>OX415253.1:78552175-88552175 GCA_948329865.1 Linaria vulgaris
AGAATTTGTAATGTTTAATGAGATTCTTTTTAAATTTATAACATTTTGTGGAACATTTTAAAATTTTTAGGTGTTTCTGGAGAATTCGCGACATTTTGTGGGAGCTGTTTAAGAATATATATTTGTGGGGTCTCATATGCAATATCGGCATAAAATAGATAGTATATTTTTAAAAAAACATTGGGACCTTGGCCAAAATAGCGGTCGTCTCTCTCTCCATCTCAGTTTTTTCTTTCTTTTTTTCCTCAGTCAAAAGTTGCGGCCTTTCCCCCTTTTTTTTTATTTTAGGGACAAAATAGGCAGCAAAACTACAGTAGGGCCCAAAAATTATATAACATTTGGGTTGAATCCCGAGAAAAATAAAAACTTAAAGGACCATTTGGCAATTTACAGCGGGACCATAAGTGCGAAACGTAAAACTTTCGAGGCTAGATCGAATTAATTTAGAAAAAATGACTATTCTGCAATTTTTAATACTTAATAGTTTGCGGGTCCCAACCGATAAATACGTGCGGGCCTTTCAGATATTCATTACTGTAAAACATAATATAATACAGTAATTAGTTGACTTACGGCACGTTTGAATGCCCTTTGCCCTCAAAATATTAATTATTTAATAGGCATATTATTATGCCCATTAGCCCACATTAAATAATATCAGCTAGGAATGTGAGATAAATTAAAGGCCAAAAGTACAGCCATGACCCACTTAATATCGGGCTCCCATTACTAATTAGTGCGAAAATTTAGCAAACCAAACACCATATTAGCCCATCATATTTAGTTAATAGGGCCTCTTAAGGGCATCCAAACGTGCAGTTACAAGTTCAATCGAAACACGAAAAATCAACGACATCAACTTTACTTGAGTGTTGACATCCATTCTTATTATATATTAAGATAAGATAAGATATATATATATATATATATATATATATATATATATATATATATATATTCTCTTCTACTATATACAAGAGTGAATAGTGTTGTCACGATTAAATTGCAGAATAGTCCTTGTGATTTTGAATTCTTTCACTTTCGTCTCTAAAATTTTATTCTAATTACTTTTGAGCCACATTATAAATTGTAACACAACCCTTCAAATTTTAATGTTGTTGTCATGATTAATTGTAGGATAGTCCTTGTGGTTTTTAACTCTTTTACTATTGTCCCTAAAGTTACCTATTATGTACTTTTGGGCCCCATGTTACATTGCAACACAGTCCTTCGAATTTGAGATTTTCTTATTTTTGTCTTCGAAAGTTTGTGCTGTTTGACTTGTAAATTGCAGAACACTCATTGTGGCTTTTGCCTCTTTCACTTTCGCCTCTACAATTTTCATTGATTTGCTTTTGGGCCCCATAGTTAATTGAAACACGCACTTCAATTTTTAAATTTTCGTATTTTTTGCCCCAAATAATTTATGTTATTTGACTCATTTCGTCGTTCATTTTACTTTGTTTGCAGAACAGTCCTTGTGGTTTTCAATTTTTTCACATTCACCCCTAAACATAACAAGCGGCTTTATTAGTGCTGTAAAACAAAATGACGATGATATATACATAGCAAAATTTTAATAATATGATACGTGAATAAATTTATGACGATATTTGGTACATTAAATACTCATAGCAGGATATGGTGGTGATGGTGTCTGTCGTCGAGTCTCCAGACGAATGGGATGTGGTGGCGGTTGTGCGTGTCGCCGACGGCGTGGGATGTGGTAGTGGTGCCGCGCAATAGAGTAGATAATGTGTCGGGGGCGTCGATGAGGAACTCGGTGGTAGAGGTGGAGGGGCGGGGAAAGCCGCGGTGGTGAGAGAGGGGGAGAAGGGACGACATATTTTGAGTTCCGATATTGCCCCTACTTTAACCTTAATTTTCTTGTTTTGCACTTTCTTTTTACTCTTGTGACTGATATACTTTGCTCTTTGCCGCTTTCGCTGACTATCATTAATAAAGATATATTTATATATAGGTTTAAACTACACACAAAATTGTAAAAATATCTTAAAAGTTGTCAAACAAATTTAATTATTTAACTAAGCCCACCAAGATGTACCATTTCAATGATAAGGCAATTTTTTTTTTATTATTATGCTAAAGTCCAGATATAAACTATTTACACCATAATATTAATAATATCAACTATGTCTACCATCATGCCATTTTTCCTAGTATATATATATATATATATATATATATATATATATATATATATATATATATGCGCGCGCGCGTACGTGTATCAAAATGATGGATTGGTTTTGGCTCAGCGCCGAAGATTGCATGACAAGTTTATAGACCATCGTCGCAGCAAAATGAGAGGACCATAAACAAATAGGTTATGTTAGATGACCAAAAATTATAATTTTCTGTTTTTATTTGTTGTTCTAGAAACAAAAAGAGACACAACTAAATGAACCACAACTTTAAATATACACTGATAATAATTAATCTAGACTGTTATAGAAGAAGTAATGTTGCATGTAAATTTAAGACATCCGTCACATTAACAATTGTTCAACAAAGTTAAGATACAAATTGGATACTTAACCACTCACCCCTGATCAAGCTAATGTTCTTAGAATGACTCAAATTCTATACAATAAACACAAAGAAAAATATTATCCTTATTAATGATACATAATAAGGCGGAATACTCTCTTTATTATCCCTACAAAGAAATAGGCTTCCTCATATTCCAATCTCTTTCATTTTTCCTCCATTAGGAGTAAAGAGGCGGAATACTTTGCTCGTTCCGAAGAAAATTACTAGGATCAGCCATAGTTTTCACTTCAACTAACCTCTTGAAATTATTTTTGAAATACTTAAGCCCCCAAATGCATGATTGTGCATAACTAGTATTTCCCCCGTTATTAACTCCCAAATCGAGATCTCTATAGTTAACGTACGCACCTCTTGGGGACTTAGAAGCATAGGCAGCCATGTAACGGTACAATCTTCTCATCCAGCCTATGTTCTTTCGGGCCGTACCTAATCGAGCCTCATCCCATGTTACTAAGTATTGGATCATATACAGATTTCCCGCTCTATGAGGAAATGGCAATGCGGATTCTGGAATTTCGTTCATTCTTCCACCAAAAGGAATTAAAAGCATTCGTCCTTTTTCATTTTCGAGCAATAACTTCCATATGCCTTGAAGACCAGAAGCAGGAATAAATTCTTGAACAAAGTCTGATTTTCCTTTGGAGTAAAATAAAAATTCAGAAATTCTACTCGTCAAGATTTGCGTAGACGCGTTCAGTGGATATTGCGCGAAGGCAAGGACCGACTGAATCCAACTGACTTCAACGCAATCTTCGCTTTTCAAGCCCAATTCAGGAAATCTTTGTGTAAATAGTTTGACTAGTTCATTTGCCCCGCCTTGAAAGAGAGATACAAATGTTGTTTGTATAGTTTTGTTATCTGGTCCACTCGAGTCATCCTTTTGCAATAGCACCGTTAAATATGCATCTTTAGGGAGGCTTGGAGCAACATACTGCCATTTTTCGACAAGTTTCTCTGCATTTTGTTCCAAAGTCCTATTTAATACAAATAACGTTACTATTTTTGGCACGGATACCAATCCCACTTTCCACGCGGTCACAATTCCAAAAGTGTTGCCCCCACCTCCTCGGATGGCCCAAAAAATATCCTCTCCCATGGATTTACGGTCAAGGATCTTCCCATCAACATCTACCAAGCGTGCATCAATGACTTGATCAGCCGCAATGCCGTATTTTCTCACCAAAGGCCCGTATCCTCCGCCACTTAAGTGGCCGCCTAAGCCAACAGTGGGACATTCTCCGCCAGGAAATCCAAGCGTTCGACTTGCTTGGCTTATTTCATAATAGAGTTGTCCAAGGGTTGCACCAGGCTCAACCCATGCGGACTTTTGAGCAACATTAATTGTAATCTTATTTAGGTTGAACAAATCCACAATCACAAAAGGGAATGGGGATGTGTAGGAAAGGCCCTCAAAGTCATGGCCGCCACTCCGGATTCTAATTTGAATCCCATGCTCTTTGGAGCAAAGCACAATGGCCTGGATTTGGGATTCATCCAGCGGTGTAACGATGATGAATGGTTTAGGAGTGGATGGTGAAGCAAATCTAAAATTCTGAATAGTTGAGTTTAGAAGTGGTAAATAAGAAGAGTGGCTTTGGGTATAAATTAACCCGAAAATACCCGAGCTATTTAAGCATCGAAGAAAATCATGTTGGCCGAGGGAATGGGAGGGAATAAAGCAAGAAACGATGATCATATTAAGGAAAACGAAGAGAAGGGAATTAGTTGAAATGCTTGGGGTCTTCATTGTTAGCTAGGAAGTTTAGTTGTGAATAAAAAGATCAGGTTACGCTACTATTTATAAGCATAAGAAGAAGGGTTTGTAATACGTTGAGAAATTTCTTTACAATACTTTAATGCTGTGATTGTTTTTTCCCGATTGATAACATTGAATTAGCAAAAGCCAAAGAGATATATAAATGTATTATCATCATGCCATAGTTTTGTGACATGTTTAATTATACTCCATTGCTATACCCTGGTCTATTGAAATTAAAGTATTGTACATGACAATTGGCAAGCTGTTTTGGAGTAGGTTTAGGGGATTTGAACTGAACAAACAAGTAGTAGCTAGAAAGAATTAAGAAAACATTGAAGCAAGCAAACCAATTGCATTTGATCCCAATATCAACTATTTACTTAGGTACAGTTCAAGGGATCGTGATACGGTGATAGGATAATTAATTATTTTATTTTATTCTATTAAAGCTTCTTGTTTTTGACAGTGAATTGTTCGTTAATGTGAACTTCATCGTCGTATCTAGTTATTACATAGTTGGTACATCAATAATCATTTGTCAGTTCCATTATACATGTTGAACCTCCATAGTTTGAATTTTGAAATCGGGTTATAATATATTGCATTGTATTTATTTAAACGGGATAGTAAGAAATAAATATTTGACTTGTTACATAATTGGCCAATATTTCTCTTCCTGTCAACAATAATTCAATATAAGAGACAACAAGTAAACTAGTCGTTGCCATAATAACGTTTTGAGAACTTAGTTTTGAATGGGTGATAAATGCATACTAAGATAATCGGAACGTATTTTGAATTATAACATCTTAATAGGGAATTCGAACAAGAATTATAATGGAATGATATGAATTTATTTGGAAAGAATAAGCTCGAAGAAAGTGATTAGGTGAGAGTACGTAATATAATTATAGGGCATATATAGGACTGAACTGAATTAACCAAAAAAAAGATCCCGAAAAACTTTGGGTCAATCAATCAAATGCATGAGTCCGCATGTAAGAAAGACAACACGAACACGTCCTTATAGGCGCTTATGCTTAACCTGTTATTTAGGGCCGAGTTTTGTCTCTTTAATTTGTCCTGCGATTTAGAAGACTTGGTCAGAATTACTAAAAGATTTAGGTCATTGTCTAATTGACTTGTTATTCAAGGACCAAGACTTCGTCAGAAATATAAACAAGAGTATAGGATATGTCTAATTGATCTCTTGTTACGCGGTTAACTAGACTTAGTCAGAAGTTTAAACAAAATAACGGATTTCTTTTAATTACTATCATTTTTAAAAGGATCTTTTTTTTTTATAAACTAGAAAGAAAAGAAAACGTTTTTTGGGCGAGTTGAGGCGTTGCATAGCCAAAAAAGAAAAAACGGTGGATTAAAATTTTGATTTCGAATTATGTTTTATTTTTCAAAGTAATACCCAATTGATAAGGAATGATGTATCATAATTTGAATTGCTCGTGTAATATCATATGCTCATGCGGACTTCGAAGAAATACAAGCCACGACAGCATGGGTTAATCAAATCAGGTCATAGGCCATACACGCTTGGAAGACACAGACATCAAGTTTCCAATACAAAAAACGGATCCTAATTTCGATTAGTATTGAAGAAGTTATAATCCAATTAGTGAACTCGCGCATAATTAAACAAGAGAAGCCAACCCATCAAAAATAGCCCAACAAGCTCCTATAAATACCTCATTAATCATCATTAAGGACAGAGTTTTTAGGGGAAAGAGTTCTCAAGTCACGTTAGCCCTAGAGTTAATTTGCCACCTACAACACGTCAGTTGTAGCAAGTCATCCACGTTAGCCATAGAGCTAATGTGACACCTACAGCACGTCAGTTGTACCAAATCATCCACGTTAGCACTAGAGATAATGTGGCTCCTACAACACGCTAGTTGTTCTACATCATCCACGTTAGCCCTAGAGCTAATGTGCCACCTAATGCATGTTAGTTGTGCCACATCATCAGCATTAGCCTTAGAGCTAATGTGCCACCTACAACACATCAGTTGTGCCACATCATCCACGTTATCCCTAGAGTTAATGTGCCACATGCAACACATTAGTTGTGCCACATTAGCCCTAAAGCTTATGTGCCACTTGCAGCACATCAGTTGCGCCACGTGACCCATATTAGCCCTAAAGCTAATGTGTCACCTACAACACATCAATCATGCGTGCCAATGCACCAACCTACCAACGTGGCAACATGTTAGGTCTGATCCCCTAGGCCCAATATGTCACATGACCACTATCGAGAAACAATGAACTATATCCAGCTTGGCTTAGTCTGAAGTTCAGTCTGAAATCAACAATTTTGCATAAGTTACTTTCTACCCACCTAGCAGATACGCTCAACTTACTTAACTATTTTCTATATACATCGTATTTGGGTTTTGGCTTGTTTATCGTCTAACTCATAATGAGCATCATCTAACTTAGGCATCGAAGTGCCTACACCGGGTCAGCCCCATCTAGTTCTCGTATCATATTTTTAGTGCAGATTTCTCAAGCTCAAAGTCAGCTCAAGACTAATAAGGAGTTTGGTTTAGTCTAGCGTGGAGTGAATAGTCAGCACATCAGTTATGCCACATCATCCACGTTATCCGTATAGCTAATGTTCCACCTACAACACATCAGTTGTGTCGCATCATCCACCTACAACATGTCAGTTGTGTCACATAGTCCACGTTAGCCCTAAAGGTAATGTGCCACCTACAGCATGTCAATTGTTCCACATCATCCACGTTAGCCTTAAAGCTAATGTGCCACTTACAACACATCAGTTGTGACATGGCATCCACGTTAGCTCTAAATCTAATGTGCCACCTACAACACATCAATCATATATGTCAATGTGCTGACCTACCAACATTCCAACATGTTAGGTCCGACCCCGTAAGCCCAATGTGACACGTGTCAACGACCACTATCAAGAAACAATGAACTATGTTCGGCATGATTCTCTAGACGAGATATGTATGCAGCTTGGCTTAGTCCCAAGTTCAGTTTGAAAACAACAAACTCTCAATTCGCATAGGTCGCTGCCCTGTCTAGCAGATACATTAGACTTACTTAACTACTTTCTATCTATATCGTATCTGAGATATAACTTGTTTATAGTCTAACCTCTCAACAGGCATCAACTAACTTAGGCATCGAAGCGCCTACGCCGAGTCAGCTCTAGTCTAGTTCATGTGTCGTGTTTTTCAGTGTAGGTTTCTCAAACTCAAAGCTAGCTCAAAACCAACAAAGAACTTGGGTTGGTCTGGCATGGAGTGATGATTGTCAGCAGACGAAATTACTCTGCATCAAGGACATAAATAGCCAAATGCAAAGCAAAATACATAAGCAGTAACAAATCAAAAAAAGACCTTCTAACTCAAAAACAAAAAAAAAGAGCAAAACCAGCCTAACATAATACTATATCCGAGCTAAATACACTAAGCTGACAATTCTTAATTGATTGTGGCATCATGAGCCAAGAAGTGTGCATCCCCATTTATCTCTCTTTGAAATATAAAATCTAGTTTGTTTGAGCACATACATCGTATATCCATCAGCATATTGAAGTACTTGACATCCCAATTCGTATGGCATGTAAGATTGGTAATCATGTTAAGACAGATGCCCTAAAAAATCACCCCAGATCACTCCATAGTCCATACAAATCACTGGTTGTACAACCCAAAAGCAGCCATAAATCTTGACGCAACCTGAATCTAGAGCAGTTTTGATCCTTCGTTGGACCATCAATATATGACCTCTCACTATCATGTGCAATCACTCTTATATCAATTGCACCTTCATCCTTAAAACATGCGCCATCTAAATTGACTTTAACCACCAACCGTGGTGGTGGATCCCAATGAAACTCCTCGTGTCCCCGATATCTCGCATTAATCAAAATTGTGGCTTCCAGCCAATTCGAAGCAAAGGTCATTGTGAATTATAAAATATATGTTGGACTCGTGTTCCCTTCCTCAATAACTATTTGGTTATGGTTGCTATAAAATGCCAACAAATGACCACCACATTCACAAATCTCCAAGAATATTTTCCTTCAATCAAGCACCTCAACCAATTTAGAAACTCCTCATCGATCTTAATCAAATCCGACGATAAAAAATTTGATATTGCCAATACTTGACGAGCAACGTGACAATTAAATAAACAATGCTTATCATCTTCATCGCCACAACAACGCGCATAACATTGTTGTTCTTTTGGGATTTTATCTTTTGCTAAATTACTCTTGGTAAATAAAATATCCAAACAATCCATAGGAATATTATTATCTTACATGGAAAATAGATGCGCCACGCTAGAGGTTGTCTTTCCCGTTCGACTAAGTAAACCCAAACTAATGATTAAATGGTACGCACTCTGAACATAGAAAATCCCACTATTTTTGTAGTGCTATATTTTTTCATCATGATTTTCTCGACTCCTAGCTGAATTGATAGAATTAATGCCACATTGTCAATCCAAAGAAGAGGGATTTTCCACCACCTTTTTTCGTCATCAATCAAGTCATGAACCATCTCTTTTGTAGATCATTCGGCCTATGTGTTATAACTCGCAAGGGACCTGGTCTTGGCACCCATTTGTCACCCCAATTAGAAATCGACTCCCCTCTCCCACACTCTTCTTAAATCCTTCGCCACCACATTAACAACTTCCCTAATGCACCTCCATGAAAAAGAGGGAGCATTTTCGACCTTCGCATCTATTAAAGGACAATTCAGACAATATTTTGCCTTGTAAATATGCCTTGCCAAACCGTCTAGAAATTTTAAAATCATGTATGTTTTGCGTTGAGTGCTAAAGTAAATTCCTTCAAAAAGGAATCTCGGAACCCTTCTTTCTTGCCATGAAAACTTTTCCCACGTCACTAGTGAATTTGTTTTGGTTTCCGTTTCCTCACTAGTAATTACTTATAAGTATATTGAGTTCAAGCAACAAAGATGGTCGGGCGACAAACTAAAACAACTCATTGCAAAGGTAGAAATTGCTTGCATCACATATTTGATTAACACCTCCTTTACGTATTGGATAATGTTTGTCTTTTCCAAAGCCTCTCGCAAATATATGCAAATATTTTCTTTTTTGTTCTACTCGCCACTGTTGGCAGCTCTAACTATTTCTCATGTTGATTAGCAACAATTACCCCCAAAATATCGTGAATCTCTTGTACATTTTTCTCCAACAATTTTTCGTTAAAAACTGCAACTCATTTCTCCAAATTTATAATCTGACATGAAGCCTTCTCGTATCTGTAGAATGAATATTTTGTTTTGTGCCACCTCTTTTTTAGCATCACAATGTGCCATCTGCAAATAATAGGTGAGACACGACTAACGCACGACAACAAATTAACGCACCTTTGATCGTCCCTTTTTCTTTTGCATCTCTAATAAGCACCGAAAATACCTTGGTGGGCCACTATATTAAATAAGAAATATCAGTTGGACTAGTGGACTATTTCATATTGGTGGGATAAACCCCGAGGAGAGCGAATCACACGGTGTAGAGTTTGTTTACAATATTTTTTATGGATAAAAGCGTCAAGTCCCTTGAACTATGCACGTTTTTACGCTTTGCCCCCTTAACAAGTTTAATAAGCATTTTGCCCCCCTAAACTATGCTCATTTGTGCGATTTGCACCAACAATATATTTCCGGTATTGTTTTTAGGAATATTCTTAGTTCGAGGTATTTTCGAGCATACGTTTTATCCTTAACTACCAAAATACATCTAGTACAACTCATATAAGTCGGGTAGGGGGAATATTCCGGCCAAAAATGGCCGATAATACACATGTGGTGCAAATTGCACAAATGAGCATAGTTTAAGAGACAAAACGCTTATTAAATTAATTTTAAAGGCAAAGCGCAAATGTGTGCATAGTTTAGCAAGCTTGATTCCTTTATCCATCTTTTTATTGATTATGTATAACACTAATTAGGTAACTGGGAGGGGTTGGGGGTGCAATTGCCCCCCCCCCCCCCCCACCACAGACCACATGCACCCCCTCCCTCCGTCTCTAGTCAAACATCCACAACATATTTTAACTACAATCAAATATAAGTTGGGGCTTTACCATTATAATTTATAGGCAGAAATGTCAAAAATACCTGTTATCTTTTGTCAACTTTAGTTTTTGCCCTTTATCTTTTTAAGCCGTCGTTTATGCCCTCTAACTTTGCCAAAAATGCTCGAATCACTATTTGACGCCTAGTGGCAGCCATGTCATCAAATGTTAGCATATGTGGCTACCATGTCATCTTTTTTTTCATTTTTATATTTTTATATAATTAACGATATTAAAAAAATAAAATAAAAACATATATTAAAAAACAAAATATTATAATATTGATTTAAAAGATATGTCGGATTTAAAATTATATATTTTTTTTGATTTAAAAAACAAAATATAATAATTTTGATTTAAAATATTATAATTTTGTTTTTAATAACTTGTAAATTAAAAAACATATATTAAAAAACAAAATATTAAAAAAACTTATTACAAATAGAAAAATGGAAAGAAAAAAAAAGGAATCCCACCACCACCAGCCCGTCACTACCCCTACCCCCACCCCGCCCACCACCACGATCTCGTCTCCTGCTCCCTCTCCTTTCTCCGTCCACCACCACCCCGTCTCCGCCGTCGCCGTCGATTTTGTGCTGCCGTGGGTTTTGGGGATGGGTTTTGCGCCGCCGTGGATTTTGGGTTTTGCGCAGGTGGAGGTTTGTGGTGGGGTGATGTGGCGCGTCGGCGATTCAGTGGAGGTGGTGGTGGGCTGGGGGGTGCCGGCGGGATTTAGGGGGGAGGGGGTGTGGAAGACGACCAATTCGTTTTTCCATTTTTTTTTTTTTTTAAGTTTTTCAATTCTTAAAAAATTAAGTAATTGAAATTAGATTTATATATAGTTTTTATAATTTAAATGAATAAAGTTTATTATATTAAAAAAATATTATAGAGTAAGTTTTTAAAATTTAAATAATAAAGTTAATTATAAAGATTTAACTTTTTTATTTTTCTATTTTTTAAAAAAGATTTAGTTATTAAAAATTTTAAATTTTAAAATAGAATTATAAATGAGTTTTTATAATTTATATAACAAAGATAATTAATAATTATATATTTTATGACATGGCAGCCACATTTTGGCCACATATGCCAACATTTGATAACATGGCTGCCACTAGGCGCCAAATAGTGTTTTAGGCATTTTTGGCAAAGTTACAGTGCATAAACGACGGCTTAAAAAGATAAAGGGCAAAAACTAAAGTTGGCAAAAGATAACGGGCATTTTTGACATTTCTGCCTAATTTATAATAGAGTTGAAAATTTGAAAAATTGATGGTTAAATATCTCTTTTATTTCTATTAGTATTGCTTTCGAAATTATTTTTATTGAACTGTTTAATCTTAAGGCTTACTAAATAAAATCCTTAACAACATTCTTTTAGCTCAACCAACGTATATGTTTTGTTATAGCGTCATCAGTTTTGGCAGCATCATTTATACAAGAAAGACTCCAATGGACAGTGAAGGTTCAATATTAAGCCTGAAATAACTAGTTAATCTTATTATTAAATGTAATCTTAAAGCTCTCACATAGTTATAATTTACGAATATAATTTCTTCATGGTTCGCACGTATCAAAAAACTTTTTTTCTCATACTTTAACATAATTCATTGTTACGGTATGTTTGTTTGGTGCTTTGCTATTCCTGACCCGAAGTCAGTTGTACAAACCCATTTCCTTAACTCATTTTTCCAACACGGTATTCCGTCATTACATATATATATAGTACAAAATCTCAATCAAGAAGTATCAATCCCTGATTTAAGGACAAGCAAATCTCAATCAAGGGATATTAGTTCCTCAGTTGATTATATGACATGTCAAAAAACAAACAAAAGTAAAGCTTTTAGAATTGAGCATCAACTCATTCCGAATTTTGTTTCGACTTTTACCATAGGGCTTAAACTTGAGATCAGCAACCACCAAAAGAAGTTTCATGATATGCACATAATATAACCAATAAGTGTCAAGGTAGAGTAGGAGAAAGTGTAGGTTTTGCAACTTTAAGTTCTCCAGAGTCACTGATGTAAAGAGTCTTAAGTGGTCTGTTCCAAATTGCACGAGCTGTTCTGGCTCTTTCATCTCCCAGAAACTCTGCAAAATCGTTGTACTGTTTGATTCTGTCGCCTGGTTTATATGTGGGAATCGAAGCAATGGCCGTCACAACATCCATACCTGTTATGCAATTCAACTTTTGGACTAAAGTGGCAGCAGGTATACAGAGGAATGAAAACAAAATGGGACTGTCCAAATTTATGACATGATCAATGTTATATCGTATCAAACCATTTGCAAATTGCACACACGCAATTGTTCCAAAAAACAACGTTCTGCATTAGATTTGCTCAAGTTCATTAGATGGTCAGACACAACAATGGTACTACGGTAGCATACAGCCAAACTAAATTTGGACAACATCATAAGGCAATTAGATTTCAGTTTCACAACAGAGGAGTTCTTTGATAAATTAGTGTAGCGTAGGATATATGTTAATAAGTCGTAAATCCTACTACATAGTTTGGCATTGAACCGACTAAACGCGCATAAATTATTATATCCACCAACATTGATGGATTTCAGACCTTCTCACTGAATGAATTATGTGAGGTTCATCCTAAAATCAGGAAATCAAACTTTATGGCTACCAATTTATCGAAGCCTGCAGATCTGAATTAGTGTTAGATCAAGTTGCATAGGACTATTTCAACTGAACTTCTAAGTTTCTTTCGACGAGTTAACTTTATACTGCATCTTTTGCACGTGAATTGTCCTCGTATTCAGTTGAAGAACGGCATTTTCAAACCACCAAATCATTCTGAGAAAACCAGTTCTCCTCATTATTAGTTAATAGTTAGGCAGTGAATCTTTTACTAACTTTTGTCATTGAAACTAGGCAAAAACAGCATCATTGTAACACTACAATATATAGTTCCTTAGTACATTTTAATCCATGATAATTTGTTAACTCAATCAAGAAACAGTGCAGAACCACATCAAGATCAGTTGAATTTTCACCAGAGTCAAATATATCAATCGAATTGCAAATGTAGTAACAGAATTAATATAAACTTACCTTCAAGCACAGAGCCGAAAACAATATTCTTACTATCAAGCTGAGGACACGGACCCGGTCCAGTAGTGACCAAAAACTCCACATTATGATAATTCGAGCTCAGCTTCACATCGTCATCGTCATCATTCTCCGACAGGCACAACGAAACCAGACCGGGCCTCGAATGATCCAACAAAAAGGACTTAGAATCAACAGTCTCTGTATTCCTGATCAGCTCAACAGGCGGCTTAACCTCTCCTTTATCCCTTCTCCCTTGCCTTCCCGCCAAGAAAAACTGACCCGGGAATATTTTGTGCACCAGAGTGCCTTTGTAAGTCGAACCTGCTGAAGTACCTTTGCACATGGCCTTGAAGTTGGAGACAGTGATAGGTACGTGGTTGCCGTAGAGTCCGAGGACAAGGCGGCCTAAGGATTCGGTCTCGTTGCAGGCGGAGAGGTCGTACTCGCCTAATGTCCGATTGAGGAAGTAAGCGGGGCAGAGGCTGAAGTCGAGGAAGACGCGGTCGGTGATTGTGGTGTCGGGGGTGGTGGCGAAGGATGTGAGTGGGGTTGTGGAGAAGGGGAGAGTGGTGGAGAGGAAGAGAACGGAGCGGCGGGTGAGGTGGTGGTGGTGGTGGTGGTGTAGTGGCAGAGGGGTTGGGGGAAGGTGGAAAGTGGAGGAGCAGCTCATGATGGTGAGTGCATGGTGGGAAAGATGGAGTTTGGGGTTATGTGGGATGTTTTCATGCCACACAACTGAGAGCTTGTGGGGTAAGACTTACACATGCATATCTGGATAATGGTTTTATATATTTTTGTTTTTAAAAGGTTTAAATCGGACAAATACTTTACGTCGTAATGAATTGTTTTTACTTTTTTACGAATAGGAAGATAATGTTTTTAATATTTAACGAAGTTTTGTTATAATAAACCGCAAAATTAATGATGTTTTTTATGTTCCTGATAAAAAAAGCAAATTTGATCAGAATTAGACAACTCATTCAAAGTGCTTATTCAGTTACATTTGATGAAAAGAAATGTGTCATCCATCTTTAAAGAAGAAGAAAAACATTCACAAAATAACGCAAAGAAAAGAATAGACATATATACTCCTAATTTCCTCGAAAAATACCTTTTTTATTCTTGTTCAGTGTTCACTAAATATTTCCAACAAAGTAGTGGTTTAAAGAACCACTGTATATATGTTTTCTAACATAGTGAACACTTTCATCCAGCAATAGCAAATTTAGCCTCTATAGGTTGCTTCTCAGTATAAAAAAATAGTCACATTTGTTGATTAGAGAGACAGCCAAAATCTTACTCTATACTTCTAGATGGACATCCACTGATCTATCCGTCCTATTTTATAAGTGTTGTTTTCCTGTTTATTTCTCTCAAAGAGAGAAATTTGAGGAGCTTGTATGGACAAAGAGCATTTGTACCACGACTTCTTCATAACTAAACAATTCTTGTGATGAAAACAAGTGCTGGCGCCATCGGCAACTTTTGTATTGTGCAGTGCACAGGTGCAGTTTCTGTGATATGGCCTTTGCTCTTTCTCAACTGATGTACTTCCACTGAAGCTCTGAAGAAATACATGATCAGCAGCTACGTTCATCTCTCGCTCTCTTTCAGACCTGATTTAAGAAATAGGTAAGGCTGACATTCATTAGTTTTCAACTTATATGGTAAGCCGGTTTTCTTGTACTAACCATTATGTTGTGTTGTTGGTTCTTAAGCTCGAAAATTTCAAGGTTTGACACAAAGGATATACCTTTTCCAGCTGTTGGCACCTTATATTCAAAAGTAGTAACCAAAAAGTGAGACAAATGATTTGGAGAGTAGAGTGGCTTGTCTTGCTTGCCTGCTTTGACTTGACTTGAAAAAGAACAGCTTTTCTTCTTAACTAATTGTGCTTTGTCCTTTATTTTGTCTTTTTTATTTTTAACAGCAAAAATGCAATTGCATTATGCAAAAAGACAACGTATGATACATCACAATTGAACAAACGAAAGAGCAAAAAAATACCCAAAAGCGAACACAACTTAAACACACTGGATAGAGAATTCTAAATCTGTAGTCGCATACCGAGCAAGCATGTGCGCATCCTCTCCAAACATCCAACGGAAAACAAAATCCCTTTTTCTCACGCAAAGCTTACGAACATGCCGTGCAATATTGAAATATTCCACTCCCCCGTCAGTATAATGCATAAGATCGTTAATCACGCTCAAGCAATCCCTTTCAAAAATCACATCCGTCCAGTTCATATTTAAAGCCAAGTGAACCGTCAAACATAGCACCAATATTTCTGAAACATTCGCGTCAACTAAAGTTGGATGTCTACTTCTAGCCCACGTAATCATAACGCCCGAACTATGTCTCGCAATCACCCCATACCGCTCGAATTAGCATCCAAGAAGCATGTTGTTGGTTGTTAATTGGCAGATGCATTATGAATGCATGTGATGGCAAGCCATGTTGCCTTAGTTGGCATGTTCATTATTGGTTAAATAATGGAGATTGATAGCTGGAGGATTTATTTCACACGGCTATTGCGAAGAAAGTTTACCTATAAATAGGCAGAGCTTTTGTGATTCAAAAGCATCTCATTTCGGTGCTCTTTTCTATGTCTCTCTAAATATACAATGTAGTTCCTTGAGTGCTTGTGTGAGAATAGTTTAGGGAGTGGTGTGAATGTAAAGGCTTTGTGGGGTTGAAGGGATGAGTAAAAATTATATAGTTTTACAAGTTTTCTACATAGTAGATTTTACTCGGTTCTCCGTGGTTTTTCTCCGGTTTTGGGGTTTCCACGTTAAGTCATTGTGTCGTTACTCTCGTCAATGTTTTATTTGTGTTGCTTCGTATTTACCTCATGCGAAAATCCTGGAGACGGTATTGAGGCGATTCAAATACCCAAAACACGCGCCATCAAAATTTATCTTGATTGTTTTCCCATTCGGTGGTTGACATGTTAGCATGCAATGTTTACGCTCCTCTTTTGTCGATCCTAAGTGAGCAGCAACTCATTCCACATTCCTCTATAATTGCTCGCAAAAGCCAAAATTGTTGCCGCACTAGTTTTCTTTTCCCTGCAACAATTCGACTCCGGTTTCCTCACAACGCCCAACAAATAATAGCAACATTAATAAGCTTCAAACATGTACTATTTTTTTACGCACGTTGCAACCATGAAGGTATGCCTCATTGTGGCCAATCGTAGACATCATCAGAAAATTAGCTAGTGCCCAAACTTGGCGAGCCACATCACACAAACACACACATACAAAAAAAATGACAATGTCGGATATACTCATTGCCATTACAACACACCGTGCATTTATTTTCTTATTGTAGCCAATGATTTGATATTTCCCATTGTAGCTATATCCGATGATTTAGGCAAAATTTATTTTTTACCCGTTATAATATGGTGATTTAGGAAAATTCTTTAACTTTCCAAAAAGCAACCATTTTACGTCGTTCCGGCTCCGGAACAAGTTCATCATTTACCTTAACTGACCATATCCACCTATAATACCTACTTTCAGTTTTCTCCACTTAAAGTACCCATATGGTGATTTAGGAAAATTCTTTAACTTTCAAAAAAAACAACCATTTTATGCCCTTCCGGCTTCTGAACAAGTTCACCATGTACCTTGTCTGACCATATCCACCTTTAATACCTACTCTCAATTTTCTCCACTTAAAGTACCCTTCACCACTCACAAAGATTTTGTTTATTGTTCCCAAAATCTCTACCACAATCTCCATCAACTATACGTTGTCGAATGCACCGCCAACCATTTAATCACCGTCGGTTTTGCCGCAATATCCTAACTGCATTTACCAACTAATATTGAATAAATAAGAGCAAATGGCAAATTACCCCTCCCCCCCCCCCCCCCTCATCCCGTTAATATATGAAATAGGCGCATTACCTCAATGTAATCTTAAAATAGGCGGATTACCCTCCCCCCCCCCCCCCCCAAATCCTAAAATTTGCGCACACTACCTCCCTACAATCTTAAAATAGGCGGATTACCTCCATGTAATCTTAAAATAGGCGGATTACCCTCCCCCCTAACCGTCAAACATGGCACCAATATTTCTGAAACATTCGCGTCAACCAAAGTTGGATGTCTACTTCTAGCCCACACAATTATAACGCCCGAACTATGTCTCGCAATCACCCCATACCGCTCGAATTAGCATCCGAGAAGCATGTTGTTGGTTGTTAATTGGCAGATGCATTATGAATGCAAGTGATGGCAAGCCATGTTGCCTTAGTTGGCATGTTCATTATTGGTTAAATAATGGAGATTGATAGCTGGATGATTTATTTCACACGGCTATTGCGAAGGAAGTTTGCCTATATATAGGTAGAGCTTTTGCGATTCAAAAGCATCTCATTTCGGTGCTCTTTTCTATGTCTCCCTAAATATACAATGTAGTTCCTTGAGTGCTTGTGTGGGAATAGTTTAGGGAGTGGTGTGAGTGTAAAGACTTTGTGGGGTTGTAGGGATGAGTGAAAATTATATAGTTTTATAAGTTTTCTACATAGTAGGTTTTACTCGGTTCTCCGTGGTTTTTCTTCGATTTTGGAGTTTTCACGTTAAGTTATTGTGTTGTTACTCTCATCAATGTTTTATTTGTATTGCATCGTAATTACCTCATGGGCAAATTCTAGAGACGGTATTGAGGCGATTCAAATACCCAAAACACGCGCCATCAAAATTTATCTTGATTGTTTTCCCATTCGGTGGTTGCCATGTTAGCATGGAATGTTTACGCTCCTCTTCTGTCGATCCCAAGTCAGCAGCAACCCATTCCACATTCCTCTATAATTGCTCGCAAAAGCCAAAATTGATGCGGACAAGTTTTCTTTTCCCCTTCGACTCCGGTTTCCTCACTACGCCCAACAAATAATAGCAACATTAATAAGCTTCAATAATGTACTATTTTTTTACGCACTTTACAACCATGAAGGTATGCCTCATTGTGGCCAATCATAGACATCATCATAAAGTTAGTTAGGGCCCAAACTTGGCGAGCCACATCACACACACACACATACAAAAAAAAAAGACAATGTCGGATACACACATTACCATTACAACACACCGTGCATTTATTTTCTTATCGTAGCCAATGATTTGGAATTTCCCATTGGAGCTATATCCAATGATTTAGGGCAAAGTTTATTTTTTGTCCGTTATAATATGGTGATTTTGGAAAATTCTTTAACTTTCAAAAAAATAACCATTTTATGCCCTTCCGGCTCCGGAACAGGTTCATCATGTACCTTAACTGACCATATCCACCTATAATACCTACTTTCAGTTTTCTCCACTTAAAGTACCCATATGGTGATTTAGGAAAATTATTTAATTTCAATAAAACAACCATTTTATGCCCTTCCGGCTTCGGAACAAGTTGGTCATGTACCTTGTCTGACCATATCCACTTATAAGAACTACTTTCAGTTTTCTCCACTTAAAGTACCCTTCACAACTCACAAAGATTTTGTTTATTGTTCCCAAAATCTCTACCACAATCTCCATCAACTATACGTTGTCGAATGCACCGCCAATCATTTAATCATCGTCGGGTTTGCCGCAATATCCTAACTGCATTTACCAACTAATATTGAATAAATAAGAGCAAATGGCAAATTACCCGTCCCCCCCCCCCCCCCCCTTCCGTTAATATATGAAATAGGCACATTAACTCCATGTAATCTTAAAATAGGCGGATTACCCTCCCCCCCCCCCCCCCCCCCCCCCCCATAATCATAAAATTTGTGCACACTGCCTCCCTGTAATCTTAAAATAGGCGGATTACCCTCCCCCCCCCTCCTAACCGTCAAACATGGCACCAATATTTCTGAAACATTCGTGTCAACCAAAGTTGGATGTCTACTTCTATCCCACGGAATTATAACGCCCGAACTATGTCTCGCAATCACCCCTACCGCTCGAATTAGCATCCGAAAAGCATGTTGTTGGCTGTTAATTGGCATATGCATTATGAATGCATGTGATGGCAAGCCATGTTGCCTTAGTTGGCATGTTCATTATTGGTTAAATAATGGAGATTGATAGCTGGAGGATTTATTTCACACGGCTATTGCGAAGGAAGTTTGCCTATAAAAAGGCAGAGCTTTTGTGATTCAAAAGCATCTCATTTTGGTGCTCTTTTCTATGTCTCCCTAAATATACAATGTAGTTCCTTGAGTGCTTGTGTGGGAATAGTTTAGGGAGTGGTGTGAGTGTAAAGGCTTTGTGGGGTTGTAGGGATGAGTGAAAATTATATAGTTTTACAAGTTTTCTACATAGTAAATTTTACTCGGTTCTCCGTGGTTTTTCTTCGGTTTTGGAGTTTCCACGTTAAGTCATTGTGTTATTACTCTCGTCAATGTTTTATTTGTGTTGCTTCGTATTTACCTCATGCGAAAATCCTGGAGACAGTATTGAGGCGATTCAAATACCCAAAACACGCACCATCAAAATTTATCTTGATTGTTTTCCCATTCGGTGGTTGCCATGTTAGCATGGAATGTTTACGCTCCTCTTCTATCGATCCCAAGTGAGCAGCAACCCATTCCACATTCCTCTATAATTGCTCGCAAAAGCCAAAATTGTTGCCAGACTAGTTTTCTTTTCCCAGCAACAATTCAACTCGTGTTTCCTCACAACGCCCAACAAATAATAGCAACATTAATAAGCTCCAAACATGTACTATTTTTCGACGCACGTTGCAACCGTGAAGGTGTGCCTCATTGTGGCCAATCAATGAGCTAGTGCCCAAACTTGGCGAGCCACATCACACAAACACACACATACAAAAAAAATGACAATGTCGGATATACTCATTGCCATTACAACACACCGTGCATTTATTTTCTTATTGTAGCCAATGATTTGATATTTCCCATTGTAGCTATATCCGATGATTTAGGCAAAATTTATTTTTTACCCGTTATAATATGGTGATTTAGGAAAATTCTTTAACTTTCCAAAAAGCAACCATTTTACGTCGTTCCGGCTCCGGAACAAGTTCATCATTTACCTTAACTGACCATATCCACCTATAATACCTACTTTCAGTTTTCTCCACTTAAAGTACCCATATGGTGATTTAGGAAAATTCTTTAACTTTCAAAAAAAACAACCATTTTATGCCCTTCCGGCTTCTGAACAAGTTCACCATGTACCTTGTCTGACCATATCCACCTTTAATACCTACTCTCAATTTTCTCCACTTAAAGTACCCTTCACCACTCACAAAGATTTTGTTTATTGTTCCCAAAATCTCTACCACAATCTCCATCAACTATACGTTGTCGAATGCACCGCCAACCATTTAATCACCGTCGGTTTTGCCGCAATATCCTAACTGCATTTACCAACTAATATTGAATAAATAAGAGCAAATGGCAAATTACCCCTCCCCCCCCCCCCCCCCTCATCCCGTTAATATATGAAATAGGCGCATTACCTCAATGTAATCTTAAAATAGGCGGATTACCCTCCCCCCCCCCAAATCCTAAAATTTGCGCACACTACCTCCCTACAATCTTAAAATAGGCGGATTACCTCCATGTAATCTTAAAATAGGCGGATTACCCTCCCCCCTAACCGTCAAACATGGCACCAATATTTCTGAAACATTCGCGTCAACCAAAGTTGGATGTCTACTTCTAGCCCACACAATTATAACGCCCGAACTATGTCTCGCAATCACCCCATACCGCTCGAATTAGCATCCGAGAAGCATGTTGTTGGTTGTTAATTGGCAGATGCATTATGAATGCAAGTGATGGCAAGCCATGTTGCCTTAGTTGGCATGTTCATTATTGGTTAAATAATGGAGATTGATAGCTGGATGATTTATTTCACACGGCTATTGCGAAGGAAGTTTGCCTATATATAGGTAGAGCTTTTGCGATTCAAAAGCATCTCATTTCGGTGCTCTTTTCTATGTCTCCCTAAATATACAATGTAGTTCCTTGAGTGCTTGTGTGG
Source organism: Linaria vulgaris (assembly GCA_948329865.1). Lineage (NCBI taxonomy): Eukaryota > Viridiplantae > Streptophyta > Magnoliopsida > Lamiales > Plantaginaceae > Linaria > Linaria vulgaris. The sequence continues at coordinate 78,573,700 of OX415253.1, forward strand.
GAATAGTTTAGGGAGTGGTGTGAGTGTAAAGACTTTGTGGGGTTGTAGGGATGAGTGAAAATTATATAGTTTTATAAGTTTTCTACATAGTAGATTTTACTCGGTTCTCTTTTCTCCAGTTTTGGAGTGTCCACATTAAGTTATTGTGTTGTTACTCTCATCAATGTTTTATTTGTGTTGCTTTCTATTTACCTCATGGTCAAGTCCTAGAGACGGTATTGAGGCGATTGAAATACCCAAAACACGCGCCATCAAAATTTATCTTGATTATTTTCCCATTCGGTGGTTGCCATGTTAGCATGGAATGTTTACACTCCTCTTCTGTCGATCCCAAGTGAGCAGCAACCCATTCCACATTCCTCTATAATTGCTCGCAAAAGCCAAAATTGATGCGGACAAGTTTTCTTTTCCCCTTCGACTCCGGTTTCCTCACTACGCCCAACAAATAATAGCAACATCAATAAGCTTCAATAATGTACTATTTTTTTACGCACGTTACAACCATGAAGGTATGCCTCATTGTGGCCAATCATAGACATCATCAGAAAGTTAGTTAGTGCCCAAACTTGGCGAGCTACATCACACACACACACATACAAAAAAAAGACAATGTCGGATATACTCATTACCATTACAACACACCGTGCATTTATTTTTTATTGTAGCCAATGATTTGAAATTTCCCATTGGAGCTATATCCAGTGATTTATGGCAAAATTTATTTTTTTGTCCGTTATAATATGGTGATTTAGGAAAATTCTTCAACTTTAAAAAAAACAACCATTTTATGCCCTTCCGACTCCGGAACAAGTTCATCATGTACCTTGTCTGACCATATCCACCTATAATACCTACTTTCAGTTTTCTCCACTTAAAGTACCCTTCACCACTCACAAAGATTTTATTTATTGTTCTCAAAATCTCTACCACAATCTCCATCAACTATATGTTGTCGAATGCACCGCCAACCATTTAATCATCATCGGGTTTGCCGCAATATCCTTACTGCATTTACCAACTAAATGAAGAGACAAAAAAGAAAAAAGAATCAAAAAAATATTATTGAATAAATAAGAGCAAATGGAAAATTACCCCTACCCCCCCCCCCCCATCCCCACCCCACCCCACCCCCGCGTAATATATGAAATAGGCGCATTGCCTCCATGTAATCTTAAAATATGAAAGTGTAAGATGTTCTGTTATCAATGTTGGATGGATGTTGTGTCAACATCCAGAGGACAACATTGAAACCCGAGAACAGTCTTAACCTAAAACATGTTTCTGAACATGAGTAAAGTATTCGGTTTTAAATGTTGGATGGATGTTGAGCCAACATTCACAGGGCAACATTGAAACCAGTATATATGCTGTCAATCTGTCTTTAACTGCTTTATGTTAGTTTTGCCTTTATTCACCTATTAATCAAGTTCCACGATTTTAGTTGTCTTTGTTTATGTCCAGGAACATCTCTTAATCATAAGGAAGAACATTACAAGTTTCCTAAGTTGAAGTTTCCATAATTCAAGAGGAGGAGATCAGTTAAGTCAACACGGTTTCAAAGAAGGAAAGTTTTGGAGTTCAAGTGCAACTAGGAATCTTTCCAAGATCAACTCTGAATTGAAGAAGGAGTATTTCCTTATTAGAACTCAATCTAATAAAGGGAACTATTATTCAAGAAGGAGATCGAGTTCAAGAAGGAAAGTAGAGTTCAACAAGGAAACAACATAAGTTACCAAAACTGTGTACAACACACCTTGGAGATCAAGTTTGAAGAAACCTATATATAGGGTGTGAAGTACATCAAGATACATGGAGAAACAATAGAGCTTATAAATCCGTAGAGATTTTATCTTAAGCATTGTTGCTATGTTTCTTGTTTTGCAAAGTTTGTGAGTTTTCGAGTTAAGTCTAGGATTAGATTTAAGGAGAAAATTCTTGTCTGCTTTGCTGAGTCCAATCTACAAAAGAGCGAGAGTGATTTTGTGGTGAGGAACGTCTTTGGTAAAACCTGCGTGGTTATTTTGCCGTAAGGCTAGATGGTTGATTATTTATAATAAACCATTGAAAATTTATCTTCTTGCGTTCTTTAATTCCGCTGCACATTATACTCTATCAAGAAGATTGTTTGAGATCAAGTTAAGGCAACGCCAGCTTAACTTGATCTCTGAAACTTTGGAAAAGTTGTATCAATCCCGATCCAACAATTTCAATTGGTATCAGAGCCAAGCACCGATTTCACTGGTGTTTGGAGGTGATACAACGCGATGGACAACATCAATCCCAATTCTGGCAGACTCCCAGTCTTAGAAGGATCCATCAATTATGCCTACTGGAAGACCAGGCTCAGAGTTCACATCAAATCCATTGACATGAAAGCATGGGATGCCGTTCTTGATGGATATTCTGTCCCAAAGATTGAGAACGACCGAGATGCAGATATTGTACCAAAACCGAAGTCACAATGGACAGCAAATGAGGTAACACTGTATAACTACAATGAGAAAGCTCTTAATGCTATTTTTAGTTATGTTACCAATCAGATGTTTAAGTTAATTCAGAACTGCACCACAGCTAAATCAGCTTGGGATATCCTTGAACTTCATTGTGAAGGAGATATAGCAGTTAGAAACTCTAAACATAGACAATTGCTTAAAGATTTTGAAAAACTTGAGATGGGTGATGAAGAAAGTATAGATAGTTATTTTGAGAAAATCCTTGACATTACAAATCAATGTGAAAATCTAGGATTTCCTGTTTCAAATCAAACTATGGTTTATAAAGCCTTTAGATCTTTGTCACCTAGATTTGCTCTCAAGAGAATTGCCATGGGAGAGACAAGAGATATTGCCAACATGGAATTTCAATCCTTGTTAAACACTCTTAGAGAATTTGAGCTAGAGTTTCCTGCTAGGACTACCAAACAACAAGCTATTGCTTTGTTAGGAACAAATTATCATGAGAGTGAAGATGAGGATGAAATTATTTCTTCTAACTATGGAAATATTAGCAAGAAACTCAGTAGGTTGAACTTTAAAGATAAATCTAAAGAGAAACAACCTAGCAATACTTCCACTAGTTATAGAAAATTGCCTCCCAAATTTGTTAAATATATGGCAACAAAATCTAGTCCTGAAGAAATTGAAAAGTTGAAAACTACTCAATGTTATGAATGTAAAGGTTATGGTCATATTGCTGTTGAATGTGCTAACACCCTCCGCAAGAAGGGAATGTCTCATTGGGTTTGTGTAGATGATTTCAATGAAGGGGATTATAACTCTAGATCAAGTGCTGATACTGAAGAAAACCTTGAAGAGATTCATACAGCTGCGCTATTTACTCATGTCAACTGGACAGAAGAAGATCTCCTCAACTACCACTGGTCCCAATGTTGCTCCAACATCCAGGACTCAACATCAGAACATGAGACTTTCTTTGGGAATTGGACTAAATATGATACCCATATTGATCTCAATTCTTTGTCTGATAATGATGAATCTAACTTTGAAAGTTTTCATGGCTCAGTTGATCTAGATGAAGAGTATTACTTTGAAGGTGAAATGTCCCAGGAGGAAATCATTGAAGACTTGAAGTCTACCTTCCATAATCTTCTGAAAGAAAATCAGAAACTCACCAAGAAGAATGAAGCTCAGAGACTGGAGATTGATGGACTGAAGAAATTGATGAGGATGTATGAAAGAGACCTTGACAAGACAGAAGCTGAACTTAAAGAGGTCAAAGGAAAGCTTGAAAAAGATAATCAGATCATTGCTAAATGGAACTCAGGTACATCTAAACTTGATGAGGTACTGAGCATGGGTAATCAAGGAACAAATGGTCTTGGATATATTGAGAAACCTACCTCTAAAGTTGCTAATCCTGTTTTCATTAAAGAAGGTTTTGTTAAGGAATCAAAAGATTTGAGCAGTGCTAATCCCAACAAAAGTAAACCTACTTATATCTGTCAATTTTGTTTTCAACCAGGTCACATAAAACCTTATTGCAAGAAATATTTGAAAGAAAATGTGAAGAAAACAGAAATTGTCTCTAATGTTGAGTTAGTCAGTGGTACAGATGTTATCCCAACATTAGGAACAGGACAGAAAAGTAGAACTTGGATTGAAAAATTAAAGACTCCTAAGATGAAACTTGTATGCAATGTTGTGTTTTCTGCTGTGTACTCTAACCTTGCAGGTAAGTGGTACTTTGACAGTGGATGCTCAAGACACATGACAGGAGACAAGGAAAATCTTAAACAATTGATTCCTCTCAATGTTGGAACTGTCACCTATGGAGGAGGCACCAAGGGAAGAATCATTGGAAATGGAGTACTAGATGTTGAAGGATTTCCACCTCTCAAAGATGTTCTGCTAGTTGAAGGATTAAAAGCAAATCTAATAAGCATTAGTCAACTTTGTGATGATAACTTGCTTGTTACATTTGATAAAAGTTCTTGTGATGTATTTAATAGTGAAAATGTCCTTGTTATGACATGTACTAGATCTAAAGATAATTGCTACCTTGCACAGGAAGAAGCAGATTGCTTTCATGCTAAAATTGATGATGCAGTTCTGTGGCATAGGAAGCTAGGACATGTTCACTATAGGAACCTTGAGAAGCTACAGAAAGTTGATGCTGTAAGAGGCTTACCAAAGATATCCAGCCCAGGTAAGGTTGTATGTGGGGACTGCCTAAAGGGTAAGCAAACCAAAGCTATTCATACACCCCTCCAGGTACAAAGTACAATTCCCAGGACTGGTAAGTGTTTTGAATTATTACACATGGATCTCATGGGTCCTATTGAGGTAAGCAGCCTAAGTGGTAAAAGATATGCCTTTGTTATTGTAGATGATTTCTCTAGATATACATGGGTTAAGTTTCTTAAAGAAAAATCTGATGCATTCAACACATTTAGGATCTTACATGCTAGCATCAAAAATCTGTATGGTTCCTCTGTTTGTAAGATTAGGTCTGATCATGGGAAAGAATTTGAAAATGCAAGTTTCAGTGATTTCTGTGATAAGAATGGAATTTTCCATGAGTTTTCAGCACCTAAGACACCTCAGCAAAATGGGATAGCTGAGAGGAAAAATAGGACACTTCAAGAGATGGCCAGAGTTATGCTTAATGCTAGAAATCTATCTAAAAGACTTTGGGCTGAAGCTTTAAATACTGCATGTCATATAAGTAATAGGGCTTATCTTAGACCTGGTACAAATATGACACCATATGAAATCTTGAAGGGTTTGAAACCAAATATTGCTCATTTTCATGAATTTGGATGTGATTGTTACTTGTTGAAAGATAGAGACTATCTTAGTAAGTTTGATCCAAAGAGTGAAAAGTGCATATTTGTTGGTTATTCTGTAAATAGTTCTGCTTTCAGGGTTTATAATCCAAGATTGAAGACTATTCAAGAATCAGTAAATATAGTGTTTGATGATTCCACCTTTGATTCAGGTACTGATGAAGTCACTGTCTCTGATGTTGCCCCAACATTGGAAACAGTGACTGTCCCAACATCAGGAGCAGAAGTTGGAGACACTGAAATTGAGACTGGTTCTAATGTTGAGATGACACCTGCTGCTGTTAGGCCAACATCCCCACAGTCCAATTCAGAGGATGACATTGTTGATGAACCTATGAGAGATCCCCCTACTAGGATTCAAAAGGACCATCCAGCTTCACAAGTGATAGGTGAAATCACTGGACGCATGAAGACTCGCAACAAAGACAGGGTAAACTATAAAAATATGGTAAGGTTGTGTGTCTGCATGTCTTCCACTTGCACTATAAGTAATGCTTCCTGTTTTGTCTCAAATATTGAACCTAAGAATGTGAATGAAGCTCTTAAGGATAGTAAATGGATAAATGCTATGCAAGATGAACTGTTGCAATTCACCAAAAATCATGTTTGGAATCTACTGCCTAGACCTTCTAATGTGAATGTTATAGGAACTAAGTGGATTTTCAAGAACAAAACTAATGAAGATGGTGTAATTGTAAGAAACAAAGCTAGGCTTGTTGCACAAGGTTATACTCAGGTAGAAGGAATTGACTTTGATGAGACATTTGCTCCAGTAGCTAGGATAGAATCTATTAGATTACTTCTTGCTATTGCATGTTGTCTTAAGATTAAGCTCTACCAGATGGATGTGAAGGGTGCTTTCCTTAATGGTTTGATAGACAAAGAAGTATATGTTGAACAACCTAAAGGTTTTGCTGATCCTAAACATCCTAATTATGTGTATAAACTTGAGAAAGCTTTGTATGGTTTAAAACAGGCACCTAGAGCTTGGTATGAAAGACTAACTCAATTTTTGTTAAGTCTTGGGTTCAATAGAGGAGATGGAGACAGAACCTTGTTTATTCTTAGAAAGAGTTCTGATGTTTGTATTGCTCAGATCTATGTGGATGATATTGTATTTGGTTCTACTAACAAGTCTACTCTAGACAAGTTTGTTGAGTCAATGACAGGGACATTTGAGATGAGCATGATTGGAGAGCTAAACTACTTTCTAGGATTGCAAGTGAAGCAACTGGAGAATGGTATGTTCTTAAACCAGGAGAAGTATGCAAGGAACCTGGTAAAGAGATTTGAGCTACATGAGTCAAAACCTTGCAAAACACCCATGTCTTCTTCTATGAAGATTACTAAGGATGGCACTGGAGACAATGTTGACCCAACATTGTACAGATCTATGATTGGTAGTCTTCTATATCTCTCTGCCTCTAGACCAGATATTATGTTTTCTGTTTGTGTTTGTGCTAGGTACCAAGCTGATCCAAAGCAATCTCACTTGATTGTTGTGAAGAGAATATTAAGATATATATCTGGAACTTCATCATTGGGCATTTGGTATTCTTTTGATACAAATACAAATCTTGTTGGTTTTAGTGATTCTGATTGGGCAGGTGATGTAGATGACAGAAAATCCACAAGTGGGGGCTGTTTCTATTTGGGAAACAATCTAGTTTCATGGTATAGTAGGAAACAGAATTGTGTGTCATTATCTACAGCTGAATCTGAATATATAGCTGCTGGCAGTTGTGTTACTCAGCTAGTATGGCTTAAACACATGTTGCTGGACTATGGGCTAGATAGTGATACTCTCCTCATGTTTTGTGACAATCTTAGTGCCATTAGTATCTCAAGGAATCCTGTTCAGCATTCTAGAACTAAGCATATAGATATAAGACATCATTACTTGAGAGACATGGTTGAGGACAAAATGATCAACATTGAGCATATTGAGACAAATAATCAGCTTGCTGATATGTTTACTAAACCTTTAGATAGTGAGAGATTCTTCAGTTTGAGGAAATCTCTCGGCATGTGCAATATGTGAGAATGTTAGGAGCCCAGTGTTGACATAACACCACTGTCTAGCACTGGTTAATGGTTGTGGTGTAGGATGTAACTTTTTGTTTTTTTTGTTTCTTTTCTTTTCTTTTTGAGTCACCTTGATCTTTGTTTGGCATATTTGATTGTGTGGTTGATCATTGTGTTTTACTAATCTTTCTAGCTTGCAGATTCACATCTAAGTTTTGAAAAGTATAAATCTCTAAAGTGTGTCTGAGGTTGTGTTAGCCTAACATATGGAGAAGCTGGGGTACACAAAGTTCATTACTTTGATGTCTATTCAGTTGTGTCTTATTCATATGAAAAGGTTTTACAGGACATGTGGAGAAGCTGGGGTTCATGATGTTGACAGCTTCAATGATATTCAGTTGTGCTTATTTGCATGTCTCTGTTTGTTTTAGCCAAGGGGTACATAAGAGTGGTTCTTTCTACTAGGGTGTTTGGGGTTTCGACTGCCTTCACTTGGTAGCATTGATCACTTAGTGCTCTCTTGTATGCAGGTTGGTAAACAAGTATGCATAAGGAATTGGGGTATTGGGGTGCATGATAAATGTGTTGCCAGTATTCAAGGCCTTTGTACTTGCCTAACTTGTGGCTGATAATGTTGTTACTGGGGTGTGTGGAGTCTAGTGCTGCCCTCATTCAGTAATGTCATTATCCTTTTTTAATCAACCCTCAGTTTTTGTTCTAAAGAGATAATGAAAATAGTGAAGATTTGATGTGATGTGAACTGTTGCTGGTTTGAAAAGTGATTCACTGTGTATACCATCTGTCAATGTTGTCATAACATTGTTGCATTCATTCTAGAACTGCATTGTCTTTCATCTTTGGTTAGTGTGGTTGACTAGGTTTGGGCTTAGGAGGAGTATATAGTCCCTTTCATGTGTTGAGGCATACTCTTTGGGTGACATTCTGCAGGTGACACACTATTTGTGACCTTCTATGCTGTGGAAGTGGATTAATTCTCTAATTCATAACTACTTATCTCTGTGTGTTCTCTGTTTGATATGTTACTTATTCATGATTTTGATTTAAATCTTATGTTTTTGGTACTCACTTGCTACTTTGGTGAAGTTTCAGATATAAGTTTGGATATATCTCACGCTCTCACATGAAATTGCCTTGAAGAAGGCCAAAACCTCAAATATTATGGTTTAAAAACCTACTGGTTTGAATGTTACTCTACTCTCTGAGCTGAATGTTATTCCAACATTGCCACACGGTCTGCACAACATTGAAGTCAGTAACTTATAAGTTTGTTTAAAATTTTAAAAACTGAGTTTTTATTGTTTTATTGTGAACTGCTCTGGTTACTTGTTGTGTTTAAGTGACACGTGGTGAAGTTCTTACGCGGGAATAGAGGAGTGGGAAAACTTAATTGATCATATTCCATAATCCTACTTACATTCATTCATTCTCTCTCCACTCTTCACAACTTAAAAGAACAACTTGCCCTAATTTCTGTCACTTGTGCAATTTGTCTTTCCCTTTGCAAATAATTATCTAAGAATCTCTCATATTTTTCTCTATTCTCAAAATTAACATGGCGAGCAAGACTCCTTTAGACACTCTTGCAGATTTGGCCGTGAATGTCAAGCAAACAACAACACGCACCAGGGCTGCTGCGCGTGAGGATCAAGGACGGCCTACTGCTCAAGTTGCTGCAAAACGACCAACGATTCCTTATCAACAACGGTCAAAGCGAGCTAAGAATGTGGAATCACAGTCGAATGTTGGCGCAACATCAGAAGCCCATGCTCCTCAAACCACTGAATCTGAGGTAACTGTGGCTAACCCTAAACCCCAAGTGAATAATGTTGATGATAAAATTGAGGGGGAGGGATCTGGAGCTGGTTCTGGTAGAAAGAGAACATCTATGGGGTCTAGGACAATAAGTAAAATAGCCTTGCTGAGAGCTGAGGCTAGAAGAGCTCTAAGAGAGAGACTTGAGAAGAAAAAGGCTGAGGATAAGGCTAAGGCTGAGGCTGAGAGAGTGAGGAAAGGGAAACAGGTTGTGGATGAGGAAGTTGAGGTAATTGATGTAGAAGAAGAGGAAGAGGAAGAGGAAACTGCTGCTGAAGAGTCTGAAGCTAGTGGTGATGATGATGAGAATGAAGAAGAGTACTGTGACACTCTTGCATTATCCTATTTTAGTAAGGAAGCTAGGTCTAGATACTATCTTAATAAGGAGATAGAGGACAAGGCTTATGACTTTAGAAAGAGGGATTTTCACAAAGAGAGGGTCATGGACATGGACAGCTTTAAGAGAAACAGAGTTGTTGAGTTGTTGAAAGCAAGAGGGGTTCAGAATTCAATGAAGAAGCATGGTGATTATGCCCCTGAGCTTGTACAAGAATTCTACCTGAATCTCTCAAAGTATATCACTTGTGAGTTGTCTCCCAAATATGGTCAAGCTTGGGTAAGAGGACAAGTGTTTGACATTAGTCCTAAGAAGATAAATGAGATTTGGGGACTGCCACATGTTGAGGAATCTGAAGATCCAAAGCCAGATGAGGTGATTGAGGATATCACAGGTGGTCTAGAGAGAACCTGGGTTGAACAATTACCAACAACAAAGCTCACTGCCCTAAGTGCTGTTCTGCACAAATGTGCATCATATAATTGGCTGCCTACTAAAAATTCTACTGTTTTGACTAAGGAATCAGCTTACTTGGTCTACAAACTGAAGAATGGGCTTGTTGTGAATATTGGGGTGAGAATTTTAAGGGCTATGGAAGATGCTGCTGGGAGGAAGCAAGGGATTCTACCATTTCCTTCTTTGATCACAACTCTGCTGCTAAAACAGAAGATGAACAAGAAAGAGTTTGGAGGAATGTCAGAGAACAAGGCTAGGTTCACCATCACTCAATCCTACTTATCTAGCACAAGAGTGAAGGACTTGCCTTGGAATCCTGAAGATGGAGTTGCACCTGGAGAGGAAAAGGAGGCTCAACCATTTGTTGGAGCTTCAGTGCCTCAATCTGATGAGGAAGAAACCAGGGTAACAACAAAATCTTTTGTTGATCAGCAGTTGACTTGGTATAGAAGTGCTTATGCCAATCTTCAGAGAGAAGTTGCTTTCAAGGAAAAACAAATGCAAGAGCTGGATGTCTTGATTAAGAACATGGAGGAGCTTTCTTCACAAAAAGGGGGAGAGTGATCTAGTTTTTAATTTTTGATTTCTGGTTTTTATGTTTTTGTTTTGATATGTTTTGAACTGTTTCTATTTTGCTGCTAGTTCTTCTTATTTGTTTTGGTTTGTAATGGTAATGCTACTTAGCTTTAACTGCTCTTAATGCTTTTGCTTATGAAGATAGTCTATATCTGCTGTTTCTGCTGATAAACTAATGTGCAGGTACATTCTGGTCTTAATGTTGAGACAACATTGATGAGTTAAATGTCTGAACAACTTTTTTTGAGTTGTGGTGATGACTTTAATGATTAATCTTTGTTATGCCAAGTTAATACTTGATAGTTTGCATTAAGGGGGAGCAGTTGAGTAGTTTTAGATTATTATGCTTAATTGATATTTGGACATATTATCTGTTATGAGAACAAGTTGATTGGTTTTGTGAAGAAATGCAAAAAGGGGGAGATTGAAAGTGTAAGATGTTCTGTTATCAATGTTGGATGGATGTTGTGTCAACATCCAGAGGACAACATTGAAACCCGAGAACAGTCTTAACCTAAAACATGTTTCTGAACATGAGTAAAGTATTCGGTTTTAAATGTTGGATGGATGTTGAGCCAACATTCACAGGGCAACATTGAAACCAGTATATATGCTGTCAATCTGTCTTTAACTGCTTTATGTTAGTTTTGCCTTTATTCACCTATTAATCAAGTTCCACGATTTTAGTTGTCTTTGTTTATGTCCAGGAACATCTCTTAATCATAAGGAAGAACATTACAAGTTTCCTAAGTTGAAGTTTCCATAATTCAAGAGGAGGAGATCAGTTAAGTCAACACGGTTTCAAAGAAGGAAAGTTTTGGAGTTCAAGTGCAACTAGGAATCTTTCCAAGATCAACTCTGAATTGAAGAAGGAGTATTTCCTTATTAGAACTCAATCTAATAAAGGGAACTATTATTCAAGAAGGAGATCGAGTTCAAGAAGGAAAGTAGAGTTCAACAAGGAAACAACATAAGTTACCAAAACTGTGTACAACACACCTTGGAGATCAAGTTTGAAGAAACCTATATATAGGGTGTGAAGTACATCAAGATACATGGAGAAACAATAGAGCTTATAAATCCGTAGAGATTTTATCTTAAGCATTGTTGCTATGTTTCTTGTTTTGCAAAGTTTGTGAGTTTTCGAGTTAAGTCTAGGATTAGATTTAAGGAGAAAATTCTTGTCTGCTTTGCTGAGTCCAATCTACAAAAGAGCGAGAGTGATTTTGTGGTGAGGAACGTCTTTGGTAAAACATGCGTGGTTATTTTGCCGTAAGGCTCGATGGTTGATTATTTATAATAAACCATTGAAAATTTATCTTCTTGCGTTCTTTAATTCCGCTGCACATTATACTCTATCAAGAAGATTGTTTGAGATCAAGTTAAGGCAACGCCAGCTTAACTTGATCTCTGAAACTTTGGAAAAGTTGTATCAATCCCGATCCAACAATTTCAAAATAGACGGATTATCGTCCCCCCCCCCCCCCCCCCCATAATTCTAAAATTTGTGCACACTGCCTCCCTGTTGAATTTTTCATATATTTGTATTTATACTTTGGCAAATTATATTATTCAAATATCAATTTTGTATATTTAGTAAGTTAGTAAAATATTATATCATCTTTCTGTAATTTAAAGTAAAAAACGGTTAAAATCGAATTTCTAAGAGGAAATGATAAGAAAAAATTAATACCACTCTTACATTTTGGCAAGTGAGTTACACCTCCTTCTATAAGTAGGTATAATGCACCATTTTAAGATTATAGGGGGTAAAATGCCTATTTATTTTTTACTGGGAGGTAATGTTCCTCTTTTGTAAATTACAGGAGGTGTTGTGTCGAAAACCTAATAAATAATGATATGACATTACATTGACTAAGATCGAGAAATTGTAATTGTATCTTTGAAGTTATTTTTTATTTTTCTATAACTAGCTTGAGGAAAGAAGACAAAGGTGTTTATGCTGGGTTTTGGAGTAAGATTTTGCTTCTACACGAACTCTATCACGTTTTGTCTATTACGTTGTTGGGATCAAAGAATCACTCAAACACGATGAAAGGGGTATTTTTCTTTTCTAATACTCAATGAATCTATTTTAAATTTGTAGTATTCATGTTGTTCAACTGATTAGGGTTACGTTCATGTAAATTAAAAACTACATAGACTAGATGCGGAGGCATACCTTGCATCGTAAAATTAATTGTTTGTGCAATTGATGTATAACTATTGGTCTTCAAAAACTACGTGACCCTCTTGAGAGTTCGTTTAGTTCTCTATGATGTAGCACGTGTGTGAGATCCGTGAACCATCTGCACCTTAAATATTATATTACCAAACTTCGATGATCGTTAATAAAGAGTAAAACTCGTTCCCCCAAGTTTGTGGGTTTTCACAAAGTTCTCTCAAAGGTTTGTAAAAGTGAAATGTCCACCAAATGTTTGCGATTTTAAAACACTCATAGACAAGTGTTCAAAAACAACGACTAATTAATGGTTTGGGGGTATTTGCACAAAGCTGCAAACGTAAAGGGGCACATTTCATTTTTTGAAACCTAAAGGAGCACTTTATGAAAATTCCCAAATGTTGGGGAAAATTACCTGATTTACCCTTAAATAAAAAATCTAACAATCAGAACCTATAAATTTAAAAGTATGGCTCATTAATGTCAACCATATCACAACAAATGCATCCTACAATGGCCAAATGTAGTCATTCACAAGAGATTATTTAATAGCATAGTTAATGTACCTAAACTAACCATACATTCAGCAACCAGTATGGGTGCCTCGATCAGAGGTATATTTGGGTTTATAAATTACAAGGTAACCAATATGAAAAAAGAAAAGAAGCTTTTGTGAAGAAACTAAAAATTAGTAGGGAAAAATTATATTAAACTCCCCTGACTATGTCTGAAGAGAAAGGTAAAGCAATTTTTGTGACATTTATACTGTTGGGCGTAATGTTTCAAAGCAATTTGGGGCATGCAAGATCCTATGACGTTGGAGACTCGACAGGATGGTTCTTCGACGTAGCAGGCTGGGAAAAGGGAAAGAGATTCAATGTGGGCGACGTACTTGGTATGTACAAAAATATTTAGATACAATGCATTTCCATTATGCCCATATTGATATTTGCAGCATCTTAAGTTTAGATCAGATTTATCGTTGCAAAAATTATATAAAAATTTATCATACTACAAATCCAATTCGATTAAATTAACAAAAAAAAAATATACGTTCCAACGACTATAATCTAACTTTCAGTTTTTTTTTTTTTTTTGCTTTTTCCTATTTGTAGTTTTTAACTACATACCAGGTGCACACAATGTGGTAGTTGTGGACAAGGCAAATTATGACTCATGCAGTGTGCCACCAAATGCAACGACGTATAGATCAGGCAGCGATCACATTACTCTAAAGAAAGGGGTCAACTACTTCATATGTGGCGTTCTGGGGCATTGCCGAACCGGAATGAATATAGCTCCAACAGTTGTTTGACTAGTATAGATATCATTCGGTATATGTTCCATTATCAATGAACAAAATCAACTTTATTGGTCTGAATATAAACAAAATTATCTTTCAATTTGATTAGTGAAATAGTAAATGAATTTTCTATTTTGTTATTTTGTTGATCTACGTGAAATCTTCTGGTAATTTGTTATTTGCACAACCTAAATGTCGATTCACTCGCCGTACACTGGTGTATCACAGAGACACACATATTTTTTTTTTGAATTAAATATTTATATAAATCAAGATAGAGTGTCCAAAATAGAAAATCCCCCATCACAAAAAATCGATACAGAAATGTTGGCAAAAGGGATAAGGCCACTTCTACAAAATACGCGAGCCCAAGCAACTAAATTGTGAGCCGCAAAGTTTTTAACTCTAGCTACAAAATTAAATTTTGAGACACGCAGATATATGCAATTGAATATGACTACAAAATTGTATTTTCCTACATACCATTTATAAGAAGGCTAGTGCATGGGAGTATAAGTTTGTGGAGATTTATTGTTCATGTGCGCGTCAAGATTCTTGAAATCTATTGTACCCTCAAATTGAATGTTGGTAGTTTGTTTGCACTATGACACTTGCAAAAAATCTTCTAAATAAGAAGCACGTCGACATCGACCCATCCGTCATATCTAGTTCTATCTAACATTTTTTATTTATTTATTATTTGTATCATACTTGTATGACTTGTACGGTGTATATACTTACGCATATAAACTTTATACGGGTTAGACTTTTTTTTGGGGTTAAATCAAATACAACCCGACCCAAAAAGGAAGAAAAGTAAATGGAATTATTGTTTAAAATATTTATTTTTCTCTTGAGAGAAACCTATATCATCTGTTAAATTTTAAAACAGTCCATATGCACTATAATATATAGCTTTATTATGATAACTTATTTACTACGCGTTTGGATCCCCAAAATGGCTGGATAAAAATTTTAGTACTGGCTTATCTCGCGTTTGGTTAGCTTGACCGAATGAAGCAGCACCCGTGATAAGTGTGGCCAGCCTTGTACTTTTCGTATGAAAACTTCATATCTCCCCCCCCCCCCCCCCCCCTCCCCGATAACTTATCCTATCTACCAGCTCCAACGCGAAAAGTCATTATTGCCCCTAAAAATCATCTTTCCCCCAAAAAATCAAATCAATCTACAGTGGTAATGCATGAGGAGCTCTTCTTCACCTTTCCCTTCCCTATTTCTCTCTCACCACTTTTCATTCCAGCTCGCCAGCCAAGGGTTTGCAATAGTAAATTCTCTATCAACCTCTTCTTTTTACCCACGAATTTGTTTCTTGAACTAATGAAGAATTGACTAACGTTGGTTGTTTTGTTGTGCAGCTCGTGCTCTTGCTGAATTCAGTGGCTGCTTCATCATTTACCTCAAGTCTTACCTCAAGGTGTGAGTCGTTCTCCTCTAACTCATGACTTACCTCAGCATTGATGAATTCTTTGAATGCCACTGTCTCAATTCCCGTGTCTTGTTGTATTGTGCCCTTTAGGTGAGTCTTGTGCATGAGCATTTAGCATGTGCCCAGTTTCTTTATACCAAGCTGATGCATTGTGAATGTAATGATACAAATTGGTTCATATGTTTGGGCTTAGTTTCATAAGTGTATATTTTAGTGATGATGGTAACTGCTTACTCATTGCACAATTGGTTGGTTGTTTTTGGCTTTTATTTGCTTGCAATTTTTGTTTTTGGTTTTATTGTACGGTATGGTCTCTCTTACGTTTGTCCCTTGTAGTTTACCTTGCATTTCATGTTGGTATTGGGTTTGTTGTTGTTAGGTAGTTGTGGCAGAAATGGTTGCATTTGCAACTATACTTAAACATAATGATAAATGTTAATGTTGGGACAGGGTTTCAAATGGATGACACAATGAGATTGCAAGTTTTTATAGTAGTGCACCAGCACTTCTTCAATATGTCGCTAATCTCCCTACTCGTTTTAGTGTTAGTATTGCTAGAAAATGGTTTTTTAGGCCGTCGACCACAAAGGTGTGGCATTACGTACAGTATTGTTTAGCGAATTCCATTTCATATAAAGCATTTAGATAAAATAATAAACACGGGTGATCAAACTTTGAAGAGTAGCACTCGAATGGATAGGAATTGTTTCATGAAATTTTGTTTCATATTGCATGATTATGGAGGGCTACGAGATTCTAGGTACGTATGAGTTTCGGGGCAGGTGTTGATGTTCATAGACATCATGTCCCATCACACTAAGAATCGTATGGTGGGAATCCACTTTGTTCACTCTGGAGAAACAGTTACTCGCCTTTTTCGCCAAGTGTTGATAGCCTTGCTTAAATGCCATGATCTTCTTTTAGCAAAACTGCAACCCGTAGGGCCCGATGGCATGGACCCCATTTGGAAGGTATTCCAGGTAAACCTTAAATCCACATAAGGGTTCCATTACTTTGATTACAATTAATATAGTCTTCTTACACGTATGACATGGTGTCATTTTAGGGCTGCCTTGAGGAACTTGACGGCACGTACATTTAAGTACGTGTGTTAGTTGTAGACAATCCTATATATCGTATGCGAAAAGAGACATTGGTAACCAATGTATTGTGCGTTTGTGATAGGCAAGGGAAATTTGTGTACACATTACTGGGTTGGGAGGGATCCACTACTGACAGCCGCGTTTTAAAAGATGGTATCAATCGGCCAAATGGGTTTAAGATCCCAATGGATACGGTTACGGTAGTACATTCTCCATACGTTACAGTTGTCCATTCCTTTCCCATGCTTTTCAATGTAGGATCTGCCAACTTCTAACTACATAGGTTTTAAATTGTAGGTTGTTATTATTTGGGTGACAGGGGATACACAAACGGCGAAGGGTTTCTAGTATCATACCGAGGGGTTCGTTATCACCTTATGGAGTGGGAGTCCGGTAATCGTGCACCATAGAGCTATCAAGAGCACTTCAACATGAAGCACGCGAGAGCTTGCAATGTTATTGAATGCGCATTTGGAGCAGTCAAGGGTCGTTGGGCAATTTTAAGGAAGAACTCCTATTTTCCAATCAAAACCCACAACCAAATTATCATAGCTTGCATGCTACTCCATAATTTCATAAGGAGAGAAATGGTTAATTCCTGTTTGGAGGAAGATTACCCATACTCTACATGAGAAGAAGGCCTCCATCCTGGTTATGTTGACGTCGTAGAACCATCCCCAGAGTGGAACAATTTCGGAGATGCCATGGCCATATATATGTACACGGCATGGAGGAATCGCCACTGAACGCTTAGTCTTAGATTAATATGTTCAAGCCTTTTATTTTGTTAATTATATTCTGTGATGTGTAACCTTTTGAGGATGAAGTGTTCAAGTACAATGCATATGTGTATCTACTTACTTTCTGTTCCCTTGTATTGACAATGGTTAAAGTTATATAATGAACTCCTAATGTGCATGCTCATGCAATTGTTCCTCTGATTATGATGTCGTGCTTAGTAATTATTGTTATGTGATGTGGTCTTGCTTTCCAGTTCAATGTTTCTGTTTATGTGACATCTCCTTATGCGATGTGGTTTGCTTCTCCACTTGATTGATAAATTTTTTTCTAAAAGGTTTATGTTGTGATTATGAAAAGCTCCCAACGACATAAAACCAATGTGCACAGTTCTCTAAAAATTAACATGTATTCAGTTTCTTTTGGTTTAAGTACCTAAGTGTCAATTAATCACTTCTCCTCAATTATGTCGGTGCAGATGTCAGGAGTGCCCCTTCCACCATCGTTTACGCCAAAGCCCTACAAGTAACTCGGGTCATCTCGTCGTGTTTAGAGCAAGACGTAGGAAGTAGCGTTAATTAACGCTTTGAAGGACCTCGTCGTTAACGGATGGAGGTGCAACAACGCCTTGAGGCCAGGATACTTAGTCCAATTGGAGAGGGGTATGTTCCAAAATTTCCCCCTTGTGAGCCTTTCCCAAAATCATATCAATTCAAAGATGACAGTTTGGAAGAAAACACATTACCTGCTTCATGTTGTAGTGACCACATCTGGTTTCGCGTATGACATCACGTCTTGCATGATCAACGTCTCGTCTGATGATGTTTGGAATGCGTATGTCCGGATAAGTATTTACTGTAATTACACTGAAACACTGTCAGTTCATTGCCTCACTGTGAGTTGTTGAAAGAACCTTGTCAATGGTATTTAAATTACAAATAATTAGGCTGAAATAAGTTCAAAAAAGTTCATTATGAGAATGTTGTAGTTTATGGGATTATGATATGTGTTGAAGTTTAGGTATTTTGCAAAGTAATGTGACCTTATTTTTGTAATTTTGCCATTTGTAAATTGTCATGACATTGTATGATGAGCTACAGTTCCACAACCAAAGTAATGAAGCTTTTACATTTTTGTAATCTCGTATGGGACCATGTAATTTACAACACTACATTATTAGCTATGAAGCAGTGACGTTATTGTTGTCCTAAAATAACACCATTGTGTTCAGGTGTACAAGGATGTGGAGTCATTCAGGAAAAAGACATTCTCGTACTATGAGGACTGGCTAATAATATTTGGGAATGACAGGGCAAACGGAAAGGGTGATGTGCAGATTAAGGATGCCATTCTACAGTTAGACCATCCACACGAAGTTACTGACAAGGTACACGATGTACATGTTGTGAGTGGGGCTAAAGGAAAACGACATGCGGCCCAAGGCTCATACCGTGGTTCAAGTGCTCGCAGTGGATTCAATGACTTTGAAGACACTAGCTCTGCATTCAACCCCGGGAATAATGGGAATAACAACGATGGAGAGCAAGTTGATAACAACGAGAATTCGAAGAAGAAGAGGTTTCATGAGACAACTGGTGTGGCCGAACAGTTGGTCAATTTAATTAGTGCACTGGTGGAAAAAAAAACAACCAGAATCACAATGATCTCGCGAACAAATTTGCTCAAAGCTCTGTTCCTACACCACCACCTGTCAAGCCACCAAGTAGGACTAAGGTGGTATTCGATCTTATTGCAGATATTGGCATACAACCACTTGAACTCATGATTGTCATGGCCCATAAAATTGTCGGGCAGAAGGAAAACAATGAGTTGTTCTTATCAATGGACGATAAGACACGAGGGGTATATGTAAACATGATCATTACCAGGGGCCTTCACCCCGGAGCTGGATCGGCCTAAGAAGTGTGTTGGTTTGGTGGTGTGGTCCGAAAGACAGCTAGCACCGTTGTCTTATTTTGAAAATGAGTACCACTATACAATATGGTAACGTACTTTTGTTGTGCTTGCGTTTCCTCTATTAGTGTGGCCGTAGTCTGTTCTTGTTATGTTTTCGTTAATCCAACACTTAAGTAACTCTTTTGATTTATGTTATTAGCGTCGAATCAGCAAGTAAGAATCCGGATACGGGTTATGTTATGACTGACGACAATAAATTTATGATGAAATCTTCATTTGGTTTGTATGCTATAAATGGTATGATTCTTGTACTTCATGTGTTGGTGTATAATGGATTACTTTTATAAATATTTTAAAATGCCATTCGTACATCTGCGTCCTGTTTCTTCTGAAATTTGTGAGCCGTCCACACTTGTATGATACAATATGATACAACATTGCCCTGAACACGTCTGCAACGTCAGGAGGAAGCCTCACATTTGCACCTCCAAATTGCAAATTTTTTTTATATATATTATTGCTGAATAAAGATACAAAACATAAATTACATCATGACTCTACTAAAAGCAAACTACCAATCCCTATTATTAATAAGATAATGCATCCGTCATTTTGTTTGCACTTTATGGATTTTTCACTTGTGGCCTGAGGCAGACACTTGCTATAATGAGTGAGTCATAGAATGATATATTCATCATGGGGTGTATTCACTGAAAGTATCTTACCTCCAGTGACCAACCATGGAGTTGTTGTTGTTGTCTTCGCCTCCATAACAAGATTATCAGAAACTCTCACCTTTGCCGATTTTCTTCACTTAGAATACGCTTCACTTTGTTGGAGCCTATTTGCAGAACTCGGTCGTATGATTGCCTGAATATATTGTAAGTCAGAACTAGTAACCTCCACTTCAACATCATAATCGTTCCACAACATCGAAATGCCACCTAAAACACCAAATGTAGGAGCTACTTCATATGAATTGAAACCTAGGTGTGGCCCAAGCCTGATCTGGAGTAACTCGGGTTTCAAGAACAAAAACAACTGATGGAACATGAATCCCCACTAAAGCACGAAAATCCATATTAAGCTCCTCATGATCTACCCCTTGACAATTCCAACAAACCACTTTCATACTTGAATTATTGATCTGAGTAGGATGTATCAGATTGTCTAGGGGGATCATGTGCCCCGTCGCAACAAGTTGTCTTAGCACTTCGAGTGTTAGCACACTCTAACGATTCATTTCCAATGCAGTCAAGGCGAACCTTTGCCACCACATGTGGTTCTCGTTTTGTGCATCTACCCTGTGAATCAACGACTTCATCTCCCATGTGGTCGCTAGAATCGTTGTCACTCGAACTAGCCTCTCCCAAGTAGTTGTTTGTAATATCAAAGAACGGCCTTCAAACCGATCAAAGATTGTCTCAAACCATGGTAACCAAAAATCTTCCTCATTCATGTGGTCGATGAATGCATTGTTTGCCATTATTGTAGTCGAAAGTCTGATTATTTTGCAGTGTTCGTATACGTCGCAACTATGTAATTTTTCCAGAATACCAAAAGGAGTACAGAGATGTTATATGAGTTTAATTTCTCACTTAAGAGACAGTTGAGATTCCTGAGTGTTGTTTTAATAGGTGAAATCGGTTCATTAAATGATAAGGGCGGGTAAAGAAATGGTGTTTTTGTTCTCGCCAAATATTCACCACTTGATGTTAAACAAATATTATAATTAATTACTCCTTCATTAATTTGATTTTACGCATCATTTTTTTGTTTAACATTATGTGTAACATTTATTTTGATTCTCAGTTTGCATGTTGTAGTGATCATTACTCTTTTGGGTGCATTAACCAATGCTTACAAAGTTAAGCACGTTTTCAGTGTCTTTAGGGGTAAAAAATGAATTCACTTGCTACACAAAATAGATATTATAAAGGCATTACGCAGGTACATGTTAAGCCTAGTACACAACCTAACTATTAGCCTTTTAGCCTATAACAATATAGAGAACGACATAAACACGCCTCGTACTGAAACAAAATACTTGACTCACCTAAAAGAGCACATTGGAAATCTGCTCCGGTGATGTCGGAAACCTAACATAAGGACCCCGTACTACGCATAAGAGATCAACAAAAGTCTATATTATCGGAAATAAAATAAGTTCGACATGATTAATATGGCCATAAAAGGAGAATTGGAGACGATCAAGATCTTTAGTCAAAGGTTGATGAGGTTGCCCCAACATGCTTCAAGAATCCTATGAGTTTCGATTTCCCCTTGATTGGTCTAGTGACAGAACTGCTGGAACCTTGAGAGCTTGTCACGCTTAACCTGGTGGTTTTTTGCCCTGCCCCAGTACCAACTTGTCGGACTTGTCGACTCTCCCAAACAAGTTATGCGGTTTCATTAGAGCTTTTGCAGGCTCTGGAGGCACGTTAACATCAGACTTTTCCGCAGTATCAATGAGAAATCGCTCTCCCCATGTCTTATACCTCTAATTTATGATGTCGGTTCAGAACGAAGGACTCCCATTGCTGGTGTTACCACTTAATACATCTCGGGGCAGACGTGTGGCATTGGAAGGAACATACCTTCCATTGCTAAGTGGCGCTGGAGATTGTGCGCTAGGATTGGCTGGTGGTTGAGGGATTGTTATGCCATCATCGGGGTCGGTTCCTGTAAGGTCAATCGTTTCAACTCGAGGTAGGGGAAACAAAGCTGCTGGCGCACCAAATATCTCGCATAACTCATTACAGGTAGGTTCTCCTCTGAGCATGTAAGCCTCGTCGAGCTTATATTTCTACACCAACACTGTGGAACGTTAGTAAGAGTACAAGTTTTGCAACAGAGTACATGATCAATGAAACCATAAATGTTAACGCACAATGAAATTAATACACGCATTTAGCAGAATAAATTTTACCAAGACAACGTACTCCCACACGAAGTCCTCGAAGGTGTGAACCACGTTCTCCGTTTCATTGTAATATACTGAACTTAAGCAGATTATGATGTTAAAGACGTCGTGACGGCACTGGAGTTTCTTGAACTGATTCATACATTCACAGTTCGTGAACGACTCATTGAACACAGCATTAACTCTGTTGCGAGCGGTACAGATTGGTATGGTATCTCTTGTGGTCAGAGGCAGGCGAAGTCGGTTCTTCTCAGTCACTAGGGTGTCAATGAACATGGAGTCAACATATAAAGTCCATTGAGGAGTGTAGAAGAAAAATGCTTGGGAACGTGGTTGCAAGGGAGCAGCATTGTGGTTAGCCATTAGGATTTATTACTACTTGCTTGTTCAGTGTTTGGTTGGTTATAAGAATGACCTTAATATAAGGTCAGATGGCATGTATTTGTAGTAGCAGATGATACAAGTGGAGATTTAAAGGAATGATTACATGATTGTACAGATGGAAAGCAATGGTTGATATGCAACTTAAGTTGTCAATGGTATTTCTACATGTAAACAGGTATCAAAACTTTAATACTTACGTGTTATTTGATGGAAGCCTCGTTTTCAACTAGGTAATTAAGTGGCAACAAGGCTAATGATGTCCAGAATTCAAATTAGGAGCAGGTGGTAGTAGTGGAGGTATCAACAATAAACAGGCTGGTTGTAAGGATGATTAAAGTACTATGTCAGATGACTTGTATTTGTATTAGCAAAGGTTACAACTTGAGATTTATAGAAATCATTACAGGTTTTAACATATCTATAGCAATAGTTGACAGTTTTCAATAGATCTAAGTAGATTTTCTCAATCTAAACAGGCATCAAAACTTTAATACTGATGTGCAATGTCATGGAAGTCTGATTTTCAACCTGGTAATTAAGTGGCAAAAAGACTAATGAAGTCTAACAACAGGTGGTAGTTGTGGAACCATCTACAAATACAATGGAATATTGTAAGGATCATTAAATAGTAGTATGTCAAAGGAATAGAGAATTTTGAATGTATGTAAGTTCCCTCATGCAAGTTATATCTCAACTGGTGAAAGAAAATCATATTATAATATTTGTTATAAGTTGACTTTTTGTCAACAATTTCAAAGTGATACAAAGGACCATTGTTTTTCAGTTGCCCTACTCCTAATGAGACTACCCTTGCATCTCAAGAAAGAGGGACAAATATAAATATTATAACACGGTTTTCACAAAATACAGTTACTATAACACATGAGAAAATGAACACCTTCTAATCTTAAAAATAAGAGACAACTATAAATATTCTAACACATTCTTAGGCAGTAACTAAAACTCAGCAGTGCTTTATTAGTACTATCTTTTCTCAACACTTCACTTATTTTTGAAATACACGTTTAATTAAAGTGCAGGTATTAGTACTAATTTTTCATTTGAAGGTATTCCACCAAATAAATGAGTTTATGCTTCATTACAGAGAACACTCTGCAATATGGTCTTATTACAGCAACCACCTTCAATGATAAAAGTGTGGATTAGTATACTGATTTGATTCCACTAATTGTCCTTATTACATTGTTATATAAAGAACAAATGAACAATTGTTTCACATTTTTTTGTTCTATAAAATTCATGTCATCATGCAATTTTATTACGTTAATCTTAGCTAACTTTTCTTGTTTCTTTGGGTGAGAGGAGTGTAATAACATTTGTCCTGCTTATTACACATCATTGTTAAATAGTGACGTAGGTTCATGCTTCTCGAACTTAATCAATTACTATGCGCTGTATTTGCTTACGTTGTTTAGTTTTCGCAACAACTATCTATTAAATCAGGCGGAGATTAAAAAAAGCACGAAATACAACTGGTAGTCCATTGATGAACAAAATAGGATGACATCAAAATAAATACGACAACTGAAAACCCCGCCCACACAAGTGAAAGAGGAGAACCTAAACCAGTAAGTTACATATAAGCCGAATCAGGCCTACGGGGTGTAGTACGAGTAAAAACACGTAGGACCATCAACTAAACAAACAAAAGACGATAATAGTACATAACCTAACAATATATATATAATAGGCTTCTCGAGTTGTCATCCATGCAATACATGTTACAGTGTTGAAGGCATAATACAAAGCTCAAACAACATCGGTTGCAGTACCAAGGGAAGTGATATCGTTGGCATCATGACTGTACTCATTAGTTTGGCTGTTGTGACCCATGAAATTGAGGAGGGGCTCCTCGTTGAGCAGAACAGAGAGTGGTACAATAGCAGCGGTCCCATCTTCTCCAACGGAGTTCTGTGGAACAATATGGTTTTCATTTTCAAGAATAGAACTCCATTCAGTAAATCCCAGTTCCCTCAACTCGGACTAGAAAGAGTTAGTTGGACTTTCCTCGTTATTCTCCAAGTCTTGTCCCGCGTTCGCAACCACTGGCAAAGGATGTGGAGAAGCATGTTGGTCTCCATCTTTGGACTGGTCTGTGGCATAAAGGATCGAGCAAGGTGATGTTGCAGTTCTACGACCAAATAACTTGTGCAATTCTTTCCACGTTGGTTCCCCCTCCAACATATACACCTCGCTGAAGCGATATTTCTGTCAAGCAACAGAGTAAATCATTATACTCTAAAGAAGATTACAAGCTTAAGATGCTGAATTCTGAATTTGAAGAACAATTAGTAAGAACACATACTATTGTCAACCAGCACATGTGTATAAAAAATCTAAGTAATTTTTGGTAGAGAGTTTTTTTTAAAGGTGTCATGCATAAAAGAGAATTGATCCATAACAGTAAAGTTGTGATGCATAAAAGAGAATTGATCCATAACAGTAGACACAAAACAAATAGCAGTAGCCCCACACGAACTCCTCAAATGGGAAAAAAATGTTGTTTGCCTGGTCGTAGTACACGGCACTGAGGCAGATGATGAAGTAGAAAATGGTATAGCGCGAATGAAGCTTCCGAAACTGTGTGATGCATTGGCGGAGACTGAATGATTTGTTGAGTTTTGAATTGATTTGGTCATTGGAAGTCAGGTTCTTGCCTAGGCGGCGACCTTCCACAACAAACCAGCTAATGAACAGTGTGTCTACCTGAACGATCCACTCACGAGTGTATAGCAAGCGCGTTTGTGGGCAGGGATGCTGCTGGGCAGAGTTAAGCAAAGCCATGATGATGATTTATGTATGACAATAGTAGTTTATAAGGTGAAGCTTTCATGTACTACCTTTAAATGGGTGGTATTTATACTATGAAAGGGCTGAGTAGGTATGTGTGACTTTAATATAGAAATATATTTTATTTGGGGGATGGGGGATATCTAATATGTCAATCAACCCAATATTTTCTGCAAAGCAGTTTTAAGTTCAAAAGTGGATTGACTACAAAAGTGGCTTGGGTTTAATTTTCTGCTTTTTAGTAGATTTGAGGTCTTGTCACCCATATTGGTTGGTTAGCACAATGAATATGGTCATTCACAGACCTAAAATATGGTTTAGATGTGAAAAATAAACAATATTATAGTGCATTCGTTTTGTGTACTTCAGCAAAAGAATGTTGAAATCAAACTTTCATAACCTAGTTTTTTGAATCAACAGGATGCTGAAAAATAATTCCTTCAATTTCAACATGTCATTCTTGTTACACAAATGCATTTCAAAACTTTTATACCACACAAAGAAAAGGAATGATTGTTTTGAAAATAAACCTTAATCCCCGTGTAAGTAAACCTCATCACCGTGTAAGTAAACCTCAAGCCTTACATACAACACCAAATTGAAATTCTTATGCAGAACCGCAAAACCAACATTCGTTGGACTCACCAGTCAATGGCAAAGTTAATAGATACGCATTCAAAGTTTCCATTGAAGAATGCTAAATTCAAAAAAACATACATTCCGCAAGCTCTTTTGATAAATTGTTATATAAATGATTTTTGACAAACCAACATTCGGAGTTCAGTACATCGTTAATTGATCAGCCGCATTATTTTATATTAAGTCCAATGAAATGCGATGCATAATAAACTGGATTGTACTGGAACAAAGAGTTATAGTCCTTAGTCCTTACAAGGAGTACTCTAGCCTCTAAACTAGGATGTTCATGAAAATAAGTGCCACAACTATTATGACTAAAACAACAACTGACACCTTGTACATGTACAGATAACGTTTGGTACACATAGTCATAGTGCGGAGCTCCTTGGTTTTAAAGAACATGCCGTTAACCACGCCCTTGTAATGGCCTATCAATTCACCATCTTCCCAAGCAGAAAACTCGCAACGCATACCCTGCACTAGGTAAAGAATATTAGGGTTTGTAATTTAAGGTAAGGCAAAGAAAAACATTAATGCAAAGGTAAATTCACTTAAACTTGAATGAAAAATTATGAGAGTACTTGCCCGTTCATTGGAGCATTTCCATATTCGCCGCTAGGGATTCTCCAACGACCAACTAGTGCGCAAAACAACAACTAAACCACAACATCATCGAGGAATGCGACTGGTTTCAGTCCTGGATCGTGTACGCGGCATCATGAAAGTTGTTGTCTCCACCCATTCTTCTGCCATATTGCTTGATTCACTTGTCATTTAAATTAATTTGCCAATAGTTAACTTGAAAGCTGGAGTGGTAATGTAAGCATGTGGCTTTATGTGAATTGCATTGAATGGGCCATATTAGTTTTATAGAGGTGTTTGTGGTAATGGTAGGTAAGTGAGAAATAAGTTTTAAACCAAACGCATGAAACATGTTAGTAGACTTTAGTGGCCAGCGGAATGTTTAATTGGAAAAAGCTGAAGCAAAGAAAGACATTACTATTGCTGAGGTTTTGAAAAGTTTTCCATGAATTCAAAGTCTGCCATTGTTCCATCCAAGCAACAATGTATTCAATAATTTTCTAGTATTAAATTAAAAATATTAACAAGTGAACACAACAAAACGACATTTTTCACGTCTTATGAATCATATCAGAAGGTTCATCAAACCGTACAATTTCACAATACCATTTTCATACAAAAATAGACACACTCTATTTCATGACCAAAAAAAGAATCCCTCAAATTCCAAAAACTTAATCGATAAGTAATGACCAGTCCAAAGTAGATACAATTTCATGCTTCCAAAAAAATAAGTAGATACAAATTCGGTAAAAATGGATCAAATCATACTTATCCCCATTCTTTAACAAATAGGACATACGTCAAGTTTACCGACAGTGACACACAAATAATCGAAACCCATATCATCGACAAAATCAGATTCTACTTAAGCAACAAAATCATATTAGATACATAAATAGTAGTTGTACATAGTGCTGCTTTAGTTCAACTACAGCCTTAAAACATTGGCTGGAAAGCAAGCCTACAAGAAACCATATAAAACTTAAATATCAAATAAGTTGTCTATTATATGACACTAAAACTAAAACTGAAATTTTAATCCTTGAAACCACCTTGCGCGTCTTTCACCAGCCACCAACATTTCATCACAAACCTTGAGCCCATTCTGGCTCAAGATTCCCGGAGTTGAAGTGCACAACTCATTCCTCAGGCATTAACTCTGCCTTACCCAGGATGAAGAATGCATGGCACTGCCAAAACGCGGGGTATCCCAACTCACTCAGATCTTGTAGAAGTGACAAATCCTGTAACATATACCCTTACACATTAATATGCGCAATTGTTTAATTTAAGCAAATGAAATGCATGCGGCTGATGGGATTTGACAAATTACTTACAGCAAAAGGTAGTGTCTTATCCTCAGGGCGTAATACAATTTTTCGTGTGTCCAAGTCCACATCGCGCATTTTGTGTTCAATAACCTTCCAATTTATGAAGAACTCACGACGCGTTTTCCTGATCCATCTTCTAATGGTATCTTTTGGTATCATAAATTCTTCGGTTGCCTTATCAATGACCATCATTAACCCGGCCTCCGTGTTAACGTCATGATCCTTTGAGAAGTCACTGAGTATGCTAAAAAGTTTTTCCTCCATGTGTGTGCCTTGTGTCCTCCACAAATACTTGTCCATCAAATATAAAGGTAGCAATTTGTCTCCTCGTGCCATATAGTAGACATGTTCCTCGGGGAAATAAGCAGCTCCTCTTTCAATGTAGACAACAAAATAATCGAAGAAGAATGGGAAACCATCCACTCTGAATTGATGTTCCAGCACCGTCTCCTCTCACCGGTACACAGTATTATATGAAGAGTGAATAGAGTTTACAATATTAGTAAGAGTGTGTGTCAATTGCAGTTAGTTATTTTAGGGGTAAGATAAAGCGGTAGCTACCTCAACAACATAATGTGTGGAGTCACTTGTTTCTGATACTGCTGCAACTTGACCCGTACTAGAGTTGAAGTCTAGCCCAAAGTTTACAACAAATTCAAAGAACTTGAAGAAAAGTACACGCGTCCGCATAAACTTCGTCTTCACTTTGGCTTCAGACGGGAATTCCCTTTTGCCATATCCTGACAAAAAGTAAGCTATGTGCTTGATTGCATCTGTCACACCTTCAAGGGTCTGCACGTCGTTTGAAAGACAAAACGTATGAAGCACGCTAGTCATTGCCCTCTCTGCCCACATGTCCCATAACTCCCAATCTTGTGCATTAACAATGTTGTTGCTTCTGTTATTCGGCTGGTTGAAGGCGGAGCAAATGTTTAATATAGGTGGTGACAAATAAGGTAACAACGCGATATAGGGATACATAGGTGTGACAATACAAATGTAATGGAGAAGAAATCAATAAACTTTGCAAAATGTTAACAAACCATGCATTTTAGAAAGGTACGTATCAGAAACACTGATTCATACCCTTCTCATTTAATTTAACGTAGCAGAAAACCCTAATTAGCACAACTGAATACAAATTGTTAACAGGGTAGAAAATCACCTGCTTAAATACACGATAATTCGATTACCAAAATTACTTGGTATATTATATGATTTATAAACGACATATCATTATAACACGGTTTAAATACCGGTATACTTCGTTAAAAATTATACTATTTGTATATCGTAAATCACGACGCACGACTATCGACCGGATTTATAGCTAAAATACTACCTGGTTTATGCTCGTATTTATAGCACAACTCACAAACTCGATATATTATTACACGTACGATTTTGTACTCGCTCCGGTAATACGACTCAAAATTATAAAAGCATTTGCACCAAACAAGGCACAACACAATGCATGTATCATGACTTAACACTTGGCCAATGCATGTACCAAGCCTATACTTAGCCCACCAAGTGGCACACATGCAATGAGGCCACATCACCTGTATCTTTACATGCACAAGACACATGCCCCTAAAAACCTCTATAAAAAGGGGACAAGAACCATAGAAAGGGGGACAGGTTGGGGAAGAGAGAAAAAAGAGGGAAAAAAGATGGAGAGAAAAAGAGAGACACTCTCCCCCCCTAGGAGAACACTCTCCTCCCCTCGGAGAACACTCTCCTCCCCTAGGAGAACGCTCTCCCCCCCTAGGAGAACGCTCTCCTCCCCTAGGAGAACACTCTCCTCCCCTCGGAGAACACTCTCTCCCCTCAGAGAACGCTCTCCCCCCTAGGAGAACGCTCTCCTCCCCTAGGAGAACACTCTCCTCCCCTCGGAGAACACTCTCTCCCCTCAGAGAACACTCTCCCCCCTAGGAGAACACTCTCCTCCCCTAGGAGAACACTCTCCCCCCTAGGAGAACACTCTCCTCCCCTCGGAGAACACTCTCCTTCTCTAGGAGAACACTCTCCTCCCCTAGGAGAACACTCTCCCCCCCTAGGAGAACACTCTCCTCCCCTAGGAGAACACTCTCCTCCCCTCGGAGAACACTCTCTCCCCTAGGAGAACAATCTCCTCCCCTCGGAGAACACTCTCCCCCCTAGGTGAACACTCTCCTCCCCTAGGAGAACACTCTCCCCCCCCTAGGAGAACACTCTCCCCCCTAGGAGAACACTCTCCTCCCCTCGGAGAACACTCTCCTCCCCTCGGAGAACACTCTCTCCCCTAGGAGAACACTCTCCTCCCCTCGGAGAACTCTCCCCTCCCCTCGGAGAACTCTCCGCGAGGACAACTCCTCCAACATATGCAATCGATAAAACCGACAAGCACCAAATAACCAACACCAAAAAAACAAGAACTACGAGTGGCTTGATTCCCAATCGGGGGATACGTAGGCATCTCGGAAAATATCCGAGTCCAGCCGCAAATCAATAAAAACCAACAATCTCCTCGGGTCGGGATTGGCGTTCCAACCCAATATAAATATCTTCCGTTAAATAGGGAATAATTCCAAACCCGTTAACACAAATCAATCGGTTTTTTACAAACACTGAAAAAACGGAACAATAAGCAGTCACGAGACTATCATATTTTAGCTTCTTAACGGGGAACGGTAACACCGTACACGATTACGAGAAATAAACCAAATTTGCCATAATAGTGTAATAAGGAGGGCCTTAGAAATCGACCTGGTACGGAACCAATACTTGACTCGGTGGGATTTGTGGCTAGTCTTGGGCGACAAAAGGTTGGAGCACAAAGCCATCTCTCGCGGAGGCCTCGGGTTCAGAATTTGCAGACGCATGGATAATTTGAGCCAAATCAGACTCGCCACGCTTGCAACGAACTAGCTTCGCCATAATTTTCACCGTACCAGAGAGCTTGTTCGCCATTTTTCGTCGAGAATTTCGCCCACGGATGGTCTGATTATAATAGATTGATGCCTAGGGTTTTTGATTTAGTGAAATTGGGTGATTTTTCTCCCAAATCGTGTGTAGGAAAGAAATAACCCAGAGGTGTTTTGGGTAATTAACTTGGGGTTGTCTGGGGACAGTGCTATAGAGTATCCAAACTTGAAATTAGACTAAGATATTTAATATTATTGGGGTGTAATCAAGGATAACAAACATGATATAAAACACTAATAAAGTATTAATACACACATAAAATGTTTGGGGGATTATTTAGATGGGGGATCCAAACGCGCCATTAATATAGATCTAAAAAGTAGATATGTTTACTTAAACAATTGCTAAATACAGGGGCGGAGCCAGGAATTTTTTTTTTAACCCAAACTGCAATTAACTTATATATATTGTATAAAATAGAACGAAAAATATAAACAATTTCGTACAATATGATAAAAACTACATTTTAAATATTAAACTTAAGCTCTATATTTCTACAAATAGTAGAATTGATCAATAGCATGTGTACATGATATACACGCT
Source organism: Linaria vulgaris (assembly GCA_948329865.1). Classification (NCBI taxonomy): domain Eukaryota; kingdom Viridiplantae; phylum Streptophyta; class Magnoliopsida; order Lamiales; family Plantaginaceae; genus Linaria; species Linaria vulgaris. Next base: position 78,605,105 of record OX415253.1, read on the forward strand.
TCTCCTTTAATCTCAATATTCGTTTACTATATAGATTCATAAAAAGAAAATGGTAATAGACATGTATAAAAAACAAAACCTTGAATAGTCTTACTTTAAAGCTCCAATGCGATAATAAGTTTCGTTTATATGCACAAGACAATCATACTTAAAATTGTATGCTCTTTCTCTATAATAATTAACTTAGTAAAGCATAAAATGAAATATATATATATAACTTAGTACGCCTTGCTAAAATTCCAAGATTTGATATTGAAGATTTGAGAAATAAAGTGATTTTGTATGGGTAAAAAGATTTAATGTTGAGCTTTCATACTATATTTAATGAGGATTATAATAAGTTTAGTTTGAGTTGACAAGACTATTATATTTGAAATAAATTTAAACGATCAAATATACTATACTCTTTGTAATAATAATATAATTTAATTCACCTGCTAAAAATTTCAAGATTTGATATTGAAAGTCTAAGAGAAGAGAAGGAAATGTGGTTTTTTAAGTCAAAAGCGACTTGAAGTGAAATTTTTTTCTATATTTAGTGATAAATTGAAATTTGATTGGAGATATGAATTTTGTTAGTTATTTGGTAATTTTTAAGAAAAAACATAGCAAAAAAAGTAATTATGGTGAAGCTAATTCGAACCCCAAGCCTATTACCCTCCATAGAAACATCTTACCGCTTCTTTTCACACCGCATTTCTATTGGAATTCTTTATTCCTTTATTTCTTAAAATACCTATTATACTTAGGGTCGAAAATCGACCCAGGGCTGGAGCCTACTCAAGCACTCTTGGTGGCTTTGCCCCTGGCTATATACACTACATTGTTATTGATGTAGAGTATTATCGTCGTCGCGATTGTTTGACTTGACATGAGTTTGTTATCATGTGTCAAATCAATCAGAGTCTAGGTTTTTGCACTCGTCGAATGTGCTTCGGGTCTTGACATAACTACCTAATAAGTAGCACACATGAACTAACTCAGGCATACCGGGCAAGCCATGTTGATGCTCATTAGTGATAGGTTCTAGGACTAAGATCAAAATCTTAGAGGAGGAAAGTTATGTTTCCATCTTTGTCCATAGTTCATGGGTATTTGCATCTTTTGGCCCATCATATTCATATAAATACTTGAATAAGACCCTATTTTTTGAATTGGATGACTTATCCTCATGGCGTCCATATAGTTATTTAGATGGTTTGACCGTCCATGAGTTCGACTCATGAATGGGCAATGAGCAATGAAAATTTGAAATTCAAGCGGTTACACCTAATGCCAAAAATTAAAGTCACGATTTCACTCATTGAAAAAGTTATCGAGCGCATATTGCATTTGAACCTTTTTACAACAAACAGATTTGACAACTTGACCCACGAAAAAAAAGAGATTGAATTTGATGGATAAGCAAACGATGATATTAAGATTAGGTAAACAAAAGGGTTTTAGGCACAACACCTCACATGTAATGTGCAAAAGAGGAGTAATACATATTACCCCATGTAATCTTAAAATGGTGCAATACACCCCTTATAGAAGGAGGTGTAACTTACTTGCCAAAATGTGAGAGTGAGATTAATTTCTTCTTATACTTTTCTCTTAGAAGTCTATTTTTTTTTTTTTTGTTTTTTCACTTCAAATTACAAAAAAAATGATATAATATTTCACTAATTTACTAAATAAACAATGTAAACCTATGAAGAAAAAATAGTGACCATCGGAACCATGAGCCCTCGAGGGACCAGCAAAACGTTCATTATCGAGGGACAGGTAAAGTGTTTGTCATCGGAGGAAAGGTAGAGCGTTCACTATTGAAGGATAAAATTGCTTCTCAGCAAACTTTATCTACAATGACCTACGGATTACTACACTCACAAAGCATCCGATGTTAAAGGCACTACCAGTCTTGGATGACTTTACGATGCCTAATAATCGTCGATGCTTTAGCCAGTGAACAATCTTATAAAATGGAAGATCTAAGTATGTTCTCTCCGAGGGATACCCTTTATAGTGATATATCTAAGAATATGTCTTACGTACCCGAGAGAAGAACATACCTAGGGTAACAATAACCAGATTATTCGATGATATCCTTATGAAGAATGGTCTGATGGCAAAAAAGTTCTTCGAGGGCAAACAAGAGACTATACCAAGCAGTCCGATGGCAAAAAGGTTCTTCGAGGGCAAACAAGAGAAATGCTTCTAGAACGAAAGCCAAGTGTCATTCTGCGAGATACACCTGCCAGGCAAAGACTAGGTATCATCATTCATATCATGAGTCAACCCCAAGTTAACCAGGTGTCATTCTTGCCTGTGATGCTTCAGCACCAGAAGAGATGAGTATTCACATCTTAAGCAGCTGAGTTAGCATGTAAACGTTGGTGTATCTGCCACCCAGTAAGGGGCATGCAGTCCAAAGAGGACTATAAATACTCATATGAAGGGAAGAAGAAGGGCAGATCGGAAAAGGGAGAAAAATTAGAAGTTGAAAATCAATCTATAAATCCAGAAGATTAATACAATACTGTCTTTTCTTATTTTTGCTAAAACTCAATTACTGGCTATTTGGGCAAGGCGTTCTTTGAATTGAAAAATATGCAAGTTACTCCCAGGAGTTAACAAATGGCGCCGTCTGTGGGAACGCCGTAAATTATTGCCTTCGAGTTACACCAGTAAAAGAGTCTCAGCACTTACGATATTCACAACAAATGGACAGATCAGCTCATTCCGAGCATCGAACAGAAAACCACAGTGAGAGTATATATAAAGAATCTGCAGAGAGTTCCCCTAGAAACACTCCACCACCTAATACCGACTATATCAATATCCCCAGAACAGTGTTTGAAGATCTAGTGGAAGCAGCTTTAAGAAGGGCTCAAGCTAACGAAAGACCCCCAGAACCACAACCTATACAACCGTACAGAGAGAGGTATAGGGTGGAAGAGCAAGGCTCAAGAATGATGCCAACTCCACAGCGAATACCACCGCCACAGCCAGGGTGTCGACAAGGAAGGTATCCAGGTGTGATACCTCCACCTGGCAATGTTTTCGAGGATAAAATGCCTCATTATCGCCCCAACATGTTCCCTCATTCGAGCAATGAGCCAGCTCTTTGGGAAATGTTGAATCATCTCCGACGAGAGATGCTTAGCATGAAAAGGGCCATCACACCAGAAGATGAGCCAGTATATCATGGATCACCGTTTATACCGGATGTTGCACAAGCTACAATTCCAGCCTACATAAGAACAGTTAACCTACCCATGTATTCAGGAGAAAAAGATGGAAAAGACCTGCAGGATCACATCAATCAATATATCGCAACGATGGATTTGCAATCAGGCCCGGATTTCGCATTGTGTCGAATCTTTCGAGCTACACTGATAGGAAGGGCACAATCTTGGTTTACCCAGATACCCCCAGGCACAATATCTAACTTCTCCCAGTTGGCCAGTTTGTTTGTACGACAGTTTGCCTGTAACAGACGCTATCCCAAATCAGCATGTCATCTGTTTACCATAAAGCAGCAAAAGGATGAATCTTTAAGAGATTTCATGAAACGCTTTTCCGATGAAGTATTGGACGTCCCCAACATAGATCCGACCATGTTAGCAGACATTCTTGCTCAAGGATTGCGATCGGGGAATTTCTTCCGATACCTGGTAGGAAATCGAGTAAAGGACATGAATGAATTAATGCAGAAAGCAGAGACGTATATCCTGATGGAAGAAGCGGAAAAGTCCAAGTTGAAGGCAGAAATCGTCGATGCCAATGCAAGGCCAAAAGAAAAAGAGGAATCTAAGAATCACCCGCCTCGAAGAGACAATCCTGGAGTGGTGAAAAGGCATCTTCAGCCTATACCATTACCAACTTTAACCATCACCCAGTCAGAAGTGCTAAATGTAATGAGGGGAAACAAGGATTTCTCTTGGCCCATACCAGTAAGACAACCATACAAGAAAAAGGATTCAAGAAAGTTCTGCAAATATCATAAGGCGTATGGCCACACAACCGATGGTTTGCAAGAATCTGCGAAATGAAATTCATAGGTTGCTAGACTTGGGATATCTGAGAGACTACCTAAGCAATAACAGAGAAGATCATTCGATGGAACGAAAGAAAGCCCGAAATGAAGAAAAGGAGGTGGCCGTTGAACCCCCCTCGAGGAATGATGAACAGGAGGAATTTAATCAGCAATTACCACCACCACCAGATACATATCGAGATAACCCCCCATCGGGAAGAACCATCAACATGATTGAAGGAGGAGATATATCCTCGTCTCCGGCTGGCAGAAAGAAGAAATATCTCAAAGAGGCCAAAAAGGTGGGACAAGGACTATCGGTTTGCACAGTACAAGGAATGAAGCTACCAACAATATCTTTCGGACCCGAAGATCTTCAGGGAATTGTATATCCTCATGAAGACCCGTTGGTAATTAAGGCAACCATAATGGGTATCGAGATACAACGAGTCCTCGTAGATACTGGAAGCTCAGTAAATGTATTATTTACCCCAACTTTCGAAGCGATAGGGTTAAAAAGAATACATCTTGATCCTACGGAGATACCTTTGGTAGGCTTCTCAGGAGAAACCAGCCGAACTTTGGGAACTGTCATACTTCCGATGTCTTGGGGGGAAGGAGCAGTGCGGCGTACCGAGCATGTGAAGTTTTGGGTAGTAGAAGCATCCTCACGAACGTATAATGCAATATGTGGAAGGCCTTCTATTCACGCCTTCGAGGCTGTACCCTCTACTCTTCATCTCAAGGTAAAGTTCCCCACGATGTCGGGTATTGGAGAAATCCGAGGCAATCAAATCAAGGCTAGGGAATGTCGTATTAATGCCATACCAACGAGTGTGGAAGAACTTAGTCACCCGGGAAAAAAGCAGAAAATGGAGGAAGTTCGAGTCCAACCGGTGGAAGAATTGAAACTGGTAGAACTAGAAGAGGAAAATAAGAAAGTAAAAATAGGAACAGGAATGTGACTAGCAATTGAAAATGAGGTCATTTCCATCTTAAAGGAATACAGACACCTCTTTGCATGGGAAGGAGGCCCACCTGGAAGAATCAACCCCGGGATATGTCAACATCGTCTCAATGTCAATCCCTTCATCAAACCCATCCGGCAAAAGAAAAGAAACATGGGCCCAGAAAGAAATAGGATTATCAAGTCAGAAATACTACGCCTTCTAGGATTACAGCAAATAAGGGAAGTTATATACCCTGAATGGCTATCCAATGTTGTGTTAGTACCCAAGTCAGGTGGACGATGGCGAATGTGTGTGGATTTTACTAATTTGAACGATGCATGCCCAAAGGATTGTTACCCCTTACCCATCATCGACCAGTTGGTGGACTCAACGGCGGGATGCGCACTATTATCCACGATGGACGGTGACCAAGGATACAATCAGATTCCAATGGCGGAGGAAGATCAAGAGAAAACCAGTTTCATTACAGATGTGGGTACATATTGCTATATGGTCATGCCTTTTGGGCTTAAGAACGCTGGGGCCACTTATCAAAGGTTAGTGAATCTGATGTTCTCAGATGTCATTGGAAATACGATGGAAGTTTATGTAGATGATATGATTGTGAAAAGCAAGAGGGCAGAAGATCATCCGAGAGATTTACGACAAGCTCTGGTCATTATGGACAAATTCGGCATGAAAATAAATCCCAAGAAATGCTCTTTGGGGATCAGGGGAGGAAAATTCCTAGGGTATATGGTAACAGAAAAGGGAATAGAAATCAATCCAGAAAAAGCCAAAGCCATCGTAGAGATGAAATCACCTAGAACAATAAAAGAAGTGCAAAGACTAACGGGGAAGATGGCATCACTCAGCCGATTCATATCACGATCAGCGGAGAAAGGCTTGCCATTCTTTAAAATATTAAGGAATGTGAAGGAGTTTCAATGGACTCCCGATTGTGAAGCATCCTTCGATAGCCTGAAGAATTACCTGGTTAGTCCTCCATTGCTAGTCAAGCCTGAACCTGGAGATAAGTTGTTTGTATATTTGTCGGCTGGCGATGAGGCTGTAAGTGCAGTATTAGTGAAGAATGACGGGGGTGATCATCGTCATGTGTACTATGTTAGTAAAACCCTGCAAAACGCGGAAAAGAATTATGTGCAGACAGAAAAGTTGATATTAGCACTTGTAGTAGCAGCTAGAAAGTTAAGGTCATACTTCCTAACGTATCATGTGACGATACTCACCAAATATCCGTTAAGGGCCATACTCAATCACCCAGAAACATCAGGACGAATGGTAAAGTGGGCAATAGAGTTAAGTGAGTATAGCTTGTCATACGCTCCACGTCCAGCCATCAAAGCACAGGTTCTATCTGACTTCATGGTAGAAATGAAAGAAATGCAAGATGAGAGGCCACATGTATTATGGCATGTGTATGTAGACGGATCATCCGTCGGAACACACGGCGGGGCAGGAGTAGTTCTGAAGAATTACGAGGAAGAAGAAAATATATGCTTTGCCATCAGGATAAATTACCCCTTGTCTAACAATGAAGCCGAATACGAGGCCCTCCTGATCGGGATGAGGTTAGCCATGGAAGGAAACATCAGTTGAGTGGTGATTCACAGTGATTCACAATTGATAGTGCAGCAAGCAATAGGAAAGTTTGAAATAAAAGAAGAACGATTGAAAGCCTATGCTCAAACAGTTCGGAATAGGCAAAAGATGTTTGAAGAATTTCAATTGAGACAAATTCCTAGGTTGGAGAACCAAGAAGCAGGTGCATTGTCTAAAATAGCAACTCAATCTGTGGTCGGAACACGACAAATTACTTTGCTACAAGCTATGGGATCAGAACAGCAAGAGCCTCAGGAAGACATCCACGTCATCGTAGCCCCGGTGACATCAGGATGGATGTCAGATATAGTTGCTTATTTAGAGGACCCTACACAATACTACGATGATGACATTGAGAGAAAGAGATTAGAAAGGAAAGCAGTGAGATACTTCTTGCATAAAGGAGTGTTGTTTCGACGCTGCTACTCTAATCCTCACACTCGATGCCTGGATGGACAGGAAGCGTTGGGAATGATAAAAGAAATGCACGAAGGGACATGTGGAAATCACTCTCAAGGAGCGAGCATGGCCAATCGTATCATAAGGCAAGGGTATTATTGGCCTACGATGATTTAAGATTGCCAGGAATACGCGCGCAGATGTCCAGCGTGCCAAGCCCACGCTTCACAGATTCATCAACCAGCAGCACCGTGGGAGCCGAATTTACTAGCATGCCCCTTCGCCAAATGGGGAATAGATTTAGTAGGACCCTTGATGCCTAATCCGAGGCAAAAGAAATATCTGTTGGTAGCAGTAGATTATTTCACAAAGTGGGTAGAAGCATAGCCGATGGCCAGAATCACAGCAAGCGCTGTTATCAATTTCCTATGGCGAAGCATACTATGCCGATTCAGAATTCTTCGATACCTCGTGAGCGATAACGGGCTACAGTTTGAAGACCAAAAGGTAGAAGACTAGTGTAAGCATTGGTAAATTAAGCATCGCTTTGCTTCCGTCGGATATCCCCAAGGTAACGGTCAAGTTGAGAGAACCAATCGAACCCTGTTAAAGAGCATTAAAGCTAGATTGGACCATCACAAAGAACGATGGATAGAAGAAATTCTAGGTGTTTTGTGGGCATATCGCACGACTCCTAGCTCTGCCACTGGAGAGACACCATACAGCATGGCTTATAATTGTGAGGCCGTAATCCCACCCGAGATCGTAACCGAAAGTTGGAGAATCCGAGAGTATGAAGAAGTTAGTAATAGCTCTAATCTAGCTCTATCTTTAGACTTGTTGGAAGAAAAGAGGCATCGAGCATCAGTACGCATGGAAGGGTATAAAGCTCGAATGGCCAAGCACTACAACAAAAATGTTAAGTTTAGAACATTCCAAGTCGGAGATTTGGTTCTCAAACGAGTAGGAGCGTCAAAGAATGTTGCTAAACTGCAGCCCAAGTGGGAAGGACCATACAAGGTAAGCAAAATCATCGGACCTGCTACTTACCAGTTAAGTACCCCCGAAGGTATTGTACTTACCCGAACTTGGAATGCATTGAATCTTAGAAAGTATTATGCTTAGTGTCTTGTAGTAATAATATAAATAAGGGTATCACACCAGTGTACATGTAAATAAAGTCATGGTGGAATAAAGATGGCTTTTATTTATATGGAATTCGTACATAATCACAAAACTCGATTCATTCCGATACAGCTATCTAACCCGACTAACTTGCATACACACATATAAATATGGCTGAACTCGAATAAGATTCCGAGATGCCTACGTATCCCGGTACAAGGGAATCAAGCCACTCGTAGTTCAATTTACATGTGCCATTACAGACCTAACATACAAAAGAAAGGATTAATTCTGCATAGGACGCTTGCCCTCTCGAATTAGGCAACGCCGTTGCTCTTCGGAAAGATCAACAAGATCCATAATAGTTACTACTGGAACTATAGATCTTTGAGAAGAGGCAGAAGGAGCTGTAGTATTGGAAGAGGTAATGATCTCAAGGTCGGGAAGATCCAGGTGTAGAGGAAAATTGGGGAGTGTCCTCACAGCCTCCCGACAGATTTGAAAACCCATCACAACCATCTCCCGCATCTCCACACGCAAGGTTGCCCTTATTTGTTCCAAACTTGGAACTGCCAAGGTAGCCTCAGCACGGGTGATCAACGCATCCACTGCACGAGATCTCTCTAAATCCGACAACTTCGTAGCTAGCAAATCCCTTTCGGCCAGCAGAGAAGATATCAAAGCATCGGAAGTACGGCTTTGACTTAATAAGTTGTTTATACGAGCCTCCAATTCTCTGGCATGATCCCGCTCCAAAGTTACCAGTTGCCTCATATCCAAGATGGTATCTTGGGCATCCTTTAGTAGAGCTTCCAAGATTTCCTGGTCGGAATCATAGTGAGCGTGCAGATTGGCAATTTGATTACGAACATCGGCTAAGTCCTTCTCCAGATTGGTGAGGTATCGACACAAGAAACCGGCATTGCTGGAAGGATGTGCACCAAGGGTATTCGAGATCAAAAACACCTGCAAGAAATAAGAGGAAAAATTGAAGAATTATAAGAAAGGCGCCACGAAAGAGAAACAGGAGCATGACGTACCTCACATAAATTACGGCATAATCGATCCTGAAGAAGGTTCATAGAAACAGAGCCAAGAGCTTCGCAGTTAGCTTGACTCAGCAAACCATTAAGAAGTGCCGATGGTAAGAAACATCTGAAGTTAGTACAGGAAAGCTATCACAAAAATCTCATGTAGCTATACCGCTCGTTCCCTCCCCAGAAGGTGGAACCATCCTAGGAGGGGAAGGAATCACATCAGAAGGGCTTATAGGTGGCACGATTATATTATCACCATCTATGACATTGACTGAAGGATCGTGGGGAGATCGGACAGCTAAGGTCAGTGTGAGAGGAGACGGAACGTCGAGATCCACGTTTAAGTCCTGAGGGGAAGGATTCCCAAAGAGCGTGTCGATAGAAGGAACGGCAGAGTCCCATAAAAAATCGGGTTGCGAGAACATCAAAAGGTCATCGGAATCAGGATAAGGATCGGGAAGATCACGCTCAATGGACGAACCCGAAGTATTCGAATACATAGGAAAGGAGACCAGAGGGACCAGCACTTCCTCGGGATAACGCCTGATAACGAATCGCTCCATCTTATATCCTAAAAGAAACAATTAAAAGTTAATCATCAGAACAAAAAGACGATGTCATTGAGGCAAGAAAATAGATCAACTTACGAAAAGCAGGGTTTGAGTGCAAGGGCATCGGAGGAATATTCAGTTGTTCTATACCATGTTGTAGACCAGCCATGGTTAAAGCTGAGGAGTTCGCCAGAATAGAGCATACATTGTAACTACCTAAAAACAGGCCAGTGGAAGTTAGATACTCCATTTCTCGTACAGCAGTCTCAGGACGAGGGATCACGTACCCCAAGCCCCATCGTAAAGGTATACCCCATGAATCTCCAGAAGAATCCCTCAGTTTAATAAAAAAATACCTTTTCTTCCAATCTACTACAAATGCCAAACGGCGAGGGACATGGAAACTTCTCTGCTGATCTCGATAAACTAGGCTAAAATAGGGAAGACCATTGGGACACGGACGCAGAATGAAAGCAGCACCCACCTGATACGGAGTTAGGGGTACGTTCAAAAGATTACAGCAGAGAACGAAGCCCGCCAAATAACGAAATGAGTTAGGGGTCAGTTGACTAGGGCAAATCTGCCAATATTGAAATAGTGAGTGCATGAAAGGGTGAAAGAGCATATGCAAGCCACAACGAATTTGTTCAGAGTATAAAGTCAGATAACCCAAAGGGGGTTCAAAGGCCCTATGGAAGGGACGAGGAACGATGATACTGTACTCATCGGGATTCAAACCATATTCGCGCAACATACGAAAAATGGACTCTGATGATTCGACGTTTTGGCAAGAACCTACTATGTTTCCCCCGATCATAGCATTAACATTTAGAGCAGAAGTGTTAAAAATAGAAAGACTATCAGGAGGGAGATAGGGTTCTCTCCGAAGGAATGTAAGACGTAGGGAATCTGCCATGCTCGAGCTAGAGCGAGATGCCGATGCTCCATGCACATCAGGAGAACCTCTAAAACCCAAGGACAAACCACCCACGGTAGGTCTATTCCTTGCATGCCCATTTGAGGATTCACCCCGAGCATGAATGGGAGAAGATTCCTCAGAAGATGATGATGATCTACGGATGAAGGAAGGCATTAGGGCAAAGATATGGAAAGTAATAAAGGAGTTATATCTACTGCAATAAAGTGCAAAAGAGAACCAAAGACAGTAAAAGGACAAGAGCAAGATTCTGCAGAGAATGTTGTTGGTGGAGAATGATGGATGGAGGAAATGATGAGAAAGCAATTTATAGAAGCACCTGAAGACAACAAGGGGGTACGTGTCAAAGTAAAATTGACATCTGGAACCCTCAAAGTATGGTTAAACAAGGATAAAGACACGTGAGAAGAATGTTGGTAATAATGGCAGACATCAGACATAAAAAGTAGTGCAGAAAGTGACAAGAAAAGACAAAACAGCAGAATAAAAAAAAAGAGAGGGGACAGTAAAACTTGCTCAATAATTCATAAGGTAATAAATAATCATACATCCGTATAGTAAGCCGATAACTTGTTCAAAAACCACAATTACAAGTCGAAAGATAAAAAGCAAAACAAGCTGAAGGACTAAACTAAGAACGACGCTCCGATGGATGAGACATGGAGGATGGAAAGCCAGAAGAAGATGCAGGAGAAGGAGCCCAACCCAATATCTTCTGATAGGCATCATGAGCTTCTTGGGAGGAAGGATGGCGCATCATCAAAGCCTGAGGGTTTAAACGCCTCCAATTCTCAGGGTGAGAAAACAGTCGGTCTTCACGGCATTGATTGATGCAACCCAGATACCCGAGTATGAAGTTACCCAGTAAATGACTCTTATGCCTTTGTTGGTACTTCTCCTCATAATGCCTCTGAACTTCATCTTTTGTGAGAAGAATGGCCCCAGATAGTTTGTTTTCCAATACTTAGGAAGTAATAAAACCCGAAGGAGGAGGAGGTGGCTTCTTCAGCTCTTCCTTAAGCTGATTATATTGATTTTGAAGGGTAGAAACTTCCTTCTTCAGAGTACGCTCTAGTTCTCCCCCACGAACTTTTCTCTGTCGATAGCACATAGAGTTCATCCTTAAGCTTCTTACACTCGGAAGTACGCTCGGATAGGAGGTTGGTAGTTTCATCCAGCTTGGACGTCAACATTTGTTCCCTCACTAGGCTTTGAGCAAATGCCTCCCGAAGGTTCTTTAGCTCATTCTCAGCCTTCTTCAAAGCAGCATTCTGAGCAGCCAGTTCTTCCATGGATGTTTGCCCGATGGCTTGAGCTGCGTCCACCTCTCGCCATATGGAAGGAATGATCTTGGGAACCTAGAAGGATGTAAAGTAAAAGTTTGTAACGATAAAGTCTAAACAGGTATAACAAAGAAAGACAATCAAGAAAGTTTACCATAGCAACCATCAACTCGGAGAAAAATCGAGCAGTGTGCTCGTCATGAGGAGTTGCCGCTGTGGTGGCATTCAGATATTGAGTGATAAGGTCGAAAGTTGTGCGCATATCCGGAGCACTCGGTCTTGTGCTGGATTCTTCTTGGATCCCAGTAGTATGAATGAAGAAAGGGGAACCAGTCGGAGTAAAACGACTGGAGAAGGGCATCCCTTCGAAGAAAGGAGAAGACCTCACAGAAGTGCCAACAGGATCGTCCGATGGCACATTCCATACATGTTTTTGCACCAGAGAGGGCAAAAGTTCATCCAACAGCTCCAAATTAATTGAGCGAGGCAGAGCAGAAGATGAAGGATCGTGGGCATCGCCTTCGAAAGCTTGACCCTCGGAGGAAAAAAGATCATCAATAGATAGATCCTGATGAGCCAAAGGCGGATGCTTCTGGGCATCCGAGGGTGAATTACCTGCTCAGAAAGGAGAAGTGAAGTAAGCACATAAACTGAGCACAGAAGATAAAACTAACACAAAGATAACAGTAGGAAGGGATAACCTGTTCGAGCATCCTCGTCCCCACTATCGATCAGGATGACCTTCCCTGTGTTGGCTGCAGAATAATAAAGGAAGTAAATCACACTTCTCAAAATTTAAAAAAAAAACACACGTGAAATATTTTTGCGAAATACCTAAGGGAGAAGGCACCACGGGGGAGTCGAGCTTCTCTTTGTCGGGCTTCTCTTGGATATCAGTTGCGCCAGGAGATGACTGTGAAGGCATGAGAGAAGCTTCCACGGCTTGCTCAGGATGAATAGAAGGGGAGGGTGAAGAGTTTAAGGCTTCAAAGTCATTTGGAGTCTCGTGCACCTCCTGGACAGTAGCAGTAGTAGGAACATCCTTTGAGAGGTTCTCGTCCTCGGTACAAGGCAATGCATCAAAATTCGTTGGACATTGGTGTATTTCTTGAGTAGCGGTGGTATCAGGAACGTCCCCTTAGAGGTTTTCATCCTCGATACCTAGCTCTGCAGATTTCTGAGATTTAGCCCCGTGTGAGCCCTCGGAGTCAGAACCCGCATCGGATGTTCGAGAATCACTGTCGGAGGGCGGCACGATCTTCTTGGATCCTTTACCCTTAGCACGTGGAGCAGTGGGATGGGGAACGTCGTTTACATCCTTCTCGTGCTCCTCCAAGTAAGAAACTGCGCAAGAGAAAGGCATGTGAGAAAATACAAAGCATCGATGAGAAGAATATAACTCACCAAATGTAGGCCGCTCCTCATCGGAGAGATATATGAGGTTTTTCCCTACGAAGGAAGCATCCAATGGAGCCGGAGTATTTAACCCCGCGGTATCGTACAAGGGCAAGTAATGGGCTGACTTCAGCAGGGCATTAGCATCGAGTGCCAGAGTAAAAGAAAGAGATGAATCTGCTTTGTAAGAAGGGGCCTCGGGATGGCGCCATGAGTAAGGAAAATCCCACTTGCCAACGAGGGGCTTAATGAAAATGAACTTATCCTTCCAACTACTATAGGATAAGGTAGTTCCTATGACTATCTTCTTCTCAGGGTCTCGATGCGAGAAGAAATATGACGGATGACCGGTAGAAGAAACGTTAACCGTAAAGATAGAAAAAAACCTCCTCACTGTGCATTCTACCCCTCTCGATAGACACCAAAAGACAAAAGAGGCCAAGATGGTAAAACTATTAGGGGTTAACTGGCTAGGACACACATCACAGGCTTTGAACACCTCACAATAGAAGGGAGGGTAGAAAGATCGGAGACCTGCTCGTACCTGAACCAGATAAAGGGTAACATAGCCCTCGTGGGGAGCATGTCCCCTATCGACCTGAGAAGGAAATTCCCGATGGATGTTCAGGGACGACACCCCAAAATCACGAAAGAGTTAGTCAACTTCTTCATTGGTAACAGTGCTAGCAACGTGCTCCACCTCCTTATAGCGACGATTACCCTTCGTCTTCACATGAGCAGCTGAAGCGACAGCAGCAACGGACGACTTCCTTGACTTTTTAGAAGCATGTACAGGTTCATCTCCCTTGCCCTTAGAAGCTTTGCCCTTCCTTTTACGGCTGTAAGTTTCAATACCGGAAGGGTTAACCTCCGGTAGCAGAGCCACAGTGACGGTGGCGGCGTCCACCGCAACCGTCAAAGGGGCAGTAGAAGTAGCGGCGGAATCCATGAGATTTACAGGAGGAGCACCAGAAGCATCCACCAAAGCGGTGGCTAGTGAAGGAGTGGCGGAAGAAGTTTCACCGGCCATGATGCAGGAGAGAGAGAGAAAGAAAAACTTAGGGTTTTTTGCTGCTTAAGAAAGATAAAAAGCTTGAGGGAGAGAAGAGTAGTGAAGAAGAATGATGGAAGAAGGGCGTTTATAAGGGTTTTCGTCTGAAAAAGTGGGGAAGTTAATGCACGCCTGTATTAAAGAGCGCGACTCCCCATAAATAAAAGCCGTTACAAACTCTTGGAATTCTCCCATTAATGTGGAAATAATCCGTTCCCCACGTTCTCCGATGGCTATATTTCCGAAGACCATTTCACTATAAGTTCCTGTTGATTACCTATAATACACCAGGAACTGGGGGGACTGGTGTAAACCTATGAAGAAAAAGTAGTGACCATTGGAACCATGAGCCCTCGAGGGACCAGCAAAACGTTCATTATCGAGGGACAGGTAAAGTGTTTGCCATCGGAGGAAAGGTAGAGCGTTCACTATTGAAGGATAAAATTGCTTCTCAGCAAACTTTATCTACAATGACCTACGGATTACTACACTCACAGAGCATCTGATGCTAAAGGCACTACCAGTCTTGGATGACTTTACGATGCCTAATAATCGCCGATGCTTTAGCCAGTGAACAATCTTATAAAATGGAAGCTCTAAGTATGTTCTCTCCGAGGGATACCCTTTATAGTGATATATCTAAGAATATGTCTTACGTACCCGAGAGAAGAACATACCTAGGGTAACAATAACCAGATTATTCGATGATATCCTTATAGAGAATGGTCTGATGGCAAAGAAGTTCTTCGAGGGCAAACAAGAGACTATACCAAGCAGTCCGATGGCAAAAAGGTTCTTCGAGGGCAAACAAGAGAAATGCTTTTAGAACGAAAATCAAGTGTCATTCTGCGAGATACACCTGACAGGCAAAGACTAGGTATCATCATCCATATCATGAGTCAACCCCAAGTTAACCAGGTGTCATTCTTGCCTGTGATGCTTCAGCACCAGAAGAGATGAGTATTCACATCTTTAGCAGCTGAGTTAGCATGTAAACGTTGGTGTATCTGCCACCTAGTAAGGGGCATGCAGTCCAAAGAGGACTATAAATACTCATATGGAGGGAAGAAGAAGGGCAGATCGGAAAAGAGAGAAAAATTAGAAGTTGAAAATCAATCTGTAAATCCAGAAGATTAATACAATACTGTCTTTTCTTATTTTTTCTAAAACTCAATTACTGGCTATTTGGGCAAGGCGTTCTTCGAATTGAAAAATATGCAAGTTACTCCCAGAAGTTAACAAACAAAAAAATAGATATTTGAATAAAAGAATTTGACAAATTACAAGTATAAATACATGAAAAATTCGACAGGGAGGCAGTGTGTACCAATTTTAGGGTTACATGAGGATAATTCATTTATTTTAAGATTATAGGAGGTAATGCTTCTATTTCATAAATTACAATGGAGTAATACGTTATTTCATAGATTACACGTGTAATTTGAAATTTGCTCTAAACGAAGAGAAAGATGAAAAAGACGAGGAGGGCAGGCATACCTAAAATAGTTACATTTAACAATAATAACAACAAGAAGAGCAATGCAGCTGAATTAATTTTCAACCCACAAAAGTAGTTTACTTTACTTACTTTATTCATTACTATTATAGTATTATTATTACTATTGTTAATAAATAAGTAAATAAATAATAAAAATGAAATGGAGGAGTTAGTGAAGATCCATCCCTCTTTGGGCAACAAGAACCTCCTCTCTCTAATGGCCTCCGCCTTCTTCCTCCACCCCACCACCGCCACCCCATTTCGCGCTAGGCTCAATTTCTCCACAAGAGCCACAGCGGTACCACCACCACCACCGACTCCTCCGGAAAAGAAGTCATTCGCCGTTGAGCTCTTTCTTGGCATAGCTTCTCGTATGTTGAACAAATCAGATGGGAAGCTGTGGAGTGAAACGGCATTGGAAATGGATGAAGGACAGTGGAGGAGGAGGAGGGGCGGCGACGGTGTGGTGGTGGAGGATCCGATTCAGCCTGAGGTTGTGTGGGAGCAGAGTTTGAAGGATGTCGAGGCCGAGCAGCGCAGGAAAGCGTTTACTTCCCCGGGGTTTAGTTTCTCCGCCGCGGGGCTTTTGTTTCCTTACCATCTTGGTGCGGCTCAGCTACTCATTGAAAAGGGTTATATCAAGGTTTCTTGAATTACACTGATGTGGTTTTAGTTTGATTTTAGTATCTTATCGAGGTTTGAGTTTGTTGTAACTTGTTAAATGATGAGTGTCATGAGTTTATTGAGCTTCGAATGAGCTACGTAATAGTTCGGAATGCAAGTATAGGCTTCGACAAATTGATGATCTAAATGTATAACTTGGCAAATATGTGGAGTTTGTAATGTGTTCAAGCTTGTGCTTTGGAGTGCACTATAGGCTATAGCGTTGAAAGTGCGTAAGACATTGGGAGTTAATGTACTATGTATCTCTCATGTTGGGATAATGTTTCTGGTACAGGAAACAACGCCACTTGCTGGTTCATCCGCTGGGGCCATTGTGTGTGCTGTGATTGCCTCTGGAGCCAGCATGCAGGAAGCCTTGGAGGCTACCAAGATATTGGCTGAAGATTGTAGGACACGAGGGACTGCTTTCCGCCTTGGGGTATTATTACATCTGCCTATCTTCTTTACAACATAAGACATTCATATTTGCGTATCAGTGAGTTGTTTCCTTTTGGAGGATATAATACAAACACGAAGGTGTTTAGCTTATCAACCTTTGTTTAACTAGTACAGCAGATTGCATTATTAGAGGTTCTCAGTCTTGAGTAGCATGTCATCAGCATCACAACTTGAGGGTTCTGTAACTTTTTGCACCCAAACACAAGCATGCAAAGAACACTTAACTTGACCTTGTGCTGAATGTTTTGCTTCTGTGCAGGCTGTACTGAGGGATGTTCTGGAAAAGTTTTTACCTGAGGATGTACATATCAGGTCCAATGGAAGAGTTCGTAGTAAGTATAGTTTATTTCCTCAGGCCCGTGGGTAAATTTAACTTGAAACTATAGTTCTCTCTTTTGATGTAGTTAAAATCCAGGAGGATATTTCTGTTAAGTTGCACCAAAGAAAAAAAAATGGAGAAGTTTTGTTGGATAAATCGTAGAAGAAGGATTCTGCTTGCCTTCTCGAATATTGCATTGCCTTGACTTAGCTGCTATCCTTTTGACTTAGATCATTCTAATATGTCAAACTTCGTCACGTTATGTTGTTTACGTTGGTTAATTGAACACTCTTATCAGCTTGACAGTGACAAACATTGTGACATTTGATGCAGATCGTATGATGATGTATTGCTTTTCCTAGTATAGCATCTGATTTGTTACATCTTCTTGCTCCTAAACTGTGTTCTTTACATGTATAGATTGTCCATTCGCTGAGCATGCTTCACAATTATATATTTTTCTGCTTGTTTGCAATAGTTATATCTGTTAAAAGGTCAAATTTTCACCTCTAACTGAAAACACGTGGAGTTGAGAAACATGTCTTAAAAATTAACGTCTGGAATGGAATTTGATCTATAAATGGCAGATCCCCCAAGTCTCCAAAGAATAAGGGGTCCATTAAAGAGGTCGTCCAATTCGCTGACTTACCAGAATCCATCAGTCCCAGTCTTTTGATTGTTCTTAGCCACTTAGTTAGTCTATCTTATCTGTTCGCTCAAGGATTGTGACTTTAAGAAGGGAAGGCACTCATTATGAGGTAGTTCAGTAGTTATAGTGGAAAGGCTTTGTTTTCTACTAGCTATTATACCTTCACGAGGGCTAGAGGTTTTTAAAGGCCAAATTACTTTTCACTTTTCCCGAATTTGGATAAAATAATTTAGGGCTTGTTCTTTTTCATTTAAGTGTATGGTTTAACTGGAGGGAGTGACTGACTATGATGTGCTCTTCCTATCTGGAAAATAATCTTATCTGGCTTCTAGAGGAAGAGTTGATAGCATTTTATGATTTCATCTCAGTTGCTGTAACACAGATTCTTTGGAGGCCCCGTGGTTTGCTGGTCGACCAGTTTGATTCTAGGGAAGATCTGATCAATGCGGTGTTTACATCCTCTTTTATTCCGGGGTATATATTCTCCCTGGTTGCTAGCAATCCTGTTGTATTTGCATTCTTTTTGAACTAAAAGTTATTTTATTTTATTTTTTTGATGAAAAACTAAAAAGTAAGTTGAATACAGATATCTTGCTCCAAGGCCTGTAACAATATTCCGGAATCGAATATGCATAGATGGAGGTCTGACTCTGTTTATGCCGCCCACTTCTGCTGCTCAAACGGTATGTCAAGTATTTATTTAGTTCTCGTGTAGCGATGGTGGTCTATTAACGTTGTTGCTGTTCAATTCTCGTTATTTCTCTTTTCTTCCAAAGTATGCATGGTCCAAAAAATTATCAGATTGAGTTGTTTTTTGTTCTAAACTGCATATCTTAAACCTAATATGTTAATTTCATCAACTAGCCTGGAGCCTGCTTCAATAAAATTTGGACTTTTATTTGTTCAAGGTACGTGTTTGTGCCTTTCCTGCCGGGCGCATGGGTTTGCAAGGAATTGGAATTAGTCCGGACTGCAATCCAGAAAACAGGGCTAGTCCAAGAGAGGTAATGATGCGTTTCCAGAATCAAAGTTTTTGTTTTACAGACAGATTAAGATATATTTTCTTTGATAAACTTCCAGCTATTCAATTGGGCAATTGAGCCTGCAGAAGATAGTATTCTTGATAAGCTTTTTGAGCTTGGATATCAAGATGCGGCTGTCTGGGCTGAGGAGAATCCAGTCGAGGAAATTGTTAGAGACGAGAATGCTTGTCCTGAAATCGTTCCAACACCTTAGTCGTCATCCTCAGAGACAAAGAACACATGGCTGTTGTGAAAATGTCCCAACACCTTAGTCGCCATCCTCAGTGTCAAAGAAGCCATGGCTATTGTGATATATTGTACAGTAGTATCTATATTTATGTTATCAAACACAGAATGAAAATAATAGATAAGCAAAAGGTAGAAAGAAAGAATTCAAGGTAATTTATAGCTTAGCAATCTACTATTACCATTTTACCATTTCCTTTTGGTCTATATGTTGGCCATAGTGTTTGATGAGAACGATCCTTTTTTTTTAAGGCGAATATTATTACTAAGAACCCGTTAACATCAATATTAAAGTAAACAAGAATTCGGATTAAGTCAAAGTTTGAAAAATAAACTATGAAGAATCTCATGTACTGTTGCAAATTCTTCACACGCATCAGGTAGAAGCTAAACACCTCGTCTTTAAACTTGATTCGTTTGTCTAGATTCTTGAAGAATTAGTTCTTAAGGTACAACGTCCTCACCAAAGTTAGCTAGAGGTTCAGACTGATCACACCTTTCAACTTAGCGATAGTTTAGAAAATTCAAGAGAAATGTATGCTATGAAAAGTGTCAAAATCTCTTCGTTTATTTTTTGATTATTCTCAACTTATATATAACCTAAGTATAAGGTAGTGGGAGCTCTTAGTCAACCACACATTCACAAGGCTTATCATCGATGCCTTATTGCGTCTATAAACATCGACTCACAATGTATGTTTCAGTACATTAGAAAGACAAAACTTTCCGACATGCATCCGGGCTTGGAAATAAAAAAATCTAAAATAAAACATCTCGCCACTCTTTGAAAAAATACTTAGAAACATAAATTCATGATTTCAACTTTCAAGCATTGTAGACTTACGAGCAATTCTTGTAAATTTACATCATTAAGACATCAATTTAATTACTTGAAAATCCTTTCATAAACATTGTTTAGTAAAATCACACGAACATTGAGAAATAAAAAGATAAATTATTAGTCCTGCTGTGCGGACTGCAGCAGACTGCAATTAGGCTAACGTTGGTCCATAAGATACTCGAAAAAAGAAATTTGCTCTTTTGTAGTTACAATTATATTTTAAACTGAGATATACTATTGTTCTTTCGCCATGTATAATTAAAAAAATAAAAATCGAATGTTAATTGGTAATGAAATGGAATAACGTTACAATTGATATGTACCTACGATCAAGTAGGGACTCGATAAGATGGGTCAACCATTTTCAAGACGAAAAGATTACCCTTGTCACCTCTGGATACTCTGTAAAAAAAACAGTGCAAAATTTATATAGAAAATCGTAGGTAAACGTTTGAGCATATTTAAGTTAATTTATAAACACCAAAAATAGGGGAATTAATCAGAAGGGCTACTTTCTTTTACCGGTTAGTTCAGTCCTAAGAAAGTCATAAACTCATAATGCACATGAACTAAATGAATATGGAACGATAATATGATGATATATAATAGCATTGGATATGCAAAGTATTGAAATGTAAAATGTAACTAATTTCCATTAGCTGTAAAATGAGCTGTACAGAGAGTATATGTACATGCTGGTAATTACCAGAAATTAGTTACTAACTAACCGAGCTATGTTAATGACTAATCTACCCTTATAAGCTGACATATTTACAAATAGGACTAACAGCTATATATGTACAAGAAGTCTCAACAGCCCCTCCTCAAGTTGGAGCGCAGAGAGGATCAGCAAGCTGTAACTTGGATAGCCAATGAGAGAATAAAGGTGCAGCCAATGGCTTGGTGAAAAAATCAGCCAGCTGTGAAGTTCCAGGGCAATGCAGAGGAGTGAGGAAGCCTGACTTGAAGCAATCTCTCACAATATGGCAGTCAATGTCAAGGTGTTTGGTGTGTTCATGAAAGATGGGATTGTGTGTTATATGGACAGCAGATTTGTTATCACAATGTAAAGGAATGGGACCAGGTAAGGTGAGTTGAAAGTCTTGCAAGATATAGGAGATCCATTGTAATTCACAGGTAGTATTTGCCATACTCATGTATTCTGCTTCACAAGAAGATTTTGAAACTGTAGCTTGCTTCTTGGTTTTCCAACTCACCAAAGAATTGCCTAGGAAGATGCAGAAACCAGTAAGAGATCTCCTTGTATCAGGACATGATCCCCAGTCAGCATCACTAAAGGCTTTGAGAGTGAACTGCTGAGAAGTAGAATAGAAGAGGCCCAAGGAAGGATGACCTTTGAGGTAATGCAGTACATGGAGGGCTGTGTTCCAGTGGTCATCAGTGGGGTTCTGCATGAATTGGCTCAACTGATTGACAATGAAACAAATACCAGGCCTTGTCATGTTTAAGTAGAGCAATCTACCAACAAGTCTTCTATATTTATCAGGATCAGGAAGTGCCTTTCCAGTAGTAGTAAACTTTAGTCCAGCAGAGCAGGGAGTGGATTGAGGTTTAACTCCAAGTAGACCAGTGTCCTTTAAGATATCCAACACATACTTCCTCTGATTGATGAATAGACCAGCAGGGGATCTTGTGAGTTCCAAGCCCAGAAAGTACTTTGCAGCACCAAGATCTTTAATGGTAAAAGTCTTGTGCAAGAAGTCCTTAACTTCATCAATGAGAGACAATGTAGGTCCAGTGATGAGCACATCATCAACATATACTAAGAGGGCCAGAAAGGTAGGTCCAGAACCCCTTGTGAATAGACAGTTGTCACATTTAGATTGGACAAAACCAATGGATAACAAGCAAGTAGTGAACTCCAAGTTCCATTGCCTGGATGCTTGTTTCAGGCCATATAAAGACTTATTGAGCTTGCACACTTGACCATGGGCTGCTTTGGTGTATCCTTCAGGAGGCTTCAGAAAAATATCTTCATCAAGGAACCCATGGAGGAAGGCATTATTAATGTCCAGTTGATGAAGATGCCAATTATATTGAGTGGCAATGGCAAGCATAAGTCTCACAGTTACCAGCTTAACAACAGGAGAAAAGCTGTCAACATAGTCAATGCCAAAGATTTGATTATAGCCCTTAGGATCAACTTGAACACCCACTTTGATCCTATAGGATGCTTTCCAGGGGGTAAATCCATGACAGTCCAAGTCTGGTTATCTTCAAGAGCCTTAATTTCCTGTTCCATGGCATGTATCCAGTGGGGATCAGAGGTGGCTTCTTTGTAAGATTGTGGTTCAGAATGTAGTGAGAGATTGGCAAGAAAGCAAATGTGTGAGGGTGATATGTCAGGACTTTTGACATAAGGAAAAGTATTAGGGATATATCTAGAGCCCATGGATTTAGTAGGCATTGAATTGTATGTGGGATCAATGGAACAGGATAGAAGATAGTCTTTAAGGTGTTTTGGAGTGGAGCAAACTCTTGTACTTCTTCTGGGTGGCATTATATGAGTGGGATGAACAATCTGATCTGTGGCATGATCATCAGTATTGATCTCAGCAGGAATATATTGCTGTTGTACTGGATTCTGAGGTACTGGTGGGGATGTCTGTGGATCTGATATAGTGATAGGGTTCTGGGAGTCAGTAATATGAAGAGGTGAATCTGCATTATCCTCTGATATGGGAACATTTGCTGGTAATGGATGAGAGTCAGTAACAGTTGAGTAAGCTGAAAAAGGGAAGGATTGTTCATAAAAAGTGACATCCCTAGTGATGACCACTTTGTTGGTTCTTAAATCCAGAACTTTGTAAGCTTTCTGGCCAGGAGGAAACCCCAGAAAACAGCCTTTATAAGCCCTTTGAGCCAGCTTGTCTTTCTGAGGAGAAGTATTGGTGAAGAAACATAGACATCCAAACACTTTTATAGTGGAATAATCAGGCTTAGTCCCATATAGTCTCTCAAATGGTGTCATCCAGTCCAGTAACTGAGATGGTGTCTTGTTGATGAGATGAGTAGCCATAAGTAAAGCAGGTCCCCAGAACCTTGAGGGCATATTAGCTTGAAACAACAGTGCTCTTGTGCATTGTAAAAGATGTCTGTGTTTCCTCTCCACAACACCATTCTGCTGTGGTGAGTAAGGAGTTGATTTCTGATGATAGATCCCATGTTTTGAAAATATGGAAAAACACTCTGAGTTAGTAAACTCAGTGCCATTATCAGACCTGACAGAGATGATTTTGGATTTAAACTGAGTATCAACAACATTAATGAAATGTGCAATAAGTCCAGGAACTTGAGTTTTATTACTCATCAAAAAGGTCCAAGTAGCTCTACTAAAATCATCAACCACAGTTAACACATAATGAGCATTGTTTGCTGTTGAAATTCTATATGGTCCCCAAACATCCATATGAACAAGCTGGAATGCAACATTACTGTGACTAGTACTGAGAGGAAAGGAAGACCTTGGTTGTTTAGCAAGGTGGCATACTTCACAAGGACCAATATCCTTATTCAACCTATCTTTATCAACAATGCTATCAATATGTTGTAAAGCAGTAAGAGATGGATGTCCTAGCCTTTGGTGCCATAAGGCTACATTGTTCCTGAATTTATTTATACTAGAAGGTATAGAAGTTACTGAATTGCAATGCTCTGCTGTTGGAGTACAATCTTGAGGATCCAGTATGTATAGCTTTCCAAACATCTTCCCAACAGCTACCACCTTTGTAGTTTTAAGGTCCTGTAATAAGCAGTGTGTAGGATAAAATATACAAATCAGTTGTGATTCAGAAGTCAGCTTGGACACTGATATCAAATTAAATTTGAACTCAGGCATGTGAAGGGCACTTTTCAGTTTTAAGGAACTATTAATGGCAACATTTCCTATATGTTTAACCAATTTGATAGAACCATCTGGTAGGTACACTGGAGTAGGAATAGGAACTCTGAATAGAGATTCAAAAACAGATGCCTTAATCACCATGTGGTTAGTAGCTCCTGAATCTAGGATCCACATATCAACAGGAAAAGATGGGGTAAGGGAGGTACCAGCAAAGTCCCCATAGTGTGCCAAATTCACAGTGCCTGCATCATATTGCATGGTACCCTTTCCTTGCTCTTGAGTCAGAAAACTTCTCATGAGTTTGAATAGTTCATTCTGCATGGCCTCAGGAATAGCAGTTCCTTGTCCTGAAGATACTGGACTAGAAAGAACAGTGTTGTCCACAGCATTCGCAAAGTGCATGCCACTGTTAGAACTAGAAGAGCTAGAGGAGTTTTTCTTGTCCTTGAGCTCCTTATACCAATCAGGTATACCAACCAATTTAAAACAGGTGTCCCTAGAATGACCTTTTCCTTTACAATGATCACAGAATCTATCAGCATTCCTTTTCTTGTAGTCCTTAGCAGACAAATGATTAGTAGGAGTAGTTCTGAAACTGGAATGAGCAGCTAATGCTGAACTTTCAGTAGGTTCACTATAGCTAAGATGGACTTGTTTTTGCCTTTCAACTCTTAAGGCCATAGCATATGCCTTTTCAACAATAGGCAGGGGTTCAATACTTAAAATCTGGCTTCTAAGAGCATCATATTCAATATTCAATCCCATAAGGAATTGCATTAACCTGTTGAGAGATTGAAAATCTAGAGAATGCTGTGCCAGTTGACATACACAAAGAGTTGCAGCCTCACAGTGACATGCAACAACAGGAATCAAGCAGTTCAATTCATCCCACAATCTCTTTAGAGTAGTGTAATACTGAGAAATACTCATAGATCCTTGAGAAATAGAGGCTACCTCTCTTTGAAGCTGATACAGGAGAGGTCCACTGCTCATGCCATAGTGAGTTTCCAGTTGTGTCCATAGATCAAAGGCTGTTTCAGCATAGAGAAACGCACGGCTCAGATCATCTTCAATTGAGTAGAGTAACCAGGATCTGACCATGCAGTCAACACGAAGCCACTCCTCGTGATCCGGATGGTTTGGATCTGGTTTCTTCTCCGATCCAGTGATGAAACCTAACTTCCGTTTAGCTCCAAGCGCGATGCGCACTGAGCGACTCCAGGGGAGGTAGTTTTGGATGCCGTTGAGCTTCGCGGAGGTGAGACACATGATCGGATTCTCCGATCCAGTCAATTGCAGAGATCCGATTCGAGTGGAGCTGGATCCAGCTGAATCGGACACCGCAGAGCGCGGCGCGGTAGCGGAGTGACCAGGATTCGCATCTGAGTCCACTGAATTCGTCATTATGAAGAAGAAAGGTAGAAGAATTGACTGTAATAAGTCAAAATCGAAGCTCAAAAGAGCTCAACAATGGCGGACGAGTGAGAAATTTCGCTCGAAAAGAGACGAAATTTAGAGAGAGAAATCGCCTGCGTCTGATACCATATTGAAATGTAAAATGTAACTAATTTCCATTAGCTGTAAAATGAGCTGTACAGAGAGTATATGTACATGCTGGTAATTACCAGAAATTAGTTACTAACTAACCGAGCTATGTTAATGACTAATCTACCCTTATAAGCTGACATATTTACAAATAGGACTAACAGCTATATATGTACAAGAAGTCTCAACACAAAGATAATCAAGATCAAAGTAGAAAAAAGTCCATCACACTCACCTTAATTCTTCGTCTAAGTACGTAATTTCAAGCTCTCCTCGGGCTCTTCCAGGAGCTTTAACAGAAATCTGTTACAAATGTATCAGCAGCAAGAACTTAGATATGTTAGCATAATAGTTGTTTTCAACTTAGATACTTACCACAACTCTCAATAATCTTTTGTTTTCAAATTGACGATATCTTTAAGGAATAAATATATCATTTACATCCATAAATTTCGTTTAGTTCCAGAATTTTCCTTTACTATTGGAATAAGTACAAAAGCACCTCTAAAAGTTTGACAGATTTCAGATTAGAATAACTGTACAGATGCCCCCTGAAGTTTGAACATACATTACAAATAGGTTCGCAATCTTTCATGTTTGTTAGAGCTTCAGTGAGCATCTGTATCTAATCAAAAGCATGTAGGACGTTTCCGTGTAGATGTAACTAACCATATCGTTTATAAAAAGTGTCGTATTATTAGTTTGCTGCCAGTTACCATGTAAATAACAACCTCTCTCTTCACCACTGGCATCACTTTGGCACATTAAAACAGGTCAGAACCAACTTTTTGTTCCTCTATTGGTATCATGGATATGAGAAAATTCAGTAAAAATCTTAACAAAGTCGATCAAATGTAGAGAGTAAACAAGACTTACCAGTCCTCCAATCTTGAAAACGTCGAATTGTACAGCCACCTTCTTTGAATTCAGAGGTGTTAAATTTGCTGTGACCTACAAGTGAGATTACATAGTTGAGATAACATAAATTTACCGCATATAACCACAAATATCTGCACTTGCCTAGAAACTAATGTGGTTTAAGTGCAGAGGCCTTGCTAATAAATGATGCAAACTATTTTAACTTCAAAACCATTGATGCAAAGTAGGCTTGGAAGTCAGATTAATTGAGATTTGTCTTAAAAGGTTTCTGTTCAATGTTCAGCAACAGGTTGCAATAAGTTGTTTTTAATATGTCGAAAAAGAAACACTTCCAGTTCTAAGATGCTAGTTTGTGAAAGTATTACAACTTTTATGACAGAGCTACAGTAAAAATCATATCGAAAAATAAAACTCAAAGTGTCTATCAACATTTTTTTCTCATTCTTTTTGTAAGACTTTGGAGAAGTAAGATTCTACGACCTCCTGATTGGTGAATTATATCATGCAACCGCCGCATGACTAGATGGTGCAATCCAAAGTCTAAGGTTGCAATATTTACTAACTTCTCAATGATCCCATCCAAACCTTCAATTAAAATTAATAACGTAACGCTATGCATCACGTCATCATTTTGGTACCTAAGAAAAGACGATCAAGATTTATGCTTAACAAAATCACACACATCACCATATAGCAAACAAATGGATATGTTGCAAACAAATGGATAGACACTATGTTGTCTTTCTGTTCAAAACAACTTTACGACCGGTAATACGATCCCATAACTGAGACGAATAAGAATAAAAGAAGGGTGCCAAAAGTTTACTCATTAAACAGATGATAAGTTAAGTTTACCTGATTGAAGAATGGCCACGATTCCATATTTTGAGCCCGAAGCGTGTCAGCATTAATAGCTTGATAGTTGGTTTTCGATCTTAGAAATTTTGGTCTCTGTTCCAAATATAAGCAAAAGATGACTTAATGGCCTCAATGCACGTGTGATTATGCGGTCGAAAGAAACAATATGATAACTTTTTCTTATTATAAAACTTTAGTAGTACCTGAGTCTGCAAAATAGATTGTGAAGTAGTATATATGAGCTCCCATTTTCCATTCAGCAAATCAGACTTGAGAGGCTCTTTAGTTGGATTAATTGCTTCTAGTCTTCGAGCTATCTGTTGATAAAAATAAATAGGAAAAAAGGGTAGTTACATTTACAGTCCATTAGTAAAAAGAAAGAAAGAAAGAAAGAAAGAACGAAATATATACCTGGTCAACTGTTTGTTGATCTTCAGGGGTGGCTTCAGCACCACGATCAAGGGGTGCAATGGCTTCGAGCAGTTCTTCCTTTAACTCTTCGGCCTTGTTGGTGTTGCTGTTTTTCAAGAAACCAGTGAAGAATGAGACACGTGTCCGCCATTTCTGGTCATTATGAGCAGTACGAATGGTGGTTGAGATACATTTCTTGTTGTTGTTGTTGTTGTTGTTGTTGTTATGTGTGGTGGATGGGAAAGGGATAGAGACGGCGGCGGTGAGGCGGAGGAGCTTGGGTAGTGAGGTGGAGGATGATGAGTGGGTGTTCAAAGGCGGAGAGTGTGTGGATAATAAGGCCATGCGAGATTTGTGGTGATGGTAGTAGTTTATTTGAGCGACCAAAGACTTTATATTAAATACTAGAAAAAATTACTTTAACCTCTTATTTATTTTTCGACTATCGTTTACCTCTTAAACTTTAAATTTTATCATGTACCTTTTGAACTATATTAATAGTATCACATTTCCTCACCATCGATGAGATTAAGAGAGTGTTTGCAAATGCTTATAAAAGGAGCTTGTGGGCTTTTGTCAATAGAGAAGCCATAAATTAGTGTTTGAATATAGGGCTTTTGTTTCTCCTTGTCTAAAAATAAGCCAAAAAAAAGCACAAGCCCACAAGCTGGGTAGAGGGTGCTTTTAAAAGCTCATTTTAATTATTACATTTTAAAAATATTTTTCTCTCCTAAATTTCCTCTAAATGCCGTCCATACCCCCACATTTAAGGAAAAAAAATATTCTATCATCTTTTCTCTTCCATGTTCAACGTAAAAAATAGGCTATAATATTTTTTCTTTCATGTTCAATGCGATTGCTAATTAACATCATTTGAGGTGCTAATTAGTTCTTATTCTTTGTAATTCATCATCAAAGTCTTCAATTCTTCATCTTTGGACGAATTTAACATCCAAGTAAGTATGCAATATCTGCTCTCTTTTTTTTTTTTCTTTTGTTACTTTCAGTTGTGAATCATTGGTTTTTTTACCCCAACAACGTATTTGTGATTTTTTTATGAGTAACGTATTTGTGAAATTGTGATAACGAAGAGTACTTTGATTTTACGTATTCCTATAATTTAATATCTTTTGACTTTACGTATTAAAGTTTTATTTACATTTGAGGTGACGAATAATTTTGAATAATGTCTCATTCAAGTTTATGACTTTTGATTCTTGGTATATATTCACAATTCCTTTCCAAGTCATTTAACTTGGACAATATTCTATTAACATTTATGTCTACGATTATTATTTTCCACAATATTATAATTTTAGCAAGTTGAAGTATTAATGGTCAATGCAAAACTGTATAATGTTAATTCATTAGAAGGTAAAGTACTTGATTGGCGTAAATTATACAAATAAGTATGCATTCTGATGTAATAATCATAAACATTGATTAAACTATATCGAAATAATTTCTTATTATATTTTTAAATATATTTAACAGAACGTATGTCTAAATTAGAAACATATTAAAAAGAATATATACTTTATAAATAAGGGTACTTAAGTCTTATTACATTTTAAAAAATTGCTTCTTACTTATTATTGCAAACACCACAAAATTAATTTTAAGTGCTTTAAGCTGCTTTTTAAATAAGGTTTGCAAACATCCATTGCTTTAAGTCAAAATAAGCTTTAAGTAACTTTAAGTAACAGCCTAAAAAAATGAGCTTTTATAAGCTCTTGCAAACACCACCTAAGACATAAACTCGTCGGAAAAAATTTTCACACTTTCCTTTTAGAACTATCTTAATCGTACCCCCTCCCCCCTCTAACGAGATTAAGGCCTAAATCGGCCGGAACAGTCACATACCTAGCTTGTGACCGACATTTTAAGGACAAATATGATATTCTTTTCAATAGAACTCTTCGCGGGTCCAAAATCTAAATCGATCCAAGTTTAGCTAAATCCTAATGGGAGATGAAAACAAATCTAACTCCTAAAATTCTTGAATTAGAATATGCCACAAATCAATAATCGAGCGAGTTGAGCCAAAAATAATGGTTTGGAAAATAAAGAGTGAAAATGACTAATTCGCCCAAAAAAAGAGCCATCTTGACGTAAAGTAGTACATTTATAGCTTAAATCTGAGTAAAATTAAGAAGTTTAAAAAAGTTAATTTTTTTTCAAGACAAAACCACCCTGGAAATTTATGGCACATAACAAATATGGCTATTTCATGTGTAAAACGAGCTAATTTAAGTGCCCTAATTCGAAACTAGAAATATTTACTTTGGTAGAATTGAAAATTAGGGTTGTTATTCAAAAAAAATGGAGAAATTTATTTGCGACCATTGTACCAGAGAGAATTATTGTTTTGCCTTTACAATATCGACCACAAGTTGGACACGTGACTGATTCTGGAGAGTTTAGGCATTAATCTTGTTGCGAAGAAATGTGATACAATTAAGATATTTTAGGATGTAAGTAGTAAATTTTAGGTTTAGAGGAATAAGCGACAACCGGCCAATAAATGGCGGTTTAAAGTAATTTTTACCCTAATAATATTTTCGGATATATAGATGTCAAATTTGGCTAAGTTGTTAAATCTTCATATTTTCTTTACAATTTGGTTAAGTTGGTAAAGCACCTAGCTCCACCGAAGGCATATAACAAAGTACCAACTGTCTCAATGCTATTAGCTAGGGGTGTGCGTTTGGATCGGATCGAATCGAATCGAATCGAGGCTGGAAGTCGATTTCGATCCTGGAGAAATGAGGATCGAAATCGAATCAATTTAAAACGATCCGATTCGATCCAAAATCATTCGATTTCGATCCGATTCGATTCGATTTCGATCCTTTTTTCTTTTTTTTCTTATTTAATTTAATATCAATGGGACCAACCACAACATTCAAAAAGAGTTACTGAATTACAAAATTCACTTTCATATGGTTCTCAATCACACTTTTTGACACAAAACACAAATCAATTATAAAAGATACACTTTCACAAATTAATTTTCACCACTTTACACTTTCCATTCAGACCATACACTGGCTTATCAGCAACTTCATTCAAGGTTACTACTTACTCCAGCACTCCAAATTTTGAACAATGTTAGTATCACCAACAATATATAGAAATATCTTAGTAGCATCTTAATAGGCTTAGCAATATAGATAAAAATATAATATTATATATTTATTTATTTTTAAGAAATAAGATGAGTATTCGATCCGATTCTCAGCCTCTAAAATCGAGGATCGAATCAAATGGGGGTTCGATCCTAAGGCAAAAATCAAAAGTCGGATCAAATATTCGATCCGATCCTCGGATCGGATCATTCGATCGATTTTCACCCGATTCGATCGATCCGATTCTTTTTGCACAGCCCTACTATTAGCTTCCAATGCCATTTGTTCGAGAGTGCCCAAAAAGATGATGTTCACCGAGCTTCCATTATCAGCTAGTATAATCATCACCTCATAGTTAGCTATATCAATTGTCACCACCAAAGAAGAGGTTAACTTACCGGGGTGGCTGGTGGACTCAGCTGCATGAGGTTTGTTTTGGTGAAGGTAAACTCTATCTCCACAAGCTTAGTAAAGCCCACAAACTTGTTCGCATCAATCTCATGTGAAATCCTCTTGGGCCCCTTGCCCGAATCGGCTCTAACAAGACCTCTCAAAACCATGTGAATGGTCCCGTACATCAGTAGGTTATCTGCTTATTGGCTGCGACTATAGTGTTTGGGTGCTTCAATTGTTGTCTGCTTGTCTTTCCTTGGTGAGTAAGAGCACGATCTCCACCCATCCTCCATGTCATCCTTGTCATCCTTCTCCTTCTGATCTCTAACATAATCAGCTAGTTTCCCTTCTCTGATGAGACGTTCAATCTCATCCTTTCAATCCTTACAGTCTTCAATATTATGACCATTTTGCATGTGGTAGTTGCAATACCTCCTAGATAACCTGAGAGTCCTTCACCTTTTTGGTTCATTCAACCATATTTTAAGGTATAAACGATCATGATGTATGCATTCCCTTGTGTAAAGTGCTTGGGAGACATGTTTCTCGAACGACCATTTCTATCCATGTTCTAGACCATGTCATCCTTGCCTTTTCTATGATTCTACATTGGTTGTCCAAATACTTGGTTGCCGCATCTCATCCAAGTGTATATATCCTTATGTGCCAACTTGGTTGTCTTGTTGATGGTGGTCGGACTCTCAGTTATAAGCGTGGCAGCAAAATGCCAATTCCTTGTTGCTCTACAGAGGATGTTGACCATAAAATCGCCCCTCAAGATGTTGAACCTCTTCATGAACTCTCTTAATGTCTCATTATCCTCCTACTTGCAAGAGTACAAATGGTTGTGGTCCATCGTAGCTCTCTTCTGACTTGAAACCCGACTTTGAAACTTCCTCCCCAGCTCATCATAGCTGCGTATAGTTCCAAGTGGTATCCTAGAAAACGAATCTAGAACTACACTAGTCAAGATGGAGGAAAATATTCTAGCATGTACATTCTCACTAAACTCATATAGTGACATAATGCCAACTAAATAGAACAAGTGTTCATGTGTCGCTCTTTCCATCATAAGTCTTCAGTTGCGGTATCTTTTTTCTTCGGTCTAGTACTTCTTATTCCATCTCTTCACAAAATGGTGTTGCATGTTGGGCAGAACCAACTTCCTATACACTTCACTTTTCAGTCTTTCCATCCTCCTTCTGATTTCCCTAAAGATTTGCCCTCTAGTTCTCCAAACCATTAACGCGACCCTTCGGCCTGAGCATCCTCTACTATGGCCATGTTGAGAATCCACTTCCTCTGTAGGTGGTTGCGCCCTTGACATGTATTTAAGTGGTATTTGTAAATATATTAAAAATAAAAAAGAAGAAGAAGCTAAAATAACTCGATTGTTTGGTGTTTGTAAATATATTAAAAATAAAAAAGAAGAAGAAGCTAAAATAACTCGATTGTTTGGATAAGTACTTAAGTTTTTTTTTTATTATTATTTTATAAATGGATAAGTACTTATGTTCCATTTGTGGCATTTAGTACAATAGACTTTAGCAAGTTAATTGATATGTGGGCAACTAAAATATCTGTTGGGCGTTCCCTTACTAGTCTGACCACTATTGTCCTTTGACTCCTTTCGTCTTCTTTCCGTTCTTCTTCAACTCAACTTTACAAAAATCTTCTTCACTTTTTCATTTCATATAATAAAAATAATAATGTTTGTGATTCTGAGACTTCAAATAAAGAAGAATCGCTGAAATTGGTAAAGATGCTATCAAAATACCCAGTTGTTAAATCACCTTCCCATTTAGTAATAAGGCCAACAAGTCCCAATTTTTGTGCGTTCCATCAAAAGAAACTGTTTTTGAATATTGTTTGCTGTGAAAAAAATGCTGCTTCTAGTTCTTCCACTCCACCTTCCAAAGAGGACAACAACAAGCTTGGATTCAAGCTGGTGGGCCAGTCTCTGCTTGACAACAAGTGGAAGTTTACCGATATTAATACAAGTTAGTACATATTTTTTATGTATATCTGTTCTTACCCATTATTAGTTTCTTTGTTAATTGATCTTGGTATTGCTAAAGATTCGATTTTGAGTTAGCAGTTGTGCTTGTATCTGCTTCAATTGTGTCGTGGCAGCTGATTTGGTGTTGTATTCGAAATGGGTCAATGAACAGATAGCTAAAACTCTGCACACATGGTTGATGATATTGTAATTAAAAACCGAATACTTTTTTAGGCGGCTTAACGTATTTCAATACAACCCTTCTCTATTTGTCTCATTAGCCGATCCATGAAAAAAAAAAGCTTCTTTTTCAAACCTGAGGGGATCGTGTCATCGTGTTGTGTAAGCCACCTAAAAAATATTTTATTTCTAATTAAAATATATCATCAACCATGTCTGCAGAGTTTTAGCTATCTGTTCATTGACCCATTTTCGAATACAACACCAAATCAGCTTTTCCTTTGCCACGACACAATATTAGCCGATCCAATTATGTGTGTACAAGTTCATCTATGCATTCCACATTAACTGAAGAGGTATTGGCGCCGATAATTTGATGTAGGCCTCGAAATGGTTTATGCGTGGACCATAGTCTGTACACAAGCATGGTTAAAGCTAAATATTACAAACGTTTCATATTCTTTCCTAGTTGTTGCAATGAATATTAAAAAGAGATTTGATAGAGACAATTAGAAACTTTGATCCATGTACAAGGGCATCCAAATCAGATTTTTCTAATGATATACTTTGATGATTAAAGAGAGCCAGAGAGAATACTTGCATCCAGTAATAGATGAGATTCAGTTTATGGTATCAAATAGCAGAACATCATTACTTAGACATCTTCAGCTGGTATTATTCTACTTTTTACTACTATCCTAGAGAAAATTATAGATGAAGCCACATATGATAATGAGCGACTGGATGTAATATTTAGAACATGCAAGCTAGTGAGCCAGACACATGAATTATTTGCATATTTATTTCTTATTAAGGTTTTCTGATGAGTAGATGTCTCTTCTTGTTACTCAAAGTACTTGGATAGCAAGTAAAGTTATCATATGCTTCCATTTTAAGGGTAATTTTCTCATTCTTCTAGTTGAAATCCTCCCTCCCTTACCCGTACCAGATAAATATAAGTGAATAATAATAAAATGCTTTGGAGGAAAGAAGGCCAGTATGCTTAGATGATTTCCACACATTTTGCTAAGTTATGATGTGTTTGAAGTACAATTGGTTACTTGACAGGCTATCTTGTGGGCATGTACGGCTCTATCACACAATACTTTGATCTCCTTAAGTCAATTTTAAAATAATTAGCTCATACTTTGATATGCATCTATCTAACAGATGCAATGCAAGATTCAGTAAATCAGTGGCTCTCAAAGACCCAAACTTTTCTGAATGAAGTAACTTCCCCACGAGCGAAAACTGACAGAAAGCCTCATGTTGAGAACAATGTTGAAGATGAGGATGATGTCCTGATTACTGAACAAACTGTTGATTCTAGAACACCAGGAGGGGACCTCTCTAAAGCTGCCATAGTTTCCATTGAGCAATTTGGCCGGTAAATTAAATATTTGCCTTCTTCCTTTTTCTTTTGGAGGAGGGGGGGGGGGGGGGGGAAGTTACATCCTTATCTTGTGATTCTGAAGGGCAATGTTAAAGAATACACTTCTACCTGCTATGTTAACTATTGTCGATATTTTAATTTTCTTAGTGAAAGAAACCTCAGGGCTCATCATCTACAATAGATTATGAATATGTGATACATATAACCGTTACCAATATTTGTTCTAAAGATTATCGCGTTGAATTTAAAATTACTTACTACTTATAACCTGTGAAAATTATAGCTCAAGTTTTTTTATTTTCGCTCTCTTTGAGAGTTTCAGTATCATGAGTATATACATTTTCTAGCTCCATTTTTCGTTGAAGTTTATCTGAATGATATAATAACTTAAGCTTTTTCACATCTACTATGTCCAGAATGAATGGGTTGACAGGGCAGAAAATGCAGAAGATATTCAAAGCCCTTGTTTCTGAATCAGTTTATAATGATCCACATAATTTGGTGGAGTATTGCTGCTTCAGGTTTTTGTCAAGGAACAATGCTGATGTTCATCCTAGCCTCAAGGTAGACCAGTTTTGAGCTTTAGTATCTCTTCCAGTCACTACTTGCAAGTTCTGACTTCCGTACCGCTGATGGGTAGTTTTTGCGTGCATTGCTGGTTTGTTGCCTATCTTATGTAAAGGATTATTGCATCTATGCCTCTTGAGGTTTGTTCTTAATGTAGAAACCTCCCTGAAGTTTGAATGGTTACAAAGATACTCCAAAACACAAGTGTAGGGAGTATATTAAAAATATTCATCAAAACATAAGGGTGTCATTGTAATTACTTAAGCTTCATGGGAGGCTATCTGTAGTGCAGTGCTCTTCCAATTTCCAAGCAGTGTGTTACTGTAATTATTCTAACAGTAGGGGAAGTCTCTACGTTAACAAACTGCAAGGGATGTTACTGTATTTATCGCTTTATTGAAATCGAAAACTGGGGACATGCGGGCACAAATTTGAATTATATTACTTGTTTTCTTCACTCTATTTGGTTTGCTTTCTTGAATAACTTATACAATACGACTTGTTGGATTCTGGTCATTAGCCTTCTATCTATGTTCCTTGGAGTGCATATGTATAGAAAATTGTTTCGTAGTAGATAAGTAATAATCTGATATGACTTTGTCCAAGATTGATATTTCATTGCACGCAATAAGTTATAATTGATTATCTCGTTTATTTTCAAATGGATGTCATAATTTGCCAGCAGATTTTTTTCTGGTAAAGAATTACATTCATTTAAGTAAACTATATGCAAGATTTTTTTTTTTTTTAATGGAAAAACCTATCTGCTTGATATGTATTATTGCGTTCCCTTCTTTTACCGAAACTTACTGAACCCATAAGTTTTCAAGTAATAAGTTAACCGCAAGAAGCAAGTATGAACAAGGAACAGTTTTAGGAACAACATGCCAACTTCACTTTTATGCATCAATATGAACTCCAACCTATCTTCAGAGATGTACATTCAGCCGCTGCATATAATCTCAAGTTGACCCGTTGCCTCTTGTGTTTTTTCTAAAGTGCTTTCTCTTCTTTGTGGGGTAGGATTTAATTTGGCCATTTGGACTAGACTGATACCTAATCTTTTAACTTGTGATATCAGGAACCTGCGTTTCAGAGATTATTATTTATAACTATGCTTGCTTGGGAGAATCCCTGCACAAAAAGAAAGGATGGCAGAGCTAAACTGCTCGAGAGAAACAATTTCCAGGTAC
Source organism: Linaria vulgaris (assembly GCA_948329865.1). Classification (NCBI taxonomy): domain Eukaryota; kingdom Viridiplantae; phylum Streptophyta; class Magnoliopsida; order Lamiales; family Plantaginaceae; genus Linaria; species Linaria vulgaris. The sequence continues at coordinate 78,641,585 of OX415253.1, forward strand.
TTTGTTTCAATCTAGGATTTTTCAAGTGTTTGCAAAATATTCACATTTTTATGTATTGCATTGGCATACATTAGACTTTTAGTTAGTATCAAATGCAGAACAGTAACGACGTCAGATTGAGAAAATTGAACCAGTAATGTCTATAACTAGGACTCAATATGTTTTAGTGAAAGCTCGTTGGATTTGACAAGTAACATGTTGTCACTATTAATCAAAGTTTAGGTTACGGCCCACTATAAATAAAAGAACTTTTCACTATGTTTCAGATTTTCGCAACATGTTTCAGGAAACTCGTGAAAATTGTTGTTACAATGCATTCTTTTGGAGAAAAAATTGAAATGATAGACGGTTCGGTATCTCGAGGAAATGTTTATAAACTTTGATCAATGGTTGCCACACTGTCAAAGATTCCGTTGGACATCTTTAAGTTGTTTACACGTTGGCGTGCCTTAATTGTCATCTTGCATGTAACATTTCTTCCTATCTTTTTTTTTTTCAGAAGATATTTTCTTAGTGTTCTCATTTACATTTTGAAACACCTAACAGTCGATATGATAATCCTCCTATTGTGCTTCAGAACTCGATGTCTGCTACATGATTCATGTCTTTGTTTGCATTGTAAATGTCTAATTAGTTTTCTCTTACTTATTTAGAAGGATTGACATTTCACACCCCTTAAGGTTTTATGAAATAAGATATTACACAACAGCTTATGGCTTTCAATATTATGCCAACACTCCCTATTTTCGAAGTTTATTTTCAAATTGTCTATTGCTAGTTGCTGAAGCACAAGCTGCTAATTTCAAAGTAAAAGAGAAACAAGATTTGTTTTTTCTCCTAAAAAGCATGTTCCCAGCATTTGACTCGAAAATACTCTTTTGAAGAGAATGTTCTGCCTGATATTGAACTAAGAATGGTGTGTATTATTATCTCTAACAACAGCGCAGCTATGACCACTAATAATATTATAAGCAAATTCCTTTTGTTCTATTTGTTTTCAAGTACCAAATTCATTAGATTTAGCAGAATTAACAAATGGTGTCATTGAACTAGCAGATGTAAGACCAGTTATCATTGAACTAAATACATTTAGGAGGTCTATTCACCTAATTAAGAGTTGCTTTAGTTAAATTAGTGAAGGATATGATTTGGTTCATTCGTCCTTTGTTATATTATCTTCCTCATGCATTGCACGTCACCTTTTTTTCCTATTCAAAAGACATAAGGCACAAATTAAGGTATGATTTTATATTTTGTGCTTCCTCTACTTTTCCTTTCTATCTTTTGTACTTTGTCCTCATTTTTTATTGTTTTTTTATTTTTCGTTTCACTTTTGGGCAGCTGAAACAAAATAAAACATTATAACTTGAATAAGAAGGGATGAGGGTGACAACGACCACAGTGTCAATAGGTAAGAAAAGGATGGGGGGAGAGGTTTGGGTGGTAGAGATTGTGAAGGGTGTAAGATGTTAGAGTTGGAGGTCGTTGGTGTACTATCAAGTATTGCATTATTTTGTCTATCAAGTGTTGCATTTTTGCCCTTTTCCATGGGCATTTAGTTAAGATCTATAGATTTATTTTGTAGAACCAGTATCTAGAAACAAGGAGCGTCACTCTAGTTTTGAATACCTCCGGGATGCTTCGATAACCACATCAAACCTCATGGATAAGTAGCTAATTATCTTACATGAATCAAACATTGAATGTCAAGGCCAAAATATGTTTTGTTTTATCTTGAAGAGTAAGCTTGTGGGAGAAGAAGCATTTGTTCGTTTTGCTCCTGCTGTATCGGGTGTTGCTGATTGTCCCACAGTGCATAATCTTTTCAAAGCTCTTTCTGGTGATGACGGTGGCATCTCATATAGCATATGGTCTACGTACATCAATGAACTCATCAAGTAAGCATAGTCTCTATTGACCGTGTTCTCTGCAATTGCTTACTAATCATCATTAGTCATCTATTTGTAATGCTACTGCTATGCTTATTACATTCCATATTTGGCAACCGATAAGAGCCTGCTTTTTTGTTTAATTAATCTGTTGCACATAACTTTCACATCTGCAAAGATTAATTAGTGAATGTAGTAACAATCCTTGTGGAATGTATCTTTTTGCTTGGTGAGGTATTAGACTTTGTGGTGGATATGCTCTCTAAGATGATGATGACTGGTGGACGCATGGAGATATGGCTATAGTATAAAAGCATTAAAGCTATGTGATGATGTGTGGTGGAGACATGGAAATATTACAAAAAATGAAGCACTTCAAGCAGAACAGCTAAGCTGTAGAAGTTGGGCATTAGTAAAAAAGGAGACGAGGGAATTCGAGAGTGGGGTTTTCGAAAAAGGGGAAAATTAGAAAATTTCGATAAGAATTTTAGGAAATATAGGGAAGATAAAGAAGTAAAGACAGAAATAAGAGAGGCAGGAGCTCTTGGAAATTCTAAAAAGTGGGTAGTCTATATGAACTATTAGTGAACCCCAAACCCAAAATTATGTCGAGTCGGCTACATAAATTCTCCGTCTCTATTCGTTTCGATTGCGAAGTACATCTTCATTTAAGTCTATAAGCTTCATGTCGTTTCGTATGACCTCCATCCACGTTTTCTTCGGTCTCCCTCATGCTCTATTCGTATGCCCTAAGTCAAGAGTTTCAACGCGTCAAATGAGAGGTACTCTAATCAATAAATTTAGATAACAATGAATAAATCCAAATAGTAAATGTAGATGGATTTCCATCTCGGAGGTACACACGTCAATGATTCCAAAGCATTTCGTCTGCCATCTGTTTGTGAAAATATTGAGTCTGACCACCATTAGAAACCAATCATGAGGCTGACGCTATAGAATAGCAAACATATTCCTGTTACCAATATTCGGGGTCATATAGTACGTATAATTTCTCTGAATTTTGTCTGTATTTATTATCACTTGTGCCCTTCTATCTATATTTTTATGCACATGAGTGTGCTCCTGAGTGTCAAGAAGAAATATTGATGCATCTCGGTTAGTAAAAGCCTCTTTGCCTATACATCTGAAAGAACTAGACTGTTTTTAGAAGAGGTTACCCGATCTGCATCAGAATATTATGTACATAAAACTAACATTTAAAATGTAACATTGATATAAATCTTATAGTTAGTCTCTTTCCCTCTTCTCAACAGTCGAATCACGTGAAATCGTTCTGAAATTTTCTAGTATGGCGGTGCCATATATTTACTTGTTCCATATCTGGATAAGATATCTTCTTTTGTTGGCAAGGATTTTTGTGGAGTAAACTTTATATTCTGAATGCCTCTGTCGACCATTCAGCATTTGTTTTCTTCAAACTTGTAGGGTTCATGAAGGCAGGAAATCACACCAGTTTCAAGAGCTTTCTGATCTTTCTAATGAAAAAATCCTATGTCTTGCATCCGGCCGAAAGCAGCCTGTTATAAGATGGGAAAACAACATGGCATGGCCTGGGAAACTCACCCTGACTGACAAGGCATTGTACTTCGAGGTATTACTGTTGAGTTAGTCGAATCAATTTATCGCTAGAGAAGGTTCATGTCGTTTTCAAGGTGTGTGTTATTTGGAAATGATTAAATCGAACTTCAAAAAATTTTATGTCATTACCAAAGTATATGATTTTAAATTTGGGTTTCATTACCAAACAACAGAAACTTGGTTCCTACTTTATCTCTTATGAGAAAAGAAATAATTGTTGCATGTATGGTTAAGCGCATTTTGTTGAACTACGATTGGCTTAATATAGCATTGCAAGAACGTTGACTTTGTTTTCTGTGGCAGAAGAATATGTTTAAAGGAGAATCAAAATGATATGTACTGATGAAAAGTTACTTGATCTTCTTAATTCACACATATTATAAATGTCTGATTGGGGGAGGAGGGATTTTTTACTGTCATTACTTGAAAAGAAGTCATTGCATCTCAGAACATCTTATTGATAATAATGTGCAAAGAATATCCGATATATGAAGAGCAGGGATATATGATCTCTATTCATAAGATATTTTTTTAACGACTATGATTAATAGAAGCTTTCTTGTCATATTGAAAATTAATGGCACGTTCGATACGTATAGTTGAATGCAACTCTATTAACCGAGTCTTAATTCATGAAAAACAATGTTGACCGGTAACCATGAACTGCAGCGTAACTTGGCTACCTCCATATTTAGCCGAGATAAATGGGGAAATTTACTAACACTGTTCTAACCATTTGTTAAAATATTGTTTCACCTTGACAGGCAGTTAATTTTTTGGGAGGAAAGAAAGCTGTAAAGCTGGATCTTACTAGTATAGGTTCAAGAGTAGAGAAAGCAAGGGTTGGGCCATTGGGGTCAAACCTATTTGATTCTGCTATCTCTGTTACTTGTGGTCCGGAGTGAGTAAGCTTCTCCGACCTATCTTTAATTAATTGCATCTTGTGATTGTGTTTCTGTCCTACAGTTTCATTATAAGTTGACAATGAGATGCTTGCTCGTGTTAATTCCTTTTGGCCCTTTATAGTATGATAAGCATGCGAGTACGAGCATCAAGTTACCAATTGAACGCCCAAAGTTCCCTTTTAAGGGAATTGTGTTTTTCTATTATCTTCACTTCAGCAACTAACCATCATGGGATTCATCTCCCATGGAATGAGTTGCAATGGAGTAAATTGTGGCTGCGTCATGGTGCTATTTATTCGCTGCCTTAAAAAGTAGACCTAACATTAGCTATTTCTTAGCCTTCAGATTCCAATCTTTCACCTTGGGGTTTTAAATGAATGGGCCAGGTTGTCAATGATGCTTTTTGTAGAAAACAGAGATTGATAATGTTTCATTGTATTTTCATCATTATCAGCTAGTACATATATATATAGAAGACCTAGATCTAAGATAGGTAAGAAATAAAGTCCTCCCATACCTACATTTATCAAAGACAGCTAATTCTATCAACCTCTAATAAATACTAATAACTATTCTATCTAACCATAATAACTGATACTAAAAGATGAATAAATCAGCACTAATGTACATAATTTCTACACTCCCCCTCAAGCGGGGTTGTACATGTTGTACATTCCCAGCTTGGAACACAGTCCCTCAAAACTACTTCGAGGAAGTGCCTTAGTAAGGATATCAGCAAGTTGTTCATGTGATGGCATGTACTCCAGGTTAACAGTCTTGTTGTCAATTTTCTCGCTGATGAAATGGCGATCAACTTCAATGTGTTTGGTCCTGTCATGATGAACGGGGTTCCTTGCTATGCTGATCGTGGCCTGATTATCACATAGTAAGTTGATAGGACCAGAAATATCGACTTGAAGTTCGGATAATAGTCGTTTCAGCCAAATTCCTTCACACATCCCGTGAGCCATAGATCGAAACTCAGCTTCAGCGCTGCTTCGTGCCACTACTGACTGCTTCTTACTCCTCCAAGTGACCAGATTTCCCCACACAAATGTACAATAACCTGAGGTTGACCTCCTATCAGTCAATGATCCAGCCCAATCTGCATCTGTGAATACTTTGATGTCACGTTCTTCACGTTTTTGAAATAACAGACCCTTGCCTGGAGTGCCTTTTAGATACCTAAGTACACGATGAGCAGCATCCATGTGTTCTTCAGTCGGATTGTTCATGAACTGACTAAGAACACTCACTGTGAATCCAATGTCAGGCCTTGTATGAGATAGATAAATCAGTTTCCCAATCAGACGTTGGTAAACCCCTTTATCTACAAGAGCACTCTCTTGTTTGGATCCAATCTTGTTATATGGATCCATAGGAGTATCAGATGGTTTACAACCTAACATTCCAGTTTCTTTGAGTAGATCAATCACATATTTTCTTTGAGAGATGGAGATGCCTTCCTTTGACCTTGCAACCTCCATACCAAGGAAGTATCTTAGGTTACCCAGATCTTTGACTTCAAATTCACTTGACAATAAGCCTTTAAGTGCAGTGATTTCAGCTTGATTGTCTCCGGTCACGACTATGTCATCAACATAGACAATGACAATGGTGACTTTCCTGGAATCGTGTTTAACAAACAGAGTGTGATCAGCTTGGCATTGAGAGTAACCATGTTCCGTGAGAACTTTAGAAAACCTCTCAAACCACGCACGAGGTGACTGCTTAAGTCCATACAAAGATTTACGAAGTCTGCACACTTTATTGACTGTTTTTTCAGTTTCAAAACCAGGAGGTACATCCATATACACTTCTTCTTCAAGATCTCCATTTAGGAATGCATTCTTTATGTCTAACTGGTGGAGTGGCCATTCCAAATTTGCAGCAAGTGAAAGTAGGACTCTGATGGTATTTAGTTTGGCAACAGGAGCAAAAGTTTCCTGGAAATCAATTCCATACGACTGAGTGTACCCTTTTGCTACTAATCGGGCTTTATACCTTTCAATTCTACCATCAGGCTTGTGTTTCACCGAGAAGATCCATTTACAACCCACAATTTTTTTTCCTTGTGGTAAAGCTGTTAAGTCCCAAGTTTGGTTCTTTTCAAGAGCCTTTATTTCTTCTATTGTGGCAGCTTTCCATTCAGGTATTGAGAGAGCTTCGCAGATTGTCTTTGGGATCTGAATTTGATCAATTTGAGACAGATAGGCCCGATAATTTGATGATAAAGACTTGTAAGAGAGGTGATTCTGAATAGGATGAGCCGTGCATGACCTTGTACCTTTTCTAAGTGCTATCGGGAGGTCCAGATCATCATCTGTAAGGTCAGGAGATATATTATTACCTTTGTTATGTTCAAGAGATGGAGTTGGATCAGATTCATGACTTTCTTGAGGTTGAGCTGGAGTGATTTCCTCAATAATTCGTTTCCTTCTGGAATAGACACGTAGATCAGGTGTATGGTGAGATGTTTGATCAGTATTCAAAGGCTCGGGATCAGTAGGTGTTATTTGAGAAGGGGCGGTGTCAATCAGAGTTTCCCACGAGAAATGTTCTGGAGTTAAGTTACTAATCTCCCCCTGGACATTGGAGTGAGGAAAATAGGGCTTGTTTTCGAAGAAAGTCACATCCATTGATGTGTACATTTTATGGGTAGTAGGACAGTAGCACTTGTATCCTTTCTGGTAAGATGAATATCCTAAAAAGATGCATTTATTTGCTTTAGGATCAAGTTTACTGTTCTGGTGAGAGTGAACAAAGGTAGTGCAGCCAAAGACTTTGGGTGGAATGGTAGATATTAAGTGTGTATTAGGAAATGATTCAAGTAGAACTTGGCATGGTGTTTTGAATTTTAGAACGCGAGAAGGCATTCTATTGATAAGATACGCAGCGGTTAGAACGGCTTCTCCCCAGAATCTTTTTGGTACTTGTGAGGCAAATAAAAGAGAACGGGCTGTTTCTAGAAGATGTCTGTTCTTTCTTTCAGCCACCCCATTTTGTTGAGGGGTATCAACACATGAGCTTTGGTGCACAATGCCTTCTGACATTAGAAAAGTACTTAGAGTACTATTAAAAAAGTCTAAGGCATTGTCGGTTTTAAGGACTTTGATTTTTGTGTTGAACTGATTTTGAATCATCTTGTAGAAGTTGGGAAATATATGTTTTGTTTCAGATTTATCCTTCATCAAATACACCCATGATAGTCTAGTGTGATCATCCACAAATAATAGAAACCATCTTGCACCTGTGACATTATTGACACGAGATGGTCCCCAAATATCACTATGAATGAGAGAGAATGGTTCAGATTTTTGATATGGTTGGGGCTGATAAGAATTACGGACATGTTTGGACAATTGACACATATCACATTGAAAAAGTTTAGGATTTTTATTTCTGAAAATTGAAGGAAACATGCGAGAAAGATACATGAAATTGGGATGACCCAACCGATAGTGTAGTATCATTATATCACTATCTTTTGTGGAATTACAAAGCTGACTAACTAGGGACTGGCTACCTAAACGAGAATCTGATCCAGGGGCTGAACCTTTGAGGAAATACAATCCAGCTCTTCCATCAGCATTGCCAATCACCTTCCCCGTGTCCAAATCCTGAAAAACACAAGAGTTTGTAGAGAAATTAGCACGACAATGGAGATCCCTGGTGACTTTGCTAACAGATAGCAAGTTACAGCTTAGGTTTGGTACAAATAACGCATTATAAAGGTTGAGAGCTGGAGTTACAGAGATGGACCCTGTTCCAGCAACTTTTGAGTTACTGCCATCAGCTATGCGTACTGAAGATGGATCTTTGCATGGAACAAGGTGCTGAAATAGTTTCGGATTTCCAGTCATGTGATGAGACGCACCTGAATCCACAATCCAGGGCTTAATTGTGTCTTGAGTTACTAATAACGCAGAAGACACTGTACCTTTTTGTGTAGAGCTGGCGATACTTGGATTCTGGGCATTGAACATTTTCTGTAACATCTCTAGTTGCTCTTGGCTAAATGGATTAGCTTCAGATAGTGGTGCATCTACTACAGTGACGTGATGGCTTCCACCATAACTTTTGTTAGGCTTCCAGTCATGAGGCTTCCCATGAATTTTCCAGCATGTGTCCCTGACATGGCCGTGTCTCTTACAGTGGTCACACCATGGTCTTCCTTCTTTCTTTGGTTTACTATCATATGATGAAGAACCGTGTGAGTTCTGGATCTGCCGAAAAGGTAAATGAACTGCCAAGGCAGAACCATCTTGAGTTGTGTTGACATTGCCTCCCAGCATAATTTTCTTGCGGCTCTCCTCCCTTCGAACTTCAGAGAAGGCTTCTCTGATTGATAGTAAAGGTTTTATTCCTAGAATTCTGCCCCTTACTTCATCAAGGTCCGTATTTAGACCCATTAAGAAAGTGAAGACCCTCTTTGTCTCCACAATTTTTTTTTGTTTTTTTTTTTTTTATGTAGAGCTTAGGTGCTCTGGTACCATGTAGAAAACAGAGATTGATAATGTTTCATTGTATTTTCATCATTATCAGCTAGTACATATATATATAGAAGACCTAGATCTAAGATAGGTAAGAAATAAAGTCCTCCCATACCTACATTTATCAAAGACAGCTAATTCTATCAACCTCTAATAAATACTAATAACTATTCTATCTAACCATAATAACTGATACTAAAAGATGAATAAATCAGCACTAATGTACATAATTTCTACACTTTTATTTACAAAGTTATAAATTTTTCACCCAATCCCAACTGTTTGGATGTAAGTAGATGATAATAAACTCAATGTGAAAAAAAAATTATAAATATAAATTACTTTATTTATTCAAAGATTATCTCATTGGAGGGGAGCCTTGGCGCACCGGTAAAGGTGTTGCAGTGTGACTGAGAGGTCACGGGTTCAAGTCCTGGGAGCGGCCTCTTATCAAATTTGACAGGGGAAGGCTTGCCCCTTATACACCCGTGCGGTGGGACCCTTCCCCGGACCCTCGCATTGCGGGAATGCTTTCGTGCATCGGGCTGCCCTTTTTATTCAAAGGTTATCTCATTGAGTCCAAAATTCATTAACTGGTGCACTTAACCTTATTTCAATATTTGAAACACAAAAAACATATTCATTAAAACTAAATATCTTTACTCACACGATTTCTGAACAATGCACTTGCAACTGCCCCAACCCATTGCACCGATGAACATCGTTACTATATGTAGCTTCATTTAGTATCAGTGTATGTATATGTGTGCGTGGTCGAGTGTGTATCTATACCACATCATTCCCGACCAATGCATTTATTTTACAGTCATATGTGTGTATGTGCACGCTTGTTTTTAATATATATACACCCTATGCATACACATCATACCATGCCCATGTTTATACAATAAATCAGGATAAAAAGTTTAGTAATGAAATTGTGTTAGTTTTGATTTTTGTAACAGGCATTCACTGGACAATTTAAGATTAGGGTTGTTATTCTGTCACTTATTTAAATCATTAATCAAACTGGTAAATTTGTAACCATTTGGTTAATTGGCTTGGACAAGTTACCAGCCACGAGTCTATGGTCATCTCTTCCCCCAACCCCACCCTCAAATAGAATTGTGTCATCTAATTGTCTCTTGCATCTTTCTTTTGTCTAAACTTGTCTTACTGTGGATTTTTTCTACTTTCAGGTCTGAAACATTAGTACTTGAATTTGTTGACTTGGGAGGTGAAATGAGAAGGGATGTGTGGTATGCATTCGTGAATGAAGTCATTGCTTTGTACAAATTCATAAATGAATATGGTCCCCAGGATGGTGATCAATCGCTGCATGAAATATATGGCGCTCGCAGAGGGAAAGATAGAGCAGTTACTCATGCCATAAATTCTATTGCAAGACTTCAGGCTCTTCAGTTTATGAAAAGAACCTTAGATGAGCCGACTAAACTAGTTCAATTTTCATATCTGCGAAATGCACCATATGGTGATATTGTTCTTCAAGCACTCGCTGTTAATTGTTGGGGTGGTCCCATAATTAAAAAATTAACAGAGGATGAAAATAATACAGAACTAATTATGGGATCGGAATTGCCTGGTGAGTTTTCGGAAACTAGCAGTCATGTTTTTGACATTGATGGAAGTGTCTATCTGCGGAAATGGATGAGGACTCCATCGTGGGGTTCCAATGCTTCATTGGCATTTTGGAAAAATACATCAGTCAGAGAAGGAGTTGTGCTAAGTAAAAACCTTGTTGTAGGTGACATGACTTTGGTGCAGAAGGCAGCGATAACATGTAGAGATAAGTACAGAGTAGTCGAGAAAACCCAAGCCACAATTGATGCTGCAATGATTGAAGGAATTCCAAGTAACATTGACCTTTTTAAGGTTAGATCTATCTTCTTTTTCAGGGTCATTTATGGCCCCGCCACATACCTTTCTCTTGATACCATGTTTTAAATACTTCATCAAGAAAATATTTGTTCTAGTAAACTTGTTATCTTTTATGTTATGAACTTAGTAATAGTCTATAGCATTTAGATTTCTCAACACAATCTTTTTTCTATACCTCCACCTGCTCTGGTAACGATAATTTATTGGCTTGTATCTTTTTTGTATTTCTTAACTTGGTGTATCACCTTTTCGCTCTGCAGGAACTCGTACTCCCTTTAACTCTCACTGTTAGAAATTTTGAAAGGCTAAGGCACTGGGATGACCCTCTTGTTACAGCATCTTTTCTTGCACTTGTATATACACTAATCTTTAGGTAAGTTACTGTCTTATATCTGTAAGATGATAAATAAGGTTCTTTGCAATCTTCGAGGCATATTTTTACCTTGAGACAAACTCAAATTCAGTTATCTAACATTGCTGTTACTGAAATCACTTGAATCAATTTCTCCAGATAAATGGTGGCCTGTTAGTACTGTTATAAATTTGATCTTCTTGAAGATTCTTAATTTTATTTTATTTTCCTTATGAATGAATCTGACAAAGTCTCGGATATATTTTCTTATCAGAAACCTGATTTCATATGTATTCCCGGCTACTCTGATGGTCTTGGCTGCTAGCATGTTAGTGGTGAAGGGGCTGAAGGAGCAAGGTCGCCTTGGAAGATTTTTCGGAAAAGTTGCAATACGCGATCAGCCATCGTCAAATACAATTCAGAAAATAATTGCCGTAAAAGACGCCATGCGTGAAGTAGAGAAATACCTCCAGAATGTGAATGTCGTACTGCTTAAGATACGTTCAATCGTTCTAGCAGGAAACCCTCAGGTACTTTATCCCAGGGCTCATAAGCTCATACAAAACTTTGATATGAATGTCTGGAAGTTATGTTGCAAATTACAGAACCTCGACCTCACCTACCCAACTTTTCAGTTTGATTCCGGAGATGCATGTTAATAAATTTTGATTCAATAGTTTTTAGAGATGGTACAAATGACCTGAAGTTTAATTTTAAGTAATAATATTCTCATACAGGTTGAATATTATACAGATGTCCCGTGAAGCTTTCAAACATGAAAAAAGTAAGGGCTCTATCAAAAAAAAGAAAATTGAAAAATCTTAGGAGAACTTATATGCATTCCTTTTGAGACTCAAGGAGAATTCTACTGTCAACAAATAAGCCTGTAATCCCAATTCATTAGATAGGCTATATGAACGAAAAGTGAATCAGCCGAGTCAAACACATGAATTCTACCAAAAAAAGAAAGAGAGTAGACGAGGTGACTGTAGTTGGAACAAATGTCAGGTGTGAATAACTAAATATTGTTATTCCTTGTCACTAATTGGTTAGCTAATAAATTCGATTTTTTCTTTTCATACTCGTTGGTGTTTTATTGAATATGTAGCAAAATCTTGTAACAGATAACAACAGAAGTTGCTCTGGTGCTACTGTTGAGTTCAACCGCCCTTCTCCTCGTTGGGTTTAAATACATTCTTGCATGTGTAATTTTTGATCTCTTCACGAGGGAGCTTGAGTTCCGGAGGCAGATGGTTGTGGCTTTCATGAGCTTTATCAAGGAGCGATGGGATGCAGTGCCAGCGACTCCTGTTGTTGTACTGCCGTTTGAGGAAAAGGAGATGGGTGCCGTCCACAAGAAACATGTTGATAAGCTAAAATCACAAGGAACCCGGGGCACTAATTAGCCTGAACTCTTCATTTGGCATGTATTTTTGTAGGACAAATTCATGTTATTCTTGTGATCTCAGGATTTCATAATTTGTCAATGCAAAAGTGGTTCTGTGCAGATTTCGGTTACTAGAAAAGATTGAGATGGTACGAAGGCAAGAAAAAATCAAGATTAACAGGGATTGTAAGCCATAGCAAGACCATAGGTTGCCCAGTTACATGTAAGTCAATTGCCATACGGGCATTGCCTCTTGTCCTAAAGATTAACCAGGCAGGCCAGAAACACACCAGCTCAAATCTGCAACGCAAATCATATAGACATGAGACAAAGGGACGAACATTTCAAGATGCAAACCGTGTAGATAAGGGCAGTGTTATTAACATTATATGAGCTGAGTTATCAAAAACAAAAACAAAAAACCATTAGATGAGCAAGATGTGTCACAAATCCCAACTCAGGTAATCAAAATATTAGAATTGTTTCGGTATTATGTTATGTTTGTAATGTCATATACCCGGTGGGAGAATGGGGTATACCTAATGGACACTAATGTTTGGAAAATCACACACGACCACTTGTGGAAAAGAATTGTTTAAAAAAAAAATTTGTTGAATGTAAATTTATGTCCCTTGTTGTCATGCATAACGAATGAGAAATAAACTAAAATAGAAGTATGAAATAAGCCTGATTTATCAAAAATATAGCATCTTTAGAAGTTAAAAAAAATAATATGAATTTTCTGTTCTGGATTTTGAAGCCGTAAAGTTGTTTAACCATATCGAGTTTTTTAATATAAGAGGTGTTTGTTTTATTTCTCAACTGTAATTACCGCATAGCTCAAAGGGTGTTTGTGTTTGTGTAAGTTAGCTTTCTTAAAAATGACACAAAGGCAGTATTTTGACAATGCAGAATCCAAACAATCTCAAACCAAATCAGCTCCAAATCAATGGCATGAGAAACAGTAGAACTGCACAAATTTGAACTCACTGGCAAAAATGGAGTCCGACTCCAGCTATAGTACATGATATAATATGCAACCACTGGATCCTGTATTTTGGAAATGTAAGTGGTAAAGACATTGACAAACCCTTTCTAAAACTCATTACACTCGTGCAATGCCTGTCCTTGTGACTCCAACCAGAAGACTTCTCCACATAGTGCATGATCAAACATCACGATTTAGTTACTTTCAGTTCAGGGGGGCAGATCGAGTACTCAACTAGGCTGCAAAACTGAAGCATTGATAACATAACACACCTCCTCAACTTGGAGCCACCTTTCTCCTAACAACCCTTTTCCTCCGAGCCTTCGGAGTAGGCACTTCACCCTCCGTGTTTGCATCGGATCGTCCCTGTTTGATTCCAAGAAGCCCAAGCCCAGAAACAATTGCATTTTTGGATATAAACCACTTCGAAGAAGACTGATTGACACCTTCTGATGGTCTATTGTAAGCCTTCAAGAGATCATCTGATTGGGCCAAAGGGTCGACCTCAACACCAAGCCAAGCCAGCCTAGATGTCTCCCCTAATTGAACATTCAGGACCCTGCACATATTAAACTGGTCAATTGATTCATTGTCCGGGATATATTTCAAACAAACAACCAAGAATTTCAAATGAAATAGGTTCGAGCATATATTTAACATAACAAAGTTTTCACTGTAAGATGTAGCAGTCCCACAAGAGCAAATTCTCAGGGATAGTTACATCTACACCCCGAGGTTCGGTCTACTATAAAAACTACCCCTACCATTTAAAATTATTGCCTCGCTTTAACTTTCAACAACACGTAAAAGGTAAGGGATCTATTTGTAATGTTATTCTAACCTCAAGAAGTATCTCTGTAATTATTCAAACCTCAAAGAAGTCTATCTACAATATTTTCCAAGTCTCTAGGCGCAATCGTGTAATTATTCAAGCAGTAGGGGGTGTTTTTGTAATCAGGCCGAACTTCACGGTTCTGACTTCTGGGTATAAATATAACAGAAACTCTTAAGCAACTCGTAAATAGAGATTCAAGAATATTCAGAATACATACCTCAGGGCTGTGCTAAAAACTAGAGCGACTCCAATGACATCAAAGTGGCTTGTTACTGTTCTGTCCAAACCACACAAGAGCTGATATCGCAAATTTGCGTATAGAGCAAGAAAAGCTCCGTAACCAAGTGCATTAGTGCTCACGGATGGAACTGTCACAGATAACCTATGATACCAACATTAGCCAAACAAATTGTGAATGGTCCAACAACTCAGCACATTGTTAAATGACAAAATATTAGCTCATAACAGCAAAGTTTAACATTAAAAAATGAAATATCCTCTATACCTCCCATCCTTTTTACGAGCAGCAATGTTTGAAAGAGCACCCTGAGCAGCACCAGCAGTAAAGCCCACCATGCATAACTCTGCAGCTTTGTAGAAGAATGACTGAAATCTCTTCTGGATATCAAATTCTCTTAGTGGATAGCTCTTTTCAAAGATATTGTTTGGGAGTTTTTGCAGTGTATTTTGCAAATCAAATTGGAAGGTATTTCCATACGAACGACAAGGAGCAAGTGACCAAACAACAATGGCATTGCAAGCTGTCACGGTAAGTACATTGATGAGGGCAAGATCCCATTCCTGTTTTATCCTATATAAAAATAATATGTTAATACAGTTAAAAATACATAATCAGGCACGCAGTGGATTGATTAATTCGTAAAGCATCTAAAGAAATGTACCTCTCCCCGCGATTCTTGATCTCCCACCAAACAGAGCAACCAAATGTGCTTGCCTGCTCAAGCAGAAATCTATATAAAAACGCTGGATCTGCAATCATTCTGTCCATACAAAGAAGGTATCAGACAACTGCTTCAACAGACAAACTACACTCTGCAGTATAGCCGATATCAGATAGGATTTACGCCAAGACAATACTGAAAAGCAAAGTACATAAATCCAGTGAAGCGCCATAGCAGATATATAAACTAGCCATTAGAAGCTGTGGAAAAAAGGATTTACTGTTGGCCATTTCCTAAAACAACATCTCTCTAAAGCGATAGTATAGTTTCATCTCCCACTTTCCTTTTGATATTGTATTTCTCGCATGGTACTGTATAAAAGCTTGCAGGGGACGATCCACAGGAGTAGCATAATTATTTGATATAAATTGGTCTAGCACACTGAGTACAATGACGCTTTAAAGGAGTTCTCTAAGACTGAAAAGTAATTTTCACCAGCAGATGAGGAAAATAGTTAAGAAATTCCATTGTCCAATATAATGCTCAATGTCATCCAATAATTACTTTTCACCATTCTCTGCTTCCCAAGTCTAAACCTCTTTATTTATTAAATGTGCAGCCTGAAGCGTTCAGATCATGCAAGATATTGATGTGCGTCAATAGAAAAGAGAGCAAATTGTAAATTCTAGTCAATCACAAACTTAAGCACAGGTACACAGCTTTCTATAAGCAGCAAATGATACACTTTTCTATTAGCAAAAATCCAAAAGAAGTTTCATGCCTACTAAATATGTAAAGCATAAAACAGAGACTTAGTCAAACAGCATTATCAAGATAATTCCCAACAATTTTTTAACCAACTATGACAGGCTATGGAAAATTCATTAGAATTTTTGACCAATTGAGTTCCCTGAAATAAACCAAACAATATATCCCTATTGCAATGATGTGGTGCTACACTTTGTTTTCAAGTTGTATATATTTTCTGCTACAATATAAAATAGACTACTAGGTGCTAATTTTTTTACTAACATTAAAATTATTCCAATATTCCGTGTACCGGACTGACTAATCATATAACCACTGCAGATCACCAAAGAGCATCATAAAGTGCTTTTCCAAGGAACTAAAGACTGAGACACTAATCTGCCATATAAATAAATTTTGTGACTCCAGGATCTATCTGACAAGCCAAAGTTTCTAAACTAATCCCGCCATGCTGTGAAAAAAAATTGTTGGAACTTTAGCCACTTAAGTATCCTTAAACAAATCGAACTGCAAATTTCTAAAGCAATGATGTGTGCTACCTTCCCAATTTTATTTCCATATTATATCTCTTGTCTGCTAATAAAACCGACAACTAAATCAATATACACTGGTCCTTTTGCTAACATTAGAAGTTATTTTAATGTTCCATGTCCCAAAGTAACTAATTTAATAATCAGTTAAAATCACCAAAAGAGCATCATAAAATTTCAAGACAGGAATTTACTCTATAAAATCAGTTCAAGAACCCCCGGGCTTCTCTGGCCAGCCATAGTTTCTAAAACTGACATTACATGACCCACCCTAACATTCCAAATTTATAGCCAAAGTCTCTTAGGTTGACATTACATTCCCTCCGATTCCAATTTTGAAACTGAAATATCTGATGGCCATTCTTTCACCAGTCAGAACTCAAACACAACTGAAAACACTGAGCATGTGTATCATTTTAATAGATATTGTTGTGCTTCAACGACATTCCAGAAACTTAATATGCACCAACAGTCCATATCCATATATTCTCAATGTCATCCCACCAAAAACTATCTTCACCAAATTGAATGTAATGTCTGCTTGTTTAACTTTAGCTCTTTTATAAATTTGCAAGGTGAAACCATGCATATTCTAGTAATACTAATACTTGTACTTTCTGATATGATCATATATCCCTTCACCGCTACAGAAAATTCCTACAAGCATAATCAATAACCATCTTCAATCAGATGGGATGCATTTTAATGTTATCACACAACATACTTATACATACTTCACATGCATATTGAGAGAAAAATGCAAATGTATCTACTCCAATTCAACACGGTGTATAATTCATAAAAGTCAAAAAACGTTATCTTTCTTCCATCTTTCTTCCAAACACAGAGGTACTAATTCTCTAAATGGACGCGGCAATATGACCTTCACACAGGGACACTAATGTCTAAAGGCACCTAGCAATACTACTCAGTTATATTAAAACAAGAAATGTCTGGGTATCAAAATCCTAAAAAAGATTGCTTAATACACATATTGTCATCAGCTCTAGAAAATCTTAACAGAACAAAACCTCACAACACTCTCAGGTTGCTGATTTTTCTTCCTCCTGGCTAGTAACAGATATTAAAATCCAGTAAATATACTTGCTAGTTTTCTCCTCATACATTATGTATCAAACTAACATCAACATGTTCTTTTGACCACCCATATACAGAATTCATCCCCTTCAAAGGATCAGACCTAATTCTTTATATTCGGGAGAGAAACTGAATATAAAACTTATATCTGAAAGCAGGCAGATATCAATTGCTTCTGGCACTACTCTTGTAATTCATAAGTTCTCATCCTAAATGATTCTATGCCAGTTCAGACATGGTACTTCTAATACTCGGACCATGACTAGGAGAAACTCAATGATTCTATGATCATAACCGCTTGATTCAAAAATGTAAAGCAACAGTAATGTCATGAGGAATGAAGAAAAGAAAATGGAGATCATTTTCATGAGTGGTTATCTTCAGGGACAAAATAACTTGACCTGCCAACAAATGCCCTTGATATTCCTTGAGGAAGAGAACGGGAAATGAATCTTGCAGTGGTCGGCCTGGCGTTGATCGCCAGAAACCTTACCATTTGAGCCGAGCTGACCAAGCCCTGGAAGCAGCAACACATTTGATTTAATCACTCGGCTGATCTAATCAAGGTAAGAAAGAGCAAACAAAGGCAAAACATACCATTTCATAGGCCTGACGAAACCCAGAAGGCAAATCCATCATTGTCTTTTGCCACTCATTCAGTACAGCATCAACAAATTTCCGATCAAACAACTGGACAAAAAAAAAAGTATTAACCGACAAAAAGTACCTACACAACTGACAAAGCTTTCACATGGTGGGTGTATAGGCATAGGAAAGAGCTTTTTTTAATTACCTCTGCCAATATCATCCTTCTCCTAAACAGTCCACCCTCATCTCCTTCATCGCCTTCGTCAAAGTCATCAAAGTAATCATCATCGTCACCACCGTCATCCCCTCCATCACCGCCACCATGACTAAGACCCTTCCCCATATTACCGCCTCCACCCCCAGTCGCAATCTGCCACATAGCAGAAAGCAACCTTTCTTAATTAAACATGAGAATAGCATTTTGAGACACTAAAAAAACCTAATAAATAACGAGTTTCTCCCGTAAACGCCAACCGCACAAGTAATCAAACACACGATTAAGTAAATGGTGATGATAACCGATACCTCTGGACTAGACCTGGCTTGCTTCTGCTGCGACATATCGAGCTTCGATTTCTCCAACGTAACTGCACCAACCGAGCCGTATTTCCCTTTCATAACCGGACCGGAAGAGCCGGAAGAAGAAGTAGGAGCAGCATCAGGCGAGGCCTGAAAACATCGTTCGAGGCTGGCAACGGCGTCGGCGTTGGCGTCGGCGTCAACCGTGGGAGAGGACGAAGCCCTAATAGTAGTGACACCACAACACTTGCGGTTGAAGAAGCGGAAAGTGGTGGTGATTGGCAGTAGAGGCTTTGATGATAAGGTGTTGGGGGTAGGTGGAAGAGGCATAATCTGTGAGGTTTGGAAAATCGAGTGAGCCATTTCTTTGTTTGGATTTTGGTGTTTAATTTGGGGATTAG
Source organism: Linaria vulgaris (assembly GCA_948329865.1). Classification (NCBI taxonomy): domain Eukaryota; kingdom Viridiplantae; phylum Streptophyta; class Magnoliopsida; order Lamiales; family Plantaginaceae; genus Linaria; species Linaria vulgaris. The sequence continues at coordinate 78,660,738 of OX415253.1, forward strand.
GGTTTATCTATTTCTATTCATTCATTCATGAGGGAGAAAAGAAATGGAAAGGAGAGGAAGATGAATTTCTCTCTCTATGTTAGTTGGAGAGAGGAGAAAGAGAGAATGAGGGTGAGGGTGGTGTTGCTAAAACCCAATCTCTTTCGGTTCAACCGGCTCGACTCGGCAGGCATAAGGGTTGACCTTCACTGAACCGGCCTAAAAAATATGTGTGCATTTTAAAAAACATCTTTAATTAGGTGCTGTTTGGTTGCTGAGATGAGGATAGATGACAGTCCTCATCTCACTTAAAACCAGTTTGGTTTGAGTGATTATTAAAATGGACTTTTTGATTTAATAGCTGAGGCCCGCTCCTTAACTCACTTACTCAACTTAAATAATATTTACCCCTGTTATTATTTTATCTCACTTTTTAGTCATCCAGCTCACCTGACGAAATGACTTATTTACCCCTGTTTCTTCAATTTTATCTTTTTATGCAGCAACAAGGCATAATTAAAAAATATAATTAAAAAATATAATTAAAAAATGTAATAAAAAATGTAATTAAAAAAATGTAATAAAAAAATGTAATTAAAAAAATGTAATAAAAAATATAATTAAAAAATGTAATTAAAAAAATGTAATTAAAAAATGTAATTAACAAAATGTAATTAAAAAATGTAATAAAAAATGTAATCAAAAAGTGTAATTAAAAAAATATAATTAAAAAAAATAATTAAAAAATGTAATTAAAAACGTAATTAAAAAAATTAAATTAAAAATGTAATTAAAAAATGTAATTAAAATAAAGTAATTAGAAAATGTAATTAAAAAATGTATTTAAAAAATGCAATTAAAAAAATGTAATTAAAAAATATAATTCAAAAATGTAATTAAAAAATGTGATTAACAAAATGTAATAAAAAATGTAAATAAAAAATGTAATTAAAAAATATAATTAAAATGTAATTAAAAAACGTAATTTAAAACAAATTAATTAAAAAATGTAATAAAAATGTAATTAAAAAAATGTAATTAAAAAATGTAATTAAAAAAATGTAAATAAAAAATGTAATTAAAAAATGTAATTAAAAAATATAATTAAAAATGTAATTAAAAAATATAATTAAAAATGTAATTAAAAAACGTAATTTAAAACAAATTAATTAAAAAATGTAATAAAAAATGTAATTAAAAAATATAATTAAAAATGTAATTAAAAAACGTAATTTAAAACAAATTAATTAAAAATGTAATAAAAAAATGTAATTAAAAAATGTAATTAAAAAATGTAATTAAAAAATATAATTAAAAATGTAATTAAAATGGGGGCAATAAGGTAATTACCTGCAATATCAGAAATAGTTGTTGCACATAACATGAACCAAACACGTTTTATAAATTAAGATAAAACAGTATCTTTATTTAACTCTCCAACCAAACACGCTACTGTTACACATATGAAATATAAGACTATTTTAACTGAGTAATAGTTAATCTACATATATAACTGTCTCTGCAACCAAACAGCCCCTTAGTTTTCAAACAAACAAATAATTTCTATGAACTAGTCCCTTAATGTGGCCTCTTTTTTATGTTGATTTCAAATCCAATCATTTTCCAATTTTAGTTCTATTTGTTGAAAATGTCCGATTTCGTGGCATCAACTAATATCCAATTTGCAAAGGCGTAACCACAAAGATTCGACCTTCACCTCCGACCATGATCGGCAACTGCACATGTTTGTAGGAGTTAGTTGGACGGGTTTCACGTGGGTTGACCCTCAATAACTTTGTGGGCCAGCCAAATGAGTTTGTAGGTGGGCATCGGGCCCAATTTGTTTGTAGGTACGCATTTGGCCCTAATGAGTTCGTTTATGGGCCAGTTGGTGGGCCCAAACTACCATGAGATTTGGGTCGCTGGATCTGGTTGTGCAATCAATTTCGACGTCGTTGTTACTTGTCACACTGTAATTGGTGGTCGTATAAGTCTATATTATGGCACACGAGAATGATAGACTTCTCAATGGTGCGTCAGATTAGTCGTTCATATTCATATGATTGTTTTGCGGTCATTCAAGTCTTTCTTAGAAAATAAAAATAAATATTTTAAACAATCATTATCGTGTTTTTATACCCTAACATCAATCTAATATTTAATAATTCTTTACCAGAAAGAATTGCAACCGAAGTTATTAGATAAAGTACACTAGTTTTGATATATGTAAAATAACAATAAACTCTTTTGATATAATTTAATCAATATTTCTGATTATGACATTAAAATAAATTAATTATTTGTATAATTACACCAGTTTATTAATATTTTATATATTGTGGCTAAGTAAAATAAGGTCCAAGATAATATTTTATTCTCTTTATTATTTTAAAGTACTATTTAATATTTTTTATTCGTTTCATTATTCCAAAGTACCTTTTATGTTGATGATGAATTGCATAAGAATATCAATATATTTTTTAGCTATAGATAATTGATTGACACGTTCAAGTTTCAACATGAAAGAAAAGACTAAAGAAGATTTTTTTTCCTAATTCTAGGGGCATAAAGGACACTTTTGAGGGGATTATGAAAGAGAAACAAGTTTAAAATAATTAAAATTGCTTATAGAAGCACCAACTTTATATCTTCTCAGTAGAGAAAAACCCCAAACTTCTTTTAAATTTTAAAATCATTTTCAGACACTCCCTTAGTGGTTGGTTGAAAAAGATGAGTAGCTTCTTTTTACAAAAATATTTTTACTTGTATAATGAGTAATCTTAAGATTTTAAACAATATTCGTGTTGATGTTATGTTGTCTTATGCTAATAGATCTAAAAGAAATCATAAACAGTTAATTTGTACGATTAAAATTCGAGATAAATTTTTGCTTGATGTCTACATGTATAAGAAAAAGTATGCAATGCAAATTAATATAATTTGGTAATATATTGGTATTTACTTGATAAATGAAAAGAGTTAGAATAGAAATATCACTTCGTGGGAATTGTTTATTCAAGAGCATCAGTTTACATATTATTTCTTTGAAGAATATTATTTGGCATATCACTCTGATAACAACATTCTCAAGTAAAGACAGTGTGTGCTTGTGCCAATACAGTTCACTAAATCAGGTCGGTCAGAAATCAAAGATATAAACTTTAAAGTTTAAACAATGTTCTGCGAAAAAACAAAATTCAGTAAATTGAAACTCTGTGTTACAAGAGCTGAGTTCTAAAAAGAACCAAAAAAAAGGGGAGGGTCCAGGTCCAAACTCCGAAGACCCGTCCTCCGGAGCTTCTGGATCTTAACCTGGACCCAAACGTTGATCAACAGGTTCGGGCAAGACCCGGTCCTAGGGCCTACCTTTAAGTGATATTATCGTCTTACAAGCTACAATTACCTAAGTGATGTATCGTCTTATCCGCCATCATCACCTCACACTTACTGAAAAGTTATCTGAGAAGCAAATAAGCTCTAATGGCAAATGCTAGACTAAAGCTATAATATGGAGTACTAAGAAAAATATTACTTGTTATGGTAAAACTGGATTCTCTGATATGAATCAATCAGTTGACATCAGTTAAACCCGGCTTTCCGATTGAGCAAACGTTCAAATATCGCTGTAAAAGCAAATCTGACATTGTACGTATAGAATAACAATTACAGACATTTATTCAATAACAGTTACAGATCTCCCAATCCTGAACTAATAATCGGGATTCACAGTTACTTCTTTAACAACTGGTACTCGATCTCAAGCTAGATATACAATTATACATCAATTCGCTACATGTACAAATTGGGCAGTGTTAAACCACCGGTGGACAAAATCAGAAGTTATTCAACAGCCACTCACTATGTTGTTGTCAATTGAAAACTTTCTTAGTTGGGTTATCTCTTGATAAGAGAAAAAATTGGCGCCTTGTCTTTGAGAATTGTCCTCCCGTCACGGGAAATAGACTGAACCTCCCATGCAGGACCAAGAAGCCAGGAAATCGCAGCTCCACCAATCAAGCCCCCCGCCTGAAAATCAGACACTTACACTGATTCAGTGTGTAATGCCACTCGTATTAACAAAAGCGTTAGTTGAGCACGTGACACCAAAATGAAGAGACGCCACACACATAAGTTCCTCTCCGTCCATTTCTGGATATGCACAATTGCTTCTCATAGCCAAATTACATAACTAATGATCCCAACTTATGTGGCTCTTCATCAACGCAGTTCTTAGTTAGAAAGGAAATTAAACGCCGTACTATCAATTGAACTTACATGTCCCCAGTTATCAATGCGTTGAGATAGCAGCCCTATACCCTGCACGAGAGATGCTTGTTTTAAGTAGATGAAATACAGTCGCATAACACAATAAAAGATGAGGTTGTCATATTCAAGTTACTGAATCCCGTGTGAAGAAAATGGACAGTAGCTGTCTATTCCGTGCAGAAAAGACAAAGAACCAAAAACAAGTGCCTTACATGTGCCTAAGGAATGGCGGGAATATGTAAAGACAACTAGTTAAGTATGATACCATGTTTAAAAGAATCACTTGAGCTAGATGTTTCAGTTCACCCCCAGTGCCTTTGAAAATGCCACGGTGCCTCAGAACAAATATAGCAAACGATCCAACCTGACCATGCAACAAATCAGCCAATTATTAAAAAAAAGGGTTTACTACGTGGTCCTTGATTTTGCACAAAATCTGGAATTATCTATCGCAAACAGAATGAAGGTTGTCAAAATTAGTTTAGTTTGTTTGCCCAAGCATGTATAGCAAACTAAAGTTGGACCAAGTTACAAGGTCAACCATTGACTTGTATTTAAGGTAAAGTGTTTACCAATCCAAAAATAGCTCCTGATGCACCAACTGCTGGTGATTTCGAGAACCAATAACTCATTGCTGAACCTGATCCACACCCAAACAGCTTTATTATAAACACTGTATACTATTTAGATTTTATTTCAATTGTCTATTGCAATGGAAATCAAGTAGGTACCTGTAATTGCAGAGGTCAAGTATATAGTTAGGTATCTTCTAGGACCACATATATTCTCAACAGTAGGACCCATGGAGTTCAGTGAATAACAATTTACCTGGAAAACAATCTATTTCAGCAAACTTGCAAAACATCAATAATAATGCATCCATTTTATGAGTAATATTAAACGGACCATCAAGTGCCCAATATTCGCATGTAGAAAGGAAGATGTAGCAAGCCTCCACAACTGCCCTTCACTAATAAGACTATTAATCTGCAAAAATATTGGACGGGTAACAGTGCTAAATATGGAAAAACTTAGAAATGAAACTGACAACATTGTACCATGATTTAAACGGAAATTCTAACCTTGGCTCCCCAATATAGGACCTTGCCGTGTGAGAAAGTTTGTGCCACGTAGAATCTGCATACAAGTTAGAGAAAGATCTTTATTGCTCTGCGGAATCTCGCTCAACAGGACAGTTTGCCAAGGAGGGTAGTTGCATGGCTCTTCGTTTCTATATACTGTCGTTTTCAAAGCTTTTCTTTTTCCCTTTTGCGAGTGGGAGTGAAAAAGGTGCGAGGTTTAACAGGAGTGGCATAACATATGAATATCTCAAAGAAGTAATGTTTCTTATTGGGTAGTAAGACTCACAACAGATTAGCAGCGAGAAGAATATTGGTCCATTTCCTTTTATTATCAAACAAGTCTCTTCTAGATGTTCCTGGGTTGTGAGACTTTCCAGTATCATTATAGCTATTCCTACTTTCATCTCCATTGAAGAAACTTAAGCCCATCAACATAGCAGATAAAGCATTAAATGAACATTGGAAATGATCAAAGCCGGCAGATTGAAGGCCCCTTTGGTGAAACAACTTTGTCAGGTGAGGAACATCACCAAGATGAGATATACCCTGTACAAAGCAACACCTAGCATTCAAGACTTCTGCATGTAAAAAGCATGTCACCATGCGTCCATGCCTTAATAGGATGAGAACTCACATGAAAAAACGCTTGCCTAGTTACTCACGACTGTTTTTCACAAATTCTTCCTAGTTTGATTTGGATATATAACCCATAATCTCCAGGGTACAACTAATTGTAAAAAGACCCAACGTCTAGATATCATCAATTATAACTGATTGTGCATCTAAATAACTTAACACTCGAAAAGAAGTTCGGCATGATACAAGGTTGCATTGTTTTGTTCAATCTCAAGCGCCTCATGCATGCCAAAACAACTCCAAACTGTTTTCTCAAACTATTCCTTGCAAAGCGTAAATCTTTCGGTCGTTGCAGTGAAGGGTGATTTCACCGACGAGTTCATCCGACAAGAAAGCCTCTTTAACTACGACTTAAATGGACCAATCTTAACAACACTCCCCATAGCCTAAGTAATTTAGTAGTGTACATGACAATTGACATATGCGCAAATACAACAACAGCACCAATAATTATCAATTTTGATAACTATTCATTCACATGAGACCATACACATTTTTAGATTCGAGATATACGATAAGTAGTAGTAAAACAATTGGATAGTTATATGATCTCCTCTCAAAAAACAAACTTTATTTATATAAAGTAACCACTTTCTCGCCCAATAACGATGCAAAAGGATTCAGTTAATTAATTAAATGAAAGTGAAAAAGAATGCAACAACATACCTTGAGTGAAGAACGGAGGAGAGAACCAAGATGGAGGCGGCGACGGAGACGGATAGCGGCGGCCGCGGTGGTACAGAGGCGGTTACTGGGTAGGGGACCCAGCGGGGGAGGGTAGTTCATGGGAGCAGATGACATTGATGATGAGTTGAGATTTGTATGATTTGGGTTCTTCTTTTATTTTGATTATTATTATTATTATTATTAAATTAATTATTCCTGATCCCGCCTTCGCCTTCCACGAGCTTACTAAGTGGGTAATTTGTTAATCATTTACATATCTCTATTTGTAAATTATGATGTATGATGGGTAAAAGTGTCCATTAGATAGCGAGTCACTCTTATGCAAACAGCAAATACCATATAGAATCATAAAATAATTATTTATAAAGTACATTACATCTCAATAATCTTTTGAAGTATGCATTCCAATAATCAAGAGCCAAATATGTAGTTTAACTATAAAAAGAAATCACAGATAATCTTAAAGTATGCATCTTAAATCCTAATAATCCATTATCATATTTTTTTTATATATATATAACATAAGTATTGATGATAACAAATAGTGTTACAATTAATAGTTATGCACCAATGATAATATACTTTCACAATTACACGAATAATCTCAAAATGGAAATTTGAAAAATCATTCATGTGATCCATGTTGTTGTTTGTCTTGTCCTTTGGACAGAAAGAACAAGTTGAATAAGTCTTTGATGAATTAATGAGATTCATAAGAAAAACCTGGTAAAACATGAATTAATTGAAATTTTAATAGTACCAATCAAAAAAAAAGAAAGAGAAAAAAAACATATTGAAGAGTGATCATATAAGTAGGAAACCGTCTAACCAAATTATTAGTCGCAACAATTATACTATAATATTTGAAATAGGGTAAACGAATGATTGGAGTCGTTCGTTTGAAAAAGTGACATTTGTATGACACTCAATATACGACCTTATACCTTATAACGAGGAGCAATCATGCGAGCAGATCATGAGACGTGCTCAAGTACATGGCTATCCAGCACACGTGACCAACTTATGTGATTTCGATGGTGCGTAACATAAATTGGACAAAGTGTGTACTAAAAGGACTGGATTGAATGAAAAAAAATATTATTCGGGGACTAAAATTGACAGCATGCCACATTAGGGTCATCAATTCACATAAATTTTCTCAAACTCGAGACCAAGAAAATAATTTTCCCTTCTTTAACCAGCTAGGTCACTGTTGTAAGTAAATTGATAATAAAAGAAAATTAACATTGTCTTGATATTTCATACAACATGAGGCTATTGTGTTATTGCATGTAATGCTAATTGCACGGTTTGTCAGCCCAACCATTAATGAAGCCAATAACATTGGGAACTTTAGTGGCGCCACCTCAGCTCCTCTTGATTAGTGTTGATTAGAGGCGACAAATGGGTGATTCGGTTAATGATTTAGGTTGTAAGAGCCCAATGCAATTGTATCAAATAAAGAGTCTATTACATGCTACACACAAGTCTTGTGCACATCCCTCCTGATTGTGACACGTGGACAAAAAGACAAAACTTTGTTCACGTGTCACAATCATGGGGTGGGTTGCGCACAAGACTTGTGCGCAACATGTAATATTTCCAAATAAAGAATCTTTATATTCAAAATTGTTCTTTTTGTCGAGATCTACTTGTATCCTACGAAACCTAAAAAAAGTGCAAGAAATAACGAGAGTTCCGAGTTCCCAAGATTATCAATTTGCCTAGTAAGCTAGTATTCAAGTCATCATTATTTTAAGCACTCAAGAACAGTTACATAATTATTTAATTGATCATTGTCAAGCAAGCTAATAAAGAAAAACTAACTAGCTAGATAATCTAGCCAACCCACAGAAGCATATCCACTAGTCTACTTCACTATTTTTACCTAAAAATTCTCAAATCTTAGTTCACGGGTAACAGTACGTAAATAAGTGGAGAGATGTTGGAGCTTAGTTTCAGTTAAAGGTTAGTTGCAAACTAACTACACATAATTCTCCAGTGTGTGTGAACATGTAATGCATTTAGCAAATAGCTCTTGAACCAATATAGGGATGAGTATTCTATAATTAATTTTGAATGTTAGGCATTCAAAAACTCTACACTCTTTATTAGTATTTTCTCTTAGATTGATAATATTAAGCCCAATGCAAATAATTTGTACATCTTCAACTTCAACATCTCCAAGTCAAACAAACTATCTCAATAACGTAAATATTGACATACTAGATATCTATCTTATTACAAAATCTTGTGATGATAAGCCATGGTATAGGCTTATGAAACGAAGGATACAATTTCATGGAGTAGACTACACAATTTTGCCTCTTGGTGCTTTTGCTTACGCGATCTGTTTTAATCTTTTTGTTAAGAAATTATTTTCAAACACCCGTTGTATTGTTACTATTAATATACAGTTGAAATGGAATGGGAATCGATTATTGATAGGGGTATTTTTGGATTGCCCCAGCACTGTGGATTGGGCCAGCCCAAAACCGTGTCGAATTGGCCCAATTCGATACCTTCAGCGCATCGAATAACCCTCATTCGATGCGCGCATCGAATCGATATGATTCGATGCGCTTTATACAGCTGTCTATGGGCCCGCAAAGCGAGGCTATTATATGTATCCCGATTTTTAGCATTCAGAGGCAGATCGAACCCGAGTCCCAACCTTACCACATCGAATCACCCTATTCGACACGCACCCCTGTTCGACACCACAGTGTTTTATTAAAGCCATATCGAATCAATCCTGCATCGAATCAGTACTGTTCGAGGCGCACATTGAACAACCGCAATTCGATGCGTTGAATAGTTTGTATTATTTATATATTTAAATCAGTGTAAGATCTGTAATAGATAGTAGGTGTTTTGGACAAAGTTAGTCCGGTTTACTTTATTGGATTAACATTATTTTGGTTATTTATATTCCGATTGTATTGTTTTACTGTGTTCTATTACCGTGACGAAATAAGACCAAAATATTGACGTCGTCTATGGAAACACCATTAACACTGTTTTAGATAGAGCAGCTAGGATGACAAATAAACGGCGCATGTATGCGGTTGAAAAACGGCAAACAGAGAAGAAGATCAAAACAAAGACAGATCTGAGTCAAGAGCGGATTGAGCCTAACGAACAGGGGCAAGATAAAATAGAAAGTCAGTTGTTAAAGCAATGGCAAGAATGTAAGATGGAGCCTTTAGGGGAGTTCAAAATCGTTCAGCTTTTCAAAGAAAGTTCTGAGAAAGTAATAAAGATTGGAGCAGAAATGGACTGGATTATAGAGGCTACGTTGGTAGACTGTCTCCGGCGTAATTCAGATATATTTGCATGGTCCGATTCTGACCTTCTCGGGATAGACTCTATGATCATAGTACATCGTTTGAATGTAGATAAGAGTGCGGAACCGATACGGCAAAAGAAGTGGAATTTCAGTAAGGAAAAGAATGAAGCAGCTGAAAAAGAGGTGCAAGAACTTTTAGATGCGCGGCATATTTATGCTATAAGATTTTCGGAATGGTTGAGCAATATTGTGTTGGTCTTGAAAAAAGAAGCTACATGGAGAATGTGTGTGGATTATACTGACTTAAACAAGCATTGCCCGGGAGATCCTTTCCCATTGCCTCAGATAGATCTACTTGTGGATTCTACAGCAGGATGTGCATTGCTGAGCATGATGGATGCAAAGAGTGGTTTCCATCAAATCTTCATGGCAGTGCAAGATCAGAGCAAGACAACATTTGTAACAGATACCGGAGTGTATTGTTATAGGGTAATGTCGTTCGGATTGAAGAATGCGGAAGCAAATTTTCAGAGGTTGGTGGCTAAAATGTTTTACCATCAAATTGGAAAATCGATGGAAGTGTATATTGACGATATGCTTGTAAAAAGCCTAAAAGCCGACGAGCATGTACGACATTTGGATGAGGCCTTCACTATAATGAGGACATACAGAATGAAACTAAATCCTAAAAAATGCACTTTTGGAGTAACGGCTGGGAAGTTTCTAGGATATGTGGTGAATGAAAGATGAATTGAAGCCAACCCTGATAAAATAAAGGCAATACTGGATCTACCATCACCAAGAACAGTGAGGGATGTTCAATGTCTGGTGGGCCGTCTGACGGCCTTGGGAAGATTTATATCAACATCTGCGGAAAAGAATCTCCCTTTCTTTAAAGTGATGAAGCGAAACAAAGATTTTATTTGGACGTCGGAATGTGAAGAGGCTTTTAGACAAATGAAGAATTATTTGGTAAGCCCGCCGTTGTTAGCAAAATCGGAGGAAAATGAAATGATGTATCTCTATTTGCCAGTATCCGCAAATGCAATCAGTACGATATTACTCAAGCAAAAAGGAGCTCAACAATTACCCATACATTATGTGAGTAGAGTACTGCAAGGGGCGGAGAGAAACTACTTGGAGATAGAGTTGTTTGCATTAGCGATTGTTGTTAAGGCTCGGAAGTTGAAACCGTATTTTCAATCTCACCCAATTACCGTGGTAACAGACAAACCATTGAAGCAAGTGTTGGCAAAGCCAGAAACCTCAGGTAGATTGGTGAAATGGGCAATCGAACTCAGTGAGTTCGGGTTGGAGTTTAAGCCACGAGTTGCAATCAAAGCGCAAGCTCTAGCAGATTTCATGGCCGAGACCATGGGAAACAGTGTAATTGAGACTGCATGCTGTATCTTTTCTATATCAAACCAAGTTGGAACCAGTAGGGCAACATCGACGTGGATATTACACACTGATGGATCTACCACAACTCACGGAGGGGGAATTGGAATACATTTTCTGTCCCCAGAGCGAAGGGAATTAGAATTTGCTATCAGCCTGAATTACATGGTAACAAATAACGAAGCCGAATACGAAGCAATAATTACCGGGGTCAAAATGTCTCTCGAACTCAATATTGAACATCTAGACGTATTCACCGATTCGCTCTTGGTGGCAAATCAATTCTCGAGAAGATATGAGACGTGTGAGGAAACTATGAAGCTGTACACCGAAAAGGTTAAAGAATTAGCAAAGAACTTCAAATTCTTTGATATAACTCAGATCCCTAGGGACGACATTGCAAAAGCATATGCGCTTTCCAAATTTGCAAGTTTTTTAGATATTTTGGCGGAAAAGCGAATCACACTTATGGTCGCTGGTAAACCTTCGATTGGGATATCAAAATATATTACCACGGAAGCCCGGGTGGAGTTTATAATGGCAATACAGAAAGACCCATCCTGGAAGGACGAAATCATGATATATCTTCAGCAGGGTATTTTACCAGCAGATCCGAATGCACATCGCAGAATGCGTTATAAGGCTTACAGATTTACTATCAGTAATGGAGAGTTATATAAAAGATATTTCGAAGGACCGTTGTTAAGATGTTTGACTACTGCTCAAGATGAGTATGTCATGGAAGAAATCCACGCAGGTTGTTGCGGAAATCATTCTGGGGGACGAGCTTTAGCTCAACGAATATTGCGTCAGGGATATTATTGGCCAACTCTATTTAAAGACGCAACAGCTTATTCGAGGAAATGTGATAGTTGCCAATATCATGCTCGTCTCATTCATAGACCGGCGCGTCAGCTACAACCCATCGATGTGGCATGTCCGTTTGATCAGTGGGGAATTGATATTGCGGGTCCATTTTCACCCACCAAAGGGCAAAAACGATACTTAATAGTAGCGGTGGAGTATTATACTAAGTGGGTCGAGGCAGAAGCTATAATGTCGATCACAGAGAAGAATATGATCGAGTTTATCTGGAAATACATCATATGCCACTTCGGCATCCCGAGATCCATTGTATGTGATAACGGCACGCAATTCACTGGAAAGGAGATAAAATCATGGTTTGGAGAATTAAAGATATCACACAATCTCACTTCATTATATCATCCGCAATCCAATGGCCAAACGGAATCCACTAACAAAACATTGAAAGATTATCTCGAAAGGAGAGTGAGGTGTACGGGAAAAACTTGGCCGGAAGAGCTTCAAGGAATATTATGGGCATATAGAACGACTCCGAGAACATCCACAGGGGAGACTCCATTCGTTCTTGTTTATGGCATTGAAGCTGTATTACCTGCAGAGATAGGTATGTCAACGTGCAGAATTACTGATTATTATCCAGAGCAATCAGCCCGGTTGCGACAAATGGATCTGGATATGATAGGATCGACAAGGGAGGATGCATATCAGCGTACGGTCGCTTTCAAAGCAGCAATGGCCAAAAGTTATGATAAAAGAGTTCAATTCAGACTTTTTGAAGTAGGAGATTTGGTTCTGAGAAGTATTGCAGCTAAACAGCACATCGGAAAGCTTGAACCAAAATGGGAAGGGCCTTTTAGAGTTACGCGAGCAAGTTCACGAGGATACTATTATTTGGGATCTTTAAAAGGAATTCAACAGAAACGTCCATGGAATGTGCAACATCTCAGGCGTTATTATGCATAAAATGGAATAAATTTCATCAAATATTATGTGACATACACTTCAATTGATATTAATCCTTTACGAATTATTAACTGCAAATTTTTACTCACTTAATGACACAGGTAGAACATGATAGAGGGATAAGAAGGCCCGAAGTGGTCCACCCTCGCATGCCAGAACATGATGGAGGGATAAGAAGGCCCGAAATGGTCCACCCCGCATGCCAGAAAGAAGAACATGACGGAGGGATAAGAAGGCCCGAAGTGGTCCACCTCGCATGCCAGAAAGAAGAACATGACGGAGGGATAAGAAGGCCCAAAGTGGTCCACCCCCGCATGCTAAGAAGAAGAACATGACGGAAGGATAAGAAGGCTCGAAGTGGTCCACCCCCGCATGCAAAAAGAAAGAACGTGACGGAAGGATAAGAAGGCCCAAACTGATCCACCCCTCATGTTAGGAAGAAAAATTTGACAATGGGATAAGAAGGCCAAATGTGGCCAAATTTCTTATGATCATCATTGACAAAGTAACAACGCGATGAAGGCTCAAGAGATCTAATTTCTTAGGTACAATATGCATGCCTTAATAATGATCATAATAATAGCTCAAAAGGCTCATATTTGTCATGTCAAACACCATTATCAAACATCAGAAAAATATTGACGCAACAACAAATAAATGAATGAAATAATATTTTTGGAAATGAATTGGAAAGAAATGATATGTGAGTAAACGTAAATTAAAGGGTATAATGTCAAACGGTTGAGTCATTCTCATTAAAAAGCAACCGATAAAAAGTTACAAGGATCTATACAAAACGAAAGGCTTAATATCCACAATATAGTTTAACAAAATATCGCTACTCATTCGATGAATGGGGGGACTCCGGACGAAGAACCACACCCACTGAACGCGCAAAGTTGGCACAATTGCTATGAATTTGATCCTCTGTAAGAATCAATTCCTCAGTTTGGGCCCAACCATCGGGCAAGTTAACTTCAACTCTTTCAGTAGGATTGTTAAGTTGATATCTACTAGGAGAAATCAGATTCTGCACACTAAGTGATGGATCAGGTACAGTACTAGCCAGCACAGAAATCTTTTTACCTCGAGTAGAATGCGTTATACCTGGTAATACAGTTGTAGGACCAGAAGTCTTAAGGGCGCTTGCCACCCTATTTCTTTTGTCCGAGACCACATGGAGAACATTTTCAAAAACCGTCGTCTTTGGAGGACTTCGAAGAAAAATTGTAGACCTAGAAGTTTTCGGAGGTACTTTTGAATCATCATTGCTCGAACCAAAAGCATCATGAAGAGCTCTTTTGATATTCTCTGAATCGCCCAGAGTAGCGCTAGGAGTGCTTTTCTCTTTTCCCTTATGGGACATAGGTGAGCTCGATTTTAAGGAACTGGAGCCGGTTACATTTGGTTTTTTACGATCGCGCCACAAGGCATAAAATGAATCACCAGGCCTAGGAGTATGTAAATTGTCATTATCATCATCACTGCTAGCCTCTGGGGTCTCCATTTTTGAGTTACGACTTGAATCAAGCATATCCTTGCGAAAACCCTCTCCAAGGTACCCAAGATATCCCGCTTGGTCAACACCGACTTCCATTCCGTATTTCATATCAGCAACACCGCGAAGTAATTCCAAGAATTTATATACATTACTTTGCGTAAAATCTCGGACGATCACACATTTGTAATCTTCAGATTCAAAATACTGAATTCGACGGTGCAAATTGGAAATAGAATTTTCCGCGTCCACATTTGAAGCCTGAAGAGAGCAATTTTCACGTTTCAAGGATTCGTTATCCTTTTTAAGTGCAATAATTTTAGCACGCAAGGCTTCAGCATCCTCTTCTGTTTTCTTGGCCTTAACTTCGGCATCATGTTTGTCGCGAATGGCTTTTGACGCTCTTTTTTTCGCCTCCCTAGAACGTTTCAGCGCATTTCGGCGACTATAATCCACGTTAAGAATAATAGCGCGTAGATTGTCAACGACAGCATTGTATTGGCTCTGCACCTCAATCAAACCGCTGTAATCCCTACATAGCCGATACACTGCTAGAATGACAGCCGCAAAGAATAGACGTCCAAAGCGAGCTAAACCATGATATCCTAAACGGTTTATTACGGCTCGTCGATCCAGCTGAGGCCATAGACTCTGCATTATTTCTCCAACTTGCTCCTCTCTTAACCTATAACTGCCCGATGTGGCGCTTAATGATTTAGAATTTTCATCATTGAGAAAATCATAATTAACAAGACTTCCCGGAGGGGCCGGTCTCGGATTCCCTGAAGGGCGAGGCCGTCTAGGTGGAGGGGGAGGTATGTCCTGAGCATCCCGCGCAGATTCTTCTTCCGCCAATTTCCTTTTAGCGGAAGAAAACCAATTCTCACCGACTGGACGAGAGGAGCTTGCTTCATCTACTCTTCGTTTATTCCTAAATGTAGGGTTAGCCGCATTAAAACTGGCCAGATTGGCATCAATTCTCTCATCTTCAGCATCAATATCTTCCATTATATGGATCTGGCGATTAGTCCCAACTTTTATGCGTCCACCAATAGAGGTTGACGTCAACACCAATCTCCGTGTAGTAGCATCTTCGTGACGTTCAAAATCGCTCACTATAGGCACCCGATTGCCAGCACTAATACCACCAAGCCTTATGGTAGTATAATCAGCATTAACACCACCTAAATGGCCCGTACCCCAGTTGTCGGAAAGATTTCCAGGGGTTGTGGTCGCAGGATCTTTTGCTGCAAATGCCTCTGGATTATTTTCTGGGGCAAGGTTGGCAGCAGATGGGCCCGTCTCCGAGGGCTCATTTTGCTCGACTCTTCTCCGAGTATCATAAATGTTTTCGGGTGACTTCATAATTTTACTCCGATTTTGAGATTTTGTGCGGGCCATGAAAGCCTCAATTAAATCTTGATTGCTTCGCGCTGTAAAAATAATAAATTAAGAGCGTGTCGAATTTCGGAAATTCGATGCGTCACGTATCGAACAGCCTCTGTTCGATGCGGTCCAGAAACGAACAAAAAATCCCTTTTATGAATGAGAACATAAATGTCAGAGGAGGTGGACCCTTATATATAGGCCCATGGGCCGCCGACTGTCGAGGGCGCATCGAATTCGATGCGCAATATCGAATTTTCACAATTCGATGCCTATCAATAGCACGTATCGAATAGTCACAATTCGATGCGCAGTATCGAATTTACACAATTCGATGCCTTCAAATCAGTCAACAGTGAGCATAGTCATAAGTTTGGAAACCGTTTTCATCTTGAGAACGTCTCCCAAACTGGGGGGACTATGTGATAAGGGTATTTTTGGATTGGCCCAGCACTGTGGATTGGGCCGGCCCAAAACCGTGTCGAATTGGTCCAATTCGATACCTTCAGCGCATCGAATAACCCTCATTCGATGCGCGCATCGAATAGATATGATTCGATGCGCTTTATACAGCTGTCTATGGGCCGCGCAAAGCGAGGCTATTATATATATCCCGGTTTTTAGCATTTAGAGGCAGATCGAACCCGAGTCCCAACCTTACCACATCGAATCACCCTATTAGACACGCACCCCTGTTCGACACGTAATTGGATTCGACACCAACAGTGTTTTATTAAAGCCATATCGAATCAATTATGCATCGAATCAGTACTGTTTGAGGCGCACATCGAACAACCGCAATTCGATGCGTTGAATAATTTGTATTATTTATATATTTAAATCAGTGTAAGATCTGTAATAGATAGTAGGTATTTTGGACAAAGTTAGTCCGGTTTACTTTATTGGATTAACATTATTTTGGTTATTTATATTTCCATTGTATTGTTTTACTGTGTTCTATTACCGTGACGAAATAAGACCAAAATAATTATTCTTAATTTTAAGTATCGTTGATTGCATCACGTTAATGCTACAAGAGTTACCATACAATATTTTTTGCCTTTTGTTTTTTCTTACAAAACCTCCACGAATATGGGGGCCAGCAGCAGCCCAGCACTACACTCAGCTTCTGGAGCCAGATCCGAATCCTGATTCCGCATATATCACCCAAATTAATATACTGTATTTGTACGCCATTCATTCATTAGGCGATGAGGATTGATCTGGCCCACATCTTTTATTTTCCTATATTCTTCTCATCAGGCTATTAATAATTATTATTATCATTATTGTAAATCGCTGTTCGAAAAAGGAATAATAATAATAATAATAATAAATATATAAATCAAAGCTCATTCCTTTCATTTTGCTGTCCTCCATTTTTTCTCGAAGCAAAGGATCCTCAAACCTCTCCGCTAGATTTCTGCTGAAATGTCTGAGGTACTACTAAAATAAATAATAATTTAGAATTGATTGCTTCGCAGCTATAATTCTCACTTTTTTTTTTCTTTTTCGGAAAATAATAATAATAATAATTGATTGCTTCGCCACTTTGTTGACTTCGATTACTTGCTCTGCGTATCGCTTTGACATATGATTTTATTGGTGATTTGTTATGTTAGTCTGTTTTTACAGTTTCAAAAGTATTATCTAATTCATTATGTGTGATGCACTGATTGTTTATTTATTTATTTTTCTTCTGATTTTTGTCAGGAACCAAAAACTCCTCTGGTTCCTAAAGATGGTGAGTTTCGAAGCGTTAATTGCTGAAAAAATGATTATATTTTGCTAACTCTTTCGATTACTCGTGGAGCTTAAGTTCATCAACAATGCGAATAAATGTTAGCATGTTCAACTTCTAGTGTAGTCTCATTTGATGATTAGTGAGGTTGTAGTTCGTCCACCTTTAATACCATGTGTAAGAAAAAATTATTTTGTACAATCGCTGCATTGCTGACATGGTGCAACGGATGATCTAGATTTTAATACAGTTTCCCTAAAATATAGGAAATAGCCACACCCATCACCCTATCCCAACCATGTGTTGGTAGTCGTTGCACCACGTCAACAATAAAACGGAGATGCATGAAATAATTTATCCAATGTAAGTACGGAGTTGAACATGGCAAACGAATATTTTCTTACATAACAAAGTTATGTATGTTTTTGAAAGATATTTTGGTGAACTAGTCCCTAGGTAACAAAATTGATATGGAAAATTTATAATTTGCATGCATTTCAGAGTAGGACAAAATCTGTCACCTAACAGTCTAACACTCATTTTCTGCTTTTCTTCAGAGGAGAAGTCTAATGGCCAGAGAACAACGATTCCTGCTCCAGCTGGTGGACTGCCAAATCCATTTGATTTCTCAGCTATGACAGGACTGCTTAATGTACACAAATGTTCTCTACCTTTCTCACTATTTCCTAGTCTCAAAAGTTTTTGGCTTAATATTGATTTCATGTTGTTGATCAGGTGATATTTGCCTGTTAATTCCAACTTGTTAATTGATTTTTTTTTTGGCTCACTCATTGAGCTTCTGTGCTAGTATTATATGGCAAAAATATCTAATCTACAATTTCATAAAGTTGGTCTTCTCTATTAGCAGTGAATCATTTGTATAATAAATCGTTTCTTCTCTCTTTGGCCTTTGAGGCTTTGACTTATAGAATTATTTGTTATTAGTTGTAAGGCTATAGCAAATTGGAACTATGAGTGCTTTATTCTAGCTGGGGAGTGATCATACACAGAATCTTTTCTGTTGTCAGTGTTGAGGCATATGATACAACACTTGCAATAATGAAGTTCTATTCGAGATGTGATTGACATTTGAATCAATATAGTGTTCTATGTTGGGTCTTGTGGCATATTATAAAACAAATGCAGTATTTGATCCTAGTATGTTTGTTGGGAAACGATTCTCTTCGTCTTGTAAATTACAGTTTTGCCTACAACAGGGATGTCTATTCAGCCCTCGTATCATCTTATTTCCTATATTTTATTTTGTCTCTCTATCAAGGACCCAAGTATCAAGGAATTAGCCGAGCAGATAGCAAAGGATCCTTCATTTAATCAGATGGCGGAACAGCTTCAGAAAACCTTCCAGGGTGATGCAGCAGTTGAAGAAGGTATCCCTCAATTTGACCCACAACAGTATTATTCAACAATGCAACAAGTTATGCAAAATCCACAATTTATGACTATGGCTGAGAGGCTTGGCAGCGCATTGATGCAGGTGTTTCTTGGTTTTAGATTCATGAAATTCTTGTAAACAACGATTTACACGTGGTTGTCCTTATTGAGTGTATCATTTATGTGTTTCCTTCAGGACCCAGCCATGTCTGGTATGCTTGAAAGTTTGACTAATCCAGCCAATAAAGATCAACTCGAAGAACGAATGACACACGTCAAAGAAGATCCTTCGTTGAAGCCAATTCTGGAAGAGATTGAGAGTGGTGGCCCTGCTGCGATGATGAAGTAATATCTCTTCCTTTGTCTTATTCAGTTGGTAAATATTAGGTTTGTGGCGACTTGAGCCTAAACATGGTTAGCAGTAGATGATTCCTTGAGAGGAGTTTGTATCATATCAATGATGAAATTTAAAGATCTATCGTCAAAGTCGAGAATATATATGAAGTCTCTTGGTTGATGGAATAGTCAGCTAGTATTATCCTGTCTTAGAAGATATTGATTAATAAACCGTATATCACGCAAAAAAAAATGCATTCTTGGGCTGTTTCCAGACCATAACAAGATTTATGGTTGGTCTTTCCAGCACCAAATTGTTTGTTTCCTGAATTTAACAATATGGTTTTGCCTAGAAAGTATCAGAAACAACAATAACAATCAAGGCTATAATCCCAATTCGTTGGGATATGCTATATGGACCAACCTTGAATCATGTTGAACTGAACACATGAATTCTCCATCTCCATTCGCTTGGTTCAGACCGTCTTCTTGTAGGCTTCTGAGCTTCATGTCGTATGTATAACCTCTATCCACTAGAATATAAGCCAAGCAACTCAAAACCACAACCCAAACACGGTTTACTAGACCAGAGTTTTTGCCCTTTGCTTCTGAGCAGGTAAATAATCAAAAAGTTTCCTCGTAGAACGCGAGCCTTGAGGGTTTCATAGAAAGAAAGGGAGAGGTGCCAGTAAGTTGAGGATTTCAAGGTTTCGTACTGGTGCATCTATGAGTCCTCAGTCAACATGGTCAAATCATCATAATAAGTTTTCTGGCATCATCTCGTTGATGGGCGCCACGCCTAACTTATGACGAATAAATTTGACCCAGAAACCTCTTGTCTTCGGTCTCTTTTGATGTAAACCACCATGAAGTAAACTTCGTGCTTTTACGAAGAACATTGGCTTGCCTCTATAACCTGAAATCATAAATGATAGGATAAGTGGACTACAATGACCTAGAATCTGCACTTTGAACCAAGAATTTTAGCTATTGAGGGTTCCAGTAAGGAAACTTTTTTTTTTTTTTTTTCCATATTTGAATTTCAGAGGCGATGTATGTTTGGTGTGAATGCTCTTCCAGTGATGTTAACTCAAAATAAAAAGCTGAAGAAAAATGACCTTAGAAACAAGTTTATTTCTCAACCATGCAAAGATTGCTTGTGTTATAATTTTTATCTTGTTTTTAAGTGGTAGATGCTTATTCAAACGTTTCCCTTTATTGCAAATTTGGAATTTATTCTATCCCTGCAGCATGTTTCCAGTATCGCGGTTGTTATCAGTTTAAATCGTAGAAATTGTCCATGTCACATTATTTCTTTGATTCATTTCTAGATATTAAAAAAATTATATAATTGAGGCTATACGTTAATGCATGGACAATTGTGGCAACAAAGTGTACATACAAAGATTATTCTTGGTTAAATAAGTGGAGTGTATTGCTGGATGTATGCTACCAGGCTCACCTTGATCAGTTTTGAATTAATTTCTGAGCAGCGTTTGCATTAACATAGAATTGGACCTTGTATCTCGGCAATCTCGAGCTTGCCAGTTGGAAACCAGTCAATAGTTATACCTTCAAGAGTCCATTTTTCATCTATTCCAAGAAAAGCCTCAAAACTTTATTTTATTCCTTTTAGGCTCATAACTCATAAACAAGGTAGGTAATTCGCTTAAACTACATTAACTCGCAGCGGAGTAGCTCAGCCATTTCAACCATTACACAATTCATTTGAATGGTCAGGAGGCCTCTCACCCAGGAGTCCCTTCACTCCATAATATCCATAATAGTTAACTCCCTGTCGGCGTATTAAATAGGGCATCGTCGATCAAGTGAAGCCTGTTAAGGGTATATGTCAGCTGAAGTTGAGCCCCTGATCTGTCATTGTATGCCAGGATGTAAGAAGTTTTAATTCACCATTTGTGCTGAAACTTTTGGAACTTTGTTGGTTACAACTAGTTTTTGGACCAGGTTGACCTATCCATATTACATTTAAAACTAATTTGTAAGGCTCTTATTTTTCTACATGCTGTTGTGAAAAAAAGCACATGAAATGCCGATTTCCTGTTGATTCTTTTCATTGTTGTGTACTTATATGTTGGTCTCTGATCAAGCCATTCTTGGCAAATTTTATTTTCAGGTACTGGAATGATAAAGAGATTCTCCAAAAACTGGGTGAAGCAATGGGATTTGCTGCAGGAGAAGGTGCTACTTCTGCTGGCGATGCAGCTGGTGAAGACGAAACAGAAGAAACAAATGATGAGGAATCCATTGTTCACCACACTGCAAGTGTCGGCGACGTTGAGGTATGTCTGAGCAACATTGCTTTGATAATGCATGTATTAATGGATCTCTCAGTAGTCTGATATCAAATATTGCTGATATTTGTGTTCAGATGGTACAGTTACTGAAAACCACTTATCTGCTGTACTTAATTTAATTTTTTATGATACTATTAGGGCTTGAAGAGCGCCTTATCTGCTGGTGCCGATAAGGATGAGGAAGATTCTGAGGGAAGGACTGCATTGCATTTTGCATGTGGTTATGGAGAGGTACCAGAATGAGCCTTCTTCCTATAGATCTTTCTCTGTGTTGCTGTCATAGTCCACTTTAATCCATGGGATTTCTTTTGCCATGCTGTTGTCTCAAACTGTCACTTAATCCTCTCTCTCTCTCTCCCTACTCTTAGTGTCATGTTTGAAACTGATTAGCTAAAAATGCTTCTGTTCCAGGTTAAATGTGCTCAAGTTCTTGTTGAAGCTGGTGCTAAGGTTGATGGTTTGGATAAGAATAAGAACACCCCACTCCACTATGCTGCTGGCTATGGCAGGAAGGACTGTGTGGAGCTTCTATTGAAAAATGGCGCTGCTGTGTAAGCCAACCCTTATTCATTTTTTAACAGGATAATTACTCCCTTGAAGTTTGGTCTATACTTCCTTGAAATTGAAGTAAAAAATTACATACTGGGGAGTGATGCTTGCTTACTTATATGGACAACCCCAAAGTCTTGAAATATTTTAGAATGACACCTAAGCTTTCATGCTTTTGTAAATTTAGGGATGCCTTGATAATTATTCAACCATTAGGGAAGGTTTCTGTAATTAGCCAACCATGTTATTCTTAACTGATTTGTTTATGAGTTTCTCCTCCAACCTTGCTATTTGAAATTTGCAGCACCCTTCAAAACTTGGACGGGAAGACACCCATTGAAGTTGCTAAACTAAATAACCAAAGTGATGTCCTCAAGCTGCTTGAGAAGAACGCATTTCTATAAGTTGAAAAGGCTTTGTGTAGTCGTGAACTGCAATATTGGTGTGTTATTGTGGTGTGCTATGTGTTTCAGCGAGCGGATGAGTTTTGCATGCCAACTTTGTGCGTTGCCTTAGTCATATTTGCTTCTGAAACATGGTTAGATTATTGGGCTAATATTCAATTATACTCAATTCTGCTGCTGATTTGTTTGTGTTGTAAGTTTTATGTGAAATGTGCCTTTAAAATTACTCAGTTTCAGCCAGCAAGTGGTTATATAGAAAGAAGACTCGTGGTGTACAATGATTAGGCCACGTAATGGGTTTACAATTTACATGCGATTGTTCATGTATTTTCAATTAAATGGGGGCGTTTGTGATCTAATTATCACTGCTTCTGATGCAAAATTATTTGGAAATCAAGAGCTGTTTTTACCCCTAGCATTTTGTTTTTTTCTGGGTACCTCTGTCAACCAAGGACCATTAGGCATGTAACTCTGATCATAATTCACGTGCTGCTATGTAGGTTCACATTCTTTCTCGATACGACTAATTCTTTCCACAAACATAGTGAAAGTTTGGTGAGCATTCGTAAGTGAAAGACACCACTTCGTCATCCCCATGACTTCCTCTGACTTTCAGCACTACCTTCAGTGGTTGTAGGACATCAAACTTCAAACTTATCCTCATAAAAGTACCCCCGGCTGTAATTGGATCAGCTTCCTCAAAGGGACCGATAGGGGCGGAACCATGATTTGTTCTTTACCTGGCTACTCTAGGCTTAAGTATAAAAAAAAAGAAGGCATTAAGTACAAATATATTACACAAAATGAGAAATAAGTCACTGTTTGAAACAAATAATAAGCAATAGCATGAACTAATAAACATATTTGTTAAAAAAAGAAAAAAAGCGAGAAAAAAATAATTCACATTGTGTTAACACAGGGGTATGAACTTTATAATTTTCAACTTGAGGAACGCCTTGCCCAAATAGCCGGCAAAAGAATCTTCTTAAAATAAGGAGTATTGTAATATTTTTCTGAATTTACAAATTGAGTTCTTCTACCTAGCATAGCTTGCCCTTTCTTGCTTTCCATGGAAGCTCTTTTATAGCACTCCCTGGGCTGCATGCTCCTTACCAGGTGGCTGATGTCCCTTCACTAGTATGTTAACTCAGATACAAATGAAGTGAAGACTCATCCATTCTAATGCTGAAGCATCCCAAAAAATGACATCTGGTTAATCTCCTAGCTGCTCCATGATGACACCTAGACTTTGCCCAGCAATTATATCTGGCAGGATGACATCTGGTTTTTGTTCTAGAAGTATGTTTGTATATGCTTGGACAAGTTTCCTGATTTTAGGATTGACTGCATTGGATCTACTTTTCGCAATGTGGCCATCGGATGTCATCTCTAATGTTATTCCCTCGGGTCCTTCTCCCAAAGATGTCTTCGAATAATATAACTGCTAGGGTGCCATCGGGATATTCATCAGATTCGACCATCATATTACTGTGCCCTCGGGATGTTTTCTCCGAGGTTCATATGGCATTGTTAAATGGGTATCCCTCGGGAGGAACATAATAAGAGTCTCCCTTTTATAGGATTGTTCACTAGCTAAAGCATCGGCGATTATTAGGCATCGTAAAGTCATCCAAGACTGGTAGTGCCTTTAGCATCGGATGCTCTGTGAGTGTAGTAATCCGTGCGTCATTGAAGACAAAGTTTGTAGAGAAGTAATTTTAGCTCTCAATTGTGTATACTATGCTGTTCATCCGATGGAGGAGGCTTTACTTGCTTCTTGATAGCTATTATTTGTTTTTGCTCCGAGGGCTTCAAGCTCCGATGGCTATTAATTTTTTCCCTAGGTTTACACCAGTCCCCCCAGTTCCTGGTGTATTATATAGGTAATCAACAGGAACTTAAAGTGAATTTGTCTTCGGAAGTATAGCCATCGGAGGAAATTCGTTTCACATTAAAGGGAGAATCTCAAGGGTTTTCAACGGTCATTATTTATGGGGAGTCGCGCTCTTTAATACTGGCGTGCATTAACTTCCCCCCTTTTTCCAGATAAAACCCTTACAAATGCCTTTCCTTGCTTCATTCTGTCTTCTTCACCACTTCATTATTTTTCTTTCTCAAGCTTTTCCTCCTCAGCATCAGAAAACCCTAAATTTTCTTTACTCTATTTCTTCTACGTAATGACCGGCGAATCTTCCTCCATCTCTCTCCCTCTAGCCACCGCCATGGTGGGTGCTCCTGGTGCTGTTCCTGCTCCTCCAACAGAGTCCGTCGCCGTTCCGACCGCTCTTTTGACTTCTGCTGAGGACTCCACCGCCGTTACGGTGGCTCAGCTACCGGAGGTTAATCCTTCTGGTATTGAAACCTACCGCCGCAAGAGGAAAGGCAAAGCTCCTGCTACTAGGGAAGACGAAGCGGCACGAGTTTCTAAGCGGTCAAAGAAGTCAACCGCTTCTAACAACGCTTCTGTTGCCCCACTAAAGACGAAGGGTAACCGTCGTTATAAAGAGGTGGAGCACGTTGCCAGCACCGTTACCGAAGAAGAAGTTGACCAGCTCTTCCGCGACTTTGGGGTATCTTCCTTGAACATCCGTCGGGAACTTCCTTCTCTGGACGATAGAGGGAATGCTCCTCCCGAGGGTTATATTACCCTTTATCTGGTTCAGGTACGTGCAGGTCTCAGATCTTTCTATCCTCCTTTCTATTGTGAGGTGTTCAAGGCCTGCGATGTGTGTCCTAGCCAGTTGACCCCTAATAGTTTCACCATTCTGTCCTCTTTTGTTTTTTGGTGTTTATCGAGGGGGGTAGAATGTACTGTGAGGAGGTTCTTTTCCATTTTCACTGTTAACGTTTCCTCCACTGGTCACCCATCATATTTCTTCTCGCATCGGGATCCCGAGAAGAAAGTAGTCATAGGTACTACCTTATCTTATAGTAGCTGGAAAGATAAGTTTATTTTTATTAAACCCATCGATGGTAAGTGGGACTTTCCATACTCATGGCAACACCCTGAAGCCCCAACTTACAAAGCAGATCCATCTCTTTCTTTCCATCTGGCACTTGATGCTTCCGCTCTGCTGAAGTCATCCCACTACCTACCCTTGTATGACACTGCGGGGTTAAATATTCCAGCCCCATTGGACACTTCTTTCGTAGGGAAGAACCTCCTACATCTTTCCGATGCAGAGCGACCTACATTTGGTGAGTCATTATATTACTTTCTTATTTAAATTCTTCTCATTATTACATGGTATTTCCTCATATGCTTTTTTCTTGCACAGTTTCCTACTTGGAGGAGCATGAGAAGGTCGTGAACGATATTCCCCGCCCTGCTGCTCCTCGCGCTAAAAGTAAAGTGTCCAAGAAGATCAGGCTACCATCTGAGAGTGACTCTCGTACCTCCGATGCAGGTTCTAATTTCGAAGGATCATCCGAGGTCAAATCTCAAAAATCTGCGGAGCCGGGTCACGAAGATGAAAACCTTCAGAGGGAATTTCCCGATACTACTGTTACCCACGTAATACATCAACGTTCGACGGATTTCAACGCATTACCTTACACTGCGGATGAGAACTTCTCGAAGAATATTCCTACTTCTACCTCTACTCCAGAGGTACAAGAGACCCTCCTCGATTTAGGAGCCTTAAACCCTTCACTTCCCCACTCTGTTCACCCAGAACAAGCAACGGAAACTCCACTCATGCTTCCACATTCACCTCCTCACGCTCTCAACACCCAAGAAAAGATCGATTCCCCTGCGGTTTCTCCTCCTCTAGGTATATGCCAAATACTCTCACTGACTGCTTATTAGGTGATGTGCTTTAACTCCTTTACTATTTTGCAGCCAACCAAGAGAAGGTTATTCTGATTGAGAGTGGAGATGAAAACATTCGATCAGGTTGATCCTTCTTTCTGTAATTTTTGCATCACTTTATTTTCTTTTGATCTAGCTTTCGTATTCATTATCATTGTCTAATCCCAAGTAGGTAGCCCTCCTCCAGATGCCCAGAAGCATCCATCTTCGGCCCATCGGGATCTGTCTCTTGACGATCTGTTTCCTTCCGAGGATCAAGTTTTTTCAAGTGAGGCTTTTGATCTTCCTTCCTCGCCTCACCCTCGTGCTCTTAACTTAGAGCTTTTGGACGCCTTGCTGCCTTCGCTGGTGAAGCAGCATGTATGGAATGTCCCCTCTGAAGTTCCCGAGGGTACCTCTACTCGGCCCCACTTCGAAGGAATGCCATTTTCCAGCCGATTTACTCCGACGGGCTCACCTTTTTTCATTCACACCACTGGGGCCAACGCCGAGTCTAGCGTGAGGCCAAGTAGTTCTGACCTGAGCTCAGCCCTTGAGGTGATCACCCATTACTTGAATACCACATCAGCGGCTACTCCTCACAATGAGCATACCGCCCGGTTTTTCTCCGAATTGATGGTTGCTACGGTAAGACTCCCTTTCTTATCCTTTCTTAACATGATTACTAGTTTTTATAATCATAAACTTTCTTCTCGCATCCTTCTAGGTTCCCAAAATCATCCCCGTCATATGGCGCGAAGTAGATGCTGCTCAAGCTATCGGGCAAACATCTATGGAAAAGCTATCTCTGCAAAATGCTGCTTTAAAGAAAGCTGAGGATGAACTGAAGAACCTTCGGGAGGCATTTGCTCAGAGCCTGGCGAGGGAAGAAATATTGAGAACTAAGCTCGATGCGACCACCACCCTTTTATCCCAGCGCACCTCCGAGTGCGATAAGCTGAAGGAGGACATTAGCGTGCTATCGAGAGAAAAGAGTTCTTGGGGGGAGTTAGAACACATTTTAAAAGCAGAAATTTCTACCCTTCGAACTCAGTATAGTCAACTCAAGGAGGAGCTGAAGAAGCCTTTGCCTCCATCTTCAGGTTTCATTACTCAAGAGGTATTGGAAGATAAACTATCTGGGGCAATCCTTCTTGCTAAGGACGAAGTTCAAAGGCACTGTGAGGAGAAGTATCAACAAAGGCATAAGAGTCATCTCCTAGGCAACTTCATACTCGGGTACCTGGGATGCCTCAACCAATGCCGCGAAGATCAACTGTTTTCACATCCTGATAACTGGAGGCGTCTGAGACCTCAGTCTTTGGTGATGCGACCCCCTTCTTCCCAAGAAGCTCACGATGCCTACCAGAGGGTGCTGGGTCGGGGTCCCTCTCCTGCTTCTTCTTCTGGCTTGCCATCTCAACCCTCGGAGCGACACCCTTAGATTAGTTTTTTAACCTTGAGAATTTTATCAAACTTGTAATAGCATTTTGGACAAGTTATCAGCTTTATTGTATGAATATTATTGCCTTATGAATTGCTGAACGGGTTTTATTGTCTTCTCTTCTTATTTTTTATTCCGCCGTTTTGTCTTTTCTTGTCACTTTCTGCACTGTTTTTTATGCTTGATGTCTGCCAATACTGCCAACATTCTTTTCACGTGTCTTTACTCTTCATTTGCCCATACCTTGAGAATTCCAGATGTCAACTTTATTTTGACACGTACCCTTTTCCTGTCTTCAAGTACTTCTATAAAATGCTCCATCCTTTCACCTATCAACCACATTCTCAGGATCTTGCTCTTGTCCTTTTATTACTTTTGGCTTTCTCGGGTGTTTCTTATTGTAGTAGATATAACTTCTGTTAATTTCCCTGTTTTTCTTTTTCTAAATGCCTTCCTTCATACGCAGATCATCGTCATCTCCCGAGGAACCTCCTCCCCTTCATGTTCCGGGTGAACCCTCTCATGGACATGCAAGGGGTAGAATTGAGGGGGATGGTTTATCTTTGAATTTTAGAGGTTCTCCTGTTGTGCCTGGATTATCAGTCTCTCGCCCTAGTTCGAGCATGGCAGATTCTCTACGCCTGACATTTCTGCGAAGAGAACCCTATCTCCCTTCTGACAATTTTTCTATTTTCAACACTTCAGCCCTGAATGTCAATGCTATGATTGGAGGAAATAGAGTTGGTTCCTGCCAAAGCGTAGAATCATCCGAGTCTATTTTTAATACGTTACGCGAGAATGGTTTGAATCCTGATGACTACAGTATCATCGTTCCTCGTCCTTTCCATAGGGCCTTCGAGCCCCCTTTTGGTTATCTGACTTTGTATTCGGAACAAATTCGTTGTGGTCTGCGGATGCTCTTTCACCCCTTTATACACTCTTTATTTCAATACTGGCAGATTTGTCCTAGCCAACTGACTCCTAACTCCTTTCTCTATTTGGTGGGCTTCGTCCTTTGCTGTAATCTATTGAATGTACCCCTGACCCCGTACCGGGTGTGTGCAGCCTTCATTCTGCGTCCGTGTCCCAATGGTCTCCCATATTTTAGCCTAGTTTACCGAGATCAGCAGAGAAACTTTCACGTCCCTCGTCGTTTGGCATTTGTAGTAGATTGGAAGAAAAGGTATTTCTTTATTAAACCAAAGGATTCTTCTGGATATCCATGGGGTATTCCCTTACGATGGGGCTTAGGATACGTGATCCCTCGCCCTGAGACCGCTGTACGGGAAATGGAGTATTTAACCTCCACTGGTCTGTTTTTAGGTAGTTATGATATATGCTCTATTCTGACGAACTCTTCGGCCTTAATCATGGCGGGTCTGCAACATGGTGTTGAACAGCTGAATCTTCCTCCGATGCCTTTGCACTACAACCCTGCTTTTAGTAAGTTAATTTACTTATTTACCTTAATGACACTGTCTTTTTCGCTATGGTGATTAACCTTTGACTATTTCTTTTTAGGAAGTGAGATGGAGCGATTTGCCATCAGGCGTTATCCTGAGGAAGTGTTGGTTCCTCTGCCTTCTTTTCCCTTATATTCGACCACGCCTGGCTCCTCGTCTGAGCACAATCCACCCGACCCTTGTCTTGGTTCCGATGACATCTGGATGTTTTCGCAATCCGATTTTGTATGGGGATCTACCCTTCCTTCTATTGATTCGCTTTTTGAAGATCCATCTCCTCCAGACTTAAACATGGATCCCGACTATACACCTCCACTTACGCTGACCTTATCTGTCCAATCCCCCCTTGATCCTTCAGTCAATGTTATAGATGGTGACAACGTAACCGCGCTACCCACTGGCTCTAATGATGTGATACCTTCTCCTCCACGAATGGTTCCCCCCCATGGGGAAGGAACTAGTGGTATAGCCACGGGGAATCTTCACGATACTTTTCCCGTACTTTCTTCAGATGTTTCATACCATCGGCGATTCTTAAGTAGCTTGTTGAGTCAGGCTAATTGTGAGGCTCTCAGCTCTGTTTCTATGAATCTTCTCCAGGATCGGTTATGCCGTAACTTATGTGAGGTACGTCGTATTCCTGTTTATCTTTGGTGACGCCTATATTATATTCTCTTAATCTTCCTTCTGTTTCATGCAGGTATTTTTGATCACGGACGCCCTTGGTGCACATTCTTCCACTGATGTTGGTTTTTTGTATAGACACCTCCATGATCTGGAGAAGAATATAGACGATGCTCGTAATCAGATTGACAACCTGCACGCCCACTACGATTCCGACCAAGCGACCTTAGAAGCTCTTTTAAAGGATGCCCAAGATACCATCTTGGATATGAGACAATTGGTAACCTTGGGACGGGATCATGTCAGAGAATTGGAGACTCGTATAGACAATTTGCTGAGTCAGAGCCGTACCTCCGATGCTTTGATATCCTCTCTATTGGCTGAAAGGGACTTATTGGCTACAAAGTTATCGGATCTAGAGGGATCTGGGGCAGTTGACGCATTGATTACCCGTGCCGAGGCTACCATGGCAGTTCCCAGTTTGGAGCAAATGAGGGCCACCCTACGTGTGGAGATGCGGGAGATGGTGATGATGGGTTTTCAGATTTGTCGAGAGGCAGTGAGAACACTCCCGAATTTTCCTCCTCACCTGGATCTTCCCGACCTTGAATTCATTACTTCTTCCCAAACTACAACTCCTTCGGTTTCTTCCCAAAGATCTACCGTCCCGGTAGTAACTATTATGGATCCTGCTGACCTTTCCGAAGAACAACGCCGTTGTCTAATTCGAGAGGGAAAACGTCCTATGCAAAACTAATATATTTTTTATATGTTAAGTTTGTAATTTTCTATGTAAATTGAACTACGAGCGACTTGATTCCTTTGTATCGGGATACGTAGGCATCTCGGAGCTTTATCCGAGTTCAGTCGTATTAGTATGTGTGTATGCAAGTTAGTCGGGTTAGATGGCTGTATCAGAATGAACCGAATTTTGAGGTTACACACAAATTTTATATAAATAAAAGGCCATCTTTATTTCACCACGACTTTATTTACATGTACACTGATGTGATGCCCTTATCTTCGATGTTACTACATTAAGCATAATATTTTCTAAGATTTAATGCGTTCCAAGTCCGAGTAAGCATCGTACCTTCAGGGGTACTTAACTGGTAAGTAGCAGGTCCAATGATTTTGCTCACCTTGTACGGTCCTTCCCACTTAGGTTGTAGCTTAGCGACATTCTTGGACGCCCCCACTCGTTTGAGAACCAGATCTCCGACCTGGAATGTTCTAACCTTAACATTCTTGTTGTAGTACTTGGCCATTCGGGCTTTATATCCTTCCATGCGTATCGAAGCTCGATGCCTTTTTTCTTCCAATAAGTCCAAGGCTAGGGCTAAATTAGAACTGTTACTGACTTCTTCATACTCTCGGATTCTCCAACTTTCAATCACGATCTCGGGTGGAATTACAGCCTCACAGCCATAGGCCATGCTATATGGTGTCTCTCCCGTGGCAGAGCTAGGAGTTGTTCGATATGCCCATAAAACACCCGGAATTTCTTCTATCCATCGCTCTTTGTGATGATCCAGTCTAGACTTAATGCTCTTCAACAAGGTTCGATTGGTTCTCTCAACTTGGCCGTTGCTTTGGGGATATCCGACGGAAGCAAAGCGGTGCTTAATCTCCCAATGCTTACACCAATCTTCCACCTTTTGATCTTCAAACTGTAACCCATTATCGCTCACGAGGTATCGGGGAATTCCAAATCGGCATAGTATATTTCGCCATAGGAAATTTATGACTGCGCTTGCTGTGATCCTGGCCATCGGTTCTGCTTCTACCCACTTTGTAAAGTAATCTACTGCTACCAACAAATATTTCTTTTGCCTCGGATTAGGCATCAAGGGTCCTACTAGGTCTATTCCCCACTTGGCGAAAGGGCACGCTAGTAAATTTGGCTCCCATGGTGCTGCTGGTTGATGAATCTGTGAAGCATGGGCTTGACACGCGGGACATCTGCGCGCGTAGTCTTGGCAATCTTGCACCATCGTAGGCCAATAATATCCTTGCCTTATAATACGATTGGCCATACTTGCTCCTTGCGAGTGGTTTCCACATGTTCCTTCGTGCATTTCTTTTATTACTCCCAACGCTTCTTGATCATCCAGACACCGAGTGTGAGGATTAGAGTAGCAGCGTCGGAACAACACCCCTTTGTGCAAGAAGTATCTTGCCGCTTTCCTTTCTAACCTCTTTCGCTCAATGTCGTCATCGTAGTATTGCGTAGGGTCTTCTAAATAAGCAACTATCTCCGTCATCCACCCTGATGTCACTGGGGCAACAATGACCTGGATATCCTTCTGAGGCTCCTGCTGTTCTGACCCCGTGGCTTGTAGCAACGTAATGTGTCTTGTCCCCACCACGAATTGAGTCGCTATTTTTGACAACGCATCCGCCTCTTGGTTTTCCGACCTTGGAATCTGTCTTAATTGAAATTCTTCAAACACTTTCTGCCGATTCCGAACCGTCAGAGCATATGCTTTCAATCGCTCTTCTTTTATTTCAAACTTTCCTATTGCTTGCTGTACTATCAATTGTGAATCACTGTGAATCACTATTCGACTGATGTTCCCTTCCATGGCTAACCTCATCCCGATTAAGAGGGCTTCATATTCAGCTTCATTGTTGGACAAGGGGTAATCTATCCTGACAGCAAAGCATAAGTTTTCTTCTTCCTCGTAGTTCTTCAGAACTATTCCTACCCCACCATGTGTTCCGACAGATGATCCGTCTACGTACACATGCCATAACGCATGTGGTTTCTCGTTTTGTATCTCCTTCATTTCCACCATGAAGTCAGATAGAACCTGTGCCTTGATAGCTGGTCTTGGAGCGTATGCCAGGCTATACTCACTTAACTCTATTGCCCATTTTACCATTCGACCCGATGTTTCCGGGCGATTGAGTATGACCCGCAACGGATATTTGGTAAGTATAGTCACATGATAAGTTAAGAAGTACGACCTTAATTTTCTAGCTGCAGTTACAAGGGCTAGTATCAACTTCTCCGTCTGTACATACCTTTTCTCAGCGTTCTGCAAAGTTTTACTCACATAGTACACAGGATGCTGGCTGCCCTCCTTATCCTTTACCAAGACCGCACTTACGGCTTCTTCCCCTGCTGACAAATACACAGATAATTTGTCCCCAGGTTCTGGTTTTACCAACAATGGAGGTCTTACCAGATAATCTTTCAAATTATTGAAGGCCTCCTCGCATTCTGAGGTCCATTGAAATTCCTTCACCTTCCTTAGCACCTTAAAGAATGGCAAACCCTTTTCTGCCGATCGTGATATAAACCGGCTAAGCGATGCTATTTTTCCTGTTAGCCTTTGCACCTCTTTGATTGTTCTGGGCGATTTCATTTCTATGATAGCTTTAGCCTTTTCTGGATTAACTTCTATCCCCTTCTCCGTTACCATATATCCTAGAAACTTTCCTCCCCTAATTCCAAAAGAGCATTTCTTGGGATTTATCTTCATGCCAAACTTATCCATGATGTCTAGAGCTCGTCGTAAATCCCTCGGATGATCTTCTGCCCTTTTGCTTTTTACAATCACATCGTCAACATGTACCTCCATCGTTTCCCCAATGACATCGGCAAACATTAGATTCACCAACCTCTGGTAGGTAGCACCCGCATTCTTGAGTCCAAATGGCATGACCATGTAGCAAAATGTGCCCGCATCGGTAATGAAACTAGTTTTCTCCTGATCTTCTTCGGCCATCGGGATCTGATTGTATCCCTGATCACCGTCCATTGTGGACAATAGTGCGCATCCTGCCGTGGAATCTACCAGCTGGTCAATGTTAGGCAAGGGATAACAATCCTTCGGGCAGGCATCGTTCAAATTGGTGAAATCCACACACATTCGCCATCGCCCTCCTGATTTAGGTACCAATACTAAATTGGATAACCATTCAGGGTATATAACCTCCCTTATTTGTTGCAACCCGAGAAGTCGCATTACTTCCGACTTGATAATCCCATTCTTTTCTGGGCCCATGTTTCTTTTCTTTTGTCGGATGGGCCTGCACCCGGGATTTACGTTGAGGTGATGCTGACATACCCTCGGGCTGATCCGTCCCGGTGGGCCTTCCTCCCAGGCAAAGAGATGCTTGTATTCTTTTAGGATGAAGATAATTTCCTCTTCTATTCCTGAATCCATTCCTGATCCTACTTTCACTTTTTTCTGCCCTTTTTCCAGTTCTATCAACTTCAACTCTTCTACGGGATGGACTCGTACTTCTTCTAATTTCAGCTTCTTCTCCGGAGGGCAAGGTTCTTCTTCCACACTTGTTGGTAAGGCATTCATACGACACTCCCGAGCCTTGATCTGGTTGCCCCGGACCTCTCCTATGCCTGGCATCGTAGGGAACTTCATTTTGAGGTGAAGAGTAGAGGGTATGGCTTCAAAATCATGAATTGATGGCCTTCCACATATTGCGTTATAAGTTCGCGTGGGTGCTTCGACAACCCAGAACTTCACATGTTCAGTGCGCCTCAATGCCCCTTCTCCCCAAGACATAGGAAGTATGACAGTTCCTAGTGTTTGACTAGTTTTTCCAGAAAAACCTATCAAGGGTATCTCTGTGGGATCGAGATGTACCCTTTTTAGTCCCATAGCTACAAAGGTTGGAGTAAATAACACATCCACCGAACTTCCTGTATCCACGAGGACTCGTTGTATCTCAATACCCATTATGGTGGCCTTAATCACCAACGGATCTTCATGAGGATATGCAATTCCTTGAAGATCTTCAGGTCCGAAAGATATTGTTGGTAGCTTCATTCCCTGCACTGTACAAACCGATAGCCCGTGCCCTGCCTTTTTGGCCTCTTTGAGATACTTCTTCTTCCTGCCAGCTGGGGATGAGGATATATCTCCTCCTTCAATCATGTTGATGGTTCTTCCCGATGGAGGGTTATCTCGATATGTACCTGGCGGTGGCGGTAACTGCTGGTTAAATTCCTCCTGTTCATTGTCCCTCGAGGGAGGCTCAACAGTCGCTTCTCCATCTTCATTGCGGGCTTTCTTCCGTTCCATCGAATGACTTTCTTTGTTACCGCTCAAGTAATCTCTCAAATAACCCAAGTCTAACAACCTGTGTATTTCACTCCGTAGGTTCTTACAACCATCAGTTGTGTGCCCATACGACTTGTGATATTTGCAAAACTTTCCCGAGTCTTTTTTCTTGTAAGGTTGCCTTACTGGCATAGGCCAAGTAAAATCCTTGTTTCCCCTCATTACATTTAGTACTTCTGACTGAGTGATGGTTAGAGTCGGTAACGGTATGGGCTGAAGGTGTCTTTTCACCATTCCAGGATTATCTCTTCGAGGAGGATGATTCTTAGATTCCTCCTTTTCTTTTGGCCCTGTGTGGGCATCGGCGGTTTCTGCCTTCAACTTGGATTTTTCTGCTTCTTCCATCAGGATGTATGTCTCAGCTTTCTGCATTAACTCGTTCATGTCCTTTACTCGATTTCCTACCAAGTATCGGAAGAAATTCCCTGATCGTAATCCTTGAGCAAGAATATCTGCTAACATGGTCGGATCTATATTAGGGACATCCAATACCTCATCGGAAAAGCGCTTCATGAAATCTCTTAAAGATTCATCTTTTTGTTGTTTTATGGTAAACAGATGACATGCTGATTTGGGATATCGTCTGTTACAGGCAAACTGTCTTACAAACAAACTAGCCAGCTGGGTGAAGTTAGAAACTGTGCCTGGTGGTATCTGGGTGAACCAGGATTGTGCCCTTCCGGTCAACGTAGCTCGAAAAATTCGACATAATGCAAAATCCGGGGCAGACTGCAAATCCATCGTTGCGATATATTGATTTATGTGATCTTGTGGATCTTTCCCATCTTTTTCTCCGGAATACATTGGTAGGTTAACTGTTCTTATGTAGGCTGGAATTATAGCTTGTGCTACTTCTGGCACAAACGGCGATCCATGGTATACTGGTTCGTCTTCCGGTGTGATGGCTCTTTTCATGTTGAGCATTTCCCGTCGAAGATGATTCATCATTTCCCAAAGAGCTGGCTCATTGCTTGAGTGAGGAAACATATTGGGACGATAAGGAGGTATTCTATCATCGAGAACGTTTCCAGGTGGAGGTATCACACCCGGATATCGTTCTTGGCGAAGCCCTGGTTGTGGTGGGGGTATTCGCTGGGGAGTTGGAGTCATTCTCGAGCCTTGCTCTTCCACCCTATACCTTTCTCCGTACGGTTGTATGGGTTGTGGTTCTGGAAGTCTTTCGTTAGCCTGAACCCTTCTTAAAGCTGCTTCCACCAGCTCTTCGAACACTGTTCTAGGGATATTGATGTAATCGCCATTAGGTGGTGGAATGTTTCCAGGAGAACCCTCTGTAGATTCTTGGTGTATACTTTCATCGTGGTTGTCTGTCCGATATTCAGACCGAGTTGATCCATCCATTTGCTATACTGGCAGTAAATATTGCAAGTAAGGAGATTCTTTCACTAGCGTAACTCAAAGGCAATAATTTTACGGCGTTCCCACAGACGGCGCCATTTGTTAACACAGGGGTATGAACTTTATAATTTTCAACTTGAGGAACGCCTTGCCCAAATAGCCGGCAAAAGAATCTTCTTAAAATAAGGAGTATTGTAATATTTTTCTGAATTTACAAATTGAGTTCTTCTACCTAGCATAGCTTGCCCTTTCTTGCTTTCCATGGAAGCTCTTTTATAGCACTCCCTGGGCTGCATGCTCCTTACCAGGTGGCTGATGTCCCTTCACTAGTATGTTAACTCAGATACAAATGAAGTGAAGACTCATCCATTCTAATGCTGAAGCATCCCAAAAAATGACATCTGGTTAATCTCCTAGCTGCTCCATGATGACACCTAGACTTTGCCCAGCAATTATATCTGGCAGGATGACATCTGGTTTTTGTTCTAGAAGTATGTTTGTATATGCTTGGACAAGTTTCCTGATTTTAGGATTGACTGCATTGGATCTACTTTTCGCAATGTGGCCATCGGATGTCATCTCTAATGTTATTCCCTCGGGTCCTTCTCCCAAAGATGTCTTCGAATAATATAACTGCTAGGGTGCCATCGGGATATTCATCAGATTCGACCATCATATTACTGTGCCCTCGGGATGTTTTCTCCGAGGTTCATATGGCATTGTTAAATGGGTATCCCTCGGGAGGAACATAATAAGAGTCTCCCTTTTATAGGATTGTTCACTAGCTAAAGCATCGGCGATTATTAGGCATCGTAAAGTCATCCAAGACTGGTAGTGCCTTTAGCATCGGATGCTCTGTGAGTGTAGTAATCCGTGCGTCATTGAAGACAAAGTTTGTAGAGAAGTAATTTTAGCTCTCAATTGTGTATACTATGCTGTTCATCCGATGGAGGAGGCTTTACTTGCTTCTTGATAGCTATTATTTGTTTTTGCTCCGAGGGCTTCAAGCTCCGATGGCTATTAATTTTTTCCCTAGGTTTACACATTGCATACAAGAAAGCTTCCACGCTAAAGAATCACATGTTTACACGAAGTCTCTCAAAAAATTAACATACTTAACTTAACTACAATTACCCCCAAAATAAAGAAAATGCATAGAAGGATGAATTGCATGCAAAGTAAATAAGTTTAATGTCATTTAATAGTATCAAATTACGAATCTATAATAAAGTTTAAGTTTTAGTACTAAATAATAATTACTAATTATTTCTTTGGTATATTATTCAATTTTACAATTATTTGTGATCTTTAAAGTAAGAAAATGATGACTTCAAGATTGTTTCACATTTAGTACTACATAGGTCTCTCACCTTTTTACTTTTATTTTTAGCTCTTTGAACTGTATTATATTATTAAAATAATATGGGACATTGTTTAATAAAGTAAGGTATGGGCTAAATAGAGTTAAAAGTTATATGATATAATTTTTAGTTTTGGCTTTCTATTATCACTTCAAAAATGTTTAATACTTCTATTATATGGGCTGGTAAAAATCTCACCTGACTCCAGCCTAGGTTAGCCCAGCTGTCGGTCCGCCCCTGATATTACTTTCGGTAGCCCTTGCCAACTTACTTGTTTGTCTAGGCATTAGAACGTCGAGGATTCGAACATGGAAGCTACACATGCCAAAGTCGACTTTATTGGATTTAGTTCGCATGTTGCTTTACTGAGTATAAGGAAGTTTTTATCAAAGTTCTAGTTGTCAATGACCTTTCTCATGTGTAGTTTATGAGTAGTTTGTGATGGAACTGAAAAAGTACGCGGTACGATGACAACTTGGTTACATCTAAACCACGGCGAGGGTTCCAGACTGATTTCAATGTAGCTAACATGGCGTCTAGATTCACATTCTTCGACGATAACACTCTCCTGAACTAACTGTGCCTTAGTGTTCGTGTAACTAAATATATTATCCGAGACAAAAACTTCATTCTCTTAACTCCTCTGTTAAACACAACAACCATTTTATTTCTACACCCGTTCTCCCTGAAAGATATCCATCTGGATTCACACTCAATCTCTGACTACATGATGAGAAAGTCTCAGTAAAAGATTCACACTCAATCTCTGACTACATGATGAGAAAGTCCCACGAAAAAGAGGATAAAAGGAACAACCTGAAACAAAACATAGGGAAAAAACGTGGATCAAGAGAGGAGTAGAGAAGGAGGCAAATGATAAGTAAATAAAAGACTAAAACAAGTGCAAAATTATGAAATCAATGAAAGAATCAATCAAAGCGATGTAGAATATTTGTCTTACCTCCGAGGCCTATCATCTTAGGCCATGTGACGATTGTTGATTAGGTCATTTGTCGTTGTGCAATTATGACATACCATGTAGTTACAAAGAATAAATAATGCAATAATTAAGTTTCAATGAGGAAACAATGCAATAATAAATATTAAACGAAATCAAAACTACCTACAATCACGAATACCCATCAATATTCAAGAGACTTATTATGGCTCACTCGGGGGGGGGGGGGGGGGGGAGTGTTTCGCGCTAGAAGCCAATTCTTCAAGGACTAACCTTGACGTTTATGAGGCTTCATTGTAATTTAATGAATGAATGTACTTAAAGATAGTCGATCTCTTGAACCATGATATCTTTGCACAAATAGTTCAAGCTTTAGCGGTTCCATGAAAAAATAACTACTTTAGAACAACATCTAGAGACTTGAGAAAAAAAAACAATGAGTTCAAGGGCAACCCTTTAAGTTTGCTCAGTGTCATTAAGAGCATTATGTTAATAGTTTTGAAGTGCGGAATTTTATAAGTTGTAAGCTCTTCTACAGTGAGTAGAAACTTTACATACTTTTCCCAAACATGTAGAAACTCTTTCAAAATCGTTAAATAAAACTTGTTTCCATTCTCTATTAAGGAAATATATATTATAAATAAGAACCAAAATTTCATGTGTAAACTACTTTTTTAATTAATACACACATATTTATTTAAAGAATTTGAGTACGTGAAGCGGTGTGAGACTTGCAAATCATTTCTATTCCTTAAAAAATGTTCATTTAAAGCTCAACACCTTGAAAATATTAGCACAAATGCACAATCACAAATTAAAATAATCAAGTACGCTACTTAATAAAATAAATTGTTATGTAACTGGATTACCTGCAACGTGGAAAAGGCGAATTAAGTCAGAAATTTAAGAAAGAAAATAGAGATCAAAGAAGATTGATAGAAAAAATGATAAAAATCTTATCTTTAGTGAATTGTGAAATGGCGTTGAAATCAGAATTGGGAAAGGAGAAGACAATTGGCGTTCTGACGGCGTTGATTTACGGGGACATAAGAGAATAATCTGGAGCATACACGTGTGAGCATCTAAGCGATGTTGTATGTGTTTTGTTAAAAGGTTATGTCTTTTATGCACGCCTATTCGAAAATGTAGGCTTCCCACTGACAATAAGTGTGGAGGATAGCCACCAAAGAGGTGGCTAAACCAATGATGCCTTACGTATAAATTAGACAACGCATGAAAATAATCACATCCCCAAGAATGCATGTTATTTAGGCATTATTGAACCTGCTAAACTAGTCCTCTTTGTATCGTACATTGGTTAAATTCAAGACCCTCCTCAAATTCTTTCAATAGGTAGATAATTATTGGAACCGAAAGGTATTAAGTCTGGATCTTCTGTTATGACAACCGTAACATTCCCCTGTGATGCAAGAAACGCCATTTGAGCATCTACCTCATAAAACGCTTTCAAATATCTCACGTTTTTATCTTTTAAAACTTGGATAGATCTCATACTTATCCGCATTAGAAATGTCGATTGCAACCTTGTATTTTTTATAAGCTTTTTCAATAAATCCATCAGTCTTGAGTTGCTCCTGCACGACGAGTGCTTTTTGTTTCGATTCTTTGCTTTATGTTTGTTCCTGCTCATTCTATTGCTTAGTAAAAAGAAATAGGTTGAGAAAGTAAATAAAACAAATCAAAAGAGTAAAACAAGAAGCCAAAGCCCAAAAGTGAACAAATCCCCACCCTTCCTCCTTATAGTATATGTAGGCATAGATAAAAGTTTATTTCTGAAAGTATGTTTCGATTTGTCAATTACTAAAAACTTTTTGTTATATTTCGAGATCTTTTCGACATGTTTCAGAAAATTCTTAAAAATCGCAATTACACATAAGTCATAATCAAGAAAATACATGTGTTTTCTTATTAAAAAGCGAAGAAGAGAAACGTTTGGGTAATTTTCGTGAAAAAATAAATGAAACTTTCATCACCGCTAATAGTGTGAGAAAGAGACTGTAATTATTGTTTGTCTTCGGCAAGACTTTTGAGTTCAGGAAAAGAATAACGTTAAATACTTGCTCATTTTGATAAGATTTGCTTTGATTACTTTTATGAGAAGGATTAGAATTAGATAATTATGATAACATAAAAATAAAAACGCAAAACACAGATTAATATTACTAAATATATTTCATTTGTTAATCAATGTGGCAAGAGAAACACAGTTCAACAGAAATGACGAGTCGGTACCCAGCACCCGTAGACCCGACCCGTACCCGCATCGGATGGATCGGCATCGGCGTAATGGGCGGCGCCATGGCCTCCCGCCTCATCTCCGCCGGCTACTCCCTCACCATCTACGCCCGCACCCCTTCCTCCGCCGCCTCCCTCCTCTCCCTCGGTGCCACCCTCGCTGCCTCTCCCGCTGAACTCGCCGCCTCC
This sequence comes from Linaria vulgaris, assembly GCA_948329865.1. Taxonomy (NCBI): domain Eukaryota; kingdom Viridiplantae; phylum Streptophyta; class Magnoliopsida; order Lamiales; family Plantaginaceae; genus Linaria; species Linaria vulgaris. Next base: position 78,702,021 of record OX415253.1, read on the forward strand.
TCCGACGTCATATTCACAATGATCGGCCACCCCTCCGACGTCAAACACCTCGTTCTAAACACACTCATCCCCGCCGTCACCGCCGGCACCGTCCTCATCGACCACACCAGCAGCCACCCCGCACTCGCCGCCCAAATTTACCATTCTGCCCTCGAAAAAAACTGTCACTCCGTTGATGCCCCCGTTTCAGGGGGCGATGTAGGGGCAATAGATGGAAAATTGGCGATATTCGCGGGCGGGGATAGCGCTGTGGTGGAGTGGTTGAGACCGATTTTTGATGTGTTGGGGAGAGTGAATTACATGGGGAGTTGTGGTAAGGGGCAGAGCTGTAAAATAGCTAATCAGATTACGGTGGGCGGGAATTTGGTCGGGTTGAGCGAAGGGCTGATATTCGCGGAGAAGGCGGGGTTGGATAAGGATAAGTTTGTGGAGGCGGTGAGGGGAGGCGCGGCGGGTTCTGTGGCGATGGAGATATATGGGAAGAGGATGATTGGGAGGGATTTTAGGCCGGGGGGTTTTGCGGAGTATATGGTGAAGGATTTAGGAATGGGGGTGGATGTTGATGACGAGGCGGTGGGGGCTGTCGTGTTGCCTGGAGCTTCCTTGTCGAAGCAGCTTTTTGCGGGGATGGTGGCGAATGGAGACGGGAAGCTTGGGACGCAGGGGGTTATCACCGTGATAGAGAGGATCAATGGCATTGTGAGTTAATGTGCTGTATATGGAGTTTGGTTTTGTATTGGTTATGTTGCTCGTGTATCACGACATGGTTCCGTTCTTGGGGTTGAGCTTACTAGCTTCTGATTGTAATACGTGTATGCAAGTTAAGTCCAATGGGTGACTTATTGTTCAATATAGCGAGTCATTTGCGACATTTGTTGATTATGTCTCGAGGTTTCTTACTTGTTGAATTGTGGTTTAGATTGGATTTCTGTGCAAAGTGACTAGTACATTTTCAAATGGCCTTTCCACAGATAACCGTGAAGAAGCTGTGGTTTGGTGCGAGTTCTCTTTGCGGAGACTATGAATATTTTCGGTTAACATCTATTATTTTTTGGTAGAACATCTATTAGGAGTTGTTTGAACTCACCTCCTTTAATGTATACCTTGATGATGTAAAGTAAAAGAAAAAGATAGACAAACTAGAAGTAGAAGTAGGTGGGGACGCAGGCAAAAAGAAGAAATCGAATCAGCCTCTCACATTCCGGGACACATTCATATATACATTTTTATATGCAAATCTACCCAACTATAACTAAAAATCATTTACACTACACTTCTGGTCAATCCCCATAACCCCCACATGCATTTGAAAGAAAGGAAAAGGAGTGGAAAAACTCAAGAGCATCCTTCTAAAATGCTAACTATTTCAATACGTTGTTCATTGCTTAGTTCAGAAGGGAAATCGACCAAAAAATTTAGTCTGAGGTCTCCTCTGCTGCCCTGTTCTTTGGCCTTCGGCATGCCTTGTCCTGGTACAATCTTTTCATATCCAGGATATATAATGTCGTCAATAGAAACATTTACTTGTCCACCTCCTAATAAAGGGACGGAAATTGTGCTGCCGGTTAGAGCCTGAATAAGAGGGACCTTGACTCCAAGCTGCAAATCATCACCCCCTCTTTTGAACATTGGATGCCTTTTCTCATCAATGGCAAATATTATGTCGGCCGGAAGGGTGCCTGGCCTCTCGTCTCCCTTCCCTTCGAACGTGATCTTTGTCCCTTTTCTCCACCCGGGCTTCACGTTGATCATCAGTAACTCTTCCTCTTGTAGGATAAACCTTCATTCGGGGAATAAACAGGTTAGACCATGTATCATGGCTAAAATATAAACCTTAAAATTTGACAGGGTAACTAACTACTCTTATATTTAAAAAATGGGGTAATTTGTCTAATTTAAGATTTTTTTAAAAAAAACTTGTTTTCACCTAAAAAAGATCTTCAGCTCCAAGTAAATTTGAGCGCAACAAATTTGGTAACAAAATTAGGTTCTATGCAACGCACTATACATTGAGAGTCTCTTCTTGTGTTTTCTTACAAGAAGGTCAAACGCCTTTCTATCGTATGATAGGTGCCTGGATGGAAATATCACTCAAAGCGTATAATGTGACTAGTTTAGAGGGAAAGTATGAAACAGACCTTTTTAAGCAATTTGTGTGCTAAGAAAGTAACTTTTTCTTGAATAACAAAGAAAGTGCAAAGGCATGTGAATTACTTGGTACGAAATGTGACACAAACAAAATGTGGTACAAACAAATAATTACCCGTTGGTGGAGATAGCATCCCTTGTGATCTTTATCTTCTTGACACAACCATGACATAACTCTTCAAGGGTGCATTCGAGCTTCTTTTCGATAGGTGGAGGTTTTCGCCTCATGGCGGACTGTGAGAAGAAAATAGGGGTTGGGTTTTTTTGGCTTGGCGCTCTTGTTAAAACGCTCGGACTGGGTGTGTTTGGGGTCCGCGGAGTGTTTCCTCCGGATAAAGCTAGATCAGGAAGAGAGGCATATAAGTCGATTGAAGGTGGAGTCATGCTTCTTGAAAAACTTGGACTCGGCATTGGGCAGATTCGGCTTGTAGTGCGTGAAAGGAGTGTTGGCGTGGAAATTTGAAACTCTACTTGTTCTTCTTCATTATCACCATCTTTCTTTTTCGACTTCTTCTTCTTCAATGACTTCGACTCGTTCTTTGTGTTGCTTGAATTCTCTTCATCTCTCATCTTGATGCTGAGAGACTGAAATTTAGAAGAGGTATCAAACTAATAAATAACTACTCTAATTAGGCGTTACACAACTATCTTGATTTTTCAAAAACTTCGTTTTCAATGGGGCATTTGATACGTGAAACAAAGACTTACATAGGATATGTTCATTATTATACGAGGGCTTGATGTAAAGCATATATGCCCATTGAAAACAATATAGCATCATTTGTAAGATCAATATTACATATTGAATTAATATACTTATATGCCCATTGAAAACAATATAGCATCATTTGTAAGATCAATATTACATATTGAATTAATATACTTATATGCCCATTGAAAACAATATAGCATCATTTGTAAGATCAATATTACATATTGAATTAATATACTTATCAACATATATCATATATGCATGGGGCAAGGTTGATTGCATACCTTATATGCTTCATTGATGGAAGTGAACTTGGCTTCGGCTTCGGCTTTATTGGATGGATTTCGATCAGGGTGCCATTTCATCACAAGGGATTTGTACGCTTTGCCAAGATCAGTAAGGGATGCGGAGATTGGAATTCCAAGAATGCCGTGATGACTGCTATATGTTGGTGACTTGGAAGATTCTCCCATGAGGGAGAAAAGGGAAAATATTGGTTGCAGAAATGGCTAGATAGAGAGAGAAAGAAAGAGAGAGAAAGAGAAGGAATGGTGAACAAAGATTGTGAGGAAAAGATGGGAATGGGAAGAAAGTAAGAGATTTTGTCCAAACAATTGTAAGATTAAACTATCAAGCGCTTTTTAAGGAGGCTCTTCTTAAGTTTTTGTCTTTCTCCTTCTTTTGAATATATATTACGTTATTGCCTAAAAAGACTGATTTATAAAGGAGCAACGAAAGATAGTAATAATTTCTCAAATGGAAAATGTAAGTAACAAACGTAACATCACACTTAACCATCATTTCTGTATTTATCTCATGTGGTCTCCTTTTTCTACAAGAGCGCTACAAAATAACTATGTACGTTTCTCATGCACATCACAACTAACTCATCTATTCAAAAAAGGTTGTCTCATTGCTTAAACTAATAATTTTTCAAATAAACGGCCTATCAGGAATTGTAGGAACCTCAATATCCCCTTCCAACATCTTCAAAGCCTCCAAAATAGTTGGCCTCAAAGCCACCATCAGATGAGCACAAAGAATCCCAACCAAAACAAATCTTTCCATTATCAGCACATGATACCTTCTTTCTCTTACAGAATCCTCATCTCCCAACAGAGAAGAATCAAGAACTTGTTCCAATTTCCCAGATTTCACCAGGGACCACGCCCAATCCGTGATCAAGAACGTCGGTGATGATAAATCCAGTACCTTCCTTCCACTCATGATTTCAAGAACGACTATCCCAAAACTATAAACATCACTCTTTTCCGTTAACTGGCCGTAAAGGGCGTACTCGGGGGCTAAGTATCCGTGAGTTCCGGCTATTCGGGTTGTGAGGTGAGATTCACCCTCCTTGACCTGTTTTGCCAATCCGAAATCTGCTACACGCGCACTCATACATGAATCTAGCAGTATGTTTGTCGGCTTAATATCTCTATGGTAGATGGGAGGGTTGACTCCATAGTGAAGATACGCTAGTGCATTCGCTATATCCAGGATTAAAGACTTCCTCTTAGGCCAAGTAATTGGTTGAAATCGGCGTTTATCAGAAGGAAATAAGTAGCTCTCCAAATTCCCATTTGGCATATAGTCATAGACCAAGTATTTTTGGCTCTCTCCTTCTCTGTGTTTACCTTCATCAGTGACACAGAAGCCTCTTAATGGCATGACATTTCTATGCTTCAAACTGCTAATGATCTCAACCTCGCGTCTAAACTCATCTTTACCTTCAAAATTCGAATCGATAATCTTTTTAACCGCAATCACTGTGCCATCCGGTAACTTTCCTTTGTACACAACTCCGAACTGCCCTTTTCCAATCAAGTTCTTCACTGAAAAATTACATGTTGCTTTCTCAAGATCTTGAGCCTTGAACCAAAATGAGTCGGCCTTCGGTCTCCAATTCAGCAATCCATCATAATCGTCACAATCTGACACGAAACTTGGAACGTCTCCTGAAACTTTCCGCCTCTTTATCCAGAATCTCTTACTCAAACAAAAAACCATAAAGAAAGTCATAGCCAAAGCTACAAAACCAGCTCCAACTGATCCAAATACAACACCGCGTTTTATTTTACTGTCTGAAGCTGTTGGCAATGACAAAGGGAGGCCAAAAATGCATGAAAGTGCACCGGGACTCTCGGGGCCAAGTTCATTGACTACTCCTGCAGCATACAGAATTGTGTAGTAAAAGCAGCCTTTTGAGTGAGAACTATTTCCATCAATGGCTATCAATCGCGACTGGACTTCAAAGCCAGCATGCACGCATGCATCACAGGCCGTACGGTCTGAAAGATCTTTACCACAACCGGTTTCCAGGGTTGTAGACGTTCCTGTGACCGTTATCCAGTCGTGCTTGGCCTGAATATTGGCGCACATGTTAGTTGTGTTAACGAATTGTTGGGGCTGAAAACATAGAGAAGTGAGATTTTCGGGCAGGTTGAGACTGTTAAGGTTGTCCTGGAAATCTGAGAGGCAAGAAATGGAAGTTTGCAGGTTCGGGAGACGAAAGTTAGACGTTCGCTTGAGGTAATTGGCAAAGGCTATGCCATAAAGACTGGTAAGTGTCTGGCAACAGTTGGTCTTGGCTTTAGGTTTGTTGTTGCTTCTGCAATAAGAGGTGTCCCATGGAACAGTTCGAACATAACCGAGGTCGAATGGACATGATGAATTGTAACCTATCGGGGGAGGAGACGATGAGGCCGAAATATGTGAGAAAATAGAGAGAAAAATGAGTGCCAGTATATGATCATCAAAAAACATATTTTAGAGCTTTGATTGTGAGAATGAGTGTGTGATCAAACTTATAATGAAACATTTTCAATGTTCATAAAATTAAACTAAACATCAGAAATTTCTTGGTTACTTCAACAAGTTTGTGTGTGGAAAAAATTGAAAGAGACTGATTAACGTACGTCATTCATTATTCTTACATTTATATTCAATATCTCGCTCGTCGAACTTTCGTGCACAAAATTACTAGGAAAGTTGATATCAGGTCCGGTCCTGCGAGTCACTTTAACTTGATATTCGGTCATCCATTTAAAATTCGGTAGATATGCTAACAGCAAGTTCTAATTAACTAATTTAAATACACTCTAGTCTCTAAATCTTCCTATGGAATTAGATGGGTAGCTATGACTGGCCCATGTAGAATTGGGCTTGGGCGGCCCAATCTACAAAGACCGTTCTGAGGTACAAATTCGATGTATCCATCGGGCCATCATCGAAATGATGTAAGCAATGTTTCGACCTACTCGAAAATTACGGAAAGTTGTCTCGCATCCCGAGATTTATAAATATCCTAAATTCGATGATAAATTTACGTCATTTATTTCACTCTACTGCCACCCGCCTTTACATCAAACTAAGAATGATCGACGTAAAGTGTTTGACATATTCTATATTTCGACATATCCCAGTGGCACCTGCTTGGAGGTCCACCTACAGGAGGATTCCACCCTACCCGAGAATTCAACCTATAGGAGGATTTGACATATACCTGAAGATTCGATGTAGTGAAAGTTTCAAACTATTACCTTGTTCAGATTGTTCTGTCTGTGCATTTCGGAGTAAAAAGATCTCGTAGACCCCTTGGAAGCTCTATTTTTATTTTCTTTTTGATCGATATGGATTGCAAACTTAACATGTAGAAAATGTGTTTGTTTTGATTCAAACTTTTGCGTTTTGAACGAACTTTATGTTTTGATACAAAAATGGTAAGCTACTTACCTAAAACTCGCTTATGCTTTGAAAAAATCTGCTCAAATCTTTTTGTAGTTTGGTAATTGACGTAGCGGAAGCTTATAGGAAAGATAGGAACGACACACAAAAATCAAAAGCTTGTTGATTCACGAAGAATACCAAGAAATTGATGTAAAAAAAAGAGAGAAACTCTCAAAACTTTATTCAATAATCAATTGAATGTCTTCTTAGGGTTTACATAGAATATATACCCTAAAATCATAACTAAAATAGGAAATAACGTTTTTTTTCCAAAAAAGGAAAAAATCGAAATAAAAGCATAAACTAAAAGTGCTACTCATAACAGTGTTCTGAAACCCGGCCCGGTGAGCGACCCGGTGAGGCTACCGGGTAGTGGGTCAACAGGTCGGACCGGTCGGACCACTGGGTGGACCGGTTTGTTGACTAAAGTCAACATTCAATAAAATATATAATAAAAATAATTAATTGTATAAAAAAATTATAAGATTGTGAGAAATATTTGAAGTCACCAATATTTTGTTATATTATAAGAAAAATAAGAATATGGTTATGACAATACTAGGACTTGAACACATGACCTCCAACAAAAAAAGTTATTGGGAAGTAGTGGAAACCATTGAGCTATCCAACAATTTAATAAATAATTCAACAAACTATATATTTAACACAAGTTAAAATATTGTTTTGGATTTTTAAATGTTGGCCAAATGTATCAAAAAATTTAATACAAGAACAACAATATGTGACACTAAAATCTAGAAAATGAACTTAGCATCGGACGAAATACTATGCTTAAAATTCTCGAATACGTGCTTGTTTAGCTTCAAAATCAAATTAAGGATGGAAAACAGCGTTTTTTTAAAAATTTGTTGGCCCAAACCGCCGTAGGCAGTTTGCGGTGGATAGATCTCGTCGAGATACCCCAAATCAAAAAAAAATGCGTCCAAAACGGACGCTCCTACGCAAAGTTATGGCCTTTTAAAGTTTTGCATTTTTTTTCTTCATTTTTTCCAAAATTTTCGAGGCAAGTTTGTAATTGTCAAAAAATTATGGACTATCTTGTAATTTTCAGAACAAAAAAAGTAAAAGAAGAAAAGTAAAAAAAAAAAAAAAGTGGTTGCCCGGTTCGAACCGGGCGACCGGGTCGCCGGGCGAACCGGCCGAATTCGCCGGTTCGCCCGAGGCTCGTTACAACCCGGTATATGACCAGAACCGGTCCGGCCAGGCCACCGGTTCCCGGTCGAACCGGTCCGACCGGCCGGTCCGGGCCGGGTTTCAAAACAGTGACTCATAAGGAACACGCTCCAACAAGCGGAATGCAATTCCGAGTTCTAGAAATAAAGATATAACTAAAATGAAAATTACTAAAAACGGCAAAAACGGCATTTTCGAGGCCTAAACGAAGGAATTTAGCTAAAATCTGCTCCCTTAATGATCTTTAGATGATTAGTATGGTTCATTGGCCCGTTTTGGATAAACTTTGACTATTCGCACGTCAAAAACGGACCGAGCCAAAATCAGCCTCTCAACTTGGGATGATCCGATTTCACCATGAACTCCAACGCTTTCTCGACTGCATCAGTAATTGTCCAAAAATGCATTGTATTTCAAAAATTATGACTCACATTTCTTTCGGTTAAGAAATTAAATAACTTTATTTATGTTATGCTTATCACTAAATTATCTTTACTTGCAAAAAAACAATGGGGTTTCGTGTAAGTTTATAAACCACGAAAAGTACTATGTTATTAATAGGGTTAAAGGGTATAATAAATTTCTTAAAGAAAAAAATTACACAAAAATTGAGCCTATTTTAAATGTTATGACTAACAGACTAAAGTATAAAGACTTCACTTGTTCTAAACCTTAGATTATGAGCACCTTAACCAACTGAACAAAGCCCTTCAGCCTATGGAGTGCAATTTTGGAATTATTCTTGACAACATAAGCTTCATCTTTTAATTTTTTTTGAATATATATATTTATTCCATTCGATTTTCACAAAAATGTTGCCCAAGCAGACTAAATTGGGTTTCTACGCGTTCAAAAGTTGTCTCCATTGTGGTAAATATATAGTGACGTCATTTTCCACTTTTCACTAGCAGACGGGTTAGCAATGCTTCGTATATGCAATGTGACCCTACTAATAATTTTCATCCGGAATATGTACCAGCATAAAACTCATCTAATTCTATGACGGTACCTGTGGCAATTCTGGCACCACACAATTATTTTATACGATCTAGAAGTTGCAACCAATCAGCTACTTTATAATATATATATATATATATATATATATATAAATATTAAATAGATGTATATGTGTGTCTCTTCTGTACGTGTATATGAAACAATTCACTTAACTGTTAAGATTTTGGGACTAGACGTTATTATAATATAACATATTTCAGAATATTATTTTACACTTCTTAAACAGTAAAGTAATGAATTTGGTCTACTACTAAAACTGCGTTACTGGGCTGTCACTGATTTCTTCACTAATGGTTGTATGCTTAATTGTCTAAATTATACGTACATTTCTTTTGTTCCCAAGGCAAACTATTGCTGCGGATGCTCTTGCAAACTACGGTGCACGTCATGGACCGAAGCATTGGTGGCCGACTGCTAGCCGTCTTGTCCCTGTTAATGATGACTATTGTGGTAAAGAGAATTTCAGTTAACTCTTTGTTTTGAATACTTCTTCTTATAGTGCCAACCTAGTTGGAATTTTCGAGCACTCTCTTCTAGCGAGTCTCCATCTTTACGTACAAAAATAAAAAAGACAACTATTGCTGGAGGTGGTTCAGAATTTTCATCCTGCTATTAGCGTTTATAATATGTTTACAAAACTTGTTCCAAGATTTTGGCTAGTTGATAGGATAAAACCTTGCCATATTATCATATAAGTCATGATTTACGAAGCCCCCCATATAAGATTCCTGAATACGCCACTGATTATTTGCAGCACAAAATATGTTGGAGCCATCATTTACACAAGTCATGATTAAACATATATAAAAAGTCATTAAAAATGATTTGTTAAAACCATTAATATCCACCAACTTTTTGGCGCTTGAGTAGTATATTAATTCCATGACTAGTTCCTATTAATTGAGACAGTGTTTGCGATCCTGAACCTCAAACGTATTCCCGTAATAAAGATTATTGGCAGAGGACGGCAAACCAAAATGAAACCGGTAGCATTAGTATCATTAATTAGCAGTAATTATTTTTGTGCCTACGCGTGATGAAGAGACACAAAGTAGGGCCCATGCATGATTGAGGGCCAAAATACATGCATGGTCATTGAGCATTACGGGCACATTATCAACAAGATAAATTAATTCTTATCCTATATACAGATAATAAGATACAAATAACTTTTTGAGATTTATCTTACGCCACTTTGAAATTCTTCTGAAGAATCCTTTCGGTTCTCCATGGTAAGGCACTTTAGAGGGACGAGTAAAGAAATTCTAAGCATATATATATATATATATATATATATATATATATATATATATAAAGTACCAGAGGCCCTCCCCGATGTCAATGATTAGATTTGGCAAAACTCTAATTAATGAAGTCTTTCAAGCAGGGGCGGAGCCAGGATTTTTTTTTACCCCGGGCTGCTATTAACTTAAAGATCTATGTATATTGTGTAAGATGGAATGGAAAATAAAATTGACCAACAATATTATGGTAAGTAAAGATGTTATTAAAGTTAAACTCTATATTTTTGTGAAGAGTAAAATTGACCAACAACGCTTGTACACGAGCTCTTAGGATTTAGTATATCTGTCTATCTATACTTGAATAGAAGAAAATTTTAATAGACGTATACAATAAAATTTTAACAGTCTTATTTTAAAGGCCCAAAAAATAATAAATTTAGTTTGAATACACAAGAATATACTTGAAAATAAATTTAAACATTAAATTTAGTATACTATTCGTATATAATAATACTAGAAGCACTAGCATGCAATTGTCGCATGATTAAGAATTTATTCTGTAGAGTGAAGAAAATAACTTAAATGATAAAGATTAAATATGTAAAATATTGCGCGTGTATTAAAATTATAAGGCTAAAACTGAAAATTAAAAGTTTGGTATCACAATTTGTTTTTTTTGTATGATAGTATAGATAATTTAGTACAACTTACAAAAAATCGCAAAATTCGGTATCAATTTGAGAATAAGAGGAGTGATTTCTTTTTAAGTGTAATGAGATTTAAAACTGGACTTACTTTCTAATATTTATTGATTTTGTTAGTTTTTTGAGCTTTTTAAAGAAAAAAAGCAATTAATGATGAATTGAAATTTCAGTTAAGAGATAATAATTTGGATTTTTTGAGAAAAGAAAGTAGCATAAACAACAATGATTTTATTTTGATGATATTGATTTTAAGCAAAAATCTAGCAAAAAAGGACATGTTTCTTCATGGATTCGAACTCAAGACCTGTAACACACATGTAAAGGGCCTTACCACTTCGACAAGCCTGCTTTCCCGTATTATATTCCTTACGTTATCTATTTGTCTCTTATCCGAGGGCTATTTTTTTTTTTTTTTTAAAGATACCTATATTAGGCGAGGTCGAAAATCGACCCCGGGCTGGAGCCTACCCAAGCCCTCTGGCTGGCTCCGCCCCTGCTTTCAAGTAGATAAATAGAGACTATAATTATATCTATTTTATTGTACCATTTTCCTTGTCATATGATAATAAAATAATACAATCATGTCATACGTACAATATCATCAGGCTAAAATGAGCAACGAGTTTCCCGGGCGTTCGATAAGTACCCTGTATAAACATATTACTTAGGGAGAATTACACATCTGCCCCTGAATTATGGTGTAATTACACAAACTACGCATTACGTTTGAGAAATTAGTCAATTACGCAAACGGCCCTTATGTAAAAAAGACACTTGATTAAGACAACCTTACAACTTCAAATTATAGCAGAGTTTAAAATCCGCAGATAATTTATTTTAATTTTCAAGATATTATTTATTTTAATATTTTTGTCTTTTTAAACGAGATAATTGAGACTTAATGCAATAATTTTGATTTATTTTTTGTTTCTTGTTCAAAATAAACGAGGAGCATAAATTTATATTTAATAAAATTTAATAATTTTTATACAAAAAATCGACCATAAGGATAATTTGTGTACGTAATTTCCCAAACTTGAGAGGCAGATTGTGTAATTACCCATAGTTCAGGGGTATTTTGCGTAATTCACCTTATGAACTATGACACGTCATCTTTTTCATCTTTTTATAAAAGAGAAAGAGTAATTATATATGTCTTCTCTACTCATTTAGAATATTTTTGAAAGAAATGAAATAACTATTAACTACAAATAACATCAGGTGATATATCCAATAAATGGGCAAGTAGGTACGTATGAATCAATCGTACTACAAGTAGCTAAGCGAAAGGACCATTTTTTTCCATTTCCATTTATATATGCTCTTACACATTCACTCCCAACCGACATATCAAAATCATTGTGGGATCACTTGCATTTCTTAAAGTGACCTGACTCCTTTTCACTTTGCAAATTGAAACAACATTTTTCAGATCCAAATGAAACTTGTTATGCAGTTGTGATATTTTTTTTCTTTGAATGGATTTGAAGTTTCGTAGTTATAATAGTAGCAATAATAATGAATACTACAAATCATCAAGCTCCAACAAGAGTACTAGAGAAGGGCAACAACAAGTGTTTGATAAAGATGAGCTGATTGGAAGTAGTTCATTATCATCATCATCATCAACAGGGGATCTGAGTTTCAAGAATTTGTCCAAACTTATTGTTCCACCATTGGGTGCTTCTGGTTATATTTCCCAAAATGAATCTAAAGGAAGAATCATCTCTCCCATGGGTTCTAGATACAGGTATACTAATATCTAATTAGATATCCTTTCAAAAAAAAAATCTAATTAGATAGATTTCAATTAATCTTTTCTTTTAACACTAAGATTTTTTATATATAATAATAATAATATTTGATTAGTTGCTGAGGTGGGAGAGGGATGGGGGCTTAGCTTGCACAACTATTGAAGAATCATTGCCTTCAAATTAATGTGCACATGTCTCATATCTGCATGCTAATAGGAAAATTTGATGACAAAAATATAATAGTTTGTGTTGTAATATATTTCTTTCAGATCTTGTTGCTTACTAATTAACAATTGTAATAGGCAAAAAGACCTCCTTGTGAGAAAAAGAAAAAGACACTTGTGGTATTAAAGCAAAGAGTCAAACAAATAAAACTTTTGTTATCTTTTCCGCGCAGAGAATAAAATTGTGGTACTTTGCCTGTCATGCGTTTACATGACAATTTGATCTTTTGCACTAGAAATCATATAGAAATTTAATATATCAGTACTATGAAGTTGTGAAAATAATTATTTTCATATGGATAAATTTATATAATTGTGTGTTCGCGTGTGGCCGGATACATATAATTATCTTATAATTAACTGAAGAAACTCTACTACATCAAAAGAATAAACATGAGGTTGATACTTAAGGACTTCAAAAGTTTGAAAATTACTGTGAAAATGGAGTGACACGTAATTGTTGGTAAAAGATCATTTCTACACCATATATACAAGTCACCTTCGTTTGTTAATTCTTAAAGGTCATAATAATACATATATTCAGTTTATGTTTAAATGGTACTCAATATGGTAATGAAATTTTGTTTTTTTTACTAATTATGTTTTGACAAGTATTTGGGTTAAACTTGCAAGTCCACTAACGCGAGCTAGCTATAGTACTTTTAATATGAAATTTTGGTGGGTGAATATAATTTTGTAGGTGGTGGGAGGCGTTGATGGTTTTATTGGTGGCACAGTCAGCTTGGATTTGCCCATTTGAGATTGCATTTTTGGATTCAAATCCCAGCACTCTGCTCTACATTGCGGACAACATCATCGATCTCTTTTTTGCGGTCGACATTGTCTTAACATTTTTTGTCGCCTACATTCACCCAACTACTCAATTGTTAGTTCGTGATCCAAGGAAGATTGCTACTAGGTAATTCGTCATTCTTATAATATTTAGAGATTTACACTCTCTCGTGTATTCGATCTAACTATATAATCTTTTACGGAAACACAAAGTACAATAAAAGGAAAGCGCCTTTAAGGTCTGTTAAATAACTTTAATGATCTTTGTACCATGGAAAGTGTGAAAAATGTACATAACTTTCTATTCTTTTTGCGCTTAGGATTTTAAGACGATGTTTCTATGTTATTAATTAAATCTTAGAACAAGTTTATAACATAGCTATTAATTAATAGCTATTAAGATGATTATTTAATAACTTGCATATATATTTTCTTTTAGAGGAGGAATATCGTCATTCGTCAGTCCCTAGTGGAGGGGTCTGTGTCCAACATTCTGCTTTTCTATTTAGAGATGCCTCTGCCAAAAAGTAGAAAAGATAAGCTCCTGGAAAGGGAAATATATATGCAAGTTATTTAAATGCATGTGAAAGAAACACGTCACCTTTTTTTCTTCATTTTGTGATAATTAAACACGTCGCCTTCAAATATATACTAAGAAATAGTTTTATTGGTGGCCTGTGGGACTCAATGGCCCATGTGCCCATTCCAACTCATATGCCCATTCCAACTCATATCCACTGTTATGTTTACCAAATCTCAATTTTTGTATTGATTTTAGGACGAATTATTATTTCTGCACATTATTTTTTTTTTCAAAACTTAAATGTCCATTTTTTTAAAACATGCTAAAAATGTTCGGTATCTTTTAAAATTTCTATTAAAAATGTGCAAAGTGAAATTTTCGGACAAAAAGGCCTACGTGGCTGCCTAGTCAAAGAATCGCGTTGCCTAATCAAAAAGTCGCGCCTGACACCTACTATTTGTTTTGAAAAGAACGAATTATTATTTCTTCCCATTATCTTTTTTTCCAAAACTTAAATGCTCGTTTTTTCAAAACATGCTAAAAATGCCCTGTATCTTTTAATATTTCTACTAAAAATGCCCGAAGTGAAATCCTAGGTGTCGAGCGCGACTTTTTGATTAGGCAACGCAATTCTTTGACTAGGCAGCCACGTAGGTTTTTTTGTCCGAAAATTTTACTTCGGGCATTTTTAGTAGAAATTTTAAAAGATACGGTGCATTTTTAGCATATTTTAAAAAAAATGAGCATTTAAGTTTTGGAAAAAAAAGATAATGGACAGAAATAATAATTCCTCCTTGATTTTACAAAGCACTATTAGTCTCAGATAATTATACTTTTATATTGTTAATGGATTTACAAATTTTATTTACAAAATATAACATTTAAACGTTATGCGTGCTAAATTAAACTTTGTTGTGTTTGGTGGTGTCATGTTAAAAAGTATATATTATATTTTTATGTGCATCATATGCAGGTACCTATCGACATGGTTCATAATGGATGTGGCGTCGACAGTTCCATTTGAAACAATAGCTTTTTTGATAACTGGCAAACATCAACTTGGTGTCTCTTATTCCGTCCTCGGATTGCTAAGGTTTTGGCGTCTTCGCCGTATCAAGAATTTCTTTACCAGGTCACCAATCACTTAATTAAGAACAAGCAAAATTTATATACATGTATATTTAGTATTTACTAACTAACTATGTTATTTATTATGTTTTGCAGGATTGAAAAAGACATTAGATTTAGTTATTTCTGGGTCAGATGTGCAAGACTCTTGTTTGTGAGTAAAACAAACAATACTACTGCGTGCATCTCCATTCTTTTGTGTTGGTTGAGTCACACACTAAATTTTGGTAACACTAAACGTTTAAAATGGTATGGTCAGGTGACACTTCTACAAGTGCATTGTGCTGCATGTCTGGCCTACTTGTTAGCCGATAGGTATCCGAACGAAGGGAACACATGGATTGGCTCTACCATACCAAATTTCAAGGAAACCAGCCTTCGGATTCGGTACATTGCGGCATTATATTGGTCCACAACCACCATGACCACAGTCGGCTATGGCGACATACATGCCGTCAACGCCTTAGAAATGGTGTTCATTATTTTCTACATGCTCTTCAATCTTGGCTTAACAGCTTATATCATTGGTAACATGACTAACTTGGTCGTAGAAGGCACCCGAAGAACGATGGAATTTGTAAGTCATAATTTCCTTATGTTACATTACTTACGTGTTTCTGCAATCGTTTTGAAAGGAAGTACTAGTAGGAAATAACATTCATATTCTGTTATTTATATAGAGAAACAGCATTGAGGCAGCATCGAGTTTTGTGTCGCGTAACCGGTTGCCTCCGAGATTGAAAGACCAAATACTGGCTTATATGTGCTTAAGATTTAAAGCTGAGAGCTTGAACCAGCAACAGCTAATTGAACAACTGCCTAATACTATATGTAAAACAATCCAGCAGCACTTGTTCTTGCCAACAGTTGAGAAGGTTTATCTCTTTAAGGGTGTGTCAAAGGAAATTCTTCTGCTTCTGGTAAGCTAAACTCATATCCTCAATTGCGACTTCATATATACACATACAATGTATACATGATTTAATACTCAGTTCCATCCTCGATTTCTTACACATTCTATCAAGATCAAATTTACCAAACATTCCTCTAACCAATCACCCGACATAAATCAGTAACTTAGCAAACGCCAGACTGGCGTGCTTGTTGCTTTCGTCCACCACAAACTTAAGTTATGCAACAGTCTTAAGGATCAAATGAAGATGCAAAACTCTTGATTATAAGCACTATAATAAAGTCATAGTAGTTTCCAAACATAGCTATGTTGTCTTGGGACATGAGAGTCTCTTAAGATATGACTGAAATGAGCAGGTTTCAGATATGAAAGCAGAATACATCCCCCCTAGAGAGGATGTTGTGATACAGAATGAGGCACCAGACGACGTCTATATTATCGTGTCTGGAGAAGTTGAAATGATAGATTGTGAGACAGAGAAAGAAATAGTCGTCTGGACATTTAAATCGGGGGACATGTTTGGAGAAGTCGGAGCATTTTGTTCTCGACACCAAAGTTTCATATTTCGAACCAAGACACTCTCGCAACTGCTCAGGTTGAAAACAAGTCGTTTAATAGAATCGATGAAGACCAGACACGAAGATAATGTAACCATGCTCAAAAACTTCCTTCAGGTAACTCTCATTTTGTAAGTTTTTATTAATCTTGAAACATGTAATTCTTGCAGCCTTTGGATGATATTTCAGAATGATTTTTTCCAAAAAAAAAACACTACCATTGAATGATTCAGCATGAACAGGTAAATGTGGCACTTTTAGTTTGATCAAAATTTTAAAGTATGTAAATGTACTTATTACTTTTTAAAAGATAAACACAATTAAGCTGTGCAGTGAATGACAATTACAGAGTATATTTGAACTTAGTGACCAATATGGTTAATGTTGTTTGCTTTGCAGCATCACAAAAAGCTGAAGGATTTACAGCTGGGAGATATATTTGTGGAAGGTGGAGATGAAGACGGAAATAACCCCAACATGTCGATCAACTTGCTGACTGTGGTTGGTACCGGTAACGCTGCTTTTCTAAACGAGCTTCTTAAGGCCGGTTTGGATCCCGATGTTGGAGACTCCAAAGGAAGAACTCCGTTGGTACGTAAATCTCAATGACCAATTTGTGACTTGTGAGAAAACATGAATGCTATACTACTCTTTTTGTTCTAATGCTTCATGTATGGCACCCCCAGCATATAGCAGCGTCAAAAGGGGACGAAGAGTGTGTCATTGTGTTGCTCAAGCATGCTTGTAGCCTTCACCTGCGAGGTAAAAGTTTTATTACGGCTTTGTCTGGCTCCAAATTTGTCAATTATTTACATCGTCATCAAGTGATAGATTTATTAAACATTCTACGACAGATTTTAATGGAAACACGGCACTATGGAATGCAATAGCAGAAAAGCACAATTCCATATTCAGGATCTTGTACCACTGGGCCTCTATCTCCGATCCCTATCTTGCCGGTGACCTTCTGTGCATGGCAGCTAGAAGAAATGACTTAGCAGTGATGAAAGAGCTTTTGAAACACGGACTATATGTGGATTCCAGGGATCATCAAGGTTTCACTGCCATCCAAGTCGCCACCGCAGAAAACCATGTCGAAATGGTCAAGTTCTTGTTGATGAATGGATCAGAAGTTACCGAAAACGTTAAAAGCAAGTTCTCTGCCGTAAACTTGAATGAAATTCTGCAACAAAGAGAGGTAGGGCACTGTATACTTGTGCCTGAAACCATAAATGAACAAATTTTCAAAACTAACGAAAATGATGATCGAGAAAGCACAAAAAGGGCTCTTCTTCCAAGGATTAGTATATACAGAGGCCATCCCGAGAGTCGAAGAGAAACCGGTTGCACTGAGCCTGGTAAGTTGATAAGGTTGCCAAATTCACTGCAAGAACTCAAGAATATCGCAGGTATTCTTTTCTCTACCTGATACTAATGAAAGAATGAGAACGAATATGCTCTGATTAGCATTACAAGAGCTTTTTTCGTATTTTATTTTGGCAGGTCAAAAGTTTGGATTTGATGCTACAAATGCATTAGTGACTAATGAAGAAGGTGCCGAAATCGACTCAGTGGAAGTGATAAGAGATAATGATAAGTTGTTTATTGTTGAGGATCCTGAATCCGTCATGTAACAAAACTTGTTCGGACGCGATTGTAGAGATCTTGAAATATAGTATATACTTAAAAGTAACCAAATACAAAAGTACTTCTTTTGTAATAATGAAACGACTGTGGAAACCCAAAAGGCATATTTGAACATGTATACACATGTTACCAAATGAAATGTGGTACTCAATGATACAGTTACTTCCTTTACTCTGCCGGCCTCTTTTTCTAGGATATTAGATTCAGTAGCAATATACTGCACTGTTTATCTAGGCCCTTCAAATTCGGTATTGCACCAAACTGACACGGGAACTTCAGGGGCACAACTCCCCCACTCACAGAGAGGTGGATCCCATGGAGTCCACCTCTCTGTGAGTGGGGGAGTTGTGCCCCCGGTATATTAAACAGTTCCGACTGGCACCACTATCTAGAGCAAACTTAATTGAGCTGAAATTTCTCTTTCAGATAGGTCCTACATTTATTATGTTCAAGTCTTTTTCATCTTCCATATGTACAATTGTATCACGCGTGATTACCAGAATTAACATATACAAACACAATCTATCTTTTGCGACAATATTTCTAAGTATTTTGGTCTTATTTCGTCCGGGTTACAATACACCTGAGATAATTACAAATGGACCTGGCAATGCCAAAATAATAATAATCCAATATAATAAACGGACTAACTTGATCCGGAACACCTACTGTCTATTACAAGTATTGAATTGCTCTAGATATCCTAATAAGACAAATAATCGTGGTGATCAAATAGAGGGCGATCGATGTGTGCCTCGAACATGTCTGGTTCGATCTTGTTGTAAGTCGAACTTGTTTGGTTCGAGTGTAGTAGGTCGAATTGATGAAGTGTCGAACCGTCCTGGTTCGACGTTGATGCGTTGAATTGAGCCGATTCGAGACAGTTGAACCTCGAATGGGTACCGGTTCGATCTTAGTTAACGTAATCTGGCTCTAAGTCGAACAATAAAGTATATCGAACCCTTGTGTTCGAAGTGGTAGTGTATGCTCTGCGTGTGTCTAATTATCCGTCAGAAGGTTAAGGGGTGGCCGGGCGGGGTATTTATAGACCTCGTCCCGTGGGACCCTTCAGGCGTCGGAGAGTAAACATCGAACAGGCGTGGTTCGATGCTAAATCGACATCGAAGCTCTTCCGTTCGATGCACCCTTCTCTCCGGGCATTCGCTGCTGCGCTGACCCAATGTCGAATTTGGGCCTATCCTAAATAATCCCCACCACTAAACTTCCGTGTATAAGTGTAAGCATATGGCAGCTTGATCTTCCAATCATCCTTTCAGATGTATTAACATACTCCACACAGTATATACATATACATGTGTTGAAAATTCAACGATGGTACACCAGTTGACAGAAATTTATATCGAACCAATTCCGAAGAATCAGAGCTTGAAAATCTCATCTATCTTTTGTATTCTCACTTCAGGTTCATCAAGTTTCTTCATATCTTCCGCTGCCACCCTACTATTCCTGGTTACAATCACGGCACACACTCGCCCATCAATGAAAAATGACTGATTATTGTACATGAATCAAAAATCAAGACAACATGTGCTGAGACACAAAAATGTTCATTATGCTCAATGACCCTCGTGTTTACGCACTTTGCAGCAAGCCAGCACTTGCATAGTGTAGGTTTCTCATATAACTTCAGTTGAGTACAGCAATGGTAACTTCAAATGTTTTAGTAACACCTTGTCCGACAAAGTCACTCCAGTAATCAATTGTTGCTCAAACAAGGGACACGGCAGCAACATCCACAGAAAAACAATAGCACAGCAGAGAGGAGTGCATCCATCAAACTAAATCAATACTAACACGATGTCGTGACCGTTGCTTTATTTTGCAAACATTAATCTTTGTGATACTGGAAAAAAGTATTTGCAGGATTCGAGTTCAACAAGTAAAACAGTTTTGAAGTACAACATGAATGAGGCACGTGAATACATAGCTTTCAGCGATTTAATACAGTGTGCTGTTAAACCAAAAAGAGCTCCAGCCAGGGATGCTGGCTGATAACTAGGCATTTGGATCTAACTTCATGCCATTTAACTGCCACATTGCATTAGAAAGCGTTCCATAAGAGGTGATTAAGAGCACACTAAGAAATAAACGGTATTAATACTCATGATAAATTTCAAGACAGTTTCTCATCTTCCAGCAGAAAAGAAACAGATTCTTCTGATACATTATACATATGCTAAATAAAGCGGGATGTTCATCATCCTTTCCCAAAGACCAAAAGCAAATTGACAAAAGTATAGCATCTGTAGCTATCTGTTCTCACACTTGTATGCAAAAGCAAAGGATACCAACAAACATGGGATTCTGCTCAAGTTAGTCACATGGTATTGTTAAGCATTTAATAAAAAGATTTGGCACAATACTGTGAATGTTAGCCGCTACTAACAGAAATCCACAATGAAATGAAATAAATATGATCTCTTTCATAACATCATATCACTTTTATAAACATAAACACCGAGTAAGACACTCAGCAGATGAAATATATTTATAGAATAAATCGGCTACTTAACGTTTAATCACAAAGATCACAAAACTTACTGTGGACAAAGCATGTAGGATTCAGCCGACCTATATTTTTCACACTTAAGAAACCAACCGACTTCCATCCACGGCCCAACAGCATGCCACAGTCGTAATAGGTGTGCAAGCATGACAATCATCACTATCATATGAAGATGTCATTAATACAATGCCATGTACATCGGTGGCATGACTCTGGATACCATAATGTTTCACTGCTGACCACCCTATATGAGAATTCACATATCAAATCCTGGCATTGCAAACTGGGATGCAAAACTTTCTACTCGCGTTCTGAGCTGTACAATTTCTTTGTTTTCCTCAATTCCCTTCAGAAAAGGTTTTTGAAATTTCCCATGTTCTTTCTGAACAGAACTTGCAATCTGCGCAGCTCTAAGCAGAAATTCAGCCATCGTCTCAAAATCAGACTCAACACAACCTCTTGACGTCATTGCAGGTGTACCTGAAGGGATTCACATGGAAGGTTATCACCAGCGCACAAAAGCCACTTCATATACCACATAGAATGCACAGAAACGATCAAAAATGCAACGAATGAGATCTGACATACCAATCCTTACACCATTCGGGGTAAGATTGCCGTTATCATCGAAGATTGTGACCTTATTGAGAGTAATATGACAAACCTCACAGACCTTCTCAAAGTTTTTACCTATATGTCCAAAACAAAGAAAGATCAGTATTGACTTTTTCCAATCAATATAAAACGAGTACGTTGCGAGCTCAGGAGCAGAAAAACTACTTGATGAATGCAAATAAATATAATTCCATTGAACAATTAGGCAGAATAATGGAAAAAGTGCTGAGATCACTAAAGCAACACACATAAGTGCACAGAATAAGCCACAAAGATTAACCAATGTAGCCACATTCCAAGAAAAGCCATATAAAAATGAGACGATATATTCAAACAAAGGAACACGCCAGACCACACATGATTTGATTTGACAGATTTCAACAACTAACTTTCAGTAAGCATATGTTTTGTACAATCACAGATGCTTAGGCTATCGATGTCATAATTTTATGATCAAACAAACCCCCCCACCCCGCTCTTCGTAGAGAAGAATCTGGTAAAAGTTCCTGCTTCCAAGGAAAATAAGTATTCAAACCTATTGACAACTACATGACCTAAAGAGCACCACTATTCATCTTTGCCTATCGTAGATAAATGTGACAAAATGACAAAAAGAACGCATGCATTGGGCACACAGACAATGTCATTTACATCCATGTACTGCATTTTCGCATCAGTGCAACCGTACTTCTGCTCACTCACTTGTATATTTCACATAAACCAGAAAACAGGAGATTTCCGCCAATTCCATTTCTACGTAGCATGTGATGCTGTCCAATGGAATCTAAGTTAGGATGCAAAAAAAAAAAAAGACGAATTATAGTAGCACAGTTTCAGGCAATCAGCACATGATATATCAATATCAGTAGGCAGAAAAAATGGGGAAGAAGGGCTACATTACATGCCTGTCAATCCAAAATTTC
The DNA here is from genome assembly GCA_948329865.1 of Linaria vulgaris. Lineage (NCBI taxonomy): Eukaryota > Viridiplantae > Streptophyta > Magnoliopsida > Lamiales > Plantaginaceae > Linaria > Linaria vulgaris. The sequence goes on from OX415253.1 coordinate 78,724,372, forward strand.
TTAGATCCCAGAGCAACATATGATTATCAGTGCCCCCAGTGACAAGTCTACAATTTCTTCTCAACAAAGATGATGCTAAAGCCTGAGCATTTTTCTTCACCTGCTGCATGTAAATCTTATACTCAGGAGTAGCAACTTGTTTCAGAGCTATTGCGAGGGCTGCAATGTGATTATTGTGTGGGCCGCCTTGCAGAGATGGGAAAACAGCGAAACTTATTCTTTCCTCAAAATCATATTTATCAACGCCATCCCCGTGATTCAAAAGCAATCCCCTCTTCTTTGGCTTTAGCCCCTTCCTGTAGAAAATTATACCTCCCCTAGGACCACGGAGACTTTTGTGGGTTGTTGAGGTAACAATATCACAAAAATCAAAAGGACTTGCACATACCTGCAGACACAAATAGTGTAATGCTTAAAATCAAGGGTCGGCTGACAGAAAGGAGAAACAACAATGCACAAATTCTCAAATCAACAGGAATACTACTACAAAGACGGTATGAGGACTTGTCCGAAACACCAAGCCACCGGAACTTGGGCAAAAACACAATGCAGAAAAGCCTTTCCACGCATTTATGACCTAATGTTCAAGATCAACAAATTGGTTCCCCCAGCAGAAAAATACATAATACTATGATACAGACCCGTCTCAGTTCTAAATTTGAGACATCACGATGACATTCACTAACAAGGTTATTATTTTGCACATCACCTGTCCAAGTTCAACGTGAACCCACCTTGGTGGTCTAGGAGAATGCAACTACCCTGACAACCAAAGAGTTCGTTATGTGGTTAAATGCAACCCTGCTCTCTTTCTAAGTAAAACAAGTGATACATTTATTCCACAGCATTTGGTTGGAGACCCTCAATCTCAATAAACAATAATTTCACATATGAAAGCATACTTGAACTTATCCATGTATAAAATTCACCAAGCATCAGAAAAGTCTCGAAATAATGCTCAAATGAACTTTTATTACTCATTAGAAGGGCAACACCAGTCCACCCAAAATCACTGTTATACTGAAATCGGATGACAATGCTGGAAGAAATGTCCTCAAGCAATATTACAACCCAAAATTACCTTAAAACTGATATAAGGGGTAGGAGATAAAAATTAATAATGCTCAAGTCAGTATTAGCATAGAACTCCTTAGGAATAATCTGAATGCAATACAATAAACAAGTTTTGCTGAACTGCAACGCGTAAAGATCTTCAGTTAGCTGGGTTAGCTACATCCATAGGACTGTTGCTGAGATAACCATGCAAACTAACTAATTTCACACCTGCTACAAAAACTGAAAGTGCATATAAAGATGCTCAGACAATTCACTGTTCAAAAGACACAGTATCATCAACTAAGTGATATTTTAGACAAACAATAATGCCAATACAGATAAGAGACATGATGCGAGCATAAATGGGTAATTCTACTCATCAACTTTCATAATGTGCGGTCACAATGGATGTTTTGGGAACAACCTTCAGACATAAGTAACCAAAGAATGAACCACGCATAACATTAACACATAACTACATATGCAATGCAACTCACAAACAAGATCATAGATTTTCACCTTGGCAGCAATAAGACCACTAGTTTGTGCCATGTCACACAATAAAACCGCACCACATCTATCTGCTATCTGCCTAAACCTTGAGTAGTCCCACTCCCGCGGATATGAACTCCCACCACAAATCAATATTTTGGGATGAAAGTCAAGTGCTCTCTCTTCAAGTTTTTCGTAGTCTATATATCCCGTCTGTTGGTTGACCTTATAAGGCAAACTCTCAAAAAAGATTGAAGCTCCAGACACTTTCCTTCCATTTGGCAAATAACAACCATGACTCGTGTTTCCTCCAGAAGGTGTGTCCAGCCCCATAATCCTATCACCTGGCAACAAAAGCCCGGTATACACCGCAAAATTAGCGGAAGTACACGAGTACGGCTGCACATTGACACCCCAACTTTCAGAATCAAGACCAAAGGCAGCCAAAGCCCGCTGGCAACAGAGTGTTTCGATCTCATCAATATACTGATTCCCACCATAGTAACGAGCACCGGGCATACCTTCAGAGTATTTATTGGTCAAGTGGCTCCCCAGTGCCTCCATAACAGCTTTGCAAACAAAATTCTCCGAAGCTATCAATTCAATACCTTTATACTGCCTCTCCTTCTCTTTCTCCATTACCTGGAAAATATCGGGGTCAACATCCCGCAGGCACTGATTGCCCCACGCCCTGACCGCGTTTCTACGCGATTCCATCTCATTCAAAGAAGAGCAAGAAGTGACTACGTCCCTTTTCCGTTTGAAGGTCATTGAGTGCCCTAAAAGCTGAAATTCAACATCTTTTTCCTCTTCCTCCTCCTCCTCCTCCTCAATAGCAATGTTATTCGGACAAGTCTCCGTTTGCATCAATTGGAGCGGAACGGAGAGCGGGGGATGCAACGGATCCCGAGCCCTCGACTCAATCTGAAAGGAAATTGAGTGGTCGTCGGCAACAACCACCTTTGAGCTCTGATTAACATTAGCATTAGCAGAAACGTGAGATACAAACCCTAACGACAGACAATTGCTCGTCGGGGGTTGAGTCAAATCCATTAGGGTTTGACAGCTCAAAACTGGAATTCGAATAGTAAATCAGACCTCAATTTAAAACCCTAAATCAATCAATAGAAATGCAGACGAATAATAAGAGCAATATGAACCGGAGATTGAAATTACCACGAAGAAGACAACCCCTAATTCAAAAAATAATAATACAAAATAATAAAAATGGAGACAATTCCGGTGATCGGCTGTGAATTTTGACGATGATAATAATAGCAACTAAATTGCAAAACGTGATACGCTCGATCAGTATATAGAGTTACTACTACGAAGTACAAAGTATAACGACGTTCCGTGATTATTAGGTGCGTGCCGTTATAAAATGAGGTGGTGTGCATTCAGTCAATTTAAATAACTTATTTCGCAGAATTCGTAAAATTGTAATTATAGCTAACATGGAAACTACATGTATTTTTCGTTTCGATATAGTTACAAACGAAAATATTTTGGTATTTTTCGAGAAAACGTACGAAATTTTTGATCCATGCCGTTTAGTACAAAATGGTAATAATTACATGTTAAATAAATATGTTGCGAAGCTAAGCTCTATAATTATATGACAAATAAAATTGATCAATAACACTTGTAAACGAGTTATAATGAATATACATCATTATCTTTTAATTAATCTTAGAAACGTTGGCACGCAATTCCCGCTTGATTAAAAATGTATTTTAATTTGTATGGTGAAAAAAATAACTTAAAGGTGTAAACCGTAAATATATAAGGATATGAAGTTTATATAGAAAGTTTCATATTTTGGGGAACTGAATGTCTAAATTCCCAATCAACATAATTATTGTAACTAATGATTCTACTTAAATCTTTAAGCTAATTAAGAACTTAAAAATAAAATACTGTGTCAGCTCTAAAATTATGAGGCTAAAATCGGAAATTTAACGTTTGGTGTCACACTTTGCCTTCATTTATATAATAGTATAGATATTTGTGGTGATGCAATATCGTCTGGGCTCCCGAAAATCGGGGGAATCGGGGATACAATCACGAGTGTTATTCGGAACGTCGATCCCGAGCATGAGAAGGAAAGCAATGTAATTTTTATTAAGGGAATAGAGTGATTTACAATGAGGGGGTCGTCTGTGGGGGAGGAAGATTCTCCTATTGCGGATGGTGCTTTGGAGTATTTTTTCTAATTACAAGTAGTTATTTGTAGTTAGCTTGATGAGTATTCTCTTGGTTCCCCTTTGTGGTGTTGGTGTGGTACTATTTATAGTGTTGATTTTGGGTCTTCTATCCAATGGTCGTTGGTCCTCCTTGATAACTCCTAAAACGGGGGTGACCAATGTTGTATAAGGTCTTCAACACCAATGAGGGTGGGTCGGTGAGAGTTGCCCAATGAGGTGAGTTTGACAAGGTCTCTCTAACCGGATAATAATTATATCTACTCCAATCGTCTTGAGGGGTTTTCTGAGCCAATATGGGTGTGATAGCTCTGCTCCAATAGTCGTTCTAGGCGGAAGAGGGCCGGTGAGGTGTGTCGCCTGCTGCCTCAATAGTAGTCTTGAACCAATTAGGCGAGGTCATCCTTCTTAATGGCGGGTAGTTGGGAGCTGCTTTTGATGTTGATAGTTGGCATTCTCTTCAAGTCGAGTTGTGTCCGAGTCGTGTTGTCTCCGGGTGGTTGACGAGTGATTCTTCGAATTGTGTTTCCTCCGAGTGGCAGGGAGATCTTCTGAGCCATGTTATAAAATCTTCGAGTCGTTATTTCCAGGTTGTTGGTGAGAAATCGTCCCCCCTCCCCCCCCCCCCCCCCCCCCATGACCTTTCTTGTATTCACTCTTTCCCTTGTTGTTTTGTACTACTTTCCTTTCTCAAAAGTGACTTGGCTAACTGTTGAGCATCAACCGGGGGTCTCTTATGGCGAGACCCGTGAGATCCAGATAGCAGGATTAGCTTACTAGTGGGTCACTTTGACCCGGGAGGGAGGGGGCTCTTAAGGTTCTTACGGGTACCTGGTAATGTGGATGACTCTTGGGCGGATGAGCAAGGTGTACCCGGATCTTTTATCTAGATTGTATACCCTCAGTGGGGCGTTAGTCGGTCGTGACTCGGAGGTACTATTTTTTCCGACCCTTGGTCGTTTTTATGGGGTAGCTGTTTTGTCTATATCCGGGAACAGGTAGGAATATGCATCATCAATTTGTTTATCTACAAAACTATAAAAAGAAAACTTTAATAGACATACAAAAATGCCTTTAATAATCTTATGTTTAAGCCCAATAAAATAACAAGTTTGGTTTGAATGAACAAGACTATCATCTACTAGAAAATAAAATTTATTATACTTCTTGTATCTAATAATATAATTTAGTACAACGAGTTAAATATCTCAAGATTTGATGTTGAAGGTTTGAGAGGGATATAGGTATTTTTTCACCTGTAAAAGAATTTAAAGATAGAGGTTTCTTTTAACATTAGTGATGGATTGAGATCATTTAAAGATATTGGTTTTTTTAGTTATTTGGGCTCCTTAAGAAAAAATCTAACAAAAAAATTAAGTGTTGCTACAAAGTTTTAAGCCCATGACCTATCAAATGCAATGGTAACACTATTATTGTTGCACCATAACCACAGTTGGCAGGGCCTTGTTGAGCGAAACGCCAAGTGCGAATGAGCCACGCCTTGGAGAGAATACTTAATTCAATGGAAGTGACTGTTGGAGATTGAGGCGACATAGGAGACCGAGAACGAGTTATGGCAGTTTCAGGACAAGATTCAGGTGTTTTGGAGTTTTTAGGCGTCGAGAACGCCACCTATTCCACGGGCGGCTACACTTTCGTTTGTCCGACAAGCAGGAGCTCGCATTATCCAGCCAACAACGCGCCAAACACATTAACAGAATAAACGACGCGCGTGGGACTATCTGACATTATTAAATATGTCAAATATAGATTCTTCCTTGCATATAATAATGTTAAACTTCTTTATAGCGTGGCTAGAGATTGGTCAACTCATTTTATTGTAAGAATAGTGTAGAACGTTTTTTTAGCCTTTAAGGTCGTTAGATTAGATTGATTTGGCTCATTCATTAAGCTCAACTCCTTATATATATTGCGTGACTTTTACATTTTCAGACATCGTGAATTTTTTTTAGCTCACTTGCATAGTTTTGAACAATCTTTTTCTCTCTTTTCTCACATGATATCATGTTAAGAGTCCAAATGCTATTATGCCTAATCATACTTCAAAGCCAAGAAGAATTGTCGGACAACCAAAGTTGGAGTACGGATTATATAATGTAGAAAGTCTAAGAGTTATTCTTGTGTATTTAAATATTAATATAACTAGTGTGCTTAATTAATAATATTTAGATAGTGGAAGTTGACTGCAGCTATGTAACTTCCTTAAAAACTAGGACGGTACTATATTAAATGTAGGATTGTACGACCATTTGTGATATGAAAAAGTATGTTATTTGTTTAATCTATTCTATGTATCTTCTCATCTCACCTTTTTTTTTTTTGGATGACGCGGGAACTCTAGCCGCTATCCTTCGGGTGCGCACTAGATAAACCCACGGGTAGACGAAATAGCCTGCAAACCTCGTCTCCCTGATAAATCACACTAGGCTAACCATGTGTGACAGACCATGACCTAGAGCATAGAAATCGCTTCGCTCCCACTGGGGTTCGAACACGAGACCTAGGAGAGGAAACCCCCGCTATCCTTCGGGTGCGCACTAGGTAAACCCACGGGTCGACGAAATAGCCTGCAAACCTCGTCTCCCTGATAAATCACACTAGGCTAACCATGTGTGACAGGCCATGATCTAGAGCATAGAAATCGCTTCGCTCCCACTGGGGTTCGAACACGAGACCTAGGAGAGGAAACCCCTCCTCTCTCCTTTTCTCATCTCACCTTATTTGGAGATTTGTTTTATCTCATATTATAACTGGAAATTTACTGGTAAAATAGATTCGGGGTGGGCTTCAGGTGGCTCCACCCCTCTTTCCAATCATTAGAAAAAAAATCAATTGAATTACTTTATGTTAACATACAAAATTCAAGAATAATCATATTGTTCTAAACATCGACTCAAACTATAATTATGATAGAAGTTTACGTGATACAATGCTACAAAAACAACAGTATATAAAAACTTGTTTAAGTTTAGATTTTTTTAACTATTTAACAAGACTCCTTATATATTTATTTTTTCTTCGACTAAAATAGATTTGATAAAATTTATATATTTTTTGTTAATATGTTATTATCAAAGATGTGTATTGTGTGAGACGAGCGTCTAAGTTTGCAGTGAGACGTCCAATCCGTAAATCTAGTAACATGCTACAACAAATAAGATCGAGATAATGCAAACATTGTTATCGAATGTATTGTCGGTTATATTTTCATAAACTTCATCAAAAAAAATATATATGACTTGAGTACTAGTTGTTGTATTACGTATGTTCTCTCATATTTGGTATATGTTGTGTTTTCGCATTGGTGTTAAGTATTGTTGCATCACTTTAGTATTTCGTATGTCTAGTGTAATTTTGTTGTTTCTGTGTTTTCTCATGTTTGTTAGTTGCGGGTTTCAATCTGGATCTTTTTGGTGCATTTGGTGTTTTTAGTTTGCAGGGACTTGACAATGGATAGTTTGGTTGGATCCTTGCTCCTAAAATCTGGGGTTTCTATAGATTTTTTTTTCCTTCATATTCCTGTAAATCGAGTACCCAGATCGAAGATAGAGTGGTTTTTATATGTGTCAGAAGAGCTTTTGATTTGCTTAAGTCTTTTACGAAGTGAGTCTACTACCTTCGTCGTTGATGTTACTGTTGTTGGTGTTGATCGTCTGCCCGCCTTAGCCAAATGTCTTGTTGCTTCTTTCACATTACGTCGTTACTATTTGTTGTTAGTTTGTATTAGTTTTAGTTTACGCTTGGTTTTGTTCATGTTGGCTGTATTTCATTTGTTCTTTGTACTGTATTAGACAGTTTGATAAATGAATGGCATATTAATTATATAAAAGAAAAAATTATTCTACAATGTTATTTCATAAATGAGGAAGATTGCGGTGAGAAAATAAATAATTAGCTGAACATTTGATGGCTGAATGAAAGTATGAAACTATGAAACAATGATTTTATGAGAAAAGGAAATTGAATCACAAATCAGAACTGCACTGAGGCAGATATTTTGTTGAAGCACTTCTTACAAGTACTTCGAATACGTTTATAATAAGTTAGATTTTATATATAACTAAGTCAACACATAGGACCGCATAGCGCAGTGGATTAGCGCGTCTGACTTCGGATCAGAAGGTCGTGGGTTCGACTCCCACTGTGGTCGGTTGGCTTTTTTTTTATGGTATGTTGGGCTTTTTTATTAGTTTTATACTTTTATACTCCCGGCTAATAGTTTTATTTACTACATAAAATAAATATTTTCATCTACATTAAACCTTCTTCTCTTGGAAAAAATATTTTGTAGACTTATGATGTGGTGCAACAATTTTTTTTGATTAAATATCTTTTTAATTTAAAAAATAACCTCTATATAATTATTTTTCTATGGTGCGACGTTTGTGATATTCAAATTATTACAATACGTCATTGTGTTTTGTGTATCAGGTGCATAAATTATTTTTATTCTTATGGGGCTTTATGGTAGTGAGGGGGATGACGCATACTCAAACAATGGCTTTCCCATGCTGATTTATCAACCTCTGGGGCTTACATCCTTTCCTCCCGACTTGCTCATAGGAATCAATGGGAGAATAGAAAATTGCTCAAGTGGAAGTTGAGGATAGCATCAAGTCATCATGCCCCATGTTACAATAGCCGGGAAAAAGGGTTGCGCTAGTTATAACCATGCATTTCATGTTCTTAGACAATTGTAATTAATTTAATTAATTTGATATAAGCTTTAAAATAACTTGAGTGGCTAACAAACTTTAAATAGCGTCTTCAATTAGTTTATATTCTTAAGTGATATAAGCTACCGCTAATCTTAGCATAACCAATCATCTTTTTGAATCTAAATCCAACACAGATGCTGAGAAAAAAATTAGTTGTGCAGTCACAATCACGAGTGAGTTTAGTGACTCATAACACATTGCAGGTCAGCTTGGGAATAAGAATGACAAATTATAAACTAATATTTGGCTACAAAAATGATGGATTCAATATCTATGACTTTATAGTTGCTTTTGATTAAATATCTTTTTAATTTAAATATTTTTTTTGATTAAATATCTTTTTAATTTAAAAAATAACCTCTATATAATTATTTTTCTATGGTGCGGCGTTTGTGATATTCAAATTATTACAATACGTCATTGTGTTTTGTGTATGAGGTGCATAAATTGTTTTTATTCTTATGGGGCTTTATGGTAGTGAGGGGGATGACGCATACTCAAACAATGGCTTTCCCATGCTGATTTACCAACCTCTGGGGCTTACATCCCTTCCTCCCGACCTGCTCATAGGAATCAATAGGAGAATAGAAAATTGCTCAAGTGGAAGTTGAGGATAGCATCAAGTCATCATGCCCCATATTACAATAGCCGAGAAAAAGGGTTGCGCTAGTTATAACCATGCATTTCATGTTCTTAGACAATTGTAATTAATTTAATTCATTTGATATAAGCTTTAAAATAACTTGAGTGGCTAACAAACTTTAAATAGCGTCTTCAATTAGTTTACATTCTTAAGTGATATAAGCTACCACTAATCTTAGCATAACCAATCATCGTTTTGAATCTAAATCCAACACAGATGCTGAGAAAAAAGTTAGTTATGCAGTCACAATCACGAGTGAGTTTAGTGACCTATAACACATTGCAGGTCAGCTTGGGAATAAGAATGACAAATTGTAAACTAATATTTGGCTACAAAAATGATGGATTCAATATCTATGACTTTATAGTTGCTTTCGTTTACATTACACACAAATAAATTTGAGGAGCATGAATCTAGAACATCAAGAACGAGCCTCCTAACATGTGATTTTGATACGGTGGAATCCACTATCTAAGCTGACTAGATTCATTTAAAATAGTAAACTTGTTGATTGTATACCTACAAATAGCTTTTTATAGCCTAAAACAAGCCTTTCGACAACAGTATAACAAACTTACATCACGTTTACATTCATATGGTTCCATACAAATTGTTTCTGATATTCTTTGTTCATTAAAAATAACAATCAACCCCAATCCTTAGCTTGTATAAGGCCGAGTTGGTCTAAGGACCTTTTGTGATTTCATTATCTACCAAAAAAAAAAAAAAAACAAGTAGCGTAATGACGTGTTCTTCTTTGTTACTTATGCGTAATGTCACTTAAAATTACTTTTGATTAAAAGTCGAGAGTCTTTGATATTACTTCAAGAAAACTACTTAAATTTGATAAAATGCCATAATTACAAAACAGTTAAAAAAACATCACATTTCTCTGATTTTTGCTATTTTTTTAAAAAAATAAAATCACAAGCAAAAATGAGTGATGATACAAACAATTGAAAGTGTCAATGTGAATTCAAAAGTCAATGAAATCTTTTATAAGCATTTGCAAACACCACAAAAAAATGATAATTTATTAATTGGTAGTTTAAACGGAAAGCATAATATGATAAAAGTGAAACTAAATTAACTTAGGCAATAGAATTAGATCAATTCTACCCAAAGCGAAAAGTAATTAATTGGAAAAATAGAAAGAAAGAAAGTAAATAAATAAATAATGGATTGCCAATTGAAAAGAAAAAAGAAGATGAAGAAGAAAGTAAATTGAAATGAAGTTATCAAAAAAAAAAAAAAAGTAAATTGAAATGAAGAAAAAGTAAAAGGACAATACATATCATCTTGTCAAACGCAAAAAAGAAAAAAAGAAAAACTCTGATTCAAAGACAGACAAACAAAACACACAGACAGAGAGAAGAAGAAGAAGAAGAAGAAACCCTAATTTGTTAAGCTTTGATAATTATCATTATCACATTGTCAAGATCTTTATTTCAAGGTTAGCATTCATTCTTTTCTTATTTATTTGTTACAATTTAGTTTTACTCATTCTGTTAAATCTAAATGTGATTGGATTTTGGGGGTTATGATGAATAATTAACCCTGAGTTGGAATCTTTGTGTGTGTTGGAGGATTGATGCCGGTGATTAGTATTTACAGCTTAGAATGATGGTGGTGAGACTCTGTTGTGACTGTTTTCCACTGTTTTCGAGCTTTCAGCAAACTCGATAAATTTCTGGTTAAAGCCAAACAAATCGGATTGATGATTACGTGCAAAATGCAGCTGCATCTTCATTTTTCAGTTATATCGTTCGAGCAAAACACGTGTAGTTGGATCTAATGTTTTCCTGCTATGATTAGCTTTAGCTGAATGGCACGGGGAAGAAGTTTTATCGGCTAGTAACTTCAAATTGGGACTTTGACTTCTTTTAGATGCCTTTACTAGCACAAATATGTAAAATTCTGGTTTCATGCCATCAACTCCTTGGTGCTCGATTATACTCTTACAAGTCTGCGATGTTGTATAGGTCCTTTATTATGATGTGATATCAAATTGGTGCAAATAGTTGGTCGAAAAATTGGGAGAAAACGTAAGCGGATACTGTGATAAACTTCTCATTTGATGAAATTCATCTAAGAGTTAGAGAATCCCTCTACTACAATAAGAGATAATTAATTAAGTGAGTTTTCAGACTTTGGGGATGTTTGAGATCTCTAAGAAAAGCAGGATTTAAGCACTTTTAGGGCGTTTACTAGTCAACCTTTTACGTTTTGGATAGCTTTATTTAATCAACAAAATCAACACAGTTTCAAAAGCTGGTGTGTGCTTATGTCTTTTGCTTCTAGTAGCCTGTTTCAAACACACCCTCAACTTATGATTTGAAGGATCTTTTAATGCTCTAACTTATATAATGCACTAGTACTTTCAAAGAACAGTTTGCAAATAGAACCGAGTTTGTAATCTTATGTCGCTATGCCAAACCAGCACAAAGGCATATGCTAAATTCTAGAGAAATTACATTAAGTTCAATACGAGGTAGATCGACATCCATGGCTTTTTAAACCTATGGAAACACTAAACAAACTTTTATTGGGAAAACATAATTGAGTCTCTCTTATATGACAGTATAAATACCTTCAGAAGTAATAAATAGTGGGTGGTATTATTCAAAGATTTCAAGAGACTCGATTGGGAAGACACTGCCACCAGGAAAACCCGCATAATCCCTTTGTAAATTGAAAGACTATCTGCATTGGAAATGGGACATTATACACATGATTTCTCAACCATGTATATATTGGAATATACTCTCACTTCATGAACCAACTTACTGTGTAGCTGCTCTTATTCTGTTCGGACTATTATTTATCTTTCCCACTCTGCTTAGTAAGACTTTCTGTCATGTTTGGTTAACTTAGTCAGTAGCTTGGATCTTGTATATAATAGGACTTATGTATCCACAACTCTCAAGAATCTTCTTCTCTCGCGAGCATGAAGAGTATAGCACCTGTTCCATGTATTATTCTAGAGCAGATTCTTCCATTCAAAGTGGGGCTACCTGCTAGATTTGTTAATAACATTCCAGACCATTACGTTTGTTGTTCGAATCGTGCCTACCCGTGACTGTTGTGTTAGAGAACTTTTTCAACAACTTTCTTGGAATTAAATTGGATTGTTGATTGGTCTTTTGATCAATACTACTTTAAATAGTTTGCATGGGTAGAACTCCCAATCTTGTGCTCTTTCTATTTATGAAACTTGCACACTCAATTTCTCATTTTGTGCACATTTTATCATAAGAAGCACAAAAAGTACCGGTTCATAATGTGGTTTGGTGATTGGAGATTTGAGTTTGGATTTCGTGGTGGAATCGCAAAGAACTCAAAGTAAGACTTAGAACCAACTCAGTCCTCCTTAAAAGGCCTTATGAAGGCAGAGGTGAAAACAATTAACATATATAAGCTAACCATTTAAAAGCAATTTGGATTAGGTTTCAACTAGCCTCTCCAAGTGTAAGTTCTAATGACCATCAGATCTAGCACGTGTGTAGTAAGCAATGTCATCTCCAACTTGGATAAACTCTGATACTACGTAGAAATTTAGAGTTCCCGGATTGCACTAAAAGACATTATTAAAGGGAGGGGGAGTTTTTAATATACAAAAGCCCATATTCATTTCTTAGTGATGTGAGATTTTTCTACACAAAGGAACAAAGACTTCTATGTTGTAGTTGTCGACCATACTTTTACGAAGCACCTCTTGAGTTTGCATATGCTTCTAACGTTGTCGAATATTTACTTTTTCTTATTTAGAAATTGCAAGCTCCCTGGTGTGTCCAAGATCATGAATCTTGGCTTTTTGTCAGGATTTTAATTTATTCATTTGGAGCTCACTCTTTGAGCTTTAATAGGGATTACTTTGTAATTTAGCTTATCTACTACCTCCAAACAAATTGGCGAATTGTAGTTAGCAGAATTTTGGAATGTCATACATTCGCATAAATGACTACTAGTTTAATTAAAGCGGCATGTGGTTACCCTTTAGATCTAGTTCTTTTTTCTTTTCCTTTTTTAAAATCTTATTCTTGTAATGGAGATAAAAAGTGATATAGCCAAGATTATCCAGAAGATGTATTAAGAAATCATGAGATCGTTGTAAAGCAAAATGAAAGAAAGAGAAAAACGCATGGTTGGCCCCCAAGATCTAGGGAAGGGTGTTTGTTTTGGAATCATCTGCTGAAGTTAACTTTTCTAAAAACAAGACATGATAAGCTTAATCTGCCAGCTGATAGCTATTAAAGTTTTTTAATGAGTGGGGGAGAACTCTCTTGAGATTATGATGTCTGTACAACATTTGATATTGTGATCTTTATTCTATATCATGGTGATGATGTTGACAGTGATGTAGGCAACTTGTGAATGAGTTGATATGCAATGGTAACAAATTATCCAATAAGGTTAGGTGCCAACTGTCGTGTTGTATCCAACGAAAATGACCGAACAAAATTGTTTGGAGCTAAATTTTCAGCACAGACTCTAGCAGGTAGGACTACTTAAAACAAAAATCTTCTCTAACTACACATGGTATAAACCCTATCTTTGTGCAACTCATCTCAGGCTAATTTCCAAGAGATTATTTGTTTTTGTAGGATGTGGCAGATTTATCCCAACATAAATTAAGTTTGAGTCTCTCGATGCTTTTGTTGATTTTCAAGGTGATTCAGTGTTATATAATGTGTACTAGCAGAGTAAAATTATGTATTTTGTAGAGTTGATTTAACGTTTCCTTGGGTATAGAAAGTTGAAGAAGCCAAAGATGTCATTTACTATTTGTTGCATTGAACTTAATGTAATTTTCCGATAGATAGCCTATGTCATTTGGCGTTTTGGAAGAGTGAATAAGATAATATATTCAATTTTATGTCATAGATTTGCTCAACTCTTATCCCTTCCTCTAAAGTCTTTAAGGTGAAAAGTTCCTCTTAACATTTAGTTGATTCCACTGTGTGAAGAGTTTCTCTTGGATTTCCCCTGTGCTTTTGTGTGATTGTCCAGTGTTACAAGGCACAAATGTCATTTTATGAATACGTGTCAAGCAAAGTTGTAGACGTAATTTCTGGTTCTTGGTTAGTGTTACTTAACTTTTTAGTATGTTATAGATTCCAAAATTTAGTTCTCTTCCTTTCTTTTTTTTTTCTTTTTTCCCGGGGGCTGATGGGACTGTGTTAAATGGTGAAGCTGCTGTATAAAATGATAGGATATGATTAGTAGTCCGTGTGTTTTTGCTGTAATTCAGTTTACAATTTATTTCTGCTCTGGATTTGATCTGTTCTTTAATTTTAGAATTCTGTTTGCGGTTAGTGGGAGGTTGATGACCATTTTCTTACATATCTGTCTATATTTGATGATTAATGAATGCTATCTGGAAGATTATCTTTGTCTTCGATTTAATCTTGAAGTAGAGAAATGTGGTTGATGTCAATGGCTAAGTTTTCGAAATCCATGGGAATGAATGGCTATTCACCAAAAATATTTTATGGAATTGAATCTTTGATAATTTATGTAGCTTGGTGTTTTTCTATTAGTTGTATATTGATGTTATTTCTCCATTATGAATTGCCGAAGTAATGGTAGTATGCCGGTAGAATGTCATAATGAAATTTCAGCAACTTGGGGTGATCCTTTTCGATAGTTGATAATGAATATTTTTCAAGCCTCATGCCACATATCCATTGAACGTGTATCACCATATGGGTATATAATCATGATATTGAATGGAAAAATATAATTACGATTGAATATGATAATGCAACATTATTTCGACTTGTTTCTTCTGTTATCTGTGCATTTATTTGGTTCTTTTTCAGTTGTTTAAGGTAAAACTTGACATTGTGCATCTGACATATAAGAAGGTTTTGTGTTTTCCTTTCAAAAGTACGGTTTTCATATTATGTTATTGATATAAATTACAGGAACTGGTTTCTTCAGCTATGGCGAACACCAAGGGACAGGCTAGCATTAGAAGCATGATGTACAATGGCAAGAGTCCGTTACTGCCTCCTAAAAGCCCATTCCCCACCATATCCCCATCCTTCACTGAATATATTCCTACTCAACCGGTAGCTCCAAAAGCTGTCTCGAAGCCCAGAGAAGGAATTTCACACCATCAACGCACTTCTTCTGAGAGCTGTTTGATAGAGGAGCAGCCATCTTGGCTAGACGAACTTCTCAACGAGCCAGAAACTCCGGTGCGTAGAGGAGGTCACCGTCGCTCATCAAGTGATTCTTTTGCGTATACCGACTCATTTAATGCTGGGAGCATGAATTATATTTCACAAGATGATAATAAGCTCAAGTATTTAACTCCCGGCTCCACATGGGGATCTCAAGACTTCGATATTTATAGAGACTTGCGGCAAAACTCTTTTTACGCTGACTTAAACTCATCTAGTAAAATCAAGAATAAACCATGGGATACTACTGCAAGTCCGTTTGTCCCTCGTGGATTTACTTCGCTTAGGGACAATACTGTGGTTCAAAGTCCGGGGACATTGAGCACTTCACAAGATTCTGATAGAAATTCTTCTTCTTCAGCCGAGAGGAAAGATGCGGTTGAATCTTGTCCGCAGGATCAAAAAGGTTTTACTGAGAAAACGGACACTTCTCGTTCTAAGTCTTCTGAACCAGACACAAGACGTGCCAAGCAGTACGTGACTCGACTTTTTCTGATCAATTATGTTTAGTGGCCGTTTAGGTTTATTTGTCACTGTCTTGTTATATAACTGGCTTTCCTCTTCCATTTATTGTGTCACTATCCACCAAATCATTGTTGGCTTACTAGTTTGTTCCAATTCTTTGTTCAGTCAAATTGTGTCACCAATAAGAAAACTGGCTTAGCTGTCTTGAAAACTCTCCTCTGTTGTCCTCATCTTTTATGATTGCAAGTTTAGAGGCTATAACTTGAGTTCCCTTAGTGGGATAGTCATCGGAAAACTTAAACATGAACTTACGCTATTCTGTTCTACTTGGTAGTTTTGCTTTACACCTACATGCACGAAAGAAAGGAATTCCTTGTAAGTTGTAAATGCCATTGTAACTTAAGAACTTATGGCAAATTTATTGCATTTGCTTAATTAAACTCCTATTTCACAGATTTCTTGACTACTGCCGTTTATAATTTGCTTGCTAAGCTTTATATATAATACAGGCAATTTGCCCAACGTTCAAGGGTCAGGAAGCTTCAATACATAGCGGAACTTGAAAGAAATGTTCAAGCTCTACAGGCATGCATTCTTCCTACTCTG
This sequence comes from Linaria vulgaris, assembly GCA_948329865.1. Lineage (NCBI taxonomy): Eukaryota > Viridiplantae > Streptophyta > Magnoliopsida > Lamiales > Plantaginaceae > Linaria > Linaria vulgaris. Next base: position 78,740,765 of record OX415253.1, read on the forward strand.
ACAAAAGGGTTGAGGCACAACGATAATCTGCATGATCTTATGAGTTCTTGATATGATTATGTCTCTTCTAATTTCAGGCAGAAGGTTCTGAAATTTCTGCTGAACTTGAATTCATCAACCAGCAGAATCTCATTCTGAGCATGGAGAATAAAGCACTGAAGCAACGGTTAGAAAGTTTATCTCAGGAGCAGCTTATCAAATACCGTAAGTCTGTCCTATATGCCAATGTTTATGTTGTGCATAATGTGCTTCGGTTTTATGAGGAAACCACTAATTTGCTATATATGTTAATATTTAATTGTTTTATCAATGTTTGAACCAATTCATAATTTTATTTTGATTATGTCCTAATGGTTTTAGTAATATGTGGTTTCACTTGATTAAAGAAATCGTCCTAACGGTTTTAATAGCCCCTAAAGCTTAAAAAGACAAGTAAGAATAGAGGGTCTATATGTGATGTTTTTCGAACTATTGGATGGTGTCTTTGTAATTAGGCAAGCCTCATTAAAGCCTATGTATAATGTTTTCTTGAAATTCAAGGATATCAATGCAATTAATGAAACGATAACTACTAAGTTCAGACTGCATAAATGTAATTATCACTCTTTATTTTTGATGGCTATCCTCAATCAGGGAATTTAACTTTATTAAGAGTGTTTAAGTTAGTTAGCATAAGATGTCGTAAAAACTCACAATTCACATGTTTGTATGCAGTGGAGCACGAAGTATTGGATAGAGAGCTAGGAAGACTTCGAACGTTGTATAAGCAACAACAGCAACCACAACAGCAACAGATGTCAACAACCCATAGACGTGCTAACAGTAGAGACCTTGACCAGCAATTCTCCAGCCTTACCTTGAAACCCAAGGAAACGAGCGCTGGACTTGACTCTTCCACTGGACAACTACATATGTAATATAATCAAGCTACACTTTTGCCGTGCTGCCGTTCGAAGCTTTTGCCACCTTATTTTGCCATCCTCAATAAATGTTTCTCTTTTGAGTGCCGTAAGCCAGGCTTGTCCGGTAATCCGTCCAATATATTTTCTTGCATCGCTTGTATTTTCCGGTTGGCGCGTTTAATTGCTAGTGTTTCAGTTAGTAAGTGGCCATTTTCACTGCTAAGCATAGTGCCATATGCACCTGGTAGTCAGGTGCTGGAAAGTTAATAGTTCCGGCTGGTGACTCGCCTGAGGTGGTTTATTAAAAGACAGATTGATGCTAGAATCTGTATGTTGAAAGTGATTAATCTTTGGTCTTTTCTATCGTTCGTCCAAGAATTTGTGTTTTTCTTCACTTTATTATTGATGTGATCCTACAGAAAGAAAGGTGAGCTTCTGATTTCTCTTTCTGTGTTTGGAAAATTCTTGCTGCAAGGGAACTTGTCTGTGTAACATAGTAATAGTATTCATGTTCTCCACTTTTAGTGATTTTTATTTTGTTCATATATGTATTGATTATTTTGAGGCCTCGGTAATGTTGATCTTAAGTGACAGCATACATACGTGACAAGTGAAATTCAGGGCTTTTTAAAATATGACACTCAAAATATCATCATTGAACTGGGATTCAATTCGTATGTTATGTGTCCCTTTGATTTTGTATCAGTTATTTCAACTTCGTTTCATAAAAGAGAATCGCGATCCTGGCCAAACTTAGTCAAATATTCCACACCAATGGATACTGCCATTTTCTTATTTTTGCTTTTCTATTTGCCTTGATGTTTTAGGCAAAATTCAAGTGTAGTCCTCTGTGTTGGCTCTATTTCGTCAGTTGTTCTTTATCTTGATTTTTCATAAGTTTCGTCTCGTATGTTCTTAATAACTCAATTCTCGTCATCCTGCGATGATTTAATTTAATATCGTCATTAATTGCCACATGATAAGGAACGTGACTACGAATTGACGATTTTTAGCGGGAAAATTACATTCAAGTTTGCTTTGTTTTATTTTTGTCCTATTTTGGTTCCTCATAAATTGTCATATATATATATATATAATTATATATAGATTGGTTAATCACTTAATTTCAATCTCACGACGATACAATTAACTTAATTTCAACTTGATGATTTTGAACCCAAATTAAAGAATTTTGACCAAAGCCACTAATCATACTTTACAAGGAAAAGAAAAAAAAAACATGCATTTCAAGGTCAAGCCATTTTCCTTCTCTTGACGCAAAGGATGCTAACAAAGGAAGGATTCTTAGAAGTCTCGATAGGAAAATGTGGCATGATTTCTTGTTGCCACATGAATAATTATGGGTGTTTGGGCCGGGTCGGGAATAAGGATTCCCGCCTGACTCGCCAGGTTTTTCCCAGATCGAAAAAAATTCGGTCCGTTACCTCCCGGCCAGACCTAGGTTTTACTCTCGGCCTGGGTCCCGTCGGGAGGTGACGGGATCCAAATCGAATCCCGTTACCTCCCGCGGGATCCCGGGAGACAAGCCCCCCCCCCCCCCAATTTTTTTTTCATTGCACTTTTTTTTTTCTTACACTCTTCATTTTTTTTCTTACACTCACGCTGCACGCACACACACAGTCACACAGATGCACACAGAGTACACACTACACACACTCACACATTCACGCACCACTACTCTGCCACACCACCACGCCTCCTCAAAATTAAGAGGTAATTTGTCAAAATTAAGAGGTAATTTGTCAAAATTAAGAGGTAATTTGTCCTCACCACCACGCCGCCGCACCACAACAAAGTATAGAGAACAAAAAAAGGCTGGAATTTTCCAGCCCCAAGCATGGATGAAAATTTCGGTACGGGAGTACGTTTCGGTTAGCTAAATATTAGAAACGTTTCGTAATATTTCGAGAACTTTTCGGCATGTTTCGAAGAGTTCGTGAAATTGTAGTTATAACTACTATGGAAACTACATGTATATTTCGTATTAGTAAAGTCAAAAACGGAAACTTTTCGGTACTTTTCGAGAAAACGCACTGAAATTTTGATCCATGGCCCCAAGTCCTTGAACACTGTCAGCCGGAACCGGGATACCTCCCGTCCCGGTCGGGAATCCCGCCCACCGGGAATACTATTCCTGGCGGGAGTGAACGGGAGCTGCGTGGTAGCTCCCAACCTAGTTAATTCTCGTGGGCTAGGGTCCGACCCGACGGGACCCCAGCCCACAACAGGCTATCATGATGATACCAAATGCGCTGACTCGAGATTGTCGATTCTTTTAAATTTTAGAACACCATACAATGGCACATCACAAGCACAACTATATAAAATTATGATAAAGACATTAAATAGTATAATTACACACATGATGTCAATAACCAATATTCCTAAATCATAACTGAATCCTAATTCGATGTAGTTGGAACTTAATTGCAAAAATTATAATTCACGATTTTTTCTAAGAACATATTTTATTTTTAAAATATATTAACTTATTGTGTACGTAGCTCATAAATAAAGCCAACTTGGATGACTAACATGATTTATTCCCCATAAAAGTTCCCTAAATTGGGGATAAGTGTCTTATACGTTCAATTCCCAGGGAAATTAAGTTAATTTCATCGATATAAGACGAAATCAAAAATACAATGAAGTCGGACACTATGGATTAACTCCACGTCAGACTAACTCGAGCTCCTAATTGGTCCCAAGCTAGCTTTGAGTTCTAGAAACATGCACTGAAAAACACTATACCTGAACTTTGAGTTTGTTGATTTTTCAGTGAACTTGGGCTGAGCCAAACTGCCTAAGTATCCCATCTAGGAAATCAAGCCAAAGTGTCAAACATAGTTCATTGTTTCTCTGTGGCGACCATTATTGCGTGTCAAACTCATAGTCTATGCTGAACGATTATGCCATATAAAGGGCTCGTAGCTTATTGTATAGTATCTCGAAATTCGTGTGACCTAAAATTATCTCGAATTATGGGTGACCTTAAAGTGTCTCGAATTTTGGTTGATCTTAGAGTGTCTCAAAATTCGAGTAACCTCAGAATCTCGAATTTCGGGTATTAGGTAGTGTGTCGAAAGTGCTTAACCCGAAGCTTATCTATCTCGAAACAAAGTTGTCTCGAAATAGCCCTATCTCTCGAAATTCTCCTTAGGCGCAAGAGACAAGATTCGAGTTAAACGAATCTCGAAACTGGTGAGGAGTTTCGAGTTATAGGTGGAGCTCTAGTCAAGCACAAGTGAAAAATGAATGTCCCTTTCTGAGTAGAGGTGAGGTGTTTATATAGTAGATGATGCACATAAATAAAGCCACCAAATCCAACTATGTGACTACTGTGGCTTTGTAAACCATAGTCTCTAAATAGTTAATCGTTAAAAGGTACAATATTGTAAATAATCTTCATTAAGTTGGGGCTAATGTTAATCTTCATTATGTGACGTAATAGACATTCTCATAAATATTTTTTTAAGACTCTTGGTATGCTACTATTTGAAAAGTGGGGTGTAGGGGTGGATGGGAATATTTTTTTATTTTTTATTTTTGATCGTGAGGTGATGTGCATATTTCGTATATTACGGGTATAATGTGCACATTTTTTTGTACGTGGTTAACTTACCTATGCTTTAAGAATCCAAATGAGAAAATATGTTTTCCTCTTTCAGTTTATATAAATGCCTTAGGGGTTTATCTTGGCTGGTATATTAGACAACTACATGTAACTTAGTAGCCTAGGTGTCGTTCTGGAAAGCAAGCCAAAGTAGTATAGGCGTCGTTATTGGTTCAAAACTTGTGCTCTTTGTCACAACTGATCTGATGAATATTTCTGCCTCGTGACAAGTGCCTGAATAAAACTCGACACTCAGTTGAGCATTGTCTGTCTGACACAATCAAAATCATAATTGATAGTTTGATCATGTTGTGGGCATTGTGTTTAAGATACTTTGAAGTTTAAGTTGAGAAGAAATTTTTGATTCAAGTGAGTAAATAAAGCGGAGAAGATTCAAGCTCAATATATTATTCTTCCTTTTACAAATAAGGCTGTCGTAGGTTTTGTAAACCATAGCCTTAAAACAGTTTAAATAGTAAAAAGGTAAAGTATTATAAATAATTTCCATTAAGTAGGGGCTAATGTCAATTTGAGTTACTATTATTTAGAAAGATTTCTATTATAATGAAAGTGGGCTTTAATCATGAAGTACCAACCCCTCTGATATGGTATAATGTGTCATGTCAAAGAAAAGCCACGAATGCGCGAAACTGACCAATGAATGTCGAGAAGGCTTAAAGGTAAAGCTACCTTAGCTGTATTTGGATCACCATTATATCTATATAGCTAATTAGACATTGAGTAATATGTCATTGGAAAGCCACATGAGTCTAGGTCGCAACGCAACAAGCGGAATGCGATTCGGAGGTCCAAAGAGAAAGTTATGCCCAAAATAGTAAAGCTGCGCAGATCAGTGTAAAATGACCTTTTAGCCCTCGAATCATGCCTATATATACCCCCCTCACTCCTCACAAAGAGAGAGAGAGAGAGAGAGAGAGAGAGAGAGAGAGAGAGAGAGAGAGAGAGAGAGAGAGAGAGAGAGAGAGAGAGAGAGAGAGAGATAGAGAGAGAGAGAGAGAACAAGGACGGATATGCCACGTATCGAACCGAGCCAATTCGATGCGCCCCAATTCGATGAGCTCCAATTCGATGCGCTCCAATTCGATGCGCTCCAATTCGATGCGCCCCAATTCGATGCACACATTGAACCCTTATATGCCCTGAAAGCTACACGAGTCAGGGTCCCGAATCAAGAAGCGGATCGAGGTTTCGATCATCCATGAGGGAGATATAATCGAAACCGTGACATAACGCCAATGCTGAACCAAATGAACCAGGCAGCCAAACAGGGGTTGACCTAATAGAAGCAACTCAAAAGAGACAAATGAACTACGTTCGACTTGATTCCCTCAATGGGATACGTAGGCAGCTTGGCTAGTTCCCAAGTTCAGTCCGATATCATGAGAACCTAACACCCGCAAGTCAACAATCAAAGAGTACCAAATCTCTCACGTTCGACTGTTCCCTCAACTTGGCCATTTAGGGATTATTTCCTGTAACCTTATATTTCTTTATGTGTAATAGGTGTTTCGAACCAAGCTAGTCCATTCACTGTAATAGGATAGCATTATTTTGGTTAAGTCAGGCCCCACTGTATCGATTCCTCGGTGTATTGTAACCTAGGCGAAATAAGACCAAAATATTGGCGCCGTCTGTGGGAACACCGTTTCGCTTATGCTTAAGAGTCTGTTTAGATAAAATGGCAAAGAAAGGGAATGGACCAATGGGAAAAGAACCGCGAAGAGTCCCAGTAGCTGTATCGAGATCGAGAAACAACTACGGAGTTGATAATATGGAACTCGATCCCAAGCAAACAATGAGTGGTGCTAAGAGCAATAAACAAATCCGCAATTCAACCAAAAAAACTAACATTATCGGAGAGAGATTAGGGATTCTTCAATCCCAATCCTACACAGACAAGCGACTATACCCCGAATAGTGTCATGATTTGTCTTACCTTAATGTGATACCGAAGAATCTCACTCTTATGTGGTATCGAAGGCCGGATTGCATTGATTATCATACCCCAGCAGGAACCAGCAGGGCCACCACCACATGGATACTACATACAGATGGATTTGCCACTAGTTATGGAGAAGGGCTTGGGATTCACCACTTATCTCCAGGTAGCAGAGAATTCGAATTCGCCATTAATGTGAATTACATGGTGACCAACAACGAGGTCGAGTATGAAGCGGTTATAGCATAAATTACATTGGCGTTGGGGCTAAATGTTGAGCATTTGGACAATGGCACGCAAATCATTGTCGAATGGACAAATGGAATCCACCAACAAGACATTGAAAAATTATCTCGAGAGGAGGATGAGAGACAGAGGAAAAACTTGTCCAGAGGAACTTCAAGGAATATTATGGGCATATAGGACAACTACAAGAACATCGACGGGTTAAACTCATTTCATTCTTGTTTACGGCACTGAGGTTGTACTACCTGCCGAAATAGGATTGCTAACACGCAAGATTCATGGCTATGATCCCGAACAACCAGTTCATTTACGTCAGATGGATCTGGACGTAAGGCATAACAAGAGAAGATGCGTACCAACGCACTGTAGCATTTAAAAGCAGCAATGGCTAAAAGTAACGACAACATAATCCAATTCTGAAAGTTTGAGGTAGGAGATTTGGTCCTGAGAGGCATTGCGGCAAAACATCATATCGGGAAGCTCGAACCGAATTGGAAGGGGCCTTCCAAAATCATACAAGCAAGTTCGCGGGGATGCAATTACTTGGAGACTATGCAGGGTGTTCAGCAGAAGCGTCCGTGGAATGTGCAACATCTTAAATGCTATTATGCATAGGAGTTAAAATATATATATATATATATATATAATAAAAAAATAACACCCGGCAGTCAAATAATTGTATAAGCTGCGAAGGCTGGAGTCCCATGCAAAGACTGGGAAGCGTGGACCCCTCGGTAAGAAACTGAGCCCAACTTTTTTCAAATTATTAAATGTATCTACCTACGTGAACGACGCATGTGGAGTCTTATAGAAATGATGATAAAAACCCCAAATGAGGAACCAAGAAGTTCAACAACAAGACAAACACGAGAATCATGCCGGGGGATAAGAAGGCTCAAAGTGGGACACCCCCGCATGCCAGAAGGAAGAACATTACAGAGGGGTAAGAAGACCCAAAGTGGTCCACCCCCGCATGCCAGAAGGAAGAACATGACGGAGGGGTAAGAAGACCCAAAGTGGTCCACCCCCATATGCCAGAAGGAAGAACATGACGGAGGGGTAAGAAGACCCAAAGTGGTCCACCCCCGCATGCCAGAAGGAAGAACATGACGGAGGGGTAAGAAGGCCCAAAGTGGTCCACCTCCGCATGCCAGAAGGAAGAACATGACAGAGGGATAAGAAGGCCCAAAGTGGTCCATCCCCGCATGCCATAAGGAAGAACATGACGGAGGGATAAGAGGCCCAAAGTGGTCCACCCCCGCATGCCAGAACGACGAGATAAAGGCCCAAGTGATCCGATCTTTCAGGTATAGCATGAATGCCCTAATGATAATAATAACAGCTCAAAGTGCTCATATTCTTCATGGCAAGCACAATCATAATATTAGATATGCACCATGACATCAAAAACCATTATTGAACATCAAATAAATACTAAATCAACGACAAGCAAATGAATGAGATAACATACTTGGGAATGCATTAGGAAGAAACGTTATGCGAGTAAAACATAAATCAAAGATTATGATATCAAACAGTAACTTCAGTCTTATACAAAAACCACTGCGAAAAAGTTACGAAGATTCTATACAAAACAAAAAGGCCTAATATCGTCAAAATAATGTAACCTAAATACTGCTAATCACTCGAAGACCGGGGGGACTCTTGACGAATGATCACACCCACCGAACGAGCGAAATTGGCACAATTTCCATGAATCTGATCCTATGTAGTACGTCAAACGTATCCACAGTGGCACCAAGAATGTCGACACAAAGCGACACGGTGCAAACCTACCCGAAATGGTAAGAAGCAAACTTGTCCAAAGCAACACCAAAAGCATCAGCCCGACAAGATAAACGCAAACCTAAAATTTCAAAAATGAAATAATGGCCCGAAGTGGTCAGATGAATAAATGGAATATATCGAAAATGGACATTAGTCCATCATGGTCTGAAACAAATTAGACATCGCAAAGGATATACATTCGCTAGTAGAAGCATGATGCAAACAATATATCCATATGCCTGAAAGGCTGGATATGGCAATAGACTTCACGTGGTAAATCAGTTACATCTATCCAGCATGGTACGATGCAAATCTACCCAAAACAACACGATAAACATCTAATTATAACAATACAATGAGAACGTGTCCAAAGCAGCACCACGTTAGCTACCCAGCTTAATACGATGAAAATTTTCCCAAATGAGTGCATATTTAGACTACTATAAAAAGATTATCACCTTAAGAGGTGCAGATATCCATTCGTTGAATTAGCCGTCAACGTCGAAGAGCAATAACATGTGACAACACAAAGTTCCATAAACAGAACACGAGAAATCATTGAGCAAGAATGCAACAAAATATCCGAACAAATGCGACACAATGTCCAGATAGACAAAGATCTCTACCAAGCGTAAACTGCAAGATCAATGCAAGAAGCTTGAGAAATTTAGCACAAGGTCGCTTTAGATCCATCACTTATATATCATTTCTATCATAGTCGAAGGTCTCCATCGAGATGATCTCTCGCTTGATCGAGGTGCTTAGCAACATAACCTATGTGTTATCTAACCTGTCTACCTCTCAAAGTTAGCAACGATTAACTCAAAAGATTACTGCAAAGCTTTATTGGGCGAATAAACGTCACGCCTTCACGCGACCCAACAACACTAATGCAGCAGCTGGGATGCACCAATCAAAAATATCAGAAACCTATACACGAGTGAGGCCATAATCCTCAAAAAGCTAATCATACATGGTTAAGCAACGATGGCAATATTTTTTCACAAATGCAACAAAAGCAGAACCACGCATTGCGAAATTATTTGCATAAAAATAACACCATCATTGTTAACAGGTTTGGAATAATACCCGATTAACTGAATTATTTGTAAGTTCGGAACGCCGTTATTCGTGGTTCAAAGAGAGTGAATAACTATTATGGAAAATTACGAGAATATCCTGCCTTTATTCACTGAACTTCTCACTCCCGAAGATCATAAGTATGACCTTATGCTTTTTTCCGAGTGAATTTGTATGCACCCTCTGTCTTTTTTCGCCATTTTTTCCTTCCTTTATATAGGATTTCTTGTAAGGTGCATGGGAGGGTGCTTTTGAGTTACTATGCATGTGTTACAAGTGTAATGTTGCATGTGTTACAAGTGTCCTTCTATAATATAAGGTATATCTTGTTGACAAGGCGCTGACTAGGCTGATCTTTATCTTGTCCGATGGCTTCGAGGAGTTCCGAGGGGTTGCTTCTTCTGTTTTCTTTTCTCCGAGGGACTGGATTTCATGAGGAGGTTCACTAGTTGAGGTGAAGTGGGTGTCCGGTGAGGTTTCTGCTCTGGGGATAGTCATTTTCTCATCGTCTTCCTTGGTAAGGTTCTTCGAGAGGCAGATTTGCTTCTTCCTGTTTGTGAGGTGGGCTCCGAGGGCATCAATATGTAAGTAAGGCTGTGCTCTTGCGTCTGGATCTCCGTAGTATGGGTTCCGAGGTTTCTTGTCGTCATTAGAGTAGTGGTTCCTTCGGGAACAATTCTCCGAGGGCTTCTTGGCCTTGGCTGAGTAACTTTCTTAGCTCGGGCCTTTGGGGTAAGTGACTTTGGTGATTTGTTCTTTGATTAAGAAGTTGTTTTGTGAATTTAGCCTTCAGGGTGATGATTCCGAGGGCTTTGGGAGTGTTCAGCAAGGAAGTATTCTCGTACAGTGGTCTCTCTTGGCGCAATGATGGATATCAGAGTTACGTGGATCCATCGGGGTTTACTCTTTCTCCGATGCCACATTGATATCTTATTTTTATTCATCTTGACTTTCCAAGGGACGCTTTGGTGCCCACTCGAATGTTACGTCGTACCATAATCGGGTATGTGAGATCCGAGGGGCTCTAGTATCTCTTCGGGTGCCACGTCATACCATAGCAGGGTATGTGACATACGAGAGTGTTCGTGATGATAGTATCGTCCTTGGGATTAATCCCTAATTTAAGGGTTAATCTTTTGTTTAACTCGTATAATCCCTTATTTAGTTTTTAGGGTTAACAATCATGATCTAAAGGAGACCCGCGATGAGAAAGAAACGGGATCGACACTCTGCCTCAAATGACAAGTGCTAACCATTAAATCCCTAAAAACAAAGCAACGAGATGAGGAAGTTTGTCTCAACAGACAATTGTCTATGGAAAATTTAATGAAATTGATTGCATTGATATAACAAACGTCTGAAGCGAATTTTTTATTTTTTTTGAAACACGCACGATACCCCACGATGCAATACGGCATATGAATTGCCAAAATAAAGTAAATTGCAAAAATAACATTTGAAAGAAAAGGCAACGATTACGAGCCTTCGATCAAACAAACAAATTAAATAGTCATAAATGACAACCGTGCAACTAATAAAAAGGCGACGCAGCGCCACAAAAATAGCAAATTAGAAATTGTTCATTACAATCAGAACCTGAGCCTTACGTGCCTAGCACGTACACCTCCGAGCGCTAATCTCCACTGAGCGCTAGTCGCACGCATCAGACCGCCTCCCAATCAGGGGCATGATTTTCAATATTATCAAAATAACTAGCATAAAGCGGTAAGTCAAGAATACATCTTACAAGTTTGGCACCCGCTCTCTGATCGACACCGTCTCCCAAACTGGGGGGATTATATGATGTGGGCTTATTCGGTAAACTACACTGGTGTATAATGACATTAATCACCCCAAGACTGAGGCGAAACGGCTCTAGCACTTCATTATAGTTTGAAGTATGTTTATGTACCAAAATCACACTCCAGACTCGGGGACTAGTGATATGGTATAATGTGTCATGTCAAAGAAATGCCACGAAGGCGCGAAATTGACCAATGAATGTCGAGAAGGCTTAAAGGTAAAGCTACCTTAGCCGTATTTGGATCACCATTATATCTATATAGCTAATTAGACATTGAGTAATATGTCATTGGAAAGCCACATGAGTCTAGGTCGCAACGCAACAAACGGAATGCGATTCGGAGGTCCAAAGAGAAAGTTATGCCCAAAATAGTAAAGCTGCGCAGATTAATGTAAAATGACCTTTTAGCCCTCGAATCATGCCTATATATGCCCCCCTCACTCCTCACAAAAAGAGAGAGAGAGAGAGAGAGAGAGAGAGAGAGAGAGAGAGAGAGAGAGAGAGAGAGAGAGCAAGGACGAATATTCCACGCATCGAACCGAGCCAATTCGATGCACCCCAATTCGATGCGCTCCAATTCGATGCGCTCCAATTCAATGCGCCCCAATTCGATGCGCTCCAATTCGATGCACTCCAATTCGATGCGCCCCAATTCGATGCGCTCCAATTCGATGCGCTCCAATTCGATGCGCTCCAATTCGATGCACACATCGAACCAAGCCAATTCGATGCACACATTGAACCCTTATATGCGCTGAAAGCTACACGAGTCAGGGTCCCAAATCAAGAAGCGGATCGAGGTTTCGATCATCCATGAGGGAGATATGATCGAAACCGTGACATAACGCCAATGCTGAACCAAATGAACCAGACAGACAAACCATGGGTTGACCTAATAGAAGCAACTCAAAAGAGACAAATGAACTACATTCAACTTGATTCCCTCAATGGGATACGTAGGCAGCTTGGCTAGTTCCCAAGTTCAGTCCGATATCATGAGAACCTAACGCCCGCAAGTCAACAATCAAAGAGTACCAAATCTCTCACGTTCGACTGTTCCCTCAACTTGGCCATTTAGGGATTATTTCCTGTAACCTTATATTTCTTTATGTATAATAGGTGTTTCGAACCAAGCTAGTTCATTCACTGTAATAGGATTGCATTATTTTGGTTAAGTCAGGCCCCACTGTATCGATTCCTCGGTGTATTGTAATCTAGACGAAATAAGACCAAAATAACCACAAAATAATTCTAAACGAGGTTTTTGAACTTACTATATCAATTAGACACGACCCACACATTATGCTGGAAGTAACTCCAGTGCAAACAATAGTGAAAAACAGTCCCTTATCTTGGTCTTCAAAGCAGAATTTTGAGATTGCAACTATTGTGCAAATTATTGCAAAACTAACAATAAAAAGTTCGGCCAGGGTCTTTTTCTCTTTGAAAGGAGCGTAAAGTGTGAACGCGATTACGTAGAACACCTCCACAATTTCCCTAATCCCATAAACATAACACAATAATACATAATTGACATGACTAATATTGGGAATCTCATACTGATACCTAATTAAGGCCATAGATAATGTTAAATGATGAGATAACATATATTATAAAAAGAATATTTCAAAAAACATATATTCAATAAATAAATAAATAAAAAAAAAATACCACGTCGAGACGCTGTAATTGAGGAAGGTCAATACGTATGGCACTCCAGAATATTGTGCCGTGGAATTTGTCCGTATTATCCTCCAAAACCTTATCCTTATTATAAAATTAAAACGAAATGATAAATAAATAAGATGAGACGATGCTAGCCAACCATACTATTACTAATTAACTAGGAGGAATGAAAATATATGTTTCTTTTTATGTTTTTATTTTTTGACTGTGAGGTCGTGTGCATATTTCGTATATTACGAGTGTAATGTGCACATTTCTTATGTATGTGGGTAACTTGCCTATGCTTTAAAATCCAAATGAGAAAATATATTTTACCCTTTCAGTTTATGTAAATGCCTTAGGGATTTATATTGGCTGGTATATTAGATAACTACATGTAACTTAGTAGCCTAGGTATCGTTCTGGAAATCAAGCCAAAGTAGTATAGGCGTTGTTCTTGGTTCAAAACTTGTGGTCTTTGTCACAACCGATCTAATGATTATATTTGCCTCGTGACAAGTGCCTGAATAAAACTCGACACTCAGTTGAGGATTGTCCGTCTGACACACAATCAAAACCATAATTAATAGTTTGATCATGTTGTGAGCAATGTTGTTAGGATCTAAGATCCTAACGTGTTTTGTTCTACTTCGAGTGAGAACGAACTCCGAAGAATAGAGACGAGGAAGACAGAATTTACTAAAACTAATTTAATTTCTTTTCTTCTTGCCTTCTAAAATACGTACAATGTCATATTTATAATGACAAAATAAACTAACTAATCTCCTACTAACCCACAACTCCTACACATTCTAATCCACTACATAACAAATATTATCCAAAACATAACATCTAATATTAAAAGCTAATAATTAATACTACAAAATACTTAATATAATAGACCCGTAACAATTGTGTTTAAGATACTTTGAAGTTTAAGTTGAGAAGAAAACTTTGATTCAAGTGAGTAAATAAAGCAGAGAAGATTCAAACTCAATATATTGTTCTTCCTTTTACAAATAAGGTTGCCGTAGGTTTTGTAAATCATAACCTTAAAATAGTTTAAATAGTAAAGACATAAAGTATTATAAATAATTTCCATTAAGTAGAGGCTAATGTCAATTTGAGTTACTATATTTAGAAAGATTTCTATTATAATGAAAGTGGGCTTTAATCATGAAATACAGCCCCTGCTTCCTACATATATAATACTAGTTTAATAAGAAGCTTTTCCGCTCAAGTGATGTGCATATTATAGTAATGTGCATTCTTAGCTATGAAACATATTAAATATGTTCGTCCGAACAAAATGGATGAGGAGTTCTTGTCAAATTCTATGGTTGCCTTCATTGAACGAGTGTTTGCGAAAGATAGTGATTCTGATGCAATAATTGATGAATTTTATGCTATGAGGCATCGTAGATTACAACTTAAATAAGACTTTTGTTTTGTATATTCATGGTATGTATTTTTAACTTTTTTATTTTGTTGAGCATTTGTTACTCTTGATGTTCTTTAAATTAAGTTTTCTTTTAGTCCCCCAAGTTGAAGTTCTGGATACGCCACTGGCCTTTGCTATGATTGCAGTCGTTGAAGGTATTTACTATATTCACGTTGGAGAGCTACTTAACCTGTCGGAGCAACAACTAATTGATTGCAATATGCAACACAACAAGGGATGTTTCGGAGGTTGCGAGGTATACAACTACCTGCTGGACAGAGGCGTGACTACTAGTGAAAATTTCTCATACACCTCATATTGATATTATTCCTTTAACCTCAACCCTTACTGCAATACAACAACTGCGGCGTTGTTGTCGTATGTGGTCATTGACGACTATCTACATGTGATTGTCCTCTAACAATGAGATTTCCTTGCTACAAGTTGTGGCAAATCAACCGGTGTTCATACGAATCGGTAAAAATTGCAGTGCTTTCCCTTAATGTATTGGTGGAATAATTGTCGAAGATTGTGGGAGAAATATGAACCGCGCGCTTGCATTGGTCGGGTATGGAACAGAAGAAGCGACAGGAAAGAAGTAGTATTAGATCGCCAAAAATCTTGGGGAACCAATTTGGGGGAGAATGGATTTATGCGGCTCCAAAGAGATATTGATGATCCAAATGGACTGTGCGGTCTTGCTATGGTACCTTCATTTCCCGTCATAAAAAGAAAATGAAAAAAGAAAGTAAAATAAGGCTATCATGGGTTTGTAAGCCATAGTCTCTAAATACTAAATAGTTAATCGTTTAAAGTAAAATATTGTAAATAATCTTCATTAAGTTGGGGCTAATGTCGATTTTATTTACTTTATTTTTTTACACATTGTGTATTCTATATGTGGTGCAATAGACATCCTCATAAATATTTTTTTAAGACTGGTGGTATGCTACTATTTGAAAAGTGGGGTGTAGGGGCAGAGGGGAGTATCTTTTTATTTATTTTTCAACCGTGAGTTGATGTGCATATTTCGTATATTACGGGTGTAATGTGCACATTTCTTATGTACGTGGGTAACTAGCTTGCCTATGCTTTAAGAATTCAAATGAGAAAACATGTTTTACCCTTCAGTTTATATAAATTCTTTAGGGATTTATATAGGCTGGTATATTAGACAACGACATGTAACGTAGTAGCCTATGCGTCGTTTTGGAAATCAAGCCAAAGTAGTATATCCGTAATTCTTGGTTCAAAACTTGTGGTCTTTGTCACAACCGATCTGATGATTATTTCTGCCTCGTGACAAGTGCCTGAATAAAACTCGACACTTAGGTGAGCATTGCCCGTCTGACACACAATCAAAACCATAATTAATTGTTTGATCATGTTGTGGGCATTGTGTTTAAGATACTTTGAAGTTTAAGTTGATAATAAAATTTTGATTTAAGTGAGTAAATAAAGCGGAGAAGGTTCAAGCTCAATATATTGTTCTTCCTTTTACAAATAAGGTGTCGTGGGTTTTGTAACCATAGTCTAAAAACAGTTTAAATAGTAAAAAGGTAAAGTATTATAATTAATTTCCATTAAGTTCGGGCTAATGTCAATTTGAGTTACTATATTGAGAAAGATTTCTATTATAACAAAAGTGGGTTTTAATCATGAAATACCAACCCCTGCTTCCTACATATATAATACTAGTTTACTAAGAAGCTTTCACGCTGAGGTGATGTGCATATTATAGTAACGGGCATTCTCAGCTATGAAACATATTAAATCTGTTCGTCGGAACAAAATGAATGAGGAGTTCTTGTCAAATTCTATGGTTGCCTTCATTGAACGAGAGTTCAAGAAAGATATTGATTCTGAGACAATAAGTGATGAATCATATGCTATGAGGCATCGTAGATCACAACTTAAATAAGACTTTTGTTTCGTATATTCATGGTAAGTATTTTTAACTTTTGATTTTGTTGAGCATTTGTTACTCTTTGATGTTCGTTAAATTAAGTTTTGTTTTAGCTCCCACAAGTTGAATTCTTGGATATGCCACTGGCCTTCGCTACGATTGCAGTCGTCGAAGGGTAATTTGCCTATTTTGTTAGAATTCAAATGAAAATGTTTAACCGTTGTAGCTTTTATAAATGTCGTTGTGATTTATATCATCTAGTATATTGGACAACTGCATGTAACTTAGTGACCTAGGTGTCGTTCTGGAACTGAAGCCTTAGCAGATGAGTTGTTGCTTTTTTTTCTCCCTCCATTTTTTGTGTTTTAAGTTTTTTATTGATAAATTAAGTTTATCTTTATAAAAAAATTAAAAGTAATAAGTTACTATAATTTTTTTATTTTAATTGTTATTGAGAAATTAAGTTTATCTATAAAAAGACTAAAAGTAATAAGTTGCTACTTTTTTCTATTTGTTTGCTTTAAGTTATTATTGAGAAATTAAGTTGATCTTTATAAAAAGTCTAAAAGTAATAAGTTTATCTCAAATTTAATTAAATTGGAAAATAATAATAATGGGATATTCTAAAAATTTAAGTATAGTTATTTTTAAATTTAGGAGTGCAAATATAATAACTCAAAAGATTGGAGGTCAAATGCAAATATAATTTTTTTTGTTGTGTAAGTGTGATTACGTAAAAACATATTGAGGTGTGAGTGTAATTATATAAAAGAGTTGGGGTGGAAAAGCAAATAATAAAGTCAAACTATGAGTTATGTGCTAGTCACATGCTACTTTTCGGGAAATCTTGGAATATTCCCTTGCCAGAATGTTGCGGAGGACAAAAATTGATAATTGTTACAGCATATAGGACCTCATGTGACGAATGTCAACATAGATGACGTCTTTTGAAAAGTGGTTAGCATAAATGACGTAAAATGCAAAATTCCTCCGTATTTGTAATCTCATTTTCCCCTTCTAAAATTGCACTGAAAACCGTTCCTAATGTACTTTAGAGAATATAGAATATTTCAGATAGTTTGGAGAATGTGGAACCGTAGAGGGTTTAAATATCTTTGCTCATCTCATTTTATCTCTCGTTAGGGTGAGATATGCCCAATTTTTTTAGTTTTATCATAGAATATGTAATAAATAGTCTCACGTCCCCCGTAAGATAAATAATCTTTAATTTGCCTTTTTCTTACTATTCAACGAAATTGTCTATTTACACCCTTCTATAAATTAAAAACTACTTCACAATGTCATTACAGAATTAGACATAATATTTTGTTAAAATTCCAACAAAAAAGTTTGAACAAAATATTTACATATTATATTTATACGATTCTCGTGGACAACACTTTATATCAAAAGGAAAATTATTTCGATAGTTTATTTTCAGGTTTTTACTATTTATCATTTGTGTATATAATATATATATATATATATCATTATTTTGCAGTATGCACCAAAAATTTCGATTTAGTCTCTCTTACTAATAGCTTCTTCTTTACACGTGATTAGTTAAATTTTTATTTGGTTTGTGTCCTTAATCTTGTCAATCAAACAAACGACACATATTAGATATTACCGAAAATCATACTTTTTATCTCATTTCTAATCTATCCCATATTTTTTTTTGAAATAAAACTCAACTTTAAATTTGAAAACAAACGACTTTTCTAAAAATATATCGGGAACGGTTTTCAGATAGGAGTAAATATCTTCAAATCACTAAAGTAAACACTCAAATGGAGATCCCAGTTGTTAGTTGTTGTTACTTGTTACCATGATGACACTCAAATTGATCTAGAACAATGTAAAAATGAATCATCCTTCAATATACAAAGCCTTGAATGTGGACAAAGCTGAAGACCAAAACTCCGTAGCAATATATATTGCGAGGACTAATTAAAGGAGTAAAATGCAAAAAACTACCCTGTGTTATTTCTAATTGGCAAAAAAGCTCTTGTGTTTTTTTTTATTAGCAAAAACCTCCCTGTGTTATTTGGTCAAAGGCAAAAAAACCCCTATGAGCCAAAATTGTAACACACGCGCTGCACATGCGAATTGAGTTAGGTTTTTTCACTGGAAATTACTACTCTACCCTCAAATCTGTTTAAGAAAATAAAATCAAAATGTAAGACAAAAAAAAAATGAAAAGTAAAAAATTAATTATTCAAAATAATTAAACCTATTCAATAAAGTACTGAATAATAAAAGAGACTTTTATTAAAAAGAAAAACCAAAAATACAAACTGGAAATAATTGTAGGTTTCTAATAAGGGCAAAAATGACATTACACAACAAGTCAATGCTAAATGTGATTTTGGGGCGGTTTGCTAAAGAAATAATAACACAGGGGGTTTTTTGCTAATAAAAAAACACAGGGGCTTTTTTGCCAATTTAGAAATAACACAGGGTAGTTTTTTGCATTTTACTCCTAATTAAAGAGAGGTTTACAGTTTATGAGTAGATCTCTATATATGCGTGATTCAATTATTATTATTATTATTATTATTATTATTATTTGTATTATTACTATGATCATCATCTTTAATTATTGAAATTATTATTAGTAGTAGCATTAGTAATAGCAGAAGTACTTAAGCAAAATAGAATCCAAATAGCTAGTAGCTACTACAACGTCCCAGACTCCCAACGCAAAATGCTGGAACGCCTTTTTGCTCAACAAAAAATTAACATCATCGATAATCTTAATCAACATTTCCATTTGATCATATCTCCATATGTTAATTTCTGTTACAACACTCATACATAAACCGTTATTATTCCCTGACACAAAACTAAGCCACTCTATAATATAATTCAACATTAGGACAATTAACTGTGACCTTATTACATCTTCTTGAAGTAAATGAGATTTCTATATATCGATGGCCAATCAAGCTCCAAAACCTCCGTCTGATAATTATTCTTTATATCTCCGTTTTTAGCGGAGATCACCAGCCTGAAATGCTTACCTACGACTAGCTGATATTCTCCGCTGACCACCTCCACAAACGCCAATGCGGATTTAGTTTGATTATTGTACTCCTTCACCGCGAAATCGGCAAGCCTCATCACTACGGGGTGGTTCGGGTATTTGATCGGATACCAGTTAGGATCTGTTGGCTCGGCGGATGCTTCGTACAAAATCGAAGCGATTAGAATCGAGAGGAGGAGTGCCGAGGTGAGTGAAGGAGATTTGAGCGCCATGTTTTTCTTTTCTTTTATTGCAAGTTCTTTTTTGTTTGATGAGATGGAAGAAGAGAACCGTGGGTGCATGGTTTATATAGCGGGGTGGCCGGTTATACTGTGGAATATTTTCAACAGTCTTTCACAAAAGTTGTCAAATATCGAGAGTATTAGGTGCTGAAGATGATAATGTGGTGCACCTAATTTAGTTTTTTGTGCAGATATTTGACTGAGTTGAGATATGGGTGTTGAAAAGTTATGAACTTGTAATCTGCAGAATATTTATTACTAACTTAATTTTTGGTTGCATAACATTATCATGCCCCATGAAAGTACGACGTGAAAGGCTATATATTATAGACCTCTACAATACACGATCTAACAAAATTATAGAATATTAGGTGTTTTACAAGATTTAAAACTAAATCTAAACTTGGTTTATCTGAGATCGAACTTCAACTGAAATTAAAGTGATGGACAAACTAATGGTCAAAGTAGAAAGCATTTTATGTCAATATTCTATGGACATGAAGTGGTGGATATAACCAATTATCACTATAGATACTATGTTGGGAATTTATCATAAAATAAAATAAAATACTATGATGGGATGATATAGATCGTCGGTTAATGTAGTCATCAGAAATATAACGGTTGCATTAAATAATTCTTCGAGTCAGAAACATATGTTTATGGAGAGAGAAATATATATATATATATATATATATATATATATATATATATATATATATTAAGCCAACTCAATTGTGCTGAGGGAAATATTCCTTCGGATACAATTCCGTGTTTTGTTTGTTCTTTCATTCCATATTTAATCAACGCACATACTCTTTTGCCTTCTTCACGTCATCCCTAAAAATTAGCTTCTCTGATGTGGACACTCGACAAATATTCTTTCCGATACAATTCCATTTTTTGTGTTCTTTCTTTTCATATTTATTTTACTGTTTATTCTTCTGACGAAACCCTAATCAATGTACAAACTCTTTTGCCTTCTTGGGTGGGGTGGGAGGATATGCGAGCTAAACATAACGCAAACACCATTTATTGATAAGGTCCATTGCTCCTTCCTAACTCAATATTACGCAAACACCATTTAGTGGTATGCCATGATGCACGAACACGAGCACGAACATGGCAGGACACGAACACGGCGATATTAGTTTTGAAAAAAAACCGACACGGTCGAGACACGACTGTATTTTTATATAAAAATATATTAAATATCACGAGAACTTATATAACTAATATCTTTAAATACAATTAATAACTTATATCATACACAAATTACGATTTAAATAAGACGATCACCTATATACGAGTACTAATGTGACACACAAATACAAAACTAATGAATAATAGTCAAAAGTTATACAACACTTAAAAATTAGATACAACTCAATCCAAAACCTTGCTTTAATTAAAAAAAACATTAAACCTTTTACTTAGTTGTTTAAATTTATGAATTAAGTTTTTCCACTCTTTTATCTTTTAATTATTATGGTCTTTTTGGTTTTAAAAAGCTTTATAACACAAACAATTAAAATATACATCTTTCTCTCAAACATGTCTAGAACATATTGGATATTGTAACGCCCCAGAATTTCAAGGCTAAACAGTACAATATCATAACAAGAATGACACTTCAAAAAAAATACTATTTGCCCCAAAATAAGACAATTCAAGTGTTACAATATAGAAGAATGAAGTACTTAATACAAACTTCTAACTAACTACCCGAACAAACTCAACTCTTGACGTTCTCCAAGTCTTGCGCTCGATGCTCTAAAGTTGAAAGGAAGGGGGAAAAAACATGCATGCGTGAGATAAAAATCTCAGTGGTTTGTGTGCAGAGTGATGGCATGCAATTTTATTTTGAAAACAACAAATAGGCACATTAGTCAATTAAACATTCAGGCAATCACACAATCAGACAATCAATTGAGATAAATCACAGTTTCAACCTCAAGTTAATAGTGCCCGTCCTTATAACTCCTTTAAGTCAGTCAGTCCTTATTACCCCCATTCAAGGAGCTACCTTGAAATCAGTTCACATACCACACATACATGCTCGTCGATTACCCACATAGACATTACGAAACTCGCGTTGGTCTAAGGGAGAGGGGCCACGGGGCATGAAGACCATCTGACGAGCCTGCTGCTGCCCAACGGTACGACATGCTCACCAAGCCGTGGATCCATTATCAGTCGTTCAAAAACAATTCAGTCAGTCAGTAGTTCAGTCGTTCAAAACAATTCAGTCAGTCGTTAATAATTTTTAACAATTCAGTTTGTCATTAATTGTTCTTAACAATTCAGTCAGTTGTTAATTGTTCTTAACAATTCAGTCAGTCGTTACTCGTTCTTAACAGTAGAAAACAATCAATACAACAAACGTCTGAATCAATAAATAGTCGTATCACATTAAATAGGAATTACTCAATAGTGCTAATAATCAGGTAACGTTAAACGTACTAAGTCGGCAGTTCAATCAGACGATCACTTAACAAGATAACTTCTAACCATGTAATTCACTGATATATATGTATATGTACATATTTACTACTAGTAATCATATAGGCAAAGACTCATTTTCAGTAAAGTAATATGGTTTTAAACACGCACCTGAACAAGTTGAGAAGTGGAAAGTACATAGAAAAGTAACATTAAACGTCTAATTCAGACTTTCCTGATACGTCAAAAGAATCGATAAGAATACTTTAATCTCTATTTCTAATTTCTACGAGTGAAGCGCTAGCTATTAATCTTCTCCTAATTCTTGTTAGCACAATTGCATACATCTTTGTTACCCACCATGAAGTGTTAAGGGTAGCTTGACTTAGTTCAGCTTTATATAAGGATTACAACTACACTAAATTGTAGTGATCTATTAAAGTGGATACCGATATGCTACCTAATAACTTAAAGGACAAATTATTCTTTTTGTCCTTTAATTTTCTCCAACTTCAAGTTTTGCCCTTTTTTTTAACGGACTTATAAAATGCCCGCAAACTATTGTTTTTTAATAAAAAAATACCCAACGGGTTCCGGCTTGGGCCAGCTCCAAGCCCAGCCTATGTGACTGATGACTAGGACGCCATGGGAGGTAATATTTTGTTTCTCATTTTCCATTACTCTGTTGTTGAAATTCATTCAAAAATGGTGATGTGCAACTTTATGGACAACTTTCAGTGATAATTAGCAGGAAAATATGATGAGAATTCATGGAATTAGGCGGAAATTGCTCCATTGTTGAGATCGTGGGTTCCCTATGTTTTTGGTCAAAAGTGAAGAATATGGGTATGAAATATTGAAGACCGCCCATACATTAACTCTGGTTAACTCCAAAAGGTAAGGTTTGATCTGGACTTTTCAGTCTATTTGTCGTCATTTAAGTGGTTTGCTACTGTCCGGCCAAGGTATGCCTAAATTCCGACAACTCTGCTGTGGTGACTCCACAACGTAAGTCGGAGGAGGAGGAGTAGTCGGAGACCACCTCGTCCAGTCACAGACAACAAAATTGACTGACGTAGCGTCTCAGTCATATGCCACGTAGGCAAAATTTAGCGAACCCAAAAATCGGAGCCCGTCGGGTATTTTTTATTTTTTAAAAAAAATAGCGGGCATTTTCTAAGCCCGTTTGAAAAAAAGGGCAAAACTTGAAGTTGAGGAAAATTAAAGGAAAAAAATAACCCTTACTTAAGTGATACTATAACAATGTGATTAGAAACCAAATACACCGTACAAGCAGTATGTCATCCCCGTGTCTATATATATATATATATATATATATATATATATATATATTATCTTTTTTTTTTCAAAACTTAAATGCCCGTTTTTTCAAAACATGCTAAAAATGCCCTGTATCTTTTAAAATTTCTACTAAAAATGTCCATAGTGAAATTTTCGGACAAAAAAACCTACGTGGCTGCCTAGTCAAAGAATCGCGCCCGACACCTAGGATTTTTTTGTCCAAAAAAACGTTTCTCCTGATAACCAAGGCAACGACTCTTTGGACATAACGGTCAATTTTTTTAAAAAACTCCCAAATTCACTTTATATAAACCCTATCCGCAATGTCGATCAATTCACTTCCAAATCTAATGTTTTCGAACATGTCTGAATCGACGGATAGCTCTAATCTGATGTGCGACTGCAGAAGACCCGCTGTCATGAGGGTTTCAACCACCGATGTAAACCCGGGCTGTAGATTCCATGGGTGTTGGAAGGGGTACTTCGGTTGTCGATTTTTCATTTGGAAAGATCCTCATGCCTGCGAAAGACTGTGGATTATAGTACCATTACTACGTACGAAAATTAAAAAGGCTGAGGCGAAAGTGAATCAACTCAAAGAAGAAATGGAGTTGATCGATCACCCGAGTTTGGATACGATTCGAAGAGTGTTTGAAAAAATGAATAAGGAGTTGGAAGATAAGGTGAAGAAGCTGGCTGATGAGAGCAAGAAATTGAGAGGTAGAAATAGGTTTTGTTTACTTGCTATGATTGCACCTTTTCTAATTGTTTGCAAATTGTATTGAGAGTGGAAGAACATGTGTAACTGTTTGTTTATTTATGTATGTGTTGTTTTGTGTGGTAGTGTTTAGTGTGTTGTGTTGTAACGTTTAGTGATGGTTGGAAATTGAAAATCAGTCATTTTTGGAAACTAAAGAGTCATGAATAGGAGGTTAATTGGCATTGGTAACCGGTTAAGTGGTTTTGGTAATAGGTGGCAATTAAAATGGTGACTGTTCCTATAATGAACTGAAAAGTCATGTCCATTCGAACAGTCACCACTCCATCTCATAAATACCAACCTTAAAGTCCCTTCAACTTCATCAGCAAACGCATCTAAATTTCCATTTCTGCTTCTTAAGTTTCATTCATAAATTATACTTGGAAAAAAATGGAGATTCCCAACAACAATGAGGTTGCTTGGCTGTTTCATGATGGGGATATCAACCTGCACTTTGAGACACATATAATCAATGAAACACATATAATCAATCACCAAATGACTATTATCAATACCAAAATGAGGTCACCACAAATCCATAACTAAAAGCTGAATAAACATGACTATTATCAGTACCAAAATGAGGTCACCACATATGATCAATCACCCAATCTATCAAAACATAGTTGAGAGTGTCATTAGGAGCATTCAAGTGAAAATGGGCAAATATTATTCAAGTGAAAACCAAAAAGAAGCTACCCTCATTCACTTGATATATGTTCATTTGCACTACAAATAACTCAAAATGACGATTCTTCAAAATGAACACTTCTAGTTAGTTTTGGTTCCTCTTCACCAACTTTCTTCTATTTCCTCTTATCCTTTCCTTTCTTTGGACCCTTGCCATTATGGTTGGCCTGGTTGGCTTGTTGGTTGATGTTGGCCATAACTGCACCAAGGTCTGACAACTTCACATACTTTCTGGATACACCTAGTTCTAGATTAGGAGTCCTTGCCACTGGGGTTCCCAAGGCTTCTTGATTCTCCCTGAGTTGAGTTGTCACCTTTGGAGTAGGCCGGGATTTTTTTTAACCAATCTGCTTACCCAACTACCCCCAGAACTAGGACCAGCACCAACATCAGCCTCCTCTCTACACAATGCTGCCTAAGCAACTAGTTCTTCTTTTCTGGCTCTCTTCCTGTTTCCTTGAACTAGACCAATTTTGGATGGAAATGGTGGAGCACATTGAACTGGGTTTGGGGATGTAATAACACCAGTTGTAGGATCATCAAACAAGACCTACAAAGAACTACTGTAAATACACAAAAATTTGAAACTATACATTTAACTATAAAGATTAATCAAACCAACCCTTATATTCTTTGATCTCTTGTTCTTCCTGATTGTCCTTGAGGTTTGTCCAACCTTGATGGGAATCCCTTCTCTAGTAGTTGGTATCAAATCTACACCATCACTAACACTTCTGCTCACATGTATCATGCTCACATGAATGATACATGTGTGACATTTCAAATAAGTATAACAATTCACCTAAATCAATGACAATAATATGACATTTTATGATCACATTACCTTTTTGGCAATAGCCTTTTTCTTCTTCCTCATTGCTCTGGACTTAGTGAATATGGTGTCAATGTCAACCAAACCAGCATCAGCAGTGGATGCATCTTCAAGGTCATCCCCTTGGTTTTGTAGACCTGCAATATCCAGCCTTCTTATCCTCTCCCCTCTAACATTTTCCCTTCTGGCCCTTCTTTCTTCTCTCTGAGTTTGTGAAAATAGGTCATAATGCTCTTCTGAGACCTCATCTACATTCCCTTCAAATCATGCTTTATTTTCTGGAAGTGTGAAGTCATCCTCATGTGCTACATATGTGGTGGATCCCCCACTCCTTGGCCTTGTAGACCTAGTCCTCTGCAATGGAGTGTCATTAGGAGCATTTGTTCCATTATGGGGAGTAGGAGCATGAGTGTCATTAAGTGCATGAGTGTCATTGGGAGCATTTTTCCATTATGGGGAGTAGGAGCCAGAGTGTCATTAGGTGCAAGAGTGTAATTTGGAGCATGTGTGTCATTAGGTGGATCTGTTTGAGGGTTAGATGTCTCTCCCTGTTGAGTCCCCTATGTATCATAAAACATATAAGATTTTGGAGTTGTCGCAATGAAAGAAATGTTAAACACTGACTAAGACTTACTTGGGTAGTCTGAGCATTGTTTCTCCTTCTGTCACATGTTTTCTTATTGTGCCCTTTCTGCTTACACTTGCCACATTTCAAAGAGTATTGCATCCTACCAGCATTAGTGGGCTCAGTAGGTGGAGGAGCGGTTTGCTGGTTCCTTGTTCTCACTGGTGGAGGTTCATTGGGTCCCCTTATCCTTGTTTTCTTCGGTCGACCAGGCAACCTGCCAAAATTTGGGGGCAAGGGGGGAATATAATCCTCCTCCTTCCACAATGCAACTCCAAGAACATAGTATATTGCATATTGGTACACCTTGTTGTAAGTTTCTAATGTGTACTAGTTAGCAACATAGTCTGCTATCTGTTCTCCTCCATGAAGGATAACACTTGTTGCATGCTTGCAAGGTATTCCTGTCAAATCCCAAGACCTACAAGTGCAAGTCCTCTCTGCCAGATTAACACAATGCTGGGAGTTATCATAACCTTGCACATGATATCTATTGTGTGCGACCTTAGCTGGCATGCATGTACACACTAAGTTGCTCACCCTCTTTACTCTTTCCTAGATGTTTGGAGTCAAGAATACTCTCTGTTCTGGAGGCTTTTGTTTAGGCCAATTCTTAACTACTTTCTCTCTATTCTTTGTAAATCTTATCATGTTGTACTCCCTCGTCCATTCAAAACTAGTAAGTATAGGCTTCTCTCTTGCTGGCAACGATACCCCATTGAATGTTTCACAGTGGTTGTTCAAAATTAAATATGTGCTTGCATTACAGTTGAAGCCAGATTTGCTCC
Organism: Linaria vulgaris; assembly: GCA_948329865.1. Classification (NCBI taxonomy): domain Eukaryota; kingdom Viridiplantae; phylum Streptophyta; class Magnoliopsida; order Lamiales; family Plantaginaceae; genus Linaria; species Linaria vulgaris. Next base: position 78,767,897 of record OX415253.1, read on the forward strand.
AGTTTTCAGGATCTTTGTCATCCATCCATTCCCCAAGAGATTCAGACATTGCCTCCAATCTCATCATTGCCACTTCATACTCAGCTTCTGTTGTCTGATTAGCTGCATCCCAAATTGCATCACTATACTCTTCCTCACTGAAGCCAGCTCTCCCAACATTTCCAATCATATGCCTAACTAGGGCTGGGAACGGGATGGAATCCCATTCCACGGGATCCCGCGGTGCGGGATCCCGCCTTGATCCCGTTCCCGTCCACGAGTCGACGGGATCCCGCGGCGACGGGATCCCGTCGTAGCCGGATTCCCGCGCGGGAATCCCGCCATTTTCCAGGGGGTCCAAATGCAATAGCCCTAAATCATAAATCTTAAACCTTAATTCTATAATCCACCATTTAAATCAAGAATTATAAGTTGCTAACAAAAGGGGTTCAAAAATACCGTGTATAATCTATTAGGTGGCGCTGCGGCGGTGACTGCGTCGGCGTGAGGAGCTGCTCGTCGACTGTTGCGACTGCTCGGGCGGCGTAGAGGAGCTGCGACGGCGTGGCAGAGCTGCGGCGGTGAACGCGTCGGCCTGGAGGAGCTGCTCGTCGACTGCTGCAACTGCTCGAGAATCCGTCCGTGAGTGCTGCTCGTCGACTGCTGCGACTGCTCGGGCGGCGTGGAGGAGCTGCGGCGGCGTGAAGGAGCAGCGTTTGAACTTTGAAGTGAGAGAGAGAGAGAGAGAGAGAGAGAGAGTTGAGAGTGGCTGCAGCGTGTGTGTACTGTGTACCCTTACCTTACCCTATTTTTTTTTTTTTTAACTTATAAGTTATAACCATATATTATATACATATAAAATATATATATATATATATACTAAATACCGGCGGGAATTCCCGTTCCCTTGGGAATCGGAAATGGATTCCCGTTCCCGACCCGCCGACGACGGGAATTCCCATTCCCGACGACTTGACAGGATGGAAATTCGCGGGAATTTTTCCCGCGGGAAAAATTCCCACGGGAAGGTACGGGAACGGGAAATTCCCTTACCCGTTCCCACCCCTATGCCTAACACAGAACCTATGTGAAACACCTGGAAAAATTTCTGCAAATGCCTCAATTAACCCTTTCTACTTATCAGACATAAAGGTCATCTTGGTAGGATCATTCAACTCTAAGTCGCCTTTCAGAAGTGATAGGAACCACATCCAGTTGTCAGTGTTTTCAACAGCAACAACAGCCCAGGCAAGGGGAAATATGTTGTTTGCTGGATCCAGAGCCACAACTATAAGCAGTACTCCACCATTAGGTCCAGTAAGATGTGCACCATCAACACCTATGAATGGCATGCATCCTGCTTTATACCCATCCTTCATGGCTTGGAAACAAATGTACATGCATTTGAATCTACTTTCTCCTGCAATATCTTCTGTGCAAATGGCAACAGTGCTACCAGGATTTGTCTTCCTTACCTCAGCTTGGTAGTCAAACAGTTTGATTACTGAAAAGCTGGAGTTCCCTCTAGCTTCCTTTTAACTAAATTCTTAGTCTTGTATGCTTGATTGAAGGTGACATTGCATCTAATGTTGGCAATGGAGTCCAGTTGAAAACCAGTGGTGTCTCTCTTAGGATCTGTGAGGAACACATCTGAAAACCTCTCAGCAAGCCAAGAAGTCTTCACATTGTTGACATGGAATGACTCAGCACAAGTGTGCTCATTAATGAACTTTCTAATTTGATAGCTCTCATGGTCTGGGATTTTTAGAGCATGCAACCTCCAAGGGCACTATTTGCATAGACATCTGTAGTGTAACCTGCCTGGATCACTCTTGTAGACCTTTACACTTCTTCTTCTCTTGATAGCATGCGACTTTACAGCATTATGCAGTTGTTTTTTGTTTATGAACAACATTTTCACTTTAAAAATGGGATCAAATTTGTTTGCCCTATTGAAACAAACCACATCAGGGTCATGATTTCCATGCTGATCTAAGAAATGCCAGGGCTCCCTCTCTTTAGTTAATGTCACATTTGGATCATCTTCTTCTTGCTCTGCATTTGCATCAGTGGCTTTGTTCTTCTTCTTCCTACTGTAACCACCATCTGTAGCATTTTGTGCCTCAGCAGCACCATCTTGATCCTCAGCAGCACCACCTTGATCCTCAACATTTACACCATTGAATTTATCAAACCTTGCACCCATCTCTGGCACAACATCTTCTTCTCCCAACTCTCTATCAGGTTCAACATCCAGCTCATCAAATTCATCAACATGTTCAAACAACTCATCATCAGTTTCATCTCCTGATGCTATGTATTCTTCATCATCACTGTCAAATTCTTCAACAACTACACATTTAACCTTATCCAACCTTGAAGGATTACCATCACCTTTCTGATTGTCATCACCAAGTCCATTATCATCCTCAACACCATTGTCCTCGACTGCATTTATGTTTTTAACTTCAACACTAGCTTCCTGTCTTGAACCTCCAACCTCATTAAAAACAGGAACAGTTGCATCCCCTCTTTCATTATAAATACTCTCTAACAAAACAGTCATGTGATTTTCATCAGTAATGTACACATGCCACTCCCTCTGTTCTCTGTGAGCTCCCTTACCATCATAATAACACAGTTGATCATTTGACACCACATGTTTACAGTATGTCCCCTGGTACCAGTATTTCTTTCTGTCTCTTACTCCAATCTCATCTGACAGCCTATTCAATAGAGAGATTTTAACCTCTCTGTAACTCACATGCTCATAAACACATCTTGTGTCATATCCTTCAAATTCATAGTCCCCACCTTGAAAAACGCTTTTGGGGATATACCCTTCATAGTGTAATACAAGGGTAAATCCTTTGCTTTCTGGTGCTGCAATAATGTAGAGAACAAAAGCTAAATATAAGAGACAAAAAAAACACCCAAACAAAATACACAACGGGACCACTAAATTGAACAACATATGTGCACTAAGCATGAAAGCTAGCAAAAACCCACAAAAAGATGTCAATACACGTGCGAAGGGACCATCTACTTTCGGACAAAAACCTAAACCCCACTAAAATATTACCTCCACCCACAAAAATATATACTTTACCCCAAAACGCGGTTGTTTTGGTCGATTACTACACCCACTAGCAATAAAGTACCAATTTAACATAATATGTAACATTGACTCTCAAATGAAAGAGAAAACTTACAATACTCGGGTGGATGGAAATCAAGCTCGTTCTGAGGTCGCAATTTGCACCATCTTACCCTAACTCAAGCTTAAGCTACAAACCATTGCGAATTTGCGATTTTTGGTGAGAAATTGGGGGGGTCGGTTTTTAGGGATTAGGGTTTGCGATTTTGCCGCGTATTAAAAAACCTAAGTGTCTGATTTTTGGCTTTATATGCCTTGGTTATCAGGAGAAACGTTTTTCAGACAAAATAATCCTAGATAATGGGCAGAAATAATAATCGTCCATATATATATATATATATATATATATATATATATTATGTATCCCTTAATTTGAGATCTCACGCAAAGACATTCATAAAATTAATGATTTGATCATAATTTCCAGTTTATAAAACACTGTTCATCCTCCAACCGTTATATGCATGGATATTAAAATTCTATGAAATCATCACTGGTCACTTTCATTATAGATCTCCTAATTATGCCTACTTAAAATAGAATTCACGATTCTCTGTTCAAAAATATAGTATATATGTGTCATAGCTTGTGAACTAAATTCGTTAACTAGTTTTACTCCTCAAATCTAAATATTAAGTACCCTATCCCATTACTTGATATATTATGTAATACGGAATGGTATGCTGTATATTTTATTTACTACATTATCATCAAAGAAAGCAAGCAATTAGAAAAGGGAAAGAATTGTACCTGTTGCGCCGACGGTGAAGAAAACGAAAGAACAAATGCATTATTATTATTTTTCATAGAATTAAAGACCTAATCTTTAAGTTATTAAGGCTAGAATTAGTTTTACCAAAGAAACCTTCTTATAGGCCCATTATAACTATTAAAGAAAAAAAACTAACTTGACCCCTTTTTCGCTAACCCTCTTTAATTAAGCAATTTAATTTGAATTATAAGATTTGAAAAAAACTGGGGTGTTACAAATACACACTTCTTAAGCCTCCGGCATGTTATTCTAAAGTGTCAAACGCTGGTGTGAGAATTAGTTTTTATTTATTTTAATAGGAACATGCCACGTGGGGGTGTTGAACGAGTGTTGAGTGTCGGGTACGTGTCGAACATGGGCAAGGGTGGTGTTCTGAAGTATCGGTGCATCATAGGTGAATACAATGTCATCCACTATAAATAGAAGAGAAAGGGACATAGTAAACAAAAGAAAAGAGGATGCACAAGTGAGCGCCTATGCCAATGAGCAATAACCTCGAACCTTATCTTCTACTACAATACCAAAAGTAATACATCTGAGGTATATGGTTTATTCGGGAAAGCTACTGGCTCTGTGTGAAATTTGCAGAATACCCTACCCACAAAATCAATCGGTGGGATTGCAACAATGATGGGGCAATTATAGAAAATACATCAAAATTCAACAATAACAGGCTTTATCTACGTCAAAATGGGACTCAACACTGGGGTGGAAAGTATCGAGTATATATATCTACCATAAGCAAAGGGCAAACAGAATGTTCAAGGTCCTTACATCTAAGCATTAGCCTTTTATATTGTTTTGAACAATATTACAATTGGTCCAACTCAACTTAACCCACATTTTGACCGAGCCAATGTGGGTCGACCTTTGCACATAGTTGCTTCGTGGTCGAAAACAGTTTTTTTGGTCACAACAACTTTTTTCCAATAATATAACACAATTAACAACTTTTTTGTTCCATTTATTGTGCGGGGGAAAGCAATTTTTAGTATTTCTGTTGTTTAAAGTAATACTCTTATTTTAAGTTTATTAAATAGTTTGAAACAATTTTAGTTATAATTTTTAAATTGTTAAAGATTTAATATAAAAAATATAAATAAATGGTGAGGCAATATCGTCCGGGACCGTGTGGTTGGGATATTTGAGGATATTGTTTCTTAAGTATTTTTGTTTGGAACGCAATCTCGAATTTGAGGAAAGGAGGCACAATGATTTTATTAAGGACTTTGAGTGAAGTAGAAGAGGGGCGTGTGAAAACACGAGTGAGAGGTAGAAGAATGCGATAAATTCTAAGTACAATAAAATATTGAGTTGTGGAGAGTATTCTTGTGCTGCTAGTGAATAATGTATTTTGTGTGTGAAGTTGAACTTGAAGTCTTCTTGCTCAAAATGGAGGACTATTTATAATGTTAGTCTCAAGAGTCTTCGCCAATGGGGGCTGATCTTGCCGTCTTTACTTCATGGGGTGCTGGTGACCAATGACGTGAAGGTCTTTTGCACCAATGTGGGTCGTCTGTTAGGGGTGGCCAATAGCGGACAGTTCGTCTGAGCGAGCAATGGTGATATATGTTCCAATGGTCTTCGGTGGCGGTACTGAGCCAATGCATGAGGATCGATCTGCCCCAATCATTGATCTGCACCAATAATGTTTGTTGTTTTATGCCCCAATGAATGAGTTGGACCAATGGGGTGCGATCTTTCCTAATTATTAGGGTGGTTGGGACGTAGGATGAGTTGGTGATGAATGGCGCGTCTTCCGAGTAGGGTCGTGAGTCATGGTCGGCCTGAATGATCGGGCTGCTCTTGAGGGTCGTCTGCCTTGGATGAGACATGGGGGTTGCTCTTTGATGTGGGCGTGAGCTGCTTCATTTCGATGAGATTTTGGTAGGTCTTGACTTCTCCTTGTATTCACTTGTGTCCTTAATGTTTATTATGTGCTCATGTTTCCTCAATTTTGGCTAAGTGTTGGTGATGGTTCCTCAGGAGTGAGGGATACTTAATGCTTCGGGGAGTATTATTTTCTCGGACTGGGGGGTTCCAAGGTTGTTCATCATGGGTACCCGGATTCGGGTAGGCGTTAGGTCGTGGGGAGGGGTGTGTCCAAGCCTTTGAGGTCTCACCGTATCCCTTTAAGAGGCGTTGGTCGGGATTTGGGGGGTACCTTCTCCGAATGTTCAGACTGAGTACCCTTGGAAGGTGTTTACTAGTCGTGACTCGGGGGTACCTTCTCCAAAGTTCGGACCTTCAGCCCCCTATTTGGGCAAGGGTGGCCGTGGCTCAGACGTATTTCTCTACAATACGGTGAATAGTTTTTGTAGGGTACCCATTTTTTCGGCCCTCTCTGAGGATGGGGCAGATTATGCATCATCAATAAAATTTCAAATTATTAAAAATACCTTGTAACTATAAGTTACATGGAATGTATGTTGCATGGATACTCCAAAAATGACTCCTTATCCCGTATCGGATACTAAACGGATAAGGATACGCCTCGGATACACCTCGGATATGCCTCGGATACGCCTCAGATACGTGTCGGATACGCCACGTGGCGTATCATATTTAAATATTTTTTTACTAAATCGGATACGTATTGGATACTATCCTAAGGTGTATCCGATATGTGTCCTCAATAAAATAGGTTATTTTATTATTTTTTAAAATTCTAGGGGTGAAAAAAGTAATTTATTTATACTACAAACACCAAAATACAATTTTCTAATTTAGTAATTCATTTAACCCATATAATAGTTCATCATTTTCACTTTTCAATTGATGAACCCGACTTTGAGTTGGCTTTGTTTGTTGATAATGTTGTTTAACAATAAATAAGCTATTGCAATATTAATCATTGTTATATTATGGAACTTTGTAATATTCGTGTTGAACATATTTATCAATTAATATTTGAGTTTGTGGAATGATGGATATTTGTATATGGCTATATGTTGATTATTTTTTGAATTTTATAAGTGTTTAATATTCATTATTTTAAATATTTACTTAAATAATATATATACATATATAATTTTTGATATTAAATATTCGACGTATCCTTGATGTATCTCAATATATGATTTTGAAAAAATATATATCTTCGTATCTGTATCTTGTCTGATACTTGTCCATGTATCCGTGTCCGTGCAACATAGCATGGAATCTTTAACATCGCGGGCCGCTAAAAGCCCAACATGGCAGATTTAGGCTAAAAAATGGGAGTTAGTGGCCATTTTTATCGGCCTGAAAAGTTACAGAGCAAAAAGTCAAAATTACAAGAGTTATAGGGCATTTTCAATAATCCCTCTTTTATATATATATATATATATATATATATATATATATATATATTATTTTGCAGTATGCACGACAAATTTCGATTTAGTCTCTCTTAGTTATATCTTCTTCTTTACACGTGATCAATTAAATTTTTATTTGGTTTGTGTCCTTAATCTTGTCACTCAAACAAACGACACACATTAGATTTCACATAAATATCATAAGTACTTTTTATCTCATTTTTAATCTATCCCAATTTTTTAAAAATAAAACTCAACTTTAAATTTAAAACCAAACGACTTCCAAAATATATCAGGAACGATTTTCTGATAGGAGTAAGTATCTTCAAATCACTAAAAAGAACACTCAAATGGAGATCTCAGTTGTTAGTTGTTGTTACCATGATGGCACCCAAATTAATCTCGAACAATCTAAACATGAACCATTCTTCAATATACAAAGCCTTGAATGTGGACAAAATTGAAGACCAAAATTCTGTAGGAATATTGCATGGACTAATTCATTAAAAAAAATCTGTAGGAATATTGCATGGACTAATTAATTAATGAGAGGTTTATAAATTATGGATAGATTCAATATACGTGATTCATTATTATTATTATTGTTTTTATTATTACTATTTTTATTATTAGCAGTAGTAGTAGTAATTAAGCAAAATAGAATCCCAAAAGTTACCACAAGTCCCAATTAATGCAAAACGCTCGAACGTCCCTTTTTCTCAACAAAAAATTGATATCATCGATAATCATGATCAACACTTCCATTAGATCATATCTCCATTTTCATTTCTATTACAACACTCATACATAAACCGTTACTATTCCCTGACACAAATTAAGCCGCCACTCTATAATATAATTCAAACATTAGGAATACTAATTAACTGTAACCTTATAACATCTTCTTGAAGAAAATGAGTTTTCTGAAAAACGATGGCCACAAATTCTCATGAACCGACACCTGATAATTATCCTTTCTATCTCCGTCTTTAGCGGAGATCACCAGCCTGAAATCCCTACCTACGACTTGCTGATATTCTAGTTACCTAAATAGAGTTGTTTTCATATTAAAGCTCTTCCGTGATAAACGGTCGAAATTAAGTCCTAATGAAACCCTAACTCGAATTTGGTCCTCTTTTTTTCTATATATATTATGTCTTAGGCCATCATAAAACGTACTTACGAAACACATAATGAAGGTGTATAGGTAGAAAGGGAGAAACCCAAAAGCTCCAACTATAGTTGTTCCTTGGCGGTTCATGTTCAACCAGATCAAAGACTCTCCACGACACAATAAATGAGGTATTTTTCTTACATATATATTTACGAATCTATTTTGTGATGATCATTATGTTCAACGATTTATGGGTCACGTAAATTAAGGATTACATGTGGTATCAGAACTTATACTTTAAGACTAGGCGGTCTTTAGGGACCACCCATTAGTGACCCAAGTTAGGTCGCTGGCCTTCAGTGGCCACTGAAGGCAACAACGACCTAATTTAGGTCGCTGACAGTCACTGAAGGCAACATCGACCTAATTTAGGTCGCTGAAAGTCACTGAAGACTTTCAGCGACCTAACTTCGGTCACTCGGCCCTTTCCGTCATTGGGCCACACATTTTGGCCGAAATTGGGCAAAATGTGGGCCAAAATTAGGCATTTAGCCAAATTGTTTTGGCGTACAAAATCGGCGACCTAACTTAGGTCGCTGATTTCGCTGTATAAATTAAAAAAAAAACTTTTTTTATATTCTTATTTCTTCACAACCCACCATCTCCTCCCGTTTTCGATCCTATCAACCCGACCTGTCAATTTCGGCGACCACAAGTACGATTAGCGGCCTAAATTGAGTCACCCATTCCGTTTCTTCATCAATTTTCACTCTTATCCGCTCGTGTCCGCCGATTTCTGTTGATTTTCGCTCGTGTCCGTGCGTGTCCGCTCGTCGCCGCCGGTTTCTGCTGCTTCGTCGCCGCCTCTCCGCCGTCGGCACTTAAGTAGCTTCGGATTTTGTTAATCTTTTTTCTTTCTCAATTTAATAGATTGTTAGATTAGTTAGATTGTTAATTTGTTAATTTGTGTTAATTTGTTAGATTAGTGAAGAATGTTAGATTGTTAATTTGTGTTAATTTGTTAATTTGTTTAATTTTGTGTTAATTAGTTAGATTGTTATATTAGTTAATACTTTTCAGATTGTTAATTAGTGAAGAGTGTTAGATTATTAGATTAGATTAGTGTATGATTAAAGAAAAAAAGATTAGATTAGTGAAGATTGTTAGATTAGATTAGTGAGTGATTAAAAAATGATTAGATTAGTGAAGATTGTTAGATTGTTAGATTAGATTAGATTAATTTGTATATAATTAGTAGGTTAAATATTAATTGGTAAGATTATTAGTTTGTTAGATTGTTAAAATAGATTAGATTAGTTTATAATTAGATTTTGAAATTAGATTGTTAAATTAGATTAGATTAGTTTATAATTAGATTGTTAAATTAGATTAGATTAGTTTATAATTAGATTATAAAAATTAGATTGTTAAATTAGATTAAATTAGTTTATAATTAAATTGTAAAAATTAGATTGTTAAATTTTAATTAGTAAGATTATTAGATGACATAGATGTTGAATGTTAGATTAAATGTGATGTTGTTATTTAAATGTTATATTTATTATTTTTACAGTACTTATATTCGCCATTTCGTCACATAAGACCACTAGTGGTAGCGGAGGTTGAGGTCGTGGAGGTGTTGGTCGTGATGGGGTATCGGGTGCTGGTAGTGTTGGGCGAGTTAGTGGTAGTGGTAGTGTTGGCCGTGGTGGTGTTGACCGTGGTAGTGGAGGGGTTGTGCGTGGTGGTGTTAGTGGTAGTTGAGGTGTTGGGCGTGGTGGTGGTACTGGTAGCGTTAGTCGTGGTGGTGTTAGTGGTAGTGGAGGTGTTGGGCGTGGTGGTGGTAGTGGAGGTGTTGACCGTGGTGGTGGTAGTGGTACAGGGGGTCGAGGTAGTTGCCGACCTATACGGATTCCAATCGGGTCATGGTACAGAGCCTAGCGATCCAGCCGAGCTATCCCTCCCGCCACTCGGGTCAGGTGACAGATCTGCATTGAGGAAACATGCTTTACAACGCCAGTTATTTGTAGACGATGAGGAGGTCGTCCCCAGAGCGGGTGTTAGACCCCGATCAACAGAGTCCACCGCATCCCAGCTGCCACGACCACATACTTCAGATTCCGTCAGGACTCACGTGCCCCCATCAGTCGAGTCTAGCAGAGTTCAGACTCCACCACATGTAGCCGACACCAGAGCTAGACCGAGCTAAAGGCCGACCGGGACTCCATGACCGAGCCAGACTCGACACCCTAGGGGACCAAATGTAGGGGTTACTGCGGTTAGGCTTGGGGAAGAGAAGAAGCTCATAGAAATGAAGCGTGGTTGTTTTTCTAAACTCCCCAGTCATGAGATTGCAAAGTCGATCACTTCACTCATTCGACAGTTTATGACGACTTTTTGGCTCTCCTACTTGCGGATACCTGAGGAAGTACGAAAAGAGATGTACGAGAGATTTACGGTGAGTTTTTAATGAATTATTAATATTTATTAATTTAGTGTATTAAAGATAGTGTTTTTCAAGTATTGCTTGATTTAGTTTATTAATTTAGTGTATAAATCTATTGTTTAATATTTATCCTTTTTGTAGAAAATCTATGGGATCCGGCGGTCAGAGAGGGGAGAAGTACATAGGGCATACCAGCTGAAGGGGAGGGGAATTTACAAGCGTATGATGTACAAGACGAAGGAGTAATATTTTAAGAACAAAGACAAGGAGAAGTATCAGGGCAAGAGAAAGACGTCGTGGATGAGCGAAAGTTTGGAGGCTGAGGCGCCAGCACACTGGGACACCGATGAGCATAAGAAGAAGTCCCAGAAGGGGAAAAAAAGCTAGGCAAGGTGGGAAGGAGGACGACGATGCGCCCGCCACCTTTTACGGTGATTCCATCGACTATGAGGAGATTAGGCGGCGACTAGTATGCTTTTTTAAAATTAAATATCTTATTTGTAGTTAAAATGTTAATTTGTGAGATTATTGTCTATTGTTTTTAATAAAAAAGTGATTGATTAGTTTAAAAAAAATTAAAATTTTTTAAAAAAAATTAACCAACTATTACTTTAAATTTGAAGGAGAGGAATCAGCCCAACCGCAGGCACCCTATCAGACACGACGAGATTTACAAGGCAGGCCATACGTAGAGGGCTAAGGGGACCGGCAAAGGTATATGCATACCCTTGAGGCGGGAGTGGAAGTCTGAGGCGACCATACTTATTTACGTAAGTGTTTTAAATTTTGTACTCGTTTACCACTTATGAATTCATTATACTTTCTTATTATAATCTAATTATTGATTCAAAATTATTTTTTTAATTATCTTTGATTCTAATTTATCTTTTTAATTATCTTTGAAATTCAACAGAAGACTTACAGAAAGGAATTGGGGAAGAAAAATTCGGACGTCGTAGAAGACACGAACTTGCCCGAATGGGACGCCGATTCGTGGAAGAAGGCCATATGGAGGATCAAGAAGGGAAGGCGATGGGTATACCGAGATATGCTGATTCACGGGACTTCGACATTGAGTGCGGGAGGGAGCCAGACTACAGGCGGGAGTTGCTCATGCAGGTCCAGGAGGAGAACAGAGAGTTGAGGACGACACATGACCCGAGAGTCGACTCCATGGCGGCCTGGCTGAGGGATTTTAGAGAGGACATCCAGATGGAGACATGCCGACCATTGCGAGAGCTTCCATCATACTTGTTCATGGGAGTGCTATTAGTAGCGGAGGCACATTTAGAATTTTGAGGCCGATACGTCAGAGACCATATCCTATAAGAAAAAAATAATAGATAAGATACTACTCTCTAATTTCAAAAGTAGCATACCATGGGAGTACTCTCTAATAGATAAGATATCCTAAATATTTGTAATTTATATTTTTGTTTAATATGAATTTTAATTGCAGTATTTTTTTTTATCTTTGTACAAGTAAAGTGATTTTTTTACTTTCTATTCTTTGGTTGTACCTATCAATTTTTTTGAGTTATTTCTTTTCTTAATTATAAAAAGAGAAAGAAAGTGCTTACTTTTTTAACTGAGGTTCGTTTCTTTAATCAACTCTAAAAAATATCTAGTTCTTTTTTTAGCGGTTTTATAGTTTTTGTGTCTTATCCAAAAGAATATTTCTTGTAACTAATTTAAAGAAACATATAACAAAAAAAATAATTTTTAAGTTATAAGCTACGTTGCACGGACACGGATACGTGGACACGTATCGGACAAGATACGAATACGAAGATACAGATTTTTTCAAAATCACATATTGAGATACGTCAAGGATACGTCGAATATTTAATATTAAAAAAGTATATATATATATATATATTATTTAAGTAAATATATAAAATAATGAATATTAAACACTTATAAAATTCTAAAAATAATCAACATATAGCCATATTCAAATATCCACCATTTCACAAACTCAAATATTAATTGATAAATATGTTCAACACGAATATTACAAAGTTTCATAATATAACAAAGATTAATATTGCAATAGCTTATTTATTGTTAAACAACATCATCAACAAACAAAACCAACTCAAAGTCGGGTTCATCAAGTGAAAAGTGAAAATGATGAGAGTTAAATGAATTAATAAATTAGAAAATTGCATTTTGGTGTTTGTAGTATAAATAAATTACTTTTTTCACCCCTAAAATTTTCAAAAATAATAAAATAACTTATTTTATTGAGGACAAGTATCGGATAAGCCTTAGGATAGTATCTGATACGTATCCGATTTATTAAAAAAATAATATTTAAATAGGATACGCGATGTGGCATATCCGACACGTATCTGAGGTGTATCTGAGGCGTATCCGAGGTGGACACGTATCCGATACGGGATACGTAGCCATTTTCAGAGTATCTGTGCAACATAGGTTATAAGTTACTTACTGCATTTGCATTTGCATTTGCTTACAACAACTTGCTGCTGTAGATAAGCGAAAGCAAATTGCAGTACCAAATTTAATATTTGATAATTTAATTACCTTTTTTCAAATCTTGTTAAGAATGTTGGCAGAAATGATAAAATAGAAAAAGCAGAACCTATGATGTTGACATGCTTAAATGTTTTAGAATCTTTTTGTTAAAGTCAACTTGCAATTTTCACCATTTTTTTAGAATTAAATTTTGAACGGAGAACCTCGTTGGAGTGAATTAAAATATTTATTTAACAGTCCCACAACATAAAAATATTCATTCATATGGTGTACTTCTTATTTACAAGTAAATGATAATAATTCTTCTATTGGGAGCAACTCGAGACAACAACCTGATCTGCTTCGAGGAACTACACTGCAAAATATGGTTAATCTCGCTAGACATTATGATACAGATGATAAAGGTTCAAGAGTTTCATGTTTCAACCCTCAGTTACGCTCTACAGAGTTGCAGTGTCTAGATAATCCTAGCACGAAAGCTATTCCCGACCAAGAGAAAAGTAGTACAGGCAGATCGCGGAGGCCCTAGTAAATATACATGTTATTAAATGCATTATATATGTTGTCTAAAATTTGTAGTTGATTTTCAGACACAACTTATGTATGATATGTTGAACTTCTCAAGCGTGTTATCGTATTTGAGTGTGATGGTTGCATGCAACAACTTACATTATTGTTGTAGCTTTTCAAGTAAGTTTTTTTTAACCGTGTTTAATGAATCGTGTATTACGTGAATGAAATATGGATGATACGCTTATTTTATGAATCTGTTCTACCTTACTTAATCTTAAGGATTTTTGGTAGTAAGCCCCCCCATGTTCTTCAAAACAGGCAAGAAAACCCCCTTAAAATGGAAAGCAACAAAAAGTCCCCCTATGTATTCAAATACATAGCAAATTACCTCCTTCAATAGGAGTGTGGATTACACTCGTAGAGAAGTGAGAGTGGACGTAAATATTTAATCATAGAATGACTCTTATACCCATAATTTCTTATTCTTTTAAAGTTAATAGCAAACAACCCCTCATATTATGTTAGTATTCAAATAATATACATGGTTTATGTTAAATAGCTTATCAACCCGTAAAAGAGAGAAACTTAAAATAAACCCCTTATAATTTTAAAATAAACTTAAATTGCACAAACCCCAATTTTTTTTATAAAAAAATCGAAAAATTAATATTCCAAAAAATTCAAAACTTTCACGAAGATCACAAGAACTTTATAAATTACAATCAAATTTTAAAAATGAACACATCTCCTCCCCCCCCCCCCCCACCCCAATTCTTAAACTTCCGCGATGATCCTGAAAACTTTATAACTTACGTTAAAACCCCAAAAGTCACAAAAGTTGAACAAACACTCTAAAATCTTTATAAAAATTACAAAGGCCCAAAAATTATGAACTGTCTCAAGAAAACCATTTTTTTATAAATTGCAAAAACCGCCCAAGATTTTCAAAATTTTAACAAAAAGTGCAAAAAATATTAAACCCCTGAAGAACAAAAAAATAAAAGCTATATTAAACCTGTTGTACTTCTTTTTGTTTATTATAATGGACATGTACATGATTTTTGACATATGTAATACCGTTTTAACAAACTAAATAATGTTAAGTATTAGTTTATGTGCATTTTAGTAGTTTAGATCCCACTTTCCAGTAAGCATTACAGGATGGTGCAGTGCTCAAAACAATTTCCCTTTGCATATTCAATTATTCATGGCACGTGTCTATAAATACAAATAATAAATAACAACAATTTCTCAGCATGTGTATTTGGCCAATTTAAGTAATAAGTGTTATGTAATAAGTAATAAGTAATAACACACCTATAATTATCAAATAAAAACTGAAACCAAGTGTAGATTGAATAGCTTTGACAAATGGGCCAGCAGTTTTGAGGCAAAATAGTTCCAAACCCTGCAACTGGCTTCATATTTTCCATTAATGGTGAGTCTAAGGTTGATTGACTGCCGATCCACCATAGGCCCTAGCTTCGGTTCGATTTCACCAAGCTACGACTCCTATATGGTAAATTTTGGACTGGTCGATATTCGAAAAGTAAAGGAATGGCGAGAAGAACGGAGAAGGAAGATTTTCAGCTCATAAAGGAAGCCGAAGATTAACAATCTTGGCTTGAAAATGGAGAACAATGGTGAATCCCAATTTCCTCTAATTAGGGGTCTGAATGATTAATGATATGTGGGTGGGCAAAAAAGACATTTCCATTTGAGGGCAAACTCGTCTTTTCAGCGAAAATTGTATAAAAACAAGTAAGGGGACAAGCTAAGTGAGCTCTAATCTATATAACACAGGGGGTTTTCTGCATCTTTTGTTTTTACAAGGGGATTTGTTGCCTCTTTTGAGGGGGCTTTCCTGCTATTAGTCCTAATCTTAATTGACGTAGTGATATTCAGTTGTGTCGTATTATTATTACTAATATACATCATTATTTAGTAGTAGTAGATAATTGATTACAATACATATTTATTATTGTTATCGTAATAATAATGTAATTAATATCATTATCATTATTATTATTATTATTATTTTGGTATTACAAGTTAATCAGCGTAAATGGCTAAACACTATGTTTTTTTCTTTTACTTTTTTTCCTTATGTGTTATGAAAAGCACATAAAAATATCTCATATTTTCATGACATTTACCACCACGTTTTTTTTTAAGTTATAGCTTTTCAACTCGATCTGATATGTAAATATGTGGAAGTAAACTTAAATTAAATCAATATATTTTTTTCAGCCTTGCCGCAACAAAAATTTTAAATACAATATAATTATCAAGGGAGAATTATTATTTATGTCCTTAACTTTGTCTAAAAATACTTTATACCCCTTTTTTTTCGGGCCGACTTTTTCTGCTCCACAACTTTCAAAATTTCGACTAAAAATGCCCAATTATTTTTATTCGGGCCAAATTGCTGATGTGGTTGCCCAGTCAATAAGTTGTTATGCCTAGTTAATAAGTTGTCGCGTCACGTCATATTTTTCAGCCCAAATAACATTTTTTGGACTAATCCTTGTAATGTTAAAAATTGCACTTGCACCCCATAATAAATTACACTTTACACCCCCAATATATATATATATGTGTGTGTGTGTGTGTGTGTTTATATATGTTCATTTCTTAAAAACTATTTTTAAAAATAATAAAGATTTTAATAATTTTTAAAATTTGTAAAAAACAAATAAAAATAAAATACATTAATTAAAAAAATGTCATCATCTTCATCAACCCCCCCCCCCCCCCCCCATCCCCCCGGCTGCCGCCGCCATCGCCATCATCACCACCGCCGTCGCCATCATCACCATCCCCGATTTTGCGTGGCGCATCCGATACACCACGATTTTGCGTGGCGTTATTTTTTTTAATTTTTAACTAGATATACCACGAGGAGTATCAAATGCGTGGCGCATCCGATACAAGTACAAGAGGCTTTTTTTTGAAATGTTTATGCAACATAGGTTTCATCCTAAAATATTTTTCTCTTAAAAAATTTAAAATATATAAAAATGTGTTTTTGTATTATTTTTTTTTTCATGATATAAGAAAGGAAATATTTATAATATTTTCGATACAAATGTGAGTTGGATCCCTAACTACACAGTTCACCAACTCTCTCATTCACTCTTTCAAGTCTTAACTCTTAACACATTCCGCCCACCTCTCACTCTCTCTCCTCCCTGACGGAGCTACCAACGTACTCCTCCTCCCCCACGCATATAAATATATACGTACACGCATATACATACATACACTACACCCTACCAATTTCTCTCTCTCTCTCTCTCTCTCTCTCTCTCCCTCTCTCACTCTTGATCTGGAAAAATGCAGGGCACAGCAATTGCGTTCTCTCCTTCACTCTCTCTCTCCACCACCAACCCTCGCAACAAGCTCTCCTCCTCCAGATTCAATCCCCTCTCTCTCTCCCAATCCGAACGACACCGTTTCGGAAATGTCTCGTATTCCCCTAAATTGAACTCGATTAGCTGCTCCTCTTCATTCAGGCCGAACCGCTGGATTTCTGCTCCGAATCCGAAGCCGGAAAATGTTGTTGATCCGATGGTTCCGATGGCGACGGCGGACAGTAGCGCTGGACCGGTGGCGGAGCCTCCAAAGTCGAAGAGCTTTTCGGATACTTTGGTGTTGGGGAGTCTTTTCGGCCTCTGGTACCTCTTCAATATCTACTTCAACATTTACAACAAACAGGTATATATATGTTTGGTTCTTAATAGATTTCTGTTAATTAATTATTTGTTAGATATTAATAACCTTGTGAGTTGTGTCGATGATTGATTATGTGTATGTGCTGTTTAGGTCTTAATATAGTGTTCTGCTTGATGCTGAAAATGATATGCCGCTCGAGTTGTTGGCGATTTTCTATTTATTTCGTTTCCTGTGGTTTTTGTTAAACGATACGCGGAAACATAGTCGTTTTTCTGCAGTTGCATTTCTAATTAGTAATTTGTTTTGCTTGCATTTTGAAATTTAGCGGCACATATTTTACCTGTTTACTTTTAGTCTTGAACTGCTATTGTTTGCTGAAGAAGAAACGATAAGCATAAACGAGGTTTTGTGAGAAGTTGATGCAAGATCTGATGTATCTGATTAAGATTGAAACACACTAACTTTACTCGAAGTAGCCTGTGACCTTTATTATCATGAGGTTTTGGAATTTAATCTGCAGAATATCTGTTGTGAAATTCGTGTGTTGTAGAGAAGTTGGTTATGTTGTTTCTGTTTTTGACAAACAATGAAGATGCCTCCTGCCATATCCACTACTTCTTACATTTTGGGTCTTGGAACTGAATAATCAACTCAGCTACATCAAAATGCTGAGCTATTTCCACCTTGATAGCGTGTGAACCATGCTCGATGGAGTGTTATGTGCATTGTAACAGAGGCCGTATTGTGCATTTATTTCATGTTTGTGTTGTTGATTTAAGTGTTCTTTGGTGGAATGGTTTGTGCCAGGATCAGACTTGAATTTATACTTTCGTTTTTATATTCCATGCCATGAAATGCAATTTGATAGTGTTTAGCATTAACATGTGGCGATCTTGCTGTTTGTGTAGGTTCTCAAAGCTTTTCATTACCCGATGACGGTCACTTTGGTTCAGTTTGCTGTTGGGACTGTACTTGTTACTACCATGTGGACCCTGAATCTCTACAAAAGACCTAAAATCAGTGGTGCCCAGGTACTTGGTTACGTATTACTCACCCTTTCAATTATGTTTTTGTTCATTTTGGATATATGGTGAGTAACTGCAGTACTATTCAAAATTGGCAGCTTGTTGCGATTCTTCCTTTGGCCGTGGTGCACACCTTAGGCAACCTGTTCACCAATATGAGTCTTGGAAAAGTTGCTGTTTCCTTCACCCATACAATCAAAGCTATGGAGCCATTCTTCTCAGTTCTCCTATCTGCCATGTTTCTTGGAGAGGTGACTAATCCATGCGCTTCTGAGTAACTCAATTTTTGTTATCTTTATCTGGAAAAATAAACTACAGAAAGTTACAACCTGA
Source organism: Linaria vulgaris (assembly GCA_948329865.1). Lineage (NCBI taxonomy): Eukaryota > Viridiplantae > Streptophyta > Magnoliopsida > Lamiales > Plantaginaceae > Linaria > Linaria vulgaris. The sequence goes on from OX415253.1 coordinate 78,786,712, forward strand.
TGACAATTGGTAGATATTAAATGCTATTAAATATTTGTTGAATTTTTCAAAGGGTTGATTATCTTGTTAAAATAACTAATATTACTACTGCAATTTAGTTTATATGAGTAGTTCTTTTGTCTACTGACTCCTCTTTGGGCAGTTTCCTACAATATGGGTGATGTCATCTCTTATGCCGATCGTTGGTGGAGTGGCTTTGGCATCCATGACTGAGGCCTCGTTTAACTGGTGAGAAGCCATGATATGATTTTGTCTGTCAATTGCTGGCACACTGAAGTTTTATTTTGATGTTAATATTTTGGTTTCTGAAGGCCTGGTTTTTGGAGTGCCATGGCATCAAATGTGACAAATCAGTCTCGCAATGTCCTTAGCAAAAAGTTCATGGTTAAGAAAGAGGTATATTGATTATCCCTTTTGCAGTTTCTAACTCTAGACAGTGCCATGGTTAATCAAAATCGCAGGCCATGAGAGCTTCATCAACTTTTTTGTTGGTTTCAAGCACTTCTGTAGGTTATGTCAGAATCTGTCTATGCCAAAAGACATGCTAAAGAGTTCATTGTTCTAATTGTTGTTAAGACATAGTGCTTCAGCTTCAGATTTTCATTGTTACAGGAATCCCTAGACAACATCACTCTCTTCTCTATAATTACTATCATGTCATTATTTTTAATGGCACCGATTGCTTTTTTCATGGAAGGCATCAAGTTGACACCTTCATACCTCGCGTCTACTGTAAGTAATTTTGCAGATATTTCTTATGGTATTTTTTCGGGGGTTCACTAATGGAACACCTTTCATTAGATTCTTGTATTAAATGTGAGAGCTGATTTTTATTTCTTTCTTTCTTTCTCAAGGGGGTGAATGTCAATCAGCTTTACACTAGGTCACTCCTGGCAGCTCTTTGTTTCCACGCGTATCAACAGGTAAGCCTAAAGTAACTATAGTATTTTAGCTTGCAAGAACAGTTTATGGCAGTACCAAACCCCAAGCAAAGATTACACAGTCATTAATATACTATGCTATACTTTTAGCAATTTGCAATCGATATCTGACATTCTGTCGTGCATACAGTACACATTGTGACACTACGAATTTCAAGGTTTAGCAATTTTTCTGCCGACAATAGTTTCAAACATTATGAGGATTTCTGACCTTTAAGATTTTAAAATGAAAGTATTTGGTTTAACAGCCTTACGAGAAAGAGTTATATATACGAACTGTTAGTGCTATGCCATATGGAGCAAAGTGTCGGGTTTTTTATTGTTTGTGTTAAGTAGGTACCGTAAACTGAACTTCTCAACTTTCTATGTTACCGTCTTTGATCTTGTGAATGGGTGACCTTTTTATCATCACCAAATTTATTAAAAAAAAAAACTTCATTTGCTCTTTTTTGGTAAGACTTTTTTCTTGCACACAGTTTGGGATGAGGTTAGGTTCAGATCCAATTTGGCTGCTACATTATTTCTTTGTTGAACACTCGTAAAAAAAGAATATAGTATAATAAAGGTGCTTAAAAGAGGTGCTTCTTATCTTTACTTCATGGCCGTCGCTCGCATTCAAATCTCCTTATCATCCCTTCTATAAAAATTGAAAACAATTACCACGGATGAATTCTCATTTTCATTCCCGGAATGCTCATGAGATTGTTTGTGCAGGTTTCGTACATGATTCTGCAACGTGTATCTCCTGTTACACACTCTGTAGGAAACTGTGTTAAGCGAGTGGTGGTTATAGTGACTTCGGTTCTCTTCTTCCGCAGCCCAGTTTCACCCATCAACTCCATAGGTACCAAGCTGAGTTTCAGTCAAACAATTTTAAGTGCTATCAGAATTAGAATCAATTTACTTATATTATGTTTTTTGTTTGCAGGTACTGGAATAGCCCTTGCTGGGGTGTTCTTGTATTCGAGAGTGAAGGGTATCAAGCCAAAGCCAAAGACAGCTTGAGCAAACATTTTTGTCATACTGTTGACAATGGTAATTTTGTGATGTTAGATTTAGAAAGCATTGTTGTTTGCAAACGGTTAGTTGTATGTTAGTTGAGAATGATGGGGGTTTGGTCAGATTTTCGCAGTCTTGTTGTTTCTTTCAGACTTCAGAGTTTCAGAAGGTATATTGGCTGGATTCTTTAACGAATATCCCCACTTAATTTCTCAAATTCTGATGATACAATTCCGCTGCAGCAGCGATTTTGTGCCTGTGATTCACAAGGCATTATTTGGCATTTGGTACCTACTCCACATCCTTTGATTTTTCATTTTTTTAATCTTAGTAACCTTTAGCTGTGGTGGTCTCAGGTGTGTGCATGTGCGTGTGCGTGTGCATGCGTTTGTTCTTTCTATTTTTCTTTAATTAGAAATCAGAATATGTTTCATAAGCCTGTAACAACTAAAAATACAACAATGCAACTTATGTCTCTTGCAGTGTTTTATGAAACGTGTCCCAGGGTCAGCCCTGGGTGCGCCTCGAGGCCAAATACACTAAAAACGCCCCAAGGCTTAGCTTTGGGGCATAAACTTCGCGGGCTTTACGCCCCAAAGATTAGGGCTTACGTTCCAAGTACTAAATGCGCGTTTTTTATGCCCGGAAAGAAAAACATACGCCTTGAGAACTCGATGAGAAAAATAAGAATTTTTTTAACTCCAAAACAGCACTTCAATGAAGATGATACTGAAATGATGCTCTTTATTATGTTTTAGTTGGAGATGACACATACTATGAAGAAGATGGATTAGATGCCGTCAATGATAATGAGCTTGATGATCTAAACGAGGATATTTTTTGAAAATAATTAAAAATTGATATTGAACTTAATTTTCTCTTATTAAAGTAAGTATTGGAAACTCTTCAACTAGTCGTAATTTTTGAGAGGCTAGTTTGAATAAGCAATAGTTTTTTAGCAAGTAAAAACATGCACTTGTTTCTTCTTGTTGGATGCTCTTTACTCAAGCATAGAAATTCATATATCAATGGATTAATGGATTATTTGATGTGATTGTGGAAGTGTTGAGTAATAATATTTTTTTATAAGTTATTATCATTAGATATATGATTTTAAGTATTAAATTTTAAAATTCATGGGGCTTACGCCCCGCGCCCCAGGGCTTACGCCCTCGCCTTTAGGAACATAAAACGCCTCTCCCTACGCCGCCGCCTTTTAAAACACTGGTCTCTAGTAATATTTGTCTTGTGGTACTTTGTAAGAAATAAATCGTCAACTTCAAAAAATAGAAACAAAAGATGCTGAAACTTTACTGCATAAAACTTCAGCTTTGCTTGCAGTTAAGTTTACGATTTTCATGTCAAACTTTTATTAAAGCAAAATTCCTTACTCAACAGGACGAAGGCCCACTTCTTGTTGAAATGCCATCTTGATACCTCATGTCAAGGACAACTTGCTTACTATCCCATGCCTCCCTTGCTTCAAGCAAATGTTAGCAATAAAGCGTTGCCAAAACCTCGACCCTGTTACAACCAGTTTCTTCTTATTGTGAAAGCGAAGCGTTTGAGTTTAACAAGTTTTAAGATTTAGCAAATAGCTGTGACAAAACTATCCAAGTAGAAATCTTAATTGTATTGAGATCTGAAGATTATTTATCATAAGAATCCCAGTAATAATGCATCTTCGTCACAGCTCTCGGCCAAGAATGTCCAATATGTGTATGCATACTTGAGTGTACCCAATCCAACAATTTGTCATTAAACGATAACTCCTTATTTTCTAAAGGTCTTAAGGGAATCGTAATAAATTTATTTACTAAGAGCTCAGATAGCACAAAAATCTTCAACGTACGCTCTATTTTTCAACTTCTCACGAAAAATCGTAGCAATTGATATATGTGTGAAATGTCTTGAATTCTGGTGTTATCGTCTGCTAACTTGACATGCTGATACCACACTCTACGTTAGACTGATTCATAGTTGTATTAAAATCAGCTTTGTCCTTCGCACCTTTGCATTCCAAGCAACACGACGAGGGGAGAGTTCGATATTTAATGATTTCGAAGTGAAGTAGGAAACATGCCAAGCTACCTACTCACAGAGATTGGGGAATTAATTCCCAGATTTCAGATTTTAGAGGGAGGGGGAACGAATTAAAAGAACAAGAAGAGAATATCGAACAAGAGGGAGATAACAATTGCAATCGGCAATTCAATATCAATAATCATAAATGTGTCTAATAATAAACCCTTAGCCTCATGTTTATAGGGTAAGTAATAAAAACCTACCAAATCTAGAGTTCTTAATAAAAGCAACAATATAACTTAGAATCATAAACTTGCCAAACTATTAAATCCTAACCTAATAATAATTAAATACTATGAAAGTAATATTTGAATAATATAATATCTATAATTTCTATCATTCTCCCCGGCTTATAAAACTCGCCCCCGGGGAGTTTGTGAAAACGCCATTCTTGAATCTTCAATGGAACTCAATCATCGAGTTTTGGGCGACCCTTCCAACGAACAAGATAGTCTTGACGTCCATCAATGAGACCACTGGGATTTGCCTCCGAGGATACGGGTGATGTAAGAGACAATATAGGCACTAAACTTGAAGAAGTTGTGGAACTCCTTGAAACACTAGCATAAAAATTAGAAGGCCAATTATCACGATAAGAAGTTAAATTCTTAATATTGACAGTAGGACTTTCATAAATATTTGAAGGCAAGTTCAACAAATTAGAGTCTATAGTTGGTGCCATAAGTTGATGATTCAGGAGATTAAGCTGAGGTTGTGTCCCACTCTCATCATCTTGACCCTCTATAGTGGCATCTTCTTCACGTGATTCCACAAGTATCTCTTCCAAATAAGGCAAATATTTTTCTTTCAATTTATGCGTCATCTCTTCCCACAAAACAATAGGTGGTTCATGAGCTAGCTCAATTTCTCTTACAATACTTTGTCAATACTTCTCAACAAACCCAACTAACTTCAATCTTGTCAATCGGACTTTATGACTATCAGTCATGCCATAAAAAACAAAATAATCTTCCAAACGATCTAACCAATCAACAAAGACAGTAGGATCATGTCTTCCATCAAAATCAGAGATATCAACCTTAACCTTCCTAGTTGGAACGGCTTGAGTAGACATGAGTGCCATATTTGGACACTCAGAGATATGTGCATCCAATTTACTCTCTAATTTAGTTTCTAATGTTGAGAATCTTTCATTGAATTCATCCCTCATTGATTGAATAATGTTAAATAATTCTTCAATTTTCTTATATGTCATTGCTCTTGTAACGGTCATGCAAAACTTGCCAACAAAAATTGAAAAGTCCCAAAATCAATAAAAAGAATATACTTTTACCGATAATATGAGCCAACCAAATTTTCGTTGTAATCTAGGCAGCCTGCACTCTCGACAAGATCAGGCTTTGACTGACTTTGCATCACCTGTATCCAAACAAATTAATTGCAGGTCAAATATGAGAATATCAGCAACTTAGGGGTAAACTTGTAAATAGGCCAAAAGGATCAAAGTTGCAATTATCCGTCTTCTTCACTGGACAACCTTCTGTTGAATCGAGCTGGTGGAACAACGACGACTTGCTACTGAGACTGGTGGTGCGAACGTGGGGATGCATGTGGATGTGATCGGCGGTGATGGTGGTGGCGTAGCGAGAGGTGGTGGTACCGATGACAGAGGCAGCGTTGTGTGGTGTTAACAGTCAGGACGTTGGTGATCGGTGTTGAGAGGAGCGGCGGTGATGGAGAGAGAATGGCAGGAATGGATGAGCGTGCTGGACGCCAGCGATGGCGGCAAAACTCGGCTAGGGTTTGCTGTGTGTGACTTTTTTTTTTGACTTACGAAAATTACAAACCACACCCTGAACTACCAAAAACACGGAAAACTGACTCAAATATTTTTTTTTCTAGAACTCGATTAAATCTTAACTAAAAATATTGACGCAGCGGAAAAAGGAAAGGATACGAATTGCTCTGGTGCCAATTTGATAGAGATTGGGGAATTAATTCCCAGATTTCAGATTTTAGAGGGAGGGGAAAAGAATTAGAAGAACAAGAAGAGAATATCGAACAAGAGGGAGATAACAATTGCAATCGACAATTCAATATCAATAATCATAAACGTGTCTAATAATAAACCCTTAGCCTCATATTTATAGGTTAAGTAATAAAAACCTACCAAAGCTTCTTGATAAAAACAACAATATAACTTAGAATCCTAAACTTGCCAAACTATTAAATCCTAACATAATAATAATTAAATGCTATGAAAGTATTATTTAAATAATATAATATCTATAATTTATATCACCTACGTATCTCATTGAGTGAATCAAGGCGAACGTACTTCATTTATATCACATGTGACTACAACGATTTCAACCATATTTCCTTGTGAGTAGGTTGACCGCTTCATGAAATAAAATCCGAACTCAAGTATCTTTCAGGTCATTTATGGATTTAATTGAATTTATGATTCGATATAACCATATATCAAATTTAGGATTTATGTACCCATGCATCGAACTATTTTGCGTGGCTTCAGGGTTATCATATCGCCTTATTGATAAGTCAAAACCTCAACCAGCCTCTTGATATGGAACCATGACTCGTATACCTTTCAGGTCACGTACGGCCTTGGTATCTCAAATTCAGATTTCAAGTTACCAACTCATAACTTTTCATTTCGAGATAGTATTCGTCAGTTGCATAAAATTTACGCAGCTCCATTATTTTGAGAGTAACTTTTTTTACAGACATTACATTACACTTGTTACATTATAAGACAGTGACTTTCCAATGACATAACTCAATGTCTAATTTATATGTAGAACAGGTGATGTTAATATCTTATTGCACAACATTTAGTGATTATTTTGGTCTTATTTCGTCATGATAATAGAACACAGTAATACAGTACAATGGGAATATAAATGACCAAAATAATGTTAATCCTCTTAAAGTAAACGGACTAACTTTGTCCGAAACACCTACTATCTATTACAGATCTTACACTGAATTAAATACAATAGTAATACTAAGTATGCAACGCATCGAATTGCGGTTGTTCGATACACGCCTCGAATGGTGCCGGTTCGATGCTGAGTCAGCGCTAAATAATCTCAATAGGACTTTGGAGCGTATCGAATCTTGGCTCGTGTCGAATTGAGGAGCGTATCGAATGGAGGGACGTATCGAATGGCTGAATTCGATGTGGTCAGGTTGAGACATCAGTTCGATCTGCCTCTGAATGCTCAAAGTTGCCCTATATATAGCAACTCGCACTGTGGGCCCCGAAAACAGCTGTAAATTACGCATCGAATCATATCAATTCGATACGCGCATCGAATCATAACTATTCGATGCGCTGAAGGTATCGAATGGGCCAGATTCGATACATTAATGGGCCGGCCCAACTGTATTGCCGGCCCAATCCTGAAATACCCCCATCACATAGTCCCCCCCAGTTTGGGAGACGTTACTAGAATAATGACGACTTCCAAACTCACAACATATCTGTATTAAGAATTGTTAGGCATTGAATTGTTACAATTCGATGCGTGAAATTATGAGTATCGAATAGTGATCCGTTCGATGCGCGCATCGAATTATGAAAATTCGATGCGCACAGAACAGCTGCGGCCCATGGGCCTATATATAAGGGACCACATGTCTGACACTCTTGTTTTTATCTGGAGGGAATATTTTTTGTTTGTTTCTGGACCGCATCGAACGCAGTCTGTTCGACACGTGACGTATCGAATCTCCGATATTCGACACGTTACTAATTGTTTAATTTTATAGAAAACTTATTAAAAATTATATTTTTAGGCTGATATGGCTCGTATAAAATCTCGAAGTCGCAGCAAAATTGTTCTATCTCTTGAGAATATTCATGGTGCTCAGGGAATGGGCGAACGAAATGAGCAAAATGAGCCTTCAGGTGCGGGTCCATCTAATACATCTTCGCGGAACCCTTCTACCATAAGACTTGGAGGTATCAGTGCGGGCACTCGAGTGCCAATAGTGAGTGACTTTGAACGTCAAGAAAACTTTGCTACAAGGAGATTGGTGATGACACCAACCGATACCGGTGGACGTATTAGAGTCGGCACCAACCGCCAAATTGAGATAATGGAGGACATCGATGCAGAAGACGATAAAATCGCTGCCAACTTAGCTAAGTTTAATGCTGCTCATCCCCATTTCAGGGAAAAACGCAATGTAGAAACAGCAAGTTCTTCTCACTCAACCGATGAGCTCTGGTATGAAGCCGCTAAACGAAAATCAATGGAGAATATATCTGCCTGCGAAGCTCAGAGCATTCCTCCCAAGAGGCCTCGACCTTCAGGGAATCCAAGACCTGCTCCGCCTGGAAGCCTTAGTAATTATGATTTTCTCAATGATGAAAACTCAGAATCATTGAGTGCCACACTGGGCGGATACCGACTGAGAGAGGAGCAGGCTGGAGAGATTATGCAAAGTTTGTGGCCGCAATTGGATCGTCAAAATGTAATCAACCGATTGGGGTTTCAAGGTTTGGCTCGCTTTGGGCGCCTTTTCTTTGCTGCTGTCATCTTAGTCGTTTATCGGCTATGCAGAGATTATAGCGGGTTAGCCGAGGTGCAAAATCAACATAACGCTGTTGTCGACAATCTACGTACTACTATCAATAATGGAAAGTACAGTCGCCAAAATGCACTGAAACGCGCCAGAGAGTCAGAATTGAAAACATCTAAGGCCATCCGTGATAAACATGATGCCGAAGTGAAAACCCAGAAAGCGATAGAGGACGCAATAGCTTTGCGTGCTGAAATCGATGCGTTGAAAAAGGATAACGAATCCCTAAAACGCGTGAATCGTTCTCTCGAGGCTTCAAATACAGATGCTGAAAATGCCATTTCCAACTTGCGTCGCCGAATTCAGTATTTTGAATCTGAAGAATATAGGTGTGCTGTTGTTGAGAAATTTAGGCAGAGTAATGTATGTAAATGCCTGGAATTATTACGCGGTGCTGCTGACATGCAGTATGGGATGGATGTATGCGTTGGTCAAATAGGGCATCTTGGATACCTTGGAGAAGGTTTTCGCAATGACATGCTTGATGTAAGGCGTGACGCAAAAATGGAAACACCCAAAGATAACAGTGATGATGACGATGATGAGTTACACACGCCTCGTTCTGGCGATCCATTCTATACGGTGTGGCGGGACCGTAAAAAATCAAAAAAGTCCCATTCAAGCCCTTTAAGGCCCAAATCACCTCATGTATCCAAGGGTAAAGAGAAGATCACCCTCAGCACTACTCCGGGTGATTCGGAAAATGTTAAAAAGGTTCTTCATGATGTTTTTGGTTCGGGCGATAGTGAGCCAGAATTGCTACCGAGAACTTCCAGGTCTACGATTCTTCTTAGAAGTCCTCCGAAAAGAACTGATTTCAAAGATACTCGCCCTGCAATTGCGGCTAAAAGAAAGAAGGTGAGCAGCGCATCTAAGGCTTCACGTCCTTCAACAGCTTTTGTAGGTATAAAATGTCCTGCTCAAGGTAACCTGGCCCCTTCGCTGGCCAGCAAGAAAGGTGAACCAGGATTATCAGTTAGTGCCCAGTGTACAATTTCTCCCAGTAGGTATCAACTCGAAGATCTTGCTGACAGAGCAGAAATTGTCTTGCCTGACAATTGGGCACAAACCGAAGAATTAATCCTGACAGAAGATCAGATTCAGGGCAATTGTGCCAATTTTGTCCGTTCAATGGGATTGGTTCTCCGCAAGGAGTCCCCCCATTCTTCTGAAGAGTAGCGACAGTTTGTCTACACTATTTTGCGGTTATTAAGTTCATATTTTGTACAAAACCTTGTAATTCGTAAATGGTTGTTTTTTCAATGAAAACGACTCAGTCGTTTGACATTATCTGCTTTTTGGTATGCATTCATTCGTTAAATGGTATTTATAACGTATTCCATACGCAATATTTCATCAATTTGCTCGTTGCTGTGATTCTGTCCAATTAATATCCTACTTTCATTTGCAGTAAGATCATGAGCACTTTGAGTTGTGACTGTTTTTGTTAGAGTAATATTGTCTTACCTAATGGAGATGTCAACTGGGTTATTCCTGCATAGGTTATGAATTGCATCAGGCCTTATTATCCCTTCATCATGTTCTTCTGTTTTGGCATGCGTGGGTGGACCACTTTGGGCCTTCTTACCCCTCCGTCATGTGCTTCTTTCTGGCATGCGGGAGTGGACCACTTTGGGCCTTCTTACCTCTCCGCCATGTTCTTCCTTCTGACATGCGGGGGTGGACCACTTTGGGCCTTCTTACCCCTCCGTCATGTTTTCTTTTTGACATGCGTGGGTGGACCACTTTGGGCCTTCTTACCCCTCCGTCATGTTCTTCTCTCTGGCATGCGGGGGTGGACCACTTTGGGCCTTCTTACCCCTCCGTCATGTTTTCTTTTTGACATGCGTGGGTGGACCACTTTGGGCCTTCTTACCCCTCCGCCATGTTCTTCTTTCTGCATCATTTAACAAATGAAGATTTTCAGTTAATAATAATCTCTAAACAGAATCATCGTAAATGTGTGTAAGAAACATATATTTAACGAAATTTCTTCTATTTATGCATAATAACGCCTGAGATGTTGCACATTCCATGGGCGTTTCTGTTGAACTCCTTTTAAAGTCTCCAAATAATAATATCCTCGTGAACTTGCTCGTGTGACTCTAAAAGGCCCTTCCCATTTTGGTTCAAGCTTCCCGATATGTTGTTTAGCTGCAAGGCTTCTAAGAACCAAGTCTCCTACTTCAAAACTTCTGAATTGGACTCTCTTATCATAGCTCTTGGCCATTGCGGCTTTATATGCAACAGTGCGCTGATAAGCATCCTCTCTTGTGGATCCTATCATATCTAGATCCATCTGTCGTAACCTGGCCGATTGTTCCGGATCATAATCAGTGATCCTGCGCGTTGGCATACCTATTTCCGCAGGCAATACTGCTTCAGTGCCATAGACAAGAACGAATGGGGTTTCTCCTGTCGATGTTCTCGGGGTCGTCCTATATGCCCATAATATTCCTTGAAGCTCTGCTGACCATGTTTTCCCCGTGGCTCTGACTCTCCTTTCAAGGTAATCCTTCAATGTTTTGTTAGTGGATTCTGTTTGGCCATTGGATTGTGGGTGATATACCGACGTGAGATTGTGTGATATCTTTAATTCCCCAAACCACGATTTAATGTGCTTCCCAGTAAATTGCGTTCCGTTATCACACACAATGGACCTTGGTATACCGAAACGGCATATAATGTATTTCCAGATGAACTCAATCATATTATTCTCCGTGATTGACGTTATAGGTTCCGCCTCGACCCATTTTGTATAATACTCCACTGCCACTATTAGATATCGTTTTTGACCTTTGCCCGGTGGAAACGGACCAACTATATCAATTCCCCATTGATCAAAAGGACATGCCACGTCGATTGGTTGCAGTTGACGTGCCGGTCTGTGAATAAGGCGAGCGTGGTATTGGCAACTGTCACATTTTCTCGAATAAGCTGTTGCATCTTTACGTAGAGTTGGCCAGTAATATCCTTGACGTAATATTCGTTGAGCTAACGCTCGGCCCCCGGAATGATTTCCGCAGCTACCTGCGTGGATCTCTTCCATGACATATTCAGCTTGCGCAGGGGTCAAACATCTTAACAACGGTCCTTCGAAAGACCTTTTATACAACTCTCCATTACTGATAGTGAACCTGTATGCCTTGTAACGCATTCTGCGTTGAGCATTCGGATCCGCTGGCAAAATGCCCTGTTGAAGATAAATCATAATTTCATCCTTCCAAGACGTGTCCTCTTGTATTGTCATTATAAATTCCACCCTGACTCCTGTGGTAATATATTTTGACTTCCCAATTGAAGGTTTGTCAGCAACCATAAGTGTGATTCTTTTTTCTGCCAAAATTTCTGAAGAACTTGCAAATTTAGATAGTGCATCTTCTTTGGCATTGTCGTCCCTGGGGATTTGAGTTATATCAAAAAAATTTGAACCTCCTTGCCAATTCTTTAACTTTTGCGGCATATAGCTTCATAGTTTCCTCGCGTGTCTCATACCTTCCGGAGAAATGATTTGCCACCAAAAGCGAATCGGTGAACACATCTAAATGTTCAATGTTGAGTCCGAGTGCCATTTTAATCCCTGCAATTATTGCTTCATATTCAGCTTCGTTATTTGTCACCATGTAATTCAAGCTGATGGCAAATTCAAATTCCCTCCGCTCTGGGGACAGGAAATGTATTCCAATTCCCCCCCCCCCCCCCCCCCCGTGAGTTGTGGCAGATCCATCAGTATGCAATATCCATGTTGTCGTTGCTCTACTGGTTCCTTCTTGGTTTGATATAGAAAATATAAAACATGCGGTCTCCACTACACTATTACCCAGGGTTTCGGCCATGAAATCTGCTAGGGCTTGCGCTTTGACCGCGACTCGCGGCTTAAATTCCAACCCAAACTCACTGAGTTCAATCGCCCACTTCACCAGTCTACCAGAGGTTTCTGGTTTCGCCAATACTTGCTTCAATGGTTTGTCAGTCACCACAGTAATCGGATGAGATTGAAAATACGGTTTCAGCTTTCGAGCTGTAACAACAATTGCCAATGCAAACAGTTCTATCTCCAAATAATTTCTCTCCGCCCCCTGCAGTACTCTGCTCACATAATGTATTGGTAGTTGCTGAGCTCCTCTCTGTTTAAGTAGTACTGTACTGATTGCATTTGCAGATACTGCCAGATAGAGATACAACATTTCATTCTCCTCCGGTTTTGCTAACAACGGCGGGCTTACTAGATATTTCTTCATTTGCCTGAACGCTTCTTCACATTTCGGAGTCCAAATAAAATTTTTGCTCCGTTTCATCACTTTAAAGAAAGGGAGATTCTTTTCGGCAGATGTGTTGATATAAATCTTCCTAAGGCCGTCAGGCGGCCCACCAAGCATTGTACGTCTCTCACCGTCCTAGGCGAAGGTAAATCCAGTACTGCTTTTATTTTATCCGGATTAGCCTCGATTCCTCTCTCGTTTACCACATATCCTAGAAACTTTCCAGCCGTCACTCCGAAAGTGCATTTTTTAGGGTTTAGTTTCATTCCATATGTCCTCATTATGGTGAATGCCTCATCCAGATGTCGCACATGTTCATCAGCTTTAAGACTCTTTACAAGCATATCATCAATATATACTTCCATTGACTTCCCAATTTGATGGTAAAACATTTTAGCCACCAACCTCTGAAACGTTGCTCCCGCATTCTTTAATCCGAAAGGCATCACCCTATAGCAGTACACTCCGATATCAGTTACAAATGCCGTTTTACTCTGATCTTGCACTGCCATGAAGATTTGATGAAAACCGCTCTTTGCATCCATCATACTCAGTAATGCACATCCTGCTGTAGAATCTACTAGTAGATCTATCCGCGGCAAAGGAAATGGATCTCTCGGGCAATGCTTGTTTAAGTCAGTATAGTCCACACACATCCTCCATGTAACTTCCTTCTTTAAGACCAACACAATATTGCTCAACCATTCTGAGAATCTTATAGCGTAAATATGTCGAGCTGCTAAGAGTTCTTGCACCTCTCTTTCAGCTGCTTCGTTCTTTTCTTTGCTGAAATTCCGCTTCTTCTGCCGTATAGGTTTCGCACTCTTATCTACATTCAGATGATGTACAATGATTCTCGAGTCTATCCCTTGAAGGTCTGAATCTGACCACGCAAATATATCTGAATTGCGGCGAAGGCAATCTATCAAAGCTGCTTCTATCATCCAATCCATTTCTGCTCCAATCTTGATTACTTTTTCAGAACTTTCTTTGAAAAGTTGTACTATTTTGAATCCTCCCAAAGGTTCCATCTTGCATTCTTGCCATTGCTTCAACAATTGACTCTCTATTTTATCTTGCCCCTGTTTTTCAGGCTCAAGCCTAACTTGTCTCGGATCTGACTTTGTTCTGAGCTTTTTCTCGGTTTGCTGTTTCTCAACCACATTCAAGTGCCTTTTATTTGTCATCCTAGCTACTCTATCTAAAAACAGTGTTTACAGTAATACAGTGATAATAGAACACAGTAATACAGTACAATGGGAATATAAATGACCAAAATAATGTTAATCCTCTTAAAGTAAACGGACTAACTTTGTCCGAAACACCTACTATCTATTACAGATCTTACACTGAATTAAATACAATAGTAATACTAAGTATGCAACGCATCGAATTGCGGTTGTTCGATACACGCCTCGAATGGTGCCGGTTCGATGCTGAGTCAGCGCTAAATAATCTCAATAGGACTTTGGAGCGTATCGAATCTTGGCTCGTGTCGAATTGAGGAGCGTATCGAATAGAGGGACGTATCGAATGGCTGAATTCGATGTGGTCAGGTTGAGACATCAGTTCGATCTGCCTCTGAATGCTCAAAGTTGCCATATATATAGCAACTCGCACTGTGGGCCCCGAAAACAGCTGTAAATTACGCATCGAATCATATCAATTCGATACGCGCATCGAATCATAACTATTCGATGCGCTGAAGGTATCGAATGGGCCAGATTCGATACATTAATGGGCCGGCCCAACTGTATTGCCAGCCCAATCCTGAAATACCCCCATCAGTGATCAAGTTTTTACTTTGAATTTTTTGTTGGAAAAGGTTGTTATATATAGTTCAGTTTGATTCAACCAAAATTTAACAAATATCATTTTTTTTCAACATAGGACGACAATATGGCCTATGGGTGCCTGCGCAAATTGTGATTTGCAGGTCTGTTTATGGGGTAAAGTGTTTATTAGTTTCATCACTTCCGCAGTTCCGCTCTTAACAATCATAGGCAACTTTGGCTGTTGATACTTCTAGTCGCCAATCGGTCACTAATTGTCGTCCTGAAGATATTCACTCTCAGTCTCAGCATCATATTCTTGGGTCTCTTCCTTCCATAAACTTTTAGGACTAGTTTTTTCATGTCTGGCAGAGTTATAAAGGGCACAAATATCTTTTCGAATTGCCATCAATTCTTACCAATTTTCACTTATTCCATGCACTACTTGATACTAAATCATTTTTGGTGCTTTGAACTGCCCTCTGAAATACTTTTCTAACAATCATTATAGTTTATGGTGCTTTTAACAGTTCATAACCATGTATTCATTCATTCATTCATTCTATTCATGTTCAGCTATGTACTTTTTAATGACTATACATGTTTTATGTTTGCGCACTATAAACCAAAATACTTTTTGCTGAACAAAAAACCATATTTTTTTTTGCTTTGTATAAACATTGACAATATGGGGCAACATTTCATCACCTGCAAAGGTGCTGAATCTCAGATAATTTGAGGTAAATCATTAATTGCATAATATTGTTTTGTGGTCAGCAGATCGATTTAATGCCTTGTCGCAAAATATTAAATCACAAAATAATGAGTAGAATAATGTTTAATGTAATGTGGAATCCAGATGTAGCTCAAATAATTATATAAAAGGAATTACTGGGCAACGATGGACACCCCAAGAGAAGGTAAAAAAATGATAGATGAGAAACCCATCTCTCATTCCCCTTTCTCTATCTTTCATTTACCAGACATGTAACAGTATAACACCACTGATTATCAATAGTGCACACCTGACTAACGGCTGGAGAATTTTGTTGATTCACTACTCATTAGTATATAATTAATACAATTTGATACCACTGAAACCAAAAATGATATCAGAAAATAAATATATGTAAATCCAAAAAAAAAGGAAGAATGAATATATAAATAATAAATGTAGTGTTTAGATGTAGCTCGGGTAAACATATATGTATAATTTGATTTACCAAGCAACGATAAACACTAAAAGATTAATATGCCAGAACAATCAACGGTCTCCGCAACCAGAACAGCGGTAAGACACCTGCCTTGTCTGGTACAAAATACAAATACAAATATATATACATATATATATATATTATAATCAAAGAAATAGCTCAGAATTAGGCTTCGATCAAGATACTAATCTAACGAATTTACACGGTTAAAAGCCATGTAAATGGAGAAAGTGTTAAATTGGAGCTTTGCCACAAATTTGAGGAGGCGCAATTATACAAAAAAAATTAGGATATTTATAAACAAAATCTAGGGTTCCGCCGCTGCGGAAATGCGGCTTTATAACCCTAATAAAATCGGTTGGATGATGATGCTTTCAGTTAATTTGTATTCCAAAAAAAATAATTATATCCACAAGTGGGCATTTGGTCTAGTGGTATGATTCTCGCTTTGGGTGCGAGAGGTCCCGAGTTCGATTCTCGGAATGCCCCATTTTTTATTATTTTTCTTTTAATCAACTTTACCTGTACTATATATATATTTTTCCTTGCTTTAAGTGTTTCTTATTTGACCCTTGATCGATCGATCGATCTCTCTCTGGGGATTGATTACATGAACCCAAACTAAGTCGCACTGCATTTTCAAGAATATACTTGGTCTCTCTATATATATAGTTAATCACTGAGTACTACTTATATCCACTTCATAAACTTATTAGGTATTCATATTTGATTACAAGGCTAATAACATTGGCGGTCGGCGGAGAAGAAAAAGAATAGCAAGTTCACACAATTCATGTTGGTGTCTCGGCGGTGGCTGGTTGAAAGACTTTTTTTCTCTTAATACATAGATGACATAAAGCTCTAATTCCATATCAATAGAAAGAAGACAGGAAGGATCGTTGTATTGTATTCAAATGAAAATAGAAGTATAAATACAAGGATTTGTAACACTAATGCAAGACAACCTCAACAGAGCTCAACCAACATAGTGTAGATCCCTCTCGACAGTGGCAGACGTGTATGTAAATTGAACAAGAAAACGAAAAAGAGTAAAAATTCAGGTGACCCTTACGACAAATTGTGGATTTAGAAGAAATTAGGATTTCGCCCGATAATGGCCTCCAAATTCCTAGCTTTTGTGGAGCTAAAATGATATTTGATTTTGATTGAAATGGTGTAATGTTTTTTTTCATAAGTTGTTAAAACACAACTCAAGGAGTTACTGCTACGAAATCAAATTTTAGGGGCAAATATGTCAGTTGACGAGGTCAAATTTAGTGTAAAAAGCGAGATTACATAACAATGAGGGTGGGGTAGAGATTGTAATATGCACTATTAGCTGCTACAGTACTGGAATTTTCATTGCGCGAACCATGTGGATTATCAAGTCAAATAAGACATGTTATTTCACATAATCTCCAAAATCAAACACGTTCTAATTCTAACACGAGAGCAAACAGAATCCTAGGACTCACCTCTGAATGATAAAGATGACTCGACATTGCACACTTCCTAAATGGAGACTCGAACGTAGACTAGTCAAGAGAAAAGAAAAACCAACAAGTTTCATTTATTTTGCGTCATGTAAAATTACTAAACACTCATAGGTTCACTTCGATACCACTACTGTAAGGTATAACCCGGATAAACAAAAATACCTCAATCGTTGCCGTTCAATGTTGCTTAATAAAAATATGCATGGATTTGATGTTGCTTAATCTACCACAGACCTGCATTTCGATAGCTCGAGGAAGGTCTCCGATATCAATGTTGCTTAATAAAAATATGCATGGATTTGATGATCAAGCGCCTGTGCGTGCGCCCGCATAAGTAAATTATAAAATTTCACGAAATTCCTTGTTTAACAAATGGATATATATACATACATATATATATATATATATATATATATATATATTTATATTAAGAAATAAGCACACAAATCAACAGTGACCACCCTTTTCTTTTCTCTCGAAATAATTGGTAATACAAATTAGTGTACCATTAAGGTCATTTTACAAGGAGAAAATGATATGGGGATCGATTAACTAAGTATACAATGCCATTATTATTTTTCTTCTACATTTTAATGCCTATCAACTATCAAGAATCTATCACATAAGTTATGTACAAGAGCTGGTTTTCTCTCTAGCTCTCTTGGCAAAAAATGGACTAGAGATTTTAACTCACGGGTACAACTTTCCGCGTCTTCAAAAATCTACTTGAAACCAAAAACCATGTCTATATATTTTGTTCGAAATTATGTTAGAAACCAAATGGCGATTTTCTTCTGCTTCCTCCTTCACCGTATTGGTCGTTCCATTTTCTCAACTCGTTCATGCTACTCGCATCATAGGCAACAGATGGTCCTACCTGCACATTTCCATAGAATCAATAGAGTGTTGAATGAGTTAATCAGACAAATTTAAAAGAAATTTGTCTTCCGTATCTTTATTGAATTAAAGGCAGCAAAACCCCCAATCCATACCCTGCTTCAAAATTTGCCACTTAAAATTCTTTATAGAAAAAAAAAAAAAAAGGCAACTTGCACCCCCTCAATTCAAAAACGTGCAGATTGCTCCCTAGTCGACTTTCCAGTGGAATCTTTTTGTCAAAAAGTTCCTTCTATCCAAAATTTGAACCGCGAACAATAAACATTGAACTTCTTCTGAATTTCACCAAAATTTCAATAAAGAACCATCTATTTCCCTCATTTGAATAGGCAAGTAAAAATGCTTTTTTATTGAATGGGATAAGTCGGGATGAAACACCGTGAATACGATTTAAATTCTGGTGAAAACCAACTTTCTGGTGAAATATTTTCACCAGAAAGTTGACTGGGCAGCAATTCGCATGTTTTTCAATAGGTTCGGGTGCAAGCAGTCATTTTTTAACGTATGATGGCAAGTTGTGAGATGGAGTGTAAAATGAGCGGTTTGCTGCTTTTTACCCTTCTTATTATTTTGAACTAAATAAAATGGGTAAGTACTCCCTCCCGAGCGATTACATTGGAGGTAAGACTCAACAGAAAAGATATTTCAGCATCAAAACAAACAGAATAACTCGATTTTTCTTTGTTTATTGAACTTTTCATGTTGCAACATTCTCCATGAATATAACATAAATCCAAGCACACTTGTTTTAAACAGATTACCTTGGCTTTTGAATGAATAAAATCATCGACGCTAAGTGGTCTTAACACTGGAACTCCATCAACTCTGTCACCCTATTAAGAGATAAGCAATTATCATAACAAACTCCAAGAAAAGGATGCAACCAAAATAGCAGAACTTATAATAGCAGAGGCAGCTAGATGATTAGCCAGAACGTTTGTTAAGGGGGACGGGGCGGGGGTGTTCTTCTGTTTTCAGTTTTTTCCTCCCATTTTATTATAATTATCAAGGTTAGATTGATATGTTCTATCAACTCCATATATGCATCAACATACTTTCCTATGATAATGAACAATATGAAAGAAAAAGAAAAAGAAAAAGTAATTTAGAACCGCTTAAGACAAAATATATAAATATATATGTATATATATATCGAGCATCCAGATACGTTAATATTATAACGATGAAATGTAAAGCTAGCATTGATTGCAAATATTACCCTTTTGTGACCTCAAATATCGAAACTAGTATAATCATACAATGATTTCATTGCTTACCTTCCTTTCTTCTTCTATCAATTCTTGTACAGGTCTGTATGCTGCAGCAATACAAAGGTTCTGCAAACAATATTTTTTTTAAAAAAATGGCATTAATAGCGATTCCCTTGTCTAAGCAAAATATTAAATTATATATATAACCTTTAGATCGCTTCCTGAATAGCCATCAGTTTCATTTGCAAGTTGATCAAAAGAAAATCCATTTTCTAGATTTTCTCGAGCTAGAATTATCTTGAGTATTTTCAGACGATTTCCAGCATCTGGTAAGTCCACATAAATCCTAGTCGCCACCAAAATATCTAATCAGGGTTGCAGCTTAAAATATAATATTTGTTTCCAGTAAAGTTATGGACACAATATTTGAACCATAAGAAACTTACCTTCTTGGTAAGCGACGAATCACAGCATCATCAAGGTCAAATGGCCTATTTGTGGCACCGAGAATAAGTATTCTCTGGGTCTCTTTCGACCTCAAGCCATCCCAAGCAGCCATAAATTCATTTCGCATTCTTCTAGTAGCCTCATGCTCGTAAGAACCACCACGAGCACCAAGCAAGCTGTCGACCTGCATGCACGGGAATGGTAAACTTTCAGAATACTGAAATGACCGAGACTCAAAAGATATCTGAAGATTGCTGAGAATGGAGAGCACTACTCAATTTATGGAATCAGACATGGCATTTGAACAATATTACGTGTTTATAGACCTACTGACTTAGGATATATGAATTTCTTCACATAAGAGAATTGCAATATAATACAAAATCTATAATCGTACTGACGCATAATCATCCACTTAAGTAACAAATCTTTTTTCTTCATATATCATTGGGACCGTAAAAAAAAAAATTATTAGTTGCCACTGAGATGGGACAGAGAAATAGTGGTGACAAAAGTTAATAGAACTATTATGGTCTTTCTTTTGAGTAAATGAAACTATTACCAATGGTCACTTGCGACAAGCCATTTAGCTTTTAGGAATATTCTACATAATAATGAAAATATTTCCAGAAATAAAATAGCTAACATCACCACACCATACTATTCAAACTTAATGCTCCCAAGACAGGAAGCAGCTATTGTACACTAACACAGTGAAGAGAGCAATAACTACCCAATGTCGAACTTTCATTTCAACCCCAGATTATATGTAAATTCCCTCACATTGGTACCAATTCAAAAACCAGCAAGCTTCATAGATCTTTAGAGAATACTAACTTTTTCCATAACTCTGACTCAACAACATTAGTTACAGTATAAGTTCAGTTCCTATGACTACCTCCTCAGTTTGAAAAAAGCATCATGCATATGGTTCACCTTCCAGCTAGTTTAGAGTAGGAACTGAACATTAAAAAAAACTATTTGATATGCATGAACACTTTACCGACATTTTCAACAAACCTTATAAGGAAAATAAAAAATACTATTTATCTGATTAGTAACAGAACATAGTCTACTGTAGAGATTTGGCGGTAACCTTAAGCCCCGACAGTCTACAGGAAATATACTTAAAAATTTCAGTCATTAACCAAATAAGAGCATCAACAAAAAGATATACACAAACCATCTTATGTCTACAAAATGCACAATAATTAGGATAGGAATCTTATGGTAGTTATGAAGATATCTTTTGAGTATTTCTAAATCTATTAGAAGTCTGATGTTTTGCTTAGTTATATTAGATTATGGTTTTTCTTTTAGTTGAGCTGGGATTCTAGTTTATATTATTCTCCAGTTATTCTGGTAGAGTTCTTGTTTAGCCTATAAATAGAGGGCGAAAGTCCTCATGCTGAAAGTTATTGGATGTTTATTATTTGATTGCTAATGTAATGTTTTCTCCTTAATTTGTTTATTTTCTTATTGTTCCTCTTATTCTTCTAATTCTTTGCCCATTCTCTTCTCTCTAATTCTCCAATTCTGCTTTTCAAAGTTTTTCGATCTCTGTCAATTTGGAGCCAGAGCCATACGTATCCTTTTCTCTTTTCCGCTACATCATTAACTTTTTTGGTCTAAGCTCTATTTTTAGTCCTTCATGGTTTAACAGAAAGAAAAAGGTGCATCCAAAAGAAGTGAGAAAAAAAGGTACAGGGGAAAAAAGTGAAAAAAAAAGAAAAATTAAAGAGAAAGTAGAGAGATTTGGTTAGGAAGGAATCTAGTCATCAACAAGAGTAAATTTGTCTCAGAATTGTCGTTCGTCGTGCTTCAAGCCGTCCAAAGAGTTCAAATATTGCAGCCTTATGCTGGAGTAGCAAAGTCGGAAGCAATAGAAGAGCTGGGTTTCTTTGGAAAAAAGTGAGTTTTCAAATACTTGTAACGTTAATTCTAATATTGAATTTTGGACTTCTAATTATTTGTTGAACAAGTATCACTATGTTTAAGTCAATAGATCGAGAATTTGAAGACATACTGAACATGATTCAATAGATAAGGGATGAACATCATAAGAGTGTCACACCAATAAAAAGTAAATGTGATTTTCTAAATGTAATGATCGTGTCTCAGTGTCAAAATGTATCCAATTTTGCCAATATTTCTCCTTCACTTGACATGTATAACACAAAACAAACCATAAAAACATCATACATGCACCATAAACCTGTAAAGGATTCGAGTCATGTGGGTTAAAAGAATCCAAATTTTGAGAATAATCCCATACCATGCATGATTATGACCTCACCAGGCACTCACCCTAAGATGATCTTCGCAATATCACCAGAAAGATTAAGGTTGTTGTCCATATGAACAAAAGTTAGCTCACATGAAGAGATCATTATGCTAACTCTTCACCCCACTTATCAATCTAAGGTGGATATGAGTAGCAACCAACCGCTACACCTAGTAAGAGGTTGCAATCATTGTCTAAAATTGATTGTAACTGGATTATGATGAGTATTTGCTGGATTTGCCTCCAAATTAGTCTAAGAATCCAATTTTCAATAGTAAGGACATACCTATTAATTGGAGCATTACAAGGCTCCCAAATTTTCTGCTAGTGCTAGAGGTGGTCTCGCAACTTCTTCAAATTGGGTGGCTAAGCTACTTCCTTTACGACTGTTGATCTTGAAGAAAGTCTATGTTGTCAACGACACTTGAGATGGGAATTTATTGTATTTAGTTTGATGGACAGGTTGATCTAATTTGAAATTTATGAGTTTCGGGGCTAATGATTCACTACCGATTTCCACAGTGCTCGGGGAGTACTATCCAACAAACGATCGGGACGCGAGTAATTCTAGTCTAGGAGAACAATAGAAATCTTAGGATAGTTATGAACATATCTTTTGAGTATTGCTATGTTAACTAGAATTCTAGTGTTTCCTTTAATTTTATGAGATTAGGAGCTTTTTTAAGTTAAGATTCTATTTATGGTAGGATTCTCCTCTTTCTCTCTATCTTCGAATTCTTCATCTTATTCTTTTAATCCTTTCTCTATTCACTCTAAATTCCATTCTCTTACTCTCTAATTGGCCAATTCTGCTACTCATAATTTTCCGATCTCTATCATAAGGATTTCATTACTATTACGCTTTTAATAGTTAAGAACATAAGTAAGAACAGTTACACATAGCTCACCTCATCAACAAAAATAATAACAGGAGCCAGTTTGCTAGCAAAAGAGAAGAGTCCCCTTGTAAGTTTTTCAGCATCCCCAAACCACTGCATAAGAGGCAAGCAAGAGAATCAACAGTGTTAGACTAACTGAAAAAAGGCAGCTTCAAGTATAAATGTAAAGACTATACACTTTTATCTGGTCTCAATCGCATTTCTGATTTCTATTGTCGCACCGGTTAAGTTCTATATACTGAGTAACTAATTAAATATTGCTAAAAAGGAGATCCCATTTCATAAAATAATGATCTACACTTCCTTTTCGTCGCTTCTTTCTTATTCTGTAACCATTCCATATAAATTTCTGCACTGGTATCAAAGTCAAGCAGGTCCAGAGTAGCCAGTTTGTGAAATATATTTCAAGGGGTATATATATTTACACACACACCACACAAAACACTTAACCATTTCTAGAGTAAATAAGTTCACAAGAGCACTCCTGGTCGCATATATAATCTTACACCATTCATATTACTTTCTCTTATTTTAAATACCGGCAGTTATTTGATCCACTCCCTTAAGATTTTTTAAGCCTGCTTGCACCATGGTCTGCATTTCCTTATTAATTATTTAATAGATACTAAGAAGTCAGAAAGGGAGGAACTTCACTTGTAAAGACATAGAAAAACTCAAATAACCATTTTAAAGGATACTACAATTTCACCCCGCATAGCATATATTAGACGGAGACATTATGCCCCTACTAACTGGCCGCATGTCAAGCATTAATCCTAAGATTGAAAAAGACCGAGCGCAAGAGGAGCATCTTTTTTCTCCCTTACGGTGCTTTTTTCCTTTGATTGGTTTGGCTATGCCATAACATTATATGAGGCCATAAAAACTCAAATTCCATATCTAGCTTCGAACCCCTTTTTCACAGCACAAAGTTTGATATGATCCACAGTTTTAAAGCAAAAAATACAGTAAAGTCAAACAAAAAAAATGGAGGCTAAGAATGTGAATCATATTCATATCAGCTGCACAATTAGAGAGCATTACTTACAACAAAGATCTAAACAATTGAGAAAAAGCATGTCTATACCAACAAGAATCTGGACTACCTGAAGAAATGGGCCCTACACTAGGTCCTCTTTTGGAACGGAAACCATTTATTAGATTAATAATCTTCAATTTTTTGGTAATTTAACAGAAAATTGATAAGCTGGCATGTGGTAGCACAAATATGACAGAAGCACCATCCCGCATATTAAGAAGTCAAATCCTATTTTTCCAAACACTACTAAAGGTCAAAATCATTAAAAGAAAAATATATACAAGCTCCACAAATTATAACCACATTGTAGATTAACCTTTCGCAACCGCCGGGCCGTCGCGACAATTGCAACCGCCCAGCAGTCACGAAAGAGGGTTGTTTAGCAACCGCCCGGTTATGATAAGGGCCCAATCTAAGTTAAAAAAGAACCTGGAAAACAGTATAAAGTCCAGGGCCATAAGAAATATTACCTTGGATGTAAGTGTTGAACCGGTGATGCTGATGAAATTAGCCCCAGCTTCTGTTGCAAGTGCCTTTGCAAGAAGTGTTTTTCCAGTTCCAGGAGGTCCGAAAAGTAATATCCCTTTGCAAGGCTGATAAAACAAATATAAAAGGTTTACTTATTGAAAGGTCATAAAATGGGAAATTTGCTTACAACGTATTAAGATAAGTCACCCTCAGCAAATTTCCACGGAGAAAAAGTTCGGGCCTCCGCATTGGGAGAATCACAAGCTCATTTAGGGCCTTCTTCACATCTTCAAGAGCTCCAACATCATTAAACCTCACACCAATCTCGCCTGGAGGAACTACTGCTGATACAAAGTTGTTCTCAAACTCATCCTTTGCAAGATTCTGTAAAACAAGTTAAGTCTTTTCAGCACACTCAGAAAATAAATTAAATGGCATGTCCCATAATATTGGGAAAAGAAAACCTTTAGAGCATGTGAATGCTTCTTGGACACTGTTTCTTGTTCCTTTAACCTCAAGATTGCAAGTTCAAGGCTACAATGACGAAGAATAGCGATCAACTTGAGGATAAAAGCATATTTTCGGACATTCACAAGCACAAAAAAACGATATAGTTACCTCTCACGGGGCAACTGCAACCGGTATCCCTCGACCAAAGGAGCAAGGCAGGAGGAAAGGTAATGATTTTTGGCCCAGCCAACGACCTTCTCTGCTTCTGTAACCATAGAAAATGGCATTAGAAAGATCTTCTAGCATATGGAAACACAGAAACGAACCAAGTTTTAAAGTGTTAACTTTCTTCAACAATATTAATATAGAAACTCCATACTAATTGTCTAGTCCGAATAAATCCAATAAAGTTGTACTATTATTTGTATCAAAGCTTCTAACATTAGGTACATCTCACATAGCACCGATGCCTCTTCTAGATAGTGGTATTGGTAATAACTATTTAAAGTTAATGTATTCATTCACTATTAACAACAAATACATACACGTTAAATATTTGTTTCTCCAGTAGGTATATTGATGCTACATCGGCAATATTGAACTGTATCTCCGAGGAGACAGTAACAAAAATGTTACTATATTTAAGTTTGCTCTAAACTTCAACCCCAATGAGGAAGAAAAAAACTGAAATATCTACCCCTCCTTTTCTAATCAGCTAACCATTGCTGCATTTCATTCTCCCAGCAGCCAAGCCAAGTATCATTCGAACACTCATAGGCACAATTATAAACCCCAAATAACGAACAAGGTATAAACGTCCAATGCACTTGATATTCTTATGTAATCAACATGGATCTTCCAATAGCAACACTACTCCCTTGGTTGGGGGTTGTGCCGCCCTCCCTTTCGATCGATACACAGTTGAGGAGCAGTTTTTCACCTTTTTCTGGTTAAAGCACCTTTTATCTACAGATTGTCATCTGCTGCATCTGACTGACCATGAAGGCTAACAATCAACTCATTTCATGTAGAAATCTCTATCAAAATGCCAAGCATGAAAACAAATCAGAGCTACTAAAGCTAGCTATTGCTTGAATTATTGTAAAATGGAAACAGTATTCAAATCCTTTCCACATGGTAGGTTTTTCAATAATTCAAGGAATAGGAACTGGAATTGGAAACTTATGCCTGCCTTTACAAACGGCAATGCCAATATTTTCTTTTTCCCGTACGAACCCTTTTGGTTGGGAATTCTTACAATTTCGTGATTTACCCAGATCAACTCCAGTCGAGGTGAACCAAGGCCATTGAGGCTAATCAAATAAAATTTCTGTTTCATTGCATAATCCAACCAGACAAGAATTAAGATAGATGAGAATTCAATTAGGCAAATTCATATTCGAAATTGAATAACACATACTACAGTATGAGAGAGACACTGCCTGGAGGGAACACTTTCATTATTGCTAGGTAGAGCATATACTATCATCTTTCATACATAGCCAGGTTCTCCACCAGTGAACTAGTTTTAATTGTGCCACAAGATAGGCACCACATTACATTACAATAAGCCAAGAGAGCTTTCTGTACGCTTGATACAAAAAGCTCCAAATATTTAGCCAGTTTAGAAGATACATGCCTATAAACAAAACCAAATTGATCAAACATTTGGTCAGTGTAGTGTACATATCTACAAACAAAGACAAAATTATCTCTTTGATCGAATCATAGCAGGTAACATTTGTGGATTTCCAAATGTACGCATATCTGAACGCAATTGAATGAGAAATAAAAATTCTTACTCTGTTTTGTCAATATCACGCCATCGGTATTTACGTGTAACAAGTCCACGCATGACAAGTCATGCTCCTCAATAACCTGAAAGAGGAAAAATACTTTTGTACAATCCACAAAGAAAACCTTCAAATAAAGTTAAGAGATCAAATTGACATATGACTACTCAGAAGAGAATGATACGTCCTTAGATATTCTGGAGAAAATTAATGATACAACCAACATGACACCAACAAGGTTTGTGTACCTTATGCAATTCATGTAAGTTGCTTCTGGATATCACTATTCTCCTGTCTTCTTCAATCTGTTTATTAAATGTTCGAAGGAGTTCTTCCTCCTGCAATTATTGAGTACTACGTTCAATGTCCTCATTCTAACAAATTATTTTGTTATCATGCTAGTAACATGTAATTTGTTCAAATTTACTTCTATTTTACGTAAAACAGATATTGACTAATATTGCTGCACACTGGTTGGGGATGACAAACATATTATTTTAGAACAAAACCAGCTGTTCATAACAATAAGAAAAAGTTGGATATTGGAGATCGTGTGTAATTACTGAAAACGGATTGACACATAATTTGCAGTAAAACGGTAGAATGGAAAAAAAAATAAAAGATAATACTAAAAGCAATAGTAGGATAGAATTCTTAAGGATAAAAGTGGTTTTTGCAATTCCTTTGACAATCAAAATGATAAATCCATTACATTCAGCATAATTAATATCAACCTTAAAACAGGAAAACTTACACAAATCCTTGAAATTCTTAATATATGACGTGAGAGAATACGGATTACCTTTGGGGGTCTTATACACATCACATTAGTAAACAGCTTATATATTTCATCACTTCCAGATTGCTTAGTAGCTTTAATTCCCTCGGTAAGTCGCTTCAAAGAAAGAGGCTGAAAAAAGAAAAGCGCGAATAAAACATCAAGAAGATCCCTGTCCTACGCTAAAGCAAAATACTAATTAATTTGTATGGAGAAGGAAAGGGGAAAACAACACCTCCATATAAACCAAGAATTTCAACAAAACATACTTCAAATAACATCACAACTGTCCAGAGCTACAAGTTAGAAAAGTATAGGTTTATATCCTTCTCTTGCATTGGATCAATTAATTTACATCTGAATAAACGATGTGAGAACTATCCAAAAAACACTTCATTTACAGCATGCTCATTGACTGTCACAACTCTACAACATTAACAGTGTTAAAAAAAGTTAACAGCAGTACTATACAATAAGAGAACTCATGCCCATGCAAATACATCAGTTTGCACAAGTAATCCCAGATTTTACAATTTCAAACAAAGAGCTAGCTCCTATGACTATATTAAGCTAAATCTTAAACCAGATACCCTTAAGGCGTACATGTAATACAAAATATACTGGCATTTCAGTTCGCAGAGGACCAAAACATTTTTACTGTAATACTTGATGGACATGACATCCCAATGAGCGCTCAATTTGGATAACTCGCCAATTGTTCAACTGCAACTCTTGATGGACAAGACATCCCAATGAAAACATAGATAAATTGCTCTACGTTTCAAAAGGTTAGGAAAACAGATAGCGCTTTCAGTTATAATGTTTGAGTGGCTGGAGGAATAGAGCATGCTGGAAGTTTCCTATGATACTATTATAAATTTCCAATGATTAAATGGGCATAATTATATGATACTGAATGGTTGATTCTTCAAAGGCACTACACTTAAGAGATAAGCATCATTGAGAAACCCGTGAAACTAGTATGTCGAAATCACAAGTAGAGATAAAGTGGAAAATGAAATATATCTACACGAAGAACGGCATATTCTCAATAGAAGAAAAAAGATCTTAATTGAAATTAATAGTGCTGGTTTAACAATGTCTAATGTAGATTTAAAATGCGTGAATACAAGGGACAGAACTACATGGCTAGAAGACAAATGAAGAACAAGATGACCCAAGAAAACTTGCTGGGGATGATAGCAAAAGAGATGTGATTACCGAAGGACCTAACAAACAAGTCATGCTCCATCGAAATAACTAGAGAGGAGAATTCATGTGCTCCACTCAATGTGATTCTCATATTGGTTCATTGCAACTTATATCAGTTAACTGGAATCGTTGTTTACAACCATAAAGATGTGCACATAATATTTCAAATACATGTAGCATATAAAATAAAAGCATTATCATATAACAAATCACTAAGCAGTTCATTCACTATCCAGACAAATGAAATAAAAAAAGTATAGAAACTAAGCCAAAGAAAAGATCTTATTCCCTATTGAGTATTTAAATAAATAAGTCCAGATCCTGTGCATGCTTACCAACTTTGCAAGCCGACTTAAATTTGGCAGTACCATCGTCTGTCAAAAATCAAAAGAAAATAGTTATACAAAGATATAGAAACATCATAAATCTGTAGAGCACTAAAGAGATCTAATGAAGGAATTTTCTGGTGTGCCACAAACTTACTATTTTTTCCTTTTCTTTGGTTGATCCAGTTTCTACTTTGTTCTGACCACAAATCAAAACTACAGGTCCTGATAATTGATCAAACATCTCTTGTACCTTGCAAACAAAGTCTTCACGGTTTGACTTTGAGACTGCTCTAGACAACCACAGAGAAGAATCTGGAAAGTAAACAATGACTGGTTGGTGTGACACCAAGACCTGTAATTATTATGGGGAGAAAAGTTATTTGAAGAAACAAGAAAAACTCAAATAAAAATTTGCATAAAAAAGGTCATCCATTTTCATACACAGTCAATACCTCGCAGAGCACTTCCATGGCAACATAAGAATCATGAATTTGAGCATCAAGATCATGTTCAATATCCTTTACTGCAAAATATACACAAAAGCATAGGCAGATGATGGTTAAAATGCCGAGACAGCCCTATAAAATGTTAAGATACTAGAATAAATCACTAAGTGCATGATTAGCTACACACAAAAAGTCCCCGCTGTTCTCATACTTTATATTGACAGAACAGAAGGTCCAAAGATTTTTCTTTTCCCTAACAAGGAGCACAAGTGTGTAAATTAATGTAAGTCACAACTGCAGCTCCTAATAATGAATCCCAGAGAAGCTTTCCTTGCGAAATAATTGTTGAATTTATTCATTTTCAAGGAAAATTAACAACGAATGATTCATCTAATGGAAGAACAATGGAAAACACAAAACTACTGTTCATTCAATTCTCAACCTAGAGCATATATCAACAAACTCTAAGGGACCAACGGGACATACTCAATATCACCACCAAAAAAACGAATATTTAGCCTTTTGCATTTGAAATATCAGATAAATTTTTATGTCAAAAAGTTTCCTGCTCATAACACCATGCTGCATTTTAATAATTTAATGCTTTTCAATCCTGCAACATACTTAAATGGTCGCTGGCTAGCTGCTATCAGCAATAAGATGATCATCATCTTCCTAAATCTATACGGTTATGCACCAAGTACCAGAGCAACCCCAAGTGATTAAAATATGGATACAACACAAATTGAGATTCCGCTTTATATTCCAAAGCATCCAAAAATCTGAGAAATTAATGACTAGACATAAGCTCAGCCTCTTCACTATAAGCTTCTACAACAGAAGTTACATTAGATACAAATTCAAAAATAACTCCTCAAACAATACGGTTCTTCCATCAAGGTCCATATACTGAATATTCACAAAAAGTCACTCAAAATGGAACCTTGTGTCAGAATACATTACTAGCAAAACGAAAATTTTAAATATCAAATGGAATGCATGGAGATTCTTGTTGAGATTCAATTATGAAGTAAACAAGTACCATGAAGCCAACATATGGATGATTCTGGAACAGCTTCTGCACTCTTCTTATTCTGTTCTTCATTGTTTGCCTCATCACAAATATCAAAAATAACAGCTACTTGGTCTCCATTCACTTCATAAACCTCCCCTTGTTGACCGCTAGACAATTTCCTGGAAAGATGTATTTGATAACATTACCAGTTTGCGACCAAATAAAAATTCAGGCAAGTACAATAAACAAAATTCATAAATGCCTGGGAATTTAGAAGTATAATTCAACAAACAAGCAAGTAAAATTCAGAAGGTAACCAAGTGCTCTACACAAGTTACTTTTATGCAGTATAAAAAGAGAGAAGAAAAAGAACGACAGTGAAAATAACTCCTTACTGAAAAATGAAAGTACAGTGACTGGGGATACTTAATTTAAATCCTTTTGCAATATCAAGCACAACGACAAGTATCAATAGTTTTTTTACATGCATCTGAAGAACTTACCAACTCACCTGCCATTGATAACTGTATAAGCATTTGTTGGCCCATCAGACGTTGGTATCTTCCCCAATTCTATCCTGAGAGGAATTTGATACGTCGTCAATAATCAGATGTGAACAAGCCCAAAGATAGTGACCTCTACGCTGTTCCAATGTCCTTCTTAAGAAAACAAAGAAATACCCTCTACTACCCATCCATAGAGACACAGAACTGACAGAACCCTGGCCAAAATTGTTACATTTCCCCTAAAAAATTGATATCAATGTGGACAACACATCGCGGGGTGGGGGTGGGGGGGTGGGGGGGGAGGGTGTAGCTAAAGATGGGAGTGCTGCTCATAACAAAAGCCTTAATTGTAGACTTATTAATCATATACCCAATGAAGGGATAGAAATTTATTTTGACTGGACGAAAAAGACAAGTTAACAGCATGAGTTTTGCAGAACGTCATTGTTGCAACAAAAGAATTGGGGCAAATGTATGTTTAGACCATAGTTAAAGGTCTTATTTCCTTTTAATAATGGACTTGCAGGCCTAAACTTCATATAGAAAGATAAGAATAACTCCGCCCTCCAGCTTCTTTATGCAAGAAAACAAAGGAAATATTTTTGCTTTCCAAAATATAGCCTCTGAAGATCCATTATTCAGATGCCAAAACTTTACATTATTACTTTAGGATGCATCATTGAGAAGATTTTACATTAAAGTGTTTATGGTTTTTTTAATAAATGGTCACTGAAAACCTCAATAATTTTGAAGGGCCAATATGTTTCCTCATAACTTAGGTCTACATGAATAAAATTTAATGTGTATAGAGTTCTTGTTTCTTCAACTTTTAACGACTAAATAACTTTCCTCTATAATACAACAATTGAAGGGGAGGATTGTTAAAAATAATTAACTAAAACTATAAGCGATATTGGTTATAAAACCATAGCAGATAGCATTCATTTACAGCACAAAATTAGTATTTGAGCAAATGTAAGAGAGCCAATATTCCAAGAAAATAGACACAGGAAAGAAAAAATATATTTTTGTCATATAGACAATTTCATCAGAAAAAAGAAAGAAAAAAAAAGAACAGAAACCATTACGACCATTTTAACGACTATTCAATTATATGGTCCAGTAAACACTGAATGAGTATAAGCAATTAGGGTCCCCCAGTAAAGCAGATAAAAATTTCAGAAAGTACAGTACAATTACTAGTACAATAAGAACGAGTTCTTCATCTAGGAGTAAGTTCACGCATAGATATTCATCAACAAAAAATAAAAAGAGAGAAAAAAAAGAGAGTATGAAGATAATAACCTGTTATTCGCTTTGTTGGATATGGATGGTCCTATGTACTTCACTCGATCCCCTAGAAACAGTAACAAGTGTGAAAAATTAAGAATTAGACCGTTCATGAGGATAAATAAATTTCAAATGAAACTTATCTATAGAACAGAATGGCTCCTAAGATGATAAAAGAAATATGCATCATAACTTCTCCTTCAGTCTTATCAAACTTACACGAAGAATACTATAATTTTGCACACAATAAGAAAATTTACATTGGGTAGCAGTATTATAAATTTATTACCTTTCCTTAATGGATGTGCTACTTTATCAGAAGGCTCCGCCGTCCCTGAACTTGATGACGAGGAGTTTTCAGCTTCTCCAGAAACACTCTATCACATATAAGATAAGTTTAGGGATTGTAATCATCAATATATGAATTTGATAGTTCATATGGGCTATTCCATGGACCTCCAGAAAATAATAAAATTGGACACGATAGTGAAACCTTAAGTCGCAGAAGCAACAGGCATGTGAAAAGATCTATCTCGCACATTATGTGGTGGCATATGCTAAAGGTTGGAGAATATGCTGAAAGTATAGAACAATTATCCCTTCAAATTATAAATATTTACACTTGGACTTAAGCACAAATAATGTTCATTAACGTTTATTCTATCATTTCATTCCTGACGTCTTGGAATAGCATTCCACTTATGGGCACAAGGCTGATGATGTCTACTAAATAAAGTTACCTTCTCAAACTCATCAATGTTATGTGGAATTAGCTTTTCCAAGGCTTCAATTGAAGCTTCGATTTTGGCTTCATCATCAGTACCATATGTTCTTCCTTCTCCACTGCTGGTATAGTCTTCCTCATTGCTGGCATCATTTTCATCCTCAATTTCTGAGTCTGAGGTGGATTCCTCCACTGATTCTGCATTGTCCTCGTCTGATTCACTTTCCGAACAGTCTTCACTAAAATCCTGAAAAACTCCATAGATGGGCCTAGTTATAATTTTTTATGAAAACTTACAAATTACAGAAAATAATTTCCATCAGGGGCCGTGTTATATCACAAATAAACTAGATAGCCAACATTCTGATTCACTTGGTAAAATATAAAGCGGAGGGAGGTGTACATTGGAGATGTACTTCATGCATAAATAATCTGGCAAGGCAAAACTATTCTTAAGTTTTTTTTTTTGAAGGTTTGATCGTCATGGTAATTCAAATCAAAATTTGCAGAACTAGCAACAGATGAGGCAAAGATCCATCATATGGAGAAGAAATGGAATTGCAAGCTTACATATGGAGCTAATACGCTGCTATCAAGGACCAGTAATGGAACCCGTAACTCCTGAGCAAGTGCTCTGACCAATCTTTCCCGATATAGCTCCGTACCTTCAAACCAGTTATATCTTTTCAACTCAGAAAAAGTTGCCACTCATTCAACAGAGTTATGCCAAAAGTTTATGTAAATAACAAAAACAATCAGAGAATGGTCAGATCAAAACTGACCTGGAACACTCTGAAGCAGAATTCTCCCACTCGAAGAACTTAAATGGCCTCCATAGTCTTTGGTAAACTTCTTGTGTTTTAAATGAGAGGCTGTACATTCCACGAGAAGGTTTTTACTTTCTTCACTGCAAGAATAGCAACTTAGAGATCCAATAAACAAATGGTAGAGGCAAGAGAAGCAAGACTAGGTGTGGGATATCACGTACTGAATATAATAAGGGAATGTATTCCATGAGACAGTTAATTTTTCCCAAGGAACAACCCTCTGCAAAAACTCGTTTCTAAATCTTTCTCGCCTGGTTAGAAAAGGGGATTCCTTTTTTTTACTCTCTATAGCAAGCTTTTCATTTTTGAGCCACTCCACTTGATCCTGCTCCCCAAGTCGAGCATGCGCATCCAAATGCCTTGCACCGCTAGCCGTATTCTCCAAGTGAATCCTTTTCTTATCACCTTTGGTGGGTAAATGCTTGTCCTCACTAGTGTCCCTTCCGTCACCTTCGGAACTATAAGATCTTATTGGGCAGCTTCGCCAACCAATATCCAACCTCCCCTCCAATCTACAAGAACTCGATAGATATCTCTGTATCAAGCTACCTCGAGAGGCATCTCGCGAAGCAGAGAGCAAACGTTGTCCAACAGAATAATCAAGGCAATGTGAATTAAGGAAATATTTGCCACGTTGAGCAACAAAACTCCATCTTTGGTTCTTAAACTTTATTCTTCTCGCATACATCGGACTTGTTAACTTAAACCTGCGACGACACCGAGAAAATGCACTAAGAAAACACAATGGAGAATTCACAATGCTTCACACAAAAACACTATTGGTGTTTGGTAGCAAACGGAAATGGAACATAAACAGTAGTGCATAGAATAAAACAGCCGAAAGATGCAATCTTTGAAGAGGAAAATGCCAAAGCTGATAATAAATTAAAGA
Organism: Linaria vulgaris; assembly: GCA_948329865.1. Taxonomy (NCBI): domain Eukaryota; kingdom Viridiplantae; phylum Streptophyta; class Magnoliopsida; order Lamiales; family Plantaginaceae; genus Linaria; species Linaria vulgaris. The sequence continues at coordinate 78,821,560 of OX415253.1, forward strand.
ATCATCATGAATAAAAGAATACCCATTTCTTCAACAGACAAAAAAAATAGCAAATAGTCAATAAAGATGCAATCTTTCAAGCAAAGGAAAACACCCCATTACATTAAACGCCTTGTAAGTGTTTGATACTTACTTGAGTTGAATTTGATTATCCGGGCATTAATAAATAAGAGGTACAATCCAATTCAGAATTTTGAATTGTTATTATAGTGAAAGGAACAGTAAGAATAAGAATAGTAAAACAGATTTTAGTTTACAACACAAAAAGAATGAATGAGAAAGAAAGAAAGAAGGGCGGGTGCCCGTTAATTGGGGAGGCGAGAGAGAAGGTAAAGGTAAGGCGACACCAAAATGGATTTTAATTTCAGGGTTACTTTAGGGGTCATTTTCTGTTTTCTATTTCTCATTTAAAATTAACTAATTTTCTAACATGCAAAGGTGTTATTTTATGATAAAGAAATTTACATATCTCAATATCCTAATGGTAAATAAAATAGTTGTTTTATAAATATTTCAAGATACGTTTACATCAAGTTCCATCCAATACGTTTGATGTTAAGTAAGTAATGATTGCGAAAAGGTCAACCAACCAACGATTACTACTGATTTCGATCTATGTAGGCAAGTTGCAGAAGATCGGGAACTTGAGAATTTCTACACCACAAATCTTTCATTTAATGGGGGTATTGGTTGGGATGGAAGTTTATGTAGTAAGAAACTAAGATCCAACTGCTAACATAAAAATATCATTTTGTTTTGGGTACCAAGTGTTATGGGCGCAAACACTATCAGTTATGTTTTTCTTTTTTTGACGTGAGAATCCACCGCATCCAAGCTCGATGGACAAACTTTTCTTTAAGCTTTAAATGAAAGTTCCATCGCGCGGCTATTAGACATGATTTGCTTTATGGCTCCGTGTGGGGCTATTAAGCAAAGCCATGCACAGAAGATGAACGTTGCGGATATACGCTTGCCACGACGGATGTGCGGTAACATGAGGAGAGATAAGGTGCGCAATGAAGATATTCGGCATAAATTGGGTTGACGTCCATCGACGAGAAGATTCAAGGAAACCGCTTAAGTGGACATGTTAAACGTTGACCCATAGCATCGGTACGACGTGTTGAAGATCTCGACTTAGGACGGACGACTAGAGCTCGGAGGGGATCGAAGAAGACGTGGATAAAGGTCATACGGAAGGGCATGAAGCTCGGAGATCTAAATGAGGATATGCCCTTCAACCGAAACGTATGGAGACAGAAGATTTTATGTTCACAACTTGACGTGATTCATTCATGGTTCATATATCCTACCCTAATTTATTAGAATTACAAGCTTGGTTGTTGTTGTTGTTGTTGTTGTAAGACGTGATAATTCACAACCGCTATCATCTAGATACGCACTAGGTAAATCCGTGAGTTGACACAATAGCCTAAAAACCTCACCAACATGGCCAACCACACCACATCCTTAGAAGACATAGAATCAAGTCACTCCATGCGAGATTCGAACTTCAGACAAATGAGAGAAAGTTCCTCCTCTTTAAGTAGACCATCCTTGCACACGCTATCATTTTTACTTAATATTTCTCTTTCAACATAACATATAGTTCTCAAGCTCCAACATTTAGGCGAGCTAATGTAAGATCAAGGGATATGAGAAATAACAGTATTGGCGGCAACAATTGGTAGCCGTACGGACTCTGTATGGTATAATAATTTTATCAAATTTTAAAAATAATAATATAACCTTGTGAATGTTGAATATTTTAGATTCTTGAATGTATCAAAATATTTTTGATTTATTAGATAGAATACAATAGGCATTCTCACCATTGTCCTAAACAATAGTCAAATTATAGCTAAACGTGGCAAAATTACATAACACTTACATAACACTTTTAGAAAATAATCCCAGCAACAAAGTATGTGCATTCTAATCACTACAATAAGATGGTGTTTGGTTTCATGAATTAAGTAAAATTAGGGGTTGACTTAAGAGATTATTATTAAAACAAGAAGAAGCATCCAGACAAGAAACACCAAATCCTTAACTGTCCTTGTACAATTTCGACGATTTAAATCAGGTCAACAAAATGTATACTCTATAACTGTCGTTAGTTTTATCTACGTTGTTAGAAAGTGTTTAGTGATTGTTAATATTAGAAAAAGATTTCGCAATTTGACCAAATATCACAACCTTCATTAACAAGCATATATTCAATGACCCTATCTATAGTGTGTTTAATACAAAATATTTGAAATATGGAAGGGTGACAATGGACATGTATCATTTCCTTCAACTGGACTGTTGGGTAGTTGTCCACTCCATGATGAGCAAAATGCATTTGCTTGGTCTTTCCCCTAATAAAAGTTGCTTGTTAGAGGTTTCCTGTTGCAAAAAGAGCATGGCCCTTTACGTATGACACGCAGAAATCGAGTCTATAGCAAAAAAGAGTAGCAAGCTCCCTCCCAAGTTCAGAGAAGCCAAGAAGAATTGCATTATGATGCTCGTAATGAATCTTGCCGTCTAAGAGGAATACCTTCTTGACCAAAACCATCCATCGACTCTTGTCGTCTTAGAGGAATTACTTTTTGTCTGAAACCATCCAACGACTCTGTTCGTCTTAGAGGAGTTCCTTCTTCCCCAAAACCACTCTCCTCGTCGCCATGTTTAGGCACTCTTGTGATCGAACCTACATAATTGAAGTATGCCAAGTACATAATTTGTTTACGTTATCTGAATAAATGTCGTGAATAGTACAACTTATACCCAGTGGTTGATTCTACTGGCACGAGCACACACAAACACATTCAAATATAGGAAAGGCAACGAAAGCATTGCTAACATACCGTCTGTCATGTCTTTTGTTTTGTGTAGAAGAAAAGTCCCGGAAAGAATCGTCACAAAGCCACACATTTCTGTGGCAATCTGGATTGGATCCTGCCTGTCCCAGTCCTGCTCAAACAAATACCCATAAATTATCAACCTTTGATTTTTCTTATTAATTCCGGGAATGAAAGATTAAGGTTGACAAGGGAAGCAAGAAAAGGTTCGAGTACAATAGTGTTTAAGGGGACTAGTGCAACAAACTTCAACATTGTTGTAATTTCCATAAGCCAAATGATTACCTTGAACATGATCACACTTGCCACTATAGTGAATGACGTGAACATGACATAGTAAATAGGCGAAACCACCGCCGTGTTGAATGTGTCGAGAGCCTGCATTCAAGATTCAACACGATTTGAGAAAATAGAGTACATAAGCGAGAAGTTCTGCAAGAAAGTATCAAACATTACAACCAAAGGAAATTCACATCATCAATAAGTAAAAGCAATCAGTAACCAGTGACCATATATTAACATATATAAATGATATTTTTTTGGTGATATTGCAAGCAAAATCCATACTTTATACATTGCCTAAAAAATAAAGCTTGTATCAGAAAAGCACCCTAAGCTTAAATAGGTGTGACTCGATAGAGCGTAGTATACAACAATAACTTCTAATTATGTCCACAAAACGTATGGACTAGAGCCCCCTTTGGACTTTGAAGCTAACAAACGACTAACCGAGAGGTCTGATGGATGTTTTTTTGGTTAAATTACAATTGGTTGAATTGTCACCACCTCACCTTTTTTATAAATGCCAAAAATAATACTGCGAGCAGATGCTGGCTAAACCATGTAACATTAATCTCAATTTCAACATAGTAAGGAAGTAAACAATAACTAACTCATGAATAACTTGTTACCTTATTTAGGTAATTCATTTGAGTGAGGACGCAAACTACAACCACCATAGCGAAGGCCCATGTTTGGGGATAGAGCAGCTGGTTCATTCCCGATAATGTCAGTTTCAATGCAATTCCTATAGCTTTGACACTCATGACCTGCAAAAGGTATTCATAATCTATTATTAACATTAAGAAGTAAAGGTTAGTTATATTAGCGATAACGAGTCAACACCAGCCACACGACGACGAAGATATGTACATATATCTTTTCTTTTTGTGGCATCTGCTGTTATCATTGTGTGTGTATGTACATGTGATTGTATCAATTGATTAACTTCACACACTTACTATGGATTGTTATCAATTACACGACATGCCCTAAAATTTGGTATAATAATAAAGACATTCCCTATTGTTTGAATAATTGCAAAACCACAAGAATAACTGCAAAACCACATCTTGAGATTCAAAAGAAATAACATGTAGGCTCTTCTATGGTTGGAAGCTACATAGCAGAATAACAAATAATTTGGAGATATAACTAAAAGAGTTGCCTCTTCTTATGTGACTTAAACATAGGAGAAAGAGAAGCAAACAAACAAGAGCATACAAATCAAACGAGCACCACCTACCGACAATGAACCAACTAGCGAACAAACACCAACGTAGAACCAGATATGCGTCTGACCGTATTGTGGGATATAGTGAAATATTAGAATGAAGACAACTACTATCACCAGAGCCGCATAAAGGCTAAAAGCTGCAAAGAAAAGGCAACAACGACTGTGAGCTCTCCACATAAAAATGTAGAATCAAATGGACCAAGTAAATAAACAATACAATTTACAAAGTTCAACAAGAATATAAAGGTACCCGGTTCATTGGCAAGGGCCCATACTTCTGCTACAGATTCAATCTCACGTTCTTGTGGAGCATGAAGTACAATGGTGGTGGAACCGACAACACATAGAGCACAACCAAGAACGCCAAAAATGTGTAGCCTTTCACGTAAAATAATATGTGCAAGTACCGCACTGCAGTATGGTGAATAATAATCAGCAATCAAAACAAGGTACATAAGTTAAGTAAGATGTCTAAGATAATTCAAAACTTCGTGCCTGATAATAATGCTGAGAGCGCCAAGAGGGGTAACCAGAATTGCCGGTGCAAATGCATAAGCCGCAAAATTTGCAATTTCTCCAACAACCACTATTGCAACATCAAATAAATAAATGATTCAACTTTAAGAAAGCATTTTGCCACATAAGACCAATCAATTAATGGTGAAAAGAATCTATATGTTTGTTCACGTTTATGGAGAAGAAGAGGAAAAAAAGGAAAAGGAAAGCACTATATGTAGATGTAAGTTAACATATATGGATTAGGACCAAAGATAATAAGCACAAACTTGAGTATGATAAGAGAGTGAAAATATGTCGTTTTTCGCTTTGAAGATTATCTAGATAGGTTGATAAATTATTACTCAACGATCAATTATATTGGGACAAAAGCTCATTTCGATCTTGATAAGGCTTAAGCTTTTCAAGAGGAATATAAAATGAGTATGATGACATAATTAAATGTATAATGTATTGGTCAATAGCATGATGAATTAGGACAACTTCATTTCAGTAAGAATAAAGATAAACATTTCAGTCCATTAAGCGACCATTAACTTTGATTATTTGTTGGTTTTAGCAATATTAAAACTAGTAATAGAAACTCCTTGGCTCACATGTATGTTTACTCGCAATAAGTTATAACATACTTCATACAAATTTTTACTTAGATAGACATGGTTTATTTCAATAACCAACACCAAATGGGAACTACCAACTTTTTACCCTTAACATCAATTATATTATCGTGGAGGGTCACACAACCAACCGATCTTCCATTAGTAAATAACAGAAAATATAACAAACATCAGTGAGGTGTTAAATGACACACGAGGATATTGTTTAGGAGGGCCTTATGCATTTGAGAATACACTATAAAGTGGCACCCTTCTGCCTACATAATCTAGTTAAGAACAGGAACCAAACATTACTACTGCCTTAAATGGATAATGATTATGAAAAATGGAACAACCATATGAAATAAGCATTGAACAGGGTCTCCAAAGAATAAACTCTCCAAAAAAACTTTGAGAATAAGAACATCTATATCATTCTTGGCTAGTAGATCCTGTAATTTACGAGAAATTTCCTAGATTAACAACGAGACATACATTTTACTGAACACACCTACCAATATAACATCACATCCAACGCACAATCAATAGACGAGCTTAATATATGCTTAGGACCACAATATAATATGTGCCAGTTAGAAATTCAGGTACCAAATTGAAGAGATTCAGTTTACAGTTCTTTACAAATTAAAGTTGTACCATTATTAACAAGAAGATATTGGTTTGGTATAAGTTTGGGAGTCAAGAAACCATTTCAGCTCTTCATATGCAACTTCAACTACAATAGCCTTATAATTGTTTTTGTGATATTCCGACATGCTATATTAGTCTAAATTCAGAAGGCAACCTGTGAAATACTTTGGTGTGATAAATACGAATTGCACGCAGATCAGTCATTAATGAATGAGAAACCGATATACATAAAAACAAAATGATCTTTATGTATACGTCCATTATCATTTCATCAATGATAAAACCATGCAGAAAGTATTAAATATTTTCATTAAAGATTCTAGCGATAACATAAGCTCTACTACATACTTGCAGTTAATATGGAGAAACCAAAACTCGACTACTTACTTGTTATCATGCCTATCCACCACAAAGGCTCATATAGATATGAATACCCACCGATACCTGCAGTAAAACACTTAGTTTTAAAGCGAGAATCCTATATTGTGTAGCATGTGAACTGACATTGTACTACACCTCTGTATAGCATAGACAAGATTGAGTTCACCACACACACGCATCGAAAAGTATTAAGTATTACACAAACAGACAAAATAACAGAAAACCACAAATGTAATACTACAGAACTAGACAATTTTAGAAAATATAAAAGACCAATGATCACTCAAATTCCTAACATTTTCCATACAATGAGATGAAATGCTGATAATACAGTAGTATAAATGAGTTTACCAGCCCGGACACCAGAGGCGGCGGCTTTCTTCAATCCCTTTTTCTTAACAATAAAACTGGCGCCAATGAAGAAGCTTGACGACAAGGCTAACACCAAACCTTTTATATTGTCAGATGACATCCCTTTGTATACATCCGCCTCCTCCGATGCCGCCGCCATTTTACAATTGAACAATAGAACGAAAGAAAAAGAAAACTCCAAACGCTATCTTTCACTCTCAAAATCTCATTGTAAAGCGCAATCATGCATACAACTCTGTGATATATAATTATTGAAATGCATCAAAGATCTGATATTGTGACGTGTGTTGTTGCATGAAGCAATGTGCATGTAAGGTAACCATCAATTTACAAAATTAAAAGAAGAAAAGAAAATGAAATCTGGTTTGATCTTTGATGATCACTGCGCTTAAAGCCTCCCTCACTCTTGTTTTGTTTACAGTTCATGTCTTATTTTTTGCTATTTTACAAATAAAAGCAATATATATATATATATATATATATCATATAATTAATATAATTGTCGAAATTTAATATATCTATGGATAAATGGATCGAATGGTTGGGCGTGTGAGAGAAGCAAATTAGATTAACTGTTAAGCTTTACATTTATTCGTCCATGCTTTCAAAGTATGTGTTTTTAATATCATAAAACTACTTGTTTTGACCAATTATTTAAGTTCGTGAATCGTGCTACAATATTTTAAAAAGTCTTATGTTTACAAATTTATTAAAAATAGAAAATAGAAAAAAGTAAGAACAATTTAGTTATTTGACAAAAAGAACGCGATGAGTTTTTTTTGTTTTTTTTTGTTTTTTGTTTTTTTTTTATGAATCGCGGTGAGGTTATTAAGTAAAGGCATACATACATTTGTGTAATATTCTAAACACGAGCGATACAAAGTTTATAATCACACCATATCCCGAGGATAGATTTGGCCTTTTCAAGTGTATTATTATCCTATGAGCGGTCCATTTAGTGTTATTCGGGGAGGTTTTACCTGGCTTAGCCTCGGAAGGTGTGACCTAGTGCCTCATCCTCGTGGGCGTATGCAGCTTATTTCGGCTTCATCTGAAAGTATTTATTGTATTTGAATCCAAGGTCCAATATACATCATCATATAGTGTTAGTTCAAACTTAACCGTTAAATTTTGTGCAGAGGTTTTGAAACTACAAAGTTTTTTTCAAATAATTAATAAACGGCAATGGGTTCAATCCCAATTAATACTCCGTCATTCTAACAAATCTTGATATGGTTAGGACCTTGCGTGAAACTAATCGTAGCAATACGCCCCTCACAATTTGGAATTTATTACAAGGTTTCACATAAACATTTTGATGACGTCATCCTAAGACTTAACTTAACCGCAGTCCGCAGTGAGGTTATTACGGTAAGTAAATGCATATGTTTGTGTAATATTCTAAACACGAGGGGGTGTCTTTGTAATCACACCATATACCTCGAGGAGTGTTTGTGTAATTTATTCAATATTTTTTCACACACAACACAAACACAGGCAGGCAGACAGTGAGAGGCACATCCGCACACCAGTAGTGTAGTAGTGTACATAGAAGAAAGAATGTTGCGGACATTAACAATAGTGTGTAGGTCGGGGGGAGTAAGTGTGGGGCCCAGCGTCAACGGAAATGTGGATTGGAAGCCTTTGTCGTCTTCCGACAGAAACCATGTACGGCTTGGTTTGCCGAGTAAAGGAAGAATGGCTACTGACACTCTCGACCTTCTCAAGGTACAAAAGTACAACTGCAATTAATTAATATGTTTGTAATTTGTTTCTTTCTATCATTCATTAAAAGTTAAAACCTAATTCTTATTCTTTTGTTGTTTAATTATGGTATAATAATAGGATTGTCAATTGTCGGTGAGGCATGTTAATCCGCGGCAATATGTTGCTGAAATACCTCAGGTCCTTATTCAAACCATTGTTCTTATTTATTTATGCAATTATATCATTCACTGAAGTGTGTTCTAGAAGAGTAAAAACAAAATATTTTGCTTTAGTTCAAAATTACTGTAGTTGGTGATGATTCTAGATATTAAGTTTGATTAGAAACCAGCTAATCGACGAAGAAGATATTATAACAAACTCTTTCTATTGAAACAAAATGTATATGAAGTACCAGTCAATCCGAAAAAATGGAAACTTTCTTGTGGTTGAGGGAATAATATTGTTTATTAGAAGTAATCTTACGATTTGCTGAACTTCATCGGGCATGGTCATAGTTGCTGAAGTTTGGCACGTATGAGCTTTCGTTGAGTGAATGAAGAAGCAGAACTCTTGCAGTTCACAAACCGAGTAACAACTAGTATTTTTGAGTTGACTGTTGAAGTTTGCAGAGAATTACTCAAGTCAGCTTTTTTTTCTTGTTTCTCTTTGTTTTTTCCATAGCAGCTTTTCGAAAGATTCTGCTGCTTTGTGTTAGAAAATTAACTGTACTTGTATATCGTCTGTGCTAGAGTAGAAACTAATCTTATTATGTCTTTGAAACTATCTTGCAAGCAATTTTCCTTCAGCATCTGCTTTATTTATCTGAGTTATTTGGGCTGAATTTTACCGTTATATGATGTTGCAGCTTTCGGGCTTAGAAGTTTGGTTTCAGCGGCCTAAGGACGTGGTGAGGAAATTGGTATCTGGAGATCTTGACCTTGGTATCGTTGGTTTGGACATTGTTCAAGAATATGGACAGGTAATTTTGGGGTGAGTAAGGGGAGATACTTGTTAGAAAGGCTAAAAGCAATTGCCAATTGCAAATTGCTAAGTATTATTAGCTAATATAAGGAAATCAAAACCACTTCTTGAATGAGAGTTTCTTTTGTGCATGGGCTATTAGATTAAGTCTTTATTTGTAGACTGGGTGTCACGCTTGACCCAGTATTTGCTTCTAGTAACCATTAGCAACACACCTAGAAAGTCACCTCTAAACCTGAATCATTCACATTGCAAATATGACAACTAATGTGACTTGTTGTAGAAGTCAATATCATAGTTGACTACAAAACTATTTCTGTGACAGTAGTTGAAGAATGTTCTCGCATTCCTTGATTTGTGGTTATTAACTTTCAGGGTTCTTTCTTTGATGTTCATCAATCTGTTTCTTTCTCGTAGGGTAATGAAGATCTCATTCTTGTACATGAGGCTCTTGACTATGGAGATTGTCGTTTGTCTCTAGCAGTAAGTTTATTTATAAGAAGTTTTAGTCTGCAAGCTTACAAACTTTTCGTTTTTGTCTTCAGATGAAATTGATAGTTTTCTCTTTCTCCCTGTGTTTTATGTTGTGCCATCCCTAGATTCCCAAGTATGGCATATTTGAGAACATAAATTCTCTAAAAGACCTAGCGGAGATGCCACAGTGGACACCTGAGAGACCTCTAAGAGTTGCAACTGGCTTCACATATGTATGATATTATTGTTGACTGTTCATTCACGTACAATTTTCCATGTGGATATGGTTATCACATCTTTATTTTGCAGTTGGGTCCAAAGTTTATGAAGGGAAATGGACTGAAGCACGTCACTTTTTCGACTGCCGATGGAGCTTTGGAGGCAGCTCCTGCAGTAAGTTTCAACATTTGCTAGTTCATGCTAGTGCATGATACTGAATTTATATCATGATATCTTATGTTTTGGTGTTTTTACGTTCATACTACCTTTTTTTATCCTGTGAGTTACTGTGTCTACCGTTTCTTAGTTTCTTCTTTTTTTTCCTCTACCGTCTTGTGGGGGAATAACATTTTAGTTGGACAATGTTTTTTAAATTTTTTTTTTTAATTTTTTTTTTATATAGGACTCTCTCACCACATAGATATGGCTATATGATATACATTTTAATATCTAATCTCTGAGTTATGATTTCTATCAACCGTGATATGTTTTTTACTGTTTGAATTGTCAGCTCCCGATCTTATATCACTCTGTATCATGGATCATGAGTTACATTACTTGTTGTGAACCATGAATCGTTATCGTTTTCAATTTACTATATATTATTAGAAAAAAGATGCTTCAAAAGTTTTTAAAGTGAAGATATCAAGGTAGCGTTGTTGCATAGATATAACGTTTGCCCTAGCAGAGATATGTTAGTTTTTAACTATTTCCTGGAGAAGCCTTTAGCCAGAAATCTCATTGTAAAGTTCATACTTTAGCGGAGCGTGTTTCAGGTATAAGTTGACTGGAATAACGCTACATTAGCTAATTCAGTAGTTCACGTGAAATTTGATTTTGAAAAAGTAATGAGTAAAAGAATTAACTAGTTCAAGTACTTACGTTATGGTAGTGGGACTTTCAGAATTCAGTCTGAATTTTAAAGCTTTAAACTATTTTTTGTTATTAATGGAACCTGAGACTGATTTCCATTTGTTCTAGTGCTCACTTTTGAGTATGTTTAACTTGTAAATTATATATATTCTGGAAGCAGTCGCAGCATTCGTGTGCAAATGATTTATTTGAGGTAGGAGAATGACAACGTCAAGTTAACATAATATGAATTTCTAACTAGCATTGGTTGGAGATTTGACAGCAGAGCCAAGCACTTTAAGAAAAGTGAAGTGCAATTTGGATTGGATAAATAGAAAAAACACCCAATCATTTACTCCAAATTAATTGGGTTGAGATATCTTAAACAAATGAGAACTGCACATAACGAAACATTCTTAATAGAATTAGTAGCATGACACTCATATCATCAGAAGTGACATTGTCTTACGTTAAAATGCGCTCGTTGCGGGACTTAACCCAACACGTTACGACCTTAGCTGACGACAGCAATGCCCCACCTGTGTCCGTGTTGATTGTCATAAACCTAACACAACCCTCTTTTGTCTTGACTGAGGAACAACTCAGATAGTGGAAGATCACTGTCTGAGTAATGTGAAAAACAACAATTACATAGTAGTTTGGGAAATTGGAAATGTTACCAAATTAGCTATAAACTTTAATAAAAGAAAAAGGCGAGCCCTTTCTACGTGTTACATCTAATATGTCCCACAGGATATTCGTCGATTATATGAAGTCACCACAGTAATTTTTATTTTAAACGTCACAGCCTACTTTTCTGTATTTATAGATAGTTGAGCTCTGTAAATTCATACTGTTCTTTTCACCCAGAAACAAGTATCAGCTCAACATTAAGTACCTATAGAAACAAATCCTTGGGTCTCAATTTTAATTGCGATTTCAGGACATCTATGCTCTATGGTATTGACATATCTGAATTAATTGGAATTAGGGTTCTGAATGTTTTTATGATCTATGACATTACATGATATTTCCTTGTATTTTTTCTAAAATTGTGTGGATTTACATTTTTAGCATCATATTTTTTCTAACTTGTGGAAAATGATTTGCTTCTTACTTATTGAAGATGGGGATTGCTGATGCCATTGTAGATCTCGTGAGTAGTGGAACCACATTGAAAGAAAATAATTTGAAAGAAATTGAAGGTGGCATAATCTTGGAGAGTCAGGTAACCTGCTTCACTATTTTGCTTAAAGCTAACAAAATCTTAGAGCCAATGGACGTTTTATTTGAGAAACAGCTTAGCCATTAATCTATAGTTAACTTTTTGTATCTTGTTGGACCTTGGTCTATATCCCAGGCTGTTCTTGTGGCTAGTAGACGTGCACTGATTCAACGAAAAGGTGTACTTGATATAACTCATGAAATGCTTGAGAGATTCGAGGCACATTTAAGGGCTATGGGCCAGTTTACGGTGCGAATTTGCTGTTTCTAGTTTATCTTAGACATCCTTTTTGTCGTTATTTCCATGGTCTCCCAAATTTATGTCAGGTTACCGCCAACATGAGGGGAAGCAGTGCAGATGAAGTAGCTGAACGAGTGCTAAGCCAAAAGTCATTGGCTGGGTTGCAGGTTAGACCTACTCGACTTCCAATGCAATGTAGATTTCTAGAATAAAGGGATAACTACATATACGCGTTCTGGGTTTGGTGTAGTTACAAAATTTTCTTCTTAGGTTTGAATAATTGCAGAAACATTCCTCAACTCTCAAGTCTCAAAAGCTTTTACTTAATTTTGCTTTCTCGACTGTAGGGACCAACTGTGAGTCCCGTTTTCCGCAAGATTGACGGGAAGGTGGTGGCAGATTATTATGCTATAGTCATTTGTGTTCCAAAGAAAGCACTTTACAAGTCTGTTCAACAGCTCAGAGCGGTGAGAATTTACCACTGAAAACAACAGCATTGTGTATTCAAATGTTAACGTGATGCATGCATTTGTTAGCTAATAATAATAACAATAATAATGATAATAACAATATTGCATGTGGCGCAGGTTGGAGGTAGTGGAGTTCTTGTTTCTCCACTGACCTATATTTTTGAAGAGGAAACTCCCAGATGGCGTAACCTTCTTTCGAACTTGGGTATTTAGTAATATTTGTGGTTCCGTATAATTTCTGTCTTTAATTTAATGACGATAATATGTTTATACACAACTTTCATAACATTAAAATCTTTGTAATGGTCTTAACAAATTTCACTTTTTCGGACTTTGTAATTAATTAGGCTATTATTTATCAATTATCATGGACAATTTTTTGGCACTGTAAAAATGTCATGGCAGCTTGGTCTCGTTTCATTTTGTCCTTTTGATTTCATGGACATAGGTTTTAAGTTGTAAATCTCTTCAACTGGAAACCTCACTCAACGGAAATCGACACATGTTTCACTTTATAATTATGGATTTTAGATTAAAATTAGAAATTCTGCTCCAATGTCTTTCTTTGTTTCTTCATTTTTTTTCTTTTTTCTTTTTACTCTTATGTGCGATACCCACTACCAGGACACCTCTCATCCTCTCTCTTGCACTTATACATTATTCAACACACAATCCTCAGCAGCCTGCTGTCACTCACCATTTACCCTCTCATCCAATCGTTTCTCATTGGTCCTGCATCACTGCCCCCCATTTTGTACTTTGGTATTTCAGTTTCTTTCTTTTTTTTTTTTTTGGGTAAGAGATTACAGCATGCATTAATAGGAGTTCAATCCAACTTATAGACATGAATCGAACATACAATGCAATTGTTACCTTTTGAAGCAACAATACATGAAGTTCATAGATGCTACACAACCTTCTCTGCGAATGAACTAATGCATGTCCGCATAAAGCCCACATGATATGCATTAAAATGCACTTGCAATGACAGCGATCTAGCATACATATTTCCCAATCTAAGATGGGACAAAGACATTTTGAGGACCTAACCGATATTGCCTTAAGAATACTATTCGTGAAATAGAAAAAAGAGTCAAAGGAAGAGATGTAACAGCATGACCTAGTATATTTTGTCTGAATTACAACTCCGAAAGAACAGCTTATTTTAATGGATACATTGTATCTGCTGACTCTTTGCTGAAATAAGGTACAAACTTGTAAATCCGTTAACAAGATAAATATCAATACCATATATATCAGAAAACCTTACAACTGAGAATTGGACAACACATAATATATACATAGCAGAAGGAAAATGCAATCCAAATACATTACGGGCACCTCGTCACCATCCAACTGCTTTACAATTTTACCACTTAGACTCAGTTTACCATACTTGAGTTTCAGACGTCAATGACCCTATCAACTTATTGTTTCCGCATCCTGGGTTTGTATTTTAGAGGCTCAGCGCATGGTGCCAAGAGATGTTCATACACTTTTCTATGACAAAAGCTGAACTGCAGCAATGGCTGGAATTTTTTCTCGGAGTTTCTGAGTCAAAGCCACTCGAACAGTCATCACACTAGCTGCTGGACCCGTTATTCGTACTTTGACAATTGGCTCCTCAATGGCTACTAGCTCTAACTCTCCACCAGCTGCACCGACAAGGTAAGGTCTTATTTCTTCGAGTACCTACGACAATTAAAGTTATCAGATACAGATCTTGGTTAATAATAAACAAAAAAATGATTACATTTCAAAAGAACTATATTGAAAGCTTCTGCCGCGATAAAAGCCATTGCCCCTGCATACTTAAATACTGATATTGAACTTGAACTAGCTAGGAGAAGTTAATAATAAGAAGGGTAATTACGGCAAACCCCCAGGGTGATTCTTGAAGTGTCCCTCAACTATAAAAAAAAAAAAAAAAACTTGCCCTTCGAACTTCCAGAAAATGTGTGATTTCGCCTATACACTGTTGACCAACCGTTGGATTTCTGCACTTTCATCTCTTGGATTTGGTTAATAGTTCCGGAGGGTGTTTTCACCTCAAGGACACTTTGCCAATCTCTCTATAGTTCAGGGGGACTTGACGGGATTATCCCTAATAGAAACTAGATAACTTTTAAAAAACTTGGTTACATTTTCGGCTGATCTTGCATGTTTGATCAAACATATCTGATGTAAAGTCAAGCAAGAGTATTAGTGACAGAGGTACCAAGTTCGCATAAGATGGTATCTTCTGGAAAACATGGCATTGTTTGGAAACTTAAATGAATTAGGAGAGTATAGAAGGGAGCCCCGTGCAGATAAACCTTAATGCATGTCACAGTCCTGCTATGCAATGACCAAGGCATACCAGGTTCCAGCAACGGATAGATTATGCAGATGCAGCTAATTCTATGTTTTAAGGCAAATTATCTGCAATGTACAAAATGCGTGCGATTCACTGTGCGTGAGTTCAAGTTCAGATATTGAATCTGGGATCGAGTTCACGAAAACTTATGGGAATTTGACAAATGTTGATACTTGATAGTGGTGTGGCAATTGCTCCGAATTCCCAAGGCCCATGCCTCTCTACAGGGGATGAGCAGGGAAGAGAGCAAAATAATAACTCGTAACGTCCAAACCCAAGCTATATAAAACTGGAGCATGCCTCTCTACAAGGGATGATATGGGAAGGGAGAAAAATAAACACGAGAGCTGTAACGTCCAACCCCGAGCTATAAATATCTGGTGCAAAATGGCTAATTGGGAACTTTTTTTACCAACTAAAATTCCACGTAAACCCATTCCAGTTCACAGCATCGTGTATATGGCAGGACATTGGAGAACATACAAAGAAATACTTAAATTCACGCCTTTGAAGAACATCACAATTATGTACATGTTCATGGCTCCTGTGGTCTATATGTCCAAATTAAAAGGTGGCCCTCCATTTAAACACAGTTAGTAATGCAGCACCAAGTGAGAATGTGAGATCTAAGCAAACATTGCCATGTAGAGAATTGATTTTAAAGTTGGAATGCCAAATAATGATAAGTGAAAACTTCAAAAACGACATAAACTGGTATTTCAGAAATTAAACTTATTCACGAAATGAGTTTGAGAGCGTCAAAAAGATTGACATATGAAGATCAAAAGTTGCCATACGCCGCGACTATGTGAAATCATCATGTATGGCAGCCAATACTTAAGGTCTACTGAAATAGTTCAGCTTACAATGTAAACGGAAAATATTTGGACTTGAGTTGAAGCCGCCCAACGATAAAATACAACTCAAAATCTAGGGGCTACTTATTATAGAAATCTGTTGAAGAAAGAACAACGGAAATGGAGAAACAAGACGACCAAGTGTTGCCCAGAAATTTTTGGGAGACGTGATTTACAAGGTAGCTTCAGTTACATGAACTAAGTTCCATATGTTGCCTGATTTTTTTTTCTTCATACACTGCAGGCATCATAGGCACCATTACAGCAAGGAATTTGGCTTTTAAGAGAAACATAAGGCTAGTAAGAGTTAACTTAGAACTTGTAGCATATCTCTGAAACATCCTGGATTCAAACACATAGTCTACAATGATAAATTGCCTTTGGTCCTAGTCGAACTAATTTTTCATGCTTTAGACCAAATTTCTGAACTTTTTTTCTTTCACTTTATTATAGCAGCAGCAAGAGTTATTATCTCCACTAGGGCCACTAGCTTCCATCGCTCAAGGCTAGATCACGAAATTCTTATCTGTTTCTTTTACTTCCTGGTGTCTTTCTTCCAGTCATTCACAGAAGTCATTTAGTATTTCAAAAATAGCAAAAATATGTTAGACATAGCATTATATCTCAAGGTTTTTGGAGTAGGGAAGAACATAAATAGCGGGACTAGCATATGCAAGTATCTCGTCAGTTATCCCACAGTGTAAAAAAAGAAGTACCTTTTCTATGTTTTCTTCATTTAGCGGAAGGCCAGTTTCTTCGTCGCGGACGGACTCAACGGCAACAACTTCAGGGATCTTTTCCATTAGTCGACGCTCAATCCCCATCTTCATGGTGACAACAGAGCTAGGACAGGAGCCACAAGCTCCTTGTAATTTCAACCTGACAATATTTCCATCGATTTCGTGCAAGGCAACATTGCCCCCATCCGATATGAGATAAGGTCGGACCTCGTCCAACACGGTCTCGACATTTTCTGCAGTGAGAGGCAATTCCAATGCCGAATCCGACGCGGCAGCAACTGCCCTAATGCCTGCACACACACACACACAGAGACGCTAATCAAATCCACAGCTGATGATGATGCTAAATTTCATCAAACCCTATTAATTAATTACATACTCAATACACAAAAGCGATTGTTGTAAAGTGGACCCTTCTCGATAGAGCGAAAAACACGGCAATAATTGAAACCGGAAAAATAAACGACTCACAAATTTTACGTGGAAAACCCCAAATTACTTTAGGGTGAAAAACCACAGGCAAGGTAGAAGAACTTCACTATGAGTGTAAAATAGGAATTACAATTCTCCAACTTTTACCGTAGTAAAGTCGCACAAACTCTCTATTTTTACCTCACACTTACAACACACTAACAACACTCTTTATATTAACTACACTTAATTATATAAGAGTTTGTATTTGTTTTTGTTGGATTGATTAGAAATGCTAAACGGAGGCTGCATTTATAGCAGGAAGAATTGTTGCACCAAGGATTAATTAATCAGCCACCCCAATATGCAGGTGCTGCACTACCGCCCCAATATTGCAGGTGCTGCCGCACTAAACCGCCCCAACAATCTTCCACTTGAAGATCTGATCAGATCTTCAAGTGGAAGATTGTTGGGCGGTTTAGTGCGGCTGATTTAAAAAAGGTACTGCAGCACCTACAATATTGGGGCGGTAGTGCAGCACCTGCATATTGGGGTGGCTGATTAATTAATCTTTTTTTAAATCAGCCGCACAGCGATTTCCCCACAAATTGTATAAATCGAGTGCCAATAAAAACTGACCTTGATGACGCGATGAATATCGTTGAACCTGATGATGATGATGATTGATATTCCTGAAAAATGAAATGGAAGAACCGGAGGAAAGGCTTGTATTTACCGTGGGGCGGCGCCGGAAAAGAGCCGCGGCGGCGGAGGAGGAGGAGGATGAAGAGGAAGAGGAAGGGTCAACGACTAGGGTTCTGCTGCAGTTGTGGGAATAATACAGAGCAGGATTCATCGCCATAGCCGCCGTACAATCGAATATTCGATTACTGTTTTATTTTCTTCTTCTTTTTTGTATTGCAGCTGAATTTCAGTTTGTAATTTGATGAGGTTTCTTATATACTTTTCAGCCCGTGAGCCTCGTGCCTATTGCTAATTATAAAATTTCATGATGACATCATAAATCTTCGAGCTTCTATTTACATCGACATACTTTGTGTCTGCATACCCAAATCTACGAGTACATATATGATAAAGACCAAAATATGGTTAAATGAAAATCAAATATATATATATATTATATAAGTGAACTTTTGGAATAATGAGTTTGCCATATATGTCGAATTTAGTGGCATATTTAATTGGGTTTTGACAACACATTTCTTATTCGGCTCTTGAAAGGAGAATGGTTAAGTGTTGATTTGGAACACCTATGCTGATCCAATAAGTATAAGATTTTATCAAACTAGCGACTTTTTCAGAACTGTATTCTCTTTAATTCCTCTTATTCAATTCCGTTTTGGTTGTTTGTTGAGTCATTGGTTTCATACTTCTAATCCAGTGAATACGTGTCTGTTAAATATCCAGGTGTTGAGAGTCATGTGACAAGTGTCAGGTAGAAGGACACATATTCATTTTCATATGTTATCCTGTTGACACTTAATATTTCTTGTCGATTTTGCTAGTAACTTGATTTCCTAAATTGACACGATAGCTTTGTTTAATGATATGATAGTATCAGATCGTTATTTCACATGCTTGACATTTTCACGATTCTTTTACGATAACTTTCTTGTAATGAATGCTCAAGGAGTTTGTTACCCTCATAAGGTAATGACTAGGTTAATGTCTTTTGTTAACTTTGAAAGGAAATAACTAGGTGTAGGCTAATGTTATTGTCTTTGTTGACTTCGAAAGGAAATAACTAGGTGTAGGCTAATGTTATTGTCTTTGTTGCCCTTAGAAGGGAATAACTAGGTGCAAGTTAATGTTGTTGTCTTTGTTGCGAAATTATTAGGTGTAGACTAATGTTATTATTCTCTTTGTTGCCCTCAAAAGTGAATAGTCATGCGTAGACTAATATTCTAGGGTTACGAGTTCTCACTTTCAATTTTTCACATTAAATATGATTTAACTCAAATATTTAAAAAAATCAACAATGAATTTTCACACTTTGCATGCCTGAATGTTCTTAAGGGGGCAAAGCATGGAACCCCACGTGGTATACTCCATGTTTTATGTACATGTTTTTCAAAAATATAAAAATTGTCTTCAAGCTATTTAAAAATGCGTGAATTGCTTGTTGAGACAAAAAATGTCAAGAAATGATAATCCATAAGTTAAAGTGAAAACATCTTTAGTGGAATTTACATCATCTCTTGGCGTAACACGTTAAGGCACAAGGTCGATGAGCCCCTATCCACTAATATGACATTCACTTCACTCATCTTTTTTTAATGTTGGATATTTCACACTTAATTTTTTTCCAACAATCTTCCCCTCTAGTAAGAATCCTTTACATGTTGACCAGCTCATCCCCTGGAGCTGAATTCTCCCAAACTCCGCTCAAGAGTCACCCTACCACCACGTGTTCCACTCTTGTCCTAGTTCACACCTCCATCGCCGTCTACATGCTCGTCTCAGTCGAATCTTGGGTCTAGTACAACATGTTGAGATTGAAGATCTTTGTTATGTATGAAGAAAGGTTGGTGTTCACTTGCATGGTTTTGATACCTCAATATGTCATCGCGATAACACTATGGCTTGATTGTAAACAACTCTAATTTTCTACTTCACTGGTAGACACCAATACAACTTTTGGTTAGCCTCATGTATCATATTTTAAGTACAGATTATCTCGAATAAATCGAGCCTCGACTCTAACTGGGATACAAATTGAATCACTATTCGAAGTGAATGACTATCCACATCTTATAAAAACCTTGATAAGCATTCAACAATGTTTACTTCGAGATAGACGGAACACCAACTCGATCTTTGGATCCATCTAATTCTCCGAAACATTTATAAAATCATACATTGTTGTGTATTGTTAAATAAAACATTGGCTGTTAACTTAGATATTATTCTTGCAATCACTATAACAATTTCTGATTTTATATAATTATGTGATATTTACATTTCTTAATTTCCAAAATTGTATATATATCACTAGAAAATTTAGCGGCGCCGGCATACTTGAAACAGAGGAGCTGTCACTGTCACTGTCACTGTCACTGTCACCACCTCCTCCCATTTACTCTTTTTTTTTTGTTAATTATTTATTAATTAATTAATTTATCTTAGTGTGTTGTAAATACACAGCACAGATCAAGAAACTCAAAGTAAGAGCTTCAATGGCGAAGCGAAATAGTACCAGTCTCCTCGTCATCATCGCCCTCATCTCAATCTTACTTCAACACCAACACCTCTCCTCCGCACAACACTTCGAGGGTTTCGAAGATGACGATTCTGCTCTCCCTGAATCAAACGACGCCGTACAACACTCCCACCACCGCTCCTCTTCTCCCCCTCCCATCTCTCTCTCCACCCAACCTCCTCCGCCCTCCGATCACACCAACAACCATAACCCTAATCCTAATCCCCAACACAAGTCATCACCTCCTTCCTTCGATTCCTCTCATTATTGGGATGAAGACGAATTCGAGGGCATTCCGAATCCACCCCAAGTCGACGACACTCCAGTCGAGCCGGAACCCGATTCGTCTAAACCCGAACCCGAATCCGAGAGTTTGTTAAAGGATTCGAACCCCGATGCGAAATTTAACTTGGGTTCGTATACGGTTGAGATTGTGTGTGTTTCTTTCTTGATTATATTCGCCATTAACTATTTCACAGGCAAAAAGGAGAACGAGAATCTCGCGTTGGCGTGGGCGAGTAAATTCGCGGTCAAAGACTCGATCTTTGACAAAAACTTTAGTTTACTGGGAGTCGGGGAGACGGCCGATTCGCCTCTCTTGTTGCAGGACGGGTACAATGTGTATAAGTTTTACGCGACGGGCAGGAGGTTCTGCTCGGGGTTGCTTGCCACGATGGAGCTGAAAAGTAGGCATGACTTGATTTCGAGACTGTATAATATGGTGGTGCCCTGCAGGGACGAGATCACGTTCGAGGTTTATATGAATGATGATGCCATGGATCACGTGGTTTTCGCGTTGGCTAGGAAGAAATTGGCGAAGTCGATGTTCAAGGAGGTCAAGGACTTGCAGAGATTTGCGGGTTTGGTGACGCCACCAAATGGGAAAAAGTGGGTGGCGGAGGAGTTGCAGATAGTGGCCGAATCAAAGGAGGTTGCTGGGGACTTGATCACTGATGCCGTGCTTGATCAGGTATTAGTTTTCAGAGTCTTACTTTGGTTTCTTTTTACTTACCAGTTTCTTAGTTTTGTAGTGAAGATATATGCGTTATTCCAGTTTATGTTTACTTGAGCTGTTAGGATTTATGTGGAACCTTGCGCTGTTCACTTCTCATTCATAATGTTCAGTCTTCGGTTTGATTTTATTTGTTGTCGCATTTGAGCTCGTTGGAAGCTTTCCTGGTGCTTCATTTGCATCAAGCCTCAATACATAATTGGGGTGAGTTATGAGCATGGCATCATAAGCTGAATATCAAGAATTTACTTTTTTGTAAACTTGACTAAGTACTTGGGCAGAGAGAAATATGGATGATAATATTGCGGATTTTGTTTGATGCACTAATTTTAGGAGGTGACTTTAGTAAATCAGAAGAACAGTAAGTTAGTAAGAAAGCTGATATCTTTCTGGGATCTGAGGGTTGTCTTTTATATCTTTGTTTGATTTTGTACTCATGTTCCCTTCTATTTAGGGCTTCTATTGAAGCTCATGTGTTCTGAACACTTTAATACATTTTGTATCCTTGCTTTGAGTTTTTCTATGGCCCGAATCCTTCTGTCCCTAAGACAAGGCTTTAGATTGAGGGATTTTGGTACTTGATTGGCTCGACTTTTTGGGATTTAGAAGATGTACTTTGGAAATCATTGAAGGTACTAGACAGTGTAACTTGCCTTTCTTGCTTTAGGCTTGTGTGAGAGTGTTGGCTTATTTGCTTGAAGTCAGTTATGTTGGTTTGTTGTGAGTCTTGGCCATATAGCTCAAAGTATTCCAAGTCTTGCTTGGCTTTTGTTGACTTTAGAATCTCAAACTTGAAGCATCTCAAACAATTTTGGTATATTTTTGTATGAAGATATCAAAGTCCCTATATTTTATCATTTGCCATTATCTCAAACAATTTTGGTATATTTTTGTATGAAGATATCAAAGTCCCTATATTTTATCATTTGCCAAAATGAAGGCAAAGCTGCTGAAAGATGTTGATGCAGGCTATCCATTGTATATTTATCATCTGCGTCAGGCTGATTGCAACTTAATTAGATGTTGTGGAGTCTGCAGAGGCATATTGCTCTCAATAAACCTGTATACTTGAAGTTGAAAGGAAATCTGAAGATTCTTAGTTTCGCTTCAGCTTATATAGGAATAGATTACTTTAAGTGGGAAGTTCTTTCTAATTTTGATGCAGCTGGGTTGTGATTGTACTTACATGCACTGGTAAATCCAGGCATATTTACTTTTACTATTGGGTGGTCTCCCAAGTTCCAAAGTTTTCTTTTTTGTTTTTTCTCTGGGGATGAGACAGTGGTCATTGTAATGACTGGTTGGCCAGATTGAAATAATCCTTAGACACATGAAAAATATCTTGTTGAGATCAAAAGAATGAAATGTGATCTAGTTTCACCTTAACTCATGCGACAGCGCAACTGTTTCTACAAACATGATCAAGTTTCACAGCATCTCATGTGTTTAGAATACGTCTCTGTAATATAATTAAAGCTAGGAAATTTTTCGTATTCCACATTAAAAGTTTTTGATTCTTTCAATTAATGCCTTCTTCTTGTTGTAACTTCCAATGTATTTGGTGTTGGGCAACCTGCTCTTTGCCATTGATATTGCCACCTTACCCAGAATTGGCCCCTCTTATGATTTCCTTTCGGTTTTGGTGACAGACAACATTGCTTCATTGTATGTCTATTTCAATCTTATCAATAGAAAAGCAAAGTCCTCATTGTACTCAATTTGGTCATGTTGACCATTTGTAATGTATATTGATGTTTCTTTGATTTCATTGAAGGTTTTTGGTGACAAAGCATTTGAGAAATTTGGAAAAGGTTTCATCTCGATGCATTTCTCTGATCAACACTTGGGCTCGCACAAGAATATGCTCGTGTTTAAGTTTGCTCTCCCTGACGTTAATCACATGGCTGACATGACTCGATTGGTGGCTCTTGTACCATATTACATTGACTTAATCGGACGATATAAACTCAGCTCCCATGTACGTGCACTCACAAATATATGAATTGTAGAACATTTCGTTACATTCACTTTCAACCATTTTATAGTTAGTAATTGACAGCTTTTTGAACTGCAACTTGTTCCTTAGGCTCGAACTAAGACAGAAGCCGCCAGGTCAAAGGTCGCCCAAGAGCTCTACAAAGAACTTCATAATGCAAGACAAGAAGCACTGCAGAAAAAGAAGGCTGAGCAGAGAAAGAAGTTGGAAGAAGCTGAAGCAAAGCTAGGTGCTGAGGCTCTTCGCAAGAAAGAGGCCAAAGAGCGTGCTCGCCAGTTGAAGAAGGCCATGCCAAAAATGAAGATGAGTAAGGGTGCTTAGATCTTTACTCCACCTCCGAGATTACATTATTGTGTAAGTTATTGTCAGAAACAGAACTTGTCATTTGCAATCTTCTTCTCCCGGATGAGGGATGATCTTACGAGTACTTCCCTTGGTCCTGTAACTTAGTATTTTCTTAGCATTACCACGTATGTGGTTTTTTCTTTCAATGTGGCGTTAGTTTTAATATCATAAACTAGAGGAGTCTTTACTCATTAGCATAGATCTCTTTTTTTTTTTTTGTTGCTCTTTGAAATAAATTTGAATATTGTACGAGTATTAGAAAAAGGGAGCAAAGTTAGCTATAACCTCAATTACTGGAATCTTGTATTTCTTGCAAAACTATCATACTCGTTTTGTTGTACTGTATTCCTTTCTTCAGCGTGACTTGTTTTGTACTGCTCTGTTGTTTACAAAATCTAGATAAACATTTTTATTTCACCAGCCTTTGCTTCTTTTCGAAGGACTGCTTCAAATTGTACCTTTTTGCGTTTCGTACCTTTTTAATTTTTTGATAATTTATGATGATTTGATATTTCCATCCAGTTTGGGCCATACCGGAAGCGACATGTTTGACATACTGTGTAATATGTTATGCATTTCAGGAATAAACAACAAGCTGTATGATATTTAACCAATATGCTACTACTTCAATTAGACTAGAGACGATAAATAATTATCCTCTCCACAATTTAAGCTTTTTGATGATGTAGTTATTCAATATTCTTGGAAAGAGGTCACACGTTGGAAACTTGGAATCCTATGGGGTCATCTACAAGTTTAAAGTATCTGGCAACGAGCAAGGTTACAAAACGTATTACAACTTGCAAGGGCGTGTTAGAGACTATAAATACTAAATCATTCCCCTATCTCTGCTGATCTATATATAGATGAAGGGGTGATGATTCAATATCTTCTAGCATAAAAACAATTAAGAGAAGCGGAAACTAAGCTCATGTAGCTAGTGATATTAACGAGAGAAAACGAACAAGCATATTAATAGGGGAAGAGAGAGCTTAAATTACTTACTCTAGAATGAGAAGAACTTTTTAAGCCACGAAGGATGATAATTATATGATTTCTTTCATTGATAGTCACTTCATCATCATTCACTTGATTGGCATCTAGTCACTTCATCATCATTCACCTGATTGCCATATTTCTCAACTGAAAATCGTAACATTTTTTTCTACAAATATATTATTATCTAAAGGGAACACGCTCCAACAAGCTGAATGCAATTGTAAGTGAAAACTTGCAATTGAAAGAACTAATTCACGATTCTATTGAATTTTACTAAAACCTAAACCGAATTTGTATGTTTATATCATAGGTATATTATGTTAGGTCCGTTATAGTTTAGAAAACTACTAAAATATCTTTACAATTGATTGATACACGCCAGACACATCTTTGTGGCCCATCAATACGCGTATTCAGAATCTTGAATTATTTTTTAATCTCGAATTTATTTTAATATAGTTATCATGATGTAAATCAAATCAAAAGACTAAATTAGGAATTACAAACTTTAATTATTTTTATTAGAAATAGAATGTACAATGATTTTTATGTATAGTATTCACATACAAATACGATGTTTGCAAGCTCTTCTTATAGTCTAATTAAAACACTTTTATGTTGTTCCGTAGACAAGCTAAATTTACAAAAGTAGTCACAATTTTGAAGTTGCTATCCACATGCTTTTAGCATGTAGTGATTTTTTCTAGTGTAATTGTTTTACTATTTTTTGAGTTTTTAGATTTCTTTTCAAAACTTAATCAATGTATGACTTGTACAAATTTATACAACTTTAGCTTAAATTATGAGATTATATTCACCACTTAAGTTGACTTAATTAACAAAAACCATTTGATTGTGATATAACTAGATGAATTACACGTAAATTTGAAAACCAAAAGACTATGATCTAATTTATTCATGAGGTTAAACTGGGAATTTAACTATTAGATGTTGTGGTTGACTTTAATCATTTAGCTAAAATTAGAAATCAAAAGTTTGGTGTACCAATGTGTTCCTTATATAATAAGTAGAAATGTTGAAGTGATTAAAAAGTTTATTTTAAGTATAGCATAATTAAAATAGATGGTAATTAAAGTTTATAGCTCAAATATGTAAAGATTAACCATGCATGTAAAGATAGAAAATCTTCATATCTTAACCTTCCTTTCATTTAAGCATTTTTTTTAATAAAAACATTTAAATAATATTAAAACTAAAATAAATTACAGTTATATTCTAACTAATTAATAATAAAATTTAATAATATGCCTAGCTAAGGGTAAAAAAAGAAAATAAAAACAAAACTCGATCAAAGTGTATGTTGTACTTTTTTTATTTTGTTTCGACTTTCTTTTTTATTTTAATATTGAATTAGAGTTTTTAGTACTTTTAGAGTTGTGTATATACTATATAATAATATACAACAGACTAAAGTTTGTTTTCTTTTCCTTATTAGGGGATTTATTTTCACCGATTACACGCCTCTAGGCCGATTTTCTATAGGTATACAAAAGTTATCCTTTTTTTTTGATGAATATACAAAAGTTATCCTTATCAATACTATGACCTGGACTAGGTCTTTTGTTCTTCATGCCGGCACTGCAGTAGAAACAACAGTCACCGACGAGGCAGCGGCCGTCGACGGCTGGGTGGACACTGTACTTCACATATACGGCAGAGAAAGAATCTTTGTTGGGTTAGATTGCGAGTGGAAGCCTAACAGGTCGCCTTTCGAGAACAACAAAGCGGCCACTCTTCAACTATGCGTCGACACCAAGTGCCTCATCATTCAACTCTTTTATTTGAACCGCATTCCTCAGCGCCTCAGGTATTTCTTGGGGTTTTGTCCCAACGTATTTTTAGTCGGAGTTGAGGTTGGAGGTGATATTACGAAGCTTCAAACGGACTACGGACTCGCATGCACTACACAAGTAATGGACGTCCAATCAGTGGCTACGTGCCTTTGGCCAAATGTTTACTACCCCGGTAATAGGCCGGGGTTAAAGAGGTTGGCTTACGACCTGGTGGGGATGCGGGTGGACAAGCCGGCGCATGTTAGCTGTAGTAATTGGGAAGCTAGGGTGTTGACTTTGGAGCAGGTTCGGTATGCTTGCATTGATGCTTATGCTTCTTGCATGATTGGAAAAAGGCTTCTTAATGTAGCTTAATTCATTAGGAGTCTCTTGTTTTCCATTGGAAAATTCTTTATTTGTTTCTCGTAAATTATGCGCTTGTTGTTTGTGGTTTTGTGATTGCAGTTGTCTGTGGAAGCTGTTGGCTTCAGAACTCTATTGTCTATATACAAAAGAAAAAACAACGTTTTCCCCCCCCTCAATAAACAAAAAGGAAAGTGCCGTGCTTAACGAAAAAATCTTCCATCGTTCTTTCGCCCCTCTATACAAAATTTCTGGCTCCGCCCCTGTCGACAACCATTAGTACTTAACATATTCTGAATTTCATTAATACAGTGATGTTCCACTATTACAAATACTGATACACAACCTATCCTTAGAAAATATGCCTAAAAACTTCTTTTGAATAATAGAGCAAGAACGGAAATCTACAACTGACCAACTACGTGTAACTACTTCAACACACATGAGTAGCCATGAAGATCGAATTGTTGTTTCTTCTGACTCAAGAATCTTTGCCACTTGATGTAACTGTGCCATTCTTTAGATCAATTTGCATTTTCTTTTCCGTTGGCAATCACTTGTATGCGAGCTATAATATCTTCTCCCTTAGGGCCTATTGCAGCGACGTCGTCGTTGTCTTCTGATAGAGATACAAATGAGGTCTTATCAATTGATGCTTTTACAGGAACGGTAGAGGAAATTGGAACCTGCATGCGAAGATAGACAATGATTCTTCTTCACGTCTTATATTTTACAAAAAATACGTGTTTTCAAGATCAGGGATTAAAGTTCTGAAGGCTTAGAAAGATTCTGACTTATAAGCAGAACTGAAACAACAGCATTCATACACGAGACATATTTCAGATTACTTCATTGGTGTATAATTTCGTGGCGTAATTAAGTCCATTCAAGAACATGTATAAGAGATTATAGTTGTATGGCTAATGGCTACGTACAGTCCGTTGCAAGCGCAAAAAAAAAAAAAAAACCATCATTCGTTACTTCACCTTTTTGTCCTGGCGGATCAGGGAACTGGACTGCAGTACACGCAGATATTCTTCAACAGCCCTCACCCACCTACAAGAGAACATATATATCATAAAGAACTCAAAAACAACAAGATAATTCTCAAATCATGGCAGAATTGAATTGTCAACAGCTACAATGCCTATTCTATGTGCCTCGCCCTATAGAAATGGTTGTAAACTGAAGGAGCTTTTGTGCATGGAATATGAATTGAGTCGATGAAATTGTATGACAAAAGTATATTTCGATCCCATTATATCCGAGGATCCAAAATGTACATCAATACTTGAGTCTTGAATTCATAACAAGGACCTGTATTGCAAAAATCTAGTTGATAATCCAGGAAGAAAAAAAACATATAGCAATGTGCTTGGTCCTAAGGGCTTATTATTTCGAAGGTAGAGATGATTTGCACAATCTCATTCAACCCATGCTTAGGATTCATGCTCCAATTTAGTGAAGATTGATAGCATTTCTGTATTACACGCTATTATATCCTCATTGTATAATGGCTGCAAAACATGTTACAATCGTATGGGTGCAAAGAAAAACTATTAATATGCTGCTAAATAGTTGCCTAATGACATTGATGAGAAGAGTGTCACTCAACATCCTCAATCGAGTGCCAGTAAACTCTTTATGAAGTTTAGCATTTGAAACTCTTATATAGATGCGTAGTAATGATTTTGACCAATATATCTTTTAACTTGATTCTGATACGATTG
Organism: Linaria vulgaris; assembly: GCA_948329865.1. NCBI lineage: Eukaryota > Viridiplantae > Streptophyta > Magnoliopsida > Lamiales > Plantaginaceae > Linaria > Linaria vulgaris. The sequence continues at coordinate 78,850,428 of OX415253.1, forward strand.
TAACGTCTAATACTTAAGTTAGGCAGCAAAGAGAGAAACATGGATGCCTTATTTTCTGCAAACCCTGATTAAAGTCACTCTAGCATCTATCCACTAAGAGTTAGCTGCAGATATAACGCAGCAATTAAATGCGATGAACTTAAAATGATATGCCGTGTTATACGCAATTGTTACGGAAGAAATGTAAAACAGTTAGAGTTATATCAGGGTATTGAATACAATTTACCAGATACTTGTTGCAGTTAACCCCTCAAAAAATGGAAGGTGTCCTCCGTGCTCTGTGGTGGCCAAAACAACATTACCATTTGACCTGCAAGATTCATTAATATTGTTGGCTATCAAAACCTTTCGGAGCTGCAAAAAAGAAACATTCAACCTGCTCGTGCCTGGCTTTATAACTTTCAAGGACAAATATAAAAAGTAAACGCGAAAACCTTATCATGACATATATAATGATTACTTTCCTCAAAGAGCACATCAAACGTAAATTCCTTTTAGAATTGAAACTTCACAAATAGTTTCTTGTGTCGAGAATACTGAGACCCATTTGTTGTTTAATATCAATCAATGGCTATGGAGTTTGCATGTAGTTAGTCCTACCACAAGTAGTCTAGGTACAAATTACCCACACAAGTGTTATGTCACAACCAGGGCGGGACAAACTTAGAAACTAAGTTAATCGACACTTGAATACGAAAATCAAACATCTATGTCAATTAGTGGAAACAAATTGCATTTCACCAAGTACTTTTATTATTTAAATCCATGGATCAGAGTTTCCATTTCGATATGTTTTTGGTTTTTATCAGAAAAGGACCATAGTAATGTTAATTGTTGCTTGATTATACTTTTGGTAGTTTGAATGGAAAAGGTAGAAGCCCAAAAAAAAGTAGTATTTAAGATGCTCCTCGGAATAGAAGTTGTCTTTAACCACTATAGTGACAAAATAAGGAGCTTTCAAATATGCTTTCAAACTGTTGCAAATAAAAGATCCTTACTGGACCTAGTCTTTTAAGACACTTTGCACACAGCAATCCATGGCTTTTGCTTTCAAGTAAATTAAAGTGACTTCAAGGAATAACATTATTATTAAGCTCCCACAAATACCACCTACATCAGTTTATCTAATTTTACACACACACACACACACACACAGAGAGAGAGAGAGAGAGAGAGAGATTCTTCAACTTTATTCCTTAAACTAACATCCATACTACATACATACCTGCACTCATCCCATGGAATTGCTTCTCTGGTACACACTGGATCATCTAAAGCACTAATACAGAGAAGGGGTATTGCTACACGCCCCACATACTGAGAACTGCTAGCACGCCTGTAATATGTATCCACCGTCTAAAAAAAGAAAATAGTTCAGCCATTGAACATCAACAAGAAGAGATAAAAGAGCCAGAATATTGTTACCCCGTAATTGCCAAAAATCGTAGTTGAAGAATCATCAAAGTCCCGAATTGAAGTTGACTGTCATCATTAAAACGAAAAGTTACGCTCCATAAGTATCATTGCCTAACTACTGGACAGCAAAACCATGGATCCAGAGGATTTATTTTATATAATGTCAAGTATCAGAAGTTGTGAATTCAATAAATTCTATCATAATTGTGAAGTGTATATCGTTCGCAAGATTCTTTCTTGCGTCTTATTTTCAGGGTTGGTCATTCTAACAGGTTAGAGTAAAAGGTCCAGAAGACTTTCAATGCAACAATGTGATTGGTCTTCGTCATTCTATTTTGTCTGTGTCAAATATAATAGAATCTGTCATATGGCCTCTTCCTTTATTCAGTGACTATCTATACCAATATTCCTTTCTTTTTTCTTTTTGGTGTCAACAAATTACAGAATCAGTTAACGAGATCACACTGCATTGTGTAAGGTAGCAATTAAAAAGAATAATCAGTTTCACCAAGGACAAGGAAAGGGCATGCATTTGAAGTCTTTTTAATTTATACTTGGTGCACTAGTCTTCAGCACAAAAGGCAATACTTGTTCCGAAAATGGTATTACATACTATAGAGGTAAGAAAAGATTGATAGGACATCAATGTACCTTTTTAACCCTTTCCCAGTCTGAAAGACGAGAAAATGCATGCTCATGCCTACAGATTGAATAGTTAATCAACTTCCTTGCTTAATTAATAAAGGAAATGCAGGAAAACATCAAAATGATTTACCCCACTCAAGTCTTTATGAGTAGGGTAACATTTGGTGAAAAAAGTGAAAACACATAGAAACCGAACAAAAATGTGCAGACATACTTATGTGCATATCCTCTCAAGCCAGAGGCCAAGGCTTTGCTGTAGGCACGTTGTATAAAGTTCCGGTGTATGTGCCTATCACCAATCTGGAGAAAAACAGAAGAAGAGTATATTTTTGAGCAGCCAGATAGAGTAAAATATGCGGCAACCAAAAAGCAGTTGTCAAACACCATCCGAAGGTTCCCCAACTCAGGTGGTGGTCATGGTTGCAAATGCTACTTCTTTCTTGCATTTGCTTAATAATTTTGTGTAAAATAAAAAGGCGGGCATTGTTTACAAGGTATTTTGAGAAACTACTTAAGAAAGAAAAAACTGCTTTTGAAATGTTTCACGTATTCTTTTGGTTAGTGTCATTATTATTGTCAACTGACACAAGTAGAGGAAGAAACCACTTCTCTATTCTAACACGACCCCATTGGTTTCGGGTTTTCATAAGAGTTTTCAAACATAGTTAGTGATGAAAAACATTGAAGCAAAGACAAGTTGCAGGATGAAAGATTTGACTACAAACCAATAAGTCCCATGGAGAACAGACTGCTGCAGCTCCAGCCAAGGGAACTTTATCCCCATCTTCACCAAGATATTTAACCTGAAAATATAGTCCATTTAAAAATATGATTGCAGAGTGTGCAAAACTTTATTGAACAGGCAAGGAGTAACAGAATAAGTTTTCATTGACCATGGAACTCGAGAGGCATACACCTAATATTCTAGTAATGAGTATGCATGCTACATTATTAACATTGTTCACGGGAAAGTTCTCTCAGTCATCAAACGCCCTGAAAAATATTTACTAAATAATATTGTCCAGAATGGGGCAATTATTATGGAAAATTTCAAGGCTGAGGATTTCTCATTGAAAACTCAAGATGGAGCAAACTAGTTACAAAGAAAAGTATATCAAGAGTCATAGGTTCCTACCAGAATATTAGCGCCAATGCTAGCGCCAATAGCAAATAGAGGTGTTTCAGGGTATTGGCCATGAAGATGGTTAATGACCTCCCGTATATCCTTCGTCCAGCCTCCATTATAGAAGCAGTCAGACTGTTTGCATGTAATTCATAGAGCTTTAATCATGAAAAGTAAAAGCACGCATACACCACAAATTTACCATTTTTTGATGTAAAAAGAAAGAAAAAAAACATATAAATGTCATGAAGTGTTCAATTAAAGCAATTTCCTGGCAGAATGAACTCTTTCATGGTGCCAAAACAATTTTTTCATCCTGTCAGAATTTGTAAATAGACTGGAAGATTTTATCTCTAAATCTAAAATGTAATTAATAAAACTTCAAATGCAGCATCATGGCATGGGAATACTTACAGTTATTGGTACACCACCAAATCCTCGGTTGCTGCTCACAACAACATTCCATCCACTTTTAGCCATACCGGAAGCGACATGTTTGACATACTGTGTAATATGTTATGCACGTCAGGAATAAAAACAACAAGCTGTATATATCTACATAGACCATGAAATGAATAAACAGAAAGCTACATGTCGTTTTGATATTTAACTGAACACAATATGCTACTACTTCAGTTAGACTGGAGACGATCAATAATCATCCTCTCCACTACTTATGCGTTTTGATGATGTACTTATTCAATATTCATGAAAAGATGTCGATTTGGAATCCTAAGGGGCCATCTATAAGTAAAAAGTATCTGTCAACGAGCAAGGTTACAAAATGTATTACAACCTACATGGGCGTGTTAGAGATTATAATTAAATACTAAATCATTCCCCATTCTGTGCTGATCTATATATAGATGAATTGGTGGTGATAAGATGATTCAGCATCTTCTAGCATAAAAACAATTAAGAGAATGTATGAGTGGAGACTAAGGTCATGTTGCGATATTAATGAGAGAAAATGAACGGGTGTATTAATAACTGAAGAGAGAGCATAATTACTTACACCAGAATGAGAAGAACTAGTTAAGCCAGGAAGGATGATAATAATAGGATTACTTTCATCGACAATCATTTCATCATCAGTCACTTCATCGCCATCTTTCTCAACTGAAAATCACAACTTAACTTCTTACAATATATTAGTGGCTAAATGGAAGTGAAAACTTACAATTAAAAGAATTGGTTCACAATTCTATTGATTTTTACTAATGCCTAAACTGAATATTTATGTTGGCATTATAGATATAGTATGTTAGGTCCCTTATAGTTTAGAAAACAGCCAAAATGTCTTTACAATTGATTGATACGTGCTGAACACATCCTCATGGCGCATTCAATACGTGCATCCAGAATTTCGAATTATTTTTTAATTTAGATACGCTAAGTGGAGTGGCCAATACGAATTCAAGGTGTATCCGGAACATGTCCATATGAGGTTCATACATACAAGTTTTTCAAACTCAAAAAATATTTTGATTATATATCCCTGGGAGACCAATTATGATGAATGAATAATTTTGTGAAAGTGAAATCTAGTCTGGACACATAGAAGTATCGAGTATCGACCATCGACTATCGACTATCGACTATCGACTATCGACTACCAGTGGAAGGAGTTTTTAGAACATTGGTGCAACATAGTGAACAAGTAAATTAGTACTCTATTAAATAGTTCAGGCCATAGGTCCATAATTTTGCATTTTCGCTAGGTACTTCAAAATCTGTAAAATCCTAATCAATATTATAATCCCAAATACTTACTATTAATGAATTAAAAGATATAACGACAAACTACATGTACGCTAAATTTTTTTTTTTTGTCAGGAACAGTCCTTTTTGTTTATTTAGGAGTAGGTGGCAAAGTCCTTAATATAATATATAAGATCCAAATATAATAAAATAATTTTCAAGAAAGAAAAGGTAAAAATCAAAGAGTATTACCGCGGTCTTTGATGACCCAATCCATAGCCAGAGTTCCGCCATCGGAGGCTATAAAAAGCTGCCTGTTAATATTACACAGCATCACGTTAGTTCTAATTCACATTGTCAAAAAAAAAAAAAAAATGTCAATATTAAATCAAATTAGTTTGTTGAATCATAACAACCTTATGTAGAGATGAGAAAATAGCTTCAAATATATGAAATAAAGTCTGTATTTCTGAGTATTTGATGATCCCTCAAATATAAGAAACTTCTCACTATATTTCCATCTGTTAAATATTAGAACTTTTTTCGCAATAGTTGCAGTGCACGTAAAAATATTTCTACAGATTTTGTTTCGACATGGTTAAAAATAGAAACTTTTTGACAATACTTGAGTAAACGAACACACACCTTTTGTAGTTAACACGAGGCGGATTTCCGGAGATTTGTAGAAATGCAGTCTGTATATGCGGACTACACAACCACGGAGTCGATAAGTACCTATTCATTTCTCAATCAATCACAAATAAATAAATAAAAACACACTAATTAATACACTAATAAATCATGTGAGGATTGAAATATAATTAACATCATATCCGAATATTAATTACCTTTGATGAAGAATCCGGCACTTTGAAACTACGTCCCGGTAGAGGTGTGAAGAAGGATTACAGGTCAGCGTCACCGGCTGCCCGCTGAATCCGGTCAGCAAGTCTTGAAAGAAATGCATTTCCAAAAAACTATACACAAATGCAATAAATATGAAAGTGAATCCCAATAAATAGTGAGTTATCGGAATGGATATCGCCGCCCTCAGCAGAAGCGCGTACGGCGACTCAACCGCCGTGCACTCCATCGGACAAACAATAAAATGTACAAAGCAATGTGTGTTTGTTTGTGTGAAGCGATGTAATGATGATTAGGGAGAGCTTAGAAAGTACAAATTGGTTTTGTTTCGTGTGGTTAAATTCAAATATGTGCACATGTATAAATTTGCATGCTATAAAAAAGTCAGAGGGAGTCAACTTTGGATGGTTTGACTAACTAACTCGGCCAACCGGGTTTGATTACATCCTCCTCCAAATATTATTTTATGTTTCTCTCATTGGCTAATCATAAGTTTCTTTATACGCACAGATATTAATAACCTTTACACCTACTGAAGTGGGTGGAGTTCTGTACCTGGGTGGGGGACTGCGTCATATAGGCTATAGGCTACGGCCTCCCCACTTTTAATTTTTATTATAATTTAAGAAAACTATATATATATATATATTAAATTATGTTGAACATACACGGGTATAAGGATACTATTCGACCCGCCATGGATATAATGAATATAATTTAAGTAAATACGTCAAATAATAAATATTCAGTTTACTTGCATAGCATCGTATTATTATAATACATACTCAACATATATCAAATGCAATTAAAAGATGCAAGCTTTTACATTAATAGATCCACAATTCACATTCGAACTCAAAATACCAATTTATCAGACACGTTCAACAATAACATTAAAGAGCTTCACAATATAATTAGCTAGATTAAAATAATATATTAATAATGTAATATATATACGGAGAAGACAAAATATCAGATTGTGAGGAAGATGCGTATGTCTTGTGAGTTTCATTTTCTTTTTGTTTTGAGTGTTGAATGTTTCACAATTTGAATTTTTTATGTTTACAATGCTTTTATGTAATTTTAACATATATAAAAGAGTTGTAACATAGTTTATATTATTAATATGAATAAGATGTATGCTGGATAAGAAATTATAATGCAAAAGAAAAAAAAATATTGGTCTGACATAATCATGCAACCATAAATGTTCAAATGAAGTACATAATGTGAATATTGGTAAAACCACCTCAATCACAATGGGTGAATGAATTTCATTGAATATAAATACAAGTACATACGTCACAAAATCCTATGCAAGATATACAATGAAACAAGATAATAAGTATTAAGTAATAGAATTCTTAACATCCTTTCAAGCGAAAGGTATGACTTGGTTCAACGCAAAGCTTGGACCGAAAGAAGCTGAGAAGAGGACGTGGCAAACTCTTGGTGAGAATATCAGCAATTTGGAGATGCGTAGGAACGTATTGAGTGTTGATTTTGCCAGCACCAAGAAGTTCACAAACAAAGTGATAATCCAAATCGATGTACTTGGCCTTCTTGTGAGCGACTGGGTTGTCACTTAAAAATAAAACACTCTTGTTGTCACATAGGCGGCGAAGATAACATATTTTGCTTATTTCTCGTGTTTTTCCCAGTTCGTCTTGCAGCTATTCTGAGATCTAACCAGTTGCCAATCGGTAATCAAAGAGAAACTAAAAAGAAAACCACATTTGTAACCCCTTTAACCCAACAGGAGGTGTATGTGGCCAACTAGCTGGGTACAGAGCTCGTCTAAGCAACAACCAGACATATCCATGCACTTTGAGTATGCTGTAGTGCCAAGCTGCCAGCATGTGTATTCTGTGATGTATTGCACAGAAATTCTTTCTTTCAATAAACCAGTATAAGAGCAACACTAAGTGTGCAGGAGGTTGGGGGGGTTTTGGAATGGTTAACACTTAGGAGAATGATCCCCATTCAAAGAAAAGAAAGAAAAACAAAGAAGTAAGACTCCTACGGATCTGATAAGACAACCAAGAAATATTAGGAGGGATTCCGTTAAATGAATGAGTTCTTGTTCAGCCAAACATGCAACAGAAAATGATCAGTTTAATACTGGAGGAAACAACCGTATGTATCAAATACATGTTTTTGGGTGCGTAGCGTATATGCATGCTTGTATGTATCTGTTAGAGCAAGTGCTATCTTAAAGATAATAGGTGTTCAAATGTATGCAATAGGCATCAGAATACCAGTGCTCACACAAGTAAAGTTTTATCTGCTCCACGTACGGCTCGAACAAGCAGAGAATCAAATAAGCTATATCAATATCAGCATTGGGATCAGCACCAACAAGCCAACATACCATTCGCAGATCATCTTGTCTATATTAAGAGTCATCACAATTATCAGGGTTGAAGCTTTTTCTTCATGATCGATATAGGGAAAAACAGAGGAAGAGAAAAACTCTGATCGAGCCTAGAAGACTGCTACTGTGAATATAAAACAAAAAACCAAAGGCTTCCAAAGAAGTTCGAAGTATATTAATATGTTCAGATATTTCTAGATATTGATTCAAAGCAATTTATATTTTGTTTTACTTTCTCAAATTTTCATAATCTGTCATCCGATACTAAAGAAGTAAACTTCATGAATCGCCAGGGAGAAAGGACATCAATGCAGGACATGGATAAGGATATGCATTTGAAACAAGTGAAAATATAGACACATACAAATAGTACTACATTCGTCCTCCTACGCCACGACATATTTGCATTTCTAGAAATTTAATAAGTAAAAAGATCTTATACATGTCTCAGAAGTAATATCTCAAAGGCTCATGAGAGAACTTCTACTACAATAAATGTCTTATCATTGTAGTGCTAGAAAATCTTGCTATGGAACTCCATGATTTATTACTGCAGTATCAACAAGCATCAGATATGTTCTTGAAAAGTCTGACCAGTATTAGTATCCACTACACTAGTGTTAAGCAAGTGTATAAGAGAGTGCAAAGACCATCAGCGATTGATACATGACCAAAACAAATAATACTTAATGATTCCAAAAGCATTTCTGGAATTTATTTCGGGCCTTAGTTTAAAGTTTTCTCAAGTTCACCAGGAATCCCATAAAAACCTGATGAAGTTTTATGATTGTGGAAGCTGTATATTGGTTTGGTGGAAGCCTGATTGCACAGTGTGGCACTGGCCACAGGAAACAAGCAAGTGTTGCAACCAATATAAGTGTAGCACAATGTACAGATCATGGCAAGTCAGTAAAATCAGCATTGAAAAGTTCAATAAAATAGGCTGGGAATAGTCATGGTCCCTTGGATGATAATACTCTTGAAAAAATTAATAATCAGATTGCACATAGATAATCTGGCAGTGACTACTCAACATGCATTGCACAAAACATAACAAGTGAGCTACCCAAGCCACATACGCAATAAAATATTGGTTTCAGATTCGACTTCCAATCCACCACTGGTCTTCGACTTATAGAAAGACATGATCACAAGCAGAGGCCGGTACTGTCCTCATATCTATCAAACATAGATTGCTTTCCACGAGTGTTGATCAAAAAGGGACAAACAAATAGGTGAATTTGGAAGTTAATTGAAGTTGCTAAGGTACTCAACTCAGATCCCTTCTTCACTATAATACACTTGAAATATGAAATGTTACTTTACAAGTGAAGTCATGTATATGATAAGGGAAATCTGTTGGATTAACCCTAGTTGGTTTAAAGAAGAAAAAAGTATCAATACGTTCAGTCCGCAGGAGTGCCACAGCTACATTAGTATTGATATTAATCAATCATTAAATATTTGACCTAGATCACTTAACAAGTTAACCGTCCTGTCAATCTTTTATGCAGACTTTATTTCAAATCCAAATAAAAATCAATTTTATGAATACAAGCTCATGAGAATCAGTCCATCTTCCTAGGCATATATGGTGCAGGCTTTACACGTATCAGACTTTTTGCGTGTCTAGAGCAGTCTTTATGCAGATCTAGTGCAGTATTTATGTTGACTCAAGATCAAGTAGAAGATCCATAATGGAATCAACAAAACCAAATGCCATCCTAACTAATGTAAACAGATTTATAATATCAATTATAAAATAAAAAAAACCCCGATTTATAATATCAGCACAATTTTCCGGAAAGAAAGAAACCAACCAAAGATCATAATTTTTACCATTTCTCCCTTCTTCCAGAACTCTAGCCCTACAAAATTGAAATCTAAGTCAATAACTCAACAAATCAAAATCCCTTTCTTAACCAAAGAATTGACATATAAAGCTCGACTAGATATATGAAAACAAAGATGTAACATAATCAGATAAGAAAACAAGGGGAGGAAGTTCACCATGGTTGTAGCACGAGCATTTGCCGATAACATGAGATGCAAGAAGAGGAGACCCTCCTCTGTTTGCACAATATAGTTTCCATACATTGACAGCCCTTTGTATCGTTTCTTACGAATTCCCGGTGACATAATGAGGGTCTGAAGAGGGAATGGGAATAAGAATAAATTCATGCAAAATTGGAGAACCTTTCATTTATAGTCCCCAAAACAGAACATCTTGTCAATATGCTAAACCTCCACTTTCATGCTCAGAGGGAAGCCCTTTTTTTTCATGACCAATATACCGGGAAAAAAAAATGGAACCGTAAAATTGGGATTAAATCAAAATACTGTAACTTGAAAGAAAGATAAACTGAACTTAAGAAAATATAACAACAAACTTATCACAGAAATATAAGTCTTTGAATCTCTGACCAGCAATTATGACTATACAACAGAGCCTTACTAGACGGAGGCAAAAGCACACTCATACTTAACCAAATACCTCAAATGTAAGCATATACAATGGCGGCGTCATATTTGGTGCTTCAGCTCTTAGCCTCTCTGGTGCAAAAGCTATTGGTTTCCTGATCACAGCAAAATGCACCCAAAAAAAAATTAATACTAAAAAAATTTCTGGTGAAGTTGGAGAAGAGTTACAGAAACTGTTAAGAAAAAGAAAAGTTATTTCATAATGTGCTGAGTGTGCTGTTCCAAACAAAGAACTCAATGCTCCATCAAGATATTAATTATTAATTAAGCTTTTCTAAACCTGCGCTATGCTGAAGCATACAATTATGTTCAAAGCATTGGAAAGAAATTAAAGCTAATGATTGTTTTAGATAAATGGGCAGGCATAAAAAGAAACCAAGTCACAGGATACATAAATGGCAAACTAATAAATTCCTCTAGTCTGGTAATACGAAAACTAATATGGTAAAAGTGGCAATGAGAAAAAAGGTAATAGTAATAAGTCACTTTTTTGGCATCTTTCGAGCACCAGCTAGAAGCCAGTCATCAACAAGTAGACAAGCATATTGTACAATAAAAGTATTTTGTAATCAAGTTTATGAGATTCCCAAAATTGTAATACTAGATCATGAAACCAATGTGATGAGATGTTATTAACATAATTTCTGTTCGTTTTACTAAAAAGGATGAAAATCTAAATCATTTAATTCGTAAATGAAGAAAGCATAGATGGAAAAAATCAATTTCTAAATTTACTATTTTGGCATCTTTCGAGCACCAGCTAGAAGCCAGTCATCAACGAATAGACAACCATATTGTACAATCAAAGTATTTTGTAATCAAGTTTATGAAATTAAGTAGTAACTATTTTCTGTAATTTACTATGAGATTCACAAAACTGTAATACTAGATCATGAAATCAACGTGATGAGATGTTATTTACACAATTTCTGTTCGGTTAACTAAAAAGGATGAAAATCTAAATTATTTAAATCGCAAATGAAGAAAGCATAGATGGAAAAACTCAATTTGGAAAGTTACTATTTTGGCATCTTTCGAGGACCAGCTAGAAGCCAGTCATCAACGAATAGACAAGCATATTGTACAATCAAAGAATTTTGTAATCAAGTTTATGAAATTAAGTAGTAACTATTTTCTGTAATTTACTATGAGATTCCCAAAATTGTAATACTAGATCATGAAACCAAGGTGATGAGATGTTATTTACATAATTTCTGTTCGGTTTACTGAAAAGGATGAAAATCTAAATCATTTAATTCATAAACGAAGAAAGCATAGATGGAAAACTCAATTTCTAAATCTACTTTTTTGCCATTTTCAGATATTCCAAGTTGCTTTAGAAAGTAGATTCAGTTAACTATTTCCCGTAACAGGAACAACTAAAAGGGAAATTAAGAATATCTGGGGTTTCTGTAACTTCATTGCTCCTCTTGACTCATGAATAGGTTTGGACTTTTAAAACTGAGCCTCAAAGGGTAAAGTTAGATATAATCATGCTGAAACTAAAATAAAGATTATGGATATATACAGAGAATGACAAATTGACAGACCGTAACCTACATTGAAACCCTGGTGTATTAATAATAAATAACTTTCAAAAAAGTTAAAGTAGAGTATTAAATGGTTCTTTATTTTTTACCGCGGACGAATAGGGCCAGTATCATTTCAGTGAAAGGAAGGCATAACCTCCACTGAATTGTACAAACTAGAAATAATGCTTCTACCAAAACAAAGAAAATGATTACGGATAATATTATCTAAATCCCTATTACTGGCGACATAATATTTCACAACAGAAAACAAGCCTTCAAGCCAACAAAACAAATTTTAAGTTAAAGAATAGCTCATGGCTCATTTTACTTGAAATGATATAATTCAGTCCAAACATTAGATGTCACGTGAGTAAAACCTCATGGTCATCAATTAAGCATAACAGGAGTGACAACTGTTAATCTAACAATATAAAGATTGACAAGGAAGGTAACAGAATAACCACCAACTAATCACGTTGTTTCACATACCCTATCTTGATCAAAGAAATCAAACACATAAGAAAGCTCGGATTGCCTTCAAACCACAAATTTTCCTTTTTTTCATTTTTTCCTTTGCTTGGATTGTTAAGTTTTTTATGGTATCCAATTTTGTAAAGTCACTCCTGATATATCTCTGACAAGTATAAAATTCTGCATAACGAATATATTAACATAATGGAAAGTTCCTACATATTCATACTAGGCAATGTACATTTTTATATTATTTCATTATATCTTCATAATCTGTCATTGTGTACTAATGAGGTTACTAAGAAGTAAGGGCACGAGTCCAGGACATGGAAACTAAATGCCAAGGATACGTCTCTTAAAAGATGCGAATATAGATTACATACAGATATGTATCAGACCAAAGAAATGGAAGTTTTTCATCCTGATTTATGACACTTATGGCTTCCAGGTGATGGTAGGTCATAACTCAAAAAGCTCACAAATGAACTACTAGCGATTATTAACAATGGAGTTCTACACTGAGCGAGATAAGAGGCTTAGTTGTTGTAGGAATTTCAAACTTGCTAATTTAGTCTGTTCAGATAGCATTCACACAAAATTCTTACCTAGGCGACATCTATGGTAGACCTTGTATTAAGGCTACAACTATATCACATATTTAATATCGTAGCTTTTGGATGGCAAAGTTATAGCCACAACGTCCATTGACTTGGTCTATATAAGAATCACCGCAATTCACCAATGATTACATCTGACCTTCATAGGCCCAAGAAGTTCATGCCACGAACAGGTAAAAGATATGTTCGTGAGAAGTCTTTGACACGTCTTTCTTGTTGATATATAGTGGTAGGTAAGTGTATCAAAGAGTACAAATATTATCAGTGTTTGACGCAACCATGAACTTAAAGATAGTGCCGTAACATTTTAATATATTGTTTTGCTCATCTCTATCATGGGTCTTTGTCTGAGAAGTTTTTTTACTGATTTCAAAAGAACTCCCTAATAAGAGCCAGCGAAGATATGATTTTACAAGCTAACTATTGGTTCGGTGGAAACCAAATTACACAGCATCGCAATTGACACAGTAAACAAGCAGGGCTATCACCAGTACCAAGTGTTCCGGCACAATGTACAGAATGTGGCGAGTTGAAGTAAATCACTGGTCAAGATGCGCGTGCAGGGAACGGTAGGGTGAGTTGGATGTCAAAATGCTTGACAAATTGATAAGCATATTGAGTCAGGAAAATGTAGCAGTTACCACTACAAACATATAGTTCAAAAGCATACATTGTCAATTTAAAACTATACAACAAATAAAACATTAATATGACCAGATTTCCAGCAATCGCTGCAATTCCAATGATAAATATGACGTCAGGGGTTTCAATGACGCCTACCCAGTGGTCCTGTACTAGGGCGCGAAAACTGGATTCTAAGATAGGTCGGGTTACAGCCGTTCTTATAAAACTTAAAACCTGCAACAGTTGACAAACTATTTAGAAGCCAACAAATGTTGTTTTCCATGATTACTGATGAACCATGAACAAAAGAAAAGTGTGAACTCAGAGATCATCAAGTCATTGAGTAATCAACTAATAATCTAACAAGAGACCCAAAAAAAAAATTTGATAACAAAGACAACCTACCCTAAAAATCGGGCATTAGTTTGCCTTAGGGTTTGTGTGAAAAAATCTTAGATATCAACTTAAACGGGCATATTTAGTAAAGTATATTTGGAGAATAAATTGTTATCTTACATAGGAGAAGGAAATTCATCCATGCAATTTTCAATAAGCTCAAATTATAGATAGATCAATATGTTCTGAAGGAGAAATTGACAAAACCAAACAATAGTAATAGTTAACTTGACAAAAGACAGTAATATCCTTATGTATATCAGAAAACAAACTGGATCTTAATCAAGCTGAAAGAAATGCTTGTAAAGAAAAGATATCATGACTTGACCAAGGATGTTAATGCATAGTCGTAATATATAGGTGGACCAGTTTATTCAAGAAAAAAGAGTTATTTCTTCAAGAGGAAATTGCGCTTAAAAAGTAGACCAATGAACGTACCAAAGAAAAGAAATATGGAATGGTTTTAGAATGAGTAACGCTTGTGGATCAATTTATAGTGATCTTATATACGATAAATCTAAATAAATTCATACGCTTCTGCAATTCACTAACAGGTTTACGGGAAGGGACTTTGGTCTTTTATCAAGGAAATGCATGAGTCGAAGCATAATATTATAGTTTCCTTTGTTGAAAATGATCTTGCGACGAACGGGGTTGTACTTGTACAATGGGCATTAAAATCAAAATGAAACTGAACTTAATTAATTACTGATTGTTATTGCTGAATGCTGGGAGCAAAGCTAAGTCTATTTCAAGGAGGTTCACAGAAAAATAGTGAGTAGAATTACAATTCAAGGCTAAGTAGTTACATCAGCCACCACACTTGACAAATTCCCACATAGACGAACAAAACTTTGTCATCAAAGAGACTACTTCAATGCATGTCTAAGATCCTCTAATAAAAAAATCCCATGTAATGTGCATTTTTCTTACCCTGAAGGGCATCCATGGCCGCGGCGGCATGTGCTGGACTTGAAAAGTCAGCAAAACAAAGTAATGCTGGCCCACTGTTGGACTGTAACAATATCAGAGAAATAACACAACATGAGATTTAAAATCAAAATATCCACACGAAACATAATTCAAACTTCAAACTAGTGTTAAACATATCCTTACAGATCCCGACTCTTTCATCACAAGCCTCAGGTCGATGAAGCCAATGAAAGGGCGGAATAGGTCTGGAAATCTGAGTGAAGGAACCACACACTAGGCAGGAAAGAGAAATAAGAACGAAAATAAAATATAAGACCATAAAAAAGGATACTAGTTGCTTCCTGGAGTGTACAGTCCGCAGGAAAGCCTTGAACGAACAGTGTGCTGCAAGCGTTACGAGGGAGTGGAACTTCAGTCCCTCTCTCTCCAATCCCAGCGGTTGCAAAAGAACTTTGCTGGAAATTGCAAGTATGTCATTTCCTACTACATACACAAATATAACAAAAAAATAGTTTTCTCTAGTTCTAGAAAATAGAATGTATACCCCATTATGCCCGTAATAGCTATATGGTGGGTTGACGTGGTGCCAACCTCTCCCAGCCAAATATACATAATTTGCGTAATATAAATTAATCCGGTGTATCCCCAGGTTGTTGTATAGGGCATAACCTGGAATATCTGCAGAATGGCAATTCCGTTAATTACATATGTAAGGCATTGGGGAATTTATAATAAGACGGTAAGTTAGCTAATCTATTACAACATAAAAATGCATGTTAGAGATCCCTCTTGAGTTCAAATTTCATAAAATAAATATTAATTGCTCTTACTTAAATTATGTCTTACGATACGCGAGAGTGGCTATCAATTAATAACAAACAAGGAGATGTGAAGAGAAAAAAAGGTTTATGTTCCATAAATTAGCATCAATATCGACAACCACATGAAGCAAAGAACAATGCAACACTTCTGTGTATGCAGCACTCCACGGAAGCCCTAGCTCTACTACATTGACAATTTAAATACATAAAGATATGTGAGTAAAAAAATAAACCATAATCAATAAAAAGGGTTGTTTAAAGGCATCAAACTATGTGGATAAGCGGGCGCAGGGGTTCTTACACAAGCCAGCATAGGCAATGGGTATCGGCCTCTCTTCACGGCTCCCGGACGTCGATGGATCCTGACCACGTGGCGTTTCTGCAAGTACCAGAAGAAAAGTAGTTCATTAAAATAGTAACACAGCACAGCTGCCCAAGCAACCTAGTAGTCTAATTCCAGCGTAAAAGATGTTTCTCCCATGAAAGTAGCACAATAAACTCTTAAGATTCTCACAACTCAGACAGCTAAACGACAGCAGCCGCAAAGCAAGTAATGTTGGATTTGACTTCATAATTACACCAACGTACTCAGCCGCATTTTACCAATTATTGAACTCCTACTTCCTCGGAAACTATTCTTACATTTACATAAACCTAATAACCTGGATCATTGATTGGCAATCAATAATCTCAACAAAAAGGTTTTGTACCACAAACTATAACATAATTGTTTCCAAAATCAGCAAATTGAAAAGCCCCAGTCTCAGCCAAGGTAAACCAAAAAAACATACAAAATCAACAAATCGAAATGCCATCTGAATTAATGTAACAATCCATAATCACACGCACAGAGACTAGATATTTCCGAAAAACCATCAAACAAAATCAAAGATCACAACTGTTACCACAAATTGACAACAACAACCAAGCCTGTTACCACAAATTGAACTTGTTCCAAAACCCTAAATCACAAATTGAAACCCTAACTCACTGTTGCTCAATAAAAAAAATCTCCACATGCAAAGCTGGATGGATAAAAGCACATAAACACATATAACTCAAACCTGACATTACGAAATAACACAGAGATTGTTGATGCTGATGATAATGATAATGATAATGAAATAGAAATAGATGCAGAGACTGATAGTGAAAGTGAGAGTGAGAGAGTGATTCAGGGCTTTTATAGTAGGGGTGGGGGTGGCGTGGCGTGAGAGATGCATGCTTGGTGACACATCCCCCTTCACATACGTCAGCACTCGGCATAGGTTTCTCCGAGCATTTAATCTCCTTCTTAACACGTATTTACCTTAGATTAGGTGAAAAATTAGAGCATAATTAAGAACTCACCATTGTCGGAGCACAGAGATTTCCCGCCACTTTGATTTTAAATGAGAGAGGGTTTGATGAAGAAGAAGAAGAAGAAGAAGCGAGGACTGTTGAAATTGAAACCCCCATGAACAGCAGCTTGATCAGTTAAGTATTGATGATGAGTGAGTATGAATGAATGAATGCTGGCTATGGACTGAAAATGGTGCTTTCCCTTCTCCTATTACCATGAGGGAAAATTTCAATTACTCATCCAAAGTCCAAACTACGCCTATTCAAATTTTTATTTTTTATATTTTACGGTCCAAACATTCAATTTTGTTGCAGTCGACGGTCTAAACTATTTTTTCGACCTATGCGACTAAATGACGCATCGGTGACGTCATCCAGAAAAGTATTTTCGGTACTTTATTAATTAATTACTTAAAAATTAAATAAATTAACAAATGACACATATAATTACTCTCACACAACCCGCCAAGAGAAAAACCCTAATTTCCAAATCGAAAGCAAATCCACAAAATCCAACCTCAATTTCTTGTTTTTTTCACTCGATCGACATAATCTAACAATGATGTAGAGAGTAAGAACCCCCACTGACGGTATTCCTGAAGGACAAATTACACCCGATTATGGTAAGAATTTCCAAATCCAAAATTTAATTTATTTCTTTGCTTGGAGTTACTTTTCGTCGTGTGGTCCCTCCGTTTGGGTGTATTTGAGGGAAATAGTTGAACACATGTGAAAAAGTATTATTTTTTTCCTTTTTTGTTCTCACTTTAACTGTCGCTTGTGTATTTGTGTGATAAGTTTAACTTTGTCCATGTGATAAGTGTGTTTCTGTTTGTTAACCTCATACTAATTAGTTTTTGTCTATATTCAGCTGGAGATAGAGATGACCCTTTCACCATAATCTTGCACCATTCTAGAAAATTAATGAATTTAGGTAAATGAGTTTATTTTGAGGGACAAGTGAGCTATATAGACTGGTGTAATGAGAATGAAATGTCTAGGCTAGAGATACTGAAAATGGTGAAAGAGGTGGGTGTTAAAACAGAGGGTTGTGTAGTGAGAATATGTTACATTCAAGATTCTGCTCCAAGTGAGTATATTGAAGTAAATAATGATAAAGACTCACTGGAGATGGCACTCCATGCATCTACAAGGAAATCAGTAGATGTTTATGTTCTTACAGATGAGGTACCATTAAATGCTACTCAATCACATAGTGAATTGTCTAATCTTCCTCCAAGAAGGGTTGGAGTATATTGGTGATAACAATGGAGGTAGTGTCAATGTTGGAGAAGATGAGAGGTTTGTAGAAGGCCTTGTAGAGAGTGATCATGGTGATGATGAATTGCCTGATGTAGAAGATGTAGCAATTCTATTAAGAGATGTGGACACCATAAAAGCAAGAGCAAGTGATATACCTAGCTCTTCAAGGGATAATGATGATATCCATAGTCCCCCCCCCCCCCCCACCAATTGAATCAAGAAGCCAGAGACATGTACCCCAATGCTAAAGAGACAATAGTAGTCCATTGTTGGAATCTATAGTTGATATAGTGGACAGTGATGATAGTGATGGTGAAGTCTCATGTGGTGATGATTCAAAATTTTCAGACACTTTCAATGATAGTGATAATGATGCAGCTGATGATGAATATCTTAAGAGTGCTAGCGAGGCAGTGGAGTTTGAGGAGGAAGAAGTTAATGCACCAACTGAATTTGTTCCACCTATTGTGGAACCAACTGCTGATGATGGGGTTGAAAGCTTTAGCAGAAATGCTCATGTGCAAGATGGGGCAAAAAATAATTCAAACAAAGGGAAAAGAAAGGAAAAAGGTGAGACTTTGACAGGAAGGAAACCACAAAAGACAATACCAAAAAGACATATACACCAAGGTCATCCAATCTTCAATCCATTACTTGACATGCATTGTGTCAAATTTGAGCTAGGGATGAAGTTTGAGGCCACTAAACTGTTGAGGGATGTTGTGAACACTTTTGCAATAACTGAGGGGAGGTATGTTAAGTATCCAATCAATTGTCAGTTGAAGCTCCAATCAAAGTGTGCACATGATAAATGTAGATGGGAGCTATATGCATCAAGGCCAAACAAAGAAGACACAATGAGGATTAAGACTCTGAATGAACCACATGATTGTGCCAGACATGACAAAGTAAAACAAGCAACTACCAGATACTTAGTAAAGAAATATTATACAAAGATAAGTAGTGATCCAAACTGGCCTGCTAGCTCCATGCTAACTATTGCTAACATGGATTGTGGTATAGACTTTCATATAGTTCAAATGTACAGAACTGAGAATAATGTGTTTTTTTATGTTCATGGAACTGAAGCAAACCAATATTCCTTGCATGGAGCTATGCTGAGGAGATCATGAAGACTAATCCATGGACTACCGTGAAGTTGAAGTGTAAAGTGATGGGAGAAGTGTGTAAGTTCAAAAGAATATACATATGTTGGGATGCTTTGAAGAAGGGCTTTCTGAGTGGTTGCAGGCCCATCACATGCTTGGATGGTACACATCTCAAAGCAAAAAATGGAGGTATACTTTTGACAATTGTTGGTGTGGATGCAAATAACTGCACATATCCCATTGCATATGCAGTGATAGAAAATGAGAGGAAGAAATCATGGCATTGGTTTATAAGTATTCTGGTGGATGATCTGAATATCACTAACATTTATCATTGGACTGGTATGAGTGATAAACAAAAAGGTTTGGTTGATGTTGTTCATGAACTGTTACCTGACTGTGAGCATAGGTTCTGTGTTTTGCACTTATGGGGAAATTTTAAGAAGGAGCATCTAGGTCTTGCAATGAAGAATATACTTTGGGATGCTGCCAGAGCTGGTAGAGTCTGTGATTTCAACAAGATCATGGATAGGCTGCAAAAGAGGAATGTCAAAGCATACAACTGGTTAGCAAGCAAACCTCAAACTTAGTGGTCTAGAGCATTATTTAAAACACATTGCAAAAGTGATCTTTTGTTGAATAACATGTCTGAGAGCTTTAATGCCTCAATTGTAAAAGCCAGGGGGATGCCAATCCTTGACATGTTGGAATCTATTAGGAGAACCTTGATGAAAATGACATGTATCAGGAAGGTTACCATAAACAAGAGCAACAAGGTTATTACTCCAAAGGTATAGGATATTCTAGATAATATAAGGGGAAAAACTGGAGGTTATAAGGCTCATTGGAATGGGCACTTTGAGTTTGAGGTTGAGGCACCTTACAGTGATATTTTTGTGGTGCACTTCGAGAATAAGTTATGTTCATGTATGAAGTGAGATTTGACAGGTATCCATTGGGTTCATGCCTATGTTGCAATGAAACACATGAGTTGGAAGCCAGAAGAGCACATACATGCTTATTATTCAAAGGAGACCTATCTAAGGATTTACAGTAACTACATGTCTCCTATGCAAGGAAAATAGTGCATGGAATGTGCCTCAAACTCAGAGGAACATAATAGAACCTCCACCTGTCCAATCCATGCCTGGTAGGCCAAAAAAGAATGGTAAGAAGATTGATCCTGAAGAACTCAGAGAGATACAACCGAGGAATGAACTTAGTGGGAAACTAGCAAATGCTGGAGTTAAGATGCATTGTGGTTATTGCCATCATGAAGGTCATAATGCTAGGAGTTGTCAGTGAAGGAAGAATAACCCTTTAGCAAGTACATATGTCCCCAATCCAAGGGTCCATGGAAGGGGTAGAATTAAAAAATGAAGTGGAAAGGGTAGAGCCAAAAAAAAAAAAAGAAAAAATGCTAGCACAACTGCTGAAGTTCCTTCAAATGCAAATGTTCCTTCTGAGACAGGTGTTAGTGAACAAGCTGGGGTGATTACCAGTCTAATTTAATTGCTTTCTCAACTAATTGTGAACTCAATTATAACTTGTAATTTCTGTTGATAGGTCACTGCAACACATGAGTCTATTGTTAATACTCAAAGAGCAAATAAAAGGAAAAAAGGGTAATTAAGCTAGACTTAATCATTCTAGCTAGCTAAATTATATTTCTGTGATCCATTCATAGATTATGTACATCTGAAATGTAGGCACATACTAAGGTGGCTCCTAAAAAAAAAAGAAGAGTGCATCAACTAATTTGCCACCAAGACCATTGAGTAATCAATCACAGAATGTAGCTTCTACAAGTGAAGCCTCCCAATTACCAATTGTTCCTCAAGCAAGACCATCTACAAGGTGTAATCCAACACCAGTAGCTCCTATTCTAATTTATGTTGGTGGGGTACAGACTTAGCCACTCACTAGAAGTCAAACACCTGAAATGTTTACTAGTTTATCTACTCAGAAACCTACAGGTAAGACAAAAAAACAGCTTGTTTTTTTAGAGGTGCCAACATTCAACAATAATTTGACTCTCACTCCTCCTGGCAGAAATAGGTTCAAGCCTCCTGCTCCAAAGAAAAAATTGGAATCCCAAAAAAGGTTGTTGAGATTATGTATGTTAGTACTGCAGAAGATGGTACTAACTAATTGTGATGTATAATGAACATTAGCGATTGTCACTATTTTGTATAATGAATCTATTAGTGAGTGGTACGGTTTTGTAAGGTTTTGTTGACCATATGAATGGATATTTAATGTGTCCCTTTATGAAACAACTATGAAAAAACATGCAATAAGTTAGACAAAATACTATCTGAACTCTATATAAAATTACACTCGACAGTATAAACTTTGATTAATTTTACACTTAACGGTCTAAACTTTCAAACTGTTACACTTTATGGTCCAAACTTTCAAAAAATTTATACTCAAATATATGAACTTTAACAATTCTGACATCCGCGATTCTGGACTTTTACATTAGTTATTTATTTCCTTTTATTTGATAAGACGCATATATCAACGCAGCAGATAATTTAAAGCATATCTTTTTTTTTCCTTTTCATTGATTAACAATAATTTAATAGATGTCAGCCAACAGAAACAAATATTTTTTTCCATAATGCGTATTTATGTGGCTGCTCAACTACCAATTTTACTCGAGACTCGGTGCAAGTTAAAAACGATTAGACATCTATTCCATTATCACCGTTGGATCAAACAAAGACTGGTGCAAGACATAAATTCCCATAAGGCATCAACAATTCATATTCTACTATTTACATACCAAACGTCAACCCTAATTATCACATGAAAACAAACCCTCAAATTCCATAGCAAAAAAAGCTCTCCTCTCCCAAAATCCTCAAAGAGAAGCAATGGCGGCCTTCTACCAGTCAACTCTCAAAAACGAGTATGACGAGGTTAGCGAGTACCTGCCTAACATCTTCCTCAACTTTGCTAACTACTCTCACGCCGACGAAGCCTATTTGTTGGATGAACTCCGTGCTCTCGTCCAGCATGACCTCTGGTACACATAGGCAACTATGCAGCCAGTGTACGATCAACTAGCTGCAAAATTCTCGGTGAGGAGGGGCGTTGAAGTGACTCATGCGGAGATTCTGGACCGTCTGCGAATAATGCAGACGCGCCTTCAACTCTTCACCGATTTTTACGGGAAATCGGGGGTCACCTACAACTGGAGGAGAGGGGTCGTGAATACAGACTCCAACTATGCTCGCCACTTTAAAAATGTAGGAGTACTACAAACTTTGTATTTTGATAATAGTAATAATAGGAGCACTTTAAATATGGTCATGAACTACCATATGTTGCACTACTATTTTCGCATCAGAAGGCTTCCCATCCCACCCTTTAAGGTGGTGTCCAGATTCGAAGTAAAATAGGCATCATATAAAGGGGTGGGGTTTTATAATCCCTGTTACCCCCCCCCCCCCCCTCAATACCCTTTAATGTAAAGGGTTTATTTTGTTTTTTCTGGGGTTTTTTGAACAATGTTTTATTTATGTTTTTTCTTTGTTTTTTTTTCTATGAATGGATCTAGTTTAGTTCTGTTATTATTCTATTTATGCTTCATTAATTATTATGTGCATCTGTTCAACACATGCATCAAGTTACATTACAGAAATCCAACACTCTTTCATTCAACACACGTTATTCTCAAATCAGTAAACAAAAGCCTACTTAATCAAGTTAGAGTACAACACATAAAATAGAAAAAAAACATAGGGCAATCCATAATTACCTATTTTTGCCCTCTAAATTAGTAGCATGCTTTTCAAGCTTCTTCATCCTCTTCAGTCTTCAGCAACTTAGTATTCTCCAACTCCAACTCAATGTTGCTGGAACTCATTTTCAAATTTTTCCTTTTTAATTACCTTCAATTTTGCTTCGACTTTTTCAATTCTCCTCCTGAACTTCGGTATAACCTCTCTTGCACGATCACAAAGAAGTTCATCAACCCAGAACCACAACCCACAACCTCTATTTCCCTTGTAACATTGAGTAAATTGACAACTCAGATTTTTATCAATTAAGGAGAGGTGGGTAACTGCTGGAAACCCGCACTTGCAAGAAAATTCCTCCATAATAGTAATCTCTGACATTAGTCGATTATGATTGTGGTGTTAATTTGATGAATTTGTTGTTAATTTTCGGAATTGGGTTTTTAGGGTTCGTGGAATAATTCAATTTGGGGTTGATTTTAGGTTTAAATTGGTTTTAAAAGAGCTTGAATTAGTTAGCCGTTGAAAATAGTAAAGTACCAAAAATACCCCTTTGGATGACGTCATCGATACGTCATTTAGTCGCATAGTGATGTTTTTTGGTCGACATAGGTCGAAAAAAAAGTTTAGATCGTCGACTGCAACAAAATTGAAAGTGTGGATCGTAAAGTGTAAAAAATAAAAGTTTGGATAGGTAACTGTAAAAGCGGGCATAGTTTGGATAGGTAATTGAAATTTTCCCTTACCATTAAATATTTAGTTGTGACGCGGTTAGTCCACTTCTTGTCGTTGTACTTCTTTAAGGTTTTGCACCCCATTCTAGTCATCTATCAAATAAAAAGAAAATCTACAAAATCCACAAAAAACTAAATATCTCTCTCTCTCAATGGGAGCAATAAGCTGATTCTTGACTAAAATAAGGTTGATTGAGGTTTGAACAAGAAAATAATACGTTATCAACCAACCGTGTGTATGCGAACGCGTGCCATACTATAATCAGAGGAAAAGAATCACGCCAATATTGGGCTATCGACTCTCCTTTAAAGTATTACACTTCCTGGATTAGGTTTGCACCGTCCCATGTTGTCAATTACGGAGTTGACAACATGGATTAGGTTTGCACGCAGTGTCGCAATGCTTGTTTTCAAGTACAATCAATGTGTTCCCACAGACGGTGACACTAATTTAGGGTGTAATCGTCTGCTAACTTGGCAGACTGATACAACACTTCATATCAGACTGATTCTGAGTTGTATTAGAATAAGCTTTGTCCTTCGCACACATGCACGTCAAGCAAAGTGACGCTGGGAAGGTTGGATATTTAATGGTTTTAGACTGCACTTGGTACCTTGTCAAGCTGCCTACGTATCCCATAAAGGGAATCAAGCCGAACGTAGTTCATTTGTCTCCTTGAAGAGATTTTAAAGGGTCGAGCTATGGTCGGACCGTGTGATCCGCCAACTTTTGTATTATGCGACTTCACAGTTTTGACAATATGTCCTTGTTGGGAGGTCAGAATCTCGATCCGCTTCTTGATACGAAATCTAAACCCAGATAAATTTCATATCATATATGGCCTTACCTCAAAACTATGATTCGAGGTACTCATAACTCGAATTTAGGTCTCGAGTTACCATATCTCAAAATGTCTTACAAGGCTAACATGAAACTCAAATTCGAATTATCATGTATTTCGAGATAAGAGCTCTTGGATCACCCCTGACTTGTGAGGAGTGAAGGGGCATGTATAGGCACGTGATATTCGCCATCTGCGCCAAATCTGCACATCTCCACCATTTTTAGCCTAACTCTCTTTTCAGGCCTCCAAATTGCATTTCTCTAGTTACTTTGACAAGTAGACACGTGATTTCCAATGACATGTCACTTTATGTCTAATTCGTTATGTAGAACTAGTGGTTAACTAAATACGGTTAATCTAGGTCTACCTTTTAGCTTCCTAGACACTTATTTATCAATTTCACGCCATTGTGACTTTTTCACCGAACGACACGTAATGTTAACATTTTATGGCACACCATAATTGTATAGAGAATGGTTCAAGCATTAATATATATGGACTAGTAGAACTTCGTTCCTGGAGTAGCTAAAGATACTTTGAATCTCCAACAATAGACGCGACAAAATGTGTAAAGGAAAACTATTTATGTTGTTAAGGGGACGTATAACTTACTCTCATCAACTTAGTGCTATGTACTACATGATCGCAGGTGCTGCTATAAAATTATACTTTGAAATCCATTCCTACAATGTTGTGCTTCTTTATTACATATATTCAACATATTTTGAAATGCTTCAGTATGGCTCTTTAGCTTCAAACTGAAGCACCACAAGAAAAATGCTAATAACTTCTCTTGAAGAAGAGAGCAAGGGGTGAACCCACAACTGGCCAACTTGTAACAATGGCGACGCAAACGAGTAGCCACAAAGAATTGTTGTTCTTCCTTGAAAGCTGACTCACCAACTTTTTGACAGGATTTGCCTTATCTTTGCTGAGATCAAAATTTTCATTTTGGTTTTCACTGGCAATCACTTCTACATGAGTAACAATGTCCTCCCCCTTGTTGCCTACTGTAGTGACTATGCCGTCTCCGGATAGTGATACGAATGGGGTTTTATGAATTCCTGATTCTAAAGGATTGCTGGCGGAAACTGGTATCTGCAAGCATAACAAACGATGATTTTCATGTTTAAGAATTTATGCAACTCAGAGGTGTGGTAGTAGTAAACTACAACTATATCACTGGGAGAGGGTATTGAAATTTGAATTACAAGTATGCACATGACATTTATGCTGTTTTGAAAACCAACGCATAAACAAAACGAGGGATACTCACATCTACCCCCTCTAAAGTTTGGGAACCTTCGTCCAAAGTTAAAGTAATATGAAACACAAAAGAGTAGCTGGGCCTTTTGCAATGTTTCTCAACTTCATAAATTATATGTAGGACTACTGAAACTTGATATAAACCTATATCCAAGGGTCTTGTGAGTTTCAAAGGATGTTTCTATAATTACTCAAAACGACACGAGAAATTTCTATAATTAGATCAAAACAACAAATCTAAGGGAATATCGGCTTATAAAATGAGATATACTACAGATCAAGTTTTAAAGTATTTAATCGGACGAAAGATTGACTTGAGAGCATGTTTGAGAGATTCATAATTCAAAACTATAGGTCAAAAAGAGCATGTTGCAGTTGTGCGAATAAATCGTAATTGGTTACTTCACCTTATTGTTCCGGGAGATCAGGGGACTAGACTGCAGAACGTGAAGGTATTCTTCAACAGCCCTCACCCACCTACAAGAAAACACACACTTTAAGCAAACTTGATAGCAATTCTATGCTTATCGCCCCATAAAAGTGCATGTAAAACTGAAGGACCATCTTATAAATTGGTGGTGAAATTTCACAACAGAGGTCACTTCATATCAGCACATCCAAACCCAAAAACTACAATCATATTTGTGTTTTAGTCATTACAAGAGCATAGAAAGGAATATAACAAGTATACGGCTTATCCTTTGCTTTGCAAGCCCCACAAATAGAAAATAGAACTCCACTTCAACTGTTAGTAGTTATCATACTGAGAAGATAGAGATTATTCCATTGAACCAAGGTAGGAACCGCTAAGGTTCATCACAGAAGTTTCTGAATATAGAGAGCTATTCAACGTCTACACATTATTATGCTCATTGATTAAAGTCATTCCAACAACTTCAACCATAAGTTGGTCGTAGAGTTAACATGTCATATAAAGGCAGTGAAATAAAATGATATGAAATGTTGAACATAATAGGTATGCACTGTTGTTTATTACTAAGATGCAAGAAAAAATAAATACCAAAACGAATAGTGAAAATAATTTACCAAACACTCTTTGCAGTCAACCCTTCGAAAAATGGAAGGTGCCCTCCATGCTCTGTGGTGGCCAAGACAATATTGCTATTTAACCTGCACGTTTCATAATCAGCGTATCATAATCACATTCGTTAATACACAAAGGAAAGAATATAATTAATTGCTACAGTAGGTAATGCTTATAACTTTACGGACATATGAAAAGTACACGAAGATACAGACATGATTCGTTTTCTCAGAGAGCAAATCAGAGTCGGCGAACCAGAGCACCACTAGGCTGTTCGTTTCCATCAATATCCACCATTCCATAAGAATTGAGGAATACTTTTTATGGTTGTAAACAAGTTTCTTTAGTGTATTAAAAAGCATACTTATGATTTTAGACTTTCAGTTGACAAGATTCTATTTTGCATTAGGGTATTAAGGTGGTCTTATATGGGAAAGGCAACAGTTTTATAATAGCCACACATACCTAAACTGTTGTGTGTAAGTTGATAAGTATATATTGGGTCGAGAATGCAAAGGACATAACCAGCTCGAGAAACGTTTAGTAACTCAAATCCCCTCTATAGACAGGTTCGACCCAAGGCCTCATTTACGAAGATCTACAGCTACAATGAGGTGGTAAAACAGTTTTATCTTCACTACCATGGGGGCAGTGTTTAAAGTTGATTGCTTTTATGACAATTTCCGATTTTATTTTCTTTACTCAACCAAAAGTTTGCACAAAAATAGTCACTGTTCGCATGATAGCCACGTTAAAAGTGGCAAAAAGAGTGCAATGACACCAAGGAGCGCTAATATCCTTACAAGGACACACAGATTTTTCCTTTCGTCCTTTTTTCTTGGCCTTGAATGAGGGATATACTACGTACCTGCACTCGTCCCAAGGAATTGCTTCCCTGGTACATACTGGATCATCTAAAGCATTAATGCAGAGAAGGGGCACAGTTACACCTCCCACATACTGAGCACTGCTAGCACGCCTGTAAAAAGTATCCACAGTCTAGAAAAAAGGAGAAATACTTCAGCCATGAACATCGACAAACAGAGAGAGAGAGAGAGAGTCGAAAATTATTACCCCGAAATTGCCAAAATACCGGGTTGAAGAATCGTCAAACTGCCGAATGGAATTTGACTGTAATATTAAGAATAAACAGTTACCTTACAGAGAGAAGAATATAAACTTTAAGCTTTATGCTGTCAATACTAACTTCTTTTGGCTTGACAGAACATGTACATACCTTTTTAACACTTTCCCAGTCTGAAAGACGAGCAAAAACTGTCTCGTGCCTACAAAAATTCCATATGTAATCAATTTTCATGCTTATAAATGAAATCCAGGTTTAAGTAGGGTCCAAATTTGGTAACATGAGTGAATATATGTACATAAATGGAACGAGAAGGTGGCTTGCTTGCGTACATATGTGCATAACGTCTCAAGCCGGCGGCAAGAGCTTTGCTGTAAGCACGTTGTACAAAATTACGGTTCATATGCCTGTCACCAATCTGTGGAAGAATGCATGAACACACCAATCGTGAGTGGGTAGACAGGGTACATATGAAGCAAACACAAAGCATTATTTAAAGATGTTCCGAACCACAATATTTAGATATGGAAAAGCAATGGAAGCAAGAAAAAACACAAGGTGAAGAATTTGCAGAAGTACTAACCAAAAAGTCCCAAGGAGAACAAACTGCTGCCGCTCCAGCTAAAGGAACTTTATCCCCATCTTCACCAAGATATTTAACCAGGATATTAGCGCCAATGCTAGCGCCAATAGCAAATATGGGAGTTTCAGGGTACTGGCAGTGGAGATGGTTTATAATTTCTCGTATGTCCTTTGTCCAGCCTCCGTTATAGAAGCAATCAGACTGTTTGAATGTAATACATAGATCAGCACAAGTGAAAGTACGTAGGTGTACAATAAAAAAATTTATTTTGGTATCTACAGATACAGAGAGAGATACATACAGTGATTGGCACGCCACCGAATCCTCGATTGCTGCTAACAACAACGTTCCAGCCACATTTGGCCATCCCAAAAGCCACGTGCTTGACATACTGCATGTGTATGTAAGATGCATGTGAGAAAGAAGGATATGAAGATCGCGAGATCGATACATGTGATTTGTACTACTTTTCAAGGGAACACCAAAATAGGACTGGTTAAAGCATTTATAACATAGAGATGAAGTGGACATTCAATATGTTCAAGTGTATTTAACAGTAAATAAGTAATGAGATAATCATAAGTAGACAGGCTTACACCAGAATGCGAAGCACTTGTTAAGCCGGGAAGGATAATTATAATAGGAACTTTAACATCAACCGGCGGCCCTCCATCAATACCATCTTTCTCAACTGTTTCAAATTAGACATACAACAAAAATGCATATGATGTATTAGTCATAAAAAGGAATAAAACATTAATAGCGAAATCTTAAACTAGTTGAGAAAATGAAATTAGACAGCATTCAACAAGTTCCGAGATGAACAATGTCGTTAATTTATGGCTTAGTCATTGTAGGAAAAACTACCCAACACCCCATCCCATCCTACCGTGTATTGGTAGTTGATGCACATACATCGGTTGCACCAAACAATCTCTCTATTAATAGGTAGAAAGTTAAGTTTGATAATATTAAATTTGGTAATATCTGGGGGGCGATACCAAGCCAAAATTTTCACTATATGTTATGTTGTAAAGTTACAATTACAAGAGAGGCTATTTATATTAGACATACTCCTAATATAATTTTACATGAACTATTACACGGACCCGAGTCAACTTAGACTCCACAACCCAACATAACTTGAGTAAACTAGATCTTTCTGATAAATGTGCTGTTTTTCGAAATTATATAAGAGTAATTTTCCAAAGGAGTAAATTATCAATTTAACATATAAGTAATATACTCCGTGCTAAATTAATAGTAAATTATTCCTGTAAAAATTAAATTTGCAAGATGCAAAAAGTATTCTTCACCACCCTCCACTTTCGAGGTCAAGCGGCTTCAGTCGCTGCCCCAAAAAAATAGGAAGAAAATAAATTTATACTTTAGCTCTTGAACTTTTGAAAATTTCTATTTTTGACCCTAAATGTTTAGAAAATTTGAGTTGGTACATGTTTCTGGAAAAAAAATTATTAATGTGCTATAAAAAATATATATATATATATAATAAAAAAAATTGATGTGTTAAAATTATTGATATATCATTGTGAATTAAATGTTAGGTATTTGGCGAAGATGGACGCACATAATAACTTGGACGTAGATGGTCTACCATTGACAAATGGTCATCCTGAACCGTTATATGTTCGTAGAGATGACCCAACGCACACACATCATTTTACTGGTGCATGACTCATTGGGCACTATCCTGACCGGGTAGTTAAAGATCTAGAGGATGATCGAGATCGTATCTTACAGGAAAGGGACGAGGCAAGATTTTCCGCATCTGAACTAAATCATTACCTGATTGAGATGTCCGTTGAAAACCAGGCGCTACGTATGGAGAATCACATTCTACACAGAGAATTAATGATGTATAGAGAATATCGTAACTCGTATATCACACACCTAGAAGTTGAAAACAATAGAATAATAATCCGTCAACAAATGATGCACGAATATGGTATGAGTCATTTAGACCAACTTGGACAAAACCTAGCTGACATATTTTGTGCTTTGAGCCCATTACCACTAGACCCAAATATTAATGATTGGTTGATCCAAGAAATTAATATTATTGATGATATAATCTCACATGGGTATGAGACGATTATGGAAAGAGTAGAGTCATTCTCCATGAATGTTTTTCCTGCTAATTCTATAAATGAGGTACCTAGGGAGACTATAGATGGTAGCGGTATACCGCACGTTGATGGCTTGACAGGGATACCCGTAAATCCTGAAGAAGGACCAGAAGAGGAGCCTGAAGAAGAGCCAGAAGAGGAACCGGAAGAGGAACCAGAAGAGGAACCCGAGGAAGATCCCAGCACCTGGCTCTTAGAGAAACCTGACTAAAATGTGAACGCGTGAATGACTCCACGGTCCTTAGATACCTAAGAAGTGTGCTAGTACACGTAGTACTTATAAGTTGTGTGCGATAATTTCACACACTTTATTTTACATAATTTCACACTTGCACATAAGTCACATATTACAAAGGGAGTTTAAGTTATTAGGCATCATACAGTAAGACAAATATATTATCGCACACAACTTATAAGTACTACGTGTACTAGCACACTTCTTAGGTATCTAAGGACCGTGGAGTCATTCACGCGTTCACATTTTAGTCAGGTTTCTCTAAGAGGCGGGTGCTGGGATCTTCCTTAGGTTCCTCTTCTGGTTCCTCTTCCGGTTCCTCTTCTGGCTCTTCTTCAGGCTCCTCTTCTGGTCCTTCTTCAGGATTTACGGGTATCCCTGTCGAGCCATCAACGTGCGGTATACCACTACCATCCATAGCCTCCCTAGGTACCCCATTTATAGAATTAACAGGAAAAACATTCATGGAGAATGACTCTACTCTTTCCATAACCGCCTCATACCCATGTGAGATTATATCATCAATAATATTAATTTCTTGGATTAACCAATCCTTAATATTTGGGTCTAGTGGTAATGGGCTCAAAACACAAAATATGCTAGCTAGGTTTTGTCCAAGTTGGTCTAAATGACTCATACCATATTCGTGCATCATTTGTTGATGGATTATCATTCTATTGTTTTCAACTTCTAGGTGTGTGATATACGAGTTACGATATTCTCTATACATCATTAATTCTCTGTGTAGAATGTGATTCTCCATACGTAGTGCCTGGTTTTTAACGGACATCTCAATCAGGTGATGATTTAGTTCAGATGCGGAAAATCTAGCCTCGTCCCTTTCCTGTAAAATACGATCTCGATCATCCTCTAGATCTTTAACTACCCGGTCAGAATAGTGTCAAATGAGCCATTCACCAGTAAAATGATGTGTGTGTGTTGGGTCATCTCTACGAACATATAACGGTTCATGATGACTATTTGTCAATGGTAAACCATCTACGTACAAGTTATTAAGTGCGTCCATCTTCGTCAAAATACCTAAGATTTAATTCACATATATCAATACTTTTAACACATCAATTTTTTTTATTATATATATATATATATATTTAGAGCACATTAATATTTTTTTTCTAGAAACATGTACCGGCTCAAATGCAAATTTTTCTAAACATTTAGGGTCAAAAAAAAAAATTCAAAAGTTTAAGGGCTAAAGTATAAATTTATTTTCTTCTTATTTTTTTGGGGCGTTACAGTCGCAGCTTCAGACCTTCCATGTGTTTTTGAAAATGGGTGAACCACACCCTGAATAATTTTGAATTCTGTCTTTTATAACCAATCAATAGTCTTTTTGGTGGATCTAATATTTCCTAATCTTTAATCTATTTTTTTGATAATGTAAGGCATAAAACAATATATATATATATATATAACATATAAATTTTATTTAAGAAAATAGGTTTAAATGTTTTTTTCATTAAAATACAAATCTTCACTCTCATGTATGAAGCTAGAACTACACCTAAGTATGAGAATATGCTAATTCCTTAAACTACACAAAGTGTCCTGCTTTTTGTTATTTTTTATAGGGATAGTTTTGCCAAAAATCCTAAAAAGTCTAGATGAGCACCCTAAATATTTTCTTATAATGTCTAAGGCCCCGTTTGGTTGCACGAAAAATGAAGCTAAAAATTAGGGGGGGGGGGGGGGAGAGAGAATCTTGGAAAAGATTATATATAAAATTGTGGAAAATATTAAAGCTTATCTTAATTAAAATATCTAAGTCTTCTCTTTCTCCTATAAATAAGGTGGAAAAATCTTGTTCATATATTTCAAATCTTTGAAGTTAAAAAAAAAATCATATTTTAATCTTAATTCTTTATAAATAATTCTATTAATAATTAATTTAGTTTAATATTTGTTATTTATGTTTTCTGATTTCAAATATTGATAATACTTGTGTTATTAAAATAAATAAACTAAGTTAATAATCAAAGTGTTTATTAAATAAAGTGATGGAAGTGGTATATAAGGAATATACATAGAATAATTTTTGGGAAAAACTTCAATATAAACCAATTAACCAATTTGACAGAATGTCTTCTAAATTTTTGTATATATTTCAAGGTAAAAAGTATAATCAGTAAAAAGTATAATCATAATTTTTTTAAACGTTAAGTTGTTAGTGTAAATTTAAAAATTGCTTTTCTTCATTTTTTTCCTTCTTCTCTAATTTTCATGGCAACTAAATGGAGCCAAAGGAAACAGAGAACAAAGATTTAAGCCACTATTTTATATCGTAATAAAAAATAAAAAAATCATGGTATCAAAGCCCTGATACCGTTCTTTGGAATGTGTTTAAGGGCGCAGAAATTGTGTTCATTTAAGACGTTGGGAATCTTATGTGAACCGTGAGGCCTCTGGTTTTGGTGAAGGACGTGAAGTCTTGATCCTTCGACTTTGACATAATTTGGCGATCTTCAAGCACTTTGATGTTGGGCTGCTACCTTCAGCTTTTAAATGCTTAGTAGTCCGTTTGTTGATCGGTTGGGAATCTTGGGACTGTCGAGCATTATGTCGAATTTCGTGGCAATCCTTTCGTGTGCAGTGGGTGTTATGTTCAGATTTTGGGCTAAGTATGAAAGCCTTCGAATAACTCGATTTGGACGACCATTTTGGCAAATGTTGGTGACCCATAATTTTTTGTGCCTTTCCTAAAGTATGTAGATGAGCCTAGTACAAAGTTGTGGGCATCTGTAAAACCCCAATTTTTTTTTCTCTCTCGATTTTTAGTATTTCCAATAATGATATCGATTAACCAAAATGAGATAATTGTTACCCTAAATGACACGTGGTTGACTAGTTGCTTTTTTTTATTTTTCCATTTGAACAAAAGTTGTGAATACAAGATGGGTAATTCATTAATTTGTTTTGATAATATCTAGCTATTGTAGGGTCACGTGGGTTCATGTTATGTAATAATACTTAATGTGATCAAAGTACTTCAAAGATAGTATAGGTGGCTTATTTGAACATTGTAAATATAGAAGTTTTAAGTACATGGTTCGTCTTAGTATTTTTGTGTAACGGTTTTAATTATTTTATTATTATAAAGGTTTGAATATATTACTATCATGAATTTAGGACACAATGTTAATTAGGTATCATATAATGCAAATGTTTTGTACTTCTTGTTATTTTTTTAATTATTTTATTATACAGGCCATTGAGTACCTTAATGTGTTTACCTTTAATAGTATAGGCCTTATTTTAAATTTACGTGTCAATCTATATTAGTTGGATAAATATTTTAAGAAGTATTTAGCAGGGCACCAAATTCAGCAATTCCTATATATCTCTAATTCCTATTGGGCCTATAAATAATTAGACAAGAAAAGAATTTAGGGTTCTATTCTTCACAAACGAGCCGTCTGCATTCTTCTGCTATTTAGGCGATTCAGCATCAGGTAAAGAAGCTTCCTTTGCTTTTAGTCTGTGTTAGTTAACGTGATAATTTGATACTCGGTAATTGAAGTATAATAAACACTTAAATTGTTGTGTTTTGCTGTCGCTGCAATTGGGTAAATATATACGTGGTCTAGCAAGGAACTTGATAACCTGTTGGAAGTATGATATAATATGATGATGAGATTGCATGTACTAGAAATTAGATCACCAAAGTGGGGTTCAAGTATAAGAAATTGCAAAATTGGTTTGTGCGTGTTTAATGGGAATTATATAGTTTCACATGAATAATAGGTATATCTCAGATACACCTAAGTGACACCATGCTAATATTAAAGGGTTGGTAATGATATTTGGTACAATATATAATCATACACCACAAGACAACTTAAATAATCTAAACTGTTAGTTTTATACATTACAGTACATACATGATAAATGATATTATAAGGTAATGTGCATGCTAACCTATGGAGTTGAAGGAAACTTGCAGGTAATTAATTGATAGACTTTTGCTTAGCTTACGTGTGTATTGTCAGTTGTTAGTGCTAAGTTAAATAAGAATTTGTTTATCTTATAATTATGTTGAATTTAGATTTGACTTGGAATCAAAATCCGTATGAAATAAAAGAGCAAGTAATGCGTGTTATATACCTATTAGGATTACTGGTATTTGTTTGGCTTAAAATAAGAATTAAGTTTGAGTAGTAAGCGTTGACAATTCTTTTGGTCTCTTAGGAGTTTCGAGTAAACATCTGGTAGTTGCTTTCTCTTCCTTTCCGTGGTTGTAATCCAGGTGAGTGTTCCTAAATTGTACTATTTTCAAAAAC
Organism: Linaria vulgaris; assembly: GCA_948329865.1. Classification (NCBI taxonomy): domain Eukaryota; kingdom Viridiplantae; phylum Streptophyta; class Magnoliopsida; order Lamiales; family Plantaginaceae; genus Linaria; species Linaria vulgaris. The sequence goes on from OX415253.1 coordinate 78,886,125, forward strand.
TGGAAAGTTGCGTGTATATATAGATATGCATTTCTTTAATATACATATATATATATAAAAGTCATGGGATTGTAAAGTTTTTCTGCTTCTCATGTATTGTAAACTGATTTCTCGTATCTCTTGCATCATAAACTTGTTTCTGTATCACGTGCATTGAAAACTCTTTAAAGGTTTATTGATCTGGAAATTATTTTGTTAAAAGATTATGATTCAGATATGATGAAGGGTGTCCCGTTATCTGTTCTGTTCTGAAATGTTCTGTCTGATCGGTTCTGTTCTGTTGGATCCTTGGCGGGGTGTGCAAGGGGTACCCCGGGCAGCAGCGGGCTTGCCGGTAGGGCCTTTTGCCCCCTTGGCCCATTCCCTCGCAGGCACAATGGGAGTTTCGTTGTGTCTTGTGCTGGGTATTCTGTTTATGTATGTACCATGGCATACTATCTGATTATGGGGTCGCTCCTCATACGGGGCGATAAGGAGTGTTCGTGTGGGGTTATAAGGTTGACTGGCATCAGCAAACACGGGGCCAATATTCATCATATCTAGTTTGATTATTCAGTTAAAGTTATGTCTTGTGAAAATGCTCATGTTTTATAATTGCATAAAATTCTTGCATAGCATGTGTGTGCGCTATCGTTAAAGTGTTTTGTTAAAGCAAAAGTTCTAAAATGTTATCACTTGCACACACGCATGAACATTCACTGAGATTTTTATCTCACAAAACGTTTTTGTTTTCCTCCCTTCCTTTCAGATTAAGATGTGCTAGGTTGCTACTATGTCCGGACTTGGGAGCCTTGATTTGGGGAGTGCTTGAGTTAAGCCGGATATTTTATTAGTGATTGTCCTTTTCCATTGTTTTAGTATGCTTAGTTGACCCTTGTATAGAGAATTTAATACTTAGATTTGCTCTGATGTTGTTCTGTTTGACCCTGAATTTTCGGGGCGTTACAGTTGGTATCAGAGCTTAGGGTAATACCTAGGCTACGCTGGGATAAGTTCTTCGGACTGTGGAAATTTAGTGTGAGATGGTTTGTGATGGGTAGAATAACTTAAGAATGGTCCTTCGATTTATGTAGACCTAGATTTCCACTGATTAAGCTTCCGCATTATGTTTAGGGTATACACCGTACCAAGGGTTGATGGCTTATCGTCGGGCGGCCGACCTTCGTGTAATCCATTGCGTACCAAGGTATTGGGTAGTTGACATATAGATAGTTGGTCTAGAATATTTGGTCCTCTTAGTCACTACCTTTGAACATCTAGTCCTTATTTGTCTTTACTGGCATTGTGTGTGGTCTTGGTGTTATTTATTTTTAGTTCGGACTATGCTAAATATTCTATTTTTATATCTACCATCATTCAACTTTTGAACTTTCTATAATTTAATGCATAAGAAGTAAGATTAGTATTTTACTCATTATCGCAATGTGCTATCGTAACATTCTAGTAACTGTTTGTACATAAACTTACATATATTACGTGTGTAAAATGCATTTTTTAATGTTTAGTTAACTTTAACTCTTATACGTGGTAAGACATATGCTATAGCTATATAAATAAAAAAAAAAAAAACTCTGTAGATATTTCCTTTTTCTTGTTCTAGTTAGTGTTACCTTGATACAATAAAACTTGTACCTTAATCTGTAGTCATCTTCATTACGAGATATTTACTTAAATTAATATGTGTTATTACCTTTTCTTTCAGTGTCTAATTCTTGATTGTCCCTACTTGCGTCTTGTCTGGCCCTCTTGCTTTGTTTGGCCTTGAATGTTATCCGGTGCTAAATAATTAAATTTTTATCTACTCATTCATTTTATACATTTAGTAATTCATTGCACTAGAACCACTATGTGATTTGTGCTATTTGGAAACCAAATATTTACCAAGAATAAACTTATTACTGTTTTAAAGTATATGTACCATACATGCTTTTACTATTTGTGGAATAAGTATTACACTTTAATTCTTATGTTCAGGAGATGTTATATAGATGACAAGGAAATTATTTTAGTTAAGCTCGATTAGCTAGTAAGCCATCTTTGATTCAAAAGTGATTTTTTTTTAAAACAGAAGGTTCAAATTATGTCTAGCCTCATTCTCTCTATACAAAAGTTGTTCTTACTTTTACACCACCTTTAGGTCTCACTCATGAGCAAACTTTTATACGTTGCATTTCTTGTTTAATATATATATTGCCTAAAGCGTGTTACGCTCATCATAATATTGGAGGTCCTCATTGTTACATAGCATTTAATTTTTTTTTCTAACATATTGCAATAAATTTTAGAAGTGTGAACTATTCTCAATAGATTGCTAAACTTTTTGACTCCAGCAGGTGAACTTACACATTTGACAACATGATTTACCTTGATGGCTTCACATCTTATTGTTGCTTAGAATAAATAAATAAATAAATAGATAAGCTACATATTCTTCACTTGCATATATTTTAATAACGCATGTGATCCGCCTACTGTTTAGAGATTCTTTTAAGATAATAATTTATGCTTTAGCTCAATTCTCTAGCGACCACTCTTTCATTGAAGGTGAATTACAACATATTTCGTTCCATATTATTCTCTCCTCGTTTGCCCTTTGAAGTTATAAGTTTGCTATCTTTTGCACCACGTCTAGCTCTTAACTACGACCCAATTTTAGGTTTCACGCTCGTTCGTTCACATATAGTCTAAACCCACTTTCATCCAATGAAACCCTAAACCATTTCATTACATTGTTCTCTACACGTGTGATCACCTCGCGAACTCATGTTTTCCTTGTTAACCTCATCAATGATCATTATGTGATACTATTGATTTTTGTCGTTTTGTTCATTCCGCTAAAACTTCCATTCTCTATTGGTTTGTCATACCACTCATGTGTAAAGTGTTACCACGTTAATATATGTCTCTAGACTTGAAAATATTGTTCTAAGTGTTGGTGAAACTACGGATATATTATGATTCAATTTTGGTATTAGAATGAGACTTATAGGTAGATCTATAATTCACACCTTACCGAGTAATGAACGCGCGCTAGAGTATCATTTTTGTGTCTTTAATAAATTTTATTTGTGTGTCACTACGTGCTATTTCTGTGTCGTTAGGATATATATATATATATATATATATATATATATATTTTTTCTTTATGTCAATGTATCTGTCATAAAGGTTGTACGCGTTGTGATTTTCTAATTGCACCTTATAATAAGTGTATTAACAATGTGTAATTGTGTTTTAATCTCAAGCTTGTCCACTTTTAATTGCTTGAACTTTTAAATTCCCCAACTACACGATGAGTCTACGCATGCCCGTCATCCACTTATGTCGTAGTAATTGCTGCAAATTATATAGTTTCTTCAACGTTCAAGCGTCCTTCGACATCTTATATCATTGCAAATCTTAAGTATAGATGTTTTACTATCTTATCAATTATGATCACATCATGCTTTGCATGGTTTGGGTATGGTACTTTGCATCTCATCTTTGGTAGATTGCTGATTTGCTCAAGGTTTGTCATCTCCATAGCGTTATTTATCTGCATAAGCTTTAATTGTTCACATGATGTCTGTTTTCATTCTGTAAAATTATGACTTTGATTATACATCTCTTAGTATCAGTGCAGATATTTTCATCTTATAGTGATGTTGTCCATTCAATAATTTAACCTAGTAATCCCTTTGTGTTAATTTTTGCATCTCTATATTCTGAACCATGTTTAATAATTGATTTAATGCTCTTTTATTGTCCATCATTCTCACATGATGAATCATCATCTAATTATTATACGTCTTTCTTTAAACGATGTTCACTCCGACTCTTATAAATTTTGTACTAACGACTTATAAATTTTGTATTAACGACTTCTGAATTCAGCTTTGGCAAAATTTGTATCTTTAATTATTTATTAAGTAAAATTGAATTTGGGGACCAAATTCCTTTAAGGGGGATGGAATGTAAAACCCCAATTTTTTTTTCTCTCTCGATTTTTAGTATTTCCAATAATGATATCGATTAACCAAAATGAGATAATTGTTACCCTAAATGACACGTGGTTGACTAGTTGCTTTTTTTTATTTTTCCATTTGAACAAAAGTTGTGAATACAAGATGGGTAATTCATTAATTTGTTTTGATAATATCTAGCTATTGTAGGGTCACGTGGGTTCATGTTATGTAATAATACTTAATGTGATCAAAGTACTTCAAAGATAGTATAGGTGGCTTATTTGAACATTGTAAATATAGAAGTTTTAAGTACATGGTTCGTCTTAGTATTTTTGTGTAACGGTTTTAATTATTTTATTATTATAAAGGTTTGAATATATTACTATCATGAATTTAGGACACAATGTTAATTAGGTATCATATAATGCAAATGTTTTGTACTTCTTGTTATTTTTTTAATTATTTTATTATACAGGCCATTGAGTACCTTAATGTGTTTACCTTTAATAGTATAGGCCTTATTTTAAATTTACGTGTCAATCTATATTAGTTGGATAAATATTTTAAGAAGTATTTAGCAGGGCACCAAATTCAGCAATTCCTATATATCTCTAATTCCTATTGGGCCTATAAATAATTAGACAAGAAAAGAATTTAGGGTTCTATTCTTCACAAACGAGCCGTCTGCATTCTTCTGCTATTTAGGCGATTCAGCATCAGGTAAAGAAGCTTCCTTTGCTTTTAGTCTGTGTTAGTTAACGTGATAATTTGATACTCGGTAATTGAAGTATAATAAACACTTAAATTGTTGTGTTTTGCTGTCGCTGCAATTGGGTAAATATATACGTGGTCTAGCAAGGAACTTGATAACCTGTTGGAAGTATGATATAATATGATGATGAGATTGCATGTACTAGAAATTAGATCACCAAAGTGGGGTTCAAGTATAAGAAATTGCAAAATTGGTTTGTGCGTGTTTAATGGGAATTATATAGTTTCACATGAATAATAGGTATATCTCAGATACACCTAAGTGACACCATGCTAATATTAAAGGGTTGGTAATGATATTTGGTACAATATATAATCATACACCACAAGACAACTTAAATAATCTAAACTGTTAGTTTTATACATTACAGTACATACATGATAAATGATATTATAAGGTAATGTGCATGCTAACCTATGGAGTTGAAGGAAACTTGCAGGTAATTAATTGATAGACTTTTGCTTAGCTTACGTGTGTATTGTCAGTTGTTAGTGCTAAGTTAAATAAGAATTTGTTTATCTTATAATTATGTTGAATTTAGATTTGACTTGGAATCAAAATCCGTATGAAATAAAAGAGCAAGTAATGCGTGTTATATACCTATTAGGATTACTGGTATTTGTTTGGCTTAAAATAAGAATTAAGTTTGAGTAGTAAGCGTTGACAATTCTTTTGGTCTCTTAGGAGTTTCGAGTAAACATCTGGTAGTTGCTTTCTCTTCCTTTCCGTGGTTGTAATCCAGGTGAGTGTTCCTAAATTGTACTATTTTCAAAAACTGGAAAGTTGCGTGTATATATAGATATGCATTTCTTTAATATACATATATATATATAAAAGTCATGGGATTGTAAAGTTTTTCTGCTTCTCATGTATTGTAAACTGATTTCTCGTATCTCTTGCATCATAAACTTGTTTCTGTATCACGTGCATTGAAAACTCTTTAAAGGTTTATTGATCTGGAAATTATTTTGTTAAAAGATTATGATTCAGATATGATGAAGGGTGTCCCGTTATCTGTTCTGTTCTGAAATGTTCTGTCTGATCGGTTCTGTTCTGTTGGATCCTTGGCGGGGTGTGCAAGGGGTACCCCGGGCAGCAGCGGGCTTGCCGGTAGGGCCTTTTGCCCCCTTGGCCCATTCCCTCGCAGGCACAATGGGAGTTTCGTTGTGTCTTGTGCTGGGTATTCTGTTTATGTATGTACCATGGCATACTATCTGATTATGGGGTCGCTCCTCATACGGGGCGATAAGGAGTGTTCGTGTGGGGTTATAAGGTTGACTGGCATCAGCAAACACGGGGCCAATATTCATCATATCTAGTTTGATTATTCAGTTAAAGTTATGTCTTGTGAAAATGCTCATGTTTTATAATTGCATAAAATTCTTGCATAGCATGTGTGTGCGCTATCGTTAAAGTGTTTTGTTAAAGCAAAAGTTCTAAAATGTTATCACTTGCACACACGCATGAACATTCACTGAGATTTTTATCTCACAAAACGTTTTTGTTTTCCTCCCTTCCTTTCAGATTAAGATGTGCTAGGTTGCTACTATGTCCGGACTTGGGAGCCTTGATTTGGGGAGTGCTTGAGTTAAGCCGGATATTTTATTAGTGATTGTCCTTTTCCATTGTTTTAGTATGCTTAGTTGACCCTTGTATAGAGAATTTAATACTTAGATTTGCTCTGATGTTGTTCTGTTTGACCCTGAATTTTCGGGGCGTTACAGCATCAGTGGAGGGTCTACGTTGGTTCTCTTTCCATTGTGAATGGAAAATAAAAGAAATCAAGCGAACGTTGCTTGTATAACTCCGACACCACTAATCTACCAACCCCATAATCTGGAGAGATTATTTGGTACAACCGATGTATATGCATCCACTACCAATACACAGTGGGGGATGTGGTGTTGGCTGGTTATTTTTACATTTAGAGATCTACTTTTAATCTCAATCATCGATTGTACATACAAATTAACATATCTCGTGTATTTCAGAGTAACGAAAAGATATGTGTTCTAAGAATGAGTAACTATGCACCAAGTTCAAGAATATTATATTTGGTAAATTTTTTCTCACACATCTTTTACGAAAAATTAAATAGTTAAATTTATAATGTATGGGTAACCAGATATTTTATTAGATACGAATTAAAACTTAGCCTATCAATCATTAAAAATTTTATCAACGAACGATATGGTTGTCCTTTTTGTTTGTTGGTTTTTTTTCTATCACAAAACGATATAGTTGTTTCAGTCTTTCAGAAGTATGTAGAAAAGTCTATTTAAAGAAAAGACGCAAAATGATAAAGAAAAAGTAATACCATGGCCGTTGACGACCCAATCCATAGCCAGTGTTCCACCATCAGAGGCTACAAAAAGGTGCCTGCAGTTCACCACACCACGTTAACACAAAATCTCAAAGTCACATTAATCAACAATTGAAATTGAATTGAAGTTTTTAAAACGTTTAATAACAACGTACAGTTTATTCTTGACTCGAACGTCGAACGGAACTAAATTTCTTTGAGTTTCTAACTTTGTTTTTTAAACTGTCATTTGCTTTGAAATTTGGATAAGTCTCACAAACCTCTAATGATGAAGGTGTATTTGTATAGAGATTAATAGTTTAATTTGCTGGAATCTTTAATGATGAAGGTGTATTTTTATGAAAGTTGTTCGAAGAGAATGTGCATTTATAGATCAATATGTGTAATGTATAATTTTGGGCATACTGTGGTTTTTATTTTAAAATGACCAATAATTTTTAGTTGTCTTCAAGTAGGAGGACAAATTACTATTCCAAATAAATGCTTTCCCTACCTTGTGTAACGTATAATTTACTTGGACTAATTGACCAAATATTTTTAATCTTGTCACTTATTTGTGTTTAATGACCTTCTTACCTTTATTCTAATTTTTAACTTCACCACTATGTATAATTATTGGACTTATGCTAATTATAAACTTGTTATTTTGAGAAAATTGGATTTATGCTAATTATAAACATGCTATTTTGAGAAAATAACACAACCATGTATAATTATTAGATTTATGCTATAATACACAAAAAGGTCTCAATCAATTATTACACTAATTGCTTCTTTCCACTAACAATCGATCACAGGCGTTGATATATAACTCCAAACACACAAAATTGTGATTTGATTGGGGTAAGATTAAGCAAGAACAAGGAAAAAAAACAATTTCAAATTATAATAATACAATAGATGGGTCTAAGATGACATATTGCATTATTGGTGATATATATATCAACCAATTTAATATGCACTAGAATATAAAAATCCCACTTATAAATACAAATATGTGTAATACGGCGGAGATTGCACTAAGATTTCTTTTATTATGTTCACATCTTATGACGTCTGAGATTGCAATAAGATTTTTTTTATGTTTATTACGTTCACATCTTATGGTAGGGAAAGCATTTATTTGGAATAGTAATTTGTCCTCCTACTTGAAGACAACTAAAAATTATTGGTCATTTTAAAATAAAAACCACATTATGCCCAAAATTATACATTACACGTATTGATCTAGCACATTCTCTTGGAACAACTTTCATAAAAATACACCTTCATCATTAAAGATTCTTATTTAATATTTACCTTTTGTAGTTTTTTTTTAAATAACAAATTTACCTTTTGTAGTTGACTACTGGCGGGTTACCGAAAAAATGCAGGAATGCAGTCTGTAAATGCGGACTACACAACCACGGGGTCGATGAATACCTATTTTCCCAAAAACAAAACATCATTATCAACAACAACGTACACCAACTAAACACGTCAATAAATAAAATAACATAATAATAAATACAACAAACTTTCAGTTTGTGCCAGTTAAAATGTTAAATCAACACAACAAGTTACTTACCTTTGATGAAGTATCCGACACTTAGAAACGACCTCATGGTACAGTTGACATGACGGATTATAGGTGAACGTCACTGGCTGTCCGCTGAATCCGGTCAGTAAGTCTTGAAAGAAATGTATTTCCAAAAAATGATACACAAACACAATAAATACAAAAGTGAATCCCAATAAATAGTGAGTTATAGGAATGGATATTGCCGCCCGCAGCAAAAGCACGTACGGTGACTCAACCACCGTGCACTCCATCGGAAAATATGTAGTGCTCTCTCCCTCTTGTGTGAGTATGTGTGTACGTGGAGTGCTGAAGTGAGAGCTTATTAATTTATTAACTAGTGAAAATTGAATTATTGTGTGGTTAATTAATTTATAAGCATGCCAGCCACAATAAAGTCAAGACCAAGTAAACTTTGGATGGCTGTCCAATTTTCTTGACTGGCCAATCAGATTTTGATTCCTCATTCAAATAACTATTTTATGCTTCTTCTATTATTTAAGAATTATTATATTATGCGCACACCAAGACATAGCTAGACTTTTTTAAACATAACGTTACACATCTACTATCGAAACCTCATACGCAACACTTTGTCGTATAGATGTTTGAAATAAATAATAGTGATAACAACCACTAATTGCACCATAAGTTTAAATAAGACTTTTCATCCTGACTGCTATCCTATTTTGCAATCCTATTTTGATTTTAAATGTTGGGCTACTAACAGAAGTAGGAGCTAGTATAAGCGTATAACTAGGAATATAATGTTGTTCTTCTTGAACTTTATCATATTCATGCATCTTTGCGGACGAAACGAACTTCTTGGACCATGTTCAAGACCACAACAAATTGGTTGTAGGCCAATCTTCTTGATATATATAATTCTTTTCTTAGACTCTCTCCCCATTAGACGGTGAAATAGATGTTCCGAAGTCATGAAAGGATTCTCATCAATGGATTCGTTTTTGTTCATAAGCATGTTACTAAAATACATATTTTTTAAAAATAATAAAGCATATACTACATCATAGGAAATAGAAAAAAAAAGGTTCTATAGTATACTTATAGTTATCATTGCTGCGACATCCTTTAGTTTGATAATTTCTATGATTCTATATATTTTACCTATTTACACATATTTATTGGGCCTTTTGAAACTATTATTTATGACACTAAAATCTTTACATTAAATATTATAATATCGTCTCAAATTACTTGGAATTGAAATTCCATTCTTAATCCTTTTATTCGAAAGGAGCTGATAAGAAGAAAGTATAACGCCCACAGCCCACTCCTGTAGTGGAGATGGAATTGCGAAACAACGACCATATCAACTATAATCCAAAAAGAATGAAGCTGAGGCCCAAATTCAAAATGAATATTTGATTCAACGGGATTCTCTTCTTTGTTTATCAACAAAGATCCGAGGGGAAAGGATCTGTTGCATTATATGACAAAGTGGATTACTAATCCGGAAAATCCCATTTCTCTGTTTTCTGATCTTTGTGCTCTTTCCTTCAATTTTAAGTCAAGCCTAAAATCAATTTTCGAAGACAAAAGTAGAAAGCCTTTTTACACATTGCACATTTTCATACACAACATAATCATCAATCAAATGAATGGGGCATCGTACATAAAATATTATTTTATCTTAACCAGATAAAGTAACGCCTAACAAACTATGGGATGACTTCATTCTCCGGCATATACGTGTACATGCAGGGCACTTTATGATGCAAATAGAGATCAGCAAGAGAACTCATTGACCTTCTTTAATTTGCTGGTTGCCTAGTTGCTCAACTGACTCGAATGCAGAACACCTAAAAACTCGTCAACAGCTCTTACCCACCTACAAGAGATTTTTTTCATTACCGATAGCACTCTAGCAAATATAAACTGGAAGGCAAGATGGAACACTATGAATGATCTCTCTGTGTGTCTGCACTGTTTTGCAGAAACAAGCCAGAGAAAGTTGAATACAAGAACATAGCACCAAAATCACCTAAAAGATGATGCACGCGTAATTCTTACCAGAGGCTTTTTGCAGCTAATCCTTCATAAAATGGGAGGTGTCCACCATGCTCTGTGGTAGCCAATATCACATTCTTGTTTAACCTGCAAATTTGATTGTAAAATTGGCAACTATATTAATTTGTTTCAATAACCACATTCAGTAATATACTAATAGAATATATGTAGGATAACTAACACAACAACTAAGTCTTTAAAGTTTAAACCCAAGAAAACTCACACAATTTCAATAAATTTCCAGCAGATTTGAGTATATTAAATGACACGGTTTCCTTTAAAATTGTTCAAATTCCCAGCATTTGCATCTTACTCTATCTTTACCATCAGTGAAAATGAGTGTTTTGAAGGTTCCAAAAATTAATAAGGGTACGTACCGGCACTCATCCCATGGAATGGCTTCTCTTATACATATTGGATCATCTACAGAACTAATGCACAGAAGCGGCACCTTTATATTTTCGACAACGTTAGTACTACAACCACGCCTGTAATACGTATCCACAGTCTGCAAAAAGGGAAACAATTTGATCATTTGTTATTCAAAAAGGAGAATGAACTCGAGTACTATTACCTCGTAATTAGCAACAACACGGAATGCAGCTTTATCAAAGTCTCTGCAGTAACGTGACTGAAAACATGAGGAAACGGTTATGTTTTACAGTTATCAGTGCAACAATATAAGAACTCCCATGCATTCGATATATCATTTGCATTTGACTCCCAAAGTTAGAGAAAATGCAAAACCGTGAAGAGCATAATCAAGAATATATTTAAGATGTTCCTTTACCAGGCCTGGGACAAAAAAAGTGTAAGTGCAAAATCAAACCATGCCATGAATCGAATACATGGTTCAGAAAACTGACAAGTAAGGGTCAGTCTCAAAATAATGTTTCAAGCACTTTAATTTGCGGTTGGTCAAATTATTAGCAATGAAGTTACACAAAACTGTTGACAGAGAAACTGAGCTTACCTTTTCAATTTCTTCCCAGTTTGAAATACGGGAAACTACGGCCTTGTGCCTACCAAAAAAAATAAAATAAAAAATTCATGTTGCTTGCTAATTTAATCAAGGAAATGTAAGACACCATAATGCTTGAAAAACGTGAATCAATCATTGTTAGTTCTGCGAGATAGAAATTTAATGCGATCTTAAAAACAGGAAGAGAAAGTAGGGAACATGGACAAACATGTATGCATATCCTTTGAGGCCGTTGGCCAGAGCTTTACTGTAATATTCTTGTATAATTCCACGCTTCAAACCCCTGTCACATAACTGAGAAACAACGGGAGGAGATCCAATTTAGAGTAGTTATAACAGTGTCGACGCCCAAAAAATAGTGGCCGACCTCTGTCTCTAGCAAAGTTTGCAGAAATCAAATTAAAAGGGAACACAGAAGAATAGGCATTACTATTTTAGAATAAGAGTGCAGAAATATAAAGATTGGAAAAACATTAAAACCTTGATTAAGATAAATTTCAGAGATGAGAAAACGAAGTTAAAACTATCAATTATGGAGAGAGAAAGTATAACGAGAAGATTTTGTCTGATGGCAGCGGTGGCAAGGGAAAATTTCATTTCTTACATGCAAAATATTCACAGGAAAAAAGATCGAAAATTTAATTTCTTACATGCAAAACATTCACAGGAAAAAAAGATTTTAACATACACTATCGAAAAGAATTCTTTATGTATTCGCTAGTTTAGACCAATGAATAACAAACCACACAACAAAAACTAACCAGAGGGTCCCAAGGAGAACAGATTGCTACAGCTCCTGCTACAGGGACGTCAGTCGCATCATCACCAAGGTAGAAAACCTGAAAAGTAGTAGGTATGGAATAGATTAGAGATTCGAGCATGCATTTTCAAGAACTCTTTATGGAGTTACTGCACACCTACACAAGACATTGTTGGATATATAAAAAGTTCCAAAAGAAGTTCAAGATAGTTCTGTTACTTTATAACAATTTAAGAAAGGAATGCCAGGTTGCTAAAACCAAGTACAGGTACTATATCTCTTCTTTTAGTATTAAGAATTTGACTAAATGTGTGAAGCTGATGGAAAAACTCCCAAAGACTTGACCGTGCTTCTCAACTTGAGCATAAAAGATATTTGGCCTGACCAAATTCAGCATTGAAGTATCAAGATGGAAAATCAATTACAGAGAACGAAAGAAGCTCCGTGAAGTCATTGCCCAAACTTTTATCAATTGATCAGCAGAGTTGTCTCAATATAGGCATGGACTCGGCCACAAGAGAAAAATGATTTTGGCAATAAATCACCATGTGATATGCCTAACAAGCTAAAACACCCCAGTGGGTATAAAAGATGCAAGAAAACACCCATGCCATGCGAAATAGGAAAAGAAGAAAGAAATGTATTACATAACACAAGGGCTATGTTGCTATTGGCCTCACAGGCTCACATATGGTACATGGCATAATCTCCAACGTGCACTCATTAGTATTTTAACCTGAACACTTCAGCCTAGCTATTGCTAGATCTATATTCCAATCCTAAGAAAATGTAAGAAGAAAAATATCCATTAAAAATTTCAAGTTGTGGTCTGTAGATGTCAACAACCGACCAGTTCCCTTCTGTGATGTTTGCCTTAATTGATATTGGCTAAAATCGTACCCTTGTACTGCTTGTCAAGTTAATGAGAGTAATGACCTCAAACACGTATCTTCGGCCTTGTCTCCATCTCGTAGAAAGATGATTGAAATCTTCTCAAAAAACAAATAATGAAATAACAAAGAAAGAACTATATCCTACACTATCTAATTACAAAACGAAAACAACATGAGATTCTTGTAAAACAAGGATGGGAAATGCTGAAGGAATCTCCATACCATCATATTCGCACCAATGCTGGTTCCAACAACGAATAGAGGAGCTTCCGGGTATTGGTAGTTGAGATGTTTCACGACTGCCCGTATGTCACCCGTCCATCCACCATAGTAGAAAAAATCAGACTGTATGTGATTTAAGTGGGAATCAACGTTACAAGTCATATAGAAAGCACTGGGACAATATAAACTAAATGGCACTTGCATGATGGAGTTAAACACAAACAACAAAGTTTGCTCATCCTAATCGGTTCATTTAAACTAAATTTACTGATGTTGACAACGGCATTTTACACCATTGCGTGGAGACTTATATTTAACTGGAATGGACCAGTTAAATGTAATGCACAAAGATCTTCCCCTCGTATTTTTTTTCTTTAGGCAGTTGCCCCATTCAGTGTTTATAATTAGCTACAACTAAGTAAAAACTTATCATACATAAAGTTATATGCTGAGATGCACTACTATATTTTTCTCTACTACCCCCCCTCTCGATCTTCCACAGTCCTGAACACCAAATCCAACAAACTTTTCAAACTAAATCTCATAGTTGTACTTTGAGAGAATCAGATCACATTAACAAACTGGGTGAAATTAAATAGTCCCATTCTGAAGACCCTATGATTTTTGATGATTCTGTATCTTTCATGAATCAGTTCTACACGTCTACTAGTAATAAAAGGTAATACTCACAGTTAAAGGTACACCGCCAAGTCCGCGATGATTGATTACAACAATCTTCCAGCCACGCTTAGCAATTGTCGAAGCTAAATGTTTGACATACTGAGTAAAAGATAATAAGGGCGGGTTAGAATATAGCAGACGTGGTAATTGTCGATTATGCATAAAAAACTTGAAAGAACTGACAGTTTATCAAGTATACTAGCTGAAGAAGGAGGTGATATAACTTCGTAGAGGAGTATCTGCACTAAAATGCTAACTCTCAACACGCACCATAACTTTGAGCAGAGTCCAATGGTACATGAAGCAACAACTGCTATTTAAATTTATGTACTTTTATTTGACAATAGCGCACTATCAAAAGATTTGGTGGTTGGAGAAATGTGAAACTAGCTTGAGAAGCTTTCATTAGAAAGATAACACATTGATAAGAGAACAGGATAAAAGCTAGATAGCTTACAGCAGCATCAGAATCACTTGTTAAGCCCGGAACAATGATCACAATAGGTTCTTTATCATCATGCTGAACTGCATCAGCTTGACCAGATGGTTTCTTGTCTGGAAAAAGTAAAATTAGATACAATCAATGTAACTGGAACAGAACAACTTGTACCTAGGTGAATACAAATATATATCTGCAATACGCACTATAAGAAATCAATGCCACCTTCAAACGGAACAGCACAATTAGTAAAATCTTCTTATATCAGCTAAACACAAGGCAGAAACTTATGATATATGATGATAATGAAGTCAACTGAAATTCTGTTACACTACTTCAAACTCATAATGAGCCATTGTATACTCAGATCACCTAAAAAAAAACAGACCTAAGAAACCGAAATTAACTTGATTGTAAACAATTAGCACTACTGAAGTTTAAATAGTTAAAAATACACCCAAATACAGATAGGGTGTAGATGCAATTGTCCCCTCTATACATGTATATTAGAAAAACACAATGCAGCGGGTAAAAAGAGCGTACGCGTAACCTTCATCATTGACGACCCAATCCAAAGCTAGAGTTCCACCATCGGAGGTCGTAAACAACTCTCTGTAACGTTGATCCTCTTAGCGCAATGTACTTCACACAAACAAACATACATACACATATAAAATAATTTCGAAGAAATCAATGTCTATCAAACTTGATACCTTGTATAGTTAACGACAGGCGCATTTCCATTACCAAATTTGTGTAGGAACACAATCTGAAGATGCGGACTACATAACCACGGAGTCGATAAGTACCTGTTATTAATTAATAAGAGCATATAACTGATCAATCCATTAGCTAGTTACACAAATGAATCAATGAACAAACAATAAGAAGAAAAGATTATAGTACCTTCCATGAAGTATTTTACACTTGGAAACGACGTCGCGGTAGAGGTTAGAGGAAGGATTGAACGTCAAGGTAACTGCCTGTCCCTTAAACCCGCTCCATAAATCTTGGAAGAAATGCATTTCAAGAAAACGGTACAGAAAAACGGTTAAGCTAAAACATATTCCAACTAAATAATGATAAACTGGAATTGATATTGCCGCCTCAAACAACAGTTGGTACGGTGATTCTGAATTTGAGCACTTCATCCCTTCCTTCAATATTACTATTTACAACTGATCTGATCTGATGATAACAGAAATAAGCACTCAACAAACTCTAACAACCTTGTTCTATTACTTACTATGTTTGAATAAAATGTCAAAAGGGTCAACAGTCAACACTAGCACTTAATATTGATAATTTTGATAGGAAAATGCTTTTGTGACAGTCCTACAGTCTCACAGTCCCACTTTCATTTTATTTTTCTTTGATAGTTAATGGTTTAAAAAAATATGAGCAAACGGACTTAGCCTGTCTTGTTCCAACCTTCTTATTTTCAAATTAAGCCTCAAGATTTTGATATTATTCAAACTGACTATTTTGTATTGTTTAAAGTGAAAGGTGATGTAGAAAAAGACGTAAAAAAAGACTAATGAAAAACATAAAAAAGACTAATGAAATTTGGCAAAATCTTTAGTATTTTGATACATGCTAATTATTTCATTGTATGATATATATATATATATATATATGTGTGTGTGTGTGTGTGTGTGTGTGTGTTAAGAAAAGAAAGGAATATTAATCATGTTAGCATATTAAATTGAGAAATTTAAGTTAGAAGTACATAAATAAAATACAAAATTTTGTCAATTGGTTGAAGATATCGTAGCTCAAATTTTTTTATCCAATGTGACAAGATATATTAACTTGGTAGCTCCTTTAAATCAAAATAACATTATAATTTCCTAAATAAAAAGCAAGGTAAAAATTAAATTCATAAATAGAGATTATATACCTTGTAATGTACAAAAATAGTTTGTAACTCTTTTATTGTTAAAGTAATATATATATATATATATATATATATATATATATATGCATACATATATTAACAATCTAACCGTGATTGAAATCACCTTGAGATCGTGATTGGAGGTCTCCCATGACCCATCTTTAAGTAAAATAGTAGTTTTTGAATTAAATATCAATATAATTAATCTAACATTAAACAATTATATTATATAAAAGATTTTTACTTCAATTTGTTGAAGGGAACGTGTATTTAAAATTAAGAGACGTTATGTCTCTATATTTATATTATGTAATTTTTCTTTTCAAATTTTTTCTATGAATATTAATGGAAAACAATATCCTTTTTCCTCAAGTACTCATGGGTAGCAATAATTTGCGTAGTAAATAATAATGAGTTTTCTGGCAATTCGCCTCTCAGGATATTGCATACGTATTATGCTTGTATGCTTTTTTAATTTATTAAATGTGGGGTCTTTTACTAAGTATTAAATATGATGGACTTTTAAGAGAATTTAAGCATCTCAAAACACCAAATTGCAATTAATACAATTGGGACTGTATGACTGTCCCTCAGAGGGACGGTCAGGCTAGCAGAACTCATATTGATAATATTGTTCCACATTCAACAAAAAATTTTGTGGCAATTGTTGTCTTTTAATGGTAATAATTAATCAGCGTGGCCATTATCGTGTTATATTTCAATTTTCAAGTCTTGTTGTCTTGTGGGACCTAAGCCTAGTGGATGTTAAAATAAGGTGGGTGTCCGAACGTTGACTTACGTAGCCATCCATCTCGGACTTAAGTCGTCGCTATAAAAATTAAAAATCACAATGAAAAAAAAATCATTGCACTCAAAGATGCGATCACATTCTGAACGAAACGAGTTGGACTGGCTCGCCAAAAATATGAGCCAAGCCATCTAGTCCATATTTCCTTTTTTGTTAAAATATATATGGGCCGACTGGGTTTGTAATTTTGGTCCATATTTTGTGTTTTTTTTTTGGAACTTAAATTTAGATAAGAAGGTTAGGAAAGATAAATTCATGGTACTTTTATTGAGTTGTGTAGTAAAAAAAATGATTGCACATATTGTAAATTACAACAACTAACATTACATATCTAACTTAAACTCTAAAAAAATATTGTTACGAACAACAGTTCATAGGGCAGCATTCAATTTTAACAATCTGATATCATCTTATTATAATAGTTTTCATCAAAATCCAGTACCGTTTCAAATTTTCTCAAGGTTTTTTGTCCATAAAGGTTTCTCAATAATAATATCTTAGATGACTTTGATGGCTTTAAGGTTGTTCCTAGAATTATCAATCGACATACTCTATATTTAGTTTTTTGTGCCCCAATATTCTAAACATGTCATTCTAGCATTAAATATGTCTTCACCTTTGTGTTGACATTCTAAATCATCAAATTCTATTATTATTTTCTTTATCATCCAATTTTTATCTATCCATACACTTATGCAACTAAAATAATTTACACTACTACCTTGCCAAATATTCAAAGTCAGCGAAATTTTGCTATCCAACTCTATAAATTCATTTCTAAGTTGAATCATGAATTCAACATAGTGTTAATATCCATCCTTAAGAGACGCTTTTCTAGATACTTTCTAAAATTGGCATTGTACTCCTCTATGAATGACGATTTCAAAAATCCCTTTTTTTTTGAGAAACTCAAAGATAACTTATTTTGAACAATAAATATTGCTAAATATTTTACACATAATTTTTTGGTCATACCTCCATGGAAGATAGGTATCATTCAGTTGTAGTATCATACTTGGATCATTTGTTGTCGATTTCTTATCCTTGTCAAGTGTCGCATCAACGGTGTAATGCCCGCGCCAAGTGGAAATTTATACACCTGCCTGCAAAGTGTACATGGGGCTACTTTAACCTAGTAGTTTGAACGGACAATTCCCACATTTTGGAAATATTAGCTTTTTTGCGTCGTTTTGACGCAATTGTTGCTTCACTAGCTGGAGTCTCGGGAATGTCCTCCTTCATTTCTTCATCATTTCCTTATCTATCGTTTCATCATCGTTTTGGTCGTTGTAGTTGTTCGCTGGCATATTCTATTCGTGTTCATCTTCGTGATGTGTAGGGAGATCTTCGTGTAAAACTGGTGCTTGGTGGTAGACAAAAATTCTCATTTTTTTTTGTTCCTTATGGCACAAATCTATCACGCTCTGTCCAATTGTAATTCTGCGTGAATTGTTCTTACTAACGACGAGTACTTTGATAAACATCCATCTTTGGTGCTCGTTATGAAGAGGCAATATTTGATCACGGAGTAGGGGCACATCATTGGGCTAACGAGAGCTAGAGCAACGATGAGAATAAAGATTGAGATCTCTCCACATAGTAAAGAAAAAAAAACGAGAATTTGTAATGTGAATTAAAATTGAAATACTAAGTTGAATTGAAAATTGATATATTTGTATGAATTTAAACTTGGATAAGATTGGGTTGTGAGACTGAAGTGAATTGAGGGGCTATTATAGAATTTCTAAAACTTCAAAAAGGTGGAAAGAAGAGGATTAACAACGGATAAAAGTTCGAAAGAGCCGTTTGGAAATTCAACATATCAATTTGCGAAGGCATGCCAGGTAACTTGCCCTTTTTTCTTTTCAATCGCTAGCCCAATTTTTTAAAACTTTTTTCTTTGAATTCGAGTTGGGATTTATGATGCCCGGCAAAGAAATTCATTTTTTGCCCATATTTCGGCCTATTTTGGATATGGAACAGTGGACACGATCTGGGCTCGTCCATGTTATTTAGGACGAGCTCGTTTCAGTTCGTCTAAACTATGAGACGATTTGAACCGGCTCTCCTGAAATGACTCGCCTCATTTAAAAAAAATGAACTGAGCCAAGGCGAGACAGCTCGGTCCATAATCAACTGTCACCAGTTAAAAATGCAAAGACCATAAATGTTGACACATGTATAAAGTTGATCACCTACTCTTAAAATTGATGGTGTTAGGATTGTGAAGTGTGGAGAATAAATACGAAGAGTTGAACGTGGTGACATAAGGAGAACGCAACACGCTTCAGAGTGATGGTCGCGTTGCTCGGGCAGAAGGGACAACACAAGCTGCTCCGGCCCCTGGCGTGGTCGAGTTGCCCTGAAAGAGGCAGCGCGGGTCGCGTGACCTTAGGTGAGTCTTGTGCAGTTTGACCAAAAGATGACGCGAGTCACGCCGCCCAGCATCACAGTGAAAATCTTAACTTGGATCGCTCCCACAGGTAGTGATAGACGATTTGGGTAAGCAAATTGTGTCTTGTGTGGTGTCATTGTTTATTACTTTTAGTATTTTATGCATTACTCTGTTCTTATTACTTTTATCAATCAATTCGATGCGCAACATATAGCGTTTCAGTGCGGGTTATGGCACCCTCTCACATACTCCAATCTTCAACATCATGCAAAAAATTAATTAGAAACTACCACTACCACAATTTAAGAAAGAAAAAAACACATAAATACTACTATTTCATCAACCCCATCCGTAATAATATATCGAATAAGCATGAACTATTAAAATTTCAAAAAATTAAGGCGCCAAGTGGTTTTTTTCACTGCCAACCACATATCCACTAGTAAGCATCTTCACTTCGAGAATGAAATCCGTAAGATCTTCAAAATATAAGGGAAAAGAAGATGGGTGAAAAGAAGGGTTGCCCCTACTACTTTACTCCTTCAACATTGCTCGTCTCTCTCCTTCACCTTAGTAGTCAACACTCTATACCCATCGCTTAGTCGTCGCCACTGTCGTGTCACTTTACTTCGTCACCCGAAGGCAGACATTCTTATGCTCTATCATAAATAGGTTTGTACGTTAAACATACTAATTATGAAAAAATAAAAATATTAGTACCTTATTAATTACTTTTTTGACTTGATATTAGTACTTTACTATTGTTCTTGAAAGTGTTTAATTCCACATCAGAATAAATAATTGTTCTAACAATTTTTCAGCATCACGGGGGTTTACATTGCGATAAATTAGACGAGTTATGTTTGCCGAAACCAAAAATGTGGGATGTGCATTTAATTCATAGATTTTCATAAACGTCATTTAAAAAAGGAACACAATTTATAAATGATTTTTTTAAAGTTAACCACTATGTTAACACCATTTCAATTTCACTATATTGGCAAGTTCCAATTTAAGTCTACTAAGTTGTCTACTAAGTTCAACTCCGAATTGCACACTCCACCTTTGGGTGTGATTTTCGGCCGCGATGCTTTTTGGGATAAAGGCACACGAAATCTCACTTGTTGGGGTCCTCACGTCTCAAATCATGAGCTCAAAGCCGAACCGCACACTTCATCTTTAGGTGTGATCTTCGGCAGCGAAACTCTTGGGGATCGGGGCTCCAATTGTGATCTTCATTTTTCTCGTTTTGGGAGGCATAACTTTAAGCCTCCTTAGCTTTGGTTCTTATGTATGGTCTGCTTGGTTGAGGACTCCAAGTATGGCTTAATTTGTTAGTCCTCATTTTATTTATAAAACCTCTATATTTCTCTAAGTTGTCTCTGGTGTCAATTTTGATCCAATTTTGATATGCATTGTCCGAATTACCAAGCAAGCAACGCTTGACCCACCAACAGTGCCAACTTAGTGGACTTAAATTGAAATTTACCAATATAGTGGGTTGAAACTGAAATTGTGTCAACATAGTGGGCCAACATAGAAGATTTATAAGAAAAAAAAATTAGAATTTTCAGCATTTTTGCTATATTTGTGTGGCGCGGTGTGTGTGGGTCACGTGCTGCTTGCATGAATTTTGGTAATACATATCGAAAAATTGGGTCAAATTGATCATCAGTACCAACTCAGTGGACTTAAATTAAAACTTGCCAATATAGTAACTTGAGATTGAAATGATGCTAAAATAATGGCTCAACTTTAAAAATTTCTCATTTATTTATCCTTGCCTCACCCCTACCTACCGCCTCCACCAAATGTAAAGATTATGATCATTGATCGTCACGACGATGGTGAAATCGAAAATAGAGAGAAGAGAGAAGAGGGAGACGGATAACACATTAGGGTTTGTGAAAAATGTATAGTGAATTAATTAAATCAGTCACAAAGCCCTTTATATAAGAGGGCCTCGATTGACTAAAGAGAAAATACAAGGAGTAAAGTGTAAAAAAAAGAAGAAGGCTATACTGAAATACAAAACGCGACTTTGAGAGTCGTCTAACACCCAACTCAAGAGGGGCATGGATGACAATAAGGCCAATTTTGGACAACATCCATCTAAAGGCTTGGACCGCTAAAGCTTTGGTAACAATGTTCGCGATCTGGTGTCCGTTCGAGACATGTTGGACCTCTAAAAGTCCCTGTTGAACCTTGTCGCGAACAAAGAAGCAATCAATTTGAATGTGCTTCGTGCATTCATGTTGAACGGGGTTTACAACAATGGTAGCTGCACTCTTGCTGTCAGTGAAGAGAACTGGAGTGCGAGTTTGAGATACACACATGCCATTGAGCAGTTGAAGTAGCCATATAATCTCGCATGTGGTGGTGGCCAGAGCCCGATACTCGACCTCGGTTGAAGAGCGGCTCACCGCTGCTTCTTGGCTTTCCAAGAGACAAGACTATCACCCAAGTAGACAACATATCCGGTAATGCTCCGTCGAGAATCAAAACAGCTGGCCCAGTCATTGAAAAATATTTTAAATGAGTTTCATTGTTAGATGGGTAAAATAGTCCCTTACCTAGGCTGCTCTTTATATACCAAAGAATTCCATGAGCAGCAGCTTGGTGTGTGACAGTAGGTCTAGCCATATACTGAGTCAGGCATTGAATACTAAAGCTCATATCTGACCTAACCATTGTCAAATACAATAATCTGCCCATTAATCTCCGGTAAGCAGTGGGATCTACTGCCCATTAATCTCATGTAAGCAGGGAGATCTGACAAGTAAGGAGAATAACAATTAATTTGTAACTTGGGTTTAGAATCCATAGGAATAAGAGAAGATTTTGAACCAAGATAACCATAATCCTCTAAAATATCTAATGCATACTTTCTATGGCAAAGAGAAATGCCATTTTTAGACCTAGCTACCTCAATACGTAAAATATACTTAAGATTACCCGAGTATTTGATAGTAAATTTGGAATGCAAATGATTCTTAAGAAAAGTAAGTGCAGACAGATCATTTCCAGCAATAATGACATCATCAATATCAATCAATAATACAGTGAAAAAGGAACCAGATTGTTTCACAAAAAGGAAGAATTAGAGACATACTAACTATAACCAAAATCAAGTAAACAAGATGTAAGTTTGTTATACCATTGTCTAGACGCTTGTTTTAAGCCATAAAGACTCTTTTTAAGTAAACAAACTCTTTTATCACTTTAGAGAAATACCAAGGTGGGGGAGTCATAAATATAACTTCATCCAAATCCCCATGAAGAAATGCATTATTTACCTCTAACTGATGAACATGCCACTTATGAGAAGCTGCTAATGCTAGAAGAACCCTAACAGTGGTAAGCTTAGCAACATGAGAAAAGGTGTCGAAGTAGTCTAACCCCTCTTCGCGAGTGTAACCCTTGACTACCAACATGGCCTTATACCTTTCAATGGTGCCATCAGATTTTAATTTCACTTTAAAAACCCATTTACACCCTATACAATGTTGTACATGTGGCAACTTAGTTAAGATCCAAGTGTCTAGCTTGCTTATAAGTTTTAGGTACTTTAACAGAAGTTAGGGCAGAACCCAAATGTGAGATGCAATGGGATTCCTAACATGCAAGTTTGAGGATAGGGCATTGCTCTTATGCAATGAATGAGGCAAGTCATAGTCATAAATGTCCAGATAAGCTGGAGGATGCACATACCTACTTGACCTTCTAACAACAATACCAAGAGCATGTAAGACTGGTAAAAGGGGGAGGAGAAATGTTACTAGCAGAGCTAAGTCATGGGAAGAAGCAAGTGGGCGGGGGATCTTCATTGGTACTGAGTAGGATGGCACAAAAGGTGGAGATGGAGTAGCTAGAGCAGAAGCTGGGGGAGAAGGCTGGCCAGGGCCACTTGCAAATGAGTAGTCCACATCAGGATCAAGAACACCAACATCCCGCAAAAGAACAAAAGGTATGGTGCAAGCATTGCTAGTGTTATGCCTAGTAGGATTAGAATGATCAATGTTAGGTTTAAAAGGATAGTCAGATTCATAGAAGATGACATTTCTAGAGAAAAAGGTCTTCCCACTAGAAATGTCTAACAGTAAATAACCCTTAGTGCCCATAGGATATCCTAAAAAAAAAACACTTCATGACCCTAGAATCAAACGTGTGTC
Organism: Linaria vulgaris; assembly: GCA_948329865.1. Lineage (NCBI taxonomy): Eukaryota > Viridiplantae > Streptophyta > Magnoliopsida > Lamiales > Plantaginaceae > Linaria > Linaria vulgaris. The sequence goes on from OX415253.1 coordinate 78,910,002, forward strand.
TATAGAAAGATATTGTAGATGCAAAACAGAGGCAGTCAAAACATCTAAGTAAAGTATAATCTGGAGGCTTATTATACAAAACCTCATAAGGGGACTTATTTTGAAGAACCTGAGAAGGTTAATAAGAAATGCAGCAGTGGCAATGCAATTAGTCCATTAAATCAAAGGTATATGAGATTGAAATTTTAAAGATCTAGCAACTTAAGTAAATGCTGATGTTTCTTTTTCACTATACCATTTTGTTGAGGATTTTCTATACAACTCCTCTGATGAATAATGCCAGTAGTTTCATAAGAAATTCAGTCCCATTGTCTGTCCTGATGGTTTTGATCTTTAGAGGAAAATTGAGTTTGAACAAGGTTAGAAAACAAAAACAACTTTTGTTCAACTTCAAATTTGTGTTTGAGAAAGTAAATACTAGTACATCTGCTGAAATCATCCACAATCGTTAAAAAGAATCTAAAACCATCATGAGAGACAGTGGAGAAAGGACCCCAAACATCACAATGTATTAAATCAAATATCTTTTCTGAAATGGAAGAGCTTTGAGAAAAACACGGTTTCTTTTGCTTTGAAAAAATGACATGCATCACAAAGTATGCAACCATATGCATATGCAGGAATATCAGAGATAAGTCCCATCTTCTGAGAGGAGGGATGGCCTAGTATATTATGCCATAAAACTTTAGGAACAACAGAGACATTACAGGAAACATTGTTCTGAGTACAGAGAGTTTGCAAAACACAATTATTAAAATGCACAATGTATATGCCATGTTGGAGTTTAGTAGAACCACTCATCTTCTTCATGAAGATGTCTTGCAACATGCATATAGAAGACCAAAAGAAAGAAGCAAGGTGAAAGGAGGAGGTTAGTTTAGAAACATAAACCATGTTAAAAGAGAAAGCATGGAAATACAACACATTTCTTAGAGTAAGATCAGGTGAAATCAAAACATCACCAAGTAGAGTAGCAACAATAGAACTGTTATTAGGCAGTTTAATACAAACATTCACAGATTGGGGTGTAGTAGTAAAGAAGTGAGGTGTGCAAATCATGTGATCTGTAGCACCAGGGGTGTGATCATGCTGATTTAGACTTTTTGAAAGCTAAAAATTGTTCAAACAAATTTTGCAGATTAACATCAGGACCCACAAAACTCACAGGGGGAAGTTGCTCACTAGAAGTAGAGTAATTAGCAGAAGAGTTAGGGGCCATCCCAACCAGGGGGTTACCCCAATATCTGAAAACATTTGTCAACCGTGTGGCGAGTATAGCCACAAAAAGGGCATTTCAACTTCTTCTTATCTAAGTTAGCAGGGGGTTTTGAAAAACTTTTGTTAGGACCAGAAACAGTGGAGGGAGAAAATTTGGATTGATATTCAGAAAAAGTTAGCATTGTTAGTTCTAGTAAACATAACAAGGGATTTCAACAAAGGGAGTAGAGTATAACATATGTTGGTTTTCTTCTTGCATAAGTAGAGAATAGACTTGAGACAATGAGGTGAGGGGTTTCATGAGCAATATCTGACTACGGATAGTAGTAAACGAGTCATTTAAATCGAAGATGAACCCAAGAACACAATCATGTTGTTGCAAAGAAAGCAGATTCTTGTTGATATTGTAAACATAGTGACCGCATGAGCACAAAGTGATGGGCGTTGGTTAACATACTCAACCCAAACAGATCTAAATGTACTATAATATTCAGTAATAGACATAGCATGCTGAGATATAGTATAGAGGTATTTTTGAGATAAAATACCCTAGATCAGTCTGTGCAAGAGTAACGAGTTTTGAGTTCTTCCCATACCTCTAGAGAAGTGGTCAAGAATTGCAAAGTCTGGTGAATAGGCTTGATGATGGAGTTGAGGATCCAAGTGAGAAACAAGTTATTGACTCGTATCCAGCAGATCCCAGAGGCCTTGTCATCGATCGGAATCAAAAGTGAACCGTCAATGAACCGACCCATGCTTTTGATGTTGAGAGCCATCTGAATCGTCTTGCTCCACGTGACGTAGTTGTCTGCGGTGAGTTGATCACCAACGATTGAGGAGTCGTGAACGTCGTGAGACCAATGAAATACACCGATGATAGATTTTCGCACGACGGACCCAACATAGAGGAATCGAAGGAGCTTTTAGTCTTGACACGGTAGAGGAAGTCGCCGAAGAAGTCATTATTGAGGAGATATAGTGGATCAAAGAGGACATAAGAGAGTTCGTGAAATTAGGGTTTCATATAGGCGAATTAGGGATCGCAAAAGGGGAAAAAGTGCAGCGCACCTAAACGAATGATACCATGTGAAAGATTATGATCCAGTAATGAATTCGATTATTGATTGTGACGATGATGATAAAATTGAAAAGAGAGAGAAGAGAGAAGAGGGAGGCGGATAACACATTATGGTTAGTGAAAACTGTATACTGAATTAAGTAAATTACAAACCAGTCACAAAACCTCTATATAAGAGAGTCTGGATTGAGTAAAGAGAAAATACACGGAGTAAAGTGTTAAAAAATGCTATTCTAAAATACAAAACGCGACTTTGAGAGTCGCCTAACACCCACCCAACCAATTCCCAGTAAAATAATAATAATAATAAAGAATCATCATCAAACAAGTACGTTTCCATATAAACTGGTAAAGCTACAATGATATATAGTGGGAAAAAAAAACCATGTTTGGTACCTTATTTTGGCCTATGTTTCGTTTTGGTACCCTAACTTGTCACACCAACTTTTTGGTACCATATGTTTGCAAACTTAATCAAGATCAGTACCTTCGCGACGGAGCCCCAAAATTGCCGCCCTAAAAGTCTAAGTGGCTCGTCGTTGACCCAAATTTGGGGATTTTGACTTATTTTTAACACATGCCCATGCTGATATGTATTATTTAATAAAAAAACATAAAAGACTAAGAAATTAATTATAAATATACAAATTAATTAAATAAAAAATTATATACAATAACTCTTATTCATATTTCTTTTCCTAAACATTAATTAACTATTTCTTAACTTTATAATATTAATAGTTATCAAAAAAAGAACTTTATAATATTAATTAATTAAAGCACCATCTTCCCCAACCTTACTTAACAAACCACCACCACCACCGCCGCTTGCTACCTCACTCGTCGGAGCTACTCTCGGTTCCGGATCCTTTCATCAACAATCCACCACTACCACCGCCGCTCGCTGCCTCCGTCGTCGGAGCTAGTCTGGGATCCGGATCCGTACCTCAACAAACCACCACCACCTCCGCTTGCTACCTCCGTCGTCTGAGCTACTCTCGATTCAGATCATTTTCTCAACAAACCACCACCACCGCCGCTCGCTGCCTCCGTCGTCGGAGCTACTCTCAGATCTGGATTCGTACCTCAACAAACCACCACCACTGCCGCTCGCTACCTCCGTTGTTGGAGCTACTCTCGAATTCGGATCCGTACCTCAACAAACCACCACCACTGCCGCTCGCTACCTCCGTCGTCGGAGCTACTCTCGATTTTGGATCATTTCCTCAACAAACCACCACCGCCGCCGCCCGCTGCCTTCGTCATCGGAGCTACTCTCAGATCTGATCGTGGTGATGAAAGAGAGGGAGGGGAGGGGAGGGGAGGGGAGGGGCCGGGGAGGGGGGCTGTTGAAGATGGTGAATTGTATATTTTTTTAATCACTTTTTAGATTTAAGTTTTTTTTTTCTAACAAAATAGCTTATATTTATAATACTTATATTAATAGTTAAGTTAATTACAAAGATTTATAAAAATTATAAAGATCTAATAGTAAATAGTTGAAAATGTTAAGACAAGATTATATAATAAGTTTTTACAATTTATATAATAAAGTTAATTATAAAAAGAATATACAAACTAGAAATTGAGAATATAAGATTCAATAGATTTTTTGTTTTTTCTTTAAATTAACTAATCCAGTCAGCATGGGCGTATGGCAAGGAAAAAGTCAAAATTAAGATTTTAGGAGTCAACGGCGAGCCACGTAGACTTTAGGGGTGGTAATTTGGGGCCGTCGCCGTGAGAGTACTGATCTTGATTAAGTTTGCAAACATAGGATACCAAAAAATTGACGTGACAAGTTAAGATACTGAAACAAAACATAAACCAAAATAATGTACTAAACATGATTTTTTCCCGTTATATAGTGGACTTGGATATATTGCCCGCGTTCATGCCACTAATTTTGTACTTTATTTTCTTATGTAACACTTTATTCCATGTTGCACCTGTACGTAAGCACTCATATATATATATATATTCAAGCTTGACTTTGAGCTAGCTCAATCAACAACATGTTATTTAGAAGCTCCTTTTTAATCTAAGAAAAAAAACCATGTTCACTGAATGAATGCAGGCTTGTTTGGTCGAGATTATGTTTAAGTTGTCACAGCAGGTAATCCTTCTATTTCCTATTTTTTTATTGTATCTTTGTACCTTTTGAGTATTCCTTCTACTCAACCTCTTATTTCAACAAATCTTTGCCTATCAAAAAAGAAAGAATGAAAAAGCATGTAAGGTTGTAAATAACATGACTGATCAGAATTTCACCAACGTTCAATGAATTGTTATCACGAACCTATAGCGATTAATTCGCTGTAATTTGACTAAGAAAGAATCACATTTACACCGGTAAAAATGAGTTTAATTTATATAGCTTTCTCATAAACTCTAGTTATATGTAAATGTAAAAGACTTTGAAACATAAAAAACTTCTTGAAGATTTGTAGCATATTTGTAATACTTGTGAAACTTTCTCATACTTATATTTATGCCCGGTACACAAATACCTAACACATCACGAGTCTTCAATGATTAGGGGTTGAGACACATGCTAAAAAAAAAAAACCTGTTCAACCAGTTCAGCCGATAAAAACTAATAGTATAAATCAAGCCAGTTCTGAAATTGCGAAATGTCCATAGCTAGTGTTTATATTCTTCAACTTAATCTTTTGTATGTTATACTTAATAGTTAAAAACTAATATTTATATTTTATAGGCAGAATTGCTAAAAATGTGCGATATCTTTGCTAGCTTTACTTTTTATCCGATATCTTATTAAGCCTGAGTTTATGCCCGATATCTTTGTCAAAAATGCCCGAAACACTGTTTGCCCGCATTATCACTAAATTGCGTCTCACGTGGCATAGTCACACTTCCACGTGGATTTAAATTGAGACACCTGGATTATTTTTTATTTTAAACCAGATTTATTTAAGTGCCTAATTTTTTTTAAAAAAAAAACGTATTATACATACATTCACTTAAATATACATTATATATATATATCACTCTTCACTCTTCCACTTTTAATTAGAACCCGCAATTTTTTTTTTAAACCCCTTTCTGATTTTTCCTCATTTTTTAAGAACCCTAATTCAATTTGGGCAAATTCAATTCACCTTTTTTCTCTCCCTCTTGTTAATTCAACAATGTTCGAAACAAGTTATCTCGCTGATATCAACTGCTTTTGTGGTAGAACGGCTATGACGAGGACCTCTTTGACCGACGCAAATTCTGGTCGTCACTTTACTGGATGTTATAAAGGTACGAAGTACGGTTTCAGGTTGTTCTTTTGGATCGATGATCCTCTTTGTAAACGAGCTAGAGTTGTGATACCTCAGTTGAGGACGCGACTTGAAGCGCTGGAATTCAAATTGAGAGAATTAAGAAATTCAAGAAATGAAATAGAGATGCAGAATATGATGAAGGAGTATGAGAATCTGAAGTCCACTATAGCTTAAGAAGAACTATGAGCTAGAAAAAAAGCTGTTAATCTGGAACGCAAGAACATGAAATTTATTGTTGCTCGTTGTTTTTTTTTGATTTTGGTGGTGATTTACCGTAGTGTGTGATTACAAAAGTTTTCACTTTTTAAGGTTTAGTGTGTGTTAGAGATGTATGAGTCAGGTTTAAAGGTTTAGTGGTGTTTGAGTTGTTTAAGATTTGTTTTAGTGGATTAAGGTTTTAAAATATTAGTTTGAGTAGTTTAGGGTTGTTTAATGTTGTCCGTATGTTTTGTTGACTATAACATTTGGTAATGTTATATGTATTCTAATTGCTTGTTTAAGGTTATATTTCCATTGTGACTAATTGGTAATGTTGTAAGGTCCATAATTGGCTGTTTAAGGTTATGACCAAACAAGAGTTATCTTATACATCTTTCAAATTCAAAATGAACTCTATTGCTTGTTTAAGGTTATATTTCCATTGTGACTAATTGGTAATGTTGTATGGTCCATAATTAGTTGTCTAAGGTTATGACCAAACAAGAGTTATCTTATACACCTTTCAAATTCAAAATGAACTCTATTGCCTAAATGGTAAGAATAATACTAAAACTCTAAGTAGATTTGGTTGGGATTCTATTAAGTATTAACCATACATGTATGCCAATTAATGTAACTTTACAAAATTCTCTAATGCAGTTTTATAAAAGTGTGTCACATGCAAATATTAGTTGACCGGGTTTTAATGATTATGAAAAATGGTTGTTCACCTCACCAAGTGGACTATTGAATTACACTGATTACCAATAGGGTTACTCAATTTAAATAGATTTATATAATATTTTATTCAAAATTGATTAGAAAAGTGTTAGTGGTGGCCATTAGTTTACTGATAACTCATTAACTGTCGCGTCTCTTCAACTGTGCCATTAATAACCGCCAACAACCTTAAAACATAACACTTTCTCTCATTAACTCAATCAGGAAAAAACCCTCACAAAAAAGCAAAAAAAAAGCAAAAGATCAATGGCATCATATGCATATGCAACCCTCAAATCTGTGTACAACCCAAAGCACGATAACATTGTCGCCATTTTTTAGGAGTTTTCCTCGTTCACACAAGACGAGGAAACATGGATGCTTAAGAAGCTACGGGTGCTGGTCAAGTGCGACATATGGATATCAGAGGGGATGATGAATGACATCTACGGTGAGGTTGCAGAGAAACTTACGAGGAAATGGGGGACTCTAGTGACTCCTATGATGATAAATGAGGGGCTGATAAAGATGGAGACGAGATTCACGCTCTTCAACTGCCTCTACAGGTGCCCTGGAGTCAAGTTTGACAAGCCTACTGGTATCGTGCTGACGGATCTGTGTACTTCCCTCGCTTTGTTAAGAACGTGAGTATCTCCATACTGATTTTGCATGTTTGTTGAATAATCATGGTAATGTATTTAAGAAATCTTGGCCTTCATGTAGCCTATTATGATGGAAAACATGTTTATTCGTAAATCGTAATGGATTCTTGAACTATACCAGGATGGTGTACCTCTTCCTGGTCAAAAATCTCCCGATTCTGAAGATTAGGGTTCTGTCCTACATGGACATAATTAATGATAGCGGTTTTTGAACAATTTTAATTATGTTTTGTTGATGTTTGTGGTGGTCTTTGAACAATTTGTATTCTATTTTGTTGATGTTTGTTTGTGGTGGTTTTGGAACAATTTCATTTTCGTCTATGTTTTGATGATAAATGGTTGGTATATGGGCCCGCATTAAGGTCTACATATGTTTTGATCATCTGAATTTTGCTGATGGAAATGAAGATCATCTGACTTAACAGGGATACAATCAGACACCTTCAACTTATGAATTTCTTCTAGAATTTTGGGAGCTATAAGTACAATTTGCTCAACTGGTTTCTGGGAGGGTCATTACCAATTGCTCTATCTTTGTTTCTTGTTAATCTATTCATTAGGTACATCCTTATCCACTCAAAACAAGTAATAATGGGCTTCTCTCTTGTTGGCAGAAGAATGCCATTAAAGGTCTCACAAGTGTTGTTCATTATAATGTCATTTCGAGCTTTTGTGTCAAAATATGCCTTAACCCATTGGGATGGTGGCTTGTCATCAAACCATTTGAATGCTTTCCCACTTTTATTTTTGATCTTCTGCATTGATGCTAGAAATTCAGGCTTGGGGGTATGGTGGGCAGCCTCCCACACTCTATCACTCCACTCCAACCCTCTGAATCCAGCATTACCCAAGTTGTTGATCATGTGCCTAACACAATACCTATGTGGTGCTGCTGGAAATACAACATTACATGCCTGGATTAGTCCTTTCTACTTATCACTCATGAATGTCATGTGACTGTGGGAGAATAATGCCAAGTCTTCTTTTAGGATCTCAAGGAACCACATCCAATTGACATAATTTTCCACAGAGATTATAACATAAGCAACTGTGTAGAAACGATTGCCTGCATCCAAACCAACATCAGTTAATAGTATTCCCCCATTAGGACTAGTGAGATGTGCTCCATCTAAACCAATAAAAGGCCTACACCCATTCTTGTAACCATCCTTCAAAGCTTTCAAGCAAATATACATGCAACTAAACTTGTTTTGTCGTGTTTCATCCAATCCTATCACCACAATTGAACATAGGTTAGAATTCTTTAACTAGTCAGCATAATCCCACAACCTACTGCACGGATAAACAGGTTTGCACTCTAGCTTTTCCAAAGTCAGTCTTTTTGCCTTATTGGTCTGGTTAAGAGATATGTCCACCCTAATGCAATCAAGCATAAAACCCCTTGTCCTCCTACTAGGACCAGTCTTGAATACATGCAGATATCTTGCCATCAACCAAGTGGACTTCATATTTTTTACATGATGAGTATCACCACAGCTGTGAAGAGCTTTATAGTCTCTAATCTGAAATGTGTCTTCAGTCAAGAGTTTCAATGCACTTAGTTTCCACTTACAAACCCCTCTCTTAGTTAACCCACCTTGCATGTATCCTAGATGGATCACATTTCTTGATTGTAAGGCTCTGTCTTATTGCAATAACATGAGATTGAATTGCAAAGTTTAACTATTTTTTGTCTCTGAATAACATTCTCAACTCAAAACATGGATTAAAGATTTCATCCTCATTAAAAATGGTCGTTCTGTTTGCTTCTTCATCATGCTCAAAGGTAGGTGCCCATTTAAACTCCTTGGTAGACGTGACCACATCAATCTCATCAGTGTCAGTATCCCAATGCTCCTCACCAATGTCATTGTCATTGCAAGTAAAACCCTCAAACTCATGCTATACAAAGTGTGATGATCCCATCCCCCCAGACTGTTCAGCTACTGCTTGCACATGCCTATGTGTTTCCCTAGTGGCATCAGCTCCTCTCCTGTGATTTCTATCAACTCCAGGTTGCTCATCAACTATAGAATTCTGATTCATATCTAAACCAGAACCCTCTCTTAAACCTTTTCCAATACCTCCTCTTAAACCTCCTCCCAATTCTTGATTTAAATCTGTATCAAGCATTTCATAGCCCTCCAACACTCCTCTGCTCAAATTACCCACATCAGTCCAACACCCATTCCCTTCATCTGGCACACTCTGATCATCATTATGATTATCAATGTAAATTGCCAAATTAGCTGAGAATAGAGCAACCTCACCTGCATTCTTTAGAGTCTTATCATCTGATATAAGCACAAATTTACCCCTAATCTTCAAATACAATTTTTTTGTGACCAACTAGTGCTTGTATGGCAGAAATATTTTCTAACATATCTATAGAAAGGTGGTCTACTTCCACATGGTCATACTTACACCAATACCCTCATTTGTAATCAGGAAATGGAGGCAGCTTGAACACTCCACCTTGAAATAACGTAAGTGTAATACACCTTCTATTCCGAGCTGTTAAAAAGGAGGGAAACCTGTTAGTTAGTTCTATACTATATTATAATTCAACATTTCAGCAGAAATAGTAAAATTAGCATGAACCCTAAAAATTATATTTTTCGGCTTAAACTAACATTAAGCTGTAAATAAACAAAAGACAGTATGACTGAATCACATTATTAGTCATGCAATCTCTAATCCGAAACAACATTAAAAATCCTAAACAAAATCGAAGACTTACGATAAATAGGTGGGAAATCGAGAATCTTTTGTGAAGACCAGGGGCGGACCCAGAAATTTAGTTTGGGGGGGGGGGGGGGGGTGGAGGAACAACGTTGGAGACTTTTTCAGAGAAATTACTAATATAACTTTTTTTTAGAATAAACTACTTTATAGATTATTCATAAATAATTATATGTGATGAAAAAAATGCTCGTAGTTAAAATAATAATGAAAATTATATGTAGGGAACCTAGTATGCGCTCTTAGAATCCATTGGAAAAATGCTTGCATTTTCAGTAAGACTCGCGCAAGGGCGCTCGCCTTTTTTGACTTCCTTATATTTAAATATCTTGAAGTTATTAAAGACCCGCTCCTTGTTTCCGTTAGAGTGAGTCCTCGAGACCTCTTAAAACCATAATGAGCGTATAATTTATTTACCAGTGAACATCTATAATTGCATCAAATTGATCCCCTATTGTTTAATCTATGTCGTGATAAGGTTAGAATTACAAATAAAATAATAACAAAATAAATTTAATTAAGTCTAAATGAATATAATCAAAGTTTAAGGAGAAAAGACTAAGTTAAAGAAAATTGATTTACTGATGTGTATGTAATATTATATATATATATATATATATATATATATATATATATCTAAACACGCTTATTACTACTACTAATATGCCATGAGTGCTTATAGTTCTATTAATTATATTGTTTATTCTTCAATATATATATATATATATATATATATGGAAAACTTGGGGTTTATTATATAGTAGTTGATATATATATATATATAAGGGCAAAATATTTTTTTTGCCCTTTATTTTATGCCAACTTCAAGTTATGCCCTTTCACTTTTCAGTCTTAGAAAATGCCCGTTAACTCCTTACTTTTTTTATAAAAAATGATCGACGGGCTCTTGGATTGGACTGGGTTGCTTTTGGCTGACGTGGCGTCTGACTTGGACGCCACTCGGACGCCACGCCATTAATTTTTTTATTTTTTTTGCATATGTATATATATACAAAACTTTTTATATTTTTCATAATTTACAAAATTATTTAAGTTATAAAAAACAAAAAAACAAAGTAATTTTTTAAAAAAATCACTATTCATCATATCTACCCCCACCCCACCCCCAATTTCGCACCCTCCCCTCTCCCCCAATTTTGTGGTGGTAATTGAGTTTAGGAGAGGGCTGAGGGTGGGGATGGTGGGGGGTGGTTACGCGAAGGGGGTGGGGTGGGGGGCGAAATCGGGGGTGTGGTGGTGGTGGGTGGCGGCGGGAAGAGGGCTGAGGGTGGGGTGGGGGGGTGGTTACGGGAAAAGGGGTGGGTGGTAGGGATGATGAATAGTATTTTTTTAAAAGTTATTTTGATTTTGTAAAAAAATATAAAAAAGAATTGTTTAAGATAAAAGAAAAATTGCATATATAACTTTTTTTAATGTAATTTTATTATGGTTTTTATAACTATTATAAATTTGTAGATATAAAAAAGTTATATATATATATATGAAGATGCAATTTTTTTTTTATAATTTTTATCACCATGATAAATTTGTAGATATCACCATTACTAGTAAATATAAATTTACTAAACACTTTAAGATAAGATTTTCTATTAAACTTGAATTTATACAAACTTTTAGTGTTTAGTTATAATTTTTATCACCATTATAAATTGTAGATTATAAAAAAATTATGAGAATTATGTTAATTTTTAATATTTACTAGTAAATAAAAATTTACTAAACACTTTAAGATAAAATTTTCTATTAAACTTGAATTTATACAAACTTTTAGTGTTTAGTTAAAATTTTCTTTTTAATTCAAAATTATATCTAATTTTATTATATATTGAATTAACATATACATATCTGAACCAATTTTTTTTTTCTTTTTTTATGTTTTTAATATTTTTTATTTTATTTTACGATTTTTTATGATTTAAAATTCAGCCCAGTCATTATAAAATAAAAATTTATTTAATTGACGTGGCATCTTAGTGGCAACCCACTCAGATGCCACGTGGGCAAAATTCAGCCCAGCTCAATCTAAGAGCCCGTCAGGCATTTTTTATGAAAAAGCAAGAAGATAACGGGCATTTTCTAAGCCCGAAAAGTTAAAGGGCATAACTTGAAGTTGGCATAAAATAAAAGGCAAAAAAAATATTTTGCCCTATATATAATATACTAAGATATATTTTATATTTATCTAAAAAAGAGTAGATTTGAGTGTATCTCAAAAAATATCTTATCATCACTTATTATCACTCTTTCTCTCTCTTCTAATTCTCTGTTTACCACGCTCTTTCAAACATTTCACCATGAGCAGAAACTTCTCTCTTACCTTACAATATAAGTAATTAAATATCATAGCTATTTGCTTCTTTAAAAAATATTTTCTAACAAATACATACGTATACTATATATACAGGGGATCCCCCCCCCCTGGGTCCGCCCCTAGCGAATACCTAAGAATCGGCATTTTAGGTGGATTAAAGTGGTTAAGTGGAAGTGCGAAATTTGAAAATCAACGCGATTTAGCCTTTAGGGTTCTTGGGTATTTGAGAATTTTGGTGGCGGGATTTTTTGATAAGTGGAAGAGCGAAGAGTGATATATGTATAATACGTTATTTTTAATTTTTTTGTTTTTAGGTATTAAAATAAATCGAGTTTAAAATAAAAAATAATCCAGGTGTCTCAATTTAAATCCACGTGGAAGTGCGACTATGCCACGTGAGACGCGATTTAGTGATTTGGGGGGCAAACAATATTTTGGACATTTTTGACAAAAATATCGGACATAAACTCAGACTTAAAAAGATATCGGACAAAAAGTAAAGTTGACAAAAGATTTCAAGCATTTTTAGCAGTTCTGCCTATATTCATAGCATTACGATACATACATTAGCAATATAAATAATATATAATATGCATTATGTACAATATATGCATGTATATACTTATGTTGAGGGTGTGATTACTCAGAAGAGAACGAGAAATGAGCATCTACTACCCATTCTTATTCCTATTCTCGCATGCTAAATTATTGTGGGTCCCTGTTCCAAATGAGAAATGCCTACACGAAACAGGCTCGGAAGAGGTTACCCACTTCAAACACCTAACTTTAAGACAACCATTCTCAATCTGTAGCAACTTGATTTAATTTGTTTTGTTGTTTTTTAGTTTGTGGCTTAATTCCCTCATTAGCCATGTGAAATTTATTTATATCATTAATTGGACTTCATTTCTACTAAGAGCCATACGATTTAGTCTGATCAAGAACAAGAAATAATATTTCAACACATAATAAACTATTGTTGTATTGCGTTGGTTGATGAGATCGTTGCCAACATTACTTAATGATTACGGATTAGTGTGTGCTTGGGCACGTCAGATTGAGTTGGATTATTTCGGATTAACGTTGATCAATACTCTCCCACCTAATAATCTCTCCCCTCTCTCCATCCCCGCCCCCTACCAACCCAGTCAGCTCTTCTTGATTATAAATACAAGACAATTTTACATATCACGTATGCCAGCATCATTTGCAAGTTGCAACATATATAGGGCAAGTTGCATATTGATAGCTAGGCTATATCTACATATAGATATAAGATACCAGAAAGAAACTCACACCAAAAAACGCATACACGTAACGTAACGCGGAGAGAGTAAGAGTAATATATAGTTGATAAGACCGAGAGTCGAGATGGGAAAAGAGATTGATGTTGATGAAATGGAACAAGTGATGAGCCGCAACACAAAAAATATGCCACTGTTGTCGTTGAATCACGTGTCGTTCGTCTGCAAATCCCTCCCGAAATCCGTGCAATTCTACGAACAAGTTCTGGGGTTTGTTCTCATTAAGAGGCCCTCCTCCTTCGACTTTGAGGGAGCTTGGTATGTCAACGTGCACACGCCTTTTTCATCTTCTCATGCCTAATTATCCATTCATGTTTTCAGTTGTACGTATGACTTTTTGTTCTTAGTTCGAAATCTGATAGTAACTTAAATAGTTATTGAATACCACTTCTTAATTTATCATGCTTTGAAATACTAAATAAATTGTTGAAGATGAGAGGGAGCGTTCAAGGTATAATTTATGCAACTTGATGCTAGTAAAAGAAACCATTGTACTCAATGTTTCAATAATAAATTAACAGAATGCGTTTACTATTCGTGAAATATATGGAATATGAAAAAACAAAATATTAGATATACTGTTTGGTAATTAAATACGGTGAATATTTTACGCGTACAGTATTCACACTCTATAGCCCACACTTCTTAAATTAAATGGCTCAATTTGTCATTAGCTAGAACATGATCATAATCTTAGAAATATGTAGAAACTTTGTGTGCCTTTTTCAATAAAAAATAAAACTAATAATGATTTGTTTGAAAACATTAATTATGATGTCGTTAAAGTTGATCTTTGGGAGCTAACAAATAACATAACATAACATTTCGTAATCAAGCTGCATTTTAGTTAAAATTAATATTCTAGTTTTGTATCCTATGGCGCGCGGGAGTACTTTTATTACTTATTTTTAATTTCCTGTTGTTCTGATGGGCCATTGTATAATCGGCAACCTTTGACGTGATCAAACCTTAATTAATTCCCTATGATTTGAAAATAATTATTAAGTCATTTCTTACAAGTTAGAATTAGCTACCTTTAACAGTTTTCGGCAAATCATCATATTTATTACGTTTCGATTTTAGGTTGTTCAACCATGGAATAGGAATCCATTTGTTGCGCGCAGAAAAAGCTTTAGCAATAAAAAAGGGAAAGATAAACCCGAAGGACAACCACATATCATTCCAATGTTCAGACATGGATCTTATTATTCATCAATTGGAAGACATGAAGATTGAGTATGCAAAGGCTGTTGTGAAAGAAGGTGGCATTATTGTAGACCAACTCTTCTTTCATGACCCGGATGGATATATGATTGAAATTTGCAACTGTCAAAACCTTCCAGTCCTGCCACTTTCATCTTGCCCTATCAAAAAAACGAATCGTTCCAATATCGACGTTACAGTTAATTCCACATATTATGGTAAGTTGCAAATATTATACTAATTATATTATTTGATTTTCAACTTCATGATTCTTGTTGCAGTTAATTATTATAAGTCCGACATGGCTACAACGTTACAAGTAATATTCCTCTCACAAATTAATACAAGTTACAAAAATAGTAGGTAATAAAATGATTACATAACAGAACGTGTCAATCAGGTCTTATGCACAATACAACAACCTCTGCGCACGTTTATTTATTTAAAAAAAAAACGAGTTACCACTTATTTGAACGCAGGTAAAGCGCAATGCAGTGGAGATCAAGAAGAAGCACTGATGATGGAGAACTTGGCATTGGACATGATGAACATTTCGATTTGAGAAATTTATTGTACGAGTAAAAGATTTTGATTAATTATTTGTTAGTCGTCATTATATTGAGTTTTTTAGGGACGGGTGATTTGCAGGACTTGAGTTGTATGTAATATATTTTTTGGACTGCGTCACTTATATGTGTGGTCATTCATTGAGAGGTTTTTGCTAGTGGAATTAATAATGTAATTAAATGTGTGGTCATGCAACCGCTGTAAAGGGTACGTTTTATGCATTGCACGTTTTTCATTAATGATATTTTGTATACATAACAAAGCTTGGAAAGACTCCGAAGAGAGCATGAAATCCACCATACTCGATTTAATCTAGGTCAATGATATATATATATATATATATTTGAATCCACTTGATCGCCCTTGAAAATCATTAATTAGAATTCTAAGAAACCACATCGACCATTGAATTAAACTGAGTACTTTCTGAACCGAGGAGACGAAGTCTGTGCTAATCCTCTTATTTACAAGATAGTTTGGCGTAATTTTTGTTTGGTTACACTTAAGGCTCCACAAGTAACAAATTGACTAACCCTAAACCTTGAGCTCCTTTTTTATTAGCTTTGCGCGAAACACACTTACACTACGAAATTGACGTAGTCCTTTGATGCTTAAGTCTGAAATTGCTTAAATTAGGAATCCAAACTGATAATGATTGATATACATTGCTCATTTCGAGGGAGAGTATTAGAACATTACTAAGATTCTGAGCAGTTTATTTTTTTTAAATTTAGTGTAGTTAGGTACTGTTGACAGTTGTAAATATATATATGGATGAGGTCTATTAGATGTAACATTGAGTGTACTGAACTTACCTAACTTATCTAGTTTTCTTATATTTGTACTTGCACATTTAGAAAACTATATCACAAGCCTTTTTGTTTCAAAACTTTCTCGCTACAAGAAAGAATTTAAGGAGGGAGGCAGGGGTCGTTCTTCTTATCCTTCGAGCATTCATGTTAAATGTTGGAGATCAACAATGGTGAACAATAATTGAAATCAACGGAATCGAACTTTTATTGAGAATCGAAATATTGATGATGAAATCGAATTGTGATACATTATTGAGATGGGAAGATTCTTCTCTCCACTCTACTAAATCGCAAAAACAAAAAATGAATGAAAAAAGGAAGCATATGTAGGTATTTATATTGCCTTAAGCTTCAATGGTCAAAAAACAACTAAAATACAAACTTTCCAAAAGAGGAAATAAAACTAACTCTCTAAACCAAATATTTGAAAACTTGCTAAACAAGGAAACCCGATAATTAACACTTGAGATTGTTAATTATCTGCTAATATTCCCCCCCCCCCCCCCACCCCCCGGCAAGAGGGGCGTGAATGTCAAGTAACCCCATCTTGTCCATCATTAGCTTGAAAGATTATAAGGACAGTGGCTCGATTAAGATATCTGCTACTTGATTTTGGGTTTGAATGTGTCTATTTGAAGGTGTTTTGTCCTTTCATGATGAACATTATTGTTGACTATACATAAAGCACTCTTGTTATCTGTGTACAGAAGTGGCATTCTGCATTGAGTGAAAGACAAGTCAGAGAGCAACTATTTGAGCCAGATCAGTTCACAGGTGATAGCAGCAATGGCCTTGTATTCTGCTTCACATGAAGATCTGCTAACTATGGTTTGTTTCTTTGCCATCCAAGATATTAGAGAATCACCCAAGTAGATAACAAATCAGTGATGCTTCTACTTGTTTCCTTGCAACCTCCCCAGTCACTGTCACAAAAGGACCTGAGGTGAACTTCAGAATTTGAAGGATAAAACACACCTTTACCTGGGCAGGTTTTGATGTATTTGAGCACCTTGTGAGCTGGTGCAAGGTGAGTGTCGTCAATAGGAGCAGACATGAATTGAGTTAAATATTGTGTAATATAGCATAAATCAGACCTGGTTATTATCAAATAACTAATCTTCTATATATATATATATATATATATATATATATATATATATGGATTAGATAAGGGAGCAGAGTTATCAGCAAATAACTTTGTCGTAGAGTCCATAAAGGTGCTGAAAGATTTGCAAGCAAGGTATCCCGATTCATTAAGGATATTTAAAGCATACTTTCTTTGGCAAAGAGTAATACCCTTTGAACTCCTAGCAATCTCAATGCCTAACATTTATTTCAAGTCTCCAAGATCTTTAATTGTGAATTTATCATGCAAATGTTGTTTGATTATGTTAATCTCAATGAGATTATTACCAGTCAATATAATGTCATCAACATACACACATAACGCAGTGATATGCTTTTGAGTTTGCAGTATGAATAGAGAATAGTCTGAAACAGCATGTTTGAATCCATAAGTGAGTAAACAGGATGTTAACTTTGTGTACCATTGTTTAGATGTCTGTTTAAGGCCATATAGAGTATTTTTGAGTAAGCAAACCCTCTGATCAGAAGGTGTGCTATAGCCACGAGGAATCTTCGTACAAATTTCCTCACCAAGGTCACCATGCAAGAAATCATTGTTGACATCAAGTTGTTTAAGGAACCAATTTTGAGAGGCTGCAAGGGCAATGCGTACCCTTACTGTAGTGATCTTGGCAACTGGATAAAAGGTGTCAAAATAATCAAGACCTTCCTCTTGAGTGTAGCCCTTTGCAACTAGTCTTTTCTTGTATCTTTCCATTGTGCCATCGAAGTTGTATTTCACTTTGTACACCTATTTACAACCAACATAGTTGTGACTGGAGGCAGTGTAGTGAGGATCCAAGTATTGGTCTTTTCCAGGGCAGCAATCTCAGCTTTCATTGCCTGCTGCCACTCAAGATGCTTGCTGGCTTGGAAGTAAGTCTTGGATCAAACTTGTAACGCCCCTAACCAAGCACCATGCTCGGCTCAAAGCGCCATTGTGACAAGATTCATTAGAGAACACCTCACTTCTCTTTTGAAAGTTGCAGCTAACCCAAAATAATCAAAAAGCGGAAGCTAGTATCCAAAGAGTTCCATTTCAATACCTTTAGTTGTCAATTAGTTCCTACCGATATTCGACTAGGATTGTCCCATACAATGAGCTCTAAGCTTTTCCTTTATAAATCTGGAATGAAAGCATAGAAATATTTTTTTATGAGTCAAAAGGACTCAGTGAGATTTAATGCATGAGGATTTTCAATAAAATATATTTTAAAAAAAAACATGATCGTACAAGAATGCTTTCAAATGAGTTTATACTTTCATGCCAAATCATAACACTTATTAGATCAATCATGTCACAACAATCCAGCCATATAACTCCCAACCTTATACCTCCCCTCCAGGAGCGACCCAGATAAAAGTGATGACGTGCCCAGGTACAAACCTCAACTCTGATTCACCCCGCTGGAACGCTTCGTTTAGAAGTAGAATATAATTTGCTCAAAGCGGCGCTGGATTGTGAAACCTACCTGATAGCCCTATGCTATCCAGGAGACATGCACATATCCATGTCAGACCTAATCAATAGCCTTAAAGTGGCGTGCCATCAAAGTGGCTTTAAGAATGATCAATCATGAAACTAATTTCATGTACAATATTGGCATGCTTTTAAAAAATGGGAAGCTCAATACATAGATCCTCAAGGGATAATTCAATATAATATAATTGCCATGATACCTGTAATGCCCCAAAAAATTAGGAAGAAAATAAATTTATACTTTAATCCTTGAACTTTGGAAAATTTCTATTTTGACCCTAAATATTTAGAAAAATTTGCATTTGAGCCCCCTGAACTTAAAAGTTAGTCTTTTATTATATTTACAGGTCTCTAATCCTAAAACATATATTTCAATTTCAAATATTAACCAAGTTTATTGAATTACCTAGAAAATTACATAAGTAAATATGTATATAACTAAGAAATCTAATTATACCTATTTTAATTTTAATTATAAATAATTGAGGGACTTGATATGCAATTAACCAGTTGATGAAGTAAACCATAATATCTTTTTGATGAGGTAAGCCATGACATCCTTAAGAGCATGATTAAATTCAGATTTTTGTGATTTATTATAAAATAATCAAAGTGGTACCTTAATTAAAAGTATTTTAACATGATTTTTTGACTATAAATAGTAGGTTTTCTTCCAACAATTTTCACACCCAAAATCATTTCGGTTTTTCCTTCTTTATTACTATGAATCTCTAAGTTAGTGAGTCTACTTTCAGAAAATTCATCTCAAGTTCTTATTTCATCATTTTCTATCCGAAAATACCCCAAAACCTTTATTTCACAGAAATTATCCATTCGGTCCTTCACCTTAGAAAAATCATAACTAATTGTAGAAAAATCTTTTTTAATCATGGCCACCGGCCGAATACTCCTCATGATGTACTCTAACTTTCATATGAAAAAAAAATATTTTTCAAATAATGTGATTGAGAAGGTCAAAAATCCTAAACCGTAGACTGCTGTATGAAAATCCAAAAATAAGTTTCATGTTTTCAAGAATTATTTAGCATAGCAAACCTTTGGATTTTCCTTCCCATTTGGGTACACATGTTCCTAGTGATGTTAGGGATCAGTTGTCAAAAAATATTTGGAAACAAAGTTCATTTGGATATCCGATCAAAGGTAAACTCGAAACTACGACGATTTTCAACTTAGTTTACGTACTTTAGGTTCTTTGTTTATAATTGAAAATAATCATCATAATTCCATGATTGATCACTCACACATGACTCTTATAATATATAACAATCATTAGAAATTAGAACCACTTTAATATGATTTGGATTCACGAATTAATATTTTTGTGATTTTTCAATAATATATAAATAGTATATTTATCATGTTTAACATATCCTTACATAAGTTTAATAAGATTATCATATATACTTTTGAGGTCTAATCCTCTTATATGATTATGTATCGTAACTTAAACATTCTTTGATCATTTACTTTGATTAGATTTACGTATTAATATTTTTATAAGTTGTGAATACAATGTTATGTAGTTAAGATAATCTTGGAACAAAATAATATTAACTAAGTTATACAATTTAACGGATTGCTTCATAAGGTAATTGTTTGATGTCATGACTCCTAGAATTTTTTGATGTACTAGAGACCTAAAGAACGATTTTTCATAAATCAGTTAAGTAATATATTTTGAAGATTTATTATGCATCAAATTAAATAATTTATCATACTATACTTTATATTATTGTATACTTACTATTTGAAATGATTTTCTAACATAAGAAAAATTATAACTACAATTATAATTAGAAATATATGGTTGCTTAAGATAAATATTGAGATATAAATTACGTATACAAAGTATATTTGATATTTAACTTAACCTTACGACATCAAAGTTTATCGCGTAAGATTTTCATCAATGATATGTGTTATTTACTTAAATTAGTATTAGCTACTTTTTTTTAACAAGAACTTCCTCAAATTTTATCAACACAAAAGTTGTATATATGTTTATAGTGGTGAGTTATGAATTTTCAGTTAACTAAAATTATCTTAATGTTATTAAAGGTTTGACAAATTAATCAACGACGCGCTAGATTCTCCGTACAAATAAAGGCGAGGTTCCATTTCTGATTTTATCTAGCCTCGTTTGGCATCCGGCCCTGAGGAACTTGGACAGAAAAGCCACTACTCCGTTATCAAACCTCGAACAACCTATATTTTATTATAATCTCGTTTTGCATCTCATCTCATAACATGATTTTCTTACTCATCGTTAAATCGTATCCAAACATTCATTATTTATCATATTGATTCCTAATTATGGTAATTACCCAATATTTTAATCTTATCTTCTGGTTCTTTAACTTTGCAAAGAGCAACGAACTATGTTCGAGACATGTAGCTCAAGGAGCAACGGATATTATGCAGTTTACTAGCTTATTTGTTTATCTATTATACCCATTGGGACGCCTTTGGAAAGTTGGGCCCATGGATTGAGTCGAGTTACGGCTGGGCAGTAAGGACTGTCAGTTTAAGTAATTTTGCTTGATATCCATCTATCTAGGCGCCGGTTGCAGTCTGGAGTTGGCTATAACCCGCGTGATGTATCGACATGTACTCGAGCATGTCTCTTGATTGTTTGCGAGGTCGCTCCTCGCCGGGAGGTATAAGGTAGAATATTAGAAGTCATAAGGTTGGATTCATTTATTGTTAAGCACAAGTTCATTAACTATTCTTTGAAAATTCCAATACCATTGCTACATCAAATTATCTAGTTGAATTGTTTCTACCTGTAAGATCACTCCTCGAAATGTATCCAGTAGGTCACATTTAATTCTTGCATTACCAGTTCTTTTATATGAATCTCAGTAAGTCATTAAAGACTTATTCCTCGTTTCTTATGTCCATTCATCAGGATAAATTCAACATGGCAGCATGGATCAAGTGAATAATTGTTCAAGCATGCATTTTGGGATATTCGTGTTTTGTCACTAGTGCATTATCATTAAAAAGTCACCTTGTTTGTAATACAAGACTTCCGTTGTATATGTCAAAATATATTCTATAAAATGTGTATGGCTTTGATCCTGAACAAGTAAGACCCCTTCCTATGAGTTACACTTTAGTCTGAGTTGGGTAAAGTGATTGATCACCACCGAACCAACTCGGATTGGAGCTTGGCTCGTAGGGCGCGGTCGTCACAGTATGGTATCAGAGTCATTGGTTAAAAAACATTTGGACAAACATTAATCACTCAATAATATTCATATAAATTAAAACATATATTCTTACATCAAACACTGATCAACATAAAAGAGTTACAATCAGAGTGTCGTATCTACATCTAAAGCACATTTCTTACCACGACTATTGTCACTACTTGTCTGCAATTGAATTTGTGACAATATGGGATCTAC
The DNA here is from genome assembly GCA_948329865.1 of Linaria vulgaris. Lineage (NCBI taxonomy): Eukaryota > Viridiplantae > Streptophyta > Magnoliopsida > Lamiales > Plantaginaceae > Linaria > Linaria vulgaris. The sequence goes on from OX415253.1 coordinate 78,932,164, forward strand.
TTTTGGTACGTATGCTTTAAGTTCTTCAATCAATTCATCGGCAGTATGTGCAGAGATGAAAATTTCACGAGCCGACGACTTCATAAACTCCTGCTCCACACAATAATCTAGAAAAGACAACAACTTGTCGTAGAAACCATTAACATTATACAACCCTATAGGTTTTCGATGCATGTTTAATTGAGCCCATGAGCTATGCAAGAAATCTCTTCTAGTGTTCCTAAGCCCCCAGGTAATGTTATAAATGCATCAAAATTATGCAACATAGTTGCTATTCTTTCGTGCATGCTAGGTACAATTAGCCCTTTACCTATGATTGGACCACCGGAATTCATGTCGGCTAAGGCATTTGGTATGATTCCTAACACTTTACCACCTATAGAAAATGCGCTTCACTCCATTGGCCCTAAACTTCCTCCTCTGTAGACTAGTTTTATGTTTCTCTTTGCCAATGTGTTCCCCAAACTACTTGTTACCTATATAAACTCAGGATCTTTTCCGAAACTAGATCCACAAAAGACACAAATGGATTTTATTTCTCAAATTGAAATTTTTTTCCCATCTCAATTTTTTTCCTCCCTAATAATGTGGTATGTGTTAATATGTGATCTTCGATATCATAAAATCGTTAGTTATAAGAAAACATAATAGGCGTACCGAGAAAGCTTTTGAAATAATAATAATACAACATCTTCAAAAATAATAATTAATCAAATAGCTTCTCCTACAATCCCTCTTTTATGATATGGCATTTATCAATCTAAAAAAACGCATTCATATCGTTGTACTCCATCATCTATTATTTGTGCCTATTAAAAATAATATATATATATATATATATACGTGTCTGTGTATATATAGATAAGACCGTCTAAGTTTTGTTTGTACTAAAAAACTAAATATTTGCATAATTCTTAAAATACATGCATGACCTTATAAGAAAAAGTTATGTCACCTTATTTTCCTCATGTGTTTTGTCTAGATGCCCAGGTTTATTTATTTGAATATAAAAGTTTCAAAATAATAATAATATCAACAATATTAATAAATCACAAAAACTTCTATGTTATGTTACAATTAAATTACTAGTGTTCTTTGTGGTAGTTATTTAAAATAAATAAAATATTAATTAGCGTGATTTATCGACAAAAAAAATTAAAAGTTTTTGGTACTCAAAATTTTAAGAATATTAAATATTTTTCTAATTATTCTATATTTTGCTCGTTAGTTAAAACTTTTTTTTAACTAACATATTTTTCACAAACAAGTCACATACTTCTAATCTTAATTTTCGTCTCAATTATCATACCATTCAAACTATTCAAAAAAAATATTTTATTTTTTTCCTCTCCCAACGGTATAAACGGCTATAATAGCTCTATCTCCTTCTATAAATATATTATTTTTATATTATAAACACGCACTCATCTTCATCTAACTTCTCTCTACCAAAAATGAATCATATGGTTCAAGAAATTCTTGTTGTAATTTTTGTTATTTTTATTTTTATTTTTCTTCTAAATGATGAAGAAACATCATTTGAATTTTCCATTGTATTTTTAGGATTCGCAATACCTTTCCTATTTCTTGCTCTTGGTATGAGTTTACTACTATTATGTAAGTTCAATTGAAATATTGCATCTTGGATAATAAGACATTTATTTGAGTAGTCTTCTTTTACCTATATAGTTGTTATAATGTGTGAAACGTCAAAACTTTATTTGCACAATTATATTAAGCTAATCAAAATAAAATAAAATAAACTACTAAACATTCAGTTATTATTAGACAAGAATCATAAGAGTTTAATTTTCTTTTTCCGAGAAAATGGGTTTAAGATTGCTATGGTGTTAAGTGTTAGTTCTTAAGGATAAAATTAATCGAGATAACGGTTAGAAATACTTCTCTTTTGGGATACGTTAACCTTGTTCGAAAAAAAAAAAAACAAAAGAATGATGGACTTTTAGGTATCAATTACAAAGAGAGATTCACTTTACAATATAGATTGACTATCCGGTCTAGTTAATGGATATAAGTTTGTTAAATTTAAATAGTGGACACAAGATTGACAATTTGGAGGTGAAATCGTAATCCTTTATTTTCAAAACAATTCAAGTAAGAATATGGGGAGCAGATTCTTATAAGTATGGGGGATTATAACGCCTCAAAAAATTAGGAAGAAATAAATTTATACTTTAGTCCTTGAACTTTTGAAAATTTCTATTTTTGATCCTAAATATATAGAAAAATCTGCATTTGAGCCCCCTGAACTTAAAAGTTAGTCTTTTATTATATTTACAGGTCTCTAATCCTAAAATATATATTTAAATTTCAAATATTAACCAAGTTTATTGAATCACCTAGAAAAATTACATGAGTAAATATGTATGTAACAAAGAAATCTAATTATAACTATTTCAATTTTAATTATAAATAAATGAGGGACTTGATATGCAATTAACCAATTGATGAAGTAAGCCATGACATTTTTTTGATGAGGTAAGCCATGACATCCTTAAGAGCATGATTAAATTCAGATTTTTATGATTTATTATAAAATAATCAAAGTGGGACCTTAATTAAAAGTATTTTAACATAATTTTTTGATTATAAATAGTAGGCTTTCTTCCAACACTTTTCACACCCAAAATCATTTCGGTTTTTCCTTCTTTCTTCCTATGAATCTCTAAGTTAGTGAGTCTACTCTCAAAGAAAATTCATCCTAATTTCTTATTTCATCATTTTCTACCCGAAAATACCCCAAAACGTTTATTGCGCAGAAATCACCATTCGGCCCTGCACCTTAGAAATATCATAACTAATTGTAGAAAAATAATTTTTGATCAAGGCTAACTGTTGAATACTTCTCATGATGTCCTCTAACTTTCATATGAAGAAATGTTTTTCAAATAATGTAATTTAGATGGTCAAAATTCCTAAACCGTAGACTGTTGTCTGAAAATCCAAAAATAGGTTCTATGTTTTCAAAAATTATTTAGCATAGCAAACCTTTGGAATTTTCTTCCCATTCGGATCCTAGTGATTAGGGATCAGTTGCCAAAAAAATATTTGGAAACAAAGTTCATTTGGATATCCGATCAAAGGTAAACTCGAAACTACGATGATTTTCAGCTTAGTTTACGTACTTTAAGTTCTTTGTTTATGATTGAAAATAATCATCATAATTCCACGATTAATCACTCATACATGACTCTTATAAGATATAACAATCATTAGAATCACTTTATTATGATTTGTATTCATGAATAATATTTTTGAGATTTTTCAATAATATATAAATAGTATATTTATCATGTTTAACATATTCTTACATAAGTTTAATAAGATTATCATATATACTTTTGATGTCTAATCCTCTTATATGGTTATGTATCGTAACTTAAACATTCTTTGATCATTTACCTTGATTAAGTTTACGTATTAATATTTTTATAAGTTGTGAATACAATGTTATGTAATTTAAGATAATCTTGGAACAAAATAATATTAACTAAGTTATACAATTTAATGGATTGCTTCATAAGGTAATTACTTGATGTCATGATTTTTGGAATTTTTGGATGTACTAGAGACCTAAAGAACGGTTTTCCATAAATCAGTTAAGTAGTATATTTTGAAGATTTATTATGCATCAAATTAAATAATTTATCATACTATACTTGATATTACTATATACTTACCATTTGAAATGATTTTCTAACATTAGAAAAATTATAGCTACAATTATAATTATAAATATATGGTTGCTTAAGATAAATATTGAGATATAAATTACGTATACAAATTATATTTGATATTTAACTTAACCTTACGACATCAAAGTTTATCGCGTAAGATTTTCATCAATGATATGTGTTATTTATTTAAATTAGTATTAGCTACTTTTTTTTAACAAGAACTTTCTCAAATTTTATCAACACAAAAGTTGAATAGTAAATATGTTTATAGTGGTGAGTTATAAATTTTTAGTTAACTGAAATTATCTTAATGTTATTAAAGGTTTGACAAATTAATCAACGACACGCTAGATTCTTCGTACAAATAAAGGTGAGGTTCCATTTCTGATTTGTTCTAGCCCCGTTTGGCATCCGGCCCTGAGGAACTTGGACAGAAAAGCCACTACTCCTTTACCGAACCTCAAACAACCTATATTTTATCATAATCCCGTTTTGCATCTCATCTCATAACATAATTTTCATATTCATCGTTAAATCGTATCCAATCATTCATTATTAATCATATTGATTCCTAATCATGGTAATTCCCCGATATTTTAATCTTATCTTCTAGTTCTTTAACTTTGCAAAGAGCAACGAACTATGTTCGGGACATGTAACTCAAGAAGCAACGGATATTATCCGATTTACTAGCTTATTTGTTTATCTGTTATACCCATTGGTACGTCTTTGGCAAGTTGGGCCCATGGATTGAGTCGAGTTACTGCTGGGCAGTAAGAACTGTCAGTTTAAGTAATTTCGTTTGATACCCATCTATCTAGGCGCCGCTTGTAGTCAGGAGTTGGTTGTAATCCGCGTGCTGGATCGACATGTACTCGAACATGTCTCTTGATTATTTGCAAGGTCGCTTCTCGTCGGGAGGTATAAGGTATAATATTATAAGTCATAAGGTTGGATTCATTTATTGTTAAGCACAAATTCATTAAATATTCTATGAAAATTCGAGTATCATTGCTACATCAAATTATCTAGTTGAATTGTTTCTACCGGTAAGATCACTGCTCGAAATGTATCCAATAGGTCACAGTTCATTCTAATTACATTACCATTTCTTTTATATGAATCTCACTAAGTCATTAAAGACTTATTCCTCGTTTCTTTTGTCAGTTCCTCGGGATAAAATCAACATGGCAGCATGGATCAAGTGAATAATTGTTCAAGTGTGCATTTTGAAATATTCGTGTTTTGTCACTAGTGCATAATCATTAAAAAGTCACATTGTTTGTAATACAAGACTTCCGCTGTATATATCAAAATATATTCTATAAAACATGTATGGTTTTGATCATGAACAAGTGAGACCCCTTCCTATGTATTACGCTTTAGTCTGAGTTGGGTAAAGTGACTGATTACCACCGAACCAACTCGGATCGGAGCATGGCTCGTAGGACGCGGTTGTCATAATATTAACGGCAAATTCATGATTTGTAAACAAGTACTTGAGCCGTCTTTGAATCCATAAAACGTGTAAACAATTATTTTTTGAAACAACATGCTTGCATAATTTCCAAAATAAAACAATTTTGTATATAATATGTATAATTTCATTCCAGTGAGAAAATATATAATTTTAATCTTACATTCACAAGAGAGACATCACACCTTAGTGATCGCAGGGGCCTCGACATCTCGGTTAAAACACAACTACCTATAACGACATATTCACGTAACAATTAGGATTAATTCTTAGAGTTTCAATCCGCCATCAAGCCTCAAGTTCATCCAAAAACCGTTTTTTGAAGATCGTGTCTCTGCCAAGAAGATCAAATCTTCAACGAATTCAAGAAATCCAAGTCAAATTCATACCGTTCTTCAACAACATTAAAACCAAAAAACCATTTTGATCCAAGATCAAGTCACAAGACCCTCGGAAAACTGTTTTTGAAGATCAAAATCTGTACTAGGAAGATCAAAGCCCCCCATATTCAAAGAACCAAGAACGAAGATCATATCATCCTTCATCAAGTCCTCAAGTCAAATCCATGTTCATCAAATCCCCAAGTCAAATCAGTTTCATCAAATCCCCAAGTCAAATCCATGTTCATCAAATCCTCAAGTCAAATCCTCAAATCAAACCACCGTTTAATCCGAGATCAAGTCCAAGGACCCTCCAATTAACGTTTCCCCAAGTTCAAATCATTTCAGTGAAGATCAAATCGAAGGTTTTCACCACCAATTTTAATATTGTTCTTGTAGAATTGAATCAGAGGAATAAATAGAAATTGAACCTCGATTGTATCCTTAAATTTATTCAAAAATTATTTTGTAATCTTTTTATTGTTTTATTTTCAGAATTCAAGAATTAGTGACTACAACATTATAGATTATTATCATTAATTTTAGGCCTAAGTTTCCAATACAAGTCCAAAATCAAATCATCCTTAAAACCTTCAGGCCTCATTTAAGTCTTCTGATACAATTTAATTAAGCTACTTAAGTTTATTCAACAGGTGCCAGTCTACTAGATAATGTCATTTAGAAGATTGAAGTTTAGCTTCCCATCCCTTTTTACAACACACAACATATGTCTAGCTAGTTCAGTACTATCACGCCAACTTAGATTTCCCTTAACCTTTGCACTTAAGATTAAGCTCGATCGATACTTAACTAGGATAAAATTATTTATGTCCCAGTGATGTTTGCATCATAATAATACAAGTAATTAGGATTACGTAGTTCCTTAGCTTGTCCTTGTTTACATATTATTTCTCCAATTCAGCACCTCAGTTACGTGTCTTATAATTTCGTTATTTTAGTTCGAGACCTTTAACACAATTTACAGGGCTCCTAATCATAATTTTTGATCTTTGGAGAACTAAACAACATAGAATCAGGTATAATCGACCTGTGATGTATGTGCGAAGCTGCGAGCACCGTTAGGCCTTTACTCGTCGTTATTGAATGTTCCCTCTCCACCAGGCTTTTCCTTTTTTCCTTTCCGTCCTTACCTCGACAACGCACGCACGCACACATGTATTCCAAGAGTGAGTTCTGATATAGGTTCGTAAAATGGTAAACAAGGGACTAATAAATATAAGTTGTGGAGTGTTGGGTGAACTAGTCACAACAAGCTGACGGGTGGACGAAAATTGAACAGATGGCGTTAATGGAGTCTTAGTTATCCAAATGAGACTTGTACCTTAAGTTAGCAGATTTACTCAAATTAATTAAAGTATTCACAATAACATATATATGTGAAGAGGTTTTTCCATATTGTTAAGTTATCTCAATTAAAGAATCGAACGTGGCCTAAAATTCTAACAATACCGTTACAATTGCACATGGACTTCTCTATCCACAATTACATTTTGCTTGTGATTATATATGGCAATTTAAATATGACCAAACTCGAAAAGTTAACTATATGTTACTAAAACAGAATTGTAGTTGCATGCAAACAAGTTTGATTGTTTTCTAAGAAATAATTGTAGGTTAAATTAATTATAGTGACAACTAAAATTTTGAGTGTTTTTCGTTAAATCATGTACAGGGATCTAAAATGTTTTCATTGCTTTAGTTAAAAAAAAGAATTAAATATAAATCTATTTTATGAGGTGGGGTGTTACAAAACTTCAGCATATGTGCAGTGAGTGTAGGCATCCAAAGGTTTTTAAGTGACTGTAATCTGGTTGTTTGTTGAACAACAATTCATAAGGTATTTTGTTGTTAATTATCTTTGAAGGTAGCTCATTTATGATGAATGCAGTTGTGCTAATACAGTTGCTCCAAAAGGTAATTGGAATGGAAGATTGAAACCTTAATGATCTTGCAACATGAAGTAAGTGTTGGTGTTTTCTCTCCACTAATCCATTTTTTTGAGGAGTCTCGACGCAACTTCTCTGATGAGTTATGCCATGTGTGTTGTAGAGGGCATGCATGTTGAACTCAAATCCATTATATGATCTTAAACACTTAATATTGACAGAGAATTGATTAAAGACAAGTTTCTGAAAATTGCTCAAGATGAAGTCTGACCTGAGACTTCTGTTCCATTAGATAAACCCAAGTGCATCAACAATAGTAAGAAAATATTTAAATCCATCATGTGATGCCACTAAAAATGGACTCAGTGCTGGCAGGAAAAGGTAAATGATTTTGCTTAGAAAAATGACACACATCACAATGTTGCTCTTTATTAGGCTTGAAATGAGGAATACCAATAAAAATATTTTACATCTAAGCAACATTATTATTGAAAGTAAAAGATGCATGAAGTGTGTATAGATCATTGTGAAGATCAGCAGAACCAATCCTTTTTTGGTTCTTGTGTCCTGTATGAGACAAGTAGAGGCCATAAAAGTTGGAGAAATGTTGTGAGATTTTGTTAGCTTAGATATGGATAACAGATTACGTGTGAAGCTTGGTACATAGAGTACATTCTGTAAAATAAGATCAGGGGTAGGGGTAAGTGTAACAGAACCGACATGGCTTGCATATGTTGTGCTATTGTTAGGCAAATATATCAAAACATGGTGGACAGCAGGTGTGGAGTTGAACTAAGATAAGTCACAAATAATATGATATGTGGCTCAAGTGTCTAGAATCCAAACCTTACTATTATTATTGAAAGACCTTAGATTTACCAGTAGCTGCAGTTGCAACATAATGTGGAGGAGGATGTTGACTTGTAGAAGCCATCAATTGTTTCTCTTGTGCAAGCTTGAATGCCATAAACTCCTCAAATAGCTCATTGTTGTTGGAAGTATGTGCTTTCTCCTGTGGTTGAGGAGGAGTATGAGAGTTGTCACTCAATATTGATGGGGCCATGACATATTTAGCATTGTGATTGATTCTCCTTCCTGTAGGACTAGTCCAACCATGGGGATAACCATTGAGCTGGAAGCAGGTGTCAATGGTGTGGCCCTGGAAACCACAATGTGTGTACCTCAGTTTCTTCTTCTCTTGCTTGGAGATGGGAGGCTTAGAGTTCTTGTTACCAGGTTGTGTTGTTGTTGTGTCTAGTGAATAATGCAAGGTTGTCCATGGGTGTGACTGAGGAACTATACGTCTCCCTCTGGTTTTCATCTTGCATCAAGAGAGAGTATACTCTTGACAAGTTGGCAATTGGGGCCATCATAAGAATTTGGCTTCTAATGGCACTATATGAGTCATTAAGACCCATGAGAAATTTGAGAACACAAACATCCTGTTATAACTCAGCCATGGTTCTATTGAAGTTGTAGGTGCAATGACCACAAGTGTAGCTGGCGATGGGCCTTTGACTCAGTAACTAATCCCAGAGGGATTTGAAGCCATTACAGAACTCATGAATAATGTCACTGCCTTGCCTAATGGATGCTAAGGACTTTTGCAAGTGATAGATTCTTAACCTATGAGTGCTAGCATATCTGGTCTTGAGATCATTCCACAATTCTTGAGCAGATGTGCGGAACAACAAACTTTGTTTAACCCATATACCACGGAATGCAACAAACAAGAGAGCACTAACTTATTGGCTCTAACTGAACAAAGTACCTCTACTGGATCACCTCCATTAGGATATGGCAAGGAGCCATCAATAAACCTCATCTTATTCTTTACTATCAAGGGCTCAAGGCCATGAGGATGTCTTTGCTCCATGACAAGTAGTTTTTCCCCGTGATTTTATCACTCACTATAAAAGTACCAATAAAATCATACGAGCCCAAGTCGCAAGCAAAATTAGAATTCTTCATAAGGATTTTTCAAGTAGAACTAGAACTTGAAGACGGAAGAGTAGTGGAAAAATCTGCAGGAGTAATCATGATTCAAATCACACTAGTGCCAAAATTAGGGTTCTTAACAAACACCATTTGGGGAAAGTCGATCACAACACCAAATCAACATTGTACACCATATAAAGTGCAAAAACTAGTGAATCAACACACAAGATCCAACAACAGTCACATGATTCAATAGATCCAAGGACAAACCTAAAATTCCATCGCCTAATTACAAAAAATCAGAGCAGAGGGTAGCGGAAGAAATCAGGAATTGTAGTACTCGCGAATGATATCAAGTTAAATGTTGCAGATCAACGATAGCGAACATTACTTGAAATCAACATAATCGAATGATTGATGATGAAATCGAATTGTGATACATTATTTAGAGAAGGAGATTATTTTCTCCACTCTACTAAAGCGCAAAAACAAAAGTGAATGAAAAATGGGAACATAGGCAGGTATTTATAGTACCTTAAGCTCCAACGGTTAAAAAACAACTAAAATACAAACTTTTCAAAAGAGGAAATAAAACTAACTTTCTAAACCGACTATTTGAAAACTTGCTAAATAAGAAAACCCAATAATTAACATTTGAGATTGTTAATTATCTGCTAATACCCAATGCAGTAAAAACTAATATGCCATCAAAAATATTTCATCACCAAATTAAATTCAGCTATTCAATAAACTTTGCTTCAAATGCTAACTTCCTACGTTATCTAACCAAGAAATCAACCTTCGTATTAATCTGTTAATGAATTCCAGTATAGGTGAATGGTGATATATTTAAACTAATCTCTAATGGACATAAATAGATATTGTATATCTTCTGTATATCTTGTATTATCTTTTGATTATATCTTTCCTTAGTTGTAGTGATTTACTTACTTACATTGGATATTGCACTCTTGTATTTATATTCACAAGATTAATGAATTTAATAATCACTTCCAAATTACTCTCTTATATGGTATCACGAGTCTAAAATATCTCACACGAGACTCTTTCCTTATAACGATCTTATGGTCGGCCCTAATGACGCTAACGTCGACGATCACTCGTCCTCCGGTGACTCTCAAGTCACCCAACGGCCGGCGCCAACTGGAGTTGATCCCCTCGTCCCGATCAGCATCCATAATCATATTCCGCTTCAATTGGACGGTAGCAACTATTCTACTTGGCGTGCTCAAATGCGCCATCTTCTCCACGGTTTTGGCCTTTTTGGCTATGTTGACGGTACCACGTTGTGCCCTCTCCGTGGCTCCATGACGGAATTCATTGCCCGTCACGTTCATTGGACAAGGCATGACTCCCTCATCATCTCCGCCTTGTTCAACTCCATCACCGGATGGCTTCAAATTCTCATATCCAATTATGAGACATCGGTGGCTGCGTGGGCGACCCTACAACGAACGTATGCAAATCATTCGCGCTCACGTATCTTGCAATTGAATGATGATCTCAATACAATGAAGCTTGGATCGTGTTCAGTTGCTGAATTCCTTCAAGCCGTGAAAGCAACGGCCGATGAACTTGCGATTATAGACCATCCGCTCCATGACGATGATATAACACTCTACGTCTTAAACGGACTTGGTCCAGCCTATCGCGACCTTGCTGGCCCCATTCGGGCTCGTGAAAATCCAATTCGTTTCACATAACTTCATGATCTCCTACTTGCTCAGGAGGCTTTCATTCGCAGGGGCGAAGCCGAGTCCGCTTCCTTGGTTGCTACTGCGAATTTTGGTGCACCGAAAGGATGCCAATCTTCGAACCGAGGTTCGTAGTCGGGGGGATAGCCCTCGTATCGTGGTTCAAACAACAATCGAGGGCGCAACCACAACAATCGCGGCCCTAACTCTGGATTTGGGAATTCACGATGTGCCCCTCCACCTCAGCAGCACGCGGGTCCAGCCTCGTCGCACGTTGCGCTCATTTGCCAACTTTGTGGCCTTCCGGGTCACGCCGCACGTACATGCCGATTGTTTAATGCACCTACTGCAAATATGGCCTCCTCGCCGACCTCGAATGCGACCAATGATAAGTGGCTTGTTGATTCTGGAGCGTCGCACAATCTGACTTCCGACCTCAAGAATCTCTCCATTCATTCCGAATATGACGGCCCTGACGAGGTTGCCATCGTTGATGGGACAGGTTTGACTATTTCGCATGTTGGTTCGTCTGTTGTTAATTGCTCGTCTCGACCCTTTGTTCTTGACAACGTATTATGTGTTTCTGCATCTCGTTTGAATCTTTTATCTGTCTATCAGTTTACTAAAGCAAATAATGTGACTATTGAGTTTTTTGCTTCTCACTTTGTTGTTAAGGATCGCAATTCGGGGGATAGATTGCTTACAGGACCTTGCATTGGCGGAGTCTATCAGTTACGGCTGCCTCCTATTTCTCGGCCATCTATTCATGCTTTTGTTGGGGAACGAACAAATAAAGAATGTTGGCATGATCGTTTGGGTCATCCTTCCACTAGAATTAGTTCTTTCATTTTACGCAAGTTTAATTTACCATGTGACGATACTTCTGTTTTGAACACTCACTGTGAACCTTGTTTTTTGAATAAGAGCAAACAATTGCCGTTTACTACTACTTCTCTTATATCTACAAGCGTTTTGCATTATGTGTATGGCGATGTTTGGGGTCCGGCGCCTGTTACGTCACTAAATGATTTTCGATATTACTTGATATTGGTGGATCATTACTCAAAATACTGTTGGCTATATCCGATGACGGTTAAATCTGATGTTGTGAAGATATTTCCTGTTTTCCGTTCTCTTGTTGAAAAACAGTTTGGTGTTGTTTTACGCAATCTTTACACAGATAATGGAGGCGAATTCTTAGCCTTGCGTCCCTATCTTGCGACTCATGGCATTAGTTTTCTAACTACTGCACCTCACACTCATCAACAAAATGGAACTACAGAACGCCGTCACTTGCAAGTCGTTTCCTTGGGTCGCACGCTTCTCTCTCGTGCACGGCTTCCTCCCGAATTTTGGGAGTTCTCTTTTGCGGCAGTTCTTAAGAATGAATCCCCGTTCTCCATATTGCAGGGGCGTTCGCCAAATTATCTCCGTCTACGTGTCTTTGGCTGCCTCTGCTTCCCTCATCTTCGGTCATATGTGAAAGGGAAACTTGATCCACCATCCCGTCGTTGCATACTTATTCGGTACTCCACTTCACAGGCCGCTTATAAATGTCTCGACATTATTTCTGGGCGCGTGTTTATTTCACGCCACGTTCGCTTGTTGAGGATAATTTTTCGGGTTACTCCATGGACTCGGTCTCTCCTTCTTCCTTGTCGCGACCTCCGGTTCGGCCTCCGTCTATACAGCCCACGGTTTTGCCTTCTCCTATCTTAGTATCGGGCCCATGTCCAGCCCAACCGTGTGAACCACCAAATCCGTCACCAACCACGCCCTCGTCTCCAGTTCATGCGTCTGCACCACTCATGACCATCGATCCGCCAGCCCCTATCAACTCGGATCGTACTCATCATATGGTCACTCGCTCTCGCAACAATGTTTATAAGCCGAAGAAAGCCTTCTTGGCTTCCAAGCATCCTCTTCCGAGCCTTACTGCACCTACGTCGGTGAGTCAGGCGATGAGTGATCCCAATTGGTGCGCCGTCATGGATGAGGAATATACGGCTCTTTTGACGCATAGGACGTGGACTCTGGTTGATCCCCCACCTAATAGGAATATCATTGGTTCTAAATGGGTTTCGAATTAAAAGGCATCCTGATGGCTCTATTGAGAAGTATAAGGCACGGTTGGTCGCGAAGGGTTTCCATCAACGACCGGGCGTCGACTATAAAGAAACATTCAGCCCCGTCGTCAAGCCCATTACAATTCGCACGGTTCTTGCTCTTGCCATCTCAAATGGATGGTCTCTTCGCCAACTCGATGTGAGCAATGCTTTTTTACATGGCCATCTCACGGAAAAAGTGTTTATGGCTCAACCACCCGGGTTTGCTGATCCGTCTCACCCGAAACGTGTTTGTCATCTTCACAAGTCCATTTACGGACTAAAACAAGCTCCTCGGGCATGGTACTTGGCCCTAAGCTCGGCCTTCTTGTCATTTGGTTTTGTTCAAACCAAATCGGATGTATCGCTCTTTGTCTACTCCCGTGAAAAGGTCACTTGCCTTATGCTTATTTACGTCGATGATATTATTGTCACGGGAAACTGTGATACCCTTCTATCGTCACTTATCTCTCGGCTCAGTGATCACTTTGCCGTTAAGGATATGGGGGAACTAACGTACTTTCTTGAGATTGAGGTTATTCGATGTCGCGAGGGTCTTTTCTTATCCCAACATAAATATATTGCAGATATTTTGGCAAGGCACAAAATGGATGGTGCAAAATCCTTGGCTACACCTATGATGTCAAACCCACCAGTCCACTCCTCGCAATCAACCGTGGACTCGACTCCCTATCGTCAAATTATCGGCGCGCTTCATTACTTGGCGTTTACACGCCCGGATATCGCCTTTGCGGTGAACCGACTGGCGCAACGTATGGCCAAACCCACGGAGACCGACTGGGCAGCCCTCAAGCGAATCTTACGTTATCTTAACGGCACACTTTCGCATGGTCTCCTACTTCGACGGTCCACATCCACCATTCTCACCGCATACTCCGATGCGGACTGGGCCGGCGACTCGATGAGTGGCACTTCTACCTCGGCCTACGTTGTATTTCTTAGCTCAAATCCTATCTCTTGGACATCTAGAAAACAACGTGTTGTCTCGCGCTCGTCAACCGAAGCCAAGTACCGCGCATTGGCCAACGCAGTGGCTGAAATTCGGTGGATTCAACATCTATTCGGTGAAATTGGTTTCTCGCTTCAATCCTCACCGCATAAGCTATGTGACAACATGGGCGCCATCCAAAGCTCCCTTCATCCTGTTCAACACTCGAGGATGAAGCATATCGACGTGGACCTACACTTTGTTCGAGATCTTGTTAACAAAGGTTTCCTCAAAGTCTCCTACGTTAACACCCTCGACCAACTAGTGGATGCTCTTACAAAGCCTCTTTGTACGCACTCGCTTTCAACTCATGCGTTCCAAACTTTCCGTTGCTGATGGAACGTCAATTTTGCAGGGGCGTAATGGACATAAATATATATTGTATATCTTCTGTATATCTTGTATTATCTTTTGATTATATCTTTCCTTAATTGTAGTGATTTAATAACTTACATTAGATCTTGTACTCTTGTATTTATATTCACAAGATTAATGAATTTAATAATCACTTCCAAATTACTCTCTTATAATCTCATATCTTAACTTGAGTATTATCTTCCCGACCAGATGTATCCTAAAATGCTGTCCATAACGTAACCATCATAACTGCTATTGACACGGCCGAAGGCAATGCAACTATGGGCGATTTGAAATGTGTTGTTGCTAAAACCACCCCTAATAATGAGTTTGCCATTCCCACCTGCAAAGAAAGAGGCCCCAGTAATTATCAAATTAAGGGCTTCACGTAAATCTTACCCACATAATCAATGGAAACAAAATTTAGAAAACGGGACGCAGATTATACAATGTCGTCAACTAACAGATGATGCATGATTACTAGATATTTTCTTCGTTAAAGTGATGTATTGTCGTTGGAAATCAAGCAAACGAACTTCAGCCGATTGTATCATACAAAAACATATATTGCATTTGATGTGATAAAGTTCCTAAGCATTCTATATATCCATATTAGCCCCCAAAACTTTTAACATTCTTATTTTATCCTGAACACCCAACAGTCCTTAAGTCCAATAATTGCTCTAAGACAACTTTGATAGTAATCATTGAGAAATTTGATTAATATAGAGATGAAGCATCGTAAAAGTCTTACTTCAATGGATATTGCACGCCGTTGTGGCTCCTGAAAACCACCAAAAGCTGCAGACAGGTACCTACAGAGAAAACTCATAGTTTGTCATTATAACGTAAAAGCCTGTTAAGTAAAAGTAGGGGACTAGGGGTGATTAATAATATGGCAGCATAGAAAAACTGTAAAGGGAGAAGGCACTCAACAAAAAGAAATCATACACATCGGCCTATCGGCTTTCACCTAAGCTAGAGCAAACGTGAAGGATAGGTTCATCATAGCGAGCTAGCAGCTGAGCGGGAGTAGAGTAGAGGCAACGGTCAGTGGGGTTGTTTTAAGTTTTAAAATCTAAGTGCAAAACACTAGGTTTTCACTTGTCAGGGGAATGAACAGATTAAAACAAAACAAATGGCCTGGAAAAGATCTGGCGTTGGTATTAAGAATTCTAAAGGATTCAGTTCAATTGGATTCAATCGAACATCAACATGGATTCAAATTTATTTCGAACCAAACTAACAGACGTGGAATTCTGATCTGGATCAAATGAATGCGGATCCATTTGTCAACCCTGCATTTAGCTTTTGCCTTATAAATCATTAATCTCCTCTTCAAGGGATTAAGAACAGACAAGTTGTAATCACAATTAGTGGAAACTACTGCCTTCAACTAGATAATTAACTTCATAGCAGAATAACTAGCACCTAAAGTGAAAAATGGAAAAGTCTTACCCTACAAATAAACCTGCGGAATGCAGTAGTAGTACTGGAAGTGCGGTAACCACTATCCAGGTGAAGCTCATTGCTTGATTGAAAGAATCTGGGACTAGAAAGGATAATAGTGACGAACGAGCTATATCAATGGCATTTTCTGAAAACACACTGAAAAATAACAGAAAGCGAGCACCTTGAGTACAAAGAGATACAAAGTTAAGGAAGAAAAATCAGAGCGAGGAACGAAATGATCTGGTTTTAGATAAGAAAACAAAATGAATGTCGGAACCTGCAAACAAATAGCGAGGAAGCTAAAACAGTAAGCAGTGATGCAAAAGGTGTCACACGTTTTGTCGCTTTAGGAAATGCACTCTGCAGATAACATCCTAGAAGAATCGGAGCAACCACCGCCTACCGAGGAAAGGTAAGATGTCAAAATAAATGCATGACAAAAGAAAATGTCGGATATATATATATATATATATATATATGTATCTATATATGTGAACTAACCTGCAGGATCGTGATGGAGAGCTTAACAACATCAATAGGAACAGCAAGAATCTTACTTAAAAGAGGAATAAGAATTATTGTCCCAAGAGTAGTACATATTCTCATCACTCTGGACAATGGTACGTCACCTTGAGCTTTTAACCTTACCTGAAACGATAAAAGTATACATATTTTAACCATTCATTTTTAGAATAATGTGATGAGGCCAGTGAAGAATAGAGTTATTCATCCAATTGTATTCGGAATATGTTGTACAAATTCTAATTTATACAGAGCTAAGAAAACTATTCTAACAAATCCCAACAATCATTGGATTAATTTAGGCAGAAAAATGAGACGAATTGCCTTTACCATGTTAAATGTTGCACCACCTGGGCAGCAAGAGAGCAAAATCAGACCAGCTGAATGGGGAGGAGAGAGACCAAACAACTTGCTGACAATCACCCCGGAAGCAGGCATAATGGTGTATTGAGCAGCACAGCCGAAAAGTATCTGATGCAAGAGTAGTAATACAAACCTTGTAAAATGTCGAGAATCGATTTTGAAAGACTTTCCAACACTGGTGCTTAGTATAACAAAGACAAAATACAAAATGCAAAATGCAAAGAAACATTCAGGGCCTAAACTTAAGAGTCTTAAATGCAAGCTTTTGGGTATTAGTTCTCCCGTATGCATCACTCAACACCTATTAACGATTCCCAAATAAACAACTCGAAACATAAGAGCTTTTATCAATTTGAAAAACAAAACAGCTGCTTTGTATAAAAGAAGCACAAAATGTGAAATAAAATATTATGTAGACAATTCTAAAATTCTACTCCCCCTAATCTTAGTCACCACTATGAATATCCCTTAAGCTGACTAAAATGATTCATGAATCCAGGTAAGGAAAAATTATTAGGTCCAGTCGTTGTATTAATGACGTGGTACAATCAAGAATTGAGATTAAAACAATTTTCTAAATTCTAGAAAATAACCACCCATAACTCCATCCTTGTGTATTGGTATAAACACTCGACTGGTTGTGCCACATCATCGTAGAGCAGATGCACCTAATAGTTTGTCCCAAGTAAGACCGGACCCATGAAGGGCCTAATCCCATAACACTAGACAGATCATCATGCATATATGCAACAAAGAAGATGCACATCAGAAATCTCGATTAGCTCAAAGAATCAACCAATGCCAACAACTCATGAACGAAATAGGAACCTAACACAAACTCAAACATATACAATTCTTCTATTTTGCAAGCAACTTCATGCACATATTGAATTCAAACCTTGGTATTGAACAATAAACTCACAGGAAGGGGCCTTTGCATGAAGAGATTGAAGTCTTTGAGATCCAATGAAATGCCATATAGCAACATGATGAGCCCAAGGGTCAAACTATACGAGGTTGGACTTGGACCAAACCAAGAAAAAGTGGTCGGTCTCATAAAAGCAAAGATCCCTCCGACAGTGACATATAAAGGGTACAAGCTCGCAGCATCATCCAACCAACTGTTCTCCAATGGGCAATGTCCCTTTCTTTTCAGTAAAGTTTTCATCATGTGTACTGCTGCAGCACTTGACAATGATGGGAAATCTTGAATTTAGAGATTTCTTTTTTGGTAAACATGAATTTAGAGATCTTGGGTGAATGTTGTGGGAGCTAATATTAATAATATTGTGGGATTTGTAGAGTGTGATTGATCTATTTCTAAGTTGTTTTGAGGGAGTCAATGATAATTTACTGCTGAAACAGAGTGAAAGACAAGACATCCTTAAATTCTTACTTACTTAGTTAGTTACCCAATTTTGAGCAGACATACATATATATATAATAAATATATATGCAATGCAACGAGGGTGTTGCAAACCAAACGGGGATGTCGTGGCTGCACTTAACTTCGTGTGCAGCCAAGGCCCAAATTTACATTAATACCCTCAACTTATTTAAGTTGAGGGTATTATTAATGTATTATGTTTATTTTTTTTAAAATTGCAAGTATTGTTTATGAGATGTTATTTAAAGATGTCAACAATATTTATGCTAATTTGAAGCTATGAAATAAACGAAAAATATATTTCTGTAATATATATATACATATATATATATATATGTTCCCAACAAAATGATTTATCTAAGAGCACAAAAAAATACGTATATATATATATGTTCCCAACAAAAGGATTTATCTAAGAGCACAAAAAAATACGTATATATATATATAAAGATTCCTTTTGTTGGGAACATATATATATATACGTATTTTTTTGTGTTCTTAGATAAATCCTTTTGTTGGGAACATATATATATATATATATATATATATATATATATATATTACAGAAACATATTTTTCGTTTATTTCATAGCTTCAAATTAGCATAAATATTGTTGACATCTTTAAATAACATCTCATAAACAATACTTGCAATTTTAAAAAAAATAAACATAATACATTAATAATACCTTCAACTTAAATAAGTTGAGGGTATTAATGTAAATTTGGGCCTTGGTTGCACATGAAGTTAAGTGCAGCCACGACATCCCCTGCACTTAACTTCATGTGCAGCCAAGGCCCAAATTTACATTAATACCCTCAACTTATTTAAGTTGAGGGTATTATTAATGTATTATGTTTATTTTTTTTAAAATTGCAAGTATTGTTTATGAGATGTTATTTAAAGATGTCAACAATATTTATGCTAATTTGAAGCTATGAAATAAACGAAAAATATATTTCTGTAATATATATATACATATATATATATATGTTCCCAACAAAATGATTTATCTAAGAGCACAAAAAAATACGTATATATATATGTTCCCAACAAAAGGATTTATCTAAGAGCACAAAAAAATACGTATATATATATATATAAAGATTCCTTTTGTTGGGAACATATATATATATACGTATTTTTTTGTGTTCTTAGATAAATCCTTTTGTTGGGAACATATATATATATATATATATATATTACAGAAACATATTTTTCGTTTATTTCATAGCTTCAAATTAGCATAAATATTGTTGACATCTTTAAATAACATCTCATAAACAATACTTGCAATTTTAAAAAAAATAAACATAATACATTAATAATACCCTCAACTTAAATAAGTTGAGGGTATTAATGTAAATTTGGGCCTTGGCTGCACATGAAGTTAAGTGCAGCCACGACATCCCCGTTGCAAATTGACCATCAGCTACAAAAGTGGGAACTTTGTGGGACCCGCTACTCATGAAGTCTCTTTCCACACGGTCACTTTGACTTTACATGTCTTTTTTATTACAATATGTAATAAAAAAAATAACAAAAGATAATACAGTTCTTATTTATAAGACAACTTTTTTTCAGAATTAATATTTAATACACACTAACCAAGAATTTACTCTCTCGTTCTCTGTCTGGACAGCAAATAAATTAAGTTTGGTGCGGAGAAAGTTGCTAGTATCCAAGTTTTTCCACGAACGCACACAAATGTATTCTTTTGTTTAGTTAAAGTTTATTTTTCTCTTATAATGATTAAGGACAAAAGCATCACAACCCCATTTGAGTGTTCCTATTTTTCTTTTGGAGAAAAAAAAAATGTATAACTCCACCTAATGACGTGATCATCAATACAATTACAAGTTTAGAAAATTAGTTGCTCTTCCCCGAAAACTAAGGGTGCAAAGGTAAAATAGCACAAACAATGAGAGTTTGGTGCTTTTACTACGCACCCCTTATAATTATACAATAAGATAATAATAATATTCGTGAATAATCAGTGATATCGAATGATTAAATTCTCGAGATATATCCAATTAATTGTTGAGTCACATCAGAACTTGAGAAACGCTTGCTAAGAACATTTTTATTATTCTTGACATGTATGAAATTAAACTTTTATTTTAATCAAGTGATCCATTCTAGTGTAAGAATTATAATATATTAGCTACTAATTTTTAAGAGTATTTGACAAAGTACACCTTGTGTTATGCTAAGTTAGCAAATTACTTCATCTGAAAAGTAATCAACACGATATCCCCGTGATTTCAAAATATTAGCACACCATCCTTCTGAATAGTTTGTATTGTATTATTCATATTAATGGCAAAAATGTCCTGTTAGTTTTTGTGTAACTTCAACTCTAGATTTAGAACATTTTTCCATATTTTTATGGATAAAAGTATAAAAACAAGATATATGCCTATATTTTAAATTTGCAACTTAATTATAATTCATTTTGTTTTCTGGATAGTTTCAAGTATAAAAATATAAGATTCTTTTTTCTTACAATATTCTCAACATAGTGAAAAATGACACTGAATGTGGGTAGCACCTCTTAAAATGGAAGAAATATTTTATACGACCATTGTATTGCTGATGTGGTGCAACCAAATGTTTAGATTAAATACAGATTTATTTTTTCCTATAAAGTAGGAAATACTTTCTCCTTAAAATGATAATATTTGCACTGAACTCGTCTTCTGATTGTGCATGATTCGATTCTTCTAACTCGAAGAAGGAGGCAAGTAAGACAGATCTTTCCCCATAGTGCCTAACCAGAGAGTGAAATGATCTTGCCAACCCGGAGGGAAGAAAATCCTTCTCTAGCTTGAGGAATAAAAAAGGCATACTCACCACCTTTGGGTTCCCTTAAGGGTGAAGCGTTCACAAACATAATACCGACAAAAAAAACAACTTAGGTATTACTTTTAATGCAAGCAACTCTTCTTGTTTTTTGGCGGAATTTGCTCCACGTATTTTGCCATTATCAATCTACATACCGAATTGGGATGAAAATCCTCCATTCGTTGGATATCAACTTGATATTACCGAATAACCTTGTCCCTTGAAGATCATGTTGTTCAGTTTAGAAATGCCCTTCCCTCAAATTTTGCCTAATGAATTAACTTGGGCATTGTTCTTCACGATTGGCAAATCTATGAACGTTATCTTCCGACGAGATCAAAGGAACGTCCATAACATTACCAACCATAAAGGTCAAAACTTGGCTTTGGATTAAGGGGCAGTCACTAACGAGATTTTCGAAGTGTGCAAATTCAACAAAGATTTTCGATGTAGTCTTTGCAACAAGCATCCATGAATATCAGAATATGGACCATCACAAAGGGCAATGAATGTGACATGCATGATTGCAACATTAACCTTATTTCTCATATTGTTTGAAGAACATGCCTTGAAAACAACAAAAATTAAATTACAAATAAGCTCTTTTAAGGTTTGAATAATAAGCTAATAACGACAGAGATACCCAATGAAGTTTGAACAAATATGGCATTAATTTTCTTCATGTTTAGAGAAGTTTCAAAGGGGTATCTTTGTAGGAAGTAGGAACATGTTGCTGTAATTAGTCCAAACCTACGGAGTTTCAATGTAGTTATCCTTAAAAACCAATATACACGACATCAGAATAGCATTTTCAACCTAGAAATTATAATTTAAAAACAAAAAAGAGCATGCACAGCATTCCCCCAAGCGAATTGCAGTGCACACCCCAGTGCAGCAACATACTGTCTGCCATACGAAAAAAGTACGAGCCACTAAAATTCAGTATTTCAAGAAATTGGGGATTATTTACTAGTGGCGCTGGTTATCCGTAGTGCGAGTTTTCTATAGCACAAAGTAAAATTGTATTCCAATAGAAAGGAGAAGAGCGTAACTTATTAACCCAATCTGAATTCACTCTTTGGTACTGTCCTTTGGATCTACATACCTCCAAAAGAATCCCAAGCTGCTTCCCATTATATTCATAACCACCGCTGACACAGCCGCAGGTAATGCAACCATGGGCGACGTGAAATGCGCAGTTGCCAAAACCACTCCTAAAGAGGAGTTTTGCATGCCCACCTACCAGAATTGAGACCCCATAGTCAGTACTCAGTTGGAAGGCTGAAACAAGTATAACAAGACTCGACATGCTATTCAAGAAATAAAGTACAAACTTTTGGATACTTTATTGAAACCATGATTCTCATAAACATAGTGGTTAAGTTTTATTTCTATACTAAATACAATTTATAAGTATTTTATCTCTTGCATAAAAAGACAATCAAAAAAAGGAGAAGAAATTGGAGGCAAAATTACATTTTTCTAACAGGAGGCTGTCTGTCTAATTCACTCCATCTTATTGGGACAGGTAAATTTGTTTTTTAATGCTTTATGCCAGGACTAAATGTAGTAAGTCAGAGGAGGTAACTTTAATTTTCAAAATCTTCTGAATGTGTACGAGATACCATAAGGAGCCCAATATCTCAATAGCACCTTTGTCTAAAGCTTCGAATGAGACTTCATATCCAAAACGCAGGAATGATCTGACTAGAAACCATTCAAAACTTGATCGAAAAACCAGCATTTATTAAAGAAGCTATATAGTCGATTAATGGATGGTGTCTCTGTAATTCACCTGATAGTTCACCCAATCTCATTTATGCTTGTAAATCCAAACATTGCTCAGACCAACTTTGAAGATAATATAAATAATTTGTTGAATATAGAAATCAAGCATTATATGGATCTTACTTCAATGGATATTGCACGTCGTTGTGGCTCCTTAAACCCACTGAAAGCTGCTGATAAGTACCTACAAAGGAACCTCGGAGTTTTTGTATATTACACAAAGAAAAATTGGGAATGCAACTGAAAAGTGAAAACACAACAATAAACTCTTTATTGATATTCTAAGTGATATATGCATACAATTAATATTCCTTTATTCACTGAAACCCCAACAGACCAGATCATTTGCAATCATTCGATATTTAACTGGAAGTTACGAAGCAAGTTGACGCAAAAACCAATACTGAGATTGACTGAATGGGCAAAAAAAAAAATATAACACCGAGTTATTTAAATGTACTAGCTAACAAATCCATTCCGCTTCATAAGGTACTGTTAGGTATTTAGACATAAGTTGTCTCACAAAGTAGGTCATAACATTTGTTTATGAGAAATGTACAGACTAATTGTATTTGTGAAAGTACAACCTTAATTAAAAAGGAACTCAGATTCGGATCACAAGAAACAGAAAAGAAAGGAATCTTACCCCACAAAAAAGCCTGCAATATGCAGCAGTAATACTGAAAGAATGACAACTCCCAACTCACTGGAGAGTATGGCTTGAGCGCGATGAAGCAGAGATAGATCAGACGATAATGATGCACCGGAAAACGACGACCTTAGACGAATGACATTTTCTGAGAATACACTGAAGGAAACAAAATGATAGAGATTTTAAGAACAGATCGAAAGATGGTAAAGGTGAAAAATTAAAGGGAGTGGGCAAAAAAAGACAGAAACTTGCACAATGAATCAGTCTTAGATAGGTGTCGAAGTTACTGGGACCTGCAAGCAAGTAGTACGGAAGCTAAAACAGCAAGCAAAGGTGCAAATGGGGTTGCGACTTTCACTGCTTTAGGAAATGTACTCTGCAAATAAGATCCTAGCAGAATTGGAGCAACCACCACCTGACCAGGAAAAGGTTAAGATTTTTTTAAAAGAAATGCACGACTAAATACAAAGTTGAATATAGTTCTGACTTCACCTGCAAGGTGCTTATTGAGAGTTTAACAGCATCAATAGGGACATAAGTTCCCGCAAGAATCGTACACAAGAGAGGTGTAAGAAATACAGCTCCAACGGTGGAACATACTGTCATTACTATGGACAATGGTACATCTCCTTGAGCAATTAAAGTTACCTGAAAAGCTATTTACATAAAAAAATGAATAGAATTTTGTAAAAATTGTCACTGACTGTTAGAATGCAAATCATTTGTTCCACTTCAAGTGAGAAAATGAACTCCTGAAGAATGGAGATACGAAGTATAGATAAATTTATCAACCTGAATTCATTCTTCTTAATCATATATACATCACAGTAAGTCGTAATATAATACATAGCGAGCTCTCTTTGACCGTCAGCGGAGGAACTTTCTGTCATCTCTCCACAAACGGCAGGGGCACAACTGCCTTGGCCATATTGTCCCCCATCTGTATGATAGTGGCTATTGCTATTGAGTCAGTTGATGCCCTTTCTATTGGGGTAATTTCTGTCTGTGTTTGGGGAAATAAGTTATTTTCTGTCACGAATAGCATATCTTGATGAAACCATAACTTTAGGGAAAACCTATGTGAGGGTAGGATTACAAGGCCTTATCATGCACAATTACATTTCTTGATTATGGGGAAGGGCAGTCTTTGTGGTGATTGGGGCAGGTGCAGTTAGTTTTGTGTAGCGGGGATTTTGGACTGACATCAAGAACTAATTTGTTCTACTTTGAGTGACAACAAGAACTCCTAAAGAAGGGAATGAGAAACCTAAGAAATTTATAAATCTGAAATTTTCTTCTTAAACAGCCATACTTTACCGTAAGTCCTAATAGATACAAAGTTACAAATATTTCAATCTAACAGGCAACAGCTAATATAAGTATCACTAGATTAATTCAAACATAACAACTGCTCCAACTGAAAATTATATAAAATATTGGGCCTGACATAGATGATGATGGGTTTCGGCCCGTATCACTAACACAGACAAAATTAGCATGTATGATAATTCATTAGCAGAATGATGGGATTCCATGAATAGTTAAAGCTAACAAGACGCAGTCCTTAAAGCCGATACACATTGAACCAATAACAACATTAAACATGATAGTAAACACAATCATGGAAGAATGCTTGATGTCAATACTTGGCCACCAAAAATATAAGTTGCAGGGACCAAGAGTACCTCCAACAAGCTCTGGTGCTAGAACCAAAATATATCCAAATTAAATACCAATATAATCTGTCAAAAGGAACGTCTCTGAAAAGGCAATCACTATCCTTTCGGCAAAAACAAAAACAAAAGTTCAACTTTTGCTAGATAAGCGGATTTTCTATGAATTCCAAGAGTTGCACTCCTGAGGTTCCTTTGGTTTGGTATAGCTCTCTTCTGATGAGAAGAGGGGCGCTTCGAGTATCTAGATAGAAACAAATTGAATGGGAACTCTGAGGCAACCCTCATTTTGCTTTCAACGAGCTCCAAAGAGCTACTAGCATGTAGGTGTAAAATAAGTTTTCTTGTCCAAGAGCTTACATCCCGAGAGCGAATTCTCTAAATTACGTGAGCTCTTTTTTTTTTACAGACATAATTCATTTCCTTTCTTCATGGACATTTCTCTGGGTTTTTTCTTCAATGCAGATATAACCTATTCCGCTACCTGGAGCCGACCTACCTTCATTACATTTGGGGGGTTTTGGCTAAAAACTCTCATGTGTTATACAGAAACAGGTAAAGAATAATCCAGTGTTTTACATAAACTGCAAAAAACTAACCTTTGCATTCAAAGTTAGAGAGAGAACCTTTTGTTAGTTTACTACTTTTTGGTGTTCTTGTTCGTCATACATGTACTTAAGGAAAAGTGTCTTAGTATGGGTTAAGGAACCACTTTCCTGCTTGTTCGTCATATAAAACAAATTTTTAAGATGCCATGGATGATTCTGAAAAAATGATTTGGGAAGAGAAAAAGTATCATATCCCTTGAAAGATAGTGATCTTCTTACTTCCTTTTGCTTTACTCTTCCATGGAAAAGACAAGTTTTACCAGAACCAACCAAGCTCATTAGGAAGACCAATTTAGTCTTTAGGATTACTATTGTATGCCAAATGGCCTTATTAGTTTTTTTTTCCCAACATAAAGTATATGTAAGTCGTAAACAAGCACATTTATGATGACTTCCAGAATGCAAGTTTAGGGAAACTACTCGAGCAAGTAAAAGTAAAAGCTAGAGGCAAGAATTGTGTCTTAAAAACAAGATAACAATGTCTCCAAAAGTGAAGGTGAAGAAATTACATCAATCGATCAGAACTGACTCCAGTTTAAGGGGCGAAAGTATAAGCAGGATAGTAAGTCATATTTTCCATCCATCATACTGGAAAGTAATAAGAGAAAGGCAATACAGAAGAACATAGTATGACCTCATAATTTTTGATAAAGTAGCATCTGTTGAGAGAGAGAGAGAGAGAGAGAGAGAGAGAGAGAGAGAGAGAGATGTAATAAATTGGCCTTACCACATTGGATGCTGTACCACCAGGGCAACAAGACAGCAATATCAGACCCGCGGAAAGGGAAGGAGAGAGACCCAAAAACTTGCTAACAATGACGCCAAAGGCCGGCATAATAGTGTATTGAGCAGCACACCCGAAAAGTATCTGGCACAAGAGAATTACAGATCTCGTAAAAACTACGAAATGATTTCGATGGAGACACTTCTCTACACGTGCTTAGTAGAACAGGGGCATACACAGGCTATAACATCAACCTTCTTTTTTTTTTTGGTAAATAAATAACATCAAGCTTTTACCCCTAGCAAAGTCGGTAAAAAAATGCAAAGACACACTATACGATCAGAGCCTAGATATTCAAGTTCTCGACAGCACGATTGTGGAAATTTTACTTTTCTATTTGCATTGGTCTAGAGCTCGAGGTGATTCCAAAATAACCAGTAACTGAAACCCAAAACAGATGCTGACAAGACCAAAGCTGAAAATCACTCAACAACACTAATCAATCAGGCAAGTCCCAAGTTACAATCTTTGACACAACCATGAATGCCGTTTAACGCGTAGTGAATAATACAATGACAGACATAATTATATTTAACAATCAACCAATAATATCACAAGACAGGATTTTTATTATTCTTCTTCTTACAGAAAGTGGTCTTTGCATGAAGAGATTGAACAAGTCTTTGATCTCCAAGGTAATGCCCATTGCCAGCATGATGAACCCAAGAGTCAAGCTATACGAGGTGGGCCCACACCCGACAAACCACGAAAAAGTGGAGGGCCTCGTAAATGCAATGGTGGCTCCGGCAGTGACATAAAGTGGGTACAAGCTCGCAGCAGTTGAGAGCCACTCGTCCCATTTGGCATCAATTGCTGCTGGCTCTTGTTCATCTTTACTAT
Organism: Linaria vulgaris; assembly: GCA_948329865.1. Lineage (NCBI taxonomy): Eukaryota > Viridiplantae > Streptophyta > Magnoliopsida > Lamiales > Plantaginaceae > Linaria > Linaria vulgaris. The sequence continues at coordinate 78,959,664 of OX415253.1, forward strand.
TATTACTAATATTACTACTGCTATACTTAATAATGGGAAATCTTGAATTTGGGAATTTGGGTTTGGTGGTAATAATGGGATTAATGAATTTGTAGAGTGGAACTTTCACTCTCACTCTCACTGTTGGGGTTTGTTTTGAGGAGGAGAGCAATGGGCTGACGCAACACACAGAAGAAGAAAAACAATAAATAGACATTTTCAATAAATAAATAACCCACCCGCTACTTTCAATAGCTTTTTCTGGGGAAAAAAAAATAATTCACTGCAAAAAAATGGGGAAAATAATGTGTTTTTCTTTCTGATGATGGCAGTAACAGATATATGTCATTTTCGTGGTTATCTGGCGCCTCAAATTTGACCGTCAATCCATCAGATTTTGCAACTTTGCGAGCCAAAATAATTGAAACCCCCCAACCCTCAACTATTACTATTTTTTTTTGTAAATTGGACCCTTCTCGATAGAGCAGAAAACACGACAATAATTGAAAAGGCGGAAAAATACGACACACAGATTTTACGTGGAAAACTCCAAATTAATTTAGGGTGAAAAACCACGGGCAAGGTAGAAGAACTTCACTATGAGTGTAAAATAGGAATTACAACTCTCCGACTTTTACCGTAGTAAAGTCGTACAAACTCTCTATTTTTACCTCACACTAACAATTCACTAAACCACTCTTTATATAATTAACACTTAATATATAAGAGAATGAATTGTGTTTTTGTTTTGGGATGAATTGAATCAACCGAAGGCTGCATATTTATAGGGAGAACAAATGTTGCACCTTCATTTAAATAATACTCCACTTAAAAGTTAATGCTCCACAATTAGCCGTCCCACAAAACTTGGTGCTGCACTTGTGATTAAATTAAATCACCGCCCCATCATTCTCCCACTTGAAGATTTTGATTAGGGATTTATCAGATCTTCACACCATTCTTTCTACCTCGCCCTTCATGTTGCTTACGTTTTCACCAGACTACACGAGGACCGACACTGACTACACTTGTCAGCATTAACACTCTTCGTCAAAAAATCTGCTATGTTATCTTTTGTGTGAATCTTCTGCACATCCACAGTACCCTCCTCGACTTTCTCGCGAACAAAGTGATATTGGACCCGAATATGCTTTGTCTTGGAATGAAACGTTGGATTCCTTGCAAGATGCAACGCACTCTGACTGTCACAGAATAGAGAAATACTCTCTAGTTTGTGCCCGAGTTCCTCCAGAACCATTTTCAACCAAATCGCCTCTTTACTGGCCTGCGTAGTTGCCACGTATTCAGCCTCTGTTGTTGATGTCGCAACAACTGACTGTAACTTTGAAACCCAACTCACTGCACCTCCAGCAAGAGTAAACACATATCCTGTCGTGGACTTGCTTTTGTCAAGATCACCTGCATAGTCAGAATCAACATAGCCCCTGACTGTAAAACCCGATCCTCCATAACATAATGCAACATCTGAGGTTCCCTGAATGTATCTCAGAACTCTCTTTACTGTATTCCAATGTTCTCTTCCCGGATCCGCCATGTATCGACTAACCACTCCCACTGCATGTGCAATGTCTGGTCTAGTACAGATCATAGCAAATATTAAGCTTCCCACTGCTGATGCATACGGTACTCGAGACATCTCCATCCTCTCTTCTTCACTGCTAGGACACATACTTGAGGATAACTTCAAATTAACATGAAGAGGGGTAGAGATTGGCTTACAATTCTGCATACTGAACCGCCGCAAAATCTTCAACAGATAGTTCCTTTGAGAAAGCCAAATCTTCTTGCAATTTTTGTCTCGGTGGATTTGCATCCCTAGAATCTTGTTTGCTGGTCCTAAGTCTTTCATTTCAAATTCCCCAGCCAGTTCAGCCTTCAATTCTTCAATACGAGCTTTGTTGGGACCTGAAACCAACATGTCATCAACATACAACAGTAAAATAACAAAGTCATCACCAGATCTCTTGAAATATGCACAAGGATCTGCATTCAGCCTGTTGTATCCAAGGCTCATTATGAATGAATCAAATCTTTTGTACCAACACCTCAGCGCCTGTTTGAGACCGTACAAAGATTTGGTCAACCTGCAAACCAAGTTCTTTTTTCCTTCTTCAATAAATCCTTCCGGTTGGAGCATATAAATCTCTTCTTCAAGATCACCATGAAGAAAAACCGTCTTTACATCTAAATGTTCAAGATGTAAATCAAATGTAGCGCACATCGCCAGAACCACCCGCACAGTTGTCATTCGGACCACCGGATAAAATATTTCGTTGAAATCAATCCCCTCCTTCTGAGCATATCCTTTCACCACCAATCGTGCACGATACCTCTCCACTTGGTCATCATTGTTACGTTTGATTTTGTACACCCATTTGTTGCTAATGGGTTTCCTCCCTTGTGGTAGAGACACAAGTTCCCACGTCTTATTCTTATGGAGTGCTTCGATTTCCTCTTGCATTGCTGCCATCCACTGAGCTGCATCTGAATTGCTCATTGCTTCCTGGAGAGTTGATGGCTCCCCGTCCTCAGTTAAAAGACAGTATGCAACATTGTTCTCCATAGAATAGTCTGAGTGCCAGCTTGGTGGTCTCCTGACACGTGTTGACCGACGTATCCCCGAGACTCCAGACTCCGTTGTCTCCTCAGGTTCATGCTCTGGTTCAGCAGGACCCTCCTGTTCGGTATCCTTCTCGACTACTACTGTCGTAGTTTCTGGATCTTCCCCTGTACTGCTATCATTTCCTTTCTTATCTTCCGTGAAGATAACATCCCTGCTTACAACAATCTTGTGGGCAGTGGCGTCCCACAAGCGATACCCCTTCACTCTTTTAGCATACCCTAAGAACAAACACTTCCTGGATTTTGGGTCCAGCTTCGTTTTCTCTTGAGTATTAAACATAACATAAGCGGGACTCCCAAATACATGGAGATTAGAATAATCAACTGGTTTACCTGTCCACACCTCCATCGGTGTTTTCAGCCCCAGTGCTGTTGACGGAGATCGGTTCACCACATAACAGGCAGTATTGATTGCTTCTGCCCAGAACGACTTTTCTAAGCCTGCAGCCTGCATCATGGCTCTTGTTTTATCCAACAAGGTCATGTTCATCCGCTCTGCCACCCCATTCTGCTGCGGAGTGTATGCTGTAGTAAACTGCCTCTTAATCCCAGCATCTTTACAGAAGTCTTCAAACTCCTTGCCAGTATATTCCCCTCCATTGTCAGATCTCAGGCACTTGATCTTTTTTTCAGATTCAAGTTCCACCAGCGCTTTGTACGTTTTGAACATCGAGAACACCTCGGCCTTACTCTTGATCATGTACACCCAACATCTCCTGGAATAATCATCTATAAAAGACACAAAATACTTTGCACCTCCCAGGGATAGTACCGGTGCTTGCCACACGTCATAGTGAATCAATTCTAGAATGACTTTACTTCTAGAATCTGAACTAAGAAACTTTATACGATGTTGCTTGCCAACAACACAATGCTCACAAAAAGCTAAAGATACCTTTGTGAGGCCCGGAAGTAGTTTCTTCTCTGCAAGAACCTTCATGCCTTGTTCCGACATATGCCCGAGCCGCTGATGCCAAATCATTGATGATTTCTCAATCGACTCGGATGAAGCCACTGACGCTTCTCCCACTTGCAGAGCCCTCCCCTATACCTTGTATAGGTTTCCGGCAATCTTGTCCGCCTTCATCAGTACAAGCGCACCCCTTTTAACTTTCATGATCTTGTTTCGCGAACCAATCTCACAACCAAGATCATCCAATTGTCCATGAGACAACAAATTCTTGCATAATCCCTCCACGTGTCGGACATCTCGAATGGTACGAACAATCCCGTCATGCATCTCCAGCTTGATCGTACCAATGGCAACAACTTTCAAAGGTTCATTTTTACAGCTATACACAGATCCTCCAGCGATCGGTGTATACTCATGAAACCACTCCCTCCGGGGAGTCATATGAAAACTGGCTCCTGAATCAATAAGCCATACATCATCGAAGCCACGCATACCTCGAATAGTTGTTGCTGCTTCACAGCATAGTACATCACCATCATCTGAAGTGCTAGCAACGTTCCCCTGAGGATTAGAACTCTTCTGGTTTGAATCCTTAAGATTCCAACAGTCCTTCTTCAAGTGACCTTTCTTGCCATAGTGCCAACAACTGCCCTTAGTCCTTGACTTGGATCTCCCATGTTTCTTACTCCCACTTGCACCGCGCTCCGTCGTTCTCCCTCTTGTCACCGACAAGGCACCTGCTTGTTGCGAACTTGCCTCCCTGTCTTCTCTGTTTTTGCGCCGACTTTCTTCTTCCAGAATAGCGGCTGCAATCTCGTCGAAAACCAAATAATCCGTGAGGACATTATTTGTTAAGTTGATGACAAGTTGGTCATACGAATCGGGCAGACTTTGCAGCAGAATTTCAGCACGTTCAACCACTTCTATTTTATGACTCAACGACGTCAATTGAGAAAATAGAGTATTTAGAACATTGAGGTGCTTAGTTACCGGGGTAGATTCCGCCATCCTCAGTGTGTACAATTTCCGTTTAAGGAAAATTTTGTTGTGTAGGGACTTTGCCTCATACAACTTGTTGAGATGATCCCATATCTCCTTAGCTGTCCTCTTCTCCTCAACGCTTGACAACACACCATCACCTAACGCCAGGTGAATATTTGCGATAGCGTTGCCTTCCATCTCGTTCCACTTCGTATCATATGTGATTTCCACCGGCCTGTCGCCGATCGCCGTGAGACACCCATCTTTCCGCAAGATGGCTTTGATCTTCAGCTTCCACAACGAGAAATTACTCCCGTTGAATTTTTCGATCTCGAATTTCGCCGTCATTGCTTCTATCACGTACCACCGTCACTGAAAAATAATTTCAGTACGATACCCACAGATATCACCGAGACCCCGGATATGAATCGTGGCTCTGATACCACTTGTTGTAAATTGGACCCTTCTCGATAGAGCGGAAAACACGACAATAATTGAAAAGACGGAAAAATACGACACACAGATTTTACGTGGAAAACTCCAAATTAATTTAGGGTGAAAAACCACGGGCAAGGTAGAAGAACTTCACTATGAGTGTAAAATAGGAATTACAACTCTCCGACTTTTACCGTAGTAAAGTCGTACAAACTCTCTATTTTTACCTCACACTAACAATTCACTAAACCACTCTTTATATAATTAACACTTAATATATAAGAGAATGAATTGTGTTTTTGTTTTGGGATGAATTGAATCAACCGAAGGCTGCATATTTATAGGGAGAACAAATGTTGCACCTTCATTTAAATAATACTCCACTTAAAAGTTAATGCTCCACAATTAGCCGTCCCACAAAACTTGGTTCTGCACTTGTGATTAAATTAAATCACCGCCCCATCATTTTTTTAAACTTTATTCCTTACAAATTTGGTTGGCTTACACGCATGCCAATACAATGTACAATATATCCTCAAATTATGCTAATCTAAGGTCCTAAGCTCTATTCTTGATTAGCTTTGTCTAGAAAGCATGTAAACTTGAGTGTTGTAGCGAGGTTTTGATTAGTCAAGTGTTGAAGTTGTCGAGGATCACATGATGTCGAGGATATTAGGATGTCAAGGGTCTAAGGATGTCAAGATATTAGAATGCCAAGGGTCTAAGGATGTCGAGGATCTTGTGATGTTGAGGGTCTCATGATGTTGAAAATTCTGGTATGTCGAGTCTCTAGTCGAGCGAGACTCTGGACATGTCGAGTGGCTAATATCGAGCATTGTGTCGAGTAAGGACTAAAGATACTCGATATGTATGCATGGAATAGTTGAGTGCTTTGAATGGCGGAAGGAATATTTATAGACATTGGAATGCGGATATCATTCATGTGTTACAACTTAAAACGACTCGATTCGATCCAAAATCATTCGATTTTTATCTGATTTAATTAGATTTCGATATGTTTTCCTTTTTTTTTTTATTTTTCTAATATTAAATAACAAACATTATATAACTTTTTATTTTACATCTTAAATTAAAGAAACTTGGATAAACCTGAATACAATGATAAGTTATAAAAAATTCACATGCATTAGTGAGTTTCTCATTACAAAATATTAACCTAATGTTCAAAAAAAACTAAAAAAAAAAAAAAGAAGACAAGTCATAGTTAATACTTTGTAATTAGTATGATACAATTCAAGATTATATATATATATATACTAAATACAAAAGTATTACAACTTTTGAGAAAGGAAACCGTGTGAAATGTTAACTTTGTACTTAATATATTAAGTTACTTAGTAGTGTTTCATCAGCATTATATATTATATTATTTTATAACTCAATTTAGTATATTATTATAAATTTATATATTTTTAAAAAATGAAATGAGTATTCAATTAGATCTAATTTTTAACCTCTAAAGTCAATGATCAAATCAAATGGGAGTTCGATTCTAAGGCAGAAACCAAAAATCGCATCAAATATGCGATTCGATTTTTAAATCGAATCATTCGATCAATTTTCAACTCATTTGATCCAATTTCTTATGCAAAACCCTAGAGATAACCTAAAGTGAAAGTCTCATGTACGTAGGACAAAGAACTTCACGAGTCAATTACTGGGGGATCACGTGTGTGATTTCACCATAACATTCACCAAAAACTTTACGTGCACTAACTCGTTGTAAGCTTAGCTTTGAACTCGTCATTTTTATTGTATCACAGTTATGTTCTGTGTGATATAATTCCGTGGAAGAAAAATGATTTTATATACGCACGCTTTTGTTTTAATGTATGTATTTAGCTTGTATCCTCGATACTACTTGTACTGTGAAAATGGATTACATTTTCACCACAATCGCGTGATGTAGGAACAATCATTTATTTTGTGTCACATTTTTGTGATTTATCTATCCAATTACAATATTTTGCTCATTAATTAGCACCTTACCAGAGCAGTTTTACCTGATAATCAAATAATAAATTACACATCATTTTGAAATCAAGCTTACATAACGTATGTGATAAACATAAGGTTCATAAACTACAATTAAATTATCGCACACGAAAACAAGAACACAAAAGATCAGCTGCCTCGCGTAACCGGGTAGCCGATCCCGTGCCTTCGACTAGGAAAGACCACAAACAATAGACTAGAAGCCAACCCAATCCCAATCGGAACAACGTCAAATACCTCCTGAACCTCACGCCCTGGCGTCGGATAAAAGCAGCTCAACACGTTTTTATCCTTCAAAGCCACAACCACGAACACCAATACAGACACCACCGCATGAACGACATCAATGAAAGTCAACTTGTACTTGCTCAACTCCAACAGTCCAGCCTCCTTAAGCGGATAATCAAACAACCACAACCCTTTCGTCGTGACAAAACCATAGTAAACTTGGCCATCAGAAGCCTTGATGCTGTCCGTGAAAGAGGCTATGAAGCAGGAAAGGGATAGTATGAGAAGGAGGACAAGTGTCATGGGACGGGTGGCGGCATCACAGGATCCGTTGTTGGTGAAGATTGGTGTTAAGAGTTGGAAGGCTAAGAGAGTGCCAGTGGGGAGGAGATTGGCCAGGTGGGCCGAGCTCTCTAATGCTTGGGAAAGGGCAGTACGCGGAGGTGGCAGCGATTGACTGTCATTTGGTAGACTAGCGGTGGCATCAGAGGTGGATGATAGAGGTGGGCGTTGTCTAAGAGATGACATAGTTGAGTTCTCAATTTGTGTTTTCTTGATTTCAACTACTTATGATGGCAAGGACGTGAGCTTTACGATAGAGGAATCGGATATACCTTGAATAATTTTACACGTATTTCTGTTATGAACAACTGGCCACATTTTTAAGTTACTAATAAATTTAATAACATATATATTCGCGTGTTGCTTGTTCTATATGATTACTTAACTAAATATTCTATTGTTTTTCTTATACGTAGAATTTTCAACTTTCTTCATTGATTTGTTGAACCTAAAATTCTTTTATAAGCAAACGACTGTAAATTAATTCAAAGACTAGACGGGAACATGGAGTAGAATAGGGGAATGGGAACAGCGTGATGCTACTGCTGAAAAATGGTAAAAGCCATTTTGGCATTCGTCCCGGAGGTGCGACAGACTACCACAGGCTGCTTCCTACAAGATCATATGGATGTTCTAAAGAAGGCCCTACGATAGCACGTCAAGCTTTGCCAAAAAAAAACACTTGTTTCAACTCCATGTAGCTTTGTAAAACATGACACTTTGTTCCAGAAACGAAGATAGTGTGAAATACAAACACTTTTCCATGTTAGGGCAAGAAGTCACATAAAACCATGAATATGATCAGATTTCAACCCACATAAAGCAAATACCATGGAATCTTAAAGCCAGCCATGACATGCTGCTATGAAGCACCAAATTTTATTTTATTTGTTTTTCAATATCGGAAGGGAGATCGTACTTCACACGTCCAAGGTAGAGACCACATGCAGGAGCCATTGGACTGCAAGCAGCCACATTCTTCGCTTTCAATATCCGTTCAACTGAAAGGAACCCAATACAAAGAATATAATAAGTCACCTAAGAAAGTTTATTACATCGATCCACACATTACAAGGGGGACATACCATCAGAAACTTTTAAATCACCTTCGCCCACTGATTTCAGAACCCCAACAATCAACCTAACCTGTCCAAGGTTCGTGGACGAGATGTGTGAGAGAAAAAAATATATAATTAAGCAAACAAAAGCATCGTTAGATTGACGGACTAATTTAAATTGTTTTTATTTAGATAGTAAAGGAAACAAAACCTAGTTAGATGAAATAATCACACTTGAATAAAGTGGAATTGCACATGGCACACAAAGAAGAAGATAAAAATCGACAGTTGAACATGGTATATTATAAACATTCTTATTGATAAAAAAAAACTATTCAAAATTCTGGCTTTTAGTTATATGAGCTCAGCAACAGTTCAAGTTTCCACGAAAAAGTGCTGCAACATCCAATATACTCCATCGATGTAGCTCTTAAGTTAGCCACTTGACCGACTTTCAGGAGGCATTGATTTTTATTTATTGCTGCCCTTTTTTACTCTATGACCTTTGGGGTTCCTGATAAACTGGATGCAAAATGCTGGACAAACACTAAAAAGACATAAACAACCTGATGATAAAGGAAAGAGCGGGCCCGAGCAGTAACCACCAAGCAACGGTGTCTTCTCCTAATGCCGAATCCTAGATCAGCCACTCCACTAAAATTGTCTATTTTAAATTGATTAGGAGAGCTGGAAACAAGTGCAGAATCAGCTTCCGGCTTGTTTGGATATGAAAGTGGCTCTTCAGCAGCATAGCTACTATTTCCTCCTCCCTCCAATGCTGAAGGAAAATATGGACTCGAAGCAACCTCAACAACAGATAGCTCATCCAGAGTTCTTATGGGTGAATTAGCCTGTCAACCAGTGAAATATAAGGAATATGTAGTAGACAACAAATACACAAAGATGTGGCAAGTGACTAATGTGCAGAAGAAGTTTTTAACAAGTAAGAAGTTGCTTTAACAAGGATCACATTCCATCAATAGTCAAACTACGTTCATGTAAACTTGACAAACCTGGCAAGCAGCTGCACGAAAAGAACTAAAATCATGACGTCCTACAAGTACTTGGCATGCCTTCTGTGCAATGGATAGAATTCTTCAGTTATTAAAATTAGAAAATAAAAGTAAATGTTACTAATCACATCTTTGGAAACAATAAGAAACAGATCAGAAAAATGTCTCAGCAAAATTCTCAAGCCACCTGCATGGCAACAAGATTCAGTTCCTCGGGCACATGCCAAGCCTTGTCTTTCTCGAAAGTAGATAGTGGCTCCTCCCCGTATAATATTCTATAGAGGTACCTAGAGCAAATCACCGAAATAGTTCTCAAACTTTAGAATACAAGACAATTAAACAAACTGGCCTTTTAGTCTCGATTTCCATGAAAGCTAGGGACATGAATAAGTTAAGAGGTCTAATAGATACAGAAGAGGATTCAGACTCATCCAATTGTGATAGCATTACTCTCAAATACATTTCGAGTTATCGGGATAGCAATATGTACGAAAAAAAACTATCACGTTCTTTCACCAGTGCACAAATCCTAAGAAAATATAGGAACATACAATAACATATCATAACTTTAAGTTTATAAAAGACGGATTTCTACGTAATATGAAGCATGAACTACTAAGGGACAAATCAAAATTATCATGATGCTGTCGCAATTTCAGGTTAAGTTTTCTCGTGATACCTACGTGCGTTCCTGAGCTTTATAACGAGCATGAAAATCGCTTGGAACACATCGAACATCAATCACCAGCATATCACCTTCATATTTCTGCAGCAAACCATACAAAACATGAGTTTGTAGAATTCTAAACATAAAGACACCCATTGCCATGAACATGCAAGAAAAAATACAAAGATTCTATTAACAAATGGTAAAGATGGAACGAAACATGCCACTTAAAATTAACATCTATAACAAGTATGTGAGTTGTTTTGCTTCACTTATGCATGAAATCAACCAAACATGTGTAACTCATATTCACTTCTCTAGATCTTCAAGACTAGATTAGTTAGATTAGCAATAACATACCTGTAAAAAATGATTGATGGCTCTTTTAACTGTAGAAGGCTCATGAGGTGGTAACTGCATGTCAAAACAGTGTAAAGTTAAAAAATACACTTTTGAACCTTTATATTTACAATTGTTTATCATGACTTTCCGAGAGTAAAATAAAGTAGAAGAGAGAAAATTCTTTCAGCAAACTAAACAACATTACCCAGGAACATAAAACTACCAGACTAGATCCATAAGGAAATTAACAGAATCAAAGGAATAATCTTGTGCGTTTGCCTAATTCGCGAAGTTGAGCGCCACGAACAAACGAACCTCAGCTAATAAGTTGAGACCATTAAGCATAACACTGTACGTAATAATGCAAGTTCGTTCAGTTAAGACATGAAACGAGAACATTAAAGCAAAAAAGAGAATTACCACTTCATTAGGTTTTCTTTTGCTTATCCTCTCAACGTCTACGTGGCAAACATTCGAGAGCGCGTGAACTCCTGAATCCTACATTCAGTTCCATCAAAGATCAATGGCAACCGAAACAGAGCACCTAATAATCATTATCAACTCACCGTTCGACTCGAGCAAAAAACCGCAACCGGCTGTCCGATGAATTTTTGAAACGCATCCTAAAATTGCAAAACCAAATTAAAACAAATATCCTGATAAGCCTTTCAGATTAGGTCTAAAATAATAAACAGACCTCGAGAACGCCGACGACAGTTCTTCCTTTGGCCTGCTGTTGAGCGCCGGAGAATCGGGTGCCGATGTACTCAATGGCCACTAAGTATCTCTGAATCCTAGGATTCATATCCTGTCCTGGAATCACTTCGCTCTTTACTTCCTCTGCACTATCGTCGCCGGAGAGATAACCGCCGTCGATTTTAACTACTTTGGAGGGGCGGTCGGAGGAATCTGGCCGTTGCTCGCGTGATTGTTCGTCTGACATGGATTTATGTTATGGTTTCAGACAAACAAATGGGGGTAGGGGTTAGGGTTTCTCTGAATTCAGATTGTTGGAGCGGAGGGGTTTAACGGGTAATTTTTTTTTTTCAAACATTTACATTTTTTTTTTCACACGAACCACTCCTATGTGCTATGTCTACACGCACTACTCTTTTCTTGTCTCGTCTCGTTTTTACTGGTTGAACTTCTTCTCATACGTAAATCATTGAGTTTTAAATGGTTATTCAGACGTAAAATAAAAGTAGGTGAATAATTGAAAAGTATAAGACTCGACTTGTGATCAAATAACTACTTTGATACGTATTCTCCTTTAACGAGAATAAATTCAATTAAATTGATTTTGGCGATTGTGGCTCTCTTAAACCCGAAAGTTCATACATAAAGACTACTTTCTCTTAAGAAGGTTTTAATGGAGAAATTCATGTAGAACAACCTTAAGGTTATGTGGCTCCTAGAAAATTAAAAAAATATATCAATAAGTTGGGTGAAGTTATTGTATAGGCTTAAATACCATGATGTCAAATGATTTTAGAATCAATAAGTGCGTCAAATGTGTCTGTGTCAAAACTATAAAAGATGTCTTTACATGTATGTCACCGATATATTCATTGTGGGATTAAACGAACGAATGGTAAAATCCACTAAAAGTTTGTTGAATTTAAGAATTTATATGAAAGCAATGGGACAAATTGATGTAATCTATGAAATAAAGATTATAAATTGCCTCATATTAACTCAGTCATATTATGATGACAAGATTATGAAAAGATTCAGCAAGGATGTTTCTCGTGTATCCAGAAGTCCTATTAACACGAGTCAACACTTATCCAAGAATAAAGGAGAAATTGTTGCACAAGTGGAATATGATAGAGTGATAGGAAGTATGGTGTACTTAATGAGTTATAAAAGATTAGACACTACCGATGCAATTAGCGCTCTGAGAAAATTCAAGAGTAATACACGGAATGAGCATCAGAAAGCAATTATAAAAGTAATTAGGTACATATGTTATATTCGCGACTTTAAGTTGTAATATACCAGAGATCATGTTGGGATTGAAGATTACAATGATGCAAGCTCGAAATATGTTATGCAACACTCTAAAGCAACAAGTGGATATGTAATTACTTTTAAGAGGTGGAACTATGTCATGGAAATTTTCAAGACAAACGTTATATCTAGATCCTTGATGGAATCTTAGTTTGTGTCATTAGACAAACTCAATGAAGAAGTCGGCTACGAATACGGGATTCAACTTATTTCCAAAATCACAGTTTTTGATACAACGATCATTTAATAATAATAAATGTATATATGTGTATATATATATATATATATATTATTTAAGTGAAAGTATCAAATAATGAATATTAGAGACACTTGTAAAATCCACCATCCACCATCCACAAACTCATATATTAATTGATTAACAATCAACATGTCCAACATAAATATTAAAGAGTTTCAAAATATAACAAACAAGATTAATATCCCTATAGCTTATTTATTGTTAAACTACATCATTCACAAACAAAATCGACTTAAAGTCACGTTCATCAAGAGAAAGAAAGATTTGTAATTTCAAGAGTACCAACATCATCCATTGATTCAAAAGCATCCTCGGTCACATCCCACATTCTTGACTCCCCTTGTGTGTATTGTACACTCTTCCTTGACAAAGACGAAGATTGCTATAAACAAACACCAAATCTTCGGCACATTGAGGTATTATTCTGTTTCTCTTCGTTGTGTGAATAAATGCATAAGTACTCCCATTTCTCTCAGAACAAGAAGAAGACGAAACTTGATCGAGTATTTTAATAGCAATCGGCTGAAGGAGAGGTGTTGTCAAACCATGAAAGATCCACCATTCTGTTGGATCCATTCCCCGTCTATCTCTTATAGAATCCTCATCAGAAAAACGTTCAGAGCATCCAAAAGATCTAGCAAGCTCCTTATTCACTTCTGCCTGTGTCTCATTGTTGAGAAATAGACGTTTCAAGCATTTTTTTCTCATGTTTGAAACTTCTGCATCATGGTTTGGAGGTGCAATATATGGATGTTCGATCTCCCACTCATGTGTCATACTCCTGTTAAACATAAAACAACATAATTAGTAAAAACAATTAAGTCAATATCAAATAATGTAGTAATATACAATCTGAAAGTCCAAGACATTATTTAGAAGCTAAAATTTCCTTTAGACAATAAGTTTCTTACCTTGGATTCAAGGAATAAGCCAAACAATGCAATTGATTATTGCTCTTAATCCACATGTCCTCTAATATTGTTTTCACAACATTCAAGAATGTTGACTATTCTTCATTACTTTTCTTTTCTTCTTTATAGATGTGTTTCTTCACTTGCATTATCATAGTATCCCACATCTCATACACCAAATGAAGGCAAGGCTTGTATGTATCACAAAGTCTAAGCATACAATAGGCAGGGTCTGTAAATTCCAGAATATAATCAATATTCGCCCACCACGTATCATCTAGAAGTATGTCTCTCACAAGTCTCGTCTTAACTACATCATCATCACGATAACAAGACCACTTATCACTGATTACCAAATCCTGCAATTGTTGCTTCAAGAGTTTGAATCTTTTTAACATAACAATAGTGGAAGCAAATCGAGTCTCTGCCACAGCAACCAACTTAAGCCTCGAAAACTCATTAAACATAGAAAGCCTCATTGAATGATTCATAATAAAATTCTTAACCATCACAGCTACTACAACAATATCTGTAATCCAATTACACTTGTGTTCCTCGCAGCACATAATAGTGGAAGCAAATCGAGTCTCTGCCACAGCAACCAACTTAAGCCTCGAAAACTCATTAAACATAGAAAGCCTCATTGAATGATTCATAATAAAATTCTTAACCATCACAGCTACTACAACAATATCTGTAATCCAATTACACGTGTGTTCCTCGTAGCACATATATTTTTCAATGCAAGATTAAGAGTATGCACAACAAATGGAGTCCAAAAGATCTCAGGATATGTCTATTCAACTAGCAATCCAGCAGCTTTACAAACTGGAGCATTATCTGTAATAACTTGAACAACATTTCTAACCCCAACTTGGGTAATCACGTCTTTGATGAAACCAGCAATGTATAATCTATCTTTATACTCACCTTGGCAATTGTTAGCACAAATGAATACATGTCCACTCTAACTTATAGCCAAGAAATTAATGAAAGGCCTTCTTTGAGGATCTGTCCAGCCATCACAAACATTGCCTTTAGTTCTCCATGTGCTTCTAGTGCTTTCAAGCACGTTTTCCAAATGAGCTCTTTCTTTTTGAAGTAACTTTGTTCTTAGAGAATTATAACCGGGAAGAACATAACCTGCAATATCATGACTTGCAGCAAAAGAAAATGCCCGAATAAAGTGAGGATTTCTTGCAAGGTTAAAAGAAAGTCTAGATGAGTATAACATTCTTGCAATTTCTCCATCTAATTGCTCCCTAACTTGAACATTAAAAGCCTTCTCTAAATAGTATTACCACCGACTTCTCTTTTCTTTGTTGTATCATTAGAATGTTGATTTAAGACATCCATTCATACCGACTGAGAAGATGAATAACTAGAGCTTGAACCTGATTGAGGCAACGACATTGATCTAGTTTGACTCTTTCTTACGCTTTGCTTCATCCTCTAGATTCAAAAACTGATTTAGTCTCTTTGACATGCCGATGTCCTGTTATGCAGTTTAAGCTCATGAGTTCTGATCCCAATGAACTTAAAGTCACACAACTTACATCGCAGACTCCAATTTCCACCTGCTCATGCACCAATCTTACCTAGATTGTTTACATGTTGCCACAAAAGGATAAAGCTCAAGACCAGGAGCATTATTAGTTGTTTGATCACCGCCAATGCCACCCTCCCTACTACCTCTAGTAGCCATGATGATTTTGAGAACTTTGGAAGGAATATAAATCACCAAAGCCAAAACCAAAGCATGTAAAAGTGCAAAACCATTAAATCAAATTAAATGTTATTAAAATTCAGTAACATATTAGGGGCGTACGCGGGTGGGTTATAGCGGGTGGCAAGGAAAAAAGACACCATTCCCAATCTTGGCGGGTTACCAATTTTTTCACCCGTGCAGGTGGTAACAATTTAGAAACCATGCGGGTTGCGGATTGGGCGGGTGGCGGGCGGGTTACATTAAATAGCTTACAAAAAAAAATGGAAAAGAAGCATGTCAAGAAAGAATAAAATTGCAAACTTCCATCAGTAGTTAATCATATTAACATATTAACATATTACCTACTAATTAATCAAAGAACATAGCATATTTAACAAGCACTCAAACACATTATTGAACAACCATAACAACAATTCACTACACCAGTAGCTATAAGCAGAAAATACTTAAGAATATTATCACAATCACATATCATGATTCATGAACACACTGTCACTATCAAACTAAAAAGTCAACTCCCCAGTAAAATCTTATGAGATTAAATAGTAATGTTCTTACATTGAATATAAGATTCTTATTTGTAGTCCATGAAAAGCCACCTCTGAAGCTTACTGATTTAGACTCAATCGACACCATAATCAACACCATAATATTCTTGCTAATTTTCTTAATATTTCCACCATCATCATCATAATATTCAATATTCATCCATATTTTCCCAATCATAATCATCATAATATTAATATTCATCTCAATCGAAACCAAAAGCTGAAGAACATACTGATTCGAACTCAATTGGACTCAATCGAAACTCAATCGAACAATCGGACATAAATTGAAAAAGAACAAAAAGGGGGAAAGTTGAAGAATTACTGATTTAGACGGGGAAGGTGGTGGCGTGGTGGAGTCGTGGAGCGGTCGTGGTGAGTCGATCGTGGAGCGGTCGTGGTGAGTCGATCGTGGAGCGGGCGTGGAGCGGGCATGCAACAGTGGTGTTGTTCGTGGCGTGGTGGAGTCGTTTGTCGTGGCGGTGGCGGTGGCGGTGGTCGGAGAAGCGGGGTTGGTGACGCCGTGGCGGGCAGGCGGCATAGAGTGAGAGAGGTATCTATGGATGGTGGCTTTTTTTTGGAGAGAGAAGAGAGGAGAAGCGATGTTGTGGAGTGTGGATTGTGGCTGAAAAATAAGCCCTAAATGAAGGGGTATTTTTTTTTCTTTTTCTTTTTATATTAAGCAGCAGGCGGGTCGGGCGGGTGGACTGGGTAACCCGCGACCCGCCCGCCCACCAGTGGGTTACCAGATTTTAAAATTGTTTTCCTTGCAAAAAATCATTAAACTTGAGCGGATCGGGTGGCGGGCGGGTCGGGCGGGTCGCGGTTATATGTACACCCTTATAACATATATTAATATGCACATAGAAATTAGAAGATATTAATGTATATTTCAGAATTCATTTTGGATGTACAGGTCATATTTTAAGTTTCCATATATACAAAGCGCCTGACATAAATTACATAGATCAGTGGTTATTGGACATTGGTTAATTATATTTCCAGTTTCCAGTATACACACACTACAATACCTAACATGATTAAAAACCCACAAATTCATCTTGCCCATGTTAGATTAGTGGCTAATTTACATCAATACAATTAGTATAAGAATAATATTTTTAAAATAATAGTTTAATTTAAATATGTATATTTTAAAAAATATAAATACAAAAACCTAATATTGTATTTATAATTATAAAATAAACTATTTTAATTATAAAGAAAAAAAACTCAATAAATTTAAATGTGGCGAAATCCTGCCACATTTCTTAAAAAATTTCAAAAATATATTGCATGGAAACATTCCCACGCAATAACCTCTATTGCAGCGCAATATTTCAATGCAATTGCATGCACGAAAATAATGTGTTGCAATAGCTATTGCAGTTGAAAATTCGGTTGCAAGCTCTGCACCACCCAGAAGTTGTCACGCGGCTGCTTTCAGCCGTTTTGGTGGTTTGCAATCGGAAATTCCGATGCAAATACATTATTTGCAATCGAATTTTGCAATGCAGTATTTGTTGCATGGAAAAATTCGGTTGCAACTTTGCAACCGAAAATTCGGTTGCATTTGTCAATTGCATCGAAATAATTCGATGTAATTCTCTTGCAATGAGGACTGAAATCAAAATCTTACATTGAGATATTTTCATACAATTGATCACTTGCATGGAAATTGTGGTCTATTGCATGGAATTATTTCCATGTAATTGTGGTGTTTTGTTGCAGAAATTAGAAATACATAGTATAATATATAACTCAAAAATGCCCCATATATATTACTTTCAGCCGAGAAAAATACATTTTTTCTTCAAAATATTCTGCATATTTTCGTTTTTAAGTAAGCCAACACTTTATTAATCACTACATGTGGAAGATAAATAATCTTCTTATTTCCGTGATGCTCTTATTGTACTTCAACTACTTCTATTGACCTTTTATGTGACAACACTAGTAATCTTGATTATCTATTATGTTAGGGTCGTCTCCCTCACTCGGATTGGGCTAAGATCCAATTGGCCCAACTTGGTTTAATTGATTTGATTTTATTTTAAATCATTAGGTTAAGTTAAATCTTAGACGGTAATTATCTTGATAATACTTCCATATCCTTATAAGATATCATTCTATCTTATAGATTAACTTATTTGTTATTAAATATATCTCATTATTATGAATATAGAAATATTCAGTAGGCATATTCGTAGGATATCTTTCGTTATCATGCATAATCTATTGGATAAGGCAAGAAGATATATTCGGGTTACAACAGAATTATCGGCACACTTATCATATAAGGAAAGAAGATATTCTGCGGATTGCAACTGAAGATATGCTGAAGATTCTGCCATGCCTATATAAGGAAAAGATTCGAGACAATTGAATGACACCTTGAAAAAAAGATAATTTGTGATTCAGTCCTGCATCGAGTCAAAATCTTTTAGAGAAGAGCATTAAGTCAGAGTAACTCTGGAGTAGCTTAGTGTGATCTTCGACTCAATCGAGTATACCAAAAATAGTTGATGGATAGGTGTTGCAACTGCAAATATTAGAGGGAGTCTAAGATTTGGGTTGATATAAAACCTACATTGTAATTCTTAAGTAGGGTACTGTTTGAGTCAAACTTTTGGGTGCAAACCCCGTGGACTAGGACCATTTGGACCAAACCACGTTAAATCCTTTGTGTTCTTTACTGTTTTATGTTTAACTATATTTTCACAATTGCAACAGTAAAACAGCTTTCAAACGTTAAGGAACTGTTATCTTTCTTACTTATGAGTGCAGTTGCAACTACTGTCAAGTGAAACTGCATCCGATTACAAGTAACATAGATCTAAAATCTTTCAATTGGCATCAAGAGCGGGTCACTATATTTTATAGTGTAGATTCTGGTTTAAAGATCTTTGTTTTGTTTAAGTGTTTTTCTTATGGAGGAAATGAGGGAAGATATGTCGATCATAAAGCCACCTGAATGCAACCAACTACTTCTACTAGAAGAATCGCATGCGAAAATTCATCAAACAGCAGGACCAAAAGGCGTGGAAAAACATCCTAAAAGGATGAACCCCACCAACTAACGAACAAGGAAGAGTCAAATTCCAACTGGAATGGACTGATGTAGAAGAACTCCTTGCATATTATAACTCTACAGCTTTAAACATTATCTTAGTTGCAGTTGATTATGACCAATATAAGAGTATTTCTAACTATGAAGTTGCAAGAGATGCTTGGCAGGATATTGAGAATGCGCACCAAGGAAATGCAAAAGTTCGGGCGTCCAAGTTGCAACTGCTGAATGACCAGTTCAACTTTGTGCGCATGAAAGAAACTAATATTATTGCACAGTTTCATTCCAGACTCAGGCACCTAGCAAGTGAAGTCACTATCCTTAGAGCTGACTTTCCAGATCCAGAATTGTGCTAAAGCGTCTGGGATCCCTTCCAGGAAGATTTGCAATGAAGGTCTCAGTAACTGAAGAGGTAAAAAACATCAACACTCTACCCCTTGCTAATCTCATGGGTTCCCTCACCGCATGGGAAATGAAACTCAAGAGAGAGGGAGACACCATCTCTAAAGGAGTGGTACTGCAACCAAATCTCCCTAAGAGCAGTCTCAACACCGAATTGGTCTAATCACTTGCTCTCCTCACAAAAATGTTCAATAAAATGAACAAACACTGGTGTAAAGGTAACTCTTTTAGCCATGTTGCAAGTCCCTCTGATAATTTTAAAAAGCCTTCCGCTACTAATAGACTTGATAACAAAAGGTCTGGAAAGGGTATTCAATGTAGGGAATGCCAAGGATTTGGACACATAAGGGCAGACTGTGCGAACCTTCTTGAGAAAAACAAGAACAGAGCTCTACTAAAATGGAGCGATGACGAATCCGAAGATAGCGAGGAAAACACGGAAGAAGTTGCTAATGTTGCATTCTCATCCTTCATTCCGTTCGCTAGAGCCAATATGGCTGTTGCAATCCAGAACTTGACATAATCCGATTGTGACTCACTAGATAGTGATGATCTGGATCCAATAGACGATGTGGATGCCATCTGCAAAAGAAATTCTAAACTTTAGGCTCAACTCAAAATTGTTTCATCCTTTGGTAGCCCAGTCAGAATGAACTACAAAATCATGGAACTTGAAAGAAAATTTCTCTCACTCACAAGGGAAAGAGATCTTCTATCTACTGATCTTGACACAGCCCTCAAGGCACACAAGGCATTGGAAGATGTGTGTGATCTCACTCAAAAGGAGTTGGCTACTTTAGTTAAGAATGAGTACTGACAATCTAGAAAAGGTTTTGGACACTCAGACAGTTGTAACTGGGAAAAATGGAGTCGGCTATATTGATCCTGTCAACCCAAAGTTTCTTGGAGATACCAAAATCACTATATCAAAAAAGAAACAGACACCCAAAGGAGTTGAAATTCCACTTGACAATTCTCAGATCCAACTATCTCAGGATAAGGTACACCCGAGTTATAACTCTCATATACCTATCACTGACTCTGTCTCTTTTAATAGATTCCCAAGAGGACAGTTTGTTCCAACTTGTCTTCATTGTGGTGTCCAAGGACATATTAGACGATACTGCTATCAATTTTGGGAAACTCATCACACATCGCAGTCTGTCTAGCCTGAAGTGCAGCTTAAAAAGAAGAGGAAGAATCGAAGGAAGAAGAAAATCAAGCAGAGAGCAACACCAGTTGCAACAGAGAAATCAGTAAAACAAGTTTGGGTTGAAAAATCAACCAATACTCTTACATGCCTTACTGCTTGCAATACTACTTCCTAACGTGCCTTCTATTCTAACTCATGGTTCTTTGATAGTGGTCGTTCCAGGCACATGACGGGAGATAAAAACATCTTGAACAACTTCGTACATGAACAAAAGGGCGATGTGGTTTTTGGAGATGGTGACCAAGGAAAAATCCTTGGAAAATGAACATTGAACGTGAAGGGATTCCCTAAACTCGGGGATGTCTTTTATGTTGATGGTTTGCATGCTAATCTCATTAGTGTGATGATGACCTCTATGTTCGATTCACCAAAGATGAATGCGAGGTTATCGGTCAGTTTCAAAATAGGATACTACAGGGGTTAAGAAGTACTGAAAACTACAATAATATGACAAACTATAAAGATGTTATCAGGTCAATAACTTGGAACTTTAGTGCAGATAATCTTGTAGATCTCTGGCACCAAAGGCTTGGACACATCAACTATAAATCCCTCGCACATCTTTTCAACAACCAAGTTTACCTAAACTTGGTCCCAAACCACTTAGCAAGTGCGGCTCATGCTTAGAAGGAAAGCAGAAGAAGATCAGTCATGCAGTGTTGCAACACACCCCATCGACAAGAATCCTAGAACTTCTTCACATGGATCTTGTAGGGCCAATCCAGAAGGAAAGTATCTCTGGTAAATGGTACATATTTGTGTGTGTTGATGAGTTCTCACGTTTTACTTAGGTTGAATTTCTGAAAGAGAAAAATGAATCTTTTGTGTTTTCAAAAACCTTTGCAACATTGTTGCAACTGAAAAGGACTTAACAATCAAAAGAATCCGAAGTGATCATAAGAAAGAATTTGAAAATTCTAGCTTTAATAACTTTTGTATTGATAAGGGAATATTTCAGGAATACTCATCCTCAATTACACCACAACAAAATGGTGTAGTATAAAGGAAGAACATAACACTGGTTGAAATGGCTCGAGTTATGCTAAACTCGACGAAGCTTGCTCTTAAGTTCTGGGCAGAAGCAGTAAACACTGCATGCTACGTCACTAACCGTGTGTATCTATGCCCAGGTATAACTAAGACAGCTTATGAGATCTGGAAAGGTAAACGTCCTAGTGTTCATCACTTTTACATTTTTGGTTGTATTGCTATGTACTCAATGATAGAGAATCTAGAGGTAAGTTCCAATTCAAATCGGATTTAGGTATATTTGTTGGTTACTCTCGCAACAGTCATTCATATCGAGTGTTCAACATACGTACCCAAACTGTTGTAGAATCATCTAATGTTGAATTTGATGATTATAGGGACTTTGCCTCAACCTCCTTAGAAGTCAAAATCACTAAGCTGATTGATTCAGAGGACGAGGATGAGTCAAGACCAGTGACTTCCCGACCCACTCCGTCAGTTGCAACCGATTATGTTGATCCACGAGTTGTAACTGCACCTCAGGTCACAGAAGCCACTGACTCTTCGCCAGAAATGAATGAAAGAACGAAACACCTGGAGGCTCCTCCTCACATTAGGAAGAATCACCCACCCGAAGTTGTCATTGGTGAAATGAGTGAAGGTATTCGAACTCGTGATCTTCCACATAAAAGGTATGACCAGATGGTACATTTTGTAAGTTATACCTCCAAAATTGAGCCTAAGAATGTGAAGGAAGCACTGTTGGAAGAAGCATGGATTGAAGCCATGCAAGAGGAACTAAATCAGTTTGAAAGAAATGATGTTTGGGAGTTGGTGCCTAGACCTGCAAAGGTGAACATCATTGGTACCAAGTGGATATTCAAGAATAAGACCGATGAACTTGGAAACATTGTTCGCAATAAAGCAAGGCTTGTTGCACAAGGCTACACTTAAGTCGAAAGAGTAGACTATGATGATACATTTGCACCAGTTGCAAGACAATCTATTTGTCTCTTACTTGATGTTGCATATGTCTTACGCTTTAAGTTTTTTCAGATGGATGTCAAAAGTGCTTTCTTGAATGGGTTTCTGAATGAAAAAGTTTTTGTTGAACAACCCAAAGAGTTCATTGATCCACATTTCCCCGCCCATGTTTTGAAAGGAAAGAGTGTGTTAACTTAAGATAAAAGATTGCATTTTGGTGGGAAAGTTTCCCCCTAATTTCTATGGTTAGGGAATCTATTTATTACTCTGCACATCAATTACTTCCCGCTACTCAACATTATCTCTCCACTTTCTCTCTCACAAGCAAATCTCACGATCTTTCTTGCCAAGTTTGTTCATTAACTACAGATGGGAGGTTCAGTCAAGAAGCCCGCCGGCTTATTCTCTGACAAACCCATCATCATGGAACCACTGCCAACGGTTCCACCCACGAATCTGCCCTCACCAGCAGTTTCCGAAAATGAAGAAGAAATTGCTCCACCCACTGAGGAAGTCACTCCTCCACCCCCTGTTTCTCCTGCTCAGACTTCGGCTCCATTGCCAGCCAAGGCTTCTGCTCAGGCCCAAGGGAAGGCGAAAGTGGGTGATTCCACCGCCTCTCAGGCCGATCGAGGTTGAAAAGGATGTTCCCACTATTCCTTCTGGAGTTGCAACCAGAAAGAGAACCAAGATTCCTGCACGCAAACCCGTCCGCGGTCGGCGTCTACACAAACTTTTTGAAAAATCCGCCTCCTAGGCAGATGCTGATGATGATGAGCCCAACAATAGTGCCCCTGTTGAAATTGATACTAATGTCGAGCCTTCGCCAAAGAAGCCTGCACCTCTGGCCGCTGCAGAACGGTTTGTTTTGCCTAAAGTTGCACCTGCTGCTTTTGCTCTGAAATATGTGCGAGCACATTCTGATCGGTTCTACACCCGTGAGGCCCAGGCCCAGTTTACTGGGTATTTGAAACATGATCTTGTGGAGGAATGTCCTCTGGACAAAAAGACCTACGCCAACATTGATATCTTGGCTTCGCTGGAGAAGCGTGGCTGGTTAGTTGCAACTTAGAAGGCTACTAGCTATTCTAAGGTCCTGGTTCAGGAATTCTATGCCAACTTGACCCCCCAGTTGGATGCTGAGGGTTCTCTCCAACGCCACATGATATATGTTCGCAAGAACGTGTGCATCTTTACCCCTAAAATTCTCTCCACTTCCATGGGTGCCCCTGAAGTGGACACTGGTGATCTGTCCAAGTTGTGACTGGAGCGCAATCTTGACAAAGTCGCGACTCAGCTCACATTAGACCTGGCCCTCAGAACCCCTCACCACCAGCGAACTCACCAACATGTACAATTTACTTTTTAGCATTCTTGTATGTCACTGGATGCCATGCACCCAACACTCCACCATGAATGCGAATGTTGCGAGTGTCGTCTACCGTATCGGCACGGGTGTTGCAATTGATCTGGGCAAGCTTGTCTTTGAGCGCATCTATCGAGAAGCTTTTCAGGGCATGCAACTCTCGCTTGGCTTCCCATCCCTCATCTACCGAGTCCTCGTCGCTCAGGTGCCATCCCTTAAGGCCAAGAAAGAGGATCTCACTGGTGTCCAACCGATGCGTGCTAGCCCTAAGGTTCTGAATATGCCACCCCCCTTTCGCCAGCTGCAACTGGGAGCTCCTCCAAGAAAGGGTCTGGATCTTTGCCTGATGCATCTGCCAGCCTAGATGGGGTTCACATGGAACTCGCGCGCCTCAACAGTCTGATTGAGAGCTTGAGCAAGTCACATGAGGCGATGAGCACTTCAATGGCTCTCATGGATTCCAAACTGGACCGCCTGTTGTAATAGTCGGGCACCCCTTGACTTTTTGTGTCAAAAAGGGGGAGAACGAGTTGAGGGGGAGCTCTGCGCTCTCCTTAAGTATGCCTTAAGTGTTTTTAAAAACTCTGATTGGGCTAAGATCCGATCGGCCCAACTTGGTTTAATTGATTTGGTTTTGTTTTAAATCATTAGGTTAAGTTAAATCTTAAATGGTAATTATCTTGATAATATTTTCATATCCTTATAAGATGTCATTCTATCTTATAGATTAACTTACTTGTTATTAAATATATCTACTTATTATGAATCTAGATATATTTAGTAGGCATATTCGTTGGATATCTTTTGTGATCATGCAGAATCTATTGGATAAGGCAAGAAGATATATTCGAGTTGCAACAGAATTATCGGCACACTTATCATATAAGGAAAGAAGATATTCTGCGGATTGCAACTGAAGATATGCTGAAGATTCTGCTGTGCCTATATAAGGAGAAGACTCGGGACAATTGAAGGACACTTTAAAAAAAAGATAATTTGTGATTCAGTCTTGTATCGAGTCAAAGTCTTTTAGAGAAGAGCATTAAGTCAGATGAACTCTAGAGTAGCTTAGGGTGATCTTCCACTCAATCGAGCATACCGAAAATAGTTGAGTGATAGGTGTTGCAACTACAAATATTAGAGGGAGTCTAAGATTTAGGTTGATATAAAACCTACATTGTAATTCTTAAGTAGGATACTGTTTGAGTCAAACTTTTGGGTGCAAATCCCGTGGGCTAGGATTATTTGGACCACCACGTTAAATCATTTGTGTTCTTTACTGTTTTATGTTTAACTGTCTTTTCACAATTACAACATTGAAACAACTTTCAAACGTTAAAGAACTGTTATCTGTCTTACTTACGAGTGCAGTTGCAATTACTGTCCGATTACAAGTAACATAGATCTAAGATCTTTCATATTAGGACTTAAATTCTTCTAATTATCTGATAAAGAGTACGATTGATTAAAAAATAAGTTGTCAAATTGTGTATTGTGTTTTGAATTGTGATAACAAAACCATTTGAGGAAATTAATTATGATACAAGTCGGTTTGCTAAATTCCTCTTCGATGGTTTTAATATTACAAATCTCTTTCTTTTCAAAAATAATATTACATAATCTGTCGCATTATAAACATGATTTGAGACGACTAAGGAAAGAAACCGGATGCCTTATAACTAGGTACATGAATTAGCACTTTTCAGGGAATTACATAAGGTAATTAGCTTGATATGATCTCATATTTTATATTGATAAGAATTATCATGTATTGCTAGCTAGGTGGCAATATCTACTAATTGTTCGCTTGAAGATTGAAACCAAATAACAAAAATGAACTAAGGCATGAAATTGGAGAAAACGGAATGTAAATTGCTAAAATGAAGAATGAAGAATTATACTTGCATGTTACAAAATTTGCAGAAAAAGACTAATATTGAAGATGTGAAGATAAACCATTATTTTTCATTAAAAAAAAAAAGATAAACCATTATTTTTGCAAGTATATTACAATAAGGATTATTTTAATAGCCACCTTAAAGTTAAGGCCAAAATTGCTAAAAATAAAAAAATAAAAAAAAATTGATTGGTCAAAATTGCAAATCTTCTTCCCTCTATAAGAATCACGTCAATTAGTTGGATACTATTGCCTAAACAATCCAATTATGTATAACAAAGATATCCTCTTATATAATAGGCAAATAAATAGCTATAAATATTTATCTTCCAAGTCCTTATTTACCAGTCAAATCACAATTAATGATTCTACTACTAAAAATAAAGTACTTAATTTTCGGAAGTCATGCATTATTATGGTAATAATCCAATATACAATGTCCAAAAAGAATCAATTAAAGGAAACAATATTTGTTCACATTATTAATTGGGCTTACATCTTGCCAATTAAGTGACGACCCTCTCTCTCCCAAGCTATATATTTAGTAAGACAAATCATTTTTGGTTATAACACAAAAAAACTAAAAAAGGATAAGTCGACTCTTACTGAATCTGAAGTCTCTCAAAGAAGCCATTATTCACATTAATAGGTAGTCTCTCTTGTTTGTGTTCTTCTTTTTTTCATTTATGACTTTTATGATGACATGTTTTATGTACTTTTTGTTCTACTTCTTTTACTCTTTTCGATATGTATATATGTGGTTGTTCTTCAATTAGTCGGACTTAGGTGACTAGAATAAGTTCAATAAATATCATTCAAAATTGTTATTAGTTCTATTTTTCACTTTGATGAATATTATTAAAGTCGATAAGTCTCTTTATTTATTATATAACTCAGTAGTACAATTTGCAAAAGTTGCAGAAATGGGGCGCGCCAAATTGAACATGGAATTGATAACGAAGGAGAAACCAAGAAACATAACTTTCAAGAAGAGAAAAGAAGGATTGATCCGCAAGATGCACGAATTTACGACTCTATGTGATGTGAAAGCCTGCATGATCATCTACGGCCCCAAACAAGACAACAAGGCCTCACCCGAACCCGAAATTTGGCCTCAGAACATTGATGAGGTCCGAGGGATCATCGACACTTACAAGTCCAAGATCAAAGAGTCTGGCAACAAAACCTTTGGCCTCTCCGACTTCTTCCACGACCGAAAGCGTAAAATCGAGGAAGAACTTGCCAAACTGCGAAAAAAGAACATGGAAGCCAAGTATCCCACATGGCTCGACTTCATGAACTCTATGACAGAATCCCAACTGCATGAATTTGCCGTTGCGCTGAACAACAAAGCCGAGTACGTAAAATCCAGGATTGAGATTCTGAAAAGGAACAGAGATCAAGGCTTAATGGATATCAACTTCATGGATTTTGCTCATGCTAGGTTGAGTCATCAATCCCATAGCTTTTACACATCTCCTGGATTGATCCAAAGAGGGATAGAGTTTGAGGTTATTAATCAGCAAGCGATTTCTTCTTTGAGGCCTATTGAGATGCAAGTTCCTGTTCACCATTTTCAAAATGTTGATCATCATTCTTTGAATCAGAATTCGATGATGATGTTGTTGATGAATGAGAATAATGATCAGTTTGGAGGGGTGTCGACTAGCGGGAATATTCAGTGTGCGTCTTATAAGCGACAGGTAATTTACGAAGCTATGCCGGGACGGGGGATGGTAGACCCCATGATGATGCCGATGCCGCTGAGATGCTACGAGCAGTCACCACACATGCAGGCACCACGCGAATAAGAGTAGTCTCTTTGATGGACGTGGTCAAGTTGGTTGTTATGATGGGTAGTAGTGTTGGCATGAAACTTTTTATTGTTAATGCATATGAATTAATTTTACTTTGTCGATTTGGAACATTAAATTTTTTATTTTTTTTTCTGCTTTGGGTAGTGCAACCTTATTGTTTATGGAACACATGTTAAGTTTGTTTTTATTATGATTTTTGTCAAGAATCAAAGTTTCGTTTCAGATATTTAAAAAAAAAAGAATTTTAGAGATCGAGATACTAGCAAAACTTACAAAAAACAAAAAAAATTAAAAAATTGAGATATATTAGTGTTAAGAGCATAAATATATACGTAATGAATGTTGAAATATCATGCTAGAACTATTCATTCATATCACCGTTGAATTAGAATGGTGTCAATATGATAAATAATATATTTATGAAATTTGAGGTTTTCGGTTTTAATAATTTGGAGCTGAATTTTGTTCTTATCAGTATAAGTATGATATATTCTTCGTATCTTCTGTTTTGCAATTTTCTTAGAATTATAAGGATAGAAGAAAATATTGAAATAAATACGTTGCTTAAAATTCATCAAATGACGCACACTACGCCTAAAAGTCACAAAAATAAAATACATTACACCTGAAATACACACCACCACACCCAAAATTCACAAAAAAATAAAAACATAAACACCCAAAACACACGTCGCCTAAAATTCACCAAAAAAATATAAACCACACTTAAAAAACAAACAACGCCCAAAATTCACAAAAAGATAAAAAAGCATGCAACACCTAAAACACAACAGTGTAGTCATTTTGACCGCATGGGCATGTACCATACACATTCACTCTTCATAGTCTACATGTGTTATAGTTGCAATTTTAACATGTACCATTCCGCACACATCACGGACAAACTTCTGGACAAGTTCTTACAAACAGAAATACGAATTCATGCCTTGCAACCACACATGTCCATGGTTGTAGGATTTCTAATTGACAGTAAAAAGGCATTTCTTAAAAAATGATGGCTGATTTTTTCATCACAATAATGCAATTGTATATAAATACAGTGAATTGCGATTTGCAGGACCAGACAAATGGTTGTGAAAGCTAATTTCCTACGCCAAACTTCTGAATTTTGTCAAATAATAAGCCCGAAGTGTCCAGGCCTCTGCTTATAAATGAAACCTACTTACTTCCAATTTCTAATATAACTCATTTCTCAACCCCAGTTCATCAATCACGACAAAACTATTCTAGTACACAAGGAAAGTAGTGGGGTAAAATGGTGACCATTTTTCTATGCCCTTATTTGCTATCTGTAAAATCAGCATCAATAACGTCACCCTCAGGTCCCTTGTCTGACTGTCCTGCAGAGCTAGGTTCATCACCTGATGTTGGGCCGGCACCGGATTCGGCCCCCGGTTGATTGTATAGTGATTGGCCAAGCTGCATAACTTCCTGATTCAGGGCAGTCATAGCATCTTTCATTGTCTGAGTCGAGCCACCAGAGATGGCATCCTTGAGTTCCCCGAGTTTTGCCTCAACTTTTTCTTTCACAGGGGCTGGGACTTTGTCACCAAGTTCTTTCAACTGCTTCTCCGTCTGGTAGACAACAGAATCCGCCTGGTTTTTGGTGTCAATGGCGTCTCTTTTCTCCTTGTCTTCCTTTGCAAATTTCTCAGCCTCGCTTACCATTCTCTCCACCTGTAAAATAAGGATTGGTTACTCTCAAAACATTGAACGCTACAAGCAAATAATGTATCAGCAGTGAGATTCTAAGAACCCACTGGTTTCTCATTAAGGGATAATTACAACTACACCCAATGAAGTTTCTAACTCCAAAATCCAACTACTATTTGAAAGCTGCAAAAACGCCACCTAACATATAAAACATAACAAAGATAGACAGCCCTAAGTTCAAATAATTATTGAAACCTTTATCAAAAGTTGAACAATACTAAAGACAGAGACATGTTTTTCACGTCTACCAAGATTCAGAAGCGTTGCAGCACTGATTCAAATATCAGGGGATGTCTACATTATTAGACCAAACCAGTATAGATGTAATTATCCTAAAGTTTCTTAATTTAAACCCATAAAGAACACTTACCTCATCACCAGGTAGGGTGCTGGCACCAGTAATGGTGATATCTTGCTTCTTTCCAGTTCCCTTGTCAAGAGCAGTGACAGAGAGGATTCCATTTGCATCAATGTCAAATTTTACCTCAACCTGTGGTACGCCTCGTGGGGCAGGTGGAATTCCATCAAGGCGGAAGCTGCCTAAAGATTTGTTGTCCCTAACAAACTCTCTTTCTCCTTGAAGGACATTGATCTCAACACTTGTCTGACCATCAGCAGCTGTAGAGAACACTTCTGATTTTGATGTGGGCAGTGTTGTATTTCTAGGAATAATCTTTGTCATCACTCCACCAAGAGTTTCCAATCCTATAGAGAGTGGTGTTACATCAAGAAGGACGATGTCACTAACATCTCCTGCCAAAACACCAGCCTAAAGAAATAAAAAGCAGGTTGACCGGTTAGGCATCATATGTGAAGGATTAAAAGACAGCTCAAACAGAAATAAACACAACCTGAACCGCAGCTCCAAGAGCAACAACTTCGTCGGGATTAACAGTAACATTTGGGTCCTTTCCAGTCAACTTCTTAACAAGCTCTTGCACAGCAGGAATACGAGTTGATCCACCAACAAGAATAACCTCATCTAAATCACTGAAAGAGAGCTTGGCATCTCTCAACGAGTTTTGAACGGGTGTTTTGAGCCTAAGAAAGAAACAGCATTCCTTCTTGTAATTGTGAAAATGAGAGTGAAGATTTACGCAATAAAACACAAATAACCATAACCAGCTGGAGCAATTTTACAAGCACACCTGTCGAGCAAATCCGAGCACAGCTCCTCAAACTTAGCACGAGTAATAGTGGTTTCGATGTGCTTGGGACCATCTGCAGTGGCAGTAATAAAAGGCAAGCTGGGCAACAAAAGGGAGAACATGATTAATATACATGCATGAAATAAGGCTGCCGGAAATGACGAAACTGTGGACATACCTGATATTAGTTTGTGTCAAAGATGACAGTTCCATTTTAGCTTTCTCTGCCGTCTCAGTCAGGCGCTGAAGAGCTTGTTTGTCCTTCAATAGATCTATTCCCTCATCCTTCTTGAAAGTAGCAGCGAGCCAGTCAACAACTCTCTGGATGAATTTACAAAGAGGTAAGTGACAAACATAGTAGTCAACCGCATGGTTATCAAAACAGGGACATATGAGAGAGAGAGAGAGAGAGAGAGAGAGAGAGAGAGAAATCTGCAACAAGCAACACAAACCTTGTCAAAGTCATCACCACCAAGATGCGTATCTCCAGAAGTAGACAGCACCTCGAACACACCATCACCAACCTCAAGAACTATAATCACACAATCACCACAAAGATAAAGATCATCAGAACGTTTTCAGAAAGGCAATCAAAGATAACGTAGAAGTATTCATATTTACAGCCCAGTAATCATCGACTATAACTAGTACACAATACATAAAAGACAAAAGACTTGTTAATCATAATGACAATTAAGGAACAAGTAAGATAAACAGACAACAAATAGCATTTGGTACTATTATTGCAGATAATTGTGTTTAACAGGCTTTATTATAAAATTCCATCACAGAACAGGTATTAAAATAATCCTTGTACAGCAGTACCCACAAGCAAAGCATTAAGATGACAAGTGCAAAATAGAGTATGTGCTGTTAGAAATTATTTCCAAACCAAAGGAGAAGAAAAACATTAAGGTAATAGCCTGAGAAGGTTAAATGTAAACGAACCACACAAGGAAATATGCCATTGAGAAAGATATAAGATACCTGAAACATCAAAAGTACCACCCCCAAGGTCAAAAACCAGAATAGTTTCGTTACTTTTCTTTTCAAAACCATAAGCCAGAGACGCGGCGGTGGGTTCATTAATAATCCGAAGAACCTCTAATCCAGCAATGCGACCAGCATCCTTGGTGGCGGTCCTCTGGGAATCATTGAAGTAAGCAGGAACAGTTACCACAGCTTTAGCAACCTTCTCATTCAAAAACTTTGATGCATCGTCCACAAGCTTCCTCAGAACCTACAACAAGAGCGCGGAAAAAAATATCAGAAGCAAGCAGAATCTTTACTACACTCAGCCCATAAAACATATTGCTAGAAAATCATCCTTCCAAGATTTCCAAAAAACTAGTCAAATAGATCATCAAAGGTGCATAGCTAAACACAAACTTAATGCCATGAAATTTTGCTAGATTTTGTCTGCACCAATAGACGCGAACTGCTTAGGAATTAAGCAGCAAGCCTGGACGGCGCTATGGTTAATCTGAGTAAAGAAACCAATAAAAAGGCTAAAGTCATATCCCTCTCCACTGAGGGTTTCTTCTCTAAAGCAGATATGTGTATGCCAATTTTATGTTGCAAAATCTGTAAGCTGATAGAGATATAATGAGATATTCTTCTATGAAGTCTCAAACAAAAACTGGTAAAATCATATATGATGAGCTAGTATTGCTATGGGAAGTCAAGGTGCAGGGGAACAACAATCTACTACTTCCTTACATGTATCTTCTACACAATTATCAAAAGACGCAAGAAAAAAACTTTAAAATCTAACCAAATGCACGGTCTACTGGCAATACTGAACAACCACACCTCATAAAAAAGCAGGCTGTAGAGGGTAGATATACTTGACCAAGAGTTACCATTGTAAGTCAAACCGAGAAGAACTTACCAGGATCTAGATAACCACAACCAACACGACGAAATAACCAATTAGAGAATATTGACGCAGTTCTATATCACCACCAAAAGAACACATTTTTTCCATTCCAACTGATCATACGAAACTAGAAATACCTGAGCCGAGATTTCCTCAGCAGCGAACTGCTTCCCAATAGCAGGGCACTCAAGCTTGACGTTCCCATTCTCGTCCCTGACGACATTATACGAGACCTGCCTGCTCTCATCGTCCACCTCGGCCATTTTCCTCCCAATAAACCTCTTCACGGAGAAGAACGTATTCTCCGGGTTGACAACAGCCTGCCTCTTGGCAATCTGCCCCACCAACCGATCCCCAGCCTTCGTATACGCAACGACAGAAGGCGTAGTACGTTGCCCCTCGGCGTTGGTCACAATGGTGGGCTTCCCTCCCTCCATCGCAGCGACAGCGGAATTAGTGGTACCGAGGTCAATCCCGACGACTTTTTCGGCAACAACGCGCAGAGGACGGGGAACATTGCGATTGCAGTTTCGAGCATTGGATTTGAGCTTCAGGCCGAACGACACCGTATTGGTGAGCTTGGTTCCGAAGAAGACCGTTTTAGTGGGGTTGGATTTTGATGATGGATTGGCGGAAGCGAAGTGGGCGGTGGCGCCGAGGGCGTGAATTTGAGCAGCTGAAGCCGCCATTGACTGTGTTGAGTTGAAGAGCAATTAGGGTTTATGGGGGAAATTTGGGGGAGATTTTACAGGTCTGAGGCGAGGAAGATAAGAGCCCTTATAATATATAATAATATAGAGAGATAAAAGCATGAAACACCTTGACATCAAAAAAAAAAAAAAATGCATGAAACACCTCATACTATTACCACTTTCGCACTTATTCCCGAGAAATTTTATAAGCGGTATGTGTCTCAAACCTTCGCCAACACGTGCGATTTGCCCTAATATATGGTTTAGGCGATTTTCCGACCAAAAATCGCTGAAAGAATATTTTTGAACTAAAATGTTATAAGTGTTCTTTGTGATTTTCGAATTCTTTTTGAATTAAAATTAAATTTCTCGTGTAATATAGTTTTGAATTTCTGCCATACCACCACCACCAACGTAACCGTCTCGACGAGAAGAAGATCTTATTCAAAATAAAAGATTTACGTTGGTAGAAAAATAAACAATTTTTTACTATAACATTGAAAGAGGAAGAGAAAAGCAAAAACTAATGATACCCTAGCACTTTCTTTTTAGGTGTTTATTTCAGGTATTTATTTAAACTATTCTCTTAATGTGACATTTATTTTTATTTTTATTTTAGCCTCCTATAATTATTTCTTTAATTTTAGTCCCTAATATGCATTTGTACTTGGAGATTTCACTTGGAAAAGAAAATGTTCCATGCTAACGAATTCAGCTCTATAGCCATGGGTTCTAATGCACGAAATCTTATAACACTTGCCAATGAGGCATTATCGATTAGTATTAAACATAAGAAAAATCAAATTATAGGCACTAATACAATTAGATCCGCCCTTCATAGACAAACTTGGAATTTGTGATCCGAGTAAGATCGGTCGTCCTTCGACACCAATATCGGCAAAATTGGTTGAAATTTGTCACATGACTCGCACATGTGTTCGATGTTAGAAGATATTTACCAAGATGGTCCCCCAATATAACTCTTTTTACAATTTTGGTCCCTTAATGAAAACGTATTCCAATTCCAGTCTAACACTTTACAAACATGCCTGGTCGTCATTGCTTAAAAGTTATAAACTTTGTTCAGTGTAAATTCATTCACGAGAAAAAAAAAGAACCAGAATCACTTAAAAAATTAACATAAATCTCATTTTAAGCAAAAGATATTTTTAAAGTTAAATAAATTATTTGCGCATTTTATGTTCAACAATGATATAAAATTGAAATATTGTCTTAACCATTTTAATTTTTTTATGCAATGGAGGGTATATGTTTAATTTCTTCTAAACAATATTTCGCTCCCCTATAATCACATCCCAATGGCCCATGAGACGTGGGTAGTTTGCGTAACTCTCTCATTAATTAAGTGGGGTTAAATCGAAGAAGGAAGGTACTATAATTTAGTTATATATGTTATATAATTAGATGAGGGTACACTTTATATTTTGTTGAAAGTAAAACTTAGAAAAGTGTTTTAAATCCTATGATTTATTAAAAATATCAAACAGGTATAAATACGAAGATGTATTACCTGTTAATGTTGTTAATATAATATTATTAGACTTGACATAATTCAACAATACAATACTACACAAGGTACTTGAGCACGGGTACTGCGTGCACAATGTTACATAAATACTGATTTTAGTTCTTTTATTGAAATAGAACTATTTAAAATCACATGGGCTTCAAAAATATTTGCAAAGTGTTAAGGAGCATTGCCTTCGATTGTTGTATTCATAAATACATAATTAAGAAGAGAATATAAGTAATTTTGTAAGAGAAAGTGTTTATTTTGTATTGTGATTCTTAATATGACAAACTAAGAAACTAAAAAAAGGAGTT
This sequence comes from Linaria vulgaris, assembly GCA_948329865.1. Taxonomy (NCBI): domain Eukaryota; kingdom Viridiplantae; phylum Streptophyta; class Magnoliopsida; order Lamiales; family Plantaginaceae; genus Linaria; species Linaria vulgaris. Next base: position 78,994,754 of record OX415253.1, read on the forward strand.
GAGTGACTAAAGGTGGTGTTTGCAAGAGCTTATAGAAGCTCCTTTTTTTAGGCTTTTACTTAAAGTTACTTAAAACTCCTTTTGACTTAAAGCAATGGGTGTTTGCAAACCTTATTTAAAAAGCAGCTTAAAGCACTTAAAATTAATTTTGTGGTGTTTGCAATAATAAGTAAGAAGCAGCTTTTAAAATGTAATAAGACTTAAGTACCCTTATTTATAAAGTATATATTCTTTTTAATATGCTTATAATTTAGACATACGTTCTGTTAAATATATTTAAAAATATAATAAGAAATTATTTCGATATAGTTTAATCAATGTTTATGATTATTACATCAGAATGCATACTTATTTGTATAATTTACGCCAATCAAGTACTTTACCTTCTAATGAATTAACATTATACAGTTTTGCATTGACCATTAATACTTCAACTTGTTAAAATTATAATATTATGGAAAATAATAATCGTAGACATAAATGTTAATAGAATATTGTCCAAGTTAAATGACTTGGAAAGGAATTGTGAATATATACCAAGAATCAAAAGTCATAAACTTGAATGAGACATTATTCAAAATTATTCGTCACCTCAAATGTAAATAAAACTTTAATACGTAAAGTCAAAAGATATTAAATTATAGGAATACGTAAAATCAAAGTACTCTTCGTTCTCACAATTTCACAAATACGTTACTCATAAAAAATCACAAATACGTTGTTGGGGTAAAAAAACCAATGATTCACAACTGAAAGTAACAAAAGAAAAAAAAAAAAAAGAGAGCAGATATTGCATACTTACTTGGATGTTAAATTCGTCCAAAGATGAAGAATTGAAGACTTTGATGATGAATTACAAAGAATAAGAACTAATTAGCACCTCAAATGATGTTAATTGGCAATCGCATTGAACATGAAAGAAAAAATATTATAGCCTATTTTTTACGTTGAACATGGAAGAGAAAAGATGATAGAAATTGTTTTTCTCCTTAAATGTGGGGGTATGGACGGAATTTAGAGAAAATTTAGGAGAGAGAAATATTTTTAAAATGTAATAATTAAAAAGAGCTTTTAAAAGCACCCTCTACCCAGCTTGTGGACTTGTGCTTTTTTTGGCTTATTTTTAGACAAGGAGAAGCAAAAGCCCTATATTCAAACACTAATTTATGGCTTCTCTATTGACAAAAGCCCACAAGCTCCTTTTATAAGCATTTGCAAACACTCTCTAAGGGTAAATCAGAAATCTGTAACCAAGTTATCTGATTTTTTTTCATGGATATGAATTTCATATAAATGAAACGCATAACAAACGTTCAAAATAATGGATTTACACATCGTATAAAGGATTACAATACAGAAACTTATCTGTACACAAAATTATACATGAAGCTACATTGTAAAAAGGATAAGATACAAAGACAACAGAAGGACTGAGAGGAAACCGAGTTTCAATAATGTTGTCATATTCCAATAGCATCAAGAAGTTGTGAGTGTTGAGAAACCGAAACAAGCGAATTAGCAACAATGGCACCACTGGCGGCAACTGCAGGAACACCGATGCCTGGAAAAGTGGAATCCCCACAGCAGAGGAGTTGCTTTACTGGAGTTGAATGTCCAGGAAATGTGCCTTTTCCGGCCTTTATAGCCGGACCATAAGTCCCTCTATTTCTCCTAAGAAACCTTTGGTGTGTCAATGGAGTTCCGACTAACTTCACCTCACATTTCTCTCGACTAAAGCCTGGACCAATCGCACGTTCAACGGCCTTCCACATCACCTATATATTGCACATACTACCTTTTAAGTAATATATTCATTTAACAAGTAGGAACTAAATACATGTCAACAGTAAGTTGCAATACTAAGGGAAAAATGAATAGCTATCTTGAAGTTGGCATATGAAACAAGTAATGCGTTATAGGGTGAAAAGAATTAATGTACATTTCAACTAAGGCTACCATTGGGAACATATATTTGAGTAGATTGCTACAATCAACCCTGCAAAATTCTTAATCAATACAGACACAAAAATTCAGAACTCTGCATTAGGAAACATAATGAGTGATCTTTGCAGTTTCGCGATGAAGTAGTGCACATAGAAAGCAAAATCCAGATAAAATAGTAATTATGAACAGAGAGCATTCTGGAAGAGAGCACAAGTTGAATTGAAAAACATTTACTAACTATCTAGCAAGGCAAGAAAGAAGCTTAAAAGGAATTTCAACAAAATCACCTGAAGACTCAAAAGCCAGCTAGAAAAAGTAAGGGTGGAAAAGATTGAACAAGTCGGTAAGATTACCTCACTTCGACGATCCTTGAGTTCCTTGTACTCACTACTACGTCGATCCAGGCCTTCCCACATTTCGAATGGCTCAGTTCCAGGTGTATAGGCGTGCAAAACGTGTTTCCCAGGAGGTGCAAGATCAGGGCTTAGCACACTAGGTACAGATATTAATACAACATTCTGATCAGCATCAACTCCTCTCTCCCAATCATTAACAACTATGTGATGGATTCCTAGGTCGTCGCGTATTCCCTTAATTATAATATAAAGGTTACCTTTAGTAGAAAAATCGTATCAAGGAAAATAGAGCAAGCAACACTGAAAATCTATACAACTAAATTTTTAAAAAATGTACAGTAGTTATAAAGAGACCAAAATTGAACCGGCTGTGTAGGGAGAGATATGGTTCATGACAAAATCATTTGAGATTAAATAATTAATTCACCTCAGCATCAAACCCCAAATGCAGATGCATAAACGATTCACATTGTGGAGTTCTATTGATGTTCTCCTGATAGGGCTTTGGAACAACTTCCTTCGGCAGCAGATTCAACGTGTCCCACATAGAGGCATTGCTCACAACGGCCTTCTTAGCACGCACAAACTGCAAGTATGAAAATCTTCACTTTAAAATAACTTTTTCGCGAAAAATCGAAATTCATATGCAGGTATTTTGTAATAGATTGACAACTTTTGCTTTTGTTCTAAATTTTAACTCACTTGTCCACCTCTCAGCTTCACTCCTATAGCACGACCATCTTCAACAATGATATTCTCCACATGGCTATTGAGAGACAGGCGACCATTAAACTTTTTTAGACCTCGAACGAGAGCATCAACAACGGCCCCACTTCCATGAAGAGGATACTCTAGGCAGCATCCTGGTTTGTACCACTCCGAGAACATGTATATCTGGTATGAAAATTCGGCTCATATATCATTAGGTTGATTGCAGAATCACGTTCGATAAGATTGCAATTCTCAGTAACAGGACTATAAAGAAAATACAGTTTGCAAACATAATCTTTCAACGTTGTATAAACACTTCATCCCCTCTCATAGCACATACACATTTTAGATGCCTAATATGATTTGTAGCAGAAGTAGTAAAAAGTAACATACTAGTTTGGCATTCGGATTGATGGTGGTTTGAATGAGTAGTACAGAATTAATGAAGAACGACCTTCTATAAGAGCAAGTATGACAGAACGGAAATTTGCAAACAGAAGATGAAAAGCTTGGTAAATATTGTTACCAGCTCTGCTGAGAGTATACCATCAGATTTCACCCCTGCAAGCAAAAAAGCCAGAAGATCGATCCAGTTTCGTACAAAAGGGTCCTTTAGACCTAAGGAGTCGACTATTTCTGAGAAGGGTCTGAGAAGCTTTGTAGCACCAAGTGCTCCTTGAGGTCCCATTTGAGCAAAGGATTTCAAGAGAGACGGCCCGTACCTAACAGCAGCAGTTGAAAGAACGCCCCAGTCACCTCGGATGGATAGAGGGGGGAGGGCCATTGCAGCTGCCGACAATGGAAGTATTGCATCCTATAATGAACATACGGTTACTATTATGCAAGTAAAGAAATAAATCAGTTTAAATTATGTACGAATTTTGCAGATCTCTTACAAACTTCTAAGCCACCTTTGCAAGGTTTCAAAGAAGTACGACTAAAAAAATACTCACGAGAAGTTTCTTCCATTCTTGCACAGCATCTGGACCAGCATACGTGTGCAGATCCTGAAGAAAAAGAGAAAACATATTAATCACTAACCTTCAAATAACCAGGCCAAGCATGATGCATAGCAATAGCTGAGTCGACCGAGGAAAAACGAACTCTATATCTTAATCAATCTTACGATTGCTGTTGCTTTTTATAGTAAATGCGACATTGATGAATAGTTGTAATGCACTTTACTGATTCTTTTTCAAAAAGCAAAACAATCATGACGTAGTAATAAGAGTTGCAAATAAGTAAAGATGAGATGAGAAAGGATAGTAAGAGTACAACAGCAAACACCTTGTAAAATTCAGTTGGGCCAATTCGAGACAAGAATTCACCTTCGGGTACGTATACCATCCACGAGTCATAGGTGGCACACGGAATGGATTCGCCCAATGCATCAAGGACCTGAATCAATGTTACTAGTCAATATAGTAGAAAGAATCAAAAAAGAATTTTGAATCCCACAAGAACCGACTTGATTCTATGTCTTCTAGGTCTATGCCTGTTACACATAGTCAGTTTACTGTGATTTGCGCGGTTGGCGAGGTTTGCAGGGTATTGGGTCAACCCGCGGGTTTACCTAACGTGCACCCGAAGTGTAGCAGATACAAGTTCCCACGACATAAAAAAAAAAAAAAATATTAGCACTACTTACTTGTGCCAGAGGGTTGGCTTGAAGGCCCCTTGATTGAAAGCCAGAGAAGAGAGAAGGACCAGAGTCAAAGTTGTAGCCTTTAATCTGAAATGAATGAGCAGCACCACCAGGTGTGTCATGGCTCTCCAATACTAATACATCTTCATTGTATCTTGCAAGAAGGGACCCACAACACAAACCACCAATACCACTCCCTATAACTATCACATCAGCTTCAGCTTTGCCTGTCAACGGCTGCTTCTGCTTCTGTGGGGGTGTTACTGTTACAGACCCGTTGGTTGAGCTTCGGGCCAATACGGGTCGGGTCGTGCGTTTGAATGGTTGTGGGAAAGAAATGCCTAGTGCCGCCATGAAAGCTCAACCAACTGGAATTCTGTTATTTTCAGTTAGTTTTTTCATTCTTTGATGAAGGAAGGAGGGAGATGACGTGGTGCTGAGTTGAGCACTAGACCAACTTGTGGTTTAAATTCAAAGTATTTTGTGTGATATTTTTTGTGTGTGGTTACTAAATAGTATTATATATTTTAGATGATATCATTTGTTAAATAAAATAGAAGAATCGGACTACACTACATAACTATAATTTTAATTTATTTGAAATTAGTTATTGTAGGATAATGTGATTTTCCCTCCTCATTCATCAAAATGTGAGTACAATATATAAGAGTACAAGCTATCTAAATGATCTATACCAATGATAGTAACAAGCTATCTAAAGGATGTATACCAATGATATTAACATATCTAAAGGATCTATACCAATCTATCAAAATATATCTATCAATATATCTAATACACCCCCGCAGTCGAAGCGGGAGGTTCACGGATGCTTAGACTGCACCGAAAATCATTGAACAATACACGGGGTAGGCCCTTCGTGAATATGTCGGCTAGTTGATGTCGTGAAGGGACGTGAACCACACGAGCTTCACCGCGAGCCACCTTTTCGCGTACAAAATGAATATCAAGCTCAATGTGTTTAGTTCGTTGATGTTGCACCAGATTATTTGATAAGTATATGGCGCTAACGTTGTCACAATACACCAAGGTTGCCTTCTCAAGTGGAACATGAAGTTCAAGCAATAAATTTCGCAACCAACAAGACTCAGAAACAACATTAGCCACGCCTCGATATTCCGCCTCGGCACTAGAACGAGATATGGTCGGTTGCCTCTTGGATGACCAAGATACCAAATTATCCCCAAGAAACATGCAATAGCCCGAAGTAGAGCGTCTAGTGTCGGGGCAACCAGCCCAATCCGCATCAGTATAAGAAACAAGGCGGTCCACCCGAGACCGAGAGAGATGAAAACCGAAGCAAGTGGTGCCCCGAATATACCGAATAATCCGCTTGAGTGCAGCCATGTGATCCACCCTCGAGTCATGCATATGTAAGCAAACTTACTGCACATCATAAGAGATATCCGGCCTCGTAAACGTAAGATACTGCAAGCCCCCTGCCAAACTGCGATAGAGAGAAGCATCGGAAAAAGGCTCACTGGCGGACCCCCCCAAGCTTCGGTTTGGTATCAATGGGGGTTGCAGCGGGCTTACAAGATGTCATTCCGGCCCTGTCAATAATTTCAGCTACATATTTTTCTTGATCAAGAAAGAGACCACACGTTTGTTGAGAAACACGAACACCCAAAAAATAACTCAAAGGACCAAGGTCCTTCATGGCAAACTCAGAGGCAAATTGAGAGAGAAGCATACGGCGCAAAGCATCTGAGGAGGCAGTAATAATAATATCATCGACATATAGAAGAAGATAAGTCGTATCCGTACCGCGACGGAAGATAAAAAGAGAGTGATCAGCCCGACTGTGAGTGAAACCAATGGAGAAAGCAAAGTCAGCAAAACGCTGATACCACGCCCGGGGGGCTTGCTTGAGTCCATAAAGAGAACGGTTCAAAAGGCAGACGTGGTCGGGAAAGTTGGCATCCCGAAAACCCAAGGGCTGATGCATATACACTGTCTCCTCAAGATTGCCATGGAGAAAGGCATTATGTACGTCAAGCTGATGGATTGTCCAAGAGCGGGAAAGAGCAATGCTAAGGACAGTCCGGATGGTTGCTGGTTTGACCACGGGGCTAAAAGTGTCATTGCAATCAACACCCACATGTTGAGACCTGCCATCACCCACAAGGCGAGCCTTATAACGCTCAAAAGAACCATCAGACAAGAATTTATGACGAAAAATCCACATGCAACGAATAATATTAACATCACTAGGTCGAGGGCCTAGCTCTCAAGTCTTAGTTCTAATAAGAGCATTAAATTCGTCCTGCATGGCTTGTTTCCAATTTGGGTCAGACAATGCAACGCGGGGATTTTTCGGGAGTGGGGAGTGGGAGGTGGAGACGGATAAGTTAAGGGGCCGTTTGGGGGTGAAGATGCCTCGCATACTACGGGTGGTCATAGTACGGGTGGGTGGCGGTGGTGGGTGGTGGTTGGGTGGTGGGGCTATGCCGCGTTGGGCCGCGGTGGGCGTGTGGGGCTGGGCACTGTCGGGTGGGCCGGGTGGCGCTTGGCTCGCGTGTGTTGGGCTGGGCGCTGGGCTGAGCGGTAAGAGGCCGGTTGGCGCTGGGCTGCGAGTCACAGGGCCGACGGGCGCTGGGCTTGGCAGAGCTGAGCCGTCGGACGCTGGACCAATTACGTCGATTGGGGCCGCCGGGGAGTGCATGGTGGGAAGAAAAAGAGGACGGAGCCCTTCATCAAGAAAAGAAGAAGAGAGAGGCGTAAAAGAAATATTAGAGAAGGGAAAAATATGCTCATTAAATATGACATGACGAGATATGAGGAATTTGTTAGTAGCCATATTGTAGCATTTATAACCCGATGATCTGACGGATACCCAAGGAATAAACAAGGTGTGGAGCGGGCCTCTAATTTATTTATAGTGGTGGAAGGGAATAGAGGAAAACAAAGGCACCCAAAAACCCGAAGATGAGTATAAGTGGGGTTACGATTATATAGGTATTGAGTGGGAGATTTGGAGTGGAGTAATTTGGAGGGTAGTATATTTAAGAGGTAAGTGGCGGTTTGGAGGGCGTGAGGCCAGAAGGGGTGAGGTATGGAGGCGTGTGCAAGTAGGGAACGCATCATGTTATTTATTGATCTTATTTTTCTTTCAGCTTTCCCATTTTGAGAGGATGTATGTGGGCAAGAAAAACGAAAAGTCATCCCAAAGTTGTGGCACAAATAATGAAAATTTGCATTGTTAAATTCGCGTCCGTTGTCACATTGAAGATTTTTAACTGATATATTAAATTGTGTACGAACAAACGAATGAAACTTTGCAAAAATATCAAAAACCTCGGATTTTTTTGCCAATGGGAAAAGTCCACAAGAAGTTAGTATAATCATCTAGCAAGAGAAAATGATATTTATGGCCCGAAGAGCTCAAAACAGGAGAAGTCCATAAATCACCATGCAAAATATCAAAAGGACGTAAACTAGAAGTGTTTGACAAAGTAAACGGTAATTGAACATGTTTTCCAAAAACACAAGAGTTGCAAAAAGAAGAGAAATTATTACAATTAATTAACTTGTTCGTGTTAAGAAATTGCAAGACTTGTTTCCCCGGATGCCCCAAGCGGTCGTGCCAAAGGTTGGGAGAGACGGCGGCGAGGGAGAGGTGAGAGGGTGGGCGTGGTGGCGTCGACTTGGAGGATGTTATGGGGTAAAGATCACTTGTACTATTGCATCTCATGATAACTACCCCCGTCATGAGGTCCTTCACAGAAAAGCCAAAAGGGTTAAATTCAATGGATACAAAATTATCAGTGGTAAAACGACGTACGGAGATAATATTTTAAATAAGTGAGGGTGCATGCAAAACATGATAAAGGGAAAGGGGAGGGTTAGGTTTAGGTAACGTTGCATTTCCATTACCAAATATAGGAATAGTATTACCATTACCAACGAGTATAGAACGATCAATGCCCGAATTAGAGTAAGAGAATAGTGTACCTGACGGGGATGTCATATGAAACGTTGCACCGGAGTCCATGTACCATTGACCATCGGGTGGGCCGAGAGTCATGGTGTGCATGGCAACGTTGATGTCAGTGGGCACGTACGACGGGACTGGGGCGGTTTGGTCGCATGGGCTTGATGGGGCCGCGGACGCAAGAGGCCCGGCTGAGGAGAGAGGGCGGGCGGACGGGCCCATGAGGAGCTAGGGTACGGACAAGGGGGGTATGCCCATTGAGGGTAGGCCTACGTCGGTGTTCCCCATTGCGGCGGCGTGAGAGGCCGTGTGTGCGCGGTCGAGGCGGAGTTATGGCCTTGTTTACCAACCACACATTGTCTAACCAAATCAAATTATCTCTCGATACGTTCCTCAAAAAATCCACGACCGCGACCGCGATAACCACCGCAGCCTTGGCCGCGTTGCTGCTGTGGCGGAGTGGGCTGTTGTGCACGGTAGGAGGAGGCGCACATGGGCTGCGCAAGATCTGAGTGGTGTGCATCCGCAACTAGGGCTGATCCTGCGGCGGCGGCGGATGAGGCGGTCTGCTTCGCCTTCCTAGTCTCCTCCAAAATCAACCGAGAGCAAGCCTCGTAAAAAGGAGAAAGTGGATCACTCTGTTGAATGACTGTAGCAACCCCATCATAATTTTCATTGACCCCGACAATGAGTTGAATGATGAGGCACTGATTTGAAACCGGTGCGCCAACGTTGGAGAGTTGATCAGCCAACATCTTGAGCTCCTGACAGTAGGCGGACACGTTGGGAAAGTCATCCATGTGAATGTGGGTGAACTGATTTTCAAGGTAGACGACCCTTGAATGCTTGTTGTCTTGAAAGGTTTTCTCAAGACGAATCCATGCATGAGCGGCGGTGGTGTGCTTCTCAAAGATTGTGTGCATGAGATCGGAAGAGATCGTGCCATAAATCCATTGGAGGACGATGGCATCAAGACAGATCCATAGAGCATGATCCGTGGGAGAGGGAGAGGGGGCGGTCGCTGCTTTAGATGATGTAGAGCCATCAGCGGGAGCAGAGTCTGCTTTGGTGGCCGTTTTAGAGGAGGGGTCTTTGCCTTTCTCAGCGGTGACCGAGTCCGCGGGTTTAGGATCAGAGGGAGTGGCGGAAGGTGGTGGTGAGGGAGGTAGAATGTGGTCCAGGACCTGATAAGCCGTACAGTGAATTCTAAACAATTCAGACCAAGTGGAATATTGGCCTTTTTCCATGTCGAGAGTGATGGGGATTAAGTTCCTCACGTTAGAAACGGTGAGGGCGGGGTGGAACTTCGGGTCGACCATGGAGAGAGAGAGGGGACGACTAGTTTTTAGGTTAAAAATTTTGGTCTCTAGATACCATGTAGGATAATGTGATTTCCCCTCCTCATTCATCTGAGTACAATATATAAGAGTACAAGCTATCTAAATGATCTATACCAATGATAGTAACAAGCTATCTAAAGGATCTATACCAATGATATTAACATATCTAAATGATCTATACCAATCTATCAAAATATATCTATCAATATATCTAATAGTTATCATAAGCTAAAAAGCACGTCGTCATACGAACTTAAAGATTGTGGCCCCCTCCACTCCATCACTAAGTTGTTTGCCAACATTAAGCCAAGTCAAGTTCACATGCACAGATAGCTTTGATGGACTGCACTACGACCAAACATGCACAACCTCTCTTGTAAGTGACCTACATTGAACACGAACATTATTGTTTATTATCATGTTTTTTTCAAAACTCTGCTTCCATAAATTTAGTGAAGTAAAATCAGTTTTTGGTGTACATTTTGCAAATTCCTTGGGATAGATCCAAAGCATGAAAGCAAGATGCAGCGAGCCGTACTTGTTTCCAATACTACCTCTAATACAATAAAAAATTTATACTCACACGAACTTAAAAGATATTCATTATACTTTTGAAAACAATACCAACGTAATTGAAATACTCTTCACTTATAATTTACATATTACAACGACACCAAATGCCAGACCTCACAACAGAACATATACCGTAACTACAGACTGAAACACTCTGACACTTGGATTATGAACTTTTTATTTATATCTCGATAACCACAGAATCAATGGTCAAAATTGGACAATTAAAGTCCTCCCAACAAGTCTAAGTGTATAACCTCATCTTATTGACACCCGTGAATATCTCGGTTCATACTTCGCACATACTCACCTTTTAAGTTCTTGTTCGTTTTCCTGACCACCTTCAAGTTAGGATTGTAAATATGATAGGGATGAGGAATAAGATATTCAAGATATCCTATACTAGGAGTATTTTCATAATAATTAGGAGTCTAGTAGTATTATTTAATTACGTTTCAACAATTAAACCATGAATTAACATTAAGCTTCATCAGACTCAATGTATTCAAGATCATGTGCATCATCAAAGGACATAACACTCCCACTTGTGTCATCAATTTGAAATGACACAGACATTGTTTTCATCATTTCAACAGCCTCAATGTTGATCTTCTTGTCAGCCTTCCTCACAAGGACTATGCCTCCACCAACCAGATTTTTCTTTAGAGGTTTCTCAGTTATTCCAACCATTTTCCTCAATCTGTTTGCACTGTCCACAATTTTCTACATCTCAATTTTCTGCATCTCAGATTCAGAATTTATGTTGCATAAATTGAAAAATGCAACTCTTTGGACATTGCTTATATGTATGGAATTGAAATCAGTATTTGCAAACCTCATTTGCTCCTCATATCTAACATTTGCACTAAGTTGAATATATCTATATTAGCATTTTGTCAATTCAAGATCCCTGACTAGAAAACAAGTTCAAAAAAGAACAACTCCTCATATGTGAAAATGTAAGGATCATACATATAAATGACTCAATGTACATATTTCAAGAATTAAGATGCTTCAAAAGAAAAATCATCACATATCAATCATATGAATCAAGAAAAATTTAAAGAGTGGGGGTTTCCTTCCATATACAACATAATCGAGTTATCAGATCCATTTCATGCTTGATTGAGATTTTCCTTTTTCTCAATAACACTTTTGTCTAGGTTCTTCATTATAGATGGAGTGAAGAAGACCTCAATTTATTTAATGGCATAAAACACATCAGAAAGCTCAGAACCCTCGAACCCCAGTGCTTCCAATCAGTGTCTATATCACCGTGTCCAGTAGCCTATATGAGATTAATAAAAAAATGCTAAGAATGGGTAAAAGATCACCGAGTTTAACATGTGCACCAGAAAGACAAAAGTGAATCTGCTACTGTTAAAGAAAATTAAAGGCACTTCTGGTCAAGTATACATAGAATGGTATTCACAATCAAGAAAAATTGTAATGAACTCATCATTTCCCAAGTGATTAGAAGATCCAGCAGTGGACCATACCAGTTTCCCTTCCAATGCATCAAATCCAGATAGAGCTGCTAAGTTCACAAGGTTGTTGCCAATCTGCTGACCATATTTTCTTGGAGCTAGTAAATAAGTTGATTTGTCTTTGCTGCTAAGACCTTCAGAGCTTTCCCTCAACACATACTGTAAATTCAAAGCACATTTGAGTGACCATCAACTCCATCGCAGCATTATAATCACAGAGAGTTGAAGGAAATGGGGATGTAAAAGCCAATTTGTAAGCAAAACTACCATGAAAAAAACTAATTAATAAAAAGGTAAATTGAGCTCAACAATCATGTCTCATACATCAAATAGTTCAGAAAGAGAGGGCTCATGTAGCAATTTGAATCATCATAGTAAACATAAGCCACATGAATAAGAGATCTTTAAGGATCAATATATTTACCAAGAGTGCATAGACCACTAAAATGCAAATGTATCCTAGGCTAGAGCGCAAAGCAAAGCCAGAAAATTACCAGTGCAAAGATTTTCAATTAAGGATCTGGGTATGTTGTCTTACTTTCTCGGCATTGAAGTTATTAACTCTCCATCAGGTCTATTGCTCACTCAGAAACGTTGCATCACCGATCTTTTAGCAAGAACAAAAATGCTTGATGCAAAACCTGTTGCCACACCACTTGCAACCGATCAGAATCTCACACTTCATTCAGGTACTGCTCTTAGTGATTGTACTGAATATAGAAAGATCGTTGGCAGCTTACAATATCTTTGCCTCACACGACCCGAAATATCATATGTTGTTAACAAGCTTTCTCAATTTATGCATCGTCCGACATCTGAACATTGGCTCGCTGCAAAAAGGTTGCTTAGATATCTCAATGGCACACTAAGTTATGGATTATTTCTTCATAAGGATAATCCATTTTCTCTTCATGCTTTCTCGGATGCCGATTGGGCAGGCAACAAAGATGATTATACCTCTACAAGTGCATATATTGTTTATCTTGGTCGTCACCCTATTTCATGGTCATCGAAGAAACAACGTACAATTGCTCGCTCATCTACTGAAGCTGAATACAAATCAGTTGCTGCCACAACTTCCGAGATCATTTGGATTTTTTCCCTTCTCACATAACTTATCACACTTTCAGCCCCTCCTACAATATTTTGGATAATGTTGGTGCCACATATCTTTGTTCTAATCCAGTTCCATTCCCGCATGAAGCACGTCGCACTTGATTATCATTTTATTGGTGATCAAGTTCAGTCTGGTGTTGTTCTTGTGATGCACGTGTCCTCTTCGGATCAAATTGCTGATGCACTTACCAAACCACTTCCGCGAAGGCGTTTCCAAGAATTACGGACCAAGATTGGCATCTCCTGTGGAGCTCCATCTTGATGGGGCATATCAGAGAACTAACATATATTAGTTATCTTTTGTATCCCTGTGATTCATCTCATTCCCTTGATTTAGTATATATAAAATCCCTTGATTTAGTATTTATAAAATATTTTGTAATTAGTTGCAATCCCTTAATTGTAGTGTAGTCTCTTTCTTATATTGTAAAGTAACTGACAAGATGTTGTATATATATTTTCCCACAATCAATGAAATATTTAAGCTATTACTTAAACACCTCTCCTCTTATAGCCTCCTTAAATTCAAGGAATAAAAAAAAATCCAGCTTCCTAAGGTTCAAAACAATTAAGAAACTCAATTTCTTAGAGCTTGAGAACATAAACAAATTAGCCTTGAAAATTCAAGTGGTTACAGAATCTTAACTTCCTAAAGCTCGAGTCTTCATAAAGCTCAAGAGATTCAAAAAATATATCTAATCAAGGTTGATGTACTCCATGAAAACTATTGATCAATAACTTGAGGTTTTAGAGTTTATACTTAAAGCTATAGGCAATCCTTCAACATTGTTTTTCAATGTGGCAAGCGACAATGATTCAACTAGTTAGCTTTTGACGTTTATATATAAAGCCACTGTCAATTGTTCAACAAGAATCCCTCTTTCAACATTTTAACATAAAGCAACCAGCGACAATAGCTCTACGAATCAGCTTTTCAAAGTTTATACTTGAAGCTACATTGATCAGTTTAATGATTAATCTCAATTCTTTGTAATAGTTTACGTAAAGTGTTCAATAGCTTCAACTCTTCTTTGTTTGTAGGCTCATATTAAAGCAGTCTTAATATGTGCCTTAAGTTCCTCCTAACGTTGTCCAGACTGAATATGAAAAAATCACCTCAATTGTGGTGGAGGATTTCATTCAATATAATTAGGTATAAGATTAAAACAACATGATAAACATGGAAACCTATATATAACGAACTGAATAATAAAATACAAAATATGATTTATTCTTTAACACCCCCCGTCAATCTAAGCATGAGGCATTGATCGACGTGAAGCTTGGACCGAAAGAAGCTAAAAAGGGGACGAGAAAGACTCTTTGTAAAGACATCCACAACTTGGAGGTTGGTTGGAATGTACTGCGTGCTTAATTTTCCACTACCGATGAGTTCACGAACAAAATGACAGTCCAAATCAATAGGCTTAGCGCGCTTGTTTGCAATCAGATTTTGGCTGAGGAAAATTGCGCTCTTATTGTCACAAAAGATCACCAAACGTGAGGAAGAACGAATACCTAATCAGCGAGCAAGTGGTTGAGCCAAATAACCTCAAAAGTCGTGTTAGCAAGGGCGCGATATTCGAATTCTCAACTTGAACGAGAAACCATGGCTTGTTTCTTCGCACTCCAAGAAACCAGATTTGCACCAAGAAAAATAACAAACCCGAAGGTGGAACGTCGAGTATCGATGTAGCTAGCTCAGTCCGCTTCAGAATAAGCAATAACATTTGCGAAGATTGACTAGAAAACTGAAGACCAAAACCCAAAGGACCTTTGACATAACGAAGAATCCGTTTAACTGCTTGAAAGTGCAGAATCGTGGGAGACTGGAAAATTTGGTTGACAAATTTACGGTAAAGGCAGGATCAGGACGCATAATAGTGAGATATTACAATGCCCCTACAAGATATCTATAGTGCGAGGGATCCAAGAAGGCAACACCATCACGAGTAAGTCATTCGCCCGCAACCAAAGAAGTAAAAATGGGCTTGCTATCAAGTAGTGATGCACGGGTGAGAATGTCGTGCACATATTTAGTTTTGCTTAAGATAAAACCTTCATCGGTATAAGTGACTTCAAGGCCCAAGAAATAACTCAAACGACCAAGATCCTTAACAGAGAACTCGCGATTAAGTTGAGAAATAAGGCGTTGCAATAGAGGAGAGTCATTTCTCGTAATAACAATATTATCGACATAAAGAAGAAGATAAAGAATAGAGGAACCTCGTCAAAAGATGAAGAGTGAGGCATCGACGCGACTACTAACAAACCCAAGACTAAGGAGAAAGTTGCTGAATCGTTGAAACCACACACAAGGTGCTTGTTTTAAGCCATAAGAGCTTTCTTTAGAGGACAAACACGATAAGGGAAACAAAGGGTCAATATAACCCGGGGGATGCTTCATAAAACCGTCTCCATCAAGAGACCATTAAGAAAGGCATTCGTGATGTAGAGTTGTCGAAGGGACCATTTGTTCATTGCAGCAATGGATAGGACAACATGAACAATGAAGTCCTTGATAACAAGACTAAACATGGAAGTATAGTCAAGACCCAAAACTTGAGTGAAACCCTGGGAGACTAAACGAGCTTTAAGGCGTTCCACACAACTATCAAATCGAAACGTGGTGCGAAAAACCCATTTCGAACCGACTACATTGGCATGAGAGGGCCGCTAGACAAGTTCCCAAGTGTCGTTAGAGCGTAAGGCCGCAATCTCATCATCCATAGCGGCTAACCATTGTAAATTTTAGTAGCAGATTTATAACCTTTGGACTTGGTGTGCGTGAGCAGTGAGTGAATAAGAGGACAAAGCAGCAATGCCATCTATATGACGTGGCTTAAATATTCCAGCCTTAGCACGAGTAGTCATGTGATGTTCAGATGTGTAACAAGAAGTCTTTGGTTTGAACGTTACCCCAACATCGGGAGCAGAATGTTTACCTGTGGGGCAAGAAGAGATAGGGGCCAAAGTCTCTGGTTTCAATGTCACCTCAACATCGGGACCAGAAGGTTCAGCTGGGCATTGGGGCAACAAGTTAGAAATCCGAGATTGAGATGGCACAATGGCAGGCGTTATGGCATCTGGGCAAAATGAGCATGGTAGTGAGTTATCCATAGAAGGAGATAACAAGGGCGGCATAGGGGAAGCATCATGACTCGGCAAATTTGTATAGGCTTAATCGTTGAAAGTGCTGAAATCCAATAAAGACAGAGGCAAAGATTGTTGGCCCAATGAAAAAGAAAATAGTGACTCGTCAAATTTGGCATGGCGAGAGATAAAAACACGAGTCTTTTTCGTATTAAGAGAACGAAAGCCTTTATGCTCAGCACTGAAGCTAAGAAAACACATGCACGACTACGAGGAGAGAATTTGTTGGCGGCGTAGTCATAAAGGCACGAATAAACACGACAACCAAAAGGATAAAAATTTGCATAATCCGGAGACACCCAAATAATACCTCATAAGGGGAAACACCATCAAGAATGGAGAATGGAAGTCGATTGATGGTGTAAGCTGCAGTGCAAAGAGCATTAACCGATAATGATGTCGAAGCATGTGAATGAAAAAGCATGGCCAACCTTGTTTCAGTAATGTGCGTATGCTTGTGTTCGATTCGACCATTTTGTGCCGATGTATAAGGGTAAGAAACCCGAGGAATAGTACCACAAGAAGTAAGGCACAATCGAAAATGCTGACTAGTAAACTCAGCACCGCCATGGGAGCGAGTTATATGCAGAAATATATTATAGAAATTCGATGTATGTCGCATAGGGTATAGCCAAGAAAAGTGAGAATAATTATCAATAAACACCACATAGTAGCAAAACCCGCCATAAGAAACAACAAGAGCAGGACCCCTAATGTCACAATATATTAAATTCAAAATGTGCGTCGAGCGTTGTTCATTGACAGAAAAAGGTAGCAACTAATTTTAGCCAACTGACACGTGGAACATAAAGTGGGACGGGGAAGTAAGGACATAACACACAATTGTCCTTTTTTACTCAATAAAGAGATAACACTATTAACAACATGACGTAAACGAGCATGCCACAACTCGAGAGAACCAATAATAAGACGACTCTGGCGAGCAGCAGAGATAAGTGTTGAATGACCCTTGTCCAAAATGTAAAGACCGCCTCTATTGTGCCCTGTAGCGAGAACCATCCCCATTTTCTTGTGCTGAACATGAAACAAATCATCACTGAATACCACATGACATGATTGTAACACCCCAAAAATTCAGAAGAAAATAAATTTATACTTTTTTTTTGGAACAAGTTTAGCGATTTTATTCCAAGTATAACCAGGTTCGTACATCATCTCAATACCAATGACAATCTAAAAAAATCTCAGCAACTTAGGTCCTTAACCTCAAACTAACACCTATACAACTGGATATCCTACCAAAGTATGACAAAATGCAGCAATTTTCGGTATTTTGAAGCAGCGAGTAAATGTTCTGCTGGTAGCTTCACGCAGGAGCACAGAAAACTGCATCACTTGTTGTTGAAAGATCCTCATATTACGTTCTCTCCACAGTAAGTATATAAACTCAGTGAATGTGCCGTGCTGCTCGTCCCTTCGTAACCTGGCATATGTACTCTCGTACTTCTTCCCATGTACCAGCTGTAGTCGCCATGCCAAGCCAGTGCAGCAGGGCCCTCCAAACTGGTTGAATGATAGGACAACTAAAGAACAAATGATCTATATCCTCATTCACAGTACCACAAAACACACAGAGTGGGTCCACCTGTATATGCATCTTCGACAACCTATCCTTTGTAGCAAGCCGTGCCCAACAAGCTAACCATAAAATGAATCTAGCTCTAGGGGTAGCTACATTGTTTAGAACAACCTCCCTCCAGTCCACTGTATCTCCAGTTGGCCGTAGGAGTTCATACATTTTCTTCCTATCAAAAGTATGTTGCTGCATTTGCAAGGTCCAATCACTCTGTTGTTCCACCAAAGTACGTAGCTTCAAGATTTTCCTAAACATGTGTGATGAATCACTCGGTAGATCCATATGCATCAAGTCCTTATCCTTAATATAATAGCTATGCATCCACCTTATCCATAGTCTATCTTCTTTCCTATGCAAAGCCCATAGCAACTTGAGTATTGTCACTTTATTCCAGCTAGGGAGGTACACAAGCCCCATCCCTCCCATTGCTCTAATCCTAAAACATATATTTCAATTTCAAATATTAACCAAGTTGATTGAATTACATAGAAAAGTTACATAAATATGTATGTAACAAAGAAATCTAATTATACCCATTTGAATTTTAATTATAAATAATTGAGGGGCTTGATATGCAATTAACCAATTAATGAAGTAAGCCATGACATCATTTTGATGAGGTAAGTCATGACATTCTTAAGAGCATGATTAAAATATTTGTTGTGATTTATTATAAAATAATCAAAGTGAGACCTTAATTAAAAACATTTTAACATGATTTTTACCTATAAATAGTAGGCTTTCTTCCAACAATTTTCACACCCAAAATATTTCGATTTTTCCTTCTTTCTTCCTATGAATCTCTAAGTTAGTGAGTCTACTTTCAGGAAAAATTCATCACAAGTTCTTATTTCATCATTTTCTACCCGATAATACCCCAAAACTTTTTTTGTGCATAAATTATCCATTCGGCCATGCACCTTAGAAAAAGCATAACTAATTGTAGAAAAATCTTTTTTGATCAAGGCCAACAGACAAATACTCCTCTTAATGTCCTCTAACTTTCATATGCAGAAATATTTTTCAAAAAATGTGATTTAGAATGTCGAAATTCCTAAACCGTAGACTGATGTCTGAAAATCCAAAAATAGGTTCTATGTTTTCAAGAATTATTTTACATAGCAAACCTTTGTGTTTTTCTCAAAATCTTGGATACACACATTCATCATGACATTATGAATCAGAAATCATAAAATGATTTGAAAACCAAGTTCATTTGGATGTCCGATCAAAGGTAAAACCAAAACTGCGGTGACTTTTCAGTTTATTTGGCGCAACCTTTATTTTCTAAGCTTATAAGTTAAATCACCATCATAATTCATATATTTATCACACACATGAACTTAACATGATTTAGTATTCGTTATAATCAGATTATTATAATTATAGTCATGAACTGATATTTTTGTGCTTTTATTTATATCATTTAAATGTTAGATTTATCATGTTTAACACACTACTTTCATAAGTCTTACAAGATTATTCTTGCCACTTCATGACTTAAACATCAAATAAGATTATGTATCATAATAAACATTCCTTATCACGTGTGTTGATAAATTTCCCATGTTATATCTTTATATTTAAGTTATAACATAATTATGTGCATTTTAAACTAACTATGTAAAATAAAGTAATAATCGACTAAGTTTGAACTTTTAAGGTGTTACTTCATATGATACTTATTTGATGTGTGGTTATTAAAAAAATTGAATTGATTAAAGGCAAAAAAGACGAGTTTTCTTAGAGTTAGTTAAGTAATATATTTTAAGGATTGATTATGCATCAAATTGGATAGTTAATCAAATTTTACTTATTACCGTAACTTGTTAGCGAAATGACTCTAACGTGAATACTCACAGTCATAAGTTTGAACATATGGTTGTTTAAGATAATTCTGAGATATCAATAAGGTTATTAATTGATATTTAACTTAACCTTACGTTTGTCAATTCATCATCTAAGATTCTCATGTTTAGAGCAATGACATAAATTAAACTTATGTGTGATTTACTAATATTTACATTGTAACTAGCACTCTTAACCATAACGTTCTCAATTTCACCAACATGAGGATTGAAGAAAAAATACTAATATTTGTTGTGGTGAACTATAAATTCAGTTGATTAATATTATTTAAATTTGTTAAAGGTTTGACGAACTAATCAACGGCATCAAGGTTCTCCGTACGAGTCAAGGTGCGGTTCCATTTCTAATTTGTTCTAGCCTCGTTTAGCATCCGACCCTGAGAAACTTGAACAGAAAAGCCACTACTCCGTTACCAAACCTCGAACAACATATATTTCATCATATTTCTATTTTTGCAACTCATCTCATAACATGATTTTATTACTCATCGTTAAATCGTATCCAATCATTTATTATTTATTATATTGATTCATAATCATGGTAATTCCCTGATATTTTAATCTCATCTTCTGGTTCTTGAACTGTGCAAAGAGCAACGAACTATGTTCATGATATGTAGCTCAAGGAACAACGGATATTATCCGATTTACTGGCTTATTTGTTTATCTGTTATACCCATTATGATGCCTTTGGGAAGTTGGGCCCAGAGATTGAGTCGATTTACTACCGGACAGTAAGGACTGTCGGTTTAAGTAATTTTGCTTGATACCCATCTATCTAGTCGCCGCTTGCAATCAGGAGTTGGTTGTAACCCGCGTGTTGGATCGACATGTACTCGAGCATGTCTCTTGATTGTTTTCGAGGTCACTCCTCGTCGGGAGGTATAAGGTAGAATATTAGAAGTCATAAGGCTGGATTTGTTTATTGTTAAGCATAAGTTCATTAACTAATCTATGAAAATTCCAGTACCATTGCTACATCAAATTATCTAGTTGAACTGTTTCTACAGGTAAGATCATTCCTTGATTTGTATCCAATAGGTCACAATTAATTCTTGCATTACCAATTCTTTTATATGAATCTCACTAAGTCATTAAAGACTTATTCCTCGTTTCTTCTGTCCATGCCTCAGGATAAAAATCAACATGGCAGCATGGATCAAGTGAATAATTGTTCAAGCGTGCATTTTGGAATATTCTTGTTTGGTCGCTAGTGCATAACCAATAAAAAAGTCACATTGTTTGTAATACAAGACTTCCTCTGTATATATCAAAATATATTTTATAAAATGTGTATGGTTTTGATCTTGAACAAGTGAGACCCCTTCCTATGAGTTACGTTTTAGTCTGAGTTGGGTAAAGTGACTGATCACCACCAAACCAACTCGGATCGGAGCATGGCTCAGAGTGAGCTTGTGGATTGACAACAAATTTTTGGTAAGATCGGGAACAACTAGAACATCAGATAATATAACATCACGAGACAAAAATCGAGAACCAATATGAGATATAGAGAGAGTCGCGCCATTACCAACCACAACATTAGTACCACTCATGTAAGGAGTAGCAAAATCAAGAGACGACGCGGTAGGAGTCATATGAGCAGATGCTCCAGAGTTATCAAACCAATCGGAGACATCATATGGCGACATGGAACAAGAGGCATTGAAAGCCTCAGCCAAGTAAGCGGAATCCAATTGCGGTGCGTGTTCATAGCACTAACGACAACAATCAGTTGTATGCCCTTCAATCTTGCAAATCTGGAAACTAGGAGTGTATAAACGTCTACCATTGCGACCACGACCCCTTCCACGACTGTTTCCACGACCGTGATCATGGGAAAGAGGAGGACCAGAATTGTTCGAGGAAGAACCGAAGTGAGCGACAAAGACTGCGACATGCAATTGTGTACCATCAAGAGATTGTTGAGAAATCTCAAAACTCTTGACTTTAGGAGCAAGACCGGAGAAGGAGGCAACGAAGTAAGCGCCATGTGAGCCAGGGAAAAGTTGGAGAACGTTGGTCGAAGGCCCCGTAGAAACTAGTGAGACTTGTCGGTGTCGTCAATGGGGCGACCCATTCGATGGCAGCCAACTGATCACAAAGAGACTTGAAGGTGCGCACCAAATCGAATACGGAATAAGTACCCTTTTTCATCAGTTGAAGATCGCCCTTTAGACGAATCTCACGTTGTTTGGATTTTTGACTGAAGGTAGATTCCAACGTTGTTTAGATCGCCCTTTAGACGTCTCGTGCATGGCTTCTTCAGTGAGAGAGGAGAGAAGAAGACCGATAAGGCGCTGATCTTGAATGATCCATTTAGAGTATGCCAAATTTGGAGTGGTGGAATCGCCAGTGGCTATAATAGCGGACGGCTGCAGTGTGTAGTCATCAAGATAGCCAAAAAGATCTTGGCAAGAGAGAATAGGAATAATTTGACTCTTCCATAAGAGGTAATTTGTGGAGAATAGTTTAATGGTGATCATATGGATCATTGGAGAGAGAGAGAGAGAGAGAGAGACTGTCATAGAATCAGAATTTTAAGAACCTTAATAGAAGACGGATACCATGTGAATATGGAAAAACCACCTCAAATTGTGGTGGGGGTTTTATTCAATATAAGTAGGCCACTAATTAAGATTACAACAACATGATAAATATAGAAACTTATATACAACTAAGTAAATAATAAAATAGAAGATATTATTTATTCCTTAACACGTACAACTCTTTGGTACTCTTATCAGTTATCTTTGGTACTCTTATCAGTTTTCCTTTCAGAAAAGAAAAAAAAGTACTTTTTTTAGTTATGCTTTTGCACTCTCCTAGCTAGAGTTTAATCCCTCAAAACACTTTTTAGTTCAAATATCTAACTCGATGTTGGAGTTTCTATGTTAGACTATTCGCTAATAACAAAATTATCATGTATAGGTGATCTCAAACCAGACCGAATATTTCTTTTTTCGAGAACCAACCTATGTTTTGGTTGAAGTGGCTTGTTTGAGTAGATACAACATCAATTAAATGGAAATTATTTGGAAGTAAAGAGAAAAGTTAATTAGGATGTTGATGTCGGGCATTACTTTAAGAGTCAGTCGTTTTGATTGAATTATAAATTGTAAGGTCTAGTTTTTTTCACGAAAAATAGGAGAAAAGAAAAATTTTGAAGAAAAATCTTTTTTTTCTTATTATTTGATAATTTGGGATTTTCTCGAAAAAGAAAGAAAATCTTTGAAAAAGAGAGGAGAATATGGAAAAAATCTATCCTTATTTTCCCTAAGTAATTTCCTGAAAAATCTTGTTTTCCCTCATTTTTCATTTTTCTTTTCTTTTTCCCCATTTTTCAGGGAAACAAACTAGATCTACATCACATTTGAAACACGACTATTACATTATTTTAGGCTTTTAAAATAATTCCTTTTCATGATTACAGAACACAGCCGTCGAAGAGAAATATTCTCGGCACATAATTCTTAAAACTCAATACCACGAAGGTACATCCCGAGTTGAATATTGACTTTATTAGCTAGAGATATAATATAATTAAGTTTACGGCTCCTAAGGTTTGACATGGCTAAATAATTGCTATAGTGTTTATATAGTTAAAAAAAACAGATATTCAATATTCATCGAAACTCGCAGAACCAAAATATATATATATATATATATATATGTGTGTGCGTGTGTGTGTGTGTGTGTGTGTGTGTATGAATTAAACAAATGCATGTATCTCCAACAAAAAAAGTGAGTATCGATATGATTTTGCTTCCGAAAATCACAGGCTCATTTGTAATATTTTTCAAACTTCGCGATTTCTCAAGTTTATGAGGAAAACTACAGTTGATATGTATAAAAGTACTATGCGTAATATAATGTAGTCACACCTTATTTTTTATTTTTTTTATTTAACCTTAAGTTGACTCGGTACAGAATATATATATATATATATATATATATATATATAACAAGTTGGCTTCGAATCATACTCGTACTTCCTCATTCGAAATTAACAAACTTAGCTTCCACCCTCTCTTAGCTTCATCCTCGCATGTCTTCGATTATTCTAATTACATTTAAATTTTAATAAGCTAAACAAACTGGGAGACCGCGAGTTACATGCAAGGCCGACGACTTCTGGGTTCCATTGATTGCTTTTATTCTTCTGTCTTACAATTTTTATAACATTTTTTTTTTAAATCACAAATTAAGAGATAAGTACTTAGTCTTCTACCTCAGCATCTCCACCCTGTGGTTGACGATGACAAATTATTACATTAGTCTTCTACCTCAACATCTCCACCTACCCTGTGTTTAACGTTGACTAATTATTAATTACCACGGCCAAATTGCACTATGAAATTCGTTATATGAAGTGATTACAACAGAACCCATCTTTTTTTGAAGCATATATATTAGGAAGACTTTATTTATTAGTTATCAAATATGCTTATAATTATGGTTGAAGTGTGATAGAAAAATGATATGTGATTGCAAAATATTATCTCAAACAAGTTTTAATTAGCAATGATATCGTAATAGTCGACTGTCTCACTAAAGTATGGAGGTGGTAATAAAAGCTAATTACATGCATGTACGTTTTGGGGATGGGATTGAATAAAAAATCTGCCTTTTGAATAAACAAACAAAAACAGAAATTGTCATATTCTCAATATGGTCTTGATACCACTACAAGAATGCCTCCATATTGTTTTCTAACATAATGGAACAACGCTATCTAATTAAAGAATTTAGATAGATAATAATTGTTATATATATCTAGGTCTGACATCTGATATATACCCTGTGCAAATGACTTAGATTATAATTTATAAGGCTAAAGCGCTATATATATATATATATATATATATATTGAACATGCGAAGTAAATTATTATTGAAAAAAATGAGTATAAAAAATACTCCAAGTTACAAAGTTAGCAAAAACAATACATAGAAAACTCAGATCACTCACGAAAAAAGTAAACAAAATGTCTAACTATACTTATATATGGCGCCTATTCTCTATATCAAAGACCATTATATACCTTGTTTCCTAACTTTCAATATAATAAAAAATGATATTATAATTGTAACTAAGAGTTTATATATATGCACACACATACATATATATGTGGTTTAGAGTTTACAGTTTAGGGCTTTGAATAGTAATCTTATTATCATATATATTTCTATATATATAGATAGATAGATCACACATATATAAACTCGTTGTTACAGTTAATAATATTAATTTAATATCTGATTTTTTGATCTTGAAAGTTGAGACAACAAAGGTGTATATAAAATATATGTATATATATGTATACCCTTGTTTTGGATAAAGTTAGAAATTAACTCTATAGCCAACCAAATCTTTTTTACCGTCTCATCAAAAGAGGTCTACTTTCTCACATATCTGTCTTAGAATAAATAAAGGAACATGAAACATAAACAAGACATTGACTAATCATTATTATTCCATTAATTTCATTAAGAGATGGTGGTAGACATGTTACTGTCTCTATCGACATTCTATATATACGCTCGTAGTTACACAAAACAAAACAAAACATTCTCACAAGTACTAACAATAATTAACCATGGGTTGTGGAATGTTAGCAATAGTACTATTTGTGTGTGTTTTGATGATTAATAATGCCAAGAGTGGGGAAGCTTTCGGGACATTTGGGTTCGATGTGCACCATAGGTACTCCGACACTGTTAAGGATTTCTTGGATGTCGATGGATTGCCCGAGAAAGGTACGACCGACTACTACGCCGCCATGGCCCACCGCGACCATCTCAATAAGGCACGCCGCCTCGCCACCACCCCAGCAACCTCTACCCCTCTCACTTTTCGCCCCTCGAACCAAACCTACCAACTCAACTCACTAGGATTGTATGTCACCATCTCTTCCTTTAATTTTGTCTCTAATTATATGTTATTTATGATATTTATGTCTAATTAAAAGAGAACAAAATGAACAAATTAATTCCAAAGTCTTCCTTTAAGAGCTCATTATTAGTGTTTCATTTTTGAATATATGCATAAATGTTGTATATATGTGTACCTTATTGTTTTTGTACATCAAAACACACAAACAAGCATACAAATGATTTACATAGTTTCAATGAGGGTTTGTAACAATGAACAAATTCAGTATTATACAAGAGTATTTTAGTTCTCAAAGAAAAACTAAACGAAGAATTACATTGTTTATCACTAGTTCTTTCTGTTTTACGTTATATATCGTAAATATTGAAGAATTACTACTTAAACATTGGTGTATCGGTATCTTTTGCAGCTTGCATTATTCGATTGTACGAGTGGGTACTCCAAGCGTAGCATTTCTTGTGGCACTTGATACCGGCAGTGACTTGTTCTGGTTGCCCTGTGACTGTACCAGCTGCGCAACATCTTGGGACTCAGGCGCAGGCCAGGTCAACGTTAATCCTATTTATATACACACTCAAATTAAATTCTTTGAACTAGTTTAATTTCAACTCTCTTTTGATATCAAATTAAATACATGAATAATTTCATATATATTTTAAGCACTTGTTTTCTTGTATCCTATATATATGTTGTACGTACTTGTGTGTCAATCGATCGATGATCTGATTAAGAAATAATGTTGAATGACAAACAGCCAGTGACCTTGAACATATACAGCCCTAGTGCATCCACATCAAGTTCAGAAGTTCCTTGCAATAGCACAAAGTGTGGTCTGTCAAGAGGATGCGTGAGATCGCGTAACGCTTGTGCATATCGCGAGGTCTATCTCTCGGCCAATACTTCGACAACCGGTATATTGGTGGATGATGTTTTACATTTGGGTACCAACGAAGATCCACAAACCCCTGTCGAAGCGCCAATTACATTAGGGTACGTACCTACATATAATTTCATCTTTCTTTTTTGTCGATCTATCTAGCTACGTACGTGATGCATAACTTATTTGAACCCATGTCATAATTTCAGATGCGGCCTAATTCAAACAGGTGATTTTATAGATGGTGCAGCTATAAATGGTTTGTTCGGGCTAGGCATGGACAATATATCGGTCCCTAGTATTTTAGCAAACAAAGGGCTCGCATCAAATTCATTCTCCATGTGTTTCAGTTCTGACGGGCTCGGAAGAATTTTATTTGGTGACAAAGGGACTCCAGACCAAAGTGAAACGCCATTTAATCTCTATGGCTTACAGTAAGCACTACGTACTCATTTTCATTTCACGTCTTTATTTACTTTCCAAGTTATTCTACTTATTCCTTGAATTATGATTTAATTAGTTTCCTAATTAATTGTGTCGTGGTCCAGTCCATCCTACAATGTAACAGTGGCACAAACACTTGTGGGAACCAATGTTACTAAAGTTGAATTCACAGCAATTTTCGACTCCGGCACCTCTTTTACCTACTTGAATGATCCCGCTTACACGTTTATTACAAAAAGCGTAAGTTGCTTATTACACCTCTCATTTCTGGTTTGTCCTTAGCCTGTTAATTGAGTTCAATATATTGTTCATTTTGCAGTTTGATTCTCAAGCTAATGAGCAGCGTTATACACCTGACACAAACCTTATCTTCGATTATTGCTACGCGTTAGGGTCAGTACAAACTCGCAGTAGCGCACGTTAAATAATATTATTTATTTTCTTACTTGGAATAATATTAATAATAACGACATTTTCTGTATGCAGCGCAACTCAAGATAGCTATATAACCCCGGACTTAAACTTTACAATGAAAGGCGGAGCTCTATTTACTGCTCTTGCACCAACAGTTGTCATTCCTCGTAGAGTAAGAAACTGATCTTAAACTAACATACATTAATTAATTCAATTAATTAGGCTACGTACGAACGTGCGCTGAGGATGATTAAAGTTGTTTTTGATGAGCAGGGTGGATTTGCATACTGTTTGGCTATTGTCAAAAGTGATGATATCAACCTCATTGGACGTGAGTATCATTTTGTTAGCATTCAGCTGTTTTATTTTTTGCGTTTCTATTTTTTTACAGCTAAGTCGTCCATTTGCTTCATGAGTTAATTCTGCTTTGGCGTTGATTATATATATATTTTGTTCCATCAGAGAATTTTATGACTGGATACCGCATGGTTTTCAATCGTGAAGAGATGGTTCTGGGCTGGCAAGTGGCCAACTGTAAGTCGCTTATACTTTACATTATAAGTTATCGTGCATTGTTGTTAGTTATTTAACTATATATAGACTTTATCAATTCAATTTCTTAATTTATGTCATTAGGCGATGGTGCAACCTTATCCAATACCGGCGGATCAAATTCTTCGGACTCCCTTCCACCTAGTTCCCCATCAGAGCCGGACACAACGCCACCCCCTGTTGCATCCCCGCCACCACCCCGTGCTAGAACTCGCTCTTCGTCTACAACTCCTCCGCCTGCCCCGTCACCTCCATTGTTAAACCCGCTGAACCCGCTTTCTGGGAGCAATGGAGCAGCTCTTTTGAGTTCAAACTCCAGCAAGTTTCTGATGGTCGCGTTTTCCGTGTTTTTCCATCAGTTTATCATTCGGTGTTTGTGATCGATAACTTCTTTTCAAGTTGTTCATGAAATTAAATTGGATTTTTTATAATCGGAATGAATGTATTTTGCGCACACATATGATTTTAGTATTCTTGTACGTGTCCATGGTGAATAAAACCTCATTTTCTGTATTATTACTATTATTATTATTATGTTTTATTGGTAAAGGAATATATTGCAAGACTGTAAGTATACGTAATACTCCAAGAAATATCAACAATTTCAAATAAAGAATAAATAGATCCCTCTGCAAAAGAAGATGATTTTTTTTTCACGCACTCTAATCCAAATTTAAAAACGAACATTTACAAAATCAACAACTTCATGTATGGTTCGACTTTGTCCCCCTTAAGGTTAATTTTTGTTGACCAAAGAGTCCAGCTCGTGAAAAACCAGATACAACAAAAACCTCTATTTTCGAGTACTGCACGACCCCGTCGAAAAATACCGACGAAAAAGGTGTCATCGAAAAAGGCCATTTCGACAAAATTGTGCCATCGCGAATAGTAATTTCTGACGGTATTGTATCTTAGAAAATAATTTGTTTTAAATAAATATTTGTGGTACAATTTCGTCCGATTTTTATTATAAATTGATATTTTTTTTCAAAATTTCCCAATTTCGTCCTCATTTTTTTTAAAAAAAGCTCTCTAAATTGATTATTTTCAAAACTGCCCAATTTTATCAGGATTTAAAGAAAAAACTTTATAAATTGATACTTTTTCAATTTTTATATTTAAATATTATAAACCTTATTTTAATAAATAATCTTATTTCTTAATAAATATAATATAAAAATAAAATTATTAAAGAATTTACAATGAAAAGGCATATATATAGATGAAAAATGTAAACTAATTTGTAAAATATAAACAAAAAAGTTCGTGTTGTAATAAAAATATTAATATATATGAAATTGAGAATAATATAAATATAAAAAAGAATAGATGATGAAGAATAAAGAGAAATCTTAATTTTGTAAGTAATATTAAGAAAAATATTTGAAGAGAGAAGTAGTAGAGGAAATGTAGAGAGATAAGTGTTTGTGTGTGAATGAATAATTTTTGGGCATAAAATTTGGGGTATTTATAGATGTTGGGAGGGGTTTGTGCCATGTCATCGATCTGGATGAAAAATACCATTCGAAAGTGTCATTTCGACGACATGTGAGAGATTGTTCTTGATCCATGATGGTCATGTTTTTTTAGAGTTTAACGAGAGAGAGAGAGAGAGAGAGAGAGAGAGAGAGAGAGAGAGAGAGAGAGAGAGAGAGAGAGAGAGAGAGAGAGAGAGAGAGAGAGAGAGAGAGAGAGAGAGAGAGAGAGAGAGAGAGAGAGTACATTTGTGAGATTTGAGAGAACATTGCAAGAGACTGTTCTTGATCCATGATAGACAATTAATGTATCTTATTTTGTAATCGATCATCATCATAGTGAAAATCCTGGCTTGGATCGCCCCCAAAGGTAGACATAGTCGAGCTGGGTAAACAAATTGTGTCTTATATTCTTTCGTTGTTTTATCGCTTTTCGTGTGGTGCGAATTTATCCGTTCGTGGGTTTGTTGTTGTTATTTATTGTTCGTATATTTTTCGTTGCGTAACATGCAAGAGTAGTAATTTGGTACAAGATCGTAGCTTACAAACGAGTACAAGAGATTATAGAAATAACCTTTAACCTAATACAAACTATGCCAACTATCGCTAATGTTAGCATCTAGTTGACTTTGTCTGGAACACCAAAGACGATACTCATATTGCTTCTGTCAAATGTCGAAAGCGTACTGGTATGTGGAAGATCACGATATCGAGAATTGCGTGAATATCAGGTGTTATGTTGATGTCGAACTTAAGAGATATCAAAGATGGACTCCATATCGGAGTTAGATGTATGTCGGATAAAGTAGTATATTGAAATGCGTATAGATATCGAAGAAATATGTTCGATATGCTGGGTGAGCAATGTATATTAATTAATGAACGTGTCTTGAGATGCAGGTCATGCCTATATATAGATATCGGAGTTGGGTCCGTCTCCGAGATTTGCAGCGAACCTTGTACCATATCAAATATATATCAAAGGTAAATCCGCGATATGCCATGGGCTTGGGCCTGTAAATCAGCTGGGCTGGCCCATTCAGTATTCATCCATATCATGTAGGAAAAGTTCGTTTTTGTGGTATAAGAGATCGAACATAAGTTCCCATTGATAGAAATTGAAGCTTATATTACTCCACTTAAAAATGTGAGGAATTGAGGATCTTCTATCCCACTCTTATTCTCTCTTATCAACCGAACTCCCACTCATTTTCTCTCTCCAACCCACCATTAAATTTGCACATGGGATTTGTTTATTTATTTTTTACTATTAATCTTTTTTTTACTTGAAATAATTTACTTTATATATTTGTGCCTACTTTGGTTCCATTGTTGCAAAAAAAAAATATTTGCTTTTTAACTAATAAAATTTACTTTTGATATGTATCACTAGTACAATAAATGATATACAAATCAAAAAATATATTTAAGAATCTTTCAAAAACTCGTACTTAAAATCATGAATTATTTAAATGGGGAAGATAATTCACAAAGAAAAAATATTAGGAAAGGAGAATTAGATTGACATGATTTTACATATTAAACGTAATAGATAAGGCAACACTACATCTAATTATTATCTTCAATAAACTTTGACTAAAAGTGTAAGAAACTCAATAAATTGCTTTAACAACAACATTCACTGTTTAAGCAATATCACCAGCTTTTATTTAAGTCCATGACGTACGAGTTTTGAATAATGAAATTATTTTTACAAATTATTTTTTGGGTTAGTTGTGGATTGATTAACTATATGTTTAACTTTTTGTTCAAATTTAAAGAGTTAATAAAATATATGAGACTATGTTATACTTTTTGCAGTACAATGTGACTTATATGTGCGTATTGATGGAGTTTTGTACTAGTGATTAGTTTAATCAATCACTCCTTAATTATAGCAACTTACCCATAATATATACAAGTATAATTTACTTCGAGATTCTCTATACCTAATAAATTTCAATCACGTATTCTTTATCGATTGCAAGGCGATAATTTTTCTTACAAGCTGTCACAGCACTAAGCGAATCATAAAAAAATTTGATAACAAAAAAAAAAAAAATAACTCACCTTATGTGCACCACTCAGAGTCTTCAGAAGGTTCAAAGTGCAAAATTTAAAGTATTATGTTTTCATAAATATTTCAAAAGCTCTTTTTTTATTTTTAAAGGTGTATTTCTTTAATTTATTAAGAATATATACTTGATGAGAATGAATAAAAAATATTACTAAAGAATACCTAAATGGGACTCAAATAAACATTTCTAAAGTTTTTAATTCATGAACCAATTTCAACCTTTTGGTATCAACATGCAACCCATATAATTCTTTATTATAATATAATCCAGCTTAGAAAAAATATATTTTGTTCTGAAACTATATTAAAAACTATAATTTTGAAAAGCTATGACATTTTCAAGCACTGCAAAAAAAATTACATATCATTATTCTCCTAGTTGAAAAGAATTATCTATAATTTAGGAGACTATTTGTTGTATACAAAACTTAAAATCGAATGTTAATTTATAAATCATCAATATAATTATGCTATTTAATTACATAACTATCGTGTCTTTGTTGGAGACTATAATTAAGAGCAAAAATTAAGATAAAGAGAGATTATGGAAGTTTTAAAAAAATGCTTTTTATAGAGTTTAACTAGAAAGGTAAACTAGGAATTCTAAGAAATAAACTAAAATTTGCTTAGTGGTGGGTTGGAGAGAGAGTGAAAAATTGGCTGATAAGAAAGAGGAGAGAGGAGAGAGGAAAGAGGAGAATTGATTAAAGAATTTTAATTAATTAAATGCTACTATTATTAGAAAGTGACACACAAAGTGTCACATAAGAGTGGAATAGAAGATCATCACCCCATTTAAAAAGCATGGTTAAGTGAAGAGGGAACTCCTATTTATTAACAATAATTCAAGACCATCCCCAAGTGATGCGGGATAATATTTCTCAACACGCCCTCTCATGTGTGGCCCAGTAATTATCTTCGGTGTCATCACGTAGATAGGACGCGGAGCCCAACATACGTCTTGGGTCGACTCTAATACCAAGAGAACAATAAGAATCAAAAGAGATGTATTTTATTAACGTGAGCAACCTTGAATAATTACAATGAGTTACATATCACAATTTATAACTCTTCTGTTGAAAGCAAATTAGGAAAAAGTAAAAACAAAAGGCAAGAATAGAAGATATGGATCATGAATCAACTGATAATTCAGACCATATTCATTGTCTAAGTGGATTAGTATTCAGATATATCTATAGGATAATGTAATTTCCCTTGCTCATTCATCAAAATGTTAGTACAATATATAAGAGTACCACAAGGATCTATACCAATGATATTAACAAGCTATCTAAAGGATCTATACCAATGATATTAACAAGCTATCTAAAGGATCTATACCAATCTATCAAAATATATCTATCAATATATCTAATACACCCTCGCAGTCGAAGCGGAAGGTTCACGGATGCTTAGACTGGACCGAAAATCATCGAACAATGCACGGGGTAGGCCCTTCGTGAATATGTCGGCTAGTTGATGTCGTGAAGGGACGTGAACCACACGAGCTTCACCGCGAGCCACCTTTTCGCGTACAAAATGAATATCAAGCTCAATGTGTTTAGTTCGTTGATGTTGCGCCGGATTATTTGATAAGTATATGGCGCTAACGTTGTCACAATACATCAAAGTTGCCTTCTCAAGGGGAACATGAAGTTCAAGCAATAAATTCCGCAACCAACAAGACTCAGAAACAACATTAGCCACGCCGCGATATTCTACCTCGGCACTAGAACGAGATATGGTCAGTTGCCTCTTGGATGATCAAGATACCAAATTATCCCTAAGAAACATGCAATAGCCCGAAGTAGAGCGTCTAGTGTCGGGGCAACCATCCCAATCCGCATCAGTATAAGAAACAAGGTGGTCCACCCGAGACCGAGAGAGATGAAGACCGAAGGAAGAGGTGCCCCGAATATACCGAATAATCCGCTTGAGTGCAGCCATGCGATCCACCCTCGGGTCATGCATATGTAAGCAAACCTACTGCACAACATAAGAGATATCCGGCCTCGTAAACGTAAGATACTGCAAGGCCCCTGCCAAACTGCGATAGAGAGAAGCATCGGAAAAAGGCTCACTGGAGGACCCCCCAAGCTTTGGTTTGGTATCAACGGGGGTCGCAACGGGCTTACAAGATGTCATGTCGGCCCTATCAATAATTTCAGCTGCATATTTTTCTTGATCGAGAAAGAGACCACACTTTTGTTGAGAAACTCGAACACCCAAAAAATAACTCAAAGGGCCAAAGTCCTTCATGGCAAACTCGGAGGCAAATTGAGAGATAAGCATACGACACAAAGCATCTGAGGAGGCAGTAATAATAATATCATCGACATATAGAAGAAGATAAGCCGTATCCGTACCGCGATGGAAGATAAAAAGAGAGTGATCAGCAACCGATGTTTTGGGAGGCCACCTGAAATTAAGAGTGCATGAAGGAGAAAGGAGTTCAAAATTTGTCCATGAGGGCATGCAGCGAATGAAGAAATAGACATCTTAAGAGATCAAGCTCCATAGAGTGACAACTGACAACCAGAGGCATCCATTGGCAAAAGACAAAGGTGATGCAATGACATACCGTCGGGAATCTTCCAATGTGTCAAGCTAAACAACGTTACATTAAGCACTTTTTCGGAGGCTACTAATATCTATTTTGTGTATTTTCCATGTAGGAAAAATCCAACTTATGCAATCTTATGAGATAACGAACATACTAATTCGAGATGAAGTAATCATGAAGACCAGAACAATCTACCAATTTGAAGATAGATAATCCTCGAAAGACCACGAGTTGAGCAACACAGAATTAGAAGTGGTGGACAAGTGCAAGTGGCACATCACGGAGCGCGAGTCCTACCTCTTCTCGGAACAAAGCGCGTGAGTCGCTACGATAGAAGGATGAGTGGCATGTTAGGAAATTGGGACAACAAAAGCAAAAAACTGAAATCTCCTATACAAAATTGTTGTATCAACAACGTGGTGCAACCTATGACTCCAATGAGGACTTGATAACTTCATTCTCACGATGTGTTGTACTTGGCTCATTGGTTGAAAGTGGCTCGTTGGTTGAAAGAGCTCACGGATTATGCAGACTCCAATATGGTCATCATGCTCGTAGGAAATAAATTCGATCGCAAGCATCTTCGTGCTATTGCCACGGAGGATGCTCAAGGCTTTGCCAAAAAGAAGGGATTTTGTTCATCGAAACTTCTGCCCTTGAAGCCACCAACGTCGATAAATCTTTCCAAACTATACTTTCAAAGATTTCTCAGATCATTAGTAAGAAGTCAATGTCCCCGGATGAGCCTGAGTCGTCAAGCATTAAAGAAGGAAAAACTCTTGTTGTTGGCCCACAAGAGACCGATACAAAGAAGTCGTGTTGCTCTGCGTCATGAACGGTCTTTCGTTTCTCATGATCACTATCCGGCTCCCCTTGCCCAGAAATGCAGCTAACTGCTTCTGAAATCTCATTTTTGCCATTTATTGATTTGGGTCTTTGTACTATTCTGAGGGTTAAGAAGTTGCAGGTTTGCTTGATTCTTAGAGTTTCCAAGGCGCTGTTCTAGATATTATGGAATTAGTATAATTGTCTAAAGTGATAGTATAATTGTCGAGTCAAAATGGAAGTAAAAGACCGGACAGACATTCTTCAGAAATGAATCTATCAATCTCATCTGAAAACTGGCTCTGAGTGTTGCAATTTAGATACTTAGTAGAATATTTTCTACAGAAAACAAAGAGCGCTCTAAAATGGTAGTCTCCTTGGTATGTAGCCATATACAATTGCAGATAAAAAGGTATCGTCCTTCGTTACAATACCTAACCTCTCTTCACACATATAACTCCAGAAGGAATGTAGATATAGGAAACTATACTCCAATACTTTGTATGTTCTCCATTACTTGCACGAATAAGATGCCAGGGATCGAGCTTTCAGCCTTTTCACTTAAAATACCTATACAACGAAAATGAAAAAACTTGGGGCAACACATAAAAAGAAGAGCTTAAGTAAGCTCAAACTCTAGTAAAGTAAAGGGCTTTGATGTGAGCAGGCAAATAAACTTTTATCATGTAGTCAGATGGATCAACCTTGCCCTAAGTATTAAAAATACTTACATTTACACTTCTTGATGTTTGGTGAAATCACAAAAATCTCCCTTAATATTTGAATAACTATAAAGACATCCAATGACACCATGCATGGAAATCACTACAGATAGGTTCTGTAGAGATAATATAATTACAGAAACACCCCACCCTAATGTGTGGCAAACACTTTAAATATGCTTCTTACAATTTTATGTCTTTGAAGCTTCATCAAGTTTTACGGAGAATTTTATAGTAATTAGACCAAACCATAGATGGCCTAAATGTCATTGTCCCTAAATACTATCTCTGTTGCAAACAGGTACTAAGTGCAGCAAGAGATGACCATTCGCCTCCCAAGGTGCGTGATCATGCTCGATACACCACCCATGGACAGATGAGGCTGTTCTGCTGGTTCCACGGCTATACTACTTTACATTGCAATGCATCAGCCAGTATGGACATATGCGAGGCATGAATCTGATGGCCCGTTATCAACATAGTCTTGTTTCCTAGTCTAATTCTTGTCACCACGAGCTTTTCTGACTGCTATTTGAATCTGTTTTTCGTGCTCTTTAAGCATTTCCTCGACACTTCCTCCGTGAGGCAGCAAAGGTCCAGAATGGTGCATTCTTGATTTCTTTGCATAACTCTGCAAAAAAAAGAAGTTACTTGTCAATTGTTTTACGTTTATTATGTTTCTTCAGGAGGATAAAGGTTGACACATAGAGGGAACTTTTCTTCTATTGACTTCCTAATCTCCTAATACTGATCACATGTAGTTTGTTCTTTCCTTTATTACATTTAGACCCTCCCAAGTATGACTTAGTCAGAGAGACCTTGTTGTTGCTTGAAAGTTACAGTAAAACATCTTAAACATATGAAAACATTAGATAGATAGCCTCTCATAGATTTCAAGAGGTGTGTAGTAATTATCCTATCAAAACGGAAGCGAAAAATGCGTATGACTTCTTACCGCTTGAATCTCCTTCCGGGGAACCTGTCCTTTATTTCTGTAGGAATAATCTGGTCTTCCTAGAAAATGGTGGGAGGACTCGGCGTGATCATATCTGGCATCCAGACCGTGTTTCTGAAAGTTGGGATGGGCACTGGTGTCTCTGCTGAAATCGAGTTGTGAACAGCCACGAGCTGCCACTGAATTAGAAAATCTACTCAATTGTGCCTGAGATTCTCCAGCTCGGAAGACAGAACCATCAGGACTATTTCTCCTGTTATTTGATTGCCCTTTCCGTTTCTGATACAAGTAAAAATGAGTTAGAAAATATGAACTTGCCCTCTCATGTATAAGGGCGGAGAATTGCCGAACCACCATATCACAAGACGACTCACTTTCATCGCACTATTTGTATAAACGTATGCACAATGTTAAGAGTTTTCAAGGGTGAAGCGAGATTTACCTGCATTTGCGCGCGTGATTGGGAATCAGCATCACAGTCGGAAACTGCTCTAGATTCTTTGGAGCCCTGTTTAGAAGATTCATGTCCACCTCCCTTTCCGCCTGCCCCTCTTTGTCTGGCATCATGTAGAATCAAGGTAGATGTGAGAAAAAGAAAACACTAGTCCAAAATCCAAATGAATGAGAATTGTATGAATGTGAAAAATCCATGCAGCAGGGCCGTTGCACATGAGAAAGTCTGTTTGAGGGAGGTGTGAACTAAGTAAAGAAATAAGTACAACTTAGTCACTAAATCTTCATGTTCATATCGTTTCAAAGTATCTATATAATAGTTCAAACTTAAAGAGAAAGTTTTGTAATCAAACCAAAACTCAGGGGGCGTAAAGGGAACTATCCCTTACTTATACCCAACTGGCATAGATTGATAACAGATGAACGAATACCTTCTTGTCTCTTCATTACGCACCCTGGCATCAAATTCTTTGCTAGGCGGGTATTTCGGCAATGTTGAAGGGTCGCAAGGTAAAGGCTTTGTCGTAAAGAACTGGAAAAAAGAAAATAACACATCATATATATATGGTTGGGCATGCATGCTTTAATTACGTTTAAGGGAATGAGAAGAATGACTATCATTTGATTCAGAAGACAATAGTTTGAAAGGCAAAAGATGCATGAGGGGAGTAACTATAAAGTTAATATACCTCACTTTGAAGAGCAGAAGTCGTGGATCCCCGACATTCGGGTTCAAAAGCAAGCAAAGATTCCAAAAGTGCTAAAGTGGAAGGAGGGAAGTCCTTGAATGTTTCCGCCACACGTCGTCTATATGGCTGTTGAGGCTTGAATATTGTTCCATTTGGTAATCTTGAGGTTCTCCAGTATTCTTCACCAGGAGAACCACAAAGTTTAAATATTTTGTGCAGCTGTTCCACCTGCATACAAGAAAAAACAAGACGGTTTGACATCTAATGAATAAAATCCAAACAACACAACCTCAATTATTAGCTGGGGTTATAATACCTCTGTCCTCCCCGGCATAATTGGTTTTCCAGCAAATAATTCAGCAAGAATGCAACCTGAACTCCATAAATCTACGGCTACTCCATAGTTGGTAGCACCAAGTAACAGCTCAGGAGGCCGATACCACAATGTGACAACACGACTAGTTAGAGGTTGTTTCTGATTGGCACGGAAAAAAGTCGCCAGCCCAAAATCAGCAATTTTCAGATTTCCGTTATTGTCAACCAGAAGATTTGAACCCTTAATATCACGGTGCAAAATCCCGCGATTATGACAGTGTTCCAATCCGCGAAGCAATTGCTGCATATAGCACTTGATCTGCATATATACATACCCATTGACAAAATGAACGAATATATTTGGAGTATAATGATAGAACTAACTAAGGTTGCTTCACTTATTATGCATAAGATTGCTGGATATAATAGAAGTGTCACAACTACAAAAAGTAGAACTCATTTTGGCAAAGTGTGATATTTGTCACATTATTAAGCATATCTTTTATGTAATATAGCTTCAATGATAAATGGGAAAGCACTTCAGTTCTCAATATGTTTTCTGCTTTTTTTGACATTATTCTTTGCACTAAAGATTATTTAGCGTCTATAACTCCACTGACATGTGCGGGTTTAGGGACGTTGTTTAGGTGGATGCCCAAGTCCTATATATCTCATTTGCTTAGATTGCAACGACCAGGAGGATGTAAGATTGGGGGATCAGGCGCATGAATATTGGTATTTCGCATATCTATAGAGAAGTGACTTCACTGGAGGATCAGTTGCCGAATGATGTGATCAGAAGAGTACACGGAGTGTTGATGAGGATCAATGTAGCAGAAAGGTTTGGGTCTAGCGATTTTGGATTTCCATCTTATTTGCTTGCTAAGCTAGTGTGTGAACGTAAAGATTGGACATGACTTATGCTAGCCATGAGCTCATCATAATGATCTCTAAATCCAGATGTTATAATATCCAAATGAGTCTCAGCATCCTCCTCACGTAAGACCTTTCATCCATATAAAATCGAGTTCCAGAACAACTCTATTTGTCAAGACATCCAACATGGAAGCATTTTAGAGAATATAAGAAAAACAAAGGGTTACACGCCTTAAAAAACGGATAAGGAAAAGAAAAGCTGACAAACCTGTGGTTCTGTAAATTTAACCGTGGGCAAGGATGCAAGTCCGGCAAGATCGTGTTCCATGTATTCAAAAACAAGGTGCAAATTGCGTGAACCCATGGAAGTGATCAAACCTTCAAGTTTCATGATATTAGGGTGGTCCAGTCGACGTAGAACAAGGATTTCCCTAGCCATAAAACGCACGCTTTCTGGATCCATGTTGACGAATCTCACCTTTTTCAGAGCCACGATTTTTCCAGT
This sequence comes from Linaria vulgaris, assembly GCA_948329865.1. Taxonomy (NCBI): domain Eukaryota; kingdom Viridiplantae; phylum Streptophyta; class Magnoliopsida; order Lamiales; family Plantaginaceae; genus Linaria; species Linaria vulgaris. The sequence goes on from OX415253.1 coordinate 79,034,136, forward strand.
TTCAAGGTCACGAGCTCTATACACGCTGCTGTACGTGCCTTGACCAATCTGGGGACAGTTAAAGCCATGATTTATGTTAGATAACAAGAAGAAAGACAAAATATTTAGACAATCTGATCAATATATACTCCGCCAATTCTATATATGAAAGGAACAGAACACACAATGCAAGTAAAGACAGACTACAAAACACAAAGAAACACTCATAAACTCGATCTCGGCACACCTTATCCAGCTTCTCAAATGACTCTGTCTTTCGAGGTATCCATCCTTTTATAGCTTCCCCAGCTACAGCCGTCAACCACGAGGGCCAGCCGGCAACTATTTGAGCCCCGTCTATCCCATTTCGCACGCTTAAAACCCGACTTATTTGAGGTTGCACCCCCATGGAAGGTGCACGACCAGACGTGGACCCTGCAGCACTTTTCTCAGATATAAGCCTTTTGCTGGCATAATTATTATCAACGTCCACCACAACCTCCTCCTCCCTTAAGGAAACGGCTAATTTCTTTGAAATCTCTATCGACTCCTTATTATTGTCGTCGTCTTTTTCCTGATCATGATCCTTTGCACCTTTGCAGCAGCACATGCACCCAATGCCAAACAAAAGCTTGAATCCTCTGGTTTTCTTACAAGGAAACCTCATATTCTTATAACATAAACCTATTTTCTTTTCCTTCATACCGCTACCATTTAGCTTTCGTTTTAAAAGCATCCCACCACCATTAATTAAAAACTCCAAATTCTATAATATGTATACAAATTCATGCCGGGCCCTTCAATTGTTTAACACAAAATTATCACATACAAAGAATATAACTGAAAAATCAACCAAACTTTAGAAGCCCAAAATTCCTTCTTTACATGCATGCATGCATATGCACAATGTGCCTTCAAAGGAATCCTCAGAGAAGAGATTTACAAAGTGACTCCATGAGTCTGAATAAAACTAATAGGCAGTTATTATTGTTAACAGTGAACAATCTCAAAAGAAAAACAATTTTTCTCAGAATCAATCCGAAGCATGCAGAGCCTCTATTGTCAATGGATGAGAGCCACTGAATGATTTGCAATTTCCTCTGATGAGAGAGAGAGCGAGAGAGAGAAAAAATACGAATATTGACAAAAATAATAAAAATGGAAGACATTTTGTAGCCTCAAATTAGCTGATTATATGTATCTAGGCATCAACTCTTTTTGGCTTAACCACGTGTAATTAAAGCGAGCTACTCATTGTTTTCCACATTTAGCAATTAATTAACGCTCAGCTCACGTTGTCTATTGTTCATATAGAAAATACAACTATTACTAATAATAATTATTATTATTAATAATACAATATTTTGTCGGAATCCCGATTGGACAGAAGTTGGGGGGTGGGTTGTGAATCTAGAAAACAGTAAAAAGGACAAATTTCTGATCTATAAATGAGAATGAATAAAATATACACTTTCTTTCTTCTCAACTCGGTTTGTGAGCTTTCACTACCTGTCCCAAGCCAGGATAAAAGAAGAGGGTTGTGGTAGACTTGTGACAGTCAACGTAAAAACCCCGTCACATCCTATGATATGAACCATACTATGAATTTCGTTGGGGCGTTTCCTACTCAGTGACGCGCTACATCGGACCCCAGGTGTAATGATAAATGGGCAAGGGTTGCTAGGTCGTCGCTCAGAAGCGACGCGCCACATCAACGCGCGGGTGTGGTGTCAAATGAGCAAGGGTTCCCTCATCTTCCAAGACGGGTGAGGGTAAAGAAGTTAGTCCAGAAACGACGAGTTCGCCTTGCATCGTGGAATGTGGGGTTACTCACAGGAAAATTGGCCAAGCTAGCTGAGGCAATGTCTATGAGAAGGATCAACATCTTGTGCGTGCAAGAGACCAAGTGGGTTAGTGAAAAGGCCAAAGTAGTAGACCATTGGGGTTGTAAGCTTTGGTATACCGGGACAGAGAAGAACCGAAATGGTGTTGGGATCATCATAGATAAGCTTTGGCTCGAAGACGTGGCAGAGGTCAGAAGAAAGGGCGACAGGATCTTACTGGTCAAGTTGGTTATATGTGAGGATATCTTGAATGTCATTAGTGCCTATGCACCACAGATAGGACTAGACGAAGCTGTCAAACGTAAGTTTTGGGAAGATTTGGACGAGATGGTACAAAGGATCCCTAGTAGCGAGAAACTCTTCATTAGAGGTGACTTTAATGGTCATGTAGGATCTAGTCGTGATGGGTTCGAGGACATTCACGACGGGTATAGCTTTGGGGATCGAAATGAGCCAGGCAACGCTATCTTAGACTTCGCCCTCTCCTATGATTTACTTGTAGCAAATACTTGGTTTAAGAAGAGAGAATCTCATTTGGTCACTTATAGGAGTGGGTCAAATAAGAGCCAGATAGATTTCTTCTTAGCTAGAAGGGCAGATAGAAGTCGTTGCTTAGATTGCAAGGTCATCCCTGGAGAAAGTGTGGTTACGCAACATAGGCTTTTGGTGTTGGATATTATGTGCAGCAAGGAGTGAAGAGGAGTAGGCGTCAGGCGAAACCTAGAATTAAGTGGTGGTGGCTTAAGGAGCCTACCCAAAAGGCCTTCGTGGAGCGAGTGGTTCAAGAGGTACACTGGAAGACTGACGACGATGCAGATGCAACTTGAACCAAAATGGCTTGTTGTATCAAGAAGGTAGCTAAAGACTTCTTAGGTAAATCTCGAGGTAGTAGCCTGACAGGAAAAGACACGTCATGGTGGAATGAAGAAGTGAAAGCGGCAATCAAGGTCAAATGGGATTGCTATAGGGATTTGAAAAAGAACTATGATAGAGCAAGATTTGAAAAGTATAAGCTAGCCAGGAAAGAAGCAAGGAAAGCTGTTCGACTAGCGCGAGAGAATGTGTACAAGGAAATTCACGAGAATAGGGATAGCAAGGAGGCCGAGAATGATATATACAAAATTGCTCGCATTAGAGAGGGAAAGACTAGAGACCTAGGTGCAGTGAAATGCATCAAAGATGAAGGACAGTTAGTCTTAGTGCGAAGATCAGGTCAAAGCACGATGGAGGGAGTACTTCTTGAGTCTGTTCAATGGAGGCCCCACCCAAGTAGTGGGTGACATCTCGCAGTCCCCTCAAAATCCGAACCGCGATTTTATGCGACGTATTTGAAGGTCGGAAGTCAAAGATGCTTTGAAGAGGATGATGACTCTAAAAGTTGTTGGCCCAGATGGTATCCATATTGAGGCTTGGAGAATCATGGGAGAGATAGGGGTGACATGGTTGACAGACCTCTTTAACAAAATGTGGCAAACAAATAAATACCAGAAGAGTGGAGAAAGAGTACGCTAATACCTCTATATCAGAACAAGGGCGATGTCCAAAACTGTTTTAACTATCGTGGGATAAAGTTTATGTCTCATACCATGAAGCTATGTGATGGATATCAAAAATATGAGTATCTCTTGATCGAAAATAACCAACCCGAGATTCAAGCGAGTCGAGGTTTGACCAGAAAGTCAACGGAGCCCGTTTTTGACAAAAGATACCACTTTTTGCAAGTGGAAACGACATCTTGAGCAAAATTCATATCGTTAGAAGGTCAAAATTGTAGTTTATTATTTTTAGCGGGATTTCTATGTTTTATTTAGTTATTTTAAGAGTCTTTTATAATTTTGGCATTTTTCTTAATTAGGGTTTTCACTTTATAAGTTATTCCTATTTGAGTCATTGTAGTAAGTTGTTAATTGAATAAAAAAAAATCTAACTTGAGAGTTTTCTCAGCTTTTGTCAATTTCTTTGTATTCTGCAGAATCAACGAGCCTTTGATTGTTGTGTATTTTCATCTCCCCTTACGTCTTCACCTTGCTACATCAGTTGGCATCAGAGACATGTTCGTTCCTTCACCATGGTGGCAAGGAGAAACCCTGAAGTCCATGATGTTCTGGTAGAAGAAGATAGATGTGATGAATACACAAAGTTACGTCAACAAATTCACTTAACAAATAGCGGTTATGGTTGCTCAACAACGTGAACCCATACCGACACCTGGAGCTCCATTGTTTGCGGATTTCATGGAGAATCCGTTTGTACCACTATTACAGTCATTGAATCCATCTATCCACCGGAGACAAGATGATCTAGAGGAAAAACATTGGAAATCAGAGTTTCAAGGTGATATTCTAAATTTACATGGTGATTATGAAGAGGATTGTGAATCTTCATATGATGTTGTTTATGATAGCGATGGTGATGATATTATGGATGAGTTCGAGATTTCTAGATTAAAAGCTTCCATGGAGGGTGTGGACAAGAAGATCACGGTGGAGAATCCAATAATAGAGACGAAGATGTTGGAAAAGTACGAGGTTGCCAAGAAAAGCGATAGATTTGAAAGTTTTGTAATAGAAACGAAGAATCTAGGTGTGGAAGTGGTCGATGACGAGAAGAAGCACGCTCATATTGCTGTTGCCACAATTGAAGATGTTCATCCTAAGGGTTTTGATATTTTTTATGTAACTAGTCATATTATGTCTTATGGTGATAAGTTCTTAGTTACTAAACACAATTCAGATTCGAGGTCGAATCTTTTTCAACCAGAGGAGAATGATGAAGATCAAAAATATGAGTATCTCTTGATCGAAAATAACCAACCTGAGGTTCAAGCGAGTCAATGTTTGACCAGAAAGTCAACGAAGCCCGTTTTTTTTACAAAAGATACCACTTTTCCAAGTGGAAACGACTTCCTGAGCAAAATTCATATCGTTAGAAGGTCAAAATTGCAGTTTATTATTTTCAGCGGGATTTCTAGGTTTTATTTAGTTATTTTAAGAGTCTTTTGTAATTTTGGCATTTTTCTTAATTAGGGTTTTTACTTTATAAGTTATTCCGTGTTGAGTCATTTTAGTAAGTTGTCAATTGAATAAAAAAAACTTAACTTGAGAGTTTTCTCAGTTTTTGTCAATTTTTCGGTATTCTGCAAAATCAACGAGCCTTTGATTATTGTGTTTTTCATCTTTCCTTATGGCTTCCGCTTGCTACATCACTATGGGAGAGGGTGACCGAACACCGATTGAGACAAATTGTTCCCATATCTAAGAACCAACTTGGATTTATGCCCAGAAGGTCGACCATAGAGGCCATCCATTTGATTCGTCAGCTCATTGAACGCTTTTGAGAAAAGAGTAGAGATTTGCAGATGGTCTTTATCGACTTAGAAAAGGCATATGACAAAGTACCTCGAGAGGTATTGTGGTGGACCTTGGTGAAGAATTGGATACCCATTAATAATATCAACATCAAGCTATGTATGAGAATATGGTGACAAGTGTCCGAACTTGTGGCGGTTTAACAGACGCCTTCCCAATTACAATTAGCTTACATTAGGGGTCAGCTTTGAGCCCATTTTTTGGTTGCCATTGTAATTTATGAAATCACCAGAACCATCCAAGACCGAGTCCCATAGTATATGTTGTTTGCAGACGATATTGTCCTCATCGATGAGACGAGAATGAGAGTTAATGCTAAATTAGAACGATGGAGACAAACATTAGAAGCATGAGGATTTTGACTTAGTCAAACAAAAATAGAGTACCTCGAATGCAAGTTTAGCAAACAATGAAGAAACAATGATGGAACGGTTCAGTTGGATGGCCAAGAGGTACCGAGAAGTGCGCATTTTCGGTATTTAGGCTCCATACTGCAGATGGATAGAGAGTTAGAAGGCGATGTCAACCACCGCATCCAAGCTGGATGGACAAAGTGGAAGAGTGCAACAGGGATCATGTGCGATCGTAACTTTCCTCTAAAGCTTAAAGGAAAGTTCTATCGTACAGCTATTAGACCTGCTTTGCTTTATGGCTTCGAGTGTTGGGCTATTAAGCAAAGTCATGCACATAAAATGAACGTTACATAGATACGCATGCTTCGGTGGATGTGTGATAACACAAGGAGAGATAAGGTGCGCAGTGAAGATATTAGGCATAAATTCGGTGTGGCGGCCATCGACGAGAAAATGTGAGAAAATCGTTTAAGATGGTTTGGGCATGTTAAACGCAGACCATAGATGCACCGGTACGACGAGTTGAAAATATCGACTTAGGACAGACGGCTAGAGCTCGTGGGAGACCGAAAAAGACGTGGATGGAGGTCATACGGAACGACATGAAGCTAAAATATCTAAATAAAGACATGATCGTCAACCGAAACCTATGGAGGCAGAAGATTCATGTTCACGACTCGACGTGATTCATTCATGGTTCATATAGCCTACCCCAATTTAATTGGAATTACATGCTTGGTTGTTGTTGTTGCACTTTCATTCTTCTCGTGTATATATACTAGGTGACCAGTCCGTTCGGAGCACGGGCAAGTCTAATTTTTATTTAAAACTATTTTGATATAAAACAACAATAAAGCACAATGCAGTTATTCATGTGGTTATTTTTTCTTTTTATAACTTTTCATTATATAACTTACTTTATTTCATTTCAATCTAAAAATATAGAGTACCTTTTTAAACATTAGAACAATTTAGCATGTATTGGGCATGTCAGTATTTCATTAAATGGAGTTTTTCTTATGTAGCCAAAGCATATCTTCTTTTCTAGCAAGTAACCTTCAAATTTTGGAAAACGAGAAAACAAAAAAAACATACTTAATGATGAGTTAAGAATTAGGTATATATCTATTTGTCGACCTCCTCAAAAAAGAGTACAAACAAATTATATCTTTGTTTACCAGTGAAATCTTATTTCCTAAATTACATAAGCAATTCATGAGGATTTTTGAAATTACTTGCTTTTCAATATTTTTAATTAAACTACGTCGTTAAAATATGGGCAATCCATAAGAGAAGTATATTTATGGATAGCTGTAGGTTTTGCAACATTAATACTTATTGGTACTGCCATATACTACCATAAAACAAAAATAATACGTTATATTATGATCACTAACTATCATTTTATGATCTTCAATTATTTTTTATCATATCAAAGAAACTTTGTGTATTGCACATACGAATATAAATCAAAAATTACCTTCACCCATTTTCTAGATATAAAAAGAAAAAAAAAATGGGTTCCATTAGTTGCACATAAAAGATATAAGGCAAATCTTATTGTGGGACCGCCACTCATTTTTCTTGATATTCAAGGTTAAGAAAAGTCAAAAACCTCATACTAGAGTCTTTATTATTATTTTAATTTTTTACCAAGAATAAGAAAACATACATTGTGGTTGAGAAGTAATTTGCAACTAAAATGAGGACAAAATGAAAATAGAAAAATTAACGTAGAAACTTTTTTGTACTCATATTATATTAGATGGACCCCAATCGATTAATACACGCGCCCCCTAAGATATTTATTATTGCAAAACAATGAGTTAAATAAGAAATCTTTTGAGACAAAAATAAGAATAAAAAATTAATTTGAAGGACTATTTTACAATTTATTGTGAGGACCAAATGTAAATAATATCAAACTTTAGGGGCAACATTTAAAGAGTTAAAAACTTTAAGGACCATTCTGCAATTTGTATGAGTTAAATTAGAAAGCTTTTTGTGGCAAAAATAAGAAAGTTTAAAAGTTGAAGGACTATTTCATAATTTATCGTGGGGCCCAAAAGTAAATAATAACAAAACTTATGGGCCGAATTGAAAAAATAAAAAATAAAAGGACTATTTGGCAATTTGCAGCAGGCCGGTAAGTACGAGACGTAAAACTTTTGAGGCGAGATCGAAAAATATATATTTAAAATAAAAGGATTGTCCTGCAATTTATGAAGACCAAAACGCTATTAGGTATTAAGAAATTTTACTATTCGCGACTCCCAATCATTAATACGTGTGGGCCCTCCAGATATTAATTACTAGAAAAACAAAACACAATACAATAATTAGTTGAACTTACAGAGGCAAAATCGAAACACGAAAAGTTATACGTCTGCAGCGTGCTTGTGTACGTCTGCAACTTGTGACATCCATTTTTATTATATAGTAAAGATAAAGATATATATCTATATATATATATTCTATTATTATTTTAGTATACAAACATTCTAGAGTTGTGGCTTGGGTGGATTCACTGCAATTCTTCCTACTTTCTTCAAAAAAAAAAAACACCAACTGAAAAGAAAATTTGTTTGATAATTTTGCCTCTGTCTTCTGCAATCTATAAACAAAGATACTCTAATTAATTTGTTGCATCTTTGTCTCCTAAAAATTAGCACGTTACGCCTTCAATTTTACAATGTCCTACTACTTTATCCTTGCAAACAAATGTTACCAAGTCATACACTCATACGTACCCAATTATATTAAATTTGAGTATAATTAGTTTTTTTTTTTTTTGCGTACAATGGAAGGGAGGTCCTCAATAAAATTAGGCTACAACAAGTCGTGGCATTGAGCCACCAACTATATCATAGAGGAGATAGCATGCAATCTAGCGGGAGGTTGATCCAATGTTTGAACGTTGTATGGAAGTGAACGTCCGATTTTTGCTAGTCGGTCTGCCACCATATTGGATTCTCTGTAATTATGATGAATATCACATGAAGGAATTTCTCTCATGAGTCTTTGACATGAATTAACGAGACTATGGTGAGGATGAGATTCATGAATCTGGTCTTTTAGAAGATGGACAACAGCTTTAGAATCGCACGCCAAAGTGACATGCTGAATATTGTGAAGGATAGCTTCTGTTAAACCGTAATAAACTCCCCAAGCTCAGTTGTTGTGATACTTCCATAGCCAACGTTGGACGAGAAACCAAAAAGCCAATGTTCATCGCTATCTCTAGCGTGGCCTCTGCAAGATAGAAGACCTTGGTTTCCGAGTGTGCTACCCTCGACATTAATTTTTACAACTCCAAGATAAAGCCAGGACCAACCGATGGATCGAGAAATCCTATTATGACCAGGGTGTTGAATCATTGAGAGCTTAGTCCATGCGACCGTGTCATCATATGCAATCTGTCTAATTAAGTTTGTCGCACATACACAACTAATGTTATAATTTTCAAGGACCTTCTTACAATATCAACTCCAAATCTTCCAACAAACCGTGGCGAAAAGAGATGCCGAGCGAGTATTCTGATCATAGATGACAGAGTTTTTAATACAGGTTCGACCGAAGCTATTCAAACAAAAGTAGCTCAAAGAAGCTAAGGATTTCCAATCGCGAACGGAGATTTATCCAAATGTTGTGACTTGAAGCACAATCTCGCAGAAGATGGATAAGGGATTCATTGTTATTCGCACATCGAGGACAAGTCGGGTCATCTGTAAGTTGCATGTGATAACGTCTTGCATTGGTCGGATGTTTATTGTGTAAGGCCAGCCACATAAATGTCTTAACCTTTTGCCGCATTCGGAGCTTCCAAGCTAAATTCCAAGTTAGTGATTGAGGCTGATCGGAGGTGATGAGAATGTCACAAGCAAATTTAACCGAGAAATGTCTATCTTTCGAATAACCCCAACATGGAGAGTCATCTGTCGTGTCGTGCTTGTCACTAAATGTGTTGGCAATTTCGACAAGGTGTTTCGTGGGTATTATGTGCTGAAAGAGACCCCAAAGCCCTTGGTTATCATTATTAAGAAAATCACCAACTTTTTTGTCTAGATGGTCATCTAGGATATGAAGAATGGCATGGTGAATAAGAGGACCCGAGCCAACCCACCAGTCAATCCAAAACCGCGTGTTATTACCATTTCGAACAATCCAATTGAGGCCTTGTTGAAGATTAATGAAGCATCCATGAAGTTGCTGCCAAAGGGGGGGAGCAAGAGTTTGCCTTCTTAGCATTCAAAATTTTGTTGCATGTATTATATTTTGCCAACAAAATGCGTGCCCAAAGTGAATCTTTCTTGGTCAGTAGCTCCATGCAAGCTTCGTGAAAATAGCGGTATTCATTTCTTTCGCTTTACCAAGCCCTTGGCCTCCCTTATTTTTCGGCATACAAACAGTTCTCCAATTAATTAAGTGAAGTCGGCGTCTTCCCTCCTTGCTACCCCAAAGAAAATCTTTACTAATTTTATCAAGCTTGTTCCTGATATATTTCAGGAACTTGTATGTTTTCATGGTGTGCAGGGGTATAGAAGAGGGAACAACCTTAATAAGCGTGTGTTGAACCGCAAGAGAAAATAGTCGAGATCTCCAGAAGAACGTGCGTTTTGACACTCTCTCAATGACCTTAGAAAAAATCTGCCTATTGATGCGTCTATCGCATAGTTCAACACCCAAATATCGGTCAAGTGATGAGGCATGAGGAATCCCATAAATATGTATGATGGTTTGGTAGAGGGATCTATGCACATTGGGAGAAAAAATAACCAGGCACTTGCTAAGACTAACCTTTTGGTCTGAAGCTCCCAAAAACGAATTCAGGCAGTCAAGAATGGTTTCAATTTGTTCTTTGGATATTTTAGCAAATAAGAGCAAGTCATCAGCAAAAAAGAGGTGCTAGGTTTTTGGGCCATGTCGAGAAGCCAAAATAGATGTCCAAGATTTCTCGTCTACCTTGGCCTGGAAAAGATGTGCAAGTCGCTCCATACATAAAATAAATATGTATGGAGATATGGAGTTTCCTTGGCGAATTCCTTGGGCCGGAGAGGATGAATCAGTAAGTTCTCCATTCTAGATCAATCTAATACTCAGTGTGGATATACAGTGCATAATGAGGCAAATATCCCATCGACAAGTTAACAAGAAAGAGTGTGTCCTCAATGAATTTCCACGAGAGGCGATCAAATGCTTTCTCCAAATCGATCTTGAGACCCATATACCCCTACTTTCCTCATTTCTTTCTCATAGTATGAATTAATTCTTACGCCACTATGATGTTATCGCATGTCTGGCGACCCGGTAAGAAACTACTTTGGGTAGGTCTGATGATTCGCATAAGCAGAGGTTGAGCCTGAAGGCCATAACTTTGGTGATTGTTTTGTAAGCAACGTTACAAAGTCAAATTGGTCTAAACTGTTGTATAGTATCTGGATGATCCACTTTTGGGATCAGATGTAGCAACGCCTCATTAATGGCAGATGAGAAACTTATGTTAGTGAAAGTTGTAGCAACAAGTTGGTGGAGGTCCTTGCCTACGATGTTCCAGAATTTTTTGGAAGAAAATAGGTTGGAACCCATCAGGATCTGGGCATTTGTGGAGTTTCATATCAAAGATGGCAGCTCAGAGTTCTTCAATAGTTACGTCACGAGTCAATAACATGAAATCAAAATCTAAAACAAAGGGAAAGACGCAAGGACTATTAACATGTTGTCGAGATTAGTAGTGAAGATATCTTTAAAGTAATTGATAGCCATTGTTTTAAGTTATGTCGCATCAGAATTCCATATCTCTTCATTGTTTTTAAGGCTTGCAATGACTGATTTTCATCGCCTTGCAATGGCATGGAGATAGAACAGCCGAGAGTTCCTATCATGAAGTGTAGCAGCGTCTTCTTTGTAATTTTGAAACCAAAGGACCTGCTCTCGGAGGACGGAGTTATAGTCTTTGATCAACTTCTTTTCAAGCTTCAAAAGGTTATTGGATGGATTTGCATCGATAGCAAATTGAACTCCTAAGATACGAGCATGGAGTCTCCTTTTTCGCCTAAATATATTCCCAAAGTTGTGTTGATTCCAGTGTTGCAGACTACTCGCACAAGATGAGAGAGAAGAAATAAAGTTTCCTTCATTAATCCAATGTTGCTCAATAACTTTGTGGAGATCAGAACTTAAGAGCCACGCAGCTTTGAATCTAAAAGATTTCCTTTGCCGTCTTTCATTAATGTCCCCAAACCAAATCATAATGGGTCTATGATCAGAATGTGTGCGTGCAAGGTGTTGCACGTAAGATTCAGGTGCAAAAAGTTTCCAGTCGTCATTAGCAAGAACACGGTCTATACGAGAACTAATAAGTCAATTTCCAATCTTTTCACGTCAAGTGAATTAGGACCTGAGGATCCTAAGTCTGATAGGTCGTACTGAACAATACGTTTGTTAAAGAGGGGGCATTTATTTTTGTTTCTCCCAGAACCTCTTCGTGTTTCATTGATTGAGCCAATGTTGTAAAGATCACCTCCAACTACCCATGGTAAAAGAGTATCATCAGAAATACGTGCCATATCATCCCAAAGTTCATCGCGTAAAGTAGTAAAGGCGAGGCATACACCCTTGTGGAGAGAAAACATCCAAAGTCCTTAATATCGATCATGGTGGGCTGAACGCACCAAGTGGAGTAACCGTGACTATGTCATGATGCCAAATTAACCAAATTCCACCAGCAAAACCCTGAGCTTCGACTCGAGCATTACCAAGACAATTTTTCTATTGACTTCCTCGACTCTTATACTGCTAATTTTAGTTTCCATAAGAACAAGTAACAACATGTAGCGTTTAAGTAACTCCTTAACATTTCGAGGACATTATCGTTTCCAGTGCCTTGCACATTCCAAAATATAATTTTGTGTCGTCTAACCAATGGGGTGGGGTGGACAAGGAAAATTTATCCTTGTGGGAGACTTTGAGACTTCCTCTGTCATATGGTCTGCCTCATTTGATTTTCATCGAAGACTCGCTTGTGTTATGACGTAAATAGATTTTACTATAGGGGATGAACCATTTTGTTTTTCACTTCTATCGACAAGAGATGACTGCACCTTTGGATCAAATAGAGTATTTGCATGGCTGATAATCTGATTCCCGCTTATGTTTGACAGAGGTGTTCTTTCAGCTTTTGATGAATTGTGATCCATTGGTTTTTCATTGGACTGTTGTTGGAGTTGGACTGAATAAATTTGGGACGGGTGTAAGATTGGTAGTAGGTTGTTGTCAACCAAATGGGCTGATGGAATTCTCGGAGATTGCGTCCCAGAAGGTGGGGGTTCGTTGTTAGGCCCAACTACGTTCTTGTGACTGTTATTAGGAGATCGTGGCGGTGATCTTGAATTATCCTAAAAATCTTCTTCTAAATCCTCCAATACTGAAAATAAAGGCTTTGAAGTGGAAGGTCTTCCTTTAGAAGGTAAGGAGTTCATCATCTATTTTATGGTAATGATTCCCTAATTTCCCGTTGATATCCCGATATTGTGGCGCAAAATATTTGATCTTATATGATTGTTGACGAGCATCCATGGGCCATAGCCCGTTCTCGGCAATGGATTGGGCTTTTCGGCGATGTTGTTTTTTGACAAAGACGTCGCATATGTTACTGCCGCCTTAAGCTCTTTGGCTTTTTGCTCCATGACAACAGGTGAATGAGGTCATTCGTCATGGTGGTGCCCAAACACCCCGCATTCGTAACATATCATATGAATCCCTTCGTACTCAATGTTGAATTCTGAATTTCCTATTATATATTTTGGTAGAAGAGGCTTTTGCAGGTCGATCTTAACTGCTATCCTTTCAAAGCGACCTTTGGTTGCCGATCCAGTGTGTGTCAACCTTGAAAAAGCTATATATCATGTTGGCGGTTTCGCGAAGAATGTCGAAATGTGTAAAGAAGTTCTGGTAGTCAAACCCGCACCATTGTATTGGTGATCGAAGCATTCGAGGCCTTGAAGTTTGGTGTCCACTACTGAACAGTAAGATAGTGTTGGTGCAACACCCAAGGTCCTCCACGAAGGATGAAATCGTAGTCTTTTTTTTTGTAGCTTAACTAAGAAGAATCCAGCACCGAGTTCAACAAGCTCAAATGTACCTTTCATGGACCAAAGCATGGTGAGTTTTTGAACAATAGTATTGTAACGTATAGATTTTCCCATAAGTTTCACAACGAGGCATCTAGCCATGTTACTACAGATTTCTCTCCAATCAGTTGCTATAAGCCTCAGACTCGACCAGGGAGAATTTTTGACGATCAAATCATCTTCAAATTTAGTGACGAAAGTGGCATCAACATCTGCCCATTGCTCATCAACATCCAGGGAGCATTCGATTTTGCCCACGAGACCCATTGTCTTTTCCTTAGTTTCGTCACCAGAGAGACTGAGGACTTTGTCTCTGAGGCCGCCAGCGGCGATTCATGGCTAATATTGTTGACAGGAATGTGGGTAGCATTGGCGTTGAAATCCATAACCGATTCTTATGTAGCATTAGTCATCTCGAATTTAGTAGGATGGTGGTTGTTGTTGTCTAGGAACTTCAGCCATTTGTCGTTCCAATGCTCAAGGACCGGCGAAGATAGAGACGTCGCCATCTCTATAAGAAATAAGGGATTTGAGTGATTTTTCATAGAGGGACGCGTGAGGCGCGTACCATATCTTTAATTATATTTCCAGGTAATTTCTTAGGTTTCATTTTTGTTGTTTTATCACGTATTAATTATTAAATATTATATATTAGATAATAGTAATTATGTAATGAATAAGACTATGTAGCAGTTGTGTATTAGTATGACGTTATTTAGAATAATTTATATTCATGTATCATATCTTCTTTGTTGAAGCATGTGGAAGTTATTTAGCGTTGTTTGTATTGATGTATTGTATGTTCTCTGTTGAAGCATGGTAAACGTAACAAGAAATAATCAAAAGTTACTTTCATTTAAATCTTTTATTGTCATAGGAGTTTTTTCTCAACTCGAATTAGAACATCTAATATGATATTTGATCCTTATAATTTGGTGCTTTTATCTTTTGAGCTCACCATGTCTTCCAATCTAGTACAAGATTGTGAAAGAAGTGAAGGGATTGAATTAATTCAACATTCGATTTGAAATAGTTGAATGGTGTAGGAAGAATACAAAGCATTTTGAGAAAATTACAACAATGGTGATTGAGATGGTGATGGATATGAGAAGTCATTTTGGACAAACGCACAACCTAACTGTTAACCCTAAAAATATAAAAAGGGAAAAGAAGAAGATTAATCCTGCTCGGAAAAAACGATACATGGACAATACAGTTGTCACGAGTACTTCCGATGAGATGTACCCACTCCTAATCAGGAGAACCCCTCGGAGGTTGCCCCACCTTTCGGTCACTGACCTAAAAAGGTTTTAGAAGAGCATACGAGGAGGAACAAAAGCGTCCCTTGGAAAGTCAAAGGGTGAGTGAAAAACAGATATCAACACGGCATCGGAAAAAGAGCAAACCCCGATGGATCCGCATGACTCCGATATCCACCAATGCGCCAAGAGGGACCACAATGGACCCCGGGTCCCATGAACTTACAAGAAAACTTCCTTGCTGAACACTCCTCGAAGAAAACTACACTCGGACTATCATCCGAGAACCCATTTTTGGAGAAAAACAAGAAATGAATAAATAAGCACCCAGTAAATATATTCCGAGAACTCAGATGGAAAAATCTCACTTCAAACAGAGCAAATACAGCCCTCGGAAAACAAATGCAGCCCTCGGAAACCACACCAAGCCCTCGGAAACCACACCAAACCCTCGGAAATCACACCAAGCCCTCGGAGATCACATTACGCCCTCAGATATCACTCCTGATTGTTAAAGAATGGACCCTAATCAAGAAAGAGAAATAAAAGCCCCTCGGAAGGCATGTACAACAGTCCATACTCTCGAATACACTTATGCTAAAACATGATACCCCGGACGAGCATCCTAATTACGCATCAATGAAAGTATAGCCCCTCGGAAGAATCGCTCTACCAAAACAAACATACATCAGAGGTCCTCGGAGCTATCAGAAGACACTAAGATTAATCTAGTCAGCGCTTAGTAGATAAAAGATAAACCTTATCCTGATTTTTACACTTGTATCAAGGTAACGACGACACCTGTCTTTACCAAAGTACATGCACAATGACACCTGCCATTACCCAAGCCTATATAAAGGAAGGTGATCAATAGAAGAAAGATAACTTAGCTTAACTTAATTCAAACTGATACACATATATACAGTGAGATGAGGAGGAAAAGTTCAGTAATAAAGGAAGGGAATATTCTTGCAATTCTTATTATCATATCCACATATCGTTGTTTCTGAATTACGGACAGGGCGTTCCAACCCAAATAAATATCTTCCGTTAAATAGGGAATAATTCCAAACCCGTTAACAAAGTGGCACCGTCTGTGGGAACGCCATAGTATCTGTCTTCGAGAACATTCAACAGATGTCGACTAGGATGGATGATCTTTTCGGGAGCGAAAACTTTCCAACTCCTTACAGCGACTCGGAAGAAACCTTGTCCAATTATGAATCAGGTACAAGAGATTTTATTAATATTCTCCGATTTGTCTATGAAAGACTTATAAATACTACACGAACACCCCGGAGGGGTGAACATCTTGGGAATATGTCCTCAGTACCCCCCGAGGACAGGAATTTCCCTTCGGAAGGAGACGCACCCCGGACGGCGTGGAACCCAAATTCAACTCTTTGGCAACAGGAACCCCGACAAACGCTCCGAGGGTATGTATGTTATGAAAGAACTCCCGAGAGGGGTCGGGGAGAAATTTCTTGCCCCTCGGAGTATCGAGGAGAGGTTGAACACTCCCTGTGGGGGATGATGGATGATTTACGAAAAGAGTTGGGTGACCTCAAGAGGACCATGGCCCTGAGGAAGATCCCACATTCAAGACCTCACCTTTCATGCCTGAAATTGCTTTAGCTTCTATCCCCTCGGGAATGCGGCCCATCAATATCCCGTTGTATACTGGAGAAGCTGATGGAAGGGATCCGCAGGATCACATCCATCAATATCTGGCCGGAATGGATCTATCTTCCGCCCCTGATCATGTGTTATGCCGCGTATTTCCTGTTACCCTCGGAGGGCGGGCCCAAGCATGGTTCACTCACCTTCCACCCTGTTTCATTACGAGTTTTGATCGGTTAGCTCATTTGTTCGTACGACAATTCACCTGCAATCGAAGGTACCCCAAATCCGCCACACACCTTTTCACTATTAAACAAAAAAAGGATGAACCCTTACGAGAGTATATAAAGCGCTTCACGGACGAAGCGCTAGATGTTCCTAACGTTAGCCCGACCATCATGGCGGACATATTAACTCAAGGACTCCGAACGGGGGACTTCTTTAGATACCTTATGGGAAATCGTATCACGGACATGAATGAGCTTATGCAAAAGGTGGAAGTCCACATCTTGATGGAAGAGGCCGAGGGAACAAAAAAGCAAATGGAGCAGGAGGATAATGAACATTTAGAGCGCGCTGAGAAAGAGGCAAAGACCAAAGAAAAGAATAAGGAAGGAAAACCTCCTCAGCGCAAGGATGAGGGCGGAGTGGTTAAGAAATTCCTCCGACCCGTACACTTACCTCTGATGACTGTCACTCCCCCGGAAGTACTCAATATAATGAGGGGTAGCAACGAGCTGCACTGGCCCAGGCCGGCTAAATTCCCTAACCAAGATAAGGACACCGGAAAATATTGTAAGTACCATAAAACTTACGGGCACACTACGGAAGAGTGTACTACCCTTCGTAGAGAAGTGCTTCGTCTCTTAGAGATAGGATACTTGAAGAATTACCTCAAGGAGAATAATCCCGAGGAACCTAAGGCGAATGTTTGGAAGAGGTCCCGAAGAGATGAGGAGGAACGAGAAGAGGAAGAAATGACGCCTATTCGGAAGTCACGAGAGGGGACAGTTGGACGTCTACGGTCTCAAGAGCGAACCAAAGATCGTCGGCAAAGTTCACGAGAGAAGACGACAGGGTATCGGAGTCTGCCTCCTCCACCTGACTCTTATAAAAACAATCCCCCAACAGGGAGAACCATCAACATGATTGAAGGAGGTGAAATTTCCATGATACCTCAAGGTAAAAAGAAGAAATATCTGAAAGAAGCTCGACGAGCCGAGCAAGGATTACCTGTCTGCTCTGTCCAAGGATCAAAGCTGCCTAGCATTACCTTCGGACACGAAGATCTCGCAGACATACTATACCCTCATGAAGACCCATTGGTTATTTCCGCCGTCATCTACGGGTATGAAATCCAACGAATCCTCATAGACACGGGCATCTCTGTGGACGTACTCTTCTTACCTACCTATCTTGTTATGGGGTTAAAACAAGAAAATTTAGAAACTGCTGAAGTCCCCTTGGTAGGATTCTCTGGGGAAGCTTGCCAGACCCTTGGAACTGTGACTCTTCCAATGTCATGGGGAAAGGGGACTCTTCGAAGGACAGAACCCATCAGGTTTTGGATAGTGGAAGCTTCTTCACGGGCGTACAATGTCATCTGCGGAAGACCATCCATTCGAGCCTTTGAAGCTATTCCCTCTACTTTGCATCTCAAAGTGAAATTCCCCACTTCTTCAGGAATTGGAGAAGTCCGGGGAAGTCAATCTAAATCTAGAGAATGTTGCATGAATGCCATTCCCTCGGAAGAGGACGGGTCCTCACTCGAAAATAACAAAAAATGCAAAACCGAGGAAACACGAGTCCAACCTGTGGAAGAGTTAAAGATGGTGGAATTAGTAGAAGGAAGCCCCGAGAAAGTGATCAAAATGGGCACTCACATGACCCCATCAATAGAAGATCAACTAATTTCCCTCCTCAAACAATTCCACTACCTCTTTGCATGAGAAGGGGGACCACCCGGGCGAATCAGCAGCAAAATATACCAACACTTCCTTAATGTGAAGCCCGAGGCTAAACCTATTCAGCAGAAGAAAAGGAAAATGGGACCCGAACGTAACAAGATCATCCGCTCGGAAATACAACGCCTTCTCAGTTTAAAACAAATTCGAGAAGTCATCTACCTAGAATGGTTAGCTAATGTTGTGCTAGTTCCCAAACATGGAGGAAGATGGCGAATGTGTGTTGACTTTACTAACCTCAATGAT
This sequence comes from Linaria vulgaris, assembly GCA_948329865.1. Lineage (NCBI taxonomy): Eukaryota > Viridiplantae > Streptophyta > Magnoliopsida > Lamiales > Plantaginaceae > Linaria > Linaria vulgaris. Next base: position 79,052,898 of record OX415253.1, read on the forward strand.
GCATGCACAAAGGATTGTTATCCTTTACCGAGCATAGATCAGCTAGTGGATTCTACCGCGGGATGTGCGTTGCTATCGACTCTAGACGGAGATCAAGGATACAACCAAATCCCGATGGCAGCAATTGACCAAGATAAAACTAGCTTCATTACAGATGCAGGCACCTTTTGCTATCTAGTCATGCCCTTCGGGCTGAAGAATGCTTGAGCTACTTATCAAAGGTTAGTAAGTCTTATGTTCGCAGGACTTATCGGAAAATCAGTAGAGGTTTACGTGGATGACACTGTAGTTAAAAGTAATACTGCCGAAGAGCATCCCGAGGACCTACGGAAAGCGTTGGTCATCATGAACAATTTTGGCATGAAAGTTAACCCTAGGAAGTGTTCTTTTGGTATCCGAGGAGGAAAATTTTTGGGATTTATGGTTACGGAGAAGCGGATAGAAGTAAACCCCGAGAAAGCAGAGGCCATCATGGGATTACCCACCCCAAGGACGGTGAAAGATGTCCAAAAGTTAACTGGTAGAATGGCCTCGTTGAGTCGGTTTGTCTCCAAGTCAGCAGAAAAAGGACTTCCCTTCTTCAAGATACTTCGAAATATCAAGGAATTTCAGTGGACCCCCCAATGCGAAGAAGCCCTCGGAGAACTAAAAAGGTACATGTTGAAACCACCCTTGTTGGTAAAACCTTTACCTCAAGAAGAGTTATTTATGTATATGTCGGTTGGAGAAGAAGCTATTAGCACTGTTTTAGTCAAAGAACAAGACGGAGAACACCGTCCGGTATATTACGTCAGCAAAACCCTCCTCGGAGCCGAGACCAGATATACCCTAACTGAAAAACTCGTCTTAGCACTGGTTACTACAGCCCGTAAGCTACGCCCCTATTTTCTATCCCACCCGATTACAGTGCTAACAAAGCACCCCCTAAGGGCAATTCTTAATAAGCCTGAATCGTCAGGGGGTTAATAAAGTGGGCTGTGGAGCTCACCGAGTATGATATTTCCTACGCTCCGAGACCATCCATCAAGGCACAAGTCCTAGCGGACTTTGTAATGGAACTTACGGGCATCGTATCAGAGGAAAAGGAACCGCTATGGCATGCATATGTGGATGGATCCTCGGTGAGTACACATGGGGGAGCAGGAATTGTATTTATGAATCAAGAAGGAGAGGAAGAAATGCTCCATTTCGCAATTAGAATAGATTACCCCCTCTCCAACAATGAAGCCGAGTATGAAGCTCTCCTTATTGGTATGAGACTAGCAAAGGAAGGGGGAATGAAGAAAGTACTCCTCCATAGTGATTCTCAATTGATTGTTCAACAAGTCAAGGGATCATATGAAGCAAAAGAAGAAAGAATGCAAGAGTACCTCCGAGTTGTTCGTCAAAGGTCCGAATGGTTTGAAGAATATGATATAGTTCAAATTCCCCGAAAAGAAAACCAAGAGGCGGACGCTTTATCCAAAATGGCTACTCAGACAGCCGTCGTACACACTTGGAGGATTACTCTACTTCATGTCAACGAGTCTGAAAAAATTGAAGGCAGAGAGGTGAATACCATCTCAGATCCCTTATCTAGCTGGGTAACTCCTATCAAGGTCTATTTACAGAATCCCGAGGGATACTCCTCTGACAAGAATATTCAGCGAATGATGTTCAAAAAAACTCTTCGATACTTCCTCAAAGATGGGATACTTTTCCGAAGAACATACTCGTGTCCCCACACTCGATGCCTTAATGAAGAGGAGGCTCAACTTGCTTTAGCAGAAACTCACGAGGGAGTGTGTGGAAGTCATACTAGCGGCGAAAGCATGGTCGGACGCTTGATTCGACAGGGCTACTACTGGCCCACGATGGCTAAAGACAGCAAAAGCCATGCCGAAAGGTGTAAACCGTGCCAAGCTTACGCCCCTCGGGTCTATCAACCTGCAGCTCCTTGGGAACCCCATCTGACCCCTTGCGCATTCTCCAAATGGGGCATTGACATACTTGGACCCCTCATCCCTGATGCCGGACAAAAGAAATTTCTGTTAGTAGCCGTTGACTACTTCACCAAATGGGTGGAAGCGGAACCCCTAGCTAGGGTAACCGCAGGGGCCGTTATCAATTTTCTTTGGAGAAGTATCATTTGTCGCTTTGGTGTCCCTCGGAGCTTAGTAAGTGATAACGGCCTGCAATTTACAGATCAAGGATTACAAAAATGGTGCGATCATTGGGAAATAAAACACCACTTTGCTTCGGTGGGATACCCTCAAGCAAACGGCCAAGTAGAAAGGACCAACAGAACCCTTTTGAAAAACATGAAGGCCCGACTCGATTGGCACAAAGCTAAGTGGGTAGAGGAAGTACTCGGGATACTATGGGCCTATCGGACCACGCAAAGTGTCGCTACGGGTGAAACTCCTTTCAGTCTATCCTACAGATGTGAAGCCATCTTGCCCTCGGAGGTCTCCATAGAAAGTTGGTGAGTCAGGGAATATGAGGAAGTGGCCAATGGCTCAAATCTAGCCCTCGCCCTTGACCTTCTTGAAGAAAAGAGAACCCGAGTGGCCCTCCGAGTGGAAGAATACAAGGCTCGGATGTCACGATACTATAATAACAAGGTAAAACCCCGAAATTTTCAGGTTGGAGATTTGGTGATGAAACGAGTGGGGGCTTCCAAGAATGTGGGCAAGTTGGATCCTCGGTGGGAAGGGCCCTATAAAATAGCGAAAATTGTGGGACCCGCAACCTATCTTTTGACCAATTCCGAGGGGGCAGTACTTCACAACACTTGGAACTCATTCAACCTTAGAAAGTATTATGCTTAATGTAATAGTTATGCTTGAATAAGAAAAGTTATTCATATACGAAGGGTCTTATTACAAAAGAAAATAGAGTTGCTAACAAAAGGATAACTCTACATATGAGTCATCTTAGCAACCCAACAAAAAAGCCCCTCGTAATATGAATTAAACTGTATAATATTCATCTATAAGCTAAGCCCCTCCCATGGGACGTTTTCCTTCTCGAATGATTCGTCGGCGCTGCTCCTCGGAAAGAGAGACTGGGTCATCGATGAACACAGTCGGAACTGCAGAAGCCCTAATGGGTGAAGAAGGGAACCCCTCGGAGGTCTGACGAATGTTAAGTTCTGGAATGAGTAAGCCCGAGGGAAACTCTGGTAGAGCTTGTACAGCATCTTGGCACAACCGATAGCCTATATGCACTAAATCACGCATCTCCCTCTGAAGAGATTCACAAAGGTTAGATGGACCCACCATTTCCAACACGGCCTGGACTTGAGCCATAACCACTACTACCACATGAGTACGAGTTATCCCTAGTAGTTGCTGATTCAAAGCATCTCTTTCCATCGTAGCATGCACCAATTGCTCCTCCGAGGATTGCATGTGGCCACGTAACTCCTCAATTCTCCTTTCTAAATTTAGTACACGTGCTCTTTCAAGCACTAACTGGCGCTCCACTTCCCACGCCTTATCCTTCTCGGGTTGTAACGTATTGATGTGAGTCTCCTGAGCAGACTCGTGAACTTCTTTCAAATGGGTTATCTCTCCTTGAGCCTCTAAGAGACCTTGCTCTAACTCGTCCCGGCGACGATATACTAAACCAGGATCCGAAGAAGAGCTTCCGTAAGATCCAAGAGCATCTATCACCATATAAATCTGCTCAAGAACAAAGCAAATTGCATCAAACAGGGCAACAGGTTAGTATTCAATAAAATGAATAAATACCTCACACAGGTCTTTACAAGCTAAATCCTGAAGAACGGATACCGAAAGGGTTTTCATTAGCCCACAATCTGTCACGTTCAATAAACCACTGAGGAAGTTTCGACAAAATCCTACTGCTGATCCGAGAGGAGAAACATCCTGATTATCCCCGGGGGGAAAAGATCTCTCGAGGGAATTGTTCTCCTCGGGCAGCGGTACCGGAACGCGATCAGGGACATCTCCTAGGGGATGCAAGTCCTCTGCGCCAGGAGAGAGAAGATACTCCTCTAATACATTCACCACGGCAGAATTACAAGGAACGGGCTGTGACACTATTGGATTCATGTGAAAGTCCGTCTGGGAGAGAGCCGCTATCGGATCTGACACTCCGGGAGGAATTATAAAGCTTACTGGGGGGCTGCCACAGGTTCCTCCTCCTCCGAGGAAATATCAACCATTGCCTCATTTACGAGTAGATCAGAATCACCAACCTTTGGCCTCCCTGGACTACCATGCAACGCCCGCCCCAGAAAAACGTCATTAGAAGATCCGAGGGAAAATGCTCCCATCTCCGCTCCTGCAAAAAATATCAGTATGCAAATAGTCCGAGGACACCCAGAAAATTTACAAGTTAAAGAATGATTAGTAAAACTTACGAAAATAAAAGTTACTATGAAGAGGACGAGAGATAGGGGTACACCCCTCCACCCCCTCTTGCAAACCCACTAAAATCAGGGCCTCGGGGAAATCCAGCAACCCGGATAAGTCATAGGAACCAGAAAAAAGTCCCGAGTGAAGCAATACCTCCCTCACTTGCCCTTGTGTTTCTATGTTGGGGGCAATATATCCCAGACCCCATCGGATGGGCACCCCCCATGATTTGGCTGATTGACCTCTCGGATGGACAAAGAAAAATCTCCGCCTCCAATCCCCTCTACAAGAGTGGATATTGGATACACGAGTGAAGGTATTTTCTTTATCCCGATAAGTCAAGCTAAAAAAGGGAGTTCCCTCTGAGCAAGGTCGAAGGGCAAATATTGTTCCCACCCGATAAGGGGACATTGGAAGATTTAAAAGCTCACAACGCAGAACGTATCCCACCAAATGACTATAGGAACTTGGTGTTAACTGACTCGGACATACCTGCCAGTACCGAAAAAGTATTTGGAAAAAGGGGTGGAAAAACATCCGTAACCCACAACGCATTTGTTCGGTATAAATAGTCATATAACCCGAGGGAGGCGCATAAGCCCTCTGATCCAAGGAAGGTACTATCACGTCATATTCTTCGAAATCCAGGTTATAACCTGTGAAAAGAGATCTTACCGAGTTCTCGCACTCTGTACTCGTAGTGGATCCTACACGTCCCCTACCTATCAATCTGGACGGATTAAGAGGAATCAAATCAAATTCTGATGACTCATCTGCCAAAGAATATGGTTCCCTGCCCATAAATATTTCCCTGATATGATTTACTCTACGTGAATTTGTAGATGAAAGCCTACGAGCTACTCCCAGAGAGGAACTAGCGCCAAGTGTCGCTTGGTTTTCGGATAAATCATCCCTCGGGGAAGAATTCTCACGGGAAATAGGGGGAATCCTTGATGGTCTAGAATGACTCCGAGAGGCGTCCCAAGAGGAACCACAAGATGAAACTGAACCACCTCTTCTATAGTAAGGAGGTAACATCTTTTCGAGTAAGTATTATCCTCGGGCTCACAGCTATTGACAAACTTGAAAAAAGATCAAAGACTAGTTATGATTATAAAATTATGATCATAAGGTTAGCCTAAATACATATATACTCTTTATTTCGTGATTAAAAGGAGAGGATTAAATGCGTATTGCATAAAGTAGGGGACACGTGTTGAGAAATTTTCTTAATCAAAAGTGACACATGTCTTATATTGCCATGCAAGGCAACACCTCCTACTTAGGAGATAAGCCTAGTCAGTAACCTTAAGTGGTTTATCATTATCCTCATTAATTAAATATTAACAATAAAGACAAAAGGTAGAGAAGTAAAAGGCGGGAAAATAAGTGTTCATTCAAAAGCCGAAAAGCCCCCGGAAAGGATAGTATTTACAAAGAAATATTTATTAAAAGCAAGAAGATAAAATTACAATGAGTAGATTATGCCCCCGTGGTAGAAGGATGTGTAGGGGTCGTGGCCTCAGCAGAAGTACTTAGAGGGGCAAGACGGGAAATCGGTGAGAATATCCCCCCGAAACCGCTAGCCCTCGGACATGGACTACTAGAAGAGCGCATCGGAGATGTTAGAGGAGAATCCTTGGAGGACAATAAACTCCCGAACCTCCCTACAAAGTAATGGCAATCATCGGGAGTTGGCCTCTTCAACTTGCAAAGATCGAAAGACTTGGAAAAATCCACCTCCGACCGCAGTAAGGACTTAGCCAACCTAGCACATTCCAAGTAGCCCACAGAAAATGGCCTGTCAGAAGCTCATGAGAAGGTATCTCGAAAACTCCCGAGTGCTGCCTAGAGATCTCCCGTTGAGCGAATTGAACTGCAGCATCAATCTTAGCCTGCACCTCCTCGGGAGAAAGAAAGTTTGATAACTTCCCCTCGGCTGACTCAGCTCTGTCAGTAACTTGGCCCAACGTCTCCTGGAGACTTCTCTCCCTTTCACCACCCTCCAACACCATCTTCTCGAGAGCCGCAACACGGGCCTTAAGGACCCCCTCGGACTCCTCCATTTCCTTCTCCAAAAGAGCTATTTTGGCCATTGCAGCCTTCTCAGATGCCTCCATTTTCTTGTAAGCAGACTCGGCAGCACTTAACTGATGATGTAAACCCTCCTTCGCCTTTTCTGCCTCTCCAAGAACGAACTCGTAGTCGGAGATCTTTGTTAGAAGAACTTCTTCTCTCGTCCGACTCTCCTTGTCCCGGACCAAAAGAGGTGTCAATTGCTCTCGGAGGGTTTCCAATTCCTTCGCATCTTTCAAACCGCGTTCCTCTATCGTAGTAACTGCTTCCCGAGTCTTCCCAATCTACAGAGAGTAAACACAAAAAGAAGTTATTACGAATAAAGGTTACAATTCTAGAAAAAGAAAAAGAAAAAGGTGTAAAGGAACTCACCATGAGCCCCAACCAGTTAAGACTGGTATATAAAAATTGGTACCCCTCGGCAGATGTTGAGCTAGAGGAGGCAAAAAACTGAAGAATGTCCTGATAAGCCTCCCCTACGGTTCGAGACGAGAACTGTCCCTCCGGCCCCCCAGGAGGTATGGGCATCTCAAAATTGTGACCCCTTGAACACATGGTCACTAGAACGTGCCCTCTCGGAGGGGTAATCTCTGGCGCTGGTGTTATCATCTCCGAATTGGTAAATATGGCCCGAGAACCACCAGCACCAGCGGACGGACTCGCCTCCTTCAGCAGCGAATTCAGAATTCCCTCTTTCACATCCCGGTCATCGGACGAAGGGTCAAACTCCCCTTGAGTGTCCTCGGAATCCCCTCGTAAAGCTTCCTGCCCGGGAACGCTGAACTGTGCCAAGAAATCTTCCTCTACAAAAGACAATATCCGTGTGTAAAGAAGAGAATGAAACTAGAAAAAATTATTAATAGAAGACAAGTGAAGAATGCTTACCATACAAAGAAGGCTCTTCCACCATCGGAGCTTTGCCTTTGTCTATAGTCCCTGCATCAAGAAGGAAAGCATCAGCACATGAGTAAACTTACAGGAAAGATACGAAAATTTCGTTAAAAACTCATAAGAACTTACCACGAGGAGCAGATTCGGGAACTATCGGAGGCGTAGGAGAAGGATCCTCAGAAGACAAATCTATTACTTCAGTGACCTTCTGAACAGATTCTTCCTCGGTAACCCTTGGAAAGATCCCCTCCTCGGAAACTCTCGGAGAAGTTCCTATATCAGATCCAAAGGCAGGTAAATCCCCCGTCTCGGATCTAGAAACGGGCACCAAGGCCAAATCCCAAGAAGCATGAGCTACTTGACGCAAGGGAACAGCGCTCCTGATAACCCCCGTCATGTCTATGTACAGAAGAGAATGGTCCTCGTGAACTCCACCTTTCTCTGAACCCATATGCCCACCCTCAGGAGCGTTAACCTCATCCTCCTCGTGATCACCCTCCTCTGGTATTTCGGAAGCACCACTCGGAGTAGGCTCCCTCGGACTCGACTGCAAATAGTAGTTCGCCATAACCTCCTCTGCATCACCCCGAAGACAACATATATAAGTATAATTTACTGCTGTACTCGGAGAAAGAATAAAAGAAGAAATAAAGAGACTTACGAAAAATATTCCTCGCATCAGGAGTCAGAGACAAGGACCTTTCCACGGCGTCGTCGGTAAAAACCACGTGATGAAGACCAGAGGTCTCAAATAACATCGTGAAATCCTCTGACTCCATCAATTTGTGTTGGGAAATTATAGGAGATAAGACCACCTCTTGGTCCAAAGCATGTACGGGAGTAGTACCATCTCTCCAGTCGAAGGGTATATCCCACTCACCGTTAACGGGCCCCACGAAGAAGTATCTGTTCTTCCAGACACTATGTGAAGTGATCGCAGCACCTAAAATCCTCTTCGTGGAACTTCCCGAGTTGTCCCGATGACGAACATTATAGAAGGGGTACCCCCCGGGTGACACCGCCACATCAAAAATAGAGAGAAAGTGGTCCACCTTACACTCTAGTCCATTCACCTGGCACCAAAAAACATAAATGCAAAGAGCGGTAAACCCATTCGGCACCATTTGACTCGGGCAGATATTGCAAGCCTTGAAAAGCTCACAGAAAAAAGGTGGCATGAACGACCGCCACCCGTACTTCACCTGGGCAAAAAACACTGTTAACATACCCGGAGGAGGGTAACATGCTCTTTCATCCTTCGTCAGGATTCGGAATACCATATTCTTTTGAAAGGCCCCGGTTGAAGTGAACAGATCAGACACCTGCTCCCGAGTGACAATGCTGGGAACCCTCTCCACCTTGGCGAAAGTCCGAAGAGGCGGCTTCTTTGATTTGGAAACCCTAGATTTCTTAGAAGAGGAGGCGCCGCCCTCAGCAGCAGCAGCTATCTCACATTTACGTTTACGAGTAACAACCCCCACCGGTATACTCCTCACATTCACGGAAGAATCGATCGGAGCGGTGACTTCAGAAGAGGTGGCGGCGACGATAGGATCAGTATTAGTAGAGGAAGCCATGAATAATAACGAAAGAAGAATGTTTTTGAAAAAGGAAAAAGGAAAGAGTAGGGTGTTGGGAATTTGAAGTACAAAAGATGAAGAACAGAAATTAGGGAAGGAGATTATCGCTTTGAGAGAAAAATATCGTGAGTTAGAATTGAGAGAATGGAGAAGAGAATGAACAGTTCTCCTATTTATAGGGGTGTAGAGAGCGAACGGTCACAAAATTCCCATACGTGGAGCATATTTAAAGCTCCACGTATGCCCCGCGTCCGCCACGCCGTTACTTATCTGACCGTTACCAACGGTCAGATGTTTTGAAGTTTGAAGCCAATCAACGGCTATTTGCGACCCATGCTCCGAAACCTCCGCGTGTGTGAAGGCAGTACCCCCAGGGGCAATAAGGTAAATTCTATATCATCCGTTTTTTAAATTAATGCATATTCCCTCGGAAAAATAAAAAAAATATATAATATAAGGAAGACCAAAACAAGAACTAACCCCTCGTCTCACTGAGGACGATGATAAAAATTTCGCATGTCTCTACGAAGACAATCGAAATTTGGGGGGGGCCTAGTGTTAACCCTAAAAATATAAAAAGGGAAAAGAAGAAGATTAATCCTGCTCGGAAAAAACGATACATGGACAATACAGTTGTCACGAGTACTTCCGATGAGATGTACCCACTCCTAATCAGGAGAACCCCTCGGAGGTTGCCCCACCTTTCGGTCACTGACCTAAAAAGGTTTTAGAAGAGCACACGAGGAGGAACAAAAGCGTCCCTTGGAAAGTCAAATGGTGAGTGAAAAACAAATATCAACACGGCATCGGAAAAAGAGCAAACCCCGATGGATCCGCATGACTCCGATATCCACCAATGCGCCAAGAGGGACCACAATGGACCCCGGGTCCCATGAACTTACAAGAAAACTTCCTTGCTGAACACTCCTCGAAGAAAACTACACTCGGACTATCATCCGAGAACCCATTTTTGGAGAAAAACAAAAAATGAATAAATAAGCACCCAGTAAATATATTCCGAGAACTCAGACGAAAAAATCTCACTTCAAACAGAGCAAATACAGCCCTCGGAAAACAAATGCAGCCCTCGGAAACCACACCAAGCCCTCGGAAACCACACCAAACCCTCGGAAATCACACCAAGCCCTCGGAGATCACATTACGCCCTCAGAGATCACTCCTGATTGTTAAAGAATGGACCCTAATCAAGAAAGAGAAATAAAAGCCCCTCGGAAGGCATGTACAGCAGTCCATACTCTCGAATACACTTATGCTAAAACATGATACCCCGGACGAGCATCCTAATTACGCATCAACGAAAGTATAGCCCCTCGGAAGAATCACTTTACCAAAACAAACATACATCAGAGGTCCTCGGAGCTATCAGAAGACACTAAGATTAATCTAGTCAGCGCTTAGTAGATAAAAGATAAACCTTATCCTGATTTTTACACTTGTATCAAGGTAACGACGACACCTGTCTTTACCAAAGTGTATGCACAATGACACATGCCATTACCCAAGTCTATATAAAGGAAGGTGATCAATAGAAGAAAGATAACTTAGTTTAACTTAATTCAAACTGATACACATATATACAGTGAGATGAGGAGGAAAAGTTCAGTAATAAAGGAAGGGAATATTCTTGCAATTCTTATTATCATATCCACCTATCGTTGTTTCTGAATTACGGACAGGGCGTGCCAACCCAAATAAATATCTTCCGTTAAATAGGGAATAATTCCAAACCCGTTAACACTAACCATTTGCAACGAGGTTTATCACTGATTCTCCCACTAATTTCACACTTCCAACCCCACCTCAACGACAAAATCATCATTCTCATCCATAAATGACCCAACCCCACTCTTGTCACATTATACATGTCCATCAATCTATGCAACATGAGATTCAAGATAATTTCCAAACTTATGTAACTTGTACTCATCCACTGATAAATGACCTCATCTTTCTCTTCTAAAATGCTTTTGTCCCAGAACCACAAACACAAACAAATCCTTAAGGCCAATGTACTTCTCCATACTATCCATACGAAACAAACCGAGTCACAGTGATGCATGGCGCTTCAATTGGATATTGAGAAACATGATGATAACCCCATTTGAGAATCTCTCGCATACAATTGTCCGCCTTCTAGTTCCTTCCATCCTTCATCTCAGTAATTCACATCGATAAATTTCAACGCCTCCACAAATGGCCACCAATGAGCCCTTTGAAGACATACCAAAAAAACTTCGACAATGTGGTCTTCTTTACCTTTCTTTTCATCTTGTGCATGGATATGTTCATCCATCTCAATCTTTGCACCACTAATTAACACTATATCCAAGGATTTAAGGTCAACCCGACAAGCCTCTCTATTACCATCTTTTGCTTTGACAATGATCGCTTTATTTTTGAAATATCAAGGAAACCTTGGTCAACATCCTTTTGCGCTAACACTCAACTTTTCGGACTCGCGTCTGGACAATTATTGAATAAAAATCTAAGGTGATTTTTGCCCCCAATGTACCGCTAAATCGACTTTCTCTACTCAATCCTATTAAACTCGTACGGGTAAGCTAAAGGAAGCTATTTGTTAACGACATCAAAAACTTCTGGAATTCATATACACACAATATATATAATAATTTTTTTTCGATGAATTATATATATAAAAATAAGTTACATATAATGATATGGTGAAAGAAATTCACCATAAAGGCAAACACGGGAAATTGTCAGGTAGGGCTAGTCGGACACCCGGGCCTATGTTAGTGTACAGCCTGTCTGAAAATTTGTATCAAACAATTAACTAAATTACCCCGAAATATGTATTTTATATTATTATATATGGCATATTTAACATTATTAAGAAATAAATTGTATCCAATAGAAGAGACATTTAATTGGTTACCAAAGAAAACAAAAAAAGAAAGAAAGAAGAAGAGACATTTAATTTAACTAATTTTGCTGATATTGGCTGGCGACAGGCTGGCACCAACCCCTACAAGACTATTCTCTCTCTCTCTCTCTCTCTAACCTTACATTGGATTTCTTCTCTCTCACACACACAAACACACACTTGAGAATAATCCCTTCTCTCTCTGTTTGTTTTTTTGGGGTTGAAATTTCTCACTAGGGTTTCTTTTTTCTGCCATTTTCCGGTGAATTTCAGATTCTGGATCGCTCATTTGTAAGCCCTTATATCTCTTTTCTTTTCTTTTCTTTTCTTTTTTTTTTGACTATAAATATATATATATATATATATATGTGTGTGTGTGTGTGTAGTTGTGTATATATTTCAGTTAAGGTTATGCTATGTGTTTTCATGGTATTCAGCATTTTATCTTTAATTAAAGGCAAGTTAAAGATTTTTTTTTTATTAGTACTTTTTGGTGGTGTTTTCACTGTGTTATGTGATGAATTGCGCGCCTCATACTTTGAACCTGGAATTTTGTCTCTTGAAATGGAATTGGGAGTACTTGTTTTCTAAGCATGACTAATAAACACGCCGAGTTTCGTTGTTGCGATTACGGTGGGCGGTTATATGCTTGCAGAATCAATCTAAAAGGGTAGTGAATTTCATAGAATTGTATCAATTGGTTGCCAATTTGTGGTTCTTGACTTGTTGTTGTATGGTTCACTGATGAACTTGTGAAGAATTATGAGAGGTTGGGTTTGTTTGTTTTAGAAATTTGGAAGACGTCTAATAAGGATTCCGGGATAAATATTGCGTCTTTCTCGTTTTAGATTCCTTGTAGGAATTTGAAATGCAATGGAAATTGCGGGTTATCTGAGTACTTTCTTATCATGAATTTACTTACCGTGCCTGCTTTACGTATTAGGATTCAGTGAATCTATATCAAAAGTTTGCACCTTTCTTTAAAAAGATTCATTATGTGGTGACTCTGTGTGTTGCGCGTGAGGTTAGGTCGAAACGCAGGGCCACTTTACATTACTGACACTAGTGGCGATATAGGAAAGACGTTACATCTCTAACGTATACCGCGATTGACAATAAAGCGTGGGTTTTGTGAGTATATGGTATGAGGGTATCTATGCAATCTAGGAAACTCAAGGTCTTTGCATGCAATCTCTGATGCACACCCTGCTATGCCACATTTAAGTGTACAAAGAGTACATAAACATAAGAATTGTGAACAGACTCGGATGTTAAGATTGGTCTTGTTACCTCTTCTGCTAGATGTGTCAAGCTACATCTTAAGGTTCTTTTCCTAGTCTCTGATATTGGAGGCAGTGATGTAGAGAGAAGGATAGATAGCTATCTAGGTTTGGTGTTTTTACTACTAACCAATAATTTTGTACTTTGATGTCTCCACTCTCCACTATCGTACTAATGATCCCAACAAAGCTTGACGTTCTTTATTTGCATCTGAAAGAAGTATATTTTGATAATAGTTTTTGTGAGCTTTTGATGCAGTAGAATCTTTGTCATGCTCTTTTTCTTTGCTTCATGTTTTCAGAAAGGGGAAAAACCGATGATAATTTTCACAACTGTGACAGTGTGATTTAAACAAATATTTTAGGTTACAAGATCAATCGTGTTGGCTAGAATCAAGGCACATGCAATATACGTGGTGCTTACATCTATAGTGGGCGATCAACTTATCTTCTTCATTGATTAGTTTTCTCTAAACTGCATTTTTTTCTCTTTTCTCTCTTGGATGAATAAGTGTAACTGTCTGTACCTTGTTCACATTACAGGCTACTACGCCAAATGCTCTTGGTTACGTTGTAAGTTTTCGATAGGTGAACTTAAGCTACATTGCTGCAAGCAGTGGCAACTTTTCTGGGTTGGATCACGAAACAACTATTACCATGTAGTTGCTCTCCGTAAGTGACTTTACATGGTTTTGGAATCAATAAGAGCTTTTAGACATTGCTTTCAAGCATTCCCTCTTGCTTGCAATCGATAGAGGATTTTCTTGAGTTTGTGTTGGTGGAGAGCATGCTTGCAATCTGCGGTTTGGGTGATGCCCCTGACAAGTTTTGTTGCTGATGCACTTGGTGTGGCGACAATTTGTCTTGTTGCACTATTGGCCCTTGCGGGATTATTTTGTATAATATATTCACTATACTTCCGCCGTCGAATCCGCGGGCAAGGTCTTTTGCAGCTTAATTATTTTAGTGGTCCTTGGATTATCCGAATCACATTTATATTTTTAGCACTTTGGTGGGGTGTTGGCGAAATTATCCGGTTGAATTTGTTGAGACGCAACGGCAGAGTCTTGGATGTCCTCACATTGACACGGCAGGAAACTATATGCAAATGCTACATCGTCTCAAACCTAGGATTTGCAGAACCATGTCTGTTTCTCACTCTCATTTTTCTTCTCCGTGCATCTTTACAGAGATCCGGAACCTTGGGCCGCAAATGGAACATGAAAACTGTTGGTTTTGTCCTTCTCTGTTGCCTACCAATGTTCGTTCTTCAGCTTGTAGTCGTTCTAATTGTGCCAAGGTATAAACACCATTTACCTTATAAACTTATCAATGTAGCCACCACAGAGAACGATGTTACCTTCTGCACTTACCCTCTTCTAAGTACCATTTTTCTTGGCCTTTTCTCCACCATCTTAAATGCGTACTTATTCTGGCTTGGTAGGCAAATTCTTCATTTGGTGATCAATAAGGGTCTGCGAAAGAGAGTATACACATTAATCTTTTCAATTTTTAGTTTTTTTCCGTTGAGAGTTATCCTGCTTGGTGTATCAGTCTTACTTAGTCCGGAAGGACTTGCTTTTGACGCCTTAGCATTCTTGGCTTTTCTTGCCCTATTATCTTGTGCCGGGGTGGGTATCTGCATGCTTGTATACCTTCCTATTGCTGACTCTCTATCTTTGAGGAGTCTGCAACGAGATATAGAGGCTAGGAGGAGGACAGGCGACGAGTATAACGACACCATTTCACTAATTACAAATCAGAGCCCTCTGGAAGAAAGTATGGTGGATTGTCCAGGGAGAAACTCAGCTGCCTCAGCGAATCAGGATTCAATGTCTTTTCGTACTATGGATAAAGACGAGGTTTCAGGTGCAACCTTTGTGGAACTGAGCTTGTTCAATTCTAGTCGGCGATCTACTCCACCTGGGTCGCCTGGACTTCTTGTCTGGCCTATGGTCCCTACAGAGCCCAAGGTCCGGAAATAGATGGTTGCTGCTGATGAGGTCTTGGTGCCCGACATTTTTGTGGTGTATTGGGGCTATGTGTAAAGGATTTAGTGATTTTAATAATTCTTGTTTGGTTCTGGGATATAGTGGTTTGCTTTTGTCAATTCCCACCTCTCTTTTTTTTGGTGGTAACTCCTAAATACTGTTGCTTATGACCATTTTACAGTTTTACTGATGATTTAGTCAATGTTTGAAGATTTAGGTGTGTTATTTCGAACAACTTTTCCTTTAATTTGTAATAGGGAATACATATTTTGTGAAGAATTCTTAGAAATCTAAGAGTATTCATGATAAGAATTGTGTGTAGGTTTTTTGTTCTGAGCATGTTCGTCAAATTACGTGAGTTTCTTTATTTTTTATTTTTTTAATAACGTGGGAACTTTAACCGCTATCCTTCGGGTGCACACTAGGTAAACCCACGGGTTGACGAAATAGCCTGTAAATTTCGTCAACCGGATAAATTATACTATGCTAACCATGTGTGACGGGTCATGTCCTGCTTCTCACTGGGAATCGAACACCAGACCAACGAGACCAAGGACCCCTCCTCTCTAACCAACTAAACTAAACCGACTCCAAGGGCAAATTACTTGAGTTTTCAAGGTTGGTAGTTGTAAATGGTTTATTGGATTTTTCAATGTAAGAGGTACATATCCAATCTCGTGTCGAACTAGCGCAAGTCACTTAATAATGAATTAGGTGAAAAACGTGGCTTTTGTAGAGCATATGAATTAGGTGAAAATAGCTTCCTGGAGGCAATTCACTATTTTAGTCTTATATTGATTTACTTTACAATTTTAGTTTCTACTGATTTTTTTTTCAAATATAAGCCGAATTAGGTGAAAATAGCTTCCTGGAGGCAATTCACTATTTTAGTCTTATATTGATTTACTTTACAATTTTAGTTTCTACTGATTTTTTTTTCAAATATAAGCCGAATTAGGTGAAAATAGCTTCCTGGAGGCAATTCACTATTTTAGTCTTATATTGATTTACTTTACAATTTTAGTTTCTACTGATTTTTTTTTCAAATATAAGCCGTATTGCAAACCACGTATTCGCCCATCAATATTTTGTGTCTTAAATCCCCAGTTACTAAAAAGTGTCTCTCCCCCTATTTTACTAAGTGGTGGTTTATTTATTTGACCATCTTGCTCCTAATTTTAATTTTTAAAAAATGTATAAACATCGACATAATAAAAACGTTTATTTTGTCACTAACTATAGAAAAATTGTACTTCCTATAAAATATTTTACCCAACTAAGTTTTTAAAAAGAATCTAAAATGCCTAATTGATAAAAAACTAACATTTATATGTAGATAATTTCCACTTTAACATCAAAATAAGAAAATAGTTTATTTTTATTTTTTGTATCAAGCTATTTTTGAAGAAGTACAGTGTATTTTTTTGTTACATTATATTCACTAATGATATTGTGGTCTATTATCCGTATAAACATAGATTCTAGCTTCTACTTATATATTTTATTTCATCTTTGGTAAAAAGATTAAAACCTTTCGACAGATGGATATATAAATAAGTTTCAAAATTAAAGTAACTCAATTTCCTCTTAATTAGGACTATCTTATCTTCCATACTTTGTACAAATCCTCAAAAATATCGCTTGCACAAGGACATCTTGCGGTTTTAAGCTTTTGGTACAATTCTCCCAAAAACAAAAGGTTTAAGCCTTTTAAGTATTTGAGCATAATTTGTTACGATCGAGATAATCCATAAATTTAATTTAAAGTAATTGTTAATAATGCAAATACAAAAAGCGACACCCCTATATTTGTTTTAATGCTGATTTTTTTTTTTTTACTCAAGAATTTTAGAAACCATAAGGAGATATCACATAATATAAGTCTTTTTATTTCATGCACATATCTTGTACGTGGCCGAGACCAATATAATACAAGAAACACATTTTTATTCTTAAAACCGTACTAACAAAATGACACACAATAAAAATCAACCAAAAAAAAACCACACACATTATCTCATATGCATAGGTAGGACATAACACAAATTTCTATAAGTGCAAAAGTGTACAATAAGTGTCTAGATTCATCAAGTCTATATTGAGGGCATTAAGGTAAATTAAGATGAATAGTGGACTGAAAATTAGTGGAGTATCTTAAAAAGTGTTCAAGCAAACACATAATTGTATTAATAAATAGGTTTAATTTTTGTGTTTAAACAATGCAACCTTGTGTAGTTTAAGCCCTTGTAATGTATATTAAAAGGGGTATTTTAATATAGATATACAATGGTACTAAAATTCAACCAAACAAGTCCTAAGGATCATCTTCCGTGTATTAATATTACAACAATCATATTTATCTGAAACAACTGTTGTTCAATCTCCCTCATATTTGTGTTTGAGTTCAATTGGATCTTTCTCAAATATAATAAGTTGTTGCTAGTGTGTTAAATTTTGACTTACCCATTACCATGCATCACAATTTGTACAAACTACAAAGGAGTGTATTAAAGTGACCTCCATGTGGGGCGGAATGAGGAATATAACTTTGAGGCAAAATATTGCAAATTACAGAATTCACAGTGATATGGAATAATACGGTGTCCCATACAAAATGAACATGAATCGGCCCAACCCAGAACCTTCTAGGATACGTCTAATATGACAATCAATATAACTCGAGAGAGGTACATCGAGTATTATACTCTATGTATAAGCAATATTCTATGTACCCGAGAATTTTATATTATGGTCCCGCATCCCAAAGCCTATAAGTACCATTGACCCGATAATCAAGGTAAATCATTTATTGCATTCTATTGTTCATCGCTCTTAGATCGAATATAATACTCGACCTATTGTATTTGATATATTATTTATACGTTTGTACTCGATATATAATTGTTACTAGGGAGGAATACTCCACGTAGCAATACATTCGAGGTACTAAGAAACACTTGAAGTACCATAATATATCTGAATTTCCAATCTATCAAGATACTCTATCTACTCTTGATACTCGACCTATTGCCTTGTGTTATTGTTCTTTGGTTGCGTTCTGGACAAAGCTGATCTTAGAGACCACGCGAAAGTTCATGGATCAGGTTTTGCGAAAGTTCAATGATCAGATTTTGCGAAAGTTCATTGATCAGGTTTTGTGAAAGTCTAAGGGGATGACTACCATGGTTCATCAAAATCCGTGCAAATATACGTCGAATCCCAACCCGTAGACTGCTCCTCAACCAGCATACCTCAAAGCTAACATGAACACATCATTCGAAGTGGAACCAGGCCATGCATGAGGGGCATTCCTCCTTTGTGACCATGAGGGAAATTTTGTTCTTAAACAGATATTTGGTGATGTTGTCCTTGATCCAACTGCGGCTAAAGCGTCCATCATTCTTCAAGGTATGAAAAAGGGCCAAAAACTCAAGTAAACATTCATTTAATTTGAATCTATACTAAAGTTGTGGTGGGCCAAGCAAATGATGTAGACATGATTTTCAACTGGTCTTGTGAGCAAACTATCATCAAGACATCAACATTCGTCAAGTCCTCACTAAACACACGTACTGCATCTTGGCATTCATTCTAAGGGAGACCAATTTTGTTGGTCACAACATGGCGTAATGGGGCTGTCATACGAACTAGGATGGTTCGATTAATCTTGACATTTCCCCGTTCAATTGGGGTGCTATTATTTTGTTGCATTCTTTAGATGTTTTTTTGGGAACTTATTTTCTCAAAACCCGATCCTTTAATCCAGTGATGTAATCCTTACGATTTTGTTTCTTTAATCAATTTATTTAATCATAAAAATATGCAAAGTTTATCAACACTTCCAACTAAAAATAAATTGATTAAAGAAACGAAAACATGTCGTAAAGTGCATTTATATAGTTTCTGAGAATGAACATTAATGCTCAAAAAACAAATGCATAACCATATAATATATATCCATTGCTCATACGAGTGTCTCCAACATGATCCACGATAATATTTGTCCGATCGTATTTAAAAAAGATTGTTACAATTACGGACATCCATAGTAAGATTAGAAGACAAACTTTTGAGTTTTAAATTTTACATTGTTTACCACTTTCCGATATTGTATAATATTATTTAAAGCTAAAAATGTTTAAGTAATTTTATTTGTTTAGACCACCCCTGCATTATTTAGAAAGTGCGTATATAGTTTATCAAAAACATAAGATCGTCGAAGTATCCACACGTGGTATAATATCTTAGATTGTACTTATTTGTCAAATTTAAAACTTAAATTTGAGGCAGTACACACATGTGATTTGCTTCTTAAATGATAAAACCAATGGAGAACATTCGTAGAAAAATATAGCAAGTGAAAGCAAAATGGGTAGGTTATCACAACCCAACAAAGATGTAAGTTGATTCCAAAAAATAAGATTGATATGTAAAGAATTTGTATACATATATTGTGAAGTTGACTATATGAATATGAAAATAAGACCAAATCAAGTTTTTGTAGTGAAGCTGAGGACAACTGATCGTTGCAATTGTAGGCTGACTTCTGTGGTTGACATCTTCTTCACAAACTCTAAACAAGTAGCACAAATATACCTTTTCATACCAACAAGATTTCTTGGATATAGGAGAAGTGAATCGACCCTCTTTGTCATGTTTTTATTGAAGAACCATTGGACAAAGAAATTTGCATTTGTTCCTTGTCATTTTTTACCTTTCTTCGTTAGTCAAAAAACATAGAAGAGACTTCCAATAACAATAACAATATATGTTTTATTTTCAATTAGAACTGTATAGTTCTTATATCTTAAGTAAATTTTAATGGTTGATATATATCAGTAAAAAATATAACATTGTTACACACGTGACATATATAAGGGTCGTAAATGCAATGTTATGAATGAGTATTACACGAAAACAAACCTGAAAATAGAAAACAATTTAATTGTGGATAAAGGGGAAATATTTATATGTAAAAAAGGGGGAGGATAGCAACACTTATATCCATAAATTAGTTTTTTCACACTTCGAAGCATACTTTTTATAGATTAGCAAGTCACCAATTTAAAAACTAGAGAAGTAGATGAAGCATAAAACTTCAAAATCAAAGTAATTTTATTGCATTACTAGAATCGTTGGCATGCCGTCCTGTGTGATTAAAAGTTTATTTTAATTTATATAGTGAAGAAAATAATTTAAATGAGTAAAGATTATATATATATATATATGGATGGAGAATTTATATAGAAAGTTTTAGATTTTGAGAAACTAAATCACCAATAACCATAATTATTGTAGTTAATGATTCTGCTTAAGGGTAGTTTAGGAACTTAATAATAAAATTTTGTACCAACACTAAAATTATAAGGCTAAAAATAGAAATTAAAAGTTTGGTGTCTCAGTTTGCCTTTCATTATATAATAATATAGATTAGTAAGTCTTATATGGATATATAAATGTTGGATCATGGAAAATATATTCAAGGAATTTGAAACAAACAATATTGCCTATGAGGAAAACAATAATATTTGGAATTCTTTTAAGGAATCCAAAGTGTAAGGCTTGCAATACATTTTCCCAAGTAGGATTAACCCTTTTTTTTTTATATATATATATATAAATATATATATTTATATATAAATTTAATTCATGATTTTAATGTAAAAACTTCATTTAGGCCTCGTGAATCAGCGAAAAAGTTAGAAGTTACTTTAAGAAATTGAGACAAAATATATGAAAGACGAGGTATCAAAAGTAATATAAATTACCAAATTTATTAGTGTCTCAGCTCTTCGTAACTTAAACTTAATCAAAGAGGGCGATTCACTTCTCACATATCCATGATCTGATCGCACATAGCAGTCGGCGACAACAATCTACAAAGGAAAACAAATTGAGGGTTAATTAAGCCATAAATTAGAGGGAAATAAAGGTTAGCTAATGGGTGCATTCCAATTGGTGTTGTGGTAATGAATCTGACCGGAGCAGAACATGTATATAAATAGGGGTTATCAATGTAAATTTAATAGTGGTTATACCACCCATCACAGAAACTAAAAGAAAAATAAAATTTTATGTCATAAACTAAAATTAAAAAGAAAATACTATGAAATCAGGCAAAATTAAAATGTGCCCACCAAATAGCACTTTGCTCTTGTAATTGGCACAACACATGATCATCGTAATAGTTTTATTTGTGACGTGTGTACGCTATTTCGATATATTTACTCACAGAAACAATTACATCATTGATTATGATGTAGATCTATTCGTGGTACATGCTAAAAAAGGAGAAAAAACAATAGTTTGAAAATGCTAGATCTACTTGTGGGAGAATCAAAACGGCTAGGGTAAGGAAATGAGTGAAGAAGAACGGTATAAGAAGAGGAAAACCGGTTAAAAAAGGAAAATAAGTTGGTAGGCAATAATTTGGGCTGGGTTGGAATACATAACCAATATCTCTTCAAGTTCACAACAAAAAGAAAAATCATTTTGGGTCGGCTCCTACAAAAGCCTTTTATTATCAGGTTGGCTATCATCATATTGGGTTAACTCATTCATCAATTAAATTTAAAGGAACACACTTTTCTCATCATCATAGTTTATAAATAATAGTTTGATTGGCTCGCGTCGTCATGTCTTGTTCAGTGTTGAAAATGTTGACTTTAGGGATCAATTATAAATTTTAAGAATTTACAGAAACTACTAAACAAAAAAGAAGTTCATTTTTTTATCATTCCTATTAGTTTATTAGTGATAGTATAATTGGCACGCATAGTTTACTAACAAACTAGGAGGAATGGGAGTAAAACGTGTATTACTGACATCATGATTATCTCGAATCTCACGTCATCTCGCCTTTTGTATGTGGGTCCCCAAGAAGACTTTTGGAGATCAATAGTAATCGTAAATCCTGAGACGGCCTAAAAGGCATTTGATATGTTGAAAGAGTTGACCACTTTAGGTTTTGGAGTTTTATTTATAGTTTCCAAAAAATTATGAAAGTCGCATAAATAAAAAAGAAGCACATTTTTCTCAATCCTCAACTAGTAATAATATGGTAGGCTCGTGTAGTCTGGTTCTTGTTTAATGTGAAAATCTTGACGACTTAAATTTTTGGGGTTTAATTTACGATTTCTAAAGTTTTTTTTATTATCTTTTAACTTTTAGCTCAGCATAAACTTAGACTTTTCTCCCCGGGTTTAAGTCATGCGGCCTTGCCTAGCACTACCCCCTTGGCTAAGACAAGTCAGCATATGCGCATGAATCGTGCAAGTGTGCGCGGTGGAAGACAAGAAAGCTTAGTTGTGGATGCAAGTGCTCGAAAGTGATTGCTAGTTGCCTTTGAAATCACAAGGGTCGCCTATTTGTAGTTACACAACTGCCTTAACGGACCGCGAGATCGCTTTGATCTTTCTAGACTTTGAGTATCTACCTATGGGACTAATCAACTTAGCTTAACCCCCTTAGTAAGGGTGGTGCATAACTCTACACAACTCTAGCGGATTCTAGAAAATTCTAGAAGCTCTGTATATACAAAGTTGTCACTAAACTGTGGAGTATATACATGATAGCCTCCAAACGTGGTGGTTCGTTTGGGTGTCGAACTATCTCAATCGTGCGGGTTGGTATCCCACTCAAGTGTAGGGCGTCTGGCGTAGAGCACAAGCATTGGGTGGCGCAATGCATGTTTAGTTGTGGCCCTCGAGGACTTATTTGGGCGTCTGAGTCGTGAGCCATGACAATATGCATGCCCCATTACTTTTTATAATTCTCTTCAATTTTGTAACTTAAACAACTAAATAAGAAAACCAGCAGCAACCAATTTAACAATAGTACCAATTGACCATTAAAATCAGTTGTCAAAACCCGCACATGACATAAAATCATTAACCTTACTAGTTAGGGGTCGATTGGATGAACCAATTAATCCAGTGATTGAACCGATGAACAATGTATTTTGAAAAAATCTAATAAGATAATCGTTAGTCATAACTATTAGATGTTTAAAACCAACCACACAAGTTGGCACGACACATGATCATCACTAATAGTTTTATATGTGTCGCATGTACGCTATTTTGGCATATTTACTCATAGAAACTATTACATCATTGATTATGATGTAGATCTACTCGTGGTCTATGATGCACGGATACTAAAAAAAATGGCTTGTCGGTATCAGAGGCGGATACTCCTCGGATATGTATCGGATACGCCACGTAGAGTATCATACTTTAAAAATAATTAAAAAAAGACGGATACACGTATCTGTAACGCCCCAAAAATTAGGAAGAAAATAAATTTATACTTTAGCCTTAAACTTTTGAAATTTTTTATTTTTAACCCTAAATGTTTAGAAAAATTTGCATTTAGTCTCTAAACTTAAAAGTTAGTCTTTTATTATTTTTATAGATCTCTAATCCTAAAACATATATTTCAATTTCAAATCTTAACCAATATGACAGAATTATCTAGAAAATTACATAAATAAATAGGTATGTAACAAAAAAATCTAATTTTACCAATTTGAATTTTAATTATAAATAATTAAAGGACTTGACATGCAATTAACCAATTGATAAAGTAAGCCATGCCATCTTTTTGATTAGGTAAGCCATGACATCCTTAAGAGCATGATTAAAAGATTTTTTTTATGATTTATTATAAAATAATCAAGGTGGGACCTAAATAAGTATGATTAAACTACTATTTTCGCCTATAAATACTCACCATTTTTCACCATTTTTTACAGCAAAAAATAATCCGATTCTGCAAACGTAAGAAGAAATAAAAGTTGTTCCTTTTTGTGTTTTCGTTCGGAAAATAATTTTTCCAGATTTTTATCTTGCATTTTCTACCCAAAAAGATGCCAAAATTTTTACTGCGCAGGAAATGCCTGCACCTTAGAAAAATCATAACTAATTGTAGAAAAATCATTTTGATCAAGGTCAATGGCTGAATACTCTCCTTTGTGTCTTCTATTTTTTGTATGAAAATATCTTTCTCAAATAATATGATCTAGGAGGGCATAATCCATAAATCATAAACTGCTGCCAGCAAATCCGATAGCAACTCTTATGTTGCAAGAATTATTTAGCATAGCAAACCTTTGAGTTTTCACAAAATCTTGTATTCCCACATCCCTCATGATGCTAGAAAACCATAAAGCATAAAAAGATTTGAAAATCAAGTTCATTTGGATGCTCGATCAAAGGTAAAACCAAAACTGCAGTGATTTTTCAGTTTATTTGGCACAACCTTTGTTTTCTTAATTTATAAGTTTAATCACCATCATAATTCAATGTATTTATCACACACATAAATTTAACATGATATAGTATTAGTTATAATTAGATTATTATGATTTATAATCACGAATTGACATTTTTGTGATCTTATTTATAGCATTTAGATGGTAGATTTATCATGTTTAACATTCTATTTTCATAAGTCTTACAAGATTATTCTTGCCACTTCATGACCCAACCATCAAATAAGATTATTTATCATTCTTTATCACATGTTTTGATAAACCTCTCATGTTTATATCTTTATATTTAAGTTATAAAACAAGTATATGCATTTTTAAACTTACTATGTAAAATAAAGTAATAAATGACTAAGTTATATCTTTTAAGGTGTTACTTCGTATGATACTTATTTGGTGTGTGGTTATTAAAAGTTTGGAATTGATTAAAGACTAAAAAGTTGAGTTTTCCTAGAGTTAGTTAAGTAATATGTTTTTCTTTAAATTCATCATCTAAAATTTTCATGTTTTGTGTAATGACATAAATTAAGCTTATGTGTTACTTACTAAGATTTACATTGTAACTAGTATTTTTAACAATAACGTTCTCAATTTCACAAACATGAGAATTGAAGAAAAAGTACTAATATTTGCTGTGGTGAATTATAAATTCAGTTGATTAATATTATTTAAATTTGTTAAAGGTTTGACGAACTAATCAACGCCATCAAGGTTTCCCGTACGATTTAAGGTGAGGTTTCATTTCTGATTTGTTCTAGCCCCGTTTGGCATCTGGCCCTGAGGAACTTGGACAGAAAAGCCACTACTCCGTTACCAAATCTCGAACAACCTATATTTCATCAAAATCCTGTTTGGCATCTCATCTCATAACATGATTTTCTTACTCATCGTTAAATCATATCCAATCATTTATTATTTATCATATCTATTCATAATCATGATAATTCTCCAATATTATAATCTCATCTCCTGGTTCTTGAATTGTGCAAAGAGAAACGAACTATGTTCGGGACATGTAGCTCAAGGAGCAACGGATATTATCCGGTTTACTAGCTTGTTTGTTTATTTGTTATACCCATTGGGACGCCTTTGGGAAGTTGGGCCCAGAGATTGAGTCGAGTTACTTCCGGGCAGTAAGGACTATCGGTTTAAGTAATTTCGCTTGATACCCATCTATCTAGGTGCCGCTTGCAGTCAGGAGTTGACTGTAACCCGCGTGCTGGATCGACATGTACTCGAGCATGTCTCTTGATTGTTTGCGAGGTCGCTCCTCGTCGGGAGGTATAAGGTAGAATAATAGAAGTCATAAGGCTGTATTTGTTTATTGTTAAGCATAAGTTCATTAACTATTCTATGAAAACTCCAGTACCATTGCTACATCAAATTGTCTAGTTGAACTGTTTCTACCGGTAAGATCACTCCCGAAATGTATCCAGTATGTCACAATTAATTCTTGCATTACCAGTTTTTTTATATGAATCTCACTAAGTCATTAAAAACTTATTCCTCGTTTCTTCTCTCCACAGGATAAAATCAACATAGAAGTATTGACCAAGTGAATAATTGTTCAAGCGTGCATTTTGGAATATTCGTGTTTTGTCATTAGTGCATAACCATTAAAATAGTCACATTATTTGTAATACCAAGACTTCCGATGTATATATCAAAATATAATTTATAAAACGTGTATGGTTTTGATCCTGGATAAGTGGGACCCCTTCCTATGAGTTGTGTTTTAGTCTGGATTGGATAAAGTGGCTAGCCACCACTGAACCAACTCGGATTGGAGCATGACTCGTGGGGCGCGGTCGTCACAGTATCAAATACGATGTGAGGTGTATTCGAAGTGTATCCAATGCGTATCAACTGTCTATAAGAGCGTTGTGGCAGTTTACTTAAATTAGGAGAAGCCAAACACAATATGCTAAAAATTGAAGCACCAAATTGCATTATCATCTGTGAAAATTAGATATAGAAATGGTGAGAAAAACTATATATATGTATATAATAGAAAACAAACTTTTGAGTTGGAGCGGTGCGAATTGTGATTCTCTTCTACTTCTTCGTAGTATAGATATGATACGATTTTCTTTATCATTATTTTTATTGTTATATTGTAAATTCTTTAATTTCTTTTTGGTTTGATATGTTAATATTTAATACTTTGAGTTTTGAGTTTATGTGCTATTTGGGGATATTATTATATATATTTATGTTTTTTAGTTGTGATTGAAGTTGAATATGTTTCATAATAAAATTTGACTAATGACTATCTAAGTGATTAAATACAATATTATTTGGTATTTTTATTTAAAATACATCCTTATATATAATTAATAATATTAAATATTTGACGTATCCCACACGTATTGTATCTTGTAAATTTTAAAAAAATTTGTATTCACGAATCTGCATCCGTACCCGTGCAATCTAGCTCGTGGTACATGCTAAAGAAGAAGAAAAATAAATAATAGTTTGATAGTTCTAGATTTATTTATTGTGGGAGAATGAGAAAAGCTAGGGTAAGAAAAGGGTGAAGAAGAACAATATAAGAAGAGGAGAATCGGTTAAAATAGGAAATTAAATCGAATGTTGGGTTGGGCTCCGATACACACCCAATATCTCTTTAGGATTTCAACAAAAAAATAAAGAAAAATCATTTTGGGTTGAACTCATTTATGTTAAGTGATTTGAGAGGGGCAAGGTGGGGCACGTGATGGATCATGGGATTTTGGCCTGTCCCTGGTGAGATTTTCTCGTGTAGAAAAAACCGGTGTTTTCGCCTACCGTCCCGTGGGCTGGGATCCCAACCCCGCATGATTCTCTCCCCCGCCCTCCCCCAACAAATACAAGAGTGAATTTCAATGAAAGAAACAACATGTATTCATTGTCGGACTCATAGGTTATAAAAACATCTGGTTTGCATTTATAGATTTGTAAATTTCGTACCTAACTAGAATTTTTTTCACTATTAAGATCTTATTGACAAAGACTTTTATTGACAAATTTCATTAGTATTATTTGTCTCTACGACTACCCACCGCATATGACTGGAAATTGCATATTATCAACTGTAAAAATATTTAACTGGAAAAGGAATTCATCATTCAACTAGCTTTTACAATTAAAATTTCGTTGATGAAGATTAGTAGGGTACAAATTTCATCCTTTACTAACGAAAATTCGCTGATTAAGGGCAGACAAAAGTTGGTTGCAAATTTGGAATTTTTTTTTTACTACCTTGTTCCTGAAATATTAATAACCGAAGTTTTTTTTGGTAAAGATGGACGGTATGCTTGATTCTCAAATTCGCCCTTTGACTTTTAGCAACAGGTATTCCGTCTATATAAACTTTAATGTTAGCTGACCAGATTTAATCAATTTTAACATATTTAACAATTTCTAGTTTATTCTATTTTTAGAAAGAATTCAAATGATAGTTAGTTTAGAGTTGGTTATTGATGGGGCGTTTTGGTGTGATACATAGAATATAAGCTAACAAATAATTGTCACACCTAAGTCTAACTGTGTCGCAAATGCACAAATCAAGTAATAATAAGTATAGTTACAAACTAAGTATCGAATCCCAAGGGAGTGGTGGACTGTTAAATGAATCACTTAAATACAAAATACTAACTTACTTTCACTTTTGTCTCTTGTGTTTGCAGGGTAAATGCTCTTTAATCTAAGAATGCTTTGTCTAAAATGCTTAATAACTAAGATGTAAGAATGAATTCTATATAAGATGCAAGAAAACAGTAAATTATGGTTTTGGAGTCTTGAATGCAAAATAACAGTAAAAGACGGTAAATCTAAGAAAGCAATTAAATCTATTAAACTACGAAAGCTTTGAATTAAACTAAATTTACTAAACTAAAACAGAAGTGAATTGATTGATTGTAAGCAATATAAATAAAGATTGTTTAGAGGTCGGGTTTCACCAAGATCTCTTCATATATTTCACTTCTAGTCCTTGGTAGTTGCTTGAAGGTGCACGCCTAATGGATCTGCGGCATATGGCAGGAGTTATCCCAACCACACCCCTATGAATCTCTAATAACCTATCATGTTAACGAAATCAACCCAATTGTCAGTTGTTTTAGTAGAGGGTTCAAATATGCAACCCAATTAACTCATCAGCCTCGCGTCAACAAAACCTACATAATTAAGACAGATATAATGTGATTTAGGTATTGCGCTCCAGTTGTTTTTGCAAGTCCAAAGTCACAAATCAAATTATATATATATATATATATATATATATATATATATATATATATAACAATCCTTAGCGTTCTACACTCCGGGCGGCCCCACACGGGTGCTTCCGTTTTATCCCAGCGAGAGTAAGGTTGGTCACACAACATACTATTATTCTATCTAAACAAGCAAGAACACCAAGTACACACCTCGTAAAATAACTAAAGTACATTCTTAATCCAAGTTACGCCCCTACTCCAAACAATGAGTAGGTTAGCTCCTCATAGTCATGAGTTCAACAATCATCAAAGAAGTTAACAACATAAACAAGATAAAAAGGGTAAAGAAAAGCTTCTCAGATTCGGTGGAACTTCGTTGCTTGACTCTTCTTCTTCTCTCCCCGATGATATCTTCTTCTTTTAAACTGCTTTCTCTCACACAATGATTAACTAAACTAAGACTTTGTGGTGCTCTCTCTCTCTCCGGCGGGTCTTAGGGTTTCTCTGTTGGAAAGTTGGTGTATGCTACTGTAAACGTTTTTTGTCACTCGTGTCACACTTTGAGCTGCTGAGAACCCTATTATTTACAGTTTTTCTTCGCTCCATGCCTCCTTCTAGGGTTTTTGTCGTGTAGGCCCACTTTTCGAAAAGCTGCGCGTTCAGGGGATTTGCTGCGCGATCTGGTTTTCCAGCGCTCTTCTCATGGCGTTGGTTACTGCCTCTTCTGCACGATCCTCCGATGTCCTCTCTTTAATCGCCCTATGCTCAGGTCTTCCTTCATTAAATCTCCCAATTAGTGCTTTGACCCTTTGTATTCCAAAAGCATCCATTTTGGTCATTTTAAGCTTAGTTTCATCATGACTCCATAAAATCCTAAGAAATACAAAGCAATAAGTAAATATGCTATCATAAGTAATGAAAAGATCTTTTGTGAAAGGCGCACCTCGGGGCGCACCCGGGGCACGCCCATGGCGATTTTGGCCTACAAACGCCCTAGGGCGCTATATTGGGGCTCTACTTTTGTGGGGCGCACGCCCCAAACATTGGGACTTGCGCCCGAAGACCAAAAGGCGCCTAGGCGTGCGCCCCAGATCATTGTAAACGCCCACAAATTACTGCGTTTTTTCTTCTTTTTTTAATTACCCAGCCCAAAAATAAATATAAAACATAAAATTGGCCCATTTACAATATTGTAGGCCCATAAGAGAAGTAAAGAAAGAAAAGAAAAAAGGGTTTGCAATTGTGATTCTTGGCAGAATCTGAAAAGTCATATTACGTAGCCTGCTTTCTTCTTCAATTTTTTTTTTCTTTCATTATTTTAAGCTTTCTTCCATAACGTGATCATATAAAAGCATGATATGAATATGATCACCTCTTTTGCTTAACTCCCAAGTTTACTTTTTTGTTTTACTCCATATTTTTTTGTATTATTATATATTTATTTTATAATATTATGCTTAAAATAAATTAAAATCCAACATTTATTGGGCTTACACTCCACGCCTCGAGGCTTACGTCTCACCTCTAGTTATGAAAAATGCCTCATTTCCGCCTCATGCCTTTAACAACACTGATCAAAAGTATAAACAAATCGATACTTAAATCACGCTTAACAAACGCTTATCAATTATATTTCCAAATAAGGAAACCCGAGCTGTTATATGTAGTTGTAATCCTGCAGTTCGTTATTCACTTTTTCTTTTCCAATTAGTTAGAGCTCATAACAATGGCGATTTCACTGTGTACATTGACAACAGGATTTGTTGATCATCATCAATAACATTAGGTTCAATTTCTTTTATTCTGTCTTGTATTCAATTCGATTTATCATTTCTGAAGTTGTTGATTCAAAATGTGATCGTGAATCATGAGATTCAACATGGTATCATTCGATTAGGTTTTCGATTCCTGTTTTTCTCTTCCGCACTAGGTTAAATCAATTGCGATCTTATTGGTATTCTGCTTGCTGTGAGATGTTACAGCGATGTGATCTCTGATTTTTGGGGAATTTTGAGTAGTTGTTGTGTTGATCTTTGTGCGATTGTACTGTATCACCTCATGCATTGAGGAATCTTGTGATCTCTGTTGAAATTTTTGGTCACATTACTATCAAATTGATATTATGACTACCCTTGCTTCTAGTTCCACTACTGTACCAACAAAGAATCCAAGTGAGGATTCAACTTCAGTGTATTATCTTGGCACTAATGATAACTCTGGTAGTTCTATTGTTAGTGATCTCTGTAATGGAAACAATTACACATCTTGGAGTAAAAGAATAGTCATGGCCTTGAAAATCAAGAACAAAGTGAAGTTCATAGATGGATCTCTACCACAACCCCTTGAATCTGATGAATTGTACATTTGTTGGATGAGAGCCAACACACTAGTTCTTTTTTGGTTGTCTAATTCAATGACAAAATAATTGCAAATAAGTTTCTTATTTTATGAGAATGCTTTAGAATTGTGACACGAGATGAAAACTAGATATGATAGGTCTGATGGCTCTAGAGTTTATCATCTCCAGAAATCAATATGAATGATCTCACAGGGTGCTTCATCTGTTACTGATTACTATGCTAATTTCAGATCCTTGTGGGATGAGTTCTTAAGCCAAAGGCCAATCACCTTATGCTCTTGTGGGCTATGCACTTGTAATATGAACTCCAAAATTGGTAGACTTGCAACAGTATGATAGTGCCATTGTTTTTCTAGTAGGACTAAATGATTCCTTCTCAACACTTAGAAGTCAAATATTGTTGTATAATCCCCTACCTTCACTATCAAAAGTTTACTCAATGTTGTTGCAAGAGGAGAACCAGAAAGCACTATGCACATCTGTACCAAATTAGGATGCTCTAGCTATGTTCACCAGAAACCCACATCGCAGCTATCAGAACCCTCAAACAAGATCTTCTCCAGTTTACCAATCTGCTCAAAATAAGTCTTACAAACTCTCAAAACATGAGAAGAAAAAGTTGAGGTGCACTCTTTGTGGGTATACTGAACACACAATAGGCAAGTGCTTCTAAATCTATGGTTATCCTCCTGGCTGGGATGGACCAACAAGTAAAGGAACCAGACCAATCACTCAACAAGTAATGATATAACATCTGATGGAACAACTCTTTTCCCTGCAAGCCAACTATTGTCAAACTCATCTAAGGACATCATTGAACAATTTTTGGCATTCAAGCAAGCCCATGAAGAACACAACTCAACAAATACCACAACTTACCAAAATCAGATAGCACAACCTCACTTTGCTGCAACCACTATCACTGGTATTTCTAAAACTCATTATGCTTACTTTTCTCAAGTATCACATGCAAATTCATGGATATTAGATATTGTAGCTAATGACCACATGGTGTGCACAATGAATTGGTTTATATCTAAACCTAAACCTATCACAGTAGTAATCCACCTACCTAACAATAGCACAACCATAGCAACACATATTGGCAGTGTGTCTTTATTTGCAAACATAATATTGCATACTGTACTTTATGTTCCATCTTTCACTCACAATCTGCTGTTTATATCCAAACTCACTACTGAATCTAAATTACTTCTTATGTTTATGTCAAACCCATGCATTTTGCAGGACATAATCACCAAGAAGATAATTGGTCCTACTAGTATCAATAACAACCTCTATATGCTCCAAACTAATAAGGCTTCTTGTAACTCAGCTATCAATAACAACATCATCTGGCACTTGAGATTAGGCCATGCATCTATAGAAAAAGTTATCTCAAATTCCTTGTATTTCTTCTTCTACAATTGAGAAACACAAACACTGTGAAGTTTGTCACCTAGCAAAACAGAAGAAATTAGCATTTCATGTTAGTAATTCTGCTTCTGTTAAAGCATTTGATCTTGTTCATTGTGACATCTGGGGTCCTATAGCTCAACCCTCCCATGAGGGATTTAAATACTTTCTTACCATTGTAGATGACTTTACAAGTTGTACTTGGACCTACTTAATGAAAGCTAAATCAGAAAGTTAAGTTGCATTTACTTCATTTTCACAAGCTTGTTAGCACTCAATTTCAAACTAACATAAAGGTTGCAAGAACTGACAATGTTTGTGAATTCATTATGAAAGATTTCTATAATTGTCATGGCATTATCCATCAGACCAGTTGTGTGGAAACACCACAACAAAATGGTCTGGTGGAAAGAAAACATCAACACCTTTTGCAGGTAGTTAGAGCCCTCATATTTCAATCTGGAGAGAGCTTGGATTTCTGGAGTAATTGTTTGAGCACTGCCACATTCATCATCAACGGACTTCCATCTAAAGTGCTAAACAACAAATCTCCATATGAAGCCTTATTCAACAAGAAGCCATACTATACACTGTTGAGAGCATTTGGTTGCTTGTGCTATGCCTCAACACTTTAGAATCACAAACAAAAGTTTGATCCAAGAGCAAGACAAATTTGGTTGCTTGTGCTATGCCCCAATACACAGTTAGTTTTGACATTTTTGTACAATTTAAAATTAAGTTTTATCTTTTATATACAAATTCTAGGGGGTGGTAAAAGGGATCCAGATCCACATATATGTTGAGATTCAGTCCATTTTAGATTCGCGTGAAGTCGGGTCCGAGCCAGATCCACCGAATTGGAGATGAAACTGAATTCGTGCGGATCTGTGCAAATTTGCCTATTGATCCACTTGGATCCCCGGGAATCAAGTTTGGATCTACACTGACCAACTATTGAATTCGTGCATATTCAAATACATATCAGTGTGGGTTTGCAACTAGATCCATACGAACCTACCATCATTTATAAAGTTGATTAGGGGTGGCAAAAAGAATCCAGGTCCACAGATCCGATTGGATTCGATCCGGATTTTCAGGATCTGGTCCCCTTTAGATCCACACTGATCCGGATCAGATCTGGATCCACTGGATTGAATGTGGATCTGGATCCATTCGGATCCAACCTTGGATCCGTATGAATCCGTGCAAATCCTCTAATTGATCCACTCGAATCCGCGTAAATTCGAATTTGGATCTGCAATGACCCATCAGTGGATCCACTCAGATATGTCGCACTTAAAACACAAGACTCAAGCCTCAAGACTCAAATCAATAAAAAAATCATTCATCACTCAGATTTCTATTTTCTACTAAATTCATTTCATAAAAACCCTAAGTCCCTAATCGACCACCTCTTATCTCTCCACTCCCCCCACCACCTCCTCCCTAATCGACGCCACCACGCGCCGCCGCATCCCTCTCTCCCACCACCCCCATCTCGTCAAAACCCTTGCCTCCAACCTTCACCATACAAATCCCCATCTCTACTTATCCCTACTCTACCACAAACCCGACACCTCAGTTACCCCCACCGCTGTCGCAGCCAGTTCGCCGCCGCCGTTGACAAGGTAGGTTCTTTTCATGATGTGTTGTTTTTGAGTTTTGACAGTAGTATTTTTCGATTGGTGTTGATTTTCGATTGTTGTTGTTGTTGCTTTTTCTTTTGAATTTGTTTTAAAATTTTCGTATTGGTGTAATGGTGTTCAGCTTGATAAATTTTAACGGATCTAGAGGCAGGAATCGCGGTGCAACTTACCGCAGTTGGATCTGGTGGATCTTCAACAATTGAAAGTATATAAATCAAATGATCAAATCATAGAGATCACCTGAGTGTGGAACAAGAGAGAAGGAAATTATAATTTTGTATTAGATTGGAGTTATCCCATCAACAAAAAATGAAAAACAAATTACAACCCATACGAGTATTTACTTTCTGGGCTACATTTAAAATGAATTAACATTTATAATTTTCAGCATTTGACAGGCTATTGGTGCTAAAAAATCAACATTTAATCATTTATAAACATAATAAGTAATTAAATATTGATATTAATAAGAGGACATATCATTAATAGAAGAAAAAAAACCAAAAAGATTTAAGCAAACATGACTAGATCCGGCTCCAACAGTCAACCAATAAATCTGGGCGATCGGATCCACTCGGATCTGCCTATGGTTCTATTCAAATCCAGCATTGGATCCGTGAAAATCCACCTTTAAATCCATGTGGATCCAATTTTTGGATCTAAAATTATAAGCATTGGATCTGTGGATCCTCATGGATCTGGGTCAGGATCTAATCTGATCCGATTTTGTGGGGATCCATTATAAATGGATATTATATGGGTTGGATTTCATTGGGCTGGATCTCTTTGGTTTGGACCTGGATTGAATTGGATTGATCCATTTGACACCCCTTTGGTTGATAAATAATAAAAAATAAATATTGACCAATGAAAATAAAAAGATATAGCTTTAATAACAAAAAATAGCAAACATAAAGCAAAGAATACGCTCGAATTTGCCTATAGATCCATGTGAATCCGACTCTTAGAGGAACCGCCTATGGATCCGATCTCTTGGTAAATTCAAAGGGCGTGAATGAAAAATTGTAACAAAAATAGTCAAATAAAGTAGTTTGAACATGTATGTAATTTGTGTACTTGGTCTTCTTGTTGTTAACTTTCTTCTATAGTACTAGAATAATTTTTCTACTTTTCATTTCTCATTTGTCGGAGGCAAACACCGCCACCGTGAACGGATGGGGCTGATCTGGAGTAAACGCGACCGTTACCGTCCACATCACCACCATCACAACCACCAACCTTCATCACTCCCTCCTCCGCCGCCGCCGTACACTACCTCTCTCCCACCAGCGCCGCCACCACTTCCGCCGCACTCAATGTTTCAGTATCCCCAACTACCACCACCACCACCACCACCACAGAGCAATCACAACAACAACTATAATAACAATTGTTATAATTACCCTAATTACTACACAGCCCCTGGCCCAGTCAATTATCAACAACACCACCACCACCAGCCCCCTCCTTATTTTAATAATACTCATAATTACAATTCTACCCAACCCCAAATTACAGGGTGGGTCCATGGCCCAGCCCCTGCCCCCCTTCCTCCTCATCAGCCTGCTCCTCACAACAATGCTGCTAAGAAGGTTAAGAATAATGTCAATCTTCATAAAGACACTGTTGCCCTTCAACTTGATCTTCTCAACCCTAATTCTCACTTGGTTTCCTTCACCTTTGATGCTATGGAAAATGGAAGGTATTGTTCTTATTCTACCTTAATAAATGGAATTGAGATTGACGCCGTGGAGAAATTATTTTATGCAACCATTGTATTGCTAACGTGGTACAACTGACGATTCAGATTAATACATATGTAAATTTCCCTAGAATATAGGTAATAATCGCCTCCATCACCCCATCCCAACC
The DNA here is from genome assembly GCA_948329865.1 of Linaria vulgaris. NCBI lineage: Eukaryota > Viridiplantae > Streptophyta > Magnoliopsida > Lamiales > Plantaginaceae > Linaria > Linaria vulgaris. The sequence continues at coordinate 79,088,748 of OX415253.1, forward strand.
GTGTATTGGTGGTGGTTGCACTGCGTTAGTAATGCAACACGGAGGCATGAAATAATTTCGGGGGTGTTCCTTCCTATTTGCAATCATCTTATGTATTTGGATCATGGACACTCCAATCTACCATTCATTTCCCAAAATCATCGATGTTCAATTTCCATCTCAGACTCAAATTTGGACAAGTAGACACTGCCTTGCTCCCAGATTCTTGTGGAATCAAATGAATTCTTTCTTTTAGTTGGTATTTACTATTTAGACATGTTTGTTCGTTGCAATATTATAACTATTCATTTACTTATATTTAGTGTTTGCAGAGTATTGCTAATTGAAATCCTTTACCCATGGTTTCATGTTTAGACGTGTTGAGACTGTTATAGTTTGGGGTACACAATGCTTTGTAAAGGTGTTTCTATGACCTCCAAAGAGCATTATAGGTCGAGGGTGCTTATTTAGAGCCAACTCTTGAACAAGGAATGAACCAAGAATACCAAATGAGCATGCTTGAATAAATCTTTTATCAAATATGAGGTTCTTTTTCTCTTACTTAAAATCAAAGAAAAAAATTAACTAGATGAGAAAGTCAAAGTAACTAGGAGAGAGGGGCTAATATTATGTAGGCACAATTTGCTCCTTTTCCTGTCATAATAGTTATGTTGTTGCACACCCAAAATTTTGATGTAAATCCATATTCCATAAATCTGAATGTACATGAGAGAGGGTATCTGATACAATAATGATAACTGATTTCTGTGCATGTATTGTTCATCTTGTTAAGCGTGAAATCATTCTTTGGCTGGGAATTGAGACTATCATTTGTCTCATATTTTATCTGTAGCATGGAGGAACTGAAGCAGTATAAAAGCATACGCTTTGCGTGCGTGTTGTTAAACAATTATATTTGTTCTTAGCTGGATCAGTCAATGATGATGAATGTGAAATTCCCAATAAAACTAATCATGTGAGGATTTTAACTTGATTTGTATGCATTTACAATTATTATTAATACATAATGCAGATAAATTCTGGATGATTGGCTTATATGACTCAATGTTTTACAAATCAGTATTTACTTTTGAACAGAGCTGATGCTTGCAGACATGGTTGTCAGATTTTTCACACTAATGCAAATATACGTTTCAAATGGCATGCTCCTTAAGAATAGAAAAGATTGGAGGGTTTAAATCTTGAAATGCTTAATGCTGAACAAATGCAGCAGTCGGGTTACTGAATTTCTTAGAGTATCTGACTAAATACTTCTTGCACTTTCTTAAAGCTGAATCTAACAGTCCACTTGCTTTATTTTTTTTCTTTATAAATGATGCCATCCTTAATTGTTTCCTTCATGTTGCAGCATTACCATTTTCTATTTTGCCAAGGAAGGGGATCAGTGTACTTTTACCCCACTATATCCAGAGATTGTGCCTGTGAAAATTCCGTTTCAGAAGGGACTGGGACAGAAATTCTGTCAGCCTTCAGGAACTGGTGTGGACCTAGGTTTTTTTGACACTGATGAGCTGTCGAAGCCTATTCCAGGAGAAAATATTTATCCACTTGTGATATCAATCGAGTCTTTACCATCCGCACCTATTGACGAGTCTTCGAGTGGGAAACCGGTAAATGCATCCTCCCATGCACAAATATCTCAAGCTATCTTAGAAAAGAAAGATAATGGGAATTTTCTAATAAAAGTAATGAAACAAATTTTATGGATTGATGGTGAACGTTATGAGCTGCGTGAGATTTTTGGGTTGAGCCAGTCGCATGAAACGACCGTCAATGACTTGGACTCCGGGAAAGAATGTGTCATTTGCATGACTGAGGTGAAGAACACAGCCGTCTTGCCGTGCAGACATATGGTAACTACCCTTACTTCCTACCTTTTTGCATGATTAAGTGGAGGTTTTATAACAATTACTTTACACATTCAATCAAGTTTCTTGGCGTTGGGATCTAGCTTTTGTATCTTCGACTGAAATTAGGCTATTTTTTTTCAATTTGGTTCAATGTCCTGTCAAAGATCTCTGAATCACTATCTGTTGATTCCCATGAACGGGACCGTAGTTGCCAAAAATGTTATTATTAGGCTTTAGATGTTTATTTTTCTACTTCTCTGACTGGGTTTTAGCGGTGAACATTCATAGCAAAATATGTATATGAATTTTAGTTTTAGGGAAAATTGCTTCCAGGAACGTCTGTAGACTCTTGAAAACAAACTTTGCTATCTAGGAGGAAAATTAATGAAATACTTGTGTACGTCGTGCCTCCGCTCCGTCGCTGCAGACAAAGATTCATTTATTCTCCTTGTCTTTTCTTTTTCTTCTTCTTCTGGCTCCCCCTTTGCATGTGTTCTTATGATTTTCACAAGAGTTTCTCGTGAGTGCTCATTTACCTATTAATGCCATATTATGGTGCTCATGAACAAAAAAATCACTGTGGTCCTTTGTCTCCTATCTCTTTTGTGCCAAAATGATCAAATTCTATATTTATATGAGAAGTTTTTGTGTTTCAATCAATTCCTTAAGTAAGCCAGATGTATGCATTTTTCTGTAAGTCTTTTTTCTTTGGTATCTCATGTAAAACTTTTGCTGATATTAACAGCTGAACTATGAGAGAAAAGAACATTCCTCTTTGTTTCGGTTCTCCAAAAATATCTGAATGGGGTTGATTTTTCTCAGTACTCTAGCTTGGGACTATCTTGAGATTTTGCTGTTAGCCAAATCCTGTTGTGTTTGGTCGTAAGAGTCACCTACTCACTCTCAATATTTCTTCTATAAGAACTAATTGGCGGCACGACTCCTGCAATTATACCTTAGACAAAACACATTATTTGGACTCTTCTCTTGTGCTTGTTGAGGCCTCGGGTTTTGGTTCTCCCAGTGTCTGTCCTGGAATTTTTAACATGTGCTAATTCTATGAAGTATGCAGGTCATTTTGTTTATAGTGCGATGGTGTATTTAATTTGGCTACACTGACAATCACGGGGCAAATTTTGACTACAAAGCCTATGTAGAGAACTTAAGAATGAGCTTGTCTTGTTTATCCCTCCCGTGCCCTCCTGTCTGTCTAGTCAGAAACTCAGAATAATTGCAAAATAATTTTCATATGTTAAATTTTTTTTATTATTGTGTTTTGCAGTGTATGTGCTCTGAATGTGCCCAACAGTTGAGGCTCCAATCAGACAAATGTCCTATATGTCGCCAACCTATTGAGGAGCTTCTGGAGATCAAGGTTGATGAAGGTAACAATATAACGCACATTGTAATCCATGATCTATTGCATTTTGTTGTTCAATGTTCATATATTGCTTCATCAGAACAATTAATATAAACTGTTTTTTTTTTTTTTTCTTACAATTACTGCATTTTCAGAAACCGCGGTTTAGAGGAAAGCGTGATGGTACCTGGAAAAGAATTCGTCCTGCAGGAGTCTGTAGAAATACCAAATCATACACAGTTCATGATATAATCTATGTACAGTTCATACTTGTGTGGATCATGTACAGTTCATAATATATACAATTTTTGACATCACATTTCTTGCTATAGCTTGAGTCTATGTTTTTGTTGTAATTTATATGTTCTTTACTCAGCTATGTTCTGATGAAAGTGTAAACATACAATTCTTTTTACTTGGGTTTTTGGATATAATTTTCTTATACGAGCATTAGGTGGGCTAATAGATTTCGCGTCCATATTAAGTACTAAATATGGAATATCCAGAAACTTAAGAAAGAATGAATAACAAATTCCTATATATCTACATATATTATGTAGACATTATCGAGTATGAATAAACCAATTCGATAACAAAATTATTGCTTGAAGGGGGTCATTAAATAGTTTAATAGATGGAGCACCTAACACATCTTACTGCTAATGGTTCATTTGTTTTCAAAAATGAAACATTATGGTGAGAGAATGAAATTCTTATCCATCCCAACCATTCATTAATTCTTATCAATATATATAAAAGACTTAATAATGTTAAATAAAAAATAATAAGTAACTTATGTAGCGGTTGATACTACACGCGTTAATTAATCACAGAGAGAACATATAAAGGTTGTTGTTTTTCTTGGAACATCATCACAATAGTCAAACTGAGAAAAACGTAGAGTTGGGGGTACTGACTATTATTATTCAACAGACAATTAAAAACATAAATAAATTAGGGAAACACGTAAAAGCATTTTATTAATCCAAGAACTATTCAACATTTTACTTTCATAAGAGCTAATGACAAATTACTTGCTTGTAATTTGTAAAATAGACCCATCATCCTTCCGTAATCTGCAAATTACTCCTGTAATCCAAAAATTGGTGCACACTGTCTTGAATCGAATTTTTCTCGTATTTGTAACTTGTATTCCATCAAATTCCACTATTTGATTTTTTTTTCTTACTTTATCGAGTAAGTTACTTTAATATATATTTTTTTTTTGTAATTCAAAGCAAAAATAATAAAATAATTATTTTTTAGTAAAAAAAAAATTTGAAAGTTTATTCTCACTCTCAACTTTTGACCACTGGGTTGCACCCCTCAAAAGAAGGTATTATGCGCCATTTTAAGATCATAAAGGTAATATATTGATAACTTTTTTACAAGAATTATACACCTCATTTGCATATTAAGGGGTGGTGTAGGAAAATGTACAGACGAAGAGCACACAATCCTTATCAGTTTCCAAATTGTTGGAGTTTTCAAACTAAAATCTGCAAACATCTATGCTTAATATAGGCCAATTATTTAAGGGTTTGCAAACGTCATTTAAGAAAGTAATGTGCTCACCAAAATAATTTCTTATTACACTCAATTTAATAATGCAAGAAAAAAAAAGTAGATGCCAGGGGAGAAAGAGGAGTATATATTAAGGTAAATCCCATTAAACCAATCTCTTAAGTGTTTTTCACTATGCATCCTACATTTAATCACTATGCATCCTAACAAGAATGTGCTCCTCATAATATTGATAACATCCCCAAATTGTGGATCAACGTCCATTTGAACACTTATCCGTATTTTTGTTCGTGAGATTTTGTCCACATGATATTTAACATACCTTAAAGAACACATTACTAATTTTGAAACTCGCTAGCAAGAGAATCATAGTATACATTAAGTGATTAAGCCCTACTTAATGTGATTTAAATAAATAAATGTTAGGTAGAGGGATATGTATTGCAAATAGTAATAATTACATCAAACCTCCAACGTATGACCCTATTTTGACTTTGCACCCATAAGTTTGTTTTGTAGTGGTTTGCCTCCAAAAAAGGTTGTGTTCGTTCCATTTGCCCCACAGGCATTTTTCGCTCAAAAGATGGAACTTAATTCCGACCATTTTTGGCAAGAAACAGCCACAACCTTTTTTGGGCAAACCGCTCCAAAACAACTTATAGCCGCAAAGTAAAAATGAAATAATACGTTGGGGGGTTTGATGTAATTATCCGTTGCAAATATGTGTAATGTATTTGATTTGTCAAAAGCATCTTTGTACGCAACTGACGCGGGGGCGAATCATTGACTAACATCACAATATATATTGTTATATAAGTCGATTGGTTGATGATCTTTCAACTTTTTCATCTCAACACTCTAAATTCAACGGACAAATAGTTGGATTGGATTGGATTCGATTCCCAGGTGAATAAAGACAAATTTTGTTTCTCTCTCTTTCTCTCTGCGGTTAGTTTCTCTGCAATTCTGCACATGCATTTGTTAGTTATGATCTTGGTATTTAATTTGGCATTACTCAATTTATTACTTATTACTTGTTTGTTAGGGGGCGGGCTTTGAATTAATCCTGATTCTGTTATAACAATAATAATGGGTCAGTCAATCAGTCAATCAGTCAGTCAAATGATCTTTCTAACTGTTTTTTGAATTGTGGCAGAGAAGTTGGACAGTACATAAATCAATATATGGTTGAACCAACTGAATTTTAATATCTGATGTATTCAGCATTTTTGTTTGCAGGAAGAATGACTGACAATGGTTATGAGTCAGGAGAAGAGGAATCAGCTTTGCCTAAACATGAGGTAGACCGACTGTCTCAGAACCAAGCTTATAATATATTATTTGGATAAAAACATCAAGTCCCCCAACCTATGGGCACTTTTGCGCGTTGCCCCTTAAACTAATTTTATCACCACTTTGGTCCTTAACCTATATGGTGTCTGTTCGATTTGCCCCAGTTGTGCATTTTCGGCCATTTTCGGCCATTTTCGGCCGGAATATTCCCCTCTACCCGACTCATACATGTTGTACTAGATGCATAATAGTAGGTGAAAAAAAAAAACCTCCAAGTGATGAATATTCCGGCCATAAAAAGACCGGGAAGGCATCGAGGGATTTGCCTATTTCCGGTCATTTCTGGCCGAAATATTCCTCTCTACCCGACTCATATGTGTTGTACTAGATGTATAATGGTAGTTGGTGACAGAAAGCAAAAAAACACCTCAAAGGGAAGAATATTCCGACCACAAAAGACTGGAAATGCACAATTGGGGCAAATCGAACAGACACCATATAGGTTAAGGACCAAAGTGGTGATAAAATTAGTTTAAGGGGCAACGCGCAAAAGTGCCCATAGGTTGGGGGGCTTGATGTTTTTATCCCTAGATTATTTTATATGCTTTCTTTTTCGATTTCTGGTTTTTTTTGCTGGACTACGGTTTAGATTGTTATCGTAGGGGATGATCTCGTTGTATAACATAATTTGGAGTCTCATTAGCTGTGGCATTCTGAACTTGTCACCCATTCTCGATGACCGACTCATGTGAACTTTACGTATATATTTTTGCTATCTTGCATCATATTCATGGCAAGGATTAATAGATTTCGTTATGTATTCTTTGCTCAAATGAGCATGTGAACCTGTAGTAGTTATTGACTTTTTTAACCGCTTTAAAGTTCTACACTTCTACATACAGTTCGTCTGTGCATGTTAGAAGTTTTTTCAATTGGGTTTTAAAACATTGCATCGCATTTAGGAATATCACTTTAGTGTGAAGGCTCTGTTAAATACTATGATTCTCGTTACTAGATTAAACTGAAACTTAATCTTCGTCATCCATTATCCAGAATATCTCTTATGCACAAACTTGTCAGTCACGTTTAGTACTTGACCATCTTAGTTAATCTTTTCTTTTTTTACAATCAACGAGCTGAATAGGCAAAAGAGGATTTAGGAGGAGGTTGATATAACCACACCTTCAGTTGCAATTGCTACTAGCTTAGAAATGTGCAAGTATGAGTTGAATAGTATGCCAAATAGCCTAAATGAGGAGTACTACTATCTCTGTATCGATAAAATAGTTTTGAAGAGATATGGATTAAGGTCTGTCAACTGAGAGTTCACCTCTAGAAACAATGAAACTACTGTTTACTTCTTTTAGAGGGCTTTCTTTCCACCGCTTTTTTTTTTTTTACTTTCAATAGAATCTGTGTTGATGCCTTTTGATTTTACTCTTTTTCTTATTACTGTTATGGTATTTTCTGATTTAAAGGTTTTACAGGTCAGAGTTGATCCTGGTACACCTCCTTCTCTAGCTTGGCAACGAAAACTGAATAATGACGATAATGCTCTCTCCGAATTCGGCCTAAATCTCAGAGAGATGATCAGTATGGTAATATTTTGAACTTGTTTTGCCTTTCCCCTGCATCTTCACCCTTCCTCTTTTTAATTTACAAGAAGACGTGAATTTATGTTAAGCTCTGCTCCTTCCAAATTAATTTTTGAACATATTTGCATGGATGCTTGACATTAAGGAGGGTTTTACAATTGTTCTTTAGCAATCGAATGTTCACTTATATTTTTCTGTAGGCCCCTATAGGCTATAGGCTGTGGCGCCATCTTCGACAGGATAGTTCCCACCACAAGGTAAATCTCTTCAATTATAATTTAAATTTAAAATGGATGATTTTACACAATCTTTTATGATAGCACTTATTTACATATTGGAATTCTAATTTCGGGAGGTGGAGAAAGATAAGTACTATATATATCTTTTCCATATCTGAATTTGATTATGACAGAATCTGTTTTATTTTGCCCAAATTCACGAAAGGAACAACTCGCACTTTTATCTTGTTGAATTGATTTGCTTCCTGTCGTGACTAGTATATTGCTCTTGCAGAAGGTATTTGTCGATCCTTTCAAGAAGCGCCATACAGCATCTTGCCATGGGGTTCCTCTAGGTGGTGTCGGGTATGTCTCGTGCTTGTTTCTCCCGTCTCTTTTAATTCAACAAGTAGCAACAAATGACACATGAAAAGAAGATAAGAGCGTTTATGTCTATTTTTGACTGTAGTGTAGATTATAACGAACTTTGTTGAAGTGATCATTGTGCTAACAAACACAACACAGATAATATAGTTCTTATACTAGCCTCAGTAATGTGGTTACGGTGTATTCTCAAGTCCTGCACGTCTTGTTCTTTTATCTGAAACAGTCTTGTGTCCATAATTATGCAATTTGTATCTAGCATCACACCTCTGTTCCTACCACGGGCTTCTCACTTGCCCTTGTATCTTATTTATGCAATTTGTTCCCTTTTGAGGACTTTGCATATGATCAGAACATTGTATTGCCTTTGACTGTGAACCTCCTTGCTTTTACCAACCTGGTATATTGAGTGCTTCCATCCACATTTCTTTAAAGCTAAATTAGAGGATGACGTATTCCAGAACAATAATCAATCGCCACTTCATCAGCAACATTCACCGCATGTGTCTTTAAGATTCTAGAGAGTGGAGACACTTTTTTTGTGCTATCGAATATATACTCGCCTAGCGTACCCTACCAATGCAGTCAGTTTACTTTTGGCAAGCCTATAGCATTGAGCTCTTGTTCAGAACCGATAACAGCTTGTCTGTTTATGACATCACATGTTGGAAAATCATATGTTATATTGTAATGCACATACTAGAAGCTCACCTAACTTTAATAGCGCATGCTAATGAGTTTTATGTTCACCAAATATATCCTAAGCTTTCAAGTTCTGTAGTAGTTCAACGAGACTCTATTAGACTCCAAAATGTTTTAATCACAACCCTATCGAAAACACTTAAAGTGGTCGAGAGAAGAGAAGTTGAATATCAACTGTACATGACAAGCTCACTACCTACAGATCCTTTGAACCATAGCTGTACCGAGATTCAAATCAAAATCCGGTTAAGGACTTGTTTTAATTTTATTTTTTTTAAATTTGAACCAGGTTTTTATAGTAAAAAGTGTTTCAATTTGTTATAACACAAGGAGAGTTTGAATATTTGAAAGTAGGGACTGCAATGTTTATTGTAGTGGCTATTAGGAAGGAAACGAAAATAATTGAATCTGATACGTGATTCTTTTAAATGTGGCAACCTATTTAACGAAATCAGTTTACTTAAATCAACCAACACAATTTTCAGTGCAGGAAGCATTGGGAGAGGTTATAAAGGTGAATTTATGCGTTGGCAACTATTTCCTAGGATTTGTGAAGATAAACCAGTCTTGGCCAACCAATTTTCTGTAAGTTGAGATAAAACTTAAGGTATATATTTGTCAAAAAAATTATAGAGTAATAGTGCAATGTCAACCTCAACCCATCCTCTTGATCTTATAAAATTACCCTTTAAATCATAATCGAGTTTTTCTGTAAATTCAGAAAATGCTTGTAAATTCTACAATCACAAGTCTGAGACACTCGTGAAATAGTAGTGAGAACTCTAATTACCCTGAGGTTCAGGTTTAAGGTGAGAGTTCTTGCAAATTATTCTTATTGGATTGCATAAGGACTCATACCATTTTCCCAAGATATTGCATATATATATTTTGCTTAGAGATTCGAAAACTGGTTTGGTGGGTTCTGTTGCCAAAGTCATAGTTTTGGACATGTTGATCATATGACCTCAGAACATTGACCTATCCTGAACCAGTAAGGCCATGTGCATCAAAAGCAAATATGAAGCATGCATGTGAGCAAGTCCATTGTCATACATATCATGCCTTTCAATCTAATGTTATATTCAAGAATTGGTGAATTTATTTCCTGAACACCTCAGTACTTCCGTTGCATGGTAGTTTTCATTTTTTATCCTTCTCATTTATTTTTATGTTTACAATTACTCACCGTTTGCTATTCCGCTATTGGTTCAGATATTTGTTTCACGCCCAAATGGTACGAAATTTTCCAGTGTACTATGCCCAAAGAACCCAGAACTTTTGAAGTAAGCACTAATATATATGTCTCTGCTCTCATGCACCTTATTCTCCTCCTATTTTAGATTTTATTTAGTAATTTCAGTCGAAAATAACTATTTATTTAAAGCAAGAAGCATCATATTGTTGAGAAAAGATTTGTACAGAAGAATTAGTATATAAAATTGTCTCTACATAACGTTGTTAACAGTGATAGCTCGGCTACTGGGATAGGATCTTGGGACTGGAGCCTGGGTGGTCAAAACTCCACATACCATGCATTGTTTCCAAGAGCTTGGACTGTATATGATGGTAACTTGGCCTCTTCTGAGTTAGCTTTATGTCCCAGATCATGGATTTTCATCTCACAGCGTTAATGGTTTCTCCTCAATGAAGGTGAGCCTGATCCAGAACTCAAAATAGTGTGTCGCCAAATTTCACCTTTTATCCCGCATAATTATAAGGAGAGCAGTCTTCCTGTGGCCGTTTTTACTTATACGGTAAGGCTACTTCAGTCGCTATTTCTTTCCTTCCACAAACAAAGAGTAATGAATGTATCCTTGTTTTCAGTTGACTAATCTGGGAAAGACGAAAGCAGATGCTACTTTGCTCTTCACTTGGGCTGTATGTTCTCTTCTGAAGTTGATTTTCTTGTATTCATTAATGATTTACGTTGGAATGGATTACTGTTATTTCGCTGCATATAATCATTCCAGGCTGTTATTTTCTTGGTATTTATTATAATACCACATGGATTTCCAAAAAAAAAAAATCATATTTACTTTTTTTATGGTAGAATTCGGTTGGTGGAGACTCAGGACTTTCGGGTAACCATTTCAATTCAAAGTTCAGGTGAGGAAGCATATATTGCGTTTAAGTAATGATATTCTTGCAAAATGCTATAACGCTGCTTAATCATTGACACTTTTATCCAAACTTATTCTAGTATTTCATGTTTATTGGTCATTAGTAACTTGTGAATGTATTCTGATAGAGAGTGCATTGTTTTACCAGGGTGGAGGAGAAAACACGTGGAGTTCTATTGCATCATATGTAAGCTCCCATTCTTGGTAATAAAATTGTTTATGATTGATTGGTGTGTTAAGAATTCAGTATCTATATACTACAACTTCTGTGGAGGAGGTTCTTACCACTCCTTGGAAACTGATACAGGACAGCAAACGAACATCCCTCTGTAACCTTTGCAATTGCAGCCGAGGAGACAAATACCGTTCATGTTTCTGAGTGCCCGTGCTTTGTTATATCTGGAAACTCCCAGGGCATCTCTGCAAGAGACATGTGGCATGAAATCAAAGAGGTAAGACTAGTGTTTTGCATGTGTATGGATTTCTCAGTGTTTGAATCATGCAAGAGACATGTTTTGTGGGGAGCACAAAACTGAACATGAAGATATTTTTGGGATAATCGACTTATATGAAAATCAAAGAACCAGCTTGTTTTGAATTTTCAAAATAAAGTTTGTTATCTCATCCTGCGAGACAATTTTTTGTCGACTGAAATTAGGTTTCCTGCTTAATTTAGTAACTCTATTCTAAGGTTTCCAAGAGCGAATTGGCTAACTGTTACAGACGTCTTCATGAGAATACCCTTTTTGGTAACTGAATTTGATTTGATGTTTGGTATATTTTGTTAGGATGGTGATGATAGTCATGTTGCATCTCTTGTCGCTTGTCGGACTTAAATTAAATCTCTTTACAAACATCAATATGGAAAAATAAAAACACATCTATTTAGCCCTTAATATATTTCACATGCTAAATGGCATTCTCTAGTCAACTCTCAGTTTTGTTACTTTTTGCACTTGATCTTATGATAATTTTCTCAAAGTATTTTCGAAATACTTTTAGTCCATGATATATTTGACACGCTAGAAGGCATTGTGTCTTCTGACATTTCAGAATGTACGTAACAGAATCAAGTATATTGTACTTGCATCTACTTGTAACCGAGATTGACGTCGTTCTACAAATAGACAATTCCATTTTATGAGCTAATAATAAATCACCTTGTGTTTTACTTATTGGGACAAAAAAAATCACCAAATAACATCTACCGGATCAACATAAGGTTTATATTTTACATGGGTGTCTTTACAAGCCAAAATACATGAAAAAGACGAGGACATGCATATTAAGCTAGTTTTTTAGGAGTTAGAAGGGGATAATGTACCACTTGTTTTTTCTTTTTCATCAGGAAGTAATGTGCTAAATGGGTATAATAAGAGGGGCAGTATATGGTATGCATTGTTGAATTAAACAATTTTAATCCATGTTAGCAACTATTGAAGTAGATAAAATGACAGGGTTTGCGTTAATCAATATTTTAACCTATGAATATTGAGATGGATCAGGGAACAATAGAGTAATCGTAAATAGTTGAAATGAAGGCTAAACAACTTTAATCATTATTACTTTTCGGTTGATTTGTTACATGACTTTAGATGCAGAGGAATTGGTTTAGACTTTTTTGAACACTCATCCATCTTTTTATAATTAACTGTACTGTTTCCATGAACTTGCTTTCCTATGTTTTGTTTAAGGTCTTTGATAAAATACCTTTTCTGGACATTGTATTTAAACTCTTTACAGCTCATATACTTTTTATTTTTTTATGACGTGAGAACCCTTAGCCGCTACCCTTTGGGTGCGCACTAAGTTTTACGACTTATATTATGAGGACAATCAAATATGTCCCATTGCTATCTCTCCTAGGATTTTGCACATAAAAAAAGTTTCTTATGTACTTGTGAAGTAAGGAGTATATAACAATAAACCAGTTCATCTGTGTAGAGATAAATGCTATAAGAATTTGAGTACCATTTTCTAGTTTATTTAAATTCCTTGTCATTTTCTTTGTCATATTCTATCGTCATTCTTGAAAGACTTTGATATGGTTATTTCCTAGCGTGGATCATTCGACCACCTAAATTTTGACGAAATGTCAATGCCCTCTGAGCCTGATTCTATCATTGGAGCTGCAGTTGCTGCTTCTGTCACTATTCCGGCAGAATCAGTGCAAACCGTCACATTTTCGTTGACATGGTGTTGCCCTGAAATTAATTTTCCTAGTGGAAGAACTTATCACAGGTACGTCACCAATTGCCTTACATTCTTATTTAGTCCTCTTGCTTTTTCTTAAACTGATAAATTAACTTTATGACCAGGCGTTACACAAAATTCTATGGTAGCGTTGGTAACATGGCGTCCACTATGGCACACGATGCTATTACTGGTAATTCCCATAATCCAATTTTCTAGTTAAATGGTTAGAAAAATGGTCTATAATTAGTTCTAAAATGGCACTCGACTTGAGCTTTTTAGTAGAGTAGAACTTTAGCTTAATATTATTAATTCTTAACACCAGATCATCATCGCTGGGAGTCAGAAATCGAAGCATGGCAAAGACCTACTCTGGAAGACAAAAGCCTTCCTGAATGGTAAGCTTTAAAGCATTACTTGTTAAGTGAATACCGTCTAAGTTCAGACATTTACAGTTTGTCTACTGCAGGTATCCATCCACCCTTTTCAATGAGCTTTATTACCTGAATTCGGGAGGAACAATTTGGACAGGTAACAGAAAATAAAACTGTTCATAAAGGTGATGGCATTCAGCTATGTTAATTTTTTCCATTTTTCATTTTCAGATGGATCTCCACCAATATATAGTTTACTTAATATTGGCCATAGAAGGTTCTCCCTTGATAGGTCCAATTCTGATATTAAAAATACAAATAATATATCCGAGCAAAGTGACACAGCAATTGACATCCTTGAAAGAATGACCACGTTACTTCAAGATATGCACACTCCCGTTTCGATGATTTCTGCTCTGGGCACAAATCTACTTCAAAAGGGAGAGGAAAATGTGGGTCAGTTCCTCTACCTCGAAGGGATCGAATATCACATGTGCAATACATACGACGTCCACTTTTATGCGTCATTCGCGTTAGCTATGTTGTTCCCAAAACTAGAACTAAGCATCCAAAGGGACTTTGCAGCTGCAGTAATGATGCATGACCCTAGTAAGAAAACACTTTTACAAGACGGGACATCCGTCCAAAGAAAGGTTCTTGGAGCCGTTCCTCATGATATTGGAATGAATGATCCGTGGTTTGAAGTTAATTTCTACAATCTTCATAATACAGATAGGTGGAAAGACTTGAACCCAAAGTTTGTTCTCCAAGTCTATAGGGACGTGGTCATCACAGGCAACAAAGAATTTGCTCGAGCCATGTGGCCATCAGTTTACGTTGCATTGGCATACATGGAGCAGTTTGATAAGGACGGTGATGGGATGATTGAAAATGAAGGTTTTCCGGATCAGACATATGATACTTGGTCAGTTTCTGGTGTAAGTGCGTACTGTGGTGGACTATGGGTGGCAGCATTGCAGGCTGCTTCAGCACTTGCTCACGTGGTTGGAGATGAGGGTTCTTCTGAATACTTCTGGTTTAGGTTTCAGAAGGCGAAGAAAGTGTATGAAAAATTGTGGAATGGTTCTTATTTTAACTATGACAACAGTGGCGGTAGTTACAGCTCATCCATTCAGGCAGATCAATTGGCCGGACAATGGTATGTTACAAGTTTAGGTTACTTTACTTTTACTTTTGACCTTATGGTGTTATGAATCATGTAGAAGTATTAACCCCTGTAGTGCTGATTTCGACATGATATTAGAGTATATCCAAGAGCAATGTTGGTGAGACCTACCCGCTTGATGTTACTGTTAATAACGCTCCACGTGTGAGGGCGCTAATAAAGGAAATCTAGACTTAATTGGACCATGAGTAGTGTTATCTGTGCAATTTGTCCAAGTTTATACGCATACATGTGTAGTACTCGACGTCTTGTTAACATGTTACGCATGTGCTTTGTTGTTTACTTGCATTATACAGAGCTTGTTTCTTATGCCCTAATAACCCTTTCTAAGCTAGAGTAGTTGGACCAATTTAAAGCATAGCTGAAGAATCTGATCAATCTTAAATCCACATATGAAACGAGCTTTCTAGTTTCATACGGGCACATATAGCAGGCAGAGGAAGGTAAAAGAACTTCTGTTTTCTGTGACATTACTTATTTGTAAAACATTTTATAGGTATGCACGAGCTTGTGGTCTTCTCCCCATTGTTGATGAAGAAAAGGCAAAAATGGCACTTGAGAAGGTTTATAACTATAATGTCTTAAAGGTAAAGAATGGGCGGCATGGAGCAGTAAACGGTATGCTGCCAAATGGAGAACCTGATATGTGTACTATGCAGTCGAGGGAAATATGGAGTGGGATCACGTATGCTGTTGCCGCAGGCATGATTCATGAAAATATGGTGGAGACTGCATTTAAAACAGCTGTCGGTATACATGACGTTGTTTGGTCTGAAGAAGGACACGGGTGAGTTGAGACATGCTTCGTGTTTCCTTGTTTTGGCAGGTTTTGAACCTTCGCCTCACACCAGTGTGTTTGTTGGTTGTTTACTGAAGAAATATTAATCCTGTTCTGTATTTTGTCATGGCAGATATGCTTTCCAGACGCCGGAAGGTTGGGACTTAAAAGGCCATTACAGGTCTCTTTGTTACATGAGGCCTCTAGCAATCTGGGCAATGCAATGGGCGCTAATGAAACCGAAGATTGCAAAGCAGGAGCCGGATAAGCCAGAAATAAGTGAAGAGTCTGTACGAAGGCAACATGCCGGTTTTTCAAGAGTCGCCCGTCTCCTCAAGCAGTCCGAAGAAACGGATTCCAGGAGCCTTCTCCAAGTTTTATTTGACTATACATGTAAGAGGATGTTGGCCTGAACCCAGAGGATGTGTTTCTTAGGGGTCTAGATCAACTTGATAATGTCATAATCAGTTATCATGTTTTTATCAACTTCTTATTATGTATTATTGTTTTGTACAAAATACAATTATCTGCTTGCCATTAAGCAGGGGAATTTTGGGATGTGAATGGAACCATGTTTGTGCGCTACTCTGTCTCTTTGTCTTGTTATTTTGCTTGTCTTGTCTATCTATCTATTTTTGATATGTGCATGATCACATCAAAGATATGAAACAATATTAATTACACTCGGGCCTTATGGGACAATTCAAATTATTTGGTGACAATTTTGTGAATTTTTCATTTTTTCCCCCTCAAAATCTTATTTACACCCCCCAATTGGAAAAATTACATTTCATCTCAAAATTTAGAACAATTACAGTCGCACCACTAAAATTCTGAAATAGTTACAATTGCAGCCCTGGGATTGGTATAATTACATTTAAGCCCCTTAAATGTTGAAATAGTTAGATATAATAAATGCACCAATTTGGTCTTAATCTCTAGACTTATAGTGAAACGTGTTCATAAAGTCCCTCTTTGCAAAGCAATTTTGTATTGTTTATTGTACTGGCTCTTTTCATATCTAATGTTGAATTGATTTTCCTATTCAATATATGTCAATAATTAGCATTAATATATGGGAACTCAGTTAAAACACTCTTCTTGTTATAAAATAAGTATAAATATGAATGCCCTTTGTCCCACATTGGAAAACACTAAGGAATGCCTTCCAAACCTTCCTATAAATAGAAGAATATTCCACTCTTTGTAATACACACTTTACATTATGGAATAAGAAAGAGTTTGATAAATAATATTACTCTCTTTTATTTTTCTTTGCGATTATTCCTATATTATTATAATTATTACCCTTGTTATAAATAAGGATGGTTATACCTCCATTTATAATATTGCGGTTATTACTATGTTTCTCTTCATGTAATAATGTTGTATTATTTATGAAATATTAAAAATCATGATTCTTATGTTATTTTGTTTACATTATAGTCATCATGTCAAACATCTCAAACGTAGAATTTGCGCAATTGGATGCATCTGGAGATAATTATTTACAACGGATATTGCATGTAGAATTGCACTTGGATGCTAAAAGCCTTGGCGATACTATTAAAACTGGTAACATATTACCACAAAATAAAAGGTCAACAACTATGATTTTCATACTTCATCATCTTACTCCAAAATTAGAAGGGGAATATGTATCACTCAAAGATCCTGCAGAACTTTGGACTTGTCTCAAAGAAAGGTTTGAGCACCGTAAGGCTGTATCCTTCTTAAAGCTCGACATGATTGGATACACCTTCGATTGCAAGATTTTAAAACTATGGGAGAATACAACTCCGCAGTATGTAAAATTACTCGGCGACTGAAATTATGTGGAGAAACTATTATTGATGTTGATATGCTCGAAAAAATATTCTCTACTTTTCACGCCACAAATATTATTCTTCAACAACAATATCGTGAAAAATGTTTTAAAAAGTATTCTAAACTTGTTTCATGTCTTTTAGTGGTTGAACAAAATAACGAGTTGTTGATGAAAAATCACGTGTCTTGTCCCACTGGTTCTACCCCATTCCCTGAAGTAAATGCAACATCACACAATCCTTTTGGCCATGATTCCTTTCGTGGTCGTGGATATGGACATGGTCGTGGACGTGGACGTGGATATGGACGTGGTCGTGGACGTGGTCAAGGCCGAGGAAGAGGTCGTAATAACAACTTCAAAAATGACCATAATAAAAGAGCAGAAAAATGGAGATGATGGGTCGACGAAGAAAATTTATTAAAGTATTTGTCACCGATGTGGTATGAAAGGTCATTGGTCAAGAACTTACAAAGTAGCAAAACACCTTGTTGACCTTTACCAAGCATCAAGTGAAAATATCGAAACGAATTATGTTCAAGATGCAAATGAACACGGACAGATTGACATGGCACAACTTGATGTTGCCGACTATCTTGACCGCCCTGAAGGTGGAATAGGACACATGATGTTTTCTGAGAATAACTAAATGGTCTTAAAGTCTAGTTTTTCCATTTCAGCATGTTGTTTCGTTTTAAGTTCAGTATTATCTTATATGTACATTTGTTTGTTGTCGTGTGTGTTTCTGAATTTTCTTGTAACCTTTTTCTAAATTCAATAAAAGTTTTTAATATGTATCTCCTTATTCTTTTTATTTTTAGAAACATGAAAATTAATTTGGCAACATCTTCAAACAACGAAGGAGAAATATGTCTAGCAGATTGCGCTACTACTCACTCCATATTCAATAATAGAAAATATTTTTCTCACTTAAATATGGAAAGTGCAAATGTCAGTAATATAGCTAGTACTACAAAATTAATTGATGGCTCCGGAAGAGCAACTATCTTACTACCGAAAGGAACAAAATTGGTAATTGAATATGCATTATTTTCTCGAAAGGCTCGAAGAAACTTATTGAGTGTTAAAGATATTCGTTTGAATGGATATCATATTGAAACACAAGAGGAAGGAAATAATGAATATCTCTATAATACTTATACTGTTTTTGGAAAGAAACATGTCTTAGAAAAGTTGTCAACTTAGACACCTGAATTGTATTTTACCAAAATCAAAGTTATTGAAACTTATGTCACAGTAAATCAGAAGTTTACTAATGACTTTCAAATTTGGCATGACCGGTTGGGCCATCCTGGTTCAATAATGATGCGAAGAATTATTGAGAATTCAGTTGGTCATCCATTGAAAAACCATAAGATTTTTCAATCTAATGAACTTTCATGTGTTGCTTGCTCTCAAGGCAAACAAGGCCATCACCAGCCAAAATCAAGTATGAAAATCATAAATTTCTTGAACGTATTCAGGGTGATATATGTGGGCCTATCCATCCACCGTGTGGGCCATTTAGATACTTTATGGTATTGATTGACGCATCAACTAGATGGTCACATGTATGTTTGTTATCCACTCGCAATTTAGCATTTGCATTGCTTGCACAAATAATTCGTTTACGTGCACAATTCCCTGATTATACAATAAAAAAATATGTCTTGATAATGCTGGTGAGTTTTCGTCCCAAGCCTTCAATGACTATTGCATGTCAATTGGAATAGATATTGAACATCTTGTTGCTCATGTTCATACACAAAATGGTTTAGCTGAATCGTTTATTAAACGTCTTCAGTTAATTGCAAGACCATTAATTATGAAATCTAAGCTTCCCACTTCTGGTTGGGGACATGCTATTTTACATGCAGCAACACTTGTACGCATCAGGCCAACAAGTTATAATGCTAATTCCCCTTTACAAATGATTTCCGATCTAGAACCAAGTATTTCTCATCTGAGAATTTTTGGTTGTGCGGTATATGTTCCGATATCCCCACCACAACGCACAAAGATGGGTCCGCAAAGAAGACTTGGAATATATGTTGGATATGAATCTCCATCTATAATAAAGTATTTAGAACCACTGACTGGAGATTTATTTACAGCAAGATTTGCTGATTGTCATTTTGACGATTCTATTTATCCAACATTAGGGGGAGAGAATAAACAGTTGGAAAAGACTATCTCTTGGAGATAATTATCGCTATCAATTCGAGATCCTCGTACAAAGCATAGTGAACTTGAAGTTCAAAAGATAATTCATATGCAAAATATTGCGAATCAGTTGCCAGATGCATTTACTGATCCGAAACGAGTGACTAAGTCTTATACACCAGCTGTAAATGCTCCAATTAAAATTGATGTCCCTGAAGGACAACCAAGTATTGCCAATGAGTTTGTAACACGACAAAAGAGAGGTAGACCTATCGGTTCCAAAGATAAAAATCCTAGGAAAAAAAGGAGGACATGTTGAAAATGATCAAAAAGAGGAAACAACAATTCTCGCAGAACCTGTTGACATAGATGACAAGGTTCCAGAAGAACCGCAGTCGCCAAAACCTACTGAAAATGAATAAATATCAATCAACTATGTCACAACAGGCAACAAATGAATCGCAATAATATTCACATTGATGAAATTTTTACTGACACTGTAGCGATCAACATTATGGAAGAATGTGATGATCTTGAGCCTACATCTATTTCAGAATGTCGGCGTAGAAAGGATTGGCCCTTATGGAAAGACGCAATCAATGTTGAATTAAATTCACTTGCCAAACGTCAAGTATTTGGATGTGTGGTTCGCACACGAAATAACGTACAACCAGTAGGATATCGATGGGTATTCGTACGTAAGAGAAATGAAAATAACGAAGTTTTGCGATACAAGGCAAGGCTTGTGGCACAAGGATATACGCAAAGACCGGGTATTGATTATGAAGAGACATATTCTCCAGTAATTGATGCAATTACCCTAAGGTATTTGATTTGTTTGGCAGTACGTAAGAAACTTGAAATGCGATTAATGGATGTCGTTACATCCTATCTCTACGGATCCTTGGAAAATGATATTTATATGAAAATCCCTGAAGGATTTAAGTTGCCTGAAGCACAAGCTTTAAATCGTAACGAGATTTATTCAGTTAAACTAAATAAATCTTTATATGGATTAAAGAAATCTGGGAGAATGTGGTACAATCGCTTAAGTACATTTTTGTTGAAAGAAGGTTATAAAAATGATCATATATACCCTTGTGTTTTTATCAAAAGATGCGGATCTGAATATGTTATCATTGCTGTCTATGTTGATGATTTAAATATTATTAGAACTCATGAAGAGTCATCAAAAATTATGAATTCTTTGGAAAAAGAATTTGAAATGAAAGACCTTGGAAAGACAAAATTTTGTTTAGGTCTTCAAATTGAGCACTTAAATGGCGGAATATTTATTCATCAATCTAATTATACCTCAAAAGTACTTAAGCGGTTTTATATGGATAAAGCACATCCATTAAGTACACCTATGATTGTGAGATCTCTTGATGTGAAAAAGGATCCATTTCGACCATCTGAAAATGATGAAGAACTACTCGGTCCAGAAGTACCATACGTTAGTGCAATCGGAGCGCTAATGTATCTTGCTAATAATACGAGGCATGATAAATCATTTGCGGTGAATTTATTAGCAAGGTACAGTTCTTCCCCAACCAGAAGGCATTGGAATGACATTAAGCACGTTTTTCGATATCTTCAAGGGACAATCGATTTAGGATTGTATTATTCATCTTCGTCCAAATCGGATCTAACTGGTTATGCAGATGCAGGATATTTATCAGATCCACACAAAGCACGATCTCAGACAGGGTATGTTTTCACTTGTGGTGAAACAACTATTTCATGGAGATCAGTAAAACAAACATTGGTCGCTACATCAACTAACCATGCAGAATTATTAGCAATTCATGAAGCTAGTCGTGAATGTGTTTGGTTACGATCTATGACGCAACATATTCTTGGAGCATGTGGTTTGCCGACCAAGCAAGAAGTTCCAACAACCTTTTATGAAGACAACGCAGCATGTATAGCACAATTGAAGGAAGGATTTATTAAAGGGGATAGAACAAAGCACATTTCGCCCAAATTCTTCTTCACTCACGATCTTTACGAGAAAGGCAAAATCAATGTTCAACAAATCCGTTCAAGTGATAACCTGGCAGATTTATTCACTAAGTCCCTCCCTACATCAACATTTGAGAAACTGGTGCACAAGATTGGAATGCGGCGCTTCAAAGATATCAATGGAAGCAATGATCAGGGGGAGTAAATATGCACTGCACTCTTTTTCCCTTCACTAAGGTTTTTCCTACTGGGTTTTTCTTAGCAAGGTTTTTAACGAGGCAGCTTCTCTCAGCATATTTCTCCTGGGACCGAACATTCAAGGGGGAGTGTTATAAAATAAGTATAAATATGAATGCTCCTTTGTCCCACATTGGAAAACTCTAAGGAATGCCTTCCAAGCCTTCCTATAAATAGAAGGCTATTTCACTCTTTGTAATACACACTTTACATTATGGAATAAGAAAGAGTTTGATAAATAATATTATTCTCTTTTATTTTCCTTTGAGTTCTAAACATTTATAACACTTCTTTCCAATTTATTATTATGAAATATAGGATCGTGTATCCTTACATAGGGGTGGGCGGGTTACATGTACCCGCATTACAGGTACGCACAAGCGGATACCAGCGCTAGCGGCAGATAAAACTTTGTTATTATTCTCATTCCCGTACATTGCGGGTACCCGCATGCGGTACAGTAACGGGTACTCAATTTTATGTAATTTTCATATTTTATAACCTAAAAAGTAAATCAATAGGTTCTCCAAATCAAATGTTGATTGGCAACTTGATTAAAATCTGAAACACTCGTAATAGCTGAGATCTAATAATCATTCAAATCCTACTCCGTCATTCATCAATGATAATAAAGCTACATCGTATATAATTAATTCGATTTAAAAATATAATACAATACAAAAAATAAGAATATTTTAGTTAATTAAAGTTACTTAAATCTTAATTATAAAATATCTAATGTTAATAAATATGCCATATTGTCATGTTTCTTGAAATTAGTATATTATTCGTGTGTATATATATATATATACATACGTGTGTGTGTAAATTTTCATTATTGAAGAGACATGTGGGTATCCATACGGGTACGAAAAATTAATAATATTACACATTCTCGTTCCCGCTTTGAAAACTAAAATGCGGGTACCCGCGTTGCGGATACCCATTCCCACTTTACCCGTGGATACCCACTTCAAATGTCCACCCCTGAGTCCTTACATAAAGAAAATAAATAACATGTCAATAAGTTATTTAATATATATATATATAATAAGATAATTAAATATTTAATTTTGAAATATCTCTTGACAACATGAGTGAATAACATGGAAAACTTTCCTGAGCAGTAATCAGTATGTTTATTTCTCCGCCTCTACAATCAAATGAACTACTACGCAAGCAGAGATCAAACAATATATTAGTTTTCTTTTTGACAGATTTACTAACCAAAGCTACTCCAGTGAAATCAATAGCATACATCAAACACAGGTAATGAGCGATCTCATCAAATTTATTTTCCTGGTTAGTTACTCATATGGAAGCCTTATGAGTATCCGTCAAGATGAAAAGTGATACTCATTTGTTCCAACGAAAAGATTAACATACATCATCGTGTACTGGAGTAAAAGAACTCCCTTTCGTGATGCCGCACGAGCACACAAACTGACAAACCAAGGTCAAGCATCTCAAAAATTTACTAAATATCCAATCACATCCAACTTCATTACTGAAGAGAATTTTCCGACCACCTGGAAAAGCGAGTCCTTAAAAAATTTGTACTTTTCAATATTTTGCTCTCCATGAATACCACTTCAGTTTCAACTGGAACAATAAAGGAGGAATCCCTAATATACCGCGAGCCAATCTTGGATCATATACATCAAATTGAACACGACTAAACATGTCCAAAATAACCTGCGCTGGTACAGCTGGTAGCAGAACAGGACGAGCCTCAGCAGGCACACTTTCAGCCAACTGACGGGCTTTCTCCATATGTGCATTGGCCACAGAAGCCATCTCAAAAACTGCACTGCATAAACCCTCACGAGAATCCGTTCTTATTTCAGATTGTCCATCTTGATTTACCAGCAGCCCATGTTTTTCAGCTATATTTGCAGGTATATAAGGAAAATGACGGCTTCTGCTTGCATGGTAGGGCAGAGACTTAAGAAGCAACAGAAGGCCACTTGCCTTGCCAATATGTGAGGCGGCATGATCTGCTGAGGTGGACTGTATACCACCTGCTTGAAGTGTTGAGTACAGAATCGTAGACATGGTGTCCTCAGCATATTGCTCCAACTCTTCCACAGATTTTGGAATATCAGTGGGCTCTTTGTTAGCATCGTTGATCCGAGCTTCAACTGATCGTTTTAACCAGCTCTTGCTAACCTTGTGCTCAGATATTACTGAAGCAAGCGCCTGAGCCACTGGGTGCTCGATTAGTTGATTGGAAAAGATTTTGTCAATTGCTTCTTGCCACCATAAAAGGCGCATGAGACCAATTCTAGGATCAGAAGCTACATCCATAGCTCTTGCCGTTTCAACATTGAAAGCTCGAAGTGCAAATGCTGATTTCCGCATGTTGGGTGGAAGTTCAAGAAGGCAAAGATAGTGGTGATAATCATAATTCCGCACTTGCTGGACACAGTAGGAAAAGGCTGACCGTACTCCACTCATTGAATTTTACAATTTTGCTTCTGCGTAAGTAAAAGCTGAAATGATAAAATGTAACAAATAAGGAAGTTGATAAACATCTATACAGATGTATCGATTTACAGCATTCAACCCGACTTACAGATCGATTAATTATAGAAAAGAAAACACGACAACCATTTAACGTATCCACATCATTCCCCACACATTCAGGCAAGTGTTTTTTCTCTTTCACTGAAGAGGTAGAAGATTATCAAGTGGCAAACATGCTACATGTAAACAGTACCATCACGTGGAGATTTTACAATAAAAATAAGCGGATGTTACAAAATCCATTTGTTTTTTGTTCATCACAAGATAAACTTGTGAAACCAAAATTTACAAAACATTGATAATAGAGCTCATAAGTCATAAGTGAAAACCTGATCATTTAGCAAATGGAAAATTCGATGATTCACGCTAATTACTCTGATTAGATAGAGGCCCGATCATGTTCCTAGCTAACTAAAGCCGGGCATTTCAAGATTTAGTTTGAACAATATTACAGTATTATCCATTTCTGCTATCTGCAACGATAATACGTAGAGGCTGCGAATGGGACAGCTTGGTCGATTTTCGGGTCAAATCTATTAACACTGAACCATCTCTTCCACTTGTATAACAAGTCAATTCCTATTGACATAACTAGAATAATACAAAAGAAAAGGGGGGCAATGAACATAAAATGTCAAAATTCAATTTTATTTTCTTCCCTTTTTTCCTTTCCTTCAGTGAGAGGATTGTGTCAATTAAGCTTTGTAATTAGCTTAAAATTTCAAATTTCATTAGACATAGATATATATATCATTATCATCTAGCTTCAGTAACACATTTGATGATAAATAAAATTCAATTGAATACACAAAAATAATACAATTAAAAGAATTTATCTGCAGCAAGGATAAATGACAAATTGCAACTGAAAAAAAGTCAAAGGAGGTGAAGATGAATACTCACATCACAGCCACAGGAGAGAGAGAGAGAGAGAGAGAGAGAGAGAGAGAGAGAGAGAGAGAGAGAGAGAGTGTTCACCGGAGCACGCAAGTTGTCGGCGCGGTGTGTGCATATGCGATTTTGGTAAATCTGGTGACCGAGTATAATGTATATAATGCATACGCGGAGTAAGGCATTGTAAAGACTAAATTGCAGAAGCTACCCTCTATTAGTTTTTATTTGCCAAATAATCCCCCTTCCTGCTTTTTGTTAGCTAGTAACTCCCTCTTAAGTTAACAACCTGGGCAATATCCCTCACTGTTGTATTGTGAATTGGTTAGTTAATAATACTTAGGGCAAGTTTGGTTGGGGTTTTATTTAAATAAATTTAAATAGTAGGGTGTTTGGCTTAACGTATTAAATTAAGGGTCCTTACCCCAATAAGCTCAAATCTTAATGCTTTATTTAACTTTCCAAGTTCCAACACAGCCATTTTGCCCCTAAAGCTATACACATGAGTATATTAGAAATGTTGATTTTTTCACTAACTCTAACAAAAAAATGTATTTCCAACATGACCAAAACTTTATCACGATGTGGTGTGTTAGCTGACACTCTGTTCGAGGACTTTTTCCTCTGCTGAGTAGTTATAGTGCCGTTGGCCGGTTGGTTGCTCTGGTGAACCTCGCCACAGGATGAAAGTTAGCGTTTCTTCTACAATGCACTTAGTTGTTTCCTATAAACATCAACACTAATCTGGAGTCCTTTCGTTTGCTGACTAAATACCTCACGTCAAACTAATTCGAGCTTCCCATTGATCTTAAGTTAAGCTCGGAAAATCTGCACTGAAAAACACGACATGTGAACTAGTTTGCGACTGACCCGCCGGAGGCACTCCGTTGCCTAAGTCACTGCCCATTGAGGGATGAGCTCATAAGAGTGTTTATAAGTCATGCAGAGTTGTAGAAACGTAATGTGGTTAGGTTGTTCTCAATGATATGTAATACGATATAGGTCATACGAGATAACTCATATGTTGTATGCCATTTACTATAGAAGACACGCTATAAGTCGTATTCAAGATGTTATATGGGAGCGATTCTGAAAAGTGTACTTTGTTAAGAATACTTAGTTAAGTATTTATAGACGATTAACTTCCTTAATTGTAGGAGTGTGTTTGAGTCTTGCATGATGGGCCAAGGTATCGTACTTGTGATATGCATTGTCATGTGCTATAAGTCATTAGGCATATGTCGTACGACATACGTGATACGCCGTAAGCCATGCGCCATAATCTCTCTCATATCATATGCCATGCGTCATACGCCATGTGTATTGTCTCATACACTATGGGTTGAAGTCGACTTTCTTGTTCATATTGGCTTATTTTATTGCCTCATACTCTAGTTAACATTAAAATCGAATTTTATTCTTTTGTAACCTAGTATAAAGGCAAACCAAGACATATGCCAAATTAGCATAGGCATATAACCCACGCGAAGGGGACTACAACCGAAGGGTTCCCACATATTATTATTACCATTCGTCTCAAAACATATATTTTGAGACACCATATTGGTTTGATGTCAACTGTCAAGCATCAATATTTTGGTTTGTCTTAATTTGATTAAGTGTATGAGTTGCATTAGTGTGTCCATGATTGGAGCCACACACATTCGATTTCACAAATATATCTTTTATTAGATCAATACGCAGCAGTCAGCACCCTTGATTTTCAAGAGGGATTTAGCAAACACATTTCTGTAATTTAATTTGTGATGTAAATTCTAAACTAATTAAAAAAATAAAAAATAAATGAAAACTTAAAAAATAATGAATAATAATAATGTTAACTAACTAACTCTATCTTTCTTGTCTAACAATCAAGTAGGGTTTAAGAAACTCTCCTCTCATCTACTCAAAACTAGGGTTTCTAAAATCTGCACCACCACTGCCATGAGCCTTTACCGACTTCTCCTCCGGCCACTCCGCCGGTACTCCACCTCCTCCAACCCTTACCCTTTCCATTCCACCACCACCGCCGTCGCTGATAATAATCATCAACAACAATATCATCCACCACCACCACCACCACCCACCAATAATTATCATCAACAATATCATCCACCGCCACCGGCGACCACCAATAACAATCATCAACAATATCAGCCACCGCCACCTGCAGCCACCGGTAATTATCATCAACAATATCAGCCACCGCCACCTGCAACCACCGGTAATTATAACCAATACAACAATTACAACAATAATAACAACTCCCACTACCCTAACGCCGCCGATCAGTTCTCCGGTACCAATTTCAATCACCCTAATCAGTACAACAACAACAACAATTATAATCCCCAATCCTCACCTTCCGCCACTTACAACCCTCAGCCCCCTGCCGCCTTTCCCGCCACCGCACCCAAATTCGATATCCAATCCTCCATTTCCTCCACCGCTCAGCCCCCGCAGCGCTCCTATGGCTACTCCTCCGCCGAGGAAGCCGCTGCCGAGCGCCGTCGTCGTAAGCGCCGCCTCCGCATCGAACCCCCTCTCTACGCTCTCCGTTCCAACTCACCTCCCACCCCTCCTAATCCAACCGACCCCGAGAAGCCCCGTTTACCCGACTCCACTTCCGCCCTCGTTGGCAACCGCCTCAACCTCCACAACCGTGTCCAGTCCCTCATCCGCGCTGGCGACCTCGATGCGGCCTCCTATGTTGCCCGACAATCCGTGTTTCAATACGTCCGCCCCACTGTCTTCACTTGCAATGCCATCATTGCTGCCATGTATAGAGCCAATCGTTATAACGACGCCAAGGCGCTGTTTCAGTATTTCTTCCGCCAGTTCAATATTATACCTAATGTTGTTTCGTATAATAACCTTATTGTCTCCCATTGCGAGTCGGGCGAGGTTGAGGATGCGCTGAAAGCTTATGAGTATATCATCGAGAATGCGCCTTATAGTCCTTCTGCTGTTACCTATAGGCATCTCACCAAGGGGCTTATTGATGCCGGTCGCATGGATGAAGCGGTCAGTATGCTTCGTGAAATGCTCAACAAGGGCCATGGTGCCGATTCGTTGGTTTTCAATAATGTGATCCTTGGTTTCTTGAATTTGGGGAATTTAGAAAAGGCTAACGAGTTGTTTGATGAATTGAAAGAGCGCTGCACGGTTTATGATGGGGTGGTGAATGCAACCTTCATGGATTGGTTCTTCAATCAGGGCAAGCCAAAGGAGGCAATGGAGTCTTATAGGGATTTGATGTCAAAGAATTATAGGATGGTGCCAGCCACCCGAAATGTGTTGTTGGAAACTTTGTTGAGGCACGGGAAGAAGAAAGAGGCCTGGGATTTGTTCCATGACATGTTGGATGATCACACGCCACCTACTTTCCAGGCAGTGAATTCTGACACTCTCAACATGATGGTTAACGAGTGCTTCAAGGAAGGTAATGTTGCCGAGGCAGTGGAGGTTTTCAAGAGGTCAGGGAAGGGTCTCAAGTCCAAGCCTTTCCAGCCTGATGTCGCTGCATATAATAATATGATGGCAAGGATGTGTGAGCTTGAAATGATGGAGGAAGCAGAACAGTACTATAAGCAGTTATGTGATAAGTCATTGTCCCCGGATGTTAATACGTATAGAACATTGATTGATGCATATATCAATGTGGACGGGGTTGATAACATGCTAGAGAAGTACTCAAAGATGGTTGAGGCTGGTTTGAGGGTTATTCCGCCTTACGCCAACAAGTGGTTCCAGTACTTGATTGGGAAGGGTAAGGCTTTGGATTGCCTGACACTTCTGTCCGGAATGTGTGACAGAGAACCAAAACCTGATGTGACGACCTTTGATATTGTGATAAGGGGCCTAGTTGAGGAAGGTAACTATGATGGCACCGCCACTTTGGTTAGAGAGATGATGAATCATGGAGTTGGACTTTCTGCTTCTCTTAAAGAATTCGTTTTAGATGTCTTTGAGAAACAAGGGCGGCAGGCGGAGATTGAGAGTATATTGAGAACAAGCCCCTTACCTCCTCAAAGGCCTTACCCGCCAAGAAGTTCACCAAGGCCAGAAATGGCAGGGCTAGGAGGAAGGGATTCGCCTATGCCATGGCATACACCCGTTTCCCCTCAGGTGTCTTACGGTAATCAGTTTGCACCACAAATACGTGAACCACCAATGGCGAATCAGACGACAAATGCCTATCCGGCAGGAGTTCAAGAGACAGAATTTCCTCGAATGGCAGGACAAAGTGTGGCCTAACATATAGGTGAGAGATTAACTGTTTAATGGTTTGGCCCGTAATACGTACGCCTTCATTTTATAACCTGGGCAACTATGCTTTGCTCTAGCTGTGACAGTGAATTGATCTGAAAATTATTGTAAGATTTATGGAGATTTACATAATGGGAGGTCTGCAAAGACAATTCTTGTAGTGGCATATGATTAATTTTATAAGTCTGTAATTCAACATTATAAAGTAATGAAGGTCTTTGGACCGACAATATTTTTTGTTATTATATTGATTGTCACCTTCGTGATTCTCCATGTATTTATTTTTCTTATTTGTCTTATTGAAGCCAGTACGTTGAAAGCTATAATGGAGATCGTTTTTGTAAGAAAACGTGGAATCGAGATAGTATAACATGTTGGCGTTTTTCCATAGTTGTATGAACAAAGTGTTATATTCCTAGTATCTGTAAAACTCGGTTATATTAACATCGGTGACGATAGCAGGATGTGAGGCGATTAGCGACCAATCAACATAACTATGGAGCGATTTGCGCCTACCAGACCATAAAATAGCAACCCACACAATACCCTCTGGAGAAGTGTAGTGTTTGGTGTCTGCAAGTGTTATGATGGCCAACGATGAAGCTCAAACCAAAAAGATCCTTTCATCCAATCAAATGTTTGATGTTGGGTCACAATCTCACAATCAGCGACTGTGATGGCCGTGTCCACAACAAGACGGGTCATCATAGGATTCCGCAAAATTGTGTTTGCAGTCAATGAGAATTTCAAACAAGGAGAAACTCTCCCTCTTAACTTATCTCATAATTTTAAAATATCTCTAATCAAGTTTTAGTCTATAAAGCACAAAGCATTCTTTGAAAGATGCCATCTTGTGTTCTGCATTGGAGGGCATTTTCATAGAAGAGTCACACGTCTGGAAAGGCGTATAGAGCAGTTTGCACATTTTAAACAAGTTAAGAGGCGTTCGCAGATCAATTGTCTTTCACGTTTAAACAAGTTAAGAGGTAATATTGGTCAATTGTACGTCATTTTCATCTTTTTCGATCAGCTAGAGTTATTTTTGTCCAAATCGAGAGTTAGAAGTTAGAACCTTTAAATTGCTCGTTGGTTGTGTGGGACTCATCAAGTTGAGATCATTTTCAAAAATTTCGACAGAATGAATGTTTTCTGCTTCATTTTTCTCATGAACGGATTTTATGCCTCTTCGGCACGACATGGAGCTTTTATGCCCTAGCTCGAAATAATTGAATTTCAATGCACAACAACTGTGTTATTTGAAATATTTGAGCATAAACCATTATGCACTTTGTTAAATAGCTAAAATATATTGGAAGATTTAATATACCCAACCGTATTCTGCAGACTATTGCAGACACATAACACTAGCTATAAAAGTTATTTACCAAGTATTGTACAAGGTTTCCTATACCATACCAACAATATACCTCACCGACCCCATTCTACTATGGTGGAGCACGAGAGCTGTACAATATGAATTTACATTGTTCTTCATAGTAGCTTTCCCTTACCAGAAAAAAGTCTGTCTACTTCTTCTGTCAATGATGATTTCAATTCCATAGCACTAGGAAGTATTTTCCTTGAAGGGACCGGATTCTTGTAATAATTGCATAACAAGTTCGAGCTGCACAAATGCGAAAAATAGTTAGTGAACCAAGAACCAAGCGAATAGAACTCACAATGAGTTATAAAACTTGATGTGAGGAGTCCATATGTGAAGGATCCAAACGACGATGTGGAAAGAATAGGGAACGGATGGAACTTTAGAATACTATAACATAAGTCAACAACCCCGATATTTTGACCTTAGTTATTGAAACTTCAATTATTGTTTGAATAGTTACAATAGAGAATGTTTTGAGACTAGACAGTCTTTAGGAGTGTAAATGTTGTCAGCCCTAAATTCTATCAGAATATCCGGTCATTGCCGTGTTATCATGGTGGTGTTTACAAAACACTTATTAATAGCTTATTGACTTTGGGGCCTAGATTAACGCTTTTAAGTACTTAAGATATTTTATAAAGAACACCAAAAAGCTGAAGTTGGGTGTATAGTGCTTCTCAGATGATAAGTTGTTTTTTTACCTTAATTTTGTTGATCAACAATAATTATGATACACTAAGCCACTTGATCAAAAGTATTCCAAACACTTCAAGAATAATTTTTTCGTACTTCAATTAGTCTTTGATGACACTTAGAGAACAATATCCCCTTTTGGTTTTCAGCAACTTAAAGCAAACGTCAAGAGTAAGAAATTAAGCTACGTACTGAAACTCTTGTAAACACCATAATGTCAAAATAAATAGAATGTAACAAATAAATATCACATAAAAACTAGCAGGAAAGAATCTCATACAAGATAATGAAGGACCACGCCTCTCATTTTATGCTGTAACAAGTGATATATAACGACTTTCCCATTTCACTATTTCGACAATATATAAAACATACCTGAGCTCTTTCTCGGTCTAAGAAATTTGAAATGATGTTTCTAAAGTCTTGATCTACGATATAATGACAGCTGTAGGTTGTTACTGGAAGATAACCCCTCTGAATTTTATGCTCACCTTGGGCTCCAGCCTCTACGCGTTCGAGGTTTAGTTCAATTGCTGCTTCTATTGCCTGCAGCATAAGCATAAGATTTCATTAACAACTTTCATGTTGGATAAATCCCATCTGACTACCGTTGAGACTTGAGATTGTTCATGATATCATTCAGACTACCCTAACCTCATATATATACAACGATAGTTTGGTATTAAAATCCGGGGGAAAAACCAAATCTAAGTTGACTAGGGGTGAAATAGATTTTTCTTTTAGAAAATGTCACTGTCACTAATTCAACCCACTTTGTTATTCTAATGACTGGACTTTTCTGCTATATAAGCAGAGACATTAAGGGGTGCACAACTCATATATTAAAACAAATGCTTCTGATATCAGGTCAGACTTTGAAGTATCAATGAGTTCTAATTTTATGAAAAGTGAGAGAAAATATATACTTATCGACTCAAACGCCATAGGATAAAATTGAGTTAACGAAAGATTCCTATTAATTCACAAGAATAAATGCTTACAAACCTTAAAAGATGTATTTCTGTAGTTACACAAACTGTCACAAACCTTTTTATAATTGGACTAAATCTTAGAGGTGTGTAAGAGTAATTGCATGAGAAGGAAACCTGATAATAGCAGGTTTCAAAATGCAAACTCGGGTAGTATGAATGAGGGAGGCATCCCCATAAGCGTCCATATAATGTATCTCCTCCTATCAGATTAAGGGCTCCAGCGACAAGTTCACCGTCCTCTTCTGCAGCAACTAGTAGCACTTGATCACCCATCTTCGAAGCCATATTGTGAAAAAAATCTCTTGTTAGATAGGCAGTACCCCACCTGAACCAATATTAGTGGCAATTTAAAACAATCTCAAGCACAACTTAGAATATGAAGAAGTCAGGAAATTATCTTTTAAATTATTGGAAATATTCAAACAAAGTCTAGATCCAACGGACAAACTTAACTTGTTATCAGTGGTATTCTTGTAGAACTTATAAAATGTATCCCAATGATCAGCCTGCGAATGTAGTAATACAAACAAATGTCATAATTTAAGAATACAAAAATGCCATTTCTAGACACACACTCGCAGACAAACACACACATAATCTAACGGAAATCACAAATGGTTAATTTAAGCTAGATTTGTTTTTAGGTAAGAGGATCCTTTCAGGTGAAGCAGCAGTCATATTAATGAAAACAAGAAATGCAGGTCATCAGAACATACCTTTATTTCATATCCTCTTAGGCGTTTCATGGTCAGATTTTGGGCAGAAATCTGAAAGAATGGAATATTACACGTTACTAGCTATAGACCTTAATATACCACAACAAAACAGACCAATGGGATCCTACTTTGAATCAAGGAATAAGATTGTCAAAGTAAAAGCTAAATCACAAGAAAAAACATGAGCACAAGAAAGCTATAGGAATTTTGGAGATTTCCGTAAAATATGCCTTTGGCCCCTGTGCTAATCAGTTTCATGATTCACCTTAACTGTCAGAAGAAATTCCAGAACTACATATATGAAAATTTTAAGTTCTCTTTGGTCTATCTCCACAATGTAACATGAATTTTCTTTTAGTACAACACAAGAAATGCGTGCATTTTATTTTATTATTTTCTACAATGCTGCCCACTGCATGATGGTGAGTTCTTGTTTTACCAGAGAATGATCCTGATTTCAGAATCACAACCAGCATGATAAGAACAAGTTGCTACAGTGTTCTATCTTTGTTCTCCCAAAATCCCCTTCTCATAGAAACACCAACCACACATCCCACAACCTGTTCTATAGGATGCAAGGCCAAGGAAGAAAACATGAATCTTGAAAGCAATTCATGACAACAGAAAGACTACTCGAATGTGAGTCTAGAGAAAGGAATCTTTTTTGAATAAGGTTGACGCCACGAAAACATCTCACATCCATGTTATGAGCAGCAGCCACACAGGCCACAGCTGCTTTGTAACTTGGGAGACACACAGATTCCCAGGACAGTCTAAGCAGGCTGTTGTGCATGGGTGCTTGGCAAACGGTCCCCCAGGTTATGTTGTACTATTGCAATTCGCGATAACAGCAGCCTAGCGGTCACTCAAGGAAAATCCGAACTTTGGTGTGTGGTATTTGGAGACCGCACACTGGTCACAAAAGCAATCCATCTCCAAATAGGAGATGAAAGTTCTTTTTTATATTTCACATTTTTTATTAGAATAGGTAATTTTGAAAAAATGGCGGATCGCTAATAGTTGAATGGCAAAAATAACAAATTCCCAAAAGAATGTTTCCTAGAGATTATACTGGCAAAAGCAGTTCCAACAGTTCTGATGGTGGCAGCATACAACAATTTTAGGTAGCACTGGGGATTTGACTGGACATCCTCACCATCAGTTTTTCGTCGACCTGATTTCTGAAAAATGACACTAATTCTCAGCACAAAAAATTTAATTTCGTCCAAACATGCGCAGTGATGAAATCCTCCACCAATAGAATCTGATCATATTTCCCCGATATTTTCATGACCTAGGTCTGTAGAAGAGCTTGAGGGCTCTAATTGGAAGTTTTAAAGGAGTCAAGCCGAAACCAAATGAGATGAAGCTCCAATAAGAACCAGATAATAGAAGCTACTTTTCTTTGACTACTACAGTCGGACCAAGATACAATAAAACTGAACATTACTGGAACATGTTTAAAGTATTGACTAAATTAAGTGGTTGAACAGTACACAAATTGCTCCTCAAGTTCAGTCCTCTATCGAAAATCTGACTCAAAATTTGACCAAAGCCCCCCAACCCGTCCCCAAACCAACCTAAATCACCTTCTTTTTTTAGTTTCCTTGTATTTGGCCTCCATTTTCTACATGTTTAATTATATTTGTAGGACAAGTAGCAACGGATTTTCTCCAAATATGATTGAGTTGGACTTCATCCAAAACATAAATGCGATTCAAATAAAACATATCAAACAATAAAATTTTATAATTAGCGCGTAAAAGTAATCAACAACTTAATTAATCTATACCTTAAACGTAAGAATGAGATTTTTCCAATGGATAATTTGGTAATTATACTTCTTTTTGTAATGGATACTTTTGGAGACCGGTTTGCGGTCGCCAATCCCTACTTTCTACTACCAGAAATGAAATTGTCTACAGAACAGGTCTCCAATAGCAGAGTCTTTTTTAGTGATTACGACTCGTGTTACATATTTAAATTCAATTTAATACAGTTATACACAAGTCGACGCCTATGGATCCTCTTATATGCTGTATGTAGTATCCCTCATCAATATGTGGTCGATTATTATGCAAACAACAATGATTAAAAATACCACCAAAGATGAAACATATCTTTTACATCATTAGGCTAGTTGGACAAATGGTAATATTTGGCAATATTGTGTGTAGTTAAATCTTGTCCCATGATAAAGACTTATAGTAGCACATGCAGAAGTTGAAAAACTACTTTAGATACAATCAAGTACGTGCTACATGCACACCAGTGCCACGCGCTTTTGCAGAAAAAAAGGCCAAACCATTCAGTTTTGTTTGCAGTTTCCTCCATAGATAGTGAATGAAAATACACCAAAGATATCCAGAAGTTACTTCATATAAATGACAAAATAAACTCTAAAAAGTGTCTAGTCAGCATTATGTGACTTTAATTTGTATGTTGCAAGTTTTCTTCTGTATTTATTATACCGTCACATAGTGCATCAGCGCTACTGGAACAGTCATTATTGCATGACACTTCAGTATCCATGGTTTAATCAGAGAGAGAGAGAGAGAGAGAGACTTAAGCAAATCATACTTTTTTGCGCTCCTGCCGAATATTCTTCCTTTTGCTTTGCTTCATGTCCATCAAGAACTCATCAAAACTGTGTACAAAGCAACATGCATTAGCATTAACAAGAACATCCACCTTTTCTGATTTTTTTCTCATGTACTTTACCATAGGAAAGTGTTACTGAGATCAGGATTAGATCCATGTGGCTTAGTACTTTTCAGTGAGGGGTCATCCAACAAACAGATAACGACTTTTTTAACAATAATAAAAACAGTTATTTTGAAAACTATAATTAAAATGTGATTCCCATACTATGGCAAATATATAACAGCACAAGAAAACTTGGCAACTAAAAATCTTTTGTTGATCCTGGAGGAATGTGATTTTTAGTCTCCTTGGTTTAACTTCTGATTTACGTTGGGCCATACAATGAAATACTCGTTTTTTGAGGCTTATTCAGTAGAAGACTTAAAGATGAAGCGACTTTGAAAACAGTACAGGTATATCTTTGTAGGAGAATCTGGAACACAGGATAACAAGAGATTTGAAGGAGAGAAATATAAACAGTACTTGGGTGAAGAAAAAGTTTCGCGGTACCTCTCTGGGGAGACTAATGAATAATTTCCTTATAATTATGTCTTTTGCTCATCTCTTATATGATTAGAAAGACATGTATGGTTAGCAAACAATTTTGGTGCATCTGGAGGAACTCCTTTTGGTCTTCATCATTTAAGCAGATACATTTTAAGAGACGAACAACATTATTAAATCATTTTTCAGTGGTTGGAATATTTCTTTAAAGGTATAAATGCATCACAATTCAAATCCCATAATATAGGTTGTTTGGCTAAGTACCCCCATAAATTTGGAACCAACCCCCATACCCCCATAAATTAGTCACAGTTACAGAAAACATCTCAAAAGAATGTGGTAAATAATATAGATTCTAGATTTCATGACTAATTCAGCTAATCATTCAAGATTTCCGGACCATATTCTCATTGACTAAATATGTATCGTAGATAATTCTTTGATGATAAAAAGTTTGGAATCAAACATGTCACAATTCTTTGCTTAATCATGAATTTAGTAGTATGAGTGTAAATAATTTATTTTCTCTATCCACTACCAGGGTAATGATAACATACAACATTACGTTGAACCTGAAGGCTTCATTCAAATGGAAAGCCTCCACTTGGTCCATGATTCCTAAAAGGCTCCAACATTAAGGAAATCCAATGTGCATTAGGCTCCCCTCTGGTATATGGAAGATTGGTGGGTAGAGAAATAAGCAGTCTGGAAATTCTGAAAACTACTTTAGTCCAAAGCCTTTAGCAGTGGGTTCAAGTAAATTGTTTCCCCACATCAATGTGGATCACAACATTGAGTTCATCCCATATTCCTTAGTTAGATAAGAAAGTGGTTAAGGAGATATTTTTTTCTTGTTGAGATGATTCTTTTATCTTTTTGTTGGTAACCTTGTTCTCATAGCTGTATCACTTCTCAATTCTTAGTTCGAGCTTCGAGTATGAAAAAGGCATTGGCTAAGTAATCAATTCTATAAGACAACACAATCAAGTTAACATATGGGTTGATGACTTGGTAAATTATAAATTTCAGTTCATTCACTGCAGCAAATACAAGACTAGTTAAATGCACCTACCTATTGTAATTACGATTTTTCCAGTGATACTGCATCCCGATTCTTTGCAGAAAACCTTTGTCCTTCAACTTCTCTGCCTCATTCGCAGAGGAGAAAGTGATGTGCAGTGATGACACCTGAAACTGGGAAAAAATAAAAAAAGATTTGCCACCATCAACAAAAGGAAGTACTTGGTTAAGCCATGCACTTAGCAAAACGTGTTCATAAGATATAAATGACAACCTACAGGCCACATTCTTAATATTCTTTTCAATAATGGTACAGACAACAATGAATTTCGACATTAAGTGGCAATTGATTTTATCGATTGGTGGATGGGTGATGCTACAAGCTAGCAGTATTATGATTCCAGTATACGAGACAAGAGTGAAAAACGTTAAAAAAAGCAAAACAAAGGTCTTCTCCTTCACCTGAAATTTGTGACAGTAATTTTATATGGAAGATTCAGTCGTTGTCAGTGCTCAAATTGCCAAAGGTACGGAGTATAAAACCCATACACGAACATGTTCACCACAGAAACTATAATGACAACAGGGCAGGAACTTTCCGTCTATTTTACAAGATAATTCAAAATTTATTTCATGTTCTTCAACATGTGGCAGGTACTGTATCTCGAGAAGAGAACAGAAAAAATAAGTGCGTGGAGTGATTTACATGAGCTTAATTTGGAAACAGCGAAAGTGCGTGGTAAGACTGATAATTACCTTAATTGTCAGTGCCACCAAGGCAGAGACTAAAATATCAAAGACCTGATCTCTATATTCTGTATTGCGGACTAGGATCCTTGGACCGGTAACTGGAGTGAACGGCACACAACATTGCAATTTTGGATAATATCTATATCCAGCACTGTAATAAGCATCTGCCCATGAACGATCGAATACATATTCACCATAAGAATGGCTGCCAAATTGAATAACAGAATGGCCAATTAAGAAAATACGAGGGAATACTTCACCCAAAGAATGTGTACATATTATGCATGTAAATTGCATATATCGAAACTTTCTCAGAAAATAAACAAACCTTTTTAGATAAAGAGGAACCACTCCTAGAATTTTATTGGAGTCATCTCGAGCAACTATGTGCTGTGGAACCCATCCTGTTTCCTGGAAGGAGTTATAATCATTTACTACCCAATGATGAGTGCAAACAAAGATTCCAAGAAGCAGCACATTATTAAACCTCATGGTTTTCCTTCCTCTTAATAAGATAGTGAACATGTGCTCCTAGAAGTCTGGATATGAGACTCCTTTAGAATAGAAATTGCAAGCAGTTAATAAAATGGAAGCATACTTCAAACTATAACATGTAGCTTCCACAGCTTATGTTACCAATTAACATAAGAGAAATTGAGAGATTCAGTGAGAAAAATGTTTTCATAAAAGAGATGCCCTCAATTTGTTAAGTCATGGAACATTATCTTCTGCTGTTATTTCCCATTGCAAATCACATTCCCTTAATCGTGTAGGCCATCAAGGTGACTGCATATTATATTTCGAACATTGTAAGAATATTCATACAGGAACCATGGATGAATAAGAAAGCAAAGGCCAATGACATAATATTTGGTTATTATGTGACCTCAAATCTCCAAATTGTGAGTGGGGTACTCAAAGAGATATAAGTACGCATGGCCTCTGATGGGACCATTGTTTATACAGGTAAGAAGCACAGATGCTTGATGAATCAAGTATGCTTCTTTTTGCTTAGTTTAATAACAATGCTTGTCGGGCCGTCTGGCCGAACTTATTTTCTTTACCGCTCAAAGCGAGTTTATCCTCACATTAATCATTTCACTGAGACCATGTTCGAATAAGTGTATAGTTTATGATATCCATATCTACGATAAAGAAACAAAATATCAAGAGAACGACACTAACAATATTGAAAAGGAAGGAGAACGACGAAGAGGAATGCGGCAGTGCACGCACAGTAAATCAAGCTATTATGACTGGATTTCGGATGCTTCAAGGGCCAGGCCTATGGTTTCTCGATGGTGATAAGTCAATCAGATGATAGAAACCTTATCAGTTTCCTAGAAGGTTTTTGCAACTTGTTGAGATCCTAAATATGGGAGCAATCCTGAGATAAGTGGAAAAGCTAGTTTCATCTTGTCTGCATCATAGCAGGATAGGTATCAACTCTAAGCCCACAGTAAAGAGTTCAATTTATGGACAAGTCAGTTTGAATGCATGCTCTGATGCACAAAAGGACAAGCGTTAAAAACCATAAGATATGAAGACACTGTATATACTCTAATATAAGGTACCTTGACAAAGCTATGTAGGTGCATATAAAAAATCAAAGATGAAAACTTTCTATTTTTGAAATAGAAAAGACCAAAACATATTACAGAAGTAAGCACGAATGAAACAAATGATCATTACTGGCATCAAGGTTGGCAGGTGACAGAGAAGGCCAATAAAATGCAATATTGATGTTCATCCAAGTGTTAAGTAACCGTAATCATAGGGGACATTCATGAGGCTAACCTTGACTGCACAACCCGTCTCCTCTAGACTTGAAAGAAAAGCATAAGCAAGAAATGGATTAAGCTCTGGACCTGCCGAATCAAGAGTACAAGCATCCCATTCATCCGAGGAAACCTCGGAGATAGACGAGATAACTGAAACCGATAGCTTTTTGGATTCATCAAAGCTTGCAGAATCATCCTGATACATACATATTAAATAGCAAAAAATGTGTAACGTAACATTAACAACATGATATATATATATATATATTTATATATTTACAAAGAGAAACTTGAAGGACCGGAGCACATTGCAACAACCTTTGACCCAGAGTCTGTCAAAGTGAAGTCGCCGAGTGCTAGTTCTGGTTTGGCAGACTCAACAGCTTTCTTCGGCCCCCAAAATATCGCTTTTATTTTAATCCCAGCAACATTATTATGTATGCATCTCTTAAATGGTGATTTTCTCTGTAAACAAGAAAGTACGACGACCCATTATTATTATTATTATTATTATCAAGCAGGCAAAGCAGAAATGTTAAAAAAAACAGGAATTCCAAATGAGATGGAAATCCAACAGAGCAATATTTCACAATGGGAAAGAATTTATCAATGTACAATTGATTCAACCCAAACTTGGCATTAACTAATTAATTAATGAGAAAGAAAACCTAGAAT
Source organism: Linaria vulgaris (assembly GCA_948329865.1). NCBI lineage: Eukaryota > Viridiplantae > Streptophyta > Magnoliopsida > Lamiales > Plantaginaceae > Linaria > Linaria vulgaris. The sequence continues at coordinate 79,129,359 of OX415253.1, forward strand.
TTTGAGAAAGTCAAATTACATCAAAGTTTTCAAACTGATTGTAAGTTAAATAAATATCCTTCAGTTACCACAAGTTTCCTACTTTATACAACAAATTCCATCAATTTTATGACGAATTTATCGGATACTTCCTTCCAAATTATCGATTGCAAAAATTGATTTTTTTTTCAATAAAAATAATTAAGAGAAAAAGAATAATACTGTACTGTAGGAGTTGCTTACAGGAAAAATTGAGGTGATGTTGCCCAGAAACAGAGAAGGAGAAGCCACAGCAACTGCCATTGCCGTTGCCGTTGCCGTTACCAGATATGATAATATTTATTATTTTTATTTTTGTTGCTCAAATTTTCACTTTATTTTATTTTTTACTCTTTATTTTCTGATTCGGCAAAATTCCCCAGCCACGCTTATTTTGTTTAGTTGTGAAAAAGAAATTAAGTTGGAATTAAGATCAGATAGATACCAGATTGAATATAGTGACATGCAATGATCATAGTAAAAGTGTTACTAATAATGCAACAATCATATTTATCTCCAACAACTATTATTAAATCTCCCTCACATTTTCGTTTGGGATACCCATATTGCCAAAGCAGAAATTAAATTAAAGAAAATTAAATCCATTCCTAAATCTTAGCATATATATCCCTTAATCATATAGCAAGTCAATGTTTATCATTGACACGATATTATATTGTTTCACTGCTAAATAATTGTTTTAAATTGAAAAAGATCATTTCATTATTATTAGCCACCTAGACATTAAGATTCAAGAACAAAAACTCTAACCGAGCATATACGTATATACATAGATTTTAATCAAAGAAAAAGAAAAAAAAAGATATATCTGTTTTAAGTTTAATGCATATATAAAATAATTATTGAGCAAAATTACTGAACTAAGGGTGAGATTGTTTCAAACATAAGTTTTTAAATATTTATTTAACGAGAAAATGTGATTTGCATCATGGGCTAACGTAACTTCAGTTTTTATCTTTACTTACTACATATATATATATATATATATTGAATTTAATGGAAAATGAAATTGAATATTATGAATATATTTGTCCTAAATATTGTAGTAGAATATGTTGGATTTTGCATTCATACTTATAATTTGTTTTCTACTAAAATAGATTAAATAAACGTGCTTCAGAATTTATATATTTTTTAATTAGTATCAATTTGAAAAATACGTAAAGTAAATAGTTCTGTTGATTAATATTATGTAGGTCTGAAAATGTATTAAAAGATCAAGCCTTATTTTATTAATTTTTTGTGTAAATAATTGTGGTAAGATCAAACATTACTTTATTAATTTATTTTATAACTAATTTATCCTAGGAGCGAGACATTGGAAAGAGATAAAAAGAAGATATGGATATATAATTGCTAAAATTAAGGAGTATAAATTACCAGAATGAAGGATTTTAAAAGCTGATTTAATATTCCTTAATTATGAAGGGTAAAATAGAGATATTTGAATTATTGCTCTTGGCTCCAACAATTTCTCCTTTGCCAATATCGCTTGAGTGCAGTTGGATTACTTCCAATATAGTTTTATTTTTTATAATGGATTTCCCAATATAGTTTTTGTTGCTACTGTGTTAAATTTTGACTAACCACCATCCAGGCTCCTTACCCATTACCAAGCAACACAATTTGTACAAACTACAAAGGAGTGTATTAAAGTGACCTAGGAGCGAAGCGAGGAATATAACTTTGGGGGCGAAATATTACAAAATCATGAATTCAAAGTGATATGGGCTAATATGGTGGTCCAGACAAATTGAACATGGACCGGCGCAACCCACTAATAAAGTCTTATGGAATCCGTCGAATACTATAATCGATGTATCCACAAAAAGGTACATCGAGTATTATACTCGATGTATAAGATATATTCTATGTACTCGAGAATTGTAGATTGTGGTCCCGCATACCAAGGTATATAAGTATCATCCACCCCATAATCAAGGTAATTTATTTATTGGATTATATTGTTCATTGCTCTTAGATCGAATATAATACTCGACCTAAAGTATTCGATATATTATTTCAACGTTTGTACTCCTTATATAATTGTTACTAAGGTGGAATACTCGACGTGCCAATGCAGTCGAGGTACTAAGGAACATTTGAAGTACCAGAATATTCGACCTATATATCCAAATATCGAATCTATCAAGATACTCTATCTACTCCAACTACTCGACCTATTGCCTTGTGTTGTTGTTCTTTGGGTGAGTTCCGAACAAAGCTAATCTTAGAGACCACACGGAAGTTCATGGATCAGATTTTGCGGAAGTCTAAGGGGATGCTTACCATGGTTCATCAAACTCCGAGCAAATTTACGTCGAATCCCAACCTTTGGACTGCTCCTCAACTAGCATACCTCAAAGCTAACACAGACACGACATCAAAGTGGAATCAGACGATGCATGAGGGGCATTCCTCCTTCGTGACCATGAGGGAAATTTTGTTCTCATATTTGGTGATGTTGTCCTTGATTCAACTGCGGATAAAGTGTCCATCATTCTTCAAGCTGTGAAAAAGGCCAAGAACTCAAGCAAACATTCATTTAATTTGAATCTGGTACTAAAGCGGTTGTGGATTAAGTAAATGATGTAGACATGATTTGCAACTGCCCTTGTGAGCAAACTATCATCAAGATTCAAGACATCAAGTTGTAATTACGGACGTCCATAGTAAGATTGGAAGACAAATTTTTGAGTTTTAAATTTTACATTGTTTACAACTTTCCAATATTGTATAATATTATTTAAAGCTAAAAATGTTTAAGTAATTTTATTTTTTTAGACCACCGCTGCATTATTTAGAAATGGCACATATAATTTATCAAAAACATAGGATCATCGAAGTATCTGCATGTGGTATAATATCTTAAATTGTACTTATTCGTCACATTTAAAATTATAAATTTAATGCAAAACACACATGTGATTTGCTTCTTAGATGATTAAACCAATAGTAAAGATGCGTAAAATAATATAGCAAGTGAAAGCAACGTGGGTAGGTTATCACAACCCAACAAACATGTAAGCTGATTTCAAAAATAAATTTATATGTAAAGAATTTGTATACATGTAATGTGAAGTTGACTATACGAATATGAAAATAAGACCAAATCAAGTTTTCGTAGTGAAGCGAAGGACAACTTGATCGTTGCAATTGTAGGCTGACTTCTGTGGTTGACATCTTCTTCACAAACTCTAAACAAGTAGCCCAAATATACCTTTTCATACCAACAAGATCTCTTGGATATAGGAGAAGTGAATCGACCCTCTTTGTCGTCATGTTTTTATTGACGAACCATTGAACAAAGAAATTAGCATTTGTTCCTTGTCATTTACCTTTCTTCGATAGTCAAAAAACATAGAAGAGACTTCCAAAAACAGTAATAATATATGATTTATTTTCTATTAAAACTGTAGTAAATTAATATTTAGGTTTTATATGTTCACTAAATAAAGTTTTAATGGTCGATACACATCAGAAAAAAATATGACAATGTTACACACGTGACATATATAAGGGGCGTGATATACTATAAGTTATTTACTGAAAATAAACATGTCGTAAATACAATGTTATGAATGAACATTACACGAAAACAAACCTGAAAAAAGAAAATAATTTAATCGGAGATAAATGGGAAATATTTATATGTATGTTGTGTTCAAAAAGAGGATAGCAACACTTATATCCATAAATTAGTTTTATCGCACTTCAAAACATACTTTTTATAGACTAGCAAGTCACCAATTTAAAAACTAGAGAAGTAGATGAAGCATAAAACTTAAAAATCGGAGTAATTGTGCATTATTTGTAAGTCTTATATGATTATATAAATGTTGGATCATGAAAAATATATTAAAGAAATTTGAAACAAACAATATGGCATATGAGGGAAACAAATAATTTTTTGGAATTCGTTTAGGGGATCCAAAAGTGTAAGGCTGGAAATACATTTTCCCAAGTATATATATATATATATATATATATATATTATAATTGATGATTTTAACGTGAAAACTTCATTTAGGCCCCGTGAATCAGCAAAAAAGTTAGAATTTACTTTAAAAAATCGAGATAAAATATATGAAAGCTTAATTATGAAAGACGGGGTATCAAAAGTAACATAAATTACCAAACTTATTAGTGTCTCAGCGCTTCGTAACTTAAACTTAATCAAAGAGGGCGATTCACTTCTCACATATCCATGATCTGATCGTACATAGCAGTCGACGACAACAATCTACAAAGAAAAACAAATTGAGGATTAATTGAGCCATAAATTAGAAGGAAATAAAGGTTAGCTAATGGGTGCATTAAAATTGGTGTTGTGGTAATGGATCCGAGCGAAGCAGTACATGTATATAGATAGGGATTATCAATGTAAATTTAATAGTGTTTACTCTGCCCATCACAAAAATTAGAAGAAAAATTAACATTTTATGCCATAAACTAAAATTTAAAAGAAAGTTTCTACCAAAAAAATTAAAAAGAAAATACTATGAAATCAAGACAAAATTTAAATGTGCCCACCGAATAGCCCTTTGCTCTTGTAGTCGGTAATAATTCTATTTGTGTTGCATGTGCGCTATTTCTGCATATTTACCCATAGAAACAATTATATCATTGATTAGGACGTAGATCTATTTGTTATACATGCTAAAGACGAAGAGAAAACAATAGTTTGATAGCGCTAGATTTACTTGTTGTGGGAGAATGAGAGCGGCTAGGGTAAGGAAATGAGTGAAGAAGAACGGCATAAGAAGAGAAAAATCGGTTTAAAAAGGAAAATAAGTTGGTAGACAATAATTTGGGTTGGGCTCGGATACGCAACCAATATCTCTTCAAGATCACAACAAAAAGAAAAATCATTTTGGGTCGAATACTACAAAAGCCTTTTATTATCAGGTTGGTATCGTCATATTGGGTTAGCTCATTCGTCAATTAAATTTAAAAGAACGCGTTTTTCTCATCCTCATAGTTTATTGATTAATAATAGTTTGATTGGCTCGCGTAGTCATGTCTTGTTCGGTGTTGAAAATGTTAACCACTTAAAGTCTTGAGGATCAATTATAAATTTTTAAGAGTTTATAGAAATTATTAAACAAAAAAAAGAAACTCATTCTTTTTTATCATTCCTCATAGTTTATTAGTAATATATAACTGGCCCTCATCGTCTCATTTGTCTAGTGTTGAAAAAAATCGACCCTTACAGAATTTCTAAGAGTTTATGTAAATCACCTAAAGTGTAATTTCTCATTTCTCTCGCATTCCTCCAGTTTATTAGTAGCGCTATCATTTTCTCGCGTCATCTTTCCTTTTTTATGTGGATCCCCATGTATTTTGGAGATCAACAGTAACCGTAAATTATGGGACGGCCTAAAAGGCATTTGATATGTTGAAAGAGTTGACCACGTTATGTTAGATTATATTTAATAATCTAATATGTGGGCTTTGCAAATTAAGACAATTACATTAAAAGGCTAATTATTTATATTGGACTAATTAAGTGATCTAATTAAAGAGTCCAATTAGTATATTAATATGTATGGGCTTTGTAATGTGTAATTCCATGTTGTACTCTAACTAGTGTTTATGGGGCTCTAGTTAGTTTACTATATAAGGTTATAGGGTCTTGGTCCCCAAGGCTAATCTAATGACTACTCTTCTCCTCCATTCCCATCAATAGAGAGAGAGACCCGTAAAGAGAGATAGATTAGTCTGTGGAAGACCAAAGTCCCACCGTTCTCCCGTAAAAGCTTATCTATATGGATCAAGGTACGCATCTCTAATCTTCTTCGTTAATCTTGATAATCTAGCATGAGAACGATTCATGTATATTTAAATATACCACTACCAAGTGGTATCAGAGCTATAATTCATGTTAGATTATTAGGATTGATCATATTTATTGTGACTATTGAATTTTATGCACGTTATGTTTGGGATTTTTTTTGTTTTTTTTTTTGAGTACTATACGTGCTTATATATGATCACATAATTATGATTGTTGCGGGATTGATCTCATATAGTGAATCATATGTTATTCATGCTTTTCTGGTAACCGCTTAACGGATTGTTGACGAATTTGATTTTATCCGACATGCTATACAAATTGTTTATTCATGAAAGCGGTGCGCAATTCTTGTCAATTTGCTGCGATCAATTCGTTATTGCATGGAATCTAATTTTGGAAATATGTTTCATGTTACATAAGATATCAGGGACTTTTCCTTGTTTGAATATTATAATATGGTGATTAATCATGTTGGATTGATGAGAAAGTAACCTCCAGTACGTTTCCTTTGCTTCATGAATATAATAAAGTATGTTTCCTTTGTTTACTTGTTGGAATCAGTAGTCATGCTGCAAGCCTGACTGTTATTGTTTCCTTTGATTAAATAATTTGGATTAATCAGGATTGTTGCATATGTTTCCTGAACGTGATTGTTGCATATGTGACTTATTATATAATGTAGTAGTCATATTAATGAATTATGCATGCAACTTCTGCTTATGACAGCTCCTTTTTTATTATGTGAATTAATTTATTATGTTGGATTATTATTCATGAAAATAATAATAAGGGTGTTTTCCTTCACGATAACAAATAATAAGGGTGTTTGGGCAATTTTGGTAAAGGTTATTTTGTAAAACACCTAAGGCCGTCTTCTTCATCAAACAAGCTCTTTCCCGTCGACGGCGCCTTGGTGAGTATGTTTACTTTTACCGGGTGAATACGGATGGCAAGGACGGGGAAAGCTCTTCGGTTTTCAATCTCAATCGCGGCGGAGAGGCATTCGGTTTCACCGTTCTCCTCCAGTTTAGTCGTCGCGAATGGAATAAGGATTCGCCGTCGTCATACACCGTAAGGATTGGTTGAACATACGACGGGAAGGATTCGATGCGCCGGAGATGGCATTAGGTGTGGTCGATCTCCGCCGTCTTCGCCCGATAGAACGAGCTTCGCGCGCTGCTCGCCGCTAGTATCCGGCTGGAAAATGAGGAATTAGCCTCGTTTACTGGCGGCGAGAGTTATGTGTGGAGCTCGGTCAACTCGCATCTCGCGGTGGTGCGTTGGTGGCGGCGCGTCACCTGTTGTGCGAAGAAGATAATTGGAGAAGATGAAGTTTTTGGGCTTGGATTTGGGCCATTATTGTTTGGTTGGGCAATTATGGTTGTTGGTTTTAAAAGGAAATATTAAGGCCCAAGTTTCAGTGTTTTAAGAGACCAATTTAACTTATGTTGGTAAAATTCGAATTTAAAGCGCAGTTTCAGTAAACTTCAAGCCCAATAGTCTTTTGTCGAGACTTTCAGCCCAGTTTCTAAAGTTCTTTATATTGGTAAAATTTGGGGTTTCGTTGATTTAATTATGTGATTAAAGTATAATGTCTAAAATCTATGCGGAGATTAATCGGCTCAACGGAAGGTTAATTTTCTGGCCAGATAACGTTATTAGTTAATAAAAATTTGACGAGTTATGATTTATCCATGCATATAATATTTCGTCCTAAAGGAAGTTATGTTATTGGCAGGATTTTGTTGTCAAGTAATTATTAACGGTGAATAATGAATATGTGATAATTAAGGTATTCATGCATGCAGTATATCGGCCCAACGGAAGGTGTATTGTTGGCAGAAAATTGTTATCAATATTTATTATTTTTATATGAGAGCACCACTTACAACTGTTTTTTTTGTCTAAAGACGAAATTTCAGGTTGTGTTCGGTATCTCGTGAGGATTCATCTAATTTAAGTTCTTCACATAATTTAAATCATTGGTCTTGTCATTATGAGGTTGCATGAAAATAAAGTTAATTTATATTTTCGGATTAAGTGCCCTTTTATGTGTGTTAAAGCATGTTGTTTTTTTGTGCTTTTGGTTAATGTATCTTCTGTATCTGCCATCTTAAGTGTGATCATGTATAATGTTTGATTAGGATTTGATATGATGCGTGTCTTTATTAATTATGCAGAAGGATATTTTATGTATTATGGTGTATGGTAATGATGCATGCTACAGTTCATGACTATATTTATATATGGTCATAATATGGTAAATTCTTGGATTGGGCACTTTCTTTAAAACCATGTGTCCTTTATTTTGAAATAGATGGGTTGAAACAGAATGTTGCCAACGTAGCCTCTTGTGTTTTAATTTATTTATTTTGAGATAATAGGATGTGTGTGTTTCTTGTTTATGCGGTTGATGATCGGCCCTACGGAAGGTCTTTGATTGGCAAAATAAGGGATGCACTTGCGGGAATGATGTGTAATAATTATAAGGTTTCCATGTGGACAACATATCGGCCCAACGGAAGGTTGTTGTTTGACAGAATTTATTATTAGCATTTGATTCCTGCATGGAGAGTACCACTTTCAAATTGAGCTTTCTGTCCAACGACTAAACCTCGATGTTGTGCTAGGTATCTTGTTCAATGGGCCCACCACACTTTGGTTGATTGAAATTTATGTCTTACATGATTATTTTAGTAAACTTTACATGTTATGATATGAATTTCTTTTAAGTGAGCTTATGTAATCTGTTTGTCTTTTATTAGTTTTTATTTCTACTGTCAATATTATTGCCGACATAATCTAAATTTTGGTGCTTAACGGCACAACTTAAGAGCTGGAAAGAGAGCATTCTGTTAGTTCTCTGTTGCATGAATTTAGACTTAATGTTAAGGATATAACAACCTACTTCTCTTACAGAGACAAGTTCCATTCAAGTCAAAGTGAACTTTGAGAAGTGGGAAGGTTCTAATTACTTGAGTCTGAATATACTAAAGCGCAGCGTTCCAGAAGTATTGAGGTTCGGTATGTCATATGTGGTATTTGTGAATGTTTTCCTTTAATAAAGTTAAAACGATTTGTAAAGAACGTAAAGGCTGAGACAAGCGAGCTTTTAGCTAACCTTGCTCGTATTAGGTATAAGGATAAAGGAAATATTAGGGAGCACATTCCAAAATTGTCTAACATTGCTTCAAATTAAGGCACTAGCTTGATCTTCTTGATCACTTGCTTGTGCATTTGGTACTTATATTCTATAATGCATACTTTGGTCAGTTTATAGTTTAAATATAATACTAATAAGGATAAATGGACTCTTAATGGTTCATTTATATTATGTGCAAGAAGAGGATAGATTGAAGCATGAAAAGACTAAAAGTGCTCGAGTTGCAATTACCTCCAAGAGCCTTAAGCAAAAGAGGAATGAAAATAAGGCTACTACAGTGGGAACTTCACACGCCAAGACTCAAGATAAAGAATTTTGTTTGTTTATTTTGCGAGACACTTGGCATGTGAAGAAGGATTGTTCCAAATATGCCAAACACGTCTTATGTCATGCAAAGAAAGGGTTGCATTCAGAGTTAATCGTTAAGTGATGATGAAAGAATCATCTATATGGGGCGATGACAAAACAGTTTTTAGTTGAAAAAATTGGCATTCTTAGAATATCTTTTGAGACTAGTCATTTAGTTGAATTAAGAAAGACTTATGTAGTTCTGTCATTTAGACGGGTATGTTATTTCTTTTGGACAAATTTGGTAATTCTTGTTCATTTAGAAATAATAAATTTGGTCTTTTGCTTAATTCTGTTTTGGTTGCGACTAGTACCTTGATTGATAAAGTATGTATGCTAAAACAATTGCTTCAACTAATAAAACCCTGCAAATAAAATCAAGAGGCACTAAAAGTATGTAGTATAAATAAGTCCTTTGAGACAGGAAATCTGAGATATCTTGAGGATGTTGTATTTGAGGGGGGGAGATAGTGGTGTCTTTGCAAGACAACAATGAGGTCTCACCTATGGTAATCCCTGCCCAATATCTAGAGCTTGCTTCAAAAGAGCGAACACAATAACCTCAAGAGGATGTGTCACTTATGTGATACAAATAAGTATTCCTGTCAATGGTATCACAAGTATCATCAAGTCATTGCAAATTTAAGTTTAATACAATTGATACTTGTATATATCATTAGTTCAGTGGGAGTAATTTATATTCCTAATGCTCGGTGTTAATGACATCCTTTTCTAAATAAAGGAGATACAAAAGATTCATTTTTCTTTGGAAAACTGAAACTTTTGTATGCTCAATCTTGTATGCATCTGGATTTAGCGTACATAATATATGTTGGGCAATTACTAAGTGAGCTCGTATGGATCGTTGGATTGCAGCCAAATGGGTTATAAGGTACTTAATAGAATAAAAGATTACATGCTCATCAATTGTAAGTCAGAAAATTAGGAGATCATTTGGTATTTTGACTACAATATGGGGTTGCCAAAGGATCCAATTCTTGTTATGTCTATATGCTATCAAATGAAGTTATATTCTGGGAAGGTGTTCATCAGACACTTGTAGGTTCTTTCAGGATAGCATTATAGTTTATAACTTGTTACGTGGTAACCAATTTTGTGATATGACTGTGAAATTTGTCACAAGGCTGCAAGTTGTGGATAAGTTTTGAAAGACCACTAAAGGTTTATGGTGACAATATATTACAGTTATATATTTGAACAATAGGATTTCGTCAAGGTCTAGCCACATAGACATTGAAGTACCTAATTGTTATAAGAGAATTCAGAGTTAGTTAGTGTTTAATGAGCATATAGAAACAAACGTAATGCTAGCTTACCCACTTATAAAGATTTGACACTCAAGGTCTTTCATGAGCATAATGCTTATACGAGTGTTGTCTTATTTATGATATGCAGTTTTAGTGGGGGTTTGTTTCATGTATTTGGCTCATTTATTGACACGATACATTGGTTTATGTATGTTCGGTTTTCTGCACAAAAGGTTGATAGTTTTCTTATTATAGCTCTGAATATTTTATTTGTTTTATCTTTCATTGTGGTTTGACATAAGGTTTAAAAGACTAAGGTTGATCTCCCGAAAGATTTAGGACCAATTGGAAATATGCATGTTTATGATCACATTGCATGTAATTTCTATGTTACACATACATACATGATCTCTGTCATTTGAGTATATTTGGTATGCATGATCATTGAGGGTCGAGTTACGATTGATGTAACAAAGGCCGCTTTGGTTTCATGTTGGTATATGATATGGACAAGATTGTTTAAGGAAGATACTTCGGCAATTAGCAAAGTTTGTGTACACCTAAAGTTATCATATGTAATTGTCGTTTGGATTTAATTTGTAGCCCAAGTGGGAGATTGTTAGATTATATTTAATAGAGAAAAACGCAAAACTATACCCAACCTATAGGTTTTTTTGCGGAACTATAACCAACGTTTAAAAAGTTGCAAAACTATACCCAACCTTTGCATTTAGTTCGAAACTATACCTAACGTTTATTTTCGGCCATTTACAGGGGCAAAATAGGTACTACACTTCTAATTTATAAAAAATAAAAAAATAAAAAAAAATCATTATTTCACCTATTATTATATTAAATCAAATGATTAAACTATTATCTCTTAAAAGTATACCTTTATATATTAAAAAAATAAAACATTTAATTTCTTAACATATATAAATATATAAAAACAAGTATATATTTATATATTATAAACAATAATATATTTAATTCTTTAATATATATAAATATATAAAAAAGTATATCTTTATATATTATAAACAATAATATATTTAATTTTTAATATATATAAATATATAAAAAAAGTATATCTTTATATATTATAAACAATAATATATTTAATTCCTTAATATATATAAATATTTAAAAAAATATATCTTAACATATATTATTGAAAACATATATCTTAAAAACATATATTATTGAAAACATATATCTTAAAAATAATAATAAATTTAATTTCATTATATATTCCTTAACATATATAAATTTATTATTGAAAAAGAAAAAAAAACATCCCCACGTACAACCCCCCTAGCCCCCCCCCCCCCCCCCCCCCCCCGTCAACCCCCAGCCCCCCCATCCCCGACGCCCCCACCTTACCCCTACCCAGCCCCCACCCCGTCAACCCCCAGCCCCCCATCCCCGATGCCCCCACCTCCCCTACCCCTACCCAGCCCCCACCCCGGTGCAGTGGTGGCGGCGTCGATTTGACGCCGCCGCCACTGCAAATCGCGGTGGCGGTGGCGGTGGCGGTGGCGTCAAATCAACACCACCGCCACCATCACCACGATCGCGGTGGTGGCGGTGAATCGCGACGCCGCCATCGGTGCAGTGGTGGCGGCGTCGCGATTCACATCGCTGCCCCAGCCCCCCATCCCCGACACCCCACCTCCCCCCTACCCCTACCCAGCCCACACCCCCGGTGCAGTGGTGGCAGCGTCGATTTGACGCCGCCGCCACTGCAAATCGCCACGATTTGCGGCGGGGGTGAATCGCGACGCCGCCACCGGTGCAGTGGTGGCGGCGTCGCGATTCACATCGCAGTGGTGGGGGTGGGGTGGGGGGTTGGGGGGCGAGGGGGGGGGGGAGGAAGAAGATGAAGATTAATTTATTTTTTTCTGTTTTTTGTTTTTTGTTTTATGTCTTTTGTTTTTTGTTTTTTGTTTTACTTTAAATTTAATGTTTTTTATGTATATATTTGTGAAATGTCTATTTTGCCCTCGACCAAAACGAAATATGACGTCATATCGCCGATATATGACGTTTTTGGCCCGAAAATAAACGTTAGGTATTGTTTTGAACTAAATGCAAAGGTTGGGTGTAGTTTAGCAAATTTTTAAACGTTGGGTATAGTTCCGCAAAAAGGCCTATAGGTTGGGTATAGTTTTGCATTTTTCTCTATTTAATAATCTAATATGTGGGCTTTGCAAATTAAGACGATTGCATTAAAAGGCTAATTATTTATATTGGACTAATTAAGTGATCTAATTAAAGAGTCCAATTAGTATCTTCATATGTATGGGCTTTGTAATGTGTAATTCCCTGTTGTACTCTAACTAGGGTTTATGGGGCTCTAGCTAGTTTACTATATAAGGTTATAGGGTCTTGGTCCCCAAGGCTAATCTAATGACTACTCTTCTCCTCCATTCCCGTCAATAGAGAGAGAGACCCGTAAAGAGAGATAGATTAGTTTGTGGAAGACCAAAGTCCCACCGTTCTCCCGTAAAAGCTTATATGTATGGATCAAGGTACGCAGCTATAATCTTCTTCGTTAATCTTGATAATCTAGCATGAGAACGATTCATGTATATTTAAATATACCACTAACACGTTAGGTTTTGGAGTTTCATTTATTGTTTCTAAGATATTATGAAAATCATATAAATAAAAAAGAAACACACTTTTCTCATTCCTCAACTCGTAATAATATGGTCAACGTGTGTAGTTTGGTTCTTGTTTAATGGTGAAAATCTTGACGACTTAAAGTTTTGGGGTTTAATTTATGAATTTTAAAACTTTTTTTACTATCTTTGAACTTTGAGCTCAGCATATTCGCGGGCTTAGACTTTTCTCCATGGTTTTAAGTCATGTGGCCTTGTCTAGGACTACTTCCTTGACTAAGACAAGTCACCCTATTTGCATGAATCGTGCAAGTGTGCGTGGAAGAAGACAAGAAAAGCTAAGTTTTGGTTGCAAGTGCTCGAAAGTGATTTCTTGTTGCCTTTGAAAATTACAAGGGTCGTCTATTTATAGTAACACAACCGCCTTAACAGACAACGAGGATCGATTTGATCTTTCTAGACTCTGAGTATCTACTTATGGGACAGACCGACTTAGCTTAACAAATTAGATAAAATTAGATACATTTCATAATAAAATAAATGACTATCCAAATGATAAAGTACAATATTATTTGGTATTTTTTATTTAATTACATTCTTATATATAATATTAAATATTTGATGTATCCCACACGAATTATATCTTGTATTTTTTTTTTAAAAAAACCGTATCTACGTATTCGTATCTGACAAATATGAATACGAATACTCGTAACTGTATCCGTGCAACCTAGCTCGTGGTACATGCTAAAGAAGAAGAAGAAAAAAGTTTGATAGTGCTAGATCTATTAGTGGGAGAATGAGAACGGCTAGGGTAAGAAATAGAGTGAAGAAGAGCAATATTAGAAGAGGAAAATCGGTTAAAAAAGAAAAATAAATCGATAAACATTAATGATATGCACCCAATATCTCTTTAGGATTACAATAACAAAGAAAAATTATTTTGGATTGAATTCTTATGATGACTCTCTATTAGTAGGTGGGGTATCATCAGATTGGGGTAACTCATTTATGGTAAGTGGTTTGAGAGGAGCAACTCATTTATGGTAAGTGGTTTGAGAGGGGCAGGGTGGGGCACGTGGCGAATCACGGGATTATGGCATGTCTCTGGTGAGATCCTCCCACTTCCCATGTAGGAAAACCCGTTTCCCTCCATGCACACGTTCTCGCGTATTGTCCCGTGGGCTGGGACCTCGACCCCGTAGGATTCCCGTCCCCAACCTACAGATACTGTTAAATTAGATAGAAAGATATTGTATTATCTCTTGTAAATATATGATTAGATTATTTCCATAGTTGATAGGGCTCTTGTATTGTGTATATATATATATATATATATATTTATATTTATATATGTATATATATATATATATATTGGTTTGATTAATGAGAGTCCCATGGAGAAAGAATATCTTTCATGGTATCAGAGCCATATTCTTCTCTTTTCTTCTCTCCTAAATCATGACCAACCCTTAAGAATTAATGTATTCTATAGAGGCTCTCTCATGCCAATGCCTAAAGGTGCAAATTATGGCCCCAAAATCCACTAAAACTAGTTGGGCTAATGCATGCGCACGACGACATAAATGTCGAACTTCGATTCTTTGATTTGGACTCAGCCTTGTGCAATCTTTGTTTTGCATGTTTCCACTGTTTATGACCTTTTTTGCTTTTGTAAAATTAATTTACTTTCGTTTATATTACTGAGTATTATTGACTAGAACATTTTTCAACTTAAAATAATTGTTGAAATACAAATGGCTCGCTCTTGTTAGCGTCCACTTCCTCAACTGGAAGCACACTTTTCTCATTCCTCAACTGGTAATAATATGGTCAACGTGTGTAGTTTGGTTCTTGTTTAATGGTGAAAATCTTGACGACTTAAAGTTTTGGGGTTTAATTTATGAATTTTAAAACTTTTTTTACTATCTTTGAACTTTGAGCTCAGCATATTCGCGGGCTTAGACTTTTCTCCCTGGTTTTAAGTCATGCGGCCTTGTCTAGGACTAGGCCTGGGAGGGCCGGGTCGAATTCCCGAGATCCGACACAACCCGATCTCGGATTTTTCGGAAAAATCTGATCGTACCCCGACCCGCAACTGCGGGAATTTACTCCCGCAGCAGATCCCGCGGGTCGGGGCGGGAGCTTGGGTTGGAATCCGATCCGACCCGAGCTCCTGATTTTTCCAGTGAGTTGGGTAGTAAGTGTTAGGCTAACAAAAAAAAACTCTCTCTTTTTCCATTTTTCCAGTCGCGCGCCTCTTCCCTCTCTAAAAAAAACACCTCTCTCTCAAAAAAACGCCACGCAACCGCCACTCACTCATCTTCTCCGTTTGGAATCCGACAAGGCAGACCGCCGCTCCGTCGCCCAGCCTCTCCGCTCCGTCGCATTGCCGCTCCAAAAGAGGTATCTTTTTTTTCCAAATTTTAAATTTAATTCAAAATTTCTTGTTATTTTGTTAAATTGATTAAGTCATTGGTCTTATAACACTTTTTATTGCTAGAAATCATTGAAATTAGGAAAAATAAGATGCATTCTTTTTCGAATTAGGGTTTCAAATTAGGGGTTTTCAAATTTGGCCCAATTAGATGATATTATTGCAAGTATTGGTAGTATTTGGATGTTTTTGATTGACAATTGACAACAAAACGCGAAAAAAAATTATTGATTGTCAATTTGACATGAAGTGTACGGTATTATATGATAATTTCTTATAATGTAATCCAATTGCTTGTCATTTCTTGTAATGTTGTGAAATTGATAATTGGATTTGAAGTGTATGGTATGACTTGATATTAGGATCAAGTATTGGAAGTGAATTTTATCTTATTTGGTGGTTGCATTACTAAATCATATGCGTTCATGGTTTATTGTAGCAATGGTAAACAAGAATGGCAAAAACTCTTGTGGTGGTGGTTGTTCACCGTCCAAAGTAGCTTCAACAAGTACACCTTCTACACTAACTCCCCGCCGAAGTCCTCTTAAACGTGCTAAGGGAAAGGGGAAGGCACCGGATACTTCACGGGATAAAGGAAAGGCACTATTAATGTCACGTGATAAGGGGAAGGCACCGGTAACGTCACGTGATAAGGGGAAGGCATCGGATACATCAGGGGGTAAAGGAAAGGCTCCGGATACTTCACAGGGTAAAGGAAATACATCGACGAAGTTGGCATCTCAAAGAAAGGCAAATAATAAGTCTCGTGAACCGGATGATGGACAAGAATCCCCCCCCCCATTAGATACAGCAATGATTATTCGCATGGGGAGTGGGAGGATCATCTACATACTATTAATGAAGATGAATAAAACGATGTAGGTATAAGCGATGATATGAATCAGTCAGAAGATAGAATAGATGAGGAAGAAGAGGGGGTAGAAGAGAATGGGGAAGTGGATGAAGAGGAGGATGAAGAAGAGGAGGGAGAAGAGGAAGAACAATTAGAGAAAGTGTACAAGACCATTATTAATTTCCATACTAAAAAAGTGGATGGTAAAATCACAAAATGGCAAAAACTACACCAGCTTACATCCCCGTTTTGGGCAACATTTGAACCTTTCCAATGCCCAATAAAGAAATACGTGAAAGGGTGGTGTATCAATTGCGGTAAGGAGATCGCTGCAGATGGACATCTACACGGCACGGGAGGTCTTCAAAGTCATAGTAAGAGGTGTCCAAAACGAGGTGACAAAAATGTCAAAAAACAAGGCCGGTTGAAAGTGGAAGTTAATGGTTCGGTGTCGAATTGAAAATTTAATCAAGAGTGGGTCTTGGTGGGTGTGGTGATGTTTTTGATTGACAACGAGATGTCGTTCATAACCGTTGAGAAGCCTTCTTTCCGGCATATGATGAAACGAGCATGCCCTCATTTGAGATTGCCTTGTCGAAAGACCATCACCAATGCATGCTACGAGTTATATCTTAATGAGAGAACTCGATTAATAGAGTTTGTAAAGGAAAATGCTCAGAGTGTGTGCCTCACAACCGACACATGGACTTCAATTGCCAAGGATAACTACATGTGTGTCACTATGCATTTCATTGACAATCAATGGAATTTGAAGAAAAATATTATTAGTTTTAGCTTGATTTCGGGGCATAAGGGGGTAGACATAGCACGTGATGTCAACAAGGTGGTGGTTAGAGATTATAAGATAAACAAGGTCTTCACCATTACGGTTGACAACGCGGCGGCAAATGACGTGTCAATTGATGAATTGGTCACCAAGTGGTCAGCCCGGGGGTTCATTACGAAAGAGAATGGGAAACACGTGCATATTAGATGCATTGCTCACATCTTAAATCTCGTGGTGCAAGATGGGTTCAAGACGAGGGGCGGTGATTGCACGATAGAACGCATTCGTGCTTGCATTCGTTATATCAAAGCCACTCCATCCCGGTATACAAAATTCAAAGAAACCGTATCGGAAATTGGGATCGAAAGTAAAAAGTTACTTAGTTTGGATGTTCCGACACGGTGGAATTCTACGTATATCATGCTTGAAGCCGCCCTTGAGTTGAGAGGTGTATTTGATATTTATGAGCATGTTGAGTCAAACTATGGGAAGGATATGAAAGACGATATGCCAACGGAGGAGGATTGGAAGAAGGCTCAAATTTATGTGGATTTCCTAAAACCTTTCAAGGTTTTGACCGAACTTGTCTCCGGCACCGCATATGTGACATCAAACAAGGTTCTAACACAACTAATTTGCGTTGATGAAGCTTTGGGTAGGTGGTTGAGCCGTCCGGATGACGAGGTGACCGGGGAACCCGACGATTTGAAAGCAATGGATTTGCTAATGAAAGATAAATATGATAAGTATTGGGGTACAAACGGGAAGATGAACCCTTTACTTTACTATGCCGCCATTGTGGATCCTCGTTTAAAGTGGAAATACGTTGAGGCTATGTTAGACTATGATATAGGGTTGCGGCTGACAGTGAGGGATGGTTTTTTGGCTTTATTTGACGAGTATAGGGAAAGGTACGATGAAAGTTCAACTATTAGGCTTACACAAAGGTCTACTCCCGTATCTACTTTTTCTTGGATCCCAGAGAACCTATTGTCGTCTAAGCACGATATTTTTTTAGGTAATTTTTTATTTTGTCGAATTAAACGGTGTTTTACTTATAATACAATTTATTACCGGTTGAATATCACTTTTGTTAGGGCGTTGGAGGTTGATGAAACGGCACCGAAGCACGAATGGGAGAAATATTTTGAAGATAGAGTCGAGCCATATAATCCAAACTTCGACATATTGAATTGGTGGAAAAAAAACTCCGAACGCTATCCAATAATTGGCAAAATGGCTCAGGACTTATTGGCGATTCCGGTCTCCACCATTGCTTCTGAATCCGCGTTCAGTACGGGAGGACGCGTCCTTGATCGGTTTAGGAGCTCGTTGACGCCGAGAATAGTTCAAGGATTAGTTTTCTCGCAAGATTGGCTACGAGACGATGATACGCCAATTCAAATCGAGGAGTGTTTAGCGGACTTGGAGGCACGTGATAGAGGTATGTTAAGTTAACTTAATAGTTAACAAATACTTGTCTAATTTTTTTTTTTACTATCAATGAATTAGACATTGATTAGTTTTTGTTTTTGTCGTGTAGAATTTGCGGATATGGGTGAAGATGCAACTTTACTAGAGGAATGAGTGGAAACAAAAGTATAACAAAGATGATTCATTAACGGTTGATGAGTTCCCGTTATTGTCTTGTGAACCTTTTGAGACTATTTTTTTAATTATGTTTGTTTGTGCACATTTACATGTTTTGAATATTGGACTTTAATTTGGTGTTGTTGGATGGTTGTTTTTTGGGGGGTTAGTTCCCGTTGTTGGATGCACGGTTTTAATTGTGTTTGATTCAAGTTTGGTGATGAGTTCCCGTTGTTGGATGGTTGTTTTTTTTGGTGATGAGTACCCTTGGATGGATGTTTTAAATTATGTTTGATTCAAGTTTTGGTAATGAGTTCCCTTTTTTTTTTGGCTTTTGATGGCTGAAACAGTGGACAAAATGTCCTTTTTTGTGTATGTGTTTTAGGGCTGATTCCAGTGGGCAGAAACCCACTGGAATTTTCGAGATCCCGATCGGGATTCCAACTCTCGCGGGAATCCTGAATTATCGGGAGTTCCTTATACGCGGGTCGGATCGGGAGCCTTTACGGTGCTTCCGATCCCGTCATATTTTGTGGGCCGGGGTCCTGATCCCGTGGACTCCCAGCCCACCTCAGCCCTATCTAGGACTACTTCCTTGGCTAAGACAAGTCACCCTATTTGCACGAATCGTGCAAGTGTGCGCGGAAGAAGACAAGAAAAGCTAAGTTTTGGATGCAAGTGCTCGAAAGTGATTTCTTGTTACCTTTGAAAATTACAAGGGTCGTCTATTTATAGTTACACAACCGCCTTAACGGACAACGGGGATCGATTTGATCTTTCTAGACTCTAAGTATCTACTTATGGGACATACCGACTTAGCTTAACAACCTTAGTAAGGGCGGTGCATAACTCTACACAACTCTAACGGAATCCAGAAAATTCTAGAAGCTCTAGATATACAAAGTTGTCTCTAAACTATATGAAGTATATACATGATAGCCTCCAGAAGTGGTGGTCCGTTTGGGTGTTGGGCTATCTCAGTCGTGCGGGTTGGTGCCCCGCTCAAGTGTAGGGCTTCTGGCACAGAGTGCAAGCGTTGGGTGGCGCAATATGTGTTCGGTCTGCGTGGCCTTCGAGGCCTTGTGTGGGCGTCTGAGTCGGGGGCCATGACAATATGCATGCCCATTAGTTCTTATAATTCTCTCCAGTTTTGTAACTTAAACAATTAAATAAGAAAATAGTAGCAACCAATTTAACAATAGTATCAATTGACCATTAGAATCACTTGTTGTCAAAATCCGCACAGGACATAAAATCGATAACCTTACTAGTTACGAGTTCGATCGGCTGAACCAATTAAACCAGTGATTGAATCCATGAACAATGTATTTTGATAAAAATCTAACAAGATAATTGTTAGTCATAACTACTAGTTGTTTAAAACCAACCACACAAGTTGGCACAACACGATCATCAATAATGGTTTTATATGTATCGCATGTGCTCTATTTTAGCATATATACTCATAGAAACTATTACATCATTGATTAGTATGTAGACCTACCCGTGGTCTATGATGCACGGATACTCAAAAAAATGGCTTGTCGATATCGAATACAGGTACTCCTCGAATACTCTTCAGATACGTCACGTGGAATATCCTACTTTAAAACTATTTAAAAAATACGGATGCACGATCGAATACGATGTGAGGCATATCCGAAGTACATCCAATATGTATCAATAATTTATAAGAGAATTGTGGTACTTTTCTTAAATTAGGAGAGGTCGAACACAATATAATAAAGATTGAAGCACTAACTTGCATTATCATTTGAGAAAATTAGATATAGAAATGGTGAAAACCCTTTCAAAGCAAAACAAATGATATACATAGAAAACAAACCTTTGAGTTGGAGCGATGCGAATTGCGATGCTCTTCTGCTTCTTCTTCGTATAGATATGATACAATTTTCTTTATCATTGTTTTCATAACCTACTATTGTTATATTTAAATTCTTTAATTTTGTTTTTTGGTCTGATATATTAATATTTAATACTTTGAGTTTTGGGTTTATGTGGTAGTGGGGATTTTCTTATATATATTTTTACTTTTTAGTTGTGATTGAAATTAGATATGTTTCATAATAAAACAAATGACTATCCAAATGATAAAGTACAATATTATTTGGTATTTTTATTTAATTACATTCTTATATATAATTAATAATATTAAATATTTGATGTATCCCACACGAATTATATCTTGTATTTTTTTTAAAAAAAATATCGTATCTACGTATTCGTATCTAATAATACTTGTATCCGTATCCGTGCAACCTAGCTCGTGGTACATGCTAAAGTAGAAGAAAAAAAAAGTTTGATAGTGCTAGATCTATTAGTGGGAGAATGAGAACGGCTAGGGTAAGAAATAGAGTGAAGAAGAGCAATATTAGAAGAGGAAAATCGGTTAAAAATAAAATAAATTGGTAAACATTAATGATATGCACCCAATATCTCTTTAGGATTACAACAAAAAAGAAAATTTATTTTGGATTGAATTCTTATGATGACTCTCTATTAGTAGGTGGGGTATCATCAGATTGGGGTAACTCATTTATGGTAAGTGGTTTGAGAGGGGCAGGGGTGGGGCACGTGGCGAATCACGGGATTATGGCATGTCTCCGGTGAGATCTTCCCACTTCCCGTGGAGGGTTTCGTTCTCGCCTATTGTCCCGTGGGCTGAGACCCCGACCCCGTAGGATTCCCGCCCCCAACCTACAGTTAGATTAGATAGAAAGATATTGTATTATCTCTTGTAAAGATATGATTAGATTATTTTCATAGTTGATAGGACTCTTGTATTGTGCACACACACACACACACACACACATATATATATATATATATATATATTGGTTTGATTAATGAGAGTCCCATCGAGAAATAATATATTTCATGGTATCAGAGCCATATTCTTCTCTTTTCTTCTCTCCTAAATCATGACCAACCCTTAAGAATTAATGTATTCTATAGAGGCTCTCTCACGCCAATGCCTAAAGGTGCAAATTATGGCCCCAAAATCCACCAAAACTAGTTGGGCTAATGCATGCGCACGACGACATAAAAGTCGAACTTCGATTCATTTGATTTGGACTTAGCCTTGTGCAATCTTTGTTTTGCATGTTTCCAGTGTTTATGACCTTTTTTGCTTTTGTAAAATTAATTTACTTTCGTTTATATTACTGAGTATTATTGGCTAGAACATTTTTCAACTTAAAATAATTGTTGAAATACAAATGGCTCGCTCTTGTTCACGTCCACTTCCTTCCATCTTTGTGTTGGAGCGTATTGTTGTCGACGCATTTGTTCCACTTCATACATGCCAAAGTCTTAGCCATAATCAAGAAAGGCTCTTCTCAAATCCAACTGTCATCAGATGATTTACCCTTCAATACTCCGCGACTCCGCGTACTGCTTGCCTCCCCTATTGTTATAGCTATTCGAAAAACTCATTTAGCCCAAACAGAGACTCAGATTCATTTCGTATACTTTAAACTTTACCCTACACAATCTTGCTTGATGGCCATTTTTTTAATTGATCCAAATATTGCGATGGTCAAAATCTCCTTATCTATTATTTTTGTTGTCGTAGTGGAAGTTTTCCGTTGACCAACTTGTAATGATTATTCAAAATCTCCTTATCTATTGTTTTTGTGGCGAAAAATGACCAACTTTTAATGATTATTGGTTTTAACGCAATTAATGGAGATGGAGGGGGAGGGGGGTAGAGAGAGCAATGAAAATGTATTATATGTATTATAAGGCTTACCTTTCCATAAAGCTAAGGTGATATATAAAAGGGATAAAAGCATCAAGCCCCCTGAACTATGCACGTTTTTGCGACTTGCCCCCTAAACTAAATTAATAAGCGTTTTGCCCCCTGAACTATGCACGTCTATTCGATTTGCCCCCTGACCGGATTCCGCCGAATATTCCTCGGAATATTCCATTCTCGTGCGACTCACGTGAGTATCAGAAGGGCATTTTCGGTACATATTATGAGGTGTTAAGTTATTGCATGTTCCCCGTTGAACTATGCTTATGTTAGCGCCATGCCCCCTGAACTATGTAATAGTGCCCCCTAAACTATTGTGTTGCGATTTGCCCCCTGAACTATGTAATAGTGCCCCTTGAACTATTGTGTTGCGAATTGCCCCCTGAACTATTAATAGTGCCCCTTGAACTATTGTTTTGCGAATTGCTCCCTGAGCTCAATTTGCACTGTACAACCCATTTCTATACATTTGAGGCTATTTTTAATGTCATTTTAGTGTACATTTTTGTGTGAGTTTGAAGACATGTTATTGTGCTATTTAAAACCATTACAACTATACATACGCCCAATTTAAATGACCTTGTAAAACTATCAAATGCATTCTTTCATCAGAAAAAGTAAAATATTCTGCCAAATAAATGCATTACAAAGAGAACATAATTGTCCATAATGAAAAAAAGTTGTCCTCTAACTGAAAAAAAAAAACACTACTTAATCTGGATGTCTCTAGGTCTTCATTCCCTGATCTGAGAAGATATTGCTTTGTTGAGGATGTTGGTAGTACTGGTCCTCTTCATGTATCTTATGGTGCTAGCAACAATCTCTTCCTGATCTTTCATTGCTGCCATCTTCTCCTTTTCAGAAATATTTTTGAGCTACATATAAGAAAACATCTATTTAAAAAGTGATAGGTAAATCACATAAACACCAAGAATATAAACTGAACAAGGAGTTCACCTTTGCCATTGCCTGTTTAATTGACTCAGCATCATTCATAACTGTCTTTCCCTTAGCAACAGTCTTCTTTTTTCCACTGACTTCTTCCACCAGTCTAGCAACCTTCTTCCTGTTTCTTGTTTGTCTTCCCTCCACTACCTCTTCTTCCTGAATGTTAGCAATAGGTACCTGATCAGTGAACAGCACCAGAATTACTTACTTTCTCAACTATTTTTATGTCAAATGAAAGGTGACTTTGGCAACTGTAATTTCCTATACCTGTTCATGTACTGCAGGCTGCTGGTCATCCATCTTCCCTTTCCGATATATTGTCCTTTTATTTTTGGTAGCCTTTTGCTTTTTCCTTGACTTTTTTTGGTCCATAGCCTTTTCTGGCTTATCCTGAAATATAATATATAATATTAGATAGGCTAAACACCCATTACTAACAAAAAGAGAGTATTAGGAACTGAGATATACCCTGTTTTGTAGAGTAAGCTCATGAGGAGTAGGATTTTGAGGAGTATTTGTTTGTGGAGTAGGATTGGATGGAGGAACATCAACCCCAGGCTCATCTTCACCTTCTGCATACTTTCTGATTGGGCATGTTCTGACATTGTGACCTATCTCACCACACAATCTACAAGTTATAATAGTCCCCTTTCTAGTAGCATGCTGTTATGTGCCTTCCTCACTATCCTTCTTCTTTTTCTCTTTGATCTCCTTCAACTCCTCCTGACTTACAAACCTATTGCCCTTTTTAGTCCTTCCAGGCAACCTCTCAGGCACAGGAGGAAGTAATGGACAAAGATTAGAAAGAGGCCAGTCTTCAGGGCCAGACATGATGTGCATACAGTTCTTGTATGTCTTAAGATAGGTTGACTTTAGATAACAGTGATCCACCCAATCTTCAGGAT
The DNA here is from genome assembly GCA_948329865.1 of Linaria vulgaris. Lineage (NCBI taxonomy): Eukaryota > Viridiplantae > Streptophyta > Magnoliopsida > Lamiales > Plantaginaceae > Linaria > Linaria vulgaris. The sequence goes on from OX415253.1 coordinate 79,153,896, forward strand.
CTCTCTCCTTGTACTTTAGAGCACAACATGCATGTGCACATGGGATCCCACTGAGTTGCCATCTTTTGCAACTACAAGTTCTTCTTCCCAGGTCAACTGTCATATGACCTTCTGGACTGTCTATTTCAAACTCTTCTAGACCATTCCAGTGGGACTTGCACTTTGAGGCTGCATCCTTGTTTGCTTCTAAAACCTTTATAATGTTTGGCCCAATTTTCCTACTCCACTTCTTGGCCATGTCTCTCTTCACATACACTCTTTTCATCAGAATGAGCCTTATATGCTCAAGCATATCAATGATTGGTTTAGGTCTTGCTTCAAGGATTAGAGCATTGAAACTTTCACACATATTGTTAAGGAGTACATCACACTTAACATCAGTCTTGAAGTAAGCCCTGCTCCAATTTGCAGCTGGTCTTTTTGCCAACCATGTGTATGCCTCCAATTTCCTCTTTTTGATCTCCTTAAGAGCAGACTCAAATGCTCTGATTGTAGTTGCCCTAGCAGCCTTCCAAACCAAGAATTTCAGAGGCAACCCCCTGTGTAGTTGCTTGAAATTACTATACATGTGCATCACACAGAATCTGTGTGCACAACCAGGCATATGTCTATCCACTGCCTCAATCAAACCCTTCTGTTTATCTGACATCACTATCCACCCAGAACTACTGTCTTCATTAATCTGCAGATCATTCACTAACAACTGCATGAACCAACACCAGCTATCTTTCCTCTCTTTCTCAACAACAGCATATGCAATTGGGTACATGCTGTTGTTTGCATCAATCCCAATTGCAGTTAACAATATCCCACCACACAGTGACTTCAAATGACACCCATCCAGACAAATAACTGGCCTACAACCTGCCAGAAAACCCCTCTTCAAAGACCCCCAACACACATAAAACCTCTTGAAAACAGGCCCTTTATCAGTGCCAACTGCCTTGATCCTGACAGTGTTATCACAATCACTCTTCATTATTGCAGCTGCATATCTCCACAACAATGCATATTGTTCTGTTTCAGAGCCTATAGACAAGGTCATTACCTTTGCCTTACATCTGTACATTTGATACTTGGAGAAATCACACTTTGTTTCCACCCTGAAACTGTCCTTCATTGCCTCCACTGGCCACTTCAGATTACCCTTTATCATGTGGTTGTACTTCTTGGCTAGCCATGTAGAGGTTGCATGATACACCTTGTCCACTGTGTTGCATGTGTGCTTGCCATTATAGGTCTTTATTTGTAGGGTACCACCATCACCTAGCTCTGAAGCATACACATGGTAAGGGCAGCCAGTTATCTTACACCTCACCCTAACTTTATCAGGATCATTCTTCACAAACTTTATATCTCTCCTCACCTTTATTGCATAATTCCTCACTGCAGCCCTAAATGTTGCTGCATCCTCAAAACACATTTCTAACTCCAGTCTAGGATTATCCAAATCCATTGCTTTGTTAAAAACAGGGTAACCTTGGTATGTCAACCTGCCTTGTCTCCTATCCAGCAATGAATCCCCTTCATTCCTATTAACTTCCCTTGCAATTGTTATACCAGCCCAGTGTGCCTCTGATTCACCAACCTCACCAACATCCTCATAAATCCCTTCATCATCAGTTACATCATCTCCATCCTCAAATATAGCTTCAGACACATCTGAATCTGTGCCAACAGACTGAGCATCATCACCATCAAATTCTTCTCTATCAAAAATGAAGTCATCATAATTCAGATCTTCATCTGTTTGCAGGGTTGTATGGTTATGATCTATATCATCTGGATGTCTACTTGTGTGGTCTTCCTCCTCACTGTCATCATATGGTGCAGATGGTCCAGCTTCATCCTCAGCTACATCTTCTCTTTGATTATGATCAGAAGCCATACCAGGTCCACTGCCTCCATTTTCATCCATGTCCACATCACCTAGTACTCCTCCACCAACAGCAAATATACCAACTATCCTTTGATTATTCATATACTTAGTCATTGTTGCAGCATCATCATCTGTCATCAAGTAGTCAATTGCATATATCTCATCAACATCTTTGGTTGCCACAATGAAGGTTGCACTTGACTTAAACCCTAATGCCACACCCATTGCCTCCAGTTCAAGCATGCTCATCATATCTGGATTGCACCAGTCAAAATGAGCAATATGCCCATCAACCCATTCAGTTCTTTTTCCATTGTTTTCTAGTCTACCAAAGTAATGCAATCTGATTGTGAAGTCTTTTGTTTTTGGATCTGCAGCAAAACAAGAAAGCTTTAGGGAGGGGAATTGATAATAATCAAAGATACCAAACAGGAAAGTGGTCCACAAATTTTTCCAATACCAACAAAATGCCAAAAATACCTACTTTACAGATTAACATATTCTTCATATACTGTTGGGACCACAAATGACTACCAAAATCAGAACAATACTCCACAAAAATTAGATAGTAAACTCATAAATCGGATTGCATCACTTTCGTGACCACAAGCTCACAAAAAACCCACAAAACTATCCAAAAATGCATGCTTTACACCGTCGTATTTAATTACAACTATAGGCAACAACATAATCGACGCATGCAACAAAATTAAAAATTAGGGTTTACAAAAGAGGGCAAATTCATACCGTAATCAGGCGTGTTCTTTCCTTCTGGTATGAACTCGAAACTGTTCCTCAATTTCCAGGCCATTTCTGCGATTTTCAACAATGGCGGTCGATTTTCCCCAAAAACCTAAGAACTGATGTGTGCGCAATTCGTCGTGAATGCGTGCGCAATGAGTCGTGAACTGATAATTTGAAGTTTGTGTGAGTCGATTTAGTGTTGATTGTGTATAAATTGGACAAACTGAAGTGAATCGAGAGAAAATTTGAAGAACCCTAATTTTGACAGAGTGGGAGTGGAGTAGCGTTTTTTTTTCTAAGTGTTGATACCAGTAACGTTTCAGTTTTTGCCCCCTGAACTTAGTTGGTTTTTTTTTTTTTTAATTTACAAAAAAACGAACGGACTAAACTACCCTGCTGCCCATCACGTGATACGCACGAGTTCGGAATATTCCGGCGGTTTTAGGGCGGAATCCGGTCAGGGGGCAAATCGAACAGACGTGCATAGTTCAGGGGACAAAACGCTTATTAATAGTTTAGGGGGCAAGTCGCAAAAACGTGCATAGTTTAGGGGGCTTGATGCTTTTATCCCTATATAAAAACACCCGTAAATCTTTAATAGCACTAAAAGTGAAGTCTATCCATCTGAATCCTCAAAAGTTAAGATTTCTCATTCAATTATTGAAGAATAGCGTTTGAAAGCAAAAAAGTAAAAAATAATAATAATTTTTTAAAAAAAGTATAACAATAATACAAATGAAAAGAAAACATTTCACTGTCTCAACGGATTCAAGAAGTTGACTATAAATTATACTATAAATACTTAGTAGATAGGTTGAAGATATTCCTAAATTTTATAGGTTAGGTAGCAAATTGCAAAGCCAAGAATATGCTGGAGTGCTTTATGAATTCACATACAAAAATTATCAACGCATCCTGCAATTTGATCTAATAATAAGAAAAACTACATTTGATGTTTGAATAATTACAACCATCCACAAAAGAACAAAAACACATGGAAGAGTTCGCCATTTTTGTAGAGAACAAAAGTACGAGTTTCACCGCAACAGCTGAGTCATAGCAGTTGTAAGAGAACAAAAGTACGTCAATTGTTGCATCAACCAAATGAGAGAAGGAAATATAACACGGGTCATAGATATTTACACACAAACGGCTCTTACACGTACAAAACAAAATGTAGCCAAAGTAGGACAATAACAGTAAAGCAATCGCATTTATACCTAGCTTGTCCGCCCAAGAATAAAAAAAAAGGGTCTTCAGAGTGGTGTCAACTTGTCAGGTATGTATTTGATTATAGTAGCATGATTTTGTGTTTGTCGAGGGAAGCTTGGGATCCAAATAAACAAGTATCACAAGATTCCCTTGACAAACACAAAATCATGCTACTATAATCAAATACATACCTGACAAGTTGACACCACTCTGGAGACCCTTTCTTTTTTATTCTTGGGCGGAGGGGATGGAATTAGATAAATAGCCTCAGTTTTACCAACATCTACCACTACCATTTGACGAGAAAATGGACCTTTCGGTCCATGATAAGCAAAATTGAACGTCAATTTCCAACATTAATCTGGAATTTTCTTGCTGCTTAAAGATAAGAATGACGGGATTAGTAGCCAATGGTTGAAGATTGTTCTTCGGTGCCAACAGCAGAATCTGAGGGGAGATTGCAGGATTTGACCTCTGGAAGAGGAAGTTTGATCTTGGGTGAAATCCTCTTGACTTCATCAGTTGTATAGATACAGATCTTCTTCACCATGGTGCAAAATTCACTGAAAACATTTTATACAAATCACAGAATATTTGTATCAGAAGATGTTTGGGGTGGTTCGAAAGCCCTAAAGTTTCACCAAAAGACGAATGTTAAAATTTGGTAAACTTAGTCAAAAATCTTTCAATAAGATGACAGGGTAATGTGGAAAAATTCACGCAATCAAGCACCAATATGCAGTTTCGACAAAATCCTACTAGTGAATCATCAAAATTCTAACAGGTTCAGCTCAAAAATGATAGAAGATATTAGTAGTGTTACCAAAAGTTCGGGGCATCTCTCATGACTTCTTTAAACTATTAAGGCATTTCAAAAAAGCACAAACTGTCCTAATGTCTGACATTCTATAATATAATGATTACGCGTGCATGAGTGTGAGTAGCTGACTTTCCACATGCAGATCAAATACAGAACTAGGATCAAGAGCTACATGCACGAGAAGTAAGTGAATCAATAAAATTTACTTAACTGCCATGGATCGTCTCCAACCATCATCATGTCATCCTCATCATCAGTGTAGACAACCTGCCATTTCTTCGTCGACCCTAATAGTTCCCCTTTGATTTCAAACATATCTTCCAGTTTCTTTAGTAAATCTTCATAGCAATCAAACCTGGTCAGATCTACTGCCCTTCCCACGGCAATACCTTGCATGTGGACCTAAGTGAATTATGGATATGTATCATTTACCTCTTTAATAAAAGAAAAGGAATTTAAATAAATTCATGTATTGCACACCAAAAATGTTCACAAAATCTAAAGTGAATAACCACATCAATAGGCATAAATGACAGCATCCTATCCAATGCTAGTAAAAACTTTCCAGAATAGAAGCTGACAACAAATGTTTGGCTTTGTTATTAATAAGATCAATAAAAGCGCATAACCGTCAGCAAATCCATACATAAAACCCCAATGGAACTCACGCACACAGACCTCAAACACCACCTCGGTGCCCGTCCCACAGTTAGAGGTTTTCTGAAGGAATATTCACTAAAAGTAAGACCCTCATATATAGGCAGTGAAGTTTTTTTACGTGAAGCATCTGAATTATGTCAAGATTACCTTGGTACAGGTCCGGATCTGTCTACTGTGCAGCTCGTGGGGGGATCTCAAGCACGACTTCTCAGGGTCACAACTCATTGGAACATCAGACTGATTGCGGTTTGATGGCTCTGAATTTTGTTCAGATTCAGCATCTAGATGAAGCATATGAGGATCATCAACAGCTGCTCCAGAAAGGACTGCTGGTGAAACATCTTCAATTGTTGAATGGTCAAGCAACTCAATCCCAAACAGCCTGCAACCATTTCCTTGCCTCTTGTCACTTGCAGGTGTGAACGAGTCTGCGGCAATTTCCATTTGACTGGAGTGGCATATTGAATTACTTGAAACAGGCAGCAAATTGTCACTGTAAGCTATAGTGCCAACTCTGGTACCAATACTAGGTTTAGGCGATTGATAAAGGTCTCGCCCACGTGACTGATCACAGTAGGGGAATCCTGAAGGCAAGTCAGTGGGTGATTTCCACATACCTAGCACAACCAAGCGAATCTTTATTATGGGGCATTCGAATTGCATAGTCGTTAAACATCAGGATCATATCAATAGAAGTTATATGACTGATAGACATCATGAAAGAGTTCATACTACCAAGGGAAGACAGATCTTGCACAGGTGACGGCAAAACCGGCGGTCGTGCTCGCTTGTTCCTCTGTTGGATCTGTGAATTTGGAGGCGATGAGGCAATGAGCGGTTCTACCTCCCATGGAGAAACTCTATCTGGGCGTAAAATAGAGGACGGTTCGTCCCATTGCACCTGTATTAGCATAGCGAGTAGCTTAAAACATCCAATACAGTGCTTCATCGCGATTAAACAAAATTTAATGTGTCGATATAAAGAATATTTCTTTGAAAGTAAAGTGAAGAGTCACATGCACATGGAACAAAAAGGGAATAAAATCGGCTACTTATCAGGAGAATGCTGGTTAATCTTCCAGGAGAAGAACCCTCAGTAATTAAAGCATTGATGTCCCAAAACGAAATATACCTTTAAAGATCTCCATTCCGAATCAGGCCACTTAGATGAAGTACTATCCCCAACCCCCACAATTGTACCGCTGAACCTATACAAACATGTAAGATGATTAGTACATAGATTATCTGGAAAACATCTAACGTCTAAATATTCTCATAATATAGGACATGTTACAACAAAAGACATACCTTCTTTCTGGAACCTCTTCACCCTCAAATCTCATCCTAAACCTCATCCCAACTGAGAGTTTGTGACTTCGAGCTTCAAGATACTTATTTAAACTTACTACGAATTCTGATCTACTAGTCCTGATCACAAACATTAGCAGTTTAGTATAGTAATCAAAGCTACCACTCCGAGGACAGAGAAACATGTTCACAATATCAGACCAGGACATGTAATAACGGAAGTAAGTAATTGACACGCACAACTAACAATTTTCCCCATCCACTGATGACAATTATCCAGAACATGAACTCATCAGGGGGGGAAAGCATAAAAAGAAAAAGCATAACATATTCAGAACCCGCCATTCAAATTCTCTTGAAATTTGGAATAGAAATATGAATTGGTAGAAGTTGTTAAAGAAGAAAAATATTTGTCAACTGACGTTAATTGTTTAAAATGAAAATGGAGGAAGAGGGAAAAACCTGGGCTTATAAAAAACCGAAAAGAGTGTCCTAGTGGAGATGGCATGCGATGCAGTGGCCAGAACCCCCAGATGCATACTGTGACTTGAAATAACAGAAGATGGCATATTATTCAGCTGTCTCATGAGCCTTCGTACTCCTACTCGAAGCTCCCCATCCTCTCCTCTGCAAATATTAATGGGGATGACAGTAAAATAAGCAGATTGCCATATAACTTACAAAGAGTTTTTATACACGTACAATCTACCTCAAGAAGATGAAAGCATCACCGGCAACTAATTTTTTTGCACTAACAAATACACTCCATCCAGTCGTCAGTAAGTGGCGCCTTGGTTGACCTGAAACGACATCAGTCGACATTTGTATCAAAATAGGACAGATTAAACATTCAAAACCAGTTTCAGCAGAACACAGCGCAGAATCAACGTGACGAACATATGAAAAGCACAAAAACAGGTGGTCTAAGCAGTCCATTGAAAACTAAGTAGCATCGTAGTTTAAATTCACTCATTCCAGCATACAATAAATATTCACATAAGAAGTGTAGTGTGGATGACTTTAATTCATAACGAGGATGGGCAAGCACTTCAAGTATGATTCCGCTGACAGAACCTCACATGGATAACCAGAATTTAGCAGCAGTACGTCTTTGAACTAGGAAAACTTCCATGCTCATTTGCAAGGCAAATGCAGTTATATTTCCAACTCTTTATACTCTCTTGCTTGCTTACTAAATAATGTGTCTATTACTTACGAGTCAAAATAAGTTCTATATATTTTATGATCGCATCTTAATTACTACATAAAATATTCCCAGCCAATAGTCTGGTAATGTGAGCGTGACTGAGCCTTGTGCTAATTTCTGATAACTATGTGTACAGTGAGATTCTAACCCCTGAAAATGTGACGGAAATGCCATTCATTTCGATGAAGATCAGAAGCTACCAACTCCTGCCAAGGTGGTTGCTGAGACATATCCTGTAACATGAACAAAAGACTTGAACCTCAGTCAGGAAGAGTAATAGGAAAGACTACTTCTAATGACTGCAAGATTCTCACCAGAGGTGGGAGGCAATCATCAGCATGCCTTCGTAAAACCGAAAAGCCACCATGGGTGCTGGTATCAGAAGCAGTAAGAGTCTTACAAAATGAACGAACAGCGCAGAGGGGAGGTTCCGGTAAAGGAGGATCCGGGCTTGTGATCTCAGATTGCTGATCCAACAGTTGCATTAAAATGAGCATTTGTATATACAGAGAATCAAGGTGAAGTATACAGTCTTAGTAATGAACCTGACTAGTCAGTTTATAATATATTATGGCTGGCCTAATTGAATGTACAGCTCAATTTGTCTATATTATATACGGGTACCATCACAAAGACAGAAAAAGATGTAGTTTCTAATAATATATTTAATGATTCAAATATACTGACTGCAAATAAAAAAGAGATGCAATTTTACTACTTTGAGCCACAACTGGTACTGAAAACACACAGAATCCAAATACACTATTAGTGACGCTATGATCAGTTTAATTCCAATCCTAGCAAAACACACTCACTACGAAACCACTCGTTACCCCCACTCTATAAGCCGTCTTACGAGAACGTAATAACAATCTCAATCGCATAATTTTTAGATAAAATTAATATCACAAGGGTAGAAGTTTGGAATTTACATCCTGCTCAGGAATTAACGTTATATGAGCATACACCTCATCCGTTTCTGCTTCAGCCTACAATCCATGATGAACAAGTCAGTGCGGTAGAAATCAATAAAACTCCCAGCAAGACACATAAGACGACAATCACATATGCAAAACATCACCAGGAACCTTACCCGGAGGTGAACATTCATCACTTTGCAAAGGATTTTACTTGGCAAGTTAAATGAAGGAAGCTGCTGATCCAACCCTTGATGTGTAGATGCTTCAAGCTACAGATTAAGAGGCAACATAAATTAGTTGTAGAAATAAAGTCCAGCCAAATTAATGAGAACAAATTTATTCACTAAGAAATTTTCTGAAAAGTGTTGGAACCGAAGGAAATATAACATAAAACCAGAAGAAGTAAGAGCTAATAACGTAGAACTATAAAAGCTATCACGCTGAGGCAGAAGGATAGAACTGCTCTAGGCATGAGGAAGGCATAAAAATCAAAAGCAAAAGCAGTCAGTCAGCGACATGCAGAGGTAGAAGTATTTTCCAAACAAAAAGTGCTGCCAGAACCCATCCCTGCAACTATTTAAGGGAAAGAACAAATGGGCAAGGATGGAAAGGAGACGCTACCTGTTCCATGTGCCCCTGCGGAAAGTAATAAACACGTTCCCCTTCACGTGGAAGGGTAACAAGGGGCCCAGCACAGGCGTGCCAAAGTTCCTTATACAAGGCTTCATTTGCGGCTCCTGAACAAAAAATGATGCAATAATGTGAGTCATTAAACAGAGCGTAGATCCACATGTCAACATTTAGGAAAAGCTGCAAATAGCAAATCCTAATAACCACTAGATAGATATTATACTCCTCCATGCCACTGGAAGTCCATGCAACAGCTCTCTTTTCATGCTCTTAGCAACCATGTTACAGGTTGCTAATTTCATCACCACATACTAATCAAGGACAATAAGGAATATGAAGCTCTTCACATGTTTCAACACTCATGAAAAAACAATTATTTCAGCGATGGCACTGGACAAGAGTAAACTAATGAAGATACCGGTTTGCTTCACATTAAACCTTAAAAAATATATTAAGAACCTCAATGAGATCACAAGAACCCAACCTTTTTCCCACAAAAGAAACAGCAGTACCTAAAGTAAGTCTAACTTCAAGTGGATGGTTGAAACAAACAGAAACTAAAGCAGTGGCAGATAATAATTTATCAATGCACATGCTTACATAGAGAAAAAGAAAACCTCCATTACAAGACATTAGTCAAAGTCATCACCTAAAAAGATTCAATTACACCATGACTACAGAAACAACCAAATTCTTGAAGTCCCATACCTGGCGGAAGGCCACCCGCGAAATGGTTTCCAGTAAGGTGCGCCATGAGAAAACCAACTCAAAGGCTATCAGATTACACTGGCGACAGCCGTCTTTGTTATATAAATATCCCAGCAGCTGAACAAATAACATAAAAGTTACTCAATGCATATCCTCATTTATCTCAACATCGAATATTCATGTTCACATGCTTTTTTCCAGAATGCCACATCCAAACAAATAAAGCCTTTACTTACTCCTCAAGCCTCCACCTTTTCCCAGAAATGCAGCAAAAGGTTCTTTTTTATGTCCACAGTTTCTTACACACCGCGTAAACCCCTCAAACACGTTTCACGGGCTTATCCTTAATATACCCCGTAGCTCGTAGATAGCTTCCTCAACAAAGCAAAACCAGCCGACCTTAATTTCTAAGCAACGAATTACACGATAAGCATCGTTAAAATGCAAATTAATTCGACAAAAACAATAAATCAAGGTCCAATTCAATAAAGAATCAAGTAAAGTTGTGGTGAGTTAATTAACAAATTAAGCTTACTAAAAAGCAAAAAGGCTCCTCCTTTATCAATCAAAGGTTCCCCAAATTATACAGAGATCCAAATAAATTCATATATCTAAGTTGCTCTCCACATAACATATCAAATAAATTCCATTTTGATTTATTTAAGGTAAAATTACAAGTGAAAGGAAAATCAAAAACAAAATCCAGCAAATTTCAACACATATGTACCAAAATAAAAGCGTCACCCGAAACCCTACGCAGTTGCCATATTTATGCTGCAATCAATCAGCTCCACTGCTAACAGAATCAACTCAAAATACCAAATCTCAGCTCCGATTATTAGATATTTATTAATTAAAATAATATTATATATATATGTGTGTGTATGTATGTATAAAAGTTGGAGAGAGAAAGAGAGATGGGAAGACGAATGGTCTTTGCCTGGTTGAAGCCGACAGTAAGTATGTTACTCTTACTTTCTCTCTCTACAATTATAATTATTTATATACATATATGTATATATCTGTATATATATAATTTATAAACCCCCGTGGTGTTTTGAATCTTTTGATTTATTGGGAAATGTTTGAGAATAATAATATTATTATTATTATTGAGGTCAAAGAAAAGAAGTAGATAATATATAATAATAGTAGCAAGTGAATAATAAGAAATAATTAATAATTAATAATATTGGGGGAGTGGGTGATGTGGGGTGCCCCCGGAATGGGTACAGGTTTCCCGTACAGTAAACTAGTTCTCATTTCAACGTTTCGGGAATTGGGAATGGGCTTTCTCTCTTTACATACATGCTTTATTAAGCTATACTATCAAAAGTTTATTCTTATATTAATTATTGCTAATTATTGTCATTAGGGAAATTCACGTGTATACTAAAATATCACGCACCCGCCAACCCGATCAATTGCATGGGACATTAGATGCTAGGGGCGAGACTTGTGCTCTCGCCCCGTTGAGATCTTGCCACATATACAAAGTGGGTGGGTGTTTGTACACATGGCAAGATCTCAACGGGGCGAGAACACAAGTCTCCCCACTAGCATCTAATTTCACCAATTGCAGACGAAAGTATACTTGTACTTATTTACGAAAGTAATGTATTAGAAACATGATTGTGTCCATATTTAGTTGGTCAATTTGGAGAACTTAATCGACCATCATTGTGACTATATAAGATTAGATGGAAATTTAACTTGTTGCAAATTCAGTTGGTGTTGGAAATACTAACTTTGAAGTTTGAACCCACAAAAAATAAGATTCATACCGCCTCCCCTAGTTTTTAATTGAATTGAATTATTTTCATGATGTTTGCTTCATCTTTTGGTGCTTCAAACTATATGCATGGATCTCTCTTCCCAAACGAGAGACCCGTGTAAGGATTGAGGCGTGAGATGTTAGTCCCACGAATTTTGATTTTTTAAAAAATATATATTTATTTAAATATTAAAAAGTCAAAAGTACGAGTTAATATATTTTTGAAATATGCTCAAAAGAAATATGATGATCCAAAATTAACATGAGTCTATAATTCAAAATGTCGTAGTTTTGGAGAAATCTCCTCTTTACGAGGGGCACTCGAAACTATTATACGAGGGGAATCAATTCTCTATAGCGTATATATCTTGATTTATTATCCCAAATAAGTTGAATACTACTCTAGTATTCGTGCGGAATTGAGGGACTTACAAATGATCCTTGTATCTCTATTATAGACCTAGTATACGCCTTTATTATTACATGTCTTGTGTTTGTCTCTCTTTAATGGACGCATGATTTGCACTTATGGTCTGTCGATGGTGAATGCATCTACTAACAAGTTAAATGTTGGGTCGGCCGAGGCTTGAATGCTCACCCACAGTGGCTTATGGGTGTCCATAAATAATAGCGCCATTTGATGATGCAATATCATTCGAGACCGGGGGCAATATCGGGATAAAGATCAAAGTGAGTGTTTTAGGGGCACTTATCCCGAACTTGAGAGAGGAACCAGTATCTTATTACTTCTTAAGTAAAGAGAGGGCTACGATTGGGAGAATATGATTAGGAAGAGAAATGCTGCTAAAAATGCTGAAATAAATAATGTTTTTAATGCTAAAAGACAATGGAAAAGTGTTGGTGAAGTTGGTATGGTGGGAGTGTTGAATGAACCCCTATTTATGGGGGTCTGATGGGAGCTCGTGCCAACAATGTTTGGTCTTCTGTTGACATTAACCATTTGCTCCTCTTGGTCCAATGAATGTCCTGTTGCGCAGCAATACGATAAACATAAAATCATATACGAACGAAAAGCAAGAAAGACATATTATTTGTTTACCAAGTTCGTTGCCTACGTTGTCATACAAAGCCAGGATTTTCACTATGTGTTATGTTGTAGGGTTACAATTACAAGAGAGACTATTTATAATAAGGATACACTCATAATATTAGGCAATTCCTAATTATAGAATTACTCAAACGCTGCAATTCTCAGGAAACTAGGTCTCTACAACTCTGAGTTAAACTAGGAAGTTGCATTATTTGATAATTCATGCTCCACAAAACCTAACAATCTCCCACTTGGAGACTAATGTCATTGTAACCACGCCTTCACTCTTCCATGTAACAAACCTCTAACAATAGTACCGCCATCCTTTGACTCTTCAAGTACCAAGTCCAGTTGAAGTCATGCAAAGCTTCAACTTCTCTAAGGTCACAACCTTAGTCAACATATCAGCAGGGTTCTCACTTCCCGGAATCTTCACTAGTTGCAAAGTCTTCTTCTCCAAGAGATACCGTATGTAGTGATACTTCAACTTAATGTGCTTTGTTCTTGAATGAAATGCCTTGGCCAATAAAATAACACTCTCACTATCATTGTATAAAATACTATTTGGTTGCCCTTTTCCCAATTCACCAAAAAAATTCTGCAACCATACCATCTATTTACTAGCTTCCTCCCCGCTACATATTCCAGCTTATGTAGTAGACAAAGCCACAATCTTCTGCAACTTAGATTCCCATGAAATAGCCGTACCACCCAATGTGAAAACATAACCAGTTGTACTCTTTCTTCCATCGAGATCACCCGTCAAATCAGCATCTACATAACCATTCAAGTCCGTGTGTTTTCCCTCAAAACACAATGACCTATCACAAGTACCACGCAAGTACCTAAAGATCCATTTCACTGCTTCCCAATGTTGCTTTCCTGGACTAGTCATATATCTATTCACAACTCCCACTGCATGCGCAATATCTGATCTTGTACACACCATATCATACATAAGACTCCCAACTGCTTGAGCATATGGAGCTTTCTTCATCTTTGCATGCTCAAAATCACTAGTAGGTGACTCCATTTTTTGATAATTTAAACTGACTACCTAAAGGAGTGCTTACTGGCTTTGCATCTTGCATACTGAATCTCCTCAACACTTTATCAATGTAATCAGACTGCGAACGATACAACTTACCCGCCACCTTGTCTCGATTAATCCGCATACCCAATATTTGTTTTGCCTCGCCAATATCCTTCATGGCAAAATGTTCAAATAGTTGCTTCTTCAACTTGTTCACTTCTTGAAACACAGAAACATACTATCAGCATGTCATCAACATATAACAGCAAAATAATGAAGCTACTATCAAACCTCATAAAGTAACAACAATGATCAGTGTTAACCCTAAAAAATAAAATAGAGGAAATCACCCCTACTCGGGAAAAATAATATGTGGACAATACTATTGTCACGAGTACGTCCGATGAGATGTACCTATAAAGAAAACCCCTCGGAGGATATATGGACAATACTATTGTCACGAGTACGTCCGATGAGATGTACCTATAAAGAAAACCCCTCGGAGGATTGCCCTACCTCTCGGTCACTGACCCGAAAAGGTTTATAAAAGCATCCGAGGAGAAACGCAAGCGTCCCTTGGAAAGTCATACGGTGAATAAAAAACAGATATCAACACGGCATCGGAAAAAGAGCAAACCCAGAGGGACCCGTATGACTCCGATATCCACCAAATGCGCCAAGAGGGACCAAGAGGGACCCCGAGTCCCATGAACTTACAAGAAAACTTCCTTGCTGAACACTCCTCAGAAAAAGCAACACTCGGACTTATCCGAGAACACAATTTTGGAAGAAGTCAATACAGGAACACCCAGCGAATACATTCCGAGCACTCTGGTGAAGAAATTTCACTCAGTAAAGCGAAAACAGTCCTCGGACACAAAATCACAGTCCTCGGAAGTCATACCAAGTCCTCGGAGATCACGTTTCCACCCTCAGAGATCACTCCTGAATGTTGAAGATAATACCCGAATCAAGAAGGAGAAATAAAGGCCCTCGGAAGAATAGCTCTATCAGAAATAGTCTACATCAGAAGCCCTCGGAGATATCGGAAGATACAAAAGCTAATCCAGTCAGCACTTAGTAGATAAAACGATAAACATTATCCTAATTTTTACACCTGTATCAAGGTAACAACAACACCTGTCCTTATCAAAACACATGCACAATGACACCTACCCCTACCAAAGTCTATATAAAGGGAGGTGATCAGTATAAACTGAAAAAGAGGCAATTAAGCTTACTGACTACAATCTATCATAAGATAAAAGGAGGAGGAAATGTTCAGTGAATAAAGGAAGGGAATATTCTTGCAATTAATCTCATTATGTCCATCTTGTGTTGCCTTTGAATCACGGACAGGACGTTTCGACCCAAATAAATATCTTCCGTTAAATAGGGAATAATTCCAAACCTATCAACAAAGTGGCGCCGTCTGTGGGAACGTCACAACATCTGTCTTCGAGAGAATTCAGGCACACGTCAGCTAGGATGGATGGTCTTTTCGAAAATGACAACCTTCCTGTCCCGAACAACGACTCAGAAGAAACTTTGTCCAATTATGAACCAGGTACAAGAGATTTTATTAGTATTCCCCGATCTGTTTATGAAAGACTTATATATGCTGAAAAAACCCCCTGGAGGGATGATCCCCCCGGACGCACGTCCCCTGTTCTATCCGAGAACGGATATTTCCCCTCGGAAGAAGAGGCACCCCCGAGAACGTGGAACCCAAATTGGAATCCTTGGCGACAGACACCCCGACAGAGTCCTCGAAGACATGTATGTCATGAAAGGACTCCCGTGAGGGGTCAGGAAGAAATTTCTCGCCCCTCGGAGTATCGAGGAGTAGCTGAACATTCCCTATGGGGAATGATGGATAATTTACGGAAAGAATTAGGTGATCTCAAGAAGACCATGGCTCCCGAGGAAGATCCTACGTTCAAGACCTCTCCTTTCATTCCCGAAATTGCTTCAGCTTCTATCCCCTCGGGGATGCGACCTGTTAATATCTCGCTATATACCGGAGAAGCTGATGGAAGGGACCCACAAGATCACGTCCATCAATACCTGGCAGGAATGGACCTCTCTTCCGCTCCCGATCAGGTGCTATGCCGCGTATTCCCTGTTACCCTTGGAGGGCGGGCTCAAGCCTGGTTTACTCATCTTCCACCTTGTTCCGTCACGAGCTTTGACCGACTAGCTCATTTGTTTGTACGACAATTCGCCTGCAACCGAAGGTACCCTAAATCTGCTACGCATCTTTTTACTATTAAACAGAAGAAAGAATGCAAGGATACCTCCGAGTTGTTCGCCAAAGGTCCGAATGGTTTGAAGAATACGACATAGTTCAAATTCCTCGAAAAGAAAATCAAGAGGCGGACGCTTTGTCCAAGATGGCTACACAAACAGCTGCAATACATACTCGGAAGATTACTCTACTACATGTCAATGAATCTGAAAAGGGTGAAGGCCGAGAAGTGAACACAGTTTCAGATCCTTCATCTAGTTGGGTGACTCCTATCAAAGCCTATTTGCAGAATCCCGAGGGATACTCCTCGGACAAGAATATTCAGCGAATGATGTTCAGAAAAACCCTCCGATACTTCCTCAAAGACGGGATACTCTTCCGAAGGACATATTCATGTCCCCACGCTCGATGCCTTAATGAAGAAGAAGCCCAGCTAGCCTTAGCAGAAACTCACGAGGGGGTATGTGGGAGCCATACTAGTGGCGAAAGCATGGTGGGACGCTTGATCCGACAGGGCTACTATTGGCCCACGATAGCCAAAGATAGCAAAAGCCATGCCGAAAGATGCAAATCATGCCAGGCTTACGCCCCTCGGACCCATCTACCCGCAGCCCCTTGGGAACCCTCTCTGAACCCCTGCCCCTTCTCTAAGTGGGGTATTGACATACTTGGACCCCTCGTCCCTGATGCCGGCCAAAAGAAATTTCTGCTAGTAGCTGTTGATTACTTCACCAAATGGGTGGAAGCAGAACCCCTGGCTAGGGTAACCGCGGGGGCCGTCATCAATTTTCTCTGGAGAAATATTATTTGTCGCTTTGGTGTCCCTAGGAGCCTGGTAAGTGACAACGGTTTGCAGTTTACTGATCAAGGATTGCAAAAATGGTGTGATCATTGGGAGATAAAACATCACTTTGCCTCCGTGGGATACCCTCAAGCAAATGGCCAAGTAGAAAGAACCAACAGAACCCTCCTGAAGAACATGAAGGCCCGGCTTGATTGGCATAAAGCTAAGTGGGTTGAGGAGATACCCGGGATATTGTGGGCCTATCGGACCACGCAGAGTGTTGCTACGGGCGAAACCCCTTTTAGTCTATCCTACGGGTGTGAAGCTGTTTTGCCCTCGGAGGTATCCATAGAAAGCTGGCGAGTCAAAGAATATGAAGAAGTGGCCAATGGCTCAAATCTAGCCCTTGACCTTGATCTCCTCGAGGAAAAAAGGACCCGAGTAGCCCTCCGAATGGAAGAGTACAAGGCTCGGATGTCACGATATTATAATACCAAGGTAAGACTCCGAACCTTTCAAGTTGGAGATTTAGTGATGAAACGAGTAGGGGCCTCCAAGAATGTGGGTAAACTAGATCCACGATGGGAAGGACCCTACAAGATAGTGGAAATCGTGGGACCGGCGACTTATCGGCTTGCTAACTCCGAGGAGGCAATACTTCGCAACACGTGGAACGCAAGTAACCTTAGAAAATATTATGCTTAATGTAATAGTTATACATGAATAAAAAGAGCGTTCATATATGAGGGGGTACAGTACAAAAGAAACTAGAGTTGTCTGGCAAAATGATGGCTATACATATGAGACATCAAGACAACCCAATAACGTTAAATACCCTCCGTATTATGAACTAAGTTGTATACTATTTTTCAACAAGCTAAGACCCTCCCATAGGACGTTTCCCTTCTCGGATAAGTCTTCGGCGCTGCTCCTCGGAAAGAGAGACTGGATCATCCAAGAACACAGTTCCGACTGCAAAATCTTTAATAGGTGAAGGAGAAAGTTCCTCGGAGACTTGACGAATGTTGAGTTCAGGAAGGAGCAGTCCCGAGGGGAACTCTGGCAAAGCTTGAACGGCATCTTGGCACAACTTATAGCCTATATACACTAAGTCACGCATCTCTCCCCGAAGGGATTCACGAAGACTGGATGGACCCACCACCTCCAACACAGCTTGGACTTGGGCCATGACCACCTCTACCGCATGAGAACGAGTTATCCCTAGCAGTTGCTGACTCAAGGCGTCTCTTTCCAGCTTAGCCTGTGTTAACTGCTCCTCCGAAGACCGCATTTGGCCACGTAACTCCTCAATTCTCCGGTCTAAGCTCAAGACACGTGTTTTTTCAAGCACTAATTGGCGTTCCAATTCCCACGCCTGATCCTTCTCGGATTGCAACGCACGGGTATGAGTCTCCTGGGCTGACTCGTGAACGTCTTTCAAACGAGCTACCTCCCCTTGAGCCTCCCAGAGACCTCGCTCTAACTCGTCCCGACGACGGTATACTAAACCCGGATCTGAGGAAGAACTCCCGTAAGACCCGAGGGCGTCCAACACCATATAAATCTGCTCAAAAAACGAATGGCATCAGATCAGAAGACAGGTTAGTATTAAATAAAATGAATAGATACCTCACACAGGTCTTTACAGGCTAAATCTTGGAGAACGGGTACCGAAAGGGTTTTTATCAGTTCACAATCTGTTACGTTCAATAACCCACTAAGAAAGTTTCGGCAAAATCCCACTGCTGATCCGAGAGGAGAAACATCCTGATTACCCTCGGGGGGAAGAGTTCTCCCGAGGGAAGGGTGCTCCTCGGGCGGTGGTGCAGGAATACGACCAGGGATATCTTGCTGGGGCTGCATATCCTCTGCACTAGAAGAGTGAAGATATTCCTCTAATACATTTACTACGGTAGAATTGTGAGGAATGGGCTGTGATACTATGGGACTCATGTGACAATCCGTTTGAGGAAGAGTTGCTATCAGATCCGACGATCCAGAAGGAGTTATATAACTGACTGGGGGGGCTGCAACGGGTTCCTCCTCCTCCGAGGAAATTTCAACCATTGCCTCACTTATGAGGGGAGGAGAATCGCCAACCTTCGTCACCCCGGGAATACCATGCAATGCCCTCCCCAGGAAAACGTCATTAGAAGACCCGAGAGAAAAAGCTCCCATCTCCGCTCCTACAAAAGATGTCAGTAGAAAAATGATCCGAGGACACCAATAAAGTTTATAAACTAGAGAATGATTAGCAGAACTTACGAAAGTAAAAATTACTGTGAAGAGGACGAGAAGCAGGAGCGCATCCTTCCACCCCCTCTTGTAAACCTGCCAAAATCAGAGCCTCGGGGAAATCCAACAACCCAGATATATCATAAGAACCAGAGAAAAGTCCCGAGTGAAGCAATATCTCCCTCACTTGTCCTCGTGTTTCGGTGTTGGGTGCGATATATCCCAGACCCCATCGGATGGGTACACCCCACGATCTGGCTGACTGGCCTCTCGGACGGATAAAGAAAAATCTCCGCCTCCAATCCCCTCTACTAGAGTGGGAACTGGATACACGAGTGAAGATATTTTCCTTGTCCCGATAGGTCAAGCTAAAAAAGGGAGTCCCCTCTGAGCAAGGTTGAAGGGTAAATATTGTCCCCACCCGATAAGGGGACATCGGAAGGTTTAAAAGCTCACTACGAAGGACATATCCCACCAAATGACTATAGGAACTTGGTGTTAACTGACTCGGACACACCTGCCAATACCGAAAGAGTATTTGGAAAAAGGGATGGAAAAAGGTCCGTAAACCACAACGCATCTGTTCGGTATAAACGGTCATGTAACCTGAGGGGGGTGCGTAAGCTCTATGGCCCGAGGAAGGCACTAGTATGTCATAATCTTCGAAATCAAGGTTATAGCTGCTAAAAAGAGATCTTACCGAGTTCTCACATTCTGTACTCGTAGTGGATCCTACACGTCCTCTGCCTATTAATCGAGATGGATTAAGAGGAATCAAATCGAACTCCGAAGACTCATCCGCCAAAGGATATGGCTCCCTACTCATGAATATTTCTCTGATATGGTTGTTCCTACGTGAATTCATAGATGGAGTCCTACGAACCACTCCAAGAGAGGAACTAGCACTAAGTGTCGTTTGATTCTCGGATGGATTGCCCCTCGGAGGAACCCTTGATGATCCAGAAGGACCCCGAGCGGAATCTTGAGAAGAACCACCAGATGAAGTCGAGCCAAATCTTCTATAATAAGGAGGCATCATCGTATCAAGTAAGTATTATCTTTGTACTTGCAATTATAAAAGAAAATCAAAGACTAATAAGGATTAGGAAATAAGTGCGGAATTGGTAAAGATCTTACATGCATATATACTCTT
The DNA here is from genome assembly GCA_948329865.1 of Linaria vulgaris. NCBI lineage: Eukaryota > Viridiplantae > Streptophyta > Magnoliopsida > Lamiales > Plantaginaceae > Linaria > Linaria vulgaris. Next base: position 79,174,262 of record OX415253.1, read on the forward strand.
TAAGCCAAGAGTTAAAATTAGAAGCTTAAGCTCATATTAGGTTAACTAAGGGACACGTGTTGAAAAACTTTTTGATTAAGAATGACACGTACCCTATTTAAACATGCAAAGCAACACCTCCTACTTAGGAAATCTACTTAGTCAGCAACTTTTTGAGAATTATCATTATCCATGTTAATTGAAATTTAACTATATAAACAAAAAGTAGAAAAAGGGAAAGTGAACAAAAATATTTATTTAAGACGGAGATACCTCGGAAGGGATAATAAGTACAAAGAACGTTTATTTTCAAAGTAAAAAATTACAAAGGATAAAATTAAGCCCCCGTGGAAGGAGGAAAGAAAGAAGTTGTCTCCTCGGCGGAAGTACTCAATGGAGCAAGACGAGAAATTGGAGAAAATACTCCCCCGGAACCGCTAGCTCTCGGACTCGGACTTGTGGTAGAGCGCATCGGAGACGGTGTCGGAGAATCCCGAGAGGATAGCAAACCCCCAAACCTCCCCACAAAATAATGGCAGTCGTCGGAAGTTGGCTTCTTTAACTTGCGAAGATCGAAAGACTTGGAGAAGTTAACATCCGACCTTATCAAAGATTTCGCCACCTTCGCACACTCCAAATAACCCCACAGAAGATGACCCATCAAGAGCTCATGAGAAGGCGCCTCGGATGCTCCTGATTGCTGCCGTGAAATCTCTTGCTGGGCAAATTGAACAGCTGCATCCACTTTAGCCTGCACGTCCTCGGGAGAGAGAAAATTTGCTAACTTCCCCTCGGCTGACTCTGCCCTATCAGTAACCTGGCCCAGTGTCTCCTGGAGAACCCTTTCTCTCTCATTCCCGTCTGCCACCGCCTTCTCGAGAGCCGCAATACGAGCAGTAAAGACCCCCTCGGAATCTTTCCATTCCTTCTCCATCTTCATATAAGCGGACTCGGCAGCACTTAAATTACCTTGCAAATTCGCCCTCGCCTTCTCTGATTCTTTAAGAGCAAAATCATAATCAGAAATCTTGGTATGAAGAATATCCTCCCTAGTTTGACTCTCTTTATCCCGGACTAAGAGAGGTGCCAATTGTGCCCGGAGTGCTCCTAAATCCTCTATATCTTTCCGACTGCGCTCTTCAACGGCAGTAACTGCCTCCCGAGTCTTTCCAATCTACAGAAAAGTCAACAATAAAAGATTCAGCAGATATGTATTGTGTAATTTCAGAAGACTAATGTAGAGAAGCTTACCATGAGCCCCAACCAGTTAAGACTGGTGTACAAAAATTGATACCCCTCGGCGGGTGCTGAACTGGAGGAGGTGAAAAATCGGAGGATATCTTGATAAGCCTCCCCCACTGAACGAGATGCAAATTCCCCCCCGGATCCGCTGGGAGGAATAGGCTCTTGGAAGGTATGACCCCTCGGAGACAAAGTCACCGGAACATGTCCCCTCGGAGGAGTCGTATCCTTTACGGGAGTCGCCACTTCTGAATTTGTAAATATGGCCCGTGAACCACCCACTGTTGTGGAGGGGCTGGTCTTTCCTAATAGTGATTGCAGAATTCCATCCTTCAAATCTCGGTCCTCTGAAGAAGGATCAAACTCCCCTTGGGTGTCTTCGGAGTCCCCTCGTAAACCTTCTTGCTCGGGAATGCTGAATTGGGCCAGAAAGTCCTCCTCTACAAAAGGTACAAACTGACAGTAAGAGGAAGAATGAAACTAGAAAAAATTATAGAAAGGAGGCAAATAATGGATACTCACCATATAATGAAGACTCTTCTACCATCGGAGCTTTCCCTTTATCCATAGCCACTACATCAAAAGAAAAGGTGTCAACACCTCAGCAAATATTGCAGATAAAGATACGCACATCTCATTAAAAACTCGTGAAACTTACCCCGAGGAGCAGATTCAGGAACTGTCGGAAGCTTAGGAGAGTGATCCTCGGAAGACAGGTCTATTACTTCAGTATCCATCCGAGCAGATTCATCCTCCGCACCACTCGGAAAGATACCCCCCTCGGAACCTCTCGGAGAAATTCCTATATTAGATTCGGAAGCAGGTAAATTCCCTGACTCCGATTTGGAAACGGGCACTAAAACCAAATCCCAAGGTGCTACTTGACGCAGGGGAACAGCGCTCCTGACGACCCCCATCGCATCCATGCATAGAAGAGAATGATCCTCGTGAAATCCACCCTTCTCTGAATCCATATGCATACTCTCGGGAGCATTAACCTCCTCCTCCTCGTGATCTCCCTCCTCTGGTATCTCCGAGACACCACTAGGAGTAGGCTCCCTCGGACTCGACTGCAGATAGTAGTTCGCCATGACATCCCCTGCATCATCCCATCAATAACGTGTATAAGCACAATTTACCGCTGTGCTCGGAAAGAGAATAAAAGGATAAAAGAGTGAATAAAGAGACTTACGAAAGAGACTCCTCGTAACGGGAGACAGGGACAAGGGCCTCTCCACTGCGTCGTCGGTAAAAACTACGTGGTGAAGACCAGAAGTCTCGTACAACATAGTGAAGTCCTCTGATTCCATCAATTTGTGCTGAGAAATTATAGGGGATAGCACCGCCTCCTGATCCAGAGCATGCACAGGAGTAGTACCCTCTCGCCAATCAAAGGGCACATCCCACTCGCCGTTGACAGGACCCACGAAGAAATACCTGTTCTTCCAGACGCTATGTGAGGTAATAGCAGCCCCCAAGATCCTCTTCGTGGAATCCCCCGAGTTATCCCGATGACGAACGTTATAGAAAGGATACCCCCCGGGTGATACCGCCACGTCAAAGATTGAAAGAAAGTGATCCACCGAACACTCTAGCCCATTCACGTGGCACCAAAATACATAAATACAGATAGCAGCAAATCCATTTGGTACCATCTGACTTGGGCTAATATTACAAGCTTTAAAGAGCTCACAGAAAAAAGGGGACATAAACGAGCGCCACCCATACTTCACCTGAGCAAAAAATACTGTCAACATACCCGGAGGAGGATAGCACGCCCTCTCATCCTTCGTCGGGATTCGGAAGACCATGTTCTTCTGAAGGACTCCGGTTGAGGTCAACAGATCTGCTACCTGTTTACGAGTAGCAATATTCCTCATCTTTTCCACCTTAGCAAAGGTCCGAAGAGGTGGTTCCTTTGATTTGGGAACCCTAGCTTTTTTCGAGGAAGTGGCTCCGCCCTCAGCAGCAGCAGCAATTTCTCCCTTACGCTTGCGAGTAATAACTCCCACTGGAATACCTCTCACACTCGTAGAAGAATTAATCGGAGCAGTGACTTCCGAGGAGATAGCGGCGGCAATAGAGTCAGTATTGGCGGAAGAAGCCATGGATACAATAAAAGAGGAATGTTTTTGAAAGAGAGAAGAGGAACGGGTAAGTCTGCTGGGAATTTGAATTGCAAAAGATGAAGAATAAAGATTAAGGAAAGGGATTTCTTTTTTTGCTCTGAGAGGAAATTACCACAAAGACGGATTGAGTGAATGAAGAAAAAAGGAGCAACAGTGTCCTATTTATAACCGAAGGTGACAACGGTCAAGAATTTTGAAAACGTGGAACTTATTTAAAGCTCCACGTAACTGCCCCGTGATTGTGCCACGTCGTCCCCATTCTGACCGTTGCCAACGGTCAGATAGTTCAAATCTCCAAGCTGGTCAACAACAGTCCGCCACCTGCGCCCCGAGATCTCCGCGTGCTTAATAACGATACCCTAAGGGTATTCAGGTAAAATCCTTATAAATTCTAAATATATATACGTATTGAATAAATATCAAAAAAGGAAAAAAATAAATATAGGGACACTAAGCAAAAAATAACCCTTCACCTCACTAGAGGGTGATGATTTAAAATTCCGCTTGTCTCTACGAGGACAATCGAAATTTGGGGGGGCTAGTGTTAACCCTAAAAAATAAAATAGAGGAAATCACCCCTACTCGGGAAAAATAATATGTGGACAATACTATTGTCACGAGTACGTCCGATGAGATGTACCTATAAAGAAAACCCCTCGGAGGATATATGGACAATACTATTGTCACGAGTACGTCCGATGAGATGTACCTATAAAGAAAACCCCTCGGAGGATTGCCCTACCTCTCGGTCACTGACCCGAAAAGGTTTATAAAAGCATCCGAGGAGAAACGCAAGCGTCCCTTGGAAAGTCATACGGTGAATAAAAAACAGATATCAACACGGCATCGGAAAAAGAGCAAACCCCGAGGGACCCGTATGACTCCGATATCCACCAAATGCGCCAAGAGGGACCAAGAGGGACCCCGAGTCCCATGAACTTACAAGAAAACTTCCTTGCTGAACACTCCTCAGAAAAAGCAACACTAGGACTTATCCGAGAACACAATTTTGGAAGAAGTCAATACAGGAACACCCAGCGAATACATTCCGAGCACTCTGGTGAAGAAATTTCACTCAGTAAAGCGAAAACAGTCCTCGGACACAAAATCACAGTCCTCGGAAGTCATACCAAGTCCTCGGAGATCACGTTTCCACCCTCAGAGATCACTCCTGAATGTTGAAGATAATACCCGAATCAAGAAGGAGAAATAAAGGCCCTCGGAAGAATAGCTCTATCAGAAATAGTCTACATCAGAAGCCCTCGGAGATATCGGAAGATACAAAAGCTAATCCAGTCAGCACTTAGTAGATAAAACGATAAACATTATCCTAATTTTTACACATGTATCAAGGTAACAACAACACCTGTCCTTATCAAAACACATGCACAATGACACCTACCCCTACCAAAGTCTATATAAAGGGAGGTGATCAGTATAAACTGAAAAAGAGGCAATTAAGCTTACTGACTACAATCTATCATAAGATAAAAGGAGGAGGAAATGTTCAGTGAATAAAGGAAGGGAATATTCTTGCAATTAATCTCATTATGTCCATCTTGTGTTGCCTTTGAATCACGGACAGGACGTTTCGACCCAAATAAATATCTTCCGTTAAATAGGGAATAATTCCAAACCTATCAACAATCAGCATTGCATCTACCAAAGCCAATCTCATGCATGAAGCCATCAAACTTCATGTACCACTGTCTAGGAGCTTGTTTCATACCATACAAGCTATTTTCCAATTTGCAAACTAGCTCAACGTTACCCTAAAGCACATACCCCTCTGGTTGCTGCATGTAAATGTATTCTTCAAGATCACCGTGAAGAAAAGTTGTCTTCACATCCATTTGTTCTAAAATTCTCAGGTGCAACTCTGCTCAAGACCATCCTAATAGTCGCCAATTTCACCACGGGAGAAAATATGTGAGTGTAATCAACCCCTTCTTTCTGTTGAAATCCCTTCACAACCAGCCTAGCTTTTTAACGTTTGATACCATATGATTCCTCTTTGATTTTGTAAACCCACTTGCTATGCAGCGCCTTTTTCCCCTTTGGAAGCTCAATGAGATCCCACGCGTTGTTCGACTTCAAGGAATCCATCTCATCATCCATTGCAAGCTCCCACTTGCTCGAATCAACACTTTTCACTGCCTCTGCATAACACTCTGGCTCACCATTGTCAGTTAATAACAAATAATATAAGGCAGAGGAATACCTCTCAGGAGCACGATTTTCCCTACTTGATCTCCTCAAAGTAGGCTCCGGAGTACTTGGTTATTCCTCATTAGTCACCTCATTTTTTAGAATCTTGTCTTCACCAGAATTGGAGACATCTAATTCCACAATCTCCGGGTCTTTAACCCGAGTATCAACACCAATAGTGTTTGATGCACCCAATATGTCTTTGTACAAAACTTGTTCATTAAATACAACATCTTTACTACGAATAACCTTACTGTTTTGGTCATCCCAAAATCTATACCCATAATCATCGCCACCATATCCAATGAATATACACTTCACAGATTTTGCATCTAACTTGCTTCTCACAGTAGCATCAATATGAACGTAAGAAACACAACCAAATACTTTAAGGTAAGATAGGTTTACCTCATTTCCTCTCCAAGCTTTCTTTGGAATGTCGTTTTCTAGTGGAACGGATGGTCCTCGGTTGATTAAGAAAGCCGCAGTGTTAACTGCTTCTGCCCAAAACAATTTAGGCAACCCACACTTCAACCTCATGCATATATCCCTCTCATTCAAAGTTCTGTTCATACGCTCTCCAACCCCATTCTGTTGCGGTGTTCCTCTAACTGTCTTCTCCATGCGAATGACATTATCTGCACAATACTTCTTAAACTCTGCAAGTTCATACTCACCACCATTGTCAGATCTCAGACATTTCACATGCAGGCCAGTTTCAGTTTCAACACGTGCTCTCCACTTCTTAAAAACCTCAAACACTTCAGATTTCTGTTTTAAGAAGTATACCCGTAGCTTTGTTGTTGCATCATCAATGAAAGTCATGTAATATGAAACTCCACCAAGAGACGTGACAGGGTCTGGTCCCCACAAATCATTGTGCACCAACTCTAACTTATGTTCCTTCAGAGTCCTGCCACCTTTTACGAAACTAACCAGTTTCTTTCCCAAACACACAGTCCTCACAAAGATCCATATCAAATGTTTTCAGACCCGGCAGCTTACCCTTCGAACACATATGCTTCATTCATTTTTCACTCATGTGGCCAAGTCGACAATGCCACAAATCAGCGTCACTATGTACTACAGTAACTCCAATCCTATCATGTTTGATGTCAGTCATTTTCAAACCTGCAGGTACCACCATAGCTACTTTGACTATTTTCCTAGCACCTCCACCGAATTTAACATCATAATCGTCATCATCCAACTACCCTACAACGACCAAATTTCTCTAAAGACTAGGGATGTGCCTCACATTACGCATCATCTAAACGGATCAATTAGGAGATTTAACACAAATATCTCCCTTCCCCACAACATCATAAGGAAAATTGTCGCCCAGATAGACTCTCCCGCAATATCCAGCAACATAATTCATCATCAAACTTTTGCCACGACATACATGAAACGATGCTCTAGAATTTAGAACTCGAGCCTCTATTGGATTGGATGCGGTTATAATTAGTGATTCACCATCATCTTCAGTGGTCACGTTTGCTGAACTTTCATCTTTATTTGGTGCTTAACACTTATTCTGGTAATGACCCATTTTCCCGCAGTTCCAACATTCAATGGAACTGTTGTCCTTCGTCGACTTTCTGTTTCTCGACTTCGATCTACCCCAATTCAAATTTAACTTTTTCTTATCTGATCTGCCTCTGATTTCTGTACTCAAAACCGAGCCTGCAGAATTTCCCGACGAGTTACCTGATTCTCTCATGTGAATTTATTCGCTAACTATCAGATCTCTAACTTCATCAAACTGCAGCTTTAACCTTCCCGCGGAGGCACTAACAACCGTTATTGTACCACTCCAGCTATCCGGTAAAGAAGACAACAGAATTAGGGCTTTAATTTCGTCATCAAACTCGATATTGACATAACTCAGTTATTGTGTAATTAAACTAAATTCGTACAGATGATCAGATGTCGCAGTTGTCTCTGTCACCTGAAGATGAAACAGACGACGCATAAGATTTACTTTATTAGCTGTTGATGACTTCTCGAACATATCTGCAAGAACCTTCAACACACCCTTAGTAGTCGTTTCTTTTGTAGTGTGAAACGTCACGTTTTGCGACAACGATAACCTCACTGCGCTCATCTCCTTCATGTCTTGAACCTTTTAGATGTCATCTTTCATGTATGCCGGTTTATCATTCAGAGGTTTCTAGAGATCATTGATGCACAAGTAATCCTCAGTCTGCATCCTCCAAAACCCGTAACCAGACCCATCAACTTCTCGACTGATTTCCCTGCTTCCATCGTAACTGCTCCCACTGAACCTGATGCTCTGATACTACTTGTTGCGTAGCAATACGATAAACAGAAAATCATCCACGAATGAAAAGCAAGAAAGACACATTATTTGTTTACCCAGTTTGTTGCCTACATCTGGGGGTGATACCAAGCCAGGATTTTCACTATGTGTTATGTTGTAGGGTTACCATTACAATAGAGACTATTTATAATAAGGACACACTTCTAATACTTGGCAACTCCTAATTATAGAATTACTCAAACTATCCAATTCCCAGGAAACTAGGTCTCTACAACTATGAGTTAAACTAGGAAGCTGCGTTCTTTGATAATTCAGACTCCACAAAACCTAACATATCCTTGACGAGGGTAATCAATAACGGGAAGCTTCGTGTGCCAATAGTTATCTTATGCAGGTAAGACCAATTTGGGGTCTTTTCTTGCGTTCCAATAATGTGTCTTATGTGAATTGAGCCAATGGGGGTCTTCTCTTATGGTCCAATAACGTGTATTTTGGGAACTGAGAAGATTAGACTGGGTCTTCTCCTCATTTTTTGGTGGGTGGGTGGGGGTTTGCTCTCCCTAGGTCATTTATACATTGCTCCCTTTAATAACCTCTCTCAATTGGCACTGCTCCCCTTCTCATATATATTAAGAAAAGATACTTGCGCAAGTATGGGAGTTAATAACATATTTCGTTAAGTAGTGGCGCGATGCCTAGTGGAATAGATTGTCAGCCCTCAAAGTTGTATCCAACTGAACTTTCTGAACTAGAGTCACTCGGATGAGACTCGTAAGATGTTTATTTAGAGTCACTCGGATGGAACTCGTGAGAGAGCATCAGTGTGACCTCAAGGGTTGTCCCAACCTAGATGAGCGCAATGGCATTACCCGCGAGGGGGAGGTAGATCATGGGGTAGGTCTATGTGGCTTACTCAGATACGTCCTCCGAGAGGAAGGATAAATTGAGTGTCACCGAGAGGAGTAGCCCTTTCGACGCTGCCTGTAAGGAATTGATCGGGTGTGGTCTGAGGGGTGCTACCCAATGCTTTCTTGTTGTCGCGATCAGTGGGTGTGTTCCAATAGTCTATTATCCGACCATAGGATGCTTCGCATTATTACTCGTATAAGGGTATCATTATATTTTTACGGTATGTGTCATCGCCCATATTGCACCATATCTTATTAGTCATTTTTAATTTAGTATAAGTATGTTTGAGTTGCCTAATTAGTCCTCTTTTCCTTCGAAGAATTATTGATGGTGAATTCTACGGGGGCTACCTTTGATTTCTGTTACTGGAGAATTCTCTTTTTACGAGGTTGCCTGCCTCGTGGGTCTCTCTAGTGTTCTCATCTTTGGTGAGTCGGCTATTTTAGTCCTTTGTTTCTAAGATTTTCGAGATCTACGGTGCAATTAGCCTCATAGCCTTATATTCCCAAAGGGTAGTGTACATTTGTGGGGCTCGTTGGCTTCCCAATCAGTTTGTGGTATTTTCTTATGTTATCAAACGTTCCCTAAGTCTTTAGGCCCGTGTAACACGGGGTGGGAGACTTATACTAGACTTTTGATTCCTCTACGAGCTAGCCCTGTCCCAAAATATAACAAATAGGTTTTAGCCCAGGATTTTTGCAGAAAGTGACATTGCATAAAATAACTGTTCCACTATGTGGCTTCGCTTCGGGTCGCGGGATGCCTCATTTTCATAAGAAGTCCATTCCTCGAGTAAGGCGGTGACGTCATCATTAATGTAACCATTACTCATTAGGTATATGCTTAGGAACGTGGGACGCATATGCGTGTCTTCTCGCATTGTTAGTTCTGTCTGCTTAGTGCATGAGTAGGTTGCAAGTGACGGTTCACGTTTTGAATGTGCGGTAGGCACGTGCTACACATGTCGGTCCCCGATTAACTAAACTCGGGCGGGAAGTTTGGTAGGCAAGATCATGCCATATTTTTTGTATATCTTTCTTTTGCCACAGAAATATTTTACTATCGCTTATCCATTCTTCAATCACTTGAGCAAATCATTCATATACTTCTTTCCCGATGAAAAATGTCTTATAATCTTCTATCCTTCGGCGTAGGAACCTCGGGAGCGGCGAACTAGGTTTTGTGAAAAAGGCGTTTTGGTTCTACGGTACCATCTTCAGCCACCCCACCACTTTGATTGCTATGTAAAGTTCTCATGCGTGGGCATTAGCTATGCCATCTGCGAAAAATGGTGAAAAGATTATGCTAGCAAGGCTTCACAGAAGCAGATGCCGAGGAAAGCTCACTCAATCGACCACCATGTCAACAAGATGGACTCCAACGTTGTTGACCAATTCCTTCGCATACACCATCTAAATTCGATGGATTTGACGTTGAGATACCTCGTGCCTCTGATAGCACCAATAATCATCATAATGATTCCTTGACTGTTTACGAGAACCAAATGGAAATGGGTCTTTGTTTCTTTTTTTATCCATTCTTCATAAACGTTAATAACATTGTGTGCCCGCAACATGTTAAACAAACTTGCATCCCATCTTCATATAGGTTATTAAAAACGTGCACTATAACCATCGAATGTAATGTGCTATCGACTCTATCCTATGTCCTTGTATTAATGAAATCCAAAAATAGAAATAAACTAAGAGTATCCATTTGGAATTTAATTTAAATTCATATTCATATGTCAAGATAATTCTCGTGTGAAGTTTTTCAATGAAGAAAAACAACGGGAAAATAAGATTATGGACTATAATCACGACCATATATATAATATTAGAGAATTAGGATGGGGGACTAATTGCAATATTATCGAGATTTAGACAGTGTCGTAACACTCATTCCGTAGATAAGAGAGAAGTCCTTATGAGAATTTACGGGATTTATATGATAAAAAAAAGATATTGAAAGTAAATGATCTTGGCGTAAACAACTACGAAAACGATAAATCAATGATATTATTGCCAATAAGTAAATTTGGCAGAGAGTGAGAGGTGTTTGCAAGAGCTTATGGAACGAGTTTATTCTCAATTTCTGCTTAAAAGTTATTTTAAGTTGTTTTTAATTATAAACTAAAAATGTGTTTTCAAATCGCTTTTTAAAAAAAGTCACTTAAAGCACATGAATAACGTTTCACGTGATTCTTCAGCTGGGCCTCTATATCATTGGATCTTATCAATGCACGTTGGATATAATATTGGTTGTACTGTGATTTTCGAGAACGTCGACCGCGAGCTCATTTTTTGCCTCGTCGGCGATAATCGATATGCGATGGAAGGCTTCTGAGACTCTGTTGTCGGGAAAAAATCGAAATTGGTCATTTACTGTGTCCTAGTTACAGTTTTCGTTCTTTATTGTGTCCTTTTTTTTGGGTCCATTATTGTGTATTTTATTACAATTTTGATCATCTGGAAGAAATATGAGCCAAAAATATTATGTCGGAGCACGTGCCGCCCTAAATTCAGTTTTTTGGAATTTCCCACAAGCAAATTCACAGGTTGGAATGCCAATTTTAATTTTTAAATTTTAAATTCTAACTCGTCTGATCCGGACAACCTGGTCAAATCGGGTCAGATGGGTCAGAATTTAAAATAAAAAAAATCTAAAAATTGAAACCGCCGTTTTTCACATGTGAATTTGCATGTGGGAATAAAAAAAAAAAATTTTAGTCGACTAGTGCTTCCATGTGACATTTCCGACTTAGGTTTTTTCCAGAGACCAAAATCGTAACGAAATACAAAATAAATAACAAAAAAAATAAAGACACAGTAAATGATGAAAACATATTTTCGACTAAAGGACTCTACTTGTCTAAATATATCAAATTGTTTTTTTTTGTTTCCTCATGTAATAAGAGACATTTTATTTGGTTAGCTGGACAAGAAAGAAATCATTTTGCCAACAATCAATCTCGTACGACTGTACGAGGATCAAATTGGCGCCTTCGTTTTTCAAAAACCTCTGAAAACCCTAGATTTCTGAGATCAATTCGAAGAAGATGATTCTCAGGACGCCACCGTTAAGGAAGCGAAAGGCTGATGAGAACACTACTACACAGAGCCCAAATTCCGACAATCAGCTGCTTATTTACGAAGACCTACCACTCGCCGAAGCCCAATATTCTCATGACCCCGTCGCCTCCGGCTCCGACCATTTGCTCTGCACTTATCAATGTCGGCAGATGGTACTATATATAATGTGTTCCACTCATTAATCATATTAAGTGTGCTGGCTTTGAATTATTGGGGCTTTATTTATTATATTATTGGCATGCATTGCTCTTGTAGGTCAAGTCTGATTTTTTCGACGCGCTAACAAGTGCGGAGAAACAAGCACGCGATTACCAATCTAAATTCGAAGCATTGAATGACGACTTCTCAAAAGCTGGTAAGCTTCTGCAAACATGATTGAAGTTAGAAAATGCTGTTTTAGAGTACGCAACTCTTATTTTCCTATTTTACGTGATACTTAATGCCGATGGCTATCTGTATATATGTGGCGGATGTTGCAGCTATTGGCTAGTTGTAAGTTTTATCAGAAAAGTAGTTACTCTCTTTTCCTCATGTTACAGAATGTGAGAATAAGAAATGATTGATGCTTTTTGTTACAACGCGAGTAATGGGTCATAGAAAGGGATTCACATAATTTAGTAGATCATTACTAGGAGAGATTTCACAGACATGTTAAGATCAATTGTTATTGTTGCACAAGGTGCTTTAAGTTTGAATAAGTGTTTATCAGAGGTCGTTGTAAGCTTTGGCTAGGCTTGAGTGATGCATAGCTGTAGTCTGTTTTGGTTAGCAGTTATCTATGGACAACTGTGACTTTAACTTAAATCTTAAAAGGTTTTGATAACTTGATTGGCACATGGTTGCTCTGTTCTAATATGTGCCACTCGTGTGTTTGATGTTCATAACTAGAAAAACTAAGCTGTCGAGAGTAGAGTAGAAGCTATTAAGACATAATGGTGGGTTTGCTCTCTAGTTTCTCATCATGTTCTGAATTCACCCAATCTTCATATTCATCTGCAATTTTTTTCATCCACTTACCGTGTGGTCCATATCTTATCTTTTTAAGATGTAATTATAATGATTAAATGGGTTTGTATGCTACATATGCCCCTTTAGATTCTTGATGGAGAACCTACCAAATAAACTATTGCATTTTGTGTTTGTTTACTCTCACATTCTCATCATTGATGTCTTCTCAATGCCCTATAAATGTTATGTTTTACAAATGAGTACTCCATGTTTTTGTTGATGTATTACGCAAAAAATGAGTTTTTTTGAGTTTCTTTGCAAAATTAATCCAGATCATAGTTTGCTGCTGAGCTGTATCATAGCATAAGTTTTTCTTCTTACAGAAGCTGAAAGAAAGAAGTTTCGAGATCGGTTCTTCAGTGCAGAGCAGGAGCTGGCTGCTGCAAAAGGGCGTGAACAGATGCTGCAAGAGCAGCTGAAGAAGGAAGTTGATTCTTCACACGAACAGCTCAGAAAACAAATACAGTCCTTTAGTGAACTTGAGGTACATCAGTATCTTGGTTCAAGTTATTTAATAGTCTGAGTCAGACTTCTCTTCCCTTAAAAAAATTTGGGAGACAGAATCCTTGTCCAAATTACCCTTTTTGAGCCACACTTCCACCGCCTTTAGTTTGGTGGACCACTCATTTCTAGTACTGACCGTCTTCGGTCAACTACTCATTTTCGATCAACTATCCCTTCTTCGGTTAATATGCACTTATCAAGCTCTCTAGCTTAAGAGGAAGTGTTGGAGATGTTAGATATAAGAATGTTAGGTATGTGAGGAATAGGCTCTTAGGCATAGAATGTTAGGTGGAAGTTGGAACTGTTAGCTAAGAGAGTGGCAGAGTGTTTTAAACTGGAACCAGACCAGCGTGTACGACCGGTTTAACTGATGACCGGCGCCGTAGGCGATTCTAGAAACAACGAGTGTTAGATGAGGGGAGGTTTATGTCTTCTTAATTTTGTTACAAATTCTGGAATGAGTGAAGGATAAGATATTCTCTTATTCCACTACAAATGTTTTCTGTATCTCTCATTTTTCTTGAAGTCTTTATGGCTATATCATCCAGGATTCTCTGTTCAACTGTGCATTATAATATTTCTTTGTTTGTAGGTAAAGTTCAGGAATGAGATGGATCTTCGCAGAAAAGCAGAATCTACGGCGTCCAAATCTGAAGAAAAAGCAACGGTATTAGAGGAAAAATTGGGCACTCTGTCAGAAACAATTGACAGGGAAAAAAGCCGTCTTCAAAGTGATCTTGTACAGATTAGAAGTGAATCAAAACTTTCAGTTTCTAGAATAAGTGCAGACGTGAGTACCGTGTTCGTGATTGTTAGAGAACACTGTTTATTATTAACCGAATATAATTTTTCAACGTCGTTTTTTAGCTTGAAAGAACGGCATGCAGAGCTAAAAATGCTGAACATGAGTCGGCATTACTGAAAGAGCAGGTGGAAGAACTTAAAAAGCGACTGAAGGAGGTAACAATCTCATTGTTTTCCATAGAAACAGTTCCCGAATTTGTTGACATAAGTTAAAGTATTACATTGTATGCAATCATAAGTCTTGATTGCTTTCCATGTTTATTCAGCCAACTTGAATTCACTTTCTTCTTTTACTTTGTGGGATTCTTTGGAGATTTCATGGTTAAACCCAGTTGTTCATTTTGGATTTTGTTTTTTTTCTTTTGGTAAGCAAAAAGTTTTATTAAGAACAAAGGAGCATTGGTATTATTCCCCTAAGGTTACAGAAAACACCAAAATCAGTACAAAACTCCCAAAATGCAAAATAATTCAGAATTCAACCCGTAAGACAATCTAACGGGCAATTGATCCAATCTTTAAGTGAGTAGAATCCTTCTTTACTGCCTTAATCCATTTCCGCGGATGAGCTTTGGTGAGGTTGAAAGACCTTTGTTTTTCATTTTCTGTAATCTCCACAGTTTGAAGGTTTTTATATCGTTATATTCTAAGGTTTCTTAGATGTCATTGCATTCAAATCCTAAATGAAGAATGGAAGTCCCAGAAAACATGTCCTAGAAAGGAGATCTGGTCACCCTTCGTCCTATCTCTAGCAAGCACCCCTAGAGCTTTCTTACAATCTTGAAGGTGGTTGTTTTTAAAAAACTGAAGGGTTCATTCGCGTTTTGAGTACTTGCTTTGGAGTTTAGTTTTTTTTTTTTTGGGTATGTTTTTCTACAAAGGAATTATTGATGGGGACAATTCTACAATAATATTGAAATATGAAATTTTTTCAAATCAAGACTTTTAATTTGGAAGTCACAAACAACAACGCAATCGCCAAATGACTAAATGAATCAACCTTTTCTCAACCGGAATGAGTGAGTGAAGGAATAATTTATGTGTTCGAATGGACCTAATTCTTCCGTGGTTCAGATGGCGTACCCTAATTAATTAGGACTAAAGGCTTAGTTGTTTATTTTTTTTGCAAATTTTTGTGTATTAATTGATAAGTTGATGACAATTGTTGCTCCATTTTTGCTTTTATGATCACATGGACAGAACTGATCCCTTAACTTCCCATTTCATTTTTGTTTTTGACATCATTATTATATGTGCACTTTTTTCTCTTTCTTTACTCGTATACATAAGTTCTCAGCAATTATCTGATTATGATAAAAAATGTCGCTATTCTCTTTCTTGAATAGGGCATGCAGGAGAAAATTGAGATGGAGAAAAAAAATTCACTCGCATCTGCTGAAGCTTCTTCTAAGGACGCTAATTTGCTCGTGAAACATTTGCAGGAAGAACTAAGGAACTATGTGAGCATTTCTCTTAGTCATTATAAATGTTGGATGATACTCAATACCAGTTGCCTATCTATACATGCTGTAGGAAGCAACCTAGTATTATTACAGTTACAGTATCTCACAAACAAGTACGAGAATGAGAAGGAGAACAGGATCTGGAATGGGCAAGCGAAGGCAGGGATTTTTTGGTTAATTCAGATTTTGCTCTAATTGTTCATGCTACTGTAAATCTTGCTGTATAAAGATTATTGGCTGAAGATAACGGATTAGTTAATTACTCCCGTTGTAGTAAAGTTGCTTTAAACTAGGAATTTCACATTTGATAAAGGGGCATGTAGTGAGGTGGGTGGTTGTGATGATTGATGTAATTACATCAAATTTGTCCATAGAGATAGTGATTCTTACGTCAAGCATCATGTCCAAACCATGGCTTAGCGCAATGAGCCCAAATCTTTTTGCCATGAGAAATTTCCTCATCTAATTTTTTCGTCCATTATGTGAAATTTGTCTCAATCTGCCTGCAGGAGTCTGAAGTGCTTGAAGCCAGAAAACTAAAAGCTTCGCAAGAAGACATTGAGTTGTTGAAAGAAAAATTACTTGAAGAAAAGG
Organism: Linaria vulgaris; assembly: GCA_948329865.1. Taxonomy (NCBI): domain Eukaryota; kingdom Viridiplantae; phylum Streptophyta; class Magnoliopsida; order Lamiales; family Plantaginaceae; genus Linaria; species Linaria vulgaris. The sequence continues at coordinate 79,190,475 of OX415253.1, forward strand.
GTCGAAGGGAGAGGGCAGAGTTGGATTTACTTAAAATATCTAACCTTCAGTTGGATGTGAAGAATTTAGAGGACGAGTTGTCTACGTGGAAATCAGTGATCACGAAACTACCTGGTGTGTCCTCTGCAGATGATATTCCCGCAAGGTTTGCAGCACTACAGAGGTACGTATCACTGTGGTATTTTGCTCCATTTTCATTCTGTAGAGCTTTGCACGTAGCTACATAAACTGTTTCCTCCTGAAAAATGATTTTGAAAATATTGGAATTGGATTGTATGTTGCCCATACAGGCTAGCTCTACCCTCATTACTCAAATAATGGAGTAGTTTCCTAGTTTCGAATGAATAAATTCCTTGATGTTCCATCACGGCCTTATTTATTGGACAGTTTTCTCCTGCAAAAAAAAAAGAGAGAGAGAGAGAGAGAAAATAGTCAAAATACACAATATGCTGAAAATCTGTCTATTTTTCGTGTTTAATAATGGAGGCACATTTGAGATACCATATATATTCATCATTTTGACTTGATTCACCATTAAGGAAGGCATTTGGGTTGTCGCAAGGAAACCCTTCCATTTGTGCTCCGATTTGGGGCCTTATAGATAAAGAAATCATAAATTCAAGCAGGGTTTAATCAACATCCATGGAGCATGGATGGAGTCTACTCCGTGTAGTTCAGTTTATTGTATCCCTCATTGATACAGAGCAATATAGCTTGTATTCTAGAGTTTTTCGTGTCAATTAGCTATTATGGTTTAAATGCTATGAAATGCTTGAAACTCGTATATTCGTGCTGAGGTCATCAGTTGCATGTGTTAACCTCAAATTATCATTGTGACATGCTTATATGATGTACATGGTATCTGTCAAAATTTTGCAGCAGTTGGCTTTGTAGATTTAGAGTAATGGTGAAGTTGTTCTGAGAATCTTGAAACCCTTTCACTGTTTATTGTGCCATCTATATTGCAAATTGTTGTAACACTGGTATGGTGGGAGAGTACTTGTCAAGAGATTTCCAAACAAAATCACAATTGTCTCATCTATGCATGCTATCTAGTATGTGAGACGATGACTTGCGTGGAAGATCTAATCTGTACTTGTTAGACTTTTTCGATTTGAGTACTTATATTCAAAAAGTATTCCTAATAGAAGGTTGAGATTCCAAATCTCTTGATCTAGGTTCAAGTCTAGTTATCAAACTAACCATCATTTAATGCGCAGAGCATTGGAAAGTGACTTATTTCTTTGCAACTGGTTTTCTATTTTTATGTGTCTGGTTGTATATCACCTCAATGTACTCTAAGCTCCTACTTGCTTTACTGTTTTAAATAAGAAATTAAGCACTTGAACCAAAAACTTAAACAACAGCATATATGCTATAAAGTCTCATTTAATATGAGCAAACAATCCCAGAGATCAAGTTACTCCAAATCAAATAACCAGCATTTGTGAATTCTATTCAGTAATGACTTATCCATAATTTAGCAGAAATATTATTTCTCGGAATCTGAGTCCTGTATTGGTATTGCCCAAATACCATTTTATGAAAAGAAATAAATGCTGACCAAATCTATGTCAAGGCTACCTTTAGGATAAGTGTGTAGCAATAGTAAATCTCATTTCTAGAGAGATTTACAAAGATTTGTTTCGATATCTTGCTAATCAGAGTGTTCATAAACTCTAAATATTGAGAAATTCATCATTGACACTAGATTAATTGCTCCATAGTTCACTTTATCCTGTGGCTCTAGATGCAAAACATCACCACACTTGATTATTTTTAGGATTCAGACTTAAGAAGTACGTAATTCTCATTGATAAATGACTTAATTAAGAGATAAAGTTATTGTTTCAGATGAACCATCAGTGAAGTTCGGTATGTGTTGACTCTTTTGAAATAAGTAAATAAAATTATCGTTAATGATTCACTTGTACCATAGTCTTATCTGAGTTTTCTATCATAAAGACTCAGAGATTGTCTCTGTGCGGCTTTCACATGGTATCACCTCCAGAGGAATTTCACGTGAATACCTCTTTGAAAAACTAATGAAATCTTTTGGTAGATTTCATGAATTTTAGCCTAAGAGATTATATGGATTTTCATACCCAAATATCCTTTGAGAATTTGACCTGTAAGTTCATGTCAAATAATTCCTAAACTTGTATGTATTAATGAATAGTGAATCAAGTGGATTGTATCACCAAAAGCAAATGCGTTTTGTCGAAAACATATCATTTTGACTTTGGGTGGAAAACTATACTTTTCATGTATTGAATCTTAAAGTATACGTTGGAAAACACAGTTGTCTGCAGAAACCTTGTGGCTTAATTTTAAGTCAACTTGTTCCATCCTTCTTGATCTCTGTCTTGCAGGATACAGATATGTTTGCCGATCCCCACGAGATAGTAAGAAAAACTAATGTTGGTTTGCTGCAATGAGTCAGACTTGAGCACATATCTTACAGTACCCATTGCGTAGTTAATAATTGCTTTACAACGTAGACTCCCACTCTAATAAGAGAGCATGTAACATGATCAGATTTCAAGTGATCAGTCAACCATTATCATAACCAAAATTAATTAATCAAACAAGCTTTTAAATCATATACATCAATAAGCATGTCACAATAAAAAATTGTTGCAGAATATGAATTGATGACCAATAGAACATGCATGTACAAGTTGCGTAGCACATAAAACACTATAACCATCAATCCAAGCCAAAAATTCCATAAAACGAGCCAGCGACTTTGATACCATTGAGGGACACGCTAACTTGAACCCATAGGAAATATGTTGCTAGTAGTTCATTAAACCATGCTCAGAACTTCGCCATGTCATCTTTGAGGCTTCGAACCCGTCCCAATTCGATCACAAAATGCAAGGAGTTGGCCCCATATTGGTGAAGAATGGGTCTCTAAAACGTCCTCCCGTTTTCATGCATGGAAATGCATACATTTTCTGGATTTTTGTAAATCTCTTCTTCATTTTACCGGAGAAAACTTACCCTTTTCAAAAGGAGCAGACTAGGAGGAAATTGTGTAGAATGGAGAAACTATCTGCTCCATTATTTGAATAATGCGAGCCAGCTAGCTTGCATGGGGGCCCAATAACCCAATTCCAACAAAAACAAATGCAATCAAGAGTCACACTGGGTCTCAGCTGTTATTTTTTGCAATAAAATGTTAAGTTTTTTTGCAAGAAATTAATCTAGTATGATGTGATTACTATTTTGTAGTGGTTTGGTTTGATGCATGAAGTCATTCTTATGCTATCCCTGTGGTTTTGATTACCTCCTTTACTGAGCTCATGCAGAGAGGTGGTTGACTGCATGATGAGAGCAGGGGAGGCGCAGGCATGCATGAAAGAAAATCAAGTTGCTCTTGATACCGCAGTGCTAGCTAAACAAAATGCAGAAAATGAGGCTGCATTGCTGAACGAAAAGGCAGAATCATATAAAACAGAAATCAAAAGGCTTAAATTGACCGTGAGTATTATGCAATTGGATTTTTTGATTGTCTGATGCTAAGACAGTGCATCATCATATAGTGGCTATAGCTAGTACTTCGACGGTGGTTCTAGTATGGTTAATGTTTTGTGTAATCTGGGTTTATGTATCTTATACAGTTGTGTACTAAAGACATCATATATCATCTATTTATTACTTTGGTGTATCACATTATCTGTTTATTGACTAACTGTGGGTGACAACACGTGGTATTACTAGCAACAGGCAATTACCTGCTAACGTTATTGCTAAAAGTGAGCTTTTTACTTGCATTTTTATCTTAGCAACATAAAATCAATCAAAGTAATGAAGTGTCTTTGCTCATGTTTTTGGTCGTTCGGCATCCACTTAGTTTGACTGGTTTCTTCTGTTGTAGCTTGCTTCAACTGTGGAAGAAAGAGACCGCTTAAGAAATGTTAACAATGAATTGAAAGAGCGCACAAGTCTTGGAGGTGGAACTGAATTAGTCAGTGGATCTATTCTTCAGGTTCTGGAGCAATTCTTCTGCGCCTTGTCTTCATGTGGGTTTTTTGGATTTTTTCTATCGTTATTCACATATTTCATGTTTACAGGAGCTTGAAGCATCTCTTTCCAAGAAGGAAGACTATGCAAGAGAACTTGAACTCAGTTTAGTTGCGCAAAAAGAAATTAACAACCGCCATGAAAATGAAATAGAGTTACTTAATGAAAGGTTGAACAATGAAACAAAGCGAGTAAAGATGTTAGAGCGAGAAGGCGATCGCTACAGATCAGAGATATCTTTACTGGAGTCTAAGGTTTGTGTTTAAAGGCAAGTTTACATATGTGTTAGAGTGTAAGTCCACAATATCTATCCATTTGTTACCAGTCTTGTTCTTGTCAAGTTCTACTCAAATATGATAAATTTAAAGCTTCTTTCAAATGCCATTAGGGTTTATATTCATGATAACACATTCTAAACACAAACAAGTTTTTGCTAGCATGAGATCTTTACCATCTCTTCTCCATGATGTAATAAGAAACCTAGCTGAAGCTTTGATCAAAAGCATCTGGTGCAAACATCGACAATATGTTTAAGGGTGAAGCCTGTTCAATACCACGAGGAAGTCGCAACAAGTAGCGTAAAGGCTTTACCCTTACTGGATTTGTCACATACACTGAAATGGTTCATAGTTCACCTACTTTGTGTTGATAGTTCCTTACATTTTTCTCGTAGTTCTTCTCCACTACTAGATATGAACGAATTTAGCTGGCATCTATAGGAAAAAATTGTTCAGGTATGCAAATGTAAAGGCTTTGGCATAACCTCGTTGTTGGTACCAAAAACCTATTGAGTTTGCTCATAGGCACATTATGTTGTTGTATATATTCTCATAGAATTATGTTATGGATATTAATGCTGAGGTAAGATACAGGTGAATAATTGTTGTGTATGAGCTCAGATATAGTAACTAGTGGTTGATAAGGAAAAAACCCTGTGAGTAGTAACTTGGTAGAATCTTTCTCTATATATGTTCTCTCTCCTCGTGATGCTAGAGTCTTATATATTCTGCAGCTGGGACATGGCGATTTTTCTTCTTCTAATACAAAAGTTCTACGGATGGTTAACACCTTAGCAGTTGACAACGAGGCAAAACAAACAATAGAGGCTCTGCAGAAGGAATTGCAGAAAACGAAGGAAAAGTTGCAGGCTGTTGAAGAATTTAAAGGACAGTCATGTAAGTAGGATGGATTTAGACTGTCAGTCTCTTACAGTTTGTGGCTAATTTGCCCTTGTCATATCAATGACAGTATGCATGTAGTTTGATTTCTTTCTGAAGCTTTTTCACTCAGCCCTGAACATGGTAAATGTGCCTTGGAGTGCAGGTGTTGTTTGCTTTCTTGCCCCCGACATGATAACGAGCATAGACTAATGACTTAATAGACTGTTCTGTAAATAAAATTGGGTCCTAACTTCATGATGACTAATTTGAGCGGCACAATGGAATAATTATACTTAATTTTTTCATGTGCTAAAATGACTTAAAATGCTGCAGCAAATTGTATACCCATTTAAGATGGCTGATATAGTAAACTTGCCATCGACGAGTAGTGCTAGATTTTGTTTACTGTGATAAAGTTGACATATTTGAGGATTGACCCATTATTTTTTCTTCACAACTGGAGTTTATGCATCTACGCAAATCAATACATCTTTTGTCAGCTAGATATTTCTCTGATTCAGTGTAGTTGATGCCTTCTTGTGCACGGTTAGATATAATCTACAATCTGAAAACTCATCTCGTTACCTCTGATTATTCTCCTTATGCTCTTATTGGTATTGTGGTATAGCTGATGCTGGAACACTTGTTGACTCTTTTACTGCTGTGAAATTTAAAGAGCTAAAAGAGCAAATTGCGACACTTGAAAAACGTGGGGAGAGGTGAGTAGGTCTGAATCCTTGCATTTTTTTCTACAGTGTCTGATGTTTGACTTGAAACTGAGACCTTGAGGTTATGTTAAACAGATACAGGGCCGCTTTTCTTGAAAGGATCTCTGTTTTTAGAAAAGCGTGCTGTGGACTTTTTGGTTACGAGGTATCACATCCTAAAATTATCTCTTTGATCGTCGAGTTAAAGTTGCTTGCATTATTATGTGTCAAAGATTTGTATCGAATTTAGGCCTCTTCGTGGAGAGAATTTTTTGTATTTATAAGCACTACATCCATGGTTACAGCATAGGAATTGAGAAATTACGCCGTACAAATTTGCTAATTTATTTATCCCTTAGTTACAAGCTTTAATTAGATAATGATGCAAGTATCTGAAATATGTAATCAGAGAGAAAGTAAAGTAAATAAGATCAGCCTCTAACTCCGTTAATACCCCCCTTCAAATTGATGCGGGCCAATCAACAAGCATCAATTTGCAATCATGAATTGATGACGATAGCTTGGATGATGCTTTGGTGAAAATATCAGCTATCTGATGTTCTGTAGGGATGTGAGGGAGTGTGACTAGGTCTACTTGGTTGTATTAGTATAGATTATATTGATTTAAATATTCAGCAAGAATTATGCATATGAAATCCCATACACATAGAGACTTCATCGCAGTGAGCCAAGGAAAATTGAACCTTCAAGATGATGGTGGCATATGCAAAATATCCAAGTTTTCCACACAACTTTCTGCAACTAAAGTGTTTGGAAATTCTTTTAGAATACTTGCGCCTGACATGGTGCAGTGCCTGCAAATGCTTGTGATCAGACTGTGTCCATTGTTTTGTAGTCTCTCAGAATTAAAACTGAGTCAAGATTACTGAGACGGTATTCTCCCAAAGGGCAAATGCTTTTCAGTTCTATGTAGGCCCCCCTCCGTACTCTGAAGAAATGTTCAGTGCATGCAATGTAAAATAAGTTTCATAACACTGCTCTACTTGAAGTTATTTCAACAATTTTGACATTTCCATAACAAAATTACTCCACTCCTGAATGAAGACAAATCGCGAACAAGATTTATGGTAGCTCATAAAATAAATCAAAATGCAACAGTTATGGGGTTTCTTGTCACACTAGAAAGCAGTTATGCAGGTTTAGAAAGTTGGCTCCATAAGTGGTTTTCTTCACCACTCTGGAGTAATTGGAATAACGTTAAATTCCTATCAGATATGAGTATTTTTAATTGTATGATCTATAACATTGGCCACAATTTTAGAATACACTACGCCCTCTATGTCGTAGTTTCAACTACATCCATTATTCGTCCTAAAAGCATTCAGTTGTCGAGCCTCTTATATGCAGGTGGCGTAAGGTTTGTGACGCCAAGGAGTAAGCGTTTTTGAACAATTTTTGGGCTCAAGTATAAGTCTCTTGTTGAAGTTGGGTGTGAAGAGGCAAATGATGAAATGCCATTTCAATAAATCACATAGTGACTGAATCCAAGAATGGATTACTTAGAAAGATCTAATATATAATTTAAGTGTTGAAATAACGAATATATAATTTCCTTAGAACGTCTTTTCATCATTTTAAAATTGGTGAATTGTTGCATATTGTTTTGAAAAAAGTTAATGGACTTGGTTATGGCTACCCAAAGTGTTAACAGTGATTTGCTCTTGCCTCCCAGACTGCTGTAATTTTACAATATTGTTTTGTGAGAAATTTCTTGCAGTGACATCCTCAGTTGACAAATTTTATGCACAAGTGAACTTTAACTAGCATGCTAATATTGCACAATCTCGTTAGTAATCCTTTGTAAAATGTGTCAGATTGCAATGGATGACCACCAACGTCCGGATGGAATCCCAGTTACCCGCTTTACTCTCCATTCAATTTACGCTCAGACCGACGATGAGAAGCTTCAATTTGAATATGAATCTGGCAACATAAATATTGTGGTAATTCATGGGCCAGATATTGTTTGTTTGTTTGCTTGAGGGTAACGGTAGTAATCATTCTCAGGCCCAGACTGAAATAGGCTCATGTCACTTTCTTTTACCTAGTGTTTTGTCTATTAAAAAATTCAAGAAAATAGACTTCCTAGTACCATTGGCGCACATATACAGAACCTCTGTCCTAGTTCTCTTATTACAGTGAACTCATGTAGAAGGTTTAGGACGTGAAAGAATGTTTCGGATTTCTCGCTGTGAAGCTTGACCTAGGGCTGGGGGTTGTAACTTTATGCCATTTTCTGTACCTTTAGGGGAGGAAGTATGGTGCTCTGGTTCCTGATTATTCTGCAGTTGGATGGGTAAATTAGTAAAATGTACTAAATATTGTGCAAAAATAATTTAGATGGAATATTAAATATCTCCATTAGACATACATGTTCATAATCTTGAATATTGGAATTATTATCTCTATTATATTAGTAATACAGATGGTAGGGTTGGAAATGAGTGCTTATCTAAGTAATTATTCTACAGAAGTGAGGTCTGCTTCATATGAGAAACTATGATAAGTTCCTTGATTCAGGCAAACTGGTGTGAAGATACTTAGTTACAAGTTTTCAACAATAAGAACAAGTTTCTTTTTTTTGATGACTATACTGACTATGATCTCTTTTTGCATCCGTAAATTGAAAATAGAACTCTTGTTACAGCACCACATACAAAAATAATGAGTGCTCTTATTGGCCTGGTATGGAATTTGGACTGAGTCGTGTTTGTTTTCTTTTTCCCTTTGTTTTTTCCAATTACCAGGTTAACGGGTATACTTCACAGCCTGAGATATCTCGGCAGGTCTGACACTAGCATCTTCTTATAACTGTTGCATTTTCATGTTTTTCTTAAACCAGTATTAGTCATTAGCAATGTGCACCAGATTGATGCATGGGACTTCTTTGTGATGTTCATTACATATTATTTTACTACTCCCATCGTTCTTTAATTTGCTGGTTTAGTCAGATTGCAGGAATCCTCAGTTTCATTTTAGTCTCATTTCCCTTGTGTTGTAGTATTCTTAAAATTAGATGATTTGCAACCTGTTTTTGATAGAATCCCATACAGGGTGCCTGAGGTTTTGTGCTAAAAGGCTTTCTAAGAAGTGAGCATAAATAGTGATACTTCTGGGCATGCTTTTTTCTTTCTTACGAGCAACCAATTTGGGCGAATAAACTATATATTTACTATTAATTTGCAATTGGAAAAGAATAAAATTATATGCGGACTATTTACTCTGAAGTCAATTTGGAAATTATTTTAGTTTCATCATACAGACGTTGAATTATGGAATGGGAAAAAAGGATGTCCATGAGCAAAAAAAATTCAAAACCCATCAGTTCTTATTTTTGGTTAATCTCGGTTGTCTTCTTTTACATTCCTGATCGTCCAGATTAGTAAGATCAGTAAAGTAGTAAGATCAGTAAAGTTTTCAGAACTGGGCCGACAACACGAGATTATCATTTTTAAATTTTGTATCTGAATCTTGTTTCTGAGGAATAACTTGCCATCCACTGATCCCCGCAAGTAACTGATACTTAAAATCATATCAAATTGAAGAGCTTTTGGATAATCAGCAGGCTTTTATTCTTGTTTCTTAGCAGTGTTATTTAATTATTCTGATGCTTATTTGTCCTTCATTGGAAGTGTTGCATGCCTTTCACTCTGTTTCTTTAAGCTTTGCATCAAAATCTGGTATGTGTCATTTATGTTCAAGGTTAGACTTAGATTGAACAAAGACAAGCTTAGAGGCAATGCTCTGAATTAGGTAATTTACATTTTGAAGCACCTAACTTGCATGTTCAGTTTTGATTATCATTAATTTGTTTTGATTATCATTAATTTGTTGTCTTACAGGTTGAAATATTTATCCGGAGGATGAACTCGGTTCCTGCCTTTACTGCGAACCTGACAGTAGAATCTTTCAATAAACGTACTCTCTCGTGAAGTTTGGCAGCAGTCTTGTCGGATCAATTATGTAATAGTGTCTTATAATATACTTTTGATTATTGAGGGTTTGCTTTGTTTCAAATATCTAAATTATTGCATGCAACCGTTGCAGGATGACGTGGTGCGATAACTAGGTTAATGGAATTGGATGAAATTTTTGAATAGTTAGTACTTATAATTTGCAAAATGTTGTCAATTTGATCTACTACATCTATTTCCTATTCTATCGTTCTTAGTTGCGTATTTAGCAACTTCTTTACTTTTCGTTTTCGGTCTTCGGACACAAACATTTAGGTGTTGTTTGGTTGCTGTGATGAGTTGAGATGAGGAGGTTTAATAACTTAAAAACTTGTTTGGTTTGTATGATTATGCAAATGGTTTTTTGATTTAATAGCTGAGGCCCGCTCTTTATCTTACTTTCTCAACTTAAATAATATCTACCTCCCCCTGTTATTATTTTATCTCACTTTTTAGTCATCCAGCTCACCCGACGAAATGACTTATTTACCCCTGTTTCTTCAATTTTAATCTTTTTATGCAGCAATTTAATTAAAAAAATGTAATTTAAAAAAATGTAATTTAAAAAATGTAATTAAAAAATGTAATTAAAAATGTAATTAAAAAAATGTAATTAAAAAAATGTAATTAAAAAACGTAATTAACAAACGTAATTAAAAATTGTAATTAAAAAAGTGTAATTAAAAAATGTAATTAAAAAAATGTAATTACAAAAATGTAATTAAAAAATATAATTAAAAAAATGTAATTATAAAACGTAATTAAAAAAATGTAATTAAAAAATGTAATTAAAAAATGTAATTAAAAGAATGTAATTAAAAAATGTAATTATAAAATGTAATTAAAAAAGTGTAATTAAAAAATGTAATTAAAAAAATGTAATTAAAAAATATAATTAAAAAAATGTAATTAAAAAACGTAATTAAAAAAATGTAATTAAAAGAATGTAATTAAAAGAATGTAATTAAAAAAAGTAATTAAAAAATGTAATTAAAAAATATAATTAAAAAAATGTAATTAAAAAACGTAATTAAAAAATGTAATTAAAAAATGTAATTAAAAAATGTAATTAAAAAACGTAATTAAAAAAATGTAATTAAAAAATGTAATTAAAAAATGTAATTAAAAAAATGTAATTAAAAAATATAATAAAAAAATGTAATGAAAAAACGTGATTAAAAAAATGTAATTAAAAATGTGATTAAAAAATGTAATTAAAAAAATGTAATTAAGAAATGTAATTAAAAAAATGTAATTAAAATATTTTTGGTGTATATTTTCTTAATAAAATGGGGGCAATAAGGTAATTACCTGCAATACCTGCAATAAAATGGGGACATAACATGAACCAAACACGTTTTATAAATCAAGATAAAATAGTAACTTTATTCAACTATCCAACCAAACACGGTTATTGTTACGCATATGAAATAAAAGACTATTTTAACTGAGTAATAATAGTTAATCTACATATATAACTGTCTTTGCAACCAAACAACCCCTTATGGTCTATGTTGATGGCGTCTTTGGCCAGCACAATACTTTCTAATAGTACGAAATTAGTTCAGATATCATCATAACCGACAAATTAACAAACGAAAAGATTCTCATTCACAGTAATTTATGCAAATAATCTCATTATCCATAATAATCTACTATCTATATAAATATATTATATTATAGTATATTATATTATTTATTTTATATTTATATTTATTTTCCTATCTATAGGCGGCTATAGTGTTAGCACTTGGTCAATTGCAGTTTAGTCCCTGTGTTTTAAATTTTTTTTTTATTTTTACCCCTAATTTTTTTTATTTACTTTTGTTCCCCAGGGTAAATTGTTACACAACCCTTCAAATTTTAGATTTTCTTATTTTTTCCTCCAAAGGTTTTTGTTATTTGACTTGTAAATTTCAGAAAACTCTTGCGCCTTTGAACTCTTTTACTTTCGCGCCTAAAGTTTCTTATTATTTGTTTTTGTGCCTCACGGTAAATTGCAAAACATTGCCCTTCGAATTTTAGATTTTCTTAATTTTCCCCACAAAGATTTTTGTTATTGGACTTGTAAATTTCAAAAAAATTCTTGCGCATTTGAACTCTTTCACTTTCGTCCCTAAAGCTTCTTATTGTTTGTTTTTGGGTTCCATGGTAAATTGTAGAACAATTATTATAGTTTTTACCTCTTTTACTTTCGCCTGTAAAGTTTCTTGTTATCTATTTGCTATTGGGCCCCATAGTAAATCATAACACGGTCCTTCAAGTTTTAAATTTATTAATTTTTGCACCAATTTTTTTTTGTTATTTAGCTCATTTCGTCGTCCATCTTTCTTTGTTTCAATGTTGCCCTAGTAAGTTCAACTTATTATTATATTTTGTTATATTATGTCTATCTATGTGTACTATATACCTGTAAATTGCTATGATTTTAGTCCTGTAATTTGATATGTCTCAGTTTTGCCCATGTTATTTCATGTAATTACTTCAATTGCAGTTTAGTCCCTGTGTTTTGAATTTTTATTTTATTTTTGCCCCTAAAATTTATTATTATTTACTTTTGAGTCTCATGGTAAATTGTAACACAACCCTTCATATTTTAGATTTTCTTATTTTTGTCTCCAAATATTTTTGTCATTTGACTTGTAAATTTTAGAAAAACCCATGCGCCTTTGAACTCTTTAGTTTCGCCCTAAAGTTTCTTATTATTTGTTTTTGTGCTCCACGGTAAATTGCAAAACAATCATTACGGTTTTTACCTCTTTTACTTTCGGCCCAAAAGTTTCATGTTATTTGCTATTGGGCCTCATAGTAGATTGTAACACAGCCGTTCAAGTTTTAAATTTTTGATTTTGCGAATACAATATTAGCACTTGGTCAATTGCAGTTTAGTACCTTCGTTTTGATTTTTTTTATTTTTGCCCCTAAAGTTTTTTATTATTTATTTTTGTGTCCCATGGTAAATTTTAACACAACCCTTCAAATTTTAGATTTTCTTATTTTTGCCCCAAAAAGGTTTTTGTTATTTGACTTGTAAATTTCAGAAAAACCCTTGCGCCTTTGAACTCTTTCACTTTTGCCCCTAAAGTTTCTTATTATTTGCTTTTCTGGTCCACGATAAATTGCAAAACAATCATTATAGTTTTTATCTCTTTTACTTTTGCCCCAAAAGTTTTTTATTATTTGCTATTGGACCCCATAGTAAATTGCAACAGAGTCGTTCAAGTTTATAATTTTTATTTTTGCACCAACAATTTTTGATATTTAGCTTATTTCGTCGTCCATTTTTCTTTGTTTCAAGTTTATCCTTGTTAGTTCAACTAATTAATATGTCCTGTTATATTATGTCTATCTATGTGTACTATATCTATAAATTGCTATGAATTTAGTCATGTAGTTTGGTATGCCCCTATTTTGCCCATGTTATAATTAAGCTCAAACACCAAGAAAAGTGGTGGCCGCATTTGTAGCCTTTGTGGCATAGAATGTGCTGGATGGCCTTGTCGGAGGCGTGTGATGTGGTGGTGATGATATGCGCAATCGGAGGGACTGAATGTAGTGGTGGTTGTGCGCGTCGCCGGTGGCTTATGATGTGGTGGTGGGAGCTTGGTGGCGACATGCTGGAAGTAACTTGATTCGACCGCTGTGGCAGAGGAAGCTGGGTCTCGGAATGGGATTTCAGCGAAAAAATGGGTGGTGGGGCGGCCAGGGCGGGGGTGCAGCGGTAGCATCGAAACCATGGGAAAAAGTCAGAGAGATGTCTTGTGAGGTTTAATAATTTATGATAAATACGGTAGTCAACCATACTAGATTAATTTATGATTTATTATTGCTTTACATAAGAATAATACATGGAAAATATTTTTTTTGAGTTTTAATCTTATTAAGTAGACATCGGATAATACTAATTAAAATATTAATAAAAATGTGTACATACGCACATGCTTGTTTACTAGTAATAATAATATTGCAAAAGTATGTTAAAGACAAAGTACAATAACAGAAATTTAAATACCTGAAATATTGTTCTTAGGATAACAGATAATAAAAAAGAATTATACAATTTAATTGCTGAATCACGCTATATTTTGTTAAATTAATATTAAGGGATATTTATTACTGTATTCAAGTTGATGCAAATATTTACCTAATTTTTTTTTACCATGAAGAGAATTTGAATATCCAACTTTCTTAATTATTAATTATACATACTGCACTTTTTGACTTAAGGGTTAGCAATATGTACATTATATATATATATATATACACATACATATTTACAACTTAATGCCAAAAAATCATAAGATTGAATGACCCCGCATGCTGAAGAAGAAATGAGGCGTTACAAGTACAAAATTTGCAAGAAGCTTTCTGGTATTGGGTTTTAATCAAAGGCCTTGAGGACAAGGTCTCTTTAAGAGGGGTGGAATGTTACTGTCATGAGAATTATATTAGATTATATTATTATATTATATATTATGTTATATTAATTATGTAGTGGATAAGAATATGAGGTAGTTGTGTTGTAGTGGGAAGTTACATAATTTGAAATAATGTGTGTATATGTAATCGGCAGTACTTTGGTTTCATTAAGAAGAAAAATAAAAGTTAATTTAGTTAATTTCTCTCTTTCTTATATTTTCTTAGGAGTTCTGTTCTTACTCGAAAAGAACAATTATCATTAAGGATCTTTGATCCTTAACAGTACCCCGCCCCACCCCGCCCCACCCCACCCCACTACACTACTGCACAAACACCGCCACAAAGCACATGCCCAGCCTTAATCAAACCCTATTCCTTCTCTTCCTCCCAAGCCTCCGCCATTACTGAGAGCTCGACAAACACACACATGTTAAAAACGAAAAACAGAAAAGAATATTAAACTGAATATATGAGAATTTTCTTGAGGGCGTGAACTTAGAACACTTTCCTAAAAGCAATATTTTCATTATATAATAAGAAAATCTGCTTCCCAGGACACAACAAGAAATTTAGAAATATTTATGAGATGCAGAAAATGGCTGAATGAATAAAAACAAATCTGTATGATTATATTTATATAACACGAAAAGTTATATATGAACAGACATATTTATTGATAATGGTTGTGTCCCGTATGATAGATTTGCACCCTTTCACCAATTAATTCAGATTTTAAATATAACAGAACTGAAAAATAAAATAATGCGGGGTGCAACTCTTCACCAATTTATTTCGAATTAAAACAAAATAAAATTCAAAAATAAATTATTATAAGTATAAGTCTTGAACTTTATTATTGCCCCAAGGCCCTAAGGTGCCCCATGTGCCCAAGGGCCTATCATAGACTTATAATATATATCAAGCCCAAATAGACCTAGCCCAACACAATGTACAAATACTAGAATTAACTCTTTAATAGTCCAATTCTAAATAAGGTGTTCAAAACTCTTATCTCCTACCAATGTGGGATACGACATTGTTCACAACTAAAATACACAACAACACATGCACACACGGAAGGAAAGTGGGTAGCAGCAGATTAGGAAGAAGAGTCGTTAGCTTTGCGAACCTTCCCATAAAGCTCTTAATGCCCTCATCATCTTTCTCCAACATTTCCGAAACTGCCCTCAAAACCATCCCTGGAGTAGCATGAGGCCTTTTGGGAGGTGATCATCGTATGTTGTTTCACAATTTTTTGTTATTGGAAGAATGGCAAACTTCTTTTTCGTTTTAAGAATACTATCTCTTGAATTTTTGCCTTGTTTTGAATTTTGAGATATGAAATGTGGTTAGAAGATTTCATAGGAGAACTCGAACTCAAGGTAGGTAACTTCGTTGAATAAGCATTGTTTTGGATATATATTGTTGTTCATCTGTTGTATTTTAGTAAGGATATTATTTCCTTCATTTGATTGCCTTTTCTATTTAGAATCATGCATCTGATTGAATATAACGTTCTAGGAAAAATTTCCTAGAATTGCTGGAGTTCAAATGCGCAAGGGTTTTTTCTAAAATTTTCTAGAATTGAATCAAACGTAGGTGATTTGATTGCCTTTTCAATTTAGAATCATGCATGTGATTGAATATAACTATATAAGGTCCTAGGAAAAATCTGAAGCAGTTTCATGTCCCTAGGATTTGTTTCGTCCAAAAACACATGCCTTTATTGTATCCTACGTTTTTTGAAGACATTAAATTCATCAAGTCTTGTTTGCAACCTCCTGACTAATTAAGTTATTGGTTGTTCGTTCATACATGTGAATGTTGGTTTGCATGCTGATATACACTTATTGGGAACATGCCTTCAACTCTGATCAAAATTATATGACGATAAACTAATATCCCAACTATTACAAACATTCAACTCTGATCAAAATTATATGACGATAAACTAATATCCGAACTATTACAAACATACCTACAAAAATCTAAACAGTAGCACGCGAACAAAAATATGTAAGATGTTCATTGTTTCCATAGTGGTCTTAAAGCTTCTTCAGAGAGTCTACAACTATCTAAACCCTAAATAAAGTTTCTCTTTCTTACCAGCAACCAATTTAGGCGAATAAACTATATATTTACTATTAATTTGCAATTGGAAAAGAATAAAATTATATGCGGACTATTTACTCTGAAGTCAATTTGGAAATTATTTTAGTTTTATCATACAAACGTTGAGTTATGGAATGGGAAAAAAAGATGTCCATGAGCAAAAAAAATTCAAAACCCATCAGTTCTTATTTTTGGTTAAGGATTTAGTTGAATTGACATATTTGGCAATTTAATCTCGGTTGTCTTCTTTTACATTCATGATCGTCCTAATTAGTAAAGTTTTCAGAACTGGACTGGCAACACCAGATTATCATTTTTAAATTTTGTATTTGAATCTTGTTTCTAGCACTAATATAGGAATAACTTGCCATCCACTGATCCTAGCAAGAAACTGATACTTAAAATCATATCAAATTGAAGAGCTTTTGGATAATCAGCAGGCTTTTATTCTTGTTTCTTAGCAGTGTTATTTAATTATTCTGATGCTTATTTGTCCTTCATTGGAAGTGTTGCATGCCTTTCACCCTTTTTCTTTAAGCTTTATATCAAAATCTGGTATGTGGCATTTATGTTCAAGGTTAGACTTAGATTGAACAAAGACAAACATAGACGCAATGCTCTGAATTAGGTAATTTACATTTTGAAGTACCTAACTTGCATGTTCAATTTTGATTATCATTAATTTGTTGTCTTACTGGTTGAAATATTTATCCGGAGGATGAACTCGGTTCCTGCCTTTACTGCGAACTTGACAGTAGAATCTTTCAAGAAACGTACTCTCTCGTGAAGTTTGGCAGCAGTCTTGTCGGATCAATTATGTAACAGTGTCTTATAATATACTTTTGATAATTGAGGGTTTGCTTTGTTTCGAATATCTAAATTATTGCATGCAACCGTTGCAGGATGACGTGGTGCGATAACTAGTTTAATGGAATTGGATGAGATTTTTGAATAGTTAGTACTTATAATTTGCAAAATGTTGTCAATTTGATCTACCACATCTTTTTCCTATTCTATCGTTCTTGGTTGCGAAGGGATTTAGCAACTTCTTTACTTTCGGTCTATTCGGACACAAACATCTATGATCTATGTTGATGGCGTCTTAGGCCAACACAATACTTTCTAGTTTCTAGTAGTACGAAATTAGTTCAGATGTCATCATAACCGGCAAATTAGCAACCCTTCAAGTTTTTTATTATTTACTTTTGTGCCCCCGTGGTAAATTGTAACACACCCCTTCAAATTTTAGATTTTCTTATTTTTGCTTCCAAAGGTTTTTATTATTTGACTTGAGAAAAACTCTAGCGCCTTTGAACTCTTTCACTTTTGCCCCTAAAGTTTCTTAGCTTTTGTGCTCCATGGTAAATTGCAAAACATTGCCCTTCGAATTTAGATTTTCTTATTTTTTTTCCACAAAGATTTTTGTTATTTGACTTGTAAATTTTAGAAAAATCCTTGCGCATTTGAACTCTAGTATTTATATATACTAGGTAACAAGCCCGTGCTCCATACGGGCAAGTCTAATTTCATTTAATTTTTAATTATTGTTATTATTATGAAATGAGAAATGATAAATGTAGAGCATAAGCCTTCCTTATAGAACAATACTTTACTATTTACTAATTTGTCCCCATCAAATCAAAAAAATATCTTGCCTTTTTTAAATCATTCACACACAAAAGTAAAAAAAAAGGAAATGTTCATTCTGATATTTAATAGGAAAGAAGAATATATCATGATTAAAGTTTCACGTTATTATATTTGATATAAAGTAATAATAAATCGTAAAGCAATTTTTTTTTTGTGATTCTTTTTCATAGAAATTTTCGTAACAAAATAGAGTTAGACGAACCAAAGCGTAGTAACAATTTGGCCGTCAAATAAATGGTCCAGTAAAACTCTTTTATGATGTTCAAGGATCAATTATTTTTTGTATTTCATATGTTAATGCACTAATTTCATTTAAGTCATTGATTTTTGAGCTTATGTATTGGTTTGTGTGTTTATGTAATAGTGTATACTTAAATGGTTATTGTTTTATGGTTGTTTTATATTTGGTTTTTATAAAGAAAAAGGAAGAAGAGGATAAAGATAAATAAATTTGAGAAGTTCTTGAAACCTAAAGATAATATATTAGTTAAGAGAACAACCATTGGAACTTGATCGCCATAAATGAGCCGTATATCATTGGAAATGATAAATAATGTCATTTAATAAAGGGTAAATCTTATTGTCATTTTGATGCTATGGATCATTGATTGTGTTTTTCATGAATTTGTTTTTTATGTTCTATATAATTATTTGATAAATATTATTGTAAACTATCGAGAAAGTACATTTCTTCATTTTGTACGAGTTTCTAACTTTCGCAAAATACATTCTTTAGTAATAAATTGTCTTTACATGTTATATATATATGGCATATTTGAATATTTGTAATATTTATATGTATATAATATATGTTTATATAATATTAGTTTCAATTTTTAGAGAGATAGATGATGATAATCACATTTGTCAGGAAATCAAACCTTGGAACTTGATATAATTATATGTTGCTCAAGGATATCGTATTGGAACTTGGAAAGCTTTAACCGAAGAAGTGAAAAATGAACTATAAAACTCCAATTCGTTTCCAATTCGTTTTGCTGATGTTCTGTAGCAATAAGGAATAACCTAGCTGACGATATTTGCAAGAGATATTGTGATGGAAGCAACTGGTCAAAAATTACAAACGGTTTGTGTCTTTGGTGGTCCTGGTTTAGGAAAAGATGAAGAGTATATGAGAATAACAAATATTCTTGGTAATCTTTTGGCCGTCAAAAATATCAAGTTGGTATATGGAGGAGGTAATATGGGACTAATGGGATGTATTGCCACAATGTTTCTTCCAACAACGGCAAAGTGGTAGGAATTGTATCAAAACCTTTAATCGACAACAATCCAGAAAGTCTAGTATTTAGCGACGAATTTAAGGTGCCTAGCATGCATGAAAGAATAACAACTATGTTATATAATGCTGATGCTTTCATAGCATTGCCAGGTGGGTTAGGAACGCTTGAACAAATTCTTACCGTAGTATCGTTGGCTCATCTAAATTTACACGATAAACCAATTGCATTGCTTAATATCAAAGGCTTTTATGATGGATTGATTCGAATTTTGGATTCTTGTATTGAACAAGAGTTTATCAAAGCGGTGGATCGTCCAATTTTATTTGTCGCCTCAGACGTCGAAGAAATAATTGACCAACTGAAAATTCGTGTGAGTAAGTCAGCTTTGTCTTTTTTACAAAATAAAAAGGAGGATGAGGGTGGGAGTTCCAGCAGCAGCAAGAAACGTAAGCTAGACACAACTTTACGTCTGTAACTTTATATATCCTAGTATTATCACTTTTGGTTTTGAGTTTTTCTTATGAATAATGTAATAAAGTCTTTGTAAATAATGTTTCAATACCTTGTTACAACAGTTGTAATAGCTATTTTGGAGTTTGTGTAATTGGTATCTTATCGTTCGTAATGTCTATGTACCATCGTAATAAGGCCTAGAAGAAGTTGTCGTTGTTTATAAAACAAAAACTTGTCAACGTTCTCTATATAATTAAAACACAAAACATGTTTAACTAATGATCTATTATGATATGATGCATAGATACATGAATAGGAAACCACTTATAGTATAGTATCGTAAATAATAATTGGTATTAGCAAGATTGTTTTTTTTTAATAATGTATTGGATTATTTTATTTAATGTTTGTTAAGGTGTCATTATCTAATATGTAAAAAATTGCTCACTAAATCTTTAATAAACGTTTGTACTATCAATGTGTAAACTTCTAAAAGAATACAAAAAGAAAATATATTTTCGACGTTAATTTCCTATTTGCTTTGGCATGGAGATTTTACTGCAAAAAATACATAGATTGGGATAAAAATTTCTGAGATTTTAAAATTCTTAATATTATTAGAACATCAAATTTATTAGATTGTGAATAAAAGTAATAAATCAATGGCCATCCACATCCCACGCTATAATGTTGTGTATTGTGTGACTTATCAAATTAGTCTATTTTTATTACTATAGAAATTGGTGTATTAGATAGATAACAACAAACTAAATCACTTGGTATAAATTTGTTTAATGTCTGGTGGACCACAATTGATTAATACGTGCTGACTCACAAGTTATTTATTACTGCAAAATAATACAAAATATAATAAATAGTTGAACCTCCATGGGTAAAATCGCAACAACGAACGATGAGATAATACACATTTTTACACATGTCCCAGTCTACCTAGTGTGTTTGCTATGCAACAATATTGAGGCTCAAATATCAAAAGTAATAATGAATATTGTACGTCAATTTTCACATGTCCCATTTACGGGACACCTTTAACAATATAAAATCGCAACAACGAACGATGAGATAATGCACATTCTTACACATGTCCTAGTCTACCTAGTGTTTGCTATGCAACAATATTGAGGCTCAAATATTAAAAATAATAATGAATATTGTACGTCAATTTTCACTTATTGATAATTTTCACATGTCCTGTACGTCAATTTTCACTTATTGATAATTTTCACATGTCCCATTTACGGGACACCCTTAACAATATAATTTTTGTTACTTGTAAAAAAGAAGCCTATAATTAAGTATTGTATTGACCTTTTGAAACTTATGGAGCATTTGTACAATTTTTAATGTTTTTGGGCGTCTTCAAGAATTTGTATAATTTTGTGGGATTCTTGTATAATTTATGAAGGACCAAAGGAGAGATAGACGTGTGTGAGGGGAAGGAAATAGTTGAAAACTGAAAAGTCAAGAATTGTGGGCTTGGCCAAAAAGCCCTCATTTTTATATTATATTGCAATATGTAGATATTAGGTAACAAAATAAATTTGAGAAGTCAAAATGGCATAAATGTAATAATGATAATTATATTACAATATGGAGATATCATGAAAGAGAGTAAATAAGAGAAACCAAAAAGGCGTAATTGGAAGAATGAAAATTGGACGATGGAAAAAACTCGTTCTTATATATAGTATATATATATATATATACAACTTAATGCCAAAAGGTTTGTACTCCAGTACCCCGCCCCACCCCACTACTGCACAAACACCGCCACAAAGCACATGCCCAACCTTAATCAAACCCTCTTCCTTCTCTTCCTCCCAAGCCTCCGCCATTACTGAGAGCTCGACAAACACACAAACACACACACGGAAGGAAAATGGGTAGCAGCAGATTAGGAAGAAGAGTCGTTAGCTTTGCGAACCTTCCCATAAAGCTCTTAATGCCCTCCTCATCTTTCTCCAACATTTCCAAAATTGCCCTCAAAACCATCCTTGGAGTAGCACGAGGTCTTTTGGGAGGTGATCATCGTATGCTGTTTCACAATTTTTTGTTATTGGAAGAATGGCTAACTTCTTTTTCGTTTTAAGAATACTATCTCTTGAATTTTTGCCTTTGTTTTGAATTTTGAGATATGAAATGTGGTTAGAAGATTCCATAGGAGAACTCGAACTCGAGGTAAGTAACTTCGTTGAATAAGCATTGTTTTGGATATATATTGTTGTTCATCTGTTGTATTTTAGTAAGGATATTATTTCCTTCATTTGATTGCATTTTCAATTTAGAATCATGCATCTGATTGAATATAACGCCCTAGGAAAAATTTCCTAGAATTGCTGATCGTTAATAATCCTAGGATTTGTTTTGTCCAAAAACACATGCCTTTATTGTATCGTACGTTTTTTGAAAGACATCATATTCATCAAGTCTTGTTTGCAACCTCTGACCTAATTAAGTTATTGGTTGTTCGTTCATACATGTGAACGTTGGTTTGCATGCTGATATACACTTATTGGGAACATGCCTTCAACCCTAATCAAAATTATATGACGATAAACTAATATCCCAACTATTACAAACATACCTACAGAAATCTAAACAGTAGCACGCGAACAAATATATGTTAAGATAAGTTCATGGTTTCCATTGTAGTCTTAAAGCTTCTTCAGAGAGTCTAGTACTATCGAGTCTAGTACTATCTAAGCCTTAAATAAAGTTTCTCTATCAACAGACATCACGAATTGTATGTTTATACCTTGAACAAAACCACAATCCGAAGGGGTATGAAAATTCAAAACCAAATGCAAAGCGACTGAACGAGTCCAAATATGTCGCCAAAAAGAAAAAGATGAGTGGAATGCAAGCGGATTTTGAGTTCTAGCATTAAACGACATAGCTACAAACAAAAATTACATCGCAGAGATTAGGAAACCTGTCCACAGAAACACTGATGGATGTCCACGGAGATGCACCACGTGGATAAACTGAACTTTGTTCATTTCAATAAACCTTTTGACCACTGTAATAGAATAAAAACATTCAGATTACAGAAATCTATTTTGTATCCTGCTACATTTGATAGATTGGTTTGAACCCAAACAGGTTGATACAGATTCACCACATAACTGGAAAGAAACCCCATAGAAGATACTAATTATTCAATCATCAGCAGTTTCCACATTATCTCCATCTGCAATTTCTATATTTGCGCCCTTGAGATGTAAATGTTTTTCCCTTCTCTGAAAGTCAGTCAAACCTTTCCCACTTCCGGTTACTCCAACTTTTCCAAATGGATCGTCTGGAGATTTAAAAATGCTCTCTTTCTTTCGACCAGAGAAGAAACCAACCTGAGGAATAAACTAAGGTAAATACAGGCAAAGAAAAAGAAGTCCAAACATAAATCATATAACCAGCCTTCTAATTCTTCTCTTCATGTATTCGACTCAATGCGCTTCTCTTTTGGTACATATATCCAACCTCAATTAACTGGGATCACAGGCTTATTGGTGTTGTAGAAAATTGTTCAAATTTAGGACAGAAGCATAAACAATACTTTTGGATGGTACACGAAACTTTAAATTGTTTATTGGTAAGCTGATCTACTTTTCAGTTCAACTTAATAATGGCCCTGTATGATGTTGATACAGAGGAACACTGGACATTGTTATAAAAACAAAACATGGCCAGAGACAAATAACATCTGTAACTGTGAATGTCCACCAACCAACGAAATCATGGATAGCAAACTTCAGATGAAACTTTTAAATTTAAAAAGCCTGTGATTTTGTACATTATTGACACAGTGATTGAGGGAAATGGCGCCGAAAAGGCAATTGGAAATATAATAATATGCATAGTAATTGAACCACAGTCCCAGTAATATTAGTAACAAAAATCGTGCAGTCGAACAGAGTCCTGCTGGCCCCCAAAACGCAACATGGCTAACAAGTAGGAGGAAAAAAGAACTTCCCCACCGAGGCACAGGTATATGACCGCTAAGTTAAGAATGGTAGGAAGTACCTTTTTGGCCCGGCCTTTAGTTGTCTGAAACTGCTGCCAAGCATTTTGTCTTTTATTCTGTGTAACCTCTTTAGCTTCCAGCCGCATCTTAGACTTAAAAGCATGTATTTTTTTCCTCTTCGCAGCTTTCTGCGGAAAGAATGTGAACAAATCATGCATCCGACAAAAGAAAGTGACGATACAGCTTGTTAAAAAAAGATAAATGGATATATAAGCTTGAGACAATGAATTCAGTATCTACAATCTAAACAAGCAGAGATGAAATGCGCAACAGAGGAACAGAATCAGTCATATTGCTTAGCTATTTGGGGGGGCTGACATCAAACCAGAAAAATGCTAAAATATGGACAGAGAAAGAAAAAGAGCTGGGGTGCTTCTAATGTTTTCTCTTACTACAAGTAAACAGATCTACATAATCCTACAGATTTTTAACTATTTTGACAAAGCAAAAGTAAAAATCACCAACTCAGAAACACAAGTGCAGCAAACGTGTCAAGGGCCTTAAAAGATGGTTTAAGCTTGAACTAAACTAAACATCTTTTGCGTAAAACAAATGCTGATGTCTCCTTGCTAGATATCATCTTTAGTTAGGCATAAAAAAGGCCCCGTGATGAACACAGGTAGCTTGATTGGGTAAATGGGAAGTTCGATAAAGACTCAATAAATAAACGATGCGGTCATAAACTATGTTACAGGTAATGCAATTAAAAAGAATACCACATCTTCAGGGTCATTGGGATCAATCTGAAGTTTTTGCGGCACAGTCACGGGCTGGAAATCTTTGACAGCAGCTTGCGCGATCTTACGTTTCAGAGCTTCTTTTGTAGCTACAGCTACCTTTTCAGCTTCCAGTAGAGGGTCAGCAGTGCCTTCTTCTATTGGTCGAACATTATCAGGATCGACCTGCAATCAAACCAACAAAGCATGACTCATGCCTCTGTACAATCATAAGTTGAATACAAAGTAAAACTCTGGTGCTGATCATCTTGCATAGCGAGACTCAAAAGAGTAACATATGAGTCTTTTCGGACTGAAAATTCTATTGAATATTTTCAAGAGGAGTCAATTAAGACAGCTGATTGTGACTACCTGCCTTTAGCATCACATAATCTACAAGCACAACCAAAGTAATATGTTCCATATTACAGAGGAACCAAAGGAACGGCATAGGTTTATTTTCTTTTTTGGGGGGATAAATTATAATTTGAAAAGTGAATTTAGATTTTATAGCTTTCAACGGAACACAACTCAAACATTTTCAATAGTTGTAACGAAAAATAATATCTGATATGGAAACTAATGCTTAGTCTTGTGAGCTTACTTGCTTCTCAAAAGAAGTTCTTGCAGTGAAGCTGATGTGACAAATAATTGGATAATATTATTGAAGGTTGCACAACTATTTACATAATATAAAGGTGAGGGGGGACTTGTTTTGTCTGTCGCACTCTACCTCAGTTGCGTGTCACCGGACTAAGTCATAATGATATTAGCAATGAATCTAGAATTCAAACAGGAAAGAAAGGCTAAATAGCAACCTAGAAAGTTTAATATAGTGAGCTTAGTCAAATATAAACCAAAAAGGCAAACATTTCCTTGGTAATCAGTGGCATACCTCTTCCTTGTTACCCCATCCATCATAGCAAACATAATACCCATTCGACGTATGTGCTTCAATTGTTCCAGTATACCTGAATATTATACGAAATTGACCACCACAGAAAAAAAAAATATATAGAAAATATAGTTAAATCAAATCAGAAATTAGTACACAAACACGTACCACTCTCCATCTTCACTCCAAACAGCTTGAATTTTGCTGCCAACAGGAAACTTGTCATCATGGCTTGATATCTGAAATTTATTAAAGAAAGCAAAATTATTTTAACAGAAAGGCGAAGAAACGTATTGGTGTTATCATATGGTTGAACACAGCTGAGGAAAATGCAAAAGAAGAAAGAAGTGAAGTAATACAACAAGAAAGTTATCGCAGTGTGCTGTCAATCAGCAGTCCAGGGATAGATACTGTCAACCTCCAATGCAAGAGTTAAGAACAAAAATAGACGGACATATTTATGTGAATGATGCATGATTTGTTCTCATTATATACCCCAAAAGATATAAAACTGCGGAAGATAACAAGGAAAATCGCTGATTACAAGAATAATAGAGACTGGTCCAGTAAGAAAGCAAAATGAGCTTTAACAGAAAGGAAAAGAATGTATCAGTGTTATGATAGGATTACGCAGCTAGGTAAAATGCAAAAGAAGAAAGAAGTGCAGTAGTACAACAAGAAAGTCATGGCAGTGTGGTACCCATGAGGGCCCAAGGGAGAGATACTGTCAACCTCTCATGCCAGTGCTAAAAAGTAAAAACTAAAGAAGACTTGACATATTTTTGTGAATGGTGCATACTTTGTTGTCATTTTATACCAAAAGGATGTAGAAGTGTGGAAGATGACAAAGAAAATGGCTGATTACAATGGTAATAAAGATTGATCAAGTAAGATTTAATTGGACCTTAAAGTTAAGCAATAGTTAAACATACAACTAAGCTAGCTAAAGAAGATCCAGTCCGACAACAGAATCCTATCCCACAATAGATCCAGGAGCGATAAACAACAATCCTTGACATCAGTTAGACTGTGTTCGTCTGTAAGTTATTTGCCAAGAGTTTGAAGGATGGTTTTGGAGTTCATTGCAATGCTAGGTAGTAAGCCAAGGAAATGGCGAAATAGAATTGTTCAATATGCCATTACATTCTAATATGATCTGTCAAATTAAATGTCACATGGAATGACAAAAGTATAGGAGTCCACATATAGCATGAAGAACCTTATGGCAACTTTAGTACAGCTGATATATAGGGAAAGTAGTTTCTTGCTCAGATATAGAAGCCTCAGTATCGAAAAAAACAAGTCCAATTTCATTCGCGTGCTTGATATGAAAAACCTAATCTAGTAGTGGCACCTTTGTACAGGTAAAATAGAACCGGATATAGAAATCCTATTTCATCTGTTCAGAGGCTCTCATGCAATGGCAGGAAATGCTATTCGCCCCCTAATGAAAATGGTATTTTTTTAGGTGATTGTAGCACCAACCATTTCTCCCCTTTCAAAGGAATTAGTTTTTATTCATGAACAAGTACAACTTTGAGATTTTCAGATACCATAAAGATAGCAAAACAGTTGGGGCAAGATACCGTATTGGAGGGGCTCCCAGACGGATGAAAACTGGGGGATGCTACGCCGCTATTTAAAGTACGAACTCCGGTATTACTATCACTTTGTTTTGCAGTTGCCAGAAGCTCATCCGTCAATGCAATCACCTGTTGCCACAAAATTAGACCATTTCGTAATTAAAATAAATATATGTATTTCTACTGAAATTTGATTTTAAAAAAATATAGAAAAATGAACTTCAAATCCAGAGTGACATCGTGAAAGTCATGAGACAGGCAGGCTGGCCATCACCAAACATAGCACACCTGCAATTGAACCAAGACACGAGTGATGGGGACCTTTACTATGTGTGGCACTCCATAAGTTTTTGAAATCCTGACACTTCTCTACACCAGGGGTGCAAATTTCTCTTAACAAGATAAAACATCCTCACCTTAAGAAACCAAGGGTAAAAAGATCTCCCTTCAGTCACAGGTAGTTCCTCGAAACTGCTTCTTCAAGAATGATAATATTTGAGAAAGATAAAGAGAGATTCAATTAAGTCTCAGAAAAATATAATGACCGCTTATTAGAATTTTGCCTACATTGCTAAATAATCGTCAACCCCTGGTTCTTGAAAGAAATGGTCTAAACTCAAAAGCCAACATTAGTCACGAAACCTTATCAAGAAATCAAGACGGAATGATTTTAATCCCAGACTAGACAATACCCAACCCCTCCGCCCACCATGACCATGAACAGCAAAAGGGACAGATTCTTGTTCATTAGCAAAGTAAAGCGATTTAAATAGAAACAGGATCACCTCCTTCAGTTCCTTCTCCATGTCCAAATACTCGGAATTCCTTGGATCATCATGCAATAGTTCGCGGACCTATTCCACGTAAAAAGTAAATGGTTACCAAAAAAGTAGCATGATCAGAAGATCAAAGTAACTGGTGAATGAACCAATCTCAAAACTAAGCAAATATAAGGTATTCATAGAAGAGCATGTGGGTTAAGTTCCTTTCACTAAGGAATTTAGGACAAATGAACAGGTAATAGAAAGTGTTATGTAATCATTCTCAGAGGATAGAACAAGAAGATTTACATCTGGAAGTTGTAATTCCAAGCAAATTTATTTCCATCCAAAGTATTTTAAACATACACATGAAAGCAACAACCAACAGAAGATGGACATTATCAGCAGCTCAGATAATTGATGGCCTCAGCCAAGTTTTAGGGAACTAACATGAAGAAAGCCAGCCAGTGTTGCCCACAAACATATTAACAAACAATGTTGGGCTGTATCAGATGAACTATTGTAAAGATTATTTGGAGCAAGAAGAGTGGCTGGGGAAAGGTGAGGTCCTTGTTGTAATATTGGAACGGAGAAATGTATCGAAAAGTGAAGAAATAAGGGTTAAAGGTTTAGACTCGGTATAGTTGCTTAAAGTTGGCTACAGCTACTGCGCGCCACAGGGAACATAGGCGTAAGATCTTAGTTTGTTAGTACTTAGAAAGATTTTACCATTGTAAGTACGACGGTTGCAACATAAAATATAGCAATAGAGAACACGGGTATTTTAACGTGGTTGGGTCCAACCAAACCTAATATCCACGAGGCTTTCTTCGCCTAAGACAACTCAAAACTCTTATGCTGATCGAGAATTACAGTCACGGGATAATATAGACTCCCTCTAATTACTCTTGCAATACCTATGACTTGACTCGATCAATATACTCCTTTTGAGTCTAGAAAACTTCAAGATAGTACTCAAAGTTCATCTAACCAGGGTAATCCATATTTTCCTCGAACAATCAATCAGGGCTTCATTTCAAATTTAAACAAACACTGCAATTACCTAAAAAAAAAAACTGTTATAACAGTTCTCTCTCTTCTAATTAGGTTTACGAACCAGGTGGAATTTTTTACAGCAAAGCAAGCTCATCAATACCAGGTTTTTTTACCAACTTAAATAAGCAGTTATTATTAATCCACAACGGCTCAAAGTAACGAATTATAATGAAAAAATATAAATAACAATAATTGGCACATTATATTAAAAAGAGCAAAATTGAGAAAAACCTGTTGAAGCTGTTCTTTGTAAGTATCAAGATTGGATGCGAGCTCCTCGATGTTCACCTCTTCGCCTTCACCGTTATCCATTGTAGCTGGCTGAAAATAATTCGATACAATTAATTACTCAGAGAATTAATTAGAAGAAAGAGAGAAACCCTTGTTCTTCGAACAGGGAAAGTACGGAATCTGATTGATAATAATAATTTCTCTCGTACTTACTTATTATTAATAAGTTATTAAGTTTTTTTTTTGGTGAAAATATAAGTTATTAAGTTGATAGATAGATACATGAATTATTGGAATCTTATAGTTGTACTGTATGGGCTCAATTCGGCCCAAACCTTCTACTACTCTTCTACTCCTCCTTATATTTAGGGACAATTATATTACACACACTATTCATTGAATTATGGGCTAATTACGCAAATTATTTTTCATGTTTGAGAAATTACACAAACATCTCTTAAATAAAAGTAAATTAAGACAACTTGCATGTTCAAATCATAGTAGAAACTAAAATTTACTGACAATTTATTTTAACATTTAAGATATTATATGTTTGATATATATATATATATGTATATTCTTTTTAAACGAAATAAAGTAGGCTTGATGTCTATTATTTGAGCAATTTTGATTTATTTCTTGTCAATTTCAAGTAGAATATGTTGATCTTCGAAAGATGAAATACTAGCTCTAATGCATGAAGTAACCAACGTAATCTTGTGATTGTATCTTCACACCCACAAAAAAATGTTAAAAAAATGTTAAGGCAAAGTGATCCAACACAAAGTTTCTTTTAAACGAGTTCTATCAAATATTTTAGGGTGCATCGAGTACATTTGTCTTCACACGCCCGTTACTAAACACCTTAAGCTCGCCATATGCAGTTTCTTTCATCGTTCAAGATTTTGCAACTTTTATCAACCATGGTCGTCACCAACACCAAAACGAGAAGATAATCCATTTTGAAGAACGCATTTCATCAATGAAATCTTCGCATCTTTAATTATCATTAATTTGTGGATTGAAGGTGCACTTATTCACAAGGACAAGAGCTGGTAGGAGGAATTCGCCAACAATGTGGACAATTGAGAAGGCAAAACTTCGTCGTAGTTATGTGTTGCTCAAGAATAGATACATTTTTTTTCTCGTTACATTGGTGGTATTTTTGTCTGGAGTTCGGGTAAACTCTTCAAATACTACAAATAGATTAATCCTAAGCCTTGAACTAATTGTTGGATTAGCTTTAGTTTAAAATGGACCTACACAAAATGAGTGCATACGAACTAGCTTGGGGCCAAACCATCATAGCCCCTTCGATGCTTAAGTCAACAAATGGATCTATACAATATGTCGAACGTTGGGAACGCGTATTAGGTACGTCGAATAAGAGAATACATCAAACAAGTGGATATGTCGAACAAGGGAACACGTCGAATAAATGTGATACGTTGAATAAAAAAATCATCGAGTAAATGAGATACGTCGATTAACAGAATACGCCGAATAGATATATGTCGAATGCAGATATATTGAAAGCTAAGCTCGATGCGTGTTGGATGAAGAGTAAAGTATAATAAATGATATACCTTTGTTATCGGGACCGATGGTATTTAAAGGTTTCGAGATTCGGGACAACACACCATGTTTCCCTAATACATCGTGCATTCTCCACACCCACCTAATATTATGCTCAATGTATGACTTCCCAAAACCTTTACAGAATACATCGAACATGACTCAACGTACAATATTATGCTTGACGCCAAATGTATCATAGGGCCGACCCACACGCCCATGCTCAGTCCATTGTTATTATTTGCGTTGAGCCATATTAGCATGTATCAGCCGAAAATGGTCAAACAGTCTCTTCTTCCTCTATGGTAAAGAGTACGAAATGAAATTGCTCGTTGATACATTTGAGCTCTTCAAATCAACAAATGGCACCTATAGTCCCACGCCACACGGGTCAAAAATTCATTTTGTCCTTTAATTTGGCACCATCACCAAAATGGTCCACTAACTAGTCATCTCGCCGAAATGGTCCCCTATATTGGTTTTTTGGTCCCCTCACCGACAAAAATTTAAAAAGAGTCGAAAAAAGCTGATGTGGCCACCGATTGACCTTACCTGACCCGGTTTGACCCACAAAATAAAATTTTTAATCTTTTTTTAACACTTGGAAATTCCAACTGAGCAAAAAGACAAAAAAAAATTCCAACTAAACAAAAAATCAAAAATAACATCTTAGAATTCAGAATTAAAAAGTTTAAAAACCATAAATTAAAAAAGAGAAGAAAAAAACATATTGAATCTTTATCAATTTAATAAAGAAAAATAAAATTCTTATATTTTATATAAAACAATGTAGAAAAAAAAAATCCCAAATTAAGGGACCATTTCGGCGAGGTGACTAGTTTAAGAGATCATTTTGGTGATGATGACAATTGACAAATTAAAGGACAAAATAGATTTTTGACCCCACGCCACACCCATTTCTTCATATTGGGCTTGTGCTGAGATTTGTTGGGGACTATCCATGAACAAATATTAGCACGTTATTTGTTTAACAAATTAATTAATAATAAATTAAGGTGCATGTGCGCTACAATTTAGGAGTGACAGTTTGTACGATAGTTAAGTACTAAATATTCGTTAAAGAAATTCATTAGTTATAAGGAAATCAGGTGTTTTAACACACGACTTTAGCTTAGTAAATAACTTGGGCAGCTTGTATAGCAGTACATCAGTGTATGATACATAGTGCATATTGTATAGGCATGTTTTCAATATCACACATTTAATAAGGTGGTGTTTGCAAACTCTTAAAAAAAACTATAATCAGCTTTTTATGTGTACAAGTGATTTTGGGGTGTTTGCAAATCTAGCTTTTTCGATTACAAAACTTTTTTAAAGCTAAAAATCCCCACAATCTTAAAGCTGGTGTGCAGGTGCTTTTGGCTTAACTTAAAATTGTGAACTTCTACTTTTCCACTAGAGTTTGCAAACACCACCTAAATATCAAAAGACGAAAATAAGTATTTTTAATTGCCGCATCTACTTAGACCTAATGGTGATTAAGTTTGCATCCTGAGTCCTTCTGGTATCGTTCCAAAACTACTATATAAGTGGAAGGAGTGTACAGATAAACCCTAACAAAATAAAATAAAAACTCAAATAAGCCATGAACCATTATATTTAATTCTACTATTGAAACCTATAAACTTCCATTATCTGGCTATCTGTCGCAAACATTAAAGGTGGATATTCATTAACGAATTAATTAAAAAATCTAATTCTTTTCATTGCAAGCCCAAACCTAATTTTCTTCAAAGTACGTCGCATGAGCCCCTTGACTTGAATGTCAACTCCAAAAAAAAAAAAAAGAACAGTACGGGAAGTACAAATCTTGATAAGACTTGCGTAACTAATCTTGGAGGGAAGGAAATTCAACTATTAGGCAGGAGAAGCTTCTTCATGTCATAGGTCTTAAACTTTTAATGGACTGCAAATACACATATATACATATTATTTTATGTTGCCAATCCAAAACAGTAAATACGTTACAAACTCAACGCTGGCAGAGCCTCCAAAACTTCCGCCACTCTATCTTTCACCAAAGCTTCATCTTCCTGCCAAACATCAATTCATCATACTTCAAATCCATATTTTGTACCACTTTTCTAGAGGCGAAAAAAATAGAGACAATTCAATTCATGAAAAATACTTCTCTCAACAACCTAATTCTGGAACTGATTATTAGTTAAAAGAGCAGTTGTTGCCAAGCACCAGTTGGGAAGCATAAGGATAGCTATAAACTGCAAGGAAACTCAAAAACATACCTTTTGATCTCTCGACCAAGTTTCTCGAGATTTGTCGTCTACACCATCTCCTGAATGGAGAAACTTTGCTCCGCATCCAGGAACATCTGGGGCACCCACCGCCTCTTCATCAACCAATACAACTGTATCAGCATTCTCTTTTGCCAACTGTGAGTCTGGAACCTTCAATACGAGTATAAAATAAACATGGTAAGCAACCATCACAGACCAGCATACTGTACCTCATATCCAGAGATAATGGATTTCCAAATTCTGGATAGGAGCACAAGGAAGAGTTTAAGGAATATGAAAATTAGAAAGCCAGAAAACAACAGTATGTTTTCCGAGTATATTTGAACAAACATATTATCTATCAGCAAAGTAAGAGTAACACTTGACCAGTACACATTGATAACCATCATATTTTGTAGGAAGTCAATGGCTTCCTTCCCGTAATACTATACTTCCCAGCACTAGTGTACCTCAAACATAGCTTCAGTCAGAATATTTTCTAATATGGCCCTCAAACCACGGGCTCCGGTGTTTCTGGTCATTGCTTTTTTTGCAATCAACCTCAATGCATCATCTGTAAAATGTAACTTGACCTGTAATTTGAATACTAAATCAAGAAGGGACACCGGTAGGCATATAAACTACCAAAATAATATCTTTAGAGAAACACTAATAGTGAACTAAACATACATTATTCATACTGAAAAGCCTTTTGTATTGTTTGCAGAGAGCATTTTTCGGCTCGCATAGGACCTACAAAACCAATTTTGAGATGCAAAATCAGTCTACAATCGAACTGACTTATAACAAACAATGAGCTTCAAAAACTGTGGAAGATAAACACATCTGCCTCTCTTACATATTATCCACCTGCAAACATATAAGAGAAAACGTGGGAGCTTTAAATCTCAAAAATAGGTAGAAGGGTACGGAGAAAGCTTTTTCCCCGACTGTTGTACTCCCTTATCTATCGGTATAAAATTTGTGTGCTTATGCACCGACACGTGCTGATTTTCATAAATTGTTCCACCCCTCCACACCAGAAGGAAGAAAGAAAAAAATCGTTCGTCTGATCTTACTCTCTATTGACATTGGGAAGGGAAAAGTTAACGAGTTCATATCGCAGTAGAGTTGGAAAGTAAGTGCGCTTGAAGCAAATAATCAAATCAGAAGGCTAAAATACGAACCCATAGTAGAATTATAGTTGAAATAAATTTGGGAAAAGAAAAATGGAGAAGGTTCTATATCATCTGTACTTGTGGTGAAAGTTGTTGTCAGGGAACCACATTCGATAAAAGGGCAAATACAGCTGAACAACATTTAGCGTGTGTGTGTGTGTGTGTGTGTGAGAGAGAGAGAGAGAGAGAGAGTCATCCAATATAATTCGAGATGCACCTACAGTAACATTATTTAGGTGGGAAATCTCCAAGCGAGGGTACTAGGAAATCAAGTATTTCAGGTTGGTGGGAAGAGGAAAAAGAGAAGAAAAAGTAAGATATAGAGGGGAAAACAGGCAGAAAAATGTTATTCGCAAAACCACTAAATGGCGTCAAGAGACAAGATGATTAGGGATGACAGATAAAGCAGTTAGCTTACCTGAACAAGTTGTTCTTCTTCAAGAGCTGATAGGCTTACTACAACAGGAAACCGCCCAACAAATTCAGGTATAAGACCATATGCAGTAAGATCACCACAGTCTACCTGTAACAGAATAAGTTCAGTAATAATAGTGGGATATAAATTATAAAAGGTCTTTAACATTATATTTTGATATATTGGGCAATTTGCAAGTTACAGGGGAAAGATGATACTTAAAATGACAATAATCAGTACTCACGTTTTCCAAAAGTGATGCTGCTGCAGTATTACTGAATCCACCAAGTCTCATGTTAGTACGTACAGGTGCTCCGAAACCAATAGAGGCATCCTGCCGTCTGTGACATAAATCAATGAGTTTGACCTTGCCATATCTGATGGATACTCAACAGATAATTGCAGCAAAAGGGGCGGTACCTCTCCGAAATGGTCTTCTCCAGATCAATAAAAGCTCCACCACATATAAATAATATATCCTTGGTGTCTATCTACCATGCCATTGGATTGAAAAGGAGGAGAAATCAGTTCGAAAAGAACATTACGAATTTCACATTTAAATTTCTGGAAAGAGAATTACTAATCACAGAATTCTGTCCACTCATATTTTGTTGTGCTATATCCTCTTTGGACTTGTTCCCTGTTCCATGCTTATCTCTTTGAAGAATTAGAATACTTTCCATTTGAATACAAGCCATTTTCTTCCAATCTTTTTAAGATTATTGGTATCTCAATACTGGAAGGGTAGACGAAAAATATTGTAGTAATTTGCGTTTAAGCAACAATAAGATGAGACTCTGCATTGATATCTCTTCATGTTGTTTGCTAATGTTAGCCATTTGCTATGATTTTGGAGGCTGATTCATTACTTGACAGGTAAACCATGATTAGATGAGTCAATCCCTGAAGCTGTTTATAGGTAACCATGTAATGCTTCCTAGTTCTTACAGATTGAAAAGATAATCAAGTATTATCACGGCTGACAGTGGAAACACCTGAAGATACCTCATCAGCCGATTTTGATGGATATGGCTTAAACCTCACAAGACACAAGAATAATTCGTTTAGTTTGATCATTTTATAATCCCCCCCCCCCACACCTTCTCTCTCAAACTGAAGGGGTAATCCCTATGAACATAGAGTAAAGATGGAAACTGGGCCGGGTCAGCCCGGCCCGACCCGGAAACCTACATTTTATAACCCGGATCATGTTTTTAACCGGGCCTCAAATGTGGTCCTGGGTCGAATTGGGTGGGTCGAATTGGGCCGGTCCTGGGTTTTAAAAAAAAATAAAATTTATTTGGCTCAGATTTTTGTCTGGGCCATATTAACATTGGGCCTATTTAATTAGGCCTGAACTTAAGGCCTAATTATAAATAGGCCCTAATTAATTGTGGACGTTGCAAATTGCAATGTCCACTTAATAGTGCATCAGTGCATGCATGCCAATATTAACGTTTTTTTCTAATTTTTTTTTTCTTTATCTATATATACCTCATTCCTTCTCTTTTATTCTTCACAATTATTTATCTACTTTCTCATTATCAATCTAGCCTTCTCAAAATATAATATCATATTTACATAACATTCTCTATACTTATTTAAAATAATTAGCATAACCTTGTTATTGTAATATTAATCTTACTCCTCGATATTATGGCACATCCATTTTTTCCATATACCGATCACGCCCAATCATCCACTCCTACGCCGCAATCTCGGCGTCCATCTAACCACGAAGATATTACTAATCGTGCTCGTGCCGCCATTAATCAACCCGCACATTCCGATGATGAGACACAAAATTACGACGCGTCGGTGGATCCAATCAACACGGCTCAATTCGAGTCCAACTGGAATAGGGGTCTCGGTTTTTCGGAGTTTCAACATAACGACCCCTATTATGCAATGGGCGGGAACTCTCCGGTTTATCCTCCGGAATTTGAAGAGCCAAATGGTGACATGGAAAATGATGAACACTCGACACCTGACATCGCTACACCAACGGATCCTAACATTCATCCGCAGACTTCTACTGTACGAGCCAAAAAAACTACGTCCAAGGTAAAGACCTATTTTGAGAGGGACAGTGCGGCTCAAACGGCTACGTGTAAGCTTTGTAAGCATTGTTTTGTATTTCGACCTAATGGTGGAACGGGAACGTTGGCTCGTCATTTAGCGACGACCCATAAGAATCGCAATGTTCACGACCAAGGTACGCAATCTAGTTCATCGACTTTTAAGTATGATAAGAAAAATGCACGTGAACTTACCTCTAAGTTTATTGTTCAAGGTGGCTTGCCATTTAATTTTTCTGATAATGAACTAGTTGAGGAGTGGATAACTAATGCATTTTGTCTTGAAATGAAAGAATGTAAGTAGACATACATGTTATTCGGATGGTTACAAACAATATGTTGATAGCATGATTGAATTGAAGGAAACATTTGGAAATCATGATGGTAGGGTGTGTTTTACTACTGATTTGTGGCAAGGAAATAGTGATAATCACTATATGTGTGTGACCGCACATTGGGTAGGATCTGATTGGGTTATGCATAGGAGATTAATTGAATTTGCTCAGTTAGATCCTCCACATAAAGGAGAAAACATAAGTCGTGCTTTAATGAACACTTTAGAAGAATGGAATTTAGTTGATAAAGTTTTATGTATTTCCCTTGATAATGCAAGTAACAATCTCAAGGCTATGAGTTTTTTTCGTGATTTGCTTCCACCAATACTTCAAGGAAAATTATTACATATTCCATGCGTTAATCATATTCTACACTTATGTGTCAAAGATGGATTACGTGTGATACAAGAACCCATTCAGCGCATTCGAACTTGTTTAGGTCATATTAAGTTTTCTAATTCAAGACTACATTATTATAAGCAAATTTGTAAGCTGAATATCGAGGAGGAGTAAGATTAATATTACAATAACAAGGTTATGCTAATTATTTTAAATAAGTATAGAGAATGTTATGTAAATATGATATTATATTTTGAGAAGACTAGATTGATAATGAGAAAGTAGATAAATAATTGTGAAGAATAAAAGAGAAGGAATGAGGTATATATAGATAAAGAAAAAAAAAATTTAGAAAAAGTAATGGCAAAAATAAGCCCTTAATGTTAATTTTAACGTTGCAAATTGCAACGTTAATATTGGCATGCATGCACTGATGCACTATTAAGTGGACGTTGCAATTTGCAACGTCCACAATTAATTAGGGCCTTAATTAGGCCTTAAGTTCAGGCCTAATTAAATAGGCCCAATGTTAATATGGCCCAGACAAAAATCTGGGCCAAATATTTTTTTTTTAAAGACCCAGGCCCAGGACCGGCCCAATTCGGCCCAGGACCACATTTGAGGCCCGGTTAACAACATGGTCCGGGCCCGGGTTATAAAATATGGGTTTCCGGGTCGGACCGGACCCGATCTGGGCCGGGTCGGGCTGACCCGGCCCAGTTTCCATCTTTACATAGAGTCATAGATGTAGTTCTCCAGAATAATGACAGAAGTTTCAAATTAGTATTTGGAGGACAAGACAGCCAAGTAGCTGTGATTTGATAACCCTTTTTCGGCTTGCTCTTCTCATCAGCTTAGGTGGCATTTCTGAAGCACTAAAAAATCAATAGGTTACTCTCCAAATAGATCTATGGTGATTAACGGAGCTTCAAACAGAAACATGTCTGGAGGTATGGATAGGTCTATTACAAAATGGGAAAGTGACCTAACACAATGACAAAAAAATCCTCCGTAATTCAAAAATGCACATCGTTCTGTGTAAAACAAAATGAAAGATGAAAGTGAACACTTCCACCAGTATGACCTCTACCAATTAATTTATTTTTCCAAAAACTAAAGAAAAAATCTTGAATTTGAGTTTGGAGATAGGGCAGTTATGATCAAAAGTTGTGCATCCGGTGGAACACTTTGATGCATAAAAACAGAAGCCATACTTGTCAACATAAACTGAACCAAGAAAAACCATCAAAAGAACAGCTTAAGTAGTGCGCAGTCTAGAAACTAGCAAATAGTAGAAAAACACTGATGGAAGCACAGATTAATAGAAACACGATACGAGAACATTTCAAAAAGCAAGGGACAAAGAAAACTAAAGTGTGGAAACATAAGTAATGGTCATAAACAATAATCAAATTTCAGAAGTTCAGCAGAAAATACAAGCTCCAGGATACCTGAATGCCGTCACCACGTGAATGTCTTGGGGTTCTATTGTCAGGGACGTTAACAATCTAAACAAAACAAAGTTATGCTTAATTTTCTTCAACAAGGCATGGGTCACAAAAGGTATTAAATCTAGCTGATGAGAAAATTGTTTTAGTACAGATGAACAGTCTGGCTGACATAATTCCAGATCGGCCATACAAAAAGTTAAGGGCACAATGAAGGAGACACAGACTGAAAATGCACAATTTAAAGCCCTAACTAAGTCCATAAAATCAAGGAGGAAGCTCATGCTAAATTACTCACAGTTCCTTCCAGCATCTTCAGGAGTGCTTGCTGAACACCCTCTCCAGATACATCTCTACCAATGTTTAAGCTCTCAGTCTGTACATTGCTTCCAAGGAGAAGTTTATCATGAAACAACATCAACTTCCCAACTTACGACATTCAAATTAAGATTTTGAGCATCTGCCAAACCTTCTTGGTTATCTTGTCGACTTCATCTATGTACACAATGCCACGCTGAGCTGCTTCTACATCAAAGTCAGCCGCCTGAAAAGGATATGAAAAGGTAACGGCTTTAGCCAGAGTAAAGTAAATGGATCGAGTGTGCACAATGCTTCGTGTTGAGTTCTAAAACCAATTTATGACACGCAAAAATCATTCATATCCAGAAAATATTTAAACAAAAGGGAACCTTTTAGAATACGCTAAAAATGATGTAACTTTGAATAATCTCACGAGGAAAGTCGCACAACAGGATTTTCATTAAGTGAATTTCCTTAAATATGGAGATGAGCTTTGATTAGAAGCTCATTCTTAGGCAACACTTCTATACTGCATTATCTGTACTCAAGTTCATAATAAGACCTTGTTGCACAAATTTAGGCAGGTATATAGAATTTCTCCAGAATGAGCCAGGAAACTGAAAATATACCATGAGTAATTTATACAGTATTGATTCCACATCTTCCCCGACATAACCAGCCTGGAAAAGGGAGAGAAATTAGTCCAGTTGCTCATAAATTATCAAATACAAGTTACGCTAGCCAGCGATT
The DNA here is from genome assembly GCA_948329865.1 of Linaria vulgaris. Lineage (NCBI taxonomy): Eukaryota > Viridiplantae > Streptophyta > Magnoliopsida > Lamiales > Plantaginaceae > Linaria > Linaria vulgaris. The sequence continues at coordinate 79,230,180 of OX415253.1, forward strand.
TTTTTCAAAGATAACAACGAGGAAAAAGAAAAAAGGAAACTAGCTAGAACAAATCAAACCTATATGTGCGCGTGTTGTACCAGACAAAAGGCAATTCATACATAATAACAAATAGGATAAACATGAAACCATCCAAAATAAATCAAACCTGCCTGTGTGAGTGTTGTAGCATCTGCAATGGCAAAAGGCACATTGACAATCCGTGCTAGTGTTTTAGCAAGAAGTGTCTTTCCTGTCCTTTCAATCATCGAACATAAATCAGAACAATGTATATTGGTCTCCGTACCACCAACACAGATAAAAGGGAAAGTATTAAGTTCAAAAAGATTGTATCACTACAGATCATACCTGAACCAGTTGGACCAAGTAACAAAACATTGCTTTTGTCCAGCTCAACAAAATCATTACTGTAACAAGTGAATTCTCCCTCAGTATGGGCTGTTTCAAGAACTGTCCTGATAATGAAATGAATACAACGATCACCAATTCCAACCCAAAATATTATGAAAAGCACATTGCATATCAACAGTTGATGTCCAGGTGTCAAGTTAGGCAAATTATCAGGGATTAGTTAATGAATTTACAGTATTTGATTATGTCTCACCGAAATAGTCATGGTCCAAATCCAAAACAATCCATGGTTTAGAAACCTCAAATTGGTTTTATAATTTCAACCAAATGAACAAGGTCTATAACAAAATTGATCAAGAAAATTATAAAGGGAGAATTACACAAATTAGCCCTGAGCCCCTGAGGTATAGATAACTACACAAGCCACCCCTAATTTTATGAAATTACACAAACTACACATGTTTTGCGGTTTGGATCCCCCTTACACTGTTAAATCTAATGGAATAGTATAATTTCACCAAAAAAAGCATGTTTGAATGTCCAGAAATACTTTGCCATATAAGCATAAATAGTTAATTTCTTACTATTGTACCCCTAAACTTAAGTTTATAACTATTACAGACCAATTCTTAGAAGTAACTAACTACTACACCCATTCATATTTCACAATATGACTGGTACCCGTAATTAATACTAAAATATATTATTTTTGATCCCAAAATTAGTCAAGTTTTAAAATTATCGTACTAATTAAGTTACAAAAGTTTCCATATCATTTTTTCCAATATTTCTCAGGGTAAAAGTTAATATTATGACTTCATAAAACAAAAAGTAAATCTCCTAGATATATGAGATATTTACAAGATACATTAAATTTTCAGTGTACCCACAATTTACAAGATATATTAAATTTTCATAGTTAGTAACAAATTACTCTTTTCGAGCACAATAACAAACTTGGATAATAATACTTAATGTTGCTATATAAATTGAAAATAAATTCATTATAAAATTATCAAAACACCGGAAATTACTTTTCAATGCTAAAATTAATAATGTGAGGCTATTAAAACGATAACTAATCAAAATCTTAAAGAATAACTTAATGTAATTACCTCACAATTAAGTTACATAAAGTACCACAAAATGTGGGTAACACTACAGAAACTACCCTTTATATTTGAGAAATTTATACAGATTATCTATAACTTTTTTTTTTGAACGGAATACTACATCTATAACTAAATAGTTAGGATACCCCCATCCAACACTCCTCACTTGTTATGAGTGGAAACACTTGATTTCGATTCACCTTGCTACTTATATTTGACTAAGCATTTAAATAATTAATATATGAAATACCAACAGAATGCGTATATAATAAAATACTATGATATAGCTATTGTTGATTTAGCCCATAAGTACAATTGGAAACAGTTTGTTAAAAAATGGAAATCATTACTTATAAGACATACTAATATTTGACTAACCAAGTAAGTAGTCAACTCCAAGACTTCAACATTAAGTTTTTGCAGATTTTTGGCTTGCTTTTGTCAACATAAATATGTAAACCTGAGGATCTATATTGTAGGTATATCTCAGGCATATTTTCACTAGAATTGGTTTCACTGCCTTATCTTAGGATCTTGTTTCACATGTCTGTAAATAGGAAACCTCAAACTCAAAATTCATATGTTGTTATTTCTGAACAATATAATACCCTAAAAAAACCAAGTTGTCGTGTGCGCAGCACAAGTACCACAAAGGAAATACAGATAAAAGTGAAGTAACTCACTCATTTTGCACTGAGCTGTAGTATATTCTTTTGTAATGGTTGTAAACAGCAACAGAAAGCACCTGTATAACAAAATAAAGTTACTCAAAGAGACCCTTAAGATTGGCACAACACACAAATAATATGGAAAACAAGCGACTTCTTATGTAAGCCGCATAACCAAAGGATATTTCCAACTTCCTAGTGAACCAGATTTTGTCAAAGCACAACTACTGTGAAGACATGCAAATATCTTTCAGAGTTAAACATGACATATTTTGACAAAATGAAGACTAAACAAGTTAGTCAAGTTGTATAAGACAACATTACTCATTAGTATCCTCTGTTTTTCCTCGAATCCCAACAAAAAGGGTTATAATCTGGAAAATTCATATAAGCGAAAAAACACCTACTCACTACACATATCACAGTAGTTTAAATAACAAGATACACACAATCATATTTATCAGCAAAAACACAATAATAAATCCTACAACTCCATTTCACGATTACGAAGAAAAACCCAATTCAGATAGGCAACTAAAGCTGGTAAACCTTCTTTGCTTTATCCTGGCCAATAACAAACTCATCGAGGCCCTTGCACATCTCCTTGGGGGTTGGCAACTTTTTCTCCTCTTCTTCTCTCAGCACATGTTTATCGTCATCATCATTATCATTACCATTACGATTATCAGTATTGCTGTAAGACCTCAATTTCTCCCAAATCTTCCTCTCACTAGTATGATTATCCCTAATAAGACTCTCATCTGTGTCCTTAACCCTCCCAATCTCAACAAAACTACCTTCCAACGGCTCGACCTTCACCGGACGGAAATAAAAGGCGGTGCGACAACTGTGACACATGTTAAGGGCGTGGTAAATCCCGTTGTCGACGGCGGGGGCGATGGAGAGAGGGCGATTGGAGAAGAGGAGGTTCATGAGCTTGGAGCATCGCGGGCAATTAACCTGTGCTTTGATGTGGTCGTAGTTGTCGGAGCTTTTGTTCCGCTCTTGTTGAAGAAGAAAACCTAATTTGGAGAGTAAGGGAGGTTGCTGTTGAGAGCGGGGTATAGCGGCAGCGGCGGAATGGAAGTTTGAGGAGAGGAAGGGGGTGGCGCCGGCGGAGATGGTTGTGGTGGTGGTTCGGCGGAGGTTGGACTTGGAGAGTGATGATGAGTATCTTCTCAGTATTATGGCGGACATTTTTTTCCGCTTCACAACATTTGGTGGTTATTGTGTTGCTGTTTTTATATATGTTACTTTCATTTTAAATAAGAGAAGAGAATTAAGAAGTTTTTTTATGAGGACACTTTAATTATGATAAAAATAAAAATTTATCGTTATAATCATATTTTAATTATTACAACAAAATATTAATCGTGTTCTGTAGGATGGGTCAACCCAAGGTAAATCTCTGTTCTTCTCTTAGACTAATGGATAAAGCTGATTGAAAAGCAAACCATCTTTTGAAGGCAAACAACACTACACTTTGGACAGTCGTGGATTGGTCACAGTTTAATCTGGAGCCATTGAGAGGGGGCTGTCAAAGCCAGTAGGAGACTGGACCCTCGAGAAGTAGAGGAGTTTGTTGTAGGATTGTAGGCTTTAATGCATGTCATGGACCTAGTCCAGAGCATGATTATTCCTATGCTGAGTGGTTTCGATCAGATATATATCTTGCCCTTCGGGACAATGCTGTTGTTTGGGGCTTGCCCTCGATGTAAAATATTTCGAGTTTGGTCTTCAATAAATTGGTTTAACTTTCTGCGAAAAAAAATAAATATGGAAATTAAAAAGTTGGTGTAACATATGGCTTTCTTTATACACGGACACCGGCGTTACAGATATGACACGACAAATATGGCAACACAACGTTTTTAAACAACCAAGAAATCAACAACTAGTTGAGACTAGACTCAATATTAACATTTCTCCGACACAAGTCACCAACAACGTCAAAAAGGAGAATGGAAGATATAGATGTCGGAGGTTGATCAAAGCCGTGAAGGCCAAAATTCAAATCATGTTCCAGATTGGCCAGACCATCATTAACTTGGTTGGGTTCTCTATGGTCGTGTATGATATCACACAAGTGAAAGTTCGTAATGAGCACTCGACACGCGTTAAGAATGGTCTTCAACGGATGGGAATTTGGCATAGGTTTAAGGAGCAATGTAACAACTATTTTCGAGTCGCACGCGATCATAATTTTGTCCAACTGAAGCCACTTTGCTTCTTGCAGGCCGTAAAACACACCCCACAATTCAGCAAATGTATCCAATGGTCATTGTCATCACAAAACACTCCTCCACAAGCGATGCATCCCGGAATCCCTTTTGCGCTCCCATCTACATTAATCTTGATAACTTCACTATTCAGAGTAATCCAACTAAAAGCTTGAATGGTCTTGTTGATCCCTGATTGTTGCAAGTCTTTAAGTTTGGACCAGGGCGTGTGCTATTCCTCAGCAAATATTTTTATCATGTTTACGACTCTAGTTGGTTGTAAACTGCTATTACTAATGGCACAATATCTTATATATAAATGTTAGTACCCAAGTATTTTTCTAGTATAGTCAATTCTTCTATACAACTATAGTTAAGATTTAAAAGTAGGTCTCTTATGCACATTTGACTTTCGCGCTAAATTATATTTTTGCAAAATAATAATGATTTGCTTTAATAATATCATGTACTTTAAATTTTGCCTATGTTTTCTATGTTTAAAAAAGTAATTATAATTATTTCTATCATCTCTTTTTTTGTTAACTAGATGGCCACTTGTCTTGCCAATTTGGATACTATATATTAATGGGATTTGCATTAAACCCCTAATGTTTGGGGTCATTTGCAGTCAACACCTTTAAGTATGTTGTAGAACAGTCAACACCCCATCGTTCGGTGAAATACACAATTTGTCCCAAGCCAACATTTTGCACTTTTGATCTGGGGTATTTTTGTCCAATTTTTTCACCTTTTGATATTTCCCCTAACCTATTGAGTTTGGTGCAAATTGCCCCCACCAATGTTATAAAAATTTCGACATTTTTTTAGATATTTCGACAAAATTAACGATTTTGTAAATGACCCACCTTTTTAGTTTCTTATTTTTTTAGACCAAGGAATTTAAGCTTTTTTTTGACATGTTTTAGACTTTAAGCATTTTTTTTGAAATAAAATTATTTTGTAGGACTTTTTTACAATTCTAAAATAAAATTGTCTATAGATTTTTAAAAAAAGAATTTGTCTAAATACTTTTAAAAAAGAATTTTGTCGAAAAGGAAGCCTAAATTCCTTGATCTTAAAAAAAAGTAAGAAATTAAAAATGTGGGTCAAGATTTAATAAATCTTTAACTTTGTCTAAAGATATTTTTAAAAAAATGTTAAAATGTTAAAATTTGGTCGAAAATTCCCCTTATCAAAAGTGCAAATATTGGCTTGAGGCAGGTCGTGTATTTCACCAAACGATGGGAGGTTGACAGTACCAAAACATACTTAAGGGTGTTGAGTGCAAATGATCCCAAACCATGATTTCAAAATTCGAGCCGTTTCTTACGAAACGGCCGAAATGTTGCGGCTTTTTGAGCTACCGAATTGGTTCGGTCATGAATTTTCGAAACTCTAATAATTCTTAAAACTTTTGTTGTGCTGTAAATGATGGTGACTTATTTATTAATACTCGTTAATGTAAATCTTGAGTGCATGTTTAGTATGTGAGTAATGCTTTTTTTTTTCTTTATTCAAGTATGTGTAATGCTTTTAGTTGCTTAGTATTTTTCTAATATAATATGAACTCTCTCTCTATTATTTTGTACTAATTGTCAACGTACGTACTACTATATCAAATAACAAAGCAATTTTTTTAATTTAATTTTATTTCTTTCCATCTAGTATATATTAAATATAACTTTTAATCAAATGACATATTTGTTAAACTGTGATAACTATTGACTGTTACTAATTTTTTAATTGTATAATTTATTTTTGAATAATGTTGAGTTGTAATTCATATCTTGTTTTGTTCTAGTATGTATACGAAACCACCACGAAACATTTCGAAACGTTTCCGAAATTTTTCGAAACGTTTCTGATATTTGATTATCGAAACATAGTACTGAACCGAAATTTTAATCCATGTACGTTGGGGGTTTAATGCAAATACACCTATATTTTAATGCAGTAGATCTAATTAAAGAATTAGGCACAATCACTGAATCAAGCAACATCAATGTTTTTATAAACAGGCAACATCATTAATAAGCATAGATTTAATCTTTTTTATTTTTTATTTTTTATGGGTGGAAACCTTACTTTATATCTATTATTCTTGATTTGATATTTTGGTATATCTAATCTAATCATCTTTTTTGTAGGAAGATTCATCAATATGGGAAAATCTCACACGCCAAAATTTAGAGGATGCCTAAATTCTGGAGTAATATAGCAAAGATAATTTCTAATGGGGGATTTGTGGCAAATTGTCTTTGTTATAACTTATAACTTACAACTTCAACTCATCATGCAACAAAATAAAGTATAAATAACAAAGATCAAAATGTAACAAATTAAATCAACTACAAAAGAGGCCACTTATAAACAGGAAAAAGAAAAGAAACACAAGATTGATTATTGATCCAACAAAGTAGTGTCATGAGCACTGCATCCTGTGTTTTTTTTCAAGCTCTACTTCTATAATGACGTCCCATCCAATTCATAATGCGTATTTCTGCAATATTCCAACAAAAAAAGGGAATTTGTTAGCATTATTACCATTTATTTGTTGAAGTTATTTTAACTTCAATCCCAAAACCAAAGTTAACAGAAATCTCCAGATATGAAAAAGGCTGGTGTGGTGTGCCAGTGCGTTGTGTTGTGTTGTGTTGTGTTGTACTTGTGGTGTACCTTTAAAGTCAAGTGAACCTCCAAAGAGCCTGGTTCCCCAGCTAGTCGTTGTCCAGTCATCCGCGCTAGTGACCTCCTCTTCTTCATACACTCGTAGGAAACTCGCTCGACATAGATAGTAAGCTCCCGTGCTTAACTGAAACGCTGAAAGGTCTCCGCCAATCACTTCTCTCCACGAAAGATACGTCTCCCGAACTTTGTTGTCTTGCTCGTGATACAGAAAACTAACGCCACACGCGTTAACCTCAACAGTGTCTCCAAGAATAACTGAAACCTCTACTTCATCACCGCTCTCAAGCTCATCTCCAAACGTCCAATGGCTCAACCATAACAGTTCCTGGTCGGGTTCTGGGACGCCCAAACAGGTTGGGAAGTATATCCATTCACGGTTCTTTGTCTTGTTAACCACTTTTACGAACAGTATGTACTCAGGGTACCAGGTTTCGCCACTAGTGTTTGACGTTGAAATTGCATAGGTAAAGCAAATATTTAAGCCCTGGATCCCAAGTTGAGAGGTCGTTGAAGGTACTGTAAACGTAATTGATGATCCAACAACTTTGTTAGCTAGCCAGTCGGGTAAACCACTAGCAGGAATGGAAGTGCTGAATATGCCAAATTCATACAGTAACTGCACAGACACGCACACATGAGCACCCTAATTAGCCATCAACATAAATATATACTTTGCTATTAATTTGTTAGAAGCAGATCAAAAGCAAGACTGAGACTTTACTTGTATAGGACGCTTTTTGGTCGAAAACGTTATGCCATCTTGAAAGTTCAGCTCCATATTACTGTTCAGGGATCCTAAGCTAAAGAGCCCCAAATTGTTGAGCATTTCTGCAGAAATTTTTCCCAGTGGTTGAAAATAGAACAAACCTTGGATCTCTGTGAGATTTTCACAATTCGTGGACGACAAGTTTTCAAACTTGGATGAAGTTGAAAGATGAGTTACAGTTGTCAGTAATTTGCAGTCGGGCACTCTCAAGAATCTAACATCATCTGGTAGATCCAAAACAGATCGGAGTCTTTTACACGAATCCAGTTGAAGAGTCTGTAGCCTCGTAAGTTTTTGGACAAATTGTGGCAAACTACGTAATGGATTTCTGCTGAGGTTTAATTCCTTCAGTGCTGTAAAGCTACCAGCAATATCATTGTTCGGAAACATATCTTCCGAGAGGCTGCAGTTGGCTAGACTTAAGCTGGTAAGAGAATGTGGTAAAGAGGCCCATGTAAACTGTGGAACTTCTTGTTCTTTTTCTGTCGACAGCAGCCATGACCACATTCGTGATTTTGCAACAGCAACTTCTCGGGTAAAAAGCAATTTAAAATTTGTAGTAATCCCATCAGCATTCAGAACTTTAAGTCCGCTCATCTTATTCATCTCAGGTGGCAACTGATGAAGATTTGTGCACCCAGAAATGATCAATTTCTCAAGATGCTTTAACAATACAATAGTTTTCGGAAGTTTTTTCAGACGCGTGCAATCTTGAAGATCAAGGAGCATTAGTTTTTTGAGATAGCTTATAGATTTGTGAACAACAGTTAAACTAATGCAGTCTCTCAGGATCAAGCTTTCAAGGTTCGGGAATCCCGAGAACTTGGGAGTTTCGTGCAGCATGTGAGAATGGCTCAGATCCAGGACTTTCAGCATTGTAGCCATCTGTTCAAAAGGACATTGGCTGAATAAAGACGAGAAATACAGACATAAGAAGCAACACAATAGTTTAAATGTTCCATACATATTTCGGTCTGCTAAATGATAAATGATGCACCAAACACATTTTGGTTTGTTGATTACACGGTACAAAACAGCCACAGCCACATCAAACAGGGCTCTCTTATATGACGACTTGTAACATTATCTTAAGTAATTAACAGTTGCAGATAATAGTGATAGTGAAGCAACATAATTAGCAAGACTATCTATAATACTATTAGTGATGATTGATGATGATATAACACAACTAGAGAAAAAAACTATAGGTAATCATATTGTGATGCTATTCATAAAGGAAGATTACATACCTCATTTTTCTTGGAAAATCTTGACAATCTACTATGTGACATGTCAAGAGCAATTAGATCATTCATGCAGAGAGTATTTGGCAGAGACTTCAAAGGGAACCCATGCCAACGCAACCACTTTAACTTCTTGGGAAAATACTTGAAGGATCCATTAAGAGTTACATAATCTAGTTGCAGTAGTTCCAGATTGTGCATCTTTCTGAATGCATCAGTTTCAAGATCAAAAGCCTTTGACATTGATGAAGTAGCAAGGCGGTTTCTGGTCATGGTAGAAGGATCATCATCATCTTCAACGATCATCACCTTACTATCACGTAACTCGAATTGCATGTCAAGGAGGAGACCGATTGTGGCTCCAGTGCCCTTCAAAGATAAAGAAGTATCATACACATGAAGAAAAAATGCTCATACAATCGCCAAATATAATTTTCTTACAGTTTTAAACTTCAAAACGTCGAGTGAGTCCCTGTAATGCCATAATCTGCTTCGTGCCTCAGGATATTTTGGTGATTCTTCACGAACAATTGCTCTTCCCGCATCTTGAATAGACTGGTGCATCCTCAGCATGTTCAGATCAATCGTTAAGAGACATCTGTCCACGAGCGTTTGAATACCAACCATCGTTTGGAAGCCGCATTCATCTAATATTCCAACAACGTAATCCTTATCTTTACCAACAAACAAACAAGCAATGTGGAGGAACAAATTTTTGTCTTCATCGTCGAATAAAGAGTCATAACTAATTCGAAGTAACTTGGTTATCTTATTGGAAGGAAGTTCCTTTAGTTTTCTTAGCATACTCAACCAAAATTGTTGACTTTTTCCATAAAGGGCAGAACCAAAGACCTTAAGAGCTAAAGGCAATCCATTACATTTGTTTATCACAAAATCTGAGAAATCCATGTAATCTTGTGGAGGATAGTCTTCTCCAAATGCATACCAACTGAAGAGCTGCACTGATTCATCATAATCGAGTGGTAGGATGCTATGGACCTTATAAACTTCATTAGGATTTAACCAACTTTCTTGCCTAGTCGTAATTATAACTTTACTTCCAGGAAATAACCAATTTCTCATCCCAAGTATTGCATTCAGCTGATCAACTTGATCAACATCATCCAAAACAAGAAGAATTTTTTTTCGCTCTACGGCTGCTTTAATTCTGACGATTCCTTGATCAACACTGTCCACCCCTTCTGGTTCTGTGCCAAGAATGTTTGAAAGGAGTTCTCTCTGCAAATGTACCAGACCATTATGCCGTTGGGAGATTTCTCTGACTCCATCGAGAAAACTGCTTGTTTGAAATTGTCGGTAATTTTGAATATAGGCATTTTTGGCAATAGTAGTCTTTCCTATTCCGCCTTGCCCAGAAATTACAAGGATCTCAGCTTCAGAAGATTCCTTTGTCAACCATGTATTGATTTCTTTCAGACGGCTACCTAATCCAACAAATTCCTGAGCACCAGTCAGAACCGCGCGATCAAGTTTTCCTTTGATAATCTCAACTGTTTTCTGAATGAATCTGTTTCGGTACCTACAAAGTTCATTACAAGATAGAAAATACTCAAAAAAGTTACAGCAGATTAACTGGTATAATTCACTTGCATATAAATAAGGATATATGTCTTGAATTGACACCCAAAAGAATTCGCCTAACTCCACAATAAGATTACTGGATTAGTGACGATCGATCTAAAGTTAAATGAAAAGTTGGAAGAAGTTTACTCATCATCATGGTCATTTTGGAAACTGAGCGTCATCCCACCTTCGGCTGCCACCAGTGTAAGTGCATCCCTCCATTTGGGGATGTTGTTGGAGAGCTCAGCCCTTTTGTTCTCATCTTTCTCGTCGATCAAACGCTTCTCATGATCCGCAAATGCTTCTGCAAAGCTCCCCATTTGCCTGCCAACTTGGGACGGTGAGACGTGATAGAAAATGGGGAGAGCGACATGGCCTTTGATATAATTGTTGGCAGCAATCAAGGTAAGTTCATCGAGACACCAACCGGAATTGGCGTAGTTTTTGGAGAAGACAATGATGTAGGCCTTGGACTGATGGATGGCTCTAGTCAACTCAGATTTGATGTCTTCGCCTCGTTCGATTCCATTGTCGTCGATGAAGGTGCTAAAACCGGCAGCATCCAGCGCATCATACAGACGAGTGGTAAAGATCTTGCGGGTGTCTTCGCCTCTGAAGCTCAAAAACACATCATATTTGTATTCGGAAGTGGCCAGCAAACCTTTCTTGTCCGCCATATACTTCAACTATAACTGCGTCCTAAGTGATTAATGGAACAACAACTCTTTTTTCAAAAAACTACGTATTCGCAAAATATTTTCGAATTGTTTCTTCATTAATCTTAAAGTTGCACAAGTAGCTAGACTTTGTAATCTTAAAGTCAGTCAACCGGTCTGTATTTGTTTATTTCAGCCGCGAATACCAAGGTCTTAATTTATTTATTTGTTCAATCATATCATAGTATATTCGTTAGGTATCCAGCGGGAACAGCATCACGGTCAAACTAGGCGACATTACTAGTAATGATAATAACTAACATAAATTAGTAATTCCAAGTTCCTAATACATTCTTTCCCATTCCTCCCACCTTTTATTTTCTTATTGATGATTATCATCATGAGATTTTTCAATATATATTTACACTTTTTGTCCCCGAGGATCTTAAATAAACTCATGCATAAAATGCTTTTCTTTCTCCAGGAAACATTAGAAAGTATAAATTTAAGAGAAAAAACATTCCAAAATTTCCACGGAGCTTTCGTAGAGTAGATAAAATATGAGCATGATAAGTAGTTCTGTATTGTGTGTTACAATGTTAATTGAAAGGAAAATATGAAGGGGTGAGAGCATGATCCGACTGCGCTAGGACGTCCAATTACTCAACTAAGGATACATGAAGCACTGTTCTTCAGTGGCGTCCGGACCAGTTCATGTAACGTACTTCTGCCAAATCCAACACAGAAAAAACAATGGTAATAGTAATAATCAAAGCGAGTCAAAGAGCAATAATCACAAAGATAAAAAGTAGAGCCAGAGTGCTTTGCTAAGACTACTAACCTTTAAAGTCTATTTTTCTGTCAAATAAACTTCTTCCCCATCTTGTAACTGTCCAGTCATCTAACCGAGACACACCTGCATTTTTATCGTACCTAATTATATGAGTACGACATAGGAAGTATGTCCCCGTGCTCAATTGAAATGCCGATAGGTCTCCACCACCAATGACTTCTTTCCATGAAAGATAAGTGCTTTTCATTTCCGCGTTCTGTTCATGATACGCAAAGTTCATGCCACACTCCTTAACTATTAAACTGTCCCCATATATTATTGAAACTTGAATTTCGTCCTCACATTCCAATAGGTCATTGAATGTCCAGTGGCTCAACCAAATCAAATCCTGATCAACTTCCGGGATGCCAAAACAAGTGGGATAGTATATCCATTCGAAACCCTTTGTGCTGTTAGCCACTTTGACAAATAGCTGATGCTCCGGAAGCCAGGATTCCATGTCCTTTATGTTAGACAATGTGTAAGAAAAGCAAATATTTAATCCGTGTGGTTGAAGATTCATAACTGAAGGGACAGTCGATGACATGGATGATGATCCAGAACTTCTAAGGTTAAACCAGTTGGGAATCTCCGTCCCATGAATGGATGTGCTAAATATTCCAAATTCATAAAGTAGCTGCACAAAATGAAACATGCGTAAGTCCTATTGTTACGAGTAGAAGAATAGGAAGATGGACACAAGATCTACCTGGTAGGGACACCGTTTTATGGATGAAGTAATGCAATCTCGTATCTTGACCTCTACGTCTCCCATGTATTTCAAGTTGTAGAAGCATATATTGTTCAGCAGCTGGGTGCTAACATTTTTGATGGGTTTCAAACTAAAGTAACCTTGAGCCCCGAACAGACTGCTACATCCAGTAGATTGGATGTGTTGTATTTTAGATGTACTCGAGCGATGTGTGATAGTTTCTAATGCTTCAGAATGTGCCACATTTAAAGTTTTAATTTCTGGTAGATCAATAAGAGAGCGGAGATTAGGACAATCACTCAAACCGAGTGACTGTAGCTGACCAAGACATCTAATAAAATCTGGAAGATAACAAAAGAGATTGCCACTAAGGTCCAATTTTTCCAATGATAGGAGCCTATTAAGGTCTCCTGGGAAAGCATCCTCAGAGAGATTGCAACCTGCCAGACTTAAGGATATCAAAGAGTGTGGTAAGGAAGTCCATGGAATATGCGTGATTTTTCTTGGTTTCAGTGCAATGGACCAATTGCAGGCATCAACAGGCCCAGATTCCAGTTCTCCGCTATCTTGAAATATACCAGCAGCTTTAAACTCTTTAAGTGATGTCATAGTGTTCATCTCTGTTGGTAACTTCTCAAGTTTTGAGCAGCCAGAGATGATCAATGTTTCAAGAAACTTTAGCATCGAAAGGGTTTTGGGAAGCTTCCTCAGAGATTTGCAATCCTCAAAATCCAAATGCAGAAGTCCCTTCAGGTTTCCAATGGACTCGTGCACCTCAGTCAAACTGATACAACCTTTAAGAAGAAGTGTTTCAAGATTTTGGAACCCAGAGAGGTTAGGGATACTAACGAGCTTGCGAGAATAGCTTAGATCAAGATGCTTCAAACATTCAGCCACCTACTTGAAAAACAAACAAAATGAATCACCAATGGCGTGTATGCAGAATTTGCAAAAATTCAGAAGCATAAAAGCTGTGGAAAATCATACCTTGCTTTGCTTCCAAAATCTTATCAGCTTGCTGTTTGACATGTCAAGGATGACAACGGTGTCCATGGGGAAATCAACTGGCATATATTTCAAAGGGAACCCTCTCCAGCATAGCCATCGTAAATTTCCTGGTAAATATCTGCAACTTCCAGTAAGTTGTGCGTAATTGAGTTGGAGCAGTTTCAGATTATGCATCTTTTGAAACGCATCCACTTCCAGGATCAATGAATTTGACTTAGATGGAGAGCGGTAATAGGAGGACATGTACTGACTCGTAGCCAATCTGTATCCATTGAATCCCACAGATTTATCTTTATAAATCTTAGAATCATATACGTCAAAGCCATTAGTTACAGACGCATTGGCACGAAACAGTTCCATATCAAGAATGAGGCCCTCTACTGCTTCTGTTCCCTTTGATACACCAATGAGGAGGGGAGAACCGGAGAAGTACATGAATATGCAAAACAATAAGTTAATTTGCATATAAGAAAATCGGGTAAAAAGCACCAAATCCCCTATCGTATAACTTAATTGGCAACGAGCCTTCTATCGTTTAACATAAAGAAAATTCCCCAATGCAGTCAAAAGTTGACCAGGTTAAAAGGCAACTTTTTCGGGTGGGGAACAAGTTTCTTTTTTCAAGCGATATGGAGCAGCACATTACAAAAAGAGTTACCCCATAGGGGGTTTGATGCTTTTTGCATATGAAAATACTTCATAATATTTACAATACTACTTAAGTAATTTCTTACGGTTTTTTCTCTCAAGACCTCGAAGGAATCATTATAATGCCATAGTCTACTCCTTTTGCCAGGCTCTTTAGGTGACTCTTGGCGTACGACGGCTCTTCCCATATCTTGAAGCAATTGATGCATGCTTAATGCATTATACTCATCAATAGTTAAAAGGCACCTTGCACTCAAATTCTGAAGTCCAACCATAGTTTGGAAGTTGCATTCATCTAAAATGTTGACAACATAATTCACATCCTTGCCAACAAAGAAACATGCAATATGTAGGAAGAGACTTCTGTCATGGTCATCCGTAAGAGAATCATAGGTTATCCTAAGTAACTTCATGATCTGAGATGCAGGAATTTCTTCTATCTTTTTTAGCATACTTTCCCACACATCAACACTTCTCCCACAAAGAGATGAGCCTAAAACTTTAAGAGCCAACGGAAGGCCTTCACATCGTATCAGGACCCTCTTTGTAAGATCCTCGTGAGAATCAGTTGGCTGGTCTTGTCCAAATGCATACCAGCTAAAGAGCTGTAGTGATTCATCATAATCTAGTGGCTTGACAGTCTCCACCTTACAGTCTTTTTCAGGCTCCAACAGAAACTTGTGTCGGGTCGTTATGACTATCTTAGTTCCAGCACAAAACCAATCTCTTTTCCCTAGTAAAGCGTACACTTGTTCAATCCGATCCACATCATCCAACACAAGAAGAAACCTCTCATGATGAATGGCATGTTTGATTTTCAGAATCCCTTCCTCAACGCTGTCTATACTTTCTCTTCCTCCTGATTTGGTATATGCGAGAAGTTTTGTCTGGAGAAGAACCAAACCATTATGTTTTTCTGAGGTTTCTCTTACATTTTCAAGAAAAATCCTCGTCTGGAATGTTTCAAAGTTAATATTGTAAGCAACTTTCGCGATGGTAGTCTTCCCTATCCCACCAACCCCACAAATCACGAGTACGCTAACATCAGATGATCGATCTTGTAACCACAAAGAAATGTTTTTTATACGGGAATGCATTCCAATTAGGCTTGGTGCAGCAACAAGAGTAGCACGGTTTAGTTTATCTTGAATCACTTCGACAATTTTCTCAATGTACCCTGTCTCACTTCCAGAATCAAAAAGGAGAAAATAACTAAAGAAACAATTCAATGCATTTTCCGACAAGAAAACAAATAATACTTGAACTTACCCGTCATCATCATCTTGTTGAACCCTGATAGCTATTCCTCCAGTCTGTGCAACTTCTTTCAAAGCAGATCTCCATCTCCGAATCTTGTTCGTCCACTCGTCATCGATCTCATCGACACAATGGTCTTCGTATTTCGTAAACGCTTCAGCAAAAGTGCCCATTTGTCTCCCAACTTGAGCAGGGGTGACATAGTAGTAAACAGGGAGAATAACATGGCCTTTGCTCTTCTTACAATCCACAATCATGGCGAGTTCATCCAGACACCAACTCGAATTCGCATAGTTTTCGGAGAAAACAACGATCGAACCCCTCGAGTGTCGAATGGCTCTAATGAGTTCAGACTTGATGTCTTCGCCTCTCTCGATTCCATTATCGTCTATAAAAGTGCCAAAACCAGCATCCACCAGGGCCGAGTAAAGATGATTTGTCAAAGTGTTGCGGGTATCTTCGCCCCTGAAGCTCAAAAATATGTCCAAAGTATACTCGCCAGTACAAAGATCTCTCCTCGCCATGGCTGTTTTTATTTTGTCTCAAAACTCAGAATCTGTTTTCCGACGGAGGTCAACCGTTGGTCTGCCCAACTAATATTTAAACCACTGACATAACCTATGATTGGTCCGCCAAAGTAATATATAAACCACGAAAATTTGGCATTTGTTTATGTTAACCAAAATGTCCTCTATGTTTACATCTTATCTATCACTAGACGTTATATATGTTGTATCAAATATCAATTATCAATTTTTGTCCTCCGCAACATTCTGGCAATAGCACGTGACTAGCACTTGACTCTTAGTTTGAATTTTTCATTTATATTTTCACCCCAATTTTTTTTATATAATTACATTCACAGCTCCATATGTTTTAAAATAATCAAGTTACACAAAAAAAATGGAATAATAATTGTTAGCTTATAGACTTTTTATATTTCAAAAAGATTGTAATAATGGTAATTTTTCAAAATTTTGTTAACAATTGCTTATTTACTTTATTCTAAAATTACTAAACATAATTATCTTAAAAAATAAAGTTGAAAAATAGATTTGAACATTTTTCACAATGCTACATACTTATAAAAAGAAAAAAGTTTTATATTCACATATTTTTCGATAATGCTAATTTTTAATCTCATTAAACAATAACAATAACAAAAAAGAAAAAGAAAATACAAAAGAAAGAAAATACAATTTTCTCGTATATAAAAAATATTGTAATTAAAAAAAAGAAAATTATCTTATTCTACCCCCTCCACCCCACCCCACCCCACCCACATCCTCAACACTTAACACCCCGCCCCGTACCCACCGTACACCACCAGATAGAGCTCCTTCCAAACACGACCCCTCCGCCTTCAACCCCCACCTTCACCACCTCTCCGTCGTCGGAACTCCGTTACGAGAACAACAATGGGAGCTCGTCGTCACAACTTTCAACATGGGAAATTGGCAATTTTCGAAACTCTGAAATCAGAAATTCGTGTCGTGGATGTGCGAAGGTGATGGAGTTAGGTCGATCGGAAGTGGATTTGGGGTTTGGTGGGCAGTGGATTTGGTGAAGGTGGAATTGTGGTGGTACGTGGGGGTGGGGGTCGTGTGGAGAAGATGAACATTTTTTTTTTTGGTTTTTGAAGTTTTAAATTATTACTAATTTAAAAATCAAGCTTAATAAAATCAAGCTTAAAAGAATTACTAATTAAGTTTGTCAAAAAATTTTAATTTCTGAAAATATATGTCATTTGAAGACACATTTCTTTAAAAAAATGAGATTATTCCGTCAAACCCTCAGAACCATGGTCACTTTATGGGTTCAGGGTCTTATCTTTGTTTTTAGATCCAGTGAGGTCTAAACTTTTATAGTCTGTGCGAATTGCCCCATTTTCTACTTTTTGACATTTTTTCGACCAAAAATCGTCGAAAAATTATTTGAAGTTTGACTAGAATCTTCGTCTCGTTGAGACAGTTCTAATGGTGGTCACGATGTCGCAAAATTCAAAGTCAATATACAAAATCTCTACAAAGGTGCCCCAAACATCGGGCTCTTAGAAGTCACAAAAGGCGATCAGGATCAACCTCTGCATGAAGACGTGACAATCGTGACTCTTCATAACGTACAACCTCCCTTGTTGTCTTTGCACACATCATTCCAAGTTCGAGGCATATCCTTCAGAAAACTTAAGATCGCCCAACCAATCAAGCACCTTACTCTTTTGCTCCCTCGTGAAATAGTAGGTTGCCTTCGGCTTTATAATTTCCTTTCATCTACCAACGGGTACTAGAAACAACTATTTACGGTTAGTCAAGATCTGCAAATCTTGCCTAAACTCGATGTTGTTCTTCGTCTTAGCATCGTCCAACAATGTGTTGATTATGTTATTGAAAAAGTTATTCTCATAGTGCATGACATCTAGATTGTGACGAATCAAGTTTGTGGACCAGTAGAGTAGTTCCCAAAAGATGCTCCGACGATACCAATTATGAGTCGTTCCAAACCACGAGATCTTTGTTGGGTTTGGCCAAAAACCCACCAGTGGTAGACTATCTACAATTGCCCTCATTTCATCACCTGTATTCCTCTGAATAGGTCCTTCTAGTGCCTTTCGACCTTTGTAGAATCCTTTTTGTTGTTCCTCCATTCATGATGCTATGGTAGAAACCGACGATGACAATCAAACCACGACGCTTTTCTACCATGCTTCAACGTAGAAGAATTTGTGTCCCCCATACAATAATGGCATGATAACTTCCCGTGCGTACTCCACCGGGACAACATTCCATATGCCGGAAAATCATAATTGAAAATTTTCCTTCCTAGAGCTGTCATACGTCCACAAACCATTACCCCACAAACCTTTTAGCTCGTCAACTAGTGGTCTCAACAATACATCCGAATTCTTTCAGGGCATCTATACTTACATTTGTAACGAATATCAATCGCATATGAGGCGATTATAATAACTCTTATGATTAGTTGTAGACATGAACAGTTCAATTGTTAATAACTTAGTTAATCAGCTAAAAGCTAATCTTTTCGTAACTTAATTACTAGTACACAAATTAAACATTACTTCAATTCAAGTTTATAATGAATATTCTTTATTAAAAGTCACAAACACATCAAGATCGTATTTAAAAATCAAAAAAGAAAAAAATTTGCCTATAATTGTGACCGTCGGGTGGTCGCTACTAATATTCAAATATCATTTGCGACCATCGGGCGGTTGCAATATTGGTGAATAGTCATTTGCGAACACCCGCCGGTCACAAATGACTCGCACTAGATATAAACGACAACCCGACGGTGGCAAATTTTTTAGATTTTGGCGAAAATTAAAATTTTCCAAAAAATTAATTATTTTGCGACTGCCCGATGGTCGGTAAAGACCCTAATTTTGGCGGATTTCAATGGGAATTTCAAAAATTTTAAAATCTCAAACTTTTCATCCAAAAAATCTATATATACTTCATTCTTCAACCCTCATTTCATAAAAAATACCCCACACCTTTACATTTTCATTCATTTCTTTTCTTCAATCATTTTTTCTAAATCTTCAAACACTTTTATTTTTTCAAAAATCATACAACACCTCCTTTTTTTCACACAATACTTTTTCCAAAATCTTCAAACTATTTTACTTATTAAAAAAATTATCCACATATTCACAATACCAAACACACACACACACACACACATATATATATATACACACACACACACTTTTCTTTACATAAACACAACACTTTTTCCAACTTATCTTCATTTCTCCAAACATTCTTTGTTTTACAAACACTTCTTTGTTTGCTCAACATCCAAAATTCTGAATTTGTCAATTCCAAACAATAATATTCTAGTAATTTGTGAAAGTACCGAAATATTATTGTTTTTTAGTCTGTTAAAGGTTCTTAGCGACATTTGGGCGGTCACTAATTTTTTGAATATTATTAGCGACTGCCTAGCAGTTACTAATTTTTGAACGTCATTAGAGATTGCCCTAGGTCACATAATTCACGCGGATCCCCCCACTTACTAGCGCAGGATTCGCGAACTGACGAATTGAGTGCGTGTGCGCCGCTTTATGGCGAATTAATATTTACTAATTCGCGGTTTAAGTTTTACTAATGCGCGCACTAAAAATTGTTAATGCTCGCACTAAGAAGTGCTAATTCACGAATTAATTTATATTGAAGCTCGATTTGTATCCTGGTAGTGCTCGCATTAACAATTAATAAATCACGAATTAAGTGTAAGTACGTAATTAAGGACATAATTTAGCCTTTTTAAAGTTCTAAACACACTCTTCTTGGTTCATTAAGGAAAGGAAAATAGAGATCATGCTACTTAAACAACGGGGTGCAACTCTGATGCAAAGCAAAGGGCGACTATGTAAGGATTCGTTTGCTTTGCCTAATAAAGTCCAATTAGAATAATATTCTTTGATATAAACACGTTTTTTAGTTCATAAAGGAATGTAACCTTAAAAAAATAAGAAAAAAGAAAAGGCCTCTTAAGTGTCTTACAAACATAAGTCTCACGATCAGTTCACCACTTCACCAAAAAATAAAAATAAACCTACATTCTTCCTTCTCCATGACCATAACTTAAAATTTCTATAAAAATTTAACTTAATAGAAGATTAAGGCGCAAACCCACATCTACATACATATGTATAGTCTTTCTCTCTTCTTTCTTCGTTGTTATATTGGTCAATATTGAAATTTACATGAGATTTTCTTTTACTATGTATATACTAGCTAGCATGCTATGTTTGAGGTTCTCAACTTACTCTTGTTTAATAATCATAACCGTATAACTATAACGTTGATTTTAAAAATATTCATTTACTAAATTATATGCTGTATGAAATTATGATGCATACAAGGATAGTACGTAGGAACCTAGTAATCATACAATTAATGAATAATATATAATTATATATCATGTAAATTGTGAAATTATGATTTATGATGGATGAAAGCTATTGTATAATCATTATACACTTAGTAATATATGCTACAAGTTTAATTTACTTTATGTATATTTCCATATAATTGTATAGTTATGAATTTGAATATACTCTAACAAGAATTTTATTTTTACACAACTACACATTTAATCCTACGAAAATGAGTGAAATTGGAAATAACCAGAGTGAACATGAAGGTGCTTCTAATACTGGAAGTGAAGAACTTGAAATCACTCATTTGAAGAAGTATGTCACTGTAGTTGGGGATAAATGTAATTTTGGTTGCGAGCAAATATTGGAACTTGAAGCTTGAGACTATTTTTTTTTGTTAATGCTTGCAAGTGAGTGAAATATAGCATGCCATTTCTTTTTTTGAATGTAATAGCAAGTACTTTAGATGAAGTGATGAACAAATTGACACATTTTGTTGAATGATAATGCTTATCTTATCTTGTTTATGTTTAGTATTGTTCTAGTTCAAATAATCATTTTGTTACATGATATTAAAAAAATTGCTTAATATAATTAGTATTTTAATGTTTTTTTAATAGACGCACTAGAGGTGCATTAAGGAGTGGATTTTTGAAAATAAGCGCACTGACACACCTGCACCCGCACACGCTCGCGTTTACACCTTATGTGATCGCCCAACGGTAGCAAAAGTTTGCGACCGTCCCTCAGTCACAAAACTTGCAACCGCCAGGCGGTCACAAAGTTTGCAACCGCCATGCGGTTGCTAATGTGGTGGATGACATTAGCAATCGCCATGCGGTCGCAATGCATCCACCACATTTGCAACCACTCAACTATTGTAACCTTTTTGCTATCACTCGCCTGTCATAAAACTTTGCAACGGACCGGCGGTCGCAATAAGGTTGCAACCGTCGGGCGGTTGCTAAATTTTTGTGACCACAGGTGGTCGTAAAAATTTAACGACCGAGTTTTCAGCGACCGCTAGGTTGCGATCACCTGATGGTCCTGAAGAGCCTTTAACGATTGCCGAATGGTCTTTATTAGATGCCCGAGCGGTCGCAAAAGGCTGTTTTCCTTGTAGTGAAAAAAAGAGAGTAACAAGCACTCAATTAATGTACTTGTCTTCTTTGTCACTAAACTAATCAAAAGGAAAGTCTCTAAGAATCCTACTTTATTATTTATTTTCATCTGAACTCAAAAGTTTCACAATGGAAAAAGGTGAAATAAAGAGAAACTAATTCATTTACAATAATCTTTGCACATTTATGTTCCGTGTGAGTTATTGCGATTGATCTGTCGTGCTTCTGTGTGAAGCATGGTGAATTAGGGTATGAACATAATATATAAATTCACAAGCATTTTACATGGCTTTGCAAGTCTTTGATGTAGAAATTAAAGAAAGTTCTCTCTTATACACATATACTTGAAAACTCGGTTGAACTTTGGTCTCATATATATACAGAGAAAGGTTCTAAGTAACTTTGTAACTCTATGTATATGAGATAAAACTTTTCTGTAACGTGTAAATAAAAGATTCACAAAGTCATAGAGTGCTTGTGAACATGTATATTGTGTCCGTACCCTAATTTCAGCGTCATTCTCACAAAAGCACTACGGATCAATCACAGTAATACACATGGAATATAAATGTGCAATTATGATTGGACATAAATTAGTTATCTCTTTATTTCAGCTTCCCGTTTGTGAAACTTTTGAGTTCAATTATACGGTTAATTTTACCATTTTGGATTCTGATCTCGCCATCTAGAAAGCAACTTTCAGATGTAGACACGATTATATCTCACACACAATTCCATTTTCACAGTTTATGGTGTGTGCATTTACTTGCCGCTACAAATCCCCCAATATCTAATCCTAAAGTATTAAAAAGTGCACAAGGGTAAGAGGAATTCAAGGTGTCATTCGTCTTGAATTTGAACATCTAAAGATATTGAACTGGAAATAAGAGGGATTTTTTAACCTATATTATATAATTAAGTTGAGGTTTTGAATAAATAGTAACAAGCATTTTAATTCATTGAGAGTTAATTGCACTGAGTGTATAACCTATATATAAGCCTAACCTAACCTAACCTAACGTATAGGCGGCGCACAGTTGTTTTGGAAAAAGGGGCGTCATGAACTTCTTGAAATTAAAACAACGTTAAGTTTATGAGGAACCTCTCCAACGTCAACCTAACCGTTTAGTTGTGGATATTAGGATACTAGTAAGGAACGGTTGAAGCATTGAAAACGTTCGGTAAGGTCCATGTGGACCGGCGACGCATCAACATTTAAAAGTTTGGACAGAAGAACCTAGCTAGCTAGATTTTTGGATTTTTTTTCCTTTTTCTCTGATTTTGCCAACCCATGGATATGTAGTTGAATGCATGTCAATAATGTTACATGCACATATATGCGTAAGTGAATCTGAACAGTAAAAACCTTTGGAATGAAAATTAGTAAGTATTAATAAAAAATCCATTTGTGCAGAAATTTAATACTGAATCGCAAGACAAATCATAGTGCTCTGGATTCTCATTAGTCCCTGCAGGATATTTTATTCAAGCTGTTGTTTTCCATAATTACCGGATTACAAGAATTTTCTCGTTTCAGTCTTATCGGCAAATTAAGTGCACACTCACCAACCCTCAAAAGTGTACATATATATAGAGGATGCGAAGGTGTACAAGCATGCACCAACACAATTTACTCATTTTCTTTGTCCTGTTGCTCTTCTAGTCTCTAGCTTCTTTCAGTTTTTCAATTATATACTCAGCAACCAAGTTAAGGTATTATTCATTTCTACTATAAATTAAATCATATCTTGCCTCATCATTTTAATTATATCTGATATTCATATTATGTTTTTCGTGATGCTTATATTTTGGTTATTTATTTTGCAGATCTAATTATTAGTATGGCTCCACGACGACAACCAGCCGGTAGAAATACTAATGGGGGTTCCGCAGTGGAACCCAAAAAACAAGCACCTTCAGGTTCAATCTTAACTTGTACATGGGCCCGTACTAACACACGAGGCAGACGCAGGCACAGAAACTCTATGGTTCTTGTTCCTGTTCATGTTCAAAGAAACGTGATAAGAAATCTTCAACTAGTAATTCATGTTCGTGATGAAACAAACCCTTTGAAACTAACAATTCCCAATAAGAGAAAAGGGAAGAGTTTCATTTGCATCACTTGCAACAAAGAATTCCGATCTTACAATGCACTGGGGGGCCATAGGTCTTCCCACAAGAAGAGAGAGAACAAGCGGAAACGCGAGCAACAGCAACAACAACGTCAACAGCAACAACAGCGACAACTGATGGATAACGATGCAAGAGGTCCATTTGAGTGCGAGTGGTGCCAGAGGACCTTCATAAAGAAACAAGGACTGGCAACACACCACCGTTTTTGTCGTAATAGAAGAGAACCTCTTCTAAATCAGATTGTTCCATTCCAGCATGACTTTGACCTAAATGAGCTTCCGCCTGAAGCCTTTTTAGAGGAGCTACTTATGCTCCAATACTGAGTAGTTGTTCAATGTTTCATAAAATATATGCTTTTCTCTATTCAATTATTTACTTACTAGCGACCGGGCGCACGCGAAAATCGCGTGCAATTTTCTTTCTTGAGTAAAGAGTATGTCGATTTTGACAGAATTTTAAGATCAACAAATGGCTTTCTATCCGCTTTAAGTGGAACGCATTTCCCCTTATTTTAAAAGTTTCTACGTAGATAGATATTTTCGTACAAACTTTACGTTACTAACAAAAGTTTATGAAACTTATTTTATTTGCTAAGTTAGTATAATTTAACATTGTAAGAGCAACTCAATCATGTTCAAACATCTACTCGACAAAGATGGCAAAACAAATAGCTCACAATTAGAACTCGATCTAATATGAAAATATTATTCAACAAGCAGTCCGAGACAAAAAGAAGTACAGTCAACAAGGAAGATTGAAGAGTTACCTAAAGCATGTACAACATATCTCGACGATCAAGTTTTAAGACCACCTTTATAAAGGTGTGAAGTACATCAAGACAAACACAAGAGAAGAGAGGTAAATAATCTAGAGAGATTAGATCAATTGTTGTTAGGTTTTTGTCTTGCTTTGTAAAGGTTTGAGATTAACGAGTTAAGTCTAGTTTTTAGATTTAAGAATTTAGTTTTTGTTTGCTCTGTTGAGTTCGATCAACTTGAGAATGAGAGCCTGAGAGTGGAGAGAAACATATTTGTTAAAATCATTACGTCAATAGTGATTATTTTGCCTAAGGCTCGAAAGATTATAACTATTTATAATCATCTTAAATTAGCGTGTTATTTATTTTCGCTGTAATTTATTCTGTGATCATTGTTAAAAAAACATTGATAATTCATTGTTGGTTTAACATCATACTTACAACGCGTATCAATCCTGATCCTACAATTTCCATTGGCGTCAGAGCCAAACACCGATTTCACTGGTGTTTGGAGTTGATACAATGTGATGGACATCGTCAATCCCAACGCCAACATGTTAAAAGTTTTGAATGGCTCCAACTATGCATTCTGAAAGATCAGACCGAAGACTCACATCAAAATCCATCGATGTAAATTCTTGGTAATATGTGATCAATGGCTATTCCATCCCTACATTACCAAGAGATGGGGACAATGATCTTGTGCCAAAACTAGAAGCTGATTGGGCAGCAGCCGAGGTAAGTCTCTATAACTTCAATGAAAAATCTCTTAATACTATTTTCAGCTGGGTAAATCATCATATGTTCAAGCCAATTCAAAATTGTTCTAAATTAGAACAAGCTTGGAATATTCTTGAATTACATTGTGAAGGAGGTGCTGTTGTAGAAGACTCAAAACATAGACAACTTCATACACTTTTAAAAAACTCGAGATGGGTGAGGATGAAGGCGTTGACAATTATTTTGAGAAAATTGTTGATATTGCTAATCAATGTAAAAATCTTGGTTTATAAAGCTTACAGAACACCGCTAAGTTTCTTGTCAAGAAAATTGCCATGGGAGTGTCTAGAAACATTGCTCAACTGGATTTTCAGGATTTACTGAACACTCTAAGAGAATTTGAAATGGACATTGCCTCAAAACCAAGTGAACAGAAAGATGTTGCTTTGTTAGGTTCAAATTCTAAGAATGATGATTGTGATAATGAGGATGAATTGTCTTCTTCAAACTGTTGTAACATTACCAAGAAATTAATGAGTTAAGTCTAGTTTTTACATTTAAGATATTAGTTTTTGTTTGCTCTGTTGAGTTCGATCAACTTGAGAGTGAGAGCCAAAGAGTTGAGATAAACATCTTTGTTAAAATCATTACGTCAATAGTGATTATCTTAACTAAGTCTCGAAAGATTATAACTATTTACGGCCTTGCTAATCAAACAGACATCTTAAGATGTCTGTATATATAGACATCCTCATGGAAATAAAATATTAGTTATTACATATCTTTGGTAAATTGAGTTTCACCTAAATAGCACTTTTAACTTTCAGAAATTATAAGAATGCCCTAAGTAGTTAATTAAAGAGTATCCAATAATATGAAAATTAAAAGACGATAAGAAGTACATATAGTTTATAATTTTACATTTTGTAGGGGGTCTTGAAACTGCATATATAGGATAATGAAAAACTAATCAAATACGAAATCAACATTTTTTTTACTGTGACCTTTATGGAAATCTTGAATATTGAGGAAATTATCTTTTTAGGAACTTTGGGACGTTGGTTATTTTTATTTTTATTTTCAAACTTTACAAGCGAGTGATGAATTATTTTTTGTATAAGAGTAAAAGAAAATATTTGGTACGTTAGTAAAGATAAAAAAAATGTTTATGTGGTTGCTATTATTGTGTGCTAACTTTCTGTTCAAATTTGTACTTATGATTTTGTGAATAAATAAGACATAAGTTTTATTTGTGAACAAATAAGACATAAAATATTATAAATGCTATATATGTATCTATTAAAGACAAATAAAATGTACTATATGTCTATTAAATGGGAAATAAAACGAAAAGAACAAATGTATTACTACACATAATTTCAAATAGTTGGGGTTAATGTACTCTATTATGGGTTTATTGGGGTCAAACAAACTAATGATAATTATATGGAGATAATGACACCTCCTATTTAGATTACCCATCTACAATTAATTTAATCATGCAACTGAAAATATGTATGTATTCGAACAGGCTGTTCAAAAATCATTTCCCAACTATTTATAATCTTCTTCAATTTTGTGTTCTTTATTTCAGCGACAATATATTCTGTGATCATCATTAAAACCACATTGATGATTTAGTGCTGGATTAACATCATACTTACAACTTATTAATTCCGATCCTACAATTTTAATTGACGTTAGAGCCAAACACCATTTCACTGGTGTTTGGAGTTGATACAACGTGATGGACAACGTCAATCCCAATGCCGACATGTTACCAGTTTTGGATGGCTCTAACTATGTATTCTGGAAGATCAAAATGAGGACTCACATCAAATCTCTCGATATAAGGGCTTGGCAATCTGTGATCAATGGCTATTATATCCCCACATTACCAAAAGATGGGGACTATGATCTTGTGCCAAAACTAGAAGCTGATTGGGCAGCAGTCGAGACAAGTCTCTATAACTTCAATGACAAAGCTCTTAATGCAATTTTCAGCTGGGTAAATCATCATATGTTCAAGCTAATTCAAAATTGTACTAAATTAGAACAAGCTTGGAATATTCTTGAATTACACTGTGAAGGAGGTGCTGCTGTAGAAGACTCAAAACTTAGACAACTTTTACACACTTTTGAAAAACTCGAGATGGGTGAGGATGAAAGTGTTGACAATTATTTTGAGAAAATTCTTGATATTGTTAATCAATGTAAAAATCTTGGTTTTGCCATGACTGACCAGGGGATGGTTTATAAAGCTTACAAAACATTGTCCTTTAAGTTTATTGTCAAAAAAATTGCAATGGGAGAGTCTAGAAACATTGCTCAATTGGATTTTCAAGTTTTACTGAACACTCTTAAAGAATTTGACATGGACATTGCCTCAAAACCAAGTAAACATGAAAGTGCAATGTATTCTGGAATTAATGTTATGCGATGTTAGGACAACATTGAGGATAACATTGAAACCATATAACCTGCGCAATCTGTGCTTTAACTACTAAATTCGAGTTTTGCCTTTATTCACTTATTAATCAAGTTCCACGGTTTTAGTTGTTTATGTTTATGTCCAGAAAGGTATCTTAATCATAAGGAAGAGCTTTGGAAGATTTTTTACTTGAAGTTTCCATAATTCAAGTTGAGAAGAATAGTCAACTCAACACGGTTTGCAAAGAAGGAAACAACTGGAGTTCCACTGCAACTAGGATTCTTTCCAGGATTACTTCGAATTGAAGAAGATGTTCTTACCTTATTAGAACTCTAATAAAGGGAACAATTATTCAAGAAAGAGTCCGAGTTCAAAAGGAAGTTAATGCACTTTAGGCGCAGTGCCGACGACCTATACAAGTCATAGTTGGACGCCCTTCTTCTTTCAGGGTCAGGGGACTACCGGGAGAGTAGCACCATATCTTTCTTCCTTCTTCTGAAAAAGAGTCATTTTTTCATCAATTAAGAAAAAATCAGTTCGCTTTATGTCTGCTACTAAAACTAGAATTGTATCCCGATAAACAAAAGAAAATCAGGCTCAGTCCACTAGTAACTAGGAGAAGGCTAAGTAAGCCAATTAGTCATCAATCAAACAAAGGGAGTATCTTCCACAAAGGCTGTGAAGGATCAACAAGAGTTACCAAAACTGTGAACAACGAACCTTGGAGTGCAAGTTTCAAGAAACCTATATATATGTGTGAAGTTCATCAAGATGATTACAAGACAATAGTGCTAAATAATCCAATAGATTAATGCTTTGTTGTATTGTCTTCGTCTTGCTTTTGTGAAGTTTTTGTATCAACTACTTTAAGTCTAGTTCATAGAAGTTGAATAGTTCGTGCTTGTCTGCTTCGTTGAGTCCGATCAACAAAGAGCGTGAGTGAATTGTTGTAAGGAATGTTTTGTTAAAACCTTTATTGGTTATTTCGCCTAAGGCTAGGAAGTTTTTAATAATATTGAAAACTTCTAAAAATTATATCTTCTTGCGTTCTTTATTTCCGCTGCATATTACTCTTACCAAGAAGATCATAATAGAGTTAAAGCAACGCTAGCTTAACTCTCAAAGTTGTTGTATCAATCCACGATCCGACAATTTCAATTGGCGTCAGAGCCAAACACCGACTACATTGGTGGTTTGGAGGTGATACAACACAATGGATAGTGTCAATCCTAATACCAACATGATTCCAATTTTGGATGGCTCCAATTATGCATACTGGAAGATCAAGATCCGATCTCACATCGAGGCTATTGATATTCGAGCTTGGCAATCTGTGATCAATGGACATTCTCTTCCAACATTACCAAGAGATGATGAAGGTGATCTAGTGCCAAAACCATAAGCAGCTTGGACAGCAACAGAGGTAAGTCTCTATAACTCTAATGAAAAGGCTCTTAGTGCTATTTTTAGTTGGGCTAATCATCACATGTTCAAGTTAATCCAGAATTGTACAAAAGCCAAACATGCTTGGGATATACTTGAATTACATTGTGAAGGAGATTTTCCTGTTAAAGATTCTAAACATAGACAACTGCTTCAACAATTTGAAAAACTTGAGATGGGTGAGGATGAAAGTGTTGATAGTTATTTTGAGAAAATTCTTGATATTGCTAACCAATGTGAAAATCTAGGTTTTTCTATGACCAATCAAGAGATGGTTTATAAAGCAATGAGAACTCTGTCATCTAAATTTGCTCTCAAGAAAATTGCAATGAGTGAATCTAAGAACCTTGCCAATCTACAGTTTCAAGTCTTGATGAATACTCTTAGAGAATTTGAGATGAAGCTTGCCTCACAACCTAGAAAACATAGGGCTGTTGCTTTAAGGGGATCAAGTCTTGATAATGAAAGTGATGAGGATTGTGAATTAATTTCTTCAAACTATGGCAAAATTACTAAGAAATTCAATAAGCTGAACTTTAAAGGAAAATGTAAAGAAAAGAATCTTAGTAATAGTTCTCCTGGTTATAAGAAATTACCTCATAAGTTTGTCAAGTACATGGCATCAGAGCCTACTCATTTAGAAGCTGGTAAGTTAAAAGATGTTCAATGTTTTGAATGTAAAGGATATGGTCACATGGCTATGAATGTGCTAACACTCTTAGAAAAAGAGGAAATTCTCATTGGGGCTGTGTAGATGATTTCAATAAAGATGAATTTAGTTCTGGAGAAGCTGAAGAACAATCAAAAGAGATTCACACTGCTGCGCTACTCACTCAGATTGACTGGACACCAGAAGACTCCCAGAACTGTCTCGGATCTCAATGTTACCCCAACATTTAGGATCCAACATCAGAACATGAGACCTTCTTTGCAGATTGGGATGAATATAATTCTAATATTGAACCTAATCTTGTGTCAAACAATGATGAATCTAACTTTGATTGTTTTCATGGCTTAGTAGATGAAGAATATTTCTTTAAAGGTAAAATGTCCCAGGAGGAAATCATAGAAGACCTAAAGCCTACCTACCACAAACTGTTTCTTGAGAATCACAAACTCATCAAGAGCAACAAAAGCTTGAAGGAAGAGATTGGATGCATGAAGAAGATGCTAAAACTATATGAAAAAGACCTTGACAGAACTGAGGCTGAACTGAAGGAGGTTAAGGTAAAATTTGATAAAGCTGAACAAACCATTACCAAATGGAACTCATCTACTTCTAAGCTCGATGAAGTGCTAAGTATGAGAAATCAAGGTAAAAGTGGTTTGGGCTATGTTGAGAAACCTCCCACTGAAGATGGTAATTATGCCTATTTGAAAGCTGGTTTTATCAAGGAAAGTAATAGCTTGAGTTGTGAAATTCCTTCCAACACTGTGAAAAAACCTACTTTTATCTGTCAATATTGTTTTCAACCTAGTCACATCAAGCCTTATTGTAAAAAACATTAAATTGTGATTGAGAAGAAAATAGTAATTAGGGGCAGTACCAATGTCAGGAGAACCTCTGATCTGAATGTTATCCCAACATTAGGTAACAAAGGTGAAGGACATAAAGGTAGAACTTGGATTGAAAAGATAAAAACTCCTAAGGTTAAAATTGTTTGCAATGTTGTCTTTTCTGCTGTTTACTCTAACCTTGTAGGTAAGTGGTATTTTGGCAGTGGATGCTCAAGGCACATGACTGGAAACATTGATAACCCGAAAGATGTGATCCCTTTGACTGTTGGAATAGTTACCTATGGCGGAGGCACCAAAGGAAACATAATAGGAAAATGAGTACTGGATGTTGAAGGATTTCCACCACTCAAGAATGTGTTGTTGGTTGATGGATTGAAAGAAAATTTAATTAGCATAAGTCAACTTTGTGATGATAAATTGCTAGTTACTTTTGATAAAAGTTCATGTGATGTTTTTAATAGTGACAATATCTATGTCATAACAGGTACAAGATCCAAGGATAACTGCTATCTTGCTCAAGATGAAGCAGAATGCTACCATGCCAAGGTAGATGAATCTGTCATGTGGCACAAGAAGTTAGGACATGTGCACTATAGAATTCTGGAGAAACTACAGAAGTTAGATGCTGTAAGAGGTATACCTAAGTTGACTAGTCCATGTAAAATTGTTTGTGAAGACTGCCTGAAAGGTAAACAAACAAAAGTTGTTCATACACCACTCTAGGTACATAGTACTAACCCTAGAACTAATTAGTGCTTTGAATTGCTACATGTGGATCTCATGGGTCCTATTGAGATTAGTAGCTTGAATGGTAAGAAGTATGCTTTTGTTATTGTTGATGATTTTTCAAGATATACATGGATTAAATTTTTGAAAGAAAATCAGAAGCATTCAACACATTCAAGATTTTGCATGCTAGTATTAAAAATCTTTACGGCACTTCTGTAGGAATAATTAGGTCTGACCATGGTAAAGAGTTTCAGAATGTAAGCTTTGCTAATTTTTGTGAAACTAAAGGCATTTTCCATGAGTTCTCTGTACTTAAGACACCTCAACAAAATGGGATGGCAAAATAGAGCACTTAAAGAGATGGCTAGAGTAATGCTAAATTCTAGAAACTTATCTAAGAAACTCTGGGGTGAAGCTTTGAATACTGCATGTCATATTAGTAATTGAGTTTATCTTATACGTGGTACTACTATGACACCTTATGAAATATTGAAGGGTTCAAAACCAACTGTTGCACATTTTCATGAGTTTGGAATTGAATGCTATTTGCTAAAAGATAGAGATTATTTGAGTAAGTTTGATCCCAAAAGTAAAAAGTTTATATTCGTTGGTTATTCTCCTAATAGTGCTGCTTTCAGGGACTGCAATCCAAGATTGCATACTATTCAAGAATCAGTTAATGTAATTTCTGATGATTTAACTATTTCTGCAGGTACTGAAGAAGTCATTATTTCAAATGTTGTTCCAACATTGGATCCAATATTGAACACAGAAGCTGGAGATGCTGAACTGGAGGCTGGAACCAATGTTGACTTAAGACCAGAAACACCTAATGTTAGGCCAACATCTGTACTATCAGATTCAGAAGATGAAATTGTTCCAGAATCTAGAAGAGATCCTCCTGCTAGGATAAAAAGAGATCATCCAACCATTCAAGTAATTGGACAAATTACCAAAAGGGTGAGAACACGCAACAAAGAAAAGGTTAATTACATGGATATGGTAATGTTGTGTGTTTGTATGCCTTCTTCATGTACTGCTGATAATGGATCTTGTTTTGTGTCCTCCATTGAACCTAAGAATGTTAATGAAGCTCTTAAGGATAGTTACTAGATTAATGCCATGCAAGATGAACTCTTACAATTCACCAAAAAATGAGTTTGGAATCTTGTGCCTAGGCCTTCACATGTGAATGTAATAGGTACAAAATGGATTTAAAAAATAAAACTGATGAGAATGGTGTAATTATGAGAAACAAAGCTAGGTTAGTTGCACAAGATTATACTCAGGTAGAAGGTATAGATTTTGATGAGACTTTTGCTCCAGTAGCTAGGATAGAATCTATTAGACCACTTCTTGCTATTGCTTGCTGTCTTAAGATTAAACTTTACCAAATGGATGTTAAAGGGTCCTTTCCGAATGGTTTAGTTGACAAAGAGGTTTATCTAGAACAACCTAAAGGCTTTGCTGACCCTAAACATCCTAACCATGTGTACAAACTTGAGAAGGCTTTGTATGGCTTAAAACAAGCACCTAGAGCTTGGTATGAGAGGCTAACTGATTTTCTGTTAGGTCTAAGGTTCAATAGAAGAGATGGAGACAGAACATTGTTTGTCCTTAGAAAAAGCTCTGATATCTGTATTGCTCAAATTTATGTGGATCATATAGTATTTGGTTCTACTAACAAGTTTACTTTAGACAAGTTTGTTGAGTCAATAACAGGAACATTTGAAATAAGCATGATTGATGAGCTTAACTACTTTCTGGGATTACAAGTGAAGCAGCTGGAGAATGGCATCTTCCTGAACTGGGAGAAGTATGCAAGGAATCTAGTGAAGAGATTTGAGCTACATGAGTCCAAGCCTTGCAACACTCCTATGTCCTCTTCAGTGAAGATAACAAAAGATGGCACTGGCAACAATATTGAACCAACATTGTACAGATCCATGATTGGTAGTTTGCTGTATCTCTCTTCCTCTAGACCCAATATCATGTTTTCAGTATGTGTTTGTGCTAGGTACCGATCCAAGGTAATCTCATTTGATTGCTGTGAATAGAATTCTTAGATATATCTCTGGAACTTCACCTTTAGGCATTTGGTATTCTTATGAAACTAACACTAACTTGGTTGGTTTTTAGTGACTCTGACTGGGCATGTGATGTGGATGACAGAAAATCCACAAGTGGGGATATTTCTATTTAGGGAACAATTTGGTCTCCTTGTATAGCAAGAAACACAAACGTGTTTCATTATCAACAACTGAATCAGAATATGTAGCTGCTGGCAGCTGTGTTACCCATCTTGCATGGCTCAAACACATGCTTTTAGATTATGGGTTAGATAATGATACACTTCTCATGTTATGTGACAATCTAAGTGCCATAAGTTTCTCTGGGAATCATGTCCAACATTCTAGAACTAAGCATATATAGACATAAGGCATCATTTTCTAAGAGATATGGTAGAGGACAAAGTGATCAACATTGAGCATATTGAGACAACTAATCAGCTTGCTGATATGTTTACAAAACCTTTAGATAGTGAGAGATTCTTCAGTTTGAGGAAAACTCTTGGTATGTGCAATATGTGAGGATGTGGGATCACTAATGTTGACACAACACCTCTGTCTAGCACTGGTTTAATGGTTGTGGTGTAGTAGGTATTATGTTGTTTTATTTTGTTGAATTTATTTCCTTGTGAGTCTCATTTAATCCTTGTTTTGTCATTTTTGGTTTGTGTGGTTGAACTCTTTGATGAACAACTCTTTCTAGTTATCAATTTCACATCTTTGTTTTGAAAAAGTAATAAAACTCTTCTGTTTGTCTGAGGTTGTGATAGCCTAACATATAGAGAAGTTGGGGTACACAAAGTTAACTACTTTGATGTCTATTTAGTTGTGTCTTATTCATATGAAAGGTGTACAGAACATGTGGAGAAGCTGGGGTACATGATGTTGACAGCTTCAATGTTACTTAGTTTTGCTTATTTACATGTTTCTGTTTGTTTGGACAAGGAACACATGAGGGTGATCCTTTCTACTAGGGTGTTTGGGGTTTAGATTTCTTACACTTGGTAGCACTGATCACTTGGTGAATTCTCTGGAATGCAGGTTGGTAAACAAGTATACATAAGGAATTGGGGTGTTGGGGTGCATAATAAATGAATTACCAACATTCAAGGCCTTTGTACTTGCCTAACTTGCTGCTGTTAATGTTGTTACTGGGGTGTGTGGAGTTCTGGCTGCCCTCATTCAGTAGTGACATTAGCTTTGTGTTGAGCAACTTTCAGTTTTTTGGTTCAGACGAGTTATGAAAATAATAAAGATTATAAAGAGATGTGAACTGTGCTGGTTTGAGGAGTTCTTCATAAGTGTTTACCATCTGCCTATTTGACATTACATTGTTGCATTCATGTAGAACTGCATTGTTTCCTTTCTTGTTGTTGAGTTGTGTCGGTTTGGGCTTAAGGGGAGTATAATTAATGTGTTGAGGCATACACTTTGGATGACATACTGCAAGTGACACACTTTTCTGTGACTTTCAATACTGTGGAAGTGAATTTTTCCTTGAATTCATAACTGCTTATCTCTGTGTATTTTTTGTTATCTATGTTGCTTACTCATGATCTTGATCTGAACATTATGTCTGAGGTACTCACTTGCTATATTGGTTGAGTTCAGATGTAATTTTGGATGTATCTCAAGCTCTCACATGAATTTGCCTTGATGAAGCCTGTACCTCCACCTTTTGGATTGAATCTTATCGAATGTTATCCCAACATTGTGCACTATCGTAGGCCAACAATGAAAACATAAACTTATAAGTTTTCAAAGTTTTGAAAACCGCCCTAGTTACCTGTTACTTAAAGATTGACACGTGTGTGCGAGAAAACATATTGGGATGATTTTAATTGTTTAACGATCATTAACTACCCACTAACATTCACTCTCTCTCCACTACTCACGATTATATTAGGAATCACAAGCCCTAATTTCTTTATTTGTGCTTAAATTTTCTGCAAATTTCTCTCATATTTCCAAAATTCTCTTAATTTTTCTTTGCAAATATCTCTTACTAACAATAGCGAGCAAGTATCCTATAGGTACTCTTGCAGATGTTACTTTGAATAGTGAACCCACTGCCTCACGGACTCGCTCTCACACTAGAGGAGATGCTGCAAAATCAGATGATGGTGCAAAAAGAAAGACGATTCCCTATGTTCGACGAGGAAAGAAATCCAAGCAGGGAGAATTGACTTCAAATGTTGAGCCAACATCTGAAGCAACCACTCCAATCATCAATGAACCTTAAATCAAGGTAAATATGGATGAACATAACCCTGAGAATAATGTTGATATATCTGTTGAGGGGGAGGGTGCAAAATCTGTGGATGATTTGGTGAAGGAGTGGGTTAGGGCTCAAAAGAAAAATATCAAGGGTTCTGTTGATAAGTTTGTGAGAGGTAAAAAGATGTCTGAGTCTGCTAAAAGACATGCTGAGGCCAGAAAAAGGCAAGTTGAGAGATACGCTCAGAAAAGGGCTGCTGAAGCTAAGAAAAATGCTGAAATTGAAAAGAAAGTTGCTGCTGAGAGAAAGAGGAAAGGGAAGCATGTTTTAGAAGAGGAAATTGAGGTTGTAGATGTTGAGGAGAAAGAAGAGGAGAAGTCTGATGATGAAGAGCAGGATGTTGCTGCTGATGTTAAGGCAACATCAGGAACAAATGAATACTTAGATGGGTTATATGTGGTTTACCCTAAAGATGAGGAGGACTACTATTCTATCTATTACCTTACCAAAGGTTTGGAGAAGAAGTGGGATTCTTTCAAGAAAGGGAAATTCACATTGAAAGAGCTGTAGAGATGGCCAGTTTTAAAGAACACAAAGTGATGGACTTGCTTGAAGCAAGAGGGATCCATCAATCTGTGATGGAGTTGAATGATTATACTCCTGAGATTGTCAACGAATTCTACCTGAATCTCTCCAAGTGGATTAGAGATTACAGATCTCCAAAGTATGGAAAAGCTTGGGTGGGCGAAAGTATTCAATATTGAACCTTACACCATTAATAAGATTTGTGGATTTCCAGTTGTTGAAGAATCTGAGGACCCTTACTACAATGATGTGATTGAAGATTTGATAGGAGGGTTAGTCAAAGTCTGGAAAGATGCTCTGCCAACTACAAAACCCACTTCTCTTAGTGCTGTCTTACACAAGATTGCATGCTTCAACTGGTTGCCGAATAAGAATGTTACTGTACTAAATAAGGAATCAATAATCTTAGTGTACAAGATCAAGAATGGGCTAGCAGTGAATATGAGTGAGAGGATTTTGAAGTCAATGTCTGAAGTTGCTGGAAGGAAGAATGTCATGCTGCCTTTTCCCTCACTCATCTGCAAAATGCTTATCAAACAAGGATTGAAGACAAGTGCAAAAGTGGGATGGTTGGAGAATGAATACGAACCTACAATTCTCCCAAGTTACTTGTCTGGATCAAGAGTGAGAGATCTTCCATGGAATCCAAAGAGAATGGTAAGGCCAAACAAAGAGAAGAAGAAGGCACATGAGTTTGCTGGAACTTCAGTGCCTATGTCCAAAGATGAAGAATGCATGGTCATAACCTCAACTTTTGTGGATCATCTGCTGAATTGGTTTAGGGGGCATATTGGTGAAACTCAGAGAGAGATTGAGGATAAGAAGGAGCATCTAAAGGAGCTGGAGAACTTGGTGACAAACTTGGAGAAACTCCCTTCTTCACAAAAAGGGGGAGAGTAGTTCCAATTTGTAATTTTGTTTTCTAGTTTTCTGTTTGTTTCTTTAACTGCTGTTAATTTTGTGTTTGCTGGTACATTATCTCTATGTGTTTTGATTTGACCAAGGATCTTGTTCCTTGTTTTTAGCTATGGTCTGTAACTCTAAGTATGACTACTGTTTGAACTGCTCTGACTACTGTTGCTTATGAAAGCAAATTTTGAACTGTTTTTCTGTTTAACTTTTTATGCAGGAAACTCACTGGTTTCAATGTTGAGGCAACATTGATAAATGTTAAAGTCTGAACATTTTAGATGTGATGATGACTATAATAAATATCTTTGTTATTTTAACTTTGAATTTGTTAGTTTGCATTGAGGGGGAGCAGTTTAGTAGTTTTAATTTGTTTCTTTTTGAAATTAATTTCTGGATATAATGACTTGATTGTAACATGTATTAGTTTTGTGAAGAAAGGCAAAAATGGAGAGATTGAAAGTGCAAGGTATTCTGGAATCAATGTTATGCGATGTTGGGACAACATTGAGGATAATATTGAAACCAGAGAACCTGCGAGCAATCTGTGCTTTAACTGCTAAATTTGAGTTTTGCCTTTATTCACTTATTAATCAAGTTCCATGGTTTTAGTTGTTTATGTTTATGTCCAGGAAGGTATCTTAATCATAAGGAAGAGCTTTGGAAGATTTCTTACTTGAAGTTTCCATAGTTCAAGTTGAGAAGAATAGTCAACTCAACACGGTTTATAAAGAAGGAAACAATTGGAGTTCCACTGCAACTAGGATTCTTTCCAGGATTACTCCGAATTGAAGAAGATGTTCTTAACTTATTAGAACTCTAATAAAGGGAACAATTATTCAAGAAAGAGGCCGAGTTCAAAATAAAGTCCAATTCAACAAGAAAACAACAATCGTTACCAAAATTGTGAACAACACACCTTGGAGTGTAAGTTTCAAGAAACCTATATATAGGTGCGAAGTTCATCAAGATGATTACAAGACAATATTGCTAAATAATCCAAGAGATTAATTCTTCGTTGTATTGTCTTCATCTTGCTCTTGCGAAGTTTTTGTATTAACTACTTTAGGTCTAGTTCTTAGAAGTTGAGTAGTTCGTGCTTGTCTACTTCGTTGAGTCCGATCAACAAAGAGCGTGAGTGAATTGTTGTGAGGAACATTTTGTTAAAACCTTTATTGGTTATTTCGCTTAAGGCTAGGAAGTTTTTAATAATATTAAAAACTTTTGAAAATTATATCTTCTTCCGTGCTTTATTTCTGCTGCATATTACTCTTATCCAGAAGATCATAATAGAGTTAAGGTAACGCCAGCTTAACTCTCAAAGTTGTTGTATGAATCCACGATCCGGCAATTTCAAAACAGAAACCTGTTGCTTTGTTAGGTTCAAATTCCGAGAATGATGATTGTGATAATGAGGATGAATTTATTTCTTCAACCCATTGTAACATTACCAAGAAATTCAATAGGTTAAATCAGAAAAATAAACCCAAAGTGAAAAATACTGGTAATATATCCTCTGGTTTTAAGAATTTACCTCCCAAATTTGCTAAATTCATTGCTTCTAAGCCTACTCCTCAAGAAGCTGAAAAATTGAAAGATGTTCAATGTTTTGAATGCAAAGGGTGGGGTAATATGGCTGTTGAATGTGCTAACACTCTTCGAATAAGAGGGATTCTCATTGGATTTGTGCAGATGATTTTTCAGTTCTGATAGGAGATTCATACTGTTGCGCGCTATTCACTCAGATTGACTGGACAAAAGAAGATGCTCAGAATTACAATGGATCACAATGTTACTCCAACATTCGAGAATCACCACCTGGAAATGAGATTTTCTTTGGAAATCGGAATGAATAGAGCTCATGTAATAATTCTGATTTCTTGTCTGATAATGATAAACCTAACTTTGACAATAGATCTTGATGAAATATAATTCTTTGAAGGAGAGATGAACCAGGAGGAAATCATAGAAGATCTGAAATCCACCTATCACAAATTTCTACTGGAGTATCATAAGCTCATCAAGAGAGATAAAGCTCTGAAAGAAGAAAATGGAAGGTTAGATGCTGAAACTGTATGAAAGAGACCTTGGTAAAAGATAGGCTGAACTTGATGAGGTAAAGGTAAAACTTGAAAAATCTGAATAGACCATAGCCAAATGAAACTCAGTTACTTCAAAACTTGATGAGGTACTGAGCCTGGGGAATCAAGGTACAAATGGTCTGGGATATGTTGAGAAACCAACCTCTAAAGTGGTTACTTCTGTTTATCTGAAAGCAGGTTTTGTCAAGGAAAGTAAAAGCTTGAGTTGTGTAATTCCTACCAACATGGACAAAATAACCACACACACACACACATATATATATATATATATATATATATATATATATATATATGTCAATGTTGTTTTTAACCTTGTCACATTAAGCCTTATTGTAAGAAATATAAAAAGGTACTAGAGAAGAAAACAATTAATGATAGCAGTACTAATGTTAAGACAACATCTGATCTCAATATTATCCCAACAATAGGCAACAAATCTATATGACGCGAAAGTACAACTTGGATAGAAAAACTGAAACTCCTAAGATTAAAATTATTTGCATTGTTGTCTTCTCAGGCGTGTACCCTCAAAATCCCTTTGGAAAATATCCAAGGCATGTTTAGCAGTAAAAAAAGTTTGCCATATGAAATGAGATTCCAGTTTAGCAGTAAAATCCCAGCTGAAGAACGTTGTTAAGATAATCACTTGATATGAACCGATTTAAAACAATATTCACACACAAGAGTTCTTTTATGGGTTTTTTTTGGAAAATCTTATTTCTTTGACAAAAATTGGAGTAGTCGTAAACTTATGTAACATGCATTAAGTTGTTCATTAGATTTTAGAACGATAAAAAAATAAATAAGAGGAGTTCAAGGGGTACTCCAAACCCATGTTACATAAGTTATTATGCAAATGCGACAAAAACGACAATCACATTAAACCAAACAATGGAAAGGGGCCATAAAATAATCCAAAATGGAAAAATTAAAATTAGCGTGTTTGGCCTTCATCCAACACCACCCCTCACAATGAATGACTCAGTGATTTTTTGAGAAGAGAAAGACTCGTCTCTGAATATCAGATTATCCCTTGCTTGCCAGATACACCAAATAATGACACTCCAAAGTCCTTTCCAGAATTCAACTCCTTTCTTTGAAGACAAAAGAGTTGCATGGTGACAGAAATTCACCATTGGGTTATTGGAGATTACCGTCGTAATTCCAATCCAGCTATAGACTGCCATCCAATTGCTATAAGATCCAGACATTCAAAAAACACGCGATTGACCGATTAAAGAGCATTATCGCATGTAGCACACAACGAACAATAATTTTCCTACTGAACAGATTAAACCTTGTCGAAAGGCGATTGTGGATAACTTTCCAACCGAGACAAATTGATTTAAGGGGAGAAGCTTGCCTCCAGAAATAAGTATAAAATGTCCCAGACTCACCATTAAGATGAGGAAGGATCTCGTTATATGCTGATGCAACGGTATATGAAGCACTTCTATGCGGTCTCCATCTCCACGTATTTGCTTAATGAGTTTCAACAAGAGGAAAACCATCAAGCTCTTTGATAAGCTATAGAAGAATATCATTCTCCCACAAAAATAAATCCCTTCTCCAACTGAAATCCCACATCCAATTACCGTAACACCAATACCCATATTCAGCTATTGAGCCATCTTTGTTTCTTGATAACTTGAAAAGTCTTTCGTATTTAGTTTTCAATGAAAAGTTACCCAACCACTCATCTCACCAAAAAAATTGTGTCTCTTCCATTGCCAACATTTCTTTTGATTCCTTCTTTTAGCCAGCCTTGTCTAGCTATTATGATAAGACCTCTCCACCAAACAGAAAAAAATCTACTTCTGGGATTCGCCAAATTTTGGAAATAGTCCCATGAGCCTAGGCCATATTTGGCATTTAAAACTTCCATCCACAAGCTACTTGTATTGTTTAAAGCTTTCCACTTGACAAGAATAGACAAATTCAGAAGCTCGAGGTTTTTGATATTGCGACCACATTCAGAATTGCTACCACATATAACGTCCCACCGAACCCAAACTAAAACTTTTTTACTTATTTTCCATTAATGATAAGAAGGAAAGTCTCTCAAAGTATTAATTTATTGTTTATTTCTGCGCAAGATTGAAAACTTAACCATATCATTGAATTGAAAAAACGTTACTAA
Source organism: Linaria vulgaris (assembly GCA_948329865.1). Classification (NCBI taxonomy): domain Eukaryota; kingdom Viridiplantae; phylum Streptophyta; class Magnoliopsida; order Lamiales; family Plantaginaceae; genus Linaria; species Linaria vulgaris. The sequence continues at coordinate 79,271,703 of OX415253.1, forward strand.
GTTGCAAAGTAATCACATTTATTTTGGTGGGAGGTTAGTGATGGGTGTCTTGGTGTGATAACAAAATAGAATATAAGCTAACAAAGAATTGTCACACCTAGTTCCACTGTGTCGCAAATGCACGAATCAAGTAATAATAAAATGGCATGTATAGTTACAAACCAAGTATCGAATCCTAATGGAGTGGTGGACTGTTGAATGAATCACTTAAATGCAAAATACTAACTTACTGCCACTTTTGTCTCTTGTGTTTGCAGGGTGATTGCTTTTTAATCTAAGAATGCTATGAATGCGTTTAATCTAAGAATTATTTATCTAAAATGCTTAATAACTAGGATGCAAGAATGAATTCTATCTAAGATGCAAGAATACAGTAAATTATGGTTTTGTGGTTTTGACTATAAAATAACAGTAAAAGACAATAAATATAAGAAAACAATTAAATCAATTAAACTACAAAAGCTTTGAATTAAACAAAATTAACTAAACTAGAACATAATTGAATTGATTGATTGGTTGTAAGCAATATAACGAAAGATTGTTTAGAGGTCGGGTTTCACTAAGACTTCTTTCTATATTTTAGTTCTACTCCTTGGTAGTTGCTTGATGGTGCACGCCTAATGGATCCGTGACATATGCCAGAAGTTATCCCAACTACACCCCTATGAGTCACTAATAACCTACCGTGTTAACAGAATCAGCCCAATTGTTAGTTGTTTTAGTAGAGAGTTCAAATTTGCAACCCAATTACCTCATCAACCTCGCGTTAACAAAACCTACATAATTAAGACAAATACAATGTGATCTAGGTATTGTGCTCCAGTTGCTTTCGCAAGTCCAAAGGCACAAACCAAATATATATGACAGTCCTTAGCGTTCTACACTCTGAGCGGCCCCACACGGGTGCTTCTGTTTTATCTCAACGAGAGTAAGGTTAGTCACACAATATACTATTATTCTATCTAAACATGCAAGAACACCAGGTATACACCTCATAAAATAAATAAAATATATTCATTAATCCGAGTTACTCCCCTACTCCAAACAATGAGTAGGTTAGCTCCTCATAGTCACGAGTTCAACAATCATTAAAAAAGTAAACAACATAAACAAGATAAACAAGAGATATAGGGTAAAGAACAGCTTCGCACATCCAGTGGAACTTTGTTGCTTGAATCTTCTTCTTCTATCCTTAATGATCTCTTCTTCTTCTTCTAAACTACTTTCTCTCACACAATGATTCTACTAAACTAAGACTTTGTGGTGCTCTCTCTCTCTCTCTCCGGTGGCTCTTAGGGTTATTCTGTCGGAAAGTTGTTGTATGCTACTGTAAGTGGGTTTTATCACTCGTGTCACATTGTGAGCTACTTAACGAACCCTTATTTATAGTTTTTCTTCGCTCGAGGCCTCCTTTGAGGGTTTCTGTCGTTCAGGCCAAGGGATGTGCTTTGTGCCATCGCGCAGCAGTTACACGGTTTGCTTCTTCCAGCGCTCTTCTCATCGCGTTGGTTTCTGCCTCTTATGCGCGATCCTCCTATGTACAGTCTTCAATCACCCTATGCTCAGGTCTTCCTTCATTGAATCTCCAAATTAGCGCTTTGATCCTTTGCATTCCAAAAGCATCTATTTTGGTCCCCGTTAGTTTAGTTTCATCATGACTCCACAAAATACTAAGAAAATACAAAGTAATACGAAAACAAGTAAATATGCTATCAATACTAATCAAAAGTATACGCAAATTGATACTTAATCACGCTTAATAAACGTTTGTCAGTTAGTTTTCCTGAACTATGTTCTTAACGGTCTTCCTACTTACTTTTTTCCAAGCAGATTATCTAGAAACTTACAAGGATTCAAAGAAGATTCCTTTGGGATGGAACGATGACGTCACCAAATCTCTTGGATCAAGTGGAGTAAAATGTACTTTAAAAAAGAGGACAAATATGTTAATGTTAAAAATCTAGTGTTTTAATAACGCTTTGCTTACAAAATGGAAACGTCGTCTGCTCCAAGAGGATGATTATCTATGGAAATGTATTCTTTGCTCAAAATACGGGAATGTGGACAACCCACAAAATTACTCTATGGACTCTAGGCAACGGTCAAAGTGCTCTTTGTGATGGCGCGATATTGCTAATCTTACATCAAGTCCTTCCGACACAGACTGCTTCTCAAGCAAGATAAAGAGAATTGTGGGGGATGGATCAAGAACTAAATTTTGGCATGGTGTTTGGGTTGGAAATACCCCTTCACGAGTTTGGTTTATCAGATTATGCCGCATCATAAGGATTATTCCGTTGTGGAAATGGCTAACTGGACATGAGGTTGTTGCCAAATGGAAGTGGGAGTGGAAGCAGAATTTCTTTTCTTGGTAACCTGATTTTTTTAATGAATTGGTCCAGACTGTTAATGGGATTACCCTCCGCGATAATGTGGCTGATTCTTGGCAATAGATTGAAGACTCCTCATGTAGCTCACAACAAAGTCAGCGTATTTCATTTCGGCTTCACATGACTAGAATGAAGGACCTGATAAATCCTTTATCAAGTTGTTTTGGGAGTCAAGTCCCATTGAAAATCTTGACGTTTATGTTGCGTGTCTAAGTGGATAAAATTACGACGAAGGTAAACTTCTCCAAAAGGAGGTATTTGTATTGACGGAAATAATCAATGTTGTTCATTATGCGGGATGCATGAAGAATCTACGGCCCACCTTTTTCACGAATTTAGTGTTTCTTATCACATTTGCATATGGCTTGTAATAAATGGCTTGGTGTTCAAACTGCAATTGCTAGCAATCTGGGAACGCATTTTCGGCAGCATATTGGCCTTTGTCCAAGAAGCATAAATTCATTTCAATGGAGATGCACTTGGTTCTTTGTGATTTGGAGTATTTGGTCCACAAGGAAAAAGATTATTTTCTAAGCAGGACAACTTGATATAGAAAAGACAATAGATCTTACCATTGTCATATCATGGAGTTGGATTAAAGATACATACTCAAACTTCTCATTTTCATTCTATGAAGTATGATTTTCCCTTATTGTGTTTGAAATAGTTCTTGCATTTAGTAGCTGCAGCTACATTGTAATTTGTTTGAACTTGAGTGCCTCTAGTACCCTATTATTTCAATAAACTGCTTTGGTTTGAAAAAAAAGAAAGAGAAAAGGGAAATTAAGAAATAACTAATTTATTTCCAATTATTTTTGCACACTTATATTTCTTGTGTGTTACTGTGATTGATCTGTTGTGCTTCTACGTGAAGGACGATGAAATTTGGATATAGACGACACAATATATACATCCATATGCACTACCTCCAAATTTGTAACTCTTTGATTTACAGGTTAAAGAAAGTTCAGCTGGCTCCTATACATAGACTTACAAACTCTGAAACTCCATTGAACTTTGGCCCTACCTTGGAAGTTCTAACTATTTTATAAGACATCCCGCTATGATGCTTAGATTTAAAGAAACCATGTTAGGTATAAAAACTTTTTCTTTGGTGTAAGTTGAACTAAAACTTTCGACTTATCTTTTTATAATAGATTCGAAGAAAAGTGACTCAAGATCCTAGTTTATTATTAATTTTCATCCAAAAGTGAAAAATCTAACCGTATGTCGAACTTCAAATTTGCACAAATTAAAGGAAAAATGTGAAATAAAGAGATAGCCCATTTATTTCCAATAATCATTGCAGATATATGTTTCGTATGTGTTCTCGTGATTGACCAATTGCGCCTTTCTGTGAAGGATATTGAGATTAGGGAAAAAAATTAAATACAATATATCGGTTAACAAGTACTCAATGTAATTCTCTTGTTTCTAACTAAACTGATCAAAAGAAAAGTCTCTAACACTCCTAGTTTATAATTTATTTTCCATATGTACTCAAAAGTTTCACAATGGCAAAAGGTGAAATAAAGAGAAGTAAATCATTTCAAAAATTATTGAGATTGATCGGTTGTGCTTTAGCGGGAAGCATTGTGAACTAGGGTACAAACGCCATATATAAAGTCACAAACATTCTTTTTGACTTGGTCTTTAGTTTAGAAATTAAAGGAAGTTTTCTCTCATGTCCATAGACTTGAAAACTCAGTTAAACTTTGGGCTCATGAGAAATGTTCTAGTAACTTTTTAAGTATATGTATATGAAAGAAAACTTTTCTTTAACGTGTAATACAAATGTGCTATGATGATCGGAAATAAATTAGTTAATTATCTCTTTATTTCACCTTTCCATTTGTGAATTTTACCATTTTGGATTCTGATCTTGCCATCTAGAAAGCACCATTCGAACTTGCACGATTATCACTACACACAATACTATTTTCACGGTTTATGTTGCTTGCATTTCACGTGCCACTACAAATCCCGTAAAATATAATCTAAAGTATTGAATAGTGCACAAGAAATCGAAGAACCTAAGAAATCGAAGAACACAAGAAAATTAAATTTGTTCGGTAAGGCCCATGTATGTGGACCGGCGACTCACCAATAATTAAAAGTTTAAACAGAAAAACCTAGCTAACCAGATTTTGTTTTTATTTTTTTCCTTTTACTCTGATTTTATCAACATGCCAATAATGTTATATGCACATACATACGTAAGTGAATCTGAACAGTCAAAGCCTTTGGAATGAAAATTAGTAAGTAATAGAAAATCTAATATTGGATCGCAAGCAAAATCATGGTGCATTGGATTCTCATTAGTACCTGCAGGATATTTCATTCAAGCTGTAGGTTTCTATAATTGCCAGATTACCAGCATCTTCTTGTTTCAGTCTTATCGGCAAATTAAGTGCACACTCACCAACCCTCAAAAGTGTCCATATGTATTTGTATATTTATACAGAGGAGGCGGAAGTGTATAAGCAAGCACCATCACAATTTACTCATTTTCTTTGTCACGACCGTTGCTCTTCTAGTCTCTATCACTATTTTAATTTTATACTCAGCAACCAAATAAAGGTTTAGTCATTTCTACTAGATATCATATTAATTTTCTTACCAATTTTAATTATATGCGATATTCATATTATCTTTTCCTTGATGCTTAAATTTTGGTTATTTATCTCTCAGATCTAATAGGTATGGCTCCACGCCGACAATCAGCACGTAGTAATAATAATGAAGGTTTGATAATGGAACAGAAACAAACTCCAACCTTAACTTGTACATGGGCTCGTACTAACACGCGCTGCAGTGGCAGACAGCCCAGAAATTATAAGGTTCTTGTTCCTGTTCAAAAAAACGTGGCAAATAATCTTGAACCAGTAGTTGTTCGTGATGAAGCTAACCTTTTGAAACTAACAATTCCCAATAATAGAAAAGGGAAGAGTAGTAAAAGTTTCATTTGCATCACTTGCAGCAAAGAATTCAGATCCTACAATGCATTGGGGGGTCATAGGTCTTCCCACAAGAAGGCAGAGAACAAGCGGAAACGCGAGCGACAGCGACAGCAAGAGGAGCAACAACAACTGATGGTTCACAATGGGGGAGGAGTATTTGATTGCGATTGGTGCCAGAGGACTTTCCTCAAGAAACAAGGTCTGGCAACGCATCACCGTTTTTGTCATAACAGGAGAGAACATCTTCAAAATCAGATTGTTCCCTTCCACCACAATTTTGACCTAAACCAGCTTCCACCCGAGGCCTTTCTGCCAGAGGAACTTCTTATGCTACAATACTGAGTTGCTCAATGTTTCTTAACTAATTATGCTTTTCTTTATTCAGTTATGTACTTTTTTTTGATCAGCAAAGAAATTTATTAAAAAGGGGCACAATTAGTGATTTTTCTTTGTTTGTTGGTAGATCTCTCCAATTACCATACAAGATTTCATTATATGAACTGAAAATGTAAATTCTTATGGATATTGAATATATAGATCCTAGTTTATTTGAGAACTATTAATTATTACGGTAATGTGAGTTGTAACTCATATATAGATATAGCAAAAAAGCGCACGCGGTCAATTTTTTCTTTGGTGTAAATTAGTTTAAGGGGAACTTCTTATGCTACAATGTTGAAGTTCTCAATGTTTCTTGACTAATTTTGCTTTCTTTACTCAGTTATGTACTTATTTTTAACGTATCTCAGGCTTCTTTCATTCGCACGTGCATCAATTAGTAATTTTTTATTCTATGTTGGTAGATCTCTACAATTACCGCACAAGATTTCATTCTAAGAACTGAAAATGATAATTCTTATGGATATTGAATATATAGATCCTTGTTTATTTTAGAACTTTTAATTATTACAGTAATGTGAATTGTAACTCATATATATACATATATATACATATATATATATAGCAGAAAAGCGCATGCGGTCAATGTTTGCTTCGGTGTAAATAAACTTTTAGTTTTAGCGCGTACTTTTTTACGCATTTTACGTGATGATAATGAAATTATTTCGAGTTGACGTGGTTATAGATTGTTTAAATATTCTAAATATCGACATGAGTCATTTGAGTAGATCGAAGACCCGGAGCAAAGTTGTCGATAACACTGCGATTCGATTTCATTCGTAAAATAAAAGGAAAAAAAGAAGTCTTTAGAACTTGAACACGTCAAAAAGTATTGGTCTCATAAATTATACTCATATTCTTAGAAATAAATGCAATATTGATTTCATAATTTGCGGATATGCGGTACGAACTCAAAAGAAAAAAGAAAAACACTGATCAAGGAAATTAAGTGCACACTCACTAACCGTCAAAAGTGTCTTGATGTATTTGTATATTTATACAGAGGAGGCGGAAGTATATAAGCAAGCACCAACGCAATTTACTCATTTTCTTTGTCACGGCCGTCGCTCTTCTAGTCTCTATCACTATTTTAATTTTATACTAATTAACCAAATAAAGGTTTAGTCATTTCTACTAGATATCATATTAATTTGTTTACCCAATTTAATTATATGTGATTTTTGTATTATTTTTTTCATGATGCTTAGAATTTGGTTATTTATCTCTCATACCTAATTGGTATGGCTCCACGACGACAATCAGCAGGTAGTAATAATAATGAAGGTTCGATAATGGAATAGAAACAAACTCCAACCTTAACTTGTAGATGGGCTCGTACTAACACGCGCTGCAGTGGCAGGCGGCCCATAAACTATAAGGTTCTTGTTCCCGTTCAAAAAAATGTTGCAAATGATCTTTGCCCAGTAGTTATTTGTGATGAAACTAACCATTTGAAACTAACAATTCCCAATAATAGAAAAGAGAAGAGTAGTAAAAGTTTCATTTGCATCACTTGCAGCAAAGAATTCAGATTCTACAATGCATTGGGGGTCATGGTGCTTCCCACAAGAAGACAGAGAACAACTAGAAACGCGAGCGACAGCTACAGTTGATGGTTCACAATGGGAGAGGAGTATTTGATTGCGATTGGTTCCAGAGGACATTCCTCAAGAAGCAAGGTCTGGCAACGCATCACCATTTCTGTCATAACAGGAAGGAACATCTTCAAAATGAGATTAATCCGTTTTACAACAATTTCAACCTAAATTAGCTTCCGCCCGAGGCCTTTCTGCCAGGGGAACTTCTTATGCTACAATGCTGAAGTTCTCAATGTTTCTTAACTAATTTTGCTTTTCTTTACTTAGTTATGTACTTATTTTTAACGTATCTCAAGCTTCTTTCATTCGCTCGTGCATCAATTAGTAATTTTTATTCTTTGTTGGTAGATCTTGATCCAAGTAAAAATCAAGTTCAATTATCAAGTATTGTCCAAGGAAACAAGTCCAAGAAAGTTATGGGTGCGAACATGAGATTTCAGCATTCGGTCCAGCAGAAGGCCCAACTTGTTCTGTAAAACTGCTCTGATTGGGAAGGTTCCAGAAGTCGTGTGACCTATGGTTGGAAAGCTCTACGAGTCTTCTATTCAATGAATCAAACTAGAGGTCATTTGGAATTTTCTACAAAGAGTTATGGCCGTTTTACTAAGACCTGGCAGACTGCATCGAATTCTGTCTAGTTTGAGTCTTTTTGTCTTCCTTAGTTATTTCAGCTTTTATTTCCATTATTATTTAAGTTGAGTCCGGTCTTATCTTGATTTAGAGTCAGAATTCATATTTCCAAGAGTTAATTTATGTTGGTTCATGCATAGGAAGTTGGAAGAATCAAGAGATCATTCTAGAACTAGGTTTTCTCTCCTATAAATAGTGATGGTCTTGTAATGTTTGGAACAACTCAGATTGAAATAATAATATAACTTCCTTTATAAAGTCTAAGACTTTTGTTAAACTCTTTTTCCTTTTGGTGGATTCCTTAAGGCAACGAGTGGCTCTACGCTCTTTGGTGGATTTCCATTGAGTAAAGAGTGTTTTTGAGTGTTCTCTTGTGTTTCCTCCTCACTTGTCCAATTTACCGGTATCAAAGTGGTACCAGAGCCGAGGTTTGATGGCCCCTCGTCGTAGGATTTTTCCAGGCGAAGCTCCAAGAGGGGAACGTGATCTTCGTGATATCGAGTTGGAAGACTTGAGGAGACAAGTGCAACAACTCCAACATCGCCTAGCGGAGCGAGAACCTTTGGAATATGATGAGTCGCATCATGATTCAGAGGGTGATGATAAAACCGATGAAGAGGTGGACAACCCCTTTCATCATCGTCGTGGTTCGAGCAATAGTTCACGCGGGAGACAAAGTGCTGCACGTGGGCGAAGATTTGAGAATCACTTCAATATGAAAGTTGATGTTCCGGAGTTCGAAGGAAGAATGCAACCAGAAACTTTCATTGATTGGCTACACTCGGTGGAGAGGATTTTTGAGTATCATGAAGTGCCGGAAGATCGAAGAGTAAAATTGGTAGCCATGAAGCTTACGAAACATGCTTCAATATGGTGGGAAAATCTTAAGAAACAACGACTTCGTGAAGGAAAAGAGCGAATTGTTACTTGGGAAAAGATGAAAAAGATGCTCAAGAGAAAATTCTTGCCGGATAACTACCGACAAGATACCTTTCTCAAGTTCCACAACCTCAAGCAACGAGAAAAATCTGTCGAGGAATATATCGCGGAATTCGATCATCTTTTGATGAGATGCGAAATTGTAGAACCGGAGGAGCAAACCATAGCTCGTTTTCTTGGTGGGTTGCGCACGGAAATCGCTAACATCGTCCAATTGCAGCCATATTGGACCTATAACGATGTTATCAAGCTCTCATTGAAGGTTGAAAAGCAACTTAACGAAGCACCAAAGAATCTCTCTCGTTCATGGAATAAAGAAGCACATTCCAACAAAGGGAAGGCATCTACCTCTACTCCATTTGCCTCAAAAGAAAATCCATCAAAGGCACCCCAAAGAAAGAATGAAACGGTGAAGTCAAACGCTCGTCCATGCTTCAAATGTCATGGACTTGGGCATTTTGCCGCTGATTGTCCAAATAGACGAATTGTTTCACTTGTTGAGGAAGATGAACCACTTGAAGAAGAAGAAGACGGATCTCTTGAAGAAGTTGAAGAAGAAGAGATCACTTATGCCGATCAAGGGGAAAGTCTTGTGGCTCAAAAATGCTTGAGCATTTTCCAAGAAGGAGAAGATTGGCTTCGACACAACATTTTCCACACTAGGTGTACATCAAAGGGAAAAGTTTGCAATGTCATTATAGATGGTGGGAGTTGCGAAAACATGGTGGCTGCAAAAATGGTGGACAAATTGGGACTCAAAACGGAGGTACATCCACATCCTTATAAGCTTTCATGGCTAAATAAAGGAAATAAAATAAAAGTGGATAAAAGGTGTCTCGTGCATTTCTCCATTGGCAAGAATTACCAAGATGATGTTTGGTGTGATGTTGTGCCCATGGATGCTTGCCATTTGCTTCTTGGTCGACCTTGGCAATATGATCGAAAGGTGATCCATCATGGGAAAAAGAACACATATTGCTTTGAAAAGGATGGTGCAAAGATTATATTGGGGCCGTTGAAATTGGAGGGCGTTCCTACACCCTCTAAAGGTGAAGAAAATTTGTTAGTGTCGAAATCTCAATTTGATGAAGCTATGGAAGAAACTGATGAAGTTTTTGCTCTAATGATCATGGAGGAAAATGAAGAAACAAAGGAGGTTCCATCAATAATGCAACCGATTCTTCAGGAATTTCAACATGTGATCCCGAATGAGATTCCACCCGGTCTTCCACCTATGAGAGATATTCAACATTGTATCGATCTCATTCCGGGTGCTTCAATTCCTAATAAGGCGGCTTATAGGATGAATCCTAAAGAGCACGAAGAGTTGCAACGGCAAGTGCAAGAACTTATGGATAAGGGATTGGTAAGAGAAAGCATGAGCCCTTGTGCTGTCCCAGCACTTCTAGTCCCAAAGAAAGATGGATCTTGGCGCATGTGCATCGATAGTAGAGCGGTAAATAAAATTACTATCAAGTATCGCTTTCCTATCCCTCGTCTTGATGATCTTTTGGATCAGCTCCATGGTGCATCAATATTTTCAAAAATTGATCTTCGGAGTGGATATCATCAAATCCGAATGAGAACCGGTGATGAGTGGAAAACCGCATTCAAGACAAGAGATGGCCTTTATGAATGGATGGTGATGCCGTTTGGCCTTTCGAACGCTCCAAGTACATTCATGAGATTGATGAACCAAGTCTTCAAACCTTACATTGGTAAGTTTGTGGTTGTCTATTTTGATGATATATTGATTTTTAGTAAAAATGATAAACAACACTTGGAGCATCTTTATGAAGTTTTCAAGACATTGAGAGAGCAAAAACTGTATGCTAACTTGAAGAAGTGTGAGTTCTTTGCAAAAAGTCTTGTCTTTTTAGGCTTTATTATATCCGGTGAAGGCATCAAGGTTGATCCTAGCAAAGTGGAGGCGGTTGAAAATTGGCCAATTCCGACAAACATCCGTGACATACGAAGTTTTCATGGCCTTGCATCATTTTATCGTCGATTTATCAAAGGATTCAGCACTATCATGGCTCCCATCACTGAATGCTTGAAAGGAGGAAAGTTTCAATGGTCAAACGAGGCGCAAAGGGGCTTTGATCTTGTGAAAGGAATGATGACACAAGTCCATATTCTTGCACTCCCAGATTTTGACAAAGTATTTGAAGTTGATTGTGACGCTTCAAATGTGGGAATTGGTGCGGTGCTTAGCCAAGAAGGTAAGCCTATCGCTTTCTTTAGTGAAAAGCTTAATGGGAGTAGGAAAAATTATTCAACTTATGATAAAGAGTTCTATGCGATTGTTAGAGCTTTAAGCCATTGGAATCATTATCTTATTGCCAAAGAATTTGTTCTATTTTCTGATCATGAGGCTCTCAAGTACATCAATGGCCAAAGTAAACTTAATAGGCGCCATGCAAAGTGGGTTGAATTTCTTCAATCTTATACTTTTTATCTCAAGCACAAATCTGGCAAGCAAAATCAAGTGGCGGATGCGTTAAGTCGAAGACATTCTCTACTCTCCATGTTGCAAGTAGAAGTTTTGGGCTTTGATATTCTTAAGGAGCAATATAAACATGATGCTGATTTTGGAAAGATATGGGAGGATTGCTCAAATGGTCCTTCTAATCATTTCTTGTTGCAAGATGGATTTCTTTTCAAAGATAATCAACTGTGCATTCCCCAAGGTTCTTTAAGATTGGCGATTGTTAAAGAAGCTCATAGTGGTGGACTTGCGGGACATTTTGGAAGAGACAAGACGTTGGCGCTTATCAAAGAAAATTTCTATTGGCCAAGGATGGACAAGGATGTCACAAGGTGTGTGGATCGATGTCGAATTTGTCACATAGCAAAAACTCAAGGTCAAAACACGGGTTTATACATTCCATTACCTGTCCCTATGGCCCCGTGGGAAGATGTGAGCTTGGATTTTGTTGACGGATTACCAAGAACTCAAAGGAACAAAGACTCCATTATGGTGGTGGTTGATCGATTTTCAAAAATGGCTCATTTTGTTCCTTGTAACAAGACAATGGATGCTACAATCATTGCAGATCTTTACTTTCGGGAAATTGTTAAGCTACATGGTATTCCAAAGACTATGACATCGGATCGAGATTCTAAATTTATGAGTCATTTTTGGCGCACTCTTTGGCGAAAGATGGGAACGACTTTGCAGTTTAGTACGTCTCACCATCCCCAAACCGATGGTCAAACAGAAGTTGTTAATAGGAGTTTGGGGAATCTTTTGAGGAGTCTTGTGCGCAGCAATATTAGGCAATGGGATCTCACACTTGCACAAGCTGAGTTTGCCTACAATCACTCCCGCAATCAAACGACGGGAAGTTGTCCATTTGAAGTTGTATACGGTAGCACTCCAAGTGGTCCTTTGGATTTGGTCCCCATCCCGATTTCTCATTCTTATAGTGGAGATGCAGATGAAAGATCTAGACTCATCAAGAAAATGCATCAAGAAGTACATGATAGGATTGTCAAACAAAATGAGCGATACAAGAGAAATGCCGATAAACACCGCAAGTTCGCAGGCTTTAAGGAAGGAGATTTAGTTTGGATTCATCTACGTAAAGAAAGATTTCCAAGAGGAAAGCACGGAAAGTTGAAGCCACGAGCTGATGGTCCATTCAAAGTTCTTCAACGAGTTGGGGAAAATGCCTACAAAATCGAACTTCCCGGAGACTATAATGTTTCTGCAACTTTTAATGTGGCTGATCTTTCTCCATATCATGGTGATGATGATGGAGATGATGAAGAAAACTCAGAGACGAGTTTAAATGCAGCGGAAGCGAATGATCCAAGTAAAAATTAAGTCCAATTATCAAGTATTGTCCAAGGAAACAAGTCCAAGAAAGTTATGGGTGCGAACATGAGATTTCAGCATTCGGTCCAGCAGAAGGCCCAACTTGTTCTGTAAAACTGCTCTGATTGGGAAGGTTCCAGAAGTCGTGTGACCTATGGTTGGAAAGCTCTACGAGTCTTCTATTCAATGAATCAAACTAGAGGTCATTTGGAATTTTCTACAAAGAGTTATGGCCGTTTTACTAAGACCTGGCAGACTGCATCGAATTCTGTCTAGTTTGAGTCTTTTTGTCTTCCTTAGTTATTTCAGCTTTTATTTCCATTATTATTTAAGTTGAGTCCGGTATTATCTTGATTTAGAGTCAGAATTCATATTTCCAAGAGTTAATTTATGTTGGTTCATGCATAGGAAGTTGGAAGAATCAAGAGATCATTCTAGAACTAGGTTTTATCTCCTATAAATAGTGATGGTCTTGTAATGTTTGGAACAACTCAGATTGAAATAATAATATAACTTCCTTTATAAAGTCTAAGACTTTTGTTAAACTCTTTTTCCTTTTGGTGGATTCCTTAAGGCAACGAGTGACTCTACGCTCTTTGGTGGATTTCCATTGAGTAAAGAGTGTTTTTGAGTGTTCTCTTGTGTTTCCTCCTCACTTGTCCAATTTATCTGTATCAGATCTCTACAATTACCACACTAGATTTCATTCTAAGAACTGAAAATGATAATTCTTATGGATATTGAATGTATAGATCCTTGTTTATTTTAGAACTTTTAATTATTACAGTAATGTGAATTGTAACTCATATATATATACATATATATAGCAGTAAAGCGCATGCGGTCAATGTTTTCTTCGGTGTAAATCAATTTTTGGTTTTAGCGCGTACTTTTTTACGCATTTTACTTGATGATAATGCAATTATTTCGAGTTGACGTGGTTATAGATTGTTTAAATATTCTAAATATCGACATGAGTCATTTGAGTAGATCGAAGACCACGAGCAAAGTTGTCGATAACACTGCAAATCGATTTAATTCGTAAAATAGAAGCTAAAAAATAACTATTTAGAACTTGAACACGGCAAAAAGTATTGGTCTCATAAATAATACTCAAATTCTTAGAAATAAATGCACTATTGATTTCATAATTGGCGGATATGCGGTACGAACTCAAAAGAAAAAAGAAAAACACTAATAAAGGAAATTAAGTGGACACTTACCAACCCTCAAATGTGTCTTGATGTATTTGTATATTTATACAGAGGAGGCGGAAGTATATAAGCAAGCACCAACACAATTAACTAATTTTCTTTGTCACGGCTGTCGCTCTTCTGGTCTCTATCACTATTTTAATTTTATTATACTAAGCAATCAAATAAAGGTTTAGTCATTTCCACTAGATATCATATTAACTAGTTTACCTAATTTAATTATATGTGATTTTTGTATTATTTTTTTTGTTATGCTTAAATTTTTGTTATTTATCTCTCAGAGCTTATAGGTATGGCTCCACGACGACAATCAGCAAGTAGTAATAATAATGAAGGTTCAGTAATGGAACAGAAACAAAATCCAACCTTAACTTGTAGATGGGCTAGTACTAACACGCGCTACAGTGGCAGGCGGCCCAGAAACTATAAGGATCTTGTTCCCGTTCAAAAAAGCGTTGCAAATAATCTTTGACTAGTAGTTGTTTGTGATGAAACAAACCCTTTGAAACTAACAATTCCCAATAATAAAAAAATGAAGAGTAGTAAAAGTTTCATTTGCATCACTTGCAGCAAAGAATTCAGATTCTACAATGCATTGGGGGTCATGGTGCTTCCCACAAGAAGACAGAGAACAACTAGAAACGCGAGCGACAGCTACAGTTGATGGTTCACAATGGGAGAGGAGTATTTGATTGCGATTGGTTCCAGAGGACATTCCTCAAGAAGCAAGGTCTGGCAACGCATCACCATTTCTGTCATAACAGGAAGGAACATCTTCAAAATGAGATTAATCCGTTTTACAACAATTTCAACCGAAATCAGCTTCCCCCCGAGGCCTTTCTTCGAGAGGAACTTCTTATGCTACAATGCTGAAGTTCTCGATGTTTCTTAACTAATTATGACTTTCTTACTCAGTTATGTACTTATTTTTAACGTATCTCAGGCTTCTTTCATTCGCACGTGCTTCAATTAGTAATTTTTTATTCTTTGTTGGTAGATCTCTACAATTACCGCACAAGATGTCAATCTAAGAACTGAAAAATGATAATTCTTTTGTATATTGAATATATAGATCCTTGTTTATTTTAGAACTTTTAATTATTACATTAATGTGAATTGTAACTCATATACATATATATATATATATATCGCAAAAAAGCGCACGCGGTAAATGATTTCTTCGGTGTAAATAAATTTTTAGTTTTAGCGCGTACTTTTTTACGCATTTTACGTGATGATAATGAAATTATTTCGAGTTGACGTGGTTATAGATTGTTTAAATATTCTAAATATCAACATGATTTATTTTAGTAGATAGAAGACCCGGAGCAAAGTTGTCGATAATACTGCAATTTGATTTCATTCGTAAAATTGAAGGTAAAAAAGAACTTTTTAGAACTTGAACACGGCAAAAAGTATTGGTCTCATAAATAATACTAATATTCTTAGAAATAAATGCACTATTGATTTCATAATTTGCGAATATGCGGTACGAACTTAAAAGAAAAAAAGAAAAACACTGATCAAGGAAATTAAGTGCACACTCACCAACCGTCAAAAGCGTCGATGTATTTGTATATTTATACAGAGGAGGCGGAAGTATATAAGTAAGCACCAACGCAATTTACTCATTTTCTTTGTCACGGCTGTCGTTTTTCTAGTCTCTAACACTATTTTAATTTTTTACTAATCAACCAAATAAAGGTTTAGTCATTTCTACTAGATATCACATTAATTGGTTTACCTAATTTAATTATATGTGATTTTTGTATTATGTTTTTCGTGATTCTTAAATTTTGGTTATTTATCAGTCAGAGCTAATAGGTATGGCTCCACGACGACAATCAGCAGGTAGTAATAATAATGATGGTTCGGTAATGGAACAGAAACAAACTCCAACCTTAAATTGTAGATGGCCTCGTATTAACACGAGCTGCAGTGGTAGGCGGACCAGAAACTATACGGTCCTTGTTCTCGTTCAAAAAATCGTTGCAAATAATATTTGACCAGTAGTTGTTTGTGATGAAACTAACCCTTTGAAACTAACAATTCCCAATAATAGAAAAAGGAAGAGTAGTAAAAGTTTCATTTGCATCACTGGCAACAAAGAATTCAGATTCTACAGTGCATTGGGGGTCATGGTGCTTCCCACAAGATGGCAGAGAACAACCAGAACCGCGAGCGACAGCTACAGGTGATGGTTCACAATGGGGGAGGGGTATTTGATTGCGATTGGTGCAAGAGGACTTTCCTCAAGAAACAAGGTCTGGAAACGCATCACCATTTTTGTCATAACATGAGGGAACATCTTTAAAATGAGATTGTTCTGTTTCACCATAATTTCGACCGAAATCAGCTTCCCCCCGAGGCCTTTCTTCGAGAGGAACTTCTTATGCTACAATGCTGAAGTTCTCGATGTTTCTTAACTAATTATGATTTTCTTACTCAGTTATGTACTTATTTTTAACGTATCTCAGGCTTCTTTCATTCGCACGTTCTTCAATTAGTAATTTTTTATTCTTTGTTGGTAGATCTCTACAATTACCGCACAAGATGTCAATCTAAGAACAGAAAAATGATAATTCTTTTGTATATTGAATATATAGATCCTTGTTTATTTTAGAACTTTTAATTATTACATTAATGTGAATTGTAACTCATATACATATATATATATATCGCAAAAAAGCGCACGCGGTAAATGTTTTCTTCGGTGTAAATAAATTTTTAGTTTTAGCGCGTACTTTTTTACGCATTTTACGTGATGATAATGAAATTATTTCGAGTTGACGTGGTTATAGATTGTTTAAATATTCTAAATATCTACATGATTTATTTTAGTAGATAGAAGACCCGGAGCAAAGTTGTCGATAATACTGCAATTTGATTTCATTCATAAAATTGAAGGTAAAAAAGAACTTTTTAAAACTTGAACACGGCTAAAAGTATTGGTCTCATAAATAATACTAATATTCTTAGAAATAAATGCACTATTGATTTCATAATTTGCGAATATGCGGTACGAACTCAAAAGAAAAAAGAAAAACACTGATCAAGGAAATTAAGTGCACACTCACCAACCGTCAAAAGCGTCGATGTATTTGTATATTTATACAGAGGAGGCGGAAGTATATAAGTAAGCACCAACGCAATTTACTCATTTTCTTTGTCACGGCTGTCGTTCTTCTAGTCTCTATCACTATTTTAATTTTTTACTAATCAACCAAATAAAGGTTTAGTCATTTCTACTAGATATCACATTAATTGGTTTACCTAATTTAATTATATGTGATTTTTGTATTATGTTTTTCGTGATTCTTAAATTTTGGTTATTTATCAGTCAGAGCTAATAGGTATGGCTCCACGACGACAATCAGCAGGTAGTAATAATAATGATGGTTCGGTAATGGAACAGAAACAAACTCCAACCTTAAATTGTAGATGGCCTCGTATTAACACGAGCTGCAGTGGTAGGCGGACCAGAAACTATACGGTCCTTGTTCTCGTTCAAAAAATCGTTGCAAATAATATTTGACCAGTAGTTGTTTGTGATGAAACTAACCCTTTGAAACTAACAATTCCCAATAATAGAAAAAGGAAGAGTAGTAAAAGTTTCATTTGCATCACTGGCAACAAAGAATTCAGATTCTACAGTGCATTGGGGGTCATGGTGCTTCCCACAAGATGGCAGAGAACAACCAGAACCGCGAGCGACAGCTACAGCTGATGGTTCACAATGGGGGAGGGGTATTTGATTGCGATTGGTGCAAGAGGACTTTCCTCAAGAAACAAGGTCTGGCAACGCATCACCATTTTTGTCATAACATGAGGGACATCTTTAAAATGAGATTGTTCTGTTTCACCATAATTTCGACCGAAATCAGCTTCCCCCCGAGGCCTTTCTTCGAGAGGAACTTCTTATGCTACAATGCTGAAGTTCTCGATGTTTCTTAACTAATTATGATTTTCTTACTCAGTTATGTACTTATTTTTAACGTATCTCAGGCTTCTTTCATTCGCACGTTCTTCAATTAGTAATTTTTTATTCTTTGTTGGTAGATCTCTACAATTACCGCACAAGATGTCAATCTAAGAACAGAAAAATGATAATTCTTTTGTATATTGAATATATAGATCCTTGTTTATTTTAGAACTTTTAATTATTACATTAATGTGAATTGTAACTCATATACATATATATATATATCGCAAAAAAGCGCACGCGGTAAATGTTTTCTTCGGTGTAAATAAATTTTTAGTTTTAGCGCGTACTTTTTTACGCATTTTACGTGATGATAATGAAATTATTTCGAGTTGACGTGGTTATAGATTGTTTAAATATTCTAAATATCTACATGATTTATTTTAGTAGATAGAAGACCCGGAGCAAAGTTGTCGATAATACTGCAATTTGATTTCATTCATAAAATTGAAGGTAAAAAAGAACTTTTTAAAACTTGAACACGGCTAAAAGTATTGGTCTCATAAATAATACTAATATTCTTAGAAATAAATGCACTATTGATTTCATAATTTGCGAATATGCGGTACGAACTCAAAAGAAAAAAGAAAAACACTGATCAAGGAAATTAAGTGCACACTCACCAACCGTCAAAAGCGTCGATGTATTTGTATATTTATACAGAGGAGGCGGAAGTATATAAGTAAGCACCAACGCAATTTACTCATTTTCTTTGTCACGGCTGTCGTTCTTCTAGTCTCTATCACTATTTTAATTTTTTACTAATCAACCAAATAAAGGTTTAGTCATTTCTACTAGATATCACATTAATTGGTTTACCTAATTTAATTATATGTGATTTTTGTATTATGTTTTTCGTGATTCTTAAATTTTGGTTATTTATCAGTCAGAGCTAATAGGTATGGCTCCACGACGACAATCAGCAGGTAGTAATAATAATGATGGTTCGGTAATGGAACAGAAACAAACTCCAACCTTAAATTGTAGATGGCCTCGTATTAACACGAGCTGCAGTGGTAGGCGGACCAGAAACTATACGGTCCTTGTTCTCGTTCAAAAAATCGTTGCAAATAATATTTGACCAGTAGTTGTTTGTGATGAAACTAACCCTTTGAAACTAACAATTCCCAATAATAGAAAAAGGAAGAGTAGTAAAAGTTTCATTTGCATCACTGGCAACAAAGAATTCAGATTCTACAGTGCATTGGGGGTCATGGTGCTTCCCACAAGATGGCAGAGAACAACCAGAACCGCGAGCGACAGCTACAGGTGATGGTTCACAATGGGGGAGGGGTATTTGATTGCGATTGGAGCAAGAGGACTTTCCTCAAGAAACAAGGTCTGGAAACGCATCACCATTTTTGTCATAACATGAGGGAACATCTTTAAAATGAGATTGTTCTGTTTCACCATAATTTCGACCGAAATCAGCTTCCCCCCGAGGCCTTTCTTCGAGAGGAACTTCTTATGCTACAATGCTGAAGTTCTCGACGTTTCTTAACTAATTATGATTTTCTTACTCAGTTATGTACTTATTTTTAACGTATCTCAGGCTTCTTTCATTCGCACGTTCTTCAATTAGTAATTTTTTATTCTTTGTTGGTAGATCTCTACAATTACCGCACAAGATGTCAATCTAAGAACAGAAAAATGATAATTCTTTTGTATATTGAATATATAGATCCTTGTTTATTTTAGAACTTTTAATTATTACATTAATGTGAATTGTAACTCATATACATATATATATATATCGCAAAAAAGCGCACGCGGTAAATGTTTTCTTCGGTGTAAATAAATTTTTAGTTTTAGCGCGTACTTTTTTACGCATTTTACGTGATGATAATGAAATTATTTCGAGTTGACGTGGTTATAGATTGTTTAAATATTCTAAATATCTACATGATTTATTTTAGTAGATAGAAGACCCGGAGCAAAGTTGTCGATAATACTGCAATTTGATTTCATTCGTAAAATTGAAGGTAAAAAAGAACTTTTTAGAACTTGAACACGGCTAAAAGTATTGGTCTCATAAATAATACTAATATTCTTAGAAATAAATGCACTATTGATTTCATAATTTGCGAATATGCGGTACGAACTCAAAAGAAAAAAGAAAAACACTGATCAAGGAAATTAAGTGCACACTCACCAACCGTCAAAAGCGTCGATGTATTTGTATATTTATACAGAGGAGGCGGAAGTATATAAGTAAGCACCAACGCAATTTACTCATTTTCTTTGTCACGGCTGTCGTTCTTCTAGTCTCTATCACTATTTTAATTTTTTACTAATCAACCAAATAAAGGTTTAGTCATTTCTACTAGATATCACATTAATTGGTTTACCTAATTTAATTATATGTGATTTTTGTATTATGTTTTTCGTGATTCTTAAATTTTGGTTATTTATCTGTTAGAGCTAATAGGTATGGCTCCACAACGACAATCAGCAGGTAGTAATAATAATGAAGGTTCGGTAATGGAACAGAAACAAACTCCAACCTTAAATTGTAGATGGCCTCGTATTAACACGAGCTGCAGTGCTAGGCGGACCAGAAACTATACGGTCCTTGTTCTCGTTCAAAAAAACGTTGCAAATAATCTTTGACCAGTAGTTGTTTGTGATGAAACTAACCCTTTGAAACTAACAATTCCCAATAATAGAAAAAGGAAGAGTAGTAAAAGTTTCATTTGCATCACTGGCAACAAAGAATTCAGATTCTACAGTGCATTGGGGGTCATGGTGCTTCCCACAAGATGGCAGAGAACAACCAGAACCGCGAGCGACAGGTACAGCTGATGGTTCACAATGGGGGAGGGGTATTTGATTGCGATTGGTGCAAGAGGACTTTCCTCAAGAAACAAGGTCTGGCAACGCATCACCATTTTTGTCATAACATGAGGGACATCTTTAAAATGAGATTGTTCTGTTTCACCATAATTTCGACCGAAATCAGCTTCCCCTCGAGGCCTTTCTTCGAGAGGAACTTCTTATGCTACAATGCTGAAGTTCTCAATGTTTCTTAGCTAATTATGCTGTTCTTACTCAGTTATGTACTTATTTTTAACGTACCTCAGGCTTCTTTCATTTGCACGTGCTTCAATTAGTAATTTTTTTATTCTTTGTTGGTAGATCTCTACAATTACCGCACAAGATGTCAATCTAAGAACTGAAAATGATAATTCTTATGTATATTGAATATATAGACCCTTGTTTATTTTAGAACTTTTAATTATTACATTAATGTGAATTGTAACTCATATACATATATATATAGCAAAAAAACGCACGCGGTAAATGTTTTCTTCGATGTAAATAAATTTTTAGTTTTAGCGCGTACTTTTTTACGCATTTTACGTGATGATAATGAAATTATTTCGAGTTGACATGGTTATAGATTGTTTAAATATTCTAAATATCAACATGATTTATTTTAGTAGATAGAAGACCCGGAGCAAAGTTGTCGATAATACTGCAATTTGATTTCATTCGTAAAATTGAAGGTAAAAAAGAACTTTTTAGAACTTGAACATGGCAAAAAGTATTTGTCTCATAAATAATACTAATATTCTTAGAAATAAATGCACTATTGATTTCATAATTTGCGAATATGCGGTACGAACTTAAAAGAAAAAAAGAAAAACACTGATCAAGGAAATTAAGTGCACACTCACCAACCGTCAAAAGCGTCGATGTATTTGTATATTTATACAGAGGAGGCGGAAGTATATAAGTAAGCACCAACGCAATTTACTCATTTTCTTTGTCACGACTGTCGTTTTTCTAGTCTCTATCACTATTTTAATTTTTTACAAATCAACCAAATAAAGGTTTAGTCATTTCTACTAGATATCACATTAATTGGTTTACCTAATTTAATTATATGTGATTTTTGTATTATGTTTTTCGTGATTCTTAAATTTTGGTTATTTATCTGTCAGAGCTAATAGGTATGGCTCCACGGCGACAATCAGCAGGTAGTAATAATAATGAAGGTTCGGTAATGGAACAGAAACAAACTCCAACCTTAAATTGTAGATGGCCTCGTATTAACACGAGCTGCAGTGGAAGGCGGACCAGAAACTATACGGTCCTTGTTCTCGTTCAAAAAAACGTTGCAAATAATATTTGACCAGTAGTTGTTTGTGATGAAACTAACCCTTTGAAACTAACAATTCCCAATAATAGAAAAAGGAAGAGTAGTAAAAGTTTCATTTGCATCACTGGCAACAAAGAATTCAGATTCTACAGTGCATTGGGGGTCATGGTGCTTCCCACAAGATGGCAGAGAACAACCAGAACCGCCAGCGACATCTACAGTTGATGGTTCACAATGGGGGAGGGTTATTTGATTGCGATTGGTGCAAGAGGACCTTCCTCAAGAAACAAGGTCTGGCAACATATCACCATTTTTGTCATAACATGAGGGAACATCTTTAAAATGAGATTGTTCTGTTTCACCATAATTTTGACCGAAATCAGCTTACCCCCGAGGCCTTTCTTCGAGAGGAACTTCTTATGCTACAATGCTGAAGTTCTCGACGTTTCTTAACTAATTATGATTTTCTTACTCAGTTATGTACTTATTTTTAACGTATCTCAGGCTTCTTTCATTCGCACGTTCTTCAATTAGTAATTTTTTATTCTTTGTTGGTAGATCTCTACAATTACCGCACAAGATGTCAATCTAAGAACTGAAAATGATAATTCTTATGTATATTGAATATATAGACCCTTGTTTATTTTAGAACTTTTAATTATTACATTAATGTGAATTGTAACTCATATACATATATATATAGCAAAAAAACGCACGCGGTAAATGTTTTCTTCGATGTAAATAAATTTTTAGTTTTAGCGCGTACTTTTTTACGCATTTTACGTGATGATAATGAAATTATTTCGAGTTGACATGGTTATAGATTGTTTAAATATTCTAAATATCAACATGATTTATTTTAGTAGATAGAAGACCCGGAGCAAAGTTGTCGATAATACTGCAATTTGATTTCATTCGTAAAATTGAAGGTAAAAAAGAACTTTTTAGAACTTGAACACGGCTAAAAGTATTTGTCTCATAAATAATACTAATATTCTTAGAAATAAATGCACTATTGATTTCATAATTTGCGAATATGCGGTACGAACTTAAAAGAAAAAAAGAAAAACACTGATCAAGGAAATTAAGTGCACACTCACCAACCGTCAAAAGCGTCGATGTATTTGTATATTTATACAGAGGAGGCGGAAGTATATAAGTAAGCACCAACGCAATTTACTCATTTTCTTTGTCACGGCTGTCGTTCTTCTAGTCTCTATCACTATTTTAATTTTTTACTAATCAACCAAATAAAGGTTTAGTCATTTCTACTAGATATCACATTAATTGGTTTACCTAATTTAATTATATGTGATTTTTGTATTATGTTTTTCGTGATTCTTAAATTTTGGTTATTTATCTGTCAGAGCTAATAGGTATGGCTCCACGGCGACAATCAGCAGGTAGTAATAATAATGAAGGTTCGGTAATGGAACAGAAACAAACTCCAACCTTAAATTGTAGATGGCCTCGTATTAACACGAGCTGCAGTGGAAGGCGGACCAGAAACTATACGGTCCTTGTTCTCGTTCAAAAAAACGTTGCAAATAATATTTGACCAGTAGTTGTTTGTGATGAAACTAACCCTTTGAAACTAACAATTCCCAATAATAGAAAAAGGAAGAGTAGTAAAAGTTTCATTTGCATCACTGGCAACAAAGAATTCAGATTCTACAGTGCATTGGGGGTCATGGTGCTTCCCACAAGATGGCAGAGAACAACCAGAACCGCCAGCGACATCTACAGTTGATGGTTCACAATGGGGGAGGGTTATTTGATTGCGATTGGTGCAAGAGGACCTTCCTCAAGAAACAAGGTCTGGCAACATATCACCATTTTTGTCATAACATGAGGGAACATCTTTAAAATGAGATTGTTCTGTTTCACCATAATTTTGACCGAAATCAGCTTACCCCCGAGGCCTTTCTTCGAGAGGAACTTCTTATGCTACAATGCTGAAGTTCTCGACGTTTCTTAACTAATTATGATTTTCTTACTCAGTTATGTACTTATTTTTAACGTATCTCAGGCTTCTTTCATTCGCACGTTCTTCAATTAGTAATTTTTTATTCTTTGTTGGTAGATCTCTACAATTACCGCACAAGATGTCAATCTAAGAACTGAAAATGATAATTCTTATGTATATTGAATATATAGACCCTTGTTTATTTTAGAACTTTTAATTATTACATTAATGTGAATTGTAACTCATATACATATATATATAGCAAAAAAACGCACGCGGTAAATGTTTTCTTCGATGTAAATAAATTTTTAGTTTTAGCGCGTACTTTTTTACGCATTTTACGTGATGATAATGAAATTATTTCGAGTTGACATGGTTATAGATTGTTTAAATATTCTAAATATAAACATGATTTATTTTAGTAGATAGAAGACCCGGAGCAAAGTTGTCGATAATACTGCAATTTGATTTCATTCGTAAAATTGAAGGTAAAAAAGAACTTTTTAGAACTTGAACACGGCTAAAAGTATTTGTCTCATAAATAATACTAATATTCTTAGAAATAAATGCACTATTGATTTCATAATTTGCGAATATGCGGTACGAACTTAAAAGAAAAAAAGAAAAACACTGATCAAGGAAATTAAGTGCACACTCACCAACCGTCAAAAGCGTCGATGTATTTGTATATTTATACAGAGGAGGCGGAAGTATATAAGTAAGCACCAACGCAATTTACTCATTTTCTTTGTCACGGCTGTCGTTTTTCTAGTCTCTATCACTATTTTAATTTTTTACAAATCAACCAAATAAAGGTTTAGTCATTTCTACTAGATATCACATTAATTGGTTTACCTAATTTAATTATATGTGATTTTTGTATTATGTTTTTCGTGATTCTTAAATTTTGGTTATTTATCTGTCAGAGCTAATAGGTATGGCTCCACGGCGACAATCAGCAGGTAGTAATAATAATGAAGGTTCGGTAATGGAACAGAAACAAACTCCAACCTTAAATTGTAGATGGCCTCGTATTAACACGAGCTGCAGTGGAAGGCGGACCAGAAACTATACGGTCCTTGTTCTCGTTCAAAAAAACGTTGCAAATAATATTTGACCAGTAGTTGTTTGTGATGAAACTAACCCTTTGAAACTAACAATTCCCAATAATAGAAAAAGGAAGAGTAGTAAAAGTTTCATTTGCATCACTGGCAACAAAGAATTCAGATTCTACAGTGCATTGGGGGTCATGGTGCTTCCCACAAGATGGCAGAGAACAACCAGAACCGCCAGCGACATCTACAGTTGATGGTTCACAATGGGGGAGGGTTATTTGATTGCGATTGGTGCAAGAGGACCTTCCTCAAGAAACAAGGTCTGGCAACATATCACCATTTTTGTCATAACATGAGGGAACATCTTTAAAATGAGATTGTTCTGTTTCACCATAATTTTGACCGAAATCAGCTTACCCCCGAGGCCTTTCTTCGAGAGGAACTTCTTATGCTACAATGCTGAAGTTCTCGACGTTTCTTAACTAATTATGATTTTCTTACTCAGTTATGTACTTATTTTTAACGTATCTCAGGCTTCTTTCATTCGCACGTTCTTCAATTAGTAATTTTTTATTCTTTGTTGGTAGATCTCTACAATTACCGCACAAGATGTCAATCTAAGAACTGAAAATGATAATTCTTATGTATATTGAATATATAGACCCTTGTTTATTTTAGAACTTTTAATTATTACATTAATGTGAATTGTAACTCATATACATATATATATAGCAAAAAAACGCACGCGGTAAATGTTTTCTTCGATGTAAATAAATTTTTAGTTTTAGCGCGTACTTTTTTACGCATTTTACGTGATGATAATGAAATTATTTCGAGTTGACATGGTTATAGATTGTTTAAATATTCTAAATATCAACATGATTTATTTTAGTAGATAGAAGACCCGGAGCAAAGTTGTCGATAATACTGCAATTTGATTTCATTCGTAAAATTGAAGGTAAAAAAGAACTTTTTAGAACTTGAACACGGCTAAAAGTATTTGTCTCATAAATAATACTAATATTCTTAGAAATAAATGCACTATTGATTTCATAATTTGCGAATATGCGGTACGAACTTAAAAGAAAAAAAGAAAAACACTGATCAAGGAAATTAAGTGCACACTCACCAACCGTCAAAAGCGTCGATGTATTTGTATATTTATACAGAGGAGGCGGAAGTATATAAGTAAGCACCAACGCAATTTACTCATTTTCTTTGTCACGGCTGTCGTTTTTCTAGTCTCTATCACTATTTTAATTTTTTACAAATCAACCAAATAAAGGTTTAGTCATTTCTACTAGATATCACATTAATTGGTTTACCTAATTTAATTATATGTGATTTTTGTATTATGTTTTTCGTGATTCTTAAATTTTGGTTATTTATCTGTCAGAGCTAATAGGTATGGCTCCACGGCGACAATCAGCAGGTAGTAATAATAATGAAGGTTCGGTAATGGAACAGAAACAAACTCCAACCTTAAATTGTAGATGGCCTCGTATTAACACGAGCTGCAGTGGAAGGCGGACCAGAAACTATACGGTCCTTGTTCTCGTTCAAAAAAACGTTGCAAATAATATTTGACCAGTAGTTGTTTGTGATGAAACTAACCCTTTGAAACTAACAATTCCCAATAATAGAAAAAGGAAGAGTAGTAAAAGTTTCATTTGCATCACTGGCAACAAAGAATTCAGATTCTACAGTGCATTGGGGGTCATGGTGCTTCCCACAAGATGGCAGAGAACAACCAGAACCGCCAGCGACATCTACAGTTGATGGTTCACAATGGGGGAGGGGTATTTGATTGCGATTGGTGCAAGAGGACCTTCCTCAAGAAACAAGGTCTGGCAACATATCACCATTTTTGTCATAACATGAGGGAACATCTTTAAAATGAGATTGTTCTGTTTCACCATAATTTCGACCGAAATCAGCTTCCCCCCGAGGCCTTTCTTCGAGAGGAACTTCTTATGCTACAATGCTGAAGTTCTCGACGTTTCTTAACTAATTATGATTTTCTTACTCAGTTATGTACTTATTTTTAACGTATCTCAGGCTTCTTTCATTCGCACGTTCTTCAATTAGTAATTTTTTATTCTTTGTTGGTAGATCTCTACAATTACCGCACAAGATGTCAATCTAAGAACTGAAAAATGATAATTCTTTTGTATATTGAATATATAGATCCTTGTTTATTTTAGAACTTTTAATTATTACATTAATGTGAATTGTAACTCATATACATATATATATATATCGCAAAAAAGCGCACGCGGTAAATGTTTTCTTCGGTGTAAATAAATTTTTAGTTTTAGCGCGTACTTTTTTACGCATTTTACGTGATGATAATGAAATTATTTCGAGTTGACGTGGTTATAGATTGTTTAAATATTCTAAATATCTACATGATTTATTTTAGTAGATAGAAGACCCGGAGCAAAGTTGTCGATAATACTGCAATTTGATTTCATTCGTAAAATTGAAGGTAAAAAAGAACTTTTTAGAACTTGAACACGGCTAAAAGTATTGGTCTCATAAATAATACTAATATTCTTAGAAATAAATGCACTATTGATTTCATAATTTGCGAATATGCGGTACGAACTCAAAAGAAAAAAGAAAAACACTGATCAAGGAAATTAAGTGCACACTCACCAACCGTCAAAAGCGTCGATGTATTTGTATGTTTATACAGAGGAGGCGGAAGTATATAAGTAAGGACCAACGCAATTTACTCATTTTCTTTGTCACGACTGTCGTTCTTCTAGTCTCTATCACTATTTTAATTTTTTACTAATCAACCAAATAAAGGTTTAGTCATTTCTACTAGATATCACATTAATTGGTTTACCTAATTTAATTATATGTGATTTTTGTATTATGTTTTTCGTGATTCTTAAATTTTGGTTATTTATCTGTCAGAGCTAATAGGTATGGCTCCACGACGACAATCAGCAGGTAGTAAAATAAATGAAGGTTCGGTAATGGAACAGAAACAAACTCCAACCTTAAATTGTAGATGGCCTCGTATTAACACGAGCTGCAGTGGAAGGCGGACCAGAAACTATACGGTCCTTGTTCTCGTTCGAAAAAACGTTGCAAATAATATTTGACCAGTAGTTGTTTGTTATGAAACTAACCCTTTGAAACTAACAATTCCCAATAATAGAAAAAGGAAGAGTAGTAAAAGTTTCATTTGCATCACTGGCAACAAAGAATTCAGATTCTACAGTGCATTGGGGGTCATGGTGCTTCCCACAAGATGGCAGAGAACAACCAGAACCGCCAGCGACATCTACAGTTGATGGTTCACAATGGGGGAGGGGTATTTGATTGCGATTGGTGCAAGAGGACCTTCCTCAAGAAACAAGGTCTGGCAACATATCACCATTTTTGTCATAACATGAGGGAACATCTTTAAAATGAGATTGTTCTGTTTCACCATAATTTCGACCGAAATCAGCTTCCCCCCGAGGCCTTTCTTCGAGAGGAACTTCTTATGCTACAATGCTGAAGTTCTCGACGTTTCTTAACTAATTATGATTTTCTTACTCAGTTATGTACTTATTTTTAACGTATCTCAGGCTTCTTTCATTCGCACGTTCTTCAATTAGTAATTTTTTATTCTTTGTTGGTAGATCTCTACAATTACCGCACAAGATGTCAATCTAAGAACTGAAAAATGATAATTCTTTTGTATATTGAATATATAGATCCTTGTTTATTTTAGAACTTTTAATTATTACATTAATGTGAATTATAACTCATATACATATATATATATATCGCAAAAAAGCGCACGCGGTAAATGTTTTCTTCGGTGTAAATAAATTTTTAGTTTTAGCGCGTACTTTTTTACGCATTTTACGTGATGATAATGAAATTATTTCGAGTTGACGTGGTTATAGATTGTTTAAATATTCTAAATATCTACATGATTTATTTTAGTAGATAGAAGACCCGGAGCAAAGTTGTCGATAATACTGCAATTTGATTTCATTCGTAAAATTGAAGGTAAAAAAGAACTTTTTAGAACTTGAACACGGCTAAAAGTATTGGTCTCATAAATAATACTAATATTCTTAGAAATAAATGCACTATTGATTTCATAATTTGCGAATATGCGGTACGAACTCAAAAGAAAAAAGAAAAACACTGATCAAGGAAATTAAGTGCACACTCACCAACCGTCAAAAGCGTCGATGTAGTTGTATGTTTATACAGAGGAGGCGGAAGTATATAAGTAAGCACCAACGCAATTTACTCATTTTCTTTGTCACGGCTGTCGTTCTTCTAGTCTCTATCACTATTTTAATTTTTTACTAATCAACCAAATAAAGGTTTAGTCATTTCTACTAGATATCACATTAATTGGTTTACCTAATTTAATTATATGTGATTTTTGTATTATGTTTTTCGTGATTCTTAAATTTTGGTTATTTATCTGTCAGAGCTAATAGGTATGGCTCCACGACGACAATCAACAGGTAGTAAAAATAATGAAGGTTCGGTAATGGAACAGAAACAAACTCCAACCTTAAATTGTAGATGGCCTCGTATTAACACGAGCTGCAGTGGTAGGCGGACCAGAAACTATACGGTCCTTGTTCTCGTTCGAAAAAACGTTGCAAATAATATTTGACCAGTAGTTGTTTGTGATGAAACTAACCCTTTGAAACTAACAATTCCCAATAATAGAAAAAGGAAGAGTAGTAAAAGTTTCATTTGCATCACTGGCAACAAAGAATTCAGATTCTACAGTGCATTGGGGGTCATGGTGCTTCCCACAAGATGGCAGAGAACAACCAGAACCGCCAGCGACATCTACAGTTGATGGTTCACAATGGGGGAGGGGTATTTGATTGCGATTGGTGCAAGAGGACCTTCCTCAAGAAACAAGGTCTGGCAACATATCACCATTTTTGTCATAACATGAGGGAACATCTTTAAAATGAGATTGTTCTGTTTCACCATAATTTCGACCGAAATCAGCTTCCCCCCGAGGCCTTTCTTCGAGAGGAACTTCTTATGCTACAATGCTGAAGTTCTCGACGTTTCTTAACTAATTATGATTTTCTTACTCAGTTATGTACTTATTTTTAACGTATCTCAGGCTTCTTTCATTCGCACGTTCTTCAATTAGTAATTTTTTATTCTTTGTTGGTAGATCTCTACAATTACCGCACAAGATGTCAATCTAAGAACTGAAAAATGATAATTCTTTTGTATATTGAATATATAGATCCTTGTTTATTTTAGAACTTTTAATTATTACATTAATGTGAATTATAACTCATATACATATATATATATATCGCAAAAAAGCGCACGCGGTAAATGTTTTCTTCGGTGTAAATAAATTTTTAGTTTTAGCGCGTACTTTTTTACGCATTTTACGTGATGATAATGAAATTATTTCGAGTTGACGTGGTTATAGATTGTTTAAATATTCTAAATATCTACATGATTTATTTTAGTAGATAGAAGACCCGGAGCAAAGTTGTCGATAATACTGCAATTTGATTTCATTCGTAAAATTGAAGGTAAAAAAGAACTTTTTAGAACTTGAACACGGCTAAAAGTATTGGTCTCATAAATAATACTAATATTCTTAGAAATAAATGCACTATTGATTTCATAATTTGCGAATATGCGGTACGAACTCAAAAGAAAAAAGAAAAACACTGATCAAGGAAATTAAGTGCACACTCACCAACTGTCAAAAGCGTCGATGTATTTGTATGTTTATACAGAGGAGGCGGAAGTATATAAGTAAGCACCAACGCAATTTACTCATTTTCTTTGTCACGGCTGTCGTTCTTCTAGTCTCTATCACTATTTTAATTTTTTACTAATCAACCAAATAAAGGTTTAGTCATTTCTACTAGATATCACATTAATTGGTTTACCTAATTTAATTATATGTGATTTTTGTATTATGTTTTTCGTGATTCTTAAATTTTGGTTATTTATCTGTCAGAGCTAATAGGTATGGCTCCACGACGACAATCAGCAGGTAGTAAAAATAATGAAGGTTCGGTAATGGAACAGAAACAAACTCC
The DNA here is from genome assembly GCA_948329865.1 of Linaria vulgaris. Classification (NCBI taxonomy): domain Eukaryota; kingdom Viridiplantae; phylum Streptophyta; class Magnoliopsida; order Lamiales; family Plantaginaceae; genus Linaria; species Linaria vulgaris. The sequence continues at coordinate 79,302,823 of OX415253.1, forward strand.
AACCTTAAATTGTAGATGGCCTCGTATTAACACGAGCTGCAGTGGTAGGCGGACCAGAAACTATACGGTCCTTGTTCTCGTTCGAAAAAACGTTGCAAATAATCTTTGACCAGTAGTTGTTTGTGATGAAACTAACCCTTTGAAACTAACAATTCCCAATAATAGAAAAAGGAAGAGTAGTAAAAGTTTTATTTGCATCACTGGCAACAAAGAATTCAGATTCTACAGTGCATTGGGGGTCATGGTGCTTCCCACAAGATGGCAGAGAACAACCAGAACCGCCAGCGACATCTACAGTTGATGGTTCACAATGGGGGAGGGGTATTTGATTGCGATTGGTGCAAGAGGACCTTCCTCAAGAAACAAGGTCTGGCAACATATCACCATTTTTGTCATAACATGAGGGAACATCTTTAAAATGAGATTGTTCTGTTTCACCATAATTTCGACCGAAATCAGCTTCCCCCCGAGGCCTTTCTTCGAGAGGAACTTCTTATGCTACAATGCTGAAGTTCTCGACGTTTCTTAACTAATTATGATTTTTTACTCAGTTATGTACTTATTTTTAACGTATCTCAGGCTTCTTTCATTCGCACGTTCTTCAATTAGTAATTTTTTATTCTTTGTTGGTAGATCTCTACAATTACCGCACAAGATGTCAATCTAAGAACTGAAAAATGATAATTCTTTTGTATATTGAATATATAGATCCTTGTTTATTTTAGAACTTTTAATTATTACATTAATGTGAATTATAACTCATATACATATATATATATATATCGCAAAAAAGCGCACGCGGTAAATGTTTTCTTCGGTGTAAATAAATTTTTAGTTTTAGCGCGTACTTTTTTACGCATTTTACGTGATGATAATGAAATTATTTCGAGTTGACGTGGTTATAGATTGTTTAAATATTCTAAATATCTACATGATTTATTTTAGTAGATAGAAGACCCGGAGCAAAGTTGTCGATAATACTGCAATTTGATTTCATTCGTAAAATTGAAGGTAAAAAAGAACTTTTTAGAACTTGAACACGGCTAAAAGTATTGGTCTCATAAATAATACTAATATTCTTAGAAATAAATGCACTATTGATTTCATAATTTGCGAATATGCGGTACGAACTCAAAAGAAAAAAGAAAAACACTGATCAAGGAAATTAAGTGCACACTCACCAACCGTCAAAAGCGTCGATGTATTTGTATGTTTATACAGAGGAGGCGGAAGTATATAAGTAAGCACCAACGCAATTTACTCATTTTCTTTGTCACGGCTGTCGTTCTTCTAGTCTCTATCACTATTTTAATTTTTTACTAATCAACCAAATAAAGGTTTAGTCATTTCTACTAGATATCACATTAATTGGTTTACCTAATTTAATTATATGTGATTTTTGTATTATGTTTTTCGTGATTCTTAAATTTTGGTTATTTATCTGTCAGAGCTAATAGGTATGGCTCCACGACGACAATCAACAGGTAGTAAAAATAATGAAGGTTCGGTAATGGAACAGAAACAAACTCCAACCTTAAATTGTAGATGGCCTCGTATTAACACGAGCTGCAGTGGTAGGCGGACCAGAAACTATACGGTCCTTGTTCTCGTTCGAAAAAACGTTGCAAATAATCTTTGACCAGTAGTTGTTTGTGATGAAACTAACCCTTTGAAACTAACAATTCCCAATAATAGAAAAAGGAAGAGTAGTAAAAGTTTCATTTGCATCACTGGCAACAAAGAATTCAGATTCTACAGTGCATTGGGGGTCATGGTGCTTCCCACAAGATGGCAGAGAACAACCAGAACCGCCAGCGACATCTACAGTTGATGGTTCACAATGGGGGAGGGGTATTTGATTGCGATTGGTGCAAGAGGACCTTCCTCAAGAAACAAGGTCTGGCAACATATCACCATTTTTGTCATAACATGAGGGAACATCTTTAAAATGAGATTGTTCTGTTTCACCATAATTTCGACCGAAATCAGCTTCCCCCCGAGGCCTTTCTTCGAGAGGAACTTCTTATGCTACAATGCTGAAGTTCTCGACGTTTCTTAACTAATTATGATTTTCTTACTCAGTTATGTACTTATTTTTAACGTATCTCAGGCTTCTTTCATTCGCACGTTCTTCAATTAGTAATTTTTTATTCTTTGTTGGTAGATCTCTACAATTACCGCACAAGATGTCAATCTAAGAACTGAAAAATGATAATTCTTTTGTATATTGAATATATAGATCCTTGTTTATTTTAGAACTTTTAATTATTACATTAATGTGAATTATAACTCATATACATATATATATATATCGCAAAAAAGCGCACGCGGTAAATGTTTTCTTCGGTGTAAATAAATTTTTAGTTTTAGCGCGTACTTTTTTACGCATTTTACGTGATGATAATGAAATTATTTCGAGTTGACGTGGTTATAGATTGTTTAAATATTCTAAATATCTACATGATTTATTTTAGTAGATAGAAGACCCGGAGCAAAGTTGTCGATAATACTGCAATTTGATTTCATTCGTAAAATTGAAGGTAAAAAAGAACTTTTTAGAACTTGAACACGGCTAAAAGTATTGGTCTCATAAATAATACTAATATTCTTAGAAATAAATGCACTATTGATTTCATAATTTGCGAATATGCGGTACGAACTCAAAAGAAAAAAGAAAAACACTGATCAAGGAAATTAAGTGCACACTCACCAACCGTCAAAAGCGTCGATGTATTTGTATGTTTATACAGAGGAGGCGGAAGTATATAAGTAAGCACCAATGCAATTTACTCATTTTCTTTGTCACGGCTGTCGTTCTTCTAGTCTCTATCACTATTTTAATTTTTTACTAATCAACCAAATAAAGGTTTAGTCATTTCTACTAGATATCACATTAATTGGTTTACCTAATTTAATTATATGTGATTTTTGTATTATGTTTTTCGTGATTCTTAAATTTTGGTTATTTATCTGTCAGAGCTAATAGGTATGGCTCCACGACGACAATCAACAGGTAGTAAAAATAATGAAGGTTCGGTAATGGAACAGAAACAAACTCCAACCTTAAATTGTAGATGGCCTCGTATTAACACGAGCTGCAGTGGTAGGCGGACCAGAAACTATACGGTCCTTGTTCTCGTTCGAAAAAACGTTGCAAATAATATTTGACCAGTAGTTGTTTGTGATGAAACTAACCCTTTGAAACTAACAATTCCCAATAATAGAAAAAGGAAGAGTAGTAAAAGTTTCATTTGCATCACTGGCAACAAAGAATTCAGATTCTACAGTGCATTGGGGGTCATGGTGCTTCCCACAAGATGGCAGAGAACAACCAGAACCGCCAGCGACATCTACAGTTGATGGTTCACAATGGGGGAGGGGTATTTGATTGCGATTGGTGCAAGAGGACCTTCCTCAAGAAACAAGGTCTGGCAACATATCACCATTTTTGTCATAACATGAGGGAACATCTTTAAAATGAGATTGTTCTGTTTCACCATAATTTCGACCGAAATCAGCTTCCCCCCGAGGCCTTTCTTCGAGAGGAACTTCTTATGCTACAATGCTGAAGTTCTCGACGTTTCTTAACTAATTATGATTTTCTTACTCAGTTATGTACTTATTTTTAACGTATCTCAGGCTTCTTTCATTCGCACGTTCTTCAATTAGTAATTTTTTATTCTTTGTTGGTAGATCTCTACAATTACCGCACAAGATGTCAATCTAAGAACTGAAAAATGATAATTCTTTTGTATATTGAATATATAGATCCTTGTTTATTTTAGAACTTTTAATTATTACATTAATGTGAATTATAACTCATATACATATATATATATATCGCAAAAAAGCGCACGCGGTAAATGTTTTCTTCGGTGTAAATAAATTTTTAGTTTTAGCGCGTACTTTTTTACGCATTTTACGTGATGATAATGAAATTATTTCGAGTTGACGTGGTTATAGATTGTTTAAATATTCTAAATATCTACATGATTTATTTTAGTAGATAGAAGACCCGGAGCAAAGTTGTCGATAATACTGCAATTTGATTTCATTCGTAAAATTGAAGGTAAAAAAGAACTTTTTAGAACTTGAACACGGCTAAAAGTATTGGTCTCATAAATAATACTAATATTCTTAGAAATAAATGCACTATTGATTTCATAATTTGCGAATATGCGGTACGAACTCAAAAGAAAAAAGAAAAACACTGATCAAGGAAATTAAGTGCACACTCACCAACCGTCAAAAGCGTCGATGTATTTGTATGTTTATACAGAGGAGGCGGAAGTATATAAGTAAGCACCAACGCAATTTACTCATTTTCTTTGTCACGGCTGTCGTTCTTCTAGTCTCTATCACTATTTTAATTTTTTACTAATCAACCAAATAAAGGTTTAGTCATTTCTACTAGATATCACATTAATTGGTTTACCTAATTTAATTATATGTGATTTTTGTATTATGTTTTTCGTGATTCTTAAATTTTGGTTATTTATCTGTCAGAGCTAATAGGTATGGCTCCACGACGACAATCAGCAGGTAGTAAAAATAATGAAGGTTCGGTAATGGAACAGAAACAAACTCCAACCTTAAATTGTAGATGGCCTCGTATTAACACGAGCTGCAGTGGTAGGCGGACCAGAAACTATACGGTCCTTGTTCTCGTTCGAAAAAACGTTGCAAATAATCTTTGACCAGTAGTTGTTTGTGATGAAACTAACCCTTTGAAACTAACAATTCCCAATAATAGAAAAAGGAAGAGTAGTAAAAGTTTCATTTGCATCACTGGCAACAAAGAATTCAGATTCTACAGTGCATTGGGGGTCATGGTGCTTCCCACAAGATGGCAGAGAACAACCAGAACCGCCAGCGACATCTACAGTTGATGGTTCACAATGGGGGAGGGGTATTTGATTGCGATTGGTGCAAGAGGACCTTCCTCAAGAAACAAGGTCTGGCAACATATCACCATTTTTGTCATAACATGAGGGAACATCTTTAAAATGAGATTGTTCTGTTTCACCATAATTTCGACCGAAATCAGCTTCCCCCCGAGGCCTTTCTTCGAGAGGAACTTCTTATGCTACAATGCTGAAGTTCTCGACGTTTCTTAACTAATTATGATTTTTTACTCAGTTATGTACTTATTTTTAACGTATCTCAGGCTTCTTTCATTCGCACGTTCTTCAATTAGTAATTTTTTATTCTTTGTTGGTAGATCTCTACAATTACCGCACAAGATGTCAATCTAAGAACTGAAAAATGATAATTCTTTTGTATATTGAATATATAGATCCTTGTTTATTTTAGAACTTTTAATTATTACATTAATGTGAATTATAACTCATATACATATATATATATATATCGCAAAAAAGCGCACGCGGTAAATGTTTTCTTCGGTGTAAATAAATTTTTAGTTTTAGCGCGTACTTTTTTACGCATTTTACGTGATGATAATGAAATTATTTCGAGTTGACGTGGTTATAGATTGTTTAAATATTCTAAATATCTACATGATTTATTTTAGTAGATAGAAGACCCGGAGCAAAGTTGTCGATAATACTGCAATTTGATTTCATTCGTAAAATTGAAGGTAAAAAAGAACTTTTTAGAACTTGAACACGGCTAAAAGTATTGGTCTCATAAATAATACTAATATTCTTAGAAATAAATGCACTATTGATTTCATAATTTGCGAATATGCGGTACGAACTCAAAAGAAAAAAGAAAAACACTGATCAAGGAAATTAAGTGCACACTCACCAACCGTCAAAAGCGTCGATGTATTTGTATGTTTATACAGAGGAGGCGGAAGTATATAAGTAAGCACCAACGCAATTTACTCATTTTCTTTGTCACGGCTGTCGTTCTTCTAGTCTCTATCACTATTTTAATTTTTTACTAATCAACCAAATAAAGGTTTAGTCATTTCTACTAGATATCACATTAATTGGTTTACCTAATTTAATTATATGTGATTTTTGTATTATGTTTTTCGTGATTCTTAAATTTTGGTTATTTATCTGTCAGAGCTAATAGGTATGGCTCCACGACGACAATCAACAGGTAGTAAAAATAATGAAGGTTCGGTAATGGAACAGAAACAAACTCCAACCTTAAATTGTAGATGGCCTCGTATTAACACGAGCTGCAGTGGTAGGCGGACCAGAAACTATACGGTCCTTGTTCTCGTTCGAAAAAACGTTGCAAATAATCTTTGACCAGTAGTTGTTTGTGATGAAACTAACCCTTTGAAACTAACAATTCCCAATAATAGAAAAAGGAAGAGTAGTAAAAGTTTCATTTGCATCACTGGCAACAAAGAATTCAGATTCTACAGTGCATTGGGGGTCATGGTGCTTCCCACAAGATGGCAGAGAACAACCAGAACCGCCAGCGACATCTACAGTTGATGGTTCACAATGGGGGAGGGGTATTTGATTGCGATTGGTGCAAGAGGACCTTCCTCAAGAAACAAGGTCTGGCAACATATCACCATTTTTGTCATAACATGAGGGAACATCTTTAAAATGAGATTGTTCTGTTTCACCATAATTTCGACCGAAATCAGCTTCCCCCCGAGGCCTTTCTTCGAGAGGAACTTCTTATGCTACAATGCTGAAGTTCTCGACGTTTCTTAACTAATTATGATTTTCTTACTCAGTTATGTACTTATTTTTAACGTATCTCAGGCTTCTTTCATTCGCACGTTCTTCAATTAGTAATTTTTTATTCTTTGTTGGTAGATCTCTACAATTACCGCACAAGATGTCAATCTAAGAACTGAAAAATGATAATTCTTTTGTATATTGAATATATAGATCCTTGTTTATTTTAGAACTTTTAATTATTACATTAATGTGAATTATAACTCATATACATATATATATATATCGCAAAAAAGCGCACGCGGTAAATGTTTTCTTCGGTGTAAATAAATTTTTAGTTTTAGCGCGTACTTTTTTACGCATTTTACGTGATGATAATGAAATTATTTCGAGTTGACGTGGTTATAGATTGTTTAAATATTCTAAATATCTACATGATTTATTTTAGTAGATAGAAGACCCGGAGCAAAGTTGTCGATAATACTGCAATTTGATTTCATTCGTAAAATTGAAGGTAAAAAAGAACTTTTTAGAACTTGAACACGGCTAAAAGTATTGGTCTCATAAATAATACTAATATTCTTAGAAATAAATGCACTATTGATTTCATAATTTGCGAATATGCGGTACGAACTCAAAAGAAAAAAGAAAAACACTGATCAAGGAAATTAAGTGCACACTCACCAACCGTCAAAAGCGTCGATGTATTTGTATGTTTATACAGAGGAGGCGGAAGTATATAAGTAAGCACCAACGCAATTTACTCATTTTCTTTGTCATGGCTGTCGTTCTTCTAGTCTCTATCACTATTTTAATTTTTTACTAATCAACCAAATAAAGGTTTAGTCATTTCTACTAGATATCACATTAATTGGTTTACCTAATTTAATTATATGTGATTTTTGTATTATGTTTTTCGTGATTCTTAAATTTTGGTTATTTATCTGTCAGAGCTAATAGGTATGGCTCCACGACGACAATCAACAGGTAGTAAAAATAATGAAGGTTCGGTAATGGAACAGAAACAAACTCCAACCTTAAATTGTAGATGGCCTCGTATTAACACGAGCTGCAGTGGTAGGCGGACCAGAAACTATACGGTCCTTGTTCTCGTTCGAAAAAACGTTGCAAATAATCTTTGACCAGTAGTTGTTTGTGATGAAACTAACCCTTTGAAACTAACAATTCCCAATAATAGAAAAAGGAAGAGTAGTAAAAGTTTCATTTGCATCACTGGCAACAAAGAATTCAGATTCTACAGTGCATTGGGGGTCATGGTGCTTCCCACAAGATGGCAGAGAACAACCAGAACCGCCAGCGACATCTACAGTTGATGGTTCACAATGGGGGAGGGGTATTTGATTGCGATTGGTGCAAGAGGACCTTCCTCAAGAAACAAGGTCTAGCAACATATCACCATTTTTGTCATAACATGAGGGAACATCTTTAAAATGAGATTGTTCTGTTTCACCATAATTTCGACCGAAATCAGCTTCCCCCCGAGGCCTTTCTTCGAGAGGAACTTCTTATGCTACAATGCTGAAGTTCTCGACGTTTCTTAACTAATTATGATTTTCTTACTCAGTTATGTACTTATTTTTAACGTATCTCAGGCTTCTTTCATTCGCACGTTCTTCAATTAGTAATTTTTTATTCTTTGTTGGTAGATCTCTACAATTACCGCACAAGATGTCAATCTAAGAACTGAAAAATGATAATTCTTTTGTATATTGAATATATAGATCCTTGTTTATTTTAGAACTTTTAATTATTACATTAATGTGAATTATAACTCATATACATATATATATATATCGCAAAAAAGCGCACGCGGTAAATGTTTTCTTCGGTGTAAATAAATTTTTAGTTTTAGCGCGTACTTTTTTACGCATTTTACGTGATGATAATGAAATTATTTCGAGTTGACGTGGTTATAGATTGTTTAAATATTCTAAATATCTACATGATTTATTTTAGTAGATAGAAGACCCGGAGCAAAGTTGTCGATAATACTGCAATTTGATTTCATTCGTAAAATTGAAGGTAAAAAAGAACTTTTTAGAACTTGAACACGGCTAAAAGTATTGGTCTCATAAATAATACTAATATTCTTAGAAATAAATGCACTATTGATTTCATAATTTGCGAATATGCGGTACGAACTCAAAAGAAAAAAGAAAAACACTGATCAAGGAAATTAAGTGCACACTCACCAACCGTCAAAAGCGTCGATGTATTTGTATGTTTATACAGAGGAGGCGGAAGTATATAAGTAAGCACCAATGCAATTTACTCATTTTCTTTGTCACGGCTGTCGTTCTTCTAGTCTCTATCACTATTTTAATTTTTTACTAATCAACCAAATAAAGGTTTAGTCATTTCTACTAGATATCACATTAATTGGTTTACCTAATTTAATTATATGTGATTTTTGTATTATGTTTTTCGTGATTCTTAAATTTTGGTTATTTATCTGTCAGAGCTAATAGGTATGGCTCCACGACGACAATCAACAGGTAGTAAAAATAATGAAGGTTCGGTAATGGAACAGAAACAAACTCCAACCTTAAATTGTAGATGGCCTCGTATTAACACGAGCTGCAGTGGTAGGCGGACCAGAAACTATACGGTCCTTGTTCTCGTTCGAAAAAACGTTGCAAATAATCTTTGACCAGTAGTTGTTTGTGATGAAACTAACCCTTTGAAACTAACAATTCCCAATAATAGAAAAAGGAAGAGTAGTAAAAGTTTCATTTGCATCACTGGCAACAAAGAATTCAGATTCTACAGTGCATTGGGGGTCATGGTGCTTCCCACAAGATGGCAGAGAACAACCAGAACCGCCAGCGACATCTACAGTTGATGGTTCACAATGGGGGAGGGGTATTTGATTGCGATTGGTGCAAGAGGACCTTCCTCAAGAAACAAGGTCTGGCAACATATCACCATTTTTGTCATAACATGAGGGAACATCTTTAAAATGAGATTGTTCTGTTTCACCATAATTTCGACCGAAATCAGCTTCCCCCCGAGGCCTTTCTTCGAGAGGAACTTCTTATGCTACAATGCTGAAGTTCTCGACGTTTCTTAACTAATTATGATTTTCTTACTCAGTTATGTACTTATTTTTAACGTATCTCAGGCTTCTTTCATTCGCACGTTCTTCAATTAGTAATTTTTTATTCTTTGTTGGTAGATCTCTACAATTACCGCACAAGATGTCAATCTAAGAACTGAAAAATGATAATTCTTTTGTATATTGAATATATAGATCCTTGTTTATTTTAGAACTTTTAATTATTACATTAATGTGAATTATAACTCATATACATATATATATATATCGCAAAAAAGCGCACGCGGTAAATGTTTTCTTCGGTGTAAATAAATTTTTAGTTTTAGCGCGTACTTTTTTACGCATTTTACGTGATGATAATGAAATTATTTCGAGTTGACGTGGTTATAGATTGTTTAAATATTCTAAATATCTACATGATTTATTTTAGTAGATAGAAGACCCGGAGCAAAGTTGTCGATAATACTGCAATTTGATTTCATTCGTAAAATTGAAGGTAAAAAAGAACTTTTTAGAACTTGAACACGGCTAAAAGTATTGGTCTCATAAATAATACTAATATTCTTAGAAATAAATGCACTATTGATTTCATAATTTGCGAATATGCGGTACGAACTCAAAAGAAAAAAGAAAAACACTGATCAAGGAAATTAAGTGCACACTCACCAACCGTCAAAAGCGTCGATGTATTTGTATGTTTATACAGAGGAGGCGGAAGTATATAAGTAAGCACCAACGCAATTTACTCATTTTCTTTGTCACGGCTGTCGTTCTTCTAGTCTCTATCACTATTTTAATTTTTTACTAATCAACCAAATAAAGGTTTAGTCATTTCTACTAGATATCACATTAATTGGTTTACCTAATTTAATTATATGTGATTTTTGTATTATGTTTTTCGTGATTCTTAAATTTTGGTTATTTATCTGTCAGAGCTAATAGGTATGGCTCCACGACGACAATCAACAGGTAGTAAAAATAATGAAGGTTCGGTAATGGAACAGAAACAAACTCCAACCTTAAATTGTAGATGGCCTCGTATTAACACGAGCTGCAGTGGTAGGCGGACCAGAAACTATACGGTCCTTGTTCTCGTTCGAAAAAACGTTGCAAATAATCTTTGACCAGTAGTTGTTTGTGATGAAACTAACCCTTTGAAACTAACAATTCCCAATAATAGAAAAAGGAAGAGTAGTAAAAGTTTCATTTGCATCACTGGCAACAAAGAATTCAGATTCTACAGTGCATTGGGGGTCATGGTGCTTCCCACAAGATGGCAGAGAACAACCAGAACCGCCAGCGACATCTACAGTTGATGGTTCACAATGGGGGAGGGGTATTTGATTGCGATTGGTGCAAGAGGACCTTCCTCAAGAAACAAGGTCTGGCAACATATCACCATTTTTGTCATAACATGAGGGAACATCTTTAAAATGAGATTGTTCTGTTTCACCATAATTTCGACCGAAATCAGCTTCCCCCCGAGGCCTTTCTTCGAGAGGAACTTCTTATGCTACAATGCTGAAGTTCTCGACGTTTCTTAACTAATTATGATTTTCTTACTCAGTTATGTACTTATTTTTAACGTATCTCAGGCTTCTTTCATTCGCACGTTCTTCAATTAGTAATTTTTTATTCTTTGTTGGTAGATCTCTACAATTACCGCACAAGATGTCAATCTAAGAACTGAAAAATGATAATTCTTTTGTATATTGAATATATAGATCCTTGTTTATTTTAGAACTTTTAATTATTACATTAATGTGAATTATAACTCATATACATATATATATATATCGCAAAAAAGCGCACGCGGTAAATGTTTTCTTCGGTGTAAATAAATTTTTAGTTTTAGCGCGTACTTTTTTACGCATTTTACGTGATGATAATGAAATTATTTCGAGTTGACGTGGTTATAGATTGTTTAAATATTCTAAATATCTACATGATTTATTTTAGTAGATAGAAGACCCGGAGCAAAGTTGTCGATAATACTGCAATTTGATTTCATTCGTAAAATTGAAGGTAAAAAAGAACTTTTTAGAACTTGAACACGGCTAAAAGTATTGGTCTCATAAATAATACTAATATTCTTAGAAATAAATGCACTATTGATTTCATAATTTGCGAATATGCGGTACGAACTCAAAAGAAAAAAGAAAAACACTGATCAAGGAAATTAAGTGCACACTCACCAACCGTCAAAAGCGTCGATGTATTTGTATGTTTATACAGAGGAGGCGGAAGTATATAAGTAAGCACCAATGCAATTTACTCATTTTCTTTGTCACGGCTGTCGTTCTTCTAGTCTCTATCACTATTTTAATTTTTTACTAATCAACCAAATAAAGGTTTAGTCATTTCTACTAGATATCACATTAATTGGTTTACCTAATTTAATTATATGTGATTTTTGTATTATGTTTTTCGTGATTCTTAAATTTTGGTTATTTATCTGTCAGAGCTAATAGGTATGGCTCCACGACGACAATCAACAGGTAGTAAAAATAATGAAGGTTCGGTAATGGAACAGAAACAAACTCCAACCTTAAATTGTAGATGGCCTCGTATTAACACGAGCTGCAGTGGTAGGCGGACCAGAAACTATACGGTCCTTGTTCTCGTTCGAAAAAACGTTGCAAATAATCTTTGACCAGTAGTTGTTTGTGATGAAACTAACCCTTTGAAACTAACAATTCCCAATAATAGAAAAAGGAAGAGTAGTAAAAGTTTCATTTGCATCACTGGCAACAAAGAATTCAGATTCTACAGTGCATTGGGGGTCATGGTGCTTCCCACAAGATGGCAGAGAACAACCAGAACCGCCAGCGACATCTACAGTTGATGGTTCACAATGGGGGAGGGGTATTTGATTGCGATTGGTGCAAGAGGACCTTCCTCAAGAAACAAGGTCTGGCAACATATCACCATTTTTGTCATAACATGAGGGAACATCTTTAAAATGAGATTGTTCTGTTTCACCATAATTTTGACCGAAATCAGCTTCCCCCCGAGGCCTTTCTTCGATAGGAACTTCTTATGCTACAATGCTGAAGTTCTCGACGTTTCTTAACTAATTATGATTTTCTTACTCAGTTATGTACTTATTTTTAACGTATCTCAGGCTTCTTTCATTCGCACGTTCTTCAATTAGTAATTTTTTATTCTTTGTTGGTAGATCTCTACAATTACCGCACAAGATGTCAATCTAAGAACTGAAAAATGATAATTCTTTTGTATATTGAATATATAGATCCTTGTTTATTTTAGAACTTTTAATTATTACATTAATGTGAATTATAACTCATATACATATATATATATATATATATATATATCGCAAAAAAGCGCACGCGGTAAATGTTTTCTTCGGTGTAAATAAATTTTTAGTTTTAGCGCGTACTTTTTTACGCATTTTACGTGATGATAATGAAATTATTTCGAGTTGACGTGGTTATAGATTGTTTAAATATTCTAAATATCTACATGATTTATTTTAGTAGATAGAAGACCCGGAGCAAAGTTGTCGATAATACTGCAATTTGATTTCATTCGTAAAATTGAAGGTAAAAAAGAACTTTTTAGAACTTGAACACGGCTAAAAGTATTGGTCTCATAAATAATACTAATATTCTTAGAAATAAATGCACTATTGATTTCATAATTTGCGAATATGCGGTACAAACTCAAAAGAAAAAAGAAAAACACTGATCAAGGAAATTAAGTGCACACTCACCAACCGTCAAAAGCGTCGATGTATTTGTATATTTATACAGAGGAGGCGGAAGTATATAAGTAAGCACCAACGCAATTTACTCATTTTCTTTGTCACGGTTGTCGTTCTTCTAGTCTCTATCACTATTTTAATATTTTACTAATCAACCAAATAAAGGTTTAGTCATTTCTACTAGATATCACATTAATTGGTTTACCTAATTTAATTATATGTGATTTTTGTATTATGTTTTTCGTGATTCTTAAATTTTGGTTATTTATCTGTCAGAGCTAATAGGTATGGCTCCACGACGACAATCAGCAGGTAGTAAAAATAATGAAGGTTCGGTAATGGAACAGAAACAAACTCCAACCTTAAATTGTAGATGGCCTCGTATTAACACGAGCTGCAGTGGTAGGCGGACCAGAAACTATACGGTCCTTGTTCTCGTTCGAAAAAACGTTGCAAATAATATTTGACCAGTAGTTGTTTGTGATGAAACTAACCCTTTGAAACTAACAATTCCCAATAATAGAAAAAGGAAGAGTAGTAAAAGTTTCATTTGCATCACTGGCAACAAAGAATTCAGATTCTACAGTGCATTGGGGGTCATGGTGCTTCCCACAAGATGGCAGAGAACAACCAGAACCGCCAGCGACATCTACAGTTGATGGTTCACAATGGGGGAGGGGTATTTGATTGCGATTGGTGCAAGAGGACCTTCCTCAAGAAACAAGGTCTGGCAACATATCACCATTTTTGTCATAACATGAGGGAACATCTTTAAAATGAGATTGTTCTGTTTCACCATAATTTTGACCGAAATCTGCTTACCCCCGAGGCCTTTCTTCGAGAGGAACTTCTTATGCTACAATGCTGAAGTTCTCGACGTTTCTTAACTAATTATGATTTTCTTACTCAGTTATGTACTTATTTTTAACGTATCTCAGGCTTCTTTCATTCGCACGTTCTTCAATTAGTAATTTTTTATTCTTTGTTGGTAGATCTCTACAATTACCGCACAAGATGTCAATCTAAGAACTGAAAAATGATAATTCTTTTGTATATTGAATATATAGATCCTTGTTTATTTTAGAACTTTTAATTATTACATTAATGTGAATTATAACTCATATACATATATATATATATATATATATATATATATATATATATATATCGCAAAAAAGCGCACGCGGTAAATGTTTTCTTCGGTGTAAATAAATTTTTAGTTTTAGCGCGTACTTTTTTACGCATTTTACGTGATGATAATGAAATTATTTCGAGTTGACGTGGTTATAGATTGTTTAAATATTCTAAATATCTACATGATTTATTTTAGTATATAGAAGACCCGGAGCAAAGTTGTCGATAATACTGCAATTTGATTTCATTCGTAAAATTGAAGGTAAAAAAGAACTTTTTAGAACTTGAACACGGCTAAAAGTATTGGTCTCATAAATAATACTAATATTCTTAGAAATAAATGCACTATTGATTTCATAATTTGCGAATATGCGGTACGAACTCAAAAGAAAAAAGAAAAACACTGATCAAGGAAATTAAGTGCACACTCACCAACCGTCAAAAGCGTCGATGTATTTGTATATTTATACAGAGGAGGCGGAAGTATATAAGTAAGCACCAACGCAATTTACTCATTTTCTTTGTCACGGTTGTCGTTCTTCTAGTCTCTATCACTATTTTAATATTTTACTAATCAACCAAATAAAGGTTTAGTCATTTCTACTAGATATCACATTAATTGGTTTACCTAATTTAATTATATGTGATTTTTGTATTATGTTTTTCGTGATTCTTAAATTTTGGTTATTTATCTGTCAGAGCTAATAGGTATGGCTCCACGACGACAATCAGCAGGTAGTAAAAATAATGAAGGTTCGGTAATGGAACAGAAACAAACTCCAACCTTAAATTGTAGATGGCCTCGTATTAACACGAGCTGCAGTGGTAGGCGGACCAGAAACTATACGGTCCTTGTTCTCGTTCGAAAAAACGTTGCAAATAATATTTGACCAGTAGTTGTTTGTGATGAAACTAACCCTTTGAAACTAACAATTCCCAATAATAGAAAAAGGAAGAGTAGTAAAAGTTTCATTTGCATCACTGGCAACAAAGAATTCAGATTCTACAGTGCATTGGGGGTCATGGTGCTTCCCACAAGATGGCAGAGAACAACCAGAACCGCCAGCGACATCTACAGTTGATGGTTCACAATGGGGGAGGGGTATTTGATTGCGATTGGTGCAAGATGACCTTCCTCAAGAAACAAGGTCTGGCAACATATCACCATTTTTGTCATAACATGAGGGAACATCTTTAAAATGAGATTGTTCTGTTTCACCATAATTTTGACCGAAATCTGCTTACCCCCGAGGCCTTTCTTCGAGAGGAACTTCTTATGCTACAATGCTGAAGTTCTCGACGTTTCTTAACTAATTATGATTTTCTTACTCAGTTATGTACTTATTTTTAACGTATCTCAGGCTTCTTTCATTCGCACGTTCTTCAATTAGTATTTTTTTATTCTTTGTTGGTAGATCTCTACAATTACCGCACAAGATGTCAATCTAAGAACTGAAAAATGATAATTCTTTTGTATATTGAATATATAGATCCTTGTTTATTTTAGAACTTTTAATTATTACATTAATGTGAATTATAACTCATATACATATATATATATATATATATATATATATATATATATATATATATATCGCAAAAAAGCGCACGCGGTAAATGTTTTCTTCGGTGTAAATAAATTTTTAGTTTTAGCGCGTACTTTTTTACGCATTTTACGTGATGATAATGAAATTATTTCGAGTTGACGTGGTTATAGATTGTTTAAATATTCTAAATATCTACATGATTTATTTTAGTATATAGAAGACCCGGAGCAAAGTTGTCGATAATACTGCAATTTGATTTCATTCGTAAAATTGAAGGTAAAAAAGAACTTTTTAGAACTTGAACACGGCTAAAAGTATTGGTCTCATAAATAATACTAATATTCTTAGAAATAAATGCACTATTGATTTCATAATTTGCGAATATGCGGTACGAACTCAAAAGAAAAAAGAAAAACACTGATCAAGGAAATTAAGTGCACACTCACCAACCGTCAAAAGCGTCGATGTATTTGTATATTTATACAGAGGAGGCGGAAGTATATAAGTAAGCACCAACGCAATTTACTCATTTTCTTTGTCACGGTTGTCGTTCTTCTAGTCTCTATCACTATTTTAATATTTTACTAATCAACCAAATAAAGGTTTAGTCATTTCTACTAGATATCACATTAATTGGTTTACCTAATTTAATTATATGTGATTTTTGTATTATGTTTTTCGTGATTCTTAAATTTTGGTTATTTATCTGTCAGAGCTAATAGGTATGGCTCCACGACGACAATCAGCAGGTAGTAAAAATAGTGAAGGTTCAGTAATGGAACAGAAACAAACTCCAACCTTAAATTGTAGATGGCCTCGTATTAACACGAGCTGCAGTGGTAGGCGGACCAGAAACTATACGGTCCTTGTTCTCGTTCGAAAAAACGTTGCAAATAATATTTGACCAGTAGTTGTTTGTGATGAAACTAACCCTTTGAAACTAACAATTCCCAATAATAGAAAAAGGAAGAGTAGTAAAAGTTTCATTTGCATCACTGGCAACAAAGAATTCAGATTCTACAGTGCATTGGGGGTCATGGTGCTTCCCACAAGATGGCAGAGAACAACCAGAACCGCCAGCGACATCTACAGTTGATGGTTCACAATGGGGGAGGGGTATTTGATTGCGATTGGTGCAAGAGGACCTTCCTCAAGAAACAAGGTCTGGCAACATATCACCATTTTTGTCATAACATGAGGGAACATCTTTAAAATGAGATTGTTCTGTTTCACCATAATTTTGACCGAAATCTGCTTACCCCCGAGGCCTTTCTTCGAGAGGAACTTCTTATGCTACAATGCTGAAGTTCTCGACGTTTCTTAACTAATTATGATTTTCTTACTCAGTTATGTACTTATTTTTAACGTATCTCAGGCTTCTTTCATTCGCACGTTCTTCAATTAGTAATTTTTTATTCTTTGTTGGTAGATCTCTACAATTACCGCACAAGATGTCAATCTAAGAACTGAAAAATGATAATTCTTTTGTATATTGAATATATAGATCCTTGTTTATTTTAGAACTTTTAATTATTACATTAATGTGAATTATAACTCATATACATATATATATATATATATATATATCGCAAAAAAGCGCACGCGGTAAATGTTTTCTTCGGTGTAAATAAATTTTTAGTTTTAGCGCGTACTTTTTTACGCATTTTACGTGATGATAATGAAATTATTTCGAGTTGACGTGGTTATAGATTGTTTAAATATTCTAAATATCTACATGATTTATTTTAGTATATAGAAGACCCGGAGCAAAGTTGTCGATAATACTGCAATTTGATTTCATTCGTAAAATTGAAGGTAAAAAAGAACTTTTTAGAACTTGAACACGGCTAAAAGTATTGGTCTCATAAATAATACTAATATTCTTAGAAATAAATGCACTATTGATTTCATAATTTGCGAATATGCGGTACGAACTCAAAAGAAAAAAGAAAAAACACTGATCAAGGAAATTAAGTGCACACTCACCAACCGTCAAAAGCGTCGATGTATTTGTATATTTATACAGAGGAGGCGGAAGTATATAAGTAAGCACCAACGCAATTTACTCATTTTCTTTGTCACGGTTGTCGTTCTTCTAGTCTCTATCACTATTTTAATTTTTTACTAATCAACCAAATAAAGGTTTAGTCATTTCTACTAGATATCACATTAATTCGTTTACCTAATTTAATTATATGTGATTTTTGTATTATGTTTTTCGTGATTCTTAAATTTTGGTTATTTATCTGTCAGAGCTAATAGGTATGGCTCCACGACGACAATCAGCAGGTAGTAAAAATAATGGAGGTTCGGTAATGGAACAGAAACAAACTCCAACCTTAAATTGTAGATGGCCTCGTATTAACACGAGCTGCAGTGGTAGGCGGACCAGAAACTATACGGTCCTTGTTCTCGTTCGAAAAAACGTTGCAAATAATCTTTGACCAGTAGTTGTTTGTGATGAAACTAACCCTTTGAAACTAACAATTCCCAATAATAGAAAAAGGAAGAGTAGTAAAAGTTTCATTTGCATCACTGGCAACAAAGAATTCAGATTCTACAGTGCATTGGGGGTCATGGTGCTTCCCACAAGATGGCAGAGAACAACCAGAACCGCCATCGACATCTACAGTTGATGGTTCACAATGGGGGAGGGGTATTTGATTGCGATTGGTGCAAGAGGACCTTCCTCAAGAAACAAGGTCTGGCAACATATCACCATTTTTGTCATAACATGAGGGAACATCTTTAAAATGAGATTGTTCTGTTTCACTATAATTTTGACGGAAATCAGCTTCCCCCCGAGGCCTTTCTTCGAGAGGAACTTCTTATGCTACAATGCTGAAGTTCTCAATGTTTCTTAGCTAATTATGCTTTTCTTACTCAGTTATGTACTTATTTTTAACGTATCTCAGGCTTCTTTCATTTGCACGTGCTTCAATTAGTAATTTTTTTATTCTTTGTTGGTAGATCTCTACAATTACCGCACAAGATGTCAATCTAAGAACTGAAAATGATAATTCTTATGTATATTGAATATATAGACCCTTGTTTATTTTAGAACTTTTAATTATTACATTAATGTGAATTGTAACTCATATACATATATATATATAGCAAAAAAACGCACGCGGTAAATGTTTTCTTCGGTGTAAATAAATTTTTAGTTTTAGCGCGTACTTTTTTACGCATTTTACGTGATGATAATGAAATTATTTCGAGTTGACATGGTTATAGATTGTTTAAATATTCTAAATATCAAAATGATTTATTTTAGTAGATAGAAGACCCGGAGCAAAGTTGTCGATAATACTGCAATTTGATTTCATTCGTAAAATTGAAGGTAAAAAAGAACTTTTTAGAACTTGAACACGGCAAAAAGTATTGGTCTCATAAATAATACTAATATTCTTAGAAATAAATGTACTATTGATTTCATAATTTGCGAATATGCGGTACGAACTCAAAAGAAAAAAGAAAAACACTGATCAAAGAAATTAAGTGCACACTCACCAACCGTCAAAAGCGTCGATGTATTTGTATATTTATACAGAGGAGGCGGAAGTATATAAGTAAGCACCAACGGAATTTACTCATTTTCTTTGTCACGGCTGTCGTTCTTCTAGTCTCTATCACTATTTTAATTTTTTACTAATCAACCAAATAAAGGTTTAGTCATTTCTACTAGATATCACATTAATTGGTTTACCTAATTTAATTATATGTGATTTTTGTATTATGTTTTTCGTGATTCTTAAATTTTGGTTATTTATCTGTCAGAGCTAATAGGTATGGCTCCACGACGACAATCAGCAGGTAGTAAAAATAATGAAGGTTCGGTAATGGAACAGAAACAAACTCCAACCTTAAATTGTAGATGGCCTCGTATTAACACGAGCTGCAGTGGTAGGCGGACCAGAAACTATACGGTCCTTGTTCTCGTTCGAAAAAACGTTGCAAATAATCTTTGACCAGTAGTTGTTTGTGATGAAACTAACCCTTTGAAACTAACAATTCCCAATAATAGAAAAAGGAAGAGTAGTAAAAGTTTCATTTGCATCACTGGCAACAAAGAATTCAGATTCTACAGTGCATTGGGGGTCATGGTGCTTCCCACAAGATGGCAGAGAACAACCAGAACCGCGAGCGATAGCTACAACTGATGGTTCACAATGGGGGAGGGGTATTTGATTGCGATTGGTGCAAGAGGACTTTCCTCAACGCATCAACATTTTTGTCATAACATGAGGTAACATCTTTAAAATGAGATTGTTCTGTTTCACCATAATTTCGACCGAAATCAGCTTCCCCCCGAGGCCTTTCTTCGAGAGGAACTTCTTATGCTAAAATGCTGAAGTTCTCAATGTTTCTTAACTAATTATGCTTTTCTTACTCAGTTATGTACTTATTTTTAACGTATCTCAGGCTTCTTTCATTCGCACGTGCTTCAATTAGTAATTTTTTATTCTTTGTTGGTAGATCTCTACAATTACCGCACATGATGTCAATCTAAGAACTGAAAATGATAATTCTTATGTATATTGAATATATAGACCCTTGCTTATTTTAGAACTTTTAATTATTACATTAATGTGAATTGTAACTCATATACATATATATATAGCAAAAAAGCGCACTCGGTAAATGTTTTCTTCGGTGTAAATAAATTTTTAGTTTTAGGGCGTACTTTTTTACGCATTTTACGTGATGATAATGAAATTATTTCGAGTTGACGTGGTTATAGATTGTTTAAATATTCTAAATTTCAACATGATTTATTTTAGTAGATAGAAGACCCGGAGCAAAGTTGTCGATAATACTGCAATTTGATTTCATTCGTAAAATTGAAGGTAAAAAAGAACTTTTTAGAACTTGAACACGGCTAAAAGTATTGGTCTCATAAATAATACTAATATTCTTAGAAATAAATGCACTATTGATTTCATAATTTGCGAATATGCGGTACGAACTCAAAAGAAAAAAGAAAAACACTGATCAAGGAAATTAAGTGCACACTCACCAACCGTCAAAAGCGTCGATGTATTTGTATATTTATACAGAGGAGGCGGAAGTATATAAGTAAGCACCAACGCAATTTACTCATTTTCTTTGTCACGGCTGTCGTTCTTCTAGTCTCTATCACTATTTTAATTTTTTACTAATCAACCAAATAAAGGTTTAGTCATTTCTACTAGATATCACATTAATTGGTTTACCTAATTTAATTATATGTGATTTTTGTATTATGTTTTTCGTGATTCTTAAATTTTGGTTATTTATCTGTCAGAGCTAATAGGTATGGCTCCACGACGACAATCAGCAGGTAGTAATAATAATGAAGGTTCGGTAATGGAACAGAAACAAACTCCAACCTTAAATTGTAGATGGCCTCGTATTAACACGAGCTGCAGTGCTAGGCGGACCAGAAACTATACGGTCCTTGTTCTCGTTCAAAAAAACGTTGCAAATAATCTTTGACGAGTAGTTGTTTGTGATGAAACTAACCCTTTGAAACTAACAATTCCCAATAATAGAAAAAGGAAGAGTAGTAAAAGTTTCATTTGCATCACTGGCAACAAAGAATTCATATTCTACAGTGCATTGGGGGTCATGGTGCTTCCCACAAGATGGCAGAGAACAACCAGAACCGTGAGCGACAGCTACAGCTGATGGTTCACAATGGGGGAGGGGTATTTGATTGCGATTGGTGCAAGAGGACTTTCCTCAAGAAACAAGGTCTGGCAACGCATCACCATTTTTGTCATAACATGAGGGAACATCTTTAAAATGAGATTGTTCTGTTTCACCATAATTTCGACCGAAATCAGCTTCCCCCCGAGGCCTTTCTTCGAGAGGAACTTCTTATGCTACAATGCTGAAGTTCTCAATGTTTCTTAGCTAATTATGCTTTTCTTACTCAGTTATGTACTTATTTTTAACGTATCTCAGACTTCTTTCATTTGCACGTGCTTCAATTAGTAATTTTTTTATTCTTTGTTGGTAGATCTCTACAATTACAGCACAAGATGTCAATCTAAGAACTGAAAATGATAATTCTTATGTATATTGAATATATAGACCCTTGTTTATTTTAGAACTTTTAATTATTACATTAATGTGAATTGTAACTCATATACATATATATATAGCAAAAAAGCGCACGCGGTAAATGTTTTCTTCGGTGTAAATAAATTTTTAGTTTTAGGGCGTACTTTTTTACGCATTTTACGTGATGATAATGAAATTATTTCGAGTTGACGTGGTTATAGATTGTTTAAATATTCTAAATTTCAACATGATTTATTTTAGTAGATAGAAGACCCGGAGCAAAGTTGTCGATAATACTGCAATTTGATTTCATTCGTAAAATTGAAGGTAAAAAAGAACTTTTTAGAACTTGAACACGGCTAAAAGTATTGGTCTCATAAATAATACTAATATTCTTAGAAATAAATGCACTATTGATTTCATAATTTGCGAATATGCGGTACGAACTCAAAAGAAAAAAGAAAAACACTGATCAAGGAAATTAAGTGCACACTCACCAACCGTCAAAAGCGTCGATGTATTTGTATATTTATACAGAGGAGGCAGAAGTATATAAGTAAGCACCAACGGAATTTACTCATTTTCTTTGTCACGGCTGTCGTTCTTCTAGTCTCTATCACTATTTTAATTTTTTACTAATCAACCAAATAAAGGTTTAGTCATTTCTACTAGATATCACATTAATTGGTTTACCTAATTTAATTATATGTGATTTTTGTATTATGTTTTTCGTGATTCTTAAATTTTGGTTATTTATCTGTCAGAGCTAATAGGTATGGCTCCACGACGACAATCAGCAGGTAGTAAAAATAATGAAGGTTCGGTAATGGAACAGAAACAAACTCCAACCTTAAATTGTAGATGGCCTCGTATTAACACGAGCTGCAGTGGTAGGCGGACCAGAAACTATACGGTCCTTGTTCTCGTTCGAAAAAACGTTGCAAATAATCTTTGACCAGTAGTTGTTTGTGATGAAACTAACCCTTTGAAACTAACAATTCCCAATAATAGAAAAAGGAAGAGTAGTAAAAGTTTCATTTGCATCACTGGCAACAAAGAATTCAGATTCTACAGTGCATTGGGGGTCATGGTGCTTCCCACAAGATGGCAGAGAACAACCAGAACCGCGAGCGATAGCTACAACTGATGGTTCACAATGGGGGAGGGGTATTTGATTGCGATTGGTGCAAGAGGACTTTCCTCAACGCATCAACATTTTTGTCATAACATGAGGTAACATCTTTAAAATGAGATTGTTCTGTTTCACCATAATTTCGACCGAAATCAGCTTCCCCCCGAGGCCTTTCTTCGAGAGGAACTTCTTATGCTAAAATGCTGAAGTTCTCAATGTTTCTTAACTAATTATGCTTTTCTTACTCAGTTATGTACTTATTTTTAACGTATCTCAGGCTTCTTTCATTCGCACGTGCTTCAATTAGTAATTTTTTATTCTTTGTTGGTAGATCTCTACAATTACCGCACATGATGTCAATCTAAGAACTGAAAATGATAATTCTTATGTATATTGAATATATAGACCCTTGCTTATTTTAGAACTTTTAATTATTACATTAATGTGAATTGTAACTCATATACATATATATATAGCAAAAAAGCGCACTCGGTAAATGTTTTCTTCGGTGTAAATAAATTTTTAGTTTTAGGGCGTACTTTTTTACGCATTTTACGTGATGATAATGAAATTATTTCGAGTTGACGTGGTTATAGATTGTTTAAATATTCTAAATTTCAACATGATTTATTTTAGTAGATAGAAGACCCGGAGCAAAGTTGTCGATAATACTGCAATTTGATTTCATTCGTAAAATTGAAGGTAAAAAAGAACTTTTTAGAACTTGAACACGGCTAAAAGTATTGGTCTCATAAATAATACTAATATTCTTAGAAATAAATGCACTATTGATTTCATAATTTGCGAATATGCGGTACGAACTCAAAAGAAAAAAGAAAAACACTGATCAAGGAAATTAAGTGCACACTCACCAACCGTCAAAAGCGTCGATGTATTTGTATATTTATACAGAGGAGGCGGAAGTATATAAGTAAGCACCAACGCAATTTACTCATTTTCTTTGTCACGGCTGTCGTTCTTCTAGTCTCTATCACTATTTTAATTTTTTACTAATCAACCAAATAAAGGTTTAGTCATTTCTACTAGATATCACATTAATTGGTTTACCTAATTTAATTATATGTGATTTTTGTATTATGTTTTTCGTGATTCTTAAATTTTGGTTATTTATCTGTCAGAGCTAATAGGTATGGCTCCACGACGACAATCAGCAGGTAGTAATAATAATGAAGGTTCGGTAATGGAACAGAAACAAACTCCAACCTTAAATTGTAGATGGCCTCGTATTAACACGAGCTGCAGTGCTAGGCGGACCAGAAACTATACGGTCCTTGTTCTCGTTCAAAAAAACGTTGCAAATAATCTTTGACCAGTAGTTGTTTGTGATGAAACTAACCCTTTGAAACTAACAATTCCCAATAATAGAAAAAGGAAGAGTAGTAAAAGTTTCATTTGCATCACTGGCAACAAAGAATTCATATTCTACAGTGCATTGGGGGTCATGGTGCTTCCCACAAGATGGCAGAGAACAACCAGAACCGTGAGCGACAGCTACAGCTGATGGTTCACAATGGGGGAGGGGTATTTGATTGCGATTGGTGCAAGAGGACTTTCCTCAAGAAACAAGGTCTGGCAACGCATCACCATTTTTGTCATAACATGAGGGAACATCTTTAAAATGAGATTGTTCTGTTTCACCATAATTTCGACCGAAATCAGCTTCCCCCCGAGGCCTTTCTTCGAGAGGAACTTCTTATGCTACAATGCTGAAGTTCTCAATGTTTCTTAGCTAATTATGCTTTTCTTACTCAGTTATGTACTTATTTTTAACGTATCTCAGACTTCTTTCATTTGCACGTGCTTCAATTAGTAATTTTTTTATTCTTTGTTGGTAGATCTCTACAATTACAGCACAAGATGTCAATCTAAGAACTGAAAATGATAATTCTTATGTATATTGAATATATAGACCCTTGTTTATTTTAGAACTTTTAATTATTACATTAATGTGAATTGTAACTCATATACATATATATATAGCAAAAAAGCGCACGCGGTAAATGTTTTCTTCGGTGTAAATAAATTTTTAGTTTTAGGGCGTACTTTTTTACGCATTTTACGTGATGATAATGAAATTATTTCGAGTTGACGTGGTTATAGATTGTTTAAATATTCTAAATATCAACATGATTTATTTTAGTAGATAGAAGACCCGGAGCAAAGTTGTCGATAATACTGCAATTTGATTTCATTCGTAAAATTGAAGGTAAAAAAGAACTTTTTAGAACTTGAACACGGCTAAAAGTATTGGTCTCATAAATAATACTAATATTCTTAGAAATAAATGCACTATTGATTTCATAATTTGCGAATATGCGGTACGAACTCAAAAGAAAAAAGAAAAACACTGATCAAGGAAATTAAGTGCACACTCACCAACCGTCAAAAGCGTCGATGTATTTGTATATTTATACAGAGGAGGCGGAAGTATATAAGTAAGCACCAACGCAATTTACTCATTTTCTTTGTCACGGCTGTCGTTCTTCTAGTCTCTATCACTAATTTAATTTTTTACTAATCAACCAAATAAAGGTTTAGTCATTTCTACTAGATAT
This sequence comes from Linaria vulgaris, assembly GCA_948329865.1. Lineage (NCBI taxonomy): Eukaryota > Viridiplantae > Streptophyta > Magnoliopsida > Lamiales > Plantaginaceae > Linaria > Linaria vulgaris. The sequence goes on from OX415253.1 coordinate 79,328,677, forward strand.
CACATTAATTGGTTTACCTAATTTAATTATATGTGATTTTTGTATTATATTTTTCGTGATTCTTAAATTTTGGTTATTTATCTGTCAGAGCTAATAGGTATGGCTCCACGACGACAATCAGCAGGTAGTAATAATAATGAAGGTTCGGTAATGGAACAGAAACAAACTCCAACCTTAAATTGTAGATGGCCTCGTATTAACACGAGCTGCAGTGCTAGGCGGACCAGAAACTATACGGTCCTTGTTCTCGTTCAAAAAAACGTTGCAAATAATCTTTGACCAGTAGTTGTTTGTGATGAAACTAACCCTTTGAAACTAACAATTCCCAATAATAGAAAAAGGAAGAGTAGTAAAAGTTTCATTTGCATCACTGGCAACAAAGAATTCAGATTCTACAGTGCATTGGGGGTCATGGTGCTTCCCACAAGATGGCAGAGAACAACCAGAACCGCGAGCGACAGCTACAGCTGATGGTTCACAATGGGGGAGGGGTATTTGATTGCGATTGGTGCAAGAGGACTTTCCTCAAGAAACAAGGTCTGGCAACGCATCACCATTTTTGTCATAACATGAGGGAACATCTTTAAAATGAGATTGTTCTGTTTCACCATAATTTCGACCGAAATCAGCTTCCCCCCGAGGCCTTTCTTCGAGAGGAACTTCTTATGCTACAATGCTGAAGTTCTCAATGTTTCTTAGCTAATTATGCTTTTCTTACTCAGTTATGTACTTATTTTTAACGTATCTCAGACTTCTTTCATTTGCACGTGCTTCAATTAGTAATTTTTTTATTCTTTGTTGGTAGATCTCTACAATTACCGCACAAGATGTCAATCTAAGAACTGAAAATGATAATTCTTATGTATATTGAATATATAGACCCTTGTTTATTTTAGAACTTTTAATTATTACATTAATGTGAATTGTAACTCATATACATATATATATAGCAAAAAAGCGCACGCGGTAAATGTTTTCTTCGGTGTAAATAAATTTTTAGTTTTAGGGCGTACTTTTTTACGCATTTTACGTGATGATAATGAAATTATTTCGAGTTGACGTGGTTATAGATTGTTTAAATATTCTAAATATCAACATGATTTATTTTAGTAGATAGAAGACCCGGAGCAAAGTTGTCGATAATACTGCAATTTGATTTCATTCGTAAAATTGAAGGTAAAAAAGAACTTTTTAGAACTTGAACACGGCTAAAAGTATTGGTCTCATAAATAATACTAATATTCTTAGAAATAAATGCACTATTGATTTCATAATTTGCGAATATGCGGTACGAACTCAAAAGAAAAAAGAAAAACACTGATCAAGGAAATTAAGTGCACACTCACCAACCGTCAAAAGCGTCGATGTATTTGTATATTTATACAGAGGAGGCGGAAGTATATAAGTAAGCACCAACGCAATTTACTCATTTTCTTTGTCACGGCTGTCGTTCTTCTAGTCTCTATCACTATTTTAATTTTTTACTAATCAACCAAATAAAGGTTTAGTCATTTCTACTAGATATCACATTAATTGGTTTACCTAATTTAATTATATGTGATTTTTGTATTATGTTTTTCGTGATTCTTAAATTTTGGTTATTTATCTGTCAGAGCTAATAGGTATGGCTCCACGACGACAATCAGCAGGTAGTAATAATAATGAAGGTTCGGTAATGGAACAGAAACAAACTCCAACCTTAAATTGTAGATGGCCTCGTATTAACACGAGCTGCAGTGCTAGGCGGACCAGAAACTATACGGTCCTTGTTCTCGTTCAAAAAAACGTTGCAAATAATCTTTGACCAGTAGTTGTTTGTGATGAAACTAACCCTTTGAAACTAACAATTCCCAATAATAGAAAAAGGAAGAGTAGTAAAAGTTTCATTTGCATCACTGGCAACAAAGAATTCAGATTCTACAGTGCATTGGGGGTCATGGTGCTTCCCACAAGATGGCAGAGAACAACCAGAACCGCGAGCGACAGCTACAGCTGATGGTTCACAATGGGGGAGGGGTATTTGATTGCGATTGGTGCAAGAGGACTTTCCTCAAGAAACAAGGTCTGGCAACGCATCACCATTTTTGTCATAACATGAGGGAACATCTTTAAAATGAGTTTGTTCTGTTTCACCATAATTTCGACCGAAATCAGCTTCCCCCCGAGGCCTTTCTTCGAGAGGAACTTCTTATGCTACAATGCTGAAGTTCTCAATGTTTCTTAGCTAATTATGCTTTTCTTACTCAGTTATGTACTTATTTTTAACGTATCTCAGGCTTCTTTCATTTGCACGTGCTTCAATTAGTAATTTTTTTATTCTTTGTTGGTAGATCTCTACAATTACCGCACAAGATGTCAATCTAAGAACTGAAAATGATAATTCTTATGTATATTGAATATATAGACCCTTGTTTATTTTAGAACTTTTAATTATTACATTAATGTGAATTGTAACTCATATACATATATATATAGCAAAAAAACGCACGCTGTAAATGTTTTCTTCGGTGTAAATAAATTTTTAGTTTTAGCGCGTACTTTTTTACGCATTTTACGTGATGATAATGAAATTATTTCGAGTTGACATGGTTATAGATTGTTTAAATATTCTAAATATCAACATGATTTATTTTAGTAGATAGAAGACCCGGAGCAAAGTTGTCGATAATACTGCAATTTGATTTCATTCGTAAAATTGAAGGTAAAAAAGAACTTTTTAGAACTTGAACACGGCAAAAAGTATTGGTCTCATAAATAATACTAATATTCTTAGAAATAAATGCACTATTGATTTCATAATTTGCGAATATGCGGTACGAACTCAAAAGAAAAAAGAAAAACACTGATAAAGGAAATTAAGTGCACACTCACCAACCGTCAAAAGCGTCGATGTATTTGTATATTTATACAGAGGAGGCGGAAGTATATAAGTAAGCACCAACGCAATTTACTCATTTTCTTTGTCACGACTGTCGTTCTTCTAGTCTCTATCACTATTTTAATTTTTTACTAAGCAACCAAATAAAGGTTTAGTCATTTCTACTAGATATCACATTAATTGGTTTACCTAATTTAATTATATGTGATTTTTGTATTATGTTTTTCGTGATTCTTAAATTTTGGTTATTTATCTGTCAGAGCTAATAGGTATGGCTCCACGACGACAATCAGCAGGTAGTAATAATAATGAAGGTTCGGTAATGGAACAGAAACAAACTCCAACCTTAAATTGTAGATGGCCTCGTATTAACACGAGCTGCAGTGCTAGGCGGACCAGAAACTATACGGTCCTTGTTCTTGTTCAAAAAAACGTTGCAAATAATCTTTGACCAGTAGTTGTTTGTGATGAAACTAACCCTTTGAAACTAACAATTCCCAATAATAGAAAAAGGAAGAGTAGTAAAAGTTTCATTTGCATCACTGGCAACAAAGAATTCAGATTCTACAGTGCATTGGGGGTCATGGTGCTTCCCACAAGATGGCAGAGAACAACCAGAACCGCGAGCGACAGCTACAGCTGATGGTTCACAATGGGGGAGGGGTATTTGATTGCGATTGGTGCAAGAGGACTTTCCTCAAGAAACAAGGTCTGGCAACGCATCACCATTTTTGTCATAACATGAGGGAACATCTTTAAAATGAGTTTGTTCTGTTTCACCATAATTTCGACCGAAATCAGCTTCCCCCCGAGGCCTTTCTTCGAGAGGAACTTCTTATGCTACAATGCTGAAGTTCTCAATGTTTCTTAGCTAATTATGCTTTTCTTACTCAGTTATGTACTTATTTTTAACGTATCTCAGGCTTCTTTCATTTGCACGTGCTTCAATTAGTAATTTTTTTATTCTTTGTTGGTAGATCTCTACAATTACCGCACAAGATGTCAATCTAAGAACTGAAAATGATAATTCTTATGTATATTGAATATATAGACCCTTGTTTATTTTAGAACTTTTAATTATTACATTAATGTGAATTGTAACTCATATACATATATATATAGCAAAAAAACGCACGCTGTAAATGTTTTCTTCGGTGTAAATAAATTTTTAGTTTTAGCGCGTACTTTTTTACGCATTTTACGTGATGATAATGAAATTATTTCGAGTTGACATGGTTATAGATTGTTTAAATATTCTAAATATCAACATGATTTATTTTAGTAGATAGAAGACCCGGAGCAAAGTTGTCGATAATACTGCAATTTGATTTCATTCGTAAAATTGAAGGTAAAAAAGAACTTTTTAGAACTTGAACACGGCAAAAAGTATTGGTCTCATAAATAATACTAATATTCTTAGAAATAAATGCACTATTGATTTCATAATTTGCGAATATGCGGTACGAACTCAAAAGAAAAAAGAAAAACACTGATAAAGGAAATTAAGTGCACACTCACCAACCGTCAAAAGCGTCGATGTATTTGTATATTTATACAGAGGAGGCGGAAGTATATAAGTAAGCACCAACGCAATTTACTCATTTTCTTTGTCACGACTGTCGTTCTTCTAGTCTCTATCACTATTTTAATTTTTTACTAAGCAACCAAATAAAGGTTTAGTCATTTCTACTAGATATCACATTAATTGGTTTACCTAATTTAATTATATGTGATTTTTGTATTATGTTTTTCGTGATTCTTAAATTTTGGTTATTTATCTGTCAGAGCTAATAGGTATGGCTCCACGACGACAATCAGCAGGTAGTAATAATAATGAAGGTTCGGTAATGGAACAGAAACAAACTCCAACCTTAAATTGTAGATGGCCTCGTATTAACACGAGCTGCAGTGCTAGGCGGACCAGAAACTATACGGTCCTTGTTCTCGTTCAAAAAAACGTTGCAAATAATCTTTGACCAGTAGTTGTTTGTGATGAAACTAACCCTTTGAAACTAACAATTCCCAATAATAGAAAAAGGAAGAGTAGTAAAAGTTTCATTTGCATCACTGGCAACAAAGAATTCAGATTCTACAGTGCATTGGGGGTCATGGTGCTTCCCACAAGATGGCAGAGAACAACCAGAACCGCGAGCGACAGCTACAGCTGATGGTTCACAATGGGGGAGGGGTATTTGATTGCGATTGGTGCAAGAGGACTTTCCTCAAGAAACAAGGTCTGGCAACGCATCACCATTTTTGTCATAACATGAGGGAACATCTTTAAAATGAGATTGTTCTGTTTCACCATAATTTCGACCGAAATCAGCTTCCCCCCGAGGCCTTTCTTCGAGAGGAACTTCTTATGCTACAATGCTGAAGTTCTCAATGTTTCTTAGCTAATTATGCTTTTCTTACTCAGTTATGTACTTATTTTTAACGTATCTCAGACTTCTTTCATTTGCACGTGCTTCAATTAGTAATTTTTTTATTCTTTGTTGGTAGATCTCTACAATTACCGCACAAGATGTCAATCTAAGAACTGAAAATGATAATTCTTATGTATATTGAATATATAGACCCTTGTTTATTTTAGAACTTTTAATTATTACATTAATGTGAATTGTAACTCATATACATATATATATAGCAAAAAAGCGCACGCAGTAAATGTTTTCTTCGGTGTAAATAAATTTTTAGTTTTAGGGCGTACTTTTTTACGCATTTTACGTGATGATAATGAAATTATTTCGAGTTGACGTGGTTATAGATTGTTTAAATATTCTAAATATCAACATGATTTATTTTAGTAGATAGAAGACCCGGAGCAAAGTTGTCGATAATACTGCAATTTGATTTCATTCGTAAAATTGAAGGTAAAAAAGAACTTTTTAGAACTTGAACACGGCTAAAAGTATTGGTCTCATAAATAATACTAATATTCTTAGAAATAAATGCACTATTGATTTCATAATTTGCGAATATGCGGTACGAACTCAAAAGAAAAAAGAAAAACACTGATCAAGGAAATTAAGTGCACACTCACCAACCGTCAAAAGCGTCGATGTATTTGTATATTTATACAGAGGAGGCGGAAGTATATAAGTAAGCACCAACGCAATTTACTCATTTTCTTTGTCACGGCTGTCGTTCTTCTAGTCTCTATCACTATTTTAATTTTTTACTAATCAACCAAATAAAGGTTTAGTCATTTCTACTAGATATCACATTAATTGGTTTACCTAATTTAATTATATGTGATTTTTGTATTATGTTTTTCGTGATTCTTAAATTTTGGTTATTTATCTGTCAGAGCTAATAGGTATGGCTCCACGACGACAATCAGCAGGTAGTAATAATAATGAAGGTTCGGTAATGGAACAGAAACAAACTCCAACCTTAAATTGTAGATGGCCTCGTATTAACACGAGCTGCAGTGCTAGGCGGACCAGAAACTATACGGTCCTTGTTCTCGTTCAAAAAAACGTTGCAAATAATCTTTGACCAGTAGTTGTTTGTGATGAAACTAACCCTTTGAAACTAACAATTCCCAATAATAGAAAAAGGAAGAGTAGTAAAAGTTTCATTTGCATCACTGGCAACAAAGAATTCAGATTCTACAGTGCATTGGGGGTCATGGTGCTTCCCACAAGATGGCAGAGAACAACCAGAACCGCGAGCGACAGCTACAGCTGATGGTTCACAATGGGGGAGGGGTATTTGATTGCGATTGGTGCAAGAGGACTTTCCTCAAGAAACAAGGTCTGGCAACGCATCACCATTTTTGTCATAACATGAGGGAACATCTTTAAAATGAGTTTGTTCTGTTTCACCATAATTTCGACCGAAATCAGCTTCCCCCCGAGGCCTTTCTTCGAGAGGAACTTCTTATGCTACAATGCTGAAGTTCTCAATGTTTCTTAGCTAATTATGCTTTTCTTACTCAGTTATGTACTTATTTTTAACGTATCTCAGGCTTCTTTCATTTGCACGTGCTTCAATTAGTAATTTTTTTATTCTTTGTTGGTAGATCTCTACAATTACCGCACAAGATGTCAATCTAAGAACTGAAAATGATAATTCTTATGTATATTGAATATATAGACCCTTGTTTATTTTAGAACTTTTAATTATTACATTAATGTGAATTGTAACTCATATACATATATATATAGCAAAAAAACGCACGCTGTAAATGTTTTCTTCGGTGTAAATAAATTTTTAGTTTTAGCGCGTACTTTTTTACGCATTTTACGTGATGATAATGAAATTATTTCGAGTTGACATGGTTATAGATTGTTTAAATATTCTAAATATCAACATGATTTATTTTAGTAGATAGAAGACCCGGAGCAAAGTTGTCGATAATACTGCAATTTGATTTCATTCGTAAAATTGAAGGTAAAAAAGAACTTTTTAGAACTTGAACACGGCAAAAAGTATTGGTCTCATAAATAATACTAATATTCTTAGAAATAAATGCACTATTGATTTCATAATTTGCGAATATGCGGTACGAACTCAAAAGAAAAAAGAAAAACACTGATAAAGGAAATTAAGTGCACACTCACCAACCGTCAAAAGCGTCGATGTATTTGTATATTTATACAGAGGAGGCGGAAGTATATAAGTAAGCACCAACGCAATTTACTCATTTTCTTTGTCACGACTGTCGTTCTTCTAGTCTCTATCACTATTTTAATTTTTTACTAAGCAACCAAATAAAGGTTTAGTCATTTCTACTAGATATCACATTAATTGGTTTACCTAATTTAATTATATGTGATTTTTGTATTATGTTTTTCGTGATTCTTAAATTTTGGTTATTTATCTGTCAGAGCTAATAGGTATGGCTCCACGACGACAATCAGCAGGTAGTAAAAATAATGAAGGTTCGGTAATGGAACAGAAACAAACTCCAACCTTAAATTGTAGATGGCCTCGTATTAACACGAGCTGCAGTGGTAGGCGGACCAGAAACTATACGGTCCTTGTTCTCGTTCGAAAAAACGTTGCAAATAATCTTTGACCAGTAGTTGTTTGTGATGAAACTAACCCTTTGAAACTAACAATTCCCAATAATAGAAAAAGGAAGAGTAGTAAAAGTTTCATTTGCATCACTGGCAACAAAGAATTCAGATTCTACAGTGCATTGGGGGTCATGGTGCTTCCCACAAGATGGCAGAGAACAACCAGAACCGCGAGCGATAGCTACAACTGATGGTTCACAATGGGGGAGGGGTATTTGATTGCGATTGGTGCAAGAGGACTTTCCTCAACGCATCAACATTTTTGTCATAACATGAGGGAACATCTTTAAAATGAGATTGTTCTGTTTCACCATAATTTCGACCGAAATCAGCTTCCCCCCGAGGCCTTTCTTCGAGAGGAATTCTTATGCTACAATGCTGAAGTTCTCAATGTTTCTTAGCTAATTATGCTTTTCTTACCCAGTTATGTACTTATTTTTAACGTATCTCAGGCTTCTTTCATTTGCACGTGCTTCAATTAGTAATTTTTTTATTCTTTGTTGGTAGATCTCTACAATTACCGCACAAGATGTCAATCTAAGAACTGAAAATGATAATTCTTATGTATATTGAATATATAGACCCTTGTTTATTTTAGAACTTTTAATTATTACATTAATGTGAATTGTAACTCATATACATATATATATATAGCAAAAAAGCGCACGCGGTAAATGTTTTCTTCGGTGTAAATAAATTTTTAGTTTTAGGGCGTACTTTTTTACGCATTTTACGTGATGATAATGAAATTATTTCGAGTTGACGTGGTTATAGATTGTTTAAATATTCTAAATATCAACATGATTTATTTTAGTAGATAGAAGACCCGGAGCAAAGTTGTCGATAATACTGCAATTTGATTTCATTCGTAAAATTGAAGGTAAAAAAGAACTTTTTAGAACTTGAACACGGCTAAAAGTATTGGTCTCATAAATAATACTAATATTCTTAGAAATAAATGCACTATTGATTTCATAATTTGCGAATATGCGGTACGAACTCAAAAGAAAAAAGAAAAACACTGATCAAGGAAATTAAGTGCACACTCACCAACCGTCAAAAGCGTCGATGTATTTGTATATTTATACAGAGGAGGCGGAAGTATATAAGTAAGCACCAACGCAATTTACTCATTTTCTTTGTCACGGCTGTCGTTCTTCTAGTCTCTATCACTATTTTAATTTTTTACTAATCAACCAAATAAAGGTTTAGTCATTTCTACTAGATATCACATTAATTGGTTTACCTAATTTAATTATATGTGATTTTTGTATTATGTTTTTCGTGATTCTTAAATTTTGGTTATTTATCTGTCAGAGCTAATAGGTATGGCTCCACGACGACAATCAGCAGGTAGTAATAATAATGAAGGTTCGGTAATGGAACAGAAACAAACTCCAACCTTAAATTGTAGATGGCCTCGTATTAACACGAGCTGCAGTGCTAGGCGGACCAGAAACTATACGGTCCTTGTTCTCATTCAAAAAAACGTTGCAAATAATCTTTGACCAGTAGTTGTTTGTGATGAAACTAACCCTTTGAAACTAACAATTCCCAATAATAGAAAAAGGAAGAGTAGTAAAAGTTTCATTTGCATCACTGGCAACAAAGAATTCAGATTCTACAGTGCATTGGGGGTCATGGTGCTTCCCACAAGATGGCAGAGAACAACCAGAACCGCGAGCGACAGCTACAGCTGATGGTTCACAATGGGGGAGGGGTATTTGATTGCGATTGGTGCAAGAGGACTTTCCTCAAGAAACAAGGTCTGGCAACGCATCACCATTTTTGTCATAACATGAGGGAACATCTTTAAAATGAGATTGTTCTGTTTCACCATAATTTCGACCGAAATCAGCTTCCCCCCGAGGCCTTTCTTCGAGAGGAACTTCTTATGCTACAATGCTGAAGTTCTCAATGTTTCTTAGCTAATTATGCTTTTCTTACTCAGTTATGTACTTATTTTTAACGTATCTCAGACTTCTTTCATTTGCACGTGCTTCAATTAGTAATTTTTTTATTCTTTGTTGGTAGATCTCTACAATTACCGCACAAGATGTCAATCTAAGAACTGAAAATGATAATTCTTATGTATATTGAATATATAGACCCTTGTTTATTTTAGAACTTTTAATTATTACATTAATGTGAATTGTAACTCATATACATATATATATAGCAAAAAAACGCACGCGGTAAATGTTTTCTTCGGTGTAAATAAATTTTTAGTTTTAGCGCGTACTTTTTTACGCATTTTACGTGATGATAATGAAATTATTTCGAGTTGACATGGTTATAGATTGTTTAAATATTCTAAATATCAACATGATTTATTTTAGTAGATAGAAGACCGGAGCAAAGTTGTCGATAATACTGCAATTTGATTTCATTCGTAAAATTGAAGGTAAAAAAGAACTTTTTAGAACTTGAACACGGCAAAAAGTATTGGTCTCATAAATAATACTAATATTCTTAGAAATAAATGCACTATTGATTTCATAATTTGCGAATATGCGGTACGAACTCAAAAGAAAAAAGAAAAACACTGATAAAGGAAATTAAGTGCACACTCACCAACCGTCAAAAGCGTCGATGTATTTGTATATTTATACAGAGGAGGCGGAAGTATATAAGTAAGCACCAACGCAATTTACTCATTTTCTTTGTCACGGCTGTCGTTCTTCTAGTCTCTATCACTATTTTAATTTTTTACTAAGCAACCAAATAAAGGTTTAGTCATTTCTACTAGATATCACATTAATTGGTTTACCTAATTTAATTATATGTGATTTTTGTATTATGTTTTTCGTGATTCTTAAATTTTGGTTATTTATCTGTCAGAGCTAATAGGTATGGCTCCACGACGACAATCAGCAGGTAGTAAAAATAATGAAGGTTCGGTAATGGAACAGAAACAAACTCCAACCTTAAATTGTAGATGGCCTCGTATTAACACGAGCTGCAGTGGTAGGCGGACCAGAAACTATACGGTCCTTGTTCTCGTTCGAAAAAACGTTGCAAATAATCTTTGACCAGTAGTTGTTTGTGATGAAACTAACCCTTTGAAACTAACAATTCCCAATAATAGAAAAAGGAAGAGTAGTAAAAGTTTCATTTGCATCACTGGCAACAAAGAATTCAGATTCTACAGTGCATTGGGGGTCATGGTGCTTCCCACAAGATGGCAGAGAACAACCAGAACCGCGAGCGATAGCTACAACTGATGGTTCACAATGGGGGAGGGGTATTTGATTGCGATTGGTGCAAGAGGACTTTCCTCAACGCATCAACATTTTTGTCATAACATGAGGGAACATCTTTAAAATGAGATTGTTCTGTTTCACCATAATTTCGACCGAAATCAGCTTCCCCCCGAGGCCTTTCTTCGAGAGGAACTTCTTATGCTAAAATGCTGAAGTTCTCAATGTTTCTTAACTAATTATGCTTTTCTTACTCAGTTATGTACTTATTTTTAACGTATCTCAGGCTTCTTTCATTCGCACGTGCTTCAATTAGTAATTTTTTATTCTTTGTTGGTAGATCTCTACAATTACCGCACAAGATGTCAATCTAAGAACTGAAAATGATAATTCTTATGTATATTGAATATATAGACCCTTGTTTATTTTAGAACTTTTAATTATTACATTAATGTGAATTGTAACTCATATACATATATATATAGCAAAAAAGCGCACGCGGTAAATGTTTTCTTCGGTGTAAATAAATTTTTAGTTTTAGGGCGTACTTTTTTACGCATTTTACGTGATGATAATGAAATTATTTCGAGTTGACGTGGTTATAGATTGTTTAAATATTCTAAATATCAACATGATTTATTTTAGTAGATAGAAGACCCGGAGCAAAGTTGTCGATAATACTGCAATTTGATTTCATTCGTAAAATTGAAGGTAAAAAAGAACTTTTTAGAACTTGAACACGGCTAAAAGTATTGGTCTCATAAATAATACTAATATTCTTAGAAATAAATGCACTATTGATTTCATAATTTGCGAATATGCGGTACGAACTCAAAAGAAAAAAGAAAAACACTGATAAAGGAAATTAAGTGCACACTCACCAACCGTCAAAAGCGTCGATGTATTTGTATATTTATACAGAGGAGGCGGAAGTATATAAGTAAGCACCAACGCAATTTACTCATTTTCTTTGTCATGGCTGTCGTTCTTCTAGTCTCTATCACTATTTTAATTTTTTACTAAGCAACCAAATAAAGGTTTAGTCATTTCTACTAGATATCACATTAATTGGTTTACCTAATTTCATTATATGTGATTTTTGTATTATGTTTTTCGTGATTCTTAAATTTTGGTTATTTATCTGTCAGAGCTAATAGGTATGGCTCCACGACGACAATCAGCAGGTAGTAAAAATAATGAAGGTTCGGTAATGGAACAGAAACAAACTCCAACCTTAAATTGTAGATGGCCTCGTATTAACACGAGCTGCAGTGGTAGGCGGACCAGAAACTATACGGTCCTTGTTCTCGTTCGAAAAAACGTTGCAAATAATCTTTGACCAGTAGTTGTTTGTGATGAAACTAACCCTTTGAAACTAACAATTCCCAATAATAGAAAAAGGAAGAGTAGTAAAAGTTTCATTTGCATCACTGGCAACAAAGAATTCAGATTCTACAGTGCATTGGGGGTCATGGTGCTTCCCACAAGATGGCAGAGAACAACCAGAACCGCGAGCGATAGCTACAACTGATGGTTCACAATGGGGGAGGGGTATTTGATTGCGATTGGTGCAAGAGGACTTTCCTCAACGCATCAACATTTTTGTCATAACATGAGGGAACATCTTTAAAATGAGATTGTTCTGTTTCACCATAATTTCGACCGAAATCAGCTTCCCCCCGAGGCCTTTCTTCGAGAGGAACTTCTTATGCTAAAATGTTGAAGTTCTCAATGTTTCTTAACTAATTATGCTTTTCTTACTCAGTTATGTACTTATTTTTAACGTATCTCAGGCTTCTTTCATTCGCACGTGCTTCAATTAGTAATTTTTTATTCTTTGTTGGTAGATCTCTACAATTACCGCACAAGATGTCAATCTAAGAACTGAAAATGATAATTCTTATGTATATTGAATATATAGACCCTTGTTTATTTTAGAACTTTTAATTATTACATTAATGTGAATTGTAACTCATATACATATATATATAGCAAAAAAGCGCACGCGGTAAATGTTTTCTTCGGTGTAAATAAATTTTTAGTTTTAGGGCGTACTTTTTTACGCATTTTACGTGATGATAATGAAATTATTTCGAGTTGACGTGGTTATAGATTGTTTAAATATTCTAAATATCAACATGATTTATTTTAGTAGATAGAAGACCCGGAGCAAAGTTGTCGATAATACTGCAATTTGATTTCATTCGTAAAATTGAAGGTAAAAAAGAACTTTTTAGAACTTGAACACGGCTAAAAGTATTGGTCTCATAAATAATACTAATATTCTTAGAAATAAATGCACTATTGATTTCATAATTTGCGAATATGCGGTACGAACTCAAAAGAAAAAAGAAAAACACTGATAAAGGAAATTAAGTGCACACTCACCAACCGTCAAAAGCGTCGATGTATTTGTATATTTATACAGAGGAGGCGGAAGTATATAAGTAAGCACCAACGCAATTTACTCATTTTCTTTGTCACGGCTGTCGTTCTTCTAGTCTCTATCACTATTTTAATTTTTTACTAAGCAACCAAATAAAGGTTTAGTCATTTCTACTAGATATCACATTAATTGGTTTACCTAATTTCATTATATGTGATTTTTGTATTATGTTTTTCGTGATTCTTAAATTTTGGTTATTTATCTGTCAGAGCTAATAGGTATGGCTCCACGACGACAATCAGCAGGTAGTAAAAATAATGAAGGTTCGGTAATGGAACAGAAACAAACTCCAACCTTAAATTGTAGATGGCCTCGTATTAACACGAGCTGCAGTGGTAGGCGGACCAGAAACTATACGGTCCTTGTTCTCGTTCGAAAAAACGTTGCAAATAATCTTTGACCAGTAGTTGTTTGTGATGAAACTAACCCTTTGAAACTAACAATTCCCAATAATAGAAAAAGGAAGAGTAGTAAAAGTTTCATTTGCATCACTGGCAACAAAGAATTCAGATTCTACAGTGCATTGGGGGTCATGGTGCTTCCCACAAGATGGCAGAGAACAACCAGAACCGCGAGCGATAGCTACAACTGATGGTTCACAATGGGGGAGGGGTATTTGATTGCGATTGGTGCAAGAGGACTTTCCTCAACGCATCAACATTTTTGTCATAACATGAGGGAACATCTTTAAAATGAGATTGTTCTGTTTCACCATAATTTCGACCGAAATCAGCTTCCCCCCGAGGCCTTTCTTCGAGAGGAACTTCTTATGCTAAAATGTTGAAGTTCTCAATGTTTCTTAACTAATTATGCTTTTCTTACTCAGTTATGTACTTATTTTTAACGTATCTCAGGCTTCTTTCATTCGCACGTGCTTCAATTAGTAATTTTTTATTCTTTGTTGGTAGATCTCTACAATTACCGCACAAGATGTCAATCTAAGAACTGAAAATGATAATTCTTATGTATATTGAATATATAGACCCTTGTTTATTTTAGAACTTTTAATTATTACATTAATGTGAATTGTAACTCATATACATATATATATAGCAAAAGAGCGCACGCGGTAAATGTTTTCTTCGGTGTAAATAAATTTTTAGTTTTAGGGCGTACTTTTTTACGCATTTTACGTGATGATAATGAAATTATTTCGAGTTGACGTGGTTATAGATTGTTTAAATATTCTAAATATCAACATGATTTATTTTAGTAGATAGAAGACCCGGAGCAAAGTTGTCGATAATACTGCAATTTGATTTCATTCGTAAAATTGAAGGTAAAAAAGAACTTTTTAGAACTTGAACACGGCTAAAAGTATTGGTCTAATAAATAATACTAATATTCTTAGAAATAAATGCACTATTGATTTCATAATTTGCGAATATGCGGTACGAACTCAAAAGAAAAAAGAAAAACACTGATAAAGGAAATTAAGTGCACACTCACCAACCGTCAAAAGCGTCGATGTATTTGTATATTTATACAGAGGAGGCGGAAGTATATAAGTAAGCACCAACGCAATTTACTCATTTTCTTTGTCACGGCTGTCGTTATTCTAGTCTCTATCACTATTTTAATTTTTTACTAAGCAACCAAATAAAGGTTTAGTCATTTCTACTAGATATCACATTAATTGGTTTACCTAATTTAATTATATGTGATTTTTGTATTATGTTTTTCGTGATTCTTAAATTTTGGTTATTTATCTGTCAGAGCTAATAGGTATGGCTCCACGACGACAATCAGCAGGTAGTAAAAATAATGAAGGTTCGGTAATGGAACAGAAACAAACTCCAACCTTAAATTGTAGATGGCCTCGTATTAACACGAGCTGCAGTGGTAGGCGGACCAGAAACTATACGGTCCTTGTTCTCGTTCGAAAAAACGTTGCAAATAATCTTTGACCAGTAGTTGTTTGTGATGAAACTAACCCTTTGAAACTAACAATTCCCAATAATAGAAAAAGGAAGAGTAGTAAAAGTTTCATTTGCATCACTGGCAACAAAGAATTCAGATTCTACAGTGCATTGGGGGTCATGGTGCTTCCCACAAGATGGTAGAGAACAACCAGAACCGCGAGCGACAGCTACAGCTGATGGTTCACAATGGGGGAGGGGTATTTGATTGCGATTGGTGCAAGAGGACTTTCCTCAAGAAACAAGGTCTGGCAACGCATCACCATTTTTGTCATAACATGAGGGAACATCTTTAAAATGAGATAGTTCTGTTTCACCATAATTTCGACCGAAATCAGCTTCCCCCCGAGGCCTTTCTTCGAGAGGAACTTCTTATGCTACAATGCTGAAGTTCTCAATGTTTCTTAGCTAATTATGCTTTTCTTACTCAGTTATGTACTTATTTTTAACGTATCTCAGGCTTCTTTCATTTGCACGTGCTTCAATTAGTAATTTTTTTATTCTTTGTTGGTAGATCTCTACAATTACCGCACAAGATGTCAATCTAAGAACTGAAAATGATAATTCTTATGTATATTGAATATATAGACCCTTGTTTATTTTAGAACTTTTAATTATTACATTAATGTGAATTGTAACTCATATACATATATATATAGCAAAAAAACGCACGCGGTAAATGTTTTCTTCGGTGTAAATAAATTTTTAGTTTTAGCGCGTACTTTTTTACGCATTTTACGTGATGATAATGAAATTATTTCGAGTTGACATGGTTATAGATTGTTTAAATATTCTAAATATCAACATGATTTATTTTAGTAGATAGAAGACCCGGAGCAAAGTTGTCGATAATACTGCAATTTGATTTCATTCGTAAAATTGAAGGTAAAAAAGAACTTTTTAGAACTTGAACACGGCAAAAAGTATTGGTCTCATAAATAATACTAATATTCTTAGAAATAAATGCACTATTGATTTCATAATTTGCGAATATGCGGTACGAACTCAAAAGAAAAAAGAAAAACACTGATAAAGGAAATTAAGTGCACACTCACCAACCGTCAAAAGCGTCGATGTATTTGTATATTTATACAGAGGAGGCGGAAGTATATAAGTAAGCACCAACGCAATTTACTCATTTTCTTTGTCACGGCTGTCGTTCTTCTAGTCTCTATCACTATTTTAATTTTTTACTAAGCAACCAAATAAAGGTTTAGTCATTTCTACTAGATATCACATTAATTGGTTTACCTAATTTAATTATATGTGATTTTTGTATTATGTTTTTCGTGATTCTTAAATTTTGGTTATTTATCTGTCAGAGCTAATAGGTATGGCTCCACGACGACAATCAGCAGGTAGTAAAAATAATGAAGGTTCGGTAATGGAACAGAAACAAACTCCAACCTTAAATTGTAGATGGCCTCGTATTAACACGAGCTGCAGTGGTAGGCGGACCAGAAACTATACGGTCCTTGTTCTCGTTCGAAAAAACGTTGCAAATAATCTTTGACCAGTAGTTGTTTGTGATGAAACTAACCCTTTGAAACTAACAATTCCCAATAATAGAAAAAGGAAGAGTAGTAAAAGTTTCATTTGCATCACTGGCAACAAAGAATTCAGATTCTACAGTGCATTGGGGGTCATGGTGCTTCCCACAAGATGGCAGAGAACAACCAGAACCGCGAGCGATAGCTACAACTGATGGTTCACAATGGGGGAGGGGTATTTGATTGCGATTGGTGCAAGAGGACTTTCCTCAACGCATCAACATTTTTGTCATAACATGAGGGAACATCTTTAAAATGAGATTGTTCTGTTTCACCATAATTTCGACCGAAATCAGCTTCCCCCCGAGGCCTTTCTTCGAGAGGAACTTCTTATGCTAAAATGCTGAAGTTCTCAATGTTTCTTAACTAATTATGCTTTTCTTACTCAGTTATGTACTTATTTTTAACGTATCTCAGGCTTCTTTCATTCGCACGTGCTTCAATTAGTAATTTTTTATTCTTTGTTGGTAGATCTCTACAATTACCGCACAAGATGTCAATCTAAGAACTGAAAATGATAATTCTTATGTATATTGAATATATAGACCCTTGTTTATTTTAGAACTTTTAATTATTACATTAATGTGAATTGTAACTCATATACATATATATATAGCAAAAAAGCGCACGCGGTAAATGTTTTCTTCGGTGTAAATAAATTTTTAGTTTTAGGGCGTACTTTTTTACGCATTTTACGTGATGATAATGAAATTATTTCGAGTTGACGTGGTTATAGATTGTTTAAATATTCTAAATATCAACATGATTTATTTTAGTAGATAGAAGACCCGGAGCAAAGTTGTCGATAATACTGCAATTTGATTTCATTCGTAAAATTGAAGGTAAAAAAGAACTTTTTAGAACTTGAACACGGCTAAAAGTATTGGTCTAATAAATAATACTAATATTCTTAGAAATAAATGCACTATTGATTTCATAATTTGCGAATATGCGGTACGAACTCAAAAGAAAAAAGAAAAACACTGATAAAGGAAATTAAGTGCACACTCACCAACCGTCAAAAGCGTCGATGTATTTGTATATTTATACAGAGGAGGCGGAAGTATATAAGTAAGCACCAACGCAATTTACTCATTTTCTTTGTCACGGCTGTCGTTCTTCTAGTCTCTATCACTATTTTAATTTTTTACTAAGCAACCAAATAAAGGTTTAGTCATTTCTACTAGATATCACATTAATTGGTTTACCTAATGTAATTATATGTGATTTTTGTATTATGTTTTTCGTGATTCTTAAATTTTGGTTATTTATCTGTCAGAGCTAATAGGTATGGCTCCACGACGACAATCAGCAGGTAGTAAAAATAATGAAGGTTCGGTAATGGAACAGAAACAAACTCCAACCTTAAATTGTAGATGGCCTCGTATTAACACGAGCTGCAGTGGTAGGCGGACCAGAAACTATACGGTCCTTGTTCTCGTTCGAAAAAACGTTGCAAATAATCTTTGACCAGTAGTTGTTTGTGATGAAACTAACCCTTTGAAACTAACAATTCCCAATAATAGAAAAAGGAAGAGTAGTAAAAGTTTCATTTGCATCACTGGCAACAAAGAATTCAGATTCTACAGTGCATTGGGGGTCATGGTGCATCCCACAAGATGGCAGAGAACAACCAGAACCGCGAGCGATAGCTACAACTGATGGTTCACAATAGGGGAGGGGTATTTGATTGCGATTGGTGCAAGAGGACTTTCCTCAACGCATCAACATTTTTGTCATAACATGAGGGAACATCTTTAAAATGAGATTGTTCTGTTTCACCATAATTTCGACCGAAATCAGCTTCCCCCCGAGGCCTTTCTTCGAGAGGAACTTCTTATGCTAAAATGCTGAAGTTCTCAATGTTTCTTAACTAATTATGCTTTTCTTACTCAGTTATGTACTTATTTTTAACGTATCTCAGGCTTCTTTCATTCGCACGTGCTTCAATTAGTAATTTTTTATTCTTTGTTGGTAGATCTCTACAATTACCGCACAAGATGTCAATCTAAGAACTGAAAATGATAATTCTTATGTATATTGAATATATAGACCCTTGTTTATTTTAGAACTTTTAATTATTACATTAATGTGAATTGTAACTCATATACATATATATATAGCAAAAAAGCGCACGCGGTAAATGTTTTCTTCGGTGTAAATAAATTTTTAGTTTTAGGGCGTACTTTTTTACGCATTTTACGTGATGATAATGAAATTATTTCGAGTTGACGTGGTTATAGATTGTTTAAATATTCTAAATATCAACATGATTTATTTGAGTAGATAGAAGCCCCGGAGCAAAGTTGTCGATAACACTGCAATTTGATTTCATTCGTAAAATAGATGGTAGAAAAGAACTTTTTAGAACTTGAACACGGTAAAAGGTATTGGTCTCATAAATAATACTAATATTCTTAGAAATAAATGCACTATTGATTTCATAATTTGCGAATATGCGGTACGAACTCAAAAGAAAAAAGAAAAACACTGATAAAGGAAATTAAGTGCACACTCACCAACCGTCAAAAGCGTCGATGTATTTGTATATTTATACAGAGGAGGCGGAAGTATATAAGTAAGCACCAACGCAATTTACTCATTTTCTTTGTCACGGCTGTCGTTATTCTAGTCTCTATCACTATTTTAATTTTTTACTAAGCAACCAAATAAAGGTTTAGTCATTTCTACTAGATATCACATTAATTGGTTTACCTAATTTAATTATATGTGATTTTTGTATTATGTTTTTCGTGATTCTTAAATTTTGGTTATTTATCTGTCAGAGCTAATAGGTATGGCTCCACGACGACAATCAGCAGGTAGTAAAAATAATGAAGGTTCGGTAATGGAACAGAAACAAACTCCAACCTTAAATTGTAGATGTCCTCGTATTAACACGAGCTGCAGTGGTAGGCGGACCAGAAACTATACGGTCCTTGTTCTCGTTCGAAAAAACGTTGCAAATAATCTTTGACCAGTAGTTGTTTGTGATGAAACTAACCCTTTGAAACTAACAATTCCCAATAATAGAAAAAGGAAGAGTAGTAAAAGTTTCATTTGCATCACTGGCAACAAAGAATTCAGATTCTACAGTGCATTGGGGGTCATGGTGCTTCCCACAAGATGGTAGAGAACAACCAGAACCGCGAGCGACAGCTACAGCTGATGGTTCACAATGGGGGAGGGGTATTTGATTGCGATTGGTGCAAGAGGACTTTCCTCAAGAAACAAGGTCTGGCAACGCATCACCATTTTTGTCATAACATGAGGGAACATCTTTAAAATGAGATAGTTCTGTTTCACCATAATTTCGACCGAAATCAGCTTCCCCCCGAGGCCTTTCTTCGAGAGGAACTTCTTATGCTACAATGCTGAAGTTCTCAATGTTTCTTAGCTAATTATGCTTTTCTTACTCAGTTATGTACTTATTTTTAACGTATCTCAGGCTTCTTTCATTTGCACGTGCTTCAATTAGTAATTTTTTTATTCTTTGTTGGTAGATCTCTACAATTACCGCACAAGATGTCAATCTAAGAACTGAAAATGATAATTCTTATGTATATTGAATATATAGACCCTTGTTTATTTTAGAACTTTTAATTATTACATTAATGTGAATTGTAACTCATATACATATATATATAGCAAAAAAACGCACGCGGTAAATGTTTTCTTCGGTGTAAATAAATTTTTAGTTTTAGCGCGTACTTTTTTACGCATTTTACGTGATGATAATGAAATTATTTCGAGTTGACATGGTTATAGATTGTTTAAATATTCTAAATATCAACATGATTTATTTTAGTAGATAGAAGACCCGGAGCAAAGTTGTCGATAATACTGCAATTTGATTTCATTCGTAAAATTGAAGGTAAAAAAGAACTTTTTAGAACTTGAACACGGCAAAAAGTATTGGTTTCATAAATAATACTAATATTCTTAGAAATAAATGCACTATTGATTTCATAATTTGCGAATATGCGGTACGAACTCAAAAGAAAAAAGAAAAACACTGATAAAGGAAATTAAGTGCACACTCACCAACCGTCAAAAGCGTCGATGTATTTGTATATTTATACAGAGGAGGCGGAAGTATATAAGTAAGCACCAACGCAATTTACTCATTTTCTTTGTCACGGCTGTCGTTCTTCTAGTCTCTATCACTATTTTAATTTTTTACTAAGCAACCAAATAAAGGTTTAGTCATTTCTACTAGATATCACATTAATTGGTTTACCTAATTTAATTATATGTGATTTTTGTATTATGTTTTTCGTGATTCTTAAATTTTGGTTATTTATCTGTCAGAGCTAATAGGTATGGCTCCACGACGACAATCAGCAGGTAGTAAAAATAATGAAGGTTCGGTAATGGAACAGAAACAAACTCCAACCTTAAATTGTAGATGGCCTCGTATTAACACGAGCTGCAGTGGTAGGCGGACCAGAAACTATACGGTCCTTGTTCTCGTTCGAAAAAACGTTGCAAATAATCTTTGACCAGTAGTTGTTTGTGATGAAACTAACCCTTTGAAACTAACAATTCCCAATAATAGAAAAAGGAAGAGTAGTAAAAGTTTCATTTGCATCACTGGCAACAAAGAATTCAGATTCTACAGTGCATTGGGGGTCATGGTGCTTCCCACAAGATGGCAGAGAACAACCAGAACCGCGAGCGATAGCTACAACTGATGGTTCACAATGGGGGAGGGGTATTTGATTGAGATTGGTGCAAGAGGACTTTCCTCAACGCATCAACATTTTTGTCATAACATGAGGGAACATCTTTAAAATGAGATTGTTCTGTTTCACCATAATTTCGACCGAAATCAGCTTCCCCCCGAGGCCTTTCTTCGAGAGGAACTTCTTATGCTAAAATGCTGAAGTTCTCAATGTTTCTTAACTAATTATGCTTTTCTTACTCAGTTATGTACTTATTTTTAACGTATCTCAGGCTTCTTTCATTCGCACGTGCTTCAATTAGTAATTTTTTATTCTTTGTTGGTAGATCTCTACAATTACCGCACAAGATGTCAATCTAAGAACTGAAAATGATAATTCTTATGTATATTGAATATATAGACCCTTGTTTATTTTAGAACTTTTAATTATTACATTAATGTGAATTGTAACTCATATACATATATATATAGCAAAAAAGCGCACGCGGTAAATGTTTTCTTCGGTGTAAATAAATTTTTAGTTTTAGGGCGTACTTTTTTACGCATTTTACGTGATGATAATGAAATTATTTCGAGTTGACGTGGTTATAGATTGTTTAAATATTCAAAATATCAACATGATTTATTTTAGTAGATAGAAGACCCGGAGCAAAGTTGTCGATAATACTGCAATTTGATTTCATTCGTAAAATTGAAGGTAAAAAAGAACTTTTTAGAACTTGAACACGGCTAAAAGTATTGGTCTAATAAATAATACTAATATTCTTAGAAATAAATGCACTATTGATTTCATAATTTGCGAATATGCGGTACGAACTCAAAAGAAAAAAGAAAAACACTGATAAAGGAAATTAAGTGCACACTCACCAACCGTCAAAAGCGTCGATGTATTTCTATATTTATACAGAGGAGGCGGAAGTATATAAGTAAGCACCAACGCAATTTACTCATTTTCTTTGTCACGGCTGTCGTTCTTCTAGTCTCTATCACTATTTTAATTTTTTACTAAGCAACCAAATAAAGGTTTAGTCATTTCTACTAGATATCACATTAATTGGTTTACCTAATGTAATTATATGTGATTTTTGTATTATGTTTTTCGTGATTCTTAAATTTTGGTTATTTATCTGTCAGAGCTAATAGGTATGGCTCCACGACGACAATCAGCAGGTAGTAAAAATAATGAAGGTTCGGTAATGGAACAGAAACAAACTCCAACCTTAAATTGTAGATGGCCTCGTATTAACACGAGCTGCAGTGGTAGGCGGACCAGAAACTATACGGTCCTTGTTCTCGTTCGAAAAAACGTTGCAAATAATCTTTGACCAGTAGTTGTTTGTGATGAAACTAACCCTTTTAAACTAACAATTCCCAATAATAGAAAAAGGAAGTGTAGTAAAAGTTTCATTTGCATCACTGGCAACAAAGAATTCAGATTCTACAGTGCATTGGGGGTCATGGTGCTTCCCACAAGATGGCAGAGAACAACCAGAACCGCGAGCGATAGCTACAACTGATGGTTCACAATGGGGGAGGGGTATTTGATTGCGATTGGTGCAAGAGGACTTTCCTCAACGCATCAACATTTTTGTCATAACATGAGGGAACATCTTTAAAATGAGATTGTTGTGTTTCACCATAATTTCGACCGAAATCAGCTTCCCCCCGAGGCCTTTCTTCGAGAGGAACTTCTTATGCTAAAATGCTGAAGTTCTCAATGTTTCTTAACTAATTATGCTTTTCTTACTCAGTTATGTACTTATTTTTAACGTATCTCAGGCTTCTTTCATTCGCACGTGCTTCAATTAGTAATTTTTTATTCTTTGTTGGTAGATCTCTACAATTACCGCACAAGATGTCAATCTAAGAACTGAAAATGATAATTCTTATGTATATTGAATATATAGACCCTTGTTTATTTTAGAACTTTTAATTATTACATTAATGTGAATTGTAACTCATATACATATATATATATATAGCAAAAAAGCGCACGCGGTAAATGTTTTCTTCGGTGTAAATAAATTTTTAGTTTTAGGGCGTACTTTTTTACGCATTTTACGTGATGATAATGAAATTATTTCGAGTTGACGTGGTTATAGATTGTTTAAATATTCTAAATATCAACATGATTTATTTTAGTAGATAGAAGACCCGGAGCAAAGTTGTCGATAATACTGCAATTTGATTTCATTCGTAAAATTGAAGGTAAAAAAGAACTTTTTAGAACTTGAACACGGCAAAAAGTATTGGTCTCATAAATAATACTAATATTCTTAGAAATAAATGCACTATTGATTTCATAATTTGCGAATATGCGGTACGAACTCATAAGAAAAAAGAAAAACACTGATAAAGGAAATTAAGTGCACACTCACCAACCGTCAAAAGCGTCGATGTATTTGTATATTTATACAGAGGAGGCGGAAGTATATAAGTAAGCACCAACGCAATTTACTCATTTTCTTTGTCACGGCTGCCGTTCTTCTAGTCTCTATCACTATTTTAATTTTTTACTAAGCAACCAAATAAAGGTTTAGTCATTTCTACTAGATATCACATTAATTGGTTTACCTAATTTAATTATATGTGATTTTTGTATTATGTTTTTCGTGATTCTTAAATTTTGGTTATTTATCTGTCAGAGCTATTAGGTATGGCTCCACGACGACAATCAGCAGGTAGTAAAAATAATGAAGGTTCGGTAATGGAACAGAAACAAACTCCAACCTTAAATTGTAGATGGCCTCGTATTAACACGAGCTGCAGTGGTAGGCGGACCAGAAACTATACGGTCCTTGTTCTCGTTCGAAAAAACGTTGCAAATAATCTTTGACCAGTAGTTGTTTGTGATGAAACTAACCCTTTGAAACTAACAATTCCCAATAATAGAAAAAGAAAGAGTAGTAAAAGTTTCATTTGCATCACTGGCAACAAAGAATTCAGATTCTACAGTGCATTGGGGGTCATGGTGCTTCCCACAAGATGGCAGAGAACAACCAGAACCGCGAGCGATAGCTACAACTCATGGTTCACAATGGGGGAGGGGTATTTGATTGCGATTGGTGCAAGAGGACTTTCCTCAACGCATCAACATTTTTGTCATAACATGAGGGAACATCTTTAAAATGAGATTGTTCTGTTTCACCATAATTTCGACCGATATCAGCTTCCCCCAGAGGCCTTTCTTCGAGAGGAACTTCTTATGCTAAAATGCTGAAGTTCTCAATGTTTCTTAACTAATTATGCTTTTCTTACTCAGTTATGTAATTATTTTTAACGTATCTCAGGCTTCTTTCATTCGCACGTGCTTCAATTAGTAATTTTTTATTCTTTGTTGGTAGATCTCTACAATTACCGCACAAGATGTCAATCTAAGAACTGAAAATGATAATTCTTATGTATATTGAATATATAGACCCTTGTTTATTTTAGAACTTTTAATTATTACATTAATGTGAATTGTAACTCATATACATATATATATAGCAAAAAAGCGCACGCGGTAAATGTTTTCTTCGGTGTAAATAAATTTTTAGTTTTAGGGCGTACTTTTTTACGCATTTTACGTGATGATAATGAAATTATTTCGAGTTTACGTGGTTATAGATTGTTTAAATATTCTAAATATCAACATGATTTATTTTAGTAGATAGAAGACCCGGAGCAAAGTTGTCGATAATACTGCAATTTGATTTCATTCGTAAAATTGAAGGTAAAAAAGAACTTTTTAGAACTTGAACACGGCAAAAAGTATTGGTCTCATAAATAATACTAATATTCTTAGAAAGAAATGCACTATTGATTTCATAATTTGCGAATATGCGGTACGAACTCAAAAGAAAAAAGAAAAACACTGATAAAGGAAATTAAGTGCACACTCACCAACCGTCAAAAGCGTCGATGTATTTGTATATTTATACAGAGGAGGCGGAAGTATATAAGTAAGCACCAACGCAATTTACTCATTTTCTTTGTCACGGCTGTCGTTCTTCTAGTCTCTATCACTATTTTAATTTTTTACTAAGCAACCAAATAAAGGTTTAGTCATTTCTACTAGATATCACATTAATTGGTTTACCTAATTTAATTATATGTGATTTTTGTATTATGTTTTTCGTGATTCTTAAATTTTGGTTATTTATCTGTCAGAGCTAATAGGTATGGCTCCACGACGACAATCAGCAGGTAGTAAAAATAATGAAGGTTCGGTAATGGAACAGAAACAAACTCCAACCTTAAATTGTAGATGGCCTCGTATTAACACGAGCTGCAGTGGTAGGCGGACCAGAAACTATACGGTCCTTGTTCTCGTTCGAAAAAACGTTGCAAATAATCTTTGACCAGTAGTTGTTTGTGATGAAACTAACCCTTTGAAACTAACAATTCCCAATAATAGAAAAAGGAAGAGTAGTAAAAGTTTCATTTGCATCACTGGCAACAAAGAATTCAGATTCTACAGTGCATTGGGGGTCATGGTGCTTCCCACAAGATGGCAGAGAACAACCAGAACCGCGAGCGATAGCTACAACTGATGGTTCACAATGGGGGAGGGGTATTTGATTGCGATTGGTGCAAGAGGACTTTCCTCAACGCATCAACATTTTTGTCATAACATGAGGGAACATCTTTAAAATGAGATTGTTCTGTTTCACCATAATTTCGACCGAAGTCAGCTTCCCCCCGAGGCCTTTCTTCGAGAGGAACTTCTTATGCTAAAATGCTGAAGTTCTCAATGTTTCTTAACTAATTATGCTTTTCTTACTCAGTTATGTACTTATTTTTAACGTATCTCAGGCTTCTTTCATTCGCACGTGCTTCAATTAGTAATTTTTTATTCTTTGTTGGTAGATCTCTACAATTACCGCACAAGATGTCAATCTAAGAACTGAAAATGATAATTCTTATGTATATTGAATATATAGACCCTTGTTTATTTTAGAACTTTTAATTATTACATTAATGTGAATTGTAACTCATATACATATATATAGCAAAAAAGCGCACGCGGTAAATGTTTTCTTCGGTGTAAATAAATTTTTAGTTTTAGGGCGTACTTTTTTACGCATTTTACGTGATGATAATGAAATTATTTCGAGTTGACGTGGTTATAGATTGTTTAAATATTCTAAATATCAACATGATTTAATTTAGTAGATAGAAGACCCGGAGCAAAGTTGTCGATAATACTGCAATTTGATTTCATTCGTAAAATTGAAGGTAAAAAAGAACTTTTTAGAACTTGAACACGGCTAAAAGTATTGGTCTCATAAATAATACTAATATTCTTAGTAATAAATGCACTATTGATTTCATAATTTGCGAATATGCGGTACGAACTCAAAAGAAAAAAGAAAAACACTGATCAAGGAAATTAAGTGCACACTCACCAACCGTCAAAAGCGTCGATGTACTTGTATGTTTATACAGAGGAGGCGGAAGTATATAAGTAAGCACCAACACAATTTACTCATTTTCTTTGTCACGGCTGTCGTTCTTCTAGTCTCTATCACTATTTTAATTTTTTACTAATCAACCAAATAAAGGTTTAGTCATTTCTACTAGATATCACATTAATTGGTTTACCTAATTTAATTATATGTGATTTTTGTATTATGTTTTTCGTGATTCTTAAATTTTGGTTATTTATCTGTCAGAGCTAATAGGTATGGCTCCACGACGACAATCAGCAGGTAGTAAAAATAATGAAGGTTCGGTAATGGAACAGAAACAAACTCCAACCTTAAATTGTAGATGGCCTCGTATTAACACGAGCTGCAGTGGTAGGCGGACCAGAAACTATACGGTCCTTGTTCTCGTTCGAAAAAACGTTGCAAATAATCTTTGACCAGTAGTTGTTTGTGATGAAACTAACCCTTTGAAACTAACAATTCCCAATAATAGAAAAAGGAAGAGTAGTAAAAGTTTCATTTGCATCACTGGCAACAAAGAATTCAGATTCTACAGTGCATTGGGGGTCATGGTGCTTCCCACAAGATGGCAGAGAACAACCAGACCCGCGAGCGATAGCTACAACTGATGGTTCACAATGGGGGAGGGGTATTTGATTGCGATTGGTGCAAGAGGACTTTCCTCAACGCATCAACATTTTTGTCATAACATGAGGGAACATCTTTAAAATGAGATTGTTCTGTTTCACCATAATTTCGACCGAAATCAGCTTCCCCCCGAGGCCTTTCTTCGAGAGGAACTTCTTATGCTAAAATGCTGAAGTTCTCAATGTTTCTTAACTAATTATGCTTTTCTTACTCAGTTATGTACTTATTTTTAACGTATCTCAGGCTTCTTTCATTCGCACGTGCTTCAATTAGTAATTTTTTATTCTTTGTTGGTAGATCTCTACAATTACCGCACAAGATGTCAATCTAAGAACTGAAAATGATAATTCTTATGTATATTGAATATATAGACCCTTGTTTATTTTAGAACTTTTAATTATTACATTAATGTGAATTGTAACTCATATACATATATATATATAGCAAAAAAGCGCACGCGGTAAATGTTTTCTTCGGTGTAAATAAATTTTTAGTTTTAGGGCGTACTTTTTTACGCATTTTACGTGATGATAATGAAATTATTTCGAGTTGACGTGGTTATAGATTGTTTAAATATTCTAAATATCAACATGATTTATTTTAGTAGATAGAAGACCCGGAGCAAAGTTGTCGATAATACTGCAATTTGATTTCATTCGTAAAATTGAAGGTAAAAAAGAACTTTTTAGAACTTGAACACGGCAAAAAGTATTGGTCTCATAAATAATACTAATATTCTTAGAAATAAATGCACTATTGATTTCATAATTTGCGAATATGCGGTACGAACTCAAAAGAAAAAAGAAAAACACTGATAAAGGAAATTAAGTGCACACTCACCAACCGTCAAAAGCGTCGATGTATTTGTATATTTATACAGAGGAGGCGGAAGTATATAAGTAAGCACCAACGCAATTTACTCATTTTCTTTGTCACGGCTGTCGTTCTTCTAGTCTCTATCACTATTTTAATTTTTTACTAAGCAACCAAATAAAGGTTTAGTCATTTCTACTAGATATCACATTAATTGGTTTACCTAATTTAATTATATGTGATTTTTGTATTATGTTTTTCCTGATTCTTAAATTTTGGTTATTTATCTAGCAGAGCTAATAGGTATGGCTCCACGACGACAATCAGCAGGTAGTAAAAATAATGAAGGTTCGGTAATGGAACAGAAACAAACTCCAACCTTAAATTGTAGATGGCCTCGTATTAACACGAGCTGCAGTGGTAGGCGGACCAGAAACTATACGGTCCTTGTTCTCGTTCGAAAAAACGTTGCAAATAATCTTTGACCAGTAGTTGTTTGTGATGAAACTAACCCTTTGAAACTAACAATTCCCAATAATAGAAAAAGGAAGAGTAGTAAAAGTTTCATTTGCATCACTGGCAACAAAGAATTCAGATTCTACAGTGCATTGGGGGTCATGGTGCTTCCCACAAGATGGCAGAGAACAACCAGAACCGCGAGCGATAGCTACAACTCATGGTTCACAATGGGGGAGGGGTATTTGATTGCGATTGGTGCAAGAGGACTTTCCTCAACGCATCAACATTTTTGTCATAGCATGAGGGAACATATTTAAAATGAGATTGTTCTGTTTCACCATAATTTCGACCGAAATCAGCTTCCCCCCGAGGCCTTTCTTCGAGAGGAACTTCTTATGCTAAAATGCTGAAGTTCTCAATGTTTCTTAACTAATTATACTTTTCTTACTCAGTTATGTACTTATTTTTAACATATCTCAGGCTTCTTTCATTCGCACGTGCTTCAATTAGTAATTTTTTATTCTTTGTTGGTAGATCTCTACAATTACCGCACAAGATGTCAATCTAAGAACTGAAAATGATAATTCTTATGTATATTGAATATATAGACCCTTGTTTATTTTAGAACTTTTAATTATTACATTAATGTGAATTGTAACTCATATACATATATATATAGCAAAAAAGCGCACGCGGTAAATGTTTTCTTCGGTGTAAATAAATTTTTAGTTTTAGGGCGTACTTTTTTACGCATTTTACGTGATGATAATGAAATTATTTCGATTTGACGTGGTTATAGATTGTTTAAATATTCTAAATATCAACATGATTTATTTTAGTAGATAGAAGACCCGGAGCAAAGTTGTCGATAATACTGCAATTTGATTTCATTCGTAAAATTGAAGGTAAAAAAGAACTTTTTAGAACTTGAACACGGCAAAAAGTATTGGTCTCATAAATAATACTAATATTCTTAGAAATAAATGCACTATTGATTTCATAATTTGCGAATATGCGGTACGAACTCATAAGAAAAAAGAAAAACACTGATAAAGGAAATTAAGTGCAGACTCACCAACCGTCAAAAGCGTCGATGTATTTGTATATTTATACAGAGGAGGCGGAAGTATATAAGTAAGCACCAACGCAATTTACTCATTTTCTTTGTCACGGCTGTCGTTCTTCTAGTCTCTATCACTATTTTAATTTTTTACTAAGCAACCAAATAAAGGTTTAGTCATTTCTACTAGATATCACATTAATTGGTTTACCTAATTTAATTATATGTGATTTTTGTATTATGTTTTTCGTGATTCTTAAATTTTGGTTATTTATCTGTCAGAGCTAATAGGTATGGCTCCACGACGACAATCAGCAGGTAGTAAAAATAATGAAGGTTCGGTAATGGAACAGAAACAAACTCCAACCTTAAATTGTAGATGGCCTCGTATTAACACGAGCTGCAGTGGTAGGCGGACCAGAAACTATACGGTCCTTGTTCTCGTTCGAAAAAACGTTCAAATAATCTTTGACCAGTAGTTGTTTGTGATGAAACGAACCCTTTGAAACTAACAATTCCCAATAATAGAAAAAGAAAGAGTAGTAAAAGTTTCATTTGCATCACTGGCAACAAAGAATTCAGATTCTACAGTGCATTGGGGGTCATGGTGCTTCCCACAAGATGGCAGAGAACAACCAGAACCGCGAGCGATAGCTACAACTCATGGTTCACAATGGGGGAGGGGTATTTGATTGCGATTGGTGCAAGAGGACTTTCCTCAACGCATCAACATTTTTGTCATAACATGAGGGAACATCTTTAAAATGAGATTGTTCTGTTTCACCATAATTTCGACCGAAATCAGCTTCCCCCCGAGGACTTTCTTCGAGAGGAACTTCTTATGCTAAAATGCTGAAGTTCTCAATGTTTCTTAACTAATTATGCTTTTCTTACTCAGTTATGTACTTATTTTTAACGTATCTCAGGCTTCTTTCATTCGCACGTGCTTCAATTAGTAATTTTTTATTCTTTGTTGGTAGATCTCTACAATTACCGCACAAGATGTCAATCTAAGAACTGAAAATGATAATTCTTATGTATATTGAATATATAGACCCTTGTTTATTTTAGAACTTTTAATTATTACATTAATGTGAATTGTAACTCATATACATATATATATAGCAAAAAAGCGCACGCGGTACATGTTTTCTTCAGTGTAAATAAATTTTTAGTTTTAGGGCGTACTTTTTTACGCATTTTACGTGATGATAATGAAATTATTTCGAGTTGACGTGGTTATAGATTGTTTAAATATTCTAAATATCAACATGATTTATTTTAGTAGATAGAAGACCCGGAGCAAAGTTGTCGATAATACTGCAATTTGATTTCATTCGTAAAATTGAAGGTAAAAAAGAACTTTTTAGAACTTGAACACGGCAAAAAGTATTGGTCTCATAAATAATACTGATATTCTTAGAAATAAATGCACTATTGATTTCATAATTTACGAATATGCGGTACGAACTCATAAGAAAAAAGAAAAACACTGATAAAGGAAATTAAGTGCACACTCACCAACCGTCAAAAGCGTCGATGTATTTGTATATTTATACAGAGGAGGCGGAAGTATATAAGTAAGCACCAACGCAATTTACTCATTTTCTTTGTCACGGCTGTCGTTCTTCTAGTCTCTATCACTATTTTAATTTTTTACTAAGCAACCAAATAAAGGTTTAGTCATTTCTACTAGATATCACATTAATTGGTTTACCTAATTTAATTATATGTGATTTTTGTATTATGTTTTTCGTGATTCTTAAATTTTGGTTATTTATCTGTCAGAGCTAATAGGTATGGCTCCACGACGACAATCAGCAGGTAGTAAAAATAATGAAGGTTCGGTAATGGAACATAAACAAACTCCAACCTTAAATTGTAGATGGCCTCGTATTAACACGAGCTGCAGTGGTAGGCGGACCAGAAACTATACGGTCCTTGTTCTCGTTCGAAAAAACGTTGCAAATAATCTTTGACCAGTAGTTGTTTGTGATGAAACTAACCCTTTGAAACTAACAATTCCCAATAATAGAAAAAGGAAGAGTAGTAAAAGTTTCATTTGCATCACTGGCAACAAAGAATTCAGATTCTACAGTGCATTGGGGGTCATGGTGCTTCCCACAAGATGGCAGAGAACAACCAGAACCGCGAGCGATAGCTACAACTGATGGTTCACAATGGGGGAGGGGTATTTGATTGCGATTGGTGCAAGAGGACTTTCCTCAACGCATCAACATTTTTGTCATAACATGAGGGAACATCTTTAAAATGAGATTGTTCTGTTTCACCATAATTTCGACCGAAGTCAGCTTCCCCCCGAGGCCTTTCTTCGAGAGGAACTTCTTATGCTAAAATGCTGAAGTTCTCAATGTTTCTTAACTAATTATGCTTTTCTTACTCAGTTATGTACTTATTTTTAACGTATCTCAGGCTTCTTTCATTCGCACGTGCTTCAATTAGTAATTTTTTATTCTTTGTTGGTAGATCTCTACAATTACCGCACAAGATGTCAATCTAAGAACTGAAAATGATAATTCTTATGTATATTGAATATATAGACCCTTGTTTATTTTAGAACTTTTAATTATTACATTAATGTGAATTGTAACTCATATACATATATATAGCAAAAAAGCGCACGCGGTAAATGTTTTCTTCGGTGTAAATAAATTTTTAGTTTTAGGGCGTACTTTTTTACGCATTTTACGTGATGATAATGAAATTATTTCGAGTTGACGTGGTTATAGATTGTTTAAATATTCTAAATATCAACATGATTTAATTTAGTAGATAGAAGACCCGGAGCAAAGTTGTCGATAATACTGCAATTTGATTTCATTCGTAAAATTGAAGGTAAAAAAGAACTTTTTAGAACTTGAACACGGCTAAAAGTATTGGTCTCATAAATAATACTAATATTCTTAGTAATAAATGCACTATTGATTTCATAATTTGCGAATATGCGGTACGAACTCAAAAGAAAAAAGAAAAACACTGATCAAGGAAATTAAGTGCACACTCACCAACCGTCAAAAGCGTCGATGTACTTGTATGTTTATACAGAGGAGGCGGAAGTATATAAGTAAGCACCAACACAATTTACTCATTTTCTTTGTCACGGCTGTCGTTCTTCTAGTCTCTATCACTATTTTAATTTTTTACTAATCAACCAAATAAAGGTTTAGTCATTTCTACTAGATATCACATTAATTGGTTTACCTAATTTAATTATATGTGATTTTTGTATTATGTTTTTCGTGATTCTTAAATTTTGGTTATTTATCTGTCAGAGCTAATAGGTATGGCTCCACGACGACAATCAGCAGGTAGTAAAAATAATGAAGGTTCGGTAATGGAACAGAAACAAACTCCAACCTTAAATTGTAGATGGCCTCGTATTA
This sequence comes from Linaria vulgaris, assembly GCA_948329865.1. Classification (NCBI taxonomy): domain Eukaryota; kingdom Viridiplantae; phylum Streptophyta; class Magnoliopsida; order Lamiales; family Plantaginaceae; genus Linaria; species Linaria vulgaris. Next base: position 79,362,176 of record OX415253.1, read on the forward strand.
ACACGAGCTGCAGTGGTAGGCGGACCAGAAACTATACGGTCCTTGTTCTCGTTCGAAAAAACGTTGCAAATAATCTTTGACCAGTAGTTGTTTGTGATGAAACTAACCCTTTGAAACTAACAATTCCCAATAATAGAAAAAGGAAGAGTAGTAAAAGTTTCATTTGCATCACTGGCAACAAAGAATTCAGATTCTACAGTGCATTGGGGGTCATGGTGCTTCCCACAAGATGGCAGAGAACAACCAGACCCGCGAGCGATAGCTACAACTGATGGTTCACAATGGGGGAGGGGTATTTGATTGCGATTGGTGCAAGAGGACTTTCCTCAACGCATCAACATTTTTGTCATAACATGAGGGAACATCTTTAAAATGAGATTGTTCTGTTTCACCATAATTTCGACCGAAATCAGCTTCCCCCCGAGGCCTTTCTTCGAGAGGAACTTCTTATGCTAAAATGCTGAAGTTCTCAATGTTTCTTAACTAATTATGCTTTTCTTACTCAGTTATGTACTTATTTTTAACGTATCTCAGGCTTCTTTCATTCGCACGTGCTTCAATTAGTAATTTTTTATTCTTTGTTGGTAGATCTCTACAATTACCGCACAAGATGTCAATCTAAGAACTGAAAATGATAATTCTTATGTATATTGAATATATAGACCCTTGTTTATTTTAGAACTTTTAATTATTACATTAATGTGAATTGTAACTCATATACATATATATATATAGCAAAAAAGCGCACGCGGTAAATGTTTTCTTCGGTGTAAATAAATTTTTAGTTTTAGGGCGTACTTTTTTACGCATTTTACGTGATGATAATGAAATTATTTCGAGTTGACGTGGTTATAGATTGTTTAAATATTCTAAATATCAACATGATTTATTTTAGTAGATAGAAGACCCGGAGCAAAGTTGTCGATAATACTGCAATTTGATTTCATTCGTAAAATTGAAGGTAAAAAAGAACTTTTTAGAACTTGAACACGGCAAAAAGTATTGGTCTCATAAATAATACTAATATTCTTAGAAATAAATGCACTATTGATTTCATAATTTGCGAATATGCGGTACGAACTCAAAAGAAAAAAGAAAAACACTGATAAAGGAAATTAAGTGCACACTCACCAACCGTCAAAAGCGTCGATGTATTTGTATATTTATACAGAGGAGGCGGAAGTATATAAGTAAGCACCAACGCAATTTACTCATTTTCTTTGTCACGGCTGTCGTTCTTCTAGTCTCTATCACTATTTTAATTTTTTACTAAGCAACCAAATAAAGGTTTAGTCATTTCTACTAGATATCACATTAATTGGTTTACCTAATTTAATTATATGTGATTTTTGTATTATGTTTTTCCTGATTCTTAAATTTTGGTTATTTATCTGTCAGAGCTAATAGGTATGGCTCCACGACGACAATCAGCAGGTAGTAAAAATAATGAAGGTTCGGTAATGGAACAGAAACAAACTCCAACCTTAAATTGTAGATGGCCTCGTATTAACACGAGCTGCAGTGGTAGGCGGACCAGAAACTATACGGTCCTTGTTCTCGTTCGAAAAAACGTTGCAAATAATCTTTGACCAGTAGTTGTTTGTGATGAAACTAACCCTTTGAAACTAACAATTCCCAATAATAGAAAAAGGAAGAGTAGTAAAAGTTTCATTTGCATCACTGGCAACAAAGAATTCAGATTCTACAGTGCATTGGGGGTCATGGTGCTTCCCACAAGATGGCAGAGAACAACCAGAACCGCGAGCGATAGCTACAACTCATGGTTCACAATGGGGGAGGGGTATTTGATTGCGATTGGTGCAAGAGGACTTTCCTCAACGCATCAACATTTTTGTCATAGCATGAGGGAACATCTTTAAAATGAGATTGTTCTGTTTCACCATAATTTCGACCGAAATCAGCTTCCCCCCGAGGCCTTTCTTCGAGAGGAACTTCTTATGCTAAAATGCTGAAGTTCTCAATGTTTCTTAACTAATTATACTTTTCTTACTCAGTTATGTACTTATTTTTAACATATCTCAGGCTTCTTTCATTCGCACGTGCTTCAATTAGTAATTTTTTATTCTTTGTTGGTAGATCTCTACAATTACCGCACAAGATGTCAATCTAAGAACTGAAAATGATAATTCTTATGTATATTGAATATATAGACCCTTGTTTATTTTAGAACTTTTAATTATTACATTAATGTGAATTGTAACTCATATACATATATATATAGCAAAAAAGCGCACGCGGTAAATGTTTTCTTCGGTGTAAATAAATTTTTAGTTTTAGGGCGTACTTTTTTATGCATTTTACGTGATGATAATGAAATTATTTCGAGTTGACGTGGTTATAGATTGTTTAAATATTCTAAATATCAACATGATTTATTTTAGTAGATAGAAGACCCGGAGCAAAGTTGTCGATAATACTGCAATTTGATTTCATTCGTAAAATTGAAGGTAAAAAAGAACTTTTTAGAACTTGAACACGGCTAAAAGTATTGGTCTCATAAATAATACTAATATTCTTAGAAATAAATGCACTATTGATTTCATAATTTGCGAATATGCGGTACGAACTCAAAAGAAAAAAGAAAAACACTGATAAAGGAAATTAAGTGCACACTCACCAACCGTCAAAAGCGTCGATGTATTTGTATATTTATACAGAGGAGGCGGAAGTATATAAGTAAGCACCAACGCAATTTACTCATTTTCTTTGTCACGGCTGTTGTTCTTCTAGTCTCTATCACTATTTTAATTTTTTACTAAGCAACCAAATAAAGGTTTAGTCATTTCTACTAGATATCACATTAATTGGTTTACCTAATTTAATTATATGTGATTTTTGTATTATGTTTTTCGTGATTCTTAAATTTTGGTTATTTATCTGTCAGAGCTAATAGGTATGGCTCCACGACGACAATCAGCAGGTAGTAAAAATAATGAAGGTTCGGTAATGGAACAGAAACAAGCTCCAACCTTAAATTGTAGATGGCCTCGTATTAACACGAGCTGCAGTGGTAGGCGGACCAGAAACTATACGGTCCTTGTTCTCGTTCGAAAAAACGTTGCAAATAATCTTTGACCAGTAGTTGTTTGTGATGAAACTAACCCTTTGAAACTAACAATTCCCAATAATAGAAAAAGGAAGAGTAGTAAAAGTTTCATTTGCATCACTAGCAACAAAGAATTCAGATTCTACAGTGCATTGGGGGTCATGGTGCTTCCCACAAGATGGCAGAGAACAACCAGAACCGCGAGCGATAGCTACAACTGATGGTTCACAATGGGGGAGGGGTATTTGATTGCGATTGGTGCAAGAAGACTTTCCTCAACGCATCAACATTTTTGTCATAACATGAGGGAACATCTTTAAAATGAGATTGTTCTGTTTCACCATAATTTCGACCGAAATCAGCTTCCCCCCGAGGCCTTTCTTCGAGAGGAACTTCTTATGCTAAAATGCTGAAGTTCTCAATGTTTCTTAACTAATTATGCTTTTCTTACTCAGTTATGTACTTATTTTTAACGTATCTCAGGCTTCTTTCATTCGCACGTGCTTCAATTAGTAATTTTTTATTCTTTGTTGGTAGATCTCTACAATTACCGCACAAGATGTCAATCTAAGAACTGAAAATGATAATTCTTATGTATATTGAATATATAGACCCTTGTTTATTATAGAACTTTTAATTATTACATTAATGTGAATTGTAACTCATATACATATATATATAGCAAAAAAGCGCACGCGGTAAATGTTTTCTTCGGTGTAAATAAATTTTTAGTTTTAGGGCGTACTTTTTTACGCATTTTACGTGATGATAATGAAATTATTTCGATTTGACGTGGTTATAGATTGTTTAAATATTCTAAATATCAACATGATTTATTTTAGTAGATAGAAGACCCGGAGCAAAGTTGTCGATAATACTGCAATTTGATTTCATTCGTAAAATTGAAGGTAAAAAAGAACTTTTTAGAACTTGAACACGGCAAAAAGTATTGGTCTCATAAATAATACTAATATTCTTAGAAATAAATGCACTATTGATTTCATAATTTGCGAATATGCGGTACGAACTCATAAGAAAAAAGAAAAACACTGATAAAGGAAATTAAGTGCACACTCACCAACCGTCAAAAGCGTCGATGTATTTGTATATTTATACAGAGGAGGCGGAAGTATATAAGTAAGCACCAACGCAATTTACTCATTTTCTTTGTCACGGCTGTCGTTCTTCTAGTCTCTATCACTATTTTAATTTTTTACTAAGCAACCAAATAAAGGTTTAGTCATTTCTACTAGATATCACATTAATTGGTTTACCTAATTTAATTATATGTGATTTTTGTATTATGTTTTTCGTGATTCTTAAATTTTGGTTATTTATCTGTCAGAGCTAATAGGTATGGCTCCACGACGACAATCAGCAGGTAGTAAAAATAATGAAGGTTCGGTAATGGAACAGAAACAAACTCCAACCTTAAATTGTAGATGGCCTCGTATTAACACGAGCTGCAGTGGTAGGCGGACCAGAAACTATACGGTCCTTGTTCTCGTTCGAAAAAACGTTCAAATAATCTTTGACCAGTAGTTGTTTGTGATGAAACGAACCCTTTGAAACTAACAATTCCCAATAATAGAAAAAGAAAGAGTAGTAAAAGTTTCATTTGCATCACTGGCAACAAAGAATTCAGATTCTACAGTGCATTGGGGGTCATGGTGCTTCCCACAAGATGGCAGAGAACAACCAGAACCGCGAGCGATAGCTACAACTCATGGTTCACAATGGGGGAGGGGTATTTGATTGCGATTGGTGCAAGAGGACTTTCCTCAACGCATCAACATTTTTGTCATAACATGAGGGAACATCTTTAAAATGAGATTGTTCTGTTTCACCATAATTTCGACCGAAATCAGCTTCCCCCCGAGGACTTTCTTCGAGAGGAACTTCTTATGCTAAAATGCTGAAGTTCTCAATGTTTCTTAACTAATTATGCTTTTCTTACTCAGTTATGTACTTATTTTTAACGTATCTCAGGCTTCTTTCATTCGCACGTGCTTCAATTAGTAATTTTTTATTCTTTGTTGGTAGATCTCTACAATTACCGCACAAGATGTCAATCTAAGAACTGAAAATGATAATTCTTATGTATATTGAATATATAGACCCTTGTTTATTTTAGAACTTTTAATTATTACATTAATGTGAATTGTAACTCATATACATATATATATAGCAAAAAAGCGCACGCGGTACATGTTTTCTTCAGTGTAAATAAATTTTTAGTTTTAGGGCGTACTTTTTTACGCATTTTACGTGATGATAATGAAATTATTTCGAGTTGACGTGGTTATAGATTGTTTAAATATTCTAAATATCAACATGATTTATTTTAGTAGATAGAAGACCCGGAGCAAAGTTGTCGATAATACTGCAATTTGATTTCATTCGTAAAATTGAAGGTAAAAAAGAACTTTTTAGAACTTGAACACGGCAAAAAGTATTGGTCTCATAAATAATACTGATATTCTTAGAAATAAATGCACTATTGATTTCATAATTTACGAATATGCGGTACGAACTCATAAGAAAAAAGAAAAACACTGATAAAGGAAATTAAGTGCACACTCACCAACCGTCAAAAGCGTCGATGTATTTGTATATTTATACAGAGGAGGCGGAAGTATATAAGTAAGCACCAACGCAATTTACTCATTTTCTTTGTCACGGCTGTCGTTCTTCTAGTCTCTATCACTATTTTAATTTTTTACTAAGCAACCAAATAAAGGTTTAGTCATTTCTACTAGATATCACATTAATTGGTTTACCTAATTTAATTATATGTGATTTTTGTATTATGTTTTTCGTGATTCTTAAATTTTGGTTATTTATCTGTCAGAGCTAATAGGTATGGCTCCACGACGACAATCAGCAGGTAGTAAAAATAATGAAGGTTCGGTAATGGAACAGAAACAAACTCCAACCTTAAATTGTAGATGGCCTCGTATTAACACGAGCTGCAGTGGTAGGCGGACCAGAAACTATACGGTCCTTGTTCTCGTTCGAAAAAACGTTCAAATAATCTTTGACCAGTAGTTGTTTGTGATGAAACGAACCCTTTGAAACTAACAATTCCCAATAATAGAAAAAGAAAGAGTAGTAAAAGTTTCATTTGCATCACTGGCAACAAAGAATTCAGATTCTACAGTGCATTGGGGGTCATGGTGCTTCCCACAAGATGGCAGAGAACAACCAGAACCGCGAGCGATAGCTACAACTCATGGTTCACAATGGGGGAGGGGTATTTGATTGCGATTGGTGCAAGAGGACTTTCCTCAACGCATCAACATTTTTGTCATAACATGAGGGAACATCTTTAAAATGAGATTGTTCTGTTTCACCATAATTTCGACCGAAATCAGCTTCCCCCCGAGGACTTTCTTCGAGAGGAACTTCTTATGCTAAAATGCTGAAGTTCTCAATGTTTCTTAACTAATTATGCTTTTCTTACTCAGTTATGTACTTATTTTTAACGTATCTCAGGCTTCTTTCATTCGCACGTGCTTCAATTAGTAATTTTTTATTCTTTGTTGGTAGATCTCTACAATTACCGCACAAGATGTCAATCTAAGAACTGAAAATGATAATTCTTATGTATATTGAATATATAGACCCTTGTTTATTTTAGAACTTTTAATTATTACATTAATGTGAATTGTAACTCATATACATATATATATAGCAAAAAAGCGCACGCGGTACATGTTTTCTTCAGTGTAAATAAATTTTTAGTTTTAGGGCGTACTTTTTTACGCATTTTACGTGATGATAATGAAATTATTTCGAGTTGACGTGGTTATAGATTGTTTAAATATTCTAAATATCAACATGATTTATTTTAGTAGATAGAAGACCCGGAGCAAAGTTGTCGATAATACTGCAATTTGATTTCATTCGTAAAATTGAAGGTAAAAAAGAACTTTTTAGAACTTGAACACGGCAAAAAGTATTGGTCTCATAAATAATACTGATATTCTTAGAAATAAATGCACTATTGATTTCATAATTTGCGAATATGCGGTACGAACTCATAAGAAAAAAGAAAAACACTGATAAAGGAAATTAAGTGCACACTCACCAACCGTCAAAAGCGTCGATGTATTTGTATATTTATACAGAGGAGGCGGAAGTATATAAGTAAGCACCAACGCAATTTACTCATTTTCTTTGTCACGGCTGTCGTTCTTCTAGTCTCTATCACTATTTTAATTTTTTACTAAGCAACCAAATAAAGGTTTAGTCATTTCTACTAGATATCACATTAATTGGTTTACCTAATTTAATTATATGTGATTTTTGTATTATGTTTTTCGTGATTCTTAAATTTTGGTTATTTATCTGTCAGAGCTAATAGGTATGGCTCCACGACGACAATCAGCAGGTAGTAAAAATAATGAAGGTTCGGTAATGGAACAGAAACAAACTCCAACCTTAAATTGTAGATGGCCTCGTATTAACACGAGCTGCAGTGGTAGGCGGACCAAAAACTATACGGTCCTTGTTCTCGTTCGAAAAAACGTTGCAAATAGTCTTTGACCAGTAGTTGTTTGTGATGAAACTAACCCTTTGAAACTAACAATTCCCAATAATAGAAAAAGAAAGAGTAGTAAAAGTTTCATTTGCATCACTGGCAACAAAGAATTCAGATTCTACAGTGCATTGGGGGTCATGGTGCTTCCCACAAGATGGCAGAGAACAACCAGAACCGCGAGCGATAGCTACAACTGATGGTTCACAATGGGGGAGGGGTATTTGATTGCGATTGGTGCAAGAGGACTTTCCTCAACGCATCAACATTTTTGTCATAACATGAGGGAACATCTTTAAAATGAGATTGTTCTGTTTCACCATAATTTCGACCGAAATCAGCTTCCCCCCGAGGCCTTTCTTCGAGAGGAACTTCTTATGCTAAAATGCTGAAGTTCTCAATGTTTCTTAACTAATTATGCTTTTCTTACTCAGTTATGTACTTATTTTTAACGTATCTCAGGCTTCTTTCATTCGCACGTGCTTCAATTAGTAATTTTTTATTCTTTGTTGGTAGATCTCTACAATTACCGCACAAGATGTCAATCTAAGAACTGAAAATGATAATTCTTATGTATATTGAATATATAGACCCTTGTTTATTTTAGAACTTTTAATTATTACATTAATGTGAATTGTAACTCATATACATATATATATATAGCAAAAAAGCGCACGCGGTACATGTTTTCTTCGGTGTAAATAAATTTTTAGTTTTAGGGCGTACTTTTTTATGCATTTTACGTGATGATAATGAAATTATTTCGAGTTGACGTGGTTATAGATTGTTTAAATATTCTAAATATCAACATGATTTATTTTAGTAGATAGAAGACCCGGAGCAAAGTTGTCGATAATACTGCAATTTGATTTCATTCGTAAAATTGAAGGTAAAAAAGAACTTTTTAGAACTTGAACACGGCTAAAAGTATTGGTCTCATAAATAATACTAATATTCTTAGAAATAAATGCACTATTGATTTCATAATTTGCGAATATGCGGTACGAACTCATAAGAAAAAAGAAAAACACTGATAAAGGAAATTAAGTGCACACTCACCAACCGTCAAAAGCGTCGATGTATTTGTATATTTATACAGAGGAGGCGGAAGTATATAAGTAAGCACCAACGCAATTTACTCATTTTCTTTGTCACAGCTGTCGTTCTTCTAGTCTCTATCACTATTTTAATTTTTTACTAAGCAACCAAATAAAGGTTTAGTCATTTCTACTAGATATCACATTAATTGGTTTACCTAATTTAATTATATGTGATTTTTGTATTATGTTTTTCGTGATTCTTAAATTTTGGTTATTTATCTGTCAGAGCTAATAGGTATGGCTCCACGACGACAATCAGCAGGTAGTAAAAATAATGAAGGTTCGGTAATGGAACAGAAACAAACTCCAACCTTAAATTGTAGATGGCCTCGTATTAACACGAGCTGCAGTGGTAGGCGGACCAAAAACTATACGGTCCTTGTTCTCGTTCGAAAAAACGTTGCAAATAGTCTTTGACCAGTAGTTGTTTGTGATGAAACTAACCCTTTGAAACTAACAATTCCCAATAATAGAAAAAGAAAGAGTAGTAAAAGTTTCATTTGCATCACTGGCAACAAAGAATTCAGATTCTACAGTGCATTGGGGGTCATGGTGCTTCCCACAAGATGGCAGAGAACAACCAGAACCGCGAGCGATAGCTACAACTGATGGTTCACAATGGGGGAGGGGTATTTGATTGCGATTGGTGCAAGAGGACTTTCCTCAACGCATCAACATTTTTGTCATAACATGAGGGAACATCTTTAAAATGAGATTGTTCTGTTTCACCATAATTTCGACCGAAATCAGCTTCCCCCCGAGGCCTTTCTTCGAGAGGAACTTCTTATGCTAAAATGCTGAAGTTCTCAATGTTTCTTAACTAATTATGCTTTTCTTACTCAGTTATGTACTTATTTTTAACGTATCTCAGGCTTCTTTCATTCGCACGTGCTTCAATTAGTAATTTTTTATTCTTTGTTGGTAGATCTCTACAATTACCGCACAAGATGTCAATCTAAGAACTGAAAATGATAATTCTTATGTATATTGAATATATAGACCCTTGTTTATTTTAGAACTTTTAATTATTACATTAATGTGAATTGTAACTCATATACATATATATATATAGCAAAAAAGCGCACGCGGTAAATGTTTTCTTCGGTGTAAATAAATTTTTAGTTTTAGGGCGTACTTTTTTATGCATTTTACGTGATGATAATGAAATTATTTCGAGTTGACGTGGTTATAGATTGTTTAAATATTCTAAATATCAACATGATTTATTTTAGTAGATAGAAGACCCGGAGCAAAGTTGTCGATAATACTGCAATTTGATTTCATTCGTAAAATTGAAGGTAAAAAAGAACTTTTTAGAACTTGAACACGGCTAAAAGTATTGGTCTCATAAATAATACTAATATTCTTAGAAATAAATGCACTATTGATTTCATAATTTGCGAATATGCGGTACGAACTCATAAGAAAAAAGAAAAACACTGATAAAGGAAATTAAGTGCACACTCACCAACCGTCAAAAGCGTCGATGTATTTGTATATTTATACAGAGGAGGCGGAAGTATATAAGTAAGCACCAACGCAATTTACTCATTTTCTTTGTCACGGCTGTCGTTCTTCTAGTCTCTATCACTATTTTAATTTTTTACTAAGCAACCAAATAAAGGTTTAGTCATTTCTACTAGATATCACATTAATTGGTTTACCTAATTTAATTATATGTGATTTTTGTATTATGTTTTTCGTGATTCTTAAATTTTGGTTATTTATCTGTCAGAGCTAATAGGTATGGCTCCACGACGACAATCAGCAGGTAGTAAAAATAATGAAGGTTCGGTAATGGAACAGAAACAAACTCCAACCTTAAATTGTAGATGGCCTCGTATTAACACGAGCTGCAGTGGTAGGCGGACCAAAAACTATACGGTCCTTGTTCTCGTTCGAAAAAACGTTGCAAATAGTCTTTGACCAGTAGTTGTTTGTGATGAAACTAACCCTTTGAAACTAACAATTCCCAATAATAGAAAAAGAAAGAGTAGTAAAAGTTTCATTTGCATCACTGGCAACAAAGAATTCAGATTCTACAGTGCATTGGGGGTCATGGTGCTTCCCACAAGATGGCAGAGAACAACCAGAACCGCGAGCGATAGCTACAACTGATGGTTCACAATGGGGGAGGGGTATTTGATTGCGATTGGTGCAAGAGGACTTTCCTCAACGCATCAACATTTTTGTCATAACATGAGGGAACATCTTTAAAATGAGATTGTTCTGTTTCACCATAATTTCGACCGAAATCAGCTTCCCCCCGAGGCCTTTCTTCGAGAGGAACTTCTTATGCTAAAATGCTGAAGTTCTCAATGTTTCTTAACTAATTATGCTTTTCTTACTCAGTTATGTACTTATTTTTAACGTATCTCAGGCTTCTTTCATTCGCACGTGCTTCAATTAGTAATTTTTTATTCTTTGTTGGTAGATCTCTACAATTACCGCACAAGATGTCAATCTAAGAACTGAAAATGATAATTCTTATGTATATTGAATATATAGACCCTTGTTTATTTTAGAACTTTTAATTATTACATTAATGTGAATTGTAACTCATATACATATATATATAGCAAAAAAGCGCACGCGGTAAATGTTTTCTTCGGTGTAAATAAATTTTTAGTTTTAGGGCGTACTTTTTTATGCATTTTACGTGATGATAATGAAATTATTTCGAGTTGACGTGGTTATAGATTGTTTAAATATTCTAAATATCAACATGATTTATTTTAGTAGATAGAAGACCCGGAGCAAAGTTGTCGATAATACTGCAATTTGATTTCATTCGTAAAATTGAAGGTAAAAAAGAACTTTTTAGAACTTGAACACGGCTAAAAGTATTGGTCTCATAAATAATACTAATATTCTTAGAAATAAATGCACTATTGATTTCATAATTTGCGAATATGCGGTACGAACTCAAAAGAAAAAAGAAAAACACTGATAAAGGAAATTAAGTGCACACTCACCAACCGTCAAAAGCGTCGATGTATTTGTATATTTATACAGAGGAGGCGGAAGTATATAAGTAAGCACCAACGCAATTTACTCATTTTCTTTGTCACGGCTGTCGTTCTTCTAGTCTCTATCACTATTTTAATTTTTTACTAAGCAACCAAATAAAGGTTTAGTCATTTCTACTAGATATCACATTAATTGGTTTACCTAATTTAATTATATGTGATTTTTGTATTATGTTTTTCGTGATTCTTAAATTTTGGTTATTTATCTGTCAGAGCTAATAGGTATGGCTCCACGACGACAATCAGCAGGTAGTAAAAATAATGAAGGTTCGGTAATGGAACAGAAACAAACTCCAACCTTAAATTGTAGATGGCCTCGTATTAACACGAGCTGCAGTGGTAGGCGGACCAGAAACTATACGGTCCTTGTTCTCATTCGAAAAAACGTTGCAAATAATCTTTGACCAGTAGTTGTTTGTGATGAAACTAACCCTTTGAAACTAACAATTCCCAATAATAGAAAAAGGAAGAGTAGTAAAAGTTTCATTTGCATCACTGGCAACAAAGAATTCAGATTCTACAGTGCATTGGGGGTCATGGTGCTTCCCACAAGATGGCAGAGAACAACCAGAACCGCGAGCGATAGCTACAACTGATGGTTCACAATGGGGGAGGGGTATTTGATTGCGATTGGTGCAAGAGGACTTTCCTCAACGCATCAACATTTTTGTCATAACATGAGGGAACATCTTTAAAATGAGATTGTTCTGTTTCACCATAATTTCGACCGAAATCAGCTTCCCCCCGAGGCCTTTCTTCGAGAGGAACTTCTTATGCTAAAATGCTGAAGTTCTCAATGTTTCTTAACTAATTATGCTTTTCTTACTCAGTTATGTACTTATTTTTAACGTATCTCAGGCTTCTTTCATTCGCACGTGCTTCAATTAGTAATTTTTTATTCTTTGTTGGTAGATCTCTACAATTACCGCACAAGATGTCAATCTAAGAACTGAAAATGATAATTCTTATGTATATTGAATATATAGACCCTTGTTTATTTTAGAACTTTTAGTTATTACATTAATGTGAATTGTAACTCATATACATATATATATATAGCAAAAAAGCGCACGCGGTAAATGTTTTCTTCGGTGTAAATAAATTTTTAGTTTTAGGGCGTACTTTTTTACGCATTTTACGTGATGATAATGAAATTATTTCGAGTTGACGTGGTTATAGATTGTTTAAATATTCTAAATATCAACATGATTTATTTTAGTAGATAGAAGACCCGGAGCAAAGTTGTCGATAATACTGCAATTTGATTTCATTCGTAAAATTGAAGGTAAAAAAGAACTTTTTAGAACTTGAACACGGCAAAAAGTATTGGTCTCATAAATAATACTAATATTCTTAGAAATAAATGCACTATTGATTTCATAATTTGCGAATATGCGGTACGAACTCAAAAGAAAAAAGAAAAACACTGATCAAGGAAATTAAGTGCACACTCACCAACCGTCAAAAGCGTCGATGTATTTGTATATTTATACAGAGGAGGCAGAAGTATATAAGTAAGCACCAAAGCAATTTACACATTTTCTTTGTCACGGCTGTCGTTCTTCTGGTCTCTATCACTATTTTAATTTTTTACTAAGCAACCAAATAAAGGTTTAGTCATTTCTACTAGATATCACATTAATTGGTTTACCTAATTTAATTATATGTGATTTGTAGTGAAATCGCTCAATGTAACACAAAATTACCGAATTCAAATCACAATTGAATCGCACAAATCGAACAAACAACTATGAATAACAATCGCAGCAAAGGAAGTAAACCATCACGAACAACACACGCAATTTACTTGGTTCGGCGTTCTAGCATCAATGTGATGAAGAACCCTAATCCCAGGGAGAAATCGAGGTCCAATTTTTATTGATTTTGAAGAGTACAAAGTTGTTGCAAAAAACCGTTATGATATCGGCTGCGTAACACAGAATATATACTGAGGCAGTTATAACTAACTCGCGTGAAGCCCACGACCCACTTGAATTAACTGCCTGCCCTAATCTGTCTTTCACCGCCCAGTTGCAATAGTCGCTCACTCAGTTGCAACAGCTATACAAGCTTTCACTGCGACTCAAGCTACCCGAGTTGCACCTACGTTCAAGATGGTAGAATTATGGAAATACCACTGAGCCAAAGTCAACAATTCCCACAATTCTCCACCTTATTTCTGTAACTCTACCTCAATCACAAAATCAGCAATTCAACTCCTCCAACTAGTCCTGAACACCAGGACTACCATCTCCTCAGTTGAATCAAATCCAGGCAATGATCAAACTTGCTGCTAGGCAAGACTTTGGTGATCATATCTGCTGGATTTTCCTCAGTTGCAACCTTCTTTACCATCACAGAGCCACATGCTATCACCTCTCTCACAAAGTGAAGTTTGATATCCACATGTTTAGTCCTTTCATGATAAACTTGGTTCTTGGACAAATGTATTGCACTCTGATTGTCACAATGAACTGTGATCACATCATCTTGAATCTTCAGCTCCTTGGCAAACCCATCTAACCATAGAGCTTCCTTGATTGCTTCTGCCAGTGCAATATACTCTGCCTCAGTAGTTGATAATGCAACTACTCTCTGCAAGCTAGCCTTCCAGCTAACAGCAGTTCCAAATGCTGTAAAGACATATCCAGTAAGTGATTTTCTGGAGTCCAATCATCCAGCATAATCAGAATCCACAAATCCTTGAACGCCAGGCTGATTCTCCATCAGATGTTGCAACTCACCAAACACCAGAACTTTGTTGATGGTGTATTTCACATACCTCAGAATCCATTTCAATGCCTTCCAATGCACCCTTCTAGGATTCGCCATGAACCTATTGATCATACTAACAGAGTAAGCCAAATCAGGTCTAGTGCAGACCATGGCATACATCAGAGATCCAACAACATTTGTATAAGGAATTTCTGCCATAAACTCCTTATCTTCATCAGTGTTGGGACACTGATCAACACTCAATTTGAACTGTTGAGACAATGGAGTTGTAACTCCCTTAGCTTCAGACATCCCAAATTTCTCTAGTATCTTCTTAAGATACTCCACCTGAGACAAGTACAATAGACCTTTAGCTCTGTCTCTTCTTATCCACATACCCAGAATCTTCTTAGCTGCTCCTAAATCCTTCATTTCAAACTCTCCTTTGAGTTTGGATTCCACAGTTGCAACTTCGATCTTGGTATTACTGATGATCAGAATATCATCAACATACAACAACAAGAATGTAAACTGCTTTTCATCCTTGAACTTAAAGTAGACACAGTTGTCATACTTACTCCTCACAAAACCAATCTTCATCATGAACTCATCAAATCTCATATTCCACTGTCTTGGAGATTGCTTCAAACCATACAGAGATTTATTGAGTTTACACACATGATCCTCCTTGCCTTTGACCTCAAATCCTTCTGGTTGCTTCATCAGAATGACTTCTTCTAAGTTCCCATATAGAAATGCAGTTTTAACATCCATTTGTTCCAACTCCAGGTTATACTTTGTGACAAGAGAAAGCAATATTCTGATTGACCTGTGTTTTACCTCAGAGAGAAAACTTCATTATAATCAATGCCCTCCCTTTGAGTAAACCCTCTTGCAACTAACCTTGCTTTAAACCTTCCCTTCTCGACACCAGGGATTCCTTCCTTTTGCTTAAAGATCCATCTACATCCAACCAACCTAGAGCCCTTTGGTCTTTCAACAAGATCCCAAGTATTGTTATCCTTCAGAGACTTCATTTCTTCAGACATAGCCTCAAGCCATTTATGTCTATCCTTGCTTTTCATTGCAGCCTTGTAGTCACTTGGTTCCTCTTCCAATAAGCTACTTGCTGCTACTAGGGAATAAGCAAGCAAGTCTGCATAACCATACCTTTCTGGTGCCTTAGTTTCCCTTCTAGCTCTATCTCGGGTCAGCATATAGTTGGATTCCACATCCTGATCAACCACTTGATCAACAGGTTCATTGCCAGTTGCAACTGGCTCTTCTTCAAGTAACCAATTTCTAGGATGATCTGGTTCACTATCAGCCATAAGCTCCACCTCAAGTTGATAACCACTATCTTCCTTATTTCTTGAGTTAACACCTTTGTCAATCTCAACAGCCTGACAGGTAACTCCCCAGTTTCTTTAAGAGCCATAGTGTCCTCATTGAACACCAGATCCCTGCTTATAAAGCACCTCTTGTGACCTGGTTCAAGACACCACAATCTGTAGCCCTTCACTCCTTCTGGATATCCAAGAAACATACACCTCAATGCTCTTGGTTCTAGCTTATCATGTTTGATGTGTGCATAAGCAGAACATCCAAACACTCTCAGATGACTCAAATCTGGTTTGTGACCAGACCATACTTCCTCTGGTGTCTTCATATTTAATGCTGTAGAAGGACATCTATTAATAAGATATCCTGCTCTTGCAACTGCCTCTGCCCAGAAAACCTTTGGAAGGTTAGCACTTAGCAGCATACATCTCACCCTTTCAAGTATGGTTCTATTGAATCTCTCAGCTAATCCATTTTGCTGTGGAGTTCCAGCAACAGTCTTGTGCCTTACAATTCCATTTACCTTGCAATACTCATTGAATTCAGCTGAACAAAACTCCAGACCATTGTCTGTTCTCAGTCTTTTCAGTTGCAATCCAGTTTGCTTCTCTATCATGGTCCTCCAGTTTTTGAATGTTTCAAATGTCTGGTCCTTAGTCTTCAACACAAATAGCCACAACTTTCTAGAATATTCATCCACAAGTGACAAGAAGTATCTTGCTCCAGAATGTGAAGCAGTCCTTGAAGGTCCCCACAGATCAGCATGAACATAATCCAAAGCTCTCTTAGTTCTCTGTTGACTAACATTGAACTTAACCTTATGAGCTTTACCAAGAACACAATGTTCACAAAAGCTAATCTTCTCCAACTTTTCAGCTCCCAACAGACCTTGCTTCCCCAATTCTAACAAACCTCTTTCACTCACATGTGCTAATCTCTTGTGCCACAATTCAGACTTAGAAACAGCCCCCTGAACAGTTGCAGTTGCAACTATACCAATGACAGACTTTCCTTCTAGTATGTAAATGGTATTTTCCCTTGCTCCTCTCATCACCACCTGTGATCCTTTGAGAACCTTTACCATACCATCTCTCCCAAGAACTTGTACCCTGTTTTCTCTAATACACCAAGAGATATCAGGTTTCTCTTGAGATCAGGGACATATCTCACCAATCTCAACAGTTTCTCAGATCCATTGTGGAGGCTGAACCTAACAGATCCTATACCTTTCAACTTATAAGGCTTGCTATCTCCCAAGTCCACTGTTCCACCATCAACCACTTCATATTCTTCAAATATAGATCGATGTGGAGTCATGTGAAAGGAACAACCAGAATCTAACACCCACACATTCTCTGGATCCCTAACAGAAGCCATTAGAGCATCAGCAGACTCATACCCTTCTTGTACACTTGCAACAGTGCCAGACACCTTAGTCTTGTCACCACCATTATTCTGTCTTTCAGGACAAGACTTCCTGGTATGACCCTCTTTCTCATAGTGGTAACAAATGAATGGTTTCTTCCCATTCTTTCCCTGTGACTTGGACTTCTTCTCCTTCTTACTACTTTCCTTTTTCTGATTCTGTCCCTTCACTATTAGTCCCTCACCATTCTGTGATTTCTTTGCATTCCCTCTCTCATTCAATTCCTTGGAATTTAGAGCAGATTGCACCTCATCAAGTGTTAAAGAATCCCTTCCATATATAAGAGTTTCCTTAAAGTTAGCATGAGATTTTGGCAGAGCACTTAACAATAGTAAAGCCTGATCTTCATCATCAATTGCAACATCAATGTTCTCAAGATCCAGAATCAACTTGTTAAACATATCAATCTGTTCTTCTATCGATTTGTCATCATGCATCTTAAAAGAATACAGAGCCTGTTTAAGATACAAACGATTTACCAACGATTTGGTCATGTACAAGCTTTCAAGCTTCAACCAAACACCAGCAGCAGTTTTCTCCTTCGAGACCTGTCGCAACACCTTATCACCCAAACTCAGGATCACGACACTATGAGCCTTCTCCATCATAACCTTCTTTGATTTTTCATCAAGATCCTTATCGATGTTCGTCTCATCCAGTGCATCAACCAATCCTTGTTGAACTAATAGTGCTCGCATCTTCAACCGCCACAAACCAAAATCGTTTTGCCCTGTAAACTTTTCTACATCAAATTTTGCCATCGCCATGATCGACTCCACGTTCACCGCACCAATTTGTAGTGAAATCGCTCAATGTAACGCAAAATTTATCGAATTCAAATCACAATTGAATCGCACAAATCGAACAAACAACTATGAATAACAATCGCAGCAAAGGAAGTAAACAATCACGAACAACACACGCAATTTACTTGGTTCGGCATTCTAGCATCAATGTGATGAAGAACCCTAATCCAAGGGAGAAATCGAGGTCCAGTTTTTATTGATTTTGAAGAGTACAAAGTTGTTGCAAAAAACCGTTATGATATCGACTGCGTAACACAATATATATACTGAGGCAGTTATAACTAACTCGCGTGAAGCCCACGGCCCACTTGAATTAACTGCCTGCCCTAATCTGTCTTTCATCGCCCAGTTGCAACAGTCGCTCACTCAGTTGCAACAACTATACAAGCTTTCACTGCGACTCAAGCTACCCCAGTTGCAACTACGTTCAAGATGGTAGAATTATGGAAATACCACTGAGCGCATGATTTTTGTATTATTTTTTTCGTGATTCTTAAATTTTGGTTATTTATCTGTCAGAGCTAATAGGTATGGCTCCACGACGACAATCAGCAGGTAGTAATAATAATGAAGGTTCAGTAATGGAACTGAAACAAACTCCAACCTTGAATTGTAGATGGCCTCGTATTAACACGAGCTGCAGTGGTAGGCGGCCCAAAAACTATACGGTCCTTGTTCTCGTTCAAACGTTGCAAATAATCTTTGACCAGTAGTTGTTTGTGATGAAACTAACCCTTTGAAACTAACAATTCCCAATAATAGAAAAAGTAAGAGTAGTAAAAGTTTCATTTGCATCACTAGCAACAAAGAATTCAGATTCTACAGTGCATTGGGGGTCATGGTGCTTCCCACAAGATGGCAGAGAACAACCAGAACCGCGAGCGATAGCTACAGCTGATGGTTCACAATGGGGGAGGGGTATTTGATTGCGATTGGTGCAAGAGGACCTTCCTCAAGAAACAAGGTCTCGCAACGCATCACGATTTTTGTCATAACATGAGGGAACATCTTAAAATGAGACTGTTCTGTTTCACCATAATTTCGACCGAAATCAGCTTCCCCCGAGGCCTTTCTTCGAGAGGAACTTCTTATGCTACAATGCTGAAGTTCTCAATGTTTCTTAACTAATTATGCTTTCTTACTCAGTTATGTACTTATTTTTAACGTATCTCAGGCTTCTTTCATTCGCACGTGCTTCAATTAGTAATTTTTTATTCTTTGTTGGTAAATCTCTACAAATACCGCACAAGATGTCAATCTAAGAACTGAAAATGATAATTCTTATGTATATTGAATATATAGATCCTTATTTATTTTAGAACTTTTAATTATTACATTAATGTGAATTGTAACTCATATACATATATATATAGCAAAAAAGCGCACGCGGTAAATGTTTTCTTCGGTGTAAATAAATTTTAAGTTTTAGCGCGTACTTTTTTACGCATTTTACATGATGATAATGAAATTATTTCGAGTTGACGTGGTTATAGATTGTTTAAATATTCTAAATATCAACATGATTTATTTGAGTGGATAGAAGACCCGGAGCAAAGTTGTCGATAACACTGCAATTTGATTTCATTCGTAAAATTGAAGGTAAAAAAGAACTTTTTAGAACTTGAACACGGCAAAAAGTATTGGTCTCATAAATAATACTAATATTCTTAGAAATAAATGCACTATTGATTTCATAATTTGCGAATATGCGGTACGAACTCAAAAGAAAAAAGAAAAACACTGATCAAGGAAATTAAGTGCACACTCACCAACCGTCAAAAGCGTCGATGTATTTGTATATTTATACAGAGGAGGCAGAAGTATATAAGTAAGCACCAAAGCAATTTACACATTTTCTTTGTCACGGCTGTCGTTATATGTGATTTTTGTATTATTTTTGGTTATTTATCTGTCAGAGCTAATAGGTATGGCTCCATGACGACAATCAGCAGGTAGTAATAATAATGAAGGTTCGGTAATGGAACAGAAACAAACTCCAACCTTAAATTGTAGATGGCCTCGTATTAACACGAGCTGCAGTGGTAGGCGGCCCAGAAACTATACGGTCCTTGTTCTCGTTCAAAAAAACGTTGCAAATAATCTTTGACCAGTAGCTGTTTGTGATGAAACTAACCCTTTGAAACTAACAATTCCCAATAATAGAAAAAGGAAGAGTAGTAAAAGTTTCATTTGCATCACTTGCAACAAAGAATTCAGATTCTACAGTGCATTGGGGGTCATAGTGCTTCCCAGAAGAAGGCAGAGAACAAGCAGAAAGGCGAGCGACAGCTACAGCTGATGGTTCACAATGGGGAAGGAGTATTTGATTGTGATTGGTGCCAGAGGACCTTCCTCAAGAAACCAGGTCTGGCAACGCATCACCATTTTTGTCATAACATGAGGAAGCATCTTCAAAATGAGATTGTTCTGTTTCACCATAATTTCGATCGAAATAAGCTTCCCCCCGAGGCCTTTCTTCCAGAGGAACTTCTTATGCTACAATGCTGAAGTTCTCTATGTTTCTTAACTAATTATGCTTTTCTTACTCAGTTATGTACTTATTTTTAACGTATCTCAGGCTTCTTTCATTCGCACATGCTTCAATTAGTAATTTTTTATGCTTTGTTGGTAGATCTCTACAATTACCACACAAATGTCAATCTAAGAACTGAAAATGATAATTCTTATGTATATTGAATATATATATATATATATATATCCTTGTTTATTTTAGAACTTTTAATTATTACATTAATGTGATTTATAACTCATATATATATATATATAACAAAAAAGCGCACGCGGTAAATGTTTTCTTCGGTGTAAATAAATTTTTAGTTTTAGCGCGTACTTTTTTACACATTTTATGTGATGATAATGAAATTATTTCGAGTTGACGTGGTTATAGATTGTTTAAATATTCTAAATATCAACATGATTTATTTGAGTAGATAGAAGACCCGGAACAAAGTTGTCGATAACACTGCAATTTGATTTCATTCGTAAAATTGAAGGTAAAAAAGAACTTTTTAGAACTTGAACACGGCAAAAAGTATTGGTCTCATAAATAATACTAATATTCTTAGAAATAAATGCACTATTGGTTTCATAATTTGCGAATATGCGGTACGAACTCAAAAGAAAACAGAAAAACACTGATCAAGGAAATTAAGTGCACACTCACCAACAGTCAAAAGCGTTTTGATGTATTTGTATATTTATACAGAGGAGGCGGAAGTATATAAGTAAGCACCAATGCAATTTACTCATTTTCTTTGTCACGACTGTCGTCCTTCTAGTCTCTATCACTATTTTAATTTTTTACTAAGCAACCAAATAAAGGTTTAGTCATTTCTACTAGATATCACATTAATTGGTTTACCTAATTTAATTATATGTGATTTTTGTATTATTTTTTTCGTGATTCTTAAATTTTGGTTATTTATCTGTCAGAGCTAATAGGTATGGCTCCACGACGACAATCAGCAGGTAGTAATAATAATGAAGGTTCGGTAATGCACCAGAAACAAACTCCAACCTTAAATTGTAGATGGCCTCGTATTAACACGAGCTGCAGTGGTAGGCGGCCCAGAAACTATAAGGTTCTTGTTCTCGTTCAAAAAAAACGTTGCAAATCATCTTTGACCAGTAGTTATTTGTGATGAAACTAACCCTTTGAAACTAACAATTCCCAATAATAGAAAAAGGAAGAGTAGTAAAAGTTTCATTTGCATCACTTGCAACAAAGAATTCAAATTCTACAGTGCATTGGGGTCATGGTGCTTCCCACAAGAAGGCAGAGAATAAGGAGAAATGTGAGCGACAGCTACAGCTGATGGTTCACAATGGGGGAGGAATATTTGATTGCGATTGGTGCAAGAGGACCTTCCTCAAGAAACAAGGTCTCGCAACGCATCACGATTTTTGTCATAACATGAGGGAACATCTTTAAAATGAGACTGTTCTGTTTCACCATAATTTCGACCGAAATCAGCTTCCCCCGAGGCCTTTCTTCGAGAGGAACTTCTTATGCTACAATGCTGAAGTTCTCAATGTTTCTTAACTAATTATGCTTTCTTACTCAGTTATGTACTTATTTTTAACGTATCTCAGGCTTCTTTCATTCGCACGTGCTTCAATTAGTAATTTTTTATTCTTTGTTGGTAGATCTCTACAAATACCGCACAAGATGTCAATCTAAGAACTGAAAATGATAATTCTTATGTATATTGAATATATAGATCCTTGTTTATTTTAGAACTTTTAATTATTACATTAATGTGAATTGTAACTCATATACATATATATAGCAAAAAAGCGCACGCGGTAAATGTTTTCTTCGGTGTAAATAAATTTTAAGTTTTAGGGCGTACTTTTTTACGCATTTTACATGATGATAATGAAATTATTTCGAGTTGACGTGGTTATAGATTGTTTAAATATTCTAAATATCAACATGATTTATTTGAGTAGATAGAAGACCCGGAGCAAAGTTGTCGATAACACTGCAATTTGATTTCATTCGTAAAATTTAAGGTAAAAAATAACTTTTTAGAACTTGAACACGGCAAAAAGTATTGGTCTCATAAATAATACTAATATTCTTAGAAATAAATGCACTACTGATTTCATAATTTGCGAATATGCGGTAGGAACTCAAAAGAAAAAAGAAAAACACTGATCAAGGAAATTAAGTGCACACTCACCAACTGTCAAAAGCGTCGATGTATTTGTATATTTATACAGAGGAGGCGGAAGTATATAAGTAAGCATCAACGCAATTTACTCATCTTCTTTGTCACGGCTGTCGTTCTTCTAGTCTCGGTCACTATTTTAATTTTTTACTAAGCAACCAAATAAAGGTTTAGTCATTTCTACTAGATATCACATTAATTGGTTTACTTAATTTAATTATATGTGATTTTGGTATTATTGTTTTTCGTGATTCTTAAATTTTGGTTATTTATCTGTCAGAGCTAATAGGTATGGCTCCAAGACGACAATCAGCAGGTAGTAATAATAATGAAGGTTCGGTAATGGAACAGAAACAAACTCCGACCTTAAATTGTAGATGGCCTCGTATTAACACGAGCTGCAGTGGTAGGCGGCCCAAAAACTATACGGTCCTTGTTCTCGTTCAAAACAACGTTGCAAATAATCTTTGACCAGTAGTTGTTTGTGATGAAACTAACCCTTTGAAACTAACAATTCCCAATAATAGAAAAAGGAAGAGTAGTAAAAGTTTCATTTGCATCACTTGCAACAAAGAATTCAGATTCTACAGTGCATTGGGGGTCATAGTGCTTCCCAGAAGAAGGCAGAGAACAAGCAGAAAGGCGAGCGACAGCTACAGCTGATGGTTCACAATGGGGAAGGAGTATTTGATTGTGATTGGTGCCAGAGGACCTTCCTCAAGAAACCAGGTCTGGCAACGCATCACCATTTTTGTCATAACCGAGGCCTTTCTTCCAGAGGAACTTCTTATGCTACAATGCTGAAGTTCTCTATGTTTCTTAACTAATTATGCTTTTCTTACTCAGTTATGTACTTATTTTCAACGTATCTCAGGCTTCTTTCATTCGCACGTGCTTCAATTAGTAATTTCTTATGCTTTGTTGGTAGATCTCTACAATTACCACACAAATGTCAATCTAAGAACTGAAAATGATAATTCTTATGTATATTGAATATATATATATATATCCTTGTTTATTTTAGAACTTTTAATTATTACATTAATGTGATTTATAACTCATATATATATATATATATAACAAAAAAACGCACGCGGTAAATGTTTTCTTCGGTGTAAATAAATTTTTAGTTTTAGCGCGTACTTTTTTACACATTTTATGTGATGATAATGAAATTATTTTGAGTTGACGTGGTTATAGATTGTTTAAATATTCTAAATATCAACATGTTTTATTTGAGTAGATAGAAGACCCGGAGCAAAGTTGTCGATAACACTGCAATTTGATTTCATTCTTAAAATAGAAGTTAAAAAAGAACTTTTTCGAACTTGAACACGGCAAAAAGTATTGGTCTCATAAATAATACTAATATTCTTAGAAATAAATGCACTATTGATTTCATAATTTGTGAATATGCGGTACGAACTCAAAAGAAAAAAGAAAAACACTGATCAAGAAAATTAAGTGCACACTTACCAACAGTCAAAAGCGTCTGGATGTATTTGTATATTTATACAGAGGATGCGAAAGTATATAAGTAAGCACCAACTCAATTTACTCATTTTCTTTGTCACGGCTGTCGTTCTTCTAGTCTCTATCACTATTTTAATTTTTTACTAAGCAACCAAATAAAGGTTTAGTCATTTCTACTAGATATCACATTAATTAGTTTACTTAATTTAATTATATGTGATTTTTGTATTATTTTTTCGTGATTCTTAAATTTTGGTTATTTATCTGTCAGAGCTAATAGGTATGGCTCCACGATGACGATCAGGAGGTAGTAATAATAATGAAGGTTCGGTAATGGAACAGAAACAAACTCCAACCTTAAATTGTAGATGGCCTCGTATTAACACGAGCTGCAGTGGTAGGCGGCCCATAAACTATAAGGTACTTGTTCTCGTTAAAAAAAAACGTTGCAAATAATCTTTGACCAGTAGTTATTTGTGATGAAACTAACCCTTTGAAACTAACAATTCCCAATAATAGAAAAAGTAAGAGTAGTAAAAGTTTCATTTGCATCACTTGAAACAAAGAATTCAAATTCTACAGTGCATTGGGGTCATGGTGCTTCCCACAAGAAGGCAGAGAACAAGGAGAAATGCGAGCGACAGCTACAGCTGATGGTTCACAATGGGGGAGGAGTATTTGATTGCGATTTGTGCCAGAGGACCTTCCTCAAGAAACAAGGTCTGGCAACGCATCACCATTTTTGTCATAACATGAGGGAACATCTTCAAAATGAGAATGTTCTGTTTCACCTCAATTTCGACCTAAATCAGCTTCCCCCCGAGGCCTTTCTTCCAGAGGAAGTTCTTATGCTACAATGCTGAAGTTCTCATTGTTTCTTAACTAATTATGCTTTTCTTACTCAGTTATGTACTAATTTTTAACGTATCTCAGGCTTCTTTCATTCGCATGTGCTTCAATTAGTAATTTTTAATCTTTGTTGGTAGATCTCTACAATTACCACACAAGATGTCAATCTAAGAACTGAAAATGATAATTATTATGTATATGGAATATATAGATCCTTGTTTATTTTAGAACTTTTAATTATTACAGTAGTGCGAATTGTAACTCATATATATATATATATATATATATATATATATATATATATATACATATATATAGCAAAAAAAAGCACGTCGTAAATGTTTTCTTCAGTGTAAATACATTTTTAGTTATAGCACGTACTTTTTTACGCATTTTACGTGATGATAATGAAATTATTTCGAGTTGATGTGGTTATGGATTGTTTAAATATTATAAATGTCGACATCAGTCATTTGAGTAGATTGAAGACCCGGAGCAAAGTTGCCGATGACATTGCAATTCGATTTCATTCGTAAAATTGAAGGTAAAAAAGAACTTTTTAGAACTTGAACACGGAAAAAAGTATTGGTCTCATAAATAATACTAATATTCTTAGAAATAAATGCACTATTGATTTCATAATTTGCGAATATGCGGTACGAACTCAAAAGAAAAAAGAAAAACACTGATCAAGGAAATTATGTGCACACTCACCAACTGTCAAAAGCGTCGATGTATTTGTATATTTATACAGAGGAGGCGGAAGTATATAAGTAAGCACCAAAGCAATTTACTCATTTTCTTTGTCACGGCTGTCGTTCTTCTAGTCTGTATCACTATTTTAATTTTTACTAAGCAACCAAATAAAGGTTTAGTCATTTCTACTAGATATCACATTAATTGGTTTACCTAATTTAATTATATGTGATTTTTGTATTATTTTTTTCCGTGATTCTTAAATTTTGGTTATTTATCTGTCAGAGCTAATAGGTTTGGCTCCACGACGACAATCAGCAGTTAGTAATAATAATGAAGGTTCGGTAATGGAACAGAAACAAACTCCAACCTTAAAGTGTAGATGCCCTCGTATTAACACGAGCTGCAGTGGTAGGCGGCCCAAAAACTATACGGTCCTTGTTCTCGTTCAAAAAAACGTTGCAAATAATCTTTGACCAGTAGTTGTTCGTGATGAAACTAACAATTCCCAATAATAGAAAAAGGAAGGGTAGTAAAAGTTTCATTCGCATCACTTGCAACAAAGAATTCAGATTCTACAGTGCATTGGGGGTCATGGTGCTTCCCAGAAGAAGGTAGAGAACAAGTAGAAACGCGAATGACAGCTACAACTGATGGTTCACAATGGGGGAGGAGTATTTGATTGCGATTGGTGCCAGAGGACCTTCCTCATGAAACCAGGTCTGGCAACGCATCAATATTTTTGTCATAACATGAGGGAACAACTTCAAAATGAGATTGTTCTGTTTCACCACAATTTCGACCTAAATCAGCTTCCCCCCGAGGCCTTTCTTCCAGAGGAACTTCTTATGCTACAATGCTGAAGTTCTCAATGTTTCTTAACTAATTATGCTTCTTACTCAGTTATGTACTTATTTTTAACGTATCCCAGGCTTCTTTCATTCGCACGTGCTTCAATTAGTAATTTTTTATTCTTTGTTGGTAGATCTCTACAATTACCACACAAGATGTCAATCTAAGAACTGAAAATGATAATTCTTATATATTGAATATATAGATCTTTGTTTATTTTAGAACTTTTAATTATTACAGTAGTGTGAATTGTAACTCATATATATATATATATATATATATATATATATATATATGCATATATATATAGCAAAAAAGCGCACGCGGTAAATGTTTTCTTCGGTGTAAATAAATTTTGAGTTATAGCGAGTACTTTTTTACGCATTTTACGTGATGATAATGAAATCATTTCGAGTTGACGTGGTTATATATTGTTTAAATATTCCAAATATCAACATGAGTCATTTGAGTTGTTCGAAGACCGGAGCAAAGTTGTCGATAACACTGCAATTTGATTTCATTCGTAAAATAGAAGGTAAAAAAGAACTCTTTAGAAATTGAACACGGCAAATATTATTGGTCTAAAAAATAATACTAGTATTCTTAGAAGTAAATGCACTATTGATTTCATAATTTGCGGATATGCGGTACGAACTCAAAAGAAAAAATAAAAACACTGATCAAGGAAATTAAGTGCACACTCACCAACCGTCAAAAGCGTCTTAATGTATTTGTATCTTTATACAGAGGAGGCGGAAGTATATAAGTAAGCACCAACGCAATTTACTCATTTTCTTTGTCACGACCGTCGTTCTTCTAGTCTCTATCACTATTTTAATTTTATACTAAGCAACCAAATAAAGGTTTTGTCATTTCTACTAGATATCATATTAATTGGTTTACCTAATTTAATTATATGTTATTTTTGTATTATTTTTTTCGTGATGCTTAAATTTTGGTTATTTATCTGTCAGAGCTAATAAGTATGGCTCCACGACGACAATCAGCAGGTAGTAATAATAATGAAGGTTCGGTAATGCACCAGAAACAAACTCCAACCTTAAATTGTAGATGGCCTCGTATTAACATGAGCTGCAGTGGTAGGTGGCCCAGAAACTATAAGGTTCTTGTTCTCGTTCAAAAAAAACGTTGCAAATAATCTTTGACCAGTAGTTATTTGTGATGAAACTAACCCTTTGAAACTAACAATTCCCAATAATAGAAAAAGGAAGAGTAGTAAAAGGTTCATTTGCATCACTTGCAACAAAGAATTCAAATTCTACAGTGCATTGGGGTCATGGTGCTTCCCACAAGAAGGCAGAGAATAAGGAGAAATGCGAGCGGCACCTACAGCTGATGGTTCACAATGGGGGAGGAGTATTTGATTGCGATTGGTGCCAGAGGACCATTTTCAAGAAACAAGGTCTGGCAACGCATCACCATTTTTGTCATAACTTGAGGGAACATCTTCAAAATGAGATTTTTCTGTTTCACCACAATTTCGACCTAAATCAGCTTCCCCCCGAGGCCTTTCCTCCAGAGGAACTTCTTTTGCTACAGTGCAGAAGTTCTCAATGTTTCTTAACTAATTATGCTTTTCTTACTCAGTTATGTACTTATTTTTAACGTATCTCAGGCTTCTTTCTTTCGCACGTGCTTCAATTAGTAATTTTTTATTCTTTGTTGGTAGGTCTCTACAATTACCACACAAGATGTCAATCTAAGAACTGAAAATGATAATTCTTATGTATATTGAATATATAGATCCTTGTTTATATTAGAACTTTTAATTATTACATTAATGTGAATTGTAACTCATTTATATATATAGCAAAAAAGCGCACGCGGTAAATGTTTTCTTCGGTGTAAATAAATATTTTGTTTTAGCGCGTACTTTTTTACGCATTTTACGTGATGATAATGAAATTATTTCGAGTTGACGTGGTTATAGATTGTTTAAATATTCTAAATATCAACATGATTTATTTGAGTAGATAGAAGACCCGGAGCAAAGTTGTCGATAACTCTGCAATTTGATTTCATTCGTAAAATAGAAGGTAAAAAAGAACTTTTTAGAACTTGAACACGGTAAAAGGTATTGGTCTCATAAATAATACCAATATTCTTAGAATTAAATGCACTATTGATTTCATAATTTGCGAATATGCAGTACGAACTCAAAAGAAAAAAGAAAAACATTGATCAAGGAAATTAAGTGCACACTCACCAACCGTCAAAAGCGTCGATGTATTTGTATATTTATACAAAGGAGGCGGAAGTATATAAGTAAGCAACAACGCAATTTACTCATTTTCTTTGTCACGGCTGTCGTTCTTCTAGTCTCTATCACTATTTTAATTTTTTACTAAGCAACCAAATAAAGGTTTAGTCATTTCTACTAGATATCACATTAATTGGTTTACCTAATTTAATTATATCTGAGTTTTTGTATTATTTTTTTCGTGATTCTTAAATTTTGGTTATTTATCTGTCAGAGCTAATAAGTATGGCTCCACGACGACAATCAGCAGGTAGTAGTAATAATGAAGGTTCGGTAATGGAACAAAAACAAACTCCAACCTTAAATTGTAGATGGCCTCGTATTAACACGAGCTGCAGTGGTACGCGGCCCAGAAACTATAATGTTCTTGTTCTCGTTCAAAAAAAACGTTGCAAATAATCTTTGACCAGTAGTTATTTGTGATGAAACTAACCCTTTGAAACTAACAATTCCCAATAATATAAAAAGGAAGAGTAGTAAAAGTTTCATTTGCATCACTTGCAACAAAGAATTCAAATTCTACAGTGCATTGGGGTGATGGTGCTTCCCATAAGAAGGCACAGAACAAGGAGAAATGCGAGCGACAGCTACAGCTTATGGTTCACAATGGGGGAGGAGTATTTGATTGAGATTGGTGCCAGAGGACCATTCTCAAGAAACAAGGACGGGCAACGCTTCACCATTTTTGTCATAACATGAGGGAACATCTTCAAAATTAGATTGTTCTGTTTCACCACAATTTTGACCGAAATCAGCTTCCCCCCGGGGCCTTTCTTCCAGAGGAACTTCTTATGCTACAATGCAGAAGTTCTCAATGTTTCTTAACTAATTATGCTTTTCTTACTCAGTTATGTACGTATTTTTAACGTATCTCAGGCTTCTTTCATTCGCACGTGCTTCAATTAGTAATTTTTTATTCGTTGTTGGTAGATCTCTACAATTACCACACAAGATGTCAATCTAAGGACTGAAAATGATTATTCTTATGTATATTGAATATATAGATCCTTGTTTATTTTATAACTTTTTTATTATTACATTAATGTGATTTATAACTCATATATATATATATAGGAAAAAAGCGCACGCGGTAAATGTTTTCTTCGGTGTAAATAAATTTTTAGTTTTAGGGCGTACATTTTTGCGTATTTTACGTGATGATAATGAAATTATTTCGAGTTGACGTGGTTATAGATTGTTTAAATATTCTAAATATCAACATGATTTATTTGAGTAGATAGAAGACCCGGAGCAAAGTTGTCGATAACACTGCAATTTGATTTCATTCGTAAAATAGAAGGTAAAAAAGAACTTTTTAGAACTTGAACGCGGCAAAAAGTATTGGTCTCATAAATAATACTAATATTCTTAGAAATAAATGCACTATTGATTTCATAATTTGCGAATATGCGGTACGAACTCAAAAGAAAAAAGAAAAACACTGATCAAGGAAATTAAGTGCACACTTACCAATAGTCAAAAGCGTCTGGATGTATTTGTATATTTATACAGAGAATGCGGAAGTATATAAGTAAGCACCAACGCAATTTACTCATTTTCTTTGTCACGGCTGTCGTTCTTCTTGTCTCTATCACTATTTTAATTTTTTACTAAGCAACCAAATAAAGGTTTAGTCATTTCTACTAGATATCACATTAATTAGTTTACTTAATTTAATTATATGTGAGTTTTTGTATTATTTTTTTCGTGATTCTTAAATTTTGGTTATTTATCTGTCAGAGCTAATAAGTATGGCTCCACGACGACAATCAGCAGGTAGTAGTAATAATGAAGGTTCGGTAATGGAACAAAAACAAACTCCAACCTTAAATTGTAGATGGCCTCGTATTAACACGAGCTGCAGTGGTACGCGGCCCAGAAACTATAATGTTCTTGTTCTCGTTCAAAAAAAACGTTGCAAATAATCTTTGACCAGTAGTTATTTGTGATGAAACTAACCCTTTGAAACTAACAATTCCCAATAATATAAAAAGGAAGAGTAGTAAAAGTTTCATTTGCATCACTTGCAACAAAGAATTCAAATTCTACAGTGCATTGGGGTGATGGTGCTTCCCATAAGAAGGCACAGAACAAGGAGAAATGCGAGCGACAGCTACAGCTTATGGTTCACAATGGGGGAGGAGTATTTGATTGAGATTGGTGCCAGAGGACCATTCTCAAGAAACAAGGACGGGCAACGCTTCACCATTTTTGTCATAACATGAGGGAACATCTTCAAAATTAGATTGTTCTGTTTCACCACAATTTTGACCGAAATCAGCTTCCCCCCGGGGCCTTTCTTCCAGAGGAACTTCTTATGCTACAATGCAGAAGTTCTCAATGTTTCTTAACTAATTATGCTTTTCTTACTCAGTTATGTACGTATTTTTAACGTATCTCAGGCTTCTTTCATTCGCACGTGCTTCAATTAGTAATTTTTTATTCGTTGTTGGTAGATCTCTACAATTACCACACAAGATGTCAATCTAAGGACTGAAAATGATTATTCTTATGTATATTGAATATATAGATCCTTGTTTATTTTATAACTTTTTTATTATTACATTAATGTGATTTATAACTCATATATATATATATAGGAAAAAAGCGCACGCGGTAAATGTTTTCTTCGGTGTAAATAAATTTTTAGTTTTAGGGCGTACATTTTTGCGTATTTTACGTGATGATAATGAAATTATTTCGAGTTGACGTGGTTATAGATTGTTTAAATATTCTAAATATCAACATGATTTATTTGAGTAGATAGAAGACCCGGAGCAAAGTTGTCGATAACACTGCAATTTGATTTCATTCGTAAAATAGAAGGTAAAAAAGAACTTTTTAGAACTTGAACGCGGCAATAAGTATTGGTCTCATAAATAATACTAATATTCTTAGAAATAAATGCACTATTGATTTCATAATTTGCGAATATGCGGTACGAACTCAAAAGAAAAAAGAAAAACACTGATCAAGGAAATTAAGTGCACACTTACCAATAGTCAAAAGCGTCTGGATGTATTTGTATATTTATACAGAGAATGCGGAAGTATATAAGTAAGCACCAACGCAATTTACTCATTTTCTTTGTCACGGCTGTCGTTCTTCTTGTCTCTATCACTATTTTAATTTTTTACTAAGCAACCAAATAAAGGTTTAGTCATTTCTACTAGATATCACATTAATTAGTTTACTTAATTTAATTATATGTGAGTTTTTGTATTATTTTTTTCGTGATTCTTAAATTTTGGTTATTTATCTGTCAGAGCTAATAAGTATGGCTCCACGACGACAATCAGCAGGTAGTAGTAATAATGAAGGTTCGGTAATGGAACAAAAACAAACTCCAACCTTAAATTGTAGATGGCCTCGTATTAACACGAGCTGCAGTGGTACGCGGCCCAGAAACTATAATGTTCTTGTTCTCGTTCAAAAAAAACGTTGCAAATAATCTTTGACCAGTAGTTATTTGTGATGAAACTAACCCTTTGAAACTAACAATTCCCAATAATATAAAAAGGAAGAGTAGTAAAAGTTTCATTTGCATCACTTGCAACAAAGAATTCAAATTCTACAGTGCATTGGGGTGATGGTGCTTCCCATAAGAAGGCACAGAACAAGGAGAAATGCGAGCGACAGCTACAGCTTATGGTTCACAATGGGGGAGGAGTATTTGATTGAGATTGGTGCCAGAGGACCATTCTCAAGAAACAAGGACGGGCAACGCTTCACCATTTTTGTCATAACATGAGGGAACATCTTCAAAATTAGATTGTTCTGTTTCACCACAATTTTGACCGAAATCAGCTTCCCCCCGGGGCCTTTCTTCCAGAGGAACTTCTTATGCTACAATGCAGAAGTTCTCAATGTTTCTTAACTAATTATGCTTTTCTTACTCAGTTATGTACGTATTTTTAACGTATCTCGGGCTTCTTTCATTCGCACGTGCTTCAATTAGTAATTTTTTATTCGTTGTTGGTAGATCTCTACAATTACCACACAAGATGTCAATCTAAGGACTGAAAATGATTATTCTTATGTATATTGAATATATAGATCCTTGTTTATTTTATAACTTTTTTATTATTACATTAATGTGATTTATAACTCATATATATATATATAGGAAAAAAGCGCACGCGGTAAATGTTTTCTTCGGTGTAAATAAATTTTTAGTTTTAGGGCGTACATTTTTGCGTATTTTACGTGATGATAATGAAATTATTTCGAGTTGACGTGGTTATAGATTGTTTAAATATTCTAAATATCAACATGATTTATTTGAGTAGATAGAAGACCCGGAGCAAAGTTGTCGATAACACTGCAATTTGATTTCATTCGTAAAATAGAAGGTAAAAAAGAACTTTTTAGAACTTGAACGCGGCAAAAAGTATTGGTCTCATAAATAATACTAATATTCTTAGAAATAAATGCACTATTGATTTCATAATTTGCGAATATGCGGTACGAACTCAAAAGAAAAAAGAAAAACACTGATCAAGGAAATTAAGTGCACACTTACCAATAGTCAAAAGCGTCTGGATGTATTTGTATATTTATACAGAGAATGCGGAAGTATATAAGTAAGCACCAACGCAATTTACTCATTTTCTTTGTCACGGCTGTCGTTCTTCTTGTCTCTATCACTATTTTAATTTTTTACTAAGCAACCAAATAAAGGTTTAGTCATTTCTACTAGATATCACATTAATTAGTTTACTTAATTTAATTATATGTGAGTTTTTGTATTATTTTTTTCGTGATTCTTAAATTTTGGTTATTTATCTGTCAGAGCTAATAAGTATGGCTCCACGACGACAATCAGCAGGTAGTAGTAATAATGAAGGTTCGGTAATGGAACAAAAACAAACTCCAACCTTAAATTGTAGATGGCCTCGTATTAACACGAGCTGCAGTGGTACGCGGCCCAGAAACTATAATGTTCTTGTTCTCGTTCAAAAAAAACGTTGCAAATAATCTTTGACCAGTAGTTATTTGTGATGAAACTAACCCTTTGAAACTAACAATTCCCAATAATATAAAAAGGAAGAGTAGTAAAAGTTTCATTTGCATCACTTGCAACAAAGAATTCAAATTCTACAGTGCATTGGGGTGATGGTGCTTCCCATAAGAAGGCACAGAACAAGGAGAAATGCGAGCGACAGCTACAGCTTATGGTTCACAATGGGGGAGGAGTATTTGATTGAGATTGGTGCCAGAGGACCATTCTCAAGAAACAAGGACGGGCAACGCTTCACCATTTTTGTCATAACATGAGGGAACATCTTCAAAATTAGATTGTTCTGTTTCACCACAATTTTGACCGAAATCAGCTTCCCCCCGGGGCCTTTCTTCCAGAGGAACTTCTTATGCTACAATGCAGAAGTTCTCAATGTTTATTAACTAATTATGCTTTTCTTACTCAGTTATGTACGTATTTTTAACGTATCTCAGGCTTCTTTCATTCGCACGTGCTTCAATTAGTAATTTTTTATTCGTTGTTGGTAGATCTCTACAATTACCACACAAGATGTCAATCTAAGGACTGAAAATGATTATTCTTATGTATATTGAATATATAGATCCTTGTTTATTTTATAACTTTTTTATTATTACATTAATGTGATTTATAACTCATATATATATATAGGAAAAAAGCGCACGCGGTAAATGTTTTCTTCGGTGTAAATAAATTTTTAGTTTTAGGGCGTACATTTTTGCGTATTTTACGTGATGATAATGAAATTATTTCGAGTTGACGTGGTTATAGATTGTTTAAATATTCTAAATATCAACATGATTTATTTGAGTAGATAGAAGACCCGGAGCAAAGTTGTCGATAACACTGCAATTTGATTTCATTCGTAAAATAGAAGGTAAAAAAGAACTTTTTAGAACTTGAACGCGGCAAAAAGTATTGGTCTCATAAATAATACTAATATTCTTAGAAATAAATGCACTATTGATTTCATAATTTGCGAATATGCGGTACGAACTCAAAAGAAAAAAGAAAAACACTGATCAAGGAAATTAAGTGCACACTTACCAATAGTCAAAAGCGTCTGGATGTATTTGTATATTTATACAGAGAATGCGGAAGTATATAAGTAAGCACCAACGCAATTTACTCATTTTCTTTGTCACGGCTGTCGTTCTTCTTGTCTCTATCACTATTTTAATTTTTTACTAAGCAACCAAATAAAGGTTTAGTCATTTCTACTAGATATCACATTAATTAGTTTACTTAATTTAATTATATGTGAGTTTTTGTATTATTTTTTTCGTGATTCTTAAATTTTGGTTATTTATCTGTCAGAGCTAATAAGTATGGCTCCACGACGACAATCAGCAGGTAGTAGTAATAATGAAGGTTCGGTAATGGAACAAAAACAAACTCCAACCTTAAATTGTAGATGGCCTCGTATTAACACGAGCTGCAGTGGTACGCGGCCCAGAAACTATAATGTTCTTGTTCTCGTTCAAAAAAAACGTTGCAAATAATCTTTGACCAGTAGTTATTTGTGATGAAACTAACCCTTTGAAACTAACAATTCCCAATAATATAAAAAGGAAGAGTAGTAAAAGTTTCATTTGCATCACTTGCAACAAAGAATTCAAATTCTACAGTGCATTGGGGTGATGGTGCTTCCCATAAGAAGGCACAGAACAAGGAGAAATGCGAGCGACAGCTACAGCTTATGGTTCACAATGGGGGAGGAGTATTTGATTGAGATTGGTGCCAGAGGACCATTCTCAAGAAACAAGGACGGGCAACGCTTCACCATTTTTGTCATAACATGAGGGAACATCTTCAAAATTAGATTGTTCTGTTTCACCACAATTTTGACCGAAATCAGCTTCCCCCCGGGGCCTTTCTTCCAGAGGAACTTCTTATGCTACAATGCAGAAGTTCTCAATGTTTCTTAACTAATTATGCTTTTCTTACTCAGTTATGTACGTATTTTTAACGTATCTCAGGCTTCTTTCATTCGCACGTGCTTCAATTAGTAATTTTTTATTCGTTGTTGGTAGATCTCTACAATTACCACACAAGATGTCAATCTAAGGACTGAAAATGATTATTCTTATGTATATTGAATATATAGATCCTTGTTTATTTTATAACTTTTTTATTATTACATTAATGTGATTTATAACTCATATATATATATATAGGAAAAAAGCGCACGCGGTAAATGTTTTCTTCGGTGTAAATAAATTTTTAGTTTTAGGGCGTACATTTTTGCGTATTTTACGTGATGATAATGAAATTATTTCGAGTTGACGTGGTTATAGATTGTTTAAATATTCTAAATATCAACATGATTTATTTGAGTAGATAGAAGACCCGGAGCAAAGTTGTCGATAACACTGCAATTTGATTTCATTCGTAAAATAGAAGGTAAAAAAGAACTTTTTAGAACTTGAACGCGGCAAAAAGTATTGGTCTCATAAATAATACTAATATTCTTAGAAATAAATGCACTATTGATTTCATAATTTGCGAATATGCGGTACGAACTCAAAAGAAAAAAGAAAAACACTGATCAAGGAAATTAAGTGCACACTTACCAATAGTCAAAAGCGTCTGGATGTATTTGTATATTTATACAGAGAATGCGGAAGTATATAAGTAAGCACCAACGCAATTTACTCATTTTCTTTGTCACGGCTGTCGTTCTTCTTGTCTCTATCACTATTTTAATTTTTTACTAAGCAACCAAATAAAGGTTTAGTCATTTCTACTAGATATCACATTAATTAGTTTACTTAATTTAATTATATGTGAGTTTTTGTATTATTTTTTTCGTGATTCTTAAATTTTGGTTATTTATCTGTCAGAGCTAATAAGTATGGCTCCACGACGACAATCAGCAGGTAGTAGTAATAATGAAGGTTCGGTAATGGAACAAAAACAAACTCCAACCTTAAATTGTAGATGGCCTCGTATTAACACGAGCTGCAGTGGTACGCGGCCCAGAAACTATAATGTTCTTGTTCTCGTTCAAAAAAAACGTTGCAAATAATCTTTGACCAGTAGTTATTTGTGATGAAACTAACCCTTTGAAACTAACAATTCCCAATAATATAAAAAGGAAGAGTAGTAAAAGTTTCATTTGCATCACTTGCAACAAAGAATTCAAATTCTACAGTGCATTGGGGTGATGGTGCTTCCCATAAGAAGGCACAGAACAAGGAGAAATGCGAGCGACAGCTACAGCTTATGGTTCACAATGGGGGAGGAGTATTTGATTGAGATTGGTGCCAGAGGACCATTCTCAAGAAACAAGGACGGGCAACGCTTCACCATTTTTGTCATAACATGAGGGAACATCTTCAAAATTAGATTGTTCTGTTTCACCACAATTTTGACCGAAATCAGCTTCCCCCCGGGGCCTTTCTTCCAGAGGAACTTCTTATGCTACAATGCAGAAGTTCTCAATGTTTCTTAACTAATTATGCTTTTCTTACTCAGTTATGTACGTATTTTTAACGTATCTCAGGCTTCTTTCATTCGCACGTGCTTCAATTAGTAATTTTTTATTCGTTGTTGGTAGATCTCTACAATTACCACACAAGATGTCAATCTAAGGACTGAAAATGATTATTCTTATGTATATTGAATATATAGATCCTTGTTTATTTTATAACTTTTTTATTATTACATTAATGTGATTTATAACTCATATATATATATATAGGAAAAAAGCGCACGCGGTAAATGTTTTCTTCGGTGTAAATAAATTTTTAGTTTTAGGGCGTACATTTTTGCGTATTTTACGTGATGATAATGAAATTATTTCGAGTTGACGTGGTTATAGATTGTTTAAATATTCTAAATATCAACATGATTTATTTGAGTAGATAGAAGACCCGGAGCAAAGTTGTCGATAACACTGCAATTTGATTTCATTCGTAAAATAGAAGGTAAAAAAGAACTTTTTAGAACTTGAACGCGGCAAAAAGTATTGGTCTCATAAATAATACTAATATTCTTAGAAATAAATGCACTATTGATTTCATAATTTGCGAATATGCGGTACGAACTCAAAAGAAAAAAGAAAAACACTGATCAAGGAAATTAAGTGCACACTTACCAATAGTCAAAAGCGTCTGGATGTATTTGTATATTTATACAGAGGATGCGGAAGTATATAAGTAAGCACCAACGCAATTTACTCATTTTCTTTGTCACGACTGTCGTTCTTCTTGTCTCTATCACTATTTTAATTTTTTACTAAGCAACCAAATAAAGGTTTAGTCATTTCTACTAGATATCACATTAATTAGTTTACTTAATTTAATTATATGTGATTTTTGTATTATTTTTTTCGTGATTCTTAAATTTTGGTTATTTATCTGTCATAGCTAATAGGTATGGCTCCACGACGACGATTAGCAGGTAGTAATAATAATGAAGGTTCGGTAATGGAACAGAAACAAACTCCAACCTTAAATTGTAGATGGCCTCGTATTAACACGAGCTGCAGTGGTAGGCGGCCCAGAAACTATAAGGTACTTGTTCTCGTTCAAAAAAAACGTTGCAAATAATCTTTGACCAGTAGTTATTTGTGATGAAACTAACCCTTTGAAACTAACAATTCCCAATAATAGAAAAAGTAAGAGTAGTACAGGTTTCATTTGCATCACTTGAAACAAAGAATTCAAATTCTACAGTGCATTGGGGTCATGGTGCTTCCCACAAGAAGGCAGAGAACAAGGAGAAATGCGAGCGACAGCTACAGCTGATGGTTCACAGTGGGGGAGGAGTATTTGATT
This sequence comes from Linaria vulgaris, assembly GCA_948329865.1. Lineage (NCBI taxonomy): Eukaryota > Viridiplantae > Streptophyta > Magnoliopsida > Lamiales > Plantaginaceae > Linaria > Linaria vulgaris. The sequence goes on from OX415253.1 coordinate 79,400,825, forward strand.
GCGATTGGTGCCAGGGGACCTTCCTCGAGAAACAAGGTGTGGCAACGCATCACCATTTTTGTCATAACATGAGGGAACATCTTCAAAATGAGATTTTCCTGTTTCACCACAATTTCGACCTAAATCAGCTTCCCCCCGAGGCCTTTCTTCCAGAGGAACTTCTTATGCTACAATGCTGAAGTTCTCAATGTTTCTTAACTAATTATGCTTTTCTTACTCAGTTATGTACTAATTTTTAACGTATCTCAGGCTTCTTTCATTCGCATGTGCTTCAATTAGTAATTTTTTATTCTTTGTTGGTAGATCTCTACAATTACCACACAAGATGTCAATCTAAGAACTGAAAATGACAATTATTATGTATATGGAATATATAGATCCTTTTTTTATTTTAGAACTTTTAATTATTACAGTAGTGCGAATTGTAACTCATACATATATATATATATATATATATACATATATATAGCAAAAAAAAGCACGCCGTAAATGTTTTCTTCAGTGTAAATACATTTTTAGTTATAGCGCGTACTTTTTTACACATTTTACGTGATGATAATGAATTATTTCGAGTTGATGTGGTTATGGATTGTTTAAATATTATAAATATCGACATCAGTCATTTGAGTAGATTGAAGACCCGGAGCAAAGTTGCCGATGACATTGCAATTCGATTTCATTCGTAAAATTGAAGGTAAAAAAGAACTTTTTAGAACTTGAACACGGCAAAAAGTATTGGTCTCATAAATAATACTAATATTCTTAGAAATAAATGCACTATTGATTTCATAATTTGCGAATATGCGGTACGAACTCAAAAGAAAAAAGAAAAACACTGATCAAGGAAATTATGTGCACACTCACCAACTGTCAAAAGCGTCGATGTATTTGTATATTTATACAGAGGAGGCGGAAGTATATAAGTAAGCACCAACGCAATTTACTCATTTTCTTTGTCAAGGTTGTCGTTCTTCTAGTCTCTATCACTATTTTAATTTTTTACTAAGCAACCAAATAAAGGTTTAGTCATTTCTACTAGATATCACATTAATTGGTTTACCTAATTTAATTATGTGTGATTTTTGTATTATTTTTTTCCGTGATTCTTAAATTTTGGTTATTTATCTGTCAGAGCTAATAGGTATGGCTCCACGACGACAATCAGCTGTTAGTAATAATAATGAAGGTTCGGTAATGGAACTCCAACCTTAAATTGTAGATGGCCTCGTATTAACACGAGCTGCAGTGGTAGGCGGCCCAAAAACTATACGGTCCTTGTTCTCGTTCAAAAAAACGTTGCAAATAATCTTTGACCAGTAGTTGTTCGTGATGAAACTAACCCTTTGAAACTAACAATTCCCAATAATAGAAAAAGGAAGAGTAGTAAAAGTTTCATTTGCATCACTTGCAACAAAGAATTCAGATTCTACAGTGCATTGGGGGTCATGGTGCTTCCCAGAAGAAGGCAGAGAACAAGCAGAAACGCTAGCGACAGCTATAGCTGATGGTTCACAATGGGGAAGGAATATTTGATTGCGATTGATGCCAGAGGACCTTCCTCAAGAAACCAGGTCTGGCAACGCATCACCATTTTTGTCATAACATGAGGGAACAACTTCAAAATGAGATTGTTCTGTTTCACCACAATTTCGACCGAAATCAGCTTCCCCCCGAGGCCTTTCTTCCAGAGGAACTTCTTATGCTACAATGCTGAAGTTCTCTATGTTTCTTAACTAATTATGCTTTTCTTACTCAGTTATGTACTTATTTTTAACGTATCTCAGGCTTCTTTCATTCGCACATGCTTCAATTAGTAATTTTTTATTCTTTGTTGGTAGATCTCTACAATTACCTTACAAATGTCAATCTAAGAACTGAAAATGATAATTCTTATGTATATTGAATATATATATCCTTGTTTATTTTAGAACTTTTAATTATTACATTAATGTGTTTTATAACTCATATATATATATATATATAGCAAAAAAAATCGCACGCGGTAAATGTTTTCTTAAGTGTAAATAAATTTTTAGTTTTAGCGCGTACGTTTTTACGCATTTTACGTGATGATAATGAAATTATTTCGAGTTGACGTGGTTATAGATTGTTTAAATATTCTAAATATCAACATGATTTATTTGAGTAGATAGAAGACCCGGAGCAAAGTTGTCGATAACACTGCAATTTGATTTCATTCGTAAAATTGAAGGTAAAAAAGAACTTTTTAGAACTTGAACACGGCAAAAAGTATTGGTCTCATAAATAATGCTAATATTCTTAGAAATAAATGCACTATTGATTTCATAATTTGCGAATATGCGGTACGAACTCATAAGAAAAAAGACAAACACTGATCAAGGAAATTAAGTGCACACTCACCAACAGTCAAAAGCGTCTTGATGTATTTGTATATTTATACAGAGGAGGCGGAAGTATATAAGTAAGCACCAACGCAATTTCCTCATTTTCTTTGTCACGGCTGTCGTTTTTCTAGTCTCTATCACTATTTTAATTTTTTACTAAGCAACCAAATAAAGGTTTAGTCATTTCTACTAGATATCACATTAATTGGTTTACCTAATTTAATTAAATGTGATTTTTGTATTATTTTTTTCGTGATTCTCAAATTTTGGTTATTTATCTGTCAGAGGTAATAGGTATGGCTCCACGACGACAATCAGCAGGTAGTAATAATAATGAAGGTTCGGAAATGCACCAGAAACAAACTCCAACCTTAAATTGTAGATGGCCTCGTATTAACACGAGCTCCAGTGGTAGGCGGCCCAGAAACTATAAGGTTCTTTTTCTCGTTCAAAAAAAACGTTGCAAATAATCTTTGACCAGTAGTTATTTTTGATGAAACTAACCCTTTGAAACTAACAATTCCCAATAATACAAAAAGGAAGAGTAGAAAAAGTTTCATTTGCATCACTTGCAACAAAGAATTCAAATTCTACAGTGCATTGGGGTCATGGTGCTTCCCACAAGAAGGCAGAGAATAAGGAGAAATGCAAGCCACAGCTACAGCTGATGGTTCGCAATGGGGGAGGAGTATTTAATTGCGATTGGTGCCAGAGGTCCATTCTCAAGAAACAAGGTCTGGCAACCCATCACCATTTTTGTCATAACATGAGGGAACGTCTTCAAAATGAGATTTTTCTGTTTCACCACAATTTCGACCTAAATCAGCTTCCCCCCGAGGCCTTTCTTCCAGAGGAACTTCTTATGCTACAGTGCAGAAGTTCTCAAAGTTTCTTAACTAATTATGCTTTTCTTACTCAGTTATGTACTTATTTTTAACGTATCTCAGGCTTCTTTCATTCGCACGTGCTTTAATTAGTAATTTTTTATTCTTTGTTGGTAGATCTCTACAATTACCACACAAGATGTCAATCTAAGAACTGAAAATGATAATTCTTATGTATATTGAATATATTGATCCTTGTTTATATTAGAACTTTTAATTATTACATTAATGTGAATTGTAACTCATATATATATGTAGCAAAAAAGCGCACGCGGTAAATGTTTTCTTCGGTGTAAATAAATATTTAGTTTTAGCGCGTACTTTTTTACGCATTTTACGTGATGATAATGAAATTATTTCGAGTTGACGTGGTTATAGATTGTTTAAATATTCTAAATATCAACATGATTTATTTGAGTAGATAGAAGCCCCGGAGCAAAGTTGTCGATAACACTGCAATTTGATTTCATTCGTAAAATAGATGGTAGAAAAGAACTTTTTAGAACTTGAACACGGTAAAAGGTATTGGTCTCATAAATAATACTAATATTCTTAGAAATAAATGCACTATTGATTTCATAATTTGCAAATATGCGGTATGAACTCAAAAGAAAAAAGAAAAACATTGATCAAGGAAATTAAGTGCACACTCACCAACCGTCAAAAGCGACGATGTATTTGTATATTTATACAGAGGAGGCGGAAGTATATAAGTAAGCAACAATGCAATTTACTCATTTTCTTTGTCACGGCTGTCGTTCTTCTAGTCTCTATCACTATTTTAATTTTTTACTAAGCAACCAAATAAAGGTTTAGTCATTTCTACTATATATCACATTAATTGGTTTACCTAATTTAATTATATGTGATTTATGTATTATTTTTTTCGTGATTCTTAAATTTTGGTTATTTATCTGTCAGAGCTAATAGGTATGGCTCCACGACGACAATCAGCAGGTAGTAGAATAATGAAGGTTCGGTAATGGAACAGAAACAAACTCCAACCTTAAATTGTAGATGGCCTCGTATTAACACGAACTGCAGTGGTAAGCGGCCCAGAAACTATAATGTTCTTGTTCTCGGTCAAAAAAAACGTTGCAAATAATCTTTGACCAGTAGTTATTTGTGATGAAACTAACCCTTTGAAACTAACAATTCCCAATAATAGAAAAAGGAAGAGTTGTAAAAGTTTCATTTGCATCACTTGCAACAAAGAATTCAAATTCTACAGTGCATTGGGGTGATGGTGCTTCCCACAAGCAGGCAAAGAACAAGGAGAAATGCGAGCGACAGCTACAACTTATGGTTCACAATGGGGGAGGAGTATTTGATTGAGATTGGTGCCAGAGGACCATTCTCAAGAAACAAGGACGGGCAACGTTTCACCATTTTTGTCATAACATGAGGGAACATCTTCAAAATTAGATTGTTCTGTTTCACCACAATTTCGACCGAAATCAGCTTCCCCCCGAAGCCTTTCTTCCAGAGGAACTTCTTATGCTACAATGCAGAAGTTCTCAATGTTTCTTAACTAATTATGCTTTTCTTACTCAGTTATGTACGTATTTTTAACGTATCTCAGGTTTCTTTCATTCGCACGTGCTTCAATTAGTAATTTTTTATTCTTTGTTGGTAGATCTCTACAATTACCACACAAGATGTCAATCTAAGAACTGAAAATGATAATTCTTATGTATATTGAATATATAGATCCTTGTTTATTTTAGAACTTTTAATTATTACATTAATGTGATTTATAACTCATATATATATATATAGCAAAAAAGCGCACGCGGTAATGTTTTCTTCGGTGTAAATAAATTTTAAGTTTTAGCGCGTACATTTTTTCGGATTTTACGTGGAGATAATAAAATTATTTCGAGTTGACGTGGTTATAGATTGTTTAAATATTCTAAATATCAACATGATTTATTTGAGTAGATAGAAGACCCGGAGCAAAGTTGTCGATAACACTGCAATTTGATTTCATTCGTAAAATAGAAGGTAAAAAAGAACTTTTTAGATCTTGAACACGGCAAAAAGTATTGGTCTCAGAAATAATACTAATATTCTTAGAAATAAATGCACTATTGATTTCATAATTTGCGAATATGCGGTACGAATTCAAAAGAAAAAAGAAAAACACTGATCAAGGAAATTAAGTGCACACTTACCAATAGTCAAAAGCATCTGGATGTATTTGTATATTTATACAGAGGATGCGGAAGTATATAAGTAAGCACCAACGCAATTTACTCATTTTCTTTGTCACGACTGTCGTTCTTCTAGTCTCTATCACTATTTTAATTTTTTATTAACCAACCAAATAAAGGTTTAGTCATTTCTACTAGATATCACATTAATTAGTTTACTTAATTTAATTATATGTGATTTTTGTATTATTTTTTTCGTGATTCTTAAATTTTGGTTATTTATATGTCAGAGCTAATAGGTATGGCTCCACGACGACAATCAGCAGGTAGTAATAATAATGAAGGTTCGGTAATGGAACAGAAACAAACTCCAACCTTAAATTGTAGATGGCCTCGTATTAACACGAGCTGCAGTGGTAGGCGGCCCAGAAACCATAAGGTACTTGTTCTCGATCAAAAAAAACGTTGCAAATAATCTTTGACCAGTAGTTTTTTGTGATGAAACTAACCCTTTGAAACTAACAATTCCCAATAATAGAAAAAGGAAGAGTAGTAAAAGTTTCATTTGCATCACTTGAAACAAAGAATTCAAATTCTACAGTGCATTGGGGTCATGGTGCTTCCCACAAGAAGGCAGAGAACAAGGAGAAATGCGAGCGACAGCTACAGCTGATGGTTCACAATGGGGGAGGAGTATTTGATTGCGATTGGTGCCAGAGGACCTTCCTCAAGAAACAAGGTCTGGCAACGCATCACCATTTTTGTCATAACATGAGGGAACATCTTCAAAATGAGATTGTTCTGTTTCACCACAATTTCGACCTAAATCAGCTTCCCCCCGAGGCCTTTCTTCCAGAGTAACTTCTTATGCTACAATGCTGAAGTTCACAATGTTTCTTAACTAATTATGTTTTTCTTACTCAGTTATGTATTTATTTTTAACGTATCTCAGGCTTCTTTCATTCGCATGTGCTTCAATTAGTAATTTTTTATTCTTTGTTGGTAGATCTCTACAATTACCACACAAGATGTCAATCTAAGAACTGAAAATGATAATTATTATGTATATTGAATATATAGATCCTTGTTTATTTTAGAACTTTTAATTATTACAGTAATGTGAATTGTAACTCATATATATATATATATTCATATATATATAGCAAAAAAGCGCACGCGGTCAATGTTTTCTTCGGTGTAAATAAATTTTTAGTTTTAGCGCGTACTTTTTTACGCATTTTACGTGATGATAATGAAATTATTTCGAGTTGACGTGGTTATGGATTGTTTAAATATTCTAAATATCGACATCGGTCATTTGAGTAGATTGAAGACCCGGAGCAAAGTTGCCGATGACATTGCAATTCGATTTCATTCGTAAAATAGAAGGTAAAAAAAACTTTATAGAACTTGAACACGGCAAAAAGTATTGGTCTCATAAATAATACTCATAATCTTAGAAATAAATGCACTATTGATTTCATATTTGCGGATATGCGGTCCGAACTCAAACGAAAAATGAAAAACACTGATCAAGGAAATTAAGTGCACACTCACCAACCGTCAAAAGCGTCTTGATGTATTTGTATATTTATACAGAGTAGGCGGAAGTATATAAGTAAGCACCAACGCAATTTACTCATTTTCTTTGTCACGGCCATCATTCTTCTAGTCTCTATCACTATTTTAATTTTATACTAAGCAACCAAATAAAGGTTTAGTCATTTCTACTAGATAGCATATTAATTGGTTTACCTAATTTAATTATATGTGATTTTTGTATTACTTTTCGTGATGCTTAAATTTTGGTTATTTATCTCTCAGAGCTAATAGGTATGGCTCCACGACGACAATCAGCAGGTAGTAATAATAATGAAGGTTCGGTAATGGAACAGAAACAAACTCCAACCTTAAATTGTATATGGCCTCGTATTAACACGAGTTGCAGTGCTAGGCGGCCCAGAAACTATAAGGTTCTTGTTCCCGTTCAAAAAAACGTTGCAAATAATCTTTGACCAGTAGTTGTTTGTGATGAAACTAACCCTTTGAAACTAACAATTCCCAATAATAGAAATAGGAAGAGTGGTAAAAGTTTCATTTGCATCACTTGCAACAAAGAATTCAGATTCTACAGTGCATTGGGGGTCATGGTGCTTCCCACAAGAAGGCCGAGAACAAGGAGAAACGCGAACGACAGCTACAACTGATGGTTCACAATGGGGGAGGAGTATTTGATTGCGATTGGTGCCAGAGGACCTTCCTCAAGAAACCAGGTCTGGCAACGCATCACCATTTTTGTCCTAACATGAGGGAACATCTTCAAAATGAGATTGTTCTGTTTCACCACAATTTCGACCTAAATCAGCTTCCCCCCGAGGCCTTTCTTCCAGAGGAACTTCTTATGCTACAATGCTGAAGTTCTCAATGTTTCTTAACTACTTATGCTTTTCTTACTCAGGTATGTACTTTATTCTAACGTATCTCAGGCTTCTTTCATTCGCACGTACTTCAATTAATAATTTTTTATTCTTTGTTGCTAGATCTCTACAATTACCACACAAGATGTCAATCTAATAACTGAAAATGATAATTCTTATGTATATTGATTATATAGATCCTTGTTTATTTTAGAACTTTTAATTATTACATTAATGTGAATTGTAACTCATATATATATATAGCAAAAAAACGCACGCGGTAAATGTTTTCTTCGGTGTAAATAAATTTTTAGTTTTAGCACGTACCTTTTTGCCCATTTTACGTGATGATAATGAAATTATTTCGAGTTGACGTGGTTATAGATTGTTTAAATATTCTAAATATCGACATGAGTCATTTGAGTAGATCGAAGACCCAGAGCAAAGTTGTTGATAACACTGCAATTCGATTTCATTCGTAAAATAGAAGGTAAAAAAGAACTTTTTAGAACTTGAACACGGCAAAAAGTATTGGTCTCATAAATAATACTAATATTCATAGAAATAAATGCACTATTGATTTCATAATTTGCGGATATGCGGTATGAACTCAAAAAAAAAAAAAAAAAAAAACACTGATCAAGGAAATTAAGTGCACACTCACCAACCGTTAAAAGCGTCTTGACGTATTTGTATATTTATAGAGAGGAGGCGGAAGTATATAAGTAATCACCAACGCAATTTACTCATTTTCTTTGTCACGGTCGTCACTCTTCGAGTCTCTATCACTATTTTAATTTTATACTAAGCAACTAAATAAAGGCTTAGTCATTTCTACTAGATATCATATTAATTTGTTTACCCAATTTAATTATATGTGATTTTTGTATTATTTTTTTCGTGATGCTTAAAATGTGGTTATTTATCTCTCAGACCAAATAGGTATCGCTCCACGACGACAATCAGCAGGTAGTAATAAAAATGAAGGTTCGATAATGGAATAGAAACAAAATCCAACCTTAACTTTTAGATGGGCTCGTACTAACACGCGCTTCAGTGTTAGGCGGCCCAAAAACTATAAGGTTCTTGTTCCTGTTCAAAAAAACGTTGCAAATAATCTTTGACCAGTAGTTGTTTGTGATGAAACTAACATTTTGAAACTAACAGTTCCCAATAATAGAAAAAGTAAGAGTAGTAAAAGTTTCATTTACATCACTTGCAACAAGGAATTCAGATTATACAGTGCATTGGGGGTCATGGTGCTTCCCCAAGAAGGCAGAGAACAAGCAGAAACTCGAGTGACAGCTACAGTTGATGGTTCACAATGGGAGAGAAGTATTTGATTGCGATTGGTTCCAGAGGACCTTCCTCAAGAAACAAGGTCTGGCAACGCATCACCATTTTTGTCATAACATGAGGGAACATCTTCAAAATGAGATTGTTCTCTTTCACCAAAATTTTGACCGAAATCAGCTTCCCCCCGAGGCCTTTCTTCCAGAGGAACTTCTTATGCTACAATGTTGAAGTTCTCAATGTTTCTTAACTAATTATGCTTTTCTTACTCAGTTATGTACTTATTTTCAACGTATCTCAGGCTTCTTTCATTCGCACGTGCTTCAATTAGTAATTTTTTATTCTTTGTTGGTAGATCTCTACAATTACCACACAAGATGTCAATCTAAGAACTAAAAATGATAATTCTTATGTATATTAAATATACAGATCCTTGTTTTTTTTAGAACATTTAATTATTACAGTAGTGTGAATTGTAACTCATATATATATATATATATATATATATATATACATATATATATAACAAAAAAGCGCACGCGGTAAATGTTTTCTTTGTGTAAATAAATTTTTAGTTTTAGCGCGTACTTTTTTACGCATTTTACGTGATGATAATGAAATTATTTCGAGTTGACGTGGTTATATATTGTTTAAATATTCTAAATATCAACATGAGTCATTTGAGTAGATCGAAGACCCAGAGCAAAGTTGTCGATAACACTGTAATTTGATTTCATTCGTAAAATAGAAGGTAAAAAAGAACTTTTTAGAAATTGAACACGGGAAAAATTATTGGTTTCATAAATAATACTAATATTCTTAGAAGTAAATGCACTATTGATTTCAATAATTTGAGGATATGCGGTACGAACTCAAAAGAAAAAATAAAAACACTGATCAAGGAAATTAAGTGCACACTCACCAACCGTCAAAAGCGTCTTGATGTATTTGTATATTTATACAGAGGAGGCAGAAGTATATAAGTAAGCACCAACGCAATTTACTCATTTTCTTTGTCACGGCCATCATTCTTCGAGTCTCTATCACTATTTTAATTTTATACTAAGCAACCAAATAAATGTTTAGTCATTTCTACTAGATAGCATATTAATTGGTTTACCTAATTTAATTATATGTGAATTTTGTATTATTTTTTCGTGATGCTTAAATTTTGGTTATTTATCTCTCAGAGCCAATAGGTATGGCTCCACGACGACAATCAGCAGGTAGTAATAATAATGAAGGTTCGGTAATGGAACAGAAACAAACTCCAACCTTAAATTGTATATGGCCTCGTATTAACACGAGTTGCAGTGCTAGGCGGCCCAGAAACTATAAGGTTCTTGTTCCCGTTCAAAAAAACGTTGCAAATAATCTTTGACCAGTAGTTGTTTGTGATGAAACTAACCCTTTGAAACTAACAATTCCCAATAATAGAAATAGGAAGAGTGGTAAAAGTTTCATTTGCATCACTTGCAACAAAGAATTCAGATTCTACAGTGCATTGGGGGTCATGGTGCTTCCCACAAGAAGGCCGAGAACAAGCAGAAACGCGAACGACAGCTACAACTGATGGTTCACAATGGAGGAGGAGTATTTGATTGCGATTGGTGCCAGAGGACCTTCCTCAAGAAACCAGGTCTGGCAACGCATCACCATTTTTGTCCTAACATGAGGGAACATCTTCAAAATGAGATTGTTCTGTTTCACCACAATTTCGACCTAAATCAGCTTCCCCCCGAGGCCTTTCTTCCAGAGGAACTTCTTATGCTACAATGCTGAGGTTCTCAATGTTTCTTAACTACTTATGCTTTTCTTACTCAGGTATGTACTTTATTCTAACGTATCTCAGGCTTCTTTCATTCGCACGTACTTCAATTAATAATTTTTTATTCTTTGTTGCTAGATCTCTACAATTACCACACAAGATGTCAATCTAATAACTGAAAATGATAATTCTTATGTATATTGATTATATAGATCCTTGTTTATTTTAGAACTTTTAATTATTACATTAATGTGAATTGTAACTCATATATATATATAGCAAAAAAACGCACGCGGTAAATGTTTTCTTCGGTGTAAATAAATTTTTAGTTTTAGCACGTACCTTTTTGCCCATTTTACGTGATGATAATGAAATTATTTCGAGTTGACGTGGTTATAGATTGTTTAAATATTCTAAATATCGACATGAGTCATTTGAGTAGATCGAAGACCCAGAGCAAAGTTGTTGATAACACTGCAATTCGATTTCATTCGTAAAATAGAAGGTAAAAAAGAACTTTTTAGAACTTGAACACGGCAAAAAGTATTGGTCTCATAAATAATACTAATATTCATAGAAATAAATGCACTATTGATTTCATAATTTGCGGATATGCGGTATGAACTCAAAAAAAAAAAAAAAAAAACACTGATCAAGGAAATTAAGTGCACACTCACCAACCGTTAAAAGCGTCTTGACGTATTTGTATATTTATAGAGAGGAGGCGGAAGTATATAAGTAATCACCAACGCAATTTACTCATTTTCTTTGTCACGGTCGTCACTCTTCGAGTCTCTATCACTATTTTAATTTTATACTAAGCAACTAAATAAAGGCTTAGTCATTTCTACTAGATATCATATTAATTTGTTTACCCAATTTAATTATATGTGATTTTTGTATTATTTTTTTCGTGATGCTTAAAATGTGGTTATTTATCTCTCAGACCAAATAGGTATCGCTCCACGACGACAATCAGCAGGTAGTAATAAAAATGAAGGTTCGATAATGGAATAGAAACAAAATCCAACCTTAACTTTTAGATGGGCTCGTACTAACACGCGCTTCAGTGTTAGGCGGCCCAAAAACTATAAGGTTCTTGTTCCTGTTCAAAAAAACGTTGCAAATAATCTTTGACCAGTAGTTGTTTGTGATGAAACTAACATTTTGAAACTAACAGTTCCCAATAATAGAAAAAGTAAGAGTAGTAAAAGTTTCATTTACATCACTTGCAACAAGGAATTCAGATTATACAGTGCATTGGGGGTCATGGTGCTTCCCCAAGAAGGCAGAGAACAAGCAGAAACTCGAGTGACAGCTACAGTTGATGGTTCACAATGGGAGAGAAGTATTTGATTGCGATTGGTTCCAGAGGACCTTCCTCAAGAAACAAGGTCTGGCAACGCATCACCATTTTTGTCATAACATGAGGGAACATCTTCAAAATGAGATTGTTCTCTTTCACCAAAATTTTGACCGAAATCAGCTTCCCCCCGAGGCCTTTCTTCCAGAGGAACTTCTTATGCTACAATGTTGAAGTTCTCAATGTTTCTTAACTAATTATGCTTTTCTTACTCAGTTATGTACTTATTTTCAACGTATCTCAGGCTTCTTTCATTCGCACGTGCTTCAATTAGTAATTTTTTATTCTTTGTTGGTAGATCTCTACAATTACCACACAAGATGTCAATCTAAGAACTAAAAATGATAATTCTTATGTATATTAAATATACAGATCCTTGTTTTTTTTAGAACATTTAATTATTACAGTAGTGTGAATTGTAACTCATATATATATATATATATATATATATATATATACATATATATATAACAAAAAAGCGCACGCGGTAAATGTTTTCTTTGTGTAAATAAATTTTTAGTTTTAGCGCGTACTTTTTTACGCATTTTACGTGATGATAATGAAATTATTTCGAGTTGACGTGGTTATATATTGTTTAAATATTCTAAATATCAACATGAGTCATTTGAGTAGATCGAAGACCCAGAGCAAAGTTGTCGATAACACTGTAATTTGATTTCATTCGTAAAATAGAAGGTAAAAAAGAACTTTTTAGAAATTGAACACGGGAAAAATTATTGGTTTCATAAATAATACTAATATTCTTAGAAGTAAATGCACTATTGATTTCAATAATTTGAGGATATGCGGTACGAACTCAAAAGAAAAAATAAAAACACTGATCAAGGAAATTAAGTGCACACTCACCAACCGTCAAAAGCGTCTTGATGTATTTGTATATTTATACAGAGGAGGCGGAAGTATATAAGTAAGCACCAACGCAATTTACTCATTTTCTTTGTCACGGCCATCATTCTTCGAGTCTCTATCACTATTTTAATTTTATACTAAGCAACCAAATAAAGGTTTAGTCATTTCTACTAGATAGCATATTAATTGGTTTACCTAATTTAATTATATGTGATTTTTGTATTATTTTTTCGTGATGCTTAAATTTTGGTTATTTATCTCTCAGAGCCAATAGGTATGGCTCCACGACGACAATCAGCAGGTAGTAATAATAATGAAGGTTCGGTAATGGAACAGAAACAAACTCCAACCTTAAATTGTATATGGCCTCGTATTAACACGAGTTGCAGTGCTAGGCGGCCCAGAAACTATAAGGTTCTTGTTCCCGTTCAAAAAAACGTTGCAAATAATCTTTGACCAGTAGTTGTTTGTGATGAAACTAACCCTTTGAAACTAACAATTCCCAATAATAGAAATAGGAAGAGTGGTAAAAGTTTCATTTGCATCACTTGCAACAAAGAATTCAGATTCTACAGTGCATTGGGGGTCATGGTGCTTCCCACAAGAAGGCCGAGAACAAGCAGAAACGCGAACGACAGCTACAACTGATGGTTCACAATGGGGGAGGAGTATTTGATTGCGATTGGTGCCAGAGGACCTTCCTCAAGAAACCAGGTCTGGCAACGCATCACCATTTTTGTCCTAACATGAGGGAACATCTTCAAAATGAGATTGTTCTGTTTCACCACAATTTCGACCTAAATCAGCTTCCCCCCGAGGCCTTTCTTCCAGAGGAACTTCTTATGCTACAATGCTGAGGTTCTCAATGTTTCTTAACTACTTATGCTTTTCTTACTCAGGTATGTACTTTATTCTAACGTATCTCAGGCTTCTTTCATTCGCACGTACTTCAATTAATAATTTTTTATTCTTTGTTGCTAGATCTCTACAATTACCACACAAGATGTCAATCTAATAACTGAAAATGATAATTCTTATGTATATTGATTATATAGATCCTTGTTTATTTTAGAACTTTTAATTATTACATTAATGTGAATTGTAACTCATATATATATATAGCAAAAAAACGCATGCGGTAAATGTTTTCTTCGGTGTAAATAAATTTTTAGTTTTAGCACGTACCTTTTTGCCCATTTTACGTGATGATAATGAAATTATTTCGAGTTGACGTGGTTATAGATTGTTTAAATATTCTAAATATCGACATGAGTCATTTGAGTAGATCGAAGACCCAGAGCAAAGTTGTTGATAACACTGCAATTCGATTTCATTCGTAAAATAGAAGGTAAAAAAGAACTTTTTAGAACTTGAACACGGCAAAAAGTATTGGTCTCATAAATAATACTAATATTCATAGAAATAAATGCACTATTGATTTCATAATTTGCGGATATGCGGTATGAACTCAAAAAAAAAAAAAAAAAAAAACACTGATCAAGGAAATTAAGTGCACACTCACCAACCGTTAAAAGCGTCTTGACGTATTTGTATATTTATAGAGAGGAGGCGGAAGTATATAAGTAATCACCAACGCAATTTACTCATTTTCTTTGTCACGGTCGTCACTCTTCGAGTCTCTATCACTATTTTAATTTTATACTAAGCAACTAAATAAAGGCTTAGTCATTTCTACTAGATATCATATTAATTTGTTTACCCAATTTAATTATATGTGATTTTTGTATTATTTTTTTCGTGATGCTTAAAATGTGGTTATTTATCTCTCAGACCAAATAGGTATCGCTCCACGACGACAATCAGCAGGTAGTAATAAAAATGAAGGTTCGATAATGGAATAGAAACAAAATCCAACCTTAACTTTTAGATGGGCTCGTACTAACACGCGCTGCAGTGTTAGGCGGCCCAAAAACTATAAGGTTCTTGTTCCTGTTCAAAAAAACGTTGCAAATAATCTTTGACCAGTAGTTGTTTGTGATGAAACTAACATTTTGAAACTAACAGTTCCCAATAATAGAAAAAGTAAGAGTAGTAAAAGTTTCATTTGCATCACTTGCAACAAGGAATTCAGATTATACAGTGCATTGGGGGTCATGGTGCTTCCCCTAGAAGGCAGAGAACAAGCAGAAACTCGAGTGACAGCTACAGTTGATGGTTCACAATGGGAGAGAAGTATTTGATTGCGATTGGTTCCAGAGGACCTTCCTCAAGAAACAAGGTCTGGCAACGCATCACCATTTTTGTCATAACATGAGGGAACATCTTCAAAATGAGATTGTTCTCTTTCACCAAAATTTTGACCGAAATCAGCTTCCCCCCGAGGCCTTTCTTCCAGAGGAACTTCTTATGCTACAATGCTGAAGTTCTCAATGTTTCTTAACTAATTATGCTTTTCTTACTCAGTTATGTACTTATTTTCAACGTATCTCAGGCTTCTTTCATTCGCACGTGCTTCAATTAGTAATTTTTTATTCTTTGTTGGTAGATCTCTACAATTACCACACAAGATGTCAATCTAAGAACTAAAAATGATAATTCTTATGTATATTAAATATACAGATCCTTGTTTTTTTTAGAACATTTAATTATTACAGTAGTGTGAATTGTAACTCATATATATATATATATATATATATATATATATATATATATATATATAACAAAAAAGCGCACGCGGTAAATGTTTTCTTTGTGTAAATAAATTTTTAGTTTTAGCGCGTACTTTTTTACGCATTTTACGTGATGAAAATGAAATTATTTCGAGTTGACGTGGTTATATATTGTTTAAATATTCTAAATATCAACATGAGTCATTTGAGTAGATCGAAGACCCAGAGCAAAGTTGTCGATAACACTGCAATTTGATTTCATTCGTAAAATAGAAGGTAAAAAAGAACTTTTTAGAAATTGAACACGGGAAAAATTATTGGTTTCATAAATAATACTAATATTCTTAGAAGTAAATGCACTATTGATTTCAATAATTTGAGGATATGCGGTACGAACTCAAAAGAAAAAATAAAAACACTGATCAAGGAAATTAAGTGCACACTCACCAACCGTCAAAAGCGTCTTGATGTATTTGTATATTTATACAGAGGAGGCGGAAGTATATAAGTAAGCACCAACGCAATTTACTCATTTTCTTTGTCACGGCCATCATTCTTCTAGTCTCTATCACTATTTTAATTTTATACTAAGCAACCAAATAAAGGTTTAGTCATTTCTACTAGATAGCATATTAATTGGTTTACCTAATTTAATTATATGTGATTTTTGTATTATTTTTTCGTGATGCTTAAATTTTGGTTATTTATCTCTCAGAGCCAATAGGTATGGCTCCACGACGACAATCAGCAGGTAGTAATAATAATGAAGGTTCGGTAATGGAACAGAAACAAACTCCAACCTTAAATTGTATATGGCCTCGTATTAACACGAGTTGCAGTGCTAGGCGGCCCAGAAACTATAAGGTTCTTGTTCCCGTTCAAAAAAACGTTGCAAATAATCTTTGACCAGTAGTTGTTTGTGATGAAACTAACCCTTTGAAACTAACAATTCCCAATAATAGAAATAGGAAGAGTGGTAAAAGTTTCATTTGCATCACTTGCAACAAAGAATTCAGATTCTACAGTGCATTGGGGGTCATGGTGCTTCCCACAAGAAGGCCGAGAACAAGCAGAAACGCGAACGACAGCTACAACTGATGGTTCACAATGGGGGAGGAGTATTTGATTGCGATTGGTGCCAGAGGACCTTCCTCAAGAAACCAGGTCTGGCAACGCATCACCATTTTTGTCCTAACATGAGGCAACATCTTCAAAATGAGATTGTTCTGTTTCACCACAATTTCGACCTAAATCAGCTTCCCCCCGAGGCCCTTCTTCCAGAGGAACTTCTTATGCTACAATGCTGAAGTTCTCAATGTTTCTTAACTACTTATGCTTTTCTTACTCAGGTATGTACTTTATTCTAACGTATCTCAGGCTTCTTTCATTCGCACGTACTTCAATTAATAATTTTTTATTCTTTGTTGCTAGATCTCTACAATTACCACACAAGATGTCAATCTAATAACTGAAAATGATAATTCTTATGTATATTGATTATATAGATCCTTGTTTATTTTAGAACTTTTAATTATTACATTAATGTGAATTGTAACTCATATATATATATAGCAAAAAAACGCACGCGGTAAATGTTTTCTTCGGTGTAAATAAATTTTTAGTTTTAGCACGTACCTTTTTGCCCATTTTACGTGATGATAATGAAATTATTTCGAGTTGACATGGTTATAGATTGTTTAAATATTCTAAATATCGACATGAGTCATTTGAGTAGATCGAAGACCCAGAGCAAAATTGTTGATAACACTGCAATTCGATTTCATTCGTAAAATAGAAGGTAAAAAAGAACTTTTTAGAACTTGAACACGGCAAAAAGTATTGGTCTCATAAATAATACTAATATTCATAGAAATAAATGCACTATTGATTTCATAATTTGCGGATATGCGGTATGAACTCAAAAAAAAAAAAAAAAAACACTGATCAAGGAAATTAAGTGCACACTCACCAACCGTTAAAAGCGTCTTGACGTATTTGTATATTTATAGAGAGGAGGCGGAAGTATATAAGTAATCACCAGCGCAATTTACTCATTTTCTTTGTCACGGTCGTCACTCTTCCAGTCTCTATCACTATTTTAATTTTATACTAAGCAACTAAATAAAGGCTTAGTCATTTCTACTAGATATCATATTAATTTGTTTACCCAATTTAATTATATGTGATTTTTGTATTATTTTTTTCGTGATGCTTAAAATGTGGTTATTTATCTCTCAGACCAAATAGGTATCGCTCCACGACGACAATCAGCAGGTAGTAATAAAAATGAAGGTTCGATAATGGAATAGAAACAAAATCCAACCTTAACTTTTAGATGGGCTCGTACTAACACGCGCTGCAGTGTTAGGCGGCCCAAAAACTATAAGGTTCTTGTTCCTGTTCAAAAAAACGTTGCAAATAATCTTTGACCAGTAGTTGTTTGTGATGAAACTAACATTTTGAAACTAACAGTTCCCAATAATAGAAAAAGTAAGAGTAGTAAAAGTTTCATTTGCATCACTTGCAACAAGGAATTCAGATTATACAGTGCATTGGGGGTCATGGTGCTTCCCCAAGAAGGCAGAGAACAAGCAGAAACTCGAGTGACAGCTACAGTTGATGGTTCACAATGGGAGAGAAGTATTTGATTGCGATTGGTTCCAGAGGACCTTCCTCAAGAAACAAGGTCTGGCAACGCATCACCATTTTTGTCATAACATGAGGGAACATCTTCAAAATGAGATTGTTCTCTTTCACCAAAATTTTGACCGAAATCAGCTTCCCCCCGAGGCCTTTCTTCCAGAGGAACTTCTTATGCTACAATGCTGAAGTTCTCAATGTTTCTTAACTAATTATGCTTTTCTTACTCAGTTATGTACTTATTTTCAACGTATCTCAGGCTTCTTTCATTCGCACGTGCTTCAATTAGTAATTTTTTATTCTTTGTTGGGAGATCTCTACAATTACCACACAAGATGTCAATCTAAGAACTAAAAATGATAATTCTTATGTATATTAAATATACAGATCCTTGTTTTTTTTAGAACATTTAATTATTACAGTAGTGTGAATTGTAACTCATATATATATATATATATATATATACATATATATATAACAAAAAAGCGCACGCGGTAAATGTTTTCTTTGTGTAAATAAATTTTTAGTTTTAGCGCGTACTTTTTTACGCATTTTACGCGATGAAAATGAAATTATTTCGAGTTGACGTGGTTATATATTGTTTAAATATTCTAAATATCAACATAAGTCATTTGAGTAGATCGAAGACCCAGAGCAAAGTTGTCGATAACACTGCAATTTGATTTCATTCATAAAATAGAAGGTAAAAAAGAACTTTTTAGAAATTGAACACGGGAAAAATTATTGGTTTCATAAATAATACTAATATTCTTAGAAGTAAATGCACTATTGATTTCAATAATTTGAGGATATGCGGTACGAACTCAAAAGAAAAAATAAAAACACTGATCAAGGAAATTAAGTGCACACTACCGTCAAAAACGTCTTGATGTATTTGTATATTTATATAGTGGAGGCGGAAGTATATAAGTAAGCACCAACGCAATTTACTCATTTTCTATGTCACGACCGTCATTCTTCTAGTCTCTATCACTATTTTAATTTTATAATAAGCAACCAAATAAAGGTTTAGTCATTTCTACTAGATATCACATTAATTGGTTTACCCAATTTAATTATATGTGATTTTTGTATTATTTTTTTCGTGATTCTTAAATTTTGGTTATTTATCTGTCAGAGCTAATAGGTATGGCTCCACGACAACAATCAGCAGGTAGTAATAATAATGAAGGTTCGGTAATGGAACAGAAACAAACTCCAACCTTAAATTGTAGATGGCCTCGTATTAACACGAGCTGCAGTGGTAGGCGCCCCAAAAACTATAAGGTCCTTGTTCTCGTGCAAAAAAACGTTGCAAATAATCTTTGACCAATAGTTCTTTGAGATGAAACTAACCTTTTGAAACTAACAATTCCCAATAATAGAAAAAGGAAGAGTAGTAAAAGTTTCATTTGCATCACTTGCAACAAAGAATTCCGATTCTACAGTGCATTGGGGGTCAAGGTGCTTCCCACAAGAAGGCAGAGAACAAGTAGAAACGCGAGTGACAGCTACAGCTGATGGTTCACAATGGGGGAGGAGTATTTGATTGCGATTGGTGCCAGAGGACCTTCCTCAAGAAACAAGGTCTGGCAACAACACGAGGGAACATCTTCAAAATGAGATTGTTCTGTTTCACCACAATTTCGACCTAAATCAGCTTCCACATGAGGCCTTTCTTCCAGAGGAACTTCTTATGCTACAATGTTGAAGTTCTCAATGTTTCTTAACTAATTATGCTTTTCTTACTCAGTTATGCACTTATTTTTAACGTATCTCAGGCTTCTTTCATTCGCAAGTGCTTCAATTAGTAATTTCTTATTCTTTGTTGGTAGATCTCTACAATTACCACACAAGATGTCAATCTAAGAACTGAAAATGATAATTCTTATGTATATTGAATATATAGATCCTTGTTTATTTTAGAACTTTTAATTATTACAGTAGTGTGAATTGTAACTCATATACATATATATATATATATATATACATATATATAGCAAAAAGCGCACGCGGTAATTGTTTTCTTCGGTGTAAATAAATTTTTAGTTTTAGCGCGTACTTTTTTACGCATTTTACGTGATGATAATGAAATTGTTTCGAGTTGACGTGGTTATATATTGTTTAAATATTCTAAATATCAACATGAGTCATTTGAGTAGATCGAAGACCCGGAGCAAAGTGTCGATAACACTGCAATTTGATTTCATTCGTAAAATTGAAGGTAAAAAATAACTTTTTAGAAATTGAACACGGCAAAAATTATTGGTCTCATAAATAATACTAATATTCTTAGAAGTAAATGCACTATTGATTTCATAATTTGCGGATATGTACGAACTCAAAAGAAAAATAAAAACACTGATCAAGGAAATTAAGTGCACACTCACCAACCGTCAAAAGCGTCTTGATGTATTTGTATATTTATACAAAGGAGGCGGAAGTATATAAGTAAGCACTAACGCAATTTACTCATTTTCTTTGTCACGGCCGTCGTTCTTCTAGTCTCTATCACTATTTTTATTTTATACTAATCAACCAAATAAAGGTTTAGTCATTTCTACTAGATATCACATTAATTGGTTTACCTAATTTAATTATATGTGATTTTTGTATTATTTTTTTTGTGATGCTTAAATTTTGGTTATTTATCTGTCAAAGCTAATAGGTATGGCTCCACGACGACAATCAGCAGGTAGTAATAATAATGAAGGATCGGTAATGGAACAGAAACAAACACCAACCTTAAATTGTAGATGGCCTCGTATTAACACGAGCTGTAGTTGTAGGCGGCCCAGAAACTATAAGGTTCTTGTTCTCGTTCAAAAAAATGTTGCAAATAATCTTTGACCAATAGTTGTTTGTGATGAAACTAACCCTTTGAACTAACAATTCCCAATAATAGAAAAAGGAAGAGTAGTAAAAGTTTCATTTGCATCACTTGCAACAAAGAATTCAAATTCTACAGTGCATTGGGGTCATGGTACTTCCCACAAGAACTCAGAGAACAAGGAGAAATGCGAGCGACAGCTACAACTGATGGTTCACAATGGGGGAGGAGTATTTGATTGCGATTGGTGCGAGAGGACCTTTCTCAAGAAACAAGGTCTGGCAACGCATCACCATTTTTGTCATAACATGAGGGAACATCTTCATAATGAGATTGTTCTGTTTCACCACAATTTCGACCTAAATCAGCTTCCCCCTGAGGCCTTTCTTCCAGAGGAACTTCTTATGCTACAATGTTGAAGTTCTCAATGTTTCTTAACTAATTATGCTTTTCTTACTCAGTTATGTACTTATTTTTAACGTGTCTCAGGCTTCTTTCATTCGCACGTGCTTCAATTAGTAATTTTTTATTCTTTGTTGGTAGATCTCTACAATTACCACACAAGATGTCAATCTAAGAACTGAAAATGATAATTCTTATGTATATTGAATATATAGATCCTTGTTCATTTTAGAACTTTTAATTATTACAGTAATGTGAATTGTAACATATATATATATATATATATATATATATATATATATATATATATTCATATATATATATAGCAAAAAAGCGCACGCGGTCAATGTTTTCTTCGGTGTAAATAAATTTTTAGTTTTAGCGCGTACTTTTTTACGCATTTTACGTGATGATAATGAAATTATTTCGAGTTGACGTGGTTATGGATTGTTTAAATATTCTAAATATCGACATCGGCCATTTGAGTAGATTGAAGACCCGGAGCAAAGTTGTCGATGACATTGCAATTCGATTTCATTCGTAAAATAGAAGGTAAAAAAAACTTTATAGAACTTGAACACGGCAAAAAGTATTGGTCTCATAAATAATACTCATAATCTTAGAAATAAATGCACTATTGATTTCATATTTGCGGATATGCGGTCCGAACTCAAACGAAAAATGAAAAACACTGATCAAGGAAATTAAGTGCACACTCACCAACCGTCAAAAGCGTCTTGATGTATTTGTATATTTATACAGAGGAGGCGGAAGTATATAAGTAAGCACCAACGCAATTTACTCATTTTCTTTGTCACGGCCGTCGTTCTTCTAGTCTCTATCACTATTTTAATTTTATACTAAGCAACCAAATAAAGGTTTAGTCATTTCTACTAGATAGCATATTAATTGGTTTACCTAGTTTAATTATATGTGATTTTTGTATTATTTTTTCGTGATGCTTAAATTTTGGTTATTTATCTCTCAGAGCTAATAGGTATGGCTCCACGACGACAATCAGCAGGTAGTAATAATAATGAAGGTTCGGTAATGGAACAGAAACAAACTCCAACCTTAAATTGTAGATGGCCTCGTATTAACACGAGCTGCAGTGGTAGGCGCCCCAAAACCTATAAGGTCCTTGTTCTCGTGCAAAAAAACGTTGCAAATAATCTTTGACCATTAGTTCTTTGAGATGAAACTAACCTTTTGAAACTAACAATTCCCAATAATAGAAAAAGGAAGAGTAGTAAAAGTTTCATTTGCATCACTTGCAACAAAGAATTCCGATTCTACAGTGCATTGGGGGTCAAGGTGCTTCCCACAAGAAGGCAGAGAACAAGCAGAAACGCGAGTAACAGCTACAGCTGATGGTTCACAATGGGGGAGGAGTATTTGATTGCGATTGGTGCCAGAGAACCTTCCTCAAGAAACAAGGTCTGGCAACAACACGAGGGAACATCTTCAAAATGAGATTGTTCTGTTTCACCACAATTTCGACCTAAATCAGCTTCCCCATGAGGCCTTTCTTCCAGAGGAACTTCTTATGCTACAATGTTGAAGTTCTCAATGTTTCTTAACTAATTATGCTTTTCTTACTCAGTTATGCACTTATTTTTAACGTATCTCAGGCTTCTTTCATTCGCAAGTGCTTCAATTAGTAATTTCTTATTCTTTGTTGGTAGATCTCTACAATTACCACACAAGATGTCAATCTAAGAACTGAAAATGATAATTCTTATGTATATTGAATATATAGATCCTTGTTTATTTTAGAACTTTTAATTATTACAGTAGTGTGAATTGTAACTCATATACATATATATATATATATACATATATATAGCAAAAAGCGCACGCGGTAATTGTTTTCTTCGGTGTAAATAAATTTTTAGTTTTAGCGCGTACTTTTTTACGCATTTTACGTGATGATAATGAAATTGTTTCGAGTTGACGTGGTTATATATTGTTTAAATATTCTAAATATCAACATGAGTCATTTGAGTAGATCGAAGACCCGGAGCAAAGTGTCGATAACACTGCAATTTGATTTCATTCGTAAAATTGAAGGTAAAAAATAACTTTTTAGAAATTGAACACGGCAAAAATTATTGGTCTCATAAATAATACTTATATCCTTAGAAGTAAATGCACTATTGATTTCATAATTTGCGGATATGTACGAACTCAAAAGAAAAATAAAAACACTGATCAAGGAAATTAAGTGCACACTCACCAACCGTCAAAAGCGTCTTGATGTATTTGTATATTTATACAAAGGAGGCGGAAGTATATAAGTAAGCACTAACGCAGTTTACTCATTTTCTTTGTCACGGCCGTCGTTCTTCTAGTCTCTATCACTATTTTTATTTTATACTAATCAACCAAATAAAGGTTTAGTCATTTCTACTAGATATCACATTAATTGGTTTACCTAATTTAATTATATGTGATTTTTGTATTATTTTTTTTGTGATGCTTAAATTTTGGTTATTTATCTGTCAAAGCTAATAGGTATGGCTCCACGACGACAATCAGCAGGTAGTAATAATAATGAAGGATCGGTAATGGAACAGAAACAAACACCAACCTTAAATTGTAGATGGCCTCCTATTAACACGAGCTGCAGTTGTAGGCGGCCCAGAAACTATAAGGTTCTTGTTCTCGTTCAAAAAAATGTTGCAAATAATCTTTGACCAATAGTTGTTTGTGATGAAACTAACCCTTTGAACTAACAATTCCCAATAATAGAAAAAGGAAGAGTAGTAAAAGTTTCATTTGCATCACTTGCAACAAAGAATTCAAATTCTACAGTGCATTGGGGTCATGGTGCTTCCCACAAGAACTCAGAGAACAAGGAGAAATGCGAGCGACAGCTACAACTGATGGTTCACAATGGGGGAGGAGTATTTGATTGCGATTGGTGCGAGAGGACCTTTCTCAAGAAACAAGGTCTGGCAACGCATCACCATTTTTGTCATAACATGAGGGAACATCTTCATAATGAGATTGTTCTGTTTCACCACAATTTCGACCTAAATCAGCTTCCCCCTGAGGCCTTTCTTCCAGAGGAACTTCTTATGCTACAATGTTGAAGTTCTCAATGTTTCTTAACTAATTATGCTTTTCTTACTCAGTTATGTACTTATTTTTAACGTGTCTCAGGCTTCTTTCATTCGCACGTGCTTCAATTAGGAATTTTTTATTCTTTGTTGGTAGATCTCTACAATTACCACACAAGATGTCAATCTAAGAACTGAAAATGATAATTCTTATGTATATTGAATATATAGATCCTTGTTCATTTTAGAACTTTTAATTATTACAGTAATGTGAATTGTAACTCATATATATATATATATATATATATATATATATATATATATATTCATATATATATATAGCAAAAAAGCGCACGCGGTCAATGTTTTCTTCGGTGTAAATAAATTTTTAGTTTTAGCGCGTACTTTTTTACGCATTTTACGTGATGATAATGAAATTATTTCGAGTTGACGTGGTTATGGATTGTTTAAATATTCTAAATATCGACATCGGCCATTTTAGTAGATTGAAGACCCGGAGCAAAGTTGTCGATGACATTGCAATTCGATTTCATTCGTAAAATAGAAGGTAAAAAAAACTTTATAGAACTTGAACACGGCAAAAAGTATTGGTCTCATAAATAATACTCATAATCTTAGAAATAAATGCACTATTGATTTCGTATTTGCGGATATGCGGTCCGAACTCAAACGAAAAATGAAAAACACTGATCAAGGAAATTAAGTGCACACTCACCAACCGTCAAAAGCGTCTTGATGTATTTGTATATTTATACAGAGGAGGCGGAAGTATATAAGTAAGCACCAACGCAATTTACTCATTTTCTTTGTCACGGCCGTCGTTCTTCTAGTCTCTATCACTATTTTAATTTTATACTAAGCAACCAAATAAAGGTTTAGTCATTTCTACTAGATAGCATATTAATTGGTTTACCTAGTTTAATTATATGTGATTTTTGTATTATTTTTTCGTGATGCTTAAATTTTGGTTATTTATCTCTCAGAGCTAATAGGTATGGCTCCACGACGACAATCAGCAGGTAGTAATAATAATGAAGGTTCGGTAATGGAACAGAAACAAACTCCAACCTTAAATTGTAGATGGCCTCGTATTAACACGAGTTGCAGTGCTAGGCGGCCCAGAAACTATAAGGTTCTTGTTCCCGTTCAAAAAAACGTTGCAAATAATCTTTGACCAGTAGTTGTTTGTGATGAAACTAACCCTTTGAAACTAACAATTCCCAATAATAGAAAAAGGAAGAGTGGTAAAAGTTTCATTTGCATCACTTGCAACAAAGAATTCAGATTCTACAGTGCATTGGGGGTCATGGTGCTTCCCACAAGAAAGCAGAGAACAAGAAGAAACGTGAGCGACAGCTACAGCTGATGGTTCACAATGGGGTAGGAGTATTTGATTGCGATTGGTGCCAGAGGACCTTTCCCAAGAAACAAGGTATGGCAACGCATCACCATTTTTGTCATAACATGAGGGAACATCTTCAAAATGAGATTGTTCTGTTACACCACAATTTCGACCTAAATCAGCTTCCCCCGAGGCCTTTTTTCCAAAGGAACTTCTTATACTACAATGCTGAAGTTCTTAATGTTTCTTAACTAATTATGCTTTTCTTACTCAGTTATGTACTTATTTTTAACGTATCTCAGGCTTCTTTCATTCGCACGTGCTTCAATTAGTAATTTTTTATTCTTTGTTGGTAGATCTCTACAATTACCACACAAGATGTCAATCTAAGAACTGAAAATGATAATTCTTATGTATATTGAATATATAGATCCTTGTTCATTTTAGAACTTTTAATTATTACAGTAATGTGAATTGTAACTCATATATATATATATATATATATAGCAAAAAAGCGCATGCGGTCAATGTTTTCTTCGGTGTAAATAAATTTTTAGTTTTAGCGCGTACTTTTTTACGCATTTTACATTATGATAATGAAATTATTTCGAGTTGACGTGGTTATGGATTGTTTAAATATTCTAAATATCGACATCGGTCATTTGAGTAGATTGAAGACCCGGAGC
The DNA here is from genome assembly GCA_948329865.1 of Linaria vulgaris. Classification (NCBI taxonomy): domain Eukaryota; kingdom Viridiplantae; phylum Streptophyta; class Magnoliopsida; order Lamiales; family Plantaginaceae; genus Linaria; species Linaria vulgaris. The sequence continues at coordinate 79,427,552 of OX415253.1, forward strand.
AAAGTTGCCGATGACATTGCAATTCGATTTCATTCGTAAAATAGAAGGTAAAAAAAACTTTATAGAACTTGAACACGGCAAAAAGTATTGGTCTCATAAATAATACTCATAATCTTAGAAATAAATGCACTATTGATTTCATATTTGCGGATATACGGTCCGAACTCAAACGAAAAATGAAAAACACTGATCAAGGAAATTAAGTGCACACTCACCAACCGTCAAAAGCGTCTTGATGTATTTGTATATTTATACAGAGGAGGCGGAAGTATATAAGTAAGCACCAACGCAATTTACTCATTTTCTTTGTCATGGCTCCACAACGACAATCAGCAGGTAGTAATAATAATGAAGGTTCGGTAATGGAACAGAAACAAATTCCAACCTTAAATTGTAGATGGCCTCGTATTAACACGAGTTGCAGTGCTAGGCGGCCCAGAAACTATAAGGTTCTTGTTCCCGTTCAAAAAAACGTTGCAAATAATCTTTGACCAGTAGTTGTTTGTGAAGAAACTAACCCTTTGAAACTAACAATTCCCAATAATAGAAAAAGGAAGAGTGGTAAAAGTTTCATTTGCATCACTTGCAACAAAGAATTCAGATTCTACAGTGCATTGGGGGTCATGGTGCTTCCCACAAGAAGGCAGAGAACAAGTAGAAACGTGAGCGACAGCTACAGCTGATGGTTCACAATGGGGTAGGAGTATTTGATTGCGATTGGTGCCAAAGGACCTTCCTCAAGAAACAAGGTCTGGCAACGCATCACCATTTTTGTCATAACATGAGGGAACATCTTCAAAATGAGATTGTTACACCACAATTTTGACCTAAATCAGCTTCCCCCGAGGCCTTTTTTTCCAAAGGAACTTCTTATACTACAATGGTGAAGTTCTTAATGTTTCTTAACTAATTATGCTTTTCTTACTCAGTTGTGTACTTATTTTTAACGTATCTCAGGCTTCTTTCATTCGCACGTGCTTCAATTAGTAACTTTTTATTCTTTGTTGGTAGATCTCTACAATTACCACACAAGATGTCAATCTAAGAACTGAAAATGATAATTCTTATGTATATTGAATATATAGATCCTTGTTCATTTTAGAACTTTTAATTATTACAGTAATGTGAATTGTAACTCATATATATATATATATATATATATATATATATATATATATATATATATATATATATAGCAAAAAAGCGCACGCGGTCAATGTTTTCTTCGGTGTAAATAAATTTTTAGTTTTAGCGCGTACTTTGTTACGCATTTTACGTGATGATAATGAAATTATTTCGAGTTGACGTGGTTATGGATTGTTTAAATATTCTAAATATCGACATCGGTCATTTGAGTAGATTGAAGACCCGTTGCAATTCGATTTCATTCGTAAAATAGAATGTAAAAAAAACTTTATAGAACTTGAACACGGCAAAAAGTATTGGTCTCATAAATAATACTCATAATCTTAGAAATAAATGCACTATTAATTTCATATTTGCGGATATGCGGTCCGAACTCAATCGAAAAATGAAAAACACTGATCAAGGAAATTAAGTGCACACTCACCAACCGTCAAAAGCGTCTTGATGTATTTGTATATTTATACAGAGGAGGCGGAAGTATATAAGTAAGCACCAACGCAATTTACTCATTTTCTTTGTCACGGTCGTCGTTCTTCTAGTCTCTATCACTATTTTAATTTTATACTAAGCAACCAAATAAAGGTTTAGTCATTTCTACTAGATAGCATATTAATTGGTTTACCTAATTTAATTATATGTGATTTTTGTATTATTTTTTCGTGATGCTTAAATTTTGGTTATTTATCTCTCAGAGCTAATAGGTATGGCTCCACGACGACAATCAGCAGGTAGTAATAATAATGAAGGTTCGGTAATGGAACAGAAACAAACTCCAACCTTAAATTGTAGATGGCCTCGTATTAACACGAGTTGCAGTGCTAGGCGGCCCAGAAACTATAAGGTTCTTGTTCCCTTTCAAAAAAATGTTCTAAATAATCTTTGACCAGTAGTTGTTTGTGATGAAACTAACCCTTTAAAACTAACAATTCCCAATAATAGAAAAAGGAAGAGTGGTAAAACTTTCATTTGCATCACTTGAAACAAAGAATTCAGATTCTACAGTGCATTGGGGGTCATGGTGCTTCCCACAAGAAGGCAGAGAACAAGCAGAAACGTGAGCGACAGCTACAACTGATGGTTCAAAATGGGGTAGGAGTATTTGATTGCGATTGGTGCCAGAGGACCTTCCTCAAGAAACAAGGTATGGCAACGCATCACCATTTTTGTCATAACATGAGGGAACATCTTCAAAATCAGATTGTTCTGTTACACCACAATTTCGACCTAAATCAGCTTCCCCCTAGTGCTTTTTTCCAAAGGAACTTCTTATACTACAATGCTGAAGTTCTTAATGTTTCTTAACTAATTATGCTTTTCTTACTCAGTTATGTACTTATTTTTAACGTATCTCAGGCTTCTTTCATTCGCACGTGCTTCAATTAGTAATTTTTTATTCTTTGTTGGTAGATCTCTACAATTACCACACAAGATGTCAATCTAAGAACTGAAAATGATAATTCTTATGTATATTGAATATATAGATCCTTGTTCATTTTAGAACTTTTAATTATTACAGTACTGTGAATTGTAACTCATATATATATATATATATATATATATATATATATATATATATATATATTCATATATATATATAGCAAAAAAGCGCACGCGGTCAATGTTTTCTTCGGTGTAAATAAATTTTTAGTTTTAGCGCGTACTTTTTTACGCATTTTACGTGATGATAATGAAATTATTTCGAGTTGACGTGGTTATGGATTGTTTAAATATTCTAAATATCGACATCGGTCATTTGAGTAGATTGAAGACCCGGAGCAAAGTTGCCGATGACATTGCAATTCGATTTCATTCGTAAAATAGAAGGTAAAAAAAACTTTATAGAACTTGAACACGGCAAAAAGTATTGGTCTCATAAATAATACTCATAATCTTAGAAATAAATGCACTATTGATTTCATATTTGCGGATATGCGGTCCGAACTCAAACGAAAAATGAAAAACACTGATCAAGGAAATTAAGTGCACACTCACCAACCATCAAAAGCGTCTTGATGTATTTGTATATTTATACAGAGGAGGCGGAAGTATATAAGTAAGCACCAACGCAATTTACTCATTTTCTTTGTCACGGCCGTCGTTCTTCTAGTCTCTATCACTATTTTAATTTTATACTAAGCAACCAAATAAAGGTTTAGTCATTTCTACTAGATAGCATATTAATTGGTTTACCTAATTTAATTATATGTGATTTTTGTATTATTTTTTCGTGATGCTTAAATTTTGGTTATTTATCTCTCAGAGCTAATAGGTATGGCTCCACGACGACAATCAGCAGGTAGTAATAATAATGAAGGTTCGGTAATGGAACAGAAACAAACTCCAACCTTAAATTGTAGATGGCCTCGTATTAACACGAGTTGCAGTGCTAGGCGGCCCAGGAACTATAAGGTTCTTGTTCCCGTTCAAAAAAACGTTGCAAATAATCTTTGACCAGTAGTTGTTTGTGATGAAACTAACCCTTTGAAACTAACAATTCCCAATAATAGAAAAAGGAAGAGTGGTAAAAGTTTCATTTGCATCACTTGCAACAAAGAATTCAGATTCTACAGTGCATTGGGGGTCATGGTGCTTCCCACAAGAAAGCAGAGAACAAGAAGAAACGTGAGCGACAGCTACAGCTGATGGTTCACAATGGGGTAGGAGTATTTGATTGCGATTGGTGCCAGAGGACCTTTCCCAAGAAACAAGGTATGGCAACGCATCACCATTTTTGTCATAACATGAGGGAACATCTTCAAAATGAGATTGTTCTGTTACACCACAATTTCGACCTAAATCAGCTTCCCCCGAGGCCTTTTTTCCAAAGGAACTTCTTATACTACAATGCTGAAGTTCTTAATGTTTCTTAACTAATTATGCTTTTCTTACTCAGTTATGTACTTATTTTTAACGTATCTCAGGCTTCTTTCATTCGCACGTGCTTCAATTAGTAATTTTTTATTCTTTGTTGGTAGATCTCTACAATTACCACACAAGATGTCAATCTAAGAACTGAAAATGATAATTCTTATGTATATTGAATATATAGATCCTTGTTCATTTTAGAACTTTTAATTATTACAGTAATGTGAATTGTAACTCATATATATATATATATATATAGCAAAAAAGCGCATGCGGTCAATGTTTTCTTCGGTGTAAATAAATTTTTAGTTTTAGCGCGTACTTTTTTACGCATTTTACGTGATGATAATGAAATTATTTCGAGTTGACGTGGTTATGGATTGTTTAAATATTCTAAATATCGACATCGGTCATTTGAGTAGATTGAAGACCCGGAGCAAAGTTGCCGATGACATTGCAATTCGATTTCATTCGTAAAATAGAAGGTAAAAAAAACTTTATAGAACTTGAACACGGCAAAAAGTATTGGTCTCATAAATAATACTCATAATCTTAGAAATAAATGCACTATTGATTTCATATTTGCGGATATGCGGTCCGAACTCAAACGAAAAATGAAAAACACTGATCAAGGAAATTAAGTGCACACTCACCAACCATCAAAAGCGTCTTGATGTATTTGTATATTTATACAGAGGAGGCGGAAGTATATAAGTAAGCACCAACGCAATTTACTCATTTTCTTTGTCACGGCCGTCGTTCTTCTAGTCTCTATCACTATTTTAATTTTATACTAAGCAACCAAATAAAGGTTTAGTCATTTCTACTAGATAGCATATTAATTGGTTTACCTAATTTAATTATATGTGATTTTTGTATTATTTTTTCGTGATGCTTAAATTTTGGTTATTTATCTCTCAGAGCTAATAGGTATGGCTCCACGACGACAATCAGCAGGTAGTAATAATAATGAAGGTTCGGTAATGGAACAGAAACAAACTCCAACCTTAAATTGTAGATGGCCTCGTATTAACACGAGTTGCTGTGCTAGGCGGCCCAGAAACTATAAGGTTCTTGTTCCCGTTCAAAAAAACGTTGCAAATAATCTTTGACCAGTAGTTGTTTGTGATGAAACTAACCCTTTGAAACTAACAATTCCCAATAATAGAAAAAGGAAGAGTGGTAAAAGTTTCATTTGCATCACTTGCAACAAAGAATTCAGATTCTACAGTGCATTGGGGGTCATGGTGCTTCCCACAAGAAAGCAGAGAACAAGAAGAAACGTGAGCGACAGCTACAGCTGATGGTTCACAATGGGGTAGGAGTATTTGATTGCGATTGGTGCCAGAGGACCTTTCCCAAGAAACAAGGTATGGCAACGCATCACCATTTTTGTCATAACATGAGGGAACATCTTCAAAATGAGATTGTTCTGTTACACCACAATTTCGACCTAAATCAGCTTCCCCCGAGGCCTTTTTTCCAAAGGAACTTCTTATACTACAATGCTGAAGTTCTTAATGTTTCTTAACTAATTATGCTTTTCTTACTCAGTTATGTACTTATTTTTAACGTATCTCAGGCTTCTTTCATTCGCACGTGCTTCAATTAGTAATTTTTTATTCTTTGTTGGTAGATCTCTACAATTACCACACAAGATGTCAATCTAAGAACTGAAAATGATAATTCTTATGTATATTGAATATATAGATCCTTGTTCATTTTAGAACTTTTAATTATTACAGTAATGTGAATTGTAACTCATATATATATATATATATAGCAAAAAAGCGCATGCGGTCAATGTTTTCTTCGGTGTAAATAAATTTTTAGTTTTAGCGCGTACTTTTTTACGCATTTTACGTGATGATAATGAAATTATTTCGAGTTGACGTGGTTATGGATTGTTTAAATATTCTAAATATCGACATCGGTCATTTGAGTAGATTGAAGACCCGGAGCAAAGTTGCCGATGACATTGCAATTCGATTTCATTCGTAAAATAGAAGGTAAAAAAAACTTTATAGAACTTGAACACGGCAAAAAGTATTGGTCTCATAAATAATACTCATAATCTTAGAAATAAATGCACTATTGATTTCATATTTGCGGATATACGGTCCGAACTCAAACGAAAAATGAAAAACACTGATCAAGGAAATTAAGTGCACACTCACCAACCGTCAAAAGCGTCTTGATGTATTTGTATATTTATATAGAGGAGGCGGAAGTATATAAGTAAGCACCAACGCAATTTACTCATTTTCTTTGTCATGGCTCCACAACGACAATCAGCAGGTAGTAATAATAATGAAGGTTCGGTAATGGAACAGAAACAAATTCCAACCTTAAATTGTAGATGGCCTCGTATTAACACGAGTTGCGGTGCTAGGCGGCCCATAAACTATAAGGTTCTTGTTCCCGTTCAAAAAAACGTTGCAAATAATCTTTGACCAGTAGTTGTTTGTGAAGAAACTAACCCTTTGAAACTAACAATTCCCAATAATAGAAAAAGGAAGAGTGGTAAAAGTTTCATTTGCATCACTTGCAACAAAGAATTCAGATTCTACAGTGCATTGGGGGTCATGGTGCTTCCCACAAGAAGGCAGAGAACAAGTAGAAACGTGAGCGACAGCTACAGCTGATGGTTCACAATGGGGTAGGAGTATTTGATTGCGATTGGTGCCAAAGGACCTTCCTCAAGAAACAAGGTCTGGCAACGCATCACCATTTTTGTCATAACATGAGGGAACATCTTCAAAATGAGATTGTTACACCACAATTTTGACCTAAATCAGCTTCCCCCGAGGCCTTTTTTTCCAAAGGAACTTCTTATACTACAATGGTGAAGTTCTTAATGTTTCTTAACTAATTATGCTTTTCTTACTCAGTTGTGTACTTATTTTTAACGTATCTCAGGCTTCTTTCATTCGCACGTGCTTCAATTAGTAATTTTTTATTCTTTGTTGGTAGATCTCTACAATTACCACACAAGATGTCAATCTAAGAACTGAAAATGATAATTCTTATGTATATTGAATATATAGATCCTTGTTCATTTTAGAACTTTTAATTATTACAGTAATGTGAATTGTAACTCATATATATATATATATATATATATATATATATATATAGCAAAAAAGCGCACGCGGTCAATGTTTTCTTCGGTGTAAATAAATTTTTAGTTTTAGCGCGTACTTTGTTACGCATTTTACGTGATGATAATGAAATTATTTCGAGTTGACGTGGTTATGGATTGTTTAAATATTCTAAATATCGACATCGGTCATTTGAGTAGATTGAAGACCCGGAGCAAAGTTGTCGATGACATTGCAATTCGATTTCATTCGTAAAATAGAATGTAAAAAAAACTTTATAGAACTTGAACACGGCAAAAAGTATTGGTCTCATAAATAATACTCATAATCTTAGAAATAAATGCACTATTAATTTCATATTTGCGGATATGCGGTCCGAACTCAATCGAAAAATGAAAAACACTGATCAAGGAAATTAAGTGCACACTCACCAACCGTCAAAAGCGTCTTGATGTATTTGTATATTTATACAGAGGAGGCGGAAGTATATAAGTAAGCACCAACGCAATTTACTCATTTTCTTTGTCACGGCCGTCGTTCTTCTAGTCTCTATCACTATTTTAATTTTATACTAAGCAACCAAATAAAGGTTTAGTCATTTCTACTAGATAGCATATTAATTGGTTTACCTAATTTAATTATATGTGATTTTTGTATTATTTTTTCGTGATGCTTAAATTTTGGTTATTTATCTCTCAGAGCTAATAGGTATGGCTCCACGACGACAATCAGCAGGTAGTAATAATAATGAAGGTTCGGTAATGGAACAGAAACAAACTCCAACCTTAAATTGTAGATGGCCTCGTATTAACACGAGTTGCAGTGCTAGGCGGCCCAGAAACTATAAGGTTCTTGTTCCCTTTCAAAAAAATGTTCTAAATAATCTTTGACCAGTAGTTGTTTGTGATGAAACTAACCCTTTAAAACTAACAATTCCCAATAATAGAAAAAGGAAGAGTGGTAAAACTTTCATTTGCATCACTTGCAACAAAGAATTCAGATTCTACAGTGCATTGGGGGTCATGGTGCTTCCCACAAGAAGGCAGAGAACAAGCAGAAACGTGAGCGACAGCTACAACTGATGGTTCAAAATGGGGTAGGAGTATTTGATTGCGATTGGTGCCAGAGGACCTTCCTCAAGAAACAAGGTATGGCAACGCATCACCATTTTTGTCATAACATGAGGGAACATCTTCAAAATCAGATTGTTCTGTTACACCACAATTTCGACCTAAATCAGCTTCCCCCTAGTGCTTTTTTCCAAAGGAACTTCTTATACTACAATGCTGAAGTTCTTAATGTTTCTTAACTAATTATGCTTTTCTTACTCAGTTATGTACTTATTTTTAACGTATCTCAGGCTTCTTTCATTCGCATGTGCTTCAATTAGTAATTTTTTATTCTTTGTTGGTAGATCTCTACAATTACCACACAAGATGTCAATCTAAGAACTGAAAATGATAATTCTTATGTATATTGAATATATAGATCCTTGTTCATTTTAGAACTTTTAATTATTACAGTACTGTGAATTGTAACTCATATATATATATATATATATATATATATATATATATATATATATATATATATATATATATATATATTCATATATATATATAGCAAAAAAGCGCACGCGGTCAATGTTTTCTTCGGTGTAAATAAATTTTTAGTTTTAGCGCGTACTTTTTTACGCATTTTACGTGATGATAATGAAATTATTTCGAGTTGACGTGGTTATGGATTGTTTAAATATTCTAAATATCGACATCGGTCATTTGAGTAGATTGAAGACCCGGAGCAAAGTTGCCGATGACATTGCAATTCGATTTCATTCGTAAAATAGAAGGTAAAAAAAACTTTATAGAACTTGAACACGGCAAAAAGTATTGGTCTCATAAATAATACTCATAATCTTAGAAATAAATGCACTATTGATTTCATATTTGCGGATATGCGGTCCGAACTCAAACGAAAAATGAAAAACACTGATCAAGGAAATTAAGTGCACACTCACCAACCATCAAAAGCGTCTTGATGTATTTGTATATTTATACAGAGGAGGCGGAAGTATATAAGTAAGCACCAACGCAATTTACTCATTTTCTTTGTCACGGCCGTCGTTCTTCTAGTCTCTATCACTATTTTAATTTTATACTAAGCAACCAAATAAAGGTTTAGTCATTTCTACTAGATAGCATATTAATTGGTTTACCTAATTTAATTATATGTGATTTTTGTATTATTTTTTCGTGATGCTTAAATTTTGGTTATTTATCTCTCAGAGCTAATAGGTATGGCTCCACGACGACAATCAGCAGGTAGTAATAATAATGAAGGTTCGGTAATGGAACAGAAACAAACTCCAACCTTAAATTGTAGATGGCCTCGTATTAACACGAGTTGCAGTGCTAGGCGGCCCAGAAACTATAAGGTTCTTGTTCCCGTTCAAAAAAACGTTGCAAATAATCTTTGACCAGTAGTTGTTTGTGATGAAACTAACCCTTTGAAACTAACAATTCCCAATAATAGAAAAAGGAAGAGTGGTAAAAGTTTCATTTGCATCACTTGCAACAAAGAATTCAGATTCTACAGTGCATTGGGGGTCATGGTGCTTCCCACAAGAAAGCAGAGAACAAGAAGAAACGTGAGCGACAGCTACAGCTGATGGTTCACAATGGGGTAGGAGTATTTGATTGCGATTGGTGCCAGAGGACCTTTCCCAAGAAACAAGGTATGGCAACGCATCACCATTTTTGTCATAACATGAGGGAACATCTTCAAAATGAGATTGTTCTGTTACACCACAATTTCGACCTAAATCAGCTTCCCCCGAGGCCTTTTTTCCAAAGGAACTTCTTATACTACAATGCTGAAGTTCTTAATGTTTCTTAACTAATTATGCTTTTCTTACTCAGTTATGTACTTATTTTTAACGTATCTCAGGCTTCTTTCATTCGCACGTGCTTCAATTAGTAATTTTTTATTCTTTGTTGGTAGATCTCTACAATTACCACACAAGATGTCAATCTAAGAACTGAAAATGATAATTCTTATGTATATTGAATATATAGATCCTTGTTCATTTTAGAACTTTTAATTATTACAGTAATGTGAATTGTAACTCATATATATATATATATATAGCAAAAAAGCGCATGCGGTCAATGTTTTCTTCGGTGTAAATAAATTTTTAGTTTTAGCGCGTACTTTTTTACGCATTTTACGTGATGATAATGAAATTATTTCGAGTTGACGTGGTTATGGATTGTTTAAATATTCTAAATATCGACATCGGTCATTTGAGTAGATTGAAGACCCGGAGCAAAGTTGCCGATGACATTGCAATTCGATTTCATTCGTAAAATAGAAGGTAAAAAAAACTTTATAGAACTTGAACACGGCAAAAAGTATTGGTCTCATAAATAATACTCATAATCTTAGAAATAAATGCACTATTGATTTCATATTTGCGGATATACGGTCCGAACTCAAACGAAAAATGAAAAACACTGATCAAGGAAATTAAGTGCACACTCACCAACCGTCAAAAGCGTCTTGATGTATTTGTATATTTATACAGAGGAGGCGGAAGTATATAAGTAAGCACCAACGCAATTTACTCATTTTCTTTGTCATGGCTCCACAACGACAATCAGCAGGTAGTAATAATAATGAAGGTTCGGTAATGGAACAAAAACAAATTCCAACCTTAAATTGTAGATGGCCTCGTATTAACACGAGTTGCAGTGCTAGGCGGCCCAGAAACTATAAGGTTCTTGTTCCCGTTCAAAAAAACGTTGCAAATAATCTTTGACCAGTAGTTGTTTGTGAAGAAACTAACCCTTTGAAACTAACAATTCCCAATAATAGAAAAAGGAAGAGTGGTAAAAGTTTCATTTGCATCACTTGCAACAAAGAATTCAGATTCTACAGTGCATTGGGGGTCATGGTGCTTCCCACAAGAAGGCAGAGAACAAGTAGAAACGTGAGCGACAGCTACAGCTGATGGTTCACAATGGGGTAGGAGTATTTGATTGCGATTGGTGCCAGAGGACCTTCCTCAAGAAACAAGGTCTGGCAACGCATCACCATTTTTGTCATAACATGAGGGAACATCTTCAAAATGAGATTGTTACACCACAATTTTGACCTAAATCAGCTTCCCCCGAGGCCTTTTTTTCCAAAGGAACTTCTTATACTACAATGGTGAAGTTCTTAATGTTTCTTAACTAATTATGCTTTTCTTACTCAGTTGTGTACTTATTTTTAACGTATCTCAGGCTTCTTTCATTCGCACGTGCTTCAATTAGTAATTTTTTATTCTTTGTTGGTAGATCTCTACAATTACCACACAAGATGTCAATCTAAGAACTGAAAATGATAATTCTTATGTATATTGAATATATAGATCCTTGTTCATTTTAGAACTTTTAATTATTACAGTAATGTGAATTGTAACTCATATATATATATATATATATATATATATATATATGAATATATATATATATAGCAAAAAAGCTCACGCGGTCAATGTTTTCTTCGGTGTAAATAAATTTTTAGTTTTAGCGCGTACTTTGTTACGCATTTTACGTGATGATAATGAAATTATTTCGAGTTGACGTGGTTATGGATTGTTTAAATATTCTAAATATCGACATCGGTCATTTGAGTAGATTGAAGACCCGGAGCAAAGTTGTCGATGACATTGCAATTCGATTTCATTCGTAAAATAGAATGTAAAAAAAACTTTATAGAACTTGAACACGGCAAAAAGTATTGGTCTCATAAATAATACTCATAATCTTAGAAATAAATGCACTATTAATTTCATATTTGCGGATATGCGGTCCGAACTCAAACGAAAAATGAAAAACACTTATCAAGGAAATTAAGTGCACACTCACCAACCGTCAAAAGCGTCTTGATGTATTTGTATATTTATACAGAGGAGGCGGAAGTATATAAGTAAGCACCAACGCAATTTACTCATTTTCTTTGTCACGGCCGTCGTTCTTCTAGTCTCTATCACTATTTTAATTTTATACTAAGCAACCAAATAAAGGTTTAGTCATTTCTACTAGATAGCATATTAATTGGTTTACCTAATTTAATTATATGTGATTTTTGTATTATTTTTTCGTGATGCTTAAATTTTGGTTATTTATCTCTCAGAGCTAATAGGTATGGCTCCACGACGACAATCAGTAGGTAGTAATAATAATGAAGGTTCGGTAATGGAACAGAAACAAACTCCAACCTTAAATTGTAGATGGCCTCGTATTAACACGAGTTGCAGTGCTAGGCGGCCCAGAAACTATAAGGTTCTTGTTCCCTTTCAAAAAAAGGTTCTAAATAATCTTTGACCAGTAGTTGTTTGTGATGAAACTAACCCTTTAAAACTAACAATTCCCAATAATAGAAAAAGGAAGAGTGGAAAAAGTTTCATTTGCATCACTTGCAACAAAGAATTCAGATTCTACAGTGCATTGGGGGTCATGGTGCTTCCCACAAGAAGGCAGAGAACAAGCAGAAACGTGAGCGACAGCTACAACTGATGGTTCAAAATGGGGTAGGAGTATTTGATTGCAATTGGTGCCAGAGGACCTTCCTCAAGAAACAAGGTATGGCAACGCATCACCATTTTTGTCATAACATGAGGGAACATCTTCAAAATCAGATTGTTCTGTTACACCACAATTTCGACCTAAATCAGCTTCCCCCTAGGCCTTTTTTCCAAAGGAACTTCTTATACTACAATGCTGAAGTTCTTAATGTTTCTTAACTAATTATGCTTTTCTTACTCAGTTATGTACTTATTTTTAACGTATCTCAGGCTTCTTTCATTCGCACGTGCTTCAATTAGTACTTTTTTATTCTTTGTTGGTAGATCTCTACAATTACCACACAAGATGTCAATCTAAGAACTGAAAATGATAATTCTTATGTATATTGAATATATAGATCCTTGTTCATTTTAGAACTTTTAATTATTACAGTACTGTGAATTGTAACTCATATATATATATATATATATATATATATATATATATATATATATATATATATTCATATATATATAGCAAAAAAGCGCATGCGGTCAATGTTTTCTTCGGTGTAAATAAATTTTTAGTTTTAGCGCGTACTTTTTTACGCATTTTACGTGATGATAATGAAATTATTTCGAGTTGACGTGGTTATGGATTGTTTAAATATTCTAAATATCGACATCGGTCATTTGAGTAGATTGAAGACCCGGAGCAAAGTTGCCGATGACATTGCAATTCGATTTCATTCGTAAAATAGAAGGTAAAAAAAACTTTATAGAACTTGAACACGGCAAAAAGTATTGGTCTCATAAATAATACTCATAATCTTAGAAATAAATGCACTATTGATTTCATATTTGCGGATATGCGGTCCGAACTCAAACGAAAAATGAAAAACACTGATCAAGGAAATTAAGTGCACACTCACCAACCATCAAAAGCGTCTTGATGTATTTGTATATTTATACAGAGGAGGCGGAAGTATATAAGTAAGCACCAACGCAATTTACTCATTTTCTTTGTCACGGCCGTCGTTCTTCTAGTCTCTATCACTATTTTAATTTTATACTAAGCAACCAAATAAAGGTTTAGTCATTTCTACTAGATAGCATATTAATTGGTTTACCTAATTTAATTATATGTGATTTTTGTATTATTTTTTCGTGATGCTTAAATTTTGGTTATTTATCTCTCAGAACTAATAGGTATGGCTCCACGACGACAATCAGCAGGTAGTAATAATAATGAAGGTTCGGTAATGGAACAGAAACAAACTCCAACCTTAAATTGTAGATGGCCTCGTATTAACACGAGTTGCAGTGCTAGGCGGCCCAGAAACTATAAGGTTCTTGTTCCCGTTCAAAAAAACGTTGCAAATAATCTTTGACCAGTAGTTGTTTGTGATGAAACTAACCCTTTGAAACTAACAATTCCCAATAATAGAAAAAGGAAGAGTGGTAAAAGTTTCATTTGCATCACTTGCAACAAAGAATTCAGACTCTACAGTGCATTGGGGGTCATGGTGCTTCCCACAAGAAAGCAGAGAACAAGCAGAAACGTGAGCGACAGCTACAGCTGATGGTTCACAATGGGGTAGGAGTATTTGATTGCGATTGTGCCAGAGGACCTTTCTCAAGAAACAAGGTATGGCAACGCATCACCATTTTTGTCATAACATGAGGGAACATCTTCAAAATGAGATTGTTCTGTTACACCACAATTTCGACCTAAATCAGCTTCCCCCGAGGCCTTTTTTCCAAAGGAACTTCTTATACTACAATGCTGAAGTTCTTAATGTTTCTTAACTAATTATGCTTTTCTTACTCAGTTATGTACTTATTTTTAACGTATCTCAGGCTTCTTTCATTCGCACGTGCTTCAATTAGTAATTTTTTATTCTTTGTTGGTAGATCTCTACAATTACCACACAAGATGTCAATCTAAGAACTGAAAATGATAATTCTTATGTATATTGAATATATAGATCCTTGTTCATTTTAGAACTTTTAATTATTACAGTAATGTGAATTGTAACTCATATATATATATATATATATAAAGCAAAAAAGCGCATGCGGTCAATATTTTCTTCGGTGTAAATAAATTTTTAGTTTTAGCGCGTACTTTTTTACGCATTTTACGTGATGATAATGAAATTATTTCGAGTTGACGTGGTTATGGATTGTTTAAATATTCTAAATATCGACATCGGTCATTTGAGTAGATTGAAGACCCGGAGCAAAGTTGCCGATGACATTGCAATTCGATTTCATTCGTAAAATAGAAGGTAAAAAAAACTTTATAGAACTTGAACACGGCAAAAAGTATTGGTCTCATAAATAATACTCATAATCTTAGAAATAAATGCACTATTGATTTCATATTTGCGGATATGCGGTCCGAACTCAAACGAAAAATGAAAAACACTGATCAAGGAAATTAAGTGCACACTCACCAACCATCAAAAGCGTCTTGATGTATTTGTATATTTATACAGAGGAGGCGGAAGTATATAAGTAAGCACCAACGCAATTTACTCATTTTCTTTGTCACGGCCGTCGTTCTTCTAGTCTCTATCACTATTTTAATTTTATACTAAGCAACCAAATAAAGGTTTAGTCATTTCTACTAGATAGCATATTAATTGGTTTACCTAATTTAATTATATGTGATTTTTGTATTATTTTTTCGTGATGCTTAAATTTTGGTTATTTATCTCTCAGAGCTAATAGGTATGGCTCCACGACGACAATCAGCAGGTAGTAATAATAATGAAGGTTCGGTAATGGAACAGAAACAAACTCCAACCTTAAATTGTAGATGGCCTCGTATTAACACGAGTTGCAGTGCTAGGCGGCCCAGAAACTATAAGGTTCTTGTTCCCGTTCAAAAAAACGTTGCAAATAATCTTTGACCAGTAGTTGTTTGTGATGAAACTAACCCTTTGAAACTAACAATTCCCAATAATAGAAAAAGGAAGAGTGGTAAAAGTTTCATTTGCATCACTTGCAACAAAGAATTCAGATTCTACAGTGCATTGGGGGTCATGGTGCTTCCCACAAGAAAGCAGAGAACAAGCAGAAACGTGAGCGACAGCTACAGCTGATGGTTCACAATGGGGTAGGAGTATTTGATTGCGATTGGTGCCAGAGGACCTTTCTCAAGAAACAAGGTATGGCAACGCATCACCATTTTTGTCATAACATGAGGGAACATCTTCAAAATGAGATTGTTCTGTTACACCACAATTTTGACCTAAATCAGCTTCCCCCGAGGCCTTTTTTTCCAAAGGAACTTCTTATACTACAATGGTGAAGTTCTTAATGTTTCTTAACTAATTATGCTTTTCTTACTCAGTTGTGTACTTATTTTTAACGTATCTCAGGCTTCTTTCATTCGCACGTGCTTCAATTAGTAATTTTTTATTCTTTGTTGGTAGATCTCTACAATTACGACACAAGATGTCAATCTAAGAACTGAAAATGATAATTCTTATGTATATTGAATATATAGATCCTTGTTCATTTTAGAACTTTTAATTATTACAGTAATGTGAATTGTAACTCATATATATATATATATATATATAAAGCAAAAAAGCGCATGCGGTCAATGTTTTCTTCGGTGTAAATAAATTTTTAGTTTTAGCGCGTACTTTTTTACGCATTTTACGTGATGATAATGAAATTATTTCGAGTTGACGTGGTTATGGATTGTTTAAATATTCTAAATATCGACATCGGTCATTTGAGTAGATTGAAGACCCGGAGCAAAGTTGTCGATGACATTGCAATTCGATTTCATTCGTAAAATAGAAGGTAAAAAAAACTTTATAGAACTTGAACACGGCAAAAAGTATTGGTCTCATAAATAATACTCATAATCTTAGAAATAAATGCACTATTAATTTCATATTTGCGGATATGCGGTCCGAACTCAAACGAAAAATGAAAAACACTGATCAAGGAAATTAAGTGCACACTCACCAACCGTCAAAAGCGTCTTGATGTATTTGTATATTTATACAGAGGAGGCGGAAGTATATAAGTAAGCACCAACGCAATTTACTCATTTTCTTTGTCACGGCCGTCGTTCTTCTAGTCTCTATCACTATTTTAATTTTATACTAAGCAACCAAATAAAGGTTTAGTCATTTCTACTAGATAGCATATTAATTGGTTTACCTAATTTAATTATATGTGATTTTTGTATTATTTTTTCGTGATGCTTAAATTTTGGTTATTTATCTCTCAGAGCTAATAGGTATGGCTCCACAACGACAATCAGCAGGTAGTAATAATAATGAAGGTTCGGTAATGGAACAGAAACAAACTCCAACCTTAAATTGTAGATGGACTCGTATTAACACGAGTTGCAGTGCTAGGCGGCACAGAAACTATAAGGTTCTTGTTCCCGTTTATAAAAAAGGTTGCAAATAATCTTTGACCAGTAGTTGTTTGTGATGAAACTAACCCTTTGAAACTAACAATTCCCAATAATAGAAAAAGGAAGAGTGGTAAAAGTTTCATTTGCATCACTTGCAACAAAGAATTCAGATTCTACAGTGCATTGGGGGTCATGGTGCTTCCCACAAGAAAGCAGAGAACAAGCAGAAACGTGAGCGACAGCTACAGCTGATGGTTCACAATGGGGTAGGAGTATTTGATTGCGATTGGTGCCAGAGGACCTTCCTCAAGAAACAAGGTATGGCAACGCATCACCATTTTTGTCATAACATGAGGGAACATCTTCAAAATGAGATTGTTCTGTTACACCACAATTTCGACCTAAATCAGCTTCCCCCTAGGCCTTTTTTCCAAAGGAACTTCTTATACTACAATGCTGAAGTTCTTAATGTTTCTTAACTAATTATGCTTTTCTTACTCAGTTATGTACTTATTTTTAACGTATCTCAGGCTTCTTTCATTCGCACGTGCTTCAATTAGTAATTTTTTATTCTTTGTTGGTAGATCTCTACAATTACCACACAAGATGTCAATCTAAGAACTGAAAATGATAATTCTTATGTATATTGAATATATAGATCCTTGTTCATTTTAGAACTTTTAATTATTACAGTACTGTGAATTGTAACTCATATATATATATATATATATATATATATATATATATTCATATATATAGCAAAAAAGCGCACGCGGTCAATGTTTTCTTCGGTGTAAATAAATTTTTAGTTTTAGCGCGTACTTTTTTACGCATTTTACGTGATGATAATGAAATTATTTCGAGTTGACGTGGTTATGGATTGTTTAAATATTCTAAATATCGACATCGGTCATTTGAGTAGATTGAAGACCCGGAGCAAAGTTGCCGATGACATTGCAATTCGATTTCATTCGTAAAATAGAAGGTAAAAAAAACTTTATAGAACTTGAACACGGCAAAAAGTATTGGTCTCATAAATAATACTCATAATCTTAGAAATAAATGCACTATTGATTTCATATTTGCGGATATGCGGTCCGAACTCAAACGAAAAATGAAAAACACTGATCAAGGAAATTAAGTGCACACTCACCAACCATCAAAAGCGCCTTGATGTATTTGTATATTTATACAGAGGAGGCGGAAGTATATAAGTAAGCACCAACGCAATTTACTCATTTTCTTTGTCACGGCCGTCGTTCTTCTAGTCTCTATCACTATTTTAATTTTATACTAAGCAACCAAACAAAGGTTTAGTCATTTCTACTAGATAGCATATTAATTGGTTTACCTAATTTAATTATATGTGATTTTTGTATTATTTTTTCGTGATGCTTAAATTTTGGTTATTTATCTCTCAGAGCTAATAGGTATGGCTCCACGACAACAATCAGCAGGTAGTAATAATAATGAAGGTTCGGTAATGGAACAGAAACAAACTCCAACCTTAAATTGTAGATGGCCTCGTATTAACACGAGTTGCAGTGCTAGGCGGCCCAGAAACTATAAGGTTCTTGTTCCTGTTCAAAAAAACGTTGCAAATAATCTTTGACCAGTAGTTGTTTGTGATGAAACTAACCCTTTGAAACTAACAATTCCCAAT
This sequence comes from Linaria vulgaris, assembly GCA_948329865.1. NCBI lineage: Eukaryota > Viridiplantae > Streptophyta > Magnoliopsida > Lamiales > Plantaginaceae > Linaria > Linaria vulgaris. The sequence continues at coordinate 79,446,265 of OX415253.1, forward strand.
AATAGAAAAAGGAAGAGTGATAAAAGTTTCATTTGCATCACTTGCAACAAAGAATTCAGATTCTACAGTGCATTGGGGGTCATGGCGCTTCCCACAAGAAAGCAGAGAACAAGCAGAAACGTGAGCGACAGCTACAGCTGATGGTTCACAATGGGGTAGGAGTATTTGATTGCGATTGGTGCCAGAGGACCTTTCTCAAGAAACAAGGTATGGCAACGCATCACCATTTTTGTCATAACATGAGGGAACATCTTCAAAATGAGATTGTTCTGTTACACCACAATTTCGACCTAAATCAGCTTCCCCCGAGGCCTTTTTTCCAAAGGAACTTCTTATACTACAATGCTGAAGTTCTTAATGTTTCTTAAGTAATTATGCTTTTCTTACTCAGTTATGTACTTATTTTTAACGTATCTCAGGCTTCTTTCATTCGCACGTGCTTCAATTAGTAATTTTTTATTCTTTGTTGGTAGATCTCTACAATTACGACACAAGATGTCAATCTAAGAACTGAAAATGATAATTCTTATGTATATTGAATATATAGATCCTTGTTCATTTTAGAACTTTTAATTATTACAGTAATGTGAATTGTAACTCATATATATATATATATATATATATATATAAAGCAAAAAAGCGCATGCGGTCAATGTTTTCTTCGGTGTAAATAAATTTTTAGTTTTAGCGCGTACTTTTTTACGCATTTTACGTGATGATAATGAAATTATTTCGAGTTGACGTGGTTATGGATTGTTTAAATATTCTAAATATCGACATCGGTCATTTGAGTAGATTGAAGACCCGGAGCAAAGTTGTCGATGACATTGCAATTCGATTTCATTCGTAAAATAGAAGGTAAAAAAAACTTTATAGAACTTGAACACGGCAAAAAGTATTGGTCTCATAAATAATACTCATAATCTTAGAAATAAATGCACTATTAATTTCATATTTGCGGATATGCGGTCCGAACTCAAACGAAAAATGAAAAACACTGATCAAGGAAATTAAGTGCACACTCACCAACCGTCAAAAGCGTCTTGATGTATTTGTATATTTATACAGAGGAGGCGGAAGTATATAAGTAAGCACCAACGCAATTTACTCATTTTCTTTGTCACGGCCGTCGTTCTTCTAGTCTCTATCACTATTTTAATTTTATACTAAGCAACCAAATAAAGGTTTAGTCATTTCTACTAGATAGCATATTAATTGGTTTACCTAATTTAATTATATGTGATTTTTGTATTATTTTTTCGTGATGCTTAAATTTTGGTTATTTATCTCTCAGAGCTAATAGGTATGGCTCCACAACGACAATCAGCAGGTAGTAATAATAATGAAGGTTCGGTAATGGAACAGAAACAAACTCCAACCTTAAATTGTAGATGGACTCGTATTAACACGAGTTGCAGTGCTAGGCGGCACAGAAACTATAAGGTTCTTGTTCCCGTTCATAAAAAAGGTTGCAAATAATCTTTGACCAGTAGTTGTTTGTGATGAAACTAACCCTTTGAAACTAACAATTCCCAATAATAGAAAAAGGAAGAGTGGTAAAAGTTTCATTTGCATCACTTGCAACAAAGAATTCAGATTCTACAGTGCATTGGGGGTCATGGTGCTTCCCACAAGAAAGCAGAGAACAAGCAGAAACGTGAGCGACAGCTACAGCTGATGGTTCACAATGGGGTAGGAGTATTTGATTGCGATTGGTGCCAGAGGACCTTCCTCAAGAAACAAGGTATGGCAACGCATCACCATTTTTGTCATAACATGAGGGAACATCTTCAAAATCAGATTGTTCTGTTACACCACAATTTCGACCTAAATCAGCTTCCCCCTAGGCCTTTTTTCCAAAGGAACTTCTTATACTACAATGCTGAAGTTCTTAATGTTTCTTAACTAATTATGCTTTTCTTACTCAGTTATGTACTTATTTTTAACGTATCTCAGGCTTCTTTCATTCGCACGTGCTTCAATTAGTAATTTTTTATTCTTTGTTGGTAGATCTCTACAATTACCACACAAGATGTCAATCTAAGAACTGAAAATGATAATTCTTATGTATATTGAATATATAGATCCTTGTTCATTTTAGAACTTTTAATTATTACAGTACTGTGAATTGTAACTCATATATATATATATATATATATATATATATATATATATATATATATATATATATATATTCATATATATAGCAAAAAAGCGCACGCGGTCAATGTTTTCTTCGGTGTAAATAAATTTTTAGTTTTAGCGCGTACTTTTTTACGCATTTTACGTGATGATAATGAAATTATTTCGAGTTGACGTGGTTATGGATTGTTTAAATATTCTAAATATCGACATCGGTCATTTGAGTAGATTGAAGACCCGGAGCAAAGTTGCCGATGACATTGCAATTCGATTTCATTCGTAAAATAGAAGGTAAAAAAAACTTTATAGAACTTGAACACGGCAAAAAGTATTGGTCTCATAAATAATACTCATAATCTTAGAAATAAATGCACTATTGATTTCATATTTGCGGATATGCGGTCCGAACTCAAACGAAAAATGAAAAACACTGATCAAGGAAATTAAGTGCACACTCACCAACCATCAAAAGCGCCTTGATGTATTTGTATATTTATACAGAGGAGGCGGAAGTATATAAGTAAGCACCAACGCAATTTACTCATTTTCTTTGTCACGGCCGTCGTTCTTCTAGTCTCTATCACTATTTTAATTTTATACTAAGCAACCAAACAAAGGTTTAGTCATTTCTACTAGATAGCATATTAATTGGTTTACCTAATTTAATTATATGTGATTTTTGTATTATTTTTTCGTGATGCTTAAATTTTGGTTATTTATCTCTCAGAGCTAATAGGTATGGCTCCACGACAACAATCAGCAGGTAGTAATAATAATGAAGGTTCGGTAATGGAACAGAAACAAACTCCAACCTTAAATTGTAGATGGCCTCGTATTAACACGAGTTGCAGTGCTAGGCGGCCCAGAAACTATAAGGTTCTTGTTCCTGTTCAAAAAAACGTTGCAAATAATCTTTGACCAGTAGTTGTTTGTGATGAAACTAACCCTTTGAAACTAACAATTCCCAATAATAGAAAAAGGAAGAGTGATAAAAGTTTCATTTGCATCACTTGCAACAAAGAATTCAGATTCTACAGTGCATTGGGGGTCATGGTGCTTCCCACAAGAAAGCAGAGAACAAGCAGAAACGTGAGCGACAGCTACAGCTGATGGTTCACAATGGGGTAGGAGTATTTGATTGCGATTGGTGCCAGAGGACCTTTCTCAAGAAACAAGGTATGGCAACGCATCACCATTTTTGTCATAACATGAGGGAACATCTTCAAAATGAGATTGTTCTGTTACACCACAATTTCGACCTAAATCAGCTTCCCCCGAGGCCTTTTTTCCAAAGGAACTTCTTATACTACAATGCTGAAGTTCTTAATGTTTCTTAAGTAATTATGCTTTTCTTACTCAGTTATGTACTTATTTTTAACGTATCTCAGGCTTCTTTCATTCGCACGTGCTTCAATTAGTAATTTTTTATTCTTTGTTGGTAGATCTCTACAATTACGACACAAGATGTCAATCTAAGAACTGAAAATGATAATTCTTATGTATATTGAATATATAGATCCTTGTTCATTTTAGAACTTTTAATTATTACAGTAATGTGAATTGTAACTCATATATATATATATATATATAAAGCAAAAAAGCGCATGCGGTCAATGTTTTCTTCGGTGTAAATAAATTTTTAGTTTTAGCGCGTACTTTTTTACGCATTTTACGTGATGATAATGAAATTATTTCGAGTTGACGTGGTTATGGATTGTTTAAATATTCTAAATATCGACATCGGTCATTTGAGTAGATTGAAGACCCGGAGCAAAGTTGCCGATGACATTGCAATTCGATTTCATTCGTAAAATAGAAGGTAAAAAAAACTTTATAGAACTTGAACACGCAAAAAGTATTGGTCTCATAAATAATACTCATAATCTTAGAAATAAATGCACTATTGATTTCATATTTGCGGATATACGGTCCGAACTCAAACGAAAAATGAAAAACACTGATCAAGGAAATTAAGTGCACACTCACCAACCGTCAAAAGCGTCTTGATGTATTTGTATATTTATACAGAGGAGGCGGAAGTATATAAGTCAGCACCAACGCAATTTACTCATTTTCTTTGTCACGGCCGTCGTTCTTCTAGTCTCTATCACTATTTTAATTTTATACTAAGCAACCAAATAAAGGTTTAGTCATTTCTACTAGATAGCATATTAATTGGTTTACCTAATTTAATTATATGTGATTTTTGTATTATTTTTTCGTGATGCTTAAATTTTGGTTATTTATCTCTCAGAGCTAATAGGTATGGCTCCACAACGACAATCAGCAGGTAGTAATAATAATGAAGGTTCGGTAATGGAACAGAAACAAACTCCAACCTTAAATTGTAGATGGCCTCGTATTAACACGAGTTGCAGTGCTAGGCGGCCCAGAAACTATAAGGTTCTTGTTCCCGTTCAAAAAAACGTAACGTTGCAAATAATCTTTGACCAGTAGTTGTTTGTGATGAAACTAACCCTTTGAAACTAACAATTCCCAATAATAGAAAAAGGAAGAGTGGTAAAAGTTTCATTTGCATCACTTGCAACAAAGAATTTAGATTCTACAGTGCATTGGGGGTCATGGTGCTTCCCACAAGAAGGCAGAGAACAAGCAGAAACGTGAGCGACAGCTACAGCTCATGGTTCACAATGGGGTAGGAGTATTTGATTGCGATTGGTGCCAGAGGACCTTCCTCAAGAAACAAGGTATGGCAACGCATCACCATTTTTGTCATAACATGAGGGAACATCTTCAAAATGAGATTGTTACACCACAATTTTGACCTAAATCAGCTTCCCCCGAGGCCTTTTTTTCCAAAGGAACTTCTTATACTACAATGTTGAAGTTCTTAATGTTTCTTAACTAATTATGCTTTTCTTACTCAGTTGTGTACTTATTTTTAACGTATCTCGGGCTTCTTTCATTCGCACGTGCTTCAATTAGTAATTTTTTATTCTTTGTTGGTAGATCTCTACAATTACCACACAAGATGTCAATCTAAGAACTGAAAATGATAATTCTTATGTATATTGAATATATAGATCCTTGTTCATTTTAGAACTTTTAATTATTACAGTAATGTGAATTGTAACTCATATATATATATATATGAATATATATATATATATATATATTCATATATATATATAGCAAAAAAGCGCACGCGGTCAATGTTTTCTTCGGTGTAAATAAATTTTTAGTTTTAGCGCGTACTTTTTTACGCATTTTACGTGATGATAATGAAATTATTTCGAGTTGACGTGGTTATGGATTGTTTAAATATTCTAAATATCGACATCGGTCATTTGAGTAGATTGAAGACCCGGAGCAAAGTTGTCGATGACATTGCAATTCGATTTCATTCGTAAAATAGAAGGTAAAAAAAACTTTATAGAACTTGAACACGGCAAAAAGTATTGGTCTCATAAATAATACTCATAATCTTAGAAATAAATGCACTATTGATTTCATATTTGCGGATATGCGGTCCGAACTCAAACGAAAAATGAAAAACACTGATCAAGGAAATTAAGTGCACACTCACCAACCATCAAAAGCGTCTTGATGTATTTGTATATTTATACAGAGGAGGCGGAAGTATATAAGTAAGCACCAACGCAATTTACTCATTTTCTTTGTCACAGCCGTCGTTCTTCTAGTCTCTATCACTATTTTAATTTTATACTAAGCAACCAAATAAAGGTTTACTCATTTCTACTAGATAGCATATTAATTGGTTTACCTAATTTAATTATATGTGATTTTTTTATTATTTTTTCGTGATGCTTAAATTTTGGTTATTTATCTCTCAGAGCTAATAGGTATGGCTCCACGACGACAATCAGCAGGTAGTAATAATAATGAAGGTTCGGTAATGGAACAGAAACAAACTCCAACCTTAAATTGTAGATGGCCTCGTATTAACACGAGTTGCAGTGCTAGGCGGCACAGAAACTATAAGGTTCTTGTTCCCGTTCAAAAAAACGTTGCAGATAATCTTTGACCAGTAGTTGTTTGTGATGAAACTAACCCTTTGAAACTAACAATTCCCAATAATAGAAAAAGGAAGAGTGGTAAAAGTTTCATTTGCATCACTTGCAACAAAGAATTCAGATTCTACAGTGCATTGGGGGTCATGGTGCTTCCCACAAGAAAGCAGAGAACAAGCAGAAACGTGAGCGACAGCTACAGCTGATGGTTCACAATGGGGTAGGAGTATTTGATTGCGATTGGTGCCAGAGGACCTTTCTCAAGAAACAAGGTATGGCAACGCATCACCATTTTTGTCATAACATGAGGGAACATCTTCAAAATGAGATTGTTCTGTTACACCACAATTTCGACCTAAATCAGCTTCCCCCGAGGCCTTTTTTCCAAAGGAACTTCTTATACTACAATGCTGAAGTTCTTAATGTTTCTTAACTAATTATGCTTTTCTTACTCAGTTATGTACTTATTTTTAACGTATCTCAAGCTTCTTTCATTCGCACGTGCTTCAATTAGTAATTTTTTATTCTTTGTTGGTAGATCTCTACAATTACCACACAAGATGTCAATCTAAGAACTGAAAATGATAATTCTTATGTATATTGAATATATAGATCCTTGTTCATTTTAGAACTTTTCATTATTACAGTAATGTGAATTGTAACTCATATATATATATATATATATATATATATATATATATATATATATATATATATAAAGCAAAAAAGCGCATGCGGTCAATGTTTTCTTCGGTGTAAATAAATTTTTAGTTTTAGCGCGTACTTTTTTACGCATTTTACGTGATGATAATGAAATTATTTTGAGTTGACGTGGTTATGGATTGTTTAAATATTCTAAATATCGACATCGGTCATTTGAGTAGATTGAAGACCCGGAGCAAAGTTGCCGATGACATTGCAATTCGATTTCATTCGTAAAATAGAAGGTAAAAAAAACTTTATAGAACTTGAACACGGCAAAAAGTATTGGTCTCATAAATAATACTCATAATCTTAGAAATAAATGCACTATTGATTTCATATTTGCGGATATACGGTCCGAACTCAAACGAAAAATGAAAAACACTGATCAAGGAAATTAAGTGCACACTCACCAACCGTCAAAAGCGTCTTGATGTATTTGTATATTTATACAGAGGAGGCGGAAGTATATAAGTAAGCACCAACGCAATTTACTCATTTTCTTTGTCACGGCCGTCGTTCTTCTAGTCTCTATCACTATTTTAATTTTATACTAAGCAACCAAATAAAGGTTTAGTCATTTCTACTAGATAGCATATTAATTGGTTTACCTAATTTAATTATATGTGATTTTTGTATTATTTTTTCGTGATGCTTAAATTTTGGTTATTTATCTCTCAGAGCTAATAGGTATGGCTCCACAACGACAATCAGCAGGTAGTAATAATAATGAGGGTTCGGTAATGGAAAAGAAACAAACTCCAACCTTAAATTGTAGATGGCCTCGTATTAACACGAGTTGCAGTGCTAGGCGGCCCAGAAACTATAAGGTTCTTGTTCCCGTTCAAAAAAACGTTGCAAATAATCTTTGACCAGTAGTTGTTTGTGATGAAACTAACCCTTTGAAACTAACAATTCCCAATAATAGAAAAAGGAAGAGTGGTAAAAGTTTCATTTGCATCACTTGCAACAAAGAATTCAGATTCTACAGTGCATTGGGGGTCATGGTGCTTCCCACAAGAAGGCAGAGAACAAGCAGAAACGTGAGCGACAGCTACAGCTGATGGTTCACAATGGGATAGGAGTATTTGATTGCGATTGGTGCCAGAGGACCTTCCTCAAGAAACAAGGTATGGCAACGCATCACCATTTTTGTCATAACATGAGGGAACATCTTCAAAATGAGATTGTTACACCACAATTTTGACCTAAATCAGCTTCCCCCGAGGCCTTTTTTTCCAAAGGAACTTCTTATACTACAATGTTGAAGTTCTTAATGTTTCTTAACTAATTATGCTTTTCTTACTCAGTTGTGTACTTATTTTTAACGTATCTCAGGCTTCTTTCATTCGCACGTGCTTCAATTAGTAATTTTTTATTCTTTGTTGGTAGATCTCTACAATTACCACACAAGATGTCAATCTAAGAACTGAAAATGATAATTCTTATGTATATTGAATATATAGATCCTTGTTCATTTTAGAACTTTTAATTATTACAGTAATGTGAATTGTAACTCATATATATATATATATATATATATATATATGAATATATATATATATATATATATATTCATATATATATATGAATATATATATATATATATTCATATATATATATATATATAGCAAAAAAGCGCAAGCGGTCAATGTTTTCTTCGTTGTAAATAAATTTTTAGTTTTAGCGCGTACTTTTTTACGCATTTTACGTGATGATAATGAAATTATTTCGAGTTGACGTGGTTATGGATTGTTTAAATATTCTAAATATCGACATCGGTCATTTGAGTAGATTGAAGACCCGGAGCAAAGTTGTCGATGACATTGCAATTCAATTTCATTCGTAAAATAGAAGGTAAAAAAAACTTTATAGAACTTGAACACGGCAAAAAGTATTGGTCTCATAAATAATACTCATAATCTTAGAAATAAATGCACTATTGATTTCATATTTGCGGATATGCGGTCCGAACTCAAACGAAAAATGAAAAACACTGATCAAGGAAATTAAGTGCACACTCACCAACCGTCAAAAGCGTCTTGATGTATTTGTATATTTATACAGAGGAGGCGGAAGTATATAGGTAAGCACCAACGCAATTTACTCATTTTCTTTGTCACGGCCGTCGTTCTTCTAGTCTCTATCACTATTTTAATTTTATACTAAGCAACCAAATAAAGGTTTAGTCATTTCTACTAGATAGCATATTAATTGGTTTACCTAATTTAATTATATGTGATTTTTTTATTATTTTTTCGTGATGCTTAAATTTTGGTTATTTATCTCTCAGAGCTAATAGGTATGGCTCCACAACGACAATCAGCAGGTAGTAATAATAATGAAGGTTCGGTAATGGAACAGAAACAAACTCCAACCTTAAATTGTAGATGGCCTCGTATTAACACGAGTTGCAGTGCTAGGCGGCCCAGAAACTATAAGGTTCTTGTTCCCGTTCAAAAAAACGTTGCAAATAATCTTTGACCAGTAGTTGTTTGTGATGAAACTAACCCTTTGAAACTAACAATTCCCAATAATAGAAAAAGGAAGAGTGGTAAAAGTTTCATTTGCATCACTTTCAACAAAGAATTCAGATTCTACAGTGCATTGGGGGTCATGGTGCTTCCCACAAGAAGGCAGAGAACAAGCAGAAACGTGAGCGACAGCTACAGCTGATGGTTCACAATGGGGTAGGAGTATTTGATTGCGATTGGTGCCAGAGGACCTTCCTCAAGAAACAAGGTATGGCAACGCATCACCATTTTTGTCATAACATGAGGGAACATCTTCAAAATGAGATTGTTCTGTTACACCACAATTTCGACCTAAATCAGCTTCCCCCGATGCCTTTTTTCCAAAGGAACTTCTTATACTACAATGTTGAAGTTCTTAATGTTTCTTAACTAATTATGCTTTTCTTACTTAGTTATGTACTTATTTTTAACGTATCTCAGGCTTCTTTCATTCGCACGTGCTTCAATTAGTAATTTTTTATTCTTTGTTGCTAGATCTCTTCAATTACCACACAAGATGTCAATCTAAGAACTGAAAATGATAATTCTTATGTATATTGAATATATAGATCCTTTTTTATTTTAGAACTTTTAAATATTACAGTAATGTGAATTGTAACTCATATATATATATATATATATATATACATATATATAGCCAAAAAGTGCACGCGGTCAATGTTTTCTTCGGTGTAAATAAATTTTTAGTTTTAGCGCGTACTTTTTTACGCATTTTACGTGATGATAATGAAATTATTTCGAGTTGACGTGGTTATAGATTGTTTAAATATTCTAAATATCGACATGAGTCATTTGAGTAGATCGAAGACCCAGAGCAAAGTTGTCGATAACGTTGCAATTCGATTTCATTCGTAAAATAAAAGGTAAAAAAGAACTTTTTAGAACTTGAACACGGCAAAAAGTATTGGTCTCATAAATAATACTAATATTCTTAGAAATAAATGCACTATTGATTTCATAATTTGCGGATATGCGGTACGAACTCAAAAAAAAAAACACTGATCAAGAAAATTAAGTGCACACTCACCAACCGTCAAAAGCGTCTTGATGTATTTGTATATTTATACAGAGGAGGCGGAAGTATATAAGTAAGCACCAACGCAATTTACTCATTTTCTTTGTCACGGTCGTCGCTCTTCCAGTCTCTATCACTATTTTAATTTTATACTAAGCAACTAAATAAAGGCTTAGTCATTCCTACTAGATATCATATTAATTTGTTTACCCAATTAATTATATGTGATTTTTGTATTATTTTTTTCGTGATGCTTAAATTTTGGTTATTTATCTCTCAGACCTAATAGGTATGGCTCCACGACGACAATCAGCCGGTAGTAATAATAATGAAGGTTCGATAATGGAATAGAAACAAACTCCAACCTTAACTTGTAGATGGGCTTCGTACTTACACGCGCTGCAGTGGTAGGCGGCCCAGAAACTATAAGGTTCTTATTCCCGTTCAATAAAACGTTGCAAATAATCTTTGACCAGTAGTTGTTTGTGATGAAACTAACATTTTGAAACTAACAATTCCCAATAATAGAAAAAGGAAGAGTAGTAAGAGTTTCTTTTGCATCACTTGCAACAAGGAATTCAGATTCTACAATGCATTGGGGGTCATGGTGCTTCCCACAAGAAGGCAGAGAACAAGCAGAAACGCGAGCGACACTTCAGCTGGTGGTTCACAATGGGGGAGGAGTATTTGATTGCGATTGGTGCAGAGGACCTTCCTCAAGAAAAAGGTCTGGCAACGCATCACCATTTTTGTCATAACAGGAGGGAACATCTTCAAAATGAGATTGCTCCGTTTCACCACAATTTCTACCTAAATCAGCTTCCGCCCGAGGCCTTTCTGCCAGAGGAAATTCTTATGCTACAATGTTGAAGTTCTCAATGTTTCTTAACTAATTGTGCTTTTCTTTACACAGTTATGTACTTATCTTTAACGTATCTCAGCCTTTTTTCATTCGCGCGTGCTTCAAATAGTAATTTTTTATTCTTTGTTGGTAGAACTCTACAATTAACACACAAGATGTCAGTCTAAGAACTGAAAATGATAATTCTTATGTATATCGAATATATAGATCCTTGTTTATTTTAGGACTTTTAATTATTACAGTAATGTGAATTGTAACTCATATATATATATATATATATATATATATATATATATATAGCACAAAAGCGCACGCGGTAAATGTTTTCTTCGGTGTAAATAAATTTTTAGTTTTAGCGCGTACTTTTTTACGCATTTTACGTGATGATAATGAAATTATTTCGAGTTGACGTGGTTATGGATTGTTTAAATATTCTAAATATCGACATCGGTCATTTGAGTAGATTGAAGACCCGGAGCAAAGTTGTCGATGACATTGCAATTCGATTTCATTCGTAAAATAGAAGGTAAAAAAAACTTTATAGAACTTGAACACGGCAAAAAGTATTGGTCTCATAAATAATACTCATAATCTTAGAAATAAATGCACTATTGATTTCATATTTGCGGATATGCGGTCCGAACTCAAACGAAAAATGAAAAACACTGATCAAGGAAATTAAGTGCACACTCACCAACCATCAAAAGCGTCTTGATGTATTTGTATATTTATACAGAGGAGGCGGAAGTATATAAGTAAGCACCAACGCAATTTACTCATTTTCTTTGTCACAGCCGTCGTTCTTCTAGTCTCTATCACTATTTTAATTTTATACTAAGCAACCAAATAAAGGTTTACTCATTTCTACTAGATAGCATATTAATTGGTTTACCTAATTTAATTATATGTGATTTTTTTATTATTTTTTCGTGATGCTTAAATTTTGGTTATTTATCTCTCAGAGCTAATAGGTATGGCTCCACGACGACAATCAGCAGGTAGTAATAATAATGAAGGTTCGGTAATGGAACAGAAACAAACTCCAACCTTAAATTGTAGATGGCCTCGTATTAACACGAGTTGCAGTGCTAGGCGGCACAGAAACTATAAGGTTCTTGTTCCCGTTCAAAAAAACGTTGCAGATAATCTTTGACCAGTAGTTGTTTGTGATGAAACTAACCCTTTGAAACTAACAATTCCCAATAATAGAAAAAGGAAGAGTGGTAAAAGTTTCATTTGCATCACTTGCAACAAAGAATTCAGATTCTACAGTGCATTGGGGGTCATGGTGCTTCCCACAAGAAAGCAGAGAACAAGCAGAAACGTGAGCGACAGCTACAGCTGATGGTTCACAATGGGGTAGGAGTATTTGATTGCGATTGGTGCCAGAGGACCTTTCTCAAGAAACAAGGTATGGCAACGCATCACCATTTTTGTCATAACATGAGGGAACATCTTCAAAATGAGATTGTTCTGTTACACCACAATTTCGACCTAAATCAGCTTCCCCCGAGGCCTTTTTTCCAAAGGAACTTCTTATACTACAATGCTGAAGTTCTTAATGTTTCTTAACTAATTATGCTTTTCTTACTCAGTTATGTACTTATTTTTAACGTATCTCAAGCTTCTTTCATTCGCACGTGCTTCAATTAGTAATTTTTTATTCTTTGTTGGTAGATCTCTACAATTACCACACAAGATGTCAATCTAAGAACTGAAAATGATAATTCTTATGTATATTGAATATATAGATCCTTGTTCATTTTAGAACTTTTAATTATTACAGTAATGTGAATTGTAACTCATATATATATATATATATATATATATATATATATATATATAAAGCAAAAAAGCGCATGCGGTCAATGTTTTCTTCGGTGTAAATAAATTTTTAGTTTTAGCGCGTACTTTTTTACGCATTTTACGTGATGATAATGAAATTATTTTGAGTTGACGTGGTTATGGATTGTTTAAATATTCTAAATATCGACATCGGTCATTTGAGTAGATTGAAGACCCGGAGCAAAGTTGCCGATGACATTGCAATTCGATTTCATTCGTAAAATAGAAGGTAAAAAAAACTTTATAGAACTTGAACACGGCAAAAAGTATTGGTCTCATAAATAATACTCATAATCTTAGAAATAAATGCACTATTGATTTCATATTTGCGGATATACGGTCCGAACTCAAACGAAAAATGAAAAACACTGATCAAGGAAATTAAGTGCACACTCACCAACCGTCAAAAGCGTCTTGATGTATTTGTATATTTATACAGAGGAGGCGGAAGTATATAAGTAAGCACCAACGCAATTTACTCATTTTCTTTGTCACGGCCGTCGTTCTTCTAGTCTCTATCACTATTTTAATTTTATACTAAGCAACCAAATAAAGGTTTAGTCATTTCTACTAGATAGCATATTAATTGGTTTACCTAATTTAATTATATGTGATTTTTGTATTATTTTTTCGTGATGCTTAAATTTTGGTTATTTATCTCTCAGAGCTAATAGGTATGGCTCCACAACGACAATCAGCAGGTAGTAATAATAATGAGGGTTCGGTAATGGAAAAGAAACAAACTCCAACCTTAAATTGTAGATGGCCTCGTATTAACACGAGTTGCAGTGCTAGGCGGCCCAGAAACTATAAGGTTCTTGTTCCCGTTCAAAAAAACGTTGCAAATAATCTTTGACCAGTAGTTGTTTGTGATGAAACTAACCCTTTGAAACTAACAATTCCCAATAATAGAAAAAGGAAGAGTGGTAAAAGTTTCATTTGCATCACTTGCAACAAAGAATTCAGATTCTACAGTGCATTGGGGGTCATGGTGCTTCCCACAAGAAGGCAGAGAACAAGCAGAAACGTGAGCGACAGCTACAGCTGATGGTTCACAATGGGATAGGAGTATTTGATTGCGATTGGTGCCAGAGGACCTTCCTCAAGAAACAAGGTATGGCAACGCATCACCATTTTTGTCATAACATGAGGGAACATCTTCAAAATGAGATTGTTACACCACAATTTTGACCTAAATCAGCTTCCCCCGAGGCCTTTTTTTCCAAAGGAACTTCTTATACTACAATGTTGAAGTTCTTAATGTTTCTTAACTAATTATGCTTTTCTTACTCAGTTGTGTACTTATTTTTAACGTATCTCAGGCTTCTTTCATTCGCACGTGCTTCAATTAGTAATTTTTTATTCTTTGTTGGTAGATCTCTACAATTACCACACAAGATGTCAATCTAAGAACTGAAAATGATAATTCTTATGTATATTGAATATATAGATCCTTGTTCATTTTAGAACTTTTAATTATTACAGTAATGTGAATTGTAACTCATATATATATATATATATATATATATATATATATATATGAATATATATATATATATATATTCATATATATATATGAATATATATATATATATATTCATATATATATATATATATAGCAAAAAAGCGCAAGCGGTCAATGTTTTCTTCGTTGTAAATAAATTTTTAGTTTTAGCGCGTACTTTTTTACGCATTTTACGTGATGATAATGAAATTATTTCGAGTTGACGTGGTTATGGATTGTTTAAATATTCTAAATATCGACATCGGTCATTTGAGTAGATTGAAGACCCGGAGCAAAGTTGTCGATGACATTGCAATTCAATTTCATTCGTAAAATAGAAGGTAAAAAAAACTTTATAGAACTTGAACACGGCAAAAAGTATTGGTCTCATAAATAATACTCATAATCTTAGAAATAAATGCACTATTGATTTCATATTTGCGGATATGCGGTCCGAACTCAAACGAAAAATGAAAAACACTGATCAAGGAAATTAAGTGCACACTCACCAACCGTCAAAAGCGTCTTGATGTATTTGTATATTTATACAGAGGAGGCGGAAGTATATAGGTAAGCACCAACGCAATTTACTCATTTTCTTTGTCACGGCCGTCGTTCTTCTAGTCTCTATCACTATTTTAATTTTATACTAAGCAACCAAATAAAGGTTTAGTCATTTCTACTAGATAGCATATTAATTGGTTTACCTAATTTAATTATATGTGATTTTTTTATTATTTTTTCGTGATGCTTAAATTTTGGTTATTTATCTCTCAGAGCTAATAGGTATGGCTCCACAACGACAATCAGCAGGTAGTAATAATAATGAAGGTTCGGTAATGGAACAGAAACAAACTCCAACCTTAAATTGTAGATGGCCTCGTATTAACACGAGTTGCAGTGCTAGGCGGCCCAGAAACTATAAGGTTCTTGTTCCCGTTCAAAAAAACGTTGCAAATAATCTTTGACCAGTAGTTGTTTGTGATGAAACTAACCCTTTGAAACTAACAATTCCCAATAATAGAAAAAGGAAGAGTGGTAAAAGTTTCATTTGCATCACTTTCAACAAAGAATTCAGATTCTACAGTGCATTGGGGGTCATGGTGCTTCCCACAAGAAGGCAGAGAACAAGCAGAAACGTGAGCGACAGCTACAGCTGATGGTTCACAATGGGGTAGGAGTATTTGATTGCGATTGGTGCCAGAGGACCTTCCTCAAGAAACAAGGTATGGCAACGCATCACCATTTTTGTCATAACATGAGGGAACATCTTCAAAATGAGATTGTTCTGTTACACCACAATTTCGACCTAAATCAGCTTCCCCCGATGCCTTTTTTCCAAAGGAACTTCTTATACTACAATGTTGAAGTTCTTAATGTTTCTTAACTAATTATGCTTTTCTTACTTAGTTATGTACTTATTTTTAACGTATCTCAGGCTTCTTTCATTCGCACGTGCTTCAATTAGTAATTTTTTATTCTTTGTTGCTAGATCTCTTCAATTACCACACAAGATGTCAATCTAAGAACTGAAAATGATAATTCTTATGTATATTGAATATATAGATCCTTTTTTATTTTAGAACTTTTAAATATTACAGTAATGTGAATTGTAACTCATATATATATATATATATATACATATATATAGCCAAAAAGTGCACGCGGTCAATGTTTTCTTCGGTGTAAATAAATTTTTAGTTTTAGCGCGTACTTTTTTACGCATTTTACGTGATGATAATGAAATTATTTCGAGTTGACGTGGTTATAGATTGTTTAAATATTCTAAATATCGACATGAGTCATTTGAGTAGATCGAAGACCCAGAGCAAAGTTGTCGATAACGTTGCAATTCGATTTCATTCGTAAAATAAAAGGTAAAAAAGAACTTTTTAGAACTTGAACACGGCAAAAAGTATTGGTCTCATAAATAATACTAATATTCTTAGAAATAAATGCACTATTGATTTCATAATTTGCGGATATGCGGTACGAACTCAAAAAAAAAAACACTGATCAAGAAAATTAAGTGCACACTCACCAACCGTCAAAAGCGTCTTGATGTATTTGTATATTTATACAGAGGAGGCGGAAGTATATAAGTAAGCACCAACGCAATTTACTCATTTTCTTTGTCACGGTCGTCGCTCTTCCAGTCTCTATCACTATTTTAATTTTATACTAAGCAACTAAATAAAGGCTTAGTCATTCCTACTAGATATCATATTAATTTGTTTACCCAATTAATTATATGTGATTTTTGTATTATTTTTTTCGTGATGCTTAAATTTTGGTTATTTATCTCTCAGACCTAATAGGTATGGCTCCACGACGACAATCAGCCGGTAGTAATAATAATGAAGGTTCGATAATGGAATAGAAACAAACTCCAACCTTAACTTGTAGATGGGCTTCGTACTTACACGCGCTGCAGTGGTAGGCGGCCCAGAAACTATAAGGTTCTTATTCCCGTTCAATAAAACGTTGCAAATAATCTTTGACCAGTAGTTGTTTGTGATGAAACTAACATTTTGAAACTAACAATTCCCAATAATAGAAAAAGGAAGAGTAGTAAGAGTTTCTTTTGCATCACTTGCAACAAGGAATTCAGATTCTACAATGCATTGGGGGTCATGGTGCTTCCCACAAGAAGGCAGAGAACAAGCAGAAACGCGAGCGACACTTCAGCTGGTGGTTCACAATGGGGGAGGAGTATTTGATTGCGATTGGTGCAGAGGACCTTCCTCAAGAAAAAGGTCTGGCAACGCATCACCATTTTTGTCATAACAGGAGGGAACATCTTCAAAATGAGATTGCTCCGTTTCACCACAATTTCTACCTAAATCAGCTTCCGCCCGAGGCCTTTCTGCCAGAGGAAATTCTTATGCTACAATGTTGAAGTTCTCAATGTTTCTTAACTAATTGTGCTTTTCTTTACACAGTTATGTACTTATCTTTAACGTATCTCAGCCTTTTTTCATTCGCGCGTGCTTCAAATAGTAATTTTTTATTCTTTGTTGGTAGAACTCTACAATTAACACACAAGATGTCAGTCTAAGAACTGAAAATGATAATTCTTATGTATATCGAATATATAGATCCTTGTTTATTTTAGGACTTTTAATTATTACAGTAATGTGAATTGTAACTCATATATATATATATATATATATATATATATATATATATAGCACAAAAGCGCACGCGGTAAATGTTTTCTTTGGTGTAAATAAATTTTTAGTTTTAGCGCGTACTTTTTTACGCCTTTTACGTGATGATAATGAAATTATTTCGAGTTGACGTGGTTATAGATTGTTTAAATATTCTAAATATCGACATGAGTCATTTGAGTAGATCGAAGACCCGGAGCAAAGTTGTCGATAAGACTGCAATTCTATTTCATTCGTAAAATATAAGGTAAAAAAAAAACTTTTTAGAACTTGAACACGGCAAAAAGTATTGGTCTCATAAATAATACTCATTTTCTTAGAAATAAATGCACTATTGATTTCATAATTTGCGGATATGCGGTACGAACTCAAAAGAAAAAAGAAAAACACTGATCAAGGAAATTAAGTGCACCCTCATCAACCCTCAAAAGTGTCTTGATGTATTTGTATATTTATACAGAGGAGGCGGAAGTATATAGCTCAAGCCCAAGTTGAGGTCCGATGGCGGTGCACGGGCGTGTGGGCTTTGTAGCATGGTTCATATCATCTATGTCTTCTCCCCTTCAAAGACATGTGCTACCCTCAAAGGGATCAAACATCAAACGAACGGCATTTTCTTGTGGAAATCCTAGCTATTCTTAGCATGATATTGGGAAATATCATTGCCTATTACTCAAACAAGCATGAAACGTATGCTTGCCTATTCGTCCGTAGGTCAAATCGGATATGTAATTATTGGAATAATTGTTGGAGACTCAAATGATGGATATGCAAGTGGAACGGCCGGTTCGACCAGTCCGGCCGTGACCCGGTGCCTTGTCCAGTCCGGTTGTATCCCTGTTACGGTTCGGTATACCCTGGGCGAGCTGACCGAAAAAAAAATTGGTCTGGACGGTTTGCCCGGTCAACCGGCTCGGCTAGCAAACCGATTCTGGATCTTTTTTTTTTTTTTTGCCAATTACAATTGGCCATGGTGCAGGTGTCCAACGTTAGAAAGAAAGAACAAAAGGAAATGCTATGCACTGCTGCTCTAAAAACTAAAAAGAAGAAAAGGGGAAAAAATAAAAGAAAATAAAAACTTGTAAAGTTTAATTTATGCACTGCTGCTCTAAAAACGGAAAAGAAGAAGGGTGAAATAAAAACTTGTCAAGAAACACTATGCATCAGTCATCAACGAGAAGGAAAATTGTCCGCACAAATTGGAGAATAGAAAATTAGGTTAGTAAACATTGTGTTTCTTATTTACATTAGAAAAGTCAATGCTTTGGCCTTACGGCTCTAAATTATTAATTGGGCATGATATTGCACTCATAAAATTATTTTGTCTAAGTTAATTATCAAATTAGTGGGCCGATTTATTAAAAACTAAAATGAAAAAGATTAGCCACCACGTTAGTATACTTGTATTATTATATATAACTTGAAATATAGACTTTTTAATTTCAGATTTCAACTTTCAAAAGAATTTAGTTCAACACTAACATAATTAGGTATATGAATGTATATTATTTTATTCACTTTATCCTAAGTTTATTTATTTTCAAAATACGCCTTGTACTTCAATCATTGGTTCAATTGGTTCGACCAACTGAACCACTAACCAGTACTTTACCGGTTTAGTGACCGGTCCGATTTTGAAAAAAAACATTGGTTCAAATCATTATTCAAAAAAAAAAACAAATAAGGTGTATTATTTTAGCTCAAACTTTCCACGTGGGATTGTGACTTTTCACCTTCCCACACATTCCATTTTCTTTCTTCAAGACAACTTTACGTAATCTAGCTACTTTCAACATTTAATTTCCCTTTCATCTCATATTAATTTTAAGTAATTACATATGTTAGATTCATCTACACGAAACATAAATTATTTTAAGCTAGCTAGAAAAGTCCCAATTTCATTAAGGCTCCGTTTGTTTTCGCAGAATATAGGGGAAAAGGGAAAAAAATAAGGAAAATATATTTTTCCTACTGTTTGGCAATTTAAGATTTTTCAAGAAAACAAAGGAAATCTTTGGAAAATATAGGAAATCTTTTTCTCCTATCAGTAAACCGTGTGAATTATCAATTTTATTTCAAAAAAAATTGAATTTTATATTTCTTCCTAAAAAAATGTGGGAAAAACTTTGTTAATCTATTAATTTTTCAAAAATTTTGAAACTTAATGTTTTTCCCACCAACATGAAAATTCAAATTTATTTTTAGCTCTATATAAACACATCCAAGAAAAGTTTTGTTTTAAAAACTAGTTTTGTTTTTTTCGTTGAGTCTTTATCATTTTTGGTCTTTTTATTTTATTTTGATGAGTATAATTTATGTTCTTTGATTTTTGAGTTAATTGGAAATATTTAAGATATTAATATATATAAGTTTATTATAGTATTTATAAAATAAGTTATGCAAGTTATTGGTTTATGTACATTGATAATTTACATAAAGTAGTTTTAAGGAAAACTTCAAAAATAAAAACATTAACTAATTTAATTTTATAGAATTTTTTGGTCATTTACTTTTAATACATATTTCAAAGCACAAAATATAATCATGATTTTTAAACATTTAGA
Source organism: Linaria vulgaris (assembly GCA_948329865.1). Lineage (NCBI taxonomy): Eukaryota > Viridiplantae > Streptophyta > Magnoliopsida > Lamiales > Plantaginaceae > Linaria > Linaria vulgaris. Next base: position 79,466,595 of record OX415253.1, read on the forward strand.
TAAACAATAAATGCAAAAAGCTTTTGCACATAATAAGAATTTTCCCTGGAAAATCATTATGAACCAAACGCTGGAAAATAAAAGAAAAACTTTTATTTTTCCTAAGAAACTTATTGGAATACCTTGTTTTCCCTATTTATTTTTCTTTTCCCCTACTTTTCGAGGAAACAAACAAAGCCAAAATGGAACTGATACAAATAAATTGTCAAATGTTGATATAGACCAATTTTTCAACACACATATGAGTTACCTTTAATTACATATTGAGAAGTTAAACAGGAAGATGATAATAAAGATTATATTTGCTAATTGTTTATGTTATTAAAATGTTTACTCGAATGGGAATCCAGAGCGAGCTCACACACCCAAACTTCTGTGTCGTATAGTGGGTCGCGGGGTTATTATATATAGAGCGACTTTTCAAATATAATTGTTCGCCAAATGTCAAACCATCAATGAATTAATTAAAAGCTAGTTGTCTAATAATGTCTGGTAACTATGTTACGCCTTTACTAAATAAAATAGTTTTTTTCTTTTCTTTTATGAAATGTGTTATTTTAGTAAATTCCTAATTAGCATGTTGGTGTTCTAATTTCTAATACCAATATTCCTATATATTTATCTTAAAAACCTAATTATGTGTTTATTCAAACGTCCAGTCATCTCCTGCATGTGCTGCGTTTGAATCATGACACTCATCTGATTATGTTAATAATAATATATATTATATATATAAGACTTGAACGTTATTTAAATGCACTGGCAAGGGAAAAAAGAGTAATAACTAACTACTATAGGGTGGAAGGTATCAAAGCGGGGACTTGGCTTGTGAGTGTGACCAAGTACCAATAAGGACTATATGTTGATTGGGGTATGTATTGGAGCAGTTGGATGACACACATACAAATATTATTATACGTGCAAAATAAAGATTGAAGAGAGACGTTCTTTTTTTATTTTTTTTATCCAAGTTTTGAAATGGAGACCGAGTCATGACTTTGGACTTGTTCTTGTCTGGTTAGGCATATTATAGTTATACCCAAATTATAATATAACAAGATCATTAAGGTTCTAGCAAGAAGCTTGCCTTTTCTTGTTTTTTCCCCACACATATATTTTTGTTTGAATACCAACATTAATAAGTTAAAAAGATTGAAAAGTTTCTCGAAAATGGATGCAGCAAGAGCTGTGCTAGTTTGGATGTTAGTTTTCTGCCAAACTCTGGTGATTGTAGTGGCACAGACAGATAGTAACGATCGTATGTATTTTTCTTTGACTCATTTCATGTTTCTGTATTTCTTGATTTCACTTGGTGTGTTTAATTTATACAAAGTTAGATTCTTGTAGCTGTAGTCGTGGTACTTAACATGTTTGACCAAAAAAGTCTGCACTAGATTAGTTGAAACAGTGTTCAAAGATTAATACTTTTGTTAGTGCATATATATGATATGATATGATTTGTGTTGCAGTTGCTGTTCTAAATGCTCTCAAGGCCAGTTGGAGTAGCCTACCACCAAATTGGGTTGGTGGAGATCCTTGCGGGAGCAACTGGGAGGGCATTATTTGCAACGGTACACGTGTCACCTCCTTGTAAGAAACGATGCGTCTCCGTGCTTTGCTTTCTTTTCTTTTCGTTTCTTGGTATACTAATATGGTCTTTTGATTGCAGAAGGTTGGCAGGAACCGGTGTGGAAGGTACCAGTATAAGTGACATTTCATCCTTAACTGCATTACAATATTTGTATGTTCCTCTTCTCAGATATCTGGCCGGTCATGTTATTTATATATACAGTATATGTAATTAAAATGTGTATGTGACATGATGTTTCTTTTGGATTTAGGGATCTTTCCAACAATATCGGCCTTAGAGGGATTCTTCCACCTTCTATAGGGAACTTGAGAAACCTCATAGAACTGTAAGGAATACTTTCCGTTCTTTCTTAAGTGTGTACAAACATGTGGATACAACTACTGACCTTGGATTCATTGTGTTCTGTTGCACGTAGAATTTTGATTGGTTGCAGCTTTTTCGGCCCCATTCCCGACTCAATAGGATCTCTCCGGCAGCTTGTATACATGTAAGAAGCTGGACTCCACAAAAAAAAACTCACTTGGCCAAAAAAGTACAGTTTTTCTCAATAAAACATAGGAAATGATGCTGTAGTAGTTTCTTTTTATCTTTTTGTTGTTGAGTCTTTACTTTCATTTTCTCGGAGAAAATCTCAGCTAGGATTTCTGTTATTTTACAGATCTTTGAACAGTAATAGATTTAGTGGCCCAATCCCACGGTCCCTCGGCAATCTGTCTCAGCTTTCTTGGCTGGATCTGAGCGACAACCTACTTAATGGAACCATTCCTATCTCTAGTGGGGCGGCTCCTGGTTTGGATAGGCTACGACGTGCTAGACATTTGTATGCTATATAAATCCTCTTCTTTCATAATCTCAGACTTACGGGTATCCTGCAAATTGTGCTTTACATGGAAAATGGGACGGTTTTTGCAGCCATTTGTCAAGGAATCAGCTTTTTGGAACTGTCCCTGAACAGCTATTCAATTCAAATATGACGCTGATGCACGCGTAAGTTCAAAAACTGACTGCATGGCTATATTTCTGAATTAAGTTCTCTTTGATCCTATAATAACATCTGTATCTCTTCACTTTTCTACTCTAAGAGTATCAATGCTACTATATTAGCTTTTCCTATTGGTGTGCAAACACACAAAAGTATTATGTGTTCTGATATTTTGTGCACAACCAATTTACTGTTCTATAGTTTGTTCCTTCCATGATTGAACCACATTTTCAAAGAAGAAATCCACTGGTTCTAGAATCTTCTTAAGAGTTGCATGCGTTAAAATTTTGTTGCCAAACTTAGACTCTCCAATTTCGGGATCATTTTGTCTGTAACGAAAATCTTTTTGGTCCTTTTGCTTCAGGATATTCGACAACAATGCATTGACAGGGAATCTACCAGCTTCATTGGGATCCGTAACTACGTTGGAGGTCATGTGAGTATCCATCTCTGCGCGGAAACTACATTTAATATATTATGATTTAACATTTAACTTCTTGTATAACTTAACCTGATGTTTTGTATTGAATACAGACGCTTCGACTGGAATTCTCTAGATGGATCTATTCCAGATCTCAGTAGCCTTACAAATCTAAGTGAACTGTAAACATAATTTTACTTTTCTCAGAAGTGTAATCTTTCATCGAAATTTTGAACTAGTTGTGTTGATTTTTGTTGTCCATATTCAGGTACTTGTCTAATAACAACTTCAATGGAAATATTCCCAACCTCTCAGGCCTTACTAACTTATCATACTTGTAAGAAATTGTTAGCAAATTTTCTCAGTACACGTTACGGCTGAGCTGAATTTATATGTATATAACGATGTAATTTGTTCTTTCTACTCTACTTTGACTTCCTAAGCATAAATCTGCAGGGACATGAGTAATAATAGTTTCAACGCATCCAGGTTTCCAGATTGGTTTTCAGGCCTCCCTATCTTGAACACAATGTATATATGTCCTTTTCTTTAACTTAATTATATGAAAGATCCATACGTTTTATGGCTAACTGGGTAATGATTATTGCATATTCCTGACTCACAGAATAATGGCGAATACAACACTTCAAGGACCAATCCCAGTTAACATTTTCAGACCTCAACTTCAGACAATGTAAGCTCCCTTATATCTAAGCAGAAAATCCATATTCTCTGCTGTATCACATTGTTGTGCATAACTGTTAAACCAAATCTTTTTCAACATGAATTCATTTCACAGGATTCTCAGCTACAATGATCTCAATGGAACCTTAGATATTGGCAATACCTACAGCAGCAGCTTAGCACTTGATTTGCAGAACAACTCCATCTCCAATTTTCAGCAACGAACTAGTTACAACATGGAGATCACGTAACAAAATATTTTACGTGGTGTTTATCCATTTTCTTTGATTTTGTAAAATTCCAGCTTCTGAGTTTTTCAATTTATTTCTTGCAGACTAGTTGATAACCCCATTTGCAACACAAACGGACCAACAGAAAGATTTTGTTCAAACGAAAACCATCCCAACAACACTTTAGCTCCCAACAACACTTTAGCATCTACTAATTGTGGATCAATTACTTGTAGGGGCAATAAAATCTTGAGTCCTAATTGTCAATGCTCAAATCCTTATACTGGAACCGTACATTTCTATTCGTATTCCTTCTCAGATTTACAAAACAGAACATATTATTCCACACTTAATGGGACGTTTATGTCTGTTCTGCTCTCCAGAGGACTTCCGGTTGGTTCGCTCATTGCTAGTAATCCATCTATTGACATATACTCGTATTTACATTTCACACTGCAAATATTCCCTTCTGGTCAAGATTCCTTCAATCGAACATCAATTTCTACAATAAGTTTCTTACTCAACCGTCAGTCTTTTCTGCTCCCATATTTTGGACCATTCTTCTTCCTTGATCAACAATATTGTTGTTTCTCAGGTAGCAATTTAATAATGATCTCTTGCGGTTTTCTCGATCCTCAGATATTAATATTAGTTGTTTTCTTCAGGATCAAGAAATTCGTCACATGTTGGCCTTATCGTTGGGGTGACTGTTGGTGGTTCCATTCTTGTAATCCTAATTGTTTTGGCTGGAATTTACGCTTTACGACAGAAGAAAATAGCAAAAAGGGCCAGGGAAATGAACGATCCGTTTGGTAAGATAATCTCTTTATGCATACAAGAAAACTGGAGCGTCAAGATAAAAGTTAGTACATTGTTTGTTCATTCCAGTTAACTCTGTTGTCATTTGGATACAGCTTCTTGGGACCCTGAAAAAGAAAGTGGTGCCGTTCCACAGCTTCAGGGAGCGAAATGGTTCTCGTTTGAAGAACTTCAGAAGTGTACCAGCAACTTTTCCGAGACAAATTGTATTGGCTCTGGAGGATATGGAAAGGTTCTTATTCTTATTACTAGTAGTTCCGATTGACAAACTGAATTTAGCTAGAAGCCAGAATTTTGATTGGAAACTAAGATAACAGTTCTTTTTCTTCCACTCTGCATAAAGAAACTGTGTAATGTGAAATTCAGGTGTTATCATTGTATTGTACCTAAATGTAAGCGACTACCCATTGACAGGTTTATAAGGCAACTCTTGCTTCTTCACAAGTGGTTGCTATAAAACGAGCCCAACAGGGATCGATGCAAGGGGCTTCTGAGTTCAAAACAGAGATCGAGCTTTTGTCAGGGATTCATCATAAAAATGTTGTTAGGCTTGTGGGATTCTGTTACGAGCAAGGTGAACAACTGTTGGTCTACGAGTACATGTCAAATGGTACAGTGAAGGATGGTCTCTCAGGTACCTACTGTTTTATCGAAGGAAATATATTATCAGAATTTATATGATCAAAGTCGATTAGTGAATCATTGATGATCTTATTGATGAATAATTATTTCCTTACAGGGAAGTGGTTGGACTGGAATACAAGACTTAGAATAGCCCTTGATGCAGCAAGAGGACTATCGTATATGCACGAACTTACGGACCCTCCAATCATACACAGAGATATTAAATCAACCAATATATTGTTGGATAGTAATATGAATGCTAAAGTTGCTGACTTTGGGTTGTCAAAACTCTTGGGTGACACTGGCAAGGGGTACGTCACCACCCAAGTCAAAGGGACACTGGTGAGGACATACATAAATAAAGTGATTCAAATTTACAACATTTTGCTATCTTTCCTGGAAAAAACTGACCTATGTTCTTTTAGGGGTACATGGATCCTGAATATTACATGACCAACCAGTTAACGGAGAAAAGCGACGTTTATAGCTTTGGAGTTGTACTTCTAGAGCTTATAACTGGAAGAGCCCCCATACAGCAAGGAAAGTATATTGTACGGTTAGTTCAAGAGGCAATGGGAGATGAAAGTAAGCCAAATAATCTTGATCAGGTAATTGATCCTACCTTGAAGTCGAGCGAAAAACTTGGCGGTCTGAGAAAGTTCATTGATCTTGCAATGAGTTGCGCAAGAGAATCAGCCAATGACAGGCCCACAATGGGAGAGGTCGTGAGAGAAATCGAGAATATTATGGAGTTGGCCTCTCTTGATAAGAACAAAGATATCATTTTCTCTCCGTCTAGCTTTGAGGAGACGACAAATGACGAGAGTCCTCTGAATTCCGAGGGTTTTGATGTGAGTAGTGGTTCGTTCCCTTTTTACTTAGAACGCCAGTCCTGATCACGCAATCCAATTTTTACTACTTATTCGTGTAACTAAAGATTTTAGAAAACATGTACAGTAATCAAAAAGTTTTCACTAAGTAATAGATGACTGGAGAGATTTGGAGCTAAATTATTTGTTTGAGAATAGTTTACCATTTGTAGATTTATATGAAACTCATCATTGTATTACCTCAAGTACTTCGATTTTCTGAATTATATTGTTTAACTTTTAAAACTGGTTCACGAGCAAGGAAAGAGTTGTTGTTCATTTTTCAGACAAAGTTTCATCTGACAATTCACCGCATAACTGTTAAGCGTATTTATCAGATCAATGCTGAAATCTCTATAAATTTGAAGTACACATGCATGTGAAATGAGAATCCTTAAGGTAATCCGTAATTGTATCAAATAAGGATATATAATAAAGGGTAAAAAATCCTTCAGCATAGCTATAAATGTCAACCACAATTTCATAAATCATAACACCAGAAAAAGTGTAAGCCTAATTAGACTGTTTTCTATTTCACTTTCTCAACAATCAAGCATGACCCCTAGATCCAACAATCAGGGTGAACTACAATGGAGATTAACCACTGTATACTGTAGTTTGAACTTTGAAATCAACAACGTTGCTTTATACAATAATCCTGAGCAAAAAGGAAATGAGTGAGGAGAAAAAAAGAAGGGCAGAAATTGATTAACATGTCAACATCGATTCTCCATCAAAGATTCTAGCAACTGTGCCTCTTCAGCTCGACTGCTTCCTTTAGTTTTCTTCCCAATGCATATGCCAGAGGCGGTGGAACAGCGTTTCCAATTTGCCTGTGCTTGTGTAGGATAGTACCAGAGAACTTGTAGCTGTCAGGGAACCCCTGGCATAACAGAATGAAATCTGCCTTAGAACAAATCCAATAATACACTAACTGGCAAAAAAAATGAACTTGACCTTCACATAACGAAAGCTCTCAAACAGTCAAGTTAGGGGTAATAAGTGTCTTGAATACTAGTTATAGTACTCATGTATGGATTTGAGTTATCCATGAGTATCAAGGATGTGAATGAATGCCTCTCTATATTTAGGTCAGCTGATTTTCAGCTTCCACTAATCCTAAAAGCTTTTTCAAGAAATAGTCAATATGCGGATTTGCCATACTTGCATGAAACATACAGTTTACATATATTTACGTAATTGCCAAAACTCAGAAATTCTAATTATTGGTTTCTCAGAAAACAGTTTATCGCTTACTTGAGAACGTGCACATTCACGAACAGTAACAATCCTGTCTTGGTCAGGATGAAAGCACATTCCCACTTTTCCCATTGGCTGAGGGTCTGTGATGGAGGTCGGAAAGTTCCCCTCCCAGTCAAGTCTCCCAAACAGACCCTTCCACTGATTGTGTCGCTTTGCAGTATTCGGCAAGCACCATGGTATCAGATCAACCATTTGGCCAGTAGACAATTTGACCTGTTAGATGATGGAGACAGATCAGCAAATAGATGCAATTTTCCAAAACAAGAGAAAATGTTAAACATGTCCAACTCATCAACGCCTAATCATATTGATACCTTTTCATCAGGCAGATCACGCCAATCACAACCAGGCCGTTTGGGGATTCGCTGACACCTGATAAGGTTGAGCTCGTTCATTTCCTTCGATATATGATCGTGCAATGTGTCCATACTGCCTCGGATTTTCCTCTGGAACCAGGATACAGGTTCAGCTTGGTACTGTGGGCATCAGAAGCACAAAAGAAAATGTGAGTGCTTACTAAGCTTAACTTCATTGAACAAACAATAGTCTAGCCAGAGACAGCATAGCTTCTATGCAAGATAAACATGGTATTTGTCTGTTACTTATTGGACATCTTATCAATACCTCTAAGATCTTGTTCGATGCACCATTTCCAACAGGTGGAAGATCTCCAATTGTATCCCTGACTGTAAGAGAACGGAATGGAGCTCCTCTTGAGGTGCTCCTAGCAGCAGAATATTGACAATTTCCTGAGAGTGTGATTTTCAACTCTGGCGCCGCAAAGACATGCATTGGCTCGGGCCACTCAGGAAGCAGCTCTTCAGGTGAGGCTGCCCATATAAATGCTCTCTTCCTAGACTGAGGAACTCCATAGGCACCAGCTTCAAGGATACCAAATCTCACCTGTCCATAAGGCCAAAAAATAAAAATGCATACGAACATACTACCTTCACGATACAGAACGACGAGGTTGTTTCAAATAAATTCAAATGAACATACCTGATATCCCATCTCAAGAAGAGAAGCTACTGTTAAGCGAAATGTTTGCCCTTGGTTGAATGATACAAAGGTCCTAACATTCTCAAGTAGGAAAAACTTTGGACGATAGTAGTCGGCAAATGATAAAAATGCCAAAATCATCTCACACTGTACTTTACTCCAGGTGCTTTGGTTGAATCTATTCATTCCAGAGAAACCCTACAGGAGGCATTAGAACTAATTTTAGATATAGTCATATTATTTGTTGGGAAGTCAGGTTTTAAATTGTTAACCAACCTGACAAGGTGGCCCTCCATTAATAAAATCAACTTGTCCTGGAAGTGGAAGGTTATCAACTTCCTCTTGGGCCAGAGATGCAGCCAAATCAGCAGCCTCGGAGGTTGAAATGCAGTCATCCACATCCCCACACTTCTGCATGATAGCTCTGTATATATAACATTATTGTCAGCTCCCTGTTTATGCTGCTATCTGCTCTATATATATATATATATATATATATATGAAGGTATCAGAAACGAACCTCAGGATGACATTGCAATTGTTTACAAACACTGATGTCCCAGGATGATTGAGTCTGAATGCATCTCCAGCTGCTTCCTCATATTCAATAGCCCACTTTGTCTTACATGCTCCTGAAAATTATGTTGTATCAGAACCTAAATCACAAGCACTATGTGCAATGACCAACAACAGTTGAGAAGTTTACCTGATTGATGTAGTCCCTCGGACAAGCCACCACATCCCGCAAATATATCTAAAGTGGTCAACAGGTTTTCCTGAGATGCTTCTTTCAGATCCCCAGATTCCAAATCAGTTTCTCCTTCTTTGCTTTTGCCTTTCTTTTTCCTAGATACAACATCATCATTTGATTGCCCAGGCGAGTAGCTTAACTTAATATGTGATGGCAACTGCAAAAGACATGATTGGAACGCTATCAGATATTAAAAGACAGTCTAGGGAAAATGAGGCAAATGGCCACATTGAATACTGAAAAAAAAAAAAAAAAAAAAAATGCCGGTAGCACCACAAGCTGGTAATCGTGTAGTATTAAATATGGCAGCAATTCAAAGAAAGACCAAAATTTCACCTGTTTGATTGACCCTTTAGAAGGATCATAGAGATATTCACAGAAGAAAACATGATCAAAGATAGAAGGGACGTCCGGAACTCTGAGGTCCTTCCTTTTTCTGATCTCACATTTTCCTTCAATCACACTAACTGGTATAGTATGCATTTCTTCACTATAATAGAGCTGAGAAACCATCCAGAAAACAGAAAAATGAAAATTATTACTATGCAACTGATACTAATGGAGATAACTTACACAGATTTTTTTTCTGAAATGAGCAAGTTAATCATAAGTTAAACTTGGATTATGAAATATACACTCTATATTTAGGTACAATGCACAAGGTATTACCTCTCGGATGTCTGAAGAATAAGCCTTCTCCATTGATATGTCCTCTGGTCTGAAAAACCTTCTGACTTTGACCTCTACAGAATCAGGGTCTGTGCATTTAGGCTGCTTAGGAGCACAAATCTCAAGCAGCTGGCATACAACATAGGACTTCAATCCAACATTTCTACCACTCTTGAAAATTTCACCATCCCTTTCTACTGAAAAGTGATATGGGCTGACATATACATACTCATGAACAGAATATGTAGATCCTTCATATATAAAACTGTTCAATGATGAGTCCAGTGTAAACTTATCAATATCATCATCAGCTTCATTAGATTTACATCCCTGACAGGCCCCAGATCCTAGACCAATTAATTCGTATGGAAGTGCAAAGAAGGCACCTCTCTCAGGAGAATACAAGCTTTTGCAGTAATACTCGATCGGCAATCCCTTCTTCTTCCTTTCTTCTGCTCTTGCTCTGTCAATTTTATCAGCATCTGCATTTGCTTTTCTGTACTGATGACCCCAAGGCCTTGATCTTATGTCTAAATGTATAACCTCTTTGACTTCTTGCAGCTGAAAGTCCATGCACTCATTTGTGAGAAAAATCTCCCTTTCATTTGATGTGTTTCCAAGCACAGTATGGCAACCTCGTTTCATAATTCTCCCGTGAAACATTTTACTTCCATCTAATTTTTCAAACATGTACTCTACAAAATAGATGGTTGGAAACTCATCTGATTCATCAACTTGCACTAAAACAGCTGCTCTGACTGCAATTTCATCACCATTGACCATGGCCCTTTTGTATAAAGCCTCACCCGCTGGTAACTTGCCTACAGAGTCCCCATCCCACTTGACTTCCTTCATACATGATCCTGATTTAATTCGTCTAGTCTCTGGGATTGGTGTTGAAGTTTTTTCTGGAGCCGCCATTTTATCCTCCAGAGAATCATCCTCCTCAACTTCCTCTTGCTCCTCAACTTCATCATCATCTTTTACTTCACACTGGATTCCTTCATTTGACTCCTCAGGTAGGTAATTTGAGTAGTACTCACCCCAGATTCTGTTAATTAACTTTGTCGTAGTTGCCTGCATAGCTTTCTTTTTTGAAGTAACAGGCCCAACTGCAGCTCTGGGATTTAAGTTCTGCTCATCCCTCTGCAGAATCTTCTTTTTCTTGACAAGCCATTTTGTATGGTGCCTCTCCTCCATCTTTCTAGAGAGGCCAATCACAAATGGGCATTTCTTTATATTATCATCCGGATATTCTGAAAACTGCTGCAGAATAATCTGTCCATGCACTACAACATATCTTTCTACTACTGCTTGGTTAGATGATATAAAAGCTGGGTGACCATTGCTGAACTCTGAAACTCTCTTAATAACATCTGCAAAAGAGAGTCTAGCCACCCGGATTTGTTCCTTTAACAAAGTAATGATACTAATTGCAAGCCTAGCTGTTTTGAGGACTCGTTCATACCAAGGAGCATATTGCTTAGAGGGCTTCCCAAGCCTGTACCTGAAGAACAAAAGGAAAATAACATGGTCATGCATGATAAAGTAGACAGCAAACTCACTACCCGTTACTCACATAAATCAGTACAATCATTGAACTTCTGAATGTGATCTGAGATCATCAAATCAATTTTCCAATATTACGCACAGAATTATGATAATATGTCTCCTCCAAACTATCAATTTAAATCAGACAAATCAGCTAAACTTAAGAGGTAATGTTGAAGGAGGTAAACTCACTCTCGTCAATCATATTAAAATGTTATGAGCGCTCACAAGGAAAACTCACTACTACAAAGCAGGTAAACGAATTGGTTCCAAAATGAAATAGATAATTTACAGATGTTAGAAAGCAAGCATTGCAAGATGAATGATCATTCACACACATAACATGAGAGAGATGAGTAAAAAGTATACCAGGCCATATCAGTCCGAATTGATACGGAAACCATTGATGATCCAAACTCAATTACCCACTCCTTAATCGCACTCAAGAAAACAGGGAACCCTTCAACTTCAGAAGCCCCTGAACCACTTGAAGCATGAGAAGTATCACCATCAATATTGTATCCAGATCCATCATCAGCAGTCATGAGTCCTGACCCAAATATGGTTACATCAATTTCAGCACATGGTTTTAAAGGAAGGAGCTCCAGCGGCACAAGCCTGGCATCTGAATTGTACAATGCCCAGTCATGGAGCATGCTCCTTGGTAAGTCATTAATATCATATACATCCATACCACTGTCAAAAACTATATACTCGTCAGTTTCTTCATTGGATGTCTTATAATAGGCAGGTAAGGGATAGTCATTGGCAATTTCATCCTCATTGATCTTAATATAAAATTTGCTTGTTGAGGAGGTTGAACCCCTGGTCTTCTTGCGCTTCATCGACTTCCACTGTTCTTCTTCCTGCAACAGCCTGGCCATTTTTGAATCATCATCTTCTTCTCCTGGACAAGATTTGTCCGATGACTTTTCTCTATTCTCATCCCCATCCTTTGGACCAATTCTGAGAGTCCCCAGCAAAGAGGCAGGTTGAGCTTGGGAATGATCCACCAACTTGATACATTCGTTTCTAAGGGCAGCTAGTACAGGCATCTCCACAAATAGCTGATCAGTCTTTTTTGATGTGTCATCCAACCCAACTAGCTGGTTATAGATGAACTCACCCTGAGAAACAATGAAATCCCTGATGGATACACTGCCAGAGAAACACTTCATACTGCTCGTAGCTCGTACAACCCCAGCAAGCAACTCTTCAAGACCTATACTGGGGTTCCCACCAGAAGGCACTGCCAACTTCTTGTAAACCTCGATACACGCAGATGCCTTGGCATAGAAATGGTCATAAAACTTCCTGTAGCTGCCAGCGGGTTTGATACAATCATAGTCAGCAATTTCGGTGGAAACCCATATCACCGGCGAACCTTCTTCATAGCCCGATATAGCCCATTCCTCAATGCGTCCAAACCCTTCACATCTGATCTCTTTTGGTCTATCTTTTGCAGAAGTTTCCTCAAGGGGTAAGATAAGACCAGAGATAAATAAATCATTAACTTCCAACATTTCAACGGGCTGCGCAACCCCATCTGAATTGTGAAAGGTGAAGTCAGTGAGCTTTCTACACGGCCGGCCTTCTTCTATTCCAGCAGTGAGACGGACAGCTACCGCTTCGTCCTCCACTGTCTCGTCTTTCTTGGTTTCTATCACCATGTCCTTCTCGGATATACGGACAGATTTCTCCTTGTAATCAGCACAAGCTGCAGTTCGCTTCGGCATTTTGCGCGAGCCTGCTGGAGTCTGGGAAGAACCTCTCTTTCTTGGCTTCTTTTTATCATCAGATTGCGGATCATTCTTCAATTCAGGAACTACATTCTCAGTGTCCTGTACCATCCCTGAAACCAAATCGACACAAAGTAAAAACAACATTTAAACGACAAAACGAACAAACAGTGAAATGAAACACTATGCAATAAAAGTAACTAAATCAGAGCAAACCCCAAGACCATAAAAATCACTTCTTTTCGACATGGGTCCGTCTAAAAATTGCTAATTTATGAAGTAAATATACAAAAAAAGGCGATAAATAACTCCAAACACATTTTTTTACAATTAAAATCAGTAACAAAATAAAGAACATGGTGATTTAAAATCAGCATTTTACAGTAAATAAATAAAAAAGAAATAGAGGAACAATGAAAAATGGAAGAAATTACCATCAGAAGGAGGAGCAGCATCGAGATTTTGAGATTCGAGATTTGAAGCAGATCCCATTTTTTGCCCTAGCTAGATTTTTCCCTTTGGAAGAAACCGTGGTGTGAATGTGATAGATATAGATATATATACGAATGAATGAATGTATATGTATCTATCGGCAGCAAAGGGAGGGAGGGAAGGACAAGTGTTGAATTTTGGTAGTGGTAGTGTTGTGAAGTGTCCAATTTATATATAAAGAGAGAGAGAGGGTTAGGGCGAAATTCAATTTGGTTTCAAATTTTTGGACCAAAATTTCTGGCGCTGTGTTTCAGCGCCAAGGTCCACTACTACAATATTTTCCATTTCATTATTTACCATTTCTTTATTTGGAGATGTACCACACATTAACATAATCTTCAAATCAAATTGTACACATTTCATTAATTTAGGGTGGATTTGAAATAATATTATGGAAAGTTTTACATAATGTTATTCCTAATTCTCTAAGATTTCATAAACATATTATATATGCACTCTTTTGAATTACACAAGTATAACAGGCCGCAAGCATCGGTACAAAGTTATTTTGGTATTCATTTTTGAGTAGTGCTTAATTGAAAGTCATTATAGTTTTATGAGCCTTACCTCAAATTACACCACACCTAAGGATGTGTAGACTATTTTGCATAAAGATAAATATGGTTAGACTGCTCCGTTTAACATCGTCGATATGAGATATTATAAAAAGAAGAGTGTCGTACAATTAAATATGTGTAAAGTACAAAACGGTAAGTTATGAAGTAGTAATGGTATCTCTTCAATAATACTACAGTTTTCGCTTTTGACTTGGCCATTCAAGTTCGGCTTGTTTCTTTTCATTGTGAAGTTCCGATTAATAGCTAGCATGGAGTCTAGATTTTTATAGACAAAGCCCTTCGTCCACATCATCTAACTGAGTTAACCCGCCTTAGTCTCCCAAATCCACTCATTGACTTAAGCAGTTTGAGTGGAAGAATTCTAAACGACTAATGAATCATTGAATATTTCTCGATGGGTAAGCTAGAGATAATGCACAAGAAATTCCCGTGTAGCCCCCAATTATTTATACCTAACCTATAGTGCAATGGTGTGCAATATGGTTTAGCATAATGCACCACTTGGATGCAAAATAAAAACATACATGCATGAATCAATTGCCCCTTTGTACTCTTTGAGTTAAATTTGACTTATGGAGAAAAATAGATAAACTAATAGTTGACAAAAACACTTTTCTCACATATATATATATAATATTTTCTCCATAGAAATTTATATTAAAAGGGATTTCACAATATACTTTTATTTGTATACATTAAGTAAATCTTGATCACATAAAATCAATTACGGTTAGGGCATGTAGGCTGGGACATAAATTATGTTTTAACGCGAACCTGAGATCAGGTCAGTGATGATTGAAACTCAAGAAATCAGTCATAATCTCGATCACACAAAATAAGATCTCAACCATATTCAATATTAGGTTCCACCTTTTTTCATTTGTTCAGTTTTTGCATACCATTCTGTCTTTTTATATTATTTTGAATATTCATGCCCTTAGCTTAACAATAATAATAATAATAATAATAATAATAAATAGAATTTACCTTATTCAGTCGTCAATCCGTGCATCATCGGAGTCATGGCGGTCGAAAGATTTTGGAGTAAGATACAAGGAGTCGGGGAGAGAAATATAGCGATGTGATCAAAATTTCAAAGTGGAATGGGCCTAGATCTAAGGATTTGTTACCATTAAAGAAGTAAAGCCCAGTCCTTGCCATATCTTGTTGAGAGAGAGGGGGAGGGTTCAGTGGCGCAAGAGAGAAGATAAATGAGAGAGAGACAAGCGGCGATTTGCCGAGGGAGCCACGCGATGTATGTTAGTGTTCGAAAGAACACTATGAGGGGAAAGCAAATCCTAATTGACTTATATGCGTAAAAGGTGGTTACCATATCGCATTTTAAGACGCGCAATATAATCCGTAACACGGTCTTGATTTACATTACAATCCAATGAGTATTGTGGTCATTATAAAATGTGATCTATTTCACCTAATTGAAATAGGAAACCCAATAACCATTGTCCACCCTTAAAAAGTTAAAATTCATGCTAGCAAATAAAAGTTGAATGTGAAAAAGATTAAATGACATGTTTTCATAAGTAAAAGAAAATTTATTTTACGAAGTTTATATATCTTATTCTTCTTTGCATTGGTAATCATATGTGGGCACACATCATACATCGAATGTTGTTCTGCTTTTAATAAGTTGCTATCATGAGGATAGTCATTAAAAAAGGCAACTAATAAAGAATATATTTCTTCTATTTTTTAGAATTATTGTATATGATCGTAAATACAACTTTTGAAACAACTTTGTTTTCATGACAAAGCTAAAAGAAGCAAAAGTTAGCATTTAAACACTTCAAAAGTACATAAAAGATTAGAATAAGGGCTAAGGATGTGGACAGTAGGGTTTTGGACCATTCACTCAGTGCCGAAGTGAATCACAACACTAAATTTATCTTGAATAGTGTTCAAAAAGGACCAAAATCAAACACAATGGTAGCTAAACACTAAACTTACTTAGCACATTATATCTAAATCCAAGTTGGGAGGAGTAGGATCTCGTATAAAAATGATTGTAATTATGCGAAAGAAGAACCTACCGAGCCCTACTATTGAAAAGGAAACAACTCATTAGAGACTAAATAAGGTCTAGAACGCGTTTGGATAACTTTTCAGGGTGGATTTTGAGAACGAGTCTGATCTAATAGAATTATATCCATTAGGAATTGAACTCAAATTAAGTCCATAATGTTGGACTTGAAATGGACTCAACCAAGATCGAATAAAATTCGAATTGGTGGATACATCTATTGCTTTTACAAAGGTCAAACATTGATCTACCGTGGGCCCATCATAGATTCGCTAGCAGATCTACTTGGATTCAAGCCTAGATTAACATGGATTCAACTAATCGAGTAATCGACTATAAAAATATCCCTATTTAAACTAAAAATATTAACCCCAAAAGCCACACATCTAAGACTCAAAATTATACTTGAATAATTTAGAAAGCATACATTGCTACCTATAAATCGTATTAAACCTAAATCACAAAAAATGTACATAGTAACACCTAAAACACACACAAGACGCAAAATCCTGACACCTATAATATACACTAGACAAAAATTAACTAAAAACACACACTACACTTCAAACATAAATTAGATGAAAATCACTTTTAAAAAAATACACATTACACATAAATTTCCTGAAAAACACATTGTACCAAACACACACACTCATTTAAATCTTTTAGCTTCATGTCGTTTCGTATGACCTTCATCTACGTTTTTTTCCGGTCTTCCACGAGCTCTAGCCGTTTATCCCAAGTCTAGATCTTCAACTCGTCGTACCGGTGCATCTATTGATTTGCGTTTAACATGCCAAACCATCTTAAACGATTTTCTCGCATTTTTTCGTTAATGGTTGCCACACCTAATTTATGTCAAATGTCTTCATTGCACACTTTATCTCTTCTGGTGTCACCACGCATCCACTGTAGCATGCGCATCTCTATAAAGTTTATTTTCTGCGCATGACTTTGCTTAATAGCCCAACACTCGGAGACATAAAGCAAAACAGATCTAATAGTTGTACGATAGAACTTTCCTTTAAGCTTTAAATTAAAGTTGCGATTGCACAGGATCCCTGTTGCAATCTTCCACTTTGACCATCCAGCTTGGATGCGGTGGTTGACATCTCCGTCTAACTCCCAATTCTTTTGCAGTATGGAGCCCAAATACCGAAATGCAAACTTCTCGGTATCTCTTGGCCATGCAACTGGACCGCGCCTTCGTTGTTTGCTAAACTTGCATTCGAGGTACTCTATTTTTGTTCGACTTAATCGAAACCCTCGTGCTTCTAATGTTTGTCTCCATCATTCTAATTTAGCGTTAAATCATGTTATTGTCCCATCGATAAGGACAATATCGTCTGCAAACAACATACACCATGAACTCGGTCTTGGATGGTTCTGGTGATTTCATCAATTACAATGGCAAACAAAAATGGACTCAGAGTTGACCCATGATGTAAGCCAAATGTAATCGGGAAGGCGTCTGTCAAACCTCCATAAGTTCGAACACTTGTCACCACATTCTCATACATATTTTTTTATGATGATGATATATTTAATGGGTACCCCCTTTTTCACCAAGGTCCACCATAAAACCTCTCGAGGTACTTTGTCATATGCCTTTTCTAAGTTGATAAAGACCATATGCAAATCTTTACTCTTTTCTCGAAAGTGTTCAATAAGCTGACGAATCAAATGGATAGCCTCTATGGTCGACCTTCCGGGCATAAATCCAAATTGGTTCTCAGATATGGGAACAATTTGTCTCAATCGGTGTTCGATCACCTCTCACATAGCTTCATGGTATGAGACATAAGCTTTATCCCACGATAGTTAGAACAGTTTTGGACATCGCCCTTGTTCTTATATATAGGTATTAGCGTACTCTTCCTCCACTCTTATGATATTTTATTTGTTCGCCATATTTTGTTGAAGAGGTCCGTCAACCAGGTCACACTGATCTCTCCCATGCTTCTCCAAGCCTCGATAGGGATACCATCTGAGCCAACATCTTTTCGTTTCTTCATCCTCCTCAAAGCATCTTTGACTTCCGACCTTATAATACGAAGCATAAAATTACGGTTCAGATCTTGAGGGGGCTGCGATATGTCACCCACTTCTTGGGTGGGGCGTCCATTGAACATGCCCTCGAAGTACTCCATCCACCGTGCTTTGACTTGATCCTCACGCACCAAGACATACTGACCTTCATCTTTGATGCATTTCACTGCACCTAGGTCTCTAGTCTTCCTATCTCTAATGCGAGCAATCCTGTATATATCCTTCTCGGCTTCCTTGTTATCCCTCTTCTCATAAATTTCCTTGTACATATCCTCTCGCGCCAGTCGAACAACTTTCTTTGCTTCTTTCCTGGCTAGCAAATACTTTTCAAAGCTTGCTTCATCATAGTTCTTCTTCAAATCCCTGTAGCAATCCCGTTTGGCCTTGATTGCCGCCTTTAATTCTTCATTCCACCATGACGTGTCTTTACCTGTCAAGCTACTACATCGGGATTCACCTAAGAGGTCTTTAGCTACCTTCTTGATACCGCAAGTCATTTTGGTCCAAGTTGCATCTGCATCGTCGTGAGTCCTCCAATCTGCCTTTTGAACCATTCACTCCACGAAGGCCTTCTGGGTAGACTCCTTAAGCCGCCACCACTTAATTATAGGTTCCACCCGACGCGTACTCCTCTTCAATCCTTGCAGCAGTCTAATATCCAACATCAAAAGCCTATGTTGCGTAACCACACTTTCTCCGGGGATGACCTTGCAATCTAAGCAACAACTTCTATTTGTCCTCCTAGCTAAGAAGAAATCTATCTGGCTCTTATTCGACCTACTCCTATAAGTGACCAAATGAGATTATCTCTTCTTAAACCAAGTATTTGCTACAAGCAAATCGTAGGAGAAGACGAAGTCTAAGATAGGGTTGCCCGGCTCATTGCGATCCCAAAGCTACACCCACCGTGGATGCCCTCGAACCCATCACGGCTAGATCCTACATGGCCATTAAAGTCACCTCCAACAAAGAGTTTCTCGGTACTAGGGATCCTTTGATCCATCTCGTCCAAATCCACCCAAAACTTGCATTTAACAGCTTCGTCCAGTCCTATCTGTGGTGCATAGGCACTAATGACATTCAAGATATCAATGCCTATGACCAACTTGACCAGTAAGATCCTGTCGCTCTTCCTTCTGACCTCCACCACGTCCTCGAGCCAAAGCTTATCTATGATGATCCCAACACCATTTCGGTTGTTCTCTATCCCAATATACCAAAGCTTATAACCCCCAAAGGTCTACGACTTTGGCCTTCTCACCAACCCACTTGGTCTCTTGCACGCACAAGATGTTGATCCTCCTCTTGGACATCGCCTGGTCACTCGGCCAATCTTCCTGCGAGTGATCCCACATTCCACGATGCAAGGCGACCTCGTCGTTCTTGGACTAACTTCTTTACACTCACCTGTCCTGGAAGGTGAGGGAACCCTTGCTCATTTGACACCACACCCGGGCGTCGATGTGGCGCATCGCATCCGGGCGACGACCTAGCAACCCTTGCCCATTTATCACTGCACTTAATTTAAAAAACAATATTCACTTTGAATTATATTTCATATATAATTTGCAAATGGAAAATAGATAAAAAATTAAGTCTAGACTAAGATTGTGTGTGGTTAACCATAATTTGAGGCTCAGTTTGGTTCCATATAAATGGGGAGAGGAATTTAATTTCTTTGAGGAAAAATGATATTTATGTACTTAGCATTAGTTTAACTTTTAAAATCATGATTATATTTTAAAGGGTAAACCTTGAAGTATGGTCTAATAACTAAAAAAATATTCAATTAAATTGCTTAAGTATTTTATTTGTGAAATTCTCTTTGAGATTGTTCTTTGTAACTTTTCTACAACTGAAGTAAAATAAATATAATATTAGACCCTACTTAAGACTTTGCACTTTAAACTTAATTATAATCCCACACACTAATTTAAATTAGATAATACACTAATTCATATTGTACACATTTCCAAGAGCTTGCATAAACGCTTTTCTATAAAATTACAACATATTAGACCAAATACCATTGAAACTTTATTGCGCTTCCCATTTAAGTTTACTTCAGTTGATATTTTGAGTCTCCCTTCGCATTAAACTGTCACCATTTTGCAATTTCTTTTGACATGATCGACAATGATGGGTAGCGATGAACGGGTGCGCTGCGAATATACATGATAGTAACAGTCATCAGGTACGTCAAAAAACTTTTACTCTGAAGTTCAATACTAAAACAAATACCAATTGATGAATTAAAATTTCGAAAACAATAAACAAAGGTAGCACCGTGTGAGTGTGATGAACGAGCGAGTATAGCCAGCAGAACAAAATGATACATCCAGGTTAACCACTAATATAAGAGATAAATACATCAAACCCTTCATAGTTTGGGCCATTTCACAAAGTGTTTCTAAAGCTTTTAAAAAGAAAACTCTGCCCCAACCTTTGCTAAAAGCTTTTGGAGTACTCTACAAAACGGTTTAAACGATGGAGCGTTTGATGCTTTTATCCCTAGCAAATGAGACTTCTTCACTTAGCTGGTGGACACACACACACACAAAGGGCATACAACTAACATTACAAAAACAATGACACATTTAACAGAAGATTTGCAATGGTTCATCACAGACCAAATAACAAGTCGTAGTTACTTAAAGCCTGCAGTTGATTATCAAAAACAAAAACAAATCGATAGCCTATAGGTGTCCTTGGTAAAGGACAAAGTGACAAAAGGAAACTCCCAAATTACAGCCAACCATAGATTTTTTTTGTCTATGCAATTATACCACTAATTACAATGATGCTCATACACTTACAATATAAATCATGCCCGACAAAAACAATACCCTGATAAATTTTATTACACGAGAACCTATGAAACCCTTTACAGTCAGTCATCTATTTCAACAATTTCGTCTAACCTAAGCCCACCAACTATTCAAGGAAATACTCCATTAATCTTTACAAGTTCAGTAATATTGTTATAAATACAACCACTAAATACAATCTCAGCAATTTGGGCCAAAATTAATGTGACACCGCCAAGATAAATTGATATTATGTGTATTTATTGGCTCCCTCATGCAGATCAAGAAAGCAACAAATCAAACAAACTACAACAAGTGCTAACACATGTTCAGAGTAAAATATATTTATTAGAACCGGGGCAAATGAACTTGCACTCTTGATAACCTTATGGATCATGAGGAACCTCACTGAGAACCTCACTCTATGAACTGCTACCAATACCAATATTTTAGTTGGAGCTTCAATCATTTTTCAACCAACTGGAGCAATCTCTCAATTCACACTCCATTTACTAATAATAATGTTCTTTGTGTTCATAAGACATATATCAACTCTATACCTAGGTTCTGTCAGTTCCATCATACCTCTGTTGAACTCTTACCCACTTTCTATTTAATGAAGGACCTCAGAACCGGTGTAATTCGTATGCATAGCACTTCCCATAGGTTGGACACCAGTGGCCAATCTTTCTATTGCATAACCTCTTTTGGTTGCTTTCTCTAATGCCTAGATTATTTGGCTTGAGTGGCATCAATGACTAGGCACCATGTTTCATGAATTCACTTAAAATTATCTAATTCCTTTAAATTTCAACGGTAAACTCAAATCAATGCCAGAAAAAATGTCAAATGTCAAATGACACCATTCACAATTTCCTCAATGCCTTTGATTTAGTTCTTATAAGATGTGAAGATCTCTTCAAGTCACTTTGTCGATGATTTTATATATTCCCTCATTTTTGGCGACCAATACACAAAACTATATGGTTACACAAAATAAAGCGAAAATCTAATGTCAAATAGATTCAAATCACTGAAAAACTATTTAACAAGAAAATCATGCCACTTTCCTTTCATAATGGGTAATATCAAGCCCTTCTTGTATTTCACCTCCCCTCCTCACATACACACATAATGGATAGGATGAACGTCATCATCACCATATTATAGAAACGGGGTCTCTTTTCTTTCAAGTATTTGTGCCTCTATCTCTTACCGGTTATATATGCCTTCAACATAGAAATCGACTTAATCAACTGCTTACCCACTCCTTCACTCCATGTTCTTTACCCATAAGCCAAACTTTTGAACAATCCTGCTAATCACAACAAACTTTTTGTATTTTGGTGTCTGTGTCATTCATGGCATTGCGCATATTTGTTTAACAAACTTGTATTGTGTTCTGCTTGTGTCTATATAGGTCAGACCATTCGCTTAACAAACTTGTATCAAGTTCCACTCCTTGTGTCTTTATAGCTCCGACCATAAAATAGATCATGTAAAGTTTGTCAAGTCCATATTCCTCTTCACTTCTCTTAGTCCCACATGGTATGTCCTTCCTATGATTCAGTCACTCATTGGTATTCGTCTACCAAACAGATCCCCAATTGATTTCATTTGACTAGTTAGCATTTCAAGTTGTAAAGTTTGACCTAGAATACACCACAATTATGCACTGTAACAGCACATTATGCAATGAAACGGACACTACTCTCCCTTCTCTTATCTACTTGCAAAGTACCCCATTAATATCAAAAAAATGATTACCTCAATCCCTAGACTCTGGAGGTGCATCAGGCTGTTTTCCAGGCATTGCATCTTTAAATGAAGGGTGTTGTTTATATGAATCATATATCTTAGCCAGATGAGGAAATTCTTTCTGCATAAACAAATTAAGACTCAAATTATCAGAAACAATGTAATGGCATATTCCCAAAATATGGATACGCGTGATTTGTTTCAGAGAGAAAATCCCAAAAAAAAACTGCAACTAAATATTTTTAACGGGGTCGAAGAATTTCATCACTATAGTAACCATGTAATATAGCTTCAAGAGAACCATGAACTTCATCACACATGCATTTATTTCAGTGAAGGCCTACCATGTCAAAATTAAATCTTCGGACTGCACCATCAATCTGGGGGGCCAGAAACAAATCAGCCTGCCAATTTGAACTCACCGATTAAAAAAAATCCCACTCTTACAGATGAAATGAATAAATTCATATAACAGACTGCAATTCGATTCACGCCAAATTATGGAAATAAGTTGATTAAGCAAGAATATACACAGAGAAGTTACAAACCAGGAAAACTTCATCTCCTGTCGCATACTTCCCCGCATATTTTTCCAACAGTTTCTCCAGAGCTGCAGGATTGTTAACTGGAATCACTCTAACCGAACTGAAGTGGTACCATATTAATCAATTTCCTTCCACTCAAGTACATAAAATATAATCCTCCAAGAATATTTTAAATACACAAAAACCCATGTCACCCAGATGGTGTAGAACCTTTTAAGAATGTCTTATTCAGAAAGGTTCATAAACCACTGATTAAAAGAAAGCAACTTCCTGAGTTAAGTCTGAGCACTGACCACATCACGAATTGTGAGGACCTCTTAATAAACAACTATTTTTCGAAGTCTCGTTTGTGACTACATGTCAATATGCTAGTAAAGCATAATCTCCACATATTGTTGACCTTATTCTCTACGTGGGTCCTATAAACTGAATGAGAGTGTGGATGAGTTTTACATTGCCAAGGATAGTTTCCGGCAACTAGCCAGAAGAAAATATAATTGACTTCTATGTGTAGTGATATTTCTATTTTTGGCTTTATGCTTAGTTTAGCTGGAACATGACTCAGTCAGTACAGTATTCTAGCTATTCTCTATGGTGACCCACACAGCCAGTGGCTTTTTCACTCTCCATCCAAGACAAGATCAAAAAGGTGAGTTGTTGTATGGGCACTTTGAGAAACATCCATACCAGGGTTTGATGGTTTTTACTGATAATCCAAATACCCCAGTAATCAAACTTCAGCTTGAAATCCATCGTGTTTTACATTAATTATGTCTGGCCAAAATCCATCAAATATAAGGAGAAGGGATTTTTCTCAGCTATATATTCCGTATTCTAGCAAGAGATGAAAGTCAAACACGCATGGACATATATTCCCAGAGTTTTTAATTAAAGAATTATAGTTATTAGCTGATAAGATGCCTTTACATGCAAGAACACCGTGATCTACAAACAGTCCCGAGTAGAATACGTATCATTTCTGGATACATTTAGCCGATTGGGAAATATCCGGAGTTTGTGGTCGTTTGCCAAGATATTTAAGAATATTGCAAATCATGCCTTATCAATGGATCATTTCAGAAGTTGTTTTATCAGATTAGACGATTATTAAAGAATCTATTCGAAACAGATACTTCAAACATGAAGTCACATTAAATTAACAATCAGTGAGAACTCTTTGCGCTAGTGATCAAAAACATAAGTTGATTTTTGTGTTCCCGCATCAGCTAGAATTGTCCAACCTCTACTTTCTATGTTAAAAGTTAAGACTCACATCAGTTATTCTCTGCTAACATGTGTCTAGTAACTAAGATGTCTTTACATGCAAGGAAACCGTGATTTACAAAGAGAATAGTCCTAAGTAGAATATGTTTCCTTTTTGGATACACTTAGCAATTGGGAAATATCCCGAGTATGACGCTGTTTGGAAGACATATCATGCCTTATCAGTGGATTGCGTCAGAAGTTCTCTTATCAACTTTGAAAATCATGCCTGGAAGTTGCACTAAACTAACACTTTATGCGATTTTTTTGCGATAGTGATAAAAAAGATTAGTTGCTTTCTATGTTCCCACATCAGGTAGAATGGTCAAACCTCTACGTTCTGCTTGGTGAAGGAAAGACAGTCTGTCAAAAGCTTACCAGAGAATCCTTTTCTTAAATGATGATTAACCCAAGCAAGCATCTCATCCTGGCCAAGTTTGTCCTTAACATACCCCTGAAATAAAATTTAAACGAAGAGAAGGAGACAAAAGACCATGAAACGTCCCACCTTTTTATTTATATAACATATCAAATTAAAATCTGAATCATCATTTGTGCCTGTTAAAGAGGCATGTAATGAGATTAAGAGGCCGCGTAATTCACTTACAATAATAGGTAAATTCTGATAACACTGTATGCTTGCAGAGACAATATTTGCTGCCTGCCATGAGTAAGACATGCAATGTACAGTTAGAGCTTACACATACAGCCACCTTGATACAAGAACTTCTTTACCCTTATATCAGTGAATAGAGAAAAGTAACTCTAGCATTATATAGTACAATCAAAACATAAACATAAAGCTCCCACGAGCTTCGTTCCCCCTTGAAGTGAAAAGAATGTAAATTAACATAGGCATAAATAAGTTTACCGACCTGATGATTCAATGCCTTTTTCTCAAGATCGGAGGGCAAAAGCGGATGCTGGGGATATTTCTCTTCCAGATACTGCAGCGAGAAAATCGTTCATCACCAACCATCAATAACATTAATCCAACGCATAACATTTATGTGCAACAAGAAACCTACCATGATTATAGCGTAAGAGTCGGCAATTACAACATCCCCGTCAACAAGCACGGGCACGTATCCAAGTGGATTAAGCTTCAAAAACTCTAGCATAATCAAGAGGAATAGCATCAATAACAAACTATATATATATAATGAAATGAATGGCTCAAAGTAACAGATAAAGGGAGAGTAAAACCAGGAGACTTCTGTTCTCCTTTGAGTAAGTTAACTGCTATGTACTCATACTCCAATCCTGTCAAATTCAATAATAATAATAATAATAATAATAATAATAAGAATCCGCAATCAATTAATTTGGGGCAAAATCTAAATACCTTAAATTAAGAAAGGAACAAATTTTACCTTTCAATTTGAGCGCAATTCGGACCCGACAAGAGCAAGAGCTCCTCCAGTACGAGTAGAGCTTCAATTTCCCACCACTGCCACTACTTGCCTGCAAATCAATTATCATCATTAATATTATATATATTATTGAAGCATTGGAGTTTCCGGTATTACTCACCATTTTCAGTAACCTCTGTTGCTACTTTTTGCAGGAGAATTACGATGTATTATTTGCTGTCTTATTTAGTTATTTATTATATGTTGCTATGTGGCGCCGGCTCGCATCACTGAGCTTTTTCATTTTCTTTTTGTACTTTTAATTTTAATGTTTAATTTTATTCGAATTTACAATTAATTATAGAGGGTAGCCAACAGGCAAAGAAACGTTTAATGAGAGAATCTTGCAGTCTTTTAGGGCACGTTTGGTTACAAGAGGACCAATTAGCAAGTTTTATATTTGCGCCTATTAAGATTATTATTATTCTCATTAAAACAAGTTTGGTTGGTACTAATATACTCCTCTCTCATTTGTGAATCCCACGTTATATTTTTCTTTGGTTGATAATGTACTCACCCATTTTAACTACATTACTAGCCATAATTCCTACTTTACCCTTTCTTATACACTCACTCCTAAATCATTGTGCCACATGTACCAAATTTTAAACCCAAACTTGTATCTATGGATTAAAATCTGTAGGAGGATTGCATTTTTGTGAAGAACTTAAATTAATATTAACTTCAATCAAAATCGTTCGTGAGTTTTTTTGTGATGCTCAAATATATCTCATATCAAATTTTAGAAAATATATCATTTGGTGCATTTTAATCTTTTAAATGATTTCGTGACCGCATCAGATTGTGTTAATTAATTAATTAAACGCAATTCACAAACAACCCATAAATTAAATGTTAGTACAGAAGTTGCTCATTTTCAAACGACCCAATCACCCTAACTTAATGCGTTTGAGAATAACCTATAAAACGTGATTTATGAATCAATAATTAGTCTTAACCCTTATCCAAAACGATATTAAAGAAAATAATAAAAACCCCTAAACTAGCATATAAATATATAGTCATATATATTGTACTATGCATACACCGAAATGTATTATATATATATATATATATATATATTGTTGAATTTTGGAAGAAGACGTACTGAGGACAAATATGTAATTATGAGATGGTTGCTTTTTACTGTTACACCCATTTTCCGAAAACGATGGGGGGAGAGCTGATTAAAATCAATGATGAATCCCGGGGC
This sequence comes from Linaria vulgaris, assembly GCA_948329865.1. NCBI lineage: Eukaryota > Viridiplantae > Streptophyta > Magnoliopsida > Lamiales > Plantaginaceae > Linaria > Linaria vulgaris. The sequence goes on from OX415253.1 coordinate 79,493,942, forward strand.
ACCTTATTTCAATCATGTTGACCCGCTTTTGAAAATGACCAACCAAAGAGAAAAAAAATACTGTTCAACCATGATAAAAAGCTGGTTTAGGGCCTTTAAAGCCTAACCAAACAAGTTTTAGTATCTATTTTTTAAGGGATCCTTTAAAGTGTAAATGGTTATTTTTAGTCCTCTAAAGTAATCAAGTTTTAAATTTGATTATCATTCGAGGGAATATTTTTTTTATTTCACGAAAATTGGCATGTGCCATGCATATGATTTTTTTTTTATATTTTTATCCCAATACTTTATATAACTACACTCAGACCAAAATATTTTTTAAATAAGCATATGTTGCTCCAAATTTGGTTTATTTTTTTTTCTTTCTATTTCAAATATTTCACATAATTACACTCAAGCCCAACTTCTTTGAATAAAGTGTTAGTATTTTCTTATATTTAACAATAAATATGTTTATGTGGTGGAAGAGTGCGCGGTGATGGGTTTGTATGTGGGGGTGGTTGTAGCGCCCCTAAGTAGGGCAACTAATAAACTCAATTACAAGAGAGCGGAAGCTATTTATTTCAAACCGTCAGACACATATTATTTTACATACACCTATTTACACGATTATACAAGGTACATCGCCTTAACTTACAGAGTAGTCTAGGTTTTTTTTTACAATACGAAGTACAAACCGCACTACATATTATGTATACAGAAAACTCATATTCTACAGTCAAAAGCATGCACTGCCTTGGCAAGGTCGTCACGCAATAATCTCCTCTGTTGTTAACTAGGCTGAAAATCATTTAAAGAAAATATAGGGGGTGAGTCAAATGGACACGGTGAGGATTAGGGAAAAGGATTCATGTATATTATATACTTTGAAAACGTGATTGCACCACAATACTTTTCAAAGAATCTTTTATACTTTCATGCCAATTCATAACACGTATCAATTCAATCATGTCACAATATGCATGCCTTATGACTCCCGACCTTATCTCCAGGAGCGACCCGGATAAAGGTGAGGACGTGCCCATGTACACGCCTCAACTCTGGTTCACCCCGCTGGAACTCTCCGTCGAGATGTAGAATAGAGTTTGCTCAAAGCAGCACTGGACTGTAAAATCTACACTGATAGCCCTATGCTATCCAAGAGAATATTACATGCCCAAGCCAGGGCCCAAATCACTAGCCATCAAGTGGCAACGATATAAGAAATGATCAATCATGAATCTAATCCATGTACAATATTGGCATGCTTTATAAAGAAATGATAAATCATAAAATCACAACCCCCGTTTAACGAGCAATATAATTTTATAAGAACCCATTGCATTTTTCATAACTACATCCGTCACATGTTGTCGGTCCATCCCACTTGCGCGCTATCGTTTTCTTTCGAGTCACGATGTGCTTCTAATTCAAGTTCGCCTACACAGTTACCACAACCTACAATTAATCTTGCGCTTAAGGCTATATCTATATACATCACTTTAACTACATGAGTCACAATACTCAAATCAAGTTATAATCTATAAACTTTTCTACTTCGATAATTTGGTAAGTTAGCAATTTATTATGTTTAAGTGATTGCACAAGGTCATTTTCATTCAATCATTAACAATACATGCATAGAAGAATATGTCACATCATCCTTTCACAACTCCATGCATTCAGTTTTCACTTAATTTCATATAACAGTCCTTTCATCTAATTGTATATTACTAGTTATAGACTTATTTCATATAACAACCCTTTAACGGACTCTTGTATAATTAAACTAAAAGAAAGTATACTAAACATAATAATACCACTGCATGCTTACGTTGCCTATTTTAACTAAACATGAAACTCACGTATTAGAGGATTAATTAAATATGATATATCAAGCTTAAGATTCCCTCTTAAGAACACATATGATTCGTTATCATTCAACTATTCACACATCATTGATTACCACAAACATATGAATACACATATACAAAATCCATCCATTATATCATATGAAGAGATACCTATGAATTATAGACACCATATAAATTGTAATTTATTCAATCAATCAAAATCTTAGGCTCCCACATGGCCCTTCATCCCCAATTAAACAATTATCCTCGGTTAGCCCCATGTAAAAATTATATGAAGAGATTAACATGAATTAGTAGATACCATGCAACTATACAATCAATTAAAATAAGGGGAATGATATAAGGAACATTAGTTTTTCTAATTTACCTGATCAATAGCGCCTATAGTGGACTTTGGGTATACTTGTCTATGGTTTCCTTTTCTAATTGCAGGTCTAGATAATTTTGTGGTTAGCAAGTATGTATTTATATAACATGAATAAGATAAGGTGTGTGTCAAACGTGGCTGCTAATAAGGAATGACGGATGAGAAATGAGAAAGTTGATTAGTGTCCTTTCTTTTAAATTAAGTTCACAAATTCCATATTTTTTAAATTTATCCCTCGTATTATATACTAGCTCATTTATCTATTCATATAATTATCAATTAGGCATACAAATCATATTTTACTTCCCTGTAACTAATGCACATTAATTTCTTTTGGATGTAGATATGATATTATATATATGTATACATGTATATGGTAACTATATATATATATACATGTATCTAATAATTATACACATTTGTGATTATTTATATATTTATTTATGTTTTTCTTTGGGGTTCTCACAGTAGTAGCGGTGGGCGGGGGCGTTGGAGATGAAAATGGTTTTGGGAGATGAAATTATTAGCTAATTAAAAAACAAATGGATGGAGATAAAATGTTTGTTTTATTTTTTCCTTTATTAACTGTTAGAAAATCAAGCTAATTGTTTTTAATATATTGAAATAAGGTTTATAATTGAAGCAATAAATATAAATTATTTTATTCTTAAAAATTATTTATTGTTAAATTTAAGAAAATATAAATGGTTTAAGAAAAAAAGATATTTATTCTTTAATACAAGAAAATATTTACACTTTATTAAAAAAAATTGGGCTTGAGTGTAATTATATGAAATATTTGGAGCAAAACGAAAAAAATTAACTCAATTTGGAAGCAAAAATATACTTATTTAAAAAAAAATTGTTGTCTAAGTGTAGTTATATAAAGTATTTGGATAACAATTAAAAAAAGAAGTCAGTTGCATCACACATGCCAATTTCTCGGAAATAAAGGGATATTCTCTCGCTAGAGGACCAAATTTAAAACTTGATTACTTTAGAGGATCAAAAATGGCCATTCGCACTTTAAAGGACCAATCTTGAAAAGTGGTTACTATAAAAGACCAACTTTGCGAAATTCCCCTTCTTTGTTCCTTTATAGTGCCCAATCCAAACCATGCACTAACACGAACAAGCAATGCATAGTGCATTAATACAAAGGTTAGCTTTCTTGTGAGAACATATGGGGTATTATGAATTGGGCCACGTGGCAGTCTAGGAATGGCTCGTGTTTCTCCAGGCCCAGCCCAATCAAAGCTGTTCTGGTAGCTATACTGGAATACCGTGTTCGCCTATGTCTAACCATCATTCGACTTAGTCGGGACAGAATTAGAAGATCATATTATGTTAAATAGAAGCATTTGACATGTGGGCTAGTTTCGACATACCCGACAACGCTCCGGGAAACACATCGTGTGGTCCTTATTTACGAGTTCTATATATAGTTCAGATTTTGAAAATCGAGGTAAACCGATCGACACCAGGTAAGAGCTTTTAGTAGAGAATTGTCATTCACGTTTTTGAATAAGTTAATGGCTTTAAGTCACGATTGTTGCACCTAGATAAAAACCATCACAACATTCTCATCGAAAAGTTTCTCGCTTACTAGAGCTATTTTGGGGACTTGAGACATGTGTTCCAAAGATTTGCAAGAATTTCACTTGGCTCTTCTAGCTAAGCAAATGTGGCGATTTTCTCAATATCTAAATAGTTTGGTAAAAAAAATGAAGTGCGAATTTCCCCCCACACAAATTCATTTCGGTGGAACAAATTAGGTATCCATCATCATGTACGTTGGGAGGGGGGGGGGATGCATTTCCGATGCAATGCAGCTTATTCTCAATGGATTGAGATGGAGAGTTGGGAGTGGCGCCAATATATCCATATGGGACAACAAGTGGTTGCCCCAAGTGCCGTTGTCCAAAGTTATCACATCAATGATCCATCGATTTGAGTAATGTGATGGTGTTTTCGTTCATCAATGAGATAAAAAAGGATGGAATTTTCATGTTGTTCATTACGTGTTTTAGGAAGAGAATGCACACGGTTGATACTATCATGAACTTTAGAAAGCAATGAGAAGACATACAAAGTCAAATGGCACTGCACTAGTTTTGGACTAATCTCGGTTAGAAGCGCTTATTATCTCACAATATGTCTAAAATAATTTGAATAAATTAATACATGATAATGGGGGACGTAGCATAAGTGAGGACTCAAGCTTTGATTAGACGCTCTTTGGAGGGTTTTCTATGACATGAGTCAATTAAGAGCTTCAATTAGTGAGGACATGGAATGGATTGAGGGCATGGAACTAGGATATGAACACTTTACTAATTTTTTGTGGTTGTTGTCATCTTTTTCTCATTTGTTGTTAGTGTTTTCTTTCTTATGTTAATTCTTAATTTAGGGCTAGCCTGAGCTTTACTTACTTTTATGAATGATCCTTACATACTTGAACGTTTTTTTTTTTGGTTTTGAGTAGAATGAGCGTGAACTATTTTTTATATTATAAAAACAATTGCCCTCCAAATAAATTTTTAACAAAAAATATATTTTGAATTAACATCAAATTAACGAAAGAGTGGGTAAGTCCAAGTTTTAGTGTTAATTACAGCTAGACATATAACTCAGTGCAGTTGATCGGGGTGTTTTCGTCTAGGCTGAGTTGTCACTCCACGTCAGACTTGAGTAGAGCGTTTATTTAGCGTTATTTGAGTACTTATTTTCTTATACTTTTGATGAATCTTTAATGCATATTTATTGGGTTTCGTATTGTTTTGTCATTTTGTAGATTGCAGCCGAGTCAAGACAAAATGACGGAAAAAGAGCACAAGATGGATGCTTTTTGGAAGGGATTGCGTTTGGAGTGCCATGTCACCACATCAAGTGCCAATACACTACGAGAATCGATGCAACCCTATTTTGCGCACAAGGAGAAGCCCAACAGTCGATCCAGCAGGGGACGAGGCCGCATGACATGACCAGAAAGTGACATGACCTGCACGCACACGGCAAAAACCAGCCCAACCTGCACAATTATCGGCGCATGCCACACAACAACCATGCAAGCCACTGCGCGACACGACTTGCCTATATAAAGGGGAGGACATCCAATACTTAGAATATGGCGTTCATTACTTTAGTTTATGTTACTTAGAGTATTCAAGGGTTGTGAGAGAGATTTGTGAAAAGAAGTGCAAAAAAGAGAAGAGAGAAATACTATGTTCTAGTTTTGTATTCATATTCAAGAGTCAATAAGTTGTGAGGGAGGAAACAACACAAAAGAGTCAAGAAGATAGCAAGATGTCAACGTTCCTCCGGATCTGAGAAACTTTTCTTATCTCACTTATCTCTGTTTATGTTGTTTAACTCTTTACTTGTGATTGAACTCAAGACAATGAGTAGCTAAACTACTCTGTGTTTGGAGTAGGGAGGTAGCTCAGATTTATGACTATGTGTATTTTTTTTTATGTGTGTCTGAGAGTTCATATGTCTACATTGATTAGTTTTTATTCTACATGACTAGTATTATTCTCGTTGGATGTGTGTATAAATACTTGATCAATCTTATTAAAGAAATGGTTTACAATTAATCAAATTACTTGATCTAAAAATGACTATTATTTCTTCATACACTAAATTAATATGCAATAAGATATTAAAATCGTAACAATCAATTACAACGGGGGTGGGGTGGGGGGGATCTATGAATCAAAACTTCAATGTCCTCAATTTATTTTACAACTCTTGTTCCATTAATTCGTCCATTAATATCAACACATTCTCACTACATGTCTCGTATTTAACTCTCGTCATCATAGATATATAGTTACTGAAAGCCAATTTCTGAGTGCTCACTGATATAGACAATTACATCCAAGTTAATCCTCCTTACTACGTATCGTGATCTAATAGACAAAATTCATTACCTTATTAATCACATCTTATATCATTGACTTTCATTAGCACAAAGTGTCTTTGAGCATATTCATAGTACTTATAAACTGTGTGCTCAAAGTAAGATAAGTACTAGTTAATTGTAACGAGGGAAAACATGTATTTCACGATTCAATACAATCAGTCACATTTTCTGCTTCTCGTCCCTAATTCTTCCAAGATAGGGCTCTAGATGTTGTGGCATTTGGATAACATCACTGTTAGGTTTTGTGGAGCCTGAATCTCCAAAGAATTGCAGAGTCTTAGTTTAACTGAGTGTTGTAAAGACACAGTTTGCAGTGTTTGAGTAATTCTATAATTAAGAGTGTGTTCTTATTATAAATAGTCAATTGGTATGTAATTATTATTTGCACTTATCAGAAGTAGTAGAAAATCCTAGCTTGAAGACGCCCACAGAGGTAGTCTGTTGACGAACTGGGAAAAAACTTGGTGTCTTTTTGTTGTTTTTCGTGTTCATAATTTTTCATTATCTTATTGTTGCGCAACAAGTGATACCATTGCTATACGAAAGAGTGAAGATGTGGTTATGATGAGTTCAATCTCGAAGTGGGAGATTGTTGGGTTGTGGAGCCTGAATGTTGATATGGGCTTGTACTGTAAATCCAGACTAATTTTCGTGATCCATCAATTCAATATTCGTATTAGGAGCCCGCCTAATATAAATAGCATCTCTTGTAATTGTAACCCTACGACAAAAACATATAGTGAAATCCTAGATTGGTATCATCCTCTGAGGTAGTCATAGACGAACTGGGTAAACAAATCTTCATGTTCTTGCTTTTTTGTTTGTGTATGATTTTTTGTTTATCGTATTACCGCGCTACAAGTGGTATCAGAGCTTCAGGTTGACTAGGAGTAGATATAATGAACATGAGAAAATTGCTCATCGATATGTTTGATGGGTTAGATTATGGGTTCTAGAGAATGCAGATCGAGGATTACCCGTACAGTAGTGATTTGTGGAAACCTCTGAAGGATAAATCAATTGACAATTTGACATGAAATAAGAAGATTGGCTAGGTAGGAGGAAGGAAATGAGTTCTATGCATTTGCCCCTGTCGAATAACGTAGTTTTTGGTCATTACATGAAGCATAACCAGATGGATTGTGGTGTTGACTTGAGGTTTCAAGGAGAGAACCATGTACTTGATCAATGTTACCAATGTTATCCAAGATGACATCGATCTTGGCAATGTAAAAGTCCACCAATATGTCATTAGTCGTGGTAGTGAAATTGATGCAAGTTTGTGGCTATGTGGACTTTGTCACATGAGCGATGATTCAAGCAAGTGGGAGTTTGATGATTTGCTAATTAAGGTTGTTGTTTTAGTGAAGTTGAAGTCTGTGTGGCTTTAATAGGTCTTGGAACTTGAAGAGTTCAAGGATTGACATTGTTGTGAATGGATTACTTGTTGTTGAATTACATATGGATCCAGTCTCCAAGTGAGGAATTGTTAGGTTTTGTGGAGCCTGAACTACCAAGAATTGTAGAGTCCTAGTTTAACTGAGAGTTGTAGAGGCATAGTTTTCTAAAAAATGCAGAGTTCGAGTAATTGTATAATAATGAGTGTGTTCTTATTATAAATAGTCTACAGATATGTAATTGTTATTTGCACTAGTTAGAAATAGTAGAAACTCCTGGCTTGACGACGCCACCAGAGGTAGTCTATTGACGAACTAGGTAAAAATCTTTTTGACTTTTTATTACTTTTCGTGTTTATAAATTTTCATCATCGTATCGTTGCACAACAATTACGACATTTGTCAAAAGGAGTTTGACGATGAGTAAGAGTCTATGAAAGACGATGGATTGAGATCAACGAGTTAGATATAAGAGAATAAGGTAATTTGGAAGTGATGATATTCTCATTAAAAAGGAAGGTATAAATACAAAATTTACAATCTTAAGTTTAGAAACTAGATCGCTATAATAAAGGAAGGATAAGTACAAGAGATTACAATATCTTTACAAGAGAAATATTTAGAATAATCTAGCTAGGTCTATTACGCCCCTGCAAAATCGACGTTCCATCAGCAACGGAGAGTTTGGAACGCATAAGTTGAAATCGAGATCTAGCTAGAGGCTTGGTAAGAACATCAGCTAATTGGTCGAGAGTGTTGACGTAGGAGACTTTGAGGAATCCTTTGTTAACAAGGTCACGAACAAAATGGAGATCAACCGAGATGTGCTTCATGCGCGAGTGCTGAACCGGATGAAGAGAAAGGCGAATGGCACCCATATTATCACAGCGAATGAGAGGCGTGAGTGGAAGGGAGAACCCAAGCTCACCGAACAAGTGTTGGATCCATCTAATTTCCGCCGCAGCATTCGCAAGTGCCCGATACTCTCGATCGACGAATGGGAGACCGCGCGTTGCTTGTGCGACGTCCATGAAATTGGATTCAAGCCAAGGAACACGACATAGGCTGATGTGGATGTGCCGTGGAGGATGTCGCCCGCCCAATCCGCATCTGAATATGCAGATAACTTAAGAGAGTCCGAGCGACGGAGGAGAAGACCATGGGAAAGAGTACCCTTAAGATAGCGCAAGATGCGCTTAAGGGCAGCCCAATCCGATTCAGTGGGAGACGCCATTCGTTGGGCAAGGCGATTAACGGCAAAGGCAATATCCGGGCGAGTAAAGGCCAAATAATGAAGAGCGCCAATAATTTGGCGATAAGGTGTCGGATCAACAGCGGAGGCCGAGCCCGAAGCGGCGGGATTGGATGTCATCGGAGTAGCGAGGGGTTTTGCCCCATCCATTTTGTGCCGAGCCAACACATCAGCGATGTATTTGTGTTGGGATGGAAATAGGCTTTCACGACAACGAAGAACTTCAATGCCGAGAAAGTATGTTAGCGCACCCAAGTCTTTAACGGAAAAACACTCACTGAGTTGAGAAATAATAGAGGAGACGAAAGACGGATCGTTCCCCGTGATAATAATGTCGTCGACATACACAAGCATAAAGCAATGAATCTTGGTGCGAGAATAGATGAAAAGAGAGTTATCGGACTTGGATTGGATGAAGCCAAACGAGACAAGCGCCAAACTAAGTGCCAAGTACCACGCCCAATGTGCTTGCTTAAGGTCGTAGAGGGACTTGTGGAGATGACAGACACGACGTGGATAAAGAGGATCCACAAATCCCGGTGGTTGACTTATAAATACATCCTCACTGAGATCCCCATGAAGAAAAGCATTGCTTATGTCAAGTTGACGAAGTGGCCACTGACGAGAGACAGCAAGTGTGAGAATAACCCAAATAGTGACGGGTTTAACAACAGGACTAAACGTTTCCTTAAAATCAAGGCCCGGTCGTTGATGAAAACCTTTAGCCACAAGGCGCGCCTTGTATTTATCAATTTTCCCGCTAGGAAGCCGTTTGATACGAAACACCCACTTTGAGCCAACAATATTTCGATTAGGCAGCGCGTCAATAAGTGACCAAGTTCCTTGTTTGGCGAGGGCCGTGAGTTCCTCATCCATAGTGTGACGCCAATTGGGATATTTCAAGGCTTGAGTCACACATGTGGGTTCAAGAGGGCCTGCCAAAGGATGCTTGGTGGCGAGATGCATTTGCTTCGGCTTAAAAATGTTATTACGCGAACGAGTGATCATGGGATGAGCCCAATTTGTGGAAGGCGGGTCAGGAGCAGGTGTCGGGTCAGGAGCAACGGTGTCGAGTTCCAACCCGGGTGAGGCCAAAATGGGAAGAACAGGGTTCTGGATGGAATGTTGCCCCAACATCACTCCAACATTTTTATCAGAAGGCGCATAAACTGGTGCTACAGGGGTGTGATTGCAATGTTGCCCCAATATCACTCCAACATTTTTATCAGAAGGGGGTAGTGCTGGTGCAACTTGTTCGGCTGGCAGTTGGGGAAGAACGAGAAGTGGCGTGGAAAAACCTTGCTGTGTTCGCGTGATAGGAGCAGACAGATCGAACCCCGGAAAATTATCCTCAATAAAACGGACGTGACGAGAGATATAAATCCGACCAGTTTCAATGTCAAAACATTTATACGCTGACTGAGTCGTGGAATGACCGAGGCATCGACGAGATGGCGGATCAAGCTTGCCACGAATATACGGCCGTAGGTGAGGAAAACAGAGGCAACCAAAGACACGTAGACAGAGATAATTTGGCAAACGCCCCTGCACGATGGAAAAGGGTGACGCGCTTTTAAGAACCGGCATTGGGAAACGATTGAGTAAATAAACGGCCGTTGCAAAAGCAAATTCTCAAAATACTGAGAGAAGGCGAGCACGTGAGAGCAACATGCGACCAATAGAAACAACACTTAAGTGACGGCGTTCCGTAGTGCCATTTTGTTAAGGCGCGTGTGGGGCCGTGGTGAGCCAGCTTATACCATTAGCAAGAAGATACGGACGTAAGGCAAGAAATTCACCACCGTTGTCCGCATAAAAATTTTTGATCACCTGTCCAAACTGTTTTTCAACAAGACCACGAAAATGACCAAATTTTTTTGCAACCTCGGACTTATTAGTCATCGGAAGCAACCAACAATATTTCGAATAATGATCCACTAACAGAAGATAATATCGAAAACCATTAAGAGAAGTAGTCGGCGCGGGGCCCCAAACATCACCATAAATGAAATGTAAGGCATGCTCAGACACAAGTGAGGAACGAGTAAACGGTAACTATTTGCTCTTATTCAAAAAACAATGTTCACAGTTATTATAATTCAAAACAGAAGAGTCCTCACAAGGTAAATTAAACTGCCGTAAAATAAATGAGCTAATCCGGGAAGAGGGGTGACCCAAACGATCATGCCAACAATCCTTGGTTGTTCATTCGCCAACAAACGCTTGCACATGCGGCTGAAGGACCTTAGGTAGCCGTAACTGATACACACCACTCAAGCAAGGTCCGGTAAGCAACCTATCCCCCGTACTGCGATCCTTAACAAAAAAGTGAGACGAGAAAAATTCAATAGTCACGTTATTAGATTTAGTGAATTGATGCACATATAAAAGGTTCCGTCGTGACGTTGGGACACATACAACATTATCCAGAACAAAATGACGATCGGAGCAATTAATAACGGAGGAGCCAACATGTGATATTTGCAAACCTGTACCATCGGTGATGGCAACCTCATCGGGACCGTCATACTCGGAGTGAATCGATAGTTTTTGTAGGTCCGAGGTGAGGTTTTGGGATGCGCCAGAGTCAACGAGCCAATTATTGTCCGAGTTCGATGGTTGACCGATCGGAGTGGTAGCAAGGTTGGCATGAGGCGGACTGAATAAACGGCAGGTGCGTGCGACATGTCCCAGAAGGCCACACAATTGACAGATCACGGCGGACCGAGAGGATGATCCAGCGGCACGGTTCACTGGCGGGCGTTGCTGATTTCCATTTCCGGACCCGAACCCGCGATGGTGACCGTGAGGGGCCTGACCGCGGTTGTTGGATGATCGACCCCGACCTGAATTATGTCCCCAACCACGATGCTGATTGGATCGGGGCTGAAAGGAGCCATAGTTGGCCGTGGCAACTAGAGAAGCGGCGTCAGTTTCAGCGCGGCGTAAAAACGCCTCTTGAGCGAGTAATAGATCATTAAGCTCGCTGAAACGGATCGGATTTTCCCTAGCACGGATCGGACCAGCCAAGTCGCGATAGGTGGGGCCGAGACCATTCAGCACATAAAGAGTTATATCATCGTCATGAAGAGGATGATCAATGACGGCAAGTTCATCCGCCTTTGCTTTCACGGCATGAAGAAAATCAGCAACAGATCGGTTGCCAAGTTTGATGGTGTTAAGATCGTCTTTAAGTTGCATCACACGCGAGCAAGAACGGTTTGCATATGTACGCTGAAGCGTAAGCCACGTAGCCGCCGATGTGTCGTCATTAGAGATGAGGGTCATAATGGTGCTAGTGACGGAGCCAAAAAGGGCGGTGAGGATGAGTGAGTCTTGCCGCGTCCAATGAAGGTGACGGGCATGGGATTCCGGCGTGGTGCCACGGGGGGGGGGGGGGGGGGGGGGGACACGGGGTTGAGCCGTCGAGGTATTCGAAGAGACCAAAACCGTGGAAGAGATGGCGAACTTGTGAACGCCAAGCGGCATAATTGGTGCCATCAAGGTGCAGCGGAAGGTGCTGATTTGCACTGATGGGAACGAGCGGGTCGGAACCCGTCGCGTTGGCGACTCCAAGCGGCCGAGAGGTGAGGAGGGACTCACCAGAGGACGAATTATCGTCGGCGGGGCTAGACGGAGTAGGGCCGGCGATCGGATCAAGAATCTCGTTAGAGAGTATTGACTCTTGATACCATATAAGAGAATAAGGTAATTTGGAAGTGATGATATTCTCATTAACAAGGAAGGTATAAATACAAATTTACAATCTTAAGTTTAGAAACTAGATCGCTATAATAAAGGAGATTAAGTACAAGAGATTACAATATCTTTACAAGAGAAATATTTAGAATAATCTAGCTAGGTCTATTATTAGAGACCATAAATATTGAGGAACAATTGAAAGAAAAACTATTTATTAATGACATTCACAAATTTCTCCTTTATTCACCGCACTCCAATCCTTTATACGATTGATTCTTATAAGAAATCAAGCATCTAAATGACATCACATTCGTTGATAAGGAAAGATCTGACCGTCCAATTATGACGATGTACTTCATTTAAAGGTTCCCAACTATAAATGACAATCACTAACTATTTTCTTATGATATACTAAACTCAAATTCATTCCTCTTGCATATAATGACTTGTATGTTGGGTCTTGAGCTTCATGATTCAATGATTAGGGATTTTCAAAATCATTTCACAACAATAATATCAGATATTATTACACTACAACAAATTGGGCCTTTTCCGTCGGGCCCGACCATTTGTGCCGACGGTAAAGGCCCAATTTTTTCCGTCGGGCCCAAACCCGACGATAATGGGCTTTACCGTCGGGTTTGGGCCGACGGAAAAAGTAGTATTATTTTACCGTCGGCCCAAACCCGACGGTAAAGCCCATTACCGTCGGGTTTGGGCCGACGATAATGGCCCTTATTTAAAAAAAAACAAAAAATTAATTAAAAAAACAAAAAAAAAATAATAATGGGCTTTTCCGTCGGCTATAAGCCGTCGGAAAAGGGTATTTTCGGCGGCTCATAGCCGTCGGAAGTGTATAGCCGACGGAAAAGCCACAATCCGTGTAATTTTCATCACACGGATCGGATCGTGCCATGTCACCGATCCGTGTCAATTTTGACACGGATCGGTGACGTGGCAACCCCTTATTTTACCCCCCCTTCTCCAAAATCACTATAAATACCCCTTATTTTATCCACTAAATTCATTCATTCTTACCATTCTCCAAAAACTTTCAACTTTCTCTCCAAAATATCCTTAATAACTAACAAAAATTCTTCCATATTCACTAAATTATAATTAGAGTTTATTATTTGTGTTATTATTTTATTTATACTTATGTTTATTCATTATCTAACTAATAATAACTATAAAAAACTTATATTATCAAGATTTTATTTTAAATACAAAATTTTATTTATTAGAATAAATATTTTAAAAAAATCACTCGAAAATGTGCATGTTATTATTTAAATCGATTTCTTTTAAATAAAATCGCCAAATAAACATAAATTTTTTATTTAAAATCATATTCTTTAAAAAAATCGCCAAAAAATTATAAAATAATTATTTAAAATCGATTTCTTTTAAATAAATCGCAAAAAAATCATAAATCAATTATTTTAAAATGATTTCTTTTAAATCAATTGTTTTAAATTGTTTTTCTTTTAATTTTTTTTTAAATATTTTAAACAAGCCGTCGGAAAAGAGTTTTTAAGCCGTCGGAAAAGGGTTTTTACCCCTTTACCGTCGGCATAAGGTCGACGGTAAAGAGAACTAATTCCGTTGGCTATAAGCCGTCGAAAAAGGTATTTTTTCCGACGACTTTAAGCCGACGGAATTAAAAAATGCTTTTCCATCGGTAAAAATTCGACGGGAAAAAGTTTTAGTGACGAGCTTTTTTCCGTCGGGTTTTTCCGACTGTTTTTGCCGACGGAAAAGCCTATTTCCGTCGGCAAATGCCCCTTTACCGTCGGCTTTTGTGCCGACGGTAATGGGTTTTTATCTCTTGTAGTGTTATTAACATAAGCAATTATATATTTTTATCGAAATACTAATATATCTTAAGGATTCTCATCACAAATGATTCAAATAAAACGATTTTTTTTTTTTATTTTTGTCCTTCCATTTCAACAAATGTTACATGAACACATACTTAATTGTTATTTGCACTAATGGCACAAATTCAAACAACCACAAACCCACTGCACAACCACAAAGAAAGTTATTCTACAATATGAAAGAGGTGGCGAAGAAATATGTCATCAAGTTACTGGACTACGACATGATCTACCCAGTATCACACAGTTCATAGGCCTATATATGTACAAGGTGTTACGAAGAAATGGGGAATGATAGTGGTAAAGAATGGGAATATTGAGCTCATACCCCCTAGACAAGTCACATGATAGGCGAGTATGCATGGACTATCAAGCTTTGAACAAAGCAACAAGGAAATATCATTATCCACTATTATTCAATAACCAAATGCTATAAAGGATAGCAAGCTATTCATGTTATTGATTTCTTGATGGATATTTGAGATACAACCAGATAGCAACTGAATTAGAGCATCGAGAAATAACGACATTCAATATTCCTTATGAAACTTTCGCATTCAAACGTATGCTATTTGGTTTATATAGTGCACCAGCTACATTCCAACATGGCATGACCTCAATCTTCTCTGATATGATCGAGGAAACCATCAAGTATTCAAGGATGATTTTCTTTTTAGGCACTTCTTTTGATCACTGTCTTGAAAATCTTGATAGAGTGTTGAAACATTGTACTGTGAAGAATCTTTCTTTGAATTGGGAAAAATGCTACTTTTGGTTAGAGAAGGCATAGTACTGGGAGATCAGATTTCAGCTGCAGAAACTGAAGTAGATAAAATGAAGATAGGGGGAATTGAAAACTTACCACCACCTACAAAAGTGAAGGGAGTTAGAAGTTTTCTTGGACATACCGGTTTCTATAGAAGATCCATTAAAGACTTTGCCAAGATTACAATATGTTAATTACGGACATTCAATTCATCTTTACAAATGAGCATTATGGAGGCATTTGAAATACTTAAGGAAAAGCTAGTGATTGCACCCGTCACTGTCACGCTATATTGGGCCATACCTCTCGAAATCATATGTGACGCAATTTATTATACTGTTGGAGAGGTGCTAGGCCAAAGACATGGAAAAGAGATGAATGTTGTGCATTACGAAAGTAGGTTCTTACAGCTATCAACTGAACTATGCTATCTACAAAAAAAGAAAAGGAAGTGGTGGTTTATGCATTTGACAAATTCCGATCTCACTTGGTGGGATCAAAGATCATGGTCTATAGTGATCACGCACCCGTCACCACCTCCCAAAATTGCGCCACTACCGTTGCTCACCACCATCGCTGCAATCGATACCAAAATCGCGTCACCACCACCATCGCTGCAAATCGCGGCTCTCATTGATGCCACCACCTCCCATCGCTGCTCAATCACACCACCACCCTTCCTCAATTAAACCAGTGGCGCAAATCGCTGCAAGTCGCAGCTCAAATCGCGCCACCACCACCACAAAAAAATAGGGTTTTGATTTGGGGAAATTTTGGGGAGGTGGTGGTGTGCGACGCCGTTGGTGGTGGTGGTGAATATTGCGTTTGGGGGCAGCGGTGGCGGAGACGACGGCGACGAAGGGGGGTGGGGGGATGGGGGGAGGGATGTGGCAGCGGTGGTAGTGATGAAGATGATTAATTTTTTTTGTTTTTTATATATTGTTAAAATTATATTATTATTATATATAATGTTGATTATTTATACATAAATAGTTATTATTATTATTTATATATATGTTTATTATTTTTATAAATAGTTATATTTATGTTTATTATTATTGTTTATACACAAATGTGTATTATTATTAATATTATTATTTATACATATGTTTAATATTTTTATAAATAGTTATATATGTTTATCATTATTATTTATATACAAATTTTTAATATTAATTTTATATATATATATATATATGTATATTACTTTTACAAATAGTTATATTTATGTTTATCATTATTCTTAATATTTATATATATTTATTATTTACAAAATAGTTATATATATGTTTATTATTATTATTTATATATATAGGGGTGCAAAGTGCAATTTATTTTCGGGTGCAAATACAATATCTAAGATTACAAGGATTTGTGTAAAAAACGTGTTTTGACTGAAAAATATGATGTGTCATTGACAACTTGTTGACTGTACCGTCACGTAGGCAATTTTGGCCAAAATAACGGTCACGTGCATTTTTGAATGTGTTTTTCTAAACATATGGGACATTTTGGCAAGCCCGAAAAAACGGGCATTTTAATTTTTTAAAAAAAGTTAGCAGGCATTTTTAATATTTCGTTCTTTTGGAAAATACCCTGCGTTTTGGCATTTTTTTAATTTTTATGCTTGTTGCTGCCACATAGGAAAAAATGCGCTTACATGGCTGCCACATGGAAAAAAAACCACACGCCACATCAATAAATTTAAAACAAAAATATTTTTTTGTGCTATGTGGTTGCCACATTGAATATATTTAAAACAAAAATATATTTATATCTAGAATATATATAAATATATAAAAAGGGGAAAATCATAAATATTATTTTTTATTACTGAAATTAAAAAAAATAAATAGACCACCCCCACCCCGCAACCCCCCCACCCACCGCTGGAACTCGCGGCTGCACTGGTGGCGGCGTCGATCCACTGCTGCAACCGCGAGTTGCAGCGGTGTAGAGGGGGGGGGGGTTGCGGGGTGGGGGTGGTGTTTTTTTTTTGTTTTTTTTTTAATTTCAGTAATAAAAAATGATATTTATGATTTCCCCTTTTTCATATATATTTATATATATTCGATATATTTTAATACATAAAGATATATATTTTTATATATATTATGGATATAAATATATTTATGTTTTAAATATATTCCATGTGGCAGCCATGACATGTGCCTTTCCTTCCAAGTCGTCGGACACGTCACCGTTTTTTCCTATGTGGCACCAACAATGCATAAAAATTAAGAAAATGCCAAAACACATGATATTTTCAAAAATTCGGTAGTTATTGGGCAGATCATCAAAAAGTTAAAGTTACAAGGCACATATATTAATTTGTCCTTATTTCTATATCAGTGTGATGCTTATGCTTGTTCTGGCCTTATTTCTCGATTCTACTTCATCCTAAATTGTCTCATTTCCACTCTTTATTCTTTATTTTGCTTTGACTCGAGTAAAAACCTACAAAGCATAAGAGTATGGAAATAAACAACCAAAGTGCTACAAAGCCAAGCAAAAGCTTTAGAGAGAATAAGGCAAAAATATCAACGTTCTAGACACTTACCAATCATGAACAACATTAAATCGACTAAGCACCAAAAGTATTGCCATTTTTGTTTAGGATCGAACCCTTTTCTATTTGATTCTCAATTCTAGGGGTTAAAAATTGAATCGAATAATCATTTTACTTTAATATATATACATTTATATATAACAGTATATCAAATTGCGATGAAAATAATACTAACATAATTATAAGACTAATGAATTACTAATAATTGTTTAATTCAACTTAATTTAAATATATCACTAACAAATAATTATTTTTAACTTAGAATTTCTCTATTTTAGATGCAAAATAAAAAAGGTATGTAGCATCTATTCTTTGAAACTAAAATAAGAATTAGAAATAATAGAGAAGATTGTAATCAACTCAAATGAAACCGAACTCGATTGATTTTGTATCGAATAGAATCGTTTCAATTTAATCTAATTCTAATCCTTATTTTGTCAGTATTGAAATCGACTAATATTCTTTGTATCAAAAAATTAAATGAAAATGAATAATACTCTCGATTTCACCCAAACGCATAATCCTAGTCTAGATGATGAAGTACTTTCAGACAATGAATATGTTTAACTTGATTAAATTTAGTGATTATTGAGTCTTGCACGTGTTTAGATGTTATTCATTTTATATGTTACCTGGTAGGATTAGCTGTCGTCAGATTAACATGCCTATAGATCTACGAGTTGTTGGTGTTACTATTATGTATTACTTGAATGTGAATTAGGGATTGCTAACTTGACTTGTGGATAGTAGATCACACCAAAATACTCTTTACTTACTCGTATGGTTGGGACCAGCGAAGGGTGAAATTCGGCCTCGTAAATAATGTGTTACAATTTGTGAATTTTATATCTACTACTAATTAATTCATTGACTGTTATCTACCCTTTTAATTATGGTACCTATTTTGCAAATAAAAGAAAAAATAACGAATCGTTGATAACTTGATATACGTTGAGATGAGTTTCCCTTCTTTGAAAATGTGTGATACCAATAAATATCTTTAGAAAATTAAATCGAAGTTAACATATTCAAGGCATGCCGCTATATTATTATATCTCACAAATATATAATGCCATATGTCTCCTCCCTCCAAACTTTTTGAGCATTTTTTGCACCTTATGTTGTGTTGTTTTACTCTTGTACGAACCTCCAATTTTATTCCTCCATTTTTGTCCCAAAAAACTTATATTATTATTTACTTATGAGTTTCATTGTAAATTGTAAAACAATCTTTGTAGTGTTTATCTTTCAATTTTGCTCTAAATTGCATAACATCCCTTTTAGTTTTCTTCCAATTTCACCCCAAATGTTTTCTATTATTTACTTATGGATACACTGCAAATTGTAGAACATCCATTTTTTTTAGTTTTTAATCTTCTAATATTGCCACAAAAGTTTTATATACTATATAATAAATTTCTATTTCTCCCCCTCTAATTTTTGTTGAGCCTTTTTTGTCCCTTATTTTGTGTTGTTTTACACTTCTACCAACCTCCAATTTATTCCTTCTATTTTTGCCCCAAACATTTTATTTATGGACGCCGCTGTAAATTGTAGAATAGCCTTTTTAGTTTTTACATTCTTTCAATTTCGCCCAAAAAAATTTATGTTATTTACTTATGGGTCCCACTGTAAATTGTTGAACAACCCTTTTTTTAGTTTTGAATCTTCGAATTTAGCCCCAAAATGTCATTTACTTATGGACCTCACTGTAAATTGTAAAACAAATTTTTTTACTTTTTTATTCTTCCAATTTTGCTCCAAATATTTTATGTTATTTATTTATGGGTCTCACTGTAAATTGTAGAACAATCCTTTTAGTTTTAAATTCTTCCAATTTGTGTCCAAAAATTTTATGCTATTTATATACGGGTCCCACTATAACGTATAGAATGGTCATTTTAGTTTTATACTTTCCCCAAAACTCCCCTTATTAGTTACGGTGGGTCCCACTATACATTGCAGAACAATCCCTTAAAATTTAATACTTTTTTAACTTCCCGTAAAAGTATAAGAACTATAAAAAATCCCATAAACCAAAAAGAAAAATACTTTTACTTTAGGACATATAAGTTACGGAAGAAACTCTAATGATTTTTTTTGAATTTCTCAAATACTCTTTAAAGGTCAAAGTTTTTCCGTAGATCTTGCATATTTTAGTGACGTTTATAATAGACCTAATTAGCTTAAGATTGTATATCCTTGTATACCTCTGTATTATTCCGTCTTTCTAGTTTATAGAGATTCACTTACCTAATCTAGATATGGTAAGATATGTTGTACATGTATTTATATTCCCTAATTTTCTAATGAAGAATCATCACTTTCAAATTATATCTCCTATATGGTATCATGAGTCTAATTCTCTAACGAGACTCTACTTTTTTTGATCCTATGACCGACCCTACACCACCCGCCGTCGATGAGACCTTGTCTTCTGGCGACTCTCTTATCTCTAATCGGCCGCTCGTTGCGCCAACATGGACCGACCCTCGTGTCCCTATTAGTGTTCATAATCATCTTCCGCTACAACTCGATGGAAGCAATTTTGCTTCGTGGCGCTCTCAAATGCGTCACCTCCTCTACAGATTTGGCCTTTTTGGCTACATTGACGGCTCAATTCCATGCCCTCCCCGTGGCTCCACGCCTGAATCTATTGCTCGTCATCTTCACTGGACGAGGCAAGATTCTCTTGTTATGTCCGCCCTCTTCAGTTCGGTCACTAGAGCGATTCAGACGCTCTTCTTCAATTAGGAGACCTCGGCGTCAGCGTGGCTTACCCTGCAGCGATCGTTTGCCAATCGATCTCGTTCGCGTATTATGCAGTTAAAAGACGATCTTAACACCATCAAACTTGGCTCTCGTTTTGTTGTGGACTTTCTTCATGCGGTCAAAGCCAAGGCGGACGAGCTAGCCATCATCGATCATCCCCTTCATGATGACGACATAACACTGTATGTTTTGAATGGTCTTGGTCCCGCTTATCGTGATCTCGCTGGTCCGATTCATGCTCGCGAGAATCCCATTCGCTTCACGTAGCTTCATGATTTACTTCTTGCTCATGAAGCTTTTCTTCGTCGGATCGAGGCTGAATCTGCCTCGTTGGTTGCTACCGCTAATTATGGCGCACCTTAGGGTCGGTATAACAAAAACTGCGGTCAGGGTTCGGGTGTTCAGCCCTCATCACGTGGTCCGAGCACCAACCGTGGTCGCCACTATCAAAACCGTGGCCCCAACTCGGGATTGGTACACTCGCGTTATCCATCACCGTCCAATTAGCACACGGGTCAGTCCCCATCTCGATCCGTGGTGATTTGTCAGCTATGCGGCTTACCAGGTCATGCTGCCCGTACTTGTCGCCTATTCAATGCACCGACCGCGAATGCTACCTCCTTACCCTCGTCTTCGACCGCCCTTCCAACAACTGGCTTGTAGATTCTAGGGCGTCGCACAACTTGACCGACGATCTCAAAAATCTTTCAATCCACCCGAAATATGATGGTCTTGATGAGGTCGTCATTGCTGATGGGACATGTTTGGCTATTTCACATATTGGTACTTCTGTTGTTAATTGTTCGGATCGTCGACTTGTGCTCGACAACGTATTATGTGTTCCTGCCTCCCGTCGGAATCTATTACCAACTTCATTTGCCTTCAGTGTCTCGGCCGCCTTTCACTGCGTTTGTTGGTGAAGGAACAAATAAGGATTATTGGCATGATAGATTGGATCATCCATCATCGAGACTTAGTTCTCTTATTTTTCGCAAGTTTATCATGTGTTGAACAAACTGCTTTGCATAAGTCTTGTGAACCTTGTTTTTTAGATAAGAGCAAACAATTGCCATTTGGGAATACATCGCTTGTTTCTGATCATGTTTTGCATTATGTATATGGTGATGTTTGGGTACCAACGCCTGTTACTTCTTTGAATGGTTATAGATACTACTTGTTGTTGGTTGATCACTATTCAAAGTACTGTTGGTTTTATCCCATGGTTGTTAAATCTGATGTAGCAAAATCTGATGTGGCACGAATTTTCCCTCATTTCCGAGCACTTGTTGAGAAACAATTTGGCACTATTTTGCACAATTTTTATACAGATAATGGTGGCAAATTTGCAGGGCCCCATTCCTATCTTGTTGCGAATGGCATTAGCTGGTTAACAACATCACCTCATACCCCGCAACAAAATGGTACGACGGAGCGACGTCACTTACAAGTTGTTACCTTGGGCCAAACTCTTCTATCCCGTGCACGTCTCCCTTCGAATTTTCGGGAGTTTTCCTTTGCTACGGCTGTTTATCTTTTGAATCGCCTTCCGACTCTGATTCTCAAAGATGAATCACCCTTCTCGGTGTTACAGAGGCGTTCGCCTAACTATCTTCGACTTCAGGTATTGGGGTATCTTTGCTTTGCTCACACTTGTCCTTATATTCGTGGCAAATTAGATCCTTCGGCTCGACGGTGCATTTTTCTTGGCTACTCGACGTATCAATCTGCCTATAAATGTCTTGATCTCGAGATGGGTCGAATTTATATCTCACGCCATGTCCGTTTTGTTGAGGATATGTTTCCGGGTTACTTACCACAATCTGTTGCATCCCGTGAACCATCTAGCCTCATGGTTTTGGCACTGCCTCCCCATCCACTGCACCGCCCATACCCGAACCAATCACTGTTGCCTCACCTCCGGCTCCACCTGACTCGTAGCTGGATCCGATCCCTCGACCCGATCCCTCTTCTCCGCCACCTGCGACTCCACCGTCCGATCGATCTCATCATATAGTTACGCGTTCGCGTAACAATATTTTTAAGCCAAAGCATGCATATACGGCTGGCAAACACCCTTTGCCCTATTCGGTCGAACCAACGTGTGTAAGTCAAGCGATGCAAGACTCACATTGGCATGTTGCGATGGATGAGGAATACACGGCCCTCATTAAGCTTGAAACTTGGTCCCTTGTGGATCCGCCTCCTCATCGGAACATCATTGGCTCCAAATGGGTCTTCCGCATTAAACGACTCCCTGATGGTACTATTGATAAGTACAAGGCTCACTTAGTCGGTAAGGGTTTTCATCAGCGACCAGGCCTCGACTATAAAGAGACCTTCAGTCCAATTGTCAAGCCCGTGACCATTCGCACCGTGCTCACTCTTGCCATCACACATGGCTGGTCCCTTTCGGCAACTTGATGTTAGTAATGCCTTTCTTCATGGCAATCTTACTGAGGCGGTCTTTATGAGTCAACCTCCAGGGTTAATTGATCCTTCGCACCCTCACCGTGTTTGTCACTTGCACAAGTCTATTTATGGACTTAAGCAAGATCCTCGCACTTGGTACCCTGCTCTTAGCTCGACACTTATTTTGTTTAGGTTTGTTCAAACTAAATCTAATGTGTCACTATTTGTTTACTCCCGCGATAAGGTACTTTGTTATATGCTCGTTTATGTTGATGATATTATTGTTACGGGAAATTTCTCGGATCTTATCTCATCTCTTATATCTTAATTGAGCTTGCGTTTTACTGTTAAAGATATGGGTGCCTTGACGTATTTTCTTGGGATTGAGGTCCTTCGTTGTCGGGAAGGCTTGTTTCTCTCTCAACATAAATATATTGTCGATGTTCTGTCTCGTCACAAAATGGATGGCGCTAAGGCTTTGGCCACTCCGATGACCTCAAATCCAGTTCCCAATGCCGCGGCCTTGCCCGTTGATCTGAGTCCCTATCATCAAATCATCGGTCCCTTTCACTATCTTGCGTTCACTAGGCCGGACATTGGTTTTTCTGTGAGTCGACTTGCTCAACATATGGCAGCCCCCACGGAGGTTGATTGGGCAGCCCTTAAGCGGATCTTACATTATCTTTAGGGAACAATATCTCACGACCTTCTTTTACGCCATTCAACTTCACAGGTCCTCTCGGCCTATTCCGATGCGGATTGGACTGGCTATACTTTCACTGGGACTTCCACGTTGGCCTATGTCCTTTTTCTTGGTCCTAATCCTATCTCTTGGACGTCTCGTAAGCAATGCACCATTTCTCGATCGTTGACCGAAGCCGAGTACCGTGCTCTTGTTAATGCTTCGGCCGAGATTCGTTGGGTCCAGCACTTGTTTGTCGAGCTTGGCTTCCCTCGAATGAAGCACATCTCGTGGACTTACACTTCGTTCGTGATCTTGCTAACAAAGGTTTTCTTAAAGTTTCCTATGTTAACACTCTTTATCAACTGGCGGATATCCTTACTAAGCTCTTGACTCGTAGTCATTTTCAACTCATGCATTCCAAACTCTCCATTGCTGATGGAACGCCGATTTTGCAGGGGCGTAATAGACCTAATTATCTTGATTGTATATCCTTGTATACCTCTGTATTATTTTGTTTACCTAGTTTATAGAGATCCACTTACCTAATCTAGATATGGTAAGATATGTTGTAGATGTATTTATATTCTCTAAATTTCTAATGAAGAATCATCACTTCTAAATTATATCTCCTATAGTTTACAAGATTCTCAAATACCCCCTAAGTTCGGACTTTACACGAAGACCCCACATATTTTGGATTCTTTTACAAATTTCACGAACACCATTTGAGACCCGGTGGCATACTTAAGAAATTATTTACCCCGGGCTACGACAAAAAGGTGGACAAACTGTTGTTAGAGGAGTCGTTTCTATTAGTTACTATCCTTTAATTTATTTTAAATCTCACATATTTCTTTAGGCTGTAAAATAAGATATTAATCATAGAAGGATTTTATAAAGATCTTATTTATTTCTTGCTAAAAATAGTAGAAGTTTGGTTTATAATGAAGATTAGTGGGTTAATTAAAAGCACATTAATTTTTTTTTGGCAGTAGTATAATGAATTATAAGTTATAACGGTTAGAAATTTTTGGAAGATAAATTTCTTTGAGAATGCGATTGGCGTAATTACCTAAGATATATATATATATATATATATATATATATATATATATATATATGTGTGTGTGTGTGTGTGTGTGTGTGTGTGTGTGTGTATTTGAAGACTTGTTAGCGAAAGAGATCTTGAATGAACCAGACCAATTGACCCAGATTTATCGTTCATGTGGAAGATTTAGTTGTTTAACAGGTTAGCAATATATAATATAAAATCAAGCAAGATCATATGATCATGTGCGCCGTTAGGAACCAATTACTTCTCTTAAGCTTAATTAACACCCCCTTCCTCTCCACCCCCCGTATATACACACAGTAGATGTGTTTGGCGTTCCCTAATTCTCGCTAACAATCCTTTTCTACTCTTCGTCTCATTCATATACTTAGATGGATGTCAACAAATGGCCCTATACGAGTTATCTCGCAACTTGAAAGGTCGATAACGTGACGTGATGTGAAATGTGCAAAATCTGTGTCCTCAAACAACGTTGTCCCGTTTATGATAATTGTGCACACACGTCGTCTCTACGTGAAATTGTCCAATCAAGTCCATCAAGTTCACGTGGTGCATGTAGTAGGCTTCAGGGAGTTTCTTGTTTTTTGAGAAAAGGTTCTAGAGACTGAATAAACACGGGACAGTTATATTAGAATGTATCTATAATATACACTTGCATAGATTTCGTTGATGTACACAACATCTTAAATGTAATTATTATTAGGAAGAATTATCAATTTTGACTTTAAACTTATAAAATTTACAATATATCCCATAACTTTTCTTACTAGGATTTATCTCTGTATCTTTTTAAAATTTCTCGCGAAATATCCACTTCGCTCTAATCGTGTGCCTCCATCGATCCTACGTCACTGCCAAATGTAAGATCAGAAGCCTTCTTAGTTGCATAAACAAACAACGCTGGTATTCTTTTAATTAGCAATACCTTCCGTGCGTTCTATTAAATTAACATACTACACCAAAATTAATTTTAGTTACTCTTATATGTTGAGTTAATACTTAATACCAAAAGCTACCCCTGCCTAATTTGCTAAAATGTTATTTGTATTAGCAAAAATGCCCCTGTATTATCCATTACTTGGCACACTGCACCAGAGTTTTTTTTTTTTTTTTAAAGCTTTGGCTTGATATGAAATGTCTTTTTTACTATTGTATTAAAGCTTTACATCTTAAGATTTACAATCATTTTTTGAACTGTTAAGATTTTATTACTTGAAAAGAAATGAACAATAACACGACATTTTTAGGACAAATTAATACTTCTGCCCTGTAAGTTTACACCGTTAAAAAAAGTGCCCTGTAATTATGAAATCGATAAAACTAACTTACGTTTTGGGTTTTTTTCAATTTTTCTGCCCTGAGCTTGCCACCTCACAAAAAATGCCTCCGTGGCATCCGATGTGGCTTTTTTGGCACACGCCATGGCTGCCACATGGAATATATTTATGACAAAAATATATTTATATTCAGAATATATATAAAAATATAAAAAAATATATTTGTGTATTAAAATATATCAAATATATATAAAAAATAGAAAAATTATAAATATTATTTTTACTACTGAAATTAAAAATATATATATATATACATCAAATATATATAAATAAATATAAAAAAGGAAAAATAATTTTATTACTGAAATAAAAAAAATAAAAAAACTAAAAAGAAAATTGAACCCCCCCCCCCAACCCCGCCTGCAACCCCCCCTCCCCCCCAACCCCGCCGCTCCCCCCCCACACGCCGCCGCTGCAGTTGCAGTGGTGGCGGCGTCAATCGACGCCGCCACCACTGCAACTCGCGGTTGCAGCGGAGGTGGCGTCAATCGACGCCACCACCACTGCAACTCGCGGTTGCAGCGGTGGCGGCGTCGATTGACGCCACCACTGCTGCAATCGCGAGTTGCAGCGGTGGCGACGTCGATTGACGCCGCCACCACTGCAACCGCGAGTTGCAGTGGTGGTGGCGTCGATTGACGCCACCTCCGCTGCAATTGCAGCGGCGGGGTGGGGGTGGGGGGGGGGTGGTGGTGGTGGGGGGGGTGGGTTTGTCGGGGGTGGTGGGGGGTTCATTTTTTTAATTTTTTTTTATTTTGATAATAATAAATAATATATATGATTTTTCCATTTTTTATATATATTTGATATTTGTTTTTTAATTTCAGTAATAATAAATAATATTGATGATTTTTGCCTTTTTTATATATATTTATATATATATATATATATTTTAATTTCAGTAATAATAAATATTATTTATTATATATATTTATATTTATTTTAAATTTCAGTAATAATAAATAATATTTCTGATTTTTGCCTTTTTTATATATATTTATATATATATTTTTATTTTCAGTAATAATATTTATGATTTTCCCTTTTTTCATATTTATTCATATATATTAGATATATTTTAATACATAAATATATATATATATATTTATATATTTATATATATTCTGGATATAAATATATTTTTATTTTAAATATATTCCATGTGGCAGCCACCTAGCATAAAAAATATATTTTTGTTTTAAATATATTGATGGGGCGTGTGCCAAAAAAGCCACATCGGATGCCACGGAGACATTTTTTGTGAGGTGGCAAGCTCAGGGCAGAAAAATTGAAAAAAACCCAAAACGTAGGTTAGTTTTATCGATTTCATAGTTACAAGGCACTTTTTTTAACGGTGTAAACTTACAGGGCAGAAATATTAATTTGTCCACATTTTTAATAACTAGAAAATACAAAAGTTTTGAATCAGGATTTTAAATTTAAAAAAAAACATGTTTTGTACAGTATTTAGTATTTACCATTTAAATGTTCAATAAACTAGAAAAAAGGAAAAAAAGAATTTGTTTTGACAAATTAAAGAATTTCAGTCGTCTTTTTCCTCCCTTCACTCCCACCCCCATGCACAACGAGTGTAAGGGGGGATCTTATTAACGAAATCCAAGTTCTGTTTCGTATCACCTCTACCACTACGATGTGTGCGCCGCCGGAGTGTATAGCAACTGGACGACTTTATCGTGGCGGTGCGAAAACTTGCCCTCGTAATCTGAGCTGGCGAGTCGCTAGCCGATTTAGAAATTATACTTTCCTTTGTGCAGCTCTTGCGAGTCTCGTAGTCCCAACCATCTTTAGACGGTGGTAGTTACGGGGTGAGGTGGGGTGGAGTTAAGGTGGGATATTAGCAGTATCACATAATGAAAGATCTTAGATTCTGTATTACTTGCAATTGTGTACCATTGCACTTGACAGTAGTTGCAACTGTACACAGAAGTGCAACAGAGAGTGATTCTTTAACTTTTAGAAGTAGTTTGACTGTTGCAATTGTAAAAGAACAGTAAAACATAAAGCAGTAAAGAACACCAGAATTTTAACGTGGTTCGGTCCAAATGGTCCTAGTCCATGGGGTTTGCACTCAAATGTTTGACTCAAACAATATCTTACTTAAGAATTACGATGTAGGTTTTACATCAACCCAAATCTTAGACTGCCTCTAATATTTGCAGTTGCAACACCTATCCCTCAACTATTTTCGGTATACTCGATTGAGTCGAAGATCTCACTAAGCTATTCCAGAGTTCCTCTGACTTAATGTTCTTTTAAAAGACTTTGACTCGATACAGGACTGACTCTCCAGTTATCTTTTTCAAAAGTGTCCCTTAATTTGTCTCGAGTCATCTCCTTATATAGGCACGACAGAATCTTCATCGTATCTTCAGTTGCAATCTCCAGAGAATCTTCCTTTCTTATATGATAAACGCGTCTATGATTCTGTTGCAATCCGATACTGATTTCCTGCCTTATCTTCTACAGATTCTGCATGATCACGTTAGATATCCAATACGAACATTCCTACTATATTCGTCTAGATACATCATAAGGAGATAAATGAAGGTTAATCTTTTTAGGATGGAATAAGATCTTATAATGACAAGGAAATAATTATAAGATAATTACCATTTAAGATTTAACCTAACTAAATGATTTGCACAAAACAAGATCAATAAGCAAGAATGGGTCGAATGGTGCAAGGCTCATATCGAGTGTGGGCAACGGCCCTAACAATCTCCCCCTTTGATTTGTTTTGTCAAAATCATTGACCAATCTGCACAAGAGGTTAGAATACTTAAGCATGGACAACTTAAACTACACAGTGCAAATAGCAAAGATAGTGGTTGCAACCATCCGACAAAACGACAGTTATTGTGAATGTAACGGAGTTCAAAAAAACTTAAAGTAAACAAATACTCCCTCCCCCTAAATTGCAACTTCCCCTAGCCACAACTTCTCCCCCTTTTTGAGAGAACAAATCAAGGGGTGCCAGAACCCGCCAAGTCCAACAAGCGAGGAGGGAGGATGAGGGGTGTTTTTCTCATCACGATCAACGTCGACTGGTGGGCTTGAGGGAACAGTCTCCAATGGATCCATGTCAATTGGATCATAGGAGAACGCAGCCGCAGGTTTCTTGACGGAGCTACCCATCTGTAATGAGAGACAACTAAAGAGAGAGAAACCACCGTGAGATGTGTGGGAGAGAGGAAAAAACGATGGTGAATAGGGGGAAGAGTGAGCATAATGGCAGCAATAAATAGTTTACCCTAACCCTAGAAATTAGGAGGGAGATTTTCCCACCAAAACACAATCTCTTAACCTAGTCAAACTTTCCTTGTAGACACAAATTAAGATATGCACACAAAAAAAGATAGAGGCAAATCTAGTTGAGATAGACACATGGTAACCACCTTGTAAACTTGCACACAAAAACAATAGCGTGTAAACACATACGTAAGAAAACACAGTCGTAAGAAATTTGGACTCCACAAATTACGTAGAGTTGAACCCAGAGACACACGCAAATAATGAGTGAGATAACGGAAGATAATCACACATTTCATAGGAAGAATTAGCCCCTAGAGTGAATGCCGTGAAATACCTCAGCTGCAACAGTGCAAGTGTCTCGCATACAACTGGTAGCTTTCACTCTGACACATTTGTGAACAAGGTAGCTCTTTTCAATGGATAGATGCGTGGGATAAGAATTGATAGATTTCACACTTGTTACTTTTAGGTCAGGTAGCTGTTTCCAGTTGCAACAGACTGATGGGTTATATAGTATCCCAAAATCTCCTTGAGGTGTAATAACAGCAATCCTCAAGAGTAAAAAAATTTTTTGTTGTTTTTTTTTGTTTTTTTTTGATGCACGAAAGGGTATGACACACAATCAAGGGACTGTCTACGAATGAAATTAGCAATTAAGATCAGAGAAGTCACCCTTAGTTGCAACAGTGTCCCTGTTGCAATTCACATAAGGCAGAGGCCTAACGACTTTCGAAGGTGCTCAAAACGTGTAACATCTAGAGCCTTTGTAAACATATCTGCAAGTTGAAGATCAGTACACACATGATGTAATTCAACTATCTTAGCCTCTACCAATTCTCTAATGTAGTGATATCTAATGTCAATGTGCTTTGTGCGGGAATGTTGCACTAGATTTTTAGAAATATTGATAGCACTGGTGTTATCACAATAGAGAAGAATTTCATTTTGTGAAATACCGTAGTCTTCTAGCATCTGCTTCATCCACACAAGCTGAGTGCAACAGCTCCCTGCAGCAATGTATTCTGCTTCTGCAGTGGACAAGGTGATTGAATGCTGTTTCTTACCGAACCATGATACAAGATTGGTTCCAAGATAGAAACATCCTCCTGTAGTGCTTTTTCTATCATCAGCACATCCTGCCCAGTTGGCATCACTATAACCTGCAAGTGAGAAATTATTAATGAAGTTGTAACTGAGGCCAAAGTCAGTTGTACCAGATATATAGCGAATGATTCTTTTGACAACCTTGAGATGCGACTCCTTTGGGTCACCATGGTAGCGAGCACAAACTCCCACACTAAAGAAAATGTCAGGACGGGTAGCCGTGAGATACAACAAACTTTCAATCATGCTTCTGTAAAGACTGGGATCCACCGAGTTGCAACTCTCATCCTTGCTAAGGCGGTCAGTTGACCCTATAGGTGTTTTCACTGGTTTGGCATGTTCAAGGCCAAATCGCTTGATCAAATTCTTGGCATACTTTGTTTGTGATATAAATATCCCATCATCTTGTTGTTTAACCTGCAAACTAAGAAAATATGTGAGTTCACCGACCATGCTCATTTCAAACTCATTTTTCATAACAGATATAAAGTGTTGCAACTCGCTTGGTGATGTAGACCCAAACACAATGTCATCTACATAGATTTGAGCAATAAGGATATGGGTTCCAAATTGTTTGTAGAACAATGCTCAATCTACACTTCCTCTAGTGTACCCCTTATCCATAAGATGGTCAGTGAGTCTTTCATACCATGCCCGGGGAGCTTGCTTTAATCCATAAAGAGCCCTTTTCAATTTCAACCAATAACCTGTTCTTTCTTTCAACCACACCATTTTGTTGAGGTGTAATGGGAGAAGAGTATTCATGAAATATTCCCTTATCAGTACAAAAGGCATTAAAGTTGGAATTTTCAAATTCTTTCCCATGATCACTTCGGATTCTTTTGATAGTCAAGTCCTTTTCAGTTGCAACAGTGTTGCAAAGATTTTTGAAGGAACCAAAGGATTCATTTTTTTCTCTTAAGAACTCAACCCAGGTGAATCTCGAGAAGTCATCCACACATACAAATATGTAACGTTTACCTGAGATGCTTTCCTTCTGGATAGGTCCAACAAAATCCATGTGAAGGAGTTCCAGAACTCTTACAGATGGGGTGTGTTGTAACAAGGCATGACTGGCCTTCTTCTGCTTTCCTTCAAGGCATGAACCACATTTCCCAAGGGGTTTGGCTCCAAGTTTAGGTAGTCCTCTTACGACTTGCTTGTTGTAGAGGTGAGCAAGAGACTTGTAGTTGATGTGTCCAAGCCTTTGGTGCCACAAATCTGCAACAGTATCTGCACTAAAGTTACAAGTAAGTGATCTAATAACAGTTTTACAATTTGTCATGGTATAACAATTTTCAGCACTTCTTAACCCATGTAACACCCTATTCTGAAATTGATCAAAGACTTCACATTCATCTTTCGTAAAGCGAACATATAGATCATCGTCACACAACTGACTAATGCTAATCAGATTAGCACGTAGTCCTTCCACATAGAAACCGTCCCTTAGTTTAGGAAAACCCTTCACGTTCAGGGTCCCTTTTCCCATGATTTTTCCCCGGTTTCCATCTCCAAAAACCACATCTCCCTTTTGATCGTGAACAAAGTTATTCAAGATGCTCTTGTCCCCTGTCATGTGCCTGGAACAACCGCTATCAAAGAACCAAATGTTAGAGTAAGGTGCACGTAGAGAGACGGAATTGTAAGCAGTAAGACATGTTAGAGTGTTAAATGATTTCTCAACCCAAACTTGTTTTACTGGTTTTACCGTTGCAACTGAAGTTGCATTCTTGTTATTTTTCTTCTTCCTACGGTTTCTCCTCTTTCTTTTGGTCTGAGCCTCAGGTTTGTTGAGAGGGAACATGCGACGTGGTTCCCAGAGTTGATAACGGTAAGGTCTGATGTGTCCCCGGACACCACAATGGTGACATGTTGGAACAAAGCTTCCTTTTGCAAACCTGTTAGAGTAGCTAGACTTAGTGACTGGAAACAGAGAGTTGCAACTAGATTGTACCTGACCCGGAGGAGTTTGGATCTGAGAGTAGTTAAGCGGAATTTCAACTCATTGGGGTACTCATTTCTTCTTAGATACAATGATTTTGGTGTTTCCAAGAAACTTAGGTATGGTTGAATCAGTGTATCCTACTCCAGCCTTATCAGTTACAACTTTCTGAGTGTCCAAAACCTTATCAAGATTGTCGCTGCCTGGACTGAGTAGCTTTACATTCTTCACTAAGGTATCCAACTCCTTTTGAGTGAGATCGCATACGTCCTCTAGTTCCTTGTGTGCCTTGAGTGCCGTGTCAAGGTATGCGGACAAGAGATCCCTTTCTCTTGTGAGTGAAAGAACTTTTCTTTCAAGTTCTAGGATTTTGTTGTTCATTCTTACTGGACTCCCAAAGGTCGAGACAATTTTGAGTTGTACCTCGAGTTCTGATTTTCTTTTGCAGATGGCGTCCATATCGTTTGTGAGATTCAATTCATCATCGTCTAGTGAGTCGCAATCGGATTCCGTCAGGTTCTGAATTGCAACAACCATGTTAGCTCTAGCGAATGGAATGAAGGATGTGAATGCAACATCGACAACTTCTTCTAATTCATCCTCACTGTCTTCGGATTCATCATCACTCCATGCTAATAGCACACGATTCTTGTTTTTCTCGAGGAGGTTGGCGCAATCTGCCCTTATGTGTCCAAATCATTGGCATTCCCTGCATTGAATACCTTTTCTGGACTTTCTGTTGTCAAGTCGATTAGTAGGGGAAGGTTTTTTGAAATTATCAGGGGACTTGCAAATGGATTGGAAAAGTTACCTTTGCTCCAATGTTTGTTCATCTCGCTGAACCTTTTTGTGAGGAGCGCCAGTGAATGCACTAGTTCAGTGTTAGAACTGGTCTGAGGGAGGCAGGCTTGGAGTGCAACTCTTTTGGAGATGGTGTCGCCTTCTCTTTTGAGTTTCATTTCCCATGCAGTGAGTGAGCCCATGAGATCGGCTAGGGATAGAGCGTTGACGTCCTTTGCCTCTTCAATAGCTGAAACTTTCATTGCGAATCTCCATGGGAGAGATCCCAAAAGTTTTAGCACAATTCTGGATTCTGGAAAGTCTGCGCCGAGGATAGTGGCCTCACTTGCTAGGTGCCTGAGTTTGGAATGAAACTGAGCAATGGTGTCTGTCTCTTCCATACGCATGAAGTTGAACTGGTCATTGAGTAGTTGCAACTTGGATGCCCGAACTTTATCATTTCCTTGGTGCGCGTTCTCAATAGCCTGCCACACATCTTTTGCAACTCCACACTTAGAAATGCTCTTATATTGGTCATAATCAACATCAACTAATATGATATTTAAAGCTGTAGAGTTATAATTAGCTAAGAGTTCTTCTGCATCGGTCCATTCCAGTTCGGATTTGACTCTTCCCTGTGCGTCAATTGGTGGGGTCCACCCTTTTAGGATGCTTTTCCACGCCTTTTGATCCTGCTGTTTAATGAAGTTCTGCATGCGGTTCTTCAAGTAGGAGTAATTTGTCGCCGTTAGCATTGGTGGTTTTATGGTCGACAGACCTTCCCTCATTTCCTCCATAAGAAAAACACTTAAATAAAACAAAGATCTTTAAGCCAGAATCTACACTATGTGATATAGTGACCCGCTCTTGATGCCAATTGAAAGATCTTAGATTTTGTATTACTTGCAATTGTGTACCGTTGCACTTGACAGTAGTTGCAACTGTACACAGAAGCGCAACATAGAGTGATTCTTTAACTTTTAAAAGTAGTTTGACTGTTGCAATTGTAAAAGAACAGTAAAACATAAAGCAGTAAAGAACACCAGAATTTTAACGTGGTTCGGTCCAAATGGTCCTAGTCTACGGGGTTTGCACCCAAATGTTTGACTCAAATAATATCCTAGTTAAGAATTACGATGTAGGTTTTACATCAACCCAAATCTTAGACTCCCTATAATATTTGCAGTTGCAACACCTATCCCTCAACTATTTTTGGTATACTCGATTGAGTCAAAGATCTCACTAAGCTATTCCAGAGTTCCTCTGACTTAATATTCTTCTAAAAGACTTTGACTCGATACAGGACTGACTCTCCAGTTATCTTCTTCAAAAGTGTCCCTTAATTTGTCTCGAGTCATCTCCTTATATAGGCACGACAAAATCTTCAGCGTATCTTCAGTTGCAATCTCCAGAGAATCTTCCTTCCTTATATGATAAGCGCGTCTATGATTCTGTTGCAATCCGATACTGATTTTCTGCCTTATCTTCTACGGATTCTGCATGATCACGTTAGATATCCAATACGAACATTCCTACTATATTCGTCTAGATACGTCATAAGGAGATAAATGAAGGTTAATCTTTTTAGGATGAAATAAGATCTTATAATAATAAGGAAATAATTATAAGATAATTACTATTTAAGATTTAACTTAACTAAATGATTTGCACAAAACAAGATCAATAAGCAAGAATGGGTCGAATAGTGCAAGGCCCATATCGAGTGTGGGCAACGGCCCTAACACATAACAAATTAACACCTCCAGTGTTTATTTGCACAATCCATCGAAACTTTCCTCTTTTAGAAGGTTTTTTAATTTCCTGTTTTATTAGTTTAAGCCTATTATAGAAATCAGCTAATTAAATATGACCATTGTAAATTAGTTATAATATAAATAGCTCCTAGCTCGACTGATTCATTACTTTTTCGATTCTGCTTTGATCAACAATGGCGAGAGAAGAATTTTCTCTCGAAGATTTGTAATCGTTTGTTTCTTGTTCATTAATAAACTTCAATCCTTTCATTATTTTTTGATTCGATTCATGATCATCAACTACGCTCAATTTAACATGGGAGGTGAGAAAGAAGACAACATGGGATTTTAATTTTATATTTTCTTATATATTAATTAAATTGGTATATTACCAATCTCTTATAAAAAATTTAAATTAAAATGTTTGTCAGGTTTTCTTGTTGAATTCGATTGTTTCTACGAGCGTTTTCGAAAACTCATGATTTTTCATTTTCATTTTAGTTCTAAAACACAATATATATGGTTAAGGAGATATTTTAATTTTAGATTTTTTTTAATAGAAGTTCTTTCACATGCATAATGTATATTTCTGGAAGGGGTAAACGAGATAATTCACATCAAGTCAAAGCTCAAAACCAAATTGGGTGCAGAGCGCTATCAAAGTAACCGCTAACAAATTAACAACACATGGAGTTTGTCGCTAATAGAAATAACACATGAGGATTTTTTATCAGAGATGAAACATGTTAGGATTTTGAATTTTATTCTATATGATCATGAATTGGATGCAGTATGTTAATAATTCAATAATACTAGGGCTTTTTGGCTAATAAAACTAACACAGAAAGACTTTGGTCAATTAGATATAACATAGGGATGGTTTGTGAGATTTGCTCTAATAAAATTATAAGGTGAAAGTGTTAAAAAAAGGCTAAAAAATTGGCTAATCCGACATGGAGAGCGATTTGACAGCCATGTAAGGAGGAGGCCGATTAAGAGCAAAAATGACAATTTGCCAGGAATTTTGGAAAAGATATACAGGAGCCGAAAAGTTATTGTGTATATATATTTGTAAAACTTTAAAAATTAATTGGCAAATTTGACAATTCTTAATTCCTTCTTTTCTTTCTATACAACCTTATTATTACTTTTTTTTTTTTTTTGGTAACAAAGGAACAAAACACAGGCGTTACGCCATGTCAAAATGCAATAAATCTACGACATGAGTCGGGGTTCTATCCCAGAATAGATCTCCTTCTCCCTCACTCGGCTTGCTTTTAGCCAAACCATCCGCCAACCTATTCGCCGTACGAGGTATCCATTTCAATTTACACTCCCATGGCTTGTTCATGAAACTTCGGCAATCTTGTACTTTGGTCTTTAAATCGTCGGGAATGTCACAAGTACCTGTCACCATTCCAAAACATGAGTAGGAGTCGGTTTCCACCTCTAATCGCGGAATACGCCTGTCCCAAGCTATTTCCAGTCCACGCCGCAGCGCTTCAATCTCCGATTCATCGACAGTTGGTGTGTTTATCTTCTTAAAGAAACCCCATTGCCACTTTCCTTCCTGATCTCGGGTAACCCCGGCAGCTGCGCCCGTGTTAGAATGGGAAGTAACGCTACCATCCACGTTTAATTTTAGCCAAGACTCCTTCGGCTTTTCCCACTTATTCACCCTTTTGATCATTTTTCCTTTCCTTTCCGCGCGCTGCAGTTCGACGCTAAGAGATTTAATCTTGAAGATTATTGTGTTCGCACTCTCCTCCTCATTGCGGAAGATCCTCTCGTTTCTTGCCTTCCAAATACACCAACATGTTGCCACAAAAATATAAGTCCAGCTACAATGTGGAATAGTCGTGCTCTTACCCGTTCCTCTCAAGACGTTTTCCTTCAGCCAAATGTCGTCGTGCATATCATTAAAGTGTACTAGATCCCGCCCCCTTAAGATTCTGCACCAGATCCGTCTTGCTTTCCGACAATGTCGAAGAACATGAAGGACGGATTCCTCTACACACTCACAGGCCGTGCAGTTTGCTTCTTGCGTAATTTTCCTCGTCTTGCGAAGAGAGTTTGTCGCAAGCCTTTCTTGACTCGCGAGCCAGAGGAAATGTCGTAGCTTGTTGCTCAAGTTTACCTTCCAGATCCAGTTACACTTACGTCCAGCCCCCCGACATTGTTGTCTCTTTTTTGGAACGCGCGATACGCCGATTGGCATGTGAAAATCCCACTCGAAGTTTCACTCCAAATTATCTTATCATCCTCCTCGCCCAATATGAAGCTACGTGAATTTAACTCCTCCTTAACCTCAGCAGGTATATCAGTGCCGAATTTTCCCCAATTCCAGCCTTCAACATTGTCCCAAACATCCCGAAGTCTAAGCTTTCTGTCCCCCGGATGAATTTCTTGTACGATGTCGCTTAACTTCCCCGTTCCTAGCCAATTGTCCAGCCAAAAATAGATCTTTCTTCCGTCCCCTATTCTCCATCTGAGATAAGGTTTCATTAAGTCGACACAATGGATTATGCCTTTCCATGTCGTACTATCC
This sequence comes from Linaria vulgaris, assembly GCA_948329865.1. Lineage (NCBI taxonomy): Eukaryota > Viridiplantae > Streptophyta > Magnoliopsida > Lamiales > Plantaginaceae > Linaria > Linaria vulgaris. The sequence continues at coordinate 79,531,332 of OX415253.1, forward strand.
CAAGGCTTGGTCTCATAATGGAGCAGCTTAGAGTTCTTGAGGTACTTAGCATGAATTAATTCTCTCCAAACTGATTCTTCATTCCTCAGTACTTTCCAAGCAATTTTGGCGAGGAGGGCTTCATTATTGGTACGTGCAACCCGAATTCCAAGACCCCCGTCCTTCTTATGCTTCGTGACTTTTGGCCAACCCACCAAGTGCAACTTCCTCGATGATATATCAGCGGACCAAAGGAAATTACGGTTTAATTGGTCAAGTTTTTTGCAAGCGTACTCGGGGAGCCAAGACGATTGCATCGTATATATGGGCATAGATGTGGATACGGATTGAACAAGGGTAGCTCGTCCCGCAAGTGATAGATTAACTCTTGCCCAGCCGCTAAAGCGATTAAGGATTCGGTCGAACAACTCAGCACAAGCTTCACGTCCCATTCGGCCTTGAGTAAGATTTATCCCCAAGTACTTTCCTAAATTACCCGTTTGGCCGAACCCGAGAACCTCGCAGATGCTCCTCTTAACCGCGGACCCTTGGCTTTTGGAGAAGAAAATCTTAGACTTCGCGGGGTTCAATTTTAGTCCCGACGCCCTACAAAACCTATCCAACACTTCTTTAATGACGCGCGTCGTACCCATATCAGCCTTCCCCATCAAAATTAAATCATCGGCGAAGAAGAGATGTGATAGTTTCGGACCTTGACGACACGGAACTAATGGTTTCCACCTTCGTTTCTCCACCGCCTCTCTAATAAGATAGGATAACCTCTCAACACATAACACAAAGAGGTACGGTGAGAGCGGATCTCCTTGTCTCAAACCACAAGAATGGTGGAACGCCTCAAGCGGGGAGCCATTCCACAAAATTTTTGTAGCGGCGTTCTTCACGCAGAACATTATAAGCTCAATCAACTCCGTAGGAAATCGAAACGCATGTAACGTATCCTCCAAAAAGTCCCAATCCACTTTATCATAAGCTTTTTCAAGGTCTAGTTTAAGAATCATATAACCAAACTTTGATTTTTTCTTATTACGAAGTGAATGTAGTACCTCTTGCATTACAAAAATATTGTCTTGCGTACTTCTATTCTTGATGAAGCTCGATTGTGTTGGTGCAATGATACCAGGCATAATATCCTTGAGCCTCATCGTGATACACTTCGTAACAAATTTGTACAACACGTTACATAAAGAAATAGGACGGAATTGGGATATATTTTCCGGGTCCTTCACTTTGGGAATGAGGCAAAGAAACGCTTCGCAGATTTTTTTATCAAAGCGTCTATACCTGAAGGTTTCTTTGGCAAAACATAATAAAGATGCTTGTATCCATTCCCAATTCTTGTGGTAGAACACCGCCTGCAAACCGTCCGGTCCTGGAGCCTTAAACGAGCCAATCGCGAACGCCACCTCTCTTAATTCTTTCGGGTCCACTGTACGGATCAGTTTCGGTGCATCACTAGGAGTAATCACGGCCTGAAAATCAGACACTCCCAGCCTCGGTTTCGGATTATTTCCAGCTGTGAACAGTGTTTTATAGTAATTAATCGCATGGTCGTGGAGCAGCCCCTCGTCGTTAACCCACAACCCCTCAATTTTCAGCGACCCAATTTTATTCCTTCTTCTCCTCATCTTCACCGCGTTATGGAAAAATTTAGTGTTCCTTTCCCCCTCGCCAATCCATTTAACGCGGGACTTTTGAAACCAAAACATCTCCTCTTGCTTGAGAACCTCGTCGAACTCTAAAATCAGTTCATTTTCCAGCCTAGAGAGGTACGAGTTCGGTCCATGGACAGCAGCTTTTTGAACCCCCGAAAGTCTCGCAAGAATACGTTTTTTCCGTTGAAAGATGTTCCCAAATCGATCTCTATTCCACGGCTCAAGTATCTTCGGAACTTCCTCAATCGCCTCTAGTATGCTCGGTTTCTCTTCCCATATTTTCTTTAGAAGAGGCTCGCACTCGGGGTGTGATAGCCAAGCGACTTCAAATCGAAACGGCTTGGGGCCACATATAAATTCGCCTTCATCCGTACAAGTCATAATAGGATGGTGATCTGAACATGTGCGAACCATGTGATTGACCACAGCGTTAGGGAATCGGTCAATCCATGCTTGATTTGCAACCGCTCGATCTATCCTACCTTTGATATTCTCTCCGTCTTCCCTCTTGTTCGTCCATGTGAACTTCGGCCCCTTGAACCCGAGATCTAACAAACCACACCTCTCCAAATATGATCGAAAGAAAGTCAGCCTATTCAGAGACACCGGTCTGCCTCCCACACGTTCGTGTGCATACCGAACTTCGTTAAAATCCCCAGTGACCATCCACGGTTCCGTACTTGCATTAGCTGTTGCAACCAAGTCCTCAAAAGCCCTTACTTTGTCTACTTTGCGTGGCTGAGCGTAAATCCCTGATATCTTCCATGATTCCGCCCCGTTCTTTCTAATCCGTGCGTGGATCGCTTGATCGTTCACCCCCAAAATCTCAACTTCCACCTCCTCATCATTCCACAACATCCAAACACCCCCCATCATGCCGTTCGTGGGAGCCATGACATGACGAGAGAATCCAAGAGTTCGGATTATAGCTTGCGCATGTTCCTCATTCACCCGCGTTTCTAGAATAAATACAACCGTAGGCCGGTGAATCCTCACAAATTCCCTGAAATTTCTACGGAACTCATCCTTACCTGCACCTTGACAGTTCCACGATATGATCTTCATCGAGAGGTGTGTAAGGTGGTAAGGTTGCACGGGATATTCAATCCCGAACCCCAGCCATCTCGACATCATCTGTCGTAAGATTTCTAGCATAAGAAACTTCTGTCTCCGACACTCCCATAGGCTGATCGCTATGAACTGAGTCCAAAGACTCGGTCTCCCTATCCATTGGGACAAGACTGTCCTGACTTCTATCTCCCAGATTTGCGACGGAATATCCACCACTTGGATTAGTTTGTCGCGTTGACGTATTCGTAATATCTCTAAGAGGCCGCGGAACTGAATTCTTCTCGTTGCGAACCTCGGAACTTTCAGCCATCGACCTATGAGAGCTCCGTTTCTCCAGAATACGTGCCAAGTTAGCATGTCTGCTGCTCTGCGTGATGGGAGTCGCTGCTTCGTTCTCCTGTTGAACTATGTGGTTATTTTCCCCCTCTGGATAATCTTGTAAGGCAGCAAACGTGTTTTTATTTTGGATATTTCCTTTGTTAATAGGAGTTTCCTTCGGTACTTCTTGCAGCATATAATTGGGACTCTTATGCTTGGTACTCAAATTGTTTGTTTTGTATTTTCCTATATTCTGCCGTGGGAGTACTTTCCTTCTGGTGGAGGATGGCTGAAAACCCAACTTGGTTGTTGCAATATTATTACTTGCTAGTGAATTAAAAAAAATAGGAGCAGGGATATTATCATGCAACTTAGATTTTCCTTTCTCCAAATTCCTAGCTTCCATATTCACGCTACCTTTGGTTGGTTTTGAACTCCGTCTCGGCGGGACGACCATCCAATCCCCGTATTCCCGTTGTTTCGCTTTAGCAATCAGCCACTCCGATTCCTCTATTTCTTCGATATTATCTTGCGCAGCAGTGTTCTCGGGATCACTCGGATTCGTGACCTCGGTTGTGGTATTTTTGCACTGTTCTTTCTTATGCCCTGCTCTGCCACACGAGTAACAAACCGCTGGTAGGTTTTCATATACGACTTGATATACCACGTCGTCTATGCACACTCCAAGATCCAAGGGTATATCCGTTCGGACTTGAACACAAAACCGTGCGTACTTCCCACGCGACGCCGTGTAGGTATTCCCATCGATTTTAATCGGATCTCCAATTCCTTTGGCAAGTTCACGAATCCAAGCTGTCCGAAAATATTCTACCGGAAGGTCCAAAATCCTAACCCACGTAATGGCGCTCTCAACTTTATCCTTCGCCGCTCGGAATTTCGGGCTCCACTTTCGAATTGATAGGAAACTCCCCGCCAATTGCCATGGCCCTTCGGTAAGAATCATCTCCCTCTTTTCGCTACTCAAACCTTTCATGCAGTAACAATTATGGCCAAGGTCGACGAGCTCAAAATCATTTTGCAATTTCCACATAATATCGAGCTTTGTCATTAGCGTGGGGTAGTACCAGGTATTACCGAGGACTCGAATGATAATGGAGTCTTCCCATTGCGAAATCATTCGTGTTTTCATTTCCGGAAGACTCGAGAATCTCTTGAAAGGCATGGACTCCGATGGAGGGCTTGAAGCGATGAATGCGGTTTCTTCATCTACTTCCTTTTCGGTAATACGCACATGGTCGTGTCTTTTCTTGATTGCATCCGCGTAAGAAATTTGGTTCTTGCGATTAGGCTTCTCGTGAGTCGAGTCCACGACAGTATTGTCTAGCTCCATTCCGAAATTTTCTCCTTGTCGAAGTCTCTTTTGGTTACGTGGTTCTTGTTGCCCTAAATCCGGCGGAACAAATTCCGTCGAGGCGGGGTTGATATTGCTGGCCGGAGATGGTGGTGGTGGTGCTAGGGTTAGCATGCTCATGCCCACCTTATTATTACTTTTCGATATAGGTGCAGTGGTTGTTATTTTACATTGAATAGTAACTATATTTTTGTTCAAAGAAATGATGCGTCGGATAAGGAAATAATAGTTTTTGTACAAAAATAGAGTGTAACAACCTAAATCGTTTAGACGTTTACAAATAAGCAGAGTTCTCTCTTTATATTGTGATTTCTTTTGTATTTAAACATTGGGATAAAAGCACAAAATCTCCTGAACTATAATGACTTTTTGACACCACCCCTAAACTTTGTAAATAAACAATTTGCCTCCTAACATTCCCCAACCTGTTCGATTTGCCCATGACAATTTTTCGACCAAACAATCGCCAATTTCTTTTTTTTTCACAATCTTCTCCTCGTCGAGCCCGTTCCGATGGTGGTGACGATATCGTAAAATTCAAAGCTATTACACGAAAAATTTAGTTTTAATTTGTCGAATTTTCAAAACATATGATGAACACCTTCAAGTGTTCTTCATATTTTCCAGAAATTCGATGAATTAAAACTAAATTTCCAGTGAAATGACTTTGAATTTTGCGACATCGTCACCACTACCGGAATCGTCTCAACTAAGTTTTTTATGATTATTTTCGACCAAAATCTGGTCAGAAATAATATTCGTGATTATTTTCGACCGGATTCTGGTCGGAAAACTAGGGAGAAAACAATTTCCGACCGAATTCAGGTCGAAAATTCTAAAAAAAATAGGCGCATTTTTGAAATTTTCAATTTTCAAACTTTTTCTGCCCAGAAATCGGTCGAAAAAACTCGAACATTTAGGCAGGCTTAGGTGGAAAATTCAAATTTCCCGAAAATTCAAATATTTTCTCCAAATTCTATAAATACACTTCATTTTTCACACCATTTTCATCTAATTTACACAACACTTTTCTCTTCATATTTAAACACCTTTTTTCACAAACACAAATATTTCACCAACATTCAACTTAAACACTTTTTCATCTTTAAATACTTTTTTAAACACAAATCCTTTCAACATAAACACACTTTTCTTCCTTTTATTTTTCAACTTAAACACTTTTTTCTTCAATTTTTTATTTCAAACACTTGTTCTAACATATCTTGCGCTAATTCAACAATAATTTGACTAACAATCACTTTTTTATGTTTTAGATTGGTGCAATAAATCGAAAGATTTCAAAAAAGCAAAAAAATAATATTCCGGTAATTATTACCAGAATATTATTTTTTTATTCTGTTAAATATTATTTCCGACCAGAATCTGATCAGAAATCCCTTAAATATTATTTCCGACCGGACTCGGTCGAAAATTTCTTAAATATTATTTACGACGGTCTCCGGTCGGAAATACCTTAAATGTTATTTTCGACCGGACTCCGGTTGAAAACCGTTGAAAGAAGTATTCGGACCAGAGTCTGGTCGGTATAATATATATTTCGACCGGAGCCCGGTCGATATAATTTATATTTCTACCGGAGCCCGGTCAGATATTCTTTTCCAACCGGAGTCCGGTAGCAAATTTTCCGACCGGGGTACGGTCGCAAAATTTCTTATACCGACAGCACTCCGGTCAAAATATTTGCTACCGAACTCCGGTTGGGAAATAATATTTCGACCGGAGTCCGGTCGGGACCTTTTCCCGACCGGAGGCCGGTCAGAAAAATAGAGTTCCAACCGGGGTTCGATCGAGAAAAGTTTTCTGACTGAAGCATTTCCGAACGGTTTTTTCTGACCGGAATGTGGTCGGGAAAAGGTCATTCCCGACCGGATTTGGGTTATTTCCGACCGGAGTTCCGGTCAGAAAAAGCCCGATTTTCTTGTAGTGTTTGTCCAATAGATAGGGAATCGCTCTGAGCTCAGAATACCCTATGTGAAATGGCTAATGTGCCTCGTGAAGCATGAAAGGATCTCCCTAATGATGATTAATGGGCTAGACTAGCTAATTGGGGTGCGTTGAGTAGGCTTTTAATGTGTTGGGGTCTTAGGTCGAGATTTGAGTATCCTAGGGGGGTACCGAGTGGGTACTCCTTTAAAATTATTTGCACAATGATCCCTCAATGTTTGGGGTTTTTTACAAAGTGTTACCCTATGTCTTGAAATACTTATTATAGCCTAGATTTATTTATTAATGTGGAGATTTATTTATTATGTTAACACCTAACCACCTCATGGGAGGAGTAATTTACAATCATGAGTTCTGACGAAAGTTCGAGATACATTCTCAACAAGGAGTTTTCCAAGCATTTGAAAAATAGGAAATAAATTATAGTGATAATTGAAATCTGTCACACAAGATGAGTAATTTGGCCTTACCAAATTTTCACGAGATTGAGACCGATGTCTCTAATTTGTCTTAGAACCTTAGAGAAATTCAAAAAACGGTCCAATCATATGGCAACCATCAATACCATACGCCCGAGTACCTTCTAGAAATCCAGACTAAACTCGAGACTATATTCAGACGTTAGAAGAAGATCTTTGAGAATCTTCAAGATATCTAACGACGAATGAAGAACTTGGAATCCTTTCCAAGATCATCTAAAAGAAGGAAATGAGGAGGTTACCACCATCTTTTGGAAGTGAGCCTTTACTACACCAGAAAGGTAAAGCAATTGAGGTCAAAAGAGAAATGACAAGAAACGAGAAGCTGAAGGCCTTGACATGAGGGAAACCCAGTACTCCTTAAGATCATGTCCAGAATCCAGTTAGACGAGATCAACTACGGAGACCTGCAAGATCTTTTTGATTTAGCAGAATCGTTCTTGGGTTTAAAACTCGTTAATGTCCAGGCCTTGTAGGATGCAATTGTGATATCACAAAATCCTCCCCAGGAGCGGTCAACAGTAACCGAAAGTTTTGGATCTCATAATCCAATTCGAGATGAACCCATGCCTCATCATAACGATTTTGTGGCAGGATCAATGTTTCCGGCGATGCCAACTAGATCAAGATCCCGGAGACCAGATGTTCATGGGACACTATATGAAAGATCCCAAATTGATCCGATTCATGCTTATGGGCTCATGCTCAATCTAGATATACTAGATTTCAATAACTGAGAAACACTGATCGATGAATGGGCATCAGTCATGAGAATTGCAGCAGCAATGCTGGAACTCAACAATGAGGGGTTCATAATGATGTTACAAATGAGCCTCGAGGGATCAGTCAAACTTGAATGGGAACATGCGACTCCAGAAGTTAGAGATGGTGTTCTATCTGACGAGGCCCTCAAAGACATTGTTGACATGATGGCCAAACTTTTCAAAATCTACATCATCGGAGAATGATATTTTATTGATCCCCAAACCGGAGGAGGTGACCAGAAAAGGGCCAAAAGATACAAGCAAGCATTGTATAGCTTGGAGTTACATGATATATGTAACATCAATTTATACATCAAGCTCTTTACTGAGTACAAATGGAAGAGCCAAATTAACGAAGAAACGGCGATCCCATTGTTCTTTGCCAATATACCAAGTCCATGGCGAGAGATGCTACTTCGTAAGTATACACCTGTTGGGATAGATACAATAGCCCGAAGGATGTCCTTTCTCAAGGTAAAGTTAAGCGAGTGGTGCCAAAAGGTAGTATTCTAGAAGAATTACAAGAAACTGAGAGGAATCAACAAATAAGTCCGTTTTTGCTGCGACGACAATGACGTCCCAACGGTCATAGGAGCACCCGAAATACACAGAAGAAAGAAGCATAGGGATCACCCCTATGAACAAAGATGAAGCAGGTATTCCAGAAGGTCTTCATGGAGACCAAGGAGATTCTGGTCAAAAGAAAGGGCTCGAAGTTATAAATCAGGGCAGAGGCCAAGACCCAACTCTGGGGAACGTCTTCCAGTCAAGGAAGTATAAGCAAATCGCCAACGAGGTGGACTTTCAGAAGAGCATATGCACGGGCCAATGAGAGTTTCAAGGACTATAACTGTTGGACATGTGGTGCCAAGGGACACATCTCAACAGACTGTCCAGAGAATCAAAGAAGAGGAGTTAGATAGTTCGAGGCTACACCAGAATTCGAAGAAGTTGTATATTTTCAAGAACTCGTTCAAGTGTACTAGTTTGAGGATATTCCTTTAGATGAAAGTATATATGAAGAAGATGAGGGCCAAGATGAGTCTTCACAATCCAGATCAGAATCAAACTGAAGACGAGGAGATCTTATGCCAGGAAGTACAAGAAGATCTATCAAGATTCTTCTCACAAACAAGCATATCCCACAAACCATTGATGAGGATTACGCGAGAAGACCCAAAGCTTCAAGTTTACAATGGGTTTACTATCAAAAAAATGGAGAGAGCCTTAGCCCAGCTAAGCCTCAGATAACGAAAGCATCACATTATCTTATGGTCATTGCGGGAGAAATAACAATCCCAATGGAACTAACAAGTAATGTGATGGAAATGCAACTGGTTCCTATGAATGAGATAAAGGAGGAACTAAGTCGACTCAATAAAGAAGTTACTCAGAAGATGTCATGGATCCATATTGGAGCCATAAGAATCTTGATAAAGGCGACATTCAAAAAAAGAATCAATTCGCCAATTGATATTGCCATATTTGACAGGAGAATTCAAAACCTACCGGACGCCTGTCTTGGAGGAATATCAGGGAATATATTTGCTAGAAAAGTGGCAACATTCGTATATCCAAAGATTGCCTATAATCTAGCGGATCGATATTTCAACTGGATTCTTACACTCCATCAAGATTTCAAAAATAAGGAGTTAATGAAGGAAGGAGATAGGCCATACTCTATCACCTACAATATTTCCTATGCCCTCTCCAATACTCATCATTCTAACCTTTTCCGAAGGAAAGAGTTTGTGAAGATACCCGAAATCTTTGATAAAGTTGCCCATGCAGTCAAACCAGATATTTCTGATCTACCACACATCCATGAGATGGATATGATCATACGAGATCAACCAGTATTCAACAAGAACACTAGTTAGAGGTTCGAACCCATGAGAGTTTATTTCCATGAAAATAGGACGCACAACCTAACATGGGGAAAGAAACCAATTGTTGAAGTTGTAATCGAACCAGGAAGGTTTACAACTAAAGAAGAACTCTAATGTCTAGGAGGCTGGTGCGAGGTCGAGGTAATCTTTGACATCACTCAGAAGGATAATACCTTTCCGTGTGACACCTTATATTATTTGAAGCAACTCTTAGTTGGAAGATATCAAGGAAACCTAAAATTAGGTGGAATGGATTTCATCATCAGTGGGCGAGCAGGAAAAACCCCAGAGCAATTAATTATTGGGATATAATTTTTGGAGGATCACAAACCTTGGAAAAGATTACCAGACGGAATGGAGTTTACAGTGGAATGGAAAAGATAGAGATTCAGATGACCACTAGTCTATTCTCAATATACATCTCAGTAGGGATGTCATACGAGAAGTTTCTAGCTGAATACTTCGTGGCGTATATCGACTCAGGAGCTGGTATTTGCACAGCCAAACTAGTAGTTTTCCCCGAAAACATCGGAGAAAATTTACCAACAGTCTCCGGAAGAGATTTCTTGAAAAGGATTATTCACTTTAAAAGAGGAATAAAACAAGTAGAAATACTGATCGACGGAGCAGGAGGTACCCCATGGTACAAGGTAAAGACGCCACCAATCTATTTCCACGACACTGGAGCTGATATTTTACTCGGTAACAATTTCCTGCGAATGTTTAAACGTATTACCCAGGATAATGAAATAAGACGCATAGATATTGGTACAAAGGTTGAAACATGCATTTTACAGAAAATTTCCAGTTCAATTTCGCAGCAAGCGTGGCGATATAGGTAAATTTGCCACCCAAAGATGAGTGACCAGAGGAAATATGGTAAGACAATCCTACAGTTTAGGATTGACAGCCTATGTGGCCAGAAAGATGAAAGGATCAAAACAAAACAATCGAGATCCTAAAGGCCAACTTAGAACCAAGTCCTCACTTGGATATCTCTAACGAAGAATAGATCTCGCTAGAAGATGCTAAACCAAGATTTGAATAAACTTCAACGAAGATCCTTTAGCATGGTGGAACAAGAACGAACTCAAAGCATCCTTAAAAATCAAAAAAGGAAAGGAAAATGAGTTTGTTAGATACAAGCCCATCCTAATGAATCAAAACGATCGTAAGGATATGCAAAAGATTCTTAAAGAGCATCTTGACCTTAAGCTAATCTCACCAGGAGTCTCTCCATACAGCAGTCCCGGATTCTTAGTCAGGAACCATGGAGAAATTAAAAGACGAAAGCCAAGATTGGTGACCAACTACCAAGGGATCAACAAAATCTTGAAATTCGATGGATACTATATCCCAACCAGAGAACACCTGATTAACTGTGTCCAAAATGCAAAGGTCTTTTCAATGTTCGATTGCAAATCAGGGTTTTATCAAATCAAGATGGAAGAAGAAATCAAGAAATATACGACTTTCTCCACACAACAAGGACACTATATTTGGAATGTTATGCCAATGGGATTGGCTAATGCACCCCACACATATAAGAGGAAAATGGATAATCTCTTCAAGGATTATTTCAGATTCATGTTCGTATATGTCGATGACATCCTCATCACCTCAAGGAACATCAAAGAGCATATTAGACATGTGGAAATATTCTCAGATGTTTGTCATAAGGAAAGATTGGTGCTATCTCAAAAGAAGGTAGTTATCCTAACAAGGAAGATTAAACTCCTCAGAATAGAGATTGATGAATCAGGTATCATCCTTCAAAACTATTTGGTTGAAAAGGTACGTGATTTTCCTGATAATCTCAAAACTGTTAAACAACTCCAGAGTTTTATGGGGTTGGTTAATTTTGCTGGAATGTTTATTAACAAATTGGCAAGTTACAGGAAATTCTTTAGTCCATTGCTTAAGAAAGATGTAGATTTCTGATGGACGAAAGAGCATAAGGGAACAGTGCAGCGGGTTAAAGCCATATGTCAAAACCTTCCCAAACTGGCAATACCTAATGACGAAGATGATCTGGTACTCTATACAAATGCAAGCGACCATTGGTGGGCAGCGGTTCTAACAAAGGTTGAACCAAAAGGAGAAGTCCATTGCAGATATTGCAGCAGACTATTTGTTGACAATGAAGCAGTAAGATGGCATATCAACGAGAATGAGTTCTTTATAGTTCGAAAGGTTTTTAAAAAATGACCGTTATTCCTACTTGCTAAGAAATTCACGTTGAAAATCGATATCACGAGTTTCAAAGCTTTCTTGAAAAATAAAATTGAAAGTAAACCTGAGAAAGCTAGATTGCTAAGATGGCAGGCTGAATGTCAATATTATGATTTTGATGTTCTTGTAATTAAATCTCACGAAAATATTCTTGCAGATTTTTTAACAAGGAATGGAGGCAAGTGAAGCCGATACCATTCTAACAAGATGGAGGCACCACAGGGAAAACCTTGAGGAACTTAGTAAGGCGATCGATAGTCTGGCAATTAACGCTAAGGCTTCCGGTCATGTACAAGAAAGTGATCTTAATAAAGTCAAAAACGCGATGAAGGCTACTTGGTTAGGTAGCACGAGTCTTTGGGAAAGTATTATGGACCCAATATTACGAGACGCCTCCACATCAAAGGTAAAATCCGAGCTACGAGCGATAACGCTTGATGATGGAAATTGAAGCAACACAGGTCCAGTTGGTGATCCTTTCGAGGAAAACACCAACGAACATGTCGATTTGAAAGGAGAAACACCTAAGAATCAAAAGATACCTCATAAATTAAAGAGGACGAGATTGATCTTAGGCCCAGAACAAGGACTTCTAAGATTGATAAAAACGAGCAAAAAGCGTCTTTGATTGAATATCAGACGACATGGGACATGCTATACATGAGAACGGGACTTATCCCAGGAAATCTGTGGCCGATTGGTAAGGGAAATATCCGAGAATTTGGATACTACCAAGTTCAAAGCCTGAGAGTGTACGAGAATGGTTTGACTTTGGTTGCATAACTTCAGTCTATACCACATCGCCAGGATTTCTGGAAATTTCTAAATTGCCAGAATGGATTTACGAGATGGTTTGATTTTGATGTTCTTGTAATTAAATCTCACGAAAATATTCTTGCAGATTTTTTAACAAGGAATGGAGGCAAGTGAAGCCGATACCATTCTAACAAGATGGAGGCACCACAGGGAAAACCTTGAGGAACCCAGCAACGCGATCGATAGTCTGGCAATTAACGCTAAGGCTTCCGGTCATGTACAAGAAAGTGATCTTAATAAAGTCAAAAATGCGATGAAGGCTACTTGGTTAGGTAGCACGAGTCTTTGGGAAAGTATTATGGACCCAATATTACGAGACGCCTCCACATCAAAGGTAAAATCCGAGCTACGAGCGATAACTCTTGATGATGGAAATTCACGCAACACAGGTCCAATTGGTGATCCTTTCGAGGAAAACACCAATGAACAGGTCGATTTGAAAGGAGAAACACCTAAGAATCAAAAGATACCTCATAAATTAAAGAGGACGAGATTGATCTTAGGCCCAGAACAAGGACTTCTAAGATTGATAAAAACGAGCAGAAAGCGTCTTTGATTGAATATCAGAGGACATGGGACATGCTATACACGAGAACGGGACTTATCCCAGGAAATCTGTGGCCGATTGGTAAGGGAAATATCCGAGAATTTGGATACTACCAAGTTCAAAGCCTGAGAGTGTACGAGAATGGTTTGACTTTGGTTGCATAACTTCAGTCTATACCACATCGCCAGGATTTCTGGAAATTTCTAAATTGCTAGAATGGATTCACGAGAAAGTGTAAGAGACTTGGAAGAACAATCCTACGCTAGAAAGAGGAGATGTTTTGGAGCTAAAGTTTATATCAGCAGCTCCAAAAATTACAGGAAAAAGGTTTCCATCTGAGCATCCATTTTATCAAGCTGCAAAGACCCAACATGAAGGCTATGGATTACATGAAGCCACCACTAGAAGGACAATTCTTAGTCTCCCCAATTTCTAAGGATGATATTTCTACCAAAAGAGCGTGGGGACTTTGGGTTTGTCTTACCGAGATGGACAAAGCCAAGTATTCGTTCAAGATCTTTCAAAAATCAGAGAACGTATCGTTTATGCTGAATAGCATGACGAACAATACTACTCGATTTGCAGAGAAAATCTTTGAAAACAAAAGGCAAACGCTGTGGAAAAACGAGATTCCAACAACGGCATAAACCAGCCAAAAATTTTGCAACATGATTCACGTTAGCTGATGGAAGGAGCGTATCTGTCCAAAATATCCCGATCAGAAAGAGCCAATTTTCGAAAAGAGATTCCCAGTAAAAAGAGATAAATGGGAAAACGACAGAGAGGACCCCTCAAGTTAGGGAAATATTCCATGTGCTGGAAAGCGGACAAATTTTACTGGCAATGCAAAAGGAGCCATGTGATAAAGAGCATGACCACCCCCACTAAAGTCAGATTGATAATGGAGGGACCACAAGCTTCAGTGGAAGAAAACATAAGGAGTGACGATTCCACTATCCAATGTAGTTGAAGTCCACATTTGAAGTCCGAAACTTCACCTATATATTGACGAGCTAAAGAAAGCAAAGGGCACCGAGCATTCCCCATTGTTTTCTTACAAAGAAATAAAAGAAGTCTAAATAGTCTGTAATAGTTGAGTGTCTATATTTTTAAGTTCTGTTGTAAAATTCCGAGTGTATGTGCGTTGGTGACAAAGCTACTATGTGTAGATAAACATGTAACTCCTCTCTAAAGGAGTTACAATTGTTATGTAATAAATAAGTTCTCACTTGTAAATAAAATCAGGGCTTTTGCGTATGCGTGTTGAAGCATCGTGTTCTTGAACATTCATTCCGAAATTAATCTCTTATACCCGGAGTAGGAAACGAACCAGAGTTGTGCTATTTATCGTTGAAGGAACCATTGCAGAACCATCTGTTGTAATCGAGTGGTTGGATGCCGACGGTCTTTGTAAAATATGGTGGGATACCTGACGATATCACGGTCAAAATGAGGTACTTTTAAAATTTATGATTTTTTATTATTGATACGGAAGTATGCTGGGCCTGATATGGTCGTAATAGACTATTTTCATAAACTTGATGGTAATAAAATAATATTTCAAGACTTGGGGTTTATTTTACAAAATAACACCAGGACCACTTGCCATGTGTCATTATTATAAAGGGGATACCCAGTGGGTAACCCCCTAGGATTCAATAAATCCTTAGGTCGAATCATTTACGTCAGACATAGCTCAGGCAGGTCGGACATGTCAGCACCATGATGTTTCACTAGGGATGTTTGAGGTGGAGTGGACAATTTGAGGCATTTTGGCAATAATGCCCTTGATGTAGGTGGCGTTGGAAGTCAATTACGGTCTATGATTGGTTGAAGTGTAGTCTCTATATTGTAGCACACTAAATACAATATTAATTTTGAAAGATCAATCTTATCCATAAGTTTAAGTAGAAAAATACAATATTGAAGCAACTACGAAAAGATTATGTTGACGGACAAACTTTGATACCAAATAAATGATCATAATTTTTAGGACGAATAATTAAATTTGCCCCTTAACTTTTTTTAAAAAGTTAATATGCCCTTTTTTTTCGGGCCTTGTTTTTATGCCCCATATCTTTTAAAAAATCTACTAAAAATGTCCTCGGCCCTTATTCGGGCCTAAATTGCCTAAGTGGTGGTACAAAATTGCACTTTGCACCACAAGATAAATTGCATTTTGCACCCTAAAATATTTTAGGATGCAAAGTGCAATTTGTTTTGGGGTGCAAAGTGCAATTTTATACTGCTACGTAGGCAATTTTGGCCAGAATAAGGACCGAGGGCATTTTTGAAAGATTTTTTGAAACATACGGGGCATTTTGGCAAGACCCAAAAAAACGGGTATTTTAACTTTTTAAAAAAAGTTAGCGGACATTTTTAATATTTCGTCCTAACTTTTACATCAAGAACGATTGTGACAGTTAACAACATCAAGAAGTTCACTTGTACAACGAATTGAGTATTCCTTAACTCATCATCATTTAAAAACATTAATAACAAGTTGCAAACTATCAATATTTCTATATGCAACATTTGCACAAATATGTGGTGTAATATAACAAAACTAAGATTTCCTTGTTTTTCAAAATAATAGTGAAGTAGCTTCTGAGTTCTAACATCATATTCTACCTTATATGAATACTAATAACTAAATTAATTGCTTTACCTTATCGTGAAGTCGTTGCATCTAATAGTTCTGCAAACTAAGACCGATAAGTATAGAGATTATACTTGCAAAAAACACAACTTCCTACGTGCATGTTATATGATATATAGATATTATCATCCAATAAATATAAATAGGTGAATTGATGTTTGTATACTTTTACAAGTTGCAAATTACACTTTTTATATGCATGGGTGGCTACCAATTTTAAAGTTCTCAGAGAATTGTTTTAAACAAGGTAATAAGCCAATTTTCGAGAGACAAAGTCGAGTTGGAGGGGAAGTTGTCAATTTAGTAGAAGTGCATTCTTAGATTTACACTAGGGGCGGATATGAAACTTTTCATATTCTTTTATGGTCTAGTTTTTCCTCTGAATTTGATAACTTTATTTTTTTTGGAGTATTTCTTATACTCCCACTTTAGCAATATATTAGCTTTTGTCGATAAAAAAGAAATTAATGCATACTTAACATATAGCATAGGAGAAGAATTTATCTATTATTCCCAGTAATATATATTTCTATTCACATATGTCATACCTAAGTAATGATCATTATCCGTTTGCTTTTACAGATAATAATCAGAATTATCTAGTTATCCATCTTTTTATATGAATATCTGCCACTCATTATCCCAATTTGATCTCTGAAGCAAGTTTTCTAGGTACACATAACTCGAAGATAAGTATCCACATATTTCGATTTTTGTTTTCCAGGCCTGTTTTTCAATCTGATGTACTGTACTTATTCATTTAAAAAAAAATGCCCACCAGGTAATTAATTATTTCGACTTCACGCACATAAATGTATTGACGTATCTGCAAGTATAGTTTTATCCGTTTCGTTTTTGTCCAAAATATGAAAATAATGTTGGAACCGGTGTATAAACATAGCAACAATTTCCAGATTTCTATAACATAAATAAAATAAACATGTAAGCATATATATATTATCAACAAGAACATAAACATGATAATGTTCATACAAATATAACTCAAATAAATACACTTTATAAAACATAAACATAAAAGAACACTCATTATAAAATATGCAAGTGTGATAGAAAAACCTCAAACGATTAAATAATTGTTTATAGTGGACGAGTCAGAAGCAAGCCTCTTCCCCTTAAGATCACTATGCCGCGGCTACCGCTTCAAGCCCTCTTGCGGCATTGACCTCCCAAGGTACAACGTCCTTCTCCCGAGATAGCAAGTGAAGCGCTATACTATCTCCTCAGTCGAACACTAGCGATACTTGCAGAACTCCAAATGATTATGCTATGAGTTTTATGCACAAAAGAATTTTGATATGAAAGATGGTTTTATCTTGAGCTATAAAGATATCCTTCTTTTCTTTTCAAAACCATGTCTTATTTTTCCCAAAAAACATCTATGTAGGGATTATATATAGAACTTTGAGGTGCGCAAATTACCATTCACACCCTCTAACTCTTGGCTATTAATATATATAAATATATTATGCCACACTTTATATTGGACTCAATTCCAATATAATTTAATTAATATTTTTGGTCTCAACACCAAATTAATTAAATTCTCCAACAATCCCTCACATGAATGTAATTGGCTAAAATGCACGTGAGCCTAACAATGCTAAATGCAATTTCAGAGTTCTGCCGGAACTTGTTGCATCGGGATAGGTGGTTTTGGGCCTTGAACCTTCCTTAGTGAAATACCATCGAATATACTTGCCAACCAGTGGACGTGATGCCTTGAACTGTTCGGACGTTTTGTGTATACCAAGACAATGATACTCATACAACTCATTCCAGTACCGTATTGATTCTCGTTGTTGTCCGTTTCGGCCCTGGACTGCTTGGAAAATTTCATCGAATGCTTTAGAGATTTAGCTCTTTGGTATCATCACATAGAAACGGCCCCTTCACATTCGACATATGTGATCTCTCATTAAGAGTATCCTGCAATACCCCGCTTGTGTTCACAAGACATAAGGATCATTAGAACCTCAAGTTCTCCTTAACCTGTGCAGGTCTATCACTCTTTCATCCTAGAAATGGGTTGGGAACTCAATTTCCCGAGTGCTTTGTTCGACTCGGCCCCACAATTCGGTTGTCTCTTTGAACCTGCAAATTGGGGTTTACAATTCAGGTAGGGTTGCCATCATGGGGTGATGTCTTTTAGTGGGCTCAAATTTCCCATTTCCCTCGATGAATTTGCTACTTAGTCTCTCGCTAGACCTTTCGTCAATCGCCTCCAATATTTTCTTTAAACTCTTAAAGTCTTCGGAAAATATTATGATTAATTTTCTAACTTAAAAGTTTAGAATAATCTTAACCAACGCTTCCTTCTTCTAGCCCCCACATTTCTTTTCTTTTCCTCAAGGAAAAAAATGTCTCTAGCCTCAAAGAAAATAGAATTTATTTGATTTGCGTACATAGCGTCTTATTTCAAATAAATTTGAATATTTAACCTATTTAGTAAAATAAATAGTATTAAATCTCACTTGCTTCTCACTAAGCAATTTAATTTACACACTTATATTTAGACTCAATTCCAAATATTTTAAACAAATATATATATATATATATATATAAATACAAGTCTCGCACTTGTTTTTATTTTCTACAAATATATATATATATATATATATATAGATATATAACATAAAGTCTCACTCTTACAAGTCTCACATTTGTGTTAATTCCAACAAATTATATATATATATATATATATATATATGAAATAATATACAAGTCTCACGCTTGTTTTATTTCCTACAAATATAAATATATAATATACAAGTCTCAATACTTGTGTTATTTTCAACAAAGATTTATGTATATATATATGTAATAACATACAAGTCTTGCACTTGTGTTATTTCCTACAATATATATATATATATATATATATATGTATATTATACAAGTCTCGCACTTGTATTATTATTATTATTATTTTTTCCATGTCATAAAGACATCACAAGTAATCGAAATAAATTATAATATTTGCCTCACATGCAACTTCGATTACATTTATTCGTAAAACTAGTCTCCTCACACGAGACTTTTTACTACATCAAACTTGAACACTAGTCTCAGTACTAGCCTCACATTTGTTAGAGTTACCTCCAGTTAGACTTATCTCTGATACTACTGCAACCAAGTACACGTCGTAATCAGAGTTGTGGCCATTCGCATGAATACGCTGGCATTTCTCCTTAGTACCGACTGCCCCTTTGTTCTCGTTTTTTTGGAACGTTGGTAACAATCCTGGGCCTTGTGGCCAGATTTATCGCAAACTTAGCAGTCATCTATGAACTTAGTCACTTGGGCATCCCCTTGAGGTAAACACAATTGTTTCCTTTTTGCCCCCATACTCGACCATCTTGGCCGATGAGATCGTTAGACTATGTCTCCACGGCTGCATCACATTGGGGATCCTCAAGATCCACCTCAAGTTTCTCCTCATTAAGAAACCTTGACAAGTTTAGGGTTGTCAGAAAAACACAATTTTTCTATTTTCAACGTCAAAGTCAGATTCCTGACTTTTCTAATTTCTCAATTTGAGAACATGGCGTCGTGGTTCTCAAAACCATCATAACGGTATCAGAACCGTTAAGTCTTAGAAGCGACATAACGACCTCAATGTCGTAGCTTCATTTGTGGGAACTCTACGCTCACAACATAGTTATTACATTTTGAATTTTTCTTCAAGTTAATTCACAAGCCTCAGTACTTGGAATTAATAAAATTCTTTCAACAGGGCGACATGCAATATTCGAATTGCTCACGAATTCACATGCAATGTTTCCACTCAGTGGTTCACTTGCAATTACCTAGAGCATATGATCTACAAACATCTAATCTCAAAATTAGACTATATCATAAGTCACGGTTCACAATCAAAGTCCTTATACTCAGTAGCTTAAAGCTTTAATATCATTATCACAAATAAAGATGATATATTATAACATTAATATAATTACCGCATGTAATCATATAATAAAGATCACCCTAAAGCACGTATCATGCATGTTACATGTAATATAATTTCCGCTAGTCAACATACTTAATTCACAAGATTAACACAACTCCATAATTATGCTTTCTTTCATATTCACATAAAAGAAAATTATGATGCAGGGAGGTTTATTCACTTCCAAATAAACCATAACCATTATTCATTAATTATAGGATAACTCATTGCTAAAACATGGACACACGTGCAACATTATTATGATAACGTCAAATTAAATCAGCACACATGTGACATAATTTGTAATTAAGTGGTCAAAGAGTGGGCAATCAAAAGAAGTAACTCCCCATATTTTTATAATATTAACTTTATTTTCAGGTCTCTCGTCCTGAGAGTTTCTTTCTCTTCTCGTAGGAGTCCATTGCTGTTCGGAAAGGCCCTCTCGAGCTCTTTCTCGCCGCCGTGCTGCTCTAACGCCAGACGGCACGATTTTCCGCCCTCCTTTCGCGAAACTAGGGTTCTCTCCTCTCGTTCTTGGCCCTCACTGCTGGGAATTATGGTTTTGCAATTTTTTTCCCTTTCTTTTTTCTCTTTCACTTTATTCTTTTGCGCGTCTCGTAGTAATCTCTTCAGTGTTTCACCATCTTATTTCTTGGCTTGTCGTACATTTTTCTGTCGCAGGTTGTTGTCGTAGGGAGTGTTCACCCCTTGGCTGGCACGAGTGGAACCCACCGCAACACCTTCTCAATTCATCACCTTCGTGGACTCATGGGGGACATTGATACTCAGTTAAGGGACAGTCTTAGGGTTACGGACGTGGAAGAAGGAATTGTGATTCCGGACGTTGCATGGCAAAATATTAATGAGTCGTCGGAACTTACCCTCGTTGGTCGCCTGATTACTAATCGCTCCTTCAACTTTCAGGCATTTTGCAATGTGATTAAGGGTCTGTTCAAGGCACACAATGGGCTTGAGATCACACGAGTTGCCGAGGATCGTATGCTTTTCAAATTATTCCATATGATAGATAAAGACACGGCAATTGCAGGGTGCCCATGGTCTTTTGACAAACAAATCTTGATCCTTAGCGAGATTGGTCCCGACGAGCTTCCGACCACAGTTAACTTGGACCTCTGTAGCTTTCATGTTCGAATTTATGACCTTCCTCTCTCGCGGCAAACAAAGGAATTTGCAAGTTTCATTGGTCATAAACTGGGTTTGTTTGAAGATGTGGAGTTGGCGGACTCATGGGGCGTTAGCATGCACATACGGGTGAAAATCGACATCACAAAACCCTTGGCACGATTCATGAAGGTTCGAGGAACGGGTGGGCAGGACCTTACAGTGACATTTAAATATGAAAGACTCCCAAATTTTTGCTACTTATGCGGGGTGATTGGGCATATTATGTCTGACTGTGAGGAACGATATGATCGATCGAGAGCGAATGACAGTGAACTTCCTTGCGGTCCGTGGCTACGTGAAACTCAACAGGGGGTTCCCCTTATTATCAACATTTTTCAGATAGAACACGGGATAGGAGAGGCCGTATTGGATAGAGTTCAGCAAAAAATTTGGACCAGTCATGGCGTCGGCATTCCCCTCCTCCGAGTAGGGTGGTTTCTCCATCAGCGAGTACCGCACATGAGCAGCCACCTCGGGAACAACGCACGAACAGACTCCGAATGGTTGCGAGTGGCACAACAGATGTCGGACGTGAGACAAACATCGGGGTGGATCAGAATCTTAATAGAGCAGCAGGTAGCAGCATTCGGATTGGGACTGAACAGAATGGAGAAAACAGGCGGTTGGAGAAGGGTATGGGAATGACAATGCATTATCAAGGGGAGACTGGAAGCGAGTCGTAGAGGACTGTTTCGTCGGAGATACCCGCAGTACTATCGCAGGGGCCTGAAATACAGTTAAAAGGGCGTAAGGTACGAATGAATAGGAAAAAAGGATACAAGGATCGGTCAATAAGCGAGAAGCCAGTGGGATGCAAAAGAACTGGGTCGCAACTTGAAGAGGAATCAGCGAGAATGGGTAAGAAAGTTAGGGAAGGCAGGCAACAAATCTCAGAGTTTATTGACGAATTATTGGCGGAGGCTGTGGAGCAGCCCCGCCTCACCAAATGAGTATCCTATGCTGGAACTGTCAGGGCCTGGGGAACCCTTGGACAGTTCGCGAATTGAGACAGATGGTCTCGCGTTGGCACCCTCCTCTTATCTTTCTTTCGGAAACAAAATGCCGCACGAGGAAGATAGAGGTTTTAAAGGGACAAATGGGATATTTTGGAGTTTGTGTAGAGGCTAAAGGAAAATCAGGAGGTCTTGCGATGTTGTGGGAAAAATCTATTGATGTCCGTCTTGTTAGTATTTCGACCAATCATATTGACGTGGTCGTGTCGGGTTTGCTCGGGGGCCCGGATTGGCGTTTTACTGGATTCTATGGAGAGCCTGAGGGTACATTACGCATGAACTCATGGAATTTACTCCGACGTCTTAAAGGGGATTTAGCTCGTCCATGGATTTGCGCGGGGGACTTTAATGAGATTCTTCACCAAAAGGAGAAGACGGGCGGACAGAATAGACCGAACTGGCTCATGAGAAACTTTAGGAAAGCACTTGTTGACACGAGATTGAGCGATTTGGGATCATCGGGACCGAGGTATACATGGTGTAAACAGAATATCCATCCGGATACAATTTGGGAGCGATTAGACCGCGCATGTGCTGATGATGCGTGGCGTAATCTATTTCAGGACGCGCGAGTGATGAATTATCCAGTCAAACACTCGGACCACCTTGCTATTTTGATTTAGCCACGACCAATAACCCAGATGGAGCGCGCACCATCACAATTCAGATCCGAGGCCGCGTGGGTTAGGAAGGCGGATTGTGACTCCCTTATAAAGCAGTTATGGAGCGAGGTAGGTGTCGGGACATTAGAAATCAAGTTAGAACGGTGTCGACTGGGATTGATTAAATGGGACGCGCTGGGAGGTGTTCAGATGAAAAAGAAAATTAAGGTGTTGAATGATCAGCTGAAGGGCCTTCGCATGGGAAAAATCTCGAATGACTCTAAGGCTAAGGAAAAAGAAATCATGAATGAACTTGAGGAGCTGTATGTTACAGAGGAAATATATTAGAAACAACGTGAAAAGGTTCAGTGGTTAAGGGAGGGGGATCGCAATACTAAGTATTTCCACATGAGAGCAAATGAGCGGAAACGGAAAAATCACATTGCACGCTTACATGACACGGCGGGGGTTGTTCGATCAGCCCCAGGGGAAATTGATTTGATCGCTGCTGAGTATTTTCCGTCTATCTTTGGGTCCACGCAGCCTTCGAGGGATGATATTGAGGAGGTATTACGGGACGTGAGCGGTCGCGTGAGCCCTGAGGTGAATAACAACCTTCTTCAACAATTCACGGCGGAGGAGGTACACCTAGCCTTAAAAGAGATGTATCCTTATAAATCCCCGGGGCCGGATGGCTTTTCTGTTTGTTTTTATCAAAAATTCTGGACGATTGTTGGGGAGGATGTTACTAAATATGTTCTTGCTTTTTTGAATGAGCGCATTCTTGATCCTATTGTGAATTTCACTCATATTGTGTTAATACCTAAGTGCACTGACCCCATTTTGATGATGCAGTTCCGCCCTATAAGCTTGAGTAATGTTAGCTTTAAAGTTGCTTCTAAGGTTATTGCTAACAGACTTAAGCCGTTTCTTCATGGGGTTATCGCCCCGTCACAATCAGCTTTCGTGCCGGGCCGCCTTATCACTGATAATGTCCTTGTTGCGTTCGAGCATAATCACTTTCTCAAGAATAAAAGGACGGGATATCGCTGTTTTATGACGTTGAAGCTTGGCATGAGTAAGGCATATGACCGGGTCGAGTGGTCCTTCTTGGAATAGGTAATGCTTAGGTTGGGGTTCGCCCCTGAGTTCGTTTCTTTAATTATGATGGATGTCCGTTCTGTCTTTTACTCTACTCTTATTGAAGGTCGTCAATCTAGTGTTTTTTTCCCCGAAAGGGGCATAAGGCAGGGGGATCCACTTTCCCCCTACCTTTTCTTATTTGTTTCTGAGGCTTTTCAGCGCTCGTGGCTAAGGCAGAGGAACGAGGGGTAATAAAAGGTATAGCGGTGTGTCGGAATACGCCTCGAGTGTCACATCTCCTCTTAGCCAATGATACACTTTTTTTGTGAGGCGACTAGGGAGGCGGCTCTTGGGATTCGGGAAATATTGATGCGGTATGAGATTGTTTCGGAACAAAAAATAAATCTCGAGAAATCAGTCTTGGTGTTTAGTAAGAACACAACGGTTAATTGGGCACAAGAGTTGGGGACGACGTTGGGCGTGACAATTGCTGACCATCATGAAAAATACTTGGGACTCCCGTCGGTTGTTGGTAGGTCGAAGAAGGAGCTATTTGATTTTATTTGAGAAAGAGTGTGGAAACGGGCACAAGGATATAAGGGTAAAACCTTATCGAACGGGGGCAAGGAGGTATTGATTAAGGCGGTCATGCAATCTATTCCGACTTTTGTGATGAGTGTGTTTCGACTGCCAGACAGCCTATTGAGGGAGATTGGATCAATTATCAGCAACTATTGGTGGGGTAGCGGCACACAAAATAAAATTCATTGGCTTGCGTGGGAGAAGATGTGTCGAAAGAAACAGGAGGGAGGACTTGGCTTTCGCAATCTCAAGGCTTTTAATTTAGCGTTGCTTGCAAAGCAAGCGTGGCGAATTTTTCAAAACCCGGAGAGTTTGGTTAGTCGAATCCTTAAATCAAAATATTTTCTGAATTCCTTCTCGGTGGAGGCGCGCATGGGTACTAATCCTTCGTTCTCGTGGCGGGGAATTTGTGAGGTTATTCCGGTGATTATAAAAGGCATGCGATGGCGAGTGGGAAACGGCGAGCGAATTTCTATATGGGATGATGCATGGCTTCCCCGACCGACTACGTTTCGTCCCATCACACCAAAACCGGCAAATATGACTATGACGAGAGTTGGAGAACTGATTGATACGGCGACGGGGTGGTGGAACATGGATCAGATTCGGGATATATTTTGGGAGGTCGATGTGAAAGAAATACTCTCCATTCCTTTGGGTAGCGCGGGGAACTTGGACTGCTTGATTTGGCATTATGAACGGAGTGGGAGATTTACGGTACGGAGCGCCTATCATCTAATTATGACGCAAGGACTGCTCGTTAATGGGGAGGTTGCTAGCTCCAGTGACCACGCGCAATGGAAGCAAGTTTGGAAGCTACGCTGCGCCAGCAAAATAAATATTTTTTGGTGGCGGGCGTGCTCGGATATCTTACCTACACGACCGAACCTATTAAGGCGCAAATCTGCGAGTTGGGGACCTGTATGACGTGTGGTATGGAAGAGGAGCGACCGCAACACATTTTCTTTTCTTGCCCGGTTGCTCGACAAGTGTGGGCGTTGGCATTTTTTCTGACTTCATCTATGCTACGAGAGGGCGAGTGCTTATTGGATTGGGGTAGACGGATGTTGCAGGCCACGGGGAAGGAGAGAACCGCGGAGGCAATCACGCTTTGTTGGGCCATGTGGAGTAATAGGAATACGGTGTTAGTTGGGGAACGGCCGCGTCCTCCAGCGGAGATTGCTGAGTTTGCTCTGACATACGCACAGACTTGGCACGAGGTGGGAACTAATCCGACACATGTAGCCCCGCTGAACCCGCACGTTTGGACGCCGCCAAGAGAAGGATGTTACAAAGTAAATTTTGATGGCGCAATATTTGAGGGAACGGGAGAGATTGGGATCGGGATAGTTGTCCGTGACCATGTCGGATCGGTAATTGCAAGAGTGCAGCGAAATCTTAAGGCGTTGTTGGATCCGACAAGTGTGGAGGCACTCGCGGCTCTTTGGGCGATTAGATTGGCGGTTGGAATGAATTGGGATAAGGTGGTGTTCGAAGGGGATTGTCTCAACATAACTCATGACATCATACATCGGACACAAACGAATGCTACATATGTAAATATTGTGGCGGATTTTCTACGCTTGTTTGAACCGCGTGAGTGTTTCTCGATTCAATGGATTGGTAGAGAGGTGAATTCTTTGGCACATGATATCGCGCGGGCGGCAAATGTGAATCTTATAGAACCTAATGATCTTATCTTTGCCGATGTGTAGTGTGGTTTTTTGGTTGTATTCTTGACAATTTTTTTGGGGCGCTCTTGTAGCGCTTTTCTTAATACAATGGCAGTTTTACCGTTCAAAAAAAAAAAAGTAACTCCCACTAATCATGCGTATTTAATCGGAGAAAATTAATGCAAGAATAAGCTGTTTCTCAACACGTTATAATATAAGAAACCGTTGCACATTAATTGGTAATTAAGGCGGAAAGATCCATATTATTTGCTCATGCATTCTCAATGTAACTGCTGCTAATTAATTGGTCATTGAGTACTCCTCTCCACAAATTCTCAAACTTTCAGAGGATTAATGAAAGTAAATGTGCACGTTCTGGTTCTAGCTCAAACGATTAATTCTCAAACACGAAACAAGATAATCAAGTTGAAGGAAAAAATACAAAATGAAGGCACAATAAACGTGTATTATGAACAACAAATATAACTAATTAAAGCACATTTCATGATACCAAAACGTTGATTAAGCGCACAATGCAGTAATACAATAAACTTAAACCGTACCTTCATATATTCTAGCAGTCAAACCTAAATATGCACCTTGAAATCCGGAGATGTTACTAAAACATTTTCCAGCATATAAAGATACACAACAATTGCTATAACACGGCTAAACACTAGATAAAAAGTAAGAAACGCATAGGACATGAAAAATCACTTATCAAAACCAATAAATCTTCTTAACCGCAAACTTAACCATTACCTGAAAACCGTTTAAACATACAACCAAATCTGGAAATCCTTATACACACCAAAACTAAATTATAAAAATAGTGATCTTAAGATTGTTGGAACCGGTGTATAAACGTAGCAACAATTTCCAAATTTCTATAACATAAATAAAATAAACATGTAAGCATACATTATCAACAAGAACATAAACATGATAATGTTCATATAAATATAACTCAAATAAATAAACTTTATAAAACATAAACATAAAAGAACACTCATTATAAAATAAAATATTTGTTGGAGAATATTTGGAATTGAGTCCAAAATAATAAGTGCAAAGTGCAAAGTGTGTGAATTGTAATTGCTTATTGAGAAGCATTTTATTTGTGAAATAAAAATTCAATATTTGTGAATATTTGAATTTTGAAGACATACTTATTATTGTGCTTGAATGTGGTCAAAAATCATTTGAATGCATTCAAATGGTTATGAATGACAAGAGTAATCACCCCCTTTAATGTCTTGTGGTTGTTACATTTTTTCTCACCTATAAAAGGAGGCATCCACTCTTGCGAAAAATCATCCAACAAGCATACAAAACAAAAACATTCTTTTTGCATACATAACATACATTTTTCTAAGTTCTGCAAGTATTACGAAGTTCGATAGAGGAATTGATCTTAGCTTCAAGACTTTTCCACCGCGACGGACGTTGTACCTTAGGAGGTCGTTGCCATCGAGGGTTCGAAGCTGAACCGGCAAATGGATTTTAAGGGGAGGACGTTAAACTTCCAACTCGTCCAATTCACTCCAAAAAAATTTCTTACTCGCCTAATCCACTCCAAGGATTTTATCATCAGTTGCTGAGAGGTATATCTATATTCATTTTCATAATTTGTTGCGATACATATTATATGAAATCACATGTGTAGGTTTATGTGTTTGATACTGGAATTATAATTATAATTATATTGTTATTCATATGTGTAAGTGCACGCTCATGCCCAACAACCTTAACATCAAATTTTCTATTTACGTATTTTGTGTGTTGCACGTTCTAGGTGGCTATATTAATTTTCCAGAATCTGTTTATAAGACACGTGTTGTTAATCTACTTCTTTGTTGTAAGGTTTCTTAGATTAAGCTTTAATTCTCAAGATTTCCAAAAACTTTGGAGTGTTATCTGTTTATATTTGCAATTGGTTTTCCAGAAACTTTTATTGCCTATTGTCTGCTGTAAGGTTTGGTTTAATTGAGATTCGAACCTGCTCCCTTCCCTTAGCATGCATGTTTTCAGTACCGTTTGATCTGTACTGATTCTTGCTATTGAATGAGATCGGTTACATATTTATAACATAAATTAAGCTGCTGGATTAAAATCTGTTAAAAGACGTTACAATTTGGATTCGAACCTGTAACCTCAGACTCATTTTCTCTAAGTCCCACCGTTAGAACAGCATTTAATTCTATTTATTGCATGCGTAAATGTGTAATTGACTTATAGTGCTGCAGTTAATTATTTAGTCTTTAACTCCCATGCTATATTATATTGTTGATGCAAGCTTATGTGATTAAATTAAGTTGAGAAACCAAACCGTACATGTGATAGTACTTTAATTTGGGAAAATTAAAAATAGTTGATTATATGCTTGTGATATTGCACGTGAACCATTGAGAGTAAGAAAAAAAAATTCAAAATAATTTCAAGTATTGAGACTTGTGAATTAGAAGGAAATTAAAAGTGAGAATATCTATACACACGGTTCCGTCGCAGAAAGGTGGAGTGTAAGCGGACTTGTTCCTCCACTGGCCTGGGAACCTAATATTCTGTCGCAGAAAGGTGGACTTTAAAGAGGTTTCGTCCCTCCACCGGCCTGGGAATATCTGTATAAATATTTGAGTTGAGAATTCTCAGCGATACTAATCAAAATAATTGTGAGAATTATTTGTTTAGTTATGGCGGCTGAAATTTCAAATAACAACTCGAATGAATGGTGGGTAGACATTGGGGCTACTCGACACATCTGCACCAATAGGTGGATGTTTAAGACCTATAAACCAGTAGAGAATGAGCAGTGTTATAAGAGAAACTCTGTTGTCTCGAAGGTTGAAGGCGAAGGGACGGTTGTGGTGAAGATGACCTCGGGGAAAGAGTTGACCCTGAAAGGGGTGCTTCATGTTCCAGAGATTCACAAGAATCTAATATCTGGTATAGTACTGAACAAGAAAGGGTTCACACTTGTCTTTAAGTCAGACAAGGTCATCCTGTCTAAGGGTGGAACCTTTGTGGGCAAGGGTTATTTGTCGGACAATCTGTTTAAGATGCTTGTAACGACAATAGCGCCTAAGACTA
Organism: Linaria vulgaris; assembly: GCA_948329865.1. Lineage (NCBI taxonomy): Eukaryota > Viridiplantae > Streptophyta > Magnoliopsida > Lamiales > Plantaginaceae > Linaria > Linaria vulgaris. The sequence continues at coordinate 79,560,288 of OX415253.1, forward strand.
AGATTCAGACTAGAAATGAGGCTAGCACGTCCGTTGATGTAGTAACTGTGAGAGAATACTCGTGTGCCGCTTTATGGCATGGTAGATTAGGTCACATGAATCTTAAATCTTTACAAAGATTAAGTTCACTAAACTTAATACCAAAATTTAACATCAACCATAAGCACAAGTGTAAGACTTGTGTCGAAGCAAAAACGGCAAAGTCCTCGTTCCACTCGATAGAACGAAGCACTGAACCACTGAGTTTGATCCATACTGATGTATGTGATCTTAAGTACGTACAATCTAAAGGCGATAAAAGTTATTTTATAACGTTTATCGATGATTGTACAAGATATTGCTATGTATACTTAATGAGAAGTAAAGGCGAAACAATAGACATGTTCATTCACTATAAGAATGAAGTTGAGAACCAACTCGGAAAGAAGATCAAGAATCTTCGAAGTGACCGAAGAGGCGAATATGAGTCGCCATTTGCATAACTTTGTGCAGAAAGTGAGATTGTTCATCAAACTACAGCGCCATATTCTCCCGAGCAAAATGGTATTGCAGAAAGGAAGAATAGAACGTTGAAGGAGATGATGAACGCGATGCTCATAAGTTCTGGTCTACTTCAGAACATGTGGGGGGAAGCTTTGCTCTCCGCCAACCATGCGCTAAATCGCCTACCGCACAAAAGGTTGGATAAAACGCCTTATGAATTGTGGAAAGGACACGCGCCTTGCTACAAGTTCTTAAGAGTTTGGGGCTGTCTAGAAAAGGTCCCAATTCCGCCTCCTAAAAGGACTAGGATACGACCTAAGACAGTTGACTGTGTATTCATTGGATATGCGCAAGATAGTAGCGCATTTCGATTTTTGGTACACAAGTCAGATAACTCTGAGATGAGTGTGAATACTATCATTGAGGCTCGAGACGCTTCATTCTTCGAGGAGATATTTCCCCACAAAACTCGATTCATTGAGGAAACGAAAAGAAATGTGGGGGTGAGAGAATCTCAAGAAGATGAAGAAGAACAAAGTCCGAGAAGAAGTAAAAGAGCTAGAAAAGAGAAATCTTTTGGCTCAGATTTTCTAACACACATGTTAGATAATGATCCCGTTACTTTCAAGGAACCAATGTTCTCTCCGGACTCGATTCTTTGGAAAGAAGCGGTAAACAATGAGATAGATTATGTCTTACAAAACCACACGTGGGAGCTAGTGGATCTTCCTCCGGGAAATAAACCACTAGAACACAGGTGGGTCTTCACGAAGAAGATGAAAACTGATGGTACCGTTGACAAGTACAAGGCGAGACTTTTAGTCAAGGGGTATAGACAAACATAAGGTGTTGATTATTTCGACACTTATGCTCATGTTTCCAGTAAAACGTCAATTCGTTTAATCATTGCTCTCGCAGCTTTGTTTAATCTTGAGATCCATCAAATGGATGTGAAAACGACGTTCTTAAATGGAGACTTAGAAGAGGAGATTTACATGGAACAACCCAAAGGGTTCGTGGTTCTAGGTAAAGAGAAAAAGGTGTGCAAACTTGTCAAATCCTTATATGGGTTAAAACAAACACCTAAACAATGGCACAAGAGATTTGATAATTTGATAGCGTTATGCTTTCAAATGGATTTCGTATAAATCAGAGTGACAAATGTGTTTACGTGAAAGGAGAGGAAAAAGACTATGTTATAGTCTGTCTCTAAGTAGATGACATGATGATTGTCGGTAATAATAATAACATTAATATTACCAAGAAGATGTTGTCACACAACTTTGACATGAAATAATTAGGTCTTGCAGATGTCATACTTGGGATGAAAATCACCAAGACACCAGATGGCTACGCACTGTCCCAGGGTCATTACGTCAAGAAAATTCTTGACAAGTTTGACAAGAAGCGATGATATTACAAGAACACCAATAGAAGTGGTGTGTAATTTGCACAAAAACTATGGAGATAGTGTGCGTCAGTTAGAATATTCAAGAATCATAGGTAGTCTGATGTACCTCATGAACTGTACTAGACCTAATATTGCAAACTCGGTGAATAGACTGAGTAGGTATATAATCAATCCCAGTACTGAGCACTGGAAAACGATAGTTAGAGTACTTAGATATCTAAGATACACTGCTAACTATGGATTGCATTATACCAGACATCCAGCGGTCATAGAGGGCTTTTCGGATGCTAACTGGATCGCAGACTCCAAGAATATAAGATCTACGAGTGGATACATATTCCTAATTGGAGGTGTGTCGATTTCTTGGAAATCATGCAAGCAGACGTGCATTGCAAGATCAACTATGGAATCTGAGTTCATAGCGTTGGATCTTGCAACTGACGAGGCTGACTAGCTTCGGAACTTTCTTCAAGATATTCCGATATGGCCAAAGCCAGTGGCTCCTATTAGCGTGCACTGTGATAGTCAGACAGCTATAGGAAGAGCACAAAGTAATGTGTACAATGGGAAGTCTCGACACATACGTCGAAGACAGAAGAGTGTACAACAGTTGTTGAAAACTAGCGTAATTTCCTTAGACTTTGTGAGGTCTAAAGAAAATATTGCAGACCCATTGACGAAAGGTCTAGCGAGAGACCAAGTAGAAATTTCATCGAGGGGAATGGGATTGAAGCCCACGAAAATGACCTCCAACCACGATGGCAACCCTACCTGAATTGTAAACCCAAATTTGCAGGTTCAAAGGGACAACCGAATTGTGAGAGGTGAGGTCGAACAAATCACTCGGGAAATTGAGTTCCTAACCCATTTCTATGATGAAAGAGTGATAGACCTGTACAGTGAAGGAGAACTTGAGGTTCTAATGATCCTTATGACTTGTTATACCATAGCAACAAATAAGACCAAAGTGGTTTTAACGGGGAACCTTCTATGCTGATTGTCTCCTTTATGGATAAAAAGATCAAAGGAAAAACAAATGAGTTCATTGCTAAAACTACCATTTAATTGACAAAATCTCCCTATGAGTTCATTAGCACACTGCAACCACGCTCTCTTTTAAGTATGATTATTTGACAAAAAATGCCCATTGTGCCCTTGAATAGATATTTTAAAGTATTATTTAGAAAACTTAAACTACTTGTACCCAAAACCTTCACACCGGCCTCAACAACAAGACTTTAACGTAAAACCTTCAATACCAAATCGAATTAGTTTTAACGTTCTCGTTCACCTCTACCGGATATTAGATTAGAATGGGAATGCGTCATTCCAAGCTTTTGATATTTATTTTCTTCGTCGGTAATGTTTTTAGTTTTAGGTTTATTTTTAAAATATAATATTCAAGGTCAAAACTATATTTTTAGTTTAAAATTACACACTACAAGATTTGTGCCTCATCTAAGACCGCCACTTAGCAACCGTAACACTGTTGCAGCGTTTCTGAGACCGCAAAGCAACCGCGCCGCGGTTGCAACGCAATTGGGATCGTAAAGCGGTCTCAATTGATCGGTTGGACCAATTAGGACCGTGACGCGGTCTCTGCGTTTGGGCTGAGACCGCATTGCGGTCCCAAGTCCATTGGCTGGACTAATCCAGCCAATAGGCCCGAACTTTTGGCCCATTAGGGCCAAAATTTCGGCCAACATTAGGCTTTGGCGTTGCCTCAGCCCTAATTTGTTACTCATAATATTAAAAAATAACCTTTCTTTCTTCATTTCTTCTTCTCCAACTCTCACTCTTCTCTCCTTGATCCGATCCATTTTCGCCTCGTTTCACGGCCAAAAGCGACCGCATCTTAGCGTTATGGACCGCCCCGCCGTCCCCACCCCACCACCGCTTCAATTGCGACCATTTCGCCATCTCTCGTCGCACCGCCGTCCCTCACCGCGTCGCCCACCGTTCGTTCGCCGCCGCACTTCTTCACCGCCGTTCGTATGTAGCTTCGTCGGAGAATTGTTAGTTTTTTTTTATTATCGATTTATGTTATAATATATATGTTTAATTGTTATTAATTTTGTTAATTATATGTTTATTTGTTAGTTTGATAGTGTAATTGTTTGGTTAAATTGAAGATTAAATAGTTAAGATTAAGAATTGTTAGTTTAGTGGTTAAAGTCTTAGTTTAATGTTAATTAAAGTGTTAATTTAGTTTAATTAAAGAGATGATGATTAATTTAAATTGATGAATGATTATTTTTGAAATGTTAGTTTAAATGTGTATTTGTTAGATTAAAGTGAGGTTTAATTGTTAGTTTAGTTGTTAATTTCTTAGTTTTGATGTTAATTAAAGTGTTACTGTACTTTAATTAAATTGATGATGATTAGTTTAAATTGAATCATGATTAGTTTGAAATTAGAGTTTAAATGTGTAATATTTAGATTTATATGTATTATTATGTATGTTAGATTAAATAATGTATAATTGTTAGTTTAAAATAAAGTTTACATGTGTTATATTAACAGTTTTATTATTATTATTTAAAGTTTATAGGTGTTGGTTTAAATGATAAATTATTGTTTTAATTAGTGTACATAACTTAGAACAAATGATCTTTAGGAATTTTTGGATAAGAAGAGGGCTTTAGGGATTTTTTTATAACTTAAACATAATGTTAATATTAGGGATCTCAACTCCGATGCCTTTAGAAAATCTTATCACTTAGTAACGATTGTATTTTAGGAAATCTCTACAACGTATCAATGTTCTAACTTTGACATTTCTCATTAGTTTCGTAGTACATCATGTCAGACGCTCCTCCGCATCGGCTACGTAAGTCTCGTGGTGGCCCTCCTTCAGAAGGAGGTTATGGTCGAGGTAGTAGATCTGGAGACCCTAGTGCTGGTACTGAGGGTTAGGTTGAGGGTCGTGGTAGAGCCGAGAGTGGTGGTCGATGTAGTTGTAGACTGATCGTATGTATTATCCAGTAGGGTCGTGGTCCATCGACTAGCGTTCCAACCGAGCCATCCCTTCTGCCACGACCTCGTGGGTCGGGCGAGAGATCTACACCGTTGTCTCCTCCTCTACCGCGCCGGCTTACATATGACGATGACGAGTCCCCTACTGCAGTTGTACCGCGCCCGAACCCCCGTTCATATGGATGTGACGTTGGACCACGATCATCAGAGTCCACTGGAGTCCATCGACCACGATCATCAGAGTCAATCGGAGCGCATCGACCGCTATCTGCCGAGTCTAGCGAAGGTCAGAGGACACCACCCATCGTAGCTGGATCGAGCCAGAGGCCGACAAGAGCGCATCGACCGCCATCTGTCGAGTTTAGTGGAGCTTAGAGGACACCACCCACCGGAGCTGGACAGAGCCAGAAGCCGACAGAGACTCCAGCCACAGACACGCAGTGCCGACCGGGCATGGGACCGTCTATTGGAGTCACAACACCACGACCACCCGGGGAGAGGCAAACCATTACATTGAGCCGTAGAGTTATTACCACCCACCTAGTTGCAAGGTAGCAAAGACGATCTCTAGCCTAATCAAGCATCTTACGACGGAGTTTTGGCCCTCCAACTTGCAGATGCCGGAGGTTGTACGGCAGGGGATGTAGACCAGATTCATGGTGATAAATTATTACATAATAATATTAAAAAATTAGTGCATTAATAAATAAATGAAAAATACGAATAATCTTTAAATTTTAATTATATTGTAGAACATCTATGGGGCCGTTACTCGGAGTTGGGCGCTTTGTGAAAGGCCTTCGTTACGAAGGTGAAGGGGTGCTACAAGCATTTGATGAGCAACACGAAGGTCCAATACTTTAAGAATCTAGAAAAATCGGAGTTTAGTGTGAAAAAAAGACGTGGATGAACACAACTTTGGAGGCTCAGGCGGACGTTCATTGGGGGACCCAGGCTCATCGAAACTTTTTCTTGAGGACACAGATCGCTAGACGAGGAGGACGTGATCCAGCCGATTTACCAAAGGCACCGCCCACCTTTTTTTGGTGGTTCAGTTGATTATGAGCAGATCAAGCACATGATTGTATGTTTCATTTGAATCAACAATATAATATAGTCCTAATTTAGAATTCTTAATTTTAACGTACTTAGTCCTTAAATTTGTAGGCTAGGAACCAACCCAACCGCCAGACCTTATTCGACACGATTAGGTGTACAAGGTTGGACATACGAAGAAGGTGTCTGGGACTAGTGGAGCTACATGTGTCCCATTGAGGCGGGAGTGGGTGGATGTCCGTTGCAGACTTACTTACGTAAGTGTTTTCAATTTTGTACTCGTTAGTTTTTGTGAATCCAATCCTTTTAATATTCTAATTACTGATTCTAATTTTCCTTTCTTATATCAACAGAAGAAGTACTTAAAGGAATTAAGAAAGATATATTCGCCGCCAGAGGAGTTGCCCGAGTGGGACAGATTGTTGGAAGAAGGCTATAGGAAAGGTGAAAAAGGGGAAGGCGAAGGGGTTACCGGATGATGCTGATCCGACGAACTTCGATATGCCCTATAGGAGGGAGGCAGACTACACGCCAGTCTACGTCAGGCAGTTAGCGAGGGAGAACCACAAGTTGAGAACGACCCAGGATCCAAGAGTGGACATGCTCCTAGACTTCTTGCATGACTGAGACTGTATGTGGCTACGAGTATAGGTCGGCCGATGCGCGAGCTTCCATCAGAGTTGTGCATGGGTTCAACTATTAGGTCCGAATCAGGGTTCAAGGTTACTAGGGTGCCACGTCCAGCACGAGATCCATTTGCTCCCACTTCTTCCACAACGCCAGGGTTTGTTGTTGACAATGATGATGATGATGAGGACGCTGAACTGATGGACGCTGATACCGCAGGTCATGGCCTTGATGATTTAGGTGGTGACAATGAGGGGACAGAGGGCGCAGAGGAAGCAGATCCCTTGGCGACCTTGGATGATACTTATGTTGTGGGGCTGAGTTCTGGTGATGAAGGGGTTGAGTATTCGGATAGCGAGCAGTTGAGCTGAGGTTTCATGTGGCAGTTGAGTTATTGTTGGACTTTTTATTATTGTTGGACTTTTTATTAATGTTGGACTTTTATTAAATATGTAATTTTCTTTTTTATTTTGTTTATGTCTTAGTGTAAGTTGAATGTTGAACCAAACTAGTTTCTTTTCTTTGAAATGTTTGTAAATTTTTATTGTTAATAGTTATTTACATGTTGAGTTAATTTTTGTATATTTTAAATTAAATTGTGTGTTGTTCTTGTCATTTAAAAAAGCTAGACATTATTTCACAAAAATAAAGCCAAAATGTAATTGAAAAAAAAGTGCAAACTCATCACTACTACTAATGTGCAAAGTTTTACAAAAAAATAAAACTCTGAAGAAATTGCTTTGATTTATGGACAATACAACATAATTTCCCTATCACACTAAGGAAGAGAGAGAGAGAGAGAGAGAGAGAGAGAGAGAGAGAGAGAGAGAGAGAGAGAGAGAGAGAGAGAGAGAGAGAGAGAGAGAGAGAGAGAGAGTATTAATGTCGAAAAAATCAAAAATGGTAAACCCTTGTGTTGTAGAGTGAAAACCGTCCCCAACCACTGTTGCACCATCGCCAGAAGTGATATTTCTCATGTACCACTACTGTTACAACTAGATGTTGGTGTAAAACCCGCCGACTGGTGGTACGAGATCACCGACATCTGGTTGTAACAGTAGTAGTACATCAAAAATATCACTTCCGGTGATGGTGCAACTGTGGTTGGGGAAGGTTGCCACTCTACAGCAGAAGGGTTTAACAATTGTGGTAGGATTCTTCAAGAATGTTTGGTTTATATAGGCAAAAATTGGCATTCTGCAACCACCACGCGGTCCCAGAAACCAACAACTACAATTATCAGCAACCGCGTCGCGGTCCCAAAAACCAACAACCACAATTATCAGCAACCGCCTCGCAGTGGTAGAAACCAGTAGACGTTAGTTTCTGGGACCGTGTGGCGGTTGTAGAATGCCTGCCGTTGCTATTAGCAACCGCTCCGCGGTCCCTATTATGAATTCTGTTATTTTTTGAGACCGCAGGTCGGTTGCAATTGAATGTATTTGTAACCGATGTACCACGTTGTTAGTTTAGTTGATAACTACCCTAATAATAGTAAAAACAACCATGATTTCATAAAACCAAATTAACAAGGTGTGTATGATGATGAGTTGTAGATAGAACATAAAATAAGTTCAACACTAATAACTCTCTCGTTCACATTCAATCTACTATTTCATACCTCAATTACTTGTTTGTAATCATTTATTAGTTCATTTCACATGTAGTATTGATGTTTGTTGTTAAGAATCACAAACAAATTGAGATTTTTCCATAAAATAGCGATTCTGAACTACGAATATTATTTGAGACCATGTGATAGTCACAAATAGAAGTAATTGAGACCACCCTACAGTCCCTAATACGTACATTCGAGACCGCGACGCGGTCCCTAATAATATTCATACACGACACGACAATATAAATATTATTAAGGACCGCAACGCAGCCTCGAATCAAGTATTAGAGACCGCGCCGAGGTCTCAATAACTCGTAATTGCATTTTTCAAACCTTTAGCAACCGCGTCGCAGTCGCCTACGCCCCAAAAAATTCAAATTTTCGGCGGGTTATGGGGGGAATTTGAATTTTCACAAAAATCAAAATTTTCACCCCATCTTCTATATATACCCACCGCTACCCTCTCATTTTTTTCCAAATCCAAACAAAAAAAAAACACCAACTATTCTCTTATTTTCTTTTCCAAAACCAAAACAAAAAAAACACCGACTCTTCTCTTCTTTTATTTTCCAAATCTAAAAGAAAAAAACACCCAACACCAACACCAACACCAACTCTTCTCATTTTTTCTTTTCCAAATCCAAAACAAAAAAACACCCAACGCCAACACCAACACCAACACCGACTCTTCTCTTCTTTTATTTTCCACAAACTCTATCTTTCATTTGCTTTTTTGTTCATCGTTTTTACCTTTCTTCATTTTTTGAAATTTTATACTTTTATTAATCTTTTCATTTCAATTTATTAATTGTTCTTCATTATTTAATTTTATTTTTTCTTGTATATTACTTTGTTGACATTATTTATATGTAATTTCAACAAAAAACCAATAATATTCTAGTAATTTACCGGAATATTATTGGTTTTTTTATTTCGTTCGCAGAGTAGCAGAGATCACAACACGGTCTCCGTTAATATTCATACTATCTGGGACTGCAATGCGGTCCCAGAGTTTGAATATTAACTGAGACCGCGTTGCGGTCTCAATTGCCCATTTAAATATCAGAGACCGCGTCGTGGTTGCAATTGTTGTTCATGTTTTTGGGACCGTGTCGCGGTCTCAGATACCCTCCAAGTATCTGGGACCGCTTTGCGGTCTCAGATACAGTTCAAGTATCTGGGATCGCTTTGCGGTCTAGGATTTATCTAGGACCACTTTGCGGTCTTAGATACTCTTCGGATTTCTGGGACCGCACTGCGGTCTCAAAAAATATTTGGGACTGCGCAGTTTCTCCAGTTGTAGTTAAGGTCAACTATGACCGCGTGCCGGTCTCAGATGAGGCCCAAATCTTGTAGTGACAGCGTGCACTACAATTTTTTGGTCTGAGTCTTTTTTGTTTTTGTTTTTGTCAACGAGAACATAAGGGTTTTTTACCAATTAAAATAACACAAAGGGTTTTTTGTCATTTAAAAATAACACAACGGTAGTTTCTTTATTTACCCAAAGACAAATTATTCTACTACGGATTGTTATGCTCCGATCGACACTTTATTATATACAAAAAATTCATTCATTGATGAAACTCGAGAATTTAATCTACTTTTACATGGAAAAATATATTTGAGCCATATAGTTTCCTTTATAATAATATTTCACCAGTTTTTACATCTCAAATTGAAAGGAACAAAAATACCACAACCACTACAAAAATAATGCTCATCAGAACGAATATTTTAGCAACGAAAGTAACGCCGTCTTTTAAGTGAAATGTTGATTCAAGTTAAATGTGGTGGAGCAGATGGGGACAAAGAATCCTTCCCTAAGCATTAGCAAGAACCTGTGATGCACTGATACCGATACTAAGTCGGCTATGCAGTACCTGATACATATCGCTACCGAGTCAGATACCGATACCAGTACTAACCCATCTGAAACGCCACGTGGCGTATCCTTTAATTTTGAAAAATAAAAATAATTTGATACGTATCCGATACATTTTTTTAGACGTATCGAACTATTGTGGATCTTTTTCACAAACCTTTTAGGTGTAGCTGAAGATCTGGTGTATGAACATAGTAATCTTCGCCTTTTCTCAAGAAAATCTCCACATTATATGCAATGAGGTACTAGGATGTAGGATGTGGCTGGGGATGCCAATGACCATTTAGACGATGTTGATGTTCTAGGAATTGCAGACTTGTCGCTTGATGAACCGGAACCTTAATCTATTTTGTTTGCCGAAGAAGTCTGTGAAGAAACAATGTAGATTGTGAATATGTGATGTTCAGTTTAATCTTGAAAGTGAATTACTTGAAAATATTATTATTAATTCACTTTTTTTTAATATGACTTTATATAGTCATTAATCGTCGAGTATCGAACATCTTGATTTTGTAATATTACATGAAGCTTATTAACTTGTTGTTTAACTTATTTGTCATAATTCACGTTTGTATGTTTTCTCTTAGTTTGCATGACTTTCTTTTTAATGTTAAACCTTTTTTTTGTATTTTAAATATTTTAAGTTTTAAATTCTATTGTTTGTTATAAAAATACATATAATAAATATTAATAATTTTTTATATATAGATGTATTCTTACAGTATCGGTATCGGTTGTTTTAAAACAATATTGTATCGGTGTATCCGTACCGTACCGTATCCGAACCTGTGCAACATAGGCAAGAACCTTTCGCCCCCGAAATTCAAACAATTATCCATTAAAAAAAATCAAATAGTTAACTCACAGGAAATGCATTTTTTACTATTATTAAATAAAACGAAGCAATCACCATTAGTTCATGTCCTTAGCTAATAAACTAAAAATACTCTGGGATGGATAGGGCTGTGCAGAAAAAATTGGATCGATCGAATGATCTGATCTAAAAATCGAATCGAATATTTGATTTGTGGTTTTTGCCTTAGGATCGAACCCCCATTTGATTTGATTCTCGGTTTTAGAGGTTAAAAATTGTATCGAATCGGATACACATTATATTTTTCAAAAATAAATAAATATACTAGTGTACTAAATTAAGTTATAAGATTTATGCTAATTAAATACTAGTAAATAACTTAATATATTAACCAAAGTATTAACACTTTACACGTATTCCTTTCTCAAAAAATACCACACACATTTTCCTTTTTGGCCGTGACTTGTGAAGTATCGACCTTATTATGAGTTGTAGTTTAACTACCTAAAGTTGTAATACTTTTGTATCTACTATAAATGTTTGATTTTGAATTGTAACCTACTAATTACTAAGTATTAACTATGGCTTTTGTCTTTTTCTTTTGGGGTTTCTATTTTGAACATTGGGTTAATATTTTATAATGAGAAACCCACTAATGCATATGAATTTGGTACAAATTATCATTGTATTCATGTTTATTCAAGTTTCCTTAAATTTTAGATATAAAAAGTTATATGATGTTTATTCATTAATATTAAAATAAAAAGGACAAAAAAGAAAAGAAGATCAAGATCGAATCAAATCAGATCAAAATGCACAACCCTAGATGGAGGGCTATCCCAAAGGATTTCTCACACTCTATTATTCCTATTGAACTTCGCCAAAGCATCGGCCAATTTATTCGCGGATCTTGGAATCCATTTAAAGACTTAGTTCTAGGGCATGTGAAGCAAACGTTTACAATCCTCCACCAATGTACCAAATTCCTATTGGGGTTCTAACTCTCTTATCAGAAGTTTAAACACCACCATAGAATCTGTTTCAAGTTCTATGTTGTTTACCCTCTTATTCCAGGCTAGCTATACCCTCTTCCTTAATGCGACCAACTCAACCTCATCGATTGCTGGTGAAGTTACACAAACATTAAATCCTCAAATCCAATTCACATCATCTGCTCGTAGGAGACCTGCAGCCGTGCCTGTGTTGCTATTCCGGCTCATTTCTCGATCAACATTCAGCCTACACCAGTCTTGTTGCGGCTTTTTCCAGCCAACTTCGTTAGCTTTACACTTCTTTTTCATTCGACCCTCAAAAAGCTCAATGCTTAGTTGTTTAATCAGGAAGATACGACCCAGAACATTGCTTCATTTCTTATGAAATACCGATGCGTTCATATGCTTCCAACAAATCTATAAACAAGCCAAAAAAGACCCATATACAGTACCGTGCGTTTAGCCTTATTACGTTTATTATCTCCAGATTTTCCAGATTTGATCTCAACCACGTATGATCGGTCAAGCCATCAAACATTGCCATATCTTCAAGAGCGATTATCTTTACCCAAACATCTCGAGCCTCCTTGCGATATCTTAAGAGATGTAATGCAGTCTCCTAATGATCATCACACAGTGAACACATCGCGGTCAATGAAGCATGTCTAAACCTAACCATATTAGCCGCCAAGCGTTCTTGAGTAAGCAACCACATAAAATGTTGGATCATGTTTCTAGCATCAACCTTCCAAACCCACTGATTCTTAACATGAGACCTCTCAACTCTCTCATGCCTTTTTTGGAAGCATTTATAAGCAGATTGAGGATCCATTAGACGACTCCTTCCATAGGATCCTATCTTCTTCATCATTCAAATCAATTCGTCTCTGGATAATATCCTCCAACAACGCATGTGATATCTCAGTGCCAATATTTTCTAATCTTCGCTCACCTTCTTCATCTAAAACATCTTTTAAAGAGAGATCTTTATCCGCTTGGTGAATAATAATACCCTCATCGCAAAGGTTACCGATGCCTCTCCAATTATCATACCACAAATATTGTCACCTCTTCCTATCTTCTACCTAAGAAAAGGTTTCATGAGATCCATGTATTTCATGATCCCCTTCCAAGCAGGATTGTCAGTCATTTTTTCTGAATAGTTACATGCAAGTTTAGCAAGGGGTTATTCATTTCTAGTTATTGTAACTCTAATCCCGAGTCCTCCATCCTTCTTTGACTTAGTGACCTGATTCCAATTAACCAAGTGAGTCTTTTTTGTGGCTGCATCATTAGATCATACAGTCATATTCATGCCGCATGAATACAAATCTAAACATGTTAAGACCCAAACATTACTCAAATAAACTACAGTGTCATATTCATAAATATGAGCTACTCCCTACTTCCAATACGAAGTAATTTTCTACTCATAATTTCAAGTTGAACAACAAATAAGTAAAGAATGACATAATTGAAGAACGAAGATAAGAAGTCTCTTGATTTTGGTGGAACATCGATGCTCTTATTCTTTAAACATACTTTGCTTTGCTTCTTCTTCATGGATCTTGACTTAAAAAGTCTAGCACTATGTCATTTAATGATCATTGAATTACAATTTTTTGTCCTTCGGACTTATCTTGATCATTTCAACACAACTCTCGTCTCTTTCAATGCACGTCTTGACAAATATGCCCTTCTCATTTTTATAGTTTTTCAGCAGGAACGTGTTGCCCTAGGACGTTAACGTATGCTTTTTTACGCGTGACACATGGCATGCTAGTCGTGGCCTTTGACACTAGCAGTGCCCCGTCATGGCGTGAGTCGCGTCCTATTCTGCTTTGCAGGTGCGAGTAGTGCCACTTCATGGCGCAATTAACTCCCACTTTATCGCCGCAATGAGACTAGCAACCTATATGAGGGTACTGCCCCTTCTTGTGGCGGCTGATGATTGTAAATTAGGGCAACTTCGAGGCTAACAGTGCCCCTGCAACGTGATGGTCACGCTTTAACAATTGATGCTCGTTTTTATCTCTTTTTTTTATTTAATCTGTAAGCTCAGTTCTTCTCTCCTTAGTCCATTAAAATCGTTGTTTTCCTTGACTCTACTGAACACTACAAGATAACAAACATAAAACAATAACATTGCTAAGATGGACAAGAGATCAAGTAAAAAAGGTACTAAAATCGCATTATATGGAAACTATTCAGACCAAACTTTTGGATCATGCGCGGATGCAAGAACGATCTTACTTCCAACATGCATTTGGAAGAGAGAGGCAATCACTAACATGTTCTTGGATGAAAGACTCAATAGCTAACATGCTTTTGGATGAGGGACCAAACAACTCACAAGGTATCTGAATAAAAGTCTTATTTTCTTGCATAAAATATATGAAATTCTTCTAGCCAAGGGCTCGCACTCATTAGCTACAAATATAAGCCTAACCTCTCTCACACATTAAAAACATTAAAGCTCCATCGCCTGCACTCAGTGACAAACACAATTGAGCAACCATCATCAAGATAAACCCCTAAACACTAGAACCATATTATGTTTGAAGTAGTACAATGTGTTTCAAAAACATACTCGGAGAAAAGAGGAGACCACTGATGTGTAGAAATTGGTAAGAATACCTTGCATTATTTGAAGAACTCACGACAATATGAGTCGTCGATTAAGTGCCTTAAAGTTGAAACTGGCTCTAAAGACAAAACTAAACAAAATTTGCACAATTCACGACAATTTTTCTTAACTGGCTTAGTAAACAATCAATTTTTTGTTGGAAGAATAGTCTAATTTCTAAATTAAGAAGCAGTTTGTGAATGACGCGTCTATGAAAATAGACAATTGAAACGTTGAAGTCGAGTAATGCTTAAGCATGAACTAAATCCTAATGTGTTATTTCAACTTCAATTTTGATGTTTCTTATGCCCCTGGAAAGTTGTGGGAGTCTAGTATCTAAATCAAGAATAGCTTGTGAATTCGACATTCACTAAAGGAGCTATAGCCAAAATGGCGAGGGTGCACAAAGCTGAAGGATTACTCAACCTATTCGGATAACGAGCCCCAGTTCGACTCAAGAGTCATGGGTTTGAGCTAGGCCATAAATCATCTCATTGGACCCTAATATAACTCAAAGGCGGGATCCTCCTAGAAAATCATTTGATTCGATCCAAATTCGAGCTTCACTGAGAAACAATTGGCTATTTTTCCTGGATGGAATACATAGACAACTTGACTTAGTCTCAAGGATAGTCTGAAATGAAAAAACTCCAAATCCTCACCGAGATACGTTGTACGACCTGACTAGTTTTACTTCAGATATTTATGACATAAGCATTAAACCCCCGACGCCAAGTCTGCCCCGACCTAGTTCACATATGTCGCTTAGAATGGATGTGTGTAAGGAACAAAGTCGATTCACGTGCATTATTAAACCAGGCTTACGTAAATTTTTTAGTCAATTTACAATGCTAAACGAGAATACCGTAAATATATAATTTATTTCTTTTTTTGTAAAAAAAACTAAAAATAAACCATATATCCTTTTACATATCGTCTTTTTCATCATTTAATTGGATAAGTAATTGGTGATCACGTCCTGCCTCCCATTTTTCCACCACAACTTGGTTCGTAAGTTTATAGTACAAGACACACGTTTTTTTTTTTTTTTTGAGATCGTTACAAGACACATTTTTCTGGTTATAGTCACTTAGTCGATCACTTTCTATATAGAAATGAATATATGAGCGAAGTGTACGAGTGGTTCCAAATTTTCGTGGCTTGAATTTTAAGAAAAAAGGCCAGACGTCGTTAATTGATTAGTAAAACTCCACTATAAAACGGACGAGGATTTAATGAACTTGCATCAAACAGACGAGAATCTTTTGTTTTACGCCTCATCACTCAATGGCTGATCACTCAAGAAATGAACCTCTTTTGGTGATCAAGAAACAGGGTGTCACTAATAATAACCACGCCCAAATCCAAACTTTTTTACTTTCAGCAGCAAAATTGGTTATCAGAGTGGCATTGTGGCTCATTTTCATAACATGGGCTGCTTTTATTTTTATGCTTCCATCTGATTTTGTGAATGATTTGTATCACAAATGGACTAAAGCTACAGAGGGATCTTTGTTTGGAATGACAGGTTGTCCCTTTTTAACTATTTACTATACTATTTATTGAAATATATATAATATAATTATTAATACTTTGTGAGTATTGTAGGAAGTATATTTGTGATATTCAGTGCACCAATCCTTGTGATCGCCATTCTTGCAAGTGTATATATTGCTCTCTCAGGGGAAGGCCAAGTTCTTCATGGGTGTGTAAAACATTTTATTAAAAAACTTTTATCAATTTACAACTGCAGTAAAACTGAAGTGTATGTTTTTTATTATTCATTCATATTTAGGAAGATGAAATATATTGCAAGATATCGTTTGTGGACGTTCCCGGTAGTTGTGGAGGGGCCATTTGGCGTTGTATCCGCGGCAGAGCTAATTGGGATCGCCGTATTTGTTGTGTATGTCATCTGGGCATTTTATGCTGAAACTTTGAGAAACATTGAAATCTTGAAGTTGTTCCATCTGCCTTCAAAAGAGAATAGGTACTCCTTCCACTCCCAATATTATTTTATTTAAATTTACAATTTGTTATTCTTCTTAAAATAGGAATTGGGTTGATTTCATTATGTTTTGACAGTGTTTTTATGCTGGAACTGACGGGGCTCCGGTTGGGGTTTATTGGGATATTTTGCTTGTCGTTTCTGTTTATGCCCGTTGCAAGGGGATCACTTCTTCTACGGCTCATAGATATCCCATATGAGCATGCAACCCGATATCATGTTTGGTTAGGACATCTTACCATGTTGCTTTTCACCCTCCACGGCCTTTTCTATGTCATCGGATGGACGATAAATGGCAACCTTATCAGTAAAGTGTGTTAGTCTCACATCTCATTTTTAACCGCAGTTATTTATACTCTAGCTAAAACTGTTGTTTGATTTCAGCTATTGGAGTGGAAAAGTGTAGGTTTTGCCAATCTTCCAGGAGTGATCAGCCTACTTGCTGGTCTACTGATGTGGGTAACATCACTTCCTGGAATGAGGAGGCTTAACTTTGAGTTGTTCTTCTACACACACCAACTATATGTGATATTCGTTGTCTTCTTGGCCTTGCACGTTGGTGATTTCGTATTCTGTTACGCTGCGGGGGCCATATTTCTATTCATGCTTGATCGTTTCCTTAGATTCTGCCAGTCCCGAAGGACAGTTGACGTACTCTCAGCAAGATCTTTTCCATGCGGAACTGTAGAACTAGTTCTGTCAAAACCACAAAGTAATTTCACTTGTACTTCGCAAGCATGTTATCTCATTGACAAGATGCTACTTTCAAAAACCTCCTCCTAATTTGGTATAAATGAGAAATTGCAGATCTGAACTATAACGCTCTCGGGTGGATATTTGTCCAAGTTCGTGAACTATCTTGGCTTCAATGGCATCCGTTCAGTGTGTCATCTAGTCCTCTTGATGGTAAACATCATATGGCAATCCTTATTAAGGTTCTTGGTGACTGGACAAAGAAGCTAGAAAGAAAAATTTCTGAGAAAAGCGAGAGCTCTGACTCCGAAGTAGGGCATCTCCTCCAACCTCTAACAGTATCAGTCGAGGGCCCATATGGTCATGAATCGCCATACCACTTAACGTACGTAACTCCATACTTTTAATGCAGTTATTTCAGGATATTAATTCGGAATAAAGCCCAATACAGCTGAACATGAGTTTAAAACATAGAGCACAGTGTTTTTGTTAATTATGATAAACTTCATCCTTTGACAATTGATGTTTAAGTTGCAATTTGATCGCTTGACCTCTTTTGAAAACATAATCGATCAGGTACGAAAATCTCATTTTAGTAGCAGGCGGCATCGGAATATCACCGTTCCTGGCAATCTTAAGCGACGTTCTCCACCGTATCAACGATGGCACACCTTGTCTGCCTACAAACATACTCCTTATATGGGCAATTAAGACATCAGACGAGCTTCCGCTACTTCAAACTATTGACATGGAATCTATCTGCCCGAGTTTCTCTGATACATTGAACCTCGAAATCCAAACTTATGTTACACGAGAATCAGAACCTTCATTGGTAATAGTTTTTTGGTTTTTAAATAGAGTAGTGCCACATATACTTGAAGTCTAGTCTAATTATAAGTTGTCATGAAGATGAATAATTATGGAGACATCCCTTAAAGTTTGAAAAATGGTTACGAGTTCATTCTCTATCTATGATGTTTCTTAAATCCCAAATTACCCAAGCAGTTGAGTAGGTTACTGCAATGAGACTCTGTAGACGTAATTTAGAAACCATACTCCGCTTTCACGTATTGATTATTAGTAATAGTATGTTTTGGTTTTACTTTAATTTGTAGGAAGAGGGAAAAGTGATTGAGCCCTTTAACTGTGCTACCTTCCCTGAAGACAATTCATCAAAGAGATGTGGAATGTCAGTTTTGGTGGGAACCGGAAACGTAATATGGTCAGGGGTATACGTTACAGCATCTACCATTGGTTTGGTAGTTATAGTAGGTTTGTTAAATGTTTTCTACATAAATCCTTATAATGTGGAGTGGTGGTGGTATAAGGGGCTTCTGTTTGTTGCATGCATGGTGCTGAGTGTTATTCTTTTCGGGGGGCTAGTTATTGGTCTCTGGCATCTCTGGGAAAGAAAGACTTCTTCTATTCAGAAGCAACTTACCACGGAGAATCAAACTATTGTGGCACGACACAATGAACGAAAGATGCATAAGAGTTCCAGTAAGGAACAATATGTTAGAAGCGTTCACTATGCTCGTAGGCCAGACTTTGGAGGTATGTTACTTACTATCGCTTATCGTTCACTTGAATTCTCTTTTCCATTGATCGTTTTACTGGAACTTTCTATACGGATTGTATTAACCATATTTCCGGTATATAACTCGACTGTGCCAATTAATATTGATGCAGAAATCTGTGAATCCATGTCCAGAAAATGGGGAAATGTTGATATAGGTGTGGTAGTTTGTGGACCTCCAACTCTTCAGTCTACGGTTGCTAGAGAATGCAGGACTCAGAATCTGGGACGAAAAGCCAATCAAGCCATCTTTCATTTCAACAGCCACAGTTTTGATCTTTAGCTTCATTTGCACAATATGTAGTAGTATGTCCAAATGATGCCAGATACCAATGCCTAATTTGATTGTATGTTTTATAATTGTTGGCTAATGGTATGTATATATATGTCACATGTAATAGTTGATGTATGCTTTAATGTGATTGTATTTTCTATGTTTGCTGAAGTTTTTTTTTTTTGATAGAAAATGTTTGCTGAAGTTAAATACACGAATTGTGTGCACCTATGTCATATGTAAGAGTTGATGTATCAATGTTTGCAATGTGACTTTTTCGCTTTTACTTTATATATATATATTTAATATGTTTTGGACGAATTATTAAATTTGCACCTTTTTTTATTAAAAAAGTTAATATTTTTTTTTTCGGGCCTTGTTTTTATGCACCATATCTTTTAAAAAGTCTATTAAAAATGCCCTCGGCCCTTATTCGGGCCAAAATTGCCTACGTGGCGGTACAATCAACAAGTTGCTAAACCTAGTCAATAAGTTGTCAATGCCACGTCATATTTTTCAGCCAAAAAAAGTTTTTTACTCAAACCCCTATAATTTCAAATATTATATTTGTACCCCAAAATAAATTGCACTTTGCACCCCAATATATATATATATATATATATATATATATAAATAGTAATAATAAACATATATATAGCTATTTTGTAAAAATAATAAATATATATAAATAATAATAATAATAAACATATATATATAACTATTTGCAAAAATAATAAACACATATATATAAATAATAATAATAATAAAGATATATATATAAATATAATAATAAACATATATATATAATAATAATAAACATATATATAAACCACTAACTTAAAATTATTTTTCCAATTACTCAAATTAAAAAAAAAAAAAAGTGCATCTTCTTCCCCTCCCTCACCTCCCCCCCCCCCCCCCCCCCCCCTACTCTTTTACCACCACCAAACCTCTCAACCCATCACCACCACCACCACCAC
Organism: Linaria vulgaris; assembly: GCA_948329865.1. Lineage (NCBI taxonomy): Eukaryota > Viridiplantae > Streptophyta > Magnoliopsida > Lamiales > Plantaginaceae > Linaria > Linaria vulgaris. Next base: position 79,580,304 of record OX415253.1, read on the forward strand.
CAAAATTTTTCCCAAATAAAAAACCCTCGATCCGGCCTTGGAAACGGTGGCGCGTGAAGCTGCGGCAGATTAATCGAATTTCGATTCGTCCAATTCGAGCGGCGGGTCGACTCGTAGAATCTTCGAGCTCCAATTCTCCTGATTCAAAATCAGAGAATTGTTGCGATTTTGTGGTCATTTGTGCGTTGAATTGATATGCCATTGTTGTTGATTTGAAGTTCGTGGTGGAGGCAGCGATGAGACGCGGTTGTGGTGGTGGTGGTGAATTAGGGTTTTCGATTTGGAAATTTTTTTGGGTGGTGGTGATGTGCGGCGCCGTTGGTGGCGGGAGGCGGACACGGGAATGTGGTGATGGCGGTGAAGATTATTACTTTTTTTATATATATTGTTAAAATATTTATTACTTTTACAAATAGTTATATATATATGTTTATTATTATTAATGTTTTATATTTTGTTTTTTAATATTTTTTGTTTTTGTTCTTTTATAATTTTAATAACTTTTTATAAATAGTTAAAAATATAAAAAGAATTGTATATATCTTTTTTGATAAAAAAGAAAAAATGTATAATACTTTATTTTTTAAAATGTAATTTTGTTTTTATAATTTTTATAACTTTTATAAGTTGTTAAAGATATAAAAAAATACTATATATATATATATATATATGTATATAAGTTTTGGGGTGCAAAGTGCAATTTATTATGGGGTGTAAGTAAAATATTTAAAATTACAAGAGTTTGTATAAAAAATATTTTTTTTGCTGAAAAATATGACTTGCCATTGATAACTTATTGACTAGGCTTAGCAACTTGTTGACTGTACCGCCACGTAGCCAATTTTGAGCCGAATAAGGGCCGAGGGCATTTTTTGTAGACTTTTTAAAAGACACGGGGCAGATAAGCAAGGCCCGAAATAAAAGGGCATATTAACTTTAAAAAAAAGATAAAGGGCAAATTTAATATTTCGTCCATATGTTTTTTTTAATATACCACGCTTTTTCTATGTTAGTTTTGTTAGGTATTTAAGCCGACAAATACGCGCTCCTAAGATTTGCCGATCGTGGATATAGAAATCCCAACACGAATAAAATATGAAGACAATCGATAACAACAACACAATGATTTAACGTGAAAACTTTAAAATCAGAGAAAAATCACGAGATTCGGAGCGAAAATACGCTATGGAGAAATTTGTAACAACTACACAATTTCTCGCTCGCCCCAACAATTCCTCAGAGGCTTTTACAATAGCAACACGTTTCGGAGTATACCTTAAGCAAATATATTAAATATTACAAGAGGAAACTAAGAAAAGATGGTCACACTCTGAATTGGATACTACAAATAGCAGATATACGCGTTTTCCATCATTCAATTGAACCACCTCATTCATGAGGTGGTTTAGCAACTTGTGGTGTTCTTTGCAAGGTCCAAACCAACACATTAATTTCTCCATATTAGTTATGAAAAAAAACTAAGTATGGATACTTAACTCCTCTTGGACGTTCTCTTCTACAACGATTTCATCAAACATAACTCGTTTTACTTTATTTCTTAAAAAGGAAGAAATAGTGAAAGTGCAAGTGTTGGAAGGAAATGTTAGTCCAACATTGTGGTAAATAACGTTGTCGTAACATTGAACCTGACACAAACACTGCACAGTCCGGTTTATACTATATAATTAGTTTTGCCTTTATTCAGAAACTTATCTAGTTCCACGAGTTGTGTTTAATTTTTGTGTATTTCCGGATATCAAATGATCTATATTTCTTGTAGATTGAGTTTAAAGAAAGAAGATCGAGTTGAAGAAGATTATGAAAAGTAGGGAAGATCTCTGAAGATAAGACATAACAAGATCTGATAAGAGAGCTTCCAAACTGAAGATAATCTTAGAGAAGATATCTGGTTTATCCAAGAGAATCAAATAAGGATCAAAGTCGTGCCTATCATAATTCTAGTTACGACTGCAAAAATCAATAAAAATTCTCAGTGAATTCTCAGTGAAACACGAGACAAGAGCATAAAATTCTCAGTGAATTAATCTTGAGAGTTAAGAGTTTATGTCCTATTTTACTGAGACTTTGTCTAACTAGATTAGAGCTATATTTTTTATAGGTCTAGGTTGAGAGGATTGATTTCCTTTAAGTTTTATCGGTTGAGTTTTGTAAAATCATTAAGCGATTAGTGATTATTTCACTGTAAGGCTCGACATGTTATATTCATATAACCTGCTAAAATTCACACACTGCTTTTACTGTTTTGTTGTACAATTTACTATGTCAGGATTGTTAAGGCAATATTGAGTACTTCAATGTTGACTCAACATTCAAATTAACACAACATGGGAATGTAAAAGAGTACCAATCTCGGTCCACACTATTTCAATTGGCTCTGGTGTTCAGATTTTGTACTAAGCAATGGACAACGTGAACCCCAACGCGAACAACAACCTACCAATGTTGGATGAAACCAACTATGCATACTTGAAGATCAGGCTTAGATCACACATCAAGTACATCGGCCTACGGGCATGGAAGTCAATCATTGATGGATACACCGCACCAATGACAACACAAGACAATGATTGTGGTGTTAATTTGAAACTTGAAGCTGATTGGACTCCAGCAGAAGTCAACAATGCAACCTTCAATGAGAAAACATTCAAATGCAATCTTCAGCTGGGTGGATGCTCACATGTTCAGGTTAATTCAAAACTGCTCTACTGGTAAGCAAGCCTGGATGTTTTTGTAAACCCACTGTGAAGGTGATGTAAGTGTTAAAGAGTCTAGACTTCAAATTGCTTTACACCAGTTTGAAAACATTAGGATGAGTGAGGATGAGAGTGTTTCATCATACTTTGAAAAAATAATGGATCTTGCAAATGAATGTCAAAGTCAAGGTGATCCCTTAACTAACAAATCACTTGTATACAAAACAATGAGAACTTTAGCAAAGAGGTTTGAAGTTAAAAAAGATTGCTATGCAGGAAGCTAGACACATGGCCACTCTTGATTTTCATACACTTCATAATGTGCTAAAAGAATTTGAACTAAATCAAGAACCCAGTAACGTACAAAGAGGACTTGCTCTAAAAGCTACTGAGAAAGATGTAAGTGATGAGACATAGATTAATGCTTATCTTGGTACTGTTGTTAGGAAGTTTAATAAACTTGCTCTCCATGATAGAGTTAGAAAAGAGAAAAATATTCTTGAAAATATGAGATCTACATTTATATGGTGCCTTATAGTAGAGAAAATTAATATTGCATCCACCCAACACAACACATTATATCCCATATCCATTTGAAACAACCCAAGAATACAAAGTCCAAAATATTTATCTTAAGAACAACAATCGTTTCATCAAAATAACCATCAAATTATCATATTCCCTGATTCTCAAAATAGGAGCTCAAAATCTTCTTCCTCGTCAGTTGTATGTCCATTAATTTTAGAATCTTCCTCACTTTATACTTGAGGCAGATGCGTGTTCAAAGATAGAGGTTGCATGTCTCGTATGAGTAAATCAAAATTATTGTTTTCCTCAAGATCAATGGATTCAATCACTTGACTTTTTAAGTACGGCTCGACATCGTCAATAGATGAATGTAGAGACATATAGTAAAAGTTCCTAAGAACTATTTTAATAGCAATTTGTCATCCCTTGTACTTGAGATCTTCTACATACATCTTGCTCTACTTGCGAAGCCAAAATAAAAGGCTCTTTATCTCCCATCAAGTAGTTAAAGTTCACAAGCATACAATCTTTCTCTTTTTTTCCCCACGATTTGATACCCAATCAGGTTTTAAACAAAACAACTCTTTTGCCAAATTAATAATGAAAGTGCAAGTTCTCTGGTCAATGTTAGAACAACGTTGGTGCTACAATGCTGGTTTAACATTGGAAATAAAAACTTTCTATCGTTGAGAATTGATTGTTGAACATTTATGTTTTGCCCTTATTCACATTTTAATAACGTTCCATGGTTTTAGTTGACTTTGTATGTTTCAAGATCGAGCTTAAACATAAAATAAAGTAATAAGTTTTTGTATGAGTAGTTTCCTCAATTGCCGAACGCAGTTGTTAAAGAAGGAAAGTTTCGGAGTTCAAGTGCAAAGGAAACTCTCTTGGATGATCTCTAAATTGAAGAAGGTGTCTTCGAGTGAGCTTGCTTCCCCGCCCGAGTTGCCTCTATAATCTCTTGAGTTGTACATTTCTTCCCTTGAATCTTCTTGATGTACTCCCTTGGGGGAAGGATGTGAGCATGTACCCTAACTTTACCAAATAGCACCTCTAAATCACCCCATGCAAACTCCCCATGGACCTTGTAAGCTTCATGCATCTTCCAACGTCCCTATACAAGAGGTAAGTTATGAAAATTTTATTAAGGAAAGATGAACAGTTGGATTTTACTATAAAATATATGTGGGTGTAGCAATGAAACCGTATTAAATTCGTCCCAAACTTCTTTCGCCACGAAGACCTCGTTGTTGTCCATGTTCCACATCGGCTCCCCGTGACCAAGCATTTTCTTGAAGACGTAGTGGCATTCTGCTAGATTATTGAATCGGAACATTATGTCACTAGCGGAGAATGAAGTATCGTGTATGTAGTTGACCATATCCATTGCATTTCCTAGGATTATGTCGAGAAACTTTGAGTTGTTGAGAGGAACACAACCTTGGTCGAAAACACATTACTCTTTTAGGACGTCGATTATTGTTTCGTCGATGTCGGGAATCCACTCTTCATCGTAAAACACTTTCCTTTGAAGCTCGGATGCATGTGGAAGCATGGTAAATGTTACTAAATTATCGAAGGATGGTTTTTATTTTTGTGGGTTTATTATGCTTGGAATTGAAATGTTTGGAATGGGGATGAATGGGGGATTTGATAGCAAATAAATATAGAGTGTTTGCCAATACTTATAGAGCATTCTCTGCCTATTAGGGTTACTTTTCATAATGAATGAAATGAAACAAAAAAACAAAAAAACAAAAAAAGGCAGCTTTGTTATTTTCCATACAAGTCCATTGGTTCAACATTTTTTTTTATGTTCACGTGCAGAGTGAGGCCAAAACTAGTGACATGGAAAAAAATAAAGTAGAGAATAAAATGACTAAGCAAACAAAATTTTTGGGAGGGGAATCTCTGGAAATTTTAAAACAAGACATGCCTATCTTGTTTTGTAATGGGATGCTTGTACAAGGGTTGTGGTAAAACTGAAAATCAATGCCATTAAATCATTTGAAGAATTTCATGACAACTCCACAACCAATGCACACCACCATCACTAGCCAATACATAAAGATGTTCAACATTCTCACAAATACATAATAAACATAAATGACAAAATCACTTGGAAATTAACAGTCATAGACCTTAGTCTTATATCTAGGCTTGAGTAACACTTCCTCCATTGTCAGTAATATAGCTAGATATGGCACCACTCCCAACTGTCGCACGATGCCACGGTGTTTAGATTCCATCCTCATCCACTACTATATGCCTATGAACTGTTCCCCAAAGTTCATAAGGAAGGACTGCCGCGGAGTGGACGAAAAAACCTCATTGTAAAGTTTGTAATGCTCGAAACCATGAATGCGAAAATGCTTCTGAATTATATTCTCTTGGATAGCATTATATATTTGAATGAATAAGTCAAGTTGTATTAAGTAACAACTAACGAGATTTTATTTCAAAGAAACTAGATTACCTTCTTCAAGTAGTGCTGATATTCTGGACCAAATGACACCAACGATCAAAGATCATACCTGGTGTGTTTATCCAGCGATGAAATGTCTCTATCCGATGCCTTAAGGACTTAATCTTCTCTTGAATCACATATAGTGGATATTTATTCCCGGCACTATCCCGTGTACGATCTTGAATGTCAAGCACAACGTACTTCATTTCATGCACCAGTGATATGTCATGCTTTTTCCCATATGCATTCAGCACCAAGAGCACCTTAAATGATCCATCTGGACCTATATCAGGATCTTCAAAATAGTTTTTGATCCATTGGTTTCTTATGTATGGCATGTTTCAACAAATTCTGCATCGCATAATCAAACGTATTCATACCCCAACAAAAATTGGAATATACATTCAAACCATTTAACAAATAGATAACCTCAAAAGACAAAGGAAACATTGCATTGATTCATAGAAGTGTCATATCACATTACAAACTACCAAAACCTTCATTATCCAGACCACCAACACTACGATTAACTTGAAAATTATAGCAAACTACTAACGCACAAAGGAAACAATGATAAAAGGGATTACAACCAATACAATCAAAAAGACTATGACCCAAGCTACACAACAGCACATCACAACCATCCTAGCCATGGACCTCGCATTAATCCCATCAACACAAGACTGAATCAGTACATTAACTGGTCGTGGGTGCGGTTCATGAATTGCTCCAACTTCAGAGTGGCAGGGAGTAGCAACATTGCGAGAGAACTATGTATTAGTGTTGGTGGCACTATTAGAGGACTCATTTTCTGTCTCCATCTTCACATTAGACGTGGAGTTGTTACCCTGTGTTGGTATTGGGCATGACGGTTGACGATTACCACGAGCAAAGTCGGGCATTAACAATTCATTCGCCCAAATGAAATAGTTAGTGTGTCTAATCTCGGCTGGACAAATTTAGTAGTATCTGCGAGGGCATCTACCGGTTCTAGTTACCCTACGGTAATTCATGGGGCCTCGCCCACATACACAGTTAATGACGTAAGGGGCATACATCTACAAAAATGGCAACCCCTCTAGTTTCAATATAATTTCATCTCATGCACAAAATGGACCCCTCTAAAGTAGAGGCAAGTTTGAATTTTACGAAGATTAAAGTAGAGGCAGGTTTCACATATAATGGATTTAACACTGCTATGTTTTCATTATACATGTCTCTAACGAGAGTCTCAAATACAATACAAGAAATTTATACGGCCTCCACAATCTGGACAGCGAGATAATAGTAACATCAATGCATGCGAATCAAATCAAAACCCAAAAATAACAGCACACGGAAGAAATGATACTCTGAATCTTTCGAAACTAGCACATGATTCATATTTCAATGTCAAGAGTCGATGATTACTACATTGTACGAAATTATGTTTGTAAAAAACTGTAAACTTGGGGTGAAGACAAACTAACCTTGGTGATTATGCTCGAATAGTGTGAAACCCTTTCAAGTGTTACCAAAATCGCATGAAATTCGCCCTCAATTTTGCAGGCTAGGGTTTCTGACGAGTTAATTTGGAGGAAAATATGATGGAAATGGTGAAAATGAAAAGTCTTTTGCTATTTATACCCCCACTTACGAGGGCATTTTTGTCTTAGCACATGTAATCTAGAATCAATACAACAAACCAAACGAGTTTTGAAAAAAAGGAAAAATAATACATGAAATAAACATACGAACCAAAATGCTTACTCCGTTAGCCGTATTATATATTAAGAGTTTTATTATAACTTTTTGTTATATCCGTGTATTGCAATATCCACGAAACCAAACAGGCCCTAATTATGAAGGTACTTCTAGGATACACATACAATATGTTATTTGATTAGTTGTTGAAATTTCATAGCACAAATTATGAGCATCTAAGGTTTTTCAAGTAAATATATCTTGACAAAACCAAAACAAGTAATGGTTTGACAAGTTAATTAGTCTTCACTTTGTTGGTAATAATTATGCCTTAGGCCGAGACTGCTTGTGCAATAAACATGTTTCAGCACTATACTTTAGAATATTCAATGCATGCTTGATCAGAAGGGATTGCTTGGATGGCTAAGGTTTATAATTTTAACTATTGATTGTTATTGTTTATAGTTGATATAAACTGATTTACAAACATATAAATGCAACCATGGCTTTGAAATAACAATTTGGGACCACATTAGGTATAAGATACATATATTACGATTTTAATGAGTTAGCGCTTGATTATAAAACCTAACAGTCATAAGGTTGTGCTAAGTTACTCCTATTAACAGCAACACAGAGTTGTGAATGTTTGAGACATACGTTTCAGACCCTAACATGCAGGAACTCATAGGAGTTGTTGCTTAAGTTAATTAGTAACCTTAGTGACATGTGTGATTATCATAAATGCGTATTATCGACTTGCATAATTTATTCTCAATGGTGAACATCCATTGTAGGTTGTAGGAATTTCGTAAGCCATGATAAGACCCCAGTTTCTAGCAAAGGCGAGAGATGGAAATTGTTCGATTTAGGTGAGATTAAAATTATATATTTTCTCGCTGAAATGGAAATTATACGTACTATATCAAAAATATCTTATCATGCAAATGCAAGCATGTTGTTTCAAAGAATAACTGTTTACAAGTGTTATGACTTCAAGGAATGCTCGAGTACTTGTTTATAAATTATGAATTTGCAGTTTATATTATGGCAATCATATTACTGAATTATCTCTTGAGGAATCTTGATTTATGTACTGAGCTTCCTGTTTTAAAAGCATGCCAATATTGTACATGAAATTAGCTTCATTATTGATCAATTCTTAAAGCCACTTGGATGGCTAAATTACTACCACTTGATGGCTATTTATTGGGCCCTGGCATGGATGTGTGAAATTCTCTTGGATAGTATAGGGCTATCAGGCAAGTTTCACAATCCAGTGCCGCTTTGAGCAAACTCTATTCTACGTCTGGACGGAGCGTTCTAGTAGGGTGTCAGAGTTGAGGCGTGTACCTGGGCACGTCCTCACCTTTATCTGGGTCGCTCCTGGAGGTATAAGGTCGGGAGTCATAAGGCTGGCGTGTTGTGACATGATTGATCTAATAAGTGTTATGATTTGGCTTGAAAGTATAAACTCTTTTCGAAAAGCATTCTCGTACGATCATGTTTTACAAGAAAATATATTTTATATAAAATCTCCATGCATTAAATCTCACTGAGTCCTTTTGACTCATCAAGATATTTCCATGTTTTCATTCCAGATTTACAAGGGAAAAAGCTTAGAGTTTATTGTTTGGGACAAGCCTAGCCATATCTCACTTGGAGGTATTTGACAGTTGAAGATATTGGATGCAATTTTTGGATATTAGCTTCCGCTCTATGTTATTTTGGGTTAGCTGCAACTTTCAAAAGAGAAGTGAAGTGTTCTTTAATGAACTTTGTAGCAGTGGCGCTTTGAGCCGAGCCGGGTGCTTGGTAAGGGGCGTTACAATTATCTTAATCATAGGGATTGATATCAAATCTCATAAATCATGATTTTTCTAGAATTGACCTATTCTTACATCTATATAAACACATGTACCGTTTGTATTGTAAATCAAGCAAAAGATTCAAATGAATTCAAATTACTTTCAATTATAACATGGTAAGGATTTTTTCCTCTGCCATGACAGATTCAACAAACACCGTTTCTCACAAACCACCACCAATACCATGACAGAAAAATCGCCTTCAAACGACCCATCATCTCCTTATTATTTACACGCTTCCGATCAACCAAACCAATTTCTTGTTCGGGCCTTGAATGCAAAAAATAAGTTAGGATTTGTTCTTGGCACGATCAACAGCCCGACGTTGATGGTGAAACCTGTGATAGATGTTGAGACATGATTATGTCGTTGCTTTTTCGTTCCATTGACCGATCACTCAGTTGCAGTCTCCAATATTGTGATACATCCTATGATCTCTGGATCGAGCTAGAGCCCCATTTTCGGCAAAGCAATTCCATAAAGATATCTAGATTAAAGAAAGTTTGGGCAAATCTAAGTCAAGATCAACAATCCGTTACCACCTACTACGAAAAGTTGAAAGAATTATGGGACGAACTTGCGTCACTACAAAATCAAATCCCATGTACTTGTGGTGCCGCAAAGTCCGTCTCTAATCTTCAAGAATCCGATCGCATATATCAATTTCTAATGGGTATAAACGAAAGTTTTCAACAATTACGTTTCCAGATTTTGGCTATGGATCCTTTGCCATCGATAGGACGATGCTATGCCATTATCCATCAAGAAGAAACACAAAGCCTTGTTCACTTACCTCCTACCCCCGCTTCTTCTATTTTTTTTTGTAGGAAAACCACCGACGGCGGGTTCTCACAATCCCCAAAATCCAACTCCATCGGGAACAATAAAGTGCGAACAATGCGGAAAGGAGGGTCATCCACGAAACAAATGCTTCGAAATCATTGGATACCCCGAATGGTGGCCATCGAAAAGTAAGCTGCAAAACTCCATCGCTGGCCAATCAGTCAATAACATCCATACCACAATATCCAGCCGTTGCTCCACCACTCAACCACCACAACATCAATCATCCTCTTCCTTCCACTGCAAGTACCATTCCCGGTCTCTCTGCCGAACAATATGCTCAACTTCTTGAGCTATTAAAACCACAACCTCTCCAATTTCAAGGTAGATCAAACTCTCTGTTTTTTTCAAGAGAAAAAAGTGATAAAACCAATTTTGAATGGGACAAAAATGTCTTGTTGAAAATAGAAGATAAATTAAAAACTTTCATTGAAAATGACGGAAAGTTAATTTTGCAAAGTAACCAAAACCATTTTCCTAAAGAGTGGTTTATTGATAGTGGAATTATTCATGAAAATATAAAAAGAATTATATATATATATATTTTTGATAAAAAAGAATATACAAAAAATGTATATTACTTTATTTTTTTAAATGTAATTTTGTTTTTATAATTTTTATAACTTTTATAAGTTGTTAAGGATATAAAAAATACTATATATATATATATATATATATAAGTTTTAGGGTGCAAAGTGCAATTGTTATGGGGTGTGAAAAATATTTTTTGGCTAAAAAATATGACGTGGGCATTTTTGGTAGACTAGGCTTAGCAACTTGTTGACTGTACCGCCATGTAGACAATTTTGGGCCGAATAAGGGCCGAGGGTATTTTTGGTAGACTTTTTAAAAGATATGGAGCAGATAAGCAAGGCCCGAAAAAAATGGCATATTAACTTTAAAAAAAAAAAGATAAGGGGCAAATTTAATATTTCTTCCATATGTTTTTTTTAATATACCTCGCTTTTTCTATGTTATATTTGTTAGGTATTTGAGCCGAAGCGCACCTAAGATTTGATGATCGTGGATATAGGCATCCCAACACGAATAAAATATGAAGACAATCGATAACAACAACACAATGATTTAACGTGAAAACTTTAAAATCGAAGAAAAATCACGAGACCCGGAGCGAAAATACGCTATGGAGATATTTGTTACAATTACACAATTTCTCGCTCGCCCTAACAATTCCTCAGAGGCTTTTACAATAGCAACACTTTGCAGAGTATACCTAACGCAAATATATTAAATATTACAAGAGGAAACTAAGAAAAGATGGTTACACTCTGATTTTTTTATTTAGGTTAAAAAGGTGCTTTTATTTCCACTCCATCACTATTTCATACAACCAAAGGGAAATTTACGCTATGCTATGCTTCCTTAATATGAGAAATGATTACGCTATCAACCAAATGAGCTAAACTAAGAGCCGATTTAGCTAACTCGTGCGCCTCAATATTATTATCTCTATTAATCCAACTAAAAATCCAATGTCGCCACCCTTTCCATGACCCAACGATATCCTCAATCACGTTTGCATGATCTCCCGCCACGGCTATTGGGAACCAAACGTAGCGAACCACATTGAGACAGTCACTTTCCACCAACATATTCTCCCAATTTCGTTCCTCGATCAATCGCACCGCTTCGCGAAGCGCTACCACCTCTGCCACGCGTGGCTACATGCAACCAACAAACCGATCTTGGAAACGGAACACTATCTAGCCTAAATTATTCCGAGCCATCACCTCAATACATGTAGCGACTCCCCTTAAATTCAACGCTGCATCGACGCGCACTATGAACCACAAATTTCCAGCGAATCCGAGCCCTGCACGCGGTCCTTCAAGGACTAGATTCTCGCGCGTCTGTTCTCGGCCGATCTCCAAAACTCCATGTAAAGCTATATGAACTCCACCATTTGCATCGGCTGCATTCCCACCTCCCCGCTAGTCTGCCCAACAAGTGATCACAATCCACTCCAATCTCTCCACCCCCGTTATCCAAGTATCTTCCCAAAACTTTGTAGCACCCCCATTGCCAATCACTTTATACATTCATTCATCAAGAATCTTTAAATTATCTTGAGTGTCGCAGAGTTGGTTTAGATCTCTCCACCAAATTGAAGAAGAATTGTGCATGTTGGTTGGTGGATTTAAAAAAAGACCATTTACATCCCTTCCATATTTGGAGAAGATAATTCTCTTCCACAATGATTCATCACGTTGGAGTAGCTTCCATTTCCACTTGAACAAAAGAGCAATGTTAAATAGGTCAAGTTTTTGCGCACTTAGTCGCCCATCTCTTTTCTCTTTGCAAATAGTGTCCCATTTCACCCATGAAATATTTTTATTATCTTCTCCTCCGCCCCAAAAAAATCTCTTTTGAAGACTAGTGAAAATCGAAATTACCTTCTTAGGGCCTTTAAAAATAGAGAAGAAGTAAACCGGGAGCCCAACAAAGATTGAATTGAGGATCACAGGCTTTCTGCCAGATGAGTGAAACTTGTCATTGAGGGCATTCAACTTCTTTTGAAATAGGTCAATGATCGGCTTCCAAGTCTTAATTCTCCGGGGGTTAGCTCCAATCGGCAATCCAAGGTATTTGATAGGTAACTTTTCAATCTTGCAGTTCAATGCACCTATGAAAGAAGAAAGAGTGTCATCGTCAATAAAAAATCCAAGCAGACTACTTTTGGTAAAATTAACTTTGAGGCCATAAATCAGTTCAAAGAGTCTAAGAATGCATTCCAGAGCCCAAACATTCTACCTTGAACCATCACAAAAAATTAATGTGTCATCTGCATATTGGATATGCAAGATCTCTATGTTAGCATGCCCCATCCTGACACCCGATAAAAGACGAAGATGGATCGATTTTTTGATAAATCCACTTAGTCCTTCTGCTACAATTAGAAATAACAGAGGGGAGAGCGGTTCCTCTTGCCTAAGACCTCGGGTGCATTTGAAGTCATCAGTCGGGCACTCATTAACCAAGACTGAAATAGAAGAGGAACTCAAACACTCTTTGATACATCCCCACCATTTACTATTAAAACCCATCAACTCCATCATTCGATCAAGAAAACCCCAATTGACACAATCGAATGCCTTTTCAAAGTCAACCTTGAATGAAATACTTATTTTTTCCTTTCTTTTTATATCGTCGAAGATTTCATTTGTTGAGAGAATGCTGTCAGTTATAAATCGACCCTTCAAAAATGCAGATTGCTCACTAGAAATAACATTCCCCAACACTTTTCCGAGCCTATTTGCCAAAATCTTTGAAAGAATTTTGTATGCAATGCTGATCAGCGAGATTGGTCTGTATTCGATCAAAGACTGAGGATTGTGCTTCTTCAGGATAAGTGTGATGAACGATGAATTAAACACCTTGACAATCCTGCCGTGGGTGTGAAATTCTGTTAAAAATCTGCACAAGTCTGTTTTAATCGTTTCCCAATAATCTCGAAAGAATTTCATCGTAAAACCATGTGGCCCCGGTGATTTTGCACTGTCGCTAGCCCATATGGCCTCCTTAATCTCGAACTCAGAGAAAGGAGTTGTAAGAGATTCATTGTCTTCATTTGTGTGTTTATCAAATTGGAGGTCAGGCATCTTTGGCCTATCGAACAGAATTTCTTTAAAAATTTCTTCAAAATGCTTCTTGATAATGCTTCTCAGTTCCCCTTTGTCCTCAATCTATCACCCACCACTTTTTAGCCCATTAATCTCGTTTTGTCTTTTCCTCAAGTTCAGACTACGATGAAAAAGTTTAGTGTTTCCATCTCCTTCTTTTAGACATCTAATTTTGCCCTTTGAAAATTAAACGCCTCCTTTGAGTTAAGCAAGCTCGATAGCGAATTCATGGCTTCGCTCCTTAATTTGATATCAATGCTTGTTAGTGCAGCGGCATCACTTTTGTTATCAATCTCAGCAATCGTCTTTTTCAATTGGGTAATCTTCAAGTCGATATCGCCAAAATTCTCATTGTTCCAATTTTTTGCTGCCTTCTTCACAGCTTTAAGTTTCTCCTTTACAGTGAAGCCTCCCCACCCTTCAAATCCCGGCTTGTTCCAATCCGCCTTCACAATCTTAGCAAATTCTTTATTTTTCAGCCAATGGTTTAGAAGACTAAATGTTTTAGGGGCCCAGTCTTGGATATGATTCACAAGAAGAATTGGCCTATGGTCTGAAATTGTTCTTTCCAAACCTTTCTGAATAAAGTTACCCCATTGGACCATCCAATCATTGGTAATAAGGATTATGTCAATCCTACTACAAGATGAGCCATTTGATTTATACCATGTAAACTTGCAACATGCCATCGGTAGATCCAAAAGCTCCATATTAGCAATGAAGTCGCCAAATTCAGCAATCTCATTTGTGACCCCTCTAAAAGGAGTCTTCCTTTTTCTCTCATGAGGATGAGTGACAGCGTTAAAATCCCCTAAAACGCACCAAAGAGATCCTCCAATTTGTTGTTTGAGATTTACAAGTGACAACCAAATATCTCGTTTCTCAGTTAAGGAGCAAGGTGAGTAAACATTAACAATATGATGCTTAATTCTGCAATTTATCCAATATCCAGACAAAAGGACAAAACCATTCCCACTACGAGAGCTCTCTAAGGTAAAACTTCATTTACGCCAGGTAGTAAGGATTCCTCCAGCCTTATTAACTGCTGCATTTGAAACTCAGTCGCAATTTGCATCACCTCAGATAGATAGAACAAGATTACGGTCGACCATCTCCGACTTAGTTTCTTGAAGGCACAAAATATCCACTTTAAATTTTCTAACAAGACTTCTCACATCACTTTTTTTTTATTCTCCCTCCGATACCTCTAACATTCATAGAAATGATCCTCATTGATTAACTGATGCGCACGGAACCTCCCCAGCTATTGACGACTCAACTGTTTCAACCCTTTTATCCCTTTCGCCCATTTCGACAAGCTTAGCAATCACTTTCTCCCTATTACTTCCAAAAGTCACTCCTAAATTGTTTCCAAATTCACAGATGTCTTCAGCATACATGTATAGTGTTATTATGGAAACAGATTTCTAAGATATCATATCAAGCTCAACGTGAGCATGTAATTCAGGGTCCACTTAATCAAATTAACGAACATTAGCCTATTCACTCGACTTGGGATCAGAAAATTAGTTATTGACAAAAACTATACCCACCCCCTCTATTGTTTCTAACTGGCAAATAAGCTTCATAATTATAATTATTTTGTTACTCATCGACAAACTACCAATTCACCGCTAGTTGATTTAGTCATGTTGATTAACCTATCATTAACCCAACACCCCTTCTGCAATTTAAACCATTAGGTCTAAAAATCTCAAAATAACTCAAGTTGGTTATCAGTTCAATCTTCTCAAGTGTTAACCATGTGAATAATCAAAGATAGTATTCGTGTGATCTACTATACATGAATTGCGTTGGCACTCCTTAATACATAATTTAGATAACACATACGCATCTAACAATATTTGGCAAATCTGTATAGAGTCGTTAATCCAACGAAGGTTAATCCAATCATCCAACATAATTATAAAACGAATACGTCTAAACGCATAACACTCAACATAAATTTATAACTAAAGGTTCCTCGTGTAGAAACATGCATTACTCCTACTTCAGAGAACATTAGCTACTTGTGATTACATGTTCAACATCACAAATAAAAAATAACTACATGATAAAAGAGCAAAAGAAAATAATAAAAGCCCAATTTTGTAGGAAATTGGCGTCTCTGAACTTCGGATCTTCGTTGCTCCGCTTATCCCGATGGGATGTTAGCTTGAATCGCCTTATTCTCCAAAGGGCAAAATATTTTTTTTGCCCTTTATTTTGTGTCAAATTCAAGTTTTGCCCTTTAATTTATCGGGCTTAGTAAATGCCCGTTAACTCTTTTATTTTTGATAAAAAATGCCCGACGGGCTCAAATTTGGGGTTGGGCCAATTTAAGCCAACGTGGCCTATGACTAGATTGACACTCGGACGCCACGTGTTACCACATCAAAAAACAAAATTCGTCGGCTCCAACTTGCTGCTAGTCTCCCTCCAATTACTTGGTGTAAGTCCAAATTACAGTTAAAATCCCCGGGGCAAAGATGCTGATAACATATCAACTTTTCTTTTCAACTCAAAACACTGCAGCAAAAACTCAAACCAAATTTTATGTGGCAACTTCGTGGTTTCTTTCTGGTTTAATCTCTTCTAACACGCAACGAATCAAGGACCTTGCTACCAAATTATAATCCACCAGTTCTGCCTCATTTCTATGAGCCAAACGTTGATTAAATTTTTCCTTGCAACTGTACAACCTTTAATGAAGCAATCTTTAGGAAGAAAAAGGGAACTTATCTACTCTTAAAGTTCTAAAATCTCAAATTACACCACCACGTGCTCGATCCCAATCTTCTTGTTCATCACCAACATTGGCAACCTAATCACATCCCCTATTTCCCACCAACACCGCATCCGTCTACATCGGCGAAACCCTAAGCCCTCACCTCAAATTCACCAAAGCCAGATCATGGATCGGCACCGCGGTCCACGGGCTTACCTTTGTCCCTCGAAACACCCCATCCGCAATCTGACCCGCCTGCCCCACCACGCGCTCTGCACCATTACCCTTAATATACCCATAGTTAACAAAACCATCACCACCACTCAATTTCTCCCCCAAGTTCTTTGCAAAATCTGATAAATGCGACTTTTGATTGGCGATCAGGTTGAGTTCCGCGCTCATGATTATGGGGCTTTTATTGGGCGACCCAAAGTGGCTGATACCGATCTTGAATATGAAGCTAAAGGGGTTTTTGGAATAGTTGGGGCAGTACGAGAATTTGAGGGAAGGGCTGGAGTCGAACGAGGTGGTGAGATTTAAGGATAATTCTTTGGAATCTCCGGCGGAGATTCTCGATTGGAAAGGGAAGGATTTTGGCACGCAACAATGGCTTATGTTCATCTCTGAATCTGATTGAAGCTTTCATCTTTGTTCAACAATGGCCGACTGTGTGTGTTTTTGTGTGTTTATGTGTGTGTGAGATTTTGGGGGTGATTTTATTTAGGATGGAGTAGCTAATCATAGAGTTGGAGCTGAAAAAAAAGAAAAAGATTTGTTTAAGCTGATGTGGCGTCCGAGTGTCAACCTAGTCAACGGCCACGTAAGCTTAAATTGGCCCAGCCCCAAATCTGAGCCCGTCGGGCATTTTTTATAAAAAAATAAAAGAGTTAACGGGCATTTATTAAGCCCGATAAATTAAAGGACAAAACTTGAATTTAGCACAAAATAAAGGGCAAAAAAAATTGTTAACGAGTTTAGAATTATTTCCTATTAACTGAATTATTTATTAAGGTTGGAACGCCTTTGCCCGTGGTTCAAAGGCTAAATGCTATGACAAGAATTTTCCTTCCTTTTATTGACTATACTTCATTCTTTTCTCCGAGTGGATCTTCTTACCTTTTTCAGTCTCGTCCCCCCTCCTTTATATAGGTTTTGATAGGGGCAGGTGTCATGATGCATGTGTTTACAGGTGTCGTTATGCATGTGGTTATGTTTACACGTGTTACAATGTTTATTCAGCCAATAAGATAACGTGTTCACTTTGAGTGCTGACTGTATCCTTTCCGAGGGCTTTGGTCTTCTTTGTGATACGGGGTAGATTACTTTCTTTGCTGTCTCTAATGGTAGCTTCGAGGACCAAGTTTGGAGCATTCCCGTTTAATGATAGTGCTTTTCCGAGAGATGCGTATTCTGAAGTAAGTGTTTCAAGGTATTTTCCGAGAGGGTGGGGGTGAGTTGGTTTCCGAGAGGTTTTTGAGCTATCGTGGGTAGGTGTTTTTCTTTCTCCGAGTGTCCAGAGAGGTTAATTGAGTAACGTTCTGATTTTTAGTCTGATCGTTGAGAGTAGTGTTCCGAGAGCTTTCGTGTTTGGAATGTATAGTCAAGGAAGGTTTTTTTGTCAAGGTTCTGGGACTGTTGTCCGTTGGGGCCCTGTTCGGTATCATGATGGATATCTGACTCGGGTGGATTCCTCCGGGTTTGCTTTTTATCCGAGGCCACCTTGATATCTGGTTTTGAGTCATTATGAATTTCCGAGGGACGCTTAGGTGCCCTCGTCGGGTGGCCAATCATATCGCTTTGAGTTAGTAACTGAGCGATATTGGTCACACCCGATGGGCCTCCTCTTTGGGAGCGGGTACAACTCATCGGAGGTACTCGTGACAATTTTATTGTCCATTTATTATATGCCCTTTTGGTTTAGGACCAGTATTTTCTTTTTATATTTTTCTAGTGTTAACAAAAATATTTTGCCTTTCTCCAAACTATCTCCAAACTATGGACTGAACGAGTGATCTCAAAAGAAATTAATGTGTAATGACGATATAAGAACGAGTTGGGTAAAGATCAAAATTCTTTTAAGTACAGTTTAATTCCCCGACAGGGTGAACTTCCAATACAGAATAATTTTCTTTTCATCTTCACAAAAAATGTTATTCCTCGACAGGGTGAACTTCATGAAACTCATAGTGTTAATTATATTGCAACTTTCGCATCAGCAACATGTGGTTCAGCAATAATATAACTCACACGGAATTGGCTCTATTAAGACCAGATTTCCTGTCTTTAACCCATGTCAAAATGGGATCTTGAGTGAACTCGTTAAATACAGTTTGCTTAAACATGCTTCCCATCTGCATTTTATAACCAAATCATTATGCATAATATTCAAAACATCAAAGCAACTTTGTTTAAAAAAAAAACTTTCAAGCAACAATATGAATTAGGACGACATTTCATCAAATTCTAAAACCAGTTTTATGATAGAGTCAATAGCACTAAATACCCCTGTGTTATTCCTAATTGGAAAATAACGCCGTTAATTATATTAATTACCAAATGCCATCTGAAGTATAAAAGGGATAAAAGCATCAAGCCCCTTGAACTATGCACGTTTTTGCGACTTGCCCCTTAAACAAATTTAATAAGCGTTTTGCACCATAATCTATGCACGTCTGTTCGATTTGCCCCTTCAATGGATTTCCAGCCATTTTTTGCCGTAATATTCCCCGTTCGAAGTGGTTTTGGCCTACCTTTTGTCATCAACTACCAAAATACATCTAGTACAACATATATGAGTTGAGTAGGTAAGAATATTCCGGCCAAAAATGGTCGAAAATACACTGAAACGGCAAATCGCATTTTCGACCATTTTTTGCCAGAACACCCCGTTCGAGGTATTTTTTCCCCAACTTTTTGTCATCAACTAGCATAATACATCTAGTACAACACATATGAGTCGGGTAGGGGGAATATTACGGCCAAAAATGGCCGGAAATCCATTGAGGGGGCACATCGAACAGACATGCATAGTTTAGGGGGCAAAACGCTTATTAAATTTGTTTAGGGGGCAAGTCGCAAAATCGTGCATAGTTCAGGGGGCTTGATGCTTTTATCCCATTATAAAAAGTAGCAAAAACAACCCAATTAATAATATATTCTATGATAATTGTACTGATGACTAAGAATGTTTATGCATTACAGTTTTTTATCAAACATAAGTTTATTGAACGAATTATAATGGACTGTGGTATAATTTCTAAGAAATTGAATAAAAGTAGAACAAGATGAGCTGGCATAGTACTTATATGTTGGGATTATTCCATCAAGCCCCATGTACTATGGTTACTTTATGGGTTTAGGTCAGGTCTTTGTTTTTAGGCCCAGTGAGATCTAAATTTGGGTAGTTTGTGCGAATTGCCCTATTTTTTACTTTTTGGCAATATTACGACCAAAAATTGCAGAAAAAAATATTTAAAGTTGACTAGAATCTTTCCCTCGTCGAGACGGTTCTGATAGTGGTGATGGTATTGCAAAACTCAAAGTTATAACACAAGTATTTTAATTTAAGTTCAATACACTTAAATTAAATTTTGCGTGTAATAATTTTGAATTTGGTGAAACCGTCACCACCATCGGAACCGTCTCAACGAGAGAAAGATTCTAGTCAAATTTTAAATAATTTTCTCGACCATTTTTTGTCGACAAATCACTGAAAAGTGAAAAATGCGGCGATTCGTATAGACTACCAAAGTTTAGACCTCACTCGATGTGAAAACAAAGATATGGTCGTGTTTTCATAAAGTGCCTATAGTTTGGGGGGTTTAGTGAAATAATCCAATTTTTTATAGAGATAAAAGCATCAAGCCCCATTAACTATGCACGCTTTTGCGACTAGCACCCTAAACAAATTTAAAAAGCATTTTGCCCCCTAAACTATGCACGTATGTTCGATTTGCCCCTTCGTTTGACTTTCGGCCATTTTTTGCCGGAATATTCCCCGTTCGAGGTGTTTTTTCACCTACTTTTTGTCATCAACTACAAAAATACCTCTAGTACAATACATATGAGCCGGGTATTGGGGAATATTCCGGCCAAAAATGGCCAAAAATACACTGAAGCGGCAAATCGCATTTTCGGCCATTTTTGGCTGGAATTCCCCATTCGAGGTATTTTTTCCCTAACTTTTTGTCATAAACTAGCATAATACATCTAGTACAACGCATATAAGTCGGATAGAGGGAAATATTTTGGCAAAAAATGGTCGAAAATCCACTAAAGGTGCAAATCGAACAGACGTGCATAGTTTAGGGGGCAAAACGCTTATTAAATTTATTTAGGGTGAAAGTCGCAAAAACGTGCATAGTTTAGGGGGCTTGATGCTTTTATCTCTTTTTTATATGTGTGAAAACTATTTGTTCTCAAAAAAAATTATAAAAGTATTAATCTCCTTTTTTTCTTTCTTATCTGTGCATCATTATTCACACCACAATAAATATATATCACATGATCCAAGTGTTAGCATCTAGTATATTTAGATATTAATTGTCTTGAGGGTATTTTAGTTCTTTAATTGTCTTGTGTATATATATATATTCTTTTTCTTGGAAACCGTAGATACTTTTTGATATCCATTTTTTTTGTAATCTTCTCTTTTGTCTTGCAATATTATGGCTTACTTTCATGAATGTTAACATGGCATCAAAGCCAAATTTGTAATTCAAATTTTTTTGTTTGGGTATTGCTATTGATTTTTGGTAATCCGCTGCACTTTGTAACTTTGTCGGTGTTTTGATTTCATCATCGTTTTGGTCCATTTTTGTTCGGTTTTCTGCATATTTTGTTTTTGGATATGATTGATCTCTGTGTTGTTGGGTTTTTCGATATCATGACGGGAGGAAATAATTCGTTGCAATCGATTAGTGTTCATTTTGATGGAAAAAAATATGAGTATTGGAGTTATGTTATAAAAACTTCCTAAAATGAAAGAAGATGTGGAACTATATTTCTCGTGCTTTTGGTTGCTCCTAAGACATATGATGCTAATTTTGATGAGTTATTGAATGTGTTGTATACCAATAATTCTAAAATCATTACTTGCATTAACAACTTTATTGAGCATATGATTGGTGTTCAGTTAGCTAATTTGATACTGCGAAAGAAGTTTGGGACCATTTAGAGAGGTTATATGTAAGGTTGCACTTTTCTTTTCAGTAACAAATAAGAAGAGAAATTTGTGATCTTACTCAAGACGATCAGAGTATTCAAGGGTTTTACTTTGAGATGACAAACTTTTGGGATAAGTTGGTTATAACAGAATGCGCTGAATTGAAAGCATTCGGTCCGGATATTGAAAGGAGAGAACAACAACATTTGTTCAACTATTGTACAATCTTCGTTCCGAGTATGAAGCCATCCATGGATAAATTTGCATCGTAATCATTTGCCCTTAGTTGATTCAGTTGTGCATGAATTTTTGGATGAAAAAAACCACCTAAAGACTCAAATTGAGAAGTCCACTCATGTTGGTTACTCAACCTAATAGTCATAACCGATCTAAACAAAAGAGTTATAGAAATGATGAGTGTCAATATTGTCATAAAAGCGGTCATTGGAAGAACCAGTGTCCCTTATTACATTAGAAAGGCGGGAAAAATCGAAATTGGTCATTTATTTTGTCTTAGTTATAGTTTTCGTCCTTTATTGTGTCCTTATTTTTTTGGGTCCTTTATTGTGTATTTTATTATAATTTTGGTCATCTGGAAGAAATCTGAGCCAAAAATATCGCGCCGGAGCACGTGCCTCCCTAAATTCAGTTTTTTGAAATTTCCCACAAACAAATTCACACTTTGGAACGCCAATTTTAATTTTTTTATTTTAAATTTTGACCCATCCGATCTAGACAACCCGGTTAAATCGGATCGGATGGGTCAGAATTTAAAATAAAAAAAAAATCTAAAAATTGAAACCGGAGTTTTTCACATGTGAATTTGCATGTGGAAATTAAAAAGAAATTGAATTTTGGCCGACTATTTCTCCCATGTGACATTTCTGACTCAGATTTTTTCCAGAGGACCAAAATCTTAACGAAATAAACAATAAAGGACCAAGAAAAAACAAGGACACAATAAAGGATGAAAATTGTAACTAGGACACAATAAATGACTAGTTTCGATTTTATCCCTCAAAAAGGCAAACTACAACAGGAATATAGGTGAGAAACCTTCAAATCCATAAAACTTTTGTTTTGGAGGGCAGCCTAACACATTTGTTGTCATGCCCACACTAGATCAAGCCTTTGTATAGTCCTCTTTGTCAGAAAAAGTCTCTTTGGTTGATCTACTGCAAAACCTTCTTCAGGCAAACAAAAACCAGTCTCAACATATGCTATGTATGCTCCAACCACATCAGGTAGGAACTCGCTCTTATGGATTCAAGAGCGTCTCATCACATGTCTCCTGATCACAACTCATTTTTATTTCTCATTTGTGACCATCTACATATGATATGACTGTTGATGACACTCATACGCCATTAGTAGGTGTAGGTAGGGGTGGGAACAAGATCAAATCTTGTTCCACATGATCTTGCCTAGACGAGAATCAAATATTAACTCTCGTCCCCGTCCCTTGGTAGGATCCCGTCGTGGAGGGATTCCCTCGTGGGAATTCCTCCATTTTTCAGATCCTTAATAGGCAAAAGAGTGGGGGGGGTATTCCTCACTTTTTTGCATTCAATGTTCAACCCGTTAACACGATAAACCTCGTATTGGTGGTGGTTCGACGTGCTTGAGTTGAGGGTGGTGCTTGCTTGAGTGTGCGCGGTGAGATTTGAGAGTGGAGAGTGTGTGTGTGTGTGCGTGTGCGTGTGTGTGTGTGTGTGTGTTTTAGGGAGAGTGAGGGTTTAACTGAGTTTTTTATTTTTAATTTTTGCCCCATAGTTTTTTATATTACAAACACTCCCCCTTTATTGTTTTTTATAACAATGTGTAGAATCCTACATTAAATAGAATATGTGGGACTGGAAGTAGGGCGAGGGGACTTTATGTTTTAGATGTCATGAAACTTGATGGTTAGTTTGCAGCTACGAGCGTTGATCTACCTACCTTTCATTTGGATTTCTCTTCTCAAAAGTTTTACTTATGACATTATAGACTACGTCTTGTATTGAAATCATGCCTAAAGTTTTTTTGTAATGGTGGTGTTTTACTTACGATGGTTGTTAGGTGATATGGGAGAGCTACTATCATCCCACGCACCCATATATCGTGATAACAAGTGTTGTTTAGATTGCACATAATTCTGTTTTTCGCTAGTGTACCAAATATATTGAGATTGACTGTCATGTGGCTTGACATCATTTTCAATATTGTAGTTATATCTCTACCGTTCATCTCATTTTCGATGCAGTTGGCTGACTTCTTTACGAAAGCACATACCATTGAGCGGCACAACTTTATTATTGGCAAATTCTCGCTACTTATTGCAATACATTCTCGAGTTTGATCACTACAAGAATCCGGGGTCATTCGTGACCGCCGGCTCGTGACCGCCGGGCGGTCGCGAGCATCCGTGACCGCCCGGCGGTCGCGGATGCCACCGTGACCGCCGAGCGGTCGCGGTAAATATGTCCGTGACCGCTCAGCGGTCACGGGGCTATCCGTGACCGCTGAGCGGTCACGGACATAATTCTCGTGACCGCCCAGCGGTCACGGGAATCCATAGGCGGGAAACTTCCCGCCTATGGCCCGCCTAGTGGCGTCCGCGACCGCCGGGCGGTCGCGGATGCCACTCGTCCGCGACCGCCCGGCGGTCACGGATGCCAGTGGGCGGGATTTTGCCCGCCACTGGCGTCCGCGACCGCCGGGCGATCGCGGATGTCACTCGTCCGCGACCGCCCAGCGGTCGCGGACACCAGTGGCGGGATTTTGCCCGCCCTGGCGTCCGCGACCGCTGGGCGGTCGCGGATGCTACTCTTCCGCGACCGCCTGGCGGTCGCGGAAGAGTGGCATCCGCGACCGCCTGGCGGTCGCGGATGGGAGGGGGGTTTTCTATATAAACCCCCCTCCTCTCTCTCATTCCTTACCTCCTCCTCCTCTCTCAATCCTTATCTTTGTAAGTCCTCTCCTCTCTCTCTCTTAAATATTTATCTTTCTAGTTTTTTAATTATGTTTTATATTTAATGTTTTAGTAATAGTTTTAATTATTTAATTATAAGTTTATTTTTATTAATGTCAAACTTAGAAATAATGCCTTTAGGAAATCTTTATAATTTAGGAAACATATTAGTATATTTGTATATTATTTGTTTTATGGGTACTTTAATCCTTTAGTTGTTTTGAATATATATTATTTCTCTTGTAATCCCTAGACACTTTTTATATTCATTTTTTTGTAACGTTCTCCTTTGTTTTGTAACATTATGGTTGATTTTCATGAATGTTAACCGTGAGTAATGTTTCATCTTCTTAGAAGTGCCATAAATTTATGAGAGAGTCGTTACCTGCGTCACTAAAGCATATAAAGGTAAAGTGCTGTAACTGCATAGAACCTGTACAACGACCCTGCAAGGCCAAAAAAAAAAAAAAAAAAAACTTACTCAAAATAAATGACACTGTTTAATTCCTTAAGAGTGTAAAATAATATTACCCAACGACAAGTCGTGGGATGACAAATCCCAAATCCTCCATGATGCAAGATCTGACTCCATATGTCACCTGGACTTTCGAAGGAAGACACATCAATATATATATATATATATATGATTATATATCGAGCATGCATGCATGTATCCAATTATAAGAATATATCGAGTCTCTAGTTTCTTAAGGAGCATTTGGCCCAACGCATTTGTCAAATCACCCATAAAAAATAAATAGAAAAATTATCGTTGTTTACTAATTAACAAAATGTGGCAGTTATTAATGCAAATTAAATGATGGATTATGTACTACCCTTGAAGAATGGATACGCTTAACAAACTATCCATCAGGATTGATAAATTACAAAAACTTAAAAACTTAAAAAAAAACATTTTTATTTTATTGAAAATTTTCATATTTAACCTCCATAGTGGTTGTGGAATTTTCCAAGTTTTTTTTTTTTTTTTATCGGAAAAAAAATTTATTCATAAATGAAGCACAAGAAGTACTCCACACAATTAGTCACAGATACAATGCAAGGGCAAACATGACCATTCAAAGAATGAAAAAGCGAAAGCCCTATCCTTGGCTTTGATCCAACTCCACACATTAACCTTAATATGATCCACAACATCATTAAGGATATGTTGCTTACCATTAAAACAAAGATTATTTCTAATGCTCCAAATCTCCCAAAAAACAAAAATCCAAAGGCAACTCCATCGGTGTCTCACCTTTCCACACGGAATGATGCCGTAGAGTTGCATGAAAAGAGACTTAGAGGTACCAGCACAAACCGAATTTTCCAAGTGCCGAGAGGTTGCATGTGTAAGGTAACCTATAATTTAGGGATACTTTGTATCTTCTGTAATCATGTTATTTTCTCTAAAATCTTGATCATTTACTTATATTATATTAGTATATACAACATCACATATATATATATACATTAAGTTTGTTGTTTTGCTCGCAAATTGTAACTATTTAATGACTTAGCGGAAGATAAAATGTATTGCAGAACTTAATAATTAGAAAGATATAGTACATTACATAATCCATACAAAAATTGTTAGATTTCCTAAATGACAACAAAGCTATTAACAAAAATCTAATGTGTCTTGGTAAAGTAGTAAAACAATTTGGACTGAAGTTTCTCTTGTTACTTACAACGATAGTTTCCATGTTTTGCTAATTTTGATAAACACCATAATAATTTAATGCTTTATAAACTTAGGGGGTAATTATTATTTGTTGTTCCATGCAAAAGGTGTAATAGTTACTAAATTCCAAAGAATTAAAATCTTAGGTATAAGGGTACCTATAAAAAAAATGTAAGGGTGCAAGAGTACGAAATCATTATTTAAGCTTATTCATGAATGCTTTCTTTGGCTGAAATCATTCATTTAACGTTTTACAGAAAGGGTACGGTGTCGTGTTTTAGGAGTGGTTCGTAATATAGTTACTAGTTCATCCCGCAATACGACAAACAACCCTTTGTGCATTTTATACGTACGTATCAAAACATCAAAAGGGAAAAAAAAATCGTAGTTGTTGAAGACTGTTTGCAACTTTTCAAATTCCACAAATTAAAGGCTGGTTTGTCACTTTTTCACGTGAATGTTTTTCTAGTTTCTACACGTTAAAAGGTACTTATCTAATATAATACAAAAATATATATCGTAAGCTCTTTTCCTTTTACTTTTTTATATCCTTTTGGATGGTCACAAAACCGTCATCATGCATGTTATATCAAAATGTGACTATTATTGCATTGTGACGACCGAAGTTAAAAATTAGATGAATTTGTCAAATCTTCATGATAAAATTCGTAATGAAATATTTGTTGGCATATATGTATAATTGTACTTACCAAAATCCAAATGAAGAAGGCGATCTCAAAGGAGTTTTGGAATAAAATGAAGTGAATCAAGTAGAGAACTAGAACCGGGCGACCAAACCAGAACAGTTCGTCGGAAGGCCTAACTGACGTGTGAGCTTCTCCGGAGGCTCTCTCTGCAACATCCTTTGCTAATTTTGTGATGATATGCTCCAGTTTTGCCCCCACAATTACCAGTAGCTGCAACATTATGCATATTTAATTATATATCTAACATGGGTAATTTTTTTCTTAACCACCCTGGCTGGCAAAAAAACTTACTCCTAAAGGTAAAAATGACAACCAAAAGTATGTGTGCCATCCTGCAATTTTCGCCAAAATTAAAGTGTCAAACGTGTTAGTTCTCGATCGATTGTGAAATTAACAACTAAACTTTGTTATTAAAATAAAGAAGAAAGCTTATTAATAATACCTGCTATGTTGATAAGCAAGAAGATAACAGCGAAGAGCCACAAGTACCAACTGTCCGAGATCAGTCATGCACCAAAATGATCAACATATATTAATTAGTTCGCTTAGCTTTTAGTTTCATAATTAATGAAACCAATTAAATGAGGTTCATATTACATTTTGTTTTGTTTCTTACCTGACTCCTATGATTTTCTTGAAGTCTTGCTCTAATGTCCTTAGCAAGTACTTGTGAAAATCATACTCGGGATAGTTCGGACAATGTTGCTGTACCGTTAAGACAAAAATATATGCATATAAAAACTTTACATATTTTTTGGGGATAATTAAATCTACGTACTACCCTGGAGATTTAATCTAATTACAAAAATATTACAATATATATGTGAAAAGCTACTAAAACATAACGCAAAGTTGTAAAAGCCTGTAAAGAATAGAGTATGTTTCTTAAGTTAATTCAATTCTTTGGGGCATCATTATGATTTTCAAGACCTGTATCTGTAATGTTTTCAAAATTTAAGAATGTTGAGCGGTAATTATGAAAACGGTAACCAATATTATATTTATGCAGTTAAATGTACTTGATCTCATCTTTTGTGAAGCTGCTGAGAAGAATCATAACAAAAATTTGAAAGAGTATTATAAACTTTACCCGTATAAATCCAGAACGCAGTGCTACATAGTCTGACTTGGTCACCGAGCCATAAAATTGCTTGAAGAATGCTACCTATACGATGAAAAATCAAAAAAGTTACACTTTTGATAAAGAATTAAGAACCTGGCAGAAGCTATACTATCGTGTTAGTTCTCAAGGGAAGACCGTCAAACTCATTAATGATATACATCATTCTGCAAACTGCTTCGATCTAGTCCATTCGAAATAAAAGGAAAAATCTCTTAAAAGGTGCAAAATATCTCGTCAACTTTTGGTTGATTTTGCACTACATGTTTCTTAATTCATCTTGTGTGTTGTACCGGCGAACTCAAATGATATTATATATATATATATATATATATATACTTTATACATTTTGAAACGCTAAAAGACATGTGAGTACACCATAGTTTGGAACGCAAAAGGGACATAAAGTAGATACACTAGTAATTAGGTTAATATATTCATGCAGCTTACCATCCAACTCACTGCGCGAAATCTTCTCCAATATCTACCCGCGCGACCGATGAATTCTTGTAAGTGAACATCATGGATATGTGCTGCAGATACCAAGTGAAATATATAATAATTTTTTTGTTAAAATGAACACATTTCAAGAGTAAAAAAACAAAACTATTTTCCTCTACCTTTCCAGTGTCCCGATGTTTCACTTGTAATTGAATGTTCCCAGTGTCTCCACTCACTTATCTACAGAAACAAAAAAATAAAAATATACACTGCAAGTTACGGTACGTCAACGGTTCGATGACATGGAATTTAACAGAAATAATAATTAAAGCATATAGAAATTTATTTAAACATTTCTTTATTTAACTACTTATGGCGTCACCTCCAATATAATCCTGGACTTTATACCATATTCTAATGAGTCATCTAATTAGAGTTACACGTAAATAAACTGTTTATTTTACACCTGAGGATGTGATTTTTTTCTCTAACTTTACTTGTTAAATTGATCGATCTTTCATTTCGTTGCACTTTTACATTTTTGTTCTGTGTTCAATGAGTAAAAATATAGTTATCCGTCCTCAGGTATCATCGCGCACATGAATTAGGCAAGGATGTGTACCTTAAATCCTCCAAGAACCATGATTGCCGCACAAAATGCTAAATATACCAGAGCCAAAACAAAGATGAATATGTGCAGCTCATGCAAAGCTTCTGAGGATAGGAACGGAACGTTTCCCTGTTCAAAACAAATTAAAGACAATGAGATGTGTGATATATGCTTCAATATGTTGTTATTCCCACTATTTCAAAAGTGTACAATAAAAGAGAGTAAATTGCAAAAGTTTTCAAAATCATCTTACTTTTAACTAGCAATTATTCCGCTAACAAATTTTAGTTATATTTATATCTAGAACTAGTCTGTATAATTCATTCTCGTACTTAATTAATATTAGCTTAGGTTACTCATCAAAAAAAAAAATATATTAGCTTAGGTTGACGGTAGGACTCTATTAGCACGTCTTTATCTGGTATATGAAAGGAGAATGCTCTTCACGAATTAATGGTTCAAACTTTATGATATATTTTACCTAAAGTAAGATTGTGTGACACTCTGCACTCCCATGTTATAAAAATAGCACTTCGCACTTTCAAAAAATGTTCCTTAGCACTTCGCACCCCCAGTTACAAATTAAAATCATTCTGGAAAATGCCGGGGCAAAAATCGATTTAGGCCTTTATATTGGCCGCCTCGCCAATTTAGTCCACTAACTTGGCACCCCCGCCAATTTAGTCCACCAACTTGCAAAATTAAGTCACGTTTGGCCACTTGACGTTTTCTGTCCATTTTCCGTTAACTGACGCTGACGTGGATAAATAGTAATAATATATATATATATATTAATAATAATAATAATAAAATGTATATACATGTTAATAATAATAAAGATATAAACATATATATAACTAATTTTGTATAAATAATAAATATATATATAATAATAATTAAAAATAAAAAAAAAATTAAAAAATAAACCCCCCCGCCTCCTTCCCCGTCGCCCCCCCCCCCCCCACCCCCACCCCACCCCACCCCGCCGATTTGCAGCCATTACCGCTGCAAATCGCGGTGAATCACCGCGATTCGCAGCGGTGTTGCTGCAAATCGCGGTGATGACCGCGATTTGCAGCCGTGGTGGCTGCAAATCGCGCCACCACCGCTGCAAATCGCGGTGGTGATGCGATTTGCAGCCACCACGGCTGCAAATCGCGGTCATCACCGCGATTTGCAGCAACACCGCTGCGAATCGCGGTGATTCACCGCGATTTGCAGCGGTAATGGCTGCAAATCGGCGGGGTGGGGTGGGGGTGGGGGGTGGGGGGGGGGGGCGACGGGGAAGGGGGGTCTTTTTTTTGTTTTTTCTTATTTTTTCTTATTTTTTATTAATTTTTATTAATTTTCCCTTTTTTATATATTTATATATATAAAATGTTTTTTAATACATAAAGGTATTTTTTATATATATTATGGATATAAATATATTTATGTTTTACATTTATTAAGATTTAAATTTTTATATATTTTTTTATTTTTAAAAATAGTTATATATATATATTTGTTTGTTATTGTTTTTATATATATGTGTTTTATTTTTATAAATGGTTATATATATATATATATGTTATATATATATATTAGGGTGCAAAGTGCAATTTATTTTGGGGTGCAAATACAATATTTATAATTAGAAGGGTTTGTTTGAATACATTTAGCCCGAATAAGGCCAGCGGGCATTTTTGCAAGATTATATGAAAGATACCGGGCATTTTTGACATGCCCGAAAAAAAACGGGCATTTTAACTTTTTTGTGAAAGTTAGCGGGCATTTTTAATAATTCGTCCATTAGACAATAATTTAAAAAAGGATTCGTGAAATACGAACTACGAGTACAAAAAGAAGATACAAAATGCAAGATCTTGGAGAGAAAGGGGAAGAAATGTACCTGCAACGAAAATGGCGAAGTGACTGTTCGTTTTTTGGTGGTTGGAGTGATAATGCCGTTTAATATATGTTTTCTTTTTTTTTTTGAATTTTTTTGATTTTTGATTTTTTTTAATTTGACTGGCGTGACATTTGTCAAAAAAAAAATAAAAAATTAATTATTTATCCACGTCAGCGTCAGTTAACGGAAAATAGACAGAAATCGTCAAGTGGCCAAACGTGACTTAATTTTGCAAGTTGGTGGACTAAATTGGCGGGGTGCCAAGTTAGTGGACTAAATTGGCGAGGCGGCCAATATAAAGGCCTAAATCGATTTTTGCCCCGAAAATGCCCAATGGTTACGTACCAGTCGCCAACTTTCCATAGTTGCACTTTGCACCTCTAATATATAGCAGGTAAGTTGAGTAATGAACCTTGAGGACATTTTCCATATACAATAAAATATCGGAAATATGTCCAAAGAGGAAGTTCTATTACTTAGTTACCAGCAAGAACACAAATTCATATCTAGCTATACTAGGATGACTTTAACCACTCATACCAAGTAATCAAACATACTGGTTTTATATTGAACAACTTGTTGATTTTATTTGTTTGTATCTCATGTAGTTGGTTTAACATGAAGTCATTTTTTTCTCGGCAAGTAAATAATATATAATTATTCTAGGTGGTATTCGTGATAATTCAAGGAGCATGATATTTGTATGCTAGAATAAAGCCCAACTATAAGAAGAAAAAGGGTTGCGTAATCGAGAAGGGAGAAATAGAGAAGCAGTAAGTGCACGCTGATGTTATTTTTCTTTCAAATGATTTTTGCTTACGTGTTTTCCATTTTCTGAATCAAGTGAAAAACAGTGTCCTAGATTAAGAGTGAAGCGGGGTAGCTTGAGTAGTCGGGATAGGGCGAGATAAAAAAAAATGACTTTATTTTTTGGCTTAACCTTTCTATACGATTAGGAAAGTTAAAAGAGTTTTATTCTGTTGGACATCGTGGATTAACAAGTATGTCTTACTCGAACCACATCAAAATCATACGTGTTATGTGTATTGCAATTCGTCTTGCTACAAGTGTGTTACAACATAAGACACAAATTAAGTAATATTACACGACCTTACCTTACGCATTAAGAGTATAAAAAAACCTATGAGGTCGATGCATGTGATGTGTACCTCTGCACAGTGCTCTGAAACTTGTTCACGGTGCTTAGTTAGTATCTTGCATGGAAGCATGATATTGGCAACATTACGAGGGATGCAAATGCGTCTTATAGGACTTTGAAATACGGCTAGCAGTAGAGAGATGAACCCCAAAAGCATTAGCTCTGAAAGTTAAAGTACAAACAGTTAAAACCAAAGAATTACTAAAGAGAAATATAAAGAGCTATATGGATAGAGAAATCCACGGCAGACCTTCCTTTAGCTTGTTCAATGCCTCGAATAATGCCTTTTGATTTTTGCGCTTGAAGAACTGAAAAACAAGCCCACAGAGGAAAGACTTAAAATTAGGAAGATTAAAAAAGGAAAATCGTTAAACATTGACTTTTTCATAGTACATTGTACATAACAGCTTGACCTTTTCTTTTTCTATCTTATATATGATAACATCCATACAAATTATATTCTTTTAAACATAATCGTGTAAAATATTATTTATGTCTTGTTTAATTAACACAATATAATGAGGAATATATATCATGAGAATAGATGAAACTAATAAGAAAATATGTTTTTAAGAAGAAAAAAAATAGTGTAATTTAACCATAAATTAATGCCACTAATAATAAATAATAGTTTCTGACCAGTCCAAGTTGATGAAGACCACGTTCAGCAGCGACTGAGATGAAAACAATGACGAAGCACACAGCAGCTATAACCCACGTCGGTGTGTACTCGAAAGACCGCTCCCATTCTGATTCACTACTACTCTCCATTGAATTTTTTATATTCTAATATAGTTACGATCCACGATGAAATGATACACATATAGATGCTGCCTGCTGGTATATATATTTATAGAAGGGATCGAGCAAAGTACTCTAGTTATTTTTGATTAATGGCCAATAAACTATTAAGTGCATTATAAACAAAGAATCTCCTGGAGCGTGTAGGAGAAGCAACGAACAAAATCGACATGTTATACACGCTCAAAGTTTCGGAGACGCCATAGTACAGCGTTAATTTCATACTTTAAGTGCCTGCCATTAAATAATAATTTATTGGCCTTAAACTAGATTTAGTGTTTTTACTTTTACCTATATGCAATATTAGTCCCTTGCTTTTGTATTATTTAATCTGTTTGAAGTTATGATGGTACAAGGAATTTTTTTTTAATAATACCTCGTTTATATCTTTTTATAGAAGGATCAAGAACATCGATGGACATTTTAATGTTTAGAGAATGAGGACTAATAATAATTAATACGAAAGTGAGACTCTAGGCTTTTGTTCTTGGTATCATAAAAAATTGACCAACCAGTTGTTATCCTTTGGGGGATTTCCTTTGTTTTAGTAACTAACTAAAATTCCGAAAGTAATTAAAGCATATATTTTTTAAGGAAAAGAAACAAAACAAAAGCAAAAGTGAAAACAAAACAAAAGCAATGATCTATTTTGTTGTGCGACAGTTGCCAACTGCGTGCAACCATCCGCAATATGTCTTCGAAATATTAAATAAAAAAACGTATCCAATTAATTTAAATATTTCTATTTCAAGCACCTTAACTTTTTCTTTCCAACTCTCCTGACATATACCATGAAATGGCTTCCGGATCTCTCGAACCTATAAAACCAAATTGGACCTTTGAATTTCACACAACTACATGCATTGAATTGCACGCGCGTACACAGTAAAGTGTTTTGCCAAATGTATGCAAATTCAAGTTCGAGCTTCTTGTTCAATCTTCATGAACTTGTCACTACATCTATGCCCCTCATCTTTCAGTTGAGAAATCAAATTCAATTTAAGATAATATTATCCATAACATGATGCATACAAAGACCCGTGGCCGTGACTTCAGTTGAATGTGGTGGACGACTGGAAATTATGATTTTTGCAGGATCTTTTTTGATCATTATCTTCCACGTTGTCGTAACAAGTTATGCCCGTAACATGTTGTACGGTGTAAGGCGTGTAACAGAAACGAGATTTTTGGACGTGGTTCAGTCAAGCACACTCTTAATCTACAAGTGTTTCACCAAACAAAATAAAAACTCTCATACTTTGCATTAAAATACTGAATAATGGTTCCTACTTATACTCTTAGCCCTTAGGCAATGTATAAAATGCTCTCCATGTTCCGTAGCTTGCTGTCATTTTAGTTCAGTTGATTCCTTGTTCTTTATTTGACTCATTCGGAGCTTCGGTCAATCGGCCTAGCTTATCTTGAATATATTTATTTGTGGCCCAAAGCAATTCTCTTCAACGTATCAAAACCCAACAAAAATGGCGTGAATGATTACAATTTCTTTTTATATAATTAATGAATGATAACAAAATAATACATTAAATTTCAAAGTCATCGAATATAGTATTAACCAATACGAAATGTTCAGAAATTCGGTTTGCAGTTGCAAACCAAAAAAAAAAAAATCAAGTCCACTAATGACTTTAATATGCAAAAATCACAAAAACATGACTGTCGTCTGTCGGAGAACTTATTTCAGTAATTTGTTTTTCTCTAGTAGCTCTTGAATGTATACAAGTCATGTCACAGCATCACAAACTATACTCTGTAAACTTCTACCTCAATTACCACATCAGTTGACAAACCAAAAAAATAAAATTTATACACAACACATGGAGCCCTCACCCTCACCCTCACCCTCACCCTCACCCTGGCCCTCACCATGGAGCAGAGGCAATTTCCTCGAAATCGCACTTAAGCTTCTTGTTTTTCACTTCAAGAGCTTCAACCTCAGCCTCTATGCCATCAACCAACACTTTGGCTTTGACAAAAGTTGCTCTAAGATCTCTCAAGTCCTCGTCCTCTAATTGAGCTCTCTTTTTCCTACTTAATTCGGTAATCACTTTGAATTCGCGGCCAAGTTCAATAAGCTTATGTAGTCGAACACGAAGGAATTTAACCTCCATCCCTAAAACCTCTAAAGCTTCCAGGGTTTTGTCCCAGCATTTCAGATTTTGATGCGATGCCGTAAGTTTAGCAGCTCTGATGGCATCGGCAATGTTTGTAGTTTCAGAAATCACTCCAACAACTAGTTTACTGTTAAGGCTCTCAGTGAGATTCTCATGAAGAAACATGTCTTGACTGCAACAGAGCTCATAATACTTTCTCCTAAGACGTCTCGGCATCTCCAAGTCAAGAATCTGCCCGTCCATTTGAATTTGAAAATCATCAAAACACTTCATGTCTTTGACACTGAGAATAGATTTTGATTGTACGTCTTCAGGAATGTTTGAACGACCAAATTTCTCTGCAGACCAAGAATAGCATAACACTCCTTCAAATCTAGAAACCTTTATAAACATGTTCCTTGAACATTTTTACTCATTACAAAGACACCTTTGAGGTTTGAGAAAACACAACAGAGACCACCTTTTTTCACGTCCTTAAAAGCTAACAGACCCCTACTTTTTTGACTTTCTTAGAGCTCAATATGTGTGACATTAACTATTCAAACACGAGACGAGGTTTAAATAATTAGACAAAACTTGAAAGTACTAACATAATTATCTTTATAACTGATTCACAAGACATATATTCGCATCGTCATTTATATATGGTCGTAATTTTTCTATTTTCAGTGACATTATTTTGAAGATTGCAGCATATGACCAAAACAAAATTTCACATTAGGACTGACATACCAGTATCAATTGGCTTCTCATCAGAAGAGGAATTGGGAAGAGCACAAGTACCATTTACTGTTGCTGCCCTCGCTATATATACCTTTACAAAATCAAAGAGAAAGCTGTC
Source organism: Linaria vulgaris (assembly GCA_948329865.1). Lineage (NCBI taxonomy): Eukaryota > Viridiplantae > Streptophyta > Magnoliopsida > Lamiales > Plantaginaceae > Linaria > Linaria vulgaris. Next base: position 79,616,279 of record OX415253.1, read on the forward strand.
AAGAGCATGTAATATGCAACTGATCGAAAGACAGAAAAGGTATGATCCTTCGAGGCTCAAATTGGCAGCGTGAAAAAAGAGATCTCTTATTCTATAACTTTCTCAGTAGAGGATAATTTACAGGAAATGAAATAAGTCACTACAACAAGGTTCTTTCGAATTATCCTATGAAACTAAGTAGCAAATTTTGTTACTTACTTAAGCAAGAAGCAGAACTGGAACTTGACGAATCAAAAAGTGATCACACACATCATCAAATTAGAAGAATAAGAACCATGTATGCTTGTAACAGGGCAGCTACTATGAATATGCTTGATGATATGCTTGATATTGTAAGAGAGATTACCAAACAATTTATCAGATATAAGCAATTAAGTAACTCCATGATATTGTAAAAGTGAAAACCAACGGAAAGCGTGTTACCTTAAACTTGCAATGCTCCACAAGATGAAAAACCATGGCATCTCCCTCCACCAATTTGTGCACATTAGCGAATCCTCTCCATCCCCCATCCAATTTATTTCGTAACAGCACGTAGTTCACGTGAAACTCTTTGTCATTTTCATCCACCAAAGTAATAGTTTCGTCACGGTTGGGTAAATGATCATCACAAAATATCTTCGGTAAATACTGTTATTTTAAGCAACAACAATAACAAGCAGTAAATCAGAAAGAACAAAAACTAGCAGAACGGATGGTTTTCGTATTGGATTCTATCAATCAATCAATCAATCACTCACCAAACAGAATCTACCAGCGACATTGGAACGGTGAACGGGCTTGAGGAAGCTAGGGAACTCCGACAAGAGCTTAGCTTGAATATCGTGTGCTCGATCCATTGCAAACGATCTGTTTCACAGTTCACACAACACAACACAACAGAGCACAGTAGATGAAACAAAAACGAAAAGGAGAATATATATATATATAAATAAAATCAACTTAATAATTAACAATTAAGTGAGTACCGTATCGTTTTGTTAATGATCGGCGCCTGCTCACATTCGATTTTTGGATTAGTAAAAAAGGAAGAATAGTTAGTTAGTGATGACTGATGATAAACAAACCCTAGGCTAATCTAACAAATGAAATGCAGGGAATATATATATGTTTAGATTTAATTAATCACCTGAGGTTTTGATGTTTTGCTCCTTTTGTTCTTCTTCTTTTTGTTCTTTTTCAGTGTAATCATCTTCTTCTCCAGAATCAGGAAGTCAGGAGCCCGAACGCGTTCACTACTAATTTTGATCCACCTCCCTCTTCTTGTCTTTTTAATTTTTTATTATTATATTTACTCTCTCTCTCTCTCTCTCTCTCTCTCTCTCTCTCTCTCTCTCAATTCTTACTTATTACAATTATAATATTACTAAACATTATTATTTCCCGAGACAAAAGCCGGCCTCAATCAAGTTTATTTAACTTAATTTCATGTTTTTCATCCATAGACTAAAGTTTCGATTTCGGTGTAAGTTTCGTACAATTAAAAATTAGATATGTTTCATAATATTTCGTGAACTTTTCGACATTATTTTGATACAAGATTGTTACAATTATACAAACACAAGAGATTACAGAAATAGCCCTTGACATCGAACAAAATAAGCTAATATATTACACAGGTTAGACTAGCTTTGTTCGGAACACCAAAGACGACACTTGGTTGCCTCTGATGGATGTCGGATGCTCTGGAGATATCGAAACCTTGCTGATGTCGAAATATGATGATGTCGAAACCTGGTGGTGTCGAAAGCACGTGTGTATGTCGAATGTAACTAAGATGTCGAGCCTAGACGATATCGGAGAGGGGCTTATTAATGCCTTAGAAACACCACGAGATATAAAAGAACTTGACCTTCAACCTTTCAACTTACAACAAAATTGAAAGTTCCTAAATCTAAGCCAAACAAAGGTACATTGGGAAGAAGCTTTCTTTTTGGTAAATCCTTCAATCAAAAGTAGCTTCGTCCTTGCTTTCTCATCCATCCATAATTGGTAATATATGAACTCAGAGAAAGTGAAAATCTCCATCTTAGATATAGAAATAATAAGTATGTCGGCCAATGTCAAGGACAATGGCTAAAAAAGACAACTACAATGTTCAGTTGGGGATGACATGTAGACAGGGTGAATGAAGCTATAAGATAACGATTATCGAAAGAATGTCAACTACAATTCACGTTGGGCATTTGGAAAATTGAGAAATACCAGTACGGTAAGGAAATATGTGAAGACCTTCTTTGTGCACATGTTAAATACTCGTGACATGTCGGAGAAAGATAAGTTGTTCACTTTCTTGGAAGGTTTGAAAGCATGGGCGGGTTGGATCTTCAGCATCAACATGTAATGGATGTGGTCACCATCATGTAGGATACCAAATGTTTAACCAGGTACCAAAGTCTTGAACTAGAACTTAACAATGACAATTACTTGAACGTAGTAGGTTTAACTGAGCTTTTCAACATAATGCTCCGAGAAGAGGGGGAGAGTGCCCCGCCAGCAATCAAGCAATTTCCAATAAGGGTATAAACAAAAAGTCGAGTCATAACCAACTCGAAGGAGATGCTTTTGTGTTGTCAACATGAAAACGAAATGAGGCATCTATGAAAACAACATCATAAAGTTTAGGGAATGAATATGAGCTTGGCAATGATAACCAAGAGGAAGGCGATAATATCGGGGTATTCTTTCGTTAGTGTATTAATTTCTCACAAAGGGAGAGAAATCCAAACAATTAGTATACCTTGATGGTCATAGAAGGCAAAGCAAGGGAAGACCTCAAGCCTGAAGAAAAAAAAAAGGAACTTATGTATTTCAACGTAAAGATCCATGAAAAGCTAATTTATGCTATGATCAACAACCAGGCCACGCATAACCACTTGTCTAGTTTAAAAGTGGCAAGACTTGGACTAGTAATCGAACAAGGGGTAGAAAGGGTGACCGAAACTCGACTGCCTAACTTAAGGTAGAAGTGGCAAATGACCTACTACTGAAAGATGAACCCTTCGAAGGAAAGCAGTAATTGTGATGGACGACATGAAACTAACCTTTGGACTATGTTATTTAAGGGACACCAAGACGGTAGTCTTTTCTCACAAAGAGACCTTCATGCCGATGGGGAACAAATCATGACGATGTTGAGCCCCATCAGTGAAGGAAGAGTTTATCGGTGATGCAGTTTGAAAATGGATGCAATCGAGAAGAACCCTTCTTTTTTTGTAATCTTTCATTGAGAAGAGATTAAAGAGTCTGCACGAAAACAGTAAGCGGGCTATTTATAAAAAGAATTTGAGGATGACATTGAGTGAACTACCGAAGAAGTTGCCTCAAACAATATTATGGCGCAAATTTTTTTTTTTAAAAGTAAGTAATAATTAGTTTTATATACAATTATCTCATAAAACAATGGATCATGATAAGCACGCCTCTTAGAGTTTTGTGTAGTTATATGATCCTTTCCTCAAGCTTAATCGGTAATCTTTAGCAACCTTTAAAATAAAGGTGGAATTTGAGGATGACATATTGACATTGTATTGTACTTCTAAGTTTCTCAGTAGACGTGATAAACAAAAAGAAAAAGAAAAAAATAAAGAAAGTTTGTCACTAGACCAATTAAATTTTCTGGCGAATGCATTTGATATATATGACGTCTTATGGAGTGTACATGTAATTATTAGATATATGTTGTATATTATCTAGTATATTCTTTTGTGTATATCTTAGATTGATTTTGTACTTATTTGGATTAGGTAGTTTATCTTACTTATACTCCTTGTTGTATTATATATTCAGCTCAAGATTAATGAAAAACTCATTCAGCAAAATACATTCTTACATGGTATCACGAGTCTAACACTAGCCGTGTGCCTTCTCTCTCTCTCTCTCTCTCTCAATAGTCGTCCCCCCCCCCCCCCCCACTCTCCTTTCTCTCTCTCTCTCTCTCACTAATGGCTGAATCCAAATTTAATCCCGCTTTAGCCGTCTCTAATGTTCAGAACTTCATCCCGATCACTCTTGAGATGGAGAAAGGTCAATACTCCACATGGGCAGAACTTTTCCGTATTCACTGCCGTGCATATCAAGTCATCGACCACATAATTCCTCCCCCACCTTCCGCCCTCACCATGTCCGCCGCCAAAACCACAGACAAAGACACCACCGCGGACAAGGAGAAGGACAAAGTCACGTCTTCTCCTGCTACTAACTCCGACCTCTGGTCCCGACTTGATGCTATCGTCCTCCAATGGATATATGTCACTATATCCGACGATCTCATGCACACCATCATTGAGAAGGATTCTACAACACACAAAGCCAGGGTCCTTCTTGAAAACATCTTTCAGGACAACAAGAATTCACGAGCGGTTTATTTGGAGAACCAATTCTCTCAGGTATCTCTGGATAATTTTGCAAATATTTCTTCTTATTGTCAAGAACTCAAAGTCCTTGCAAATCAACTCTCGAACGTTGGTGCACCCGATTCAAATCAACGTCTTGTTCTCCAACTCATTGCCGGCTTTACTCAGAGTTACGACGGTGTAGCCACGTTCATTCAACAGAGTGATCCTTTGCCTCCGTTCTATGAGGCTCGTTCCCGTCTCATCATGGAAGAGACCCGCAAGGCCAAGCAAGCCTCTACCGCCGCTGCTGCCTCTATGGTTCACAATGCACCACCACCGAACCCCCCTTACCACGACTGCGGTACGCCACCTCCCAACGGCGGCTCCTCCTCTTCTTATCGAGGACGTCGCGGCGGTAACCGCAGACGTGGTCGCGGTCACGGCTATTCCGGACAAGCCGCACCGCGCCCATGGGCTCCTCCAGCCCAACCTTGGGCGTCCTATCCGTGGCCCAATGCTCCGTGGACCTATCCGCCATGTCCTTACCCTACCACTGGTTGGACACGGCCCACTGCTCCATCTCAGTCCGGAATTTTGGGCCCACTCCCCCAAGCATACTCAGTCCAAGCCCAACCTCCGCACGGCTATGCGCCTACGGACATTGACAGTGCTATGCATACTCTCTCCTTGCAACCTCCGGATCAGCAGTGGTACTTGGACAGCGGTGCCTCATCTCACATTACCTCGGAGAAAGGTACTCTCTCGTCTTATTCTTTTTCAGGCATGCATCATAATATTCTGGTCGACAATGGTTCTAATATTCCGGTAAAAGGTCATGGTAACGCATTGCTCCTTTTCTCTTCTTATCCACTCTATTTACAAAAAGTCTTACATGCTCCCGATATTATTAAAAACCTTATCTATGTGCGACGCTTCACTACTGATAATTGTGTTTCTATTGAGTTTGACCCTTTTGGTTTCTCTGTGAAGGATTATTGGACGGGGAACCCAATCATGCGATGTAATAGTACCGGTGACCTATATCCCGTCACTCCTTCCTCACTGCTGCCTATCTCCACCGCCCCACTCTCGCCCTCACCGCCACCTCACCCTCGCTTTGGCATCATCGTTTGGGACATCCGAGATCCTCTATTTTACAGTTTCTACATAAACACAATTTTATTCCTTGTCGTACTTTGAATAAACAAACATTATGTGAACCTTGTGTTTTGGGGAAGCATATTAGACTTCATTTTTCTTTATCTTCTAATGCAAGCTTGCACCCTTTTGATATTATTCATAGTGACTTATGGACCTCGCCGGTCTTAGGGGCTAGTGGTCACCAATATTACGTCTTGTTTTTAGATGACTTCTCTAAATTCTTATGGACTTTTCCTATTGGGCGAAAATCTGATATTTTCTCTATATTCACTGCCTTCGCTGCATTTATACGAACTCAATTTGGTACCCCTATTAAATGTTTGCAATGTGACAATGGCCCCAATCCAGCCCGCGGTTAGTCCTCCGTCCGCCGCCTCCCCCATTATGACCGTTATCTCCTCCTCATTACCGCCCCTTCCTCCCTCTCGCACTATAGTCACTCGCAGCATGCATGGCATTCACACTCCTAAACGTACTTTTAATCTCTCTATCACTACATCTCCCTCCCCTCTTCCCAAAGGTCCTACTCTTGCGTTATCTGATCCTAACTGGAAGTCAGCCATGCTAGATGAATATAATGCTTTGATTAAGAATGAGACGTGGGAGTTAGTCCCTCGTCCGACTAATGTGAATGTTATTCGCTCTCTATGGATTTTTCGTCACAAAACTAACGCTGGCGGTTCTTTTGAGCGATATAAGGCTCGTCTTATTGGTGATGGCAGGTCTCGACAGGTTGGCATTGATTGTTGGGATACTTTCAGCCCGATGGTCAAACCCGCCACTATCCGGACCGTTCGCAGCATTGCCCTCTCTCGTTCTTGGTCCATTCATCAGTTGGATGTCAAGAATGCTTTCCTTCATGGGAATTTGGATGAAACGGTCTACATGCACCAACCACTTGTTTTCGTGACTCACGCCACCCCGACTATGTTTGCTTACTAAAGAAGTCTCTATATGGGCTTAAGCAAGCCCCCCGGGCGTGGTATCAGCGGTTTGCAGACTTTGCTTCCACCATCGGTCTCTCTCACAGCAAATCCGACCACTCTCTCTTTATCTATCAGCGGGGTAACGATATTGCTTATTTGCTCCTATATGTTGATGATATTATTTTGACTGCATCTTCGATTGCTCTTCGCCGGTCTCTTATTACTCAGTTTGGTTCAGAATTTGCCATGAAAGATTTGGGTTCCCTTCATTATTTTTTGGGCATTGCTGTTACTCATCATGCAGGTGGTCTTTTCTTATCTCAAAGCAAGTATGCTAGAGAAATTATAGAACGTACAGACATGTCTTCTTGCAAACCTGCAGCTACACCCGTTGACACTAAACAAAAGCTCGGTTCCTCGGGTCCTTTCTTTCCCAGCCCGACTTTGTTTCGTAGCTTGACGGGCGCCCTCATGTATCTTACCTTCACGAGACCGGATATATCTTATGTTGTTCAAAAAATCTGTCTTCAGATGCATGACCCTCGTTTAGAACACATGGTAGCCCTGAAACGAGTTCTTCGGTATGTTCAAGGCACGACTCATCTTGGCCTTCATCTTTCTCATTCACGGCTCGACTCTCTACTTTCTTATACTGATGCTAATTGGGCCGGTTGCCCCAACACTCGACGATCCACTTTTGGATATTGCATATTTCTTGGCGATAACCTTATTTCTTGGTCTTCTAAATGACAACCCACTATCTCACGATTCAATGCCGAAGCTGAATACCATGGGGTTGCTAATGTAGTATCCGAATCATGTTGGATTCGTAATCTTCTTTTGGAGCTCTGTCTTCCTCTCTCAAAAGCAACCTTGGTTTATTGTGATAATGTGAGCGCCATCTATCTCACTACTAATCCGGTGCAACACCAACGCACCAAACACATTGAGTTAGACATCCATTTTGTTCGTGAAAAGGTTTCTCGGGGCCATGTTCGAGTTCTACACGTCCCATCTCGGTCCCAAATTGTCGACATTTTCACTAAGAGGTTGCCCCGGGTTTTTTTTGATGACTTTCGTGACAGTCTAACTGTTCGTGATCCTCCCGCTTCGACTGCGGGGGTGTATTAGATATATGTTTTATATTCTCTAGTATATTCTCTAGTATATTATTTTGTGTATATCTTAGATTGATTTTGTACTTATTTAGATTAGGTAGTTTACCTTACTTAGACTCCTTGTTGTACTATATATTGACCTCAAGATTAATGAAGAACTCATTCAGCAAAATACAATCTTATAGTAATGTTAAATAATATTTACTTATTCTTATTATAAAAGTCTTTAATTTATCATTTTCTCTCTTTGGTATAAGTTTGATTCTCCCGCAATGTACATTTTAACACAATTGATTTAAAATAAAGTACACGTTTTTATGAGATGATTCCTAGAGTCCCTTTTTCTTAAGGGTGTGCGTCCTTCTTCGTGAGCGATGTACGTCTTCCTTCATGAGAGTAGAACGTGGCTGTTTGGAAAGGCCTTCTTCGACATATCGCGGCGGCAATACCAATTCACATGGGAATTTTCTTCTCTCGATTCGTCTGTTCGTCTTTGAACGTGAGATATCTCGGAGACCTAGGGTTTTGTTAGAGTTTACGTTCTTGCTTCATTTTTCCAGGAGATTAATTTTTTGCTTTCCCTTTCTTTACCTTCTTCGTTTTACTTTCCTTATTGTATTTGTAGGGCTGCTCTTACATTGGTTCGTCTCTTCTGCAACTAGGTTTCATCACGGTTTCACGTATCTCCCTCCCTCTCCTCATAACGATGTTGCATGGATGTGGCAATCGAGAAACTAAGTAAAAACATGCGCTTAACTGATGTCGAGCAGGGCATTACGATAGCAGACTCATCATGGAACAATATTAGTGGGGCTTCGGAGTTACTGTTGGTGGGACGTTTACTTAAGTCGAGGGGCTTCAACTTTAACGCCTTATGTTCGCTTATCAAATCCATATATAGGGCTCGCAAGGGACTGGACATCCAGCGCATTGGGGAAGACAGACTTCTTTTCCATTTTAACCACATTATTGACAAGCAACGTGCACTTGAGGGCTGTCTATGGTCGTTTGATAACCATATTCTCATCCTCAATGACGTCGATCCGAAAGAGAATCCCCTGCAAGTTGAACTGAACTTCTGCAGTTTTTCGATGCGTTTAAACGATATTCCCATTGCTCTCCAGACCCCCGAGATGGTAAAAATTATAGGTGATCAAATGGGGGTGTTTGAGGAGCTGGATCCTAAGGAACCATGGGGTGTTTATATAAGAATTCGGGCCCGTCTTGACGTCCGCAAACCTCTACTTCGGGTCTTGAGAATCCTCAACACTCAAGGAGCAGAGATGTTGGTAACATTTACGTACGAGCGGCTATCGAACTTCTGGTATCTATGTGGTATAATGGGGCACATTATGAATGATTGCGAGCAGCGGTATGAAACGACGATTAATTTGAAGGACACACATAATATGCCATATGGCGCATGGCTGCGTGAGCCTAATCTAAAGAACAACACATCCGTATTTTACAGGCGTGGGAGTCCGAAACGTCGGGGACAGAATAACAATAACTCCGAGAGGGACTTGAAGTTTCATAAAAAAACCGAAATGCATATATGGGATTCTGGGACGACGTCGCATCCTCAGAATAATGTGTTGGGATCGAGGAAGGAGTAGAATGGGGTTGTGGATTGTAAGGAATGTTCAACATCTAACAGGGAGGAACATGTTGACCAGGATACACAAGAAGTGGTTTGAAATGTACAGAGGTGATACAGGAGTTATGGAATTTACACGGGGGTTTGGATACCTCTCTTATGGCACAGTTGACTGCATGTAGTGAATGTTTAGTGCAATGGGCAAATATTTCGGGGCAATCATTGCGCAAACAGATTGAGTTTATCACCGAGGAGATTGTGGGATTGCGGACCGGGGTCATCACAGAAGTAACAAAAGAGAGAGAGACTGGTTTGAAAAAGAGTTGGAACAGGTGTTAGATATACTGGAAACAACGGGGGTAATGTGCAATGGTTGAAAGAGGGCAATAGAAATACATCTTTTTTCCATTCTACGGCTACTGAGCGACACAGGAAAAATGAGATCCCGGGTATTCGGGGCAGTGATGGTATTTGGCGGGATAAGTCGAGTGAGATGGAGATGGTGATTAAGGACTACTTTGTTTCTCTTTTCCAATCTAGAAAACCGAGTTATGAGGATATGGAAAGAGTCTTGAACGTAGTGCATTCACGAGTCAACGAGGAGATGACTCAATTTTTGACGCAACCTTCTGGTGCTGATGAGGTAGAGCGAGCTCTTTTTCACATGTTTCCCTATAAATCTCCTAGCCCCGATGATTTTTCTGCTCTTTTTTTTTTTATCAAAAATATTGGCACATTATTGGCACTGATGTTACTAAATTTTGCCTTGACTTACTTAATCATAATATCCTTCCTACTGACATGAATTTTACTAATATTGTGCTTATTCCCAAGTGTTATCACCCAGAATTCATGAACCAGTTCCGGCCTATAAGTCTTAGCAATATGTGTTTCAAGATCGTATCTAAGGCTATTGCTAATAGACCTAAATCAATTTTATCCAATATTATTTTTGAATCCCAATCTGCTTTTATACAGAGACGTCTAATTACTGACAATATTCTGGTTGCCTTTGAGATTAACCACTATCTTAAGACTAAAACAAAAGGTCGAAAGGGGCAAATGACTCACAAATTGGATATGAGCAAAGCCTGTGATAGAGTTGAGTGGTCCTTTCTGGAACATGTGATGCGCAGGTTAGGTTTTTCGGATAATTTTGTTGATCTCATTATGTTTTATCTTCGTTCAGTGTCATATTCTTTTCTTGTTAATGGGCATGAGTTTGGAAAAATTACACCGGAGATAGGCATTCGTCAGGGTGATCCTCTCTCCCCATATATGTTCTTGTTTGTCTCGGAGGCTTTTTCTACTTTACTTAGGGATGTAGAGGATAGATGAGCGATTAAAGGGGTTCAGGTGGCGAGGACGACACCGGCGGTGTCGCACCTTCTATTTGCTGACGACACACTGATATTTTGTGAGGCGACTTCAGCATCAGCACATGAACTTAAGGACATTCTTACAAAATATGAGGCGACGTCGGGGCATCAAATTAGCTTGGAAAAATCTGTTTTGGTTTTTAGTTCAAACACTGAGGGGGCGGTCCGAGATGGGATTGCGGGCGAACTAGGGGTTCTTGTGGCAGAGAAACATGAAAAGTACTTGGGATTACCAGCAGTGGTGGGGCACTCAAAGCGGGAAATTTTGAGTATATTAGAGATAGAATTTGGGAGAGGGTGAAGGGCTATAAGAAGAAGAAACTCTCGGTTGCGGATAAAGAGATCTTGATAAAGGCCGTGATGCAAGCCATACCAATGTTTGCGATGAGTTACTTCCGTCTCCTCGACACTTTAATCAAGGAGATTGAATCAATTATTAGCAACTATTGGTGGAGTAGCGGCAAACAAGACAAAATTCACTGATTAGAGTGGGAAAAAATGAATACGAGCAAGAGGGATGGAATAATGGGATTCCGGGATTTGAAAGCTTTTAATATGGCGTTGTTGGTGAAACAGACATGGAGGATGTTTGAGTATCCTAATAGTTTGGTGGAACGAATCTTCAAAGCTAAATATTATTGTACATCGACTATTTTGGATGCCAAGTGTGGCTCGACTCCTTCATTGTCGTGGCGTTGTATCCATGAAAGCATTGTGGTTGTGAAGGCTCGGCTGCGTTGAAGGATTGGGAGTGGAGATGACATACGGGTTTGGGGTGACCAGTGGATTCCTAGACCCACGACATTTAGACTTATCACACTGCCGGTGGAGAAGTACCTGAATTACTGGGTTTCGGGGCTTCGAGAGGAGGACTCAGGACAATGGGATGTAACCTTAATTCGAGAGATATTTTGGGAAGGGGATAGCTATGCAATTCTGGCCTTGCCATTGGGCGCGCGCGATAATAGGGACAAGTGAATTTGGCATTACACGTGCTCGTGTTTTTTCACTGTTAAGAGCGCATATAATCTGATTTTGGCACGGGGATTTCATCGTCGTACAACAAACTCAGGAAGCGAGAGTAACTTGACGCTAATAAACTGGGAGTTTTTATGGAAACCAAAATATTCGAATAAAGGTAACATATTTAGTTGGCGCATGTGCCGTAATATTTTACCTACACGGTCTGCGTTGTCGTGCCGACATATCGATGTAGAGGAGGGGTGCCCGGTTTGTCATGACGATGTGAAGGATATCCGCCATTGTACGGTCACGTGTCATGTAGCACGACAAGTTTGGGCGCTTCTATTTGTGAACAATTTATGGCTATGGCGGGAATGAGAGGATTGTGTGACATGGCTGCGAATGGGATATGAGACTCAAGGGGCTGACCGCATGGCGTTCATTGTGGTTGTATATTGGGCTTTATGGGGTAATAGGAACCGAGTGGTGGCGGGAGAATCTGCAGCGCGTGAGGGGGTGTTGGGAGTTTTGGATGGAGGCAAGAAGAGTGTCTGCTGCAAATCAGGAACTTCTTCAACCGTTACGGGTTACTTCCTAGGCTTCGTGGCTCCGTGTGCGTGTAGATGCAGCCATTAATAATGTTCAGGGGTCGATCGGTATTGGGATCATTGTTCACGACCATTTGGATAAGCTGGTGGTAAGCGAACAACGGTGTCTTACTGGATGTATGGCTCCTTGAAATGCTGAGGCGTATGCACTTCGGGTGGTTACTCGGCTTGTTGAGGAGCAACATTGAGAGCGCGTGATGTTTAAGAGCGATTGCCTTGGGGTGATGCACGACCTTTGGTTTCCGAACAAGGTTAATGGTGATCATGCCAATATTATAGGAGACGTAGGGCGTGCTTGGCGACGAGCGAGATTACACCATTAGAGCTTATTGGATTGGATACCAAGGGAAACAAATGAAGAGGCGTATACATTAGCACGCGAGGCGGCGAACTTAATTCCAGGAATTACTGTGGTGTGAGAGGCTGAAGGTGTTTAGCTAATTGGCTGAATGGTTATGATCTTCTATTATGTTCTTTGGTGACTTTATGTCATAATTATACTAACAAAGTTTCCGGTTCTGGTAATATACCATGCTTTTGGTTGTAAAAAAAAAGTACACATTTTTATGCCATTATATATAAACATTCCCCAAAATTTAAATATCTAATTTCAACTTAGGTTATATAACATTATAATTGCACCTCCTCGAATTTTACATTGGTCCAAATAATGTAAGTTGAAGGGTTATTTTAATATTAATGGGCTTTATTTAGAGGGGAAGTCATTATTATAATGTGTGAAAGTTAAGGTGAGCTTCTCTAAATGAGGTATGATTAAATAAATTATCCCCAGAATCAAAAATATCTTTTTTACAGGCGGACCCCACGGCCCTGTCAAATGATTTTACCGACGCGTCTTCCTTCCTGTATCCCACCGGCTTTGCTTCTCAATCTAGTTTTTACCAACAATTGTAACATATGACTAATGTCCGAATTTATTTCGTGTGTGCATGACAATGACATTAATAATGAGATCCAGACTTGCAAATAGTAAATCTAATGATTAATTAATTATCAAAAAAAGAAAAAAAAAATAGTAAATGTAATAAATGTGCGGCGAAAAAACCGCCCCGCTCTTCACTCCCTCAAGCTCACACACACACACTCTTCTTTACTGTTAGATCTTCATGTTTTTTTTTGGATAAATTAATGTTAGATCTTCAACTTCATATATTAATTAATTCAGTACATATCATTTGTTTTCTTTTCTTTACTAAAATAAAACCAATTCAGTTGCATTTTCTCTTCCTTCATTCAGCTCAACCCACTCATTAGTTCAGTAACACAATACATGTATATTTATTGAAAGAAAATATTCATTTTTAATAGTAATTAATGGGTTTATTATGGTGTTTGATTAATGTTATATTAGTTGGAATGATGTGTGGCAAATGGGGTGTTGAAAGTTATGAAGAAATGTTTAGTGAAGTGATGATGAACACAACATTAACAACAGGTGGTGATGATGATGACGTGTCACTATTGGAATCAATGTCGAATTTGGAGTCTGTATATGGAGTCTCCTATGCAGCTGCACCTCCTAATGCTCTTATGGTACCTCTTACTATTATTTATGGAGCTGTTGCTAAAAGAGCTGGTAACTTTTATTTACATTTCACTTTTCTGTTACTAGTTAGTTACTTTTGAGTTAATTTGATGAATGTAGTATCCTTTTTCAGTATGTTTGGATGGAAGTCCACCTGCCTATCATATTCATCGTGGCTTCGGGACCGGATCTAACAGTTGGCTTGTTAATTTGGAGGTTGGTTTGTGAATCAATTGCTGATTAACATTGTTCTTCTCATTGCAAATTATTTGAAATCAGATTGAAACTTACTAGTAGTATTCCTTGAATTCCGGAAAAATATTTTATGCAACTGTAGCTGACATAGTGCAACCGACGATCTAGTAGATTAATATTATGATATAGGAAGTAACCACCCTTCATCGCCCCTTCCCATCCCAACCGTGTAGTGTAGTGTAGTTGTTGCACCACGTCAGCAATACAATGGTTGAATGAAATAATTCTCATGAATTCCTACCAAATGATACTTGTATGTTCAAATATTGGGTTCTCCTAGTAACCAGTTTATTAATGTTGGGAGCAAATTAAAGATTGTTTTTTCAATTGTCCACCATTTCGTTTATGGCAAACAATGTCCGGTCTATGAGGTCCTCGGTCTGTCTGTGTACATTGATCTTTAAAAATTGGGGTGATTCCATTTACAATTACACTACTTAAGGTTTTGATTAATTACAGAGACCGACTCCTGCTGTCTGTCTTAAGGCTGATATATAGTGATTCCGGAACATGTGGCAGGGTGGGGGGTGGTGCAATGATATTAGATCCTGTGTATACCGCAAAAAGACACATCGTGGGTCATCAAGGTATTTTGAGAAGCAACTTCCATTTACAGGAATACTTAGCAACAAGGCTTGGGAAAATCCAGGTACGTATGATGGAACTTGTGCAAGTTCAGTTAAACACCAGCATTCTTAACAATTCTCCTGTTTCAGATGTCTGTCTGTGTTCATCTATCTTTTAAACTTTTTTTTCGTTTTTCTCGTTTTAATGTTCCATTTGCAGATTTTTTCAACTGGAATAGAGTAAAAATACGTTACTGTGACGGGGCTTCCTTTGCTGGCGACAGTGAAAATAAGGTTTCATTCTGCTCAAAATCTTTTGTGTTTGTGCCTATGTGTGCATATGCATATGTATTCATTTTATTTTACCTTCTTGAATGTACAAGTTGTTTGATTAAGGAAGAGAATATCGTTTGCTTTTACCAACTGTTAAGTTAAGAAAGAGAGCTTATTTGTAAAACCTTTTTGCCTATTAGTAGTGGATGGCTTTTGTTATGGTGGATATTGTACCTCTATATGATATTTAACTAATCAATCATCTCCTAAATAACTATAATATAGAATTATTTGTGTACAAAATTTGAGGTCATTTTTCAAAAGTTTTTCCTTTCAAAACAATTTCGATTCATTAGACATTTTCAATATAGTAAAACTGAGAGTAAATCAACGCTTTACTGTAGTCAAGTTTAAACAACATCCTGACATGACACATTGTGTTTTTGTATGCTTTCGAATGTGAATGACGTATCATCTAATCTTAATTCCCTAAGTTAAAAAAGAAGTTATTTCATGGAAGTTTTATTTGGCTAAGAGTCTTCATACTTCAAATCTTTGATTCTGCTAGGGCGAACTATGTTATTGTAGGCTGCAGGATTGCAGTTTAGAGGGCATCGTATATGGCTAGCTGCAATTGAAGAACTGATGTCAAAAGGAATGCGTTACGCAAACCAAGTAAGCAACACTAGTTATCAAAGTCACAAGATTCATCTAGCTTTAATTGATACCCTTTTGTGACGAGTTATCTTTTTTCAGGCGCTTCTTTCTGGGTGCTCTGCTGGTGGCCTAGCTTCTATATTGCATTGTGACGAGTTTCGGAATTTCTTTCATGGAAGAATCAAAGTGAAGTGTCTGAGTGACGCTGGGTTATTTATGGATGCGTAATTTCAAAACTTTATTCGACAATTTTTGGCATTTATGGTTTTATGCTCCACGAGCTGTGTAATGTTCTAAACATTGTTTTGTAATATGCTGCAGAGTTGATGTTTCGGGTGGACGCACACTCAGACGTTTCTTTGGCGGTGTTGTTAACTTACAGGTACTTATCCAACCAAGTTGACTATGAAATATTGGTCGCAACTTGTACCACTTTGTTTCTCTGTTTTAGTACTTATAAAAAATGGAGTAGATAGGATTTCATAAGGTAAATAGCAACAGATATATGCAATTTTGTAGTCAACAAAGTGCAAATTACGGGGTTGAATGGGGTAACTGGTAGCGGGATTGGATTTCTGAAACATTAAGTGGACTAGTGAATTGAAGCACTGGAGTGAATAAGCACAAAAGGCCAAGGGCAACAGATGATTGAAGAAAGAGGATATTTATGCTTTTGTTGGTTTGAACTTTGGAGTAGTAAATATTTTTTGCATATAATAGATTAGTGTACTTGTGCCCCATGCTCCTAAAACCTCACTGCACCTTACTTTCACCATATTTCTCATGAAATTCCTCTACGTCCAATGTAGTTCAACAATCAGTCATGTTTGTCTGTTATCATCCTATTTGATAGAGTTTACACTTTCCTGGTTTTTCATGCATAGTTCCTTCCAAAACAATTTGGTGGATGGTGTGATTTCTGTCACCAAAAGGACCAGATTTAGATATATTATATATATCTAGTGTGCGAAAAAATCCCTTTTATGTATATTAATAGTTTCTGTCACATGCAACAGGGTGTTCAAAGAAACTTGCCAAGAACTTGTACCAATCACCTCGATCCAACTTCGGTATGTCTAGTGCTTGATTCTTTTCTACTATTTAGAAGATACATTATGCATGATATATCTATGCTTTTTTCTAATTTAACATTTTTTTTCAGTGCTTTTTCCCTCAGAATCTGATTGCTAATATTAGAACCCCTCTCTTCCTTCTTAACACTGCCTATGATGCATGGCAGGTAAGCAAAATTTTTGTTACATGCTCCTTGTGGGCATAGAATCTCGACTAGAAGAATTATAATGATGTCTTGGAGTTTAGTCAAATTATTACAATTAATGCCCCTTGGCATTTCAAAATTTACAAAGAATTCCATTGTGATTTAGTTGAACTGCCGAACAACAAAATACTGTATACATCATTAATGTTCTTTCTTTGTTACTCCAACGAGAATATTGGAACAAAAGTTATGAATCAAATGCTGAAACTATTCATAAATTCTTATGAAACAACTTTAAGTTCTTTGTGATCTGTATTTCTATTCAGCTTCAAGAAAGCTTAGCTCCTCCAGGGGCTGATCCTCATGGAAACTGGTACAACTGTAAGAAGAACATTCAGCGCTGTTCACCATCACAGATCCGTTTTTTGCAAGGTTCCAAATCTCTTTACTTGATGTTTCTTTTTTAACCAAGAGCAAAAAAAAATCTCTACTTGAATGATAAATAGGATATCTCTCTGGTTTATAAAAAAGCATGTCAATCTTATGTTGACGTATCTAATAATGCGGTCGAACAGGTTTCAGGAATCACATGCTGAACGCTGTCAGAGGCTTTGCAACATCGCGACAAGATGGGTTGTTCATAAATTCTTGTTTTGCTCATTGCCAATCAGAGAGGCAGGATACCTGGTTTGGAAATAATTCTCCAGTAGTTGGCAACAAGGTACTGCTTCTTATTTTTGTCTTTTACTTCTGTAGTTGGCAAAATGTCATTCATACTTCTCTCTTTTCTTTCTCTAGTTGTTTCTTTTCCCCATTGCGCCTTTCTGATTTTTCTTATTTATTTATTTTTCTTCCAGTACCACCTTCTTCAATATATTTTTTTGTCTGTTATTTTGGTTAGTTAATTAAATAAAAAATAATAAAGGGAATGTGGCATCCATCATGGTGCATCGCGAGCTAGCCGATCAAACGATAGTCTCTTCTACTGAGCCCGACCAAATGGCCCAAATTGGTTCTTACTTCTGAATTTATGCGTTATATCAAACAAATACTATTTTTTAAGATTGATGTCATATTTAATTAGTCCCTGTTTAGTCCTGCAATAGACTTAATTTAAGACTTGTTTGTGGAATCATGGATTTTGTAAGCTTTGCCTTTCCTGTTATGAGGCTAAGTAACACATGCACTGCACTTGGATTATTCTTAGTTCTGCTTCTGAGTCGATTTCCTGAGAGCATATTAGTTCTAGACTTCTAGTGCATGCTTAGCTTAATGGCCCCCAACCCCGGTTATCAAGCCCAATTATCACCTCCCCTCCCTCCTCATTCCTGATATTGCTCATTAGAGCATCCATCTTATGTATTGGCTTATAACTCATTTACCTTGAGTGCCTAAACCCCAATCTTTAACTATAACCACATCTCAAACCCCATTTCTAAACCTATTCTAATAAATCTCTCCTCCAATGTTTAAGCTTATTAGAGCCTGCTATCCATGTTTAACATTATATGACTTAAAAGTGTCACCTCAATTCTTTGGCCTCGACTGGATTTAGAGTCGCGGTGAACCCATATATACGTCAGTCCACTCGAATGGCCTGGGATATAAGTTTCTAATTTTATTGACATTCTAAAATTTATATAGCTCTAAGTGACAGATTGTAATGTTTAGGGAGTTCTGTTCTAGTATGAAACTGATATAGCGCGTCAAACATATTAAGGACAACCAGTCTCCTCCTTAAAACAATACAACAAACCAAGTATTGTGCTCGATTTATTTAATGAATTCCCGTCCACCGACGTGCTCTAGCTGTAATGCAAGTAAACACCCCTTCCCGGAGAAGTTTATACCGTACACATTGAAACACTTGTCCTCGCACATTTTGAAAGCTCTTTTATGTTTTTCCTTTAAGTAGGAAATTGATAGTGGGTCTGTATAATCTTTTCTCTTCCTTGCTCTTAATGGATACTATTTGTAATACTTTGCATTCTTCTTTTGTTCTCAAGCATCTTAGTACTTTTCTGCAATATTCAGGCAGCTGCGATAGCAGTTGGAGATTGGTATTTTGATCGAGCAAGTGTCAAGGCTATTGATTGTCCATACCCATGTGACAGAACATGTCATAACCTTGTCTTCAGATGATTTTTTATTTTTTATTTTTGCTCTTTGTATTACCGGCCCGACTGATGAATGATGATATATTAGGATTCGGCATAGTCGTATTCTTTGTTGTATTTAGTATTTACAATGAAATGAATACAAAGTTATATTCCTGGTGTGTGTCATTGTATATTTTTTCCCCCTCTTTTTCATTTGTTTGTTTGTTTATATGTATTATGAAGTTCTTTAAGAAACACGACAATAAGTCTAAAATTGCTGCTTCTTTTGATTTTTCTTTCTTAATATCTTCTTATGGGCATGCTACATTTACCTTGGTAAATCAAAGCGATACTACCAAGCCACTCATTGCAAGTGCTGAGGGCAATTCAATTTCCATGTAAGCACCTGTGATGTGTTGAATTTTGTGTTTTTCAAAAGTATCTTGAGTGATATTCATGGTGTATAGATAATTCAACCTCAGATGTAAGGGTGTGGAAGTAATTTATCACTTAGGGGTGTTTGCAAGCGCTTATGAAAGCTTCTTCTTCATAGCTTCTACTAGTGTTTGCAAATATTTCTTTAAAAGTAACTTAAAGCAGATAAAGTTAGTTTTGTGGCGTTTGCAATAACTAGATAGAAGCAGTCTTTGAACATTAATTAAAATACAATAATATTTAATTATTCTTATTTAGATTATAGATATACTAGTATTAGTCTGTCACTGACCTTTGCACAATCATGAAGTGAATAGTTATATATTAAAAATTAAAATAATTAAATTATAATGTACTGTAATCAATATATATGGTTATTACATTACAATATACAAGTTGTTTGGTATAATTACATCGCGCATATATCTTCTGAAAATAATAACTATATCTAGAGATGTAAATATAATAATGTCGTACATGTTGTTGTTAACTAAATCATTTTTAAGACTTTTTTTTGTTCTTTTTTATAATTATTTTTTCTTTGATCGCTTTTTGTTAATTATTTTTTTACTCTAAAAATATAAAATTATGAAAAAAAGATTGCGTCAATAAGGAAAGAGAGAAATCATGGTGTTAACAGGATGATAATTCACCTGCTTGAAATAAACAATAAATCAATTACTGGAATTACCAGGTATATTATTATATGATTATACGGCCTGCAGTCACGATACAGGTATCACGCCTCAAGTATCCCTCGGAGTGCATCTCCAAAACACATCAAAGACTGGAGCAAAGTCAACAGGAGGAATACGAGACCAAGGCAGGCACCTATCGGATACATTTCCAAAGAGTCTCAGACTAACCGCTCTCGGAATTATTTCAGCATTGGGCAAGCACTCCGCCCCACTCATTCTGCCTCTCCAAGAGATGAACTCTCGGAAGGGATGAGCTAAAAGAACCAATCTATCAAAGCCCACTGGAGCTATCGGAAACCAACAAAGTCCCAGAACCTTGACAAAAACACTTCCTTACTATGCACTCCCAACTCAAACACTCTCGAAACACTACCACAGTACTTCCCTGCTACGCACTCCCAGCACAAATGCTCTCGGAACATTACTCCGGTCGACCAACCCAGAGGTCGGAACTTCACAATAACGCCACAACTACAGAACACTACTCTCCGGACACTCGGAGAAAGAAAGCACCTACCCACGATAGCTAAAAACCTCTCGGAGATCAACCCATGAACGAACACCCCCTCGGAGAATATCCTGACGCACACACTCCAGAATACACACCTCTCGGAGAAACACTGTCACTAAGAGAACACTCAGACTCGGCCCTCGAGTCACCACTAGAAGCAATGAGCTCCCGGAAGTAAAGAAGGCAGTCTACCCCTTATTATAAAGAAGACCAAAGCCCTCAGAAGAAGAAATGATACAGTCAGCACTTAAGATAGACGTTATCTTATTAGTTAAATGAACATTGTAACACGTGTAGAACACGACCACATGCATAACGACACTTGTAAAAATATGCATAACGACACATGTCCCTGAAAACTCTATATAAACAGAGGAAGAAGTGAGAGGTAAGAGGAGGTGGTAGAAAAAAGGAAAAACAAACATAGACTCGGAAATACGCATATTGACTCGGAAAAGAGAGTGGATCGTAGTGAATAAAAGGAAGGAATGTTTTTGTCAGTTTTTCCTCCCGTTAAATATCATTTAGTTTTTGAACCACAGACAAAGGCGTTCCAACCCAAATAAATAATTCAGTTAATTAGGTCGTAATTACAAACCTGTTAACACATGGGATTTGTTTGAGAGTAAAATTGGATATTTAGAGAAATTTAAGAATTAATAAGTAGAAATAAGATACCCACCAAGATTTGGGAGAAGCTTCTTATGGAAGCATCTTTTGACATGCTTATAGGTTTTTTTTTTTTGTTTTTTTTTTTTTTTTTTTACTTTTTTTAAGAGAAGGAGAAGTAAAAGGATCAATTACAAACACTCATTAAATGCTTTTCAGTGACTTAAAGCCCATACGGAACTTTTAAAAGCTCTTGCAAACACCCCCTTAGACGTCACTTGTAATAATTTTTCATATATATGCCCAATATAGTGGGCACGATGTCACAACACTTTAGGAATCTTTAATATGCACCTAAGACCAGTCCCTTCAACCTTTCGAGTCTCGTTTGTTCGCTCTATAAACATAAATGACATCCTTATGGATGCAAGTTGGAGATTTATGTCTTCTTTGGGCCTCTTACTTGTATAAAAAAGGATGTTATGTTCTTTTGATTCTAAAAGTTCAACAAAAGTGGCTTGCTGCCAGAACTTTTACACTCGAGGCCATCATGTTATATCTGCTAAATTTTATTCCACACTCGCATCGTCTATGGGAACATCAAACTTTTGAAGTTCCATTTGAAAGCTAAGCTTATTTGAGTTCCAAGCATAAAATATGTCTTACTTGAAAATATATAAGTTAATTTGAAATAACAATATTTTGCTTACTACGAGATATCATAAGAGAATGAAGTGGTTAACGTAGGTCGAATCCTTGCTTTTTTTTTGTTATTCATAATTGTTTATTGATGAAAGCTCAAGAAGGAAGACTAAAATTAGACGTCCTAGTCGAGAGCCAAAGAAGCACTAGCTCGTGTAGTCAAGATTATGAAGTGAGAAAATGAGCCTTTTTGGTGAGGAAAAGTTATGAGGAGAACCAAGAGCCAACATAACATCCTGATGCAATGTACGGGGCATGAGTAGCTACCAATGACATAGTAAATCTAACCAGAGGCCATGAGAACTTATGAGGACCGCAATTGAAGCGGGGCTATACACTGACTTGTTCCAAATTAAACCCCGCATATAATTCAAATGATACCTATATAATTAGTTCGTTGAGAAATTTGAATATGGACGACATGGATCACAACACACCACCAGCGCCACATATCTCGTTTGAAAACACCTTATTGGCGTTCGAAAAGCCAGTGATATGAGCTTTACAAGGGTTGTGGATGACCCCTCATTCCCACATTCTGAAATTCTTATTTAGGAGGATGATGCTGCTTGGTTACGTGGCGTCACGGGCTAACTCTTTCAAAACATATCATAATGATTTTTAGCCCGTGTGGCACATAAATTTGACACTAACTTATGTGTAGCCTTACCATCTCAAGATTGTACGCTTAACATATTTCATACGAGTTCCATATAGCTCTCGCACACTTGAACATCAAAGCGCACGCTCGCTCCTAATTAACTTGCAATCCTTAGTCCAACTACGTTGCATTTTCTAACATGACCATATGAGTTCGCCCTCGCGTCACTCGGTGACGACTGTCGTCTATTTAAAGGTCTCTTCGTCCAACTAGATAATGATTAGTTGTTGCCTTGCTTAACAACCATCTTGGGTTTCCTAGGTACTACCCTCAATAGTTTTAATGCGGTATATCTTCACTCATGAGTAGAGGTTTGCCGGCGCCCACGCTCGAATCCTTATGCTCGATGTTTATTCATGATACTCGGTATTAGCAGTACTCTCGTAACATTTACTAATGTATCGTTCAAGACACAGACCGCATTATGATCCTAAGCCCACTTGATAAGCTGAACATGCCAATATTGTGAGTCGTTGCCCTAATAATGCACATTTCAGCTTTAAACTCCCGTAATAAGGCTTTCAACCCTTCGCCTTAGAACTTTAGCCTAAGCTATAAGTAGTTCACGTGGCTTTTGGAAGCTTGCCTCAATCACTTAATTGATTTAGCGACATTCTTAGATCCTTACGCATTTTACAAAGTAATGTTGCTGCTGGTCAAAGCTATTGTAGTCAAGTAGTGCTCGTTGTTGGCCTCATAGTCACACAATACCCTTATGAGACCTTAGCCGATCGGGACTATGAGTCCCATTAACGATGCTCGTAGTTAGCCTTGTCGATGTGACCCAAGAGATTGCATATTTAGTGCATCGCATTACTGCTTAGCACGGGGGAGACTGGTCTTGCTCATCATTCATGTTCTCCATTATAATATCCTTAGGCTTATAATGCTCTGGCGAAGAAGTGGACAGTTCATGAAAGTGTCTTCAAACACATCTCTTGTGTTAATTCCAAAAGTTGTAAATCGGGAGAAGTGGGTTGATTTTTGATTGATTAGCCTTTGCACCACTTCTTAGAAGCATTGTTTGAATGTTTTTAATAAGGCTGACCTTAATTTTTCCAACACTTATTTCTACTAATCAATGGGGTTTCATTAAAGATAGGGCAATTATGGAGAATATTATTTTTGCACTCTTTGCACAAGAAAATGATGGGACATAACCTAATCATGAAGCTTAATATGGAGAAAGCTTATGATAAGGTACTAATCGAGTTTTCTGTTTTCAGTAATGGAAAAGTTTGGGTTTGACACAAGATGTGGAAGACTCATTAAGCGGTGTATCACTCACTATGACTTCCTTCTCGCTTGTTGTGAATGGTGAAGCTGCAGGCTGTTTCGCATCTAAATAAGGGCTTCAGTAAAAGGATATCTCCTCTGCCTTTTTTGTTATTGCAATTAAATTTCTATCTCAATATCTTGAATCTTAATACGTGAGGTATACGAACCTCTTCTTTGATACGAAGAAGCATTTCTCGATTTATCATCTTGCATATGCCGATGACTATGTTCTCTTTGTTAGGGGGGGGGGGGGGGATTTAAAAGTAGAGTTAGAAGAATCTACAAATTCCTCGATCTTTATTGTAAGGTATTGGGTAGCGGGTTAATAATGAAAAGAGTTCATTTATGTTGAGTAAGAATGTTTCCTCTTCGTGAAGAGCTATCATTCAGGGTAAAGTGGGTTCTCCCAAACCCGACTGCCACTACTCTACCTCTGTGTTCATTTACATGATGGGTGGGTTATGTGTTTGCACTTTGAACGGATCAATGATATCATTCGTGCGCACGTGATCAATTGGGACACTTCTCGCCTTTCCCTGGGACGTGGAATTACACTTTTAAAATCTACGAATTGGTTGTTCCTATTTACTTCTTTTAGGTGAACCCTACGAAGAATGTTATTAAAATATTCATGAGATTATAACACGATTTTTGTGGGGTTCATATAAAACGAGGAAAAGAATGTATTGAGCACCGTGGCCTAAGGTTTGCAAACTATTTGAGAGGGGTGTTCTTGATATTAGAGATTTAAGGGATGTTGCAAAAGCACTCTCTTTTAAGTTACAGTGGAAATTCAGATTAAAAATAGTCTTTGCTCGGGTGCTTGGATGGGCTACTATTGTAGAACAATATCTTTGAGCATGGCACGCGCTTCTTTTCATAGTTCCACTATTTGGAGAAGGCTTTTGGATATTTGGGATTTGGGACGACAATGTATCTTTAAGATGATTGAGAATGGTTCAATTTCATTTTGGCATGACCAATTGTGTGGTGAGGGGTCGTTGGTTGACTTTATCCAAATTTTAGGGGTTGTTGTTGCGAAGGTTTTGAATTATTCAATGAATGGAAGTTGGGATACTGGATCGCTCCCAGAGGTAGTCATAGATGAACTGGGTAAATAAATTGTGTCTTGTGTGTTGATTGTTATTTTATCATTCTCGATTATGGATACTTCTTTGTTCTTGTTGGTGTGCGCAGTACGAAGTGCCAATGTTGTAGGATTGTGGAATCATTTGAGCACATCTTATGATTGGGTTAAATAGCATGACACTTCTATTTTTCCTCTTTCGATATTACTTTTGTTGTTGCTCTAGAAACTTAGATTGAGGGGGGGGGGGGGGGGGGGGTGTTAGACCAAGGCATATTAGAGGCATCATTTCAATTCTAATTGGGTGGTTCCTTTGGGTTGCCATAAATAACTCCAAACACCATGGCTTAAAGATGAATGCGCCCAAAATCATTATCAAAACCTCAACGTGTAAGAATGGTGGGTATCACCATTGAAAAGTTGAATTGTTGGGATGTTGAGAATTATGGCATTGTCAAAAACTGGACCCATGGGAAAGATGTCACCATGTTATATAGAAAGAGATGAACTTCGATGGATTTGGCTTTCAACTTTTAGGGATTTGGAAATTTAGGATTTGGATTTTTGATTAGGAGTGTTGTGAATTTGATCTATGTGTTTGTATATATCTGACGTGGAGAGACGTTTTATCAACAAGAAGAGTGACTTATTGACGTGGACCGTGACTTGAAGTGTGTGGGCACACATGTAGGATAAAAGCGTGTTATTAGGCACAAAATGGTTGAGTTTTACAAAGATACGGTCCTTCAAAAAAAACATATAGGGCAAAAGTGGCAAAACGCAAATATTACATGTCATATTCTTCAATTCTTCTTTATCTATATGTGTTAGTTTTGATTTTTGATCAATGTGATTTTCTCTCTTCTGATTGGTACTAGTACGATGCATCATTAGCTATTGGTTACCAACTAACTCAAAAGGAAAACACACACACACACGCACATATGTATATATAGACATAAATGTCAAAAATGCATGTTATCTTTTGCCAACTTTAGTTTTTGCCCTTTATCTTTTTAAGCTGTCGTTTATGCCCGGTAACTTTGCCAAAAATGCCCGAAATACTATTTGGCGCCTAGTGGCAGCCATGTCATCAAATGTTGGCATATGTGGCCAAAATGTGGCTGCCATGTCATAAAATGTATAATTATTAATTATCTTTATTATATAAATTATAAAAACTCATTTATAATTCTATTTTAAAATTTTAATTGTTAACATGATAAAAATCCACGTGCTTAGAATATACTATAATTCGATTACTAAAAATTGCCGGATATATTATTATATGATTTATATGCATAACCGTAAAATACCCATATCACGCGGCGAAGACCCCGGGGTCTCCAAATACAAGAGCACCCCCTGCACCCTCCGATGTCTGAAAGCTATCAGAGAGTTCATCACGAGGACCTGAGTCACAAAAACATTACTTCACAAAAACAAAGCAAAGCCCTCGGAAACATGCCCAATTTATGACCAAGGCAGAAACACCTATCGGGATACACATCAGAAGAAGGCAACCTAACAATGGACCACTATCGAAACTACAACAGCATCGAACGAGCATTCCCTCACACTTATCCAGCGTTTCCGATAGGTACCGCCCATCAGAGAGAAGAAAACCAAGGAGCCAACTCATCAGAGCACATTGAAGCTATCAGAGAGGATAATTCATCCTAGTCAGCGCCCCGTCAGCGGATATACCAAACAGATAAAACCTATCTCTTCGCACATGCATAATGACACATGTGAGCACATGCACAGTGACACTTGTCCCTAAACAACTTCTATAAAAGGTAGAAGTGAGAGATCAGAAAAGAGGGCGCACTCCCAGTAAGGGAGAAAAGGGGGGCGCTCCCAAGGGAACTCGTGTTCTCTATAAAACTAAAAAAGGCTTCAGAGGAGAAATAACTATTTTCTTTCTGAAGGCTTCACAAAGGTCTACTATTTCAACAGATAAAATCAACACAATCAATAAAATCGACATACTCCAAATAATCAACACCAAGAACAAGAACTACGAGTGGCTTGATTCCCAAGCGGGGGATACGTGTAAGCACTTCGGAAAATATCTGGATCCAGCCCCAAATCAATAAAAACCAACGATCCCCTCGGGTCAGGATTGGCGTTCCAACCCAAAAATAATAACTCGTTAAATAGGGAACAATATCCAACCCGTTAACAAAGTGGCGCCGTCTGTGGGAAACGTCATCGAATCCTTGAGCAAGCCCGAAGAGATCGCCGCCAAGATCAAAGCGGAATGCAAGTGCTCCTGCCACAGGGCGATACGCTCCGAAGGTAAGTTTTTATTTCTCCAAACTCGCGTGATTCGATTCCAATCTTGGATATCTCCTTAAAAATCTTAGGATTTTCTAATTGCTATATAAGCATGCCTGCGAAGTCTATAGAAACTTGTAAAGGAAAGAGAAGAAATAGTTCAGTGGCCTCGTAGAGGTTTTTCGGGGGCGCTTACCTGGAGAACCTTTATTCGTGCCCCCTTCTTGAAGGCTTTTTGGAAAAAAGTCTGTATAATTAAAGTAACCAGGATATGAATAATCCTACTGGAATGATTCTTTAAAAGTACGTGAGAATATTCACTAAACTCCAAGCGCCTATATATACTTAGGAATCTTTCCTCGGATGACCGAATTAAGTTTGAGCTGTCCCAGCTATGTTACAGCTACGATTACGTGTCGGGGGATACCTCTATTTAGAGAAAATGTATCTCCGAAGTTTGCACCGCGAACGGGCACGTTATGCTAAGTAATTTGTTTGGCCAGTAAGAATGAGATACTATCTCATCTCTTTAAACTCAATCTTAAGTTCTACAATTAAAGGAAAGGACCCAAGTATTCATAACGTGCTGAAAAGTTGCGATGAATATTAACACGGAAAAAGTAAGTTTCATTTCAATAAAAAACAAATTACAATTGTGCTTAACGATGATAAAAGCCTCTAAGTTGGGGGGGGGGGTAGAGAACTCGTAGAGGTGGGGGTTGGCCCAGTTGCGGGAGCGAGTATCGGAATGCTTGCAGAAGGGGGAGCACCAGAAGGACCAGCATCCGGAGAGGTACAAGTGGTAGGCAGAGGGACCACGTCAGTTAAGGGAACCCGACTTGGGGCAGCAGAGGAAGGAGGAAGCTGAGAACTACTCTTGACAAAAAGGTCATAAGCTTGTTCCAGCGTGGGCTTCTCCATCTCCGCTATATTTATCAGACGCGAATCTACGTTGGGAGATATCTTCCTGCGCACTTGCCCGAAGCATTGAAGGAACCCCCACATTACATGTCCGAGCAGGTATCCGTAATTTTTACGGACATATAGTTCCTTGACTCGGGTAGTGGCCTCCTCCTGGGCTTGCTTCACTGCATCAGTCATCCTCTGTTGCATCTCCTCAGAGGTGATACCCCCCG
Organism: Linaria vulgaris; assembly: GCA_948329865.1. Classification (NCBI taxonomy): domain Eukaryota; kingdom Viridiplantae; phylum Streptophyta; class Magnoliopsida; order Lamiales; family Plantaginaceae; genus Linaria; species Linaria vulgaris. The sequence goes on from OX415253.1 coordinate 79,644,380, forward strand.
AAACCGGAGCTTTCGACAGTTCCTCATTAATAGCGTCCACCTGACCAAGCGCTTGATACAAGCTGCGCTCCAATTCCTTCTGTCTTGCCTCCCAGGCAATCTTCCCTTCCTCGAGGGAGGTAACCTTTTCTTTTAGAACCATCCCCGAGGCCTCCATCTCCGATGCGTAAGATTGGAGCCGCTTGTTTCCCCCCTTAACTCTTGGTTCTGCTGCGTGATTTTAGCCCACGCCTCTTCGTATTTCCCCATCTTCTCTCGAAGATCCTTATTCTCTTCTTCAGTCTTCAGAGACCTTTCTTCCGCTGCGTTCGCCAGCTTTTGTAATTTCTCAACCTCGAGTAATAGAAGAGGAAGCATTTTAGGCGCCTAGACAACAAAATAGATGGATAAAAATCCCAACATTGGGTCCTAAAGGAAATAGATAAGTAGAAATTGGATCTTACCAGCATAGCCATCCAATTCGTGCAAGTCTGAACAAACTGCCACCCCACCCCCCCCCCCCCGACGGCAGAGAGTTGGCAGCCGATAAGTATCGGGTGATTGTATCGAGGGACACCTTAGCCTCTTCCGAGCTAGGATCTTGACCCGAGGCTGGAACACTCGAGGACGAAGGTCCCCCTGCAGGTACTCCCCTCGATATGGGTACTTGAGTAACCACGAGACTGTCCGATTGAATAGCGGCAAGCGGACTCGGAGCAGGATGACCCGTGAAAGAAGGAACTGTAGCCATCAACTCCTCTAGTAAGGCCATCGGATCATCGGACATTGAAGGAAAGGATCCTCCTTCCAGATTAAGTAAATTGTTACCCCCTGCGATTCAAAAACTTCCCAAGTAAGCAAACTACTCCTTAAAGAAAAACTAGAGGAGGAAAGGATTAATCTTAAGGAGCTTACCCAAATCTGGAGCATCCTCCTGAGATACTCCTTCGGTCTCGGCAGGGAGGGTAGGTCATTTGTCTGTCAAGAGCAGAGTTTCATATAAGTATGTAAGTATCTCAATATTACTTAACACCAAGAAGAGATAAGTACCTTTGGGAGGGGTTGCCAGCAGCATCTCCAGTGAATCCCCCGATGCCTCTGAGGGGGAAGATAGGTTGACAACACCTGGGGGGGGGGGGGGGGGGGTAAGGGCAACCCCCCCTATACCTACCACCTCATCCCCTTCTCCTAATGAGAAAGCCCCCACAGGGACCGCACCCGCGGAAGTTATGCCTAACTCCGTTTCTTCCGGGGTATCAGACGTTCCACTGGATGATCGGGATATGGCTGTCGAAGTTGTTAAACGAGTCCTCGCTGGCTCGGTATCGCCTTCTGCAGCCCCGGAGACTTCGCCTTCTCCCCCATCAACTTCCCTTTCTGAACCCTCATCTCCTCGTTACCACCCGAGCCACTGGCTCCTTCCACCATGTACAGTCGTAAGAAGTCCACTGCAAAAACGGCAAAAAGTTAGATAAACCAGGAGAAATACCTGTAAAGCCGGACATATAAGTGTAGTAACTTACCGAAAGTGTTGAAGTATTTATCGGGGATGGCCAGAGGAGTCTTGATTTTGTCTATCGGGGCGATATGTCGCAAGCCCGCGGTCCGATAGAGACGAGCGAAATCCTTTGACTCCACCAAAGGCTTATGAGAAAACACCGGTGAAAACACCAGTGTATCGTCCATCACCCTATTGGGAAATTTGGGCACCCTCTAGGTAAGTGGCATGTCCCATTTCCCCTCGGTGTGGTTGATGTAGAAAAACTTGTTCTTCCACGTGCTGTGAGAGCTAACGTTGCCCTCGGAGATACGGTCATCTTTGTCCCGATGATTGAAACAGTAGAAAGGAGCCCCCCCGGAGACACCTTAAACTCAAAGATTGCGAAAAATCTATCCCTCGTACACTCGATTCCCCTCACCAGACACCAGTAAACAAACAACGCCAGGGCCGTAAAAGAGTTGGGGGTGAGTTGACTGGGGCATACGTTACAATATTTAAAAATCTCGCAGTAAAAAGGCGGGAAAAAGGAACGCAATCCCGCCTTTACTAGTACACTGTTAAGTGATTCGGCGGAGGAGAGTTACCCCGTTGATCGGCTAATGGAACCGTCACCTTTACGTTCCAGCCAGAAGCACCGTATTCGATGAACAACTTTCGAATTTCTTCCTCCTCCGCCGTGCTAACTGTCGCTTCGACCTTCTAGGTAGCTCGAGGAGCACCACCCTTGTCGGTATGTTTCTTTGACTTTTTCGTCTTCCTAGCACTGCCACTACCACCTGCCCTCTTCACCATCGCCGCGCTTCTCTTTCGAGAAGACGGAAAAACAGCCCCCGTCGCCCCGCCAGTGCCAGAAGTGGCAGACACCAAGTTGGTTGTAGATTGAGATGCCATTAGAGAGATCTTGGTAAGATTAGAAAGCTTTTTTTGCAGAGAGAAAGGTTAAGCGGGAGAATTTTTTTGCTTAAAATTGCAAGTGAGAGTAGAGATTAGAAGAGAAGTGTTTATAAACCCTAGGCCCAATAAAGGTATTCATTACCCACTAACCCCATTACACCCCACGATTGAAAATCGTGCCTAGTGGGTTATAAACCGCCACACCTCTTCGGTTAACGGTCCGAATACCTCGACCCACTTACTGAACGTGGCATTAAACCACCATTAATTGCATTTAATCGCAGTTAATTAAATGCCACAACATTAATTATAATTAATTCCCCGGTATTAATCCCACGATGACATATTTCAAAGGCATCAGAAACCTCTCGCCTCGAAGAAGACAATCACAATAATCTCCTCGAAAGCAAGGCCAAAGAACTTGGGAGACATGTGTTAAACAGACATAAACGTCAGTGACGAATGTCTACGACACCCCAGAAGAGTTCTACGATACTCTCCCAAGATTTTTCGAATCCTGGATGCGATTCGAATTCCTCTCAAGGATATACGATGCCATATGGAACGTTCCTGATAACTCTACGGTACTTTAAAGAGGGTCAAGGCAGCCCCTACGATGCCTATAAGGACACTAAGGTGTTCTGATACTACGTACGATACTCGACCCATCGTAACTTTCGACCTTTTAAGTTTCTAGTGCAGTCAACTGCTCTAGAAACTGGGAGGTTTGTTAACAGGATAAAAATCCACGTGCTTAGAATATACTATAATTCGATTACTAAAAATTGCCGGATATATTATTATATGATTTATATGCGTAACCGTAAAATACCCATATCACGCGGCGAAGACCCCGAGGCCTCCAAATACAAGAGCACCCCCTGCACCCCCCGGTGTCTGAAAGCTATCGGAGAGTTCATCACGAGGACCTGAGTCACAAAAACATTACTTCACAAAAACAAAGCAAAGCCCTCGGAAACATGCCCAATTTATGACCAAGGCAGAAACACCTATCGGGATACACATCAGAAAAAGGCAACCTAATAATGGACCACTATCGAAACTACAACAGCATCGGACGAGCATTCCCTCCCACTTATCCAGCGTTTCCGATAGGTACCGCCCATTGGAGAGAAGAAAACCAAGGAGCCAATTCATCAGAGCACATTGAAGCTATCGGAGAGGATAATTCATCCTAGTCAGCGCCCCGTCAGCGGAAATACCAAACAGTTAAAACCTATCTCTTCGCACATGCATAATGATACCTGTGAGCACATGCACAGTGACACTTGTCCCTAAACAACTTCTATAAAAGGTAGAAGTGAGAGATCAGAAAAGAGGGCGCACTCTCGGGAAGGGAGAAAAGGGGGGCGCTCCCAAGGGAACTCGTGTTCTCTATAAACTAAAAAGGCTTCAGAGGAGAAAGAACTCTTTTCTTTCTGAAGGCTTCACAAAGGTCTACTCTTTCAACAGATAAAATCAACACAATCAATAAAATCGACATACTCCAAATAATCAACACCAAGAACAAGAACTACGAGTGGCTTGATTCCCAAGCGGGGGATACGTAGGCACCTCGGAAAATATCCGGGTCCAGCCCCAAATCAATAAAAACCAACGATCCCCTCGGGTCAGGATTGGCGTTCCAACCCAAAAATAATAACTCGTTAAATAGGGAATAATATCCAACCCGTTAACACAAAATTTTTGATAACTATTTTTTTTTAAAAGAAAAATAAAAAGTTAAATCCTTATAATTAACTTAATTATTTAAATTTTAAAAACTTACTCTATAATATATTCTTTTAATATAATAAATTTTATTCATTTAAATTATAAAAACTTTATATATAAATCTAATTTCAATTACTTAATTTTTTAAGAATTAAGAATTAAAAAAAAAACAGAAAAAATGAAAAAAAAAATAGGTCTTCACCGCCGCACCTCCACCCCCCAAATCCCGCCGGCAACCCAACCCAGCCCACCACCACCTCTACTGCACCACCGACGCACCACACCACCTCCTCCACCCCCACAGCCGGCGCACCACACCACCACCACAGCCGCCGCACCTCCACCCCCACAGCCGGCGTCACTTTCACACCTCCCCGCCCACAGCTGTCGCACCTCCACCCCACAGCCGTCGTCACTTTCACCCCAACCCCCCAACCCACCCAGCCCACCACCACCACCTCGTCACTTTCCCCCACCCAACCCATCACCTCCAGGTGCTGTGGCGGTGGGGGTGCATGTGGTGGTGGGCTATGGGGGGGGGGGGGGGGACGACTGCATCTTTTTTTTTTCAATTTTTTTTAAATTAATAAGAATCCAGGTGGACTAAATTAATTACATGTGGAGGTGCGATTTTGCCATGTTGGACGCGATTTATCGATTTGATGGAGGAATAGTGAATCGGGCATTTTTGTAAAATATAACGGGCATAAACAACGGCTTAAAAAAATAAAGGGCAAAAACTAAAGTTGGCAAAAGATAACAGACATTTTTGACATTTCTGCCATATATATATACACACAATTATAATAGTTTCTGCATGGCATGTATCATCATTAGTGGAAATTACAAGAAAAAAATTACAAGAAAATATGAGAAAGCTTATCAAATATTGCACGAGTTCAATGGCAACATTCGTGGACAATTAAATCATCTATTGATCCCTTATAATTCGTCACGCGATTCTGATTCATTAACAGAAAGGGAAGGGAACTCAATTTTAGGACCGCATCTTCCATGTGGGAGAACGGGGCACTGAATGAAATTGGAGGCAGAAACACTGTCGACACACAAGTAAACTTGGTAGAGCTGGTGATTTCCTGATGCATCCACATTGCACTCTATGAAAGGAGCATACCCTATACCTTTTTCAATTGCTTGCTTTATTTTCTCTACCGTGTAAAATTTTCCCGGGCGAATTCCTGCATTATTAATAATACATTTCATTTGAATTTATTTTTCCTCAAAAGATCGCATGCAATTGGCATCAAAATCACAAATCTGACATTTTAATTTGCAAAATTCCTTCTTGTTTTAATTATTGGGTTTTTTTTCCACAACTCCTCCATGTGATATAAAAATACATTCACGTTAACCTCCCGCGTGATATGATGCTACAAAGTAGTCTAGAATATAATTAATTAATCAAGTACCTGCTTTTGTGAGGAGTTGTAGCAAATTCGCTTTGCCCTTGAGGTCAAGTGCTGCTTGAAAATAAGAATGTTGATCGAGTGAGGTACACGTGCCGTGTTTCTCCCATTCGTGATCCCAAAAATTCATCCCATCGCTAGTTGGGCACGCTAGGGTTGGCCAATCCTTGTGCATTCTACTCACCAGATCTGAGATCTGTGCATAATTCACATCGTTCACACATATACAACGCATCATTTAATTTACACATGTTCATATCTTCTACGCAACTTTATTATAAAGGTACGTGTAGGTTTTTCTTGAAGTTAAGTTTTAACACTCTAAAAGGGCAACCCAGTGCACGAAAGCATTCCCGCAATGCGAGGGTCCGGGGAAGGGTCCCACCACAAGGGTGTATAAAGGGCAAGCCTTCCCCTGTCAATTTTGACAAGAGACCGCTCCCAGAACTTGAACATGTGACCTCTCAGTCACACAGCAACACATTTACCAGTGCGCCAAGGCTCCCCTTCTAAGTTTTAACACTCTAATATATATAATTAAGTTGTTACTAATATTATATTGGTGCAGTACTAAACTTGAAGCTTAGCTTAATAAAGTATATATATATATACATTTTATGCACACATATATACGCACATAGATAATCATGAAATATATTGAGATTATTACAAAATTAAGTTGTATGGGCAAGAGATTTTACCCCAAGTGGCGTTTGTTGTTATTCGTGGATATACGTGCTGATGACAACCTCCGCCACAAGGACAAATGCACCAATTAATAGTCCCACGAAATAATCTAACTTCTTATATGGATCATTTTCTATGTATTAATAATATATAGAGTGGCCGTTCATAATGGCTATCTCGATAGTACTTTAATTACGGGGTACGGTGCAACATAATTAGTAGGGAGAATTACACAAACTATCCCTGAACTATGGTGTAATTATACAAATTGCCCATTTTGTTTGAAAAATTACGTAAACTACCCTTATAGCCGAAAAATAAAATAATTAAGACAACCTTTCAACTTTAAATCACAGCAGAGACTAAAATCAGCAGATACTAGGAGGGATTCTTCAGAGAGAAGAGCCATATTTTATTTTTTTCTTTGAGGATATTATTTATTTTTAATTTTTTTTGTCTTTTTGAACGAGATAAATGAGATTTAATGCAATAATTTCAATTTAATTTTTATTTTATTTGTAAACTAAATGAAGAGCATGAATTTACATTCAATAAAATGTAAAAAAAAAGTAAAAAAAATATCCATAAGGGTAGTTTTTGTAATTTTTCAAACATGAGGGATGGTTTGTGTAATTACCCCATAATTGAGGGGTATTTCTTATAATTCTCCCCTAATTAGTAAATATTTATCTTAATAGGAATACTAAGTCCATGGTTCTATGCTAAATTATTGTGTTACACGCAGGGGCGGACCCAGGAAATTATTTTAACCTGGGCTACGACGAGAGGCGGGTAAAGAGCTGTTAAAGTCGTCTCCATTAGTTTTTGATCCTCCTAATTTATTTTAAAATCTTACATACTTTTTTAATCCGTCAATAAGATATAAATCAAACAAAAATATTACTAAGGATTTTATTTATTTTGGGCTGAAAATTATAGTTATTTAGATTTATAATGAAGATATAATGAATAAAAAAACATAAATTATTGTTTTTGTGGTGTAAACTATAAAGACTATTACTATGTATACTAAATTGCAAAAAAAGCCTGGGTCCGCATTACACGAGATGAATGTATTCCTCATCTTTATCACTCGATGCAAAGTGCAAACTACACATATATATAGCTAACGAAATTATGTACTTTTTTAGATGATTAAATACCTCTGATTCGTCTAGAGACGACTCGCGATCACAGTTTGACGGCCATTTTCCAGTATTGTAATTCGGCCAAAGCCCGTGTATACTAAAATCTTCATCAGGTTTTCCTGTAGTAGGATAACAGCATCCACGCCTCGAATCGCAATAAGAAGCAGGCCACTACATCAAGATCGTATCACGAGATATATATAGTTAAATAAGTATTTTACAGAAATTAACGTTGGCTATTTTTCCTAATTATATTACAAAGTTTTGCGATCAATTTAGAGAACAGATTAAACATAGATATGCTAGTGCGTGTGCATGCATGCTAACCTGTTGAACAAAGTAGAAAAAATCAAAATCCTGGGAAGAACACAAAATCACTAGACATTGTAACACCAAAAGGTTGGTCAGAACTAAACTTTTAACTGATTTCATCTTTATTAGCTTCAATATCAATATGTATGTGTTGTGGGTTCTTTTGCTTTGGACTTGGCATCGATATATATAGCTGTAGGACAAAGTTGGGGCTGTGTCGTGCCGTAATTAATAAATGAAGTAATGTACGCAGTTCGCTTCATAAGCAAAATTCTTATTCGAATCGAGAATATCCAAAACATATGCTTCCTTAATTAGTAATTAATTAGTTGCATGTGAAATTTATATTGATTTATAATTTGTACAAGATAGCGTGTGTAGTGGAGGTCCATGGTCATGGATCACCCCACACGTCCACTTTTCTTGTTAATCTTTACCTTAATACCTTCTTTACGCTATCATTATTAGTTAATTTAGCTTTCTATTCCATGGTGTGTTGTAGGTACAGAATAATTTGGCATAATTTTCGTATTTTGGATGAGATTTTATCACACAATAACGGTTTTGTTCATAATTGACACATTTGTAGTGACAAAATGAGGCCATAATGTCTAGCCAGAACGTAAAATATTTAGCCATCACGACAAGAAATGAGAAACACAGAAAAAATTTAAGAGAATGATTTAGGATGTATATACCAACATGCTTGGTGGTGGTTGTTGATTGTGAACTCTGATTTTTTTTGTTCATTTTTGTTTAAAACTACATACCTATTTCCCAATCTTCTACTTGTTGTGCGTTCTATAATTTTTATTAGTGCTTTTAAGGTGTCCTAGTGCACTACAAGAAAACGGGGCTTTTCCCGACCGCAGCTCGGGTCGGGAAAAGCCCTCCTGCGGTCGGGAAAAGCCCATTCCCGACCGCAGGGCGGTCGCGAAGCTGCGGTCGGATAAAGTCTGGTCGGAAATACATTCCCGACCGCAATAGGTCGGCAATACTTTTCCCGACCACAAAATATCGACCGGAGCCTGGTCATAACATTCCCGACCGCAATTTGGTCGAGAAACAATTCCCGACCGCAGTTTGGTCGGGATAATACCCGTCCGCCACGCGGTCGGGAGATTATTCCCGACCAGAATCTGGTCGGGTTGTAGCCCGGTTGCAAAACCGGGCTACGGGCCAGCGTCCGACCACATGGCGGTCGGGAGTAATATTCCCGACTGCAATTTGGTCGAGAAACCATCCCGTATATATTTTAAATAATTTGCATTTCCCGGCCAACACGTGGTCGGGAACTACAAGAAATATCGACCGCCGATTGGTCAAAAATAATATTCAAAGATTCCCGACCACTTTGTGGTCGGAAGTAATATTCATACTTTCTCGACCGGTTTGCGGTCGGGAGTAATATTCATACTCTCCCGACCGGTGTGCGGTCGGGAGTAATATTCATACTTTCTCGACCGGTGTGCGGTCGGGAGTAATATTCATACTCTCCCGACCGGTGTGCGGTCGGGAGTAATATTCATAGAAATAAAAAAAATAATATTCCGGTAAAAATTACCGGAATATTATATTTTATATGTAGCCCAATCTATATGCTCAATATAATTTAATGTTTCTTTATTATATATATTGTTTCAAAGAAAAATAGAATAAAATTGTTTGAAAGAAAAATGAAATAAAAGTGTTTGAAAGAAAAATGAAATAAAAGTGTTTGAAGAAATGAAATAAAAGTGTTTGAAGAAAATGAAATAAAAGTGTTTTAATAAATGAAATAAAAGTTTATGAAGAAAAAGAAAGAAAGGAAAGAAAAGTGTTTGAAGAAAAAAAGAAAGAAAGGTGTTTGAAGGAAAAGAAAGAAAAAAGTGTTTGAAGAAAAAGAAAGAAAAGTGTTTGAAGAAATAAAAGATAAAAAGTGTTTGGAGAAAAAGAAAGATAGGTGTTTCAACAAATAAATGAAAAAGTGTTTAGTGAAAAAATTGTGTGGAGTGATGGCAATGGGGTATGGTTTATTTATAAGTTTTGTGGGATTGGTTTTGATTGGTGGGATGTGAGTGGCGCGGATCATGGTTTGAGTCGTTGGATTGTTTTGGTTAATGAACGGATGAGATTGGATTTTGTTTTGTTGAAAAATTTAAATTGTTGGCGGCCCCGCCAAAACTTTTAACGGTTCCGACCGGCCTGCGGTCGGGACAATTATTTTGCCCAGAAACACACCGATGAATATTATTCCCGACCGCAGGGTGGTCGAGAATCATATGAATATTACTCCCGACCGAACGCCGGTCGGGAATGATAAATTTTTTATTTTTTAAAAATTATTATTGAGCTATAATAATACTAGTTTAATGTTTATTTGAGTTAAAAAATTAATAATTATTTGTTAAATAATATTATGTCGGGGTAACTTTGAGTTTTACGTGTATATCTATGTATATATATCTATATATATTAATTAGTCGTGTGTATATCTATCTATCTATATATATCTATCTATCTATATATCTATCTACCTATATATAGGAATCAACAATTGTTGTAATCGTTAGTGATAAGTAAAGATAAGCCACTTGTGTTATTGAACACATTTGTTAATTAGAGGTATACACATATATATATAACTAAATTATGAGATGATGATTAGTTACGTTACTGAATTATTAGTGTTACGTAAATATATATGACAAGATCAATCGATTCATGATTCTTTGGATAACAAAATATAATATTTTTATTGCACTTATAAAATTTCACCAATGTTTAAAACACTAGATGAATACTAATCAAATAATAATTGAGAAAATATGAATATTAATCGTTACTGAATAGCGGTAAACCCTAAACCCTAAACCCTAAACCCTAAACCCTATACCCTAACATTCCCGACCGCAGTTTGGTCGGTAAGTTATTTTCCCGACCGCGACTACAAAGTTTCCCGACCGCAGTGCGGTCGGGAGATGTAACGGTAACAAAGTTTCCCGACCGCCCGGCGGTCGGGAGATGTAACGGCTAGTAACGGTAACAAAGTTTCCCGAACGCCTTGCGGTCGGGACTCTTTATTACCGTTGGTTTTTCCGACCACCGTGCGGTCGGGAATACTCTGCGAATCTCCTATAAATACCCTCTCCTATTCCCTTTAGAAATCATTCCAACATTCATCATTTTTTAAGGTATGCACGATTTTCCCTTGTTATATCCCAATTTTCCTATTTTATAACCATTAAGCTCATGTTTATTTAGAAACTAATGTTTTTATTGATTTGTTTTAGATATTGCGGTAATTAAATGCAACGAGGGGCGTATGTGTGTGCAACAAATACTTGATCTAAGTATTTTTCTACGCTACAACAAGTAAGCATTTTTTTCCTACGCTATTTAATTTTATAAGATCAAGCTAAATTCTTAGAAGTGTAACAAATTCTTTTTAATTTCCGTAGATTATAAATGGATTATCGTCCCGATAGATCTTGGATGTACGATAGGATAAATAGTAATACCGGTTATTTGAATGAACATTACGTGATTGGGGTTCGTGAATTCATAAAGTTTGCATTAGCACAAACAGATTACGTAGATGGAAAACGTATTAGGTGCCCGTGCAAGAAATGCACAAATTTAAAATATTGGGAACGAAACGTAGTACAAGATCATCTTCATAAGTCGGGGTTTGTGAATCAATATTGGATATGGGACTTGCATGGAGAGGAGGCGAACGAGGCATCCACATCGTATGTACCAGAATCACCGACCCCTAATTTTCACGTTGATAGTCCTGTTCATGCCGATACTTTGTTTAGGGATATGGTTGTGGATGCATATGGGGGTCGATTTGTTGAGGGAGAGGTGCACAACGAAGATCCGAGTCGCGATGCAAAGGAGTTCTACAAATTGATGAAGTTGGGCGACCATAAAATGCACCAGAAGAAGCCTAAGACTGTGCTCCAGTGGTTTGCCCAGTGGTTGACAGTTAAGACGGGTCATAAATCCTCAAATGTCGAGAGCGAAAAGTACTTAGCGTTGTCCAAGGATTGCATGGACCCAGAGATTGAGGAAATGCTACCGAGCACGATTCAAGGCATGAATAAGATGCTTGCGGGTTTGGGTTTAGGGTACGAAAAGATCGACGTATGTTGGAATCTGTGTTTCTTGTACTACGGTGAAAATGCCAACCCGGATCTCACATCGTGTCCGATATGCAAGACAGATAGGTACGAGGCCGGTAGAAAGTCGAGGGTTGGAAGGAAAAAGTTGTGGTATTTCCCCCTAGGCCCTCGGTTACAGAGATTGTTTTATACCATCGGTACTTCCCGACATATGACTTGGCATTTGAAGTGTCGCGCGTCACCTGATAGAATGATACACCCCGCTGCAGGCGAGGCGTGGCGACATTTTGATCGCACTTATCCGGACTTTGCCGCGGAGCCCAGAAATGTCCGACTTGGGCTCTGTACAGATGGGTTCTCACCGTTTGGGCAATCTGGGAGACAATATTCTTGTTGGCCCGTGTTTGTGACCCCTTATAACCTCCCGCCGGATTTATGCATGCGACCAGAGTTCCTTTTTTTGAGCCTTATTATACCTGGCCCGAAGAGTCCTGGAAAGAACTTGGATCTGTTGTTGAGGCCGTTGATTGATGAGTTGAAACAATTGTGGAGTGATGGTTTATGGACATATGACAGCTCACGAAAGGAAAACTTCCAGATGAGAGCGACCCTTATGTGGACTATTAGCGATTTTCCGGCTTATGGAATGTTGTCACAGTGGAGCACTCACGGGAAACTAGCATGTCCTTATTGCATGGGTGATATAGATTCTTTCACACTTGATAACGGTGGAAAACCTTCGTGGTTTGATTGTCATCGTCGATTTCTACCACCTGGTCATAAGTTTAGGTACAACAAGAAGGATTTCACCAAGAAGAAGGAGGTGCATGAGCCGCCTATTCGAAGGAAAACAGGGGAGGAGATGAAGGCAATTGTGGATAGGCTACGATCGGTTAGGTTTGGGTTAAATCCCCCTAAGCTCCCGGGTTTTAACACAACTCATAATTGGTGTCGACGAAGCATATTTTGGGAACTACCATATTGGTCCTCGAACTTGATTCGCCACAATCTAGATGTCATGCATTGTGAGAAGAACTTTTTTGAGAACATCATCAACACGGTGTTGGACAGTGCTAAGTCGAAGGACAACATTAAGTCGAGGCACGATCTTAGGCTTTACACAACACGTAAAGCATTGTTTTTGCAACCCGGTGGAAGAAGAGGTGGTGAGTATGCAAAGCCAGTGGCAAAATACTGTCTCACGAGGGAACAAAAGAACATGGTACTTGATTGGTTGACCAAACTCAAATTTCCTGATGGATATGCCTCTGATCTGGGAAGATGTGTGCAAAAACAACAAGGAAAACTGATTGGAATGAAGAGTCATGATTGTCACGTCTTCATGCAGAGATTGATCCCGATTGCTTTTCGAGACTTCTTGGACACCGAGATTTGGGGTACTTTAGTTGAGGTTAGCCTTTTCTTCAAGGCGATTTGCGCCTCAGAGGTGTCGGCTCAGGATATGAAGATTTTGGAGGACTCGTTTATTGTTACTATGTGCAAGATGGAAATGATATTCCCTCCTTCATTTTTTGACTCCATGGAGCATTTAGCCATACACCTCGCGTACGAGGCTAGAGTTGGGGGTCCAGTCCATTATAGATGGATGTATCCGTTCGAGAGGTACAATTTCATATTTTTAAAATTATTATATTTAAAAATATTTGTTGTTTTCTCTCATCTTTCTTTGATTTAATTGATATAGGCAAATGTTCGTCATGAAGGGTTTTGTACTTAACAAGGCGAGGGTGGAAGGATGTATAGCCAACCAGTACCTACTTTTGGAGTTGTCAAATTTGTGTGCTCAATATCTGGATGTCTCGGCTAAGACTACATTTAAGAAACTCAACAGGAACGAGACACTAGAGAGCACGGAGTGGGATAATGAGCTTTCAATATTTCGGAAGAGAGGCGGTACGCTAGGAAAAATTGACGATAGGCCCTTGACTACCAAGGAAATGAAGCAAATAGAGCTCTATGTGCTTCTAAATTGTCCAGAGCTTGACGATTGGGTCGAGTAAGTGCTCTCTAATTATTCTTAATAACGATATACTGAATTACTTTTAGAATAACTGACTAATGTAAATGTTTATGTGTAGATTGTTTGAAATGGAAGAGTGCAGTGGTCTTAGTCAAAGGGAGAAACAAGCAAAGAGGAACCGTGAGTACGTAGCATGGTTCAAACGGACATATGGCAGTGGTAAATACGAGACTGACGTACGAATAAATCCTCTACTTGATGGTCCGAATACTAAGGCAATAACCTCCGAGGGATACATTGTGAATGGGTTCAGATTTCACGTCGACTCGATATTGGGGCCCAAACATAGTGATTGCAGTGGTGTTTGTGTGAAGGGCGCCATGGGTGGTTCTGATGCTACAAACTGCTATGGAACGTTAAAAGAAGTTTTACAGGTTGTATATTGTAGCCACGAGAGACCCCTATACATTGTCATGTTCAAGTGTGTTTGGTATGATATTAATGCAGGTACAGTGGAACATGCGACGTACAAGTTGGTTGACATCGACCCCAAGCGTACAAGTTGGAGAGACGAACCGTTTGTATTTGCTAACCAAGCACAACAGGCGTACTATGTGCCATATCCAAACTTGACGACGGGGCGTCCAGGACAAGAAGGATGGTTGGCCGTAACAACTATTCCTGCCAGACACATAATCGATATGTCATCAGTTGCGGGAGCAAACGATGTCGAATCAGGGATGCCGAACCAAGTTCTACAAGAAAATGTATCAGAAGTGGTTAACTTATTCGTGGACCTTACCTCATTTGATATGAATATCCAGTTGGCCAATGACGAGTTTGAGATGGTTGATGAATATGCAGTAGAAGAGCCCGATGAACCGATTGTGGAGGTTGACGAAGACGAGGAGGAGGAGGACAACGAGGAAAAGGAAGAGGGAGAGATGATGAGTGACTATGATTCTGAGGAAGATTAATTTTCCGAATATTAAAATTTTTTATTGAAATGTGTTCTTTTTTATTGAAATATTGTCTACTTTTTTTATTGAAATATTGTCTACTTTTTTTCCAAATGTGTTCTTTTTTATTGAAATATTGTCTACTTTTTTCATTGAAATATTGTCTACTTTTTTTATTGAAATATTGTCTAATTTTTTTATTGAAATATTGTCTTACTTAATGTGTTTGTGTTTCGAGATGAATATTAAAAATTTAACAAAATTAATACAAGTCAAAATATAACCATCATCGTCACAATCAAATATAATACAAGACATACATCACAAACATCCCCAAGATAGTAGAAATACAAAACATAATACAAGCCAAAACATAATAGAAGTCAAAACATAATACAAGTCAAAACATAATACAAGTCAAACATAGTCACAATCGTAAAAACCGAAGGTATCCATGGTAGCGGGTCCAACATCACCATCAAGCCCAAGCTCGGCTCCATCGTCTAGATCATCGTCGTACAATGGAACATTCTCCACTCCGTGGGCAAATGGATCCTGAGTAGGGTTCGCTGCATCGGAACCCGTAAAGCTAGGTGTGGGTCGAGAAGGGGCACAACCTGTAGTCTGTGTGATGTGATCGGACAAGTATCCGATGTGACCAACAAGCTCGTCAATTTTCTTCGCCATAGTCTCCCTCTGCTGCTGGCTATCTGTCTGCAATACGCGAATGTACTCATCCTGCTCGGCATTGGGGTTCTGCGTGTCGAACCCAAACACATTGTGAGGTACATCCTGTGGAAAACCAGCAGCTAGCCCCTTCTTCAACCCTCCACTCGCAAGCTGCCACAACTCATTGTCCAAATGGACCCACTGTGAACGGTCCGCCTCGTACCTCCTTGTCATACGGGCTATGTAGTCATCCTGTTCAATAAGACAAAAATGAGTTAGTACATCATTAATTTCATCACGTATGTTATTAGAATGCTTTACAAGTAAAATACTTACATATATAGCCTTGTAGTCGGAATGAATCCACTCTCGGCGACGTGGAGCTCCCTCTGGCACCTCGACCTCATGTGTGTGCTGATAACGATATATCTCATCGTGTCGAGGCTTAGGGGCACCGGGACCTCTAGCAGCAGCCTGCATATTGATATAATGTAAGAATTTAAATTTAAGACAATAAGTATTATATTCGTATAATAAGTTTTAATAAGACATACCATCTTTTGAGAAATCTTCGTGTAGCCCGTTTTTCCAGTAGCATGCGTCCCTTTTGCTTTCTTTCCTGGGACTGGCTCCTCTCCTCCTCGCCTGTTCTTCTTTCCAGTGACGGCCCTCTTCTGATGCTTCTCCGACTCCCAATGCTCTATGTACATCTTCTCTAACGCGTCGCTCATCCATTCATTCTTCGGACGGTTCGCCCACCTCGGATCATTGAGCCTCTCATAATAGTAATGCTTCGCAGCGTGGTTAACTTCCTTGTAACACTTTTGGGCCTTTTTTAGGAACACTTTATGAACTTCATTGAATATAGTGGGATCAATAATATACTTATCCTGCATTTAATTAAAGTTTATTATTAGTTTTTCGATATATAAAATTGATGAATATGTATATATATATATATATTGTAAACTTTTAAAGTCTTACCCGAAAACTAGCCCACCACTTCCCTTTTGTGGCTGCAGGAACCTTGTCAAATCGGTGACAAACGACCCTCATATGCTCTCGAATACTCGTGGTAATGGATTTGGCCACCGCGTTGCTATCCTCAAATTCGCCCAGAGGCGTCAAACGGATCGTCGGACGCCTGGTGCGATCCTGTGGAACCTCTGGAGCTCTCGCTGGGCCTCGTCCGGGTCGGCGCTGTGTCGAAGATGATCCTGCCTGGGCCCCGTCTGGTCGGGAAGAAGTAGTGGGCCCCACAGGTGCCGTAGGCCTCGATCCACCAGATGTCGAGGGCGTCGCAGCTACGTGATCATCAAGTAAACCTGGTGGAGTCTCGGCGACGAGGGAATCACGGGAATCGTCCGTATCAGATGGTGCAGCCTGATCACGTAAGGCGAGACGAATAGGTATCCTCGGTGGTGGGGCAGTAGTCCCGACGTCAGTAGGAGGAGCAGTCGACGGAGCAACGGGAGGAGCAGTCGACCGAGCAACGGAAGGAAGACGCGGTGAAGGACCAGATACAGTACCAAAAGTACTACTACGACGGAAGGGCTCGTCACGATCACAGGAAGACATCTAAATAAAAGAAAACGCTAATTGTAATCAAACACTAAGTTATATAGTTTTTTCCTAAAGGCATTAAACAGTTTTCATAAAAGCACTAATATTTTCCTAATATTTCCTAAAAGCACTAATATTTTCCTAATATTTCCTAAAAGCACTAATATTTTTCTAATATTTCCTAAAAGCACTAATATTTTCCTAATATTTCCTAAAAGCACTATTATTTTCCTAATATTAATTAAATCCACTAATATTAAGTCTAACAATATTCTTAAAACAATTTCTACTAAAATCCTAAAAAATTTAACGATATCTAACAATTAAACATTAAAAATTAAACAAATAAAACATTAAACATTAAAAATTAAACATTATAAATTAAACATTAAACAGTTTTCATAAAAGCACTAATATTTTCCTAATATTTCCTAAAAGCACTAATATTTTCCTAATATTTCCTAAAAGCACTAATATTTTTCTAATATTTCCTAAAAGCACTAATATTTTCCTAATATTTCCTAAAAGCACTATTATTTTCCTAATATTAATTAAATCCACTAATATTAAGTCTAACAATATTCTTAAAACAATTTCTACTAAAATCCTAAAAAATTTAACGATATCTAACAATTAAACATTAAAAATTAAACAAATAAAACATTAAACATTAAAAATTAAACATTATAAATTAAACATTAAACAATAAACAAATTAACATTAAACAAATAAAAAAATACAAGATTAGTCGAAAACTTACCGGATCGGGGTCGCCAAATAAATTTCGGTGTAGAAAAGTGGCGTTCGGTCGGGAGAAGGCGCGGGTATCTAATTAATAATTAAATTTTAAACATAAGTATATATAAAAACATTTTAAACATAATTAATTAAATTCTAAACATAAGTAATTAAATTTTAAACATAATTAATTAACTTTTAAACATAACTAATTAATTAAATTTTACCGGATCGAGAAAGTGACGCGGTGGTGGAGAGGCGGGAAAGGTGGCGGCGCGGCGGTGGACAGGCGGTGGACAGGCAGGGGTGGTTGCAGATGAGAGGGGCGGTGGAGAGGGGCGGTGCGCGGTGGTGGAGAGGGGCGGTGGAGAGGCGGAGGAGAGGGGCGGTGCGCGGTGGTGGAGAGGGGCGGTGGAGACGCGGAGAGAGATAGAGGGGCGGTGCGCGGTGGTGGCGGAGAGAGAGAGAGATTGGAGGTGGAGAGGCGGAGCGCGGTGGTGGAGAGGGGCGGTGGAGAGGCGGAGGAGAGGGGCGGTGCGCGGTGGTGGAGAGGGGCGGTGGAGACGCGGAGAGAGATAGAGGGGCGGTGCGCGGTGGTGGCGGAGAGAGAGAGAGATTGGAGGTGGAGAGGCGGAGCGCGGTGGTGGCGGAGAGAGAGAGAGTGGAGGTGGAGAGGCGGCGCTGGAGGTGGAGAGACGACTGGAACGCGGTCGAGATTAGGGAGAGAGGAAGGCGTCGACCGAACTGCGGTCGAGAGAGGGGCGGCGCACAGGCGGTGGACGTCGGTTAGGGTTTTTGTGGTGAGAGAGGCGAAAATGGAGAGAAAGGGGGAGGAAGACGACTAAATCGTCTGTCTTCCTCCCGACTGCCGTGCGGTCGGGACCCTAAGGCCCAGCTGCGCGGCCCAGCCGGGCCAAAAATTCGGGCTGATAATATCCGGCCCAATACACTCCCGACCGCCCTGCAGTCGGGAGATGTTTTCCTGACTACAGCGCGGTCGAGAATAGTCCTGGAACGTTTCGTAACCACGCTGCAGTCGGGAATGTTTGTATCGACTATTGCGCGGTCGGGAATGCTCACGACCAAATGGCGGTCGGGAGATTGCGGTCGGGAAAAGCCCCGAAATCTTGTAGTGGTGCAAAGTAAATATAGTAGCGACGACGGCCATTAGTGACGGACCGGCCTTGCTATTTGCTGGTCCATTGCGAATTGGCAAAAAACATTTTGGCGACGGTAGTGTACCGCAAATAGGTAATTAGAAGAGAAAAAAATTAGTACTCCCTTTTTTCTCATTCTAAAACCTCTCATCTTCTCTCATTTCAATTATTCAAGAAAGTTTTTTAAATTTAGTTTTTAGCTAAAGCAAAGTTTTTCGTATATCGAACGACGACGATTCAAATAGTGCAGAGCCGTGAAAGAGCAGGAACTGGGTTCACAAAAGGGGTACAGAGCTACATTGATTTGATGCCTTCTCCCCTTACTCTGGGAGGTAGGCTATGTAGGCTGACAACTTTTCTTAGGTTGTCTCGATCACAAAAGGCAAAAAAAAGAATCGATTAGTAATCCGCCTGAGATTGCCAAAAGACCTTCCCCTCTTGAAAACTTGCTAAAAGGGGATCTTGAAACTTGCTAATCAAAGGGGGATAAGGTGTTAGTATAATAATTGCTTGTAATTAAATTTATATGCTTAGTATAATTATATTTAGCTAGCTAGTTTAATTATTTTAGGTAGTACGTAATGAAAACCATAAAATTGACCCTGTTGTAGTGTTGGTAATATCATTGACTTAATTTGATGTAGTACATCAACAACTCTTTGATTTCGATGCTCATGATCGATGTTGAATTATGATGACAATTTGTAGATGTATTCTCTACCGAAAAACTCAATAGTCTTCATACACATTTTATAATGATTTTGGAATTAATGAATTAGGTTATCACTGTATGTTTATTTTAGCATTTTCATGATTGAATCCCTTTCATTAAAATTCATCAAAAAAGAAAATCCCTTTCATTAAAGAAAAACAAGTCATTGCTTAATTTTCTTTTACATAAAAAGCTAAGAAGGTTAAGATATATAATTTTTTTACTTTTTACATGCATGCATGTTTAATATTTAAATATTTAAGTTATAATTTTTACTATACAAATTAATTGTATTATACTCAAATCAGATTCTTAATCACGTGGAACTACGTATGAAACCTTTTTAGTATATAAAGAAAAAAAACCCAAATATGAGATTATATTTGTATTTCCATTAATTTTGCTCGATTTTATCAGTTTGCAAAAGTGCATCAATATTTTATTGATTTTTCACTCTTGTCAAGTTATTGTTTACCAATATGATGCAGACTGATGGAGCTTCTTAAAGTCAAAGCTGAACATTAATTTGCTTAACTTAATCCCCCCCCCCCCCCCCACCCCCCGCTCTCCCACCCCCCATGCACTACAACGTACTCACCCAGACAATCTTTGAGTTGAAACCTTCTTTGCTTTTTGAATTAGTTTTTAATGGATCTGATTCTGTACTTAGCTTAAAAGTTTTGAACTCGACGCGGCGTTACGCAATTTTCATATAAATTGTTTGAGAGTTTTTTTTTTAAAATAGGTCCACACCAGTCTAACATAGTTTCTAGCTCCATTGTGCATTTGTGTTAAAGGACGATTTATCCTTTACTAAGCGACAAACTTTTTTTTTTGATAAAAAGTTAAGCCACGAACCTAATATAATATATCATTTCAAATGGAATATTTATTTATCTACCAAAAAAATATATCAGAGGTCTTGAACGTTATGTCCTAATATCAGTATTAAGATGTGTAAAAATTCACTTATTTTATTCTTTTTGTCTATTCTTTTTGCAATAAGCTAATGTCTCTAATTGGGGTGTGATTTGCCTATATAGGTTATTAATATATAGTTATCAAACATTCAAAATCATAATAAACTTGACATCTTAATTATAAACTAATTAAAATAGGATGGCTCTCATCTATTGTTTGCGTATTAGAGATTGGCCTAGCTCTGAAGTCGCTTAAATTGTTTATTAAGCTGGCCTCGCCTTAACTATTCCACCGACAACTAAGAAAACAATTATCTACGTTTACACGTATAAGCTTCATCATATATATATATATATATATATATATATATATATATATATATATATATGTCCCATACCCGTACCCGTAGCATTTGGGTGATCAACACAATTTGTCCGATCTTTGAAACAAGCATTCAACTACGTGCACGGCTCTGAGTAATTAGTATTAGGTTAATTAGTCAACTTAAATGCACTTACTTAATTATTAATTCTATATGTAACAAAAAGTGGAGCTAATGGCATGGGTTATGTGAAAAGGCGTTTCCATGGGGAAAAAAATCAAAATCAAAATCCAATTACATCGTTATCCAGAAATTACTTAGAGGTGGCCATTTGAAACGGATGCTCAATTCATCCTAGCTCTGTCTTGTTTAGGAATTCACCTTCTGGCAGTATAAAAAATATTAATTCTATAAGTTCTAGTGATATTTAATATATATATTCTAATATAAAGTATACCCATGTCTTGGCCATCTTGAACTTTTAAAAAATCGATGTTTCTGTGTCTGTGTCACTATATTCGTGTCCATGCAACATAACTACATGTTAGTCTACAGGAACATGTTAGTCTGCAGGAACAGGAATGAGAACGAAGAGTATTCATTCATTTTCTGTTTTCATATGACTACCAGAAATCGCAACTTATAATATTTAATGTATTATATCACTACAAGAAAAAGGATTTTTGGCTAGGATTAAATCCGTAGCCAAAAACCCCATTTTCTATAGCCAATGTTCATTGGCTACGGGTATGCCCGTAGTGGAAGCCTTCGTAGGCAATAGTCATTGGCTACGGTCCGTAGCCAATGACTATTGGCTACGGATCTTCCACAACCAATAATAGAAGACTAAAATGCCCTTATACTATTGGCTACGGAAAGTTCCGTAGCCAATAAATTATTGGCTACAGAACGTTTTTTAAAATATTATTGGCGACGGAATATTCCGTCGCCAATACTCTTTTATTTTTTTTTAAAAAATATTATTGGCGACGAATAGATCCGTCGTCAATAATATTCATAAATATAAATTTTTTTTTTTTTTTATATTTTTGAATTATATATAATGAAATATATTTAAACTAATTAACTAATGATTACAAGATTAATTATGTAATATATATTGCATAAATGTTTGTATATTAAATTAAGTTTGGAATTATTAAGTGGTTAATGAAGTAATTTTTTTTTAAAGATGGATAAATATCTTGGAAAGTATATGAATTGGAGACTTAATTTAAATATTGAATGATAGAAATTATAGGAAGAGCTTATGGTGGAAGGTAGGAATTATAAGAAAGAGGTAGGAATATGTTTATGAATGTAAGGGTTGGGGTATTTATAGAATATACCAAGACTATTGGCTACGGAATATTCCGTAGCCAATAGTCTTTGGCCACGAAATATTCCGTAACCAATAGAATTGTTATTGGCTACGGAACAATCTGTAGCCAATAATCTTTGCCTACGGAATATTCCGTAGCCTATAGTCTTTGCCTACGAAAAATCCGTTGGTAATGCGTATTCTATTTTTTTCCTTTTTAGTATTTTGTGTGTATTTTTATTCAATTTTTGATTAATTATATTTTTTTTCCCCAAAAGTTTGTTTATTGTCTTTTGAAATTTTATTTTTTATGAAATTCGTGAAAACATACTAATAAATAGTTTAGAAGTGTTTGGTGAAAGAAGAAATGGAATAGGGTTTGTTTTACGACTTTCGATTAATTATATTTTTTCCCCAAAAGTTTGTTTATTGTCTTTTGAAATTTTATTTTTTATGAAATTCCTGAAAGCATACTAATAAATAGTTTAGAAGTGTTTGGTGAAAGAAGAAATAGAATCGAGTTTGTTTTAAGACTTTGATTAATTACATTTTTCCCCAAAAGTTCGGTTATTGTCTTTTGAAATTTTATTTTTTATGAAATTTGTAAAAACATACTAATAAATAGTTTAGAAGTGTTTGGTGAAAGATGAAATGGAACCGGGTTTGTTTTACGACTTTCGATTAATTACATTTTTTTCCCCAAAAGTTCATTTATTGTCTTTTGAAATTTTATTTTTTATGAAATTCGTGAAAACATACTAATAAATAGTTTAGAAGTGTTTAGTGAAAGAAGAAATGGAATTGGGTTTGTTTTACGACTTTCAATTAATTACATTTTCCCCCAAAAGTTCGTTAATCATCTTTTGTAATTTTTAATTTTTATGAAATTCGTGAAAACATACTAATAAATAGTTTAGAAGTGTTTGGTGAAAGAATAAATAGAATCGGGTTTATTTTACGACTTTTGATTAATTACATTTTTTTCCTCAAAAATTCGTTTATTGTCTTTTGAAATTTTATTTTTTATGAAATTCGTGAAAACATACTAATAAATAGTTTAGAAGTGTTTGGTGAAAGAAGAAATAGAATCGGGTTTGTTTAACGACTTTCGATTAATTACATTTTTTCCCCAAAAGTTCATTTATTGTCTTTTGAGATTTTATTTTTTATGAAATTCGTGAAAACATACTAATAAATAGTTTAGAAGTGTTTAGTGAAAGAAGAAATGGAATCGGGTTTGTTTTACGATTTTCAATTAATTACATTTTTTCCCCAAAAGTTCGTTTATTGTCTTTTGAAATTTTATTTTTAATGAAATTTGTGAAAATATACTAATAAATAGTTTAAAATTGTTTGGTGAAAGAAGAAATGGAATCGGGTTTGTTTTACGACTTTCGATTAATTATATTTTTTCTCCAAAAGTTCGTTTATTGTATTTTGAAATTTTATTTTTTAAGAAATTTGTGAAAACATACTAATAAATAGTTTAGAAGTATTTGGTGAAAGAAGGAATGGAATCGGGTTTGTTTTACGACTTTCAATTAATTACCTTTTTCCCCAAAAGTTCGTTAATCGTCTTTTGTAATTTTTAATTTTTATGAAATTTGTGAAAACATACTAATAAATAGTTTAGAAGTGTTTGGTGAAAGAATAAATGGAATCGGGTTTGTTTTACGAATTTTGATTAATTACATTTTTTCCCCAAAAGTTTGTTTATTGTCTTTTGAAATTTTATTTTTTATGAAATTCGTGAAAACATACTAATAAATGGTTTAGAAGTATTTGGTGAAAGAAGAAATAGAATCGAGTTTTCCTCCTCCAAACCGTGAGATACACGTGCATTGGGAGGAGTGGTGAGAGCCCTCGCCAAAAGGAGAATAGGAAGCCTCGCCATCAAGGGTCATCGATCCATCAACGCAACTTCATTGGGGAGTGTATTAACACCTAGCTCGGCTTCATTGTGGCGCTCATTAGTGGTGGCATTACAACCTCGATTTTGAACACTCTACCTTTGAAGATTTTGAACACTTTGCCTTTGAAGATTTTGAAGGCTAATTCGATTAGTTGCACCAACATTTTTTGAAGGGCGAGAGGCTTGATTGCAATCTCCCATTACGAAAAAAAAATACTAATTTATATAAGAGAGATTGAGATATGTGTTGTGAATGAGTTGATATATTTTGCATGAAAAATGGAGTATTTATAAGAAAAAATTTAACTTTTTAAATTTTGTTTTTGGCACAAAGGCTACGGGCGCCACCCGTAGCCAATGCCCAAGGGCGACGAGCGTATAGACAATGTGTGATGGGCTGAGCCCGTCGCCCTTATTCTGAGCGCCAAAATTGGCGCCCAGACCAAGGGCGACGGGCGATGGGCGACGGGTGTAGCCCGTCGCCTATAATATATTATTATTAAATTTTTTTAAATGTTTTTTGACAATGGGCAGCCCGTCGCCCATTGTCTATAGGCGACGGGTGTAGCCCGTCGCCTATATATATATTATTATTATTTTTAAAAAAATGTTTTTTGCCCGTCGCCTTTGATCAATGGCTACAGATGTTCCCGTCGCCAATGGTTAAGAGTGACCAGATATATCCGTCGCCAATGAGCTTTAATTTTTTTTTTTTTAAAAAAACACTATCAAATGACCAAGGGCTACGAATTTTCCATAGCCAATGGCAAAACCACCATTGCCTACACCATCCGTAGCCAATGGTCCTAGGCAAAAACCATTTTTGTTGTAGTGTATACATAGAGATATTAATATACCAATAATTAATTGTAAGTAGCTTGTCATATTGATGGAATTGTAATTTCAGAGATTATGTTTCATGTAACTTTACTCAATTAATTGGGTTTTTTAGTATGGTTTTATTGTTAAAGATTAAGTTAATTACGTATCATGTGTGCGTTGATGACTCATTTTATCGCCATTAAATGATCTGATGGGCGATTGGGCGGATATTTTTATTTCTTTTCTTATTATAGGGAAGGGGAGCGAGTCGCGCTTGAGTAGCTAGGAGCAGCACGGCCACCAACACCCATGGATGCGTGAGAAGCACGATTGGATCTGAGGCAAGCACAAGCCACGCTTGAACATTAGGAGGCAAGCAACCAATGCTTGACCAAGTGCGACATGGGCAAAAACATAACTTCACGGACAAGTAAGTGACAACTGCTAGTCAGACCTTATAGTAACACAAAAACCTATCAAAAAAAGGGATTGGTCTAGGTCAAAACGTGTCCTACTATCATATACCAAAATAGTGAAGCAATATGAAGAGCAATCGTAAAGTGGTATTCACCCATTCTTCATATTGATAGTGTGAGAATTAGTGACTTTGGCTAAGTGGTATTTTCATAATTCTACCATCTTGAACGTAGTTGCAACTAGGGTAGCTTGAGTAGCAGTAAAAGCTTGTATAACTGTTGCAACTAAGAGAGTGACTGTTGCAACTGGGCGGCGAGAGTCAGAATAAGACAGGCAGTTAATTCAAGTGGGATGTGGGATTCACGCAAGTTAGTTATAACGGCCTCAGTATATATACTTTGTTACGCAACCGATTTCATAATGGTTTTTGACACAACTTTGTACTCTTCAAAAATCAATAAAATTGGACCTTGATTTTTCTCTTGGATTAGGTTTCTTCATCACATTGATGCTAGAACGTTGAACCAAGTAATTTGCGTGTGTTGTTCGTGATTGTTTACTTTCTTTGTTGTGATTGTTATTCATATTTTGTTTGTTCGATTTGTGCGATTCAATTGTGATTTGAATTCGGTAAGTTTTGCATTCCATTGAGCGATTTCACTACAAATTGGTTCGGGGAATGTGGAGTCGATCATGGCGATGGCAAAATTTGATGTAGAAAAGTTTACGGGGCAAAACGATTTTGGTTTGTGGCAGTTGAAGATGCGAATACTATTAGTTCAACAAGGATTGGTTGATGCACTGGATGAGACGAACATCGATAAGGATCTTGACGAAAAATCGAAGAAGGTTATGATGGAAAAGGCGCATAGTGTTGTGATCCTGAGTTTGGGTGATAAGGTGTTGCGACAGGTCTCGAAGGAGAAAACTGCTGCTGGTGTTTGGTTAAAGCTTGAAAGCTTGTACATGACCAAGTCGTTGGTAAATCGTTTGTATCTTAAACAAGCTTTGTATTCTTTCAAGATGCAAGATGACAAAATGATAGAGGAATAGATTGATATGTTTAACAAGTTGATTCTGGATCTTGAGAACATTGATGTTGCAATTGATGATGAAGATCAGGCCTTACTGTTGTTAAGTGCTTTGCCGAAATCTCATACTAACTTTAAAGAAACTCTCACATATGAAAGGGATTCTTTGACACTTAATGAGGTGCAATCTGCTCTAAATTCTAAGGAATTGAATGAGAGAGGGACTGCAAAGAAATCACAGAATGGTGAGGGACTAACAGTAAGGGGGCAGAATTAAAAAAGGGAAAGTGGGAAGAAGGATAAGAAGTCCAAGTCACAGGGAAAGAATGAGAAGAAACCATTCATTTGTTACCACTGTGAGAAAGAGGGTCACACCAGGAAGTTTGGTCCTGTAAGACAGAATAATGGTGGTGACAAGACTAAGGAGTTTGGCACTGTTGTAAGTGTACAAGAGGGGTATGAGTCTGCTGATGCTCTAATGGCTTCTGTTAGGGATCCAGATAATGTGTGGGTGTTAGATTCTGGTTGTTCCTTTCACATGACTCCGCATCGATCTATCTTTGAAGAATATAAGGAGATTGATGGTGGAACAGTGTACTTGGGAGATAACAAACCTTGTAAGGTGAAAGGTATAGGATCTGTTAGGTTCAACATCCGCAATGGATCTGAGAAACTGTTGAGATTGGTGAGATATGTCCTTGATCTCAAGAGAAACCTGATATCTCTTGGTGTATTAGAGAAAACAGGGTACAAGTTTTTGAGAGAGAATGGTATGGTAAAGGTTCTCAAAGGATCACAAGTGGTGATGAGAGGAGCAAGGAAAAATACCCTCTACATACTAGAAGGAAAGTCTGTCATTGGTATAGTTGCAACTGCAGCTGTTCAGGGGGTTGTTTCTAAGTCTGAATTGTGGCACAAGAGATTAGCACATGTGAGTGAAAGAGGTTTGTTAGAGTTGGGGAAGCAAGGTCTGTTGGGAGCTGAAAAGCTGGAGAAGATTAGCTTATGTGAACATTGTGTTCTAGGAAAGGCTCATTAGGTTAAGTTCAATGTTGGTCAACAGAGAACTAAGAGAGCTTTGGATTATGTTCATGCTGATCTGTGGGGACCTTCAATGATTGCTTCACATTCTAGAGCAAGATACTTCTTGTCACTTGTGGATGATTATTCCAGAAAGTTGTGGCAATTTGTGTTGAAGACAAAGGACCATACATTTGAAACATTCAAAAACTGGAGGACCATGATAGAGAAGTAAATTGGATTGCAACTGAAAAGACTGAGAACAGAGAATGGTCTGGAATTTTGTTCAGCTGAATTCAATGAGTATTGCAAGGTAAATGGAATTGTAAGGCACAAGACTGTTGCTGGAACTCCACAGCAAAATGGATTAGGTGAGAGATTCAATAGAACCACACTTGAAAGGGTGAGATATATGCTGCTAAGTGCTAACCTTCCAAAGGTTTTCTGGGCAGAGGCAGTTGCAACAGCTGGATATCTTATTAATAGATGTCCTTTTACAACATTAATTATGAAGACACCAGAAGAAGTATGGTCAGGTCACAAACCAGATTTGAGTCATCTGAGAGTGTTTGGATGTTCTGCTTATGCACACATCAAACAGGATAAGCTAGAGCCAAGAGCATTGAGGTGTATGTTTCTTGGATATCCGGAAGGAGTGAAGGGCTACAGATTGTGGTGTCTTGAACCAGGTCACAAGAGGTGCTTTATAAGCAGGGATGTGGTGTTCAATGAGGACACTATGGCTCTTAAAGAAACTGAGGATTTACCTGTGCAAGCTGTTGAGATTGACAAAGGTGTTAACTCAAGAAATGAGGAAGATAGTAGTTATCAACTTAAGGTGGAGCTTATAGCTGATAGTGAATCAGATCATCCTGGAAATTGGTTACTTGAAGAAGAGCCAGTTGCAACTGGCAATGAACCTATTGATCAAGTGGTTGATCAGGTTGTGGAATCCAACTATATGCTGACCAGAGATAGAGCTAGAGGGAAACTAAGGCACCAGAGAGGTATGGTTATGCAGACTTGCTTGCTTATTCCCTGGTAGCAGCAAGTAGTTTATTGGAAGAGGAACCAAGTGACTACAAGGCTGCAGTGAAAAGCAAGGATAGACATAAATGGCTTGAGGCTATGTCTAAGAAATGAAGTCTCTGAAGGATAACAATACTTGGGATCTTGTTGAAAGACCAAAGGGCTCTAGGTTGGTTGAATATAGATGGATCTTTGTAACATCCCTAAATTTTCCTAGTACACACACACACACACACACACACACACACACACACACACACACACACATATATATATATATATACATATATATATATATATATAAGAATATAAGTATTATTAGATACTTCTTAAAGAAAAGAAAAAAATAAATTATTTGGTTAATTGCCTTTAAGCCCTTCACCTTTTAAAAATCATTATTTGGCCCCAAATATTTTAAATATTGCTTTAATCCTTTAAATTTAAATTTAGACAAAATAATTAAAACAAATAATTATTGAAATCAGATTTTTTTCTTCACTAGGGCCTCAAGAAGTAATGGTTGGGACATGAAGAACCATAATAGGCCCAAACATTAAAAGCTTGAATGAAAAAGTCTTCATAATAATAATTTCATATAATTAATAATAGGATATATTTGAATAAAATATTATTACATCAAACTTGGCTGAAAAATCTGGAAAAAGCACAGTAAAATACTTGAATATAATAATCTAAATAGTATCTAAGTAGTTGATGACTTAATTACCTCAATCATGTAAGTTTGCCTATAAATACAAGCCTTTTTCCTTGTAAAAATTCCACACCAAAATTCCCTAAGAATTTGCATATGCTTTCTTCACCAAAGTTCTTCCATTTTCCGTCCTCTACTCAAATAAAATATTTCCAGAAGTTCCTAAACTCAAAAATTGTGAGAAAAAAGCTCAAATTCTAATTCTTTCCAAAAATTCCAGTTTTACCCCTGAACTTGAAAGATATAAAAACAATATCAAGGCTTAAAATTTTGGAAAACTGCTTTATACACATCTTCCTACGTGTGTTTAGAACAAAATTCCTCAAAAATATTTGGAATTGCAATTGATTAGAAGGGTCGATTAAAGGTAATTTTAAGCTTACTGCAATTTTCAGCCATAATATCATATCTCTTTTGATTCTTCAAATTAATCTATGCATAATGATACTAATCATAAAATTGATCATATGTAGTAGTTAATAAAGTCATGAAGATATGTTAAAACTCATTTATTATAAGTTTTAGTCAAGTATATATAGGTATTAATTATGATTTTTCTTTTAATTACATGTAGAAAAAAATTCATACTTAATTTCTTCTTAATTTCAAATCAAAGTGTGAAATTGTGTTATGATCTAAGTTATAACCTGATTATATGACCTTGTTTCCAAGTTAATAATTAAAGCTTCATTATATATAAATTTTACGAAATTATATCTTTATGACTCCTTATATATGTAACAATATGTATTGTTAATAAGTAGTAAGCCTAGAAAATTCTATAAATTATTATATATGAGTCGCATGTTAAAATAAAGAGTTTATAACTAATAATTAACCTTAAAACAAAATAAGTATGCCTAAATAGTTCATTACATGGATTCTATTAAGAAACTAATAACCTTACGGTGAAATCGCGAGAACCGAGTTAAAATGTGATTATTTGTTCTATTTCTATTTCTTGACTTGGTTGTAATCAAAGATAAGAAGGACATACGAGAAAATATAACAACTGGGTAGAAATATTTCTATTTTCCCAGTTGTTATATTTTCTCGTATGTCCTTCTTATCTTTGATTACAACCAAGTCAAGAAATAGAAATAGAACAAATAATCACATTTTAACTCGGTTGTCACGATTTCACCATAAGGTTATTAGTTTCTTAATAAAATCCATGTAATGAACTATTTAGGCATACTTATTTTATTTTAGCTTGAGAAAATATAAGTTTTCTTGACTTGGCTCAGTGGTATTTCCATAATTCTACCATCTTAAACGTAGTTGCAACTGAGGTAGCTTGAGTAGCAGTGAAAGCTTGTATAGTTGTTGCAACTGAGAGAGCGATTGTTACAACTGGACGGCGAGAGTCAGATTAGGCCAGGCAGTTAATTCAAGTGGGCCGTGTGCTTCACGCGAATTATTTATAACGGCCTCAATATATATACTCTGTTACACAACCGATTTCATAATGGTTTTTGACACAACTTTGTACTCTTCAACAATCAATAAAATTAGACCTTGATTTCTCCCTTGGATTAGGGTTCTTCATCACATTGATGCTAGAACGTCGAACCAAGTAAATTGTGTGTGTTGTTCGTGATTGTTTACTTTCTTTATTGTGATTGTTATTCATATTTTGTTTGTTCGATTTGTGCGATTCAATTGTGATTTGAATTCGATAAATTTTGCGTTCCATTGAGCGATTCCACTACAGATATTTTTAGTCCTAGATTTATAAAGTCAAGATTTGTGACGAAGAAAGCAAAAGGAAAATAGATATGAAGATTAAGAGCATCAACGTTCCACCAGATCCAAGAGTTCTTATAATCTTTATTCTTTCATTATATTGTTTTATTCTTTATCTGTTATTGAACTTGAGATTATAAGTAGTTAAACTAAGAAGTTTTGGAGTAGGGGGTAGCTCAGATTTATGAATATGACTATTTAGGTTATTTGAGTTTTTGTTTGAGTAACGTGTTTAGAGCAACTTGTTTTATATGTTGCATGATATGGTTAACGATGTTGGTTCTCGAGAAGCCATGGTAGAGATCTTAGACTATGTATGTTAAAATTGTTTTGTGAGTGTTACTAGCTAACGCAAATTCATGCACAATGCTTAAAATCACGAATACACGTTTTATTGCAAGTACGTCTAGTTAACACTAGCGGGTCGTAAATTGAATTGTAGACTTAATTTCCCTTCTAAAATAAGTAACGATTAGACTATGCAAGCTAACGCTTTAGGTGATTATAGATTTAGGAATTTATAGTGCGGATAACTCTAGTTATTGGTCACATATCTATTGAAAACGTAAGAACTCAAAAAGACTCATTAAATTAATTTATCATAGGTGATTTGGCTATGAACTACTAAGTGGATCTGTAGTAAAACCAACCTTTGAACACGTTTTTCATTTATATGCTTTAGAACAAAAATAATCAATCAATCATCGTCAATTCTATCTTCTAGATTAGTTGCACTAAATTAAATAGTTGGTGTTAGTTTCGTTGTTAACTCTACGACTGTTTAAGCGATTCTAGATATTAATCATACACTCTCTGTGGGATTCAATACTTGTGATGTAAGTTTCATACCATTTATTATTACTTAAACAAACACGTAGGAGTAGTTTTATATCCATATTAGTCACACTACATACACGCATGCCACGCATCATACAACCACTTTGTTGATGAACAAAAAGTACTACTAGAAGAAGACACGTTAATCAAAATTAGTTTGGAACGCATGACAAAGATGCCCGATTTGGTGAACAACAACTTTATACGAGAATATTATGCACATCAAATGGAGGAATATAGTACAATTTGGGTATGTGGCTGATCAGTTTACGTAATAGAGGGAGAAGTCAACAAGTATTATAACTTACACGAAGGTCAGATGATATTGTGAGACATAGGACTTCAAAACAAGCTCACAATAAAACGAGCATCAAAGATACTCACTACACGCCCATATGCATTCAAATTGAACAACGAAGGGAAGTCGTAAATCGAGTATGGAGACTTAACACCGTAATATATGGAACTATACATGTTTGTTATCTACTACAACCACCGACATACAAATGTAAAGTTTTGTGGACCTAAGAACAATATGTAATAGCCATCAAACATGGAGACACCTCAAGTGTTGGTGTTATCATTGCTCAAGCCTTCACATACACACGACAGACGGTCCACCACCACATCACATGTACTTTAGTTCATTAATCACAGTCTTCTGCACCAAAGAAGGTTGTGCCGATTTATACAATGACATATACAATCGAAATATATACCCATTCAACTACCTCATGTAGAAAGTGACTCAGAAAGCTTACCATTCAAGCGAGTCTGCATCAATCACTTAAACGGATGAAGAATTAGGCTCACTTACAATCAAGAAACAAAAGATTGTTCATAAGTTACTGAAGAAACAAAGGAGAGAATGATGAAAGACTACCCTAAATTAGTCAACTATGTCGAGGAGATTAATAAACAAGTTTGGAATGCCAGTACAACCAATGAATGGAGATAATGGATATTTTACAAGCAACGAGGAAGAAACAAAGAGCTTAACACACTAGCCCCACGAGAATCGCTAAGCCCAAGGCTCAATCAGGGGAGTCTTCTCATCTTTACTTCTTCTTCTTTTTTAAGCCGATGAGGACGTCTGATTTTAATAGGGGGGAGGGAGCTACTCTTTTTAAAATTCTTTTTTTCCTTTAGAATCAAGTTTCAGTTATGGAAACATGCATGACTAGAGATGAATGATCTTATATTCATAATATGGTATAAATTTGAGATGCTAAGAGTATACTTGTGTGATTAGTGATACATGTTGCTTACTATTGTCAAAAGCTTGCTTAATACATATACACCGTCATAATTGTTGTGTGAGTGAAGATGTTGAGATTACTTGTCATTATTTCATGAGTAACTAGGAAATTGAATATAGTTTATGAATCTTAAGTGATCTATTCTATTGTTATTTGATAGGATTTTAGACTTTTATGTGTTTAGGAAATGCATTTGGGCCATCTTTTTAATTTAGGTTTGAGCCTTTTCAAGCTCCAAACTAGATATGCAATATTGCTCACTCCACCGGGGTGGGGAATTGAAGGGATAATGATCATGTGAGTTGTTTTCGGAACGCCAGTCCCGACCCGGGGAGAGTGATGGATTTTTATGGATTTATAAATGCACTCAGACGAGATACCTACGTATCCCCTCAAAAAGGGAATCAAGGCATTTGTAGTTTAAGTGGGTGTATGGGAACGGTTGTGTTTGATACGTAGAGTGTTGTTAGATTTTGGGGATTTAAGAGATGTAGTTGTATTTTTTGAAATTATTGTTGTTGGAAGAAACTGGGTGATATGAGTGTCTAGGATTATTTGTACTTTTTTTGGAGAAGAAATGTGGTCATGGGAATGTAATATTTTAGTGGGAGAGAAAATGTTGTTCGTGGAGAATTTATTATAAAGAAATTGGGTTTTTGGGAGAGATTTTTTTTTCCAAGAATGTAGTGTAGATTGTGTGTGTAATGACCTTCCATCTCCTCCTTGTTATAGTAGTGGATATTGGTGCATGGTGGACAAGTGTCATGGGTGGTAGTAAAACCATGTGCTAGTAATACCATGGGATAGGGGTAGTAATGTCATTTAAGAGGCTTATTTGAGTGGGAAGAGTGTAGTGACACTTAATTGGATATTAGTGGTAAGTATAATTGGTAGTATATTTTAGCTACAAATACGAGTCGTGTATAACGAGAAGAGATAATCGAACCATCACATAAATTTATAGCGTCATCAAAACTCTTTACAAATAAAGGAGAAAATTTTAAAATTGACTCATTATGTTGGCACCATTTTAATTTTAGCCCACGATATTGGCAAGTTCTAAGTTAAGTCCACTAAGTTGGCACTGATCTCAATCTTGACCCAGTTTTGACATGTATTACTAAAGTCTACACACAAGTAGTGCGTGACACACACACACCGCGCCACGCAATAATTACAAAAATTGTTGGAAATTATTTTTTTCATATAAGTTTTTAAAGTTGACCCACTGTGTTGGCACCATTTCAATTTCAACTCACCATATAGATACATTTCCAATTTAAGCCCACTAAGTTTGCATTGTGTGGGGGGTCAGGCACTGCTTGCGTGGCAATCCAGGCAATACATGTCAAAATTGGGCCAAGATTGACACGACACCAGTGTCACCTTAATGTGGACAGTTTGATCACATAAATTCCAATCAGGTGGAAAATCATGAGCCAACAGGTGTGACGAAGGATTTTTTAAAATGTTATGTGCATTTGATACGACAATAACCATGGGGTAGAAACAACTATGTTGCAGTAGGTTTTTGAATTTACGGCAAACAAATCATTGCACAATATAAGCACAATAGCACACAATTTGTTGCCTCTAGATGTCGGTAACATTTTCCTAACATTGAGTACAACATAAAAATATTTATGAAGACCTTGGCTCTTGGAGTCAAAACTTTTGACGTATATGTTAACAATTGTTTCTTGCTTTACGGTAACTTCGAATGTAGCACTTTTAGTTTGTTTCAGATATGCGGTGTATACCAGTATGAGCTAAGAGCGAATACGAATAATAAAACCAAACTCGTACCTCGCAAGAAGTTGTGGTATTTTTCTTTGACTCCACGTCTACAAAGGTTGTACATGTCTCGCACCACTTTAGAGCACATGACATGGCATACGAAATGCTAAGGTAACACTGATCATATGATTCATCATGCACATGGCGATCCTGGGAAGTACTTTGATGTGCGATATCCCAGTTTTGTTGCTGAAGCAGAAAATGTCAAACTCGGCCTTTGCACATATGGGCTTTTGCCTTTTGGCAACTCATCACAATATTCGTATTAGACTGTTTTCATAACGCCGTACAATCTGCCACATGGTCTCTGCATGAGACAAAAATATATATTACTTAGCTTGTTAATCTCCTGTTTTCATCCGTTAATTGACGAGTTTAGATCATTGTGGAGATTGGTGTTCAGACGATCTGATAGCTATAGAAAATAAAATTCCCAACTGCGTGCCTCTTATTTATGGACTATTAGCAATTTTCTAGCAAATGGTATGTTCTCGCAGTGGAGTACGCATGGTAAGTTGTCTTGTCCTTATGATATGAAGTATACGAAAGCGGTTCAGTTGAAAAACAACCAAAAGACTATTTCTTTGATTGTCACCGCCGGTTCCTGCCGCATGACCATCGTTGGAGATTCAGCGACATCGACTTCATGAAGGACTAGTTGAGAGACTGATTCACCACTACATAGAAGAATGGGACAAGAAATAGAAGCCCACGTTCGTTTCCTTCCAGACGAGAGATTTGGTGAAAACCGTGCAACAATTGAGGGATTTGAGCTTTGCGTCTCGAGTCTTAGACTTGCTTGAGATTTGAAACTAATAATATCTTAATTCGAAATTGGTTTAGAACTTTTAACATGTTAATGTTAATTATTATTTAATTACACACTGGATTAGTAATTGGAATGAAAATGTGCAATAATATTTTGAAGTGCCCATTAATCTCAATAGTTGGCACCACTTTAGAGTACGTAGTTGCATCGAATTGCCGTCAGTTTTTATATAAATAAAAGTTAAGAAACAAATTATTTTTACTCATAATTCTCTCTTTTAAATTATCAACGTCTTGTTGTGTCAGACCAGTTCATTATTTTCATTAACTTCATGGTGAAATATTGCCTTCACAACAATGATGAATTCATACATCAACTAATTAATCGTAAAACACCTATGATGAATTTATGCAAAGCTAAGTAATTGCCTGACATAATACCTCGTTAGTGTTTTAATTTAATTATGAAAAAAAAATCCGTCAGTGAAATAGAGACAACGCGTAGTATTGTTAAAGCATTTAACAAGCGACAGACTTTAAATTAGAAAGATATCACCGTGGCTGATGTGTGCTAACAAGTTTACTACATGCAGGACCACATCACTTAATATATAATAGTCAAAGGAAACGAAATATGACCACATATATATAAATTACTTGGATTAACAATGTTACAAATTAAAGGAAGAACATCAGATCATTTACTGAATATCTTCAACAATTTAAAATGAAGGGAATTCAACACTGGAAGCACATCTCCCATTTGGCAGAACTGGACACTGAATAAGGTTTGACCCTGAAGTGTCCACACAAAGGTATATTTGATAAAGTTGACTGTTCCCAGATGCATCCTTATTGCATTCTATTCCCGGAGTGTACCCTATCGCGTTTCTTATGGCGCTTGTAATGCTGCTCAAACTGTAAAAACTGTCGTCCGGATTGATTCCTGAAACGATATCATAAACTTGATTTCTTCTTCTTACATTGTTGATATGTCTATTACTTTTGTTAATAGGATAGGTCGAGGGGACTGATTGAATCACATTATTTTTGTATTACCTGCGCTTTGTAGAATCTGGAGGAGATTTACTTGAGACTTGAGGGTGAGAGCCGAGTTGAAATAGCCATGTTGATTGAGGACGGATTCCGAACACGTCCCATGTTTGTCCCATTCGTGTGACCAAAATGTCGTGCCACTGTTGCTAGGGCAGGCAAGAGTAGGCCAATCACTCTGCATTCTGCTTATCAAATCGGATACCTATATATATTGAATAAAACATGCATTCAATCCCAATTTTATCTTGTAATATTTGAAAAGAAAATAAGAAACTTGGCTATATAGTTACAGTAACGCCCCAAAATACAGGCATAATAACCAATATTTTGGAAAGGACCAATGTTTATTTACCTTGGATCGATCATAAGAATTGCTAGCATCACAATTTGACGGGTACGAGCCATCGTTATAATTCGGCCATAGTCCATGAATACCAAAATCCGACGCTGGCTTCCCTGTTGTGGGATAGCAACAACTTTGTTTCGTATCACAATACGATCCAGGCCACTGCATTTGTTATGGAAATAATACACATATTAATTTCAAAGGTTGCTATAGTATATATAGTTAATAGATAACTAAAAACCGCAAAAAATATATAATTATATATTAGTATATCACTAGAGTGAAATGATTACAATTTACCTGTTGAACAAAATAGAAGAAATCAAAATCTTGTGCGGCACAAAGCTCGGAGAAACATTGCACGACCAGGAGTGTCATAAAAATGGAAGCACCAAATTTAAACTCCATATTTTTTCGCTTTACTTGTAAATAGTTATAAATTGCAAGTGGTTGTATATTTACAAAAGTTGCGCATGGCAGTTATATAGGCAAGAGAAGGAAGTGTGAAACGAAATGAAAAATATATATATAATTGCAATGTGAACATCGTCATGGCATCGAACCGTCACGTCACGCCTCTTTGAGTGTGAAATCATTGAAGTACATCGGCTCTTTGTCCTATTATAAATTGTATGCTGATGTGGACAATATGGCAGTGTATTAATTAGAAGTTTAGTACTAGAACTTTTGACTTGTAACGGATCATCTTCGGATATTCTTAAGAACCCATGAAAATGGTAATGAAATGGTACATGTCATAATCAAAGTATCATTGATTCGGTTGAGATGCGTGTGAAAGCTACAAAAATAAGCCTGATAGTCGACGCAAAAGAAATATTATATATGGTTAGCTTAAGTTCCCATGTTACAAGCAAATCACTTGTCAGCACAAGATAGTATTATTATTATTATTTTATATATATATATATAGTGCTCCATATTATTGGTTCGAAGTCCTATAAGGTTGATTATACGCTATGATGCACGGATACTCCAAAAAAATTGCCGGTCAATGTCGGATACGTATCGGATACCGATACTCTCCGGATACTCTCCAGATACGTATCA
Organism: Linaria vulgaris; assembly: GCA_948329865.1. Classification (NCBI taxonomy): domain Eukaryota; kingdom Viridiplantae; phylum Streptophyta; class Magnoliopsida; order Lamiales; family Plantaginaceae; genus Linaria; species Linaria vulgaris. The sequence goes on from OX415253.1 coordinate 79,682,331, forward strand.
GATACGCCACGTGGCGTATCCTGCATTAAAAATAATTAAAAAAGACGGATACACGTATCGGATACCCTGTGAAGCGTATCCGAGGAGCATCCGATACGTATCAACAATTTATAAGAGTAACGTGGTAGTTTTCTTAAACTAGAAAAAGCCCAACAAGAACCAACTTGCAATATCTTTTCAGAAAATTAAATATAAAATCCTGAAAACCCTCTATTTCAAACCAAAATAAAAAACAACACACAAAGCTTTGATATCTTTCATAATAGTATGTGACTAATGACTGTGCAAGTGATTAGATATAATGTTATTTGATATTTTTATTTAAATTATATCTTTATATATAATTAATAATATTAAATATTTAACGTATCGCATACGTATCGTATCTTGTAAATTTAAAAAAAAATCGTATCCACGTATCCGTATCCGACGGATACCGATACTCGTATCCGTATCCGTGCAACCTAGATTATACGGAAACAAAAGCCGACCTCATGTTTTTTAAAGTAAAAAGTGTTTGTTTTGACTATTATATTGTTATAAGAAATTAACAAGAATAAAAGGGAGAAAGCTAAAGAGACACTCATGCGACATAGATTAATGAAACTCATGGTAAAAATACTAGGTAACGTACAAAAATGCTTTAAAAAAATATGAAAATAATGTGAAGTTTCTAAAACACCATTCAAGGACAGAATCAGATTCCAGCATTACTGTCAATTTTTGCCAAACTTTTTATAATTTGTCACGACTCATGAGTGTTTCGCATTCTTTTTTTGAAGATAGAATTGATTATATAAATCAACCAAGAGACCACAACCAGACGTTGTGAAGTTTACAATTCTCACAACAGTCCCCTATGAAAACTGATGCGAGAAAACTACACGCAATAAACGAACAAAGCACGGTAATAACATGCCGCAACAGAGAACGAAATAACAGAACAAATTAATTAGGAAAAGTGCGTTCCACCGGACCAAGCGGGATGTGCAAAGATGATCGAGCAAGATTGTGTGCATCAGCATTTTTCTCTCTTCCGATCCAGTGGAATGCAATAGAAGGAATATTTTTTGTGGTTTTCCGGATATCTTTTATAATATTAGCGTGATCACCCTCCACACCATCGGGAAACAAGATATCGTGGATGACGTTAATATTATCTCCCTCTCGAAAGACACCTCATTCCAATTCGACGAAATAGGGAGTTGGCAAGCTGCAAGCGGTGCCAAAGATTCAGCATTGCAAGGGCCAAGATTTCCCACCATTCTTCGTCGTTCTCGAACCAAGCATTCTCCATTCAGCCCCCACGCCACGACTCCAATCCCAACCTCTCCTTCTTGTTCAAATGTAGCGCCGTCGGACTGAATTTTGTACCTCATCTGAAAGGAATTCTGGAACTCGTGACTGCTCTCTTTCAAAGGCTAATCGACAGAGACTTTGCAATGGGACAGCCAAAATTCCATTACAGTACGCGAGGATTCCACAAATTCTTTCGGTTCCAACGCCTTTTCACCATTCACAATTTTGTTCCTGTTATTCCAGAATACCCCGCATGTAATAACAATCATTTCCAGTTGGGAAGAATCCGGCACCGGAGTAATTCGTCGAATCCATGACTCCCCGTCTTCATTCTCTCGCATTAATCTCGTTCGGTATGAAAAGAATCGCCCAAACTTGTCTCGCAGCGTGACACCCAACGAAACAATGTTTAATATCTTCATCTCCACAACTACAAACTGGGCATTGTGTCTCCGTAGTAATTTTTCTTTTCTCCAGATTATGCCGAGTGTGAAGGATATTGTGACATAGCCTCCAAAGAAAAATATTGACTTTATTCGGACTTTTCAGTTTCCAAACAAAGTTCCAGTTAAGCAAGGAGCTTGAACTCGCTTCATCTCGATTAGTTTTCAAATGCAACCCGTGTTGAATGGTAAGATGATAGGCGCTTCGGACAGAAAACCTCCCCGAGGAACTATAGTGCCACATCGGTGTATCAGTGTGTTAGAAACAATGGAGATAACGAACAGTATTTAAATTGACATGCAAATAAACAAAATAAATAGTAACGCATAAACTAAAAATAACCGTAGTAAGTGGTCGAGTCCTTCTCGGTTTCCTTAAAGTAGTTTAGTCCTCTCCACGTGCTGAGATCGTTGGACTAACTCTTTCCAGGATAAAACGACCTTTCGAATTGGCTGCTAGCACTCGCAGAGCAATCCCGGCAAACTCGAACAGTAATAGACTACCACAAACACACAATGATTAAAACGTTTGTTTCTGTTCGTGTATGCAAAAGTGTATTTTTGCTTGATATTAACCCTATGGGGAGCGACCCCTATTTATACTAATTAGGGAGAGGGTCGGTTGACTTGATTAACAAGGAACGGGATCTCTTAGATATATGCAAATCTCTAATTAAGATAATACCAGATCGTAATTAAGATAAGACTATATCTTCGGATGAATCTGGACGCGTTTTGATGCTTCGGATTTAATATAGAAATATTATCCGAATCTGAATTAATTCTGTTACCTAAAACAGAAAAATAAATATTGAAGTTGCAAAACAAGGCCCACGCGAGCGGGAGCCTGATAGGCTAAACGAACCGACATTCGGCGCGTACGTCGTGTGCGCAAGCCCGAATCGCATTAGTCGCACTAATTTTTGGCTCCCATTGCACCCCCCCCCCCTACGCGCACGTAGGAGATGGAGGAGACTCTAGCCAACACATTCTTATCATGCTAAGAATGCATTCCTATTGATAAACCCAAAAAGAGAGTGTTTTTTTTCCCATGTGGGATGGTCATCTTCACTTTATGGTTTTTTTCTCCTTTACTTCAATATTTTCAGCTTTGTGTAGCTATCTTTGAGCATCAAATTCTCATTCACCCGTGTACCATTTTGAGCGTGCAATATATCGTTTCGAAGCTCTCACATAGGAGAAAACTTTCCCATCTTGAAGTCGTCACTACGACAAGTGGAACCCGCTCAAAATCTGACCCGAAGTCAGTTGTACAAACCCATTTCATTTAATCAATTTCCAACAATCCCCCGCATGAATGAAATTTAAATGATCATGCATACATCATGTGGTGGTGGAGTACTACGGACTATGCCTGCATAGGATATGTATGACACGCCCTTGAACCTTTCCTTATGAGAAATACTTTCTTTGCTAGCCGATAGTGTGACTTGACGTCATTGAACTATCCGTCGTTTGTGCAAACGTTCCATAAATCTCACACAGGTATAATTCCTTTTACCGTTGCGGTTCTCATGGTTTATGTCCATTTTGGCCCTGGACATACGCCTGGTTCTGCAAGAGTTTTCCAGAAAATTAAGCCCCCACAATTTTCCTTAGAGGCGGCCCCTCCTCTCTCTCACATAGGTGATTTCTAATATAAGAGTAACCCGCATTACTCCGCTCGGATTTCCGACGCGTAAGAATTATTAAAAGCACGATGCTTAACCTTTTCCATTACGGGTGTCACTGTTTCATCTAGGAATGGACAAGGGTTGACCCCCGCAGTGACCGTGCAAAGTTCTTACAATTAGGTTGTCCCATTGAACCAAGATCTTGGGATCTCCAGTCAAACATGGTTGGGTTTTCCTTCATAAGACTTTTAGTTTCCAATAGGCTTAAGTCCCATTCCCTTCGATGTCTTTTCAATTTGATCTCTATTTAACCCTTTGGTTAGCGGATCAGCAATGTTATCTTTTGACTTTACGTAGTCAAGGGTGATAACCCTTGTCGAGATCAGTTGTCTAATGGTGTTATATCGCCGACGTATATGTCTAGACTTACCGTTATATAGAGCATTCTTTGCTCTATATATAGTAGCTTGGTTATCGCAATTTATGCAAATTGTCGGCACCGGTTTCGGCCACTCAGGAACATCTTCCAAGAAGTTACGAAGCCATTCGGCTTCTTCACTGCATTTATCCAATGCCACAAACTCAGCTTCCATCGTGGATCTGGTTATGATAGTTTGTCTTGAAGATTTCCATGACACGGCCGCACCTCCCACAGTGAATATGTATCCACTTGTTGCCTTGGAGTCTTGTATATCCGAGATCCAACTTGCATCGGTGTAACCTTCAAGTACAACAGGATCTCTAGTATAGTGCAACCCGTAGTCACGAGTATAACGTAAGTACCTAAGTACTCTCACGATTGCTTTCCAGTGCTCATGCCCTGGGTTACTCGTGAATCTACTTAATGCGCTAATTGTATAGGCAAGTTCTGGTCGTGTAAAACTCATTAAGTACATCAGACTTCCTATCAATCTAGCGTACTCCACTTGATCAACACTTTCTCCCTTATTCTTAGACAAGTGTTGACTCATGTCAATTGGAGTTCTGGCTGCACCAGAATCACCCTTGCTGAATTTTTCAAGAATCTTGTCCACGTAGTGTGACTGAGTTAATATGAGACCCTCTGGCAATCTTCTAATCTTAATTCCTAAGATTACATCGGCTAGCCCCATGTCCTTCATATCAAACCTTGAATTCAGCAAACTTTTAATGGAATTTACCATTCGGTCGTTGCTTCCCACAATGAGTATGTCGTCAACATACAAACAGATAATCAAATATCCTTCTTCTGTAGTTTTGACATAGACACACTTGTCGCACTCATTGATTCTAAAGCCATTTGTCAGCATGACGTTGTCAAATTTCTCGTGCCATTTCTTTGGTGCTTGTTTAAGTCCATAGAGAGACTTCACCAATTTACAGACTTTCTTTTCTTTTCCAGGAGCTACAAAATCCTCGGGTTGTTCCATGTAGATTTCTTCATCGAGATCTCCATTAAGAAAAGCAGTCTTTACATCCATTTGATGTACTGCAAGATTTTGGATAGATGCAATCGCCAAAATCATCCTTATCGAATTTATTCTCGTTATAGGAGAATACGTATCAAAGTAATCAAGGCCTTCTCGTTGGTTGTATCCTTTGGACACAAGCCTAGCCTTATACTTTTCAATTGTTCCGTCTGTTTTCATTTTCCTTTTTAAAACCCACTTGTAACCTAATGGTTTACATCCCGGAGGAAGGTCTACCAGTTCCAAGTGTGATTCTGTAAGATGGAATCAATCTCACTTTGTATGGCTTCTTTCCATAAAGGGCCTTCCACTGACCTTACAGCTTCTTTATATGTTTTAGGCTTATCCTCTACCTCTATCATATAAGTTAGAAACTCTGGTCCAAAGGAGTTTTCTGTCCTTACCCTTTTACTTCTTCTTGGCTCTTCTTGGACCTCGTCTATTTCTTCATTTTCTTCTAGATCTTGACTATTGTCAATCTCTTCGAAAGTTCGTTTTGAAGAACTTGGTCCAACCACATTGGATTTACAAGGAAATATATGTTCAAAGAACGTTGCATTCCTTGACTCCATTATCGTGTTCTTATGAATCTCGGGGTTTTTAGATTCATGCACAAGAAAACGATAAGCAGTGCTATTGTGCGCATAACCAATGAAAATACAATCCACCGTCTTTGGACCTATTTTCATTTTCTTAGGCAAAGGTGATGACACCTTAGCAAGACACCCCCACACTTTTAAGAATTTGTAGCAAGGTTCTCGACCTTTCCACAATTCATAGGGAGTTTTTTCTTCTTTCTTTTTGGGTATCTTATTTAAAAGATAATTAGCCGACAAGATGGCTTCCCCCCACATGTTCTGTGGTAATCCAGAACTTAATAACATGGCATTCATCATGTCTTTTAAAGTTTGATTTTTTTTTCTGCCATCCCATTCGATTGGGGAGAGTATGGCGCAGTGACCTCGTGAATAATTCCATGTTGTGAACAAAATTCACCAAATGGTTCAACATATTCACCACCACGATCACTTCTAACCATCTTAATTTTCTTATTAAGTTGGTTTTCGACTTCTTGCTTGTATAGAACAAATTTGTCTATAGCTTCATCTTTACTTTTCAGTAAATATACATAATAGTATTTTGTACTATCATCAATGAAAGTTATAAAATACTTGTTTCCACCTCTCATTTGTGCAAATTTTAAATCACATACATCAGTGTGAATTAAATCTAGAGGTTTCGTATTTCTTTGAATGGTTGTAAACGGTGTTCTTGTTTGTTTTGCCTCTACGCAAGTTTCACACATATGTTTGGAATCAATTTCAAACGTTGGTATGTGATTCATGTTAATTAATTTACGTAATGACTCATAATTAACACGTCCTAATCTACCATACCATAGATTAGACGACTCAAGCAAGTAAACAGAAGTAGAAGTTTTATTGCTAGAATCAAAAGAGGTGGGCTTAACAACCATTACATTCATTTTCCACATCCCTTCTTTCACATAACCTCTTCCAATGTGAACACCACATTTGGAAAGCACAATTTTCTGAGATTCGAACACCATCTTGAAGCCATGAGTGTCCATCAAGTACCCAGAAATCAGATTCCTACGAATGTCTGGCACATACAGCACATTCATCAGCGTAACTTCCCTTCCAGAAGTCATCTTGAGGCGCACCGTCCCTTTCCCTTTGATCTCAGAGGTAGCAGAGTTGCCCATGTAGATCATATCCCCGTTATCAGCAAGAGTCAGCTCGGAGAAAGCATTTTTGTCACTACAGACGTGACGAGTAGCTCCAGTGTCGAGGTACCATTCCTTCGGATTAGCATCCATAAGATTCATTTCAGAGATCACAGCACAGAGGTCAAGTTCGGATGCAGTGTCCATCAGATTGGCCTCATTAGTCTCCTTGTCTTTCTTCTTAGGCAGTCGGCAGTCAGATGACTTGTGCCCCGCTTTGTTGCAGTTGTAGCACTTGCCCACGAATTTCTTCGGTTTAGAAATTCCACCCTTCAGTCCAATCTTTGGCCCAGGTTTAGGCTTCTTGTTCTTCAAGCCATTGTCATGCTCCACCACGTTTACCCTAGCAGCGTTGGTGTTAACAACAGCATTGGAAGACTTTTTATCTCCACCTTTGTTGTCTTCTTCTATACGAAGCCTGACAATCAAGTCTTCAATACTCATCTCCTTTTGTTTATGCTTTAGATAATTCTTGAAATCTTTCCAACCAGGTGGTAGCTTTTCGATGATACAAGCTACTTGGAAAGATTCACTCAAGATCATCCCCTCAGCATGAATCCCATGGAGAATCAATTGAAACTCTTGCACTTGACTGATTACAGTCTTCGAGTCTTTCATCTTGTAGTCCAAGAATTGACCCACGAGGAATTTCTTGGCACCAGCATCTTCGGTTTTATACTTATGGTCCAAGGATTCCCACAATTCTTTTGTCGTTTTCTTCATGTTATACACTTGGTACAACGTGTCTACCAAACCGTTCAGAATCAGATTTCGACAAAGAAACTCAGAGTGCTTCCATGCATCAATTGCCGTCTGCGATTGTGCATCAATTTCATCCTCTCTAACAGAAGGAGGATCTTCTTTCAGGAATCTCGCAAGATTCAGCATGGTGAGATAAAATAGCATCTTTTGCTGCCAAGTTTTAAAATTCTCTCCATCGAATTTCGCCGGTTTCTCATTATGGCTCATAGGAACCGTGGGAACAACTGGATTTTCCAAACTTGCCATACGTAGAGGCATAGTTTTTAGAGAAGTGCCAGGAGCCTGCGATTTAGACGTTTGGGGCGTCTTAAGACTGGCATCAGTAATGCTCATGTCCACGTTTTCGTTGGTATCAGACATCTGAAATGTTTTAAAAGTTTTATTAGAACACTGAAGAATTACGAATATTCTTCAAATTATTTTGAGATACAAAAACAATTCTTTTGTAGTAGGTGAGGATTCAGATTATCCTTCACGAATAAAAACCATAATTTTGTTTATATATATAAAACCTATATATATAATTTTTGTAACAGAAAAATATACGACGGTTATTAAACCGAGTTTTGAAAATAATTTTCTGAAACAAAAATCTTACGCCAATGGTTTAACCTGTTCGTCTCAAGATATAAACTACTTTAAGATCGTTAGAAACAATGGAGATAACAAACAGTATTTAAATTGACATGCAAATAAACAAAATAAATAGTAACGCAGAAACTGAAAATAACCGTAGTAAGTGGTCGAGTCCTTCTCGGTTTCCATGAAGTAGTTTAGTCCCCTCCACGTGCTGAGATCGTTGGACTAACTCTTCCTAGGATAAAACGACCTTTCGAATTGGCTGCTAGCACTCGCAGAGCAATCCCGGCGAACTCGAACAGTAATAGACTACCACAAACACACAATGATTAAAACGTTTGTTTCTGTTCGTGTATGCAAAAGTGTATTTTTGCTTGATATTAACCCTATGGGGAGCGACCCCTATTTATACTAATTAGGGAGAGAGTCGGTTGACTTGATTAACAAGGAATGGGATCTCTTAGATATATGCAAATCTCTAATTAAGATAATACCATATCGTAATTAAGATAAGACTATATCTTCGGATGAATCTGGACGCGTTTTGATGCTTCGGGTTTAATATAGAAATATTATCCGAATCTGAATTAATTCTGTTACCTAAAACAGAAAAATAAATATTGAAGTTGCAAAACAAGGCCCACGCGAGCGGGAGCCCGATAGGCTAAACGGACCGACATTCGGCGCGTACGTCGTGTGCGCAAGCCCGAATCGCATTAATCGCACTAATTTTTGGCTTGCATTTGCACCCCCCCTGCGCGCACGTAGAAGATGGAGGAAACTCTAGCCAACACATTCTTATCATGCTAAGAATGCATTGCTATTGATAAACCCAAAAAGAGAGTGCTCTTTTTCCCATGTGGGATGGCCATCTTCACTTTATGGTTTTTTCCTCCTTTACTTCAATATTTTCAGCTTTGTGTAGCTATCTTTGAGCATCAAATTCTCAATCACCCATGTACCATTTTGAGCGTGCAATATATCGTTTCGAAGCTCTCGCATACGAGAAAATGTTCTCATCTTGAAGTCGTCACTACGATAAGTAGAGCCCGCTCAAAATCTGACCCGAAGTCAGCTGTACAAACCCATTTCATTTAATCAATTTCCAACACAGTGTACTCTAAACTTCTGAGGGGGAGTGCGAGAATAGCCTCGACGTCTTTGGTCTAAAAGTACTCTGTTATTAAATCAACGTCCCATTGTCCAGTTTCAGTATTGATTAATGCTGAAACCCGAAAGTTCCTCATATCCTCAACGCGTGGTGTGATTAACTAGAAACGAGACGGCCGAGCAATCCAGGGGTCGTCCCAAATTCTGGTGTTAATCCCATTGTCGATTTTCCACCTCAATCCTTGTGACACGACTGGTAATGCCTCATGAATGCAGCGCCATGAAAAAGATGGCGAAGAACCCCCTCAATGCTGTCAAGATAGATGACCTCGGAAAATACTTTTCTTTAAATATTTGAGCGACGAGACTGTTCGGTGTTGTAAGGATTCGCCAAGCTTGCTTCGCCAATAACGCCATGTTGAAAGCTTTGAGATCCCAAAATCCCATCCCTCCACTCTTTTACTGACACTCATTTTCCTCCATCTCATCCAATGAATCTTTTTTTGGTTTCCATCACCCCACCAAAAGCCACTGATCATCGCCTCAATCTCATTAATCAAGGAGTTGGGAAGTCTGAAACAACTCATTGCAAAAGTCGGTATTGCTTGAATGACCGATTTAATTAGCACTTCGTTTCCCGCACATGACAATTTCTTTCCTTTGTAACATTTAACCATATCCCATACTCTGTTACGAATGTATGCAAAAGCTCTTTTTTTGTCTTCCCCACTACCGATAGAAGTCACAAGTATTTCTCGTGTTTATCTGCCACCCTAACTCCAAGAATACTATGAATATCTTGAGCCACAGAGTCTCCCATATTCTTTCTTAAAACCACCACCGATTTTTCAAGGTTAATTAATTGCCCTGATGCAAGTTCATATTTTTTCAATATATTCATCACCTCAATTGCGGCCTCCGAATTTGCCTCACTAAAAATCAAAGTATCATCAGCAAAATGGAGGTGCGACACCACCGATGCATCATGGCTGAACCGAATTCCTTTTAATTTTCCCCTAGACTCTGCATCACAAATAAGAGAAGAAAAAGCTTTCGAACAGAATAAGAATAGATAAGGAGATAAAGGATCCCCTTGTCTTATCCCGCGTTCGGGTTTTAGAGAATCAAACTCGTGATCGTTAACCAAGAAAGAGTATGAGACAGACTCGACACACATCATCAAAAGAGAAATGAAAGAAGAATTAAAACCTAATCTGAGCATAACCTTTTCTAGGATGGACCACTCGACTCTGTCGTAGGCCTTACTCATGTCGAGCTTAAGGGCCATCTGTCCCTTTTTACCTATTCTTCTTCTTTTAACAAAATGATTGATCTCAAATGCCACAAGAATATTATCAGTAATTAACCTCCCTAGAACAAAAGCGGATTGGGATTGGGAAATAATATTAGGGAGGATTGTTTTTAGTCTATTTGCAATGGCTTTTGATGCAATTTTAAAACAAACATTGCTTAGAATAATCGGGCGAAACTGTTGGATGAATTCTGGGTTAGCACATTTCCGAATGAGAACAATATTAGTAAAGTTCACATTAATTAAAAGGATATGATTATTAAGAAAGTCTAGACAGAATTTGGTAAAATATGACAGAAAAACCGTCCAGGCCGGGGGATTTAAGGGGGTACATATGAAAAGGGGCTCGTTTTACCTCATTTGCTGAAAAGGGTTGTAAAAGATATTGATTCATCCCATCGTTAACTTTCTCTTTGATGGTGACTAGCACGTTCTCCATTTCCTCAATCGTCGGTTGCCTGGACCAAAATAAGACGGTGAAAAATCCTAGAATCACACCTTCCACAAGATTCGGATCCTTCCTCCAAACTCCCGCTGAATCCCGAATACCTTTTATCGCATTATATTTCCTCCTTTCACTAGCGCGTTTATGAAAAAATACTGTATTTTTGTCTCCTTCACGAAGCCATTGAACCTTACCTCTTTGCTTCCAAAAAATCTCATACTGGTCCAGTAAGCTCTCAAGTTCCTTCTTCCATTTAATCTCTTCATTTTTAGAGCCTTTGCTGATTGTTCCTTGTCTAAGATTATCAATACGGCTTTTAAGTTCCTCCACCTTTTCCTTAAAACTACCATCCATCGTTTTATTCCATTTGGTGAGGTTCTCGCGACAAGTATTCAATTTCTTAGAGAGAGGCTGCTCACTCATTTGGTTTGCATGATTACCTCAATACTCATATATCATGTCACCACAGTGGGGGTTTTGAGTCCAATGAGCTTCGAAATGAAAACGCCTCTGTCTTTTCCATTTTATTCCCTGAGCATGGTGAGATATGCATTGGATGAGTAGAGCTGCATGGTCTGAATTTCGCATATTCAGATGGAGTACCCGAGCTGAATTAAATTCTGCATTCCAATTAGTGTCAGCACAGGCTATGTCGATCCTTTCCCAAACTGTATCCGGATAATCTCTTCTGTTACACTAAGTGAATTTTGGTCCCGACCAGCTCAACTCATGAAGTTCAGTATCAAGGAGTGCTTGTCGAAATTTCCTCATCGCCCAAATTGGTCTACTATTTCCTCCAATTTTATCGTCATCGCTTAGAATCTCATTGAAATCGCCCGCACATAGCCAAGGTTTGGCCGACATCCCCTTCAGTCTACGAAAGAGCTCCCATGTCTGAACACGTTGTGAAATATCCGGGTTTCCATAAAATTCTGTGAATATCCATTCTCTAGTACCAGGTGAATTAACCATGACATCAATATGGTTAAAAGAAAAACTCAAAAGCCTAATGTCCACATCTTTCTTCCATAGGAGTGCAATGCCTCCTGATTTACCACATGAATCCACCGACAAACCATAATAGTCAATCATATTTTTATCTTCTCTATTTTTCTTCCTTTAGACTTAGTTTCCATTATAAAAATAAGAGAGGGTGACGTTGATTGACGGTGTGCCGAAGTTCTCGAACTGTCCAAGGGGTCCCCAGTCCCTGACAGTTCCAACTTAATATTTTCATTGGGATCGGCGGGACTGATGGACAGTCTCCGCCGTTGAAATATTCTGAGTTGTGTACACACATGTGGTATCATGCTCTTTTTCCTTGCAGGTTGCTCTATTTCATTCCTCACGCCTTGTCATTTTCCCAATAAAGGTTGAGAATTCGTGATCATAGGTGTCGTAAAGTTGTTATCCCTCAGTTTGACACTCCGTTTACGGTTTTTTTTCCTATTTTAGGAGTAGATCGCAAGATAGTGGGGCACCCATGGGGATTATCACTTTTTTGATTCAATTGATTTGTGATTTCCTGGAGTGGTACTGCGTTCCCTGCTGGTAGAGACTTGCTGACAATGTCTGCGTACTGTTGTTCTTTTTTTTTCGATTCTGAATATGCCTTAGACTGATTCCCTACCCCCAATGACTAGTCTGAGACTCTTGGCTGATCTAGGCTATCTAAACAATGATAAACTACCCTCAACTCCGGAAGTTCCCTGTTCCTTTCGAGATATAGTCCCTCCAATAATTTCCAATCTCATATCCTCTTGGAGATTTTCTTTATTAATCTCCTGTCAAATTGTACTATGTTCAGCCATTGAGTCGGTTGTTGATTGGTAAATATTCGAACATCTCACTAACTGGTGTTTACTCGAAGATCCTCTCTTCGACCCCAGTTAATCCTCTTTATCATTCTCATTATGTTATTCAGTGTTTCGGTTGTTCATATTCGATGTTCGCTGCCGTTGAGGACCTGCTGAACGGGATGTTTGATCTCTGAGCCACGGACCATATGGAAGGTTGTTGATGTTGCTGATATCTTGATAAGTGTTGTAACGAACATCGCAATCCTGCATAATATGCCCAATAACCCCGCAAAGGTAGCAGAATTTGGGAAGGCGTTCATAAGTGAATGAAACTAACATCTCTGCACCATGTCCCCCTTTGACTTTCATGACCCATTTCAACGGTTGTAGGACGTTTATACGTGCTCGGATTGGCATGTGTGCTCCCCATGATTCATGCAGATCAATATTGATGGGTGTGATTTAAGATTGGCCCAATACAACATTATTGGGCCGGCCCATAAGCGCATCGAATTGAGAGAATTCGATGCGCACATCGAATCAACAGTCTAATGCTTCTTTATTGGGCCAGCCCATTAGCGCATCGAATATCCCTGATTCGATGCGTGCATCGAGCAAGGATGATTCGATGCGCTATTCTATATTGGATTGTGGGCTCCATGGGACGGCTGCTATAAATAGCCCGTCCCCTTGTATTCCGTGCACTTTTTCGAGAAGATAACCACCTCAGCACAGTCAGCATCGAACCACCTCTCATTCGACACGCAGTTAAATAGTGTTCTTCCATTCGACACGCCAAAGTATGCATCGAATTCGACACCTATTGCACGCATCGAATTCGATACCTTCCAGAACGACTTTGAACCAGCGTTAACTGTTCCGCATCGAACGAAGACATTCGACACGTCAGCATCGAATACCTAGAATTCGATACGCTACATTAATATTGTAATTTAGTTATTCTATCTAATGAGCTTGTAATAAGTGTTCCGGACCAAGCTAGTCCGTTAATAAAGTTGGATAGCATTGTTTTGATCTCATTTTGTAATCTTTTACTGTGTTCTATTACCGTGACGAAATAAGACCAAAATATTGGCGCCGTCTGTGGGAACACAAAGTTTATTAGTTTGTTAGGCAGTATGTCTAGAATTACCAGATCACAAAGTAAAGCTCTAGAAGGAAATATGGGAGAAGCAGGACAGAATACACCTGAACTCGCGGGACCGTCAACAGTACCCGCAGCAGTACCACACCCACCGAGGAGAGAGAATCAAGGACCTCAAGCTGAGGAGGTACCCGCCACTGAAGCATGTGCAACTGGAGCCACAGCAACGAGTGCCTCTATTCCAGATAATATGAAGAATGAATTGATGGCAATGGTAAAATCCGCTTTGGCTGAAGTACTCGCTCCAGCACCGCCCGTTATGATACCATCTCCTGTTGAACATCCATAGACCTTAAGGGAACAAGGTTCTGTTGCCAAAATGTTAAAGGAAAAGGAGAAGGAAAAATCCCAGCAAGATGACAGGAGAAGTAGACATGTTTCGGAGGGAACAAAGAGTAAAGGGAAATTCACCCGAGAAGAACAAGGAAAGAAGTTAGTATCGGTTGAGGTACAATCAAGAAGACATCTTGAGAAGGGAGAAAGGGAAAAGGAGGCAAAACGTGTTACTGAACGAAGAAGAAGAGAAGACAGGAGACGATCAGAGAGTCGTGATTCTAGAAGGGAACGTAATGAGGAAGAGAACCAAAGAGAAGAACTACGAAGAAGAAGAAGAAGAAGAAATAGAGATGACAGAAGACATCCAGACGGTCATGATTCACGAGGTGAGCATGATAGAATGGTCAGGGATAAAGAAAGGCTGGAGAAAGAGAAAGCTACAGTTGAAGTTCAAGCGGTACAGGACAATACTTATAGCCGCAGTCCATTTTGTCAAGAGATAGAGTCAGAAATCTTGGGACAGGGGGATAAGCTCCCGGAACTGAAAACGTAGGCAATTCCAAACCTACCAACCCCTTCTCTAGTATAGATAGGAAGATCCAGTAGCGTGATGGGAAATCTGATCCCCGAGATCATCTATTTCAACTAGATAGGAAGTTATCCCTTTACGGTTTTAAAGATAGTATCCAAGCCAGGATATTTGCAACAACTCTGTCGGGAGTAGCTGTGGATTGGTTTAATTGGATTCCTCCAGGAGTGATCAAAAGCTACAGCCAACTCAGAAAAATGTTTGAAGACCAATTCTCTAGTCAATCCAGATTGGTTCTAGATCACTCACATCTCTATACAATGAAACAGGAAAACAATGAAAGTTTAAAGGACTTTATGAAACGTTTCAATACGGAGCTATTAAGGATTGACATCCCATCAGGAGAGATGATTGCGAGCATACTTTTCCGAGCAACCACCAATACAATGTTCGGTGGGAACCTACTCAGACGTAAGCCTACTACCGTCGAAGAAATTAACAAAGTTGCACAAGAGGTGGTTCATTATGAGGAAATGATGGCAACTAAGCTACATGTTGTTGCAGTGGTGAAAGATAGAGAAAGAGGTAGAGATGATCACAACTGCAATACCTACAACAATAGGAACAAGAATTACAAAAGGGAAAGTTCGCCTAGACGGTACACACCGTTAAATGCTCACATCATGGCAGTCTTTGGAGCAGCAAAGAGGAAAGGATGGTTGAAAGATCCCAAACCGATGAGGGAGTCCAAGGCGACGATGTACTCAAATCAATTCTGCAAGTATCACAATCAGAAGGGTCATGATACTGAGGAGTGTATAAATTTGAAGGATGAAATTAAACGGCTAATTAAGGATGGCAAACTTGTGGAGTTTGTCAAGAAGGTGCAAGAGGAGGAAAACAATTTCAACCAGAAGAGAACTTCATCTCCCAGAAGAGATAAACAAAGGGTAGTCGATGAACCGAAATTTTTCCAATACCCCCAGATTGAAGATGGGAACCCCATGAGAGGCATGATCAATATGATATTAGGAGAACCGGGGGGAGCAGATTCTACCAATGGTCGGAGAAAGATCACAAGACTGGTTGAATCGGATAATTTCGTCGATATAGCCAGTATACTGAGAATTAAGCAAATGCCGCATGAAGAGGTTACTTTCTCTACAGCAGGCCTAAGAAAGTTGAGTCCACATGCTATACAAATGTCCAATTTAAATTGCCCTTTGGTGATAACAGTGGATATAGCTAACTATGGAGTCACCAAGATGCTAGTGGACCACGAAAGTTCAGTAAACGTGCTGTTCAATTCTACGTTGGTTAAAATGGGATTGAATAATCAGACACTAGAACTAGTGAGAACATCTCTTCATGGATTTGGAGGTCCAGAGATAGTCCCACTCGGAATGCTTAAGCTCCCAACGTCATTAGGTATAGCACCGCAGAGAAAGACGCTTCTAGGAATTACGTGATCGTTGACATTCATTTTGCTTACAACGAAATCATAGGGAGGCCAGCACTGAATGCTTTCCGAGCTTTACCATCAACTTATCATCAAATGGTGAAGTTTTCGGACTCGAAGGATGGAAATGCTACGAAGGATGTCATAGCAGACCATATCGAAGGATTGAAATGCTACGTAACTTCGCTTCGGACTCGGCCACAACAAGAAGAAGCAGCGGCAAGGGCATTGGCTCCAAGGCAAATGAAGCATATTGATTAAAGATTCTGTTTCAATTTACAAATGTATTTAGTATTTTGAATATTTTGAACAAGTTTTTATTCGTTCTCTCTGCTATGACATGCATGAGGGACAAAAATGTATGAACTTAAAACAGGCACCCCAAACCATGGATCTGGAGGACAGCACTGGAAGTCAGGCAAATGAGCAATGACCCAAGCTCAGGTCTATTCACATAATCTGATTTGGATTATTCAAAGAAGATTACGTCTAATTGTTTGATTTGCATGAATTTTATTTACTCTGCATAATAGAAATCTATGCAGGATCGAAATCCCTGAAGCAAGGAGAAGAAGGAAAACTCTGTCCAAAGTGACACAAGATACCAATAAAAGCCAAAGGCAACAAAGGGACGGAAACTCTGTCCAAAGTGGCACGAGATACCGAAAATCCCTGAAAAAAGTAGAAGAACGGAAACTCTGTCCAAAGTGACAAGAGATACCGAAAAAGGCAGAGGCAACAAAAGGGACGAAAACTCTGTCCAAAGTGGCACGAGATACCGATTAAAGTCAGAGACAATGAAAAAGACGAAGAATTCTCCCCGGAATGACGAATATTACCACGATTGCTTAGAAATACAAGTAAGGAACAGACACTACATATAACACTGTAAGTTCTCATTAACATTCATGACTTGAGAAAACATGAACGAAACTCTCAGGAGACGAGTAACAATGATTAAACTATGTCCACAGAGACAAGCAAAACCTTTTCCTAATTGGAAAAATAATAAATAGCACAATTATAATTGTGCAAGCAAAAACATTACTCAATTCTTCATCGCAGATAAATGCCGACAAGTTGTCAAAATAAAGTAAAGAACCCAGAAAGGATATTGAAATAAAAGGCAACAAATATGAGCATAATAAATAATTAAACAACTAAAGACGAACATTCGAAAGTGTGATTACGTTAAACATAAAATGTTCAAACTCATAAAAGCGACGCAGCGCCATGCACAAATTAAATTAAAAATAAAAATTGTTCATAAACATGGAAAGATAGAACAGCCTTAGGGCTGCACACTCAGACATCTTCTTCATCCTCAGATGAGGGATACGGCTCAGGCATAACAAGTGGTGGTGATAGTCCCCGGAGAATAAGATTCTCATTCTCTAGCAGCGAGGCGAACTCATCAGGTTCTGCAGGCTCAGAAGTTGTACGAGGTGGCTGTATTTCTCGATTTGGTCCTAGAGACAGGTCTAACCATTCTGGTTTGAAACCGCCATGAACATACTGCGTTGTGTAAAACTGATGCACAGTCAGAACCTGAACATTCCGAGCTTCGAGGTAGCCTCGACGAGTGCAGATTTCTCGAAAAGTGTTGCTTCGAAGAAACTCTTCAGCTATCTCCACTTTCTGTTGGGGAGAAACCTGCAAGGGTATGAAAAATATTAATATAACAACAGCAAATTGAGGTGCAAAACGCAATGAAAAGGAATATATTCTACCTCTTTAAGGCCGCGCAAATAACCATTGACGTCGGCGTTATGGGCTTCTTCTCTGGCTGCACCCACCTCCATTTTAAGTTCATTAATTTGATTGTGTAGCTCTTCTTTGAGCTTTTCAGCCTCTGCCCGTGCTTCCATGGCTGCCTCCCGATCAGCATGCGCCTTAGCAGCATGGTCTTTGGCCAATTGCAAGGCCTTTTCCTTTTCATCAAGGGCAGCTTGAAGAGCAGCGTTGTTACCATCGCCAGCAGTCTCCCGAAATTCCATTAGGGCAGAGAACATGGTGTCCACGAAACCTCCCTCCTAACAGTTAATGAGCAGTTAGATCAAAATTTACAAAGTCAGTCCAAAGAAAATAAAACTCAAGCAAGGAGGTCATTACCGTTGTTAGCAGATGCAACGTGTTCCGCTCCACCCTCTTCCTTTCTTCGGCAGAGACTGGGAGAGGAACTGCAAGACCAGGCATCAGTGCCCTCAAATGCTCGATGGCTTCGGCCTTCGAGATCTCATACCCAGCAGCCCGAGCTCGAGGGCCTTGGCTAAGCCCAACTCCAGCGCTTGTTTCAGCTACATTGGCCGGAGCATTAGAAGTACTAGGCCTGTTTGTTCGGCCGACTGGGGGGCAGCCCCTCCGGCTTGTGACCGGGTCTGAGGCATTTTCCTTTTCTTCCGTTGGCTTCTTCTCTGGCTGCACCCACCTCCATCTTAAGAGCATTAATTTCCTTGTTTCGCTCTTCTTTAAGCTTTTCAGCCTCCACCCGTGCCTCTTTAGCTGCCTCCCGATCAGTATGCGCCTTCGCAACATGATCTTTGGCCAATTGCAAGGCCTTTTCCTTTTCATCGAGTGCAGCTTTAAGTGCAACATTGTTACCACTACTGGCTGACTCCCAAAAATCCATGAGCAAAGAGAACATGGTATCCACAAAGCCGCCCGCCTAACGATTAATGAGAAATCAGATCAACATTTATAAATTCAGTTCAAAAGAAGTTAACTCAATCAAAAGAGATAATTACCGCTGTCAGCAGATGAAGCGTGTTTCGCTCCACTTTTTTCCTCTCTTCGGTAGAGACAGGTAGAGGAACGGCAAGACCAGGAAACAGTGCCCTCAAATGGTCGATGGCTTCGGCCTCCGAGATTTCATAACCAGCGGCTCGAGCCCGAGGGCCTTGGTTAGGCCCAGCTCCTGCACTTGGCCCAGCTGCATAGGCCGGAACATTGGAGGCACTTGTCCTGCTTGTTTGGCCAACCAGTGGAGCAACCCCTTCGGCTTGCGACCGAGATTGAGGCATTTTTCGTCTCTTGCGTTGGACAAGGTTTTCAACATCCTCGCCTATTCCAGCTGCCATGCTTTCAGACGCTTCAGCACTGCCTTGAACACCCTCAGGGTTATCCCCCAATAATTCCTCGAAAGGATCACTTGTTGAATCAGCAGCAACGGCAGTAGAGGGACTGGCAAGGTTCTTTTTGCCCTTACTTTTTCTCTTTCGGGGGTGAGGAATTTCGGGCACAGTGTTGGTCTAGGAGCTCACCAAATCAGCAGCGATGGCTCGATTCATTCTCGCGTGACGGCCCATGAAATACTTGGCTGCAAGAAAAATAAATCATTAGAATACATAATAAACATAAATTGAAATATCAAAAGGGTTGCGCTATTATACCAAGGGTCATCCTCCCGTTATATTTCACTTGAGACAATCCAGCTAACGAGAGGACTCGATTTTCAACAAACTTTTTAACATCGAATTGATGTTCTCGAACTAAGTTCGGAACAAAATCGCAATCCCATGAAGTTATGGAAACGCCACCAGGAATCATTACCATTGCCCCGGTGTACCATTCACGGCAATACCGCTCAAACTCGCCTTCATAACTCTCTTTAATGTAGAAATATCTTCTTTTCCAATCTTTTCCATATCCAGTCGCCCCATCGTTCAAGAACTTGCGATTCGTTTGAGCTTTGATATGATAATATCCCTTTTCACGCCTCGCAATCTCAAATAAAGCATAAAACTCATTTGGACTTTGTGGCTGGCGCAACGCCTTCATAACTATAATAAAGTGTTAACGGTATTTTCGTTCTGCCTACTAGATTTGACGAAGAGCGTTACGGATTGTTCGAAACGCCGATCCCGACCCGAGGAGATTGTTGGTTTTTATTGATTTGCGGTTGGACTCGGATATTTTCCGAGGTGCCTACGTATCCCCCGATTGGGAATCAAGCCACTCGTAGTTCTTGTTTTTGGTGTTGATTATTTGGAGTATGTCGATTTTATTGATTGTGTTGATTTTGTATCTGTTGAAAGAGTTGACCTTTGTGAAGCCTTCAGAAAGAAAGGAGTCCGCCCTCCCCTCTGAAGCCTTTTTTCTTTTAGTTTTATAGAGAACATGAGTTCCCTTGGGAGCGCCCCCTCCCTCTCCTCTCTGATCTCACATCTCTACCTTTTATAGAAGTCTTTTAGGGACAAGTGTCACTGTGCATGTATTCACAGGTGTCATTATGCATGTGTGAAGAGATAGGTTTTATCTGTTTGGTATATCTGCTGACGGGGTACTGACCAGGATGAATTATCCTCTTCGATAGCTTCAATGTGCTCTGATGAACTGGCTCCTTGGTTTCCTTCTCTCCGATGGGCGGTACCTATCGGAAACGCTGGATAAGTGGGAGGGAATGCTCGTCCGATGCTGTTGTAGTTCCGATAGTGGTCCATTGTTAGGTTGTCTTCTTCTGATGTGCACTCCGATAGGTGTTTCTATCTTGGTCTTGGGTTCCGTAAATTGGGCATGTTTCCGAGGGGTCTGATTTGATTTCTGAGGGCTTTGCTTGGCCTTTGTGAAGTAGTGTTTTAGTATCCAAGCTCTCGTAGATTGTCTTCCAACGTTCCTTGTGCTTAGACAAGGCTTTCTTGTTCAGACAGGGCAATGTTCTTGCATTCAGGTCTTTATAACGTGCGCTCCGAGGGGTTCTAGGTTTTGATAGTGCATTTTTATCACGCTTTGGCCCTCGGGATAAGTTCTCTGATAGCTTTTAGACATCGGAGGGTGTAGGGGGTGTTCTCGTATTTTGGGGGACTCGGGGTCTTCGCCGTGTGATATGGGTATTTTGTGGTTACGAGTATAAATCATATAATAATATCTCCGGAAATTTTAGTAATCGAATTATGGTATGTTTTAAGCACGTGGATTTTTACCCTGTTAACAACCCCTCCCCCCCCCCCCCCCCCCCCCTATTTTTAGTGTAGTTGACTGCATTAGAAACTTAAAAGGTCTAAAGTCACGATGGTCCTGGTATCGTAGCCTTCAATCATCGGGGTCGTCGAAAGCACTGGTTTCGAGCTTTTAGAGTATTGTACGTAGTATCATGACATCTTAGTGTCCTTATAAGCATCGTAGGGGCTGCCTTGACCCTTTTAAAGCATCTTAGAGTTATCAGGGAACTTGTAGATTTTGGTCAGGTATTATATCGTGAATGTCTCATAAGGTATCGTAGATCCTCGAGAGGAATTCGAGTCGCATCCAGGACTTGGAAAACCTTGGGAGGGTATCGTAGAACTCTTCTGGGGTGTCGTAGACATTCGTCATTGATGTTTATGTCTGTTTAACACATGTCTCCCAAGTTCTTGGCCTTGCTTTTGAAGAGACGAGGGGATTATTGTGATTGCCTTTTCCGAGGCGAGAGGTTTTCGATGCCTTTGAAATGTGCCCTCGTGCGATTAATATCGGGGAATTAATTATAATTAATGTCGTGGCATTTAATTAACTGCGATTAAATGCAATTAATGGTGGTTTAATGCCACGTTCAGGAGTGGTGCGTGGGTCGAGGTATTCGGACCGTTACCCCTTCCCTAACCGAAGAGGCGTGATGGTTTATAACCCACTAGGCACGATTTCCAATCGTGGGGTGTAAAGAGGTTTAATGGGTAATTAATGCCTTTATTGGGCCTAGGGTTTATAAATACTTCTCTTTCCAATTCTATTCTCACTTGCAATTTTTAGGCGAAAAAATTTTCTCCCGCTTAACTTCTCTCTCTCTGCAAAAAACCTTTCTGATCTTCTTAAGATCTCTCTAATGGCGTCTCTACCCACAACCAATTTGGTGTCTGCCACTTTTGGCACTGGCGGGACGACGGGGGTTGTTTTTCCATTTTCTCGAAAGAGAAGTGCGGCGGCGGTGATGGGGGCCGGTGGTAGCGGCAGTGCAAGGAAGGCAAAAAAGTCGAAGAAAAATGCTGACAAGGGTGGTGCTCCTCGAGCTACCCAGAGGGTTGAAGCGACAGTTAGCACTGCTTCAGAGAAGGAGATTCGAAAGTTGTTCACCGAATATGGTGCTTAAGGCCGGAACGTGGAGGTGACGGTTCCGTCAGCAGATCAAAGGGGTAATTCTCCTCCGTCGAAGCACTTAACAGTGTACTATTCCCAGGTAAAGGCGGGATTGCGTTCCTTTTTCCCGCCTTTTTACTGCGAAATTTTTATGTATTGCAATGTATGCCCTAGTCAACTCACCCCCAATTCTTTCACGGCCCTAGATTTATTTGTCTTCTGGTGTTTGGTGAGGGGAATTGAATGTACGAGGGATAGGTTTTTTGCAATTTTTGAGTTGAAGGTGTCTCTGGGGGGCTCCTTTCTACTGTTTTAGTCATCGGGACAAAGATGACCGTATCTCCGAGGGCAATGTCAGTTCTCACAGCACATGGAAGAATAAATTTTTCTACATCTGTCCCACCGAGGGGAAATGGGACATGCCACTTACTTAGAGGGAGCCCAAATTCCCAGAGAGGGTGTTGGACGATACATTGGTGTTTTCACCTGTGTTTTCTGTGAAACCTTTGGTGGAGTCGATGGATTTTGCTCGTCTCTATCGGACCGCGGGCTTGCGACATATTACCCTGATAGACAGAATCAAGACCCCTCTGGCTATCCCCGCGAAATACTTCAACGCTTTTGGTAAATTATTATACTTATACTTCTTATTTTATAGGTATTTCTTCTGGTTTATCTAACTTTTAGCTGTTTTTGCAGTGGACGTTTTACGGTCGTATATGGTGGAAGGTGCTAGTGGTTTGGATGTTAATGAGGAGATGGGAATTCAGGAAGGGAAGTTGACGGTAGGAGAAGACGAAGTCCCCGGGGCTGCGGAGGGTGATACCGAGCAAGCAGGGACTCGTTTAAGGACTTCGACAGCCATATCCCGATCATCTAGTGGAACGTCTGTTACCCTGGAAGAAACGGAGTTGGACGTGACTTCCGCGGATACGGTCCTCGTGGGGGCTTTCTCAATAGGAGAAGGGGACGATGATGTAGGGATAAGGGGGATGCCCTTGCCCCCCTTAGGTGCTGTCGACATACCTTCGCCCTCGGAGGCATCGGGGGATTCGTTGGAGATACTACTGGCAACCACTCCCAAAGGTACGTATCTCTTCTTAGTTTTAAGTGATATTGAGATACTTATATATTTACTTATATGAAACTCTGTTTTTGATAGACAAAGGAGAGGCCCTCCCTGCTGAGAACGAAGGAGTATCTCAGGAGGATGCTCCAGATTTGGGTAAGCTTCTCAAGATTAAACATTTCCCTTTTTAGTTTCCCCTTAGGGAACAGCTTACTTACTCGGGAATTTTTAATTCGCAGGGGGTAATAATTTATTTAATTTTGAAGGAGGATCCTTTCCCTCAGATCCTTACGTTCCTTCAACTTCCGATGATCCGATGCTCTTATTGGATGAGCTGATGGCTGCAGCTCCTTCTTTTACGGATCATCCTGCTCCGAATCCGTTTGCCGCTATTCAATCGGACAGACCCGTGGTTACTCAAGTACCCATATCGGGGGGATTACCTTTAGGGGGACCTTCGTCTTTGAGTATTCCAGCCTCGGGACGAGAGCCTAGCTCGGAAAAGGCTAAGGTAGCCCTCGATACAGTCACCCGATACATATCGGCTGCCAACTCTCAACCATCGGAGGGGTGGCAATTTGTCCAGGCTTGCACGAATTGTGTGGCTGTGCTGGTAAGATCTAATTTCTACTTATCTAATTCCTTTAGGACCCATTGTTGGGATCTTTATTCTTCTATTTTGCTTTCTAGGCGCCTAAAATGCTTCCTCTTCTATTACTCGAGGTTGAGAAGTTGCAAAAGTTGGCGAACACAGCGGAAGAAAGGTCTCGGAAGATAGAGGAAGAGAATAAGGATCTCCAAGAGAAGATGGGGAAGTATGAAGAAGCGTGGGCTAAGATCACGCAGCAGAACCAAGAGTTAAGGGGGGGAAACAAGCGGCTCCAGTCTTACGTATCGGAGATGGAGGCCTCGGGGTTGGTATTAAAAGAAAAGGTTACCTCACTTGAGGAGGAGAAGATTGCATGGGAGGTAAAGCAGAAGGAGTTGGAGAATAGTTTGTATCAAGCACTTGGCCAGGTGGATGCTCTTACTGAAGAGTTGTCAAAAGCTCCGGTTTCGGGGGGCACCACCTCCGAGGAGATGCAACAGAGGATGGCTGCTGCTGTGAAGCAAGCCCAGGAGGATGCCATTACCCACGTCAAGGAGCTATATGTCCGTAAAAATCATGGATACTTGATCGGACATGTAATGTGGGGGTTCCTTCAATGCTTCGGGCAAGTGCGTAGGAAGATAGCTCCCAATGTAGATCCGCGTCTGATAAATATAGCGGAGATGCAAAAGCCCACGCTGGAACAAGCCTATAATCTTTTTGTGAAGAGTAGTTCTCAGCTTCCTCCTTCCTCTTCTGCCCCGACTCGAGTTCCCTTAACTGCCATGGTCCCCTTGCCTACAACTCGTGCTCCTCCCGGTATGGGGGCCCATGCTGGTCCTTCTGGTGCTCCCCCTTCTACAAGTGCTCCGACTCTCGCCCCCACAACTGGGCCAACCCCAACCCCCTTTCACGAGTGCTCTACCCTCCCCCCCCCCCCCCCATCTTAGAGGCTTTTTATTATTTTTTAAGCACTATTGTACTTTGTTTTTTATTGGAATGAAACTTATCTTTTCCGTGTTAATAGTCGTCATAACTTTTCAGCACGTTATGAATACTTGGATCCTTTCCTTTAATTGTAGAACTTAGATTGAGTTTAAAGAAATGAAGTTCATTCTTACTGGCCAAACAAATTACTTAGCATAACGTGCCTGTTTGCAGTGCAAACTTTGGAGATACATTTTCTCTAAATAGAGGTATCCTCGACACGTAATCGTAGTTATAACATAGCTTGGGCAGCTCAAACTTAATTCAGTCATCCGAGGAAAGATTCCTAAGTATATATAGGTGCTTGGAGTTTAGTGAATATTCTCACGTACTTTTAAAGAATCATTCCGGTAGGATTATTCACATTCGCGTTAGGAATAAAAGTTCTCCGGGTAAGCGCCCACGGAGAACCTCTCCGAGGCCACTGGGCCACCTCTTTCCTTCATTTACAAGTCTTTTACAGACTTCGCATATATACTTATATAGCAATCAGAAAATCTTATGATTTTCAAAGAGATATCCAAGATTGGAATCGAATCATGCGAGTTTGGAGAAATAAAAACTTATCTTCGGAGCGTATCGCCCAGTGGCAGTAGCACCTGCTTTCCGTTTTGGTTTTGGCAGTTATCTCCTCGGGCTTGCTCGAGGATTCAACGGCGGTTCCCACAGACGGCACCATTTTGTTAACGGGTTGGATATTATTCCCTATTTAACGAGTATATTTAGCTTTGACGAAGAGCATAACGGATTGTTCGAAATGCCGATCCCGACCCGAGGGGACTGTTGGTTTTTATTAATTTGCGGCTGGACTCGGATATTTTCCAAGGTGCCTACGTATCCCTCGATTGGGAATCAAGCCACTCGTAGTTCTTGTTTTTGGTGCTGGATATTTGTTGCTTGTCGATTTTATTGATTGTGTTGATTTTGTATCTGTTGAAAGAGTTGACCTTTGTGAAGTCTTCAGAAAGAAAGGAGTTCGCCCTCCCCTCTGAAGCCTTTTTTCTTTTAGTTTTATAGAGAACATGAGTTCCCTTGGGAGCGCCCCCCTCCTTCTCCTCTCTGATCTCTCATCTCTACCTTTTATAGAAGTCTTTTAGGGACACGTGTCACTGTGCATGTGTTCACAGGTGTCATTATGCATGTGTGAGGAGATAGGTTTTATCTGTTTGGTATATCTGTTGACGGGGTACTGACCAGGATGAATTATCCTCTCCGGTAACTTCAATGTGCTCTGATGAACTGGCTCCTTGGTTTCCTTCTCTCCGATGGGCAGTACCTATCGGAAACGCTGGATAAGTGGGATGGAATGCTCGTCTGATGTTGTTGTAGTTCCGATAGTGGTCCATTGTTAGGTTGTCTTCTTCTGATGTGCACTCCGATAGGTGTTTCTATCTTGGTCTTGGGTTTCGTAAATTGGGTATGTTTCCGAGGGGTCTGATTTGATTTTCGAGGGCTTTTCTTGGCCTTCGTGAAGTAGTGTTTTAGTATCCAAGCTCTCGTAGATTGTCTTCCAACGTTCCTTGTGCTTAGACAAGGC
This sequence comes from Linaria vulgaris, assembly GCA_948329865.1. Taxonomy (NCBI): domain Eukaryota; kingdom Viridiplantae; phylum Streptophyta; class Magnoliopsida; order Lamiales; family Plantaginaceae; genus Linaria; species Linaria vulgaris. The sequence goes on from OX415253.1 coordinate 79,708,568, forward strand.
TTTCTTGTTCAGACATGGCAATGTTCTTGCATTCAGGTCTTTATGACGTGCGCTCCGAGGGGTTCTAGGTTTTGATAGTGCATTTTTATCGCGCTTTGGCCCTCGGGATGAGTTCTCCGATAGCTTTTAGACATCGGAGGGTGTAGGGGGTGTTCTCGTATTTTGGGGGACTCGGGGTCTTCGCCGTGTGATACGGGTATTTTGTGGTTACGAGTATAAATAATATAATAATATCTCCGGAAATTTTAGTAATCGAATTATGGTATGTTTTAAGCACGTGGATTTTTACCCTGTTAACATAAAGCCAATCAAATTTCCATAAGAATTTGGCGTGAGTTGCGCGGGCACCAGGTTTATCATCCTTAAAAGCCATCTTAGCTCGTAAGGGATTGGAAAGCGCAGACCATTTAATAGCTGACCAACAAATACAGTCATATGACCGGGCGGGGGGGGTATGCATCCGATCATTTGGGCCCGGAAGCACGATTTTATACTTATCAGGTATATCAAATTTTTTGCGAAGCCCCTTACGACTTTGTTTTAGACGAGAGATATATTGATCGTAGGCCATTCCTGGGACATCGACATGATCATCGAACTCCCTATTAATATAATCTACGTCCTCTTCACCCTCGCTTAGAGCGCGGTTATCCTTGTAGGATGACGAGGACGAATCATCACTGTCCACGTCAGGCAATGTTTGTTCAATATTTGCAGCGGGGTTGTTACCCGCGGGTGATTCAATCGTTACTATATCTATTAAATCGTATACATTTAATTCGACTGTGCTGGGGCCCGCTGGAGCATTCGAAGGGTTCCCCTTATTAATGGAACTGGAGCTAGAGCCAATACTCGACTCACTTCCAGAAGTAGATTCACTGCTCACCATCTTTGATGAGAATGAACTGAAATAAATTAAAAACGAAGACTGACTAAGGATGAGCACGTCACTCTGGACTCTCGCATATCACTCAAACATACGTAAAGAAAAATTTATTAAAGAAATAATCCGGCAGCATACAAGCGAAATTTTTTACCTTGATCAAATTTCCGGTAGAAATAGTTTTTGCTTGGTTAATATATATATCCTAAGCAAAAGAAAAGCAAATTAGAAAAAGGAAGAAAAAGCAGCAGAGTTAATTAATATAAGTATCGCATTGAACAATCACAATTCGATGTTGTCCGCATCGAATTAATGATCGTTCGATGCGGAACGCATCGAATGGCGCCAATTCAATGCGTCTCACCTGAGGAGCGGAGTGCGTGGGCTGCGAAGTGAGCTCCTCACAGCAGAACTCCCCTTATATAGGGAACGCGCGGCCCATCAGGCCCAATTCAACGGCCATATCGAATAACCGCATCGAACGAACAGAATTCGATGCGGTACATTTCACGCATCGAATTGATGTTGTTCGATGCGTTTGGTTAATGTTCATAGAACTACTGTGCACTGCTCCGAACTCACATAAAGTTTGGAAGACGATCTCTAAGTTGATATCGTGTCCCAAACTGGGGGGACTATATGATGGGTGTGATTTAAGAGTGGCCCAATACAACGCTATTGGGCCAGCCCATAAGTGCATCGAATTGACAGAATTCGATGCGCGCATCGAATCAACAGTCTAATGCTTCTTTATTGGGCCAGCCCATTAGCGCATCGAATATCCCTGATTCGATGCGCGCATCGAACAAGGATGATTCGATGCGCTATTCTATATTGGATTGTGGGCTCCACGGGACGGCTGCTATAAATAGTCTGTCCCCTTGTATTCCGTGCACTTTTTCGAGAAGGTAACCACCTCAGCACAGTCAGCATCGAACCACCTCTCATTCGACACGCATCGGATCGAACAGTCCTCATTCGACACGCAGTTAAATAGTGTTCTTCCATTCGACACGCCAAAGTATGCATCGAATTCGACACCTATTGCACGCATCGAATTCGATACCTTCCAGAACGACTTTGAACCAACATTAACTGTTCCGCATCGAACGGAGACATTCGACACGTCAGCATCGAATACCTACAATTCGATACGCTACATTAATATTGTAATTTAGTTATTCTACCTAATAAGCTTGTAATAAGTGTTCCGGACTAAGCTAGTCCGTTAATAAAGTTGGATAACATTGTTTTGATCTCATTTTGTAATCTTTTACTGTGTTCTATTACCGTGATGAAATAAGACCAAAATAAATATCTTCGAATTCCCCAAGTTTATTTCCAATTGCTCCGGCAATACTCGGTGTTTGGCATGACAATGGAATATCATGGATTTTGACATAGAAGTTGCATGTATCCAGTTTCACTTTTAGTGATTTTCCTCTTGTTGGATCGAGTTAAGCACCAGGATGAATTTATCAAAAGTACATGGACATCCTTCCAATGCTCTATTCTTATTATCAATGACGTGAGAGAACTGGAAGAGAATCCGATCTTCACCAATTTTCTGAATCTCGACTCCTCTTTTAGGGTTCATGTTATGGGCCACAATAGTACAAAGCCCAAGAGAATGGTCAAGCCACCATTTTGACATACATATTATTTGGTCTAATTAATTAGTTTTCAATTGTTATTATTACATGGGATACAGCGACACAACATGCCTTTGAGCAGCTCAAACAAAAAATGCAAGAACTTCTTAATCTCTGTTTGCCTGATTTTAATAAAATTTTTGAGTTAACCACAGATGGCTCCGCAGTAGCCATTGGAGCTGTCCTCTCCCAAAATCAGGTACCATTGGCTTTTCTTTTAGCAAGAAAATGTCACCACAAATGAGCGTGGATTCGGCCTACAATAAAGAACTTTATGGCTTAGTTGAAGCGGTAAAAAAGTGGCGACATTATCTACTTGGACGAAAATTTGTGATCTATACCGACCAACAAAGCTTACGGCATATTCTAACTCAATCTATTCATACGCCTGCCCAACAAAAATGGATGGTGAAACTTATTGGATATGATTATGAGGTAAAATACAAACTTGGTCGGGATAATGTTGTGGCTGATGCGCTTTCATGCGTCGACACCAATTGTTATCTTGCTCTCACAGTTCCTCATAATCCGCTAGTTGGGGACCTTCGTCAATTTTTTGCTACCTCGCAAGAAGGAAAAATGTTGCTAAAAAACAAGAGTCAAAATATGCAAAATGATGGCACTTATCAAGTCAAAGACAGACTTCTTCTATACAAAGAACGCCTAGTCGTGCCCGAATCCAGTGCGCTACAACAACAAATTTTACATGAGTTTCACTCCACACCCATTGGTGGACATTCAGGCATTAAAGGCACCTTATCCAGAATTGCAGCAACATTTTATTGGCCAAAACTCAGAGAATCAGTAGCCAAGTATGTCAAAGAATGTCAAGTTTGCCAACAGCAAAAATATTTGACCACAAAACCATATGGACTTCTCTGTCCCCTGCCTATACAAGAACAAGTATGGATTCACATCACAATGGATTTCATAACACATCTACCCTGTTCTAACGGTAAAACAGTCATATGGGTAATGGTAGACAGGTTAAGCAAATTCAGTTATTTTATCGCTTTACCTACAAAATTCAATGCTGCATATCTTGCTTCAATATTTTTAAATGACATATACAGTGTTCACGGTTTACCTTGCTCAATTGTTTCAGATAGAGATCCGATCTTTTTAAGTAGGTTTTGGAAAGAATTATTTAGCAAACTCTGCACATCATTACACTATAGTTCAGCCTATCATCCGAAATCCGATGGCCAAACCGAGGTGGTCAATAGATCTTTGGAATGTTATCTCAGGTGCTATACTATGGACGAGCCAAAGCATTGGACGCGATTTCTTCCTTTAGCACAGTTATGGTACAACACAGCCACACATTCAGCAATCAAAGCATCACCATATGAAGTCATGTTTGGCCGAAAACCAACATTAGCACAGATCTACAACACTGGGGACTCCAATAATGTTACTATTGACACGACTTTATCCCACAGAAACAAGGTGTTACAGAAAATCAAGAGCAACATGCATAGAGCGCAACAAAAAATGACCACAAGCCACAATGCACGAAGAACAGATATTACTTTCAAGAAAGGCGATCTGGTATACCTTAAACTTCGATGATACAGGCAGATCACAGCCCGACAATCCGGATTCCACAAGTTATCACGACGCTTTTACGGGCCATACACCATCGTTCGTCGCATCGGATCTGTGGCTTACGAACTCGATCTGCCCGCCAACTCCAAAATCCACCGAGTTTTGCACATTTTCTTGCTCAGACCTTTCCACGGTGCACCGTCGAACACGCCACCTCCACTGCCGCCATTGAACCCAGAAGGTGAGCTCGTCTCAAAGTCGGAATCTATACTGGACAGCCGTGTTATATGGAAAGGAGGACAAAAGGTAAAAGAAGTTTTAGTAGCTTGGAAGGATTCATCACTCGAAGAGGCAAGTTGGGTTAGTTTTACAGATCTTGAAGAAATGTGCCCTGATTTAGTAAATGAGGCTGAAGAAAAGGAAGGCAACCCTACTTCACACAAGAAGCCGCAAAATGGGGAGTGCTGCCCTAATGAATTAGAAGATTCTTTCCATTCTAAGGACTTAAAAGCAGGGCTTACCAACTCCATGGAGGGCTGCTCTACATTGGGCCATGTGGACAAGGGCCCTGTTCAAGGGGAGGGCATTGTTATGGGCCACAATAGTACAAAGCCCAAGAGAATGGTCAAGCCACCATTTTGGCATATGGATTATTTGGTCTAATTAATTAGTTTTCAATTGTTATTATTACTTTCATTTGTTAATAAATTATAGCCGTTAGTGCATTAGTGGAATTAGTATTTATTAGCCGTTAGTGGGAGGATATGATATGATCAGATCTTATCGAGACAATTAAGGGATTAGTTGTAATCTTTCCTTATAAATAATTCATCTTGTAGCTCACGGAAGATTAAGAAATGAAATATTTGTTAACTTTTTAATTTAAATTACAGTCTCTTTCTATTCTCTAAATTATAAGGAGTTAGTTCTTACTCGAAAAGAACAAGTGCATAACAGTTCATCACGGATTTAATCACCATACAAAACGTGTTATCATTGTATTTGTACCCCCTTGTAGTGAGTAATCAATCGTCCAACTACAGCAAGTTCAGAAGACGCTGACTTCTCTGTCCATGATTTTTCTCTAACCACTGCTGGTTCCTCTTCTTCTTCTGTGAGTCAATTTATTTCCGCATCCATGACTATGACGACAGGGGAGACGAGTTTGAGTTCGCCCCCACAAAGATGTGAAAGTTAACGAGAGGATAGATTAGCATGTACAAACCTGAAAACAATAAAATAGGCAAAAAAGAGCAAGGCTAATACAGGGGTGATGGGATTTATCGTGAGAAGAACGGATACAGAAAAACTATGGCGAAAAAGAAGATAAGGATTAAAAATGCACTAAAAAGAACAAAGGAATAAGAGAAACAATTAAACGGAAGGCCTTACCGGAAGGCATGCTTTCCCCCTCACTATGAAAGAAGACTGAAATTCTCATGAAGAGAGAAGAAGAAACAGTTACTTTTTATTTTCATGAGTGTTTCGCATTCTAGTTAGTAGGAGCCCAACAATCGGTGAACCGGCCCAGCATTCTGTATTTCTGATTCCTAGTTTTTAATAAATTATTTTCTCTTTTCCGTTAATTTCCAGTATTGTAATTGTAAATCTGTTAAATTGCTTAAAGTCTATGATCAAAATAGCACGTCATTAGCAAATTATTAGTGGATTTTTTTTTTGTTTTTCGGAAGAAACAAGATTATTAGCGGAGTTGTTAGAGGCTGAGTTATTTTCAAATTGTTCCTTTGAATTGGTGCTATCAAGGAGAGTAACCATGTCTCCAAAACTAAAATCACAATCTTTATCCATTTTAGATGAGCCTCAAAATGAAGCCATACTCTTTCTTCAAGTAGAGCTGGCTAAAACGAGCAGGTTCAACAAGCTGAAAATCAAGCCTTATACAACTAGCAGCAGATCCAAAAATATGACCAAAATCATGGCAGAATTGAAACTGCTACACCAAAAGTAAAATCATGTTCTAAAGATACCTCCTACTTCAGCAACATCCTTTCTGATACCATCACCGCCATGTGCCCAATACCATTTGTAGACCCTACCGAAACAAACCAACATCCCTAAGAAACCACGAATAATACATTATTTCAACATGCTAAATCATATCGTATGAATCCACCAAATTTTTTACCGAACGGAACCACTTGATAAAGTTTCAAGTTGAGAAACTCTTTGCATTATATAATATTCCACCCAAAACAAATGTTTGACAGTTGTTGCACATGTTACAAATGAAAAATAAAACCCTTCGTAGGTACAAACTTGAGGTGTGGTGGAGATGGATCTGATGGGGGGGAGGGGGTGCGGTAGGGTACCGTATAGGAAGAAATATGGAAAACAAATTCTCTTAAATAATGAATTAAATGATTCATTATATAATAATATTAAAGAAGTTACTAAAATGAAAATGCACGTAAAATAGTAAAATAAATTATAAATAATGCAAATAATGTATAAGATACTTAATTATATGATTTTAGTTGTTAAGAACGTTATTTTTGGCTTAAAACGCATTATTTCCTTTTTATTTTTAATAAGCTTAATTAAACATAATTATATAAAATAATATTTTATAATTAAAGTAAGAATTTATATTTTAAATTTAAAAAGGTATATACCAATTTAAGACTTAAAAGCATAGTGTGCTACTTTTGTGGTGTCAAATGCACTTACTTTAAAAATAGATGGAGGGCGAGTGTAATTATATAAAAGATTTGAAAGAAACTACAATAAAAACTCAAGCTAAGATTCATGTGTATGTCACATGCTAATTTGACGAATGTTGTAATATTTCATGATCGGAGGATCAACATTGAAAACTTGGTTACACTAGAAGACCAAAATCGGGTCATTGACCGTTGACATTATATATGGCCACAATTGATAATTGGTTACTTTAAAATAGGGGAAAATGCAGATACCTAACCCAACTCTGATCATTTTTGCACTTACTTATCTGGACTTTGATTTTTTGCACATTGATATCCAAAATTTGCTTCGGCCTACACCGTGTTATCCCATTTTTCAAAAGCCATTTTTTAGCCGTAAAAACATCTCTTTTTAGCAAGATGACGTAATTAAAAAGAAAACCGCCAGTCCTCTAAACTACTAATGAAGGAGGGAAAAAATAACACTAGCGTCATAAAACTTTCATTAATCTGAAAATCAAATTGGGGATCCTTTTTTTGTCAAAACCCTAATTCCTGAATGAATTCTGAAATTAAACCCTAATTGAACCACAATTATTGCTCAACTATTGTCACATTGTAATGCATTAGAAAGTTAGAGCACCGGAGTACGTTACTCCAGAAGGTTCCCTCAACCCTGATTATGGTAAGTGGTATGTACGCCTTTTTGTTAAAAAAAATTCAAATTATTAGTGTTATTCATGTGTATGGTCCACGTTTTGACTGTATTATATGGTTTGATGGTTGCATATGCAAAATTGACGATGTGGTTGCTTTAGTCCAGGTTTTTGTCTACCATTTTGTCAAATGGGTGTGTAGTCCAATATATTATAATGTGGTCCCTCGTTATTATATTTGTCTATTCACAAGTAGCATATTACTATATATATTATGTTGTAGTTGGACATTTCTGGTTTTGAGTGTGGTACATTGTTGCCAGCATTGTTAATAACCTCTTTTCTCTCTCAATAATATAGGTACAAATAGTGAGTTTTTCACCAGCATCATGCATCATTCAGGAAAATTAATGAACTTGGGTAAGGTATGCTACTTGGAGGGTCAAATAAGCTACATAGATTACTACAACAAGGATGAGATGTCTAGGACTGAATTGTAGCATATAGCGAAAAAGGTGGGTTGGTGTGAAGAGGGTGGAGAACTGAAGTGTATTGTATTGTTGGAGATGTTTTCAGTGAGTATGTTGCAATATGTAATGACAAGGATGCAATGGAGACGGTTTGTCTTAGGTGGTAGAATGGGAACAATGATCTCAAATACAATCATACTGCAAATGAAAGTGTCTCAACTAAATAGCAACATGAACTGCCTCCAATTAGTGAAGGGTTAGATTATATTGGAGATGAAGAGGGGTTTGTTGATGATGAAAAACATGAAGTTGCTGAAAAAGGCGCAAACAAGATTTTGGAAGACATAGATGTCGAAGTAGTATTTTTGTTGCAAAATATGAGGGATAATCAAACTTAAAATGAAGATACAACTTTTGTACCATAACCAGAAAGCCAACAAGGACATGAAGAACCAAAACAATCAAATGCAAGAACAATAACAGAAGCAGAGCTAGAAATCCAACCTATTGCAACATTTGTTAATAATGGTGCAATTGGAACAGTTGGAGGTGGTGTACCACATTTCATAAATGGATAATTGTAGTCCTCTATATAATATGTAGTGGACATTGTTGACAGTGGTAGTAAAGTTTCAGTTGGGGAGGATTCTAAATTGTCAGATTACCTTATTGATAAGTGACAATGAAGTAGCTAATGATGATGTTCTATTTAATGATAATGTTGACAAGGATGCAGAATAGGTAGGTTTGAGTAAACATGTGAATAATACAATTATAGTGCCATAAATGGTTGCAGAAGTACAGTCATCACGGCCAACGGATCAACTCATTCATCACAACCATTCAGTTTTCAATTCAATGGTGGATATGGTAAAAGTGGTATTCATACTGGGAATATGTTTCCACTACACAGAAAGCCAAAATGAGGCTATTAAAAAAGTTTTCAATAAACCAGGGAAGATCAATGAGATTTCATGTGAACATGCAGAAGATGACTTAAGTGAAATGTGCACAAGAAGATTGTCTTTGGGTCCTATATGCATCAAGGGTCAAGGGAAAGGACACCATACAGATTAAGACCATGTAGGAGCCACATAACTGCCCAAAATAGGAATAGGTTATACAAGCCACTTCAAGGTGGTTGGCTTACCAATATTATGACAAGATCAGTAGTGATCCTAACTGGAATGTTAGTTCCATGGTCACAGTATTGGGTAGGGATTGCAACATGGTATTCAGTACACACTAGATGTACAAAACCAAGAAGAAGGTCTTTGCTAAAGAACAAGGAACTGATGCAGAACAATATGCAATGTTATGCAGTTATGCTAAAGAGATTATGAAGACAAATAAAGGGACCACAGTTAAACTCAAGTGTAAGGTTGTTGGTAAGGAATGTAAGTTCAAGAGGTTATACATATGTTGTGAAGAACGTGTTCTTAGAAGGTTGTAGGCCCATTATTTGCCTGGAAAGGACACACTTGAAGACCAAAAATGAGCAAATTATTTTGACAGTTGTAATGGTGGATGCCAACAACTACACATAGCCATTTGCTTATGCAGTTTGGTACTGGTTTCGGAGTATTTTGATTGAAGAGTTTAGCATTCTGAACAACTAGCAATAGTCAATAATGAGTGACAAACATAAAGAGTTAGTTGATGTTTGTCATGAACTTGCATTCATCAAATGTAGAAGAGGAGTTAGCATTCATTAAATAGGAGGCTAGATCGAGGAAGAAGAAGAAAGAAGAGAAAGAGATGAAGAAAAGTGAGAGAGCTTCTGTGAGAAAGGAATTGAGAAGTGAAAGTCAGAATAAGGATTTGTGTGATCCTGATGTTTCTACTCTAAACGGCGTTGTATTGCTAAAGAAAGAGGCATCACAGCCACATATCTGTATTAATCTCTAAGAGTCAAAGATATCATCTCAGCCAAACACTTGTCTCTCATCTAACCCGTCTCATCAACTTATCCAAATGGTGGCGTATGGGCCAAATAGTACAACTTAAAGAACTTATCAAACGGCCCCCAGATTCAAACTCAGCAGCTAATCTCAGTCATAGATAATTTTATCGTTTAATAAATTGTAACAGAAACAACCGTTGCAGCTTTATTATCGTTGTGGCATATTTTACTTTCTATAAATATTGTATTGTTGCGTGTAGAAAAGAACAACGAGAATTGCACCACAAATTCATTCTTTTTTACTTTATCTACTCTATCTCTGCTTTTTCTCTCCCTCTCTCTCTCTCTCTTACTTTACATATACAAATACAAAAAGATTACAGAATATAAAATTGGGTAGGGATTGGATTCTTAGATGCTATTTGTGTTTCTCTTTTAATCCTAATATCACATAAAACCAAAAAGTCACCATGGCCACAATTCATTTTAAGGGCAAGGCTGTTACTTAGTATAAAAATTATAGCAATAAAGTTGTTGGGCTTAGTTGGGATCCATTCTTAAGACTTATTGTAGCTAGATTTGAGGATTTAAGAGAAGATATAATCATAGGGAATTTTAATAAGCTACAACAAACATGCACTTTAGATGAGTATAATGAGAAATTTGAGGAGCTAATTTCCTACTTATACCTTTTTGACAGGAGAGAGCTATTAGAAAGATATATAGTAGATAGCTATGTCAGTGGGTTACATGATGATTCACAGTCCTTTTTGGACATGTTTGAGCCTCGGAGCCTGCAATAAGACATGAAGTTGGCTAAGAAACAAGAGCGCACCTTAGAAACACTGTGAAGAAAATCTAAACCCAAATGGGTACTCCTAAACCCTCAAAGTTCCCAGAAAAGATTGGAGTATGCTCCAGCACCCTCACACCAGTTCAAAAATACACAACCAATACATGTTATCACTTACCCCACACCCAAAAAAAAAACACTGAGCATGTCTGATATGAGGGCAAGAAGAGAAATGGGTCTTTGTTACAACTGTGATGAACCTTACACTTTTAACCATAAGTGTAAGGCCAGACTTTTTACAATGCAAATGACTAGTGAAGAAGAGGATGAGGTTTTACATGACTTAGACTCTGACTCCCTACCTGAAAATGATGTCCCTATCTGAAAATGATGACCCCACCGGGGAAAAATCAGTTAAACTTTCATTAAGTTCCTTAGTTGGGAGTACCATAAAGGAGGGTATATGGCACCAAGCAATTACATATTCTGTTAGACACAAGGGCCATAAACAGTTTTTCAGATGAAGCAACTGCCATAAAAATGGGGTGCAAACTGATCAGTGCACCTGCAAGGGCTGATAAGGTTGCCGATGGAAGGGATCTCATAATCACTCACATTGTACCTCACTTCACCTGGACAATACAAGGATACACTTTCACATTCACCTAAAGGGTATTACAGATTGCTGGTTACCACATGATTTTGGGATGTGATTGGTTTAAGAGAATAGGCCCAGTCAAGTTTGATTTTTGTGCAATGACTATGAGGGCTCATGTGAATGGCACTAAGGTCACCTTCAAAAGCCCAACCAACCAGGCTACATGCACAATGATCACATCAGAACACATGCATAAAAAGTTGTCAAAACCAGTATCAACTCACATATTTTCAGTTATAGTGGATAAAAATGCAAATGTCACTAACTGTGAACTACTTTCATTGTTAGAAAAGTTTAAAACAATTTTCAAGGAACCAACTGGACTCCCCCCTACCAGAGGCATTGAACACCATATATTACTTAAACCTGGCAGTGCCCCTAAACATCAACATCCCTATAGGTATTCACATACCTATAAAGGTGAAATTGAGGAGATTGTTAAGGGATTGTTAAAAGATGGAGTAATAAATCACAGTAAGAGACCTTTTGGCTCTCCGGTCCTTCTGGGTGAGAAAAAAGATGCCACTTGGAGGCTTTGCATTAACTACAGGTATCTTAAGTGCCTCAGTATTAAGCATGACTATCATATACCTATTATAGATGAGCTTCTACATGAATTACATGGTGCCAATTACTTTTCTAAAATAGATTTAAGGTCTGGTTATTTTCAGATTAAAATGAGGGAACATGACAAGTGTTTAGCGGCTTTTCAAACCCATAAGGACACTATAAATTCTTAGTTATGCCCTTTCAGCTTTGTAATGCACCTAATACATTCCAGTCACTAATGAATAAAGTTTTTGAACCTTATCTAAGGAAATTTATCCTAGATTTTTTTGATGATATCCTAATATATAGAAAAACTTGGGTTGAACATTTAAAACACCTAGAAATTGTGTTGGGAGCACTCGTCAGAGAGGAATTATATGCTAAGCAGTCGAAGTGTGACTTTGGGAAGGACATAATTGAATACTTGGGACATATTATTAGTAGCAAGAGGGTTTCAACTGATCCCTCTAAGGTCTCTAGCATGACTCAGTTGCCTAAACCTAAGACACTAAAAGGGTTAAGGGGTTTCTTAGGTCTCACAGGTTACTATAGAAAATTTGTCAAGAATTATGGCTTAATTAGTAGACATATTACTCAAATGCTTAAGAAAGATGGCTTCATATGGACTAAAGAATCTGAAATGGCGTTTGAAGAACTTAAGCATGCTATGGTAAACTCTCATTTTCTGCCCCTACCTGATTTTACTAAACCATTCATTCTAGAGACTAATGCTAGTGATAAAGGAGTGGGTGTTGTCTTAATGCAATAAGGCAGGCCTATAGCTCTCCTAAGTAAAACTTTATGTCCTAAAAATCAGATTCTTTATATTTATGAAAGAGAGTTTCTTGCAGTCTTAATAGCTATCCAGAAATGGAGAAATTACTTGCATGGACACCATTTTATTATTAGAACATATCAAACTGCTCTACAAAAGTGGTGGATAGCAAAATTGTTGGGCCTGGAAATCCAGTACAAAAAGGGTACTGAAAATAAGGCAGCTGATGCCTTGTCCAGAAAAGAAGAGGTTAAAGAAGAGGCTTACAACACTTGTTTATCCCTTACTACTGTGCAGCTTGATTGTGCTCAAAAGGTGGAAAGTAGTTATGATGGAGATGATTTCTTTACTAACATAATTTCTGCTAAAACATTGAACTCTACCCTTTACTCTTATAGTTTTGTCACTAATGGAATTTTAAGGTTTAAAGGCAGGGTTTGTGTAGGATCAGATTCTAAATTGAGAAAATAGATCCTACATGTCTTACATGACTCTTCTTTTGGTGGACATTTAGGTGTACAAGGTACTTACATGAGAACTAAGGCTCTATTCTATTGGTTGAAGTTAAAACAAGATATTATTACCTATGTCTTTGCATGTGACACTTGTAGAATGAGTAAACACGACACCAACCCCTACCCCGGGTTACTACAACCTCTCCCCATTCCCCAGCAGGCTTGGACTCATATCAATATGGATTTTATTGAGCGGTTACCCAATTCAGAGGGTAAAAATGTTATATTTGTAGTAGTGGATAGACTAACCACAATCATTTCTACTCACTTTCCCACCCCTATACTGCCCAATCTATTGCAAAATTGTTCCAAGATGATGTTTACAGGTTGCATGGATTACCTATCAACATTGTGTCAAATAGGGACAAGGTGTTCACAAGTTCCTTCTGGAAGGAACTGTTGAGATTATTAGGAGTGCAGCTGAGTCTTAGCACACCATATCATTTACAATCTGATGGGCAGGCCGATCAGATGAATCAATGCCTTGAAAACTACCTAAGGTGCATGACATCGGATAGCCCTAAGAGGTGGAACAAGTGGCTGCCTTTAGAGAAATTGTGGTACAACACTAACTACCATACAAGCCTTAAAATTACCCCCATTTCAAGCCTTGTGTGGTTACCAGCCTACATAATTGACTCTAAGGCCCTACTTGGATACTACACCTACTGAAGTCGGAGACTTAATAACAGAAAATGAGGTTATACAATCATTTTATTAAAAAAAAAAAGGTTATGCAATCATTAATTAAAAACAATTTGCACAAGGCACAACAAAGAATGAAACATTTTGCATATCAAAAAAGAACTGAAAGATCTTTCAACATAGGGGAGCAAGTTTTTCTCAAATTACATCCATACAGGCATAACACAGTTCATGTACGCAAGAACACAAGAATCTAAAATGAACAGCCAAATATTATGGCCCATACACAATCACAGAAAAATTGGGGTTGTTGCTTATAAATTAGCCCTACAACCAAACTCACAAATTCATCATGTCTTTCACATATCACTACTCGAACGGAGACTCAACGAAACTGCAGTTCCTAGCATGGATCTACCTAAAACAGGAGCGGACGAACATTTCAAAATTGAACCCCTTGAAGTATTAGACAAACACGCAATACAATGCAAGAGAGAGCTCATACCTCAGATTTTAATTCATTGGACTAAGATCGGCCCGGAAGCGGCCACTTGGGAAGACTTCGTGTACATCGAAGCAACTTTTCCATCATTCGACTATTGGGGACAAAGGCGATTTGGTTAGTCGGGATCTGTCATGAACCTGTATTCATCAAACATAGAAGAGGAGTTAGCATTCATTAAACAGGAGGTTAGATCAATGAAGAAGAAGAAAGAAGAGATTGAGATGAAGAAAAGCGAGAGAGCTTCTGTGAGAAAGGAATTGAGAAGTGAAAGTCAGAATAAGGATGTGTCTGATAAAAAATGTTTCTACTCTAAATGACGTCGTATTGCTAAAGAAAGAGGCATCACAGCCACACACGTGTATTAATCTCCAAGAGTCAAAGCTATCATCTCAGCCAAACACTTGTCTCTCATAAGACCCATCTCAACAACATATCCAAATGGTGGCGTATGGGCCAAATGGTACAACTTAAAGAACTGATCGAATGGCCCAGACTCAAACTCAACAACTAATCTCGGCCATAGATAATTTTACTGTTTAATAAATTGTAACAGAAATAGTCGTTGCAACTTTATTACCGTTTTGGCTTATTTTACTTTCTATAAATATTGTAATGTTGCATGAAGAAAAGAACAACGAGAATTGCACCAAAAAATCCTTCTTTTTACTTTATATGCCCTATCTCTACTTCTTCTCTCACTTTCTCTCTCTTACTTTACATATAAAAATACAAAAAAAAATACAGAATACAACAATGTTGTACATGAATCACTACCAGTTGAGCATAGATTCTGTGTAGCGCTTCTACAGCTAACATGAAGAAGGCACAATGGATTGGCATTGGAGACTATCTTGTGGAATGTAGCTGGAGCTTCATGGGTATGTGATTTTAATAGTATAATGGAAGGCCTTAGATATAGGGATATTAAGGCATATTAGTGGCTTGCGCAGAAAATGGTAGGGGTTAGGAAAGTGGCTATTGTTGAGAAGTTAAAAGAAAGGACTGCAGGTTTCAAAGCCCACTAGAATGGATACATGAAATTTTAAGTAGAAGTTCCATTGGTTGATAGGTTTGCAGTGTGTTTGGAGGAGAGACATGCACATGTAGAAGATGGAATTTGACTGGAATTCCATGTGTTCATACTATAACTGTCATGTATTTTATGAGTGGAAACCAGAATTGCGAGTTCACCAGTATTACTCAAATGAAACATATATACATACTTACAACCATTACATGTCTCCTATGCAAGTAAGAAAAGCATGACCAATGCCAAGAATTAAAATGAGCAACTTGTACCTCTTAATGTACACGATATGCTTGGTAGGTCCAATAAGAAATCAAGGAAACTTGATCCATATGAATTGAAGAAACAACATATGAAATATGCAGAGAAGGAAAAGTTGTGAAAGCATGGAATTTCTACGACTTGTCGATATTTCCATCAATAGGGTTATAATGCTAGAGGTTGTAAATAGAAAAGAGCAACCCTTTAGAAGCAAAAAGACATTGAGAATGAGCAACTAACTCGATCAAATGCAACTAATGGACCAGTTGAAGTCATTAGAACTGGTCTTGCCTCAACTATCACATAGCCAACATCATAAGTATTATTCATGATTTAAGCTTCACTTTATATCACTACATATATACTAATACTACTTTTGTTCAACTCGTCAAATGTACATACTACACAAGCTGCAGGAGTTTGTAGTGATAAAAGAATTGGGAGTACACATGTTGCAAGTCAACAACCAATGAAGAGAAAACTTCAGGTACTGGAAATGTTTTTCCTTTCATTGTTAGTTACATGGGAAACTCGAAATGTTTTAGTTATCTAATTCAAATTCATTTCAACTGTCAGGCAAAGGGAAGGGGAAAGGTGGAACTGCAAAAAAGCAGAAAGACACAAATGTTACCCCTAAAGAAGCAAGACCGTCTACTGAAACTCACAGTCCAAATACAATGAGTCAGTAGTCTCCTATTATGACAAAATATGTGCCAGGTGTTGCAAAGAAGTAGACTTCCAACACAAAAACAGTTGTAGTTTCTGAAATCCTCAATGTAAACCAACCACTATAAGTCATGCAAACCAGACACTCCATCCTAGTGCAACAGTATCTCAGATTGCAGATGTGTCTCAGACTGCAACCACAAGACATAGGCCAGCTACAAGAAGTCAAACACCAAGCAAACCAATAGAAGGAACTACTATGCTAGTGCAACAATATCTCATATTGCAGATGTATCTCAAACTGCAACCACAAGATATAGGCCAGCTACAAGGAGTCAAACACCAAGCAAACCGATAGAAGGAACTACTTTGAAGCATGTGGAGAAGAGTAAGAAGAAATTATTTACATGGTGGACATCTAGCTCTGTTTCTTATGTACAAATTCAAACATCTTTTAGACTCACAACACCTGGAAAGAGTAAATTTATTCCACTTGCTTTAAAAAAGAAGGTTGGAGTTCTTAAGAGGGTTGTTAGTAGCATGACAGTAGGAACATGTGAAGATGCACTATTATGAGTTGGAGTTTATTATGTTTTGTTGACTATTATATTTTGTTGAGCTCATTACATATAGTGTTTGAGTCTATTAGATTGTTTTGACAATTTTTTATGTTACTATTTTAATGTTACGAACTTCAGTGATGTAACTGTAATGAAGCAGAGATTTGTTTAATGAATTGTTGTATGCATTGCATATTTCACATCTTTTGAATTGATATGATGTTATAGTAATAAAGCAAAGGAATACGAGGTAAGTGTTGGAAGTTATTTCCATTAACACAACATAACAAGATTACATTTCAACTCCAACAAACTGAACACAAACAACCACAACTAACTAAACACATACTCAAAGACAATTCAACACCTAACTACTAAGCCATCTTCATTAAAAAAAGTTGCACATATCACAACAAAAACAACAAGGAGCCCAATCAGAAGCCACACCATCTTCTTGCTTCTTGCAACCTCTTCTTCCAACCGATTCACCCTACAAAGCAAACTCGATATGATTTTCCTTGCCCGATCACACATTGACGGGTCAACCACGTGAAAAAATTGCAACTCCAAGGTTGCTGCAAAACCAAAAACCAACTGACCTATTTTATAATTTTTTAATCAACATTGTTGAATCACGTTTATAGTGGCGATTTACGTGGTATCTCCCAACTCCCTCGAAGCGGCTACTTGGATTAAGGTATGTCCGCGGCTACTTGGATTAAGGTATGTCCACGACGTCTTGCCCACGGCTGCACATTAGGGAGTTATCCATGTCAATTTTACAAAATTGTGAAAACTTTCAATTTTGGGATATCTTGATTTAAAGTATGTGAGTCGAGTTTGAATAATATAGTTGTTAGTTTTAGTGGACTCACAATTGTGCCCTTTATAATTATGTCATCTCGTCAAAAAGTGACCTTTTTACAGTGATTTTTTTAAAGAAATATATGAAATAGCACGATATAGGCCGGAGCAGAGTTTGAATACCAATACAAATAATCAAAATTCATAAGTGCAAAAAAGTTCAAATATCTGCAATTTTCCTTTTAAAATACCAACATCACAAAATTTCCAATGCCTTTGTTTGAGTCTTTGAGGGTCTTTTATGTTATCGATTTAAATTTTTGGGGATCCGTGTCTGTTCTAAAAGTAAGAAATGAACAATCCAAAGTCCTCCATGATATATAATAATAATATATAATCATTACTCTATTAGGCAATCCGCGTAAATCCCTCTATTTTGTGACTAACCTGTCAAAAAAGATTCTAACCATTGGAATATTTTCACAATATTATTTATTATTAATCATTAAAACATACTAAAACTAAACTCAAAAAACAAACCCAAATTCCACTTATTTGAAAGAACACACAAAGAATAAATAAAGTAGAAGAAGCAAGAAAAGAAGAAAAAAATCACACACAGTAAGAGAAAGAGAGGGCTTTCAATTTCATCAAAAAAGCCCTCTCTCGATCTCTCCCCCAAAATTAAATCCTTATTTGTTGTTGATCGATAAGGGAATAATCATATGATTCACAAAGTTTCAATCTTTGATGCGCCGATCCAACGCCCGCCCTGTAAACCCTAATTTGGATAATATTAATAACAAAGAAATGATGGATCCGATTAAAACCCAGTTCCGTTCAACCCGACCCGGTGGTGCCCGATCTCCCAACAGCAAGAATTCTAATTCGAGGCCGAGGTTTTGTTTGTACACTTCAATCTTCACAGCCCTTTTCTTGTTTTGTTACATTTTCCTATTTGGTAGTCGAAATCGAAAGTACGGAGTTGTGATTGATGGTGGTAGTACAGGGACTAGAATTCATGTGTTTAAGTACGAAACGAGAAATGGGAATTCAGTTCTTGATTTTTCGGATAAAGGGTTGGTGTCGATGAGGGTGAATCCGGGGTTGTCAGCGTATGCGGAGAATCCCGAGGGTGTGGGTGCAGCGGTAGTGGAGTTGTTGGAGTTTGCCAAGAGGAATGTGCCGAGAGAGCAGTGGGGAGAGACCGAGGTGCGGTTGATGGCGACGGCTGGGATGAGGTTGTTGAAGGATGAGGATCAAGGGAGGATATTGGATGTGTGTCGGAGGGTTTTGAGGGGTTCGGGGTTTCGGTTTAGTGATGATTGGGCTACTGTTATTTCAGGTATTGGGAATTTTGCTCGTTTTGTTGGTGTTGTGGCTTACTGGTTACTTACTGCATTTTCGTGTTATGTGGTGGTCGAACCTGTTACAACGGTCACTCTGCTGCTAAATCTTAATCGGAAAGAAGTTTGTAGTTGATGATAGCAATTGATTATGTCCTTTTTGGACCATTATAGGTGGTGGTTGTTACTAAATATGTTTAAATCGGGAGACTTAGTGTTGCTTGGTTCTTATTGCATGTGGTGAATTTGATTCAACCGTCAAGTTTCGGTGTTAATTATGGTTTATTGACAAAAAATGGATCTTAGGTTGTATAAGGCAGTTTTAGTATGTGTCATGCAGGGTGCTTAGCTTTTTTTGTGAGACATTTTGTGCTGTTTAGCCATATTGAAGTTAAGTGTAATATCAAGCCACATTCTTTTATTATTTCTGAGAGATATGAGCATACCCTCTCTTCACTCTATGATGCAATATTTCAGCATTTTAAGCTTTATATACATACACTTTTTTTTTTTGGAGATCTTATTTTGAATACTTCTTCTTGAATTGTTTTAGGTTCTGATGAAGGCTTATACGCTTGGGTTGTGGCTAACTACGCTCTTGGGAGTCTTGGAGGTGATCCAGTACAAACAACTGGGATTATTGAACTTGGTGGTGCTTCAGCTCAGGTTAACTTCTATTAGCATGTTGGCTAAGTTGGCCGTATTACTAAAGAATCCTTTGAATTTTATGGTTTTATTTTCTGCTAATGATTGAGTAATTTAAAGTCATTGATATGTATCCATGTATACTTGTACGAGACTACGTTCTTCCGTTCTTGTTTGAAGTTTCTGATTGTTATCTGTTCTTTGTCCACAGGTTACTTTTGTCTCAGATGAGCAAATGCCCCCTGAATTTTCTCGAAAAGTGCAATTCAGAAATTTTACTTACAATCTTTACAGTCACAGCTTGCTTCACTTTGGTCAGGTAAACATTGCGGAATCACTTCACTAAGTCATATGTAGTTGCAAAAGCCAGTTTGCTTTGGCCTTTGTACTTAACTTATATCTTGATGATTGTACAATCTTATGCTTGACACCTGATTCCTGAGCTTGTTTTGACTTCTCCACAAATTGGGATTGAGTATGTCCATCCATTACTTGAGGGGCAGTTGTAGCAAGTTCACTGGTTGTCTTTGTATGTGTATGATTATGTATTGTTGGTGTTCAATCAAAGTTTCTGTTGATCGTTTAACAACTATTCTATTAGGCATGTAGTTCGCTTTACTTATTACTAGGGTGTGACTTAATAAGAAGTTGAGAAAATTATATATTTTGTGGAAATGCTGTGTGGTAGCTCTTATAAGTAATAACTATATTAATTGTTATGGTATCTTCTATAGGTTTCTTTTTTAAGTTATGTTATCTTTGCAGAATGTTGCGTTTGACTTGTTGAAAGAATCACTTGTTTCGGGAGGCCGCGAGAAGGGTACGTTAAGTAAAGTTATCTTTGTTTGTTGACTTCATCAATGTTATGCAATCCTCCACGCACCCCGATCCCAGGCTTTTCTCTCTGTGATACTCCCGTGGTCTCTTACTTGTATGGCTTATTTCTTTACTTCTTCAAATATAACTCTTTATCGAAAAAAATGTCCCGATGGAGTATGGATCTTACGACGTCTAGATGAATCAAGCCAAACATTCGTGACACTTGTATGGAGATGCGCATGCTAATTACTTTACTTAATAAGATGCACCATTGTGCTTCTTGATATATCTACATATTTAGTTTTATAAAATAAAACTCAGCAAATTATGTTTTTTCTTTTTCTGTAGTTTTTTGAAATTATTTCCATGTAAACAGCTTTCATTTGATGTACATGAGCCAAAGGTATATATTCTCTTAATGCATGACTGTGATACCGGATGAATTTTACTGCATTTGCTTTGTATCCTTTTGTTCTTTAAAGTGGAAGCTTTTCTAACTTCCTGAATCCATATGCAGCTATTGAATCAATTCAGAAGGAGAAACCAGTGGATCCTTGTACTCCTAGAGGGTATTCCCATGATTCGGAAGCGTGGAAGTTCCCTCCTACTTCTTTGATGGAAAAGAATAATTTGTTACCGAATGGTAATTTCTCAGAATGCAGATCAGCCTCTTTAAAGCTATTACGGAAAGGCCAAGGTAATTTCTTCTTTTCCTTTCTTCAGATTTTAATTTGTATATTTTTTTTTTTTATATCCTCTTTGATCCATTCTTTAATTAAAAAAGCAGATAAATGCTCTTACAAGATGTGCTACATAGGATCGAATTACATACCAAAGCTTCAAGGGAAGTTTCTTGCAACAGAGAATTTCTTTCACACGTCTAAGGTGTTTATCTTTCCTCTTGCTACTAATATCCAAATTAAGTTTTAAATGTTTTTTGGAAGTAAAAAAGAAGTAGACTTCTGTTTCCTTGTTCAATTCATTCTTATCTTTAATTTTTCTATTCCGTCATCAAATAGTTCTTTGGATTGGGGAAAGGAGCATTTCTTTCAGACCTGATGGCTGCTGGTCAACAATTTTGTTCTGAGGATTGGACAAAGTTGAAGCAGAAATATCACTCTCTTGAGGAGGAGGAACTGCTTCGGTATTGCTTTTCTTCGGCATACATTGTGGCCCTGCTTCATGATGGTCTCGGGATCTCGTTGGATGACAATAGGTGTTGCTTTGACCATACAAGCTAAAATTGAACTCATCATCTTACTATTTTTATCGTTGGTTCCAAACTTGCATAAAAACAGTAATTAACTTCACTTTCAAAGATTTCCAGGACGCATGTTCTCCTACACTCCCCTCCCCCTCCCCCTCCCCCTCCCCCTCCTTGCACCTAGGCTTCTCTCTAATTATTAGAGGGATAGTTGCACTTACACCCCCATCAAGGCTGGATATACCAAACAGTTTGAATAAGTACATGAATGTACCTTGATTAAAAAAAAAAAAAGCATTGTGGATGACTTTTTTTACGGTTGACTAGTTACATAAATACCCTTCAGCTTTATATGTATTGAAGTTTCGGGGTGGGTTGGGGGGCAGTCTCTGTAATTATCCTCATGGGCTAAAGATGTAACATTGCTATGACAACACATTTGTTTTTCTCCAAGCCCCTCCTTCCACCCACCCTGAATTCTTTATCATTTTGATTGAATGGAGAACAGAGAATCAGAAGGATGGCTCTACTTAAATAAGTAATCAAAATCTTTTGAACAGTGATAACCTATTTCAATGATTTTTAAACAGGGTTGGATATGCTAATCAAGTACAGGACGTCCCTCTCGACTGGGCATTAGGATCATTCATTCTACAGACTCAAGCTGAACCGTACGTACAACATTCTAGATGGGCTCTCCCTATTACAGGGTTTCAATCTTCACCACTGCTATTTATGTGTGGTATTTTTCTCTTATTAATATTTGCATCCTGGCTCGTTTCAAAATGGAAAACACCTCAGTTAAAGACTATCTACGATCTGGAGAAGGGAAAGTATATAGTCACGCGGGTGAACAGAACAACTAGATACTCGTAGTTTACCGTATTATTTGCCGAGAAAAAGAAGTTTCCGAGGTTCTTGATTGCATAAGAGAAAGCAGCTACTCCTTTTACTCGGAGACGGAAAAATATGGCTGTGATAAATAGACACCTTTACTCGGAGACGGAAGAATATGGCTGTGATAAATAGACGTTCAGACATCCTATTACACGAGTTCAATATTTAGCTCGATGACGAGTCGTTTAATGATACAGTTCTTGTTGTTCATAGTACTGTAAAAAGTATAGGATGTTGTCTAGAACAGGATAGAGAGATCATACTGTGATAGTGTTTGATCTCTAGAGTATTGTTGGTCATTTTTTAGCAATAACAGCTTGTTCTCTTTTAGTTGTTATTGCTGGGAAAATGTGTGAGATTAATGTATTATTTGTTAATTAAATGAGGGGTTTTTTTTTTGGGTTTTTATATTTGAGATTTTGTATTTGACCCTTTATTTGAACTTAGCAGTGTAATAAATTACTCTCCAGGGATCAAATATGAAATGTGACCCATAAACTGTAATATGATGAGGGACTCTTTAAAGCCTTGAGATATATACAGAGAGGGTGATCTGTCTTAAGTTCTGTGGAATGTCATGCATTAATTTATGTGTTTTTAGTCTGAAGTAATGGTGATTTAAGTATAACTAGATGTTTATTATCGAACTTTCCCTAACAAAATCATATTTTTTTATTTTTTATTATTTTTATGACGTGGGAAGCGCACTAATATTTTTTTATTTTTTATTGTTACGTTGAGATTTTTCTCTCTGTCCCTCACCATTTTTCCCTTTCTATTTTTTATTGCCGAGAGTCAAAATAAATTTTCCTCGAGGTTTATGCTATGCAGTAAATTAAACATTTAGACTGTATTCGGAAAACAATTCTCCATAATACGAAAAGGTTTAATTATTTCTTAGTAGATATATTAAAGGAATTAGTAAGTAGCCTGTTACAGTCATCTTCAAAGTGGTCAAGAAAAATAAAAAATAAGTAGCCTGTTAAATTTACCGACAAAACTGAAAATTTCGATATTTTGAACAGACGCGTTACAAGTCTCTTTCTGTCGGTTACACGGTCTGCGGATTGTGATTCTATAAAATGAATTTATACCACAAGTTTTGAAATTTAACTAAAGTCACAAGCCCAAACTGGACTTGGCAAATAAATAGAGCCACTAGTAATCTATTGTATTATTAACATTTCTCGACCCATTTCTAAATAATAATGGTTAAGACTTCATTTCACTCCAATGTCTAATCTATCTAAAAAAAACATATTCACACTCACAATTTGGCCGTTTCAATATCGGCTTTTTGTTGTTCCTTATAATTAATGCATAAATAAATTGGTACTAAAAAAGACCTAAAAGCTACTTTATCACATTAAAAACCTCATCGGAGTCGGAAGGAACCAAGCGCAAACGAGGGTTGTCGACAGAAGACGGCAATACAGTGTCCTTGGAAAAAAAAAAAAACCTCAACCGCCTCAAGTCTGAAATTCCAAAACCGCCTCGAAGAAGGGTTGAAATTCCATAACCGCCTCGAAGAAGGAAGGAAGCGCCTCGTAAGACAGACAGTTAAACACACTAACATAGATTTAGCGTAATAAAAAAGCCCACTTGCTAAAGTCACGAGAATCATTATTATTTGGTTATTACTGTTTAGACCTCATTTATGCCGGGAACAACTAACATTTAAGGTTGTCAGCAACTTCGCCTATTCCGGGGTAATAATAAAGCATGTCAATACCGCTTCATTAATGAAGCCTGAGTGCACGATCATAACTATTGGAGCCCCTATATATACTCTCGTAATATTCATTTGTAACACAACAAAAAGTCTGTAAACTATACTACTATCAGATTCTCACAAGAGTATCTCTCGACAAAAAAAATCATCATTTTCTTATTTTTAGGCATGATTTATTGAATCAAGGACGGATTAAGTGGCTTGATTAGCGGGTTTAATCTTCAATTTAACTCTTGAACTCAACTCATAAAGGCACGCTATTATTTTTGCGTTTGACCAAAGCTATCACCTACATCTCAAATCCTCTCACCAATTTTGAGATTCAACATCACGCGAATTTTGTGTATTAAGCCTAAGGAAAATTTTGAGGCATAGAGTTGTTTCAATACATAATTCAAGACAAATAGTTTTGAATCAATCAACTTCAACACACTCCTAAACACTCATTTCGACGAAAAATTATTTCATGGAACCATTGTACTATTGACAAGTGCAACCGCTAATAATACACGTTTGGAATGAAAAAATCATTTCATGCACTCGTTGTACTGCTGATGTGGTGCAACCGACGATTTAGTTTTAATGTAGATTCAGTTTTTCTTAGACTTTAGGAAACAACACCCTCATCACCCAATCACAACCGTGTATTGGTAGTGATTGCCCCACGCATCAATACAACAATTGCATGATACAATTTCTCGTTAGAATGAGCTGATGGGGTGGTTATTACTTAAATTTGAATTGGATCTCTCTAAATCGTAAAGTTGTTTCAACTTTCAATACATAATTCAAGAAATATAGTTTTGAATCAAGCAATTTTGACACACTACTACTGAACGTTCATTTCGTCGAGAAATTGTTAATGCAAGCGTTGTATTGCTAACATGTACAAAGGGTAATTATTTCAAAAACTCTAAGAGAAATTAAATCAGTATTAAATCTGAATTGTAGATTGCACAAGGTCTAATAAAATAAATTTTCCATTTGGACACAAAATTTATTAGCATTATTAGATTATACACGTGTTGATTACCTATTTGTTGGAGTAGATATGAATGTAATAAATAGAAAAGTAAAAGGAAAGTTGTTTGGGGAAAGAAAAGTCCCTCACAACGCCAAAGTCAAACCAAACCCTCTTCCACTCCATTATCATTATTATTGACCTTCATTTCATCTTTGAGCAACAAATTGGCGAGTATTGATTTGGTGAAATTGCAATTCTTGAAGTAGTATTTTGGTTACCTGAGGTAATTTTTGTTGATTGATTGAAGTGGTGGGTGTAATTTTAAATGGGTGAGGTGAATGTGTCCGGCCAGGAGGAGGCACCCCTTATAATAAAAATGGGGACAGGTGAGTGCCGTATTTGCCAGGAGGAGGATGCTCTCACCAATTTCGAGACTCCGTGTGCTTGCGCCGGAACTCTTAAGGTGTCATTTTTTCGTATTCGTATTCGTATTCGTGTTGTTATGTTATGTTATGTTTATTGTTTGCTTACTGATTATCAGATCGATTGAATTTTGCAGTATGCTCACAGGAAATGTGTTCAGCACTGGTGTAATCACAAGGGTGACATTACTTGTGAGATCTGTCATCAGGTATGCCATTTATCCTTGATAAATTTATGGACCAATAGAGCCTGCAATAAAAAGCTTTGACAATTGTTCAATAGAAAAGTACGCACTAAGGTAAACCCGCGGGTTGACGCAATAACCTGAAAACCTCGGCAACTGGGCAAACCACACTAGGCTAACCATGTGTGACAAGCGCATACTTAGGAGGCATAGAATCATGTCGCTCCTTGTGGGATTTTGAACATGAGACCAAGGAGAGAACGTCCATCTTCTTTAACCAACTGGGCCACCCTTGCGGGCATTAGAAAGTATACAAACTTAAAGATTCTTCTAGCTGTTCGGGATATTGTTGAACACTTTTTATATGTGTTAATTGTTATTGATACTTCTATCTTCTGTTTATGCAAACATTAATACACTTGCAATGGCACCTAATTTTTTACGATGCAGCCATATCAGCCTGGTTACACTGCTCCTCCACCGCCTCCATCTGATGACACCACTATTGATATTGGGTAACTTCTGCCCTCCATCTTCCTTTCGCTTTGAGATGAAACTGGGAATAGTTTAGTTGGCAATTGTACAACATAAAATATCTATCATCATTGTATGGATGTAACTATGATTAACTATATCATCTGTCGTCCAGGGAAGTGTGGCAAATTTCTCGGGCATCCCCTGAGGAGTACAATCGTCGCCTTTTGGCGCTTGCTGAGGCTGAGCGTCAATTTTTTGAAGCTGACTATGATGAACATAATGGTACAAACAGCACTGGAGCTGCATTTTGCCGTTCAGCTGCTCTAGTAGTAAGCCTTTACTCATCCTGTAAATATGTTTTAGTTATTCTCTTGTCATTATAATTATATTCAACTGTGTATTTGAAAGACGGAAATCAAGTTAAGAGTGAAATTAAGCTCTTCTTGTCGGTTACGTACACTGTCGAAGATCTCTTTTATCCCTAGAATCAGAAACCAAATTTACGTATCCAAATTCTAACCCCGAGCATCAGTCCTCTGCACGAGTTTTTAAGTTCAATACTTCCCCTTCACTGTGGTGTGTGCGTTAGTTAATGTAACGCTATGCTTCTGCGATCTAGAGCAGTTGACTGGTGGTTGGGATCGAGATCAGTACATTGTAGTGGAACAATGGCTTTCAGATAAATGAGGGCAATAAAAAAGAAATACATAAGCACACGTCTGTATGCATGTGAGGTTGCCTCATCTTTTAGCAATTTATAAAGGAAATTTTGAGCTTTTGTTTGTGGTTAACTGGTTATTTCTTCTTGATAGAGACATGTATTGTTTTTTGATGACCCCTTCGTAATACTCAAGAAGTATTTTATGTTCAATAAGTTAACATGTTTGGTGAGTGCCTGCTTGTGGTACTATTGTTATGATGAGGTGAAGGATTGTTATGACCAGGTGTCCTTTAATGTAATTAGCGCGCCTTTGGAGAATTACCCCATGTTATGCGCATTTGAAATATTGCCCTGTTACTATTATTATGATGAGGTGAAAGATTGTTACGACCAGGTGCCCTTCTTTCATGTAATCAGCAAGCCTTTGGAGAATTGCCCCCTCATTTGAAATTTTTTTCCCACCCAATTAGGGATGTTGGGTGAAGTTTTTTCACAAATAAAGACATTTTTTCCTTTTTCTAATAAAATACGTATATAATCTGTTTTTATACTTAAATTTGTGAAAGAAATACAGAATTAAAAACATAAATTTTGAACTGAGTTACAACTTTGTATTATACATGGTTATACTTTGTTCTATACTTTTACATATCACTTATCAACAAATTTGAAACGAACTACATTATGATGTGAAATTGTTAAAATAAGAATGAGGTAAATTGGTCGCTAGAATGTAACAAAATCCACTACAAAAATAACTAGGGTCACTACAAATTTAAAGAGAGCAGTTTGTTACTTTCTGAAATCAGGAGTATCTTGCTTTTTGTTTTACCAGAGAGTAGTTTTCCAAATTGGCATTATTTGAGGACTATTACCGAAAAACCTATAATAGCCGGTGTTAATACTTCCAAAGTTGCAGCTCTTCTTGCCCTGCATGTGGATCATTTTTTCTCCTTGGGATTTGTTTTTTGTTTTAAAAAAATTATGTCAAAAGTAGAAAGGATATTGGAGAATCTGATTTTCATCGAAGGTTGAAAATTTCCGTGATAATGGTATACTGCTTGAGGCAATTCTTTCATACTAAAGCGAATGTTATGATGCTGTGGATTGGCAGTTAATGGCTCTTCTGCTACTGAGGCATGCACTGTCCATCACTGACGATGGAGAAGGAGGAGGCGATGATGGTGAAGAAGATGCGTCAACATTCTTCTCTGTAAGTGTGAACTGTTTTATCACTCGTCTTTCAATCATGGTTACACTGGTTATCAGATGTGCTGAAATACTTATAAATGCAGTTATTCCTTCTTCGAGTCGTTGGCTTTCTTTTGCCTTGTTACATCATGATATGGGCTGTCAGTATCTTGCAGCGCCGCAGACAAAGACAGGTAAATATAACTTTTCACTTTAGTAACCTGCAAATCAGTTAAATTCTTGTGGAGATTAGCTTGCACAAGCACCTTTATGTATTCGTGATTGCAAACATCCCCTTAATGAAATTTTATTTGCATTTAATCCCATTTGAATCACCCTGCATTGACGAATGCTGAAGACTAGAGTAGGTTGGATGAGCTCTTTTGTTATTTTTATAAGTAAAGGTTACATTGTTGTACGTTCAAGTTGATGTACTTTTCTATCGGAAACTTTTAGGAAAGGTTTTATCTTTCTCTTGGTAGAAACGAGAATAATAGACCGCTTATTTACATATTTTTTCTAGTTACTTTAAAAATATTTATAAATGTCTGTAATGTATCCAATTCTTAGAATCCATGAACTGTTAAACATCATGCATAGAGGCGACATTAGGAGATTTTGTAGATTTCGTGTGCTAATAAAAATTGCATAAGAGGTTGCGATGCCAATTATGAACGGCACAGAGTATTTTGAAAATCTACTCTTGTTTTGGAATTGAAGTATATCTTATATTAATTTCTTGATCATAAATTGTTGAGCAGGAGGCTGCAGCACTTGCAGCGACACAATTTGCAATTGTTGTTCAGTCTGCACGAGATAGAGGTAGTACTCTTCTTGTAGCTTCAGCTTCACCAGCAGCCGCTCCTTCTTCGGAGGCAGCAGCACCTCCTTCGCAGGTGGCAACTCCCCCTTCACAGGTAACCGCTGCCCCTCCACCGGCTGTGGCCCCTCACCAGGAAGATGTTTAAGTAATAGTTTCCAGTGTTCGTCAAACAGCTATCTGTTGTCGACATGGTACTTCATGTCATATAACTACTTGGATGGATTATTTATCCTTTTTTTGTTCTTAAATTATGAGATTTCACTCTGTAGCATGTGTATATGAAATCAGTCCTCCGATGAGCTTATTGTTGTTGTTAAACATCAGGGGCGTCTGTTCTATTTGATCAAGAATATTAAAAAAAAAAAACATCACATACATGTTATGTACATTTTGATATGTATATTTATTTCCTATTGTATCCATTTTTCTTACCTCAACTGAAGATCAAGTACTGGGTAAATGGTCTCTAGAGTCTCTAATATTAACGAAAATTATGAATTTTGTTGTTCTGTAGATTTGTATGTGTTCATGCGTTCAAATGCTCTTTCTCATTAAGAAATTAAGCTATTCCAGAACTTGTATTTTACTTATTTTCTGCTCTTTATCCTTCACTCCAAATTGAAACTTGGCAAATTAAATTTATCGAGTTGGTTATATATCAATGGAGATGTATATTCCTTTCTTTAGTTGGACATAAAGTTTGTTTGTTTTATTGATCGACTTGTCTGTAGAATCAAAATCAACCTAAGGCGATTCAATTTTCTCTTAAAAAAAATAAAAAGAAGGGATAGTTGTCAAATACTCCCTAAACCTTTTTTTTTAGTGAAAATGTCCCTTTAACTATCAAATTTATGTGAAATGCACCGTGTTGACTTAGGCGGATATTTTTGTCCTAATTCTGGAAACGTGGAACTTTACTTGACCCAAGTGGTCCGAATTCTTTGATTTAGAGATATTGGATAATGTATAAGATTTAGCTGAACGACGAAGAGCTGGAATTCTACATCTGCGTGAAATGGTTTTATCATGTTCTTTATGGAGTTTTTACATTCTATTTTTTTTTTTGTTCAGCAATTTAAGCGAACGTGACCACATTATGGGGCTAACATGAAATCGTTTGCTACTTTGCTTGATTGTTGAGCTCATATTACACAGGTCGATTTATGTTCTTTTCCTTTTTCTTTTTTGGAAATGTCTTTATGGTCATACACATAACGCATAGAGATGTATTTGATCTTTTGTCTTGCTTTATCTTAATTAATTAATAATAATGAAAATGATTGGAATGATCACAAAGCAAAGCATAAGTTGTAAGGGGACATTCCATCTGCCGTGTCCCGCTCTGTCCTTCAAATCGAGATCTTTAGAACACAAAAGATATGTTAAGCTAATAATATTTCATTAAGATTGAGACTAGGAAAAGTAAATACGTGCCAAATGTACTCTACTTTTTTTCTTTTTATGATTAATTAACCCATTAATCAAGCGAAAAAATATTGGATTTTCATCTTGCAAAACACTGAAAATCTAGTTAGTTACACGGCGCCATTGAGTGCAAATCATTGAAAGGCCTGCTCAAAACTTCAAAATCTTGTTTCCACTCTGGAGATTAATTCGGGCAGATCAATCTAGCACAAGTACTCAACGTAATAGACACTTCGATTATTTGTATGTAAGAATAATTGTCAAAGAGTATGCGCACTGCCGTATTCAGTATTTAAAGAAGAGTAGAGAAGAAATGTAACAAAAATTAAGAGGAGAAATAATCAAAATAATACTTGGAATAAAAACAATTTTGTCTTGAATCAACCTTTTGGGTCTTTTAAAGAAAATAAATACTTACATTGATGAAGATGATGAATGCGTAGAGGGCTTTGTGTTTCGTTTCAGCTTTTATTTTCTATGCGAAAATACTTTGCGTAATATATTTTACGATGATTGTAACGATAATTACTGACTTTCGTATGTTACAGTAGTTTATCTTACATGTACTTATTATTTATTCAAATAATAGTACCAACTATGTTATAGTTTTTTTTTTGTTTAGATTTTCTTAAAATTATATAAAAGCGTTGTAAAACTAATCGATACATATTTTTTTACAGGTCTAGAAACTAATAATTTCTTCAAAAAATAATAAAAAAGTGCATTAAGTTTGTTTCTGAACAATATTAATACTTTGTTTATCAAGCTAATATATATATATATATATATATATATATAAGGATCAATTTTTGCTATCGATTTAGTATATATGAATTATTTAAGTATAGTAGGAGAGTACTTAACATGATAAGGAGTGTTTTACTGAAAAAAAAAATTATAAGATTAATTTTCAATTATACATTGCACATAGCCTCATAGGTAGTTTTTGCACTTTACTAAATAAACATACGATTATATCTTTAAATAAAAATAGGACGATCAAGAAAAAGTAAAGAATCAGTCCATTTATGGGCTTTCAGTGTCAGGACACCATCGAATCTCATGATCGAATTCAAATTTAAAATAAAGCCACAACAAAGTTTGCTTTAGAATGTTCCAAGTTGCATGTGAATTTGTAATATTATTTATGTTAATAAAGTGAATAAAGAAAAAGATGCACATGGCTAACAGGAAAAACAAAACCCAAAGAAATAAGAAAATTGTCCTTTTAAAAGAGTAGGAGGTTATCGAGTGGAGAATTGAATAAAAAAAACTCCAAAATAAAAATACAAAAAAAAGCATAAAGAAAACAGATTTAGCACAAGAAACCAAGAGTGCTATTTTATTTTTGTTGCATAGATAAGTGAGCTTGGAATTCAAAAGTGATGTGAGATCTCCAAAATGGCATAAAGCTAATGTTTGGTTTTTTAAGGGAAGATGTTATAATTTTAAATTAAAATATTAAATATTCCACCATCTATTTTGCTTTATGACTGCTCGCAGAGATCTTGTTCTTGTTTGTTTGGCTGCTATGAAACTTAATCACTAAGGAAGGCTGACTAAGAACCAAACCCAATATGCCTCATACCTCGGACTGATTCTTGCTCTTATATGTCCTTAAACTTTGTGTCTATAATTTTATTCTAGATTAAATACCTAATATGATTATGATTACCTAATTTAATACAATAAAAAATATCGATAAACATTACTTATTAAAAAAATCATTTTGATGGCATCAGAAAATCATAGTACACACATATGTTTTTTTTTAAGTTTGCCTGTAGTTTATGCTATAAGAACTAATGACAATTTATCCTATCAGTCAGGTAAAAAAACCCACTATTCTGATAAAATATACTTAGACAAATTACTCGTGTGTTATGTGAAACATACATACACACTACCTTTATAAAAAGTAATTGGCAAACTAGTCCCCTATAATTTTAGAAGTTGAACACTCTTAACACTTTCTTGTAGAATGAGGTATTTTGTACTATATATAAATACATAAGAAGGTAATCTACTTATTTATCTTATACGCGGGAGTGTTGTGCTTATTTAACACACAACATAATCAGCCTATTACGTTTTATAAGGGGTTAGTGCGTGTCGCATAACACGGGGTATTGTGTGAGAAATCAATTAATTTAATTTATAGGAATAATTGCTTCAAAACTCCAAAGGAATCCCTCTATCCTTTGGGCCGTTTTACAAAGTGCCCTCTATAGAGAAACAATTTCCCCAACCTTTCTTAAAATGTACAGTTTGCTCCCAAGACATTAACTAACCGTTTGATTTTTGCAATTTCTGTCTATTAGATTTAGCCGCGAGAAGGAATTTTTCAAAGTCTAATGTACTTTGTGAAACACCCCATATGACAGAGTTAGCCGCGATTATGTTTAATTTATATTTGCATGCTTCAATGTTCTATAAAATATATTGATTGTAGCTCAAAATCAAATACAAAAACCTAGTGCCACATAAGCGTAAGTAAGTGATGTGGCATGGGCCTAGTTGGCGGTCCAAATTGACAGGATTAGTCTTTGTTTGAAGTGGACAAAAGGCAATTGCAATGATAGTAATGTATGGCAAACAAATGGGGAAAAATATGCTTAGCTTCTCGAGGGTGTTGTTCCAATCACCTTTATTCATCCTATTTTTTTCAGATTCTTTTTCATGCATCAGCTTTAGTTTTACTTAGATTTTTGCAGATTTTATGATTGAACATTAATGAATCCAAAACTGTTCCATGGATTCTGGGCCCTCTCCTTTGCTTTATGCTTTAATTAAATTCTCCTCCAAAATTCTTATACAATTATATCTACGTGAATGGAACATATATAGCAACATAAACATACATTTTGTTACAACATACTTACAAAATCTCAAACCTATTTACAAATATTTCATCTCCTTGTACTCCACCTTAATTAAGACAACCATACAAGCTCTTATCTTACACAAAGAAGCCATGTCCCTTGTTCTGCATAGATCAGTACTTTTGTTATTCATTTGTATAGGATTATTAGCATTTTGTCCAGATAAAGTATGTGGCCTAACAAGTTCGGACTTGGTCCTAAAACGGGTCTTTCATCGCGTACTCAATGCAACCGGCTCAAACACCTTGAACACAGCCAACAAACCGGCTCCCATGAACAAAGAGTTTGATCCAAACCAGGCCAGCAAAAGAAAAGTTCGAAGAGGATCTGATCCAATCCACAACAGGACTTGACCAAAAAGGGCTGTTTCATTGAAAATCGACATGAAAGAAAGATGAGGCCGTAATGAAGTTTGTAAAAAAGTGATTAAAATGGCCTTAACCGTTGTCGTTTGAAGGTTTTGATATCATGTAGAGAAGTTTGTATAGAGCAGATAAAAAGGTAGGAGTTGGCTTTGGAAGCATCCGTAAAACATGA
The DNA here is from genome assembly GCA_948329865.1 of Linaria vulgaris. Taxonomy (NCBI): domain Eukaryota; kingdom Viridiplantae; phylum Streptophyta; class Magnoliopsida; order Lamiales; family Plantaginaceae; genus Linaria; species Linaria vulgaris. The sequence goes on from OX415253.1 coordinate 79,742,311, forward strand.
AGCACGTCTCTCTACGTATGACAAGACAATACGAGGGGACGTAGAGCAGAATTGATGCAGCAAGGCTTGTGAAAAAACATAACCTGTGTGGTCTGAAGATGATTTGGTCGGGTTTGGATTCTTTATTTATTGGTTTCTCCCAGATGTAACGGTATTTCTTTTTCTTTTCGTAAATTTGTACTGTTCTAAACTTCTAGTCATATTATACACTTAGGTGTGACCGATTGTGACAAAAATATGTTGTTAAAAATCTAGTGTCCGTTGTGCCTATTGATGTGATCAGTTCATTAGTAATCTGGATAAGATATAAACATGTTCTGAAGATTTTGAATCTCTAATCCACTTTTTGTTTCTTTTTAGCTGATAATTCATTACCCTTATCATTACACTATGACCATTAGACACTTTTTTATTTATAAGTAAGAACATTTTATTATTAGAGACTTGGGAAGGGTTCCATAATGAAAAATCACAAATTATTCTACAGAGACAGAGTGGTTGCGTGTAAAATAGACACAAGACCATTAGTACTTTTTTATTATTATTATTATTATTATTATTATTATTATTATTATTATTATTATTATTATAACAACTCAATAACGAATTAGGCACCTATAAGTTTGGGAGTAGTCTCTATGTACCTCCTAAAATTTTCAAAATGAGTAAGCACAAAAATGAAAACCTTATCTTAAAGAGAAGTAGGTTACAAACAGGGGCAATATCGGAACTCAAAAAATGTCGTCTCTTCTCCACCTTTCTCATCACCGCGGCTTTCCTCGCCCCTTCCACCTCCACCATCGAGTTCCTCATCGACGCCCCCGACGCATTACCTACTCAACTGCGCGCCACCACTACCACATCCCACACCGGCGACGCGCACAACCACCACCACATCCCGCCCCTTCGGCGATGCGCACCATCACCACCGCATCCCATTCCTCCGGAGACGCGCACCACCGCCACCACAACCCGCCCCTCCCTCGACAGCACGCACCATCACCACTATATCCTGCTATGAGTATTTAATGTACCAAATAATCGTCATAAGTTTTATTTGCCTATCATATTATTAAAGTTTTGCTTTGTATATAACTTTTAATTTATGCGAGTGGAAAGGAAAAAGACAATAGTAGAATATAGCAATTTACTTAAGTAGTTATTAGGACACTTTATCAACAAAACGTAAAAGCTCAACAGTCTATCAAATAAACAAAAAAATTGCCTGTAGACCCGCGTGCGCCCAAGTTCTAGTTTAGTAAAGTTGAAGGTTCCGGGGTTTGTATTCAGACCAAGCTATAGATATTGCAGAAAGGCAATCAACTCCCTTGTCATATGAGTAATAGGCAAAACGCCAAGTAAAGAGAAAATCCATATATTATGATTTTTGTTTTTTTAATCAGAACCATATGTTATGTGTGATTGACAGAACCATTGTGAAGAAAAATCACAGGAGGCTTTTGCATTTTAATTTAGCACACGATTCCTTGAGTTGTATTATGAAGTTGGACACGACTATAAATCAAGTCCAAAGGCTCATGATCCAATTTTAAGTAGTTATATTAGATTACCTCCTATTTTGGTCTTATTTCGTCACGGTAATAAAACACAGTAAAACAATACAATCGGAATATAAATAACCAAAATAATGTTAATCCAATAATGTAAACCGGACTAATTTTGTCCGAAACACCTACTATCTATTACAGATCTTACACTGTTTTAAATATATGAATAACACAAACTATTCAACGCATCGAATTGTGGTTGTTCGATGTGCGCCTCGAACAGTACTGATTCGATGCATGGTTGATTCAATATGGCTTTGATAGAACACTGTTGGTGTCGAATTCTGATACGCGTCGAACAATGGAGCGTGTCGAATTGGGCGATTCGATGTGGTAAGGTTTGGACTTGGGTTCTCTCTCTCTCAGAAGACTAAAAATCGGGGTATATATAATAGCCTCGTTTTGCGGGACCCATAGACAGTTGTATGAAGCGCATCGAATCATTCCGATTCGATGCGCGCATCGAATCAGGGTTATTCGATGCGCTAAAGGTATCGAATTGGGCCAATTCAATACAGTTTTGGGCCGGCCCAATCCACAGTGCTGGACTAATCCTAAAATACTCCTACCACATAATCCCCCATTTTTAAGGTTATTACGCGTAGTTTAAGTAGAATGGATATTAGGTTATGCTTTAACAATCGCTACAAGCCACTTATTATTCAACTCTCTCTCTCCTTTTCATACTCCATTTTTTATTTCCCATCTACGACGCAGTAGTTTTTGGCATTTACTACTACAAGCTAGCTAGTTAAAAATAATAGTGGAAGTTCCCCTAAAAAAAGTATAGTGGAATCAACATCTACAACGTGTGCTTCTTATTGTTTCTTTTACAATAGCAAAGCTTAAAATTTTGTTAGAAATGGCAGACAGATGCTTTATCCCACCTGCACTTACTGATTCTCTGATGGTGATTTGTTTCTGGTTTTTAACTAAGCATAACTACTGCTCTCTTCTCAGATTGTGCCACACACCACCAACGTATCATATGCAAATCTACAACATTATTCTAGCAAATCTACAACAAATGATATAACATGAAATCAGAACATTCTATGCCGTTGTCGTGTACGAGAGCTTACATTAGAATATTGATTTTGGAGCTTATTAATGAAGTACATTAATTTGCTAGATTTAAGTTTGATTTCAAAAAAGAAAAAAGAAAAGAAAAGACAAATAGAGTTGGCCTTGCAACAAACAGGAAACTAAATTATTTATTAGAACTCTTCAATAGAAAATGGTTGAATCACTGTTTGTGTTCTTACCGACATTTCTGTTAGATTATTTTAATAAAAAATAATATTAGGGTGGGGTGGGTGGGTAATTACTCTAGAATGCAGCGGTTGGGCATTGATTATTTCTTATCAAGAAACTGATTTTCTTTTACGCATAGGCTCCGTTTGATTTTCCGGAAAATGGAAGAAAAGGATAAAAAAGAAAAGGAAAAACAAGGTTTTTCAAGAAGTTTCTTAGAAAAACTAAAAATAAAAATCCCTTATTTTTTGGCGGTTGACTCATAATGATTTTCCAGAGAAAATTCTCATTATGTGTAAAGGCTTGTACTTATTATTAATCTAAATGTTTAAAAATCAAATTATACTTTGTGCATGGAAATATGTATTATAAACAATAGACAAAAAAAACTATAAAATTGGGTAATATTTTTATTCTTGATGTTCTTATTAAAACTACTTTATGCAAATTAACTTTATTTTATAAATACTATGATAATTACCTTTATATATTTATAATATATTAAATCTTTCAAATTAACTCAAGACCAAAGAACATAAATGATAAAGATACAACAAACACATAACTGAAATAAATATTTATGCACCTTGTGTAGGCGAAGAATATTGATAGGTATAACAAAGATATAATATAGTTTATATAGAGATTAACAAAAGAAATTTTGTTTAGATTGGTGGAAAATGACAAATTTTAAATTTTTAAAAAAAGTTGGGAACTTTGATGAAACTTTTCCACATTTTTTGTGGGAAGTGAGATAAATTATAAAATGGGAGATAATTTTCACAAGATTTTCTTAGGATGAAATTTTCAATGTTTTTCCCTCTTTTCCATAAATTTCCTTTATTTTCAAGAAAATCTCAATATACCAAACACTAGGAAAAAAAGTTTTTTCTTCATTTTCTTTCTCCATTTTTCGGGAAAACAAACGGAGTCATAAACAACATTACATATGCATGTTACATGAAGCTTACTGTTGAAGGTGGATTACTTGGTCAAATTCTTAATATCAACGGGTGATCAGGCGTTCTATGACCTTTATGTCAAACTTAAGACTCAATTTGTAACCTCCAAATGGTTCATGTGGTCGGATTTTCTTGTCCTATATATTTAGCCCGTTTCCTTTTCATCTTGTGGTGTGAACGTGTGGTTAGGTTGTATCATGAATATGAACATGCATGGTGTGACTCTACTGCATATTCATCGTGATTAAGGGCACAAATTGGGATGAGGCGCTGACTAAGTACCGACTCTTTTTAAGACGATTCACGCTCCTAATTCACGATGAATATGTAGTAGGGTCACACCGTGAATATTCACCTTCATGATACAACAGTCCAATCACACGTTGTGTTTATTTTTTTAACTGAACCTTACAAAATGATATGGGCATTTCCCGCATACTGGGCCTGGCCCAAACCAGGCCCATATTGGACCATATTAGGGGCCACTATCTATGTCATATCGGTAATAATCACCGATATGTTACTGTGGTCCCCGGATCCCGAGGTTTATAAATACGCGGTGCTCGGATCCCAAAACAAGCAATAATTATCCCTCAGCTACCGTGCATCATATCGAAAGGCATCCCCGATATCACTTCCGATATCTCATTCGATATCGGGGTTATCTCGTGCACCTGTGACACGTCACACCACATCATCACCGATATCACGTCGGGGGTCATTCTCGATATCACATCGAAAACAATCACCGACTTACATTCGATCTAGTACCGGGTTTCCACTCCCATCCAAGCATCGAGGCATTGGTTCGAGGTGTTCCGGACCAAGTCTACACGAGATACGTAGTGTAGGCCTGATTTGAGATAGACTCGTTGTATTGCTAGACTATACACTTGTAACTGACACTCATATATATATAAAACGATCTATTGCCAAATCGGTGGCGCCGTCTGTGGGAACCATTTCACAGACTAGGACGTCAAGATGCAAGGAAGGAGGACCCGATCCGCATTTAATGGAGTTGTGACTAGGGGCGCCAGGATGGAGGACACGCAACACCCCCAACACCCAACTGACCAAGAACAGACAGTGGCCCAAGCCGAGATGGAGCTTCCTCCTTCACAGTACGAGCCTCGACGAAGGCGCGGGCCCGGGAGGCCGCCACGATCCACGGATGCCGGTTCAACCTTCGCCGTACCAAATACGACGGAACCCGCGGTTGAGGGCCCGACCACTGAGAACCCCGCGACAGACATTCCGTTGACCGAGGTGCCGAACACGGATCCTCCCGGCTCAGAGGGGTTGAGGGCCACAGGACGGAGCGCCATTCCCCCCGCCACCATAAGCCCGGAGATGTTAGCACAAATTAATGCTTCTGTGAAAGCAGCGCTAGACGCTACGATGGAGACTTTGTTGCCACACATGGTGGGATGAAGGACGAGGCAAGAGTGGGGCGAAGAGGAGATCCCGGAAGGGGGTCGAAGGGACAATGCGGGAAAAGGTTGTTGGACAGGGGCCGAAAGTGAAGAGAGGGTAGAAGTAAGTGATGATACTGAGGATGACCGAAGGACCGGGGCATTCGTGGAGAAAAGACGTAACACGCTAAGGGAAACAGTTAAAGTGACGAAGGGCATGGAGGATGGGAGAAGGAACGAAAGTCATGGAGCTACAACAGTAGGATACCAACTACCGTTGACTCCCGTCTGTATTGAAATCGAGAGGGAGGTATTGTGCAGAGGAGACAAGATTCCAACCGTAAAACCATATGATGGGAAGAGCGACCCGAGGGATCACATACACGCCGTGGAGAGCCTCTTGAACCTACAAGACTTCTCCGAGGGTATTAAGGCAAAAATAATGGCGACGACACTGATAGAAGCAGCATTAGACTGGTTTAACATAATTGAAGCAGGATCTATTTCGAGCTTCGGGCAGATGAAGGAGAGGTTGGAGAACCACTTTTCCAGTCATAAGCGGATGAAGACAAGCATGTACCATCTGGAAGCGGTGAAACAGAAAGAGAGAGAAACTCTCGGCGAGTTCATGAACAGATTCAATGAGGAGCTATTGAAGGTGGATAACCCCTACGGGGGACAAGTGTTGCAGACCCTGTTCAGGGCAACGACACACTACAGATTTGCCAAAGAGTTGATCAAGCAAGCGGAACCTACCATCAATCGGATAAACGAGTTGGCACATACTGTGATTTACGAAGACGCGATGATGGCAGCCAAGTTCAGACCCCAGGAATCCGGCCGGGAAAGGGGTAGAGAGCTATGGAACAAGAGTAGGGGAGGAAGAGACAGGTCCCCAAAGAGATATACCCCCCCCAATCAGGACATTCGCACTATATTGGCCGTCGCGCAAAGCAGGAATTGGCTAAGCCCGCCTCGGAAAATCAAGGAGACGGAGTTCACCAAGAAATCTAGACGCTACTGCGAGTATCACCGCCAAAAAGGTCATGACACGAAGGACTGCTATGACCTGAAGGATGAGATTGAGAGATTGATTAAGGACGGGAGGTTAATAGAGTTCATTAAGGCGAGCGGGCAGTATGCTGCATCAAGAGAGCGGTCCGAGTCCCCAAGAAAGGAGGGCCTTAGGCAATTGAGAGTGGACAAGGACGCGATGCGATAAATAATGCGCCTTCAAGGGGGTGATTAATGTGATAAGCGGTGGGACCGCGGGGGCGGATTCAACCAACCAGAGGAAGAATATAACTCGTGGGTTGAAAGAGGACCGATTCGTCGGATTCACGACGTTAGATTGAGGAGCTTCTAGACGAGGTTATCATGTTTTCCGGCAGGGACCTCATAGATCTCAGCCCCGAAGCCATCCAGGCAAGCGAGCTTGACTGCCCCCTGATTGTTTAGCTTGATATCGCTAACTATGCTATACACAAGGTACTTATAGACAACGGTAGCTCCACCAACGTTATTTTTGTGCATGCTTTGGAGAAGATGGCACTCGGCCACCACGTAGTTGAATAGGTCCGTACTCCACTGGTAGGGTTTGGCGGAGCAGAGACAATTCCCCTAGGGCAAGTGAACCTTCTCACATCATTCGGACAAGAACCGCACAGGCGAACGATTAATGTTCAATACACAATCGTGGACCAACCATTTGCATACAATGTCATAATCGGCAGGCCGACCCTTAACGCAATAAGAGCGGTGGTATCCACATTCCATCAGAAGATTAAATTCCCAGCAGGATGAGGGGTCAGAGAAGTGGTCGCTAACCAGAATGAGGCTTGGTTCTGCTACATCACTTCTCTTACGTTTCCGAGAATTAGAGAAGCGGAGGAAGAAACAATTGGGCCAAATCATGATCAGCAAGCTACGGAGTGATCGCCATGAGGAACAACAGAACAACACTTTAAATTTCAGTAGTATTAAATTATGCTCGAACAATTGAAACATTGCCCCATCGCGGGTTAGCCTGTAAACTTAAAACAGGGGGAACTACGCTGGTCTGATTCCCCATGCAACGGGATACGTAGGCGGGTAAGGTTTACCTAGCCCTCGACCGTTATCTCTTATTTTGCCCCTTCGTGGGTCGGCATGTAACCTAAAACAAGGGGAACTACGCCGGTCTGATTCCCCATTCAACGGAATACGTAGGCGGGTTAGGGTTACCTAGCCTTCGACCGTTATCCGTCATTACCCTTTTATTTGTTGCTTTGTGGAATCTCATATTTCATGCAGGGATATGTCCTAAGCGGACATTATAGAAGTGCAGAGAATGGCACAAAGAATTGGGGAATGTTCCCCTAGATATATGTTTAACACATCGCCCTCTGACAGGTACATGGCTCAAAGGGTCGCACCTTACTATATCCGAAAAGGACATAGAGAATATTAAAAGGGGGATTCAGGGGGCATTGCCCCAGATTATTCAATATTATCTATTCAAACAGGTACAACAGGTACAACAGGCACGATAGAGCACAATGGAAACATTGTTTCTCGTATAAAACTGATATTCCCAAATTAGGGGAACATCCCGCAGATAACACATGCACATCATTTTGTGCTTTCGTATCAGCTTTTACGTCGAATTTTTTTCTTCTCTGTGTTGTTTTACAGGACTTAAAGACCTACAGATTCAACGACGACAGAGTCACCAAGAGACATAGTCAAAAACACAGCGAAAAGGCTCGCCTATAACATAAAAAATATCCCTTGTGATAACGAGATCGATCAAAAACAATTCAACGGTAGTGGGTTCCCTGTGATAACGGGATGCGCCCCTACCCCCAAGAAAAAATCCCCTGTGATAACGGGGTCGATTCAAGAAAAAATTCCATGTGATAACGGGGCCAATCCAAGAAAAAATTCCCTGTGATAACGGGGCCAATCCAAGAAAAAATCCCATGTGATAACGGGGTCGATTCAAGAAAAAATTCCCTGTGATAACGGGGTCGACTCAAGAAAAAATTCCCTGTAATAACGGGGTCGACTCAAGAAAAAATTCCATGTGATAACGGGGCAAATCCAAGAAAAAATCCCCTGTGATAACGGGGTCGATTCAAGAAAAAATTCCCTGTGATAACGGGGCAAATCCAAGAAAAAACCCCCTGTGATAACGGGGTCGATTCAAGAAAAAATTTCCTGTGATAACGGGGCCAATCCAAGAAAAAATCCCTTGTGATAACGGGGTCGATTCAAGAAAAAATCCCATGTGATAACGGGGTCGACTCAAGAAAAAATTCCCTGTGATAACAGGGCCAATCCAAGAAAAAAAATCCCCTGTGATAACGGGGTCGATTCAAGAAAAAATTCCCTGTGATAACGGGGCCAATCCAAGAAAAAATCCCCTGTGATAACGGGGTCGACTCAAGAAAAAATTCCCTGTGATAACGGGCCGGACTTTGACACTTCAAGGAGGGGTAACAATAACACAAGCAATCATACCATGGAATATGTATGAGCAAATATATATCAGGACACGCAGAAAAGATCGATTAAATTAACGGGTAAAACTATGAGTCATATTACAGAGGCAATTGCGCCAAAAGAAAAATACAGACTCCTAAACTCTCAACCGGGATAACGAGGGGCCCCTTTGATGTGGATTAATGCCAAACTCTTCTGCTCGATGATCTCGCGGTACTCGGCCTCTGGTTCTAAATCCTCGTCGTCATCGTCGGAGTCCTCAGAAAATTCCCCGTCCGGCCGCTTCAACGAATTTATGGCTGAAGGGTCGTAACCATCCTTGAAACCACCTTCCAGCTGAATTTGACCTATGACAGAGGCCTTGGCTTCCTCCCGCTCGAGCAAGCCCCGCTCAGCACACATCATCTTATACGACCGACTCAGAAGGAACTGTTTGGCCGCACTGGTCAATTGGCTTTTGCTCAGCGTCATGCACCGCATATGCCTCTCAGCCTGGGCTAATTGGTCCTTCAGAATTGCGACCTCAGCTTCAAGTGCCTCCCGACGAGATGCCTCTTGACCAGCGATAAGTCGAGACTCATTGAGCTCTGCGATCAACCTTTTATTATCATTTAACATGCCTCCCACATTACTCTCGCTGGCCCTCAAAATATCCATGGCCTCGTCTCTCTCATGCTGAAGTTGTACGGCAGCAACATGATCGTATTCGCCCAATTTCTCGAGCAAACCATTGGTAACTCGGAGCGACTCGGCGTGATCCGATTGGCCCTTAACGGCCATCGTCAAGAAACCTTTCAAAAAACCCGCTACCTGCACGTCCACAATAAGGAGTCGATCGCTCAGTCAAAAGAAAACCCAAAGGAAATACACATTCAATGGCACAAAGACTACTTACAGAGTGGAAGAGACCAATGTGATCCCCACTTGAACTACCCTCTTCATTCCTTCTCTTTCGCCCCATGGACGTCCCAACATCAACGTCAGGTTGAGATTGCGAAGCACTACCCACCCCGAAAATATTTTCACTCGAGGAGGGAGCAGATTTCTTCGCATTCTTGCGTACGCCCTCACGACCCCTCTTCTTGACGAGTGGAGGTGCGTCATCTGTAGCGGTTTCGGCCCTAGCTGTCTACGTCTCGCTATCGCATCCAGACTACAACACTCCACTAGCTCGGCTGCGAAACACACAAAATAGAGGATCAAGAGATAAATCGAGGGGAAAATATCAATTTACAAAGATATAACACTTACCGAGCGTAGAGGGACCGTTATACCGCACGGGAGATATCCCACTTGCTCGCAAAACTACGTCACTACAAAGCAGGGTACCGTCATATGGATGGTTAATCAACTTCCTTAGAAACTCGAGGCTATGTGCAATAGGCCCGACAGCGGCTTGCCTCTCATATTTGGTGTCTTCACACCACACGCTAGGAAGCGCATCAAACTCACCAGCCGTCCTCTCCTGGATGTACATATACTCGCACTTATTTCCAAATCCGTAGCTAGTTTGAGTATATTGCACGAACCTAAGCCCCGCCTGAGCTCGCACACAGAAGAACCCCTATCACCACCCTTCCTGTTGACCATGACACTAAAGAGCTCCCATAACTCGTTAGCTCCACAAGGGGCACCCAACGCCCTCATAACACAAATGAAAGCTACAATGTACCCCAGAGAATTGGGGGATAGCTGTCCCAAGCAGACCCCGATGCTTGCTATGATAGCACTAACCGCAGGATCAATCGGGAAGAGCAACCTGTTCTTGAAGTGCTTGGCATTGACAATAATGCAGCCGTATGGTGGGGTATGCATTCGTTGATCGGCACTGGGGAATATGACCTTATACCCCTCGGGAATGTTATACTCATCTGAGTAATAACCAGCATAATGAGGGACATGAGATGTCATGTCCTCGTACTTCTCAGAGGTCTTATATTTCGGGGGGCTGACCTCAAAGCCCCATTCGTCCATGTTAGGGCCGACAGCTTCGGGCGGAGCAGAAAATTCAGCACCGCCCTGTTCACCAGTTAGTTGTTCAGGTCCAAACATCTCGTTTTCGGAGTATACGGTTCCACCCTCTTCGAAATTCATCTCAGGCAAATCTGCGCCAACACTGTCCCCGGCAAATGACATGTTAACGCACTAAAGGATGAAAGTCAATATCGAACGTGATATCGGAGAAGGTATCGAATTCGATAGCGAAAATTAAAATCAAAGGAAGATATCGAAACTGAGGTCGAATTCTATATCGAAAGTCAAATTCGACGTGTTTTTCGAAGGAACAACGAAGATTCGCTAAAAGCCAAAGTGGGTTTTCACCTTCCTGACAGCCTATTTATAGATATCGGAGATACTAGATCGAAACACAATTTCGATCTCACATCGGTATTAATATTCGATATAGATAAAGGACTTGGGGACGGACATGCGCACAGGGGAGATCACCCTACCTACAGACAGACGATTTAACCACATCGAAAGACACTTTCGATATGATGTCGAATATGAGTCTCGACATACTATCAAAGATGAAACCCAACATCCTACCCAACTACGCGAAGAGCCGCGAGAATATAACAACTGCCCTGACAACCCCATCACAATTCTCAAAGTGCAATCCCCATATTTACAACAAACTCAAATGCCAAGAAACGTAGAATTCAAACGAGGACCTCAAACTATGCGTCCACTGCATTAGGAGACCCACCGAAGCTCATCACAAAGCGCATTCCCCGCATATTTGATCTCCGTCATTTGAACTGGCGGACGAGGGGTACAGGTAACCCAGAAATTTAAAATTAAATTTGCGAATTTTATCTTTAAGACAAGAATCCCCAAATTGGGGGACTACATGATATGGGCATTTCCCGCATACTGGGCCTGGCCCAAACCAGGCCCATATTGGACCATATCGGGGGCTACTTTCGATGTCATATCGGTAATAATCACCAATATGTTATTGTGGTCCCCGGATCCCGAGGTCTATAAATACGCGGTGCCCGGATCCCAAAACAAGCAATAATTATCCCTCAGCTACCGTGTATCATATCGAAAGGCATCCCCGATATCACTTCCGATATCTCATTCGATATCGGGGTTATCTCGTGCACCTTTGACACGTCACACCTCATCATCACCGATATCACGTCGGGGGTCATCCTCGATATCACATCGGAGACAATCACCGACGTACATTCGATCTAGTACCGGGTTTCCACTCCCATCCAAGCATCGAGGCGTTGGTTCGAGGTGTTCTGGACCAAGTCTACACGAGATACGTAGTGTAGGCCTGATTTGAGATAGACTTGTTGTATTGCTAGACTATACACTTGTAACCGACACTCATATATATATAAAATGATCTTTTGCCAAATCACAAAAAGAAACGAATATTTTGCCCAACACTTTGCTCTTGCTCCAATACTATACATTAGTAGTAAGATAATATATTATTTTTATGATATATTTGCTTAGTGGAGAAACCAAATGGGGGAGGCATTAACTATAAGTTTATAATTACAAAAAATCTAGAATAAAACAAACAAAAAAGAACTTATATAATCTTGAAAATATTCAAAATATATTTGACTCAAATCAAATTGCTCTTAAGGCAAATTTTTTAATGAAAAGAAATGATTACATGAACACTAATTTATAAATTGTGGTAAATAAACATGAATTTTTCTTGGTTACTAAAATAATAGGTGGTATGGAATAATATAGTTGAGCGTATTTGGTGCACTATTAATAATACATAACGAATTAGACAGTGAATAATATGTCATTAGAAAGCCACATGTGTCTATGTTACAACGCAATGAGCGGAATTCAATTTGGGGGTCCGGAGAGAAAGTTATACTCAATATAGTACAGCTGCACAGATCTGGCCCAACTCGAGTATGCTAAGCCTGAAAATTACCTTAAAGCCCCTCTACTGATGCCTATGTATACCTCCCCCCCCCCCCAAGCAAAAGAGGACAAAGGAGAAGCTTCACGGTCGAACAGAGAAAACAGTCGAATGGAGAAAACGGCCGAACAGAGAAAACATTCGAACCTAGTCCAACTAAGAAAATGGTCGAACAAGGAAAAGTGGTTGAGGCCTAGAACCCAAAAAGTATCTAATCCATATATGTTCAGAAATCTACGTGAGTCAAGGTCCCGAATCAAGAAGCGGATCGAGGTTTCGATCAACCAATAGAGAGATATGATCGAAATCGTGAAGTCGTGCAATGCAGTTCGATAGTAACCCTCGAACAGGGAAACATGTCGAACCCTCTAACCCTCAAACCCAAAAAGTATCAAATCCATATATGGCCTGAAAGATGTGTGAGTTAGGGTCCCTAATCAAGAAGCGGATTGAGGTTTTGACAACCAATGTGGAGCTATGATCGAAATCGTGAAGCCGCACAATGCAAAATCAAGTGAACCGAACAGCCAGACCGAGGCTCGACCCTTCGAAGGCTATTCAAAAGAGACAAACTACGTTCGGCTTGAATCCCTCAATGAGATACACATGTAGCTTAGCACTATTCCAAGTTCAGTCCAGAATCATAAGTATCCAACCTTTCTTGTCGCGATGCTTGGAGTGCAGGTGTGTAAAGGACTAAGCTGATTCTAACACAAATATGAATCAGTCTAATGTGGAGTGTCTTATCAACCTGCCAAGTCGGCAGATGAAAGCATGCCAAATTAGTGGCGTCTTCTGTGGGTACACACTACATGTACTCGAGAATAAGCTTGCAATCCCAAAGTCAATCCTAGTTTTATTGACGAACAATTACAGAGTTGACAACTTAGAACTCGGTGACAAGCAAAACAAGGAGTGATGCTAATAGCAGTAATCAAATCCATGTTACGGCCAAGGAAAACTACATCATCGGAAGAAAGATTTGGGAGTCTCCAATCCCAATCATTTACATTATTTTATTTTAATGCTAATAGATTTCTAGGCAAGCCTATGCCTTATCTTTTTACATGCAACGGCTGGGAGGAGCTTCCTCTGCAGAGACAAATAACTACACTCCGAATAATGTCATAATTTGCCTTACCCTTATGTGGTATCAAATAATCTTATCAACAAGTAGTATCAAAGAATCTTACCCATAAATGGTATCAAAGAATCTTACCCTTATGTGGTATCAAAGAATCTTACCCGTAATTGGTGTCAAAGAATCTTATATGTAGGTGGTATCAAGAATATTATCCGTAAGTGGTATCAAAGAATCTTGCCATTAAGTGGTATCAAAGAATCTTACTCGTAGGTGGTATGAAAGAATCTTAGCTCAATGCAATTCAAGAGACTTGCACTTTTTCTAAGCATCGAGAGTTGGATATTTTGATGACTTACATGTATAAGAATTGAACCCTAAATTCGATACTTAATCCAACATTCGACAGTCTGTGTTCGACAATAAGTACTTGGGTCTTCAAAATAGAAGCTAGCCTTATTCGAGAGTCAGAGATTCGACATTTTCACATTTTGGTTGTTCTTTACTATCGACAGTCAGGTGCTTACAGCGTTATCAGGTCGATTGTCCTACAGTTCGATAGTTGCCCAATTCGAGAGATCCAGATTCAAGGCTTCTAGTTATTCTAGTCCTTCTAAAGGTGTTAGCTGGTCCATTCTTATGATGGATTACCTTAGCTTGGTGTAGTTCAGGCTTGATTATATTCTCGTGGTATGATGAAAGCACTGCCCAAGATGGTGTAATAGACATCTATCGATCACGGCACAAAGCAAACCTAAAGTCTCAAGAGACGGACATCGACCCAATATGGTCAGATGCAAACCTAAATTCTCAAAAGATAGACATCGGGCCCGATGAGGTCAGATGCAAGCATGAAGTCTCAAGAGCCGGACATGGACCCAAAGTGGTCAGATGCGAACCTAAAGTCTCAAAAGATGGACATCGGCCAAACATGGTTAGATTCAAATCTAAAATATCAGAGATGAACATTGCCTCGACGTGGTTAGGTGCAAACCTAAAATCACAAAATATGGACATTTGCCTGGCATGGCCAGATGCAAACCTAAAAGCTCAGAGATGGACATCGGCCCGACAAGGTCAGATGCAAACCTAAAATCTCAGAGATAAACATTGATCTAACACAGTCATATGCCAACTTAAATCTCAAAGGATAGACATCTGCTGGCACTTAAACAAATAAGCATGAGTTCGAGATTTGACATTAGCCGTGCATTCGTGCTTCTATTTCTTTTGACACTCGCTCATTTGTGTGGGGCACATGGACGTCAACTATTAACAGGTGCGAGTTAAGATGTTATTCAAAAGAATTTATTTGCTAAAATACTTAATTTGCTGCCAAGTAAGAGTTCTTGTTTCAGGTCATTGACAACAGTTGTTTTACGCATAACTAAAATTTTAAAACTCATTTAAATAATTAGGTGCTAATGTGATCCAGAACGAAACTTCTTTTTGATTAAACTATGTACCACTTTTATTTGAGGTGCATATTTTTATATTAATTCTCTTTTAGGTAGTTTGTATGTGGTTGATGTATAGGATTATTGAGTTAGAGATGGCTTTACATAAATAGCAAAAAATTATTGTGTAGAAAAATAAACTAATAAGTCTTGTGCAAGATACGCAACATAGGCACACACCAGTTACGAGTAAAAATACCATGCTTTAGAAATATTAAAATCGTGTATATTCCTCATCAAGCTTCAAAACAATTAAGATTCTCCCTAAATTTTAAATTATTTTGTACGAGCGAGGATGTCATTAATATGAACTCACGATGTTAGTCTTTATCATTATATTTTACAGATGTAGGAGCAACATATGGGCAATTCGTTGAACCGACAGGAGTTATGGATTGCTATGACACATGCGCGGCTAATTGCCATTTACCATTCAACCAGATTTGTTTGGAGAATTGTCTCTTAAGTTGTATTTTTCCTAAGGCAAATTAACCAATATCATACAACAATGCACCGAGGACAAAGATGAATAGTGTCGAAATTTGAAAAATTAAGAGTAGACTAAATAAAAGACTTATTTGTCGTATGCTCGAATCCATATATTACTAATAGATCAGAAGTGTTTGGCTCAACAATTCTATTTTTATTCATTGTTGGCAATGAAACAATACTAGAAATATATATATAGATATATATATATATATATATATATATATATTATATCTTTTCACGAAAATAAACGTGAAACACTTTTATCTAGATTAGTATTTATTTATGTATGTGTGCAATCCCGTATAATCATGTATAAAAATTTGCAAATACATATTGTACACTTTTTGGTACTTCACATCATTAAATTGCAAAACCCCTACTAGGCATTTGACAAAAAAAATCGCTACTAGGCTTCTTTATATTATAAATGTGTGGAACAAATTTGCACATTTCACCCAAATATATTTAAAGAACAAAAACAATGTGTCTTTTGACAATGATTTTTTGGATTCTGCCTTCAAATCTTATGTTAATTTTTTGTTTTATAAATAAATCATTTGTTATTTTTACTACCCAATATTTTGTAAAAAAAAGAAAGATAAACACAAGGTCTAAAAAGATAAGCTGAAAATGGACACGAGCATAGGTAAAACAACGTGTAATTTGTAGGCGTAAATTGGATTTTACCAATAAAATTTTTACATTTATGTTGGTATGAAAGTAAATTTTAATGGGCCTTGCGCTTTGACTTACAAAACCTTGCCTTTTGGATTACCCATGCCAGATATTTTAGCATAATTAGAAATTATTATTTAAATTGAGAAAAATAAAAGTTTAAAACTAATCAATATAATTATTTTATTTTTTGTGTGTAAGTGTGATTAATTTAAAATATATTGAGATGAGAGTGTAATTATATAAAATATTTGAGGTAAAAATTCAAATGAAAAACTAAGACAAGGGGTCATGTAGAATATTCTGGGGGAATTTTGGAATATTCCTTTGCCGCAATGTCGATAATTGCAAATTATTACAACATATAGGACTTGCGGTGCTGATTCTCAACATAGAGGACATCTTTGAAAAATAGTTAACATAAATGACGGACAAAGCAAAGTTCCCACATTGAGACCTTTTGTGCAACTCGTTTTGTTTTCAACTTTTAATTAGTCTCAAATTATACTTAATTAATTGTAGAGTACTTTAAAAACTTGGCTATTGAAATTTTAGGAATTTCATTCATTTGTACATTTGGTCTAATATCGAATGAGTTCTTTTAAATCTTATGTCCGTACTTTTAAATAAAAAATGTTAGAACTAATGCTCTGATTTGAAAGGTCCATAACCGTTCCAAAATGTAACTAATCTAATGTATACTATTCACAATCCAATAAGCATTGGATTACGTGTTTGTTATAAAAAAATGATCAAGTTGCAGTTTCTCTCTTCAATTATTTACCATTGTGGATAAATTAAAAATTACAAATCTTTTTGGGTTCTTGTTGTTTATTTATTCATTATTTTCTTTAATCAAATTATAGCTTAGCAAAACCAATCTACAATTATCTATACTATGGAAAAAGGAAAGCCATCTTCATGCCAATATTTTGATTTCTTTCAACCCATTAACGCACTATTAAACCTTATTCTTAGTTGGGATACAACTGTAATTTATTTTTTCTTCATGATTATTTAACCTCCTAATTAAAGGAAAATATTTCTGAAACTGTTACCTACATAAAATGATTAAGATATATTATTTTTTTACAGATATTAAAGTTATAAGTATTTACCATACAAATTAAATATACTATATAAAAAACTAAATTAATTATATAAGCGAGCGTCGCTCGATGTTTTGCGTGTTATGCAATCCAAGGCAATTGAATTACAGCACTGTAACTTTGATGTAGACATCTTGGTGTATTATAATAATACATTTTACGACTCTAAACTGTAAACATAATAACTAAATAGTGGTTTTGTGTTAGCAATAGTAATGTATTTGAGTTGAAGTTATGCCTGGTTCGCATAGAACACAAAAGAGATTTTCTTAGATTAATTTTGAATATAGAAAATTTCATATGCATGGTCAACTTATAAAATAAAATAAGTTATATAGTGAGTTTCTTGGTGTGTACATATGTGGGTGTTTTTGTTTTTTTATGTGCTTTAAAAAAAAAAGGAGAGTGTAATTTGGTACAATGTTGCATTAGAGCCTATCCAAGAAAAGTAAAAAAAATAACAAATGCCATATTAAAGTTTTCCAAGTCTTTCAGGCAATTTGCTTATTCTTCAAGAAAAATTGTGGAACGTAAATTTTCTTTTTTAATTTGAAATTAACAAGATCTACTGAGTTACAAACATTACAAGTACAACGTGAAAACCTAACTTGTGTCATCTTTAATTAGCTAAATCTCCTTGTATTTTAACTAGTCATAACCCCCTACGCTATTTTGTAAAAGTCAAATAACACCCTCCACAATTAAATTGTGTAACACGCGCCCCTTATGCAACTACTAGTAAATTGTTTTCCTTCCGATAACAAAATTGTCCTCGAACATTAGAACAATAAAAGTACATTCACATAAAGCGATTTTTTACATTTTTTTTTATTTTTCTTCAAATACTTAATGCATACAATGATTATTGTAATAGTTTAAAAGTTACAATTTTTGGGAGACTAGTGAATTTCACAATTATATGTTAAATCATTCAAATGGGGCATCTTTTTCATCTGTTATGTTGCCAACTTACAACCACATTTCCTAATACGACCACTTAATAAATGCCTTTAACCCCCAACTAACCTCTTGAATTTGCTTATATAATGAACCACAAAGCACGACCATGTACAACAGCTCCCTTAAGAAACCACTTAAACTAATAAGCATGAGTTCGAGATTTGACATTAGCCGTGCATTCGTGCTTCTATTTCTTTTGACACACGCTCATTTGTGTGGTGCACATGGACGTCAACTATTATCATGTGCGAGTTAAGATGTTATTCAAAAGAATTTATTTGCTAAAATACTTAATTTGCTGCCAAGTAAGAGTTCTTGTTTCAGGTCATTGACAATAGTTGTTTTATACATAACTAAAATTTTAAAACTCATTTAAATAATTAGGTGCTAATGTGATCCAGAACGAAACTCCTATTTGATTAAACTATGTACCACTTTTATTTGAGGTGCATATTTTTATATTAATTCTCTTTTAGGTAGTTTGTATGTGGTTGATGTGTAGGATTATTGAGTCAGAGATGGCTTTACATAAATAGCAAAAAATTATTGTGTAGAAAAATAAACTAATAAGTCTTGTCCAAGATACGCAACATAGGCACATACCAGTTACGAGTAAAAATACCATGCTTTAGAAATATTAAAACCGTGTATATTCCTCATCAGGCTTCAAAATAATTAAGATTCTCCCTAAATTTTAAATTATTTTGTACGAGCGAGGATGTCATTAATATGAACTCACGATGTTAGTCTTTATCATTATATTTTACAGATGCATGAGCAACATATGGGCAATTCGTTGAACCGACAAGAGTTATGGATTGTTATGACACATGCGCGGCTAATTGCCATTTACCATTCAACCATATTTGTTTGGAGAATTGTCTCTTAAGTTGTATTTTTCCTAAGGCAAATTAACCAATATCATACAACAATGCACCGAGGACAAAGATGAATAGTGTCGAAATTTGGAAAATTAAGAGTAGACTAAATAAAAGACTTATTTGTCGTATGCTCGAATCCATATATTACTAATAGATCAGAAGTGTTTGGCTCAACAATTCTATTTTTATTCATTGTTGGCAATGAAACAATACTAGAAATATATATATATATATATATATTATCTTTTCACGAAAATAAACGTAAAACACTTTTATCTAGATTAATATTTATTTATGTATGCGTGCAATCCCGTATAATCATGTGTAAAAATTTGCAAATACATATTGTACACTTTTTGGTACTTCACATCATTAAATTGCAAAATCCCTACTAGGCATTTGACAAAAAAAATCGCTACTAGGCTTCTTTATGTTATAAATGTGTGGAACAAATTTGCACATTTCACCCAAATATATTTAAAGAACAAAAATGATTTTTTGGATTCTGCCTTCAAATCTTATGTTAATTTTTTGTTTTATAAATAAATCATTTGTTATTTTTACTACCCAATATTTAGTGAAAAAAAAGATAAACACAAGGTCCAAAAAGATAAGCTGAAAATGGACACGAGCATAGGTAAAACAACGTGTAATTTGTAGGCGTAAATTGGATTTTACCAATCAAATTTTTACATTTATGTTGGTATGAAAGTAAATTTTAATGGGCCTTGCGCTTTGACTTACAAAATCTTGCCTTTTGGATTACCCATGCTAGATATTTTAGCATAATTAGAAATTATTATTTAAATTGAGAAAATAAAAAGTTTAAAACTTATTAATATAATTATTTTATTTTTTTGTGTGTAAGTGTGTTTAATTTAAAATATATTGAGATGAGAGTGTAATTATATTAAATATTTGAGGTAAAAATTCAAATGAAAAACTAAGACAAGGGGTCATGTAGAATATTCCGGGGGGAGCCGCAATGTCGATAATTGTAAATTATTACAACATATAGGACTTGCGGTGCTGATTCTCAACATAGAGGACGTCTTTGAAAAATAGTTAACATAAATGACGGACAAAGCAAAGTTCCCACATTGAGACCTTTTGTGCAACTCGTTTTGTTTTCAACTTTTAATTAGTCTCAAATTATACTTAATTAATTGTAGAGTACTTTAAAAACCTGGCTATTGAAATTTTAGGAATTTCATTCATTTGTACATTTGGTCTAATATCGAATGAGTTCTTTTAAATCTTATGTCCGTACTTTTAAATAAAAAATGTTCGAACTAATGCTCTGATTTGAAAGGTCCATAACCGTTCCAAAATGTAACTAATCTAATGCATACTATTCACAATTCAATAAGCATTGGATTACGTGTTTGTTATAAAAAAAATGATCAAGTTGCATTTTCTCTCTTCAATTATTTACCATTGTGGATAAATTAAAAATTACAAATCTTTTTGGGTTCTTGTTGTTTATTTATTCATTATTTTCTTTAATCAAATTATAGCTTAGCAAAACCAATCTACAATTATCTATACTATGGAAAAGGGAAAGCCATCTTCATGCCAATATTTTGATTTCTTTCAACCCATTAACGCACTATTAAACCTTATCCTTAGTTGGGATACAACTGTAATTTATTTTTTCTTCATGATTATTTAACCTCCTAATTAAAGGAAAATATTTCTGAAACTGTTACCTACATAAAATGATTAAGATATATTATTTTTTTACAGATATTAAAGTTATAATTATTTACCATACAAATTAAATATACTATATAAAAAACTAAATTAATTATATAAGCGAGCGTCGCTCGATGTTTTGCGTGTTATGCAATCCAAGGCAATTGAATTACAGCACTGTAACTTTGATGTAGACATCTTGGTGTATTATAATAATACATTTTACGACTCTAAACTGTAAACATAATAACTAAATAGTGGTTTTGTGTTAGCAATAGTAATGTATTTGAGTTGAAGTTATGCCTGGTTCGCATAGAATACAAAAGAGATTTTCTTAGATTAATTTTGAATTTAGAAAATTTCACATGCATGGTCAACTTATAAAATAAAATAAGTTATATAGTGAGTTTCTTGGTGTGTACATATGTGGGTGTTTTAGTTTTTTATGTGCTTAAAAAAAAAGGAGAGTGTAATTTGGTACCAACGTTGCATTAGAGCCTATCCAAGAAAAGTAAAAAAAATAACAAATGCCATATTAAATTTTTCCAAGTCTTTCAGGCAATTTGTTTATTCTTCAAGAAAAATTGTGGAACGTAAATTATCTTTTTTAATTTGAAATTAACAAGATCTACTGAGTTACAAACATTACAAGTACAACGTGAAAACCTACCTTGTGTCATCTTTAATTAGCTAAATCTCCTTGTATTTTAACTAGTCATAACCCCCCTACGCTATTTTGTAAAAGTCAAATAACACCCTCCATAATTAAATTGTGTAACACGCGCCCCCTTATGCAACTACTAGTAAATTGTTTTCCTTCCGATTACAAAATTGTCCTCGAACATTAGAACAATAAAAGTACATTCACATAAAGCGATTTTTTACATTTTTTTGATTTTTCTTCAAATACTTAATGCATACAATGATTATTGTAATAGTTTAAAAGTTACAATTTTTGGGAGACTAGTGAATTTCACAATTATATGTTAAATCATTCAATTGGGGCATCTTTTTCATCTGTTATGTTGCCAACTTACAACCACATTTCCTAATACAACCACTTAATAAATGCCTTTAACCCCCAACTAACCTCTTGAATTTGCTTATATAATGAACCACAAAGCACGACCATGTACAACAGCTCCGTTGAGAATCTACTTAAACTAATAAGCATGAGTTCGAGATTTGACATTAGCCGTGCATTCGTGCTTCTATTTCTTTTGACACTCGCTCATTTGTGTGGTGCACATGGACGTCAACTATTAACAGGTGCGAGTTAAGATGCTATTCAAAAGAATTTATTTGCTAAAATACTTAATTTGCTGCCAAGTAAGAGTTCTTGTTTCAGGTCATTGACAACAGTTGTTTTATACATAACTAAAATTTTAAAACTCATTTAAATAATTAGGTGCTAATGTGATCCAGAACGAAACTCCTATTTGATTAAACTATGTACCACTTTTATTTGAGGTGCATATTTTTATATTAATTCTCTTTTAGGTAGTTTGTATGTGGTTGATGTGTAGGATTATTGAGTCAGAGATGGCTTTACATAAATAGCAAAAAATTATTGTGTAGAAAAATAAACTAATAAGTCTTGTCCAAGATACACAACATAGGCACATACCAGTTACGAGTAAAAATACCATGCTTTAGAAATATTAAAACCGTGTATATTCCTCATCAGGCTTCAAAACAATTAAGATTCTCCCTAAATTTTAAATTATTTTGTACGAGCGAGGATGTCATTAATATGAACTCACGATGTTAGTCTTTATCATTATATTTTACAGATGCAGGAGCAACATATGGGCAATTCGTTGAACCGACAGGAGTTATGGATTGTTATGACACATGCGCGGCTAATTGCCATTTACCATTCAACCAGATTTGTTTGGAGAATTGTCTCTTAAGTTGTATTTTTCCTAAGGCAAATTAACCAATATCATACAACAATGCACCGAGGACAAAGATGAATAATGTCGAAATTTGAAAAATTAAGAGTAGACTAAATAAAAAACTTATTTGTCGTATGCTCGAATCCATATATTCCTAATAGATCAGAAGTGTTTGGCTCAACAATTCTATTTTTATTCATTGTTGGAAATGAAACAATACTAGATATATAAATATATATATAGATAAATATATATATATATATATTATATTTTCACGAAAATAAACGTGAAACACTTTTATCTAGATTAGTATTTATTTATGTATGCGTGCAATCCCGTATAATCATGTGTAAAAATTTGCAAATACATATTGTACACTTTTTGGTACTTCACATCATTAAATTGCAAAATCCCTACTAGGCATTTGACAAAAAACAAAATCGCTACTAGGCTTCTTTATATTATAAATGTGTGGAACAAATTTGCACATATCACCCAAATATATTTAATGCAACAAAAACAATGTGTCTTTTGACAATGATTTTTTGGATTCTGCCTTCAAATCTTATGTTAATTTTTTGTTTTATAAATAAATCATTTGTTATTTTTACTACCCAATATTTGGTGAAAAAAAGATAACCACAAGGTCTAAAAAGATAAGCTGAAAATGGACACGAGCATAAGTAAAACAACGTGTAATTTGTAGGTGTAAATTGGATTTTACCAATAAAATTTTTACATTTATTTTGGTATGAAAGTAAATTTTAATGGGCCTTGCGCTTTGACTTACAAAACCTTGCCTTTTGGATTACCCATGCTAGATATTTTAGCATAATTAGAAATTATTATTTAAATTGAGAAAAATGAAAGCTTAAAACTTATCAATATAATTTTTTTTTTTTTTTGTGTAAGTGTGTTTAATTTAAAATATATTGAGATGAGAGTGTAATTATATAAAATATTTGGGGTACAAATTCAAATGAAAAACTAAGACAAGGGGTCATGTAGAATATTCCGGGAGAATTTTGGAATATTCCTTTGCCGCAATGTCGATAATTGTAAATTATTACAACATATAGGACTTGCGGTGCTGATTCTAAACATAGAGGACGTCTTTGAAAAATAGTTAACATAAATGACGGACAAAGCAAAGTTCCCGAAAAAGTGCCATACGAAGCTAAAGCTGCAACGAGGAAGGCCGAGTATGAAAAACTAATGAATGCATACAACAATAAACAGGAGGAGAGCTCTGCTGATGAATGTGACGAAGGATCTGAGAGATCAAGATTTGAAGTTCATGGTGATAACGAGGATGCACAGAACGAGGAGAGGGAGACTCAATTTTCAGTTCTTTGAGTTTGTACTCTTTATAGCATGCTACTTTGCTGTTTTCATTTACAGTACTACTGAAAATTTTGTATTGGTCTATTTGGTTGAGGACTCCAAATATGACTTAATGTGTTAGTCCTCATTTTACTTATAAAACTCTATATTTCTTTTGTGCAACTCGTTTTGTTTTCAACTTTTAATTAGTCTCAAATTATACTTAATTAATTGTAGAGTACTTTAAAAACCTGGCTATTGAAGTTTTAGGAATTTCATTCATTTGTTCATTTAGTCTAATATCGAATGAGTTCTTTTAAATCTTATGTCCGTACTTTTAAATAAAAAATGTTTGAACTAATGCTCTGATTTGAAAGGTCCAATAACCGTTCCAAAATGTAACTAATCTAATGTATACTATTCACAATCCAATAAGCATTGGATTACATGTTTGTTATAAAATATATAAAAAGTGATCAAGTGGCCTTTTCTCTCTTCAATTATTTACCATTGTGGATAAATTAAAAATTACAAATCTTTTTGGGTTCTTGTTGTTTATTTATTCATTATTTTCTTTAATCAAATTTTAGCTTAGCAAAACCAATCTACAATTATCTATACTACAGAAAAAAGAAAGCCATCTTCATGCCAATGTTTTGATTTCTTTCAACCCCTTAACGCACTATTAAACCTTATTCTTAGTTGGGATACAACTGTAATTTATTTTTTCTTCATGATTATTTAACCTCCTAATTAAAGGAACATATTTGTGAAACTATTACCTACATAAAATGATTAAGATATATTATTTTTTTTACAGATATTAAAGTTATAAGTATTTACCATACAAATTAAATATACTATATAAAAAACTAAATTAATTATATAAGCGAGCGTCGCTCGATGTTTTGTGTGTTACGCAATCCAAGGCAATTGAATTACAGCACTGTTACTTTGATGTAGACATCTTGTTGTATTATAATAATACATTTGACGACTGTAAACTGTAAACATAATAACTAAATAGTGGTTTTGTGTTAGCGATAGTAATGTAATTGAGTTGAAGTTATGCCTGGTTCGCATAGAATACAAAAGAGATTTTCTTAGACTAATTTTGAATTTAGGAAATTTCACATGCATGGTCAACTTATAAAATAAAATAAGTTAAATAGTGAGTTTCTTGGTGTGTACATATGTGGGTGTTTTAGTTTTTTTATGTGCTTTTTTTAAAAAAAAAAGGAGAGTGTAATTTGTTACAAATGTCGCATTAGAGCCTATCCAAGAAAAGTAAAAAAAATAACAAATGCCATATTAAATTTCTCCACGTCTTTCAGGCAATTTGTTTATTCTTCAAGAAAAATTGTGGAACGTAAATTTTCTTTTTTAATTTGAAATTAACAAGATCTACTGAGTTACAAACATTACAAGTACAACGTGAAAACCTACCTTGTGTCATCTTAAATTAGCTAAATCTCCTTGTATTTTAACTAGTCATAACCCCCCTACGCTATTTTGTAAAAGTCAAATAACACCCTCCACAATTAAATTGTGTAACACGCGCCCCTTATGCAACTACTAGCAAATTGTTTTCCTTCTGATTACAAAATTGTCCTCGAACATTATAACAATAAAAGTATATTCATATAAAGCGATTTTTTACATTTTTTTTATTTTTCTTCAAATACTTAATGCATACAATGATTATTGTAATAGTTTAAAAGTTACAATTTTTGGGAGACTAGTGAATTTCACAATTATATTGATTTGACAATAGATCGTATTATATATATATATATATATATATATATATATATATATGTGGGTTGGTTACAAGTGAGTAATCTAATAGTACAACAAATCTATCTCAAATCAGGCCTACACTAGGTATCCCGTGTAGATATGGTCCGGAACCTGTTGCTCGAGGTCCGGACTTCACCAAACTGTCTGCTGATGCCACGTCGGTGATGAGTCTCGATATGATATCGGTGATGAGTCTCGATATGATATCGGTGAGCAATCTCGATGTGATATCGATGGTCAGGTCGTTATAGAAGGCTGAGTGATGACGTGGACAAAACTATATCGAATATTTATGTCGGGTAATATATCGAATATTACTATTCGATGTGATACGGGTAAATCGAGGTGAGGAATTAATTGCCTTTCTTGGTGTTCGGGGCGGAGTATTTATAGGCGCGACTGGCCTATATCGAATCCTATATTCAATGTCATATCGGAGGTAATCCCCGATATGGTCGTTCATGGACCGTGGCCCAGAATGGGCCCAGATGCTAGAAACATCCATATCATGTAGTCCCCCAATTTAGGGATTATTATCTTAGAGATAAGAATTCGCAAATTTAGTTTTGAATTTTCGGGTTACCTGTACCCCACGTCCCCCCAGTTCGAAGGACAGAAATCAAAAATGCGGGAAGTGCACTTGGAACGTAAATTTTCTTTTTAAATTTGAAATTAACAAGATCTACAGAGTTACAAACATTACAAGTACAACGTGAAAACCTACCTTGTGTCATCTTTAATTAGCTAAATCTCCTTGTATTTGAACTAGTCATAACCCCCCATACGCTATTTTGTAAAAGTCAAATAACACCCTCTACTATTAAATTGTGTAACACGGCCCCTTATGCAACTACTAGTAAATTGTTTTCCTTCCGATTACAAAATTGTCCTCGAACATTAGAACAATAAAAGTACATTCTTATAAAGCGATTTTTTACATTTTTTTTTATTTTTCTTCAAATACTTAATGCATACAATGATTATTGCAATAGTTTAAAAGTTACAATCTTTGGGAGACTAGTGAATTTCACAATTATATGTTAAATCATTCAATTGGGGCATCTTTTTCATCTGTTATGTTGCCAACTTACAACTACATTTCCTAATACAACCACTTAGTAAATGCCTTTAACCCCCAACTAACCTCTTGAATTTGCTTATATAATGAACCACAAAGCACGACCATGTACAACAGCTCCCTTAAGAAACTACATAAACTAATAAGCATGAGTTCGAGATTTGACATTAGCCGTGCATTCGTGCTTCTATTTATTTTGACATTCGCTCATTTGTGTGGTGCACATGGACGTCAACTATTAACAGTTGCGAGTTAGGATGTTATTCAAAAGAATTTATTTACACAACATAGGCACATACCAGTTACGAGTAAAAATACCATGCTTTAGAAATCTTAAAACCGTGTATATTCCTCATCAGGCTTCAAAACAATTAAGATTCTCCCTAAATTTTAAATTATTTTGTACGAGTAAGGATGTCATTAATATGAACTCACGATGTTAGTCTTTATCATTATATTTTACAGATGTAGGAGCAACATATGGGCAATTCGTTGAACTGACAGGAGTTATGGATTGTTATGACACATGCGTGGCTAATTGCCATTTACCATTCAACCAGATTTGTTTGGAGAATTGTCTCTTAAGTTGTATCTTTCCTAAGACAAATTAACCAATATCATACAAAAATGCACCGAGGACAAAGATGAATAGTGTCGAAATTTGAAAAATTAAGAGTAGACTAAATAAAAAACTTATTTGTCGTATGCTCGAATCCATATATTACTAATAGATCAGAAGGGTTTGGCTCAACAATTCTATTTTTATTCATTGTTGGCAATGAAACAATACTAGATATATAAATATATATATAGATAAATATATATATATATATATTATATCTTTTCACGAAAATAAACATGAAACACTATTATCTAGATTAGTATCTATTTATGTATGCGTGCAAGGGATTAGTATCTAGATTAGTATAATCATGTGTAAAAATTTGCAAATACATATTTAGTTTGACAATAGATCGTTTATATAAGTATGGGTCGGTTACAATGGAGTACAAGGGAAATACAACGAATCTATCTTAACAAATTAGGCCTAATCTAGGTGTCTCGATTAGGCTTGGTCAGGAACACCTCGAACTAACGCCTTGATGCTTGGACGACAGGGGTATATTGGTAATTATGTCAGACGTATATCGGTAATCATCTTCGGTATGATATCGGGGATCAATCTCGATATGATATCGGTAGTGCGGGGGTATGACGTGTCAGATGAGCACGTGGGTTATCTCGATATCGAATACAATATCGAGAGTGAGATCGGTGATTTCCCTCGATGTGATGCGTGGTAGCTGCAGGATAATAATTGCTTGCTTTGGGATCCGGGCATCGCGTATTTATAGACCTCGGGATCCGGGGACCACAGTATCATAACGGTGATTATCACCGATATGATGTCGAAAGTGGTCTCCGATATGGTTAAATATGGGCCTGGTTTGGGCCAGGCCCAATATGCGGGAAATGCCCATATCATGTAGTCCCCCAATTTGGGGATTCTTATCTTAGAGATAAGAATTCACAAATTTAATTTTGAATTTATGGGTTACATGTATCCTTCGTCCCGCCAGTTCAAATGACGGAGATCAAATTTACGGGGAATGCCCTTTGTGATGAACTTCGATGGACCCCCTAGTGCAGTGGACGCATAGTTTGAAGTCCTCGTTTGAATTTTATTTTCCTTGGGATTTGAATTTCTTATAAATATGGGAATTGCACTTTGAAAATTGCGATGGACCCGCCGGTGCAATTGTTATATTTTCGAGGCTTTTTTGCATAATAGCATATCGGGTTTCATCCTCGATATGACGTCGAAACGCATATTCGATATGATGTCAAAAGTATCTTTCGATATAGTTGAAGCTTTCGCCTATAAGTAGGGCTTGTAAGAGACATTGAGAATCATAGTTTTCTGTGTGTTCTCTGTCGTTTAGTGTGACTACATCGGTATGTATATCGGTAATTATATTCGATATATTCCCCGATGTGTATTTCGATCTCGCTGTTGTACTTGATTATTATTATTTTCTCATGCTGATATTCCGATTATTCTGCAGGTATATTTTATTTTTTGAGATATCTCGTTAGAATGGGTTTCACACAATTGATGCGTAAACTTCAAGCCGACCGTGATGTTCAGAAGGCTGCATTGGCTGCGACGGCAGCAGTCGCAATGGCGCTTGAAGCAGGGTCTGCATCTAACTTTGATCTGAATAATGCAGCCCCTGAGGTTCTACCAGAGGCATCGGGAGTTGAACAACCTCCCCCTATCACTGTAGTACCTGAAAGTATTAATAGGGAATGCCTTGAAAATATTCCTGCAACCGTTGGGTCTTTTAGCCAGGACATCCTTGATGTGGTGGGAGGCCTGCAGGGTGCGGCCAATCTCTTGGAGGTGTTGACCTCGGAACATGAGGGTGTGGTTCCTCCGCTTGAAGGGACTGTGTTGACTGAGAGACCAGATGCTAGGTCTCCTTCTGGTGAGTACGTAGCTCCACGTTCTGAGTCGATGGCCAATATTCCTTTGACCGAGAACGTTGGTGGTTCGGGATCGAATGCCCATGTCAACTTGGGTGATTTAGTGGATGTGCCCTTTACCGTGGGGTCGGGCGATGCGAGCCCTAACCCTATTAGTGGCAAGGGAAAGGCACGTGTTTCAGGTGCGACCGACAAGGGTAAAGGGCCACTACAGGAGCCCTCGATATTGGGGGGCTTGGGCCCTATCTTTCCTGGAATTCCGATTACGAAGCCTGCCGTTGACCTGGCTAGGGTATCGGGTAATAAAAGGTCTCATGACGGGACTGTCAACAATGTCCGCTCGTCTTCGAGTTCGGGCACCAAGAAAGCGGGTGCAGTCAAATCCTCCAATCGAGTAGAATTCCCTGAAGCAGATGATGTGCGGGGAATGATGCGGGCTTTTCCTCCTCCAGCAAATATGCGGGTGCTTACAGAATTCGAGCGGGCCCAGAATATACGCCGCAAACACTCACATGTTTCAGAGTGTATGTATCTTAGCATGACTTCGATTGATTTTATTTTATTGTTTAACATAACGTTACTGATTGTATTGTGCAGACGGCAAAGCTGGCGGTCTCGTGTCTGAAGACAATTCGCGAGTCCAAGGGTGAACCTCACGTTGTCGCTGCCAAGCTCGAGGCTGATATCTTGAGGATGGGGGAGTTCAACCCCATGGTGCTAAAGAAGTTGGAGGCTGACAAAGAGGGTGCCCTAAAGGTGTTAGCTGGTCCATTCTTATTATGGATTACCTTAGCTTGGTGTAGTTCAGGCTTGATTATATTCTCGTGGTATGATGAAAGCACTGCCCAAGATGGTGTAATAGACATCTATCGATCACAACACGATGCAAACCTAAAGTCTCAAGAGACGGACATCGACCCAATATGGTCAAATGCAAACCTAAATTCTCAAAAGATAGAGATCGGGCCCGATGAGGTCAGATGCAAACATGAAGTCTCAAGAGCCGGACATGGACCCAAAGTGGTCAGATGCGAACCTAAAGTCTCAAAAGATGGACATCGGCCAAACATGGTTAGATTCAAATCTAAAATATCAGAGATGAACATTGGCTCGGCGTGGTTAGGTGCAAACCTAAAATCTCAAAATATGGACATTTGCCTGGCATGGCTAGATGCAAACCTAAAAGCTCAGAGATGGACATCGGCCCGACAAGGTCAGATGCAAACCTAAAATCTTAGAGATAAACATTGATGTAACACAGTCATATGCCAACTTAAATCTGAAAGGATAGACATCTGCTGGCAAAATCATGATGTAAACCAAATATCCATATGATGGAAAGGATGAACAATAATCCATCAAGGCACCTATAGCTGTTTATGAACATCTATCTATCTTGGTATGAAGCAAACATGTCCGAAACATCGTCACAGATATCTACCCAACATGGTACAATGAAAACTTACCCAAATGAATACATGCCTAGAATACTTTGAAAGGTATCATTACCTCAATGCTTACAAGCATTAATAGGCAAAAGCACTTCCATGAAATCTTATAACTGTGGGTAAAGACCGAATCCAAATGTCAAATGATGGTCATCGACCTAACACAGTCACATGCAATCCTACAATCTCAAGAGATGGTCTTCGACTTGACATTGTCGAATGCAAACCAAATATCTCGAGAGATGATCACCGCCTTAACATTGTCCGAAACACGCAAAAGAACTCAAAAGAAGAAAATCAGCCTCATATGGCCACTCTACACCTCATAGCATTTTAACCGATGATCATTTGTGCATTGAGTGCAACCAAAAGAAGCTTGAGAACCTTCTCAATAGCTCGGATCATATCAATCCATTATTTGTCATTTTCATTGTCACTATAGAAGGCCTCCTCCATGATGACCTCTTCTTCAGTTGAGGTGCTTACGCGTATCCAAGTAATTTTCTCTAAGAATAACATGCAACATACCCTACATGGTCTCCAAGCCATCTACCTCTTAAGGTACATGAAGAATCATCCTCGACATTACGCCTGCCAAACCTACTTATAAAGGAGCTAGAGACTTACCCAGCTACACAAACGCTGTAGTAGGGACAGAACAATCAAAAATATCAAAACCTATTACACAACTGAGATAATGATACTCAAAGAGTTCACGATAAAGGATAATTATTTGAGAACCACATGGCGATGCAACGCCCACTCCTTCATCATATAGTTCTGCATTCATGTATCTTGACTTATAAGGGCAAAAGTACCAAATCATCTTCATGATTCCAATTTCGAAATGAAACTCGACAACAAGGAGCTACAACACCTGGAACTTGAATTCCACTATAGCAAACTCCAACAAAAAAAAAATTATTTGCAGCACGGCATGCCGCACAAACATGAAAAGAATTACAGCTTATAAGCAATGTGAGCAACTCATTTACGCTATCCAATTGTGGAAATATGGCGGCGCGAGTCCCAATACTCAACATGGTGATCAGTGTCAAGAAATAGACATCTGCTCCTACACTGAAATATGCAAACCTAAAATCTCTCAGAGGGCCGACGTCCCGCAAACAAAAATGTAGAGAAATGGACATACGTTCTAGCACAAACTATACCATCATCGGCCACCTAGGCCAAAATGATTCTCGAAGCACCAATGTTTACTTGTTATTGGAAAATAAAATTACTCACTAAAGAGCGGTGCGAGTGAGCCCATGGTAACTAAAGGGAGCGTGGACCTGCTACCTAGTCCATGATCTCTCTGGAAGGAGATTCAATCCAATAGATAACATGATTCACAACCCTAACGATAAATGGAAAATTTCACTAGAATTTGCAAAAGACTTCGTTAAATTGGGCAATAATTAGCCACACGCCAAACGTCGAACCTCCTAACAATTAAAATAAATAGGCTTGTGTTTTAACGACTCAAACAAAATGTCGTGCATCAGCACTAGTATGACAAATTTTGTGGAACAAAAGCGTATCCAATGTCTCTGCGACAACATAGATCTCTTGGCTTGGAGGAGTCAAGACCTAATCATGGATGCTCAAACCAGATTTCATCAAATTTTAATGGTTATTTACGTTAAAAGAAAAACCCCATTTTGTTACAAACAAAGGCGTATTTTGCTACAAGGTAATGCCGTTCAATCTAAAGAATATTGTCACTATCTTTCATAGACTGGTGGCTATAATATTCCACAACTACATCAAGAAAACCATGAAGATCTATGTCGATGACATACTCGTCAAAATCATCATCACTAAAGATATTATTGAGCATTTAACTACTGCATTCTCAATTGTGAGATAGCACGCTAAAGAAGGCACCTTCGGAATCAACGGAGATTTCCAAAAACTATTATCTTGAGATCGAGAAATTACCGCTAGTTGTTGTCATGGCATGCAAATTGCGCCCATATATATCCAGTCTCACTATATAGTGATGTTGACAGACAAACCTCTCAGTCGAGGTATGCTGGAACTACAGACATCCATAAAATTCATAAAACGGGCCATAGAACTTGGTGAGAATGACATTGAGTATTACCTAAAAACAGCAATAAGGCCCAAGTTCTTTCACACGTCAAAACTGTGGGAAAAGTGCAAGCTTCAAAAGCATTAAATATTATGGTGAAAATGACAAAGCCACAACCACCAATACTGAAGGAGGCATAGGTTTATACCTACGGTTCCCTGGTGCGAGAGAGTTTCATAATTCTATAAGTCTCAACTTTATTGTGACCAACAACAAGGCAGGATACGACGTTATTCTCGCCGGAACTTCAATGGAAACCATCCCAAAAATATAATGCCAGATAATCTTTTAGACTCTCAAGTTGCATCAAATTAGTTCAACGATATTACGAAGCCAAAAGGACACAATGATCTTGCACTAGAACAAACTGAATGAAGTTGGGAAATTATTCACAGTATTCAGGGTATGCCAGATCTAGGGAAGTGAGAATCTGAACAAATTTGCTTGCAAAATTTGCAAACTCGACCATGATTTTCATAAAAGTGCGAGTTTTCCTACTAACAGCAAAAAAACTTATTATATGAAGGACAAAGCATATCAGAACGATGAAAAGAATCAAGCGATCTATAACTTTAGAACCTTCATAGCAGGATGAAATATACTTAAACCACAAAGCAAATAAACTTTTGCGAGACCAAGTCGCGGCAAAAGGACTAAAATACAATTTCGCCATCGCTGAGAAATTTTGTCAGACCTGCAATACATTTCATGTTGGGCAAAAATATTCGACATAAACAAAGGTTGCACAAAAATCGATAATTCACATAAAATTATAAAGATGAACGAATGACGGATATATTGATAACCAATCCTTACAGATATGGCTCCCAAATGGGGGCATGTTTCGAAGCAAATTAAATTCCTTTGGCACCAAATACTTACGGATACGGCTCCCAAATGAGGGGCATGTTTCGAAGCCAAAAAATTTCATTTGGCATCCAATTCTTACGGATACAACTCCAAATGGGGGGCATGTTTCGAGGCCAAGAAACCTCATTTGGCATCCAATCCTTACATATACGGCTCCCAAATGGGGGCATGTTTTAAAGCCAAGAAATTTCATTTGGCACCCAATCCTTACAGACACGGCTTCCAAATGGGGGGCATATTTTGAAGCCCAGAAATGTTATTTAGCACGCAAACCTTTACGGTCACGGTTCTCAAATGGATGGCATGTTTTGATGCTAGAGTTTTAGCGAAAAGTGATTTCGACTATCACTTAAAGCAATATGAAATTGCTATTTCACAAGGAAAAAGAGAGAAATAGACAGAGGAAAAAAGAGGGAGGGGATAGAGGGTTATCCTCCCCCTCCCGAGAGTGAGGCTTCGCGGATCGAGAATCCCATAATAATATCTCTCATTTTTCCTCTATCAAGAACATAAGGAAATGTCGGGACTCTCGGGTGAGAGGCCCGAATGCTCTATAAAGAGCTAGAGCTAAGGCTAAAGAACATCCAACACGGTGCAACAATTCTCAAGAAGACACATATATTAATTTGGCACCCGCTCTTTACAAGAACGACTCCCAAATGGGGGGGGGGGGGGATATAAACATATGTGCTATGAAAGCCATCGTGAAAAACTTTGAACTTATGTTCGGGCTCAGAGTTAACTTTAAAAAAAGTAGCTTGATTGGATTTAATGTTGGCGATGATGAGATATGCAGATATGCTCAATTGTAAAATTGAAAAAGTGCCATTCAAATATTTGGGAATTCCGGTGGGTGTTACCCCAAGGAGAGCAGTGACTTGGAACTTTCTAATTGAGCTCTTTCGCTAGATGGAGGAATATTCATATTTCTTTTGGTGGGCGCATCACCCTTCTTAATGTTGTCTTGGTCGGGCTTCCCACATATATGTTTGCTTTTTATAAATCTCCTAAGAAGGTGATTCGGGCTTTGACGAGAATTCAAAGAAATTTTGTGTGGGGTGGCGAAGCTGATCGAAAGAAAATTGCTTGGATAAAGTGGGACTCGCTTTGTAAGAAAAGCGGACTCAACATCAAAGACTCGCGAAGTTCAACATGGACTTGCTTGGCAAGTGGAGATGACATTTCATAAATGATTCGGTAAGCATTTGGCATAGAATTATTCAGTCTAAGTATGGGGGCTTTGAGGTTAATACCTGGAGGTGTGGCAATGATAGTACTATAAATAAAGGCTCAATTTGGTGGAGAGATATGGTGGCGGAAGGTGGAAATGATCTTAACTCAAACTAGTTCAACAATGATATCAAAGTAGAGGTGGGAAAAAGGCGATAAAGCTCGCTTTTGGCTTGATAAATGGATTGGTGCTGAGGCTTTAAAAATCAGATTTAATAAACTTTTTCATATCTCGCAGACTAAAAATAATTTAATCTGCGACATGGGCTCTTAGAGTGGAAACTCGTGGCATTGGAATTGGAGATAGAGAAGGGGTTTGTTTTCTTGGGCGGATGAGCTTCTTAAGCAATTGGAGTTGCTCCTTGAAAGTTGTAATATGCCTACTTCAAAAGAAGATAAATGGACCTGGAATGTTGGCTCCCAAGGTGAGTACACTGTCAAATCAGCCTACAAGGCCCTAACGCATGACTTGCAGATTTGTACGAATGCTGGCTTTTTGAAGAAATTCTGGAAGGCTAAAGTACCTTCTAAAATCCATCTTTTCGGGTGGCGGCTCTTGCTAGATCGAGTTCCATGCAAAACCAATCTGTATCGTCGGGGAATCCTAACAGATGGGATTGGCGTGAATTGTATCTTGCACGAAAAGGAACATGAATATGTTCGCCATCTTTTTCTTTCGTGCAATGTGGCATATGCGATCTGGATGCGGGTGTGTAATTGGCTTGGGGTTAGTATTGTCTTTCATAATGATTTGAGATGCAATTTTGTGCAATTTGCACACCAATTGCACACCTAGGGCCAAGAAAAAGCGAAGCGGTAGTCTGGAATCAGATTTAGTTTTTTACGGTATGGGAGATTTGGAAGCTCAAGAACTCTATTTGCTTTAGAAACGAAAATGGCAATCTCCACAAAGTTGTCGAAGTTATTCAAATCCTAGCATAGTTGGATTAAAGCTTGCAAGGAAGATTTTGATTACTCTTTTAGTGTTTGGCATGCTTTCTCTAGAGTTTGTTTGATGTAGATGTTGGGGGTGTTATTCTGTTTTGTTTGGGTATTTTGTACCAGAGAACCTTTTCCCTTTTGATCTAAAATATTTTCTTTTGCCTATTTAAAATAATATAATGGCACTGATCACCCAAAATTGAGTCAATACGACTCTAGCACCTTATCATAGTTTGAAGTATGCTTGTGTTCCAAAATCACACTCCAAACTGGGGGACTAATGAATATCGTTGAGTTGTATTTGGTTCACCATTAATAACATCTAACGAATTGGACAGTGAATGATGTATTATAAATCCACATGTGCCTATGTTACAACGCAACAAGCGGAATGCAATTTGGAGGTTAGGAGAGAAAGTTATACTCAAAATGGTACAACTGCGCAGATCTGACGCAACTGTAGTATACTAAGCCCGGAGATTATCTTTAAGCCCCTCTGTTGATGCCTATATATGCCCCACCCCAAACGGAAGAGGGCAAGGTGGAAGCTTCACAGTCAAACAGAGAAAACATTCGAACCGAGAAAATGGTTGAACAGAGAAAACAGTCGAACTAAGAAAATAGTGGAACAAGGAAAAGTGTCGAGCCCTCGAACCCTCAAATAGAAAAAGTATCAAATCCATATATGGTCTGAAAGCCACGTGAGTCAGGGTCTCGTATCAAGAATCGGATCGAGGTTTCAATCAACCAATAGGGAGATATGATCGAAATCGTGAAGTTGCACAATGCAGTTTGATAGTAACCCTCGATCAGGGAAAAGTGTTAAACCCTTGAACCCTCAAGCCCAAAAAGTATTAAATCCATTTATGGTCTGAAAGTTGCGTGAGTCAGAGTCCCAAATCAAGGAGCGGATTAAGGTTTCGATCAACCAATATGGAGATATGATCAAAATCGTGAAGCCACGCAATGCAGAACCAAGTGAACCAAACAATCCGACCGAGTCTCGGCCCTTTGGAGGCTATTAAAAAGAGACAAATGAACTACGTTCAGCTTGATTCCCTCAATAGGAACGTAGGCAGCTTGGCACTATTCCAAGTTCAATCCAAAATCATAAGTATCAAACCTCTCTTGTCGCGATGCTTGGAGTGCAAGTGTGTAAAGGACTAAGATGATTCTAAAACAACTATGAATCTATTACTATATTAAAAGCAAAGTCCTCTCACTCACAAAATGGCAGTTTGAATACCAAATTTTAAGTTTCCAAAAATACCCTTGCTTTGACTTTTCAACAACTAAAAAATAACAAATTAAAATAAGTAACTACCACAACTCCTAAAATCCCTCCACATATTTAACAAATCTAATTCTTGCGTGATTTTTAATGTGTGCTTAATTTTCTTATTATTTGCATCAATTTTATAAACTATATTAAAACATGTGTTACATTAAATTTTTTTTTGATAATTTTTATAGTTTACACGCGGGGACCGCGTGTGTCAAAGTTTCTAGTCAATTTAATGTGAAGTCAGTGTCTATCAACCTGCGAAGTCGGCAGACGAAAACATGCCAAATGAATAGGAGAAAAGTATATAATTGAAAGCCATAATATAAACATTTTTTTGCAAGCTCAATGCAAGCGTTTTTTGAGCTTTCCGCGCGTGCCTCATTGTTACGCCCCAATTGCTCGCCCAAAAGTGTTTTTGTCTAATTCCGCCTAGGTCGCTCCTCAGATGCGGCCTTTACAACGGAGTTCAATTCTGAAATCATTTCCAACTAATAATTGATTTATTGAATCTATACTCGTTACAATAAAATTAACCAAATATTTTGTTGAAAGAAGAAAGAAACCATCATCAGTTTAATTGGATCTCATATCATCAAGTACAAATGAATAGTATTTTGGGCCTGGTGAGAAATAAATCAAAAAAATATCAGCCCAATCCATCTTTCTTTTTCACAGATCAAAATAATATCAGCCGTCCGATCTAGGGCTTTTCTACTCCCCAAATAAATAATAATACACTACTTGTTTATCTCCTTGTCCTCTAATCGTTAACGCACACAGACACACAGACGCACACACACACACACACACTTTGTTGAAAAAAATCAAAAATGGTGCAGAGGCTAACGTACAGGAGTCGTCACAGCTATGCCACGAAATCGAATCAACACAGGGTTGTTAAAACCCCTGGCGGGAAGCTTGTTTACCAGACCACCAAAAAGAGAGCCAGTGGCCCTAAATGCCCTGTTACTGGCAAGAGAATTCAAGGAGTATGATTGAATCGTTTTCATTTTTATTATTAATTAATGGAATTCGATTAATGTTGTATTTTGATTGCATTTAACTCTTTATTTATTATATCTAGGGAAGCTGCTTGTAATTTGTTTTTTATATATATGTATTATTAGTGACATTATTTCATCACATTACTAATCAAAAGTGTCATTATTATTATTATTGTTAATCAAAAGTGACACATTTGAAATAAAAAGTGCTACACTACACATATTCTTTGAGTTGACTGACTGAAATTTAATCTTATTTGAGATGCCATTATTGCATTACGGACAACGTGTAGAGATGTTATTCACACCATTATTATTATGCTCTTTGTTTGATGGTTGCAAAATGCTGAGGCTCTTGTCATGTGATGATGTTTTTTTGTATGATCAGCTTGTTGAGTAGCCAGCAAATGTGATATGCTGCCACAATTTGCGATAAATTGGATAATATGCGTAAAATTCTCTTGATGGTTTTTTGATAAGTAGCTAGCGCGTTGTTGAGAATGAAGTTTAGCGTGATTTACTGTGTCTTCATTGAGTGAAATTGGATATATGGTCTTTGAATAAGCTAGAAGATAATAATAATAATAATAAGTTAACATGAATGGCTTCAATCATAATAAGTTGTGGGTTGTTGACCTGTCGTCCTGTTTTGACATGTATCAATGTGGGCAGATTCCTCACTTGAGACCTGCTGAGTACAAGAGGTCTAGATTATCCAGGAACAGGAGGACCGTCAACCGTCCATACGGTGGAGTATTGTCTGGTGGTGCTGTCAGGGAAAGGTAGATGTTTCACGCATCTACGTTTCTTGATAAATTGAACATCACTCGACAAATGTTAGGATTTCCTAAACTAACTTTTACGATTCTCTTTCCGCTGATTCTTCAGGATCATTAGGGCTTTCTTGGTTGAAGAACAAAAGATTGTGAAGAAGGTTTTGAAGATACAAAAGCTAAAGGAAAAGGTTGCTGCTAAGAGTTAAGTTAAACTGAAGCCTGTGCGCGCTAAGATAGTTTTTAATGCTTTCTTACATGTATTTTCATCGGAATCTTTGAAGTACGATTTGATGTGTTCTCCAGTTTGTCGAAAATACTACTTTAGTGGGTTTTGGATTCTCCAGCCTTTGCTGCAAGTTAAAACTGATTTTGGACTTCTTTAATGTAATTTTAGTTTTTTGATCTGCAATCATGTTCTGTTGCTTTAATCTGGGAGATTGTTCAAGATAATATGTTAGAATTGTTGGAATTCATACAAGTTCCAAGTATGCTAAGGGCTAATTCTTGGTTGGCTTTTGCTATTAATCATACTTGGTCTATGTATACATTATTTGGCTGTACTATATAAGTTAAAGCTTTAGAAACAACAAAAATGATTTAGTTGTGGTCTCTATTCCTAAGATGTAGCCACAAAGGTATAGAGCCATGCATGCCTGTAAGATTTTTTACATTCTTTGTGTTTTAACTTTACATTCGCTTAATTATTCCCGTTGAGCCCTCCAAAGGGTAAAAAGGTAGCAAGCGGGTAGTTTCTGGTTTTTTCAGGTTTCTAATATTTACATGACAAGAGAGAAGTGATAACTATAAGTGTGATGTTCCTATCTGTTGTTGGCCATGATTGAGCTTGCAATTTTCTGTAACTTGTTTTGTACCAATTATGGATGGGTAAGTGCCTGTTTCAGTTGGACAGTTTCTGAGTCCTATATTTACATTTTTGAGGGGTAATCTCAATTGTATTTGTTGTGAATACTTTATTTTTTCAAATTATTTAATTGAACAGGTTCGACTATATTCAACTATTTCTGATTAATTTGCTTAGTTTCTTCTTTGTGCGGATTTTTTGGATTGATTTCTATGTTTTTTGCTTGAAAGTATTTAGTTATGTCATGTTCGACTAAACATATATGATATATACAGTTGTCTTTTGCATTTTTTT
The DNA here is from genome assembly GCA_948329865.1 of Linaria vulgaris. Taxonomy (NCBI): domain Eukaryota; kingdom Viridiplantae; phylum Streptophyta; class Magnoliopsida; order Lamiales; family Plantaginaceae; genus Linaria; species Linaria vulgaris. Next base: position 79,782,648 of record OX415253.1, read on the forward strand.
AAAGCTATCGTTTACTGTTTTTGAAAACATTTTGTATGGATCTTCAAATACTACAAAACGTTTCTAATATATATCGGCAATATGTTCCATAATTTTTTTGGGTGAAAGAAATATGTTCCAGAAATAAATATTTAATCTATGGCAAAAATTATTGAATCTTTCTTAGCACTTGAGGAATAATTAATATCTAAACCTTATGAGTATTTATCTAAGTCTTTGCTTCTATTATTTATATAAAAGTTCTTAAATGTGCTCAAAAATCATACGGAGTGATATTTTGGACATGCTCATGTGGTACAATTCGCATAATTTTTCTTCTTTTAAATCTACAAAAATACAAGTTTATTCGGATACATTTTATTTTTTTAAATATTCGACATGGTTATGAGGCTGTGCTTTTAATATTGGAATATACGAAAATTAAGGGGACTAAAAATTTTATCTCTAAACACAAGGGGAAATTCGGAACACATTTTAAATTTCAGTAAAATTATCGCTTAATACTTCTTATTAATCACAAAGAAGTTCAAATAAGAAGCTTATCTAAATTCAATTCTTTGTGTCATACGCAATTACAAACAAAAATAAATAACAATTAAGAGTTATATAATAGTCAACAAAGATACTACTCAATATAAATTATTCACAAAATGAAAATGATGTATGTCAGGTTTGACGAGTTGCGCTTCGCTGAAGTTAAAAAGCATCTGATTTTTCAAGAAACTTCGGACCCTATTCCTATCCCGCGCGTAAGCTTTTCGGATGAATTGGAAGAACGTATTAGGGAAGAATGGAAGGACAATCTTATTATCCGTGTACTCGGGAAACCATGGTACTATGAGGCCTTGAAAACAAAATTGGACATCATGTGGTCCTTGCACAACGATTTTGAACGCATGGATCTCGGTAACGGTTGCTATTGCCTCAAAGGGCTATCCTCGGACAACAGGGAGTTGATCCTCATCGAAGGACCTTGGCACCTCGCGGGGAGCTTTTTGTCTATACGCAAGTGGAAGCCGGACTTTGATGCTACTACCGACCGTGTGGACAGTGTGATAACTTGGGTCTGTATCATGAACCTCCCAATGGAACTCTTGTCGGAAGGTATTATCCACAGACTGGCGAGTATGATTGGAGAACCGATAAAGATTGACGACAATACCATGAATGCTAGGCGGGGTAAGTTTGCGTGAGTTTGCATCCAAGTTGACACGAATAAGCCCCTCAAGATGACGCTAGGTGTGCGCGACATATTTTATCAAATAGTGTATGAGAATCTACCAACACTATGCTTCAAGTGCGGCAAAGTGGGACATCTTGTGGAAAAGTGCGAGCTGGCCGCTACTGACGCTACATAGGATATCGAACATCCTATTGTTAACTCTCCGCCGAAAGGGATTCAGGAAAGGGCGAAATGGTTAATTGAGAAAACGCAGAAAGGGGAATATGGTGAGTGGATGCAGGTGTCGAGATTTAACTGGAAGGGGAATGCGCAGAATAACACCCGAAAATTTGTATCACCACCAGTTATCTTGAAGCGAGGGGAAAAATATCAACCGTCTCAGATCTCACACGGTAAGCGTGTGGAAGCAAGTCGACCAATTCAAGCCTCACAAGGCAGTGATGTGCAAGGTTCATTCTCTTCTCAGGACTTGTTCATCAAGTCTAGCCGAACAACTCAGGACCCGTTTAACATGTCTAGTCGGACAGGGAATGCCCCTATTGTAAGGAAAGTCACCAGAAATAGGAAAGGAGGTAAGGAGAGTAACAAGTTTCCTAACAGGAGTGCGAACCAGTTTGACGCGCTATATCTAGCTCATGATCAAGAGGTCGCAGACAATGTTCCTAAGGATACGAATAATTTAGAAATTATATTACCGAATTTCGAACATGGAGGGGATTTGGATGAACGACTTGTTGCTGGGAGAACTAGAGCTTTACGAGGCAATGGCGAGACAAGAGGTTTATTAAGGTTCGACAAGAATATCGCGCACATCGCTGGAGGATCAGGTGGTGAATTTATTAGTAGTACCGAGCAGATTTTGGGAGATAGAGGTCTCAACGTATCACACGCAACGCGAGGACAATGCTGCAGCGTGGTGGCTGGTGACGAGTCCGAGTCAATGGGAAATCAGTCGGCAAGTAGTCCTAGCGACGGAGCTAGGTCGGGAGATGATATCGACATGGAGGGGGTCGAAAATTGACGACCCAGTTGAACCGCACCACATTCACCTTGTCAGTATGAAGATCATATCGTGGATTTGTCAAGGAGCGGGTCATGTTGATTTTTGGAGTAATTTCCGCGAGTTGGTTCGGTCTCATAGGCCATCAGTTGTTTTTGTGTTAGAAACACGAGTAAGCGAAGATAGTGCACGTGAAATTGCGCCTCGCTTAGGCTTTACTAATCACATCCTTGCTCCATCCACATGCATGATAGGTGGGGTATGGATGTTATGGAATGAGGCGGACGTGAATCGAGATTGTGTCAATGGATGATCAAGCAATACATGCTATTATTAATCCAAACTTACGTGATCAATGGCGACTATCGGGGGTCTATGCTCAACCCCGACGTGCGGCCAAAGTACGCGTATTTGATAGCATGGCTAAAATAGCCAACGGCTCATTCCTTCCGTGGTTAGTCATGGGAGATTTTAATGAAATTAGTTTCTCTCATGAAAAATCGGGTGGCAACACGAGATCTCTTAGCCGACTGAACTTCTTTCGCGAATTTTTGGACCGATGCAGCCTATTTGATACGGGATTCAGGGGTACGCCATTCACCTGGATGAATAAACGTGATGACGGGGAGTTGATTCAAGAATGGTTAGACCGCGCACTAGCAAACAAGGCTTGGTTGGATTTATTTCCGAAGCATGACCTGCTCCATCTCCCCAAAGTGCACTCGGATCATCATCCAATTATTATGGACAACCTAGGAGTCGGAGGACCGACGGGGAAAAGGCCGTTCAAATTTGAAGCAGCTTGGTTTCATCACCCCGAGTGTTTGTCGTTGGTCAAGGATATATGGAACTCCCGCACAGACATACTCGCGGCCATAAGAGAGGTTCCTCACGTCCTCGAGCCTTGGAATAAAACGAGGTTTGGAAATATATTTTATAAGAAGAGGAAGCTAATTGCTCACATTGACGGGGTGCAGCGCGCTATAGCGAGACGGTCGACCGCGGCGTTGATTAATCTTGAACGGCAACTTATCACGGATTATAATGACGTCCTAAGGCAAGAGGAGGTATTTTGGTTCCAAAAGTCGAGGGTGAAGTGGATTAACGGATTATAATGACGTCCTAAGGCAAGAGGAGGTATTTTGGTTCCAAAAGTCGAGGGTGAAGTGGATTAAGGAAGGCGATAGAAACACTAAATTTTTTCATCGTTCTACGATATTGAGAAGGAAAAGGAATGAAATTAAAACTCTGAAAATTGAGGGCGCATGGTCGACGGATGAAACAGTCCTTAAACCGCATGTGAGAAGCTATTTTGAGGAGTTATTACGGGGGGGGGGGGGGTCTACGAGCTTTAATCCTTGTGGTGCTACTCGTCTCGACGTGTCATTACATCAAGCGAAGCTCACACCCGAGAACCGCAAAGGGCTGACCGAAACTCTTGATGATTCGGAGGTGAAGGAGGTTATATTTTCTATGATCCATTCAAAGCTCCGGGGCCGGATGGTCTACATGCCGTATTCTATCAAAAAAGTTGGAGCATAATTCAGCAATCCGTTGGGGAGTTTGCTCGGGCAGTATATAGAGAAAGAAGCTTCGACCCCAAACTCTGCGAGGCATTCGTTTGCCTTATTCCTAAAACGCAGCAACCGGAAAACATCACACAATTTTGACCCATTGCTTCGTGCAACGTCCTCTATAAGTTCATCACGAAGAGCTTGACATCACGACATCATGCCCGAAATTATATCACCAACTCAGTCGAGTTTCATCAAAGGGCGAAGCACGCAAGACAATATTTTTCTTCTCCAAGAGGTCCTCCATTCGATCCGGGGTAAGAAAAACAATAAAGTGGGCTGCATGGTCATGAAATTAGACTTGGAGAAAGCGTATGGCAAGATAAATTGGGACTATCTCGAGGAAACCTTGTATGCATTTGAATTTTCGAGGGAAACAATCGAGCTCATAATGTATTGCGTTCGCAACGCTTCCACACGAGTCTTATGGAATGGTTCTCCTCTCGACTCGTTCCCTCACGCGTGTGGTCTTCGCCAAGGTGATCCTTTATCACCCTATCTTTTTGTTCTTTGCGTGGAGAGACTTGCATATTTAATTCAAGAAGAGGTAGAGAAGGGTACATGGCAGCCCCTTATTCCATGTAGGAGAGGTCCGAAACTATCTCATTTATTTTTTGCGGATAATACTGTGTTAATGGGTCGAGCCACGAAGGGAACGACGAAAGCAATTCGGGGTGTACTTGACAGAGTTTGCACGACGTCGGGTTTGAAATTGAGCTATCATAAGTCCAAGGTTTTTTTCTCAAAAAGAGGTGGAGTGGGATTCAAGAATTGTTTGAGTTCGCTATTGGGTTTCGGGCAAACACAAAATCTTGGGCGATATCTCGGAGTCTCATTGGTTCATTGCCGCACCACGAAGGCTGACTTTGCCACGACATTGGATAGGATTATGGCACGCTTCACGGGTTGGAAAAGTCGTACTCTTACTATTGCAGAACGTGCGACACTTATACAGTCCGTCTCATCCGCCCTTCCTGTTTATAATATGCAAGCATCTTGGCTTCCCGAAAATATTTGTGACCAACTTGATCGTCTCAACCGTAATTTTCTATGGTCATCGGATATTACTAAACACAAGCTCCACCTCGTGGGATGGCCGCGGGTTATAAAGCCACAAAGTGAAGGGGGACTCGGCCTTAGAGTTGCTCGTACAAGCAACGAGGCTTTACTAGCTAAATTAGCTTGGAGAATCTTGCACGGGGAAGCGACGGTATGGAGATAGCTTGTGGCAGCCAAATACTTACATTCGACCAGCCTTACGGACTACACAATGAGGCCAACGGACAACGCTACTTGGAAAGGTTTGATTCGGTGTGTGGCGAGAATGGAGCCTTTTCTTAGATGGAAAATTGGAAACGGGCGTGGCATACGTTTTTGGTTTGATAACTGGTTCGGAGGAGGTAAATTAAGCGAAAAAGAGTGTCTGATTGATCCACGGGATGTTGACCTGGTCTTGCGCGATGTCTTAGATAGCGCTGGTAATTGGAGGCTTGATCGACTTCGGTCCTTAATTCCCGACGAGGTTAGAGCGGAAATTTTGAGGTTCCAAATCACGGTGCATGATAGAGAGGACAAATTGATTTGGAGTGCAAGTTCGAATGGCGAATTTTCTTGCCAATCCGCGTACAAAGTGTTTGCTGAAAAAGAGGAGTCCGATAGCAACAATACGGTCGACACCAAGTGGATTTGGGGGCTGGAAATCAGCAACAAAATTATGCACTTCATGTGGCTTGCAACCCAAGATCGATTAGCCACGAACGTTATGCGCAAGACTATGGGAATTCCAACATCAAACCTATGTCTAGTGTGTTCAAGAGAGGAGGAGAATGTGGTGCATATGCTGCGGCATTGTTGGATGGCGAAGGGGATTTGGAGGAAAATGGTTGCGGTCGAGGAGATAACACGGTTTGATGCTTGGGCGGGTGACGGATGGATCAAGAGGGCTGCGTTATGCAAACAGTTGGCCAACAATATTGCTAATAAGGAGGATTGGAAGTTTGTGTTTGTAGCAGGACTTTGGGTGATTTGGAACAATAGAAACAAGAAAGTGTTCAAGAATTGTATTGATACGACCAAAGAATGTGTCTTCCAAATTAAACTCCTAAGCGACGAGCTACGAGGGGGCCGAAGAAGAGGCGGTTTACGTGTAGAAAAGATGCGTTGGGAGAAGCCCGAGGATGGTTGGGTTAAGCTTAACACGGATGGGGGTGTAGTTGCGGCTGAAAATCGAGGGTATGGAGCGGGAGTCTTGCGGTTGGCGGATGGAAGTTGGGAGTGGGGATTCAAAATTGTCCTTACCTCTCCAACTATTGATGAAGCGGAGCTTGAAGCGATCAAGAAATGACTCACATTAGCATGGGATAGGCGTTATCACCGCGTCGTCATCGAGACAGACTCACTTGTGGCATATAAGGGGCTAACAGAGGGTGTTGCAGCTGGTTCGGTCCTAGGAAATTTGATTGGGGATTGTCGAGCACTTTTGGGACTTCCGTGGGATACTCGGGTTGCTTGGATACCACGTGATAAAAATAAAGTAGCGGACAAGCTTGGAAAATTTCCTATTGACTCTAGTAGCGTAGAAATAGTGTGGGACAATCCACCGAATTTTATTTCTAGTTTGTATCTAGCGGACATGGTCTAACGACCTTTTTAATCTCTTTTCTAGCAAAAAAAAAAAACTATTTTATCTTTTAATTATGAATTTATTCTCTTTTTCGTTCAAATAAGTTATAGAATTTTCCTTGAACATTTCTAAAGCCTTCTCAAGTGTTGAACAGGTGCTGGAGGAGGGTTTAATCACCATTCAAACATGGTGTCAAAATTATAATATTTCTATTCATAAAAAAAAGAAATTATAATATTTCAATGGCAAATTTGAGATAGTCTTTTTTCTTTTTTGTAAGATTGTTTTTCTTACTAAGAACTCCTTAGATCAAACCTAAAACGATCTCTTCTTGGAATTGGACTTCTTGGTCATGTAAATCAGTAAAGGTTTATTAGAGAAATAATGTGACGGTATATTGCCTTTCAAATCTTAAAGTATTTAGATGCGTATAACGTGGAAACCGATAAAAGCCATTCATAACGACTTTATATATATATAGGAATGTATTTATTTAACAAAATTATTAATAATAATCCTATTAAGTATTAACCCCGATAAAATGACCCAAGAATACTCTACATAATTAACGAACACTTTAATCCCCTAGAGATTAAGGTTATAGATGAGGCAGTTTACTTTTGTATACTCGTTTTCTCTTTATTTTGGCTTTTCTATTATGTAGGAGTTTAACTAACATTATTTTAGTACTAGAAGTATAAAAAGAATTTGAAAAGCAAATTCAAAAAGCAGGAAACCATATCAATTCAATCCGCAAAAACATAATTGCTTGTGAAACTAATTTAAATTACACCATTCACCGATTGACATTGTGTAGTAATATAATTTTTTTTTTCTTACAGATATGTAGTAATATAACTGATAGAAATTGAACCCCATAATTCTCCACTTAAAATGCCTTGTTAAGTTGAGGGGGGACATACCAAAGCAATGTGGGATAATATATTCTCAACACGCCCCTCACGTGTGGCCCGATAATTATCTTCGGTGCCATCACGTGGGTAGGCCGCGGAGCCCAACAATACGTCTTGGGTTGGCTCTGATACCATGATAGAAATTGAAGCCCATAATTTTTCACTTAAAAGGCCTTGTTAAGTGGAGGGGAAACTTCTCTTTATTAATATTAATCCAAGACCATACCAAAGCGATGTGGGATAATATATTCTAAATTTTGTAATATATAAATATTAATGCCTACCCTCTCTAACAGCTTAAGCTTTTAGATGAGATGCCAATTAAATATGGTATCAGAGCTCAGGCCAAAGAGGAGGTCATGGGTTCGAATTTCACTGCCACCCGATTATCAAAATGTGTCACGTGACATGCGTAACAAAAATATTTACAGCCTGCACGTGAGGAGACGTGTTGGATAAAATATATAAATATTAAATGCCTACCCTCTCTAACAGCTTAAGCTTTTAGATGAGATGGCAATTCAATAATAACTTATATACACATTGTCATGCGAATCGGTGATGTGTATGAAACGACAGCAAAAGATAGATAATAGTCGTGAAATAAATGTATATAATCAAAATTGAGCCTTATTGATAGGTGTTGTGGTAGCAATCGATGTGATTATTAGAAATTGACACTAGGATTATCCCTAGAAGCATGGATTAATTTTTCGATTTTAGAGTAGGTTTCGGTCAGCTAAAAATTAGAAACGTTTCGTAATATTTCGAGTACTTTTCGGCATGTTTCGAAAAAAATTCTAAAATTGTGGATATAGCTAACATGAAAATTACATGTATTTCTCGTTTCGATAGAGTCAAAAACGAAAACACTTCGGTACTTTTCGAGAAAACGCACAGAAATTTTGATCCATGTTTGGAAGACGAAGAAGATATCAGGCATGTATATGTATAATCATATGAATTAATATTATAATGATTCTATGGGATAACTCTTAGCTTTTCTTGTCTTGCTTGCATTCCTATATCAAGCATGTTAGAGAAATTAACTAATAACGTATTGAGACCTAATAGTTAATTAAATTTAAAACGAGTCCAATTAAAATTTTGGACTCAATTGAGTGAGCGCAATTGTGTATGTGTGTGAATTGTATATTGGGTTATGCAATAAGTGAGAAGGTTTTTCTCTTTGACGAAAGTTTATTTATTTAAATAAATAATACGAATTAAAATATCTAGATTTTGAATATTTAAAATCACACAAGAAATGACTAATTTAATTTTCATATTAAATTAGTGGCGGTTTTGATTTGAGTCAAAAGCAGATTTAATTCATGTATTAAATCTAAGACGTTTTTGAATTCAGTGAAAAACAGATTTAATTTCCTCATCGATTACGTTGCGGCTGTTACATCTTTTTTTTTTTTGCCTATATAAGAAAGCTTTTGCGCAGAAGTGAAAATCATACAAAAACAAAAAATATTTTCAGCATAGACATTTTTTTCCTAAGTTCTGCAAATATCGTTAATGTTCGACTGAGAAGGGATTATTTCTCTGCACATGCTGCTTCGCGTGATGGTATGTTGTACCTAGGGAGGTCATTGCCATCTGAAGGCTTGAAACAGTGTTCTGAAACCCGGCCCGGTGACTGACCCGGTGAGGCTACCGGGTAGTGGGTTAACAAGTCGGACCGATCGAACCACTGGTTAGACCGATTTGTTGACTTTAGTCAATATTTAATAAAATATATAAAAAATATAGTCTAACATGTACAAAATGCCTTGAAAAATTTAGTAAATGGATTAATTAGTTTAAGCCCAATTAAAATGGAATGACTAGGCCCAAAAATTGTTGAAGTCTTATTAATATAAAATAACTCGGCCCAAAATATGTTGAAGTTTTATTAATATAAAATAGAAAGAAAACCCTAATCAAAGTGTCAAACTTCTCAATCCTCATCATTTCTTCCAACTTTCATTTTTGTCATTTTTTTTTTCAAATTCTCCTCATCATTCGCCACTTACTTTTCCAACTTTCATTTTTGTCATTTTTTTTTCAAATTCTCCTCATCATCCGCCACTTTCTTTTCCCACTTTCATTTTTGTCAATTTGTTTTTCAAATTCTCCTCATCATCCGCCACTTTCTTTATACTTTACACTTTCTCCTCATTTTTTTTTATTTCCCCGCATCGTGTGAGAGATGCAGGGTAGAGACAGAAGGTTTTTTTTCCGGTTCGCAAGCGGAACCGGTTTACGGGTCGCCGGGCGAATCGGCGTTCGCCCACTGCAGCGTGCGACCCGCCATAACAAGTGAACCGGCCCGGACAAAGCTCCGGTTCCCGATCGAACCGGTCGAACCGACCGGGCCGGTCCGTGTTTCAAAACACTGGCTTGAAGCTGTAGCAATTGATCTTCATGGGAGGAAGTCAAATTTCCTATGCAATCCATTCTACGAATTTTTTTAGTTGCTGAGAGGTTCAATTTAATTACTTGTTGTAATTATTGTTTGTAGCATGCTATTATTTATTTAATCGTGTTACTTGTTATGGAAATATATATAATTATATGTTTATATTTATGGTTGTGCACACACAAATTACCACATTGACTACATCATTTTCGCTGTACATCAAAAGTTAAATAAAAATATATTTGAGCTATGATTTAAAAAATAAATACTTTTTTGTGGAACTATGACAAATAGTATTAGAGAAACTTAAACAGTAAATGTGAAAGACTAAAAAGAAAATTATATTGAAGATTACATAATATTTGATGGTTATCCAAATGAGTGTCAGCTCATATTTATACTCCCTTCATCCCAAACTGACGTTTAAGATTATCTTTATCTAACTATCACGAATAATGTTCTATTGGATATTTTAATAAAAATTAATTATCTTGATTTTATTTACAAGACATGATTTCTTTGGTTAGTAGGGGTCAAAAGTCCTATATGTTATAAGTTTGTGAATTATTGAGAATTAAGGGCGAGTCCCCATAACCTACAAAATTACTACCCCACTAATATAAAAAATAAATTTCCTACTTATTGTATGTAATAATATCATATTTATATGGTATTATAAAAATAGCCCATGCCTTAAACCTGCGTGGGAGTTAGGAAATCAAGTATTTTTGTGATCTACATAAAGGTGCCTCCATATCTATTACAAAACACAAGAGAAAATCATATTTCTTCAAAAATATATGCACTCTTCTCTTTATATGTGCAAATATATTATACATATGACGTGAATATAATATTATGGGCAAAGAAGAGTGTTAGGCTATACTTCAAATTTCTCTAGTGGTGCAGACTTAGAGAAAAACAACATGGAATGGTTGGGCAGTTGTATCCCGGAGGAGGACGTGCAAGGTGTGACCCTACTGCATATTCTTCATGAATAAGGGCGCGAATCGTCTTAGAGAGAGTTGTGACATAGAGCGCGCCTCAGCCTAGCGTTCATACTTTACATTCGACGTGAACCCTTGGAGTTACGGTAATATTTTCACTTTATATTTTATTGTTAATATTCTTGATCATCGTTCAAGGTAACATTACATTTTTATTCGTTTCTTTATTTAATTATTGTGAATTGTTAAATAGAGGAACAACATGTTCTAACCACATTGTTTGTTATCCTTTTGAAATATTTATTTGTAAAATGTCTATACATGTTCCTAATACTTCTTTTAATATTTATGATTCATAGCACCGCAATACCTAATACAACAAGCACGTGTGATGATTGGGGGAAGTAAATTGCAGGAAACTAGCCTGATGTTTTTAATCAACGGAGTTTTGTATCATTACCAAGTGAGCAATTGGAAACTAGACGTTGGATTTACTTTCACGTATACCTAATGATTTGTAAATGCTTTGTAATGTGGCATATTTCCTAGGGATCAAACTTATATGGACCTGGTCCATAAGAGAAATTATAGACCTTGTGGTCCTTATTAGTTCTGGTCCCATCTTCAAGCCAACATTATCATTTAATAAATAATAAATCAAGTAAATAACTTTTCAGAATTAAAAATTGACCCCAAAAGCTTTAGAATTTTCTTTATCAAGACCTCAAATTTGGGAATAGTCCATAACGACCATATCAGGCCCAACATGCTTCCATATCAATGACTAAAGAACATAAATTATAAAAGTACATCGTTTTGACCGTAATATCGTCGGGTTTCCCACCGAGTTTTACAAAGACCGCCAGCCTTTAAACCACTCGATCGCAACAGATGGTTCAACAATGGTTCCTTCAACGATAAACAGCTCAACCCTGGTTCGTTTCCTACTCCGGGTGTAAGAGATATAATTCAGAATGAATGTTAAAGAACACGATGCTTCAACACACTCAGGCAAAAGTCTAGATTTTATTTATAAGTGGAAACTTATTTATTACATAACAACCCTAACCCCTTTAGAGTGGAGTTACTTGTTTAACTACACATAGTAGCTTTGTCTCCTATACACATACACTCGGGATTTTACAACAGAACTTAAAATTATAGACACTCAACCATTAAAAACTATTTAGGCTTCTTTTATTTTTATAAGAAAACAATGGGAAATGCTCGATGCCCTTTGCTTCCTTCAGCTCGTTCACTATATAGATGAAGTTCCGGACTTCAAATGTGGACTTCAACTACATTGGATATTGGAATCGTCACTACTTACGTTTTCTTCCATTGAAGCTCGTGGTCCCTTCATTATCAATCTGATTTTAGTGGGGGTGGTCCTGGCCTTTATCACATGGCTCCTTTTGCTTTGCCAGCAAAGTTTGTCCGCTTTTCTACACGCGGAATCTTTCCCTGTCTAAAGGGGTCCTCTCTGCCGTTTTCCCATTTATCTCTTTTCACTGGGAATTCCTTTTCCAAAAAGTGGCTCTTTCTGATCGGGACATTTTGGACATATATGCTCCTTCCATCGGCCAGCGTGCATCATGTTGCAAAATTTTTGGCTGGTTTCTGCCGTTATCGGAATCTCGTTTTTCCACAGCATTTTCCTTTTGTTTTCAAAGACCGTCTCTGCAAATCGCGTGGTATTGTTCGTCATGCTATTCAATATAAACGATCAGTTCTCTGATTTTTGAAAAATCTTGAACGAATACTTGACTTTGTCCATCTCGGTGAGACAGACCCAAAGTTCCCACGCTCTTCTGGTAGAAATATCATCCTTAAAAATTGGGGAGACTAAGAATTGTCCTTCTGGTGGTGGCTTGATGTAATCCAAAGCCTTCATGTTGGGTTTCTGCAGCTTGATAAAATGGAAGCTCGGATGGAAAACCTTTCATGTAATTTCTGGAGCTGCTGATATAAACTTTAGCTCCAAAACATCTCCTCTTTCTAGCGTAGGATTGTTCTTCCAAGTTTCGTACACTTTCTCGTGAATCCATCCTGGCAATTTAGAAATTTCCATAAATCCTGGTGATATGGTAAAGACTGAAGCTATGCAGCCAAAGTCGAACCATTCTCGTACACTCTCAGGCTTTAAACCTGGTAGTATCCAAATTCTCGAATATTTCCCTGACCAATCGGCCATGGATTTTCCTGGGACAAGTCCCATGTCCTCTAATATTCAATCAAAGGCACTTTATGCTCATTTTTATCAATCTTAGAAGTCCCTGTGTGGGCCTAAGATTAATCTCGTCCTCTTTAATTTTTGAGGTATCTTTTGATTCTTTAGGTATTTTTCCTTTCGAATCGACATGTTCATTGGTGTTTTCCGCGAAAGGATCACCAACTGGACCTGTGTTTCTTGAATCTCCATCATCAAGAGTTATCATTCGTGCTCAGATTTTACCTTTGATGTGGAGGCATCTCGTAATATTAGGTCCATAATACTTTCCCAAAGACTCGTGCTACCTAACCAAGTAGCCTTCATGCGTTTGGGATCTTATTAAGATCACTTTCTTGTACATGACCGGAAGCCTTAGCGTTTATTGCCAGACTATCGATTGCCTTATTGAGTTCCTCCAGGTTTTCCCTGTGGTGTCTCCATCTCGTTCGAGTGGTACCGGCTTCACTTGCCTCCATCCCTTGTTAAGAAATCTGCAAGAATATTTTCATGAGATTTAATTACAAGAACATCAAAATCATAATATTGATAATCAGCCTGCCATCTTAGCAATCTAGCTTTCTCAGGTTTACTTTCAATTTTATTTTTCAGGAAAGCTTTGACACTCGTGTTATCAATTTTCAACGTGAATCTCTTAGCAAGAAGGAATAACGGCCATTTTTTAAAAGCCTTTTCTAACTGCAAAGAATTCCTTCTCGTTGATATGCCATCTTGCTGCTTCATTGTCAACAAAGAGTCCGCTGCAATATCTGTAAGGGAATTCTCCTTTTGGTTCAGCCTTTGTTAGAACCGCCGCCCACCAATGATCGCTTTCATCTGTACCAAATCATCTTGGTCATTGGGTATTGCCAGTTTGGGAAGGTTCTGACAGATGGCTTTAAGCCGCTGCACCGTTCCCTTATGCTCTTCCGTCCATCAGAACTCTGCATCTTTCTTAAGCAATGGACTAAACATTTTCCTGTAACTTGCCAGGTTGTTAATAAACATACCAGCAAAATTAACCAACCTCATAAAACTCTGGAGTTGTTTAACACTTTTGAGATCATCAGGAAAATCGCGTACCTTTTCAACCAAATGGTTCTGAAGGGTGATACCTGATTCATCAATCTCTATTCCAAGGAATTTAATTTTCCTTGTTAGGATCACCGCTTTCTTTCCAGATAGCACCAATCCTTCCTTGTGACAAACATCTGAGAATATTTCCAGATGTCTAATATGCTCTTTGATGTTCCTTGAGGTGATGAGGATGTCATCGACATACACGAACATGAATCTGAAATAATCCTTGAAGAGATTATCCATTTTTCTCCGATATATCTGGGGTGCATTAGCCAATCCCATTGGCATAACATTCCAAATATAGTGCCCTTGCGGTGTGGAGAAAGCCGTATATTTCTTATTTTCTTCTTCCATCTTGATTTGATAAAACCCTGATTTGCAATTGAACTTTGAGAAGACCTTTGCGTTTTGGACACAGTTAACCAGACATTCTCTGCTTGGGATATAGTATCCATCGAATTCCAAGATTTTGTTGATCCTTTCGTAGTTGATCACCAATCTTGGCTTTCCTCATTTAATTTCTCCATGGTTCCTGACTAAGAATCCGGGTCTGCTGTATGGAGAGACTCCTGGTGAGATTAACTTAAGGTCAAGATGCTCCTTAAGAATCTTTTGCATATCCTTACGATCGTTCTGATTCATCAGGATGGGCTTATATCTAACAAACTCGTTTTCCTTTTTTTTTTTTTTAAGGACGATTTGAGTTCGTTCTTGTTCCACTATGCCAAAGAATCTCCGTTGAAGTTTCTTCGAATCTTGGTTTTCACATCTTCTAGCTAGTTATGTTCTTCGTTAGTGATGTCCAAGTGAGGTCTTGGTTCTAAGCTGGCCTTCTGGATCTCGATTATTTCGGTTTTGATCCCTTCATCTTTCTGGCTGCCTAGGTTGTCAATTCTAAGCTGAAGGATTGCCTTACCATATTCCCTCTGATCGCTCATCTTCGGGTGGCAAAGTTTTCCTTCATCACCACGCTTGCTGCAAAATTGAATTGGCAATTTCCGGTAGAACGCCTGCTTTAACCTTTGCACCAATATCTTATGATCACAAAGTGTTGTGAGGATAAGTCGCCTTGTCTCATTATCCTGGGTAAAACTTTTAAACGTTTGCAGGAAATTGTTGCCAAGTAAAGTATCGGTGTTTGTGTCATGAAAATAGATTGGTGGTGTCTTTACCTTGTATCATGGGGTACCTCCTGCTCCACCAATCAATATTTCGGCTTGTTTTATTCCTCTTTTGAAGATAATAATATTCTTCGAGAAATCTCTTCCGGCAACTGCTGGTAAATTTTCTCCGATATTCTCGGGAAAAACTCTTGGTTTGGTTGTGCAAATACCAGCTCCTGGGTCGATATACACCGCGAAGTATTCGGCTCGGAGCTTCACATACAACATCCCCACTGGGATGTATATAGAGAATGGACTAGTGGTCATTTGAATATGTATCTCTTCCCGTCCACTGTGAATTCCATTCCGTTTGGTAATCTTTCCCAAAGTTTGTGATCCTCAAGAAATTCTATTCCCAGAATTAATTGTTCCGGGGGTTTCCCCTGCTTGCCCACTGATGATGAAATCCATTCCACCTAATTTTAGGTTTCCTTGATATCTTCCCACCAAGGGGCGGACTGTTATGCTAGCAAAACTGAAAAGTAAAAGCCATAGTGACCAAGAATATAATTGATTTTTATCGATTAATTCGACTTCAGTGACCAAAATATTAGATATTTATAAGTATCGCGGTATTTCTATAATTTCAAACGTAATGTTAGATGTAATCCGAAATTCTTATAGATTGATAAAGAACGTTTACAAAATCCCATTAAAGCACGAACTCCCGAGATTGCATCCTGCTTTAGAATGAATTCGTGATATAATGATTTACTTACTTCATTATATTTATACTAATCGGGTGTTTTAAATTCCAACTTTATGAAATACGCAAAGTCATAGACTCATAGTGATGATGTGTTATGAACGGCACCAACAATTAATGACGTAACACCATTTTATACAATTATTGAATAACGAGAAGAAGAATTAAGAAAGCTGATAGAGAAAGAGTTCAACTCAATTACAGAGAACAATTCACAAAATCATAAATTTCTGTTACGCCTTTTACATATCTTTTGTAATAGTCAATGACGTCATCATGACATAGTAAAAAGGGAGTTCAAATTATAAAATACAATATAATAATAAGAAACAACTTGGTCTTCAACAACGAAAAGTTTCGTCCTGGAAAATTTGTCAAGTCATTATTTATTACAAGCTAGTTATGGGTGTAACATCACAAAATCGGATTTTCTCACTCATTTTTAGATTGATTTACTGCACCCCTCGCATGTATCGTGTAATTTAATTTCCTTGTAACTAGTTCTTTGACGCATAATATGTTAGTAACAATGGGGTTGAAGTACCTATTGTACTCCCGATTATTAATTATTTGTCTTTTCTAAAAGTAGATGGCACGACGTTGTCTTCGGGTGGTTGCAACATGAGGCTAATTGCTAAAAAAATTTATCTCTGAATTCATGTGAATTTAAAGACCTAATGACATTAGTTACTATTTGTTCTCTCAGCAGAGAGAGAAAGAAATGAAATGCAATTCTGTTATATTGAATCAATGCCACAACCATGGCTATAAATACAAGAGGATTAGTTTGTTATGTGGCATGCCAACTCAGCAACTAACTAACCAATTACAATGCCAGCTCATAACTATTTACAGAAACTACCTCAACTAATATCTATTTACAGAAAAGTATTGACAGAAACTTTAATATCCAATAGCCTCCCCTCAAGCTGAACATGAGTGAGGATCTCAAAGGTTCATCTTGGAAATCCATTGCCGGAAAGAAGGGCCAGCAAGAGATTTTGTGAAAATATCAGCTACTTGTTGAGCACTAGGACAAACTGAGGGAGGAGAAATCCTGATTTGAAACAGTCTCTGACCAAGTGACAGTCAATTTCCAAATGTTTGGTCCTTTCATGCAAAACAGGATTCTGAGGAGGTATGGCTGAATTGTTGTCACATTTCAGTAGGATAGGGGTGGTAATAGGGATTTGCAGATCACTCAGAAGGTAAGATATCCATTTCAGTTCACAAGTGGTGTGTGTAAGACTTCTGTACTTTGCCTCAGTAGAAGACTTAGAGAATGTGGTTTGTTTCTTTGTCTTCCAGTTGATAAGTGAGTCTCCAAGGAACACACAGAAGCCACTAAGAGACCTTCGAGTGTTGGGACATGATGCCCAATCAGCATCATAGTAAGCCTGAATGTGTAATGAACCAGAAGCAGAATAAAACAGTCCCAAAGAAGGGGTATTCTTCAGGTAATGCAGGACTCCAAGTGCAGCATTCCAGCGTTCAGTTGTAGGGGCATGCATGAATTGACTGAGTTGATTCACTGCATAACAAATATCTGGCCTGGTCATGTTCAAGTACAACAACCTCCCAACCAATCTTCTGTATTGTTCAGGGTTGGAGTGAAGAGGACCAGAATCAAGAAACTTAAAACCCTTAGGGCAAGGTAAGTCAGCTGGTTTTGCTCCAGTTAATCTAGCATCTTGAATGATGTCAAGAATATATTTTCTCTGATGAACAATCCAGTAGAAGATCTGAACAACTCCAATCCCAGAAAATATTTTACATCTCCAATATCTTTGATAGTAAACTGGGAATGAAGATGAGATTTGATGGACTTGATGAGAGAGATGTCTGGTCCAGCAACTAGGACATCATCCACACAAACAAGAAGAGCCAAAAATGTAGGGCCAGAACCCATGATAAAGAGACAGCCATCTGCCTTAGATTGAGTGAAGCCAAAGGCTAAAAGACACTTAGTAAATTCCATGTTCCACTGCCTAGATGCCTGTTTCAAACCATATAGTGATTTATTTAATTTGCAAACTTGTCCAGGCTGTGCCTTAATGTATCCCAATGGAGGTTTGAGATAAATGTCTTCATCAAGAAAACCATGCAAAAATGCATTGTTTTTGTCAAGCTGGTGGATGGACCAGTTGAAGTGAGTAGCTACTGCAAGAAGAATCCTCACTGTTACTAGCTTAACTACAGGAGAGAAACTGTCAACATAATACAGGCCAAAGATTTGGTTATAGCCCTTAGCCACCAATCTTGCCTTATGCATGTCTATAGTGCCATCAGGCTTTAATTTCAGCTTGTATACCCATTTAGAACCAATGAGATGTTTACCAGTAGGAAGGTCCAGTGGGGACCAGGTGTTATTATCCCCAAGAGCAGAAATTTCTGCCTCCATGGCCTTGCTCCAAAGAGGGTCAGTTGAGGCTTCTTTGAAGGAGGTAGGTTCTGTGTAAGCAGAAATGTTAGCCAGAAAACTAAGGTGAGAGGGTGATATATGGGGGTTAAGGATATATGGAAATGTAGGAGGGGTATAAGGTGAGGCCAGAGAGAGAGGATTAGGAGGTGGTGTGAAAGGATTACTGGCACAGAACAGTACAAAATCCATTAGATGAGATGGTTATTTAAAGGTTCTTGTGCTTCTCTTGAGAGTAGGAGCAGCATGAGGTATTTGAGAAGGAGGAGTAGGAGAAGGAATGCAGGGAAGTGGAGAAGCAATATCTGGAGAGGATTCAGGATTATCTGGTAATGGTGGGGAATGAGAGAAAGCTAAAGGTGAATCAGCAACATTGAACTCATCAGTGCTGAGAGCAGGCATTGGAGTGGAAGGTAGCTCAGCAGTGTATGAAGAAAAGGGAAAATAGGATTCATGAAATATGACATCCCTGCTGGTGATGATCTTTTGATTATGGAATCTCTAAACTCTATAGGCCTTTTGTCCAGGAACAAAGCCAAGAAAACATCCCTTAAAACCCCTTGCAGCTAACTTGTCCTTATGTGGTTGAGTGTTGGCAGTGAACACAAGGCAACCAAAAACTCTAAGTTCATCAATGTCAGGCCTATTAGAGAATAGAACTTCATAAGAGGATCTCCACTGAAGTTGTTTGCTAGGGGTTCTATTGATCAGGTAAGTAGCCATGAGCAGTGCATAACCCCAGAAGTGTGAAGGCATGTCTGCTTGAAACAGTAAAGTTCTGGTTACTTAGAGGAGGTGTCTATGTTTCCTCTCCACTACTCCATTTTGCTGGGGTGTATATGGACAGGGTTTCTGGTGAATGATTCCCAACTCAGAGAATAAAGCTTGACAAGTAGAGTTAGTGAACTCTGTCACATTACCAGATATGATAGTTAGTATAGTAGAAGAAAACTGAGTTTTCACACAACATATGAAATGTTTCAGAGTAGATGGAACTTGAGATTTATTATTCAGCAAAAATGTCCAGGTAGATCTGGAATGATCATCCACTATAGTAAGTACATAGTAAGCATTGCTAGCAATAGCTATCTTATAAGGCCTCCGAAGATCAATATGCAAAAGCTCAAAGACAACATTAGTAACTGAAGTGCTGCTAGGAAAGGCTAATCTGTGAAATTTTGATTGAGTACATATAGTGCAAGGAGCTAATTTATGACTACCAGAAATATTTATAGTGGAAGATAAGTGTTTGATAGCATCAACAGATGCATGTCCCAATCTCTGGTGCAAAAGGTCCAAACTGAGAGTACCAACAGTAGAGTGACCAGAAAATTGTGTTGACTTGCAAGTAGTTGGATCCAGCAAGTATAGGTTTCCTCTCAGATGAACAATTGCCACAACTGTATTAGTCAGTGGGTCCTGTAAAGTGCAACCATAAGATGTGAAAATGAACTCCAAGTTAGAGTCTATTGCAAGTTTAGAGACTGAGATCAAGTTAAACTTGAAATCAGGAACATGTAGTGCATTTTTCAGCACAATCCCAGTAGTTAAATTCACATGACCAGTGTGTTTAACAAATTTTATAGAAGGATCAGGTAGGTATATGGGAGTTGTAGGATTAGCATGGCTAAGTAAGGAAGCATGTATAATCATATGACTTGATGCTCCAATGTCCAATATCTAACAACCAGGTTGCAAAGAACAACTAGCTAAGGAGGAGGCAAGATTAATACCAGCAAAGTCACCAAAGTGAGCAAAATTTACTTTATTGGGCTCTTTGTTGTTCATCAGATTCTGCACATTTCCTTGGTCCATCATGGACTTCATCATCCTGAAAAAATCTTGCCGAAAGGTTAAAAAAACAGGAGCAAAAGTAGTAGAAGATTGAGGACTATAACTCCCTGTGCCAACTGCATTTGCATATGCTTTCCCTTGAGGCCGAGAGGAACCATTAGCTTGTTTACCCTTTAGTTCTTTAAACCAGTCTGGCACCCCAACAAGCTTGAAGCAAGTATCCATGGTGTGACCCTTACTCTTGCAATGTTCACAGAATCTGTCAGTCTTGTTCTTTTGAAATTCTTTACCATTCTTAGAACCAGGCACATAGTAAGGAGGCTTAGCTCCAGATTGTTTTACAAACATTACAGAGTGATCAATAGGGTCAGTGATAGCTAGTTGGATCTCCTTCTGCTTCTCAACACGCATGACCATAGAGTAAGCTTTCTCAACCAAAGGCAGGGGATCCATACCTAGGATTTGACTCATCACAAACTCATATTCATCATTCAATCCCATAAGAAACTGCATTAATCTGGTGTGTGAATGAAATGACAGAGAGTGATGTGCTATTTCACAAGTGCATAGAGTAGCAGCATTACAATGGCAACTAATCACAGGTACAACACAGGTAAGTTCATCCCAAAGTCTCTTGAGTTTAGTGTAGTAGGCAGAAACTGAAAGAGAACCTTGAGAACTAGAAGCTACCTCTCTCTGCAACTGATAGAGACGAGGTCCATTGCTCATGCCAAAATGAGATTCTAACTGTTTCCATAGGCTAAAAGCTAAAGCAACAAACATGAAGGCATCTGACAGCTCATCAGAAACAGATTTGAGAATCCAGGAGGAGACGAGGCAGTCGACACGTAGCCATTCCTCGTAATCCTTGTGCGAAGGATCAGGCATCTTCGCCGCACTAGTAATGAAACCTAACTTGCGTTTCACACCAAGCGCGAGCTTCACCGTGCGACTCCATGGGAGATAATTGGCAACCTCGATTAATGGCATTGATGTAAGGAACATACCGATGTTATCAGAGCTTTGCAATTGAAGTACACCGCTGGATCTGGTGGCGGTCGCCGGTGCAACAGTCGATTGAGCTGAAGACGACGGAGAATCAGAATCCGTCATTGTGATAGTGTAAAATTAACGGTAAACGATCGAACAAAAGGTAAATTTGAGGATCGCAGAAGAATAATCGGTTACAGTAAACCGAAAATTGAAGCTTCGAAGCTTTAACAATGGCGAAAGCGTACGGAACGTCACCAAATAGCGACCGATACCATGTTCTCTCAGCAGAGAGAGAACGAAATGAAATGCAATTCTGTTATATTGAATCAGTGCCACAACCGTGGCTATAAATACAAGAGGATTAGTTTGTTATGTGGCATGTCAACTCAGCAACTAACTAACCAATTACAATGACAACTCATAACTATTTACAGAAAACTACCTCAACTAATATCTATTTACAGAAAAGTATTGACAGAAACTTTAATATCCAATACTATTGTTATATACCTAATAAGCACATCACCTCTACCAAAGAAAAAAAAAAGAACATGTTAAGTATCCCAAGAAATAGGCACACTATCTCTCCATAAAAAAAAGCAAAATAGGCAAATCACTCTGCGATGTAGGAAAGATGGTGTGTGTGTTACTCTTTTATAACTTCAAAAAGCTGGACAATAACCCCTTTACATACTTATGAAATATTCGGACTGCATTTGGGGAGAGGGGTAATTTGTTAATATTTTTTAATTACATAATGTAATGTGTCTATTTCTTATATCAAATGGTTGTAATTATTGATTATTCTTTTTATATACGGGCTAATGGGATTCTTTGATATATTACGTGGGGTGTTCAGCCAAACTCAAAATTAAATCGACATTGAGGGGCCAAATTAATATTAACTCACACATTATCAGGAGACCAAATATGAAAATTCTTTTTCATGGTTTGCATGTACTTTTATATATATGAGAGAGGGAACGCAGATTCATTTGTCGTGCCAGGAAAAAAAAAACAAAAAAAAATAGAGATGTAAAATGGTCGATCCATAGTGAGATTAGGATTCACGATTATGGACACACATATAATTAATGAATGGACTCCTTTCCTGCCTGAAATTCTGTTATCTTAATCTGTTTCCAGTTATTTCTCGGTGAGAAAAGAACACAAAAAGGCACTAAGATACGGATACTCGTGATTCTGGGATTGGTGTCAGCGTCACCGTGATCAATTGATGCGCGTGCGCGTGGTACGTTGAGATTTAACACTTCATCAGAAACTTCAATAAAATTAAGTTGTATTCTTTTTTCGTATTTTTGTTTGGAGAATGTGGTGTTATTTGTGATCTATGGAGTGTCCTGAACAATTTTAATGGTATAATATTTCCTTTTTGAATGTTGCTTGATTTGAACTCACAGCTTATATCATTATTTGGAATATGGAAATGCTCATATCATATAAATAGAGATGTTAGTAAAGAACAATCTTTTTTGCATGAAATCATGTTCACGAACAGTTGATACTTTGAAGATTGTTGTACAAACTCATTGTGCTGCTTTTATGCATGATGTTGCTTGAATTCCGCGCCACAACGTTAAACTTCGATTATTGCTGGAAAATAACAACTCCGATCACTGTTGTTTAATTCCTTCTTGACTAATAATCTGAAATTTATTCAGGGTGAGTGATAGCTATGGGGAACAAGTTTAACTCATCAGGGGACAACAGGACTAGGTACTGTTCTGTGTATCATATTTTCATCGTAGCTGGTCTGTGCTGTTTCTTCTACCTACTGGGAGCATGGAAGAAAAGCGCCATTGGTAGGGGGGACAGTATAGCATTGGAAATGACCAGGAATAGTGAATCAGACTGCAACATCCTTCCGAACCTCAATTACGAAACCCATCACAGCGGTGAGGCTGG
Source organism: Linaria vulgaris (assembly GCA_948329865.1). Classification (NCBI taxonomy): domain Eukaryota; kingdom Viridiplantae; phylum Streptophyta; class Magnoliopsida; order Lamiales; family Plantaginaceae; genus Linaria; species Linaria vulgaris. The sequence continues at coordinate 79,805,589 of OX415253.1, forward strand.
GATTCTTGATGATAATTATGATTCTAAACTGAAGGTGGTGTACAAGCCATGCGATCCTCAGTACACCGATTACACGCCCTGCCAAGATCAAAGGCGCGCAATGACTTTCCCCAGGGAAAATATGATCTACAGAGAGAGGCATTGCCCTCCTGAAGGAGAAAAGCTGCATTGCCTAATTCCGGCTCCTCATGGATACGTAACACCGTTTGGATGGCCCAAAAGCCGTGATTACGTTCCATATGCCAATGCTCCGTATAAAAGCTTGACAGTCGAGAAGGCTATTCAGAACTGGATCCAGTATGAGGGCAACGTGTTTAGGTTCCCCGGTGGAGGAACACAATTTCCACAGGGAGCTGATAGATATATTGACCAGCTTGCTTCGGTTATACCAATTGCGAATGGAACCGTTAGGACTGCTTTAGACACTGGTTGTGGGGTATGTCATACTCATATATTGGTTTTTGATTTTCTGTGATTATTCAATTATTTATTTGTTGCTTTTGTGTTAGGTTGCTAGTTGGGGAGCATATCTCTGGAAAAGAAATGTTATAGCGATGTCTTTTGCACCAAGAGATTCGCACGAAGCTCAGGTCCAGTTTGCTCTTGAGAGGGGAGTGCCTGCTGTCATTGGTGTTCTTGGAACAATAAAAATGCCATATCCGTCTAGAGCTTTTGACATGGCGCACTGTTCTCGTTGCCTTATACCGTGGGGATTAAATGGTATGTATATGTTATGTTGACGGACTAGTGATAGATAAATCTTCTTTTAGTTGTGGATGTATTATATTGTAATTTTTCTCTTGCTCTTGCAGATGGATTATACATGAAAGAAGTTGATCGTGTACTAAGGCCTGGTGGCTACTGGGTGCTTTCAGGGCCTCCCATCAATTGGAAGACTAACTATCAGGCATGGCAACGTCCATTGGAAGAACTTAAAGAGGAACAAAGAAAGATTGAAGAGGTTGCTAAGCTTCTCTGTTGGGAGAAAAAGTCTGAGAAAGGTGAAATTGCGGTATGGCAGAAGACAATTGATATTGATTCTTGTCGTGCTGCACAAGAAAATTCCGGTGCACCAGTATGCAATTCTGAAACTATTGATGATGTCTGGTAGGAATAATGAAATACAAATTGTTGCCTCTGGCTTCATAATCAATATGCTATGGCACACTCCTTCTCGCATACTTGGTGTAGTTTTGTGGGTGGCATTGGATTTGAACTATTTCATTGTTCTCTTCTTATTATATATCAATCAGGTACAAGAAAATGGAGCCATGCATTACTCCAACTAGTAATGTTAACAGTGATGATGCGTCGTCGTCTATTGAGGATCTCAAACCATTTCCAGAGAGGCTTTATGCAGTTCCCCCCAGAATCGCAAGCGGCTTGGTTTCTGGAGTTTCTGTTGAGGACTACCTGGAGGACAATAAACAATGGAAAAAGCATGTCAACGCGTACAGAAAAATTAACAAGATTATCGACTCTGGAAGATATCGCAATATTATGGATATGAATGCTGGATTTGGTGGTTTTGCTGCTGCACTTCAATCTCCCAAGTTGTGGGTGATGAATGTTGTACCCACTATTGCCAGGAAAAATACCCTCGGGGTTATTTTTGAACGAGGGTTGATTGGCATCTATCATGATTGGTATGCCTTCTTTGTCACTCCTTAACTTAACCAACTTGAAATCATACTTTCTGGTTTTGCCTCTTATTGGCCCAGTTGAGCTCACATTATTGCTTGCTCCAGGCATTTCTGATTCAGCCACTTATTGGCCTAGGTTGAGCTTCACATGTTCTGCTTGCCTTAATCTGAATAAAATTATAGAGATTAATTGAGCGTTTTTGTTTTTGAGCCCAAAATAAAGAAAAGAAAAAAGTTTACTTTGAGAACATGATCATACGACGTGGTTCTAGATGACTAAACTTACTATTCAGACGAATGATACATGCTCGTGTTGAGATTAAGCAGTCTTCATATTCTTAATCTGCTCATACTTGGGGTTATGAACTCACGTTTATTTGTACTGTGCGTGTTATGATGGAAGATCCTTTTACTTCTTGTTCCTTTAAAAGAAGTTTCAACTGAAAAATAAATGATAAGAGTTTTATGTCTCTTTTCTGTTCATCGAAATGGTATATATTGTTCTCCTTTTTTTCATGTTCCTTGCCTTTATTTTGTATGACAATAAGTTTAAAAGTTTATTTCAGGTTCTGCGTCATTTGGCTACACAAAACACTTCATATATTTTGTTACTATTTGAGCTCATTGTGGTTCCTTTGTTTAGGTGCGAAGCCTTCTCGACTTACCCAAGGACTTATGATCTCATTCATGCCAACGGTGTTATTAGCTTGTACAAGGACAAGTAAGTATATATCTGTTATCCCTTGATTTTCTGGTTAATTCTTGAATCAACCATCTGTTTAAACAATATTTTTTTTATGAATATTGCATTTAGGTGTAGCTTTGAAGACATATTGTTAGAAATGGACCGTATTCTGCGGCCAGAAGGTGCCGTTATATTCAGAGATGAAGTTGATGTGCTAGTGAAGGTGAAGAATATGATTGGAGGCATGAGATGGGATTCTAAAGTGATGGATCACGAGGATGGACCCCTCGTTCCCGAGAAGATACTGGTTGCGGTCAAGCAATATTGGGAGGTAACTTCACTTCTGCACACTGAGAAATCCAGCCACCAAACGACAAATAGTACTCTTGACTGATTATTGGCGTGATGCTTATATGAAGGGCCAAAAATTTTATGAATTGTTCAGAGTGCATTACTCATTTCATTGTAAGTGAGTTTTGCCAACTCACACTAATGTTATATGTACAGTATAATGTATGTGATGATGCCAATCTATCGGCATGTCCTACTCGACCACTTCATGGTATTCGATTTATTTTTTGATGTTGCTGGTGCTTTCTTTATATACATTCAGTGCTTCGCACATTTGTAATAGAATATATATATTACCTATAGTGGTTCCTAGTGGAGCTAGTGGTATGAGCACTCTATTCTAAGTGCTCTTAACACTCATGGAGCATTCCTTATTATAAATAACATGTCAGGCTCCCTATCAGTCAAGGAGCTAACATTTTCCCATTTAATTCTCATGGTATCACGAGCCTGAGAAGAAAAGAAAAAAAAAAAATTCTCTCTAAAAAAAATATTTGAAAAATTCGACGCAGCCATGTCGCAGCCGCAGTCCTCCATGGCGCCGATCATCTCCAGCCAACCTTCGCCACTTTCTTCTGCTGAATCTACGCCAACCAACAGTGCAACCGACACCTTTTCTTCGTCGGTTGCCACTACTGCTGCTCCGGACACCTCTCAACCGGCACCAGCAAGTCATGCGCGGCTCGCCTCCATGCCGCTGCAGCCGCCCTTCCCCATGACGTCGACGTTTAATCCTTATTCCGGTGGACCTCAGTTTTCACTTTTCGACACATTGCCGCCGCAGTTTCCGTGGCAGCAGGCTGGCCCAGTTATTCCTCAGGCAACACCACGTCCGCAGTCGCAAGTCAGTACCCAGTTCTTCGGCCCATCCTTTGCTGGGTCGCCAGGTATTATCCGGCCTACACACGACAATCCCCTCTTTGCCTCTCCTATGGCGTCGCTGGCACAATCAGTCTCTCACGGAATAGCTAATGTCTGCCAGATTGTGACCATTAAACTCATGGCGGTGGAGGATTACCTTACGTGGCGCACTCAGTTCGAGTCTTTCCTTGTGTCTCAAGGTCTTTTTGGTATTATAGACGGCACAATTCAGGTACCTCCCATGTATACCTTGGATTTTAATAATCATCAAATCGTTAATACTGATTATTACCATTGGCTTCGAGTGGACCAAACAATTCGTTCTTGGTTGTTTGCCACTCTTACTCGTGATGTATTAACTGATGTGCATGATATTAAACATTCATTTGGTATTTGGGAACGTTTGCAATCTCGTTTTATGTCTGCTAGTCTACCTAGAGCAATGGAACTTAAACGTCTGTTATCTAATACCAAAAAGAAAGAAACTCAATCCATGGAGCATTACTTACGTGACATTAAAAATTTGGCGGATGCTTTAGCTGCAATTAATTCTCCTGTGACTAACAAAGAATTATTGCAAAGTACGCTCGCTGGATTAGGACCAGATTATGAGTCTGTTGTTGGCACCATCTCCTTATTCCCTGATCATTTTCCGCCTGACATACTTCACCCGAGACTTATGGAGGCCGAACAACGGATCTTATTTAATCGTCAACAAGAGTCTTCACCACTACAGCAAGCATTTGGGGCTCAGGTTGGCACCGCACAGCAGGGCCAGGCTAACGCATACCGCGGCAGAGGCGGCCGCGGTAGGGGCGGCCGCGGAAGGGGAGGCCGCGGCAGAGGTAGATACCAGCCGCATCACGGCTATCAGCAACAACAAACCTATTCACAGGGCCCTAGGCCTTCGGATGCAGGGAGTGCTACTCCTCCGAGACCTCCTAATGCTGCATCTGGTAAATCTGTCTTGTCCACTTTAAATATTAATGCTAAATCTACTACTGCTACTCACTTTGGCTATGCAGGTTTTCCATCAGCTGAGGGAATTCTGGGTTCAGTTCCCCCTCTAGTTGTGTGTCAAATTTGTTTCTCTGCAGGTCATTCTGCTCTTCACTGTCCGTCCCGTTTTGCTCAGCCTTCTGCACCTGCCCTTCTAGCTCCTACTGGGGAATCAAATGATGCTTTGTGGTATCCGGACTCTGGAGCGTCTGCTCATATGACCTCCTCTGAAGGTATTTTGTCTCATAAATCTGCTTATTCTGGTCCCATGTCTGTTAGTGTTGCAAATGGTGTTCAACTTCCCATTAAAAGTATTGGTCATATTACATTAACTACACCTTGCCGTCCTCTGTCCTTAAACTCGGTTTATCATGTGCCTCAAATTAAATTTAATTTAATTTCAATTCAAAAATTATGTGCTGATAACAACTGTATTGCAATTTTTGATAAAAATTCCTTTTTTGTTAAGGACAAAACTTCGGGGGCGGTCCTTCTTCGGGCGCACCATAATGGACATCTCTACCCTATCAGCCTCATTCATCCTGCACCTCTAGCTTTATCCTCCGTAGTTACATCTGGACCTATGTGGCATCGTAGATTAGGTCATTGTGGCGAAAATGTTTTACGCCTGCTGCGTACTCAAAAACTTATTTCTACTTCTTCGAATTTTGGTCATGACTGTATTTCTTGCCGATTGGGCAAATCTCAACGATTACCTTTTTCAGATGCTAGTCATAATTCTTGTTCTCCATTACAACTGATTCATTCTGATGTATGGCAATCTCCTGTTTTATCTAACCTAGGTTTTAAATATTATGTGTGTTTTATTGATGATTTTTCTCGTTTTACCTGGGTATATCCTATGCGTGCTAAAAGTGAGGTGTTTAGTCATTTTCGTGTTTTTAAGCTTTTAGTTGAAAATTTATTTAATACTAACATTAAAAATTTTCAAAGTGATGGAGGGGGTGAATTTGTTAACTCTAATATGCAGCAATTTTTTTTAGAACATGGAATTTATTTTCAAAAATCTTGTCCCCATACTCCTCAACAAAATGGTGTTGCGGAACGCAAACACCGTCATCTTCTTGAACTTGCTAGAACTATGCTTATTACTGCCTCCATTCCTAGTACATTTTGGGTTGATGCTATTTTTACAGCTGTATATATTGTTAACAGACTTCCCACTCCTATTTTGTCTGGTCATTCTCCTTATGAAAAACTTTTTCAAAAATTCCCTGACTATAATATTTTACGTGTTTTTGGATGTGCATGTTATCCAAATTTTTCTGCTTCTTCCTCCAATAAACTTTCTCCTCGCTCTATTCAGTGTGTTTTTCTTGGCTATGCATCTGGTTTTAAAGGTTATCGTTGTTTTGAACCCATATCTGGTAAAGTTTTTATTAGTCGCCATGTTCGTTTCCATGAAAGTATGTTTCCGTTTTCCACTTTGTCCTCGTCTACGACTGACCATTCTTCTATTCTCGACTCTGTTGATTTCTCCCTGACCAATACTTCCTCAATACATCCGGCCACCAATGCCTCGACTCCCGAACCATATCCTCCCCAACTTCCTCCAGTGCGCTGCAGCACCTCCCAGCAGGTCGATCTGCCTACCCAGGCAGACGGCCAAACACCGCCAGCTCCTACAACCTCCTCCTCCGCTGACCACGACCCTTCGACCAGCCCTACAGCGCCCACTCAAAGCCTAAATCCGTCCATGACCCAGACCGCTCCCCGTTCTTCCCCATCTCCTACTAGTGCTCCACCCGCCCCCTTAGCCAATACTCATCATATGCAAACCCGATCAAAATCAGGAATTTTTAAACCCAAAACTATTTTTAATTTAAATACAGTTGTGTTATCAGCAGATCCAACTTGTTTTTCTGAGGCTAATAAACAGTTAAAATGGCGTGAGGCAATGGCTGACGAATTTAATGCTCTTATTTCCAATCATACGTGGGAGTTGGTGCCGTTTGACAGTTCTAAAAACATTGTGGGGTCTAAGTGGATTTATAAGACTAAGTACAATTCTAATGGGTCTATTGAGCGTCATAAAGCTCGTTTGGTTGCCCAGGGATTTAATCAGCAGGCCGGTGTCGATTTTTCTGAAACTTTCAGTCTAGTCATTAAACCAACAACTGTTCGTGTTGTTCTTACTTTAGCTATTTCTTTTGGGTGGGTCATGCGTCAGTTAGATGTCAAAAATGCTTTTCTTCATGGCAATCTCACTGAAGTGGTATATATGCGTCAGCCGCGGGGTTTTGTGCATCCTTTGTTTCCTAGTCATTTATGTCGCTTGCGAAAAGCCATTTATGGTCTTAAGCAAGCCCCGCGCGCATGGTTTCATCGATTCAGTAGTTTCTTGTTAACTCATAATTTCACTTGTAGCAAGTCCGATAATTCCTTGTTCATTTTTCGCCAGCATAATTCTGTTATTTATTTATTGCTATATGTAGATGACATTATTATCACTGGTAATTCTTCCTCTGTTATCACTTCTTTTATCAGTCTTATTGCTCAGCATTTTGCTATGAAAGATCTTGGCGATCTACATTATTTTTTAGGCGTCCAGGCTGTACGTTCTGCCAAAGGTTTATTTCTGTCCCAACATAAATATGTTTCTGATCTTCTCTCTCGTTTCCACTTACATACGCTCAAGGCAGTTCATACCCCTCTTGCTACTCGCACTTCTTTATCTCTCTCTGATGGGGAGCTTCTTGCAAATGCCACTGAGTACCGTAGTATGGTTGGTGCGTTACAGTATTTAACTTTGACAAGACCTGATATTACCTATGCTGTTCATTTAGTGTCTCAGTTTATGCATGCTCCTCGTACTACTCATCTTTTTGCAGTCAAGAGAATTTTCAGGTATTTACAGGGGACACTTGATCATGGTTTATGGCTTCGACCAACCACGCGAGCTACGTGTGTCGTTGCCTACTCCGATGCTGACTGGGCAGGTTGCCCAGATACGTCTCGCTCCACGACAGGCTTCGCGGTATTTTTGGGACCCAATCTTGTCTCTTGGAAATCAAAGAAACAGCCTACCGTCTCCAAGTCCTCTACAGAAGCTGAGTATAGAGCTGTCGCCTACACAGTCCAAGACACTTTGCATATCCGATCAATATTATTTGAACTTGGGTTTCCAGTCACTGCTCCTGTTCAGCTATTCTGTGACAACATATCAGCTTCCTACTTGACTGCTAATCCTGTTCAACATGCTCGCAGCAAGCATATTCAGATTGACTATCATTTTGTCAGAGAACGGGTGGCTCATGGAGATTTGCTCGTGAAGTACATCCCCACTCAATTACAGTTGGCTGACATTTTTACTAAAAGTCTCTCCAGTCAACAGTTTCATTTTTTAAAAGACAACCTGCGCGTTGTATCTCCCGCACAGTTTGAGGGGGTGTAATAGAATATATATATTACCTATAGTGGTTCCTAGTGGAGCTAGTGGTATGAGCACTCTATTCTAAGTGCTCTTAACACTCATGGAGCATTCCTTATTATAAATAACATGTCAGGCTCCCTATCAGTCAAGGAGCTAACATTTTCCCATTTAATTCTCAATTTGTACTTTAAAAATTCGGTAGCAGTGTTACGTAAGAAAAACATGTTAAATCGGGTGCCATAGCAAACTTCTTGGCTAACTATTATTTCTGAAATAGCAAAGTCTTTCTTACACTAAATCACATTTAACAGGTTGGTAACAGTCTGCTGGATAAAAATAACGACGTAGTACCATTTAGGACAATACAATTTTGGTGGAATTAAATGTCATCTGTATTTGGGGGTCTACAAGTGCCTAATAAAATCGTGATACTCATGTGGAGGGCTTGTAAAGGAATTCCCCCAATGGGAGAGAGCTTTAAGTCTAGAGGAATTGATTTGTTTGGTGCGGTACTGAGGTCGAAACAGGAAACCTGGTGTTTTTTGAATGTCATTTTTCCAGAAACTACGTGCTGAGTGCTAACTATATGTACCCAAGGAAGAGGAGAAGCATATACCTGATCAATGGACTGGCAGAGAGAGAGAGTAAACCATTTAAATAAAAGTTATTGAAAGGCGAGATGAGCCTTTAGGATATGTTGATAACAGTTCTTCGAGTTTAGCTTCTGGAATTAGTGGCTCATGATGAACAGAAACGAAGACCTTCTTAAGTTTTCGAGAATTCTTGAGGAAAAACTTCACCAGATCAAGTTCACATATTGCGCCCAAAATGTTAGAAAATTTGATTAAGATCAGGTGAGACAACATACAGTCATATACGATGGCACAGATCCAACCTCGTCAAAAGTGAGATTCTCGGAATAATGATCTGCATTGAGATGCTGGAAAGCAAAATAGAAATATATGGAATCACTCTCTTATTAAGGATGAAGAAAGACAAAAGAGGAGATGCAACAACTTACGGGTGCGATAATGAGCCCTTTGAGAGTTGGCGTCATGTGAAGGAACTCTAGAAAAGCTTCAATACTACCACATGAGTGCAATTGTAGTATTTGAAGCCTATCAAAACTAGGAAGAAGCAGTCCTGGCATTAACTCGGCATATGTCTTGGTAGATAAACATAAGTTAGTTCCTTTCATAGCAATATGTAAAGTAATAGTCAAGACGCTAAAAAGATTTAAATAGTGAAACAACACGTTACGAATGAAACACAGAACTTAAATCTCCATTAAATACCATTCTAACATTAACAAGTTGCATCCAAGTGTTACGTTTATTCGACTGGCCAGGTCTGAGTTAAAATGACTCTAGTAGATTTTATGTCCACGCGAGAAAATAACTCAGGCATATATTGGACAAAGTATCTCCATCAAAGTTAGACAACAACGAAGAAGCTTTCTCCATTAATTTCATGTCTAATTGTTATCTATCCATGATCATATTTATTTTTATTTCATTCAATCACCTATAATTGTTGGTGAAGGAATCTTAGGTATCTCTGTATTATCTCGTTCGTGTACAAGATCAATTGTACAAGATCAATTGAAGGAATGAAATAATTCCTTAACTCAACTCAACTCAACTCAATGATGTAATAGAGAAATGATATAATGGAGAAACAGAGAAGAAACTGACCTTATCCAATCTACCAACAAGGTTCAAAAATGTCAAATTTGAGAAGTCTTTGATTAGTGTTGGAGAGCGTGATTCAGGAACTCAAACAAATGGATGATCACATCTTGAGCTCCAATAGCGAATAGATGCACGGACAATTGATGATGCATTCACATGAAAATTACTGAGTAGCACATCGCCGCCAACTGAGAATTTTTTCAGCTTTGCTCCACGAACCTCGATAAGAAAGTCATTTGCTACAACTTCAGGGGATTTATAAGTGAAAGTGATCAACGAGGGTGAGCTGATTTTCACGTGCTTTACGTTGCCTCAAGTACAAGAGTCTAATTCAAGAGATTCAAGGACTGGGAATGTCAATATCACTCGGGTCACTATTAGAAAAGTGCTCATTATCGAAGTGAGTACTTAAAAGACATAATGATTTAAGGTTACAAAGATAATCTTCGGCAGGAACTTTCAAGGTACATGGCAAACTGAGTTCTAAGCTGGTCAATGAAATACTGTCCAAAAGGCAACGTCGTAATGTAAAACCTTTGCTATCAGAGGAAGCTATTTTAATACTCTGAATACTACTACGCATTGATAGAGAAGATATCCATGTTTTCAAGATAGTTGGATCACACACGGAGCGACATGAAAGACTTAAACTTTGAATGTTGCGGGAATGAAGAAGTACCCTGTCAACAAATTTTACGAGACTAGCCTTCTTCATTGGTTGATCATAAATTTCTATACAGGAAACTGAAGTCCACTTGTATTTCCAATCTTTGGATAAAACACTAGTCTGAACCGCATCCTCCAGCGGTAAGAAGGACATGATGTGAGTAATCAAATCTTCTGGTAAATAATTTATGCTAACTCCACAATTGTCGTGGGCTGAAATGTTTCAGCTCATGACTTAAACAATCAACCTGAAAGATGCAAAAATCAAAGGCTTAAATCACACGTTACGTAGAATTGAAAACTTAATGAAATGTAGAACACACAGAACCAAGTTGAAAGGAAAACAAAAGCAAAAAATGATTTTTTTCAATTAAATGATAAAAAATATGCATGTAATTCAACTTGAACACGAATAGTTTTTTATAGATAAATTTAAATAAGTACAATATAGATCAAATTTACTTTTCAATTTAAGTACGTAATTAAGATTAATTAAGCATGAACATTTTTAAGGAAGACGATATAATAATATTATTTATGTTTTATTGCTAGACTATGATGCACGAACAAGGCTCGGCAGGACAGGGACACGTCGATACACACGACTGGGTGTTTCTATTATCTATTAAGACTTTAATACTTTTAAATTCTTTATAACATACTTATATCTAAATAAAGTTAGCACATAACATTAGTTTCAAGTTTCAAACTTATTAATCAAAAGAAAGTCCAAATAAAATGCTCACTTAAATTCAAGTACTTAGTGAGTTGTGACAAATACAAATACAAAGCAAAATACTTTTATGTTTCTATTAAAATGTAAAATGTCATGTGTTGCAAATAAACTATTTTAAGGAAATTACACACGGTTCCGGTATACAAGAATTCTTACATTGTAGCAATCTATTATGATGATATATTCAAATTGTACTCAAGTGCTATATATATATATATATATATATATATATATATATATATATACAGGTAGAAATGTCAAAAATGCCCATTATCTTTTTGCCCTTTAACTTTTTAAGCCTGAGTTTATGCCCTCTAACTTTGTCAAAAATACCCGAAACATTGTTCATTGCCATGTGTCCGCCAAATCATCCAATCGCGTCATACGTGGCTACCATGTCATCTTTTTTTCATTTTTATATTTTTATATAATTAACTATATTATAAAAAACATATATTAAAAAACAAAATATTATAATTTTGATTTAAAAATATTAACTTTTAATAACTAATAAAAATTTTGAAAAACAGAAAAAAATAATAAGTAAATAAGGAAAACCCAGGTCGACACTACCCCTACCCCCCCCCCCCCACCCACCAAGTCCGCCCACCCCGTCTCCTTCTCCCTCTCCTTTCTTCCACCACAGTCACGTTTTCCACGACGGGGAAGAGACTTTTAACAATTAAAAAAATTGTGTCGCCGTTGCCGTCTATTTTTTTGATCGATTTGATGATGGGTTTTGGGGATTGGGCTTGGATTGGGAGTGGGAGAAGTGGTTGATTGAGAAGGATTTGGTTGAGAGTGGTGGTGGTGGCGGTGCAGGTGGAGGTGGTGGTAGGCTATGGGGCGGAGGAGGGGGGGGGGGGGGGTTGTGGAAGTGACGACCTATTTTTTTTCATTTTTCTTTTTTTTTAAAGTTTTTTAATTGTTAAAAAATTAAGTAATTGAAATTAAATTTATATATAAAGCTTTTATAATTTAAATGAATAAAGTTTATTATATTAAAAGAATATATTATAGAGTAATTTTTTAAAATTTAAATAAAAAAGTTAATTATAAAGATTTAACTTTTTTGTTTTTCTTTTTTTAAAAGTATTAGTTATTAAAAAATTTAAATTTTAAAATAGAATTATAAAATGAGTTTTATAATTTATATAATAAAGATAATTAATAATTATACATTTTATGACATGACAGCCACATTTTGGCCACATATGCCAAAATTCGATGACATGGGTGCCACTAGGCGTCAAATAGTGTTTCAGGCATTTTTGTCAAAGTTACATGGCATAAACGACGGCTAGAAAAAATATCGGGCAAAAACTAAAGTTGGCAAAAGATATAGGGCATTTTTGACATTTTTGCCATATATATATATATAGAGAGAGAGGCGTACAACAGCAAGGTGGAGGCCAAAGCCAGATCTGAACCACAACACAGTAAAAGTTGGAACAAAATTAAAAGTTCTAGGCGGTAGCGCGAGAGAGAGTGGTGGGTGGTAATTGAGTGTAAATTTTAGGGGAAATTGAATTCACGCTTAAATCGATCAAAACAAAATGGGATGTGGCCCACCGTGTCAGTTTTTTTTTTTTATGAATTTCCCGTAGTGTCAGTTGGGAGAAATTATTATATACATTTGTTGTATGTACAACCAATGATTGAGATTAAAAGGAAATCCCTAAATTGTAAGAATAACCAACCAACACCTCATTCACACCGTGTATTGGTAGTGGATGTCCATACATCAGATGCATCAAATAATCTCTCGTCAGTTGGATACTTGGGATTATATGTGTAGGCTAGTTGTTTTTTTTTTTTTTAAGAATGGTAGAGTATAGACCAGTTCTTAGTATAATTGCCTATGCCTCCCCTACTCACATAGGGGTGGGTCTCATAAGGCCCCATGTGTGTGGGGTTCATCTCTCTGTGAGCGCGGGGCATTGCATCTTGAGACATATCAGACAATCCCCTCGTTGCAGGCGTACGCAGTTTTGGGTGGGTGTGTACAAAAATTTCATCCGATCATTTTTTTACTGGAGCAATTGTGCTAGTGTATTAACTTCACGAAACTTGTTCTTTAAAGACACTATGATACATAGTGTGAAACTATGGTAATTTAATACTAGTGTAACATAGTTAAGGAAAGTTCGAGAATTATTTCGATTAGCTCAATTACTTTGTTCGCCTCTCTATATGTGCCTGAGATGAACACGTGGCTGAAGAAACTCCATTACTTCCATATCTCATGGAGGGGAGGGTGTGTGGCTGTCGGGGCCGTAGGGCGCCACATTAAGGTCAGTCTATAAAACAAAAAGTTAAATATTTAGGTACCAATATATTTCGTGAGTGGTGCGGGTGACGAACATGTGATAAGGTGTACCTTAGGTCACATAATGTGGGTATGCGAGCGAGTGCGAGTGCGTCGATTAAAAATTTTAAAAAAGAAAAGTATTACATGATTAATCAAAGCAGACTCTAAGTACTTTTTCTGCAAATTTATATAATTATTTGTGAAATTAAATAAATGTAGGGTTACTTGTATTAAAATATGCTAAATTTAGTATGTGATTCACTATTAATTGACATAAGGGTTTTAATGTATTTAGTCATTATTTATTTTGTTATTTTCTTTCTTATTTGTCTTGATCCTGCAAGGTATTATCTTTGTCTCTCGTTCTTCTTCCTATCGAAAAAGAAAAAAATTCATAGAGCTCGTTTAATTCGCAATAGATGCTGAAAAAAAGTGTACGAACTAAGTAAGAATTCTTAGTTCGCGAAGTAAGGATTTTTAGTTTGCATTAAAGTCGAGAATTGGCACTGAGTTCTCCAGTTCCCGACTAGTGTGTCAGTGCAATAAAGGTAGTAGGATGATAATATGACCTACGGTGTACCCACCGCCTACATGTAGTTGGGCGCAAAGACAAAAAAGCAAAACGTAATAATGTTAAAAGCATCAAACTGTGTGAGTGTGGATTCAAAGAGCAGAAAAAAAAAACAAAGAAATAAAATAAAATAAAATAAAATAAATTCGACCACTTTGCCAACATCGACAATTTTGAGTCGTCGTAAAGATTATTTTCGACATTTTCAACCGTCTTTATTGAGCATTAAAAAAATCAAATTTAGCCACATGTACTATATAAAGACCAGGAAAGAAATATCAAACCACGGCAAACCACGGCCAAAACCAACGGTTTTTTGAATGGTCAGTATTGGAATACCGACAATTCAAACCATATGTACTGCTAATACTGACTGCTGAAAGCTGTCAATTTTTTGGAGGGAGTGTTATAAATACTCTCCCTCCCTCCCTCCCTCGTTTTCATTCATCTTACTCATTCCTCTCTTTTAAGCTACAAATCCCTCTAAATTAAAATATTCTCCTCGTTTAATTTCGTTGTTTCGACAAGCGACAAAAATAACCGTCCACCTCGTTTCGAAGAAAAAAAAGGCAAGAAATACCCAATTGATGAGTGTCGAAAACACTCATTATTAAGCCTAATTATTACAAGTATAATTGTGAATTTCTTAATTGTTTAGTTAATTTTAGTTTGTTTCCATGCATTTTAGATTTTAAGATTCTATTGGTGAAAACTATAGCATTTTAGTGAGAGAAAAAAACAAGTTAAAAGAGAATGGATGCATACAAGGTTGTAAAAGGGGAATTAAATGAAGAGTCTAATGAAAGAAATGACAAGTGATTCAGGCAAGGAATGAAGAAGAACGAGCTAAAGCGGCAACAATTACACAATGAGGAAAAGCGGAATGAAGTCATTGATTCGAAGACGTGGTGACATAAAGAGAGGGAGAAATACAGATCGTGCCATATACCATTTGAAAATCACAAATGTCTTGTTTCCAACACAAAAAGTGGATCTTGATATTCGAACATCCAAAGAAGAAGTGATAACCAAAGTCATTAAGTCGCGCAAAGTAGATAAGTAGAGCACAACGCGACCAACGGTACGTAGGCAGTGAGCAGCGCAACGAGCGCCCCGACACAGAGAAGTGAGTAGCACGACGTGGCACGCGGCTAGGACCAGAACATCTGAAACCCTAAAAAGCGCAGCAACCACCACTTCTAACTATAAATAATACTAGGATTAAACGTTTTTTAGCATCTCAACAATCACAAACCATTTTCAACACATCTCATGCTGCTATCACCATCTCCAAACATCATCACACATCCATCCGCCTTTTGAGATCATTAATAAGGTGATTCAAGTCAAGATTCAGCTAGAAGAAGTGTAGCAATGGAGATTGAAGACAGAGATGCCAAATTTCTCCGGGATTGAGAGTTGAGTTTGCTGCGAAAGTTCTTTATAATTATTTTATGAATAGAAGATCTGCGACATCATAAAAAAATTAACCATTGTTTAATTTGTAGTTGCTAAAAGCCAAGTATTTTCTTCGGTTTAACTTTTATTGAGCTATGAAGTTTTACCGTTTTAGAGTCCACTGTTTGGACCAATATTATTTCTAGGTAAATAAATTGGATATTGTATTGACACCCTTTGTAAATTACTTAAATCAATGTCAATTGATTACATTGATATGATAAAAGAAATTAATGATATATAGTTTTCATTAATTGACTGTAATCTTTGATTATATTATCTAAGAATTCAATTTATGAGAATCTTATCTTTTTTGCAGGTTAAATGTTCCCTTTTATTATATTGTGAGAATCTTGAAATAAGGAAACCATTATTATGATTGACTTGCCTTTTGGATTTTGATGTAATTGACTTTCCTTGTTGTGTTGCATATCTTT
This sequence comes from Linaria vulgaris, assembly GCA_948329865.1. Taxonomy (NCBI): domain Eukaryota; kingdom Viridiplantae; phylum Streptophyta; class Magnoliopsida; order Lamiales; family Plantaginaceae; genus Linaria; species Linaria vulgaris. The sequence continues at coordinate 79,821,392 of OX415253.1, forward strand.
CACATACCATATTGATTGATTATCATTTGGAAAGGTTGCAGTATCTTTTGATGCAGGAAAGTATAATTATTTTCGGATAGTGAATCCGTCAGTTGCAACAATGAAAATCAACATTTTTGGTCACATAGAATATTTCCTTGATTTTATATTCTGAAAATCATGTTTGAAGGGGAGATATTTTTCTTTAGAAGGATAATTTGATGTCTCGTCTCTAACGAAAGAATCTTAATCAAATACTTTATTTTGTAATTATGTTTTATTTAAGGATATTATTCTTGTTAAAATCTTTCTTAAAATGCTAGTCATTTATCATAGGATGATATCTTTTTGTTTAGGAAGTCAACTCTTTCCTTAGGAATTAATTTAGGAATATTTAATTAAGGTAACTGAGATTATGTTTGACTTTTTGTATGATATTATAGCTGATTAATAATGAGTATAAATCGAATTATATCGTGTATATTTTGGAAAAGTCTCACATCTTTGATTATACGGAAAAATCATCAATTTATGGAAGTTCATCAATCAAGTTGCGACAGTCACGGGAGTGCAGTTGCAACGACAAAGTATTTTCACATGATAGTCGTACATATATTGCTGACTTTCTGCAACATTTACATTTGTAAACAAGCTTATTTAAGATTTGATTGAAAATTAATATCTGGATGTATTGGGACGTACGTCAATCAGTTGCAATAATCTGGCAATTAGCCAGAGTTGCAATACGAACAAAAGGGATCTCCAAGCTTATGAAAGGAGAAGACTCAAGCATATTAGAGACAAGCCTTAATGGAATATCATAAGAGTCTTTGTAGTTTTGCTATTGAGCCAAAGCAATAATGGTTAAGTAAGAAAACAACTAGTCAATGGAACTTTGAGGAATCTAGTAATTTTCTAGACTCAAATAAAGTATACTGATAAAAGTGAATGCTTAGGTGTTGCTAAATTAAATAGAAGTAGTATGGTTTACTTAGTACATAAATCTTAAGATTGTAAATCTAAAGTCAGTATAATAGATTTGAGCTGCTATAGGGCGAAAGACTAGTGAACTATGTCTGGTTGGACCAAACCACGTTAAAATCTAATGTATTTTTATTGTTTTCTATTTTACTGCTCATTGTTGCACTGTTGCAATTGTGTCATAGTTACAATACCCATTTATTGTTCTGTAAAATTGGATTAAGATCTTACATCCACAAATCTAACACTCCAGAACATGGTCTTTTTTCTGATACGCTTCGGCATGTCAAAAAAAATACTTGCTTTTCATAGGATTTGAAACGCGACTTTTGTGATACTCTATTGTTCAAACGGGCTCGAAAGATTGATAAAAAGAGGATTTAATTTGTTGAAGGTGGTTGCTGGAAGAAAGCATGGGGAAAGAGTGAAACATTTTTCCTTATTTAAAAGTTAAAACCTATTGATTTGGTAAATGACATAGATCGGGAATCAAGATTTCTTCCCGGCGTCATGGCAATTGGCTGGAAGGGCAAAAAAGAGAATATCATAAGATTATTTTGCTTTGTCATTACGATTTGATGCAAGGGTGGAGCCAGGATTTCGAGGGGGGGCGAGATTATTCATTTTTTTTTTGATTAATTCAATATAATTTTTTTTTATCAACAACAGTAAATTAGCTTTAGGAAAAAAAATATGTTAATAACCAACCAACAATATTTAAATTGTACCGTTTAACAAAACATTCAACATCTTTAAAGAAATATACTAAAACATACGGTCAAAGACCCAAAGTAATAAATATAACACATATTATCAACTAGTAATCAAAAATTACTTAGGCACTTTAAATTGTGATCTACGTTTCTTAACACAATCAAACTCGTCAATTATTGAATCAACGTCAAAGCTTTCAGCAATTTCTTTTGCAATATGCATAATGAGACTACTAGATAAGAAATCATCTTCCATTTTGTTCCGCAATCTCGTCTTCACAAGTTTCATTGCCAAAAATGCACGTTCAGGTGTTGTTGTAGAAACCGGAAGAACCAAAACAAGCTGAATCAGCCTATCAACAAGAAAGTAGACCTTTGACTTCCCCGTCTTTGACAATACTTCGCACAATCGTGAAATTGTTGAGACATGTTGAAAGTTATTATTTCTTCGGATATCCACTTCAAAAAGCTCCAATTGGTACCTGATATGTATCCTTTCCTGATTTGTAAAATGACTAGGATAGAACTTCTTAACTAGCATGCAAACCTTATTTATGTCAAAATTTTTATAGCCATCTCTCGGATCTAAAGCCGAACTTAACTTAAGCAACTCCATAGCATCTTCATTGAACCTATATCCCATCTCTTGCAAGATGTTATCAATTGTCCCATTAAAAATATCAATCCTAAATCTTTCTAATCCAAAACCTAGTGATATAAATAATTAACGCTAGTTAACTACTTTATCAATCCAAAATCTTGCTAATCCAAAACTACCATATTCAAACAATCAAAAACTATCTATTTCACAAATATTATATATAATATATTAATTCTATGCTTCAACAGTTGAACTACAAGATGACAAAAGGAAGAAAAAAAAACAATATGACTTACAGTTACAAAGGATTAGGAAGAAGCGTCGCCGGCAGGAGTTGGACAGTTGGGCTCAAAAACTATATATTTCACAAATATTATGTATAATATATTAATTATATGCTTCAACAATTCAACTACAATATGATAAAAAGAAGAAAAAAAATAGAACTTACAGAGGAAGAAGCATTCAAGCGTCGGGAAGGTGGGAAGCCGGAGGAATGAAGGAGCAAAAGAATTTGTCTTTTTGTTTTTTTTATTAACTAAATTATGGGTGGGCTGTATAAAAAAACAATTATATGCGTAGATGACAGAAAGACGAAAAAAAAATAGAACATATAGAGGAAAGAAGCCTTCAAGCGTGGGAAGGTGGGAAGAATGAAGGAGAAAAAGAGTTTGCCTTTTTGTTTTTTTATTAACTAAATTATAAGAATCGAATCAAGAAAACAATACCAATAGAACCTCTCATGCATATACCAATCCTTAATATGCCATTGATAGTATGGAAGATATAGCGCGTACCAAAATTGAATCAAGAAAACAAACGTACGGAACTTATTAAAAGAGAAAAGAATTTTTTTTTTGAAAAATAAATAAAAGAAACTTTAAAGGGTAAGAAATAAAGTTTTTTTTTAAAACACCACTATTAGAATTATGATGAGTAATACCCAAATCATCGCCATTTTTCGCCATTACTATTCACCAAGTTTCTCACTGCTCTTTCCCGTAGAAAATAAGAAATTGTATAGAGCTTAAAAGTAGTAAATTCAGGAATCTTGGATAGTTGACTCCTATCCTATTTGTACTCTCCTCAATAGTGTGGTTTATTTGATTGGCGAGATTTGCAGGCTATTTCGTCGATCCGAGTGTTTACCCAGTGCGCACCCGAAAAGTAGCGGCTGAGGGTTCCCACGTCATTAAAAAAATCTCCTCAATAGATGTTTATGGTCCACTTGATCTAGTGGCTATAAACGAGTTTTTACAAGTTTGCAAAAAGTTCTTCAACAGTTTCATTACTTAGCGGCTCTTACACCAAGTAAAAAAGTGCGTCAAATTATAAAACCCTTTAATTGAAAGAAAATAAATGAAAACCGCAAGGGGAGTTGAAGCTAGATGGATTAATAATTGAATTAAATGACTAAAGAAACCTTTAGTCCTACTGCATAATTTCCTAAATTTGTGGAGTTATTACAAAGATAGTTTTAGTAGACGCAAAGTTGGAATCCAAGTCGTCAAATTGTGACTCTAGGAGAACTCCTCTTATACAATCTATAGCCATCACATCGAAGTTATAGATGAATCATGAGTCTCACTACAAGATTGCAGGCTCATCTGCGACCGCAATGTCGGTCGCAGAAGAGGCCCAAGCAGTCGCAGAAAGTCATATGTGACCGCCTTCTAGTCGCGAATGAGGCCAGTCGCTTATCATCCGCGACCGAAACGCAGTCGCAGTTGACACCAAATGTGACCGCCAACCGTGCGACTGCACTGCGATCCCTGATACTATTTGGGACCGCCTCGCGGTCCCAAATGTCAACTTGGTCTATTGTGACCGCGCAAAGATCACAGAAAGTGTAATGTTATCTCAGACCGCCTCGCGGTCCCAAAAGATAAATATGGCTTTTTTGTCTTTTGGGACCGCACTGCGGTCACAGAAACTTGAAGATCAATAGCAACTGCCACGCAGTCACAACGTTAAAAAGGCCAATTGAGACCGTGGCGCGGTCTCAGTTAATATTCAAACATTGGGATCGCAACGCGGTCTCAGATAATATTCATACTATCTGAGACCGCGTTGCGGTCGCTGATACACTGCGAATGAAAAAAAACTAATAATCTTTCGGTAATTTACAGGAATATTATTGGTTTTTTTAGAAATTACATATAAATAATGGCAATAAAATAATATACAAGAACAAATAAAATCAAATAATGAACAACAATTAATAAAATTAAATGAAAAGATTAATAAAAGAAAAAATATTCCAAAAATGAAGAAATGTAAAAAAGATGAACAAAAAAAGCAAATGAAAGATAAATAAATAAAATGGAAAAAGAAGAAGAGAAATAAAGTTTGTGGAAACGAAAGGAAGACAAGAGTTTTTTGTTTTGGATTTGGGAAATAAAAGAAGAGAAGTGTGTGAATTGTTTGGTGATTTTTTATTGGATTTGAAAGAAAAAAAAATGGAGGAGTGTGAATTGTTTGGTGTTGGTGTTTTTGGAAGATTTGTGTTGGTGAGGGAAATTCGTGTTGTTGTTTTCGGGAGAGTTTTGAAAAATATTGAGAGTATATATAGAAGAAGGGGTGAAATTTTGAATTTTCGTGAAAATTTAAATTTCCCCCCTTAACCCGCCCAAAATTTGAATTTTCATGTTCAAAAGCGACCGCCTCGTTCGAAAAATTCATATCGGAGCAATAGCGACCGCGATGTGGTTGTTATTGTCTGCTATTCGTGACCGTGTCGCAGTCACGAATAATATTCATCATTTTAGTATGAATATTATTAGTGACCGCGCTGGCATTAGGGACCGCGACGCGGTCTCAATGACCCCTATTTGTGACCGCTAGGCAGTCACAAATAACACTCATACTTCAAAATCACTATTTTATGATCTCAATGTGTTTGTGGTTTTTAGCAACAAACATCAATATTACATGTGAAATGAACTAATAAATGGTTACAAAACAAGTAATTGAGGTATGAAATAGTAGTAGATTGAATGTGATCGAGCGAGTTATTAGTGTTGAACTTATTTTATATTCTATCTACCACTCATCATCACATACCCCTTGTTGATTTGTTTCACAAATTAAAGTTTAAATATGATTAAGCGGTTTAATTAGTAGATCATCTTACACATTACGTTTATATCTATATGTATCTAAGCTTGAGATATATATATATATATATATATGATAGTTGTCGTTCGAAATCATAAGAGTCTTCATAACAGCTTGTCCCACATATATAGTGCTTGGATTTGTAATGAGACATTGAAATTATGGTTGTTTTTACTATTATTAGGGTAGTTATCAACTAAACTAACAACGTGGTACCTCAAATCATCGAAAATACGTCATTTTGAAGTATGAATATTATTCGCGACCGCGGTGCAGTCACAAATATTGGCAATTGCGATCGCGACGCGGTCGTAGAAACCAACGGCTACTGGTTTTTGCGACCGCAAGGCGGTCTCAGAAACCAGTAGCCGTTGGTTTTTGGGACCGCAACGCGGTTGCCAAAGCCTAATTTATGCCTATATAAAGGCCCCTTCCTACTCTTCAAACATTCATTCCTTGCAGTCCCAGAAACCAGTAGTCGTTGGTTTCTACGACCGCGACGAGACTGCAAAAGCCTAATTTCTACCTATATAAAGGCCCCTTCCTCCTCTTCAAACATTCATTCCAATCTTCACTCTTTCTTAAGGTATCCACGTTTTTTTCTCTTAGTATCTCAAATTTTTATTTTCAATAATATAATTTGTTATTTAATTCTAACTTAAGTTTATTTGTTTGTTGATAGATAAATGTCGTACACACACCGAGCGTAATCGTGGGGGAAGTAAAATTCTTGAAGTTCGTTTTTCACGCTTCAAAAAGTAAGTTGATAATTCTATCGCGCTTTAACTTGATTGTGCATGATATAAATTGATTATAGTTTGAATTGTAATTGTTTGTTTTATATTTTACAACTTAGATCGATAAATAGTGGATTATGAAGCCGATAGATTTTGGATGTATGATAGATACGATAGAGCCAGTTATTTTCGAGATAGTTTTGTGATTCTTTCATTGAATATGATATGCAACAAGTCGAATACTTAGATCATTTGTTCTAAGTCATGTAAACTAATTAAACCATTAAATTATCAAACTAACACATATAAACTTTAAATAACAATAATACTTTTAATATAACACATTAACAATTATACATTTAATCTAACATATGTAAATTTTAACTTAAGCTAACAATTACACATATATTAACTAAAAATTATAATATAAACTAACATACATAATAACACATGTAAATCTAACAATTTCACATTTGTAGTCTAATTTCAAACTAATCATGATTCAACTTAAACTAATCATCATCACTTTTATTAAACTAAACTAACACTTTAATTAACATCTAAACTAGAAATTTAACAACTAAACTAACAATTTTTCACTTTAAATTAATCAAACTTCAGTTTAATCTAACAATTACACATTTAAACTAACATTTCAACATTAATCATTCATAAATTATTTAAATTAATCCTTATTCAATTTAAACTAATCATCATCTCTTTAATTAAACTAAACCAACACTTTAATTAATACCTAAACTAACTATTTAACAACTAAACTAACAATTCTTCACTTTTAACTAATCAAACTTCACTTTACTCTAACAATTACACATTTAAACTAACATTTCAAATTCTAATCATTCATCAACTTAAACTAATCATCTCTTTAATTAAACTAAACTCACTTTAATTAACATCTAAACTAGCACTTTAACAACTAAACTAACAATTCTTAACTTTAAACTAATCAATCTTCAATTTAATCTAACAATTACACAATTAAACTAACAAATGAACATAAAATTAACTAAACTAATAACAATTAATAAACATATTATAACATAAATCGAGGAAAAACAAAAAAGCTAACAATTTTCCGACGAAGCTACGGGTGGCGTTGAAGGAGTGAGGCGGCGCAGTCGCGGAAAGGGAACCCGAGGGCAGGGCGGTTGCGAAATTGGAGCCAGATTTGGCGGGCAACGGCGACGCAGCCGCGACGGTGAACGACTGTCGCAAAAATGGCGTGAAACGAGGCGAAATGCGGCGGGTCATGGCGGAGATGAGAGAAGAGGAGAAGAAAAGAAAAATGAAAAAAAGTATCAGCGACTGCGATGCGGTCGTTGATGACCTCCCTCGGTGGTCCCGAGGGAGGCGTCCAAAATTAGGATTTTTTTGCCCTAATTTTGGGCCCAACTTTTGGCGCTAATGGGCCAAAAGTTGCGTCCCATTGGCTGGAATGGTCCAGCCAACGCGATCTCAGCCCAACAGCTGAGACCGCGTCGCGGTCGCTGGGCGGTCACAGAAGCCCTCCGACCGCGACGCGGTAGCTAAGTGGTTGTCTCAAAAATCGCTCCTATCTTGTAGTGTCTTAAATTATTAGTATATTTTGAAAGCCTGGGACAATCTTTTAGCAAAACATCTTTGATTAATTGATAAAGAAAAAGAATAAAAGTGATATTTTTGAATAATGTATAAAAATTGTTTACGTATGATATCAATCGCATCTACGTACAACGATATCTTACTCATATATGTATGATATCAATCGCCTCTATGTACAACGATATCTTACTCCTATAAATTTTTGTTGAAGTTGACAAACTTACATTAAACGGACGTGAGTCTTTTACAATGAACTAAATAAAAGTTTTACTAAAACGGAACAAAATTAAAATGAAATGGGCCATAGCAATGAAGGTGTGTTTTGAAAGGAAAATAATAATGTCTCTAATCACTGGACAGTTAGCTCCGTGCAAGAATTTGCTTATGTAGTAAATCGCCATGTGATTGGTTCATTTGGTTCGGACTAACATCAAACTAATGGCATACGCAGACACAGAGAAGTAATGATACGAGGTTTCTTCTTCAACAGGCTTGGCAAGCAGCGACAGTGATGCCAAATAGGTCTTTAGTTGCTGAAAACCATTCTCACGGTCTTATGCCCATGCAAAAAAAAGTTTTATTGTTCCGAAGATTAGTAGGCTTTTCTCAGCCGCAGTCAAAATAAATTGTTCTAATGTCGTCAAACGTCCCACTAAGCATTGGACATATCTTACAGTTTTCAAGATGGATAACTTTATCATCGCATTGATTTTGTTAGGATTGGCCTTTATGCCACGTTAGCTCAACATATACCCCAAGAACTTTTCTCCGATAACACCCCATGCGCACTTCTTCTGGTTCAGCTTCATGTTGTACATACGCACGATAACAAAGGTTGTGTAAATGCTCCACGTGATCATTAGCCTTAGTGCTCTTGATGAGCATATATATATATATATATATATATATATATATACCTTCATTGCCTTGTTAATGTGATCATAGAACATTTTGAACACAAATATTTAGATAATGGTTAAGAGTTTTTGAGTCCAAACAACATAACTCGGATGCAAAATACTCTCAGACCGATTACGAATATTGTTTTGCCAACATAGCATTCCCCATCAAAATCTAATGAATCCATCATACTTATTAGTAAAGCGCATCCCGCTATATAGAGTGCACCGAAAGATGAATCTACAACAAGAATAAGAATAGTTATAATGACATAATGCTAGTGGCATTATAAATTAAGTGGATATCATTTCAAGAACTTCCACGATAGTTAACACATTAGCGACATTACTCTATACGACATAGAACAACAACAACAACAACAACAACAACAATAATAATAATAATAATAATAATAATAATAATAATAATAATAATAATAATAATAATAATAATAATAATAATAATAATAATAATAATAAGACTAATTCCATATGAAAATAGTTAAAATTAAAATTTCATTTTTCTCGTTTTCTTCTTGTTGTTCACTCTGTAGCTAGCTGCACAATAGTGATGGAGGCCTGCAGTTTAATGAGAGGCGCCATTAACAAACGGCCTTTCAACCTCGTCACCAAATCTTCTATTATTCCCTTTCGATGCTCATCCATCCCCAGAATTCTTCATACAGGTCTCTATAAAGCATCAATTTTTCTTTCTTTTTTTCTTTTTTTCCCAATAACAAGATGCCACTTGGGCGCACTGTAGCAGGAAGTAGTATTCCCTGCTAACGTGAGCTGATATTTATTTATTTATATATATATATTGTTGAGTGGTGTTTGTAGGTGGAGGAGAAAGGGGGAGTAGGGCTAGGGCGTATGATGGATTGTTGTTAGATGCCGGAGGGACTCTTTTGCAATTAACTCACCCCGTTGAACATGTTTACTTCAACATTGGCCAAAAATATGGTCATTTCTTTGTCTAATTTGTTATTATTAATTAATGGAAAAGCAATAAAAGATGAATCTTGTAGTGAATTTTGATGAATGAATTTGATTCTGATAAAACTGCAGGCTTGCAATCTTCTGCAGCTGATATAAAACAGGGTTTCAAGAGAGCTTTCTCTGCTCCTTGGCCTCAAAAACTTCGATACCAGGTTACACTACACGCAAGTTTATCAATTATTATAGCCCTTTATTCCACTTATCCGTTATTTGTTCGAGTCCCGTTTTATGTTAGTGATTGAGATCAATGGTTAGTTAGCACTTAGCGACTAGTAGTATTTATTCAAATTATTCATACAAGTATATATGTAGTTAGATTTTCCGACAGCAAAGGAGAAGTTTAGCCACCAAATTCAAGATTTTTTTTACCTTACACGATGTTTCTCAAAGACAGTTTGCAGAGCTTTTTATTCTTTATTTTGGCAGGGTGATGGCAAGCCCTTTTGGAAACTTGTTGTTTCTGAAGCCACTGGCTGCGACGATGCAAATTACTTTGAAGAAGTGTACGAGGTGATATTCTTTACATCTAGCTTTTCCAAGTTAGTTGTTATAATTGTGTTATATTTTTACTTGAGGATGTAAGGAAGAATATACGACCTTTTCTTAGTGAAACAAAATACTAGACGAGTGCCTTGCATTTATAGTATCTCATAGGGATGCCTTTTTGCATCAGTACTATGCCAATGGCGAGGCGTGGCATCTTCCAGATGGAGCTTATGAAACAATATTATGTCTTAAAGACTCTGGAGGTCATCTAGGATCTTCACATTCACGACATAAGTGTTTAGTCTAATTTATTGGCGTTTCCATATCACACCTTTTACATTTTAACTGAATTATGGCACAGTTAAACTGGCTGTTGTCTCAAACTTCGACTCCCGTTTGAGGAAGCTATTGAAGGACCTCAATGTATTGGACCTGTAAGTACCAAGGCATCTCTACTATAGCCGTTTTTACCACTTTCTCGCAGTAATTGGGTTTTAATTTGTAACTTTTAATATCAAATCTTCAACGTCAAAGAACGTAAATATGGGTTTGATGAAGTTTACTGTATTTCTTCCTTGAATCCTCTGCTTTGCTGTAGGGATAAGAAATTAAAAAAGAATGATATGCAGTAAATCGCGTCTCTTGAAGTTTTAATATGCATGGAAACAGGGTAAACTGCAAAACCATCCTTGTGTCATATTTATTAGCATTTACCTTTAACTCTAATAGTTGTGATTAAACCTCTGTCGCCCCTGCGTCATTTGCATCTGTCTGAAACAAAAGTTATGGCTCGATTTTCTGTTGCAGTTATCACTGGTGTGGTGGAAACTATATATTTCCATCATGATTCTGGCACATTTCAGAAACTTAAGAACTTTGGAAAATGTTTCATTTATTTGATTGAATATGCATTACAAATAAAATTTTAATTGTAGGTATTTAACAATGTGTTGAGTTGCAACTTGAATAATTTTCTAGTTGATTTTTCGTAAGGTTTGATTCTGTCATCATCTCGTCGGAGGTTGGATACGAAAAACCAGATGGGAAGATATTTAGAGCTGCTTTAGGTATGTGTTGGGATACAAAAGCCCCCTTTTCATTGATACTTATCATATTCATACCTCTATTGTTAAAGAATTGCTTAGTTGCCTAGAACTTGCACTGTATCTACACGTTGGATAGATTCTCTTGGAAAATATGTGTTTCTTTTGTTTCAAATGCTATTAGAAAAAAAACAGCTTTGGTTAGATATAAACATGGGAAATATTGCAGATCAGATCTCTGTGGAGGCTAGCAAAGCAGTTCATGTTGGCGACGATACAAAGGCTGACAAGGAAGGGGCTCATGCTGTTGGAATCAACTGCTGGTAAGTTTTACTATGATAGAGGTTGTTTGCCGTTTGTTTGTTTTAAGCAGGAAATCGATGTTTGGGAAGCCTGATTTTACTTTTATCTCTCTTAAAGAATCCAAAAAACGCTTAGAAGTTATTGGCAAGGGAAATAGCGTTTTCTAGCTTCATAGACCTGTGCTGTTGATCTAACAAAAAAATTATTTTTCAATCTCCCGCTTTTTGTTAGTTTTTTCATTTCAAAGATCTCGCAGTATTTTGCTTTTCAGCTATTATCCAAACTTCAAGGAAAAGTTACTACATATACTCCACGAAAACCTTCATGTAACATTTCTTATCCGTAGAGTTAGTGATATATGCTTAATCCCATTTGGGCTGGACGGAGAGAATTTCACAGAATACGGTTTTTGATTGCTACTCTTTTTATATGGATGTGTAGGTTATGGGGAACGGACGTAAAGAGCTTCTCGGACATACAAAAACGGATTCTTTCGATGGAGTCGTAAATTCAGGAATGAATCATCAATAGACACTTTCCTCTTTCACTTTTTGGATTGGCTTTGGTCTTTTTACTGGATGCAAACCAGAATTGGAATCGGATCCTTTTCCTTTCTTCTTTTTCGTATCCTTTCTTCTTTTTCGTAGCCATTGGAATCGGATCTTGCTGGATCTATTTTCCATTTGGGAAATGATTCCGTATAGTTCATCCAGGGAAATAAAGGAAGCACCATTATTGTAGCAGTTTGAATAGTTAATGGGAACACAATGTAGAAAATTAATGTAATAACGAAAGACCAGATTTTAATGGTGGTTCATTTTATATTTCATATAACAATCTAAAGGAGTAATTTTAATTTTTTTTACCAAAAATCAACTTTGCTATATGTATCCTTATGCATTTGCTTTTGTGACGTGAAAACCTCCAGCTACTACACTTACTATGTGCACTCGATTAAAAACTTTCAGAGTAACTCAATTGCTTGCAAACTTCACCAGTCGGATAAACTATAACCAGAAACTTGGTATACATATAACAGACACAATTTGAAAGGCATGAAATCAAGTAAAGTTGAGACTACGAAAAAGAACTCCACCTGGGCCACTTTTGTGAGTGTGTTTCTTCCTATACATAATTAACCTATGACAAGAGGACGATTATGTGTTGGTTTAGGGGTTGTTTTGTTTTCCAGCAATTCGTTTACGGATTAGAATTTGATGGGAAAATACTTTAGTAAATAAAAACTAAATTCAGGTACTAGGAGCAATCTGGCAGTGAGAAGCAACAGATGAAACTTCACTCAAAACAAATGTATCTAGCAGAAATCAAATTGATGTCCTGAACTGTTAATCAGTTAACACTTTTGGAAAACTATAATGGAAGACAAATAACCTGAAATGAGCTTTTCCTTCAGGCTAGATATCGGTATAGTTTTCTGTCTGCATTATCTCTTTCCAAGAAATCTCGTTCAATGAGGGATTCAATCCGTTTCTTAATCTCACTCGGATTAGCCAGAAACCGAGACTGCAATTGCTTTGTGACCTCCGCAATAATATTGTTATGATCCAATACCCTCCTGGACTTCATAATTCTCACTATTGCTGCCTCAATCTGGGGCTTCCGGTCTTCCTCCACCCTTTGTCTAGTTTCTTGCTTTTCAGGCTCGGATTCTTTCTGAGCAACCACGGTTCCTATCTTCACCTTACGAAGTTTGCTCGTAAACTTGTCGTTAACAGAAAGTACATCCTCTTCTCCGATGTCCTTACTCATCGGTTCTTTCTTCAGCACATTTTTTCCTTTAACGCAAGCTAAGGATTGCAGACACCGTTTCAAGTCGGAAGACGGGATTTCAGTGGCCTGCTCGATTTCCTTATAGCTAAGACTCTCGGCATTGTTGAACAACATTAGGACACACATTTGGTAAGTCGAGACATTCAGCTCATACTTCTGTCCATTCCCAAAGGACGCTCTCAGATCAGCTGTGCCCATATTAGTTTGCCAGGATAATTTCCGACCGGTGTGCGTCCCAAGGTAATATGATCGAAATTTCTCGCACAAAGCTGACATTTCAGCAGGTAGGTTGCAAGTGATGCTAGATTGAGTGGGCCAAGATCCAGTAGTCAAAACCTGGACAACTAATGTAGGTCCATTATTCAACTCGGAACCATAGGCTGCATAGAACCCTTGCATTGTGTCCTGAGATGTCTTCATGTCCGTGAACATGCCTTCTAATTTTGAAGTGAACTGGTACCCACATTCAGTCTTCAGTTTAACGATCAAGCTTCTCTCAGCATCATCTGATATTGTTTTTCCAGACAAGAGTCTCTTTGCCAAATGCTGTTTGTAGTATTTCTCGAACACATCTTTCTCCTGCAGGTAACGGAACAACATCATCACTTTATCGAGAATAATCTCGATATCCTCTTCTTTCACTCCCTTCAGTCCTTTGCGCAGTTTATCATCTACAAACAATGATATATACTCTGGAGAACGGCCGTTCAAATTGATAAAATATTCAAATGAAGAATTCAGGGCATTCTGGAAAGTCTTGTCATTGTTGAAGGCCAAGCTAATGATCTTGTCATACTTATCCCTTTTCTCAAGGAGGGCATCAACAAACTCCACTGGGTTTTTTGATTTCTCAGGATCTGTGACGAGTTGTTTGCCGGTGCCTCTAATGTGAGTTGTCATTACCTCTCTAATTGTAGAGAGGCCATTAGGAACCCGGCGAACCAAGTTATACATTCTTCCCAAATCCTCAAATCTATCATCCAGAAGCATCTTTACCAGGCCCGAGTTCTCCATATGGACTAATCTAAGCATGTGGTTGGCTATCATCTCTTTCTCTACCACACTAGTTATCTTGGCTTCACTCTTCGCATCCAAATAGTGTGATACCCTCTCTATCTCTTCGTTAAGACGTCTTTCGGCCTTCTTCAGGTAGTCTCCACAATCACTGCACTCAATGAATTCCTGAGATTCTGCTCTGTAGAAATCAGCTGAAACATCAAGAAATGGTTTCTCAAAGTCTTCTTGGTAGACCGAAGGTCCCAGATCCATAAGCATCTTAATTATGTTTCTCATTAACCCCCTATTGATAACTTCACCAGTCCGTTCTCTGAGTACCAATTCAATAAGTGTGTTCAGAAGTCTAGTCTGTATTTTGCTACAATGGATTACAGTGTCCCTCCAGAGATTCAGCCCAAGCTCATGAACCGGGGTCTTGTGGGTGCTCTGGATGAAAGTTCTATCCATGTACATCAGTATGTCACGGATCATCTGAAGTGCTTTATTATGATCATTCCATTTTGTGTTGAGCTCCTCCAGGAACGAACCACCCTGGGCAGCCTCTATACACTTTGACATTTTCTGAAGATGGAATGTCATCGTTGACACGAGTCCTGAATATAGCTTCTCCCCAAACTTATGCAATACCATGTTATAAGCATTTCTGGGCCCACAAGAAAGTTTCAGGTTAAAATCAATAAGCTTTACAGGCATATTCATGTTTTCTTGTACGAAGAGATAACAATTAAATACTCACGACTCAAATTCCATCCTGACTTCACCTTTAAACCACATTGGACATTACAAAATTAGATGCTACAAATCATTGGATATAGACCAGAAAGGATAATTATCGTATTCAGTAGAAAGTGATACATGTCGACAAGCACAAAGAAATCAACACTGAAGTTATGGATGCGCAGAAAGGGTTTTATTAATTCTAGATATCTAGGAAAGCAGAAAGATTAAAAATCAGAATCATGTCTACACATGCCAACAAAAACCTTTTTCTCAATATTCTTGAGAAAGCTATATTGCTAGAGTACCCCATCTGATCTAGCATAGATAGCATGTGGCTTTAGTCGTTTCATGGCCACAGATGCGGAAATCTGATAAAACTGTTTCCATGCAAGCGTGAAAACCCTGTAAATATTTCCCAACCACTCTACCTTACTCTGAGGCTTGAGCGTGTGTGTGTGTGGGGTTTTGGGGGGCGGGGGGGGGGGGGGGGGTGAAGAATCTCCACTTGGCAACACAACTTTCTCGTAAATACGTAACTAATTGCTTCACATCCAAATCGCAGGAACCGGATCAAATGTTTAAATG
The DNA here is from genome assembly GCA_948329865.1 of Linaria vulgaris. Lineage (NCBI taxonomy): Eukaryota > Viridiplantae > Streptophyta > Magnoliopsida > Lamiales > Plantaginaceae > Linaria > Linaria vulgaris. Next base: position 79,836,968 of record OX415253.1, read on the forward strand.
TTGGAATTGTAAACCTCTAAAAATTAGATATCTGATCGCAGTAAACTATTGGAGCTGCTATGCATAAGCTATAATTACTATAGAAAAACTGATTATCAAATCACGTGAATAATGTGGGCCCTCACTTGCCAGATCTCAATTTTGGCGAAGACATGGAATCTTAAAGAATAAATAACTAGCGGACTAACGTTATTAAACACATCAGAATTACGCCTTGTGCCACAAGATCACCTTGCATATAGTATCAGATGCAAAAGTTAAACAAATAAATTGGCTTCAAGAAAAAAAAGGCTGTAATTGCTGGTCTAAGACAGGAAAAGTAACAATCATAAATATATCCATAATCATAATCCCTTTCCTAATAAGTACCATGAGAGGTGGAAGTTCCACTTAAACCCCCCAAAGCTATGCTTCTCTCTCACTTGAGACCAACAGTGTGTGTGTGTGTATGTGTATTCTTTATTTGCTTTTATGAACAATGACAACAGGAAATTGTAGCTAATATTTTCTAACCAGGCTTGCTGCTGATTGGAGCTAACCTGCCACGTTTAGAAGGAACATCTAACTTAATTAATGGAATCAAGACTGCAACATCTCCCTCGTTCGATAACATAAACAAAGGACCATTTTTTTCTAATCTCAAACAAAACGGCACATAGAGAACCATACGTATCGGTGCAACATTCCCATTAAAAGAAAATTATCCCAATAAGGAAATGTATTCTTTTAGCTGTCTAATTAATATTTCTGAATCAGTTAGGGCATTGATTGCTTACTCAACTTTACCGAAAGCTAATTTACGCGTTCAACATCGAAGCAAAGAAGAAGACGTGAACCACAGAACATCACAAGTTCTCAAAGTTGCACCTGCTAGTTTTATGACGTATGCAGATCACACACGTATAGATTACACTGCGTGAATCCGACAAACACAGAGTTGCAACAAAGACTTTGAATTACATTTCTTAAGGTCACGATCCGTATGTCCACGTCACTCAAAAGGCATGAAATTAGTCCCTCATTAATACTATGCGACGACAAACGGATAAACGCAAACAAATCATGAATAACTAAGCAACAAGTATATAATTGAAACATCACATCACATAACAAACAAAGCGAACAAAACACGGGCAGGCATATGAAGTCAAATAAGCAACAAAAGAGCTGAATCTAACTGAACATTTCTTCTATTACACCAAAAAAGAAATGAAATGAAATAAAAGAAGGTAGGTAAGGTACATACATACATATATATATATATATATATACCTGTATAATTCTTCGAAACTGAGGCCACTAGCGTTGTGACCATAAATCTCATTAATAGCATGCTCCAAAATCTTCCAGGTCTTGTCGGCGTACTTTGGATCCACCACCACTTTGTGTTTGAACGCTTCTATTTGAAAATTCCTCTTTTTCTGCCCGCTACTACTCATCTCCAACAATTCTAATCGATACGGAGAAGAAGAGAAATTGAGTTTGGTTATGGCCGATTGATTGCTTGATTGAGTTGTACGTTGAGCTAATCCACCAGTACACCCTTCCTTCCTCTTTTGATTTGATTGAGAGAAGAAGCCAAGTATAATAATATTTTTCGTTATTCTTCTATATCTTCTTGTCTTTGGCCGTGTTTGGGTATTTTCAGAAGTATTGCTCCAAATCTATGTTGCACATATACGGTTATAATACGAATATAGAAATATGTATTTTGAAACGATATGGATACATATACGGATTCTTCCAAAACACAATATACAAAACGTCTATGATATGTCCCATATTATTATATATATATAAGTATATAATCTAAATAAAATTGTCAAACACCAATATTATTAGTTCACCTACATAGTAACGTACTAATATATAAAATATATTCCGCCTTAAACACAATAATAAATGCAAGCATGTATAACAATATCTACGATTTCATATAAACTCAAAATACCAAATGAAACCTCCAAAGTGCTAATATATCAAACATGAATAAAAAAACAACATAATCAAAGAACAAAAGATTTAGAAAAAATCTTTGATCGAGTGGAACGTCAATATTCTTAAGCTTCAAATCTTCTTTGCTTTGCCTTCTGTTTTACAACTCTTGGCTTAAAATCTAAGACTAAAATTATGGTAGTGAATGATGGGTGATTATCCTTATTTGGTTTGTAAATTGGGTTCTTTCATTTTTCCATCTATTTTATGCTTCAAAATAGTCGTTTCACTTTGATTCAGCTCAAGACTACAAAACAATAAAATAAAGCATAAAAGACTCAGTATGCTACAAAGTTGAAAGAACAAGTAAAAAGAATCCTAGAATCACATCTTTTAGACACTCATGAATGGTAGAGATCGCATGTTTTGTCCATGTGCCCATAGTTGCCACATAATCAAAACTAGAGGCACGATGGGCAAGATTGATAACTCCCACGACTAGAGTCATTGCCACGAATTCTGAAGTTTTGCCGACCATAGCCACGACCGCCACTATTGTTCTGATTGTGTGAGCTCAAGTGATTAGAGGACGCGTTGGAGGCACTCCGGGGTTCTTAGGAGTAGTTGGCGGTGGCGACAAACGAGGCGTTGGCACTTTCCTAGCATCTGAGGTACACCTCGTGTGATATTAAGAGATCATAAAGTTCCACAAAGTGCAACAACATTTTAATAGCACGGGTGAATGAGGCAATATCACTCTATTTAAGATCCAAACTATGAACAACATATTAATCATCGTCAGACGAAAGAGAATAAATATTAATCAATCATCTTGACAAATCGAAGAAAAAGGCTAACAATGCAATTTTTTACGGAGCAATGAGAGGCAAAAAGGCGAGCCAAAGTTGACCCCTCAACAAGAATGGTGTTGTAAGAAGAGATCACGGGCAAAATTTCTGGTACCGAAGCTGAAAATACCGCAAGGGGTAATCTTGTTAGAACCACGAGAAAAAACACAGTGGTATCATATGTAGGTCGAGCAACATCCGAACTCGTATCATGAACCAAATTGGGGTTGTTCAAGAGCGTCGTAAGGGGTGTGTGCCAATTGGTATAGTTGGCTACCGTTAGTTTATGAAGATGTGTTGATGTGTTGTGTTTGGAATAATCGACGTGGAGGTGGAGGCGACGATGAAGTTGCCCCAGTGGTCGCATAACATGAGGTAGTGCTGCAAGGCAGGTGGTCGAATCAACCATGACGTCATGATTGTGGGGACCAGGGCTAGGATTAACATGGATGCTTCTTGGAGACTTAGGTAAGGAGTGATACCATAAAGAAAGTGAAAATCTTATTGATGAAAATATAATTATTGGGCTGTATACTAACAGACTTTTGATAAAGTGCTATTCTTATACTAGCAACTATAATACAACATAAGAAAATAGTTACACATGTGTACATTTTACATATATTAACTCGGTCTAGTAATTTTTTTATGGGCTTCTTTTCGACTTGTTAGGGCTGAATACTTCTACGGGCCTCATGAGGAAAAATTAATTATGTTAGATAACTTTGCAAGTTTTCTTGTATACTAAAAAATAAAAATTAGCAAAATTCTGCATGTTTTATTTTAAATAAGACAACTTTATTCCTTATAGCTTACAATGGTTAAATGTATGAAAATTAAAAATAATAAAAGAGAAATAAGTTTATGGAAGGTTGGGAAATATTAAAATAGAATAAATGAATGGCAAAATATTCTCTTACTTTTATCAGCTAATTAGATAGAAATAAATCTTTTGGTTTAGAAATTTATATATAATAATTACTTTCTACGCCAAACAAATAATGTATGCTTACACTATGTAGAGCCCACTAGTATGCAATTGCACTGAAGCATTGTAGCATAGATAAAATCCGCCAAGCCAATCGAGAGAAGTATATATCATTCTTTACAAAGGGCAATTGATCTCAACTTCTTACTTGTTGGTTTGAAAGGTACGTAGTGTGCTAATAGATTCGTTAGAGAATCCAATCGATTAACATACTACTACAAACGTTGGCACGAGCTTCTTGCTTGATTAATAGTTTATTTAAGTATACTATAATTAATTTATATAAATATTATAACTTAAATATGGACAGAGAATTTATATATCTCAAACTTTTTTTATGTAAGAGCGAATTAAGTAATATTTGTTTTCTTTAATAAGAAGATTAATGCATGATAAAACTAAAATAAATTACAGTTATATTCTAATTAATAACAAAATTTAATACAATATCAAGAAGAAAATTTGAAAATCAAAATATTGGTGTCAACATCACTTACTTTCTATAATAGTATTAGACTAATATAATATAATAGCTTATATAAGTGGTTTAAATTAATGACCTTGCAAAAAAAAAAAATTATAGAAAGAAAAATTAGAATTACACAAAGCACATCAAGGGTGTACATATAACGAGTGTACATATAACTGCGATTCGCCCGCCACCCAACCTGCACAACCCGCAAATTCGGGATTTAGTGATTTTTTTGCAAAGAAAACAGTTTAAAAATATGGTAACCCGCTGTCTGACGGGCGGATCACGGGTTACTCAGTCCATCCGCCCGACCCGCCTGCCACTTAATATACAACAACAACCAAGCCTGTAATCTCAATTAAATTGGGGTAGGCTATATGAACCATGAACTCCATATGTTTCGGTTTGCGAGCATATCTTCATTTAGAAAAAAAGAAATTACCACTTAATATAAAAAGAAAAAAAAATTACCACTGCTGCTCCACCACGCAACGAACGACCCCTCTGCTTCTCCACCACGCAACGAACGACACCACTGCTGCACGGCCGCTCCACGCCCGCTCTACGACCGACGCCACCACCTTCCCCGTCTGAATCAGTAGGTTCTTCAACTCTCCCCAATTTTTTTTTCTTTTTCAATTTTTGTCCGATTGAGTGCTGGATGTCTGTTTGGTTAGAAAAATCGAATGTCTGTTTGTTTGATTGAATGCTGGATGCTGGTTTTGATTGATTGAATGTGAATTTGAGCCGAGCTTGGACCTTTTTTTTTGTAGCTTTCGTTTATCAAGTTTGTACGGTAGCTGTTAGCTGATTTCAATTCCTTAATTCGTTTGTTTTGGAGCTCTTGCCTTTTCGTTAATTGTTCGATGTCTGGATTGTATGCATGGTGTGATGTGTATCTGTTGAACGCGCTAATTAAGATACCTGTTGGCTTTTAATTGATGAATTCTGGATGCGAGTGTTGGTTAATTGAGTGTGAATTTGAGCTTGGATTGGAGTGGCTTTATAGTAATCGAGGTGAAGAGGCGTCAGTCAATATTGTGCTGATTCGTTTGTGGCTCTGTAATTGTTATGCGGTGGCTGTTGGATGATTTTGATTTTGTTGTTCGTCTGATTCCAGTTCTTTTGTAGCTCTATGTGATTTGATGTTGCCTTTTAAGTTAATCGTTTGATGTTTGGGTTATTTTCATGGTGTACTATGTATATGTTAGATTCAATAATAGAGAATCACATGCCTTGAGAGTTGAGTGTACTATTATTTTAGCCAAGCTTATATTGAATTCAGTGTTCCATTATTTCTGGTATTAGCTGATGAGAGATATACTGATATCTGACTTGGTTATATGCTTCCTAATGTGGAGGGAGTTCTGTAACTACTATAATTTTAGTTGTATTTTCTTCTGTATTTTGACTATTTTCTAAATTTATTTGGTCTCCAAGGTGTGTGACTTCCTTTAGTCAATTTGCAGTGATTTAGTGATGATGAATATTATTGTTTACAATTTTACTTGGTGCCTGGGTACACTTATAAGAGTATTCATTTCAAAGGAGTTTATGGATATCTATGTAACATCAGTCTGCATATGCTATTTGATACCATAAGTTCACATTCTATTTGATATGGTATATTTGGAAATGGAAGTGTTTTCTGTTTATGGCTACATGTAGTGAATTGTTGTTATGGTTGTTCAAGAATGTTCCACTATGTACACTTATCATCTATTTCTTGTGCTATTTTTTTTTCTTGACATGCCTTTTTTTTTTTTTAATCTATTTAATGTAACCCTTCACCCGCCCGCCCAATCCGCAACCCGCATGGTTCGTAAATTGTTACCACCCGCACGGGTGAAAGAATTGGTAAACCGCCATTTTTTCGTTGCCACCCGCTATAACCCACCCGCGTACACCCGTAAAGCACAGCGTCATAGTTAGGCTAACACCATCTCTTCTCACAGTCACAATGCCGCCGGAAGATTTGTGCACTTCGCGTCCCCTTTTCGGCGGGGCTATCACTACCGATATCCCCCTTCGTTTCCAGGTTTCTTTTATATAATATTAATTAATCCAATCATTCATTCATCAATTCAGATTCTAATATTGCTTTTTTATTTTTAAATTTTATTTCAAGGACGTTAGTGATGTTCGCCAAGTGCCCGATCATCAGGTATTCTCCACTCCAATCCAATTCATTGTTCCTTTCCACATTATTCCAATTCTCAACTTCTTTTATGGGTTGCTTGATGAAATTGATGTTGTTCTTGTTGTTGTTATACAGGAGGCATTTGTCGACCCAGCCCGCGACGAGAGCTTGGTAGTCGAGTTGCTGGACTTGAAAACCGACGTGCCTGATCAAGGGAGTGCCGCGTGGTTTCTTCAAGACCTCGCCATTGAGCAAGAGGCTGAGGGACCTATGGTATACTTTATACTTTCTGTTTCTTTCATTTTACCTGTGATTAAAGATTGGATTTTTAATTGGAGACCCTCGACTGGAACGCGAAATTAGTTATAGCTTTCAGCTATGAATATCCAATTTGTTGCCTTTGATTTCCTATAACTAGAGCCACGTATATGAGAACTTATATACCAATGGGCTTAGGATATCTACTGCAAATGAGAATTTGGTTTAACGGCTTTTGTGATGGCGGTAAAAGATGGCCAGTTTGCAGGGTCACAAAGTTTTGCGAAAGACTCTGTTTATTAGGTTTATGAATCGTTAGAAAAAAGTATGCCGCGTTTAATTTTTAATCATTCTGCTGCTCATTACTTTTATATCTTTCTCTACGCTAATGTGAAACTCCACCAAGTCTTCTGACTTTTGGGTTCTTTCTTGTGAGATACTGTCCTTCCTGTCTGCTTATTGCTAGTGGTGATTGACTTTAAGTGATGCAAAGACTTCATCGTCGCTCAAATGAAAAAGTTCACCGAGTTATTGTGTTTCATTCTTCCCTTGATCAGTTTATTTGTTGATGTATGTGTTGAGTATAGCGATAGTAATTTGACCTTATAATGTGTTGTTCTTTTTCTAATTCAGGTGCTTGAGCAGTCAGGGGTATTTGAGGCTGATGGACTAAGGATCAGAAATACTCCTGCTGTCGTTAGTACTGCTGTTGGACAAATGGTGCGTGCCCATTTTTGTGTTTGGCAAGTTTACTCGTAACTTTCATCTAGTGCTGTTATGGGATTACGAGATCTTACTGAGAGTTGGTCGCATAATTATCAACCATCATAATTTTTTATAACTTTTTTAAGTGTCAAGACCTAGCTTTGATGATTTACTTATCTGTATTCTCTGTGATATTCAAACATTAAGCGGTAAGAGAAAAGTCGTGTTCCTTGGGTGTATTTCTACCCTAGTTTGCTTATTTCATTTCTTGGGTGTATTTCTACCCTACGTCTCAGTGATCCAGATTTATACACAATAGAGTTTAGTGCACGGTTATGAAGAAATCATCCAAAGTCGTGTTTCGTTGTCTTTCTCTTAAGCAGTGTGATCCTAGGGGCCTTTCTGAGCTTTTGAATTCAATCGTACAAAGTAGATTTGTTTTTACTTTTTTCCGCTTGATTTTAATCATATAAACTTATTCGCGTGGGGAAAAAAACCATGATCTTGGTGTCTTGTGGACTGTGGTACCAAGCTATACTTTGTTTTGTAACTGATTGTGGTCCTTCTGTTTTAGAACATATCTAAGGGAAGACAGGGAAGGGAAGCACAAAATATTGTCAAGGTAAACTCATATATCCTCCTCTTCTTCAAATTTCATTTTATATTTTACTTAGAAATGGCTTTCCCAGGTTTATTTAGCTAACATTCGCCTCAAGGAAGTTGGTACAGACGTTCTGATCACTGCTTATGAACCTCTGGTGATAAAGTAAGTTCTGATGAATGCATTTGTTTACTCATTGCATTATGGCCTTATCTCACTTCCTATTTCTGTATACATCCCCGTATCAATTTGTTTTAGATTGGATTTGTATGTAAACCCTATGAATGTTGAGTCTAGACCCAGATATAGACCCAGACCAACTGGTATGGGGTCGAGTTCTGGCCCCGATGGTTCTAATGACTAATGTCTTTAATCTTTACCAATCTGCTTTTCTTTTTCTGTAGTCCTCTGAGCGAAAGTGCAGCTGCGGTTGGGGCTGGTTTAGCTATACCTGCAACACAGACTGGGTGTCAGCCGATGGCTGAGGTTTTTAGAATGGCCGTCTCTAGTTTCAAGGTGAACGACTGGAGCCTTTTTGGTGAGGTTGCTTGATTCTGTGAGAATCACTAACCAGATTTTCCTGCATATTTTCGTCGTGGCAGTTTTGAATTATCCTCGTAGCTTAGTTTGCACTTCATACATTGTATTTGCTCACGTTGTTCATATTTATGCTCATAGACTCATAGTGATTGTAATACTTGTCGTTAGATTGAACCCTCTGGCCTAAAAGGAAAAATAAACTTAATGTGGAGAATAGTGCAATCCTCTAACCAGATGTGGTCCGAAACACGAACTTTTATTGAAATGTGATTTTATTGTCATGATATAGCCTGATATTTGTCTTTATTTTCCGATAGTATTTAATTTGATTTGTTTTAAACCAACTAGTAAATGGTAGTATTTTTTTGGGGATTTGGGTCATGTATTCATTTCTGAAGAAAGTGTGTTAAGGAAATTTGAACAGTTAACATAAATAGTATTTAACCAAAAAGGGTAATTAGAGAATCTAAAAGTTTTGCTTTAGCAACAACAATTTTTACTTAGAATTCATTATATATTTGACTTTTTCATGGTGGGCGAATTAGGAGATGAAACATTTTCCAGCATAACATCACCTATCAGAATTAGAACAAAGCCAAAAAAAATTAATATATGTAGATAAGGTTTATGTGTTTATTAATATCTAGAAGCTATGAGTAGTTCTATATGGCATTGTTATATCCCAACTGATAAACACACCTCCTCCCCCTCCTATTATTAGTAACCCCTGCAAGCCCAATAAGATAATACCTAAAAGTTCATATTGTCCTTCATTTTTAAAAGAGTTGTGACCAAGTTATCCTTACTTGATAAACATATTACACCTACACCCAACCATTTACCTTTATCTTTACTAAACACAATTACACGTGATAATTAACCGAAACACAAAATTACACGTGTTCAAGTGATCCTATAAAAAAAGATAGCAAATTAATCTTCTTTTCTTAAAAAATGAAAAGAAAAAGAAATAGTGAATTGATATTTAATCTGAAAAATAAATAAAGAAAAAATAGTAAATTGTTATACGCGATAATTATAATATTGAAATGGTAATATACATATATGGTTCTTTAATTACCTTTAAAAAAGGCATGCACATTTTGATTTCTTTTATAAAAGATATGAATTACCAACTAGTTGCAAAATATAGTTATAAAATTTGTAGTTGAATCTTGCATGGCGTCTTGTGATAAATGTTAATGTTGAATTGCAATCTCCGCTCATTGTTGAATGGTGTAGACATTTTCAAGTTGAAGAGTTTGAGTTAGGGTTAACTTGATTTGGTGTTGGAGAAGGAGAGTATTTAGTGGGGGTTATTAATAAAAAGGGAGAATGATTTGCCCAATCAGGCAAGCAAACATAATTATTTGGGTTAATTGGACCGTATCAGGAGTATTTATTAGTTATTACCAAACCACGGAACAAATAAATATAAGAAAAATATATTAGTAAGGGTGGTTTTTAATTGTAATTGGATTAATACATTTCAAAATAACTTAATTATGCATCGAAGCATTAAAAGTGAGAAGAAGCTAAGAAAGAAGCATTAATAAAAATAGTGTATGCACATACTTTACTTTTTGTCAAAAGCCAACACTTCTTCCTCTTACCCGTTTGATGCATACCTCACAGAGAAGGTACAATTAGTAGATTCGCAATTCCCTCGACAAGATTTGTGTCTCCTATGGGGTACCCAGTGGTACACTTTTGAAATTATTTACATAATGATCCTCAAATTTTAAGTTTTTTACAAAGTGTTACCCCACTTCTTGAAATATTTATTTTAACGACCATATAGCAAAATGGTATCATAGCCTAGATTTTATTTATTTAAAGTATAAATTTATTTATTATAATAATGTAATTACCTTAAGAGAGGAGTAAATTTAAAATATGAATCTGAACGAAAGTTCGAGATATATTCTGAACATGAAGTTTTCCGATAAATTGGAAAACATAAAACAAGAAAAGAATTATAATGATAGTAAAATCCTATCAACAAGATGAGTAATTTGGGATCACCAAATTTTCATGAAATCAAGACAGATGGCTCTAAGTTATCCTTAGACCTTAGAGAGATCCAGAAGACGATTTAGACACATGGTAATCATCAATACCATGTACCCGAGCACCTTCTAAACCTCCGGATCCAGATGGAAACCATGGCGAAACATCAGAAGGAAATTCTTGAGAACCTTCAAGATGTCCAACGACGTGTCAAGAATTTGGAGGCCCAGCCAAGCTCATCGGAAAAAAGGAGAGGAGGATGGTTACCACCATGTTTTGGAAGTGAACCCTTATTACATCAAAAGGGCAAGGCAGTACAAGTTCATCGAGAACTAACCAGCAACGAGAAGCTGGAAGCTTTAATAAGAAGAAGGAATGTCTAGAATTAGTCTGGACGAGATCAATTACGGTGACCTGCAAGATCTCTCTGATCTCGCGAAATCATTTTCGGGCTTAAAACTCGTAAATGTTAAAACAATAGAAGGGACGATGGTCCCAGCACAAAACCCTCCACAGGGAATGTCGACAATCACTGAGAGTTTGGGATCTAACAATCCGATAAGATGAACCCATGACACATCGAGGAGACTTTGTTGCTGGATCTATTCTTCCAGTATCTGGAATCAGATCACGTCCTCGAAGACCAGAAATCCATGGGATACTATATAGAAGGTCCCAGTTAGGTCCAATACATCCTTATGAGCTTATGCTTAATTTGGATATATTAGATTTCAAAAACTGAGAGACGTTTGCAGCGGCAACCTTAGAACTCAACAAAGAAGGGTTCATAATGATGCTACAAATAAGCTTCGAAGGATCGGTTAGACTTGGTTGGGAACACGCAGCTCCAGAAGTACGAGAGGGCGTGCTAGCCGGAGAATACCTCAAGGAGATTGTAGATAGAATGGCTAGACTATTCAAAATCTACTTCATCGGAGAGGGATATTTCGTGGACCCCGAGACAGGAGGAGGCGAGCGAGATAGAGTCAAGATATGCGAACAAACGTTGTACAGTTTAGAGTTGCATGATATATGTAATGTTGATCTATACATCAAACTCTTTACCAAATACAAATGGAAAAGCCGAATTAGTGAAGACACAACGGTCCATTTGTTCTTCGCAAAGATACCAAACCCCTGGAGAGAAATGCTACTACGTGAATACACACCAGGGGCAATGGATACTATAGCTCGACGAATGTCGTTTCTCAAGGACAAATGGAGCGAATGGTGCCAGAAAGCAGCAATTCAGAAGAATTACAAGAGACTGAGAGGAATCAACAAATCGGTTCGCCTTTGTTGCGATGATAATGACATTCCTACAGTCATAAAAACTCCTAAAAAGCACAAAAGAAATAGAGATCATCCCTATGTGCGAAACTTCACCAAAAGGTCTTCATGGAGACCTAAGAGATTCTAGTCAAAATAAAAGGCTCGCAGTTACAAATCGGGTCAAAGATCAGGACCCAATCGAGGAGGGACAAATTCCAGCCAAAGAAGCACAAGCAGAACCAGTGGCGTATCCAGGAATTAAACTTGAGGGGGGGGGGGGGGGCTAACACGAATGACAATATAAAGAAGAAAAAAACCTTAATTTATCGATAAAATTTTTTCAAAAAGAAAAAGGGATAAAACGCTTCATAAAAGTTAAAATTAGCGCACCTTGAATATTCAAAGCAAAAATCCTATTGAAGTGGTAAACGACGATCACTCATACAGTAGAATTCATCAATCACCGAATCAGAATCAATATCTTTTGCCAAATCTCGTTCAATGAAAAGAACCATAGAATTCGACAAGTATTCCTCCTCCATTTTGAATAGACGTGCAGATTTAACATGTTTCATCGCTGAAAATGCACGCTCTGTTGTTACGGTAGAAACATGAAGAGTTAAAACAAGACAAATTAATTTGTCTATCAAGTCGTAGTCTTGTGCATTATTTGTCTCCTTTAATTGTTGACACAATTCTGAAATTGTTGATATATTTTGAAATTTCTCATCCCCAATAACTTCAACCTCAAAATAATGCAACTGACATCTCAAACGATGCAAATCTGGTCCACTAAAATCCCCAGGATAAAACTTCTCGGCAAGGGTATAAATGCGATCAATGTTGAATGACTTGAAGTTCTCTTTAGGATCCAAAGTAGAGCTTAGCTTCAAAAGTTCAACTGCCTCATCACTGAATCTTCTATTGAGCTCCATTGAAAATCTATTGTAGCATGAAACACGTCAAAGTGATAATGATGCTCAAATGTGATTGGATGCTGACGACCCCTACCTGATTTGTAAAAACCTTCCATATCCGGTATCTCAATACCATATTTTTCACAAGCACTTTCCACAAGTAGGATAAGAGAATCATAAGCATCATCTCCTCTCAATTTTTGAAACAAGGCTTTTGAGGTAGTAACATGATCCATCGCATTTAAAATATCAAGAGACTTAGTCTGCAAAGCTCGACAAATCATATATGTAATCCCCATAACTTTATGCATAAAATACAAGTTGAACACAAAATCATATGATGTCATCTCATTCAAATGACCAAAAGCTTCCCCTCGTGTAGAGTTTGAAGAGCTTGAAGACTTATCATCCCTCATAATTTTCAAAACCTCCATCACTGCACTGTACTCATCAATTAAACTGCAAAGGGAATCAAAATGTGAACTCCAACGAGTCTTTCCAGCACGTTGTAAACTACCAACTTGATTAGCCCCTGTACCGGTTGCGCGTTCACCACTAGCTATCTCTCGTTCAATTTCAACAACTTGAGCAGAATGTAACTGAGCCAAGCGCTTAGACGAACCACCAATAAGATTAACTATTTTGTTCAGCTCTGAAAAAAACAACCATATAGACATTTCTTGCTCATCAGCCCCAACCAATGCTAACTGTAATCGATGGGCAAAACAATGAACATGATAGGCATACGGAGAATCTCGTAAGAAAAGGGCCTGCAACCCATTCCATTGGCCACTCATGTTGCTAGCTCCATCATAACCCTAGCCTCTCAAATCACATATTTGTAAGTTATATTGAGCAAGGACTCTTGAAATTTCTCTCTTAAGAGTAACAGCAGAAGTATCAAAAACAATACAACATGAACAATCTCAAAAACACGCTCTCGTATAAAACCACTAGAATCAACAAATCTTAATACAATCGCCATTTGCTCTTTACCTGATGTATCCTTAGCCTCATCGACCAAAATACAAAACTTTGCATCACCTATTTCCTCGCAAATTTTAATTCTCACCCTGTTAGCAAGAATATGCAAAATATCTTTTTGAACACATGGTGCTATGTACTTAGCATTTCCCGGAGCCTTCTCTAATACAATATTATCAATCTCAAGATTCATTTTCCCAAAAACTTTGATCAACTTAATGAGATTACCTCGATTTTTTGAAGTTGGAGATTCATCATGTCCTCTAGATGCACAACCTTGAGAAGTAAGATACCGAATGACTTCAATTGATATCTGAAGCCTTAAACGGTTCTTCTGAACTTCCTCTGATGAGTGTGCCTTCATAACTTTATCAATATATTTTGTTGGATCTTTCAAAGAAAAATAAGACTTCATGGCATTATTATGTGGTGAAGTAGGACATCCCACATGCTTAAAAAAAGCACAACTATCTCCACTGCATACTTTCTTCCAATTTTTAAATCCATTAACAGTAAAAGAATGGTAACAAGCACTGTCATTTTCGAAAAGATAACATTGAAAGCAAAATGCTGTGTCTTTTACTATTGCGTATTCCAACAATGAATACCTCTTATACCATGAGCTTTGAAACCGTCGAAACTGGTCTCCCATTTTGGTTGCTGGAAAAAGTGCAAGATCAGGTCGTTGTGCCCCCACACCTATATAATGTCGCCTGACATCATCTTTTTCATTAGTAGGGTATTGAGATATTGGAATTCGTAGGCCCCGGTCAACTTCAAAAGCACCAACATTTACCCCAACGTTTTGAGATGACGAAGAATCTTCCTTTGGCGGAGAACTCTCTTTACTTGTGGATGCCCCTTCTTGAGGCTTATAGAATGAAAACAAAGTCGTTTTCCTCTTTTTGACTCCTTGAGTTTCCATTGCAATCTACCAAAATATATGAACTTCAATAAGTGAAATCAAAATTATAATTAGACATTGCAAAATTGAAGCAATTCGATCCGTAAGCAAGTAAAAAAAATGCAAGTTAGCAACAATATTGTCCATTTGTTAAATTTTATTTTATCTAAGATTCCTCAATTCTCAAACTATACAAAATCCTAAATTAATTCTTTTTTCATGGCAATGAACATATCCACAAACCACCAATAGTTAATTATCTTGTTTCCTAAACAAAAAACAACTATAGATCCTCAAATTATCAAATTACCCAATCAATTTATACAAACCCTAATTTAAAACTACATGAACAATAAACAATATAGACTATAGGATTAGCTAAAAGAGTACAAAAAATAGAATAATACCACAATTGAAAACTTCTCCAATACTTGAAAGAGGAAAAATACAAGAATTGTTTTTACCTCCAAAGACCGTGCAGTGCAGTGCGGACTGGAAGAGAGACCGTAAGAGATATTTGAAAAGCTTAACAAATCCAAATCAGCCGTGACTTTTCCATTTTATTGAACAAATTGCAATTTGGGGCTTAATGTTTTGTAGTAATGCAATTAAGACAAATAAATTAATTTATATATATATGGATCAGCCCATTTATTAAATAAACCCATTTATAAATATACCAGCCCATTTATAGATATCTATATGTAATTTATATATATATGGTCGGACCAGCCCATTTATAAATATACATATATATTTATATATATACATATATATATATATATATATTACATATTACATATATATAAAAAAAATCCAAAAGGGGGGGGGGGGGGGGATACAGCCCCCCCAGCCTCTGAATACATACGCCCCTGAGTAGAACGCCAACAAAAAGAACTTTCAGACGGGCACATACAAGGGCCAACGAAAGTTTCAAGGACTGTAATTGTTGGACATGTGGGGCTAAGGGACACATCTCGACCGACTGCCCCGAGAATTAAAAGAGAGGCGTGAGACAGTTTGAGGTAACACCGAAAATAGAAGAAGTTGTCTACTATCAAGACCTCGTACAAGTATACCAGTTTGAAGATATTCATTCTAACGAAATTATATACGAAGAGGATGAGTGTCAAGATGAGTCTTCGGAATCAAAATCAGAATACTAAAGACAAGGAAATCTTTAGCCAGGAAGTGCAAGAATATATGTCTGGATTCTTTTCACAGACTAGCATATCTCACAAAGGATTGATGAGAATCATGCGAGAGGATCCAAAACTCCACGTCTATGAGGGTTTCACTATCGAAAAGATGGAAAGAGCCTTAGCACAGCTAAGCCTCAGGCAAAGAAAATATCACATCATCTACAAAGTTACGGCGGGAGAAATAACTAACAAGTAATGTGATGGAAATGCAATTGGTTCCTATGAATGAAATTAAGGAGGAACTAAGTCAACTCAATAGAGAGGTTGCTCAGAAGATATCATGGATCCATATTGGAGCCATACGAATCTTGATCAAAGCAACATTCAAAGAAGGGATCAATTCGCTAATTGATATCGCTATCTTTGACGGAAGGATACAAAACCCACGGGACGCTTGCCTTGGAGGAATATCAGAAAATCTATTTGCAGGAAAAGTGGCAACATTCATTTATCTAAAGATTGCGTATAATCTAGCAGATCGAGATTTTAACAGGGCTCTTACCCTCCACCAAGATTTCAAAAATAAGGAGTTGATGAAAGAAGGGAATAAGCCATACTCTATCACTTACAATATTTCATATGTCCTCTCCAATACTCATCATTCTGATCTTTTCCGAAGGAAAGAGTTTGTGGAGATGCCAGAAATCTTTGAGAAGGTGGCTCATGCGGTCAAACTAGAGATTTTCGATTTACCACATATTCATGAGATGGATATGATCATAAGAGATTAACCAGTGTTTAACAAAAACACTAGTATGAAGTTCGAGCCGAGGAGAGTCTCATTCCATGAAAACAGGATGCACAACCTAACATTGGGAAATAAACCAATGGTTGAAGTTGTCTTCGAACCAAGAAAGTTTACAACCAAAGGAGAATTTCAATGTTCTGGAGGATGGTGCGAGGTTGAGGTAATCTTTGACATCACCCAAAAGGATAATACTCTCCCATGTGATGCCTTGTATTACCTAAAACAACCATTGGTGGGTAGATATCAAGGAAACCTAAAAATAGGTGGAATTGATTTTACCAATGGAGAACGTGCAAGAAAAACCCAAGAATAATTAATTATAGGGTTGGAATTTCTTGAGGAACACAAACCTTGGGAAAGGTTACCAGACGGAATGGAGTTCACGGTGGAAGAAAAAGATATAGATTTTGATGAGTACCAGTCCACTCTCCAAATACATCTTAATTGGAATGTTATATGAAGAATATCGAGCAGAGTATTTTGCCGCCTACATTGATTCAGAAGCCGGCATATGCACAGCTAAACCAGGAATCTTTCCAAAAGATATGGATGAGGAATTACCAGCAGTCGCACGAAGAGATTTCTCTAAAAAGATTATCCTCTTCAAACGAGGGATAAGGCAAGCCAAAAATCCTAATTGGCAGAGCAGGAGGTACCCCATGGTACAAAGTTAAAACACCCCCAATTTATTTTCACGATACAGGAGCAGACATTCTGCTGGGAAACAATTTCCTCCAAACTTTCAAGTGCTTTACACAGGACAACGAGACCCGGAGATTTATTTTCACAACCCTTTGTGATCATAATGTTCTGGTTCAACGACTGCGTCAGGCATTTTACAGGAAAATTCCCATTACATTGTGCAACAAGCGTGGTGGTGATGAAGGCAAACTTCGACACCCAAAATGAAGGCCCAAATAAAATACGTTAATGCAATACTTCAACTAAGAGCTGAAAGCCTAGAGAGCTTAAATGAGGAAAGGATAAAAAATGAAACGATTGAGATCCTAAAAGACAGCCTAGGAAAGGGTCCTCAGCCAGACATTACCGCTGAAGAACAAATCTCGCTGTAAGATGTCAAAACTAAAATCCGAAAAAACTTCAACGAAGATCCTTTGGCATGGTGGAACAAAAACGAGCTCAAAGCATCCTTAAAAGTCAAGAAAGAAAAAGAGAATGAGTTCGTAAGATACAAGCGTATCCTCATGAACCAGAGTGATAGAAAGGATATGCAGAAAATTCTTAAGGAACACTTGGACCTTAATCTCATCTCACCACGAGTTTCTCCATACAGTAGTCTGGGATTCTTGGTACGAAATCATGGAGAAATCAAAAGAGAAAAACCAAGATTGGTCATCAATTGTCAAGGGATCAACAAAATCTTGGAGTTTGATGGATATTATATCCCAAGTCGAGAACACTTGATCAACTGCGTTCAAAATGCAAAGGTTTTCTCAAAGTTTGATTGTAAATCGGGGTTTTATCAGATTAAGATGGAGGAAGAAAGCAAGAAATACACTACCTTTTTCACTTCACAAGGACATTATATTTGGAATGTGCTACCTATGGGTTTAGCGAATGCACCAAAAATATACTAGAGAAAGATGGATAATCTCTTCAAAGATTATTTGAGCTTCATGTTTGTTTATGTTGATGATATTCTTATAGCATCAAAAAATATTAAGGAACACCTGCAATATCTGAGAATCTTCTCAGACATATGCCACAAGGAAGTGTTGGTGCTATCTGAAAAGAAAGCGGTAATTATAACAAGAAAAATTGAATTTCTTGGAATTGAGATTGACGAATCAGGTATCATTCTTCAAACACATTGGTTGAAAAGGTACGAGATCTCCCTGATGATTTCAAAACGGTTAAACAACTCCGGAGCTTTATGGGGTTAGTGAATTTCGCTGGAATGTTTATTAACAATCTAGCAAGCTACATGAAAGTTTTCAGTCTATTGCTAAAAAAAGATGCAGAGTTTAGATGGACAGAAGAACACAGGGGAACGGTACAATGACTAAAGAACGTATGTCGGATCCTCCCCAAACTAGCAATACCCAATGATGAAGATGATCTGGTTCTGTATACAGATGCCAATGATCATTGGTGGACAACGGTTTTGACTAAGGTTGAACTAAAAGGAGAAGTTCCGTGAAGATACTGCAACAGTCTTTTTGCGGATAATCATGCTGCAAGATGGCATATCAACGAGAAGGAATTCTTCGCTGTTCGAAAGGCTTTCAAAAAATGGCCCTTGTTCTTACTTGCAAAGAAATTCATTTTAAAAATTGAATACGAGTGTTAAAGCTTTCTTAAAAAATAAAATAGAAAGTAAACCCAAGAAAGCTAGACTTTTAAGATGGCAAGCTGAATGTCAATAGTATGTTTTTGATTTTATGGTGATTAAATCTCATGAAAATATTATTGCAGATTTTCTGAAGAGAGATGGAAGCACATGAAGCCGATACCATCCTAACGAGATGGAAACATCACAGGAAAAACTTACAAGAACTGGACAAGATGGTCGAAGGCCGTATTATTAATGCCAATGCATCTGGTCACATACAAGAACTTGACCTTTCTAAGGTCAGAAGTGCCATGGGAGCTTCCATGCACAGTGTTACGAGTTTATGGAAAAACCTCATGGGTCCATTAATGCGAGATGCCTCTAAATTTTTAAAACTGAAGTTCGAGCGCAGGGTCAAAAACCTGAAAAGGGAAGTTCAAGTAACTCGAACACGAGACCTAGTGTTGATCCTTTCGAGGAAGACATAGAGGAAAACATTGACCCAAAGATGGAAACATCAGAGGCACTAGACGATGCAACCATGGTTTAAGACGAAGAAGAGAAGATTAGCCTTAGACCCATGACGGGAAAATCTAAGGTTATCATCGAGGAAACTGAGACTTCTCCCTTGTAGGAGTATCAGAGAACGTGGGAAAAGCTCTACACGAGGATTGGTATTATCCCTGGCAAAACACTGGCAGACTGGTCAGAAAAATATCCTAGGATGTGGATGCTTCCAGGTTCTAAACCTGAAAGCGTACGAGAATGGTATGACTTTGGCTGTTTGGCCTCGGTCTTTACCACATCACCGAGATTCCCAGAAACATCAAAGCTACCGACATGCCTTGTTAAGGGAGTGTATGATTCTTGGAAGAATAATAATACACTCGATCGGGGAGATGTCATGGAATTAAAATTCTTGACGGCAGGACTTGAAATTACAGGAAAAGGCATTCACAACATCTTTCGTTTTATCAAGCTGCAAAGGCCTAACCTAAAAGCAATGGATTCAACAAAACCACCACCATAAGGACAATACCTAGTCTCTCTTATTACTGAAGATGAAGTCACCACCAGGAGAGCTTGGGGACTTTGGGTCTGTTTCACTGAGATGGACAAAGTTAAATATCCGTTCAAAATATTCCAGGAAAAGATGAACGTCTTTTATGGTTAACACCATGATGAGCAGGAGCACAACGTTTGCCGAAGGAATCTTTGAAGCAAAAAGGCAAGCATTGTGGAAAAATGAAATTTCGAGCACACCAGAAACAAGCCAAAAGTTTTGCAACATGGCTCATGTTGGTCATTGGAAGGATCGCATCTGCTCCCAATGCCCAAACTAGAAGGAACCTCTATTCGGAAATGGATTCTCAGTGAAATAGGACAAGTGGGATAGTGACAAGACGGGCCCTTTAAAGCGTGGAAAGATTCCACCAAGTGAAAAGAGGACAAAATTCTAAAGCGGACCCGATAAGAGGAAAAGAAGCCATGTGAAGAGGCCATGTGACTTAGAAGAGGACAACCTCCACTAACGGGAATCAAGCGAAAGTGGAGGGACCATGACAGATAATGGGTTGTTACGTAAGCAGTGGCGCACCAATCCATCAGAAAGAATTGAAGTCCGACTTTAAAATCCAGAAGGACTTCTATAAATAAGCAGGCTGAAGAAAGCAGAAGACATCGAACATTATCCTCTGTTTTCTTACGAAATAAATTGTATTCAGTTCTCCATTCTGAAAACAAGTATTGTAATAGTTATATATGTTTTAGTTTTGAAGTTTATGTACTTAGGAAACAAAGCTACTATGAGTAGCTAAACAAGTAACTCCTCTCAACGTGGTTATTTACTATGTAATAAATAAGTTTCCACTTATCAAATAAAATCTAGGCCTTTGCCTAAACACGCGTCTTCTATTGTTTCTATACATCAAATTCAGTTAGTATCTCTTACACTCAGAGTAGGAAACGAACCAGGGTTGTGTTGTTTATCGTTGAAGGAACAATTTCAGCACCATCGACTGTCGTGTGGTTAGTGAAGCACTGTAAAACTGGTGGAATACCCGACGATAATTCGGTCAAAACGAGGTACTATTTTAATTTTGTATTTGTTTTTATGGACGGAAGCATGTTGGGTGTGATATAGTTGTAATGGACTATTTTCATAAACTATAATAATAATAAAATAATATTTCGAAATTTAGGGTTTGTTTTGCAAAATAACACCTAAACCACTTGCCATGTGTCATAATTTTAGAGGGGATACCTTCAATAAATCCCCTCTACAAACAAAAAGGGCTCAATCAACTTTCGCAATCAAATGTGAAAAAGGTTGAAGTCCATAGAAAAATGTTTAGTACGTTATTGATTAAGACAACGACATAAGCAAATAGAAACACCTTCACATGATATTTCTGTTGAAACATGAGGTTTATTTCTTTAATACATCACATCGGATTGCTCATATACACAACTGCTATTCTGCTCCGGTCACATGCTTCTGTATATTTAAGAGTATCGTTGACATATAACACCATCACAGAAGATTTCACATTTAGTAATCGTCAGAAATGGATTTCACATTTCCTCCCCTAATCTGGTTAGATTTTTAACTTTTTTGATGAGTAGTGGTTGTAAATATTTGTAGAACAGTATTTATCACATTGTAGGTCCATATAAACTAAAGTATTTATAAATTAACACTTTCGACTTTCGATGTCACTGCATTAGTTGATGGTGTTTTGCACATCCTTTTTTTTTTTTGATTAGTAGTTTGGCATGCCTTAAAATGAGTAAAGATAAAAAAACAATTACACGAGGCAGAAATATTTTCGAATATGGTGTAAATTAGTAGTTTGAAGCTTCTATGGATCAATAACGAAAGACACAATACAATCAAAAGAATCTGAATATATTAAACAACATTTATGATAGTTTACAAACAACAAAACAAAATGGTTTTTAGAACGTGCACAAATACGTATATATATATAAATAAAAAATTTGTTAATATTTGGCAATGCACCCCGAGTCTTTAATTTGTTATATCTTATATGGATTTCCCAATTATAGTACTATTTCACAATCTTTTTATTCACTTACTTATCAAAAGGGAAAAAAGTATTATTATACAAACAAATCGAGAAGTCACTAGTACTAGTAGACAGTGATCGGGCTACTGCAATTTGTATCCAAAGTCAAATTAAATTTCGGTGCCTCTATATTCGCGTAACATAAAGATTCCTGCCCAAACAGGGCTCCATATTTCCCTCTGTTGTCATCCACCTTTTTATGCACTTTCAAACTTCACTACCTTTTCCAAATGTTACTTTTGACCTTAAAACACGTACGCATGATTAATAATTATTACATTTATAAATATATGCCTCTTTACATGTTTTCACTATCCCATATTTCACTCTCGGCAAATTTTGTATCAACTCCATATTAATCTGATTTCGGCACGAAAACACAATAATAGTTCAAAGAAACGTAAAAAGCTGAAGATGGGTTCCGGAGACAGTATCTTTGCTGTTATAGCAAAAAACATTGATGTTCTTGCAATGTAAGTGCCATCCATTTTACTAAAATAACATAGCTAGTACTTTTTTTAACTATAAATATACTTTCTTACTTCATTTCTTTACTTAAGTAGAATCTATACATGTTAACATTTTGCTGGTGTTACTTTGTATCTTATTCTCAGGCCTCTGATTTCACTCGTTTATCCTCTGTAAGTCCCGCAAACTTTGGGAAACCACTTATAGCCTAATTTAACTTGTGTATACACATTTCGAAGACCTTATGTAACGATCTTGTCATTTATTGTCTATGGCTGTTTAACAAACTTTACTTAATCATTAGACTTTAGGTATAAAGTAATTTAAAAAAATATTGGATGCCAATCGAGGCATTGCAAAGCTAGCGCAAGGTATATTTAATGATATTTTTCTTATTTTTTCTGTTTCCTTTTGACATTTCAAAAGATATTGTTCGATCAAGGCTATCGAGACTAAATCCCGCACCGACGACCAACAATGGCTAACATATTGGGTACTCTACTCTCTCATCACCTTGTTTGAGCTCACGTTCGCCACACTACTCGAATGGTACGAATTTTTATCATGCCTACAATCATATACATATAATACATTTATATATTTAAATTGGTCTAATTAAGTTTCTTGTGATATAATATATAATTGTATATTTGTATGAATCCATTATTATCAGGTTTCCTATTTGGTCTTATGCAAAACTGATAGGCGTGTGCTGGTTGGTACTGCCATACTTTAATGGAGCAGCCTATGTGTATGAGCAGTTCATCAGACCATTTTACCAGAACCCACAAGTTAAAATATGGTACGTTCCTCGGAACAAGGATGTGTTTAGTAAACCAGATGATGTCTTAACTGCTGCCGAAAAATATATTGAAGAGAATGGACCCCAAGCTTTTGAAAAGCTCATTGCCAAGGTAATTATATATGTCCTTCAATTATATGGATCGATATATATATATATATATATATATATATATATATATATATATATGTTGCATAAAACTATGAGCTAGTGGCATGTTATCACTTCCACGTTTTTTGTTAAAGTTACTCAGTATCTTCCGGTAAAAAGAAATGAATAAGTTGCCCTATGCGTTATTTTAAACTCGAGTTAAGTCAGTCCTTGTAAATTTTAAAGATCGCACACCGTTTGTAATACATATAATAAGTAGAGATAAACTTGCTATCTATTTTTTATAGAGAATAAATGGCCATTTTATGGAAACGTGGGAGTAGTTTATTTAATTATTTGATTTTTATTGGTGATAAACTGTCAGTTTACCTTAAAATATAATATATGAATATTATGCTAAACATCCTCAAACTATCCTTATACCATCTCTAGTCGGTAATTAACGTTCTTCGTAATTTTTAAGGATCAGATATTACATTTTTGTGAAGCTTATTGAGGTTTGGTTTAACTAAAAAAAAAAATACCAAACTATTTGCATAATTACAAAAACTAAAGATGATTAGATAAGTTGGAAAACATGACATATAGAATACCATCTTGTCTCTTTCCCTTATGTCATTTTAATGATGATTTAAAATGTAGAAAAGCTATGGAAGATCCTTTTTAAATTAGGCATGATCGTAAGAGATAATTTAATTGCTATAGTTTTAATTGACATATATATAACCCTATTATAAGGTGAAAAGACATGCTTTCTTGCCAGATTAGCAATTTTAAATTTCATAACATATTTTAGTTTTGTATCGTATATTTGTGTGCGTTCAGGCTGATAGAGAAGCGAGAGCCAGGAGAAGCAGCTACACCATCTTTCACGACAATTACGAGTATTAAAGTTCCAACCTTAAATGTGCAAAGTTTCTATTTACTATATTTAGGAACTTAATCTAGCAGTCATATTTCTTATGGATCTTTTGGGCAAACATTTGACGGTGTTGTACTGAATTTACTTTGTAATGGTTTGAATTGCTTATTATGAATATTTGTTGTGCCTAATTAACTCTTAGCTAGTGTTTTCAGAATTTGACCGGACAAAATAATTGGTTTTACTGGTTTGAAATACAATACACAGTGACATGTATGTAATTCGAATTTAGAAAAATTCTAGTCTTGGTCAACCGATAGCCATCTAGAAAAATTCTGTCAACTTTCAAAAATTCTGCCAAAAAGGGACCAAACGTCCTCTCGTTGAATCATAACGACTTATTTCAACTTTGAGTTTATATCCTAGCAATATCTGTACAAATTACAACTACTTTGAATATTTCTTGAACGTAACCTGAAATGAGATCCTCAATATCAAACCGAACTCCGAACATGTCATTAGCAAGCTATTTGGTAATTAAACTTTTGTGAATTCATTTTTGTTCTTTCATTCTAGGGGCTCTGAGGTAAATGACCAACTTAGGGGGACTAGAATAGCGATCGAACTGTTAAGTTAAGGGATGGAAATTAAATCTTACCCAAGTTCATGGACCAAACTGATTCTATCCCGAGTTTTAAACAATTACTAAACTAGGAGTGAATATTTGTACAGGTTCCAAACCACAGAATGTTCATATACAAGAAAATACTCATGTTCAGCTAAATGGGATTTGCTACGAAAGTGGTACGGTCCGAAAGCATAGAACGTTGTAATAATTTCCTTAAAGTAGAAAATATTTTGCAACAGTAGCAGAAATCTGTTTAGTTACATTTCCTACAAATCTAACAAAGAGATACATCATTGACATTGACATTGAGTATCTAGTATCTACTATTGATAGAAACTAATATATTCAATCCAGACAAAGTTTTAGTATGAATTCTCTAAGTTAAATTAAACTGTAAAGACAAATATTGCAGCAAAGTATCAGTCTTTTTCAAATATCTTTAATCTTTAGCTAGGAGAGAAATATTGGTCATGTTACCCTTAATTTCTTGCCTTATTTTCTCCACTCTTTCAAGAACTCCTTTCACTGCTATGTCAAATGCATCTTCAGTACTACTACCCAATCTATACCGCGGATCGCCATACACTATCTTTGGTATAAAACTGATCACTGCCTTCCTCATAGCCAGTACTTCAGATTCTGACTTTGCAAGCAATATCTTCTCAATATTAGCCTTGCCAGTTTTAACATCATCCTCTGGTATAAAAACAGAATACCCTGTATGATTCTTCGGAAAATGCCACAAATATTGCTCATAAGCACTTTTCGGATGAAAAAACACCGGAATGCACCCTGCCAGAATTGAATCGAAAGTCGAACGCCTAGTGTACGAGTCTCCCGAGGGTTGCAAACAGAACGTCGACTTTCTAAGCATTTTCATCACTTGAATTGGTTTGTTGCAGTTAACCAAATTACTATTGCAGTCAAGAAACTGGCACTTACCGAAAGGGTTCAAACATTGGCTAATTATCGCTCCTCGTATAGAGTTCTCCATATTTGGGCGTCCGGCGCCTAGAAAAGAAAACAGATAATTCCTTTCATGCCTTAAAATATTCTGTTGCCAGTTCAAGATCTCTTCTTTACATGAAGGATGGAAATAAGTAGGATAAGGTATGGCAAACTCATTTTCACCCCAATTGCTTGACTCAATAGTTAGCATTGTCATGTTCGTCGTCTCTGGCAGTAGCAATAACTTGTTCCCCCAGTCGGAATCTTTATCCGTTGGTCGCCTGAAATCCCACGAAATCCTTCCTGCCACAAAAAAATGGTCTCTACCCCGCATGAACTTCCACTCCTTTTGTGCCGCAAGCCATTTTGTTAGATCATGGCTAGCCGCGTCTCTTACTGAAATGTTAGCGCCCCACAAATAGCGCCCAACGTCCAATCCAGCATAAAATGGAACATATACTGCGGAGGCCAATGACGAATTGTTTGTCAAACATTCATAGTTCTTCATCTTGTGATGGAAAATAATGTCCAGGGAGAATTGGTCGGTTGAGTACCAACTTTTGTTGTTAACCATATCACCACCTTCGAAATCTGAAACTAGAGGGCCGAGTCCCATGTTTGATATAGAATCACACATGTTATACCATTTCATCAGAGAGGAACAATTTTTAATGATGTCTTCATTGAATCTACTAGGAAGATCATACATATAAATTTTTCGACCGGAACATGAATCTCGTCTAGTTTTAATTTCTTTTGTCATGTTCAAATAATTGAAATCACTTGACATTCGTCGATTTCCATCAGAATGTACATCTAACGAAACAAGCAACCTCGAGGGATCGACTAGCAAAGTCGAAAATTGGCTACACATCAATGAAACACATAAAATTACAAAAACCAAAAAAATACATAAAAAGTTTTTGTAGATGTACTTGTAGACAAACTTGTGTGGTGTTGTTGACTTCTCCATCTTGGTGTAGACTAATTTCGTTCGAGTTATTTTTGGTGGTGAAAATGAAATACATGAGGTGAGTTCATTTCTTTGCTGCATACCAGAAGGTAATAGTATTAGGTAGTGACATTCAATATGAAATCTATAGTCATTAATTATTACTTATTATAAGTATCACAGTCTGTAATTTTCCTTAATTAAATAGCAAAATACAACTCTTAATTAGCCACACTTACTCTTTAGTAGTCAAAGTGTCATGATTCGTACTGAATCTGTTATCTGTCTATAATATGGTTCATTGATAAGGCAGATTATAGGCAGAGCGAAAGAAAAAGAATAATTAGTGCAAAATATTCCTATTTTCGTACCAATACTTCATTGTGTATTATTATTCCATTTTAAATTAATTATGTAATTGATTATGTTATAAATTTAATTAAAAGATTCCTCTTTCAATTTATGAGATTGAAAGATAAGATCGTTTTTTATAGTAAAAATCTTATGTGAATAAATTATAATCTAGTCAAGGTTACTTTTGGCATATTTTTTGCGTAATAGAATGCATTTCCTTATTTTTTGTGCACAAAAAAGGTAATTAGGAGTGCAGAAACGATTGACTTCTAAGAACTCAAAATAAAAAGTGAAAGTAAGAAAAATAGTAACAAACTCAAGTCTCAAATAGTCTATTTAACACGTTAATTAGTTGCTCATGCTTCACAAAAGTGTTTGGTTGGAATTCCACCAGAGAGAGAACTAGGGAAAACAAAGAATTAGAATATTAATATTACAGTATAAAAAGGGGCCATAAAAATAAATGATGCTCATGATCACCATTTTGTTGTAGGAATTAGGGTTGTGTGTTTGAATTCTAATCGACAATAGCATTTGATACGATTATGACAAAACAGGGATCGAAATCATATCAAATTGGAGCTATCAGATCCAAAATCATTCGATTTCGATTTGATCCGATTTTTAGGAACAAATGCTATATAAATATTTATTTCGCATCAAATCAATTTTTTTTAAAAATTTATTTTGCATCTAAAATTAGAGAAAAAATGAATTACACATGATTATTTGTTAGTGTTGTATTTAAATTATTTTGAATTATAGAGTAAGTTAGTACATCGATAGTGCTTTACTTATTTATTCTTATTTTTAACTTAATTTAAGATACAAAATACATTTGTCATTTTAATTTTAAAAAAAAATCAATTTGATATGATTCTTAACCCCTAAAATTTAGAATCAAATCGAAAGGAAAAGGGAGTTGATCCTAGACAATAAATCGAAAATTGGATCAAATATTTGATTCAATTTGAATTGAACCATTGGATCGATTTTTAATTGATCCGATCCATTCCACAGACCCGACACCCCTGATGAGAATAAGCTATAACGGCTGACTCAATAAAATAAGCTTCAGCTAGCATACGTACCAAACCAAAACTAGGTAAAAGAACTATGCAAATAATCTCTCAAAAAAAAAGAGAAAAAAGAACCATGAACTAAAACCAAACTAAGAAGAGAAAATGAAAAACACGCATACGGGAAATGCATGTATTGACATAAACCACAGTTTTGAAATAAGAAATTTCAAGTTTAAGTATTTATTAATTAAATAACTTATCCATGTGAGCTACCCATTATTCTTTGTACAGAAAAATGTTTTTGTTTCATTTTAAAACGAATAAACGAAATACTCACCTATAAAATACAAAATAAGAAGGTCCTTCAATATAATTGGAGTGATATGTATATGACTACATTTTTTTTTTATGAGCAATGGAGATTTTATTAAGAGAAAAAAAGGAAGTAGGAGTATCGGGGTAATACTCCCAATATTACAAAGCTGTCAACAACAACAAAAAACAGGGAAACATTCCCATTCGACAAAGCCATACGAGAAAGTAGAAACCAACTAACTTAAATTTAAACCAAGACCAAGTACGAAATTTAATGGAATCTACCACCTCTTGCAGCTGTTTATGTTTCCTGCTAAATATGATATCATTTCTTAGTCTCCAAATCTCCCAAATAGTAAAGAGCCATATTTCACGTAGGTCCGGCATAGTACATTAGTTACGATTCAGCAACCCACAAAATTGATTAAAATGCGCAATAGGATATCCTCCGATCACTGATGTAACCCCAAGCCAACTATAAATAATCATCCATATTGAATACGAGATCGGACAACGGCAAAAAAAGGTGTGAAGCATCTTCCTGTTCCTCTCCTCAAAGAACACATTTAATATCATTACCCAACAAATTGAGCCCTCTTCTCGCAAGATTGAGTTTGGTTTGGATTCCATTATGAAATACCTTCCACGCGAAAGTTAGAAGGTTGAAGGGAAATTTAAGTTTCCAAAGATTCTTGAAGACCTCGTCGCACGGCTCTTGATTGCTAGAAGTAGGATGATTTGACTGTATAGTTGCCGCTCCCATCTCCGGACCATCTCCACGCATCAGAT
This sequence comes from Linaria vulgaris, assembly GCA_948329865.1. Taxonomy (NCBI): domain Eukaryota; kingdom Viridiplantae; phylum Streptophyta; class Magnoliopsida; order Lamiales; family Plantaginaceae; genus Linaria; species Linaria vulgaris. The sequence continues at coordinate 79,866,125 of OX415253.1, forward strand.
TTGTCAATTCGTGGGGAAAATGATTGATGACAGATTGTAAATTCGACAATGACTGCGATTCCCACGAAAATAAGGCACGTCTCCAGGACCACTTCCATGTCCAACTAGAATATGACCATTCCGCCTTTTCGGCAATAGTAGCATCTTTGTCTATGGCAAGACTAAAGACCCTGTTGAATTTTGTAAAGATAGTTTCTGCACCAATCCAAATATCTTTCTAAAAAGAAGTTTTGGTGCCGTTACAAACTTCTCTTATTACCATATCACTGAACTACGTCGCATTATCGTCCACAGCATCTAGCTCCATCAAGTCTCTCCACCATATCGACGAGGCGTTAGAAAGACTTCTACCCTGATTGAAATCTGATGGTTGTTTTATTCTTTCGTATTTGGCTGTTAAAATGCTGTGCCAAAAACCCATTCTTCATTAATTATGCTCCAATTGCACTTAGTCAGCAAAGATTTTTGAAAGTGCTCATATATTTTATTCCCAAACCCCCGGTTTCTTTGCTTTTGCACACTTGTTGCCATCTTATCCAAGAGATTTTCTTGTTCTCTGAACATCCGTCCAATAGAAATCGCCTCTGAATTTTACTTATTTCATTTATTACCGCTTTTGGCTCCCTGAAGAATGACAGAAAATATAATGGGGTACCCACCATAACTGAATTAATTAAAATAACTCTTCCGCCAAAGGATATGTTTGTGCCCTTCCACCTAGACAGGCCATTATTCAGCTGCATAACAACTGACTTCCAAGTATCTCTTCGCCTTGGATTAGCCTCAATCGGAATTCCAAGATACTTGACATGAAAATTCTGAGTCTTGCAATTAAGAAATTCTGCATAACCTGCACATAGTTCATCATCAACATTAATACCAAGTAGACTACTTTTCACAAAGTTGACCTTCAGGCCTGATATTAATTCAAAGATCCTTAAAATAAATTTTATTCCAGCAACAATGAGTTGCCACAAAAGACCATCGCGTCGTTGGCAAGTTGTAGATGTGTGATTTCCACATACTCATTACCAATCTTCACCCCTTCAAATAAATTTCTCTCTTTTGCAGCCTTAAAAAGGCCTCCGAGTCCTTCCATCGCAATTCGAAAAGGAGGGGGATAAGGGATCACCCTGTCTCAAACCTTTGGAGATATCAATCTGTTCCGTTGGGATTCCATTTACCAATATAGAAATAGAAGCAGTTTTGAGGCATTCCATTATCCACCCTCTCCACTGGTCATTGAACCCATCAATAACATCATATGGTCGAGATACTCTCAGTTAACACTGCCGAATCTTCTCTCAAAATCGACTTTGAAGAGAAAACCTTCCTTCTTTGTTCTTTTCAAGTCATCAATGATCTCGTTGGTGGCTAGGATATAGTCCATAACATGTCTTCCCTATATAAACGCGGACTGTTCCTTCGAAATGACTGAATTCAGCACATTCCCAAGTCTTTTAGCTAATAACTTGGCGAGAATTTTGTAAACACTTGCAATCAAAGATATGGGCCAAAAATCTTGCAAAGGTCTACTCTTCTTGGGAATAAGTGTGATAAAAGAAGGATTAATACCCCTTGAAAGTTTGCCAAACTCATGAAACTCATTTAATATCTTGCATGTATGGAGGTCAATGTTACACTTATTCCACTTAATCAAACCAATGCGGCAACTCTTAATCTTGTTGCACCAATTTTCTCCCGAGTTTTGTATAATTGGCTCAGTCCAGGCATGTTTAATGAGATCCTTACACTATTCTCTTTTAATCCACGCAGCCTCGAATCTGAATTTTTTTCCTCTTCGTACTTCTATTAAAGACATGTTCTCCATGATCAAAAACCACCAAAATTGCCATATGATCCGAATTGCGAACAAGGATATGTTTCACTTAGAGTTGTAAACTGGGCCAGGCTGGGCTGACCCGACCCAGGCCCGCATAAGCCCATACAAAAAGTGGGTCGGCTCGGGCCTAGCCCCTGAACAATATGGGCCGGGCCTAGGTTTTACTTCCTTCTTCTTCTTTTTTTTTTTACAAATTTGAAATCTATATTGCTCAAAAATACAACCGAACACTTTTATTAATATATGCAAACTTATGTTAGTCACATAAAATGGCTTAAATTTAACATACAAAATATATTTTAAACAAGTACTTTGATTTCAAAAAGAAAAACATAAAAATCAAACTTAAAAACTACTTCTAAATATTATGAATATTATATTTTAATTAGAGTGGGCATAAATATTATGAAGGTTGAAAGATTGGTGTGAGAAAATATAAAAAGAAAGGTATATATATATATATTTGTATGTGTATGTATATATATATTTATTGTGAAGCAAAAAAAACATATATTTCTTCCCCCTAAAAAAGAAAAACCAGACCGTTGCAAAATTGCAACGGTCTAATACAAATAAGCACCCAATTTTTGGTGCTATTGCCCAGATTTAATCTTGGGCCATTTTTAAAAAACTGAAAAAAAGAGAAAAAAATTAGGGTCCTTGAACCCAACCCAAAACCGAACCAGGCCCAACCCAGGACCAGATTTGAGGCCCAGTTGGACCCGACTCCATATATGGGCCAGGCCCGGGTTTCTGATCCGGTCGGTCCGAGCTACATCCTAGCTAGCCGGGCTAGGTCAGCCCAACCCAGTTTACACCTCTAGTTTCACTCCATAGTGTGGTTTATCCTGAATCCAATCAACGTTAGCACAAGCTCTATCCAACCTTTCCTTTATAGTATTTGGAGATTCACGATTGTCACACCAAGTGTATCGATATCCGAATATCCTAAATCACCAAGGCCTCCATACGCCATAGCATCTCTGAAGTTACGAATTAATCGAATAGGCTTCTCATTGCCACTTGATTTCTCTATGTGGTGAAGGATTTCATTAAAGCCCCCGTCGCAAAGCCATGGTTTATCGAATATGGAGATCATGTGTTTTAGTACATTCCACGAATTATGACTGGGTTGTATGTCCGGTTCGCCATAGAATCCCGTGAGCCTCCATTCCGATCCTCCATTAGGAGGAGAAATGAGTGAATCCACATGATACTTAGAAAAACTAAGAATGTGTATTGTCCAAGTCTTGGGCCACAATAATGCCAAGCCCTCTGAATTACCAATCGAGTCCACGACAATACCATGGGGGGTTAAATTTCCTCTTTATTACTTCGATCCTTCTCGAGCGACACTTAGTTTCACATAAGAAGATCACACTTGGGGTTAAACTTTTGGAGAATTTTTCCCAATTCACGAACTGTCCAGGAAGACCCCAATCCTCGGCAGTTCCAAAATAGCGAACTCATTGATCTCGGCGGGCTTGCTCTGCTAGTCCCACCGCTGGTATAGAAATAGTAGTTGAATTCCCTTCTGGTACATAAATAGTAGTTGAATTCCCAACCAGAACAAGTGCAAAAGCGTGGATCTAAAGGATAAGACTGTTGAGCTTAAGAAGGGAGAAACCACATCAGAATCTAAAAAAGAAGCTTTGACATTAGCTAACGATCTTGAGAAACTACTAGATGAGGATGACACGTATTGGCGGAAGCGGAGTAAGGCGCATTGGTTTCGTGAAGGAGACTGCTACACCACGTTTTTTCATGCACGTGCGACTGAAAGGAAAACTATGAACATAATGAAAGGGTTGACAAATAATAATGGGCTTTGGACAGAGAACATTGCAGACATGCAACATATAGCAGTGTCTCACTTTCGAAATACTTTTACATCTATTAAGCCAATTGAAACGAATCTCCAACGAGCTCTTGAAGTCATAGATCAAAGAATTACACCGGAGATCAATGAAAGCTTGCTCAGACCCTACAACGGAAGTAAGGTAACTAAATTTGTTTTTGGCATGTTTTCCCTATAAATCCCCTGGTCCTGATGGCATGTCAGTTGTTTTCTTCCAAAAGTTTTGGCATATTATCCGGCTGGATGTGTGCAAGTGTCCTTGAGCTCCTTAACAATAGTGATTTCTACCCAAGCTTAACTATACCCATATTGTCCTCATATCTAAGGTTAATGAGCCAAAATATATATCCCAATTTAGACCTATTAGCTTTAGCAACGTGATTTATAAAATTGCCACAAAAGCCATCACTAATCGCCTAAAACCGTGGATGAATTCTGTAATCTCTGATTGACAATCCGCATTCATCACGGGGTCACCTCATCACTGATAATGTTCTCACGACTTTTGAAATAAATCACTTTATAAACAAGAAAAGAAGTGGTAAAATATGACTTATGGCCATCAAGTTAGATATGAGTAAGGCATACGACCGGGTCGAGTGGGACTTTCTCGAGAGTGTTCTTAATAAACTAGGATTTGATAATAAATTTGTTAAACTCAACATGATTTGCGTTCGAATAGTCTCGTACTCTATTCTCAGCAATGGTGAACAATGTGGTTTCTTTAACCCCGAGCGAGGCCTCCGACAAGGGGACCCGTTGTCGCCATTTTTGTTTCTATTTTGCTCCGATGTTCTTTCAGGCCTAATTAGAAGAGAGGAACATCAATTGATTATCAACAGAGTGAGGATTTGCAAGAATGCTCTGAGTGTTTCCCACCTACTCTTTGCTGACGATACACTTATTTGTTGTGAAGCATCAAAGGAGGCAGTTGATGCCTTTCAAAATACCCTTCGTACTTATGAATATACCTCAGGTCAGATAATAAACTTTGATAAGTCGAATGTGGTGTTTAGTCGTAATTGCAAGGAACAAGTGAGGAATGAGGTGACTGAAACTCTACAAATAAACGTAGTTCCTTGCCACGATAAATATGTTGGCTTGCCATCTGTTATAGGTCAATCAAAAAAGGAAATATTTGAGGATATTGGTGATCCGGCGGGTGTGGAATAGATTTAAAGGATACAAGGAAAAGTTTACGTTAGGTGCCGGTAAGGAAGTGCTAATAAAAACGGTAATTCAAGCAATCCCATCTTACGCGATGAGCTGCTTCAAGTTCACAGAAAACTCATTGGCCGACATTGAACGAATGACAAGGAACTACTGGTGGGATGACAATGAGAGAAAAAAAATTTAATGGCTTAATTGGGGATCGATGTGCAAGAGTAAGAGTAAATGAGGGATGGGGTTCAGGAGTCTCAAAGCTTTTAATCTCGCCTTGTTAGCTAAACAAGCATGAAGGGTTGTGACTAACCCAGGGTCTTCATTATCCAGGATGTACAAAGCCAAGTATTTTCCTAATTTGACATTTTTTGAAGCTAAGTGCGATGGGCAATCATCATACACGTGTAAGTGTATATTCAGTACCCGAAAAGTGATTCAAGAAGGGATGAGATAGAGAATCGAGAAAGGAGAAAGGGTTCGCATTTGGGGGAACCGATGGGTGCCACGACCAGCCAAGTTTCAGGTCATCACCCCACCGATTGAGGAAGCAAATAACATGACAATATGTTCATTGATCGATACCAATTATGGGCAGTGGAATTTAAACGATATTGAGCAGATCTTATGGAAAGAGGACAAGGAAACTATCTTGCAAATACCACTGAGGGATCAGAGAAATGAGGATAGTGTGGTCTGGCATTATACAAAAAATCGGTATTTTTCCAGTCAAGAGAGCTTATTGGCTTATTACAGATAGGGGGCTGGACGGGATGCAGGCTTGGCGAGAGCTGCAATTTCCAGGGGTCTGATTGGTCTTTCGTGTGGAGATTAAATATACCCAACAAAATTAAGATGTTTGCTTGGCGCGTTTGTCGTAACCTAGTCCCGACGAAGGAAACTTTATTAAAGAAGAGCATCCCTATTGATAACAGATGTGACGTATGTGGAGAAGACAATGAAGCTACTATTCACGCTCTTCTATCATGCCATTTTGCTCGACAAACCTTTTCACTCTCTCTATTCTCTCAATCCAACCTTACTTTGAACACAAGTAATGTTGAGGATTAGTTTCGCTATGTTATTAAAAATCCAAGCACTAATGAGGCTGGTAGATTTGTGTGTATTTGTTGGGTAATTTCGAAGCACAGAAATAACAAGGCTTTAACAACAATCATGGCGCGCTTTATGATATTTTCTGTTTTGCTAACAACTATCATAAAGAGTACCTAGACGCAGCTGTCAAACGTCAAGTTTTGAGAAGCAATGACCGATTTGTATGGCAAGAACCTCCTCCAGAATGTATAAAGATCAATTATGATGGTGTTATCTTTGTAAAGGTTCAAAGAATATTGTATTTCATTGAATGCATAATGTAAAAGGTATTACAAGATTATATACACTTAGAAAGACATAAATCAAGGAGGGAATATTCTATCTAAATAAGATACAAGATTAACTAGAATATGCTAATCATGGGAAGAGGATTGTGTAGTATCCTGTATCTTCTTCCCTAATAATATTTGCACAAGAATCTAATATTGGGTTGAGTGCACTTGTTAGGGACGTGGTTGACTTGAAAAAAAAAAGAAGACTTAAAAGGGAACCTTCGAAGTGGAGGCGGTCGAGGCATTGGCAACGGAGTTGGCGGTTGAAATGGCTGTGGAGTTTGGGTGGAAAGTTGTATTGGTGGAGGGTGATTGCAAGAATTTGGTTAATATTTTGATACTTGGCAGTCAGGTTTATTCTGATCATGGAAATATCATTGAGGATATCTATCGAACAGGTGGTAGCATTGCCTCGTTAAAATTCAGCTGGACATGTCGTGAAGGAAATGTTGAAGCTCATACCATGGCAAGATCAGTTCTTCGGAACATTGACTAGAGTTGAAATAATCCCAACACCTGATTCTGATTTGTTTTTTGCATGTTGTTGTATTTTTTCTCTATTATTCCTGCATGGTCAGTAACTTCCACTTTTAGTGGAGAATTGTTGTATCTTTCAGTTATAATATTATATTGATTTATCTTCAAAAAAAGAAAAAAAAAACGTATGGAGGGCAATGGTTCAATCCTAGCTAGCCACAAAGTTTTTAAGACGAATCTCAAAACCAGTTCAACAACTATACCGAGTCAACGGTTAAACCGGTTTTAAGTCAGTTTTAAGGAATTTGAATCGGTTTTAGAAAGCGGTTTGCAAGGATCTTCCGGACCGAACACGGGTCCGGTCATTGGCCCGAAACTCAGACGTGAGATAAATTAGGGCGACAAAACTAGTACCAACAAATCTCTTTGGACTGAAGTACAAAGCATTATTTCTGGTAATTCTATTGTGATTCACCTAAAAAGTAGGTTAAAATCTTAAACTGAAGTTCATTTTAAGACAAATGTCTAGCAACACCAAATAATGAATGTAAGCAAAATTGGCATTTGAAAATGGCCTATCTGTATGCAAGTACGCATTTTGCATCTACAACAAATAACGATGTAGATATCGCGAGATGGATGAACTTTCAATTTAAAATAGGGGAAAAAGGCAAACTAGCCCCATCCGTTGCCCGTTTTCGCGAAACTATTCCCATCCTTTAAAATTTTAAACTATACCTGAACTTTGTGTTTCGAAAAAAACTATACCCCAACTTTCATTTTGGCCAAAAAGGTCATAGGTCGACGTTATGACATCACCACTCCGTTTTGGTCGAGGAAAAAATAGACATTTCCAAAATACATACATAAAAAAACAATAAATTTAAAATATATCAATATTTTTATTATTGAAATAAAAAAAATTAACCGTCTTCCTCACCAGACCCACCCCCACCCACCAGAATCGCACCACCGTCTTTCTCACCAACCCCCCCCCCCACCAGAATCGCACCGCTAGTCAAATCGCGGAGGCGCGATTTGACGGCGGGGTGGTGGTGATATTCGCAATTCATCACCACCACCACTCGATTCGCGATCGCATCGGAGGTGTGGTTGTGGTGATGGATTGCGAATGTGGGGAGGGTAAGAAAGGGCGGGGTGGGGAAGAAGACGATTCTTAAATATCTTTTTTGGATTTCAATAATAAAAATTATATTTATGAAATAATGATTTTTTTTTCTTTTTTGTTATATATTTATATATATTAAGGAATTAAATATATTATTGTTTTTAATATATAAAGATATACTTTTTTTCTTATTTTATATATAAGGAATTAAATATCTTATTTTTAATATATAAAGATATACCTTTTTTTCTTTTTTTTATATATTAAGGAATTAAATATCTTATTGTTTTTAATATATAAAGATATACTTTTTTATATATTAAGGAATTAAATATCTTATTGTTTTTAATATATAAATATATACTTTTTCATAAATAATAGTTTTATTACATTTGGTTTAATAATAATAGGTGAAATAATGATTTTTTTTCTTTTTTGTTATAACTTGGAAGTGTAGTACCGGTTTTGCCCCTGTAAAAATTCAAATTTGGCCGGAATGAAAGTTGGGGTATAGTTTTTTCTGAAATACAAAGTTTAGTTTTGCAAAAATTCAAAGGATAAGTATAGTTTCGCGAAAACAGACAAATCATGGGGTTAGTTTGTCTTTTTTCCCTTTAAAATAGTATGTGGAAATATAAAAACGAACCGCAAAACAAAAAATTACATAACATGAAAACGCCCATTTTGTCGGATGTCATTACGTATCGCACAAAGCTTCAATGTAACTACACAAAAATGGATCCCAGAGACTTTCGAGTTAAGAGAAGTAAAACTGAATGAATCAAAAACAAAAGAGAGGATCAATTGCATTTCATGAGTAACAATTCATCAGTACATAGGCGACATCCCCATTAAGCACGCACGCACGCTACAACACAGTTTTTGTCATTCAAGATGAGATCAAGAAAACCAATCAAGTACTGTGTAATACTAAGATTTAATCTATGTTTTATTTATGTAAAGCTTAAGCCAGTGTTATTAAAATTGGACCGGCCGGTCGAACCGGCCATTGATCTGGTTCGATTAGCTATAAATAACCGTAGCTGCTGAAAACCGGCCCAGAATCGGCACTCGGTAATCGGCCCAGTCCGCCAAATAAAAAAAAAAGAAAAACTAATAATAAAAACTACAGGGCCTCAACTACAAATTCCCACCCTTTTCAAATTCCTACTAATAATAAAAACTTGGATATTTTTTGTTGGATTTACCGATTTAGTGATTTTGCATTCAAGTTTTGGATGTCACCAATGAAGTATTTTGGTGATTTGATGATTTGATATTGTATATTCATGATGTGATTGTGTTGGAGTAGAACTTTAAAAGTGTGTTTATTTATTATGAATTAACCGTTGAAACTTGAAAGCTGAATTTGAAGGTAATATTTGAAATAATGATAATGATATGTTGTATTGCATATATGATATACATATATTTGAGGTTTGACTACTTGACTGCGTTGACCGGTTGAACCAGTGGTTCGACCACTAAAACCAGTAACCAATAATATCACCGGTTCAGTGTCCGGTCCGGTTCCGAAAACACTGGCTTAAGCAAGAACCGACAGATCCTCGGCTCTCATCCCAGGTATTGGCTCTATTTTCTTTGCTACGTTAAACCAACTCTTGGGACAGTACTCCCTTTCAACTGGAGAGGGAGAAGACAATTTAAACAATTTTTATTTTTTTTTACAAACCTTGCTGTTTTGGGGGGCCGCGGAATTGGATTCAGAACGACATTAGTCTGAGTCTTGCCTAAACTGAATTTTATCATAAAAAGCTTACAGTTTTGTCATGTCATTTATAAAGTTACAATAACAAATACAAACCACATAACTTAAAAGAAATATTCAACTGAATCTCGGGTGAAAACATTATAATCCTTCCCATCCATTCTCCAACTGGACAAGAGCAAATTAACTTTAAGGATCCAAAAGTTACCATTAGTAAAGTCCTGCTGGATCAGAGATCCCATTTGGATAACAAGATCCGACATATGGTGCCGCTGATAGGCGGAAGATTTTCAGCATCCCATAACAGCACAATTATATACAAAAGCGCTTGCTCTTTTTCTGGCAAGCAGTTCCCACTGTGGTGGCCCCTCACCTGGAACCCATGCATTGATTTCCATAAGTCCTTCTCCAGTACTTTGTGGCCCTCCGATCATGATTAGACGATCACCACAAGCCATGAATGCCAAGCCCCAGCCGAACATTGAATCAACACGTTCTGGCAACCTTCCTATAGTATTCCACGACCTATTACTTTTATCATACTTCCTGATGTTCATTTTAACATGATCAGCGGCATATAGTTGATTATTCACAACTGCAATCAACGGAGGCGCTTCTGATCTAGAAAGGGTTTCATTATTACTATCATCACCACTACACACTGAGGACATGTTTGGAATTACTGTCCAAGTTCTAGTTTCCAAATTATATTCCTCTCCACATGTGAGAAGCTTCGAGTCAGCCCCTCCAATTCCCCCAACGACATAAAATTTGCCATCCATGAACACCCCAGAGCACAGTTTCCTTGATTTATTCATGTTAGGGAGCGTTTCCCACGTCCCCTCTTCGGAATTGTACAACTCGGCAGAATCGAGAATTTTCCCAGTTAAGTCACAACCACCAGCTAGTATTGCAATCTCCCCGAGGCTGGCGGACCCAAACAAACATCTTGGTGCATTCATAGCCAATCCTGTACTCCACGAATTTGTCAGCAAACTATAACGATAAAGGGCATTTGACATGAGCTCCCTCCCAAAAAGTAGAAGCTCGGTTCCAACTGCCAAAGATTCCTTATTTGCATAGAGAAAGCGCTCATTAAAATTCAATTTCGGCAATTCCATCCAATGTCGACGCTTTGGATCAAAGGCTTCCCATTCGACCAACTGGCCTGAAAAATAAACCCAATGCTCAACCACCCCTTTTTTTCTTCTCAACTTATAGAGTTCACCAGTTCTAACAAGAGAGCGAAAACTTCGGTTCAAGGATGCAATCGCCCCGTAATCGGCTCGCGAAGACTGGATAAGACAACTTATAGAATTATCACGACCAATGGCGGAAATTAATGAACTCGGATCAGAATGATCACTTTTGAACCGCTGACTGCCAGATTGACTGTAAAGGGACATTAATGTTCCATCGATTGACAAAGGTGTATCTATCTTATTATAGTTGGACTTTTCAGACACCTCATTATGAGTAGTTTCCTCCCCATTTGTCTCCAATGGCCATTTGATCACTTGAACCGCAACTGTTTCCAGAGGATAATCCATGCGCCAATCACCGAAAGCTAAGTCCGAGCACCAAAAGCTGCATTAGCTCAAATCTAGAACTTACCAGAAATGGAAAACAAAATCAATACCTTAGAAACCCACTAAACTTTAATTTGGGGAAACCAAATGCAATTAAAGCAACGATCTTTGGACAGTAACCACACCAAATTGAGTCAAGCAACACACCAAATTGAGTCAAGCAGCTTTTCCAGACAGAAAAATACATCAAATCCCAGATCAAAACACACCTCAAGGTACAATAAAAATCATTACTTTAATCATTTTTTTGATGAATAATACTTTAATCAGTTGAGTCATGCAGAAACAAGAATGAATCAAGTAGCTTAAGTTCTCAACAAACAATACACAGTTCCCTAATTCTTCAGAAAAACAATAAAATCAGAACAAAAAGCTCTAATCTTGCTTTTGACTTCACATAGCAACAGGTAATTACAATATTAAATCTATCAATACAGCCCAAGTTCATAACCACAAAAAGAAAAAAAGAATCAACCTGGTCAAATAGCATTAATAGATGCAACAACAAAAGCAGCCACAAGAACTGGAAAAAAAGAGAGAATTGAGTGAATACAATAAAACGAAGGACTTACATATATGAAATAAAAGGGGTTGGATTGAAACTTCAAAAATCCTTTCTTTCTCTTCTCCTTTACAGTGTTATGAATTGGATTCGAATCGAATTAGAGAAGAAAAGGGGATCGCGAGGGAACTAGGGTTCTTGGATTTGGGGATCTAATTTTGGATTTTGGTGTCAGACTTGATTTGTTCAGGCAAATGATTTGAAGCGTGTGTTACAAGACAACCCCGTTTTCAAAAGGAGGCAGCGTTTAGTATGGGCTGATTAGTTAGTGGGCGAATTAATCTAGCGGGCCGTGAAGTTGATGGGCCGAATCGGCCCAGTGTATCTTTATTATTATTTTTACTATGTTTAGCCAAAATTGTAAGGGGATCACTGAACAATATATGGTGTTGGTATCTGGTTATTACATTATTATGAATGAATATGATAAGTTTCTAATATCTTCTCTCTCTGAAGCTTAACTTCTAGCTTTTCTTTCGGTTGTTTGCATTTCTGTTCAAAGTGCTTGAGTAGGTTGTTACACTGGCCTCAGAGCAACTCGATCCTGAAGCGCACTTTGATCAGATGACAAGAAAACCCAGTCAAGCTGCTCGCATGGATGGCCTGGAATCAAAAACAGATGATATGCAAGTTAGCTTAGATACACTCAAAGAAATGATGGCTCAACTACTGCTCAAAATGGATCATGTCACAACAACCAAAAGCACTGAAACAGACCAGTCATCAGCTCGTGTGAACAGGAGCCCAGAGCTAAACCCTACTGACTCAGGTATTATGAACTCCTCTCATAATAAAGGAGAAGGGTCATTTGGGCGTGGATCTCTCATTGAGTTACCAAGATTCGCAGGGGAAGATCCCAGAGCATGGGTAAGGAAATGTCAGAGGGTATTTCACTTAAACCCCATGTCAGATTTTGATAAAATACTGAATGCTGGGATTTATGTAGATGGGGTGGTTGAAAATTGGTATTTAGATAATATTGAAAGGAAATAGAGTATGTGATGGGCTAAGTTTGTGGAGTTGCTTGTAGAGAGATTCACACTTGCAAATGGAGAGAATCTAATTGGGGAATTCAACAAAATGAAACAGACACGGAGTGTGGATGAGTACACTATGAAGTTTGATGAACTGAAAGCCTATATGTTCCAAAAGAACATGCACTTGGATGATTAATACTTTCTTAAGAGCTATCTTAGTGGCTTAAAAGATGAGATCAAATTGATGGTAGAAATGCTGAACCCCCCCCTCTTATAGTCAAGCCATCTTCCTGCTAGAAAGCAAGAGGTGATGTTAGACACCACTCAGAGACAGAACAAGAACTGGGGAAAGGGAGGACAAGTGCCTTTCAAGGCCATGCCTTACCCACCTACTATACCAGAAGCTAGTAAATCAGGGGAAAGGAGAAGTACCCACCAGTTAAGAGATTAACTGCTGAAGAAATGGAAAGTAGAAAACAAAAGGGACTTTGTTTCAACTGTGATGAGCCCTATGTTTGGGGTCACAAATGCAAAAGGTTGTTCATGTTGCTAGGGCAGGAGCTAGAGGAAGGTGAAGAAGAAGAAACTGATGAGAGTGAGGAGTAAGAAGAGGGTAAAGAGTATAGCTACTCTAACCCCAAAATTTCAGTACATGCACTAGCTGGTTATGCAGCTCCTGAAACAATTAAACTCAGAGGATTGGTAAATGGAGTCCAGTTGATTATCCTAGTGGACACTGGTAGCAGACACACTTTTTTGGATGAGGAGACTGCTAAGAGGCTCAAATGCAAACTCACTTATAATAACCCTCTAGTAGTTACTGTAGCTGATGGAGGGAGAATGAACTGTCATGCCCAGTGTCATAATTTTGAGTGGGAAATGGGGGGAAGGAAGTATACAACCACCACTAACCTGATCAAGATAGGAGGCCGTGGCATGGTTATTGGGGTTGACTGGCTGAGGAGATTGGGACCATACACTTTTGATTGGAACAAGGACATTGTGTCATATAAGGAGAATGGGAAGAAGTGGATTTTAAGGGGAATCAATGCTCCTATGGAGCTGAAAGCCATAGACAACACATAATGGGGAAACTCTTACAGAAAAAGGGTTCATCATTGCTAGGGTGCATGTTCATGATTGGAGGGGAACAAGTGACCAAAGAACCTCTCATCTCCACTGAATGCAAGGAGTTAGTAAGTGAATACAAGGATTTGTTCACTGAACCAAAATCTCTTCCACCACACAGAGGAGCAGACCACTATATTCCATTACTATCTGGGGCCCTACCCTTCAAACACCAACCATACAGGTATCCCTATGTGCAGAGGGAGGAAATAGAGAAATTGGTCCAAGAGATGCTGGAGCCAGGCTTCATTCAACCCAGTAGTAGCCCATTTTCTTCTCCTGTATTGCTGGTAAAGAAGAAAGATGGGGGTTGGAGGTTTTGTGTGGACTATAGAAAGCTGAATTCCTTAACAGTGAAGGATAGCTTCCCTATACCACTAATTGAGGATTTGTTGGATGAATTGACTCATGCCAGATTCTTCTCTAAGATTGATCTTAGACCTGGCTATCATCAGATAAGAATGGAGGAGGGTGACATTCCTAAGACAACATTTGTCACTGTCTCAGGACACTATGAATTCAAGGTTATGCCCTTTGGGCTAACCAATGCTCCAGCTACTTTCCAAGCCCTTATGAACAAGGTCTTCCAAAAGCAGTTGAGGAAAATTGTGTTAGTCTTTTTTGATGATATATTAATCTACATCAAGACTGTTGAGGAGCATGTTACACACTTGAAGGAGGTTTTTGAAAAATTGAGGGAACATTGCTTGTTTGCAAAGGCATCCAAATGTTCATTTGGACAGAAACATATAGAGTATTTGGGACATATCATAGGAGGAGGGGAGGTTAAAGCTGATCCAGAGAGATTCAAGGGATGACAGATTGGCCCACACCCAAGAATGTAAAGGTATTGAGGGGATTTCTTGGGTTGATAGTGTACTATAGGAAATTCATAAGGCACTATGGCATGATTGCCAAACCCCATTTCTTACCTCAGTAAAGCATTGGGTCCTAAAAACCTTGGTCTCTCAGTATATGAGAAAGAATTTATGGCCATTATCTTAGTCATTGACAAATGGAGGCCTTATTTGATTCAAGGAGAGTTTGTTATCAAGACTAACCAGAACAGTCTTAAATATTTGCTAGAACAAAAAATTTCAAAACCTTTACAGTATAAGTATATGACCAAATTGTTGGGCTATACTTACAGAATTGAATATAGGAAGGGGCAAGAGAATAAGGTTGCTGATGCCCCTTCTAGGATCTGGGAAGGGGAAGCTGATTGCAAGGCAATCCGCAGTGTATACCATAAGTGGGTGGAGGAGTTAGAGAATAGCTATGCTGGGGATCAGATAGCTGAGGAAGCCATCCAACAGTGTACCCTAAGACCTTATGAGGTATCCTACTTATTTTATATTAATTATATTCTCATATATAAGGGTAAACTCTATGTTGGGAGTTCTACTTCACTAAGGGGCAGTGTTATAGAGATGATGCACAACAGTAGTGTGGGAGGGCACTCTGGCATTATGGGCACATTTCAGAAGGAGCAGATGGTTTTCTTGTGGCCTGGATTGAGGGATCAAGTCAAAATTTTTGTAAGAGAGTGTGTTACTTTCCAATAGTGCAAGCATGAGAATGTGTTGACTCTTGGGTTGCTGCAACCCTTACAAGTGCCAGAATAGGCATGGCAACATGTTACTATGGACTTTATTGTCCAACTACCTAAGTCAGAGGGCAAGAAAGTAATATGGGTTATAGTGGACATGCTAACCAAGTATGCTCACTTCATTCCCCTCACTCACCCCTACTCTGCATCTAACTTAGTAAAGATATTTCTGGATTCAGTTTATAAGTTACATGGTTTACCAGAGACTATCATCACTGATAGGGATAAGAGTTTCATCAGTTCATTTTGGAAGGAGTTAATGACATGTTTGGGGATCTAGCACAAGCTAAGTACTGCTTACCACCCCCAAACAGATGGTCAAACAGAGAGGGTTAACTAGTGTTTGGAGGCTTACTTGAGATGATGACTGGGTTCAATCCCAGACAATGGATGCAATTGTTGGCTTTAGCAGAGTGGTGGTATAACACCAATTACCACTCCACTATTCAAATGACACCATTTGAGGCACTGTATGGTTACAAACCATCACAGTGGGGTGTGGGGCCATTTCAAGAAATGAAAACTATAGGAGTTGATCAACTCCTCACTGAGAGACAACTTAAACTACAACAACTCAAACTGATACTTAACAGGTCATAACAACATATGAAGAAGACAGCAGACATAAAGAGGAGTGATAGGCAATTGCAAATTGGGGACTGGTGTACTTAAAATTAAAACCCTAAAGACAGACTACTATCAGGACATCTAAAGCTTGGAAGCTAAGCCCTAAATTTTCGGGCCCTTTCAAAATTATAGAAAAGCTGGGATCTTTGACTTAGAAATTGGAGTTACCTGAATTGGCAAGGATCCACCCGGTTTTTCACGTGTCGGTGCTGAAGAGATATGTGGGAGACAAAAATCTGGTGACCTCTCAGATTCCGGTGATGAATGAGGAGGGAGGCTCCATCTTGCAACCGTTAAAAATCCTAGCCCGACACATCACGGAGAAGGACAACAGGGCGAATATCCAATGGTTGGTGCAGTGGGCGAATTCACCTGAATTCGAAGTGACATGGGAGGATTGGGACTGGTTCAAGGAAAAGTTTCCGTATTTCAAAGCTTGAGGACAAGCTTCATGTGAAGGGGGGAGTAGCGTTATGAATTGGATTCGAATCGAATTAGAGAAGAAAATGAGATCGCGAGGGAACTAGGGTTCTTAGATTTGGGGATCTAATTTTGGATTTTGGTGTCAGACTTGATTTGTTTAGGCAAATAATTTGAAGCGTGTTTTACGGCCCACATTTTCAAAAGGAGGCATCGTTTTAGTATGTGCTGATTAGTTATTAATCAGTGTGCTAATTAATCTAGCGGGCCGTGAAGTTGATGGGCCGAATCGATTATGGGGTGGGCCGAATCACTTTTACAGCCCACCGTATCTTTATTACTATTTTTACTATGTTAAGTGTTGTTTTAGCTTTTTCTTTGTTTAGCCAAAATTGTAAGGGGATCACTGAACAATATATGGTGTTGGTATCTGGTTATTACATTATTATGAAAGAATATGATAAGTTCCTAATCTCTTCTCTCTCTGAAGCTTAACTTCTAGCTTTTCTTTCGGTTATTTGTGTTTCTGTTCAAAGTGCTTTATATAATATAAAGGGAGCGCTCCCTTTATATTATATACCTTATATATATAGCTTTTTTGAGTAGATTGATTTAGTGACCTTGTAGGCGTCTTCGCGCATGTCCTCATATGCATCTTCATCCATGTCCTCATATTTAATACCACGAAAAGTGAAATATCAATTTCAAATTCAGTAATCCAGTCCACTTTGAGGTAGTTGGGAGAGAAATTGAACTGAAAATAATGAAAAATAGGTGCCACTTAACTTGATAAGTCGCTAGGTCTTAATTGTTTGTGGAGATTGGAAGGAGAGCGAGATGTCAACCTTTTTTGTTCTTTCAGTTGTGATTTATGAATTCATTCCAAAAATGGAAAATCGTGTGAATCTATTACTTGAGTCGGCCTATAGGTGGATTACACATAGAAGTCAGAAATGGGAGAACAATAAGCATCACTTGAACCTAAAGACATCGTAGTTGTAGGTCGTCTTCACTGAGCTTGTTCCGTGTTGTATGTAGGTAGTAGGTGCCAAGCTCTTGTGAATTAAATCAAGTATGCACTCAAGTTGCGACATTTGAATATTTTGAATCTGTAAGAGGCAAATGTACTTTAGGTATTTTCTTTTAAGAGACACAAATGGAAATTCAAAAATTAATTAATCATTACTTAAGTTTTAGTAGCTGTCCAATGCGATCAAAGATCCTAATAAAAAATCATGCAAAGGTGGAGAACATATTATACCATATTTGACCGTCCATGAAGTAAACCTGCATGATTATCACAAATGAGTTGAAGACATGGGCGGGGCCATAATTTTTTCAAGACAGACTACAATTAACTTAAATAATATATATATATATATATATTATATATTAAAAATGTCAATAGGATGAATAATATTTACTATTTGATACAAAATGATAAAAAATACATGTTAAATAAAGATGTTATCGAAGTGAAGCTCTACAATTCTATAAAAAATAAAATTGATCAATAGCACTTGTAAACGAGCTATTAGAAATATACATTTTTCTCCTTTAATTAAAATATTTGTTTATCTATAGAACTAGAAAAAGAAGACTTTAATAGAAAATGACCTTTAATGATCTTACTTTAAAGCCAGAAAAAAAATAATAAGTTTACTTTGAATGCACAAGACTATCGTCTACTTGAAAATAAAATTAAACTATTAAATTTATGATACTCCTTGTATATAATAATGTAACTTAGTACAATATGGTAAACATCTCAAGATTTGATGTTGAAGGTTTGAGAGAAAGATTAGTGTTTTTTCAAGTGTAAGGAAATTTAAGATGAACTTTCTTTTTACATTTAGTGATGGATCGAGATCATTTATAGATATTGATTTTGTTACTAATTTGGGCTCCTTAAGAAAAAAAAAATAATTGTTGCTACCAAGTTTCAAACCCATGACCTATGAAATACAATAGTAACACTATTATCGTTGCATCATGACCACAATTTATCAGATCCTTGTCGAGTGAACTGTCAAGCCCTAATGGATCAAGCCTTGGCGAGAATACTTAATCCGATCGAAGGGATTACCAAAGGTAAAGGTGAGCTGGCAGACCGAGAACGAGTAATGCCAGTTTTGGGACGAGATTCAAGCTTTTGGGAGTTCCCAGGCGTTAGAGAGATTGCCTATTCCAGTGGGGGAGGATTTTACGGGCGGCCACACTTCTACTCCATCCGACGAGCAAAAGCCCGCATCATCTAGCCAACATGATGCGTAAGGCACGCAAGCAGATCAAATGACGCGCGCGAAGCATACACAATCACCCCGTACTTTGGCTGAACGATCCAACAACCGGAGTTCTAAGGGCCACTTCAGATATTTTTCAACATGTAGGCTCTATCATGTAAATAGGCCAACTCTAGATTTTTTGTTGTATAATTTTAGAATTCTTTAGAACATGGCTAGGATTGACCGACTCATTTTATTACAAGAAGAGTGTAGAACATTTTTTTAGCCTTTAGGGCCGTTAGAGTAGATTGATCTGGGTCGTTTATTGAGTTCAACTCATTGTATATATATCCCTTGACTTTCACTTTTTCAAAATTAACCCCGGGCTCGATCCCACCCTACCCTCAGAGTGGCTCCGCCTATGTTAGAGAATAAAGGTTATAGTCATATAAATAAAACTCTAGTTCATAGAGATTAGAGATTTAACTAAAGTTACCATGATAACCGGCGCCCATACTACAAAAATGGCTCATAACTTGTGATTGGCTGTAGTTATAAGATTATTTTTTACATTCCAGAATGTGAATAATATATCCAATTTGAACTTTTACGAGATTTCTATTAGACCATAAAATGACTTGGCCCACGTACATTCAACACCGCCAATACAAATGAAATCCTTGGTGGGCCAAAAGAGAAACCTCATGATTCTATGATTCGAGCTTTCCACCCCGAGTTTTAGAAATGGAATACGAAATATAGGGCTCCTAACACGTTTGGGACAAGGTATAACACCATGGTCGTGATGTAAAGCCCATCCTTCAATCGAACCGACTGATGGTTAGGATAAGTCCCCAAAATGATGAAGAATACCCCAATTCTAACAGATAGATTGAATGTTGATACGGGCCCATCTACTACCAGGCTCGTCCAAATGGCAGCCCAAGTGGACTGTTGATTTTCAGCTTTAGTGGCCCAAAGTGCTATTTGGCTCAAATTTTTATTTAATTCCTTCTTTTAAAGAATTAGTAATTTGTTTAATTATAATTTCTATTTTCAGAATTGTGTTGTACATAAGTAGTGGAATTAGTTGGTAGTAGTGGTCAAATTAGTTGCTAAAATAGTGGGAATCGTGGACTGAATAATTCAGCCTAAATCCTCTATTTATTTCAATCTTTGTAATCATTTTCATTAAGTTTAATCAAGTATTTTCTTAATTTCTCTAAATTTTCTCATCTCAATTCTTGGAGTCCCACCTAAAATCAAATTAGGTACATAAATCGATACTTGGTTGTATCATTTGGTGCTTTCATCCAGTGAAATCATGCCTCCTGAACCCTCTCAAAGTCACAATTCTGATGAGGCTCAACAAGCCGAATTGAAAGCTTTGCGTGCTGAATTAGCAAATTTTCATAATTCGAATAAGCAGGAATTACAAGACCAAGTATATAGGCTTAGCTGGCTCGTTGAATGCCACAATGACTGAAAAGTTGGCACTTCAATCAAGAGAACATGACGACAAATTGGGTAGATTTATGATGCATCAATCACATCAACATAAGGATTCCATGGAATTCTTTATGGCTGAGATCAGAAATCAACACTCAAAAAAATTAGAACCTGAAATTCCCACAACCTCAAATTCATATCAGCCCACCCAGTAACCATATAATGGTTGCTGGCCCATCTAACACAAGTCCTTATGCCACACATATACATAATCCCATTTTTCAACAACCCAAGCCTCAATAATTGGACCTACCCGTGTTTGACGGTACTAATTCGATTGATTGGTTGTTCCAAGCGGAACAATATTTCACTTTGTACCAGATTCCGAATGAACAACGTTTACAAATTGCCTCCATCCGTATGAAAGGACATGCATTGAGTTGGTATAAGTGGATGCACCACAACTTTCTCTTGAATACATGGGAAAAGTTTGCAAGTGATTTGTCAATTCGTTTTGGTCCTTTATCTTATGAGAATCATCAGGCCACTCTTTTTAAGTTAAGACAAACAAACTCTGTCTATGAGTATCAAGTGCAATTTGAGCAAATTTGAAATTTTGACACATGTCTCACTACTGAAACTATTTTGAATTGCTTTATATCGGACTTAAGGAAGGAAATTCGGATTGAGATGTCAATGCTCAAGCCCACAACTATAGAGCAAGCCATTTCTTGGCGAAATTTCTTGAAGACAAGATTAAAGAGTCAAAAAGTACGACTATCGTACCCTAGGCTTGGGTCTGTGAATCTAGCAGGTGCAGTTCTGCCAGCCCCGACAATGGCTTTACCTGCACCAAAAATAGCAACACAATATCATGTTAGACGACTCAATAATGTTGAAATGCAAGCACGTCGAGCAAAGGGATTGTGCTTTAGTTGCGATGAAAAGTATGGGTGAGGTCATAAGTGCAAAGGTGCACAGTTTCTAACACTTTTGGCATATGAGACTCAAGTTTGGGAATCAGATTCGATAGAAGATGAGGAATCAGATGAATCTGTCCCACAAGGGCTGCACGAAATTCAAACAGAAGCTGAAAAGGTACATTTCATATATCTTTTGCGGCTTACGTTGGGATTAAAGGTCCCAAAACCTTGCGTGCTACTGGTCTGATTAACAATAGGAAAGCTAGCATATTGATTGATGGAGGAAGTACACACAATATGGTACAACCTAAATGGGCAAAATTTCTCAAACTTCAGGTTTTGAGCAGACTAGATGTGGGAGTAATGGTTGGAAACAGGGAAAAGCTTATATGCAATGTAATATGCAAGAATGTGAAACTTAATCTTTTGGCACGAATTTCAAAGCACCCCTGATGGTTCCGCTAATTCACGGAGCAACCATGGTACTTTGGGTTCGAATGGATGGAGGAATTGGGAGACATTTTGACAAATTATCGGAATTAGCAAATAAAATTTCACTGGCAGGGAGAGCGTGTGAAACTTATGGGTGAACCTCAACTTATCGAAGTTCAACACCAGTAGCTTCAACGCTTAATACATACAGATTCTGTAAGTAACCTATATACCATAAGTGTTGATAGTTCCCAGAATTCTTTAGATGTTCCTAATGCAGGTATTTCTCAAGATTATCCTGAGATGCAAAGTTAATTGAGGAATATAAGGGAATATTTATAAAACCAGTTAATTTACCTCCTCTACGTGATCACGATCACAATATACATCTCCTACTCAACACTAAGCATGTTAATGTTAAGCCTTATAGATATCCCCACTACCAAAAGTCGATTATGACATAAATGATTCAAGAAATGTTGAAAGAAGGGGTCATTCGACCAAGCATAAGTCCTTACTCTTCCCCAGTACTTCTGGTACGTAAGAAAGATGGGACGTGGCATTTTTTGTGTAGATTACAGGGCTTTAAACACATTAACAGTCAAGGAACAGTTTCATATCCCAACGGTTGACAAATTGTTTGATGAATCAAAAGGGGCAACAATTTTTACGAAGCTTGACTTACGTTCCGGCTACCATCAAATTCGTTTGGCTAAAAAAGACATCCATAAGACTGCCTTTTGTACATGTGACAGACATTACGAATTCGTAGTTGTGCATTTTGGCCTCACCAATGCACCATCCAGTTTTCAAGCAACCATGAATGACTTATTTAGGGAGCAGTTACGTAAATTTGTACTTGTCAAGATTAGCAAGTGCGTGTTTGCTGTTCCTAAGGTTCATTATTTGGGGCACCATATTTGTGAAAATGATGTGCAAGTCGTTCCAGAGAAGGTTCAAGCCATTGTGAATTGGCATGTTCCAACCACGGTGACTACGTTACATGGGTTTCTCGGCCTCACCAGATACTATAGACGCCCTGTGCGTTACTACGCCACTCACGCTGCTCCTCTCACGAATTTACTAAAGACGGATCAGTTTACATGGGATACAAGTACACAATCAACATTCGAAAAATTAAAAGGGTTGATGATGTCAGTTTCGTCCTTGCCCTTCTGGATTTTAGCTTACCTTTTGATCTCACGACTGATGCCTCAGACATGGCTACTGGTGCGGTTCTCTCCCAGCAAGACCATCCAATTGCATTTTTCAGCAGGAAAATCTCGCCCAGAATGCAAGCACAATCTGCATACAACAAAGACCTTTTTTTGCAGTCAAGGAGGCTGTCAAGAAATGGCGACATTATTTGCTAGGGAATAAATTCACAATATTTACAGATCAACAAAGTTTGCGACACATGCTTAAATAGGCTATGCATACTCCCAAGCAACAAAAGTAGATTTTTAAACTCATTGGTTATACCTATGACGTTTACTATAAGCCAGGTAAAGAAAATAAAGTTGTTGATGCTTTGTCTCGAGTTATCTCACCTCAATATGCAACAATTTATGTGGTCACCGCGCCTTGGATGGATCAGATTCGTGCTTATTTCCAAACCAATCCTGAGGGTATGCAATTCATGAACAAAATCAAGTCAACCACTGATTCAACACAGTTCCACTACAAAGGAGATCTGATCTACCTCAAAAACCGCGTTTTTGTACCTGGTTTTGCTGGCCTTCGCTCCAAGCTCATTTAGGAGTTCCACAGTTCAACTACTGGGGGCCATTCCAGAGTCAAATCAACGTTAGCTTCGATTTTAGTTGCGTTCCATTGGCCATGCCTCAAAAATGACATACATGCATCTGTCAAACCTATCAACAAATCAAGTACCAAACAAGTAAGCCATACGGACTTCTAAGCCCTTTACCAATTCCAAACAACACATAGGAAGATATCCATATGGATTTCATTACTCATCTTCCTAATTCAAATGGGAAAACAATTATATGGGTTTTGGTTGACAGGTTATCCAAGTTTGCACGGTTCATTTCACTTCCTACTCATTATACAACTTCGTATCTAGCTTTTGTTTTTGTCAATGATGTTTATAGTATACATGGACTCTCTAAGTCTATTGTTTCAGATCGGGATCATATTTTTCTTAGTCATTTTTAGCAGGAGCTATTTAAACAAGTAGGAACAACTCTGAAATTTAGCAGTACCTATCATCCTCAAACGGATGGTCAAAGTGAAATGGTTAACAGTTCTGTCAAATGTTATCTACAGTGTTTTTGCTCGGATCAACCTAAGAAATGGTCGAGATATTTGTCTGTTGCCCAGATATGGTATAATACAACCATGCATTCAACTATAGGTATTCCCCATATCAAGTCTTATTCGGATGCACATCTACGGTTATTCCAGGTTATCTACCGGGTGAATCAGCTAACAACACCGTCGACTCAACACTCACGAATCATGCTCTAATACTCGATCTACTCAAATCTAACATTCAAAAAAATCCAACACTGCGTGAGCAACCAAGCAAATATGCATCGACAAGACATTACGTTCGAAGTCAGAGATATGGTGTTAATGAAGTTGAGAGTTTACCGTCAAATTTCAGCAAAGGATCCACCGCATGGAAAGCTTCATCGCGGGTACTTCGGTCCCTTTCGCATCCGCCGCCGCATTGGAGAATTCGTGTACGACTTGGAACTGCTGGAGAGCTCTCGAATTCACTCCATTTTCTATGTCTCTTTGCTCCGGCCTTTCAACGGCGTCCCGCCAGCTATGACGCCATCAATTATGGCGACTTCAGACGAATGGGAAGTATATTTGGAGGCTGAGTGTTTGCTTGATTTTCGGTGTCTGTTGAGCAATGGTGTTTCAATTTCCCCAACCCTAGTAAAGTGGGTTGCTTGTCCGATTGAAGATACCACATGGGAGGATCTAGAGCCGTTGCTCGAGCGCTACCCTAATCTGGACTACTCTAAGGCGGCTGCACAAATCCTACCCCTTAATGTTGATGTTTCTATGGGCCTTGAGGACAAGGCTGTTTCTGATGGAGGAGAAAGTGATACATGCCCATCTACTACCAGGCTCGTCCGCACCAAATGGTAGCCCAAGTGGACTGCTGACTTTCAGCTTTAGTGGCCCAAATTGCTATGTGGCCCAAATTGTTACTTAATTCCTTCTTTTGAAGAATTAGTAATTTGTTTAATTGTAATTTCTATGTTCAGAATTGTGTTGCACGTAAGTAGTGGAATTAGTTGGTAGTAGTGGTCAAATTAGTTGCTAAAATAAGGGGAATCATGGACTGAATTTTTCAGCCTAAATCCTCTATTTGTTTCAATCTTTGTAATCATTTTCATTAAGTTTAATCAAGTAATTTCTTAATTTCTCTAAATTTCTCATCTCAATTCTTGGAGTCCCACCTAAACTCGAATTAGGTACATAAATCGATTCTTGGTTGTATCAAATGTTGAAAACATCGCTCCTCCTCAAATACCCGGGGTAGTTAACAAAGAGGTATAACGTACCTAGCAATTTTTTAAAATAGTAACGGTTAATCAACAATAAGGGTCATGTTCTCAAGTTAAGCTATAAATTCACTACTACAATATTAATTTCAAGTAATTACATACCCTGGAAGAAAATGGTTGCAACCAATCGCTGATAAGATCCTTAGTAAATTCTCCAATTGGAAATGATCGACTCTCTCACGTGCGGAAAGAATTACATTGGTACCTCGGTGATGCAAAGCTCATTTATACATTCTTTCTCTATTTATTCATGACAAAAAAGTTTCTTACTTTACTTGGAGCGAGCGATCATGAACTTTATTTGGTCTAGGTCAACTGATGCCTGCACCTTGATCACGGTCTCTTGGGACAAGTATTTCCTCTCGATTGTTGATGGGGAACCAACATTAAAATCTTGTGCGCCTTAATGAAGCTCTTTTTTTTATCAACGTTGTATGTATCATTTAAAAAGATATGGAGATATATATATATATTTTTCATTAGTTTATATTTAAGGAAGAGAATCTTGGTCATTTAATATGAAAAAAGAAAGAGAAAAAGAAGGCAATGAAATATTGTTCTGGATTTATGGATTTTGCTCTGAATATATGAGCTCCCTTTATATTATATAATTTAGTTATATATATATATACCTTTTTTGAGTATACTGATTTAGTGACCTTTTAGGCGTCTTTCTGCATGCCCTCATATGCATCTTCATCCATGTCCTCATATTCAATACCGAAAGTTTGATACCATGGAAAGTGAAATATCGATTTGAAATTCAGTAATCCAGTCTTGTTCCTCAG
Source organism: Linaria vulgaris (assembly GCA_948329865.1). Lineage (NCBI taxonomy): Eukaryota > Viridiplantae > Streptophyta > Magnoliopsida > Lamiales > Plantaginaceae > Linaria > Linaria vulgaris. The sequence continues at coordinate 79,891,987 of OX415253.1, forward strand.
CACTTTGAGGTAGTTGCATTATGAGAGAAATTGAACTGAAAATAATGAAAATAGGTCTTAGTTGTTTGTGGAGATTGGAAGGAGAGAGAATGTCAACCTTTTTAGTTATTGCAGTTGTGGTTTAAATATATATGGTTAAATAAGTGCTTTGGATTTAGATATCGACTAAATCATTTGCTTATATATCTTACAGGTTTATGTCTGCATCAGAAGATCTTTGGGCAAAGATGGAAATCCATGCTCCATATAATATCCTTCATCTTGGTATAGAACGGACAGGGTGTTACAATCCGTCATGCAACTTGAAGAGGTGAAAGATTCTGTGTACACAAAGGCTTAACATGCTCGTCTATGTTACTTGTAGGGGAGTTAGACGCTCTGAACTGGTTAGGAACAATGTTTGGGTTCCAGGTGATGCAGGGTGATTTTTCTTGCTGACTAAGCACTCCACGTCGGACTAACCCAAGCCCCGTGCTGGTTCTATGCTAGATTTGAGTTCCAAGACCTTCATCTGTTGACTAAGCACTTCATGTCAGACTAACCCGAGTAATTTCGCCTGAAGACTAAGCACTCCACGTCGAACTAACCGAAGCTCATTGCTGGTGCTGGGTTATCTTTGAGTTCGGGAACTTTCATCTGCTGGCTAAGCACTTCATGTCAGACTAACCCAAGCTCCGTGTTGGTTTTGGGTTAGCTTTGAATTCGAGAAACCTACATTTAAAAATACCGTACCTGAACTTGGAGTTTGTTAATTTCGATCTGAACTTGGGCTGGGCCAAGCTGCTTACATATCCCGTATAGGGATCAAGTCAAACGTAGTTCATTATTTATTCATGGTGGCCATTGTTGCACGTTGAGCTAATGGCCGCGATGAACGAGTATGTCGTATATTAGGCTCGAAGCTTATTGTACCAACAATATCGGATCATATGACGTAGTGGGCCAGAGCGGGTCAAATCAGATGCTAATATGTGCTGCATTGTGCATGACACTTGAGCTTAATGGGCCACTGGACCTTGTCATTGGACCGTGTTGGTCGGACAGGATGCCAATCCGTACTGGATGGGGCATCGCACAAGAGTGGGCCAATGGACCATGTTGCATAAGATGCCGTCGGACTGTGCTGGTTGGACATGCCACCAATCCATGCTGGATTGTGCGGCCGACACTGTGGTCACGTCGGACGAAATTTAGCCCCAAAAGTCTAGAGAGAGAAAGCTCTAACTTAGATAGAGAAAATTAGATGTGAATTGTGTGTATTTTGCCCTCCAATTAAGGGGGTATTTTTATGTACCTCATGGACTAGTTGATAGGGGAGAGGATCCTTTATCCCACAATTTGTCCCACTTTCTATTAATGATTAATTTAACATTTACCATATTTTAATTAGTGATAAGAGAATTATTCTCTCTCATCTATCCTCATTTTTTCTCACTCACGTCCTCCTCTATCCCCTCTCCCTCTCTCTTACTTTTTTTTTGCTCTTATCTTCTCAACATTATGAAGAATTTTACTTTGGTAATTTTAACAAAGAAATTGAAGAGATTTTCACACAAATCCATCAACATAATCTATATACAAAGCTATTTTATAAAATATCATCATTTTTAATAGAATATTTCAGACTTTCAAAAATTAAATCTTTAGTTTGATTTTTTATGTATCATAATGTAAGAGCTTTTCAAACTGTAAATCATATGTGTGAGCATGGATTAAAGTTTCGTTTCGAGAATATGTTTCTGTCTGTCAAATATTAGATTTTTTTTCACAATGTTTTGAGATCTTTTCGACAATTTTTGAAAAATTCGTAAAAAGTGTCATTGCAAATAACTTTAAAAATACTTGCGTGTTTTGTTTTGCTAGAGCCAAAATCGTTTATGTACCTTTCGTTAAAAAAAACTTTAATCTATGCGCGAATAAGTAATTAAAAAGCTGTTCATCGAGAAATAATATAATGTAAATGATAATTAAATACCTCTAAATATATCTCATTTTTTATGTATTAAGATATAAAATCCAATTATATCTACTATGAATACTTGATGAATAATTTTTATTATTATTTTCATATGAATTTTAACTAGTGATTTGTTCTTCTTTTGCATTCGCCACACCATTCAAATGAATTTTTTGTTATGAACCAAACCTAAAAAAATTGTTATTTTATATATTGTAACTATTATTATGATCGTTATTAATAGTATTAATATCACCAAAAAACTATAATAAATAAGAGAAGTGAAAAGGATACGACGACTCTTCTTCTTTCTTGTATGCCTATTTTATTTGTTGATCTTTAGTTCATTACGTCATTGTACAATTATCATATATTGTTTACATATTTTATTTGTATCTACGTGCATGTAGTGTATATATATGTTCTTCAGTAGACACTTCATAGTTAATTTATACACTCAGTAATTATAAAATTAAGGTTGATAATTGTAATTATTGTCTTATTCAATTTTAATAGTTATATTTAAATTTTAGTTTTATCGATTATATCATGTGATTTTCAACATAAATTTGGTTTATAGTGATTTTAATATAAAAGAAATACACACACACACACACACACACACACACACACACACATATATATATAAAGAGAAAACCATGCATCCGGGTATTATTTTAAGAAAATGCATAAAATCAACAACTTCACAGAAGTACAAATAACTAAAACCTTAATTAGAAGGGGGTGCAAGAGGAAATGTATTTTTTTTGTCATGTAATTAGGAGAATTGATTTATCTATAATTTGTTTTTTAGTTTAATTACTTAAGATATTAAGTGATAATTAGACTTTAGTAAGAGTTAAATAAAAATAAAAAACCCCAAAAAAGAGGAGAGAGGTGGACGTGAGAGGAGTGAAAAGAGAGAGCAGGGAGAATAATTTTTTCCATTAAAAGTGGAAAAGATTAATTAAAATGCAATAAATGTTAAACTAACTATTAATAGAAGGTGCGACACAAAAGTGGGACAATTTGTGGGATAGAGGATCCTCTCTCAGTTGATAGGCTTGCCCATCAATGATGGACTTGTGTTGAACCCGAGAAGGCAACAACTCGAGAAGGCGATAACTCGAGAAGGCGACAACCCGAGAAAGCGATGAACTGAGAAGGTGTCAACCATTGGTGTGACATGTGGTAGAGTGAGATGTTGTCAAATATCAATACCAAAATATGATACAATACCAGACATGTCATTTGAATTGTTATTCAGATGACGTTCGATACTAATACATGCGTGCATGCATGCTTTTACACAAGGGTATTCATTCATTTCACTGTTTTATTTTGACATTTACAGTGGGACAACGTCAGAAACCAAAGGGAACATTTGATTTTGCTGCTTGCAGACACTCATATAAGGCTAATCCCCAATCCCGACCCACTAAGCATAGTATGTTCCCAATATCTTCATTTCCTCTGGGTCTAAATTGGACACGTACGCAGAATAACCCGAGACACATTTGTTTAACTTAGCTTGATGACCGGGCCGTCGATACCCTCAAGAATAAACTCTTAAAGAACTACCAGACATGGTGTGTACACTTGGGAGAATAAGACAACTATGGGTAAGATATATGCTCTTATTGTGCAGTCCATGTTAATTTTTAGCGGCCAGTTGTGGAATCCCTCACAGGATGCCTGAGTGCCTATGCTACATTTTCCATAACGTGGATAATTCATTATTGAGTCCATCGGTTCCCAGTTTTACTCAGCGTAAAACATGTTATGATCGATGAAAGTTTATGTCTTCAGATGGCGTATGAGCTCCAAGGACTCTTAGCTGGAAATATTTGTGTCTTTTATGGAGAAACCATCAAGCCTTCCTACGTTGGGGTTGATGAATCGTTCTTGAAGAAAGTTGTCATAACACCATTTACCGAGTGCTTGAAAAGGTGCCCCTTCGCTCGTTTTCATCATTTTAAGACCAATTGATTGTGCTCCGATTTAACGAAAGGTTTTGGCCGCATGAATCACGAAAAAGCAAACATGGGAAAGACCCCCACACGTCTTGGTGCAACTATGACGACGTAAATGAGTTTTTTGGTATAAGTGTGATAAGTGATTTTTCATTATTGCCCATCTTTGCTTCTTAAGGAAGTATAATAGTAAAACAAACTATAATAATAGGTCTTCCGATTGCTTTTCTTTGGGTTGGCCAATGTGCTACAATGGTCAATTTTTCAAATCAACACAAGATCAAATGCAGGTTAGCATCAGTACTTCAGGTTTATTTCCTCTTTGATGCCACAAAATTTTGACATGTGTTAAACCATCAAAATCAACATTTTGTATAAATTTCCATTTTTGGAAATTATTTGAATGTTAGTTAAGTTAGTTAGTAACTGCCTTCCTAAATTAGCAAGTCGGCAGTCTGTTAGATAATTAGTTTGGAAGTTTAGTTATTAGTTTCCTTTCTTGTTGCATTGTATCTAGTATATATAAGACGCAACGCACAGAGAAGAGAACTACTTCAGATCATCACAAAATCCTTTCATTCACATTGTAATCATCTCTCCAAAATCTTTCTTCTGTTTTCAATAATATTTTCATAATGTTTCTGTTTTCTTTCTTGTTAAATCTGATCCGATTATACAAGTTGTCATGGTATCAGTTTTCCAGTTAGTTACGATCTTCATCGCTTCCACCACTTCGTCAAGATCGCCGATCACCGCCGCATGTGGTTGTCTTCTCCGATCACTCTCCTCTGCAACTTTTTCTATTTCTGCAATCTTTTCTGCAGTGTTTCTCGGTTCTGCTACGGTGTGCCATTGATTGAGATCAAATGACAGAACCCAGTGCCGCTTCTTCTTCAACAACTACTCTACCAGTCAAGAATCCTAGTGAGGATTCATCATCAATCTACTTTCTTGGCACTCATGACTATATTGGTCAGTCCATTGTAAGTGAGAAATTTAATGGCTCCAATTACATTTCCTGGAGTAAAAGCATTGTTATGGCGTTAAGTATCAAGAATAAACTCTCTTTTATTGATGGTTCTTTGTTACAACCTACTGGTAATGATGCATCTTTGCTTATCTGTTGGAGTAGAGCCAATACTCTTGTTTTATCTTGGCTGTTTAATTCCATTGAGAAGGCTGTGCGCCAAAGTTTGATGTATTTTGATAACCCTAGAGACTTGTGGCTGAAACTCAAGAATAGGTATGATAGGACAAATGGTTCAAGGGTTTATCAGCTACAAAAGTACCTTTCCACTATTACACATGGCTCTCTCACCATCACTGAATATTACAACCTGTTTAGGTCCATTTGGGATGAGTTTGTCAGTCAGAGACCCATTGCCATGTGCACTTGTGGGCTGTGTACTTGCAATGTCAATAGGACCATGGTTGACATGCAGCAATATGGCCCAGTCCTCAAATTCTTGGTTGGCTTGAATGATTCATTTTCTGCCATTAGAAGTCATATCCTGTTGGTCACTCCCCTGCCTGGTCTCTCTAAAGTCTTCTCACTTTTGTTGCAAGAAGAGCAACATAGAGATTTGTACTCTAACTCTTCAGTTTCAGACTCCCTAGCTATGTTTACTAGACATATGAGTGGTCCAGATTCACAAATTTACCAACAGTCAGGCATTCAGAGATCATTCAATCCTAATACAGCTCCTAAGACCTCTAAACCTCAGCTGTCAAAAGAGGAAAAGAAGAAGCTGCGCTGTACCCACTGTGGTTTCAATGGGCATACTGTTGACACGTGTTTTCAACTACATGGCTATCCCCCTGGTTGGGAATGCCCCAAAGGCAAGAGGAATCTGCAGAACAATTCAGCTAACATTGCTCAGTCATCACCTGTTGAGGCTCATTCTAGTGATAAACCTCATACTGCAACTGACCTATCCCTCTTTGAGCAATTCTTGGCTTTCAAACAGGCTCATGTTCAAGCTCACACTGCTTCAGTTGGTTTAGACACTTCTCAGCATTATGCAGCTTCAACAGCCACTTGTATTTCTGTCCCTCTTGCTCTTTCTTCTCATGCTATTGCCTCTTCTATTTGCTATGATAAATGGATATTGGATAAAGGAGCTACATATCATATGATATGTCAACAACATTGGTTTATCAATACTCCTAAACATGTTAACATTAGCATTTATTTGCCTAATACTAGTATAACTCTTGCCACATTAGCTGGTTCTGTTAAACTGTATTCTGGACTTATTTTGCATAATGTCTTGTTTGTTCCAGCATTTACTTATAATTTGCTGTCAATCTCCAGACTGACCTCTCATCATCAACTTCTTGTTATGTTTATGGCTTCCTCTTGTTTACTATAGGACTACATAAACAAGAGGATGATTGGTTTTGCTAGCTTACAAAACAACCTATATGTGCTTGATGTTACTCCTCACACTGCTAATATTGTTTCCTGTAATGTTGCTGCCTCTAATACTGTTTGGCATTTGAGACTTGTCCATGATCCATCAGCTAAACTCAAGGATATCTACCCTCTCTCTATCACTGGATCAATTAAGGACCACCACTGTGAAGTCTGTCACCTGGAAAAGCAGAAAAGGCTTGCTTATTCTTCTAGTGACACTTGTAGTTCTTTTGCTTTTGAATTGATACACTATGATGTATGTGGTCCCTATTCTGTCCCTACTAAGGAAGGGTTTAGGTATTTCCTCACTATTGTTGATGATTTCAGTCGTTGTACTTGGATTTATCTCCTTAAATAGAAATCAGAGGTCAAAGACCATTTAATTTCTTTCTATCAAATTGTGTTGAATCAATTTAATGTTTCTATTAAAATCATTAGAACTGATAATGGTACTAAATTTCTTCTGAAACATTTCTATAACACACATGGTATAACACACCAAACTAGATGTGTGGAAACACCACAGCAAAATGGCCTTGTTGAAAGGAAACATCAACATCTTCTTCAAGTTGCCAGGGCCTTGAGATTTCAATCTAATGTGCCTCTAAGTTTCTGGCATTTTTGTGTGTCTACTGCTGCTTATATTATCAAAAGATTGCCTTCTGTTGCTCTTCATAACAAAATATCATATGAAGTATTAAACAATAAACCTCCTGATTAGAGTCTGTTGAAAACTTTTGGCTGCTTGTGTTATGCTTCAACTATCACGACACATAGAACCAAATTTGATCCTGGAGCTGTTAAATGTGTTTTTATTGGCTATCCTAAGGGTACAAAAGGTTATCTGCTATATGATCTTCTGCAAAAGAAAACTATTATATCAAGAAATGTAATCTTTCATGAGAATATTTTCCCATTCAAGACACATACAAATAATCTTGCCACTAATAACTCTATGAGTACAGAGACTTCTCTGTGTACTGATCCATTCATTAAAGCTAATGTGCCAGAACAAATTGTTCATAAAAATGTTGTTCCTCAGAATGAAGTACATGAAATTGTACATGCTCTACCTGCTGATAGTTTTAGCAACAATCAAATGCCATAGACACCTGAACATGAGCCACAATTAGAAGTTGAAACCTCATTTATTCAGTCAGCAACTCCGGGTTCCATCTCTCAACAGTGTGAAGTTGTGCAACATTCTCATGTTGCACCAGGTATTTCTGAACCTCATGAACTTCCTGCTGAATTTCCTATTACAAGAAGGTCATCCAAGGCTATGCATACCCCTGCATATCTCAATGTTTATGATTACACCTTACCTCAGTCTCTGCATAAAGCCAACTGTACAACATCTGCTAATTATGTTAAATATCCTATTTCTCAGTTTTTGTCTACCTCTCACAAAGCATTTACTGCATCCATAACTATGGCCCAGGAACCAACTTCCTATACTCAAGCTAGTAAATCTCCTGAATGGATCACTGCAATGAATACTGAAATAGAAGCCTTAGTTAAGACAAAAACATGGACTTTAATTGAACTCCCCTATAGCCAGAACCTAATTGGTTGTAGATGGGTGTATAAAATTAAACATAAAGCAGATGGCAGCATAGAAAGATATAAAACAAGGCTGGTAGCAAAAGGTTTCACTCAAGAGGAAGGGCTAGGCTACTTTGACACTTTTAGTCCAGTAGCTAAGCTTACAACAGTTAGAGTGTTGATAGTTGTTGTTGCAGCTAAGAACTGGTTCTTTATACAATTAGATGTCAACAATGCATTTCTTCATGGAGATTTGGATGAAGAGATATACATGAAACCTCCTCCTGGATATCTTAAACCAAAGGATAAAAGAGTTTGCCTTTTAAAGAAAAGTTTATATGGCTTGAAGCATGCTTCAAGACAGTGGTATCAAAAGTTGACATCTTGTTTAGTCACCTATGGTTTTAATCAATTTGTTTCTGATTCATCTCTCTTTACTAGACATCATGATAATACTTTCACTGCTCTGTGCATTTATGTTGATGACATCATTCTAACAGGTAACAACATGACTGAAATCACTAAGATAAAGCAGCACTTGGATGATATGTTCACAATAAAAGATATTAGTTCTCTAAAATATATTTTAGGGATTGAAATAGCAAGATAAAAATCTAGAATCTCTCTCTGTCAAAGAAAATATTGTCTTGATATCTTAACTGAGACACGATATCTAGGCTGTAAACCTAGCTCAACTCCTATGGATTATAAACTGAAATTGCTCAACACTGATTCAGTTGAACTATCTGACCCTTCTGAGTATCGCATGCTGGTTGGTAGATTGTTATATCTTACCATTACAAGACTAGATATTAGCTATAGTGTTCAGTGTTTAACACAACCATGATTCAAAGTATCGACACGTTTCCGCTGAAACATACGAAATTTTTTGGTTTTGCATCTTATGGAAACAGAAACGCCCATCACTTTCGAAATTAATTATTTTCGCAGGAAACATGAAATTTTCGCACTTTTCCAGCGAAAACAAGGAAACCACAGAGTTTCGTTCGAATATTTTCGGAAATAGCCGTTAATGAAAATTTCTCTTTATTCCATTAGAAAATTACGTTAAAAAAAGATAGAGATACGTAGAGATATAGGAAGATAACTTTAAAGGAAACCTAATTCTACTCTACATAAAAAAACAAAAAATCCCAAATCTAATATGTATCTCCTTCTTGCGAAACAATTTTTGTAACAAGGTATAGTTTTTTCTTTATTTTCTCTGATCCAAAGCAAGAAGCAGAACAAGAAAAGAGGAAAAAATATTCAATAGTCAAAGGTATGATCCTTCGTCAATAACTAAATTGTTCTTGTTTTTCTTAAGGAATCACATAACTTGTGGATTTTTTTCTTCTGAAAATAGTACTCACCTTAACTTACTTAAGAACTTGAAGCCGAATCTTTCAAATTCTCTTGTGATTTCAGAATGAATATTAGTGTGAAGAAAAACAGAGTAAAGGAAGAAAAAAAATGTTGAAGAGAAAGGTGATTTCAGATTTTTTATGACTTGTGAGTCTTGACTCTTGATGTTATGCAGATGCTACTGAGAATTAATGAATGTCTTGGAAGTTGGAATAATAAAAGTACCCACTATTCTTTGTTAAATAAAGAAAAAAAGTATCCACTATGTCTTGAATGTCTAGTGACTACTTTTTTTTATGAATAAAAAAAACTCAAGTGTGACCCCAAGTGTACTACAATTAATATATACAATAATAGTTAACATTGTTGTTGTGTAGACTGTAAAGCATTGTTAATTGTTATGTATGCCACGAGTCTCTAGAACAATTGTTAATTGTTAATAGTTATGTGTAATAATAGGCATACATTTCACTTATATTGATGAAGTGGTTCCCCTATCCAACAATTCTATATGTCGTTTAGTAAAATAATGGAAACATCAAACATATTGAAGTAACCTTTGTAATAATTGCTCATATAAATTTATCATATGCATGTGTAGTGAAAAGTTGATAACTAATATTTTGACCATATAATAACACATAACGCTGTTACTTATTTAAGCTAGTGAGTCAGTTTACCTTTTTTTTTTTAAACAGATATGGCTCATAATAAATCCGTAGGCATAAAAAGAGACATAGGATGGGATCACGGAACAATGATTGATAATAATCGTCTATGGACTAAGTGCAACTAATGTGGAAAAGAGATGAAAGGTTCTGGTGTTTCACGTCTAAAGCAACATATTGCAGGTGGATTTCCGAATGTTGAGAAGTGTGTAAAATGCCCAGTGCATGTCTCTAAAGCTATGAAGGAACATCTGGATAGTCAGAAAAAAGATAATGAAGAAGTAATGTCTCAAAAAGCAGCACTGAGAGAGACCTTGATGGAACCAATGCGGAGAAAACATGGCTTAATTGACAATCTTACTAGCGATGATGAATCTGAAGATGAGATATTCCCGACAGAGAGAGAGAGCAAATAAATATTGCTATGCGACGATCGCTCAAAGATGTACACATGAAAGAAATGAGCCACACTGAAACAATTGATCTTCGTGGGTCATATAGTGGAGCAAATTCGTCTCGTGATGTTCAACAATGAGATATGTATTTTGCCAAAAATCAAGATAAGTTTAAAAAGAAAGATAAACCTGGGGGAAAGCGTAAGAGCTTGAGTATTGAAGATATGGATCCTTCAATCTACAGAAATCGAGAGTGCATGCAACCAAAAATATCAAAAATGTTGAACAGTAATAACTCTTTCAAGGCTTCAAAACATGCTATTGGTAAGTGGTTTATTTTTAGCAATATTTCTCCAAATGTAACCGCTAATCCTTATTATCAAGCAAAAATTGACGAAATTGCAAGGGAAGGGTTGGAGTAAAAGGTCCGACATCTAATGAAATTACTGGACCCATTTTAGATGCAAAGATAGAGGAGATTCAAGGGTATGTGAGTAGTTTTAAGAAGAAGTGGGAAGTCTATGGGGTGACTATCATGTGTGATAGATGGACTTCAACGACTAAATTGTCTATCATTAACTTTTTAGTATATTGTGATGGGAAATTTGTATTTCACAAGTCTATCAATGCATTTAGTCGGGATAAAGATGCAAATTATATATACGAGCTTATGGATGATGTTGTTGAAGAGATAGGAGAGAAGTATGTTGTTCAGGTGATAACTGATAATGGCTCTGCATATAAAAAGGCCGGAGAACTGTTGATGAGAAAAATAAAGCATTTGTATTGGACTCCTTGTGCGGCTCATTGTATTGACTTTATATTAGAAGACTTTGCCAATAAAAGTATGGTGAAAGATACTATTGAGAAAGCAAAGAAGATTTCAAACTTTATCTATAACCACGGTAAGGTCCTTGACATGATGAGAAAATTCATAGGTGGAAAAGAACTATTTCGCCCTGGTGCCACACGATTTGCCACCAATTACATTGCTATAGAGAGCATCATGGAGAAAAAGTCCAATCTTCAGCGGATGTTCACCTCCGAAGAGTGGGCAAAGAATTCAGCTAGCAGAGATCCAACTGGGAAAAAAATACATGAGCTGATTATAAATACCTCATTTTGGAAGCATGGAGAGTTGGTTTGTAAGTTACATGTACATGTTTCACGAGTTTTGCGCATGGTGGATGGTGAAAAACAAGCTACTATGGGCTACGTTTTTGAAGGAATGCGGCTTAGCAAGTTGGCGATTGAATCAGCCTTGCCGAGATCACATAAAAATATTGTGATATTATTGACAAACGCTTGGACAAACAGATGATACGTGATATTCATCTAGCAGGTAACATCGATTATCCTCTTAAATATTGTCACTTTTTGTTTCATAAGTGATATGCAAGTTAATACAACATGTTATGTTTACTGCAATATCGTGCATGTTTATTGACTAATTTTGATGGTTTTTTTTAATATAGCGCACTACTTGAATCCTACTTATCATTATGATCTAGAGCTTTCACATAAGCAAGAATTTTTGGATGCACTAAAGAGAGTGGTGCAGAAGCTTGAGCCTGATGAGAGTAAAGGAGCAGAAGCTATTTCAGAGGTTGATCTATTTTATTATTTGATTTACATATTATGATTCTATAATACAAGGAACCATGAGATATATGGTTAAATTAATTTAATTTTATGCAAACTTTTATTTAGGGAAAATACTTTCGAGAAGCTATGTTCGGCTTTGGCGATACTCTAGCGATTAGAGGAAGAAAAAAAACTGATCTAGGTATAAATTATTGTATTATGTGAGTGGTATTATTTACTAACATATCTTAATAAAGATAATTAAAACGTTGTGTATATCTTTAGCTGAATGGTGGTTTAATTATGGCATCGACGCTCCAAACTTAAGAAAAGTGGATTTGAGGGTTTTATCACAGACTGCTTCGTCTAGCGGATGTGAGAGGAATTGGAGCACATTTTCTCAAATACATACTAAAACTCGCAATCGTCTTAACTACCAGAAGTTGGAAAGATTGGTGTATGCACATTATAATATGAGACTTCGATTGCGTCATCTTCTGAAAGATAAAGCAAAAGGTGATCGAGATTTTCAACCGATTGACCTGAGTAATATTTTTGATGAGGATGATATAATGGCGGAATGGTTGGATGACCCTGGAGATGCTCTTTTGGACGAATATGATGATGATGGACAACCTCATAGGCCTAATACTTTTCTAACTGCATGTGCTGAAAGACTAAGTGGTCCACCTCGAAATGGTGCAAGTTCAAGTAAGGGAAAGTCCATATTATCTGATGTTGACGTGCTTGACGATGATGAATTTGATACTTTAATGAATGAAGTAGCTGGAAAAAGATTTGAAGATACTAGACATGTGGAAGTTACTCTTAGAGTAGACAATGAGCAAAATACCTCTAGTTATGAACCGATCTATTTCACTGAAGAAGAAGACTTTGGTTATGCAACTCAAGATGAAGATCATGGTAGTCGTCGGTCAAAGTGTTAGGCACGGCTAACAGGTATTAGACAAATAAATACTTTTTTTGATACTTTCAAAAGAAGTTCAAGTTTTCTTTGTTATGTAAAATTAAGCGTTATTGTGGTTGATTTTCTCTTCTTCTTTTATAAATATATTAAATAGTTAATATTGTTATAATTTTCTTTTGCAGGTACTCAATATTCACGTTGATAGATTGAATGACTTTAATGTTGGGCAGTTTTATAATCTTTTAAGAAGGCTTACTTGGGACATGTGATCTGCATAATACTTTGCTTTGTGTTATTTTAGTTTTATATTTCTTTTTCATTTTGGATTTGATATGTAGCTTTGATTTGATCTCATGTTTACTAGAATTTGAGAACCTTGTGTTTTGGTTATACTATGTTTTTATCTTCTCATGATATAGATGAATCTTAGATGTATATTTTTAGGATTTATAGAAGTTATTTCAGTCTCTAAAATTATTGTATCTGAGCATTGGAAACGTTTCCGAAATGTTTCTATTTTTTTGATAACCGAAACTGGTACTCGAAACGAAACTTTGATCCATGAACACAACACATGTCAAAGCCTACAACTAATCATCTTGCAGCTGCACACAGAGTATTGAGGTATCTTAAAGCAACTGTTGGAAATGGTATATTTCTCTCATCAAGTTCACACCTACAGATCAAAGGGTTCACAGACAGTGACTGGGCAGGATGTGAAGAAACTAGGAGGAGTATCTCAGGTTATGCAATATTCCTTGGTAACTCCATTGTCTCCTGGAAGTCCAAGAAACAACCAACAGTAAGCAGGTCTTCAACAGAGGCAGAGTACATGGCATTAGCTACAACAACATGTGAAGTAATATGGTTACAACAACTACTCAAAGATTTATCAGTCCACAATACAAAGATTCCTCTCATCTGCACTGATAACAAGAGCGCAACAGCTATTGCTTTAAATCCTGTACACCATGAACGGACAAAGCACATACAAATTGACTGTTTCTTTGTAAGAGAAAGAGTTCAACAGAAAATCATCAAGGTCATCCACATTCCCAACACTGCTCAACTTGCTGATATACTGACAAAACCTCTGGCTCCTCATCCATGCAAAGAGCTTACCTCCAAGCTATGCCTTCTTAATATCCATGCCGAGCTTGCGGGGGGGGGGGGGGGGGTGTTAAAACATCAAAATCAACATTTTGTATAAATTTCCATTTTTGGAAATTATTTGAATGTTAGTTAAGTTAGTTAGTAACTGCCTTCCTAAATTAGCAAGTTTGCAGTCTGTTAGATAATTAGTTTGGAAGTTTAGTTATTAGTTTCCTTTCTTGTTGCATTGTATCTAGTATATATAAGACGCAACGCACAGAGAGGAGAACTACTTCACATCATCACAAAATCCTTTCATTCACATTGTAATCATCTCTCCAAAATCTTGCTTCTGTTTTCAATAATATTTTCATAATGTTTCTGTTTTCTTTCTTGTTAAATCTGTAATAATAGTTTGAATGTACAAATCAGGCACACGAACTTGCTCCAGAAGCCTCGAGTGGTCCTGATAAGCTTAGGGAGACTTTACTTAAGTGCATTTCAACTTATCGTTTTGTTGCTCTTTTACCTCTTCACAAGCTAAAAAGGGTTGTATCATAGAGCACGCCGGAAAAGGCCCAAAATATTGGGGGAAAACGTGTTTTTGCAGAAACCCGATCATTTTGGCACATTTTCCAAACTTTTGATCTTGTGGACATTTCTGATACTCGGGCTACGGGTAAAAGGACGGGAAACAAGTGCAGATAATGAAACTTATCTATTTTAAGTGCTTGTACTAAAGTCTGGAATTGGTCCATCACAGATCTTGATCATTATTGCATGGCGCAATGTATGTGTTTTCGATCTTTTCCAGGTGGATATGTTACTTAACTTATCAAGTATTTTCTGTCACGGCAGCATTTTGTGGCCTCCTTGAGCCGGGTATGTTTTCAAGGCATCACGTATTTCAAATAATGAATTGAGATTCATTTAGAACTAAACTAAATAATTGAAGCAATGTAATAGTGAAAGAAAGAAAGATTGAAGCTTTCAATTACAGAAAATAAGAATGTTTTTCTTGTATATTAACTGCATTACATGATCCTATATTTATACATTACAATCAGACAACAACAACAGCTAAACATAACAATGCGATCTGCTAATCAATAAACTAATCTAAAAGATGAAATAAAGGTTCTTCTGCTTTGCTGTCAATTTCCACCGAATCATGTCGATCATGTGGCTTCTTACAAACTGAAGAATGTTGGATTGTCTTGCTGTTATTCACATGATTGTGATGATCAACATGTGACGTTCTTATAGTTATGGAGTTGCAAATTATCATCAGTTCTCCACTGCTGCTCAACAACCTTGTAACCTTGGCTTCCTTTATCAGTTTTGTTCACATGGTTGTGATGATCTGCTTATGACTTCTTACACTCCTCCTCAAGGTGAGAATGTACATCATACATTCCCATCTTGTTGATCAACATTTCAAATCTCTTAGCATTTAATCCTTTTTATGAACATCTGCCAACTGATTATCAATGGATACATGAAAGAGCTTGACTATTCATTGCTGCAACTTATCTCTAGTAACATGGCAATCGATTTCTATATGTTTGGTTCTTTCATGAAACACTGGATTGGTTGCAATATGAATTGCAGCTTGATTATCACAATATATTAGTCCTGGTTGCTCATGCTTATATCCAAAATCATTCATCAATTGTTTCAACCATACTATCTCACATACAATTGATGCCAAAGCTCTATATTCAGCTTCAACTGATGATCTTGAGACTGTTTGTTGCTTTTTAGACTTCCAAGATACTAAGGCATCACCTAAGAACACACAATATCATGTGATAGATCTTCTGGTGTCAATACATGATCCCCAATCATCATCACAATATGCCTTGATATGTATTTTGTTATCACTTGGAAAAAATAAACCTACCCTGGTGCTTTCTTTAAGTATTTCACCACTCTCTGTGCTCCCTCCATGTGTTGAAGTTTGGGATCTGCCATATGCTGACTGAGTGTTTGAACAACATATGATATATCTGGTCTAGTTACAGCCATATATAACAATCTGCCAATCAACCTTCTGAATGAAGTAGGATCAGCATGATCTCCCCCTGATTGCGATACTTTTACATTTTGTTCTATTGGAGTGTTTGCTGGTTTTGTTCCAAGAAGTCCACAGTCTTTTATTATTTCCAAAGCATACTTCATTTGATTCACAGATATCCCTTTCTTGTTCGTTGCAACTTCAAGTCCTAAGAAATATTTCAGTGCTCCCAAATCTTTTAATTTGAAGTGAACCTGCAGATATTCTTTTAATCTGTCTATTTCTTCTTTGTTGTTTCCACCAATTATAATGTCATCTACATACACTAGGATTGCAGTAGTGTTGCCATTAGAATGTTTAAGAAACAAAGAGTGATCAACATGTGACTGAATGAATCCTTGAGTGATGATCACATAAGTCAGTTTGTGATTCCATTGTCTGGATGCTTGCTTGAGTCCATAAAGAGACTTGTGCAAGTGACAATAAACCTTCTCCCCCTCAGTAGCAAGTCCAGGAGGTGGCTCCATATAAACATCTTCTTGTAAATCTCCATAAAGAAAAGCATTATTCACATCAAGTTGTGAAAGATGGAAGTTGTGAGCTGCTGCATAAGCTAGGAGACATCTAACGGTGGTAATCTTTGCTACTGGAGAGAAAGTCTCAAAGAAATCCCAACCTTCCTTTTGATTATATCATTTGGCTACTAATCTAGCCTTGTGTCTTTCAATTTCTCCAGTAGAAGTATATTTAATTTTATATACCCATTTAGAGCCAATTGCTGGTTTTCCAGGAGGTAATGGAACCAAGACCAAGTGTTATTCTCATTCAAGGTATTAAGTTCAGCATTCATGACTTCTCTCCATAAAGGATCAAGCTTAGCTTGATCATATGAAGTAGGTTCAATGTGTGAAGAAACAGATAATATAAACTTAAGATAAGAAGGAGAGAAATGATGAACACATAACTGTAAAGGATGAGCATTACCTGAGGTTCCAGCAAGAACTTGAGATTGATTGTTGTGACTGAGAGATGTAACTTGCTTGCACTGATAATCTTGGAGATGTATAGATACTTTTTTTAACCCTTGTAGATCTTCTAGGCTCAGTAATGTTAGGAGTAGGAGTAGAAACATGATCAGATATGTTTGGTGAGTTAGTTTCTTGAGAGGAAGGTAATTGAGTATCAGTAAGAGGAGATGTGTCCTGTGGGGGAGGAATCTGATCATGAGGTTCATGATTATGAGAAATATTTGTAGTAGGAACATCATAAGATGGATTAGAATCAAGAAAAGATGGGTTAGGAAAAATGTAATCAATGTCAGTGGAAGTAGTTTGAGGGATTGAAGAGTATGTGAAGATTTCCTCATAAAAGATGACGTCTCTTGATATGAAAACATGTTTAGTTTGTAAATTATACAACTTATATCCTTTGACATGTGTTGGATATCCTATGAATATACATTTTGTAGCTCTTGCAAGAATTTTGTTATGTGGTTTTGGCAAAGCAGTTGCATAACATAAACATCCAAAGGTCCTTAAGTGTTGATATTGAGGGTGTTTTGAGTGTAGATGATAAAATGGTGTAAGATTATTTAACATTGGTGTAGGTGTTTTGTTTATCAGATAAGCAGCTGTGACAACACAATCTCCCCAGAATGATAGAGGTAAGTTAGCTTGAATGCGCAGTGATCTTGCAACATTTAGCAAGTGTATGTGCTTTCTTTCTGCTACTGAGTTCTGTTGAGGTGTGTAGGTACATGTTTGGTGGTGTATAATGCCCCTTGTGTTATAGAATTCAGGAATATTAAATTCCTGACCTTGATCAGATCTGATGATTTTGATTTGTTTATCAAATTGAGTGTCAATGTATTTGTAGAAATTATGCAGTATATGTCTGGTTTCTCCTTTGTTTTTCATGAGAAATGTCCATATGAATCTACTATGATCATCTACTATAGTGAGAAAGTAGTGTGATCCATTCAATGATGCAATACTGTATGGTCCCCAGATGTCAACATGAATCAAATCAAAAATGAAGTCACCTTTATGAGGATTTAAAAGAAAAGGCACTCTGTTTTGTTTTGACAGATGACATGTATCACAGACTATCTTATCAAACTTCAATGGAAATTTCTCATTTGTGGAATGAAGCAAAGACAATCTAGTATAAGATGGATGTCCTAGTCTATTGTGCCACAAGGCAGAGGATGAAATAGAAGAATTACCAGCAGTTGTACCTAAATGACTATTTAGGTTATAAGGTCCTTCATCTCCTTTCATATAGTACATGCCATTTACTTCCTCAGCCATCCCAATCATTCTCCAGCTCTTGATGTCCTGTATGACACATAGATTAGACCAGAAAATGAGTGAGCATTGATTTTGTTTGACTATTTTGCTAACAGACATGAGATTGAAGGAGAAGGATGGTACACAAAGAACATGTGTAAGGATCAAATCTTTGTTATACTTCGCAGTCCCTATCATAGTAACTAAAGCAGTCGTGTTATTTGGTAATTTAACAAGTGAATCATGTGTTATGATATATGAATCAAGTAGCTTTGGATCACAAACTATGTGATCTGAAGCTCCTGAATCCAGAATCCAATTGGAAGAATTGAGAAAATGATTCAATGAGAGCGGTTCAAAATTTGATAAAACAGTAGATAAGGAAATGGATTTTACTGTTTTACCTGAGTGTTCTGTTACCAAATTGTTTGGTGGTTGAGTGTTAACCTGGTTGACTAAGCTTGTGTAACCTTGAAAGAGGCTACACAAATGCTGAAACCGTTCCTGTGATATGGGAGCAGAACCATGTCCTGAACTTGAACCATCTTGAGTTAATTGATTCACATTACCAGTAAATTGTCTGGCACTTTGAGTAACATCAGGTTTGAACTTAGAGTATTTGTGGCCTGGAGGATATCCATATACTTCATAGCAGTTATCAATTGTGTGATTTGTTTTTCCACACTTGGCACAAGGTGGTCTGTTCTTACCAGTATTGAATTTGTTCCATGGCTTTTGTTGCCTTTGAAAGTTTCCTGCCATCACAGTAGCTTGTGATTTGTTCTGATGAGTGATCTGTGTCTTGACTGTCATGGCAGCTGTGTCAATAGGTGTATGATGAAAGTTTGATAACTCTCTATTTGATTCTTCTTGCAACACCAAGCCAAAAACATCATCTAACAACGGAAGAGGATCCCTCAGCAATATCTGATTTCTGACTAAAGAAAAAGAATCATCTAACCCCATCAAGAATTTCATCACTTTCTTGTGCTCATTCTTTTTTATTAAGGTAGCCATTGCACCACATTCAGAATTGGTACAAACACATGGAATTTCATACTGATTTATCTCATCCCAAATTGATTTTAACTTTAAAAAATATAAAGAAAGTGCAACTCCTTCTTGTTTGGTGTTAGCAAGCTGTTGTTCAAGCATATATATATATATATATATATATATATATATATATATAGTTATTACAGGATCTGGAAAATCTCCTTTTTATGTCTTTCCATACCTGAAATGTAGAGTCACAGAACATAGTTGGATCTCCTAACTCATCAGAAATGCTTGCAGAAATCCATCATAGGACAGTGTAGTTGCAACGCATCCACTTTGTATAAGATGGATCAATGGTTGTTGGTTCTGGATAGGTACCATCAATGAATCCAATTTTGTTCTTTGCAAGTAGAGCCACATACATGACACGGCTCCAGCGATGATAATTTTGTATTGTGAGTTTCTGACTCACCAGAGAATTTGCTGTGTTTTCAGCATGATGCACAAAGAATGGATCAAAGTGATCATCTTGTGTTGCAGTGTTTTGTTTCTCCACCAGAGGTGCAGAAACTGTGGATGAATCTGTTGGATTTGTCATGGATCTCAACAGGTAGCAGTTGTGAAAAACGAGTGGTAGCGGAAGTGTATTTTGGATCAATACCTGAGTTAATGATTAAATCATTGCTCTGATACCATTTCAAATAATGAACTGAGATTCATTTAGAACTGAACTAAATAATTGAAGCAATGTAATAGTGAAAGGAAGAAAGAAAGATTAAAGCTTTCAATTACAGAAAATAAGAATGTTTTTCTTGTATATTAACTGCATTACATGATCCTATATTTATACATTACAATCAGACAACAACAACAGCTAAACATAACAATGCGATCTGCTAATCAATAAACTAAAAGCTGAAATAAAGGTTCTTCTGCTTTGCTGTCAATTTCCACTGAATCTTGTCGATCATGTAGCTTCTTACAAACTGAAGAATGTTGGATTGTCTTGCTGTTATTCACATGGTTGTGATGATCAGCATGTGACGTTCTTACAATTATGGAGTTGCAAGTTATCATCAGTTCTTCACTGCTGCTCAACAACCTTGTAACCTTGGCTTCCTTTATCAGTTTTGTTCACATGGTTGTGATGATCTGCTTGTGACTTCTTACAACGTATATAGAGCTTTTAAAGTTATTAACCGTTAAAGCCCTTTGACTCTTGTCTTAGATCTTCAAAATTATTAATCATTCATAAATATGCTTTTTAGGTGTACTTAACATCGTTCTTAACTTCCCGGGGTATCTTAGATGGAAGCTCACTAATGTCCTGAGGACCATTAGCAAGATGATTAGCAGCGCTGCCTGGTGTGTTGTCCTTCTTGTGTGTTATATGCGCCAAAAGAACTTAGTCCCGCCCAGCCAAATCAAAGATGTGCTCACATTTCTTGATCAAGATGAAGGTGTCTGTCCTTTGTTCATCTCGGCGGTGGTTTTATACCTGCTACCAAACTTATTGCAAGCAGTCTTGTTTATTTTTCCAACATCGCGACTCTGGATTGAGAACTCTGATTGGTGTGTCATTAGGTTTCTGTTATGGAGGTCAGAGGTCACAATTGTTTTGGTTGTGTAATGTAAAACTCTGTTTAATCATGAAATAAAACTAATATTGTTGTTGATCTATCATTTGCATTATTAAAATAGAATATATGCGTTAGATTTAAGGTTTCGATTAAGGAGCTAACTTGAGTGGAAAAAATTTCTACTAATGCTCAACTGATGTAAAAACGCATAATTTCGCTTGTAGATTGGCATTCTCGCTTACAGATATGTTCTTCCTTTATTTTTTCTTACATGACTGATTTATATTTGAGTTAGGACCATATGTTTGGTTGGTAACAACTTTTCTCATCATTTTGGAGCCAAGAATTGATGCGGGAAGGGGAATGCACGAGAGAATGAACAATCAAGGTATTGAGTATTCTGGGCACGAATTATTTTCTTGTCGAGTTGAATGTATGTTTCTGTTTCCAGTTTCCTCACTTAGCTGATGTTTGTACCTTCTGCAGATTCCAGATGCCCTAGATATGGTAGCTAGTGGGATCTCAATCTACGGATGCTGACCTTTGGAAGCGTAGATGTGTAGATGAGTATATGAAATGTACGGTACTTGAATGCTACGAATCTTTCAAACTTTTGTTGGACGCTTTGGTCATTGCCGAGACTGAGAAAACGTAATTTCTTGTTATGTTTATTGGTAGAACTTATATTAGCTTACAAGCATACACTTTGCATATGTGCCCACGGGCATTTGGTGTATTATTAAATACGTAGCAATCTAACTTGCGATTTGCCACATCTGGATAATTTGAATCATTATAAATGAAATTGAGGACAGCAAATCAGGAGAAAGACTTTTCTCAAATCTCAAAAGGAAGTCATTGCCTAATCTCGTCGAGAAATGTGTTTGGGTCTTATTTCGTCACGGTAATAGAACACAATAAATTGTACAAAATGAGATAAAACAATGCTATCCAATATTAATTACAGACTAGCTTGGTCCGGAACACTTAATACAAGCTTTCTAGACAGAATAACTAAATTACAATGTTAATAATGCGTATCGAATTTCAACTCTTCGATGCTGACGTGTCGAATGGGGTTCAATTCGATACGGTACTGTTATCACTGAGGGAAAACCAATCTGGAGGGTATCGAATTCGATACGTGCTGTAGATGTCGAATTCGATGCGTACTTAGGTATCGAATAGAAACAAGGTATTTGGTACGTGTCGAATGGGGTTCAATTCGATATGACTCGTGTCGAACTGGGCTGATTCGATGCTTACTGTACTGAGCTGGTTTTGATCTCGAAAATCCCCTCTGAACACAAGGGGACGGGCTATTTATAGAACCCGTCCCGTGGAGCCCACGTTCCAATATAGAAAGGCGCATCGAATCATCGTTGTTCGATATGCACATCGAATCAGACATATTCGATGCGCTATTGGGCTGGCCCAAGAAGGAACGATAATACTGCTGATTCGATGCGCGCATCGAATTATCCCTATTCGATGCGCTTATGGGTTGGCCCAATAATGTTATATTGGGTCAATCCTAAATTACACCTATCATACAGCCCCCCCAGTTTGGGAGACGATATCAATTTAGAGATCGTATTCCAAACTTTTAAAAATATATTTGTACTGATTTTGGATATTCCTATTCATAGTAAAATCGGATCGGTTCACAGTCCGTGTAATAGTAAGATAATTTTTGGCGCATCGAATTGTGAGCGATTCGATGCGTGAAATAGCCCGCATCGAATTCTAGCTATTCGATGCAGTTATTCGATACATCAGCGTAGTTGGGCCTGATGGGCCTCCCATCCCCTATATAAGGGGGAGGTTTCCTTGGAACGATCATTATTCTGCCAACAGACTCTGCTCTTCAGGTAAAACGCATCGAATTTGCGTCGTTCGATGCGAGCCGCATCGAATCGATAAGTGATTCGATACGATCAGCATCGAATTTGTAAAATTCGATGCGCTATAACTTTCGCTCGTCATTGTTTTGCGTATTCCGTTGCGCGTTTCTGATTTACTGTTTATCTTGTGTAGGATATAAGCAAACACGCGAGACATTTTTCTGCCGAGAATATTCTTAAGGTAAAAAATCTTATTTTTTAATGTGCCTCGATGTTTAGTTTTTAACACATTCAGTACTGCAAATATATGAGTGATGTACGAGAGTATGTAGTGACGTATGCGTCCTTAGTCAGTCTCATTTTTAAATATATTTCAGTTAATTTTCGTCAAAGATGGTGAGCATTGAAACCCATTCCGGGAGCGATTCGAGTTCGGGCTCTAGTTCCAGTTCGATTAACAAAGAGAATCCTTCAAATGCACCCGCAGTGCCGACCACAGGCGATGCAGATCTCTTTGATTTAATAGATAGAATAACCGTTGATTCCCCCGCGGATAATAATCCTGCTTCAGAGTTAAATCCAACGACTGAGGTCAATAGCAATGAATCTTCGCCCTATGAAGATAATCGTGCTCCGAGCGAGGGTGAGGAAGATGTAGAGTACATAAATAGGGAATTCGACGATCATATCGAGGTCCCAGGAATGAGCTACGATCAATACGTGTCCCGTCTCCAGCATAATCGTAAGGGATTGCGCGAAAAATTCAATATTCCTGACAAGTATAAAATCGTTATTCTTGGCCCAGACGATCGGATGCATACTCCACCACCCGGTCACATTACTGTGTTCGTTGGACAGCTTCTGAACGGTTTGCGTTTTCCAATCCCTTATGAGCTGAGATGGCTTCTGCGGAAGATAAATGTCGTTCCTGCTCAACTAACGCCAAATTCTTATGGGAGCATGGTTGGTTTCATCATAGTAATGAAAGCTTTGCGCCAACCACAAAGTCCTAATGAATTTTACGCGTTATTCGAGATTGCGAGACGCGAAGAAGGTTTCTACCACGTAAAGGCTCAAACTAATCGAAAGTTTTTGAACGGTGGGGCAACCGGGTACGGAAAGGATTGGAAAAGAAGATATTTCTTCATTAAGGAAAGTTATGAAAACGAGTTCTTGGGATTCCACCGGGACTGGTTCACTGGTGCAAGGGTAACAATTCCTAGTGGAGTTTCCATAACCCTGTGGAATTGCGAGTTTATTCCTACTTTAGTTAGAGAATATCAATTTGATGTTAAAAAACTCGCTGAAAATCGAGTCCTTTCTTTGGCTGGGTTGTCTCCAGTGAAATACAAGGGAAAAATGACCATTGGTATATATCTGATCTTCCTTATATGCTTTGTTTATGTTTATTATGCATTTTAACGATTTATTTTTGTTGCAGAAAAATATTTCATGAGTCGCCACACCAGAATGAACCGAGCGTGGGCTGCCGATATAGCGAGCTCTCAGACTGATACTGTGCCATAAATTCCTCCTCCCCGCAAAAGAAAGAGCAAAGGCAAAAAGAAGGTTGCCGGCACTTCTAGTGCTGCTACTGCTATACCTCATGTCGATCCTTTCGAGGAATTATTGGGGAATGATCCTGATGCCACTGAAGGGGGTGTTGAAGTATCTCAAAACACATCAGCTGGACAAGATGAGGAAAATGAAAACCTTGTCCAACGGAAAAGGCGTAGGATGCCTCCAAGTGGGTCGCAAACCAATAGGGTTGCTTCTCCTGTAGGAGTAACTGACAGACCAGGTGCCTCCAATGCTCCTGCTTATGCATCTGATCCTAATGCAGAAGCCGGGCCTAGCCAAGGCCCTCGTGCGCGGGCTGCCGGGTACGAGCTTTCAGAGGCTGAAGCCATTGAGCATCTGAGGGCATTGCTGCCTTGTCTTGCAGTTCCTCTGCCGATTTCTGACGGCAAAAGAAAAAGGATAGAGTGTAACACGCTTCATCTGCTGTCAGCGGTAACTATCTCAAAGCTTGAGTTTCATTTTGTTTAATTTGACTTTATAAGTTCCTTCCTTTTTTAATTTCTCATTTATTGTTAGGCGGGGGGCTTTGTGGACACAATGGTGTCAGCCCTTATGGAGTTTAAGGAATCAGCTAGCGATGCTGACAATTCTGCTCTTCGAGCTGCTCTTGATGCCAAGGAGGAAGCTTTGCAGGCCGCTAAGGAGGCGCAAGAGAGGGCTGAAAAACTCGAAGCAGATCTGACTCAGCAAATCACCGAGCTGAAGTTAGAGGTTGGTGCAGCTAAGCAAGAAGCCTTTGATGCCGATGCCAAAGGTTATCAGCGCGGCCTCGAAGAGGTGAATTATACGTTATCTCTTGTCACTTTCATATTTGCTCTACCGGTTATCATTTTTATTTATAATTCTTATTAGGTTTCTGCTCAGCAAAAATTGGATATCGCCGAACAATTCCTCCGAGGCAGTACGTTTTAAGAAATGTGCGCTCGTCGAGACGATCATGTGGCTCGAAATGCTCAGGCTTTGACAGTGCATCAGTTCTATGCTACGACGTACGTTCGTGGTAAATTTGAGCCAGAGTGGTTAGATCTGTCTTTAGGCCCAAATCGTGAAAAATTGCCTCCTCGAACGTCTGATCCTGCAGAACCTGACGATTTTGCCTCATTGTTGAACAAGGAGGATCTTATTTTCAAGGGTCTATCACCACCGCTCAAGATGCCTGAACCATATCCCTCATCTGAGGATGAAGAAGAAGACTGAATGTTGCCAAGGCTGCTTTAACTATTTTCTTGTTTATGAACAATTTTATTATTAATTTAATTTGTGTATGGCGCTGCGTCGCTCTGATGTGTTTGAACAATTTAATATCCGTTGTTTAATTTTCTGGGATAATGACCGTTGTCTTTTATTTAAATTTCCTATCTCAGTCCTTTACTTTATCTTGACAACTTGATGATTTCTTATCAATCTCTGAAAATTGTTATACCATTAAGAAGAGATATTATATTCGTTGCTTTGGATATAATATCTTTCCTTTTCTCTTAATATTTTTGCTTTATCCTTGTTAATCTTTTGCGAGTTTGTTTATGTTTTTTGAAACATAAAATTTATAATGGTTATCATTTCATATGTAGTATCTGTTCATTACCTTTGGAGCATTGTCACTAGGCTTCTTCTTATTTCTTGCCTTTGGCCTCATTCGGTATCTCATGGTACTTCTGGGCTGAGTGTCTATTTCTTACGTTGTCCTTGACTTCTTCCGGTGTCTCGTGCCACTTTGGGGCAGAGTATCCGTTTTCTTGATTTCTTTAGGGATTTCCGGTATCTCGTGTCACTTTGGGACAGAGTATCCGTTCCTGCAACTTATTCTGGGATTTTCGGTATCTCGTGCCACTTTGGGGTAGAGTTTCCGTTCTCCTGATTTTATGGCTTTTCGGTATCTCGTACCACTTTGGGGCAGAGTTTCCGTTCTCCTGTTTTTATGGCTTTTCGGTATCTCGTGCCACTTTGGGGCAGAGTTTCCGTTCTCCTGATTTCTCAGACCTGTACCGATTATATTATACAAAGTAGATAATGCTCATGCAAATCAAATTATCGGACATAATCTTCTTTGAATAATTCAAATTAGCTTATGTAAATAGAACTGAGCTTTGAGCATCGCTCGTTTGCATGACTTCCAGTGCTGTCCTTCAGATTCATGACTTGGGGTACCTGTTTTAAGTTCATATATTCTTGTCTCTCATGCATGTTATAGCAGAGAGAACGAATAAAAACTTGTTCAAAATATTCAAAATGCTAAACAACATTGGTAAATCAAAACAGGATCTTTAATCGATATGCTCCATATGCCTTGGAGTCAATACCCTTGCCGCTGCTTCTTCTTGTTGTGGCCCAGTCCTGAGTGAAGTTACGTAGCATTTCCATCCTTCGATATGATCTGCTATGACCTCTCCTGTGCCGCTAGAAGTTGGAAACTTCGCCATTTGATGATAAGTTGAAGGTAACGCTCGGAAATTATTGAGTGCAGGTCTTCCTATGATTCCATTGTATGCAAAATGCATATTAACGATCACATAATCCTCCATAAGCGTCTTCCTCTGCGGTGCTGTTCCCAATGAAGTTGGTAGCTTGAGCATTCCAAGTGGTATTATTTCCGGACCTCCAAAACCATGAAGAGATGTCCTCACTGGTTCTAACGCTTGATCATTCAAGCCCATTTTGATTAACGTAGAGTTAAACAGCACATTTACTGAACTCCCATGATCAACCAATATCTTAGTGACTCCGTAGTTAGCTATATCCACTGTAATCACCAAGGGACAATTCAAGTTTGACATCTGTAAAGCTTGTGGACTCAACTTCCTCAAATCTGTTGTAGAAAATGTGATTTCTTCATGCGGTATCTGCTCGATTCTCAGTATACTGGCCATGTCCACGAAATTATCCTATTCAACCATTCTTGTGATCTTCCTTCGACCATTGGTGGAATCCGCACCAACAGGACCTCCTGATATCATATTTATCATCCCTTTCCTGGCGTTCCCATCTTCGATCTGAGGATATTGGAAAAGTTGCGGTTCATCAATCATCCTCTACTTATCCTTCCTTGGAGATGGAGTTCTCTTCCGGTTGAAATGGTTCTCCTGTTCTTGTATCTTTTTAACAAACTCAACGAGTTTGCCATCCTTTATTAACCGTTCTATTTCATCTTTTAGGTTTATACAATCCTCTGTTTCATGTCCTTTCTGATTATGATACTTGCAGAATTGACTTGAAAACATCGTGGCTTTAGATTCTCTCATTGTCTTGGGATCTTTCAACCATCCTTTCTTCTTTGCTGCCCCAAAGACTGCCATGATGTTGGCATTTAACGGCGTGTACCTTCTCGGTGAACTATCCCTTTTGTAATTTTTGTTCCTGTTGTTGCTGTTATTGCGACTATGATCTTCTCTGCCTCTTTCTCTTTCTCTCATAGTCACACTGTTAGAAACTTTGGTCGCCATCATTTTCTCGAAATGAACCACATCTTGAGCTATTTTGTTGATTTCTTCAATGGTGGTGGGTTTTAGTTTCAGTAAGTCTCCACCAAACATGGTGTTGGTCGTTGCTCGAAAAAGTATACTCGCAACCATCTCTCCCGTCGGGCTATCAATCCTTAATAGCTCTGTATTGAAACGTTTCATGAAGTCCTTTAGACTTTCATTAACTTTCTGTTTCATCGTGTATAAATGGGAGTGATCCAAAACCAGTCTAGATTGACTAGAAAATTGATCCTCGAACATTTTTCTCAACTGGGCGTAACTTTTAATCTGTCCAGGAGGAATTCGATTGAACCAATCTACAGCCACTTCTGATAAAGTCGTTGCAAATATCATGGCTTGCATATTGTCCTTGAAACCATAAAGAGACAATTTTCTATCCAATTTGAACAGGTGATCTCGAGGATCCGATTTCCCATTGTACGTTTCCAGTTCCGGGATTTTATCTCCTTGCCCCAGAATTTCCAACTCTATTTCTCGGCAAAAAGGACTGCGATTTACAAGACTGTCCTCCCTTGTTGTTTGAGTCTCAGCCGTTGCTTTCCCTTTTTCCAATCTTGCAACATTTCTGCTCACTATGTTGTGCTTGCCATGCAAATCATAACCTCCTGTCTGTCTTCTGTCCTCTCTATGTTTTCTTCTTCGCGATTCCTCTCTTCGATTCTCTTCCTCATCCCGTTCCTTTCTGGAATCACGGCTCTCTGAACGTCTTTTGTCTTCTTTCCTTACTCGCTCAACGACACATTCTGCCTCTTTTTCCTTTTATTTCTTTTCATGATGCCTTTTTGATTGTATCTCATCAGATACTAGCTTCTCTCCCCGCTCTTCATGAATAGATTTCCCTTTGCTCCTTGTTCCCTCCGAAGTATGTCTACTTTTTCGGTCGTCTTGCTGAGACTTTTCCTTTTCTTTTTCCTTCTGCTTTCGGATAGTTGAACCTTGTTCTCTCAAGTTCTCAGAATATTCAACAGGAGATGGTATCATAGCGGGAGGCGCTGGAGTGAGTGCTTCAGTCACTACGGCTTTTATCATTGCCATTAATTCATTTTTCAATTTATCTGGGATGGTGGCAGTCGTCGTTGAAGCTCCAATTGCATCGGCTTCGTTATTGGGTACCTCATCGGCTTGAGGTCCTTGATTCTCTTTCCTGGCGGGAGTTGGTACTGCTGGAGGTGCTGCAGACGGTCCAGCAATATATGGCATGTTCCGTTCAGGTGTATCCGGTCGATCTTCTCCCATATCTCCTTCTAGAGCTTTACTCTAGGATCTGGTTATTCTAGTCATGCTACCTATCAAGCTAATATTATTTGTGTTCCCACAGACGGCGCCAATGTTTGGGTCTTATTTCGTCACGGTAATAGAACACAATAAATTGTACAAAATGAGATAAAACAATGCTATCCAATATTAATTACGGACTAGCTTGGTCCGGAACACTTAATACAAGCTTTCTAGACAGAATAACTAAATTACAATGTTAATAATGCGTATCGAATTTCAACTGTTCGATGCTGACGTGTCGAATGGGGTTCAATTCGATACGGTACTGTTGTCGCTGAGGGAAAACCAATCTGGAGGGTATCGAATTCGATACGTGCTGTAGATGTCGAATTCGATGCGTACTTAGGTATCGAATAGAAACAAGGTACTTGGTACGTGTCGAATGGGGTTCAATTCGATATGACTCGTGTCGAACTGGGCTGATTCGATGCTTACTGTACTGAGCTGGTTTTGATCTCGAAAATCCCCTTTGAACACAAGGGGACGGGCTATTTATAGAACCCGTCCCGTGGAGCCCACGTTCCAATATAGAAAGGCGCATCGAATCATCGTTGTTCGATATGCGCATCGAATCAGACATATTCGATGCGCTATTGGGCTGGCCCAAGAAGGAACGATAATACTGCTGATTCGATGCGCGCATCGAATTATCCCTATTCGATGCGCTTATGGGCCGGCCCAATAATGTTATTTTGGGCCAATCTTAAATTACACCTATCAAAATGCATGAAACTTGTGGAGATATTGGTAAGTAATTAGTCATTCTTAACTTACACTGCAGTCTGCTAAAAAGTTTGGTCTTTATATATTGTAAACTTTCTGTTTGCGTAATGCAGAATGATGGCGAACCCACCAAGAGAGGCTTGGTCATGTTGTTGTTACGAGATATGCTTGAAGTTACATGTGGCATGATGACAAAAGACATGGCCAACAAGATACGGTTGGTTAATTTGCAATACTCTAAAACTTGAACCGGTTTTATCGTGCAAAATAAGAGGAGTTAATGCCTTAAATGGATGCAGAGAACTCGTGGGATGAGGCCACGGTAGCCAGGACCCTTGGAAGCAACTTTTTGTCAATATTATATACCCTCCCCCTAATTGCGCGGCACCACAGGTACATTTAAGCATCTTTGCATCCCTATACATATCACTTATGTGTATAACATGTACACAAATATAGAACACACAAACGTCGAAGAAGCAAATATTATTGTCCTATTATAGTGCCTCACAGATTCAGTGCCTCGATCAGCTCCTCACTGTTAAAAGATATGCCATTGCTGTCCCAGCAAATCTTGAAGCACGGCGGAGGATATTCTTTTTCACAAACTCTCTTTCCATGGATATGGCACGTGCCCCTCCAGTTCGAGAAATGTTGGCATTCAGGTAAAGTTCAAAGTTTGTTAAACCCAATCCATACAAAAGTTTGTACACTCTATTTTGGGGAAAAATATTCGTTTGGTCCCATAAGTTGGCACCCTCACGCATTTGGTCCCGTAAGTTGGCACCCCACGCAATTGGTCCCGTAAGTTGGTAAAAGTACTCAATTTTAGTCCCGTAAGTTGGCACCCCCACTTAATTTTAGTCCCGTAAGTTGGCACCCCACACAATTTTAAGTTCATGTAAAACGTTTTGAAGTTTTAAATATTATTTATAATTTCCATTTTTTTTAATTAATTGATTACATGGCGTCTAGGTGGCATGCCATTTAATTAGATTTTTTTTTTGTCAAAATTTCTAAGTTTTGAGTCAAATCGATGAACAAATTAACAAAATCCGGTGACTTTATTGAGCTCAAGAGGAGGTGAGACTAAAATTGAGTATTTTTACTAACTTACGGGACCATTTGCGTGGGGTGCCAACTTACGAGACTAAAATTGAGTACTTTTACTAACTTACGGGACCAATTGCGCGAGGTGCCAACTTACGGGACTAAAATTGCGTGGGGTGCCAACTTACGGGACCAATTGTGTGGGGTGCCAACTTACGGGACCAAATACGGGGAAATTTTATACTTTGGTCCCATAAGTTGGCTCTAGCGCGATTTTGGTCCCATAACTTGGCAGACCTCGATTTTGGTCTCTCAACTTGGCACCTTAACTCGATTTTGGTCCCATGGTCAACCCTCCGCCCAATTCTGCCGAAAAATGCATATGTGGCACCCGTTGACCGATTTTGACCCATTTTCTGGGCCCACTTGTACACATGGCAACCATTTGTAAAAAAAATATTATAAACACCTCACATTTATATATGATCTAAAATCATTCAAAATTATTGTATAATTTTAATTTAATTAAAATGTGTATTTTAAAATACTTATTAAATTTATATTTAATACCAAATATTAAAAATTAATATATAAAATAAGATATATATATATTTCAATTATATTTATCTAAATATAAAAACTTATATATTTTTAAATTTAGAAACTTAATTTCTATAACTTATATACTTAACAAAAAACAGAAAAAAGAAAAGAAAAGAAAAAGAGAGAGAAAGGTTTAGTCGTTTCGATCACCACCCATCACCACCACCGGTCACAACCACCATTTCAACCACCATCACAACCACCAATACCAATCACAAAACAGGAAAAAAGAAAAAGAAGAACAAAAAAATGAAGCTCAGGGCACGCACTGCCGGAGTGCACTGGTGCGGCGGCGGGCCTTCTCCCCGGAGAATCGAGATCTGATTGGTCGTCGTTGTTGGTGACCGGCAAGAAAGGTGACCACCCCAATCCCACCGTCACCGCCTGCGAACCCGTCAGTCGTGGAGGGCCGTCGCGCAAGGACCGCCGCCTGCTTCACTGCAACGCCGCGCGTTACCATTGCGCCACCACACACTGACACACACCACCGCACCAGTGCACACCGCCGCACCACGACACACACACCACCTCATAGACCACACCGCCGCATTGTTATTAATTAGATCTCGGGTTTTGTGGAATCGGGTTCGGTTTCCCATTGTGGGATATGGACGGTTGGATTAGAACGAGGGGGATCACCGATCATCATCATCATTTTAATATTTTGGGGTGTAGGGGGATTTGTGCTAGTTTTTGTTCTGAGTTGAAGGATTTTGAGTTGAGGTGGTAGTGATGATGGTGGAGCTGTTAAACCCTAGGTGTGCAGAAGAGTGTAGGAAGAAGAAGATGTTTATTTATTTATTATATATTATTAACTTTTAAATTATTTATTATATAGTATTTAAGATTTTTTTTGTTAAAATCTTAGAATAAATAAATTATTTCAGATTTTTTTTTTGTTATATAAGTATTCTGATATTTTTTTTATATTCCACATGAGTGCCATGTGTACAGGTGGGCCCAGAAAATGGGTCAAAATCGGTCAATTGGTGCCATGGTGCCACGTATGCATTTTCCGGCATAATTGGGCGGAGGGTTGACCATGGGACCAAAATCGAGTCAAGGTGCCAAGTTGAGGGACCAAAATCGAGGTCTGCCAAGTTATGGGACAAAAATCGCGCTAGAGCCAACTTATGGGACCAAAGTATAAAATTTCCCCCAAATACGTGAGGGTGCTAACTTATGTGACCAAACGAATTTTTTTCCCCTCTATTTTGTCTTTGTTGCATGGTTGATGTGTACAGTTTCAGTTACTTCCTTTTTTGTCGTGATCTAATGATGATGAAGATTCATTGAAAATATTCATTTACTTCACGACATAATGCACTTAGTATTCGATTTTGATAGATTAACACCTTTACTTGCATTTGCAGCGTCGTGACTCCCTACCACAGAGAAGAGACTGGTTTCTCCAAGACTGACCTTGAAAGGACAAACGAAGATGGTGTTTCCAACTGTTTATTACCTTCAGAAGACTTATCCATGTCTGCAAAATTTTCCCAATTGCACATGGTTTGCTATGTGGTTCGAATTTCACGTGATTTAACTACTACTCAGTCAATTATATTTCATTCAGATTAATGGAATAATTTCATAGAGCGTATAAATTGCAATGAATCCAAATTATTGGATAATGAAGAGAACATTTTGCAACTGTTCCATTGGGCCTGATCGAGAGGACAGACCCTTAGCAGAGCAAGTTTGTTGACTGTCTCGTCTCTCATTGCCTTTTCGCTCTTCCGTTAATCATCCAGATTTCTAATTACAGTATATCTTTTGGTCATGCAGTCAGAGGGATGATGTACTATAGAAGGACATTGAAACTTCAAGGGTTCCTCGACATAGCTACAGATAATGTTAGGAGAATGTCATTTTTACAATTTCAATGGAACCATGCAGTATATATGTAGAGTTTATTTATTTTATTTTATTTTTTAACGTGGACATGGTTGAAGATGAAATAAGGATAATTTATAAGTTGGTCAAACATCAAGTAGCATAATATACTGGGAATTCAGAGAACTTTTCAAATTTGAAGAACAGAGAATAAAATAGTTAAAGTTTATCTATCACCAATCACCATTGAGCTGTGCGTTATTATCGTGAGAATCTTGATTTTGCTTCTGACTTTATTCAGAGAAAGATCCTTTAAGGCTACAAACCTGTATCATGAGAATCTCATTTTTTACTCACTGTGGTTGCCTAATAAATTGAACAGAAATTCTTGAAGGCTACAAAACTATTACGGAATCTTCAGCAGAAGATATAACGAGGCAAGATCGTTGTACAAGCAATCAGAGGCTGTGGCGGGCATGAAATTTACATATATGTCATCACTTACCAGAACTACGAGAACTTGAAGCGAAGTGGGAATCATCATGCAACTGACATCTTAAATCTAATGGTTAAGTAAGTTGCTAACTTCGGAAAAACTTGAAAAATTCTGAAATTTCTAGTAATTGGTTTAATGAGCTGAGCTGTATTTTCTCTACGATAATTTGCAGCAATCCATCTCTTCGAGTAGCATATATTGATGAAGTTGAGGAAAGGAATGGTGGTAAAATAAAAAATGTGTACTCTTCGCTATTGGTCAAAGCTGTTGATCGGGTAATCAATACAAACTCTGGATAGACTACAAAATTGATAATTTTCAGTAGATAGCTGACTATGAGTACTATTGTTGCCGAAGGAAATCTACCGTATAAAGTTGCCTGGTTCAGAGAATATTGGAGAAGGGAAGTCAGAAAACCAAAATCATTCTATCATCTTTACACTTGGTGAAGCTCTTCAGATACGTATCATGTAACTCGGAATGGAACTTTTCTAGTGATAGAAAAAAAAAAAAAAGGGCAGCCCGGTGCATTTAGCGAGGATGAACGGGCGCGGCGTCCCACAATTTTGGGCGCTCGGGAGCATATTTTCACTGGAAGGTAGAGAATGAGCTTAGTTGTGTCTTTAGTGCAGAACATTATAAAATTCACTTTTTTAATGATTTTTCACATCTCTGACTGCAGTATGTCATCATTGGCTTCGTTTATTTCAAATCAAGAAGCAAGTTCTGTCACTATAAGCCAGAGAGTTCTCCTGAGACTGTTATTGAAGTAAGCTCCATCGTATTTAAGCACTTTTCATTTGAACATACCATGACAGATGTAGCACCCGGCGTTTCACATGGAAATAAACTTTAGCCTTGTTGTTCTGATGATCAATCCATCTAAGTTCTTACACGGTCGACTCTCTTTTACACAGGGCATGGTTCCATCATGGACATTCGAATGTTTTCGACAGAATTTTCCACATTAGTCGTGGAGGAATCAGCAAAGCTTCAAGTGGAATCAATCTTGATGGTAGTATATTTGCCGATGAGATTTAGGACACAATTCTCCTTACCACGTATATGACTTGCATGCATGCACATTTTAACTTGTGATGTGGTCTGAATTAAGGTTTTAATTCAACTCTAAGAGGTGGAAATGTGACTTACCATGAATATATTCAAGCTGGGAAGGGGCGAATCGTCGGTTTCAATCAGATCTCGCTTTTTGAAGCCAAAGTTGCACGTGGCCATATATAGAGAGCATGCAGACCCTGAGTCCTGACATATACCGATTGGGACATCGTTTTGCCTTGTTCCGCACGATGTCGTGCTACTACACCGTAAAACTCTGAATGATAATTTGTAAAAAAAGATGCTAAAATGAAAGTTTTATTTTGAGCAAATTACTTTTTTTGCCCTTTAATTTCGACTATGTTTGCTTTTTGCCCTTTAACTTTTCGGGCTCCACTTTTGCCCTATAAGTTCAAAAAAAGTTGCAAAAAATGCCCTTTGGGCTATTTCTGAGGCCCGGTTACTGTGATGCTGACGTGACAGCTGACTGTACCGACACGTGGCACCACGTGTCGCCACGTAATTTTTTTTCTGGCAGGTATATATATATATATATATATATATATATATATATATACACACACATATATATATATTTATATATATATATGTATACACATATATATATATACACTCACACCCACAGGCGCCACCGCCACCACCTCCACCACCGCTCATCTTCGCCTCCCCCCGCCGCCATCTTCATCACCATTCGTAGCAACACCACCACACTTGCCTTTACCATCTTCATCACCACCTCACCACCGCCGCCATTTCGAATATCGCCGCCCTCCTACCCCCACCCCGTCGCCATCTTCATCACCACTACCACGCTCGCCCGCACCCCGCCCCTCTTTAAATCACGATTCAAAGCTAAATTCGATTTTAATTTCAAATCTGAATTCGATTTCTATTTACTGAATCTGAATTCGAGTTCGAATTCGTAGCACACCGCCGGTGATGAGCGGTGATGTACGGGAAGCACTGGTGTGTGGGGGGGGGGGGGAAGGGAAGCTAGTGGTGGTTGGTGGGGGGGGAAGGGATGATGATTTTCTTTTTTGTTTTTTATAACTTTTATAAATATAATAAATTATTAAAGATATAAATATATATATTACTAAAAATGATGAATATATATATATATATATATATATTTATACTTTGGGGTCCAAAGTGCAATTTATTATGGGGTGCAAGTGCAATTTTCAATATTTATTCTGGGGTGCAAAAAAAAATACATAAATGACGTGGTGCCACGTGTCGGTACAGTCAGCTGCCACGTCAGTGTCACAGTAATCGGGCCTCAGAAATAGCCCAACGGGCATTTTTTGCAACTTTTTTTGAACTTACAGGGCAAAAGTGGAGCCCGAAAAGTTAAAGGGCAAAAGGCAAACATAGTCGAAATTAAAGGGCAGAAAAAATAATTTGCTCTTTTATTTTATACCTTTATCATAGATTAGCAAAATAAGCTCTTCTACTTTTTTATTCATAATTCGTTGCGCGTAACCTTTCTTAATTGTATCTTATAATACATCCAAAGAAAATGAGTGAGATCAGTGAAGGCAAAAGAAAAAAAAAGAAAAAAAAAACGGAAGCAAAAATCAAATGTTGATTGTTGGACGTAAACTTCTTTTACGAACTTTTATTCAATGGCGAGGTTCCAAAAAAGGTTGAAATTCTCGATAGCATCAAGATTAAGTCGTGGATTTGGTTGAAGTCTAGGCATAAAGGTTTTTTGTTTTCTTTTTATGATTGGGCAAATTTCCCATTTGCTTGTTTGCTTTGAACTCTTTTTCTGAGT
This sequence comes from Linaria vulgaris, assembly GCA_948329865.1. NCBI lineage: Eukaryota > Viridiplantae > Streptophyta > Magnoliopsida > Lamiales > Plantaginaceae > Linaria > Linaria vulgaris. The sequence continues at coordinate 79,928,541 of OX415253.1, forward strand.
ACTGTATGTACTCTTTTTATTTTTAATAATATGCACTTTGCTTTGTCGATCAAAAAAAAAAAACTTTGTTTGGAATCTGGTCACCTTCTTTAAGCAAATTATAATAAATAATCTATATATATTTAAAGGAAGAAAATCTAAGAATAAAAATAAAAGAATAAAAGAAAGGAACAACTGTTATTGTCCGCAGGGCAGTGTTTTCAATTTCTTTTCACGTGGTGGCTAGTAACAGAAATAAAAAAACTGTAAAAGAAGAAAATAAAAAATTAGTTACTTTGTGGTATCAAGTCTAAAAAAAATGAAACATTTTAGACAAATGCCAAATGTTATGAGCTGGTAGTGCTACCAGCGTCGAATTAATCCACCGTTGTAGGTCAATTTTCAGGTACAAATTAATGCGTGTTGTTTGAAAAAACAAAGTTTATTAGGTACATGTTCCATTAAATCCTTGATAAACTTGCTCTACTCATCTGTTAGTTATTAATGTCATAATTTGTTTCGTGATCCCGTATGCTCTTAGTTTTTTTTTTTTTTTGGTAGCATCTATCATATATGAAGAGATATATAGGTAAAGCAACGATCTAGCATGACCTGAAGCCCAATTAACTCGACAAACCCTAGCTAATAACTAAGATATTAAGAATAGGCCCTAACTATATAGCTAATAAAACCGTAAACCAAAACGAAATTGAAAATATCTCTTATTATACGAATTAACTATTTTTCAAGCACATGGGAGATGAGTTTATTACAGATTCGGTTAGAGCATGTTATACCATAATTTGTATATCTTTAGTGGACCTATCAAAACACTTTTGTCCTACAATGAACCGGCCCAATAGGCCCAGTCACGAGTCAGATCATCTCAAATAGACCATCCCGATAAAATGGGCCAAAAAGCTAATTAAAATTTAATAATCCAATTTTCACAATCTAATTATAACTAATCTAATCTAATTTATCTAATTTTCACAATCGAATTTTAAACTAATCTAATTTAATTTAACAATCTAGTTTTCACAATCCAATTATAAACCAATCTAATCTAATTTAAGAATCTAATTTTCACAATCGCATTATAAACTAATCTAATCTAACAATCTAATTTTTATAATCTAATTATAAACTAATCTAATCTAATTTTCATAATGTAATTATAAACTAATATAATCTAATCTAACAATCTAATAAACTAATAATCTTACAAATTAATATTTAGCTTACTAATTATATACTAATTAATATATATATATATATATATATATAATCTAATCTAATCTAACAATTTTCACTAATCTAATCTTTTTTTTTAATCATTCACTAATCTAATCTAACAATAATCTTTTTTCTTTCATCATTCACTATTCTAATTTAACAATCTAAAAATCTTCACAAATCTATTTTTTTCCTTAATCATACACTAATCTAATCTAACAATCAAACATTCTTCACTAATTAACTATCTAACAATATTAACTAATATAACAATCTAACAAATTAACACAAAATTAGCTCAAATTAACACATTTAATACAAATTAACATTCTTAATTAATCTAACAATCTAACAATATTAACAAATTAACATAAAATTATCACAAATTCACAAATTAACAATCTAACTAATCTAACAAAATTAACACTAATTAACAAATTAACATTTTAATTACTAATCAACATTCTTCACCAATCTATTTTTTTTTTGTTAATCATTCACTAATCAAATCTAACAATCTAACATTACTCACTAATCTAACAATATTAAAATCTATAAACATTAACACAAAATTTGGATTTAATGAAAAATTGAGAAAAAAAAACAAAAAAAGGGGTTACCGATCGCTACTTATCGCCGGCGGCGAAGAGGCGACGGAAATGGACGGAAAAGGGAGGAGGAGCAGAAACCCGAGCGGAAAGGGGCGGAGAAATGGCGGAGAGAGGGCGGAGAATGTGCGGGGAAAGTTTGGGGGACTCAATTTGGGTCGCCCTTGCAATTTTCGATCGCTGAAATATGTGGGTCGGGTCGAATCGACGATTTTCGGGCGGAGATGGTGAGGGTTTGAGAAAAAAAAAGTTTTTTTTTTTATTTATAGCAGGAAATTAGCGACCTAATTTAGGTCGCTGATAATGTCCGCCCTAAATTAGGGCTGAATGCATGACAATTTGGCCCAATTTCGGCCAAAATGTGTGGCCAAATTTCAGAAGGGACTTTTAGCGACCTAAATTAGGTCGTTGAAGGTCTCCTTAATTTTCATTAGGTCGCTGAAACATGTTAGGACTATCAACGACCTAAATTAGCTCGCTGTTACCTTCAGAGACCGCTGAAGACGAGCAACATAATTTAGGTCGCTACTGGGCGGTCCCTATTGACCGCCCAGTCTTGTAGTGATATATGTGTATGTGTGAATATTTTCATGTGGATGTACGCCAATATTTAAATGACAATAAACAATATGATAACGTGCACTTGCGTGCTTTCACTGAAACAAAGTGGCCCGCAAAGTTGTCTGATAAACAAGCAAAATTGACATAACCCACTTGAACTCTTTAACCCCAGTTCGGCAGTTTGGGGAACACAGAGAAAAGAACAGAATGGACCAGAGATATATATAGCAGCCCCTCAATTTGTATTATCTCAATTGTATTCATATATATATGATCACCAAATTAAAGAATTATATTCATGGATCTATTAAGGTAATAAGATGATTTACACAAACTATCCCTAACTTATGTGTAATTTGCACAAGTAATTAACTCCCCGGCTTCACAGATCATACAACCATATCGTCTATATCATGTGTGAGTTTACACTTTACGCCTTATAACTTAAATCTTATGAAAAACCTTATGCCAGAAAAAAATTATTTTTGTTCTTTCTAAAGCACAATTGGTCGTCAAGTAATTATGCTTGCTTGATTATTGTACTAATACATATATTTGGAAGTTACTAACTGTTACACTAAGTAATACTTATTCCCCAAAAATTGGTGATATATGAGAAATTCATCAAGATAGATAATTGTTGTACTGTATAGTTGCAAAAAGTTGTGGTACATGAGTTCAATATCTTGCTTAGATTAGAACTGATGGGATTTTGATGAAGTTGTAATCTCTGATGAAAACTGTGTTTCTCTGCACTTCTTGTGCATTTAATTATTAGTAAATTCATTTTTCTTTCCAAAAAAAAAGAAGAAAAGTTAATTTTCGTATGAGTTTATTAATTGTTTTTACCTTTTAAATCTTTGTCTTCATAATTATTTTACATTTTATTGCACCGAACAAGCAATAATGATGGTATATGTATATAATGCGGCCTCATCTTTCTAATTATCAAAATCCTTACCATTAGACTTCAATGTACTAGGACTCGTAAGCACGACCTTGTCAAATTTATCGGTAAGTCATCAATTGTGACTCAGCAAGTTTGTTGTTGACTCCTTATGACCTATTTGTTGCGGTGTCGCCACCACCTCTGCTATCAAAATTTGTACTCTCATATAGGCATAACGATATTAGCTATTTTTAATTGTTCATAACCACAATTCTATCCATGTTCGCATATAAAATAAACTCCAAATCTCTTTCAAAGTATTCCTTAGTTACATGTGTTGATTCCTTATGACCTACTTTTATTAGTGTCACCACCATCTCTAAGCCACAAAAAGTATTGACTATCTTTAATTTTTCTTATCACGATGTATCCATGTCTGAAAAAGACTATGACATCTCCGTCATAAATACACCAGAGTCAATAATATTCCCGATCATATCAACTACCCTGCCCCCAATGATGGCATTCACGACCCTCGAAGCTCACCCTTGTAGACATGATCCTCATATGCAACAAAAGTAGCATCTTATGGGCACCAAATACAAGTCAAGACAACGCTCTTTGGCTTGTTTGTTTTATCTACCACCATAACAAGTCTCTTTATGAGTGCACAAGTTGCAGACTTCTTGTTATTAGCTACTATACTCTTCTCAAAATAGTGTACTATCTCTTCAACAAAAAGAACTTGTGAACTCTTATACTTGATACAGATTCTTAACTTTGATCTTAAAAACTTCACAAAATTAAACTTTTGTGTACTATATAACTTATTGCTTGGACATGTACATACTTGATTTGTATACTTATATACCTTTTTCCAGTGTACATAACATTATGATTAATTAATTACCATTGGTGAACATAACAACAAACTTTAAAGTAAATAAGACTTTATTTTATATAAATCAATGATAGTGCCTTATCAAGTTTATCAAAAAAAAAAAACCTAAACTCTATAACTTAATTAAGGTGTAACATTCGTAATCAAGATAATATAGTATACCTACCACTGAAGTGTGAATCGTCTTACATTAATAATTGTCCCTCATACTTTGAGGAAGTTACTCAAACACCATTGAACTCATATGCTTAACTTTTCAGAAAAATCTTAATTAACATCTTTTACAACATACAGTCACTACAAGAATACTTCTATATAGGAGGCGCAGAATGGCCTCCTATATCATCACAATCGCCTCCTATATAAAAGATAGGAGGCGATTACGTGCCAGCAACAGTTTGCCACTTATATAGGGGCCTTTTACTAGATGGGAGGCGATTAGTTGCCTTATGTCGTGTGAAGGCGCGTGGAAGGGGATTAATCGCCTCCTACCTTTTGGCGTGGAAGGCGAATAATTCCCTGCAAAGTATGTGGGGTCAGGTGCACTGATGACGTGGTGGGAGGCGCCTATGGTATTTATTTTTCATTTAAATTAATTCATATTCATATTATAATTATTTAAAAATAAAATAAAAATGTTGACGTGGTGGGAGGCGATTTATCGCCTCCTGAAATTTATTTTATTTAAAATAATAAGCACAATTCAGGTTTAATTTTTTTTTAAAAAAAATGGTGGGAGGCGATTTATCGCCTTCTGAAATTTATTTTATTTAAAATAATAAGCACAATTCAAGTTTCAAATAATAGAAAAGTTCGCAGACAGGGGGTTTCGATGTTGAGCCGAGAGGAACGTTTTGGTGGATCAGGGGACAGTGGTTTATCGAAAAGGCAGTGTACAAGTGGTTTAGATGGGCCATCACTACCGATGATGTATCAGACATTGGACAACGCTACCCAACCTTCGTCTTTTACGGCTCACTTGAGTTCTTTACACAACCATCAAGGTACGCCGTTGACGGGAGCCTTCACCCAGCCACAAGTGGTGTATACGCATATACAAATGGCGCCACAGTCGACGGGAGCGTATACCCAGCCACAGGTGGTGTATACGCAACCACAAATGGTGTATACACAGCCACAAATGGCGTCTCCTCAGCATCGTATGCCAATGCCTCAGTACGGGGCACCGCAGGGCGCATACAACAATGGGCCACATACAGTCACTGTGCCTGGCCAGCCCCATGGTATTTCACCTCAGCATGGTATGTCGATGCCTCAGTACGGAGCACCATATTCAATGCCCCAACAGACACATATGGGGGCTGGTGGCTCGAGCCAGAGTTGTGGCGCAGGATATGTCCCCGTTCAGCCAGCAATATTTGTCCCCGTTCAGCCAGCATGATCTGTCCCGGTTCAGCCCGTCGTTCAGCCAGCAGGATCTGTCCCCGTTCAGCCAGCGGAGCAGGCCTTTATGTCGGCTTGTGAGTTGTATGAAGCCGCTTTGGCTCAGCCGGTGATTTACTACAGACCGGTACCTTCGACTCAGCCATCGCAGGGAAACACAGAGGAGATAGAGGATGTGGATGAGGTTGAGGGAGGTAACACGACCGTGATTGAGGATGATCGAGAGTATGAGTTGGAAGAGGAGTTGGCCATATTGAGTACTTTGGATTCAAAAGATACGGGGTACAGAGGTTCGGGAAAATGGCAACGTGATCGAGAAACCGAGTCGTTGGGGCTTGTATTAACGGTGGCATATGATGGAAGTTTCATTGATGGCGCATCAGCCACGGTGACAAATTGTTTGAAGGAAGTGATGCGGAAAGCGCACACGGGATACCCTGAATTTACCAAGGACGAAAGGGAGAACGGGTGGAAGAAGTTTCAGGTATGTAAACTTGATTAAATTGACAAGTATGATTGAACTTTATTTTTTATTAAGATATGAAGAAATGCAATTTAATATATTATAGTGTTAATTTCAATATTTGTTACGTGCCTTGTAGAAATGCTATCGGTGGGACAAAAACAATGAAGTAAACATAGAGGCGACGTATCACAGGACGACCCAAAATAATTTCTCACGTATGATTATGAATTGCAAGAAATTTTGGTTGGCCTACAGGAAGGACCAAAACCATTCGGAGAAACACAAAACATTGGCGACTGGGGAGTGGCTTGAATCCTATATTAAGTATTGGCGAAAGAAAGAAACAAAGGATAGAGCTAAATCTTGGGAAAAAATCAGGCTAAGAGAGAAGGAGCTCCCTATATAGGCGGTTGCAAAAGTGCAGCGGCCTATAGACATGAAATAGTACGTGTTCCAATACTTTAAATTAATTACTATGTTTTATTATAGTCATCTAGATGTTTATCCATTTTCTATCTGTATTTTCAGGCTGGAATAAGAGGAATACACCCTGATGCAGTCCCTATTCAAGATGTGTGGTTGAAAACACATTCCAAGATGGAAGACAATGTAATGAAGTGGGGTAGTGAATGGGCGCGCGATGTTTATGTAAGTAATTGTTAAAACTATCTCTAATAGAATGTTCATGAGTATATTTTATTAGTATTAATAAAGAACACTCTTTGAATGATTTTTCTTAATTATTATGTTGCATTTGATCTGATTTTCTGTATGTTATGTATTTACGAGAAATTATTATTAGTATTATGTTGCATTTGATCTCTGACTACTATGTTGCAATTGATTTGATATGATCTGATTTGATCTGGTTGGTAGTTAATATGATCTGAATTATAAAGAACACTATTTCATGTATTTATGAGAGTTCTCTCAAATCTAATTTGATCTAATTAGTATTTGATCTGATCTGAATTTTAAAGAACACTATTTTATGTGATGGTATACTGGTATCCATTTTTTAATGCAGAAAGTGATATATATATATATATATATATATATATGTTGATAAATAAGTAGTCGTTGCTACTGATTTATGGGGTTTAGTTCTCTGGTACTGGAGAAAATAATTTGTGTGTTAGTGTGTGTCTTGTAGATATATTATTTTAATGATTATTGTGAAGATTGGTGGTGTTTGGGTGGAGTGGTGTTACTGTTTGGTTACCATTTGAGGTATTCAAATTGCTGGGCCTTGTTGCACTTTGTGGATTTGATTCAGTGTCTGTGTTTAGATTCTGTGTTTGATCTGATAAAGTATGTAATATAGATTTCCTTGCTGGAATTTTGAAGTCATAATATTGCATTTTTGATAGACTACTATGTTGCATTTGATATGATATGATCTGATTTGATCTGGTTGGTATTTGATATGATCTGAATTGGACAGTCGAAGTATCTACGTGAGTCTATAATGGAGCACATTGCTGATATGAGAAAGTGGCAACCGTTGAATAAAGCCGCATGGTTGCGTGCTGTTGATGGTGCAAAGAAGAACTTTGTTCCGGGCCTTTCAAAGTGTGGCGACCCAGAGTTTGTCGGCTTTGAGACAAGGGCAAAGCCTAAATTCGGGCATATGAACAGGTACGAAGAGTTGCTTGAAAAGCAAACCATGACAATAGCATGTTTGATTGAAGCAAATGCCGCAAATGACGAACAAATTGCTAAACAAGCAGAGGAGCACCAGTCCTTGAAGCAACTGGTGAAGGCCATGTTCGTGTTGCAAGGTATACAGATTCCCGTCGAATTTGCTCGTCTATTTGAGGAACGTCAACCAGCACCAACACCAGCACCATCAACTGAACATGAAGCCACACAATCATCTGTCAGAGCATCATCATTTGTTGGAGCATCATCCACTGGACCATCAAATGCAGGATCATCACCTATCGGGCCTGTTCATGTTCCAGTGACAGGAGATTACCACCCGGACATGTCAGCTGTTGCTAGTGAGACTTGTCCACATTCCTATTAGAACTCGTTAATTGTTAAACAATGTTTGATTTAAAGTTTAGGCATGTATTATGGACTTGGTTGACTTGTTATTTTGGTGTTATTTGCCGTTCTTGTTTGACTCGGTTATGGACTTATTATATTAGAATCGTTGGTATTTGGTTATTGGCTTGAGCTTATTTGTTGTGTAATTTGGTTATTGACGTATTATTTGGAATATATTGATGTTTTGGTAGTATAGTTGGATGAATTTTGATTGTTATTGGTATTTGGATGAATTTTTTAGTTTTGCAGTTTTGGAGTTCTGGAAATTTGTTCTGGAAAGTTGAAATTTTGTACTGACTCTGTTTCTGGCGCCTGATAATTTTTTATTTTTTTTTTAAATTGGGAGGTAAGTAGTCGCCTCCCACAACATTATATTTTTTATTTTTTTAAAACAAGTTTGACCATTAATTGATTTTATATATAAATTTTTTTATTTTATTTATGAATTATGTGGCGCTTAGGTATAATTTTTTTTATTTTTTATTTTTAAAATGGGAGACAATTAGTCGCCTCCCACCCCATTATAATTTTTAATTTTTTTAAAACAAGTTTGACCGTGATTTTAAATATTAATTTTTTATTTTATTTATGAATTATAGGAGGCATATATTCGCCTCCCACCACGTGGCGGGATTTAATTGGATCAGTTTTGTTTATTTGGCTGGGGTGTCAGCTTTTCTGAAATAGGAGGCGAATTTGGGCCTTTTGAATGTCTGTAGGCCTGGATTCGCCTTCTATATTACATCCTATTGTTGATGGCCCGTAATCGCCTCCTATATGGACATGTTATATGGAAGCATTGTTGTAGTGAGTATTATCATATTATGTATAATGTCACAAACATGAGGAGTGTTTTGTGTAATATGCCCATATTTATATTAGAGGGCAGTCATAATATACTTAACACAATAAAAGCAAGATATATCGATCTTTTGAAAAATATACCATGAAGTTAAATTATTGAAGAATTGACATATACATAATAGCAAAATCCTTAACCTTAATTGACTCGTTAAATCATGTTTTTATGAGGTCAAATATGAAATAAAACCTCCTCCCTAATTTGCTCGATCTCTCTCACACACACTCGTCAAACTTGAAAACTTCGAATTTGTATTTAAAAACAAACACAGCCCACCGATTTCTCCCATGCACTTGTCCTCATCAGCACCAACACAGCTCCTGAAGTGTTTTAACATATTTCACATTTGTTCATGCCTCCCTTATCACTTTGTCCATAACTTGTCCCTTAACAATTATCAGCTTCCTTTAAGTAACCCCATTTCTCCCCTGCCACACAATCAAGAAACATATTCAGAGTTCGGTGTAGAAGGATCTCTTACTTTTCTTTTCTTTTTTTCCTTTTTCAATAAAAATAAAACAAAGAGAAAATATTTCCTATATATATATATAACCTCAGTCTTACACTGATCATTATTCTCATTCCACATTTAGTTCTACAATGTCTAGCAGAAGATCACGTTCAAGACAGTCGTCAGGATCAGTTTCCAGGATAAGTGATGATCAAGTCGCAGATCTGGTATCCAAATTGCAACGACTTATTCCTGAAATCCGCACCAGGCGTTCCGACAAGGTACTATATTAATTTGTATATTATTGTTACTTGTTGTCTGTGAACTCTTATTTTTCTTTCAATTAATAACCTATAATATTTTTGTCTGTGGCTTAAGTTTTAGAATTAAAAAGAGTCGTGTTGCCCATACAACATGCATCCATTTAATTCAGCGGCATGTCATATTGTCATGTGGGACTTTAATGTTCCCTAGTAAAAATAATATATATGTATATATATATTTATGAAAATAACTTCTTTTCCATTTTCTTTATCTTTAAACATGGAATAAACTGTTTATTACGGTAGTCCACAATTGTTGAAAATAAATAGCACTGATCTAGAACTTTCGATTCTTTTTTTTTAATTATAAAAGGATCACGATCGAGAACCGTAAAAAGCGCGATTTATTTTCTTCTTATTTTGACTTTGATAACTTGGTATGATTTTTTGAAATAACAAAATTTTATGGTCAGGAGTCAATTGATATAGATTATTATGGGCAGGTTTCGGCTTCAAAGGTTTTGCAGGAGACTTGTAACTACATTAGAAATTTGCATAGAGAGGTGGATGATCTGAGCGATCGGTTGTCGGCGCTTTTGGAATCCACGGACAGTGATAGTGATCAAGCAGCCATTATTAGGAGCTTGCTAATGTGATACTAGTATTACCTAGAGCTAATTAGATAAATATGCTTTCGGTTTTTTGTACTTACCCCAGTGTTAAATGTCTAGAGTTTGGTCATCATATTAGGCCAACTTAGGACTTTTTATTTACTTTGTTGCAATATATGTTCCCTATCTGTAATACCGTGCATTGTACCGAGTTTTAAATTGAGGTAAGTTATTGTATCCAAATCTGCTGGCTAGGTAAGAAAAAAATCTTTAAGTCCAACTACGTACTGTAACATGCATGGTGCAACAAATTAAATGACTAAGATTTCATGATTTTTTCTAAATTACAGGACATTAACCCCCACAACACCCTATTTCATCAGCGAATTAACACAAATAACCAAATTTATCCCCATCGTGCAGCCGATGTACCTAACTAAAACTCTTATTCAAATAGTTTCAAACTAATTATAAACGTACAATATAATTCAGAAAAATACCTTTTGCGCTAATGGGGTTTCATTATAAATGTCACCGGACAGAATCGCATGCTCTCTCTTTGATTTCTCACGGGTAATGTGTGTGTATATAATAGTAAATATATATAGAACATGCGAATCCGTGCTCCTTTGTTTTCACCAACGAGCTCTTTAAGCCTGAAATACACGAAAACAAACTCAAATAAACTAACTACTTAAGGAATTCACACTTTAACTTGTGATATGGTAATATTGTCTAAGAATGATTATTTTAGACACTCATAAAGTAATTTTATTTTATTTTTGGTTCAAAAAGTGTACTATATTATATATAGAGAACAAAAGAGTCTTCACTTTCATGCATTATGAGCTCTCACGTCATCATCATGTATTGACTCTTTGGGATGATGTGCGAGCAAATGAACATAAACCATGCATTGTATTAGGGAAACAGACTTTGGTAGAGAATCGATGGCATTCAATCTTTGTCATTGTGGATTTTTGTTTTCCAGATATATAAGGTTTTTGAATGTCTTATCAATCATCGTGTTGTTTACCTTATAGATTCATCCAACAACTAATTTCATTTGTTCCATATGCAAGCCAAAAAATGTATGGCCTTATCAATGCTGACTTTCATTTCCTCAACTAAATTGGGTTGATCTTTATTCGACCATCGACGTGAGTGTGGACCGCCTTCATTTCGATGAAGCTCATTCCAGCACAAATCTACTCAACCTAGTTCCCTCTCGGCTCAAGTCCATCAAGCTAAGTATTACACGAATTCTCACTTGTGCTAGCTCAAGCTCGTCCTTCCCACATGTGGGCTGGAATCAATCCTAACTGTCCTTCCCTATCATTCCAAATACGTCTGATGGCATGTAGGCCAAGGTAGTACGCTGAATTTTTGGTTAATAAAATGGTTGGGCAACTTCACCATATCTGATTTCATTCACAGCATTCAGTCTACGTACCTTTCTTTCCCCTAACCATTTATGTTGTCATTGGCCCGATCATTCATTCCTGGAACCTCAACTAGTTAGTACTCCCCCACCCTTGCCCCCTCTAATATCATTGCGCTATTCAACGTACCATGCTACCCCACATCACCCTTCATGACCATTTCTCCTAGGTCTGGTCTTCAAACGACATTTTCTCAATCTCAAGTGCTTATACCATGTTACCATCATCACATACCACCACTGTTTATCCCCACCTACCTTGCAAACCATCCACATATTGTCAATAAACCCAAGAGTAAAATTGTTTATGTGGTTTGTCATGTTAAAACTCCAACCAAGTTCTGTCTTGTCACCAAAGTCTCATTGTTGATCTTATCTACCCCTTACGCCAGCAACACCCAGAATCTCGTGAACATATCTTCTACTCTGCCAGATAATCAACCCTATAATTTAAAGATTTCTGCCAGATGGTGTCGATTATTCGCCATAGCCACCATGCTTATGCATCTCTCTCCCCCCCCCATTAGGCAACGTCGAGTTGTGCTTTTTAGGGCTATTTTGAGGGCTACAAACAACCTAATTTTTGAAAAAAAAAATTGTCACTTTCCATTCTTTCCATGTCATTTACACCCACCAAATCCGTAATTCAATTTTTCATACCCTTCTTACTACTCAAGAACCACCACAACATTCTTTACCTTAAATGGAACCCACCACCCATCAGTTATGCTCAGTTAAGTGTAGAAGGACCAGCCTATGATAACCGATGATCTGCAGGTTATTGGAGGTATAATTCGACTCACATGGCAATTTTCTTTTTTCTTTCTCTTAGTCAGTGTGATATTCCACCAACGACTAGACATGATTTTGCGCACTCATAGACGGATTGAGGCATGCATGGTCTATACAGTTATCCCATCTCATCGTTGCTGCATACTCTCTTTATATGGTTGATTGCATCACTAAGGACACAAGCGACGCCTGCACATCTTATTACTGGACTGCTCATGGAGATTCAGACTAGCATCACTCACTTCACTCAAGTCAAGGCCAAGTTTTTGTATAGAAAAAATAATTAGGTTACAGACACACTTGATAAATTAGGTGCCTCTTCGTTTTCAACCCAAGATCCATCACTCGATCAACTTTTTTGACACCATCATACAATGTTGAGGACATATGCCCAACCTTGATGCACCATTTACTATTTTTTTTTAATTCGATTGTATTGTGTGTTTCTCATTCTCAAATTCATTGTAATAAAATTGTAGTTTCATTGTAATTAATGATGCCTATCATTGGTTAAAAAAAATCACATACCTACCCCTCATGATTATAATAGGCGAGTTTCAATTATGATGGTCAAATTATCCCATGTCTTCCTCCTTTAGTTCTAGTTTTTCATGGTATGACTTAGACCCTTGAAATGACTAACAATTGAGAAAAATACATAGTATTTGTGAATGAACATTTTGGTATCAACATAGACCATGCGTTGGATTATTGCTAAGATTTAATGGTATGTAATATTTTCTTCAGAATTGAGCTACGAATAATAACATCCCATGCTCAAGATCTTTTCATATCACAAAGATCCGGATCCTCGAATTTGCGGAAGTGGAATTTTGTGAAAACCTTTTTCTATTCATCTCATAATATGTAGAATATCACTTTCATAAATCCCTCGAGCAACAACTTTTATCGAGTTTCGAGGATACGTGATTGTGATCTTCACACAATTAGTGTACGTTTTTATTAACAAATTTGAAGGTTAATATGCAACACTATAATTAATAATAGAGATTATACCTTTTCAACCATTACAGTTCGTATATTAGTAAAAATTTATGTGAGACTTTAAGCCACAGTTGGATCTCATTTTATCAACGCTTACGAATCCGAGTGGGCGGTCTTCTCTATTTTGGCAAATCTACTTCAAGCAATCAACTAGAAAAAACTTTTGTTGAACCCTTGAGTTATATAAATCTTGTATGTATTTTCTTCTTTTGTTCTAGACTTTTTTCTCTCCTCTTATTAATTAAAATAGAGAAAAAACAGGACAAAAATTCAAATCTTCAATATTTAAAGAAGTGGGGGCGTGCGTGTGTGTTTTGCAGGATATATGAGATGGAAAATTCTCTTACAAATTTTATCCCGCTAGGAAACTTTCTTTTATTTTCTTTTTTAAGGTATTCCTTAGGAAACTCTAACTAAGCATATCTTAGAGGTAAGGCAGGGCAATTCTCTCTTGTCTCTTTTCCATAGCTTGTATTATCTAAATAAGATAAATATCTCATTTATTATTGACTTTATATTATGAAATATTAATTAATTAATATATAATAAATATAAGCTATATTTTAGAAGAAATAAGAGAAGACTAAAAACATTTTCTCTTAAATCACACGGGGTGGTTATAGCTATAGTTGGGCTCAATTATTTTTGTTAGATGTCTTTATAATTTCTCAAATAACAAACTCCAATTAAACCCCAATTAGTTTACTATTTATTTTATCTTAAAAATTAAAACTATGTATACAAAATCCTAATTTCTTCTAATTTCGTACAATTTCCTCCCTTTTAGCTTTTTTTTGCCGAAATATGACTTTAGACTTAAAAAACATGAAAATAATTTTAAAAAATACCAAATAATATACTCCAGTAGACATTTCATAATATTTTCGACGAAAATGTTTTTTTAATATTATTACTTATACGTATATTACAATAATTCGGGAATTACTTTTATAAAACCTTTAAATTCCCAGTATTTGATCACACTTGACGTATATAGAATATATATATGTAGTCAAAAGCAGTGTTTTCAGACCCGGACCGGACCGGCCGGTCCGACCGGTCTGGCCGGGAACCGGTGCCCTCACCGGTCCGGGTCTGCCCAAAAAATGGGTTTTTAGAGTGGACCGGTCGAACCGGTGACCCGGACCGGTCGAACCGGAAAACCGGTGACCCGGACCGGTCCAGTGAACCGGTCACACCCTTTTTTTTTTTTGACAAAAAATTACAATTTTGCCCTGGCAGCTTTTCAACAAAACAAAGAAAATTCCCTCAGCCTTTGTACTGCCTGCGACTGAAATAACAAATAAGAAAGAAAAAAAAGAGGAGAGAAAAAAAACTAGGTCACTAACTGTCGCCGCTTCGCCTACTCCACCGCCGCGTCGTCTGCTCCACCGCGAAACTGCTCGTACAGCTCGGCCATAGTTGCAGTTCCAATAAGTCGCTGCCTCTTTTTTGTTTTTTTTTTAATCTTTATCGATTTTTCATTTTTTGTGTTCTAAGTTCTAAGTTCTATACTTCTAATCTATGGTTTTTTTGCAGCCTATTGTAAATTTCTAACGAGTGTTCGTTGATTCCGACAATAATATTGGTGTGAATGTGGAGGAGTGTCTAATTATCAAAATATTGGTGTGAATGTGGATGATCACGATGCCTCGTGATGAATGTATTGTACTTTATTTTGTTGCTATTTTGTTATTTGTGTTTTTTTTTTGGCTTGGTAAAATTTTGAATTTGGAAACTTAAGTTGGGATTTCTTAGTTGTGAACTTGTGATAATATATTAATATAATAGCATAATATATTTATTTTTATATTTATTTTTGTGGAACGTTGACTAAAGTCAACAAACCGGTTCAACCAGTGGTCCAACCGGTCCGACCTGTTGACCCGCTGCCCAGTAGCCTCACCGGTTCTGTGACCGGGCCGGGTCTGAAAACACTGGTCAAAAGCACACAAAGTAGGACTTCCCTTTGTACTCTGTCGGTGCCTTAAAGTCAAAGTAAAAAATGCCCACGGATTAAAGCAAACATATTCAAAGTTACAGTGATCAGCTGCATCGCGTCTCATAGCCTATTCATGCAATTTATTCGGTAAGTCAATAAGCATTAGCCAAGTCATCAATTGGTGTATTGGTTCTCTTTATATGGGCCACTAGCAAGAAACCCCCCTGTGTTATGGAAAAGAGGCAAGAAACCCCCCCATGAAAACAAAATAGGCAAAAACACCCCCTGTGTTAAACAAATCATAGCATACTGCCCCCCTTCTCTTTCTTTATACGTATTTTCTTTCTTTATACGTATTTTCACCAGAAATGACTCATTTACCCCAAAATTAAAAAATAGTCATTTCTTCGTCCCACCATTTTCCCATTTTATATTTATGCTTAATTATTTAAAAAAAATATATTGGATGCTTGAACGCATCTAATTATGTTACTGTAAATTTTAAAATTAACTTATTCTAATATTTAAATGAACTTATATTTTCGTAATATTTATTAAAATATATAAGTACTTTAATAAATTAATATAATTAAACGAAAATTTATTTTTTTAATTAGTGAAATCCAAAAAAAAGTGAAAAATGTCATCTTCCCCAAAAATAATTTTTGGCAAAATTATTGGCCATAAATAATAATTTTCTTCCTTTTTAACACCAGAAATAATTTTATGTAAAATTTTGTTATATTTCATGTGATGAACTTCTATGAGTTTTCTAAATTTGTACTACTTTAATTGTACGTACAAGTCCAAAAGAAAATTTACATTTCAAAATATTTTAGAAGAGATACATTTCTAAATAAGAGTTTTACCGACAATTTTTTAACAATACCAAAAAATTACAGCAAAAAATGTAGGCAAAAGTGCATAAGTTTTTTGAAGATGGATAATTTGCAATTATGTTGAAATTATATGGACTTATTTGAAGTTTTTAATTTTTAGAGGTTATTCAGATAGTTTTCTAAATTATTGGCATTATTTGTCTATTATCATAATATGAGGGATTGTTTTGTTGCTTCTTTTCATTTCACAGGGGGTTTTTTTGCCCGTTTCAAATAACACAGGGGGGTTTTCTGCCAAAAACCCAAGTTATTTTATAAGAGAATATAAATTCCCACTCTCACTTCTTGGCAAGTGTATCACACTCTCGTACAAAAGGGGGTTATTTGCTACGTATTTCAATACACAGGGGGGTTTTCTGCTTCTTTTTATTTCACAGGGGGGTTTCTTGCCTGTTTCGAACAACACAGGGGGGCTTTCTGCCAAAAACCCTCTTTATATCCTACTCCATACCTTTGTATATGACAATATATATTAATTCTTTTGCTTATATAAATAATATTGACCTAAGGTTTTCAGTATTTTCTTATGTGAAACTTAATAACATTATTATCTTCAGAAATTGCGATTGTTGCTGCCTTGCAAATATTCTTAGTGAGTATTTGAACTATAAGTTTAAATCATATTACACCTTACTAATTAAAGAAATAAATATAAGTTTTATTGTCTTTCGTTTACCACATGTTGATATGCTTTATTTGTAAGAGCTCAAATCTAAGTAGATAAAATAAGAAACTAACATTAGCATGAGGTAGAATATATTGTGTTTTTACTTATTCTATATATTTATGACACAATCCTCTACGAAAACATAATGTAATTATTAAAGAGGCGTCCTTCTTGGGCTTCCATATATAGTTTAATCAATGCAGTGTATGCAATTTAGTACAATAAATTTGTACATAAAGTATATCGGGTGTTTGCAAATTAAATCGTCACATAGACTAATATTGTGTTGTCGAGGAGTCTTCAGGATTAGTTTTGTCCATGATGCATCAACAGAACAAGAACACAAGTCAACAAGTCGAGTCTGAGGTAGATCGAGTATTATCGAATACCTCGATATCGAAGTGGCCCATCGAGTATCATGTCCCGATAGCCGTGATATATTGAATGTCCAAATGAATCGGCTATAAACACATATATCGTACATAATAGGCTGAGTATAATATTCAATACAAGAAGAGTAAACAGTAGAATGCAATGAATGACTTATTTTGATCATCAACGGATGGTTTTATAGGCCTTAGGAATGTGGGACTGCAATCCGTAACTCCCAAGTACAACTCGTATTTTCATATAATGAGTAGAATCCTTGATGTACCTCTTCTTGGATACATGAGTGTAATACTCAATGTATCCTAATTTGTTGTTTAGCCGCCCAAGTTGGCCCATGCTGAGTCTTACTGAGCCAGTCATATTTTTCCATATCATAAATTAGGTATAGTCAACAAATATAATTGAGTTTCAACATTTTTGTGCAAAAATAAATTTGTTAGAAAAATACCAAGTACAATTATTGTAAGGATAAAGAATATTACAAAATTGTAGGAATAATAATAATAAAAAAAACTCTTGTAACTTTGTGGAGAGAGAGATTAGTACTTTTTATAAGTTCGGAGTTGAGAATCTATGCAATATGGAGTATGTATTCCTATTATTGTGATTCTAAATAAAAGAAATGGAGTTGATATGAGAAAGCTGAAATAGTAAAATAATTAAATACTGCCGTGTATTTAAGGATTTACTGTGTATATGTCATCTCAAATTTATAATGTATAAAAAGTACTACTAATTTCGGTTAGTAACATAAACTTTTTTGACACTTAAACGGAATTCCATAAATATTCAAAATTGGTTCAAGCTTGCCACTTTGTGAATATAACCTATCATAGCTATAGTCAAAAACTCAAATTTTACTTTTATAGTATTGTGGAACAAAACAATAACTAATTTTAAATAATAAAAGAAAATTATTTCACGTTTTTCGTGTTTCTGTTGATAACTACTTGAGACAAAAAAAAAAAATTTTGTTTCAAAAGTATCTCTCACAACTTTAAATATTTAAAAAAAACTCGTAATATTTGAAATCCTTCCAACATGTCTCTAACTAAAATTTTTAATATCAAGTAACTTATAAGTACACGTGTATTGCTTTGATATTTTTCAAGGAAAAAAAATTAAAAATCAAAGAGCCATGTTGCCGTGTTGACCCGGATCCATGAATGACGAATTGACGACCCTACACCCGCGACGCACCATAATACTATCTCCCCCCGCCCAAATCTTCTCATGTGTTTCACTTTCACCCCCAACATTTCCAAATCAAAACCCTCTGAACCCATAATTTTCATCACAAATCAGATCAACCAATGCTCCATTAACAAAAATCCATGGACGCCGTATCGATCCGAGTACCGTACAGAAACCTGAAGCAGGAAGTGGAGCTAGTAACCGTCGATGACTCTTCTTCACCATCACCAGATCATCACTCGTCGGCGTCGGATCAGAATCACGCAGTTGCAGCACCGATGAATAATAATAATAATAATAATAATAATAATAATAATAATAATAATAATAATAATAATAATAATAATAATAATAATAATAATAATAATAATAATTGCAGCTTATTGACGTTGATACTCAGTTGTACGGTCGCCGCCGGTGTACAATTCGGTTGGGCGCTTCAACTCTCTCTCCTCACTCCGTACATTCAGGTGATAACATTTTGATACTGTTACTGGATTTTGATGCTTTCGGTTTGTATTTGCTAGATTCGTGGTTATGGTGCTGTTTATTGATTGTTGTTAGCGTTATTCGAGTGCATTATTGAAATGTCGAGCTTAATTTCCGAGTTTTCGATCAGGATTTAGTGTTTCGAGTAAAATGTAGAAAGGTCTGAATTGCAGCTGATGTACGTTGATTGCATTTTTTGCTACTGTAAAACCTGAATATATGTTGACAAATGCTGTATTGTGGGATAGAATTTCTTAGCAAGCCTTACTGTGGCAACATGATTCCCCTAGAGATGTTGATGCTGCATGTCGGTGTATTAAGATTGGTTAGGTGGATCTTGATACCTTCAAACTCTGTGTAGTGATGTTTTGCTTTGACAGGTTGGGGTGAAAGCACTGATAGTGATTGTGGAAGGTTTGGTTTATATGGTCATGATTGTTGTTGCTATGGCTGGTATAATTTAATCGATTGCCTGAATCGCTGTAACTTAGTCTGTCGAGGTGTACCTGCCATTTTATTGAAGGTGGAAGGTGTCCAACTAGCATTTTGAATTGAATTTAGAGAGAGAGAGAGGGGCTAGGGAAAACGATAGAAAAGAAAACAAGACCTGTTATCTATTTTGCTATATGATACTAGTTGATTGCTCACATTTTCTCCAATAATAATATCGCAATACTTTTAAGGAAATTCGTAGACATTAACAACAATTAACATTGCTAATCAGATCTCAAGGTTAATTATTATCTTTCTTATATGGCCATGGTTGAGAAGTAGCTCCTAAACCCGAACTGGCGTTAGTTTCCTGAAGTTTCTTGTAAGATGTGGACCTAGTGGGTTGAGTCTTTTTCTCTTCGTGAAGTGCTCATCATGGTTCTTCATTTCACTTTTTACCATGGCCATTTGAGAAAGGAAACCACACTGGTCATGTACTATGAGTATTTTATGTCCATTTTTGTCAATTACAAGCATCATTCTACTGCTTTTTTGCTTTCAAAGAATGGAAGCGTTATAATAAGTTGATATTACTCACAAGGGTGGAACAGGAACAGACAACCCACTGTGAGATACGAAACTATACGTGTACTTCAGGGTGAAGCCAGGTTCAATCCTGAAAGCAGAATCAATGTTTTGGATGCCTTAGAATAAAATGTGTCTAGGATTTGGGATTGTGTTACTCATTGTTCCTGTTATCTTTTTAATACAACGCCTAGTTGATCTATTTCCTTTTTGCTTTTTTCTTTTGTAACTTGATACAATCATAGTATATAACCTATGTAATGCGTAGCACAGTATATCAGACTTTTATGACTGTTCTTTTTCTGTCTACTTATATTCTTTCATTTTATCGTTCTGCTTGTTGAATACATGTATTTGAAGAATATGGACTTATTTATTGTATGGGGTTGTTAACTTTTTGGGTTGAAGAAATCTAAGCTGTATGTCTGCCTTTTTCATATTTTGAAATGTTTGCTCTTTGTTTTTTTGTTGACTTTACTATTTGTTCTCATGCAGACGCTTGGCGTGGATCATGCATTTTCTTCCTTTATATGGCTCTGTGGTCCCATAACAGGTCTTGTGGTATGTGATAAACACAAATATCTTTCTACTTTTAAAGGTTATTGTTAAGTTCAATATTAATGTAGCCTAAGAAGCTCAACTGAAAGGTGTTGAATTTATTCATTACGCCTTTATCTAGCTAGTGGATTTTCAAGTATGTTACCTGAAACCTGATTGTTGATTATTTTGTACCCATATACATTTGATAGTAAACTGCACGTCTTGTCAGATAGTAAACAACGAATCGTGGGTTCCATAGCTTGTTACCTTACAACTAAAAGTAATAATATGTTAGAACTACGTTGATATATAAAGATTTTTTCTTTCTTCATATTTAAGATTGACAACAACTAGCTTTTCGGGTTTAAATAAGAGGTATATGCTCCTTGGGGTGCAACACATCCATGGAAATTAAGATGTCAATGAGTAGGAACACTGACGACTCAAGAAATTTTTACTTTCCCTAGGACATAATCTCCATTATACTGGTATTTGTTTGAATATCACCGGATTTTGTCAGGAATTATTTTACTTCAACTTCACTATAAAAAGACTGGAGGGCAAATCATAGCCTAGACCTATGTATCATGTTCTTCCTACGATACTCATGTCTTGGAATGGGCTTGGGTGTTTACTTACCCTTGAAATTGGAGAACTATCAGTCAATATGCGCCAATTCTGGATCCTTCATTATTACTACAGCACAAACTGAAAACTAAGTGATTTAAATGAGGTAGGAAAGTTGTTCTTACAAATTCACAGTTCGGTAAATGAGGTTCCATAGACTTGAAGACATGATAGGAATAGTTTAATCAGTAAAGGTTTGCTTAGGTAGTTTTCATCAATTCATTTTGCAACCTAAGTGAAATGAGTTCCATTCTGATAAGTGTTTCTGAGAAAGATTTGGTCTTCTATTACATTACATGTATTGAAATTTGAAAATATGGATACAAATTGTAATATTTTCTTAGAAAGTTTGATTCCCTGCTTCCTTCCACGAAATGTTTTTCAATTTTAAATTGAACTTGTGCTGAGGATCTAATTATACAGTCGAATTTTGTTATGTATTGATGTATATTAGCCTTTTCAATTGATAAACTGACATGTACAAACGCATTTCCCCTATACATGATCTCCTAACTTCAAATATGATGTCTGTAGGATCTTTCTTTCTTCACCTTTTATACCTCACTTTTAAGGTTTCTTGGAAATTTTTTAGAAAGGCGTAACAGTTTATTTTGGTTAATTGTCAGGAAATGAGAGAATTTAGTTCAATTTCTCATATAAATTATATATTTAGAGCGCCAAATTTTAATTCTAGTATTTGCCTGTGAATATAGTTGCTGGAATCTTCAAAATAGGCATATAATGTTTGGTGACGTTAAATTTGAGGGTAAATTGTGGGATAAGAAGATTACTTCCATTGCTGGTAAAAGTTAGTAATTATGAAATTATGGTTGTATTTCAGGTTCAACCTTGTGTGGGTATATGGAGTGATAAATGCACTTCAAAATATGGTAGAAGAAGACCATTTATATTTGTTGGTTCTATCATGATCTCAATTGCTGTAAGTGCATTGTGCCTCATTTATTTTTTCATTTGTGATTGAGTCCTATTGTTATACCAGCTAAACTAAGTTGTTAATTTAGGTGGTAATAATCGGGTTTTCTGCAGACATTGGTTACATTTTAGGGGATACAAAAGAGCATTGCAGGTATTTCAACTTTTTAAGTCATTTATATTCTATATATTGCTGCTTATGAATATGAAATATGCCTGACCAACTCATTTAACGCAGCACTTATAAAGGTACGCGCACAAGGGCAGCTGTTGTGTTCATAATTGGGTTTTGGATGCTGGACCTTGCAAACAACACTGTTCAGGTGAACTTGACTCCATACTTTACAAGTGAGGGAACTTTCAATTACTTGAATTTGTCAACAAACAGAAATCTAAGTATTTTGATTGTTTGTAGGGTCCAGCTCGAGCTCTCCTGGCTGATTTATCAGGTAATATTTCCCTCTTATTTTATTTCAGTCCCAAGGAAATCCGAGCTGGTTTACGTTTACACATTAGTTTGTATGTAATGGTCAGCGGAAGTGTTGTATCCATTATCCAACAACTTATAAGTAGGTTTAGTCAAAGCAGTTTGTGAAGTGCGTGGAAATAAATTATGTATCTGATACTTGCTTAAGTTCACTTCAAGAGATACTCCAATCCTCATGTTGTTTCTCTACCCTAATTTGTTTGGGAAATGGATAGCTGATAAAAATTTATCACTCTACACCTTCTCTCTGTCTCGCCCCTGCTCAACAAATCATCAGTCTGCCATTACCAGTTTGTTCCATTTTCTGCTCCCTGTTATGTCCTCCTTGATGTACACGAGGTTCTGTTTTGAAACCTAAAGTACTATATCATTGAGCAGTGAACAAAAATAATTTTTCCACCTCAATAATTCAATCCAATTGTTTTACTAGCATTGTCGTTTCTTCATCATGTTTGGCCATTGTTAGCCATGTGGGTTAACCTTCACCTTCTTCAACGTCTCACTAATGACCAAGTTGCAATGAAAAGAAAGGAAAAAGCATTAGGCCCTTTGGATTTCGGTTTTGTTTTTTATATTGAATTAGTTATGTATATCGGGCCTCAAAATATATCATCCACACCACTTGAGCGATTAGCCTATGTGGAATTAAAGTATCTCTACTTTTAATTATAGGTCCTGATCAGAGGAATTCAGCAAATGCCATATTTTGCTCTTGGATGGCTGTCGGAAATATTCTTGGATTTTCTTCAGGGTCTAGTGGAAACTGGCACAGGTGATGCTTCTGAAGTGATGATTTATACTCTGTTTGATGATATATATTTCTTGAATTTTTTGTAATTGGAAAGGTAACTATTTCATTAGCATACAATGTGATACAAGAAGTTACTGCATACAATCTTATTTCTGTTGGGTCAATCGTCAATGTATGTTAAGTAGTTGCATCATTCAAATAGTATGTATATGATAGATCTGTTTTTTCAGTGACTTAATACATTCGTTTGGGTTTGTGAACAGATGGTTTCCTTTTTTGACTAGTAGAGCCTGTTGCGAACCGTGCGGGAATCTCAAGGCAGCATTTTTGGTTGCAGTGGTGAGTAATTGCTTGAACCAGAGCCTATAACTTTGTGTACAAAATTGAAACGAAGTACCATGACATGCTGTTGACATATTGTATTCCATATGGGTGATGAACGATTAAACTCTTTGAGAGATGTACTGTAACTGCCGATGGTAAAGCAGTTCCTATATATCACCTTCAGCGGTTTATTAGATTCATGCAGGGACGTGATGCCAATAAACTGAGCTAATAGTTTAATTGCTCATAAATATGATGCCTATTTTAGGATATTCTATCTATACTTGATCAAATATAAAAAATGTAGAACAAGATGAAAAGGTAACTGGAGTTGGCTATTACAAAGTGGAAGCAAGAGTGAGCTGGTGTAGAAAGCTCATGTTAATACGGTTTTAGAAAAGAGGGATGACATAAAGAGTTTTTAACATGCATCTTGCACTCTGCAACAGGTTGTTTTGATGCCTTGAATTTGAATGGTGGCAGTAGTGTCTTTATCACAAGTCCCTCTTAGTTCATATAAAGAGAGTTTACTATAAGAAGTTGATAATTATTAATGTTGCCATTTTTTCTTCTTAATTATGATTTGTTTTGTCACTTTTGGTCATTTTATTTTTAAATCAGGATAATCTGATAAAGATAATAATGACATCGATTTTGCATTCGAGAATAACATGTTTCTCAATGTTCACGGGATTAAGTGAGTTGGGTATAACTTTATGATATCATGTTACAGAAGATCAATTATATAATACATTCCGCTTGGTGTTTTTTTTTTGTTGTTATAATCTGACAATCCAATTAATGAATGTTTATACCTCCATTCATTTATTTGTGAACGAATATGATTAAATTGCATCATTTGACTCGACGTGATTTACGTTTGGTTAATAGACTACACCGTTTAATTGTTTTACGGGCTTGGTTATTCTTTTTATTTTTGAACGTGATACCATTTAGGTAATATATTCTTTGTTATTTTTTCTGCTCATATACTTGTCCTCTCTTGTGTGCATTATACTTGACAATTTTTATGACATCGTTGGAGATTGTGCTGATTGATCATTATGTTTTTGAGTCAAATCTACCTTTTGTCTAGGTCTTCCTTGCATTTTGTACGCTTGTGACGCTCTATTTCGCAAAGGAAGTACCTTTGACGCCAAAGCAACCTCACCACTTATCAGATTCTGCTCCTCTCTTGGATGACTCTCAGACAAATGGATCGGACATTCCAATATCAAAAACTGATACTGAAGTTAAGCATAATGCATTGGGCATTAAGTCTGAGAGGCATGACATAAATGCTGACATGATCGACGAGCAAAAGATTCTTGAAGAAAGTGAAAGTTTCTATGACAGCCCTGGGGCAGTTTTAGTCAATTTACTAACCAGCCTACGACATTTACCTCCTGCTATGCATTCAGTGCTGGTAGTAATGGCCTTGACTTGGGTAAATGGTTTTTCGGGATTCTATTGATTTGGTTGCCCAGCTTTATGTCTCTCTTGACTTGACTCAAGTCTTATTTTCCTCAGTTGTCGTATAGGCTAATTTTCATCACTTTTCTATTGCTATCAGTTGGCCTGGTTTCCGTTTTTCCTCTTTGACACTGACTGGATGGGTAGAGAAGTTTATCATGGTGACCCGAAAGGAGAGGCAGCAGAAGTTCAAGCTTACAATCAAGGTGTCAGAGAAGGTGCATTTGGTTTGCTATTGAATTCTGTAAGAACTCAAAATTAAGCACTCTAGCTTACTCTGTACAGACCCTAGTTGTGAGAGAATCAGTAGGATCATAATACGTATTTGCCTGCTTTAGGCATTATGCACTTTTTAAAACTAGAACAAAATTCCCTCTTGCTTTTTTTCCAGGTGGTTCTGGGCATCAGCTCCTTCTTTATTGAACCAATGTGCAAGTGGATGGGATCGAGACTCGTTTGGGCCTGCAGTAATTTTATTGTGTTTGCCTGCATGGCATGTACTGCTATCATTAGCTTGATGTCTGGGACTCAATATTCTAAAGGGTTTGAACATGTCATCGGAGCAAACGGAACTACTAAGATTGCCTCTTTAGTCGTTTTTTGTATTCTTGGCTTTCCTCTCGCTGTATGTAACCTTTTTCCTACTTTACTTTTTATATGTTCCACACACATGACCTTTTTCCATTTTATGAGTGGATGGATATTGGAGTGCCGCCTCCATTTTGAGGACATAATACTGCGGTTTTGATTTTCTTCTTCTTTTGATGCTTTGTTTTGTAGGTCACTTATAGTGTACCCTTCTCTGTCACTGCTGAGTTGACTGCTGATTCAGGTGGCGGTCAAGGTACACCCATGGTCTACTTAATTTACCTCTGCTTTCTGTAGAAACCCATTGTTTGATTAAAGATTTACATTTGTCCAGGTCTGGCTATTGGAGTTTTAAACCTTGCCATCGTGATACCTCAGGTATTATATTTATATTTAATCTTTCAAATTTCTAATGTATACACCTATAAATTCTGAAATGGCACCACTTTTTCTCGTAATTTGTTCTTGAATCACAGTAATTCTGGTATAATTAATTCTTCGTCTCTTTAGATGATTGTGTCTCTTGGTGCTGGTCCATGGGATGCTTTGTTTGGTGGTGGTAATATACCTGCATTTGTCTTGGCATCAGTGAGTTCCCTTGCAGCCGGCATAATTGCAGTTCGCAAGCTGCCAACTCTTGCAAGCAATTCCTATAAGTCAACTGGATTCCATTTTGGTTGATCAAATTCGGTTGCAGCTTCCACTTTCCAGAAGTTCCCGGAGGGGATGGTGACCACCTGTATATGTTTCTGCGAGCCGGTAGATGAGCATGCACATTCAGTGTCTCAGAGTGAAGAGACTTCACACATTCATTCATTTGTTACCCTGGTGGGGAAGTTTATGGAAGTAGTGTACGTGTATATGTTTTACTTGAAAAAAAGATAAGTAGCAATATGAGATCTCTGATTTGAGAGAAAGGGAAAGAGGCAGAGTGTAGGTCTAGGTTCTCTTTTGCAGATGACAAGGGAATCTAGCAAAATGTAAGTTGACACGAATCTTTTAATTTTCTTATAGCGCTGATCTTGATTAAATACTGCATATAAGATCCTTACTTTTGGAATCACGTTTTCGACTTCTATTCTTGTATTATAGATGATAAATTTGCTAGGCTTTATCAGTTGGCGATAATGTATTTTTGAAGGAAATGATGACGAGCACATAGCATGAGTCTATAGTCTATACCAATGTAACAGACGTAACAAATGTCCGTGTTGATCATTTTTGGATACTGTATTTTTTTTTTGGTGTGTAACTTACTTTAAACTATGTAACTTCGAACATATGATGCATTCAGTAAGAAACTACGTATATGGTGTTTGTGCATCATAAAATGTCTGGTATATGTATATAAATGTTTCCCGTCACTAACTTTAAAAGTTTTATCAATTAGACAACGTGCAATCAATGCATATTCAACATCAATATTTCTATGTAGTCTGTTGCACAAGTGATTGTATTCTTTTCGAGCGTAAATCTCGTGTATAAATAGTTGTATTATTATATATATAGAAAAAAAACAGTAGAAAAATATAATCCAAAAAGAGACACAAGTATTGCACTCAACAATCAATGAAGGAATTATTCATAACATGTCTAATAACAAAACTTCAACCCCTCTAATTATAGGCTAAACAATAGAAAGTACTTATCATAAACTCTTAACAACAATAAAATAAAGTAGAGAGAAAAAAGATTTTACGTAGCACCTAATCTAATGAAACCATTCAAAAAAACCGCCGAAAAACTCTTGCAAAAAACCCGACAACTTCCTTTAAGTAACCTCACATTAATCAATACTCATAATCTTCCTCTCCAATGACTCGATCGACGACTCTGTCGCTAGAGTCTTATCGGAATGACTTTCTGTATCTGAAATAGAATCACTTTGTTGCATGAACACCATGCCGTCATCTTGTCTGACTGAGAGTTTCACATAAACATCCAAGACATTGTTTCCGGGGGATATAGATTGAAGCATGTTCGACGTGGTGTCAATAACTGTTTTAGTCAGATATTCGAGGTTATCGTGGTCCGACACATACAAACCAAGTTCTCTTTTGATAGATTGGTATGTTCTCTCCGAATTTATAAGTTGTGGATGAATGATATCGACAGAGCTCACCCTGAAGGGTTGGGGTACGTCTCGATATACGTGGTCCTCCGAATCCCACATACAAATCACTTCTTCTACTTTAAAATACAAATTGATACGATAATTTGAAGCTGTAGAAGACAACGTCCTTTCGCCTAGTTTCTTGATGTTGAAGTCTGTTATGCTAAAAACGGTCCTGGACGCTACTTCCATGTCGAAAGAAATATTAATCGTGGGGATTAGAGTATGATTGTTGTTTGTACCAAGTTATACAGGGATACCGGAATTAAACGTGTGTGTATATATATATATATATATATATATATATATATATATATATCCCATTAGGGTTTTGGGGTTCGTTTGCAAGTCTGTTAAAATTATATGACGCGGACTTCTTTTGATTTAGAGATTCATGCTGCCAAAACTCATCAACGCGTGCAGGTTTCTTCTTATTTACGGGAAGTTATTTCCGTGTATTATTTGTTTCCGTGTATTTAATTAAATAATTAGGATTAATGGTTCGAATTATTTATCGAAATAATTAGGAGTAACCGTTTGGATTAATTCTGTACGCTTTTAACCAGCGCTCAAAAGTTATTTCCGTGTATTTAAATATTAAGGAGTAATGGTTTCTTGTTCTGAGCAAATAACATAAAATTCAAAACAAATAACATTATTTGCTGTTTCTTCCATTGATTTTTTTTTTATGAATTTTTCTTCCATTACTTAATTGAATGCATGTACTTATACTAATCTAAATCTCACGGGAGTTTATTGTACTTTAACAAAAAAAATGTAAGAGAAAAAAACAAATGGCAAAATGCACCTCATTGAATTCGTTTGACTCATACAACTATTTTCGTATTTCAATTTCAGAATTTTAGTGGATGAGCTTATAATATTACATCGTTTAGATTGGACTATAACTAAGTGGGAGGTACTTAGATTTCGTGGTTTTGTATAATGAATATCGAGTTACTAGCTTCCGCTCTATTATTATTTTGGTTTAACTACAATCAGTGGCGGAGGGAGAGCGGTGAAGACTCCTCACGTTTTGTATTTTCTTTTTGTTAGTAGCATAAAATAACTTTGGGCCTAATAATCCAATATTCTATATTATATATAATCATATCTTATGCTTATATATATTTATAGTATGTATAGTTTTTAGATTTGACTTTATATTTTTAATTATATTTCGATATTTGCTTTGTAATTAACTTTTTGTATTTTATTTGATTGATTTACTTAATTTTATAGTAATTTATTAGATCTTACTATTGACTGTATAGAATATATTTTTATTTGCTGACCTTTTGTTTTACATGTAATAAAGAAAGAAATATTACAGTTTATGATAAAATATGGCTTTTCATTATTAGACCTTTTTTTATTTGTAATTATTGTTCATATATATTTGTGTTTGCTTGAAAGTAATTATGTATTCACAATAAGATTATATACTTGTAACGAAATTGGTACGAGTAAAGTATAACATTCACACGTGTTAATACGAAAGTCTTCAGTAAAATTTCACCCAATCCCCTAATTAAACTAAATTCTTGCTTTTGCCCCCGCCTTGAATACGATATCTCGAAATGGCATTGAGGTGTGCTCTGATGAGTATCGCGGTGTGACACTTTCGACTAAACAGAGTGCTTGATTAGGGCGTCACTGATTAGGTCGAGATCCAAAACAAGAATGTGTTGATTATTTTACTGTCTACCATACCATGACATTTAAGAAGGGGCACTAAGGCACTAACATATTGTTCTATTTTGATGCCAAGTATGATCATAACCACTACAAGAATTCGCCACTTTTCTCGATCGAAAAATTCCGACCGGAATCCGGTCGGAAAAATTTGCGACCGCTACTGACTGGATCCCGGTCGGAAATGCGATTTCCGACCGGGATTCGGTCAGTAAAAAAAATTCTGACCGCATACCGGTTAGGAAAATTATTTCCGATCGAAACCCGGTCGGAAATAACAACGATTTTCTAAACGCAATGCGGTCGAAAATATTAGGGTTTAGGGTTTAGGCCTTTTCCGACCGCACTGCGGTCGAAAATGCAAGGAATTCCGACCGAAATGCGGTCTGTAATAATATTCATATTTTTAATTTTCCAATTTCGCTATCCGATTTTAGATAAATCGTTGGGTTAATGATCAATTACAACAATATTAGGTATATATAAGTTACAAAAAAAAAAAACTTATTTTCTCGCACGTTGAATAATCATTTAAAGCGTCGATTGATAATGTCACTTGTAAATACATTAGTATATTTTGCTAATTAACTACTTATGTTTATGTGTTAATTGAATGTAACACACACACACATATATACACATATATATATATATATATATATATATATATATATATATCACAAGTGTCTTCTCAATACTAACTTTTCTAACGAATACCAATCGCAAATGAGAGGTTACTCCATACTACATATGATGAATATATGTAGAACTTCAAACGAATTTAATCGTAATCTTACTATGTTAATCAATATTAACTAAATACAAGTTCAAAATAACATTAAATTACCTAAGTGTTAATTCAATTCATGTATTTTTAGTAAATTTTATAGTTAAACTCACAAACAAATCAACATTTTTTTTAAATCAAGCAAAAAAAAGAAGATTACATTATTTCCGACCAGATTCTGGTCGGAAATTTTGGCGCTATTTCGAAAATTTCAGATTTTAAACTTTTTCCGACCGGAATTCGGTCGGAAAATATCGAGAATTTTGGCGGGCAACGGTGGGAAATTCAAAAATTCTGAAAATTCAAAATTTTACCCCAAATTCTATATATACACTTCATTTTTCACCCCAACTTCATAAAAATACTATCTTCATCTTTAAATACTCTCCAAACACAAATATTTCACCAACAAATTTCAACTTAAACAATTTTTTCATCTTTAAATATTCTTCAAACACAAAATTTCAATATATTTCAATTTTTCAATATTTCATTTCATCTTGAAATAAAGACTCATTTCTTTCTTTCATCTTCAAAATAAACACTTTATTCTTCCTTTCATCTTTAATAAACATTTTTTTTTCATTTTTAAAATAAACACTTTTTTCTTCTTTTCATCTTAAATAAATATTTTTTGACTAACAATCACTTTTTATGTTTTAGATTGGTACAATAAATCGAAATATTTCAAAAAAAAAAAAAATAATATTCCGGTAATTTTTATCGAAATATTAATTTTTTTAATTTTGTTGAACATTATTTCTGACCGAAATTCGGTCGAAAATACTTTAAATATTATTCCCGACCGGATTCCGGTCGAAAATACCATAAATATTACTTCCAACCGCGATCCGGTCGGAATGTGTTACATACCGACTGGATTCCGGTTGGAAATCCGGTCGGGAAAAGTGGCAACCAGACTTCGGTCAGAAAAAGTAATTTCCGACCGAAGCATCGCCGACCGGATTTTTCTGACCGGCGTGCGGTCGGGAAAGACCCTTTCCCGACCGGATCGGGGTCATCTCCGACCGGATTTCCGGTCAAAAATAACCATTTTTTCTTGTAGTGAACCGTGTGATTTGCAAATCTGCACAGAAATCTTTGTAACATGATAATTGTCCAAAACTTTTTGTGAAATGTTAGAGTTGGACA
This sequence comes from Linaria vulgaris, assembly GCA_948329865.1. Taxonomy (NCBI): domain Eukaryota; kingdom Viridiplantae; phylum Streptophyta; class Magnoliopsida; order Lamiales; family Plantaginaceae; genus Linaria; species Linaria vulgaris. The sequence goes on from OX415253.1 coordinate 79,960,130, forward strand.
GATTTCATTCGTTTCCCCGAAACCTCAAATAATTCTGGTGATGTTGTTGCTAAGGATATTCCAGTTCTTACTTATGCGAACTAAGAATTTATAACAACATGTGTGTAAACATAATATTTGGTCCTTGAGGGTATATAGATTTGTATGTTACATATATAGAAAATGTATAGGAGAATCAAGCCAACTCAAAAATATATAGAACAAATGCACGATTCTGCAACAGAGTTAAGCGGAAATTATTTTGTGCAAAACTTACAAAAGTACTTGTTAGTTTTTTGGATTTTCCACATTCTATTATATGAATGTTAAATGCCCATGCTCCACTGGACTTTTGAATAATTACGAAAGCACTCGTTATCAAAAAAATTACGAAAGCACTCTCAGCCGTAGGAATATATTAAAGATATATAGCATTCTTTTCGGCTCTTTTTTTCTTTTTCTTTTGATAAGCCAAATTTCTTTCAGAGAGCACAAGAAAAATCGCCCGTAGAACATCCAAAAACTAGTCATACCAAACACAGTTTTGAAAAGCAAGACCAATCAAAAATCGAGAAAACAAAATAAGGGATCTTAGCTTTAACCGCAATCCAAGATCTAGTTTTCATTAATTCAATTATTTTTCAAACATCCAAATCTTCTCTTTGAAATGCCATCTTGTTTCTTTGCATCTAGATCATCAACGCGGCAATAAACGTTCTTTTTGGCTCTAAATATATGTACAAACAACCTACGCCGTGCTGGGCGGGAATCTTCCCAAGTAGAGAAATTGAAAGACAACAAAAAAATAATAATAACTAATGGTCGAAAATATCAACTATTAGAGTTGCGAAGCTCCATATATAACATTGTATGAGTTTTGGATTATCTGAATTTGGAAAATATGGACTAAATGAAGAATGTGTGAACTGTGAACATATATCAGATGTTACAAAAGTACATAACCCAAGTATTTTGTTTTTTCTGATGAGAATTATATATAACCCAAGTATATATATGTAACATGTCTATATATTTATGGCACACATATCGAACCTAATTTAAAATAAATCAGTATAGAAAAATACTTTGATTATTTGAACTCAGACAATGTCAACCACATAAGGTTAAGAAAAGACTACATTACAGCTAAAAGGAGAGTACATTTGTAATCCAAGTAACAACCAATTTCAGGAAAATACATACAGATCCATAGTTCTACTTAATTAGTAGGCATTTCATAGCGGCAAATCGGGCAGTAATGACTAGTCCTTAGCCATTTTCCGATGCAATCGCCATGAAACGCATGCGAGCACGGCATACTGAGGGCTTCAGAATCACAATCGAACTCTTCCAAGCAAATCAGACAGCTTTCTTCATCACAGCCCATAATAATCTTCCTTTTCAGCAATTCCATAGACGAATCTGTAGCTGGAACCATATTATGATTTGACGCGCTTTCCTCTATAGAATGTAGCCTTGTCATCACATCTACGATATCCCTTCTTTTAAAAACGTACTCATGCACGGCAGTTGTCTCGATTAATAATTCCAAACCGTTGTACCCTGGACGAGCTTCTCGTACGAGTTGTCGTGTTTGGCATAGGACGTCGTCAATCAAACCTTGAATCGTATCCTCTGAAAGATTCCAGCCTCTGAGTTCATTCTTTATCGTGTCTTGTTCACTTGCGGTGTTCAATAATGTTTGGTAAGGGAAACGGACAGTGGTTGAGATTGTTGGTTCTTGTTGCTCGGCCACCAATTCTATTGAAGTGTCTATGTCCGAAAGCCAATACTCGCGGAATACTTTCCGGTGCGAAAAGTGGAGGCTGATGTGATCGATACGAGGCTCAGGGCCGGATGACCAACAAGCCTGATTTGATGTGGTACAAGAAGTAGTGGATACATATTCTCCAACGATGTTAGAGGCAAATTGAACAATATCATCATACCTTATTGGGAGGTAAACTTCCATGTTTCCTTATTTCGAGTTGAGAATATTTATTTTGAGATCGGAGATGAATATCTGAGATGGGAATTTATGTTGGAGTTGTTGTTTCGAATTAGGGTCATTACTCTAGCGGGGCGGAGATAAATATAGCTTCAGGTTGATTAATATGTGTTGCAGTAGGATTTGGACTCCTAATAGAGATAAACTTGTGTTATTATCATTTAATTATCATAAGATATCTACCTAAAATCAGGTATTATAAATATATGAATCAATTATTATTTATGCCCTTTAACTTTTTTCAAAAACTAATATGCCCTATTTTTTCGAGCTTTATTTTTCTGCCCCATATTTTTTAAAATTGTTATCAAAAATACATTCGACCCCTTATTCGGGCCAAAAATGCCTACGTGGCGGTACAATTAACAAGTTGCTAAGCCTAGTCAATAAGTTGTCAATGCCACGTCATATTTTTCAGCCAAAAAATATTTTTTTACATAAACCCTTATAAATTTAAATATTGTACTTACACTCCATAATAAATTACACTTTACACCCCAAAAGTATATATATATATATATATATATAAACACATATATATACTTTAATAAATAAATACTATAATAATATATAAAAAAATGCAAAAAATGCTTATAGCTTAAAAACTATTTATAAAAATAATAAATACTTTAATAATTATAAAAAATGCTGAAAAACAAATAACAATAAAGTACATTAAGTAAAAAAAACCACTAAACCCTACCCGTAACACCCCCACCCCCACCCCCCGCTGGAGCACCACAGCTGGGTCGGAGCCACATGAGTCGGATCAGGTCAGCGCCGCTAGAGCACCATCGACGATTCCTGTACGTCCCCTCTCTTCACTATCGGCGATTCCCGCCCCCTCATCTTCCTCAATCAAATCGCGTTTCCACCTCTCTCCTCTCTCCGATTTCGCCGACGAATAACGTCCCTTGATCTGGTGGCGATGGTGGTGAATTAGAGTTTTCAATTTGGGAAATATTTTGGGTGGTGGTGATGTGCGCCGCCGTTGGTGGTGGTGGTGGCGGCGACGACAGGATGGAAGGGAGGGTAGGTAGGGGAAGGTGGTGTGACGATCGTGTCCCACGAGCAATGCTTCGATCCGAGTTGGTTCAGTGGTGGCCAACCACTTTACCCAATCCAGACTAAAGCGCAACTCATAGAAAGGGGTCTCACTTGTTCAGGATCAAAACCATACACATTTTATAAATTATATTGTGATACGTACAGCGGAAGTCTTGGTATTACAAATAATGTGACTATTTTAATGGTTATGCACTAATGACAAAACACGAATATTCTAAAATGCACGCTTGAACAATTATTCACTTGGTCCATCATGCCATGTTGATTTTTATCCTGAGGAATGGACAGAAGAAACGAGGAATAAGTCTTTAATGACTTAGTGAGATTCATATAAAAGAACTGGTAATGCAAGAATTAATTGTGACCTACTGGATACATTTCGAGGAGTGATCTTACCGGTAGAAACAGTTCAACTAGATAATTTGATGTAGCAATGATACTGGAGTTTTCATAGAATAGTTAATGAACTTGTGCTTAACAATAAACGAATCCAGCCTTATAACTTTTACTATTCTACCTTATACCTCCCGACGAGGAGCGACCTCACAAACAATCAAGAGACATGCTCGAGTACATGTCGATCCAGCACGCGGGTTACAGCCAACTCCTGACTGCAAGCGGCGCCTAGATAGATGGGTATCAAGTGAAATTACTTAAACCGACAATCCTTACTACCCGACAGTAACTCGACTCAATCCCTGGGCCCAATTTCCCAAAGGCGTCCCAATGGGTATAACAAATAAACAAACAAACTAGTAAACCGGATAATATCCGTTGCTCCTTGAGCTACATGTCCCGAACATAGTTCGTTGCTCTTTGCACAATTCAAGAACCAGCAGATGATATTACAATATTGGAGAGTTATCATGATTGTGAATAGATATGATAAATAATAAATGATTGGATATGATTTAGCGATGAGTAAGAAAATCATGTTATAAGATGAGATGCCAAACATGATTATGATGAAATATAGGTTGTTCGAGGTTTGGTAATGGAATAATGACTTTTCTGTCCAAGTTCCTCAAGGCCGGATGCCAAACGGGACTAGAACAAATCAGAAATAGAACATCACCTTAACTCGTACGGGGAACCTTGATGGCTTTGATTAGTTCGTCAAACCTTTAACAAATTTAAATAATATTAATCAACTGAATTTATAATTCACCACAACAATTATTAGTACTTTTCTTCAATTCTCATGTTGGTGAAATTGAGAACGTTCTTATTAAGAATGATAGTTATAATGTAAATCTTAGTAAATAACACATAAGCTTAATTTATGTCATTACACTAAACATGAAAATTTTAGACGATGAATTTAAAGAAAAACATATTACTTAACTAACTCTAGGAAAACTCATCTTTTTAGTCTTTAATCAATTCCTAACTTTTAATAACCACACACCAAATCATACGAAATAACACCTTAAAATGTATAACTTAGTCATTTATTACTTTATTTTACATAGTAAGTTTAAAAATGCATATACTCGTTTTATAACTTAAATATAAAGATATAAACATGAGGGTTTTATCGAAACATGTGATAAGGGATGATAAATAATCTTATTTGATGGTTAGGTCATGAAGTGGCAAGAATAATCTTGTAAGACTTATGAAAGTAATATGTTAAACATGATAAATTTACCATTTAAATGTTATAAATAAGATCACAAAAATGTCAATTCATGATTATAAATCATAATAATCTAATTATAACTAATACCATATCATGTTATTTATGTGTGTGATAAATACATTGAATTATGATGGCGATCAAACTTATAAATTAGAAAAACAAAGATTGTGCCAAATAAACTGAAAATCACCGCAGTTTTGGTTGTACCTTTGATCGGACATCCAAATGAACTTGGTTTTCAAATCTTTTTATGCTTTATGGTTTTCTAGCATCATGAGAGATGTGGGAATCCAGGATTTTGTGAAAACACAAAAGTTTGCAAAGCTAAATAATTCTTGCAACATAAGAGTTGTTATCGGATTTCCCGACAGCAGTTTACGATTTATGGATTATGCCTTTCTAGATCATATTATTGGAGAAAGATGTCTTCATACCAAAGATAGAAGACACCAAGGAGAGTATTCAGACGTTGGCCTTGATCAAAAAGGATTTTTCTAGAATTAGTTATGATTTTTCTAAGGTGTAGAATCGGCATTTCATGCGGAGTAAAAGTTTTGGCGTCTTTTTGGGTAGAACATAGCAAGATAAAAATCTGGAAAACTTATTTTCCGTACGAAAACACAAAAAGGAACAACTTTTATTTCTTCTTATTTTTGCAGAATCGGATTATTTTGGGCTGTAGAAAATGGTGAAGAAGGGTGAGTATTTATAGGTGAAAATAGTAAATTAATCATACTTATTTACGTCTCACCTTGATTATTTTAAATTAATTCACAAAAAAATCTGAATTTAATCATGCTCTTAAGGATGTCATGGATTAGCACATCAAAAATATGTCATGGCTTACTTCATCAATTGGTTAATTGCATATCAAGTCCCTCAATTATTTATAATTAAAATTCAAAGTATAATTAGATTTCTTTGTTACATACATATTTATTCATGTAATTTTTCTAGATAATTCGATCATCTTTGTCAAGATTTGAAATTAAAATATATGTTTTAGGATTAGAGACCTATAAAAATAATAAAAGAATAAATTTTAAGTTTATGGACTAAAATGTAATTTTTTCTAAACATTTAGGGTCAAAAATAGAAAATTTTAAAAGTTCAAGGACTATAGTATAAATTTATTTTCTTCCTAATTCTTGGGGTGTTACAGGTGGGGTACGAGAAGGGGGTGATGGAGGTGATGATTATTTTATTTTTTTTATTTTTTATATATTATTTAATTATTTATTATTTTTATAAATAGTTATATATATGTTTATTATTATTATTAATGTTTTATATTTTGTTTTTTAATGTTTTTTGTTCTTTTATAATTTTAATAATTTTTTATAAATAGTTAAAAATATAAAAAAGAATTGTTTATATATTTTTTTGATAAAAATAATATATAAAAAAGAATTATAAAATATATATAAAGGTTGCATATATATATGAAGATGATATAATTACTTTATTTTTTTAAAATGTACTTTTTTTATAATTTTTATAACTTTTATAAGTTGTTAAAGATATATAAAAATACTATATATATATATATATATATATATATATATATATATATATGCTTTGGGATGCAACCTGCAATTTATTATGTGGTGTAAATACAATATTTAAAATTATAAGAATTTGTGTAACAAACGTTTTTTGGCTGAAAAATATGACGTAGCATTGACAACTTATTGACTAGGCTCCGTAACTTGTTGACTGTAACGCCACGAGGCAGTTTAGCCCGAATAAGGGGTCGAGGAAATTTTTAGTAGACTTTAAAATATATGGGCAAAAAAACAAGGCTCGAAAAAAAAAGGGCATATTTGTTTTTAAAAAAAAAGTTAAGAGGCATATTTAATAATTTTTCATATATATATGTATAAGCCTTTTTAACACGTTTTTCGGAGACTATAATTATCATGAGTTTTATAAAACAAAATTTAAGACAAAACAGATTCAAAAGAAGATCATGTTGTACAGTAAACTAAAATAAAATCTTCAAAGACTTGAAAACATATTAAAGACAATGTTACGATGAACTTTAAAATTTCAAATTGTCAAATTTGTAGCATAATTTAGATGTCACCCATTCGACATTTATTGTTCTTTCCAAAAATTTGTAGCATAAGTTATGCAAGACCGCTCACAGATAATAAGGTTCAATGCTTCAGCAAACTCGAGAACATGGCAAATAGTGTTAACGTTCCATGGCTCATCCAAGGGGACTTTAACGAATCAGAGGGGGAACCCGGATGTGATGAACATGTGAGATGGATCTGATCATGGGGAGTTCACAACCTTGAGTTTCATGACCCGGAATTTCCGTGGACTAATAAAAGGGACATAGACGCCAACATAAAAGAGCGACTTGATCGAGTGCTAGCAAACACCGAATGGATGGATAAATTCCCCAACTATTCGACCGTGCACCTCCCACGAACTCATGAATATCACCATACCATTCTTACAATTTGTGAGAAGATGATTTCCAACTCCAAACGCCGTTTCCAATTCGAAGAGATGTGGTATAATCACCCGGATTGTGAAAATTTGATGAAATCAGTGTGGGAGGACAACCCAAATTTCATTAATGCGGTTAAAAGAGTTCCAGACACTATGTTACTGTGGAACCGCGCGAGCTTTGGAAACCTTTTTAAGAGAAAAAATGGGTGCCCAAGCATCTTCAAGGTACACAAAAAGCTCTCGCTCGAGCATCGACGATATTTGGATAGATGATCTTCAAGTTCTTAAAATTCATGCCATCGATTACTTCCATAGACCTTACTCAAGCACGACCGAGTCTACTCCCCCCTTTACACATCACGTTTCCAACGTCGAACGAGTGATGTTATGGCGGCAGATCTGGGTGCTAACGTTTCGAAGGAGGAATAAAAAGGGTTGTATGGGTTACTCATCCCTCCAAAGCCCCGGGACCAGATGGGCTCCAAGCTAAAGTATACCAAACCTACTGGTCGTGGTTAGGCGATTCCCTATTCAAATTCGTGAAGGATGCGTTTGAGCAAAGTGAGTTCGAGAAGGAAATATGCGAGGCGTTCTTGTGTTTGATACCGAAGGTGTCGAATCCAACGGTGATTTCACAATTTCGTCCGATACCATTATGCAACATTTCCTAAAAACTCATAACTAAGTTTATTACTATGTGGCTCAAAGATCTCATGCCGGAATTAATTGCTCATACTCAATCGAGCTTTACTAAGGGAAGAGGAACGCACAACAATATCATGGTAGTACAAGAGGTCCTTTGTTCTCTTCGTAACAAAAAGGATAGTAAGTTTGGGCACGTGATTCTAAAACTCAATCTCGAGAAAGTCTACGACAAGATTAGTTGTAGCTTTCTCAAAGAAACGATGGAAACGTTAAATTTTTTGGCGAATATCACAAACCTTGTCATGTTTTGTGTCACTAATGTGTCGACACATATTCTATGGAATAGGGAACCATTGGAACCATTCAAGTATGGTTGTGGGTTACGTCAAGGGGATCCGCTTTCACCCTATCTTTTTATCCTTTGTATTGAGAGGCTCGCTTATCTTATTCTCGAGAAAGTGATCGAGAAACATTGGGAACCGATCGTGCCATGCCGGGGTGGACCACATCTGTCTCACTTTTTTTTTCAGACGATCTCATACTCATGGGTAAAGCAATGCTTAAGACTGCGCGTGCCATAAAAGATGTGGTGGACCATTTTTGCGTGGATTTCAGGTTGAAGCTTAGCGCCGCTAAATCCAAAGTTTTCTTTTCTGGGACGGGCGATTGGAACTTAAAGAGAAGAATTTATGCAATATTAGGATTTGCACAAACACATAATCTTGGAAGATATATAGGTGTGAATTTATCCCAGGGGCGTGTCAAAATGGAGGATTTCATAGGCCTTTTTGATAAACTTCAATTTCGATATTCAGACTGGAAGGGGAAAACACTTTGCGGGGAGGTCAGCCTTAGTACAAGCGGTTTCCACAGCGGTTCCAATTCATGCGATGTAATCATGTTGGCTTCCATAGAATGTGTATGACCGCCTTGACCGATTTAATAGAGATTTCATTTGGGCGAGTGAGCCGAACCGAAGGAAACTCCATTTAGTCAAATGGCAGCGGGTAACGAGTGGGAAAAAACAAGGCGATTTGCAGATTCAGATTGCGTGAATTAGTAATCAAGCCCTCATTTCAAAACATATTTGGAACTTATTAAATGAGAAGCAATCTCTATGGAGTGATTTAGTAAGGGTGAAATATATTAATGATGGGCGACTTATTGATTATATTCCAAAGGCGAGCGACTCACATGAATGGGCTTGATACGATGTTTGCAAATAATAAAACCGCTCTTTCGTTGGAAAATTGGTAATGGGGATAGAATTTCTTTTTGGTTCGATAACTGGTTCAATGTTAAGACAACAGCGATAAACGTCAATGTTAGAACAACTTTCTGAATTCAATGTTAAGTTAACATTGGGAAAGTCTGATGTTATGACAACATTGATAGATGTCAATGTTATGCCAACATTGAGTTTGATAGCTTGCATTAAGGGGGAGCAGTGTTATACCACTGGTACTTGTAAAAAAAAAAAAAGTTGATGATGCTAGGTAATTGCAAGGTGATGAGGAGAATGAGAAAGAGAAGGAGGTCAGAGAGGTTGAGAATGAAGATGAAGCGGTGAAGAAGAAAAAGATGGTTCTGAGGAAAGGGATTAGGAAACTGAGAATGGTGATGATGAAACCATTGAGATCAAGAGGATAAGGAAGAAGGTTCTGAGAAGTCCAATGATGCTGAGTCTGAGCTAGTTGTTACAACAACATCGCTGGAGAACAATGCAACATTAGAGGTAACACTGAGGTAATATCTATAATTGAGGCTAACTTTAATTTCCTGTTGGGAGATAAGACTGTGGCTATGGAGGATTTTAAGAAATAGTGGATGATAGAGTTCTTAAAGAGAGAAATGGAAATAGCTGCTAAAGAAAGAGCTATAGAACTTTATCCTATGAAGTGATTTGTCAAGATTTTGCTTTCCTCACAAAAATGGGGAGAAGTAAGCCATTTGATCTTGATGTTTATTCTACTAGTTCTACAATTCTTATATAGTTGATGTTGTCTTAGTTATACTCTTAATTATGATGTTTAACTCGTTGTGTTTTCTTATTAGTATCTTATAGCTATTTGGTTAATAGTGTCATATTAAGGGGGAGTGGCTTAAGATATTAATAATGTTGTGTTGCTGGAGCACTGTGCATAATATGAATAGTGAATAGGTTTGGTTTTGTGAAGAAAGGAAAAAATGGGGAGATTGAAAGTGCAAGTATTTTGCCAATGTTAGATCAACAATGTTAGGATAACATTGAACACAGAAAAACTGCACATTCGGGATTTATTGCTATAATTGTGTTTTACCTTTATTCACTTACTAAATTAGTTCCACGAGTTGTAGTTGGTATTTGTATGTGCTCCAGGTCAAGAGACTTCAAGGAAGGATCTATTTCCTTAAAGAGAAGTTTCCAAAGAAGAACTTTCCATAATTAAAGAAGGAAAGATGTGTGTGGTACAAGGAAAGATCATGGCGTGTGAATTGCAAGAAGGAATGAAGATTACTTGCAGTAGGATTTTTTCTATAGAAGACTACAAGATGGAGAAGGATACTTTCCTTAGAAGACTTCAAGTTAAAGAAGGAAACCTTTCCATTGAAGACTTCTAGTCAAAGAAGGAAACTTTTCCATTGAAGACTTCAAGATGGACAAGGAAACCTTTCCCTATTGAAGGAGACTTGCCATGAACGAAATTAGAGTCATACAAGGAGATCTAATAGCAACCAAAAACGTGCACAACATGTCTTGGACATCAAGGAAGACTACACTATAAATAGGCATGTTGGGCATCAAGAAAAAGACACGAAGACAAGAGCGAAAATCTCCCGTGAGGAAATCTTTATAGTCGAGTGTCTTTGTCTTACTTTAGCAAAGTTTGTGAGTTGTGAGAATAGATCTAAGAGTGAGGAGCTTTTAGGGATAGTCGAAGCAATTCTTGTGTGCTTTGCTTAGTTCGATTAATTTGAGAGTGATGAGCTTGAAAATTGAGAGAACGACTTTTGTTAAAACCTTAACGGGTTATTTTGCCTACGGCTCGGAAGATCATATTCATATATTATCTTCTTAAAATTACATCTACTTGTGTTCTTTACTTATCCGCTGCGTTATATTCTCTGTCAAGTAGATTTGTGCTAATGTTAACTGCTGTTAAACGGATGTTAAGATAACATCGAGAGTCCAACATCAGCTTAACATTGGAAGGCTGATCAGTGTTAGACTAACACCGAAGGGTTAACACTGTGCGACAAGTATCAAGTCTCGATCCAACAATTTCAGTATTCGGTAAATTTTGCGTTACGATTTGACCCGATTCACTAAAGTGATGGATCGCTTGATTTTAGAACAAAACCAAATCATAGAGGAAAACTTGCAATATATGAACATGTGTTCAACTGATTCAGCTAAATTGTTGCAAAGCGGGCACAATTTGTCCTCGACATGGAATCTGGAGTTGAGCACATCGCGAGATGGGAGAGCATTGGCCAAGCATTTTGAAAGGAAATATTTAAAGCGGAAGTGAATGTTCGCAGCCCAAATAAACTTCCAAAGAACACAAGTTTCCACTACAATGCGAGGTTTAATAATCTCAAGGTAAGTATTTTTTGGAGAATTTCCCCGACGGAGAGGGAAGCCACAAAATTTTGTTAATCTCCGGAGAGTTAGAAATAGAGACCTTCATGATCTCTCTTCTTAAATTCGTACCAAAGTAAAGTTCGATAATATCATAATGGGCAAATCAACTCTTGGCCTTTAAAAGATAGAAGAAGACAAATTTAACGAAGTAGAATTTGTTGGAGGGGAGAATCTTTCAACAAAGGGGATACATGGATCTGTCCATATATTAACATCGGACTCGACTGAAATCTTAAAACAAGCACCTCTTTTAATAATATCCCTGCTTTTGAAAATGTCTCTAGCAACCCAAGACATATTACCCTTCTAAAATCCATCAAAAGAAAATTCCAACCCCCCACATATTTGGTACGGATCAGGTCCACCCATACTCTTTTGTCTTTCGCAGCCACACTCCATACTAATTTAGCAACTAACGCTCTATTGTGATCTTTAGATCGACGAAACCCGAGCCTACCAACTTTCTTAAGCCGACAAATCGAATCCCAACTCTTTAGTGCCAAAATGTTATTGTTCTTATTTTCTCCGTAGAAAAATCACAGCGCCGCACTATCAATTTTATCACAGATGGTCTTATGGAGAATGAAGTTGGCCATATAATATGTAGGAGCCGATTGCATAACTGATCCAATAAGCGTCATTCTACTCGTTTGAGATAATGTACTTCCTTTCCATCCATTAAGTCCAGAATTAAGCTTGTCCAAAATCAACTCAAATGCTCATTTTCTTCTTCTAGGTTTGCAAAACAGGATCCCCTGGTGTTTTTCTTAATGGCGACACTCGTGAACGATAAGAAAATCAAGAATATTCAGCTTGGAATACGTAGATGTACTTTTGCTGAAGTGCACAAATGACTTGTTCTTGCTGATAACGAGATAAGATTTTCTCACTTCACGAATTGGAAAGAAGAAGATTTAATTAAGTTTCCAAAAGTTTTATCAATTAATTTGCATGTACGAAAAGGAAAACATAATTACACAATTCATTTCAAAGGGACACAATATTAAATATTAAGAAATTACTCAATAATTATGAATATTGCTTTGTATATGGCAAATGATATAGACACAATAAACTTAATCAAATTTCTCTTATACTCTTCTTAAAATTGAAATAATCAAAGAATAATATAATATCTAATTTATCATCCACAATCTACGTTGCACGGGTTCAGGTACATCGGTACGGGTACGGTACGGTACGGATACGCCAATACGGTATTTTTTAAAAACAGCCGATACCGGTACGACAAGGATACGTCTATATATAAATAATTATTAATATTTATTATATGTATTTTTTATTTTTAACATGGAATAAAATTTAAAACTTAAACAAAAAAAATTAGAAATATACAAAAGAAGGTTTAACATTTAAAAAAAAATCATGCATCAAATATGAAAAAAGACATATAAACGTGAATTATTTATGACTAATAAGTTAAACAACAACATAACAAGCTTGAAGGTGGCGCATGACGCTGGTGGTGATTATGAATAGAAAAAGAAAAGTATAATTGTGGTGGCACATGGTGGTGGGTGAAGATGACGCATGGTGGTGGTGGTGGTGGTGTGATTATGAATAGAAAAAGAAAAGTAAAATTGTAAAAATAATGAGACCTGAATCGTGCCCTTGATAAAGGGATTTTTATTTTTTTTTCATTTTATATTTGGTGGGATTTATATTTAAATATTCAACATATCAAATATTAAAAGTTTATAAAAAGACCCATAATAGTTCCGATACGCCTAACAAAACGTATCGAATACGTATCGAGATTTTTTTAATTTCAAAATTAAGGGATACGCCACGTGGTATATCGGATACGTCAGAACTGGTATCGGTATCGATATGTATCGTGTACTGCATAACTGTCTTGGTATCGGTATTGGTGCATCACAGTCCACAATTAAGGGAAATTCTTCCCATAATGCTAGGAAATGATAAAACCTCCTTTTAATTTCTGTTTTTTTTTTGTATAACTCGGTATTCTTCAAAGGGAAGTTTAACTCCATCTTATTATTTCCTAAAATGCAGAATTTTTAAAAATGCCCTATAACTTTTCTTAACTTTACTTAATGCCCTACAATTTTTTTTCGTTATTTTTTCCTTTTAACTTTTAAAAAATTGCCTTTTTATGTTCGACCTCATTTTCGGCCATATAGCTGCCATCTCAACAAAGCGTGTCATATGTGGCAAAATAGCATTCCTACATGGCAAAATCGTTGTTTACGTGGCTTTAGTAATTAAATAGCCTAAATTCTTATATTTTATTTTATTAGAACATTAAAATAACGTTAAATTAAAATATTAAAATAACTTTATTCACGGGAGAAAATTTGCGGAATTTTTTCCGCCTGTTAATTTTGATGTGTGCGTTTGCGGGGTGAGTAACGTTATTTTAATGTTTTTTTTTTTTGGTGAAACAAGAATTACAAAGAGTTACATTACATCCTTAACTACCAAGGAGCTAATATAGTTAGAGGGAGGAGTATCCCATAAGATAACCTCCTCATTACAAGAACTTTGTCATTTAAACAATGCATCCGCTACCATATTTGCATTTCTTGAAATCCATTTGAACGTTAAATGCCACGGCAACTTCATAAGCTTCTGGCAGTCAAATACCAAGCTCTTGTACGCAGCAATAGGCTGGATATCAGCAGTAATCAATTTGTAAACGGTAAGAGAATCTACCTCCACTTCGATGTTATGGAACCGTATGTCCCACGCCAGCCTAAGTCCTTCTAGGAGAGCAAAAAGCTCAGCCTCGTCCACAGTTGGTGAGGCCAGCTTCTTATAGAAACCACATATCCATTGGCCATCATCTGATCGAATGACACCAGCGGAGCTTCCTACATTTCGATCATGGATCACACTGCCATCAGTGTTCAGTTTAACTCCTCCAGCTTTTGGCTTGGACCATCGTGTCATGTCCTGATCATTGCCAGATTTCCTTCTGCCCAAGTAGAGTGCCCAGCTTAAGCTTTTAATCTTGAAAATTATGTCTGGGAGGCTGGATTCTTTATTGTGGAAAACTCTATCATTCCTATGAATCCAGCAATACCATATAGTAGCCATGAAAATCCACTTCCACTGAGCAGTTGGTCTGATGATGTTCCTCAGTTGTAGACCCTCCAGATTCCTTTTCAGCCACTGGTCATCTCTAAGTTCATCAAAAGAATCAATGTCATCAGGGTGAATAATGAGGAGCCATAGTTTCCTAGCCTCGTTGCAATATCTCAGAAGGTGAAGCCCTGTCTCTTCATGATGGTTGCAGAATGTACAGATTGGAGTCAAGGCTGCAAGTCTCTTGAACCTGAGGGAGTTAGTTGCCAGCCTCTCTTGGGACAACAACCATAGGAAATGCTTGAACTTGTTGCTCACATCCACCTTCCAGACCCAAGAAATCTTGCTGGTAGAACTGACTGTCCCTTAGTGTCTTTCTTGGAACAATTGATAAGCTGATTAACATGTGAAGTTGCCAGCAGAAGTGCCATTCCATATGAATTTATCTTCTTCCTGAGTGAGCATGATATATCTTCCTTCAATATCATCAATCAGTTCCTGGGGAATAAAGGGTATGAGGTGATCTAAATTCCATTCACTGTTATTAACAATCATATCAGATAGCAGCAACATCTTCTCTGATTCATGAATGATAACTTCTTCATCACTGAGGCAACCACAGCCTCTCCAATTATCAAACCAGAAGGAAATTTTGTCTCCTCTTCCCACTTTCCATCTCACATGAGGTTGCATCAACTTCAGGCATCTGGTCATCCCTTTCCAAGTACAACTATCACTGCTTTTGGCAGTGTGCAAATGAAAGTGTTAGTTTTTGAGATATTTAGCTTTTACCAATCTGAACCAAATAGAGTCTTCTTCATTCAGGAGCTTCCAACCAAGCTTTGCTAATAGGGATTCATTAGCAGTTCTGGCCACTCTAATGCCCAATCCACCTTCAAGCTTTGGTCTAGTGACCCTCTACCAGTTGACCAAATGAAGTTTATTAACTCCAATGTCAGTAGACCAGAGAAAATCCCTGTTGAGCTTGTCCAATCTCTGGCAAACATGTTCAGGAAGAGAAGAGGATTGCATACAATAAACTGGTTGAGCAACAGAAATAGAACTAATAAGAACATCTCTTCCAGCAATAGAAAGCATTCTGCTTTTCCAGCAATCAAACTTCCCAAGTATTCTATCAAATAAGTCAGCAGTATCAGCTCTAGTTGATCTACCATGAGATAGTCTAATGCCCAAGTACTTTCCCAGATTAGGAGTTTGTTCAAATCCAAGTATATCACATGCGTGTCTTTTAAGATTTGCACCTTGAGTTCTAGAGTAGAATACCTTGGATTTCTGGTAACTAAGTTTTAAGCCAGAGGCTTGGCAAAACCTGTCTAGCACTCCCTTAATACAGTAAGCAGTACCTGTTGTAGCCCTCCCCATGAGGATGAGATCATCAACAAAGAAGAGATGTGTTAACTTTGGCCCTCATCTACATGGTATCAGTGGTTTCCATTTCCCTATATGCACCTCTTCTTGAATAAGATAAGACAATCTTTCAATACATAAGACAAAGAGGTATGGAGATAAAGGGTCCCCTTGTCTAAGGCCACATTTATGTTTGAATGGAGCCATAGGAGATCCATTCCACAGTATGCTAGTTGTGGCATTTCTAACATTGAACATGATCAACTCTACTATGTCTGCTGGGAATTGGAAAGCCAGAAGAGTCTCGTCTAAGAAATCCCAGCTAATCTTGTCATAAGCCTTCTCCAAATCCAACTTCATAATCATACAGCCTGTCTTGTTCTTCTTTTTAGACCTCAAGGAGTGAAGGACTTCCTGGATAACAGCAATGTTATCCTGTGTACTGTGCCCTCTAATGAAGCTAGCCTGAGTAGGTGCCACAATGTTAGGCATAGGATTTCTGAGTCTACTGGTAATGCACTTGGTAATGAGTTTGTAGATAACATTACACAAGGAAATAGGCCTATACTGGTTAATAGTTTCAGGTGACTGCACTTTAGGGATAAGGCACATCAAAGCTTCACACAATTTACTGTCAAAGGCTCTGTGAAGGAAAGCATCTTTCACAAACTTCACAATAGACTCTTCCATCCATTCCCAGCCCTTCTGATAGAAGCTTGCATTAAGTCCATCAGGTCCAGGGCCCTTCAGCGGATGCATTGAAAGCAAAGCCTCCTTGATCTCACAGGACTCTATCAATGTCCCCAGAGTTTCATGATCTGTAGGAGCTAACTTCATTTGAAATCTTGAAGTATGTAGGATATTGGCTTGTGAAAAATCAGGAGTGGAAGCATCACCAGCAAAGAGACTAGAGAAATACTTTGAGGTGTGAAGTTGTAGGATACTATCAGTCTTCTCCCATTCTCCAGAAATTCTCAGTCTTGTAATCAAATTTCTTTTCCTTTTGAGCATTGTGGATCTATGGAACAATTTTGTGTTGTTATCCCCTTCTTTGATCCAACTGATCCTTGACTTCTGCAACCAAAACATCTCCTCCTATTTAAGAAGAATGTGATAATCCTGGAGAAGATCCTCTTCCAAGTTGCTGAGATAAGTATTGTGCCTGATATACAGAGCTTTCTGAATTCCTCCCAACCTAGCCTCTAAAATTCTCTTTCTATGAAATATGTTACCAAACCTCTCCTTATTCCATGGAAGGATGACTTTAGGCACCTCTTGTATAGCCTCCAGGAGAGAAGAGTGAGTATTCCAGATACTCCTCAATAAAGAAGCACATTCAGGATTGGAGTGCCACATTTCCTCAAACCTGAAAGGTCTGTCAATTCTTGTCCTCAGAGTCCCCAGACACCAAGTGATGATTGGATGATGATCACTGTAGGTTCTTGGTAAATTTTCAACTTCTGTTGTTCTGTAGAGGTTTAGCCAATCAGGATTGGCCATAGCTCGATCCAATCTAGCCTGGATGAGAGCTCCATTTTCTCTCTTGTTGGTCCAAGTGAATTTAGGGCCAACATAGCCAAGATCAGAGATGTTGCACTTGGTCATGAAGTTTCTAAAAAACTGTAACCTGCTCACTGATCTTGTTCTACCTCCCCTCTTTGCATGAGCATAAGCAGCCTCATTGAAATCTCCTGTTATTAACCAGGGCATTGGTTGTTCATTAGCAAGCCTAATGAGGTCATCAAACACCTTAACCTTTGCTGTCCTCCTGGGCTGAGCATAGACTCCAGTGAGTCTCCATTCTCTCAAGTTTTGAAATCTGATAATTGCAGAAATGTACTGGTAATCAGTGTCCACAATTTCCACCTCAACATCCCAACTATTCCATAGCATCCAAAGGCCTCCAGCCATCCCCTCAGAGGGTGCTATTTGATAGTTATTGTATCCCAGATATGGGACAATGTTCCAAGCTTGATCAGCTGAAACTCTAGTTTCAAGTATGAAAATAACAGTAGGATTATGTCTTCTAACCAAATTTCTGAAGTTCCTATGGAAGCCTTCATCACCAGCCCCTTGACAATTCCAAGAAATCACCCTCATGCTTGTATTATAAAGGTGGTAGGGCTGCACTGGATTCTCAAGAGGAATCCTGTTCCATTGCGCCTGAAGTTGGGTCATTATCTCCACTGAGAGGGCAATTTGTCTGTTGCTCTCCCATGGGGTGAGAGCTGCTCTCTCCCACCAGATGTGATTTGCATCCATATGTTCCTCTCTTAGGACTTCCAAGCTGATTTCCCAATTGGTGGTTGGTATAGTCAACACTGATATGATCCTGTCCCAATGACTGATCTCCTGTGTCATTGATGGTACAACGAATTGAACATGCCGCGTTTGAAATTCCCAGGGGTTGATCCAGTCCCATGGATCCAGTTCTTGTGCTATGATGGATAAGATCAGGAGATGATGATACTGGACACTCAACCAGTGCAGGAAACTCCTTGGGATTGTCTAAGTCGAGAATGCCAAAAGAATTGTGGTTCTGAAGATTAACCGTTCCAGAAGTATTATGAATGTGAGAGACTCTTGGTTTCCTCTTGGAAGTGGTAACTGCCCCTCTCTTGGCATTAACCGTTGCTTTCCTCAGACTAGGATTTAAGGATGCTGGGAGAATCCTTCTTCTGTCAGAAGTAGTACCAGTAGGGAGTTGAGGAGACTCAAAATTGTCTCTTTCCTGTCTAACTCCAGTAGGAGTCTTACTTTTAATAGGATTCTTAGAACTATTATTAGAAACTCTTGGACCTTTTTGACCTGATGGGCTAGGCTTCTTCTTAGCAACAACATCCAACTGCCATATTCCTTGGATTTGGCTTTATCCAACAGCCATTGCTCCTTTTTTTCAGCAGAAGATTTAGCATAAGAAACCTGAGAGAGATCATTAGAATCCATCTCCTCCTGGGGTAGCTTAGCATCTTCACACTCAGTCTTCACATGTCCTATTTTACCACACTTATAGCAAAGCGTAGAGACATTCTCATAAACAACCTGATAGATTTTATCATCTATCCAAATACCTAATTCCAAAGGTTGGTATGTTCTTATTTGAACGCAAAATCTTGCAAAGTTACCTCTAGTGGCATTGATGGTATTGCCATCTATCTTAATTGGATCACCAATACAAGATGCTAGAGCTTGAACCACAGATTCCCTTAAATATTCAATTGGCAGATTAAGAATCCTTACCCAGGTAATGGAGTTCTTAATCTCATCTTTGGCCGCATAAAAATTAGGTGTCCATTTGTTGATCATTAAGAAACTCCATGCCAATTGCCAGGGTCCTTCTATGAGAATAAAGTCTCTCTTGTCCTCTGAAATGCCCTTGAGATAGTAGCAACCATAACCAAGATCAACCAGTTCGAAGTCGTTGTGCAGTTTCCACATGATATCTAGCCGTGTTTGAAGCGCCGTGTAATACCACGGTTTGCCAGTGATCCTGATGATTATAGCATGCTCCCATTGTGTTTTCATCCGCTCTTTTAGTTCCTTTTTAATATGAACCTGTTTAAGAGGGATATTGGCGTCTGCTTGTTTGATTTCAATGAACGAGCGTTCCTCAGCCGTTTTGTTTTCATCAATACGAACATCCTTTCTCTTTGGACGAGTCAAGACAGCATTTGCGAATGAGTAAGGCAAAGTTCTGTCCTGAGAACTTTCTTTTGGAGCAGTAGACGTTGTACCAATTTCGGACATATCCGGGGAATGTCTGGCCCTTTTACTAATCCTCGAACGATCAGCAACATTGCGTGTTGATTGGAAAACGTACACATCAGTATCCGTTATGTTAGGCGGCGGCGGGGGCAGCAGAGAGTGGCATTGTTCCACTTCCGGCAAGTCAGTTTCCATGACAGTTGATAGCGGTTACGAGAGTTCCGTTATTTTCGGAGAATTTCGCACGAGCAGTTATTTCGTTAGTCACTAACAATTGTGTGTTATTTTAATGTTTTAATTTAACGTTATTTTAATGTTTTATAAAGAATTTAGTTAAGTTTCCGAAATCCAAAGGTCTTGCCAAATTGGCATGTACGAAAGGAAACACAATTAAACATATAATTGTAACAGGACACATTTATAAATTATGAATTTTGCTTGGTATATACTATGTATCATCTTCCATTTTACATTGGTCAACAGCTTTGTGTTATTGTGTATATATATGATTACTACTAGGTCGTAATATTGTCGATCGCGTTATCATATGTACAATAAATTCTTCCGTTGAAATACATATAGTACAACCAAAGATGACAACTAACAAGTCGATGACCATTATTTTTTTTTTTGATTGTTAATAAATTTTCATTGAACGAAACAGTACAAGGTTACAAAATGGAGGCACAATAGCCACCCGATCAAACAAAATGCATCTAGAAGATGCGTAATAACAAAAATCATCCCCAATCAATTGGGGGAATGTCAAATGAAATTGGACCATTCCATGTATTGTGTTTCCCCCATTGAGCAGTGTTATGAGCCACGCCGTTAGCTTTACGGGGTATGTGAGAGAGCATCCAAAATGGTTGATTTAAGAGTTTTTGGCGCATCGCTTGAATCTGATTATAGCACGACCAGTTAGGCCGACATTCAAAATCAAGTGTTTGGTTGACCACTTCTTTAGCATCTGTTTCAAAATAGACTTGTTGGATGTTGAGTTCTTCAATTTTCTCCATTGCACGCACCATGATTAGAGTTTCTGCAGCCATCGGATCATTGACAATAGCGTGGGCTGTTTCTTTCCATAATGCGATTCCATCATGGTTTCGGATGCTAAAAGCACCCCATGATTCGCCTGTGAGCTCATCAAATGCAGCATCCGAGTTAACCTTAAGCCATCCTTGTGGAGGAGCAATCCATTCTTCGTTCGGTATCGACTTAGAGAGGTGAGCACTTGTGAATGCCTGGACGAACTCCTTTGTTTTCCGAGAAATTGATCTGGAAGCTTTTTCAATGCAAGGTTGCATCTTAGAGTGAATTTTTTGGTTGCGCATCATCCAGATTTCTTCCATCATCAAAAGGGCATAAAAACAAAATTCTGTTGCATCCTTCAAATCTGGAAAGACATTAAAATCACAAGTAATAAGTTTAAAAATCCATTCATTGAGAGAGAGAGAATTGTAGGCATCTATTCTGAAGCTCCACTTCGATTTAAACCAAAGTTGTTTTGCAATTGGGCAATCCAAAAAAAGATGGTGAGCGGTTTCCTGACTTGTCGAACAAAGGGCACAACAAACATCCTGGATAGAAAATAAAGAACATATTTTAGCTCGCGTAGGAATAGCATCATTCAGAATCTTCCAAATAAATAATTTCAACCGATTGTGAATATTAAGATTCCAAAAAACCTCGTAGTAATATATAGTCATCCCAGCTGTATGCTTGTTTTGTTTTCCAAAGGAGTATATTTGGTCTTTACGACAAAAAGAGAAAGACAAACTTGAATGATTAATTTATGTATATGCCAGAAAATAATATTATTTTTATAAGTCCATCACAAAACTTAAATCACATTACGGGAAAGTGAAGTGTTGGGTGAAACTAATATTCACTAATTTCAATACTCGATGTATATTGATGATTTCCCGTCGGTGAGATAATGACCAAGTCTTCAATATTTTTATGCATACCATTAACTAAACTCTTTTGTACAAACATACACTGATACAAGTATGCAAGGATCGATATTTCACTACTTGATTCTGAATTATGTCAAGTGCATGGTACAATATAATTGATGCTAAAAAATGTGAAACCAAAATATACAAAAATCAATGGGTTTTAATTTCATTAATTTTTGGTGTGAAAAGGTTGAGGGACCCCCCCCCCCCCCCCCCCCCCGCCCCTACATACACATCTCACCGACAGTCTTTCATTTATTTGATGACGATTGACGGAGACCAAATGGTACATCGCCATCGATCGCTATTCGCTCCCACCTGCAGTGATGCCACTTATTCTCTTCTTTCGGATTACTCCGTTTTTAGAGAGTATTAAGTATTAACTGTGTTACATTAATATTTTTTTTGGTAACAGTGTTACATTAATATTTGTTTCTATATAAGAGTATGTAACTATATATATATATATAAGTCAAACGGTATAAATGAAGCATTTTTCTTACTCGCAGTCAACTATTTCTCTTTGACACTTCTACAAATGTTGGATACTTTTTAAGATCCTGATTTTATGCGTATTCTGATTTCTGAAGAGAGTTTCAATTGCACAATTATTTTCTCTCCGTCTCGCATTATTCTCCTTCAATTCGATAATCTTTTCGCTATATTTAGATATCAAATCACCAATTGATGTCAGGAAAAGTACAAGTGGAATAAAAGACTGCTATACTTAACCAATAAATACCTAACGCCTGCCTTAATAACGGAATCATATCGGTTTACTAGCATGCCCGCTGAGAATTATATATACTTATATACTTCCACATACATATATATATATATATGTGCAAATAAAATATTAAGAAATACTCAAAAACTTGAATAAGTTATTATATATTTGTGTATTAAACATTTTACGTGAAGATTTGCAAATATTTAATGCACAGTTTGTTTTATTTGGATTGTTTGTCATAAAAAAAAAGAAATTTGATTTCAATCAAATGTCACTCGATATGACATCACATCTCAATCGACTTTAGAAGCTCATAAACACCCTCTAAGTCACAGACTTTGGACGATCTAGACACTTCGTAGTTTGCTTTCACAATACCAATGGTAATATCGCGCTCTCGCGCCAGAGGTCCATAGTTTCTCTTCAACAAGTGCATACCTAATTGTTATCTATGGACCCCAAATTTCTCTCTGACGACCTCAAAATTACAAAATCAATGTGTCTGGATGCAATTATTCAATTTACAACTAAAATATCTGAACTCCAACGCCCTAGCAACTCTCGAAGGTCTCATCAGAACATCGATCAAAAATTATTTGCAAATTGCCTGATAAGAGTGAGCTTAGATACACGAAAATGGAATGGTCTAATATGCAGCGGGGTGCTGTGCCTCCCGCACTCACAACGGCACGAAAATATGCGTGCAAGTGGACTCATCATCCTCGCCTCAACAAACAATTCAACTTAGATTTATTCGTCCAGACCTATACCAACACCTACATTTTGTTTGATACCTAGAGAATTAATGTTGTTAAAAAAATTGAATTGTATGCATACTTAATTATTTGTAAGAAAATATTAGCTTCTAGATTTGTAAGAAAACATGTATATGTGCAATGCCAATCAGTTTTATAATATTATTGTACAATTTTAAATGAATATAAAAATATCATAACATATATTCTAGTATTTATTTGAATAAACACGTGGTTGATAAAATATTGTAATACGCATTCATCTCTCTAAGATATTAAGATATGTTAAGCAATTGATCAAAACAAAATAAATTTGAACAGAAAAATTGATCAAAATTTTATTTTTTGCTTCACTTATAATTCCAAAATATTTATCTTAGTTTTATTAAACTTATTGTCTATATATTATTATTTCAACAAAGATTTTAGTTCCATCATAAAATTTTAGGATAAGTTAGACCTGGCAACATGCAAATTACAGCATTGCTAACCACGTGCTCTGAGTAATCGTGCAGAAATAAAGGGTCAAGTCAATTCCATCTAAACTAAAATACACAAGACTTAACTAAATCACATTCCAAAATAATAATTCAACATTAAGATCCCTAACTGATTAATAAAAAAATTGTGAAGCGGCTCGAGTTCTCACGAGCCCCACATGCATGCCCCAGTGCATTGAAACTCTATTCCTCTATTTCTGTGCATTTTAAGCCTTAAATAAATTACAAACAGACAGCTCCAAATTGACTTTTAAACCATTATGGAAACTCATTAAAGTGCATTCAGATCTCTCTTCAACACTTGACATCAATAATTCCTTTTCAACCAAACTTCATCAAAACTTTCCAGAACCAAAAGTTAAACCACTTTATTGCAAACAAAATAAATCCATTTCCTGATCATTTCATGCAAAATATATATCACAAAATATTTTCTTTTTCTTTTTTTCTCATGATTGCAACAACTATACTTCCTTTTCTTTTTTTCTAGTTGATGGAATTAAGAGAAATGAAAGGACCTTCATGGATCATGAGTTTGATGATCTCTACAGTCTTTTTCCTGCTATACTTTCCAGTTTGTAAGGCACAACTAGCTCCAACAGAAAACAGAATACTCTTCCAAGTTCAACAGCTTCTTGAATTTCCACCAGTTCTTCAATCATGGAACAACTGGACAAACTTTTGTTTCCTTACACCAACCCCTTCTCTTACAATCACATGTTCAGGCAACCACATTACCGAACTAACCATTGTCGGAAACAAATCCTCTGCTTCTCATCAAACTCTGTCCCAAAGCTTTTCATTGGACTCATTTTTCACTGTCCTAACCAAGCTAACAAATTTGCAGAAACTATCATTAGTTTCTTTAGGCCTATGGGGCTCATTACCGCCAAAAATCAACCGCTTTCGATCGCTGCAAGTGTTGAATATCAGTTCGAATTCAATATATGGCGATATCCCACAATCAGTTACAAGTTACCAGGGTTTAAGAACACTTGATTTGAGTCATAACTTGATCAATGGGAGTGTGCCGGATCTAAGTGGTATGTTGGTTCTTGAAGTTCTTGATTTGAGCAATAATGTTATAGGGCCAAAGTTTCCATCTTTGGGCAAGAGTCTTGTAAGTTTGTTGGTTAGTAATAATTCATTGAGATCTGAAATACCACAAGATTTCAAGAAACTGAACAGGCTTCAAGTGCTTGATGTGTCGACGAATAAGCTCGTTGGACCGATCCCTGCGTTCTTGTTCTCTTTGCCATCCATTCAGTTTGTTGGTTTAGCTAGGAACCAGTTTAGTGGAGTGATACCGGCCAATGTTACGTGTAATAAGAGCCTCAAATTTGTCGATTTCTCGAATAATTTACTGATTGGGAAGTTGCCGGCTTGTCTTGCATCGAATGCGGGCAACAAAACCGTTGTTTTTATGTGGAATTGTTTGGTTAATACGACGTCCAAGTATCAGAGGCCTTACTCTTTCTGCCAGAAGGACGCCCTGGCCGTTAGGCCTCCCGCGAGGAAAAACGATAGCAACGAGTCGACGTTAAAACTTGGGATTGTGCTTGGGATTATTGGGGGCATTGTGGCCATATTAGGTGTGTTGGGGCTCTTGGTTTTTGGTGTTTTCAGATGGGTGCAAAGAAAAAGGGGCAGTGAGCACAAAACTGATAGCTTTGTCATGGAGAAAAATCCAACAACCCAGGGCTCTCCTATTGGAAGTAATTTTCTTGTTTCTTATGTTGATTTTAAAGTTTACACAGTTTTAAATATGTGTTTATTTTTTGGTTGTATTTTGTTAGGACATATGCATCCAATGAGGATGACTTCAATGGGATTGCCTCCTTATCATGTGTTCACTCTTGAGGAAATGGAAGATGCAACAAATAACTTTGATCCAACTAATCTTGTTGGAGAAGGATCACAGGGCCAGGTAAAATTATTAAAAATAAATAATACATGAGTAGTTTTAGTAGCAGTTCTTACTCCTGGCCTATTTAATGTAATACTTACTTACAGGTGTACAAAGGTTGGCTCAGAGATGGCACGGTGGTCCTAGTGAAGTGTCTAAAACTAAAACAGAAGCATTCACCACAAGCTCTGCAGCAGCACATGGAAGTAATATCAAAGCTGAGGTATCGCCATTTAGTTAGCGTTCTCGGCCACTGCACTGTCACGTACCAGGACCATCCGAACACGGGCAGTACAGTGTTTATTGTGCTTGAGAACGTGTCCAATGGCTCACTAAGGGATCATCTTATGGGTAATTAATAGTTGTTTTTCCAAGAAATTTTTTCAGTTTTGAGAGGTATCTTTCTTTAGTTCGTCTTAAAACACGGTGAGCAGGGTACATTGGCTTTCGTTGTAAAAAGTTTAAAGTGAATTAGATAAAGAAAAATAATAGTTGAACCTATTCTGATCATGTGGTTTGGTAAAATTATTGAGACCTTAGATAAGATAATTATAGAAGCCCATGACAGGTTGGAGGGGACAATCTTCGATATTCGGAGATGTCTCTGTAAGATTATCCAAATCTGAAATGAGTCAATGTGCACTGCTCATGTGTTAGCCAATGCTGAATTGAGGGTGAAATGCTTACTTGAGACAACCTTTTCGTTTTTTGACAGATTGGAGAAGGAGGGAAGTTTTGAAATGGCCACAGAGAATGTCGATGTGTATGGGCATTGCTAGGGGAATTCAGTATTTGCATACTGGAGGAATCTTTGGAAATGATCTCAACATAGATAGTATATTGTTGGAAGAGAACCTCACTGCAAAAATAAGCAATTATAATATAAATTTGCCGTCTAAGGTAAAATATGAGTGTTCATTGATATAATAGATAAATCAGTGTCTAAAACAATGTACGTAAGATTCTTACAGTAGTATGCGTTCTTTGCGCTTGCAGGTGGGAGCAGAAAGTCCTCTTCTTGGACAAGATACTTCAAATAATCAAAGCAGGTAACTTCTTCCTCTTTTAGCTTTATAGTACATCGAATCCGTGGTCTTTATTGTAACTCATAATAAGCTACATGATCTAAAATGAGAATTAAGTTGAACCGAACACATCAATTCTAGATGGCGATCCAGGTGAACGTACTCCGTTCGTCCTTTCCTGTGCCAGTATCACTTAGCAGTAAACAAATTCGAACTTTAGGACTTCAGGATTGAACTCAAGAGTCTCATGTATATTAGACAAACATATCTTTTTGGATCACATTCCTATAAGTTCTTTCCAGTCGTTGGTTCTATTAATTTCTTCTTCATATGTTGATCTATAATTTTTGTGGTCATACTGTTGATTTTCTTTTGTCAATCTTGTCTCATGTAGGTAAGTGAATCGGAGTTAGAACGATATGTTTTCTGTTTTTCATCTTTTTTGAAGAATATTAGCTCTACCTTACTATAGATATCTCATGTATCAACTTTTCGTCCAACGTACATTTGCTTAATTGCTCAACTACTCTGTATTCTGCAGAGAAAATCCAGAGAAAGAAGACATATACAGACTTGGAGTTATACTAATCGAAGTCATCACTGGTAGACCTATAAGCTCTATAAGTGAATTAAATGACCTCAAATTTCAGGTACTCAAGTTCCTTCCATTTCTCTCACATCTTTCTTAGACGTTACTCACGCTCTAACCTCATTTGATTGTGTGCTACAGTTAGAAAGAAACTTAGCAGAATCTCCTTCAAAACTGCGAGATTTGATTGATCCCACCATGCGAGGTACATTTGCTTACGAATCCCTGAAAACGGTTGCTCAAATCACCTTAAACTGCCTGTGTAAAGAACCAATGGGGCGGCCGACGGTGGAGGATGTGCTTTGGCATATGCAATACTCAGTTCAAGTTCAGGAAGGGTGGACTAGCAGTGGGAACCTTAGCGGGAATCTTAGCGGGAATGTTGGTACAAAGTTTTAGTGAATACATGATCTGGTTATTGTACTAAATTCAGTGCTCTGTATGTTATGGTACTTAAAGGATTAGCAAAGGTAAAGTAGAGGTGTGTAACTAATAGATTTGATGAATAATTGTGTAGCAATTTTCAGGTCAAGCCGTTAAGGGTGAGATCTTAACATGTTGCATTGCAGTTAGCTACCACGAGGCTGTAGTAGAACAAATATGTAACAGCATGATAAAAGGAAAATAATTATATAATGATGTGAATATAGTTCGAACAAACTTAAAAGGACAATTACCCTGACAGTGTCTTAAATTTGATGTAATTATAGAAATTTCCTTTGGGCAGAGTAGAAATGTAGAATACTGGAACTGGAATTCATCAAAATAAAGGAAATTTTGAAATTTCAGATTTTTTTTGATCGTCAAAAGAAAAAAATATATTAAGAAAAGTGTGAGTAACAATTTGTCACAATAGTGAATAAACAAAATATTCTATAAAGGCTATTGCAACGGGTTTCTGCTGTCACAAAAGACCTTTTGCAACGGCACGGAGCCGTCACTGCAGCCTTTAAACCGTCGCAAAAGGGATTTTGCGACGACTCGAGATCGTCGCAAAAGAGCTTTAGTTACGGCTCGAGACCGTCAAAAGAATTAAAAAAACAAAGAAAAAAGTGTAGTATATAAATACCGATAGTTTTCAGATGAAAGAATTTATATAATTCATATCGATACTACGTTATAGGTTCGTTTCTCCTCGTTCTTAATTTCTTGTAATATTTTATAAATTTATGTTATTTTAATTTAATCTAATCTACTCTTTTTCTATGCAAATATGAATAGCAACTAGTTGGCTTTGAGGTGGAAACTATCAAAGCTCCATTTTTAAGTTGATTTCCTACAAGAGGTATGTATTTACAAGAGGTATGTATTTCAGACACTTATAATTTTACACATTCCAAATCTACTAATTATAAGCTGTGAAAGAGGCATCGACGTTAATTTTTTGCATTGCTTGCTCTACCCTTGTCCTTATGTTCTTTACGTTTTCTCTTTAAAAACTTAATTGCAGACTCTTTTGATTTTCTTTCTTTCCCAATAAGCTAGATTTCTTTTTTCTCTTTCCCTCTTCTCTATTTATTATAATAAATATGTTGGCGGTGGCCTACGTTGCACGGGTTCTGATACGGTATTTTTTTAAAACAGTCGATACTGGTACGGCAAGAATACGTCTATATATAAATAATTATTAATATTTATTAAATATATTTTTTATTTTTAATAAGCAATAAAATTTACAACTTAAACAAGAAAAATTAGAAATACATAAAAAAAGGTTTAACATTAAAAAAAATCATGCATCAAATATGAAAAAAAGACATACAAACGTGAATTATTTATGACTAATAAGTTAAACAACAACATAACAAGCTTGAAGATAGCGCATGGTGGTGGTGGTGGTGATTACGAATAAAAAAAAAGTATAATTGTGGTGGCGCATAGTGCTGGGGTGGAGATGGCGCATGGTGGTAGTGGTGATAGAAAAAGAAAAGTATAATTGTAAAAATAATGAGACATAAATAGTGCCATTGATAAAGGGATTTTTATTTTCTTATTTTATTTTATTTTTGGTGGAATTTATATTTAAATATTTAACCCATCAAATATTAAAAATTTGTAAAAAAGACCAATAATAGTTCTGATACGCCTAAAAAAACGTATTAGATCCGTATCGAGATTTTTTTAATTTCAAAATTAAAGGATACGCCACGTGGCGTATCGGTATCTGAATCGGTATCGATATGTATCGGGTACTGCATAGCAGTCTTGGTGTCGGTATCGGTGCATCACAGACGATGGCACATAGAGGGCATTATTATGTGTTGTGGGTTCCATCACCCACATGCAAAATGCATAATTGGAATTATGCATGTTCATTGCGAGAGCATTCAACGCAGAAGAAATAAATTATTGGTCTCAAGAATTTGGCTATAAATAGCGATGTATTTGCTATTTGGAAAGCATCCAATTCAGTAGCATTTTGCAGTGTAATACTCTTGTTTTCTCTTGTAATATTTATGTATTAGTGTGAGGTGTATTTGGGGAGTGTTACGGGTAAAAAGGCTTTGTGGGGACCGGTTGGGTTAAGCGAGAAATTGTGTAGTTGTAACAATTTTCTACATAGTATTTTTCGTTCGGTGCCCCGTGGTTTTTCTCCGGTTTTGGAGTTTCCACGTTAAAATCCTTGTGTTGTTACGATAGTCATATTTTATTTGTATTTGCTTCGTTATATCCACGATGAGTAAATCTTGGGGGTGCGTATTTGTCGACTCAAATACCTAACAAGCGGTATCAGAGCCCGGTTCTGTTGGAGGTGGAGTTTTTGCTGGGGTGGAGCTCTGGTGTGATAATAGTATGAATAAGCGCTGATAAAGACGGTTATGTCAAAAGTAAGTGGTTATTAAGAGGGACGGCTGTGACCCCGCCAGTTACCTGGGAACCTTGAAATTATGTCTGAAAAGACAAGCTACCTCATTCTGGAGGTTTACTTTGTGCTATTCCGATCTACTTAAAATTCACCAAGGCTCGCCGGTGCAATGTCAGGGAGAAAGGCTACGAATATGGTGAGATTTGACGTTGAAAAATTTGACGAAAAAATCAACTTTGACTTGTGGCAAGTTCAAGTCAGGGATCTGTTGATTCAGTCATCGTTACACAAGGCTTTAAAGAAAAAGTGTTGTCGTTAAACCTAGCGTCAGTACTAGCACGAGTACTGAGGCAGCTGGTATAAAGCTGTGGTGGACGATGATGATTGGGAGGATCTAGATTTGCAAGCTGCTAGTGCAATTCTCATGTGCCAGGCCAAACATGTTCTTGCGAATGTGCATGGGGTTTCTTCGGCAAATGGACTCTGGGAAAAATTAGAAGAGTTGTACCAGGCGAAGGTCGTGTCGAATCGCGTGTACATGAAGGAGCAGTTTCATACACTGCGAATGGCAGAGGGTGCGAGTATCTCAGATCATCTGAGTGTTTTGAACGGAATCGTTGCTGAGCTTGAATCCATTGGAGTTGTAATTGATGAGGAGGATAAAGACTTGAGACTCTTTTGGTCTCTTCCAAATTCGTACGAGCACATGAAACAAGTATTGATTCATGGGAAAGAGAAAATCAATCTCTCTAAAGTTACGGGCAAGATTCTGTCTGAAGAGAGGAGGCTTAGCGGGAGTAACGGTTCACATGTAAACAATGCTACGATGGCAGGAAGACGGACTCTAGGAGGAAAGTGTGTTAGCGATGCGGACAATCTGGTCACATTAGAAGAAGTTGTCCAACAAGGGGAGTCGGTTCGGCAAATGGCTGGAGGCGATACTAACATTGCTTATTGCAGTGACTCTAGTGAAGTTCTGTAAGCGGCATGCTCGTCCTGATGGCATGAGACCCTAAAAGTTGCTATGAGACAGGACGTTAATGTTAGTGGGTCTAGTGTGCACACGGGCATTGGTTTTGGCGTTAATGCAAGGTGTGGTATATTCATGCCAGCGGGCTAATGACTTCCGGAGGAGCTAAAAGGGAAAGTTGCACCATCCTATCAGCAGGTTAATGTTCGACATAGGTCGAAAAGGGAAATTCTCGAAATTGGTTTATTCTGAGTGGTTATGCTTTATGGTGGAGCATGGTACTTCTAAAAGTATGATTGCGATTGCAGTGATAGCGGGAGCTATGAAGATCTTCTAAAGCGGAGTAGGTGTGTGATTGCACAAGGCCGGAATGAAGATGGTTTTTGAAGACGTGATTAGTCACTAATAATAATAATATCTTCAAGGTGGAGATTGTTAGTGGTGGCACATGGAAGACATTATTATGTGTTGTGGGTTCCACCACCCACATACAAAATGCATAATTGGAATTATGCATGTTCATTGCGAGAGCATTAAATGTGGAAGAAATAAATTATTGGTCTCAAGAATTTGGCTATAAATAGCAATGTATTTGCTATTTGGAAAGCATCCAATTCAGTAGCATTTTGCAGTGTAATACTCTTGTTGGTGTATTCAGGGAGTGTTACGGGTAAAAAGACTATGTGGGGACCAGTTGGGTTGAGCGAGAAATTGTGTAGTTGTAACAATTTTCTACATAGTATTTTTCGTTCGGTGCCCCGTGGTTTTTCTCCGATTTTGGAGTTTTCACGTTAAAATTTTTGTGTTGTTACGATAGTTATTGTTAACAGGGTAAAAATCCACGTGCTTAAAATACACGATAATTCGATTACCAAAATTATGTGATATATGCCTTATATGGTATATTATTATATGTTTTATATAGTATATTATTATATGATTTATATTTATAAACGACATCGCATTATAACACGGTTTAAATACCGGTTTACTTCGTTAAAAATTATAGTATTTGTATATCGTAAATCACGACGCACAGCTATCAACCGGATTTATAGCTAAAATACTACCCGGATTATGCTCGTATTTATAACATGTCTCGCGACTCGATATATGATTACATGTACGATTTTATATTCGTTCTGGTAAAATAACTCGTATTCACAAAATACATGTATCGCACTGACCACAACACGTGGCCGCTAACACAACCTAAATAGATAAGTTTGTTTACTGTGCTGCTGGTTAAACAGATAAATAACAATAACAGATAATAATAGAAAATAACTAATATTAAAATAATAAGATTCCAAACTTGGAGAGCAATACTGGACTTCTATAACAAGGGGACAAGAGCAATAGAAAAAATGAGAATTTCGACATAACTCATTTTCCCTACGGGGAATCAAGCCACTCGTAGTTCTTGTTTTTGGTGTTGGATATTTGGTGTTTGTCGCTTTATCGATTGAATTGGTTTTGTATTTGTTGGAGGGGTTACCCTCGCCAATCGGGGGATACGTAGGCATCTCGGAAAATATCCAAGTCCAGCCGCAAATCAATAAAAACCAACAATCTCATCGGGTCGGGATTGGCGTTTCGAACAATCTGTTACGCTCTTCGTCACAGCTACCAGGCAGGACGATCGTCACAACTAGCAAGCACGATGAAGATACCGTTAACAGTTATATTTTATTCGTATTTGCTTCGTTATATCCACGATAAGCAAATCATGGGAGCGCATATTTGTCGACTCAAATACCTAACAAAATATAATTATTTATTTAGTGGATTCTCTCTCCTTTCCCACACAGTCACTATTCACTCTCTGTCGCTCTACCCTCTATTTAAATTTCATAGCCGCTATATTATTTGACCTTTTATTTTCCTCATTATTTATCCATAAATATGGTGTTATATATTTCGGAGCCTTTTTCTTATTTATCTTTACACGAGGACAATTAATCGATTCATGTTTAACAAGAGTAATGTGTGTCTCTTTCTCTTTTTTCTGCCCTTAGAAAAATTGTTATTTTTGTTTTAAAACTTTTAAAGGCTTCCAAAATTTGGTCCTAGACATTTTAGAAGAAAAACCAACTTTAAGATACTAAACAAAAACTAATATTGCTATACATGTGTATAACTTTTTGGTAGTTAATACGTGTGACTGTATCAATTAATATGATCGTGAGTACAATTGTACAAGCAAACCTTAAAATAAAATAAAGGACGAATTATCAAAAATGCCCGCTAACTTTTGCTTTTAATCCTAAATGCCCGTTATTTCAAAACATGCTAAAAATGCCCTGTATCTTTTAAAGTTTCTACTAAAAATGCCCGAAATGAAAAATAAGCACAAAAAACCTATTTTGTCTGAAAAATAATGCTAAAAATGCCCTGTATCTTTTAAAATTCTACCAAAAATGCCCGAATTTTAAAACGCGACTTTTTGATTCAGCAGTGCGCCTCTTTGATTCGGATGCCACGTCGGATAAAATGTCCGAATTTTTTAAATCGAGCATTTTTGTTAGAAAATTTAAAAGTTAACGGGCATTTTTAGCAAGTTTGAAAAAAAGGGCATTTAGGATTAAAAGCAAAAGTTAGCGGGCATTTTTGAGAATTCGTCCTAAAATAAAGGTTGTTAAGGGTGTTTGCCGTAAATAAAACACGAATTAATTAGAGACAGTGTTTTAGTTTTGAGGGACACAAAAAGAAAATTGGATGAATTTTCTTATCATTAAAGCTAACAATGCCGGAATATTTACGTAAATAAGTAGCATTAAATATGCTTACGATCAAGTGGAATCGTGCATGCGTAAAAATTACCTTTTTTTAAAAAAAAAAAAATTAATAATGCTTTCATTCACCAACCAAAAGAACGCTCCCAGGGAGCACAACTATAGACATTACATCGTCAGTAAACCAAAGAGCAGAAACAAAAACTACCAAAACTCAAACAAAACCAACTACTCCTCGAAACCATCCGCGTCTGAAACCGCGTTCCTAGCTAGGGCGTGCGCCACCTCATTGGCCTCCCTACCAACCCAACGAATCACAAATCCCGGATGCATCCGAAACAAGGCTCTAATATCACTAATCTCGTTCGCCGCAAGGGCGTCACTAGTATTGTCACTTATTACGTCATGCACAACATTGAGACTGTCCCCTTCAAAGATAACGTCGTCCCATCCTTTATCCACCGCCCAACGGGCCGATTCCAACGCTGCCATAGCCTCCACCCCCATCAGATTCGCATAAGAAAATAGACGTCGCTGTCTCCATGCGACCATGCTACCCTCTTTATCATGAGCAACCATTCCCAATCCAATGGCACCCTCACTAGTGAACAAGGCGCCGTCAAAATTAACTTTGATCGCATCCCCCACCGGCATCTTCCAACCAATGTCCCGAGCTACTGCAACCCGTCCTTTTCTTCCATTAAATTCGCTCCACGCAGCAACATATGCTCCCACAAAAGTAACAGTCTCGTCCGGTCGCCGCCCCCTCTCCCCTGCAAGAACAGCGTTGCGGTTCCCCCACGCCGCCCAGCATGTCGTCGCCATAATGCTGAGCGTCCGAGCTGACGCCAAGCCGCACACCCGCACCATCCAATCCCCAATATTTTTGGCTTCCCCAATCCAGTCACACAACGGAATATTCGATAAAGCCCACACTTGTCTAGCAATCGAACATTCAAAAAGACAATGACGAATCGTTTCAGTCCCCGTAGCACAAACAACACAATTTGTCTCAACACAAATACGTCGCCTCGCCAATTTCCACCTTGTAGGAAGGATATCCATAGAACACCGCCACAAAAAAAAATTATTTTGTTCGCGCAATCAACCGTCCACAATTTTCGCCAACATGCATGCACCTCCGAACTCGTCCCTGAATCTTTTTTATTTTTTACTAAGCCTTGTGCGAAGATAACATGATACGCACTTCGCACGGTAAAGCAACCGTTCTTCTCATTGTGCCACACAAGCCTATCCTCATTATTCCTCTCTCCCAATGGAATTGTCAATAAAATATCCACGTCTACTCCCCACAGAAACGCACGTAATAAATTAATATCCCACCACCCCGTGTTGGGGTTAATAAGCTCGCTGACTGTGAGCAACGGGTCATCCACACAAACCGGTGTAATTGGTCGGAATGAGCGTGGACGCGGGAGCCAAGCATCATGCCACACAAACAGCGAATTTCCATTGCCTACCTGCCACCGCGTTCCACTCTTAAGAACATGAATTGATTCCCACAAACACCGCCACGAGAACGACGGGGAGGCACCAAGCTGCGCATCAAACATCGCCGAATTGGGGAAATATCTTGCCTTATAAATTCGGCCTAACAAGCTATCCGGAATAGTGAGTACGCGCCACGCTTGCTTTGCAAGCAACGCCAAATTGAAGGCTCTAAGGTCACGGAATCCAAGGCCGCTATTCTTCTTCTCCCGACACATCTTTTCCCACGCCACCCAATGAATTTTATTTTGCGCCCCGCTACTCCACCAAAAATTGCTAATAATCGACTCAATCTCCTTAATCAATGTGTCCGGTAAGCGAAAACAACTCATCAAAAAAGTTGGTATTGATTGCATCACCGCTTTAACCAGCACCTCCTTCCCTGCACAAGATAGCGTCTTCCCTTTATAACCGTTCGCCCTTTTCCAAATCCTCTCCCTAATAAAATCAAACAACTCCTTCTTCGATTTCCCCACAACCGACGGCATCCCAAGATATTTGTCATGTCGCTCTACCACCTCGGCACCGAGCACACTACTAACCACCGCCCGAGATTGCATATCCGTATTTTTACTAAACATCACAACTGATTTTTCTCAATTAATTTGTTGCCCTGATGCTGCCTCAAACCGTGCCAAAATATCACGGATACACACCGCCGACTTCTCATCCGCGTCACAAAAAAGTAATGTATCATCTGCAAAAAGAAGGTGCGTAATTGCTGGTGCCGCTCGACAAATTTTAACGCTCCTAAGCTCCCCGCTCTCCTCCGCGTTCGCAATAAGCGCTGAAAACACCTCGGAAACAAATAAGAATAGGTAGGGGGATATAGGATCTCCCTGCCTAATGCCCCTCTCGGGGGAAAAACAGTAGATGCACGGCCATTAATTAAAATAGAATATGAAACAGATCTAACACCCATCATAATAAGAGAAACAAAAGATGAATCGAAACCAAGCTTAAGCATGACCTTTTCCAAGAAGGACCACTCGACTCGGTCGTAGGCTTTACTCATATCCAGCTTCAACGTCATGTGACCCCGTTTTCCTGTTCGTTTAGTTTTTGAAATTGTGGATCGGGTTGATACGTTGTTGTTGTTAACTTAACACTGGAGAGTTAACAGCAGATTTGCAACGTTGTTAACTCAGCGATGTTACTTTAATAACAGACCAGAAGAATAATGCAGCGGAATAAACAAACACCAAGTTTAAGAAGTGAATATAGACTTATATTAACTTCCGAGCCTTAGGCAAAATAACCCGTGAAGGTTTTAACAAAGGTCGTTCTCTCAATTCTCAAGCTCCTCACTCTTAAATTGATTGAACTAAGCAAAGCACACAAGAATTGCTTCGTATATCTCTAACAGCTCCTCACTCTTAGATCTACCCTAACAATTCACAAACTTTACTAAAGCAAGACAACACTCAATAACTGTAAATTAATCTCTCGGATTGATTGGCTCTTGTCTCGTGTTTGTCTTGATGTACTTCACACTATATATAGGTTCTTGATCTTCGTCTTCAAGGTGTGTTGTACACGGTTGGTAATTCTCCTTGTTTCCTTCTTGAACTCTCCTTCTTTGTTCTCGCAGTCCTTCTTGAATAATAGTTCCTTCGTTAGTGATCTAACTAGGGAAAGACTCCTTCTTCAAATCAGGACTGATCTTGGAAAGCATTCATAGTTCCACTCGAACTCTTCTTTCCTTGTAGAATGGTTTGCGTAATTAAGGAAACTTTCCTTCTTGGAAACTTGAGCGTCCAACCTATGACAAGTTTGTTTCCTGAATAATAATCAAAGACAATTACAACTGTGGAACTCAGTTAGTTAAGTGAATAAGGTAAAACAATAATGAAGAAATTTATTAAGATTGTAAATCGGATTCTGCTCCAGCAATGTTATTCTAACATTGACTTCTCAATGTTAAACTAACATTGACAGAATACCTGCACTTTCAATGTTAAACTAACATCGACCGAATACCTACACTTTGAATCTCCCCATTTTTGCCTTAATCACAAAACCTGAGAACCTGTTCTAACTAGATCAAATTATTCAAACAAACTTAACTATCAGATCACAATGGAAAAATAAGTACGCTCCCCCTGAACCTCAGAAGGGACCATTTCAATGTTATTCTAATATTGATACTTTCAATGTTGTCATAACATATGTCTGTCTTTGTCAATGTTAGCTTAACATCGAACCCAGACAAATGTTCTAACATTGAACATCTCAATGTTATTTTAACATCAGAGAACAGTTAACACCTGCAAAACAGAGTTAGTACTTTGTATCCAAAGTTCAATGATCATAAGCAGAAGCAGTAAGCAACAAGATAGAAATGTACTTAATTACAGACCATACTAAGTAGCAAGGAACACACTCCTTGAAGAAACCGAAAAATAAACAAAGAAAAATAATTGTTCATGCTGACAGAAACATAACAGAACTCAGAAATTTTTGAAAATTTGATCATTCTCCCCCTTTTTGTGAGGAAGGCAGATCCCTCAAATGCTTCCTGAGGCTGTCTATCTCTTGCAGCCTTACTTGCTTGTCTGCTATCTCTCTCTGGGTATCCTTGAACTCTCTGTCCAGCCACACCAAGGTCTCCTCCACAAAGGCATCAGCAATGACAGAACAGTTGTCCCCACCAGCCACAGGAACTGAAGAAGCAGCAAACTTGTGAGTCTTCTTCTTCTTCTTCTTCCTGCTTGGACCAGCTCCATCCTTGGGATTCCATGGCAGATCCTGAATCCTTATCTGAGTGAAATAGCTCCTGGTGATGATCATCTTGGCCTTGTTCTTGATCCAGCCTTCTGTCTTCTTTGTCTTGAAGCCTTGCTTCACCAGAATGCTGGATATCAGAGAGGGATATGAAATGATTCCCTTTGCCTTGGTTGTGACTTCCCTCATGTGCCTCGGAACCTTCTCCCCTATATTCACACTCAACCCGTTCTTCAGTTTGTACACCAGCCTTGCAGATTCTTTTATCATCACAGTGGTGTTGGAAGAGGGCAACCAGTTGTAGGTGGAGAGTTTGTGAAGTACAGCACTTAAGGAGGTCAGCTTTGTAGTTGGAAAACTGTCATTCCATTTCCTTGTCAGTCCACCAATGAGGTCAGTGATCACCGCATCCATGCTAGGATCCTCAGTTTCCTCAGGGTCAGAGAGTCCCCAAGCCTCATTGATCACGGAGGGGCTAATGTCATAGACATTCATCCTGACCCAAGCTTTGCCAAACTTGGGAGAGTCCTGGTGGGACACCCATTGAGAGAGGTTCATGTAGAACTCTCTGATCACATCAGGGATATATGATGACTGTTTCATCACAGAGCCCAGCACCCCTCTAGCTTCCAGCAGCTAAAGCAACCTATTTTCTTTGAACATTTCCTCATCAATGTTCCTCTCAGTATGAATCACCCTAGCTTGATAAGCCTCCCACAGCTCTTCTGCCTCAGCAGACACATAGAAGCCAGAATAAGGCTTCTTGGGATACTCCTCTTCAAGCAGATCAAAGTATTCATCTGATGTTGGACTAACATCAGCAGGGTCATCACCTACCTGTAAGCCTTCATCCTCAACTTCCTCCTCAACTTCCTCATCTTCTGCATCCTCTTCCTCCTCTTTTTCTTCTTCTGACTCAGACTCAGAAGCTTCAACCACCACCTGCTTTCCCTTTCTTTTCTTAGCAGCAGTAGCTAAGTCAGTGAGAGTCAGTCTCTCTTCTTCTTCTCTCTCAACCTCTTCAGGTTGACTGTCATCCTCTTCACCAGCATATTGGTTACCTTCAGTAGTAACCTTCTCAGCCACAGTCTCCTCAACCTGATCATACTCCTCAGGAAGAGTCTCCATCTCATCAGCAGTATCCTGCTCAGCCTCATCAGCCTTAGTAGGCTCAACCACTTCCTCAACAACCACAGATTCATCCCCAGCATTACCCTCAGGGACCTCATGCACCACCTCAGACTCACCTACAACAACACCCGGGGCCTCTTTCTCCCCCTCAATACCAACAACAGTAGTATCAGGTATATCCAGAGTAGGGTTAGCCATCATTATCTCGTTTTCAGGGTTGGTGGGAGTGGAGGTTTGCTCAGAAGTTTTTGGTGTTGAATCAACATCACCCTTAGCAGCTTTCTTGCCCTTGTGCCGTTGATAAGTGGATTTCCTCTTTGGTGCAACGGCGGTAATCGCTTCAGCAGTTGCACTTCTGGTCCTGCGGCGTCTAGGTTGCTCCATCTGTTCGGAAGCTGCTGCAAGAGTGTCAATGGAAGACTTGCGTGCCATTGTTAGTGATTTAGAGAAGAAAAATCGAAACTTGATTTTGCAGAGAGAGTTGTTTTTGCAAAAAAAATTGAGCGCGTACACAGTAGAGGAAGATTAGGGCAAATTATACAATAATCAGCTGAAGAGTAGAGATAGTGGTGTTGTAACATGTTACCAACATAATCGGACCACTGTCACACGATCATACCCATGTTCACCTTACCACGTGTCAGTGTTGGATTAACACGTAACCAGAGCGGTCTTCAAACCTGAAAACTTATAAGTTACAATGTTTCAATGTTGGACTAACATTGGTAAGTTAACATCAGGGAGGAAAGTTGTAGGTGCAGGGCTTCATCCAAGGCAGCATCATGTGAGAGTGTGAGATATTCCTGTCAACTAATCTGAACCATCACCCAAGTACATAGGTACAAAGACATAGGTTAAGATCATCAGTATGAGTAAATAACACATCAAACAGAAAAACACAGAGTGGATATACATATCCAGGGAAAAGATGTTCCCATAGCATAGAAGATCACAAAACAAAGTGTTTTACCTGCAGTGAGTCACCCACAAAGTATGCCTCAACACATGATTTCCTAGGATTACTACTCCCCCTAAGCCCAAACCGACACAAGGAAAAAGAATACAGAACTAGACAGAATGTAACAATGTTAGATTAACATTGGGAGATGGTAACCAAGTACAAACCGCTTTGCTGACTGGGATCAGGACACATCAATTTATCTTTATTAACTCTTTTGAACAAAAAACTAGTGAATGTAAAAGGATAGATTCATCACTGAATGTGGGCAGCGCAAGACCCCACACACCCCAACAACTTAACCATCAGCAACAGATTAGGCAAGTACAAAGGAACTGAATGAAGACAATACATTTATCATATACTTCTCCACCCCAGTCCCTCATGCATACTTGTTTTCCAACCTGTATACAAGCGAAATACCAAGTGAACAATGTTACTGAATGCAAGCAGTCGAAAACTTCAAAACACCCCAGTAGTAAAGATCACTATCATGCATAACCTTGGCCATAGACAAAGCACAAAAATAAGCACAGCTGAATGACAATGAAGCTTTCAACATCATGTACCCCAGCTTCTCTTCATGCTTTGTCTAACCTAACATGGATAAGTCACAACTGAATAACATCAGAGTAGTGAGCTCTGTGTACCCCAGCTTCTCCCATATGTTAGGTTAACATTCACAGACTAACAACAGAGTTTTACTTAACAAACCTTTTGATATGTACCTGTCCACCAGTCAACTCAGCTATCCATACAGTTTAACCACACAACCCAACAGAATCTCTAACAAGGATGTAATATGCAAGAAGAAAGAATGCAGAAAGAAACGAAAAAAATTACAGATACACCACAACCAATAACCAGTGTTAGACAGTGGTGTTATGTAAACACTGGGGTACTAACATCCCTAGACGATGCACATGCCAAGAGAATTTCTCAAACTGAAGAACCTCTCAGAATCTAAGGGTTTAGTGAACATATCAACAAGTTGATTGTTGGTTTCAATGTGTTCAATATCAATGAGCTTATCTTCTACCATGTTTCTCAGAAAGTGATGTCTTATGTCAATATGTTTAGTTCTGGAGTGTTGCACATGATTCTTAGAGATGCTTATAGCACTAAGATTATCACAAAACATAAGTAAGGTATCACTGTCTAACCCATAATCCAGTAGCATGTGTTTAAGCCATACTAACTGAGTGACACAGCGGCATGCTGCTATGTATTCAGATTCAGCAGTGGAGAGTGACACACAGTTTTGCTTTCTACTGTACCATGAGACCAAGTTGTTCCCCAGATAAAAACATCCTCCACTTGCAGACTTCCTGTCATCAGTGTCAACTGCCCAGTCTGAGTCACTGAACCCTACAAGATTGGTGTTAGTGTCATAGGAATACCATATACCAAGGGCCAAGGTGCCAGAAATGTATCTAAGAATTCTCTTCACAGCAATCAGATGAGACTGCTTTGGACATGCCTGATACCTAGCACAACCACAGACAGAGAACATTATATCAGGCCTTGAAGCAGACAAGTAGAGTAAGCTTCCTATCATTGAACGGTACAATGTTGGATCAACATTGGCACCATTAACATCCCTGGATATCTTCACAGATGAAGACATTGGAGTCTTGCAAGGCTTTGAATCTGCCAATTCAAACCTTTTCACCAAATTCCTTGCATACTTTTCCTGACTTAGGAAAATCCCATTACCTGTTTGTTTCACTTGAAGACCAAGAAAGAAAGTTAATTCTCCCATCATACTCATCTCAAACTGCCCTGTCATTGATTCAACAAATTTTTCTAGAATAGCATTGTTAGTTGAGCCAAATACAATATCATCTACATATATTTGAGCAACACAGACATGAGAATCTTTCTTCAAGACAAACAGTGTTCTGTCTCCATCACCTCTAACAAAACCAAGACTTAAAAGGAATTTTGTAAGCCTTTCATACCATGCTCTAGGTGCTTGTTTAAGACCATACAGTGCCTTTTCAAGCTTGTACACATGGTTTGGATACTTAGGATCTGTGAACCCCTTTGGTTGTTCAACATATACTTCCTTATCAATCAGCCCATTCAGAAATGCACCCTTTACATCCATTTGGTATAGTTTTATCTTAAGGCAACATGCTATGGCTAGAAGTAACCTAATATATTCAATCCTAGCAACTGGAGAAAATGTCTCATCAAAATCTACACCTTCAACATGTGTGTACCCTTGAGCAACTAGTCTAGCTTTGTTTCTAACTATAACCCCTTCCTCATTACTCTTGTTCTTAAATATCCACTTCGTCCCTATTACATTAACATTAGGTGGTCTAGGTACAAGTATCCAGACATTGTTCTTAGTAAACTGTAATAGTTCATCCTGCATGGCATTAATCCAAAAGTTATCAAGAAGGGCTTCATTCACATTTTTAGGTTCTATGGTGGAGACAAAACAAGAGGCATTATCAACAGTACAAGTGAAGTTCATACAGACAAACAGTTTTACCATATCTCTATAGTCAAGTCTTTCTCTGTTGCGTGTCCTTACCCGTTCAGTGAGTTCACCTATTACCTGGGATGCTGGATGGTCTTTCTGAATCCTAGCTGGGGGATCTCTTCTAGGTTCAGAGGCAACTTCATGTTCTGAGTCAGAAT
Source organism: Linaria vulgaris (assembly GCA_948329865.1). NCBI lineage: Eukaryota > Viridiplantae > Streptophyta > Magnoliopsida > Lamiales > Plantaginaceae > Linaria > Linaria vulgaris. The sequence goes on from OX415253.1 coordinate 80,002,656, forward strand.
CCTCTGCTGTTAGTCTAACATCAGATCTTGCTGGTGTTAGTCTAACATCGTTCCCTGACTCCTGTTCAGTGTTTCCAGCTTCCAGTTCCAATGTTGGTGTAACATTGTCAGGAGTAACATTCTCGGTTTCCACTGTTGGTTCAACATTGGGAACTAAGATGTCACCAGTACCTGTATCAAGAGTGAAATCATCAAACACAACATTCACTGATTCCTGAATTGTCTTCAATCTAAGATTGTAGACTCTAAAGGAAGTACTATTGGCTGAGTATCCTACAAAAATGCATTTTTCACTTTTAGAATCAAATTTACTCAGATAATCCCTGTCATTTAGTAGATAACAATCACATCCAAATTCATGGAAATATGCAACATTTGGTTTTACACCCTTCAAGAGTTCATATGGAGTCATGTTAGTTCCAGGTCTAAGATACACCCTGTTACTAATGTGACAAGCAGTATTTAAGGCTTCAGCCCAGAGTCTTTTGGATAAGTCTTTGGCATTGAGCATAACTCTGGCCATCTCTTGAAGAGTCCTGTTCTTTCTCTCAGCAATCCCATTCTGCTGAGGTGTCTTAGGAGCTGAAAATTCATGGAAAATACCTTTAGTATTGCAGTAGTTATCAAAACTAGCATTTTCAAATTCTTTACCATGATCAGACCTAATCCTAGTCACAATAGAGCCATACAAGTTTTTAATACTAGCACAAAGAATTTTGAACTGATCAAAAGCTTCTGACTTTTCTTTAAGAAATTTTACCCAAGTGTATCTAGAGAAGTCATCTACAATCACAAAGGCATATCTCTTCCCACTGAGACTACTTACCCCAATTGGACCCATTAAGTCCATGTGCAGCAATTCAAAACACGTACTAGATCTAGGGTTAGCATTCTGTACCTGTAGGGGTGTATGAACTGCTCTGGTTTGCTTACCCTTGAGGCAATCACCACACACAAGCTTACCTGGACAAGACAGCTTTGGTAAGCCTCTTACAGCATCAACTTTCTGTAATTTCTCAAGGTTTCTGTAGTGAACATGTCCAAGTTTCCTATGCCATATAGAAGCCTCATCTATCTTGGCATGGAAACATTATGCTTCCTCCTGGGCTAGGTAGCAGTTGTCTTTGGATCTAGTACATGTCATCACAAGAACATTGTCCCTATCATAAACATCACAAGATATCTTATCAAATGTAACCAGTAAGTCATCATCACACAGCTGACTGATACTGATTAGATTTGCCTTTAACCCATCTACCAACAACACATCCTTCAAGGGAGGGAATCCATCAACATTCAATGTCCCCTTGGCAATGATTTTTCCTTTGGTGCCTCCTCCATATGTCACTGTTCCAGCACTCAAAGGTACCATTTGCTTAAGATTCTCTTTGCTGCCTGTCATGTGTCTTGGGCATCCACTATCGAAGTACCATTTACCTGAAAGGTTAGAGTACACAGCAGAGAAAACAACATTGCATACAACTTTAATTTTAGGGGTTTTAGCCTTTTCTATCCAAGTTCTACTTTTCTGTCCTGCACCTAATGTTAGTCTAACATCAGAACCTGTTGTAGAATTAACATTGGACGCAGAGGCTGTTTTCTTACCACATTCTTTTATAAATTTCCTACAGAATGGTTTAATGTGACCTGGTTGAAAACAGTACTGGCAGATAAAGGTAGGTTTGCTTTTTACAGTGTTAATGGTTCATGTACTCACATTATCAGATTCTTTAACAAAGCTTGTAGTTAGATAGGCAGAATTAACATTTGATGAGGAAGGTTTCTCAACAAATCCCAGACCACATGTACCTGAGTTACTCATGTTCAGTACCTCATCAAGTTTAGAAGTACCTCCATTCCATTTGGCTATGATCTGTGAATCCTTTTTGAGTTTCTCATTTACCTCTTTCAGCTCAGCTTCAGCTTTGTCAAGATCCATTTCATAGAGTTTCAACATGTTCTTCAAACATTCAATGTCATGCTTCTGTGCTTTATTTTTCTTCATGAGTCTGACATTCTCTCTCTCAAGTCTGAGAAAGGTTGTATGTAGGTCATCAAGAATTTCCTCCTGGGACATCTCATTTTCATTGAAGTACTCCTCTTCTAGATCAACTGAGCCATGAAAACAATCAAAGTTAGTATCATCACAATCAGAGAGTGTGTCATGGTTCACCTGTGTATCATTGTTGTTCCAGTCTCCAAAGAAGATCTCCTGGTTTGCTGTTGGTTTTCTAATGTTAGAGTAACATTGAGATTCTTGGCAGTTTCTGGAGTCTTCTCCTGACCAGATGATCCGAGTGCAGAGCGCAGCAGTGTTGATTTCCTCTGATTGTTCATCAGCACTTGTTCCAGATTCGAAGTCAACTTTATTAAAGTCATCTACACAGACCCAATGAGAATTCTCTCTTGTTCTGAGGGTGTTAGCACATTCATGTTTAAAGTGACCATACCCCTTACATTCATAACACTGGACATCTTTCAATTTCTCAGCATCTTGAGGAGTGCTCTTAGATGCCATGTATTTTACAAATTTTGGGGGCAATTTCTTATAATTAACAGCAGCATTACTAGGTTGTTTTTCTTTACTTTTATCTTTGTAACCCAATTTACTAAACTTCTTAGTGATGTTACCATAGTTAGAAGAGATCAACTCATATTCATCCTCATCACTCCCTGTAGAATCCGAGCTAGTACCTAGTAAGGCTAAAGCAAGTTGTTTACTGGACTTTCCTAGGAATTCTAGTTCAAATTCTTTTAGAGTGTTCATTAATGTTTGAAAGTCCATGTTGGCAAGATCTCTAGACTCATTCATAGCAATTCTTTTGACATTAAACTTAGAAGATAATGTTCTAAAGGCTTTATAGACCATGGTTTGATTAGGGATGATAAAACCTAAGTTTTGGCACTGATTAGCAATATCTAGAAGTTTCTCAAAATAACTATCAATGCTTTCATCCTCACCCATCTCTATCTTCTCAAAGTCCCTCAAAAGTTTTCTATATTTAGAGTCCCTCACAGCCACATCACCCTCACAATGTAATTCAAGAATTTCCCATGCAGCTTTAGCAGTAGAACAAGTTTGAATAAGTTTGAACATATGATTACCTATCCAGCTAAAAATAGCATTGAGGGCCTTTTCATTGAAGTTGTAGAGAGCAATTTCGTTGGCTGTCCATTGTCCCCTTGGCTTAGGTACCAGATCAGCATCTCCATCTCTTGGCAAGTAGGGGATGGTGTAGCCTTCTAGTACTGCGTCCCAAGCTCTTAGGTCGATGGATTTGATGTGGACTCTGAGCCTGATCTTCCAGTAGGCATAGTTGTTGGGACCCTCCAATACAGGCAACCTGCTGGTATTTGGGGTTGGAATTGTCCATCTTGTCGTATCAACGTCAAACACCGGTGAAGTTGGTGCTTGGCTCTGATACCAATTGAAATTATGGATCGGGTTGATACGTAGTTGTTGTTAACTTAACACTGGAGAGTTAAGAGCAGATTTGCAACGTTGTTAACTCAGCGATGTTACTTCAACAACAGACCAGAAGAATAGCGCAGCAGAATAAACAAACACCAAGTTTAAGAAGTGAATATAGACTTATATTAACTTCCGAGCCTTAGGCAAAATAACCCGTGAAGGTTTTAACAAAGGTCGTTCTCTCAATTCTCAAGCTCCTCACTCTTAAATTGATTGAACTAAGCAAAGCACACAAGAATTGCTTCGTATATCTCTAACAGCTCCTCACTCTTAGATCTACCCTAACAATTCACAAACTTTGCTAAAGCAAGACAACACTCAACAACTGTAAATTAATCTCTCGGATTGATTGGCTCTTGTCTCGTGTTTGTCTTGATGTACTTCACACCTATATATAGGTTCTTGATCTTCGACTTCAAGGTGTGTTGTACATGGTTGGTAATTCTCCTTGTTTCCTTCTTGAACTCTCCTTCTTTGTTCTCGCAGTCCTTCTTGAATAATAGTTCCTTCGTTAGTGATCTAACTAGGGAAAGACTCCTTCTTCAAATCAGGACTGATCTTGGAAAGCATTCCTAGTTCCACTCGAACTCTTCTTTCCTTGTAGAGTGGTTTGCGTAATTAAGGAAACTTTCCTTCTTGGAAACTTGAGCGTCCAACCTATGACAAGTTTGTTTCCTGAATAATAATCAAAGACAATTACAACTGTGGAACTCAGTTAGTTAAGTGAATAAGGCAAAACAATAATGAAGAAATTTATTAAGATTGTAAATCGGATTCTGCTCCAGCAATGTTATTCTAACATTGACTTCTCAATGTTAAACTAACATTGACAGAATACCTGCACTTTCAATGTTAAACTAACATCGACCGAATACCTGCACTTTCAGTTTTCAAGTAATGATTGACCTCAAATGCAACTAGGATATTATCTGTGATAAGACGACCAGGAACAAACGCAGACTGAGAAGGTGAGATAATTGAGCAAAGAAATGGTTTCAACCGGTTAGCGACGGCTTTGGATGCAATCTTGAAACAAATGTTGCTCAGGCTAATTGGTCAAAACTGCGTCATCACGTCAGGGTTAGAGCATTTAGGGATAAGAACAATATAAGTGAAGTTGACACAAGGATTCAGAGAGCGCTCATTAAGAAAAGAAAGCACAAAGCTAGTAACGTCCTCCCCGACAATCCCCCAAATTTTTTGATAGAAAACAACAGAGAAACCATCAGGTCCCGGGGATTTAAAGGGGTACATATCATTAATCGCACTACGTACCTCATCCACTGTAAACGGCTGAATCAAGGCCTCGTTCACTTCAGGGCTAACTCGCGCCTCAACCTCCCGTAACACATCTTCAATAGCTTCCTCTGAAGGTAAATTCGACTGAAAAATACGACCAAAGTAATCAGCGGCAATCCGCTCAATTTCCACTGGATCCGTGCGCACAAAACCCTGAGCATCTCGAAGGCCCCTAATCTCGTTTTTTCTCCGTCGCTCAGTCGCCCTACTATGAAAGTAAGTTGTGTTACGATCACCCTCCCTTAACCACTGAACCTTAGCCCTCTGTTTCCAATAGATTTCTTCGGCCTCAAGAAGCTCTTCAAGCTTTTTACTAAGTCGTTGTTCTTCTTTTTTATCTCCACAGTTATATTACCCCCTCGTAACTTAAGTAAGTCCTTGCGCAGCCCTGCCACCTTACGCCTAAAATCAGCCCCATCAATCTTCGCCCAACGCGTGAGGCCTATGCGACACTCTTCCAGTTTCTCAGTAAGATTTCCCCCACCCAACTCTTCCCAACACCGTTTTATCACGTCCATACTTTCAGCCTTAAGTAACCAAGCCGCCTCAAACCTGAACTTAACTTCCCGACGACCTGAACCCTGCCTATCCGCGTTGCGCACCAAAATGGCATGATGGTCTGAGCCCAGAGTTGCAATATGTTCCGTCCTAGCGTTCGGAAAGCGAGTTCTCCAGTCCCTATCCGCGCATGCTCGATCAAGACGTTCCCAAACCGTATGCGGCGTTGGCCGACGGCTACACCAAGTGAAGCGTGGGCCGCTATACTCCAGCTCGTTGAGGCCGGTATCGAAAAGCGTATCCATAAAATTTTGGATCAACCAGTTTGGCCGCCGAGCCCCTCCCCTTTTATCCTTTTGGCTTGAGATTTCATTAAAATCACCCGCGCAAAGCCACGGGAGGTTCACCACCCCTTTCAAATGACGTAACAGGTTCCAAGTACGCATCTTTTTGTCCCGTTAAGTTCCCCGTAGAATCCCGTGAACCGCCAATCCAGATCCCCCTCCTTCCCCATCACAACAACGTCGATATGATTCTCCGACATACTCAAAAGTTCAACATCCCAGTCCTTATTCCAAAGTAGCGCCAGCCCACCAGAGAGACCTTTTACCTCAACACATACTCCAAATAAATTCATCCTACCCTTAAGCTCCTCTATTTTCCGAGTCCTACACTTCGTTTCAGACAAGAAAATAAGAGGGGGGTAAAAAGTGGAAACCAACCTCCGTAGTTCCCGAACTGTCCAAGGGTTCCCCAATCCCTGACAGTTCCAACATAGGAAACTCATTGGATATGGCGGGACTGCCCAGCAGTCGCCGCCAGAAGTTCGTCAATCTCCATTGAAAGTTGCTCCAACCTTGCCATCTTTCCTTTACCCTGATTGTGTGTTAAGTCATCCTCGTGCCGGTGTTTCAGACCCCCGTGTGATGCATGCGCGACATCGCCGCCCTCTGTGTTCGTAAAACTCTCCCTTCTTGCCAACCCCCCCCCCCCCCCGATTTCGACGTTGCCTTGTGATTTCCACTCGCGCCACAGCTGTAACCTATAATGCGTCCGGATGTCCCAGTGTTCGATACGGATTCTGATTCCCCCCGACATCAGTCAGCAGCCTCTGAAAAACATCCTGAACTCCCACTAAATTCCACGCGGTTCGTGCGATTTCCTGACGATCACTAACATGCAGTTCAGTTCGATTGTTCCCTGCCATGACCTGGACGTCCCCTAAACCCTGAGTTGTCGCCTGGACACGGGTAATCTGCTGATGTTCAGTCATACCTGGAGCAGGCGGACGTGAGTCCACATCGTCGTCGTGAGCTTGGCAGTCCCCATTACCCTTGTGATCCGGAACATACGTAGTTGTTCTTGTCCGTTCCGTAGAGCATTGAGATGCAATATTTTGTTCAACCCAAGACTGATCATAATTCCTATTTCTTGTTGAGTTAAACAAACCACGCCCCCATACTGAGCCTGACCCTCTCCCTGAACCGCGCATCCGTCCTCCCCAGCCATAATCTGTGAATCGTTGTCCCGCCACATTTCCTGGTCTTGTGAAATTTTCTCGTAACCAATCCCCGTAAGGTAGCTTTGTGTCACCGTCAATCTGAAAATCATACTTAACCTCACAATCAGCCATAATATGTCCAAGCATTCCACAGAGATAGCAAAAGTTCGGGAGTCTCTCATATTTGAATGACACAATCATCTCTTGTCCCCCCGAGCTTCGGATTTTCAAAAAACGCAGCAATGGTTTTGTCACATTGAGCTTGACTCTAATATGCATGCTAACCCCACGGGATTTGGCAAGGTCGACGTCCTCCATAATACCTAACAGATTTCCAATCGCCGAAGCCGTAGCCTTCGTTTTACGCACAAGGGGGATGTCATATATGCGCACGAAGAAGCTGCACCAGTCAAGACTCGTTGCTATCGGGCTGTCGTCTCTGTTAACCTCAGCCAAGACTAAGACATGTTTATCAAACGACTATGGACATCCCCGTAATGCTGTGTTTTTATCTAATTTGTGGAAAAACTGGAAGAGGAATCGATCCTCATTCAATCGTGTGATCTCCAAACCCTTGCCAGCCTTAAACAACGTCTTAATCATGGTGCAGAAGGCGTGAAAATTCGTTGTTTTCCCTGATAACAATCTCCCCACGAGAACCAATTCTGAGTTCTGATTCTCCTGCTGCCAAAGCTCATCCGACACCAAAAAACCCCTTTGGAGGCCCTCCCCCTCCGTTAAACAAAGTCCGCCACGCATCATATTGCATGTGTCTTCCATAAGGTTACCACGAAATATGTGTTACGGATTGGATGAGGCACGAACTTCGCCAAGAGTTGAATCTGAGAGCCACAATCCTTCCAAGTTACACCAGAGAAGCACACAATGAAAACAAGATTAGTACCACAAAAAAAACCCTAGAATCTGAAGATTCCCGATAAAACAAGAACGAAAAAAGCAAAGAAACAAGACGCGAAAACTGAAAACTTGCGACACACGGAAAGTCCAACAAGGAAAGAACCCCCCAGCAATCGGAACGAACGAGAAAACCGTTGCCAAAGCCGTGAGCGCTGAAGTTGATACCTCGCCAAGATCACATGGGTCCTTGTCGAAGAAGGTTTGTAGCCCTAATGCTTAGAGACCCCAACCCTCATGCGAGAGAAGAAACAAAGAAGCAATCATGCGTAAAAATTACCTTTGTATATATAAGAAGCCCTCATTTTTCATTCATCTTAGTTTGGTTCTATTAAGTCCTTTGGATTTTATTCAGTTTGGTTCTATTAAGTCCTTTGGATTTTATTCTGTTAATTCTTCAAGGCAAATGTTGAAGTAGACAAAACACAATGAGATATATCATTATCTTCATGTATGTACATCTTATTATTTTAACTAATTTCTAAAGTTTTTCCATACCCGCTTATTGATTATATATAGGGAATTTATATTAATTATTAAGCTGCACTGTAAGTCATTATTTATTGATACATGTGAGCGTCGGTTAGATTTTACAACCAATATAGTTAAAAATAAATTTCGCCTACAAAACCCGATATTGCGATGATTTTCAGCTTATTTCGCGTACTTTATGTTCTTAGCTTATGATTGAAAATAATCATTATGATTTCATGATTGATCACTCGCACATGACTCTTAATGGTTAGAATCGTTTTAATATAATTTGTAGTCATGAAGTAGTATTTATGAGATTTTTCAATAGTATATAAATAGTATATTTATCATGTTTAACATACCTTTACATAAGTTTTATAAGACTATCATGGCTACTTTTGTGGTCTAATCATCTAATATGATTATGTATTATAACTTAAACATTACTTGAGCATTTATCTTGATTAGGTTTACATATTAATATTCTTATAAGTTCTAAATACAATGTTATGTAATTTAAGGTAATCGTGGAACAAAATATTAATTAACTAAGTTGTATATGTTGGAGAAATTATTATTTGGCATGAGGCTAAATATAATTTTAGAAATTGGAATTGAGTCCAATTGATATTATAGCAACTTGAGTTTAATGGTGTGAATTATATTGGCTTAATGAGAAGCTAATTGGTAAAATTTTATTTATCTAAATAAGATTTTATCTAATAAAAATCAGATTTGAATTGAGAATTCAAACCACACCTAAATGCTATAATAATGTGAAATGAATTTGGCTTTATTGCTGAATTAAAATCACCCCTTAATGGCTTGGTTGTTACATGAAATATTTTCTATTTAAAGGGCCTTTGCGCAAAGGGAAATTATCTCATTCAAGCAAAATCATATCATTTCACATTTGCATATCATATACAATTTCAGAGTTTTGCAAATATTGTTCGTGTTCGAAATAGAAAAACAGTATAGTCCTTCACTTGCTGTTTATTTGAGTGGACGTTGTACCTTGGGAGATCTCTTCCTCACGAGGGCTTGAAGGATAGCCGGGGAATTCGATCTTAAGGGGAGAAGGCTTGCTTTCAACTCGTCCAAAACCGTTCTTCAATCTGATCGTTCACTGTTTTTCGGTAAACTTTATGAGTTTTCATATGTATCCATTTTAGAAATCAATATACAAGTTATTTCTTGTCATTATTTATTTATTATTGTTATACGTTTGCAACGCGATGCCAACAATCTTAAGATCGAATTTTATTATCTCTATTCGTAATATGTGTTGCACGTATAGGTGGTTGAAATTTCTAGAATCTATTCATATGTTTTGTTTCTAAATGTTTATGTTCTTGAGCTACTAATGTGTTTCGTGATTTCAGAGAATACTATGTGGAGATTAATAATTGCAGTAACACAGATCAAGTATCTATGTCTGTCTTCTTGTTAACTATTGTTTCTGCAGGTTTATATGTTGGAATATTTCTACAGGTTTACAAGATAATATTATGTGGTTATATTCTCTGTTGTATATATTCTCTGTTAACAAAGGCTTAAAGTTTATTTTATAAAATTGAATTAGCAGGCTTGAGATTTGTTAAGCATGGTACATGTTATTTATCAAGTTTTTTTTTAATTGTTTGTTGTTGGTTTTTTCAAAAAAAATTTCAGCTTTTGTTCTCTGTTCAAATTTTCTTTTTCCAGCTGTTTTGTTATCTGGTTTTTCGAGCAGGTTTTAAAAAAAAAAAAAATCATTAACTGCTGCCATATAGATTCGAACTCCATACCTCCTACTTGAGCATATACGCCCGTTACCAGTGTGCTAGAATTATTCATGTGAATTAATTGTTACGTTATATATTAATTGCTACAAATTCTGGGATTTAATTGTGATTTAGAAAAAATGTAACTGCTGGGAATCGAACCCCTGTCCCTCCGTTTACAATTTGTTGTCTTAACCGTTTGAGCGTTATGAATCTTGTATATTAATTTGTTCGGTTACATATTTAATACATGCTCGGAATCCGCGGTTAATTGCTTAGCATGTTTAATTTGCGAAAACGTTTTCTTCTGGATTCGAACCCGCATCATCTGCTGGGTTGAATGAACTCCTTACCGTTAGTCTGTGTGTTAATTCGTGTTAAATGCATGCGTTATTGTGTAATTAAATGATGTGCGGCAGTTTATTATTTGAATAATATGCTTAATATATCCATGCTATAAATATATTTAAATTAAATATTTTGAGTAGATACAATTTAAAAATGTGATATATGTTGAGCATGGTTATGTGATTAGTGAAAATAATTGCAATTGAGATATGTGGGAATATATAAAATTGCAAGTGTGCGCTATGAAGACTTTAAATAATTATAAGTGTGAGACTTGTGAATTATTTAGAGATATGGTGGGTGATAGCACTAAGAACAATGCTGCAAGCATTGATACCTTCCCAATAGCGGGCGACGTTGAGGTTGTCACGCTAAATCAAAGTGCTAACGGTATTGAGACCGTAGTACCGGTTTTGAGAACCACTATGTCATATTCTCAACTAGAGAAACCTAAAAGAATGTCGAAATAATTCTAAGTACTGAGACTTGTGAATTATTCGATAAAAATTAAAATTGAGAATAATTATAAGTATTGAGACTTGTGAATTATTTGAAGAAAATTCATAATTAGAATATTTCTAAGTATTGAGACTTGTGAATTATTCGAACAGAAATTCAAAATGAAAATAATTCTAAGTATTGAGACTTGTGAATTATTCGAAGATATTCTAAGTGAGAATATTTATACAGACGGTTCTGTCGCAGAAAGGTGAAGTGTAAGCGGACTTGTCCCTCCACTGGCCTGGGAACCTAATATTCTGTCGCAGAAAGGTAGATTTTAAAGAGGTTTTGTCCCTCCACTGGCCTGGGAATATCTGTATAAATAGTTCGGTTGAGAATTTTCAACGATACTAATATAAATAATTGTGTGAATTATTTAATTAGTTATGGCGGCTGAAAATTAAAACAACAACCCGAACGAATGGTAGGTAGACATTGGGGCTACTCGACCACATCTGCGCGAACAAGTGGATGTTCACGACCTATCAACTTGTGGAGAACAAGCAGTGTTTCTTGGGAAACTCTGAAATCTCAAAAGTTGAAGGCAGGGGAAAGGTTGTGCTAAAGAGGACCTCGGGGAAAGAGTTGACCCTAAACGAGGCGCTTCATGTTTCAGAGATTCACACGAATCTAATATGTGAGACAATATCGAACTAGAAAAGGTTCACACTTGTTTTTGAGTCAGACAAGGTTATCCTGTCTAAGGGTAGAACCTTTGGAGGAAAGGGATTTGGTCTAAGAATCTTTTAAGATGTCTGTTATGACCATGTCACCTAAGGGCGAGGCTAGTACTGAGGCGAGTGTTCAAGTTTGATGTAGTAAAAAGTCTCGTGTGAGGAGACTACTTTTACGAATAAATGTAATCGAAGTTGCATGTGAGGCAAATATTTCGATTACTTGTGACGTCTTTATGATATAGAAAAATAATACAAGTGCGATACTTGTATATTGTGTGTATATATATATATATATGTATATATATTTGTGAGAAATACAAGTGTGAGACTTGCATAATATATATATATATATATATATATATATATATATATATATATATATATATATATTATATTTGTAAGAAATACAAGTGTGAGACTTGTATAATATATATATTTATATTTGTAGGAAATACAAGTGTGAGACTTGTATAATATATATATTTATATTTGTAGGAAATACAAGTGTGAGACTTGTATAATATATATATTTATATTTTGTAGGAAATAAAACAAGTGCGAGACTTGTATGTTATATATTTGTTGAGAATAACACAAGTGTGAGACTTGTATGTTATATATATTTGAAGAAAATAAAAACAAGTGCGAGACTTGTATTTTATTATATATAGATATATATGTGTGTGTTTGAAATATTTGGAATTGAGTCCAAATATAAGTGTGTAAATTAAATTGCTTAGTGAGAAGCAAGTGAGATTTAATACTATTTATTTTACTAAATAGATTAAATATTCAGATTTATTTGATGTAAGACGCGAAGTACGCAAACCAAAATAAATTCTGAAATAAGTAATTACTTTAAGGCTAGAGACATTTTTTTCTTGAGGAAAAGAAAGAAATGTGGGGGCTTGAAGAAGAAAGTGATGGTTAAGATTATTCCAAACTTTTAAGTTGAATAATAATCATAATATTTTCCGAATACTTGAAGAGGTTAAGGAAAATATTGGAGGCGATTGACGAAAGGTCTAGCGAGAGACTAAGTAGCAAATTCATCGAGGAAAATGGGAAATTTGAGCCCACCAAAAGACATCACCCCATGATGGCAACCCTACCTGAATTGTAAACCCCAATTTGCAGGTTCAAAGGGACAACCGAATTGTGGGGGCGAGTCGAACAAAGCACTCGGGAAATTGAGTTCCCAGCCCATTTCTATGATGAAAGAGTGATGGACCTGTACAGGTTAAGGAGAACTTGAGGTTCTAATGATCCTTATGTCTTGTGAACACAAGCGGGGTATTGCAGGATACCCTTAATGAGAGATCACCTATGTCGAATGTGAAGGGGCCGCTTCTATGAGATGATACAAAAGGGCTAAATCTCTAAAGCATTCGATGAAATTTTCCAAGGCAGTCCAGGGCCGAAACGGACAACAACGAGAACCAATACGGTATTGGAATGAGTTGTGTGAGTACCATTGTCTTGGTATACACAAAACGTCGAACAGTTCAAGGCATCACGTCCACTGGTTGGCAAGTATATCCGATGGTATTTCACTAAGGAAGGTTCAAGGCCCAAAACCACCTATCCTGATGCAACAAGTTCCGGCATAACTCTGAAATTGCATTTAGCATTGATAGGCTCACGTGAATTTCAGCCAATGACATTCATGTGGGGGATTGTTGGAGAAATTATTATTTGGCATGAGGCTAAATATAATTTTAGAAATTGGAATTGAGTCCAATTGATATTATAGCAACTTGAGTTTAATGGTGTGAATTATATTGGCTTAATGAGAAGCTAATTGGTAAAATTTTATTTATCTAAATAAGATTTTATCTAATAAAAATTAGATTTGAATTGAGAATTCAAACCACACCTAAATGCTATAATAATGTGAAATGAATTTGGCTTTATTGCTGAATTAAAATCACCCCTTAATGGCTTGGTTGTTACATGAAATATTTTATATTTAAAGGGCCTTTGCGCAAAGGGAAATTATCTCATTCAAGCAAAATCATATCATTTCACATTTGCATATCATATACAATTTCAGAGTTTTGCAAATATCGTTCGTGTTCGAAATAGAAAAACAGTATAGTCCTTCACTTGCTGTTTATTTGAGTGGACGTTGTACCATGGGAGATCTCTTCCTCACGAGGGCTTGAAGGATAGCCGGTGAATTCGATCTTAAGGGGAGAAGGCTTGCTTTCAACTCGTCCAAAACCGTTCTTCAATCTGATCGTTCACTGTTTTTCGGTAAACTTTATGAGTTTTCATATGTATCCATTTTAGAAATCAATATACAAGTTATTTCTTGTCATTATTTATTTATTATTGTTATACGTTTGCAACGCGATGCCAACAGTATATTTCAAGGCATTATTTCATTGAATAGTTGCTTGATGTTGTGATTACAGAAAATCTTGAATTAATTATAGGCTCTTTCATAAAGTTAGTTAAGTAATATATTTTAAGGTTTTATTATGCATCAATTAAATAGTTTATCAAATTTTACTTGATATTATTGCTTGATATCTGAAATAATTTTCTAACAATAGAAAAAATATAGATAATTATAGTTATACATTTCTACATACGTTTGCTTAACATAAATCTTGAGACATCTTTTTTTTTTATAGAATAAATCTTGAGATATCGATTACATATATGAAAGATATTTGATATTTAACTTAACCTTATGGCATCGAAGTTAATCGCATAAGATTTTTCATCGATGATATGTGCTATTTACTTAAATTAGTATAAGATAACATTTTTAACAAAAACTTTCTCAAATTTCATCAACACGAAAGTTAAATAGTACATATGTTTATTGTGGTGAATTGTGATTGTTTAGTTAATTGATATTATCTTAATGTTATTAAAGGTTTGACAAATTAATCTACAACGAGCAAGATTCTTCGTACAAATAAAGGTGAGGTTCAATTTCTGATTTTGTTCTAGCCCAGTATGGCATTCGGCATGAGGAACTTGGACAGAAAAAGTCACAACTTCATTACCAAACCACGAACAACCTATAATTCCATCACATTCCTATTTTACATCTTATCTCATTACATGATTTTCACTCACCATTAAATCATACTCAATCACTAATTATATATCACATATTAATTCATAATCATGGTCATTCTTCGTTATTATAATCGCATGTGTTGGTTCTTGAACTGTGCAAAGAGCAACGAACTATGCTTGGGACATGTACCTCAAGGAACAACGGATATTATCCGGTTTACTGGCTTGTTTGTTTATCACCCATTGGGACACCTTTGGAAAGGTGGCCCAGGGATTGAGTCAATTTGTTGTCGGGCAGTAAGGACTGTCGGTTTAAGTAATTTCGTTTGATACCCATTTATCTAGGTGCCGTTTGCAGTCAGGAGTTGGCTGTAATCCACGTGTTGGATCGACATGTACTCGAACATGTCGCATGTTTTGTTTGCAAGGTCGCTCCTCGTTGGGAGGTATAAGGTAGTATTTGAAAGTCATAAGGTTGGATTTGTTTACTGTTTAACAGATGTTCATAAACTAATTTGAGAATACTCTGGTACTACTATACATCAAATTATTTGTTAAACTGTTTCTATCGGTAAGATCACTCCTATAAATACATCAATTGAATTATGTTAATTCTTGCATTGCCAGTTGTTATGTATGAATCTCACTAAGTCATCAAAGACTTATTTCTCGTTTCTTCTATCTGTCCATTTCTCAGGATAAGACCGACGTGGCAGCATGGACCGTGTGAAAATTCTTGCCAATCTTACCTTTTGGAATGTTCATATAATAATATTTTATCACCAGTGCATAATTATCAAAGTTCTCAAATTATTTGTATTTTCAAGACTTCCGCTATGTCTATTAAAAGTTTTTTTTTTTATCATAATGTGTATGTTTGATCCTGGACAGTGACACCCCTTCCTAAGAGTTGTGTTTCAGTCGGAGTTGGGTAAAGTGATTGATCACCACCGAACAAACTCGAATTAGATCACACTCTAGGGACGCGGTCGTCACATGTGGGCTCCACTCTGGGGTCAATTTTGACTCCAATGGTAATAGGAATTTATAAAACAAGAAGAAGAAAAAACTCCGAGATTGTTGAAAGCTATGCAAGTGAGCTAAAAAGTTTTTTTGAATGTCTGAAAAAGGAAAAGTCAGGTAGTATATATACAAGGAGTTGAGCTCAATGAATGGCTCATATCTATTCTAATATAACGACCCTAAAGGCTAAAGAAAGATTCAACACTCTTCTTACACTAAAATGAGTTGCCTAATTCTAGCCACGTTATAAAGAAGTCTAACATTATTATATACAACGAAAAATCTAGAGTTGGCCTATCACATGATAGAGCCTAAGTGTTGAATTTTTTTTGGAGTGGCCCTAGAACTCTGGTTTTTGGATCGGCCAGCCAAAGTGCGGGGCTCTTATGCTTGTGGCACAAGCGTCGTTTGATCTGTTTGCGTGCTTGGCGCCCGCTGATGGCTGGATGTTACAGGATCCTCCCCGACGGATCACGCAGAAGTCTGGTCGCCTGTGAAATACTCTCCCACCGAATAAAGAACGTCCCTGACACGTGGAACTCCGAAATGCTTGAATCTCGTCATGAAACTGTCATAACTCGTTCTCGATCTCCTAGTTCGCCTCTGCCTCAGGCAGTCCCTTCCATAAGATTAAGTATTCTCGCCAAGGCTTGACCCTTTAACGCTTGACGGCCCGTTCGACAAGGATCTGACAAATTGTTGTTATGATGCTACGGTAATAGCGTCACCATTGCATTTCATGGGTCATGTTTCGAAACTTGGTAGCAAAAAATTAATTTTTTGGTTAGATTTTTTTTTTTAAAAAGCCCAAATAACTAACAAAATCAATATCTCTAAATGATCTCAATCCATCAACAAATGTAAAAAGAAGTCCATCTTTTAATTTCTTTACTCTTTAAAAAGCACTCATCTTTCCCTCAAATCTTTAACATCAAATCTTCAGATATTTAGCATGTTGTACTAAATTATATTATTACAAGGAGTATAATAAATTTTATTGTTTAACTTTCTTTTCAAGTAGATAATAGTCTTGTGCATTTAAACTAAACCTATTATTTTGTTGGGGCTTTAAAGTAAGATAATTAAATCCTTTTTATATGCATATTAAAGTTTTCTTCTTCTAGTTCTATATTTAAGATATTTTAATTAATGGAGAAACATATTCCTAATAGCTCGTTTACAAGTGCTATCGATTAATTTATTTTGTTGCCATAGAATTTAAAGTTTAATTTCGATAACATCTATTTAACATGTGACTTTTATCATTTTGTACCAAACGGTTAATATTCTTCATTCTGTTGTTTACATTTTAATCTATGTATATATATATATATACATATATATTATTTTTTATTGTAGCTCGGGGTCTAAAAAGATCCTGGCTCCACCCTCCGCTTAACCACTTTCTTGTTCAAAAAATTAGAGTTTAAGCTCACTAATCCTGTTTACCATCACTTGCATATGG
Organism: Linaria vulgaris; assembly: GCA_948329865.1. Lineage (NCBI taxonomy): Eukaryota > Viridiplantae > Streptophyta > Magnoliopsida > Lamiales > Plantaginaceae > Linaria > Linaria vulgaris. The sequence goes on from OX415253.1 coordinate 80,019,631, forward strand.
AACTTAGTTTTTCTTTTTTACTTTTCTACTACATGAATTGGAGAAGAACGAGAGGCGATCAACTCTCGAAGCATTGTAACAAAAGAATCATTCGGTTCATCAATATTCAATCACTACAAGATTTGGGGGGTTTTCGCGACCCCCGCCTGGTGACCGCCGGGCGGTCCCCAGCTTTTTGGTGACCGCCCAGAGCAACGGGGACCGCTGGGCGGTCCCCATCCCAAACGGGGACCGCTGGGCGGTCACCAGCCCAAAAGGGGGACCGTTGGGCGGTCACCAGCCCAAAAGGGGGACCGCTGGGCGGTCCCCAACCCAAAACGGGTTTTAGGGACCGCCCGGCGGTCCCTAATAATATTCATATTTTTTTTTTATGTTATGAAACAATTAAGGTGTCTCGTTGTTTGTTTAGTTGATAAATATCCTAATTATAGTTCAAAGAACAAAATTAGAAAGTTTCATACAAATTGAAACAACATACGATGATTAAGTGTACGTATAACGTAGAATAGGTTCAACGTTAAAAAATTTCTCAATCTCATTCAATCTACAATTAAATAACTAAATTAGTGGTTTTAAGATCATTTGTTACTTCAATTGACATGTTATAATGAATTTTGTTGATAAATATCAAAAACACATGGAAATCGTTTCATAAAATCGAAAAAAATAGTATGAATATTATTAGGGACCGCCTGGCGGTCCCTAAAACCACATTTGGGGACCGCTGGGCGGTCACCAATTGTCTCTAGGGACCGCTCGGCGGTCCCTAAAGGTGGCTTTGGGGACCGCCCGGCGGTCCCTAATAATATTCATACTTTTTTTTAAAAATTTTATGGAACAATTAAGGTGCCGCGTTGTTTGTTTAGTTGATAAATATCCTAATAATAGTTAAAAGAACAAAATTACAAAGTTTCATACAAATTGAAACAACATACGATGATTAATTGTACGTATAACGTAGAATAGTTTCAGCGTTAAAAACTTTCTCAATCTCATTCAATCTACAATTAAACAACTAAATTAGTGGTTTTATGATCATTTTTTACTTCAATTGACATGTTATAATGAATTTTGTTGCTAAGTATCAAAAACACATGGAAATCATTTCATAAAATCGAAAAAAAGAGTATGAATATTATTAGGGACCGCCTGGCGGTCCCTAAAACCACCTTTGGGGACCGCTGGGCGGTCACCAATTGTCTTTAGGGACCGCCCGGCGGTCACCAATTGTCTTTAGGGACCGCCCGGCGGTCCCTAGAGGTGGATTTGGGGACCGCCCGGCGGTCCCTAATAATATTCATGCTTTTTTTTTTTATGGAACGATTAAGGTGCCGCGTTGTTTGTTTAGTTGATAAATATCCTAATAATAGTTAAAAGAACAAAATTATAAAGTTTCATACAAATTGAAACAACATACGATGATTAATTGTACGTATAATGTAGAATAGTTTCAACGTTAAAAACTTTCTCAATCTCATTCAATCTACAATTAAATAACTAAATTAGTAGTTTTATGATCATTTGTTGCTTCAATGGACATTTTATAATGAATTTTGTTGCTAAATATCAAAAACACATGGAAATCGTTTTAGAAAATCGAAAAAGAAAAGTATGAATATTATTAGGGACCGCCTGGCGGTCCCTAAAACCACCTTTGGGGACCGCTGGGCGGTCACCAATTGTCTTTAGGGACCGCCCGGCGGTCACCAATTGTCTTTAGGGACCGCCCTGCGGTCCCTAAATGTTTAAAAAATAGGCGGGATTGGGGGGGAAATTTGAAATTTTCGAAAATTCAAAATTTTCACCTTAATTCTATATATACCACCACTCTTCTATCCAATTTTTCAACACTCTTCAAAAACACCCAACTCTAAAATTTCTCTTCTCATTTTTCTCTTCCTAAATCCAAAATATAAAAATCATCCAAAACACAACATTTCTTCCTTTCTTCTCAACCTTTCTTTTTTTCTTCAAATCCCAAAACACATCATTTCTTCTCTTTTCTTTTAACAAATGTCAAGAAAACACCAACAATATGTTCTTCATTTCTTTTGCTTCTTCTTTTTCATTGTTTTTGGTTTATTTTAATAACTATCATTTGTTTTTACTTTTATTTCATTATTTTCTTTGTTTTATTTTGTTAACTATCATTTCATTTTACTTTTTTATCATTATTTTGTTTGTTTTTGTTCTTGTAAATGTTTGTTGCACATATTTACACGGAATTTATATAAAAAACCCAATAATATTCCGGTAAATTTCCGGAATATTATTGGGTTTTTTTTATTCTGCCGCAGACTTTTAGGGACCGCCCAGCGGTCCCCAATAATATTCATAGCCCTGGTGACCGCCCAGCGGTCCCTAAAATTTTGAATATTATTGGGGACCGCTGGGCGGTCTCTAAATGCCTGAATATTATTGGGGACCGCTGGGCGGTCCCTAAAATTCTCAATATTATTGGGGACCGCTCGGCGGTCCCTAAATTCGTGGTCGCGAAAACTGGTCCCCGCGACCGCCAAGCGGTTGCCAAAGGGTAGGGGACCAAGGGCAACCGCGACCGCCTTTTGGTGACCGCTGGGCGGTCCCTAAAGGTCTTTAGGGACCGCCCGGAGGTCTTTAGGGACCGCCCGGGCGGTCCCTAAAGACCCCCAAATCTTGTAGTGAATCGTCAATACAAAATCATCGATCAATGTTTGTTTAAATATTTCTCTTCAATTATGTTGCACATTTGATTTGCAAATGTTATTACATTCCTAACAAAAGCGCTAAGTAGTAGTCATATTAACTAAAATATCGAATTTTAATCAATATAAATCACACTGCAACTAAGCTAGATATATGTCATTTCGCTCACAAAACTAAGTAATTATAGTTTATGTTTTACTGATAGCTACCTGCCCAAATGAACAATTAGTACCACGTGATTTACATATTCAGTCAATAGCGGATGGCTGCCTTCCAAACGTTAAAAATGAAAGAATCCGTTGTTTCACGATATATTTTCAATGTTTCGAGGTCCACAATGGATGGCAAACCACATACATTATTAGTTAACTGGAAAGTGAAATCAAGGAGATGTATATAGATATTAATGTTGGACCTGCTCAAAGAAAAAAAAAATACAAAATATTAATGTTGGTCAAGCACGCCATTTCGTTATTTATTACGAGAAAAATAAAGCACGCCATTTTGTTCTTAACAGTTATTCGCGTCGTTGTCTTTTTCTTACCACGAACCCACTATGGATTATCAATTAGGGACTTATTTTGAACGTGGTATAATTGTTAACCTGAAAATACTAATCTAGCTCTTGATGCTAATGGGTTTAAGCCTGCAGGTGCTGTCGTTTCCGGTCCCAGAAAGAATATTAGTTATTACCTTCATAAATCATAACCCACCACTTAAAACAAAAGCAACATAAACAAAAAAAGACCGTAGCCAGTTCTACTTATCAGAGATATATAATGCTATACAATAAAAATATTTTGGAAAATAGATGAGTTGTTGCAGTTGTCCAATCAATATAACAAATGTTTTACTTTATAACTAAGTAAATTAATTGGTTATCTTTTCCTGATACAAATGATCAATTTATTTTAGAGTTAATGAAATTAATAATATCAAACCTTACCCAAGAAATTTGAGCAATGTAAAAGTATTACAGTAAAGTACAAAATTTTAACTTCTTGTGGTATATGTGATCGATTATACTAACACAATAGTTACGTTAGCACTAAATATCTGGTATGATAAAGTTGTATGTAGTTTTTCCTTGTTACATTACATCTCACATTCAGTCAACAATCTCATCAAAAAGTCTATTAGTCAATAAACTATTCAATGTAGGCCCCGTACGCACTTAATTTCCACACAAGGATTCCTCTATAAAATGGGAGACACGACATAACTCAAATGCAGCAGCACAACAGACTCCTCATCACGAAACCTCCCTCATTAACCTGTTAAGCAACGACGTAGTTCTCTTCTCGCAGTTATCAAGGTATGGGCTTATAATATTCGTAATAATACTTGTTGGCTAGTATTAATTATTAGATGCTCTTTTATATATCCAGTTTTATGTGAGCTATATTAATTACTAACTCAAATTCATTTTGCAGTGAGTGGCATAGCAAGAATGGGTTCGGGAGGCCGAACAAGTGTTACGTACCGAGTTCCCCACGCCAAACCTCCATTCACTTTGGCTGACCTCAAAAAAGCAATCCCAGCACATTGCTTCCAACGATCACTTCTCCGTTCTACTTATCATCTCATTCACGATCTTTTCTTCACTTGTCTCTTTTACTATATCGCCACCACTTACATCGTAAACCTCTCCTCCCCTTACCAATACCTAGCATGGCCAATTTACTGGATGTTCCAAGGTTGTATCATGACTGGTCTTTGGGTCATAGCTCATGAGTGTGGCCACCACGCCTTTAGCGACTACCAAATTGTAGACGACTTTGTAGGCTTTGTCTTACACACTGCGATGCTTACTCCGTTTTTCTCATGGAAAATAAGCCACCGCAGGCATCATGCTAACACCCAGTCGCTAGACCGCGACGAAGTTTATATCCCGAAATTCAAGACCGGAAGGCGTTGGTTCGACAACCTTCTCAACCACCCTCCAGGCTTGGCCTTCAGGCTCATTGTTCGCCTTGTCCTCGGATGGCCTATGTATTTATTGTTCAACGTCTCTGGGAGAAAGTACGAAAAGTTCACGACCCACTATGATCCTAACAGCCCTCTTTTCACCGATGGTGAACAGGCCCAAGTCTTATTATCCAACGCCGGTATTCTTGCAGTCTATTATGGTCTTTACAGTATCATCGCGACTAAAGGTTTTGCATGGCTCTTCTGTGTATACGGAGTCCCATTGCTTATTGTCAACGGATTCTTTGTACTCATAACGTACTTGAACCACACACACGCCGCTGTGCCTCATTATGATTCTACGGAATGGGAATGGCTGCGAGGAGCTTTGTGCACCGTTGACCGTGACTATGGAATTCTCAACTATGTATTCCATAATGTGGCGGATGCTCATGTCACACACCACTTGTTCTCAAGCATGCCACATTATCATGGGGTAGAGGCAACCGAAGCTATGAAGCCGATATTGGGTGACTACTACCATTACGACAACACGCCTATTATAAAGGCCCTGTGGAGAGAAGCCACGGAGTGCGTTGTTATCCAACCTGATGAGGCTGGAAAGAAAGGAGTGTACTGGTTCACGAACAAAGTTGAATAGATATTTTTCTGATTAATTAAGTAAAAATAATGTGATTGACATATGGTAAGATTGCCCGTTGGGATATTGTAAGCACAAGTTCCATTATGGCTTATGATTGTAGTAGAAATCACCTACGAGTGATGACGGCCAAGCTATTTTATTTGCTGCTTATATATATTGAATTTTAGTTGAGCATTTTGTCAAATAATTTTGTTGTCCGCTTTTGATCTTGTGTAAGCCATCGATACCTCAAGTGCACGCGCGTTATAAGTTTCGAAAATGACTACAAAACACATAATAAAGTAGAAGAAAAATCAGTAATTCAGTATGAACTAGCAAATTTAAATTGCACCTGAGACACTTGAATATATAAAATCCTTAATCCCCTCCATGCATGTCCCATTTTTATGTGGTTAGTTTAGTGTTAATTGATTTTAAAAGAAAGTTACTGACACTAATTGAGGTCAAACCAACTGGTTTGCCGCAAAACAAAACTCGCCCAGCTCTACAAATACTCTATTCAGCAAAATACGTGCAAATTGTACAATATATGTGGTTACTTAATTAGCATAAGAATAACCTATCAAAAAAAAAAAATAGCATAAGAATATTACTCATAAAGTCAATATTTATAGAGAGTAACTAGATGTTTTTATTGTCTCGTGATAGGAGTCTCATTATTCATTAATCTCTCCCCTTGCTAATTCAAGAAACACATTTCCAATATCAGTTTCGTAGTGCAAGTCGTGTCCCAAATTCACGAGTTATTTATTTTATGCAAGTTTCAGTAATATTTTCTTATTCTATACTTATCGTTGTATGGAATTTCAGTAAATTTTCATTGAGTATTCTCTCTATTAACATGTATATATGTTACAAATTAAAATCTTATTAGCTCTTGATACTACTTTGTCGAAATTATTTAGGTGAATAGATCCAAAATACAACATTTTAACACATAAAAATGAGTGGAGGAGATTCTAACTCAACTCTTATTGACTTATTCCTTAGAACCTTCAATTATCATCGTTGCTCCCCATGAGATAGTTCTCTATATTATTATCACATTCCCAAGAATATTGTCCTAGTTTATGACAATTATACATTCAACATTCAGTTTGTTATAATTGTTGCCTATTAGATGCTCACGCCCTCGTCCTCTTTGCGGTGTGCCTTACTTTTCTATTTCTTTTAATCAAAGCTTTGTTATTAATACATCAATCGATTCTTCAACCAATTTATTCAGTCGCTCTTCATAAGCTTACAATAAACCCGCAAGTTCTTGATCAATAGTCATGGTCCAAATCTTTGTACTCTTCAATCTCCACAACAAGACAATTAAGATTTGGATGCAAAGATCGCAAATTTTCCCCACGACATGTCTATTATCCATGTCATCTCTATATCTCTTGATTTGGTTGACAACAACCAACATCCTCGAAATATAATCTAAGAGACTTTCGAATGACTCAAATTCTCCTCCTTGATGCAGTTCCATTCCCCTAGGCTAGCTAGTTAATGCATCATCATTTCTTAAAGGTAGTTGGAAGATCATTAGTATCTTCTTATTTGATAAGTTTGTTTATTTAGCTCCATTTGCCTATAAATATTGAAAGTTCTTTTTTTTTTTTGGTAAGAACAATTATCATATTTTATAAACTTTGTGAGATTTATTCTCTTTAGTTCTTAAAGAGTTCTTTTAAAACATACCTCCATAACCATTTGTGGCGTCATCACTATATCAAAATTCGTGTTTTATATCAAGTAGCCAATCGCGATCATAATACTAAAGTTTCTACTTGTATTAAGGCGACCTGTTAAGATTCCATTCAAACATCTTGACAATAGACGATCATTTAATTAATATACGGATATCGTTCATCATTGGTGGATCTCGTATCACTATCTTCTAGAGTTCACAGAGAAGAAGTATATTCATACATTAACTCGTGTGCATCAACTCAAATTCTCCTCCTTAATGCGATCCTCGTTCCCTAGGCTAGGTACTGCATTATCATTTCTTGGAAGGTAGTTAGAAGGACTTTATTATTTAATTAGTTGGTAAGTTTGTTTATGTGACTCCATTAGCCTGGAAGCTATTCCTGAGAACTTATCAAATAACCACCTTCCATAACCATTTATGGCGTCATCACTATACCAAAGTTCGTGTTTGTGTCAAGTAGCGAGTCATGATCATAATATTAAAGTTTCTGATTGTAGTAAAACAAGAAGTCAAGGTTTCATCCAAACATCTTGAGAATAAACGATTCTTTCATTAGCATTTATCATTGGTTTCACAAAGAAGACGTATATTTGTGCGTTACAAGATCATTTTAAATTCATAAAGCAAGAAGTGAACTATACAATTTGGAGTTGCATTGAACCAACAAAAACAAACCACTAATGGTAAATTCAACGATTTTGGCGGTCTCACTTTCTTTGGTGAGAAGTCTGGTTTGTGCAATGCAAGTTCTATGTTCAAAAAAAATAATTTGTAAATTCCACTTGTCTCAAGCTCAGTCTAAGATTCCAGTTTGCAAACAAACAAATGACTTTCCAGTTGATAAGATTACAATATATCTCTCTCATCTTCTAAGGACGAGTACCAACCTCAGGAAGAATATAACTATGCAAAATTCTAACAGATTCAAACCATGCACATAATCTACGGGGAGACTGTCCACCTCTCTCTCCCAACACCCATTGCTATCTTCCAGATCAATTTAAGAAGGGAAGAAAAAAAAAAGGAAGAAGAAGATAAAAAGCCCTTCAAACTGCATCTTTCCATAGTTAAAATCATACTAGTACCATACGAGAGCACGAGCAGAAGCTGAAGCAGGACAGGGCAGGGGTAAGGGTAAAGGAGAAGACATAAACCATACTAAACATTTACTCGATGAATGCATCACCATTCACAATTACATTCTTCCCAAGAAGGAAAAGAGTGTTTACCCATCTCCCTTCACCATTGATCCAACTACGAGCAAATGACATATCCAAATTGAGGCACTGGGGCATTGAGGAGAAAGAATGGTAGGCCGAAAGCAAGAACATGCTGCAAATCCAGCCTTACGGTTTACTGTTTGGTTTTGGTGAATTCTGGGCTATCTGGTGATAAGGTGAAGCATGAGAACCGTTTGGTATCGAGAGGCTTCTTGGATGCTGCTGCTGCCCATTTCTTGAGAACGACCCGTGAGTTTTATATCCGTTTCTTGCGTTTAGGCTAGAGCTAACACGGTCAGCTTGCATTGTCTGAAAGTAGTAAGACGAACTAGCCATGTCCTTGAGGTTTGGCAAAAGCTTCAAAGTTTCAACAACTTCACTCATAAGAGGTCGGACTTTGGGATCCCGACTGAGGCACCGTGCTGCCAAATGCGCAGCTTTTTGGGCACCTTTGATGGAAAAATGACCTTCAAGACGTGGATCTATCAAACGGTAGAAACGTTTCCTCTCGTTCAGATGAGGCCTAGACCATTCCACAAGGTTATGCTCCCCATTGGGCCGGGTTTTATCCATTGATCTTCTGCCAGTGAGCATTTCCAGCATGACAACTCCAAAGCTATAGACGTCACTCTTTGATGTAAGATGTCCTGTAAAAAAGAAGACAGGCTATTAGAATATTAAGACAAAAGTCAGGATAGGAAGAAAAGAGACAAGATTGTGACAAATAACACAACAAGGTTTACCTGTCATGACATACTCCGGGGCTGCATAACCATAAGTTCCCATCACACGCGTAGAAACATGGGTTTTTCCTTCATCAGGAGCATCTTTTGCGAGTCCAAAATCAGAAAGTTTGGCGTTATATTCCTGAAGAATAAGTTGGTGCAGTTCAGACATTTACATAACATGTCGTAACTGCAAACCTCAGGAAAATTGTGATTTAGGTATAATTATCATCTACACCACTCAAGTTTGGTCTAATTACAAAAAAATCTACAGAAGTTTGAACAATTACAAATACCCTGCCTTGAAGCATGAAAAAGTGTGAACGACAAAAGACCTAACGGTAATGCTTTTTCAATCCTTAGGAGTGTCAAAATAGGTATTCAAAATCTTTGAAGGTCTTAAAAAAAAAAAAAAAAAAAAAAATTGAACTTCAAGGACGAGAACATCATGCATGCAAATATAATTATTCATTCCGAACAATGCGGTCAACAAAACGTTGAGAACTTACAGCATCCAAGAGGATGTTTGATGTCTTAAAATCCCGATATATCACTGGTCTCTCTGCTTCCTCGTGAAGAAAAGCAAGCCCCTTCGCAGCACCTAAACCGATTTTCATCCGTATAGACCAAGGGAGTGGAAGAGACCCTAAAATTTAAAATGGTTAGAACGTACTGATGTTTCACCAACACATGGAAAAGTCGTTTAGGCCCTACCATGCTTCTCATTGTGCAGATTCATGAAGATACTATAGATGTAAGGGGAAGGTTAAAGACACAAATGTGTATGGCAAACCAGATTTTTGTTCACGTATTGTCATCATCAAATTTTCCAAAGTCAGCACTTCATAACAATTAAGTGACTTCTCTGCCTTACCCACTTTGCAAGTAACAATTTCTCTGTATAAGCCTAGAGTATCATTACTGTATGATAACTCAATAACCTTTCCAAGAATAATGGAAGTTAGCATCGACATTTTAGAAACTTTCAAGTCATTAAATTTATACAAGGAAACCATTTTCATGCTGATGCGAACTGACAACTTCTAAATGGGATGATCTTAAACCTTAAAAGGCTTTAACATAAAAAACATCCGCTGTCAGATCAATCACAGCCCCCACATATATCAAGTATTGACTAAAAACCATGCTGAAACACATTTTCTCTGATATGTGATAACAAACACAAAAATTAATCAGAACTTAAAATTCTAATTTACATTAGAACACCCAATGATTGTTCTTCCCATCATAAAGTGAGAGTTAACTCACATATCAAAATCCCATGAAAAAAGAATAAATAGGAAGAGGCGTGTTCACCAGACCTAAACTAAGGTTGAAGGATACAAAATATGTATATCTTTATTCAAGACAAATTGGCTAGCCCATTTATTGTTTATAAATTGAAAACACTACGGCTGCATATTATAACCAACATTTCTGAAGTTCAACCTCAAAACTAAAGAATCATCTTTAGAAAATGTAATGCAACTAAGAACCGGTTGGCAAATTAGCAAAAATTCATCAATTAAAAATAGGCAGGGACAAGGATAGGAGCATACTTCTAAACAAATGGTTCTCCAAACTTCCTCTCGGCATAAATTCGTAAGCAAGCAGCCTCTGCTCATCTTCAATACAGTAACCAATTAACTTGACCAAATTTGGATGAATTAGGTCGCCAAGAAAATTTACTTCAGCCTGCAAAAAATATAAGTTTATGAATAACACAATACAGGGTAAGACTGCTGATATGACAGAAACTTGAAGCATATCAAATCAGAGAAACGGGATTATACCAGCCATTCCTTGTGACCCTGAACTCCATCGTGATTCAGGGTTTTGACGGCAATAGTAAGTCCAGTCCCAGGTTTAACCGGTGCTGTACCGTTCTCTTCAATCCATCCTTTGAACACACAACCAAATCCCCCTTCCCCAAGAAGGGATTCTGGTCTAAAATTTCTTGTTGCCAACTTAAGGTCGTTAAATGTAAATTTCCGCAGCCGGGAAGAAACTTTAAGCTCCTCTTCTAGTTTGGAGCTGGAACAATTACTCTCTGCATTGCTTGTACTGGTAGACGGGATTGCAGCCGCAACTGGTTGGTCTCTGCTAGTATCATTTGTAGACTTACTTTCTGTCATATGCATAATGAAACAAAACATAAGAAGATCGAAACTACTGCCATCAAAACTTAAAGTGGTATCGACTGGTGCGAACCAGGTGTTTTCAACAAGGTGCTTGCGGGATTCTAACTTATTCAAAAAAATAAATTTCAAACAATGGCTAGAAATGTAAGAAGATATAGCAAATATCTTGCCTGACTAGACCAACCAACCCTGCTACCTGTGATACATGTGGTAAGTTTTTATTTAACCAATTTATACTACCAAAAGAATGAAATCAACATAGAGAAGACGCAGGCTGCTTTTGGAACAATTATGACTTGAATTATCGTGTCCCATCTATAGTGAGAAATGTTTAGACATTATGTGAAAGAATTTTCTACTGCCTACAAACTCTTCCCCCGAGTACAGAATGCTAATACTCAAATGTAGGAGTTTAAAATTTAAAAAAAACACAGTGGTCTTCCCACCGACTGGAATTAAGAATGACACACTAATAATTCCGCCTACATTACAGCTAACAGAATGTTCAATACTCCTGACACCACCCTAATTATTTTAGCCTCAGATTTATCGAGTTGAGTACCAAAACAACCGAATCGCCTATACCCCTTGATCCGCAACTGTTAATTGGTTGTATAAGACCCAGTCCAGATTATCATCAAGTTATTGTGACTGCCCTTCCCAGTCTCCAATATCATATGCAAATATGTGACGATTCATTTAACTTGCAATGCAGAAATTACAATGAACTCCGACCCAAAAGACAACCCCAAACAACGAAAAGACCGAATTATCAAGCCAATATCTAACTAGAGTTAGAAACAAAGCGAAGCAACACAGATTGTTATACAGAATTACAACTTTCACACAATAGTTTGAGAAAGTACAAACATTACCATGAGTGCTGATGCTACTAACAGAGCTATCAACTTTAGATCTTGAAGAGATACAGTTCCCCTTGAAACAAAAATGAACCCAACAACCAGTTTGTCGCACATCATCATCATCATCATAGTTACTCTTCCTTCCTTTTGATTTTTTCACATCCCAAGACTCCATTTTTAAGCCATCATCACCTAATCCCATCTTATACAAAACCCAAAAATCATAAAAACACCCAATTCCTTATTCCTCCTTCCTCAATGAAATTAGACCTCACACTCCTCTCTTCAATTCCAATTAATCACCTAAAACAACTCAAACCCATCTCAGAAAATCAGTAAAATAAGTGAAAAAAGTAAACTTTTTTTGCTGCAAATATCAAAAATACCAATCACCAAACGAAACAGTACCTTCCTCCCTCAAGAACCCACTTTCATGTTTTTACAAAAAGTAAAATATCAAGCGAAGAAATGAAGAATCTCAAAAGATGAGCTCAACCCAATTGTTTAAAGGACAACAAATTATATATTCTTCCTGTTCCAAGAACAAATGGCTCGACCCAGAACAAATGGCTCGACCCAGTTGAAACTGAGAGTATACAAAGAGCTCAGTGATTGCAGATCACAAGCTTGACCTTCAAAGCGGAAAGACCTTTTGTACCTTGTAACTGTGCAATAAGCAAAGCTGGAATCAAAATAATAATTATGATGATATTGATTGATAATAATTAGACCACGTGTCCAACACTTTTGGGGCGAAATTTAGAAAGTTTAGTTTTTATGGGTCAAAAGTGAAAATTTTAAATCTTAAAATCATTTGAAAAGACAAGAAAAAAATGTAGTTTGTGAGTAAGGTTGTATGTACAACCCCTCTTTTCATTTCTTACTTCTCATAAAACCAGCGATATTAAAACAGGACATGACCGGCCGGTCGAACCGGTTTAATCGGTAACGGGTAGCTTGGCCGGTCCGATTGAGATACAGAACCGGTCAAACCCGGTAAAAACCCGTCAAGAATAGGGAATCGGTGATCCGATTTGGCAATGGTTGAACCGATTTATATATTATTTCATAAAAATTTAAATTTTTCATGGTAGCGTAGTTGAACACTGGTCCTCTAAATAAATATTAGATGATTTAACCAATTGATCTACAATAGAATTGTTAGTATTCACACTTATTAATATATAGATTAAATAGCTAGAATATACTTTTCTCATATAAAATAAATATATTATGCTATTATTTTTATAACTTAGTAGTATTATATTATAAAGCATCTTTATTATGTTATTTTCTTCTATATAGTAAATGTTCTTAGACTAATATTATTTTTTTCCAAACTCTTTAATAATTAGAATTCATGAAATATTATGCATATTTGCTTAAACTTTAACCAATACATGCGTAGTTTAATCTTTTAATTACTATACGTTAATCAAATACTCTAATTTAATTTTCTTTATTTTTAATAATAAATTGACTAAATGAATTAAAATATGAGTTTTATGATTAGAAACATATCAATTAAGAGTGAAGAAACAAATTTATAACTTCTCGTTTCCTAAAATTGATACTAAGAAAATTATGTAGCAAGTTATATTTTATATATATTTGTGATTTTTATAATATATTGTGTTGTACCGGTCGGACTAGTGGTTCGACCACTAAAATCAGTAACAAGTGAGGTTACCGGTTCGACGTCCGGTTCTGAAAATACTGCATAAAATATTACCATAAAGGTGATTTCTAAATTCAAACTCGTATGTCTTGATCGCTTGTAATTCTTTTAAAATCAATCATGTACTTATTTTTTGTTATAATTATGTGTTACATTTGTATTGTGCTGCACTATATGCTTGATATAAATATAGTTATATCAAAAAGTTACAATCGTATCAATGTCGTGTCGTATCTAATATTTTTTAAAATTCTTGTCAACGTACTCGTACCGCATCGTATTTAAAAACATTATGCTCTAAAGGTAATTAGACTTAACCCTTAGTTTTAGTAGCAGTAGATTAGTATTATGATCAGTAAGTATTAGATAAGTTGTTGAGCATTTCCAATATTTAGGAATTTTGTTACTTTGTGTGTACTATAAATTTGGGTATGCACATCTAAGTATTCTTTTATATTAATCATCTTTGATCTCATCTTATCTTCTAAAGGAGTATTACCCAACATCTAATTAGGAAAACCTACTATTGATGTTTTCATCAAGAGAGATATGCCTCCTAAATTTCACCTAAACTAGTTTCGATGATTCTAAATGCGTGAGACCTTAAATTAACTGCAAGCTAAGCTGATTGAGATTTGTATCCAAAATCAATGAACACTTTGACCTGATAATAAGCAAAACTTAGAGACGTATAAAACAACACACGGATGCCATAATGGCTCTCTGAAACTACCCTGCTAAATTAACCCCAACCCTAGCCGCACCATATTTTTATAATATATTATGCTATTATTTTTATAACTTAGTAGTATTATATTATAAAGCATATTTGTTATGTTATTTTCTTCTATATAGTAAATGTTCTTAGACTAATATTATTTTTTTCCAAACTCTTTAATAATTAGAATTCATGAAATATTATGCATATTTGCTTAAACTTTAACCAATACATGCGTAGTTTAATCTTTTAATTACTATACGTTAATCAAATACTCTAATTTAATTTTCTTTATTTTTAATAATAAATTGACTAAATGAATTAAAATATGAGTTTTATGATTAGAAACATATCAATTAAGAGTGAAGAAACAAATTTATAACTTCTCGTTTCCTAAAATTGATACTAAGAAAATTATGTAGCAAGTTATATTTTATATATATTTATGATTTTTATAATATATTGTGTTGTACCGGTCGGACTAGTGGTTCGACCACTAAAATCAGTAACAAGTGAGGTTACCGGTTCGACGTCCGGTCCGGTTCTGAAAACACTGCATAAAACATTACCATAAAGGTGATTTCTAAATTCAAACTCGTATGTCTTGATCGCTTGTAATTCTTTTAAAATCAATCATGTACTTATTTTTTGTTATAATTATGTGTTACATTTGTATTGTGCTGCACTATATGCTTGATATAAATATAGTTATATCAAAAAGTTACAATCGTATCAATGTCGTGTCGTATCTAATATTTTTTAAAATTCTTGTCAACGTACTCGTACCGCATCGTATTTAAAAACATTATGCTCTAAAGGTAATTAGACTTAACCCTTAGTTTTAGTAGCAGTAGATTAGTATTATGATCAGTAAGTATTAGATAAGTTGTTGAGCATTTCCAATATTTAGGAATTTTGTTACTTTGTGTGTACTATAAATTTGGGTATGCACATCTAAGTATTCTTTTATATTAATCATCTTTGATCTCATCTTATCTTCTAAAGGAGTATTACCCAACATCTAATTAGGAAAACCTACTATTGATGTTTTCATCAAGAGAGATATGCCTCCTAAATTTCACCTAAACTAGTTTCGATGATTCTAAATGCGTGAGACCTTAAATTAACTGCAAGCTAAGCTGATTGAGATTTGTATCCAAAATCAATGAACACTTTGACCTGATAATAAGCAAAACTTAGAGACGTATAAAACAACACACGGATGCCATAATGGCTCTCTGAAACTACTCTGCTAAAATTAACCCCAACCCTAGCCGCACCATATTGTATACTCCCTTGATTGACTCTTGGTCTCAGAGATTGCTCGTGGGACTTCTGTGGTATGTTTCTTCATTATCCCTTATCTATTGTGAAATCTTCTCTACATCGTTGCATAGCCTCATTATGTTCTGTACTCTTCGTCCAGCTCCACCATCGAGTTGACCAGCTCCGCATGCTCCTTTGTCATTTTCTCTTTCGCCTCCTTTCTTTGATGCAATAAGTTGTGATTAGTCAACCGAAGTACATACAATGTTGTGGACCATCCTTCGTGAGTTGGTCAACCGCGTGGACTACCAATATTTGGAGGATCTCCTCATTTGATTGCAATCGTGATTTGAGCTTGAATCGATGAGTCATTCCATTCATTTTTCGGCGATGACATTCTCAAACACACCAACAAGTATAACTTCTTAAAACGAGTTCGCAGTTTCTCAAAATCAGCCTCCAACCTATTGTGATGTCGTATCTCTTGAGAGTTCTCTGCAGTATCCCTTGTTCCACACGTACATCTTCAACTTAGTTCAATTTGTAATGTTTGTTGAACCTCTTGGCAGTTAAGCGGACTATGCTTAGTCGAGCCACGGCAGGTAAGTTTCTTTCGTACAAAATGACATGAAAAGTTTTAAATTATTAATGATTTAATAATACTATCGTACAGCCAGACACTGTATAATTAGCGAAACTCTTTTACATTACACTTCTGTCAAGCTCAGTCAAAAAATCCAGTTTCAAATGAACAAACGACTCTCCATGTGATAGGATTACAATACATCTCTATCATCCCTTAAACATGGCCAAACATGGTCAACAGGAAAACCATCAATCCAACATGGAGAATATAGTAACAATGTCAAATTCTAACAGGTCCAAACATAGCCCAGTCATGTTAGAAATCATCTGCCATGCACAGATCCTACAAGGGAGATTGTCAATCTCTCCTTGACTCCTTCAACCCCATTGCTATCTCCAAGATCTATTTTAAGAAAATACATATATATACACACATATAAAACTGCACTTTTTTCATAGTTAAATCAAATTATGTACCATTCACGAGAGTGGGAGGCAGGGCAGGGCAGGGCAAGTCGGGGGGTGAGGGAAAGGAGAAGGCTTGAGGCATACTAAACATTTACTCAATGACTGCACACCACCATTCACATTTACATTCCTCCCAAGAAGAAAAGAGTGTTTACCGGATCTCCTCATTCATCAAAACCAAGCCAATGAAATATATCCACATTGCGGTGCTAGGGCATTGAGGAAAAGAATGGTAGAATGAAAGCTACACCGTGCTGCCAGCCTTACGGTTTACTGTTCGGTTTTGGTGAATTTTGGGCTACCTGATGATAAGGTGAAGCATGAGAACCGTTCGGTATCGAGAGGCTTCTAGGATGCTGCTGCTGCCCATTTCTTGAAAACGACCCATGGGTTCTAAAACCATTTCTTGTGTTTGGGCTAGAGCTAACACGATCAGCTTGCATCGTTGGAAAGTAGTAAGAAGAGCTAGCCATGTCCTTGAGGTTTGGCAAAGGCTTCAAAGCTTCAACAACTTCACTCATAAGAGGTCGGACTTTGGGATCTCGACTGAGGCACCGTGCTGCCAAATGTGCAGCTTTTTGTGCACCTTTGATGGAGAAATGACCTTCAAGACGAGGATCTATTAAACGGTAGAAATGTTTCCTCTCGTTCAGATGAGGCCTAGCCCATTCCACTAGGTTATGCTCCCCGTTGGGCCGACTTTTGTCCATTGATCTTCTGCCGGTGAGCATTTCCAGCAGGACAACTCCAAAGCTATAGACATCACTCTTTGATGTAAGATGTCCTGTAAGAAAGGAAGACAAAGGAAATAACAATATAAAGACAATCATCAGGAATTGGAAGAAAAGAGACAAGATTCTGACAAATAATACAATAAGGTTTACCTGTCATGACATACTCTGGGGCTGCATAACCGTAAGTTCCCATCACACGCGTAGAAACATGGGTTTTTCCTTCATCAGGAGCATCTTTTGCGAGTCCAAAATCAGAAAGTTTGGCGTTATATTCCTGAAGAATAAGTTGGTGCAGTCAGACATTTACGTAAGATGTGGTAACTATAAACATCAGGAAAGCTGTTACCTAGGGATAGTAACATCTACACTACTCAAGTTTGGTCTAATTACAAAAAATTCCCCAGAAGTTGAAACAATTACAAAGAGCGTGTCCTGAAGCTTGAAAAAGTGTGAAAGACTAAAGATCCATCAGTAATGCTTCTTCAATCAGTAGGAGGGTCTCTAAAGTTATTCAAAATCTATGACGGTTTTCTAAAAAAAAAAAAAAAAAAAAACTTCAAGTGCTCTCTCTAATACAGACATCATGCATGCAAATATAGTATTTGTTCAAGAACAATGTGGTTAACAAAATGCTGAGACTTACAGCATCTAATAGGATGTTTGATGTCTTAAAATCCCGATATATCACTGGTCTTTCTGCTTCCTCGTGAAGAAAAGCAAGCCCCTTTGCAGCACCTAGACCGATTTTCATCCGAATAGACCAAGGGAGTGGAAGAGACCCTATAATTAAAATGATTTAGAACGGACTGATGTTTCACCAACACATGGAAAAGTTGCTTAGGCCCTACCACGGTTCTCATTATGCAGATTCATGAATATTTAACCGATAGATGTAAGGTGCAGGTAAAAGACACAAATGTGCATGGCAAACCAGATTTTTGTTCACGTATTGTCATCGTCAAATTTTCCAAAGTCGGCACTTCCTATCAATTAAGTGACTTCTCTACCTTACCACCTTGGCAATTGACAGTTTATCTATAAGCCTAGAGTATCTTTACTATATGATAACTCAATAAACTTTCCATATATAATGGAATCTAGTATCAATATTTTAGAAACTTCCAGTCAAAATATTCATACAATGAAACCATTTTCACGCTGATGCAAACTGACAAATTATAACTAGGATAATTCTAATATTTAAGGCGCTAAAATATAAGCTGTCAGATAATTCACAGTCCTCAGATATATCAAGATTTGACTAAATAATACGCTGAAACACATTTTCACTGGTAAGTGCCAAAATAAATAAACAAAATTCAGAACTTAAAATTTTCATCTACATTAAGCCCAATGATTGGCTTCCTTCCCGCATGAAGCGAGAGATAACTCACCCATCAAAACCGCAAGAAAATAGAACAAGTAATAAGAGAGCTTTGCGTGCTCACCAGAACTAAACTAAGGTTGAAAGAAAAAAAAATGAGTATATTGTTATGCGCGTCAAGTTGACTAGCCCATTTGTTGTATTACAAATTGAAAACTTTAAGGCTGCATAATATATCCAACATTTCTGAAGTTCAACCTCAAAACTCAAGAATAATCTTTAAAAACGTAATGCAACTAAGAACAGATTCACCCGCAATTCAGAAAAAAACTTTAACTTCATAAATTCATCAATTTAAAATAGGACCAGGACAAGGATAGGAGCATACTTCTGAACAAATGGTTCTCCAAACTTCCTCTGGGCATAAATTCATAAGCAAGCAGCCTCTGCTCGTCTTCAATGCAGTAACCAATTAACTTAACCAAATTTGGATGAATTAGGTCGCCAAGAAAATTTACTTCAGCCTGCCAAATAATATAAGTTTATGAATAACACAATACAGGGTAAAGCTACTGATATGACAGAGAAACTTGAAGCATATCAAATAAGAGAACGGGATTATACCAGCCATTCTTTGTGACCCTGAACTCCATCGTGATTCAGGGTTTTGACAGCAATAGTAAGTCCCGTCCCAGGTTTAACCGGTGCTGTACCGTTCTCTTCAATCCATCCTTTGAATACACAACCAAACCCCCCTTCACCAAGAAGGGATTCGGGTCTAAAATTTCTTGTTGCCAACTTAAGGTCGTTAAATGTAAATTTTCGCAGCCGGGAAGAAACTTTAAGCTCCTCTTCTAGTTTGGAGCTGGAACAATTACTCTCTGCATTGCTTGTAGTGGTAGACGGGATTGCAGCCGCAACTGGTTGGTCTCTGCTAGTATCATTTGTAGACTTACTTTCTGTTCATATGCACAATGAAACAAAACATAAGAAGATCGAAACTACCATCATTCAAACTTAAAGGCTTATCAACTGGTGCAAACCAGGCGTTTTACACAGTGCTTGCAGGATTCTACTTTAGTGATAAAACTAAATTTAATACAATATCCAAAAATGTTGAAGATATGCAATGCTACCGAGTAAGGAGTCGACAGCTGCAACAATTAGTCTGTTACATGTACTTAGCAGTATATCAAACTCCAACACGAGATTACCGTGCCTAAGTACCAACCAACCCTTCTACCTACATCATCCATGGGAATTTTAAATGTAACCAATTTATACTATCAAACGAATCAAACTAAGAAAGAGGAGCAGGCCACTTTTCTAACAATTATGACCAAATTATCGTTTCCCATCTATAGTGAGAAATATTTCAACATTATAGGAAAGATTTTTCTTTCGGCTACAAACTCTTCCCCGTGTAACAGAATGCTAATACTTAAACGTGCAGTTTAAAATTCAAAACAGCCTTTGATTCACAGTGGTATTCTCACAAACTAGAACTAAAAACGACACTGCTAATCACCCCACCGACATTACTGCTAACGGAATGCTCAATGCTCCTGGCACCCCTAATCATTGAGTTGAGTACCAAAACAATCGAATTGTCTATACCCCTTGATCCACACAATCATCAAGTTATTCCGGCTGCCCTTCTCAGTCAAACCCAAACAACTAAAAGATTGAATTATTGAGCCAATATCTAACCAGAGTTAGAAACAAAGCGAAGCAACACCAATTGTTATACAGAATTATAACTTTCACACAATAGTTTGACACAGTAGAGACATTTTACCATGAGTGCTGATGCCACTGACAGACCTATCAACCTTAGATCTTGAAGGGATACAGCTCCCCATGAAGCAGAAATGAACCCAACAACCAGTTTGTCCCACATCATCATCATCATAGTTACTCTTCCTACCTTTTGATCTTTTCACATCCCAAGACTCCATTTTTAAGCCATCATCAACTAATCCCATCTTACACAAACCCAAATATCATAAAGCACCTAATTCCTTATTCCTCCTCCCTCAATGAAATTAAACCTCACAATCCTCACTTCAACTCCAATTAATCACCTAAAACAACTCAATCCCCTCTCAGAAAATCAGTCAAATATGTGAAAAAAAGTAAACTTTTTTTTGCTCCCTCAAGAACCAACTTTCTGTTTTTACAAAAAAAAAAGTAAAATACCAAGCAAAAAAAATGAAGAATCTCAAAAGATCAGCTCAACCCACTTGTTTAAACAACAACAAATTAAATATTCTTCCTGTTCCAAGAACATATTTTTATACAAAACCCAGAATGAAATAGCCGCCAATTGGCTCAGTGATTGCAGATCACAGGCTTGACCTTCAAAGCAGAGAGAAACCAGACCCTTTGTACCTTGTAACTGTGACAATAAGCAAAGCTGGAATCAAATAATAATTATGATAATATTAATAATAATAATAATCAAAAAAGGTGAACAACTAGTATTTTGCCACCACGCCAAAAATGTCTACCTAGAAAAAGATATCGAAATCTCACCCAAAAAGACTCAACTCAAAATATTGTGCTGACCACTTCAAGACTACAAGAAACTAATTTGATTAGTACAATAAATAAATGATATTAATCATCATTAATAAAAATATATTTTCGGCTGCCTGTCAGCTATTGGCTACAGTGTGTAAAAAAAAATAGAAGAACTGTTTTTCTTTTTTTACTAGTAAAGGGAGGCTGCCCGAAGAACATGGGCAGGAACTTGCCTTCCTCCTACTTTTTATTCCGAAGTGGATAATGATGATACGGGACGGACCTGTACAACTTACAAGACCATAGCTTAAGACTCTAATTAATTAATTAAAGTGAACCACAATTGTACAAATTCGAAACAAAGCTTTCTCCTATAAGAAATTTAGAGGACAAAGATAGAGATTTTTATAGCAGTTTGTTTGTTCATGAAAACGAAAGTACCAACTAGATAATATCGAAACACGCTTACATAAACCATTCACTGCAGAACTATCTAATACTTACGTATAGATAATATACTAGCTTTCAGTGTTGTCAAAATCGGAACAGATTAAGAATTGATAGTATTATATGTTATTGGTTTTACTGGTTAAATCGGTTAGACTATTGGTTCAACTGGTATGCCATAAATAAATCATATATTCGGATATGAAGTTTGATTATTATAGTATGCATTGTTCATGTTTAGATAAAAATAGTGTTAGTATTGAAAAACTAATTGGTTCAATTATAACTAACATTAACTCCAACTGAAATGCTCTCTCCCATGTGCCGTAAAAGCTGGACCATCCTGGCGTGGACGATCTGGAGCGCACGGAATGATTACGTCTTCAATCAGCAACCCATTACTAGTGCGAGCATACAAGTACGCTTCTGATACCATCTCACCTACCTACCCAAACACCACCAAACTGAGCAGCCGAACCTTAGTCCTTTCACCTATGTTCTTTACTTAAAATGGATACCACCACCTTCCGGTTTTGTCTAGTTAAACGTTGATGGCTCATCCTATGGTAACCCAGGTCAAGCAGGGATAGGGGGTATACTCCGTGATTCCAATGGAAACTTTGTTGCGGCTTTTTCTGCATCGGTGGGTCACACTTCTAATAACCAGGCAGAATTTTGGGCTCTTCGAGATGGCCTAATCTTAGCACAGACTCTGAGGATTACACATCTCATCATTACATCCGATTCATTGTTTTTGATGGATTGCCTTTCCAGGACATAATCTCCACCGGCTCACCTGAGTGGTCTTCTTCAGGAGATTCAGAGTAGAATGGATCATTTTCAGAAAGTTACGGGCACCTTCTCATACCGAGAGATCAATCAAACAGCGGATTTCCTTGCTAAACTTGGAGCATCACTCATGAAACCAGAAGTCATTGCGACACCACCGTATCACATTTGGCTTACTTGTCCAAACTGGCTACAACCTTTACTGTTTTACGATTGTAATAATGTTGTTTCTCGTATTTTACATTCTGTACCTTGTACTAAAACTATCTGCTTACGTTGAATAAATTGACTTCGGTCTGTTCAAAAAAAAATTTGATTATATATTTATTTAAAAAACACCATGTAACGACCACTTTAAATACAGTAAGGCACCTTAAAAGCACACTTGGAGGAATTACGTGGGTAATAAAGACATGTCAGCCATAACTAGTCCAACTACCCAGCAACCACTAGCGACCCACATTAAACATTTGTTAGCAGACCAATCTAACACGAGGGAGCATTGATGAACGCCCATCTCACAACAATAACGGCAACCAAGTTGTCAGCTATCCTCAAGACCCTATAAATATGAGGGAATTTCTGCGATTGTAACCAACTTTGATTCACATAAACACACTTGTACTATCATTTCGCAAAACAATATATCTCTTAGTATTATTTGTTACTTCTTCTCTTTAAATATTCAGAGGGCCTTCGTATTACAAAACTCCCTCGTAAAAATACTATCACATAAGATATTTTCTCTAAGAATCACCAGAATTGCGTTCTGAACCATAAATATTAACGATATTAAGGAATTACCTAACTCAGAGAATTATGTGTTATCATTTTGGCGTTGTCCGTAAAAAGGCCATAAGAAATATTCATTGAGCACGATTCGAAGAGAATCTATCTCAATCAGACAACTCAACAATGTCAATCTACGTGATAGAAGAATGTGGATTCGCTTCGGTTATGAGAAACCCAAAAAGAAGCAGGTCACACTCTATACAGAGACGCGCAGAAGCAAGCCCATCAAAGCCATCGGGTCTGATCATCAGCTTCGGAGCAGAGTATATGATTAGAGTCACATATCCTCAAGAAGACCCCGTCGTCATGCAGATCGTCGTACAGAGTGTGAATGTGTCCAACATCCTCGTAGACACAAGCAACACATTCAACATCATAAATCCACACTCCACTCTCTAGGATTCTCTATGTCTCAAATGGAACCTTCACAGATCTCGCTTCGGGAATTCTCGGGAGAACTGCTCCTTATGCAAGGAACCCTCTCTCCTCCTAGAATAAAAATTATCACATTCCATATTAGTTGAAGCACCAGCGGAGTCCTACAACTTCATATGTGAAAGGTCAGTTATGCGGACCTTCGAAGCGATACCTTCTATTATGTACCTTAAAATCAAATATTCTAATATTCAGGAGTAGGGGATGTCCATGAAAGCCAAAAACGCAAGAGGATGCAGCCAAAGTCCCGTTCCACAACATGCCACCTCGGAGCAATCCCATCATCAGCTAAGAATCCACAAGTGGTGAAAAATAGAGGAAATAAAAATAAAGGCGACCAGAGAACTCAAGATCGTGGAGATAGTACCATATCAGCCCCACAAAAAGGTTCAAATAGGTACGGAGATGGGGGACAGAGTGGAGAAAGAAGTCACACATGCTCTTCAAAAATATGCCCATGTATTCGTTTGGGAAGGGGAGCCCTCAGGAAGGATAAACCCTCACGTATGCGAGCAGAAGCTGAGCATGAAGCCCGAGGCGCGCCCCGTGAAGCAAAAGAAGAGAAAGATAGGACCTGAACGGACAAAGATCATCAAATTAGATATAGGACGGGTTAAAAAGCTCGGACACATAAGAGAAGTCATTTACCCCGAATGGTTGTCCAACATTGTCTTGGTCCTGAAGACCAATGAGAAGTGGCGTATGTGCATAGACTTCACAAATTTGAACGAAGCTTTCCTAAGGATTTCTACCCCCTATCTAACACCAGTCAACAAGTCAACTCCACATCGGGATGCAAACTACTCTCCACGATGGACAGAGACCAGTGTTATAACCAAATATTGATGGCCAACGATGACTATGAGAAGACCAACCTCATCACTAACTAGGGAGTGTGTTGCTACTATTGTTGGGAATGGAACTACGAATATGTGTGTATTCCAAGCCCAAAATCTTTTCTCCTCAGACCAAGATATCTGAATTCTCGAATTTGCAAAAGTTGGATTTTTTGAAAAACTTTTTCGATTCATCTCATGATCTAATCACTTTCACCAAATCCTTCAAGCAACAACTTGCATCGAATGTCAAGGACATGTGATCGTGATCTTTACACAATCATTGTACATTGGTATTAATTATTTGTAACTTAATAAATCATGAAAAAGTATAATTATCGGATAAAAATTATAGCTTTCAACCCTTACGATTTATCTGTGGGTTGTTTTTTCTTAAGAATTAAAAGTCAACGTTCCACCCCCACTTTATCAACGCTAACGAATCAGGGTCCAAAGTCTCTTTGGTTTTTGCAAATCCAACTCAACCATTCAGCAAAATTGTTCTTAAACTCTTGAGTTAATAAATTAGTGTATTTACGTTTTTGATTATTTTGTTTAAGTCTTTTCTCTACTTTCATTAGTTAAAAGAGAGAATTAGTTAAAAGAGAGAAAAGCAATGAGTAAAATTTCACACCGCTAGACTACGGACTACCTTTCATATGGGCTTGCATTTTCTACCAAAATATACAAGATGGGATTTGTCTTATAAATTTTGAATTAGAATCCAAACAACTACGGACTCCCAACTATCATATCTTAGAGATAAAGGTAAGTCAAACCTCTCTTATCTCTTTCCATATTTTGCATTATCTAAACAAGCTAAATATCTAATTAGTTATTTTATTCTATTTGATGAAATAATAATTAATATATGTATTCATATTTCATGAATATAAATAATATTATAGAAGAAATAATAGAACATTAAAAGTCTTCTTTATTCAAATGAGGCCTTTTTTCAGCATAGTTGAGCTCAACATCTAGGCCCATATCCATAGCCAAAATGGTGGAGCCGTACAAAGCTGAATGGTAGATTGAATTTCGGTAACTAGTTTGACTTAAAAGTTAAGACACAAAAACTTTGCCAATGATATCTTGTCCCAACAATGTTGAAGTGTATTTTCAAATGAAGAAGCAGTATGCCAATATGATGTTTCTTGAAGGAGTTATTACCAAAATCGTGAGGCAGCGTAAAGTTGAAGGTACATAAAAACTCGAGCCTTGAATTGATCTTGAGTCTCGACCCTCATGTTTTGAAAATCAAGTGCCTATAGATGAGCCTTATGTCCTGAAAGAGTTGTTGAAGTCTGGTTTTCAAATCAAGAAGCAATTTGCCAATCAAGCGTCTGCGAAAAGAGTTATAGCCAAAACCGCAGAGTCGTTGAAGGATGTATGATAGGTTAGATCTATCCTCCAATTCAACTTTAACGTCCACATTAGTTCTGGAGCCGTAATTTCAACCAAAAATCTTGATCCAGACCTTAAAACTAGATTTTGATCATCGAGAGTTAAATCCAACACGAGAGCATAAGCGTGATCCAAATATGTCGATTCAATCTATAAGAGTTGTATTCGCCATAGTTGACTAGCTCTAATTTGACTAGAAGCCTAGACCATCGAGATGGGTCACTCACTCCAACCAAAGTGGTTGCCCCAAGATACATTGAACTAAGTTTGGCTTGATTCTTTATTTAGGATATATCGGCAAGTTGGCCTAGTCCCTCACTCAATCCAAAATTAAGAAATTATTGATCTTCACCTAGATAAGCTATTGATTCCAAGTGTGTTTTCTAAGAATCTCGTCGAGACAGTTTCGATGGTAATGACGGTATCGCCAAATTTAATTTGAGTTCAAGAAATTTTTGACAATATGAAGAACACTTTGAAGGTGTTCTTCATATTTTTCGAAAATCTCTTGAACTCAAATTAAATTCCCCGTGTAATGGCTTTAAAACTTTCCAACATCGTTATCACCACCAGAACCGTCTCGTCGAGGGAAGATTTTGTTCAAAGTTAAACTTTCAGCGATTTTTGGTCGAAAAACCACCAAAAAATAGAAATGGAGCAAATCACACCTTATGGCTTGCTGGTGCTAAAAATAACCATAGTTTGTGCCTTGCTGGTGCTAAAAATAAAAATAAAAAACCTTATGGCCATATTTGCATATATTGCTTATATTTTGGGAGATTTGATGGGATTAACCCATATTGTTATTGGATAGACTCTTTCCCTCATCGGGGCGGTTTCGATGGTGGTGACCATATTACAATATTCAAACTCTTCATAAGAAATTTGATTTAATTTTAAGAAATTTTCGGAGAATGTGAAGAACGCTTTAAAGATATGATAAACTCTTTGAAGATCAATAACACAATTAAATGAAAATGTTATGGTGCATTATTGTAGGGGCAATTCCGCACAAGACCAATAGTTAAGGAGCAACTATTTAAAGTTTCAAAGATGGTTTCACTATTATTGTACGGTATTTTGCATTACGTTATAATGTCTTAAACTTCTTGAGTTCTTGATGGTTATGTATATACGAAACTCGTTACCTCTATACTTACATAGTTGCATGTAATAAAATCTATGGCCAAGGCTTATTATTAAACATATTAAACCGATCAGCATGTTTATAACAATGCAAAAAAAAGAAATTGGATGATTTATTGAAGTTGAACGATTACAAGTCGAAAGATTGATCGAAGATCATGTGATCGTGTTCGTGATGATCGCCATTGATTTTCTCTCGTTACAACTCGGTAATTACAGAGTACAAAAGTTGTAAAAAAAATAACAAAAAAAAAGTTAACACTCCTATTTACAGTACAACTAACTAAGGGCTAGTTTACTAAAAGGGGAGCGTTTCTATATTGAGAAAGATAACAGAATGGAAACCAAATTGTTTAAACTGATCTTGCTAATTATGGAAAGTGTTTGATCATTAAGATAATGTGTGTTAATGATCGTCTAATACTTATGTTCTTATTAGTAGCCATGGATTGAAATATCGAAATGTTTAGTACGAATCCAAATATTTTTGGTTTTCGAATGAAGGAAACATAATGGTGTTGTAATTGATTTCACTAAACTAAGCTTATATTTGCAGTTTGTAGTGAAACATATCCCGTTTTGTTTCGAAGTTAATCTGAAACATTTCTAGTTTTTGACTACACGGTCGTTGGACACCGTTGTAGTGTCGTTAGCATGAGTTTTTCAATGTATTGAAATGACAACATCACTGTTGCAAACTGATCCAGGCAAGAATTTCTTCATTTTGCTCATAGGACAAAATTGATGTTGATTTGGAAAAATGGAGACCTAAAACGAAAGCACAAGTACACTCCCATTTGATTTTGACAGACCAAATTTGGATTTTTACTTCCAATACGAAAAGACAATGGACCCAATGTTAAGAAAAACAAGAAAACTGAGTATCAAATTGTTGAAGGCCTTACTAAGTCGTTCTGTTTATAACCTGATCGACCATCTAGTTCCTCTTGCCGTTCCTCCATTCATTCCAGCAATTCATCGGACCCATTCACACCCTCCCTCATCACTGAACAATACCAAGAAAAAAAAAACGAAGTCTTTCATGAAATCTACTGTTAGTTGTTTGTCCCTTTTGATCTGTACTTGTACTTTGAAGCCCAGAAAAGATAATGCAAGAAGTTCAATCCACTCAGCACGCACATCAGCCAGTAGAATCTCTCAAGGTTGTAGTGATTCAAGTTACTTCCTGAGAGCCACGCTTTATGATTCCAACCACCCGTCACACTGTTAACTATCGACACAATGACAGTGCTAAGATAGTACCCCATTGCCAGCGACGCAAAAGACAGAGAAGTTGCCAATGATCTCATGCTCATAGGTGCTTCTGTGAAGAAAAATTCCAGCAACCCCGCCAAGGTGAAAAGATCGGCCGATCCCAGAAACAAATACTGAAACGCGATCCAAAAGAAGGTGATAGGCAATGGTTCGGTTGAGTCGAGGAGGCCTGAGTTGGTAGCCACTCTCTTACGTTTGATTTCAACCAATGCAGCCACAACCATGGCTACAATGGAGAGAACTAGGCCAACTCCAATGCGTTGTAAGTGGGAAATCCCCATCTCGGATTTTGTCGCTCTACGTGCAAAAGGGATGATGACGTGGTCGTATACTGGTGCGAGGATCATTATGAAGATTACGGGGAAAATGGGAAGAGAGGCTGGGGGGATTTTTAAGGATCCGAGTTTTGTGTCCATGGTGGCTGCTTGCTGGACAGAGAATGTGGAGAGTTGTGCGAGACAGCAGTTGAGAATTATGGTGCAGGCGAATATTGGTAGGATTTTTATGACAATCTTGACTTCTTCCACTTGTTGTACCGAGCATTTTAGCACGTCGAATGCTGGTTTGTTCACCACTGCTCTGTTCAGGAACTTGAGGCTTTCGGAAGGAGACTGTGAGACCTCTGCTACTTTGTTGTTCTGTGATGTACCTTCATCTTCTGAGAGTGGTGTTTGAGACGGGCTTGCGGCCATATTTGCAATGGCGTTGCTCGAACTTCTCGCCATGCAAGTGTTTAGTAAAGACGCAATCAGGACCTGTCAAAACGATCAGATATTGTGAGAAGGATAAAGCTAGTCAGAGCAGTTACATTTAAGGTGCATTTAGGCGAAACGAACGAAAAAAGGCTTCATTTGAAAGTGAAGCGTGTGTACGAAGTAAAATGAGAATCAGGTTGAATCGAACTCATAAAAACACATAGTGAAGAAACAATGAGTAATACCTTGCCTATCGTCGTGAGTGGACTTCCCTTGGGGATTTTGTTCTTGTAAAACTTCGAACCACCTAGGAATATGGGTACGGACAACAAGATAGTCAAGGTGGAGATTCCGAATCCCCATTGCCATCCTTTGTTGTCTTCAATCCACACTACTAAAGTCACGGCAATGAGGGCGCCACCCGACAGGGAAAACACAAAGTAATTGAAGAAAGTCGATCTTTGCTTCCTTCCGTGTGGCGTGTTTTCATCAAATTGTTCGGCTCCGTGTGATGGAAGTGACCCCTTGATGCCACCGACACCAAGTGCAACTAGGTATAGCCCCAAGAACAACATTGCAGCCTTTCCACCATCAACCTGGTGGCATGGGATGTTTGGGTTGGATGGATCACATTTTGGTGGCTGCAGGGAACTTGACTGTGCTTGAACTGTCAGGATTACTAGCCCCTGTTGAAAAATCAAAAGTTTGCAACGCCTTAAAACACACTATAACAATAATAATAACAGTTTGATCGTAAGTAATTTAGATAAGAGTATACGAGGCAAAAATAAGAATTCCTTACTCTAATCTTCTCCCTGATAATAATTATAATATGATATAATTTAGGCATATATATAATCTAAATCAAACTGTATAACACTAGGGAAGAATTATGTTTTTTTCCAGCAGGCTTGGCATATTGGGGGTCAGTTAACCATTTGTATGTATTTATTAAAAAGGTGGGGGTTGTGGAATCTAGGCCAATTAATTAAAACAATCCCTTTAACTTTTAGCATATATACTGTTACATAATGTGAAGAAATTGACCTATATAGCTAATGAATATTGAACTGTGTGGGGGCTAATCAGTACACAATGGAAGCAACTACTGAATTCTTAGCTTTCTTAAAATGGTAACCATACACCTGTTCGGGAGCGTCGGGGCTGCTGTTAACTGCACAGCAGCCCAGCCCCATTATGTTTTTTTCTTTTATAACTTAAGCCCCATAAGTTTAGCTCTTTTTACAATTAAGACCCCAAATATAATTCTTCTTCTTTTATAATGCTTATTTTATTAATTAGATATTTTATTTTTTAAAGTCGGTTTATTTTTAAAAATAGATAGATTTTATCTTCTAAAAACTTATCTAACTTAGTTATTTTATCGTATTAAAATAATATATTTTCTAAACTTTGTATTTATGGTAGTAGCTTAAAATTAATTTGTGGGTTTAATGAAGAAAATCATGTTGATATAATAAGACCCGTATTCAGATGTGAAAAAATCACGTCAAGAGATTAGTGTGCAAAGGTCTATTATCATGAGGATTTTATGTCATAATATTTTTTTTCTTACATACATTATAGTGGTACGGAGACTTCTTGCAAGAAATTAATGAAATTCACAATAATGTCTATTTCGATGTGAATTTAGTTTATAAGAGTGCTTTAAAAAATAATTATAAATTCAAAAGTTTTAATCTATAAGTATTTTTGTTACATTTTAAAAGTATTAGAAGCATAAGGGAGCTAATTGAGGGGTCAATCATTTATCTTAAAAGTAACAAACGTGTTAAGAAAATATTTAGCATACCGATAATTTTATGAAAGTGTATTCAAGAAAAATAAAGCAATTGTTAAGAAAGAAGAATAATTTATTTGTGGACTTAATTGTAGGAAAGATATATTTTTGGGGACTGAATTATATAGAAGAAGAAATAAAATAAACTGAGCTAAAAAATAAAATATCTAATTAATAAAATAAGTATTATAAAAGAAGAAGAATTATATTTGGGGTCTTAATTGTAAAAATAGCTAAACTTATGGGGCTTAAGTTATAAAAGGAAAAAAATTAATGGGGCTGGGCTGCTGTTAAGTTATAAAAGGAAAAAAATTAATGGGGCTGGGCTGCTGTGCCGTTAACAGCAGCCCCGACGCTCCCCACCTGTTCTACGTAAGCCGCACTAAAATTAGATATTATTAGCTTATTACCACATAAAGCTAGTATTACCTTAATTAAACCCTGTTGCGACGCGTTTATAGAGAATAATTCAAAGAAGTAACAACTTTATATTTATCTATATTCTAGCTTAATATATACCAATGATGATGAATGATACTTCAAGAACTATCACACCGATCAGTATGAGATACGAGTGACATGAAGATGTAATGACTTTTATTTATTTATTTAGTGGAATTTATAATAAGGAAATATTTAGCGGGATCGATTAGCAAACCATCCTGTGTAATACGCAATGGGCCAATAAAATCTCATAAGAAAAAAAAAAAAAAAGAGAGAGGCCAAAGACAGCTTGATTGTTTAGTGTAAAAAGACTGTTACACTCTATTACTGAAAAATACTAATTTTAGGATTAAAGAAGAAAAACGAAAACATAACTATGAACACGTAAGGTTAAATAAAAAAATATTTAGTAAACCAAAAACCACAAATAACACTGATTAGAAAATATACATTGTTCGTTTTCATGAAGCAAATCTTCAGTTATTCAAGGAACATACACGATTAAGGCATAAGTGAAGAATTTAGAATTCAGAAGGTGTCATTTGCCTTCATCATAAAGTTTTTTCTAATTACCACTTTTTGGTTGATAGTTGAGGTCTCGTCACAACGATAAAAAGAGAACAAAAGGAAAGAAAGAGCAATATTAAACAAAATATTTGAATAGAATCCAGAAAATGAAGTTTTACTTTTCTAGAAGTGTGACACTCACACACAAAAAAAGAAACATGGGCCCCTAGATAAAAACATCAGCGTAACCAGATACCATGCATGCGTTTAAACTTTAATGGTCGGGACCGGTACGATTCTCCACCAAGTTATGTTACCTTCTTGATTCTAATCACAAACTAAAATATACAATTTCCATTCGTAGTGGTAATTGATTATGACTGATAATGTTTGCCTAAATCAATCATGAATAGAAAACATATGAATTCCGTGCCTACATGCAGCTCCGTATCATATGTAACAAATATTATAATAATAAATTTTGAACATATGATCTAATTAATGTTATAAGATCTGAATGTGTAAATCAAACGCAACCTTAATATAAGACCTTCCTTTGCTGCATCGATATTGTTCCAAGTTCTAAATCCTAATCCAGATTTTCAAAACCATCTTTCAATGGGTTCTTATGTTTATATACCCACATATATCTGGCTAATTATATATATGGTCGATATTTGTTTTCTTCTTTCACTACAAAAATGATATATAAGCATTAGTTTTTTCACAAAATATTTTTCAAATTGCTAATAAATATGTGCGTGTGTATAACAAATTTTATCTATATTGTAACGAACAGTTGACCAAGATCACCGTCATCTGTCATCAATCATTAATGTTGTTAATAATTTCTGCTGTCGACATGCATAGAAAATCACAACCGCTGTTTGTTTTTGTCCTCTTATTAAGAAAGTAACAAAAGGACAAAGGAAATAAAGATTGGAACTAACCAATTCTCGTGTATATAATTTTGTGCCATGCCAAGAAAAAAAAAAACCCCCCCAACTTGCAAATTAAAACTAGCAAGTGGGCTAGTGGAGGCACGGCAAAGGTTCCTTTATAAAATCTTTTCCAAAAGAACTTTACAATTATATTCAAATTTTATCTTTCACGCTAGCTTCAACATGTACAATATAATGTCTTTGAAATTGATTTTTCGTATGAAATAATTCTTCACTCGTAAGTCTGGTTTACAACCATTTCTTTATTCTACAGAATGAAACACATACAGTCAGTACGTAACGAATTAAATACCAGTCAATATTAAAGATAGACCAATTACGTGAAAAGTGGAGGAATATTTATATTTTTTTAGGTAGTCGGATCAGATGTACTCAAAAGTTAAATAAGTATATAGTCAATGTCTTTCTACAAGAATCGCGAACCAAACCAACAGTTGTTGGCTCAAGTGGTAAGGGACTTGAGTTCACTTAAGCAAGGTCTCGGGTTCGAGTCTTGTGGATGTAAAAAAACGCCGTTGGGAGAGTTGCCCCCTCAAAAAGGGCCCGACAGTGCTCGGCTGGATTAGTCACATAAGCGGACACCAGTGTAAAATCAAAAAAAAAAAAAGAATCGCGAACCAGAACGTATTTTATAATTTAGCCAAGATTTGATTGGATGTGTTATATCAAGAAACACAATGCGACAGTTGTCACTATATATAGAATTCCTAACTGTGTGAGTTTTAATTTTCGTGTAATTGATAGGACGGAAATCAAAAAAAGACAGGTAGACATGTGCAGCTGTTGTAAGATGACGTTTTAAGATGATGTGGTGCATCAAGTCGATTATTGCTACCAATATAAGGTGTACAATTGTCACTATATATAGAATTCCTAACTGTGTGAGTTTTAATTTTCGTGTAATTGATAGGACGGAAATCAAAAAAAGACAGGTAGACATGTGCAGCTGTTGTAAGATGACGTTTTAAGATGATGTGGTGCATCAAGTCGATTATTGCTACCAATATAAGGTGGGATGGAGTGTAGTTGTAAGATAAGGTGGTGCATCCAATCGATTATTGCTACCAATACAAAGTGGAGATGGGGTGTTGGTGGTTATATCCTATAAACTAGGGACTCTTTTAAGTCTCTTTTAAGTCTCAATCATCAGTTGTACCACGTCATCCTAACAACGATGGTACATAATAATTTTTCGTGGACACGGGAAATAGTGAACTCAGTTCCTTCGAGAAAATGATAAATTCTGACAATTTTACTAAGAATAACATTTTTCTTTAAACAAACTTTCATAACTAGGTAACAAGAATTTAATTACGTACCAGGAATTCAATGAGTGCACTGATGATGTAAATGTAATAAGTTGTGAAGAAAGCATCGGACAAGAAGCCACCAAGAAGAGCAAGAAGAAAAGCTGTCCCCATAAAATTGGTGACGGAATTTGCCGATTCCGACAGCGAAAAGTGCATGTATTCCGACATGTACAACACCAAATTGCTTGCGTTTGCCAAAAACGCCAGATTCTCCAATACCTCCACAACTATTTCACCAAATGACCAAATACAAGTAAACATAAATTACCAATTTAGGACATATGTATAACAAGTTTCACAATTATTTTGATAAGAATATATAAGATAATTGGACAAACCGAATGTTTTTTCTGTATGATCAAGCAGTTAAACGAATTAGTACCATAACGGTCGAGGTGAACACGTTGTATAATATTCAGCCTTAGCTAGATGTGTTTGGAATCAATGTCAATTCACATTAAATGTGTAACACATAGTGGAACAAAACATGTGAGTTAAATTTAATCGTGGAAAAAGAGGCACGGTATTATAATTCAAGAGGCCAAAGATGAGAGTGAGTGATCATCAGAAGATTAATCAATTCAATTCTTGGTATTGATACCCAATACTATAAATAAATAATTATAAAAAAAATGATTTCTTGATTAAATTCTTTTTCTCTGTCCCTTAGCTTTTTCCTTCTATTAATCCCTTTGAACCGGAACCCCAGATCAAAAGATGGTATTGAACCAAAAAAGTAAACCCTTTTTCACGTTAAGTGCGTGTATTATCTGTGTACAAGATGTAACATTTTTTAAAATTGAAATTATAAGGAGCTGATGAAGATGAATATGTTAATTAGTGTGCTTACCCAAAACAAAGGAAGCAGCCAACATGCCACCATGTCTGTTTCTTACAGCTGGTTTTCCCCTCCAATTCACATACCCTTCCCATGTATTTGACAACTGGCTCTCCACTTCCTGATCATCATCATCAAAATTCATATAGCATAATTAATTTATCCTTCAATCAAGAAATTCAAAACAAGAAACTTTGAGTAATAGTTATTAATTAACACTCTAACAAAGTTTTCAACTGGATGCAAGAAAATGTGATTTCAAAGAAAAAATAAATAAATTAGAAAGAAGTCAAGAGCCTACCATTCTTTTTTCGCCACTCTTTACTGGAATCAACTTGGATATGATCAGTTGAAAAATGATCCCTGCCGGAATATACAATATATTAGTTAGTTATATATATCAGGGGGTGGGGTGGGGTGGGTGGTCAGGAAGAAAGAGACTGATCACAGGTGTTGAGGTGAAAGTTTATAATATAGTTAGTATATTTGTGAAGAACTTAGGGAGAGAATAATTGGACAATTGGTACTTTAGCCCTTTTGAAGCAGTTTGGGAGAGTTTATGTCCCTTTTATAATGGCGAGGTAATGAATGTCTTTATAACATTACCTAATTTCTAATTTGTTCTCATTGGATCATGCATTAGTTTTATTCACACATATATTTCAGTAATATTTGCATTAATTTTGTTAATTATGGTCTAGAGGATGTAAGTGGATACTATTTATGAATTTCTTACTTAATTCGTTATGTAATCATATATTTTTACGTACCACTTCTTGGTTACTATATATTCTGGTTCATGTATATATATATATATATAGTTGGTTCATTATAATCAATGGATACTTTTTTTTATTACCTGGTCAATGGTAACTTTTGGGTCAACTGTATGCATCAGATTACTAAATATTATGCAAACGAGAAATGAATTTAATACGATTTATGTTTGCTACAATTTTATTGTGTATGAGGATCGATTGGAATTGATGCACTGAAATAAGAGTTCAATGATTTTAGACTAGTATTGGTTTATAGTATATATAAGATTCATTTTGCAATTAAGGGGGTGGGATGGAATTAATTTCGAACATAGTTATATTCATGGATAAAGTTTTTTTTTTTTCAAAAATAGTACCAAAACGTTTTATTTTTGGATTTACGGAAATGAAACTCTCAAGCCTTTTTTTTTTTTTTTGGTTTCTTACAACTATAATTTTTATGTATCTTCCAAAATAAACTTTGATTCATGCATGACTGTGTCATATATATGTTACGCCAACTAAGTCCATTCTGAAAAACACAGTAGGAAAATCATCCACATTCCCTGCGCATGAGAAAATAATACCACATGTAATTTTAAAATGGCAGAAATATCAAAACTGCCCTTTGCTAACTTTAGTTTTTGCCTAATATCTTTTTTAGCCGTCATTTATGCCCGTTATCTTTGACAAAAATGCCAATCCACTGTTTATCCGCCAAATCATTAAATCGCGTCCAACGTGGCAAAATCGCGTCCAACGTGGCAAATTTACTTATTACACCTGGAATCTTTAAAAAAAAAAACATTTTTTTTGAAACAACGTATTATACATACATGATCACAATAGAAAATTAACCTTAAACAACCATTTAGAATTCAGACAACATAACCAAATGTTACACTCAACATAACATACAGACAACAATAAACAACCTTAAAGTAGGATAAACTCATGTTTTTAAACCATAATCGACTCAAACAAACCTTAAACCACACAAATAACACCAAACCTTAAACCACACAAATAACACCAAACCTTCAACACTGACTCAAACAACTATAACATACACTAAACCTTAAAAAATTAAAACTTATGTCATCACACACCACAGTAAATCACCACCAGAAACAAAAAAACTACGAGCATCAACTTTTTCTGTTCCTGCGTTCCAGAATTTCCGCTTTCTTTTTCTAGCTCGTCGTTCTTCTTCGAAATCTCTGTCATCCTCGTCTGCATCTCTGTTTCATTTCTTGAATTTCTTAATTCCCTCAATCTGGATTCAAGCGATTCAATCCGCCTCCTCAACTGAGGTATCACAACTCTCGCGCGTTCACAAAGAGGATCATTGACCAAAAACCACAACCCGCAACCATATTTTGTACCTTTATAACATCCGGTAAATCGACGACCAAGATTCGCGTCGGTCAATGATGCCCTTGTCACAGCCGTTCTACCACAAAAGCAGTTCATATCAGCGGGATAACTGGTTTCGGACATAGTTGAATTAACAAGAGGGAGAGAAATGGACTGAATTGAATTTGCCCAAATTGAATTAGGGTTCTTCACAAAAGAGGGAAAATTAGATTGGATTTTTTTTGTTTTGGCGGGATGATTAATTGAGAGAGAGATAAGTAACATATATATAGTGTGTATATCAATGTGTGTATGTATGTATAATACGTTATTTTTTTTGGTTTTTTTTTTGTTTAAAGATTCCAGGTGTAATAAGTAAATTTGCCACGTTGGACGCGATTTTGCCACGTTGGACGCAATTTAATGATTTGGCGGATAAACAGTGGATAGGGCATTTTTGTAAAAGATAACGGGCATAAACGACGGCTAAAAAAGATATCAGGCAAAAATTAAAGTTGGTAAAAGATATAGGGCATTTTTGACATTTATGCCTTTTAAAATTATGCACTACCCCTAACGTGTAAAATAAATGGAGTACTTTCAAAAAAAAAAGATGCAACTCGAGTAATTTTTCTATCTATTTTTCCGACGTACTAATATGCAAGTATAACCGCACATAGATAGCTTAGCTTATTACTTTTAAAGGAAGAATGTGTGTATCTAACATAATATGTGGTCCTAAAGCCCACTAAAATGAACTAATTTCTCAATTAGATTCATTTTAATCTTTTCTTAATTAATTCTTTCTTATACCCAAGACATGCATTTATGCACATTAGCGTTGTAGAAGTATTATTGGACTAATTTTGTTTATATTGTATTCTTTTTTAACAATAGCAATTTTAATTATATACTAAGCAGTAGCTAAAAGATGTACAACGGCGATGCGGGGTTGGGGCTGGCGAGAGAGTCTTGTATATGTACAACTAATATCACACAAGACAAGCTCTTCCAAACCCACAAAAGGATGGCTGGAGGGGGCAATCCATACAAGCGTGGTTTGATTCTTTTTTGGCGAGCGAATCTATTCATCTCACAGTATATACAAGAGATGAGTAGGGTGTTGCATCTTCCTCTAACCGTTTAATCATTTTAGCTACAAAAATGCACAAATTTAAATTATCCAATCTTGGTATACGTTTGTCTGCCCTCTTAAATCAATTAGTTGTTCTTTTGCTCTTTCCGAAAAAACATTGGGTTGCCTTTCTCTTTCGTGTAATTGCCATTTTCCTACTTGTTTTCCATCTTCGGCGGACACTCAATTGTAAAATACACACCAAACGGGTGGGAAAGAAAATGATGTCTGGTAAAAATTGAAAGAAAAACTGAAACATTTTCCGGACAAGGAAATGGAGGGGTGTACTGACATGACCATGTCTCTTAACTTTCAAGTTTATTAAAAGCTAGTAATGTCTTTGATAACTTAAGTGTAGTAAGACATGCGTAACAAGTCTAACCATTATAAACTCATTGTCTTATTTGTTAGAATATATTCGTGCAATAGTATAATATTGTTGTTTGGAGCACAATATTTCATGAATTTGTAGTTGGGCTTTTGCATAATAAGGGCTCGTGATATGGAGATATTATCATTCTTACAAATTTGAACTCATTCTTCCATCTTTTAACATAGAACTATTGTTTGTACTAATAATATAAAGGACTACAGAACTTTTCTTACGTACCTGACTTGGTCCACATCCTATTAGTTTGGTGTGCTATAATTACGCAACGTCACTAGTAACCCGTTGCAACATAGGGGGCATTTTAGTAATTTATCAGAGTTGGGGTTCATGTCAAAAATATCAAAGACTTTCATCTAGAAAAATTATCGTCAGCACAAATTGGCTACGTCAACATAGAGTTGCACCGACAATAGTGCATATGTGATGACATCACTAGTGCTAATGTATTTGTCGATGTAATCCATTTGGTCCCACAACTCATAACATTTACGATCCATTACGGCGCAAACCTATCCCTATAAATACCCGTCCCGAACACCATCACCGATGATTTTTGGGACACTTTTTTTTTCTATGGTCTCACATCGGAATTATGACATCGGCAAAGGCATTTACGGGGCCTCATATCGGCCCAACTACCAGCCTAACTATTTTTTATTTAGGTAAAAGAACCATTTTACCCCTATAATTTCTGACCTAAAGAGGAAAGTTGTGACAAAACATCCATAACATGTCAACCTAACGGTCCTAAGCTAGACTTGAACAAGGGTCCGTTACATATGAGAGCAATAAGCCCTTGACTGGGCAAAAATGAACGACATTTGACTTGATTCACTCTTGAAGAGATACTTAGACAGCTTGACCTAGAGTCAAGTTCATTCATAGATCCTCACATGCATCATTTTTCATTTTCTAAGTAAATTTCATCGACAAACTCAAATATCTTCTTGATTCTTAGGATCAGGAAAAAAAAAAAAAAAAACACCCTACGCTAACAACACTGTTGTGAAAACCACTAGACTATGTGCAAGGGACATACTAGATGGCAAGATTTACATGTAACAATGATTGACCTCCAAAATCTACTCAAACCAACTATACCAGAACCAACAGTGTAACAAGTGATGATGAGTCCGCTAATACCAAAGTGCTAGAGATCCCATAATATGAGTCTACTATATATATCAAAGTCTCGAGAATCCCCACATCCACTTCATAATCGTCTTACAAGTAGTTTTCGAGCTTGGACTTCACTTGATTATTTCTTTGAACCCTCATTTTACGAGATTCCGCATGCACATCAATATACCATCCACAAAAATAGAACTTTCAATGCGTAGCAAGCTTGAATTGGTGCTTTTCGGAACAGGAGAGTATTAAAATTTTCTTGTAGTCATTGAACAATGCATTAAAACTGTCAAGGAGTTCTTTGATTGACGAGTTCCTTGTGTAGGATTGCTAGAATACTTTCTTTTGAAAAAAAAAATTAAGCTTGTTCTTTTATTATGTGGGACAAGAATCAATAATCTATTTTTTTTTTTCATTTTAGAAGGGTCTCCCCAATA
Source organism: Linaria vulgaris (assembly GCA_948329865.1). Taxonomy (NCBI): domain Eukaryota; kingdom Viridiplantae; phylum Streptophyta; class Magnoliopsida; order Lamiales; family Plantaginaceae; genus Linaria; species Linaria vulgaris. The sequence goes on from OX415253.1 coordinate 80,059,724, forward strand.
CTTATCAAACTTCTCGCTCAATTTTTTGGCCATTATTTTTAATTCACCGTTGTTACTATCTAACAACTTTGTAATAAGCAAGCCTATAAATAGCATATGTGTTTTTCTAAATGTGTTGGCCGTGACATATAGAGAGCACGAGTCCTGGTTAGCTAACCTAAAAAAATACACAAGAAAGGTAAGCATGTACCTATCATAATCTAATAACATGGAGTATTCGAAAGCCTTAAATGCCTTCCTAAGAGATATAACAAGTCCAATGTCAAATATGTCGAGTTTCTCCTAGTAGAAACTTATTTAAGCATAATGATTTTGACGTATGTAGCCCTTACTCTCAACACATGCTTTGAACTTTTTGTAACTAGTGAACTCCTAACATATCTAATAATACATTTAACACGAGTCCACACAATATACTTCTTACCCTTCAAACCACCATGCACCACTAGAATAAGGATATGACTTATACACCTCGTATGCATGTGCATCGCACATTAAATTTCGCCACCAAATAATATTCGGCTTCATCATTTGGCTAAGCATTGACCAAGGTTATCATATATATTTTTACTAAACCCAATCTATCTAGCATTTCTAGACAACTTTTCACAAACTCGTACTCTTATGACCATAATGGTACAAAAATTTAGATTATTTCTTGCAAAGTCTAGTCCTTAATGTCAATAAATAAATGATAAGGCATGTATAATTCACTCTTTAGATGGATCGTAGATGTACCTATAGCAACGTCACTATTTGAGGATTAGTTATTATGAAAAACATACATCACTACAAGAAATATGTCCATCCCCAAAGCTTTTTTTTCAGCACTTTTTGTAAGTACTGGAAAAAACATTTGGCACACAATACATCAGCGCCATATTTTTACAATAACTCAAAAAAATAACGTTGGTGTATGGGTTCCTAGCGCAAACAACACTAGTGCTAGGCAGTGCTAGTAAAGATTTTTATCAGCACAAAATGGAGCAGTCAAAGACCTAATAATGCGTTGGTGAAAACTGTATTTTCTGTACTACATTGATTTCACTACTACATTGATTTCACTTGGTTTATATATTTATTGTGGAAGTGAAAAGCATAGGACATTAAACCTACAAAAAAAAGCTTTAAACACGCTTCTCTATTGTCCTAAAGAAATTAGATTAGTAATTAGTAAAATGCATCATTATATTTTCTTGATTAAACCGTCAAATTAAAAGGCCACCTTGTCGATCTTTCACGACCATTGCAGGGACACCAACACAGATCTAGTGCACTAGCTCTAACATCCTTTTTTAAGAAAATCACTTCATAATATATATTGTTTCTAGAGTTGCTAGCAAATTCTCTACATGGAAGGAAACTAATCTCCCCCAAGCTAGCAAAGTTGTTCTTATTAAAGCAGTTGCTCAAGCACTTCCTATCCAAATCATGCAAACATGTCTCCTACCAAAATCTATATATTCAAAAATTGACCAAATGTGTATGAGATTTTGGTGGGGTGTTAACAAAAACAATAATGTCTTTGCTCTGAAAACTTGGGATGATATTTGTCTTCCTAAAAGCAAGGGTGGGTTAGGCTTCAGGAAAATGAAAGATTTCAATAAAGCCTTGCTTGCCAACAAAGCCTGGAATATAGTGGTGGCTAAACACAAGAATTGGGTTAGCTTCTTATCATTTAAATACCTATCCAATTCTAACTTCCTTCATGTCTCTTCTGCTCCAGTTAATGCTTCATGGTTCTGGAAGGATTCACTTAAATGCAAGGATTCACTTAAATGCCTCAATATCCTGAATAAGGGAGCCTGTTGAAGGATTTCAGCTTCATCAAATGTCCCAGTCAGGAATCATCCCTGGATACCATCACTTAGTGACCACAAACCTGTTCCAAGGGTGCAATCATCCTCCCAGCCCTCCACTTCTCTAGTTGGTGATCTTGTATCTGAATCAGGAGATTCATGGAACTCTGATATCATTTGCCAAATGTTTGACAATGTCACAGCCCAGGCAATTATGAAAATAGAGTTATGTGAATCTCCTCTTGATGGTTCCTACTTCTAGACCTACTCTTCGACAGGGGTCCTATCATCCAAAGCCGCATATCTTTTGATTGTGAATTCACAATCATCCACTGTGGATGATCACCTTTGGAAAAAAGTCTGGGGGTTCTAAGTGACATAATCGTCTTCAACTGTTTGTGTGGAAAGTTATTAATGATATTATTCCTACTGCATGCAGAGTTAATAAAAGATTTAATGTTATGGATCTGATTTGCAAAATGTGCCACCAGGAAGAGGAATCTATTGATCACATGTTCATGAAATGTCACCTTATCAGATTTTTATGCTTTGCCTCAAAATGGTCCTTTAAACTTGCAAAGTTTGCTCACTGCAACTTTGAGCAATGGATGAGATTAATTTTTGATAAAAAATCTGATATCTTCCCATCATGTAGTGTTAGGGAGGAATTTCTTATTTTCTACTCTTGCTGTATTGATGCAATCTGGAAGAGTAGGAATTTTGTGTTGTTCACTAATATGGCCCATGATCCTTTGCAGATGCTTAAAGCAATCTCAATCAGAGCAGCAGAACATACTGAAGCCAAAGCTGTTATCTCACAGAAAAGATGGGCAAATAGTAGTGTGAAGGCTTGGAGACCCCCCAAGGCCAACTTCATTAAAGTCAATGTTGATGTGGCATTCAAGGAAGGCAAAGCGACTGTGGCGGGCATTTTCAGGAATCATAAGGGCTCAATCGTTTTTGCATTTGCCCACGGAAGACATTGCCATGATGCTACAACTGCTGAAACTTATGCTATCAAGCAGGCCTGTTTCTGGAGCTCCTGCCTCAAGCTATCAAGAGTTATTTTTGAATCTGATTCCATTAATGCAGTGACGTTCCGAAACAACAACTGTCTCTCTCCAGATTGGACAATTGAACATCTGATTTCTGGAATTCGCAAACTATGGGCGTTAAACCCCTTCTGGAAATTTCATTTTGTGAGTCGCAACTGTAATTCAGCGGCAGATAGTTTGGCCCGTTGGGCGAGCATTAACTATTATTCTGGTCTCATCCCCCCAAAGTTCTCCCATCTACTGTCTTTAGAGATGGAGGCTTCCCTCTAGTTGATTCATTGTAACTCATAAGTCAGTGTTGAACAGACTAGTCCTATTTACCTATCAAAAAAATATAGTATAATATGTCCACTTTAAACAAAAACACAACGAATCCGTACTTGCAGCTCTACCCCCAAATTAAAGATCTCCTACAAAAGATACATTTTTGTTCCTATAATTTAACCTAGACTCACTCCTTTATATTTCTTATAGAGACTTTTGTTGCCCAACCAAATGATTTACACTGCCTAGCTAAAACGTATCTATTGGTCCTTATAATTCTTTCTAAAAGCTGTAATATTTTTGAATAATATGACATTGAAATTGTTTTACAAACATAGTGCATATTGTAGAGAAGACCCGATACAAAAGGGGTGTTGGGAATCAAATCTTTAACCAAATACCCCAAAGAAAAAAGTGATTAGACTGCATGGTGGTATTTGGTTCAAAAAAGAAGACTGGCATAATACATTTGAAAGCACTGGAGCCCCACAATCTAATTTAAGGCATGTTGTTCATAACTCTTGGCCATGTTTTTTTTTTTCCTAAAGTTTTTTCTAGTACCTGCGTGCAAATTACTCGGTTGTATATCTACACTATGAAGATGCGAGATAAGGAACTGGTTCTGTAAATTCTGAGAACACGCGTTGCAACAGGATCCTCTAGATTAATCTCTTGACTTGTCACTGAGGAATCCCCGAGGGTGATTGATGATTGACAAAGAATCATCGCTTAATCTTAATTCTTAAATGACAATGTGCAATTTATGCAAAATTACTGTACAAAGAGAATTTATTTAAAAGACGATCGGATATGACTTTTTCTATGTTGGCACATATAATTGTATATATTATAAATATATATGCAATGGAATCAAAAGTTTAGTTACTATTACTGTTGAGAAATAATACAATATTAGTACAATAATGTCTGGTCAAATTTCAAGCTACAACATCAATTCCGTAATATGTCAAAACTTGCATAAATGGCAAATTAAAAAACTTAAATCATTATTCACATCATATAGTTTTGTCTGCTCTAAGTAAGAAATTGTTGCTGGCATGCAGGATAAATCACAGAGAATGACAGCAATTATAAAGTAAAAGTAGTAGGTGGATTTTTTTCAAATTTTGTTTTTTTGAATAGCTAGGCGGGTCAATTTAAATAAGAGTAGCCTACAAAATATCGTGCTTTTATCAATATTCTTTTAACTATGTTTGGAAATGAAGATTGGTGCTCTTGAAAATTGTAATTTAATTAGGCTGTGGGGACATTAAAAAAACAAAAGGAGAGAACTGAATATCAAATTTTGATGCTTTGTACAAGTTCACTTGTAACTGCAATAAGGCAAAATATCGAAAGGAGGGAATATAGACTATAATATAAAGTGATCTCTTTTGATGATCAAGTTGTCTTAGAAACAAGCTTTCAAAGGTCGTAAAGGTAATGGTGAAGGAACGCTGAAGCATGTCAAAACACAAGTGACTTGTTGCAGATACCCTTTAATTAAGTCCAATTAATCTTTCAATACTTTCGTTACTTAGTCTAGGAGGAATTAGTTCCTTCAAGTGGATATGATGTATGATTACATTACTTCGATGTTGGATTCCTTTTGGCAAGTGGCCTAAAGTTAAAGATTTGATATGGCATTATTGAAAAGAAACATTTCTCTAGTTTGATTTCCAATTGATAAGCATTAAAAAAGAAAGAAGAAAAAAGCATAATTGTCTAGAACTTTTTAAAATCTGAATGGCTTATAAGAATATTGTTATAGATCAAAATTTTTGAAATGCCGAGAAGCATGCCGTGGTTAGAAACGTGCAAAGATATATATTTCCCAATTTAATTATTCTACATTTACTTTCATTCCAACGTCGAAAAACTTCAACTACCCACGGAAAGCCTCAATTATTGAAATATGATTGATAACACGAAATTATCCGTGTGGTAATTCTTTAATTTATGTTAGTTTTATGAGAAACGTAATTCCTATGATTTTGAGAGAATTATTCTAGTGCAAGTGTTTTACGAGGGGATTCGTGAAAACTATGACACTTGTAGAGAATATAATTATAGAAAACGGGAATAAGTGTTGTTATTGCCATAAGACACTGTTTAATTGCAGCTGTTATTATAAGTAAAATAATATTGCAAAATATTTTAATATTTAGGCTTCAATAACCGATTTGCTTTGGAAGATGACATCCACCACTAAATTTAATGCTTCATAGTATCTCGTTTGGTTCGTATAAAACTAGAAAAAACTGGTTATTGCCTGCTGTTAAATTCCTAAAATACCCTTCAAGATTCGACGCCATATTAATACACCAGATGAGGCAAACATGTCATTCGAATCTAATTATCTTCCCCCAAATCTCAAAACGCTAGATACAGCTCTCTACTGCGCTCTTCGTCAATCGTTCTACAAAATTCGCAAATTCAAGCCAACGACGCTCTCCGGTAATAGATTCTTTTCACTTGTACTTTTGATTCATTTGATTTTGAATGTTTTTTGTTTAAGTAAGGAATATGCCTCTGAATTTGCGAACGTGAACGATGAACCAGAGGCTGTGTTTTTCTCATTTTGGTTAATTGATCCTACATAGTCATACGATTACATGTAGCCATGGTAAATTATTACCACTTTATGTCTGATTGAACATTTGTTTATGAAAATATGTCATAATGTTGTTCTTGTATGGTAATTGTGGCAGGTTGTTGTTTATTGTGTACTCACTACTTGTTTTGAATTGATGATTGAATATGAGTGATACTTGATCTGCATTCTGGTAGGGATAGTAACGTCGACCATAGTTCCATCCAACGCCCCAAAGCATCCATGTGATCATGACCATAATAATGTAAACATTGCATCTTATTAATTTACTCAATAGAAGACTACTTTTATGACAACATCAAATCATATGAAGTTCGATGGGGTTACCTTGAAGTGCGACCAAGGCTCGTAAACATTGTCGTTCTCTTCGCTGATTGCCTGTGGTGTAACCAGCAATAAAGAAGTACATCTCATCAATGCATCTAATGTTTTACGAAAGTACTTGCTCACTGTTTGGCCTGAACGCCTCCAATTAATACCCATATCACGGTTTGTATCATGGTGTGCCAAAATCTTCAAGAATATTGTCACTTGCTCACGGACAGTAACATACTTCTCGTCGCGGAGACCTCCTACCTCCCTCAACATCCAACAGAGTCTTAAGAAGCAATTGCGGTCCATTCGAATTTTCGCAATACAATTTTCATCATTATCACTAGTAAGCAGATCCATATAGCCATGTATATATTCGATTTTTTCCAACAAACTATATGTGATGCCTGACCGGCGTCGCTTTTGGGTGGTTCTTTCATGATATGGCAATACGACCAGCAACAAAGTCACATATGTGAGAACCCCACCTCGAGATTCAGTTAATATCAAACTCGTCCCATGTTCAAACAACACATAAACAAACTCGATTAGTCAAAAGGAAAGGTATCAGGGCCATGATCATACCATACATAAAGAAACTCAATTTATTACATATCACAGCAGAAGTCTTGATAAAATACAAATAACGTCATAGTTGAATAAAATTGACAATACTTAGTTATTTAAAATCTTTATAATTATTGAAATGCCTACTCAAAATAATACTTAGCAAAATAACTTCTTGATTTGGAAAATCGCTCACACCAGCCACACATAAGTCGCCTTTTACTCTGAGAAATGGATAGACAAAATAAAAGAGGAATAAGTCTTTAATGACTTAGTGAGATTTATAGGTTTAGGCTGTAAATTGAACAAGAATAAGTAGAATCCGAAAATGATCTGAACGGTAAAGAATGGCAAGAAATAACTATTGAGCGTTAATAACATATGAACATGAAATAATGAAAATGAACATGTGCACATAACAACTAGATTCAACCTTATATCAACGAATATACTACCTTATACCTCCCAACGAGGAGTAACCTCGCAACAAAACGAAAAGACATGCTCAAGTACACATCTATCTAGCACGAGGCATATAATCAACTCCTGACTATACGCGGCGCCTAGATCGATGGGTATTATGCAAAAATACTTAAACCGACAGCACTTGCTGCCCAGTAGTAAATTATCACAATCAAGGGCCCAACTTCCCAAATGCATCCCAATGGGTGAAACATAATATTACATGAGCTAGTAAGCTGGATAATATCTGTTGCTCGTTTGCACAGGCCAGGAATCAATGTATAGGTTATCAGATTAGGTCAGGTAATACAATTGTGAAATGATAGGTCATAGCGATTTAGCATTTGAACATGATGTAACAATAGATAAAAGAAAATGAATCACCAACGAGAATAAGTAAATGAAAAGTAAGGGCAATATAAAGGATGAAAGAAGTTGTTCGCGATTCGGAAATAAAATCACGATTTTTCTGTCCAAGTTCCTCATGGTCGGTTTCGAAACGGGGCAAGAGTAATCAAAATCAAACCTCACATTTTCCTTACAATTGCCGCTAATTGTCCTTGTTAACTTCGTCAATCCCTAAATAAGTTTACAAAGTGTTAATGGTGATACAATTATCTAGTAAGCTTATGTTTTTCATAAGTTGTTCTAACTAGTAATTATGCTACCCTTTAATAATAATTAAGTTAGAATGTGAGAAAATCGTGTTCTAATATTCATCAAAGATTCATGCAAATGATTAATATGAAAGTAAACTAAAGATCACTTAAAAACATGCATCGTCATTAGTAAAAAGAAACATACTCGGCTGCTACTATTTTTGGCGTCTAAACTATAATATAATGAGTGATTTACTTAAATAACCTTCAATATAGTAGATTTATCATGAATTCATTATGTACATATTCATATTAAGCAATCAAATAAAGAAATTAGTGAAATGTTACATAGTGTTCTAAAACAAATAACTAAAGTAGTGACATGCTTAGATTCTTATACTAAATTGACCTTTGTAAACAAATAATATCATAGTTAAATATTTTTGAAAAAATCAAGATATATATAGGAATAATTTCATGGAGTAGAAGTGATAAAGGAAGAGCTTTACTATTTTATAAAAATCTTTGTGTGATAGAAGCTGTTTTCGGATATTCTGGACACAGACTGACAGTTGCTTGCTTTCGGCCTTCAAAAACTTCTCCTTTGGACATGGTGCCTGACTATGAAAGATGCCTAACTTAAAGGAGAATATGGATCTAAAATTTCAGAATTTGTGGACTTGTTGTGGATGAGTTATGATGTTTTTAGTGGTCGGATTTAAAAACAATTTTTCTGCGCAATGAAAAGTTTTGGTCCTTTTGGGGTATAAGAACAATGGGAAGAAATCTGAAACACTTTTTCTAAGAAACTAGACTCAAAATGGTTGAAGATAATGAAGAAAAACAATGCATGAACGTGAGTTAATATGGCAACTAAAATTATTCAAAGTCAGATCTCGAGTGGAGAGAGGTTCATGTTCAATTATAGCAACAAGTTGGAAACTTGTATAGTTGTCTCCTTATCACTTACTTTTTTATTTTACTTTATACACCTAATAATATCAAATTTAGATCATATCTTCATCTTAAATAATTCACAACTTTGTATTTGATTAACTATTAGGGAACTATAATAATTATATGAAAGATATATATACATAAATAAGTAGCTAACTATGTAATTAACATGTTTTAAGATAATTTTGAAATCATAATTATTATTTAGGATTTATGAATATAATTTAAGAACATATAAATAGTGTAAAGGCTATCATGAGTTAATTATAAACTTTTAGGACTATATTGCAAATTCTAAAATTATTTAGGGTCAAAATGATATTTCTAATAGTTTAGGGGCTAAACTAAAAATTTTGAAATTATGTTGTTCTCTTCCAAATTTTAGGGCAGTTACAACATATATACGCAAAACAAATAGTTGACACCAAACTAAAATCAAGTTTCGCCTCGAAGGCTCCAACTGACATGTACGAATCATAGAAATCAGTAAAGAACTTCAGTCATGTCAATCCAACAACATTTGTTAGACAATAAAATCATGAAATTTAATAGCATGCACATATATTCAATCCTCAGTTGCTCATATAAGTCCAACAATGATCATAAAAATATTTGCATTGATCAAAAAAGCAACTAAAACAGTAAAATCGCTAAAAATCGCAGCCATCAATATATAGATCAACTAACTAATGATTAAAAAAAACCACTAAACACAAAAAAAAAAAAAAAAAAAAAACCAATTTTGTACCCTTAAACCAAACTAAATAAGCCAGCTTCTATTAGTACGAATGGTATTTATGTTCAAACACTGAATAAACCATGAAGATTGGAGCAAGACCAGATTTTTCTAGAATTTACCTGGAAATCAAGTACCAATTCGAAACGCTACAACAACAACCAATTCGAACGCTAAATAATTTTAAAACCCTATACCAAGAAACCCATAATTTTGTAAACCCTAGCCCTTTAAACAAACGATCTAAGCCAACTTCTATTACAACGAAGGGTATTTATGTTCAAACATTAAATAAAACATGAAGATTACAGCAAGACCGGTTTTTTTTTCTAAGAATTGACCTGAAAATCGAGTACCAATTCGAAACCCTAAATCATTGTAAAGACCTATACCAAAAAAACCCCAATTTTGTAAACCCTAACCCTAGATTTCGATTTCTACTACCAAATATTGAATGCAGCAAAATTCTGACCGCACAATTGATCACCTTGTTGTTCAGTGTTCTATTATTCGCACACAAGCTCTTCCAGACTTCGTCACCTAAACAACCAAAACCAAATAAAATTACCAAAATGAGAAACGTAATACGTGAAGAATAACTTAAGTAGCTTACAAGATGTATATTAGTATGTAAATCAATAACAATTTTGAACGATAGAAGACAAAGTGTTGAAGAAATTAGGGTTTGGGTTTCGCCCAAAATTTCGCCTACTTTTTTCCCGCGATTGATTTCACGGGAATGATCTAAACAGTGATATTGTAGGAGTATATACAAGTGGGGGTTTAGGTGTCTTTTGGGTAGATTTTGTGCCAAAAGCGGAGATAAAATAATCATTGGGAGTGCGATTATAATATACACTATTAAGTGGAATAAGGCCAGAAACCCGAGAAATAATAATTTGACCCGTAAGTTTACTCTATTGAACCATGCGCGGCACTAACTCCAGTTAGCAGCGTTATTTCACCTAATCCCCGAAACCAAACACTATCAAAATATACAATTGTAGTGTTGAAATCTAAGATGGATGAAAATGGGAGAATCTTGGTATTTAAAAAACCCGAGTGTAGCATTAATGTCATGGTCACTTGGTCTCCTTTAATGTTGCGGGATGAGTGTCCATTGATGTTGGCTCATGTGGGATGGATCTACTGACAGTGGATTAATGTGGGCCGCCTGCGGTTTAAGGGTGATTAGGCTAATGATGGTTGCCATGCATTTAGCATCCGCGTAACTCTTCCAAGTGGGCTATAAAAGTATCTTATCGTATTTAAAGTGTTCGTCGTATGAGGTTGATGCTCTACGGAGTGATATATATCTTGTTCTTTAGCAAGAAGGTTGAGGAGAACTCTTTATACGAGGCATTTTTCTGAGATCTTTGCGAGGTACTTTGATCACTTTGGTATTCGATTTATTTATGCGTTATCATTGATAAACACACACCAAAGATAATTATTTACCCATGGTAGCTTCAAACACAAAAAAAATAGTATTGCAAGTTCCGAGAGTACATATATGGTGTATATGTAGGACCTAAGGGTCTTCACTCGAAATTAGCACGCAAAGACACTAGTCTTGTTCAAATTCTTAGGATCAAAAGTCTTCGGAGAACTTTTAGAGTTGGCCCACTATGTTGGTACTGTTTCACCCACTATATTAGCAAAATCCGATTTAAGTCCATTAAGTTAGAATTGGTATCAATCTTAACTCAATTTTGACATGTAAATCTGAAATTACCACACAAGCAGTGCCGAGAGGATACTTTTAATACAATGGAATTATTTTTTCTTTTTCAAAATTGTAAAATTTTCAAAGTTGGCCCACTTTGTTGGCAACATTCTAACTTCGACTTACTATATGGACAATTTCCAATTTTAAGTACATCAAGTTGCTCGCATGGTGTTGCTTGCATGGCAATTTTGGCAATATGTGTCAAAGTGGGTCAAAATTGACAATGATGCCAAATTAGTGGACTTGAGTTGGAATTTACCAATATAGTTGGTTGAAATTGAAATTGTGCCAATATAGTGGGTAAACTTTAAAAACGCCTCCCTCTTCAGATCATGTCGTGCTATTTATATGAAGATGTTAGACGGATGTTCGAATAATAAGTGTGATGCGTAGACATGGGTGTGGACGTATTTAAGAATCGTCGTTACTTATTTTAGCTGCACGTGAGTGCCAACTTTGTAGTCGAGCTTGTTGAGACAAATTAGTTAGTCATTATAAGTGTTAAGGTTTGTACAAAAAGTGTCGTAGATTATGGAGGCGCATACCTTCATATACGATGGATTCGACTTTTATTACTTCAAGACGTAGGAAGGTTCCGGACTTCCGGGTAATAAAATTACATGTCTGCCCTTTTGATTCATTTTCTCCATATTAAATATGTTTTAAATTAGTCTAGTTTTAACTTAAAACGCGTATAGAGTTCTTAACACTAGTAATCGGAAACTTTAAATTTGTGAATGTGACACGTCTGTTTAATATGGTAGCTTTTTCTCTTTGATGGAGGTACAAGCCAATAGTTACCAGTGATCTTTGTCTTTTGCAATGGGGCAAAGTATGTGTGAAGCAATGACCACACAATAATTTGGTCAAAAAGTGAAACGCAATTGTGTAATGAGTATTTGGATGAGTGAAAAGATTGGAGGTCGGTTATTGATAAGGAAATAATGGCATGGGTAGGTACCTGAAACTGAAAGCGCATAATGAAAATCTTGGTCGAGTCAAATAGTTTGGCGGCCTCTCATTGATGAATAAATTGAATTATAGGACGAAGGCAGGAGCGATTCTCAGGATCATGGGACCTCAATATTCGAAAGTAATCATTGTCGAATTTTGTAGATAGTACACATGTGTGAGTCTATCGATAATAATATTAGTCGAAAGTTATGAGAAGTAAATTATGTGCATGTTGAAACTTTGGAACTTTGGTAAGCATGTCAAAAGTTTGGATGCCATACTTAAATAATAGAAAGAAAAGAAGAAGTGAAAATGTATGCATAATTGACAGGTAAATTATGGTAGGTAACTGAAAGTGCAACATTGGAGATTATTGAAAGCACGGGTAGATTTTTGAAAGCACGGGTCACATAGTTTGGCTGCCTCATTCGGCGAGTTAAATATATGAAAATTCAAGGGGGTTAAAAAGTTGGCCGTGATGTATGACAGCAAAAGTTGGGAAATACCAGTAACACTCGGAGGTTTGGTTAACAATAGGGATAATTACGGCTAAAATCTTGAGATTTGATGTAAATACAGAAATCTCTCCTAAAGTTGAGAAAATTATAATGACCTCCCATTAAACTAAGATATTCGATGGGATGTTATTAATGAAATTCTAATCCTTCTTGGTCAACATATATTCGGAGGAGAGTAGATGTAATCTTAAATAAAAGGATTGTACTTCATTTTTACTTTATTAGGTTCCAAAGTGTATATCTAATATCATAAAATTTACACAATATTATTGTTTTAAGTTATATGGATAAAAATTTAAATATATTAAATTCAAAATAACTCTATGCAAGCTTTTATACTTTTAAATTATTAGATCTTTATATGTTTATCACTCAAGCCACTTGCATTTTATAGTTTAACTGTTTTAGGTTCATTCAAAAAGTTTTTAAAATAGACCATGACATATATTTAAATTTGGGAAAACAGCATCAAATTCTCTATGCTATAATCATATTCGTAGTATGCCACCATAACTTTGTTTTATAATAGCTTACTCCCTATTCTTTACAGGTTTGTGCGATGTGCCTCGAGTCAACTTTCCGTTTAAAGATTTTACTGGAGATTCCCTGCACGTGTGGAGCACATGTTAAATATTTGTTACGATTCCGTGCACTTGCGATTTTTTTGGGGCATTGACTCCATGGGATCATTTCATTCGCCATACAACAACAAATACATTTTGGTAGCAGTTGACTATGTCTCAAAGTAGGTGGAAGTCATTGCTTCACCAACTAACGATGCCAAGGTGGTGATCAATTTTCTTCGAAAATACATATTCACCCGATATGGCACACCCAGAACAATCATCAGTGATGGAGGTAAACACTTTCTTAACCACTACTTTGAATCTTTATTGGCTAAATATGGAGTATGCCACAAAGTTGCAACTGGTTATCATCCGCAAACTAGTGCCCAAGTGGAAATCTCAAACAGGGAAATTAAGCGAATATTGGAGTAAACAGTGAATTCTTCAAGAAAAGATTGGGCCAAAAAGCTTGATGGTGCACTTTGGGCTTATCGCACGGCTTACAAAACTCCTTTTTAGTAGTGGTTGTAGTTTAGTGGTGAGATTCCACATTATTTATAGTTGAACAAAGAACATAAGATGACATCTCGACCGTTCATCCCGTTTTGATCCAATGGCCCAAAGTTGTCATATAATTGATGAATTATGAATCACATGATTCATGCCACTCTAGAGCCTTCCATTTGAAAGCTTGCAAGACTGAATATAGACCATTGATTAGCTATTTTCATCCGACGATCATCGAGCGCGCGAGTTGCATATGTACGTTTCAGCTTTGCGCAGCTTCGCCGTTTTGGTTATAACTTCTACATCAGATGTCGGAATCACAAACTGTTTATTGCGTTGGAAACTAGACACTTGTGGCTTTCCAGTGATATATAGAACCAAATATAACTCAATCTACACAGGTGTCGATGACTTTTTGAAGTTTTGGTTCTTGATTCACAAATCATATTTCAACCTACTAAACATGAAAACAAACATAAAAATGCCACAAAACTATTAAGAATAATCAAGTAAACAAGTGTAAAAGCATGATAATGATGAATATTTCCCAAGCTCATCAATATTGTGTTGAGAATTGTTTGAAATGGTATTTTCATTAGATGATTTAGTAAAGTGAATTACAAGAATATTTATACAACTACAAGAGTATACAATAAGGAAAGATTCTTCTATCTAAGTATGGTAAAGATGACTATCTAAGTATGGTAAAGATAACTATCTAAGTATGGTAACGATAGGCTAGAATCCCTTAATCAGGGGAAGAAGATTCTGTAGTATCTTCCTTCCTAATACGCCCCATCAACATTGTCGTTCCATCGGCTAAGGCAATTTTGGAACGCAAGGAGATGAAACGTGGCCGATGGAGAGCCTTGGTGAGGATGTCAGCCAGTTGGTCATGAGTGCTGATATGGGATACACGGAGGAGCCCTTTGGAGACGACATCCCGAACAAAGTGAATATCAATGGCGATGTGCTTCATCCGTGAATGTAGGACGGGATGTAGAGAAAGATGTGTGGCACCAATGTTATTGCAGTAGATGGTCGGAGATGACGGCGGTGAGAAGTGAAGTTCAGACATAAGATTTTGAATCCAGCAAACTTCCGATGTTGTAGTGGCGAGGGCCCGATATTCTTCCTCAGTCGAACAGCGAGCAATGGCCCGTTGCTTGCGGGAGCTCCAGGAGATTGGAGTGTTGCCTAGAAAAATGATGAAGGCCGTGGTGGAGGAGCGGTCAATAGGGTCACCGGCTCAGTCTACATCAGAGTAACCGCGAAGAGTAAGAGTAGACCCCGGCCCAGTCTACATCAAAGTCACGTCGGATAAGAAGACCATGAGTGATAGTACCCTTAAGGTACCGTAGGACTCTCTTGACCCCGGCTCAATGTGCCTCGGTGGGTTTGGAGACAAATTGGGCAAGACAATTGACTGGGAAGGCGATGTCCGGGCGAGTGAGAGCAAGGTACTGAAGTTCGCCAATGGCTTGACGAAATAGATTGGGATCGCGGTTGAGCGAGGATTCCCGAAAGGTGGAAGCGACATTGGAGGCCATAGGAGTGGAGACAGTCTTGGCGCCTTCCATATGATGACGATGATGAATGTCACTGATATACTTATGATGGGAGAGGAGAAGACCTTCCTTATAGGGCCACGGCGAAGAATGAAGAGAGAGGTGTCAGAATTAGACTAAAGGAATCCGAGAGAGAGAAAGGCATCTCGGAGAGCCTGAAACCAAGCACGGGGAGCTTGTTTGAGCTCGTAGATGGATTTCCGAAGAAGACATACGTGGGAAGGGCGAGCCTCGTCCTTGAAACCCAGGGGTTGCTCCATAAAGACTTCTTCAGTGAGGTCACCGTGAAGGAAAGCGTTGCTCACATCAAGCTGACGGATGGGCCAAGAGTGCACAACAGCAAGTGAGATAACAAGGCGTATGGTAATGGGTTTGACAACAGGGCTGAAAGTGTCAGTGTAGTCAATCCCGGGCCGTTGGTGAAATCCTTTAGCAACTAGGCAGGCTTTATATTTGTCAATGGAGCCATCGGGATTGCGTTTAATACGGAAGACCCATTTTCACCCAACAATATTAGAGGCCCGATGTGTAGGAACGAGTTCCCAAGTCCCGTGTTGAAGAAGCGCATTAATTTCCAAGAACATGGCATCACGCCATTGCGGAATCTTGAGAGCAAAAATGACAATGGTTGGCTCAGTAGTGATGTCGAGCGGATACTTGGTGGCAAGGTTGAGTAGCTTTGGCTTGAAAATGTTGTTCTTGGACCGGGTCGTCATAGGGTGGCTAGATTCGGGTTGAGCTGAGGCCGGGGCGGTTGGTGCAATGAGGGGCTCGGAAGTGGGGATGATCGTGAGAGCGGGTGTTAAGGAGTGCTGGGCCAAGCGGTTGGGCGATGGGCTTGGCGAGAGACCGTGTTGGGCCGCGCGGTTGGTCTGGGGGGCGGGCGTTGGAGCGTACTGGGCTGAGTGTTGGGCCGGGGAGCTGGGCGCTGGAGCGCGCTGGGCCGGCCACTGAATAGGCGGGCTAGGCGCGGGAGCGCGCGGGGCCGACGGCTGGGCCGGTGGGCTGGTTGCGGCAGGTAAGGATGGGCCTGAAAGCGGAGGAGGGGCCTGGCAGAGTGGCTACCCAAGTGCAGGGATCACGGGTTTGGCCACATGCGACGGGAACTTGTCTTCATAGAAGCGAACATGCCGTGAGATAAAGAGCTTGTTTGTCAGAGTGTCCCAACACTTATAGGCGCTTTGTGAAGTTGAGTACTCAAGAAATAGGCATGGTCGTGACGGGAAGCTTAGTTTGCCCGGTTCATACGGTCGTAGCCATGGATAGCAAAGGCACCCAAAGACACGTAATTTGAGATAATTCGGGGAGGACCCAAATAATTTCTGAAATGGTGACAAATTGCCAATAGCGGAGCACGGCATTCGATTAATGAGATAGACGGCCAATTGAAGGGAAATGGACCAAAAGATAGGCGGCAATTTGGCATGGTGTAATAGGGCCCGACCTGTTTCAACTATATGGCGATGGCGTCGTTTAGAAATCCCATTTTGTTGTGGCGTATGTGGTGCAGTTGTTAACCAGCTTATGCCCGATTTTGCAAAAAAAAGTTTTAAGTGCCAAAAATTCACCGCCGTTATCACTGTAAAAATTCTTGATTTTTTCAGAAAATTGTTTTTCCACCAATGGCTTGAAGTGGATAAAAATATCATAGACCTGTGATTTAGCAACCAATGGAAATAACCAACAATAGCGAGTGTATAAGTCCACAAAAATCACATAATAATGAAATCCATCAAGCGAGGCCACAGTGGGACCCCAAACGTCCGCAAAAATATAGTGTAACGAATGTAAAGCAGTAAAAGAAGAGTCCATAAACGATAAACGGTGAGACTTGCTAACATGGCAAGAATCACAAAATAAGTCCTGCGCAGAGGAAGTAGTGTTCAACGGTAAATTAAATGACGATATTAAAGACGAACTGGTCTTTGAGGCCGGATGACCAAGTCTAGAATGCCAAGTGTGGAACGTTGTTCGAGTTCCCAAGGTAGCCAAACGAGCAGCGGACTTCATATAGTATGAGGGAGGCCGAATGTGATACACACCATCACTGCAAAGTCCTTTCGCCAACAAATCCCCCGACGGTTGATCCTTAATGACAAAATAATCATGAAATAATTCCATAGACACATTATTATCTTCCGTAAATCGATGCACGGACAAAAGATTATGCTGAGACGAGGGAACCCTCAAAACATTGGATAAAGTAAACGTGCGTGGAGGAAATTTTAATTCAGAAGAACCAACATGTGTTATTTCTATACCATGTCCATTAGTTATGTGAACCTCGTCCATTCCATCATATTCCGAGTGATAGTTCAAAGTGTTGAGATTCGGAGTGATGTTGTGGGATGCTCTGGAATCAACAAGCCAACCGTCATTGCCATAGCGGTGTGGGGTGCGGGCGGCATTGGCCGTGGCAGTGATGGATCCGAGTTGGTAGCATCACGGTGCGGTGTGGCCATGGCGACCGCAGACCTGACATTGCACGTTAGAGTCATTAGTATGGGAGGAATTTTTCATAGAGTGATTGTTACCTCGATAGCGACCGCGATAGTGGCGGCCACGGAGTTTTTATAGCCACAGCCGTGGGTTTAGGGAGCACGGTTGGGCTGAAAAGGGCCAGAGTTGCGTGGTGCATTGTGAGGAGCCGCCGTGTTGGCCGTGGCCACATGGGTGGTGGTGGCCTGATCCAAACGCCGAAGGTACGCCTCATGAGAGACGAGCGCATTGTGTAACTCGGCAAAAGTGAGGGATTTCTCGCGAAGACGGATGGATGTGGCTATGTCCCTGTACGCCGCACCAAGTCCATTCAGGACATAGAGAGTAACGTCATCCGGGTGGATTGGGCGATCAAGCATCGCTATCTCGTCAACCTTGGCCTTAATGTCGGTGAGAAAGGCTGTGATGGATCGTGAGCCAATGGTGGCCGAGTTGAGGGCATCTTTGAGCGCCATTACACGCGTGCGGTCGGGGCGTGCAAATTTGTGCATGAGACAAACCCATGCTTTGGATGAAGTGGTGGCATTGTGGATGAGAGGAAGAAGGTCATCCGAGATGGATCCGACGAGTGCACCAATGAGCAGCGAGTCTTGTTGGAACCACAGAGTGTAACCCGCGATGTCGGATGGGGGAGGACATGGAAACCGTCCCTGAAGATACCCTAGGAGGTTTAGGCCGGTTAGTTGGGAGACAACTTGGAGCCGCCACGATAGGTAGTTTGTGGTGGTGAGTTTGAGAGGGAAGTGGTGGGATTGTGTGACGTGAATGAGCGTGGTGGGGGCTGGTGGTGCGGTGGGGAGGTCCGCGGTGGGGTTGCGGTCGATTCGGTCGATATTGTGATGGTGGCGGCCAAAAAGGAAGAAAAAAAAGTTGAAGGAGGGTGGTGGTGGCGGCCGAAAGTTTGAGAGAAGAGTAGGGTGGATCGTTTTGATCTTATGACCTTTTTGTTGCTCTTGATACCATGTTGAGAATTGTTTGAAATGGTATTTTCATTAGATGATTTAGTAAAGTGAATTACAAGAATATTTATACAACTACAAGAGTATACAATAAGGAAAGATTCTTCTATCTAAGTATGGTAAAGATGACTATCTAAGTATGGTAAATATAACTATCTAAGTATGGTAACGATAGGCTAGAATCCCTTAATCAGGGGAAGAAGATTCCGTAGTATCTTCCTTCCTAATATATTATACCCCTTTAACCTATTAATATTGTACGAAACACCCCCAATCTAAACCTATTAAATATTCTATCGAATTTTGGCGGGGAAGATGACTGGACAAATCGCAAATATTAGAAGGTTAGTTGCGACCGAGAGAATAAATTCATGGAGGTATATTGCAAATGAAGTCATAGTACATGATTCAACAAAAAATAAAAAGATTGGTAGTTTTGATTTCGAATTTCGATAGTTATTAGACTTCATCAAAACACCCTAATGACATTTATTAGCTGAAATAACACGAGATTTTGCAATTTTGTAGTTACAATAATATAGTAATAAAAAAAGTCGTTTATGTTTAACTCTATAGACTATATGTTGATAATCACTTCAACTTTAACTGTATAGAGTATATGTTGATAATCATTTATAATAACTACAAGTGGAAAATACACACTCATACATATTGTTCTTTAAATTAGGTAAACATGTATGATATATATCATTATTTTCATTTTCTAAAATATATTTCTAAAAGAGTTAATTTTCTTCTTCTAATTATACATATACTTCAATTTATTTTTGGAACTTGTATATATTAGACGAATTATTAAATTTCCACCTTATCTTTTTTTCAAAAAGTTAATATGCTCTTTTTTTCGGGTCTTGTTTATCTGCCCCCATATGTTTTAAATTTTTTAACAAAAATGTCATCGGTTCTTATTTGGACCAAAACTACCTACGTGGTGGTCAGTCAACAAGTTGTCAATGACACGTCATATTTTTCAGCCAAAAAATATATTTTACACAAACCCTTGTAATTTTAAATATTATATTTGTACCCAAATATAAATTGCACTTTGCACCCCAAAATATATATATATATATATATATATAAAATAATAATAAACATATATATAACTATTTTGTAAAAATAATAAATATACAAAAATAATAATAATAATAAACACATATATATTAAAAAGAATCCAAAAAGAAAATATATTTTTAACATATATCAATTCTTAAAATATATTTTTATTATTTAAATCAAAAAGAAAAATAATGTTGGTGTTCAAAAAAATATGTTGGTTGTCTTCCTCACAGACCCAGTCGTCGCCGCGCCGCCACCGCCACCATCTTCATTGGATCCATGCCCGCACACCACCACCATCTTCTTCCCCACTACCACCCACACCCCACCACCATCGGATCCATCGTCGCCACCACCTCCCAAAATCGCGCCACCACCACGGCCTCTGCAAATCGCGCCAACACCACCTCAAAAAAATTAGGGTTTTTGATTTGGAGGAATTTTTGGGTGGTTGTGGTGTGCGGCGCGACGGGGGCAGCGGTGTGGGGGGCAGGGTACGGGATTACTATGATGAAGATGATGATTATTTTGTTTTTTTTAATTGTATTTTTTTATTTTTTTATTATATATTGTTAAAATATTTATTATTTTATAAATAGTTATATATGTGTTTTATTATTATTATTTATATATATGTGTTTATGATTATTTATATATATATATGTTTATGATTATTATTTATATATATTTATATATGTTTATTATTATTATATATTTATTATTTTTACAAAATAGTTATTGTTAACCCCTCGAAGAATAAGGAGCTATCGGGTAATCAATTTGTTAACAGGGTAAAAGTCCACGCGCTTAAAATATACTATAGTTCGATTACTAAAAATTGTCGGATATATTATTATATGATTTATATGCGTAACCACAAAATACCCGTATCACACGGCGAAGACCCCGAGTCCCCCAAGTACAAGAGCACCCCCTGCACCCTCCGATGTCTGAAAGCTATCGGAGGATTCATCCCGAGGGCTTGGATACTAAAACATTACTTCACGGAGACAAAGCAAAGCCCTCGGAAACATGCACAATTTATGACAAAGGCAGAAACACCTATCGGAGTACACATCAGAAGAAGGCAACCTAACAATGGACCACTATCGAAACTACGACAACATCGGGCAAGCATTCCCACCCACCTATCTAGCTTCGATAGGTACCGGTCCATCAAAGCACATTGAAGCTATCGGAAAGGATAATTCATCCTAGTCAGCGCCCCGTCAGCAGATATACCAAACAGATAAAACCTATCTCTTCGCACATGCATAATGACACCTGTGAACACATGCACAATGACACTTGTCCCTAAAAAACTTCTATAAAAGGTAAAGGTGAGAGATCATAGAAAGGAGGAGGGCGAACTCCCAAGGGAACTCATGTTCTCTATAAAACTAAAAAAGGCTTCAGAGGAGAAGAAAAACTCTTTTCTTTCTGAAGGCTTCACAAAGGTCTACTCTTTCAACAGATAAAATCAACACAATCAATAAAATCGGCATACTCCAAATAATCAACACCAAGAACAAGAACTACGAGTGGTTTGATTCTCAATCGGGGGATACGTAGGCACCTCGAAAAATATCCGAGCCCAGCCCCAAATCAATAAAAATCAACAATCCCCTCGGGTCAGGATCGGCGTTCCAACCCAAAAATATTAACTCGTTAAATCGGGAATAATATCCAACCCGTTAACAAAGTGGCGCCGTCTGTGGGAACCGTCATTGAATCCTTGAGCAAGCCCGAAGGGATCGCCGCCAAGATCAAAACGGAAAGCAGGTACTACTGCCACGAGGCGATGCGCTCCGAAGATAAGTTTCTATTTCTCCAAACTCGCGTGATTCGAGTCCAATCTTGAATATCTCCTTAAAATTTTAGGATTTTCTAATTGCTATATAAGTATGTATGCGAAGTCTATAGAAGACCTGTAAAGGAAAGGGAAGAAATGGTCCAGTGGCCTCGTAGAGGTTTTCCGGGGGCGCTTACCCGGAGAACCTTTATTCGTGCCCCCTTTTGGAAGGCTTTTTAAGAAAAATTTTGTATAATTAATGTAACCAGAATATGAATAAACCTACTGGAAGGATTCTTTAAAAATACGTGAGAATATTCATTAAACTCCAAGCACCTATATATACTTAGGAATCTTTCCTCGGATGGCTAAATTAAGTGTGAGTTGTCCAAGCTATGTTAC
Organism: Linaria vulgaris; assembly: GCA_948329865.1. Lineage (NCBI taxonomy): Eukaryota > Viridiplantae > Streptophyta > Magnoliopsida > Lamiales > Plantaginaceae > Linaria > Linaria vulgaris. The sequence goes on from OX415253.1 coordinate 80,081,663, forward strand.
AGCTACGATTACGTGTCGGTGGATACCTCTATTTAGAGAAAATGTATCTCCAAAGTTTGCACTGCGAACAGGCACGTTATGCTAAGTAATTTGTTTGGCCAGTAAGAATGAGATACTATCTCATCTCTTTAAACTCAATCTTAAGTTCTACAATTAAAGGAAATGATCCAAGTATTCATAACGTGCTGAAAAGTTGCGATGACTATTAACACGGAAAAGATAAGTTTCATTCCAATATAAAACAAAGTACAATTGTGCTTAACGATAATAAAAAGCCTCTAAGTTGGGGGGGTAGAGAACTCATAGAGGTGGGGGTTGGCCCAGTTGCGGGGGCGAGAATCGAAACGCTTGTAGAAGGGGGAGCACCGGAAGGACCAGCATGGGCTCCTGTATCAGGAGAAGTACGAGTGGTAGGCAGAGGGACCACGGCAGTTAAGGGAACCCGACTCGGGGCAGCAGAGGAAGGAGGAAGCTAAGAACTACTCATAACAAAAAGATCATAAGCTTGTTTCAGTGTGGGCTTCTCCATCTCCGCTATATTTATCAAACGCGGATCTACATTGGGAGATATCTTCCTGCGCACTTGCCCGAAGCATTGAAGGAACCCCCACATTACATGTCCGACCAGGTATCCGTTATTTTTATGGACATGTAGTTCCTTGACTCAGGTAGTGGCCTCCTTCTGGGCTTGCTTCACTGCAGCAGTCATCCTCTGTTGCATCTCCTCAGAGGTGATACCCCCCGAAACCGGAGCTTTCGACAGCTCCTCATTAAGAGCGTCCACCTGACCAAGCGCTTGATACAAGTTGCGCTCTAATTCCTTCTGTTTCGCCTCCCATGCAATCATCCCTTCCTCAAGGGAGGTAACCTTTTCTTTTAAAACCATCCTCGAGGCCTCCATCTCCGATATGTAAGAATGGAGCCTCTTTTTTTCTCCCCTTAACTTTTGGTTCTGCTGCGTGATTTTAGCCCACGCTTCTTCATACTTCCCCATCTTCTCTCGAAGATCCTTATTCTCTTCTTCTATCTTCCGAGACCTTTCTTCTGCTGCGTTCGCCAGCTTTTGTAATTTCTCAACCTCGAGTAATAAAAGAGGAAGCATTTTAGGCGCCTAGAAAGCAAAATAGATGGATAAAGATCCCAACATTGGGTCCTAAAGGAGTTAGATAAGTAGAAATTAGATCTTACCAGCATAGCCATCCAATTCGTGCAAGTCTGGACAAACTGCCACCCCCCCGACAGCAGAGAGTTGGCAGCCGATAAGTATCGGGTGACTGTATCGAGGGCCACCTTAGCCTCTTCTGAGCTAGGCCCGTGTCCCGAGGCTGGAACACTCGAAGACGAAGGTCCCCCTACAGGTACTCCCCCCGATATGGGTACTTGAGTAACCGCGGGACTATCCAATTGAATAGTAGCAAACGGACTCAGAGTAGGATGTCCCGAAAAAGAAAGAGTTGTAGCCATCAGCTCCTCCAATAAGGCCATCGGATCATCAGAAGTTGAAGGAAATGAGGGATCCGAGGGAAAAGATCCTCCTTCCAAATTAAATAAATTGTTGCCCCCTGCGAATCAAAAACTTCCCAAGTAAGCAAACTACTCCTTAAAGAAAAACTAAAGGAGGAAAGGATTAATCTTGAGAAGCTTACCCAAATCTGGAGCATCCTCCTGAGATACTCCTTCGTTCTCGACAGGGAGGGCGGGTCCTTTGTCTGTCAAAAATAGAGTTTCATACAAGTAAGTATGTAAGTATCTCAATATTACTTAAAACTAAGAAGAGATAGGTACCTTTGGGAGGGGTTGCCAGTAGCATCTCCAGTGAATCCCCCGATGCCTCCGAGGGGGAAGATATGTCGACAACACCTGGGGGGGTAAGGGCAACCCCCCCTATCCCTACCTCCTCGTCCCCTTCTCCTAATGAGAAAGCCCCCACGAGAACCGCACCCGCGGAAGTTACGCCTAACTCCGTTTCTTCCGGGTATCAGACGTTCCACTGGATGATCGGGATATGGCTGTCGAAGTTGTTAAACGAGTCCTCGCTTGCTCGGTATCACCTTCCGCAGCCCCTTCGCCCTCTCCCACCGTCAACTTCCCTTCCTGAACCCCCATCTCCTCGTTACCACCCGAGTCACTGACTCCTTCCACCATGTACGGTCGTAAGAAGTCCACTGCAAAAACGGCTGAAGGTTAGATAAACCAGAAGAAATACCTATACAGTAGGACATATAAGTATAGTAACTTACCGAAAGTGTTGAAGTATTTCTCGAGGATGGCCAGAGGAGTCTTGATTTTGTCTATCGGGGCGATATGTCGCAAGCCCGCGGTCCGATAGAGATGAGCGAAATCCTTTGACTCCACCAAAGGATTCGCAGAAAAAACCGGTGAAAACACCAGTGTATCGTCCATCACCCTCTCTGGAAATTTGGGCACCCTCCAGGTAAGTGGCATGTCCCATTTCCCCTCAGTGGGGTTGATGTAGAAAAACTTGTTCTTCCATGTGTTGTGAGAGTTGACGTTGCACTCGGAGATACGGTCATCTTTGTCCCGATGACAGAAACAGTAGAAAGGAGCCCCCCGGAGACACTTTCAACTCAAAAATTGCAAAAAATCTATCCCTCGTGCACTCGATTCCTCTCACCAAGCACCAGAAAACGAACAACGCAAGGGCCGTAAAAGAGTTGGGGGTGAGTTGACTGGGGCATACGTTGTAGTATTTAAAAATTTCGCAGTAAAAAGGCGGGAAGAAGGAACTCAATCCTGCCTTTACCTGGGAGTAATACACTGTTAAGTGCTTCGGCGGAGGAGAATTACCCCGTTGATCAGCTAACGGAACCGTCACCTCCACGTTCCGGCCAGAAGCACCGTATTTGATGAACAACTATCGAATTTCCTCATGCTCCGCAGTGCTAACTGTCGCTTCGACCTTCTGGGTAGCTCGAGGAGCACCACCCTTATCAGCATTTTTCTTTGACTTCTTCACCCTCTTTGCACTGCCGCTACCACCGACCCCAATAACCGCCGCCGCGCTTCTCTTTCGAGAAGACGAAAGAACGGCTCTTGTCGCCCCGCCAGTGCCAGAAGTGGCAGACACCAGATTGGTTGTGGATAGAGATGCCATTAGAGAGATTTTGAGAGATTAGAAAGCTTTTTTGCAGAGAAAGGAGTTAAGCGGAAGAGATTTTTTCGCCTAAGAATTGCAAGTGAGAGAAGAATTGGAGAGAGAGGTGTTTATAAACCCTAGGCCCAATAAAGACATTGATTACCCACTAAACCTCTTTACACTCCACGATTGGAAATCGTGCCTAGTGGGTCATAAATCATCGCGCCTCTTCGGTTAGAATAACGGTCTGAATACCTCGACCCACGTACTGAACGTGGCATTAAACCACCATTGATTACATTTAATCGCAGTTAATTAAATGCCACGGCATTAATTATAATTAATTCCCCGGTATTAATCCCACGAGGGCACATTTCCAAAGCATCGAAAACCTCTCGCCTCGGAGAAGGCAATCACAATAATCCCCTCATCCCTTCAAAAGCAAGGCCAAGAACTTGGGATACATGTGTTAAACAGACATAAAAGTCAATGATGAATGTCTACGACACCCCAGAAGAGTTCTGTGATACCCTCCCAAGGTTTTCCAAATCCTGGATGCGACTCGAAATTCCTCTCAAGGATCTACGATGCCTTATGAAACGTTCCTGATAACTCTACGATACTTTAAAAGGGCCAGGATAGCCCCTGTGGTGCTTATAAGGACACTAAGATGTCATGATACTACGTACAATACTCTAAAAGAACGAGACAAGTGCTTTCGACGACCCCGATAACTGAAGGCTACGATACCAGGACCATCGTGACTTTCGACCTTTTAAGTTTCTAGTGTAGTGCAGTCAACTGCACTAAAAACTGGGGGGGTTTGTTAACAAGGTAAAAATCCACGCGCTTAAAATATACTATAGTTCGATTACTAAAAATTGTCGGATATATTATTATATGATTTATGTGCGTAACCACAAAATACCCGATCACACGGCGAAGACCCCGAGTCCCCCAAGTACAAGAGCACCCCCTGCACCCTCCGATGTCTGAAAGCTATCGGAGGATTCATCCCGAGGGCTTGGATACTAAAACATTACTTCACGAAGACAAAGCAACGCCCTCGGAAACATGCACAATTTATGACCAAGGCAGAAACACCTATCGGAGTACACATCAGAAGAAGGCAACCTAACAAGGGACCACTATCGAAACTACGACAACATCGGGCAAGCATTCCCACCCACCTATCCAGCGCTTCCGATAGGTACCGGTCCATCAGAGCACATTGAAGCTATCAGAAAGGATAATTCATCCTAGTCAGCGTCCCGTCAGCAGATATACCAAACAGATAAAACATATCTCTTCGCACATGCATAATGACACTTGTGAACACATGCACAGTGACATTTGTCCCTAAAAAACTCCTATAAAAGGTAAAGGTGAGAGATCATAGAAAGGAGGAAGGCGCGCTCCCAAGGGAACTCATGTTCTCTATAAAACTAAAAAAGGCTTCAGAGGAGAAGAAAAACTCTTTTCTTTCTGAAGGCTTCACAAAGGTCTACTCTTTCAACAGATAAAATCAACACAATCTATAAAATAGGCATACTCCAAATAATCAACACCAAGAACAAGAACTACGAGTGGCTTGATCCCCAATCGGGGGATACGTAGGCACATCGGAAAATATCCGAGCCCAGCCCCAAATCAATAAAAATCAACAATCCCCTCGGGTCGGGATCGGCGTTCCAACCCAAAAATAATAACTCGTTAAATCGGGAATAATATCCAACCCGTTAACACAATTCTTCGGGACTTAAATGTCTCGGAGAACAAAATGGCACAAATAAGGTTATACAACTCCCAAAGCATCCGATATACAAGGCACTACTAGTCTTAGATGACTATACGATGCCTAAGGTTACGATTGTTGATGCTTTAGCAAGTTGACAACCCGATAGTACAAAGCTCGTACGAAATAAAGGATTTCTCATGACCAAAGTGGGTATCGTAGCTCTGATGGAAGAATTATTCAAAGGTCCTTGATGAAATATAAGGTTCCTATGAAATATAAGGTATCGTAGCTCCGATGGAAGAATTATTCAAAAGGTCCTTGATGAAATATAAGGTTCTTATGAAATATAAGGTATTGTAGCTCCGATGGAAGAATTATTCAAAAAGGTCCTCGATGAAATATAAGGTTCCTATGAGGTTCTTGTACATGCCCGAAACCAGGTGTCATCATATCCAAGATGTATCAGCACGATAGATACCAGGTGTCATCATAATCCAAGATGCATCAGTACGATAGATACCAGGTGTCATCATATGTCAAAGTGTATCAGCATAATCAAAATTGGGTGTCATCGTGGTACAAGATGCGTCAGCTCACAAATACGCTAGGTGTCTTTGAATTAGACATATACACTCTGTAATTGTACTCCCAAGAGGCTATAAATACCTCTACCCTTGAAGGAAGTTAGGACAACAACTCTTTTATAATTAAACATTTTGTATAATAATTTTCGATACCAGAGATATAGATTAAAAATCGAAGTTCAGGCAAGGGGTTCCTCGATACTCAAATAAAATTTCTCATGCTTGATATAATATCTCTTACCTCGCACAAATCAAGGCAGAGCCTGTCACGAAGGATAGTGCAGGGGCAAAGCTCAAAGATTCACAGTCGGCTTGATTCAGTAGACCGCTCATAAAGTTGCGATAAAAGCACGTATCATGGTTAACCAGCAGAAAGTCGGCAAGAGCATTATTGGACTTCCCATGTGTATGACTGGTGCCCTCACCAGAAGGAGGAATCATAAGTGGAGGAGAAATCGTATGAAGGCTTTCTTCGATACAAAAAGTTGCTCGAGGAGAGGAAGAATGATCTCGATCACCATTCACTACGTTTACGAAAGCAGGAGTCGGCAGCATTCCAAGGGATAATGTCAAACCCAGTGAAGAAAAAGTTGTAAGGTTGTCAGTTGGAATCATCGGGATAGCATCATTGAACATACCATACACGGTAGGAACATCAGATGGCCATTAGGACTCTAGGCCAGACGTCATCACATAATCCTCGGGACCCAGCCGAGTATCAGTAAGTTTATATCCTGAGGAGGATGAACTGTCAGAATATTAGTAAAGGGTAGCCAGTGGGCCCAAACAAATTGGCAGGAAAAGGCCTTGTGGCATACCTCTCCATCTCAGCACCTATCGAGGCAAACAAAAGAAAAATCAGTATCCAAATAGAATAGATCGACAAAAGGAGTTTTCAGTACTTACGAAAATAGGATTAAAGTGTAAAGGCATCGGAGGAAAATCCAACTGCTCTATTCCATTTTGCAAACCAGCCATGATTAAAGCTGAAGAACTCGATAACAAGGAGCAAATGTCATAACATCTAGAAAACAGTCCCGTAGAGGAAAGGTAAGACATCTCACGGACAGAAATGTCAGGACAAGGCAGAATATACCCTAAGCTCCAATGTAAAGGTACATCCCATATCTCAGCATAGGAGTTCTTTGGCTTGATAAAAAATACCCCTTTTCCAATATACTGTAAAGGCAAGTCGTCTAGGAATAGAGGTAAAGCTCCTACGATGATCTCAATGTACCAGACTGAAGTAGGGAAGGCCGTTGGGACAAGGACGCAGAATAAAAGTGGCACCTACTTGGTAAGGGGTCATCGGAATATTTAACAGGTGACAACATAGCATAAAACCTACCAAGTGACGTAAAGAATTGGGAGTCAATTGGCTAGGGCATATTTGCCAATATTTAAATAACGATTGCATAAAAGGATGAAAAAATAGACGCAAGCTGCAACGTATCTGCTCTGAGTAAATTGTTAGATACCCCAAATGAGGTTCAAATGCCCTATGATGAGTACGAGGGATAACAACGTCAAAGTCTTCAAGATTCAAATTATACTCTCGCATTAATTGAAAAACAGACTCTAGGGATTCCACGCTCCGACAGGAACAAACCCTACCACCTCTTATCACGGCGTTAACATTTATAGAAGACGTGTTGAAAATTGAGAAGCTATTTATATGACTATATGGCTCCCTACGAAGGAACGTTAAGCGCAGAGAATCAATAATGGAAGAGTCGGTACGAGAAGCTGGAACACGACTCAAAGTAACAATGTCTTGATATATTAACGATAAACCTCCCATAGTTCCCCTAACCCGAGTAGCACTATGAGAAGATACATGGTTTGTGCGATGGAGGGCAGAATTGTTGGAGAAAACGTCATCAGCAGGAGGCGAAGAGCGGGAAGGTGGAGGCGTCATAAGCATAAATTTTTGCAAAAGGTAAAACGGCAAAGGTAGAATTGAAAAAAACCAAATAAAATTGCAAAGGAAAATGACAGAGAAGCAAAAAGATGAGAATATTCTTTGAAGCCTGATAAGTGCTGAATAAGCAATGATTGGAAGATCTATTTATAGATCCAATCGAAAGCATCATGCAATGGACGTTCAAAATCAAACTAACATTTGGGCCAATCATGAAGCCATGCAACTGACAAGGTTGACACGTGTTTCTAGTAGTGGGAAACATTCTCTGGGCAAGCATAAATGACAATAAAGTGACTTGTCAAACAAATTAGGTGCACATGAATCTTAAAGGAATTGATGGAGACAGGAAAAATTTCATTCATGAAAACAAAAACGTTCAGAATAAAGGATACGATAGGAATATTCAAAGTTACAAACAAATAATACGAAATCTAATAATAATAAAAATCAAGAAAGGTTGTCATTGGCGTTCTCGGCACTGACTGAGTCTGGGTTCACCTCCATAACAACATCTTCGATACGAGTGGAAGGAGTAGGAGAGATTCGTGGCTTCGAAAGAGGCACAGTTGCTGGAGGCATGGAGGGAGAAGGAGATCGGGCCACCGCTCAACGATAAGTGTTATATGCTTCATTCATCGCAGGAGGCCTCGATAGCAGAGTTCGAGGGTTGAGAGATCTCTAGCTGTCTTCATGTTGAATTAACTTTTCTTCGCGGCACTTATTCACGCAACCCAAGAAACCGAGCAGCAGGTAGCCCATCTGATACCCTTGTTGGCGAGCTTGAAATTCTCCTTCGCATAATTTGAAAGTCTCCTCTTTCACTAGTTGCACCGCGCTGGACAACTTCGCTTGCAAATCTTCAGGAGAAATAAAGCCAACAGGAGAAGTGGGAGGTTTCTTCAACTCTTCCTTCAACATTCCAACCCTCTCGTACACTTCCGATAGCTCTGCCCTCAATGACTTCTCCTTGGCATCCCACGATGATTTCTCATCTTTCAGAGAGAAAAGTTCATCCTCCAAAGCGTCATTATCTGCCTTGTGCTTTGACAGAGACTCGACCATTTCCTGAAGTTTTCCCTCTAATATCTTCTCTCGGGCTAAGCTTTGAGCGTAGCAAGTTCGAAGTTGGCTTATCTCTTTCTTAGCATCTGTGAGGGCTTGATTTCTCTTCTTCAAGTCATCCATGGCAAACATGGCAATGGATTGTACAACATCAACCTCACGCCAGATAGAAGGGATGATCTTGGGTACCCGAGGGCTAAGGAGATAAGGGTATTAAATGGCAGAAATAGTAAAGGAGATGCAATAAAGATAATACACTCACCATTTGTAGCATTCAAGTATTGAGTTACCACTTCCATAGCATTCTCCAACTCTGATTTGTCGGGTTGAGTACTTGATTCTGCCTTTTCACCAGTGGTATGAATAAAGTAAGGGGAACCAGTATGAGTAAAACGGCTGGAAAAGGACATTCCCTCTCGATGCGAAGGAGCCATATTAGCCACATGATGGGAATCGGTTGAGATAGCTGCAGAAATCCCGGGAGTAGGCACCCATACACTTTTCGCTACTAGCATGGGAAGCATATCGTCTAAAAGGGAGAGATCCACTGGACAATAGGGAGGATCCACTAAAGGGTCAGAAGTTGGTTCTCTAGAAGGGGGATATTCACCCGATAGGAGATCGTCAATGGACAGCATATTGTGACTCGAAGGAAACCCAGAGTCACACGGAAAAGTTTCATCTACACATGAAAGTGCCACAAAAAAATAATGACGGAAGAAATGTAATAAAAACAAAGAGGGAAAGTGAATAAACAATAAACGCTAACCTGCTTTGAAAATAGTATCGTCATCCATTGCGATAGCTTTGCCTTTATCTACAAGAAGAAAGACGGTTGTGACTCATTGGGTCTGTAGTTAAGAGGAGTCAAAAGTAAATACCTAGGGAAGAAGGAGCCTTTGCCGCGAAAGAAGGAACTGTAGGCGGAAGATCAGTCGAAGGCAACATGCATGATGTACCCTCGGCGCCAAGGGAGGGACCACATAGAGCAGGCAGAATTAACATGCTAGCATGATCAGACTCGGAGGAATCGGATGATACTTCATGAACTCGAAGTTTGGCAGGGGCATCAGACTAAGCACACGACTCCTTAATAGTTCCTAAGATGGCCATAGACATCAAATCTGGAGCATCAGACCCATCCTTGATGACAAACTCAGCAACATCTTTCTCTGATGGTTTAGTCGAGTTTCCCTCTTTAGGATCCATTTGGTCACAATCCTCGCTGGAAGTTTGCAAAATATCGTCAACGAAGATGTTTGCATCTCCCGAGGACTTGTTTTTTATCCGAAGGGTTGTAGATTGTGAAGCCATGGGTTTGTTCGATACAGGTTTTTTCAAATGAGACACTACAGCAAATAAACACCAATAAAGTAAGAAACCCATAAACCATACTATATATATATATATATATATGAGATGAGTAGCTTTATACCAAAGACTAGCAATTCTTCGTCAGAGAGAGATAGGAATGGCTTTCCTTCCGGCTCAACCTCTATGGGAGATATCTTGAATAGCCCAACAACTTTATAGAAAGTATGATAGTACTCGAATTTGGATAGCTCAGTGGAATCGAGAACCAAGTCAAAAGAAAATGAGGTATCAATTTTATAAAGTGGATCTTCGGGGGTTCCCCAAGTATAAAAAAAGTCCCATTTGCCTCCCTCTTCAGGTCTCACAAAAATGAACTTATCTTTCCAGCTACTATATGAAAGATTAGTACCTATGACTACCCTCTTAAACTTATCACGATGGGCAAAGAAGTAAAAGGGATGACCAGCAGAGGAGACACTCACTTTGAAGATAGAAAAGAAACTTTTCACAGTACATTTCAAGCCCATTGACAGACACCAAAAGACAAAAGCTGATAGAATGATAAAACTATTTGAAGTTCATTGACTCGGACAAACACCACAAGCTTTAAAGACCTCACAATAAAAAGAGGGGAAGAAAGAACGAAGACCATCGCGAACCTGAGCGTAACACAAGGTAAGATAGCCCTTGGGGGGACTATCACCTCTTTCACTCTCGGAGGGAATCCGGGGAATCAAATTCCACGAAGACGCCTTAAATTCATCAAATAAAGAGGACGCTTCATCCTTGGAAGTTGTGCTCACCACGTTGTCCACTCTCTGATACTTGTGGGGTTCCAGCGCCAGAATAGTTTTAGCTATGTTCTTCGACCATTTGGAAGTGCGGGGAGATTCACCTTCTTGAATGGCAGCAGAAGCTTTGCCCTTTCTCTTGCGGTGGTAAGTCTCCACTTTAGCGGGATTTTCAAGCATCATCTCCGCTACCACCGTAGCGGGAGTTTTCTTTAAAATCGTCGCCGCCGTGGAATTCAGAATGGAAGACGGAAGCTCTGAGGAAGAAGTGTTAGCAGCCATGTAATTCTGTTTAAAAGGTAGATAATCAATAGCTAAAGAGAACTTGAGAAAGAGAATAATGGGAGAAATAGAAGGGAAAACGGCGAATGAGAACCCTATTAAAAGAAAATAGGGAAAAGATGAGGAGTTATGGCTCGCAGTTATCCGACACGTTTCCCAAAAATAAAGGAGCCGTTACACCTTCTTAATTCCCTATTGCAATAAATGCGGGTAAATACAATTAACTTGGACAAACCCGATAGGAAAAGGAAATGCCCTCCCTCTTAGTTCCTGATGATTGCAAGTGAATACACCAGGAACTGGGGGGACTGGTGTTAATCCCTCGAGGAATAAGGAGCTATCGGGTAATCAATTCTTCGGGACTTAAATGACTCGGAGAACAAAATGGCACAAATAAGGTTATACAACTCCTAAAGCATCCGATATACAAGGCACTACTTGTCTTAGATGACTATACGATGCCTAAGGTTACGATCGCCGATGCTTTAGCAAGTTGACAATCCGATAGTACAAAGCTCGTACGAAATAAATGATTTCTCATGACCAAATTGGGTATCGTAGCTCCGATGGAAGAATTATTCAAAGGTCCTTGATGAAATATAAGGTATTGTAGCTCCGATGGAAGAATTATTCAAAAGGTCCTTGATGAAATATAAGGTTCTTATGAAATATAAGGTATTGTAGCTCCGATGGAAGAATTATTCAAAAAGGTCCCCGATGAAATATAAGGTTCCCATGAGGTTGATGTACATGCCCGAAACCAGGTGTCATCATATCCAAGATGTATCAGCACGATAGATACCAGGTGTCATCATAATCCAATATGCATCAGTATGATAGATACCAGGTGTCATCATATGTCAAAGTGTATCAGCATAATCAAAACTAGGTGTCATCATGGTACAAGATGCTTCAGCTCACAAATACGTCAGGTGTCTTTGAATGAGACATATACACTATGTATATGTACTCCCAAAAGGCTATAAATACCTCTACCCTTGAAGGAAGTTAGGACAACAACTCTTTTATGATTAAACATTTTGTATAATAATTTCCGATACCAGAGATATAATTAAAAATCGACGTTCAGGCAAGGCGTTCCTCGATACTCAAATAGAATTTTTCATGCTTGAGATAACAGTTATATATGTTTGTTTATATATATATGTTTATTATTATTATATACATATATATTTTGGGGTGCAAATACAATTTTTAGTATTATAAGGATTTGCGTAAAAAATATTTTTTGGCTGAAAAATATGACGTGGCATTGACAACTTATTGACTAGGCTTAGCAACTTGTTGACTGTTCCGCCACATAGGCAAATTTGGCCGGAATAAGGGTCGAGGACATTTTTGTTAAAAAAGTTTAAAACATATAGAGCAGATAAACAAGGCCCGAAAAAAGGGCATATTAACTGTTTGAAAAAAGATAAGAGACAAATTTAATAATTCGTCCATATATATATATATATATATATTGTATCAGTAGTTATCATTTCCTATTGTGATATCCTGCGATTTTAAAATATTTGTCAATGCGGCTATCAAGAAAGGACTCACACTAGCGTGGGAACGTCGTTACCCCAAGATCTTGGTGGAGACGGATTCATTGGGTGCTTACAACGAGCTCACGAAGGAACGCACAGTGCATAACCACGCGGCGGACCTCATCCGAGAATGTTGGGACTTCATGAAGCTACCGTGGGAATTAAAATTTATATTGACGCCGAGAGGGGCGAACAAACTTGCGGATTTGCTAGGAAAATGTAATTTAGATGATAGGAGCATGGATTTCTTTTGGGAAACTCCACCAACCCTGACCCTTAGCTTGTATAAGGCCGAGTTGGTCTAAGGACCTTTTGTAATTTCATTATCTACCAAACAAAATGTTTGTCAACGCGTACACACCTTAGCATACAATGTCCTTTATATTATGTACGTAGCCATTCGCTACTCACCACCAACTATTAATAAGTATATGATTGAAAAAAAAATCCTATGATATTCTATTCATTAAAAACTAGTTTAACATAAGTTGCTCTTTAGAATTTAGGTTGATGTTTTTTTAATATCTTGAAATTTACGTTGTTACTTTATGTCAAAGCATGCATCAGTTGTGGACTATGTACTCCATATGTTACTTTAATTCTTATGTCGTGCACATTGTTGTTGCTTTTGTACTAATTTAAATAATATATAAGCCCAGCCCAAGACTATACAGTGGTTTTTTTTTTTATTTATTTTGTCTACACCTGAAAAGGGAAAAAATTGATGAATTCAACAATCTTAGGTTTGTTTATGCAAAACGCTTCAAATTAATTCATATGTAGAAATTGAACCACTTCTAACTATTTTAATAAACTGGTTTTTAAAAAAAAAATGGAAGCTTAGAACTTTGATTGGGACATGGCTTATATTTGTAGTTCGAGATAGCTACATCTTTTTCGAATTCATTAGGCCAAAAACAGTATCAAAGTCAACCAGCATCAAAGTACAAGACTGAGTTGGCATTTCTATTAAACAACATGGTTGTTGTAACTAAAACATTATCCACAAATTAATTATGTTAAATAAAATGTAATTTTAGGTAATGCGTCACAGAAATTTTACAAAAGTATTCCTAGATCCAAAGAGACTACATTAGTTATATTTTCCAACAAGTTTAATATTTAAAAGATTTGTTTAGACTTAAAAGCTAGAGTACTCATAGTCATATCATGTGGTTTCATAAATAAAAAAAGCCTTAAATCACTTAAAAACCAAGTAAAAAATCAAAAATATAAAACGCTCATGAGAGAAAACCTAACGGACACGCCCACACCGTCGCCGCCGCCGGACTTAACACCTTTGGTCGGTTCACAACCTATCCCTGCTACCTCGTTCTCTACGAAGGCAAGAAACCAAAAAAGACTACGCCAAATGGAAGAAAACACATTTACGTTGAATGGTGAATGGGTTTGGAGATGGCAATGGAGACAAGGACTATTTCAGTGGGAGGAGGAGCTTGTCCATGATTTTGAGCAGCATATTAAACAATATCCACTTCGAAAAGACACCCATGACAACTGGATTTGGAAGATGGACTCCTCGGCTACGTATACGGTACAATCAGCCTACAAAATGCTCTTAAATAAAAGTACAAATGCTAGTGAATCTGATTTTTACAAAACCTTTTGGAAAACGCGAGCACCATTCAAGATGAAGGCTTTTTGTTGGAAAGTTACTCTTGACAGAATTCCTACTAAAACTAATTTGCATATGAATTAGCAACCAACGGGCGATTGCTGGGAACCATGATGTGTTTGCTAGGACCCAGCGGTTGCGAATAATATTCATGTTTAAAATTAGTGATTTTTTTGGCAAGTATCGTGATGTGTTTGTATTTATAGAACAAATATCATTATTAACCGTGAATTTAGGTCATAAATCACTACAAAACTAGTAATTGAGTTAGTAAAATATTAGTTTAGATGTGGTTTGGCGAGTTATCAACGATACACCTATATATTATGTTAAACAACTAATCATCATACTTAGTCTTTAATGTTGTTCCAAGCTTGATTTTGCAATGAAACCTTATAATTTGGCTTGTTTTAACTCTCATTGGGGTAATTATCAATTGATCAAACAACGCGCCATAACGAATCAACTAAAATAGTAAATATTCAAGTATAAATATTATTTGCAATCGCCCGGGTAGCTATCGCCAAGCGGTTGCGAGAAGCCCTTGCGACCGTCGTGTGGTTGCTTATACTGATTATCCACAACCGCCCAGCGGTTGCAGATAACGTTCATATTCAAAATTAGTGATTTTTGGGAAGTATCTTGATGTGTTTGTGTTTGTGTTTATTGAACTCAAATATCATTATTACATGTGAATAGTAGTAGTAAACGATTACAAGAGTAGTAATTGAGTTAGTAAAAAAAGTAGATTAGATGTGATTAGGCGAGTTATCAACGATACACCTATATATTATGTTCAACAGTTAATCATCATACTTAATCCTTAATATTGTCCCCAAGATTAATTTTGCAATGAAGCCTTATAAGTTGACTTATTTTAACTATCATTAGGGTAATTATCAATTGATCAAACAACACGCTACAACGGATCAGCCAAAATAGTAAATATTCAAGTATGAATATTATTTGCAACCGTCGGGCGGTTGCAGATAACCAGTATCAACAATCACCCGGGCGGTCGCTTTGTGACTTAGATAATAGCCCA
Organism: Linaria vulgaris; assembly: GCA_948329865.1. Classification (NCBI taxonomy): domain Eukaryota; kingdom Viridiplantae; phylum Streptophyta; class Magnoliopsida; order Lamiales; family Plantaginaceae; genus Linaria; species Linaria vulgaris. The sequence goes on from OX415253.1 coordinate 80,096,689, forward strand.
AATCTCAATTGTGCATTCTGTGAAAGTGACGAGGAGGATGTGGATCACCTTTTCTATGCATGTAAATGACTTGTGCTATTTGGATGAGGATTTAAAAGTGGTTTGGCCTTCTTACAGTTATCAACAAAGGTCCGATGAATCATTTTAGGCAGAATATGAAACTTCTTCCTAGCAAACAAGGGCGTGGAGAGTGGGGATCGGTTTGGATTATCACAATGTGGTCGAAATGGGGTGCACATAACAACATCATCTTTCGTGAAGGAAGATTAAACATTGAATGTTTGGTTGAAGAAATCCAGGTTCAGACTTAGTGTTGGATTAAATGTTTCAGGGAAAACTACATTTTTGCTTTTTCGGATTGGGTCATTTGCCCTCAACAATGTATTTTTGGTTCTAATCTCATGGTTTTGCTCTAGGGACTGATTTATTTTTATTTTTTTCTTCGTTTCCTTCATTCTCCTTGTACATGTCTTACCTTGTGTTCATTCTCTCTTTTGTTAATATAATTATTGCTTATAAAAAAATGTTGGAGACGCAAGATTCTCAAGATAACGCGACGGGAAACCATAGCACCCTACAAAGCACTTATGCAGCCATGGTCATGCAGAGGAACAAACGTAACGATGTGCGCATAGATGTTGACAAAACCATTGAAAAAAAAGAAATTGATCGAGATAAGAGATGCGGTCGACAAGATTCAAACAGATCCATACGTCAAAAGAACTCGGAGAATGAATGAGATTGCAGTGGAAAGACACGATCATCCTTCGGATTCCAGGAAGATCTTAGTATTTTGCAGCATTACAATCTAGGCTAGACCTAATGTGGAAGTTGAAAAATGATTTCGAACTAATCGACCTCAGAAAGGGTTGATGCTGCTTGAAAAGCCTTAGCTTGGAGAAGAGGGAGATGATCCTCGCGGAGGGGTCATGGCAATTGCCGAAAACTTCATGACAGTCAGAACATAGACCCACAATTTTTGAGCGGACACGATTGTGGTTGAGAGCATGATTACATGGGTATGTATCTTAAACCTACCACAAGAATATCACAGGGAAGCTATGATCGAATCCCTGGCAGCATGCATAGGTGAACCCATTAAAATAGATGGAAACACCTATAACGCTACGAGAGGCAACTTCGCAAGGTTTTGCGTACAAATTTGCACGGACAAACCTTTGGAACTAGGTTTATGGCTTGATGACAAGATATACCAAGTTGTTTATGAAAACATTGCGTCCATATGTCATGCATGCGGAAGAGTCGAACACGTGAAGGAAACATGCATGGCCACAAAAAATCAAAATGAGAATGTGGACACAACTTCGGCACGTAATATAGCTGAAGATAAACGACCATTAAAAGACAAAGAATGGTTAACGGGCAAAGCGATAAGTAAAGAATATGGCATTGGATGCTCGTTAGCTGAAAGAAGAGGGGGTCGACTAACGACAAGGCTATATCCAAAGTCATAGAAAAGGCTTAATCTGGCCATGCAACAAGCTCCAAAGTAACAATTGACAAAGAGAATGTGCAGCCCATAACACATCAGTTTACGACTCAAAAGCCAAGTGAACGCGGTAAGAGACTATAACAAGTAACGTTTAACCCGATAAACATAAAAGAAAACAAATTGGCACCCAAAGTCACCAAATTTGCCGTTACGACTTCTAGGCGTAAGTCAACCAACACTTTTCTTAGAAAATGGAAATAATTAGACTCCTTAAGGAATTTGAACTCCTTCGAAATCCTCTCAAAAGGAGAAACAATAGATATTCGCGACACAAACTCAAGAGAAAATACAATAATTCAGTTTGGAGACCATGAAGATCAATTTCATCCACGATGCGATGCTATTGAACTGGCCTCACGATTGGGGCTTCAAGACCGTGACTCAACGATTAATTGCCCCCTCCACGATATTACAAACACAATGATGGGAGAGGCTTATACAAGTGATCAAATTCCCCGCGACAAATTGGGAAGTGGAAGCCCCAGTATACCGGGTGGAGAGATGGGAAAACAATCACATTTGGTGGAAAAGATTATATAACTCCATGGGAACGGAACAGACAATAGGTGATGATGATGGAAATCATGAGGCAATTGTTTGCGACATGGATCGGGACTCGGCCCGAGAATCCTATCCACCCCATGCACCTATATAATTATACAATGGAGATCCTATCATGGAATTGTCAAGGTGCGGGAGACGAGGAGTTCTGTAGGAACTTCCAAGAGTTGGTGCAAGTTCAACTTCCAACCGTCATTTACATCTTGGAAACAAGAGTTGGTGAAGATCAAGCCCGAAACATTGCTCCGTTCTTAGGTTACTCCAACTAGCCATTGCTCAGACCGAAGACATGGTGGGAGATATATGGATGCTTTGGAACGACTATGAAGTCGATGTTGAAATCACGAAAATAAAAAATCAAGTGATCCACGCCATTATAAGATCGGACGCGCAAGAGAGTTGGAGACTCACCGGGGTGTACGTGCAACCCCGTAAACTAGCAAAGGTTAAGGTCTTTGAGAGTTTGGCGAAAAGAGTGGTGGAACTGTCGACCCCTTGGCTTGTCACATGGGATTTCAATGAGGTTTGCTTTTCTCATGAAAAAACTGGGGGTAGAACGAGACCACTAAATCGTTTATTATTCTTCCAAAATTTCATGGAAAGTTTCAAACTCATTGACCTAGGGTTTAGCGGTCCAAAATTAACGTGGGACAACAAAAGGGATGAAGCGGCGAACATTAAAACACGAATTGACAGTGCAATGGATAATCAAGAATGGGTCAATCTATATCCAAATAACGAGGTGGTCGACTTACCGTGCACGCACTCCAACCACCACTTTATTATCACACACTGCCTTGAGAGAGAAAAACCAAATGGATTGAGGCCCTTCCGGTTTTAGGCGATATGGTTCAAAAGTAAAGATTGTGAGAAGCTTATCCGGACATTTGGGAGGAGAAGAATAATATTCTCGAAGCTATCGAAGAGGTGTCAAAAGTCCTTGGTCCATGGAATAAGACAACCTTCGGTAACATCTTCAAGAAAAAGAAAGAACTCTGGACCAGAATAGGTGGTGTTCAATGTTCGTTAGGGTTGAGACCGAGCAAATTCCTCTCAAAGCTTGAAACCGGTCTCACGAAAGAATACAACAAAATACTGAAAAATATGAGAGTTTTGTTGTACCAAAAATCTCGGTGAAATGGATAAATGATGGGGAATGGAACACAAAACTTTTCTATCAATCGACTATCGCGAGGAGGCGACGCAACTTAATTACTAAGCTGAAGGTGGACAACATTTGGACTGAGGGTGAAACGGTCCTACAAGAACACACCAAAGCATATTACATGCGACTCTTTTCCGAGGAAGGATCTGATACCACAGGTAGACAAAATCCACGGCCCCATCTCACTAATTCTAAGTATCATGCGAAGCTAAATCTGTAAGAGCAACATGCTCTAGCTAGACCGATTTCAGAGACTGAGATTAAGGACACGGTGAATGCAATGAATCCTTTAAAGGCACCGGGGCCTTTAAAGGCACCGGGGCCTGACGAATTGCACGCAGAGTTCTACCAAAAAAACTGGGAATGGGCACGCATCTCCTTAATGAAATTTGCCGAAGAGACTTTCAATTTGAGGTCCTTTGACGGGAAGTTATGCGAAGCGTTCTTGTGTCTTATTGTCAAAACTCAGAACCCTGAGACGATTGTGCAATATCAACCAATTGCATTATGTAACGTCTTGTACAAGATTATTGTTATTAAATGCATAACGACGAGACTCAAGGATTACATGTCAAAGTTCATTGCCCGCACCCAGTCCAGCTTCATTAAAGGCAAAAGCACACAAGAAAACATTTTCGTGTTGCAAGAAGTTCTCCACCACTTAGATCTAAGAAGAAGAAGAAGGTCGGTCATATGGTAATGAAGCTAGACCTCGAGAAGGCTTGCAATAAGGTAAATTGGAATTTTTCTTGAAGATACCTTATATGCCTTCAATTTCCCGGCTAATATCAATGAATTAATTATGTTTTGTGTCTGGAACGCCTCAACGAGGATCTTATGGAACAGGACCCCACTCGCACCGTTTAGACACAATTGCAGATTGCGACAAAGCAATCCTCTCTCGCCTTACGTATTTGTCCTATGTGTTGAGTGCCTCTCCTATATGATCAATGAATCCGTGGACAAAAAAAATGGGTGCCAATTACCCCTTGTAGAGGCGGCCGAAATTTATCCCACCTCTTCTTCGCCGACGACCTCATACTCATGGGAAGAGCCTCCACTGTGATTGCTCGATGCATAAGGAAAGTTCTATATTAGTTTTGCACGGCCTTGAGACTTCGACTTAATCCCCATAATTTGAAAGTGTTCTTTTCCAAAATTGAAGGGTCGGGTGGACGTGCAACATTATCAATATCTTCGGATTTGGACAAACCTGAAACCTTGGCAAGTATCTAGGTGTAAAGCTCATTAATGGCAGCGTTACTCGCGAAAATTATGCTGAAATCTTAGACCGAATCTTGGCAAGACTTACCATGTGGAAAAAAATCTGCTATCTCTAGCGGGGGGCAACGCTAATCCATTCAGTATCTTCGGCAATGCTAATCTATTTGATGCAGTCGGCATGTCTTCCCAAACATGTGCGCGAAAAGATTGATAAACTTAATAGGGATTGTGGTCGTCGGGTGTTACACAAAAGAAAATCCATCTCGTGAGGTGGCAAAGGGTCACAACACCTAAAGCGAAAGGAGACTTAGGAATCTGCATCGCACGCACGAGTAATGAAGCGCTTTCGTCCAAATTGACGAGAAAAGTCCTCACGAATGAACTGACTGATTGGAGAGATCTTGTTATTGCCAAATACCTTAGAACAGGGAGCTTTTGAATTACTTCTATAAGACAACGGATAGTCCAACGTGGAAAGGAAATGTTAAATGCGTGAATTTAATGAAACCTTTCCTCCATTGGAAAATTGGTATTTGTACTATGATTTCCTTTTGGTACAACAACTAGAGAGGAGTAGGTCGTCTAACTGATAAAAACTTCGACATCCATGGTTTAGAAATAAACCTGAAATTGCCCGACATGGTCAATAAGGAAGGGGAATGGATTCTGGACGAGCTTAACATGGCTATTCTGACCAAAATCAAACAGGAGATCCACGCAAGGAGTGCCGAGTTTGAAGATAAGATTTTATGGAACGAAACATGGAACAGAATCTTCACGTGCCAATTGGATTACAAGGCTTACTGCAAGTACTATGGCCTGGAATCTAAAGAGCAAGATGATAATGAAAGGGTTTGGGGTATCGACATCACATCAGCAATAAGTTGCAACACTTCTTGTGGTTAGTGACACTATGGCGCCTTCCAACAAATCATCTTCGTCGAAACCAAAAAATTACAAACTCTGTTATGTGCTCGATTTGTGATCACCCGGGTGAGACAAAGACTCACTTATTCCGATATTGCAAGGGCACGAGGTAAATTTGGTCCAAATTGCTTTCGCAAGGAGACGTGAGAAAGTTCGATAGTGCGAACGATAGTGACTGGATATGAGATAACATCACGAGGTAGCAATTCACGTCCCAATTCTGATTGGATGCGAACTGGAAATATATTTTTGTCGCAAGTCTCTAGATCATATGGAAGCACAAAAATACGAGAGTGTTCTATGGCAAAACAAACAACATTCAGGGAAGGCTGTTCCAAGTCATAACTCTGACCCAGGACCTTAAGGATGGCGAAATGAGAAGCAAGAAGAATAAAGCCGAGTGTAGGATGGGTAAAAGTGAATATCGATGGAAGCCTAGCAACAATACGGGCACGACTGTGGGGGTATTGCAAACAGTTAAGGTCCAATAGTTATAGGGCTACATGTGCACCTTAACCTCCTCTATGGCGGAGGAAGCAGAATTAGAAGCCCTCAAGAAGGGCATGAAAATCGCATGGGAGGAAAGAACGTTGGATATTGAAATTGAGCAGATTCCCTTACTGTCTACAAACTCGTCATGGGAGAATGCCAACCACGAGATGAGACTGCCGGTTAAGTACAAGAGTACAAAAGATTGCTCCATATGCTATGGAATTATAAATTCTCATGGATACCAAGATCCGCGAATAAAGTGGCGGATGGCCTCACAAAAACTTTCAACAAGGATATGGATAGTATTCTCTTTTGGGATAACCCACCCCCTTGTATTGTTAGTTTACTAGCGAAGGACATGGTGTGAGGACTTGTAATATCTCTTTTTACCAAAAGAAAAAGAAAGCCTTAAATGTTATCTTAAAAGGCGATATATATATATATATATTATTAACCCCATGTTAACTAGGGCATCGTGGCCATGGGTATCATACTCCACAGCCAGGGCAAAATCTTAGACATCCCATAGCTTAGATGTCTCTAGAGGGTATCAAAGATACGCCATGAAACAATCTTAGTATCGCGATGGAACTCACAGAATACAAGGTCCACGCGAGGTACTACGGACCATAAATGGCCCCACGATACCCCATATCAACCAATGATACTCTCACAATCATCATTCAAAGATGCTACACAGACAAAACGCTCAATCTGATACCCCTCACGGTGCCAAATGATTCATCCTCGCCATCGAGACACGATATGGTCTGGAAATTCTCCACGTAACGGAGTACAACGGGCAGACACATAGTCACTTAGAAATCAGCTGTCAATACCAAGATTGGTTAGTCAACTATTAGATGCCCAATTTAGCACCCGTCAACGCATTCTCATGCATCACGATACATGCATTCCCGTGTACCCCCTATAAATAGAAGGACCCCTTCACAATTTAGGGACAAGCTGAAGAAAATAAACCAACTTTACTTTCATTTTCTCTCGCCTTTTACTCTTTTACCCCTATTATCCCATTGTGAATTTTACGATACTTATACGTTTCTGAAATTCAGGTCAGGCGCTCCAATTAAAATGTCCGTTAAATACTCTGATATCCAAACAATACAAAATGAGTATTAACATATATATTATACCATTATCACTCATTGTGATCATAAAATCTATATATAATTTACTTTTAACTTTCAAAATAATCACTTTTATAATTGGGAGTAAGCTTCAATATTTTAAAGAACATTTGTGTATAGATAAATCCATCCATTATTGATGAGCTTTAATTTATTATGACACATGGCCAAAGGGCCTTGCGATAAAAAGGCACTTTGCACCAAAAAAAGAAAAAAAAAACACACTGAAAAGCTCAATCTCAAAGCAACCAACAAGCTTGATACAACAACTATAAATACTACATCATCGTTCATTTCAATGAGGGATTCAACTTAGTATTGTAGAGAGCTATGACCTAGCTCTGAGACAACTTATGTAGACACTTTATCGAGTCTAAAGTACTTAAGTCCCAAAAATTCTATATTGGGTCGATTATGGACTTCATACAATGCACTAAATTCAACTTAATAATATATAGTATATTCTTTGCTCATTTTTTACTTGCACGAGAAATTTTATAGATGATTTGCTTTATAGTTTCAGAATGAAGAGATTGAAAACTTGAGGGATAAAATACTAAAGTATTAAACTAGTTTGTGTGTTTAAGTGAAATACTAATAAAGTATTAAACTCGGCTGTGTTTTCCTACCAAAAAATTAAACGAAAAATTCTAATATAAAGTTTTTTTCTTTTTGAACACATAATAATATAAAGTTTAGTCAATATATTTTTATCTTATTTAGTTTTTCATTGGTGTTATATTTATCTTTATCAAACCCTCGCCTTCCGTCTGTCCATTATCGCCTCCGTCCCGTCACCGCCCGCCGCCGACTGTCCTTCATCAGGTTAGCAGTTTTCTCCCTGCTTTTGATTTACTGGAAGCGGTATGAAATTCATTAAAACCCATTAATTAATTGTTAAATTGTGAATCATCTTAGTTTAAATTAAGAAATCAAGATTAAAGAGATACTTAATTTGTTCTTTCTCATACATCTTAATTTTTAATTATGGCATGTCTTTTGTTGGTGCTAATGGTGTACTGAATGGCGTTTGCTTTGTGTTTAGTTGAAAGTTGAAATATAGCTGCAAAATGTGTAGAGTAGAAGTCATCTTCCCAACTGTTTGATAAAATTCCACAGAGAGAATGAAAGCGTTTGAAATAAATAATGAATTTCAGTTACAAAATGAAGTCTTTGTTATTGAATTAGTGAATAGCTATGCTTCTCTAAGTGTAGATAATTAGGAATTACTCTAATACACACTTATCTCTTTGTGCAGTTTGGACTAAGGCTCCCGGTGCCGTAGTTTATTACACACTTACATCCCTAAAAGTTATCAATCACCAAGGATTGCGTGAAAAACAGCAGAAGCACTATATCACGTTCTGCGTAAATCATAAGCAGCAGCTCCATTCCGCTACTGTTTGAGGTACCAGCAAAAACGCTTTCTTCTTTCCTCTTTTAGTTAAAAGTTACTGTCTTCTGCTGCTATTTCCGACATTTTTATGTTATGCACAGAACGTGTTTTGTTAGATGCTTATGAAATAATGTTATAATTTATTTTGCATTAAGTCAGCGTGAGGGTAAGGTGTTGGTTATGGTTTCTAATACCTTAGAAGTAATGTTGTACAGTCGTGATTGGGATGTTATAGTTGGTTATTCAAAGAAATTAATCAGTTTAAATTGGAGTGCAAAAAGTTCATTCATATTTAAAGCCCACAAACAAGTGGAGTCAAAACCATGGTTATTGATTGGTTGGCTGTTATGTAATGTTTTGTTTTGTGTTCTACTTGTGAAGGAAAAAGCTATTTGTAAAAAAATGTTGGAACCTTGTAACGTTATCTGTTTCAGAACTGAGCAGCTATACAACTAAAAATGGCTGGACTATTGTATCTTTCTTTTTCCCAGATCGGATGTTGTTAGAGTTTATAACTAATGTTCATACTCTGTCGTTGAAGTTGTTTCTGCAATATCCTTTTCCTCATGATGCCGAGTTAATATATTAAGTTTGATAGATGTTTTCCTTTTTTCAATGCTCCATTTAACTATTTTTTACCAACATATAGTATACTTTAAAAGATCAAATATTCTGATATTTTCAAACCCAAAACTTATGTAATTAATAGGATTTTTACTATGTGATTGCCTTATAATGTGGGAATCAATTATGATTTAATTTTGTAAACACACATATGAACTCGTCAAAGCATTCAATCGCGTTTTAATTTCTCAGGCCTAAAAAGTCAAACAAGAAAAGCCCCAAAATGCTTCTTCGACCAATAAAACTCACTAAACCTCCTCCCATAAACCCCCTCCTCCTCTACTACTCAAGCTCTGCCGCTGCGTCTAGCACGGCAATAGAAGAAGAGTCTCATCTTCTCAGAGTCTGCACCATCCTATACCAACAACAAAACTCACCCACCACAAAACTCCACTCCTCCCTCTCCAAAGCCCAAACCCCCTTCCATCTCACCCACGAATTCTTCATCCGGGTTTGCAACAAATTCCCATTCTCATGGCGCCCCATCTACAATTTCCACCTCTTCTCCCTCTCCCAACCCCATTTCACCCACACCCCCACCACCTTCAACAAGATCCTTGACATCGTCGGAAAATCGAGAAACATTGATCTTTTCTGGTCCCTCTGTCAGGAATCTGGAAAACTCCGTTTAGTCAACACCAAAACTTACATTATTGCTTTAAAAACGTTGGCCGATGCAAGGGAGTTGAAGAAATGTGTAGAGTTTTTCCATTTGATGAATGGGTTCGGTTACGGGTATGAAGTTAAGACCTTTAACAAGGTGGTCCAAGTTTTGTGTAAAAACAAGCTGGTTTTGGAAGCTAAGCATGTGGTGGTGAAGTTGAAAGATTGGATTAAGGTCGACGCGGAGACGTATAAGTGGTTGGTGTATGGGTTTTGTGACGTTGGAGACTTGATTGAGGCATCGAAGGTTTGGAATTTGATGGCGGATGAAGGGCTTGAGCCGGATCTCGATGTTGTGGATACAATGTTGGAGACGCTTTTTAAGAATAATAAGTTTGATGACGCTTTGAAGCTCTTTCAGTCGATGAGGGTCAAGAGGATGGGTGATTTGAGGTTGTCGACGTATCGGATTGTGATCAAGTGGTTGTGCATGAAAGGTAAGATTGGGGAGAGTTATGCGGTGTTTGATGAAATGCGAATGAGAGGAGTGGAAGTTGATAATGAAACCTTTGGGTCAATAGTATATGGACTTATGAGCCGAGGTAGGGTCAATGAGGCTTATAAGGTTGTGGAGAGTATTCAAAATCCCGACATAAGTGTGTATCATGGGATGATTAAGGGTCTAATTAAGTTGAAAAGGGCAAGTGAAGCAACCAAAGTTTTTAGGGAAATGATTAAGCGAGGGTGCGAGCCGACAATGCATACGTATGTCATGTTATTGCAAGGACATTTGGGTAAGAGGGGGAGGAAAGGAGAAGATCCTTTGGTGAATTTTGACACGATTTTTGTTGGAGGGTTGGTTAAGGCGGGGAAGTCGTTGGAAGTGACAAAGTACGTTGAGAGAGTGCTTGACCGAGGACTCGAGGTGCCTAGGTTTGATTACAACAAGTTTTTGCATTGCTTTTCAAATGAAGAAGGTGTCATTATGTTTCAAAGGGTGGCTGAGAAATTGAGAGAGGTTGGATTGTTTGATTTAGCTGATATATTTGCAAGATATGGTCAGAAAATGGCTACTAGAGATCGAAGGAGAAACAGAGCAGCAGATGAGGTTGCACTTGAACAACCGGTTATGGAAGTGTGCGACTAGCAGGATGCTAAATTACTTCGTATTAACGAATCAAGTCTTAGATATTTTTTTCTTTTTCCAAGTAAATGTTTATACAGAACCAATTATCGTCAAAGGGATCTCGTTAATTTAACCATCAAACATCTGTTTTAATTGAATTAGTGAATAACTATGCTTCTATAAATGTAACTAATTAGTAATTACTCTAATATGCTCTAATCTCTAAGTGCAGTTTGGACTAAGGTTCCCTGAATTTATTGCACACTTACAACCCTAAAGTCATCAATCGCTAAAAATTGGGGGAAAAAGTAGCTGAAGCCCTTAATCACGTTCTGCATAAATCATAAGCAGCAGCTCCATTCCGCTACTGTTCGAGGTACAAGCAAAAACGTTTTCTTCTTTCTTCCTTAGTTTAAAGGTACTGTCTTTTGCTGCAGTTCCAAACCTTTTTGTGTTATGCACAGAGCATGTTTCGTTAGATGCTTCTGAAATAAAATGATAATTTTGTATGCATTCAGTCAGCAGGAGGGTAAGATCTTTGTTGTGGGTATGGATGGGTTGTTTGTATGTTGTGCTTTGTGTCTTTTTTTTTTGAACATCATTGTGCTTTGTGTCTTACTTGTGAAGGAAAAAGCTATTTGTGACAAATGTTGGAACCTTGTAACATGATCTCTTTCAGAACTGAGCAGCTATGCAGCTAAATATGGCTGAACTATTGTATCTTTCTTTGTTCCAGATCGGATGGCTTTAGAGTTTGTACCTAATGTTAATATTCTGTTGTTGAAGTTGTTTCTGCAGTATTGTTTTTCTCCCAAAAGATATTGATTAGTGATCTTTAATAGCTCTCGCTAGGTTGGAATGCAGAAACAGCCAAATTAGATGCTAAGTTGTTCACAAGAGCAATGTTACTCCATTCTTTTTCGCACCAGACTACGGGTGTCTATCTTAAAATGTACATGTTTCTTCCATGATGCCGAGTTACTATATAAGTTTGATAAATATTTTCCTTTTTCTGTAAAAACAAAAGGGATACTAGTGTATTAAACAACTTCTCATCTCCCTCTCTTAAGGTACTCTTAATAATGTGTTGTTAGGAAAGCAATTACCAAAACTGAAGGATTTGAATGTTCACAATAACGCTATTAATGTGCTAACGGATTCTTAAGGGAGTAAGCACAATTTTATCAAATAACAAGGTAAAAGTAAAAAAGTAGAAAAGGCTCAAATGTGTCTGAACAACATAGAACAATTGGATTATCTGTGTATTGACCTCTCCTAATTGCGTCATTACTATCTAATGATGCATAAATTTTTAAGTCTCACAGTGGTGATTTCTCCCTTCATCGTGAAAGACAAGTTTTTACTGTTGGGCATTTGTCCTATACTATGAAACCACCACTTTCAGTTGGAATTTGCATTATGAATTGTTAAAGATGATTATATGGATCTGCTCTGCCATATTTAGTATACTAAATAATACTTACAAGGGATCTCCAATTCTTTGCAGATGGCATTAGTTGTTATCTGTGGTCAACCATGTAGTGGTAAATCAACAGCTGCAGCCTGCCTGGCTGAAGCTCTTCAAGAAGCAGAACCTAAGCTATCAGTTAGGATCATTGATGAAACTTCCTTTCACCTTTCTCGCAATCAAAGCTATGCTGATATGCCATCAGAGAAGAATCTAAGGGGAGTTCTCAGATCTGAAGTTGATAGATCTTTATCAAGAGATAACATCATCATAGTGGATTCCTTAAACAGCATAAAAGGTTATAGATACGAGCTATGGTGTTTAGCTCGCGCATCAGGAACTAGATATTGTGTCGTTCACTGTGATACTGAAGTAACCTGTTGTCGCAAATGGAATGAAGAACGTCGTGAAAAGTCAGATTTGGCATATGACGATAACATATTTGAAGATCTGATTAGAAGGTTTGAGAGGCCAGACAGTAAAAACCGCTGGGATTCGCCATTGTTCGAGGTATGGCCTTCAAGAGATGAGGTTGAAAAATCTTCTGGTGCTATAGTAGATGCAGTAACATACCTGACAAAAAAGGTAGACTCCAAAACAAAGGATGTGAAAGTTTTACAACCTACTATAGCCACTCAAAATGCACGGGTTTCAGAAGCTAATTCTTTGTATGAGATGGATAGAGCAACTCAAGAAGTAACAAATATGATATTAGAAGCGCAGTCACGTGCTATGGGGGGTCCCCTCAATGGGATGTCTCTTGGACCAGGCTTACCAAGTATAGATATTTCAAGACCTGTTGGTTTACCGGAGCTTCGTATGCTCAGACGAACCTTCATAAAGTTAACGGGGCAATCAAGCTTGAGTGGTCCACGACCACCTTCAGATGCTGATAGTGCCAAGAGGATGTTTGTGGATTATTTGAACAGAGAACTGGGAAATGGCTAAAATTGGGACTCATATTTCTGGATGAACTCAGAAGAGGGAACCTCCCTCATGTTGTAATTTGGCCTCTGTGCCCATCATCCTGTTTTCTCTGCGCAAAGGAGAGGTGTTTATGACAAATCTCTTAAGAGTTTGTTTTAGTTTGTAAGATATATATCAGGAAGATCCACTTCTCTGTCTGAGACGGTTGTGGCATCAGAGCTGGGAACACCATAAAGCACCACAGAAAACACTGTATGTGGTTTGTCAACATGTGCCTGGCATAATTAGATTATGATGTTACTTGAAGTTTTTTCTGCATTTTTACATTACTCAACACAATATGGATACACCATGAAACAACTATAGCTTGTTCTTCTTAGTTGCTTTTCTGCAGCTTCTTTTTTTAGTGAAGTATGATAATGGGATTCTGTATTTTTAGTGCAAAACGGTATAATATTGATTTTTCTCCCATATTTTCTGTACCAATTTCACTATACTATTAGGTTGTTTGCTGCTTCTTCAATATTCTGGTTTAGGGGTGGCAAACGATTCGCTCAATCCAAACCCAGATCCGATCCAATAGGATCCGATCCAATTAGATTAGATCCATTTAATGATCCGCTATGTTGGATCCAAACTGGATCCAACTCAGACCACATCCAGATCCGGATCCATTTGGATCCAATAGGTCCATTTACACTGTTTTTTTGATCCAATACTGGATCCACTACTGATCCATTTTTGGATCCAACAATAGACCCACCACTAATCCATTTTGGATCCAACAGTGGACCAAGCAATTTGGAAGCTTTTTTACAATGAATTTGAGTTTGGACCCGCCCCTGGTATTTCATTTTGGGCTCGTATTTGTAACCATTTTGCTTTAAGAGTCTAGGATATGTTATCACTTATTCTTTGTTATTAACTTTGCTCTTTTTTATTTTGCTGGTGAAAATTGACGATAATTCAAAAATAAAATGATTAAAAAACAAAAAACCGAAAAGTGTACTACTTGTTTTTTGTTTGCATTGAATCATCACTACATATTTGTGATGTTATCTCTTCAGTTTAGCCATGTTTGTTGGTGGCCAACTACCACTTGCATCTACACTATTTTTTAATTAGCCACCTTTGTTCCATATGCAACGATGCCATTTTTTAAATCAGAGTTTTCACTTCCTACGCATTTGCATATCAAGCCAAATCAATCGGATATAAAAACGATTTTAATCACAACATACAGTATTAATAATCAGAATAAGAACAAAAACCAAATCATTGAGAAGAATTTACAAAAACTATCACCCCTCAACCCCCACGGTTGCAATTTCCTAATATAAATAGAGGTACATATTAAACTTACTTTCACATGCAAAAAACCCCCACGGTTGCAATTTTATAAGTTTCATGAAATGTCCTTCACTTTAAAGTTTTACAAACAATAAGTGATATGTTTTTTGCATCCTTTATTAGCTAATAATGTAGCTTCAGGCCTTCAGCTCTGTATTATAATGAATATCTTAGTTTGGTTTTCGACTCGCAGCAAATGCAAATCCGAATAGTCATGAATTATATACAATAAGACCATGTTCTTGTAAGTTGTGCGTGTAAAACCGAAAAATAGCTGATAATAATTTATTTATACAATTTACATTACTACAATTGGACTTTCTTATAACTACAAAGAAATACAATAATTCTACCTGCTATAATAGTTACAATGTACATTACCGAGACCAAAATTTGTACAAAACTATTTCAGCGGTAAATGGATCCAAGACTGGATCCAATTGGATCTAAAATGGATCGGCAAAAAGATCCAATTGGATCCACTTGGATCCATAGTGTGAGCTGTGAACTATTTAGATCCAATGGATCCGGATCGATTTTGGATCCAGTCGGATCCTTATTGGATCGGACCTTATGGACTTGGATTGGATCTTAGTGACTTATTGGACTTGGATTTATTTTGCCACCCCTATTCTGGTTGACTTGTCTGGTGTTTTGACTACTATTTGTTATGTCGTTTTCTGTCTTGCTACATGAATGTTTGATAACTTAGAGGTTCGTCAGTTTCATTTGAAATATTCTTTGTCGGCAAGCACCATTCACTCGCAAGCACCATTCACTCGGTATGGATAGATTCAGTACAGTAGTTTTGTGCTTTGAAAGGGAGATTCATGCAAAGCGGATACCCGGTTGTGGATTGCAGATTCATACATCCTCTCTGTTTCCTTGGTGATTTAAGAAATTTGATTCAAGTTTCCTATTTGAAAACAATGTAGTGATGTTTCTTTTTCTTACCACACAAATTTGCAATGTTGATTATAAGTGAATACGAGTTTAGAAGAGGTCATTGCATCACTTCCCCAGTTGGTTATGTGACTCCAGCACACGGATGACTATGATTTTGTGATCCATGGTCAAAAATCTCGGGGGAATCAACTTGTATTGACATTGGTGTTTAATAAAATGATTGAAAGAAGGTAAATATAGATGATATAAGTTTCAAATTGCATTTTACTTTTAAGCCTTCTTATACTTCTACACTCATTAGTCATTAATCATGTCACTGTAGCTTTTTTAACACGACACAGTAACATTACCATATTATATATATATATATATATATATATATATATATATATCGCACCAAAATTCATGAAACATCAATTCATTTCCATCAATCTTGTTTAAATGGGAGCAAAGAAGAAAGAGGAGACACCCATAGTGACAAAAGCAAAAGACATAAAAAATGAATTGGCAAAATGCAAAATCAAATACATATATATATATAATATAGTATGGGGAAACGCAATATATCCCATGATTAATAAATGAAATTGGATCTCGCAATAACATCCCATTTAGGATTCTGCTGCTCCCTCCACTATATAATACAATATAGGTTTATATAATAATAAGTAATAAGGAAGAATTATACAAACTACCCTTTTAAGTGATAACTACACATACTATCCCATGTTGGAGAAATCATACAAATACCTTTATGTAAAAAAATTAAATGATTAAAATAATCTTACAACTTCAAATCATAACAAAGTATAAAATTCGTGCACAAGTTATTTTAACTATCAAGATATTATTGTTTTTGATTTTTTTTATCTCTAAACAAAATAAAGGAGTCTTAATGTCTATTTCTTTGAGCAAATTTGATAATTTTTTTGTTTATCGAGCAAACTAATGAGGAGCGTGAAGTTGCTTTCAACAAAATTTAACGATTTTATACGAAGAAGAGGTGTTTGTGTAATTTACAGAAACATAAGAAGTAGTTTGTGAAATTGTCCCTCCCAAATAATAATTACACGCATTTAATAATAGTTAAATAAATGCATATTATTATTATTATTATTATCCCCTCTTCTGTTCTTGTTCTGTTATACACACAGACAGACAGACTGCAAAAAGCTGCTTCCCCTACTTTCTCTCTCTAAACGTCAATGGTGGGTGAATCTATCTATACATTCCGTGCATTATCTCCACATCTTCAACTATTGCCGGTACGGTAACTTGAGTTCGCTCATTTTTGTTCTCAATTCGTTCTTTTTCTGTTCATTGTCACTCTGTTGTAGTGCTGCATTGTGGATCTAACCTGATTTTATGATCTAACTGCAATTTCTTACTAGTAGGTCAACAATTTTTGATTTCTCGTTTGTTACTTTTCATGATTTGTCATTGCAGGTGTTTCATTTCATTTGCTAGTTAGTTAGGGATTATTAGTGTTGCGGTTGATGTGACTGACTGAGTGAGTGAGTTGTATGCTTTTGTGATCTGAATTTGGTGTTTTGAACCGGAGTTTCGATCCTTCGTTCGTGTGAATAATAATAGTTCGATTATGTGAATTCGTTGACATTTGCGGATTCATGGAGCTTGAGTTTAGACTTTCTTCAATATCGTTTAATTGCCGCGTATTATGGGCTAGATCTTCTACCGGATGATTGATTATTGTTTTCAGATTTCCTGGAATATTGTTATAGCCCGTGACGTGCGGGTCTTTTCTTCATTTGGAAAGTAGATTACTGGAATTGGACATGAGAAGCTCTTGGTACAATAAATTGTCATTGATCTTTGGCCCTAGACCGCCACTCAACTGGTTGCTTCTCTGTCTTGTTAGTGTCTGCCTTTTGGCAGCGCTCTTTGGATCTTCTTCGTCAAACTCATACGATTCTGTAACTGCTTCGGTTAAACATGGAATATATTCTAACTATAGAAGGTTGAAAGAGCAGTCCTTAAGTGATTATCTCGAGTTGAAGAAATTAGGAGCGAATAATGTAAATGGCTTTGGTCTTTGTGGGAAGGAAAGAGAGAATTACGTGCCTTGTTACAACGTGTCTTCTAATCTCCTAGCTGGTTTGAAATATGAGGAGGGATTTGATCGGCATTGTGAGATATCAAGAGATCAACAGCGTTGCTTGGTTCGTCCCCCAAAGGATTATAAGATTCCCCTGACTTGGCCAATAGGTAGGGATGTTGTATGGAGTGGAAATGTGAAGCTAAGCAAAGACCAATTCCTTTCTTCTGGAAGCATGACAAAAAGGTAGATTTCTTGCCATGTATGGAAAAAATTGGACCTTGATCTATTCAGTTATACTTTTATCTTTTAGTTAGCAAAGCAAGTCTGCATATCTTTTAATGTAATATATTTGCTGATCTATGTACATACTACATATTGTGTTTACCTTGCAACTTTTGTAGGCTAATGCTGCTAGAACAGAATCAAATTTCTTTTCATTCAGAAGATGGGATGATTATTGACGGTGTCAAAGATTATTCTCACCAGATTGCTGAGATGATAGGATTAGGAAGTGATGCTGAATTTCGTGAAGCTGGTGTAAGTATTTGCAACCATGCTAATTCTTTTCTCCATTTCTTTTATTTGCTTCTTTAATCAGCCTTACTTTGATGGTTTCACTATTATGTTTTGCAGAAGAACTTTATCTGTTATGAGCCAATTTTTTCTTGTATTTAAAGGATTTCCTGTTGATTTTCAGGTCCACAATGTATTAGATATTGGCTGTGGATTCGGTAGCTTCAGCGCTCATTTAATTTCTCTTAAGTTGATGGCCATTTGTATGGCAGCATATGAATCAACTGGTAGCCAAGTTCAACTTGCCCTTGAAAGAGGTCTCCCAGCAGTTATTGGCAGCTTTATTTCAAGACAACTACCATTTCCATCCTTATCATATGACATGGTTCACTGCACTCAATGTGGCATCATTTGGGATGACAAAGGTACCCTCATTCTTGGGCCATAATTTTGTTTTTATACCTTATGACGTATGATTCTGGATGCAGGATATATGCTTGGTATCAATTTACTGCATACTCTAGTACATATTACATATTGTTTTAGCTCTTCTAAGATGGAAACTTCTTCAGTTCAGTTCTTCTATACATGAACTCTTATTATGATAAATCAGTTCTTTGATGGAGAATGTGAAACTTGTTCGTAGTATCATGAAAACAAACTAGAAAAGCAAGCGAATGTCAAGTGAGAGAGCGATTCTTGTAAATCTTTTTGGATAGTGAATGACAAGCATTGGTTTTAAGTTATAATGAACTACCACTTGAAATTGTAGTTAACTAGTTCTCCAGATCTGTGTGTAGTTCTTGTGCTGTTCCATTATATCCAAGCAAATGAACATGCACTATATTGTCATCTGTTAAAATGCCTACACATGCAGTCACAATCACAATTTACAATGATAAATTCACTAGTGCATTAGAGAAGCTAGACAAGACTAACTAAAGATCCTTTGAGAGTTTAATTCCATATCGTCTTTTATCTGGCTCTGTGAAACTGCTTACATGAGTATTCTCATTGGTTAAAATTATTGTCCTTTTAACTTGCTATTAGGTCACTAAGTTTTATTAACAAGAAAGAGTAGTGAAATGAAAATAAGAAAATTAAAATCTTTTCTTTGGTGGATTAAATACTGAGAGTTGAAGTGCTCTATAAATGTTCAGAGCACTAATGTTGTCAATTAGTTTGAAAATTTTAAGATGTTCGTCCGTCACGTTTTAGGGTAATGCATGCTCTAGAAAGTTGTTTATACATTTCAGACATGTATTCAGATCGTCACTTTTGTACTCTCGGTAACTTTTTGACGAATATTTTAACTCTCCTTTTAACTTTCTGTATTGTAGTATAACTCCTTTTGTGACACAAACAAAAGAAAAACACCTTATATATGATGATACAATCAGACAACTGTCTGACCTTCAATTATATAAAAAAACCAGGTTATGATTGTGTAGTTAAGAAAGGTGGAATATGAATTAATCATAAATATATCAATAGTAACAGAAATCAAGAAGATATGGCAGATTTTGTAAAGTCAGCCTGAATAAGTAAGAGCTTGGTGTGGTCAGTTTAATTTAACTTAATTGTGGACAAGATATTCCTCTTTTGGGCTGGTGAAAGCTTGTTTAACATTTTTATCCGGATTTACTCCCTTATGATAAGCATGTATGGTTATATATACTCAAGAAAGAGGAAAGTTTGACTATTCTTCCATTTTACTAAAGGAGAAGGTCATGGTAGTCTCAACTCTCAAGACATGATGACTATTGTACTATTTTGATTTATCGTTCAATTCCTTTCCTCACTTTGCCCTGCTCCTCATTCATCTTTCGTTTCTTGTTCTTTTTTCTTTGGGAGGGCGGATGAGAGTAGGGAATAATGGGGACAGTGTATGGTGCCTTGAAGTTTTTAGATAGTTGAAGTGTAATGAACATTTTCTTGATTTGGCACTTCTCTTTGTACTGATATTTGTACTGATGAGATGTTTGTCTGTCAGATGGGATATTGCTAATTGAAGTTGACAGAATACTCAAGCCAGGGGGTTACTTTGTGTTAACCTCTCCCAGAAGTAGGCAGCAAGAGAGCTCCGCAGGCACAAAAAGAAAAAGCACATATACTCCTTTTGTAGAATTCACCCAAAAGCTTTGTTGGAATATTTTGGCACAGCAAGACGAGACATTCATCTGGCAGAAAACTACGGATGCTCAATGCTACATTTCTGGGTAAGACTCTCTCCTCTTATGCTAAATCTCTGCTCTCTCTTCCAGACCCCCTCCCTCGACCTGGATCCTCACTGTTCCTTTTTTCCAATCTGCCTCACTATCCACCCTTACACCATTATAGTCAAACTTCTATAATTATCTCTAAGATTTCTTTTTGTTTTTGTTTCTTCTTCCTAATTTTAGGAATCATGGAATCATCCCCCCTTGCCGTGGAGAGGATATCCAATTATATTACAGCCCGCTTGCAAAGTGTTTAAGTGGAACTACCAGTAAGCGCTGGATCCCAATTCAGAACAGATCTAGCTCTCTGAGCTCAGATGAGCTTGTAATCCATGGTACGTAATACTCATTTAATAGCATATGAGTGTTCATAGCTAATAGTTTTATCCTTATAGCTGTTTGGTTTGCTAGACCATGCCATCTTTATTTTGGCAAACAGAATGAGATTGTTTATCCATCTGAATTCAGGAATCAATCCTGAAGATTTCTATGAAGACTTGGAGTTCTGGAGATCTGCTTTAAGAAACTATTGGTCATTGTTGTCTCCATTGATTTTCTCTGATCATCCGAAGAGGCCGGGTGATGAAGATCCAATGCCTCCATATAATATGGTCAGGAATGTTATGGACATGAACTCTCATTATGGAGGTTTAAATGCTGCCCTACTGGAAGCTGGAAAGTCTGTATGGGTGATGAACGTGGTGCCCATAGGTGAACATAACACACTTCCCGCTATTCTTGATCAAGGTTTTGCAGGTGTCTTGCATAACTGGTAAGATTTTTGTTTCTCTTAGGCCCTTTGCTGCTGTTCTTTTAAAAGCAAAAATTAATCAAGTAGCTATCTGAGAAATCTTCAGGATTAATTCCTTTGATGCAGACTTATAGTTTGTCCTGTTAAATGTCCACCTGCATATAAGATGACACTCCTCTTTTTAAAAGTTATATCTTTAAATTTTTAACTAGTACAATTACGTCCCCATGAAAGGTTTTACAAGTTTTAATCTTAATAATAGTTATCATCTATAGCTTTGAAGCCCGATTGTAACTAGTTTACCCACCAGTAACCGGCATGCAAAATTGAAGGGTCAATATTTCCACCAATACAATAACCAATAATATTCTTTTAATTTTCCAGTTCAAATTATCTTTCTTTCCTTTAAGACTTTGGTAAGCCACCATGTTTGCATATGTTTTATTTTTCATGTGCGAAGTTTTAATATCTTAAGATGCAGGTGTGAACCTTTCCCGACATACCCCCGGACATATGACATGCTTCACGCCAGGGGACTTCTTTCCCACTTAGCTACAGAGGAGTGCAGTATGGTTGATTTAATATTTGAGATGGACCGAATCCTCAGGCCTGAGGTAACATCTGTTTGATTTTCTAGTGCTCAGGATTATATGAATGAATTGTTTTGCAACTTGTCCAATTTTATTTTGTTTTTTATTTGCCATGCATATAATTTTTGTGTATGTGCCCTTCATATTGTTTGCAAACTCATGTAAGACCTGGATTATTGGCAGGGATGGGTTATCATTTCTGATAAGGTTGACCTTATAGAGAACGCACGAACTCTCGTAACACAGCTCCGGTGGGAAGCCCGTGTGATTGATCTTCAAAATGGTAGTGACCAACGCCTACTAGTGTGCCAAAAACCATTCGTGAGAAAATGATTTCTAGTTGAGAAGCTCTCATAATCTCTACAACAATCCTATCCTTTTTAACGAGGTAAATGAAATGATCAATTATTCTGTATAAATGTTCACACGCACTGTCGCGTCATTATACTGGTACACTTGCCTCAAAAGACCAACCTACAATCATCCCTGAACAACTGCGTCAGCGTGTAAACTGTGGCTTCAGGATTTCGTAGAGAAATTTCATTCGAAAGATGGAGTCAGAAATTTTTGACATTGTAGATTATAGGGATGTTTTGCTGCACAAGTAGAGTCCAGTAGAAGGAAAGAAAGTGAAGGAGTTTTTATCCCTTCTACAAGGGTTTGTAGCAATAACAGTGGGAAAAAAAATCCCTTGTAGAATTGATTATTTTTCTTATTGAATTCAATTTGTACGAAAGAATGGTTAGTTTTGAGTGATTGATATGAGATGCGAAATGTAAGAAACGAGGACCCCGAGTATATAGTTCTTGTATTTTTGTTGCCTAATTGTTCGGCTTAATGTGAAGTTTTTGTACAAAGCGTCTTTCAGACTATGGGATAGTTTCTATATCTCTTGGTCGCAGCAAATTGTTGCTTAGAGACGACTTATGCAAATTTTCCAGCGATTTACAGGGGAAAACGATGCATCCACGTATACGTGAATTGGCTTGTGGAAACTAATGATAAGAGGATCTAAGTGCAAATGGGGCAACAATTATCCTCCTTTGCGCAAGTCCATTGTCACTTGCTGGAATTGTCACATGACAAGTATCATAATAATATTATCATAAATAAAGATCTTTGATGGCTTAAAAATGAGATCCTTTTGACGATAATTGGCGTTCATCGCGGTATTTAATCTGTATTGCCTTACTTATACAAGAATGTTAGGGACGAACACCCCAAACGGAGTAGAAAACTAGCTGCTCTGTGAAACATTTACTAAGAAAATAGAATAAAAAAATCTATTGCCATGTACTTAATATCAAAATATCCAAGTCCCAATATTTAGTGATGCTAGTTAGTTTCTTCTCACTAGGAAAAGCTAACTCTAGGTTCTGCATTTGCCCCGGGCAGGTGAGTATTAGAGTGTAAAAGTTTGAGGAAATGAACCCACGACGTGGTGAAAACTCAACGTGATCTATTTTAGCGCAAATGGATTGTTGGTTGTTAACGATAAATCGGTCCCTTTTACTTTTTAGTGATCAAAAGTCAAAACCACAAGAATATGTGTTTTCTTTTACCCCTAGTGTTTTTTTCTTGTCCTTTCTTTTGATGTCCATTTTTACTACTATCAAGCATCAATGTCTTTTGCTGGTGGGAATTAACTACTAAGTCTATTCTTTTGGCTGTTTTTGTTGGCTTTTGTAGTTATGGAGTTTTAGAGATACGGCGTTTTACCCTTTAGAGTTCCATTTATGAGAATTTTAATTTTTGATTTGCAGTTTTCTATATCATAAAATGATGATCAGTTTCTTTATCATATATGTAAACACTGGAAGGCAAAATATTAATGGTACAATAATATAGAGAAATATGTCTTTCTACCATTATATATATATATATATAAAAAAATCTATTAATATAGGTCAGGTAACTCCTAGAGGTTATGTCGGCCACAATCCTTCACCCTTAGTCATAGTTACTCTTTTAATGGTTCATTGTCATATTGTTATTCCACAACAAGTATTACATCGTGCTTTCCTTCACAAGTGGAGTAAATAAAACATGTAGCATCGATTAAGCCATGATTAGGCGCATAAGTGATTTGCCACGTACCGTGAAATGACATATAGTAGGCCCCAAAACTTTTTTAGTCAAAATTGTGTTAAAACTTGTTACGGAATGAAGGACGGTCCCGTATGCTAATACAAGATAAAGTTATAGAATCAATTTGTGCCCTTTTCTAACCTTAATTATGATTATACTGGAATAAAGAGTAGCCAACTAATCAAACTTAATATATAACTTATTCACACCTATTAATACCCACTAAGGGTTGAGCAACGACTGTTAGAGTACTTTATTGGTTTATTAGTAAGCATTCAATAAAAAGCATGATGCATTAGATCATCTCCGTATTAAATTGGGTATAACAATTTTATTACATTAACAGAATGTACATTGATGTGTCAATATAATATTTGAACTTGCGATCTAATTGTCTCATTGACTCACCATACAACTTAGATTTTTGGCACAATTCAACAAGCAATATAGTGCTACGTTACGTTATACCCTAAAAAGGATTTGAATATTTTTTAAGCTTGCACGAACCTTCGGGTTGTTTGTTAACATTTGAAGAGATTATATTTTTTTCCAAAATTAAGGAAAAAAGTGTTGTTATCATAAGAAACCTTATCCCAAAATGTCAAATTATGCTAGGCCCGCCCAACTTTATTTATAAATTTGCTAGAAACTTTATTTATTTTTGGACTAATAGCTTGCACCGCCAAGAACAAATAAAAAGCTGTAAATGTACTTCTCAGCTAGGTCACCTAATCCTCTATGTTTAGAAAGTTGCAGACGCACCGGTCTCGCACTGACGACTTCAGTGCCCGTGTTTCGCACTAAGACGCTTTACAAGATTCTTAGTTCTCGCACTAAGATTTCTTAGTTCTTATGTTAAAATCTAATGAATAATCATAGAAAATTGGTAGAAAACATACAAAAGAGTGACATTAAGGAAAAGTTGGAGCAAGAGGAGAACAAAACTAAGTCAAAAATTAAATAATTACAAAAAATTAGAAGTGATTTAAGGCTTAAACATTTGTCTTCCACCATAATAAATTTGAAAATATTGTACAAAATTAATAACAATTAAAAGTTACGTACTTTTCTTTTATTATAATTTATTTCTTTGTGTGAGAATTCTATACATAATTTTTATTTACTAATTAAAAGACAAAAAAAGTTATCTATGAAAAAGCAAATTAGCGCTTAGCAGGCTGAGAAAGGATGAGAAAAAAAGTATATAATGTAGACACTGATATTCATTGAAAAAGACAGTCTTCCCTAGAGATATGAGATGAGCGGTACCATCGAATCATATGCTTAGTTCGAAAACCCGTTAATCCATTACTCATAAAAAATCCGACAAGCATTGTGCACATATAATTGGGGAATTTTGCACCAGACGTCCTTTATGTTAACCACTTTTCAAAGAAGGTCCTGTATGTTGACATGTTGCAAAAAGAGTCCTGTATGTTGGCATCATTTGTAATTTTCGTCCTATATGTTGACATTAACAGAAATCGTCCTATATGTTGACATCATTTGTAATTTTCATCCTATATGTTGACATTAACAGAAAGCGTCCTATTTGCATTTTAATCCCTAAATAATTTATATAATTACACTCACACTTAAAAATTTAAAAATTTCAACAAACTTAATTGCATTCTTTTAAGACACATTCTTTTAAGAAAAAATTGATGATATTATATTTTTAGAAAATTAAAAATTTCAACAAACTTAATTAATAATTTCTTAAGCTTGATTTTATTAATTATTTGATAATTTTACTTTATTTTTAAAAAATTATAAATTTCGAAAATTTGAAAAATATAATTTATCAATTTTGAAAATTTGAAAAAATAAAAAAATTTTAATTTCGAAAATTACTATCCAAAATCGTTCGAAATGGTTTGAAAAAAAGTATCAATTTCGAATTTTTTAAAAAAAATATTAAAATTTCGAAAATTTTTAAAAAAATATTAAAATTTCGAATTTTTTTAAACAAAATTACTTTCAAGTTCGAAAATTTGTTACCCAAAACATTCGAAATAGTTTGAAAAAAATTTATCAATTTCGATTTTTTTTTAAATATATTAAAATTTCGAAAATTTAAAAAAAAATTACTTTCAAGTTCGAAAATTGCTACCCAAAATCGTTCGAAATAGTTTGAAAAACAATTATGAAATTTCGAATTT
The DNA here is from genome assembly GCA_948329865.1 of Linaria vulgaris. Lineage (NCBI taxonomy): Eukaryota > Viridiplantae > Streptophyta > Magnoliopsida > Lamiales > Plantaginaceae > Linaria > Linaria vulgaris. The sequence goes on from OX415253.1 coordinate 80,122,501, forward strand.
TTTTAAAAAATATTAAAATTTCTAAATTGATAATATTTTTTAAAACTTTCGAAATTGATAAAAAAATTCAAACTATTTCGAACGATTTTGGGTAGCAATTTTCGAAATTGATAAATTATATTTTTCAAATTTTCGAAATTTATAATTTTTTTAAAATAAAATAAAATTATCAAATAATTAATAAAATCAAGCTTAAGAAATTATTAATTAAGTTTGTTGAAAATTTTAATTTTCTAAAAATATAATATCATCATGTTTTTATTAAAAGAATGTGTCTTAAAAGAATGCAATTAAGTTTGTTGAAATTTTTAAATTTTTAAGTGTGAGTGTAATTATATAAATTATTTAGGGATTAAAATGCAAATAGGATGCTTTCTGTTAATGTCAACATATAGGACGAAAATTACAAATGATGTCAACATATAGGACGCTTTCTGTTAATGTCAACATATAGGACGAAAATTACAAATGATGCCAACATACATGACTATTTTTGCAACATGTCAACATACAGGACATTCTTTGAAAAGTGGTTAACATAAAGGACGTCCGGTGCAAAATTCCCCATATAATTGTGACAGTTTACCAATAAATCATAAATGTTTTTTTTCTTCATAAAAAAGATGTTTGGGAAAAACTATTTACTCTACCCAACTAAAAAAGAATAATCAAATCCTGGGGCCCGTTTTAATCACAGCCAAATATCCTAGTAAATGTGATCATATTTATATGAGTGGCTGGTATTTTTTAACTTCATAAGAATAACCAGTACTTCTTCTTCTTTGTTGTTTTGGTTAGCTCGGGTGATCAAAGGTGGATTGCACTTTATTTTTGAACAGTATAACTAGTAGCGGTAGTAAGCCTTGACATAAAATCCGTTCTAACTTCTAACATAATTTGTACTGTTCACGTGTCATGCCACATGTCCGCGCGGGCTTCAAAAAACGACAAGACACGATAGCATGAATAGGTAATTGTGTAACTTAAAGAGAAACGGTCAAAAGTCAAACACATGCACAACTTATAAAATTCACTAATATTGTTGTAGACAAAATCTGGCCATGTAGCGTATGTGAAAAGAAAGCCACATATGTCTAATTTTTAACCCGAAAAAACATGTTGCAATTCCGATATATATAAAAAAATGTTATGAGCAAAACGGTCAAACTGCACAAAACTAAAAAAATAGGTCAAAATATTAGGTCGGATTTTCGACCTATTTGCATTTCGACCTATTTCAAGTCAAGTTCAACCTATTTGCCACTTTGACCTATTTTGGGCCCAAAAATGGCAAAGCCCATCAAGCCCAACCTCACTTTGATAATTAAGAAAAAATTTTATCTATAAATATTTGGCTAAACATCATTAATGAGGTACATTTTACGAGGATAATCACAAATAGCTCGAATCAATTCGACCTATTTTGTTGATTCAGTTTATTTGGTTCTAAATTCGACCTATTTGTCTGAATTCGACCTATTATTGGCTAAATTCGACCCATTTATCTGAACTCAACCTATTTTTGGTTGAATTCGACCTATATGGTTGAATTCAACCAATTATTTGTTGAATTGTACCTATTTGTCTTAATTCGATATATTATGAAATTCGATTTATCATGGTTTATATCTATAGAAAGTCCTTTGAGTCGTTCTGATCAAGAAGCGGTTTATCAATCTGACCTCTGACGAAAGAGTTATGAGCAAAATTGTAATGTCACGCAACGCTAGTCATCAACAACAAATATTAAGCCATCAACTAATATCCGATGTGTAATTGTATAACCTCAAAGGTCCGACCTTCACCTCTGACCATGATCGACACTATCGATAAGCAATAAATTATGTTTGGCTTAATTCTCTAAATGCGATACATAGTTAGTTTGGCTTAGTGCTAAGTTCAATCTAAAATCAACAAACCCTCAATCTACATCAGTCGCTTCCAGCTTGACCTAGCAGATACTTCTTACTTACTTACTTAACTATTTTATAATTAATAATTGTTATCAAAATTACATCTTAATGAACAATAACTGTTTATAGTTTCACCCAACAACGGGCATCAAATGACTTAGGCATCATAGTGCATACGTTAGGTCAACCTCGCCCTTGTTCACGTGTCATTTTTCTCAGTGCATGTTTCTTGTATTCAGGGCTAGCACATGACCAATCAGAAGCTTGGGTTAATCTCATGTGGGGTGATTAGTCAACAAACGAAATTACACTGCATCAAAATCTATACACAATAACTGTACAACATGCACACAAATGGTGAATGGTAGTGGGGTGATTAGTCAACAAACGAAATTACACTGCATCAAAATCTATACACAATAACTGTACAACATGCACACAAATGGTGAATGGTAGACTTGATATGTCAATAACACGCTAATCGACGAGTAATTTCTCATTACATTGATCGCATTGGCGTTGATAATTATGGTCGTGTCCCCATGTTTTAAAAATTACAAGGACCGCCCTCTATTAGTAATATAAATAAACTTACAATTTCCCCAATGATAAAAGGAAATTAAGTGTGATGTCAAACAATGTGAATGTAATTGATATTAAAATATTAAACACGCATTAAAATAATTTTATTCAATTCTCACATATAATGATTTCCTTACCTTTTCTTTCACTTTTATTGATGTAAAAGAACTATTGATGCAAGATAAAGAGAGAGAAAAAAAAACACATTTCGCTATAAACACATTTAGCAAACCTTCTCCTCTGGTTGAGGTTGGTCCATGGGTCTTCACCACAACCCAACACAGTTTCAAATGTGGGTGTTCTCCATAAATAATTGTGGAATGAATCAAAACCTTAATATTTTTTGGTGTTGAAATCGAAAGAGAAAAATGAATTTGGGGCGAAAGATCAACAAATGTGGGGATTTTAAAGTTTGCGGTCGTGAGGAAGAGATAAGATACTATTTTTCGTTACTTAGGAGGCACGCATAGTGTATGTGACCTTTTCCCGTTCAGTTAAGGACTTAATTACGCCCGAAGGAGAAAAGTGAGGTGATTAGGATACTTGAAGAGAGAGTAAATGAAAAACTGGCTATAGAAACTGAATTTTTTCAAGATTATATGTGTGAATGCCATAATGGTGAAAAGGGTTAATTGTGACTTTAAATTTTAAAAATTATTTAGTTAGCTAAGAATTTATCCTAAAATAATATGAAAAACAACTTTTTATTTGACTTTATTGTTTTATACTTCAATAACTTTTCCAAAATTAATGAAACAACAATCTCCGAATATAATAAAATAATTTAAAATGAAGATGAGTCTGCAGCCACAAAATTATTTACAAGCATAACATATAAGGCAATTTCAAACCTTGTGCAGTTAAAATTCAATTCATTCGATTTTCGTCAAGAATGAGATTGAATTATGAACAACGAACCTAGAACATCGTGTGTTAAAATTCCCCACTTACTAAAAACAGGGATATTAAAATTACTTTAAAATTTGAAAGAATATTAGTAACATCAACAATATGATCAAATAAAATTACTATAGTGTTAGTTTCAATATTTATATTAAATTATATCAAGATATTTTAATTAAAATTATGCAAACTATAACTAACATTACAAATATACACTTGAAACCCATAAAATATCAAGTACGTCGTTCATATCTAATATTATATCTATTTTTTAAATAATTTTATTGATAAGGACAAAATTAAATGTTCATTTATAATTAATAGTTGGAGTGGAAGTCTTTGTAATTCAAACCTTTAGGTGGTGTTTGCAAACTTTTAAAAAAAGCTATAATCAGCTTTTTATGTGAACAAGTGATTTTGGGGTGTTTGCAAATCTAGCTTTTTCGGTTACAAAACTTTTTTAAAGCTGAAAATTCCCACAATCTTAAAGCTGGTGTGGAGGTGCTTTTGACTTAACTTAAAATTGTAAACTTCTACTTTTTCATTAGAGTTTGCAAACACCACCTTAGAGAGGTTTATGTAATCAAAGCGAACCTAGAGAGCGGGGGGGGGGGGGGGGAGAGTAATTACCCTTTGCAGTATTTAAGGTAAAAAAATAATTAACGGTGTAGGTTAAATTACAAAACCCTAGACTTTTGTCTTTATTCTCTTATTCTAAAACAAGTAGAAGTACAAGATAATGATATAACATCATAAAGTATAATTATGCAGAACAAATTAAGTAGGGCAAAGTTTTTTTTTTTTTTTAAAAAAAGATAGAATATGGTGGTTCGTTTATTACTAATGCGGGGTATTTTCGTCGGCTAACTTGGCACGCAATTTGGATATTTCACGTCAGACTGAGTTAGAGCTTCGCTAACCCATGATTTAGTTTTTGTCCTTTGACGCACCTGCACTACAAGCAATGCACGTGAACTAGGTCGGAGTGGACTTAGTGTAGGGACTCCCACGCTCAAGATTTATACAATTTAGATAATTAAAATCTAAAGAGAGAAAACTCTAACTTAGAGAGAGAAAGCATAATGTGAATTGTGTGTTTTTTTGCATTCAATAGAGAAAATATATATACGTACCTCATGGGCCAGTTGATGGGATTGGCCCACCATGGGCATTGATGGACTTGTGTAGCACTTGAAAAGGTGACAACTCGAGAAAACGATGAACCAAAAGGATAACTCGAGGAGGTGACAACCTGAGAAACCAATAACCAGAGAAGGTGGCCGAGAAGCCAACAACCTAACAAGGCAACCCGAGAAGGTGGCATCATGATAAGGCGAGAACTTGAGAAGTCAGCAATCTTGATTCCTTATCTTGAGAGATTAAAACAAGACCAAGGACTTAGTGCTTTTACAAAACTTGTCGTTGATATATTTCACGGTGAGAGATTGCCAAATATTACTGTCAAAATATGATATGCCATTAATCTTCTCACTTCACAATGTATTATCTGAAGGAGAAGATATTATAAAGAACATTAAGCATTTCTTGGTTCTTTTTTTGTCTCGGGTTGTCACCTTGTCAGGTATCACCTCCTCGGGTTATTGCCTTCTTGAGTTATCACCTTTTCAAGTGCTACACAAGTTCATCGTATAAGATTTATGAAGTGATAATTTTATTCTTCACTCAATGGTGGTATATATAAGTACAACTTATAATACAAGAAGGAAAGAAATAATTACAAAAGGGAAATAAATACAAAGAATATTTTCTTAAATTACAAAGACTAAGACTCTTGTCTAATACGCGCCCGAAAATCGACGACCCATCGGCGATGGCGATTTTGGACCGTAGAAGAAGAAAACGAGCACGAGGCAACGATTTAGTGAGGACATCAGCGAGTTGATCAGTCGTGTTGATGTACGAAACACTGAGAAAGCCCTTGTTGACAAGATCACGAATGAAGTGAAGAACAATAGAGATATGCTTCATTCGAGAATGCAAAACGGGATGAAGAGATGTACGGATCGCCCCTAAATTGTCACAAAGAACACGCGGGGGAGAAGGAAGAGAGACACCTAGATCACGAAACAAATGTTGCAACCAACGAACTTCAGCAGCTACATTCGCCAAGGCCCTATATTCGGATTCACTAGAAGATCGAGAAATAGCACGTTGGCGACGAGAAGACCAAGAGATGGGATTGCCACCAAAAAAATATAACGTAGGCCGATGTAGACGCAGCAGTGGCCGGATCTCCCGCCCAATCAGCATCAGAGTAAGCAAGAAGACGAGGGCAGGAAGCACGACAAAGAAGCAGTCCATGAGAGAGCGTACCCTTGAGGTAACGCAAGATACGTTTGAGAGCCGTCCAATCCGTCTCAGTGGGAGCAGACATCCGTTGTGCCAACCTATTGACCGAGAAGGCAATGTCGGAACGAGTCAAAGTAAGATACTGCAAGGCACCAATAACACGCCTATACTCTGTAGCATCGGTCAAGGATGTGGAAGTCGAGACCACCGAGGATGACGCCATAGGAGTAGCCAAAGGTTTAGCACCATCCATCTTGTGGCGAGCAAAAATATCACACATGTATTTATGTTGCGAAAGAAAGAGGCCCTCTTTGCAAGTGAAAACCTCAACACCAAGAAAATATGAGAGATGTCCCAAATCTTTAACCGCAAACTTACTACCAAGACCACGAACAATACGCGAGATAAGCGTGTCGTTGCTCCCCGTCACGATAATATCGTCCACATAAACAAGGAGGTAAAGCAAGAAACCAAGCGCGAGAAGCTTGCTTCAAGCCATACAAGGACTTCTTGAGATGACAAATATGATGAGGGAAAGATGGGTCAACAAAACCGTGAGGTTGAGACATAAACACAGCCTCATCAAGCTTTCCATGAAGAAAAGCATTACTGACATCAAGTTGTCGTAACGACCAACCACGCATAACCGCTAATGACAGCACAAGACGAATAGTGACGGGTTTGACAACGAGACTAAAGGTTTCCTTGAAGTCAACACCCTCACGTTGATTGAAGCCCTATGCAACAAGACGAGCCTTGTACCGATCAATAGACCCATCAGGATGACGTTTAATACGAAATACCCATTTAGAACCAATAATGTTCTTCCCTAATGAGGAAGTGACCAAATCCCAAACACCGAATTGCATAAGGGTCGTGTACTCCTCAGCTATGGCCGCACGCCAAAGCGGATCCTTAAGCGCTTGAGAAATGCATGTAGGTGCGACGGGGCCCAAAACTGGATGTTTAGAAGCAGAGTAGACATGCTTCGGTTTAAAGATGTTGTTCTGAACGCGAGTGGTCATGATGTGAGTGCGCGGTGGAGGAGGTGGCATAGGAGGAAGAGGCGGTGGAGAAGGACAATAATCTGGGTCGATCGATTGCATGGAATGCGACGATGTAGCAGATGACGCGGGCTCGGGCGGCTCCGACGAAGACTGGACCGCAGGCCCATAGAGCGCTAGGGTTTGCTCATGGGCCACCGGACCGCAATGGGCGGTTTGTAGGGCCTCGTTGGTCAAACCCTGATCGCTGATCGTTGGATGGGCCCCATGACCAGTGGGCTCATACCCAATAGGAGATGGGCCGAGTCCATGAGGCAAAATGAGAAGCGGCCCAAAGTGTCTAGGCGGCGGCGAACTAGGGCCAGGGCTACGGGGCGCAAACCCTGGAAATTCTATTTCCACAAAACGGACGTGGTGAGACACAGAAACCCGAGATGTCTCAATGTCGAGACAACGATAAGCACTCTGAGTCACATTGTAGCCCAAAAATATACACGCGCGAAAAGGAGGCGTGAGTTTACCCGAAAAATAAGGACGGAGCCACGGGAAACACAAACACCCAAACGTGCGTAGCTTAAGGTAGTTGGGAGAACGACCAAACAAGACCTCGAAAGGACTCTTGCGTTGAAGAATCACGGTAGGGAGTCTATTATAAAGATAAACCGCTGTAGAGAAGGCCGAGTCCCAAAACGAAGATGGAAGGCCTGATTGCTTCAAAAGAATGCGCCCAAGTGTGACAACGTGACGATGACGCCGTTCAACAGTGCCGTTTTGTTGCGGAGTATGAGGAGCAGTAGTAAGCCAACGAATACCACAATCCAAAAAGTAAGAACGTAGTGCAATGAATTCACCCCTATTATCTGAATAAAAGTTCTTAACGGAGAACCCAAATTGTTTCTCAACAAACGTGTGAAACCGACGAAATATCGTAGCAACTTGCGACTTGTGAGATAAGGGATAGAACCAACAATACTTTGAAAAATGGTCAACCAACAACAAGTAATAACGACAACCATCCAAAGAGGGAACCGGGGAGGGACCCCAAACATCACCATAAACATACTCCAATGGCGAAGTAGAGACAAGAGATGTAGCACCAAATGGCAATTGCGTACTCTTATTTAATAAGCAAAAACGGCAAAAAGTAGCATCATTTGAATTACAAGGTAATTTAAACTTGCTAAACAAAAAGAAAATAATATCCGAAGATGGATGACCTAAACGACTATGCCAATTGGCTCTATTAGTGCGAATTCCAACACACGTCAAAGGATTCGAAGCAAACCGCGACCGCACATTCAAGTGGTAAATTCCATTACTGCATTCCCCGCGCATGAGTATCACCCCCGTGGTTCGATTCTTAACAAAGAAATACCAAGGATAAAATTCAAGCATAAGATTGTTAGCAAGACAAAATTGATGCACCGATAATAGATTTCGTTGAGACTACGGAACGCATAAAACGGGAGTGAGAAGGAATTTATGATCAGACTGTGTAATAGAAGTGGAACCAACGTGAGTAATAGGAAAATATGAACCATTAGGAATCGTAACCTCATCCGTTCTTTCATACTCGGAATGAACGGTGAGATTTTGGAGATCCGAGGTGAGATGATGCGAGGCCCCCGAGTCAACAAGCCAATTTGTGTCGTGAGAGGGAGACTTCATAGTGGAAGACAAGTTAGCAAGAGGTTGCTGAAGACGACGACAAGTACGAGCCCCGTGACCATAAATCCCACAAATTTGACACGTGATGTCAGGACGACCATTAGAATTCGTACGGTTGTTGTTTTGATTCCTCGGATTGGTCGAATTGCTACCACGGTGGGAAGAGTTACCGCGGTATTAGCGATTGGAATTACCCCGTGCGTTGTTGTGGCGGCTAGGGTTTGGGCCACCACGTTGACCCAAATTGTGGTGATACGAGGCAGCATTGGTTGAAGCCACAAGAGATGCTGATTGAGCCTCCAAGCGCTTGACATAGATCTCGTGAGCCACCAATTTGTCATGAAGCGCAGAGAAGGAGAGCGGATGATCACGAGCATGGATCTGAGCCGCAATATCACGATACGAGGCTCCCAAACCGTTCAAAACGAAGAGAGTGATATCATCACCAGAGAGGCGATGATCGATTAGGGCAAGTTCATCAACTTTCACCTTGACAAGTTGAAGGAATTCCGACACAGATTTGGAGCCAATGGTCAACTGAGAGAGAGATTCCTTCAATTGCATGACACGAGCACGAGATCGGTTAGCGTACGTGTGCTGTAAGGCCGTCCATATTTCAGCCGACGTCTTTTTGTCGGAGACAAGTTGCATGACTTCCCAAGAGAGCGAACCAAAAAGGGCGGATACAAGAAGAGCATCCTGCCGCGTCCAGTGGACAAGCACAGCGATAGATTCCGGAAATCACCGCAAGGAGGGCAGGGGGTCGTACCTTCCAAATAGCCAAGAAGGCCATAGCCATAAAATAGATGGCGAACATGTGCATTCCAGGATGTGTAGTTCCCAGAGTTTAACTGCAGAGGAAGATGAGTATGTGCATTGATGGGCACAAGAGGCGGAACACCGAGACCGAACGGTGGAACGGGGGGTGGAACCCCTGAACCCGCAACTTGAAGAGGAGTGGTGGACGACTGCAGACGATGTGGTTGTCGAAGCCGAGGCTGAGTCACTAGGGTTTCCAGCGGAAGACATCAGGAATCGGGATTTCTTTTTAGAAATATTTTCCTGCTGATACCATATAAGATTTATGAAGTGATAATTTTATTCTTCACTCAATGGTGGTATATATAAGTACAACTTATAATATAAGAACTAAGAAGGAAAGAAATAATTACAAAAGAGAAATAAATACAAAGAATATTTTCCTAAATTACAAAGACTAGAACTCTTGTCTAATACATCAATGGTGGGCAAAACCCATCAACTGGTGTTTTTACAAAATATAGATTTACGTTTATAAAATATCAACTACTACTTTCCTAGTATGAAGTATCATAAATGTCTATTTTCATTTTACCATAACTAACCTCCATGCAGTCAGTATGTAACAGATACGACACATACCATAATTCATAATAAAAGTTGTAAAACGTCCAAATGAAGCAATTTTGATAGGAGATCAGAGATCTTAAGGTAAGTTTCTTTTCTCAATCCAACAAAACTCGAGAGAAAGAAAAGTTAGAGTAAGAAACAAAGTTGGCCCAATAAATAAACTTAATATGGGTTGAGTTTGAATCACGCACATGCAATTTATGACCGTTTGTGAAAGTCCCAAACATAGTACAACCCCAGTCACTGTAGGTGACAAAAGTTTAAACCTTTTTTTACTGCTTACTTTACTACAAAAAAAAATTATATATATTCTCTTACCATCATATAATAATAACAATAATAATAATAATAATAATAATATAATACAGTCCAAATGTTTTTCGTAAAAATAAATAATACAGTCCAAATGCAGACAACATATATCATTACAATATAAAGTGAACTTACATTTATGCACCGTCATTTCTCTCCCTCTCTCTCTCTCTCCCTCTCTAGTCTCTCCCTAGAATTCTCCATTCTCCCACTGCACTTTTCTTTCCGAGGTTTTTATTTTTATTTTTTTGTATTCCACTTTTAGTTTCATAAACCCTTTTTAGAAAATAGTTTTAGCCATATTTTTCTTGAGGTTTTGTGAACAACAATGGCTGTTCTTGTAGTGGGTTTAGTGCTTTTCTTAGCCATGGCTACTCTATCAGGTAAAGCTGCTGCCTTTTTTTTGGTGTTTTTTTTTTGCTGTTTTTGTACTTTTTACTTATGGGTTTGCTCCAAGTTTATGCCTTGTAGCTTACATATGTCAAAAAAATAGAAAGTAAATTTTTTATTTGGAAAAAAAGATATATTTTTTTTATTATTATTTTCTCATCTGTCTGCCATTTGCTGTAAGGAAGTAAAGGGTTTCTAAAGGTGTGATCTTTATGTGTTTTTGGAGTCTTTTCTTGTGTTTTGCTTTCAATATAAGTATCTTGTTATTTCTTTTTAACTCTGTATCTTGATCTGTTTGACCCTTTTTTTTGGTGGACAGAATCTGCTAATTACTGTGTATGTAACACTGGGCTGAGTGACCCTGTATACCAAAGAGACATAGATTATGCTTGTGGCAATGGAGCTGATTGTTCAGCAATTAATCAGAATGGAGCTTGTTATAACCCAAATACTGTTAGGGATCATTGCAATTATGCAGTGAATAGTTATTACCAGAGGAGGGGTCAAGTCTCTGGAAGCTGTGATTTTACTGGTTCTGCCACTGTGGTCCAAACTCCCCCTAGTGAGTCTCTTATATCAATAATAGTTTAATGATATTATTCCATTCTTTTTGTGGTCATAGGACTAACTTGTTTTCATTGTGTTGTGGTGATGGTTTAATTTGCAGATGCAGCTTCTGGATGTGTTTATCAGTCTACTCCCAGGTTTGCTTCTCGATTCTGTGGAGAAATCTGTGGATCTTGCTGTTTATTATTGGATCTAATTAAAGATATTTAATGTGTTAAACATTTGTTAATTGGAAGTGTGAAAGATCTATGATTAAGTAGGATGTGGATTAACTTTGTCTAATCTGTATATAATTACATCGACGGTAAGTGTTTCTAGTGAATCAGATCTCGTTGCCTGCGGTATAAAAGGGAATACTCCGGCTATTATTCTGTCGGCTATGTGGTTAGTTAGCATTTTGATCAACTTATAGACGTTAAGTGCTTGTGAAACCAAACTTAATTTGACTGCTTTTTCAACAATCCTCTCTTGGTTTTTGGTAGCAAAATTAGGTTAAAAAGTTTCTGGGATTGGGAGTTGGTGTGCTTTTGAAATCATCTCTTCAAAATCAAGGGACTGTTTCTCTTATTATTCAAATTCCAGAGTAGATTTGTGAGATTAGAACAAGTTTTGGCAGAGTAAATAATTATCCCTTAATCACCTGTAATATTCCTTGGTGTGAAAACATGCAGCTATTTGTGGAACTAAGTGCTAGAAAATGCATTGCCATTAATGATTATTATAAGCATGACATCCACATGACTGATGAATGTCTGCCTATTTGCTTTCTTTAAGTAAAAGAAGTTCTAATATTTGGCAGAGTAGAGGACTTTATGATATACTGAGTTATAATATATTGAGCTGGTTTATGTATCAATATTATACACACATTATGTGATCTCAATCTCTGACTATTCCTTTATCATTCATGTATAATTTATTTAGTAAAGTTAGGTTTAGATTCTTTGTAACTTGTTGTCATTGAGCATGCCCATTGATTTAAGTACTTTTCTATTTTGAGTTTGGTACAAGAATATTCTTATTTCTTGTGGTGTCATGAATAATCTTGATTTTGTCGCAACTTTGTGTAGCAACGGAGGCAGCCAGTCCCCGCCCACCGCGGGTGGTACTCCTCCAAACACGGGCGTTGGTGGTACTCCTCCAAACACGGGCGCTGGTGGTACTCCTCCAAACACGGGCATTGGTGGCACTCCTCCAAACACGGGCATTGGTGGCTCTCCTCCAAGCACTGGCTTTGGTGGTACTCCTCCTGGTACTCCTCCTGGCAGCCTTATTCCCGGGTCAAGTTTCTCTCCTCCAGGCATTGGTCTCGCACCGACCGGAAGTGGAGGATTCGACAACAGTGCTACTGCTACACTACTATCTGTGACCACCCTCTCCATGCTTGTGTGTTTGTCCCTAACTCCTCTACTTTCTGGCTTGATGTGTCAATGGATTTAGATAAAGTATTGGAAGAGAAAAATTAAAGAATAAGGTTAGGGGGAATTTGATTCCCTTTTGAGTGGAGGAGGTGGTGTTGTTTTGTGGGGTAGTGTTATTATCTGTTCTCTTATATTTAGAATTTTCCTTGTGTTTGTATCTAGATAGGGAGGCAGTGTATGTTATTTTATTTTATTTTATTTTTGGAAATTATGATGAGATCTTGCTACCCCATGTAATTTTATTATTCCATATATATTGAATTAGTCTTATGTATGACTTTTCGTGTCCTTGTGTGATAATGCAGAAGTGTGTTTGGTGCTTTTTGAACCAAATGCATGTGTGAATCTTAATTTTAAGAATTATTTGTGAATCTAGGTTTGAATATATGGTCCATTTATTGGGTCAGTAGAGAATTGCAGCACGGAGGAGACCTTTCCTTCTTTTTTTTTTTTTTTTTTTCTTTTTTTAACACATATCAGCAGACATTAGAGACTGGTTTGCTACTTTATTCTTTTAATGATGGAATGGGACAGGTAAATTCGATATGGTAACTAACTTCTTGTTATCAAGTTTGTCAATTGTTGTCATGAAAAATAATTATAAAGTGGCTGGAAAATGGAAATTATATTGTGAATTCGAGGACTATAGGGCCCTGTTTGGATCAGTTTTTATCAATTTAGTTTGCCACTTTTTGGTTTGGGTATTTGGAAAAACGTTTTTAAAAATGTGTCACATACTTGAAATTTAAATTTAATTTGAATGTAGTTTTAGTGTTTGGGTGTTGGGAAGAAGAAATGAGGTATATAAAATATAAAATTAACGTGTTATGTGGTTTGAGTGTTGGGAAGAAAGGTGAGTATATAAATATCAAATTAATGAAATATTCATATATAAAAAGTAATATATCAATTAGTAGTGATTGTCTTTTAATTAATAATGTTTTGGATATTATTATTTGTATGACTATAATGCATGTATAATTATTTTATCAGCAAATATTTGAAATATTCAAACCTATCATTTTCATTCATTATCAAAACAAAAAAAAATGTTTTTTTTCTATTGGAAGAAATTTTTTCTCTTCTTACTGTAAATGTATTATATAAATAGTGTAAAGTCTATAGTGTATGTATTAATTATATGAGAAAGTACACTAGTGTAACATTCAAACCCAATAAAAACAAGAATTAACACAAAAGTAAGCTTGGAAAAATAATAAATAATCAAAGAAATCTTATGTCTACTATTATATAAAGTGCGAATGGGAAATCATGTAAGCAGTTATTGCAATGCTAAAAAGATGAAGAAAAGGCCACATGTGAAAAAATATTCAATATATATATTTGTCTATCTTTTTTGTGCATATATTGCGGTGGGATCAGATGGAGAATAAAATAAAATTGTGATTAAATATTTTATATTAAAATTTACGATATTTTGTTATAGTTAATATGCGCATCATGGCTACAAAAGAAAAATCTTTGACATGTCACAGTACTCCATGAAATATTAAACCGTAAATCCACCAATAAATCCCACATTATCGAATTTTCCTTTTCTTTGGGAGAGATTTCCAGCGAAGCCTATCTCTACCGCTCTTCCTCAAAATTCAACCGTCCTCAAACGACCCTTATCCGCAAGCTCCAAGCAAGAATCCTTCTCATTCTTTCGCAAGATTGTTTGATCCGTCTCTTATTGGCAAAGATTTTTCTTTAGGAGCAATAAGTAAATCCTTCGTCGATGATCTCGTTGCTCTTGACAAGTGTGTCACCGAATTGAAGAAATTGTTCACGTACCAAGGAAAATCGACGATTAGATTTTAGCAAAAAAGATTTTGATCACTTTGCAACTCAATTTAAATACGCTTTAGTTGGGAAATCTTCGCATGATAAATCGAACTCGTAGGATTTGCAATCTTGGTTTCTTAATCTTGAATTGCAAGAGCATGCAATTCTCGTTAAGAGATACTGATTCTAGTTACATCGTTATCAAGCTTGCTTTGGAAGATGATTCCATGCGTTTGTGGACTCGTCAATCATGGATGATTCATACTTTTGCAATGAGCGTCTTTTAAGTGGACGCCTTCTTTCGATCCACAATTTGAATCTTTGTTAGTTTCGATTGGATTTCTCTCATGAAATTGCCAATCATCTTACACCACAAGGAAACTCTACACGATATTGCATCTCTTGTTGGTAAACCACTACGAATTGATAAGCTTACTACTGAGTAGTTAGGCCGAGCTGTGCACGCATGTGCATGGAAATTAATCTATTGGACAAGGAGATTAACAAATAATTTATTGATGGTCCAAAGAGAAGTTTTTGGCAGAAATTTGTATATGAAGATCTCCCTAACTACACGGTGTGTAATCACGTGATGCATCATGCTGATAAGGGATATATTAATGGAAATAGTAAGCCTTCAACTCACTCTCGTCGTTTTCTCAGAAACGACACCAAGAATAAGCAACGATAACTCCAAAAGGTTGATCAAGAAGATCCAAATGTGGTGAACTACACGAAAAGCCATGAAAAGGAGGAAACTGAGATTGGTACACCGAGAAAAGAGGAGAATGAAGAAGAGATTTCGAGAGGAATGGCTGAGAAGAATAAGGAAATTTTGATCGAAATCCATTAAGGGTGCACATAGGGAACATAAGCTTCAAAAAAGTACGAATTGGCACGAAAATGTGTGTGGCTAAAATTGGGGACTTCAAAGTGTGAAAATGTGGATATTTCAAATTGAGTTTGAAAATTTTGCCAAAAGAATGCAATACGCCATTCGAGAAGAACATGAAGATTCGAATTTTTTAGAGGGATTTAAGCCGGACGACGAAGAGTTAGACCGAGGGCAATATGAAATTTACAAAAAGACTCAAGATTGTAAACGTAAAATTATTTCAAGATTATAGGGTCGTATGTGCAAATTTTAAAGGGACAACACGAAAAAAAAAAAGAAAAAGACTTAAAATAAAAAACTAGTCATTATTTATTAGAGGGCTAAAATTAATTACAAAATCATTAAGGGGCCAAAATAGATTTTGTGAACTATCAGAGGACCATTTTTTAATTTATGGGGCAAATTGACATAGGGAAGAGTATCGTTCTCCATTTCCGAGTAGCTTCCTTTCCTTTGTGTTGTTGAAGCGCTATTTTTTCTCTCTCTCTCTCTTCCCTTTACCGTACCGTACGGACCTCCGCAATGGATGCCCATCAACAGCAGAGAGCGGGTGCGGCTACTCCGCCACGTCAACCGCCGCCCGGAGATGCCTCCGCCTCCGCCTTTCTCCCTGTTCTCTTAACCTTCCTCGCGATTGCCGCTATGGTAACTAACGAACCACACTTGCTGTTTTAGTACAAATTGTTACTGCGATCATCGTCTATTCTTCTTACTACTGTGAGATTTATTGGTCAATTTAACTATGAATGTTGGTTTGATTATGTGACTGAGTGTTATTTTGAACTGAAATTAGCAGTTATGTTGGCATAGATTTGGCTGATTGAAAAGAACTTATGGATTGGTATTAATGATTATTACAAGTCAAATGCTCCTGTATTCTCCAAGGTCAAAAGGGAAAATAGACTGTTGAGGAAATCGAGCTGTTCGTTATTGCGTTAAGAACGAAAAGTAACTTACATACGTTGATGTTGCCGGAAAATCCTTGAGGAAGAGAGGTTAAGTCTTACGTTTACATTTGTTTGATATTGTGAGACACAGACATAATAACACATAAAAGGATAGGTACGGTACATGAAATTTATTGATCTAAGCGCTGATTTAAAGCATTATCAGGACTTGATTGATTGAGGTATTATGGATAGATATGCTTTCTTGCAAAGCTTGACGAAGACTTTTTTTTATCATAAAAAGAATTTTTCATGTGTTTGACCTTGTGTGATTCCTTTTAGTTCATATACTCCATCCTGATTAATTGGAATTAAAGGTGCAGTGGTTCTCTAACTAAAGTATTTAATGGATCCTTCATTGCACTAGTATTGTTGGGATATTTAAGAACTATTTTGGTGCATAAAATTTGTGCGGAAGCTCTCGTAGTTTTAGTGACATGGTTTCTGAGGGTAGAGAGAGCCTTGATCTTAAATAGTGGGTTAGAAGTTTGGACTAGAGGCACCAGGTTAAAGCGTTTCCCGTGCAATCCTGTACGCTCTCTTTGATCACATGTTTTCAGATGCTTGGATATGACGAATTATTATATAGGCTTTATGAAAGCTGTGTTATCTTTAGATAATTGCTTGGCTGGATATAGAACTTTTCAGAATGTGATGTTAATCTCTAAAGAAATGTTGACTCTCTCTCTCTCTCTCTCTCTCTCTTATGAAATACGAGTGATCTACTATTTTTGGAATGAGATTTTCATGCTTCTTTTAATGAATATGGAAATTAGTAAAATCTGATTTGAGTACCCTAGTTTGATATGGAAAACTACTTACCTAACTTTGTTGCAGTAAATGTTTTCTTTGTAATGTGTGTGATGCTAACATTTATGATTTGATGAGTATTAAAGTAAATTTTTATACTGTAAAATGTACGATGCGAGTAATTTATCCCAGATCATACGATCGGTTGACATTCCACCAAATCTTTTGCAGATTATAGTTCCTTCAGCATCAATGTTACAGCAAAGTATTTCTATTTTGCATCAAGTCCCCGAAGGTCATGTTGGGGTTTATTGGAGAGGAGGTGCCCTTCTGAAGACAATTACAGAACCAGGTAGCATAAATTGGACTATTAGGCATTTATCTGCCATGCATGCATGTTTGCAGTATTTTTTCAAGGGCGTGCAATTGATCTAGTTGTTGCCTTCTTCTCTTTCTTGTTTTGCATCTCCGATGAAGGTTTTCATATGAAGTTACCTATGATAACTCACTTTGAGCCCATTCAAGTGACCCTGCAGACAGATTTGGTGAGTATGCTTCCTGCTTCTCTTCTCTCTCTCTTGCTCTCTATATTTATATATATGCTCGTGTGTGGGCACATGCCTGCATGTGTGTATTCAAATTTCTCTAGATTCATTGACTACGGATGTAATTTTGATGTTATTCGCAGGTGAGGGATATTCCTTGTGGTACAAAAGGGGGTGTCATGATTAACTTTGAAAAGATAGAAGTAATTTTCTAGTCTTGCTCTCATTGAAGATTTTATTTTATTTTATTTGTTAATACATATTAATTAACGTACCTTCAGGTTGTCAATCGTCTTCATAAGGACTATGTGCACGACACATTACTCAACTATGGTGTCCAGTATGACCATACATGGATATATGATAAGATCCATCATGAGATTAATCAGTTCTGCAGTGGTCATTCCCTTCAGCAGGTTTACATTGATATGTTTGATCAGGTAACCAGCTGAAGCCTGAATACCAATGTCTTTGAGTTAATATCATGTGTAATTTTACTTATCTTCCTTGGTAATGTTACACAACGCATCCCTTGATGAATAATTTTGTGGTATTTTTGAATCTTAACACGTGGTTTCTTGATTAATGCATTGTCGAATTGGTTTGTTAATATTATTAGCAGACGGCATCCCAGTACAATCTCAGTGTTTTCCTGTCGAATTTTTGCCATCATTATATTGTTTAGACTTGTGAACCTCCAATCGGATATGAATTAGTTCATAGATTATTCACCGAAAAGGTCCAAGTTGAACACTTACTTTTGCTTTGCATTTTAGTTTAGAGCCATAGCAAGAGATGAATAAAGTTTAGAGCATTCTTTTCTTTTGTTCTAAATGAAAAGAGAAAATAAATGCAGAGTGGAGATATTTTCTCCTTAAGCTCTCGTATGTCAACCAAAAGATGAATGTTTGATGGGAATCTGAAAATTATCCCCCCTTCACGTTGAATGACAGTATATGATATTCTATTTCTCCCTTTTCCCACCATATAGTGCTTCATCCTTTTTTCTCCTCACTTTTCGTCATTCTCTCTTTCTCTGTGAAGCTAACACATCTTCCCATGGAAGACAACAAACTTGTCTTTCTCCTGATGTGAACCGGTCCAGAGCTTTTATTGCTATATTACTTTCTACGAGATCTCAATTCTATTGTGCGGTGGTGTGTTTCTTACAGTCAAGTAAGATGACATTTGGGGTTTTGGAAATTCATATACACACACTTAGTCTGGAGAAACATGTAGACAAACTCTGAAATTAGAAACATTGGATTTCATCTCTCTTCTAAATGGCAAGGTACGAAAAGAAGAAGAAGCCATATTGGTATTAAGTGAAGATTTGCCATATTGCTTGTTTCTAGAGATTGGACGTCTCGGATGCAAGTCATTGGTGTTCCCTTAAGAAAAATATTTTGCATGATGGGTGGATTTTGGTGGTTGATTTTCATTCATTTGATACTTAATTGTCTTTTAATCTATTCTCACTTTTAACATCACCTCATCTTTTTATTGGACCTTTCTTTTATGCTTGGTTTTAATGTTGCTTTATCTTATATGATAAATTTAATACAAAACTAGTCCATATTTTTAGATCGACGAGAAAATGAAAGATGCTCTTCAGGCTGACTGCACAAAGTATGCACCAGGTATTGAAATTATTAGCGTGCGTGTCACGAAACCTGCCATTCCCGAAAGTATAAGGCGGAATTTTGAACAGATGGAAGAGGAGCGCACAAAGGTACTTCTTTAGTTTCCTATTTAGGTCCTTATAGCATGGTTGGTTATATGCTTTTTCCAATGATTTGCTCTTTGAGGAAGTGGGATTATGTGATATAAGAGGGTGGCCCAGTTAGTTTTATGGTTCATTTAATTAAAGCAATAAAAGGTCCTTAGCTATAGATCCATTTCTTCTTTTGTCTGGCGCTCTCATCTCTGTTTATGTGTTACGAACCCCAGACAGCACATAGGAGAAACAACTATTTTATTGAGAGAATTTGAGTAGTACATCTCTTTTATGGAAAGGAAATGCAGACTTTAATAGTAAAGAAATAATGATGAAGGTTATAGCCTTCACCCCCAGCCTAGGCCGCTAGAATATACTAATTACGTATGAGGATTCCTATCTGCCCTACAGCTACTCTACTTATTTCGTAACTATTCGTACAAGTTTCTTATGATCTTAATTTGGTAAGTAGATCTTGTCAAATCACAAAATCCTCTATCAAAATGATGACTATCTTCCCTCATTTCCAGCCATGTAATTTCTTCCGTTTTTAGCCGTGTATGATTAGGGGATTGGATTGCTTAGAGGTAACAATTGTGACCTTGATTTCAGCCCCAACAGTGTCTTCCCGTGCAAGGTTTAGAACATTATCTGTAATACAAATTGATCCATTAGGATTCTCAATTTTTATCTTGTTGAAATTCCATTATAGATGGAATATAATGTTCTTCTAGACTGAATAAGAGATTTTTCTGATAACAGGTTCTGATTGCAATGGAGAAACAGAGAGTTGCTGAGAAGGAAGCAGAAACTCAGAAAAAAATTGCCGTTAGTGAAGCCGAAAAATATGCTCATGTTAGTACAATCCACATGGAACAAAAGTTGATGGAGAAAGACAGTGCTAGGAAGCAAGAGGAAATTTCAAATACAATGTACTTAGCTCGTGAAAAGAGTTTGGCTGATGCCAACTATTACCGGTGAACCTCTTTACTCTTTTACGTCACTTGCTTTTGTATATATTGGGTATGTAAGTTTTCAGGGAAATAGATATATTGTGGTATATCAGTAATGGTTTTAATTAGATGCATGAGTCTACGAGTGTGTATGAAATATGCTGTGAGAATTAATCACTTAGACAACCGACGTCAACGAGATGTGAAAATAATGGGCCATGTAAATCTTTCTACTGAAACGATGAAAATTCTCAGGTTGCTTATAACCTTGAAGCACTCTTCACTGTCTTTTATTTTCAAAATGAAAAAAACAATTCTTTTATAATGGCTTAATTCTATGTTGGACTTTTGTAGCACAATGAAAGAAGCAGAAGCAAACAAATTGAAGCTTACACCTCAGTACTTAGAGCTCAGATTCATTGAAGCAATTGCCAATAACTCCAAGATTTATTTCGGAGACAAGGTAAGTGTCACTTATTTCATTTACTGATCTTACTCCATCGATAAAGTAACTGCTAATTGTGCTTAATAAATTTACTTTTACAGCTACCGAACATGGTCCTCGACCAGAGACTGTTAGGAAATTATCTGCAAGATGCAGTCAGGAGCCAAAACTTGGAAGCATAAGTCATCTCCCATGCTGTAGTAGAAGCCATATCTCCAGATTTTGATATCTAGAAAATTCCGAGCATTTCCTTTTTGTCCTTATGTCGTAGATTCAGTAAAAATACGCTGATTCATATCCGCAGTGTGTTGCTTTACAAGAAAAACAAATGACAAAGAAGAAATTTTGAATTGAAGACATTCTTTATTTTCCTATTGGTGATTGCCCTGGATCATCATCTTTGTCTTATTATTGTTTATAGCTTCAAATATCATATATGAATCAAGCATTCGTTTTAGTGCTTTACTAAGAGCAAAAACGTTGCATGCCGTTTTTAAATATTCAGACACTCCTGATATATGTATATATATATATTTTAAATGTGGACATTTAGAGATTTATCTACATTTTTTTCAAATTATAAACTGTATCTCTGTAATCATCCAACCCCATCTGCAGTTTCTTTATCAAATATCAAAGGGCGTTCATTTTATTATTCAACAATGTGAAATGTTTTGGAATTAGACCAACCATAATAGGGTATATATATATAATGCTTAGAACAATAATTTACTTGCATGTTTGCCAAAAAAGATGGTATTGGGCCACTCATCGCAAATGGGAAAAAATTCTTGTATTGGGGCATATCAATCTATCATTCATAGATTTGGCGGCCATATAACATGCAAAGTCATCGCTTTCCATTTGAATTCTGGTACTAGCGTCGTTACTTCTTACATCAAATCCAGCAAAGCGAAAGAAATGGTGACCGATGCAATTATCAAATTTGTTATCAATCAAAGCGACTAATCGCATTCCATCTAAGAGCTCGTTTGGTTGCAATATGGCCTAATAGGCTTATTCGGATTAGGAGCTCTTACAGTCCATATTATCTCGCTTAATCTTTGGTTTGGTTGGCCATAATGTGCTAAACTAAACCTTGTGGGTCCTACCTTAATCTTTGCTTTGGTTGAAGTGTTATATCCCCATTTTAACATAAAACAACACATATGACCTGTTTTGCCCCTTTCCAATTTGACACGTCACTTTGTTTCCCCAATTGCAAAATCCCAATCCCTAATTTTAGAGGATGCGCCTGGCTCAACGTCTCTCCGTTCAAATCCATCGGCACGACATCAAATTATAGTGAGTTACGTCTGTCCCGATCACGTACACGTATTCGTCGGTGCATCTCAGTGGATTGACATAATTGTAAGTAACCATTTACAGATCTCTTAGCTATTCAAAGAAATGTCGTCTGGTTAAATGATCATCAGATAATTCTTGCCTAATTATAGAGAAATTTTTGTATTTAATTGGTATAAATTTTGGTTTTATAAGTGATTTTGTTACTTTAGGGTCGGTGATTGCAATTATTGGAGCATGATTCAAACGCTATATGGTTACAAATTAAGTCAGATTCATATTTTGGTACTCGATTTGATGTTGATTGACTTTATTCCTCGGTGCGCAAAAGATGAATGTCCAAATTTTATCGCCTGTCGTGTAGGTTCTGGAGTTTTTTTGTATGTATAGCAGCGATATATGCGTTATATGTTATCCACTTGCTATTATGAAAGGAAAACCAACTTCTTGTAGAATTATGAGGTTGCAAGATATCAGTAATGGAACAATTTAAAAACAAGAGGATAATCAATTTTTTCATGATGTACCTTGTCTGTGGTTTTCCTAGTTTTATTCCAGTGTGCACTTGGTTAATCATAAGAGATGGGTATTGTCAAAACTCAAAGAGAAAACAATTAAAAAGATGAAAACCATAGCCAGTGACGACATTAATATATTACATAAGTTGCAACCAAAAATTCTTTCATGATTTGGCTCAAACCAAGTACTGCGATTTTGTCTAGACAACTCAAATACATTGAGCTCCACATCACTTGTTAGAGATTAAAATAGCAGCTCCTACCAACCATGAGATCACAATGAGCATCCACAACATTCTTAATTTTTTTTGGACACTTCCAATTCTGCCTTCAATTGTTTGTTGTGGGCTTTAAGATTGACAATAATCTCCTCCATTTTGGTTGATGACTCCAGTGCCTGATAGTGGTTTGATTTGTCCTTAGATGACTCATTTTGGTACTTGTTAAGCTTTCTTAATAGGCCATGGATTATATTTTTGGCCCTCGAGCACATAGGGGGGTCGTGCCATTCTTTCTTTCCGCATTGAAGGGTTATCCGCCATCTCAACGATACTTCTTCACCGGCGAACCGTTATGGAAAAAGATTTCATTCTTGTTTGATAGGGCCGAGGTATGGGAGGATGACACGCGTTTTATATATCCCGATGGTGATGAAGGATTGTTTCTTGTGCCAAATAGTTTTCCGATTTGCGACAAACCAATTGTGGATCGCATCCGCGATGAGGAGTACAAGAAAATTTTCAACATTTGGTGGATGAGCATTCGTTAGTACAATATGTTGTGCGAATGTGTGGGTGACAATTTTGATTTTGGACTGCCGGCTTTTGTGTTGCATGTATAAATATGTATCGGTTTATATGTTGGACATGCATTTTGTTAGTAAGTCATGCAATAGTTAATGATAATTGGCAACTGGTCACCCATGGTTGCAGTTGTTGATCTATTTTGGTTATATTGTTATGGGACATTTTGTATCATGGCTTACACTGCCCAAGTTATGTAATTTCATTAATATATATGATATATTTTAATCGGCTAGCAATGTAGTTGAAATTATATACAAATTTACTTGATCGATTTTATATCAAATGGTGGATATAACAATACCTCTTTCCAAGTGAACCCTTCATAATCACACTTCGGGTTATTCTATTTGGCCAGTAATGTAACATATTGAAGTTGCGATACTAGTTGCAAACAATCAAGGAAACATATAAAAGGTT
Organism: Linaria vulgaris; assembly: GCA_948329865.1. Taxonomy (NCBI): domain Eukaryota; kingdom Viridiplantae; phylum Streptophyta; class Magnoliopsida; order Lamiales; family Plantaginaceae; genus Linaria; species Linaria vulgaris. The sequence goes on from OX415253.1 coordinate 80,146,046, forward strand.
GCATAGATTGATAACTATCTATACTAACGAATTAGTTCTTATAATATATGGTGAATTTTAATTATTGGTGATGGCGCTGCATTTGTTTGTAAATTGAATTCACGGAACAGAGCACATAAAGATCAAGGCATGATTAATATTTGACAACTTTTTTGTAGCTGTCAGTTTTTTCCTGGAAGATGAGGTGCAAAACGATAATCCTATAATTAATTAACAAAATGTTGGGAATGGACACAACATTTTGAGTGCCGTATTGCAACTGAAATTCCAAGTGTGCACTCAATAGTTACCATACGAATTAATTAGGAAGTTGAACGTAACCAAAATCATAACAACCCGCAAAATATGCCTAATAGTGACAGTAGTTTAATCTGCAAATATTGCCACATATGGCACTCAAAATAAATAAGGCAGGAGAATGTAACTTAGCATATTAGTTAGATATATGTATATAGTTACCATGCCTTATTTTTTGCGGTTTATCCCAAAACGCCGAACACGTGAATTCATTCGGCTAAGATGCTCATAACAAATTCAGCCCTCTCTTCAGCATCCAAGCTAAAGAAAAGAGCCACGTGCGACTGAGAAGTCACGATTTTCTTGGCCGCCCTAACGCGTGTAGTCATGGTGAAGTTAGGCAACTCTTTCAAAGCGGAGAAAATCAAAGTTACTGCAGGATCAGCTTCTTTCAATGACCGTATGGCAACTGTAAGTTCCCCTATAGCAGTTTTTGTGTCATCTAAAGCTGAAGTAAGGGTGATTATCATTTCATCTTCCACAGCAGATGAGCGAGCCTTCCTTTTCTTGATTCCGGAAGCCTTCCAAGGGACTGATCCTTCAGAGTTGGCAGCAGCAGATGAGGTTTCGCCAGTTTCGCCAATTATATCTTCTAAACCACCGGGGGTTAGAACTGATGGTGTAGGAGGAAGGTTAATGGGGTTGTTTTGCGCGCGGCGGCGGGCTGCGCCAAAATCAACTGCATGATCACCCGTTCCCTTTGAATTCCCAAATATTAATTCCCAATCTTCATAGTAAGGGAACGATCTCAGTTTCATTTTCTCCAACTCTGGATTGGTCTGTACGACATAATAAAGCATGAATAAAGTCAAGATATTACTTACGCCCGTAAATCACAGTACAACTAAGCACCTCAATTATCTATTTAATGACAAATGTGTATTTAACAATTATCATGTCAGTATGTATGCAAATTGATAACTGGCAACAATCAAATTAGAGTAGAAAAATTGTAAAGATTAAATAGTCTTGATTAATGTGTTACAAGTGATTACCTTGACAGTTGCATCCCAAACTGGAGTCCCAATAATGGTTATAGTGAAGTTGGTTGGGTGTAGCCCCACCTCGTTCTGCCCTGTCCTGCCAAATAGCTTCGACAAAGCACCAAAATCCTTGCGCCACGCTGACATTTTCGAGATAACATGGGGATTTCCCAACACGTCACTAGTAGGTATCATTGTTCGGATCCTTGCCGCTACTTGATTATTGAATCCCGGGCGCCAACCACTTCCCGCCTGCCAACCCTCAACGATGAGATCTTTAACCACACTAATCAAAGCTTCCTCCTCTGCGCGTGTCCAAAACTTACGGGCAGATTTGTTGACGGTAGTAGTGTCGTTTTTTGTGCGCATGCTGCAGCTTGATGTATCCATAATTCAATCTGTAATTCAAAGAGAATTAAAATATTATTTTTATATTGTTCGGTCAATATCAGAATAACGGTTGCATAGTCATAGGGATTTAATAATGGAAAAAATTGCAAAGAAATATATGTGCAGACAACATTGTAGTAATAGTTCTGAATGTAATTATACAGCTTTGCTACAGTATTCGAAGTCGATAAATAATCTGTATTCAATGGTAATTGTTCAGTGATTTCATTGTTCAGTGCAAAATATTGATTGTCTTATTGGACACAACAAGACAATAATAAAATGAATACAGATTGCCCTAACAAAAGGCCAATTAACATTAAAATATGGTCATTCCAATGATAATGTCTTAGAGTTAAAGCAAATAAAATCTGGAACAGGATCCCTTAAATAAAATTGTCCGATAATACTAGGCATTAAGTCACTCAAAATAAAATTTCATAACATATTCGTAAGTCTTAGAGAACTATGACTGGTCCTTAAATATTACGCCTCAATCGCCAATTGTTGAACATAATTTCTGCCATGTTGTTGCGCCACCCTTGCCAAATTGGAGAAGGAGTAATTGTCTCAATGTACTCATTTTCATCAGGGGGTGCGAATTGAAGCGGTACACCACTTGCTTCTAGAGGGTCTACGGGCATAGTTAATCGAATAAAGTTGTGCAACAATGCACACGCGAGTACAATATTGCACTTTGACTCAACGGAGAAATGAGTTGGATGCTCCAAAATCGGCCACCGCATCTTCAACAAACCAAAAGCACACTCGATTACATTACGCGCTTTAGCATGTTTCATGTTGAAGAACTCTTCGCGGTCCCTTGGCCGATTGCGACCGTTTGACCACTCACTCAAGTGATACCTCCTACCCTTGTAAGGAGTTAGAAAACCCTCCCCATTCTGATACCCTAGATCACATAAGTAATATTGCCCTGTTGAAGATTTCGTAACGGGAATTAGCATGGGGAAATCATAAGTGCGTAATTTTTAATTAATATATCTCTTAGAAAAGCGCATACCCGTTGGAACTTTTAGACCGTCCTCCCTAACTATCGCTTCACGAAGCACGGTACTGTCAGCTACGGGGCCTTCCCACCCAGCCAAAATGTAAATAAAATTTTTGTTTATGTCGCATACGCCTAGGACATTTGTCGTAACTCTACCCTTCCTTCCACGGTAACGTTCCTTATCGATTAAAGGAACACGTAACTCAACATGGGTCCCGTCTACTGCTCCTAGGCATCCCTAACAAGTTTTTGAATCAAAATAAAAAAGTATGTCAGTCGCGTATATTACAAAAAATAATTACCATAAGCAATGTAGAGGTATTTTTTAATTATTGAAAAAGTGTTATGAACTCTTACTGGAAAAGATTTCCACCGTTCATCAGTACAATCGGTTGGTATGGGAGTTGGTTTTACCATCAGATGGTCCATAATCTTGAACAAAGCGTCCATAGTTTTGTGGAAATAATGACTGATGGTCTGGCCCGATCTTTTGAAGTCAAAACGAACCACTCGGTTTTTATGGTGGTGTGCAAGCGTTTGCAAGAACAAGGCAGTCATCTCTTGTACATTCACATATTTTGAGCTGGTTAACCCACCCCCATGTTCTAGTAAATAGCACAATTTATGGAAACTGTTCCTATCCATTCTTAAAATGTCAACACAATCCGAATCTTTTATGTTTATTAGATCTTGCATATGAGCTATTTGTCGAGGGAGTCTACCGAGCATGCTATAGGTATAACCCCTTTTCCGTTTATTAGATTGAGCAATGCGTCTCTTAGCAAGGAAGTATGTCAATGAGATCATTATCAGTCTAAGCCTAAACAAATGAAGTTGTGCGGCAGCAAGGATCATCGCATGGGTCCTCCAATCCATCCTACGAATATGTGACTTCTAGTTAACAAAGAGCTATAGTTAAAAATACTTAGATTTGCCCAAATAACAGGAGAGGTTCAACCAATTCATTAATGTGTATCCAATGCATATTGAGAAAATTATTGTCTGCGTCACAGATCATGCTATTCAGACTATAAACTTAATTCATCCGAGTAAGATGTAATTAGAAGACACCTAATTTAAATTATTAACTTGGGCATTTACTCCAGAAGACATATCAGCATATAAATTGATGCAAGTGAAGCATATAACAAGCCACAAACCATTATTACATGATACAATGGTCTTATATATTTAGGCCGCTTACACACATCACGCACAGATTATCCAATGTCGTATAATCCTCACAAAAAAAGGATAAGATACTGGGTTATGCAGTCAACTATTTATTGAAGTATTCTTCATAATCATTAAGGGATATTTAATTGCTTGAGTGGTATATAACACTACTCTTACATTTTACAACAGTGCAAATAATTTGGTGAAGCAATTATTAATAATGCATACCTGAAGAATTCAAACACTGCGAATGTGTTAAAACAGTTTGGTAGATGCCTGTCCAAAGCCACCACCCACAAACTTAGTCCCGAGAGTCCCGAATTAGATTCTCAAAAAAGTAAGTTAAATATTATAAACAAATTAGGGTTCCAATCACTTGACAAAAATAATGTGATATAAATCTTAATGACTCAAAGAAAGGTCCAATGATCTTTAATTACCAAGTCAAGAACTCGGACGTCGCAGCGTGTCGATTTTGCGACTCTGCCCTGTAGACGATAACAAGTTGTGTTATGTTAGACACAATTAAGAATATAAACTTGGTGTGTTCATGTGCCAACAACAAAATAATGTCAACAATATACAAATAATGTAATTAGGATTCCATCTTTTACTGAGTTACCTTCTTCACACCAAAATCGTGCAAGTAGTCGCTGCAAGATTTGTAATTAAGCCGCGACCGAATGTTGCAAGAAAAGAGAAACGTGGTGGGTGTTACAGAAATTCAACAAATTAATCATAATAGTAACGTGTTGTTGTTAACTGAAGAAATTACCTTTGAATAATTTTGTTGCAAGTGTGGCCTAGGGTTTACGGGCTCAGTAGTGTTCATTCATTTGGGGGAAATGAATTGATCTATTTATATGAGTGCAGGGTTAGTGTGGGTACTTGCTGTCTGATTGCAGGGGTGAATATGTCAATTTTCGAGCCAACAAAAAACACTGTGCAACCCATATTACGAAAACGTACCCCCAAGTGCTGTTTATGAAGCTGTCATAATCCAGGGTACGTCATTTTCAGCCGGGTCGACCCGGGATTCAATATGGAACACCAAAGCTAAAATTTTTACTGTTTATTCCACATTGGAGGCCATATTGGGACCTAATACAACTAACCAAACGACCTCTAAACTTCTAGAACTTAGTAAAATTACTATGCCAAAGCCAACTAAGGAAAATAAACCGCACAAGCTTATAGGTTTAGGTCTAGTATGTTAAAAATTATTTCATTCGGATTATTGACTCGTCCCAATATATGATGTGGTGCAGTCAGCGTAATTGATATTACTACCTATTAAAGCTACGACTTATATAGACAATTATTCTTATAATTCCAATAATATTTGCGATTTTATTGATATTGATCAATAAAAAATTTATTAGTCTTTTGGTTGAATTTCGTGAAACCATTTCATAGAAGTTCATTGAGTCGGTTAAAGAAAACATCTTTTGAGGGGAGAGACAATATTTCACCAATCGAGTTACATGTATCTAACATCTTTCCATTTTCCAAGTCGATACGATCCATTGGTTAACTTTTTAGTCGATGACAAAAGGTGAAATATGATTACTTCCCATTAAATTTCATTGAAGGGCATTTGGTCTAGTGGCATGATTCTTGCTTAGGGTGCAAGAGGTCCCGAGTTCAATTCTCGGAATGCCCCTTAAATTTTGTATCTTTTTTTTTTTGGTTTCCAATTTCCCCCTTTTATCAGTTTATGTAATTATTGAAGCTTTTCTTTTAGGCAAAGAATAATATTAACACAAAAAATAAAAAAATGGCTGCAGCTTCAGTTGAATAAATTGAAATCTCATATGCAAACAAGTTTTGGATGGACGACAATTGGAGGAGACATGTGCACTTTTTTTATTTAATTAAATGATTTTATTAATACGTGGAAGAGGACCAAGAATGGGTCTTGTGCTCAATCTCTCACACATATTAGCCAGTCATTGACTTGTACTTTTCCTCTTGAGTCTTGCCATCTTTTGTTGATTCCTAATGTATCAATGGACTTGTTCACCATCAATATCAATTTAAATTTTGATATGGACTTTACTGATAAACGCTTGCAGGGGGGAGGCAGTGCCTGTGCAAGTATGTAACTATGCTATATATATATATATATATATATATATATATATATATATATATATTAACACAAGCAAATTTTATTCATACGTTGTTGTAAAGTGGACCCTTCGGATAGAGCGTAAAACACGACAATAATTGAAAAACGAAAAAAATAAAACGACTCACAGATTTTACGTGGAAAACCCGGAATTACTTTAGGGTGAAAAACCACGGGTAAGGTAGAAGAACTTCACTATGAGTGTAAAATAGGAATTACAATACTCCGACTTTTTACCGTAGTAAAGTCGCACAAACTCTCTATTTTTACCCCACACTAACAATACTCTTAACCACTCTTTATATATTAATTATTATTTAATTATATAAGAGAAAGAAAGATGTATTTTGGGATGATAAAAGTGAAGAAAGGAGTGGCTATTTATAGGACAAACTTTAGCCTAATTTTCATCTAAAGCTGTGTGAAATTAATGGCTAGATTGGATCTTCAACTAATTCCATTTCTTTATGCAAATAATGGTCACGGGCTTGTCTAGGCACATGCATGTTCCAATTTGCCAACTATGCAAATGGATTGCATGTGCCACTGCCAACAATCTCCCACTTGAAGATTTGATTAGGTACTAACCAGATCTTCACACAACTCTTTCTATCTTGCCCTTCCACGTTGCTTACGTCTCCACCAGACCACACGAGGACCGGCACTGAACGAACTTGTCAGCATTAACACTCTTCGTAAAAAACCCGGCTATGTTATCTTTCGTGTGAATCTTCTGCACATCCACAGTACCCTCCTCGACTTTCTCACGAACAAAGTGATACTGCACCCAAATATGCTTTGTCTTGGAATGAAATGCTGGATTCCTTGCTAGATGTAACGCACTCTGATTGTCACAAAATTGAGAAACCCTCTCTAGTTTGTGCTCGAGTTCCTCCAGAATCATTTTCAACCAAATCGCCTATTTACTGGCTTGCTTAGCTGCCACGTATTCAGCCTCGGTTGTTGATGTCGCAACAACTGACTGTAACTTCGAAATCGAACTTACTGCACCTCCAGCAAGAGTAAACACATATCATGTCGTGGACTTGCTTTTGTCAAGATCACCTGCATAGTCAGAATCAACATAGCCCCTGATTGTAAAACCCGATCCTCCATAACATAATGCAACATCTGAGGTTCCCTGAATGTATCTCAGAACTCTCTTTACTGTACTCCAATGCTCTCTTCCTGGATCCGCCGCGTATCGACTAACCACTCCCACTGCATGTGCAATGTCTGGTCTAGTACATATCATAGCAAACATTAAGCTTCCCACTGCTAATGCATACGGTACTCGAGACATATCCCTCCTCTCTTCTTCACTGCTAAGACACATACTTGAGGATAACTTGAAATTAACAGGAAGAGGGGTAGAGACTGGCTTACAATTTTGCATACTGTACCGTAGCAAAATTTTCAACAGATAGTTCATTTGAGAAAGCCAAGTCTTCCTGCTATTTCTGTCTCGGTGGATTTGCATCCCTAGAATCTTGTTTGCTGGTCCTAAGTCCTTTATTTCAAATTTCCTAGCCAGTTCAGCCTTCAGTTCTTCAATACGAGCTTTGTTGGGGCCTCAAACCAACATGTCGTCAACATACAACAGCAAAATAACAAAGTCATCACTAGATCTCTTGAAATATGCACAAGGATCTGTATTTAGTATGTTGTATCCAAGGGTCATTATGAATGAATCAAATCTTTTGTACCAACACTCGGCGCCTATTTGAGACCGTACAAAGATTTGGTCAACCTGCAAACTAAGTTCTCTTTTTCTTTTTCAATAAATCCTTTCGGTTGGAGCATATAAATCTCTTCTTCAAGATCACCATGAAGAAAAGCCGTCTTTACATCTAATTGTTCAAGATGTAAATCAAATGTAGCACACATCGCCAGAACCACCCGCACAGTTGTCATTCGGACCACCAGGGAAAATATTTCGTTGAAATCAATCCCCTCTTTCTGAGCATATCCTTTCACCACCAATCGTGCACGATACCTCTCCACTTGGTAATCACTATTACGTTTGATTTTGTACACCCATTTGTTGCCAATGGGTTTCCTCCCTTGTGGTAGAGATACAAGTTTCCACGTCTTATTCTTATGGAGTGCTTTGATTTCCTCCTGCATTGTTGTCATCCACTGAGCTGCATCTGAACTACTCATTGCTTCCTGCAGAAGAAAGTAAAAGGTTTATAAAAGAAAACTAGAGGGGAGGCATTACATAGCGAGGCCGTATGGTGTACCCCACCCATACGATCGCCAAAAACAAAGAGAAATAGAAACTCATTGCTTCCTGCAGAGTTGATGGCTCCCCGTCCTCAGTTAAAAGACAATATGCAACATTTTTCTCCATAGAAAAATTTGAGTGCCAGCCTGGTAGTCTCTTAACACGTGTCGATCTACATATCCCTGAGACTCCAGACTTCGTTGTCTCCTCAGGTTCATGTTCTGGTTCAGCAGGATCCTCATGCTCAACATCCTTCTCGACTACCACTGTCGTAGTTTCTGGATCTTCACTTGCACTGCTATCATTTCCTTTCTTATCTTCCGTGAAGATAACATCCCTGCTTACAATGATCTTGTGGGCAGTGGAGTCCCACAAGCGATACCCCTTCACTCATTTAGCATACCCTAAAGCATACCCTAAGAACAAACACTTCCTGGATTTTGGGTCCAGCTTTGTTTTCTCTTGAGTATTGAACATAACATAAGCGGGAGTCCCAAATATATGGAGATTAGAATAATCAACTGGTTTACCTGTCCACACCTCCATCGGTGTTTTTAGTCCCAATGCTGTTGACGGAGATCGGTTCACCACGTAACAGGCGGTATTGACTGCTTCTGCCCAGAACGACTTTTCTAAGCCTGCAGCCTGCATCGTGGCTCTTGTTTTATCCAACAAGGTCTTGTTCATCCGCTCTGCCACCCCGTTCTGTTGCGGAGTGTACGCCGTAGTAAACTGCCTTTTAATCCCAGCATCTTTACAGAAGTCTTCAAACTCCTTGCCAGTATATTCTCCTCCATTGTCAGATCTCAGACACTTGATCTTTTTCCCAGATTCAAGTTCAACCATCACTTTGTACGTCTTGAACATCGAGAATACCTCTGCCTTACTTTTGATCATGTACACCCAACATCTCCTGGAATAATCATCTATAAAAGACACAAAATACTTTGTACCTCCCAAGGATAGTACTGGTGCTTGCCACACGTCAAAGTGAATCAATTCTAGAATGACTTTACTTCTAGAATCTGAACTACGAAACTTTATACGATGTTGCTTGCCAACAACACAATTCTCACAAAAAGCTAAAGATACCTTTGTGAGGCCCGAAAGTAGTTTCTTCTCTGCAAGAACCTTCATGCCTTGTTCCGACATATGCCCGAGCCACTGATGCCAAATCATTGAAGATTTCTCAATCGACTCAGATGAAGCTACTGATGCTTCTCCCACTTGCATAGCTCTCCCTTGTACCATGTATAAGTTTTCGGCAATTTTGTCCGCCTTCATCAGTACAAGTGCACCCCTTTTAACTTTTATGCCCTTGTTTCGCGACCCAATCTCACATCCAAGATCATCCAGTTGTCCATAATACAACAAATTCTTGCATAATCCCTTCACGTGTTGGACATCTCGAATGGTCCAAATAATCCCGTCATGCATCTCCAGCATGACGGGATTATGCAAGAATGGTCCGAATAATCCCGTCATGCTTGTTCCGACATATGCCCGAGCCACTGATGCCAAATCATTGAAGATTTCTCAATCAACTCAGATGAAGTTACTGATGCTTCTCCCACTTGCATAGCTCTCCCCTGTACCATGTATAAGTTTCCGACAATTTTGTCCGCCTTCATCAGTATAAGCGCACCCCTTTTAACTTTTATGCCTTTGTTTCGCGACCCAATCTCACAACCAAGATCATCCAGTTGTCCATAATACAACAAATTCTTGCATAATCTCTTCACGTGTTGGACATCTCGAATGGTCCGAATAATCCCGTCATGCATCTCCAGCTTGATCGTACCGATGGCAACAACTTTCAAGGGTTCATTTTTACAGCTATACACAGATCCTCCAGCGATCGGTGTATACTCATGAAACCGCTCCCTCCGGGGAGTCATATGAAAACTAGCTCCTGAATCAATAAGCCATACATCATCGAAGCCACGCATACCTCGAATAGCTGTTACTGCTTCACAGCATAGTACATCACCATCCTCTGAAGTGCTAGCAACGTTCCTGTGATGATCATAAATCTTCTTGTTCGAATCCTTAAGATTCCAACAGTCCTTCTTCAAGTGACCTTTCTTGCCACAGTGCCAACAACTGCTCTTGGTCCTTGACTTGGATCTCCCATGTTTCTTACTCCCACTTGCACTACGCTCCGCCGTTCTCCCTCTTGTCACCGACAAGACACCTTCATGTTGCGTACTTGCCTCCTTGTCTTCTCGGTTCTTGCGCCGACTCTCTTCTTCCAGAATAGCGGCTGCAACTTCGTCGAAGACCAAATAATCTGTGAAAATATTATTTGTTAAGTTGATGACAAGCTAGTCATACAAATCAGACAGACTTTGTAGGAGAATTTCAGCACGTTCAACCACTTCTATTTTATGACTCAACGACGTCAATTGAGAAAATAGAGTATTTAAAACATTGAGGTGCTCAGTTATCGGGGTAGATTCCGCCATCCTCAGTGTGTACAATTTTCGTTTAAGGAAAATTTTGTTATGTAGGGACTTCGCCTCATACATCTTGTTGAGATGGTCCCATATCTCCTTAGCTGCCTTCTTCTCCTCAACGCTTGACAACACGCCATCACCTAACGCCAGGTAAATATTTGCGATAGCGTTGACGTCCATCTCGTTCCACTTCGTATCATCTGTGATTTCCACCGGCCTGTCGCCGATCGCCGTGAGACACCCATCCTTTCGCAAGATGGCTTTAATCTTCACTTTCCACAACGAAAAATTACTCTCGTTGAATTTTTCGATCTCGAATTTTGCCGTCATTGCTTCTATCACGTACCACCGTCACTGAAAAATAATTTCAGTACGACACCCACAGATATTACCAAGAACCCGGATATGAACCGAGGCTCTGATGCCACTTGTTGTAAAGTGGACCCTTCGGATAGAGCGTAAAACACGACAATAATTGAAAAACGAAAAAAACAAAACGACTCACAGATTTTACGTGAAAACCCCCGAATTACTTTAGGGTGAAAAACACAGGCAAGGTAGAAGAACTTCACTATGAGTGTAAAATATGAATTACAACACTCCGACTTTTTACCGTAGTGAAGTCGCACAAACTCTCTATTTTTACCTCACACTAACAACACTTTTAACCACTCTTCATATATTAATTATTGTTTAATTATATAAGAGAAAGAAAGATATGTTTTGGGATGATAAAAGTGAAGAAAGGAGTGGCTATTTATAGGACAAACTTTAGCCAATTTTCATCCAAAGTCGTGTGAAATTAATGGCTAGATTGGATCTTCAACTAATTCCATTTCTTTATGCAAATAATGGTCACGGGCTTGTCTAGGCACATGCATGTTCCAATTTGGCAACTATGCAAATAGATTGCATGTGCCACCGCCAACATACATGGCAATATATAGTAATGTTTAAGGGGAGGCGGGAACAAAATTCACGCGACGGGCGCGAAAATGCGATGATGTCATGAAAAACAAACCTTCTAGTTTGGGGGAGGGGCAACATGACCATGTCGCATAAAAGAGTTGCAAGCCAGCACAGATACACACGACGTACACGACGTCCAACGGCAAACTGCTCCATAGCCTAAAAAATTATTGAACTATTTCTCTTTGTATTAGTAACTAATACGTACACAGTTATTTGACTCGTTATTATCTAAAAATATATTCATATAAACCGGAAAACATTTGTAAAATGGCTATGAATGAGACACTAGACTAGTTCTTGTTGGGGCGGCATTATAGTGCAGCACTATTTCTATCATGGTGATTTGTTGGGGCGGTTGTGCAACATTAATTCAAAGTAGTGCATCATTATGAATTATAATAATACATTTTATAGTTTAGAAGTAAGGCTATAAATAGCAGCCCATTTGTAGCCATGAAATTCATCCCCAAATACAAACTCTTATATAATTAAGTATAGTAAATATATAAAGAGTGGAGTAAAGTGTTGTAAGTGTGAGGTAAAAATAGAGAGTTTGTGTGACTTTACTACGGTAAAAGTCGGAGAGTTGTAATTCATATTTTACACTCATAGTGAAGTTCTTCTACCTTGCCCGTGATTTTTTACCCTAAAGTAATTTGGGGTTTTCCACGTAAAATCTGTGAGTCGTTTATTTTTCCGTCTTTCATTTATTGTCGTTTTTTTCTCTATATCCGAAGGGTCCACTTTACAACAATTCTCTTGGAGTAATATGGACAGTCAAATAACAATGTGAAATCTGGACCAGATTTACGATAAAACACTGATTATATATGTTAATCTATACTATTATATAAAGAAAGGCAAACTGTGACACCAAACTTTTGATTTCCGGTTTTAGCCTTATAATTTTATTGTTAGCACAATAGTTTAATTATTGAGTTCCTAATTTAGCCTTATAATTTAAGTAGAATCAATAACTATAATAATTATTGTGATTGAATATTTAGTTTCCCAAAATTTAAAACTTTCTATATAAAGTCTCTATCCTTATTTATTTAATCTTTACTTATTCAAATTATTCTTTTAACATATAAATTAAAATAAATTCTTAATCACGCGGGGACCGCGTGCCAGCGTTTCTAGTTATATAAAAAGTAAAAGACTGTTATCAAAGTGACGTGTGTACTTACCTTACATTAATTAGCAATAATACTAAGTGTTAAGAAGCCACATGGTCAGCCAGCTACCACGCGTTCTAATTCGGTTCCTAACCTACAAGAAAAATCAGATTTAATTAGAAGTTTCTCTCGCCTCATTTCAACAACATATTACTAATGCGAGTGTGACATTGGTATGTTATCATACATGCATTTCGTATATTCTTATCCTCTTATCTTAATTACAAAAAAAATAAATATACACCATGAATACTGCATTTCTTAATATTCTATGTTGCCAAGTAGTGTCACTCACTTCCACAAAATTGAGTTTTGTAACTCAAAAATATCAGTCGTCGTACAATTTTGTTTTTTCTTAAGAGAACATGTTTCTATTGTCTTTTGATTCGATTTTAATCACTTTTTACTAAACCTAAAATGTAATCAAGATTCAAGAAAATATAATATAATTAAGGGTATTCCAATAATATGAGTAGCTACGTTCTTCTAATCTTTTACAAGAAATACTGCAAAATATTTATTAACATGAATATATATAATTTGAATGTACAATTTAGAATATAGAAATCTAGAATAGAAGGTTCGGTTGAAGACCGGCACATTTTTCTTGAAAAGAAAGTCAAAACTCGTTTGTGCTTACTCAATACTAAATTACAAATATAACTACGTCTCTTTCCCTTGTACATCACGACGCCCCAGCACCCCCCACCCCCCCAACCCCACCCCCCCAACCCCACCCCACCTAGTCACCTACCCACCCCCTAATTCTTTGGATATATTTCACATAAATTTACTCATTTTTCATTTAATACTTTAAACTCCAAACTAACAACAAACTGGCTTCTCATCAAGATCATCATATTCATATTCCAACCCCACAAAATGACAATACATCATCGGACCTTACAAACACCTCCGACAATCCTTCTGATCCTCGTACTATGTAACCTTGTCGAAGCTCAGCCGTCACCCGCCGCCGTCAACTCCGCTTACGCAAGTTTCAGCCCCTCCTTGGCCATAATCATAGCCGTACTCATCACAACTCTTTTCTTGATGGTTTTTTTCTCGATATACATCCGCAACTGTGCCGACACCACCGGGAACGGAAACAGCATCGCCCGCCGTGCTCTATCACTACGCCGCCGCGCCACGGCGGCGCGTGGGCTCGACGCGGCCGTGATCGAGTCCTTCCCAGTCTTCTCGTACTCCGAAGTGAAGGACCACAAGATCGCCAAGGGAACATTGGAGTGCGCGGTTTGCCTCAACGAGTTCGAGGACGACGAGAAGCTGCGCCTCTTGCCGAAATGCGATCATGTCTTCCACCCGGAGTGCATCGACGCTTGGCTTGAGTCGCACGTTACTTGTCCGGTCTGCCGAGCAAATTTGGTTCCGGAAACCGGGGAAGTAACCGAACCGGTTCCAGAACCGGAAACGACCAACGACTCGAACGTGGATAGTATTGTGGAGAGAACCGGTTCGACCAGGAGTGGGGAAGTGGTCTTGCAAGTGGACCAGCAAGACGACCGGAGACTGAACCGGAACTCGAGTTTGGAGTATCCAAACCAGCCGGTTAAGTCGTGGTCGATGAGAATGTTTGGTGGCTTGGATAAGTTTAGGTCGCACTCGACCGGACACTCTTTGGTTCAACCGGGTGAGAATTTGGACCGGTACACTCTGAGATTGCCTGTTGAAGTGAGAAAAGAGGTGATCGACCGGGCTATGTTGAACCGGACTACAAGTTGTGCGGTCACATTGCCTAGAGAGGGGAGTTCGAGACGGGGATATAGGGGAGAAGGGAGCTCGAGGGGTGGAAGATTCGGCCGAAAAGTGGACCAAAGATCCGGTCAAGAAGCGAAATCGGATCGGTGGGTCTCTTTCATGAGAGTGTTGTCAATGAAAGCGCCAAAGGTGGGGGCCGAGACAAGCCAAGAATCCACCTCTAGTAAGGTGCCGGTCAAACTGCCGTCTTTAAAGTGTTTGGAGCCAAAGTCTTCCGATGATGAAGTTGGACTTTTTTCGGGCGAAAGCTCAACTAGGCCTCCGGTTTAATTAGGACTTACTTTCTTGGTTTGTTTGTTTTCTCTACTTGTGTAAAATGTTAGGCACATTCATTTGTTTTATTTTATTTCATTCCACACCTATGGACTATGTGTAATACTAAATTATGTGTAGTGAAAATGTAGTTAGGATTGCAACTTCGAGCAAACAAAATTATGTCCACCAGACATGGGAAGGCTAGTCATCATAAATGACATGTAGAGTAGTAATAAATAAAGTTGTCACGAGTTTCACTCCGTATGTTATCGTGTATCATTTGGTCAATATTAACGGCAGCTAGCGGCTTAGCGTCGAGAAAAAGGAGGCAATAATTTAGATCCACTCAACTCGCATTAATAGTTTTGGCAAATGAATAAACTTTGATGATACTGGTTTTCTTGGGGTTTCAAGATTCTTCTCCTTACATGGAAAAACACTCAAAAAATCAATATATTATTAAAAGTTGGCATCCATTTTTTTTTTTTTTGTGCTTTTATAAACTTTGCGTAAAATCTTCTCCTTAGTTTTAAAACCTACAACGAACTCGTTGTGTTATTTATGTAGGCATGAAATTCCCTCACGTTTTTTAAAAATTATGCACAAAACTCGCTTACTAAATGTGAATTGTTAATTTTATCCTCTTAATAAGAGACAGATTTGGTGCATGAATTTGAAAAATACAGGAATTTGATGTTGGCTTTTAAAATACGGGAACATTTAGTGCATAATTTGGTACAAGGTTTAAAGAAAATCAAAGGAGAGGAGGTTGGGTGGTTATAAGTTAAAAAACTAATACAAGAAAATTTGGTGCAGATTTTTAATAACACAAGGAGATATTTTATTCATTTTTCGCTCTTCTTCTATTGACAATTGATTGTTGTACGTTGGAAGGAATTATTTTTGTTTTGCTTACAATTGTTAATTAACTTACTTCTAAGTTGGAATCAAATATCTTCTTTGTTCCTTTTAAAAAAAAAAAGGCCACATACGTAGGAATCAAGTTTAATTACTTTAGTAGAATAAATCGTTTTCTATGAGTTCATAAAACATTTAGTATTTTATTAAGTGAAAAGGGAAATCACTTTATTATTGTTTTGTACCTTGGTGGTAAAAAGTGAAAGGGAGAGCAAAAAATAGTTTTTCAAGTCTTACGCGTCAACTATTTCTAGTCATTGACTCGTGGTATGAAACAAGTTTGCATAGAGTTTTATTTTCCTATAATAAAGTCAAATATTGAATACCGGAGCATGTAATTTTAAAAAATAAACCATTCTTTCCTTTTCAGATGGCTCACTGAAAGACTTTTATAACATGATATCTGAAGTCGTCATCTAGAAGATTTGCCGTGGGCGACAACTTATATTTATTTTATATCAGATGAATCTTGTGGACTACATAAATAATTGGTTCACAGATTTCTTTGAATAAAATAATTGATTTTTCTAATCAGTTTATAAATATATGAAGAATTTCAATTTACATAGTGCAATGCAATAATTGTAAAAACTACTAGTGCCACGAAATGTAGGTCAGCAAGTGGGAGTCAAATTGACTTGAGAACTTAAATTGTGCTTTGCACCCTGAAGATTAGATGAGTTTGGCACAATGCACCGGAAAATTCTTACACGCACCAGGTGCATAGAAAATCAATGCACCTTGTATAAGAGAAATAAGAGAAATAATATTTGAGTGAATGAATAATTCCATTAACTTCAAGAGTACTTATACTAGAGTACAAGGGTAATAAATGACAACACTAAATAATTACAATAAATACAATAATTAACTAAAGACTAATACAACAATATAATATCATCTAATACGCCCACTCAAAATAGACGTTCCGTGAGTCACGGAGATTTTGCCACGAAGAAGCTCAAACCGAGAACGGGGAAGGAGCTTAGTGCGTACGTCAGCCAACTGATCAAGAGTGTTCACATACGTGACACGAAAAAGACCCTTGGCCACAAGATCATGAATGAAGTGAAGATCAAGGGAGATATGCTTCATGCGAGAGTGCTGAACCGGATGAAGAGAGGAACGTAAAGCACCCAAGTTGTCACAACGCACAGTAGGAACCGAGCGAGGAGACAACCCAATCTCCCCAAAGAGATGCTGAAGCCAACGCACCTGAGATGCAATGGAAGCAAGAGCACGATATTCCGCTTCAGTAGAGGAACGAGATACCGCCTTTTGTTTCCGAGAGGACCATGAGATAGGATTCGACCCCAACATGATAAGATATGCAGAAGTAGACGTGCCATGAAGAGTATCACCCCCCAATCCGAGTCCGAGTAAGCAGAAAGAGAAAGATTAGTATCACGACGCAGCGTGATACCGTGAGTGAGAGTACCTTTAAGGTACCGAAGCACGTGCTTCAGTGCTAACCAATCAGCCGCATCCGGACCCGACATACGTTGCGCAAGCCTATTGACCGAGAAGGCAATATCCGAACATGTAAGAGTGAGATACTGCAAACCACCAATAACTTCACGACACAACATGACATCAACAGGGTCGGCCGAACCCGAAGCCGTTGGGTTGCGAGACATGAGGGTTGATGGTGGTTTGGCACCATCCATCTTGTGACGAGCCAATAGATCGTGAATGTACTTATGCTGCGAGAGGAAAAGCCCATCACCCATGCGGTAAACCTCAACACCCAAGAAGTAATTGAGAACACCTAAGTCCTTAATAGCAAAGTCCGTGCCAAGGTGCTTAACAAGCAAGGAGATAGTCTTGGAGCACGAACCCGTGACCACAATATCATCAACATAAACAAGGACATAGACGCGAACCGAACCACGCATGCGGATAAACAAGGGTGTATCCGACTTTGACTGTAGGAAACCAAACGTCACAAGAGCAGCACTAAGAGCAAGATACCAGGCACATGGGGCTTGTTTGAGGCCATAGATGGATTTATGAAGAAGACATACATGATCCGGATGAGCCTTGTCAACAAACCCCGGTGGTTGACTCATGAAGATTATCTCAGAGAGCGTGCCATGAAGGAACGCATTGCTAACATCCAATTGGCATAGCGGCCATGAGTGCATTACAGCCAAGGCTAGGATGGTGCGAATGGTGACTGGTTTGACCACAAGACTGAATGTTTCTTTAAAGTCAACCCTTGGTCGTTGATGAAACCCCTTTGCAACCAAACGAGCCTTATAACGGTCAACGGACCTGTGAGGACCGCACCTCCAGATTTAGTTAATATCAAACTCGTCCCATGTTTAAACAACACAGAAATAAACTCGATATTAATTTAGTCTAAAGGAAAGGTCTCACGGCCAGGATCATACCATACACAAAGAAAATCAATTTATTACATATCACAGTAGAAGTCTTGATAAAATACAAATAACAACGTCATAGTTGAATAAATATAACAATACTTAGTTATTTAAAATATTTATGATTATTGAAATGCATACTCAAAATCACACTTAGCAAAATAACTTATTGATTTGAAAAATCGCTCACACCAGCCACACGTAAGTCGCCTTTTATTCTGAGGAATGGACAGACAAAACAAAAGAGGAATAAGCCTTTAATGACTTAGTGAGATTTATAGGTTTAGGCAGTAATCTGAACAAGAATAAGTAAAATCCAAAAATGAACTGAACGGGAAAGAATGGCAAGAAATTACTATTGAGCGTTAATAACATATGAACATGTGCACATAACAACTAGATTCAACCTTATATCAACGAATATACTACCTTATACCTCCCAACGAGGAGTAACCTCGCAACAAAACGAAAAGACATGCTCGAGTACACGTCTATCTAGCACGCAGGATATAATCAACTCTTGACTATACGCGGCGCCTAGATCGATGGGTATTATGCAAAAATACTTAAACTAACAGCCCTTGCTGCCCAGCAGTAAATTAACGCAATCTCGGACCCAACTTCCCAAAGGCGTCCCAATGGGTGAAACATAATATCATATGAGCTAGTAAGCCGGATACTATCTGTTGCTCGTTTGCACAGTCCAATAATCAATATATAGTTTATCATTTTAGATCAGGTAATACAATTATGAATTGAGAGGTCATAGATTTAGCATTTGAACATGAAGTAACAATAGATAAAAGAAACTGAATCGCCAAAGAGAATAAGTAAATGAAACATAAAGGCAATATAAAGGATGAAAGAAGTGGCTCATGATTCGGGAACAAAAATCACGATTTTTCTGTCGGGTGCCAAACGGGGCTGGAATAATCAAAATCAAACCTCACCTTTTCCACACAATTGCCTCTAGTTGTCCTCGTTAACTTCGTCAATCCTTAAATAGGTTTATAAAGTGTTAATAGTTAAACAATTAGCTAGTAAGTTTATGTTTTTCATAAGTTGTTCTAACTAGTAATTAGACTACCATTTAATACTAACTAAGTTAAAATGTGAGAGAATCATGTCCTAATATACATCAAAGATTCATAAAAATGATTAATATGAAAGTTAACTAAAGATTACTTAAAAACATGCATCATCATTAGTAAAAATAAAACATGCTCGGCTACTACTATCTTTGCCGTCTAAACTATGATCTAATGAGTGATTTGCTTAAATAACCTTCAATATAGCAGATCTTTCATGAATTCATATTTCAACTCTTGATATTAAGCATCATATGAAGAGATTGGTGAAATATTACATAGTATTCTAAAACAAATAACTAAAATAGTGACATGCATAGATTCTTATACTAAATTGATCTTTGTAAAGAAATGAATATCATAGTTAAATATTTTGTAAAGAATCAACATACATATAGGAATAAATGCATGGAGTAGGAGTGATAAATAAAGAGTTTTACTATTTTGTAAAAATCCTTGTGTGATAGAAGCTGTTTTTGGACTTTCTGGACATAGGCTGACTGTGCTTGCTTTCGGCCTTCAAAAACTTCTCTTTTGAAAATGGTGTCTGAATATGAAAGATGCTTAACTTAAAGGGAAATCTGGATCTAAGATTTCATAATTTTTGGACTTGATTTGGATGAGTTATGGTGTTTTTAGTGCTCGGATTCGAAAGCAGTTTTTCTGCACAATGAAACGTTTTGGTCTTTAGAGGGTAGAAGGACAATGGGAAAAATTCTGGAACAAATTTTTTATGAAACTAGACTCAAAATGGTTGAATATAATGAAGAAAAACGATGCATTCACTTGAGTAATATGACAGCTAAAATTGTTCAAAGTCAGATCTAGAGTGCTGACAGATGCTGATAGGTTCATGTGCAATTATAGTAACAAGTTGACAACTTGTATAGGTGTCTCCTTATCACTTATTTTTTTTATTTTTTTTTACTTTATACACCTTATAATATCAAATTCAGATCATATATTCATTTTAAATAATTCACAGCTTGTAATTGATTAACTATTATGTAATTATAGTTACTATATAAAAGATATATATAATTAAGGAGATAACTATGTAATTAACATGTTTTAAGCTAATTTCGAAATAATCATTATTATTTAGGGTTTATGAACCTAATTTAAGAACACATAAATTGTGTAAAGGCTATCATAAGCTAATTATAAACGTTTAGGACTAAATTTGGAAATTCTAAAACTTATTGGTGTCAAAATCCTAATTTGTGTAAGTTGAAGGACTAAAGTGCAAATTAAACTAAAATAAAATTAAAAACATTATTTTTTTCGGTGCTTGACAGGACCCATCCGGAAGGCGTTTGATACGAAACACCCACTTGGATCCCACTACAGTACGGTTGGTAGGAGGTGGAACCAAGGACCAAGTGCCATGACTGGAGAGAGCCGCGAGTTCCTCAGACATGGCGTCACGCCACAATGGATCAGAGAGGGCCATTTTAACCGAAGTAGGTTCCAAGTCATGAAGAACCGGATGCTTGGTGGCAGTAAACATCTTAGGCTTGAAGATGTTGTTGAGAGACCTTGTGATCATGTGGTGTGGACGAACAGAGAAGGGCTGAACCTCAGTGTCGGGTGCACTAGGGTTCGCGATCAAGACCCGCGGCGGAGCCCTAGAGCTGCTAGGGTGCACGGGCGGTGCAGACCGGGCCATGGGCGAATGAGGCCCATTAGGGGACCAGGTTTGGGCTGGATCGCTCATGGGACAAGGTGGACCGGTCCACCTGGTGGGCTGCTGGGCTCGGCCCAGCGGTCGGATCCAAGTGGGCTTATGGCGGCCTGTGGTGCCCTGACGGGCCGAGGCGCGGCCGGTGCTGGGCCTAGGGCAACAAGAGGCGGCAGATGGACGTGCTGCGGTGGTGATGTGGGCAAGAAGTCCAAAAACGTATCCTCAACAAACCGCACATGTCGAGAGATGTAAACACGACCCGTGAGATTATCAAGACACTTATAGGCCGACTGCGAGGTGGAGTAACCAACAAACAAACAAGCCCGAGACGCGTGCGTGAGCTTTCCGAGAAAGTATGGACGTAAGTGAGGATAGCAAAGACACCCAAACACCCGTAGACCCAAATAGTTTGGTTGACGACCAAAAAGAGCCTCAAAGGGGGAGCGAGAGCCAAGAACAGTAGTAGATAACCTGTTATTGAGATAAGTGGTCGTGCTAAAGGCAAAGTCCCAAAAAGTCGAGGGGAGAGAAGCATGAGAGAGGAGTGTACGTCCCATCGTTACAAGAACACGATGACGACGCTCACTAGTGTCGTTTTACTGGGGCGTGTGCGGGGGCGGTCGTGAGCCAAGAGATGCCATTTGAAGATAGATACGTCCGCATAGCCAAGTACTCACCACCATTGTCGGAATAAAAATTCTTAATTGACCTACCAAATTGTTTTTCTACTATACCTCTAAACTGAATAAAAATACCCAGTACATCAGACTTAGCTTTCATAGGGAAAAACCAACAAAACTTGGTAAAATGGTCAACCAAAAGTAAGTAAAAACAACATCCGTAGTAGAAGTAACGGGTGCGGGACCCCAAACATCACCATAAACATATTGAAGCACATCGTTTGACACAAGAGATGAATCTCTAAAAACAAGATTCTAACTTTTATTCGATAAACACGAATTGCAAAAACTAGAGTCCGACGCAGCGGACGACACAACAGGTAAACTAAATTTGCTAACAATAAACTACCCAACTTTGCCGGGAGGATGGCCGAGCCTATCGTGCCAACAACTAACACTAGTACGTTCACCAACAAGCGCCATAACCGAAGAGCGTCCAAGAAAAAGTAGCTGAACAGGATACACACCATCCACACACGTCCCGCGGAGCAAACTACTCTCCTTGCGACAGTCCTTCACAACAAAATAAGACGAGAAAAACTCAATAAAGACATCATTAGCAGTAGTAAACCGATGCACATATAAGAGATTTCTCCTCGAAGAGGGAACACACAGAATATTATCAAGTGTAAAAGAACGATCATGAAGAGTAATTTTAGAGGGACCCGTGTGTGAGATAGGTAAACCTTTACCACTAACTGTTGTGACCTCCTCCGGACCATCATACTCAGAGTGGAGAGCAAGATTCCCAAGATCAGATGCGAGGTGATGAGAGGTGCCCGAATCAGCCAACCATTCATCACGCTGAGTAGGGGGTGGCGGCGGCGATGCAAAGTTCGCGCTAGTGTTAGGGTAGCGACGGCAAGTCCTAGCCCCATGGCCCGTTATGCCACACAGCTAACATACGATAGGCCCACGAGTGTGAGAGGGCTGATACAGGCCCGTGTCGTGACTAGGGTTAGGGTTTGAGGGCCCATTGGAGCCCCTACTGCAGCCGCCTCGCTGTGATTGACCCGATAAGGGTCGATTGTGGTCGCAATTGTGGCGAGGGTTGGACCGCGGCTGGGACACGACCTGATTCGCAGAAGCAATCGTGGTGGACTGTTTAAGTTCAAGACGCCATAGATATACTTCTTGACTGACAAGAAGGTCATGCAACTCAGCAAACTGAATTGGGAGCTCTCGAGCACGAATTGGGCCAGCGATGTCACAATAGAGAGACCCAATGCCATTGAGAACATATAGCGTGATGTCGTCATCCTTCACGGGGCCATTAATGGCAGCCAGTTCATCATCCTTTAACTTGACATATTGAAGAAACTTCGAAATAAAACGATCACCCAACTTCATGTTGTTCGGTTCATCCTTCAACTGCATGACACGAGAGCGTGAGCGACTAGCATAGTGTCGTTGCAAGTCGTCCCACACGCCCGCGGAGGTTTCAGCGGAAGCAACAAGTGAAGAGATCTCCACAGAGACAGAGCCAACCAAAGCCGTGACCAAAAGAGAGTCCTGACGAGTCCAGAGGGAGTAAGCCGCCAGCGACTCCGGTGTAGTACCCATCGGCGAACATGGATGGGAGTGGTCAACAAAGTCAAACAATCCATAGCCATACAGGAGGTGATGGATTTGACAACGCCACGCGGGATAGTTCGTACTGGTGAAACCGATTGGAATTTGGTTGGAGTTGATCGGAATCAACGTCACACCGCCAGAGGACGGCCCGTGGAAGGGCGATGATAGCGGTGAGGGAAGGCCAGCCGTGGCGGCAGCGGGTCCGGAGGTGTCGCCGGCGGCATCCTCAACGGAGGAATGGGTAGGTGAGCCCGATTCAGACATATTAGGTCAATGATCGAAGAGAGTCTCATTGGAGAAAGAGGTCTCTTGATACCATATAAGAGAAATAAGAGAATAATATTTGAGTGAATGAATAATTCCATTAACCTCAAGAGTACTTATACTAGAGTACAAGGTAATAAAGTACAACACTAAATAATTACAATAAATACAATAATTAACTAAAGATTAATACAACAATATAATATCATCTAATATGGTTGACATTTATTTTGATTCTTTCTTTATTTTAAGCTACTTAATTAAAAGTACTTTTCACATTGTGCAACAGTTGGTGATCTTCGTGATCACAAGTCTTAACCTTTACAAGCATAATCTAAGCTTATTAACACTAATCGAGTAGCAAAAAGCTTTGATTCTTTTAAAACTTTATTTCTTATATTCTTAAGAAGAAAAAGTTTCTGTTAATTTTCCTCACAGTACACGCTTACACACTTATTTGTAATACATCTTAAATAATTGTTAAACGTTTAACAAAAATCTGAAAACTTTATATAAATAATTTGCCAAAATTATGTAAACTTAATACGTCAAGAATTTGGAATTTAATTTCACTATTGGAGTGTCTTATTATATAATTTATAATGGCAAAAAATTTAAATGTACCAACCTACGCATGCAAGGTTTTATGATGTATATGTTGTTACTCTTGATAGTTTGTGAGTGCTATTATTGCACTTCTTTTAATTTATTTTCAACTTGCCTTTGAGTAGATACATTCAAATGATCATAAATACATATTATAAATTTACCTAACAAGCTTTTATAAATTCTATAATAACACAATTTAAGTATTGGAACCAACTTAATAAAATTTTGTTTTTTTTCTTGTAAGTCTAAATAATTCAAGTGAAACTTTTTAGCAGTTACTTAATATGCACCATAGAAGTATGAACTAGTTTATACTCTATGTAATTTAATTTTATGTTAATAATAATGTGCATCGGTTAGGAATGCAAAATTTAAGAAGTAAACTCCTTTTTTATATTGTAATGAGAAAGGAAATATGAGAGATAAAATTTTTAAAAAAATAGAAGTTTTTTGCTACACGTAGCAAGCAGCAACTGGTGAAAAGTATTGTTGCACACTTGTGAAAAGTACTTTTAGAGTTTTAGCCAGTTGGCTTAAAATAAAGAAATATAGTCAGAATCAATTTCAACCACAAGGTGCATAGGTTTTTCTATGCACCTGGTCCGTGCAAGAATTTTCCCAATGCACCATCTCATTAGAATTTTTTGTTGGCCAAATGCACCTAACCCAGAGTGGATTTTGATTAGTTTTAGGGTTGTTTTGTTAATATAATAATTCTGAACTCGCCCTTCCCGAAATTCACCTTTGTATGCGAATTCTTAAACCTACGGTGCAAAATATTATTATGCTCACCATCGGCACTGGTTGTTAAGATCAACTTTGATGAGGCTCGGTTCGAAGAAGACGGGGCAGTAGGTGTGGGAGTCGTGGCGCGAAATTCACTTGGGGTTACTATCGCGTGGGTACAACGTAGATTAGAGGCATCCCTTGCACCGGTTTGTATTGAGGCTATTGAGGCTTTAGCAGCTAGATGGGCGATAAGACTTGCAATTGGTATGTAGTGATTGTCTCAATGTGATTCACGATATTATTTCTAGACGACCGGGGGACGCGATACAAACAAATATTATTATGGATGTGGTGCGATTATTGAATGCACATGAGAATTTTTCTCACTTGGGTTCGGCGAGAGGCGAATGGCGAGGTGCATCAACTTGCACGAGACGGATCACACAATGTGGAAGGGTCGCACCCTCTTGTTTTTGCGAATTTTTTGTCTTTTTCGTTGATTCATTTTTCATGTAAACGTGGAACAACATTTTTGGCATTAGGGCCAGTTTTAATGATATGATCCTTAGATTCAAAAATAAAATAATAATAATAATGCCAAACTCAATATTAAAATTTAAATCTCTTCTCATTCCCCTTAAAAAGTCTTATAAAAGGAAGAGAGGTAGCACATGTATGACCAGAAGCTAAGATCCTTAAAAAGTCTTATAAAAGGCTTAAAAAGTCTTATAAAAGGAAGAGAGGTAGCACATGTATGACCAGAAGCTAAGATCCTTAAAAAGTCTTATAAAAGGAAGAGAAGTAACACATGTATAACCAGAAGCTAAGATCATTTCCCATACGATGTGAGATAGAGAATCGAATCTTACTTAATTTCCATCATCGCCCAAATTCATTTATTTATTTATGAACTATTTGTTATAATTTGTATCATACTGTATTTGTGTTACGGAGACTTAAACACTACAATGTGTGAAATAGCAAACTCATTCATAGAATTGAAATTTGAACAAACAAAAATCTTATTACACAACGTATATTACAAGTTTACAACAAAGGATTCATGCGTCATTACCTCGTGTTTATCCTTGGTCAACATTTGCGGAAAGAGCGACTTTCGTTGGTGGCAACAACAAGAAGATTTGGACCCACCAAAACCCTCAATAGTTTTACATGTTATTGCAAAAATTCTAATAATCTTGTGATATAATTTGGTTTGTTCAAAAACATTGACATTATGGAAGAGATGATGACGAGATATTGTTCCATTTACGCCCAAATGTAGTTTTCACATCCAAAAATAGAGTGCAAAAATGCCTTTGAAATATGTAAAAATACATATGAAATAATACAATGATAAAACTGTTTATTCCAATTTCCAGTAGGTCTTCATTTGGCTTTAAATAGAGCATTAGGCTTATTTCATGCAGTTCCTGTCCTGATTTAGTTTAGTCGACTTTGTGATCAGAAGAACTTGAAAACCAATTTGCCTTCCACGCAACTGAGGGCGCAAGGAGACGTTCCGCTCTCCAGCCAGAAGATTGAAGCTGCCGCATAACATTTAGACGAAACATCACGTTATAAACCCCAAAAAGGATGCATTGATTTCTTGAACGATGGTCTCGAGAAGAGACATGCACATGCAAACACATTTATAAGAAGATGCGATACACAAAACCTCTATCGATATTCTATAGCAAGCACAAACTAATACCCTGAAGGAACTGAAAAAATGGACAAGCAATTTTGGGGAACACCTGTGAACGGAACATTGACATCAAAGCATGAAGTAAGTATATTGTAATTGAGTAAAATGGTGGACGTATCAAGCATCGCATGTCTGTATTTTGTGCTGGGCAAACATGTGCATAATAGCCAAGAATAGTTACATCTACACCTCTAAAGATTTAAAAAAATTACAGAGACACCGTGTAAGGTAGGAGGCTTGTCTATAATGTTCATCTAAACTTAAAGATTATCTCTGTAAGCTTTCAATCAATGTTTCTGTAATTATTCAAACAGTAGAATAAATCTCAAGTGTTAAGGGTGTAACTATAAAAATGTTATTATAAGCAACTTTACCAGCAAAGAGAGCATTACTTTTTGTTTTATTGGTTTTGTAAAATTTTCTCTAGGAAGAAATGCAACGTCGCATCAAAGTGCGTTCAAAATACCTTGAGAATAAAGGTTTCATAATGTTTAGTCATCCATGATTGGCTCTCCAAATGCTTGGATGTGCCGTTGTCAACGAGTTTTGTCAAGACGAGGGCGTGTATAAACGCTTGTAAGATATCTGCTGCTGTTGAATCTCTGTGCATTATGATACCAGTAGCATCCTGCTTCTCGAATAGTACATACTTTCCTGGAACAGCCATAAAAAGTTAGCTCGAGTATTTAATTTGAAAATTAACAGAAACAAGGGTTTCAACTTCACTCCACCTTTGTCATAATAAGAACCCGTTAGATACGAGAGGTCCACCCTGTTTGCCATGAAAAGGAAATTCAATAAAACATTAAACCCAAATGCAGCTTTGGATTTAGTCAGTACACATTTGCAACGAGCTACATGAATGCAAAATACTCGAGCATCAGAAAGCAGACTGGAAACTTGGGTCTTGAAAATGCTTTAGAAGCTTCAAGAAGCGTTGTAATGTTATGAAAGAACTGAATACTCACACTTCGATACTAGTAAGTGAAGAAATCCTGACACCCAAGTGTACTCGTTGGTGCAGAATCTTGGGACCATTTCCTGTCCACGAAGTCATCCACAGCGGCAAAACATGTTCCATTGCTGACACTTGTTTTGGAGACAGAACTAGCAACCAACATAGAAAGTTTTACTATCAGTTTCTAGACACAAATACATTGAACGGTAAACGAAATATGGCGGTAAAATGTTGAAGAAATCAATACTTATCAGAGACATAATAGAAAAAGGTAAGAATTTTCAAACACAAGGGAATAATTTCAATTAATGTGCATGCATGTCTAGTCCAAGTTACAAACATTTTATTTTTGCTCTTTCATTGTAGATAAATGCGCAAAAAATGGACAACGTGAAAAATCATAAATTTCATACATGGACAAATAATCGGATAAAAAGCTCTTTGCACTCGTGAATTGTACATTTTTGGCACATTGCACACTTGGATAGACACCACATTGCACCGTTAAATTGTAATTCTTAGGCACTTTGCACCCGAGACGAGAGTGTTTTTGTGCATGTGTAAAATCGTCTTTTTCAGTTTAATAAAACAAAATTGCACTTTTGGACCCCCAAAAAACTAAAGAAAAAAAGGACAAAAAGAATAACAGAAATTTTTTACACCAACAAAAAATGTTTTTACAATTCTGGAAAAAGAAAAAACCAAAACAAATATTTTTTCCGTAAACTAAGTCAAAAAGAAAAGAACCTGGAGAGTAATGAGCAATATTAATGGTTGGAAAAGTGCTAATAGCCCGAATCAGGAAAAAAAATAATAGTTTAGGAAATTGAATTGTTCTTCAACACACCCAAAATTAAATCATTAAATTGTAATTGTCAGGCACTTTGCATCCGAGTGTGTGTTTGTGTGTTTTTGCATGTGTAATCGTCCTTTCCAGTTTAATAAAACAACATTGCACTTTTGCATCCAAAATCAAAACATTATTTACACCAGCTGAAGAAAGAAAAAGAAATAACAGAACCTTTTCACAGCAACAAAAAACTTTTTTACAAGAAATTCTGGTAAAAGAAAAACCAAAACAAAAATTGTTTTCAAAATATAAAGAACTTGCAGAATAGTGAGAAATATTAATGAAGGGAAAAGTTATAAAAGCCCAAATCTGGACAAATATTTCTTTTGCCAAAATCCAGTTGTTCTTCAACGCAACCAAACCACCCAATAATTGATCTGAACAGAGATAAAACCCACATCGTTCTGAAATACAACTTTACAGCCAATATGAGAAAATTGTGAAAACATATAAAGTAGTGGAAGCTTACACTAGAAAGATTATGGCACCAAAGCCTATCACTGGTAGAGTAAGAGATCTCCTACAGGCTACAACCATCATGATGAGTGCTCAACCATACCCCAAAACCAATAACTCCGGGAGCTAACAACTACAAAGGACATAAAAAACAAACTTCCAGGTTCTTTTTGTTTTTGACTTAGTTTAGGAAAATGATTTTTGTTTTGCATTTTTTCAGATTTTTCAGGTACAAACGCTTTCCATTGGCGCAATAAAGTTTAGTTATATTTTTTCTTTTTTCAGATTTTTGGTGGTGTAAATAAAGTTTTGATTTTGGGGAGCGAAGGGTATTTTTATTTCATAAAATTGGAAGATACTGTTTTAGCCATGCAAAAACATATGACACACTCTCGGGTGCAAAGTGCAAAAATTATTTAAGGGTGCAACATGTCTGTTATAATTCACAAGTGTGCGGTGCGTCACAGATGTACAATTCACGGGTGTAAAGTGTATTTTACCCATATATAATCTATAGTAATCAATTCAAGAGGAGCAAACGAAACCCACATACTGAGTGTATGAATAAAGAGATCGAACGTCTCACCTTGACCGGTCTCCATGTAATGTAACAAAAGAATTGAGCTTCTTTCAAAATTTAAGGTAGCCAATGAAAGGCAACGGACAGCCCTATAGTTAGCTGCAACAACCCAAGAAACGGATGGTAAATTTTACGGTCTATAGATGGAGATGAGTTTCTTATATTGGGACATGAAGGAGCTACCACAATAAAGGTTATGAGCAAGGAAACTATCAAGGGAGACTAACCATACATATGAAAGACGGTGAGGGACAAAAAACAAAACCAGATGGCAAGTGAGTGTCCCATAGTAAGACGAGCAAGAAGCATTCCTAAAGCCATCCCAACCATTGTTGCAACAGTTTCTTGGCTTCCTTCCTGCAATATTTTGAATTTCAGTAGATACGAATGTAAATTCTTGTAATATCATTAGAATGTAAATTCTTGTAATATCATTAGAATGCAGTACGACGGCACCTTTGCAGAAATATCTGCTGCATTGTTCTGAAGTGCAAAATGTTGTGTTAGAGCTGCTCTAGTGGCACCACTGGCAACCCCAGCTTAATAGAAATATGGCAAGAAAAAGAAGGGAGCAGAACATTAAAAAATCTCTTTTGCAAAGTCCATGTCAGAAAGTGTTTTGAAAATCTAAAAAATCAGATACGGGAAATTTAACTCAATATAATGTATAAACAAAGTCTGTAACTTACTGAATGATCGTGATATGCTCCCCAAGCATACAATCAGCACAAATGCTGATGGAAACAAAGGGGACACGAGGTCCATCAACATCCCTGCAACAATTTCAAGTTTCAGTATACCTTGGTGATATTTTCCAGTATGGGGAGCTTACAAGGATACGATTCCATAATATGAAGACTATACCAAAAATAACTGATGAACAATGGGATTTTTTTCTTTTTCAGGGAAAATATGAAACACTGGGATGAACACTGATATAAGTCTACGTGAAAATGCAGAAGGCTATATGAAACACTGCAAGGTATCACAAAATATAACTAAATAAAATGAACTACATCCAAAAGGATATTTTTGGCCAAAACCCAGCCTTTGAGAACAATTACAGTGATACGTTTCCAGTAATACAAAAATAAGCTCAACGGCAAGTAGTAAAACCCACACTCAGTGCATCTGAAGCAGGTCAAAAAAGTAAGATATTGCTTGAAAGATGGATGGCTTCTTTGATAGAAGAGGTTCATACAGTACCTATCAATGCAGATTCTAATTTTTCTGGATACCTTGGAAAACAACAAATTGTTAGCATAGATTCATTGAAAAACTATGTTCTCGGTTGTGTGCAATTGACAAAAACTAAATCTTGCTCCTTACAGTTTGAACTAAAATGATTAGTTTCTATGTTCCGCTCCCCGCTCCCCCTGCCCCAATCCCCATGATTCACAGAAAAAAGTATATCTTTGACATGTACACTGGAGACACGCATGAGTAAGATAGAATTCAAGAGTCTCACAACATAACGAAAAAACTAAAAAGAAAGAAACTTCGATTCCTTCAGAAATCTGAAAAGAAGAAGGACGTAGGTCTATGTAAGAGTTTGGCTACAGAACAACCATAACAGAGACACATCTTCCAAATTAATCAAACTAATTTCCATGCCGTCCAATCAAAAAAATAGGTGATGAAAGTTTACCAAGGTCGTTCATGAGATCTGCAACAAGACGCCACATTTTAGCATTGCTATCAAGGTTTGACCCCTGAAAGATAGAAGAATATGGGATCATTAGCCAATTTGAAAAAGATAACAAGGAGAGGATTATGAAAATTATTGTATCAACTATCCACCTTTGCAGAAATAAAGCTACATACCAATGAACCAATTACAAACAATAAATAAGCAGAAGAAGTACCTGATAAAATGTAAATAACACACCTCCAAGCATCCCGGTTAAATCCCTCAGAAACCACTGAAATTGTTTTAAAACTGAGAAATTTAGAAACAAGTTCAGAACTTTCAGAGAAATATCCATGATTTAATGCGTAAGACCGTCGATTCCCAATCATATACTTATACCTGAAACGTGGCCCCAATAACCGTAGCAGATTTCTCACCAACCCCGATAGCACTTAAAAGGGCCTACACCGATCAACAGCCAAGACATTGTTAATGACTACTACACGGCAAGGAAACAGTCGTTGATTCAATCTAGATATGCAGTTAAAATACCCCACCTGGGTGGAAAGCATCATCCTCGTATAAGTTGAAAGACCCTACTAAAAATAAAAATCATTGGTAACCCTCTCATCACATTGAAGAAAAAAGGCAGTAACTTGGGTTTAATGCTAAGAAAATCATAAAAGGGATTTTGCAACAACCTGCAATGTGTCCCATATTTGGAAAGGGGTATAATCCGAAGTCACGCTGCGCGGGTATCCCTGCATTTTGCACCAAATGGGCATCAATTTAAGATCATAAAAATCCAGTCTTGACAATCCAAATCAGATTAAAACATTGGAAGAAAGAATTTTTTTTTTTCTTTTCAGCAGTTGAAATGCAACGCCAACAAATAGCTAAAAATATCTCTGACCCTGAATTGCAAATTTGTAGTAAAAAAAAGGCAATGTAATGATGTACCTCGGGAACAAAAGCATCTTGGATTCTGCGAGAGAGATGATTGAATTGGTGAGCGGCTAATCGAACGGAGACACCGGCGACTCTGATGGTGGCGGTTTTGACGAGCTTCTCCGGTACGGTGCCGTTCCATTCCTCGATCACCACGCTGCTGCTGCTGCTGCTGCTGATTTCTGCCCGCCTCCTCTTCTCTGCTTCCATTGACCCGCCACGGTTTTCACCTTTCTTTTTCTTTATTTTTATTATGCTGATGATGATGATGACTCGTTGAATAAACACTGTCTGATTATATATATATAACTACGTTTTTTTTTGTCTTTTGGAAAAGAATAATAACTTATTCAATTTCTAAGAAAATATAAACATAGTCATTATGAAATAATTGGGAATTTGGGGGTATTTTATTAAATTTTAAGATTATTTTGGGGTATTTATTGAGAATTTAAATTAGGAGAAGTTATTGTGTTGTTTGGTGGTATACTGGTATTTATAAAATAAACTGGATATATTTGGGGTGTTTACGAATTATGAGAAGTTATTTTGGTGCTTGGGTGTATTTTTTAAACTTTAGGGGGTGTTTTCAAATTTTAAAAAAATATATTTTATGTGCAACAGTTTTTAAAAATAAAATGTTGGGCAATACATTAAAAAAAATCTGAAGGATAGGTATAATATAGGAAATGCGCTAATAAATGGTGTCTAACTTGTCGTATTTCTCTATAATTTTTCTCGTAAAAGTTCATTCTAATTATGTGCAACTACTACTGGCAAACGTGTTGCTACTTGTTATTCAATCTATGTATCTACTACACCACTTAAATTACACGATACGTCAAGAAATTAATCTCTACTTAAGCGGGCTGGATAGATTATACTGATTTATATATATCTAAGTTTTTTTTATCAAAATTTTGAGACGTTCAAAATAGGTCAAGCAAAAGTTTATACTATAAAACGTTCAACCATGGTGTACTATTCAAGGGACATCGTTCGTGGATAGGAAATAGTTACATTGGCCGAAAATTTGACATTATAGTGGCCATATAACATGTTAATTAGTTAAATCGATATTAATTAGATGTCCGGGTGACTCCATTTTAGGAAGTTAATAAAATAATCATCACATTATATGATCTCTTTCCAATGTATAGTTGGGTGGGTGCTAATTTTGTTAATACTTACTTTATGAAAAAGTAATTTATATACATAGTAGGAGTGGCAAAAGGTATCAAGATCCACCTATCCTTTAGGATTCAACTCATGTTCATAAATATGATCCACTATAGATCCGTGGGGATTTGGATTAGATCTGAATTTACCGAATCGAAGATGGATCTTGATCCGTGTGAATCTGCGTGAATCTGCACGAAATCGCCTATTGATCCACTTGGATCCGTATGAATCCGAGTTTGGATCCGCATGAAACTACCAATGGATCTGTGCAGATCCAAATGTTGATCCATGTGGATCCGCTAATGGATTTGTACTTACCAAAATTTAACAAAAATACATATAATTAAAAAGTAATATCAGCCGATAGTAATAACTAATAAGAAGATATAGCTTTAATTTTTTTTTTTTTAAAAAGACATTAAGCAAAGGATCTGTCCAGGTCCACCTATGAATCCATGTGGATCTGATCTTGGATTTGAGCGGACCCGTCTACGGATCCAAGTGAATCCAATCTTGGACCCACGAGAATCAACATCTGGATTGGGTTGACTCATTTCTGCCCCTTTATGATGTCAATAATTTGAAAGTGCAAAGTGTTCGGTCAATGTTATCACAACATTGAAGCTCCAATGTTAGCCTAACATTGAGTTAATGAAAAGTTAGGATAACATTGAACTCTCGTTGTTACTTCAACATTGAACATTGGAACATTTAAACAATCTTAGTTTTATTTTGAATTATATTTGTTTTGCGTTTATTCAACGGTTAATCTAGTTCCACGTTTTTAGTTGTCTTTGAATATTACAGGATTTAACTTAACATAAGTTAAAGCATGGAGTTTCCATATTCAAGATAATTCCTTAAAACAGTCGAACGCGTCAAGAGAAGGGAATAATAAAAGTTCGAGTCCAACAAGGGAATTTTCCATGGATGAGTTCCAGATTGAAGAAGGTGTCTTTCCTAAATAGAACTCGACTTAATAAGGAAACATTATTCAAGAAGGAACACGAAGGAAAAATGAGGTAGGGTTCAACAAAGAAGGTTGAAGATACCAACCCGTATACAACACACCCTAAAGTTCTAGTTCAAGACTTACATAAAGGTGTGAAGTACATCAAAACAAAAAAAGACAAGAGAGCTAAAGAATTCATAAAGATTCGATCAATTGTTGTTAGGTTTTAGTATTGCTTTTTCGAAGTTTAGGTTAACGAATTAAGTCTAGTTTAGAATTAAGGAGTTGATCTTTGTTTGCTCGGTTGAGTTCGAACAACTTGAGAGTTGAGCAATTTTGTTAAAATTATTATTCTCAACAGTGATTATTTTGCCTACTCGAAAGATTACGATCTGTGTTTGTTCTTATTTTGTCGCATTATATTATGTAATCGTTGTTAAAGCAATCCACTGTTGGCTTAACATCGTGCTTAAAGTCGTATCAACCCCAATCCTACAATTTTACAATTTACTATTTCGGAAAATTTACATGATGTCAAGGAATTTGGGAAGATTATTTTTTCCCTTGGAATGTCTTATTTGCCTTTTCTTTTTGTTTACTTTCTTTTTTTTCATTTTGGAGGAAGCAAAAAAGAGCCTATAAAAAAGATGTTCAATTATATTAAAGCAGAATAAATTTTCTCCTGAATCAAATTTCCTAAAGTTCATTAGATGATTTCCTTTCGTTTTAATATGTGTGTGTACTTTGAAGTATATTCCTGATTAGAAGAGTTATTGTTCCGACCTAGAGAGTTCAACAATAGGCTTAACCGCTTAACATATCAAAAGGCAATTATTGACTTAGCACACGTCGAGCCACTCGTGCTCTAATTCGTTTGTCGTTTTTATAATTGGAGAGCTGACTTGGTTTTTTCTGAACAGAGAAGAGCTTCATTAATTAATTACGAGTAAGGCATACATTTCCTATAAAGATATGCATGACGTATGATTGTAATGACAAATTCTTGAATTATGAAAATAAAAGACAAGAAAATATTACAAAGTAAATATGAATAAATTTAAGGTACAATTGTGGTGCAATCTCTATTATTCCTCTGATTCTTTTCTATAACAAGTGATTTTGAAATTTTGTTGACTTGAGAGTGGATTTGATTTTGGTCTCTTCCACGTGTATTCGAGTTGAGCATTAATCCAATGGCTTTTGAGCTTGATCTTGTATTAGCAATCTACTTGACTTAATCTTCACGATAAACACTTTGATCTTCGTCTTGATTTCTTGTTGTTGTTGAATGTCAATCTTCTTTGGAGGAATCTTGATTTTCAAAATACTTGGATATTTGATAAACGTTGATTCGAGGGGTTGACGGCTTGATCTCAGATTGAACAAAATTTTTATT
The DNA here is from genome assembly GCA_948329865.1 of Linaria vulgaris. Classification (NCBI taxonomy): domain Eukaryota; kingdom Viridiplantae; phylum Streptophyta; class Magnoliopsida; order Lamiales; family Plantaginaceae; genus Linaria; species Linaria vulgaris. The sequence continues at coordinate 80,181,490 of OX415253.1, forward strand.
TGGAATTTGATTTGAAGGTTTGAAGAAGAACGATATGATCCTCGTCTTCAGTTCTTCGGATATGTTGGGCTTTGCTATTCTTTGAAGGAACTTCAATCTTCAAAAATGGTATTTCAAAGGTCTTGTGACTTGATCTCGGATTAAACAGACTATTGGTTTGAAGATTGTTGAAGAACGATATGAACTTGGTTTTGAATTTATTGAACTTCTTGGAGTTTGATCTTCCTCGGCAGAAGTACGATCTTCAAAAATGATTTTTGAATGGAATTGAGACTTGATATCGGATTGAAATGAGTTCTTTACGAAAAACACCTTGAAGATTATGAAGAACGCCTTAAAGATTGATGTACTTGGTAGAGAGGATTTGTTGAACTTCCTTGCTCTGAATTCTTGAATGTGGAATTGTGTTTTTTCTTCTTGAAGACCACCTCTATTTATAGTTGCGGAGTGAATCTCAATTAGAGTCCCCCGATGAGATGAACAGTTGTGATAATGTCTACAATTTCTTGATTTGGAAGACTTCATCTAAGTGAATCTTCTTTTCATCTCTTGGGGATTGAGACTTGGTGGGGAATTCTTTCCCTATGTTGAGATTTGGTGGAGAATCTTTTCCATCTCTTGAAGATTGAGACTTGAAGGAGAAGGCTTTCCAAGTTTTGAGATTTGATGAGAAATTATTACTTTGTCTTAAGATTTAATTAATAAATTTTTTAATCCCTCAAAATATTGTAATTAAAAAATAATATATTTTCCTTTCTTGCATATTAAGACTTACCAATATTTAATTTAGGGAAAAAAGCAGACGGTCCCCTTAGCTTTCGACCGTTTTGGACTTTGTCCCCCCAACTTTGATTTTTAGCACTTTGCCCCCCCCAGCTTTGAATTCCGTCAAACGTTACCCACCGACGTAGCATGGCCGTTAAAAATAACGAATATTCCGTTAAAAAATGAACATTCCGTTAAAAATGCCAAAAGTTGGGGGGCAAGTGTCAAAATTTAACGGAATATTTGTTTTTGGGAAAAAATTACTTTTGGTCCCTTATTGTGGTATAGTTACGATTTTAGTCCCATAATGTGGCATTGTCCATATTTAGTCCCTTATTGTGGCATTTTGTACAATTTTGGTTCAATGGACAGTTTTTTAGCCCCTAAGTTATTTTTATTAGCAAAAAACACCCCCATAAGTTATTTCTAATTATTAAAAATTCTCGTGTGTTATATATTCTCTTAGAATCATATTTTCACCCAAAAAAAAAGATAAAAATAAAAAATTTCCTAGATTACAATGTAAAATTAGATTTTTAAAAAATTTTAATTATTAATATTAATATTTTTAAATTTAAAAAGAAAAAAGACCCAATATAATAAAATAATGATAGTAAAAAACCTTTTCCTCCGCACAAAGTCTTCTCCAATCCTCGGTGACCAACCACCTCTTCAGGCGCCACTTCGAAGCTTAATTACTGACGAAATAATCGGTGCCAAAGGACATTAATTTGGATTTTTTATAGGTATGTTGGGAGGGAAAAAATTGTAAAATAAAAAACAAAAGTGGGTGGTGGTGGTGGAAAAGGGGGGGGGGGGGGAGGGTGGAGGGAGATTTTTTTTTTAAAAAAAATAAATTATTTTATTATAACTAGGTCTTTTTCTTTTTAAGTTTTTGTCATGAAATAAATAATTTACTTTTTCAGTGAAAAATCATAGATTGGACTGAAAAAAGAAGGAAAAAATGGGTGGGGCGGGAGTGTTTTTTTTTAAAAAAAAAGTTGAATTATTTTATTATAATTAGGTCTTTTAAAAAAATGACATGTGATAAATAAGTCTATCTTTTTAGTGAAAAGTCTTTAATTGGACCAAAAAATATGAAAATGGGGAAGAAAACAAATTGGGTGGTGGCGGTGGTGGTGGGGAGAGAGAATTGTTTTTGTTAATTATTTTATTATAATTGGGTCTTTTTTTCTTTTAATTTTTTTTTCATAATTTATTAAAAAAAATCTAATTTTACATAATAACTTAGGGAATTTTTTAATTTAGCTTTCTGTAAGTGAAAACACAATTTTAGGAGAATATATAACATGCATAGGATTTTTACTAATTATAAATAACATATGTGGGTATTTTTTGCTAATAAAAATAACTTATGGGGCAAAAAACTGACCATGGGACCAAAATTGTACAAAAAGCCACAATAGGGGACTAAATGTGAAGAATACCACATTATGGGACTAAAACCGTAACTGTGCCACAATAAGGGACCAAAAATGATTTTTTCTCTTTGTTTTTTTGATGGAATATTCTCGTCGGGGGTAACGTTTGACGGAATTCAAAGCTGGGGGGGGGGGGGGGGGGCAAAGTGCTAAAAATCAAAGCTGAGGGGGCAAAATGCAAAACGGGCGAAAGCTAAAGGGGTGATCTGCTTTTTTCCCTTTAATTTAATAGACACGAAATTAATGTGTCTACAATGATTCTAGAAGATATGGTGGTTATTTAAAACCAAAATATATGTACAGTATTTGATATGGAGTTATCGACTACTTTTATGCATTACGTCATAAAAGCAGTGCCTTGGTTTGTAAACTCAAGATATACTCAATTATTTTTCAAAACATTTGCCAAAAATAGTATGGAATATACGGACTACTATCATAATGTTGTGTATATATATATATATATATATATATATATATTACTTATATATATTACTACGACAAAGGATTTAATATGTAATATAATATATAATAGATTCAGTCAAACCTAATCAATATAATTCTACTATCCCATTCCCTTCCCTCTGTTTCGTCTTTTTATCTTTCCTCACATCTAATGAAGTTTTAGGGCTTTCCGGTTTTGGAAGAGAAGATAAAGCAGTTATCCGAAGTAAGTGGTTTTGATGTAGATACTTAATACCACTTTAATTTTACTTTGAGAAATTACATCTTTTAGAATTTTACTTCAAATCCTGATTAATTTGTAATGATTAACCTTATTATAAAGTCCATGTATTCCACTCTATTTATTTTTCATATGACTTTTGGTTGTTCAATACTCAGAATTTCACGTGCCCTACTTTATTTAGCAATTACGAAATCTATAGCATCATGCATGCATGTGTTCCCAAACTTTAAATTCATATTCAGTCGACACTAATCGCTAACACTTGTATGTTTGGTTTAACTGTCTTGCCAGTTACTTGATTACAAGTTTTGTATCGTTTTTTTATTCTTTTCATCTCTTGTACGATCTTGATCTGAGCTTGATATGGAATGATAAATTTTCACGTGCCTCGTAACATTACAGGTTGGTTGGCGATATGAGCGTAAGTACTGAATGAAGGTGAAGTAAAAAAAATCTCGAATGAGCGGTTTTGCGAATGGTGAAGATTGCATTTGCAATTTGCCTGAAAGTATTACTAGCAAATTCTGTCTTGCCTATCAACTAAAGACGTTGTTCGAACATCTGTTTTGTCTAAAGAATGGGAGTTCAAGTGGACCAACATTTATAGGACGAAATATTAAAAATGCCCGCTAACTTTTTTTAAAAAGTTAAAACGCCCGTTTTTTCGGGTCTTGCCAAAATGCCCCATATGTTTCAATTTTTTTGTTAAAAATGCCCTCGACCCTTATTCGGGTTGAAATTGCCTACGTGGCGGTACATTGGCTGCCACGTCAATAAGTGTTCCGCCACATCATATTTTTCAATTAAAAATATTTTTTACACAAATCCTTGTAATTTTAAAAATTGTACTTACACCCCATAGTAAATTACATTTTGCACCCCCAATATATATATATATATACAACAACAACAACAACCAAGCCTGTAATCCCAATTAAATTGGGGTAGGCTATATGAACCATGAATGAATCACGTCGAGTCGTGAACATGAATCTTCTGCCTCCATAGGTTTCGGTTGACGAGCATGTCTTCATTTAGATCTTTTAGCTTCATGTCGTTCCGTATGACCTCCATCCACGTCTTTTTCGGTCTCCCACGAGCTCTAGCCGTCTGTCCTAAGTCGAGATCTTCAACTCGTCGTACCGGTGCATCTATGGGTTTGCGTTTAACATGCCCAAACCATCTTAAACGATTTTCTCGCATTTTCTCGTCAATGGCCGCCACACCCAATTTATGCCGAATATCTTCATTGCGCACTTTATCTCTCCTAGTGTTACCGCACATCCACCGAAGCATGCGCATCTCTGTAACGTTCATTTTCTGTGCATGACTTTGCTTAATAGCCCAGCACTCGGAGCCATAAAGCAAAGCAGGTCTAATAGCCGTACGATAGAACTTTCCTTTAAGCTTTAAAGAAAAGTTACGATCGCACAGAATCCCTGTCGCACTCTTCCACTTTGTCCATCCAGCTTGGATGCGGTGGTTGACGTCTCCATCTAACTCTCCATCCATATGCAGTATGGAGCCTAAATACCGAAAATGCGCACTTCTCGGTATCTCTTGGCCATCCAACTGAACCGTGCCATCGTTGTTTCTTCGTTGTTTGCTAAACTTGCATTCGAGGTACTCTGTTTTTGTTCGACTTAGTCGAAATCCTCGCGCTTCTAATGTTTGTCTCCATCGTTCTAATTTAGCGTTAACTCCCATTCTCGTCTCATCGATGAGGACAATATCGTCTGCAAACAACATACACCATGGGACTCGGTCTTGGATGGCTCTGGTTATTTCATCAATTACAATGGCAAACAAAAATGGGCTCAAAGCTGACCCCTGATGTAAGCCAATTGTAATTGGAAAGGCGTCTGTTAAACCGCCACAAGTTCGGACACTTGTCACCACATTCTCATACATATCTTTTATGATGTTGATATATTTAATGGGTACCCTCTTCTTCACCAAGGTCCACCATAATACATCTCGCGGTACTTTGTCATATGCCTTTTCTAAGTCGATAAAGACCATATGCAAATCTCTACTCTTTTCTCGAAAGCGCTCAATGAGCTGACGAATCAAATGGATGGCCTCTATGGTCGACCTTCCGGGCATAAATCCAAATTGGTTCTCAGATATGGGAACAATTTGTCTCAATCGGTGTTCGATCACCCTCTCCCATAGCTTCATGGTATGAGACATAAGCTTTATCCCACGATAGTTAGAACAGTTTTGGACATCGCCCTTGTTCTTATATAGAGGTATTAGCGTACCCTTCCTCCACTCTTCTGGTATTTTATTTGTTCGCCATATTTTGTTAAAGAGGTCCGTCAACCAGGTCACCCCTATCTCTCCCATGCTTCTCCAAGCCTCAATAGGGATACCATCTGGGCCAACGGCTTTTCGAGTCTTCATCCTCTTCAAGGCATCTTTGACTTCCGACCTTCTGATACGGCGCATAAAATCGCGGTTCAGGTCCTGAGGGTACTGCGAGATGTCACCCACTGCTTGGGTGGGGCCTCCATTGAACAAGCCCTCGAAGTACTCCCTCCACCGTGCTTTGACCTGATCCTCACGCACTAAGACAGTCTGACCTTCATCTTTGATGCATTTCACTGCACCTAGGTCTCTAGTCTTCCTCTCTCTAATGCGAGCAATTTTGTATATATCCTTCTCGACCTCCTTGCTATCTCTCTTCTCATAAATTTCCTTGTACACAGCCTCTCGCGCTAGTCCAACAGCTTTCTTTGCTTCTTTCCTGGCTAGCTTATACTTTTCAAAGCTTGCTCCATCATGGTTCTTCTTCAAATCCCTGTAGCAATCCCGTTTGGCCTTGATTGCCGCCTTTACTTCTTCATTCCACCATGACGTGTCTTTACCTATCAGGCTACTACCTCGGGATTCACCTAAGAGGTCTTTAGCTACCTTCTTGATACAACAAGCCATTTTGGTCCAAGTTGCATCTGCATCGTCCTCAGTCTTCCAGTCTACCTCTTGAACCACTCGCTCTACGAAGGCCTTTTGGGTAGACTCCTTAAGCCGCCACCACTTAATTCTAGGTTCCAACCGGCGCCTACTCCTCTTCACTCCTTGCCGCAGTCTAATATCCAACACCAAAAGCCTATGTTGCGTAACCACACTTTCCCCGGGGATGACCTTGCAATCTATGCAACGACTTCTATCTGCCCTCCTAGTTAAGAAGAAATCTATTTGGCTCTTATTTGACCCACTCCTATAAGTGACCAAATGAGACTCTCTCTTCTTAAACCAAGTATTTGCTACAAGCAAATCATATGAGAGGGCGAAGTCTAAGATAGCGTTTCCCGGCTCATTGCGATCCCCAAAGCTATACCCGCCGTGGATGTCCTCGAACCCATCACGGCTAGATCCTACATGACCATTAAAGTCACCTCCAATGAAGAGTTTCTCGCTACTAGGGATCCTTTGTACCATCTCGTCCAAATCTTCCCAAAACTTACGTTTCACGGCTTCGTCTAGTCCTATCTGTGGTGCATAGGCACTAATGACATTCAAGATATCCTCGCCTATGACCAACTTGACCAGTAAGATCCTGTCGCCCTTCCTTCTGACCTCCACCACGTCCTCGAGCCAAAGCTTATCTATGATGATCCCAACACCATTTCGGTTCTTCTCTGTCCCGGTATATCAAAGCTTACAACCCCAAGGGTCTACTACTTTGGCCTTTTCACCAACCCACTTGGTCTATATATATATATATATATATATATATATATATATATATATAAAATAATACTAATAAACACATATATATATATATAAATTATAATAATAAACATATATGTAACTATTTATAAAATAATAAATAGTTTTATAATATATAAAAAAATAAAAATAATAAAAAAAGACAATTAAAAAAATAAAATAATCATCATTTTCATCACACAACCCATACCACCCCCCACGCCCGCTGCCATCACCACCATCAGCCCACCTCGTGACGTCGCCACCCCCGTCGTCGTCATCACTACAAGAAAATCGCTCATTTCCAACGGCCTCCAACGGAATCGGCCGTCGGAAATGAGCGAAACTCTTTTCCGACGGCACCTGACCGTCGGAAAAGGTCTTTTCCGACGGCAGGTTCCCGTCGGAAAAGTTCCGACGGGCTTCACCCGTCGGAAAAGAACAAAAGAAAATAATAATAAAAAAAAATCTGACCGACGTGACGTCATTTCCGTCGGCACTAGGCCGACGGAAAAGACGACTGCCGTCTTTTTCGTCGGCCTAGTGCCGACAGAAATGGCCGTGGGACCGGCGCCTTTTGGTCAAGTTTAATTTAATAAAAAAAAACAAAAAAAAATTCTATAAATACCCCCCCAAAATTTTTTATTCATCACACCAATCACTCTTCATTCTAAATATTTAAATCCTACTTTCTTCCAATATATCTTTTTTTTCTAAAAATTGTCATTTTATAAATGGCCGATAATCGCAAAGAAATTATTGATAAAGGCAAAGGGAAACAGAAATTCTATATTTCCAATACAAATTTATCGAGATCCCTCTTCGATAAACTTTCGAGTAAGTTTAAATCTCGGTGTGGTGGCGATGCTGAAACAATTTGTCCCGACGAAGTTACCCAACAATTCAAGGAACCTCCGCCACAAACTCAGCATACTCCGGTTGTTACCCAACATCGCCCAACTACAACTCAGGCCCCTAGTCCTGCTCGTGAACAACCACAACGCCCCACCACTCGGAGCCAAAGAGCTGCTGCTCCCCGACTGAGGGACGACCCCGATCCATTGTTTCCGCCTGGAATTACTCCTCCACATTTAGTTGTTCCGCATGGCATGATGGACGAACTTCCACAAGCCAACAACGAAGGAACTTCGTCGGGACGACAACCCTCGCCAGCATATGTTGCTTCTGAATCTGCTTCTAATAATACCAATAGGATGCCTAGAGGACGGGCGAAGGGTCGGGGTACTACAAAATCAGACGATGCGAGGCTCAAAGTTGGGGGTGAACGAGCATTTTCAATTTGATAAAAATTTATGTGACGATACTATCGACACAGTTAAGCGATCAATTCAAGTTACGATAACAAGCATAGTGACCGAACCGGCGATACATTACTCTCAGTTATCCGAGGCACGAAAAGAAAAATTCATAAACTGGTTCAGGGTACCTTCTTTTAACTTATTTTAACACATTTTTCATTATTTATGTCCATTATAATTTTTGCATTCTACTTATATGTTATCATATTTTGAAGACTATATACAAATGAGATCTACAAGAAAAGGATAACATTAGAACGGCATTCCATAAGGTGGCACAAGTAAAATGGAGGGATGCCATATACGAGTGCAAAAAGCTCTACAGGAAGCGAGCTAAAGACCCCCAATGGTACCAAAAGACTTGGCTTCCAATCGGCTTTGAATCGACGTACTGTAATCATTGGGAGAATGAAAGGACGATTGAACTTGCAGAAAAAGCAACTGAGAATCGACTGGCCAATAAGACAAAGAGCGTCGATGGAAAGGGATCCTTAGGTACGTACCACGGTGGATCTGTGAGTACACAAGAGAGGAGCTACGCAACGGTACGATATGTTAGGATTTCCTTGTTTGCAGAATACATTTTGTGATATTTGTGTTACTCTTTAACATTACTATTGTTTTAAAAAAAATGTTGTTATAGTATGGCACGGATGATGTGATACGCTTCGACGAGCAATACATGCACGACCACTTAGTAGTGGATCCAGATGGAAGAATACTCTATTGGGACCCCCCACAAGCAGAAGAGTATTTAGTAAGTTATCTTAATTAAGCACGTATATGATTGTTTTGCGTCTATACCTTTTTCATTTATTTACTTTGAACATTGTAGAAAAAATATTATGAAGCGCTCGAGGATAATTTTGGTCAAGACAAAGCCAAATGGCCGCTTTAGTTTGACGTCAATATCGCGGCCATTGCAGATCATAATGGCACACATGGGAGGCTCAAAGGCAAAGATAGGTGCAATGCCCTCGCAGATTATGGTAAGTCGCAGGGTAAAAATCTTAACCCTACTGAGGTGGTAAGAACACGTAAAGCAGTCAAGGATGCTACTGTTGAGTTGCAACAAATCGTTGCGGGTTTGTAGAAAAAGATTATTATCGATGTGGAGGGCCAAGTGGCGAGGGACCGGGAGGATTGGAGGCAAGAGCGAGCTCGTGAGAGAGAGGAGAGAGAGCGGGAGCGAGCTCGTGACCGAGAAGAGAGGGATCGTTATCAATGGACCAACCCGCAGAGATTCAACACCAACAACTACAATTCAAGCAACTTTCCTCCAAATCAGTTTCATGGAGCGCAAAGTCAACCGAACGATTATTGGCAACATAACCAGACACAACCTGGTCAAAACTATCAGTATTGGGACCAAGAGTTTCATGGCACAAACACGTCGTGGCAAGTGCCAATCGGTCATACGAGTCAGCCAAGTACGCATGGCCAAAACAACAACCTTAATTTTGAACAGGACTTGGATTATTTGATGTCGTCTGACATTGGTGGGAATAATCGGCGCCATAGTGTTAGTGGGGATCGTCGTCGCCATAGCGTTAGTGTGGATCGTACATGTGCCTCCAGAAGTACACAACAGGATAATGTTGCGACCCATGTTACTCAGAACGAGGAAACGATAACCGACCTATCAAGTTTGCCTATCGGGGAGGTCGACTTTTTGAGTAGTGATTGGTTGAATCTCCAAACCGGAAATCAACAATATCGGCCAAGGGGTAACAGAGGTAAAGGCCCCGCCACTCAGGAATGAAGATGTTATGTGTGTTAGTGTGAGTTTGTATGTTTCAATTACCATTTTAAGTGTTGTATGTTTTATGTTATTTGTGTTAGTGTGAGTTTGTACGTTTCACTTACCATTTTAAGTGTTGTATGTTTTAATTACCAGTTATGTTGTGTGTAATCAGTTTACGCGTTTGAAGTAATGTTTTGTAATTCGACTATATAAATCGTTATTTTGCTACCGTATTTGATGCGAATTACATACTTGATACTACTTGGCTTAAATACTGGATATTTGAAGAAACGATTACAAAGTGGTAACAAATACATTATTGAACTCGAGTACATTGGTATCAAGTGTTATCGTCCTCGTCATGGTCCGAATAGTCGTCTTCAACCACCTCGTACACGTCATCTGCCAATTGTCTTTCAATGTTAAAGTCGTTCAAATCTGCACACAAGTTTAGTCCAGGCGACTCATCATCTTGAAAGAGTTCTGCGGCTTCTTCTTCTTCTTGCATTGGCGACATATCGATCATGTTCCTTGCACGAATAGGGCAAACTGCCCACCATCCTCTCCTCTGCGCCACATGTTGTGCTGGATATGGAGTGTAGTACACTTGGAGAGCCTGGTTTGCAAATATGAATGGTTCATTGGTAGTGAGAGCACACGTAGGATTGATATCAACCATTCCGTACACCGGGTGTATTGTCGTACCACGACGGGTGATATCGTACCACACACATCTGAAAAATACAATTGATTGTACCCTATCATGCTCGCCGCACCAGAAAACCTCAATGATGTCATTTAGCGTCCCGTAAAAATTGGTGCCCTCGACCCCTTCACCGCTGCCCTTGACATAAACCCCACTACAATTTGTTTGTTTGCCCTCATTGAACGCTTCTGTTCGAAATCTAAAACCATTCACTTTGTAACCTGCGTACCCTTTTATTAGTGTGTTTGCCCCTAAGGCGAGGGCGTACAAACGTTGATCTACTTCATACTTTCCAGAGCAAACAGTTTCTTTAAACCATGGCACGAACTCAGCTATCCGCTTTCTTTGAATTTGTTGTTGAGTAAGACCGCCGCAAAACAAGTCCTCAAACAACCTATCAAACAGGTGAAACGTAAATCTCATCAACGTATTAAATAGATTCAAAAAGAAGATGTAAAAATATTAACTGTTATATACATACGTGAACCAACCGTCGACTTATGGACAATTCATCATCGTGTAAAGCTCAATAAGCCTCAGCTCCTCGGAAGTAAGACGCCGTTCTTTTTTATCTGGTTTTAGACCTTTCCCTCTTCGATGGAAAATAGAAAGCTGCCCTGTAAAATCACCATATAATTCAGCCTCATTTCGACTGAGCCTGTTGTATCTCGTTTCAACATCTTTTTCGAAATAGCGCGAACACAAATGGGTGGTCTCGGACAATATATAAGAATTTGCAATGCATCCTTCAACGCGAGCTTTGTTCAACACAGATTTCTTCAACCCAATCATTCGCCTATTAACAAACCAGTAATTCAATAATAGTATCGGATAAATACATGACAAATAATGTTGGAAATACAAAACGGCTTACCTTTCAAATGGGTACATCCAACGATATTGAACCGGTCCACCAACTTTGGCTTCGTAGGGAAGATGTATCGCCAAGTGTTCCATAGAATCAAAAAAGTCGGGGGGAAATATCGTCTCTAATTTGCAAATTGTTATCACAATAGATTCCTCCAATCTTGCCATGTCCGAGGCTTTAATCTCTGTGGCGCACAATGCTCGGAAGAAGATACTAATCTCTACTAGGGCCCCCATATCGGATCAGGCAGCAAATCACGAAATGCAATAGGTATTAACCTTTGCATAAATACGTGACAATCGTGACTCCTCATCCCAGTCAACCTCAACTGTTGTCGTTGCACACAACGTTTAATGTTTGAAGCATATCTATCTGGAAATCGCAAACCAACCAACCACTGACACACTAGTTTCTTCTGAGGCCTATCAAGACAATACTTGGCCTTTGGCTTGTCGGTTCTACCATCATCTCGATCGGTGACAAAAAGCTCTTCCCTAGTTGTCAACTCCGCTAAATCTCTCCTAGCTTTTACGTTGTCTTTTGTCTTACCCGGGTCGTCCATCACTGTGTTCTTGATGTTGTCGAAGAAATTCTTCTCGCAGTGCATCACGTCCAGATTGTGACGGATCAGGTTTGTACTCCAATAGGGTAATTCCCAAAAGATGCTCTTGTACGACCAATTGTGCTCTTCCCCATATCCAACTATTCTTGGTGCGTCTGGATTCATAGACCTTGGTGGCAGTTGTTCAACAATTGCTGCCATTTGAGCACCGATCCTCCGTTGTGGAGGGCCATCGTATTATGTGTTTCCATTGAACATCGAACCGTCATGGCGAAATTCATGGTCATTTGGCAAGAAACAACGATGACAACCCCACCACGTAGGTTTCCCACCGTAAGGTAACGGGAACGACTTTGTGTTCTCCATGCAATAGGGGCACGATAACTTCCCATGTGTGCTCCATTGTGACAACATCCCGTACGCTGGAAAATCACTAATAGTCCACATTAATGCAGCCCTCAACTGGAAATTCTGACTCCTGAATCTATCATAAGCACGAACACCATCATGCCACAACCCCTTCAACTCGTCGATAAGGGGGCGAAGCATAACGTTAATGTTTTGTCTTGGGCTTCGCGGACCCGATATGATCAAGCTCAAGAAAATAAACTCCTCTCTCATGCAAAGATCTGGAGGAAGGTTATAAGGAGTCACGAACACTGGCCAACATGAGTATTGGGATCCGAAGTTTCCAAATGGAGTGAAACCGTCTGTGCAAAGACCTAGACGAACGTTTCGTGGCTCGGCAGCAAATTCAGGGTCTGTCCTGTCGAAATGTTTCCACGCTTCCCCAGATGTCGGGTGAATCATAACATCGTTCGAAGACCTACACTTTAAGTGCCACGACATGTGCTCAGCAGTTGTTGGAGTCATGAAGAGTCGTTTAAGCCGTGGGGCCAACGGGAAGTACCATAATTTTTTCTTTGCCACATGTTTTTTTCTTCCTACAGTTTCATACCTATTTTCCCCACATTCAGGACACACTATGTAATCGGTAGATGCAAATTCCCCGTAGAACAAGAAACAACTGTTATCACAAACATCGATTGTTTCGTATCCTAACCCCAAACCCTTCATTAACTTCTTGGCAGCATTCAGATCTGCGGGCAAACAATGGCTATCTTCTGGCCCCAAACACTCGCGTGATAATTTGTAAAACTTTGCACACTCAGCTCTGCTAGAGTTATACTCTAGCTTGGTAGTAAAAAACTCAGACACCCACTTCAAAATAGACATGTTTTCCGGGCCGCACAACTTAATCTCGGACGATTTCACCAATTCCAAAAATTGTTTTGCATCGGCGTTAGGCTCCTCGTCGCACTCGACATTTTGAAATTGGCATCGGAAAGTATCATCTAATAAAGCTCCAAAAGAATTGTCGTGTTGAAGAGCTATCAGATCATTTCTAACTGTGTGACTTGACGACGCACCTAGGAGGCTATTATACTCGTTGTAATTTCCCCGTGAAACACGCATACACGATACCCCTCTACAAAACCCCAGCGATGCAGGTGAGCAGCTACTTCGTTAGATTTCAAATATTTTCTATTGGTGCATTTTCTACAAGGACATTTTAGATTTCGACTATCGTCTAGATAACATTCTTGAGCTAACGCAAACAGCATAAAATTGAATACACCTTCGGCAAATCTTTCTTTCACTCGACCTTTCTCGGCCAAACGATCGTACATCCAATTTCTATCTTCATTTGAATACATTATTATCTATAAAATTAATAGTTTTTACCGTTATTAATACGACAAAATTACACTTCGAGTCTACAATTAAAAGAGATTGTAAGTATAAAAGCGTGTATGTACCTCTTGTAGAAAACAATTAATCTGTCGGACACAACGCTGGAAAGAATCTCTAACACCCGCCTCGTTGCTATTCTTCAATTTGCAAACAAAAATAACTTAAGTTAATTATATTAACATATATATATATATAGCGTACATGTATAAAAATATTACGTAAAATCATAATAAAATGCGAATACGAACCTTAATTTTTGAAAGGAGAAGATTGTGATTTGAATTTATAAACCTCTCTCGGACTATATTTATAGGCAAAAAGCCTCCGAAAATGGTCTTTTTCGACGGCATGGTGCCGTCGGAAATGAGCATCTCCGGAGGCTTTTTGACGCGGATCGCTGACATGGCACCATTCCCCCTCCAAAATCTATAAATACCCCCAAATTTTACACCTAAAAATCATTCATTTATACACAAACACTCAAATTATATCTCCCTAACTACATTTCTTCTCTCAATTCTTTCTTCAATTATTTTTCTTACTTATATTTTCTTTATATTTTTTATCTTATCATATATATTTTGTTTTCTTACACATATCATATATTATTCTTAATACTTTCATAATAAACTATTTTTATTAATCTATATATATTACAAATTAGTTTATATTTATATTTTTCGTACCAAATAATTCATTTTTTATAATTTATATATAATATTAATGTTTATATATATATGTTTTAATTATAGCCTTTTCCGAAAATTCGGACAAAATTTGAGATGAAAATTAACAAAAATTGTTTTTTTTCGATTTTTTTTTAATATTTATGAATATTATTTTCGACGGCAATGAGCCGTCGGAAATAATTTTTTAATAATATTTAAATATTATTTCCGACAGTACTATTCCGTCGGAAATGGTATTTTAATAATATTTTTTAAAATAATTAAATATGTATTCTTAAATTTAATATGTATTTTTAAAAAAACACGTATGAAATAATACGTATTTAATTAAAAAATACGGTACAAAAAATGTATTTTTTAATTAAAAGAAGTTTTCCGACGGTATAAAACACGCTTTCCGACGGCATCGTACCGTCGGAAAACACTATTTCCGACGGCATAGTACCGTCGGAAATACTCTTTTCCGAAGGTACTATGCCGTCAAAAATAGTGTTTTCCGACGGTACGATGCCGTCGGAAAAGAGGACAATTCCGACGGCATAGTACCGTCGGTCTTTTCCGACGGGTTCGTGCCGTCGAAAATGTCCGACAGCTTTTCCGACGGCACGAACCCGTCGGAAAAGACTTTTTCTGACGGCACTGCGCCGTCGGAAAAAGCGTTTCCTACGAAAGCTTTTCCGTCGACCATTTCCGACGAATTAAATCGTCGGAAAAGACCATTTCCAACGGGAAATAGGCCTTTTGCGACGGGTTTTGTGCCGTCGGAAATGGCCGTTTCTCTTGTAGTGCATCATCTTCATCACACAAATTTCTGCGGGTTAGAGTGAGCTCGATTTCAGGCGGAGAGCTCGATTTTCGGCGAGATCGATTTCCAGTGACTTCAATTTCCGGGCGATTTTCATCGAAATCCGTCAACTTTCCATCGATTTCCCATCAATTTTCGTCGATTTCTAGCTCGGTGGTGGTAGGCATAGGCGGCGGCAGCGACCGGGGGGGGGGGGGGGGGTAGGGTACGGGAAGGGGATGAAGTATTTTAACTTTTTTTTAAAAAAAATTATAACTTTTATATATATTTGTTTATTATATTTACACACACACATATATATATATATGTTTTTATTTTTACAAATAATTATATATATATGTTTATTATTATTATTTTTACAAAATGTTTATATATATATATATATGTGTGTGTGTGTTTTTTTATTATTAATATATATATATGTATATTTATTATATTTACAAAATAGTTATATATACGTTTATATATATATATATATGTTTATTAAGAAGATGATTTATTTTTTGAATATTTTTAATTATATATATATATATTTATTATTATTATTTATATATATGTATTTATTATTTTTACAAATAGTTATTATATGTTTGTATATATTTGTTTATTATTTATATATATTGGGGTGCAAAGTGCAATTTATTTTGGGTGCAAATACAATATTTAAAATTAGAAGGGTTTGTTTACAAAATATTTTTTGGCTGAAAATATGATGTGGCGGGAGAATTTATTGACATGGCATTGACTGTACCGCCACGTAAGAAGTTTTAGCCCGAATAAGGGTCATGGGCATTTTTGAATTTTTTTTAAACATATGGGGCATTTTTGGCAAGGCCCAAAAGAAAAGGCATTTTAACTTTTAAAAAAAAGTTAGCGGTCATTTTTAATAGGACGAAATATTAAAACTGTCCTATAACTTTTTTTCAAAACTAAAAATGCCCGTTTTTTTCGGGTTTTGCAAAAATGCCTCGTAAGTCTTGATAAATCTTGCAAAAATGCATGATTGTCTTATTTGGGCCAAAATTGTCTACGTGGCGGTACAGTGGCTGCCACGTCATAAAATAGCTCCGCCACGTCATATTTTCAGCCAATAATATATATATATATATATATAAATAGTAATAAACATATATATAAATAATAATAATAAACATATATATACAAATAATAAAGATATATATATATATAAAATAATAAACATATATATATATAAATAAAACAAATAACAATAAAACACAAAAAAAAAAAAAAAAAAAAAAAAAAACCTAACCTCACCCCGTGACACCCTACCCCCCCCCCCCCCCAACTACCGCGAGTTTCAGTGGTGGTGGCGTCAAATCGACGCCACCACCACTGCAATCGTGGTCGCCACCACTGCGATTTGGCAGTGGTGGTGGCGGGGCGGGGGGTGGGAGGGCTTTTTTTTGTTTTTTATTTATTTTGCATAATGTTAAAATATTTATTATTTTATAAATTAGTATAAATAATAATATATGTTGATATTATATATGTATATATATATATTTATTACAAATGATTATTCTTTTACATATATAAATGAATATTTACATATAAATTATTCTTTCCATTACATTCTTTTACAAATGATATTTATTTATATATATATATATATATATATATTTTGGGGGGCAAAGTGCAATTTATTTTGGGGTGCAAATAAAATATTTAAAGTTACAAGGGTTTTGGGGTGCAAATACAACTTGTTGACGTGGCAGCCACTGTACCGCCACGTAGACAATTTTGGCCCAAATAAGGCAATCGGTCATTTTTGCAAGATTTATCAAGACTTACGGGACATTTTTGCAAGACCCGAAAAAAACGGCCATTTTTAATTTTGAAAAAAAATTATAGGGGCAGTTTTAATATTTCGTCCTTTTTAATATTCCGCCCCCATTTATAACATTAAAATTGAAGATTCTTCTAGTGGGGTGTATACTAAAGACTCTTTGTTAACTACGTGGATATGATACTTTTTCTTGCACACAATATAAGAAGCTTTCATCTTCAATAGGAAAGTGTGTGACTCAAGTCGTGTGATTGGATGGATATCTGCTGCACTTAGACGAAATGTTGAGAATCCCAGAGGCGTACCTTTGCCCCGCTGCCTTCTTAATAGCACTTCCTTGAGAAGTTTAAAACTTAGGTCGCCTTGCTCATTCAAAGTTCCTTCTGAGAATTGTTTGCTAGCCTTAAAAGCTTATTTTATCAAGTTGAGATACGAAATGAATTTCTACTACCGATACACTGACATTTACTTTCCCAGTTTTAAAAACAATGAAACTCTGAGAATGCAAATGGGTGAATGTGAAGTTTATGGAAATCAATGATCCTACACTGACTAAATTCGTTTCTAATACCCGAGACAGTGCTCAAGTAAATGATTATTCAATAAATATTATAGGAGGCAGGCTTACTGGTTTTGAATCTAGTGGATGGCTACCAGAAAATCTGTTTATCGGTATCGAATCTTCAGTTGCACGTGCTACTTTAACCAATGTAGCTTGAACCCATGAAGGGGAATTCTGGGACTTACATCTACTTGAAAGTGGAATACTAGTCCGAAAGTGGTTGAACGGGTTCCAAAGTTTAGAGAATTTGGAGCTGTGTGATTGGATTTCAATGGTTAGTTTATACTCACATCTTCTATTAATTTATATAAGTCGAAATAATTGATTCATCTATGAAGTGATAGTGTAGAATGGTGCTTTAGATTTGTTTTTCCTTTGTATAACTTATTGTACCCTTCAAATTTTGATTTTAGTGTATTTATCACAACTTAGATTTTGTTTTTGATAACTAAGATTTTTATGTATGAACTAGGTGCATTTTAGTGCATTATCTATTACATTTGTTAAGAATATGGATATATTTCATTTTTCAATCTGATTGTACATGTTGAAGGCTATTGCTCAATCAGAGCAAGGACTTGCTCTTCCAAGGTATGAAAAGCTGTGACGACTAACTGTTGATGCTTTTACTAATGTTGAAGTATTATTAGAGATGCTTCATGCGGCTCCATTTCTTAAATCTCTCATTGTACATATGGTAAGTCATTTTTCTTTCTTTGTTCCAGTATACCTTTTTTGTTGTGGAACTACATTACCATCCAATGCTGCATTTTTCAGAGTACTCCTCCGCCTAACGATTATGAGGCGGTGGAGTCTCTGCCGTATTGCCTTTCAAATCATCTAGAGGAAGTTGAGTTTTTAGACTATGGATTTCGGCCGTCAATGTACGATTTTCATTTGGAAAAGTTTTTGTTGAAGAACGGATTAAGACTTAAAGCTTTCCATCTTCGTTGCCGTATAAAAGAGATCATACCAAGTTTTCTGAAGAACCTACTCACATTTCCTAAGGGTTCAGATTGTTTGACATTTGTTAACCATTAGGTGAAGATGTATCGATCTTTGGTACTGTATTTTTCAATTGATGCATGTATGTAGTTCATTTCATTAATTGTTAACTGGATAGCAAACGAATACAAAGTTTATGGTTTTCTTCTTTCCCAGAGTTGGAAGTTAATTTATTTTGTTTAGGTGTCTTTTTGTTTTTAAGTTAAAGAAATGCATACCAGCATCAGTGTGGGAATGATTGTTGACAGTTGATAGCAACACAAATTTTAAGGCTATTTTTGAAATTTAGCGTAGTTAATCGAGATATTGCATATTATTGGCAAACTACAAGGAATTCTCTTGAAACTTCTTATAACAATAATAATAATAATAAAAAAAACATATTTTGTTCTTGGTTATTTTGGACCTTATTATTGTCTTTGATTTTATTTGGACCTTATTATTCTTGGGAGTGTCAGAGCTCCCGTTAACTTGCAGTCCAGTTTAAAGCTCTATATATGGCCAAAATCTTATCTTCTACTAGAATTTAGGCCCTAAATAAAATCTTCAATTTCTTTTCATCTTTAGAAAATTTTGAGATTCTCTTTACATTTACCTGACTTAATGATAAAACGCAACGGATATGAAAAGAACACATGTAGATTTTTAAAAAAAATATATCTACTGAGCCTTAGACAAAATAACCACTATAAAAACAATGATCTTACAAAAAGGTTACCTAACAATCCTAAGTTCCTCAGAAAATTATATCTATCTTAGATAAAATAACCACTATAAAAATAATGATCCTACAAAAAGGTTACCTAACAAATAACAATTCTAAGTTCCTCACTAGGAAGTGTTGCTTCCAAACAACTTTTTTCAGTTGTCTAGATTACCCTTTTACAAAAATATATCAAGTACAAAATTTGGATTTCAACCAAATCATGTATGATTCGGTAATTTCCCATTTAATTAGCTCTCTTAAGTTTGCTGACAGTTTTTTTCTTTAACAGTAACCTCCGAAAGAATCTTAATTGGAAAAATCTTTTTGAAAAGGCAAAGGTCAAATCCGTAAATAACCTATTGTTTTTCCAAGTATCAACATTATATTTTTTATTTTATTTAATATGTGTTTATCTAATTTAAATTAGGCGTTTCTTCTGTTCATATTTTTTACTTTTTTTGGCTCTCTATTTTTAAATTGAAGAATAATTGTATATATGTATTTTCAGACGTTGAGCTTATGATTCCCATTCTACTTTTCTAATTATAGCTACAATAACTTAGATTTCTTGACTACTAATATGTAACAAATAAAAGGTGCAACTAATTAATGAAAATAGTGCAAAACTTTGTAACTTAAAATCAAGTAAATATCAGCAGCCCCTCTTTTTAACTATGACAATGCCGATTTTCATTTTTTAATAACAGACCTTAGTAGTTAATTATTTGATCTTGAAATATTTACACTTGTTCTAGTTTTGAATATTTTATTTTTCTCCGGTAAGTGCCTTACTTTAATTAAGGTTTTTTTGCCAAACCACATCATAGTTGCAATCAACCAAACCCCACAAAGTAAACTCCATAACAAACACAGTCCTCATAGTAAGTAAATTACATGAGTCCCACAGCTGAACTATATTAGAAGTAGCAACAAAACAAAAACCATGCTGGAAGAGGCTTCGGACAAATTAAACAATCAGATGAGGAGCTCGTCAATGGCATCCTTCAATTGCTGTATTTGAGATTTCAACGGGCTCCCCTCATTGGTTGTCATAGAA
Source organism: Linaria vulgaris (assembly GCA_948329865.1). Lineage (NCBI taxonomy): Eukaryota > Viridiplantae > Streptophyta > Magnoliopsida > Lamiales > Plantaginaceae > Linaria > Linaria vulgaris. The sequence continues at coordinate 80,201,684 of OX415253.1, forward strand.
CAAGCAATTACAGGTCTGGTTACTCCACATGCTCGGCCAAGAGCTAGCTTAGATGGCACAAAGACATAGACCACATTCTTATCTTCCGCGAGAAGAGGAAGGTTACTAAGGATTTTGAAGGGCTCAGTATCAGCCGCCATGACAACCAACTCTGAAATACCTCTGTTGAGTGTCTTTATGGCTTCATTAGCACCCTTTTTCAGTTGCTTGTAATTCGCAGCTTGTTGAACCAAGTCCAGAATAGTTATCGTCAACAACGCATCCGCCAATGGATATGCCTCGGGATTCACACCTTCCAATGCCGCCATGATTCTAGTAGAGACAAAATTCTGGTTTTATTGAATAAATAACAAAATAAAAAAAAATCTATATTACAAATAATGCAAAGGAGCTATATATATATATAGCTCAAAAGACCTAAATAAAAACAAACTTGACTCAAACTAGGAAAGGAAGTAGAATAAAATTAAGAAACAAAGTCTAAAAAACAAAAGAAACAAAATCCTAACTAGAAAAGGAAACTACTAACTTGCACAGCAACACAAATTGTCTGCCCAGACGCACTAAAAGGCTTTTCTTGGACCATGAGATTTGACCCTAGGAAACAGAAAGACGTTCGGTTTAATATATTTTGGGCAAAAAATCAGATAAGCGAGTCAAAAGTTATGGCAATTTTCACACGGGCATGCCTTTGTTGCGATTTTCTTTCAAATAAGGGATTTCTTGCCCTACATCAAGTAGCCATTAGGGTTTTTGAGAAAGGGTTTTTTAGTTTTGATTTTTTTAATAATCAGTAATTGTAAATTTGATGTTATCATTATTTGAACATATATATATATATATGGAATAAGTGGGCTTTGTTTAAGTTATCAAAAAAATAAAGTGGGCTTTGTATTGTTCAACCAAATAAATATCAACGTCCAATATTTTTCTTTGTTAACAAGACTCGTATCATATTTTGGTCTTTTTGATCAATTCTTCTCGCCTCAGTTTCCTGCGTTCTTGCTTGGTGCAGTTCTGTTGTTTGCATTGGGGTTCCTGTCTCTGGGGTGTTTTTGTTAGATTCTTTGAGTGTTTTGGCTTCTTATTTCATAAGTATTGTGATCTGGAGCAGTTGGGATTTTTTGGAGTTCATCTTCTTGGTCTCCTTGAGGTCTTCCCCTCGCTACGGGTTCACTAATTCATTTCCGGTGCGGTTGTGTAGTTTGCGGTGGGGTTCTTATCTCCGGGGCTTTTTTGTTCATTTTTTTGGTTGTTTTGGCTTCCTATTTCGTTGATCTTGTGATCTGGAGCAGCGGGGAATTTTTGGAGTTCATGTTATTGGTCCCCTATCGTTTTCTTCTCCAGCTTCGGGTTTTGTCGAACAGTTTTGGTGCGGCTGGGTTGTTCTTGTTTGAGTTCCAGTTTCCGTTGATTTTTCCGATCATAGGTGGCCGGATTCTTCATCATCTAATCATCAAGTCCAGATCCTAATTGTTTATTAACAAGTAGTCAAGTACAGCATGGAGGAGGTTTAAGTTTAGTGTTGTTTATCCTCTCCACTAACTGATGTTCCCATGTTGGGCGTGGGCAGTGTTCTCCTTGCCCATCATTGGCATTGGTTTGTTTATTTGCTGAGTATATTCTCTCAATTGTTTAATGGCTCAGTTGACTTCGGTCAATGATGGTCCTAGTGGTGTGGACCCGACCGCCACATCATCAAAATCAGCCAACAAGGATTTGCTTAGTAAGGATGACTTATTAGATGCTGAGCATATTTTTGCAAATGATTTGTCGCCTATCAATTCTGATATTGTACGGACAGAATTCGTGGCTCCCAACTGCTCTTGGTGTTATCATCTTGCTCTTGAGAATTCTACCAATGTTGAAGCTGAAATTATGGCGATCTATAAAGGGCTTGAGTATTGTTATTTGTTGAATCTGTTTGACATTGTGGTTGAAACGGATGCGAAAGTTACCCTTCCGATGATCAGCGCAACGCAAGGTGGTCCGTGGAAACTTATTGAATTTATTGATAAAATAAGATTCTTTCTTCGGGAGCTCCGTGGCACGATTAAGCATGTTTTCCGTGAAGGAAACTTTGTTGCGGATCAGTTAGCAAATGAGGCTTGTGCGTATCGTTCTAATGGGAGATTCTCTCTCAATGATGCTAGTTTAAAGGTGAAGTCCCTTGTAATGAAAGACAAGGAAGGATGGGCTTATCTTCGGGTTCCAAAAAATACGAATTGACGGCCTCCATTCTTGTCCTTTTTACCGAGACCGTCCCTCACTATAGGTCGAGGTATTTCATGCTACTTGTTAATCCTTGTAGCTCACGCCTTCTATCATTGTTATTTCGGCTAAACACGAGTGAAGTAATTTTTCTTTCTTTTGCCGCGTTGCATATACTATCACTTCATTTTCATGATGGCTTCACTCAAATCTTTGCACGCTTTGGCCACTATGATATATTATTATGTAGGAATCTGTTTTTGGATGGTTTTTCTAACATAATTTGCAGGTTTGGATGTTCGCTCTCCCCTCCCGAGATACACCGCTCGAACCCTCGGGAGTACCCCATTTTATGTCCGTGCTTTCATGCCTATCCCATCCAGATTCTTAGCCTTCATAGAATCACATTTAATCGTGTGATTTCACGATATACTCACCTTTGCGTTTTGGCCACTCAAATGCCATTGACCGAACTTCGCTTTCTCCCTCTCATTCATGGTCAAGGGTATTTGAAGATCTTTGCACACTACTCTCGGCGTACTCTTGATATGGATCATTGGCTAGTGCTCTTTGTGAGCTTCGATATGGTTGTATATTTTTATAGTATGGTTTTACATAAATTAAACACTCGGACACTTGGTGTTTATTTTTATATTTGCTGTACCGATCATGTGTATGGATCGATTGGGTTTATTTATTGTTGCTTTAGGTATAATTGTGAGTTCCGGAGATGCTTGGAGGGGTGGTGCGTCCTCAAGGCCGACTTTGGATCTTTTTGGCTTTTTGTGGAAAGTGGTGACAATCTTCAAGTGACTCTCTTGCATGTCAACCTCCTTGGCAACGAGGACAAAGGAATATGGGTCGATTCTCTAACTGATCATATTAATTGTGACCTCATAAGTCTCTCTGCCATCAAGTGCAACAAAGATAAACAATGCGTGCATAGTGACCATGATTGTATCATTAGCTTCTTTATTTTCTCGCTTAATTCCATGTACTATATATACTTTCGGAGGTATCATCCGCTGGGATATGCTCTTTATTGTAATCTCTTTGATGCTAGCACTAGGGTGAGATTTAGTGTTCTTATGTCCCGTGAAAAGCGCAACTCCGAATTGCACACTCCACCTTTGGGTGTGATTTTCGGCCGCGATGCTTTTGGGGATAAAGGCACACGAAATCTCACTTGTTGGGGTCCTCACGTCTCAAAGCCGAACCGCACACTTCATCTTTAGGTGTGATCTTCGGCAGCGAAACTCTTGGGGATCGGGCTCCAATTGCGATCTACATTTTTCTCGTTTTGGGAGGCATAACTTTAAGCCTCCTTAGCTTTGGTTCTTATGTATGGTCTGCTTGGTTGAGGACTCCAAGTATGGCTTAATTTGTTAGTCCTCATTTTATTTATAAAACCTCATATTTCTTCTTACATAGACTAACGATTACGAATCATCTGCAAAATCTAGGGAAGTCATGGGAAGGTATATGTGGTTTGGGGGAGAATTGGAAATAATATATGAAACCAAAATTTAGAATTTTGGCATATCTTTATGTGAGGGTAATTTAGACAACTCAATAAAAATGCTCTAAAATCAAATAACAATATATGTTTTGGCCATCTCGCTAGCCCATATTATTTTATACAACGTCCTCTAAAGCTTTAATATTCATGAGGGAAAATGAATGTTCATTATTAGTAAACGTTTACCAAATGGGGGTGTATAATTTATTATACATTACAAATAACAGTTCTGGAGTTTTCTCATAGTTTTTAGCTTAGTGTGATACCAAAAGATTTCAGATGAAGGTTAACTTTTTGGTACGAATTACTTATTTACCCCCAAGTTCTATAATCTATTAAAAAATATGAACAAAAGAAAAACAAATATATCTGTTAGCTTTTGCATAGGAAAATATTTATAAAGGCAAAAAACATTTTGATTACACGCTAGAAGGAGGGGTTGAACCTCCGACCTTGTGGTTAACAGCCACACGCTCTAACCAACTGAGCTATTCCAGCTTCATGGCCTTAGAGTAATATAAGATCAATCTATTACATCAAGTTCTTACTCTCAGGATTAATGCTACTCTGTCATCTTTGTAACCTCCCACTCCATATTTCATCATGCTTCTTAACTTAAACAGGCTTTCATTTCAAATTGACTGTAAAACTTTAGCTCCGGCGAGAAATACATGTTTGCCACATTTTGGGTTAACGACCGGGTAGGTAAGTGAATATGTTTTAGAAAAATTTGAGTTTATAGCAAACGAGCGTAACACAAAAAAGAATAAGCTAGGAACAATCATAGGTAAAATCATCTTAAAATGATGTTGCATTAAGAATTATAACCGATGGAACCAAAATCAGAAAGCGGGTATTTCTTGTGCACACACCTATCAAATGAAGTAATACTATAAGAGCTAGAGTAGAGTAAACAACTTTGATTCAGAACCCCCAAAGAAAGAATTATAGAGTAAACTTCCTAAAAGTGCATTTTCGCAAAATAAATAACTGACGAATACAAACACAAGAAATACCAGTACTTCAATCACTGCATTTTTGTTATTTTTGAACTGAACCAAAGGTTATTTTTTCATCCATCTAAGTTCCTCTTTTCTGGATCTGTTGTATCGAGGTTTTTACCGTATGTCTTTGTAGCTTTTTTCATCATCAAACTGTATGAATATGATGGCTTTTACCAAAAGTGTAAGAGGGTTTAGAAAAGAATTCAAAATTGTTGCATATATGTATAGCAAACAACTCAGTAACAAAAACTGTACAAGGTAATATAACAAGATAGTTAAATGTTGATTATATCTCCATGATTCAAATCATATCAATATCATTCTCTACAATAAGGTAACAACAATAGTATAGTATCAATAAAACTTTGAATCGATTAATCCGTGACAAAAACAATAACCACCCCAATCTGCACTCTACAACGGAAAGACTTTCTTGTGCCTGAAATAGATCAAGAATCCCATATACAACATTGCACAAAATGCTCCAGTAACAATAAGTACCCAGTTAAACGTTGATGGGTTTTGGAATACTGGGTCCTCCTCAAAGTTCATACCAAAAACTGCAGTTACGACCGCGAATACAGTAGCCCCAAAAGTCGCGGCTGTTAGAAGCAACTCAAATTGGATCAGTTGATTCTGTACATTTCCCTGTTATTACAAAAGAAGTAAACAAGATTTGTTAAAATGTTTCATTATTAGGTATTTAATGATCTAATAACCAGTTGATGCTTACCAGTTTTATGTTGATCAGATCCTCGGTATCATCAATATACTCTTTAAGCTGCATGGTCAAGAAAGTTCTATGAGAAACCGTAACATCTGATGCAGTAGTAGTGCAAAAACTAGATTCTTTTCCTTTTAACTACTTTTTCTTCATGGTTTTTGCTTAAAATCTTAACATTACCTCATTATGCAGCTTAACTGAACATAATGCACTTTCTCGGGAGGTCAAGTACAATGTCACAAAATCAAACAATTATCATAAAGTGAGTTTACAATGTTAACATACACCATTTAGTCAATTTAGTACACCAGTCCTTCAAAATAATATAAGCACTCTCTGCAAATTACTAGCACCAACGAAAATGTGGCAGAGAGGAAAACTTAATTTGAACACCAAAATAATTTCAAAGAAAAAAGAAACACAAGATAAAAACAATCATTAAATCTTCCTATCTTTCAGAACAAAATCAATTAACAAAAACAATTATAAAGTCATCGAATTATTTCCATCAATATGAACCGATTGCATGTCCACACCAGACGAGGTGTTTCTGTAATTTTTAAACATGAAAGGTGTTGCTGTAGTTTGACCAAGAAAAGAGGCAGTCATTGTCATTCACCATTATTATGGAGGCAAAAAATCGTTTTGCAATCCAACACAAGCAAGAACATGTTTATATTCATGTTCACGCTGCACTTGCTGGCAGACTTAGGATCGTTCAGAGAATACTCGATAAGTTTTAACAACTAGACTAGTTAGTAATAAGTAATAACTCAACGGAAGACATGATCACGTTTTTATCTTAAACAATCTCACTTACAGATAGCAATTTGTTGAGCGTGTTGTCTATGACAACAAAGTAAGCTTCCAGCAACATCTCAAGCTGATCAATGTTTTCTCCACCGCTCGATGAACTTAAGAAGCTCCCATGTCTTGTGGAACTGATACTGCTAAAAGCTCTCTGCAACTTCAGAACTCCGCTCGACGATCCCACTGGAGAAACGGGTGCAGATCTAGACACAACCTTCCCATTATCTGAAGTATTGGTTTGAGAACCCACATCACTGTTATTGAGGCTCTCCCTTCTTTCTTTCTTCTCAGTTAAATACATCTCTGCCATATCTCCATCATCGTCCATCAGATGCTCTATTACATCACATACCTTCGAATTCAAGACAAGTTTAAGTCTTGGTGTTATCATAACATGGATTGCACTTAAACAGGTCCAACTCTTTGTCTTACCTTTTGTACTCGTTGAGTTAATGCAAGAAGGTGACCTTTGAATCTTCGTACCCGCTCTAAGTTAATCGTGCTTATCGATGATGTTAACTCGTCAAGCACTGGATATATCTCCATTTCCAATTCTTTCACCTACTAAATTTATGAAGCATAATGTTATGATATGCCAAATCACGCCTTAAGTATGAATTGATTGCTTTCCGAGCAACTTGCATGCCCAGACTCCATAAGTGCATTAAGTGATCAAACCAAGTGGTTTTGCCATGGACTTGGATCACTTGCTAATTAAAATGGAGGTCGATGGGAAGTTAAAACATTTGGGAAATATGCAGTCAGATATAAAGAAACGGATTTCTAAATGAATCAATTGTAATAGAGACCTGCGCCTTTCAAAAATCATTGTGACGATATGCAGTGACTGGATGTCCATATATGTATAATTATCCCGGTTAGAAAAGAGTTGAACTTTTAAGGTCTTGGATTTATTATGAATCCCATATATCATCCTGCGTTATTGATTACTTTCAATCGTACTGTGCTTATAATTTACAGACTCTTTTCCTTTGGGGGGGGGGGGGGGGGGGGGTTGACAAATGAATAAATAGAAGCCAAATTAAGGTTATACCCAAAATGAAAACTGCATACCTGAGCATCAAGAGATGTACAAGTAAGTTCCACAGCTAACTCTAATGCCCTGAACTCGAAAGGTAGTAGATCATCTGAACCATATCAGTGCATGTTGTGAGTGAAACTCAGTACTTATAAGATAAAAATGTAACTAAATGCTGCAACAAAAGAAAGTAATCATCTTGCATAAGTTTCAAAAAAGTTGAAATATAATAAAAATGGTGTTTGTAAAAAGAGCAACAAACACTTTCTTACTCGAGGAATAATGAAGCATACATTTCTTTATGATGCATTAGTACGCTAACATAAACTTTTGATGATCTAATGTCAATTCTAGTTGTCTTAGATAAGAAACTCGTGTGGTACAGTAAAGACATAAACGACACAAATGAACATGGAAACATTACTTTCGAGCACTGACGCACAAAAACTGATGAAAGATTTTTTATGTATTTTTGAAGGAACAAAATGAAAAGACTAAATCCACGTTACTGGATCCAAAATCAGATAGATCAGGAATTTTTTTGAGGCCTTATGCTTAGCATCTAAACAATAGATTAGCTCTAAGACTAAGACCTCACAACTATCACAAGAGATGATTACCATTGTCAATTCAAAATGCTAGGATGTCTTACTGTAGGTCTCAAGCTCATAATGATACTGCAATATACGAAGGACAAGGCAGAAAATATAAATGAACTGAGCAATCTTACCAGGTTGATCTTTAGACATCTCAAGACGCTTGCATAACTCTGACTTGTACTGTATCACAGATCCATCCAAAGAGTTCATCAAAATAACCTCATCAGCTGTAATAATACACCTAATCTGCCCAAGGCTGACAACAATAGCTTTCTCACGACCTAATATCGTAGAGGGATGTATAAACAAAGGATCCAAAAGCCTGAGATCTCTGGAAGGCAAAGAGCAGTCCTTCATTATAGTAAACTTATCGAGTTCCACGATTTTTGAATTCCCATTAGGATAGATTTTTATCCAAGACCGACTTCCGAAATTATGCACTCTCTTTTTCAGGCCTGGGAATACAGATCCGCGTGTATTATTACTGGCATGCCCATCAAAAGCATATCTTGAAGTGTTATGTGAAGAGATGGAATCAGGCGCCGCACAACTGAAAGATGTAGGTTGGGGTTGAGCCATTTAGGTTGGGTCCTTACGTGATTTATTTCATCCAAATTTTGCAATGAAGAGCTCGCTTCATCAGTGATCTACCACCGCAACTTTTGTTGCGATTGTTGAAGCCAAGGTCTACCAACACTCTGATGAACATACAAATGAGGCATAGACGTGGGCACGACTCAATAGATCTTCACAGACTCCTAAACTGTAAACAAAACAACACATATGTGACAAAATAAGTATCTGATGATTGTCACACATTGTAAAGGTTCGGCAAGCACGGATTAAATCGAAGCATAATGCTTCGAGTTGTAACGTTTCTTCAAGTTAACTTCTTCATCTCCATAAACCAAAACCATCTATAGAGAAAGACCAAGAACTAAGTTTCTGTATCAAATTATCCCATTTTTCCATTGGTAAGAGAATTTATAAAGCTATGCTTATCCTAAATCAAGAAAAGAATACATTAGTAGTAAATTATCAAATAAGTTATCATCAGCCAAAGTCCCAGCATATACCCTGCCAAGATTCATTTTTTTTGAAGTATCATCTTCCATTAGAGATAATTACACAGATTGAGAAGAACCCGCCTTCAATTTCAACCCAAATTATATTATAAGCACACACAAATTAAGCAGTAAATGAAAAAAACGATTAAAAATTGTACCTTTCTTATTTGACGAGAAAGGGTCCTCGTTGCTGTGTTTCACACTCGATTACAGATACTGCTGCAGTGGTCGCTGCTATACTGTGTCACCACATATTCTGTGCGTGAGTTTGTGTGTGTTTGAAGGTGTGGTGACTCTTTACTTAACTCCTCACTTATTGTGATTATTGATGATGAGTTTTAGATTACATCACAAAAAATGGGGAGGATCGTACTAGCTAGATATTTTCAGGATTATTTTTGCATAGACATAACTGCATACCGTTCTCTAATAATTAAGAATTTATTAGATGGGGTCACAGCAGGATGACTTGGTGTACCCGACTAGGTTGTTACTACAATACACAGTATTTGATGACATTTATGTAGGGGTGTTTGCGGTCGGGTTTTGGCGGGTTGTCATACGAAAAGATATCATACCCCAACACTTGCATTTACCAATTTTTCCAACTGGACGGATAGATTTATTTTAAAGACCATGCGGGTTGTGGGTTAGGCGGGTGTGGGCGGATTGGCGAGTTATGTTATACATCAAATCACAAATAAAAAAAACTTTCATGTTTTAAAACACACAAATCATATGTCGCATTGATCCTATATTATTCGTATTAAAGAAATATCGTTTCATTCTTTTTCTTGTTTTTTCTTTTGTATGTTTATACTATTTACAAGTTTCATTATATGCATTATTATTATTGAGTTTCAACTATATGTATTGTTAACCTAGGGAGAAAAAATTCTTGACCAGCGGAACTTGGAGCCATCGAGGGGCAAGCCAAACGATGGCCATCAAGGGGCAAGTAAAACCTTCCCTATCGGAGGAAAGATATAACGTTCATCATTGGAAGATAAAATTGCCTCTCCGCAAACTTTGTCTCCGATGACATACGGATTACTACACTCACAGAGCATCCGATGCTAAAGGCACTACCAGTCTTGGATGACTCTACGATGCCTAATAATCGCCAATGCTTTAGTTAGTGAACAATCTTATAAACGGGAGGCCTTAAATATGTTCTCCCCGAGGGGTACCCCCTATAGCGACATATCGAAGAATATATCTTATAAGCCTCGGGGGAAAACATCCTGAGGGCACAATAATAGCCATATTACTCGATGGCATCATTAGGGAGACATCCCGATTGTTAACTCCTGGGTGTGATTTTTATACTTTTCAATTCGAAGAACGCCTTGCCCAAATAGCCAGCAAAAGAGTCTTATCGAAAATAAGAAAAGATAGTATTGTATTGAGCTTCAAGATTTACGGATTGATTTTCCACTTATAATTCTTTCTCCCTCTTTTCGATCTGCATGTCTTCTTCCCTCAATATGAATATTTATAGTCCTTTTTTGATGGCATGCCTCTTATTGGGTGGCAACTCCACAAACGTTTATAGGCTAACTCGGCTGCTTATGCTATGGCCACTCATCCCTTCTAATGCTGAGGCATTAGAGGCAAAGATGACACCTGGTTGATTTGTGGCTACTTCATGCTATGTATGATGACACGTAGTCTTCGCCCAGCAGTTGTATCTGGCAGGATGACACCTGGTTTTTGTTTCTAGAAGTGTTTCGTCTTGTATGCACTTGGGTGATCTTCTTCGCCTTCAGATTAACTGCCATAGAACTATTCTCCCTAATGATGCCATCAAGTAATATAGCTATTATTGTACCATCGGGATGTCTCCCTAATGATGCCATCAAGTAATATGGCTATTATTGTGCCATCGGGATGTCTCCCTAATGATGCCATCGAGTAATATGGCTATTATCGATGGCATCATTAGGGAGACATCCCGATGGCACAATAATAGCCATATTACTTGATGGCATCATTAGGGAGACATCTCGATGGTACAATAATAGCCATATTACTTGATGGCATCATTAGGGAGAATAGTTCTATGGCAGTTAATCTGAAGGCGAAGAAGATCACCCAAGTGCATACAAGACGAAACACTTCTAGAAACAAAAACCAGGTGTCATCCTGCCAGATACAACTGCTGAGCGAAGACTAGGTGTCATCATACATAGCATGAAGCAGCCATAAATCAACCAGGTGTCATCTTTGCCTCTAATGCCTCAGCACTAGAAGGGATGAATGGCCATAGCATAAGCAGCTGAGTTAGCCTATAAACGTTTGTGGAGTTGCCACCCAATAAGAGGCATGCCATCAAAAAATGACTATAAATATTCATATTGAGGGAAGAAGACAGGCAGATCGAAAAGAGGGAGAAAGAATTATAAGTGGAAAATCAATCTGTAAATCTTGAAGCTCAATACAATACTATCTTTTCTTATTTTCGATAAGACTCTTTTGCTGGCTATTTGGGCAAGGCGTTCTTCGAATTGAAAAGTATAAAAATCACACCCAGGAGTTAACAAATGGCGCCGTCTGTGGGAACGCCGTAAATTATTGCCTTCGAGTTACGCCAGTAAAAGAATCTCGGTACTTACAATATTCACAGCGAATACAACAAATGGACGGATCAGCTCGTTCTGAGCATCGGACAGAAAACCACAGTGAGAGTATATATCAAGAATCTGCAGAGAGTTCCCCTAGAAACACTCCACCACCTAATGTTGACTATATCAATATCCCCATAACAGTGTTTGAAGATCTAGTGGAAGCAGCTTTAAGAAGGGCTCAAGCTAACGAAAGACCCCCAGAACCACAACCTATACAACCGTACAGAGAAATGTATAGGGTGGAAGAGCAAGGCTCAAGAATGACGCCAACTCCACATCGAATACCACCACCACAGCCCGGGTGTCGACAAGAAAGGTATCCAGGTGTGATACCTCCACCTGGCAACGTTTTCGAGGATAGAGTACCTCCTTATCGCCCCAACATGTTCCCTCATTCGAGCAATGAGCCAGCTCTTTGGGAAATGTTGAATCATCTCCGACGAGAAATGCTTAGCATGAAAAGGGCCATCACACCGGAAGATGAGCCAGTATATCATGGATCACCGTTTATACCGGATGTTGCACAAGCTACAATTCCAGCCTACATAAGAACAGTTAACCTACCCATGTATTCAGGAGAAAAAGATGGAAAAGACCCGCAGGATCATATCAATCAATATATCGCAACGATGGATTTACAATCAGCCTCGGATTTCGTGTTGTGTCGAATCTTTCGAGCTACACTGACAGGAAGGGCACAATCTTGGTTTACCCAGATACCCCCAGGCACAATATCTAACTTCTCCCAGTTGGCCAGTTTGTTTGTACGACAGTTTGCCTGTAACAGACGATATCCCAAATTAGCATGTCATCTGTTTACCATAAAACAGCAAAAGGATGAATCTTTAAGAGATTTCATGAAACGCTTTTCCGATGAAGTATTGGACGTCCCCAACATAGATCCGACCATGTTAGCAGACATTCTTGCTCAAGGATTGCGATCGGGGAATTTCTTCCGATACCTGGTAGGAAATCGAGTAAAGGACATGAATGAATTAATGCAGAAAGCAGAGACGTATATCCTGATGGAAGAAGCAGAAAAATCCAAGTTGAAGGCAGAAACCGCCGATGCCCATGCAGGGCCAAAAGAAAAGAAGGAATCTAAGAATCACCCGCCTCGAAGAGATAATCTGAGAGTGGTGAAAAGGCATCTTCAGCCTATACCATTACCAACTCTAACCATCACCCAGTCAGAAGTGCTAAATGTAATGAGGGGAAACAAGGATTTCTCTTGGCCTATGCCAGTAAGACAACCGTACAAGAAAAAGGACTCAGGAAAGTTCTGCAAATATCATAAGGCGTATGGCCACACAACCGATGGTTGTAAGAATCTGCGAAATGAAATTCATAGGTTGCTAGACTTGGGTTATCTGAGAGACTACTTAATCAGTAACAAAGAAGATCATTCGATGGAACGAAAGAAAGCCCGGAATGAAGAAGGGGAGGTGGTTGTTGAACCCCCCTCGAGGAATGATGAACATGAGGAATTTAATCAGCAGTTACCGCCACCACCAGGTACATATCGGGATAACCCTCCCTCGGGAAGAACCATCAACATGATTGAAGGAGGAGATATATCCTCATCTCCAGCTGGCAGAAAGAAGAAATATCTCAAAGAGGCCAGAAAGGTGGGACAGGGGCTATCGGTTTGCGCAGTGCAAGGAATGAAGCTGCCAACAATATCTTTTGAACCCGAAGATCTTCAAGGAATTGTATATCCGCATGAAGATCTGTTGGTAATTAAGGCAACCATAATGGGTATCGAGATACAACGAGTCCTCGTAGATACTGGAAGTTCAGTAGATGTATTATTTACCCCAACTTTTGGAGCGATAGGGTTAAAAAAAATACATCTTGATCCTACGGAGATACCTTTGGTAGGCTTCTCAGGAGAAACCAGCCGTACTTTGGGAACTGTCATACTTCCGATGTCTTGGGGGGAAGGAGCAGTGCGTCGTACCGAGCATGTGAAGTTTTGGGTAGTAGAAGCATCCTCACGAACGTATAATGCAATATGTGAAAGGCCTTATATTCACGCCTTCGAGGCTGTACCCTCTACTCTTCATCTCAAGGTAAAGTTCCCCACGATTTCGGGTATTGGAGAAATCCGAGGCAATCAAATCAAGGCTAGAGAATGTCGTGTGAATGCCATACCAACGAGTGTGGAAGAAGAACTTAATCACCCGGGAAAAAAAGCAGAAAATGGAGGAAGTCCGAGTTCAGCCAGTGGAAGAATTAAAATTGGTAGAACTAGAAGAGGAAAATAAGAAAGTAAAAATAGGAACAGGAATGGGACTAGCAATTCAAAAAGAGGTCATTTCCATCTTAAAGGAATACAGACACCTCTTTGCATGGGAAGGAGGCCCACCTGGAAGAATCAACCTCGGGATATGTCAACATCGTCTCAATATCAATCCCTTCATCAAACCCATCCGGCAAAAGAAAAGAAACATGGGCCCAGAAAGAAATGGGATTATCAAGTCAGAGATACTACGCCTTCTAGGATTACAGTAAATCAGGGAAGTTATATACCCTGAATGGTTGTCCAATGTTGTGTTAGTACCCAAGTCAGGTGGACGATGGAGAATGTGTGTGGATTTCACTAATTTGAACGATGCCTGCCCAAAGGATTGTTACCCCTTACCCAGCATCGACCAGTTAGTGGACTCAACGGCGGGATGTGCACTACTATCCACGATGGACGGTGACCAAGGATACAATCAGATTCCAATGGCGGGGGAGGATCAAGAGAAAACCAGTTTCATTACAGATGTGGGTACGTATTGTTATATGGTCATGCCTTTTGGACTTAAGAATGCTGGGGCCACTTATCAAAGGTTAGTGAACCTGATGTTCTCCGATGTCATTGGAAATACGATGGAAGTTTATGTAGATGATATGATCGTAAAAAGCAAGAGGGCTGAAGATCATCCAAGGGATTTGCGACAAGCTCTGGTCATTATGGACAAATTTGGCATGAAAATAAATCCCAAGAAATGCTCTTTCGGGATCAGAGGAGGAAAATTCCTAGGGTATATGGTAACAAATAAGGGAATAGAAATTAATCCAGAAAAAGCCAAAGCCATCGTGGAGATGAAATCACCTAGAACAATAAAAGAAGTGCAAAGACTAACAGGGAAGATGGCATCACTCAGTCGATTCATATCACGATCAGCGGAGAAAGGCTTGCCATTCTTTAAAATATTAAGGAATGTGAAGGAGTTTCAATGGACTCCCGATTGTGAAGCAGCCTTCGATAGCCTGAAGAATTACCTGGTTAGTCCTTCATTGCTAGTCAAGCCTGAACCTGGAGATAAGTTGTTTGTATATTTGTCGGCTGGCGATGAGGCTGTAAGTGCAGTATTAGTAAAGAATGAAGTGGGTGATCATCGTCCTGTGTACTATGTCAGTAAAACCCTGCAAAACGCGGAAAAGAATTATGTGCAGACAGAAAAGTTGATATTGGCACTTGTAGTAACAGCTAGAAAGTTAGAGCACGTTTGGTTACTATTTCACTATTGAACCCATTTTGTTTTAGTTGCTACTATAATCCATTTTGATTCGGATAAAAATTGGTTTGGTATGTTGTTTTATCAGTCATGTTGTACAGTGACAAACATTCCCTATTCTCATTTGGTTGGCTATTTTCAAGCCCATTTTAGCTTAAAAATGAGTGAAATTCCACATTCGCCCTTGCAAAAATCTGTCTTCAAGACAAGAGGTTCATCCATTTGCAAAACTCACATTTTCATTCGGCTCCCCTATTATTTAAAAAAAATTACTAGCATGGCTCTATTTTTTTTTTTAAGAATGGATCAAATTAAATTTGAGGATAATTTAACCTTTGATAATAATTTTAACAATGAACTTATAATAATTATTGCAAATTTCTTGTTTCATGTAAAAAAAAGAAAAGATGCTTCAAAAGATCCATAATTAAAAGGAAAGAAATAAACATACCAATTTTTTTTTAGGCAGGAAACATACCAAATTGAGCCAACAAAAAAATACAATGAAAAACAGCCAATTAAAAAAAAAAAAAAGAGAGGAACGTGTCAAAAAAAGAAAGAAATAGAGACGTGTGTATTCTTCTCTCCATCCCCAAATTCACTCTTTCTCTCTCAAATTCTCTTTCTCTCTCTCCTCTGTTACTCACAAGTACAGACGTGTGTATTGTTCTCCACTAAAATTCCAACGACCACCGGATCCGAGTCATATGTGCGGATTTTTTTTTGGGTTGAGTTGTAGTTGCGGCGGTGGTTTCGCAATTACAAAAAAAAAAAAGCCTGACCCCGATTTTTGATTGTTAATTGCAAATGGCATCGTCAAAGCTCATGTCACGGAATTCAGATCTCAAGCGGAAACTCTCCGTTTCCTCTTCTTCAGAATCTCCGCTGCCAGAAGACACTTTTTCCGTAAATGGGTATGTCGAGAGGAGCTTGACGAGTGGTGAACCGTCGAATGCGGATGGGGAGAATAATAAGTCACCTTGAGATGGAATTGAAGCCTGAGAAATTGAAGATGGAATTTTACCGTCGAAATTTGGGGCAAATAAGTCATTTGTTTGAGGCATCATTTTAACTGTTCAATCCATTTTATGAAAACGATGGGTTGAGACCCTGCTATTTTTGCTGAAGAGCACCGGGTGCCCTTGTTTGGGGTTGGAGGATCCGGTATACAGAATGACAAATCAAAGCAAAATAAGTTACTGTACAATACCTTTTAATCCCTTCAAATATTCATTATAGGGCATATAATGCCTTACCAAACGACCCCTTAAGGCCATACTTCCTAATGTATCATGTGACGATACTCACCAAATATCCGTTAAGGGTCATACTCAATCACCCAGAAACATCAGGTCGAATGGTAAAGTGGGCAATAGAGTTAAGTGAGTATAGCTTGTCATACGCTTCACGCCCAGCCATCAAAGCACAGGTTCTATCTGACTTCATGGTAGAAATGAAAGAAATGCAAGATGAGAAGCCACCTGTATTATGGCATGTGTATGTAGACGGATCATCCGTCGGAACACACGGTGGGGCAGGAGTAGTTCTGAAGAATTACGAGGAAGAAGAAAATCTATGCTTTGCCATCAGGATAAATTACCCCTTATCTAACAATGAAGCTGAATACGAAGCCCTCCTAATCGGGATGAGGTTAGTCATGGAAGGAAACATCAGTCGAGTGGTGATTTACAGTGATTCACAACTGATAGTGCAGCAAGCAATAGGAAAGTTTGAAATAAAAGAAGAGCGATTGAAAGCATATGCTCAAACAGTTCGGAATAGGCAAAAGATGTTTGAAGAATTCCAATTGAGACAAATTCCTAGGTCGGAGAACCAAGAAGCAGATGCGTTGTCAAAAATAGCAACTCAATTCGTGGTCGGAACACGACGAATTACTTTGCTACAAGCTATGGGATCAGAACAGCAAGAGCCTCAGGAGGACGTCCACGTCATCGTAGCCCCAGTGACATCAGGATGGATGTCAGATATAGTTGCTTATTTAGAGGACCCTAAACAATACTACGATGATGACATTGAGAGAAAGATATTAGAAAGGAAAGCAGCAAGATATTTCTTGCATAAAGGGGTGTTGTTTTGACGCTGCTACTCTAATCCTCACACTCGATGCCTGGATGGACAGGAAGCGTGGGGAGTAATAAAAGAAATGCACGAAGGGACATGTGGAAATCACTCGCAAGGTGCGAGCATGGCCAATCGTATCATAAGGCAAGGGTATTATTGGCCTACGATGATTCAAGATTGCCAGGAATACGTGCGCAGATGTCCAGCGTGCCAAGCCCACGCTTCACAGATTCATCAACCAGCAGCACCGTGGGAGCCGAATTTACTAGCATGCCCCTTCGCCAAATGGGGAATAGATTTAGTAGGACCCTTGATGCCTAATCCGAGGCAAAAGAAATATATGTTGGTAGCAGTAGATTATTTCACAAAGTGGGTAGAAGCAGAGCCGATGGCCAGAATCACAGCAAGCGATGTCATCAATTTACTATGGCGAAGCATACTATGCCGATTCGGAATTCCTCGATACCTCGTGAGCGATAACGGGTTACAGTTTGAAGACCAAAAGGTAGAAGACTGGTGTAAGCATTGGGAGATTAAGCATCGCTTTGCTTCCGTCGGATATCCTCAAGGTAACAGTCAAGTTGAGAGAACCAATCGAACCCTGTTAAAGAGCATTAAGGCTAGATTGGACCATCACAAAGAACGATGGATAGAAGAAATTCCAGGTGTTTTGTGGGCATATCGCACGACTCCTAGTTCTGTCACTGGAGAGACACCATACAGCATGGCTTATGGTTGTGAGGCTGTAATCCCACCCGAGATCGTAACCAAAAGTTGGAGGATCCGAGAGTATGAAGAAGTTAGTAATAGCTCTAATTTAGCCCTATCCTTGGACTTGTTGGAAGAAAAGAGGCATCGAGCATCAGTACGCATGGAAGGGTATAAAGCTCGAATGGCCAAACACTACAACAAAAATGTTAAGGTTAGAACATTCCAAGTCGGAGATCTGGTTCTCAAACGAGTAGGAGCGTCCAAGAATGTTGCTAAACTGCAGTCCAAGTGGGAAGGACCATACAAGGTGAGCAAAATCATCGGACCTGCTACTTACCAGTTAAGTACCCCCGAAGGTATGGTACTTACCCGAACTTGGAATGCATTGAATCTTATAAAGTATTATGCTTAGTATCTGGTAGTAATAATGTAAATAAGGACATCACACCAGTGTACATGTAAATAAAGTCGCGGTGGAATAAAGATGGCCTTAATTTATATGGAATTTGTACATAATCACAAAACTCGATTCAGTCCGATATCGCCATCTAACCCGACTAACTTGCATACACACATATAAATATGGCTGAACTCGAATAAGATTACGAGATGCCTACGTATCCCGATACAAGGGAATCAAGCCACTCGTAGTTCAATTTACATATGCAATTACAGACCTAACATACAAAAAATAGTATTAATTCTGCATAGGACGCTTGCCTTCTCGAATTAGGCAACGCCGTTGTTCTTCTGAAAGATCAGCAGGATCCATAATGGTTACTACTGGAACTGTAGAAGAGACAGAAGGAGATGTAGTATTGGAAGAGGTAATGATCTCAAGGTCGGGAAGATCCAGGTGTGGAGGAAAATTTGGGAGTGTTCTCACAGCCTCCCGACAGATCTGAAAACCCATCACAACCATCTCGCGCATTTCCACACGTAAGGTTGCCCTTATTTGTTCCAAACTTGGAACCGCCAAGGTAGCCTCAGCACGAGTGATCAAAGTGTCCACTGCACGAGATCTCTCTAAATCCGACAACTTCGTAGCTAGCAAATCCCTTTCGGCCAACAGAGAAGATATCAAAGCATCGAAAGTACGGCTTTGACTTAGTAAGTTGTTTATACGAGCCTCCAATTCTCTGGCATGATCCCGCTCCAAAGTTATCAGTTGTCTCATATCCAAGATGGTATCTTGAGCATCCTTTAGTAGAGCTTCCAAGATTTCCTGGTCGGAATCATAGTGAGCGTGCAGATTGGCAATTTGATTACGAGCATCGGCTAAGTCCTTTTCCAGATCGGTGAGGTATCGACACAAGAAACCAGCATTATTGGAAGGATGTGCACCAAGGGTATTCGCGATCAAAAACACCTGCATGAAATAAGAGGAAAATTGAGGAATTATAAGAGAGGCGTCACGAAAGTGAAACAGAAGCATGACGTACCTCACATAAGTTACGGCATAATCGATCCTGAAGAAGGTTCATAGAAACAGAGCCAAGAGCTTCGCAGTTAGCTTGACTCAGCAAACCACTTAAGAAGTGCCGATGGTAAGAAACGTCTGAAGTTAGTACAGGAAAAGTATCACGAAAATCTCCCGTAGCTATACCGCTCGTTCCCTCCCCAGAAGGTGGAACCATCCTAGGAGGGGAAGTAATCACATCAGTAGAGCTTATAGGCGGCACGGTTATATTATCACCATCTATGACGTTGACTGAAGGATCGTGGGGGGATCGGACAGCTAAGGTCAGTGTAAGAGGAGACGGAAAGTCGGGATCCAAGTTTAAGTCCTGAGGGGAAGGATTCCCAAAGAGCGAATCGATACAAGGAACGGCAGAGTCCCATAAAAAATCGGGCTGCGAGAACATCAAGAGGTCATCGGAACCAGGATAAGGGTCGGGAAGATCACGCTCGATAGATGAACCCTAGGTGTTCGAATACATAGGAAAGGAGACCAGAGGGACCAGCACTTCCTCAGGATAACGCCTGATAATAAATCGCTCCATCTCATATCCTGAAAGAAATAATCAAAGGTTAATCATCAGAACAAAAAGACGATGTCATTGAGGTAAGAAAATAAATTAACTTACGAAAAGCAGGGTTTGAGTGCAAGGGCATCGGAGGAATATTCAGCTGTTCTGCACCATGTTGTAGACCAGCCATGGTTAGAGTTGAGGAGTTCGCTAGAATAGAGCATATATCGTAACTACCTAAAAATAGGCCAATGGAAGTTAAATACTCCATTTCTCGTACAGCGGTCTCAGGACGAGGGATCACATATCCCAAGCCCCATCGTAAAGGTATACCCCATGAATCTCCAGAAGAATTCATTGGTTTGATAAAAAAATACCTTTTCTTCCAATCTACTACAAATGTCAAACGGCGAGGGACATGGAAACTTCTCTGCTGATCTCGATAGACTAGGCTAAAGTAGGGAAGACCATTGGGACACGGACGCAGAATGAAAGTAGCACACACCCGATACGGAGTTAGAGGTACGTTCAAAAGATTACAACAGAGAACGAAGCCCACCAGATAGCGAAATGAGTTAGGGGTCAGTTGGCTAGGACAAACCTGCCAATATTGAAATAGTGAGTGCATGAAAGGGTGAAAGAGCATACGCAAGCCACAACGAATTTGTTCAGAATATAAAGTCAGATAACCCAAAGGGGGTTCAAAGGCCCTATGGAAAGGACGAGGAACGATGATACTGTAGTCATCGGGATTCAAACCATATTCGCGCAACATACGAAAAATGGACTCGGACGATTAGACGCTTTGGCAAGAACCTACTCTGTTTCCTCCGATCATAGCATTAACATTTAGAGCAGAAGTGTTAAAAATAGAAAGACTATCATGAGGGAGATAGGGTTCTCTCCGAAGGAATGTAAGACGTAGGGAATCTGCCATACTCGAGCTAGAACGAGATGCCGATGTTTCATGCACAGCAGGAGAACCTCTAAAACCCAAAGACAGACCATTCACAGCAGGTCTATCCCTTGCATGCCCAGGGGAGGATTCACCCCGAGCATGAATGGGAGAAGATTCCCTAGAAGATAATGATGATCTACGGAGGAAGGAAGGCATTAGGGCAAAAATTTGGAAAGTAATAAAGAAGTTATATCTACTGCAACAAAGGTGCAAAAGAGAACCAAAGACAATAAAAGGACAAGAGCAAGATTCTGCAGAGAATGTTGTTGATGGAAGAAATTATGAGAAAGCAATTTATAGAGGTACTTGGAGACAACAAGGGGATATGTGTCAAAGTAAAATTGACATCTGGAACTCTCAAGGTATGGGTAAATAAGGATAAAGACACGTGAGAAGAATGTTGGTAATAATGGCAGACATCAGACATAAAAAGTAGTGCAGAAAGTGACAAGAAAAGACAAAACAGAAGAATAAAAAAAAAGAGGGGACAATAAAACTTGTTCAATAATTCATAAGGTAATGAATAATCATACAATAAGTCGATAACTTGTTCAAAGCACAATTACAAGTCGAAAGATAAAAAGCAAAACAAGCTGAAGGGCTAAACTAAGAACGACGCTCCGATGGGTGAGACGGGGAGGATGGAAAGCCAGAAGAAGATGCAGGAGAAGGAGCCCGACCCAATATCTTCTGATAGGCATCGTGAGCTTCTTGAGAAGAAGGAGGGCGCATCATCAAAGCCCGAGGGTTTAAACGCCTCCAATTCTCAGGGTGGGAAAACAGTCGGTCTTCACGACATTGATTGATGCAGCCCAGATACCCGAGTATGAAGTTACCCAACAAATGACTCTTATGCCTCTGCTGGTACTTCTCCTCACAATGCCTCTGAACTTCATCTTTTGTGAGAAGAATGGCCCCGGATAGTTTGTCTTGCAATACTTCGGAAGTGATGAAACCCGAAGGAGGAGGTGGTGGCTTCTTCAGTTCTTCCTTGAGCTGATTATACTGATTTTGAAGGGTAGAAACTTCCTTCTTCAGAGTATGCTCTAGCTCTCCCCACGAACTCTTCTCTTTTGATAGCACAGTGAGTTCGTCCTTAAGCTTGTTGCACTCAGAGGTACGCTCGGATAAAATGTTGGTTGTTTCATCCAGCTTGGATGTCAACGGTTTCTCCCTCACCAGACTCTGAGCAAATGCCTCCCGAAGGCTCTTCAACTCATCTTCAGCCTTCTTCAAAGCAGCGTTCCGTATAGCTAGCGCTTCCATGGATGTTTGCCCGATAGCTTGAGCGGCATCCACCTCTCGCCAGATAGAAGGAATGATCTTGGGAACCTAGGAAGATATGAAAAATAAATTCATAACCGTGACATCTAGTAGTCATAACAAAGAAGGATAAATAAAAAGTCTTACCATAGCAACCATCAACTCGGAGAAAAATCTGGCAGTGTGTTCATCGTGGGGAGTGGCCGCTGAGGTCGCGTTCAGATATTGGGTGATGACCTCGAGTGCTGGGCTTAGATCCAAGCTATTTGGTTTCACGCTAGACTCGACATTGGCCCCAGTGGTATGAATGAAATAAGGGGAGCCAGTCGGAGTAAAACGGCTAGAGAAAGGCATCCACTCAAATTGAGGCCTCGCAGAAGTACCAGCAGGAGCCTCCGAGGGTGCATTCCATACATGTTTTTTCACCAGCGAAGGCAGCAGTTCATCCAAAAGCTCCAAATTAACTGAGCGAGGAAAAGCAGAAGAAGGAGGATCGTGAGCATCGCCTTCGAAAACCCGACCCTCGGAAGAAAAGAGGTCATCAATGGATAGATCATGATGGAAAGTAAAGATGGATAAAAAAGAGGGTGGTAAAAGTGGCTAACCTGCTCGAACTCCTTCGTCCTCACTCTCGATCAGAATAACCTTCCCTTTGTCGGCTATGGGATAACAAACAAAATAAGTCACACATCACCAAGGAAAAGCAAAGAATGAAATCTTCGAATGTATACCTGGGGAAGAAGAAGCGAGGAGAGCATTATTTTCTTGTGGAACAGTGCTTGCTTCGTTGGAAGGAAGTGTAGGCAGTGACAAATCCTCCACGAACTGTGAGGGAAGGGCAGAAGTCTCATCTGTAATCCTATCGAAACGAGGAGGAGACGAAGGCTCGGAGGGTAAGGCATCGTGCGAAGGGGAAACCTCTGGCGCCTTAGAAATAACTGCTGCATCTGCCGTATCCCTTTCAAAGCCCTCGTCACCGGCATCGTGCTCCACGGGTTTTGGTGAATCCACAGCAGTGGGCTCTTCGGGACCAGAATTCTTACTCGATGATTGAGAATCATCGTCCGAGGGTATCTTGGCCTTTTTGGGTCCCTTACCCTTTGTGCGAGAAATAGCCAGACGAGAGATATCAGTTATATCTTTTTCATGCTCCCCCAAATAGGATACTACATAAGAGAAAGATAAATGAAAAAATGCAGAGCTTAAATGAAGAAAGTATAAACAAGAAGAGGGATAATTTACTCACCAAAGGTAGGCCGTTCAGCATCGGAGAGATGAATAAGTGTTTTCCCCACGAGGGAAGCGTCCAAAGGAGCCACTATGGTAAGCCCAACAGTATCGTATAAAGGTAAAAAATGAGCGGATTTCAGCAAAGCCAAGGCGTCTAGTGCCAATGAAAAAGAGATAGTTGGATCCATCTTATAAGAAGGGGCATTGGGTTGACGCCAAGTATAGGGAAAATCCCACTTGCCCTCAATAGGTTTGATAAAGACAAATTTGTCCTTCCAACTGCTATAAGACAAAGTGGTTCCTATGACTATTTTCTTCTCTGGGTCACGATGGGCGAAGAAGTACGAGGGGTGACCCGTTGAAGAAACGTTAACAGTAAAAAGGGAAAAAAACCTCCTCACAGTACACTCTAACTCCCTCGATAGGCACCAGAATACAAAAGAGGCGAGAATGGTAAAGCTATTGGGTGTTAGCTGGCTAGGACAGACATCACAAGCTTTGAATACCTCACAGTAGAAGGGAGGGTAAAAGGATCGCAGACCCGCACGTACCTGAACGAGATAAAGGGTAACATAGCCCTCGGGAGGGTTGTTTCCCCTATTATCTTTTGAAGGAATCTGCTTGGTGATGTTCAAGGAGGACACTCCGAAATCATGGAATAAGTTGTTAACTTCTTCGTCGGTAACCGTGCTCGCAACATGCTCTACTTCTTTGTAGCGACGAAGGCCCTTCGTCTTCGCAGGAACATCTGAAGCGTCAATAGCGGCGGATGACTTTCTTGACCTCTTAGAAATTCGTGTCGGTTCATCTTCCTTACTAGCAAAAGCTTTACCCTTCCTCTTGCGGCGGTAAGTCTCAATACCAGAGGAAGTATTCTCCGGTAACAGAGCCACTGTGACGGTGGTGGAATCTTCTGCGACGGTTGAATAGGTAGTCGGAGCAGCGGCAGATTCCATTGGCAGAGCAGACGGAGCGCCAGAAGTGTCCACCAAGACGGTGGCTAATGACAGAGTAGCGACGGAAGTTTCGCTAGCCATTGTACAAGAGTGAGAGAAAAAAAACTTAGGGTTTTTATTTTCTGCTTGAAAAAGGATGAAAAGCTTGAAGGAGAGAAGAATGGTGAAGAGGAATGAGGAAAAAAATGTGTTTATATAGGTTTTCGTCTGAGAAAGTGGGGAGTTAATGCACGCCTGCATTAAAGAACACGACTCCCCATAAATAAATGTCGTTACAAACCCTTGGAATTCTCCCGTTAATGCGAAACTAATCTGTTCCCCACGATCTCCGATGGCAATACTTCCGAGGACTATTTCACTATAAGTTCCTGTTGATTACTTGTAATACACCAGGAACTGGGGGGACTGGTGTTAACCTAGGGAGAAAAAATTCTTGACCAGCGGAACTTGGAGCCATCGAGGGGCGAGCCAAACGATGGCCATCAAGGGGCAAGTAAAACCTTCCCTATCGGAGGAAAGATATAACGTTCATCATTGGAAGATAAAATTGCCTCTCCGCAAACTTTGTCTCCGATGACATACGGATTACTACACTCACAGAGCATTCGATGCTAAAGGCACTACCAGTCTTGGATGACTCTACGATACCTAATAATCGCTGATGCTTTAGTTAGTGAACAATCTTATAAACGTGAGGCCTTAAATATGTTCTACCCGAGGGGTACCCCCTATAGCGACATATCGAAGAATATATCTTATAAGCCTCGGGGGAAAACATCCCGAGGGCACAATAATAGCCATATTACTCGATGGCATCATTAGGGAGACATCCCGATGGCACAATAATAGCCATATTACTCGATGGCATCATTAGGGAGACATCCCGATGGTACAATAATAGCCATATTACTTGATGGCATCATTAGGGAGAATAGTTCTATGGCAGTTAATCTGAAGGCGAAGAAGATCACCCAAGTGCATACAAGACGAAACACTTCTAGAAACAAAAACCAGGTGTCATCCTGCCAGATACAACTGTTGGGCGAAGACTAGGTGTCATCATACATAGCATGAAGCAGCCACAAATCAACCAGGTGTCATCTTTGCCTCTAATGCCTCAGCACTAGAAGGGATGAGTGGCCATAGCATAAGCAGCTGAGTTAGCCTATAAACGTTTGTGGAGTTGCCACCCAATAAGAGGCATGCCATCAAAAAAGGACTATAAATATTCATATTGAGGGAAGAAGAAAGGCAGATCGAAAAGAGGGAGAAAGAATTATAAGTAGAAAATCAATCTGTAAATCTTGAAGCTCAATACAATACTATCTTTTCTTATTTTCGATAAGACTCTTTTGCTGGCTATTTGGGCAAGGCGTTCTTCGAATTGAAAAGTATAAAAATCACACCCAGGAGTTAACAAATGGCGCCGTCTGTGGGAACGCCGTAAATTATTGCCTTCGAGTTATCTCTATTATTTTTCTAGTACACAATTACTTTTTTTTTCTCATTCAACTGTTTAGAGAAATGAACTAATATATTTTTTATTTTCTTTCATATTCGGGTGAGCGGATGGTGGGCGGGTGTACGTCTCAACCCACAACCCACCTGCTCAAGGACGGGTTGCCATCTTTTCCAACTGTGGCACAAGTTAAAAAAATAAAAACATGCGGGTGACAGTTTGTGCGGGTCGAGTTTAGACGGGTGGGCGGGTGGACGGGTTTATGAACACCCATAGATTTATGAGTATGTTTTCTAGTGGGCAATTCGATTAAACTGAATCGTTGGTGCGATTCTCAAAGGAAGGTGTAGTTTCAGTTCTACCTAAAAGAAAATCATGTACCGAACCGTTTGATATAGCCCGATCGATTTAAATTATCGGTGATTCGGTTTAAATCTAGCCGATTTTGATTTTTTTCTTTTTCCATCTTATTTTTAACATAAAATGTAGCGGGGGTGAAGATAATATAATACCATAAATGTACATCGTGAAAAAAAAAAATCTGGATACACACAACACATAGAATAACCACTATGATCTATTAATTAACCAATTATTTAATCTATAAGGTAACACAAAGCATCATCAAATATCAATAATTTAAAAATATAAACTTTAAGTATTATGATTCACTAATAATACACAATAGCAAACTACAAAAGTTACTCAATAAAAATCATAATTATAGAACATATGCATTACAACCACAAAACAACTTTTGTTGTTTTAAGAAAATTTCTATGATAAAAAGAAAATAAAATATACGGTCCGGTTCTAGTTTAGTGCGATTAACTCGAGCAATAAACTGAAACCACGCCATATTTGGAGTAAAAACATAAGTTAGGAATATGAATTTCAAAATTCAACTATAGATTAATTTTTGAGAAAATTACTTATTAGTATCTCAACTTTGGCTGTTTCTGCACTTACATGGCCAAACTTTAAAAATTTGCACCCGACTATCTGAGTTTTGCTCCGGTGAACACTTTATTATCCGAACTTTGAAAAATCAAATTTTCGTCCAATTGATATCACTTTTCGGCATTGTGACATATCCATTGTTGCACTTTACGATTCAAACTTTCATTTTTTTGGCACTCGTCGATCTGAAATGACTTCACAATGACGTCATAAAGCCAAAAAATGACGTCATTTAACCGAAAAATTGAAATTTCAAAGTTTGGATAGTAGAGTGTTCACCGGAGCAAAGTTCAGATAGTCGGGTGCAGAGTTTTAAAGTTTGGTCATATAAGTGCAAAACCCACCAAAATTGGTTTACTAATATGTAATTTTCCCTTATTGTTTTATATGTTACCTCTCAATGGGCGCAAAAAAAGGTATTGAACAAAGATTGTCATTGAGCTCTCAACTAACTACTATCCTCTACAAGCGGCTCCCGGACACTATCTAGTAACAAGTCACCAAATGCAATTGTGATCAACGTTTGCATGAACCCGTGCCAATAGTAATTTGTTATAGTTGATGTATTTGAACACAATGTGATATGTATTCCACGATTTTTTCAAATGATTATATTATAATATAATATTTTTTCTATACTTCAAACTTACAAATATAGCATTATTAAGTATTAAAAATATATATTACATTGTAATATTTTAGATCATTGACATTCTTTTATAAAATACCTTAACATTAATAGACGATCTATTTTAAAAAAAAACACTTTGCATATATTGGCATAATTATTTAAATGAAAAAGTAGATTATAAATGTGGTATTTTAGAGCATCTATGGTTGCAAGTGAAAAATTTGAGGGGCAAAAGATTTGTAGTAAAAAACACAAAATCCACAAAATTGAGAGGCAATGGGCATTTTACAGGACTAAAGTTGAAAAGTTTGTTCCATAGCGGATTAAAAATACAGGCAATCATTAAGAGAAATTATTTTATGCAACCATTGGTGGACGTGACAACCACTATCAATACACGGTTGAAATAAAGTGATCAAGATGATTATTTCTTATAATTTAAAAAAATTAAATTGGTATTGAATTTGGATCGTGGGTTTCACCACGCCACCAATGCAACCATCGCATAATATAATTTTCCATCATCAAAGCACTTCTTTTTTTTCCTTTTTACCATAGTAGCATGAAATTTAAATAATAAGGCCAATTTTCATATTTGCATCAAGAAATTGATCCGTGTTGAATATGGCGCCAAAGTGAACTAAAACAGTTACAATAAAAACAGTTACAATACATTGGTAATAATATAATTCCGGAAGCCTCGCTTCTCCTTCCATTCCAAATAATGAAATAATAAAATTAATGGGATGATCGTTCAAATTAATTCATCTCCCACAATAATTAAAACCATAAAAATAATCTATATATTTAACTTAATACTTAAACCATTTCTGGGATTTCTCTTTCACCACATGAGAACAAACCCATCAAGAACCTCATTCAACAAATACAGCTCAAATAAATAAAAAGACTGCCATTGCACCACATTTACACTCTTGAGGTAATAATTCCTGAGATTTTGTTAAGTATTTCATCTTTTTCTGTTAATAATTTGGTTTTTCTTACTTATGATTCGAATTTATTTTCCTTGTAATGATGTCAAATTGTCACCTGTTATAATAATTATATTACCTAGATCTTGATTTGCTTCGAAAAGATATGTTTAGCTCGTGTTGTCGTCTGTTATGGCTGATTATTAGATTAGGTGCTAATATTTAAGATTAGATGGTGCATTGTTTGAACAATGCATTGTTAAAGACGAGGCATTGTTTGATTAAACATGGTCGTGATGAGTGATCAAAAAAGGAAATACGAGAAATGCCTCGTTCGTTCATGAATGTTTCTGAGCAAAATCTTGATTATGAGTAATATAATATCTCTGCTGTTCCTAAGATAATCTTCGTTGATTACCTGCAGTTAACATCGAATGCTCTCTGCTCTCTTTCACTCATCTTTCATGATTGCGTATCTTAAAAATATCCTTTTTAATTGAAACTCGCTTAATTGCTGATGAATTCTATCTACTTGTTTGTTTC
The DNA here is from genome assembly GCA_948329865.1 of Linaria vulgaris. Classification (NCBI taxonomy): domain Eukaryota; kingdom Viridiplantae; phylum Streptophyta; class Magnoliopsida; order Lamiales; family Plantaginaceae; genus Linaria; species Linaria vulgaris. The sequence continues at coordinate 80,230,488 of OX415253.1, forward strand.
AAACCCGTACTTCAGATATGGCGCGTAGGCATTTATACAGCTGATTTCAATGCCAATTCTCACGATGGAAGTGGCACCAGGACAGATTCAGAGACTAGTCTAGATGAAAACCTTCTAACCATTTGATAGCATCGACGTACCAAGTGGTCATACCTTGTTTGGGTTATTAGAATCTAGATATCATACACAAATCTTTAATTAGTGCCACAAGTATGTCATCTATTCAATCTCCTTCGGTCCAAGTGATGGAAAGGCAGGGAGGTTTCGATCCTAACAGGATTCCTGCTTCAGTTTTCGATAAGCCCCAAAACTCAATGGACTGGAGTGCCGGTTCTAATGACTCGTTGTTCAGTATTCGTCTTGGTAAAGATCGTTCTCCTAGGAATCACACATCTAAGATGAGTGTGGACGACATGCAAAGATTGGGAGAATTCGACCAACTTTTTGACACTGCTGGGGGCATTCGCAGTTTTAGGGAGTCTGAAGAACTTAACAATAAGTCTGCTGACCAGAAGATGTCCAATGAGATGACTAGGTCCAAGCCAACCACTAAAGGAGTACAACCAAGCCGAAATGATGTAGACATGACGACAAAGAACATGGGTAAAGAAGTAAATCCCAGGGCTACAAGAACCATGGATAAACCAGTAGTCCATGATGTTTCCCAGGCTCACATAGCCAAGAAAAATCCAGGTGCCAAGTGAGTTGTCATTTTTTTTTCTTATTACATTCTTCATCAGTTCTTTAGTTGTTAGATTACTTAGTTTGTCTATGTGCTGTTTGATCACGTGCCGTATATTACTACTTGAAACGTAGTGAACATAAAAAAGAATAATTGTTTTCGCCATCTCATATATATACACCTTTTTGTGTGTTACAGAAAGAAAAAGTCTGCATGTCCACTATGCCAATGTTCTGATTGCAGTCGGGCATTCAACTGTTGTAAATGGCCTGGCAGTTCATGTTGTAAATGGCCCTCTTGCTCATGCAAATCGCTTAGTTGTTCACTTTGCTCCAGCTGCAAATGGTTAAGATGGCCAAGCTGCTCAATGAAGTGGCCAAGCTGCTGTTGTAAACCAGAAAATTGCTGTAGTTGTAAATGGTCAAACTGCCGTTGCAGGTGTCTAAACTCATGTCCGAGCTGTGGCTGTAAGTGTTTTGCTTGGTTGAGCTGCAATTGTAAGTGCCCTGCATGGTCAAGCTGCAACTTTAAGTGCTCTACATTGTCGAGTTGTTGCTGTAAGTGTCCGGCATCATTGTTGAGCTGTTGTTCTTGTAAGTGTCCGACATTGTCGAGCTGCTGCTGTAAGTGGCCGACTTTTTCGAGTGGCTGTTGCAAGTGGCCGAGCTGCTCTTGTAAGTTCCCTTCATTTCCAAGCTGCAAGTGTCTGACCCAGCCAAGCTGTAAATGTAAATGTCCAACATGGTCGGGCTGCTGCAGCTGATTCAGTGCATCCCCTTCATGGCGTAGCTATTAATGTCATACATAAGTTCTATAACGGTGATTCCCTGTTGTTGGAGAAGCTAGCCAAAACTCAAAAGATTACTTCTGTGGTTTCTCTTACACGTATGTATTCAAAGATGTCAAATTTAACGTATCTTGTATTGTATTCTTGATTGACAGCACGTTTAAATAACATTCATCTTTGCTTGCAGTTTGAAGGATGAAACCAAAAAGGTACATCAAGTTTGAAGGATAGTGCACCATTCTAGCTCATAAAGTTTATCCTGGCAATCGGTATCGGTCTTTTGCCGCCATTTCCAGCAAGAAGACGGTACTCTTTTCGCCTTCTTGTTCATATTTTTATGGTGCTCTTTTTTATGCTGCTCATGGTAGTTGGCTCTTTTCTTCTTATAACATTTTAAGCATCCAACGTATTTGACAGTCCTAAACGCGGATAATGTTGTCCAAATGTTTGCAGTTGTAGCTTGTAACAAAAGGATAGTTGTAGCTGCTCATTTTCACGGATACAACATTTCATTGATCCCTTTGTATTTATAAGTTGATTTATTTCAAGAAGTCACCCTTGGCCCTCTTCTATAACTTATAATATTGGAGTTAGCTAAGAGAAGACTCCATTGTGTGATCTGAACAACTTTGTATATATCGTTTGTGGTATTTCAAGATTATTCTGTTTCTTGTGGATTATATATTTGTGTCATAATAATGCTAATATTTCTTTTGCGACCATACCATATCATTTGTGACAGTACTAGAGCGTTTCTAGTTCAATCTTTATTAAAAAAAAAAAATCACTCATGTACGTGTTTCTATAGGTGAATTTTGACATGTTCAATATCAAAACAAAATACCACAAAATTGAAGTTTTTTTAATTAATAGCAAAAACCTGAAAGGGATTAGTATTACAACACCTGTTGTCAATTATAAAAACACAGGTCATCAAGACAAGAAACATGCACAAAACAGATTTTATTTACCTTAATAGCAGTAGAACAATGTGGATTAATCACAAACAAAGTTTCTTTCCTTAACAAATTTAATCTGCCAGAAATTACAGCCCAATAAAGCAACAAATCTCCAAACAATGACAAAGGTCACTTGTACCTATAAAATTAATGTGCATGAGGTTTGTCGATAAGATTTCTGCTACGAGACAATACTTTAGCACAGAATTTAACAAACCTAGAATTTAATACACATTGTCCCATATGTTTATTGTGACAGAGTCAGTTATATTACAGCTTGGTTACCATTTGAAATTTTAAATAGTCAGAACTCAATATTCACTTTCTATTATGTTTAGATCTTGGACTAATACTATAGAGAGGTTATGTGAAGGATCCTTTCACTAACTGAATTTATATTAAATTTACACAAAAAAGTTTTCAATCCTCAGTCTAAGTTAAAGTTGAGATTTTGCCAAGAACCTATTTCAAAAAATCATGATTCATGAACAACATATAGTGTATTTACCCAATTGCAGTTATGACTATTAACATTTATTTTATTTTCAATATTACTTTAATGTTATGTGCATTTAATATCTCTTAAGAGGAAAATGTGTTGCAGGCCCTCTCTCACAAATATGTGGGTCCCACTCCGTGAGGTCCACTTTTTTGTAAGAGATGTAATACTCCTGTTGTACTTTAGATGTTGTACTAGGTTGTTTTGAGGAGGGAAAGCAAAACCACAGTTGTTGGCCATGTTGCAGTTCTTTAAGGTAGTTACTCAACGTGGAAGAATTATGCATCGTCAGGCCACGTGGAACAGCGTACCGGGTGAATTAACTTGGTAGTAATTGCACCACGTCAGAAATACAACGATTGCATGAAATAATTTCTCTTCAAGCCACCACGTGGGTCCCATGATGGTCCAGGTCCCACACCTCACCTTCAAAAATCTGGAGAAGAGATCATATTGTTTGGGAAAAAATAGTAAACTACTCTCTGAATTCTGAAATAGTAATAGCAATCTGCAGTGGGAGAAGAAAAAGAAGAAAAAAAGCAATCTCTCTCTTTCTTTAATACTAACAAATAAGGTTTCTGCTTTTTGAAACACAAATAAGTAATCTTCAAAAAGAAAAAAAATCTTTTCTTTTGTGCGTTCACACTCCAAACAACTTAGCTTTTCTTGTTTGTTTGTATTGGGAAAAAGTGAAAAAAATAAATGGTGTCATTGGCTGCAATGACAAGTGAGGGCTCTGTGTTTTATGGCACCATTACTATTACTAATCTGTTTTTTGTTTCTCTTCTCTTGTCATCAGTTGTTGATGGGAATTGGAGTTTCGACGAAAAAACTGCTCTTTTGGAATTCAAGAAATCTGTTTCTGACCCCTATGGGATTCTTAAAAGTTGGAATGCTGATGATGATAAGTACTCCTCCAATCACTGTTCTTGGTTCGGAGTTTCATGCGATTCGAATCTCAGAGTTATGGGGCTACATATAAGAGGTAACTTATCTCTTTCTCCTTCATGCTCACTGCACTCAGAGTTTGTCTTGCATGGATTTGGGGGGATCAGAAGAAACTGCTCTCAAATAATTAATGGTAAGTTATTAGGAAAACTCTCTCCTGTGATAGGGAACCTTACTGAACTAAGAGTTTTATCACTTCCGTTTAATGAACTTCATGGTGAGATTCCTGTTGAAATCTGGAATTTGAGGAACCTTCAAGTGCTTGATCTTGAAGGGAATCTCATTATTGGAAACTTTTCAGGTTATGACTTCACTGACTTGGAGAAGTTACGGGTTCTTAATCTGGCATTTAATATGATTTCTGGCTTGTTTCCGCTGTCCCTTTCAAAATGTAGGTTCTTAAGGATCTTGAATCTAGCGGGAAACGAGATTAACGGTGATATTCCTGGATATATCAGCGGGTTGAGCAAGTTGTGGTTGGTAAACTTGTCGTTTAATCGGTTGGTTGGATATATTCCTAGTAGTCTTGGATATGGTTGTGTAAATCTTGAGCATTTAGATTTGTCAGTTAACTTCTTAAACGGGAATATTCCACGGGATTTGGGGAACTGTAGCCGATTAAGGACACTTTTGTTGTCTTCAAATTTGCTGCACGGAATTATACCCAAGGAACTTGGCAGACTTCGAGGCCTCGAAGTTTTGGATGTTTCAAGGAACAATTTACGTGGTCCTCTCCCTGCGAATCTAGGAAACTGTTCTAATCTTTCGGTTCTTGTCCTCTCGCATCAGCCCAATGTTCTTCCAAGAAAACAGAATCCATGTGATGAAAAAGCGTCTCTGGGATTATTCTGTGCTGTGTTGAGTGAGCGCAACTCTTTCGCAGGTTCTGTTCCTGATGAGATTACGACACTTCCCAAGCTGAAGATTATTTGGGCCCCTGGTGCCCATTTTGGAGGCAAGTTTCCAACAAATTGGGGAAGCTGCAGGAGCCTGATGATGGTAAACTTGGCTCATAATCTCTTTACAGGTACCATTTCCAATTTATTTTCAAGGTGTGATCATCTGCAATATCTTAACTTGAGCTATACTAGGCTCACCGAAAAGTTGGATGAGAATCTTGGGGTCTCTTGTATGCCTGGACCAATCACGAAGTTCAGTCCAAATGCCTGCCGCCATGTTTCATCCATCAGAAACAAGGCTTTCGCTCCCTTCAGTCCATCGTGCACTTATTTGTGGTTCTTCTTGCATAAAACCTTTTCTGAATGTGGTGCGTCCTTATCCAAGTCCCGGCTCTCAGATGTTCGCAACAGCAGTGCAGTTTCTTTACTTCCTAAACCCTCTGAGCGAGCTACAGGGAAAATTGAATATGCATTTCTTGCCGGTGGAAATTACCTTAGGCGGTCACTGGATAAAATCTTGTTTGAAAAGTTTGATGCCAAAGCTATATTGGTTTTTAATCCTAGCAAGAATAGAAGTTTTCAATCAATAGCGTTGCAAATACATCGAAGGAAAGGTAAAGAGCCGAAAAAAAGGCACGCGTATTCCAAATCGAGACACGGCTCTGAGACTGGTGATAAACTCAGTCTCCTAATTTTGGCATCAGTGATGATTATCACAGTGATTACTTCACTTCTTCTGGCTTTTCTTGCCTTCTGCTGTTGTGATCAGTCTTCGGAAATCAAGACGCCTGCATTGCCTCAGACAGCCCCGGTTATGGTATTCAACAATGTTGGAGTGGCGTTAACTTATGAACGCATCCTTCAGGCAACAGGGAATTTCAGCAGAAGCAACTGCATAGGAAACGGTGGATTTGGTTCCACATACAAGGCAGAAGTCTCTTCAGGAAATATTCTGGCTGTTAAAAGACTGACCACTGCAAGAAACCAAGGCGCGCCGCAGTTCCATGCAGAGGTTAATGTCCTGGGACGAATCAAACACCCGAATCTCATAACATTGATAGGGTGCTATGCCGGTGAATCGGATATGTTCCTTGTATATAACTACCTCTCCGGAGGAAATTTAGACCAGTTCATCAAACAAAGAGACAGACAAACTTTCGACTGGAGCATACTGCACAAAATCTGCACCAACATTGCGTCCGCACTTTCTTACTTGCATGAGCAGTGCATTCCCCGTGTTCTGCACCGAGATATCAAGCCGAGCAATATTCTTTTGGATGATTATAGCAATGCTTATCTGTCGGATTTTGGGTTGTCTAGAATTCTGTCTACTACAGAAACTCATGAAACTACTCGAGTGGCCGGAACTTACGGATATATAGCTCCAGAATACGCGCTCACAGGCCACGTATCTGATAAGGCTGATGTGTATAGCTATGGGGTGGTTATGATGGAATTAATGTCGGACAAAAGGGTGTTGGACCCCTCCTTTTATACGCAAGAAGACGGATTTAATATTGTTCATTGGGCGCGAATGATAGTGAAGCAAGGCGAGGTGAAGGATTTCTTTACAGAGAGTTTATGGGATTCGGGGCCTCGGGATAAACTTGCCGAGATGTTGCATTTGGCAATTTCATGCACCGTAGATTCGGTTTCCGATAGACTTGCGATGAATCAAGTCGTTCAACGGCTGAAGCAACTTGAACTTCCTACAGGTTAGATAGATAGAACATGTAGATATCTGATATTATGATCTTTATTATGTAAATTGTACTAGAAGTTTCATAGATTATCTTTCTTACAGTAAAGATGAGTTAGAACACTGTGAAGGTAGTTCAGTTTTACTCGAGTGTAAAATATTATAACATCACATATTTTCAAGAATGATGTGGTCACTATTTTTTAGTTCCTTATTTTGTGCTTTTCTTTTCTTTGTTTTTTGCTCTTATATTCTGAAGCCATATATACTTGGTAATAAGCAACAGGTCTGGAAAGCAGAGTGCTTTTTGGTTACTAAGATTTCACAGGATTTCTCCCTTTGGTGATGCATGTTATGTGCTCTTAATGGTTGTTATACTTTCAATCGCCGTTTTATTAGGCAATAGTATTGATTATTATTAACTTATTTAGTGAAATTAAGCATTAATCATTTATGGGATAGGCTTTTAGTTGGTATATATAACATTTCCAAGAAGGCGTGATCGAATTGTTTCTATAAGAGTGAAGTGTCTAATTTGAAACGTTTGACAATACAACTTGATGCAAAAACGCTAACAACGTCGAGAAAAATGAGACTTCTGCTTAAATCAGACATTTGGATATTTATCGGACAACAACAACTAGAAATATATAGTATTAAAAATTCCAACCTCACAAAAAAGTTAAACAAGAAACAGCTTAAAGGATGGATAGCATGTCATGCACAGAACACCATTACAACAAGGAAGAAGAGTAGGGATTTATAACTATATGCTTCAACGGGTGATCAACATCGCTACCTCCAGCGTGCCTTACAAACTCTGATGGCGAGTGAAAGCTCCCGTGGCATACACACATTATCTTAACTTCTGCTCCTTCACCATATTTGTACAGTATCCCGTCCACCCTTTTCCCGTTGGGCCCGTCTCCTTTTGTGAAGACAGAAGGCATATCCATTGAATTTGCACCGGCTTCCTTTCCCCGGCTTCCTGAGGTGTCCGGTTTCTTTGACTGGCTCTTCGTCTCAGACCTTAATGCTGTGCTTGTGTTTTCAGTTGTTCTCGTCCCGCAAGGGCCAATGTCCTGATTTGTTTCTTCAAGTGAGGTTTGGGTGGTCAGTTCACCAGTCGATCCTGGAAACACATTTTTGCAGGATAGACAGCACATCAAGAAGTGTAACTATGAAAGATTCAGTTCGACAAATGCAAACATATACGACCACATTGACTCATCTACTAATTCTTGAAGGAAAATAGTTAGCCTACAAAGAAGCTCCACTTCTCCCACACTTCCACAAGTGCACGATATACCAAAACATTTTTCATGTGCCCATTTTTCCAAAAAGTAGGCTGGGTTGTAAAATTAGATACCTAACCTTTTACTTGAGCGGAATTTAATATATATAAATAACTCAAACTATCCAAGCAAATCTGATCTGCGTGAACACAATGACAAGTAGACAAAATCACTTCTTATATTTGTTTGTAAGTTCACACATTAGGATTCTAGAATCAGATGGTTTCTATGCTGTAACAACGTTCACTCCACAACAGTAAGAAGAATAACTTATATGAACTTATACATAGCGTACATGTGTGAACGTAACACAAGGGGCGGATAAAAAAACCCCAGGCTGGACAAGAATGTTCATCAGAGAATCTAAAACTTCAGATAAAATCTTTGGACAAATTCTCTCCCGCCAGAAGAGCCCATCAGTCAAAGCAATGAAAATGCCATGTATGATTGGTTCAGAGGCTGAAAATGGAGATAATAATCATAATTACTCATCAACTAAGACATGTGTAGAAGAGTTTTTGACGTTGATAGCGCACAAAAGAAGCGTGAGTATTTTGTATTATGTGCCAAACTTTCAAATTCTACACTGAAATAAAAAGAAAGTTCGTTTGCGAAATTATGTTACAAAACTTTTGCAATGTGAAGGTGCTTTTCGAAATAGTATGTTTTTGAAGCCATTAGACGGCTGATTAAAATGCAGCTCCTTTGAAGATTTTGAACCAAATCACAAGAGAACTTTTGATGCATTAACTGAAGAAAAACATAAACTGCAATTCTTAGATAGAAATCGAGACTTTTTTCCTTCTAATATCTTTTACTTGTCAAAGAAAGGATTGTGGAGTCAATAATTTAACATGAAACTCCTTCGTTTCCAGGATAAAACAAAATATATTAGCTTCATACAGCTCCTTATTTAATGATACGAAAAACATAGAGCAAGTGAGCAACATAAAGTAATGTACTTAGATGATTCAGAATGTCAGGATCAATGATTTAATACTTAACAGTAAAGAAAATTAAGAGAAATCATTTCTTCGAAAAAGTTAATCTCAGACAGAAGTTTGACGAATTAAACCTTCATCCAAAACATAAACAGTGATAAGCAACTGAGGGGCAATGCCTGATATATTTAGGACAAAAAATTGAACACAAGTGACCAAACTTTATGTAGATTCCAAATAACACATCTGATAATCATATTATAACAAGTCAGAAATCATATTGCAGATAGAAGTAATGCAAGAAATCCACACCTTTAAATTAGCCACAACAACAGGCAGGCACAAAGATTCGATCAACAGGTCACACAATAAAAATCAATCATGCAATATACATCTTAACATTAGCCACAACAAATCAAAACCAAGCAATTATATTTTGATTCACAATCTTGAAATACCTTGCAGAGCTTTGCTCTCCAAATCAACACTCGAAGAACTAATACCTTCTGCCTCCACGGACTCTGGTTGTCCGAATCCTAGCATCCCACCACTCTTACCTACATAACTTCCCTTTCCTTTCCCCAATGGCGGCAATTGTGATTCTAACGACTGCTTCGCCGAACTCCCACGTAAATTGACCTCAATTTCCTTCCTCTCCTCCACTGTTAACCTCCCATCTCCAACTTGTTTATCTCCCTTGAGATTCCTGTGTTTCTCATACCTGCGCCTCTTCGCCGCCATTCTTCTCAAAGTCTGTAACTCTTTCCTCTTCCTCCACTCCTCCTCATTCTCCACAGGGAGAGAAGAGGTCCTGGTCAAGCCCGAATACGACACCGGTTGTGGCAGATCGTTATCGTTATCGTCTCTCACCACAGGTAAACAACTAGCTATAGAAGAAGACCTTCCCAAGTCATAGGAACTCTTCTTGTCCACTCCAAATCTTCCACCTAATGACAACCCAAGAGTTAACTCAATCTCCTCATCTTCTTCTTTCATTGCATTAGCACCATTTCCACTATTACTACTACCCATAAACCTCTGTAACAAGTTTCTTGAAAACCTGTTTGACGAAATACTCAGAGAAAGATTCGACATTTTTGTACTTGCTGCAGTCTTTTTACCACCATCATCAACACACAATAAAAAATACCTACCTCCCTCAATATAGATAACTATCTTCTTTTTTTATATATAAATAAAATCAAGCACATGGATATAATATAAATGTGTGTTTTAGAAATACTCCATGATCTTTTTCAGACAAGCCCAGATGCAAAGAACTAATCTTTTGCTTCATATTAACTGCAAGAAGCTCCAAGATTCAATTTTTATGAGTCAGAAATAGAAATAGATAAGCCCACTCTAGAATAATGAATGAATGAATATTATCTTGAAATGTAATAGGAAGAGAGACTAAAAGCAACTAGACAAAATCCATAATGGAAATTAAATTAGTTAGAAGGAAAAGAAACTTATCTCAATGAAGAACAATAACAAGAAAAATGGATGAGAGAGAGCATAACAGTAAGTAAGCAAAACTGAGAAGAATGAAAAGAGGCATCGGTATTTGGTATTGGTAGGAACTATTTGGTATTGGTAGGAACAGAACAGAACAGAAGAGAGGGGAACGTACTAAGGAAGGACATGTGGCGGAAGCGAAGGAGAGAGAAAGTCGACACGTGTGTGTGTGTGTCTGAAAGATTTATTTGGAGGGCCCTTTTAATAATCGGTCTCCATCCATCCTAGGAGAAAAAATTATTGAAATTGGTGGACCTTTCCTTCACTCACATACTAATTATTACTATTTATTAATGCACTCGACTAATAAGATGATTGGAACACTTGATGGATGTATTTTGGAGCTGATGAGATGTTCTAACTTCTAAGGCCAACTTTCGTTCTTACTCGACTGGTTGGTCTTGCAGTGAAGTTCCCTTCGACCTTTGCAATTAAGGATGAATCTCCGTTCGGGTTCGAGAAAATTTTTGCACACCTCCATTACTTTTCGTGCGGCTTACGCCATAAAAATCATTGACATTAGATTATTCTTTGGGTCGTAGATCCTCACACAAAATTAGAATTCTAACTCTTCGAGAGTGGTATCTCATTGACAGTTCTCCCTCTCCTAAAAGAGGTCTCACTTTCACTTAAGTTGCACAGAAAAGGTCCCAGCTTAATTTTTAGAGAACAATCAGGTTTCATAAAGTTTTTCTGTCTAGTTGTAGGTAGTCCGCATCTTCACATACATTAACCACTAGGCACTAGGCAACATTAACCCATGACTTTAGTTGTCACACTTGTTTATCAAGATTCAAGACTAGGCCTTTTTTATGTTTCTTAGGATCAATTATTTCAACGAAGCGTTTTATGATAAATAGTTGATTAGGGGAAATTTGTTGAAAACGGGTATTAAACCTTTTTTCCGTTTTATCTTTACATGTAAACTTTTTTTAGGGTGACGACGTGACGTGTCGATCTTTAAACTTAACAACTGCAATTTGGTGCACCGTGCACGTTCAAAAAAACATTATTTTGCCTTTATAATAAAAACATTGACAGCAAACTAATATATATTAAGGAGTTTTTTTTAACAGAACATATTTATTTATTTAGGAGGCAAGAGTTGGATAATGTACATACACAGGGGAGCGGGATTTAGGTTTTCGCGATAGGCGTGTATAAAAGCAGGTCATATCGGACGATTCTAAATTTTCTAGATCAGACAGACAACTCATCTACGTTACACAAAAAAGTTGGCTGCATGTGGCAATTCACTTGGGCTCCATAATATATATTAAGGAATTATTATCAAGAGGTAGGTTTATTAATATACTTACTAAATTAATCTAGGTGAGGGTTCTTTATGTTGTTGTTTTTTTTCTGTTATCATTTTGGTCCAATCTCAAGTGAGACACGTGAAAAAGTGGAGTTTAAATAATATGAACATAGTAGATAGGTGGTAAGAATTATTATTAAATTTTTATTTTTTTTGGTAAAATAGGTGGTAAGAAATTAAGAAAACAAACCCAAAAGAAAACAAATATGTACTTTTCATCCACGTGCAAGACAAATCGAAACTAATATGTAATGAATTAAAAAAAAACTCATTTCAAATGTTGCACGTAACTGCTATATTAATATTTTCACCATTTTTTATTTATTTAACAACAAAAGATTTTCAAATTCGCTCTTCCATCTGTCCATCTAATTATTTCCAAGATTTGATACGTGAAGTAAGGCAAGGAAGTGCAGGCTGCTACTTTTGCAAGAAAGACGCCAACTTGTGGAAGAAAAAAAAAAGAAAAAGGGTATAAAGGTGTTGTTGTTGGTCGAAGTAAGGCGACACGTCATTGATTTAGACAATGATTTTATAAGATTCCCCAAATTATTGCTAGCAACGTGTTACAACGAAAAAATTAATATATTGAATAAAACGAGGAAAAGTATATAGCGGGTCCATATTATGAGACGTGTTGAATGTAGGGGAACAAGTACAACGAGTTTTGTTCAAACTACAAAGAAATGAAGCAAGCACCTTACCTGCCTACCAGATTTGGAGAAAAGTGAAAGTAAAAAAAAAAAGAGGGGGAGGGGTGATTTCTGTAAACTAGGTATCCAGATTTTGCGGTAACAATTTAATGTCGTAAAAAAGACATACAATAATTACTTCAAGTCCCACTGCATAATAAGTCTTGATCTGTGTAAAGTGTAAACGGCTTTGGATCATCTCCAACAAAATTATGCTATATCTTCTACTACATTGTCTAGATGAATGACATATGAAAAATATTTAAAATTCTTTAATATCATGTTTGTCAATTATTAAAACCTCTTCCCGTAAATCTTGCAACTTTAGTTGTTATCCCTTAATTATAGGAACCATATTTGTTTACCGATTCATTCTCTTCGTAATTAAGGTTTCAAATTCAGAAATAAACGATTCAATTATTTTACTTAATGAAATAAAATGTATTATTTATCTTACTTTTTAATATGGTGTTAAAATATGAATCTTAAAGCACAATTAATTATTTTTCATCCAGGTTAGATAGCATAAAATTAAATTGTGTGTGCAATATTTTCAAACTCCAGAAGGAGAAAACTGAATTATTATTTTAGTGCGAGAAGTTATTAAAAACAAAATCCTAGTTAAGTTTAATTCAAATAGGTTACTATAATATAATTAAGTTAAGTCTAATTTAAATAGGTCATTACATATAATCGAACAACATTTATTAAATTTTACGCTATATGTACAATAATTATAAATGTCTCAATGTAAGTTACTTATTAAATTAAAATAGACATATAAAATATAACTTTGAAAAATCTATATATATATATATATATATATATATATCGATGCGATTTAATCATACTCCAGATATAAGTTCTCCTTTACTTATTATCGTTCTAATATATGAAATAAAAAATATAAATGTTTGTAGTGATGCCGAATATATATGATAGTATAAATTTTTTAATGTTTGTAGCAAAGCAAGCACGATTTTGAAAGTATTGTACATACAATTTACTTTTCTGCCAACTTAGATTAAAAAGGATTAATTGTGCTTTAAGATTCATTTTTAAAATCATATTAAGAAGTATAACTAAAAGAATACATTGTTCAATGAAATTACGCAAAATAATTAGTCTCTTTCTAGATTTAAAATCTTAATTAGGGGAGATTTGGATAATTAATAAGTAAGTAGATCCTAGTTGCTATAAATTAGGTTTCAAGATTTAAGGAGATTTGATAATTGACAAATATGGTATTAAGGAATTTTAAATATTTTTTTCACATGTCATTCATCTAGATAATGTAGTAGAAGATGTAGCACAATTTTGTAGGAGATGATCGAAAGACGTGTAAAGCATGCATGTACCAAAATATTTTCCTTTTTAGCTCCATCGAAACGAAATATATGTGTAATTCTCGTATTCGTAATAACTACAATTTTTCTAAATTCTTCGAAACATGCCAAAAAAAATTTGAAATATTACTAAACATTTCTAATCGAAATCTATTCCTAAACCTACTCCGAAACCGGAACTTTAATCAATGACATCAATTTGAAACTTTCAGTAAATCATGGATCAAAATTTCCATGCGTTTCTTCGAAAAGTATTGAAATGTTTTCGTTTTTCACTCAATCGAAACGAAAAAATACAAGTAGTTTACATGTCAGCTATAACCACAATTTTACGAATCCTTCAAAACATGTCGAGAATTTTACGAAATATTATAAAATATTTCAAATTTTTAGCTGACCGAAACTTAATGCTTTAATCCATGCAGTAAATATAGGTAACTAATATTATATAAAAGAATCACAGATACGTAAAAGTAAATATATCTTTAAAAGAAACGCTGGATCGGACCACGATCTAAACCAAATCAGCCGAAGTACTCGGCTCACGTGGTCCAAGATACAGAGTTCCACTAGTCCATACAACAGTAAAGCCCAAGTAACACAAAAATCTATTTGAAAAATGAACCCATGCAAGAAAAAAAGAAATAAAAATGCCACCAAAAGTATTAAACTCCTATCGTTGCACAAAACAGACAAAAATTCTCCTTTAATGTTCAAAAATCCAAAGACAAGAGGAGATTCATGTCATTTCAATTTGAGTTGCCAGCCACCTCTCCAACCTCCTCCTCGTCATCGATCCACTGATTCGACATTCTTCTCCCCCGTCGACGACCTCGTGGGGCTGCAGGAGAGCTCGCTTCTTTGCTCACTTCATAATTGTCACGTCCCCTCAGATTCCCGTTCTGAATCCCGCCCCTAGACGGAGACTTTCCTCTACCGTTGTTACCTGCTGAAACAAATCAAAAATAAATACAACTGTATATAAAGGTACAAGATCAAGGAACCTAATCAACATAAATGATTACTATAAATCAGTAACAAAAAATAAGAATCTGTGTAGTAATTGTTAAAAAGTTGAAATTGGCAGTCAAAAGCTATGACATTGATCCTATTACCTCGGTTGTAAGGTGATCTCTTATACGTGATATAAGCTTCCTTTTCGCCAAGTTTTAGATGATGAACCTAAAAATAACGAAATCATTAACCACAGAACTTTGAACCACGACAAGAAGGAATAAATGTGAAAGAAGGGTGAGAGGCTCAAAAGAAATTAAAAAGACGAGTAAGAATTTTGAGACAGGGCAACCATATTGCAATTGCAATACTTGTATAATTTTTTTATACCAAGATACCTTTCTGTCGAAGGGTCTTTTTAAACCTAAAAGTGCGCATATTTCGTTGATCTTGAGAACTAACTACTCTTAGTTGAGGGTGCGTGTAGTTTAGTACGTCATAGATGAAATCAAACCTTAAAATACAGGTTGCAAGAATAGTAACATTCAAAGCATACCAAGTGAAACATAATACTCGCTCATTAATCTGTATGCATATTCAAAATTGATAATTGCGGAAGTTATCGTCGAAAATGATGGATAGCATGAGTTAATCACACATTAGTTTTGCATGGGTATCATGAGCTAACTTTATATTATAGCGAAATAAGTACCTCTACAGCACGACGTGCAGCATCAGCAGATTCAAATTCCACGAATCCACAGCAAAATCCGTCCTGGCAAAAAATAGAAATAAATTGTTATGACAATACAACTATAGCATATTTATACCAACTACAAAGCAGACCTCGTGTCTTCTAATTTGGATACTATCTGGACTTCTTTTGACAAGCCCAAATTGTTTAACAATCTCCGCCACTCCTTGTTTGGTAATATCAGTAGGCAAATTTCCTATATATATTCCCCTACCTGCACCACCGACCAAATAAAATATCCAAAAATGAATTTTTTACACCTTCTATAGATATGAAAAAAGAAATATTGCTTTTAACACATACACACACATATAACACCTTTGTGTGTCTGTGTGCAGATGTAAGTTGGCCTAGGAAAATATCATTACCTCCTGCTTGGGCATGAGCACCAGTAGCACCATTGCCAAAACTGGGCAACTTAGGTGCAATGTTGCCTGGGGGAGCTGCTGCTCCAGAAACGGCACTGCTAGGAGTTGGTGCTTTTGATGCAAAACCACCATGAGGAGATGATAATTTGGTTACTGAAGGAGAAACCACTTGATTGGCAGATATTGCCGGGATTCCCATAATTTTTGGAGAAGACACGGGACTCGTTTTTGCTACCTACACAGAATCCCAACAACTTGTAAGCAACAAGTTTCTTAGAGATACAAAAATATGGATCCTTCAGGCAAGTTTCAATGGGATGTGATCAGAGGTAAGCCCTCACAAGGATACGCGAGATGGGTGCCCACCTGCCTGGTTATTAAAGAATGGGGGCTCCCATCTTCACCAATCTAATCCCTATTCTAAAAGGGATAAAAGAGAGAAGGCAAGCATAAAGAGACGAGAACAATGCTAAATTTCAAAGAAAAATAAGAGATACACACCATCGAAGCATAGGAAATCTTCTTTGGTTCGTCTTTAACATTTGAAGGCGGTACAGCAACTGCATGTGCTTTGGCATTTGAAGTTATGGAAGTAGCTCTAGCATCATTGTCCTTGCAGTCATTAGGATTCAATGATTCCTTTACATTTGTTTTGGCTACTACCTCGGACTTGGTCGCAGAACTGTCAGTATTATGAGAAGAAACTGAAGAAAGATAAAGCAAAAAATTCAGAGATACAAATTATCAGAAAAGCATAAAACAACAATAAGTAATGAAAAAAATGGTGAACTATAGCGAATAATCCACAGGTCAACACCAAGACCTGAATTTTGCAGAGAAGAAGCAGCTAGATCATCTTTGGTAGCAGAAGCAATCGCCGGTGCAGATATATCAAAGAAACGAAGAATATCATTTAAGACAAAGAACCCTTTTTCTTGTTTGGCCAAAAAGAAGCTCTGGCTAAAATTCTTCTTCACAATATTGGAATCAGTTAAAAGTCCGGTTACTATAACCATAACTCCTCCTTCAAGAGACTCTTGGGCATCCACAGTTTTTGTCTGAACATGCCCATTTTTATAATCTGAGGACATGATCTTGGCATTAATATCCTACAACAAATCGAAAAAGATACCAATGTTGAGTAAATTTAGTAAAAACAGAAGTAAAATACAACGACTTTAGTGTGAAAATATATAATTAATAATATTTCCTGTACCAGAACAAAACATTTAATGATGAACATCTGGACATTTACATTCATAACGGTTAATAGTACACCAAAAAAATGATTTGAGTGCTGTTTTCTTCAAAAACCAAAGCGTTTACGAGATTCTGTACTTTTCAGAAATACTCACAGTTAAGGTTGTGACAGGCGTCACGACACCATCAAGCCCTGACCATCCTAATGAGCTTGACTCCTGATAAAACCTATGCAGATTTTCTGGACTCTTATTGAGTATCGCATAATATTGCTCCACAAAGGCATCTGCCACTTTATGAAGAAGCACCTTATCTGCCATCTCTGAAATAATAAACATGAAGTCATAAGAAAAGATAAATATTCAAATCTGTTTCAGATGCTCAACAAGAATGAAGCTGAATGTAATGATGTTAAAGATAAATCCCGACCGAATGGATAAGAACATTGAGTGCACACTGCACAATACTATACTATAAAGTACATGAAGTAACATATCCATATTTGCGCGCGAAGTATTTACGATAATGTAATCTAGTCCATATTGGAAGAGAAACTCATGGATAAACAATCGTGCAATCTCCACCATTCTAAAGTGAGGCCCAAAAGACCGCATAGAGGGTCTAGAATCAACATCAAACGACATATCCATCCATTATCAAATGTTACAATGTGTCTATAATTGGAAAGATAAACAACACTGACTTAAGCAATAAAACCAAATCAAGAAATTCCAATTGCACCAATGTCGTTAATTAGATCACATTTTGACAACCCATTATGGTCAAATCTTAATAAACTTTTAATGCATGGAACTAGATAGACAAGCAAATGATCATGTAGAAAACAACATGATAGCAAATGAATGAAGCGCGCGCGAATATAAAAGAATGATCTGTAAAAGGGATTTAACCAGGAATCAGCCAACTCATGTTCGACTAGGACTATAGTACCATGCTGCAACAATGTCAAATCCAGTCCAACACTAATTCAATGCACTACCATTAATAAGAAACAATAACAACAGTAAATAAGTATCAACGCAACGAACACGAGTTATATCAAGGAAAAACACCACATTTATTCGATTTAAGAAACGATCATGTCTAACGATATATGAGCCCTGCCCCAAAAAAGATCATGAACTTCCAAAAAGAATAAGGTCAAACACCAATGCCATCAACCAACAGAACATTCACAAAAAAGATAGCAAAAATCATAAAATCTTCATTTGAAGACACCCAAATCCAATCAAAACACAAAATCCAATTGATTTTGATAACCACATACAAACCCCATAATGCACAAGAAATTAAAAATTGAATCTTTATAATAAAATATAAATCAGAAAAAAATAAAATAGCCTTAACAAGCATATGGGTTTTGAGGTTTTACCTCTGAGTAGTACAAACAACACCGCAGAGAGGAAATTGAGAAGAATGTGAACAACTGCAAAACCCTATAATATATTATTATTTGAATCACCTTTTTAATTATATATATAAGTGAAAAATGAAAAGAAGCAAAAATGGTAAAATTATATATAAATTAAAAAAGTAAAAATGGTGATTCGTATGAGAGCGTAAAAGGAAAGCTGGTAATTATGGCAATTCAATGCCGCCATTCCTCAATTCGGATCTCACACTGGGAATCGGATTTCATCATTATTATTATTTACTATTAGTATTATTAGTATTATTATTATATTTATTATTTATTATTATTAGTATAATGCGTAAAGTACTGTTTGGAGGGAAGTTTTCAATTTCGATACAATTTCTTAATTGCAAACTTAATCCCTCTATATATTTTAATTGACAATAAATAGCCTCATGTGTAATTTTTGTTGAAAAATTACTCACTTAAAACTAATTTTTACCAAATGCTTTCCTTCCGTTATGCTACAAACTTACTACATTAACGATTACATTTTTTATTCTTTTTTTGAACTACCGGATTTCATTGAAATTCGACGTTAAAGAGTCATTTGATGCAAGTTGTTAAAAACCGCTTCAAACTCAGTGAAACAATTAATTGCAAAAGCATAGTTGATGCGAGCCTTTGATTTCTCTTTGAAAGGCTTAATTGAACACGAACTTACTCTTTTTCGGCAACATGTGCAATTCAGCTATAGTAAGTGCATTATGCGCCAATAAATGTGCATCTTTAATTTGCTAGCAGTTCAACGAACTCGGCGAATAGTAACGTCACTTCGAACACCATAAGGGTGAAGATACCTACAATTAATATTTTTTTTAGGAATTTTAAATTAAATGAGTGGTGATTCAACTCAATATTTTGAGCTCTACTATTAAAAATATAAAGAATGCGCTAAAACCTAAACAATCAAAGTATTCAATATGGTGAATTGTTTTTATAGAAGTAAAATGTACTGTTGTTCTATAGTAATGTATACACAAATTAAATTTTCTTATAAGATATATATATGTGCAGATCGATTAAGTGTAGTAGGCAGGAAGTATTTGATAATTTTAGATTTTATAGAAGAGTTGTTTGTCAATAAAAGTTACATAGTAGGTCATTCAGCAATTTAAAGTAAACCGTACAGTTTTTTGCAATTTACTCTCTTAAGATAATTTTCTGTTTAATATTAGTGGGAATTTAAGGGTGTACTTGTAAGAATTTGGTGGCAGGATCTGAATGTAATAAATGTGGTTTTCTTTTGTTTGACTGTTTTTCTTATTAATATATTTACTGAATCGGGATTTCAGATTTTGGTTTTTTTTTATTGCATTACATTTGAAATCTTTGACTATGATTGTATTTCAATAGGTTAGCATAGAAAAATGAATTTTTTCCTGTTAAAGTAATTTTCTCAAGATCTCCAATTTATTCCTTTTAATTAAGTAAGAAATCGAAATTATTATGTTTTCTAAAACATCTTTCGTTGTAAATAACACTCACTTAGAGCAATCAGTAGGTTAATCTTTTAACTTATCTCTCATTCAATTCATTCTTTTTGTTGCTACTAATCATAGTTATAGATTTCTATCTTAGCTAATATTTAAATTGACATGCAATAATAACTACTTACTAGTATCAAATTACAAAGTATGCGACATGAGCCTAGTGCCACCTCGGCTGAAAATTCTTCTTCGGAATTCATTCCACCGGATCCATAATCTGTTGAGCCGAGACACCAAAACGATTACACCAACGAGATGAAAACATTGGACGGTAGAGGCGTCAAAAGAAAATGCGGCAATTCAAAAAATCCTGAAATTTACATACAATACATATGATACAATAACCATGTAAATGAGTACGAACAAAGACGCTATAATTGACGACCAGAAATAACATAGGAAAGGAAAATCATTTAGGTGATTTAACCAAACGAGAGCACGTCATTCAAGCAAATTGAATTTACAAGTGAGCTACAAGATCTCATGTTCAATCAATAAAAAGATAACAATCATAGTACGAATTATAGGTAAACCAAGGTACTTTCTCAGCACTTCATACGAGATTGAATTTAATGTGATCTCTACGTAACAAGTTTGAATCATTAGACCTAGAGTTTGGATACTATTGTTTGAAATGGTTGAATCTCTAGAAGAGAGAGATGATTCTTATGGAAAGATTCTGACAACTTGCATGGAGTTTTCTTTTAGTCAGAAAGTGGACACCTAATTTCCGTCAATAGATAAGGTGGAAAGCGCAATCACATGGGTGCAAATACTAAACCTCCCAGTTGAACTGTTCTAGAAAATCTGTAATCCAAACTTTGGCATCATTTATTGGTGATCCAAACAAGATCGATGGAATGACATATAACGCGACAAAAGGAAATTTCAAAAGATTTTGCGTTCAAGTGTGCACTCACACGCCGCTCGAGTTGGGATTATGCATGAGTGGGGAGATTAACCAAGTGGTTCATGAAAAAATTGTAATTGTTATGCCACATATGCAGTACAACAAGACACGCGACAGAAGAATGCAAAACTAAATAGAAGTCGATCCCTACTACAGAGAAAAGGCCGACCAATGATGAAATCGTGAATGCGAAGGAGCATTAAAGTAAAAAGGAGTTGCTACTAGAACAAAAATAAAAAAGAAAGATTTTTGCAAATGGACGAAGGTCACTTTACGAAAAAAAGAAATTAGTTTTGGCTAAGGAAAAATCAGAACTGAGCATTCGAAATCTAGGCGCGTCAATTTGAAACAAACGGGCCATCGTTAAGCAGCCACATATCCATATAGTGCCTTGGAAATTTGAGTGACAAAATTCACGGCCGAAGCGTATGATACACTAGGAAAGTACATACTTCCGACAAGTTTTGGTTTAAAACATTAAAAAAAAGGTAATAAACCACTAAAAAAACAATACCTTTGAAAAGTTTCCTAAAGCGGGTCGAAGGAATTAAAGGAGCTAATCTGAGTAAGCGTATAAGTCCTAATCATTTTGCAATCCTTACCGTATAGGAAGTCCCATACTCATTATATAGCGACACCCAAGAAAATGTAGGCCAATAAAAAGAGAAACATGGAGTTCAACGAGAACAACATATATATAAATTTCTGAAGTGGAATGCTAATAGGGAACTTGGAGAGTGAACATGGGTTTCGAGACTCAACACCATCAATTCTAAAGACTCTCCAAGATATTATGTACTCATCCTGAAGAACGTCTAGTTCATGTATTAGAAATACCATCATATGTCGGAAGTAGAGACAACGATTCACATGGTTCAGAGGGAAGACAACCATAGTTCATGGGACAGACAACCAAGTTGAGCGAATGGGAGTTGTTATGTCAATAGGTAGTTAAAATGGATATTCCTAGACAAAACATGGACGAGGATTTCACTTGAAAACCCAGTGTGTCGACCCAACTTAATTATTATAAAACGAAGATTATTTCATGGAATTGCCAAGGTTCTACTAATGGTGATTTTCGTAAGAATTTTAGAGAATTGGTCCATATTCATGGACCACGCATTGTTTTTGTACTAGAAACAAGAGTCAACGAGGAGCATGCTCGCGACATCGCTCCTTACTTAGGTTCTTTCAATAATGGATGTTGGGGAACAAGGGTGATTTTGATGTTGAGATCACGGGGATAAAAAATCAAGGTATTCACCCCATTTATTGATTTGAATCTCCATAATAAATGGCGCTTATCGAGAATTTATGCACAACCTAGAAAATCAGATAGAATTTAGATAATCAATAGCATGAAAAATCTCGCAAAGGAATCCGAGTTACCTTGGCTAGTCTCCGGAGATTGTAATGAAGTTAGATGCGGCCACAAAAAAATAGGTGGGTAACGATGTCCCTTAGTACGTTGCGGTTCTTTCAACACGACATGGAAAGGTACCACCTGCTTGATCTATGGTTTCACGGACCATCGTCTACCTGGTTAACACGAGTGACGTTAACGTTAAGGAAATGATCGATAGAACGTAGCTAATCAATAGTGGAATGATAAATTTTGAGATAACGTCATGTACCGTCTACCTCGTGCATACTAAGATCATCATCTGATCTTACAAATTGCTACATACTAAAATCATAAGAGGACTGAGACCATTTAAATTTGAGGTTGCATGGTTTCATCACCTTGATTGTAACTGTTGAGGATGTAAATTTGAAACTAGAACACAAAAATTATGCCCGCCATCTCCGAGGTACCAAAGGTATTAGAGCAATGGAATAAGAAAAAATTTAAGAATATATTCCAAAGAAAAAGGAAACTCGTCGCGTGACTAAAATGAATTCAAAAATCGTCTTATAGCCAAATGACTTCCTAAATAGCATGGAAGTCAATTTTTGAAATTAATTGACTAAAATTAATACTTGTCTAGTACAAGCTATTCAAAGCATGTTAGCGACATGAAATACAAAGGCTATATTAACAAGATTGGAACATGCAATAATTTTGATTTTTTTATTAATAAAATAAAAATAAAAGAAACGCAATCAAATTCAAGGGTTATATGATTCTGTATTTTTCTTTAAAAGGTAAACAATAGAATAAACATTAAAGTTAAAGTAGTAAATCTTTGGGCTTTCTTTGCAAATCACCCCATTGTGATGCTAAATTGCAAATTATCCCCTTGAAAAGTAATTTGGCAAGATATCTTATAAAAATTTGCACACCACTCCTGAATAATTTTGTTATGTATCTTTCATATTTGACGACGAAAATGTTCTTAATAGCTAAATATACACATATATACAAATTATTTTTTGCGTAATTTTGAAATTTATTTTAGTAAATTTTTCTATTTTGATATTAAGAATGGAAATAGATAAGATATCATCCATATTTTAAAATTCAACTTTGTTTCTAATTTATTTTATACTTCTTTGATGACATAAGTATAAATATAAAAGATATACATTTTTTTTTTAGAAATAAGAGGCATAAAGGTCTTTGTTTGAGCAATATAAAACATTCAATTTCATGTATTAGAGAGTGTACGAGACCCTCCTACAAAATATAATATGCCAATTCTTGAAATGATAGAAAGTATAATGCCTATTATTTTTTTAGGGTCGAAACCTAAATGTTTTGATAAACAATATAGAAAAGTAAAAATAATCTAAAGCCTCCGGCGAGGATTGAACTTGCGACCTTTCGCTTACGAAGCAAACGCAATACCACTATGCTACAAAGGCAATTTTGTGCAGTTGGGAAAGTGGATAGGTCGGGAAGTTTTGGTCCAATTGATTCAACAACTATCGATTTGTAAGTGATTTATCAATTTTGTCCGCACCTAAAAACTCACTTTTGAATTTAGTCAAATTATCAAAGGTTAAAATGTGTAAAGACCCTATAAAAACTACCATTTTGTGAGAGTAAAGTATGAAATATATATATATATATATTGACATATTTTAAAATTTTAACTTTAATCTAATTTACTTTTTACTCCTTTATGATAAAAGTATAAAGATAAAAGATACACATTTTCTTTTAGAAAATGAGGCCGAAATGTCTTTGTTTGTGCAAACTCCACCTTCAATTTCATGTAATAGAGAGTGGACGAGACCCTCCTACAAAATATAATATGCCAAGTTTTGAAATTATAGAAAGTATAATGCCTATTATTTTTTAGGGTCAAAACCTAAAAATTTGAATGCTACTTTAAAGTGGAAAATATTATTACGTACATCGTCTATATGAATAACGCGGTAGTACAACCAACCAACTATTGATATTAATAAAAAAAATCTTAAATTATAGACAACAACCATTCAACACCACGTACATGCCGTGTATCGATAGCATAGCACCTCATCACACTTAATAAGTTCTCCTCAATACAAAAAAGATCCAAAAATAAATTTAAAGCCCCCGGCGAGGATCGAACTCGCGGCCTTTCGCTTACGAAGCGAACGCAATACCACTATGCTACGGAGGCGCTTTTGTTTAGCAACTGTTCTTAAATATTTTTATTCATAATCTCTTAAACCCTAAATCTTGTTCTATTAGAGCTCATTTGAAATAAAATTAGGGCTTTGAAGAAACAGCAGAGAGCGAAAAAAGATGTGTGGCATAGCTCTGATAATTTCTGGAATTAAAATCGATTTATCATCTCATAATTTCACTCCTCAATTGCAAAACCAGGTAATTTCATTCATCTGTCTCCCAGTTATTTTTACCTTTTTTTTTTTTTTTTTTTCTTTTCTTAATTTTAAATTTTTTTTTTTTTGGGTTTGAAAATGAAAATCCAGGTGCAGCCTTTATTTAGTGAAGATGATATAAGAGCTGCTTTGGAGAGAAGGGGACCTGATAGCTTAGGTGCTAAAAGTATTTATCTTGATTCTGCCATTGAAGGGGAAGTGGGAAATGGTGCGGAATTACGGTTTATCGGCGCTACATTGCAACTCAGGGGAGTTAATAAGGTGGTTCAGCCGTTGACGGATCGATCGGGCAATGTGCTTGTGTACAATGGTAAATTTTTGTCTTTAACTTCAATTAGCTTGTGATTTCTGTTTTATGTGCATATTAATCGTTCGTTTGGAATGTGGATGTCGTGGTTAGTTGATTCCTCGTACGTGCTGTCATGATCGTGGTATCTGCGGTGAAATACATCACTATCGACGTCTGCCAAAAAAAAAAAAAGTTAGCTTTTTTTGGTCTTGGTCTATTAGTCAATTTACCTGGCTGATGAGGCACGAGTTGCACTCTGATGACTTTGTTATAGAACGCTGAATAAACGCACACATGTTTTTAGTTAACGCACGTACTCCAAGACAAAATATACTCCTCGGCTGGTTCTAATTCAAGCCCAGTTGTATTGACTAGGTTCAAGCAAAGAAACAGGGACGAAAAGGAAAGTGGAGATAAGACAAAGGAGAGTAGGATAATAGGCAGAACGAGAAGGGAATGTGACTCTTATTCTAGATTTCTAGCGGTGGTGGTGGTCTTGGTGTGGCGGAGGAAGCCAAAAGTAAGAAAAAAGAAATGAAAGATAGAGTGCCATACATATCTCCTAATTTGGGCTAGGAGTGGGTTTTTTTTTTTTTTTTTTATTTATTTAAATTTTATATTATGCACAGCACACTAAGACCCAAATAACTTACACTACATATAGACACCCATATAAATATATATGTGTATACATATACTTCTCGTTTGCAAAAAGGTAAATTAGCTATAAGTCTAGACTCTTTATGGATTAAACGTAGGCTTTTTGTTATCTTTAATTAGGAAGACTTAAATTAAAAATAATGAAATAATGGGTATAAGTATAGGATGTTGAGTATTGGATGTGTAGGAGTACCCCATCTGCTGTCATAGTTGTTGTCTTCTTCACTATTTTGATTTTCTTCTGAGTTATCCCCTAAATAAGAGTTGATGCTGTCGGAAAGACTCCTAATATTTTTGGAAGCAAATGTACACTACCTCAGGCATTTTTCTTTTATAAATAGGAATAGAAAAATGACAAAAGTGGTTGAAAATCGATGAATAGTTAGTAGTTACCAAATTAAAATTGTGGGCACTACTGAAATATGCGCAATTCTTCATATTTTATATTGATAACGTAATTGTGTAACTATACATTGTTCTTATTTAATTTAGTTGATGGATTAAGGCGCTCCTGCCTTATTATTTTTTATTATAATTCAATCAGCTCACTCAAGATTTCCAATACCAGCACCATGTTGGGATATGTGACTTAGGTCTAAGTGGAAAAAAGTATATCTGGAACTTTTTTGTTGGCATCATAATATAATTTCGTTTGAATGGTTTTAGATTCTATTTTATATTTGTGCTTATGATAGTGAACTACTACTACTTTACTGTTAATTGGTAGCTGATTTTTGTAATTTGCTTTATTAACTTTTGCTGGTTTAGTAAGTTACTGGCTCCCAAAGTTATATACATGACATACTAGATTAAAAAAAAATTGAACACCTTCATGGATAAATATGTGAAAATAATGGCAATGAAATTGGATCAGGAAAGCTCCTTGACGACCCCAGCAAATGTTCACGCATACCGTGCATAAGACTCTACGAGAGAGTACTCTATAAGTTAAAGGAGTTGGTAAGAAGCTCTGAGATTTTGATAGGACCAATAATCAAGCAAGTCAACAATATGGAATAAATTAAGGAAGTAATCTCCAGTATATGGGAAGCTAAAGAAGGAAGCAACAGTATTAGCAAGAATCAAGGCTGAATTTCTGCATATAAGTTGCTAAAGGGAGAACAATATTTTGAGTTAGTCGGCTTAAGCTGGGGGTGGAAAGTGATTTACATCATTGGGGGGGGGGGGGGGGGGTTGGTGTTATTCCATTTACTTGTACTGTTTTCCATCAATACTTCATAAATGAAGCTTGAGATATTAGTTGGTCCAGTAACAGATTTGTACTCATTTGCTTCCATTCCCCATTTGTTTGATTAAGATTCTTGTTACTTGGATTCTTGCCTGTCTCTCTTGGTCTGTCTACTGTTGAATTTTAAAGCTAGGAGTTTGTTACTGCTATTAAATGTTGGGTTGACATGAAACTGCATCTGTTCTGCGTAGACATTTATCTTTGAAAATAGTTTATCCTTAATTTTAGCTCAATGTGATGATGTTCAGGTGAAATATTTGGAGGGATTCACATCAGCAGTGAGAGCAATGACACAGAGATCCTTATGCAGTCACTGGGACAGTGCTGCTCATGTAATTCACATGAAGACAACGGATCTTCTTCCTGTTCTGAAGGAATCCAAAATTCTATTCCAGAACTTCTTTCAAGAATCAAGGGACCATGGGCTTTGATTTATTGGCAGGTAACTTTGCGTGGTAAGTTTCTTCATTGGTTCCAAATAACACTAAAGAAAGACAATATGCGATCTTATACAGTTCAACTGCTTTGGCTTACTCGTTTCATGGATGTAGGATAGTTCAAACACTTTGTGGTTTGGTCGAGATGCATTTGGACGACGAAGTCTTCTTGTTCACTGGCCAACACCCAACGATTCTCGGCTATTGCTATCCTCTGTCTCACCGCTTTCTTCTGTACATCACACACCTGGTACACGCTGCTGATTAGATGCCTATTTTTTATTTCTTTTATATCATCGTGGTCAATCTTTTGAATAATATGAAAGATGTATGTAGAACAGTGCATCAGTCCAATGATAGAAAACATACCGACACTTTGCCCAATTGAAAATAATTTGTAAGTCGAAAGCTGTCTCCAACCTCTCTGCTCACACACACTTCATGACAGTTTATTGATCCCATACTACTGGATTTGTTACTGGTGTGTACTTACGTCAGATTAATATTTGTGATAATCATTAATAGACTATCAAGCCATCGATGCTTTCTCTTTTCTTGTAGGACACATTTTTGAATAGATCAGCTTTTACTTTAAGGTATTTATGTCCAAGTATACTAACGATTTACTTCATAAAACCTATAGATTACTTTATGTCATCGATAATGAGCTCAAATTAATTTATTCAGTGAATGCACTTCTAATTTATTCCCCAGACTGGAAGTCTAGTTTTGTCTTGTTGGAAAGTTTTTAACTGTAATCATAGAACACATATATGTCTTTTCCTGGATTTCCCGTTGCTGTTTAAGCCCATTTTGCTTTATTTTTACTGTTCCTGACATACTTACTTTTTACCTCACATGGGTACTGTAAATGGCGAAGTGCAGGAAACTCCCAAATTTTATTTCTTTATTAGTTCTTTACCAAGTTTGAACCACGGAAATAGTGGGCTACTTAGTTAGCACATCAAAAGTTCTCGACTTTCTTTGTCTTCCGCAACCTTAACCATTTGTCATTCCAATTACTTCATCCATAAACCTTTTTCTGATTATTTCAAATAGCAATACACCCTAAAAAAGGCCAGGATAAGATTTCATTTTGATGGTAGCTTCCTCTTCTTTGGTGTTGCTGTATTCAAGGTAAAACCACGTCTCAAACAAATCAAAACTTCCTGAATACATGATAAAAGGGGATGAATGCTCAGTTGGGTCTGTGTCAGTTCATTAATACTATAGAATACTTGTTCGTTTATATATTGTTAGTTAATAGGCTGGTTCCTGTTGGTGCTGTCGATGTTCTGTTTTTGTCTGTTTCAGTTCACAGACAAAACTGTTTGCTGATTCTTAGATGTCCCGACAGATATGCGTGATGAATTAGCAGTTGAACATAATTTCTGGGAAGAGCTGGAATGTGGCATATATAGTATTTCCGTATCTCTTTCAGAAAAGGATGGATATCGTGGAGGGAAACTTAAAAAACATGAATGGACGAATTCTAAGCTACAAGAACTGATCACATGGGAAAGAACTTCTGTTCAACCTAAACCTGAGGATTTAAGTCCCTCACGCAAAGAAGTTCCAGTTCTGCAACAAGAAACCCTTCCAGCTTTTTCACTTAAATCAGGTCAGTGTCAAGTCACGAGTCGATTAAAACCTCCATACAGTTAGTTTACGTAAGCACTATGAGCATTTCTTAAGCATACCATTTATAAATTTATCTGTCCCCGACACTGGGATATACTTGCTAGTAAAGTCTGTGAGCAATTGAGCATTGATCCGTAAGACCACATTGGTTTAGCTCTTTATTTTCTACTGCAGGTTCTGTACAAAGCATACCATTAACTATTTCTCACAAAGTGCTGATGGCTTTAAGAGAATCTGTAATGCGTCGCACCACCTCTAATATTACGAACGAGGTTTGTCCATGTTTTTCAGTGCTGTACGATTTTTGCAGGATGCATTAGTAACTGGATCAGTAAATATAGCCATGAACAGGGCCATAATTATAGTGACAATATGATCATGCAAAGGAGGCATAGAGTAGCCGTCATATGTTGCTGACAAAATCAGTATCTAGAAGCTATATCACGTTTTTTCTATGGGAAGTGTGCTTTGTGCCTTTTGGATGAGTTTGATTAGTTAACATTATATGAAATGAGATGGAATGAATCTTGTTGTACTCGATTGATAATAAGGAATATAAATACAATTTGTAACCGTAATATCTTAAATTCCTTTAATACCTGTACCAAAATTCAATATTGCCCTCTAACATCCCCCTAAGCTAGAGTAAGCTTGTTAGAAACAAAACAATTTTAAAAAGTATTAATAGTTTTTATTAATTGTCTAGGTATAATGTGAACTGATCGACATTCTATATTATGTATTCTGACTTTGTCAAAACATCACTCCCGACTACATGGTGACAAATGATTGGCAACAAGCCAGTCAAAACACATGCGGATCACTTGCATTGTTATCTCATCTAAAAGCTCAATGCAGAGGATGTCATTTATTAATTTATGTATCGATTGTTCCCCGCACCCCATCAAGGGCATTTTTAAAATTGAGTAATGACTCTCTGTAGCACGACCAATGATCTGTTATGGCATCACTACAGGGTCTTGATCAAACCTTTCTGTCACACATTAGTAAAGTCTTTGATGCCACACGGAAAAGAGATGAATGTGAGAGTCGACATGTCTTCTTTTTTGAAAGGCACTAGGGGTATATGTATTAAGCTCATGTGTGATGTACAAGATTTGAAGTTTTCAGTTGGTCTATGGGGCTCATGGTGTAGGAAGGGACAATGTTAGGGATGTCTATCATTATTCGTTAAGGGAACTGTGTTGAAGTGGTTTAATATGGATTTATTTGACGGACTATTGCTTTTGTTGAAGTTCTTGCTATTTCCTTTGCCTTCACGCTCTTGCCGATTAGAATTTGATATGATATGTACTTAATTGTTGAAGTTGGTTCAGCATTTTCTTATGAAATCCTTTACCTAATTTGCTGATTATTTGGAACATACATAGGCCTTTTCATCGAATCATCGGCAGGACAGATACGCTCCTGTAGCAGTGCTGTTTTCTGGTGGTCTAGATTCTATGATTATTGCCGCGTTATTACATCAGTGTATAGATTCTGAATGTAAGCACTTTTTCTATGTAACTTCCCCTTTAGTTGTCCTTCTTGTTGCCCATCTACTTCAACCAGGACCCGTGCAGGGTGATGTATTGATAACGTATAGTCTTAAAGCACAAACATATGCTAGATACAACAAATTATTTTTCATCCAGTGCTTATGGAGAACTGTGATGGCAGATGAAATTGATCTACTTAATGTCAGTTTTGATGGCGCGTCAGCACCTGATAGAATCTCAGCGAGGGCTGGACTGAAGGAACTGCAGAAGAGTGCACCTTTAAGAAGGTCTGTTGGTTAAACGTCAGTGTTAAAATGCTATTTTTGTCGAGTATCATCAAGTTTGCAGGAAAATGCATGCTTACCATATAGTTCATATCTTCTTTGTTCTAAGTCTTGTAGTTGGATATCAGTTTGCTAAATAAAATACCAGTCATGATAGCGGGTTCGGATTTTTGAATTGGCTGTTAAGCTTGAGAATTTTTTTTTTAGACTTGCTTTCCTATTCTATTTGATCTTCACATAATTAAAATGACATATCTTACATATATGCCCTCTTAATTCCGATTGTCCCTGATTTGTACTCTTTGACAGTCCTGATCATCAGCTTTTCATTTTTTCAATGTGATTTTGCAGATGGAACCTTATTGAAATTGATGCTGATTTACTACAGTTGGCCACTGAGACTAAGCATGTTATGTCACTAATTAATCCTGCCATGACTTATATGGTACATATGTTTTGACTACTGTTTCAAATTGCAGTTCTTTAAATGTCCTAACATCCTTTTAATCAGTATTGTTTAAGGTTTTTATTTTGTAGCTTGCGCAGTTAAGGATTTTCCCCATTGAATTGGTATTTCGTTATAGGGCCTTCAGAGTTATAAGTGGTGCATTTAGTACTAGAAAAAGTATCCTTCAACAAAAGTTGGGTATCGTCATCTTCTAATCTTCCTTTGGTTATGGAGCGATTCTTTGGCTTAAAAAAATTAATAAATATTCTGTTCTGGAATAACTATCTCACGACCTCATGACCTATAAATAGTAATAGTAAAATTGTCTTTGTTTCGATATTCTTGAGTGAAACTTGTCAACATCCTTTCTCTATCTTTTTAGGATCTAAATATAGGCATTGCTTTATGGCTAGCTGCTGGAGGAGATGGCTTGCTTTACGAAGATATGAGCAGCACTGATGGTGCAGTATGTCGAGTAAAGTACAAGTCCATGGCTAGAATTCTCTTGGTGGGTTCTGGGGCTGATGAACAATGTGCTGGTTATGGTCGGCATAAGACAAAATTTAGAAATAAAAGGTGCTACTCTCTTACTAATTGTAATAATATGAGATATCCACATAAAGCTGCGTGAGGCCATGCCATTGTAATTAACTAATTTTAAGCACACAAAGCAAATGGTACATAAACATGACTTTTAAAAACATCTTTTTTGCGCTTCTCATGCTCTTATTCGGTTTTCCTATTCTGTACCCATCCTGAACCTCCTGTAACTAGTGCTGGAATATAATAATGGTTCCCTTTTCTTATGAATTTTGTTGCTCATTGTTTATGTCCGCTTTTTAAACAGTTGGCTTGGTCTCCACGAAGAAATGAAATTAGACATGCAACGAATTTGGAAAAGGAATTTGGGAAGAGATGACAGGTGCATATCTGACAACGGCAAGGAGGTGACTTCAGTAACTCAAAATTTTCAACATCTTTTGTTTTTCCTCATTAAAAAATGCAGTAAATTGTATTCGGTGTTCTTCATCAGGCAAGGTTCCCATTTCTAGATGAAGATGTCATAAGAGCTTTGCTTGATCTCCCACTATGGGATATTGCAGACCTTGATCAACCAAGTGGAATTGGCGATAAGAAGATTCTAAGAGAGGTTTGCCCTTTTTATTTAGTATTTATAGTTCTATTTTGCTATGCTATATCTTCCTAGAAATTTTGGTGATAAGACAATTTACCAGGTTACAATGTTTCAAACTGTCGATTCTTGGCTTGGATGCTGTTAATTAGACATGCTTATTTGAAAAATTTGCTAAGAGTATCAATTTAAGAATATGAAGCATTTTTTTTTAAGAATAAAATTTGTAAAAACGTGGTACAAGCAAAGAGACATCTTTTTGTGCTGCATATATACATCTATTGACCGACATTTCTATTTGATTATTCCAGGTTGCACGATTACTTAATCTAAATGAAGCAGCAATTCTGCCCAAAAGAGCAATTCAGGTGTGCACCCGCTGGCTTATTCTCGCCTCTTGTCTTACGACATCTATGATCATTGTCTTTCAGTTTAGTTTCCTTTGGGCCATCAAGTTTTCACTACACTTTCATGTTGCATCAAAAACTCATCCAGAAGCTCCTACAAGAATGCACCTCAACTCGTGCTAGCTGGAGTAAAATGATACATTTTGAAAAGAATAGATTAATTACATTTAGACACTCCCTCAAGTTTGATATATAAACTTTCCGTTACTTGTATGAACACCCTTGAAACTTAAAATAAATTAAAGGGTAAAAAGCACTTTTACCCTCCAAAGTCCAAACTATCCCCTTTTAACAAACTGCTCCTGAACATAGAAAGAGTTGCATTAAACCCTCCAACCTGTTGAGTTTAGTTTTGTCCCCGAGGCCAAATCTAAACGGACAAATTTGTAGATCAGTGATTGAATGCATCAATTCCCTTTTCTTTTTTTCTCTCTTTTTCTTTTTTGAATGTATTTGAAAGAAACAAGAAACAAGCGACACTCGTATTCTATACTTATGAAGTGAATTCTATAAATTTGGTTTTGATAGATTGATCATTAATAAATTTAAGTTTTTCTTCTTCAGTTCGGTTCTAGGATTGCAAGGGAATCAAACAGGAAGAATTTTGGAAGCAATCGAGCGGCAAACCAAGCCTCTGCTGGAAGTGCCGTGATATATGGGCCGTTGAACTAGAGAAGCGTCACTGAATTGTCAAAAGTACAATATACCCACGAGTTTCTACATACACCAGTGGGTGATTAAAGAGTTGAACTCTGAACTTGTTCCCTTATTCTTCGGTTGGCAAAAGCAGCAAAGTTGCAATTGTTATATCATGTATGATGCTGTTAGTCAGATAATTCTTTGGCTGGAGTTCGTATATTTTGTTGGTCACCGATATTCCTTTAATTTTCTATGGAGTTGTTTTGAACTTGAAAGGTAAAAAAGTCAATGAGGTTACATTGTATGCCTGAATATATTTAAATATTTAGCCATCCGAAACTTAAGTTGATATTTTTATTTTTCCACGTCTCTTTTGGAATGAATTGACTATAATGAGAAAACAGTTCTTAATTGTAGTTCTTGTTTGATGAGGTGTAAAAATGATTTCTTTTGAGTTTTGACCAACATTACTCATCTTATAGTTGCTTTATTTCATATATCCAGAAACTCGCATTCTTGTTGCAAAGAGAAGAATCAATAGAATGTATGGTTGCGTTACCGTTACTTGCAACTTTTTCCACACGAGAATGTAAGAATATCAGATCAGTAATGTCATGCACGTACAAAACGTGACAGCCACTTTATTATGTATTTTGTTAATCTATATACAGAGAACCAACCCCCTTCTTTCTATTTTTATATAATAAATATATATTTGCTATCTCCACTCCAGCTCTCTTTCCATTTTCAGTTTTCACCACCACAACGACCTGGAAGAACCACAAATTGAACTGGAAATAGTAAATTTCATCCTCTTTAAATACTCATCTTGGACCTTAGTCAAATTGAAGGATCATCAAATTTTATTCCTCTCTTTGATCTCAACATTCAAGCCAAAAGGTAACAAACTGAAACCATAACTCCAGGCCATATTAATTAATTAATTAATGTCTGTTTGTCTCTTCTCTGTATGTTTATTTTTATATGTTGCTAATGACTGTTTTGTTATTATAATATACTTAACTCTGGTTGTTTCTTCATGGGATTTTTGCTAGTAATTCAGATGAGTTGAGCTAGTTTTATTTTCAAAATAAATAAATAAATAAAAATCATCAATAATTTGAAATGAGTTCCCTAAAGCATTTCCAGTTGGCTGACCTTAACTTGTTCTTTTACTGTAGCACAATTTGAAAAGAAAAAAAAAGGTGCAACAACTTTTTATGTTTATTAAGCTTTGTTTGTTGCTAAGATAGTTACAACTTACATATGGATGGATGGATACTCCTTATATAAGTACTAAACGATAATTTGTGAATCTATGGGAACGAATATCAACTCCAAAATTGCATTTTGACGTCGTTATATGATTCCAAAATAATGCACTAGAGTTTGCTCTTCTAAAGCTGTATATGATTAACACCTGATAGGCTTTTGCCTTTGTAATGCATTTAACTATCTTGTGAGGAAATTAGTCTTGGTTTATTTGATTCAATATAGTGCAATTTTGAATTGCTAGAGTAAGAAGAATCGCAAAAATGGGACGTGGAGTCAGCAGTGGTGGAGGGCAGAGCTCATTGGGCTACTTGTTTGGTGGTGATGAGGCACCAAAACCAGCAAAAGAGAAGGCGGAAGCTGCTCCAAGTGAAAGTAAGGCTGCAAGTAAAGAACCTACCACGAAGCCTAACGCTACTCCTCAACCTGTAGACGTTAGCAAGCAAACTGCTGCAGGAATCCGAAGTAACACAAACAACTACTTCAGAGCAGATGGTCAGAACACTGGCAATTTCGTAACGGTATGTCTCCTATTTGAACGAATACTGGACGTATGTTATTTGCTCTCTACATTATGCTGTAATAATATTTTTGCAAATATACATCTGTAGGAAAACTAACTAAAAGTAGAGGGTCATCAAGAAACCAATTTCTACGCTAACATTGGCCGCTTCTTCATAGAGATGCATTTGTTCGTCTTGAGTTTTGATAAAACAATCTTCTTTTTCCTAGTTATGTGGAATTACACGCACCCTTATATTGCAGTAAAATGGGATGAATGGAAGTTCTTGTCACTGTTGCTTTGAGGAGTGACCATTGATTTGGCATATCAAATGCTTATAGTTAACATACTTAAATATTCTGTTCAAGTACCAAACGAAAAGACGACTTTGATTCAGTGACCTGACTTTAAGAAAATCCTTAGTTACTCGATAAATTGGACATAAAGAAGTATCAGATTTGCTCCAAATTTGTGGCTATGGCTTTTCTATAGAAGTGGGGACTTTTGTTGTATGAAATACGTGATGTTTGGTGCTGTTTGCAGGATCGACCATCGACAAAGGTCCATGCTGCCCCTGGAGGAGGTTCGTCTCTGGGTTATCTCTTTGGCGACGGCAGTAAATAAAGGCACATCAAAAGCTTCAAGCTGCATTGGAATGTAAATTAATGATTTATGTGAAGATTGTGTGTGAAAAATGAGTTTTTCTTTTTGCTTTTTGCTCGTCGACAACTTAGTTGTACGTTTCAGTTTTACATGGGCTCCTTTGTAATGTTATCCAAGGAAATGCTTGAAGAATACATTAGCAACAATCATCGAAATGGTTCATCTGTAATCGAGTCAAGTTTGTATTTTGTACTGAACTTCTATCTGTTACTTCATTAGTTGCAATTATATCTGCTGTACCTGATGCTTTTCTCTGTTTATTTATACTTGTGTACTGGAGTGGTTGAAGATGCATATGATTTTAATGTTAGCATTTCAGCTGTTATAAGAGTTTATACTGAAATAATTTTGTTTACCAACAGCCGATGCCTACTGTTGATGAATTGACTTTCGTGCTCAACAAATTTCACAGGTAGGTATTTCAGTGTAGACATTATAACATGCTCATGAAAAAATCTGTACAAAGTACCCTCCAACAGCTTTGTTATAAAAATTAAAGCGTCGGAATAAATGCATTACTATAGAAAAAAAAAAACTCACAGCTTTATACATATGTTACTTATGAAAAACTAAACGTAAAAGCAAACAGGCACGTTACAATAGAAAGCAAAAAGAGGACATATTTGTAGCCGGGTATTTGGTTGCTGGCAAGATTTTCTTTCTTTGCATAACTAAGCTTATCCCTAAACACCAAAGTCTACTATTCTATTTCTCAATCAAACAACTATATTCCATGAGGCGTCACACTCCAAGCTGCATTTTCATTGAGGAGGAGGCTTGGGAGCAGGAATGATGCCCCACCTTCTACGAACATCTTCCAAATCCTCATCAAAATGACGCTCATAATACACACACATCAAATCAGTGGACTTCATACCTGCTCGCATCGCCCAGGGGAAGTAATGCTGATAGAACAATTTCCTCTGCTTCTCAGTAAATCTTGCAGTACCCCCCACAACAGAAAGGGCGCACATTGGCAGCAGCATTTGCTCAAATTCTATAACCTTAAGTGCTGATTCACCAATCAGGTTTGTAGGTAGCCCAAAGAGGGTGTGCCAGAAGTCGTGCACCTCACGTGCACGAGTTGCAACATATGCTAGTTCATCCGTTTCCATGAACCTCACAGGCGGTCGGTCGTCAGGAGAGAAGTTCCTGGAACCCATAAACTGTGCGTAGGCAGCCCCGAATGTGTTAGGAGGCAAATCCCATGCATGGCCTACGTTTGCAGAGATGACACGAGGACACTCTAATAGTACAGCCTGCAACAAAAAATATTCATGTTGACATCCATAAAGTCCCCCAATTCTACACATAATACCAATATTTAGTATTTGGTTTCATATCAACATGCATGCGCGTAATTCCCAAACTGGTAAAAAACACCTATTGCGCTTGGTTCAAATATTATATTATTGATTACTAAACATAGCAATGTTCTTATGAGGCCAACAATTTACAAATCAAGATTTTGGCAAAGCTGATGCTACAAATTTGCAAACAAAATTGCATATAAGATACTTAGCTGGCTGGCATTCAACTAATGCAACAAAGACAGAAAAACATGCATGGATGCTCAGCGGTGCAACGTTTTAACATTCTTTTTATACACAAGCTGAGTCCTCATATGTTATACTCATTCCGTACAGCCAAATGTTTGAAACTACAGCTGGACTGCTAATAATCCATGTCTCAATGGAAATAAAATACCGCACAGCGCATACAGTTGAAACAGATAACGGTAAATATAAGGGATAGCGTGGTTTTATCCATATTATCTCCTACCCATGTCCCGTAACAAAATTATGCTTAAAGAACTTTAGTAAGTAAAGTAAGAGTGAAAAAAATTGATCAAAGAATTCGAACGACGGAGCAACGATTTAATGGTCCATGCTCGTGAAAGGAGTCAAAGCTCTTAGTTTCATTCTAATACACATTGTAACTTAAAGACTAACTTGCTCTATACATAGTATTAGGTTTTTTTGGCAATCGGCAACACAAGATAGGACACAATTGCTAATTACGAAGGTTCCATATTCACACAAAATACACACATACTTGAGAAACATTAATGTAAAACACGCGTGTTACTCTTACTAAATCTAAGCTCTGTCTGCAAGCACATCCTATACGTCGCACACTACCAATCTACTAACACAAAATAATAAGATAAATAATTGTTAGGTCTTAAGCAAAATCCCATTTTTTTGTTGATTAAGCAAGCAATCATTATTAACTTTGGCTCTTGCACTTCTGTATGGTCCTTGGAGCTAGTCCAATTGCATCAGAGCCTTTCATGATCCTCAATATCTTGCATGAATCAGTGAACATCTTCTTATAAGGAGCATCCAATCAACATCCTTATCTTCATATGTCAGGACATACTCCGAACCATGGAGAAGATCCATTAAGCGACTCTCTCTCGCTGAGACCCTCCTGCCCTGCAACTCCATAACCATATTTCCTTATGGTGAAGCAGCTAAACATTTTCTCAAGTAAATGAAAGTTCAGAATAGCTACAGTAAGTATTCAGATCAATCTTTCTCAAGTATGGAGCACCATCCATACTGACTTTAGCATAGAGGCAACCCGAACCCGATTTTCCAGTAATAACAGTTCTTTGGATGAATTGGTAGCAAGGGTGTTCTCTGTGAGACATCAATTACGCAAGGGGAGCCAAACGAGAATTTTGCATTGATTGAATTAATTTTGATTAAAGAAAGGTATACGAGGAAAACTACATACATGTATGTTCATCATTACTCATAAGTGCTTACTTACCCTGCCCTCTGGACTCCTCTTCATCCTGTGAAGCACCATTTCGAATGCAGGTTTTCCAGTAGTCTCCCCTAGTGCAGCTATCAGATCAGCCCTCCGCGGATCGAGCAGTGCACCCACCGCTGATCCAACGGCTACGGCAGCTTGCTGCCATACCTTCAGCCTCACACCACCACCTCCTCCTATCATTTTTCACTCTGCAATTTTAATAATCAGATCAACAAAATGACATCTTTCTATAATTTCCAAAAACTATATTGCTGTAATTTCACAAATTAGGTAAAAAAAAAAAAAACTTGGATAAAATTAAGAAGCAATAAACTACAAAAAAGAAAAAGAAAAGAAGTATTGAACTCCTGCCAATATACATACATTACATGAGAAGATGCGTACGGAGGCATTAATTTGTGCAAAAATAGAACATAAGATGATTAAGTGTAAGCAAAATGAAAATGAAATTGGCGAAATTATTAATTTGACTGACCAGGAGATGCCGACGAGAAATGAAAATCTGAAAGAGAGCTACGGTTCCCCGGTCCTGAAGATGTACCGGGAAAGTAGATCCGATTTTTGTGGTGGCGGTGGGAGTTGTGTGGTGTGTTTGTGCGGGTGGGCGTGATGGAGAAGGAAGAAGATGTTATTGGCTCTGTTTGGATCGCGGTTCACCCGCCAGTTTCAAGGTTTCAGCAGCAAAACAATGGTGGAACGATTTTCAGAGTTTTGGGTTGTGAAACCTGTTTGCTCCAATGCTCCACATTTCTTTCTTTCTCTCTCCTACCCGTTTTTTTTTCTTTTTTTTCTCTTCTATTTTATTTCTTCTTCATTTTCTTTGTTTTCTCTCCTTGTTAGTGGAACTTGTAACTAATATATACTGTATATAGAATATTAAGATTAGCAACAATCAATTTGTATTTTAAAGTAAAACATTCTGCATTGTGCTATCAAATATCCATTTTTCATGTAACAAAATCACGTAATAAATTTCAATTAAACATTAGAAATATGCTCATGCAAAACTGTAGATAATAACTTTAGTAGGCTATTCGTTTTATATTTATATTTTATATATATATATATATATATATATACTTAAATTTGCAGTGAGCTAGCACTTCGGCTGGTCGAAAATAAAAAAAATTTGTGGTACTAATAGTGCAATTTGTGCTGCACTCATTAACTATTTAGACATCCCACGTTACTAATAATACACCTTCATAAGAACACAATTGTGGGAAAAAAAATGAATAAATATATAAAATATGATCTATTTTAATTGGTTAACATGTATATCGTGTATGAAGTATGAACACTTGTATCTCACCCCATTTGCCTTAATATTAAGTAATATAGAATTAATGATAATATTTTTGTATGAAAGATAGAAAATAATTTCTTTTATATAATAAGATAGTATAATTTTCATAATAAAATAAATAAGTCACAAAGTGATGATATATTATTTGTGGTCTTTCCATTTGCCCAATTGCAGGTTGTAGGCATAGGCGTCGACTGTTTCTCGACTACATGTCTGTAATCCTAAATAAAATATTTAATTACTAATAGATCACTGTTAGTTAAATAGTTCAATTCTATTCTCTTTCATTAATAAAATTTTATCATTCTTTTTGGTTGGGCGAATTAAGAAATTTATTCAGGTGAAAGTACAAGTATTGGTATTACCAACTAAACAAATTAACTAGAAATAGAAACTCAAGGACTAGTGCTACTGTTTATTTTTATTTTTTGTTAAAGAGTGCTCTTGTTTATATATATCATAAACCATTGTAAAATTCCACGATTACTCGAATATGACACGCCTTTTTATCTTTGTGAATAAATATATTTATTGATTTATTTAATAAATAAATAAGAACCCTTTTGATATGATATAGTGACAAATTCTCATGTGCCTACAATTTCCAAATTTACCATATATATAGTTACACAATATTAGGATAAATATACTAATATTTTAACAGCCTAGTTCTATTTACCTATCAAAAAAAAATATTAGGATAAATATACGAGTTGCATATTAACATATTCGTTAATTACAAATTCTCAAGAGAAAGTAACTACTTTATTTTTTATTTTCTTATGTATATTCATTATTTAGTTATGAAATGACACTGACATAATACAAACAGTGTATAAGATGCAAGCGTGCAGTAAATTATTTTTCATCATTTCGAATGGAAGAAAAAATGTTATTAATCAACTTGCAACAATTATTAATTAGTATACTATTCATTTATTACATTGATTTGATGTTTTATATTAATTTTCTTCTTAACACCCAGACACTCAAACTACATCCAAGCTAAGTTTTACTTTTTTCACACGTTTTTCAAAAGTATTTTCCAAACACCCAAACTAAAATGAACCAAACCAAAAAAATGAAAATACATCCAAACGGGGCCATTATATTTTGAGAAAAGTGCAAAACTAGCCCGGTATTTTTTGGGAAAAAATCATCTTTGGTACTCTAACTTGACAGCTTGTCAAGAATGGGTACCTTAATTAGGCAGTGATCGCGTTTGGTACCTCAGGTTTCGTTTTTTTTTATCAATTTTGGTACCCTCGCGGCTGAGCTTCCAAATCGCCGCCCCGGATTGTTACGTGGCACCCCGTTGACCTACTATTTGGGGATTTTGACTCTTTTGACGCCACCGAGACACGCTGACATGGATTTTTTTTTTTATAAAAACAAAATAAAATAAGACTCATGGATGTTGACATGTATAATATAATTAAAATTAAATAAATTAAATAATTCTTAGAAATTTATATGTTTAATCTAACACAATAAATTAATTAATTCTAACAACTTGATTAATTTTAAATACTTATATGTTTATAAATTAACTAATTCTAAAAAAAATTATATTAGCACCTCTAAAAATTAATTAATTCATTCTTAGAAAAGTAATGTAATATTTCTATTAAAACCAATTAATTATTATGTATTGTTTTTATATTCCTAATAAACAATTTTTTTAAAAAAAACAGAAAAATTAAAAAGTTAAATCTTTATAATTAACTTTATTATTTAAATTTTAAAAACTTACTCTATAATATATTCTTTTAATGTAATAAACTTTATTCATATAAATTAAAAAAACTTTATATATAAATCTAATTTCAATTACTTAATTTTTTAAGAATTAAAAAACTTTTAAAAAAATGAAAAGTGAAAAAAAAAATATTGGGGTCGTCACCACCACAATATTGGGGGTTTAATTCCATGTTGAGGGCCACGTGGAAGTCCCAGGTCAAAATCCCCAAATTTTTGGTCAACAGCGTGCCACATAGGATCCAAGGAGCGGCGATTTGGTGGCACCGCCGTGGGCAGGGGCGGAGCCAGAAATTTGACTTAGGGGGAGGCGAGTTGTTGAATGATCGTTATAATTATTTTGTTGCATTTTTTTTAAAAATATATATATAATTCTATTATAACTAATTACTTGGCTAAGAAATTATACTATAATTGTTTTTGTAAAAATTGATAACCCCCTTCCCTTTTTCTTTTTCTTTTTGAATAGAATGGATTCATTTACCTTCAGGATACATAAACAGTTTTTGTTCGATTATGCAGATCATAGAAATAATTGATTATAAAAATAATTAGTCAAACAGAAAAAAAAAGCTACAAGATCAATTCACACTAACTTGTCTTTAAACTACGTATATAAACATGTCTAGGAATATGAATTTAAATCTTCTCATTAATAAATATATATGAAACTTCGTCAGAATAAATCATGTTTATTTGTATTAGATCACATTTACTCATTCAAACAAAGAAGAATTGCCGTGACAATGATCTTTCCATAAATCAAGATGATCCATCCCTAAATTGAATCTAACTCCTATAATTAAGGTAGAGATAAATAGATAATATATATACAAATCTCTAAAAATCTCCAAAGATTACACGTTATAACTACTGTAAATTTTTACTATCTACCTATCTACTCACAAAATATATAATATATTAGCATAAAATAATTATGTATATCAGTATATACATATACATATTTAAGGGGTGGGCCAGTGCAGTGGTGCTTGTTTTAGTTTCTTCTCGTTTGTCATTAGCCGTGTCCACTTGGATTTGGCCTGCGAATATTAGATTATGCTACGTATTTTTAGACTACATATAAAAATAGTACTTTGATAGATATCTATAGTTATATATAGTTTTTTTATCAGAGGGGAACACCTTTCTATATATATATATAGAACAATATTCATGCATAACAGTAGTATTAAATAAACAATTTGCAAAATGTTGGGGGTGCGGTTGCCCCCGTACGCACCCCCTGTGGCTCCGCCACTGGCCGTGGGGGTACTAGTTTTGATGAAAAATCCAAATTTAAGGTACCAAATGCGATCATTGTCAAGTTAGGGTACCATTTCTGCTAAGCTGCCAAGTTAGGGTACCAAAGTTGATTTTTTTCCGTCTTTTTTCGAAACTACTCAACGTTTGAAAAGTTGCAAAATTATACACAATCTTTGCATTCTGTTCGAAATTAGCCCTAACGTTTAATTTCGGTCACTTTTTAAATTTTTCAGGAGCAAAAGTGGTACTACACTTCCAATTTATATAAAAAAAAAAAGAAAAAAATCATTATTTCACCTATTATTATATTAAATCAAATGTAAATAAACTATTATTTCTTAAAAGTATATCTTTATATATTAAAAAAAATAAAATATTTAATTCCTTAACATATATAAACATATAAAAAAAGTACATCTTTATATATTAAAAACAATAAGATATTTAATTCCTTCATATATATAAATATATATAAAAAATATATCATATATATTAAAAACAATAAGATATTTAATTCCTTAATATATATAAATATATAAAAAGTACATCTTTATATATTAAAAACAATAACAAATTTAATTTCTTAACATATATAAATATATAAAAAGTATATCTTTATATATCATTTATATATCTTTATATATCTTTATATATGATTTAAGATATATCATTTTTTATTATTGAAAAAAAAACCCCATCTCTCCCATCCTACCCCGCCCCCCACCCATCCCCGATTCCCCCCCACCCCTCCCTTACCCTGCCTCCCACCCCGCTGCATCCAGAATCGCGGCGACGACAAATCGACGTCACCACCATTGCAGTGGTGGCGGCGGCGTCAATTTGACGCCACCACCACTAAAAATCGCGGTGGTGCTGGTGTCAAATCGACGTCACCGCCACCATCACCGCGATTCTGGACGCGGCGACGGGTTCGGGGTGGTGGTGGTGGTGGTGGGGGGGGCTGGTGATTCTGGTGTCGAGTGGGGGTGGGGGTGGGGCGCTGGTGGTCCGAGCTGGTGGGGGGGGGGGGGTTGGGGGGTGGTTTTTTTATCTGGTGGGGGTGGGGGGGCGCAGGTGAGAAAGATTACAGTTTTTTTTTGTTGTTGTTTTTTTTAATAATAAAAAAATTATATATTTTAAATTTATATATTTGTGAAATGTCTATTTTGCCCTCGACCAAAACGGAGTATTCCTTATTTTTCGATGTTATTAGTAAAACCATTTTTCTAGAAAAAAAAAGGAAAGAAATGATGTCATGACGTCGAAATATGACTTTTTTGGCCGGAATTAAACGTTAGGGCTAGTTTCCAACAGAATGCAAATGTTGAGTATAGTTTTGCAACTTTTCAAACGTGGGGTATAGTTTCGGAAAAATGCCTATAGGTTGGGGCTAGTTTTGCACTTTTCTCTTATATTTTTCTCTATTTCTTTATCTATCTCTTTCTTTTTCTTTTTTTCTTTTTATTTAAATTTTAACTCTTAGGTAATTCTGATTTAACATCCTTAAATATATGAGTTGGTATAAAAATAATTCTAGAAAGGATTATGGGTTTCTCTTTAAAATTTAACAAATATAACAAAAATAGACTTAATTAATTCAAAGGGTACAACTGTCTTTCCACACTTCGTCAAAGCCTAAAATCCAAATTAAACTGGGGCAGTGAGGTAATTAGCAAAAAACATTGTGGGGTTTTGCCAATTAAAAGGATTTTCGCCAATTAGAGAGACAGACAAGGGGTAGTTTTTGCTAGAGTCAAATTGCACAATTGTTTTTATCTATATACTATTATATAAAGAAAAACAACTTTTGACACCAAACTTTTGATTTTCGGTTCTAGCCTTACAATTTTAGTGCTCGCACAATATTTTATTATTAAGTTCTTAATTTAGCCTTATAATTTAAGTAGAATCAATAACTACAATAATTATGGTGATTTAGTGATTGTGA
Source organism: Linaria vulgaris (assembly GCA_948329865.1). Taxonomy (NCBI): domain Eukaryota; kingdom Viridiplantae; phylum Streptophyta; class Magnoliopsida; order Lamiales; family Plantaginaceae; genus Linaria; species Linaria vulgaris. The sequence goes on from OX415253.1 coordinate 80,275,143, forward strand.
TTTAGTTTCCCAAAATTTGATTTTTTTTATAAATTATCTATCCTTCTATATTTAATCTTTACTTATTCTGCGCAGGGACTGCGTGCCAGTGTTTCTAGTAAAAAGAAAACAACCATCGTTCCACGTCGGGGGGGAATGTAGTGTAGCAATCACTTTCAACCAATTATTTAGTAAACGGTTACAACATAGTTATGTGGCGTTTGGTTTGGTTATTATATAATCCACTTAATTCGAGTAGTTACTAAAAGTTTGCGAAATCGGTGGAGACCGTAGTAACTGCGGTGTTGTAACATATTTGGTTACGTTCTATTCGTTTGGTTATTATGTTATAACCGTGTTTAATAACCCCTTTGGTTCGTTAGTAATTTGTGTAACTCAGCTAAAGTAATTTGAATTGACAATCATGCCCCTCTGCTTAGTTACTTATTTTGTCATTTTGATATGCACATTTCCCCCAAATACAAAACCTAATTTAGCTCCTGCGAAATCCTAGAGACAAAAGGCCGATTTTCTTGCGATTGTGATCTGGTCGAAATCTACGAACAAGAACAACTCCTACTTCGCTCTGCGGTAATATCTTCTCCTCGTTATATGTTTTTGTTTTGAATTAAGATGTTTTGAGATTCTATTCCCCGTCGTGTCAATTAATCGTCTCGTATATGGATTAACTATCTCCCATTTGTATGCTATCTTATATGTACCCTAAGTTAATTTTTGAGTTATTTGAAAGGTCCATTGAAAAATCGCTTACTTTGTGTTAGTGAGTTAATGGTTGGGACTTCCTATTGTACTTGTCCAATAAGTTGGTTTTAGGACAGGAGAAAGGTGTTTGTTCTGTTGAACTAATATTTACATAATTCATAACCATAATAAAGTTTTGAAAAAAAAATTTAGAAATGTTGGAGTATGACTAGATACATTCTCAATTGATCCATTGTAGGTGGTCAGCCCCTATGTGGTGCCATATACACGTAGGCAAGGTTCGATGCTCTATCTAAGGGCTGACAGCACTTCAACCAGACCTGGTTGTTATTACTACAAATGTCCTACACATTGTAATCATCCCAATTCATTTATTTGGGAGGATCATCTTTGCCTACGAAAAATTGCTCATATACAGAGGTTCTCTAATTCGAACTTCCAAAACAACTCACAAAGTGGCAACCGACCCCCCACATTTACCTCCCAACCATTGTATCAAAACGTCCACGAAGAAACCCATAGTGCAGAGAGTCAATCTGTTGAGCACATTGGTGCTAAAGCAAGGAGAATTCCTAGTTATTTTAAAAATGTTGATGATAAGATTGTAGCCAAAGTAGCTATGATATGTTGTTGTTTCGCATGGCTACTTGTATTTTTCTTATCATTGGTTGTTATTTCCTATGTGATCTTGTATGCGAAGAAATGATGTTTAGATAGTTAAGGCGTCTATTGTAATAATGTTGTGACTTGTGACATATTTATCTGTATTGGAGTTAAGATGTGAACTTCTCGTTGTTTTAAATTTGGTATTTTAATCTTGACTCGTTGTGGCTATTCTCTTCCCTCATCCATAATGTTATATATCATAATTCTGCATAGGTGCCTCTTAACCATTTTAAGTTTATCCTTATGATAGATTTGCGTTTAGAAATGGTTATCTTAACTCGAAATCAGTGGCTAGTGAAAGTTTTTAATGAGCCTGACCTAGGAAATGATGGAGACTTGGGTGTTTTATTATTTCTGAAGGGATTAGGGGATCACATGGACCTTTCTGATCCACTACAAATGGAGAATGCTACCATTCAAGTTGCTTTAGGGAGGAAGAAAGGGGCTAGTGGGGCTAGTGGGGATGATATTCAATATTTCTGCTGGCGTAACCGTTAAGTAAGAAGAGGAACGGGTTGCAAGTGTCTCTTCACATTTCCTAGGTTGTCCTTCCGTTGTGTGAATGCTTTATCATCTTTCACTTTTCCTTTCGGATCATGATCTCCGCTTTCGAACTTTAGCTTGGAATTCTCCGTTTCCTCCATGAGGATGTAAGTTTCAGCTTTTTGCATGAGTTCATTCGTGTCTTTTAGTCTATTTCCGATCAAATATCGAAAGAAGTTACCGGCTCTTAAGCTTTGTGCAAGTATATCGGCGATCATGGAGGGTTCCACATTGGGTACATCCAAGGCTTCATCCGAGAATTGTTTCATGAAATCTCTTAAAGACTCATCTTTTCGTTGTTTGATTGTAAATAAGTGGCATGCAGACTTAGGATAATGCCTGTTACAAGCAAATTGCCTAACAAAAAGACAAGCTAATTGTTCGAACCTAGAGATCGTACCTGGGGTATCTAGGAAATCGTCCGATCAACGTGGTACGAAATACTCGACAAAGAGCTGGATCCGAAGCAGAGGCTAAATCTTTCGTAGCCATATACTGATTGATGTGATCCAAAGGGTCCCTCCCATTTTTCTCTCCCCGAGTATAATGGCAGGTTGGCTGGCCTCTTACTAGTGGAATGATTGCGTGCGCAATCTCCGGGATAAAGGGAGATCCGTGATACACTGGTTCTTCCCCAGGGGTCATCGTCCTTTTCATGTCTTGCATCTCTCGCGCACATATGGTTGATAATATCACAAAGGATGGGTGTGGGTTCATCTCTTGAAGGGAAAAAATCAATTTTGGTCCCTTATTGTGGCATGGTTGCGATTTTAGTCCCATAATGTGACGTTGTCCATATTTAGTCCCTTATTGTGGCCTTTTGTACTATTTTAGTCCCACTGTTAGTTTTTTGCCCCAGAAGTTATTTTTATTAGCAAAAAGTACCCCATCATATTTTTTTCTAATTAGTAAAAAGCCTATGTGTGTTATATATTCTTCTAAAATTATATTTTCACCATAAAACCTAAAATAAAAACATCAATGTAGACTTATTTTTTTTAATAAATTTTAATTAGCATAAAGTTAAAATTTTTAAAAGAAAAAATACCCAATTATGATAAATAATTTTCATTTTTCAGTGAAAAATCATAAATTTGACGTAAAAATAAAAAGAAAAAAGAAAAAAATTGTGTGGTGGTGGTGGTGGGTGGGGAGGGAGAAAGTTTTTTATTTATTATAATTTAGTCTTTTTGTTCTTTTTATACAAATATTTATAATAAATAAAAATTATTAATTTTTTTAATTTTACATAGTAACTTAGGAGATTTTTCATTGTTAGCTTTTTTTAGGTGAATATATAATTTTAGGAGAATATATAACACACGAGGCTTTTATTACTTAAAATAACACACGTGGGTGTTTTTGCTAATAAAAATAACTTAGGCGGCAAAAAACTGACCATAGGACCAAAGTTGTACAAAAAGTCACAATAAAGGACTAAATATGGACAATGCCACATTATGGGACTAAAATCGTAACTATGCCACAATAAGGGACCAAAAGTAATTTTTTCCCTCTCTTGAACGATGCAGAAGATTTTGGTGGAACTCTAGTGGTATTCTTCCTGTCTGATGGGCATCGTACGGGCTGTAAGGCCTTCCTCCATATTCTCTTTTTTTGTGTTCGATACGCTGGTCCTTGGTATGGAGAGTCGTGATAGGGGGTCTGAGTCATTCTAGATCCATGGACTACATGATATCGTTCTCCTTATGGTAAGATAGGTTGGGATTCTCTGGCCTCACTCTGGTGTGTTCTGCTCCTCGTAGAGCTGCTTCCATTAAATCTTCGAATATGGTTCTTTGGATGTTAATAAACTCCGCATTCTGAATTAGTGATGGAGGAACGGGCGGTGCGTCCGTAGGATCTTGTACCGACATTTTGTCCCTCACTTCCTCTTGGCTCCTTGGCTGAGGATCGATGGATTCTTCCATAAGTTTTTTCTTGCAACTGTCCGATATGTAATTCTGGGAACTTTCTCAAGGCAATTTCTATGGCGTTCCCATAGACGACGCCATTTTGTTAATACTCGATGGTTTATTCCGATGGTCGAGTAGTTAATTAAATATTGAAGTGTCGGAAAGCCTTGCCCGATTCCACAAAAATATCTTTCATACTAAACTATCAGATCAAGTAAATATAGATTTTATTCATCCTTTTCTTTTCTCTTTTCTACCCTTTATTTACTTAGCCTTTTTTTTCTATGTTTTACTTTCCTTTAATGGCAAAGTGCTTCTCCTATTTATAGAGCTTTTTTAGTTATGCAGCTGTCAATACGCATGTCTTTATATGGACATATGGTTTTCCCTATTTTGACGCGCTCCCTTGCATGCATTCCTTGCGACATGTGGTTTTTGGTTGCTGACTTGAGTAGTTTTCTCTAGACACCTGGTCTATCTTTGTCCAATATCTAGAGAGCCCCTGCACTAGTTTTGGTGAGCTCGGTCCATAACAGCGATCAGGCTAGCTATGTAGAAGTAAGGAATGCAACATACATAAGACGGCGACTCCATACGGAAAACTAGTCCCGTTGCTATCGGGTTTTTACCCTTTTCATCGTTTCCTCCGAGGTAGTCCATCGTGGAATTCGATACGGAAATTGTAAAGTATCAGAAGTATGCTTGAAAATAACGTTAATCATGTGGGGGCATCGTGGAGTCATCCAAAACTCGTAGTGCCACACATATTTTGTATCTTGTTTGCATTTTCCTGGTGTAGTAATCAAGATAAGTTCTCCGAGTCATCCAAGCCTGATGATTTTTACCTCTCCGATGACTTTGTTTTGTGGGCTAGCCATCGTGGTCATTGTGTAATTACGATGGCTTATCCTCATAGGGTTAACAGTAGTAGTCATTTCAAGTGGAGCAATATAGTAACCGAACTCAACTTATATATAATCACGATTACTATCTGAGTTATTGAGGTGAAGAGTTGTGGGCCACCGAACTTTTTGGTCAAAGTCCAATTTATCTATCGCACGAGCTAAACCTCGCACTAAGTCAAATTAGACCCCTTATTTCACCTTATATGCGAACCAGATGAGCCTTTAGTTAGTACTTACTTACTTAGTCATTCATTTATCACTCTTTACCCTTCAGTTGTTTTTTTTTTTTTTGTTCTCTTGCAGACCAGAGATAGTCAGTCAGTCATGGGCGGCGATAGTATCTACGGTTCCAACTCTACACCTCCGAGTATTATTATTTTACTTACTACCATCTCTTCTTCTTCATGCTATTTTACACGTCATCATCATCATCGGACAATTATTTATTTATTATTTGTGTTTGCACTTTGCAGGGGATGATGAGTATGATTTCAAACATAAATCGTTTCTTTCCAGGTAGTACTTATTCACTTCTTCTTCTTTATGTTATTATGCTAATATGCAAAAATTAAGTGGCTTCCTTGCCTCCTTCTTTTTTGTTCCCTTGTAAATCAGAGAGGGGTTCGATATATATATTTTTTTTCTTGCCAAATTATGCATAACTCGTGGATATTTTTCACATCAACTTTCTGTTTTTTTTTTTTTTTTTTTTTTATTTGTGTGCCTATTATGCATTATACATAGGATTTTTGTTGGCTGTTATAGCTGAGAAAATACTAGTTTTTGAGCAGTGAATGTGATGAAGAGGGTCCGAATACTACTACTAAGTCTCGGAACGGGTTGGATTTTGGAGGAGTCTCCGAACATGGGGCTCCTCAATCTCAATCATCATCTATGGTTATTGCTGCAGCAATAGAGAATCAAAGGTGCAAACTCTATGCCGAAGTTTTGAGGACTTACTACGAGGATTTGCAGTCTCGGCTTGAGAGGTTGGATCAGGCCAAAGATAAGCTTTTGAGGTAAGCTTCTTCAGTTATCGCGTTTAACTCTCTTTATTTCAAAATAATTAGGTAATGAGCGTATTCTAGTCATTGTTTTGATTTCCTGAAGCTGTAAAAAACCTTTCTCCAAGTTCGTTATTGCTTAAAAGATTTATCTATGCACCTTATGATACATAAACTTTATATCAGTTATTATCTCAGTTGGTGATAAATCTGTCTGTGGCGAGAGAGCGCGAACCAGTGGACTCTAATCACGTTGCTTTCTTTGTAGACATGAGTGCAAGCGACAAGTGACACACCGGTGATTGATATAATCTTTTCTTTTATTATGTGTTAAAAAAGGAAGGAAAAACAATTAAACTGTACTTTTATTGGAGGTGACTAACGTTCACATCAATAAGGAAGAAAAAATGTTTTGAACACACTGAAATGAGGGTAGAACTGGCACTTCAAATACCTCTCTTATGCTAAAATAACTATATATAATGATTTCTGTTTGTGGATAAATATATAGAATGTTACTTATTGTTAGTTTGTAGTTGCTCTGACTTGATCTGTTTTTCTTCTGATGGCTACTGGCTGTTTTCGTCTATCTGATAGGATGTCGTCATTTGACCAACTTCCTGTTATTTTTAGTTTGAACTTTAGGCTTTCTTTATAAACAGTTGTGTATCGTAATTCTTGATGAACTTCCTTTCCGACATTTTAATTCTTGCCTCAAAAACAATTTTTGGTATTAGGATTCAAGTAAAAAAATAATTTAGCAATATTATATGATCAATGTGTTGTTGATGAAAGGTCTACGACTTGGTAGGACTTTGAAATAAGCTATGCTGAAACTACAATACTATTTAAGATATGTAGGACACAGAATTGGATTGCTGTTACGCCACCAATGTCCCATTAACTATTCTTTTTCTTAATTCAAACATGATCTTATTGTTTTTTGATATAGTTTTCTTCTAGAAGTCAAAAGCTTTTATACGTGTGACCCTGATGACATAATTTGCAATTTAACTTTTAAGAACATACATTCTCATGTACTCGTTTCAGCTATACTCCGGGTTCTTGGGTTGAGATGGGTGGTGGCCTTGGTTGGGGCACGTATGATGTGCCGAAGATTACATCACTCCTATTAATTGGACCAAAGGGTTCTGGTAAGAGCAGCCTTGTCAACAAAATTTCTCGAGTGTTTGAAGATGGTGTATTTGTGTCAGGACGGGCACAAGTATCACGTAACTTTTCTCTCTGTTTCTTTTTTGATTTGGTTGAAGAATAAGATTCTGTCATTATTGCCAAATATTAATCACTTGTTTTGTCTCTTATTTTTTGGGGTATCTTGCGAAACGTTTTTGGTGGTATCTTACATGAATAGATAATCCATCAACTGAAGATGGCACCTGTTTTGTGCAACGCCACTTGATTCCAAGAGGTTCAGGTTCTTTTTGCTTATACGATACCCGCAGTTTGGCTGATAATTCACGTGAAAACATGAAAATGCTCAAGCCCTGGATGACAAAGGGTATTCGACATGGAGAACTGGTCAAAAGGTAAATTATTGGCTGTGTAAGTGGTTAGGCTGTGGGTTGTCATTTAGAAAATGTTGGTTTTACTGTGGCCTTGTTCAACAGAAAATCTGATACTAAAGACTTCAAAGCGCGGTTGAGGTACAAGGCTCGAAGGGGTAGTTCTTTCAGTCAGGTTACGGCAATTGATTACGTCATATTTGTCGTTAATGGGCTTTCTGTGTTAGAGTCCTTAAATAACGGTAATGACGGGAAGAGACAATACTCGCAAAAGATAGAGACCGCTTTCAACAACCCACTGTTGTCATTTAAAGGTACAACGAATTGTGAATATTTCTCCTTTTCCATTCTCTCTTTTTCTTTCTTTTGAATCTTTGTGGATTAAATGCAAGGTGAATGAACTCTGAATTTCAGTCGTAATAATTCTCAGCCACACTTTTGGCTTCAATCTACAAAATCTCTTTTCTTTGTTCAACTTTTTCCATTTCTTTACTGTGTTTCGTAAATCATTGTCAATGTGTTTGTTCTTGTATCTCAGATGACAAGCCTGTAGTTGTAGTGACACATGGAGATTTAATGTCACTTTCTGACCGTGTGAAAATACGGATTTATCTGGGAGACTTGTTGGGAATTCCTCCCGCTACTCAAATATTTGACATCCCAGGTATATAGTTCTACTCTTCCTCTTGGAATAAGGCTGTTAGTTTTTTGGCATTATTTGTGCAATAATTTTTGGCCTGGTTGTGGTTTCAGCGAGCAATGATCCTGCCACGACATTGACGATAGTGAACATGTTATCTTTCTGCCTCGTGCGTGCTGATAGCAATCTTCCTGCCAGGCATCGTTTCATCGACAAGGTTTGGTCATTTCATTTAAGACAAAGTATTCGGATCTAATTCTGTCTCTACAATTGAACTCTATTTCCTTTCATGGCTCCACAAGACTTCCTCTCTCGTGCATCATATTTCACGTAAAATTGTCAGCCTTTGCTCTTATTATACACAGAGTTTAGTGTAGAGTATTCTAAATGACCATTGACCACAATCTATATTCTCTAAAGTTTGGTCCAAACTTCCGTCAGGTATGAATAATGGGGATGTGACACTCTTCGAAGATTGAAAAAGTAAGCCATTTGGGGGCTTAGTAAAACACTTTTTCCAAATTTAAAGAGTTGCCTTTGTAATTATTCAAAGCTTCAGTGAGTTTAACTATATGTAGCATTTTTCCCAACTCCCAGAGATGTTAAACCCAAGGAGAAATTTCTGCATTGCGCCAAACTTGAGTTTGATTTAATTGTCACTTTATTTTGCTTGTGATACAGTGGGGGTAATGCCCATTTTCCTCTGACCAAATGGATAAAACATGCATACATGTTTTTGGAGATGTATTCTGCTTATTGAAAATTTACTTATCGGTGCACATTTGACTTGCAGATATCTACACCCTATTTTCTGGCATGTCTCTTCGTGTTGGTGTTCATGTTAATAGCCATTCTTATTCGATGTTATGCTGACGGTGTTCTGCCTTATTTTTCATCGGAGATAGAAGAGGATTGGCCTAATATCCGACATTTGTGGTAGATGCAATTTAACCAAGTGCTTGGTCATGGTAGATCAGATTTCATGTTTGGTCATGGTAGATGCAATTTAACCAAAATGCTTTTTTTTTCTTAACAACTTTTTGAGAGTCATGGTGCGTGTGTGGTGTGTATGTACGTCGCAAGTAGCAGGTTTACTCTTTAAATGTTATGTAACTAACTCAATGACAAGGGTTTCAAGTATCTCGATGTAGCTAGTTTTTTGGTATTAAGGAACATGCAAGCACATATGAGATTTGGGTTTCAAATCTATGTATGGCTTTCTTAATGTGCTAATGAATCAGGGTAAGGGTAACTATCATAGGTCTGTATGATATGCCTAAATACTTTATTTTGATTGAATTATTATTCATTCACTGGGAAACATAACGTGCAAGTTTAATGTATTGTAATATCCTGTAAAACTTACAGGATATTACAATACATTCTAATTATCTATTTGTGTTGAAACTTATATGCCAAAAAAATATATTTGTAGAATTAAAGTTGTGTTTCGAATGCCTCATGATGGTGAATGGTCCGTTGGAGAAGGGGAAGTGAGGTGTCTACTTTGATTATATATATATATATATATATAATGATGAATCCGACGTGTAAATATTTACAAAAGATAAGTGTCATAATTAGCTTGTCCTTTTCAAGAAAAAAACAAACTCTCCTTTAGCCTCTCCCCATATAAAACAAACACCCACAGGGTTAGTTACTGACACTGCTCCTGAATTCCCCACAACACACACACTCTCTCTCTCTCTCTCCACTGCACGCACCCATTAATCTCCATGGCCGTACTGCACAATCCCTCCCCCTCCCTCCTTCCTTAAATCCAACCACAACACAACAAGTCAACAACACACACACACACACACACAAAAATGACAACAAAAAACTGCAACCACCACCCATGGCCAACAGAATTCTGGCTCCTACTAACCGTCATAACAAACGCCAACGGCTCAATCCTCGTCACCACCCCTCTCCTCCCCTTCCCCTACTCCTACTTCTTGTCCGTACTATACATCCTCTGCTACCGCTTCTACTTCACCATCAAGATCGAAATGCCCATTGCCGTTGACCTCTGCATCTCCCTCTTCTGTCAAATATTGGTCACCAACAAGAACTGGGAGTTGGCCTGTTTTTTCTCGCTTTTTGTCAACTTCGCCATGTTTAATCTTTGTTACTTTGCGACCCATGTGGGGCCCGAGTATCTGAGGAGGTTGAAGGAGAACCCGGAGAAGGAGCCCCTGCTGAGGGATATCATGAGTCCTCTGCCGATGGAGCTGTGGTCGACGGCGGCGGTTGTGGTGCATTTTGTGCAGGGACTTTTGTTTGTTGGGGTTTGGTGGTTCCCTTTTGGAATTGGTGGTGGAAGGGTGTACTGGGTTTTTAAGGTTGTTGTTGGGTATTTGGTGGTTGAAGAGAGTGTTGTGTTTTTTAACTGTTACAAGGCGATGATCAAGAATATTGGTTGTTAGTTGTTAGTGAAAGTATTTTTTGTTTCTTTTGGGAATCGGATATTAATTAGTCTTTTTTTTCTTCTGGATTTAGAGTTTGGTGGAATATGGTTTATAATCAAGAATTAGTGTTAACAGAGAGCTAGTCTGATGCTCTGCTGATGAAACTGGTTGTTACAATTAGTTAGTGAATGCTGATTGTGAATATTGTCATATTCATATCATCACAAAATATGTCTCTCCAAATACGGTAGCGGATCGTCTTGCAAATTTGGGACATGAACTGTAATATGGACTACATGTCGTCGAGACTTCTATTTGATAATGTTGGCGGTATTAGTTGGCGAAACATCAACGAAGGCTATTATAGTATAGTGTTGTAGTTGCTTGTTTGGGGTTCTATTCTATCCCTCCCATTTTTTCTGCATTTTGACTCATTTAGAGAATTAGAGGACTGATATTAGTGAATGTTGGTTATTTGGTTGTTTTGTTTTGTTTTATCTCTCGTTTATCAGCTTTTTTGGTGAACCACTTGGATTTTGAATTTGTGATGAATATGTCTCTCGAACATAATTTCTAATAAGAAAAGAAAAGAATGGCATATGTTTAAACTAGTTGATCTTTGGGAACTTCATGAAAGATTTTGATTAAATTGTTTTAGTAAACTCATCTGGCCAAAGACCTTGAAATTATTATATAATAAGTAAGATGCACGACACGAGGAACAGTTAAAACTTGGAAGAATTAACCAATATGAAATTCAACCCCTTTTTCCTAATTTTTTTTATTATGTAGAATGCTAGCTACTCATGAATCGACGCTAAACTAGTTACAACGTACTGTTTTTTAAGAAAGAATCAGTGAAAGATGTAAATTATAGAAAGTAAAGTAAAGAAACGTATGAACTTTCCTTTTTGACAAAAAAAAAAAAAACTTCACTAAATGTCAAAATGTGTCACCGGGTCGTCAGAATAAGCAAATTCAGAGAGGATTGGGCTTTTGATCGAATGAATATTAAAGACAAGACATATACAGGAAAAAAGAAAAAAGAACAAACCACAAGACCCTATATGTTGGATATAAGGTTTCAGAATGATATAGACTAGTCATAAGTGGGCCATCTTCCACTTTTCCCCTCACTATGGATTGCATCTTCACCCCCAGCAATTAGCGAATTACACCTTTTTAATTCTTTGATATCAGAATTTTTTTCTACCAAAAGCTTGCCTCTCTTTTCTCTCTCGTTTTTTTTTTTAATTAATTCTCAATTCTATCTTTTATATGTGTTGAATCCATTCTCTTTCAATTGCTTTGCTGCTATTGAAACAAAAAGTAAGGGAGTTTATATCTTTTATTGCATTTTTTATGACGCTAATTTAGTTAATAAATGTAAGGAAGCTTATGATGACAAGGACAAGAAGGTTTCTTGAAAGCAAAAGAGAAATAAGAGAAAATATAATTACAGAGCACAACAAGATCATTAGTTGAACTTTTTTTTTCACAAATTTGATTCTTCATAAGTTAACAGTAACAAATTGTTCTCCAATATACTGATTTGAGTATATTTTTAAATTGGAAGGACATGATCAGATGACAATCTGCAGCAAAAATAATCATGATATGGTTCTTCTGTTTATTTATTTCATGGGTTAAAATATTTTATAGGCCAATCCTTGAATGTTACATGTGATAAAAAAATAGTTTTATATATGATATGGTAACATTCAGATTATATTTGTCATGTACATGCAAGATATAGAAGAATTGGAGTTAGCTTTCAATAAACAAGAGGAGAAGTTGATGAAAAAGAGAGAAGAATCAAAGAGAAAGAGAATCGCAGCTAAAGAGGAGAAAACCTATCTGATTCACGATGGGGATCGAGTTGGGGTTCAGACACAATTATCCCCAACTCGATACGACGTCGCATCAGCACTTCGCGAAGTAATCCCAGCTGAACACGTGTTCAAATCTAGCGAAGTCAACTCAGAGGGTCCCAGCGAGGACGTGGAAGGATCAAGCGGCGCCGTTTTGAAGACTGTTGAAGATTAATAGAATCAAGGGCTCAGATTAGAAGTTGGGGAATGAATCCTGGCCATTTAAATTAGTACCGTTTTATTTCAATTCCGTACACAAATTTGTAACAACAATGACGTTGGGAATGTGACCGTTGCTGACATTCCTAGCTATAAAAAGAATGTACTCTTCACTGAATGAAAATAACGAAAATTGCACTGAAATTTCTTCTTTTTGCTTCTCTGCCTTTATCTACTTTTCTTCCTTCTCCTTAACATCCAAAAAATATAGAAAAATTATTACAAACTACTGAACTAGGACATTTGGTATTCAGAGCCAGATTATCCTTGGATAATCATGGTAAATGGAGCAGCTGTAAAAGACCTCCAAGAGGCACAAAAAAAAATTGGATCTTTCACTCCAAGAAGAATCTCTCAGGCGTGAAAACCTGCAAGATAAAATCAATGATATCAGTACCAAGTTGGATGAGCAAAACAACAAAGCCAACCATAACCACAATGAAATGAGCTCCATCATTTCAGCCCTCAGAATGCAGATGTCTAAGCTAGCTGATACAGTAGAGATGATGGGCAAAAATCAGGCACCTACATGGGAGCATGCCTCTGGTAAAGCTCAGGAACAACAGTTTAACATATCTCCTATCAAATCACACCACAAGTATCCTCAAGAAACTAATGTAAACACACAAATAGCTAACATGCCCAGAATGGAATTTCCCAAGTTCAATGGGACAAATCCTAGGGAATGGATGCTAAGGTGTAATGGTTACTTCTCATTTCACCCTAATATGTTTGAAAATCAAAAAGTAACTCTGGCCACAATTCATTTTGAGGACAAAGCTGCTACCTGGTACATGAATTATAGTAGTAAAATTTCAGGGCTTGAATGGGAACACTTTTTAAGACTAATAACTGCTAGATTTGAAGATCTAAGAGAGGATAGAATCATTGGAGATTTTAACAAACTATAACAAACATGCACTTTAGACAGCTATAATGAAAAATTTGAAGAACTGATTTCCTATCTATATCTATTTGATAGTAGAGAATTATCTGATAATTATTTAGTAGCTAGCTATGTTAGTGGATTGCATGAAGACTTACAATCATTTTTAGACATGTTTGAGCCACAAAATTTGCAGCAAGCTATGAAATTAGCTAAGAAACAGGAAAGGACTCTTGAGGCCTTGGGAAAGAAACTCAAACCTAAGTGGTCCAGTACTAGTTCAACCAACATTCAAAGGAAACTGGAGTATGCCCCAGCTCCCAGTCACCAATTCAGAAATCACCAACTCTCATCATCCAACAACAACAACAACATCAGCACAACAAACACAAGGAAAACACTCAGCATTGCTGAAATGAAAGCCAGGAGAGAAAAAGGACTTTGTTTCAATTGTGAAGAGCCATATACTTTAATCATAAGTGCTCTAACAGGATTACTCACTACAAATGACTAATGAAGAGGAAAGTGAGTATTTACTATCACTAGACAACCTAAGCATTGAGGCAGAACCAACAGAGGAACAAGAACACGAATTCAAAGTGTCCTCATGTGCACTAGCTGGAAGCAAAGGAGAAGACACTCTCAAACTACAAGGGCAGGTAAACAACAAGCAACTGCATATTCTGTTAGATACTGGTGCAACACACTGTTTCTTGGATGAAGCAACGGCCAATAAGCTAGGTTGCAAACTAACACTAGTTCCACCAAGGATAGTAAAAGTTGCAGATGGAAGAATGTTAACTAGTAACAAAGAAGCCCATAATTTAACATGGGAAGTACATGGGAATAAATTCACATTTACATTTAGAATAATTACAGTGGATGGTGACATTTTGGGGTGCAACTGGTTTAAAAACATAGGACCAATCAAGTTTAACTTCACAGATATGTGCATGAGTTTCAAGATAGCAGCTAAGAAAATCATCTTACATGAAAGAGTGTCCAAACCAGAATGCAAGCTAATTACAGAAGACCAGCTGCATCAAAAATTACAGAAAATGAGCAAGAATCAAGTATTTACTCTGGATATTCAGACTTCAAAAACTGACATAAACATAGAACTTCTACCTCTGTTAGATAAGTTCAAACAGGTTTTTGCTGAGCCAACTGGACTCCCACCAACCAGAAGCATTGAACATCAAATCATCTTGAAACCTGTCAGCACTCCAAAGCACTCCAAGGCACCAGCAGCCATACAGATATTCACATGCCTACAAAGGAGAAATTGAAGAAATAGTTAAAACCTTACTTAAAGAAGGTGTCATTCAACACAGTAAAATCCCCTTTGCTTCCCCTGTCCTATTGGTTAGGAAAAAAGATGCAAGTTGGAGGTTATGTGTAGACTACAAGTATCTCAACTCTTTAACTATTAAGCATGACTATCCTATTCCTGTTATTGATGAATTGTTGGCTGAATTACATGGCTCTAAGTTTTTCTCTAAAATAGACTTAAGATCAGGCTACTTTCAAATAAAAATGAGGCAAGAAGACAGATATCTCACTGCCTTTCAAACTCATCATGGACACTATGAATTCTTAGTTATGCCTTTTGGTTTGTGCAACGCACCTGCTACATTTCAATCATTAATGAACCAAGTTTTTGGCCCTTATCTAAGAGTGTTTGTTTTAGTTTTCTTTGATGATATATTGATATATAGTAAAAATTGGGAAGATCATCTGAGACACTTAGAAATTGTGTTAAATATTTTATCAGAAGAACAGTTATATGCAAAACATTCTAAGTGTGAATTTGGAAAAAACAAAATTGAATATTTGGGACATATTATAACGGAACATGGAGTTTCAACTGATCCTAACAAAGTTTCTAGCATGTTGCAATGGCAAAAACCTAAGACCATTAAAGGGTTAAGGGGTTTTTTAGGTCTAACAGGTTATTACAGGAAATTTGTTAAGAATTACGGCCTGATCAGTAGGCCCCTAACTAACATGTTGAGAAAAGATGGGTTCAAGTGGTCTACTGATTCTGAGCATGCATTTGACCAACTAAAAAAGGCTATGTCCCAATCCCCTGTATTAGCACTACCAGACTTCACTAAACCATTTGTTCTAGAGACAGATGCCAGTGGAACAGGTGTGGGAGCTGTACTAATGCAAGGAGGGAGGCCTATAGCCTATCTGAGCAAGACTTTGTGTCCTAAGAATCAAATGCTATCAATTTATGAAAGGGAATTTTTGGCTGTGTTAATGGCAATTCAGAAATGGAGGCACTGTCTCCAAGGCCACCATTTCATCATCAAAACAGATCAGAAGAGCCTCAAATATCTTTTAGAGTAGAAAATCACTACTGCACTTCAACAGAGATGGATAGCCAAGATTTTGGGCTTGGACTATGAAATACAATACAAAAAAGGATCTGAGAACAGCGCAGCGCTGCTGATGCCCTGTCCAGGAAAGAGGAAAAATCTAGTTGTGCTGTTATCACAACAGTACAACCAAACTGGGTAAAAAGAGTGGAACTCAGCTATGGAGGTGATAAATTTCTTACCCCTATTATTACTGCTAAGACTGTGGATAGCACAATTTATCCTAAGTTTACATACCTGAATGGAGTATTAAGATACAAAGGTAGAATTTGCATTGGTTCAGATGATGAATTTAAGTCACAAATTTTAAACACTTTGCATTCATCATCAATTGGAGGGCATTCAGGGAGTCAAGCAACATATATGAGAGTCAAAAAATTATTTTATTGGCCTAAATTGAAACAAGACATCATTAACTTTGTAGCTAAATGTGACACATGCAGTAGAAATAAACATGATCCTAAGGCTTACCCAGGCTTGCTACAACCTCTTTCCATACCCCAACAGGCATGGACACATATAACAATGGATTTTGTTGATGGGCTGCCCCCATCAGAAGGAAAAACTGTCATTTTTGTGATAGTAGACAGACTAACTAAATACTCTCATTTTTGTTCACTCTCTCACCCTTACACATCACAGTCTGTTGCAAGATTATTTTTAGATTCCATTTACAAGCTATATGGACTTCCTATTAGCATTGTTTCAGACAGGGACAAGGTTTTTACAAGTGTTTTCTGGAAGGAGCTTTTCAAGCTTCTAGGAGTACAACTCAACCTCAACACAGCATACCACCCTCACTCTGATGGTCAGACTGAGAGGGTGAACCAGTGCATGGAGAACTATTTAAGGTGCATGACCTCAGATAGTCCAAGGAGGTGGAACAGATGGCTGAGTTTAGCAGAACTGTGGTACAACACTTGCTACCATACAATCTTGAAGATGTCACCATTCCAGGCCTTATATGGGTACCAACCCACACAACTAGACCTGGGATCTTACTTGGAGACACACCAACCTGAAGTTAAAGATCTTTTGAAGGAGAGGGATGCTATGTTGATCTTAATCAAGGAGAATTTGAAGAAAGCTCAGGAAAGAATGACACACTTTGCTAATTTAAAAAGGACAGAAAAGTCCTTTGAGGTGGGGGAACAAGTGTTCCTCAAGCTTCAACCATTCAGACAAAATACAGTTTGCCTGAGGAAGAATTTGAAGCTTTCTGCTAAGTATTATGGCCCCTACACAATCATTGACAAAATAGGCAAAGTTGCCTATAAACTGAAATTACCTGATTCATCACAAATACATCCAGTGTTTCATGTATCTTTACTAAAAAAACGCCTAAACACTACTGATATCCCAAGCCCTAACCTACCACAAACTGACCAGACAAGGAATTTCAAAATTGAACCAATAGAAGTTCTGGACAAGAGAGCTATCAAAAGAAATGGTGAATTAGTACCTCAAATTTTGATCCAGTGGTCGAATCTCGGACCGGAGGCAGCTACATGGGAAGATTACCACCATATCCAAACAACTTTTCCACTTTTCGACCCTTGGGGACAAGGGAGATTTGCTCGAGGGGGAATTGTCATGTACATGCAAGATATAGAAGAATTGGAGTTAGCTTTCAATAAACAAGAGGAGAAGTTGATGAAAAAGAGAGAAGAATCAAAGAGAAAGAGAATCGCAGCTAAAGAGGAGAAAACCTATCTGATTCACGATGGGGATCGAGTTGGGGTTCAGACACAATTATCCCCAACTCGATACGACGTCGCATCAGCACTTCTCAAAGTAATCCCAGCCGAACACGTGTTCAAATCTAGCGAAGTCAACTCAGAGGGTCCCAGCGAGGACGTGGAAGGATCAAACGGCGCCGTTTTGAAGACTGTTGAAGATTAATAGAATCAAGGGCTCAGATTAGAAGCTGGGGAATGAATCCTGGCCATTTAAATTAGTACCGTTTTATTTCAATTCCGTACACAAATTTGTAACAACAATGACGTTGGGAATGTGACCGTTGCTAACATTCCTGGCTATAAAAAGAATGTACTCTTCACTGAATGAAAATAACGAAAATTGCACTGAAATTCCTTCTTTTTGCTTCTCTGTCCTTTATCTACTTTTCTTCCTTCTCCTTAATATCCAAAAAATATAAAAAAAATTATTACAAACTAGTACAATATTTTTCTTTTGAAGTCACCCAAATTAGAACTTCTGCGTATAAATTATAGAAGTGTTTTGATCCCTAATGTAATTAGTTAGCATACCAAGCATCAAAAAGTTTGCCATATTAAATTAATTGATTAAACCACAACGATATAAAACAAAATGGAAAATATAACTCTTGTAAACAATACGCATAATTCACTGCAAACTATTCACTTTTAAATTTGAGGGTGAATTCGAAAAACATGTAAAAATGGGGCTATTGGTGCTTCCAAACATAATTTTTATATTGATAATAAGGCTCAAATTTATTGGCAAGTATGTAATCCAAATGTAAGTTGTTTTAATGTGGTTGATTGGCTATGACCATCATTACTAATGGCTATATTACCAAGAGAGGAAACCAAACGCACCCATATCATGACAGAGAACTAGCATGACCTATAGACCATTGGATAATTTAGATAGACTGATTATTATATAACGGTGCGTTTGGAACCTACATGAAGCCAAAACCTTTATTATTTAATATGGTGGTTGTCTTAACCCTGGCCCACTTTTATCCACTTATATACGGTCTCCATTACAATACCTAGTCCATCCAAACCTGATATTAGCCCACACTAAATAATTAATAAGGCCTCTTAAGGCCATCCAAACGTGCCTTAAATGGGATGCGCGCTATTTCGATATACAATTACATGACACTTACGTTACGTTCCAGGTCTTATCAATATACAATTTCGATATTCACGTATTGTCTACCACATACGTTACGTTCCAGGTCTTATCAAGTATGTTGGTCACATTTTCTTAACTCGCAAGATAACTGACTATGTTATGCCTTTTTAACTAACAGATAGGATCACCCCTTCTCAATTAACTTTCTCAGTTAACTAACATGACTATGAGGTTGGCTGCTTACACATTCTCAATTGAATGACATGATCATTGGGTAGACGACATGTGCCTTTTTAGTTGCGTGACAAGACCACCAAGTTGTCGGCATACTACCTTCTCCGGTGTACTCTAAGCCCATTAATCGACCATTTACCCATTAGATAGGGAACAAAAACAACGCCTCCTCACCCTCACTTGGCACCATCTATCTAGGTGGACCAAGGAAACCACTCTCATTTGATCAAATTCAAATTGGCGTTTAAACAAAAATTCTAAACAAAACTTTTAAATTCAAATAAAATGCCCCCGAGTGAAAATTGAAGGTATTCGAACGCTTACTCAAGACGATTTAGATATAAGTTTATTTACTTAGGTGTACACATATTACCTCTTTAATAACTTATCAGTTTGCAATATACATTTTTATCATATAAGTTTTGGACCACAAACTTGTGAAAATATAAATTTATTCCAAGCCGTGTCCACGACGTGTCGGCATGCCCTTTAGGCTTGTCAACACTGTGTCAGATCTTTTTAACTTTTCCTAATAGAAACAAGCCACATGTTAGAGTAACGTCCGAAATTCAATGTCAGAAAAGAAAACTAGCGATATTTCCAAAACATCGACGTATACAAGTTACAACTCATTGTTTGCACAATGTGTTATAGACTACTCGACTCTCTTCAATGTTGTTTGATGTTTGTAAGCTATAAGAGGTTTTATTTTTATCTTTAGTACAAACTGTATCATTAAAAGAAAATTCTTAATTCTATTAAATTTTATAAAGTGAAAGGGTGTAAATGTAAATAGATCAAAGTTCAAATTCTGCAGTAATTCCCTGTTGTCTTCTTCTCTTCAACTAGAAGAACTCTATAATAATCAGTAGCAGAACCAAGAACAAAAATGAGAAATAGAATCATCAAAAGTATCATTTACGGCCGCTCCTTACAATACAACAACAAATGTGTAAGGAGATCACTCTCCCCTTCAACCTATCTGCATACTGTTCCTAACCCAACGTCCAAAAAGCCAGCCATTTTATACACTTCTAGAACCTTCACAAGTATTTCTCCGAAGCCCTTTTCCACACTACTTCGTTACTCAACCAGTGCTGATTCTTCCATAACAGAAGAAACCCACCAAGACCCAGTTTCTGGTACGTGGTTCGTTTGTGATTTTGGTATGTGCACCAAGTGTTTGATGAAATTCCTGACAGGTTCTTTTTTTCTTTTAGATGGTTCTAATGAAGAGGTGGAACCAATTGACTCATGGGAAGAAGAGGATGAAGCAGAGCCTGAGGTATAATTAATGTTTGGTGGTGGCACAAAAGATGGGAGTCTTTTAGCTGTTCGAATTTACATTTTTGATTTGTTATTGAGTTTAGGTTGGTGATGGAGGTGACGGAGGTGGATTCGTGCTGCAAAACTGTCCTTGGGGTGAGAGAGCACTGGCCTTAGCTCAAGAGGTGCTGCAGGAGTTTGGAGATGACATGGAGCTTTATGCTTTTAAAACTTCTCATCGAGGCTATGCTTACGTGAGACTAGACAAACTCTCCAATGAGTGAGTCTCTTGGATTACGTTTTATCAAAAACCACACTTAATCTTGTTTCGTATGATACCTTAATGATGACATTACACTAGCGAGTTGTGAGTTTTAGCCATTGGTCTCGTGTAGTAAGCTGTTCATTTCGTAGGTCAGAGTTTAATAGAAAATGCCTTTGGTAGAACAATCTAGGATTTATTTCAGGTCAGCAGCACTGCCTTCAATTGGATTATTTTCTTTGAAATAAAAGGACTACCGATTCTATTGAGATTGAGATGAGCACCAAATTGTGGAGGAAACACCTTTCAGTTAGATTCTATTTGTTGAGCTGAGTTGCTCATTCTTTTGTTTTAAACTGCTAGATTCAGTCAGGAAGTTGCCCTTACGTGTTCATCTTCCAGTTGAGAATTCCAGTTGGTTGATTGTATCTTTCATTGAACTTGTGTCATTTGGAATGTAATATGCCACCAGCTGGGTACTGTTAGCAACTCGATTCTCGACTTAGTATCATGGAAACTACTTACTCATGGGAATTTCTTCGTTCCTTTACCCAGTCTGTAGGGTATTACGATGTTTTTACTAATTTTAGATAAATTGAGTGGATTTGTTTTTTGATTACCCATATTTGGATGATTTTATATTTCAGTTTTTTCGTATTGTGATTATCTTGGATATCTGAATGTGGAGAAAACGTAAAACTTATGTGAAGGATTAGGGAAAGCTACAAACCCAATCTGTCCTATTGGTCCTATGCTCTGCGTAATGCATGGTTCTAAAGTCTTTAGCGATATTGGTATGAAATTGTGCTATGCTACCAACAATCCCGTAAAGCATGGTTTTCTGGTTCAACCAAACTGCGTCTTTGTTATTAGATATTTGGATTAACTACCACCATTATACAATACATATGTTGGTAAAAAAAATATTTCTTAATACTAATCCTGTATTTGACCGCAATCAGATACGGATGTCCCAGCATGGATGAGATTGAGTCTTTCAGTCGCAAATATAAGAAAAGATTGGATGAAGTAGGTGCAACTGGAGAAATACCAGATGACCTGGCACTTGAAGTAATATTACAACTTTCTTTATTCTTTTCATCATGCATTTAAGTAAACGAATGGCTTAGTCATCTCATTGACAATTTTTTATCTTCTTATTACTTCTGAAGGTATCCAGTCCTGGAGCAGACCGGCTACTGAGAATTCCAGATGATTTGTCGAGGTTTCAGGACATGCCAATGGTGGTTAGCTATGTGGAAGATTCTAATGGTAGATGCCCAGAAAAGAATGGAGTATATTATCTTGACTTAATGGAAACAGAATCGAGATGCTGTATATGGAAGTTGGCAGATGTGAAGGAAAATAGAGACCCTTCAGCTAAAGGGAGGCCATTGAGCCGTAAACAGAAAGACTGGAGACTAAAACTGCCATACGATATGATTAAACAGATAAGACTTTACGTTAATTACTAATGCAGGCAGCTCTTGATCTCCGTTGTTGCTAGAATCGAGATATACGACTAAAATGAGAGTTGTGAGAGGTGGTAATCCCAAGTACGATTTGTCGATGTAAAAATCCTTTTCTTCACACCATGTAGGGCTGTGAAAGTTCTTTTGTTCTTTTAGTTTGTAGGAGTTGAGAAGTTAATGGTGGTTATCTCTGTTGTGTTTTACAATATTCATGACCATGCTGGTTCAGGTCGCTTCATAACATTTAAATCAGACGAATACCTAACTTAAGCTGAGTAAGTTCAAATATATTTAAGAAATAGTTAGTTTGTTCAGTTGCCAAAATTATAAGAATTAACTACGTTAGGATCTTATAGTAGTAAAGGGGAATCTGGTCAATTAGTAATTCATTGTTAATTTATTTTAATGATTATTTATTGAAATTACTTAAAAGCGTTTCCAAATATAACGAATTTCACTGTGAGCTGTGTCCAAATTCCAAACTAATTAATTATTTAATCGCTATTGGCTTGAGCAGCGTTTTTTTTTTTAGTTAATGCATATTCCAGTGTTTTTTTTTTATGGCAAAATGATTCCAGTGTTTTGCAATTTGAAGAAAGTCTACATCACATGAAGAATAGTTTCATAACTGTGTTGGACTATTGCTATAAAAAATCACCTTTTCAGTACCTTGCTTTTAAACAGGTTCAAATAAATTAAGACTTAAACAAATACTAAAAGAGATGGGTCATGATTTTCCAAAATATTTACATGCAATTTACCATGCCCTTTTTCGAGCAATGCAGACGCGCTCAGGAGCGGTACAAGTTGAAAATGCTGATTCGATCACATGACTTAATTTTGACTTCCGTCATGAGAAAAGTAAACAACATTTTCTCACCCATCAAAAAAAAAAAAAACAACATTTTCTCAAATTATACTAATGTCAAGACAAGTTTGGATACTATTTCATCGCCAAATTGAAATTCAAAAGCACTTTAAAATTTCCATTTTACTCATTAATATTGACATTTCTAATTTTTCAGAACACTTAAAGCGTAACAACAATTTTTATTTTAAGCTTATTTCCAATTATATTGTTTATTTTACTGCAATAGCCATGTGAGTAATACTGTGTAGTACTCGAAATCGTAAATTAATTAACACCTTGATTAGATCAAGTATCGTAACTAATAGAAATTCACCTACTTAACCTTAATCATTGCCTTAAAAAAATCATACCTATTAATGTACTATTTTACTTGAATTAATAACCTCCTGTATAAAAGAAAAAGACACAGGACCTTGGCTCAACAGTTCATTGTCAAACACAATCACACATCTATAATAATTAATATAAGTATAAACATTACCAAACCTTACACACAAAGACACACTTACATAAAAGAAAAGTTGTCCCCAAAGTTGATTCAAAGACCATAACTCATAAAAAAAGAAGCCAATATTTCATCTCAAACTCAAACCTCGACTGAACCTCTGTTCAAGCGAAGACAAGGCAGACGAACCCCTTCTCGCGTTGTCTTTCTTGTTCTTCACCAACTTATCATAAACACACCACGGAAAACTAATGTAGTGATCTCTTTTCAATCCCTCATTATACTGCCCCCAATAATCAGGATGATAAGTCACATGGTACCATGCCGATGCTTTTGCGTACGGATTATCTGACGCACTCCCTTTCTTGAACCACGATCTTGCTTCATTCCTCAACGCCTTCACAACTGCACCAACAGCTTCCGCATCTTTTCTTCGATCAAAAGTCTTTGACATTCTCATGATACTCCCACTCAGTATTTCAGCCTCAGTTTTTATCCCGTAATACTCCATCATGTTTCCCAACTTGTAATCGTACTCCATTTTGCACTCAAATGCTTCGTCAATATAGTCTCTAAATCCTTCGACCTCCATTTGAGGGTCGTATAAACTTCTTGCCACATCCCTTGTGAAAGAACTGAAAGTGACTGTGTGGGGGGCAATGTCTTTGATTTCACGGAAAAGTTTTCCGATCACACGCTCTGACTTGTAGGTGGGCTTGTCGGGTTTCTCCATAAAATCTGGGTATTCTTTCACGCGTAGATTAGGTGGAATTTCTGCCGGAATGCCGGTCTTTGGAAAGTCAACTGCGATCGAGAACAGTTTTGCTAGTTGTAGACAGGGCTCACTAAAGGCCATGGATGGTTCTTTGTCGGCAAAGACAGTGTGGGCATTTGAAATGATTCCCAAAGTATCATTTACTATGTAGTTGGTAAAATACTCCTCAACTTCCTGCCACACAGAGAAGAACATCAAACAGGGTAAAAAGCAACAAGAAAAATCACGAAATTTTTAGAAAAGTATAAACCTATTCTTTCGAGAAAAATCCTGTCTTCCTAATCCATTGAGTCCATGAGCTTACTTATAATTAGTCTATCAAGCATGATACCACTTAAGTATATTCGATGTGTTCCCCTAAAGTACTACATTGTTTTGACATGAATAAGAAAAGTGTTAATGCATTAGATCAATTTTCAATGAATGCCACTTTAATACATATTTGTATCAAATTAACTTACTTTGTTGAAGCATGATACCTCTGCAGCATTAAGCTATCGAAAAAAAAAAAAAAAAAAAAAAAAAAAAAAAAACTTACTTTGTTGAAGCATGATACCTCTGCAGCATTAAGCTATCGATCTTTTTTCTGAACTATGAACATCAATACATTTTACAATTCTCTCCAGGTTGTTTCATGCCTTAGTTTAACAACAATTCATAAATTGGAATCGTTAGCCGTAATAGAAATGATTATCAATGATAGCAACGCACATGCAGTGACAAGTAATATTATCCACACCTATATTTAGTTATACAGTTAAGACTCTTTAAGTGTATTACGTGTTCAACCCTATACAGTATTTCTCTTGATTTAAGTTCCCTCATCACTCAGAGCTAAAACTAAAATTAAGTTAATGCCACTTCCATATTAGGCGCTGTAAAGTAAAAAACTAAAAATACCTCAATTGTTACATCATGATCCAGTTGTACGCTTGGAGCAGGGTTGTAATCCATAGGCGGCTTTTGGTCCAGTGGAATCAAGTCAGGGTCCCAACAAACAAAGTATATATCTCCATCCAAGTCACTCCCAGAACATTCATTAGGATGAGGCCTTTTATTATCACAACACAGCTTTGCAGTT
Organism: Linaria vulgaris; assembly: GCA_948329865.1. Classification (NCBI taxonomy): domain Eukaryota; kingdom Viridiplantae; phylum Streptophyta; class Magnoliopsida; order Lamiales; family Plantaginaceae; genus Linaria; species Linaria vulgaris. The sequence goes on from OX415253.1 coordinate 80,300,069, forward strand.
AGAAACTCGTAATACATTCAGTAAACAGAATGAAGTAATCGCAAATGATCAAAGTGGTCTTTTCAAAAGTGTTTAATTCTTCCCTAAATGAGGTGCCAAAATTAAAGAGAAACAATTACACATTTAATCCAAGTCCTATTTACAAACTCAATCTGCAGACAATAATTTACCAACAAGACATACGAGCATCACCATCAAACTCAGATATTTTTACTATACATTATAATATAAGCTTGTTTTTCAGTAAGACAGAACCTTTTTTTTTTGTTCAGCAGGAAGACAGAGAACTAATTGACGGTATTTACCCTTACAATTCACACACCCTTCTAATTTAGCGCTACGAAATTGTATCCGGAAGAAAAAAAGGTACAGCAGGTCTGTCAGTAAGCAACATGATAACAAATGTGGCGAAAGAGCATACAAGCATCTAGTCAAATGAATGCATGTGTATATATATATATATATATATAACTTTTTTTTTTTTTTTTTTTTTTTTTTTTTTATGTTTTGAGCAAGCTAATAGCATTTCTCTTTGGGCCTACACTTTACCAGTTTCAAAGACGAGTACCTTACTAAGGAATTTCATTATAAAAATTAGAATTCGTTTTATGATTGTAGATATGTTAAGTTACTTTACCTGATCCCCTTTTGAGGAAAAACCACACAGTCAACCATGTGATGCAACTCTGGCACATCAACAGCTTCTAAAATGCGAACATCACCAGGGTGCAGGCATGGGTTTTTTGCCACAACCACATTTCCTCGGACGAGAAAGTTATAGTTATTCGACATACTTACAGATTCCTGATTGAACCGTCTCTGGCTAGTACCAGAATATGCGACAAACACCTGGCCATATTCTAAAGTACCAGTTTCATCTAGGCATCCCATCATTTGCCTGGCTTTTGGGACAAATACCCTCGCTTTCAACCTCAAATCCAGTAACTTTGACGAGCGAAAAGCTTGCAGCATCATTGATAAAAATGGTTCTTCGTTAGGCTTATAACCACAATTTAATATTTCCTTGAGAATGTGAGTGTTTTCTCCCGGAGACATAAGATCCAAAGCATCTTGTGCTCTTGATGGATCATCTAAAATAGCATCTAGTTCAGCTACTGCTTCTCTTTGCTTCTTCTCAAAAACACGATCACTGACTCCAAGAGTAGATAGCAGTGTGATGATCTGCCGATTCAAAAAACATGGCTGATACTTGCTCCATGATAAAACATCAAGTTTAATATTGTTTGATTCGTACTTTAACATGCTCGGTCTCAACGATAGTTTCATTGTAGAAGAGCGATCAATGCTCACGACTCCTTTGTAGCCACCGTACCTGATTTGAAAGGCAGATGGTATATGATTTAACCCACATTTAGCAGCAACTCTCCGAGCAAAGTCAGCAGAAATTTTTCCAATCCCATCAGAAAATAGGTACCTGGCTCCATCTCTTACCACCGCTATATCAGGAATTGTCTCAATTTCATGCCTGCGAACACTTAGAGTTTCTGTGGACGAACCAAACGATTGACCAAGTCTGGCAGCATATTTTGCCACGTTTTTTATGGAGTGGAAATCCCCCATCCACTTTCTGATAGAATCAGCATCGTGGTAAGGAGTTGCGGCAAACATCCAGAGAGAATTCTCCCGTAATTGACTTGACGAAAATGCAAGAAATTCAAATCTCTTGTTGCCAATCGTTATGCCTCGCGTAAGAGTTGAAAGTATCCTTTCATAGATTTTCGTTCGTCTATTCTCATCCCCAGCGCCAGCGGCTACCCTGGGGGATAAATCGGTTGAATACATTTTCTCCCACTCTTCATCCACAAAAGAAACCCGAAGGAAGTTATCGATGTCATCCCGAAAATGGCGAAGAACACGGTTTGACACATTTACTTCTGGACCAGAAAAATAAACTTTAGTTGGAGTTATTTGAACCCTGTGCACGTACACCAACCCTTCATCTAAAGATATCAAAGGTGATTTTGGTCTCTCTTTCAACGTTCGGTACTTCTCATACTCAGCACGAAGCCAGGAGACTGGATCATAGCAGCACTCTTTTAAGTAGTAAAGTTTTTCTAGAGCATGCTCAATGTATATAAGATGAGTTCTAACTGGATCGATCAACTTGTAGAAGTGGACATCAAGTTTCGGCCATGGAAGACATCCGGTCTGTACCAAACTGCAAACCTTAAATAGTATCCGATAAGGCAATTCGTATCCTCGGGGTGGATGTAAAATGGGAACAAGAGTGGGATTGTGAGAAAAGGGGGTGCCTATTTCCAAATTGAACGGGATATCACTTTCTTTATAATACATGAAATTGTCATGAAAACTTGGAAGCCTCATGTCATTCGGAATCTGAAGAGACAAACCAGAAGACTGTCCGATACAAGATGGAGTAAAGTCAGTTGTTCTGACCCACTGATCATCTTGAGTTTCCACAAAAAAGCTATGCATAGAACCATTGAGCTTCTTGTATATCCGAGGAGCGCCAAACAACTACAAGATAAGGAAGAAAGACATATCTCAGTCAAAATGTCTGCTTGTCATGGACAAGTTGCAAATCATATATATCTGTAACGGCATAAAAGTGCAAAAATAAGCAACTGGAAGATGGATTAGTTTGTGACAGCAACCTAAGGCCTGTGATTAAGTGGATATTAAGGCCCTCGGTTCATTTTGAAATGCCCAAACTTCTAGAAGTCAATCATCTAGGTAGTAGTCAATTCTGAGTTTCTGACGCGACGCAAATTTCGCAAATGTGTCAATGTACGGAAAAAATGGATCAATAAAAGATGGATAGATTGTCTACCAGGATCCAGTAACCGCAAACTTCTATACAACCTGAGGTGCAAAAGCATTTGTTGTAAGCGGCATGCTTATTACACTGAATAACAGCACGAATACTGAAGCATGCAAAGCTTCAAAAATGCTCTTTGAATATGTAAGCTATAATTTCAGAATCTTTAATGACTGTACCCTGATACGTATTATCAGATAATTGTTTAGTACTATTGCAAACATCGACCTATCCAACTTACTCTTACAACTATGTATTCAAAATACTCAATCTAAAACCTCGAGATTCCAAAATTTGCAAGTCTTGATTCAATTCACATTAACCTGTGCCCCCGCATCCCTCCAACTAGTATTTTATCATCACGAACAACATATACAAAGATATACTATCTTTGATACTTAATACATGCCAGAACTTCATGAAACCAGGTGTTGAACCTTTAAAGTTTGAACATTTCTTAGGGGATGTTTTGAACTGTTCCAATACCTCCAAGTGAAACTAATCATGGCAGTGGCTTGATAGTAATGGTGATCGCATCTAAATCAAGTTATCTCAAGTTCTGATGATTGAAATGGCAACAGATCTCATGCATGTAGAATGACATTGATACAGTTATTGATGATGCAAGAACAAAAAGATCAGTGATGGAAAAGTAATCCTGGCCAGGGTAGAGTAAGCAATCATGCTTGAAAACATGTTTATATCCATAAAACAACCGAACCCAATCAAATTAAATGAGATGCTTCATTTACTTCCAATGATTCATTAAGGTCCAGAAAGAGTATAACTCTGTAACAGCGCGAGTCACAGATTCCAGAAATAAGGTTTCTCCCTTCAAGTATAACACTGAAACTGAAGAAAATCAGTTGCAATAACTTCGTTAATCAAATTCATAATCTTGAGACTCGAGAGACACCAAAAATTGCATAAGAGCAGATTATAACGATGGGAGTTTCAGAACTAGAAGTTGCAATCTATCAAGTGAAAGCCTTTACATGGAATAAACCTATTTTAAAACGATTCTAAACACTTCTCAAAGTTGACCAAATGTTACAAAGTAGTGCAACAAATAATACAAACAACTAAGCTGTGCAAATTGTTTAATTTCTATTCTGATCAAACAAATACTGAAAATAACGCAGTTTTCTTCTTTCCATCTTCATATTCAGTTATATACAAACCATCACAGTCTCAAATCTCTGAAAACCAAGAACGACAAGCAGTAGAAAAGAAAAGAACATTAAATTTTGTATACATAAAACAAGCTAGAGGGGAGCCTTGGCGCACCGGTAAAGGCGTTGTTGTGTGACTGAGAGGTCACGGGTTCAAGTATTGGGAGCGGCCTCTTGTCAAATTTGACAGGGGAAGGCTTGCCCCTTATACACCCTTGCGGTGGGACCCTTCCCCGGACCCTCACATTGCGGGGATGCTTTCGTGCACCGGGCTGTTTTTTTTTTTTTTTTTTTTTATACATTCTTAGAATATAAATCAAAGGGAGAATTACACAAAGTACCCCTCAACTATGGGTAAATTAACAAAGTACCCTTCCTCTTTGGGAAATTACACAAACTACCCTTATGACCGATTTTTCGTAATTTTTTTATTTCAAACTATTGAATGTAAATTTATGCTCTTCAATTATTTTGCACAAAAAACAAAAATAAGTCAAAATTATTGCCTTAAACCTCATTTATCTCGTTTAAAAAGACAAAATATTGATAACAAATAATTTCTTCTAAGAAAAAATAAATTATCTGCGAATTTTAGTCTCTGCTATGATTTGAATTTGAAAGGTTGTCTTAATTATTTTAACTTTTTTGACCATAAGGGTAGTTTGTGTAATTTCCCAAAGAGTAGGGGTACTTTGTGTAATTTACCCATAGTTGAGAGGTACTTTGTGTAATTCTCTCTAAATTAAATATAGAATAAATGTAGTAGGTGTAGTAGGTGTAGTAGTGATTCCTTCCCTATTTATACATGCTTCATCCATATCAATCATACCAAGTTATTTTCCTTCTCTTCTATTATTACATGGTATCAAGAGCCAAGTAGTTATAAGGAAAAGATCCGGTGGCCTTAACACCACCACTGCGCCGCCACCTTAAACTCGCCGCGGCGGCTACTCAAAGTTCATATTTTTTTTCCCTTTAGTTCTCCCTCTCCCCTGATAATTTTCCAAAAAAAAAAAATTGTTAAAATCCAAAGGCATCTGCTATCAGCCAGTCTTCCGACCACCGCCATGCCACTACCTAGAACGCCGCCACTGCCACTCGCACTCCTACAGCAAACTACTGTCTGCCATTTCTGTATGCCTAGGTTGTTTCCTTCTTTTTGGTTTCTGTGCGCCGCCAACGCTGCATCTTACGATCACTTCCGCCACTATCTGTGCCTCGACGCTGCTGCCGACCAATTTCAGTTGCCAAATCGACCGATTTGGGGGTTCGGTACAACAATTCAAGTTCATAAAATTTGTATTTTCAGCCTTTCAGTTCCTAATTATTGCACTTTCGATCCTAAAGCTCTGTTGGTTTTCAGTTTTGACCTTCAGTTCTTGACCTTTTCAGTTTCAGCCTAAAAGTTCTTAAAATTTGCACTTCCAGCCTCACAGTTCTATGAACTTGCAGTTTCAGCCAATTAGTGCTTGGATATTCCACACCGTTCAGTTTTTCTATATTGCAATTTCAGCGTTTCAAATCCTGAAATTTGCATTTGGGATATTATCTCGGTTTCCTGAGTTAGTCGTGTGAGCTAACTTGATGTATGTTTTTCGAGTTAGTCGTGTGAGCTAACTTGACATTTGGTTTGCCGAGTTAATCTTGTGATTAACTTGTGTCTTTGGGTCTGGAAGATTGCTATTTTGAGTTATGTTTTTGTTTTGAGTCTTTTTGTGGTTAGTTATGCGAGCAACTCACATAGTGTGCTGCTCAGGGGAGTAGGGAGCCAGTCATTGTTTATTGTTGCCGTATGTCAGTTGACTACATATTTGAGTTATAGTCTTATAGATTGATGAGTCTCTGGTGTGGAAGCACACGTTTGGGCATTAAGGATATTAATCTGTCGTCTTTGTTGACGCACCTGTAATTCGCGTTTGTTTGATTGGTATAGCCAATCGTTGCGTGAGATGTTTGTCGTCAATGGAGCTAGTGATCCACGTTTATTGATTGGTGTACCCAATCGTTGTCGTAAGGTGTTTCGTGGTAGACTTGGTGTTCCACGTTTGATTGGTATAGCCAATCGTTGCCGTAAGGTGTTTCAATGACGTCTCAGTTGGTGGAGCTAGTGATCCATATTTGTTGATTGGTGTAGCCAATATTTGCCGTAAGGTGTTCTGACGAAGATTATATCCAGGAATATCAAGATGGGTTAGAAGTCTTGGTCGCACTCGCTTTCTATCAAGTATTGTAACTTATTATGTAGTTAAAGTTACTTTCAATTATGTGTATTATTTGTAACAAGCTTAGAGCGTAGTACACTCTAGCTTGAAGGGGAGTGTTAGAATATAAATTAAATATATAATAAATGTGGTAGGTGTAGTGGGTGTAGTAGGTGTAGTGGGTGTAGTAGTGATTCCTTCCCTATTTATGTATACTTCATCCATATCAATCATACCAAATTATTTTCCTTCGCTTCTATTATTACATACATAAAAGAAGCTAAATTTAACCATACCTGTAGGACAAGATGCCTTGCAGTTCGACCTTGAGAACGGTAAAGTACAATTTGCCATATGTTCTGATAAGATAGCTGAAGCTTGTAGTCAACCGAGTTGAAGGACAGGAAAAAGTACATTTTCTTCAATCCGGTTCCAAATTTTATTGTAACATTTGTCAGCTGTTGTAGCACCGAAAATCTATCTTTGGATATTTGACACCCGAAATTCAACGCCAATTTCTTCATTTCATGCTCATACGTTCGAGGTCTTTGTATGATGTCGATATCTGCTTCCCAAGCCTTCAAATAGGATGTACTATAATATAGACGGCGAGAGTTTGCCAAATTGATAATTGTCTGAGCACAGGTGGTATTAATGAACTGGACTCTGGCATATGGCCTTGGGCCTTGTTTAGATGGCTTTACTTCTAAGGCAACAACAGTTCCTTCGCCCGTATGCCTCTCCAAGGTTTTTCTAACTTCTTCAGCAGAAACAAGATATGGAAAGCCAGACACCCGAATTGTCTTTCCCATGCTCGAAAACGATCTGATTACAAAATTTCAATCAAGAAACTGAAGGAGAACAAATAACATAAAGATAAGCATGCAAATACATTTCTTATTTCTTCTTCTAATTCATTATTTTGGAGAAAAAATTATGTCTGATTTTCAAGCATCCACTCAACAACAGGAGATGCAGAAAGCAGACTTTAGAGTACATATATCAGTTTTCTTAAATCGATAACAACGAAACAGCAATTTATCCACAAAAGCAGTACGGGAGGGAGTCTCGAGATAAAGAAATCTGAACTATTTTTGTAGGAAAGTCTAAAATCTGATATCGTTGTAACAACTTACAATATGAAAATTAATCATCTAAAACAAAACAAAAGCACGACTAAATAAGATGTCCAAGATCGAATGAAAGTAATTTATTGGTTGAGCTATCAAATTAAAGTCTCTCACATTTCACAGAATGTAGCACAACTGTACAATTAAACCAACAAGACTTAATCATAATCTGTACACATTACAAGAAAGATAGTAAGGAAAAGATGAGATCAAGAATCTCTCCAGAGAGAGTAGCTCTCCACTATTCGATAAATTTAATTTTCTAGTGTGAATGTACTCAACTAATTTTCATCATTAGTTTAATCACAAATAATTGACAAAACAGAACAGAACAGAAGAGAACAGAAAGAAAGGAATCTTAGCCAATTTTGTCCAAGTAAAGCATACCAAATCAGAGAGCTTCTCAATCAATAATGCTAACAGTTTACAGATGAAAATTCCATTAATAAAAATAAGTCAAATAATTAGTCCTATGAAGCACAACAAGTTAAGCTCCAACACAAACATAGAATCAAGAATCTATTTAATAAGACTAACATATAAAGACAAAAATGAATAAAATGGTCTTTGTCATGATACCTAAGACACACACACACACACACACACACACACACACAGAGAGAGAGATTTGTTACCGTGAAAAGCAGCAGAATCTAAGTTAGCAACTGTCACAGGAGGAGAGCTTATGCAAATTCTTGAACGATCATCATAATTTGATTTTGTGTGTGTTTTGGGAGTGAGAGAGAGAGAGAGAGAGAGAGAGAGACTGTTGTAGTCCACTTCCAAGTCAATCACTTTTCTCATAAAGAAACAAACTCAAAAGGCCCACTTTCTCTTTCCTCTTCCAACAATCATTCTCTTGCATTATTACTAGGGAGAATTATACAAAGTACCCCTCAAGTATGAGTAAGCTACACAAAATACCCCTCATCTTTAGAAAATTATACAAACTATCCTTATAATCAAAAAAATTAAAATAATTAAGACAACCTTTCAAATTCAAATCATAGCAGAGACTAAAATTCGCAGATAATTTATTTTTTCCTAGAAGAAATTATTTGTTATCAATATTTTTTGTCTTTTTAAACGAGATAAATGAGGTTTAATACAATAACTTTGACTTATTTTTTATTTTTGTGCAAAATAATTGAAGAGCATGAATTTACATTCAATAGTTTGAAATAAAAAAAATTACAGAAAAATCGGTTATAAGAGTAATTTGTGTAATTTTCTAAAGAGGAAGGGCATTTTGTGTAATTTACCTATAGTTGAGGGGTACTTTGTGTAATTCTCCCTTATTATTATTATTATATCTTTAATAATTTCCTAGATTAAAAGAATTTGGTGGGGAATGGCATATTAAAGGACTACTACTCTAATAAATTGTGGTTTTAATGCTAATCACAATCAATAGGATAAAATTGCTACGGCCTTTTGCATAGATAGATTTTTTTATTTTTTATTTTTTGATTTCTCACTGTGTCCACTTATGCGACTAATCCAGCCGAGCACTGTCGGGCCCTTTTTGAGGGGGCGGCTCTCCCAGCGGTGTTTTTTACATTCACAAGACTCGAACCCAAAACCTTGCTTAAGTGAACTCAAGTCCCTTACCACTTGAGCCAACAACCGTTGGTATAGATAGATTTATACTATGCACATCAATTATGGTAGAGAAATAATTAATTAAGTTAGAACAAATCTTTCCCAGCATATTTCCTGTTTTCTAACTTTTAAGGTGGTGTTTACAATCTCTAGTGGAAAAGTAGGAGTTCACACAAGCTTTAAGATTGTAGGGGTTTTCAGCTAAAAAAATTCTGCAACCGAAAAAGCTAGATTTGCAAACACCCCAAAATTACTTGTTCACATAAAAAGCTGATTATAGATTTTCTTAAGAGTTTGCAAACACCGCATAAGTATAGTCATAAAACAGACTTTTAACTTATTAAGAAGACAAATGATATAGACAGAGCAAATTCCCTAAAAATAGAGCAAAATCTCATAATTTTTTTTTTGTAAAATCTCACTTTTGTCCTTATCAAATCAAAATGATAGGTTCTAAACTTAGTATGTCCTTAATTAAAGGATTTTCCTCCCCCCAATTATGCGATAAGTGCTTGGAATCAAAACTGACTTCCCTCAATTATGTTTTAATCCATTATTAATTTTCATCTAGTTATATTCAAATAAAGTATTAACAAGACAAATATAAATTGGAATTATCGATAATAGTTTTAAAATATCCGAAATATCAAAAGATAGGTTCCATTTTTTCTTGTGAATCTTTTGCTTTTGCTTAATAGTAGATTAATTTTTCACATACATAATCACAGTTAACTCAAATAATGCAAAATAATCTTTATAATGTACTAAAAAAATGGTAAAAGAACTCATTAAATTGTTAGACTGACATCAAAGTTATGAATTTCGTATTGATGTTCAAGGTGGGTTGTTAATTTGTGTAAGGGATTTAAATAAGTTACGTAAGATTATTGTTTTTTTATGGGTTGTAAGATAATTGTTAAAACAAATACAATTATGAGTGAATAATATAGTTAAAAGAAATAAAATTATTCACATGAGCAATTTTGGATATGAAAGTATAACTTCCTCATGTAATAAATATGGAAGAAGCATGGTATCTTCACGTTCCATAATTAAGATTTGATTAATTATTGACATATAACATAAAAAGGAAAGATTTTTTTTAATTGATTTGAAAGGGGTATAATCGTGAATAATGAAAAATTGCTATGTATTTAGAGATTTTGCTCTATTTATATCATCTCCTTATTTAGAAGATTTAATTAGCAAAAACAAACTTATTAAGAAGATAAGAACGCAATCTAACTCTTAATCCAAAAGATATGATATGAGTCAAGTCAGAAAAACTAAAGAGTTGCCAACATAATAGTGTGCTGTTTGTGTGCTTAATTAACATTATTTCGTCACTTTGTCAAAAAGAAAGAAATTCTAATTAATTAATATTTATAAAATATTTCACAACATATTTGTAATGTTATAGGGTTTTTAGCATTTACATGTTTCTTTTTTAAATTTCATTACAATATGTGTAAATGATAGTATAATATTAAGACTTTTATTAATGTTATCGACAATATTTCGAAAAAGTTCATATTGTCGTATCCGTACCCATGCAAAAAATTATATTGACAAATAATCATATATTTAGGATCTGCATATATATATATATGATATATATATATATATATATATATATTCCTAAGAGCTATTTATTGTCCTAATGGTGTTCATTACCATAGTTTGTTTGTGTATTATAAACTAGAAACGTTGAATTTATTTTATGTATAGTATAATTAATTTGTATGGTAAATCTTATAACTTAAATATGGATAGAAAATCTATATATATATATTAACTTTCTTTTTATGTAAGAGATATTTAAGTAATAATTATTTCCTTTAATGAGAAGGTTTAAATAATGATAAGCTAAAACAAATTACATTTATATCCCACTAATAACATAATTTAATAGTGTGTAAAGGGGTAAATAAGAAAATCAAAAAATTAATGTCAACTTGGCTTCCTTTATATAATAGTGTAGATATCTTTCTCCATTGCTAGAGATCCTTCGATGTGTCCATTCTCATATGTATTTTTGATATTTTATATTGCCAAAAGTTCCTCAATTTCTTTATAATCTTGATTATCGGTCTAGAGTTATTTATAGGCCTGTGCAGGACCGCACTTCGTAATTCTCGGGTTATTCAAACCTTTGGATACATCGAATGCAAGATTTGACGCGTCTGTGAAGATCAAACCTTTGGATGCATTGTGCGGATTGTGTTGGCCCAAGCCCAACTTTATTCAAGTCGGTTATATTAGACCATATCATATAGTCCCCCAATTTGGAAGACGTTCTTGTAAGGATCGATTTTCAAATTAAAATGTACTTATTGGATCTCAAATTTTGGGTTTAACCCTGCCCACCGTAGGCCCCCCACCAATTCATGGGTCAAGGAGGGAGTGTGTTGGACCATGAACTTCTCATAGTGTAGTTATAGGATAATTTTTAAGTGCATATATCGAGTTTTAAATTTGATATATATAATTTATGGAATACATCGAAATTTATTTTGAAATAAGTTCGATGTACCAAGCATTTAGTGCCGCAAAAGGTGGAATCTGCGCCTATAAACAAGGGTTCGATCGTTCATTTTTGCCATTCTAAACTTTAGTGAACTCGTGCAAAGTCTGCTCTTACATCAAATTTATGGGTACATCAAACTTCGTGGTAGGTCGAAATCTAGATTTGATGTACTTGTTTTTTTTTAATGTATCCATAGAACGATTTTTTTGAGATTTTCTGAACATGCGCTGTCTTTGCAGAGCTTCTCTGACTTATCAATTCCTCTTTTATCTTTGTGTCAAAGGTAGTTTATTGTACTTTCGTGTGTTCTCAATATGTGTTGTAATGTTTACTTTAGCATAACTTGTTTTTCTTTTATTTCTCAGTTTTTGGGGATATGTCACATCAAGGATAACATGGTATTTGTGAGGTCAGGACCATGTCCAGTAGTGCGTCCAATAGTTATGAGTCATAGTTTGTAAGTGGTTCGATCACGTACAACGTGGTTTGTGTTGTATCGATCGGAGTCTCTAGGAGACCTGCTCATGAGACAACATCTCAAGATAGCTTTGGTCAGTATTTGGGGATCACCAATCGAGTTGTAGGGGGCGAGGACTAGACGGGGCCACCATTTGGAGGTGAATCAAGCTACCGGTGCAGTTGGTGGAAACAGTCGTGTAGTAGAAAGTAAAAGTGACTACAAACTAGCTGTTAAAAGGCTCATAATTGAAGTTTCATATAAGGATTTGGTATGCTTGGTGCCGAAAGGCCTTGGAAGACTATCAGAAGACCTGCAATATTTATAAAGACTGTGCGATTCGGTTTACTGAGAGGGACGGGAAGATGCATGCTCCTTATGTTGGGTGGATGATTGCTTTTGCGGTGCACATTGTCACCAGTTTAAGGTTCCCGATACCTGAGGCATTGCGAGTACTTATACACAACATAGGCTTGTGTTCAACCTAGTGACACCAAACTCGATTGGCTCCCTAGTCTTATTCATATTGGTGATGAAGGCATTTAAACTTCTATGACAGCGAGCATAATTTCAACCAACCTTTATAATTTGCCACTGGCCAGCCGACACCCCTGCCCCAACCCTCAATCACATCCGTTGAACCACCTTTGGATGGCTTCCCGTGAAAGGACCCCGGCCAATCACCATCACCTCGACAACACCACTTGGCTCTGCTGATCTTGGTGATGGAGGCGGAGGAATCATTCAAGGAAGACACACCAATATCAAAGTTGTATCTTTGTACCAATCATAATGTCAACTTCTTGCTAGCTATACTCCACCACATGCCTATTGATGCGTATTTTTCACGTGTTATTAATAAGAGTAATACACACTTTTGCAAGTATACGAGTCAAGTAATAATAATATGGTAAGTAATCATAAGTAACCAAGTTTTGAATCCCAAGAGAGTATTATCTTATATTAGCAATCCGAATTGTTGAGAAATTAAATGAAACAATGCTTTGAATACTTTTTGTGAAATAGAAAGATTAATTGGACTACAACTATGGCTAAGCTATTTTAACTAAACTAATTTAACTAAGACGAAATTAAATTGATTGATTGATTGTTTTGGTTGTGAAATAGATTAAGGAAAATGTATCTAGGAGGTGAATTTCGTTAATCTCGAATGCAAGATACTTTATAGCAAATACTAATGGTCCCTATGCAAGCCTCTTTCAACTGGTTTTTATTTTTTTCTCACGTTGACGTGATTAATTAAGCACACTTTCGCATCACCTAGAGAAATCTTTAATTCCTAATGATGTCAGGCTGTTACGAACTTTCCCCTCTTTAGAAGTAAACCGTGTCATAGGATCCATACAAAGTTTTAGATGAGAATTAAAGTCGACAACTATAACCTAGATTCATTGGTGGACGCTTAGTTCCAAAGGTCTAGAGATTTATTTACTTGATCTACTATGCTAGTGTTGCGTTAACAATTTCTTATGCATAATTCAACATAATACGAGGTATTTCAACATCATTATACTGAATCAAAGAAACATGTGTGCCAAACATACCAAGTAGCATAAGCAACATATAACATTTAACAAAACAAAGTCTCAAATAGAATTAATCAAAACACAGGTTCAAGGTGCATCCATATGAGATAACTACATCATCTCCCAAACACTGAAAGATTTAGCTACTCATGATCACATTATCATAACAATAATTCATCATAAGGTTGTGCAATAAAGAAAGGAAAATATTAAACTCTTGATCTCGGTGAGATTTCGGCGTGTCTTCTCCTTTTGATTCTCTCTTGTCTTCCTTCACTTTATTATTTTCTCATTTTGATCACCTTTCTCCCTCAACAATGATCGTAATGCTTCGAACGGTGAAATATAACTATGAATGTGTTTGTGTACTGTTAACGGGTTTGGAATTATTCCCTACTTAACGGAAGATATTTATATTGGGTTGGAACGCCGATCCCGACCCGAGGAGATTGTTGGTTTTTATTGATTTGCGGCTGGACTCGAATATTTTCCGAGATGCCTACGTATCCCCCGATTGGGAATCAAGCCACTCGTAGTTCTTGTTTTTTGGTGTTGGTTATTTGGTGCTTGTCGGTTTTATCGATTGCATATGTTGGAGGAGTTGTCCTCGCGGAGAGTTCTCCGAGGGGAGGGGAGAGTTCTCCGAGGGGAGGAGAGTGTTCTCCTAGGGGAGGAGAGTGTTCTCCGAGGGGAGGAGAGTGTTCTCCTAGGGGAGGAGAGTGTTCTCCGAGGGGGGGAGAATGTTCTCCGAGGGGAGGAGAGAAGGAAGGAGTTTTTTGTTTGCAGGTTGCGTATGTGTGTCTCTCTTTTTCTCTCCATCTTTTTTTCCTTTTTTTTCTCTCTTCCCGAACTTGTTTTCTCTTCTATGGTTCTTGTCCCCTTTTTATAGAGGTTTTTTAGGGGCAGGTGTCTTGTGCATGTAAAGATACATGTGATGTGGCCTCATTGCATGTGTGCCACTTGGGGGGCTAAGTAGAGGCTTGGTACATGCAGTGGCCAAGTGTTAAGTCATGATACATGCACTGTGTTGTGCCTTGTTTGGTGCAAATGCTTTTATAAATTTGAGTCGTATTACCGGAGCGAGTACAAAATCGTACGTGTAATAATATATCGAGTTGTGAGTCATGTTATAAATACGAGCATAAACCGGGTAGTATTTTAGCTATAAATCCGGTCGATAGTTGTGCGTCGTGATTTACGATATACAAATAGTATAATTTTTAACGAAGTATACTAGTATTTAAACCGTGTTATAATGCGATGTCGTTTATAAATCATATAATATACCAAGTAATTTTGGTAATCGAATTATCATGTATTTTAAGCAAGTGATTTTCTACCCTGTTAACAAAGCCCCCCAATTTTTAGTGCAGTCGGTCATTATGACTGTACTAGAAACTTAAAAGTCGGGAGGTGTGAGGGTTCGAGTATCGCAGATTTTCTAGAGAGGTATCGTAGCCTCTTGTAACGAAGTCGTTCTAAGGCATTGTTTCGAGCCTTTTCAAGTATACGTCTTTCTCGCTTTTTCTGGTCGGAGATATTATAGTGTATCCCGATAGCTATTAACGTTTTAACGTTTCTTTTGAGGTATCGTAGAATTATTTAGAACCTTGTAGGTCCTTGTCGGTTATTGCGT
Source organism: Linaria vulgaris (assembly GCA_948329865.1). Classification (NCBI taxonomy): domain Eukaryota; kingdom Viridiplantae; phylum Streptophyta; class Magnoliopsida; order Lamiales; family Plantaginaceae; genus Linaria; species Linaria vulgaris. The sequence continues at coordinate 80,315,141 of OX415253.1, forward strand.
CGTGATTGTCCCGTAGATCCTCGAAAGGCATCTGAGTCTCATATAGGACTCGGAAAGCCTTGGTAAGGTATCGAGGAACTATTTTGGGGTATCGTAGGCCTTTGTCATTCGATGTTTATATCCGTTTAACATAAGCCCCCCCAGTTTTTTGCTTACCTTAGAAGAGGCGAGGGGACTATCGTGGTTGCCTTCTTAGAGGCGAGAAGTTTTTTATTTTTGATGGCTTCATTGAGGCGAGAATTTTTTTACCCCTGATGCCTTCTTTGAGGCGGGAGGGTTTTTCTTTCTTCGTGTTGCCTTCGTTGAGGCGTGCCTTCATTGAGGCAAGAGGTTTTTATTTATTTATTTTGTTTCTTCTTCTTCTTTTTTTTTTAACCTCTGTAGTGGTCCCTCTTGGCGCATTGATGGATATCGGAGTCTCGCGAATCCATCGGGGTTTACTTTTTTTTTTTTTCGATGCCGCGTTGATATCTTTTCTTTATTCATCGTGACTTTCCAAGGGACGCTTAGGTGCACTCGTCGGATGGCCACTCATACCGCTTTGGGTTAGTAACCGAGCGATATTGGTCACACCCGATGGGCCTCCTCGTCGGGAGTGTCTTCTGGGACTCGGGAGTCCGTTAGGGCCCTGCTCGGTGTCATGATGGATATCTAAATCAGGTGGATCCATCCGGGTTCGCTTTTTATTCGATGCCACCCTGATATCTGGTTTTGACTCATCGTGACTTTCCGAGGGACGCTAGGTGCCCTCGTCGGATGGCCACTCCTACCGCTTTGGGTTAGTAACCGAGCGGTATTGGTCACACCCGATGGGCCTCCTCGTTGGGAGTGGGTACAACTCATCGGAAGTACTCGTGACAATAATATTGTCCATTTATTAGTCATTTTGATTTAGGACTAATATTCTCTTTAATTGTTTACTCATTTCTTTCTTCGGGAAGTTTTACATTCCCGTTATTTTGTGCAGGCAATGCCTTGGAAAAATATAGTTTGTTTGTTCAAGACCGTGGAGTTCTCGGAGCAGGGTCTATCTTCTCGGAGTGGGAGGAGGCGGCTTAGGACGTTGGCCGCGATTCTGCCTCGCTCTTCTAGTGGGAGTTCATATGCTCCCGAGGAGGGTGAGATTTTTTGAAGAGGACCAAATGTTCGCGGGGGATGACGTTCTCGAAGACGAGAGCGATGCATCTAAAGATTAGGATCATAATCCGATGGATGAAGATAGCTCTACTTTCACTATCGGGGAGGGGGTCCGAATCGTAGGCTTTTGTATCTTAGGACTAGTTGTTTTATTTATTTCGGGAGTAATTAGTGAGTTGGAAGAGTCAAGGTTAATCCTTAACTTGTTTTGCAAGTTTTTTTGCATAACAAAGTCGAATTGACAAGTGTTCGTCTCCTGCGCACGCTCGGAGGACGACTCGGGTAACCTCTCCTCTAAGTCGGGAGAGTACCAGGTACGTGGAGGTCATAGTTGACCTTATCGGGCAGCTCCATTTTAGGGCTTTATTTGTTTATAAATCTTTTTGGGGATATTCTCTTAGTATATATATTGGGATTAGTGAATGTTTTCACTTAATCCTAAAGGTTTCCGTTGCAAGCTTTCACTTTTGGAATTTGCTTGTTTGGAAAGGTAAAGTTATGTCGCTCTGTTGAATTTTATACTTAGAGTATAAGTTTATCGAAATCAAAATTGCATAAGAGGTTCGTAGCACTTATCTGGAGTCCAGATGCCTCCTCATTCCATGCGCGTTAATTCATTATCAAGGAATTCTCCTCAGAACTCCCTTCGAAACCCCTTTCTTCTACATGGCGTTCGTCACGCTTCATCCGAGGTTCTATAATGCCTGCATGTAGTTTAAACAAATAGCTAGCTTTGCTCGAAGTTTCCTCCGGCAACGTCAGTGTTCAAAAATATATAGAGCATAGTTCATATTTAAGCACGTAGACCTCATGGATTATAGATTTTTGGGTATATTTATACTCTCTTCGTGTTTCCGATGAAAAAACTATTTATCTCATGATAAAATTATACCACGATCTTGGTGAATGGGTGCGTATTCCTCGTAAAGTCCGAGAATAAGACCCGTTGTATTTGGTTTGGGAAGAAATACATATTGGTAATAATTTGTACTTTTTCCGCCATATTTAGAGAGTTTTTGATTCCTCGTGTAAATACCCGTGAATCACTCTCGATTGCCCGCGTGGGTAGCCGTAGTCATCGTATTATATATATATATATATATATATATATATATATATATATATTGACTCCTTTGGGGGTGGTCAGCTGGGAACCTCGTGATCGGGGTCGTTGCGAGCTCCCGTTTTGAGTGTTCGTAAGTGCCATGCCCTGAGAGTGCTTAGTCCTTGTTCCGATGCTCAAAGCTACCATACTTAGAAAAGTTCGATTTCATACACGGATACTCGTGAGTATCATAAGAGGTTAATAAACTTTACTTCTAAATCTAGGGTTTAGTATTGTTATAAAGTAATAGAAGCTTGTTCCACTGGTATGAGCAGGAGATTTTAGTAGAGAGGTCTCGTGTTCGAACCCCTCTCGGAGAAACTTCTCTTCTCTTTATCTTATTTATTTTTCTTTTTGCTGGAAAGAGCAAAAGTAAAATCCACCATCGGGGATTCGAACTCGGGTTTCTTATGTCGTATCATGCTTTCAAGGCCACTAGGCCACCGCACCTTTTGGTGTATTTTCTTACTATTTTAGTATTTAATGGAAAACACCATATCACTGACTAATAATAAAAGAAAATTTCGGTTGCAAGGATCGAACACTGGTCATCTGGAAGAAAAGCACTTCTGCGAGACCACTGGGCTATGCCCGCTATTGACTATAGCAAGAATAATGTTTTCTACATATTTGCAGCAGGTATTAATAATTAATAAAAAGGCTCGCGAGAGAACTCGAACCCGGGTCCTTCAGTTAGATGCCATTGGAAACTATTCTCCTACCACTGGACCACGTCCCCTTTTGGGATGAGAATAGCTTTTTTTTTTATTTATTATTATACTATGGTAGCACCTTAATAATTAATAAAAAAAAATGCTCGGAGATGAGATCGAACTCGGGTGCTTCCCTCAGAGAGCAGCTCCGAGGACCGCTGGACCAACTCATCTTTTTGTTTACAAAAGATCTTTTATTATTTTTATTATATTATGGAAGCGTTTTAATAAAAAAATGCCATCGAATGTTGGAATCGATCCCTGGTTCCTCCAGTTGAAGCCCTCGGGGACTTTCTCCGAAGCCACTGGACCAGCTCTTCTTCTTGTTTAACAGCAAGAGACTCTTTTATTTTATTATTATATGATGGCAGCAAAAGAAAAATTCTATTGTGAGTGGGATTTGATCCCGGGTCCTCAGAGAGATGCCCTCGGAGAGCAGCTCCGACGACCGCTTGACCACGTCCCTTTTTGTTTTAAACACGACCTCTTTATCGTTTTTATTATATTTGCTCTTCATATAAAAATAAAGCATTCGGAAAACGGATTCGAACCCGGGTGCTTCGTTCAAATGCCCTCGGAGATGCTCTCCGAGGACCGCTGGACCAGCTCTTCCTCTTGTTAATAACAAGAGCGTTTTTGTTATTATTGTTATATTATGGCTCTCCATAAAAAAAAATAAGGCCTCGGGGGTGGGACTCGAACCCGGGTCCTCGGAGAGAGGTTCTCGGAGATGCTCTCCGAGGACCACTGGGCTACATCTCTATTTTGGTTATAAATTCGTTTATTTTTGTATTTATACTAGACTAGCCCCTTTTTTAATTACACAGATTAGCCATTAATGAGTTGATTAACATATATATATTTTTTATAACTCAACTCACCCAGCCATAGTGTGACACGTTTTTATCAAAAGCAACAGTGTGGGACACGTGTCTCTTTCATAGTTCAAATTCTTTCCTTTCTTTTATTTTCTTTTCTTCTTCTCTGTTCTCTCATTTTCTTTCATTCTTCTCTGTTTATTCTTTCTCTGCAACTCTCAAGCAGTAGGCAAAAGAATTCACATATCTAAGAATTTCTTTCAACTCCTACCCAAGTCTTTTACAGACTTCGCATATATGCACTTATATATACTTCTATTGCAATTAGAAAATCTTATGATTTTCAAGGAGATATCCAAGATTGGAATCGAATCACGCGAGTTGTGAAGAAAGGAAAACTTAGCTTCGGAACGTATCGCCCCGTGGCTGTAGCACCTGCTTTCCCTTTTGGTTTTGGCAGCGATCTCCTCGGGCTTGCTCAAGGATTCAACGGCGTTTCCCACAGACGGCGCCATTTTGTTAACGGGTTTGGAATTATTCCCTACTTAATGGAAGATATTTATATTGGGTTGGAACGCCGATCCCGACCCGAGGAGATTGTTGATTTTTATTGATTTGCGGCTGGACTCGAATATTTTCCGAGATGCCTACGTATCCCCCGATTGGGAATCAAGCCACTTGTAGTTCTTGTTTTTTGGTGTTGGTTATTTGGTGCTTGTCGGTTTTATCGATTGCATATGTTGGAGGAGTTGTCCTCGCGGAGAGTTCTCCGAGGGGAGGGGAGAGTTCTCCGAGGGGATGAGAGTGTTCTCCTAGGGGAGGAGAGTGTTCTCCTAGGGTATGAGAGTGTTCTCCGAGGGGAGGAGAGTGTTCTCCTAGGGGAGGAGAGTGTTCTCCGAGGGGGGAGAATGTTCTCCGAGGGGAGGAGAGAAGGAAGGAGTTTTTTGTTCGCAGGTTGCGTATGTGTGTCTCTCTTTTTCTCTCCATCTTTTTTCCCTCTTTTTTCTCTCTTCCCGAACTTGTTTTCTCTTCTATGGTTCTTGTCCCCTTTTTATAGAGGTTTTTTAGGGGCATGTGTCTTGTGCATGTAAAGATACAGGTGATGTGGCCTCATTGCATGTGTGCCACTTGGGGGGCTAAGTAGAGGCTTGGTACATGCACTGGACAAGTGTTAAGTCATGATACATGTGTGTTGTGCCTTGTTTGGTGCAAATGCTTTTATAAATTTGAGTCGTATTACCGGAGCGAGTACAAAATCGTACGTGTAATAATATATCGAGTTGTGAGTCATGTTATAAATACGAGCATAAACCGGGTAGTATTTTAGCTATAAATCCGGTCGATAGTCGTGCGTCGTGATTTACGATATACAAATAGTATAATTTTTAACGAAGTATACTGGTATTTAAACCGTGTTATAATGCGATGTCGTTTATAAATCATATAATATACCAAGTAATTTTGGTAATCGAATTATCATGTATTTTAAGCAGGTGATTTTCTACCCTGTTAACATGTGCTATGATGAACTTTGAATCGTGATGCCCTAATTGTTGAACTTCTTCCTCTATTTATAGTCTGTAGACTACAACTCTTAGGGTTTCTGAGTAAGTCGGCCCATCTTCGTGTCGCGCATCTACCTGCGCGGCTTACACATTTTTTCTGCTACCGTGCTAGTCCCTAGATGGTTGTTGTAGTGGTATGTGATGATGCCATGGTGGCTAGACATTCGGTATCTCCAGTGCAGTCGCGCAGGTAGCCGTGTCGTACCGCCTCTTCCTCTTGTCATCATTTTTGTGCTAAAATTTCTCAAATAAGCCTCATTTTGCTCTGACTCGACTAAAGCTACAAAAACGACAAAACAAGACTAGAACAAGTAATACTGCTACAAAGATGATGCAAAAGTATAAGAAACCAGGTACTTAAATTACTATAAATAATCACTCATCACCTACAAGTGTGGCATTCAGTCCCACAACAACCATGCCTCATCCTCAATAATTTGGCCCTATTCAACCGTCCCTTTAGAGCGACACCAGAATCGAGGATGACTCAAAAAACATTAAGCTATCATTTCCCTATCGCACCCGACAAACCGACAATGCAATTCCCACATCCGATCCCATAGCTTCCTCCATGACCAACAAGGAACCCACTAGCGGAGATTGAGCATGCTTACATACAACCATATGTGCCTTTTCTGCCCAATGGACACTACCCACTGGTGATCCCCTATAGGGTTATAAATGTCCAAGTGAAGATCTTCCAACGATTCACAAGGAGCTTGTTTTCCATATTGATAACACCTTTATGTTGAGCGTCGTGTACAATTCGGCACAACCACCACGATAACAACAATTCTGAGATGAACTTAATTCTTTATGGTTCTCTGTTTTGCTATTATAGCTTTTAGATGGTAATTTTAGTGGAATATTACATCAACATGTAAAACACGGCAGATGGCATGAGTCATGGTCGGTAATGGCAAAATTTATGACTCGCATGGTAACATGCGGCTTCTCCAAATTGGGTTTGTGGGCCACCGTTTTATGTGGACCAACTGACTTCATTCAAGCACGCCTTGACCGTTATTTTGCAAATACCAATTGGATAATCTATTTTTCTCTCAACATGTGTGCGGCACTTTGCCATTCACACGTCAGACCATTTTTTAATCCTTATCGTTTTTTTTTCAAGAGGCCTCACATTCTCATTGACGTTTTCGTTATGAAATAACTTGGGGCTTACACCCTAGTTTTCCACGTGGTAGTGACGCGTGTTTGGAGAACGAAAGTAAACTTGCACTAGCCCTTCATAATCAACTGTAGCTGTTTTGCATCAACAACTCGTAAGTGGAATTAATAATGCTATGACAATATCAACACTCAACTATTTAATTTGCATATGAAACTTGAAAGTATTCTTTCACTCCTAGCTTCCAACCCCACATTCTAAAGCTTCTTCGGAGAGCAAGCTCTTTGAGATGCAAACGCCTCGATCATGAGGGAAAAAGAAATCTATTAGATGCAACACTCTCCCGAAAGCTGGATTAAACATGGTGACAACAACAGTGAATTTTATCACGCCATTGCACCACCACCGACAAAACTTGATCAAAATAGGGTACAAATTAGAAGATAGAAAACACATATAAGTCTAGTGATACAGTAAGTCATTAAGTTTGAAAAAAGTAACATGTTTCCACTTTAAAGAATGGGTCTTTTTAAAAAAAAATGGGTTAGTTGAACGTTAGTTACATAAACAAACAAAACAATGATTAAACCATTTATCTTGGCTCTTAATTTTAAGAACCAAAAGAGTGACATATATTGGATATCATTAAAAGTCACGACTTTTTATCTCATTTTTAATCTACCCTACTTTTTGAGATAATACTCATTTTCAACACCAAACGAATTTTAGAAAATACTATAGGAGAAGACACTATATGGAACAAGATGGTAAATGCCAAATACTTGAGAAATCAGATCTTTACTGCATATGTAGTCAAAGGTTCAGAGAGTCCAACATGAAAAGGCATTGTAAAATTCTTACAACTCATGAAGCCTCATATGAGATTGAAGGTTGGAAAGGGAGATAAAATCTCATTCTGGTATGACAAGTGGAGAGGAAACGGAGGTCTGGAAATGGAGAACATCACTATTCATGCAACAGAAAATCATTTAAAGTTAAGGGATGTTCTGGACTCTAATGGAGAATGGAACGGGGGAGTTCTTCTGACTGTTAACCCACGGGACATGAAAGAAGATATTGAAAATAGGAATATTACTCTCAATGACCAGGAAGATTCAGTGATCTGGGATGGTAATTCAAATGGCAAATTCACTTGTCAACCAGCATATAAAAAATTTCAGGGAAGGCATAAGAGACCTGAGAGAAATTCAGTTTAAAATTTTTGGGGTCTGGAAGGTGGATGTTATCTACAAGTTCTAGCATTTCTTGTGGCTTTTAACCCATGAGAGGCTGGTTACCAATATAATGAGATTTCGAAGACATGCAGCCCTTACTGCCATGTGCTCTGTGTGTGATCACCAGGAGGGTTCAAGACTCCATCTTCTCAGACATTGTTTACATGCTAGAGAACTCTGGTTATTGATCATACATTATGAAGACCTTTCTTTGTTTGATGGAATAAATGATGATCAATGGGTGAAAGATAATATGGTTAAGTTGAATATTATAAATGTGCTAAGGCCAAATGTAGAATGGATGTGGATCTTCATGGCTACCTTATGGACCTGCTGGAAACACATGAACGCAAGAGTTTTCCACAACAAAGAGTTGAATGCTCAGGACAGATTATTTCAGATTAAGAAGCTCAGCTTTGATCTATATACTGGTAGAAGGAAACACAAACGGAAAACTCAATCAAAAGGTTGGATAAAACAACAAGCTGGTTGGTATAAACTGAACTCGGATGGTGGTTTGAATCCTGACTTAAACACAGGTTCATCAGCTAGACTTCTCAGAGCTGAAAATGGCTTGTGGTGCTGGGGCTACCCTGAGAGCATTAAGGCTCCCGTTGTTGATGAAATAGAGTTGAAGACTCCAACACAAAGGAATATATAATAATTTATAGTATAAAATATTACAGTGAAATGGTTAACGAATTTCTTCGTATCTCAACACAAAAACTCTTCTCCATACCCTAACAAATATTAAAGTACTCTGGCTTCCTCTCACCTTATCTATGTATTATCCAGTCCAACTAATTAGGGGTGTTTGGTTTCGTGTATTATGCAATACGCGTATATACTAAAACTCATCATAAAAGGTGTAATATTTAATACGTGTGCGGTTAATATAATGTTTAATATTTGTGTTAATTTCTTATATTACCAAGTGCTCTTTTTACAAAACGTGTTTGGTTTACCAGATTAAATTCTGTATTAGTGTCATTTTACTGTATTGCCCTCGATATATGGGGTATAAATAGGTTTTGTCCTTTCATTTCATTCTAGAGAGTTCTTCAATTTTCCCCCAAATTTGACCATTGCGAACCCTAGTTCTAATTTTGTGGCAAAATTGAGGCGATTCGGACTTGCAATCGAGCACCCATTACAAAATTCGACTCTCATTCACAAGGTAAATCCGATTTCAACCCCTTTCTTCATCATAAATTGGGATTTCGATTTCATGCTTCTTGTCGGCATCAAGTTTTGTAGTAAATTCGAATTTGTTGTTTTATGCAGTCATAACGACTCATTAGGCTTGATTTCAATTGCATGTTTTTCCTTGTTATTAGTGGTAGAGTGATTATTAAACCATGCTATTGTTTGGGATTTTTCTTGTCCGAAATTGCGAGTGATTATTAAAGCATGTTACGTTACTTACACGAATCTTACATTTTCTGGTCAACATCGTACGCGGGGCTGTTGCAATAGTTTATATTGATAGTAAATGGTCGTTAATTTGGTAGGTTGGCTATTCCGATTGTTGTAGATGTTAGCCCCCTTTGTTGCCAATTGTTCGTGCGGCCGTGGTCCGATGCATTACCGTATGGTAATTAAAACAAGTTGATGCCATGGAAGATTCTACTACATTTGTCCAGCCAAAATAAGACACACCGACTACTTAATTTGGGCGGACGAGTTGTTAATGCCTCGTTTTGCACCTATTAACCGTCAACTACCGTCTACGAGCCCAAGTCAGAGTACGAGGGACTATAAGAGGCCCTCATCTAAGGTCAGAGTACGAGGGACTATAAGAGGCCCTCATCTAAGGTCAAAATCGAGATAGGCGAGGCATCCAACCATATCGATAACAACACTACTACACAGTTCTCCTTCATAGATCCTACACCCTCGAATGCCGAAGTTGGTGCCCGTAATGAACCAAACACCCCCCGCTTAGTGTTCTGATCCAGTCTTGTGTGAAAGAAATTAATGAAAGGTTCATAGCTAGGATGGCTATGATATGCTGCTATGTAGCTTGGGTCGTAGTTTTCTAATCGTGTTAGTTGTAATTCCATGTATCATCATTTTTTTTTCTGCAAAAGTGAAGTGATTTAATGTGCCTCAATGTTGTTAGTATGGTTTATTTGAATTTGGTTGTTGTGGAGGTTATTGTACTTTGATCAGAGGTTATTTGAAATCAATTTATCCTTTTTGTTGATGCTTCGCATTTTCAACTGTTTTTTCATATATACAATGGTTTGACTTATGTATATGTATGATTAATATGCATTATTTATCATTGTGAATCGTGCCTTACACACGGAACCAATGGATCAAAAAATATTTTGAAGGTCCCGACATGTGTCCCGATGGATCCTTCCGCGTGTTGTTGGTACTTCATGCGTATGGAAAAAAGCATGACATATCTCGTGTGCATGAGATGAAATATGCGGTGCTAGATGTGCAATGTCGTATCTTGGATGGTGCGGGCAAGAAATACCCGTTGCACGTGATACATGAGAAGATCAAGGCTATGCGACATCGTATCGAGACATTTCATCGGTGGATTAATATTCCTGGTGTTAGGTTCGACCGTTGGTCTAAGACAAATCTACTGAGCTTTGGTCCAGAATATGTTCACTACTTGAAGAGGGTATGTATCCGTATTTGTAAAAATCATTCTTCATTGCTGTGAGTTATTCTCTGTACAACACGCATCGTAACTTGATTAATATTGACTTGTCTAGGAAAACACTATCGATAAACATTTCCACATTCATGGGTTCGAACACTACAAACTGTATGACAGCGTGTCTTGTGTCAAAGAAGCGGTTGTCCTCCCTTACGAGTTATGGGCAATAACTGTGAGGCCTATAGTGGTCGATGATGATGGAGTGCAACAGTCGTGGCGTCGCGCAACCCTTGGGAGTGGGGCATCTTCCACCTTTATCATCGATAACCCGTTCTTAGTCAATTAGAAGACTTTATGAAGCGTTATTTAGAATTCTTAAGACTTTGGTTTTTAATTATGTATTGCTAGTAATGACAATCTGTTTTTTATGCAATTGGTTAAACAGGGGGTGTACTTTTGCTGGGGGTGATGTCATGGAATTTTTCAAGGATCTCATGATACAAATTTTCAGATTTTAACCCAACTTTTTGTACAAGCATGCCATGAAAATACAAGTTAGGCATGCTATACTATTGAATGAATCAGAGATTCCCTTCCCCTATTATTTTCTTTGCATATCTTTTTTTATTCTTTACTCCTCCCCCCTCCCCCCATGTCACTAATTTTGGCCTGACTACACATGAACATGGGGAGGTATGCTCAACCAATCAATTGCATGGACTCTCCCATTTTTCTTGTATCATTTTTTTAAGTTTCATGTTATATGCATATTTTTGTCTATAAAATAGTTCCATTCTTACAAATACAACAACTACAATATTCGAACAAATCAATCATTCAGGTTTCTCTCAAAAATATTTTGCTTTAAAGAATGTTGCCACATGCCAGGGAGCTTCAAAGACAGGTGTTCTACGATGAAGAATAGATTCTCGACATCGACGAAACACTCATCAACGTGTTGAAAGATCAAGTTGCATCGGACCATGGGTGTGTTCCTCTCAACAATTCCAAGATTCTCGACATCATGCCTCGAAAATGCAATGGACACGATCAACTACATCCACGACAAAACATTCACGACTGATCAGATCATTTGTCGCTTCGATAGATTGGCAGAGCGGCACTATGTTTTCAAAAAAATATGGAATATGGACAACAATGAAGTGAGAACGGCGACAAAAGTGTGGGATGAGTTTAAGGAGGTTTCGACGCTTATATTATTTACGTTAATAAAATTTACTTGTGTATTATACGCATTCTCCATTGCATCTTTTTATTTTTTTCCTTTATGTTTGTTGAAATATTTATTAGGGGAAATTCACGATGCATGAGGCGTACAAGGTGCATGGAGAGTTTGCATGGGGCGATTTGGAAATGCTTTTTGGGAAAGTTAGAGTTGTAGCTCGTATCGTACCACCAAGGGAGTATGTCAAGAAGGTACGCGAGAAGAAACGTACTACTCAAGAAATTATCAACGCCACTCGTAAGGTGAAACAAGAGTCTTCGTGTTTTGGCAAGGAGATGTCATTTGGATCCGCATCCGGCCATATATCTGACACTAATGGAGTTGCATGCACACTCCCTAAGCCCACAAAGGATAAAACTAACCAAATCACTAACTACTACGGTGAACCAACTGCCTCGGTGGCCTCGTGTTCCGCAAAGTCATTAGACTTTTAGTTGCTTAATTTCTTGTTTCCAATTAAGGACATTTATCGTCCATTGTTTCGGTCTATCGGCAAGTTTATTTTTGTTCATGCACTTAAGTTTTTAGCGGTAGAAGGAGTGCGACTGGTAACTTGATGGTTTCGCATATGAATGTTACGTATTTTAGGGGTGAATTTGTATGGCGAGGTGTTCTACCAGTTCCTATGAAATTGTTGTTCTCCTTTTGCTTACTCTATATTCCAATGTTTATTGAATCGATGAATTGTGTAAACTTAGCTATCGGATCTAGAGAAAGTTCATAAATAATCAGAATCCTTCGGCTTAAGTCAGGCTCCAAACAACAATGGGACTAAATAACAAGGTGAAGCTGCTATTTACCAATCTAACTCAAATTCTTTCGTGAATGACTTCAACGTAACTCAAATGCAAAACTGGAGATTTACCAACAAAAGCCTAAACAAAAATACTCAGGGGAACCAACGAAAAGTCAATTGCGAATGGACAAGGCAAACACGCAAATTCATAACTCCCTGTAGCAAAATGGATAATGAATCAAGGATCCAAAACACAGTACTAGTTACCCCCTCTCCAAGATCAGTCCAGACTAGATCACAAAATAGGAGTGGGGTAAGGATCAAATGCGTCTTACTTAAATAGAGAAGAGTATAATGAGATGCGATAATTCAAACACATATTAAACCCATTAAGTGTTTGGGTAATCAAAAGGGAAACCATTGAATAGTTCATTAGTCCTCACTTCTTTGAGGGCTTCTTCTTCAAGAGGTGCTTCAAGTACCTAACTTGGGACTCTTTTGGAAAAGCAAAGTAAACATCGCCATAGGGTGGAGAATGTGCAAGACGGTGGATAAGATTGATCTTTGTATCATCGTCAAACTCCTCGTACTTGGCCAGAGCAACATACAATGACTTCCTCTGCGTAGTAGCTGGATCCTCAGGCATCTTTGGAGCAACACATATGTTTGCGATGCGCTCCATAGCGTCTTTGGTCTTCTTGATGAACTCATCCACATATGCTGGTATCTCGAGAGCACTCTCGACAAGGGGTTGAGCCTCACGTCTTCTTTTCTGACCCTTTTCCTTCTTGATCCTCTTAAGCAACTTTTTGGTTGATGACTTGGAAGGTCCAGATGAGGAGGGCACACACCACCTTCCTCGTCCATGTCTAGATCAACGAAATCAGTCTGAGTACTCGTGTTTGGAGCTGAGTTAGGCTGCTCATCTTCATTCATAACATTCTTCCCCTTCGAAAATAGATCATGCACATCTGCACTCAAGTCTTCAGCACCATTACCAGTCACCCGATCCTTACCAAACAACTCTGCCCATTCCTCGAAGTATGGAAACAGCTTGTCCTTGTATTGCAAAATATAGAGATGTGCATTTTGAATTCAAAAATAGCGCCATTAGTATATGTATACATATTACAATGCAAGAGAGGTAACATATGCAATTGCAGTGTTTTATCAATTTCTTTTTCAAAATGCTTTGTAGGACCATACCTTCACGTAATCTAGCCAATACTCCTTATTGATGCACTGGATTGTCTCTGTGACCGACACAACCACACTCCACCATCGGACCCATCGAACATCAAGTACCAATGCCCATAAGTCCGCTTCCACACAGTCATCTTTGACGTGACATGGGGATCAGACTTAACTCTGGTGGCTGGGACACTCTTCCTTATCGAGTTCTCCAGCTTTAGCAAGTGACCAACCCTGAACGCATTGTCTATCTTCATACCTTTACCCTTAAGGTCCGTCACAACATCAATCAGGGCCAATTCCTCATCCTTAGTCTATTTGTATTTTTTCTTCTCCACCTTCGGTTCAAATTCCACCGGGACAAAATTGCAACTAGAAGCCGCCGCCATCTATACACCACAAAACTCCATTAAAAAGTGAATATCTACAAACTAATGATTATAATTATTGTGAACAAATACCAAATATAACAGGAATAAATATATTGAATTAAATATATATATATATAAGCCAAAGATTTATGACCAAAAAACACAAACATTGTCATTCCACAAACAAAGTACCGAAACACACATGACAGGGTCAAACATAATCATAACACCAAATAAAAAATCAACAAGTCAGCTACAACTCATGAAACACCCTCCAATACTCAATAATATTGTTTTGTTAATTTCTTTTAACACACTCATCACTCGATCATCAAAACCAAAGACAACGGATCAACGTCGGCGCGCTGCACGCCACTCGTTCCACATTTTAGTTGTTATCTCGTCTCTGAAACCTCCCCATGCAGGTGTACTTTGGAGGCCCTCAATGTAATTCGCGAGTGCATCGTCGTCTTCGTCGTCGAAGCTAGATCTGTCAGACGACAAAGAAGAGTCAGAGACGTAGTTCGGCATCTGAACCTTGATGAAATTATTCAAGAGTGCACCCACCATCATGCATCGATTTTGAGTCTTTATTGGATATGATGATGCACTCTTTAGAATCTTTACTGGTTTTTTAATTTGGCAAAAGCACGCTCGATGACGCTCCTCGCATGCGAATGTCTCATGTTAAACATCTCTTCTTTTTCTTGTGGCACAACACATCCCTCTCCCCACTCCTTCAGATGATACCATCTACCACGATAGGGCGCCAAAAAACCAGCACAGTTTGCGTAACCCGCATCAACTAAGTAGTAGCAACCTGGTTGAAATTTACCAACAGATATAGAGAACATTAGAGAGAGATACAACAATTGTCAAAAAACAGGAGCTACTAGTATAGAATAAACTGAAATGACTACCTTGTGGGACTCTAAACCCATTTGGTGCTGGTCTATATAGTGCATCCCGAAGAACTCTGTCGTCCATCGCAGAACCTTTCACCCGCACAACAAGTAAAAAAAACTCATCTCAATGTTACAAACCCCAAGTATGTTGACTTTCACTCTACCCTTACGGGACGAATACTTTGGTTGTTCAAGAGTAGGAATTGTCACATCAACCATAGTTCCATCCAATGCTTCTAGACATCCTTACAAAGCAATATGACACATAAGTAGATGGTCAAAGAATATGGAACAAATAAGAGAATGATATGTTGGTTTTACCTTAAAATGTTCCCAAGGTTCCTCACAATTCCCATTATCCTCAGAGATGGGCTTAGGTGTCACCGGCAATAAATCACTACACTTGAGCAGTGCCTCTAAAGTACGTCTGGAATATTGACTCACTGTCTGACCGGATCTATGCCAATCAAATCCGTCATGGTGAGCTAGTATCTCCAGGAATAAAATTACTTGCTCGCGTAGGGTAACGTACTTTTCATCCCGTAGGCCCCCAACCTCTTTAAGGAGCCAACACAATTTTATAAAATGGTTTATGTGCATCCTAAGATTAGCTATGCAATACTCATCATTCAAATCAGTCATCTGAAACATGACTTTTTCAATCTCATGAATTTTTTCCAACATGCTATAGCGAATCACCCGGCGTCGACGACTTAACCTCATTTTATTTTCATGGTTGTGCATAACTGCATAATGATCAAGAACATAACAATATTTGCGCGCAAAAGCATAAGTTGACAAGAACTAAAATCATATTTTTTCTCTACTGCTCCATCTGGAACACAATTACGATGCACACAAGTTTGAAGGTCATTCATACCATAATAAGAGTTGGACACCATGTACAACACCATAGATTGCCAAAAACTAGTTAAGCATTGCTAAAAGAACATGCCTCAATTCATGCTAAACGAACTTCACATGTGCACCAGAAATATTTTAAAGGTTTGTACATCTTACAAATAAATGTCAGTCAATCACATGCACAATTCAGTCATACTTCTTTTTTTTATGTGTCAAATCACATCACAAATAAATGACAATCAAACACAGGCACAATTTAATCATATCCACTAATGTGGTCAATCATCCAAACCATATGGTTGTTTTTTTTACCTTATCAGTGTAGGTATTGATTTTGAAAGGCAGAAAATTAGCTTTCCCTTGTAATTCACCTCACCAAGAACCTGACATAGAAAAGATACACAACTTAAGATCGAACCATAGACTAGCAAATTAGTTGAACACATGCCATTTACATGCAACTAACCTACATTAATTCTGGATCTTAAGGTTTGAAATGTAAAAAATAATAAATTTTATGCGATGACATCAAACCACATTGTGAGGGGTCACATAAACACAAAAAAAAAGAACCTTAAACAGTTAAAAAATCTGAATTTATGTATTTAAACACCCCATGCGTTTATTTTGAGACAATCGTAACCTAATTAACACAACCCGATCGAAACACAACATAATAATACAAAATTAAATCAAAGAACACTGGTATATCACGCTAATAACAAAATATAAACGAAAAATATCGAGGAATCTTAACTTTTACATGAAACGGAGTGAAAGTTACCAACCTGCTGAAACACAAAAACGAAGAGGAGAACAGTTAGATTTCAGCGTTAACGAAGGCGCATATGAATGATTACAAGATATTAGTACTCGACACTCACCTTTGTTTCGATTTTGACAACCTAGCGTTCGCGTGAAATTGAAACACAACGCTCTGCGTAAATTAAGAACCAGGAGAAGTTAACAATCTGTTACAATGGCAAAAAAGAACAAAATAAATTTGTGGAGAATCGAAACGAAAACGTACCGTCGCCTAGAATTTTGCCGCAGAGCTAGGCTCCCCCCCCCCCCCCCCCCTCTCAAAAAAAACAAAATTCTGGTTGTGATTATGTGAAGTGAGGGCTAAATCGAGAGTAATAATCCACCCCAAAAGTTACTACACGATTACAAAAAACGCCTTAAAATTGGGTGGGTCCAGGGGTATAATAGTCTTTTAACAAAAGCTACAATCCTTGTATAAGTTAATCAACGGGGGGCTGAGATTATTATTCGAGGATTAGGGTGCTACAGTACTGGGCTTTGACAGGCTATCCAAGTTTTGGCAAAAAGCCCGAAAAAATAATCTAACGAACCAAATAGCGTATAAACTATTTTTCGATCTGAATAAAGGCCTAATCCATCCAACCAAACACCCCCTTAATCTATTACTATATTCATTGGAGAAATCGTTCAAAATATCATCATCTATGAATAGCGGGGTTTAATTAATTCTCCATATAGTTAACTTGAAATTCGTATGCCATATTCCTAAAAGCACTTTTATGCATTATATTTCCTTGAAAACTGTCATTGCTCTCTACATAATTTATTACAAGATCATACCTGCCACCCATTCTTTTTATGTATTCAGTATATATGTAAATATAATAATTATAATTATAACTATATGTACAGGCATAAATATAATGTTCGCCCGTATAACATTCATTAAAATGAAAATGGCATCTCTTCAGCATCAACGTGCATTTCGAGTCCCCATCTCCGTCATTAATTTGTATCAAGTTTGTTGATAAGCACGTTGCAAATAAACGGAAGAACCGTGTGACAATATTATTGGTTAGCGAACTAAAAATGACCACAATTTGATCGAAAATATATCGACTTATCTATTATATATAGATTCTTAATAATTAATATGACATCATGCGATAATTCCAGTGATTCCAATTATTGGGGAGTTTGGTGGGTTTTTAACTTTTTATCCCTTTAAATTATAGGTGGGGAACTTTAATTTTGAACCTCACAAATTTGGCTGTATATTGTGACGTTCGATAGGTTAAGATTCCATACTTACTTTTTAATTATTACAGCTTTGCGCCATTGGTTTCAGGTTTTATCTTTTTGAGAAGAAAATGATGTGTGACGTTTTTTTATATCTCATGTGTACAAACATCATGATGTGATATAAAGCTGGTTTTGTATGAATATGGGAATACGAATGGATCGAAATGGCATATTTCCCTTTTCAAAACTATTTCATGGAACTATTGTACCAAACTACCAATACACGGTATTGGTAGCAAACACTATTTAATTGGTTTTATCCAAGTTGTTTCATTTATCTCAATGGCAAATAAACGATTTGCTAACAGTACCGGATGCTCACAGCCTACTTTTTGGCTTTTAGAAGATTAATATTGTAATCGGGGATTCGGGCTACCCATAAATTAGCTTTGTAATTTTGTAACTTTTTTAGCTCCAACACAATGACGGAAATTTACCTTAACATCACTTTTCAATTTTCATATATACTTTTTCTCATTTTAACTTTTCAGATTGTATTACTTCAAGACACAATTATTAATTAACAATTAATTGATTAAAAATTGTGTTACTTCCAAGATTACGAAGAATTTCCTCCAATTATTTTTCTCCTATGAATTCAAACCTTTTCCCAATTTACTGTTTTTCTATAAACTCATTTTTTTCGTCCAAATTTCTCCATAAAGAGGAAATAATAGACTATTATTTTTAAAAAGGAATTACCCTTGTTAATTAAAAACACCAACCACTTATTGATGATAAGGATTTATTGTTTGTTTGAAAACTTAATTTAGCTACAGGCAATTTAGTTACATGAGAATAAAAAGTGAAAACGAATCAACAGTATTCTCTAATTTAATTTTTACACACGGGTTAATTTCATTCCATAGTTAACATGGATTATTTTCTTTTTAAGTGAGATTATTTACTTAAACTTTGGATATCTTCGAGTATAACACAAACTGGCGTATTTGCATTAAATAATAAATTTAACAACCAGTTTTTTTTTTTTTTGAACATCAAAAACCATATATTGCCTCAAAAATCGGAAAGCACTTGAAAAACAAGCGCCTCCTAATGTCGCTTACAAAGAGTCGCAAGATTACTAACAATGAAACACAAAGAAAACTGGAAGACAAAAGAAATAAAACAACTAAATATCAAAACCATCGGCGTCCTCAATAGCGTTTCTAGCTAGCTCGTGTGCCCCCGCGTTAGAATCCCGACGTACCCAACGAATAAAGAACCCCGACTTCGTAAGAAAGTAATGACGGATATCATCGAGCACGTTTGCTACTTTAATGTTGCGGCAGGTACCATATAAGATATCGTGAATAAGGCCAAGACAATCGCCCTCGAAAAGCACATTATCCCATCCCCGCGAGACTGCCCAACAGACCGCCTCGCGCGCAGCCAACGCCTCACACCCAATCGGCTCCACAAAAGCCTTCAAGCGTCGCTGTCTCCACGCGACCATCTCGCCCGCTGAGTCCTGCACGACTACATCCATACCAACAGCTGCGTCGTTCCCAAAAATTGCACCATCAAAATTGACTTTGATCGTATTGCCAACAGGTGCTGCCCAATCGCCCGAATCTGCCCGATTTTCCGTGCGGCCCTCTCGCCCATTCAGTCCCGACCAAGTACGCGCATAACTGTGCGCAAACAACGCTAATTCCTCCGTATTTCGACCCTTCTCCCCCACAAATATGTTGTTCCTATTACCCCACATCGTCCAGCACACCGTGCTTATTAAACCGATCGTTTCATGCTACGCAAGCCGCACCATACGCAGCAGCCAGTCTCCAATGCATTCATGCGCATAAATCCCAAGCGAGTGCGGGATAAACGTTAGCGCCCACACCTGTCGTGCATAGTCGCACTCAAATAAGACATGGCGCGTTGTTTCCTCCCCCATTCCACAAACCACACACGTTTGTTCCACACAAATATGACGCCGGCCAAGTTCCATCGCGTGGGAAGAATATCACTGCAGCATCGCCACATAAATAGCTTCACCTTATTTGCACATTCAAATCCCCATAATTTTGCCCAAACACCGTGTGATTCCGACGACGATGTGTTCCTCCCGTTCTTGAGCAGGCCTTACGCCATAATGAGGTGGTACGCACTCCTAACCGTGAACGTCCCATTCTTTTCATAATGCCACACAAGTCTGTCCCTATTGTCTGAAGTACCCAACGGAATCGATAGAACAACCTCAACATCAACGTCCCACAGAAAATATCTCAAGACCTCAAGATCCCACCAGCCCGTATTTTTGTCAATGAGGTCTGAGACCAAAAGAAACGGCTCCTCGTCGCTCACTGGTGTGATTGGCCTGAAGGTATGTGGTCGAGGAAGCCACGCATCATGCCAAACCGTTAGTGAATCTCCGTTCCCCACCTGCCACCGCGTGCCTTTTTTCAGAACTGTAATAGATTCCATTCCACGCCACGAGAACGACGACACTGAACCAATCCGAGCGTCCCACAATTCACAGTTAGGAAAATATTTTGCTTTAAACAGACGACTTACAAGGCTCGAGGGATTGGTCAGGATTTGCCAAGCTTGCTTTGAGAGTAGAGCAAGATTAAAAGCTCGTAGATCACGGAAGCCCAAACCTCCATCCACCTTGCGACGACGAATCCTATCCTACGTTATCCAATAAATTTTATTTTGGTCGCCACTTCCCCACCAGTAATTACAGATAATTGACTCAATTTCTTTAATCAACGTGTCCGGTAGACGAAAACAGCTCATAATAAACGTGGGGATGGACTGCATCACAACCTTAATAAGCACCTCTTTCCCCGCACCCGATAGAGTCTTCCCTTTATATCCCTTCGCTCGCTTCCACACTCGTTCTCTGATATAATCGAACAACTCCCTTTTAGACTTCCCGCCCACCGAAGGCATACCCAAATATTTCTCATGTTTGTCAGCAATCGCCACGCCCAACAAATTTCCTACCTCCAGCCGCCTCAGAGCATCCAAATTTTTACTAAACACCACCACTGACTTGTCGCGATTAATTTTTTGCCCTGATGCACACTCAAAGCGGTCAAGAACCGCCCTAATGCACCTCACAGAATCCGACGTTGCCTCGCAAAAAATAACCGTGTCATCAGCAAAAAGCAAGTGCTACACAACCGGTGCTTGGCGGCAAATCTGCACCCCTTTCAAATCCCCTCTACTCTCCGCCGACGCAATAAGTGCTGAAAAAATCTCGGAAACAAATAAGAAGAGGTAAGGGGACAGCGGGTCCCCTTGCCTGATGCCCCTTTCGGGGGAAAAGTGCGCGACTCTCGACCATTAATTAAAATAGAATACGAAACAGATCGAACTCCCATCAAAATTAGAGACACAAAACGCGAGTCAAAACCCAATTTAAGCATTACCTTTTCCAGGAAAATCCACTCGACGCGGTCGTAGGCCTTGCTCATGTCCAACTTCAGCGTCATAAAACCTCGTTTTCCTGTTCTTTTGTTTTTTAAAAAATGGTTAATCTCAAAAGCTGCCAATATATTGTCAGTGATCAATCTCCCGGGCACAAACGCTGATTGAGAAGAAGAAATAATAGAAGCAAGAAAAGGTTTGAGACGGTTACACACAGTAATTAAGAAAATTATCGATTACATGCATTTCTGTACTATCTTGTATATATCTTTATCCTTATCTTTATCTTTACTATATAATAAGAATGAATGTTTTAAAGCAGGCTGCATACGGAGATTTTTCGTGTTCTAGTTTTGCCCCTGTAAGTTCAACTAATTACTGTATTTTGTTTTACAGTAATAAATATCTGGAGGACTCACACGTATTAATAGGTTGGGACCTGCAAATAATAAAATTTCTTAACAGTTAATTGTGTTAGGGTCTGCTATAAATTGCATAACAGTCCTTCAATATTTTAATTGTTTCGATCTTGCCTCAAAAGTTTTACATTTCGCACTTATTGGCCTGCTATAAATTGCAAAATGGTCCTTTTAATTTTTTACTTCTTCTAAATTTAACCCAAAAGTTTTTATTATTTATTTATAGGCCCTGCTGTAAATTATTAATTGGTCCTTTTATTTGTAGAATTATTTCAGTTTTGCCCAAAAAGTATTGCAACTATATTTTTTTGGGAGAGCCATAAACAACCGTGGGATAAATTATTTGCTGACGCGGTACTACCAATAAACGGTGAGATGAGGGTTATGAAGGTGGTTACCAGAAAATAGCTCGTGCATAAGAAACTCGTGAAGTTTCGAGACAAGAAAATGAAAAGTTTGATCATGGAATTTAAGTACGAATGACTCAGAAGAAGAAATAAGAGAATGAATGATTAATAACTATTTTGACACAATTCGAAAAGACTTGAAGTTTTGGGGTAAAGAAAATAAAAAATTCGATATTGAATTAAAGTAAACGAAAGACAAATAAGAAAAATAAGAGCACGGGTGAGGTTTAACTAGTGTATATATATACATACATATATATATATATATATATATATATATATATATATATATATATATGGACATGCTCAAATTAGCAAGGTAGCGAAAATGGAAACATATGTGTTAAAAGTCAAGACTCAAGAAGGAGAGACTTTTCCCAAGTTAAACAAACATAAGTTTTTACCTAACGTAATTATCAAAATAACAGAATGAACAATTAATATAAAACGGGATAATTTAAAATAAGTTTAAAGGAAAAGAAAAGCACAACATATATGGGGGTGTTTGCAAGAGCTTTTAAAAGTAGCTTATGGGCTTTAAGTCCCTGAAAAACATTTATTTAGTGTTTGTAATTTATGTTTTTGCCTCTCATTCTCTTAAAAAAAAATCAAAAAAAGCAGAAGCGCATAAGCATGTCATGAGGTGCTTCCATAAACTGTTTATACTTATATATTCCTTAAATTTCTCAAAATATCATACTTAATCTTTAATTATTTAGAAAAAATCTCATAATTTCTCTCTTTCCTCATTTACATGATATTTTCTATAATTTTAAATTTTGGTGTTTTTAAGAGTAATAAATTAATAATAAATAATAATTAAAGAAAAATTAATATATGAGAAATAGTAGAAAAAAATCTTAATTTTTTTTACTTGACAACAAAATATTTATATTAACAACTTTAAGATAAAGTTATACTTACTAAAAATAAATGTGTACACCAAATAAATTGTGCAATGTATTGTAATAAACGTATTAATTTAATTATATTAAAATTTGAATTATTTTATGTTTAAATATAACCATCATTGTGTATGTATGAGTAAAACATTAATATTATGTATACTTTAAGGGCAAAATATTTTTTTTTTGGCCTTTAATTTATGTATACTCTGAAAACTCTCAAGTTTTGTTTCTTTTTTATTCATTCAACAACTTCCTGAAATGACTCAAAGACGACTAACTTATAAAGTAAAAACCCTAACTAAGAGAAATGCCAAAATTACAAAAAAAAACTCTTAAAATAACTAAATAAAACATTAAAATCCCGCTGAAAATAATAAATTACAAATTTGACCCTCTAAACCTTCAAAATTGCCTAAAATCACTTGGAAAAGTAGTATTTTTTTGGTCAAAAAAGGGACTCCGTTGACTTTCTGGTCAAACCTCCCTTGAACCTCGGGTTTGTTATTTTCGATCAAGAGATACCCATATTTATGATCTGCATCATTCTCCCCTGGTTAAAAAAGATTCGTCATCGAATGTGAATCATGTATAGTAAGTACCTGTAACTTTATCACCAGAACATAAAATAAAATCTGAAACGTCAAGAAAAGCAAAACCCTGAAGATGAACATCTTCAATTGTGACAGCAACTACATGTTTCTTCTCCTCGTTGACCATTGTCACGCCTAAACCCTTTTTTTCCTTTTCAACACCCTTAAGCATATCAACTTTTGCATCAACCTCATACTTTTCCAACATCTTCATCTCTTTCATTGGATTTTCTACCGTGATCTTCTCGTCCATACCCTCCATGAAAGCTTTTAATCTAGAAATCTTGAACTCATCTACAATATCATCACAATCGCTATCATAAACAGCATCATATGAAGATTCACTATTCTCTTCATACTCACCATGTAAATTTAAAATATCACATTGAAACTCTATTTTCCAATATTTTTCCTCTAGATCATCTTGTCTCCAGTGAATAGACGGATTCAGTGGCTGTTCTAGTGGTACAAACCAATTCTCCATGAAATTCGCAAACAATGGAGCTCAACGTGTCGGTGCGGGTTCAAGATGTCGAGCAACCATCACCGCTATTTGTTACGTTAACAAGTGAATTTGTTGACGTAACTTTGTGTATTCATCACATCTATCTTCTTCTACCGGAACATCATGGATTTCAGGGTTTCTCCTTGCCGCCATGGTGAAGGAACGAACGTGGCTCTGATACCAACTGATGTAGTGAGCGGAAGCCATAACGAAAGATGAAAAACACAACAGTCAAAGTTTTGTTGATTCCGCAGAATACTGAAAAATTGAAGAAAAACTGAGAAACTCTCAAGTTTAGTTTTTTTAAGGAAAAAAGCAGACGGCCTCCTTAGCTTTCGACCGTTTTGCACTTTGCCCCCCCCCCCCCTCTCCCCCTCTTTGATTTTTAGCACTTTGCCCCCCTGCTTTGTATTCCGTCCAACGTTACCCCCCCCCCCCCCCGACGTAGCATGACCGTTAAAAAATGAATATTCCGTTAAAAATGCCAAAAGTTAGGGGGCAAAGTGTCAAATTTAACGGAATATTCATTTTTTTGACAGAATATTCCCGGGAGGGCGGGGGGGGTAACATTGGACGGAATACAAAGCTAGGGGCGAAGTGCTAAAAATTAAAGCTGGGGAGGGGGGACAAAGTGCAAAACAGCCGAAAGCTAAGGGGGTGATCTGTTTTTTCCCTTTTTTTTATTCATTCAACAACTTATAAAGTGAAAATCCTAACTAAGAAAAATGCCAAAATTTAAAAAAAAAAATCTTAAAATAACTAAATAAAACATAAAAACCTCGCTGGAAATAATAAACCTCTAAACCTTCGAATTTGCCTAAAATCACGCGGGTGTAAAGACTTTTGTCTTTACGTTTTGCTCATGAGGTCATTTCCACTTGGAAAAATGTTATCTTTTGTCAAAAACGGGCTCCGTCGACTTTCTAGTCAAACCCCGATTCCCTTGAACCTCGGGTTTGTTATTTTCGATCGAGAGATACCTATATTTATGATCTGCATCATTCAAGTTTCAAATGATGAAGTGCATAAAATGGACCGTTTCAAGATCGAGAAGAACCTATTTAAGTTTTAAATGAGTCGAAGTTTGACCAGAAAGTCAACGAAACCCGTTTTTTACAAACGATACCACTTTTCCAAGTGGAAATCTTTACGTCCACATGATTTTAGTCAAATTCAAAGGTTTAGAGGGTCAAGTTTGTAGTTTATTATTTTCTGCGGGATTTTTATGTTTTATTTAGTTATTTTAAGAGTCTTTTGTAATTTTGGCATTTTTCTTAATTAGAGTTTTCACATTATAAGTTAGTCGTCTTTGAGTCATTGTAGTCAGTTGTTGATTGAATAAAAAAAACTATACTTGAGAGCTTTCTTCAATTTTTCGGTATTCTGCGGAATCAACGAGACTTTGATTTCTCGTGTTATTTCATCTTCCTTTATGTCTTTCGCTCGCTACATCACTAATTATGACTAAGCAAACTGTGCTAGACAAGAAGTGGTACAATTATTCGGATGGGGAGAGGATCCTCTTTTTCACTTTGTGTCTCATTTTTTTGTCCCACTTCTAATAATAAACAATACTCTCTTCTCTCTTTTCTTTTCTCTAAATCTTCATTCCACCTTTCTCTTTCTCTCTCCTCTCTCATCTTCATTCTAAAAAATAATTTTCTCTTTCAACTTTAACAAACTTTGCGTGTTATTATGGAAGAAAAACTTTACTTATTAACCTCTTGATATATATATCTTGTATAAAGTTTCCTCTAAGACCAAACTTAATAATATCATTTATAGAAATTAGTTATTTACATAGAAAACTCATATAAAATAATTTTTGTAATCCTCACAAGTTAAACAAAAAAAATTATTTAAATTAACATCCATGATTAAAGGTCATGATTATCGGCGATGGTACAATCTAATTAAATTGATTTGTGATTCTTGAAAATATAATAACGGGATATTATGTGGAAAAGTTCTCTTGTGTTAAGTAATAGCTTGATCAACACAAAATCACTAGGATGCGACTTTTTTTTAGATCAATTCACCAAATTAATTTATAAGTAAAATATTAAAATCAATCATAAAGCTTTTGAATTTGTTGCAACATACTCACATGTTGACAAGTTATAAGTAAATACGTAATATTTGTAAATAATATATTATCTTAATGAATATTTCATATGTATTAAGAAACTTTACGCAATACATTTTTGACAGTATAATGTTTGTTCTTATCAATGCGGCCTTTCCCCATGTTTTAAAGATTAAACTAGTTTTCATAATATGGATAGTAAGTTTTTGGATAATATACTTAGCGCGGGGTGTTTTCTCTAATCCCATTTGATGTTGTCTTTCTACATAAGTGGTGATATAATGATATCATCCTACCAAATTATAAAGTTTAAATAATTTTATAAACGCCAATGGATGCATCCTCCAAGAAACCTATTGTCCTAGAGGAACCCGCGTCATCTAAAGAGGATCATACACTTAACACTGAGCCTTCTATCACCGTCTCAGCCCCCTCTAGCGTATTTTGAAAATAGTACTAAGACTTTCGTCATTGAAAGTGGACCGAATTTTAGAAATGTCTCTGTAAACAATCCAAGAACGGTGGATTCCACCAATGAGACTAGGGCCACTACAATTGCTCCAAGTACCTCAAGTTTTTTTTTAGTGTCCACTGCCGGCTCCTCCGGTTTCTCAATTCGAAGTGTTGGCTTCGAGGACATATGCCACCCAAGCACAACACTCAATACAAACGAGTAGTATGACGCCACAATGTTGTCCCTTGATTATTCAAGGGACGATAAGGAACATTTGAAGCCTAGATTTAGACTTTGTTTCCTGATAATGAAGAAAAAAGTTTTGTTGCCATCAATATCAAAGTCAATCAAAATCAAAAGCGTGTGTTCTGCAACATTTTATTAGGTACATATTTTATAGGATACGTGAAATATTTTATAAGAAGCGTCAAACATTTTCAAAATTATAGGATGCGTCAGATATTTTATATCAAATCACACACACATATATATATAATTAAATAAAAAGAGAATTTTGCATTTGATGTCCTTTATGTTAAATGTCAACATAGATGACGTTTTTTGAAAATTAGTTAACATAAAATATGTCAAATGCGAAATTTCCAAATAAAAATGTCAAACAACAACATTTTAAGATCACTTGGATTGTCATTAGTAATATATCATTGTAGTAATATATGTCATGTATCACCAAATCATTCATTGAACGACATTAAGCAAAACAAGCCATTGTTTGCTCGATAGTGAGGTTGCTAATTAACTCATCATCTAGATATTAGAAGTAGATCAACACAATCTAAATTAGATCACCACACGGTCGAACATGAACCGTATTAATCGAGAACTCGTCGTTGAACCCCGTCACGACTTATCATTTTTTAATCAAAAACTTGAAGCCATACACAATTGTTGAAAACTTTAAAATTACAAGGCTACCTACAATCTTATCAAACGTCATGGTGTGTTTGCGTGCCTAAGGTATTTCTTCAACTACTTTAGCAATCATACCATAATATTCAAAAAGAAATCCCATTTTGAAAGCAGTACTAAGACTTCTGTCATTGAAAGTGGATCGGATTTTAGAAACGTCTCTATAACAATCCAAGAACGTTGGATTCCACCAATGAGACTAGGGCCACCACAATTGCTCCATTTCCCTCAAGGTTTTTTTTAGTGTCCACTGTCGGCACCTCTTGTTTCTCAGTTCGGAGTGTTGGCTTTGAGGACATAATTCACCCAGGCACAACACCCGACACAAATGAGTAATAGGGTCTATGAGATACATCTCGTCCCTTTGAGGCCAAAATGATGGTCGTTGATTCGAGACGATGATATGATATCTTTGACGCCGCAATGTTGCCCCTTGATTTCAGGGAACGGTAAGAAACATTTGAAGCCGTGATTTGGACTTTGTTGCCTAAAAAGGGAAGATTTTTTTTTTGTGTGTGTTGTGCAACATTTTCATGGGTACATATTTTATAAGATACGTGAAATATTTTATAGGTAGTGTCAAACATTTTCAAAATTATAGGATGCGTCATTGATTTTATATCAAATGTTATATATATATAATTAAATAAAAGAAAGTTTTACATTTGACGTCCTTTATGTTAAATGTCAACATAGAGGACGTTCTTTGAAAATTTCTTAACATAAAAGACGTCAAATGCGAAATTTCAAAATGCAAATGTCAAACAATAATATTTTAAGATCACTTGGATTTCCATGTAGTAATATATCATTGTAGTAATATATGCCATGTAGCATCAAATCATTCACCGAACGGCATTAAGCAAAACGAGCCATTGTCTGCTCGATAGTGAGGTTGCTAATTAACTCATCATCTACAGATTAGAAGTAGATCAACACAATCTAAATCAGATCACCACACATTCGAACATCAACTGTATTAATCGAGAACTCGCTTTTGAACCCCGTCATGACTTATCATTTTTAATCGAAGACTTGATGCCATACACAGTCGCTGGAAACTTTAACGCCATGGTGTGTTTGCGTGCCTTAGGTATTCCTTCAACTACTATATCAATCATACAATAATATTCAAAAAGTTTTCCCTATTTTGAAAGTAGTACTAAGACTTCCGTTATTGAAAGTGGACCGGATTTTCGAAACGTCTCTTTAAACAATCCAAGAACGGTGGATTCCACTAATGAGACTAGGGCAACCACAATTGCTCCATTTCACTCAAGTTTTTTTTTTTAGTGTACACTACCGGCACCTCCGGTTTCTTAGTTCGGAGTGTTGACTTTGAGGACATAATCCACCCAAGCACAATACCCGATACAAACGAGTATTAGGATCCATGAGATACATCTCGTCGTTTTGAGGCCAAAATGATGGCCGTTGATTTGAGACGATGATATGATATCTTTGACGCTGCAATGTTGTCCCTTCATTTCAGGGGACGGTAAGAAACATTTGAAGCCATGATTTGGACTTTGTTGCCTAAAAAAAAAGAAAAAACTTTTGTTGCCATAAATATCAAAGTCAACAAAAATCAAAAGCGTGTGTTGTGCAACATTTTCATGGGTACATATTTTATAAGATACGTGAAATGTTTTATAAGTAGCGTCAAACATTTTCAAAATTATAGGATGCGTCATTGATTTTATATCAAATCTTATATATATATATATTTATATATATAAATAAAAAGAGAATTTTGCATTTGACGTCCTTTATGTTAAATGTCAACATAGAGGACGTTCTTCGAAAATTATTTAACATAAAAGACGTCAAATGCAAAATTTCCAAATAAAAATGTCAAACAATAACATTTTAAGATCACTTGGATTGCCATGTATTAATATATCATTGTAGTAATATATGCCATGTAGCACCAAACCCTTGAAACCAAATCATACGTCGAATGACATTAAGCAAAACGAGCCATTGTCTGCTTGATAGTGAGGTTGCTAATTAACTCATCATCTGCAGATTAGAAGTAGATCAACACAATCTTAATCAGATCACCGCACAGTCGAACATCAACTGTATTAATCGAGAACTCGTCATTGAACCTCGTCACACTTATCATTTTTTAATCGACGACTTGAAGCCATTCGCAATCACTGAAAACTTTAAAATTACAAGGCAACTAATATCTTAGCAAACGTCGTGGTGTGTTTGCGTGTTTTATGTATTCCTTCAACTACTTTAGTAATAATACCGTAATATTCAAAAAGTTTTCCACATCTTGAAAGCAGTACTAAAACTTCCGTCATTGAAAATGGATCGGATTTTAGAAACGTCTGTGTAAACAATCCAAGAGCGGTGGATCCAACCAATGAGACTAGGGCCACCACAATTGCTCCAAGTCCCTCAAAATTTTTTTAGTGTCTATTGTCGGCTCCTCCGGTTTCTCAGTTTAGAGTGTTAGCTTCGAGGACATAATCCACCCAAGCACAACACCTGATACAAATGAGTAGTAGGGTCCATGAGATACATCTTGTTCCTTTGAGGCCAAAATGATGGTCGTTGATTTGAGAAGATGATACGATATCTTTGACGCCACAATGTTGCCCCTTGATTATTCAGGGGACGATAAGAAACATTTGAAGCCGTGATTTAGACTTTGTTGCCTAAAAAGGAAGAAAAAAGTTTTGTTTCCATCAATATCAAAGTCAATCAAAATCAAAAGTGTGTGTTGTGCAACATTTTCATGGGTACATATTTATAAGATACGTGAAATATTTTATAGGAACCGTCAAACATTTTCAAAATTATCGGATGCGTAAGATATTTTATATCAAATCTTATATATATATATATATATAATTAAATAAAAAGAGAATTTCGCATTTGACGTCCTTTATGTTAAATGTCAACATAGAGGACGTTCTTTGAAAAGTATTTAACATAATAGACGTCCAATGCAAAATTCTCAAATACAAATTTCAAAAATAACATTTTAAGATCACTTGGATTGCCATGTAATAATATAAAAGGTATTCAATGCAAAATACAATAAAAAAAATTCAAGCATATATAAAATAATCCACAATTTTACATAAACTCAAAATACCAATTAATCTTAGTGTCGTCAGAACCTGAGACAGTGAACCAGTGAGGCTATTGGTTACTTAAATAAAAGCTTCAACTATATAACATTTTGCATAGCAAACTACTTAGTTCTTCAAATCCACAATTTCTAAATAAATATATCATGCTAATATCACAACAAATTTAATGAATAACCAAATGAAATATGCAACAATCATAAAATCCAAATATATCATTCAAAATTAATAGAAAAAGAGAATTTCTCTCACAAAGGTCGATAGTTGCTCAAAGGACGGAAGTCCAGTATGGACTTCAGTCAATATTACGCCAACTTTGCAAACAAAATGTTCAATATTCAATATAGTATTAATCATAAGGTTCAAAATATGTAAAAATGAAAAAAAAAAAGTGTTGTGCAAATCCAAAAACACAAAGGAAAAAAAACTAGGGGTAAAAATATACTTTTTAAAAGAAGAAAAAAAGTTGAAATTGGGTTGAAATTTTTGTGGAATCAACTCGCTTTCAAAGAAAACTGGTTAAAAATCCTCAACTGGACCGAATCAACAACTGGTTCACGGTTTAATCAGTTGATCTAGTCGATCAGATTCGTAGATACTGATTCATATATAGTATTCAACAAAAACATTAAAGAGTTTTACAATATAACGATACTAATAAAATAAGTGTGTTTTTGGCGTTACAATAAGTGTGTTTTTAGCCTTCTTTAGTAATATTGACTAATATTGGTAAAGTAACCAAGTAATTCCTTTGGAATCCTATCTAACACCGTACCAAACATTTATTTCCTTTGTGTATTTTCATAAATATAAATGGACCACAATTTGTTTTCCCAAATATTTTGGGGGCCTTAACCTTCATAATTTAGAAAGGTTTTTGCTAAAATTTGAATGATATCTCCTCGCAAAACCCGACATTGTTGGCTCGGGTCAATAAAGTGAAGTATTTCCCAAACACCCATTCCTCTCAATTATACACTAACCTTAAAATAGCTGGACCTGAAAATACATGTGTCGCACAATTCCACATTTATCCCTATTGATAGAATGGAACCTTGGGGGGGGAATCTCTATTAGTTTTCTCTTTCTGAAAATATTTGGGGTGCCTTCTATATCATAGATCATGTCCATTTCATCTCCGACCATTTGCACAATCGTACCCTTCAACATATTATTGAAAACTAGTCTCACTCTTGGAGCTTGTACAAGTCCACTACTACATCTTTAGGTGGTGTTTGCGAACTCTTCTCTAAAATCACAATATCATAATTTAAGCTAAAGCTGTGTAGTTTTCTACAAGTTATAAGTTGGTTGTGTTTGCAAAAAGATCTACAAGTTTAAAAAGTTGTAAAAAAATAACACTTGAAATAACCACCACAAACCAAAAGTAGGGGGACAACAACTTCCATATTGTGGCGGTTATTAGCTTAAAAAAAGTTTTTTTTTTTTTTAGCTTGTGAACCAAACATTATAAAAGTGATTTATTTAGAGTAAAATCTGATTTTAGCTTTTTCTAAGAGTTTGCAAACATCACCTTAGTTTTATCCAGCTTATTTTAAGTATACCTATCCCCTTTACATCCCAACATTACCTTTCACCGAGCGTGGGACCATGGGGAGGAGTGCACAGTCAGATAAATGCTCCATCTCGAATCTCTCAAATTTCTCCCTTCCTGGGATCAAGTTTCTTGCTTGGTTTTGGGGTCACGATGCATTACCTACATGTCTCAACCTTCACAAGCTTCAAATCCTTGATTCTCACACATTTTCTATGTGTTATATCTCCAAGACCATGATTTAAATGTTATTGTTCCAATTTGATAGGGGCGAAGTGCATGTGGGTGCACCTGCACCCCCCAACATTTTAAAAAAAAAATAAAAGTTATATCTATATATATACTAAGTATATATTATTATGTAATTAGGGCTCATATATTATTTGCCCCCAACCTCCCCCCCCCCCCCCCCAATTAGATTTGGGCTTCCAGAATAGGCTTGGATTGATTAAAGAAAGGTCAGCCCACATCTATACAAAATAACTAAAGAAAAAAAAATAAAGGTCAGCCCACATCTATACAACATAGGCTTGGATTGATTAAAAAAAGAAAAAAATCAAAATGTATCCCTCTTTTTCAGCCGGCTGAAAGGTGAAAGGCGAAAGGCTTAGAGATAGAGTGTCTGGCTGCGCATCCTCTTTTTTTTTTCTGCAAATCAACTGTAAGTGTTGCGTATACTCTTTTTTTTCTTTACTTTGTTTTGTGTTTTCTTAATTGTTATAGTTAATTGCATATATATGACTATGTGCTGATAAGGTATTCATTAGATAGAGCAATATATTGTTTAATTTTACATCAAATATAACTTTATCTTGAGGTTCTTATAAAGTCTTTAGAATATGGATTTTAGGTTAAATGTGATTTTTGGTTGATAAAGTATTTATTAGATTAGAGTTGACTACACGGATCTTACAAGAGGTGAAAGCACTTCGTTGCTACTGGCTTTCAATCTTGATCTACCACCTTTTTTTATCTCATTTGCACTTCGTTGCAACATTTTGTTTTTACAGATCTTGGACAAATGAGTAAAGGGAAAATTGACTCTTATTTCATAAAAAGAGTTCGAGATGTTGTGACAAATAATCCCGATGTTGAT
Source organism: Linaria vulgaris (assembly GCA_948329865.1). Taxonomy (NCBI): domain Eukaryota; kingdom Viridiplantae; phylum Streptophyta; class Magnoliopsida; order Lamiales; family Plantaginaceae; genus Linaria; species Linaria vulgaris. The sequence continues at coordinate 80,348,281 of OX415253.1, forward strand.
GAAGCTCCTTCCGAAGTTATAACTGTTCCTCAATCTTAAGTTAAACAAGAGGATTCTCCTCAAAGGGAAACTCAAAGGGTTGATGTAGTAGCAAACATTAATATTGAACGAGATCCAGATAAGTGTTTAATGATATGGAAATATCCATCAAATAAGAAAAATGAAGTTCGACGACTTTATTTGAAGCTTGGCCCTTATAAAATAGAGCCAGAAAAAAAAAATCTGAACTTTTTGATAAATATGGTAGAAGATTTCTTAGTTCTTGGTACGACGTATTTTCTGATTGGTTAGAGTGGTCTCCTACGAAGAACGCTGCTTATTGTCTGAAATGTTATGTGTTTGGAAATCCATCAACTGTTTATGGGTCGAATGCTTTTGTTGTTAATGGATTTCAATCTTGGAAAAAGGTGAATGAGGGAAAAGATTGTGCTTTTTTAACACATGAAGGATATTCTCCTAATTCTTCACATAAGATTGCGGTAAGAAAATGTGAGGATATGATGAACTCACTCCAACATATTGACAAGATGATGGATAAACATTCTTCTGAGTTAGTGGCAAAAAATAGGCTTAGACTCAAACTTTCCGTGGATGTGGTAAAGTTATGTGCATTCCAAGGTCTTGCATTTAGAGGCCACGATGAACGTGTCGGCTGACGTAATCGTGGTAATTTTCTAGAAATTTATGAGCATACGACTTCTTACAACAAAGAAGTAGCTTTATGTGTTAAAGAAGCTCCTTTAAATGCTACTTATACTTCTTCTACAATTCAAAAGGAGATCTTGTCTATCTATGCTAGACAAATCCAGATAGTTATTCGAAAGGAAATTGGTGATGGAAAGTTTTGTATTATTGTTGATGAATCTCGTGATGAATCAAAAAGAGAACAAATGGCTATTATTTTGAGATTCGTTGATAAAAGTGGAGTTGTGCAAGAAAGGTTCATTGAAATAGTTCATGTTGAGGATACTAAGTCACCTACATTAAAGAAAAAAATTTGTGACGTTCTTTCTTTTCATAATCTCAGTGTACAAAATATTCGAGGGAAAGGGTATGACGGTGCTAGTAACATGCGTGGGGAATGGAATGGACTGCAAGCTTTATTTTTGAGTGAATGTCCTTATGCATACTACATCCATTGTTTTGCTCATCGTTTGCAGTTGATATTAGTGGTAACAACTCATGGCGTGATCCATGTTGAACATTTCTTATCACATCTGAACACTATTATTAATGCGGTTAGTTCTTCTTCGAAACGTCATGATCAATTGCATCTTGCACAATCTCTTCGAATAGCAGAATTGATTTCATCTGATGAGCTTGAAACTGGGACAGGACAAAATCAAGTTGGTAACATACAACGTGCATGTGATACTAGATGGAGCTCTCATTTGAATTCTCTTCATAGTTTACAAAAGATGTTTGATTATACTCTTGTAGTTCTGAGTGAGATTATAAATGATAAAGGTGTCGTGTCCTCAAAAGTTGCAGCTGATGGAGCGTATGATGTAATGATGTCATATGAATATGTGTTTATCTTGTATTTTCTAATAGAGTTATTGGGAAAGACAAATTCGCTTTGTCGAATTTTGCAGGATAAGTCTCTAGATATTTTGCATGCAATTGATACACTAACAAACACAAAAGAAATTGTTCAAAAATTCAGAGAAGGTGGATGGGTGCAGTTGTGTGAAAAGGTGAAGACTTTCTGCGAGAAACGCGAGATTGATGTACCTGATATGAGTGGTCCTCTTCGATCTAGTAAATGGATTGCTAAGAAAGGTAATCCTATTACATTGGAACATCATTATCGAGTTGATATCTTTAACGAGACGATTGATAACATCTTACAAGAGATGAAGTATAGGTTCAATGAAGATGCTATGGAGTTACTTCAGTTGAGTTCAACTTTAGATCCCAGAGATTGCTTTAAAAACTTTGATATAAATAAAGTTTGCAGGCTAGTTGAGAAGTTCTATCCTCGTGATTTTACAGATCAAGAAAAGTTACATATTAGGTACCAATTGGAGCTTTTTGAAGTGGATGTCCGAAGGAATACTAGTTTTCAACATGCCGCAACAATTTCACAATTGTGTGAAGTGTTATCAACAACCGGAAAGTCGAAGATTTACTTTCTTGTTGATAGGTTGATTCGACTTATTTTGGTTCTTCTGATTTCTACGGCAACATCTGAACGTGCATTTTCGGCAATGAAGATTGTGAAGACAAGATTGCGAAATAAAATGGAAGACGATTTCTTATCTAGTAGTCTCATTATGCATATTGAAAAAAAAATTGCTCAGAGTTTTGATGATGATTCAATTATTGACGAGTTTGATTGTATGAAGCATCGTAGACCAAAATTTAAAGTGCCTCGGTGATTTTTGATTACTTAATATTTATGTAAAATAGTGTTTGACATTACTTATTTTCATCTCCATATATTTGTTTTGACGAGATTGGATGCTTTTTTTGAGATTGAAAAGGTTATGTTTATTATTTTGATGATATGCTTAATATAATTGCTTTGACTTTGACGAGATTGGATGCTTCAACAACTTTGTAAACATGTACGATTCAAATATAATTGGTTAGTTAATGATCAAGTACATGACTTTTTTAAAGCAAATTTATTATCGTTAATAAAAAAATTATTTTATATTTACATTATTATTTTAATTAAATAAAAAAATATTTGTCATAATCTCGCCCCCCGTCTTGTAAATTCCTGCCTTTGCCCCTGAATTTGACCCATTACACCTTGGTCATGCCACCCTTTTTAATGGTATGGTTTACAATAATACTATTATTATTCATACTAACAGGACATCAAAGCATATTTGAACTTCCTTAACAATTAACTGCTAACTCATGTGGCGTGCTCAAAATGTGTCGTTGTTTGTTCACACACATATCACTACTCACTTTACCCTTAAGTGTATTTTCATTTTCACCAACACTAATCTAAGTCGTCCCCTATTTCGCAAACCTACAATTTTCAACATCCCTCTTAAATGCGCACCCCTCCTCTAGATACAATAATAAACTTAATACTGATGATTTTACTACTGAAAGCTCAAACGAAGCTGGAATTGATGGTGTTTCACGTACATGTGATCTCATTGGAGTACTCTCGGCAAAATTGATTCTAATAACATGGGTGAACTTTGATCTCATTGGAGTACTCTCTAGCCGCATGGTCGACGTCTCAAGATTTTTTTGGAAATCATACCTTTTGACGGAGTACCAATTGCTTGCTTTTATGACAGAGTCTCCTTCTTGTGCACCCTTATTTTGACCATTTTCTTCATATTAATGAAAGCTTATTGCATCAAGCAAAACAAAAATCTCTCACTTGTTCATTGGTAACAATATGTGGACTTTAGATCTTATGACTTAGCAAGTGAAACTTAATAAAATAATTAACATACGATTGATTTTTTTTTTCTCCAACAATAGTAACATATAATTGGTGTTGTCCAAACTAACAATATTCCTAACAAATTAAAGCAGCTGGGTAAAAAACCGTAGCAATCGCTATTCATGTTTAGCTTGTAAAATATGGAAATAACTTTTACTATCCGTTGCTACAAATATTTAAACAGAGAGTGTCATCAATAATTAAAAACAAATAGTTGATGCACATCTTCTTTTATTATTCTTCCACCTCACTCGGTTTTCTTCCTTCTCTGACACCCAACTTTTTCTCTTCCATCTGTAAGAATTTCTTCCCTTTCTTGCTATCTATCTCTAGATTATTGATTTAAATAAAAATATTTAAATATGATGTGTTATTATTCTTTATTTGATGTCAAGGCTGCATTTTTCTTGTTATCTTTTTTGTGGGTCTTCAAAATCTGAACTTGTTCATGCAAGAATATGCAAATACATCATGTATGGTTTGAGTGCAAATGTTGGTCTCTTGACTAATTATAATGTGCATGTGTTGATTCAGACTATTTGGGCCTTGATCTTCATGCTTGTTGAATTAATCATTGCTTTTAAGTTAATTGTGTTTCTTATAATTTCTGATTGTGAAAATTGCATGGTGAAGTAACTTCAGTGCTTATTATACTTCTGAAAGCTGAATAGTATTGACTTTTTTTTGTATAATTGTGTTATAAATATTTCTTTTTGGAGATTTGCCTTATGTGATTATATTGTTGTGTAACTCCAACAACATAATGAAATATTTTAATAAATATGGTTGATGGTTGAGGGTCTTGGCTTATGTTCTAGAAAATGTGACTTACCAAATAATCGGAGTTCCGTGTGATTGCGGATGTAATCTGATTCTGGGATCTATGTAATAAGATTGTCGATTATGTAAATCTTGACGCGTTTTTTTAACTAAAATCCGGTCCACTCTTTTGACGGTTTCTCTATATAAAGCGGTGTGTTGTGTAGCCATTCTTCCATTGTGAGAACTGAGGAGCATGGCTCGGTCTGTGGATGGAAAGAGTGGAAAAGACGTAAGAATTTATGAAAATGTCGATGATTTGAAATGCCATTTCGCAGAATATGTTGCAGAAGTATCAGAGAATTCAATTAAGGAACGAGGCATCTTTACGATTGCTTTATCAGGCGGTTCACTTGTTACCTTGATGGGGTACGTAAGTGAACTTGAATACCGTAAATCTCTCTTTTTTGTTGCAATTTTGTTGTGCAAACTTTAGAATTTGACCTTTTGGTGGTTGGCAGAAAACTAAGTGAAGCGCCGTACAAGAAGACTGTTCAGTGGTCAAAATGGTACGTGCTTTGGTCTGACGAGCGTGTGGTTCCAAGAAGCCACTCCGACAGCAATTACAGATCTATGAAGGATTGTTTTTTGTCGAAGGTAATTCGCCAGATCTCACTGCCCCTTGTCTGTTTTCTTTGGTTTTTCCATGGCTTATGGTTTTGTCACATTCCATGATATGTTTGTGTTGATTGGTCAGCGCATCGTGTTCTCGCTAAACATAGATTTCCTTTGTGCATTTATTCATAATGAAAATCACTTAACTTTTGGAAAAACTTTTGTCTTCTGTTTGATTTCTCCTGAATTGCTGATTACATAATGGAGATTCATCATAGTAATTTAATCGCTTTAATAATGAAAAGGCATTACTGAATTTTTGTATCTAGAATACATAACTTTAGAATGCAGAACCACCATGCTTGTGACAGTTCATCTTCTCATTATAGATTTAAGCTTTATTCGGTAACTCAACTCTCTTTAATGAACTTCCCATCGTGTCTAAATTTGGCGTCCCTGGATTTGATTAGATCTGCATAGGAGTGGTGAGTTACTCAGTCCTTGTTTCCATAAGTTTGATTCTTCATATCCTGCTTGAGTAATAAGTTAGTGATTAGCTTCCTTCTCTTGTTCTGGTTTTGGGCTTGTTCATTGTATGTTTAAATACGGTGATAACAAACTCTTGAGGATTGAGAATTTCTCACCAGACACTTGTGCCCATGAGAGAAAGAAAGGGGGTAGCGGAGGTGCCTGATGTCAGTTTTAAGCCATTATATATGTCCCAGACAAGCCTGAGCAATTGATCTTTCCTGATCTTGGTACACATTAGATTGCTACTTGACATTTAGTTATATTTATAGTGGAAGCAATTTACAACTTGATTCCAAAAACACAGTAAATTCTAAAAGATATTTTACGAACTGTGAACAATTCTTAATTTGCTTATGATCTTGCGATGTCTTAGTCCGCCTACTGCTCTTTATTTCAGACATATGACAGGATATGTGGTATATCATGCTTACTTTCTTTGTTCTCAGGTCACCATTTCTTAAAACTTGAGGTTCAATATATATTGCCCACGAATTTGTACTTGTTATTAGAACTGTCCTTCTGGCTATTCGCAAAATCTAGGTTCTACATATATCTCAAAACATTATTTTCCTGCCATAAGCTCATATGCCAGTCTTGCTATTGTGTTTTCCCATATAAAGATATAACTCACACTGAGCTTGATTACCGTTTCAGCTGCCTATCTTCCATAGCCGCATGCACGCTATCAATGACAACGTAACTGCAGAACAAGCAGCCTCGGGCTACGAGTATGTCATCAGACACCTAGTCCGGGCACGCGTAATCGACGTGTCTGAGATCAATGACTGTCCGAGGTTTGACCTCATTCTCCTGGGAATGGGAGCCGACGGCCATATAGCATCACTATTTCCAGAACACCTGGCACTCAACGAGAAAGAGCAATGGGTGACTTTTCTTACCGATTCACCCAAGCCCCCGCCCGAGAGAATCACTTTTACTCTCCCTGTCATAAATTCTGCAGCCAATGTTGCTTTAGTAGCCACAGGCAGCAGCAAAGCAGAAGCGGCACACTTGGTGATAGATGATATTGCCCCCGACAGCCCAGTGTTGCCCGCGAGGATGGTCCAGCCAGTTAACGGGAAAGTGGTGTGGTTTTTGGATATGGAAGCTGCTTCTAAACTTGAGGGTGGAAAAAGTTCAGAGGGTTGAGAGTTTCTTGTGGAAGGTTACAATTTGATGTAGTCATGTAGTATTGGAAAATGTGGGAACTCTGTTACTTTTGTCATTTCATTTCACATCAGGGCTTTTTAGCTTTCTTTGACTCTGCTTCAAAGAAAAAAAAAAACAGAATAAGTGAAAGGTATAATTTATTTAGCTTTAAAGTTGTTGCAGTACTTCTAAATTTCTAAACTTGCCTTTAGCTGAGATAAACTGATTGCATAGATATAAACTCATAAATTTCTGGAAATTCAAAGTGTCAAAAGTCAGGTTATACAATTTGAGGAATAATGATTAATGAAGCATAAAACTAAAGTCTTTGATTCTATGAAAATCACGCATTTAACATTATTTTGTGTTGCAAAGTATCAGAAGATGTGAGAATTTTATGCTTGTCAAAGACTTATCAAGGGAGCATGAAAGTAATTAAAAAGAACAGTTTAAACAAATAAAAAGTAAAACAAAAAATGAAATAAGGAGTAGCAACCCCTGCATATAAGCAATTTTGGTGTTTCTGCAACACTATGAACTGATAAATAAAAAAGGACCCGTCTCAAAAAACAGGGCATCCTCTTCTAACTGTAACAAAGTATTCATATTCAACACGAATGCACAAGCAGATATTCCACCATTTCTCGGTTCCACAGTTACAAAACCAGTTCTTCTGTGTACAGAGTGTATACTGACAAATGACAATACATCTCCATCAATAAAAGAAACATGGCCATTCTTCTCTGTTGGATCAAAACTACGCTCAAGCGTTCTGCTGCAAAACCTCTGCTTCAGCCTTTGCCATCGGATCCTCAATAGCATCAGTTCCTTCATCTTTTTCACCATCTCTTTCCTCTGCCATTTTCTTCCTGCGTAAATCTTCAGCTGCCTCCATAGCAGCCCGTTGCTCCGCCTGAACCCGCTGAAATTCTTGTTCCTGCTGCTGCCTTTCAAACCACGTGTCAGCGTCCGCCCAAACTGCAAAATTTAAAATCAATTAATTCTCTAATTATCACAAAATTCTCATTCTTTTTACTTGAAAGAAATAGTTAAGACAAAATGACAGTAAAGAATCAGCATTTAGTTTGAGATTCTCTGCAATTGGAAACTGCCCATAATAACGTGGAAAGGTCACCTCGGACAATCAGTTCGATGTTCAGCCCATGTTCAGAATGTAAATTAAGGAGCACAATTCATATCTTAGATTCATATCATAAAGCTAGAATTTCCAGCAGGCCAGAATATATAAAATACATCAGTAACAACCAAGCTATAATCCCATTTGGGGTCTGCAACAAGATAAGATACTTTTGGGGCTTTCTTATGGATATCAACCCCCTTAACTCAATTGGGATTGGCAACAAGATAAGATACTTCCGGACTTCATTTATCAATATCGACCTCCTAAGAACATACGCTTAGACTATATGGTGATTTTCCACAAGGATACAGTATCAACTTTTGAGTTCTGGAGTGTAAACAAGAAATATGGAGATCAAGTACACAAACACAATGTACATGTTTCAATGCTTAGAAGAGATGACATCAAAGGAGAGGAAAAGAGGGAAATGGAGAACCAAAACAAGACGACATTATGAATGATTTAACTCATAATAGAGAACAGCATGACAGAGAAAGTCAGAGTTCTGTAGAAGACTTATCTTCCTCTCATTAATACAGGTGTGGAAGTATTTTTGTCCCTCCATTGCCCATTAAAACACAGAGTAGGGATTATAGACCATAATGTAATTAATTATGCAGGTTCGGATTACAGAACATGCAGTCAATCACCAATCTCAACTAAAAAAATCACAGCAAAAGTACTTTTAGTAAAAGCTAGGAGGAAACTTGCACCCAAACACTTCCAACCAATTCTGAGTTTCCAAGGTTAGTACTGCTTATGAATTTAATAAGTAAATCCATATCTTAACTAATAATTTCACGCTAACTTCTTTTGAAGGAGGCAAACTAAGCTAATTAAAAAAAGAATCATCATGTATATAAAAGCTTTCTAATGAACTTGTGAACTGAATGAACGAACTTAAAATCAATAAACGGGTGGATCTATTGATCACACTGACTATAAGGGGCTGGTTGGAGCATTTTTATGAGTCCTATTTGGTAAGCCTATTGTAGTAGGGGGTAGCCGCATGTGATCAGATCGACCCAGTACTACATAGGTAACGTAACGTAAATCATCTCTTCTGGGTGAATCTTATCAATGTAAAAAGAAATACAGTGAGAAAAAAATAATGTACCTAAACAACTAAGTAACCATGCAAAAATGCACACTATAACTTCTATGTAATCTAGTCCATATCTAATCCTTACCTGGCTATCAAAAGCCTACCAACTGAATGAATCTACGGTTTTATTAATGGCAGCCTAAAACAGTTCCCAATTGCAGGTACCACTAAGTGAGTACGCATGTTTGCAACCAAAACATTTGTGGGATATACTAACCATACATATCTAGAAAAATCCATTGCAAAAACAAAAAAAAAAAGACACACTATAAAGGTGTCAACGAGAAGGCCTAAGATAAGTGTAACCTGAGAAGAGAAACAAATATACAAGCTGAAATAACATAATAAGGCCTTGCTAAATTCATAAACCGGTAAGAGTAGATAACTAGATATTCTCCCCAGAAAGTATATGGCTATAACTGATTAACAAACTCAGATTTCCCTTCCATACACACAGTAGGGGAAAAAATAAAAAAAATAAAATAAAATAAAAGACCATAACTGGATAAAGTTGTCACGCAAAAGGAAAATAAACTCGGACGTAGCAACACCAAAATCATTCAGGAGTACAAAATAACTGCTATCGAAGGCCAAAATAACAAACATAACAAGCTGAAGCCGTAAAGGCAACTGAAATTAAAAGGCTCACTTATCAGTCATACCCTAATTTGTCCATTCCACAACATCCGAAAGTCGGAGCCAAGAAAATTGCCTAGACAATATCCTACATAGTAGCAACTCTATTTTTAAGATCGAACAACTCAATAATGTGACGCATCCGAGCTGAAAACCAGGCGAAGCAACGAATTTCCAGTAAACGTATCCTAATGTGTTCCACTCCGTTTTCACCAGACGGAAATATCAGCCGAACCACACATATAATGAACACCATATATAACCAAAGCATATTCCAACAATTGAACCCCCAAAAACCTAATAATTCAGAAAACCAACTTCACTAAGAATCAAAGAATAAAACACACATCAATCAAACCATATTTGCACATCAAATTGATATCATAATGTACATAAAAAAGTAAAAGGGGGTTTTTTTTTTTTAGGCTTACTGGGTTGTGCGGCCCATCCCTGTTCACCGCCCTTGATTTTCTCAGGAAGGGCGTAATTAACGGTGAGCACGCGACCGTACAGCTCAGCACCATCCATGTTATCCATGGCGGCAGCGGCGTCTTCTCTTTCGAGGAAAGTGACGAAGCCGAAAGAGCGGTGCTTCTGTGTGGCCTGGTCCAATGGGGTCTTCACATCCTTAATGTCCCCGAAGGGTATGAAAGCGGCATGGAGTATCTGCTCGTTTACTTCCTCCGCCAAACCACCAACGTACAACGTGTTCTTCTGCACTCCCTCGTTCATTCTTACCTTACTTTACTACTACTGTCTTCTCTTCTCTCTTCTGTCTGTGCGTGTGTGTGTTTTTCGCCTTCTGTAATTGAAAAGAGACAAGGGCTTTGCCTTCACTTAGAAGGCCGGGCCCGAAAGTGGGCTGGGTCGGGCTACGTAATACTAAGGATTGCGAGTGCCTTCGGGGCGTAGAAATTTTTATTTTACTGGGTTCAAGTGTACGAGCAGCGTTGTATACAGATAGATTAAACAAGAGGACCAAATCGAGAGCTTGGTTATACTTAATGACGAAAATCGGCCTTAGCACTTAACATTATATAATAGACCAAAGTTGATAAGTGATTACTTTAAATGAACCAACATTGCGGAATTTCTTGAATAACTACCATGATCTATTTGTGGGGCCTACCCACACTCCAGAATCACTTGCATATCTAATGATCTAGACTGCAGTCAAACAATCCTAGTGTTAATAGCTTAAGAACTTTTAAGTAAAAAAATCAAATCCATATTTCGTTGGTCCTAACTATACGAGCAAGTAAAGATAGATTCGTGTGATATAGTCTTATACACAAGGGCAGAAGAGTACGAATAATTGGTTGCTACGTTTCGATCCATTGCCCCCGTAGTGATTGGTGGGGGAATGATTTTTTTTTTAATCCAGGAGCAAGAGGAACAAAAATTCCGTTCATGTTGCTCCAAGCTAGGTCACATAAGGCGGATGCGGGTGCGCGTGCGAGTGCGAGTGCGGATGCGGGTGTGTCAGTTCGCCAAATTTAAAAATATATAAGTTTCAATGCGCCTTAATGCGTTTATTAAAAATAATTTAATATTGAATATTGATGTATAATTTTGTATATATTTGAGTATTGTCTAATAACTATTCATGATAATTAATTTTATATTATATTTTTTAAGTTATTATAGTAAAAACACAAAGGTAGAAGTCTTAAATCACTTCCAATATTCTATATGTATTTTATTTTCAACCTAGTTTTATTCTTCATCTACTTCGACTCTTCTTTATTATCATTCATTTGTTTCTTTCTGTACAATTTTTCTACGATTATTCATTAAATTTGAATAAAAAAACTAAGAAATCTTAGTGCGAGAACTAAGAATTTATAATGCGTCGAATTTATAATGTGTCTCAGTGCGAAGCACAAGCACTAAATGCGCTAGTGCGAGAACGGTGCGCCGAAAATTTTGACGATGTGAAGGATTATGTGACCTAGGCTCCAAGAGCAAGGGGAACAATTTTTGTTCCCCTTGCTCTTTTGAATATCTTAAAAAAAAAAGTGGCGGTAAACCCTACTTATTGCATTCAAAATCAAAATTTGAATTTTAATATTGATAATTTAATTATTTTAATGTTATAAACTCGTTTTATGCCATTAATTATCCTAAAATTATTAATAATAATGCATGGCATTTGATTTATTATATTATTTAAATATCAATAAGTTATTTAAGCGTTAATGATGTTTAATATTAATGAAGTATTATAAATTATTTTTCTGCCCATTAATTTTTCATTTTTATTAAAAATTCCCCGCATTTTTTCGGGTTGATAAATATGTCCAGTAAGTTTTGTTTTTTCTATCAAAATGCTCAATTGGCCTTATTCTGGCTTATACGCTGATGTGACTGCCTAATCACTAAAACGCCACTCCGACTAGAATTAAACGCCACCCACTCTGATATTTCACCATAAACAAACCTTTTCACCCCTTTAACACGCCTTACTACTTCCATACTTATAAATTTTTGGTGCAAAATCTAACTGACCCTAAAAGCCCTAAATCCCAAATCCCTAACCTCAGATTCGTGATTGCACTGCAATCTCCATAATTCGCTAAAATCGACATGCGAGTTATCTTAAAAGATGGTGTTCTTGCGTTCCCCTGAGAAATGGGTTTACCCCCATCTGATTACGGTAAGTTTCAACTTTTGCACTCTGATTCAATTTTTGTTAATATGATTTGTGACTTAATGTTACTTTATTGTTAGTGAGTGATTAACACAACACGAATGGTTACCATTGGGGGTAAAGTTGGTATCTTTATAGTGTTTAGGATTATTTTAGTGGGGTTTAGGCTTGTCTGAAGGTGCATGGTCCCCTCCCACGTGTTGCTACCTTTGTTTTGCTATATTCTATGCATTTTCTCCAAGTTTGAATTTTTCTTGTCCAATTCAATCTCTCCTTGCAAATCCTTCACCTTAGCCTCAGCTTTCTCAGTCATTGAAGATGCATAGTATCAACACACTAGCCCTTTCACAAAGTGGCGGATCCTCCCACACAAACAACCCGCAACCAAAATTCTCTTTCAAGCAATTGTGAAACCTTCGACCGGGGTTTTCATCAGTAAGGGATAGTCGTGCCACCGTAGGTGCGCCCAAATTGCACATTAAATCGGAGGTGTGGTGGATTTCGACATTCAGTGAGTTAAGTTTGAGAATTGAGCTGAGCATAATGTTTTTTATAGGGCAACCTAGGATTTGTTAGCGGAATTGAATTTGGGGGAACACATTTTAGTGGGACGTAGTAAGGTGTGTTAAAGGGATGAAAAATGTTTTTAGTGGAATATCATACGTGGAATTGCGTTTAATTCCAGCTGGAGTGGCGTTTGAGGTTGCATTGATCCATAGATCAATAAAAAAATAAAAAAATAAACAAACATTCTCCCACTGTATATACCTAAACCTTAATGCACAACAACAAGAAACAAAACACATGGATTATGACGATAGATCGGAGTTGCGCCTCCGTATTTGAGAGCTATCGTATTGGTCCACCAACTTGATCTGTCATAATTTAAACGTGATACATTGTGAGGATTTTTTTTTACAATATTCCAAAGAGTGAGAGACTTCAACTTAGGGCAAGACGCAATGTAATTTGGAATGCTGCACTGTAATCGAAAGACCCTTTTGAAAGACATCCTTCCAAGACAAAGAGTTTCGACATTTGGAAATTGAAAAGAACATGGAATAACCAATGCACACTCTAGGGAGACCACCTTCAAACATGTGAGCTTATCGAGCAATCTAAAAATTGCATGTGCAACGCTATCCATGGCGTAACGTGCATCATACTCGAAATGGAAGTGTTTGATGCTGAGGTGCTTCACATAACCGGAGCAACGTTCAATGTCGAGAGGCTAGTGAACGCAATAACACTTCAATGTCAGTTCAATAATATGTGTGCCTTTTTTCTCGCTTGCCCTTTTCAACTAGTTGGAGTTCCATGTCCACAAAGCCGACAAAATCTTCTGCAAGGGTTCTGAGGCTTGTGTAATGGCTCTTTTTTTTCTAGGAATAATTTGTTTTACATTCCGAAATGGTATGTTAAGTGATGCATGTTAAATTTATTGTACCATTATCCTTCCATATTTTTCGTCTTATGGTAGTAACGTTCACTATATATATTTGTTAAAGCCACGATTTAAATATGAGAATTTACATGTTATCCATTTTATTTCATCATCATAAATACAATCGCATTTTCAGATATTCACAAATATGTCTAAATTACATATGTCTAAGTGATTAATTAGTTGTTTATCATTATCTGTACTCAACTTAATTAACTTGAAAGTCATGAATACGTTGACTATGTCAGGATAAAATGTTCGACTCCTTGATTCATTTGAATACACGTGGTTCATTGCCCATATGTGTTATGTGTACTACTCAAACACCTGTTGAGCTTGAGAGAGATGATTAGTAGTTTATTAATATTTTTATTAGTTATCTAACTCAAATATATAAATATAACGCAAGTAACTTGATATGCAAGCCCATAATTATGGCTCGTCTTACTGCTTCCTCTTATTTTGAAAAAGAATTGAAAATCTTGTCAATTCAACTGAGCTTCTCGCACACGCAGTCTGGCCAATGGTATGATTTAGTTTCGATTCGTAATTTTGTCTTTTGAATTAATGAGCATGTTTTGCCTAATATGTTACGACTAGATCCTCCGTTCAATTAATTCATATATGATTAAAAATAAGTTGTTGTTATTGGCGATTTTTAATATATTGACTTGTGTTGTTTGTTAAGCTACTTGACACCAAAAAACTGGAGCCATGTAAGTGAAGTTAAGTGTCCTATCGCCTATGTTAAACCGCATTTGATTTCATGTAAACTTTAGAGTTGTATAATATTAGGTCACTCTATTCGAAGAAGAAAAGTAATTCATAACTCTCTCTGATTTTAACATAAAAGTTTTGACTAATAATATGATTATACTTCATTTTAACTACTTAGCATGTGCCTATTATAGAGAAACAAACCATGGCTTCGGGGAGGTTTAGTCTCGTGCTTTACGTGGTCTTATATATGTAAGAATAAAAACATATTCGTTTCATTATATACATATGTGCGTATGTATTTTTGTATAAGATTTCATTTGTTAACTTTTATCATCTAGTTCTATGAGATCTTTTATAGCGTACTAAGTAGTATTTTATTATATGTATTCTAAGAGTGAGAGTAAGCAGGGAGAATTAATAAAATTTACAGTCATTAACCTTCATTAGAAACTAAATTGGAGCAAGCGTGCAACCAGTAGGTGGTTGCCAATTGTGTAGAGATATATGAATTCATTTGTTTATTGTTACCTTTCATTCATACTGTATAAAAATGCACAATTAATATAAATAACTATATTTATATCCATGATAGATTACCTTAGAGGCTTTCCTTAGTTTAATTTTGGGGCTATTTGAGAGTGGAAGCCTTAGGACGATGTGAGCATCGATTTATATACATTTATGCACCATAGATATACATTATATATGCCCATAAATATGTTAAAGATTATTAAGCAATGTTGGAGTTCATGTTTAGCTATATTAGAAGAGCGTGAGTGGTTTCTTACGGTTATTGTTGCGGCTCATAGGTAGTCTTGACTAGACGTTTTGTATATGTTCCGGTTGAAGTCGTTTTTCAGGTGAGTGTTCCTAAACTCTATTATTTTCAAAACTGGAAGAAATGCATGCATGTATACCTATCTATCTATCTCTCTATATATATATATATATATATATATATGTGTGTGTGTGTGTGTGTGTGTGTGTGTGTGTGTGTTTGTGTGTGTGTGTGTGTGTGTAACCATGATTCCCTGCATATGAACTGTCATTTCTTCAAAGAAAGTTATCGCGAATCGGGTACTTGAACTGTTCACTTCTTCAAAGCCAGTTTTTTTTTTATGTAAATTGGGTATTCAGCCTGTTCAATTCTTCTAAGCAAATTATCTGTATATTGGTTAACTGAAAGAATTGAAATTGATATGATGAATGGTGTCCCATTGGTTTACTATGTCCCGATCGGTTCTGTTGTTGGATCCAACTTGGCGTGGGAGTGCAAGGGTACCGCCGGACGGCAGAGGGCTTGCCGGTAGGGTCGTTATCTCCATTGGCACATTCCCTCTCAGGCATAGCAGGAGGTTGTTGTGTCTTTGTTGGGTACTCTGTTTTCATATGTACCATGGCATACGTTCTTAATTTCAAGGTCGCTCCTTGAACGGGGAGATAAGGACTGTCTTATGTCGTGATATAAGGCTCTGCTATTCTATCGAAAAGGTTTTCTGTTCAATCAACGATGATTTTGATTTCACGATATTTTGCATGGCATGTGTGTGCTCATATTCTTTTGTTAGACTACTGTCAAATGAAGGTTATTCAAGGATAATGTTATTTCAATACTTGCACACACGCATGAGCACCCACTGAGATTTTTATCTCACATAAGTTTTTGTGTTTCTTTTCCTTCCTTCCAGATTAAGATGAACTAGGTTACTATCACGTCACGACTTGGGAGACTTTGGCATTGGGGAGCATTCAGAGTTAAGTAGGAATTAAGTAGATGTTTGAGGCGTACTTTGTTAAGATATTTGATATTTTAAACTTGTAATAATTGATCTGATATTGTTCTGTCCATCTTGGAATTCTGGGGCTGTTACAGTTTGCGGATTTGTTGTTACACACTAAGATGTTACGCTCGTCCAAATCGAGCTTAAAAATGATGGGAACATATCTTTCAAATGATGGGAACATATCTTAGAATTTTTCTCATCGCTCTTTCTTTGATGGGCAAAAGAGACACGATACGTTCATTAAGATCAACAGAGAGACGAAGGAAATGGTCCTCATCAAATAGTCGTCTACGCACCCTAGCACTCGATCGGTGTGGCACCTCCGTATTTGGGTGTCACCGTATCGGTCTACCAACTTGATCTGTCATAATTTAGACGTGATGCATCGGGAGATTTTTCTTTTTTACAATATTCTAAAGAGTGAGCAACTTCAACTTAGGCCAGGACGTAATCAAATTTGGAACCCTGCATTGTGATTGAACGACCCTTTTGCTAGACATCTTTCCCAGATAAAGAGTTTCGACGTTTGGAAGTTGAAAAGAACAGGGAATAACCAATGTACTCTCTTAAGAGACCACCTCCAAAGAGGTGAGTTTATTGCGATTTGGAAATTGCACGACCAAAATTGTCTATGGCATAATGTGCATCATACTTAAAATGAAATTGTTTGATACCGAGGTGCTTCACATAACCGGACCAACGTTCAATACCGTAAGACTGGTGGCAATAGTAACACTTCAATGTCAGTTTAGTAATATGTGTACCTTTCTTTCTCCTCGCTAACCCTTTTAGCTAGTTGGAGTTCCATGTCCACAAGTCGACAAAGTCTTCCGCAAGGGCTTTAAGGCATGTTGATATGTTTTTACCATCTAAGACGTTACACTCGTCCAAATCAAGCTTAAGAATGATGAGAACATATCTTTCAAACAATTTACTGAGAATTCTACTCGTCGCCTTTTCTTTGATGGGCAAAAGAGACACGATATGTTCATTAAGATCAACATGGAGATGGAGGAAATGGTACACATCAAATAGTCGTCTATGCACCCTGGCGCTCATTCGGTGTTGCACTTCCGTATTAGGGAGCTACCGTATTGGTCCACCAACTTGATATGTCATAATTTAAACGTGATGCATTGTGAGATTTTTTTTTACAATATTCCAAAGAGTGAGCGACTTCAACTTAGGGTAGGACGCAATTACTCTCTATTTCCGACCCTTGCCATTAGTTAGCTGGCACTTCCATTGCTTGCCCTTTGAGTTTTTAGAGTCAATGTGCACTTCCCTTCCAGTCGAATACATTCTATTAAAGCAAAGCCAAGAGGCGATAGTGGCAGTTCACCAGCTCGCTCATACGTCAGTTATCGCCGTTGCGTTACGGTTGCTCGACCAAAGCCTGTCAAAGAATCTATTATATGCCTGATATTGCCAGAAGACCGATGAGACTTACCAGTTCAAAATTTGGAACGCTACACTATGATCGAACGACCCTTCTGCAAGACATCCTTCCACGATAAAGAGTTTCGACGTTTGAAAGTTGAAAAGAACAAGGAATAACCAATGCACACTCTAGGAAGACCGCCTTCAAAGAGGTGAGCTAATCAAGCAATCTGAAAACTGCATGTGCAACACTGTCCATGGGGTAACGTGCATCATACACAAAATGGAAGTGTTAAATGTCGATGCGCTTCACATAACTGGACCAACGTTCAATATCGGAAGGCTGGTGACGACAGTAACACTTCAATGGCAGTTCAATAACACGCGTACCTTTCTCCTCGCTGGCCCTTTCATCTAGTTGGAGTTCCATGTCCACAAAGTCGACAAAATTTTCTGCAAGGGCTCTGAGGTGTGCTGGTTCGTTATTATGATCTAAGACGTTACGCTCGTCTAAAAATAGCTTAAGAGTGATGGGAACATATCTTCCAAATGATTTACACAGAGTTCTGCTCATCGTCATTTCTTTATTGGGCAAAAGAGACACAATATGTTCACTAATATCAACATGGAGACGAAGGAAATGGCCCTAATCAAATATTCATCTCCGCACCCTAGCCCTCGGTCAGTGTTGCACCTCCATATTTGGGAGCTATCGTATTGGTCCACCAACTTGATTTGTCATAATTTAAACGTGACACATTGTGAGAGTTTTATTTTATTTTGACAATATTCCACGTAGGTTAATATTCCACAAAGTGAGCGACTTCAACTTAGGGCAGGATGTAATCAAATTTGGAACACTGCATAGTGATCCAACGACCCTTCTATAAGACATCCTTCCAAGATAAAGAGTTTCGACGTTTGGAAATAGAAAAGAACATGGAATAACCAATGCACACTCTAGGGAGACCACCTTCAAAGAGGTTAGCTTATTGAGCAATCTGAAAACTGCATGTGCAACACTGTCCATGGCGTAACGTGCATCATACACAAAATGTAAGTGTTTGATGTCGATGCGCTTCACATAACCGGATCAAAATTGATCGAAGCCACAACATAACAAAAAATCAAACTCTACTTAATCAACAAAGAATATACAACCGATAACATATAAATCAAGAAATCAAACACACAATTACATCGATTAAAAATGACAAAACGAAAAAAATGACGAAAGTCAGTGAAAAATATATTAAAATAAAGCTTGTAGAACGTAGATCATGAACCTTAATTTTGTTTTGGCAAAATCGATGATGTTCATAGGGTTTTAGGGTGTGAATGGTGTGTATTGTGTAGAAAGGAAAGGGGCGATCGATTGTGTATTAGGGTAAAAAATTAAAGAGCAATGGAACCAATTGGTTCCCATTGCACCAATGTAGCAAGGGAAACGAAAATTCTTGTTACCATCGTGGCAACGAGGATTTTCTGTGTCCACCTTCAAACGTGTTACTTGTGGCGTTAGTCACATGGATGGGAGATTAATTAGGTCAAAGTACCCCAAAAAAATAGTCAACCAATTTCCACAGATAAATTTCAATATTTTTTGAAATTTTCGCCCATTAAGAGACTAATTTTATGCGCCTTACAAAAGTGTGGCAGTTAAACAACTAAATTTAACATAAAAATTGTGGCAATTAAATTATAATATCTTACAAAATACGAATCAAATATGAATCATATTTTTAACTAAAGCGCCATTTTCAAATCTCATTAGGAGAGCTGGCGAATGCTGTTAGTTTGACAATAGATCGTATATTGATAGCGAGGTGGGATGTTACAAGTGTAGTGCTACGATTCTATTACAAACTAGGTCTACTACAACTATGACTAGTTCTAGGTAGACTTGGTCCAGAACACCTTAGACTGACGGTTGGATGCACTGTCGGATGTCGAAGGCGATGTCGAGTATGATATTGAGGATGATGTCGAATCTCCTCTATGTCGGGGATGAATCCATATCGAGTGTGATGTCTAAATGGATGTCGGATGTGATGTCGGACGTAATGTCGGGAACAATATTGGTGATATATATCGAGGGTATATATTGAGGGT
This sequence comes from Linaria vulgaris, assembly GCA_948329865.1. NCBI lineage: Eukaryota > Viridiplantae > Streptophyta > Magnoliopsida > Lamiales > Plantaginaceae > Linaria > Linaria vulgaris. The sequence goes on from OX415253.1 coordinate 80,367,728, forward strand.
TACGTCGAGTATAATATCGGGTATTATATCGGGAGTGATATCGAGGATATTCGATATTGGGTATACAATGTACGTGAATAATTAAAACTTACCTTGATTAGCGAAGCCCGAATATTTATAGACCTCATGATGCGAGGACCGCACACGTGACTTCCACGTGATCTGTCTGTACCATTTCGAATATTGCATTCGATATACATATCGGAAGTCATCCCCGATATAGCTGGACATGGGCCGAGCCCATAGGCCAGCCCAATCCGAGAATTACCCATATCAACTTTGTAGCAACTCCTTGCTTTTCTTTACTTAATTTGTTGTTGTAGCGAATTGAAAATTGAAAAGTAACAAAAGCAAAGATCGACAACCTTATTATATTGTAATTTGGTGAATTGTAGTCAAGGAACAATAACAAGCCATATTAAATTAAATCTTAGGAACTGGCAAAATTTTAGGTAAGCCTTTAATATTCGTAGTATACGAATAATCAATTACAATCAATCTTTCAGTAATTTTCGTATATATATGCTACGAAAGCAAGTAAGTTTTTCCTGAAATTCTTATTGCCACATTTTAGGAAATCCACATCATGAACATATTTGCTGCTTATCCAATATTGTTGCTTTATTTACGTCCTCAAACTGTAGCTATGATTTACTATAAATGAGCTGCACAACTTGTGTATGTTATATGATTCAAAAAAAAAAAAACTTGTGTATGTTATATAACGAATGTTTGACCAACAAAATACTATTAATCATAAATTTTTGAAATGTTGGTAATATGCATATATAGGAGTCGGATCTCCTCCTACATTTAAAATTACATCTTCTCCTACATACATTAAATGTTTGATAAGTGTCCAAGATTAATTTAAATAAAGTGAGAATGCTAATTGTTAACCGTGAAAAATAAATATGAGATAAAGAAGAATATTAGTCCTAAATATAGGAATTAATATATGGACAATACCATTGTCACGAGTACTTCCGATGAGATGTACCCACTCCCAATGAGGAGGCACATCGGATGTTACCACACTCCTCGGTCACTGACCCAAAGCGGTGCGAAGGAACATCCGATGAGACACCTAAGCGTCCCTTGGAAAGTCAACGATGAATAAAAAAGAGATATCAACGCGGCATCGGAAAAAGAGTAAACCCCGATGGTTCTGCGCGACTCTGATATCCATCAATGCGCCAAGAGGGACTACAACGGACCCCGAGTCCCATAATCTTGCGAGAATACTTCCTTGCTGAACATTCCTCAACATAAATTGCCCTGGGAACATCATTCTGAAAGACCAAATCTAAGAACAAAACCAGATCTAAATACAAGAGCTACTGGAAGACCCTCCACAAGGGTTTGAACAAGAAAATACCACTTCACGAGTGCCAAGTCAAGCCCTCGGAGACCAAGTCAAGGCCCTGGAGATCAAGTCAAGCCCTCGGAGACCAAGTTAAACCCCTCGGAGACCATGCCAAACCCTCAGAGCCCAAGTCAAAGGCGAAAACACCCCTCGGAGAACATATACAGAAGCCCCTACACCAGAATGAACCCTTACCGAAGCAACAACACCCCCCAAAGAAGGTCCTAACTGGTCCCTCAAGTCGTCACCAAATGTAGGGCCCCTCAGAAAAACAACATCCCAAAGAACAACCCATCGGAGATCCCCGGAGCCATTGGAAGAGACAAAGATCAGCTTAGTCAGCATCTAGTAGACTAAAGATATACCTTATCTCATATTTTTACACTTTTACGCATATTGCGACACATGTACCTTACTAAAACACATGCATAAAGACACATGTCCCTAACAAACTCTATATAAAGGGAGGTGATCGATTGAAGAAGGATAACTTCGGACGGATACATACAATCATACACATAGAAAATTGAGGAGTGAAGTTCAATGAATAAAGGAAGGAATATTCTCGCATCGCTTATTCTCCGTTATAAAACCATCGCTTTTGAATTACGGGCAGGGCGTTCCAATCCAAAAATAAACCCGTTAAATAGGAAATAATATCAAACCTGTTAACACTAATTCTTATCCTGCCAATCTCCTTGATTTTCTCCCACAATATCTTTGCAAAAATAACCTCTCTCTAAATTATCTAAATTAGGAACGAATGATGATCATATTTTTTTTAAACAAATGATGATCATATTGATTACTACAAATTAAGAAATTTATTATTTTTGGATGAAATGAAATTCTATAATAAATAAGATCCAAAATTTTCATTTCAACAAAGTAAACTATCAAGAAAGATAAGAACTTATACGTATATTAACAAAATTATTGATAAATCAAGATTTTTATTAATATATATATATATATATATATATATATATATCAACTGTCAACGAGATTTTATAATGAACAAGATAAAAAAAACTTATTATTTCAACATTAAAAAGTTAATTATCAACAAAAGAGAGGAACTTATTAATAGACATAAATATTATGTGATACAATATTCATGATTTCTTAGAAAAGACATACATTTAGTATTAATAAATAGAAAAGATTTGTTCACAAAAAAATAAAAGAAAAATAGAAAAGATTTAATTGGATCGGTTGACAATATATATATATATATATATGTAGTTGATAATATATATATATATATATATATATATATTTGATAATCATATGAGCTAAAAATATTAGGGAAGGTATTGGGCAATGATATTTAATCTTTGGGCATTATGATTTTGTATTACGTTTAAGTTAAACTAAATATAATGAGTCATTTATAACATAAATCAACTTCATTCTCAAAATAATTACATGACCAATGTAATTAAAAAAAAGTTTTAATTTGAATTTGTTATCATATGCTCTAAAATAGTTAAGGACATACGTGATATTTTTCAAAAATATTTTTGGTGTACATTTTTTTTACCATGGTAAATCCTATCATTTGTATTACGTTCAATTTATTTTAATGGCCATTATAAACATAAATTAAATTCGTTTACATCACAAAATGCTTATCAAGAATATACATCATATTATAACTAATTAATTAATGTATATTATAACTAATTAATTAATGTATAAATTATATACGTTAGTGTTTTTGGGTATAGAAAAAGAAAGATTTTTACTTTTCATTATAAATTCCGTTTAATCTACAAATCTTAAATTTTGGATCAAGTTAATGAGTTTTAAATCCTAATTTCAAGGGAAGTGAATCATGCGCAGATATTAGAAGAGAAAATTAAGGAAATTAACAAATAAATTCTACTTAAGTTAATTGATTGGACACATGTCAAACATCAAATGCATGTAAGAGAAGATGTAATTATTATGTGTAGGAGAAGATCCGGCTCCGCATATATAAGTACCGATGGATCCATTTTTCATATACAATAATTAAGTAAAGCCACCCGATATGGCTATATCTCTACTATTCTTCTAAATGAGATTAAAAAAAGTTAGGATTTACTCTTAAATTACATTTTCCATAATTTTGTACCAGATTGACACGTCGTTGGAGGACAACGTTTGGCGACATAGACACATTTATTGTTCCTCAGACTACATGAAAAAAAGAGCCTAGCTATGTGTACCTATATATAACGTAGTGGGGGTGCATGGTTTTAGCCTGTATTCGTAGCTTTTATGTCTATATGTACATATAATTATACATATAGCAAGTATATATCCCAGAGTCCCATTCCCATACCCTTTGACTTGTGTAATATATAGCGACAGCAATAGGCAACGATTTTCAGTACTGCTGTCTGAAGAGATCTTCAAAGCATTTTTTTGGGAGTATCAATACAATACTGATATACAATATTACAATGGAGGCCTCCATTTTAGTAATGACGAGTTATTTTTCATGGGTGGGTTTGGGGTTTATTTTGTGCTTATTGCTTTTGTTGAAATGGAATGATTTTAGATATTATAGAAAGGGTTTACCCCCTGGAACTATGGGCTGGCCATTTTTTGGAGAGACTAATGAGTTTCTAAAGCAAGGGCCGGAGTTCATGAAAAAACAAAGAGCAAGGTTGGTTTTTTTTATGTTTGTTAATTCTGGTTAATTTCCATTTTTTATGTTTATTTTGAATGTTATGAAATATGAAATGTTTTCATCTATATGTTACGTTGCTGTATATGTTCTTCTTCTGATAAGAATCTAAGCTATAGATTGTGTATTCATGTATAGCTATAAAGAGGAAACTGCAATTATAATTATTCTTGTGATATGTATAATGGCCAAATACTCTTTAATATCCTTTTTCAAAATTCAAACAATGAAAAACGCAGGTTTCATAAATGATGGTATCTATTCTTACCATTTTTCGTTCTTTAATAATTTTAGTCTTTCATAATTCGTTGGGGTACCGTGACTATATTGAGTAGGTCTTTGATGTCGTCGTTGAGAAAAAGGAGATACCCAGTCAATTAATTACTTAACGATTTCTTTTTCGTGTTATATGATCAGAAACATATTTGTACATATATTTAACAATAAGGTTATTCATTAATAATTGACGCTTATTCAAATTTCTGAATCACCCATATATTTGCATTGGTTTACCAATTAAGTGTCTATTAGATCCCATAATTATTTCGAATAAGCATATAGTAATTTATTTAACAAAATATAGGTATGGAAATGTTTTCAAGTCCCATATATTGGGATGTCCCACCATAATCTCAATGGATCCGGAGCTGAACCGGTACATCCTGTTGAACGAAGCAAAGGGTCTGGTTCCGGGTTACCCGCAATCGATGTTGGATATATTAGGGGCTCGCAACATTGCTGCCGTGTACGGTGCTGCCCACAAGCACCTTAGAAGTAACATGTTGTCTCTTATCGGAACCCCGCTCATCAAAGACCGCCTTTTCCCGAGTCTGATTAAGAACGTAAAGATTCATCTTTCTAACTGGGATGGTGAGACTGTTGATCTTCATGGGAAAACTATGGATGTAAGTATTTATCAATTCTTAAATGATTGGAATGTTCTAAAATACATATATTCTTAATTAGTAATTTTTCCGCAGTGAAATTTTCCATTATCGATCAACAATCAGCATTAATTCGTATTTATGTATGATTTAAGCTAAGTAATTAAGTTAGTCTGATCTCTCTGACATTTAACTAATTGCCTAATTCTTCATACTAGTCCTTATGCTTTAAAGTTGAAAGGAAAACTATATAAGGGGATAACATTCTCTAATTATAATTTTTCTACGTTTTGTTTTTTAAAATTATACAGATGTATAAGTACCTTTTTTTTTGTTTTTATACATGTAAGTACGAATAATTTTCAATATATTTGAAAAGTTTCAAGAAAAACGTTTAACGTTTGGTAGGTATTAGAAATAGACTATAGCTAATCTGTAACATTGCAGTGGTCCAAGAAGTGCACGCGTGAAGTTTTCCTCACTAATGTCCGCTATTCACATATATGGACCAATATATGCAGTACTAGATCAAGGGATATAAAAATATAAAATGTGGCATTAATTAGCCATTTAATTTGAAAGTAACACAATTAGTTAGTATAGTTTGCACAATTAATTATTCTTAAATTATAATTAGCGTTTTATCTATTTCCAGATGGCATTTTTCACAGCCCTGAAACAGATCGTGGAAAGAGAATCAAGTACAATTTATGAAGCATTTAAGACCGAGTTTGATAAGTTGCTGATAGGGTCACTGTCTTTGCCAATCAACCTTCCCGGCACAAGTTATTATCAAGGATACAAGGTATGGCCATTTGTGTATTAGCTGCTCAAACCAGTGGAGTATCTCGAAACTGTATTTTTTTTTGTTTTAATAACAATAGACCAGCAACTAGAAAGAAATTAAGAGGACGAAGAATCGATATAATACATAATTAAAGCTCGAAAACGTTGTTATCAATCAAATTTTTTGGAGCTTTTGAAGTGAATGAATATGCTCAAACCAGTAGAGTATCTCGAAATTGTATTTAATTACGTATGAATTGAATAACTAATAATTTTTAGGCATTACTACTCTTCATGAAGCAAACCTTCTATCAAATACAAACTATGAACTACGTAATAACTTTCTTACCTATGTTTAAAATAGTATAAAAGTATTTAAAACTAATCCACACTTTACAAATGTGGGTTCTTACATATCCTGAAACTACTACGTACTTTCGTTTAATTAAAAAAACTATAAACAAATATGCACATGATTCAATTTGAACAACATTAGTTTCTAATTATGTATCAACAAATACAATAAAATCAAATTATGATTAGTTTCAGTACGTATGTGTGAATTAATTAAGTTAGATAGGTGTTTTTTGCTCATTCAGAATTTTTTTACTAATCAAAATAATACATGAAGTTATTTGCCAATTATACACACCACATTGCTATTAATCCTATATATACAGATAGTGTTTTTTCTTTTTCCAAAATAGCCCTCCGATCCTAGTCCAAACATAGATACACCCATGGGTCAACCCTTGCTTTACTAATAATTAAAATGTAACAAATAGTGATTCTCTGACCTGTATATATTATATTATTTTCAGGGGAGGGAAAATGTGATAAAGATTTTGACAGATTTAGTAGAAAAGAGAAAAGCTTCTCCGGTTACATATGACGACATGCTAGAGCATTTGTTAAAAGAATCAGACACAAAATACGCACTGAAGGACGAGGAAATTATTGACCAGATAATTACGATCTTGTACTCGGGCTACGAAACGGTTTCTACTACTTCGATGATGGCAGTTAAGTTTCTTCATGATCATCCAGAAGCTCTGCAAGAATTAAGGGTAATGAATAAAAATACATAATGTGTGATGATTATATTGGATATATTATTTATTTAATTTTTAAGTTGGTTCTTTTTATATATTTCAATTTGCAGGACGAACATTTTGCAATCCAAAAGGGAAAAACTGCGGAGCAACCACTTGATTGGGATGACTACAAGTCCATGAGGTTCACCCGCGCTGTAAGCCAACATACATTATGTTATATTAAATTTTTATTTAACCAGCTATATATGAAAAATAGCATACGTGCCATTCTTGAAATTTGGCTACCAACTTTATGCATGAGTAAAATTAAATGCCAAAAAGCCTGAGCCTCTACCCATATGCGTACATATAATAGTTCACTATATTGTTTTAATAGTTAATAACCTAGCTCCTAGATGAAATTGAGAATAAGGACTTACGTGCGTCATATAGTAAAGCCACGGGTTACATCTTAATTACATAACACTACAGTTTCTTGTATGTGCTTACACCAATTAAAGCCGTTGAGAGTTTTTATAGATAATATATATAAAAATAGTGCAGCAACTATTCTTTGTCTTCCTTTTATCAAGAAAATCTCCTCTCCCCGAAAATTATATGTACATTCTAAGATTGAAATAGAAATTAGAATAGTTAGGAGAAGAAGTATATATATTCTAGTAAATAACAGAGAGATTTTTTTTTATTATTATTTACTCTTAAAGTAGCACTATTTTTTTTCCATCTTCACAGGTCATATTTGAAACTCTGAGACTAGCTACCATTATCAATGGAGTGCTAAGGAAGACAACAAAGGAAATAAACTTGAAGGGTAAAACAGTAATACTCTAATCAGTTTTGTTTCAATGTTTTATATAGTTTATACTTTATACGACTTTATTTCATTTATTGAACTATTTTTGTTTTTTTTCGGCAACAAGGTTTTGTTATTCCAAAAGGATGGAAAATCTATGTGTACACAAGAGAGATCAACTATGACCCGTTCCTTTATCCGGAGCCCCTGAAGTTTAATCCACACAGATGGATGGTTAGTAAAATTAATGAGATAATAAATTTAATTAAGCGTGTTCACTCCTTTTCCTATGCAGACCTTTTACATGTACGATTTGTAAGGCCTCTTTTTTTTTTCTCTATCTCTAGATATATATAGTTATAATAATAACAACAACAATAATAATAATACACTCAATTAATCAATATACACATGCACACAACATTGACGACAAAGCTTTTTACGGATGTTTCAACAATGGAAAACTAAAAACACATTAAAAGTTACAATGATATTATTATTACTTTAAAGATTATTTAATCTTGCCCATCATGGTATAGTAATCCGTTTTACTTTAGTTAATTTGGATAAAAATATCAAAACCCCTATACTGTGACCCTTTTTGCAGTATAACTCTATCGGGCTCACTTATCACTTATCAGTTATCTCTTACATTTGTTGCATTGTGCTATTTACTTCAAGTCAATATTTCAGTAAAAAAAATTCTTCCAGAGGTTCAGAATTAGACGGGTACAACTCAAAGTTAAAGTGGCCACGTTACAAAAATTCAAAATTTAGGGGGTTTCATTAGTATGTCTAAATTGAAACCACCATCAAGAAGAACACGTGCATCTTATAGCTAGTACTTTGAGTGTCAACATGATGTAGAGCTTAATAATTACTTTTCTTTGGCAAAATTTTGCTGCCTCAGAATATTACAAGACAGTGTTCTAATTTCAATAAATAGGGGTTTTACGTGTAATTTGGTGGTGTTTGTAGGATAAAAGCTTAGAGTCACACAACTATTGCTTTCTATTTGGAGGCGGAAGCCGGTTATGCCCCGGAAAAGAGCTGGGAATAGCTACCGTTTCCATTTTCCTTCACTATTTCGTTACTTCATACAGGTGATCGATAACATTCTCTCTCTAGCTATATATATGTGTATAAAATCTAGCTTCATCCATATTATAATCACATTATCGTTTATGATAAGGATTTCTTTCCAGTTGCTTATAACTTGATGCTTTTGATATATATAATAGGTGGGAAGAAATTGGTGGAGAGAAGATTTTGCAATTCCCTAGAGTTGAAGCCCCAAATGGATTTCATATAAGGGTTATGAAGTTGTAGTCCTATATAGCTAGATGCTTAATAACAAAAAATATTAGTACTAATTAAATTCTGAAGCATTAGATGAATAATGTAATAATAAAATACTCCCCTAAATCTCCCTTCATGTTTTTGTTTTGAAATTTGTTGTGCTCTAGCTATATTTTACTCTTTGGGCATTTCTTTGATAAACTGAAATGCATGGGATGCTAATAAAATTGGTCAAAATAAATAATTGGGCCAAGCCCAAACACTTCCAATTGTTGCATCTCATATATAATTGCATACGTACCAACAAACCAGTAAGAGACTTTGAATTAGTCCGTATATTTTCACTGCAAATTTAGTTGACTGTTAAACTAAGGGGTGTTTGCAAAAGTTTATTGAAACTTCTTTTTTTTTTTAATCTTTTACTTAAAGTTATTTAAAGTTTTTTATGACTTAAAACAATGAGTGTTAGCAAATTTTCTTTAAAAAGCAGCTTAAAGCAGTTTAAATTGATTTTGCAGTGTTTGCAATAATAAGTTAGAAGCGGATTTTATAATGTAATAAGACTTAAATACTCTTATTTTTCAAGCATACGAATAATTAACATGCACCTAATTTAAATCAGTATATGTTATAAAAAATATATTTAAAAATATAACAATAAACCATTTTGATATAATTTAATTAATATTTTATGATTATTACATCAAAATGCATAATTATTTGTATAATTACACCTATCAAGTATTCTATGTTCTAAAAAAATCAATGTTATTTAGGGATGTTAATCTTTTAATATTTTATATGTCGTGGTTAAGTAAATTGAGGTCCAAGATAATATTTTATTTTTTAATATTTAAAAGTATTGTTTAATATATTTTTATCCTCATTATTTTTCAAATATTAGAGAATATATGTTTTCCTGATTCTAAGGGTATAAACGGATCTTTTGAGGAGATTAGGAGAGAGAAGTTTTAAAATAATAATAATTAAAAGCTCCTTATAAAAGCACTATTTACCAAGCTTTTGGGCTTGTGTTTTTTTTTTGGCTTATTTTAAGATAAGGAGAAGCAAAAGTCCAATTTCCAAACACTAATTTATGACTTCTTTATAGAAAAAATCTCATAAACTCCTTTTAAAAGCATTTGCAAACACTCCCTAAATATAGATAATCGATGCAAATTGATCATTTAACATAATTTCACGAAAACACCGTCATACTTTGAATGTATCGATAAGTTGCAGAGATGAGTGGTGATGCCACTTCTCTCGGTAAATACCTAGGTGCGAATCTTGTTCATAGCCGAATCGGACGAGAGAATTTTAATGATCTATTTGATAAGCTCTCGGCACGTACAACGGGTTGGAAGAGAGTGAATCTCTCTTTTGCGGGGAGGACGACTCTTGTTCAGTCAGTTTCAACGGCTATTTCTATTCATATTATGCAATCTAGTTGACTTCCGGAAAAGGTTTGCGACCAGATTGATAAGTTTAATCGAGATTTCCTTTGGTCGAATGACCCAAATTCGCGAAAAATTCATCTTGTGGGGTGGCATCGCGTTCTGCGTAGCAAAAAGGAGGGCGGTTTAGGGATTTGGTCAGCTTGATTTAACAATGAGGCGCTCCTATCAAACATTTGTTGGATAATTCTTCAACAAGAGAATACTATTTGGATCGAGTTGGTGAACGCCAAATACTTGAAGAACGTTTGCATTGATAGGTACGTGGTGAAGCCGAACGATAACATTACTTGGAAAGGAATTATTAAGTGTATGAAGCTCATCAATCCGTGTGTCCGTTGGAAGATTGGAAACGGGGAAACGATCTCGTTTTGGTTCGATAATTGGTTGGGAGAGGAAAGATTGTGCCACGTAGTTGAGAATATTAACCACGAAGACTTCGGTATCCGCCTTAGGGATGTACTGGACGAGTTTGGTGATTGGAACTTAGGAATTCTTTTTACGGTTATGCCACAGGTTTGGGAGGAAAAAATAGTTTAAAAGCACGTTAAGTTGAGCGACGAAGAGGATAGGCCGATTTGGAGTCCTACGGCGGATGGGAAATTTACGTGCAAAAGCGCGTATGATGAATTATTTAAGAGATACTTTGTGATGTCGCGTTCGCCCGCGAAAAATAATTGAGTTTGGAGTGCACCTTGTAGCAACAAAATTCGCTTTTTTATTTGGCTTGCAAGCCAAAACAAGACAGCGACGAACATGCTTAGGAAAGATAGGAAAATCACAAACGACGATAGTTGCGCTTGGTGTCCGGATGCTAAGGAATCTGTTATTCATGTCCTTCGGGACTGTCCGCACGCTTCAAAAGTTTGGAAGATTATTATCCCGTACACACGCTGGAACGAGTTTTTCGGATTAAACGATAGATCATGGTTAAAGGAAAATCTGGGTTTTGTTGAGATCAGTCGTTCAATTCCGAGAACCGCATGGAACGTTATTTTTGAGGCGATAATTTGGTGCGTTTGAAAAGCAAGGAACACGCGCCTCTTTGAGAGATCTTCGATCAAACCGTACACGACATTCTGCCAAATCAAGCAATATTGGGGGGACTAATCTGAAGGAGAAGAAGAGGGAAGCACAGTGGAACAAGCCGAAAACGGGTTGGTGTAAACTAAATACGGATGGAAGTGTACACGCGACAAATAACTCCGGTGTTTCTGGGGGGCTGTTAAGAGACTAGAAAGGAAGTTGGCTTTGGGGTTTTGCGAGGAATGTGAGCAGTCTTACTGTGCTGGAGACCGAGCTTGAGGCCATCTATTTGGGACTTATGCTAGCGTGAGAAAAAAGAATACAACAGATTGAGGTCGAAACGGACTCGGAAGAAGCTTTTAATATTATCATGGACACCTCGATCCATAATCATGTTTTCCAACGAATTATTGATGAATGCCGTTCACTACTCCACAAACCGTGGGATCACTCCTTACATTGGGTGAATAGAGAGGCAAACAAGAGAGCGGATGCTATTGTGAAGATTTCAGTGACAGTTGAGGATGAGACAAGATTATTCTCGACCCCTCTCCCTAGTTTATCGCATATTTTGTACACGAATATTGCCTAAGTGCTATTGTTTCATTTTGGATTAAAAAAAGAAGAAGAGAGAGATCAGTGGTGATGTTATCACCAAAATCCATAAGCCATTTAGTTCTTTTTTCTAAACATTTGCTGCAAAGTCCTTTTTTTTCTTCCTTTTCTTGCAAATCATTTATTCTAGTATGGACATAGATGATCTAATGTGGTTGTGAAAAACATAGTTCCCCACCCCTTTGGACTTATCGTCGAGAATGATAGCCGCCTGTTGATTTTCTCTTGTATTTTTATTTCTTGATGAATACAAGTCTCTTGTTGATTTAAAAGTGTGTTTGGAGGAGACGTATTTATATGGCACACGATACATAATGTGCTCTGTCAAGTTAAAAGTGTTTCTTACTTTTATTCCGCTCAATGTAATGTGCTTGACTAATACCACACGTCTATATTTGTCTTGTTTTTTATTTCTTGATATATGGTTTCTATAACTATGAGACCTATATGGTTTCTATAAATATATTCTTTTTTTTGATGGATTCTATAAAAATATGATGTTTAATAGGTAAGTCTCAGTCTCAATATCAAGTAATTGCAAATACATTAAGTGTAGAATAGTATACTATAAATCTAAAATGAAATACAAAAGTAAATTATAACTACTGTAATAGTTAATTGTCTTTCACTGCAAGAAAAGTAGGTCGACTAGTCTTTTCTTCGTGAGATAATTTTCCTCCTTGAACCACATATTACAGAGGTAGGCCGACCTTTTCCGAATAACTTTCTTCGGAAAATTGTTACGGGTCTAATATATTATAATTATGAATATAATTTTATTTATTAATTATTAGATTTCATGTATAATATCAAATAGGTAGTTGGATAAGATTGTGGAGTAGTGTGTTGGTGGGGAGTTTATTTTATTTTATATAGTTATAGTGTGTTTGTACGTATTGTGGAGTAAGAAGAAAATTAAAAGTAATTTAGTTTAAAATTCTCTCCTCATCTTAATTTCATAGAAGTTTTTTTTGTTTTTCCTCGAATAAGAACAAATCTTTTAGAATCTATGATCGTAACAAAAATGGTGAAAGCCACTTTTTTTTTTATGAGATAAAGCCACTTACTGCATTAGCGTTGTTCTTTACCTTTTTTATGCATTATTTTCTACCAAAGTGGTCAATTTAATAGTGAATATTCTTTTCCCAATGAAGAATATTATACAAGAATGACTCGTAAACACATTTCGCTTATAAATCAAAATACTACCAAAAAAATCTTTTAAAACTATGAAGTCACAATTATTAATCTTTATCTCTATTAATCTATACTATTATATAAAAAAGCCATGTGAAACCATATTGAGACCAATTTTTTGATTTCCTTTAACCCTTATAAGTACTATCAAATTTTGTTATTAGTTGGGATATAATTCTCTATTAAATAAAAAGAAGGTTAAGATATATAGATTCTCTATTCATATTTAAGTTAAAAAATCTACAATATAAATTAATTGTACTGTGCTTAAAATAAAAGTTAATCACAGAGCAACGTGTGTCAATATTTCTATTACTATAAACTAGCAAATAGAGCACGCGATTTGCGCGGTCATAATTATTTTTTCAATGTCATTCTATGTGGGTTAAAAAAGAAGAAGATTCATCAAGATGATATAGGTTGAAAGCATATGCCATAAATTTGAGTAGAAAAATGGAATAAAAATAGATTACGAGGAAGTAAATTATTAATTATAATTAGTAGTGTAATTAATTAGTCTAACTTAATTTGTAAGGCTATTTTGAGAATTTAAAAATATATTTTTACAATGTACTTAAAACTCAAATGTTAAATTTGAAAATCAAAAGATAGACGTGACATTGAGTTTTTTTTTATATAATAGTATATATATATAGGATACTCAATCTAGCACAAATAGAATATGTGTCGCATATTCCATACCTGAAGCATATATATATATATATATATGTATATATATTAATATAATATATGGTTGGAGGTGAAAGAAGAAAAGTGCACCTTAAATAATAATCATTAAATAAAATAGTATATATATATTTAATAATAAAATGTTAATAATAAAATCGACGTGGCATGGGGTTTGGACAGTCAAGCAGAAAGAGAGAAATCGTGGCCGAAGACATCTCGACCCCTCCGACCCATCTCCCTCGCGCGTCAATCCAAAGGGCATTTTCGTCATTTGATATTAAATTACCAAAATACCCTTCCCTTCCATCACCTCCTAAGTTTTTCTGCAACGCACGTTAATGTTAATCCTCTTCACCTCATTTTGCATCTTTTTTTGGTATATTCTCTCTGTGTGGAAATTAAAACCATATTAAATCTCATCACGTGCACACACACACACACACACACATATATATATATATAGATACACACAGAGCCATCATAGTTTGTGTGATTGTGTTTAGAGAGAGCGAGTGGTGGCAGTTGATCTGGTTTATAAACCCGAGGTGAATCTTCTTATCTCAAATTTTGCCTATTTATGTTAAAGCTTCGATTTTTATTTGGCCATGTTTGCTGATTTTGTGATTTTCGAGCTCCCATTTTGATTTTGTGTTGTGGGGTTAGCCAATTTTTGAGAATTGATTTGAGTTCAATTGTATTGGCTTGTAGTTTGGGTCATTCCCTTTTGGGGGTTTTGGCTGAGTTTTCGAGATTTAACTGTTTTGTTTCAAGATTTTGCCGTTTGCTGAGGATTTTTCGTTTTTACGTTAATTCGGTTTCTGAATTTGGAAGATGTGATCTAGGAATGCAGATCCATTTTGATAAGTTAATAATGCAGCCTAATCACTGTGGCATGTGCTTCCTTTTATTTGATTGTATGATCTAAATTTGGTAGCTCTTATACAAGCAAACTTTTGATGCTCACTTGTTCATGATAGTCTGTAGGATTATGGATTTTGGCTTGCTAATATATTTAGTGTGTGGCAGAAATGAGACCACTTTGTTTTTCTTCTGATACTTTTGGGTACCAGTTGCTGAGCAGTCTTGTTTAATATAAGCACTCTTACTGACAAAGGCGTGCTTTTTACAGAGCCTACTTCTTCAATATATTCGGGAGTCTGTGCTGAAGATTGGTTGCTCATGAGTCTTTTTTAGTTTAGGCTTGATGTTTTAGAGGCGAAATCAGTAAATGGTGGCTTGTTGAATTTTGAAACTCTGTTAGTGTACTGAATTCTGAATTATTTCAAATCAAGATCTGGCGGAATAGTTCTTAACACTGGTCTGCGGCTACGTTTTCACAGTGAGGGGGAGTGGTTGGTGGCAGATTTGATAGATCTTTACAAAGAGGGGAGCTATTTTGCTGGCTGGTTTTAGAAACATATCGTAAGTTTTATACCATACTTTGATGGAGCATTCGTCCTTGCCTCCATCTCAGAAGCACGGCATACAAAATCATCGTAGATCTTCACCTCATAATAAGGATTTGTGGCTTGTTGCGCGGGAGGGGTCAGTTTCTGATGTGGACTCAGCTTTGTTATTGCTAAAGAAAAGTGGGGGAAATGTCAATGCAAGGAACACATTTGGGCTCACTCCTCTGCATATAGCAACTTGGAGGAATCACGTGCCTGTTGTTAGGAGACTTCTTGAAGCTGGTGCTGACCCTAATGCTAGGGTATACTTTGTTCCCTTACCTCTTTTTAACTTCCAAATACATTCAGTACTAAGTTCGTGGATTGTGAGGAATTACTTTGATGGCTTATACGGAGTTATATTTTCATGATCTCGGTCATCATGTGAAGGTTCTTTTCCCCTACCCTTTAGGTATTACGGTTGATCCCTTTTGTGTTTCCTTTGTCTTTCAACAATAAGCAGACAGAATTTGGACAATTTTAATCAAGGAGAAATTTCTATACAAATCAAACCAAGGCTGAATTTGTAATTGGCTGTTTCGGATCAATAATGAATTGCGTTCCACAAACATATTCTTCCGTATAAATTATGTTGCATTAACATGAGTTTGTCTTAATATTTCTATCCTTCATTGTATTAGTCTTATATTGCTTAAGAGTTTCTTTTATTTCTGGTCTGGGAAAAAAATCTCCTGTGAAAGATACGCATGTTGGACTGGTGGTAGTTTTCAAAGATGACGCAATTCTTTTGACCTGCAACATTATATGTTTGTGTTGATAGTCGATTAAGAACTCTTTACCTTATCTGAAAACAAGTTGAACTTTTCAGGATGGGGAATCAGGATGGAGTAGCCTTCATAGATCTCTGCATTTTGGTCATCTGGCAGTTGCTTGTGTCCTCCTCCAGTATGGTGCATCTTCTGCCCTGGAGGACTCAAAATCACGGGCGCCTGTTGATCTCCTATCAGGGCCCGTAACACAGACTGTTGGGGTGGAAGACCAATCAAGTATGCTGTAATGTTTTGATATGTTAACTTATTGGTCTATATGGAGCAGTTTAAGGATGCTGTATTCCATCTTTTCAGTAGCTACGGAGGTCTTCAGTTGGGGCAGTGGTGTTAATTATCAACTTGGAACTGGAAATGCACACATTCAGAAATTACCATGCAAGGTTGACTCACTTCAAGGTTCACTCATCAAACTAATTTCTGCTGCCAAGTTCCATAGCGTGGCAGTTAGTGCACGTGGAGAAGTTTACACCTGGGGATTTGGAAGAGGTGGTCGTCTTGGGCATCCTGAGTTTGATATTCATAGGTGAGAGTTGCAATTTTTTCTAAAGAAAAAACAATATGGTATTCAACCATGGTCTCCTTCTAATGCAAAATCTCAGAAAAAAAAACATGCTGGTCACACTATTTTGGTTTCTGATTGATTTTAGTTAATTATTTAGATACTTCACTTTTATTTTTTATGATTGTACTTCCCCGATATGTATCAGATGGGATATTTTATTGTGGAAGGTATTTAAGATAAGAGCGACCCCAAAATTTGTCTTTATTTATTTTCTGTGGGGGATTCATGTTGCAGATTGCACATGTTATCTACTGGTCTTTTCTAACTTCCTCGTCTACAAAGACCAAAATGTATGGTTAGATTTAAAAAAGTTTCATCTACCATAGAAAATCACCATACTTTTAACGTTGAAAATCCTTATTTTCTTCCCTTACGGTTGTGCTTGCCTTTTTTTTGGAAGTTTTATCTTGAATTCACTCATATGGCAGTGGTCAAGCCGCAGTCATTACTCCTCGGCAAGTGACTTCAGGTTTAGGAGCGCGCCGGGTTAAGGCTATAGCTGCAGCTAAGCATCATACTGTTGTTGCCACAGAGGGCGGAGAAGTATTTACTTGGGGCTCAAATAGAGGTAATTAATATGGAACCGTTTTGGTATAGTGTTCTTACTACAAACCCTGACTCTATTATCTTTTTGAGTTATTTTATTATCTTATCCCCTAAAAGGGAAGTTGGACTCAACATGAAAAAGTGATGCAAGAATTGGTTATGAATTGAGTATAGTTGGAAGTAAAGCAGAATTGAACGATATAAGTGTTATTTTGTGTTGATTTTTTGTATTCAGTCTTCTTGAGTTTGAAATAAATGAGCCTCGCAATGATATGCTGCAGAGGGGCAACTAGGCTATACATCTGTTGACACTCAACCAACGCCTCGCAGAGTTAGTTCTTTGAAGACAAAAATAGTTGCTGTTGCTGCCGCAAACAAACACACTGCTGTAGTCTCTGAGGCTGGTGAAATTTATACATGGGGTTGCAATAAGGAGGGCCAGCTTGGCTACGGCACCTCTAACTCAGCATCAAACTACACTCCTAGAGTGGTGGAGTATTTGAAGGGAAAATACTTTACTGGGGTTGCTGCCGCAAAGTATCACACTATTGTTTTAGGATCTGATGGAGAGGTACACAAACTTGAATGCCTATTTTCTTCTGGTATGGCTAGATATAACCCTTTCATGGTCTGCAGAGGTTTTAATAGGATGACGCATTTCTGATGGCTGACAGGTATTTACTTGGGGTCATCGGCTTGTTAATCCAAGGCGTGTAGTCATTACTAGAAATATTAAAAAAGCTGGAAACACGATTCTGAAGTTCCATCGCAAGGAACGCCTTAATGTGATTGGTATAGCTGCTGGGATGACACACAGCATGGCCCTTACAGATGATGGGGCACTCTTTTATTGGGCATCCTCCGACCCTGACCTTCGATCTCATCAGGTTTTCTTTATACTATGCGCATTGTCATCAGCCTATTTGAATGTTTTTCATGAAAATATAATATACTTTGTTTGCCTACAGTTTTATCCTCTGTGCGGTAAAAGTATAGTTAGCATTTCTGCTGGTAAGTACCGGACTGCTGCAGTTACAGTTACCGGAGATGTCTATATGTGGGATGGTAAGAAGGAAAAAGATGATCCACCAACTCTAACTAGGTTACATGGGGTGAAGAAGTCAACTTCCGTAGCAGTTGGAGAGACACACCTGCTGATTATTAGTTCCCTGTATCATCCAAGCTATCATCCTCCTATTTGTGGTGGTCAGTCAAAGCCTAAGATCCAGAATGATTTGGCTGAGCTGCATGAAGGTTTGATTTTTGATGCTGCGGACTCTGAAGATACTCTTTCTAATGTCGAGAACGAAGCTGCTGAAAAATGGACACTGCCAGCTTTTAGGAACTCCTCTGAGAACAGTAGAGTACCAAGCTTGAAAAGTCTTTGCGAGAGAAATGCGGCAGAGCATTTGGTTGAGCCACGAAATGCTATACAACTGCTAGAGATCGCAGATTCCCTTGGAGCGGATGACCTCAAGATACATTGCGCAGTATGTTATGCAAACCTCTTACTTGCAACTTGTATTTTGTTATAAACTGCTCATTTTTTTATCATCTTTTTTATTTTTATTTTTAGAAGGGGTTTAATCTTTATGTATTGCTCTATTTATTTGATTGATGGCATTCATTGCTGCACTGCAAGATAATGACGTGGGTGACTGATTGTGGCTGCGACTTACCAGTGTCTCTGTTTGATTTACTATTACTACTTCTCTCGTGAATTAAGGATTAATTATTGCTCATATACTAAAAGTTTCTCAAACTTGCTGCAGGAAATTGTAATTCGCAACCTTGATTATATTCTTACCGTGTCGCCGCAAGCTTTTATAAGTTCTTCATTGGATGTTTTGGTAGATCTTGAGAAACTGTTAGATTTGAAGTCATCGGAACCTTGGAGCTATCGTCGACTCCCTACCCCCACTGCTACTTTTCCAGCCATTATAAATAGTGAAGAAGAAGATAGTGAGAACGAACTACTTAGAACACGTAGTGGCGGTATTAGGAAGCCAGCCTTCAAAAGAGAAGGAGATCAGAGGCTAGAGGGCTTTCTACAATCCTATGATAGTGGAATGGATGACATCTTCAAACAAATAAGAGCTTTACGGAAAAAGTTGCAGCAGATTGAGCTGCTTGAGGAAAAGCGATCCAAGGGCCACCCTCTCGATGATCAGCAGATAGCAAAGCTCCAGATGCGGCCAATGTTGGAAACTTCTCTTGCTGAACTTGGTTCGCCTATTGAAACAGTACCGACAAAAGCATATACATCAGTGGATGAAAGAGGGAGCAAGAGAGGAGCAGGTAAAAAGCAAAGGAAAAAAAGCAAAGCAGTAGAGAAGGAAGAGGAGCCTAATTTTGCTATCAATACTGAATCAGTCATTGTCAAGAGTTCCACGGATTCTGAGGTTCCACATGACATTAAGGTGCGTTTGAAATAGTATTCTTCTTTTTGCGATCAGGATGGTAAAGTGAAGCTTTAGCCCCTTAGTCATCATGGTAGCTATGTAGGCATTTATCTCTGAAACTTGGTGTAAATTCTTTAGCTCAAATACAGATTTAGGTAAATACCACTTAGATACTTTGAAATTACTACTTGTGGATATGGAAGATTTTTGTGCAAGATTCTGACAAGAGTCACCAGTTGGAAGAATTTACAGTTCTTCGTACTTTGGTGGTGCTTAGAAGACATTTTATTTGCATTAGCATCTCGTGAGCAGTTTTTCCTTTTTTTTGCACCTCTAACTTCCGGTAATAATTAACAGTAGTCTTATGATGTCGAAATCTGTAATCGGATATAATTGACAATAGTCTTATGATGTCGAAATCCCCCTTTTTCTTGTTGCATTTGGATTTATTATTGTACTTGTTATTGACCTTTAGGAGAAAGATGCATCTTTTGCAATTGCTGTGGCAAGTCAAGAGACCAGTGATTCTACATTTCGTAATAAGAAAGCAATCGGAGACAATCCAAAAGATAAGGTTGCATCCAAGAAAAAGAATAAGAAAGGCGGGCTCTCTATGTTTTTGAGTGGCGCCCTTGATGACATTCCAAAGGTCCAACCTCCTGTGATGCCTAAAAGTGAGGGTCCTGCTTGGGGAGGTGCTAAAATTTCACACGGGCCGACCCCACTTCGTTTGATATTGGATGAGCAGAGCAAAACTAACAACCTGACTAGGCCTGAAAAAAAGAAAGAATTGTTCGAAAATCCTTCTGATAGTGGAGGGAAACTCTCACTGAGTTCATTCTTACCCTCCAGTCCGATTCCTATGGCGAGAATAGGACAGGTGGCAGATGGAGAAAGAAACACGCCTCCTTGGGCTGCTTCTGGCACTCCACCTTCCCTTTCCCGTACCTCGTTGAGGGATATTCAGATGCAACAGGTGTGCTTCACTCTCTCCCTCTCTCTCTCTGGCAATGTACTCAGTTATTTCTTATATGCATTCAGGTTTTTTACTTGTGCTAGATGCTAAATAGCCATGAAAGTGTATCTTTTAATATTTTCATAACGCGCAAATTTCCAAATTCGAAAGTTGTCAAGCTGTCTCTTAGAGCTATTTTTACAAGTTTTTTTTTTCTTTATTGTGTCACGAAATCTTTCAGTCACATTTATAAATAAAAATTATGATGATTTGTTTATCAGGGAAAACAACATCAGAGTATTTCTCATAGCCCGAAAACTACAACCACTGGATTCTCAGTGACGACAAGCCAGGGATCACCATCGGAATCTGCAGGAATGAACCGCTGGTTCAAACCAGAGGCAGATGCACCTTCATCACTTCGTTCAATTCAAATTGAGGAGAAGGCTATGAAGGACCTCAAGCGCTTTTACAGCAGTGTTAAAATTGTAAAAAACCAGTCATAAGAGAATATGGGTTGCACTGACTTTATTTTCTTCTTTAGGTAGCACTCTTTGTAGATTAACATGTACAGACATACTTTATTTTATTTTAAGTTAGTTTCATAATAATCCCCATTCGGTCTTCTTCATTATGTAGTTGAAAATCATTCGGCAATATATGCATTCTTGGTATCCTTGCATGGATTCATCAATAATGAAGCTATGCTTGCTTATGCACTGCAGTTCTCATTTTGTAAAGACTAGAGACTGCTCATTTATCATCGAATGCATTTGTGCATATGGTATTTTCTTCTGGTTTTAATTAGTAATTATCAGGAGATTTGTGGTGAGAACTAGTAAATTGTCGAGGAAGTACTTATCTTCTTTCCATAAGGGGATTCGTTTTCTCGCTCTTAAAGCAACGTTGCATGCATTCTCATGTACTGTCTGATGCTGTGACAATGTGAAGTTCAATTCTTGAAATGCTTTTCTGTGACAATAATGTTCATAGAAAGAGTCGATTGTTGTCCTTGAATTTCTTTGGTTCACAAGCATATATATGTTATGCACATTAGCTCATCTCCATGTTAGATTTAGAACAGGTGTGTAAAATCAACATTTTCAAAACTCTTACCTCATAAATTAGTAGTTTATTCTAGTAGAAGTACTATTTCACATGAAACATATTTCTACAAAACAATTCCTCACTTCTGTAGTGATGCAAGAATTTCCTTGAAATCTTGTGAGAATTGATGTTTCACTGCAACAGAGTTTCCAGTTTATGCTCTTTGACTGTCAGGTTTTTGCCAAGTTTTATATTTTGAAGTCACTCGCTATCAATTTAGAATTCTTACAATCTCCATCAGTCCATGCTTGTGTAGCGCTGACAGGAACCACAGAACAATACCAATCCATGTTTTTAGTCTGAATGTTAAAATTGTTGTGTGTAGTGATACTTCTTAACTTCGGAGTTTCATCTGTTCATAGTGAATTCGCTTTCAAACACTAACTTTAAGAATGCATTATTATCCTTGAATAGTGAGTGGGCATGAAGAAAAAGAATTATCTCAGATTCTGAATCATCGAAAACCACCAAAACCATTGCAAAACTATAAAAACTTTATTTCATATATCGCTTCAATATGCAGAAAGGAGTGAGCAACTGTATCAGGAGTGCTTATTCCAAGTGAGCTGCACTATCACAACCACACAGCAGCAGAAAATACAAAATTTCAAAGTGGTAAGTGTATATTACAAAGGCAAAGGTACCCAAGTGCTAAGCTACTTCAGATGCTGCTACAACTTCGTCTTCGCCCTTATTCTCTGTTACATCCTTGATTACCTTAGCAGCAACATGGTTCTTATCCTCAGCTTCTTTCATCAGCCTCATTATATCAGCTTTTTTCTCCATCAGACTATCAATCTTATCATTAATCTTCTGCAACTTATTCTTCAGCCTGCCGAGATCTTTCGCATTATACTTGTCTTCAGGCTTTTGTTTCTTCTTATCCTTCTTGTATTTTTCTTTCTTATTTTTGTGTTCTTCTGTCTTTTCACCTTGCTTATTATCAGCTCCAACTTCTGATGTTTTCTCCTCTGCATCTAGTTTCAACTCCCTGGAGGTAACTTCATGTATCTTCTCGTCACCGCTTTGATAGTTTTCCCCTTTCGTCTTATCAGTTTTTTCCTGATTTGACTCCTCTTCTTTTCCTTCGGAATTCTTCTTCTTGCTTTTCTTGTCCTCCTTGTACTTATCGTGTTTCTTTTTCTTGTCTTTCTTCTTCTCCTTGTCTTTTTCATCTCCAGTTTCTTTGTGAGATTCTTCTTCCGATTCTTTATCTGCAACCTTGTCCTTAAGTTTTTTCTTATCCTTCTTCTTTTCCCTCTTACTTTCTCCTTCCTTCACTCTATTCTCATCCTCGTCTTCAGTGTCCTCATCATGCTCACCCTCCAACTCCTTATCATCTTCGGACTTCTTTTCGGTGCTTTTCTTATCCTTTTTGCTGTGTTTCTTCCCTTTATGTTTCTTTTCCTTTTTACTTTCTTTCACCTCATCTTTATCTCCTTTTGTTTCTTCATTCGACTCCTCCTCAGAATCTCTGTCTTTGGACTTTGCACAACTCTTCTTCTCCTTCTTGTCCTTTTTCTCCTCATCCTTTGGCTCACCAGTTTCATCCTTTTCCTTAAGTTTTTTCTCTTCATTGTTTTCCACACTGTATTTCTCGTCATGCTTGATGCCAACATCTCTTTGTTTTACCATTGGTTCGCTCACCTCTTGTATGCTTTTGTCTGCTTTATCATCCCTACTTAGATTCTCCACTTTTTCTTCGTCCTTCTTCTTCTTCTCCTTTTTAGATTTCTTAACATCCGATTCATCCTCGGATTTCTTACCTTTCTTCTCCTTCTTCTTGAGTTTAGATTTCTCTTCATCACTTACTTCCTCAAGTTTCTCATCTTCACTCTTTTTTTTCTTTGACTCTTTCTTCTTATCCTTCTTCTCTTTTTCAGGTATCTCTTCACCAGTTTCCTTCTCAGACTTCTCATTTTCACTCTTCTTTTTCTTTGACTCTTTCTTCTTATCCTTCTTCTTTTTTTTAGTTTTCTCTTCACCACTTTCCTCCTTTTCAGACTTCCCACTCTCACTCTTCTTCTCTTTCTTCTCTTTCTTATCTTTCTTCTCCTTCTTCTCCTTCTTAGGTATCTGTTCATCACCTTCCTCGTCGGACTTCACATTTTCGTCCCTTTTCTCCTGTTTCTTATTCTTATTCTTCTTCTTTTCTTTAGGTGTCTCTTCACTACTTTCCTCCTTTTCAGACTTCCCATTGTCACTCTTCTTCTCTTTCTTATCTTTCTTCTCCTTCTTAGGTATCTGTTCATCACTTTCCTTGTCGGACTTCACATTTTTGTCCCTTTTCTCCTGTTTGTCGTCCTTCTTTTCGACAACATGTCCTTCACATTCGCTACTCTTATCAACCTTGTCACCCTCCTCTTTACTTTTCGACTTATCCTCACTTCCCTTGTGTTTGGGCTTGTCTATCACAACCGACTTGGTCTCCAACTCAAGCTCCACCTTATTCTTTTCATGAATTTCTCCGGGTTTCTTTATCTCACTCTCAACTTTCAATTCGAGTTTTTCCTTCTCCACCTTCTCTTCTGTAACCAGAATATACTCACTTTCGTCTTCCAACGCCATCCTTTCTACTCCAACAAGTACGTACACTGCTTTCTTGATTTAATCACAAGTTCCTGCGGAAATAGAGATCCACATGATAATCAAACCCTGAAACTCAGTATAACACATACACATAACTATGAACCAAACCATAAAAGAAAAGTAGCAAACTTGCACACTTGTACCGTGTATACAAACCATTCAATTAACAGGAAAACTATATCAAATATTGGTGTAGAAAATAAATACTAACAGACAACACCTCCACTCAATCAAGGCTTGAACAACGTAACTGTATGTGGAGTGGTTACATTAATTACATGATGAATGAAAAATCAGTAATACATGGTGTCTAAGCTTATTGCACAATTTGCAAAATTACAGTTCAGTTGGCATATAGCTCTCAAAATAGAAACTTTTGCAGCTACGACCAAGAATCAATAGGTGAGATTAACCATTAATCAATGAACATAGGAAATTACTCGTTACTTCTCTTGAAATAAAGAAAACAAGATAACTATTTAATTAGTAGATAATAAGAACTATAAAAGCATACCTGTTCAGTTTAAATGATCGAGAAATGTTCTTGGATCTCTCTAGTACATATTGGTGCTACTTATATATATATATATATATATATAGTGTTTAATTTATTGTAAATACGTGTGAGCAACGCAACACGGGTGGACACGGTTTCATGAATGAATTGGGGTGATGATGTCGGTCCTAGCTAAACATAGATAAATGGGATCCATCTAACTGTCTAAGTAAGGACATTGACTTTACATTACTTACATAGATACGGGTAGGGACCCACATAAATTAATTTGGACAGCACACATTTTGTTAGACTTCTTGTTGTATAAGGAAACGAAACTACGTAATTGTAGCCTTTTCTGGAACCCATTCAGTGCAAAATCTTCCTTATCAACAACTAACTTGACCTTTTTTTTTTTTTTTTTTTTTTCAGTATTCACAATCACCAAAAGCAAGAGTTTCTCTCATTTTCATGAATGAAAAAGATTCACTTTCCTGAATATTGTAAAGAAATCAATTAAAAATAATAATCTATCTGACTATCTCCATTTAAATGATGTATATACAAATACAACACTGCAAAAAAATAAAAATAAAATTGTAAGTCAAAGAAGTAATATTAGTGCTTTAACATTGGATAACATTATCAACACAATTTGTTCCTGAAAAAATATAATGTGGAGGAACGTAAAATCTATGTTATACAACTCTGGTAAAAAACGAGTTGGAGATGAAAATATTTCATACCGATGTATAAAAAATTCGGCCTTTTTTTTTTTTACCATCGAGAAAGTGTAGCCCAGATCGCAAAGCTTGTCTATTAGATCTAAAAAATAAACAGTTAACAACTTCGATGAAGCTCGAGATCGCCATTATTAAAAACTAAAAATTACTTTGAAATTATATTAATAAAATCTCTTTAACCATAACTTAATAGGGAGTTAAACGAGCTATATAACAAAACTCATTTAGCACATAAATTTAAAGTGCTGTTTCAATGGAGAGTTTTGAGAAGTATTAGTTCACGTACGTACAGAGTATTTCCTAAAATTCCAAAATGATTTATTCAGCCTAAATATCAATAACTTAATTTGCAGCATGTATTTGTAATTCGAGGTGAGACCGTGAGAGTCTACTGAAAAAGGCTAGATTATTATACATTTTAGATTAGTTTACATCATAATTATCAAGATAAAAAATACTCAATGTGCTAATACATATATAAGCTTCTACACCGGCTGTAACTTTTGAAACTTACAGTTACTGTAAGCTAAGTACTGCCCATTGTGCAAAATAGGAGGAATAATAGAAAGAATAAAATGAATGCTGGTTGTACAAAGTTTATTAACCGTTACTATACGTTGGGGGTGATTACGAACTGTGAAATATAGTTATTTTCTCACACACAGCGTTATATGGTGGAAAACTGAACACTTTATCATTAAACTTCCATACAAACTGGAGTCACTGAAAATTAAGACCCCGTTTGGATTGAGTTTCACTCGTTTCGCCCATTTGATTTTTGGTTGGAATTTTTGAAGATTCTTTTGAAAAACGTGCAAAACATTTTAGATTATGTTTGGATTGAGTTTGAGTGTTGGAGTTATAGGGGGAAAATAGGTATGCAAATGTCAAATCAATAGGTTGTGAATATAAAATTAATTGATTAAACTATTATACATTTGACTATTGTTAATTTTGTTATATATTTTTAATATCTTATATTAATAGCACCAAAAAATCAATAACAATAATAATAATAATGTAAAATTTATTACTAAATATTCTATTACGTATACATACATATAATAAGTTGAAGAATGAATCTACTTGTAAAAGTGTAAGTAACGAGTATGTCAATACATACATCTATATATGTTCCAGAAACTTGCATATATAATCCCTCTAACAAAACTTAAAATAATGGAAGTTGTTATTGCGTAATTCATGTGTAATTTATATTAAATCTCAAATTTTAGATATTACATCTAACGTACATTTTATTATAGAAATAAGCATGATTTACTATGACATTTGAGTATATAAACTTCAAAAAAGTTATAAACTACAACATTAACCCACAACGAAACTATGTAAATTAAGATGATAATTTCTATAATAAATCTCAATTGAAAAACACAATCAGCAAAAATTCGAAAGCTACAGTAATTGTCTTGGAAAAAAAATTAACAGAGAAATTAAAAAGGGAGAAAGAGAGATATGGTAAAGCATGCGAAATTTGAAAAACAGCTATGAAGTAGTCTTTACTCTCATTGGACTTGGTAGGGTCAAGTGTTTGACTATTTCAAAAATTGAAAGTTTTGAAACAATACAATTTTTAAGCGAAACTTTCGAAAAGCCTTCCAAACCATTTTGGGCCAGCCAAACCTTGAAAAATCCGGGCCAAATTCGATCCAAACGGGGTCTTAAAACTTTAACCATTTCCACTTGCTTTTCAATTATTATTTGATCGGATTGAAACAAATTCATTCATGAGAAACTTAGATCAACTTCTGAATAAAATCTGCTACCTATCTTGATCATCACAACTCGCATATATATATATATATATATATATATATATATATATACGCGCATAAAAAGAACATTCAACATTGCATGTTAAACCATGGCAAAGCATAAAAAATAAAAGGGTACTACTCATCATATATATATCGTAGTTTATCAGCAAGTTCCATATAATGCAGAAAACATAAACTGCACGAGATTAAGGACAACTCAAATGTCGACTGTTTGGAGGAGGAGGGAGTTTAATTGATTTACCCTCAGCTTTACTCCTATGTACAAAAATATAACATACATCAACAGAACTCTGATCAATGATCATGGCGCCTTACTAAAGAAAAACACAACTCTCCTTGTGAAAGATCTTAGGTTCTGCAGTATTACTTGGAATTGTATACAGTTGCACTTGACAGTAGTTGCAACAACTTGACAGTAGTTGCAACTGTACACAGAAGTGCAATAGAAAGTGGTTCTTTAATTTTTAAAAGCAGTTTGACTGTTGCAATTGTAAAAAGACACTAAAACGTAAAACAGTAAAGAACACCAGAATTTTAACGTGGTTCGGTCCAAATGGTCCTAGTCCACGGGGTTTGCACCCAAATGTTTGACTCAAACAATACACTACTTAAGAATTACGATGTAGGTTTACATCAACCCAAATCTTAGACCCACTCTAATATTTGCAGTTGCAACACATATCCCTCAACTATTTTCGGTGTACTCGATTGAATCGAAGATCACACTAAGCTATTCCAGAGTTCCTCTGACTTAATTTTCTTCTAAAAGACTTTGACTCGATACATGACTGATCACAAATTATCTTTTTCAAAGTGTCCCTTAATTGTGTCGAGTCTTCTCCTTATATAGGCAAGGCAAAATCTTCAGCATATCTTTTGTTGCAATCCCCAGGAAATCTTCCTTCCTTATATGATAAGCGCGTCGATGACTCTGTTGCAATCCAATATTGATTTCTTGCCTTATCTTACACGGATTCTGCATGATCACGTTAGATACCAAAACGAACATGCCTACTTTATTCGTCTAGATACATAATAAGGAGATAAATGAAAGTTAATATTTTTAGGATGGGATAAGATCTTATAATGATAAGGAAATAAGTATAAGATAATTGCCATCTAAAATTTAACCTAACTAAATAATTTACACAAAATAAAACCAATAAGCAAAAATGGGCCGATTGGTTCAAGGCCCATATCGAGTGTGGGCAACGGCCCTAACAATCTCCCCCTATGATTTGTTTTGTCAAAATCATTGACCAATCTGCACAAGAGGTTAGAATACTTAAGCATAAACAACTTAAAGTCCACAGTGCAAACAGCAAAGAGTACGGAGAAGATAGTGGTTGCAACATCGGTGCAACCATCCGACAAAACGACAGTTAGTACGAATGTTACTGAGTTCAAAAAGTTATTTAGTTCAAAAAAAATACTCCCTCCCCCTGAATTGCAACTCCCCCTAGCTTCGTCTTCTCCCCCTTTTTGAGAGAACAAATCAAGGGGTGCCAGTACCCGCCAGTTCCAACAAGCGATCGAGCTTGGAAGCCTGCAACGCCAGGGAAGTGCTCATCTCTTTATTTGACTTGGTCAGCTTCTCAACCAGGCCACTCAGGCGTGAAAGTTCCATGTGGACACCCTCAATACTGGCGGATGCGTCCGGAAGAGAGCCAACGCCTTTCATGGATGGGTTGCCAGTTGCAACCGGAGAAGGAGGTGGTTTGTTCAAGACCTTAGTACTTACCGGCATGGCCTGGACGTTAGTGAGTTCATCTCCCTCTACCTTCAAGGTGGGAAACCGACTCGTCAGGACCTGTAGATTAGCGATGGAAACCCAAGCGAGGGATGAACATTGGGGAAGGCCTCGCGCTAGATCCGTTCAAAGACCAGTTTACCTAGGTCAATTGCAACTCCCGTGCCAATGCGAAACAGAACACTGGCAACTTCTACACTCACATTAGAGGTTTGCGAACATGGCAACCAATGGCAAACGAGTATGCAAAACAAGAGGTTGTACCTGGGGGTGAGATAGTTGGTAGGGAGGGGACCAGATGCCCAAGTTTTGACGGTGCCACCTGTGAGCTCGCTGGCCACTTTGTTCAGGTTCTTCTTCAATTGCAACTCGGAGAGAGTGCCGGTCTCCACAATTGGGGCCTCCAACTCTTGGGAGAGGAGATCAGCAGTGAACGAGCAAAAATTCCCTTGGATAAAAATCATGTGATGCTGAAGTGATCCCTCAACATCCAGTTGGGTAGTGAGTTTCGCATAAAACTCCTGAACATGTACCTTCACATAACTATCAGCTTTGCAACTAACCAACCCCTTCTCTTTAGTAAAGCAGGGACACCCGTTTTGGCATAGGACTTGATCTCCAGAGGGAGTTCTTCAACCAGAGGGCATTTTCGGTACTCGAGGAACCGTTTCTGAGCTTCCGGTGTGTAGAACCGTTCTGTGTGAGCTCGAATGGCCTTCAGGGCCGTGACCGCTGGTGCAACATCGGGCAGAACAAACTGAGTGTCTGTGACTGGAGGAGCTTCATTTTTGGACTGAGTGGTGGATCTAGCCTTCTTCTTTGGTGGCACAACCTCGACTGCCTCCTCTTACGTGTCTTCTGCATCGAAATCCGCCTCAGAGGCTGAATGTTCAGACAATTTGTGAAATCGTCGGGTGCGAATGGGCTGCCGGATTGGGACCTTGGTCCATTTCCTAGTTGCAACTCCAGGAGTGGCAGAGGTGGGTGGAGCAGCAGGGGCATCACCGTCCTCGTCGGAATCAGATGTTGGTGTGGTGGAGGCATCCACCTTGGCCTTTCCCTTGGCCTGAGTAGAAGCCCGCATCGGCGAGGTATCAGACTGATGAACATGCGAGGAAGGAGATTTAGGGGTGTTCTCATCATCACGATCAACGGCGGCTGGTGGGCTTGAAGGAATAGTCTCCAACGGATCCATGTCAATTGGTTCGTCGGAGAAGGCAGCAACAGGTTTCTTGACAGAGCTAAAGAGAGAGAGAGAGAGAGAGAGAGAGAGAGAGAGAGAGAGAGAGAGAGAGAGAGAGAAAGAGAGAGAGAGAGAGAGAGAGAGAGAGGGAAACCGTGAGATGTGCGTGAGAGAGAGAACTGAAAGTGAGTAGTGGGAAATAATGAGTGTGAAGCCAGCAATAAATAGATTTCCCTAACCCTAGAATTTAGGAGGGAGATTTTCCCACCAAAACGCAGTCTCTTAACCTAGTGAAACTTTCCTTTTAGATACAAATTAAGATATGCACGTAAAAAAAAAAGATAGAGGCAAATCGGGTTGAGATAGACATATGGTAACAACCTTGTAAACTCATAGACTAAAAACATCAACTCCTAAACGCACACGCAAGGAAACACAATCGTGAAGAGATTAGGATTCCACAGAGTACGTAGAATTGAATCCAGAGACACAAGCATACAAGGAGCGAAATAACATAAGATAATCACATATTCCATATGAAGAATCAGCCCCAAGATGTAATGCCGTGCAATTTCCTCAGTTGCAACAGTTCAAGTGTCTCGTATGCAACTGGGAGCTTTCACTCTAACACATTTGTGAACAAGGTAGCTCTTTTCAATGAGTAGATGCATGGGATAAGAATTGATAGCTTTCACACTTGTCAGATAGCATCACAAAATTTCCTTGAGGTGTAATTACGACTTTCCTCAAGAATTTTTTGTTTTTTTTTAATTTTTTTTTTGTGTTGATCCGCGGTAGAGCATGACAAACAATCAGAGGACTGTCTAAGAATGGAATTAGTGATTAAGATCAGAGAAGTCACCCTTAGTTGAAACAATGTCCCTGTTGCAATTCACATAAGGCAGAGAGGCCTAACGACTTTCGAAGGTGCTCAAAACATGTAACATCGAGAGCCTTTGTAAATATATCTGCAAGTTGAAGATCGGTACACACATGATGTAATTCAACTGTCTTAGCCTCTACTAATTCTCTAATGTAGTGATATCTAATATCAATGTGCTTGGTGGGGGAATGTTGCACCAGATTTTTAGAAATATTGATAGCACTGGTGTTATCACAATAGAGACGAATTTCATTTTGTGAAATACCGTAGTCTTCCATCATCTGCTTCATCCACACAAGCTGGGTGCAACAGCTGCCTGCAGCAATGTATTCAGCTTCTGCTGTGGACAAGGTGATTGAGTGTTGTTTCTTGCTGAACCATGATACGCGATTTGTTCCAAGATAGAAACATCCCCCTGTAGTGCTTTTTCTATCATCAGCACATCATGCCCAGTCGGCATCACTGTAACCTGCAAGTGAGAGATTATTATTGAAGTTGTAACTGAGCCAAAGTCAGTTGTACCAGATATATCGAATGATTCTCTTAACAGCCTTGAGATGCGACTCCTTTGGGTCACCCTGGTAACGAGCACAAACTCCCACACTAAAGCAAATGTCAGGGCGGCTAGCCGTGAGATACAACAGACATCCAATCATGCTTTTGTAAAGACTAGGATCCACCGAGTTGCAACTCTCATCCTTGCTGAGCCGGTCAGTTGAGCCCATTGGTGTTTTCACGGGTTTGGCATGTTCAAGTCCAAATCTCTTGACCAGATTCTTGGCATACTTTATCTGTGATATAAATATCCCATCATCTTGTTGTTTGACCTGTAAACCAAGAAAATGTGTGAGTTCACCGACCATGCTCATTTCAAACTCATTTTTCACAACATATATAAAGTGTTGCAACTCGCTTGGTAATGTAGATCCAAACACAATGTCATCTACATAGATTTGAGCAATAAGGATATGGGTTCCAAAATGTTTGTAGAACAAGGTTCGATCTACACTTCCTCTAGTGTACCTGTTATCAAGAATATGGACAGTGAGTCTTTCATACCAAGCCCGGGGAGCTTGCTTCAGCCCATAAAGAGCCCGTTTCAGTTTTAAAACATGGTTGGGAAAGTTTGGGTCAATAAACCCTTTGGATTGTTCAATACAGACTTCTTCGTTCAAAAATCCATTCAAGAAAACACTTTTGACATCCATCTGAAAGAGTTTAAAGCGCAAGACACATGTAACAACAAGTAAGAGGCGAACGGATTCCAGTCTTGCAACTGGTGCAAAGGTGTCATCATAGTCTACTCCTTCGACTTGAGTATAGCCTTGTGCAACTAGTCTTGCTTTGTTACGCACAATGTTTCCTAGCTCGTCGGTCTTGTTCTTAAATATTCACTTAGTGCCAATGATGTTTACATTGGCAGGTCTAGGTATGAGCTCCTAGACATCATTTCTTTCAAATTGATTAAGTTCCTCCTGCATGTCTTCAATCCATGCTTCTTCCAACAGTGCCTCCTTGACGTTCTTGGGCTCAATCTTGGAGGTGTAACACACAAAGAGAACCATGTGATGATACCTTTTGCGCGGAAGATCTCGCGTGCGAATTCCTTCAATCATGTCGCCAATGACTGCTTCAGGAGGATGGTTTCTCCTGATATAAGGAGGGGGCCTCCATATTTTCTACTCTTTCGTTCACTTCCCTTGCAGGTTCAGTTGCAACAGGCATTTCAGAAGTGGTTTATGTCTATGGTTCCTCAACCTCAATTGCAACTGGTGAGACAGTTCTGGGAGGGATTGGACATGATTCCTCCTCGTCCTTTGACTCAATTAGCTCAGTGATCTGTACTTCTGAGGATGTTGATGCAAAATCCCTGTAATCATCAAATTCGACATTAGAGGATTCCACAACAGTTTGCGTACATATATTAAACACGCGATAGGAATGACAGTTTCGAGAATAACCAACAAAGATTCCTAAGTCAGATTTGGATTGGAATTTACCTCGGGATTCTCTATCATTGAGTACATAACAAACACACCCAAACACGTGAAAATGTTGAACACTAGGATGTTTACCTTTTCAGATTTCATAAGCAGTCTTAGTTGTACCTGGACGTAGGTACACGCAGTTTGTTACATAGCATGCAGTGTTTACTGCCTCAGCCCAGAACTTGAGAGCCAGTTTCTTCAAGTTCAGCATAACTCGAGCCATTTCAACTAATGACCTATTCTTTCTTTCAACCACACCATTTTGTTGAGGTGTAATGGGAGATGAGTATTCATGAAATATTCCCTTATCAGTACAGAAGTTATTAAAGTTGGGATTTTCAAATTCTTTTGATAGTTAAGTCCTTTTCAGTTGCAACAGTGTTGCAAAGATTTTTGAAGAACACAAAGGATTCATTTTTCTCTTTTAAAAACTCAACCCATGTGAATCTCGAGAAGTCATCCACACACACAAAGATGTAACGTTTACCTGAGATACTTTCCTTCAGGATAGGTCCTACAAGATCCATGTGAAGGAGTTCCAGAATTCTTACAGATGGAGTGTGTTGCAACACGGTATGACTGACCTTCTTCTGTTTCCTTCAAGGCATGAACCGCATTTCCCAAGAGGTTTGGATCCGAGTTTAGGTAGTCCTCTTACGACTTGCTTGTTATAGAGATGAGAAAGAGACTTGTAGTTGATGTGTCCAAGCCTTTGGTGCCACAAATCTGCAACTGTATATGCACTAAAGTTACATGTTAGTGACCTAATAACAGTTTTACAATTAGTCATGGTATAACAGTTTTCAGTACTTCTTAACCTATGTAACACCATGTTCTGAAGTTGATCCATGACTTCACATTCATCTTTTGTGAAGAGAACATATAGGTCATCGTCACACAACTGACTAATGCTAATTAGATTAGCGTGTAGTCCATCAACATAGAATACGTCCCTTAGTTTAGGAAAACCCTTCACGTTCATGGTTCTTTTTCCTATGATTTTACCCGGTTTCCATCTCCAAAAACTACATCTCCTTTTTGATCGTGAACAAAATTATTCAAGATGCTCTTGTCCCATGTCATGTGCCTGAAACAACCACTATCAAAGAATCAAGTGTTAGAATAAAAAGCACGTTGAGAAGTGGAATTGCAAGCAGTAAGACATGTTAGAGTGTTCGATGATTTCTCAACCCAAACTTGTTTTACTGGTTTTACCGTTGCAACTAAAGTTGCATTCTGGTTGATTTTCTTCTTCCTTCGGTTTTCTCTTTCTTTTGGTCTGAGCCTCAGGTTTGTTGGGAGGGAATGCGTGATGTGGTTCCCAGAGATAACAGTAAGGTCTGATGTGTCCCCGGACACCACAGTGGTGACATGTTGGAACAAATCTTCCTTTTGCGAACCTGTTAGAGTGGCTAGAGTTAGTGACTGGTAACTGAGAGTTGCAGCTGGATTGTACCTGACCCTGAGGAGCTTGGATCTGAGAGTAGTCAAGCAGAATTTCAACTCCTTTGGGTACTCGTTTCTTCTTAGATACAGTGATTTTGGTATTTCCAAGAAACTTTGGTTTGGCTGGATCATCATATCCTACTCCAGTCTTATCAGTTGCAACTTTCTGAATGTCCAGAACCTTATCTAGATTGTCGCTACCTGGACTGAGTTGCTTTACGTTCTTCACTAAGTCGTCTAGCTCTTTTTGAGTGAGATCGCACACGTCTTCTAGTGCCCTGTGTGCCTTGAGTGCCGTGTCAAGATCAGCAGACATGAGATCCCTTTCCCTTGTGAGTGAGAGAACTTTTCTTTCAAGTTCTAGGATTTTGTTGTTCATTCTCACTGGACTCCCAAAAGTCGAGACAATTCTGAGTTGCACCTCAAGTTTCGAGTTTCATTTGCAGATGGCATCCATATCGTCTGTGAGATTCAACTCATCACTGTCTAGCGAGATGCAATCGAATTTCGTCAGATTCTGAATTGCAACAGCCATGTTAGCTCTAGCGAATGGAATGAACGATGAGAATGCAACATCGGCAACTTCTTCTGATTCATCCTCACTATCTTTGAATTCATCATCACTCCATGCTAATAGCACACAATTCTTGTTTTTCTCAAGGAGGTTGGTGCAATCTGCCCTTATGTGTCCAAATCCTTGGCATTCCCTGTATTGAATACCTTTTCCGGACTTTCTGTTGTCAAGTCGATTAGTAGCGGAAGGTTTTTTAAAATTATCAGAGGGACTTGCAACTGGACTGGAAAAGTCACCTTTACTCCAATGTTTGTTCATCTTGTTGAACCTTTTTGTGAGGAGCGCCAGTGAATGCACTAGTTCAGTGTTGGAACTGGTCTGAGGAAGACTAGCCTGGAGTTCAACTCCTTTGGAGATGGTGTCACCTTCAATTTTGAGTTTCATTTCCCATGTAGTGAGTGAGCCCATGAGATCGGCCAGGGATAGTGTGTTGACGTCTTTTGCCTCTTTAATGGCTGAAACTTCCATTGCGAATCTCCCTGGGAGGGATCCCAAAAGCTTTAGCACAATTATGGATTCTGGAAAGTCCGCGCCAAGGATAGTGGCTTCACTTGCTAGGTGTCTGAGTTTGGAATGGAACTGAGCAATGGTGTCCGTCTCTTCCATATGTACGAAGTTGAACTGGTCGTTGAGCAGTTGCAACTTGGATGCACGAACCTTATCATTTCCTTGGTGCGCGTTCTCAATAGCCTGCCAAACATCTTTTGCCACTTCACAGTTAGAAATACTCTTATATTGGTCATAATCAACAACAACTAATATGATATTTAAGGCTGTAGAGTTATAATTAGCTAAGAGTTCTTCTGCATCGGTCCATTCCAGTTCGAATTTGACTCTTCCCTGTTCGTCTGTTGGTGGGGTCCACCCTTTTAGGATGCTTTTCCATGCCTTTTGATCCCGCTGTTTAATGAAGTTCCGCATGCGATTCTTCCAATAGGAGTAGTTTGTCGCTGTCAGCATTGGTGGTTTTATGGTCGACATACCTTCCCTCATTTCCTCCATAAGAAAAACACTTAAATAAAACAAAGATCTTTAAGCCAGAATCTACACTATGTGATACAGTGACCCGTTCTTGATGCCTATTGAAAGATCTTAGGTTCTGTATTACTTGCAATTGTAAACAGTTGACAGTAGTTGCAACTGTACACATAAGTGCAACAAAAGGTGGTTCTTTAACTTTTAAAAGCAGTTTGACTGTTGCAATTATAAAAAGACAGTAAAACGTAAAACAGTAAAGAACACCAGAATTTTAACGTGTTTCGGTCCAAATGGTCCTAGTCCACGGGGTTTGCACCCAAATGTTTGACTCAAACAATACCTTACTTAAGAATTACGATGTAGGTTTTACATCAACCCAAATCTTAGACTCCCTCTAATATTTGCAGTTGCAACACCTATCCCTCAACTATTTTCGGTATACTCGATTGAATCAAAGATCACACTAAGCTATTCCAGAGTTCCTTTGACTTAATGTTCTTCTATAAGACTTTGACTCGATACATGACTGAATCACAAATTATCTTTTTCAAAGTGTCCCTTAATTGTGTCGAGTCTTCTCCTTATATAGGCAAGGCAGAATCTTCAGAATATCTTCTGTTGCAATCCCCGGGAAATTTTCCTTCCTTATATGATAAGCGCGTCGATGATTCTGTTGCAATCCGATATTGATTTCTTGCCTTATCTTACACGGATTCTGCATGATCACGTTAGATACCAAAACGAACATGCCTACTTTATTCGTCTAGATACGTATAAGGAGATAAATGAAAGTTAATCTTTTTAGGATGGGACGAACATGCCTACTTAATTTTTACGCGTACAAAATAGGAAGAACCCCTTTTGTTACCGTCTAAATTAGGAAATATCTGATATATATACCCATTACCAATTATTTACCTCTTTCTCTTTCCATATATTCACTTTAGTGATTTACGGAGATTCAGACTTCTCCCCCGGGGGCATATATATATGGTATTATAATTAATTTAATGAACCATGTGTCCTTTATTACCTGACCCTCATTTATATATGTTGTTTCGTCGATCGATAGTTTAATTATATTTTCAAATTAATTAGTTCCTTTCTTTAATAAAGTTTAGTAACTGAGCCTGAGCCTTATTTTATATATGCTGTTTCGTATAAACAAGCAAATTTCTGGTGAGGGAGAATCATATTTGCCCACTTTTAGATATTAGGTTGTATTAGACCTAAAGCCGGGGGATGACTCTTGTGCTATTGTTGTACATTTACGACGAAATTTAGTTTGTAATTTACTTCGACATTAATTTATAATGAATTAGTAAAGTTCAAACTTGAAACAGAGTCCATCTAAACATTCAGTGAAAAAAATGTTTGTGCAACATGAAAGTACGCTGTACGTCATTATCTGAGTATGGTACTGTAAGATAAGTATTAAGAAAAAACATAGTAATTTCTCAAAATATTCGAGCAATATAGTTGTCATGGCTTGCCCAAAAGAACAATAAAGCTTTGTTATTGATTAATTTTATTTATTACTGCTTTTTGTTGAAACAAATGCTCGATTGTATGAAACATGTCCAATCGCATGCAATTACAAATTTCTTTTGGAACAAAAATAGTTTCCGATACATAGTTAACATGCATTCATTAATTAAAATTACTAAAAAACACAGAAATGTGTTGAATGCAGTGTGATGATGAGCCCGCGCATTTTCTCATCAACACTACAGAATCCACATAACACTTGTTTAATCGCTTTGCAAAACCATCATTAATTGTACTCATTACCATCATCATCACACCTCTTATATCTAAAACATTCGAAATATATTCAGCATATAAGAAAGTACTATATTTATTCCCAACGAAACTAGTACCGTTAAAGTCCAGCCAAAAAATTCCAACCAGTTGTGAATAGGCACATTTTCGAAATTGTATCTCGTTCAGAAATATAACTGGTATCAATTATTAGCTACTTATATAAATTAGGGAAAAAACCATCCTACCCTCTAGACATACTAACAGTTTGCATTTACCCCCAATTTTGATTCTTTGTACCCGACCCCCCAACTTTGTAAATCAGAGTACGACGCCCACTTAGTCATCATAAATAGCATATTTTTGAAATATTTCTTTTTGAAGGGCAAAGTGCAATTTGCCTATTGTACCACTAAATTTTATTTTTTTATACAATACACCCAATTATTTTAAATTCAACAAAAAACACCATATTCTTTATACCAAAACTTGTAATAATGATGCATTACACCTCCCATTAACTAAATTCAAAATTTCGAGCGAATCTAACTTAAATTTTAAACGTAACACAAATTATTCAAAACCTATAATAATAAGAAAAAAAATCTTAAATATGGTACAATGAAAATCGTGATAACTCATTGAGCTTTAACTCTAAAAAAAGAGAACTCGTGATCTGTTATGAACTTCATCTTCAACCGGCTTCAACCTGTTTTGCTTTATTGACTTGAAATTGATCTTATTCGATCGTACGAGTATTGAAATCAATTTACAAAACGTGCCAATTAATTGAAAGGAGTTCATATAGAATGAGTTGGTAGCGCATGCATTTAAACCCTGATGGTTAATCTGATGAATAGAATTATTTAATACTAACGATGATAAAGCTGCTCTAATATGCATAGTATTAAATTAAAGCTAAACTACACAAGTAGTTTCTTTTTTAATAAACTTTGTCATATGAAAAATGCGTATGTTTGACAGAAATTAGTATAACATAATGACACGTAAATAGAATATTACTTGTATATATGACACTGCCACTTAACAATATATTTTGGTCTTATTTCGTCCCGTTACAGAACACCCTTAACTGTTATAATGGGCCTGATAAATGCCAAAATAATGCTAATCGAATATAAATCGGACTAGCTTGGTCCAGAACACCTAATACAAGCTGACTAGGCAATATATATAAAATTACAATATCTCTAGTGTAGATCGAGTTATAGAGATCCGATCTACTAAATGTCGAATCGGGCAACTTCGATACTGGGTACGTCGAATTGGTCTATATCGAATATGGATGCTTCGATATTGGGTATGGTTGAACTCTTGAGATGTTCGATCGAATGAGGTATATCGAACTCGGGCCCTTCGATCGAATGAGGTATATCGAATTCGGGCGCTTCGATATAGAGTAGGTGAGAGCTGATCTTGAATGTCCCCTCAGAATGTCAGAGGATGGGGTATTTATAGGCAGTTGGGAAATGAGTATCGAATCGGGCTGATTCGATCTATCTCTTAGATCAAATTATGCGCATTCGATACTCACTTAACATAGAATTCCTTCCGTTCGATATACAATTTAATGAGCCCTTCTTTGTGGGTTGGCCCAATATTTATATTGGGCCTTTCCTAAATACCCCGATCACAACACAAGAAAGATATATGGATGGATAAATACTCTTCATAGCTACACCGTGCAAACTCAACTCCAAGCATTAACAACCTTGGTGGAATTATGGCTTGTTTCTCAATGTCGTTTGGAAGAAAAAATCATTGTTGGGTTTCGATATTGGGCGTTAAAGAAGAATACATTTTTTTCTTATTATTATAGTTTTTGAAAAAATTGTGTCACGTACAAAATTCGAGTTGATTCGCTAGGAATTTCAAATTTAGTTTTTGGGGGGGGGGGGGGGGGGGGGAATGCATCATTATTACAAGTTTTGATTTGGAGGTTTTTATTGAAATTTAAAATAATTGGGGTGTACTGTATAAAAAAGTAAAATTTAGGTAAAATAAATTGTTAGGCAAATTGCACTTTGCCTCTCAAAACAAATTGGTCCAAAAATGTACTATTTCTGATGACTAAGGGGGACATCGGAGGGGCGCCATCCTCCGATTTACAAAGTTGGGTGATCGGGTGCAAAGAATCAAAGCTGAATAAAGTGCAAATGTGTAGTAAGTTTAGGGGGTAAGGTGCTTTTTCCCTATAAATGATCTCAGTCACTACTCATACTGTCAAAAAGAAAATCTAATCGAAGTCTTTTTAGCTATCAATTCATACCTTGATTTCTTTAGAATATGCAATAATTCATACTATGGCGTGACGCACTCATCAATCGAAATTAACATATTGGTAATCTTACTTTAACCATATGCTTATGCTACACGGGCATGTTTAGTCTAAAACGATTAGTATAACAATGGGCACATTTTTTAAAATTAAAAAGAACATATGGTTGTAATAATTTAATAAGTACAACGTGAGTGATAAAGGAAAAAAAAAATCAAAGAGCAAACAAGTAAGCTACTATATTCCTGCTGGTTAACAGTTAGTTATTCATATTTCAAAGGAGCCTTTTGATAGTTTTCGTAAAATTAAAATGTTGAGGGGGTTTCCTTGAATTTATGAAGTTTTAAGATTTCTGTATAATTTTTAGGAGTGCAGAGTGCATAGTGTCCATCAATTTATAAACCTTTTTTGAAATTTAAGATATTTATTAAGTTTTTATGCCATAATATTAGAGGCTAATTGTAAGTAACTGACAAATAATTATATATAAGAGATGGCCAATTCCAAGAGCTTTTGTATAACCCTTCAAACCTTTTGAGATTCTCTCTAAATTTTCCGCGCTCTGTGAGGTTCTTGTGTAGCTTTTAAAATATATGAAGTCAGTATGTAGTTTAACTTTTTTTTTTATTTTTCAATCTTTTTGGTGATTCATAGTATTTATAAATTTTTGCAAAAATCTGGTATTTACAACTCCTAAAAATATAAAAGATAGAAAACGCACAAATTATAAATTAGGACAAAATGGGCCAAAAGGTTGAATAAAAACATCGTAGAAATAAAATAGAATTTTCGTATTTTTGGTAATATGCATACTCCTTTTCTGTTATACATAAAAAATAACTTCATTTCTTTTTCTGTATTTATAAAAATAATGATACTTTTTGCATGAATGTAAACGTGTTACAAAGTAATCACTAACAAGCAAAAGTATTATGCTCATATTTTGCTTTCTAACCAAAAACGTTTCCCTCGCCTATGTGTGCAACTAAAATGTTAAAATTCACATAACTTGGTCACACTTCTCTATTCACTAAGGAGCAATTTACTGTCTTCGATTTAATAAATTTGACACTAATTCCTAACAATAGAAAACGCTACTAATATGGCACCCACTAATTTTAATGGGGAAGTGTTAAATTGTTGATCTTGCCCACACCAACATAATAATAACAATATTTCTGGGCATAACCGGAAAAAGAACGATTAATGATTTTTATCTTTTTATAATTTACATTGGCATGCAACATACTGGAGTCTGATCGCGCATGAGTGGCGTTGCGTGCACAATCGTTCCAAAAAACTGACGTTATAGGAGTCGCGTTGCAGCGTAGATCGCAGGCGCGCTATGTGAGCATTGCGCCACAGTTTTACCCATCTCGATTTTGAGTTTGATTATACAACAACTGAGTATAGCGGAAATCTATCTTGATGACGAAGTTAAAGCCCTACTTTTATTTTCATCTTTACCAGAGAGCTGGAGTGGGACAGTAAATGATGTTAGGGCCTCCGCAGGAAGGGTAAAGCTGAAATTTGACAAAGTAAGAGATTTGATAGTCAGTGAAGGAATTTGCAGGAGAAAATCAGGCCATTCCTAGGGAAATTCTTCAAGTTCAGTTTTGAGCACAAAATTCAGAGGTAGATCAGAAAAGAAAAATTCGAACGAATCGGGGTAGATCGGAGTCGAAGAAGGGAAAGAGTTCCATTGAATGCTGGAACTGCAGAAAAAATGGTCATTACAAATTTGATTGTAGAGGACCGAAAAAAGATGATAACTCAACAAAAACCACCACTGAAGAGATTAATGATAATAGAGTCTTGGATTTGGTCATTACAAATTTGATTGTTTCATGCTTGTCATAACAAAAACTTAATGGAGAATTATGTTGCTGAAAAATTCGAAAGTGTTTTTCTAAGCGATAATTTTCCTTTGGATGTTGTGCGAAAGGGAGATATTCAAGTTAAATCTTCAAAGAGATGCGTTTGGACGATGCGTGCTGTGAGGCACATTCCTGGCCTTAAGAGAAATCTGATCTCTATAGGAAAATTGGATGATGCTGGTTATGATCTTAATTTTGGTAAGGGTGCTTGGAAAATAATTAAAGGAGCCATGGTAGTGGCTCGAGATTTGAAAGAGAGTACTTTGTATATGACTAACATGATAGCATTGGAGTTGCTTATGAGCATGATGATGCTGATTTGTAGCATTGTCGACTTGACCACATGAGTGAGAAAGGGATGAAGCATCTGTGTCCAAAGCTAAATTGTCGGCTCTGCAAATAGTTAATATGGGTCTCTATGAGGACTGTGTATTTGGAAACTAAAAACGAATTAATTTTTTCAAGGGTGGTAGAACTCTTAAGGAACAAAAGGTTGAGTTGGTGCATAGTAATTTGTGGGGACCAACACTTGTCACGTCTCTCGGTGTAGGGGCGGAGCTAGGGGTGCATGGGGGTTGCACCTCCAACTTCTCCCTAATTACTTTAGTAGTAAAATTATAATATACATATATTTGTTATTTTGCATACTGATTGTTTTGCACCCCCAGAGAATTTGATCTAACAAACGACCCACTGTTATTTTTTATGTCTTATACAATTCTATAAAATGGCCCACTTATTTATCATTTTGTGATAATCTCCACTAAGTTAAAGCCCACAAGATTAAAAGTGTAAATATACTTTAATCATGGCACACTTATTTAATTGCACACACAACTCAATCACACCTTAATTATTTATTAAAAAAAATCATATTTATGCCAAATAACAAGTCTTTGTTCAATTCTTTATTTTTGACATATGTCGTTGATGTATCATTGATATTTACACAAATAAGTGTCTCGAGTTCTATTACGTTTAGAATTTAATATTTTGTTTTTTATAATTGCATTATTTTAGTTATAATAGACTTTTATATCTATTATTTTTTTCGCATGAAGTAAGATGGGCAATTCATAAAAATATTTGTAAAATATCCCTTTTAAACTGTGTAGAAATGACATTCTAAATAAAGTTTTTTATATACATGTCGATGAATAAGAAAAAATATATATTTTAAAAGGAATAGTGAAAATACGGTCTCTCATGACATCCTTAGCTTATATGCATTATTTAGAAGAAGAAAACATCTTATGATTGGAGTAAAAGATTGATTTGAAAGAAATAATAGGTTATTTTGTCAACACGTGCGTATATTACATTTCAACATTTTTGGCTCAAGAACGCTGGGGCCACGTACCAGATGCTAGTCAATCTCATGTTCGAGGGTGTGATTGAAGATACGATAGAAGTGTACGTCGACGACATGATTGTGAAGAGTCTAAAAGAAGAAGACATGCCCGGGACCTTACCCGAGCCTTCGAAATCATGGATCGATTCAGGATGAAGGTGAACCCTCGGAAGTGCTCTTTCGACATCCGGGGAGGGAAGTTCCTAGGGTACGTGGTCACCCCGA
Source organism: Linaria vulgaris (assembly GCA_948329865.1). Taxonomy (NCBI): domain Eukaryota; kingdom Viridiplantae; phylum Streptophyta; class Magnoliopsida; order Lamiales; family Plantaginaceae; genus Linaria; species Linaria vulgaris. The sequence continues at coordinate 80,411,326 of OX415253.1, forward strand.
AGGGGATCGAGGTTAACCCCGAAAAAGCTGAGGTCATTCTCAACATGGAATCCCCAAAAATGGTGCGAGATGTGCAGAAACTTACAAGAAGAATGGCCTCACTGAGCATGTTCATCTCTCGCACCTTGGAAAAAGGGATTGCCCTTCTTTAAGATCCTCAGAAATATAAAAGACTTCCAGTAGACCGACTGCTGCTAAGAAGCCTTCAAGGAGCTGAAAGAGTACTTAATCAAACCGCCTCTTTTGGTGAAACCCGTTCCCCATGAAATGCTCTTCCTCTACCTCGCAGTGGGTCGATAGTATTTGAGTGTCGTCCTGGTCCGAGCTGAGGGAAAGGAATACCTACCCATCTATTACGTCAGTAAGACCCTCCTAGATGCAGAGGCCCAGTACTTACGTATACAAAAGGTCGGGCTAGCACTAATCTCCACCACCCGAAAGCTCAGGGCCTACTTCTTGGCCCATCCCATCACTGTACTCTCACATCATCCCCTCCACGCTATCCTCAACAATCCTGAGGTCTCGGAACTGATAATCAAATGAGCCATAGAGTTGGGAGAGTTTGATCACCTACGCCCATCGGCCAGCAATAACGGTCTAAGTGCTAGCCGACTTCATCATTGAAATGTACGAGGAACCTAAAGAAGAAGAGTCGGAGCCCTTATGGCACCTCCACATAGATGGGTCCTCTACCATCAACCACAGAGGGGTGGGCATAATCTTCAGAAAAATAGCTCCAGATGAGCCAGAGACTATTTTGGAGTTCGCCATCCGGTTGAGGTACCCTGTATCCAACAACGAGGATGAGTACGAGGTGCTTCTCTTTGGAATGCGATTAGCCAAAGAGGCAGTTACGAAGGATACTCGTACATAGTGACTCCCAACTCATAGTACGACAGATCCACGAGACCTACGAGGCCCGTGAAGAAAACATGAAAGAGTGCTTGGAAGGCGTCCTCGCAGGGTCAACCTTGTTCCAAGAACACTCCATTAAGAAGATCTCTCGCTCGAAGAATAAAGACTCTGACGCCCTGCCCAAACTAGCTAGTCAGGCTCAGACTATCAGCACTCAGAGAATCACCTTCTTCACTGCACAAAAATCGGAAAGGAAAAACTAGGATGGTGAGGTCCAGATGGTGGCAGCCATCAAAGAAGATTGGATGACAGAAATTATCGACTTCATTAAAAATCTGGGGAAGTACGCCCATGATCGGGCCAAGTAGCGCGCTATGTACCGTCGAACTGCTCGGTATTACATACAGAATGGGGTGCTCTTTTGATGCTCATGGTCCTATCCTACCTCCCAATGCGTTTATAAGGAAGAAGCGCAACAAATCCTAAGGGAGATTCATGAATGGTGCTGCGACAATTACTTAGGATGAAGAGGCATGGCGGCCAAGATTATCTGGTAAGGGTATTACTAGCCAACCATGCAGCCGACTGCAAAGAGCATGCTCAAAAATGCCAAAATTGGCAGTTGCACGCCCCCATTATACACCAACCTGCAGCTCATTGATAACCAGACACTAACCAGACACTATCCCTTGTCCATTTGCCCGATGGGGAATCGACATCGTGGGGGCCATGGTTCCCGATAAAGGTCAGAAAAGGTTCTTACTGGTTGCTGTGGATTACTTCACCAAGTGGGTGGAGGCAAAGCTTCTCTCTAAAATTACTAGCCAGGTCGTGATAAACTTCCTCTGGAGAAATATCCTCAGTTGCTTCGGGTGCCCCAGTAGCTAGTAAGCGACAATGGGCTCCAGTTTCGGAACAACCTCATGGGAAGATGGTGTGATAAAAGGGGAATCAAGCACCGCTTTACGGGCGTGGGATACCCACAGGAAAATGACCAAGTGGAGATAACTAATCGAGCCATATTGAAAGTGCTCAAGGCTCACTTGGATCGATATCAGTCTAAGTGGGTCGAAAAAGTCCCCGGAGTCCTATGGGCTTCCCGCACTACCCCATACAGCCTCGTATACGGGACATAGTCGGTGGTCCCATCAAAAGACGTAACACAGAGTCTAGGGGTACAAGAGTACGAGGAAGCTTAGAACAACGCAAACCTCGCCTTGGCCCTAGACCTACTTGAAGAAATAAGGATCCAAGCTGCTACCAATGCAGAATTCTATAAGGCACGAATGACCAAGTTTTACAACACTCGAATTCGACCCCAATCCGTTTAAGTCGGGGACCTCATTCTAAAACGATAGGAAGCCACTAAAAACAGAGGCAAACTAGAGCCAAAATGGAGCGGCCCTATCAGATCTCCAAGATCCCCGGGCCAGCTACCTACTTGCTCAAACACATGGATGGTCGGGAACACACCCGAGTCTGGAACAGTCTCAATAGCTGGAAATATTATCTTTGAAAGCTTTTGAGATCGACCTCTTACAACGAATCTATTTTGTTCGCATAGTTAAGTGTTTGTATTTTGACTTAGAGGTTATACTTGTGTAAAACAAACATACTATCGACAATAAAACAACTACATTGAAAAAGTTTACCGGCTTGAGAACAAAGGGCTAAAGAGAAAAATTCCATTAAAAGGCAATAAACTGAGCACCAGGTCTTGAGGAAAACTAGGAAAAGCCCTAATAGTCGACAAAGCCATCCTAAAGCCCACTCGGACCAGATCCTTGATCTCGAAAGCCGAATCCTCTTGGCTCCTAGGGGGTTTAGCCGAGCCTAGTTGGGCACATGCAAGGTTGTCTTTGAGCTCTTCCCTCACAATCTTGATCTGGCGAAGTAGACGGTCATGCTCCTCTCGCAGCGGTGGGATCGCCTCTAAAGCCCAATCGCCTCTCTCGCCCTTTCCTCCCATTTCTCAGCCTTAGCACTGGCGTTAGCCATCGCCTCTCCAAGGTAATTCTTCAGTTCCCCCATGTCCCGATCCGCAAACTCTCTAATCTCAATGGTGCGTCCACGAGCTTCTTTTAAGGCATTCTTCAGTCAAGTCGCTTTTTTCTTGAGCATTCCACAGAGAAGCTTGGAGAGCATCACACTATTAGATTACGGTCTTCAGAGTGGTCGGACTTTCCCGATATGTTCCCAAGGCATCCTCGAGTACCGTGAGCTACAAAAAAAAGAAAAAAAAAAGGCCAAATAAGGAAAGTCAGAAGACAGACGATTGTAAAATGACCAAAAATAAAATGAGGAAAACAAAGTATCACCTCATAGATACTCTTGCAGAACCTCTCCCACAAGGTTCCATCGCTAAAGCTGTCGAGGAGCTCACGGTCTCCAGGGTTAACAATAGTGCTCACAAAAGAACAGTAATAATAGGGATCCACATAGCCCTTCAGGAAAATCAAGGGCACAACAAGGTCGTGAAGAAGCTCCACATCCGGAGAGGATCTCTTCCTACTTCCTGACTTCACCGAAGGTAAAGGGTCCATGAGGCCCTTCCTCTTGCTCTTCTCTGAGGACTGGGCAATGAGTCGTTGCCTTTCTTTCTCGAAGGACCTCCAACGACTGGGATCCGATCTGTCAAATGATAAGAAGAAGTAGGCAAGGTGGCAAAGTCAAGAACAATTCAAAATGGAGGTATGAAGAGATCAGCAAAATGTTTAGCCATTACAGGGTCCATGGGTTGAGGCATACCTTCCAAAGCCTCCTCGTTTCTGATCTTCACCATAGACCCCAGGACCTCATAAACATCAGCAGATGTCGTACTATCTAGATCACGTGAGCAATACTTGCCGTCGGAGGAGTCGAAAGACTCAGTCAAAGTAGTCTTGGAGGACTTCAGAAGCTTCCGGCGTCACTCAATGTTCTGTAGCTCCAAGTCGGTAGAGGAATCTCGAGACAAAGTAGACCGAGTCAATATGAGTGAGTGCTAGGAGATGCCGTTGGAATGGGACCTGGGTGTAGCTAGCCATCTCCGCACCTGGAAACACGAGCAAAAACTCGGTAAAAAAAAGAGGGAGTATACTATATTTACTTACGGAATTCGTCATTTAGATGAAGCATTCAATTTGTTTTCTGAAAAGCACACAACGATACTTACGGAATTTGTCATTTAGATGAAGCATGGTCGAAGAAGGGTGTTCATCCAGCCCTCCTTGCAGACCCGCGATCAGCATGACCATCGGCTTGCGAAGCATTGAAGATGTGTCGTACACCCCGCCGCTAAAAAGGCCCCTCTGGCTCATAAATGTGGCGGCCTTCATGAACACCTTGGTAGAGGGATAAAAATACACCAAGCCCCATTTTGTAGGCACGCCTTTCCACTGTGAAACCGACTCTCCAAATGGGCCACGAAAAAGTACCCCCGTCGCCAATCCCCGTTGTTATCACGAATGAATAGTGTGAAGAAAGGTGAACCAGGTGCAGTCGCCCCCAGCAAAAATGCCCCGACTACGTCTGAGGAGTGCAAGGGATGTTCAACAGATGGCAGCAGAGTATGGACCCCACTAGTTCATGGTAGGAGGCAGGAGTCAGTTGACTCGGACAAACCTGCCAAAAGATGAAAAGATCCCTAAGGACTGGATGGAAGAAGTAGCGGAGCCCACAACGAAGTTGCTTCGAGTATACGGTCATGTAGCCCTCCAAGGGTTCATACGCCCTCTGTAGGCTAGAAGGAATGATCACATCTACACGATCGGGGAAAATGTTAAACAATTCCAGCAAAGAACGAGCGTCATTCATGGTCACGACTGATGTCGTGGATCCGACTCGGAGCCTACTCATCATACGTTTGGGCTCCATATTTTCCCAGGTGAAAATGACACCATTGGCGGGGGCATGGTAAGGTGCACGGTGGGAAAACACCGCTAACACACGGTCCGCCGCGGTAACCGGCGAAACGAAGGAGCTGCCACCACGTGCACTACCAGAATAGGGACTTCTCGCACCTCACTCAGAAATAGAGCGGACATATGATGAAACAGCCACCCTTCGACGACTACTACGCTGGGACGCCGCATTACTACTGCGGAGGGGAGAGAACGGAGAGTTGAGAGAATCGCGAGTGGCCTTCTCGCTTGGAAAGATAGTTGTGGGGGGGGGGGGGGGGGAACTATAGCTGTGAAAGTAGCAAACCTTGAAGAAAGGTATCTCTTTGTAGAAGAAGTGTTAGCAGAGAAGAGGAGTGTGAGGAAAAAGGAAGAAGGGGTCACACTTTGATAGCAGGGGAAAGACGGTTCGCATTCAAAACTGGATTGAGTTCCCGCCCATGATTCAAACGGTGGAACCCTTTAGTTTCCCACTCACGACCCCTTGCAACCGCTACGTTGCCCGAATCATTACTGCCCTAGAATGTCAGGCGTCACCGTATGGGATATAGACTGGCGCTTCAACTGCCCGCATCTATTTGCATGAGTGCCCATTCCCAAGACTGTCAGTTGAGCAGACCAATAGGCGGGACGATTCAGAATAACGACCACCTCGGGAACCCATTGCCACGACTACCCCTTCATTAAGGGGCCAAAAATCATCCACGATGTCTATGAGTGATTGTGTAAGACATCAAATTTTTTCCAAGTATGGTAGCCTCGAGCATCGAAACCAAAGTTAAGCACCCTCACGGCATAACTCTCACGTACACTCGCAAGGAGATCGTAAAGACTCCCACAAGTGGTGGCCACGGGTACTCGTGTAAAGGGGTCAAGACAACTTCTAAGTACGATGGCAGTGGCTACCCGCGCAAAAAATAGAGAAACTCTAAAAAACACTACGCTCGTAAACACCCAAAAAATGAAGGGGAAAGTCGAAACCTCTCGTACGAGGTAAAAACTGGTACCTATGTGCAAAGCCAAATTTTTCTAAGTATGGAATCGCAAAAACAGAATATATCAAAAACTTGGTTGTAATCCCGACCATAGAAATATGAGGTTGTAGCCAAAAACATCCATTAAACATAAAAACCCGGGGGGAGAGGGGACTACCCGATACAACCGCAAAATAAAGGCCATGCGGCCACAACACTCTCCCTAAGCTACATATGGCTAACGAGGGAGGGAAGGTCTAGGTGCAAGGGAAGGGGTCGAATCATCCTGGTAGAAGCCAACCTCCGAAGACAAACTCCCGGGCTAAAAAACTCTAGTTGGGTTTCCAGTTAGCCTCCTTCCCCATGAAGGACTAATTCTTCTTCTTCACGACGGCCAGACGCTCGTTCAGAAGTTGCTCCGACTCCTCAAGCTCTCTCACACGGGTCAACCGACCCTTAGCTCCGACTCCTCAAGCTCCCTCACTCCGCCTCAACCTCTCCTAGCTTCACCTTCAAGGCGCCCCTTTCATGGGAAGCCTCCTCGTAAGCATGCGATAGCCCCATCAACCCTATCAGGCTCTGCACAAGCAACAGAGGAACGAATGTTAGCAATAAACTCATAAAACGAAGGAAATACGAAAAAGAAAATATGCTCACGAAAGCCGCACACAACTGTGCTACAAGACCAAGCTCTAAGGGGCTCAAAAGAGAAGGGGTCGGAGAAGACGCCAAAGAGGCCACCTCACGTAAAAGACCAAGGCTTTACTCCCCGAGATTCACGGCATCCTTCAGAAGAGATCTCAAAGGGGGCTGCACAACGGTGCCCCAAGTAACGGCTTCCTCAGTAGATGCCACTAGACCAAGAACACCAGAGGACCAGAAGGCTCAACCTCACAATGTTTAGGAGCAAGAGATGACGACCTCTTAACTACCGACTCCACCCAAACAGTTGGAAGTTGAGGCGTGGATGGCTCACCTCCTCTAGTCCCGCCAATATCCGCAGCACCCTGGGCCTTGAACATATCCACGAGCCATTCATCATCTTCCTCTTGCCTCACAGGCAAATCCGTTAAAAGACAAGAGGGCGTAGGACTTTCCCCAACCTGCACATGCTGAGTCATCTCCTCGTCGTAATCCTGCACTAAAATATATTGGTCCTTGGAAGATACCTCAACTTGCTCCCTAGGACGCTTCTGCATGGATAAATCCACATTATTCTCAGTCGATTGGCTCGTATGAGACAGAGCCTCACGAGCAGCGCTTCTTCCCTCTGAGGGCTTATTTACTAACGCATCTGAAGTGGCTGATCCCCTAGTCCCTTGAGGCATCTTGGCTATCTCATTCTTCTTTTTAGATGGACGAGGAAGGGGAGCCTCGCACTTCAGCTTGTCCATCGCCGCCTCTGCAAGCAGAACAAAAATAGAACAGCAAAGGCCAGATTAAACAATAGAAAGAAAAACTTGAATAAAAGAAGGCTCAGAAGATAACCCAAAGACTTACTTATTTGAGGATGATTGTCCCTAATGAAAGGAGCCAAGACGATATCATCGATCAAACCACAGTTAGCGTAAATGGATGAGAAGACTTCAACCTGTGACATTTCACTCCAACTGAAGGTGGAAAAACCTTTCCGCTGTAAGTTGGTCCGTAACTTCCGCGATATCGTACCTAGCGGGGATCTGGGGGTCCAAATTTCACGCCCTTGGAACTCCCTGCAGGATGTCCTCGTTGGAATGGCGAAGGAAAAAGAACTTCTCTTTTCAGCTGGTATGGGGCCCTAGAAGCTCGTGAATGACCCTCTTAGTCTACTTTCGCATGGAGAAGGTGTAGAAGAGCTTATCTCTAGAAGAGCTTGTCAGAGAGAAGGCCCCAAAATATTGGCTCACTAGACATAGGTAGTTGTAAGCCGTGCATATAAAGGTGAAGGCAGCCAGAGTCGACCACCCATTGGGAGAAAGCTAACTCGGGCAGAGCATGCAGGCCTTAAAGACCTCCCAATAGAATGTCGTAAGAAAGGATCTCAACCCCGCCTTGATTTGGACGAAGTAGACAATGTAATAATCCTCACGAGGGGAGGTCACCCTCTCGGGCTCCAGAGGCACTTCAATTTCCAAGCTAGCAACATCCGCCCCATACTTACTGAACTCAGCGACGACCTCTTCACGTGAATTCACCCCCTCCGTCAAAACCCTTGGTGGCGACGCCGCAACAGTCGATGTTTTTGCCTTTTTAGTAGACGTCTCTATCATACCTAAGGCGGCATGACGTCGCCGCGAAGGCCATTCAGCCACAGGAGACATCGTCGCCCCCGTAATCACCACATCTGACGTTGCCCCATGTCTTTCCGCACTGACAACCTCCTCGCCGGAACTGCTCTGAGACGCCATTATATCCCCAAAACATTTTGAAAGAAATAAGAAGAAAAAAAGAGAGGGAAAGCAAAATGAACTCGGATAGATTGAAGACAGAAATGTCGAGTCCTATCAATTTATAGGCGAAGAAGTTGGATCGACGTTCTTGACGCGTGGCGTGAACGCCCCAACGTATGATCCATTGTTGGAATGTGTCGCACATGTTCACAGCATTAGGATCACCCCCTATTTTCTCGTATGCCGCTACGATCTCATTAAAATCCCCTTGCACGAGCCATGTGATATTAATTTGCATCGACATCTCTTCAAGTTTGCTAAACACCCTCTTCTTATCATCGGAGTGGGGTCGAGCATAGATGTCGGATATTCTCCACTTCCCTAGTTTTTTTGGGCCAATAAGCGCGTGAATGCCCTGGTAGTCGTTATCTTTAATCTCGACATCAATCCCGCCCGAATTCCATAGCATCTAAATTCCCCCATCCATCCTGTCCGTCGGAGCAATGCAGAAATCTGTGTAACCCAACGACGGCGCAATCTCAAGCGCTTTAGCTTATGAAACTCTCGTTTCAAGTAAGAAAACAACGTCGGGTTTGTGGACCCGAATTAACTCTCTAAAGTTCGATCTGAACTCCATGTCACCTGCCCTTTGGAAGTTCCAAGTAATTACCTTCATTGATGGATTCCCTAGGTGGTGCATGAACATGGGGTCGTCAAGAATCAGACTCGTCCCTGTGAGATATAATTGTCTCAAGAGCTCCATCATGCAGAACTCATGTCATCTCTTTTCCCAAGCGCTCATTATGAAGAATTTCCATTGATGAAGAATATTCTCTTCCCTCTCGATTGTACACGTTTCCACTTCCATCTCCCATATCCACGGCGTTGTCTCCGTCACAAATATTGAGTGAGGCTGAATTCATGATGTCCGTAAGGGGCCGCTGAAGAATTGCCAATGGGGCATTGAATTTTTCTCGGGTTCCATCTTTCAGATTTTTTTCCTGTATTCGTCTTGCTTGAATCTGTCCCCCGGACTTGATTTATATTTTCCAAGTGCTCAAAAGAATTCTGCGTGCTAATTGCAATTCCTATATTCGTCTTTCTTGATGAATTTCCTTGTTTGGTTATAGAATTTTGCTTTGTAGCCGCAATTCTATTTTGTGTAGAAGTCTGGCCCATATCCGTGTCTATTCCAGGGTGGAAAGACTTACCTTGTAAAACTCTATTCATGGAATTTTCAACAGCCACATTCTTGCCTTTTTCCTTGTTGTACGATTCCCGAGCCTTAACATTCTGGGTAGTCTCTCTAATTGTGCCTCTTCTTCTTCTCAAGTTTCACTTTTTGACCAAAAGCCACTCCCCAAACTTGTTTTTTTCAGCCTTCTCCAATAGCCAATCAGTTGATGCTTTCTTAGCGAGTTTAGGTGTCTCACCCATATCCATAATCTGGACGCGATCCACCTCGCTATCCTCCGATCTTTTTTTTCATGCAAGCATGAGTCGCATGTTCGACTCTTCCACATGAATAGCAAATATTAGACAGATTCTCATATTGTACTTGGTACAATTTGTCACCGATATACACGGCTCTCTCGAGAGGCATATTAGTGTTGATCTCCACACAAAATCGTGCATATTTTTTCCGGGATGTCGTATACGTGTTCCCGTCTATCTTGATTAGTGTACCAATTGCTGAAGCGAGTGGTATTAGAACCGATTCGTGGAGTCTATGGAGGGGCACTTTGAATACTCGTACCCACGTTTCGATGAGATGTCCATTTGTCTCAAACTCGGGATCCCATGTTCGTATTAAGAGGAAACTTTCGGCGAGCTGCCACGGTCCTTGCGTGAGGATACGTTCTCTTTGCGTCGTGGTTATCCCTTTCAAGCAAAACCAACCCTGCCCCATATCCACTGGTTCGCTTCCCTCCGTTAGATACCTCATTATGCTTACCTTGTTGACGAGATTCAGGTAGTACCACGGTCTTCCCATAACCTTCAGAATTATTGCATTCGTCCACCCTTCCGATAAAGATTTTTCCAAATCTTCTGAGATCTCGATGGTCTTGTATTTTCTGTTCTCAGTTGGGGGTAGAACCCTAGCTTGTCCATGCACAACCGCTCTTTTTGTGTCCTCAATCCGCACATCTTGAGGGTGCACCTTATTCGCATATGTCATTCTAGGGTTAGGTAGACTTCCAAATTGGATCGATGTGGCGGCGGTTTTGGTGCTCAGGGCAGTAAACGCGTAATCACTACGCTGTCTTTTGAGGGAGTTTGCATCTTCTTCCATCGAAGTTATCCCATTAATCGTACGCATAGTTGTTTGATTTGGGGGAGGATCTGGAGAAAACGTCTCCAACTCCATCTCTTCATTGTTCGGTGATCCCTTACTCGCCACACTAGTTCTTCACGTGACAAAGTATGATTGATTAAGCGAGTAAATTCATCTTTCTTAGACAAAGAAAAGATATACTCGCGGAGAAGGAATTATGTTCCAACGAAGATTTCACTCATTGAAGAATAGGATTTATGCTAGAAATTTACTAGATTTATGTATGTGTTAACAAAACTATCAAAGACTATGGAAAACTTATATGCTGGAAATTAAACATAATGTATTATGACAATATATATGAAACAATATGAGAATTATATACAACGGTATTTACGATTACAGCATGAGAGAGACAGAAGAAAAAAAAGTTGTGTGTATTTTATTAGTAATTAAACATAATTATTAATTTGATGAGTTAATGTGGGAGGTGGGGGATTAGTTTATGTGGGTCAATAGATGCTTACATATCTATATATGATTAAAGGGAAAGAGGGAAAGGAATAGGGTTTAGAAATAGATAAATTTTGCCGCTTATGCACAAGTCTAAAGAGAAATGGTGATGTCCAAACCAAACTAATTAATTAAGTGGGTCCCTTGCCGTATCTGTGTAAAAGTCAATGTCTTTACTTACTTAGATGGATCCATAACAAATTATAATTCTTGCTAATTTTCAGAAAACTCTTTTACAGCATGCAATACTGTTCTTCATCTTAAAATAAGTGAAATAGAGCCAGATAAGTATATGAATTACACGGAGTATTTAAAGTACGAACGCAATCTTGTGTTACAATTTTCGAATACATTAGTCGGTGCATTTTATTACATATGAGATGAGATGAGATGAGATATGAGAAAACGTGTTCCAGATAAACTTCAATTAATGTTTTGATTTGGAATTGGGGGACCAAAGCAACCGTATTGATTTTCTTACATTTCATTTTTCATCTGAATTAATTAAATTTAGATAATTTACTAGAAATGAAAAATTTGGGTAGTAGCATGATTGGTCCGCTTTTGCTTGTAGGATTTATTATAAGAGGACCTATAGGATTTATTAAGGAACCTATTGATCTTATATATATATATATATATATATATATATATATATATATATATATATCACCCAGTTAATCCAAAAACACACGTTTGAAAAACAAGAAACTAATCTTCATTTTCAAATAACGTATTTCACTCTATCTGTTTTCAAATTTTATAGGAAACGGGAGGGGGGAAAAGAAAGAACGAAAAGTTATATTCCTAGGTAAATCGTATTTGAGATGTCTGGAGTATTACGTGCCCGTTTCATATTCGTCGTGATGGGTACGTATTTATTTGTAATTTCGTTTAGTTTTTAATTTCTCCTCAAAATCATTATTAACTTTTTTTCTATTTTAACAGGTCATGTCGCAGGTGCACTACATCACGTCGTACCAACGTAAGGAACATTAATTTTGCAAGTTTTATTTTCTAAAGTTTATAATTATAACTTTGTCTTTTTTTATATACCTTCCATATAATGTATAATATATATAGATATATATATATATGTGATAAAAATAAAAATAAAAACATAAAAAGAAACATATATTTTCATTCCTCCTAGTTAATTAGTAATAGTATGGTTGGCTAGCATCGTCTCATCTTATTTATTTATCATTTCGTTTTAATTTTATAATAAGGATAAAGTTTTGGAGGATAATACGGATAAATTCCACGGCACAATATTCTGGAGTGCCATACGTATTGGCCTTCCTCAATTACAGCGTCTCGACGTGGTATTGTTTATTTATTTATTTATTGAATATATGTTTTTTTGAAATATTCTTTTTGTAATATATGTTATCTCATCGTTTAACATTATCTATGGCCTTAGTTAGTTATCAGTATGAGATTTCCAATATTAGTCATGTCAATTATGTATTATTGTGTTATGTTTATGGGATCGGGGCAATTGTGGAGGTGTTCTACGTAATCACTTTCACACTTTACGCTCCTTTCAAAGAGAAAAAGACCCTGGCCGGACTTTTTATTGTTAGTTTTGCAATAATTTGCACAATAGTTGCAATCTCAAAATTCTGCTTTGAAGACCATGATAAGGGACTGTTTTTCACTAGTGTTTGCACCGGAGTAACTTCCAGCATAATGTGTGGGTCGTGTCTAATTGATATAGTAAGTTCAAAAACCTCGTTTAGAATTATTTTGTGGTTTTATTATATATTTAATTAACATGTTAATTATATGTTTGTTCAGATTACGGTAATTAAGAGTAGAAGCGTTAAGCATGTCTTTATCGACATCAATTGTTATTTTCAGGGGAAGCACTTTTTGGTTGCTTTGTGGAATTTTATCGGAGGATAAAACACTTTACGTAAGTTATGCGTTATTATTATTATTATTATTATTATTATTATTATTATTGTTGTTATTGTTGTTGTGTTTTGTCTCGATCTTTCACGTGGTTAAACAATGGTTTATATTTCGCAGATTCCTCATACTTTTAACACATTGTTTGGGGCAATGATGCTGATCGTCTATGCAAAGTACAAGATCAGTCGTACTCCAGAGATGGCCTAGTTTATTTTGTAATTTCATAATCCGTATGTGATAAATAGTAGTTATTGCTACTTTACAATTTTGTTAAAAGTGTTGGGCTTTAGTAAAGAGCTTTATATGTTTAAAAGACTTTTATAAAGTTTATAGCAATGGAGTATATGAAAGACTACGTATAGTTATCCTTATTCTATACAAATCAACTTTAATTATAGTTCTGCTATATATCCAACTGACCATTTTTCCTTTTTTTCTTTTTTCTTTTTTAAGATAAGCAAATAGAATCTAAGCTCTGAATTGCATGCAGTACATACACGTTTATGAATAATTTATTTTCATAGGCGTGTCATACTCTGTTATTAATTACCTCACTCGATCCGTTGAAAATTGACTTAAAACGGATTGGGCGTTTTCCCCTGCATTAAAAGCCCCCGCACTGACTAAGGGAGAAAAACGAGCTTTGTACGGCGACCGCCGGGCGGTCGCCCCTTAGTATGGCGACCGCTGGGTGGTCGCCCCTTAGTATGGCGACCGCTGGGCGGTCGCCCCTTAGTAGGCGGTCACCCCTTCGTATGGCGACCGCCTAGCGGTCGCCTTGGTGTAAGGGCGACCGCTCGGCGGTCGCAAGCGGCCCACGACGAGGGGTATCCGCGACCGACGCGGCGACCGCCCCGGCGGTCGCGGATACCCTTCAGGCGACTGCCCATGGGCCTTCTGTAACCGCCCGGGCGGTTGCAGATGGCCCAAAATTCTTGTAGTGATTCACGCTCCAATTCTTATTTTTTACTTTATTTGGCACCAAAAGTTGCCTTTATATTAGAAATCTCCTGATCATCTGTAGAAGCTATTGTGTTTTATTTGGAATTATCTGTTATAGACTTATAGTACAATGCATATATTCAAAATTTGTTTCTTTATATGTGATAATGACCAAGTCCTAGATGAAAAATCAAATTGCCATCATGCGTTATATTAATAAACAAAAGAACTAGATGAGAATAAGCACAAAGAACTAGTGTACCAAAAACTAAGTACAATGATTAAATGCACTGAAAAAATAAAAGACGGCTTAAAAGTCGGATATTCAATCTCTAAAAGACTGTGTGCACTTTTCTAATACATATATATTGTAATTACTTTGTGCACTTTTTGAAAAAAAAAACTATAAATATTATGTGCACTTTTCTAATATACAAATGTTATATTTACTATGTGCACTTTTTTCATATACAAATAATATATTTACTATGTGCACTATTCTTATATACAAGTACTATATTTACTAAGATTTGATCTCAAAATTACGTTGAAAATGTTTATATGAGCGATATAGAAAGGTTATTAATAAACAGAAACTCGAGTTTATTCTCCTATAAAGCCTTCTAAGTTTTGTATCTTATATATTTCAACTTGTATGTTTTCTTACAAGGTTTTCGAATATGTTTTAACAAAACATAATCTTTTCTGGTGATATTACTTTACAAAATTACAATTTCATTATTATGTAGAAATGTCGGGCTGGTCGGCTACCTCCTCAAGAGGGAAAACCGCGTCGCATAAAAGCTGCCAAGACCACAACTAGTGCAAAAAAACTTTCCAAGCCCTCGAAGTATGGCATGCTCCCTCGTTCTGGAAGAGGTATTCAGACAAACAAACCTTATTATGCCTGAAAAGACAATTTGTTAGCTAGTCTAAATATCTCGCCCACGAATTGATCTAGATGCCTTTTTTCTCGTCATTAAATAATAAGACAGAAGCTCCGACAAGGTACGCCTTTTTTATAGTCTGATTTCATAAATCAACAGTTAACAATCTTTGGTCCATAATTTGTAAGTTTTTGAAAAAGAAAAAAAAAATCAAACACATGTCATTTGTGTACAGTGCAAGGGCACTTTCACTTATTGCTACAACATAATGCATTTCTTTTAAGTCTTCTTTTAAATCACTGCTATGTATCCATATCACACATAAAACAAGATGATATGACCAAATCGAAGCAAATGAATACAAGATACATTACTTCACTTTTGAATAATATTATTAAAGATTCCCATAAAAAAAATTATTATGGAAAATAAAAATGCCAGAATTCTCCCTAAGATCGAGTTACTTCTTGTGCGATGTTGAAGAGTTTATCTCCACCGAAACCAACTCCAAAAATCTTGCAACATAAGGCTGCTAAACTTATCTTGTACATTTTTATAATCTTACTGTAGACAAATAAATTTTGTCTACTCCAATTAAATATTGACAAGTGTCAAATTAAATTTTTAGAAATTAAATTGATTATTTCTATTTTTAATTTGGAATTTTACTAAATTAAATTCCAATTATTAATAGGTTAATTAATTAATTTTTTTAATATCTATTTGATTAGCCAATCAAATAAAGTCATGTGGAAAAGATAGAGTATTTCAACCAATTACATTATTACATGTGGAAATATGATGTGTTTCTTGATAAGCAAGCCAAATTAAATCCATGCTTATCTTGAAAATAAAACCGACCAATCACAAGCAAGGAGCTCTAGGTTTTTACAACTATAAATAGGGGTCCTCTCATAAAGAAAAAAACACACAAAAATATTCACAAGTTGAAGAGGGAAAAGCTTCAAGTTTTTCGTTGCACCAAGTTCATCCATCTTCAAGCGTTATTCGCGGGATTCAAGGCGTTCTTCGCGAAAACCTTTGTTTGATCCATCATCAAGCCCCAGTCCACCAAATAACCATTTTTGAAGATCACACTTCTGCCAAGGAAGATCGAGCTTCAACAAATTCAGCATATTCGACATCAAGTTCATATCGTTCTTCAACAATCTTCAAATCAAATTCCCAAATCAAGTTTCCGTTCGATTCGAGATCAAGCTGCCAAGCCCTCGCATCAACGTTTGTCTTACATCCAAGTATTTTTGAAGATCAAGATTCCTCAAAAGAAGATTGGCGTTCAACAGGTTCGTCGCGAAGATCAAATTGTTCGTCGCGAAGATAAAATCAAGTCAAATTGTTAATTCAAGATCAAGCTCAAAAGCCCTTGGATTAACGTTCAACTTAAACCATAGTGGAAGCGATCAAAGTCAATTCCGCCGTCAAGTCAACCAAGTTTCATGATTAGAAAAGAATTAGAGGAGTACTAGAAATTGTAACCCCATATTCATTTGAATAAATAAATTTTATTTGTACTTAACTTTTCTTGTCTTTATTTTAAAGACTTAGAATTTTTAACGCTACACTTACTTAAGTTGATTTAGTTCTATCCTATCAGTATTAGTAGGGAAATCAGTTATCACATTTTCTATATAAATGTACTCTCATTCTGTATTCCTGTAACAGAACACAAAAAGTACTCTAATACATACAGAATTATTCTTTTAGTCTGCTGCTTGTATTTCTTTATATGGTATCACTTTGAGCCAGCGACTAACGTCAAATATGTCATCTCCCCCCCCCCCCCCCCATCTCTTTTTGACAATCCCTTGATAAATTTATCCCAAGTCATCACCCCACCCGTGCTCAATGTCACCAAACTTACTAAAGACGGCTATACAATCTGGAAAGCTCAAATGGTTCCGTTCTTTCGTGGTCAAGGCCTCTTCGGATATCTTGACGGCACCATTGGCAGCCCCCCGAACAAATAAACGCTGCCCATCCTGAAACTGGAACCGTATACTCTCTTCCTAATCCTCTATTTGCTACTTGGCAGAGGCAAGATGCAATCATCCTTGCCATTATTTTCTCCACTATCTGTGACGATGTTATGGGTCAAGTCGCCAATTATAAAACATCAAGTTGAGTTTGCCATGCTCTTGGAACAAATTTTGCCTCCCACTCTCGTGCTCGTGTGATCCAAATTTGCACCGAACTCGCAAATGCTCGGAAATGAGCTCTTTCTGCCTCTGATTACTTCATGCTTATAAAAAGATATTCTGATGATTTTACTAATGCAGGCCATCCACTCACAACAGATTAGATATTATCATATCTTCTTGTAGGTCTTGGACATGATTATGATCATTTCGTCACAATGGTGTCCGCTCGCCAAGACCCTATCACCATTGAAGAAGTGTACTTCTTAATACTAACCACTGAGTCCCGCCTCAACCACAATAATAAGATTCCGCCGCTTCCGCAATGATCCTCTATTATCTCTCAAGGTTGTGCTAATGTTGTCACCAGGCAACCTCAACAGAGTTCACGTGGCCGTGGTGGTTATCGAGGTTGGGGGCGTGGATTTCGTGGGTGGCAGCAATTCTTTCCGTTCTAGCACGCGTGGTTAGCTGTCTAAAGAAGTTGTGATCTGTCAAGTTTGCGATCGTCTTGGTCACACTGCCAAAAAATGTTTTCACAGATTTGATATCACTTATACAGAGCAGGCAAGTCAACCTCATGCTTTCATGGTGTCTCACAAAGTCACGCCTGGTGCAGAATGGCATCCGGATACAGGAGCCACGCATCATCTCACCAACGAAGTGAATAACCTCAATATGCGCAGTGACGATTATGATGGTCTTGATCAAATACAAGTTGGAAATGGTGCAGGTTTGCAAATGACTAAAACTGGTTCTTCTATTCTTGCTAATCCTTCTCGTCCATTTATCTTAAATCACGTTCTACTAGTTCCTGAATCCTGATATTACAAAAAATGTTGTCTCGGTTCATCAATTTTGCAAGGATAACTTTGTTTACTTTGAGTTTCACCATTCCTTATTCTTTGTTAAGGATTACTCGGGACGCATCCTACATCACGAAAAGCTTGACAATGGCCTATATTCCTTTTCTCGCACAAATCAAGGCGTCCAGTCGTGTTCTTTTTCAGCCACTCATGCATCATACTCATTGTGGCACCGAAGACTTGGACATGCGTCATTTCCCTTTATTAAAAATGTTACTTCTTCCTTTTCTCTTCCAGTTGCAAATAAAGGACAAACAATATGTCGAGATTGTCAATGTGCTCGTAGTTGTGCTTACCATTTAAAAATGAACATGTTTCGTATAAATTTCCACTTGATTTAATTTATACAGATGTATGGGGACCGGCTTCTGTCTTATCGACTACTAGTGCACGGTATTATGTATGTTTTTTAGATGATTGCACCAAGTTTGTGTGGTTATTTCCCATGAAATTAAAGTCTGATGTCAAGTCCATTTTTATTCAGTTTCAAAATTACGTGAAAATACATTTTGAACGAAAGATCAAATCTATACAATCGGATTGGGGTGGTGAATATCATCGTCTTTTCAATTATTCTAAAACTATTGGTATTTACCACCGCGTGTCTTGTCCACACACTCACCAACAAATTGGTGCAATTGAACGACGCCATAGACAAATTTTTGAGGTTAGCTTATCTTTATTATCACACTCAAAATTGCCTCAAATTTGGGAAGACGCTTTTTTAACAGCTACTTACTTAATTAATCGTTTATCTACACCAATCTTGAGTAATAAATCCCCTTATCAAATTGTCTACAAACGCAAGCCAAACTATCATTTTATTAAAACATTTGGTTGTGCTTGTTGGCGTATTTGCGCTCATATAATTCTTATAAAATTGACTTTTGTTCAAAAACATGTATTTTTCTCAGCTACAACCTTAACCATCATGGATATAAATGTTTGGACCTTGCAACTGGAAAACTCTATGTCTCTCATCATGTTATCTTTGATGAAAATCTTTTCCCATATACAACTCCTAAATCCTCTACTAATCCCAACTTTACGGTTAGTATTCCTTTATTTCCTTTTCTTGGCCAAGCGCAATTTGAGTCTTCAACCAATTCTATTCCATCTGCAACACATGTACCTAGATCCGAACATGTACTTGAATCGCCACCACCACAGTCCCCCATTGTGCCTATTGAGGACAATTCTAACTTACAAAGTGTTTATGATGCTAATGCTTCTATATCTCAGGATTCACATGTTGCACATGATATGATATCTCAAGTTCCAACATCTTCATTTAACACTCATGGCACGATTACTCGCTCGAAAAATAACATTAGCAAGCCTAAATTGCCCTCTGATGGTTCTATTCGATATCCACTTCCTAGAGCTTTGGTGGTACTCAATGATCCAACAAAATCAGAATCCACTTGTTACTCTGAAGCACTAAAACACGAGCAGTGAAGGCGAGCCATGAATGAAGAATTTGACGCCTTACTCCATAATGAGACTTGGGAGCTAGTGCCTCCGAAACCCAACATCAACATTGTACGTTGTCGGTGGATATTCAAAATCAAAAGGTGAGCAAATGGATTAGTTGAGCGTTACAAAACTCGTTTGGTTGCAAAAGGATATCATCAACAATTGGGTGTCGACCTCTCGGAAACCATCAGTCCAGCTGTGAAACAGTCCACGGTTCGAATAGTTCTCACACATCTTCACGCCAATCTTTTGATTTCTTTCATCCCCTTAACGCACTATTAAACCTTATTCTTAGTTGGAATACAACTGTAATTTATTTTTTCTAAGTGATTATTTAACCGCCTAATTAAAAGAAAATAATTACGAAATTGTTACCTACATAAAATGATTAAGATATATAATTTTTTTACAGATATTAAAGTTATAAGTACTTACCATTCAAATTAAATATTATAAAATTTTAAATTAATTATATAAGCGAGCGCCGCATATCAATGTTTTGTGTGTTACATAATCCAAGGCAATTAAATTACTTTACTGTAACTTTGATCTAGACATCTTGATGTATTATAATAATATTAGACTGTAAATTGTAAACATAATAACTAAATAGTGATTTTGTGTTAGCAATAATAATGTAATTGAGTTAAAGTTATGCCTGGTACGCATAGAATATAGAAGAGATTTTCTTAGATTAATTTTGAATTTAGGAAATTTCACATACAAGTCAACTTATAAAATAAAATAAGTTAAATAGTGGGTTTCTTGTGGGTGTTTTAGTTTTTTTTATGTGCTCTTAAAAAAACAAAAAAGAGAGAGGGTATATTGGTACAAATGTCATTTGAGTTATTATTTATAATTTCTATCATTAGTAATCTGTTACCTATTTGTTAACAGCTTTTATTAACAACTTTCCTTTTTCATTGTTTTATTAATAGATTAAGTGGGAGGATGATTTTACCCTCCAAATTAGTTAGTTTATTAGTTAGCATAAATAGCAGATTAATTACCGTTGGACAGCCGCTTTGGATCCTCTCCTACATAATTGTGCTACATCTCCTCCTACACCTTGTAGATGAATGCCATGTGAAAATAACTTAAAATTCCCTAATACCATGTTTGCTCTCTCTTAATTAAGGATTATTGAAAATGAGATATTTTCTCTTAAATCTTGCAATATCTCTTCTTTTAGTAGTAATCCCTAAATTATAGCAACTAGAATCCAGTTACTTATTAATCATCATACGGCTGTTTAGTCTCATAATTAAGAATTTAAATCCTGAAAGAGAAAATTCAATTATTTTAGTTAGTGTCACAAGTTACGAAAAATAAAATTCCAGCCAAGTCTAATTTAAATGGGTTATTTAAATATATAAAAAAGTAAGATCTTAAATTTTACACTGTATGTACCGTAATTATTATTGTATACCCTTAATATAATGTAGGTGAATTATTAAACTAAAAATAGATATATTAGATATATTTTTTCTTAAAATATTTAGATGTGATTAAATCATACTGTAGCTACAATTTTTCTTTTATTTAGTATCATACTCATCTAACAATATATATATATATATATATGAAATTTAGTTAGTCACTATATGGTCAATCATAGTGATATCAAATATAATCTTTATTCTACTGTAGCATACAAAAACAATTTTGAAAATATGGACCTACAATTTGTTTTTCTGCTATCTTGGATTACAAAGATTAATTTTTCTTTAAGTTTCATTTTTTAATATCATATTAAAAAAATAAGTAAAAGAAAATTGAGATTCTTGTTCACGTACATTAAAGTAATTAATCATTAGATGAAAACATATTATCAAATAATTAGGAATAAGTTATGGTATACACTTCCTTAAACTAAGTGTCAAATGAGGAAGAGATTACGGAAAGTGCTATAATTATGAAATTAGAGGAAATATTAACTAAATTACCACTTTCTTGTAATTGTTTACTTTTAATTTAAACCAAACATTGGATTAAGAAATCTTAAATTGTGTCCAAGTGGCATTCATCCACATGGTGAAGGAGGAGATGTAGCACAATCATGTAGGAGAGGATCCAAAGTGTAACAAAAGGGGTTCTTCCTATTTTGTACGCGTAAAAATTAAAGAGTATACGCTCTTAAATTAGGGCTTATATATTATTATTATTATGACCAATATATATATATATATATATATATATATATATAAGATCATACCCTTAATCCTAATTAATCCAAAAAGGCTAGCTATACCGCAGTCAATAAAAGTTCAACCCATGCCCCACAATATATACGTTCTTCCTTGTTAACTGATCAGTTCGTTATTATTATTCTCCAATATTGATCAGTGATCACAACGTACATTAATAACAACAGGGTTCAACATGGAATTTCAAGATTTTTGATATTAGCAGCGTTAATGCTAATAAAAATGCGAGTACTGATGATTGGAGCGCGCTTTGTATGTTGGCTTTTGTTACTGTCAAAGTAGCCGAAGAACAAGAAGAAAACGAGCTACTACTACGACAAGTAAGTACTGTTAACAATAACAACAATGATACAGAATTGAAAAGTTGGGGGACGACGAAGAAACGCAAGCCTCGCGCTCACTGTCGTCGCAACAACTACGACAACCTAGTAGTAGTACCGCCAAAGAATGAGCCTAAATGGAGCACCCCTGACCAGATTCTTGAACAGAAACAAATGGAAAAAGACGTCGTCAATGGCACTCCCCGTCGACTAAAAGTGCTGTTCAAGAACGAGAATAATAACGCCCCTCCCACATTGCCTGAAAGGTTCAAGAACGCAGTCCTTAGATATTTTTCTTCCGCTCCTGGACACGACGAGGTGGTCGATCACAATTTGGTAATACAGAAGAGACTGAGTGACTGACTAAAACGGATTTAGGCACCGGGCAGAATAGATTCTCGATTCCAGTCAAGAAGATGAGTTACGACGGTTTCTTGAACGAGAAGGAGAAGGATTATCTGTGCACGCGCAATGACATGGGCAACATGAATTATATGGAGGTGAAGATTATTGAGCCGTTGTTGGAAAGAGGCATGGTAAGGCTGTGTCGATGGGAGATGAATACGAGCGCAGTGTACAATCTCAACTGGTCGTGGAAACAAATTGTGAAGCGTAACAAGTTGGAAGAAGGCATGACTGTGCAGTTATGGGTGTCCAAGACTCAAGGAGAGTTGTGTTTTTCTTTAGTAAGGCTGCCATGATCATTGATCAGAATTCTGTGTTGATGTTATATTTTTGTACGTAGGAGTAAAGAGTAAATCAAACTCTCTCCTCCTCCTCCTCCTAATAGTAGACATTTGAGTTGTCCATAATCTCGTACAGTTTGTATGGAACTTGCTGATAAACTACGATACATATATGATGAGTCGTACCCTTTTATTCTATATGCTTTGCCATGGTTTAACATGCAATTTTGAATGTTCTTTTTATGCGCGTATATATATGCGAGTTGTGATGATCAAGATAGGTAGCAGATTTTATTTTGAAGTTGATCTAAGTTTCTTATTAATGATGAATTTGTTTCAATCCGATATCATATCATAATGGAAGTGCATGCAAGTGGAAATTAATGGTTATAAGTTTTAATTTTCAAAGACTCCACAGTTTGTATGGAAGCTTAATGATAAAGTGTTCAGTTGTTCCACCCTATATATAACTTTATTTGTGTGAAAAAATAACGTAACTATATTTAATTTGAACAGTTCGTAATCACCCCAACGTAACGTAACGGTTAATAAACTTTTTACAACCGGCACTCGTTTTCTTTCTATTATTCCTCCTATTTTGCATAATGGGCACACTACAACAAAAATGGAATTTAATGACACTCAAAAATGTCATGTGATGAGTACTTAGTGACATTTTTAACTACAATGGCATTTTCTAAAAATGCCACTTGTAGCGGTGTAGCAAAAAGTATAACGTCACTATAAAATCTTTATAGTTGCATTTTTGAAATATCATGTAACATAAATATTATGGCATTATATAATGCCACAATAAGTTAATATTTTGACACGAAAAAGTCTCGCCCGGGTCAAGGGGTAGTAAGTGATTGCCAGTCGACGAACATAGAACGACTGACATGGAACACAAATGGCCGATAATTGTTTTCTTGACTCTTTATAATGGCATTATTTGTAGAATTGGTTGCATTCAATAATGCCACTACATAAACTATTTTGTGACGTTTTTTGCACTGTCGGCAATGTGAAAATTGTTCCCTTTCTAATGCCATAATTTCTTCATCATTTGACATATTCACACATCACCAATAACATCAATAATCATGGCATTAATTGTCAATGTAAATAACCACTAAATGCAAACGTCTACATCAAATCCATGTATTGCTAACAGAGCAGAAGTGTTTGGCAATGAAACAATACTTGATATATATTAATTCTTTTCACTAAAATAAGCGTGAAACACTTTTATCTAGTTTAGTATTTATTTATGTATGTGTGTAGGTATCGTTGTTTCCTATCCCGTATAATCATGTGTAAAAATTTGCTAATACATGCATATTGTACACTTTTTGGTACTTCACATCATTAAATTGCAAAATTCCTACTAGGCGTTTGACAAAAAAAAAAATCGATGCTAGGCTTTATATTATAAATGTGTGGAACAAATTTGCACATTTCACCCAAATATATTTTAAAACAACAAAAACAATGTGTCTTTTGACAATGATTTTTTGGATTTTGTCTTCAAATCTTATGTTATTTTTTTCTTTTTAAAATAAATCCTTTGTTATTTTTATTACCCAAAATTTGGTGAAAAAAAAGATAAACACAAGGTCTAAAAAGATAAGCTGAAAATGGACACGAGCATAAGTAAAACAACGTGTAATTTGTAGGTGTAAATTGGATTTTACAAATAAAATTTTAACATTTATGTTGGAGTGAAAGTAAATTTTAGTGGGCCTTGCACTTTGACTTACAAAACCTTGCCTTTTTGGATTACCCATTAGCATAATTAGAAATTATCATTTAAACTAAGAAATATATTAATATAATTATTTTATTTTTTTGGGAGTAAGTGTTTAGTTTCAAATATATTGAGATGTGAGTGTAATTATATAAAATATATTTGTGGTAAAAAATCAAATGAAATACAAGACAAGGTACTTTTAAAAAACTGGCTATTGAAATTTTAGGATTTTCATTCTTTTGTACATTTGGGCTATAATCAAATCAGTTCTTTTAAATCTTATGTCTGTACATTTAACTAAATAAAGTTGGAACTAATGCTCTAATTTGAAAGGTCCAATAACAGGTCCAAAATATAACTATTCTAATGTATACTATTCAAAACCCAATAAGCATTGGATTACGTGTTTGTCATAAAATAAAAAATGCTCAGGTAGCCTTTTCTCTCTTCAATTATCTACCATTGTGATAAATTAAAAATCACAAATCTTTTTGGGTTCTTGTTGTTTATTCATTCATTATTTTCTTTAATCAAATTATAACTTTGCAAAACAAATCTACAATTATCTATACTATAGAAAAAAAAAAGTCATCTTCACACCAATCTTTTGATTTCTTTCAACCCCTTAACGCACTATTAAACCTTATTCTTAGTTGGGATACAACTGTAATTTATTTTTTCTTAATGATTATTTAACCGCCTAAGTAAAGGAAAATAAGTACGAAACTGTTACCTACATAAAATGATTAAGATATATATATTTTTTACATATATTAAAGTTATAGGTATTTACCATACAAATTAAATATATTATATAAAAATAAATTAATTATATAAGCGAGCGCCGCATATCAATGTTTTGTGTGTTACACAATCCAAGGCAATTGAATTACTGCATTGTAACTTTGATCTAGACATCTTGGTGTATTATAATAATACATTAAACGACTGTAAATTGTAAACCCAAGAACTAAATAGTAATTGAAAGTGCAAGTATTCTGGCAATGTTAGAATGTCAATGTTAGAGTAACATTGACTGACAGAATCTAGTTTACTATCTTGCTGTGAATAACTTTATCTATTATTTTGCCTCATTCACTCGACTAATCTAGTTCCACAATTGTGATTATCTTTGGTTATTATTCAGGAAACAAACTTGGCATAGCTTGATCACTCAAAGTTTCCATAAAGAAAAGTTTTCTTAATTAAAGTTAGTCGCTTAACAAATAAGGAAGGAGGAGTTCGAGTGCAACTAGGAAACTTCCAAGTTGAGTTCTGATTTGAAGAAGGAGTCTTTCCCAAGTTAGTTCACTAACGAATGAATTGTTATTCAAGAAGAACACCGAGAACAAGGAAGAAGAGTTCGACAAGGAAATTAGAAGAGTTACCAAACCGTATGCAACACACCTTGAAGATCAAGTCAAGAACCTATATATAGGTGTGAAATACATAAAGACAAACACAGACAAGAGCTAATAATCCAAGAGATTTATTTATGAGTTGTTGAGTGGTGTCTTGCTTTTGCAAAGTTTGTGAGTTGTTCAATTAGTTCTAGTTTAGAATTGAGAGAATAATTCTAGTCTACTTTGTTGAGTTCGAGCAATTCGAGAGTGAGAGGTTGAGAGTTGTAAGAAACATATTTTCATAAACCCTCATGGTATTTTGCCTACGGCTCGGAAGTTAATATCAATATATTCACTTCTTAAATTTTGTGTTATTTAGTTTTTCGCTGCATTGTTAATATTGACGTTGTTAAAGTAACATTGAGAAGTTAACAACTGTCTCGTATCAACCGATCCACAATTTCAATTGGTATCAAGAGCCAAGCACCAACCTCACTGGTGTTTAGCGTTGATACAATAACATGGACAACTCCAACCCCAATACCAGCAGACTACATGTGTTGGAATGACCAAACAACTATGCATATTGGAAGATCAGACTCATCCTGAGAGCAGGGGAATCAGTTCTGGAGGGCTACATTATTCCTTACTTACCAAGAGATGGAGATGCTGATCTGGTGCCCAAACCCAAAAGACAATGGATAGCCAATAAGATTGCTCTCTACAACTTCAATGAAAAGGCCCTCAATGCGATTTTCAGTTGGGTAGGTAATCACATGTTTAAACTTATTCAAAACTGCACTACAGCTAAATCTGCATGGGATATTCTTGAACTTCATTGCGAGGGAGATGTGGCTGTGAGAGACTCTAAACATAGGAAGTTGCTTCAAGATTTTGAAAAAATGGTGATAGGTGAAGATGAGAGCATTGACAATTATTTTGAAAAACTGCTTGATATTGCTAACCAATGTCAAAACCTAGGATTTGTTATTTCTAATAAAACCATGGTTTACAAAGCTTTCAGATCCTTGTCTACTAAATTCACCGTCAAAAGAATAGCTATGAATGAGTCTAGAGATCTTGCAAATATGGATTTTCAAACCTTAATGAACACTTTGAAAGAATTTGAGCTAGAATTTCTAAGTAAGTCCAGTAAGCAACCTGCTTTAGCCCTACTTGGAACTGGCTCAGATAATGTAGGAAGTGATGATGATGACTATGAGTTGATCTCTTCTAACTATGGAAACATTACCAAGAAGTTTAGCAAATTAGGCTTCAAAGATAAAGGTAAAGAGAAACAATCTGGTAATGCTAATCCTGGTTATAAAAGCTACCCCCTAAATTCATAAAGTACATGGCATCAAAGAGTACTCCCCAAGATGCTGAAAAACTAAAAGATGTCCAGTCCTATTAATGTAAAGGGTTTGGTCATTATAAACATGAATGTGTTAACGTCCTTCGAGCAAGAGGAAACTCTCATTGGGTTTGTGTAGATGAATTTGATGAAGCTGAGTTCAACTCTGGATCAAGCACTGATGAACACTCGGAAGAAATCAATACTGCTGCGCTCTACACTCAGATTAACTGGTCAGGAGAAGAGTCCAGGAACTGTAATGATTCACAATGTTACTTTAACATTGAGGAATCAACAACAACACATAAGATCTTCTTTGGAAATGGGACAACAATGACTTACAGGTTAATTCTGATTCTTACTCTGATTATGATGATACTAACTTTTTTTTGTTTTCATGGTTCAGTTGATCTGGAGGAGGGACACTGCTTGGATGAAGAATAGTCTCATGATGAAATCATTGAAGAGCTTCATTCCACATTCATCAAACTTGAGGAAGAGAACATTATGCTCATCAAAAGCAATAAAGCCCTGAAATTTGAGATTGAGTGTTTGAAGAACTTAATGAAACTTTATGAAAGAGATCTTGACAGAACAGAAACTGAGTTGAGGGAGGTGAAAGATAAACTCAAAAAGGACACTAAGATCATTGCCAGATGGAATTCAGGTACTTCCAAACTTGATGAGGTACTGAACATGGGAAACACAGGTACAAATGGTCTAGGTTTTGTTGAGAAAGATGTAGTTGTGAAATCATCTAATGAGAAATCTTCCTACCTCAAAACCAGTTTTGTCAAAGAATCCTCTGAATCGAGTTCTGGTCCAGTCAGCATAGCAAAAAGAAAACGTATTTTTATCTGTTAATACTATTTTCAACCAGGTCACATTAAACCATTTTGTAAAAAATATTTGAGAGTGAGTGGTAAGAAAACAGCCTCTGCAGCTGATGCTAAACCAACAGTTGTTCCTGATGTTAGTCCAACATTGGGTTCTGGACAGAAAGGTAGAACTTGGGTTGAAAAGGTAAAATCTCCTAAGATCAAGATTGTGTGCAATGTGGTTTTCTCTGCTGTTTACTCTAACCTTTCAGGGAAGTGGTACTTTGACAGTGGATGCTCAAGACACGTGACAGGTACCAAAGAAAATCTTAAACAGGTGGTTCCTCTGGGTACTGGAACAGTCACATATGGAGGAGGCACCAAAGGGAAAATCATTGGAAATGGGACACTCAGCGTTGAAGGATTTCCACCACTCAAGGATGTTCTGTTGGTTGATGGGTTAAAAGCAAATTTAATTAGCATTAGTCAGCTCTGTGATGATGATCTGCTAGTTACCTTTGATAAAGTGTCGTGTGATGTTTATGATAGTGACAATGTTATTGTTATGTTAGGTACTAGATCTAAAGATAACTGCTATCTGGCTCAGGAAGAAGCAGAATGTTTCCACGCCAAGATAGATGAAGCTTCTGTTTAGCATAGGAAACTGGGACATGTGCACTATAGAAACCTAGAGAAATTGCAGAAAGTTGATGTTGTAAGAGGTTTGCCTAAACTATCCAGTCCAGGTAAGCTTGTATGTGGTGATTGTCTCAAAGGTAAGCAAACCAGAGTTGTTCATGCTCCCCTACAGGTACATAATGCTGCTCCTAGAACTAGTAGGTATTTTGAATTTCTGCATATGGACTTAATGGGTCCAATTGAGGTAAGCAGCCTGAGTGGAAAGAAATATGCCTTTGTAATTGTAGATGATTTCTCTAGATATGCATGGATAAAGTTTCTTAGACAGAAATCAGAAGCTTTTGATCAGTTTAAAATTTTGTGTGCTAGTATCAAAACTTTATATGGTTCCACTGTGTCTAAGATTAGGTCTGATCATGGAAAGGAATTTGAGAATGCAAGTTTCGATAACTACTGTAATGCTAAAGACATCTTCCATGAATACTTAGCTCCTAAACACCTCAGTAGAATGGGATTGCTGAAAGAAAAAATAGAACTCTTCAAGAGATGGCCAGAGTGATGTTGAATGCTAAAGATTTGTCTAAAAGACTTTGGGCCGAAGCTTTAAATACTGCCTGTCACATTAGTAACAGAGTATATCTCAGACCTGGAACTAATACGACACCTTATGAAATATTGAAAGGTGTAAAGCCAAACATTGCATATTTTCATGAGTTTGGATGTGATTGTTATTTGTTAAATGACAGGGACTACCTAAGTAAATTTGATCCCAAAAGTGAGAAGTGCATCTTTGTAGGATATTCAGCTAATAGTGCCTCTTTTAGAGTCTATAATCCTAGATCAAAGACTGTCCAAGAATCTATGAATGTTGTGTTTGATGATTTCACTTTTAAAACAAGTACTGGTGACATTGCAGTTTCTAATGTTGAACCAACATTGCAAACCGAGAAGGTTATACCAACACTGGAGCTTGAAGCTGGAACCACTGAGCAAGTGACAGGAACTGATGTTAGACTAACACCAGTCAGATCATATGTTAGACTAACAACAGAAGAGTCTGACTCAGAAACTGAAGTTGGCACTGAGTCAAGAAGAGATTCGCCTGCTAGGATACAAAAAGATCATCCAGCTTCTCAGGTAATTGGTGAGATCACTAAAAGGGTAAGGACACGCAACAAAGAGAGACTGAATTATAGTGATATGGTTAAACTGTGTGTCTGTATGAACTTCACTTGTACTGTTGATTATGCCTCATGTTTTGTCTCTGACATAGAAACTAAGAACGTGTCTGAAGCTCTATTAGATAACTTTTGGATTAATGCCATGCAGGATGAACTATTACATTTCACTAAGAATAATGTCTGGATCATGGTACCTAGGCCACCTGATGTCAATGTAATATGGACTAAATGGATCTTTAAAAACAAAAGTAATGATGAAGGAGTAATTGTAAGGAACAAAGCCAGACTTGTTGCTCATGGGTATACTCAAGTTGAAGGTGTAGATTTCGATAAGACTTTTAAACCAGTAGCTAGGATAGAATCTATTAGATTACTTCTAGCCATTGCTTGCAGTCTTAAGATGAAACTATACCAGATAGATGTAAAGGCTGCTTTCCTGAATGAGCTAATTGATAAGGAAGTGTATGTAGAACAGCCTAAGGGATTCACTGATCCTAAGTTCCCCAATCATGTGTACAAGCTAAAAGAACTTTATTTAGTTAAAAGTATGAACATAAGATTTAAAAGAACTTATTCGATAATTGCCCAAATGTACAAATGAATGAAATCCTAAAATTTCAATAGCCAGTTTTTTAAAAGTACTCTACAATTAATTACGTATAATTTGAGACTAATTAAAAATTGAAAACAAAAAGAGTTTTACAAAAGTTGTCAATGTGGGAATTTTTCTTTGGCAGTCATTTAGGTTAACCATTTTTCAAAGACGCCCTCTATGTTGACATTCAGCAACGCAAGTCCCATATATTGTATTAATTTGTAATGTTCGACATTACGACAAAGAAATATTCCAAAATTCCCATAAAATATTTCACATGACCCCTTGTCTTGTTTTTTATTTGATTTTTTACCACATATATTTTATATAATTACACTCACATCTCAATATATTTTAAACTAAACACACTTACACCCATAAAACTAAAATAATTATATTGATAAGTTTTAAACTTTAATATTTCTTAAATTAAATGATAATTTCTAATTATGCTAAAATATCTAGCATGGGTAATCCAAAAGGCAAGGCTTTGTAAGTCAAAGTGCAAGGCCCATTAAAATTTACTTTCATACCAACATAAATGTTAAAATTTTATTGGTAAAATCCAATTTACACATACAAATTACACATTGTTTTACACTTATGCTCGTGTCCATTTTCAGCTTATCTTTTTAGACCTTGTGTTTATCTTTTTTTTCACTAAATTTTGGCTAGTAAAAATAACAAAGGATTTATTTATAAAACAAAAAAATAACATAAGATTTGAAGGCAAAATCCAAAAATTATTGTCAAAAGACATATTGTTTTTGTTGTTTTTAAATATATTTGGGTGAAATGTGCAGATTTGTTCCACACATTTGAAATATGAAGAAGACTAGCATCGATTTTTTTTTGTCAAACGCCTAGTAGGGATTTTGCAATTTAATGATGTGAAGTACCAAAAAGTGTACAATATGTATTAGTAAATCTTTACACATTATTATACGGGATATGAAAACAGTGATACCTATACACATACATAAATAAATACTAATCTAGATAAAAGAATTTCACGTTTATTTTAGTGAAAAGAATTAATATATATATATCAAATATTGTTTAATTGCCAACAGTGAATAAGAAAACAATTGTTAAGCCAAACACTTTTGATCTGTTAGCAATACATGGATTTGAGCATACGACAAATAAGTTTTTTATTAAATCTACTCTTCATTGTTCAAATTTTGTCACTATTCACCTTTTTCCTCGGTGTATTTGTGTGTGATATTGGTTGATTTGCCTTAGGAAAAATACAACTGTAGAGACAATTTTCCAAACAAATCTGGTTGAATGCTTCATGGAAATTAGCCGCGCATGTGTCAAAACAATCCATAACTCCTGTCGGTTCAACGAATTGCCCATATGTTGCTTCTGCATTTGTAAAATATAATGATAAAGACTAGCACCGTGAGTTCATATTAATGACATCCTCACTCGTACAAAATAATTTTAAATTTTGTGAGAATCTTAATTGTTTTGAAGCCTGATGAGGAATATACATGGTTTTAAGATTCTAAATAATAGTATTTTTACTCGTAACTCGTATGTGCCTACGTTACGTATCTTGGACAAGACTTATTAGTTTATTTTTCTACACTATAACTTTTTGCTATTTATGTAAAGCCGTCTGTGGCTTAGTATTCCTACACATCAACCACATATAAACTACCTAAAAGAGAATTAATATAAAAATATGCACCTCAAATAAAAGTGGTACATAGTTTAATCAAATTGGAGTTTAGTTGTGGATCACATTAACTAATTATTAAAATGAGTTTTAAATTTTTAGATATATATAAAACACCTATTGTCTTTGTCCTCAAACAAGAACTTTTACTTGGATGCAAATGAAGTATTTTAGCAAATAAATTCTTTAGAATAACATCTTAACTATCACCTGTTAATAGTTGACGTCCATGTGCACCACACAAATGAGCGAGCGTCAAAAGAAATAGAAGCACAAATGCATGGTTACTGTCAAATCTTGAACTCATGCTTATTAGTTTAAGTAGTTTCTTAAGAGAGCTAGTGTACATGTAACTGCTTTGTGGTTCATTATATAAGCAAATTCAAGAGGTTAGTTGGGGGTTAAAGGCATTGATCAAGTGGTTGTATTAAGAAATGTGGTTGTAAGTTGGCAACATAACAGATGAAAAAGATGCCCCAATTGAATGATTTAACATATAGTTGTGAAATTCACTAGTCTCCCAAAAATTGTAACTTTTAAACTCTTACAATAATCATTGTATTCATTAAGTATTTAAAGAAAAATAAAAAAATGTAAAAACTCGCTTTATGTGACTGTACTTTTATTGTTCAAATGTTCGCGGGTAATTTTATAACTGGAAGTAAAAATAATTATTAGTAGTTGCATAACGGACGCGCGTTACACAATTTAGTTGTGGAGGGTGTTATTTGACTTTGACAAAATAACGTATGGAGATTATGACTAGTTAAAATACTGGGAGATTTAGCTAATTAAAGATGATAGAAGGTAGGTTTTCAAGTTTTACTTGTAATGTTTATAGCTCATTAGATCTTTTGTTAATTTCAAATTAAAAAAGAAAATTTACTTTCCACAATTTTTCTTGAAGAATAAACAAATTGGCTGAAAGGCTTGGAAAAATTTAATATGGCATTTGTTATTTTTTTAACTTTTCTTGGATAAGCCCTAATGCGACATTTTTACCAATATACCCTCTTTCTTTTTTGTTTTTTTTTAAAAGCACATAAAAAAAACTAAAACACCCACATCTATACACACCAAGAAACCCACTATTTAACTTATTTTGTTTTATAAGTTGACCATGTATGTGAAATTTCCAAAATTCAAAATTAATCTAAGAAAATCTCTTCTATATTCTATGCGGACCAGACATAACTTTAACTCAATTACATTGCTATTGCTAACACAAAATCACTATTTAGTTATTATGTTTAAAATTTACAGTCATCTAATGTATTATCATAATACACCAAGATGTCTAGATCAAAGTTACAGTGCAGTAATTCAATTGCCTTGGATTGTGTAACACACAAAACATTGATACGCGCCACTCGCTTATATAATTAATTTAATTTTTTATACAATATATTTAATTTGTATGGTAAATACTTATAACTTTAATATCTATAAAAAAATTATATATCTTAATCATTTTATGTAGGTAACAGTTTCGTAATTATTTTTCTTTAATTAGGCTGTTAAATAATCATTAAGAAAAAGTAAATGACAGTTGTATCACAACTAAGAATAAGGTTTAATAGTGCGTTAAGGGGTTGAAAGAAATCAAAAGATTGGCGTGAAGATGTCTTTCTTTTTTCTACAGTATAGATAATTGTAGCTAGATTTGTTTTGCTAAGCTATATTTTGATCAAAAAAATATTGAATGAATAAACAACAAGAACCCAAAAAGATTTGTGATTTTTAATTTATCACAATGGTAGATCATTGAAGAGAGAAAAGGCTACCTGAGCATTTTTTATTTTATAACAAACACGTAATCCAATGCTTATTGGGTTTTGAATAGTATACATTAGAATGGTTATATTTTGGACCCGTTATTGGACCTTTCAAATCAGAGCATTAGTTCCAACTTTATTTAGTTAAAAGTACGAACATAAGATTTAAAAGAACTCATTCGATAATTGCCCAAATGTACAAATGAATGAAAATCCTAAAATTTCAATAGCCAATTTTTTAAAAGTACTCTACAATTAATTAAGTATAATTTGAGACTAATTAAAAATTGAAAACAAAAAGAGTTTTACAAAAGCTGTCAATGTGGGTAATTTTGCTTTGGTCGTCATTTAGGTTAACCATTTTTCAAAGACGTCCTCTATGTTGACATTCAGCACCGCAAGTCCTATATGTTGTATTAATTTGGGGTTTTTGGCAAGTTTAGTCCTTTATGTATACCCTTCTGCAATGTTAGTCCGTTATGTATACCTTGCTCGATTTTAGTCCTTTATATATACCACATGCTCGAATTTAGTCCTCCGGCCAATTTAATTTGAATTTTGACCGGAACACGTCAACGTGCCGCGCACGTGACGTCTGAGTCAACAATTATTTTTTTATTTTTTTTAAAAAAATTGAAATTATAGTCCTTTATATATACCACTTTGCAGATTTAGTCCTTTATATATACACTGCTCAATTTTAGTCCTTTATGTATACACCGCGCTCTATTTTGGTCCTTCAGCCAAATTAATTTTAAATTCAGTCAAAAGACGTCAAGTGCGAGTCATGTGATGTTCGATACGGGTCTCATTATTTATTTATGTCTATGTTAACCTTAAATTTTAAGAAAAAATGTAGATTCGTCAACAAAAGGTAGATTTTGTCGGGAATGCTCCCGACCGAAATCCGATCGGGATTTTCCGGTCGGGAAAACACGAAAATTCTTGTAGTGATTTGTTACACATTGTCAATTCATATATAATGTTATTCCATGTGTCATTGAACTAAATTATGGATTGAGATTTTGCTCGACACGCGACTTCTTTTGACAAAATCTACATTTTGTTGACGAATCTACATTTTTTCTTAAAATTTAAGGTTAACATAGACATAAATAAATAATGAGACCCGTATCGAACATCACATGACTCGCACTTGACGTCTTTTGACTGAATTTAAAATTAATTTGGCTGAAGGACCAAAATAGAGCGCAGTGTATACATAAAAGACTAAAATTGAGCAGTGTATATATAAAGGACTAAATCTGCAAAGTGGTATATATAAAGGACTATAATTTCAATTTAAAAAAAAAAAAAATTTGTTGACTCAGACGTCACGTGCGCGGCACGTTGACGTGTTCCGGTCAAAATTCAAATTAAATTGGCCGGAGGACTAAATTCGAGCATGTGGTATATATAAAGGACTAAAATCGAGCAAGGTATATATAACGGACTAACATTGCAGAAGGGTATACATAAAGGACTAAACTTGCCAAAAACCCTATTAATTTGTAATGCTCGACATTGCGGCAAAGGAATATTCCAAAATTCCCCCAGAATATTTCACATGACCCCTTGTCTTGTTTTTATTTGATTTTTTTACCAATAATATTTTATATAATTACACTCACATCTCAATATATTTTAAAAAACTAAACACACTAACACCCAAAAAAACTAAAATAATTATATTGATCAGTTTTAAACTTTCATATTTCTTAATTTAAATGATAATTTCTAATTATGCTAAACTATCTAGCATGGATAATCTAAAAGGCAAGGCTTTGTAAGTCAAAGTGCAACGCCCATTAAAATTTACTTTCATACCAACATAAATGTTAAAAATTTATTGGTGAAATCCAATTTACACCTACAAATTACACGTTGATTTACTCATGCTCGTATCCATTTTCAGCTTATCCTTTTAGACCTTGAGTTTATCTTTTTTTCACTAAATTTTGGCTAGTAAAAATAACAAAGAATTTATTTATAAAACAAAAAAATAACATAAGATTTGAAGGCGAAATCCAAAAAATCATTGTCAAAAGACACAGTGTTGTTGTTTTTAAATATATTTGGGTGAAATGTGCAAATTTATTCCACACATTTCAAATATAAAGAAGACTAGCATCAAATTTTTTTTTTGTCAAACGCCTAGTAGATTTTGCAATTTAATGATGTGAAGTACCAAAAAGTGTACAATATGTATTAGCAAATTTTTACACATCATTATACGGGATAGGAAACAACGATACCTACACACATACATAAATAAATACTAATCTAGATAAAAGTGTTTCACGTTTATTTAATTATTTTAGTGAAAAGAATTAATATATTTATATATATCTCTGTTGTGAAAGGCGCGCCTCGGGGCGCGCCCGGGGCTCGCCCAGGGCGAATTTGGCCTTAAAACGCCCTTGGGCACTGTATTGGGGCACCACCTTTGTGGGGCATACGCCTCAAACGTTGGGGCGTACGCCCGAAGCCCAAAAAACGTCTGGGCGAGCGCCCAAGATGATTGCAAACGCCCCCACATACTTGGTTGTATTTTTCTTTCTTTTCTTAATTACCAAGCTCATAAGTGAATAAAAAACATAAAATTGGCCCACTCTAAAAACTTTAGACCAAAAAAGATAAGTAAAAAAAACAAAAAAAAAAAAGGGATTACAATGTGACTTGTGAAAGAATATGATAAGTCCTATGTGACATGAGTTTTCTACTTTTCTTCTGCAATTTTTTTTCCTTCTATTATTTTAAGGTTTCTTTCATAAGGTGATCATATCAAAGTATGATATGAATATGATCACATTTTTTGCTTAATTTCCAAGGAGCGTGCGAACTACATCATTTCTTCTCGTATGATTCTTTTGTGAAAGCATTTATCTATAAATACTCTTTGTGACGTGCAAGGAGTTCACTAAATTTTGGATTATTGCATATGAGCAACTTGATTTTAAGTTTTAACTCATATATATTTTGAATATTTTCAAGGTTGTAAGTTTATTTTTGGTTTTATTGCAAATTTCTTTGTATTATTATATATTCATTTTATAATATTATGCATTAAATAAATTAAAATATTAATATTTATTGGGCTTACGCCCCACGCCTCGAGGCTTACGCCTCGCCTCTAACTATGAAAAACGCCTCACTTACGCCCAACGCCTTTAACAACACTGATATATATATATATATATATATATATATATATATATATATATCTAGTATTGTTTAATTGCCAACAATGAATAAGAAAACAATTGTTGAGCCAAACACTTCTGATCTGATTGCAATACATGGATTTGAGCATACGACAAATACGTTTTTTATTAAATCTACTCTTCATTGTTCAAATTTTGTCATTATTCACCTTTTTCCTCGGTATATTTGTGTGTGATATTGGTTGATTTGCCTTAGGAAAAATACAACTGTAGAGACAATTCTCCAAACAAATCTGGTTGAATGCTTCATGGCAATTAGCCGTCCATGTGTCAAAATAATCCATAACTCCTGTCGGTTCAACGAATTGCCCATATGTTGCTCCTGCATCTGTAAAATATAATGATAAAGACTAGCATCGTGAGTTCATATTAATGACACCCTCACTCGTACAAAATAATTTTAAATTTAGTGAGAATCTTAATCGTTTTGAAGCCTGGTGAGGAATATACATGGTTTTAAGATTCTAAATAATGACATTTTTACTCGTAACTCGTATGTGCCTACATTGCATATCTTGGACAAAACTTATTAGTTTATTTTTCTACACTATAACTTTTTGCTATTTATGTAAAGCCGTCTCTGGGTTAGTATTCTTACATATCAACCACATATAAACTACCTAAAAGAGAATTAATATAAAAATATGCACCTCAAATAAAAGTGGTACACAGTTTAATCAAATAGGAGTTTAGTTGTGGATCACATTATCAACTAATTATTAAAATGAGTTTTAAAATTTTAGATATATATAAAACAACTATTGTCTCTGTCCTCAAACAAGAACTTTTACTTGGATGCAAATTAAGTATTTTAGCAAATAAATTATTTAGAATAACATCTTAACTATCACATGTTAATAGTTGACGTATTATGCCTGGTCCGCATGTGTGTGAATATTCTATGCGGATCGGGCATAACATCAAGGCATAATATTCTATGCTCCTCTTGAAGTAACAGAGAGTAAACCCTTGAAAGAGAAGGCAGAGGATGCATCAACAACACTTGACTCCTTAGGGCAGTGAATGAGTCATTCAATCCAATCAAAAATTTCAACACATGTCATGTTGTTGTAAGCTGGCCATATCAGCATTGATGTTGCAAGGGCATAGTCCACAAGAACACTTAACTATAGTCCTTTGAGAAACATACTCATCCCACTGTGATCGAAAAACAGCATAATATGCAGTAACAGTCAAATTATCTTGAGAGATAGTAGAAAGAGATTTTTCAAGATGAAACACTCGAGATCCATCAGTTCTTTCATACCTAAGTTTCAATTCTTGCCAGATCTCATAAGCAGAAGTGTAGGAAAACAGACTAGTACGTAATTCTTTTGATACTGAGTGTACAATCCAAGAAAGTACCATATTATTTGCCCTAATCCAGCATGTGCGTTGGATCGGATCAACAGGCATTGGCAGAGAACCGTCAACAAAGCAGGCCTTGTTTTTGATGTTAAGAGCCATGAGAATACTCTTTGACCACGGAATGTAGTTTTCGCCGTTGAGAAGATCGCCGACAATTGCAGAAGTCATATGTGCCGAGAAAGTATACATAGGATGAATCTTCACTCGGATTTTGAGATGTAGTGGATCCAGCGGTAGTGGAACTCGGTGCAGGTTCAGTCATATTGAAACCGAAGCAAGAGGAGACTGGAAAAGTACGAATTGATCGGAGAAGAAATCGCCGAAAAAGCGAAGAGAAAATGAGACGATTGCAAGTTGCAAACACAAAAAAGAAGAGATTGCAGAGAGTTGCGGAAGCAGAATCGGAGCGGATCGACGGAATCACCCAGTGAATGATACCATGTTAAGATCTTGCATGGATCACCGACGATGGCCGGAGAGAATAGAGAGAAGAGAGCAAAATAAAGAATTCATTATAATTGGATTAAACTGAATGAGCTTTTCGCTTTGGATCATCTCCTACATGATTGTGCTACATCTCCTTCTTCACCATGTGGATGAATGCCACTTGGACACAATTTAAGATTTCTTAATCCAATGTTTGGTTTAAATTAAAAGTAAACAATTACAAGAAAGTGGTAATTTAGTTAATATTTCCTCTAATTTCAGAATTATAGCACTTTCCGTAATCTCTTCCTCATTTGACACTTAGTTTAAGGAAGTGTATACCATA
Source organism: Linaria vulgaris (assembly GCA_948329865.1). Classification (NCBI taxonomy): domain Eukaryota; kingdom Viridiplantae; phylum Streptophyta; class Magnoliopsida; order Lamiales; family Plantaginaceae; genus Linaria; species Linaria vulgaris. Next base: position 80,450,156 of record OX415253.1, read on the forward strand.
ACTTATTCCTAATTATTTGTTAATATGTTTTCATCTAATGATTAATTACTTTAATGTACGTGAACAAGAATCTCAATTTTTCTTTTACTTATTTTTTAATATGATATTAAAAAATGAAACTTAAAGAAAAATTAATCTTTGTAATCCAAGATAGCAGAAAAACAAATTGTAGGTCCATATTTTCAAAATTGTTTTTGTATGCTACAGTAGAATAAAGATTATATTTGATATCACTATGATTGACCATATAGTGACTAACTAAATTTCATATATATATATATATATATATATATATATATGAAATTTAGTTAGTCACTATATGGTCAATCATATTGTTAGATGAGTATGATACCAAATAAAAGAAAAATTGTAGCTACAATATGATTTAATCACATCTAAATATTTTAAGAAATAAATATGTCTAATATATCTATTTTTAGTTTAATAATTCACCTACATTATATTAAGGGTATACAATAATAATTACGGTACATACAGTGTAAAATTTAAGATCTTGCTTTTTTATATATTTAAATAACCCATTTAAATTAGACTTGGCTGGAATTTTATTTTTCGTAACTTGTGACACTAACTAAAATAATTGAATTTTCTCTTTCAGGATTTAAATTCTTAATCATGAGACTAAACAGCCGTATGATGATTAATAAGTAACTGGATTCTAGTTGCTATAATTTAGGGATTACTACTAAAAGAAGAGATATTGCAAAATTTAAGAGAAAATGTCTCATTTTCAATAATTCTTAATTAAGAGAGAGCAAACATGGTATTAGGGAATTTTAAGTTATTTCCACAGTCATTCATCTACAAGGTGTAGGAGGAGATGTAGCACAATTATGTAGGAGAGGATCCAAAGCGCTTTTGTTACCGTTTAAATTAGGAAATATCTGATATACATACCCATTACCAATTATTTACCTCTTTTTCTTTCCATATATTCACTTTAGTGATTTACGGAGATTCAGACTTCTCCCCCGTGGGCATATATGGTATTATACACCATGAGAGAGACAGAAGAAAATTTTTTTGTGTATTTTATTAGTAATTAAACATAATTATTAATTTGATGAGTTAATGTGGGAGGTGGGGGATTAATTTATGTGGGTCAATAGATGCTTACATGTCTCTATATGATTAAAGGGAAAGGAATGTGGTTTAGAAATAAATAAATTTCGCCGCTTATGCACAAGTCTAAAGTGAAATGGTGCTGTCCAAACCAAACTAATTAATTAAGTGGGTCCCTACCCATATCTGTGTAAAAGTCAATGTGTTTACTTACTTAGATGGATCCATAACAGCCTAGAAGAGTAGAAGTGATGCGGTTGGGCCTTTCAGCGATAATGGGTTGTGGCAATTGGCGGCCCATATCAGATTATAATTCTTGCTAATTTTCAGAAAGTCTTTTACAGCATGCAATACTGTTCTTCATCTTGAAATAAGTGAAATAGAGCCAGATAAGTATATGAATTACACGGAGTATTTAAAGTATGAACGCAATCTTGTGTTACAATTTCCGAATACATTAGTCGGTGCATTTTATTACATATGAGATGAAATATGAAAAAACGTGTTCAGATAAACTTCAAATAATGTTTTGATTTGGAATTGGGGGACCAAACCAACGGTATTGACTTTCTTACATTTCGTTTTTCATCTGAATTAATTAAATTTAGATAATTTACTAGAAATGAAAAATTTGGGTAGTAGCATGATTGGTCCGCTTTTGCTTGTAGGATTTATTATAAGGGACCTATAGGAGGAACCTATAGATGTTATATATACCACTCAGTTAATCCAAAAACACGTTTGAAAAACAAGAAACTAATCTTCATTTTCAAATAACGTATTTCACTCTATTTATTTTCAAATTTTATAGGAAACGGGAGGGGGGAAAAGAAAGAACGAAAAGTTATATTCATAAGTAAATCGTATTTGAGATGTCTGGAGTATTACGTGCCCGTTTCATATTCGTCGTGATGGGTACGCGTTTATTTGTAATTTCGTTTAGTTTTTAATTTCTCCTCAAAATTATTATTAACTTTTTTTCTACTTTAACATGTCATGTTGCAGGTGCAATACATCACGTCGTACCAGCGTAAGGAACATCAATTTTGTAAGTTTTATTTTCTAAAGTTTAAAATTATAACTTCGTCTTTTTTATATACATTCCATATAATGTATAATATATATATATATATATATATATATGACAAAAAATAAAAATAAAAGCATAAAAAGAAACATATATTTTCATTCCTCCTAGTTAATTAGTAATAGTATGGTTGGCTAGCATCGTCTCATCTTATTTATTTGTCATTTCGTTTTAATTTTATAATAAAGATAAGGTTTTGGAGGATAATACGGACAAATTCCACGGCACAATATTCTGGAGTGCCATACGTATTGGCCTTCCTCAATTACAGCGTCTCGACGTGGTATTTTTTTATTTATTTATTTATTGAATATATGTTTTTTTGAAATATTCTTTTTTAATATATGTTATCTCATCGCTTAACATTATGTATGGCCTTAATTAGGTATCAGTATGAGATTCCCAATATTAGTCATGTCAATTATGTATTATAGTGTTATGTTTATGGGATCGGAGTAATTGTGGAGGTGTTCTACGTAATCACTTTCACACTTTACGCTCATTTCAAAGAGAAAAAGACCCTGGTCGGACTTTTTATTGTTAGTTTTGCAATAATTTGCACATTAATTGCAATCTCAAAATTCTGCTTTGAAGACCAAGATAAGAGACTGTTTTTCACTAGTGTTTGCACCGGAGTAACTTCCAGCATAATGTGTGGGTCGTGTCTAATTGATATAGTTAGTTCAAAAACCCCGTTTAGAATTATTTTGTGGTTTTGTTATATATTTAATTAACATGTTAGTTATATGTTTGTTCAGATTACGGTAATTAAGAGTAGAAACAGTAAGCATATATATCTTTATCGAAATCAATTGTTATTTTCACGGGAAGCACTTTTTGGTTGCTTTGTGGAATTTTATCGGAGGATAAAACACTTTACGTAAGTTATGCGTTGTTATTATTATTATTATTATTATTCCTATTATTATTATTATTATTATGTTTTGTCTCGATCTTTCACGTGGTTAAACAATGGTTTATATTTCGCAGATTCCTCATACTTTTAATACAGTGTTTGGGGCAATGATGCTGATCGTCTATGCAAAGTACAAGATCAGTCGTACTCCGGAGATAGCCTAGTTTATTTTGTAATTTCATAATCCGTATGTAATAAATAGTAGTTATTGCTATTGTGTATTATTAGTTGTGAACAATGTAGTATCTCACATTGGTAGGAGATAAGAGTTTTGAACACCTTATTTAGAATTCGACTCTTAAAGAGTTAATTCTATTATTGTTAACTTGTGTTGGGCTAGGTCTATTTGGGCTTGATATATATATAATATATATTATAAGTCTATGATAGGCACTTGGGCACTTTGGTTCCATTTCACTCCAACTGAAGCCCTAGCGGAAAAACCCTTTCGCTGTAAGTTGGTCCGTGACTTCCGCGATATCGTACCTAGCGGGGATCTGGGGGTCCAAATTCCACGCCCTTGGAACTCCCTGCAGGATGTCCTCGTTGGAATGGCGAAGGAAAAATAACTTCTCTTTCCAGCTGGTATGGGGCCCTAGAAGCTCGTGGAGGACCCTCTTAGTCGACCTCCGCATGGAGAAGGTGTAGAAGAGCTTATCCCTAGAAGAGCTTGTCAGAGAGAAGGCCCAATATATTGGCTCACTAGACATAGGTAGTTGTAAGCCGTGCAGATAAAGATGAAGGTTGCCAGAGTCGACCACCCGTTGGGAGAAAGCTAACTCGGGCAGAGCATGCAGACCTTAAAGACCTCCCAATAGAATGTCGTAAGAAATGACCTCAACCCTGCCTTAATCTAGACGGAGTAGACCGTGTAATAATCCTCACGAGGGGAGGTCACTCTCTCGGGCTCTAGAGGCACTTCAATTTCCAAGCTAGCGACATCCGCTCCATACTTACTGAACTCAGCCACGACCTCTTCACGTGAATTCACCCCCTCCGTCAAAACCCTTGGTGGTGTCGCCGCAACAGTCGATTTTTTTGCCTTTTTAGTAGACGTCTCTATCATACCTAAGGCGGCATGACGTCGCCGTGAAGTCCCTTCAGTCACAGGAGACATCGCCGCCCCCGTAATCACCACATCTGACGCTGCCCCATGTCTTTCCGCACTGACAGCCTCCTCGCCAGAACTGCTCTGGGACGCCATTATATCCCCAAAACTTTTCGAAAGAAAGAAGAAGAAAAAAAGAAAGGGAAAGCAAAAGGAACTCGGATAGAATGAAGACAGAAATGTCGAGTCCCATCAATTTATAGGCGGAGAAGTTGGATCAACGTTCTTGACGAGTGGCGTGAACACCCCAACGTGTGATCCATTGCTGGAATGTGTCGCATATGTTCACAACATTAGGATCACCCCCCGTTTTCTCGTATGCAGCTACGATCTCATTAAAATCCTCTTGCACTAGCCATGGGATATTAATTTGCGTCAACATCTCTTCAAGGTTGCTAAACACCCTCTTCTTATCATCGGCATGGGGTCGAGCATAGATGCCGGATATTCTCCACTTCCCTTGTTTTTTTGTGCCAATAAGCGCGTGAATGCCCTGGTAGTCGTTATCTTTAATCTCGACATCAATCCCGCCCGAATTCCATAGCATCTAAATTCCCCCATCCATCCCGTCAGTCGGAGCAATGCAGAAATCTGTGTAACCCAACAACGGCGCAATCTCAAGCACTCTAGCTTATGAAACTCTCGTTTCAAGTAAGAAAACAACGTCGAGTTTGTGAACCCGAATTAACTCTCTAAAGTTCGATCTAAAATCTATGTCACCTGCCTCTTGGCAGTTCCAAGTAATTACCTTCATTGATGGATTCCGTAGGTGGTGCATGAACATGGGGTCGTCAAGAATCCAACCCGTCCCTGTGAGATATAATTGTCTCAAGAGCTCCATCACGCAGAACTCATGTCGTCTCTTTTCCCAAGTGCGCATTCTGAAGAATTGCCATTGATGAAGAATATTCTCTTCCCTCTCAATTGTACACGTTTTCACTTCCATCTCCCATATCCATGGCGTCGTCTCCGTCACAAATATTGAGTGAGGCTGAATTCATGATGTCCGTAAGGGGCCGCTGAAGAATTGCCAATTGGGCATTGGATTTTTCTCGGGTTTCATCTTTCAGATTTTTTCCTGTATTCGTCTTGTTTGAATCTGTCCCCCGGACTTGGTTTATATTTGCCAAGTGCTCAAAAGAATTCTGCGTGCTAATTGTAATTCTTGTATTCGTCTTTCTTGATGAATTTCCTTGTTTGGTTATAGAATTTTGCTTTGTAGCCGCAATTCTATTTTGTGTAGAAGTCTGGCCCATATCCGTGTCTATTTCCGGGTAGAAAGACTTACCTTGTAACACTCTATTCATGGAATTGTCAACAGCCACATTCTTGCCTTTTTCCTTGTTGTACGATTCCCGAGCCTTAACATTCTGGGTAGTCTCTCTAATTGTGCCTCTTCTTCTTCTCAAGTTTCACTTTTCGACCAAAAGCCACTCCCCAAACTTGTTTTTTTCAACCGTCTCCAGTAGCCAATCAGTTGATGTTTTCATAGCGAGTTTAGGTGTCTCACCTATATCCATAATCTGGACGCGATCCGCCTCGCTATCCTTCGATCTTTTTTTCGTGCAAGCATGAGTCGCATGTTCGACTCTTCCACATGAATAGCAAATATTAGACAGATTCTCATATTGTACTTGGTACAATTTGTCACCGATATACACGGCTCTCTCGAGAGTCATATTAGTGTTCATTTCCACACAAAACCGTGCATATTTCCCCCGGGATATCGTATACGTGTTCCCGTCTATCTTGATTAGTGTACCAATTGCTGAAGCGAGTGGTATTAGAACCGGTTAGTGGAGTCTATGGAGGGGCACTTTCAATACTCGTACCCACGTTTCGATGAGATGTCCATTTGTCTCAAACTCGGGATCCCATGTTCGTATTTAGAGGAAACTTCTGGCGAGCTGCCACGGTCCTTGCGTGAGGATACGTTCTCTTTGCGTCGTGGTTATCCCTTTCAAGCAAAACCAGCCCTGTCCCATATCCACTAGTTCACTTCCCTCCGTTAGATACCACATTATGCTTAACTTGTTGACGAGATTCGGGTAGTACCACGGTCTTCCCATAACCTTCAGAATTATTGCATTCGTCCACCCTTCCGATAAGGATTTGTCCAAATCTTCTGAGATCTCGATGGTCTTGTATTTTCTGTTCTCAGTTGGGGGTAGAACCCTAGCTTGTCCATGCACAGCCGCTCTTTTTGCGTCCTCAATCAGCACATCTTGAGGGCAGACCTTATTCGCATATGTCATTCTAGGGTTAGGCAGACTTCCAAATTGGATCGATGTGGCGGCGGTTTTGGTGCTCGAGGCAGTAAACGCGTAATCACTACGCTGTCTTTTGAGGGAGTTTGCATCTTCTTCCATCGAAGTTATCCCATTAATCGTACGCAAAGTTGTTTGATTTGGGGGAGGATCTGGAGACAACGTCTCCAACACCATCTCTTCGTCATTCGGTGATCCCTTACTCGCCACACTAGTTCTTCACGTGACAAAGTATGATTGATTAAGCGAGTAAATTCATCTTTCTTAGACAAAGAAAAGATATACTCGTGGAGAAGAAATTATGTACCAACGAAGATTTCACTCATTGAAGAATAGGATTTATGCTAGAAATTCACTGGATTTATGTATGTGTTAACAAAACTATCAAAGACTATGGAAAACATATATGCTGGAAATTAAACATAATGTATTATGACAATATATATATGAAACAATATGAGAATTATATACAACGGTATTTACGATTACACCATGAGAGAGACAGAAGAAAAAAAAACTGTGTGTATTTTATTAGTAATTAAACATAATTATTAATATGATGAGTTAATGTGGGAGGTGGGGGGTTAATTTATGTGGGTCAATAGATGCTTACATGTCTCTATATGATTAAAGGGAAAGAGGGAAAGGAATATGGTTTAGAAATAGATAAATTTCGCCGCTTATGCACAAGTCTAAAGAGAAATGGTGTTGTCCAAACCAAACTAATTAATTAAGTGGGTCCCCACCCGTATCTGTGTAAAAGTCAACGTATTTACTTACTTAGATGGGTCCATAACAGCCTATAAGAGTAGAAGTGATGTGGTTGGGCCTTTCAACGATAATGGGCTGTGGTAATAGGCGGCCCATATCAGATTATAATTATTGCTAATTTTCAGAAAGTCTTTTACAACATGCAATAATGTTCTTCATCTTGAAATAAGTGAAATAGAGCCAGATAAGTATATGAATTACATGGAGTAGTTAAAGTATGAACGCAATCTTGTGTTACAATTTACGAATACATTAGTCGGTGCATTTTATTACATATGAGATGAGATATGAGAAAACGTGTTCAGATAAACTTTAAATAATGTTTTGATTTGGAATTGAGGGACCAAACCAACGGTATTGACTTTCTTACATTTCGTTTTTCATCTGAATTAATTAAATTTAGATAATTTACTAGAAATAAAAAATTTGGGTAGTAGCATGATTGATCCGCTTTTGCTTGTAGGATTTATTATAAGGGACCTATAGGAGGAACCTATAGATGTTATATATATCACTCAGTTAATCCAAAAACACGTTTGAAAAATAAGAAACTAATCTTCATTTTCAAATAACGTATTTCACTCTATTTGTTTTCAAATTTTATAGGAAACAGGAGGGGGGAAAAGAAAGAACGAAAATTATATTCCTAAGTAAATCGTATTTGAGATGTCTGGAGTATTACGTGCCCGTTTCATATTTGTCGTGATTGGTACGTGTTTATTTGTAATTTCGTTTAGTTTTTAATTTCTCCTCAAAATTATTATTAACTTTTTTTCTACTTTAACATGGCATGTCGCAGGTGCACTACATCACGTCGTATCAGCGTAAGGAACATCAATTTTGCAAGTTTTATTTTCTAAAGTTTATAATTATAACTTCGTCTTTTTTATATACCTTCCATATAATGTATAATATATATAGATTTATATATATGACAAAAAATAAAAATAAAACATAAAAAGAAACGTATATTTTCATTCCTCCTAGTTATTAGTAATAGTATATGGTTGGCTAGCATCGTCTCATCTTATTTATTTATCATTTCGTTTTAATTTTATAATAAGGATAAGGTTTTGGAGGATAATACGGACAAATTCCACGGCACAATATTCTGGAGTGCCATACGTATTGGCCTTCCTCAATTACAGCGAATGATGGGTTTTGGAAAGAAATGTTTGACTAATTTAATAAGTTTGAATATATGATACCCCTTACTTAAGGAAAAGATTATGCTTTGATTAAATTTAAAAGAATAGAGAAGCTCAATCTAATAAAGAACTATGTTTCTCGTTAATTAGTTGATTTGAAAAGGCAGCGAACAGATATAATTGATGCTACAATTAATTTCAAAGAAAACTACATTATACCACAACTTATATTCCATATTAACCAATTCTTTAAAAGTAAGATATACACAAAGAGAATATTGTTCATATGAGTTGACATTAATTAAAATATGTAATATACTAATGATAAGTTATGCAACATAATATTTCATTATCGCATTATTGTAACACATACTATAGTACTTTGATTTCAACTGTTTTTTTAAAGTTTTTATTTTGTGTTAAATAAAACTTTAAAACCAAATAATTCTCATTTGAAGAACTATCAACGAGTATAAATTAATTAATTATATATAGTATAATATGGATTTGATCAAATTTTTTTTTTTTTTTTTTTTTGCACGAAAGGTAAATAGAATAGAACTGAAAGAGAGTCAATACAGAATACGAGGGGCATACCCCAAGACGAAGCTACATTTAGCTAAGCTAAACAATTCATAACGAAATCAGTACCCTATCAAGCTTAGGAATACCTCGAACTCTAGCCTAGGACTATGATTCGGGTAAAGCCTAACCAAAACTACAACTCCATTTGAAGATCCCCTCTCCATTCCGACTCCGAGACGAACTCGTGATCGTACTCTCCAGGCATCTTCCAGTAGCTCTTGGTTGCTTAAGTGAATAGGCGCTCCTGTACTGATCCTGCTCTCTTTCAGGGAGAAGAGGATAAGGTTAGAGTTTATACCTGTCAAGTTTTGCCCAGCTTCCTTTTTGGATATCCAGTTTCAATCTGTTACAAGAAAACACAAAACTCCTTCCCAGCCAGATAGTAAGATCATGTTAAGCCCAGAGGAAAAAAAATGAATTCAAATCCTAGCTAGATTCTCTAAGATGCTTTTAGTAATTCTATTTTCTTTTCTTCCTACTCTAGATTTTATCCTTATTTGCAACTCACTAGCTATATCTTTGCAAATGTTCTGGACTGGGATCATTTTACCTTCGAATACTCTTGTGTTTCTCCATTTCCAGATTCCAGCCAGGACACTCCCAAATGCAGCTGCTCTCAATTGATATACTATCCCCTTCTTATGGTTTGAAGTGTTGAACCTGTTCACCCATTCCTGCAATTTCAGCTCATGGAAACAAAGTCCCATGGCCCTCATTATAACATCAAGCACAGGTTTAACCAAAGGGCAATCAAAGAATAAATGGTCAAGAGTTTCAGCCTCTGAGTTACACATAACACAGTTATTATCAGCTATCATTTTGAATCTCAATAATCTATCCTTAGTAGCCAGTTTCTTGTGCATGATCAACCAGTTTATGAAGGAAACCCTAGGAGTAGAGAATGAGTAGAGAATGGGTTCCAAATGGAAGTGCCTATAAAACTTACATCATTTATGAATATGATATGCTTACAAAAATATTAAAACATGGTACCGGTCGAACCAATTCGAACCAATAAAATAAGTAACCAGTGAGATTACCGGTTCACTGAAAACACTGAATTACGAGACATTACAAACGAATTAGATGAATACATAATAAATAGTATTGCAAATAGTATTGTAAATAGTATTATTAAATATTATATAATTGGTGTTGAAGGAGAAACTCTATACAATTGTAAATAGAGCTATCAATGAATAAAATACAACTCTGCAAACATTACAATTGCAACTCATTAAATTATATTTGTATCTCTTCTCCCAAGTCTTCTAATATAGGCTATAGCGTTATTACTCCCAAATCTTTTAGTATACTCATAATAACAGTTCGCTTACTTTATAGACTCAATGGAGAGAAATCAGAGAATGAACAAAACCCAACCCAATGAAACCCAGCCCAGATTCCCACTAAATACATGTTTTAGCGGCGACCGTTTGGACAATCTTAGTTGTGCTACCGGGCCCATATCCACTTATCCACCATTATTATATATTTCAACAATGTTTTTTTTTAACGATAAATAACCGCTTTAGAAAAGCTCCGCATTTTCAGGAATCCTTAACCGTTTTTCCCGCGCTTTTCAAACCACCATGTCTGAATCGGAATCCGCCATGGAAACGGCGGCGGGGGAAGCTATTCCCCCACAGCCTCCGGATCCGGACTTCCCCGTCTTCAATGCTCAACGGATTCTATCTAAAGATAAACCACATTGGCGTACTCACAAAAGACAACGACCAACCGACAGTTCATCCTCGGATATCGCATACCCTCAGACTTTAACGGGCAAGAACAAGGAGACTATCCAGGTTTCCTACGCTGGAATGGTTATGAATAAAGTTAGACCAGATGATGTCCGAGTGAATGACGCCAAGACAGCAGAAGAGAGGGACATGATCTCGATCCAAGAGGCTGATCAATCGATCCCTTTCAAACAAGTATACTTCCAACCGGAACTGCGTGACAGGATGCGCATGCAGTGGGAGGATTCGATTATTATCAAGATTCTGGGCAAGCCATGGTACTTCACAGCCCTTCAAACCAGACTCGACTCCATGTGGAAGTTGCACGGAGTTTTTGATTTGGTTGATTTAGGAAAAGGCTGCTATTGTATGAAAGGGCTGTCTACCACTAATAGGGAGATGATCCTAACTCAGGGGCCTTGGCAGATTGCAGGCAACTTTCTATCGATCAGAAAATGGAGCCCTAACTTTAGGGCGGATACAGATGTTATTGAGAGTACCATCTCATGGGTTAGGATCCTTAATCTTCCACTTGAGTACCTACGAGAGTCAGTGATCCATACACTGGCTTCATGCATAGGAGAACCGATTAAAATAGATGGCAATACTTATAAGGCTTGCAGAGGCAACTATGCCAGATTCTGTGTGCAAATTAAGACAAACCAGCCCCTGGAACTTGGTATTTGGATAGATGGTAAGGTTTACCAAGTTGTCTATGAGAATGTATCAGCGTTATGTCATGCATGCGGGAGAATTGGACATGCTAAAGATAACTGTAAGTTCTCTCTCTCAATTCTGAACAAGCAAGACAACAATGCTACTGCTCCTCAGCCATCTCTCTCATCAACTTTGCCTGATTATTCATCCACTGACTGGTTATTTGACAAAGCCAAAGGTAAAGAATTTGGAGAATGGATGCTTGTCCATCACAGGAAGAAGGATAATGCCAATAAAAGAGGTACTGCACCAGTTAATAAGCAAGCCAACATGAGGGATATTAATAAAGACAAAGCTAAGGGTGTGGCTGCTGCTACTAATAGTCAGAACACTGTCACTCATGAGGGAAAGAAAGATCCTAAGGGCAAAAGAATACTGCCCGCATCTCTTAACCCTCAACTGAGAAAGAACGTGGCCATAATGGCACCCAAAACGGTTACAACAGTTAAGAGGAAACCAAGAGTCTCTCCTTTAAAGACCAACAAAACTCTTCCTCTACCGTCTGATAATTCCTTTGCTCTTCTTTCCTCCAATATTCCTGAGCCCCCTGATTCGGACAAGGAGAACTCCAGCATCATTTTCTCTCATGGCTCACAACTTCCCCATGCACCTAGAGGAGGGTCAGGAACTCCAGCCCTGGGAATTTGGAACAAATCTCAATCTTTTTCAAGCCCCCTTGATGATGTCACTAACAGAAATCTGGAACAGATTGCTCCAGGTGACAACAATTCCCTCCACTGTCTGGGAGATAGAAACAATAGCATACAGGCTCAACAGATGGGACGACAACCATCACTGGTGGCAGAAGTTTCGGCTGACGGAATGGGAGGAGAACAGACAACAGGCTCTGGGCCAGGAGATTGTGAATCAACTGGTTCAGACATGGAGAGGGACTCCAGTTGAGAATCCTGTCCATCCTGCTCACTTACATCATCCTTCCATGAAAGTTGTGAGTTGGAACTGTCAAGGAGCAGGTGACTGGGAGTTCAGGCGAAATCTCAGAGATTTGGTAAGACTACATCAACCCTCTGTAGTGTTTATTTTAGAGACTAGAGTTACTCCTCAACATGCCTGGGATATTGCACCTTTCTTGGGGTTTAATAGATATGAAATAGCACCTAATCATGGCATGTTTGGAGGGATTTGGATGCTATGGAATGATTATGAAGTCGAAGTGGAGATCATCAGTTCAGAATTTCAAGCCATTCATGCTATCATCCGACCTAGTTCAGCAGACAGATGGAGGCTGTCAGGAGTTTATTTTCAACCAAGGAAATCAGCAAAGATCACTGCATTTGAGGGCATCATTAGACAGGCAAGATCTGAACCTCTACCTTGGTTAGTTACAGGAGATTTTAATGAAGTTGCTCTCTCTCATGAGAAGAAATGTGGCAGGACCAGAAGTGCCAGCAGACTTCATTTCTTCAATTCTTTCATTGAGAAATGCAATCTCATTGATTTAGGTTTCATTGGCCCACAGTATACATGGATCAACAAGAGACAAGGGTCAGCTTTAATCCAAGCTAGACTGGATAGAGCTCTAGCAAATCAACAGTGGACGGAAAAATTCCCTGCTTATGAAGTAGAGAACTTGCCTAGAACTCATTCTGATCACCACCCTGTGATTACCAGACTATTTGGAAGGGATCAGATCTTTGTTGACAGGCCTTTTAGATTCCAGGCAATGTGGTTCTCACATGAAGAGTGCTCTTTTCTCCTGAGGAATATCTGGAATGACAAGAACACCTTACTGGAAGCCATAGCTGAAGTGCCTAAGGTGATGGTGCCTTGGAACAAATCCACCTTTGGTAACATTTTTCAGTGCAAAAGGAGTTTAAAGGCCAGAATTGGAGGCATTCAGAGAGCCTTACATACTAATTATAACCCTCATCTTGCTGATTTGGAAAATACTCTGATCCAGGAATTCAATCAGGTCCTTAAAAATGAAGAACTCTTCTGGTATCAGAAATCTAGAGTTAAATGGCTCAAGGATGGAGATAGGAATACCAAGTTCTTCCACAAATCCACTCTCATCAGAAGGAAAAGAAATACTATCCTCATGCTTAAAATAGAGGACATGTGGGAGAAAGATGAGGGGATCCTGAAAGCTCACTCTAGGGAGTTTTTCATCAAATTATTCTCTGGCAATAATACCATGTGTCATCATCAGCAGGGACTACTGCTCCCAGTTTCCCAGTTTCAAGTTACTTTGGATAACTCTGATCAGAGCCTTCTAACAACAGATTTTGAAACAGATGAAATATTTAGAGCCATTTCTTGCATGGACCCCCTTAAGGCTCCAGGACCTGATGGTCTTCAAGCTATTGTCTACCAGAAAGGATGGAGTTGGATGCAAGACTCAGTGGTGGGGTTTGTCAGGAAGGCCTTCTAGGAGAAGACATTTGACAAAAAGATTAGTGAGGCTTTCATCTGTCTTATTCCCAAAACTCAAGCTCCTGAGAGAATTTCTGACTTCAGGCCTATTGCTTTGTGCAATGTTCTTTATAAGATCATCACCAAGTGCATTACCTCCAGACTCAGAGACCTCATGCCTAAAATCATTGCTCCCAACCAATCCAGTTTCATCAAGGGCAGGAGTACCCAAGACAACATTCTCCTGCTTCAGGAGATTCTGCATTCAGTGAGGAGTAAGAAGAAAAACAAAGTTGGTACTATGATCATGAAATTGGATCTAGAGAAGGCCTATGACAAGATCAGTTGGACATTCTTAGAAGAAACCCTCAAGGCCTTCTCTTTTCCTCCAGATTTAGTAGCCCTGATCATGCACTGTGTTACCAGTGCAGCTACAAAAATATTATGGAATGGCAGCCCTTTGGAGGTTTTTAACCATAAGTGTGGACTAAGGCAAGGGGATCCTCTATCTCCCTACCTCTTTGTCCTATGCATGGAGAGGCTTTCATATCTGATTACTAAAGAGGTACATAGAGGTTCATGGAAACCAGTTATCCCATGCAGAGGTGGACCAGCTATCTCTCACCTCTTGTTTGCAGATGATTTAATTATCATGGGTAAGGCTACTCTTGGTACTACCAACTGCATTAAGAAGGTGCTGGACATGTTTTGTGCAGCTTCTGGCCTCAAACTCAGCCTCTCTAAGTCTAAGGTCTACTTTTCAAAGCCTAATGGCTCTTCTCTCAAAAGAACTATCTGTGGCATTCTGGGCATCAATGCTACAACTAATCTTGGGAGGTATCTTGGTGTTAATCTTGTTCATGGCAGAGTTACTAGGGACACTCACAAGGACCTATTTGATAAGATTATGGGCAGATTTGGTACTTGGAAAGGGAAACTTTTAAATCTTGCTGGCAGAGACACCCTCATAGGTTCTGTCTCATCCTCTATTCCAGTCTATTCAATGCAATCAGCATGGCTTCCTTCCCATGTTTGTGAGAAATTGGATCAACTTAATCGAAGTTTTCTCTGGTCTTCTGATGTCACTCAAAGGAAACTTCATCTGGTCAATTGGCAACAGGTTACCAGAGCCAAGAAAGAAGGTGGCCTAGGAATCAGAATTGCCAGAACAGCTAATGAGTCTCTTCTTGCCAAGGTTCCTTGGAAAATTCTGAGCAATGAAGAGACTATCTGGAGTAAATTATTGGAGGCTAAGTATTTAAAAAATCAGAGAATCACTCAATACCAAATTAAACCGACTGACAATCCTACTTGGAAGGGTATTATACATTGTGTGAATCTTATGAAGCCTCACTTGCGATGGAAAATAGGAAGGGGGGACCAGATTTCATTCTGGTATGACAACTGGAGAGGGAGTGGTTCTCTTAGTGATGAATGCCCCCTCATTCATCCTGCTGATCAACAACTTCTTCTCAAGGAGGTGCTGGATGAAGATGGTTCCTGGAGATTGTCTGAGTTGAACACCATTTTACCTCTACATATCATTAATGACATTTCTAACAGTGGGATTCATCTGATTGATCAAGAGGACAAATTATTATGGAATGGTACTTCCAGTGGATTGTTCACTTGCCAATCGGCTTATCGCCTTTTTCAGTCTCAACACAATGAAGATTTGCCCTCTATAAGGAACCATGCTTGGATTTGGAAGACTGATCTCAGTTCCAAGTTCCAACACTTTCTTTGGCTATTCTGCAAGGATCGTCTTCCTACTAATCTTCTCCGCTTTCAAAGACAAATAGCACTCACGGCTATGTGCTCCTTATGTAATGCTGTGGAGGAAAGTAGCTTTCACCTATTTCGACATTGCCAGGCGGCTAGGAAACTATGGGAACGCATCTTATCACCAGCTGATCTTATATATTTTGATAACATACCTGACTCAACCTAGTTGAAAGATAACCTCACATCTAGATCTTTCAGAAACCTCATTTGTCCAACTCTTAACTGGAAATGGATTTTTATGTCGGTTGTGTGGACTTGCTGGAAGCACCGCAACTCCAGAATCTTCCACAAGAAAGAGCTGAATATTGAGGGAAGAATCATGCAGGTGAAACAGCTGAGTCATGAGCAAGCTTTAGGAAGAAGGAAATTCAACCCTACTAAGACTGCTGTTCATTGGAAGAAACCTATGGATGGCTGGTTAAAACTAAACACTGATGGCAGCCTTAGAGTTTATTCTAACATCGGGTTGGCAGCAGGTGTCATGCGGGACCATGAAGGGCGCTGGAAATGGGGCTTTCAGAGGGCTATTCAGTCCCCTTCTGTGGACGAGGTCGAACTGGCAGCATTGAAGGAGGGAATGTCGTTTGCATGGGAACGGAGAACGCTTAACATCTCCGTTGAGACTGACTCATTGATGGCTTATAAGTGGATTACAGACATGGAACCGGGACCTAACAACATGGCTACTCTTATTCAAGATTGCAAGTGTCTTCTTAATAAGCCTTGGAACGTTACTTTTAAATAGATTTCGCGTGCCGCTAATAGAACGGCGGATGCACTTAGTCATCTTATTATTGGTAATAGTGAGAGAGTTAGCCTTTGGGATAACCCTCCTTCTAGTTTTATCACTAGTCTTCTTACTAGTGACTTGATGTAAAACTTATTTTGTTCCTTTGTTATCAAAAAAAAAAAAAACAATGTTTTTTTTTTAAATGAACCCGATCAGAATATACAGTTCACAAAAAATATTTGATCCTGCTGTTAAAGTTATTTAAAAGACTTCCACATACCAAAATTATGAGCCCGTAGTTTCTTTCTAGCCTTTATATTCTTTCCTTCGATTCCAAATTCAATCTTATAAGGATCAACTAGATTCTATATCTTAAATTATCAATATGACATATGGTTGGTTTCCTAGTTTGTTCAGTTTACGAAATTTGCAGGCAATTCACAATACGATTAACTATTATTATTTATTAAATTCAATTTTACAGTTACTTGTATTATCTCTTAAAAGTATTCAATTAAAGACTGAATTTAATAAATAATAATAGTTATTTGTATTATCTCTTAGCTTAAGTTTTTAGATGAGATGTCAATTTAATATAGTATCAGAGCTCAAACGACAAGAGGCCCTAGGTTCGGATTCCACCGCCATCAATTATAAAAAAAAAAAAAAAAAAAAAACCACGCCTACACATGAGAGGGATTTTTTTAAAAAAAAAAAATTGTATTATCTTTTAAAAAACACATAGGTGTTGCAATCCATATTATTTTTCCTTAGACATTAAGCATGCCACTCAACTAGGAAACTAGTATTATTCACTTACCAAAACAATTAGCTTTTTTCTTACCTAAGTTAATTAGACAGCAATTAAGAATGGGATTAATTAAGAATAAAGTAAATACATAAATACAAGAGGGTTTTGAAGTTTAAGGAAGAAAAAGAGCTGCTTTTCACGCTTCGTCTGTTTTTCTCACTCCTGTCCCTTTCTCGTACCAAGAATAATTTCAAACAAAAGTAAGTGAAGAAGAAAAGAGGATCTCTGTTCGGTTTTCAACATGAATGATCTTTTGACGGTGAGATATATTCTCTTTTTATTTTTTTCCCAATTGTTTGATTTTGCAGTTATATGCAGCTGAGAGTAGAGGCGAAAAAAAATTGTGTTTTTTTTGTTTGTTCAAAAGGGTTTTATTATTTGGCTAATTATTGTATTTTTGTGATTGTGTTACATTGATAAATGTTCAGTGTGCTCAATTAGATGAACTTAGTTGGTCCCTTTTGATTCTCAAAGCTAAATCATGAATTGTTTTAATTTAAAAAAAAAACAATTTAATCAACGTGGAGACTTTAGTCCTGTGTACGTGCCAAGTTCATTGGTCCTGTGTACGTGCTAGTGCTACCCTCTGCATTCAAGTTCTATGAGGATTGGATTATATAAGTGCCAAGTGGCACCATTCAGTCTGTTAGGGATAATAATCTAACTTTTAGAGTATCAAAAAAGGGTGCATAATGCCAAAAATCCTGCTAAGTTTCGCAGAGATTGTAATGTCGTACACGATAATCTTGCCAGGTTACAGACACCAAAAACTAAGTGGAACTTTGCTTTGCACCTAGGTATCATTGAAGACTGAGAGAAAACGTCCACCTTCCTTATGGGGCTCTATCTTTTATAGAATTTGCATGGAACATTACTGCAAATTGATAGGCAATCAGTAAATAGCCTTCACTATGTACTCTAACTGACATGCTACAAGAATTCATACTTGCTCCTTTTTTTGTTCCTTGATGCAGGATTCTTTTGAGATCCCACGTCATGAAAATGACAGACATGGAGATATTGAAATGGGAATACAGAGACCTTCAAACAACGAAGATTTAGGCTTGGAAAATTTCTTTAAGAAGGTAGCTAAAACTTAGCATGAATATTGATCTGTGTGGTTTTAGAGGAATCATCCTTTTTTTGTCTTCTGAAATTAATGCTTTCGCTTGTCGTGTTTCACATTTGTAGGTCCAGGAGATTGAGAAACAATATGAGAAACTGAACACACTACTGCGGAAGCTACAGGTATCAGGTTCCATCCTCCTGTTATCTACTCGGCTTTATGAAATTTCTATTCCTATTAATGCATACTTGTCATTTTTCGTTCTTTCGTTGAGTTCAAGGTGTAGGACTAGGTAATGACCTTCTTAAAGAAAATGATATGGACACTGATAAACCCCACTAACCCACCAAGGTTAAGCAGCCCAAGCTATAAAAGGATTTATGTTTTAGGCCTTGTGGCTGGCTCGCTTAAATAGTATATATCACAGAACTCCTGTTATGTAATCCTGGAAAAATGTGTAACATTGTGTCGTTTGAGATTTACAGTCACTTTCTTGGTTCTAAGCTTCACTTACACCCAGCATCTAAATATGTTGCTATGGTATTTGCTACACTACATATTTCTTTATAGTTTTCAAATGAAAATGATTTTTCTGTCACTTAATTTTTTTTTTTTTGAAGTCCATGATTTTATGAAACTGGTTCTAGGAGCTTGAAGGTCATATGGAAGTTTATTATAGCCCATGTTCCTCTTTAGTTTCTCCTTTGAAATGTTTATTAGCTCGAAAGGTTTTGCAAGAAAACTCATAAGGGACTATTTCTTGGTTTAGTTTTATTGAACACAACTTTACACCTTTGAGTAGAGATGTTCAGTCATTATAATTGATCGACTTCGGTACAATGACCCCAGTATGTTCAGGGGTATCCATAAAAAAGGTCATTGTCTTATTGGCTAAAAGCGTTGTTATATAAGGTCCCCACTAATGAGAACTCACTGTGTGAGTTCCTCGGCTTTTTTTGTTAGTCAATTCCTTGGAAATTTTGGTCTATACTTAGCTCGTGAGTTCTGATAATATTTACATCTGTACATCACAGGATGCTCACGAGGAATCAAAAGCTGTTACCAAGGCTTCAGTCATGAAAGGTAGATTATTTTCATTTCATGAGAATTCTTTAAAGGTGTTACCAAAAGATTTTGCGAATATTGTAGTGTTCAAATTTGCTTAATATAAAGGAGGCAAAATGAATAGTCTATCTGTTGGAATGGAGACGTCGTTCTCAAACTGGCCTAAAATCTATTTGAAACAAAAGGGATCCAGGTCTTGTTTTGTGTCGTGTCTGACCATCCACTATACCAGGAGATTCTGTCATTTCCTATATTGGCCTCAATGCTGATTTGAACATATCTTTATCATGGAACTTTTACTTGTTTTCTGTGCCTCTTAAATTAATTCATAGTACTTTTCTGATGTGTCATTCAATATATAAATGACTGGGGTTATGGTTATCTTAGTTTCACTTCATGATGAATTGTTTACAACAGCAATCAAGCAGCGCATGGAAAAGGATGTGGATGAAGTTGGAAAAATTGCGCGATCTATTAAATCCAAAATTGAAGAACTCGACAAAGAGGTGAGGGAATGCATTGCATGATCCCATTTAATTCGGGGCTTTCAGATTTTTCTTTTCCAGTAGAGATAATTTTGTGGGCTCTTATCCAGAATTTGGCCAACAGACAAAAGCCTGGATGCGGTAAAGGATCAGGGGTAGACAGATCAAGAACAGCGACAACAGTGTAAATTGCATTCCCTCTGTTCATACTCATTCTTGTCTAATATGGTGATTGTCACACATTGCACTTTCAAGTTATGCATAAAATAAGAGTTGCTTTTGTGCTTTGTATAAATCAGCTTGTTAACAATCTGATAGTTGTGTGGAGGATTACCAAAAATTCTGCTATATAAAACCCATGATCATGGATTTTTCTGTTAGATAGGGAAACTGTTCGTGTTCTTTGTATCTAAATGAAGAGGTCGACTCAAATGACCCATTTTGGAAGAGACGGGTAATTGTAGGAATTACAAAGAGGGGTATTTTTTATAATATATCGATATTGTCTTCCGTCCCATTGAGTGTGGTTTACGTCCAAACCTTGATAAACAGACATCCTGCTATTTAAATTCTCTCCAAAGAAATTATAGTATTGGGAGACTGAACACATTTTTGGTTATTTTATTCTGCACTTGGAAGATTATGTAAGGTAAAAAAAATATGATTATCCCTTGATTTTGTCCTAATGAAACAAAGATCTTTCTGTACAGTTCCTAATGCTTGTCAAAGACATATAGACTCACACCTGTCCTTGTGTCTTTTGTTTTCGTGTTTCTTGCTCTTGTTTTGGCCAGCCGATTGTAGGGCTGCAAATTGACTGGTTAATGTACTTGTTACGAATATGGTATCTACTTAAATGCATTAATTTCTTGAGCTTGTAAAAAAAGTACTTTCTTAAACTTAGGTGACAAAAGCAACTGTGAACAGTTTCACTTAGTGTCATCAACACTTATTTCTATTTTCACCATTTTCACTGATTATTGTTTACTGAACTTGCAAACAATGTGAGTTCAGCTTTTCAAGTAACACCTGTTATGATAATTGCACCTTTTTTGTTGCAGTTGGCATGTGGTCTTTTAACTTATTCATGGAAAGTTAATTTTTAACAACTAAAAGTACATTTTACTCATTTTAGTGTCAGCCTTGGTATGTGAGGCAGCACACGTGTCCGTAGCCTTATTTAGACCAACTAAATGATGAAAGGACATATAGAATCTAAAATCACTTCATGTTGCCAATCTTTATTTTAGGTGCAACTGTACTCATCTACCGGGCCTGTGAATCTTTTTCGAATATTTGGTACCTTGTTTGATTTAGTAGTATCTCATCTTCAGATTTGGTTGAGTAATATGTGGCATGTTAATCATAGCGACCTTCCAATCAAATCTGTTGATATTTGAGTTTTGCTTTCCTAGTGAATACAAGTCTGAAGATGTGCTTCTTTATATCTGGTAAAGGGAAGTATTAATCATTTGAATAAAGAATATTGATTCAGTTGAGTGCTATAATCAACAACAGTAAGCACTAGAAACAATTGTGGCACGGAAGTTGATTAATTTCAATCTTTTCATTAATAAAACCAACCAGGCATAACATCATTGTTGTGGAAAATGTCTAAATCAAAACACAGCGTCCCATACAATATTTGTTAGTCATAGGCCACATGGACGAGAGTATGCATGTCACCTTTTGATATCTTAATTGATTACTGATTTATTAATCGAATGATTACACTATAACAAAGAAACTGAGTACCATTTCTTAAATGTGTACCTTCGAACGCAGGGCTTTGAAGAAGAAGTTCAAAGATAGAATGTCTGAATTCCAGGTAGTTAAGTTTGCCGTGCGTATGGGTATAATAATAAAAAAAAATGATGAAGAATCTGTCCCACGTGATCCTTACTTAGTATTTCTTGATAAATACTTTTGTAGACTTTGAGGGAGAATATACATCAGGAGTATCGTGAAGTTGTTGAAAGGCGGGTATTTACAGGTGATACTTCTTATTTTGAAATCTTCTGCTACTTCGGTCAAACAAATTTCTGACATTTCATGAACATATTTAACTGTTTCTTGTTTCACTCGCTTTTCAGTGACGGGCACTCGAGCCGATGAAGAGGTAGCTGTCTTATTCTTTAAACATTTCCAATGACTTTGTACAGTATAGACTAACTTAACCATTTCTTTCAGACTATTGATAAATTAATAGAGACTGGGGATAGTGAGCAGATTTTCCAGAAAGCAATACGAGAACAAGGCAGAGGCCAGGTCTTACTGCTTTCTAGTTTTCGTTCTTGGTTCTCTTCTCTACTTTCTGTCTGCCATTCTTTGTTTCATAATTCAACTATGCTCGTTGATAGATTTGGTTATTAGCATTTTCTCAACCAAAGTATTAGCAAGTCATAAGTTTGACCAAGTAACCTTTACTTGATCACTGGATAACACAATAATTCAATCCCTACACTTTTTTAGCTACGCCATTATACATAGTAAAACTAATTGTATTTCTTCCGTTGTAGGTGATGGACACTCTTGCCGAAATCCAAGAGCGACATGATGCTGTCAGAGATTTGGAGAGAAAGCTTCTTGGGTTGCAACAGGTATCTAAGTTTCCTCCTTTGCTATCATATATTTTTATGCATGTAAACCTTTGTCTTTTGAAGTTAAAAACTACATCAAATGCTAGTTTTTTGCGATGGGCGTAGATCACATCATGTCTACGCTGGATATAATGCGCGGTGAAGGCATGTGTATTTCAATTTTGGTTGAACTGAATACTCTGTTGGAAATCTCTCTCTCTCTCTCTCTCTCTCTCTGAGATGGCTCTTGTCGAAGCTAATGAGCGACTTTATATACTCAAACTTCAAAGTCTTTATGGACATGGCTCTCCCGTCTCTGCTCTCACATGTTTTGCAGCTGAACTGGTTTGTGTGGGTATATTAGTTTGATCAGTTGCGTGTTTTAAAAGATCATGGTACATGTGCTTTACGCCACTGGTGCTGAACTTAATAGTTAGATGATCCCCAAGTTCTATCTTTTACAACTCTGAGCCTGGTTCATTTTCATTTAAGCTATTATTAGCTCTCAATCAGGATCAGCAATCTTGGGATAAAATGCAGTAAAACTCCCCCATCCTGTCATCCTGTGTCCCCGTTTACAAACTGCCCCAAATATATGAAAAGTTGCAGTAAACCCCTGAACTATTGATTTTGGAGTTTTGCCCCCGGGTCATTAATCAAATGTTCAATTTGGACTAGTGTCAAGTTTGGGGCAAAACTCTGCAAAATTAATAGGTCGGTTTTTTCTAATAGCTTGGGGGGGTTTAACGAAACTTTTAATACGTTTGCGGATATTTTAGCATAGGTGGGGTGGTTTAGTGCATTTAACTCTAAATATAGGGAAAAGTAAATAAAAGAAACACTTTATAAATATTTATTGTTCCTTGCAGATTTTCATGGACATGGCAGTACTGGTGGATGCCCAAGGAGACTTGCTTAATAACATAGAGTCGCAGGTAAGCTTCCCCCGATGCTGATTGACTGAGTTTCTTCTGAAATTTAACGAAGAAAAAGTATGATTCTGAACTGCTCAAATTTCAGGTTTCATCTGCTGCAGATCATGTACAATCTGGAAATAATGCTCTTCAGAAGGCTAAGAGTTTACAGAGGAACTCTAGAAAATGGATGTGCATTGCAATCATTATACTTCTCATTATCGCCACAGTCACTGTTGTCGCTGTGCTCAAGCCATGGCAAACCAACAAAGGCGCCTAGGTCTCCACCTCGTAGTCTAAGTATAAATGGCTGTGAAGCATGCAACCTGGAATATTATCCTTCCTACACTTTTTCAATGACTGTCCGTTTACTAGTTGTCATAGCAACCTTGGGTTTGCAAGCCTACAGACACTCTTTGCGAATTTTAATTACAGATTTGTTATTACATTTTTCATTGTATTATAATATTCATAGAAAAAAAAAGAGAGAGAGAGAGAAAGTACACTGCAGTTCCTAGCTCATCATCCTTTCAAGTCTCAACAAAACTCTGGTCCGTCCAAGTAGTAAAATTTATCAAATGGACAATCCACAAATGCTTTACAGAGGGCTAGAAGCTTCTTTTACGAATATGTGATTTTTGCCTCAACTAGGTATTTAATCTAAGTGGCTGTAACTTTGTCAGTGACCACAAGTTTTGATACAAGGTATACAAAGACCTAATCTTGGTAAGAATTTTTCATCAACTACATTAACAAACACCATATGGAACTTAAGATTTGATTCTTGAAGAACTTCGTCGTAGCCATAGCTCGTACATAGTCAAGTAAAAGGCATCATAATCAACAGGAGAGCGGTGCCACTGAAAATGTTGCCTCACCTTTAACACATTGTTACGCATAACTAAATATTCTTCATTGCTTATTCCTTTAAGGGTTTTCTTCAAAAGAGGGATATCTAATGTGGCTACAACTATTGAAAAACTCTTCCAATTCAGTATATCTTCAAAAGGGAGATCATAGTGGTTGGCAATTATCAGAGGGACACATCCATAGTATAGTGCATCTCCAATACGAGCAGTATTAACCTCAAATCCTTTGACATGAAGGCAAAATTTGCTTGTTAGAAGCTCATGAGAATATGATGTTGTGAGACGATCCAAGTGGATAGATAACTCAGTGTCATTTCCCCACACCTGAAGAAGCTTTTCACGAACTGGTGAATTCATTGATCCCGCAAAAAATGCCAGCTTCGTCCTGAAAATGTTTTGCATTTGAAACTGTCATGATCCTCAATCTTGTAGGAATCAGATGAAATAAGCAATATTTGGACTTAAATGTGAAGTAGTTTCTTATGTCTCTAATCAATTGCTTAGTTATATTGTACAGATAACAATCTCCACATGAGATACTTTCTCAAGAAGCTGACAGCCATAAAGCTCCACCCAACAGCAGGTATGTTAGAAACTACATTTCCACAGCAACCGGAAGCCAACATTTCAGCACATATAAGAGCGTATAGCTGATTTGAGTAAGAAATCAAGATTCATAGCACATTGTTGATGAATTTCACCTTTTGTATTGAATAACTCGGTCGATGTACTGAAACTGGCAAAAGTAAAGTTGTAGCTCTAGAACCATAGTGCATAGTAAATAGCCCGTGGATAAACCAAGACTGGGAAAAGAAATATACGCCAGTAAAGGGCCAAAAAGAACTTATCATGGATGGCTTTTCAAGATTATAGATATGCAAAGTTAAGTCAAAACCCGAAGGCCCCACAAATATGGTTCTAACAATTCTCATAACAACAGTATTGGTATGCATCTTAAAGCAAACAAAAAGGGAAAAGAAAAAGGAAAGTAAGAGAGCAGAATGCTTGACTAACCTTTTAAGTGCAAGATTTGGCGAATCTCCTTGTCTAGGCCATATTTGAGGCAAGGATGCATCTTTATGAGCAACATAGGAAGAGAGATAATAGCTTGAAGAGCATACAATTTGGATAGCGTTAAGTTTCACTTCAACGACCTTCTCCATGGCCATACGTCCAACGGAATGACAGGCAACATAAAAATGATCAGCCCCTCCACTACGATTCCAGTAAGGGTACTCGTGAGTAATGTTGAAAATATAATCTCTAATAAAGTCTTGAATACCGCTAACTCCAACCCTTGGATCATGCCGCAACCTTGCAATTGGAAAAGGTAAAAAGAAAAGATCTGCCGCAGAAGGGTCCTTGGTAATAAAATGACTGCCCACAAGAGCCTTTTTAAAGTAACTTTCGCTGGCATAGTTACCAGTAGGTTCAAACTTCACAGGCAAGAACACCTTAGCAAATGGATCATTGCGTCTATGAGGATAGACAAATATCTTCAAGCTTTTATTCATCTCCTTGTAGTTTTCTAGGAAGACATCTCTGTCATGGAACAAGTTCTTCTCGTCAACATCCATTCCCGAACCTACAGCCAACCGTGTAAGAGTCGAATAGTTATATACTTCAGAAAATACAAGAATAGCCTCAATTAACGGTCAAGTATCCAATTCGTCTCACATATAAATGCCTTGTCCAAGTGGTATACGCCTGCCCATGATTTTTTTCCCAAGAACAAAAACGACAAATAAACCAAAGAAGCTCGTATATTTGATTCAAACCACGATACAGTTTGGACAACAATGTCACTTGCTTACATACAGTTCCTATCTATATTCCAAGCTTAGAAAACTTATCGCGTGTTATCTATCACATACCGAAACACAAGTAAGTCAAACCTTGAAGAATGAAAAAATGCGTAAAACGGATTGAATTATGAGAAACAAACTGATTAGTACTCAATACTCATCAATCTGTCATATATTCCATTAAAACTATACGGAACACGACCCTCGTGAACGCAAAACTAATACCGGCATTCCAACAGCAGAACAGAACATATTTACCAATTGCAAGAAAGTCATTTTTCTCTAAAAAGACATATCATCAATCAAAAGTATATTACATTGCAGTAAGAAAAATACATTCAAAAACTAAACATATCAAATCATAAATGCAAAAAGAAAAAGAAAGAAAGAAAAAAAAACAGTATACCCTGAGAGTGAGGGAACTCTGGAGTAGTCTCATTATTAGTAGTCTCTTTGTCAATTTCCGGAAAATGAAGGTTATTAGTGAAATTAACAACTTGTGGAGGGGTAAAGGTGACATTTTGAGTGGAATTGTGGTGATGGTGTAGTTGTGGGTGATGGTGGTGTGGAAGAATGAAAAAGAGATTGGAAGTAGAAGAGATGTAGAGGAGAATGATGAGAGAGGTGGAGAGAGCTAAGATTGTGGGCATGATAAAGAAGAAGAATTTGAGGCGCGTGGTCGGGTCACGGCGGCGCGTGAGGAGGATGTGGTTCAGCAAGTACATTGATGAAGTTGCCATTCTTGTTTTGTTATTTGGCAAAATTGTAACAACATTCATTCTGTATTTATAACTAACATAACATGGAAAACAGGGTAGGTTGAAAACGAGACAATTCATTTTTAAATTATTTATTTATTATTATTTATATATGTGTATGCATTTGTATTAATTTAAGTGGGATGACTCTCACTTATAAAGTTTTTTTTTTTATTATTATTATTATTATTATTATTATTATTATTATTATTATTATTATTATGTTTTTCAAATTTTAACTCGGAAAATGTTGTACCGTTATTGTCATAATCATGGTGACAAGATCTACTAATGTTTACGTTTAGCTTAATTTGGAACAATGGTAGTTGTCTTTTGCTAAGATTTTACCAAATTTGTTCTTACCTAAACTGTGAATGTGAATGAATATTGGGGAATGAATATGATTTATGATGATTGACTAAAAAGATTATTCTTTTAAAGTTTATTAGATGTTTGAATGTGGGGAGACTAAAAGAAAATGTAAAGCACATAGAAAGATAATTTAAAAAGTGAGAAAATACTCTAAAAAAGATTGTTTGTTTTGAACCAATTTTTTTTTGGGGGGGGGGGGGGGGGGTTTAAAGAAGATAAATGATCATAGTTTGTTCAACTTTTAGTTTTTTTTAGCGAAAATCCTTTTGATGATACGTTTAATCATGATTTTATTGATAACCAGGAAATTTTATTTTTCTTTTCATAACAATTTTTGTCAAACATATATTTATTAAAATTACAAACTTAAACTATGCAATAATGCTTTTACAATTATTTGAAATTAAATCAAAACAACATAAAACTAATATTTACTACATTTGTGTTTTTTATAGATCAGAAACTAATGTTCTTAAAAAAATCTAGGATGCGTATAATTTCAATTTAAACAATCATTACTCTAAATATATCAAATAAAACAATTAAATATCAAACTTTTAAAATTGCACAAAATGCGATTAACCTTTGTTTGAGAATTTGTGTTGAATGTAAAAGTACGTTGTTCGTTAATTATTATTCATAAGAAATAGAGAAACAAACCAAAAGTACTTTTTTCTACTTTTTTCATCTTCTTTAAAAAGCATCAACGAGGCTTATTTCTTATTTTTAAAGTTGTTTGTTCCTTTTTCCATAAATGAGGGGCAGAAGTTTATGCTCAATAATTTTCATAGAGCTAATGACACTTTGTACTCATAAAATTTCAGAATTTGGTACTTTAAGCCACATATTAGAAAAATATGCACTTTACACCCATGATTTTGCATTTTCTTCATAAGGAAAAATAATAAATAACTCACAAATAAAAACACCATGTTCATACAAAGGGAATCCTCCATCGCGAAACCCTTTAGAAGGGAGGGAGTTAAGATTAAAAGGACCAACATGATCGTTCAACGAAGCCCAACAAGCCAAGTTATGAGAAGCTCGATTCGCATTGCGGTGTACATGCTTGAATATTCATTTCAGCTACTTATTCCAAAATCTACGAATATCAAGAATAAGAGGTCGAACTTTCCAATCAAAAAGCATAGAATAGTTCGTGATGAGCAAAATGGCACCAAGGTTGTCGCTTTCGAATGTGACAAAAGAAGACTGAAGGCTTTCATCCAAACACAAGCTTGACGGATAGCAAAGACTTATGCCGAAAGTGCGTCAAAAGTGAATCGACCGTGTGAGAAAGCAAAAGGAACTGATCCATTATGGTTGCGAACAACTCCACCATTACTTGAAGATTTGCCATCAAAAATCGCATTACAACTAACTTTGAGCCATCCGAGTTTAGGAGGAAACCATGTGAGTGATGTCGAGCTTTTAAACCCTTCAAGTGATTTTGAAATTTGAACTATCCATTGCATTTGGACTTTCGAGTGAATAAGGCCTGCAAAAAATTTAAAATTAGGACAAATAGATTCATGATAATTTTATTGCGCAGCCCCAAAATTTAATAATTCTTCACGGTCAAAATTTGAAGAAAGCAAACTATCTCATTTAGTAAACAAGAGCTTAAAGAACTGCCAAAAATCTGAGCACTGGAGTTTATTTAGCACCCCATTTAGAAGAAAAGCATAGAGCATGTGTGACAGAGCAATTCAAGAATAAGTGGGATAGTAATTCATGAGCATTATACAACCAAATTTACAGGTTGTATCCTGAATTGTAAATAGATTGTTAATTATAATAGTCGTAAGAAGGATATCATTCACCACTTTCCAAGCGAACAACTTAAATTTGATATGGATCCTTGCTTTTCAAATATCTTTCCAAATTATATCACAAACGCGTGGCATGAAAGGAGACATGAAGTGAAGATAGGCGGATTTAGTTGAGACGACTTATTCAACAAAATCAAGGGGTAAAGTGGTAATTATCTGATTCCTGAGGGCGTTTGTGTAGTTTCAAATAAATATAAAAATGAATTATCAAATCTTGAATAAACCCTGATTAAACCTGGTTGTACTCTGTAACCCCCCCTACCCTTCAGAAAATGGAATCGGCAAGTGACAACGCCGTTGCAGTACCCACAAGCGACGACGTATTAGTCAAAAACTCCGACTACAAGGAGGAGGATGACGATCCTCCAATGCTGAGCTCTTACGCACTAGATGCACTAAAGGAATTCCTCACGGCCGAGCAGAACCGTCCGATTGAGGAGAAAGAGGAGGAGGTAGATCTAGTGGCGGAGGATTGGCGGCTCAGCCAGTTCTGGTACGACCGTCGCACAGCCGAAACAATTGCATCCGAAGTCCTCACTCTTTGCAATAATAATAACATCGATTCCCCTCCCTCCGTCGCTTGTGTTGCCTGTCCAACTCTCTACGCCTATCTCAAGGTACTTACATTTCAGCATAGTGTACACTTTATTTTATTCCTAGTTTCCGATAATCGTACCAAACTGCAATATGCCGAAGCACCGTGATTCAGTGTACATAAAATTAAATTCGAGTTGAACCGAACTACAGAGTACAAGCACCGTAATGCAGTATTTACTCGAGTATAAGTTAATTATTGTATGCAGCAATTGTACCGACTTGCTACACGATATTTCTGCTGCATTTGCTTGACATTGAGTTAATTATGATGTGCAGTAATTGTGCAGGATTGCAACTAATCGTGCACAATATTTCTGCTTGGTTTACTTGAAATTGAATAGGTTTTTGTCGATGGCATTTAATTGAACTCTGTTATGACGTCCGTGTATTGTATTTGGCATGTTCAGAAAGCTGGTCCAGAAGTACCGGCGCAGCTTCTTGAGTACGACAGAAGGTTTGAGCAGTATGGGACCGAGTTCACATTCTATGATTACAACCAACCACAGGATCTTCCATTGTCATTGAAGCACTCATTTCAGATTGTTGTTGCAGATCCTCCGTACCTGGTATGAATAGCTAATTACCAAATGATTGAGAATTTGACTATTTGTTGTTGTTGAATAATATAATATATCGATGTGTAACTCGTCATAAAGAAAGTGATTCATTTAATATTAGAATTAGCAGAGATTTGTAACAGCTTTTGTTTACTTGATTGTGTGGTGAATATTAGTTGCTCTGTTTGGTGGGTTTTTTTGAACATATTTTGTGAAGCAAGATGGGGTAGATAACCTCTCTGTCCTGTTCATCTGATGCTTCATTCTAAGTAAATTGCAAAGGCTTCGACGCTATTGCTACACAAGTACTTTTTGCTGATTCTACACGAGTACGTTCCGCTGATTGAACTGCTACGAGATCATGGATAAAGTAGTTTTCTTGGGGGGTTACTGCATGCCATGAACTAGTATTCAGGTGTACTGTGGTAGTGATACATATTATTTTTTGCCCATCCTGGAATGAACATGACTAGTACCAGATCACGTCTTTTATCTTTGTAGCTGAGTATTTGAAACACTAATAAGCTCTGTGGTTTTAGTGAGGGGACGAAAAGCTTCATTTCAACTTATTTGGCTGTAAATTATTATATTGTACAAACATTGTACAGATGATGTTGGATGAAATTCTATTTCTATTGTTTTGGGTGTCAGAGCAAGGAGTGCTTGGAGAAAGTTGCTGAAACAATTGCTTTTCTATCAAAACCAGGAGAATCCTACGTGCTATTACTCACAGGTAAATTCTCAGATGAGAAAAATAAATGGGTTGTTGAAAAATTGTTACCATAGCTCATCGTCATTCGTAATGTGGTTTATTCTTATTCTGCACCGATCGATGTGTATGTTTTTGAATTGAATGTAAGAGATTTCAGATTATATGTCTTGGCCTTTGCTTTTGAGAAAGATAATTAGCATTTAGGCCATGCTAGGAACTTCATTTAGATCATGATCTTTAAACCAAATATAACGATTTAACTTATAAGTCATGTATGGTATTAATGGAGAAATATCTCGTTTGAATTTGTATAGGTGATGTGCAGAAGGAGAAGGCTGCAGAACTTTTAGGCTTGCATCCATGCGGATTTAGACCTCAGCACTCCAGCAAACTTGGCAATGAATTTCGGTTGTTTACAAGCTACGACCCTGGGGCAAGGCTGGATGGATGGGACAAAGAGTTTTAGTGGCCAGATGTCTTGTTATAACTAATACGTAAGTCTAATTAGTTATTATGTATGTTTATAGAGTGATGTCAGAATGTTTGTGTTATTCATGAACAAGAATAGATCTTTGCAGCTACTTGCATTTTGTCTACATTCATTGTGGATCCACAGGTGGGATCTGTTTGTTAGCAAGATGCTGCTCTTAGATGTTTACTTACTGGCAGCAATCATTGGGTTTCTTTGTGCCTAATTGTTGTAAAAATTGCTGCTAATCTATATTTTTATAAGTTTCTGAAGCGATGGTACATACTTGTTTTTTGTTCAAATATCAAAATATGAATTTGATGACATGTACCGTAATCATTTCGACCATGAATCAAAATATTAGGGCATTTCTTCGTAATGTACCGAATTATTTCATCATTGACTTCCAAGGAAGCATACTTGTTTATCGATACTACTACCACGAGTTTTCTAAAATATGTCAAAAGTATTTTGATACATCGCCGGGAATTTCTATCTGACTTCTCAAAACGAAACTCAATTCATGTATTTGACGTCAGGTTATGATTAGGAGTTTTGTACAGATGACTCCCCTCGATGCACCTTTGTCTGAATATTGAAACTTAGCCGATAACACTTATTAGTTTTTGTCCCTACTATAATAAACATATTTACCTATCACTGTAACCATAATATATATTATGGTAATAAAAAATGGTGGATGGATGTGAATGATGGTGCGGGAGCGATATATCATTTACATTCATCCATCCTCTATTCCTCTTTGACTACCATAAGTATTTTATCTACCATATTTATTATGTTATGGAATGAGACTAATAACTAATAAGTGTTCTCTATTAATACTCAAATAGTGCTCTCGTGAAGGTTCACTATGAGCCATATATGCATTGCTAGTTCTTGTTACTGATCGCCTGTTCCCGCCAGCACAAAAGTGTGCATTTTCACGCGGGACTGGTATGATCTTGCTTCTCTTGCAAGTCTGAGAAATGACACGAAATTTAAATGCGATAATATGCAGAACTGATGTCATCCATTAAGAAAAAGAAATTATTATGAAACAGCCATTATCTTACACTCCTCATAATACGAATCCCCAAATGTCTCTTGTACAAGTGCGCAAACTTTAGTGTACCATGATACATAGACACGAACACAACACGTGATTGACACACTTTGTTCTATCTTCGCCTGCATTTGTGATAAGTAACAGATGCTTTATGCTAAAGAGTAAGAAATAATTCATTTATTTCTTTTGAAGAAATGCTAAAGTTTTTCTTCCTTCCGAAGAAATGCTTATAATGTCTTTGAATACTAGATCCGAACTATTGCTCCAGTCGTTTTGAAAAAATGCTTAAAATGTCTTGGAATATTCAATCCAAACTATCAAAGCATCTAATGAATGCGGCACGCATGCCCAATATGCCACAAGTTAAGAGTCGGGCGTTAGATTGAGCCACTGTGAAAGGGAAGGACAAAAAAAAAAAAATGGACGGCGAACGTGCTTTTCATGGGTTTCTGACAGTTAAAGCCTAGAAGATAAGTGTGGCAAAGTGAAAGAAGTCAACAACCCTTTCTAGGTTATATAACACCCATGGAACATTCGGACTGCATATAGTGAACTGCTAATAATTACAATAGTTAACACCCAAGAGCTGCTTATAGTGAAGTGACAACTCGCAAGTGTGACGTACTGCATAAGAACTATAATTCTCTTTTTCGTACAGTACGAATTAGATAGGTTTTGACAGAAAGATGAATTTCAGTGAACCTTCTGTTGCCGATAAATATCCAGCGGAACAAACAAGTTCCAGATGCAGAACCAGTGGATACGACTGACTATCAATCAAGGCTTTCCTTTTTATTCGTCTGAATCTCAAAAAATTCATCACCCCGGTCACAATGAGAGAAGTGATGCCCCGGGGAATGAGGATATGACCTGTAGTATACCTGCATTCTTATCTTCGCGACAATATCCCTCATATCTTGAAATGCAATTTAAAGTCTAATATCTAAGCAGACATCTACTAGGATGAAAGCTAGTTAGAAACTCCTGTAATTTACGAATTACTAAATACCAGTCGAGTATAAAACAAGTATAATGTCCGCATAATTACAAAAAAAAAAGTGAGTATAATTTACATATATATTGGACTACAACATAAAGTCTTTACTATTTACTATGATATATGTTCCCGCCTCAGTCGTGAGGCTGCTTGGCCAGAGGTTTCACAATGAGGACGGGGCAGCGAACATGATGGGCGCAGTAGTTGCTGACACTTCCCAGCAATGCCCTGCAAACACACACTAGTTCAGATTCCCACAAAGGACATTATCAACACGAGTCACATTGTCAAAGTTTTCTCTTTTCCCTCCTCCTTCTCCTAATTGAATTATCTAGCTTTTCAACCTCAGGCTGAAGTCGTGTCCAAAATTATAAATTGGTGGAGGTTGATGCATTTGGCAGCCGGGTACAAAACGTGCTTAGCACCTGGAAAGGTTGGGTTTTCATCTTCTTTGTTATCAAGTCGTGGATGAGGTGAAGTTTCAGTTGTAATTGACTTGGTACACCAATAATATACATGTCTGCCTGTATGCAGGCATCATGGTGAAATTGGATGAAGAAATTTCAAAGCACTAAAAACACAACTACTCAATATCATATTTTGAAAAAATCACCGACCACACTATCCATTTCCATCGAGGTTTGAATTGAAAAAGAATCTATGTATACATGTTGAAACGAGGAGGAAAAAGGAAGCTATTTGACTTTTCATTTACTGCTAGAAATGCACCCGTACTACTATATAACTTTCATATGTACCAGTTGTTTATGCCAAATTCTGTTTAAAGAAAAAAAAAACAGGGCAATTGAGGGTGCAAAAGATACCAATGCATGATTAGAACTAGAAATCCACCAAATGATGCACTTCAGGAATACTACCTTTTAATTGGGCCTAGCCCGCGGCTACCCACGACTACAAGATCCACATGCAACTGTTCCGCAGCTTGACAGATTTTATCCTTTGGGTCTCCCTCAAGGATCAAAGTTTCTGCCTTGATCTAGTACAAATTGCAGAATATGCAGGAAGGCCATCTAATTAGAATTAGAAATGCTAGACAGCTATTCAGTAATCAATGCAGTAAATAACTAACGTCACTCGACAGGCGCTCATGCGAATTTCTCTCATAATATGAATGCTAAAAGACCGCACACCAATGAACTAGTGTGTGGAGAATTTATACTAGGAAGTTGATCTTTAAAAGCTGTAATGACTGTTATAAAGTGGACCTCAAATAGAGCGTACGACACTTAATTAAAAATGAAAAAACTAACACAAATCCAACGGTTAAAATCCCAGATTACTTTAGGGAAAAAAAAAACACAAAAAAAACACACGGACAAGGTAGGAGAACTTAGTATAAGGGTATAACTAAAAAATAAGAATTACGACTACCAAATTCTTACCCTAGTACACACACTCATTCTTTTGGCTTCACACTTGCAACACTTTAAAACATTTTTTTTAAAATAATTACTATATAAGAAAACTAACTGCGTGTGTTTGGAATGCTTAACAATAAATTTGGCTGCTATTTATAAATAAGTTCTCGCGTCCAAATCACGTGAATGCAGCTGTATCTGGCAACATAAGTACAATTCAGCATTACAATAACACAAATATAATAGTGTAATTAACCTCGTATTATCCAATGTAATTTCCAAAATGTTACACAACACCTAAGACGTGCGTATAAATAGGGTGTTTACTGTTTAGCAAAGTATGAAAAAGCCCGGGGGCCGGTATGAAACTGCCTAATTAACTATAATATATAGTTCAATTAATTGACGAACGGATCGAAACCTTGTATTGTTTGCAGATGTGCAAGGCACGGGAGAGGATTGCAGCAGTGTATTCCTCTTGTCCTTTCTTCACCGACTCAATCACCGCAGGAGTTGCATAAACCACTGCATGCATGCACAAAATAAAATAGAAACAACAAACTAAAAAAAATGTATTTAACGAGCTAAGCTAAGAAGTAATTAAATAAATGAACCATTGCGATTAATTAGTTAATTAAATTACCAGGACCAGCGGGGTAAATGAAGGGTTGAAAAAGGGGTTGAACGTGTAGTAAAGTAAGTGAATCGGGTTCCAAATCTGAAGCGGTGACGTCACTAAAGAGGTGATCAAGTGCCCATTTTAAAGCGTAAAAACTACCCTCGCTCTCGTCAATCGCCACCAGCACTTTATTCGCCGCCGTGAGCGGCTGTCGCTCCGCCGCCGAGCTCGCCTCGGCCGTTGCGCTTGTACTGTCCATACTTATATATTTCTCTCTCTGTCTCTAGAAAATGCTTTTACCTGGTTAATAGTGTTCAACTTCATCTTCTATATTTCACAAACTGGAAAGTTGACACGTGTCCTCCATGCAAGGAGAAACAGAAAGCTGTTGGAATTTAATATAGTTTAGATGGTTTTTGACTTTTGTTTCGGCTTTTATTTTTTTTATTTTATTTTTCAATAAAACAGTTAGATGGTTAATTGGTTGTTATTTGGTTAACCGTGTTATTTAGTTTGCAAGACAAAGATCCTTGTATTTGTATATATTTTTGAAATTTGTAGAAATTCCATTTGCATATTGTTAACTTTTATATGATTTATCAGTTTTTCTGTTCACCAACGTTGCTGTGCTATTTGATTTTATTGTTTTTATAAATGTATGTGAGTGGAAATTTTAGCTCCGATACAAGACTAATTTGGTTTTGGTAACTAGCAAACTTATTTGGTAATGTTCGAATAAAAACAACGCATTTGCCAAATTAATTAATTGATCTACACTTTATGCACAAATGATTAAAATATGTTCAAAACTTTAAATTACTAAGAGCGTTTTACCCACTTTACCTATCGAAAGTCTGTGTGTTTATGTTTGAAACTTTTGAAATAAAAATTCTATTGCAATTTGATAAAATTTAAGTGTCGCGTTTAAGTTGTCGTGATTCCTAACTAAAAAGTAAGTAAGCCCAAAAAGTGCTCGACATGAAAAATATATAACATACACAAAGCGAAAAAATTGCAATCGAGGACTATACGACTTTAAAGGCTGGTGGATCAATCTATTTATAAGTTTCATGTAAAATGAAATAAAGGATAAACAAAATATGTATTGTTCATAGTTTCTTGTTTGCTATTTACTCGGCGTATATAATATATAAACTAGTTAGGAATAGGATACTCGAACAGTACTTTGTTAATAAAATAGCTAACTATCGCTAGTTATTGAAATATGACTTCAACTTTGTAAATAGATTTCAAGTAAATTTTCTTGAAGCCTTTTCTCCATTTGAAACCTAATTAATGTGAAAATGTAATACAAATAGATTCGATGCAAAATAAATAATACGAGGAGATTCGAGTCTAAGTTTTTTATAATATAATATGAGGTTTTATTGCATTTTCCAATTTTAGATCATTATTATTTTTCTCACATCACACACACATTAAATAACTAACTACAAATAAATAGTCTCTAGCGTGCTTATGATTTTTGGAATTCCCAATTTGCCCCCCACAGACCCTCTTCAAATTCCCGCACTTGGAAATATCCACAGTTCATTTCATTTCTTTTCCCTCTAAAATCTCTCTCTCTCTCTCTCTCTAGTCTCTACTAACCGTTTCTCTCACTAAACAGTTGAAATCGACCGGCGAATATTCTCTCTCGCCATGACAGTGACGGATCCTCCGCCATTGGAGGTAGCTTCATCGCCCTCATCTCTCTCCCCCATTTCGTTTATGCTTATTTTCACTTCGCATTTTTTTTTCATGCTTGAGCTAGTTAGTTACGGTTTTTTCTCATTTAGTGTCGTGTTGGCGGGAAATTTGCTGTATATGCGCGCGCATTTCGTTTTCTGATCAATCGGCTAGGGTTTAACTTAAGTTTGTTGATTCTATATCCGTACTTCATTGCGATTGTGTATGATTCCGTTCTTCATTGCGATTGTGTATGAATCAGTATGATTCCGTACTTCATAGCGATCGTGTATGATTCTGTTCTTCATTGCGATTGTGTATGATTCCGTTCTTCATTGCGATTGTGTATGAATCAGTATGATTCCGTACTTCATAGCGATCGTGTATGATTCTGTTCTTCATTGCGATTGCGTATGATTCTGTTCTTACACGTAAAGCAACGCGTTGGAATTGGATCGAGTTCATACTGTTTTGCTATTTGAAATGCAGCAACAGGACAACGTTGAGATTCCAGTGCCGCTTTCTGATTCAATTCAAGGACCTCAGCCGTTAGTCGAAGCGCATGAGCCGATGGAAGGTACTCGTCTCTGCAATCTGTATGTGTTTCATATGCTGTGTATCGTTGGTGTTTCATATGCAATCTGTATGTGTTTTGCGTTTTATTTGTTACGTTTTATGAGTGGAGCTGAATTTTCAGAGGATTTGTTCTGTTCTGTATTGAGTTCTGATAACATTTTCAACTGCTAGTGGAACCTGCGGATAATGTTGAATCTGTGGAAAACATAGCGGCGAGTGATGCGCATCGAGCGTCTCGATACACCTGGAGAATTGAGAATTTCTCCCAACTGAATACGAAGAAGCTCTATTCTGATACATTCACCGCTGGGGGTTATCAATGGTAATCTATGGCTGTCAATGTTGTTGTTTAAATCTTTTTCATCAACGCCGGAAAATGCTGGGAAGAAATTTAGTATGTTAATTGATCCTATTAAAAAGCAGGGCCTGTTCGTAATGTCACTCTGCATTACTATGTTAGACCTAATCGAATTCTTTCTGCACTTCTCCTTGAGCAAAGTAAATTGGTTACCGTTTGACTTGCATTGGTTGTCTCAGGAAGGTGCTTATTTTTCCAAAAGGAAACAATGTGCACCAACTGTCTATGTATTTAACTGTGGCCGATTCAGCTACCTTGCCGTATGG
Source organism: Linaria vulgaris (assembly GCA_948329865.1). NCBI lineage: Eukaryota > Viridiplantae > Streptophyta > Magnoliopsida > Lamiales > Plantaginaceae > Linaria > Linaria vulgaris. The sequence continues at coordinate 80,488,312 of OX415253.1, forward strand.
GGGGAGTAGATGCGCACAGTTTTGCTTGTCTGTTGCTAATCAAATGGATATCAATTTTACAATGAGAAAAGGTATTTTCTGTCGCTCACGTTTTTTCAAAATCTTTTATGTATTCGAGACTTTATGCATGCACATAGGCTGACATACTCACAAGCCATACATTGGTAGTTTGGAAAGTGATCTTTGTTCTTATCAAGCTTGATAAATCATATGCTTCAGTACTGGATTTGGATTTTGAAATGTGGCTTCAAAATGCTAATATATCCTAAAACAAGAAATTAAAAGATTATAGAAACAATATCGAAGTTATGATATTTTCTTACTTACTGTTGTTGTACGTTAGAAAAGTGGTGCATATGTGTTTTCTCAGCAAGTTTCAGATCACACCATTGTCCAAGGTTTGGGATGGAATTTTGAAGTGAATACTATAGATAAATTATTTTGATTTATGACCGCCCTTTTTATAAGTTGAAAAAAGATTATACGAAGTTGTTCTCCTTAAACCATACGTTGTTTGTAACCTTTGGAGCTTGAATTGTTTTTCTTCTTTCGCCACCTGACTAGATCCCTACATATGATTGTTTTGCTGTATTGATCTTGTTTGTCGGCTTCACAGAGGCGCAACATCAGTTCAATGAAAAGGAATGTGATTGGGGGTTTACATCTTTCATGCATCTAAATGAGCTCCACGACCCCACCAAGGGATACCTTGTTGATGATACTTGTATTATTGAAGCTGATGTTGTTGTGCGTAAGGTCATTGACTCAAACAAGGGTACAGGTTATGTTGGACTTAAGAACCAGGGAGCAACCTGTTACTTGAACTCTCTGCTCCAAACTTGGTATCATATTCCTCACTTCAGAAAGGTTGCAATACTCTCTTATGACTTATGTAATTCTGATTTTTGTTTTCTAGTAAGTAAGCTAACGATTAGGAAGCATGGAGGCCTGAATTTGGATTTGTTGTTCAGGCCGTGTACAACATGCCCACAACAGAAAATGATAATCCCACAGGGAGCATTCCTTTGGCTTTACAGGGTCTATTTTATAAGCTCCAATATGGAGACACCAGTGTGGATACAAAAGAATTGACTAAATCATTTGGATGGGATACTCATGATTCTTTTATACATCAGGATGTCCAAGAACTTAACCGACTTCTATGTGCAAATCTTGAAGACAAGATGAAGGTACTGGTACCAAAAGCGCAATTGCTTGATGTATTGTTGTTAATTAAAGTACCTGTAAAATGTAGTTTGTGACGTAATTAAAGTACCTGTAAAATGCAGGGAACAGTTGTTGAAGGGACTATACAAAAGTTGTTTCAAGGGCATATCACGAATTACATTAAGTGCATTAATGTTGACTTCAATTCTACTTCAAAAGAATCATTTTATGGTATTAATTGTTTCTCAAACTTGTCTTTGACATTTTAGTTTCAATAGAACATTTCATTTTAATGGATGTTCCTTTTCTAGATCTGCAACTTGATATAAAGGGTTGCAAGGATGTTTATGCTTCTTTTGACAAGTACGTGGAAAGTGAAATTCTAGAAGGCGATAACAAATACAGGACTGAACAACATGGTTTGCAGGTGCTTTTGCTCCTCCATTAAATAATAATATTTTTTCCGACAGTGTTTTCATCTATTTTGTTTCCTCCAATAATTCTAAGTTGAATAGTATTGTCGATTCAAAGAAATGATATTGTGATTTTATGACGTTAATATTCAAAAGGCTAATAATAGAAATGCATGTTTAGAGATCCATGTATAACTGATGATACAGGATTGGAACCTTATCACTTTTAGTTGTACACTGTTCTCCATTATATCAGCCTCAGCGATATCTAGCTATAGTTTGTGAGGTCTCTTATATTGGTTATTAATGCCTGCAGCATGTTGGGGGTGACATGTCATGATGCATAGAAGAAAATCTTGAAAAAGGACAACCATAAAAGTAAATCTGTAGACTTGTCGGCGAAGTGCTAATTAATTAACCGTGTGAAGTAGTTTCGGGAATTGGCATTATTGTTCATTCATCTGGTTTGCAAAGGGATTTAGGGGCACTGTATTTATTTAATAAAAATTATTATGAAGGTGGTTTAACACGAGTTTCATAACACTATGGTTCATCCAGTTGGCTCTATGGCTGGCAAAGCAGCTTTTGTTGCTATATGATGTTTTATTCAGCCATCTTCCGGTTCTTTTACCTTCATCTCTTCTGTTATTTGTTAAATGAATTTAGGTGGTGCAATATTCCATCTTAGTGACATTTTCTGTTGTTAAACATTTTCTTAAAAAATATTGTTGGTATTTCAGGATGCCAAGAAGGGTGTCTTGTTCAGTGACTTTCCGCCGGTTCTTCAGCTTCATTTAAAGCGTTTTGAGTATGATTCTTTGAGAAATGCCATGTTTAAGGTTAGTTGCTAGTTCCGTAATATCTTTTATTTGTTGTTGACTTTTGGTTAGTTATTGATTAGCTTTTTCCTCATTTTTGGTATTGATCTATGACGATATATGATTTGTGTATCCATATTATTCCGTTGTATCTCTTGGCACATAAACAAATATAGCATAAAACTGTGTAAGTGAAACTATGTGATAAAAAGGGTTTGTCTTTCTATTTTGCTGTGTGGTAGTGTGCATACTTGTTCATTGTTTAGTGTGTCTATAAATCCAGGACAGTAATAGCTTATTGCTTGACTTTTCTCTTATACTGGAACGCTGCTATTTTGTGAGAACTATGTGTTTCAGTTCCTTCTTCGTACACTTGGAGGTAGATTTATACATGAGCTTCTATAAGAGATTCTTCTCAAAATAGTAGAATGCTAATGTGGTTCTTACAACTTTTGCACCTGTACTCAGTTTTGGTTATTTGTCTAGATCTTTCTCTAGATTATTTTATGTTACTCTTTTTTTACATGATTAAGTTGAGCTCCTCTATTCTTTTCATCTCCTTCCTCCTTCCATTTATCTGGAAAAGAGAGAAAGGATTTTTCCGTGCCTTGATGCCTTGAATTTGAGTTTTTGAAGAGGATTTTTTTCCAGAAACAAGCTGGTACTAGACGTCTTGTCTTTAACATGTGATATTGTTTCACTTATCTGGTTATACCCCGATGATGTTGAATTAAACTTTGACTGTGCTTTCTATTAGCGATTCTCTGACTTTGACATTGAAAAATGGCTGCATGCTTTGCAGATAAATGATCGCTATGAATTTCCCTTGGAACTGGATCTTGATGTAGGCAATGGCAAGTATTTGTCACTACAAGCAAATAGGAGCGTACAAAACCACTACATGCTTCACAGGTATTGGTACATGTAACCTGTATCTGTTTATTTCTATATATGCTTTATGTATTAGTCTTTGCCTTCCCCTGTGTATCCTTGTCATTACTAGGTATGTAGTTGAGAATTAGGTTGAGTATGAATATGGAAAATTATCAGAAGATCTTTGTCTGAAGATTTTTCTGAAACTAAGCTCCAGATTCCTTTATTCTGAGACTTTGAAATTCTATTAATAACGCTCAATCTATATTACCCCTGACTAGTTTAAGCTCACTTTTCTCGTTTAATGACTAACGGATGCTTTGCTTTGTCTTTTGGCCATTTACTATTGGATTGAGGTGTTAATAGATTGTTATGTGCCTACATAAATTTATGATTGATGTTGGTTGTTGCACCTTGTATTCTGTTTACGAGAATGTTTAACTCTTCCGTTTCTGTATCTTATAAGAGATGTATAAATGGAAGTTTCATTGATGTAGAATAAGTCTGGATGGATATGCCACATTCTTTGCTCTCAATGATCTTTGAAGAAGATTAATTTGTGTATATGTCTTGCAAGGGTCAGATCCCGGTTGTACTTTTGGTTTTATTTGCAGCAATTAAGGATTTAAGGTTCTCTACTTCTGTTTTCTGCTACTTTGCTTTTCGACAGCGTTTTTGTTCATAGCGGTGGGGTGCATGGCGGACATTACTATGCTTTCATCAGGCCGACACTCTCTGATCAGTGGTACATGTCTTATGTCTGAAGAATCAACCTCCCCCCCCCCCCCCCCTCGACTTTAGCGTAGGGGAACTTAAGCTAGTTCAACCACCAGTTTTATCTGGTCTTGGTCGCTATGATTCACATTTTACTCTTGCATATGCTTTCAGCTATTTTATGCAAAACCAATAAGGCTTTGTTCTGTGGTTCTGTATACACTATCAGGTACAAATTTGATGATGAGAAGGTCACTGAAGAAGATGTGAGCAGGGTGTTGGAGGAGCAGTATGGTGGTGAGGAAGAGGTGGTATTCCTGCTTTTGGTTTCAAATCCTCTTCTAATTTTTTTTGTGTGCATGCTGATTTTACTTTACCCTACAGTTTGTACGTACAAATCCTGGCTGCAACTTTAGTCCTCTAAAATTTACAAAATCCTCAAATGCATACATGCTTGAGTATATACGAGTGAATGACAAGGATACGATTATCTGTGATGTGGATGAGAAGGAAATCGCAGAACATCTTCGAGTGAGTTTTTCTCTTCTACATATGAAATTCATTGGAACATACCATCATTTTACAGGGTTCTGTATTAGAAAGTTACATGGCCTACTTACTGCAGATAAGACTAAAAAAGGAACAAGAAGAAAAGGAAGACAAGAAAAGATACAAATCAGAGTCCCACACATATACTACTGTCAAGGTGTTGACTTGGTTGACCTTCTTGCATAAAAAATGATTTCTGGATTCTCTTAATGGATTGCTGAAGTAATTTGTTATCACACTTGTAGGTAGTCCGAGAGGAATACCTGTTGGAACAGATTGGAAAGAATATATACTTTGATCTTGTTGATGATCTTGAAAATGTCGACGGCTTTAGAATCCCGAAAGAGATGCCTTTCAAACTTTTCAAGGTTTCCAATAATGCTTAATTTTGTTTTTTCAATTAATATCATTAATTTTTTTTTATTGGGGGGGGGGGGGGGTGGGGAGGTGGTTGGAGGTTAGCAAAACTGGTTCTAGTTTTCTGTTAAAAATCATGGAGTTAAATTGAGTTACCTGAAGAGAGGACACCTTTATGTATGAACATATGCTCTGCATTTACAAAGCTCTGAGGATTATAACTTCACAAAGAAACGAGAACATTTTAGTCGTGGTGATATTATGTAACTAAGTAGAGAGCTGTTCCGTTGGCCTTAAGGATCTGTAACCTTCTGGGTGCAAAGAAAGAAAACTAGCATTCAGCCAGGTCTGTGGCGAAGGAGGAAATATGACTGCAAACCACACATTACCAGCTAATTTTTGCATCATCCACGAAGGTGACCTGGAACAACGACGAGTTAATGTGACTTAGGATGAAGGTTCCACCAGAAATATAAGCATGAAGAAGAGATGACAATATTTATATTTAGATTTATAAGATTATCGTGGCCTATAATCCTGGCAGTTAAGACAGTCTAGGGGAGTTTTGCTAGTAGCTGACATGCTTGATGAGACCGCTCTTATGAAATAGATTTCTTATGTAATTTATCTGTCTAAGAGTTGATTCGTTTTCTCTCGTCTGTAGTTAATTGCCATGAAATGATTGTTTTAATTGATTCTATTATGCGTCCTTCTGTTTATTTGTTGAGTGAAAATAGTGTTAGGCAAAATCGATTCCTTTTCTTGTCTTATCACAGGTAGAAGATTCCCTGACCGCTACAAGGTTAATGTTAGGAATATGTCTTTTAACCTTCATCATATATCACTGCTATCTCTTGTCACAAGATTGTCAGAATCTTTTTTAAATTTAGGGAAACTTAACCTGTTTAACCATATGAATATAAGTTAGTTGGGCTTTAGAAACTACGCCTTTCAAGGAGGTATGAACTTTTGTCTTCAATTTTTTTTTTCTTTAGTTTTTTGATAGAAATTTATTGTTCCTCTTACAAGAACAATTATTGTTGTGATATGTAAATAGGGTTTTCCCTGGTTCAATGGTAATTGACTGATCAAGAGGAATGTGTCATTTTGATCTCGCTTTGTCCCTTATTTTTAATAATTTATTCTTGTAGGCCTTCTCTTAATTAACTGGGGTTTAAGGCATCTCTGTTGTTTTTCTTTTTGGACTCCTGCTCTCTCTCCGGATCTTTTGTTTGTAACTCTGGATCTCACCATTTTTTCTGATACTTATCTTCACCCGACGCTCTCCTCATACCCATCACCTGTCCCCACCTGCCACCCATGCCCCTGTAAGCGTAGCACGTCTGAGTTCTCACATCGTCAGGGGGTGATAAACTTTGTCTCCCATTTTCAGTCGCTCAGCATTCGTGGTATATGAATTGCTGTGGTGTGCCATGCTGATGTTGGCGGCAGCTGGAATCCCTTGTGCTCTTTTTCGTTTAAATTTTTTCAGCGGCATAATATAAGATTATAATGGATTCTGCTGGGGGCTCGGCTCTACTTTTGTGTCGATCATAACTTATTAGCGAGATGCTCACTCACCCCCTTCTTACCTGATTTATGAATGTGTCCTTGCATAAATGCGTGAACTGAATTATCACTAGCTTTTTTCTCTGTATCTGAAGTAATTGGTTAAGTACCTGGTGTTCCTTTTCTTATGTTACAACGTTACATAAGAGTTTAATTGCTGAGGATATTGCAATAGTTTCATAACTTCAGGGCAATAGGTTAACCAAGTTAAAATTTGTGATACTCGTTCTTTCATGTCATTTCTGCTCTACTTCTTTTTTTTTTTTTTTGCTTTTTCATCATTTTTCAAGCGAATGGTAACTAATGATTCCCTAATTTTGAAGGAAAAGGTTGCTGATAAATTTATCGTAGAAGTTCATTTACAGCGCTTCTGGACATGGACAAAAAGGCGGAACCATACCTATCGTCTGGACCGGCCGTTAACGCTGCAGCAGGAAGAACTCACAGTAAGTACTTTTTGTTTTCCTTTCCATTTTAATTTTTATGTAACGAGATGGAGTAACCTATCTGAAAATAATGCAGTAATTGGTAAAAGAAACGAGTTCCAAATAAATAGCTTTAAGGAACTGAATGCAGTAATTGATTACACTTTCTTTGTTTCTCACATCTCTAAACTTGTAATATTTAGGTTGGAGCACTGATGGAAGTTTTCAGTGTGGCCCACAATGCTGATCTGATATTGTTTTTGGAAACCGCGTCGGGACCGGTATCTTTTGACAGCATTTTAGATGATCTTTAATGCAAACTATTTTATCAACGTTTAGCCTTTTATTCTCCTACTTTGATAATGTTCATTATGTAGGATTTATTTTTGGTGCCTCCACCAGAAATATTCAAGGAAGACATATTGCTATTCTTTAAACTTTACAATGCTGAGAAAGAGGAGTTTCGGTATTTTTTTTTTGTTCCCCCTTATCTTTAAAATGGCTTCTATTTAGCTTGTGCATGCTCTTTACCATTCAATTCATTTTTCCTATGAAGATATTTTGGGAAGCTTTTTGTAAAAAGCTTTATGAAGCCAATTGAGATCCTAACAGAACTGGCTAAAATTTCTGGTTTTCCCCTGGGTGAAGAGGTTGAATTCTTTGAGGTGTGTCTGGTCGTTACATTTAGTGTCAGTTTTTCAATGTTACTTTATCATAAATAAAAACATTGTTGCAAGTAGTGGATATATTTATTTGAGTTTGCTATTTAACTTCGAAGGAACACCATAGCATAATGCATCTCTCGTGTATGCCACTTTGCAGGAAATAAGATTTGAACCATCTGTCATGTGTGAACGTCTTGATAAAAGAGCTTCATTTCGAACTAATCAGGTGTTTGTTCTGTTATTATAATTTTATCCTCTAATTGCATTTTCATCATATTTTAATATATCATTCCTTTTCTCTTCCCAGCTGGTAAATGGGGATATCATTTGCTTTCAAAAATGTCCCCTGCCTGAAAGTCAAGAGAAAATTCGATTTCCCGAGGTTCCTTCATTTTTGGAATACAAGAAAAACGGGCAGGTCAATCTTTTCTTCTCTTGGAAGGTCTTCCGAATCTTTTCTTCTTATTAGTCAGAGGATAGACAAAAAATGTGTAACAAAACAATTAGTTCAATGTATCAGATGATATTTGCAATGCATATAAAGTTCTTTCGGTTTTAACTAAGTACTTTCTTGATTGATCAAATTCACATCCTTTTAATTCTATAATAGTTCTGTTTCTTTTCCCTGGTTTGAATGCTTTTAGCTTTCCCAGCCATCTTTTTTCATACGTTTCTTGGCAATATTTTTAGATCTTTAGATTCGATAATAGAGTCTCTCACACACGGGGCATTCAAGAGGGAATGGACGACAAGAAGGAAAGACCGTCCAGCAGTTTCCTGGTAAGTGGCATCAATATTACTAATTACGCATTTTCTGTGTTATCTAAGAAGCATTTCCTCATTATTAATCCCTTTTTTCATTGATCAATTATTTTGTTTCTTCATAGACTGTGTATTTTCGCGATCTCAAAAGACCTAAGGAAGACGCATTTTGCCTAGATTTGTGAGTAATCTCTGATATAGTTATACAGATTGTTGAGAATCCATGATTTTCTAGGAAACTCTTTTAATACTTCTCTTCGGCATTACTGAGCTTATTGTGCTTGTATTAACTTTACAGGGTGAAAAATCACACTTATGATGATGTTGTAGAACGAGTTGCGCAGTGCCTTGACTTGGATGATCCATCAAAAATTCGGCTTACTTCTCACAATTGCCATGCTCAGCGCCCGAAAGCCAATCCTATCGAATATAGATCAGTCGATTGTTTGTTAGACATGCTTGTTCATTTCAAACAGGTAACTAGCAGAAATGGTTCCTTTTCTTCTTCGCCTTTTTTTTTTATAGTAAGGAGTGATGTGTGGTTACAGTGACTTTGTATTTGTTGTATTTGATATAACTAATAGTTCTGATAGGTATCTGATGTGCTGTACTACGAGGTGCTGGACATTCCTCTTCCATTGCAATGTCTGAAAGAACTCAAAGTTGCCTTCCATCATGCCACAAAAGATGAGGTGCTGAGCCCGCTGCTCTAACTCGTGCTTCCTTTTCAGCTCAAGCTGTATTCAATTATTTAACTTAGTCCGGTGATCATTTCAGGATGCAATTCTCGACATTAGATTACCAAAACAAAGCACTATTGAAGATCTGCTCAATGACATCAAAACAAAGGTCACCCAGAGCTGGGAAACATTTGATTGTGCGCTATTAGTATAGAAACATAAGTTGTGGCATAGACAAAAAAGCGTTGCTTAAATGATTCCTTCCCCACACTTCTCCTGCCTCAGTTTTCTTTTCCACTTTTTGGTTATCTCTATATGAAAGTTTTCATGTATAATGAAAGTTTGTAATTAAATAGGAGCAGACAGTAGACAGCATCTAACAAAGTTTGCATCCAATGATAGGTAGAGTTGTCTCATTCGAATGCCGAGCTTAGGTTGCTTGGAATTATCTGCGACAAGATTTACAAGGTAATGTTCCTACGTTTCTGAAGGGAGTATACTTTTTTGGGTTTCAGTTTAAGTCTGGTTACCATATCATTCACTATGATAGTTTTTTGGTAATAACTATATGCTGATTACAATCATTGAAACCGATCTGATTTTTAGCGGATTTTGAAAATTATAGCCGTTGATTGTGTTTTCAACCATGTTGTCACTATCTCAGAGATTTTGGTTGTAGTTAGATGCTGACAATAATTTTGTTGGATCTGATGTTTGCATGGTTTTTGAAATCCTTCCTTAGGAATTGCTGCTGAAATATATCCTTAACAACTGACTTTGAGAAGCTTGGAGATTACATTAGCAAAATTTTCGTGGATAAGTTGTTCATTCTGTGTTGTCCATAACTTTACAGATTTTCCCAATCCACGAAACAATTGAGGACATAAATCTCAAATACTGGAGGTTCCGTGCTGAGGAGGTTAGCTTTCTTCTCAAAAATTGCGTCTTGCTCTTTTTTCTGTCCATTTCGTGTCCATTTTGTGCCAGCTATGTGAACCTTGTTATGTGTACAAATTTACGAGTCAATTGCCAATACTTTGTGTAATGGATAATTTTTGTGTTTCGTGATAGAGATAGGGAAATGATGTGAAAGGAGATTGAGGAATTAGAGAACATTGGGGGTAGAAGAAGAGAGGAATTAAAAGACATAACTAGATGAAATATGGGTGAGAAATAGAAATAGAAGAGGAAATGAGAAAAAACAATATTATGAGTTGAAAACACACTTGATCAATAGTTAACAAATGGTGTCTGACAATACTGCATTGGCCTTGTATTGATAACCTCAGATAAGCATATATCCTAATCATAATCTGAATCATAAAAATAGATCAGTCCAAATACTATCAAGAAAGAACTTAAACCAAATCATAATCTAATAAAAATCTTAAATACCAGGAAACAATCTTTATCACAACAGCATTACCAACATTTTGAACATGGTTTTCAAGATGTTCCAGTGGCATAGATGTTCGGTTGTTCAGATCCTTATGAATGCCAGGAGAGAGAAGGGATTTGGGCTTCTAATGAACCTTTTATATTTGGACGTAATGTAACGTCAAACAATTCTTGTAATTATTGAGCCAGGTAGAGGAAGAAGAACACACTAATGAATAGAGCTAGTGGCCTTAAGAGACAATGACGCGGATGTCCTTGAATGAATACTATTGGGGGTAAGATTATTGTGGAGACTAAAGATTCCTATATTCATATTATAGAGCTACTCTTACATATAGTGCTAACTTAGAACTGGAATGTCCTCTGGAGAACTCATCTATTATGTTGCTGAAATTGGCTGATAGCAAGAAATTTGTGAGTGTTCCGTGGGTCCTTGATTTCCACTGAACTGGAAGGCTTCTTTGGTTATAAGGTTGTGGAACATAGGAAGTGGATGTATGATCGTTGGAGAGGATTGGTTGAGGGATAATTGTTATCTTGAGCTCAATTATAGTGACCTGTCTTCCTGTGTCATGTTAAAAAGGGAAAAGGTTACTTTTCAAGACTTAACTCAAGGAGGGTAGTGTTAGATAATATCTGGTGGATTTACGGCAAAAATATTATTACACTCTAAAGCTGAAGAACTGGAGAAGGTTATAGTCTTGTTCAAAAAAAAAAAAAAAAGGTTATAGCAGTAACTGTGGTTGCATAGGGAAGGATTGCTGATCCAACGTAACTGAATTTCTCGAGAAGTTTCAAGATGTATTTACTGAACTTGAGGGGTTACACCATGTGAGGAAATTGAGCATTAGATTCTGCTCCAAAAACCTGACATTCACAGGGAGTATTGGAATCTACGAGATGGGGTTATACAAAACAGTAAAAGCCGTTTTTCTTCTCCTGTGTTTCTAGAAAGGAGGAGGATATATATATTGTATATGTCTTACATTTCGAGCTCAATTTCATTGTCCACATTATTGGCATTCAAATTAAAAAATAAAGAAAGGAAAGAGAACCCCTTTGTTCTAGCCTTGCATAATTTTTTTAATTTAATTTAAATTTTCCACATGATTGACCTTTGGAGTAAAGAGAAAATTTGTGAAATTCTAGTTACTTATTTAGTTATTAAGAGTAGATGCACAAATGTTAAATTATAATTTCTTCACATTTTAAGATATCTTTTGATCATTAAGGCTTGGCCTCCAAGCCTCGTGGTTTCATGCTTCACCCTAAACAATTAAGATGCAACGGAACTCCTCGCTTTTTTTAACACACTGTGTGATAGAAAGGGTTTTTTGACTCGAGGATTTATGCAGCTTAAAATTGTGTTTTTGTACTGTTTCAGATTCCAGAAGAACAAAAGAATCTTGGGCCTAAGGAACTCTTTATCCATGTTTACCATTTCAAAATGGATAACTCCACGAATCGAGAGGTTCTCTAGCATTCACTGAATTCCGTGCTTGCCCACGTGTATAATTTAGCTCTTCAAGTAACCGATGCCATTTTCGTTCCCTTAACAGCAAGACCAGAGCTTTGGGGAACCATTTCTTTTTGTTATACATGATGGTGAAACATTAGCGGATGTTAAAGCACGTATTCAAGAGAAATTGCATGTCTCCGATGAGGAGTTTTCTAAGGTATATTCCAATTTGCTTGTTAATCCTACTGATGTTTGTTATACAATTACATTTCTCTTCTAAAACTTTTTGGTGATTACTAATTAGGCGTTACTTAACTGCTAAACTAGAATTTCTGGTCATTTTTGTTTTTCTAAATTGTCTAGTGGAAGGCTGCCCAGTTTACTTTTGGAGGTCCCAAATATCTTGAGGACTCCGACATTCTTTCCAGTCATTTCCAGGTCAACATTCTTCCTTTTGCCTTCCAGGTCCCAAATATATTGATTTAGTTACTCGGACATAATTTTCTCTTGAACTTGAACTTTACAAATATGAAAGAAATCGTATTCCTTTCTTCCAGAGAAGAGATGCTTATCGACCATGGGAGCGCTTCCTTGGGTTGGAGCACCCTGATACAAATCCTGAAGGGACTTACAATACCAGCCAGGTAATATCTTCTGATTACCTTTTCTTGATTTTTTCAAGTTATCCATGGAGACATATTTGATAATGTGAAGCTAACGCAGAAGTATACAAATATTTAGTTCGACTATATATCGACACATATTTAGTTTCAAAATTTTGGTTAACTTGCAAGGAAGAATATTGATATTAATATCTAGTGCTATCCCTAAACCTATTGTAATAGCCTCATTGCCTTTCTGATGATCGCAGAGTCGACACGCGATCGAGAAGCCGGTGAAAACACTCAATTAAATTGAATGGCCCTTTCCAGAATTCCGAGTTCCGACACAACAGTTAGAAAGCAGGAATCTTGAAACTGTGGATATCGATGGAGAATCCAAGGCTGAAAGGAGGAGAACCTATTAACTTCCTGTTCTAATTTCCTGGTACAACACTCTGACGTCAGTAGATTTTGACACAGCTGTAGATGGGAAATATTACGTTGTCTCTGTGCAATATACGATTGGATTGTAAAGTGGGTACAGTTAGTCAGATATTCACACCCCGTTGTTTGGGTTATATTACCTGGTTCTTTAACAGCGAAGGTGAGACTGTAAAGAAACGGTACATCTTGTTTTTGTCCGTGAGACTAGTGTTTAAACAAATTACAATGTGCAATGTAATGACTCTTACAAAAAGCGCCTGTAGCTCAGTGGATAGAGCGTCTGTTTCCTAAGCAGAAAGTCGTAGGGTTCGACCCCTACCTGGCGCGTCTTTAAAACTGGGTCTTTTCTTATAAAAGAAGTTGAGAAGGTGAAGTGCAAATAGCCCCATTTCGAATATAGACACAAGGTTCCAATTTTTAATACTTTGACCTTTTCTATTTTGCCCCTATTACTGACAAGATCCATACAATTGGATTATATCTATTTATTGCTAGTCTTTTCTGCCTGTTAAGTCTATAGGAGAAAAGCTGTGGGGAAAGCATCTTAGGAGATAATTACGTCACAAATTATGGACATGTCATCCTATCTTTTCATCATTTTCCATGTCATCCTATCTTTTCATCATTTTCCATGTCATCCTATCTTTTCATCATTCTCATCAGTAAAAAACGTAAGACAAAGCATTTTGTATTCCTAAAGCAAGGTATAAGCTTTTACGCGCAAGACGCGCGCCTTACAAATTGTGAGATTTGATATCTAAAATTTTATTATACATGTGAAAAAATATTAGTATGATTTTTAGTTTGTTGATCTTATCCCCTTAGAAGAGAAAAGCAAAAAAAGTTATATACTACGCATTTTTCAACATCATACTTAAATATCAATTAATTTCATCACCCTTACAAAGTTATTTGTTATTAAAAAAGGTAATTGATAATTAAAAAAAACGAATAAAGAAGCCCCATTCAAAATATGGATAAAACAAATAAGATTTATATTCCTTCAGAGCTCAACCAAAAGTCATTAAATTTATTCCCGACAAAGCATAGAAACGTAATATTTGTTATTTCACTCTTTCTCAAGTTTCTAAAATAGAACTCCAAGAAATAATATTTATCTTAAAAAAAAAAAGGAATGCAGCTCCTTTCATACCCTCAGTAAGAGTAATAATTTGTTTTTCTTTCAAAACTTCTACAAAGCGTTTACTTTTAGTCCAAAGAGCGCACAGAGCGTACACCTCGACATTAAAGCGTACACTTAATAATACAAGCTTCAAAAAATTGCACCTTGAAGCATTTTATAGTTTTTGCCTCAAGACGAGCTTCAAAAAAACACCTTTAGAACACTGATTTTGGTTTTATCAGAATTGTACTCCTATGATGCTTTCTTTTCAAAACATAATTAACTTTAAGACGAGGACACAAGACCATTTGTTCGCAAGATCAGCAAGTCCAGGAAAATCCTCACCTGTCAATATTGCTTCTCAGATATGGCACCAAAGAATCGCAAGTGAGAAAACCACATGATTGATAACGCAGTGACCAAAAAGAAAAATAAGACTCAGTACATAGCATGGCAAATGCCTGAGCGTATTTTGAATACATTTTCACAGACAAAACACTTCCCAGAAAGACTGAGAAGTCACAATAGTTGACTACATGTGCTGGAAACAATGGGGGTCGCAAAGGCAGTCAATGGCGTGCATCAGCTTTCTACGGGGACCAACAGCATATGCACCCATATCTTTTAACTTTTTCATCGTAAGATTTGACAGCTGAAATTTGGTCACACTCTTATTCTTAAAAACCCTCACAAAATTGCTAAGACCAAGTGATAATAGCCAGTTCTCCAATCCACCAGCTCTTTTAAGCTTCTTCTCTAGAAACGCCATTCTCATCTTCCGATCAAGGAATGCATTACCATCAGAAAAAATCATTACTCCCTTTTGCGGTCTCACGGTGCTGCCAACACCAATGCCCTTTCCATGTCTGAGGCTATGACATGGAGATTTGTCTGAAGCAATCTTATGACACAAACTTGGTATCTTTCGGGCGGTCAAATCGGGGTGGTCAGGAAGATGCAATGTTTCGGTAGGTGGAATGGTCGGTTCAGGAGACAATGACTTGGCATTCTCTACTTCACGAACTGATTGCTCTGGGGCAGAAACTCCCAACGAACACGCTGGCATTTCTTTTACCTGACTCTCTCCTATGTCGTCAGGCGTTGTGAAGTGCACCTTACTAGGCAATGGTGGGATCAAAATGGTGACTATCTGCTTCTTGACCACCATCCAATCATCGTCTTCATCTGGCGGAACAACCTCTGGAGGGACGTCCCTTTTCTTCCTTTTCTTCTTCTCGATTCCACGAGGGATATCTTTCTGTTTTGGCTTTGCCATGTGAGGTTAAAATCTGCATCAATTCATTAATATTACATCCTTCAAATAAGCCATAAAACTGTAATTTCTTTTTTTTGGGATTTCAACATGTATCATCAATAACGAATAATAAAGGGTCTAACTAACATCACACTTATATACAACGGCACATTTAACTGCTTTATACATTTCGATACGATTAAACAAATGGGATTTCATGAAATTTACTTCGATACAACAAAATACAACTGAAAAAAGTAAAATGGGACATAATCTTATAAAAAAGGTACAAACTTTACCTCTCTTAGATGGGCGAACGAGAAATGCCCAATCTCTTAATTAGGGTTCGTGATTTCGCGCAGTGTTGTTGTATGTATAAGAGATCCCCGCCAAATCCAATTGAACTGATTACTATGACGGAACAGTGCGTGCTTTACTAGAAATCCACCAAGCGAATTTGAGGCGGTGTTTGGTTTGATTCTTATTGAATGAAATAAGTTATTTCAAATAGGGTATATTTTGTTTAAGCAAATAGGGTAAATTTTGTTTAGCCCGGTAACGTATATTGTGTTTTTACTTTGGTCGTGATGTATAGAAACTAGCAATGTGTCACCAACGTATTGATAATAGTAATACCCATTGGAATTGGATAGTCAATCATCTGTTCATCTTGAACACGGGTCCATATTTTGAAAGAGGAAGGCGAATTAGATATTTATGATTGCCTAAACTATTTATTATGTGAGCACTCTTAAAATCTGTATAATGCTTTTTTCCTCGATCAAAATACTGCCTAAAAAGTGAAGGCCAATTCCAATATGATCAGACTACAATCCTGACACGCGGTCCTCGCGTGAATATATTTTTTAATTTGTATAGGGAAGAAAATAACTTTAATGAGAAAATACTACATATATAAGGATATGTAATTTATATAGAAAAATTCTAATTTTGAGAAACTAAATCATCAATCACTATAATTATTGTAGTTAATGATTCTACTTAATTATAAGGCTAGATTAGTAACTTACTAATATATTTTTTTTGCAACACTAAAATATAACGCTAAAGCTGAAAATCAAAAGTTTGATGTTACATTTTGTCTTTCTTTATATAATAGTATAAATACCTATGAATCTGGCAATTTAACATAAGACGGACTCTTAAAACATGTAATAGTTTATAAATAGCAATCTAGTGCTTTATACATACATATATATATATATACACACTAGTAAATATACCCGTGCTACGCACGGGCATGTACAAATTATGTTTTAATTTGTATTATTCGATGGCTAATTAATAAGATTAAAATCAAAAAAAACTATTTTCCATGAATTATTTTTATATAAAGCAATAATAAATCATAAATTAATCTACTATGGTTGACAACTGTATTTATGTGAATAATCATAAACTATTAAACCTCACCACGCACGACACTACTTCTTCCCATTGTTCCGATTCTACCGTTGCACCCCGCCCTGGTCGCCTCACCACCCGTTTTTTTCCGCTGAAATTCCACACCGACGCCCAGCTTCCTGTGACCCAACAGTCGAATCAATTTTATTCTAGCATGTTGCCACCAAGCTCCCACCACCGCATCATACGCCCCCATCTATGGGCACAACCACAACTACATTCAGCCACTCCGATTGCGCATATCATCACCACCACATCACACGCCTCTGATGAGCCTCGCCAGCACATTCTACGCTACTAAGTCTACAATTGCGGCCACCCCTTTTCTTGGTGTTTGAGCTTCAGTATATTAGAAAGTAATTACATGAAATAACATGGGCAATAGGGGCATACCAAATTACAGGACTAAATTAGACAATAATATAAAAGAATATAGCAATTAGTTGAACTTACATGGGCAAAACTGAAACTTAGAAAAATGGACAGGGAAATGAGCTAAATAACAAAAACTTTTGGTGCAAGAAACAAAAAATTTAAAACTTGAAGGATTGTGTTACAATTTACTATGGGGGCCCCAATAGCAAATAATAAGAAACTTTTGGGACAAAAGTAAAAGAGATAAAAATCATAATAATTGTCCTGCAATTTACTATGGAGCCCAAAAGCAAACAATAAGGAATTGTATGGGCGAAAGTGAAAGTATTCAAAGGCACAAGGTTTTTTGCTAAAATTTACATGTCAAATAACAAAAACCTTTGGGTGCAAAAATTAGAAAAGCAAAAATTTGAAGGGTTGTGGTACAATTTACCATGGGGCCCAAAAGTAAATACTAAAAAACTTTAGGGGTAAAAATAAAATAATTCAAAACTACGAGAACTATTATGCAATTAACCACGTGAGAATATTTTTGCCATAGTAGATATAAACTATTTAAGTGGTGTTTGTAAATCTTTATCAAAATTAAAGTATATATGTGTGTATTTATCTTAAATAAAAATAAATTAAAAAGATTTGTGTATTTCAAACCAACAAAAGAGAGTATATATATATATATATATATATATATATATATATATATATATATATATAAGAAAAACTAATAAAAAGAAGATCTGACTGCAAAATACATTGAGCTTCATATTCTAAATATTTTAACAAAGCACTCATAAGAGTCCGTATTATAAAAGATATTTTTAATAAAATAATTTTGATGATGAAAAATAACAACAAATATTCTAAGTCGAAAACGAAAGAAAAAGGAACAAATATGTTGACTCGTAATTTCTACATAATCGAAGTACATAAATATTTTTAGTATTGATTCTTCTTTGTGTTGTAATTAAATTATAATTATATAACATATATTAAGAAATGATAATTGCGTCTTACTCTATTTTAATATTGAAATATTATTTTTCAGTAGCTACTGCAAACAATTTAATTGGTCTTTCTTGAACGACTAATTAAGAACAGGTTTAAATAACTTTAAACAAAATAATAAAAAAAAACTCATTTTATAAGTTCTAGCTTAACGCTCTTTTGAATTTGTAGTCGAGTTACAACTTACAACACCCCACACGTACATCAAATTGGAAAAATTAAACCTTTTTAAAAACATTTTTTTTCTTATAACTAATAAATAAGCAAATTATACCCAAATTTAGGAGCTTGTTTGTATGTGAAATTGAGTATTATTAATTATTATTACCATTGCGCAGATGAGGGCCTTGGTCGTGTTCCTCTTCTTGGCGCTTTATCTGGTTGTACCTTTTAATTCCGCCGAATCCATCGACGTTCACTATTGCAGTGCGTTTTTTTCCCCTTTAATTTTATTTATTTATTTTCCTGTGAGTTGATGAATAATAATAAATACTTTACTTGACTCTGCATCTGCAACACACACAGATAAAAAGGGTGATTATGCGGTGAAGGTGAGTGGACTGGAAATTGACCCTTATCCAATTTCCAGAGGCAAAATTACAAACTTCAAAATTACTGCCTCTACAGGTTAGTTAATATTTCCTAGTTGTTTCGATATCCTTGCACTGAATTGCTTCGTTGTGGTTAATGATATCGTATTATTGAAGACGATATAGTTCTCCGCTGGTTCAGGGCTTGTTATTGAATATTGATTGATTCACTGGCCACATTTCGTTTCTGATATGCAGATTTTTTTTTTATGTTTTAGTTTTTTTACTCGAGATCATGTGATTTATAATTATTTAAAAGTTGTTGGTTGGATCATGGATATGTTGGTAAAGCGTACAATTAGACCACCCGAGGTCAGGTCAGATGTTTTGGCTTGTCACTTTCCCCTCGCATTGCACTATAACTTGTGAAGATGTATCTTCTAACACTTTTACATGAACGAAAGAGTTTGGTTAACTGATAATATGTATGCTGAGAGGAAAAATTGGCAATGGTTACCGCAATTTCTAACTACTGTTTTGAGTATATATATAATGGCCTCTGATCTAGTTTCAAGTTTAGGAATGCAAAGGGAAATGGATAAAACTGGAACCCTCCTCTTTGCCAAAAACACACATGTTTCATTACTATTATAATTGCCATGTTTCGAGCAGATTAAAAAGGCGTGCGTGGTGATGACTTTAGTAAGTACGCTACTTTAGTTAGCTTTAAAAAGGAAGTATGAAGATTTATTTTTGTGGTAGATCAATGGCGAGGAAATTGTTCTTCTGTGGCCTTGGTAGGAACTCATTTTAGATTGTTTATACGATTTTCATTCTCTACCTTAGTTAGTTGTCTATTAGAATTTTCATTATTCAATATGGAGTTGCCATATTGATCACCTAAAGGGTTTCCATGCAACCACTCAGCTTTCTCTGGGAAGAAGATGAACCGTGAGAGTTTATATTCGATAAAATTAGTTTGAAATATTTATTACTCACTAATGAAGCCTCCTCTTTAATGGAGATTTCGGTACCTCAACTTACCTTGAGGCTTTTTTCAGACCAAGTGATCTCTGGTGGGAAGATGAGAGTTGATGTTACATACTTTGGATTTCATGTACACTCTGAGGACCATGATCTCTGTAAAGAAACAACATGCCCTGTTTCTGTCGGCGAATTTGTGGTCTCTAACTCCGAAGCTTTACCGGGCATTACACCACCTGTGAGTTACTTATCTTTATTTATGGCATCTAGCATAAGTATCTCTACAGCATTATGGTTATGAGAAAGTGAATTACAACAACTCTCTTGACCTTTTGTAAACTTGCAACCATTCTTGACATTTTAAAAACAACAGACAGCTTATTCGAACACCTTCATCATTGGAATTTTTTGGCTAAAATTGGAGCAATGCTGTTACTCACATGGTGTTGTGAAACATTTTGTGAATTGAGTTGTACACAAAACTTGCAAAATTGTAATGAAAATATTAACCCCAAGCATACTTTTTGGTTCCCCATATGTCCCTATTGCAGTTGCTAGTTGATATACTAATCTTTTGCTTCGCTATTGTTTATCCTGGAAGAGAGGGGAGTGTTTATATTTATAACTTCTGTAGTCATTCTTGCATATGACTGTTTGTAATTTGATCATACAATATCAGAGTGTGTATATAACTATATATTCTCCTTACTATCGTGTGGGTTTGGATCTTTGGACGGCACGTGCTGGAGATGGCATAACAAGTTGTATGTTCCAGTTTGTTATGTTACCAGAATGATCATTGAACTGTAATTTGAGTTTTGACAGGGAAATTACAATATTAAAATGACAATGCTGGACGGAAACAAGAAGCAACTGACATGCATTACTTTTGCCTTCGCCATTGGATTTGTAGCTCAAGAGAATTTGGCTGATACTTAGGGTATTCACTCTTTGTTTTTGCATATTTATATTGTATGTTCATCCCTGTTATAGGTTTAGTATGCTGTAATTCTATTGTACGTATAAATATAAGTATGCTGTAATTCTATTGTAAGTATAAATATAAGGTAAATTAATAATAATTATTGAAAAGAATAACCATTAAAATGTGTGCTTCCGAGTTTACTTTTTCTTCATCCCTGATTTTTGTTGGAACAAATGCTTCAATTGTAAGAAGCATGCCCAGTGCCTGCACAACTACAAATTTCTTTTGGAACATAAATAGTTTTCAAACAGAGTTAACATGCATTCATTAATTAAAATTACGAAAAACACAGAAATTTGTTGAATGCAGATTGCAGTGTGATGATGAGCCCGCTCATTTCTATACAACACTACAGAACCCACATAATACTTGTTTAATCACTTTTCAAAACCATCATTAATTGTACTCATTACCATCATCAACACACCTCTTATATCTAACTCATTCAAAATATATTCAGCATATAAGAAAGCACTTTATTTATTCCCAACGTAACCGGTATCGTTAAAGTTCAGCCAAAAAATTCCAACCAGTTGTGACTGGCACATTTTCGAAATGGCAACTCTTTTTGAAAAATAATTGGTATCAATTATTATCTACTAATAGAAAATATCTCAGTTACTAGGACTACTCATATTGTTAAAAAAATTAAATCGAAGTTTTTTAAGCTATCATACTTTTATTTCTTTAAAATCTGCAATACTTATTTTCACCCGTGACTATGGCGTGACGCACTCATCAATCGAGATTAACGTCTTGGAAATCTTACTTTAACCATATATTTGTGTACTAGGAATAGATCTGTGCTACACGGGCATGTTTAATCTAAAACAATTAGTATAAACAATTTTTTAAAAAAAAAAACATATTATTGAAATAAATTTAACAAGTACACCGTGAGTAATAAAGGGAAAAAATGAAAGAGCAAACAAGTAAGGTACTATATCCCTAGTTACTAGTTAGTTTATTCATATTTCAAACGCGCCACTCTTGATAGTTTCCGTAAAATTAAAATGATGTAGGGAGTTTCGGTGAATTTATGAAGTTTTAAGATTTTTGTATAATTTTAAAAGTGCATACTGCATAGTGTCTATCCATTTATAAAACTTTTTTGAAGTTTAAGACATTTATTAAGTTTTTATGCTCTAATATTAGATGCTTAATTGTACGTAACAGGAAAAATTAAGAGCAAAAAATGCGAATATAAATTGGACCATAGAAATGTAGCCCTCAAATAATAATTATAAGAGATTGTTAGAATAGATTTGTATAAATATGTTAATATTATCTTTTGTATAAAAAGATGGCAAGATATTTTCCTTTGATTATGTAGTTTTCTTATTGATATGACTCCTTGTACTGTATATATACTCTTCATTCATTAATGAGAAACTCATCGATGAATATTATCTTTCATGGTATCACAACCATATTCTCTTCTCTCTAAATTATGACCAACCCTAATCGCGACCCATACTCTTAGCAGCCGCCCCCATGGGCGCAACAGACCTGGAGCTTTTCGCCATGGACCGCACCTCCGACGCCCTATCCAACCGCCCCTTGGTCTCAGCGTCCCGCGACGCCGTCTCTAGTCAGTCGACCTCCTCGGACCGCGCCTACAACAGGCTTACCACGCTCCACCTCCCGCATATGCTCTCACTCCAGATGGCGATAATTGGTATATGGATACGTGGGCATCATCTCACATGACGTCTAATCAAGGTACTCTCTCATCTTACTTTAATTCGAGAATTAATTTTGGAATTACCGTTGGTAATGGTTATACGATTCCCATTCAAGGTTCGGGTTTCGTGGTCCTACCCTCTCACTATCCCCCTCGCTCTCTTCATCACGTTCTCCATTAACCTAAAATCATTAAAAATCTCATCTCTATTCGTAAGTTTACTAGGGATAATCTCGTTTCTAATCGAATTTGACCCTTTTGGCTTTTCTGGGAAGGACTTCAAGACGATCACTCCAATTATGAGATGCAATAGTCACGGTGATCTCTACCCCATCCTCCCCAATCCGTCCTCATCGTCGTCCTTCTTGCCATCATCCTTTACCGCCCTTTCCTCCTCTAAGTGGAATGCACGCTTAGGGCACCCAGGCGCCTAGCCTCTACGTTTTCTTAGCAAGAATAATTTAGTTAATTGTTCATCTAAAAGTACTTCAAGTTTTTGTTCTTCTTGTTCTATTGGGAAAAACATTAAACTCTCTTTTGTTTCGTCTAATTCTTTTACTACTATGCCGTTTGATACTAGTTATAGTGATATTTGGACGTCGACTATCTTAAGTACGTCAAGCTCTCGCTATCATGTCTTGTTTGTTGATGATTACACGGATTTCTTGTGGACTTTTCCTATAACTCGAAAATCACAAGTTTTTAATATTTTTTTATCACTATGCAACTACGTTAAAAATCAATTTGAACGTGACATTAAAACACTCAAATGCGACAACGACACTGAATACAACAACAAAGAATTTTACTCTCTCTTAAAATCTTGCGGCATGCAATTCCGTCTCTCATGTCCTCATACTTCTCACCAAAATGGCAAAGCCGAAAGGAAAATTCGCACTATAAATAACATGATGTGCACTCTTCTTGCTCACGCATCGGTATTCCCCGAATTCTAGTCTCACGCCCTCCAAACAGCCACATATCTTCTCAACATCCTCCCCAACTCACGTCTTAAGTCCAAGTCACCACTTCAACTCCTCTTCCAAAACGACCCCTCCTACTCTCATCTCTGCAATGAACATATCCAATGAACATCAAATCGCCGATATCCTCACTAAGCCCTTGGCTCCGCAATCATTCATGATGATGATGTCCAAGATGGCCATCATCGACATTCACGCCCCTCTTGAGGGGATGGGGTCTTAAGTTACACTATTATGTAAATATGGGCGAAAGAGTCGACATTTAGGTTTAATATAAATAGGATTTTATGTAATATTTTAATTTATTCAGTTCTTTTACGATAATTAAATAAGAGAGAAAATGCTCTCGTATTCTCTCTCACACTCTCTCAAAACCCACCATTAATTTGTTCTTCTAATAACTTAATAATGTACTTACATATGATGCTTTATTCAAATTTTTGATATGAGATCTTCCCCAATGAACATTAAAGTGAGATTACTTGGTTACTTGGGGCATATGCCTAGCCTAAAACCCCCATATTATACTAGCCTACATTCTCAATAGATGTTGAAAATCGATTTGATTTAACGACTATGATTGAGTTCCTACACATCGGTATGAAATCCTTAAGAATTTCACCTACTCTAGAAGCTAATACTCACTCTTTACAAATGTACATGGCTGGCTACAATGCTCCGAGCAAAATTAGGAAATAATTAGAAAGTTGCCCAAAACTCATTGGGCTCCAAATTCTTGTAATTTGGATTTTTTTTCCATGGAAGACCTCTTTTCTCACCCAACTTCTAAGATTTGGGCCCGTTGCGGGAGGATCTCATATTGGATATATGAGATTAACTTTGATCTAGTACATTCATCAGAAAATCACGATGAAGCGTGATAACACTCACATATCGCATGAACGTAGAGTCTCGTAAAGCTGCCTACTAGGACCAGTTTTGCCTCGAAAAGCTTTTCTGAAAAACAAAAATTTATTCTCAAGATGATGTTTTAAAGGTAGGCTCCTAAAATTTAATGATTTAGTAATAAAGTATATCAAGTAGAGCATTCCTCTTATTTAACATTACATCTACACCTTTTAAAAATTTACTAAACCGTACTAAACTTGAAAGTTTATTATTATACCATCTAATGTATCTGTTTGCATTGCAATTTTCCAAACCTCATGGGAAGCTCTCATATAACTACATCAAACCTTAGAGGGTCATAGAATTATAATTTTATGATTCATAAAATAGCAGAAACTAGAGCTTGCAAAAACTTTCACCTCCACTAGGTGCGAAAAAACATATGTCCACATATTTATCCTCCAATGTGTCATCATCTGCAATGAGCGTCAAGCATTGAGGAGGCTTGCACTTATGTCCAAAGACATATTTTTCATCACAGTTGCAACACAACCCCTTAGCACGACGATCTTGCATTTCTGTTTGCGTAAGACGTCTAATTGGGTATGCTGAAGAAGTACGATTGGCTGGTTGAGGAGGTTTGTAAGCTGGCAGAATTGGTTCCAAACGGAACTGTGGTGCTGGCCTTGAGAAATTTGGTCGTGCACGCGTTTCTCGGATCTTGGCCTCAACCAATTTAGCCAAATACAGTGCATAATGAACATCGACAGGTTTGAGAATGGCTAATTCTGCCCTGATTTCTGGTTTTAAACCCGGAATAAAACAGTTCATCAAAGCATCTTCAGGCAAACCCTTCACTAAATTAGCAGTGCGCTCGAATTCCTCATAAAATTCTACAACATTTCCAACCTGGCGCAACTTAAACAAAATAGCCTGATAATTGTCAAATGTAGATGGACCAAATCGTTTAAGTAAATCACCTGCAAATTGTACCCAATCACGAAGTTTGTCGTTGTTTTCCATCCATGTAAACCAGTTTACAGCCTTTCCTTGCATGCAAAAGGAGACCAAACCAATACGATCTTCCATAGGGATATGATACAATAGGAAATAACGTTCTGCCTGATTAACCCAATCTGCTGCGTTAGAGCCATCAAAAGAATTTAACCTCACCTGCGCGGGCTTTGGAACAGTTGAAGAACTGGAACCCGTATACAATGGATTGAGATTTGTGGAATGAGCCGGACTTGGGCCTGGTTCTCCCTCATTCTGGCGGTGGAACAGAGAAGCCATGTAGACGCGCAATTCATCCAAATGTTGGCGATGTTCTGCACGAATCCTGGCAATTTCCTCGCAGGAATCTGTTCGTTCAGCAATGGAGTTTTCCCTTTGTTGATCTTGTGCCAAGCGAACTTCCGCTAACTCCTATTGAATCTGACGCAAAGACTCAGCAAAAGAAACATCGTTGCCTGAGTTTTGGGATTGATTTCGGGGAGCCATAAGACCATGAAAGCACCAAAATGATGCACCTTAATCGAAAGTGAATCGAGTAGTCCAAATTCGAGACTGGACAAA
The DNA here is from genome assembly GCA_948329865.1 of Linaria vulgaris. NCBI lineage: Eukaryota > Viridiplantae > Streptophyta > Magnoliopsida > Lamiales > Plantaginaceae > Linaria > Linaria vulgaris. The sequence goes on from OX415253.1 coordinate 80,513,980, forward strand.
TCTCCTTAGAAAAATAGGAAGAAGATAGAAATTGCTTAGATAATATTTTGCATAAAAACTTACAATTCATTCCAGGCCTACTAATAAACTGAAATTACATAATTGCTAACATCCACTAACCCACTACTCAATTATAGAATTTACATTAATTAAATAATAACATAACTTAATTTAATTAAACATAATAATTCTGAAAATGCTTGGGCTGAATTATGGTGCGGCTGGGCATGTTCGAGATATTGGGCTTTGGTAATTGGTGGCCCGTATCAGCTTCTGAAGAAAATAAATCCTTCTTGAGGAATTGTTTAAATTTGCAGTCTTAAAAGTGTGTCTAATAGCAAAAGCTACAGTTATGCAGTGTAGTATTTGCGAGCTTTAGTAAAAATCGTGTGCAGTTATCTAAACTTGAGGAGATGTGACCAAAGATGGAGGTTAAATTCATAGGACAGAGGTGGTGTATTTACCTTCACGGAATCCTTGATTCATATGCTTACAGCCCCTCACCATCAGTGTCACCACACAAATCACGCAGAGATATAATCATTATAATACCCGGTTAAAATGATTTTTTTAATAAGTAATATAATGGTCACGAGTACATACTTATAATATAAGTTAATTGAAGTTATTACCTTGTCTTGAACAATGGGCCAAAAGTGCATTTTTCATTCCAAAACAAATTCAAATAGATCACACTAAACTGAATGAGGTGAAAATGAAAAATAGTGCTTTGAATAGTTTGTTAGAACGAAATACTCGTTTGAAGCAATCTTACTCTTATAGTCCCAACTCCCAAATAACAAATATATATATATATATATATATATATATATGTAACATACAAAACTTATAGAATAATTTTCGTATGCTTTATAAGATTAGAAACCTAATTGTCCACAAAGCGACTTTGTGATCTTGGCGAGCTAGGACATTAATACTCAGGAGCTCCAGTTTCTCTATCTCTTAGGTCCAATGATAAATATAAGATACCAACGTAATCATAGGAACATACTGTGCACCAATCCTTTTGTACAGACACACCTCAGCAAAATGGTGTGGCTGAAAGAAAATATAGGCATATTGTTGAAACGACACGTTTTACGCTTTTGTCTGCTAGTGTACCTAGTGAGTATTGGGGAGAAGCAGTTCTCACTGCTGTTTATATCATAAATAGAGTTCCAACTCCTAAGAACACAAATATCTCTCCATATGCTAAGTTATTTGGTCAAACTCCTGATTATTCTCATTTGCGGGTTTTTGGGTTCACATATTTTGTTCTTCGTCCACATGTTGAGCGAACTAAGTTGTCTTCACGTGTTGCAATATGTGTCTTTTTGGGATATGAAAATGGTCAGAAGGGTTATCGGTGTTATGATCCAGTTGCTAGAAAATGTTATGTTTCTCCTCATGTTCACTTTATTGAGCATATTCCATATTTTTCCATTCCGAGAAGCTCCCATAATGTGACACGATCTGATATTATTCACATTGACCCATTTACTCTTGATGTTTCTGATATTGGAACTAATGATCCAACTGGTGAGAATATTGGTATTTGTGATGTTGTTGGAGATGGCAGTATTGGTGTTGGTGATGGAGATGACTTGGGTGCTGCTGAAGACTTACCCCCTCATGTCCCTTCTCTTACGATTTCGGATCCAACTCAGGAGCGGTATCCCAGGCATACTCGTAAGTCTACTCAACTGCCTGATTTTATTTACTCTTGTCATTCTCAGTATTTTGTTTCCTTTTTGGCATCTGTTTGGCCTCTTTGTGAGCCTACCTCTTATTCTGAGGCGTCACAAGATATTGTTTGGCAAGAGGCTATGGCTGAGGAACTATCAGCTTTGAACAAAAATCACACTTGGGACTTGGTTCCTCTTCTAGTAGGGAAAACGTCAACTGGTTCTCGATGGTTCTATAAAATTAAAACCAAAGCTGATGGTTCAGTTGAGCGATATAAGGCTCGTCTAGTGGCAAAAAGATTTGCTCAACAATATGGCATGGATTATGAGGAGACCTTTGCTCCTGTTGCTAAGATGACATATGTCAGAGTTCTTATTGCAGTTGCATCAGTACGACAATGGTATATTTCACAGATGGATGTGAAAAATGCATTCTTGAATGGTGATTTACATGAGGAAGTGTACATGACACCGCCTCCGGGTGTTCCTCATGATAAATGGCAGGTGTGTAGACTTAAGAAAGCATTATATGGGCTTAAGCAAGCTCCAAGAGCTTGGTTTGAGAAGTTTTCTACAACTGTTTGTTCTCTTGGCTTCTCCTTTAGTCCTAATGATTCAGCCTTATTCGTTAAATGTAGTTCTGCTGGTCGCATAATGCTTTTACTGTATGTTGATGATATGATTATTACAGGTGACGATGTTGAGGGTATTAAGGTGTTGAAACACACCTTATCTCGTTTATTTGATATGAAGGATTTGGGTCATCTTCGTTACTTTTTAGGTATTGAAGTCGCCTCATCTCCAAAGGGCTATCTTTTGTCTCAGTCGAAGTATACTTTAGATATTTTGGAGCGAGCTCGCCTTACAGACACTCGTGTTGCTGCTACTCCTTTAGAGGTAAATGTTCGTTATACTCCTACTGGCGGTACGCTTATTCCGGATCCTACTTTGTACATGTCTATTGTTGGTAGTTTGGTATACTTGACTATTACCCGATCGGATATTGCTTATGCGGTCCATGTTGTTAGCCAGATTGTTGCTGCACCTACCTCTGATCATTGGGCTGCTGTTACTCGCATTCTTCGTTATCTTCGTGGTACTATTTATCAGACTCTATTGTTTCCTTCGAGTTCTTCATTAGAACTTCGAGCATATACGGATGCAGACTGGGCTAGTGATCCATCTGATCGAAAATCTACCACTGGATACTGTATTTTTCTATGTGATTCTCTCATTTCTTGGAAAAGCAAGAAACAAGATGTTGTTTCTCGTTCTTCTATCGAGGCAGAGTATCGTGCTATGGCTTCCACCACAACTGAACTTGTTTGGTTACGACGATTGTTAGGTGATATGGAGGTGTTGTTGTCATCCCCCACACCCATGTATTGTGATAACAAAAGTGTTGTTCAGATTGCTCATAACTCTGTTTTTCATTAGCGTACAAAACATATTTTGTCATGTGACTCGACATCATTTTTAGCATGGTGTTATCTCTCTACCGTTCATCTCGTCTTCGATGCACTTGGCTGACTTCTTTACGAAGGCACATACGATTCAGCGACACAACTTCTTCGTTGGCAAACTCTCGTTACTTATTGCAGTACCTTCTCGAGTTTGAGGGGGGTGTTAGCATATTATTATTTTTATATTAATTGTCTTAAGGGTAGTTTAGTCTTTTAGTTGTCTTGTATATACATATATGTCTTATTGTAAACCCTAGTTATTCATTCATTTTATCATATTGTAAGATCCCATCTTCTCTTGTAAGATTATGACTATATTCTTGAATGTTATCAGAGCTGACACCGCCAAACCTTTCTTCATATCTGCCTGCAGTTCTCTAATTGGAATTGCGGCTAGGAAATTCTTAATGTACTCTTTGCATGACTCTTTCCCCTGGCAAACCTTCTCTTCTATCAGTTCTGTCTTCTGCGGTTCCTCTGATCCAGTTACAAAGGTTCTTTCTGCAGAACCTTCTTTGGGGTCTTCAGTTGAGTTAATTGACAGTCCATTTGAGTTGTGGAGCTCAACTGCTGCAGCAACAACATGCTGCTCACCAACAAGCTTTTCATCTAAAGGTTGAGGATTATTTGGAAGTCTAAAAATAGCAGAATCCTTGTCAAATTTCAGTATATAAGCCTGATTACATCCCTCATGCAGCCTCTCTCCTAACGTATCGATAATGTAATAAGCATCAGTTTCAACCATAAGTACAAAAAAATGATCGTTCCAACTGACGATGAAAACTGGTGCTTCACCGTTTCTAGAAGCACTCTCCGAACAACTAATCTCGTCCCAAATGTTGTCGAAAGTCATAGCACTGTTCAAAAAATCAAAATCTCCCCCTTCCATTCCATCCAGTCGAAAAAACCCAATGAATGACTTCTGGGGAATTACACAAAGATCATGAGTTTTTGCTTGGAGGACAGTCTCTAGATCAAAGTGCTTATCAGGAAACTGTTCCCTGTAAGTTTCATTCTCGCAAAGATTTCTCCATTCCAGGGAGCCATCTCTGATCAAACTACCTAACTGAGACTTAATGGGCATAAGGTTAAGGTTGTTCTGCAACCAATCGGCAATAACAGCAACAAGGACTGTACAAGCACTTTCTCCTGCTGCACGTTCACTTCGCTGATCGATGGAGGCAAAAAAGACACGTGTCTGAATCTTCATCTGTCCATCACAGCTTGTTATTTCTTTCTGTTCCCAAGTTCCAACAGCAAAATCATCATCACCAAACTCAGAAACCAACAATGCATTTGCAGATGGGTCAGTCTTATGCTCATGCAAAAGATGTGTGGCCATTACGCACGATAAAAGTGGGACGAATAATTGATAATAAAACGAAGTGCATTCCATGGTTAGAGTATCAGCGACATATATAGCACCCCATAATTCAAGCAGATATGACTTTAGCTTTGGACGATAAATATGTGAAATGGTGTGATATGGTATAATGTGTCATGTCAAAGAAAAGCCACGTAGGCGCAAAACTGACCAATGAATGTCGAGAAGGCTTAAAGGTAAAGCTACCTTAGCCATATTTGAATCACCATAATACCTATATAGCTAATTAGACATTGAGTAATATGTCATTGGAAAGCCACACGAGTCTAGGTCGCAACGCAACAAGCGGAATGCGATTTGGAGGTCCAAAGAGAAAGTTATGGTCAAAATAGTAAAGCTGCGCAGAGCACATCGAATTTGCACAATTCGATGTGTCCTGAGCGCATCGAATTTGTACAATTCGATGCGGTCCTAAAATGACCTTTAAGCCCTTCTAATCATGCCTATATATACCCCCTCACTCCTCACAAGTAAGAGGGACCCCACGGGGATGAGACGCATCGAATCCAAGTCGATTCGACACGCGCATCGAACCAAGTAGGTTCGATGCGCAATCTATCATGCCTCGAATTCACCTTGTTCGACATGGACGCATCAAATCAAGACAATTCGATGCGTCCCAAAATCGAAGCCTTACATTCCCAGAAAGCCACGAGAGTCAGGGTTCCGAATCAAGAAGCGGAATGAGGTTTCGATCATCCGTTAGGGAGATATGATCGAAACCGTGAAGTCGCGCACAGCGCATCGAATTCACCCGATTCGACATTGAGGCATCGAATTCGATGCGCACGTATCGAACCAAGCCAATTCGTTGCACATTCCCAGAAAGCCACGTGAGTCAGGGTTCTGGATCAAGAAGCGGAATGAGGTTTTGACCATCCGTTAGGGAGATATGATCGAAACCGTGAAGTCGCGCACAGCGCATCGAATTCACTCGGTTCGACATGGAGGCATCGAATTCGATGCGCACGCATCGAACCAAGCCAATTCGATGCACATTCCCAGAAAGCTACATGAGTCGGGGTCCGTAATCAAGAAGCGGATCGAGGTTTCGATCATCCTACAAGGAGATATGATCGAAACCGTGAAGTCACGCCAATGCTGAAACAAGTGAACCAGGCAGCCCAACCAAGGGTTGACCTAATAGAAGCAGCTCAAAAGAGACATATGAACTACGTCCGGCTTGATTCCCTTAATGGGATACGTAGGCAGCTTGGCAAGTTCCCAAGTTCAGTCCGATATCACAAGTGTCTAACGCCCGCAAGTCAACGATCAAAGAGTACCAACTCTCTCACATTCGACTGTTCCCTCAACTTGGCCATTTAGGGATTATTTCCTGTAACCTTATATTTCTCTATGTGTAATAGGTGTTCCGGACCAATCTAGTCCATTCACTGTAATAGGATAGCATTATTTTGGTTAAGTCAGGCCCCACTGTATCGATTTCTCGGTGTATTGTAACCTAGACGAAATAAGACCAAAATATTGGCGCCGTCTGTGGGAACACCATTTCGCTTACGCTCAAGAGTCTGTTTAGGTAAAATGGCAAAGAAAGGGAATGGACCAATGGGAAAAGAACCGTGAAGAGTCCAAGTAGCTATATCGAGATCGGAATACAACTACGAAGTTGACAATATGGAATTCGGTCCCAAGCAAGCAATGAGTGGTGCTAAGAGCAATAAACAAATCCACAATTCAACCAAGAAAACTAACATTATCGGAGAATGATTAGGGATTCTTCAATTCCAATCCTACACGGACAGATGACTACACCCCGAATAGTGTCACGATTTGTCTTTCCTTAAGGTGGTATCGAAGGTCAGATTGCATTGATTATCAGACCAAGAAGAAACCAGCAAGGCCATCATCACGTGGATACTACATACAAATGGAATCCAACAACAAGACATTGAAGAATTACCTCGAGAAGAGGATGAAAGACAAAGGAAAAACCTGGCCAGAGGAACTTCAAGGAATATTATGGGCATATAGGACAACTACAAGAACATCGACGGTTCATTTACGTCAGATGGATCTGGACATAATAGGCATAGCAAGAGAAGATGTGTACCAACGCACTGTAGCATTTAAAAGAAGCAATGGCTAAAAGTAACGACAACAGAATCCAATTCTGAAATTTTGAGGTAGGAGATTTGGTCCTGAGAGGCATTGCGGCAAAACAGCATATCGGGAAGCTCGAACCGAATTGGAAGGGGCCTTCCAAAATCATAGAAGCAAGTTCGCGGGGATGCAATTACTTGGAGACTATGCAGGGTGTTCAGCAGAAGCGTTTGTGGAATGTGCAACATCTTAAATGCTACTATGCATAGGAGTTAAAAAAAATAAAAAAATAACACCCGGCGGCCAAATAATTGTATGAGCTGCGAAGGCTTGAGTCCCATGCAAAGACTGGGAAGCGTAGACCCATCGGTAAGAAACTGAGCCCAACTTTTTCCAAATTATTAAATGTATCTATCTACGTGAACGACGCAGGTGGAGTCTTATAGAAAGGATGCTAAAAACCCCAAATGAGGAACCAAGAAGTTCAGCAACAAGACAAACACGAGAAACATGACGGAGGGGTAAGAAGGCCCAAAGTGGTCCACCCCCGCATGCCAGAAGGAAGAACATGACGGAGGGGTAAGAAGGCCCAAAGTGGTCCACTACAGCATGCCAGACGAAGAACATGACGGAGGGATAAGAAGGCTCAAAGTGGTCCACCCCCGCATGCCAGAAGGAAGAACATGACGGAGGGATAAGAAGGCCCAAAGTGGTCCACCCCCGCACGCAAGAAGGAAGAACATGACGGAGGGATAAAAAGGCCCAAAGTGGCCCACCCATGCATGCCAGAACGGCGAGATAAAGGCCCAAGTGATCCGATCTCTTAGGTAAAACATGAATGCCCTAGCAGTAATAATAACAGCTCAAAGTGCTCATATTTTTCATGGCAATCACAACCATAATATTAGATATGCACCATGACATCAAAAACCCATTATTGAACATCAAATAAATACTAAATCAACGACAAGCAAATGAATGAGATAACATACTTGGGAATGCATTAGGAAGAAACATTATGCGAGTAAAACGTAAATCAAAGATTATGATATCAAATAGTAACATCAGTTTTATACAAAAACCACTGCGAAAAAGTTACAAAGATTTTATACAAAACAAAAAGGCCTAATATCGTCAAAATAATGTAACCTAAATACTGCTAATCACTCGAAGACTGGGGGGACTCCTGAAGAATGATCACACCCACCGAACGAGAGAAATTGGCACAATTTCCATGAATCTGATCCTATGCGATACGTCAAACGTATCCAAAGTGGCACCGAGAATGTCTACACAAAGCAACACCAAAAGCATCAGCCCGACAAGATAAACGTAAACCTAAAATTTCAAAAATGAAAAAATGACCCGAAGTGGTCAGATGAATAAATGGAATATATCGAAGATGGACATCAGTCCATCATGGTCTGAAATAAATTAGACATCGCAAAGGATAGACATTCGCTAGTAGAAGCATGATGCAAACAACATATCCATATGCCTGAAAGGCTGGATATGGCAATAGACTTCATGTGGTAAATCAGTTACATCTATCCAGCATGGTACGATGCAAATCTACCCAAAACAACACGATAAACATCTAATTATAACAATACAATGAGAACATGTCCAAAGCAGCACCACGTCAGCTACCCAGCTTAATACGATGAAAATATGCCCAAATGAGTGCATATTTAGACTACTATAAAAGGATTATCACCTTAGGAGGTGCAGATATCCATTCGTTGAATTAGGCGTCAACGTCGAAGAGCAATAACATGTGACAGCACAAAGTTCCATAAACAGAACACGAGAAATCATTGAGCAAGAATGCAACAAAATATCCGAACAAATGCAACACAATGTCCAGATAGACAAAGATCTCTACCAAGCGTAAACTACAAGATCAATGTAGGAAGCTTGAGAAACTTAGCACTAGATCTCTTTAGATCCATCACTTATATGTCATTTCTATCATAGTCGAAGGTCTCCATTGAGACGATCTCTCGCTCGATCGAGGTGCTTAACAATATAATCTACGTGTTATCTAAGTTGTCTATCTCTCAAAGACAACAACGATTAATTCAAAAGATAACTGCAAAACTGTATTGGGCAAATAAACGTCGCGCCTTCGCACGATCCAGCAACGCTAATGCAGCAACTAGGACGCACCAATCAAAAATATCAAAAAACCTATACCCGAGTGAGACCATAATCCTCAAAACGCAAATCATACAAGGTTAAGCAACGATGGCAGCACTGTCTCAAAAATGCAGCAAAAGCAGAACCACGCATTGCGAAATTATTTGCATAAAAATAACACCATCCATGATCTAAAGGAGACCCGCGATGAGAAAGAAACGGGATCGACACTCTGTTTCAAATGACAAGTGCTAACCATTAAATCCCTAAAAACAAAGCAACGAGATAAGGAAGTCTGAGACAACTATCTATGAAAAATCTAATGAAATTGATTGCACTGACATAACAAATGTCTGATGCGGCAAAAATAAATGAAACACGCACGATACCCCACGATGCAATACGACATATGAATTGCCAAAATAAAGTAAATTGCAAAAATAGCATTTGAAAGAAAAGGCAAACGAAACTGCAACTGATCAAGCGAACAAAGTATCGCAAGATTGAACGAGAAAAATACGGCAGGAATTCAAATAATCAAATAATTCAAAATAAAAGGGTGGCGCAACGTCAAACCGAATCAGAAGCGTTGATCATAAAAGTAGCGAATTAAAATCAAGGTCGTTAACTTTCGGCGTTATCTTCATCCTCTGAAGAAGGATAAATGGCAGGCATCGGAGGAGGCGGAGACTTTCCTCAGTAGACGACGCTCTCGCTTTCAAGCCGACTCATAAATTCGTTCGCAACAGTGGGTTAATTCTCCTCGGTTATTGTGATCTTTCTCAATGTATTGTGCCTCGCCTAAAATGGCGAGTCCTAACAACACATTCCGCTTAAATAAGCGCCATAAGCAGCAAGTGCACCCAAAGAAATCCTGCATGATGGAAAACCTCAAAACAATGATGGAAAACCTCAAAACAACATGCTGCTCACCAACAGGCTTTTCATCTAAAGGTTGAGGATTATTTGGAAGTCTAAAAATAGCAGAATCCTTGTCAAATTTCAGTATATAAGCCTGATTACATCCCTCATGCAGCCTCTCTCCTAACGTATCGATAATGTAATAAGCATCAGTTTCAACCATAAGTACAAAAAAATGATCGTTCCAACTGACGATGAAAACTGGTGCTTCACCGTTTCTAGAAGCACTCTCCGAACAACTAATCTCGTCCCAAATGTTGTCGAAAGTCATAGCACTGTTCAAAAAATCAAAATCTCCCCCTTCCATTCCATCCAGTCGAAAAAACCCAATGAATGACTTCTGGGGAATTACACAAAGATCATGAGTTTTTGCTTGGAGGACAGTCTCTAGATCAAAGTGCTTATCAGGAAACTGTTCCCTGTAAGTTTCATTCTCGCAAAGATTTCTCCATTCCAGGGAGCCATCTCTGATCAAACTACCTAACTGAGACTTAATGGGCATAAGGTTAAGGTTGTTCTGCAACCAATCGGCAATAACAGCAACAAGGACTGTACAAGCACTTTCTCCTGCTGCACGTTCACTTCGCTGATCGATGGAGGCAAAAAAGACACGTGTCTGAATCTTCATCTGTCCATCACGGCTTGTTATTTCTTTCTGTTCCCAAGTTCCAACAGCAAAATCATCATCACCAAACTCAGAAACCAACAATGCATTTGCAGATGGGTCAGTCTTATGCTCCTGCAAAAGATGTGTGGCCATTACGCACGATAAAAGTGGGACGAATAATTGATAATAAAACGAAGTGCATTCCATGGTTAGAGTATCAGCGACATATATAGCACCCCATAATTCAAGCAGATATGACTTTAGCTTTGGACGATAAATATGTGAAACGGTGTGATATGGTATAATGTGTCATGTCAAAGAAAAGCCACGTAGGCGCAAAACTGACCAATGAATGTCGAGAAGGCTTAAAGGTAAAGCTACCTTAGCCGTATTTGAATCACCATAATACCTATATAGCTAATTAGACATTGAGTAATATGTCATTGGAAAGCCACACGAGTCTAGGTCGCAACGCAACAAGCGGAATGCGATTTGGAGGTCCAGAGAGAAAGTTATGGTCAAAATAGTAAAGCTGCGCAGAGCACATCGAATTTGCACAATTCGATGTGTCCTGAGCGCATCGAATTTGTACAATTCGATGCGGTCCTAAAATGACCTTTAAGCCCTTCTAATCATGCCTATATATACCCCCTCACTCCTCACAAGTAAGAGGGACCCCACGGGGATGAGACGCATCGAATCCAAGTCGATTCGACACGCGCATCGAACCAAGTAGGTTCGATGCGCAATCTATCATGCCTCGAATTCACCTTGTTCGACATGGACGCATCGAATCAAGACAATTCTATGCGTCCCAAAATCGAAGCCTTACATTCCCAGAAAGCCACGAGAGTCAGGGTTCCGAATCAAGAAGCGGAATGAGGTTTCGATCATCCGTTAGGGAGATATGATCGAAACCGTGAAGTCGCGCACAGCGCATCGAATTCACCCGATTCGACATTGAGGCATCGAATTCGATGCGCACTTATCGAACCAAGCCAATTCGATGCACATTCCCAGAAATCCACGTGAGTCAGGGTTCTGGATCAAGAAGCGGAATGAGGTTTTGACCATCCGTTAGGGAGATATGATCGAAACCGTGAAGTCGCGCACAGCGCATCGAATTCACTCGGTTCGACATGGAGGCATCGAATTCGATGCGCACGCATTGAACCAAGCCAATTCGATGCACATTCCCAGAAAGCTACATGAGTCGGGGTCCGTAATCAAGAAGCGGATCGAGGTTTCGATCATCCTACAAGGAGATATGATCGAAACCGTGAAGTCACGCCAATGCTGAAACAAGTGAACCAGGCAGCCCAACCAAGGGTTGACCTAATAGAAGCAGCTCAAAAGAGACATATGAACTACGTTCGGCTTGATTCCCTTAATGGGATACGTAGGCAGCTTGGCAAGTTCCCAAGTTCAGTCCGATATCACAAGTGTCTAACGCCCGCAAGTCAACGATCAAAGAGTACCAACTCTCTCACGTTCGACTGTTCCCTCAACTTGCCATTTAGGGATTATTTCATGTAACTTTATATTTCTCTATGTGTAATAGGTGTTCCGGACCAAGCTAGTCAATTCACTGTAATAGGATAGCATTATTTTGGTTAAGTCAGGCCCCACTGTATCGATTTCTCGATGTATTGTAACCTAGACGAAATAAGACCAAAATACGGTGAAGGACAAGAAGCCTTAAATTTAGCGAAATCAATATGGTGCATAGCATAAACTTGTCACAACAATTAAAGAAGGAGATTTATGTTACCGAAAACTTGAAACTAGTTCTACATCATATGTGCAGAAAGAAGCAAGCAAGAGTATAAGAATAAATTTTAGCAACTGTAACACCGGAATAAAGCCGAGTTTGGCTCGACCATCGAGATAGAAAAAGTCACTTTGGTCGCATTCTATTCCTTGGAAGGAAGCAAATAGGTCTGTTATGTTCATCCCCTGCCTCTTCGTCAATCACCCAAGGCTAACCTCCGCCCGTGCCTTGAGCACTCGAAAGTCCTTCAGAAGCAGGCGACCGGTCGAGGAGGCCTTCTAGACCACCTCACTCTAAAGGTCAAAGAATCTGCAGCCCCCTCGGAAGCACTCGAAACAGGAATCGCTAAGCCCTTCGCAGAAGCACCGGATTGTCCCCATCTCTTCAATAATTAACCCCGCGGTCGCTTGCATGTTATTTTATGTGTTATGATTTACTATAAAAGTGCTCAATAATTAACCTAAAATTAAATATCAAGATACGCTAGAAACTACGTTCAAATTTTTTTTTTCCTAGCTAACAATCTTATCAAATGTACGCATGAGGAAGTTACTCAAGGTCAATTGCCCATTTTCTAGTCAAATTCGTGCTGCGTTAATATATATATATATATATATATATATATGCATTATATATATCATGCACGATTCGGTCAAAACTGTACAACTTGCATGTTTAATTTACTTGTGTTCATTTACCTGCAAGCTAAGGCTGCTTATAATTCAAACCTTTAGTCGGACTCGTGTAAATTTCAAAGCGTGCATGCATTAACTTGATCAAAATTGGAGAAAATTAAACAACGACCATATCAGCACAAGAAGAATCTTTCACTAGGAATCTATAAATATATGGTATCAATCCTTAGCAATTATTATCAAAAAAACACCCAACTAGATACCGATATATATTAAGCAAAGTTGTCCCAGCTACAATTAAAAACTTAGTTTTGTCCTTAAGGAGCTCATCTATTTAATTTTTCCATTTATCTTCCACTATTGAGCCAATGGCCAAGATCAGTCGTCATGATTTTCCTAGTGATTTTGTCTTTGGCAGCGCTACGTCTGCTTATCAGGTGCGTCAACTGCCTCAATTTGATTTTATTTGTTGCATGCATGTTAATAAACATATAAATTATTTAGAAAAATTAAATAAACATTAGTTATCCCTTCATATAAATAATATATATACTTTTTATACATTTCAGGTGGAAGGTGCTTATGATGCAGATGGGAAAAGCATGAGCAATTGGGATGCACACACCCTCAGGACACCTTGTACGTAATTCTACATACTATTTAACAGACAAACACACGCATATATATAATATACATGTATAAATTGCTGAGAATTTTGCATTTGTATTGGTATTCAGATAGAATTCAGGATGGCAGCAGCGGTTGTGTGGCTATTGACCAGTACAATAGATACAAGGTACTAATTGAGCACTTCATAATTCATATATGATCGAAATGTTGGCAAAAATTAAACGATTAAAAGATAATTATGTCAAATAGCTTGAAAAATAATTAATAACTATAATATCTATAGATCCGTATATTTATGTGGGTTACAGGACATGGTCTTGGAAAGTGATTAACAAAATCTAAGGCAATGATATAAAAAGTTGATATTTGAACTAATAACTCATTTGAATTTCGCGCCCGTGGCAGGAGGATGTGATGCATGTGAAGAAATTAGGATTGGAAGCTTATAGATTTTCTATTTCGTGGGCTAGAGTGTTGCCAGGTATGTGTCTCAAAAATAAAATACAAATATCAATTTGCCTCATCATCAACATATACTCATAGAGTTAATATATATATATTAATACATTATATTAATTAAGCTAATTATAACATGTACAGGTGGAAGACTAAGCTCTGGGGTAAACAGAAAAGGTGTCCAGTATTATAATGATCTCATAGATTTCTGTCTTTCTCAAGGTAGATTCTCTATTTGATCGATCACTTCATTAAGATTAATTTTGAGATATATTACGTGCTATAATTATTAGCCATTTTTTTTATAACGTTTTTTTCATGTGGACGTTTTTGGACAGGTATTGAGCCCTATGTAACTATTTTTCACTTCGATGCCCCTCAATGCTTGGAAGATGAGTACGGCGGTTTCCTAAGCTCTAAAATTATGTAAGCCACTTCAATATTTCTGTGTCTCAACATTTCATTTTTACTATACCCAGCTATATATATATATATATAATATTTGGTATAAAATTAAAAAACCTAAATTTGAATAAAACTGATAGGACCAAAAATGATGTGTATGATCTTATAATATGACAGACAAGATTTTGGTGAGTTTGCGGAAGTATGCTTTTGGGAATTCGGTGACCGAGTGAAGTACTGGATTACACACAATGAAGCATGGTCGTTTGCGCATAACGGATATGTGGCGGGAATATTTCCCCCTAGTCGTGGCAATGCAACATCCGTGACGGTAAACAATAATCCTGCCGTTTCTGGGAAAATATGTACCCCGCATAGATGCATTCCAATCAAGCAAACTGCCACAAGTGCACAAACACCTTCTGCGGGAGACGCAGGCACCGAACCTTACATCGTGGCACACAATTTGATCCTTTCTCATGCAGTTGCCGTTGATATATACAAAAGACGCTACCAGGTTTGTGGATAATAATCGAATGTAGATCTAGATTTATTTAGAATATTGAATTCTCCTCTCATCTAAAAGGTTATAACTAATACAAATCTTGGACATTTTTATTGTTTTTAAGTTTTTTATTAATGGTTTATTAATGAAAAAAAGAAAAACTTGGACAGGAAGCACAAAGAGGCAAGATAGGGATTACTAACATGACAACATGGTACGAGCCTCTGAACGAGGATGATCCAAAAGATGTGGCTGCTGCTTCAAGAGCTGTTGATTTTATGTGGGGATGGTAATTAATTAATTCCTCCCATCTATTTATTTCCTCTACCCAATTTCCGTAGATGTATCTGTGTTTATATGGACATTACACACACATAAACACAATTTTCTTTTATCTTCTTATCTATTTGATAATTGCTAGTCATGTTTCAACGTTACATATTATTACATCTCTCAATTAATTTTTGTTTCCTTATTAGGTTTACGGATCCCATCGTACATGGCGATTATCCTTCTGTTATGAGACAGTTCGTTGGAGACCGGCTACCTAAATTTTCGCCTGAACAGAAAGAGTTAATAAAAGGATCCTACGACTTTATCGGACTAAATTATTACACCACCAGCTATGCTGTGCATGCACCTACCCCATCCGGCACTAAACCAACTTACTACAACGATCAACAAGCTGCATTTGTTAGTAAGTACCATTATCTTTTAATTTGTGACTTTAGCTTTTTTCGGCTTCTCAATAATGCTAATATTAGGGTATTTATATTTAATTGTCATGATGGTCACAACTCACACTCACACGCCGTCACTTTCTTAGCTAATCTAAGGGCTTAATGTCAATCTTTAATGCTAATGAACTTTCTTCTTCTTCTTCTTTTTTATATATATTTAGCTGAAAGAAATGGAGTACAAATTGGTGAACGCGTAAGTGTCCTTTAGCTTAGTGTATTCTCATAAGAATTTTACTTCTTTTTCCATAATCGTAGTATTTAAATTATGAATATCTTTTAACGCAGCCTGGTTCACCATGGTTGTACATTGTTCCACGTGGAATGTACAATCTATTGATGCATGCAAAGAATGCATATAATGATCCTCTCATTTACATCACGGAAAATGGTAAAATTTTAATTTATTTCAAGTACTTATACATGACAATATACATTAATTTTATGAAGTCATGCTTTTCAATTATATGATTTGATGGAAACAATATGATATTTCGCATTATCTTTCTGTAGGGATGAGTACTACAACAAATCCAGACTTAACAGTAACTGAAGCTCTTAAAGATGAGATTAGAATTAAGTTCTTCCAAGACCATCTCGCGTACACTAAGAAAGCCATGGAGTAAGATATAACTGTCCTTTAATCCTTTTTGATATATATATATATATATATATATAATATTCAATACATATAGTTTATCAACAAAAATATAAAACATAGCTTCTCATTAATTAAATGGTTCGGTATTTTTTTGTAGCCATGGAGCGAATGTAAAGGCTTTTTTCCTATGGTCAATGTTTGACAATTACGAGTGGTCAGAAGGGTACACAGCTCGATTTGGTATCTTTTATGTGGATTTCGTAAATCGTCGAGCTCGATACCCGAAAGACTCTGCAATATGGTGGATGAATTTTCTTAATAAAAACAGTGCCATTGCACGCCCGAAGAGACAAATCAAAGAAATCGAAGAAAATGCAGCGGAGAAAGGCCCGAAACGTGGTAGAGTTTAGATCTCATAATTTGTTTGTTTGAACCTTTCAGAGCATAATAAGGGTTAATGTTTCTGTTGGGAATTGCTATTCATTTTTTTTACGTTTTGTGTTGAAATAAGTATTGCTTGATCGATATGAGGCACTAGTTGGAGTTTTTTTTTTTGGTTGTAAGTGTTCATTGGTGATTATTTAATTCTTTTTTTTTCTTCATATTATATAAGTGCTTGAAGCACATCTAAGAGTGTTTTATGTTCCATGTCTTTTAAATGTATGGATGTATTGATTTCTTGGGGTGTACTACTTTTTTCGATCGGATTCTTTCAATTTTGCAAGTGTAATTAATTGATTTCACTAGCAAATGTAGTAAATTTCAATACAACATTAGAGAAAAACTAACCAATTATTCCATTTGTAAATGGGTCAAATTTTTGTTAATGTAAGACGGATTTATCTAAATTACTTGTTCATGACATTAATGTTAGAAAAATACAAGATAGTTTTAAAAGCTCATATAAATGTTTTATATGTGACTCTATTAAGCATAATCACATAATTACCTATCATGACGTTTGATTTACTCTATGCGGAGTGGGTGGCTACAATGAATGAAATTATATTGATAGTCGGAAGGTTAGATGGTTCAATTTATGTGTTTCTTGGGGATAAAACTTGAAGAGTACTTGCACAGTAAAAATTTGTGTAAACAACACGTTCCATTTTTTGTTGGAGTTTAGTTGTAAGGGTGGAAGTAATCTCACAACATTTAATTAATGTTGTGTTTGGTTTTTAGTGAAACAGCCACATGATCATAGCCTTGTCTTATTTAGTACGAGGTTTGGTTGGACAAATAAGTTACCCAAACTTTTATAATATCTGTTAAGCCCTTGCATTTAAATCAATCAACTACCCTCAACCCCCCACATTTGGGAATACAATCATCATAATCAAAATTTGAAACCTTAATTCTCTCCACATCCAAATTGACGATCCTATTTTGAATCTCCATCTCGCCACATCCAAGTTAAATCAACTGATGATAGCAAGGGAATCAACTGCCACTAGCAAATTACAATTTTCTTACATTTAACCAATACCTCTAAGGAATCAATTAAGCATTCAATTCAATCCTAACAGCAACACCCTATGTCTATGCAATAAACAGAATATCTTGCATTTAAGCTTGAAGAGTGATAGAAACCCAAGTAAGATAATATCAATTCATCGTACTTACCTCGCAAACAACTTCATCCACTTCACAATGAGCACTGCCTAGCAATCCGCAAAACTAAAAAAAACAAATATAGGGTTGAGTTACAATTCAAATTCGCCTGTATAATTTGGATGAAACACACAAATTAGTATAAAGATTTTTTTCTTACTTCTATTGTTCACCCGAACTCGCCGCTTGACACAAAAAAATGATTGCCACCAAGAAGTAATTTACGCGGGAGAAGTATTGGCTGAGTAAGGGTATTCTCGATTTCTTGTGTGATGCTCAAAAACCCAACTTGGAGTTGGGGAGGGAGGGGGTGGCGATTCTTAGTGACAAGATAAGGCCTTTCTGGCCCACATTTTGGCGGCGGCGGGATTTGTAATAATAACAACCAAATGCAAGATCAAGCCTAAATAATTAATTAATAAGGGCTTAAAGTGGCAAGCAAGCGTGCTCATAAAAGGATAACCAATGAATATAAAAAATAAAGAGCATACCATTTTGCATAGGCCAGAAGGTGATGAGTGATGCACTTTTGTCTTTGTAATAGATTGTTGCATATCAAATTCGAAAAGAGACAACCACACAAAGTACATTGAAGGTTCTTTGGCAAGCAAGCTTGGAAAGCTATTAGCAACCAACAAGGTTTATGTGATGTTGTGATGAGCCATCTGTTTCCCATAGAAATGAATATATATATATATATATATATATATATATATATATGTTAACCATAAAAATAAAAAAAGGGGAAAGAAGAAGGTTAATCCTAATCGGAGAATCAATAGATGGACAATACAGTTGTCACGAGTACTTCCGATGAGATGTACCCACTCCTAATAAGGAGATCCCCTCGGATGTTGCCCTACTTCTCGGCCACTGACCTAACAAAGACATAGAAGAGCACACGAGGAGGAACATAAGCGTCCCTTGGAAAGTCAAATGGTGAGTAAAAAATAGATATCAACGCGGCATCGGAAAAAGAGCAAACCCCGATGGATCCGCGCGACTCCGATATCCACCAATGCGCCAAGAGGGACCACAACGGACCCCGAGTCCCATGAACTTACAAGAAAACTTCCTTGTTGAACACTCCTCGAAGAAAACTGTACTCGGACGATCATCCGAGGACACATTTTCGGAGAAAAACAAGAAATGAATAATAGAGCGCCCAATAAATGTATTCCGAGAACTCAGACGGAAAAATCTCATTTCAAACAGAGAAAATACAGCCCTCGGAGACCAAATACAGCCCTCGGAGATCAAATCAAGCCCTCGGAAATCAACGCAAGCCCACGAAGATCACATTATGACATCAGAGACCCTGTTACGCTGTCGCATTATGTACTCGGAGATCACCCCAGATCATTGAAGAACGAACCCGAGTCAAGAAAGAGAAGTAAAACCCCTCGGAAAGCATATACAGCAGTTCTTACTTTCATACGAGCATTATTATTATGTGTCAACAAAATCCTAGCCCTCGGAAGAATAGCGTCCCCAAAATAATCGTTCATTGGAGATCCTCGAAGCCATCGGAAAGCACAAAATCGGGTCTAGTCAGCATCCAGTAGATCAAGAGATAAATCTTATCCTAATTTGTACACCTGTATTAGTGAAATGACACCTATCTTTACTAAAGCACATACACAATGACACCTGCCCTTATCAAAGGCTATATAAAGGGAGGTGATCAACAGAAAAAAAGGAGAGAGGCCTAACTTAGCACAACTTATCACACATACACAAAAGAGGATGAAAAGTTCAGTGAATAAAGGAAGGGAATATTCTTGTACCTCTTGTTATTTTCCAGTCATTTCAATCCACGATTGCTTCTGAATCACGAACAGGGCATTCCGACCCAATATAAATATCTTCCGTTAAATAGGGATAATTACGAACCCGTTAACAAAGTGGCGCCGTCTGTGGGAACGCCATAATACCTGTTCTCGAGAGAATTCAGCAAACATCAATCAGGATGGATGATGTCTTCGAAAGTGAAAGTCTTCCGATTCATTACAACGGCTCGGAAGAAACTCTGTCCAACTATGAATCAGGTACGAGAGATTTTATTAATATTCCCCGATCTGTCTATGAAGGGCTTGGGGATGCTACCTGGGCACCCCAGAGGGGGGACTATCTCGGAAACATGTCATCTATATCCTCAAAGGACAGAAATTTCCCTTTAGAAAGAGATACACCCCAGGCGGTGCGGAATTCCAACTCAATCCCTTGGCAAAGGGAACCCCGACAAATGCCCCAAAGGTATGAAAGAACCCCGGAGAGGGGTCGGGGATCAATCTCCCATCCCTCGGAGTATCGGGGAGATGTTGAACACTCCTTATGGGGAATGATGGATGACTTACGAAAGGAATTGGGCGATCTTAAGAAAACTATGGCTCCTGAGGAGGATCCCACATTCAAGACCTCTCATTTCATTCACGAAATTGCTTTAGCCTCCATCCCCTCGGGGATGCGGCCCATCAATATCCCATTATATACCGGAGAAGCTGATGGAAGAGATCCGCAGGACCATATCCAGCAATATCTGGTCGGAATGGACCTATCTTCCGCCCCAGACCATGTATTATGCCGCGTATTTCCTGTCACCCTCGGAGGACGGGCTCAGTCGTGGTTCACTCACCTTTCACCTAGTTCCATCACGAGCTTTGACCGGTTAGCTCATTTGTTTGTACGACAGTTTGCTTGCAATCGGAGATACCCCAAGTCCTCCACCCATCTTTTCACTATTAAACTGAAAAAGGATGAACCCCTACGAGGGTATATAAAGCGCTTCACGGATGAGGCCCTAGATGTTCCCAATATTAGCCCGACCATCATGGCGGACATATTGACTCAAGGACTTCAGACAAGGGATTTCTTCAGGTACCTTATGGGCAATCGAGTCACGGACATGAATGAACTAATGCAAAAAGCGGAAGTCTATATCTTGATGGAAGAGGCGGAAGGAACGAAGAAGCAAATGGAGCAGGAGGATAACGAGCACCTAGAGCGCGCCGAGAGAGAAGCAAAGACTAAGGAGAAGGGTAAAGAGGGAAAACCTCCTCCGCGTAAAGATGAGGGCGGGGTGGTTAAGAAGTTCCTCCGACCCGTGCCCTTACCTCCCATGACTATCACTCCCCCGGAAGTGCTCAATATAATGAGAGGCAGCAACGAATTTCATTGGCCCGTACCAGTTAAATTGCCTAATCGAGATAAGGACACAGGGAAATATTACAAATACCACAAAACATACGGGCATACTACTGAAGAATGCACCACTCTTCGAAGAGAAGTACATCGTCTCCTCGAAATAGGATACTTGAAGAATTACCTCAAGGAAAATAATCTCGGGGATCCCAAGACAAACGTATGGAAGAGGTCACGAAGAGAGGAAGAGGAAGAAGAAGAGGAAAGGACGTCCAGGCAGAAGTCACGAGAAAGGACACTTAGTCGGAGGCCACGGGAAAGGACGGCTGGACGCCCACGACCTCAGGATAGAACCAAAGACCATCGACAAAACTCCCGAGAATGGACCATGGGGTATCGGAGTTTGCCTCCTCCACCTGACTCTTATAAAAATAATCCCCCATCAGGGCGAACCATCAATATGATTGAAGGAGGGGAAATCTCAATGACGCCCCAAAGTAAAAAGAAGAAATACTTGAAAGAAGCCAGGCGAGCAGAGCAAGGATTCCCAATCTGCTCGGTCCAAGAGTCAAAGTTTCCTAGCATTACCTTTGGTCCCGAGGACCTTACAGGTATAATATATCCCCACGAAGACCCGTTAGTTATTTCTGCCGTTATTTTTGGGTATGAAACCCAACGGATCCTCATAGACACAGGCAGCTCTGTGGATGTACTCTTCTTACCTACTTATCTTGCTATGGGGCTGAAACAAGAGAAATTGGAAACCGCTGAAGTTCCCTTGGTAGGATTCTCTGGGGAAACTTGTCACACCCTCAGAACTGTGACTCTTCCAATGTCATGGGGAAAGGGAGCCCTTCGGAGAATGGAGCCCATCAAATTTTGGGTTGTGGGGGCTTCTTCAAGAACATATAATGCCATTTGTGGGAGACCATCCATTCGAGCCTTTGAAGCTATCCCTTCTACCTTGCATCTTAAGGTGAAATTCCCCACCCCCTCGAGAATTTGAGAGGTCTGAGGAAGTCAATCTAAAGCCAGAGAATGTTGCATGAATGCCATCCCCTCGGAAGAAGACGAGCCTTCCATCGGAAACAATAAAAAGCGCAAAACCGAAGAAACACGAGTTCAACCTGTGGAAGAATTAAAGATGGTAGAATTGGTGGAAGGAAGCCCTGAGAAGGTGATCAAAATGGGTACCCACATGACAGTAGCAATAGAGGCTCAACTAATTTCCCTCCTCAAGCAATTCCACCACCTCTTTGCATGGGAAGGAGGACCGCCCGGGAGAATTAGCAACAAGGTATGCCAACATTTTCTTAATGTGAAGCCTGGAGCTAAACCTGTCCAACAAAAGAAAAGGAAAATGGGACCCGAGCGTAATAAAATTATTCGCTCTGAAATACAACGTCTTCTCAGCTGGAAGCAAATTCGGGAAGTTATCTATCCCGAGTGGTTAGCTAATGTTGTATTAGTCCCCAAACATGGAGGGAGATGGCGGATGTGCGTTGACTTTACTAATCTTAATGAAGCATGCCCGAAGGATTGTTATCCTTTACCGAGCATAGATCAGTTAGTTGATTCAACCGCTGGATGTGCACTACTGTCAACCTTAGATGGAGACCAGGGATACAATCAAATCCCGATGGCGGCAGTAGACCAAGATAAAACTAGCTTTATTACGGATGCATGCACATTCTGCTATCTAGTCATGCCCTTCGGGCTAAAAAATGATGGGGCTACTTACCAAAGATTAGTAAGTCTTATGTTTGCCGGACTTATTGGAAAATCAGTGGAAGTCTACGTGGACGACAAGGTAGTCAAAAGTAACATGGCCGAGGAGCATCCTGAGGACTTACGGAAAGCATTGGTCATTATGAATAACTTTGGTATGAAAGTTAACCCTAGGAAATGTTCTTTTGGTATCCGAGGAGGATTTTTTTTGGGATTTATGGTTACGGAGAAGGGAATAGAAGTAAACCCCGAGAAAGCAGAGGCCATCATGGGGTTACCTACCCCGAAGACAGTGAAAGACGTTCAAAAGCTGACAGGAAGAATGGCATCACTAAGTTGATTCGTCTCCAAATCAGCAGAAAAAGGGCTTCCTTTCTTTAAAATACTTCGAAATGTTAAAGAATTTCAATGGACCCCCCCAGTGTGAGGAAGCCCTCGGAGAACTAAAAAGGTACATGTTGAAACCACCCTTGCTGGTAAAACCTTTACCTCAGGAGAAGCTATTTCTATATTTGTCGGTCAGAGAAGAGGCTATTAGTGCCGTGTTGGTCAAGGAACAAGATGGAGAACATCGTCCGGTATATTATGTCAGCAAAACCCTCCTCGGAGCCGAGACCAGGTATACCCTAACTGAAAAACTCGTCCTAGCATTGGTTATTACGGCCCGCAAGCTGCGCCCCTACTTTCTTTCCCATCCAATTACAGTGCTAACAAAGTACCCCCTAAGGACAATTCTTAATAAACCCGAATCATCGGGGAGGTTAATAAAATGGGCCGTAGAACTCACCGAGTAAGACATTTCTTACGCTCCGAGACCCTCCATCAAGGCACAAGTCCTGGCGGACTTTGTAATGGAACTTACGAGCATTGGGTCCGAGAGGAAAGAACCCTTGTGGTACGCTTATGTAGATGGGTCCTCGGTAAGCACGCATTGGGGGGGGGGGGGGGGGGCAGGAATTGTTTTTGTAAATCAAGAAGGGGAAGATGAAAGGCTCCATTTTGCAATCAGAATAGATTATCCCCTTTCTAACAATGAAGCGGAATATGGGGCTCTTCTTATTGGTATGAGACTAGCAAAGGAGGGAGGAATGAGGAGAATATTCCTCCATAGTGATTCTCAATTAATTGTTCAGCAAGTCAAAGGATCATATGAAGCAAAAGAAGAGAGAATGCAAGAGTACCTCCGAGTTGCCCGTCAAAGGTCCGAATGGTTCGAGGAATATGATATAGTTCAGATTCCCCAAAAATAAAACCAAGAGGCGGATGCTCTATCCAAAATGGCCACTCAAACAGCCGTCGTACACACTCAGAAGATTACTCTACTTCATGTCAACGAGTCTGAGAAAAAGGAAAGCAAAGAGGTAAATGCCATCCCAGATCCCTCATCTAGTTGGGTGACTCCTATCAAGGCCTATTTGCAGGATCCTGAGGGATACTCCTCGGACAAGAGTATCCGGAGGATGATGTCCAGAAAAACTATTCGATACTTCCTCAAAGATGGAATACTTTTCCGAAGAATGTACTCGTGTCCCCATGCTCGATGCCTTAATGAAGAAAAAGCCCAACTGGTTTTGGCGAAAACTCACGAGGGGACATGTGGGAGCCATACTAGTGGAGAAAGCATGGTCGGACGCTTGATTCGACAAGGCTATTATTGGCCCACGATGGCTAAAGACAGTAAAAGCCACGCCGAAAGGTGTAAATCGTGCCAAGCTTACGCCCCTCAGATCCATCAACCCGCGGCCCCGTGGGAACCCCATCTGACCCCTTGCCCGTTTTCTAAATCGGGTATTGACATACTTGGACCTCTTATTCCTTACTCCGGTCAAAAGAATTTTTTACTAGTAGCCATCGACTATTTCACCAAATGGGTGGAAGCGGAACCCCTAGCTAGGATAACCGCCGGTGCTGTTATCAACTTTCTTTGGAGAAGTATTATCTATCGCTTCGGTGTCCCTCGGAGTTTGGTAAGTGATAATGGTCTGCAATTTACGGACCAAGGGTTACAAAAGTGGTGTGACCATTGGGAAATAAAACACCGTTTTGCTTCAGTGGGATATCCTCAAGCCAATGGTCAAGTTGAGAGGACCAACAGAACCCTTTTGAAGAACATGAAAGCCCGACTCGATTGGCATAAGGCCAAATAGGTTGAGGAAATACCCGGTATACTATGGGCCTATCGGACCACGCCAAGCGCTGCTACGGGCGAAACTCCTTTCAGTCTATCCTACGGATGTGAAGCTGTCCTGCCCTCGGAGGTCTCTATAGAAAGTTGGCGAGTCAAGGAATACGAGGAAGTAACCAACAACTCAAACTTAGCCCTCGCCCTTGATCTGCTCGAGGAAAAGAGAACCCGAGTAACCCTCCGAATGGAAGAGTACAAGGCTCGAATGTCACGATACTACAATGCCAAGGTAAAGCCTCGAACTTTTCAAGTTGGAGATCTAGTGATGAAACGAGTAGGGGCTTCCAAGAATGTAGGCAAGCTAGATCCACGATGGGAAGGACCCTATAAGATAGTGGAAATTGTGGGGCCAACAACCTATCGTCTTGCCGATTCCGAGGAAATAGTGCTTCGTAATACCTGGAACTCCATTAACCTTAGAAAGTATTATGCTTAATGTAACAGTCATGCGTGAATAAGAAAAGTCATTCATATACGAAGGGTTCCATTACAAAAGAAAATAGAGTTGCTTAACAAAAGGATAACTCTACATATGAGTCATCTTAGCAACCCAACATAAAAGCCCCTCGTACTATGAACTAAGCTACATAATATCCCTCCATAAGTTAAACCCCTCCCATAGGGCACTTTCCTTCTCGAATAAGTCCTCGGCGCTGCTCCTCGGAAAAGGAGACTGGATCATCAATAAACACCATCGGAACGGAAGGATCTCTAACAGGTGAAGAAGGAAATTCTTCGAAAACCAGACGAATGTTAAGTTCCAGAATTAGCAAGCTCGGAGGAAACTCTGGTAAAGCTTGTACAGCATCTCGGCACAACCGATAGCCTATATGAACTAAATCACGCATTTCATCCCGGGGAGACTCACGAAGGCTAGATGGATCCACCACTTCCAGCACTGCTTGGACTCGTGCCATAACCAACGCCATTGCCTGGGTACGAGTGGCCCCTAGTATTTGCTGATTTAGGGCATCTCTTTCCTTCAAAGCCTGCGACAGTTGCTCCTCCGAGGACTGCATTTGATCACGTAACTCCCCTATTCTCCTCTCTAAAGCCAATACACGAGCTCTTTCTAGCACCAATCGGCGTTCCAAATCCCACGCTTTATCCCGCTCGGATTGTAACATATTGTTGTGGATTCCCTGAATGGACTCGTGAACTTCCTTTAATTGAGCTATCTCCGCTTGAGCCTCTAAGAGACCTTGATCTAACTCGTCTCGACGACGGTATACCAAGCCAGGATCATAAGAAGAGCTTCTGTAAGATCCGAGGGCATCTAGCACCATATAAATTTGCTCAAAGAACAAAGAAAATTTCATCAGACATTGGTGACAGGTTAGTAGTAAATAGAATAAATAAAATAAATAAGATACCTCACACAGGTCTTTGCAAGCAAGGTCTTGGAGAACGGATGCTGAAAGGGTTTTCATCAGCCCGCAATCCGTTACATTTAGTAAACCACTGAGGAAGTTTCGACAGAATCCCACCGCTGATCCTAAAGGAGAAACATCATGGCTATCCCCGGGAGGAAAAGACCTCCCGAGTGAAGGATTCCCATCGGGTGGCGGTGCGGGAACACGATCAGGGACACCCTCAAAGGGCGACAAGTCCTCCGTATTGGGGGAGAGAAGATACTCCTCTAATACATTCACCACGGCCGAATTGCGGGGAAAAGGTTGTGACACCACTGGAGTCATGTGAGAGTCTGTTTAGGAGGAAACCGCTATCGGATCCGGCTCTCCGAGGGGAATTATAAAATTTACTGGGGGGGGGGGGGTGCTATAGGCAATGCCTCCAATCCCTCCTCCGAAGAAATGTCAACTATCGCTTCTTTTACGAGGGAATCAGAACCACCAACTTCCAACGGTCCGGGACTACCATGCAAGGCCCGCCCCAGAAAAACATCATCAGAAGACCCGAGGGAAAACACTCCCATCTCTGCGCCTGTAAAAAACATCAGTAGGCAAACAGTCCGAGGACACCCAGAGAATTTACAAGTTAAATAGGTAAAGGGTGATCAGTAAAACTTACGAAAATAAAAGTTACTATGAAGAGGACGAGATGTAGGGGTACACCCCTCCACCCCCTCTTGCAAACCCGCCAAAATCAGGGCCTCGGGGAAATCCAGCAGCCCGGGCATGTCATAGGAACCAGAAAAAAAGTCCCGAGTGAAGCAATATCTCCCTCACCTGGCCTTGTGTTTCGATGTTGGGAGCAATATATCCCAGAACCCATCGGATGGGCACCCCCCACGATCTAGCTGATTGACCTCTCGGACGGACAAAGAAAAATCTCCGCCTCCAATCCCCTCTACAAGAGTGGATATTGGATACACGAGTGAAGATATTTTCCTTGTCCCGATAGGTCAGGCTAAAAAAGGGAGTCCCCTCTGAACAAGGTCGAAGGCCAAATATTGTTCCCACCCGATAAGGGGACATTGGAAGGTTTAAAAGCTCACAACGCAGGACATATCCCACCAAATGACTATATGAACTTGGTGTTAACTGACTCGGACATACCTGCCAGTACCGAAAGAGTATTTTGAAAAAAGGGTGGAAAAACGTCTGTAACCCACAACGCATTTGTTCGTTGTAAATAGTCAGATAACCCGAGGGAGGCGCATAAGCTCTCTGACCCGAGGAAGGCACTATCACGTCATATTCTTCGAAATCTAGGTTATAACCAACAAAAAGAGATCTTACCGTGTTCTCGCACTCTGTACTCGTAGTGGATCCTACACGTCCCCTACCTATCAATCTGGACGGATTAAGAGGAATCAAATCAAATTCCGAAGACTCATCTGCCAAAGGATATGGCTCCCTGCCCATGAATATCTCCCTGATATGATTTACTCTACGTGAATTTGTAGATGAAAGCCTACGAGCCGCTCCCAAAGAGGAACTAGCGCCAAGTGCCGCTTGGTTTTCAGATAAATTATCCCTCTGAGAGGAATTCTCACGAGAAACAGAAGGAACCCTTGATGGTCTAGAAGGACTCCGAGCGGTGTCCCGAGAGGAACCACATGATGAAACTGAACCACTTCTTCTATAGTAAGGGGGCAGCATCCTTTCGGGTAAGTATTATCCTCGTGCTCACAACTATTGACAAACTTGAAAAGAGATCAAAGACTAGCTATGATTATAAAGTTATGATTATAAGGTTAGTATTCAGTATATAACTGATGAAGGTCCTAAGTACATATATACTCTTTATTCCGTGATTAAAAGAAGATGATTAGATTCATATTGCATAAAGTAAGGAACACGTGTCAAAAAAATTTCTTAATTAAAAGTGACACGTAGCTTCCTTTACCATGCAAAGCAACACCTCCTACTTAGGAAATAAACTTAGTCGGCAATCTTATATGGTTTATCATTATCCTCCCTAATTAAATCTTAACAATAACGACAAAAGATAGAGAAATGAAAAATGAAAAATATTTATTTATTTAAGAAGCCGAAGAGCCCTCGGAAAGGGTGATAAGTACAAAGGACATTTATTTAAAATAAAAAGTGAAAAATTACAAGGAAAAAACTATGCCCCCGTGGTAGAAGGGTGTGAAGAGGTCGTCTCCTCGACGGAAGTACCCAGCGGAGCAAGACGAGAAATTGGAGAGAATACCCCCTGGAACCGCTAGCCCTTGGACTCGGACTACTGGCCGAACGCATTGGAGAAGGTGCGGGAGAATCTCTAGGGGATAACAAGCCCCCAAATCTCCCCACAAAGTAATGACAGTCATCGCGAGTTGGCTTCTTCAACTTGCGAAGGTCAAAAGACTTTGAAAATTCAACGTCCGGCCTTAGCAAAGACTTGGCCAATCTGGCATACTCCAAGTAACCCCACAAATGGCGGCCTGTCAAGAGCTCGTGAGAAGGCGTCTCGGAGACTCCTGAGTGCTGCCTTGAGATTTCTTGTTGAGCAAATTGAACTGCTGTATCAACCTTAGCCTGCACATCCTCGGGAGAAAGAAAGTTTGCCAACTTTCCCTCGGCTGACTCAGCCCTATCGGTGACTTTCCTGGAGACTCCTTTCCCTCTCACCACCTTCTGCCACTGCCTTCTCAAGAGCGGCGATACGAGCAGTGAAAACCCTCTCGGACTCTTCTCTTTCCTTCTCCAGAAGAGCTATCTTAGCTGTTGTAGCCTTCTCGGATGTCTCCATTTTCTGATAAGCAGACTCGGCAGCGTTCAACTTATACTGCAAACCCCCTTTCGCCTTCTCAGCTTCTTGAAGAACGAACTCGTAGTTAGAGATCTTGGTAAGGAGAAAATCCTCCCTCGTCTGACTTTCTTTGTCCCGGGCCAGAAGAGGTGCCAGTTGTGCTCGAAGAACTTCCACCTCCTCTATGTCCTTCTGACCACGCTCTTCCACGGCAGTAACCGCCTCCCGAGTCTTTCCAATCTGCGGAGAAATCAATAAGAAAAAAGTTAACACAAATACATCATATAATCCCGAAAAGACTAGTACGGAGAAACTTACCATGAGCCCCAACCAGTTAAGACTGGTATACAGAAATTGATACCCCTCGGCGAGTGCTGAACTGGAGGAAGCAAAAAACTGGAGAATGTCCTGATAAGCTTCCCCCACTGTCCGAGACGAGAATTGCCCCTCAGGTCCACTAGGAGGAATGGGCGCTTGGAAGGTGTGACCTCTCGGAGAAAGAGTCACTGGAACAGAGGAAGATTCTGGAATACGGCTCCCCGGAAGAGTGGCTCCGGGTACTGGAGTCATCACTTCCGAGTTAGTAAACACGGCCCGAGAACCGCCAGCTACTACGGATGGGCTAGTCTCCCCCAGGAGCGAATGCAAGATCCCCTCCTTCACATCTATGTCCTCGGAAGAGGGATCAAACTCCCCTTGAATGTCCTCGGAACCCCCTCGTGAGGCCTCCTGCTCAGGAACACTAAACTGGGCCAAAAAATCTTCCTCTACAAGAGATAATCACTGAAGGTAAGGAAGAGAATGAAACTAGAAAAAATTATTAATAAAAGAGGACGGGTAATGAACACTTACCGTATAAAGAGGGCTCTTCTACCATCGGAGCCTTGCCTTTATCCACATCTACTATATCAAGAAGAAAAACATCAGCACATGAAGGAAGTCTACAGTGAGAATATGAAAAATTTTGTTAAAAACTCATAAGAACTCACCACGAGAAACAGATTCAGGAATTTCCGAGGACGTAAGTTCAGTAGAATCAGGAGAAGGATCATCAGAAGACAAATCAACCACTTCAGTAGCCTTCTGAACCGCCTCTTCCTCAACCGCCCTAGGAAACACCCCTTCATCAGATGCCCTCGGAGAACTTCCTATATCGGATCCAGAAGCAGGCAAATCTCCTGTACCGTACTTAGAAACTGGCACCAAAGCCCAAGAGGAAGAATGAGCTACCTGGCGTAAGGGAACAACACTTCTGATAACCCATATCATATCTATACACAGAGGAGAGTGGTCCTCGTGAACTCCCACCACCTCCGGAGCTGTGTGCTCGCCCTCGGAAGCATTGACCTCCTCTTCCTCGTGATCGCCCTCCTCTGGCGCATCAGAAATACCACTCGGGGTAGGATCACTCGGACCCGACAAGTAATAGTTGGCCATAACCTCCTCTACATCACCCCAAAGTCAGGATACATAAGTACAATTTACCATTATAAGCAGAAAAGGAATAAAAGAAGAGAATAAGTAACTTACGAAAAAGATTCCTGGCTTCGGAAGACAGGGACAAGGGCTTCTCCACAGTATCATCGGTAAACACCACATGATGAAGACCGGATGTCTCAAACAACATCGTGAAATCTTCCGACTCCATCAACTTATGCTGAGAAATCACGGGAGATAAAACTGTCTCCGGGTCCAATGTATGCACTGGAGTTGTGCCCTCTCTCCAATCAAAGGGCATATCCCATTCACCTTGTGCGGGCCTCACGAAAAAATACCTATTTTTCCAAACACTATGCGAAGTAATTGCCGCCCCCAGGATCCTCTTCGTGGAATCCCCCGAGTTGTCCCGATGACGAACATTATAAAAGGGATACCCCCCGGGCGACACCCCCACATCAAAAATTGAAAGAAAGTGATCTACCTTACACTCCAACCCATTCACTTGACACCAAAAAACATAAATACAGAGAGCAGCAAATCCGTTCGGAACCATTTGACTCGGACTGATGTTACAAGTTTTAAAGACCTCACAAAAGAAAGGGGGCATGAATGAACGCCACCCATATTTTACTTGAGCAAAGTAAACTGTCAACATACCCGGAGGAGGATAACATGCTCTCTCGTTCCTCGTCGGAATTTGGAACACCATGTTCTTTTGAAAAGCCCATGTTGAAGTGAACAAATCTAACACCTGTTCACGAGTGGCAATACTCGGAACCCTCTCCACTTTAGCAAAAGTCCGAAGAGGCGCCTTCTTCGGTTTGGGAACCCTAGCTTTCTTAGAAGAAGTAGCGCCGCCCTCAGAAGAAGTAGCAATATCTCCTTTGCGTTTACGAGTAACAACTCCCACCGGAATGCTCCTCACATTTGTAGAAGAATCGATCGGAGTAGTAACTTCCGAGGAGGTAGCAGCGGCAACGGGGTCCGTGTTGGCAGAAGAAGCCATGGATACAATAATAAAAGAGGAATGTTTTTGAAGAAGAGAAAAAGAACGAGTAAGTCTGCTGGAAATTTGAAGTGTAAAAGACGAAGAACAGAGGTTAAAGAAAGAGATTTTTTGCTCTGAGAGAAAATTACCACAAAGACGAATTGAGAGAATGAAGAAAAGAAGGCAACAGTGTCCTTATTTATAGCCGGAGATAACAACGGTCAAGAAATTTGAAGACGTGGAACTTAGTTAAAGCTCCACGTAACTGCCACTTGAACATGCCACGCCGTCCCTATTCTGACCGTTGCCAACGGTCAGATATTTCAATTTTCAAAGATGGTCAAACAACAGTCCGCCACCTGCGCCCCGAGATCTTCGCGTGCCTAATAACGATACCCTAAGGGTATTCAGGTAAAATCCTTATAAAATTATAAATATATATATACTTATCTCTCGGAAAAATATCAAAAGATAAATATAGAGGACACCAGAACAAGAACTAACCCCTCGCCTCACTGAGGACGATGATTAAAATTTCGCTTGTCTCTACGAAGGCAATCGAAATTTGGGGGGGCTAGTGTTAACCATAAAAATAAAAAAATGGGAAAGAAGAAGGTTAATCCTAATCGGAGAATCAATAGATGGATAATACAGTTGTCACGAGTACTTCCGATGAGATGTACCCACTCCTAATAAGGAGATCCCCTCGGATGTTGCCCTACTTCTCGGTCACTGACCTAACAAAGACATAGAAGAGCACACGAGGAGGAACATAAGCGTCCCTTGGAAAGTCAAATGGTGAGTAAAAAACAGATATCAACGCGGCATCGGAAAAAGAACAAACCCCGATGGATCCGCGCGACTCCGATATCCACCAATGCGCCAAGAGGGACCACAACGGACCCCGAGTCCCATGAACTTACAAGAAAACTTCCTTGCTGAACACTCCTCGAAGAAAACTGCACTCGGACGATCATCCGAGGACACATTTTCGGAGAAAAACAAGAAATGAATAATAGAGCGCCCAATAAATGTATTCCGAGAACTCAGACGGAAAAATCTCATTTCAAACAGAGCAAATACAGCCCTCGGAGACCAAATACAGCCCTCGGAGATCAAATCAAGCCCTCGAAAATCAACGCAAGCCCACGAAGATCACATTATGACATCAGAGACCCTGTTACGATGTCGCATTATGTACTCGGAGATCACCCCAGATCATTGAAGAACGAACCCGAGTCAAGAAAGAGAAATGAAACCCCTCGGAAAGCATATACAACAGTTCTTACTTTCATACGAGCATTATTATTATGTGTCAACAAAAGCCTAGCCCTCAGAAGAATAGCGTCCCCAAAATAATCGTTCATTGGAGATCCTCGAAGCCATCGGAAACCAAAAATCGGGTCTAGTCAGCATCCAGTAGATCAAGAGATAAATCTTATCCTAATTTGTACACATGTATTAGTGAAATGACACCTGTCTTTACTAAAGCACATGTACAATGACACATGCCCTTATCAAATGCTATATAAAGGAAGGTGATCAACAGAAAAAAAGGAGAGAGGCCTAACTTAGCACAACTTATCACACATACACAAAAGAGGAGGAAAAATTCAGTGAATAAAGGAAGGGAATATTCTTGTACCTCTTGTTATTTTCCAGTCATTTCAATCCACGATTGCTTCTGAATCACGAACAGGGCGTTCCGACCCAATATAAATATCTTCTGTTAAATAGGGATAATTACGAACCCGTTAACAATATATATATATATATATATATATATATCTTCAATTTCTCATAATGAATTCAATCTAAAAACATCTTTCTTATAAGAAGTGTATGTTTTATTACAAAAAAAAAGTGTTTGTTCAATGCCGAAAATCTACCTAACATGCAAAAGACGTGAATAATAGAAAATGTATTAAATGTAGGAATATAACTAGAATAGAATTAAGGAGTTTGATTTGATCGTGAATCAGATGATGGATGTATCAGTTCATCAATTGGTTTTTTCTATAGAGTCACTTAGATATCATAGACAAACCCACTTATTGTTGTTTAACTTATTGAGTATTGTTGAGTAATTACATGTTTAAGAAACATGCATGAGTCTAACGTCAGCCTTAGTTGTGCCTTAGATCTTTAGCCTCTCTAATTACCCAGACCGCCAGGTCGAACTGTTCTGGATGTCAATCGATTTTAGAAGAGAAACTAAGTCGAAATCCAATTGAGCTCAATCAAAATTTGTTTTGATGATGAAGAAAGAGTATTGATATTACCACCGCTGCAACTCGTTGTTGCAGCGGTGATGGCCTGCAACGGCGCGCAACCCTCCCCCCACCACACAACAGCAACTCGCCGTTGCAGCGGTGCCGGCGTCGATTGACGCCGTTATCACTGCAACGGCGACGGCCAATCGGAATCGGAAATCGGATTGGGGCTGTTCGCCATTGGGATCGGAATTCGGATTGAGGTGAACAGTGACAACGACGAACAGTGGCGCCAATGAACAGTAACGCCGGTGAACAATAGCGGTGGTGAACAGTACCGACCGACGGCGGCAACGGCTGTAGGGTTGGGGGGGAGGGGGTACGGGTGGGGTACTTTTCATTTTATTTTCATTTTTATTTTTACAATTTTTAGAAACGTTTTTTTCGAAAAAAAATTCTTAGGTGTCGGGCGCGTTTCTTTGATTCAGCAGTGCGCCTCTTTGACTCGGATGCCACGTCGGATAAAATGTCCGAATTTTTATAACCGGACATTTTTGGTTGGAGTTTTAAAACTTAACGGGCATTTTCAGCAGGTTTAGAAAAATCGGGCATTTAAGATTAAAGGCAAAAGTTAACGGGCATTTTTGATAATTCGTCCTCGTAATAATGATGATGACGATATGGTACGATGAATAGCCAAGGCAGATTTTTTCTCAACTGAGCTATTGATCCATTTTCATGCATGATCTTCCAGTACAGTACTAAGACTTCTGAAGAAAATAAATCCTTCTTGAGGAATTATTGTTTAAATTTGCAGTCTTAAAAGTGTGTCTAATAGCAAAAGCTACAGTTATGCAGTGTAGTATTTGCGAGCATTAGTAAAAATCGTGTGCAGTTATCTAAACTTAACGAGGTGTGACCAACTATGGAGGTTAAATTCATAGGACAGAGGTGGTGCATTTACCTTCACGGAATCCTTGATTCATATGCTTACAGCCCCTCACCATCAGTGTCACCACGCAAATCACGCAGAGATATAACCATTATAATACTCGGTTAAAATGATTTTTTTAATAAGTAATATAATGGTCACGAGTACATATAATATAAGTTAATTGAAGTTATTACCTTGTCTTGAACAATGGGCCAAAAGTGCATTTTTCATTCCAAAACAAATTCAAATAGATCACACTAAACTGAATGAGGTGAAAATGAAAACATAATGCTTTGAATAGTTAGAACGAAATACTCGTTAGAAGCAATCTTACTCTTATAGTCCCAAATAACAAAAAAAAAAAATGTAACATACAAAACTTATAGAATAATTTTCGTATGCATTATAAGATTAGAAACCTAATTGTCCACAAAGCGACTTTGTGATCTTGGCGAGCTAGGACATTAATACTCAGGAGCCCCAGTTTCTCTATCTCTTAGGTCCAATGATAAATATAAGACACCAACGTAATCATAGGAACATATTTGCAGAGATCCCCTCAATGAAAGATCATAATTATAACACAAGAAAAAAGAACTATTTGTAGACATTTGAAATTGTTTGGTATCTGAGTTTGGTGACAGATTATAGGAACAAGTAGTATTGCGATAGTTTATCAAAAAAGAAAAAGAGAAACAAAAAAGGGGGGTAATAAGAAATATAATGTATAGGGTACATTCAGAATCCTATACCCAGTAAAGTAACAACACACCATCTTACATGAACAACTCAAGAAGATGATAGGAGCTCTTTTGAGCTTCCAATCACCCCATAACTACATGTCGGGGAGGAAAGTAAGGTGTTAATCACGTACTAAAATATACAGTTAGTTACCGTTTTCTAATTATTGCCTTCAGACAGCGACCTCTTGGAATTCAACATCAACCTTTGGTTTCTGTTGCAAAAGAAGGGATGCAGGTGGTTGCAACTGAGTAAAGTGAAATTCTATGTGCAGTCGTTGATAAAGAGGAGTTTGTTAGCATATTATTATTTGTATATTAATTGTTTTAAGGGTAGTTTAGTCTTTTAGTTGTCTTATATATATATATATATATGTCTTATTGTAAAGTATCTGATGCGGGGTGATTTCGTCTGCTGACTAAGCACTCCACGTCAGACTAACCCAAGCTCCGTACTGGTGTTGGGTTAGCTTTGAGTTCGAGAAACCTGCACTGAAAAACACGAAGAGTCCATACCTGGGTGAACTTGGAGTTTGTTGATTTCGGACTGAACTTGGGTTGGGCCAAGCTGCCTACGTATCCCGTATAGGGAATCAAGCCGAACGTAGTTCATTGTTTCTCTGTGATAGCCATTGTTGCGCGTTGGGCTATTGGACCGTGCTGAACGGGTATGCCTTATGTTGGGCTCGAGGCTTGTTGGGCCGTGCTGAACGGGTGTGCCTTGTGTTGGGCTTGAAGCTTGTTGGGCCAAAGCGAGTCAGATGGGCCTCCAATCCGTACTGGATTGTGCGTCCACGAGAGCTTGATGGACCATGTCGCATAAGACGTCGTCGGACCGAGCGGGTCGGATGGAATTTGAGCTCTCAAAGTCTAGAGAGAGAAAGCTCTGACTTAGAGAGAGAAAGCTCTGACTTAGAGAGAGAAAATCAGATGTGAATTGTGTGTCTGTTGCATCCAATTGAGGGGGTATTTATAGGTACTTCATGGGCTTGTTGATGGGCTTGGCCCATTATTGATGGACTTGTGTTGAACCTGAGAAGGCGATGACCTGAGAAGGCGACAACCCGAGAAGGCGATGACCTGAGAAGGCGATAACCCGAGAAGGCGACAACCTGAGAAGGCGACAACCTGATAAGGCGATGACCTGAGAAGGCGACAACCCGAGAAGGCAACAACCCGAGAAGGCGATGACATGAGAAGGCAACAACCAGAGAAGGCGATGACCTGAGAAGGCGATGACCTGAGAAGGCGATAACCCGAGAAGGCGACAACCCGAGAAGGCAACAACCTGAGAAGGCGATGATTCGAGGAGGCGACAACCCGAGAAGGCGATGACCTGAGAAGCCAACGACTTTCACTCCTTATCTCTTTAAGATACTAAAGCGACACCAATAACTTAGTACTTTTACGGAACTTGTCATTTATATACTTCAAGGTGTGACACGTGGTCGACTGAGAGGTTGCCAAATGTCAATACCAAAGTATGGTACAACAGTATCACTACAAGAAAAAGGGGTCTTTACCTACCGCGTTTTCGGTAGCTAAAGACCCAAATGCGGTAGGTAATGATCATTACCTACCGATATTCCGTAGGTAAATTTCGGTAGCTACTAATCGCGTCGCTAATGACTCGCTACCGAATTTCGGTAGGTAATAATAACATTCCCTACCGAATTCTCCGTCGCTCCCACTCGTAACCGAACATTCGTCGGCACTTCCGTCGCCACAACTTTGAACATTACCTACCGAGATTCGGTAGCTACTGTGGAATTAGCTACCGCAATTCTGTCACTAACATGCCAATTTAGCTTGACAATTTTAACCCGCATTTCCAAAAATCGGTAGCAAATTTTATGAATGTTAGTACCTACCGAATTTCGGTAGCTACTAATATTCATACTTTTAGCTACCAAAAATTGGTAGCTAATAATATTTAAAGCCATGAATATTATTAGCTACCGTTCTGCGGTAGGTAATAATATTTACAGATTTAAAACAAAAATTCGGAAATTTTCCGAAATTTTATTGGTTTATTGTTTCACGAAAATACGAAAATAAATATTGATTTGTTAATTTACCACTATCAAGCATTTAAATAAAAGAAGAAAGTCTTAAATAAATATTGATTGTCAAATAAAAAAGGAAAAAAGAGAGTGTTGAGAAACTAGAAACATTTTGAAGAGAGTGTTGAGAAATGAGACACATGGTGAAGATTTGAAGAGAGTGTTGATAAATGAGAAACGAAGAAATAAAGGAAAAAAGAGAGTTTTTAAGATTGGAGAAGTGAGGATTTTTGATGATTTGAAGAGAGTGTTGGGATGATTGTAAATAAAGAAATGGTAAGAATAGTTTTTAGATTGGAGAAATGTTTGGATTATTTTGTAGATTGAAGAATTGAGGGGTATTTATAATATGAGATTGAAAATTTTGAATTTTCGGAAATTTTAAATTTCCCGCTCTGGGCCGCCCAAATTTTTGACGTTTTGCTACCGAAAATCGGTAGGTAATGGCCAAACATTTTGAATTTTTAGAAAATTTAAATTTCCCGCGCATGGCCGCCCAAATTTTCGAAAATTAGCTAACGAATATCGGTAGCTAATTGTCAATTTTCTGGGTTCTATCCGGATGAATATTAGTTGCTACCGACTTTCGGTAGGTAATGTTCGTTGAACATTAGTAGCTACCGACATACGGTAGCTAATAACTGTTGAATATTAGTAGCTACCGAATATTGGTAGGTAATGTCCGTTGAATATTAGTAGCTACCGTTTTGCCGTAGGTAATGTTCAATTTTTTCTATTTTGTATATTTCTTTGTGTGATTTTGATTTCTTTATGTTTTCAGTTTAGTAATATTACCAATAATAAGTAATAAATAACTTATTTGATAGTAATTGAGTTGTTATTACGATTGTTCTATTGTTGTGTGACGTATATATTAGTTTTACCTCTACACTTAATCATGTCTCGTGCGTATGTGATTGAAATATCGTTGTGACGTGTTGAATGATGTATCGATGAAATGTGATGATTGCTTATGGTGTGAAGTTACATTCTTTATTTAACGTTCTATTGGGAGATAGATACATATATATACTATTGCCAAACAAAACGACATTAGGTATCATTGTTGTTTTGAACCGACATTAGTATTGTCATTTGATTGTGCAATGAAGTCATCATTTTATGTTTATTTAGTTAATTATAACTTGTTATTGATGTAATTGACAAGAAACAATCAGTTACATTTAAAATAATCGTTAAAAAAGCACAATTTAAGCATTTGAATATTAGTAGCTACTGATATTCGGTAGCTAATGTAGCCAATAGCTACGGACTATCGGTAGCTACTGTTATGGTATAAATTAGCTACCGATATTTGGTAGGTACTGTTAGGGTTTGGGTAAAGGGTTTACTCGGATTTTCAAATGATTAGCTACGGTCTTTCGGTAGGTAATGTCAACGGGAAGATAGGTTAGCTACGAAATATCGGTAGCTAATGTCAACGGTAAGAAATATTACCTACCGCTTTTCCGTTGCTAATAAATGTACCGTTGTTATTACCTACCGCCAGTCCGTAGGTAATAGCAGTTACCGTTAAAATTACCTACCGCATTGCGGTAGGTAATGTTTGATTTTCCCCTATAAATACACATTCTCTCCCCATTTGAGAAATCTTCCTTCCACTCCCACACTTGTTCTATGTACGTTTTTTTCTTACTTCTTTCAATTTTGTATCACTTTTTTCCACGAAGAAAAACGGGAACTTACGGTCGGTGGGTTGACGGCGGTGAGGGAAGGCGACGTGGGGTTGGTGGCGACGAAATTGTGTCGCCAATAGCGGTGGGGCGACTGATGGAGTCTTGTGTGGGCTAGGGTTTTAGTTAGGTGTTTTTTTATTTATATACCACAGCCCCTCCCTACGGAAAATCGGTAGGTACTTCACTAAGTAGCTACGGATTTCCCGTAAGGAGTGTGGCCCAGTTGCGGCCCAGTTGTGGCTCATCGATGCCCTAAAGTTTGGTTACGGAAATTCGGTAGCTACTAATATGTGCCTACGGATTTTCCGTAGCTACCGATAATTACCTACCGAACTACCGACGGAATTTCCGTCGTGAGAAATATTGCTCACCGAATTGTCGTCAGTAATATTGTTACCTATGGAAATTCGGTAGGTATACGCATTAGCTACGGAAATTCCGTAGCTAATGACTAACTACGGAATTGCGGTGGGTAATTTGCGGTAGGTAATGACCCCTTTTTCTTGTAGTGTATAGTTATTTATTCATTTCATCATATTGTAAGATCCCATCTTGTCTTGTAAGATTATGACTATATTATTGAATGTTATCATGGCATCAGAGCCAAATCTCTGACACAACCGGTAGGCAAACACGACACCACGCCGATCGAACTCACCGCCGGTTTCTGGTAATCGGCCGAAATTTTTTGGGTGAGTTCGCCGAAATTTTTTGGGTTTTTCGTCTTCGTATTGCTATTGGTTTCTGGTAATCCGTTGCACACTCTGAACTTGTTGGTGTGTTAATTTCGATTATGATTTGGTGCAATTTTTGTTCGATTTGTTGCCCAACTCGGTTCCTGGGTTAGTCTTGCTTTGTGTATTGCTGCAATTCTTGATTTCAGTTATCATGACGGGAGGGGATGATTCGTTACAATCGATTAGTGTTCGTTTTGATGGGAAAAACTATGGGTATTGGAGTTATGTTATGAAAAACTTTCTGAAAGGGAAGAAGATGTGGAATTATATTTCTGGTGTTTTGGTTGCTCCTAAGTCATATGATGCTAATTTTGTTGAGTTATTGGATGTGTGGGATACCAATAATTCTAAAATTATTACTTGGATTAACAAAATTATTGAGCATAAGATTGGTGTTCAGTTAGCTAAGTTTGATACTGCGAAAGAAGTTTGGGACCATTTGGAGAGGTTGTATGTGAGGACCAACTTTGTTGTTCAATATCAACTTGAAGGAGAAATCCGTGCTCTTACACAGGGCGATCGAAGTGTTTAAGAGTTTTGTTCCGAGATGACAAACTTTTGGGATCAGTTGGCTATGACAGAATGCGCTGAACTGAAAGCATTCGGTCTGTATATTGAAAGGCGAGAACAACAACGTTTGGTTCAACTGTTGTACAATCTCCGCTCTGAGTATGTAGGCATCCGTGGATCAATTCTGCACCGTACTCCTTTGCCTTAAGTTGATTCAGTTGTGCATGAATTGTTGGCTGAAGAAACTCGCCTCAAGACTCAAATTGAGAAGTCCGCTCCTGTTGGTTCTGTTTTGGTTACTCAACCTAGTCATACCAGATCTAAACAAAAGAGTTATGATAAGGATGAGTGTCACTATTGTCATGAAAATGGTCATTGGAAGAATCAGTGTTCTTTATTGAACCAGAAAGGCAAACCACAACAGGAATATGGAGAGAGGCCAAGTGACAAACCTTCATATTCACAGAATCTTTGTTTTGGAGGACAGCCTAATACAACTGTTGTCATGCCTACATTGGATCCATCTTCTGTCGATTCATCTTTGTCAGACAACGCATCTTTGGTTAATCTATTGCAGAACCTTCTTCAGGCAAACAAAAACCAGTCTCCACCATATGCTATGTCTGCTCCATCCACATCAGGTAGGAACTCGTCCTTATGGGTGTTGGATTCTGGAGCATCTCATTACATGTCTCCTGATCGCAATTCATTTGTATCTATGTCTCATGTGTTACCACCTACAGCTGTTATGACTGCTGATAGCACTCCTATGCCAGTAGTAGGTGTTGATACAATTCAAACAGAAAATCTCTCACTACCTGATGTTTTTTGTATTCCTAAATTGGCTATGAATCTTATTTCTGTTGGTCAATTGTGTGATCGTGGTCTTGATGTTCACTTTTCCTCTACTTCTTGTCATGTGCAAGATCCGAAATCAAAGAGAATACTTGGGACTTGAAGCAGAGAGGGGGGACTTTATGTTTTGGATGGCATGAAGGTTGATGGTCAGTTTGCAGCTATGAGTATTGATCTATCTACCTTTCATTTGAATTCTTCTTCCTCAAAGTTTTACGTATGGCACTCTAGACTAGGTCATGTATCTGGATCTTGTCTGCGGTTTTTATGTAATAGTGGTGTTTTGGAAGACTTGCAGTTTCAGGATATTTCTGATTGTAGTGGATGTAAACTTGGGAAGTGTTTTGCAAAACCTTTTAATCACAGTACATCCACTTCTTTTGCACCATTTGATTTGATTCATTCTGATGTTTGGGGACCTGCCTCTGTTCCTACAAGGGGGGGTCACGATATTATGTTTCTTTTATTGATGACTATACACGTTATTGTTGGGTTTACTTGATAAAAAATAGTTCTGAATTCATTGATGTTTATGCTCACTTTGCTGCATATGTGAAAACTCAACACTCTAAAGTCATAAAATGTTTTAGATCTAATTTGGGTGGGGAATATACGAGTAATGCACTCTCTGACACTCTTCTTAGTGATGGTACTGTGCACCAATCCTCTTGTACAGACACACCTCAACAAAATGGTGTGGCTGAAAGAAAATATAGGCATATTGTTGGAACGGCACGTTCTACGCTTTTGTCTGCTAGTGTACCTAGTGAGTATTGGGGAGAAGCAGTTCTCACTGCTGTTTATATCATAAATAGAGTTCCAACTCCTAAGAACACAAATATCTCTCCATATGCTAAGTTATTTGGTCAAACTCCTGATTATTCTCATTTGCGGGTTTTTGGGTCCACATGTTTTGTTCTTCGTCCACATGTTGAGCGAACTAAGTTGTCTTCACGTGTTGCAATATGTGTCTTTTTGGGATATGGAAATGGTCAGAAGGGTTATCGGTGTTATGATCCAGTTGCTAGAAAATGTTATGTTTCTCCTCATGTTCACTTTATTGAGCATATTCCATATTTTTCCATTCTGAGAAGCTCCCATAATGTGACACGATCTGATATTATTCACATTGACCCATTTACTCTTGATGTTTATGATATTGGAACTAATGATCCAACTGGTGAGAATATTGGTATTGGTGATGTTGTTGGAGATGGCAGTACTGGTGTTGGTGATGGAGATGACTTGGGTGCTGCTGAAGAGTTACCCCTTCATGTCCCTTCTCTTACGATTTCGGATCCAGCTCAGGAGCGGTATCCCAGGCGTACTCGTAAGTCTACTCAACTGCCTGATTTCATTTACTCTTGTCATTCTGAGTATTTTGTTTCCTTTTTGGCATCTGTTTGACCTCTTTGTGATCCTACCTCTTATTCTGAGGCGGCACAAGATATTGTTTGGCAAGAGGCTATGGCTGAGGAACTATCAGCTTTGAACAAAAATCACACTTGGGACTTGGTTCCTCTTCTAGTAGGGAAAACGTCAATTGGTTCTCGATGGTTCTATAAAATTAAAACCAAAGCTGATGATTCAGTTGAGCGATATAAGGCTCGTCTAGTGGCAAAAAGATTTGCTCAACAATATGGCATGGATTATGAGGAGACCTTTGCTCCTGTTGCTAAGATGACATCTGTCAGAGTTCTTATTGCAGTTGCATCAGTACGACAATGGTATATTTCACAGATGGATGTGAAAAATGCATTCTTGAATGGTGATTTACATGAGGAAGTGTACATGACACCGCCTCCGGGTGTTCCTCATGATAAAGGGCAGGTGTGTAGACTTAAGAAAGCATTATATGGGCTTAAGCAAGCTCCAAGAGCTTGGTTTGAGAAGTTTTCTACAACTGTTTGTTCTCTTGGCTTCTCCTTTAGTCCTAATGATTCAACCTTATTCGTTAATTGTAGTTCTGCTGGTCGCATAATGCTTTTACTGTATGTTGATGATATGATTATTACAGGTGACGATGTTGAGGGTATTAAGGTGTTGAAACACACCTTATCTCGTTTGTTTGATATGAAGGATTTGGGTCATCTTCGTTACTTTTTAGGTATTGAAGTCGCCTCATCTCCAAAGGGCTATCTTTTGTCTCAGTTGAAGTATACTTTAGATATTTTGGAGCGAGCTCGCCTTACAGACACTCGTGTTGCTGCTACTCCTTTAGAGGTAAATGTTCGTTATACTCCTACTGGCGGTACGCTTCTTCCGGATCCTACTTTGTACATGTCTATTGTTGGTAGTTTGGTATACTTGACTATTACTCGATCGGATATTGCTTATGCGGTCCATGTTGTTAGCCAGATTGTTGCTGCACCTACCTCTGATCATTGGGCTGCTGTTACTCGCATTCTTCGTTATCTTCGTGGTACTATTTATCAGACTCTATTATTTCCTTCGAGTTCTTCATTAGAACTTCGAGCATATACGGATGCAGACTGGGCTAGTGATCCATCCGATCGAAAATCTACCACTGGATACTTTATTTTTCTATGTAATTCTCTCATTTCTTGGAAAAGCAAGAAACAAGATGTTGTTTCTCGTTCTTCTACCGAGGCAGAGTATCGTGCTATGGCTTCCACCACAACTGAACTTGTTTGGTTACGACGATTGTTAGGTGATATGTGGGTGTTTTTGTCATCCCCCACACCCATGTATTGTGATAACAAAAGTGCTGTTCAGATTGCTTTTAACTCTGTTTTTCATTAGCGTACAAAACATATTTTGTCATGTGACTCGACATCATTTTCAGCATGGTGTTATCTCTCTACCGTTCATCTCGTCTTCGATGCACTTGGCTGACTTCTTTACGAAGGCACATACGATTCAGCGACACAACTTCTTTGTTGGCAAACTCTCGGTACTTATTGCAGTACCTTCTCGAGTTTGAGGGGGTGTTAGCATATTATTATTTTTATATTAATTGTCTTAAAGGTAGTTTAGTCTTTTAGTTGTCTTGTATATATATATGTCTTAATGTAAACCCTAGTTATTCATTCATTTCATCATATTGTAAGATCCCATCTTCTCTTGTAAGATTATGACTATATTCTTGAATGTTATCAGAGTTGACACCGCCAAACCTTTCTTCATATCTGCCTGCAGTTCTCTAATTGGAATTGCGGCTAGGAAATTCTTAATGTACTCTTTGCATGACTCTTTACCCTGGCAAACCTTCTCTTCTATCAGTTCTGTCTTCTGCGGTTCCTCTGATCCAGTTACAGAGGTTCTTTCTGCAGAACCTTCTTTGGGGTCTTCAGTTGAGTTAATTGACAGTCCATTTGAGTTGTGGAGCTCAACTGCTGCAGCAACAACATGCTGCTCACCAACAGGCTTTTCATCTAAAGGTTGAGGATTATTTGGAAGTCTAAAAATAGCAGAATCCTTGTCAAATTTCAGTATATAAGCCTGATTACATCCCTCATACAGCCTCTCTCCTAACGTATCGATAATGTAATAAGCATCAGTTTCAACCTTAAGTACAAAAAAATGATCGTTCCAACTGACGATGAAAACTGGTGCTTCACCGTTTCTAGAAGCACTCTCCGAACAACTAATCTCGTCACAAATGTTGTCGAAGGTCATAGCACTGTTCAAAAAACCAAAATCTCCCTCTTCCATTCCATCCGGTCGAAAAAACCCAATGAATGACTTCTGGGGAACTACACAAAGATCATGAGTTTTTGCTTGGAGGACAGTCTCTAGATCAAAGTGCTTATCAGGAAACTGTTCCCTGTAAGTTTCATTCTCGCAAAGATTTCTCCATTCCAGGGAGCCATCTCTGATCAAACTATCTAACTGAGACTTAATGGGCATGAGGTTAAGGTTGTTCTGCAACCAATCGTCAATAACAGCAACAAGGACTGTACAAGCACTTTCTCCTGCTGCACGTTCACTTCGCTGATCGATAG
Source organism: Linaria vulgaris (assembly GCA_948329865.1). Taxonomy (NCBI): domain Eukaryota; kingdom Viridiplantae; phylum Streptophyta; class Magnoliopsida; order Lamiales; family Plantaginaceae; genus Linaria; species Linaria vulgaris. Next base: position 80,558,948 of record OX415253.1, read on the forward strand.
ATGCAAAAAAGACACGTGTCTGAATCTTCATCTGTCCATCACGGCTTGTTATTTCTTTCTGTTCCCAAGTTCCAACAGCAAAATCATCATCACCAAACTCAGAAACCAACGATGCATTTGCAGATGGGTCAGTCTTATGCTCAGAGGCGGTACCAAAGTAGGGCTTCAGCTGGGCTGAAGCCCGGTACAAATTTTCTAAAAAAATTTAGTAAGTATACTTAAGATATGATATGGCCCAATTACTAAATAAAATTTGAACTGGCCCAATGTCAAAATTAATTTTCTGGGCCATTGCTGCTGTTATTATACCTGCTGGGCCATTGCTGTTGGGTTACTGCTGCTGTTAAAAATAAAGAAGCCCATCCGTCCAAATGTTTTATACTCAAACTAAAAAAAGAAAATAGAAGATTGGAGATTTGCCCCCACCTAGCTATGACACATGGACCAATTACAGAGTCTTAAAATTTTATCTTTTTATAATAAGTTAATTCTTAAACTATATTTATGCTTCCCTAATTAAATGTAGAATTTGGCCAAAATCCACAAAACTATAGCCTGCAGGCCACATACATTGACGACATGCGCCATTAGACTAAACGTGAAATAAAACTTGAGGAATTAAATTTATTCTAGCCTGCATATTTAATATTTTCATTTTGATTTATACTGTTTATAAAAAGTTACTTAAGTTAATAGCAGCCCGGGGTAGAAAAAAATCCTGGTACCGCCCCTGCTTATGCTCCTGCAGAATAAAAACGATGCATAATAAAAAGAAGTGCGTTCCATGGTCAGAGTATCAGCGACATATATAGCACCCCATAATTCAAGCAGATATGACTTTAGCTTTGGACGATAAATATGTGAAACGGTGAAGGACAAGAAGCCTTAAATTTAGCGAAATCAATATGGTGCATAGCATAAACTTGTCACAACAATTAAAGAAGGAGATTTATGTTACCGAAAACTTGAAACTAGTTCTACATCATATGTGCAGAAAGAAGCAAGCAAGAGTATAAGAATAAATTTTAGCAACTGTAACACCGGAATAAAGCCGAGTTTGGCTCGACCATCGAGATAGAAAAAGTCACTTTGGTCGCATTCTATTCCTTGGAAGGAAGCAAATAGGTCTGTTATGTTCATCCCCTGCCTCTTCGTCAATCACCCAAGGCTAACCTCCGCCCGTGCCTTGAGCACTCGAAAGTCCTTCAGAAGCAGGCGACCGGTCGAGGAGGCCTTCTAGACCACCTCACTCTAAAGGTCAAAGAATCTGCAGCCCCCTCGGAAGCACTCGAAACAGGAATCGCTAAGCCCTTCGCAGAAGCACCGGATTGTCCCCATCTCTTCAATAATTAACCCCGCGGTCGCTTGCATGTTATTTTATGTGTTATGATTTACTATAAAAGTGCTCAATAATTAACCTAAAATTAAATATCAAGATACGCTAGAAACTACGTTCAATTTTTTTTTTTCCTAGCTAACAATCTTATCAAATGTACGCATGAGGAAGTTACTCAAGGTCAATTGCCCATTTTCTAGTCAAATTCGTGCTGCGTTAATATATATATATATATATATATATATATGCATTATATATATCATGCACGATTCGGTCAAAACTGTACAACTTGCATGTTTAATTTACTTGTGTTCATTTACCTGCAAGCTAAGGCTGCTTATAATTCAAACCTTTAGTCGGACTCGTGTAAATTTCAAAGCGTGCATGCATTAACTTGATCAAAATTGGAGAAAATTAAACAACGACCATATCAGCACAAGAAGAATCTTTCACTAGGAATCTATAAATATATGGTATCAATCCTTAGCAATTATTATCAAAAAAACACCCAACTAGATACCGATATATATTAAGCAAAGTTGTCCCAGCTACAATTAAAAACTTAGTTTTGTCCTTAAGGAGCTCATCTATTTAATTTTTCCATTTATCTTCCACTATTGAGCCAATGGCCAAGATCAGTCGTCATGATTTTCCTAGTGATTTTGTCTTTGGCAGCGCTACGTCTGCTTATCAGGTGCGTCAACTGCCTCAATTTGATTTTATTTGTTGCATGCATGTTAATAAACATATAAATTATTTAGAAAAATTAAATAAACATTAGTTATCCCTTCATATAAATAATATATATACTTTTTATACATTTCAGGTGGAAGGTGCTTATGATGCAGATGGGAAAAGCATGAGCAATTGGGATGCACACACCCTCAGGACACCTTGTACGTAATTCTACATACTATTTAACAGACAAACACACGCATATATATAATATACATGTATAAATTGCTGAGAATTTTGCATTTGTATTGGTATTCAGATAGAATTCAGGATGGCAGCAGCGGTTGTGTGGCTATTGACCAGTACAATAGATACAAGGTACTAATTGAGCACTTCATAATTCATATATGATCGAAATGTTGGCAAAAATTAAACGATTAAAAGATAATTATGTCAAATAGCTTGAAAAATAATTAATAACTATAATATCTATAGATCCGTATATTTATGTGGGTTACAGGACATGGTCTTGGAAAGTGATTAACAAAATCTAAGGCAATGATATAAAAAGTTGATATTTGAACTAATAACTCATTTGAATTTCGCGCCCGTGGCAGGAGGATGTGATGCATGTGAAGAAATTAGGATTGGAAGCTTATAGATTTTCTATTTCGTGGGCTAGAGTGTTGCCAGGTATGTGTCTCAAAAATAAAATACAAATATCAATTTGCCTCATCATCAACATATACTCATAGAGTTAATATATATATTAATACATTATATTAATTAAGCTAATTATAACATGTACAGGTGGAAGACTAAGCTCTGGGGTAAACAGAAAAGGTGTCCAGTATTATAATGATCTCATAGATTTCTGTCTTTCTCAAGGTAGATTCTCTATTTGATCGATCACTTCATTAAGATTAATTTTGAGATATATTACGTGCTATAATTATTAGCCATTTTTTTTATAACGTTTTTTTTATGTGGACATTTTTGGACAGGTATTGAGCCCTATGTAACTATTTTTCACTTCGATGTCCCTCAATGCTTGGAAGATGAGTACGGCGGTTTCCTAAGCTCTAAAATTATGTAAGCCACTTCAATATTTCTGTGTCTCAACATTTCATTTTTATTATACCCAGCTATATATATATATATAATATTTGGTATAAAATTAAAAAACCTAAATTTGAATAAAACTGATAGAACCAAAAATGATGTGTATGATCTTATAATATGACAGACAAGATTTTGGTGAGTTTGCGGAAGTATGCTTTTGGGAATTCGGTGACCGAGTGAAGTACTGGATTACACACAATGAAGCATGGTCGTTTGCGCATAACGGATATGTGGCGGGAATATTTCCCCCTAGTCGTGGCAATGCAACATCCGTGACGGTAAACAATAATCCTGCCGTTTCTGGGAAAATATGTACCCCGCATAGATGCATTCCAATCAAGCAAACTGCCACAAGTGCACAAACACCTTCTGCGGGAGACGCAGGCACCGAACCTTACATCGTGGCACACAATTTGATCCTTTCTCATGCATTTGCCGTTGATATATACAAAAGACGCTACCAGGTTTGTGGATAATAATCGAATGTAGATCTAGATTTATTTAGAATATTGAATTCTCCTCTCATCTAAAAGGTTATAACTAATACAAATCTTGGACATTTTTATTGTTTTTAAGTTTTTTATTAATGGTTTATTAATGAAAAAAAGAAAAACTTGGACAGGAAGCACAAAGAGGCAAGATAGGGATTACTAACATGACAACATGGTACGAGCCTCTGAACGAGGATGATCCAAAAGATGTGGCTGCTGCTTCAAGAGCTGTTGATTTTATGTGGGGATGGTAATTAATTATTTCCTCCCATCTATTTATTTCCTCTACCCAATTTCCGTAGATGTATCTGTGTTTATATGGACATTACACACACATAAACACAATTTTCTTTTATCTTCTTATCTATTTGATAATTGCTAGTCATGTTTCAACGTTACATATTATTACATCTCTCAATTAATTTTTGTTTCCTTATTAGGTTTACGGATCCCATCGTACATGGCGATTATCCTTCTGTTATGAGACAGTTCGTTGGAGACCGGCTACCTAAATTTTCGCCTGAACAGAAAGAGTTAATAAAAGGATCCTACGACTTTATCGGACTAAATTATTACACCACCAGCTATGCTGTGCATGCACCTACCCCATCCGGCACTAAACCAACTTACTACAACGATCAACAAGCTGCATTTGTTAGTAAGTACCATTATCTTTTAATTTGTGACTTTAGCTTTTTTTGGCTTCTCAATAATGCTAATATTAGGGTATTTATATTTAATTGTCATGATGGTCACAACTCACACTCACACGCTGTCACTTTCGTAGCTAATCTTGGGGCTTAATGTCAATCTTTAATGCTAATGAACTTTCTTCTTCTTCTTCTTCTTTATATATATTTAGCTGAAAGAAATGGAGTACAAATTGGTGAACGAGTAAGTGTCCTTTAGCTTAGTGTATTCTCATAAGAATTTTACTTCTTTTTCCATAATCGTAGTATTTAAATTATGAATATCTTTTAACGCAGCCTGGTTCACCATGGTTGTACATTGTTCCACGTGGAATGTACAATCTATTGATGCATGCAAAGAATGCATATAATGATCCTCTCATTTACATCACGGAAAATGGTAAAATTTTAATTTATTTCAAGTACTTATACATGACAATATACATTAATTTTATGAAGTCATGCTTTTCAATTATATGATTTGATGGAAACAATATGATATTTCGCATTATCTTTCTGTAGGGATGAGTACTACAACAAATCCAGACTTAACAGTAATTGAAGCTCTTAAAGATGAGATTAGAATTAAGTTCTTCCAAGACCATCTCGCGTACACTAAGAAAGCCATGGAGTAAGATATAACTATCCTTTAATCCTTTTTGATATATATATATATATATATATAATATTCAATATATATAGTTTATCAACAAAAATATAAAACATAGCTTCTCATTAATTAAATGGTTCGGTATTTTTTTGTAGCCATGGAGCGAATGTAAAGGCTTTTTTCCTATGGTCAATGTTTGACAATTACGAGTGGTCAGAAGGGTACACAGCTCGATTTGGTATCTTTTATGTGGATTTCGTAAATCGTCGAGCTCGATACCCGAAAGACTCTGCAATATGGTGGATGAATTTTCTTAATAAAAACAGTGCCATTGCACGCCCGAAGAGACAAATCAAAGAAATCGAAGAAAATGCAGCGGAGAAAGGCCCGAAACGTAGTAGAGTTTAGATCTCATAATTTGTTTGTTTGAACCTTTCAGGGCATAATAAGGGTTAATGTTTCTGTTGGGAATTGCTATTCATTTTTTTTTACGTTTTGTGTTGAAATAAGTACTGCTTGATCGATATGAGGCACTAGTTGGAGTTTTTTTTTTTGTTGTAAGTGTTCATTGTTGATTATTTAATTCTTTTTTTTTCATATTATATAAGTGCTTGAAGCACATCTAAGAGTGTTTTATGTTCCATGTCTTTTAAATGTATGGATGTATTGATTTCTTGGGGTGTACTACTTTTTTCGATCGGATTCTTTCAATTTTGCAAGTGTAATTAATTGGTTTCATTAGCAAATGTAGTAAATTTCAATACAACATTAGAGAAAAACTAACCAATTATTCCATTTGTAAATGGGTCAAATTTTTGTTAATGTAAGATGGATTTATCTAAATTACTTGTTCATGACATTAAAGTTAGAAAAATACAAGATAGTTTTAAAAGCTCATATAAATATTTTATATGTGACTCTATTAAGCATAATCACATAATTACCTATCATGACGTTTGATTTACTCTATGTGGAGTGGGTGGCTACAATGAATGAAATTATATTGATAGTCGGAAGGTTAGATGGTTCAATTTATGTGTTTCTTGGGGATAAAACTTGAAGAGTACTTGCACAGCAAAAATTTGTGTAAACAACACATTCCATTTTTTGTTGGAGTTTAGTTGTAAGGGTGGAAGTAATCTCACAACATTTAATTAATGTTGTGTTTGGTTTTTAGTGAAACATGTACATGATCATAGCCTTGTCTTATTTAGTACGAGGTTTGGTTGGACAAATAAGTTACCCAAACTTTTATAATATCTGTTAAGCCCTTGCATTTAAATCAATCAACTACCCTCAACCCCCCACATTTGGGAATACAATCATCATAATCAAAATTTGAAACCTTAATTCTCTCCACATCCAAATTGACGATCCTATTTTGAATCTCCATCTCGCCACATCCAAGTTAAATCAACTGATGATAGCAAGGGAATCAACTGCCACTAGCAAATTACAATTTTCTGACATTTAACCAACACCTCAAAGGAATCGATTAAGCATTCAATTCAATCCTAGCAGCATCACCCTATGTCTATGCAATAAACAGAATATCTTGCATTTAAGCTTGAAGAGTGCTAGAAACCCAAGTAAGATAATATCAATTCATCGTACTTACCTCGCAAACAACTTCATCCACTTCACAATGAGCACTGCCTAGTGTTAACCATAAAAAAAAGGAGAAAAGAAGAAGGTTAATCCTAATCGGAGAATCAATAAATGGACAATACAGTTGTCACGAGTACTTCCGATGAGATGTACCCACTCCTAATAAGGAGACCCCCTCGGATGTTGCCCTACTTCTCGGTCACTGACCTAACAAAGACATAGAAGAACACACGAGGAGGAACATAAGCGTCCCTTGGAAAGTCAAATGGTGAGTAAAAAACAGATATCAACGCGGCATCGAAAAAAGAGCAAACCCCGATGGATCCGTGCGACTCCGATATCCACTAATGCGCCAAGAGGGACCACAATGGACCCCGAGTCCCATGAACTTACAAGAAAACTTCCTTGCTGAACACTCCTCGAAGAAAACTACACTTGGACGATCATCCGAGGACACGTTTTCGGAGAAAAATAAGAAATGAATAATAGAGCGCCCAATAAATATATTCCGAGAACTCAGACGGAAAAATCTCATTTCAAACAGAGCAAATACAGCCCTCGGAGACCAAATACAGCCCTCGGAGATCAATTCAAGCCCTCGGAAATCAACGCAAGCCCACGAAGATCACATTATGCCATCAGAGACCCTGTTACGCTATCGCATTATGCACTCGGAGATCACCCCAGATCATTGAAGAACGAACCCGAGTCAAGAAAGAGAAGTAAAACCCCTCGGAAAGCATATACAGCAGTTCTTACTTTCATACGAGCATTCTTATTATGTGTCAACAAAAGCCTAGCCCTCAGAAGAATAGCGTCCCCAAAATAATCATTCATTGGAGATCCTCGAAGCCATTGGAAAGCACAAAATCGGGTCTAGTCAGCATCCAGTAGATCAAGAGATAAATCTTATCCTAATTTGTACACCTGTATTAGTGAAATGACACCTGTCTTTACTAAAGCACATGCACAATGACACTTGCCCTTATCAAAGTCTATATAAAGGGAGGTGATCAACAGAAGAGAAGGACCAAGCTTCACTTAGCACAACTTACCACACATACACAAATATAAGAGGAGGAAAAGTTCAGTGAATAAAGGAAGGGAATATTCTTGTACCTCTTGTTATTTTCCAGTCATTTCAATCCACGATTGTTTCTGATTCACGAACAGGGCGTTCCGACCCAATATAAATATCTTCCGTTACATAGGGATAATTACAAACCCGTTAACAAAGTGGCGCCGTCTGTGGGAAATGCCATAATACCTGTTCTCGAGAGAATTCAGCAAACATCAATCAGGATGGATGATCTCTTCGAAAGTGAAAGTCTTCCGATTCATTACAACGGCTCGGAAGAAACTCTGTCCAACTATGAATCAGGTACGAGAGATTTTATTAATATTCCCCGATCTGTCTATGAAAGGCTTGTGGATGCTACCTGGGCACCCCGGAGGGGGGACCATCTCGGAAACATGTCCTCTATATCATCTGAGGACAGAAATTTCCCTTTAGAAAGAGATACACCCCAGGCGGTGCGGAATTCCAACTCAATCCCTTGGCATAGGGAACCCCGACAAATGCCCCGAAGGTACGAAAGAACCCCGGAGAGGGGTCGGGGAGCAATCTCCCATCCCTCGGAGTATCGGGGAGATGCTGAACACTACTTATGGGGAATGATGGATGACTTACGAAAGGAATTGGGCGATCTTAAGAAAACTATGGCTCCTGAGGAAGATCCCACATTCAAGACCTCTCCTTTCATTCCCGAAATTGCTTTAGCCTCCATCCCCTCGGGGATGCGGCCCATCAATATCCCGTTATATACCGGAGAAGCTAATGGAAGAGATCCGCAGGACCATATCCAGCAATATCTGGTCGGAATGGACCTATCTTCCGCCCTAGACCATGTATTATGCCGCGTATTTCCTGTCACTCTCGGAGGACGGTCTCATGCGTGGTTCACTCACCTTCCACCTAGTTCCATCACGAGCTTTGACCGGTTAGCTCATTTGTTTGTACGACGGTTTTCTTGCAATCGGAGATACCCCATGTCCTCCACCCATCTTTTCACTATTAAACAGAAAAAGGATGAACCCCTACGGGGGTATATAAAGCGCTTCACGGATGAAGCTCTAGATGTTCCCAATATTAGCCCGACCATCATGGCGGACATATTGACCCAAGGACTTCGGACAGGGGATTTCTTCAGGTACCTTATGGGCAATCGAGTCACGGACATGAATGAACTAATGCAAAAAGCGGAAGTATATATCTTGATGGAAGAGGTGGAAGGAACGAAGAAGCAAATGGAGCAGGAGGATAACGAGCACCTAGAGCGCGCCGAGAGAGAAGAAAAGACTAAGGAGAAGGGTAAAGAAGGAAAACCTCCTCTGCGTAAAGACGAGGGCGGGGTGGTTAAGAAATTCCTCCGACCCGTGCCCTTACCTCCCATGACTATCACTCCCCCGGAAGTGCTCAATATAATGAGAGGCAGCAACGAATTTCATTGGCCCGTACCAGTTAAATTCCCTAATCAAGATAAGGACACAGGAAAATATTGCAAATACCACAAAACATACGGGCATACTACTGAAGAATGCACAACTCTTCGAAGAGAAGTACTTCGTCTCCTCGAAATAGGATACTTGAAGAATTACCTCAAGGAAAATAATCTCGGGGATCCCAAGACAAACGTATGGAAGAGGTCACGAAGAGAGGAAGAGGAAGAAGAAGAGGAAAGGACGCCCAGGCAGAAGTCGCGAGAAAGGACACTTAGTCGGAGGCCACGAGAAAGGACGGCTGGACGCCCACGACCTCATGAGAGAACCAAAGACCATCGGCAAAACTCCCGAGAACGGACCATGGGGTATCGGAGTTTGCCTCCTCCACCTGACTCTTATAAAAATAATCCCCCGTCAGGGCGAACCATCAATATGATTGAAGGAGGGGAAATTTCAATGACGCCCCAAAGTAAAAAGAAGAAATACTTGAAAGAAGCTAGGCGAGCAAAGCAAGGATTCCCAATCTGCTCGGTCCAAGAGTCAAAGTTGCCTAGCATTACCTTTGGTCCCGAGGACCTTACAGGTATAATATATCCCCACGAAGACCCGTTAGTTATTTCTGCCGTTATCTATGGGTATGAAACCCAACGGATCCTCATAGACACAGGCAGCTCTGTGGACGTACTCTTCTTACCTACTTATCTTGCTATGAGGCTGAAACAAGAGAAATTGGAAACCGCTAAAGTTCCCTTGGTAGGATTCTCTGGGGAAATTTGTCACACCCTCGGAACTGTGACTCTTCCAATGTCATGGGGAAAGGGAGCCCTTCGGAGAACGGAGCCCATCAAATTTTGGGTTGTGGAGGCTTCTTCAAGAACATATAATGCCATCTGTGGGAGACCATCCATTCGAGCCTTTGAAGCTATCCCTTCTACCTTGCATCTTAAGGTAAAATTCCCCACCCCCTCGGGAATCGGAGAGGTCCGAGGAAGTCAATCTAAATCCAGAGAATGTTGCATGAATGCCATCCCCTCGGAAGAGGACGAGCCTTCCCTCGGAAACAATAAAAAGCGCAAAACCAAAGAAACACGAGTTCAACCTGTGGAAGAATTAAAGATGGTAGAATTGGTGGAAGGAAGCCCTGAGAAGGTGATCAAAATGGGTACCCACATGACAGTAGCAATAGAGGCTCAACTAATTTCCCTCCTCAAGCAATTCCACCACCTCTTTGCATGGGAAGGAGGACCGCCCGGGAGAATTAGCAACAAGGTATGCCAGCATTTTCTTAATGTGAAGCCCGGAGCTAAACATGTCCAACAAAAGAAAAGAAAAATGGGACCCGAACGTAATAAAATCATTCGCTCGGAAATACAATGCCTTCTCAACTTGAAGCAAATTCGGGAAGTTATCTATCCCAAGTGGTTAGCTAATGTTGTATTAGTCCACAAGCATGGAGGGAGATGGCGCGTGGACTTTACTAATCTTAATGAAGCATGCCCGAAGGATTGTTATCCTTTACCGAGCATAGATCAGTTAGTTGATTCAACCGCTGGATGTGCACTACTGTCAACCTTAGATGGAGACCAGGGATACAATCAAATCCCGATGGCGGCAGTAGACCAAGATAAAACTAGTTTTATTACGGATGCATGCACATTCTGCTATCTAGTCATGCCCTTCGGGCTAAAAAATGCTGGGGCTACCTACCAAAGGTTAGTAAGTCTTATGTTTGCCGGACTTATTGGAAAATCAGTAGAAGTCTATGTGGACGACACGGTAGTCAAAAGTAACACGGTTGAGGAGCATCCCGAGGACTTACGAAAAGCATTGGTCATTATGAATAACTTTGGTATGAAAGTTAACCCTAGAAAATGTTCTTTTGGTATCCAAGGAGGAAAATTCCTAGGATTTATGGTTACGGAGAAGGCAATAGAAGTAAACCCCGAGAAAGCAGAAGCCATCATGGGGTTACCTACCCCGAAGACAGTGAAAGACGTTCAAAAGCTGACAGGTAGAATGGCATCACTGAGTCGATTCGTCTCCAAGTCAGCAGAAAAAGGGCTTCCTTTCTTCAAAATACTTTGAAATGTCAAGGAATTTCAATGGACCCCCCATTGCGAGGAAACCCTCGGAGAACTGAAAAGGTACATGTTGAAACCACCATTGCTGGTAAAACCTTTACCTCAGGAGGAGCTATTTCTATATTTTGTCGGTCGGAGAAGAGGCTATTAGTGCCGTGTTGGTCAAGGAACAAGATGGAGAACATCGTCCGGTATATTATATCAGCAAAACCCTCCTCGAAGCCGAGACCAGGTATACTCTAACTGAACAACTCGTCCTAGCATTGGTTATTACGGCTCGCAAGCTGCGCCCCTACTTTCTTTCCCATCCAATTACAGTGCTAACGTAGTACCCCCTAAGGACAATTCTTAATAAACCCGAATCATCGGGGAGGTTAATAAAATGGGCCATAGAACTCACCGAGTATGACATTTCTTACGCTCTGAGACCCTCCATCAAGGCACAAGTCCTGGCGGACTTTGTAATGGAACTTACGGGCATTGGGTCCGAGATGAAAGAACCATTGTGGTTTGCGTATGTAGATGGGTCCTCGGTAAGCACGCATGGGGGGGCAGGAATTGTTTTTGTAAATCAAGAAGGGGAAGATGAAAGGCTCCATTTTGCAATCAGAATAGATTACCCCCTTTCTAATAATGAAGCGGAGTATGAGGCTCTTCTTATTGGTATGAGACTAGCAAAGGAAGGATGAATCAGGAGAATACTCCTCCATAGTGATTCTCAATTAATTGTTCAGCAAGTCAAAGGATCATATGAAGCAAAAGAAGAGAGAATGCAAGAGTACCTCTGAGTTGCCCGTCAAAGGTCTGAATGGTTCGAGGAATATGATATAGTTTAGATTCCCCGAAAAGAAAACCAAGAGGCGGATGCTCTATCCAAAATGGCCACTCAAACAGCCGTCGTACACACTCGGAAGATTACTCTACTTCATGTCAACGAGTTTGAGAAAAAGGAAAGCAAAGAGGTAAATGCCATCCCAGATCCCTCATCTAGTTGGGTGACTCCTATCAAGGCCTATTTGCAGGATCCTGAGGGATACTCCTCAGACAAGAGTATTCAGAGGAGGATGTCCAGAAAAACTATTCGATACTTCCTCAAAGATGGAATTCTTTTCCGAAGGACGTACTCGTGTCCCCATGCTCGATGCCTTAATAAAGAAGAAGCCCATCTGGCTTTGGCGGAAACTCACGAGGGGACATGTGGGAGCCATACTAGTGGAGAAAGCATGGTCGGACGCTTGATTCGACAAGGCTACTATTGGCCCACGGTGGCTAAAGACAGTAAAAGCCACGCCGAAAGGTGTAAATCGTGCCAAGCTTATGCCCCTCGGATCCATCAACCCGCGGCCCCGTGGGAACCCCATCTGACCCCTTGCCCGTTTTCTAAATGGGGTATTGACATACTTGGACCTCTTATTCATGACTCCGGTCAAAAGAAATTTCTACTAGTAGCCATCGACTATTTCACCAAATGGGTGGAAGCGGAACCCCTAGCTAGGATAACCGCAGGCGCTGTTATCAACTTTCTTTGGAGAAGTATCATATGTCGCTTCGGTGTCCCTCGGAGTTTAGTAAGTGACAATGGTCTGCAATTTACGGACCAAGGGTTATAAAAGTGGTGTGACCATTGGGAAATAAAACACCGTTTTGCTTCAGTGGGATATCCTCAAGCCAATGGTCAAGTTGAAAGGATCAACAAAACCCTTTTGAAGAACATGAAAGCCCGACTCGATTGGCATAAGGCCAAGTGGGTTGAGGAAATACCCGGTATACTATGGGCCTATCGGACTACGCCAAGCGCTGCTACGGGTTAAACTCCTTTCAGTCTATCCTACGGATGTGAAGCTGTCCTGCCCTCGGAGGTCTCCATAGAAAGTTGGCGAGTCAAGGAATACGAGGAAGTAACCAATAGCTCAAACTTAGCCCTCACCCTTGATCTGCTCGAGGAAAAGAGAACCCGAGTAACCCTCCGAATGGAAGAGTACAAGGCTCGGATGTCGCGATACTACAATGCCAAGGTAAAGCCCCGAACTTTTCAAGTTGGAGATCTAGTGATGAAACGAGTAGGGGCTTCCAAGAATGTAGGCAAGCTAGATCCACGATGGGAAGGACCCAATAAGATAGTGGAAATTGTGGGGCCAGCAACCTATCGTCTTGCCGATTCCGAGGAAGTAGTGCTTCGTAATACCTGGAACTCCATTAACCTTAGAAAGTATTATGCTTAATGTAATAGTCATGCGTGAATAAGAAAGAGTTATTCATATACGAAGGGTCCCATTACAAAAGAAAATAGAGTTGCTTAACAAAAGGATAACTCTACATATGAGTCATCTTAGCAACCCAACAAAAAAGCCCCTCGTACTATGAACTAAGCTACATAATATCCCTCCACAAGTTAAACCCCTCCCATAGGGCGCTTTCCTTCTCGAATAAGTCGTCGGCGCTGCTCCTCGGAAAATGAGACTGGATCATCAATAAACACCATCGGAACGGAAGGATCTCTAACAGGTGAAGAAAGAAATTCTTCGAAAACCTGATGAATGTTAAGTTCCGGAATTAGCAAACCCGGAGGAAACTCTGGTAAAGCTTGTACAGCATCTCGGCACAACCGATAGCCTATATGAACTAAATCATGTATTTCATCCCGGAGAGACTCACGAAGGCTAGATGGATCCCCCACTTCCAGCACTGCTTGGACTCGTGCCATAACCAGTGCCATTGTCTGGGTACGAGTGGCCCCTAGTATTTGTTGATTTAGGGCATCTCTTTCCTTCAAGGCCTGCGTTAGTTGCTCCTCCGAGGACTGCATTTGATCACGTAACTCCCCTATTCTCCTCTCTAAAGCCAATACACGAGCTCTTTCTAGCACCAGTCGGCGTTCCAAATCCCACGCTTTATCCCGCTCGGATTGTAACATATTGTTGTGGATTCCCTGGGTGGACTCGTGAACTTCCTTTAATTGAGCTATCTCCGCTTGAGCCTCTAAGAGACCTTGCTCTAACTCGTCCCGACGACGGTATACCAAGCCAGGATCAGAAGAAGAGCTTCCGTAAGACCCGAGGGCATCTAGCACCATATAAATCTGCTCAAAGAACAAAGCAAATTCCATCAGACATTGGTGACAGGTTAGTAGTAAATAGAATAGATAAAATAAATAAAATACCTCACACAGGTCTTTGCAAGCAAGGTCTTGGAGAACGGATGCTGAAAGGGTTTTCATCAGCCCGCAATCCGTTACATTCAATAAACCACTGAGGAAGTTTCGACAGAATCCCACCGCTGATCCTAAGGGAGAAACATCCTTGTTATCCCCGGGAGGAAAAGACCTCCCGAGGGAAGGATTCCCCTCGGGTGGCGGTGCGGGAACACGATCAGGGACACCCTCAAAGGGCGACAAGTCCTCCGTATTGGGGGAGAGAAGATACTCCTCTAATACATTCACCACGGCAGAATTGCGGGGAAAAGGTTGTGACACCACTGGAGTCATGTGAGAGTCTGTTTGGGAGGAAACCGCTATCGGATCCGGCTCTCCGAGGGGAATTATAGGCGATGCCTCCAATCCCTCCTCCGAAGAAATATCAACTATCGTTTCCTTTACGAGTGAATCAGAACCACCAACTTCCACCGGTCCGGGACTACCATGCAAGGCCCGCCCCAGAAAAACATCATCAGAAGATCCGAGGGAAAACGCTCCCATCTTTGCGCCTGTAAAAAACATCAGTAGGCAAACAGTCCGAGGACACCCAGAGAATTTACAAGTTAAATAGGTAAAGGGTGATCAGTAAAACTTACGAAAATAAAAGTTACTGTGAAGAGGACGAGATGTAGGGGTACACCCCTCCACCCCCTCTTGCAAACCCGCCAAAATCAGGGCCTCGGGGAAATCCAGCAGCCCGGACATGTCATAGGAACCAGAAAAAAGTCCCGAGTGAAGCAATACCTCCCTCACCTGGCCTTGTGTTTCGATGTTGGGAGCAATATATCCCAGACCCCATCGGATGGGCACCCCCCATGATCTAGCTGATTGACCTCTCGGACGGACAAAGAAAAATCTCCGCCTCCAATCCCCTCTACAAGAGTGGATATTGGATACACGAGTGAAGATATTTTCCTTGTCCCGATAGGTCAGGCTAAAAAATGGAGTCCCCTCTGAACAAGGTCGAAGGGCAAATATTGTTCCCACTCGATAAGGGGACATTGGAAGGTTTAAAAGCTCACAACGCAGGACATATCCCACCAAATGACTATATGAACTTGGTGTTAACTGACTCGGACATACATGCCAGTACCGAAAGAGTATTTGGAAAATGGGGTGGAAAAACGTCCGTAACCCACAACCCATTTTTTCGTTGTAAATAGTCAGATAACCCGAGGCAGGCGCATAAGCTCTCTGACCCGAGGAAGGCACTATCACGTCATATTCTTCGAAATCCAGGTTATAACCAGCAAAAAGAGATCTTACCGAGTTCTCGCACTCCGTACTCGTAGTGGATCCTACACGTCCCCTACCTATCAATCTGGACGGATTAAGAGGAATCAAATCAAATTCCGAAGACTCATCTGCCAAAGGATATGGCTCCCTGCCCATGAATATCTCCCTGATATGATTTACTCTACGTGAATTTGTAGATGAAAGCCTACGAGCCACTCCCAAAGAGGAACTAGCGCCAAGTGCCGCTTGGTTTTCGGATAAATTATCCCTCGGAGAGGAATTCTCACGAGAAATAGGAGGAACCCTTAATGGTCTAGAAGGACTCCGAGCGGTGTCCCGAGAGTAGCCACAAGATGAAACTGAACCACTTCTTCTATAGTAAGGGGGCAGCATCTTTTCGGGTAAGTATTATCCTCGTGCTCACAGCTATTGACAAACTTGAAAAGAGATCAAAGACTAGCTATGATTATAAAGTTATGATTATAAGGTTAGTATTCAGTATATAACTGATGAAGTGCCTAAGTACATATATACTCTTTATTCCGTGAATAAAAGAAGAGGATTAGATTCATATTGCATAAAGTAAGGGACACGTGTCAAAAAAAAATTTAATTAAAAGTGACACGTAGCTCCCTTTACCATGCAAAGCAACACCTCCTACTTAGGAGATAAACTTAGTCAGCAATCTTATATGGTTTATCATTATCCTCCCTAATTAAATCTTAACAATAACGACAAAAAAATAGAGAAATAAAAAATGAAAAATATTTATTTATTTAAGAAGCCGAAGAGCCCTCGGAAAGGGTGATAAGTACAAAGGACATTTATTTAAAACAATAAGTGAAAAGTTACAAGGAAAAAACTATGCCCCCGTGGTAGAAGGGTGTGAAGAGGTCGTCTCCTCAGCGGAAGTACCCAGCGGAGCAAGGCGAGAAATTGGAGAAAATACCCCCCCGGAACCGCTAGCCCTCGGACTCGGACTACTGGTCGAACGCATTGGAGAAGGTGCGGGAGAATCCCTAGGGGATAGCAAGCCCCCAAATCTCCCCACAAAGTAATGACAGTCATCGGGAGTTGGCTTCTTCAACTTGCGAAGGTCAAAAGACTTTGAAGTCAACGTCCGGCCTTAGCAAAGACTTGGCCAGTCTGGCACACTCCAAGTAACCCCACAAAAGGTGGCCTATCAAGAGCTCGTGAGAAGGCGTCTCGGAGACTCCTGAGTGCTGCCTTGAGATTTCTTGTTGAGCAAATTGAACTGCTGCATCAACCTTAGCCTGCACATCCTCGGGAGAAAGAAAGTTTGCCAACTTTCCCTCGGCTGACTCAGCCCTATCGGTGACTTGACTTAATGTCTCTTGGAGACTCCTTTCCCTCTCACCACCTTCTGCCACTGCCTTCTCAAGAGCAGCGATACGAGCAGTGAAGACCCTCTCGGACTCTTCTCTTTCCTTCTCCAGAAGAGCTATCTTATAAGTAGACTCCGCAACGTTCAACTTATACTGCAAACCCCCTTTCGCCTTCTCAGCTTCTTGAAGAACGAACTCATAGTTAGAGATCTTGGTAAGGAGAACATCCTCCCTCGTCTGACTTTCTTTGTCCCGGGCCAAAAGAGGTGCTAGTTGCGCTCGGAGAACTTCCACCTCCTCTATGTCCTTCCGACCACGCTCTTCCACGGCAGTAACCACCTCCCGAGTCTTTCCAATCTGGGGAGAAATCAATAAGAAAAAAGTTAACACAAATGCATCATATAACCCCGAGAAGACTAGTATGGAGAAACTTACCATGAGCCCCAACCAGTTAAGACTGGTATATAGAAATTGATACCCCTCGGCGGGTGCTGAACTGGAGGAAGCAAAAAATTGGAGAATGTCCTGATAAGCTTCCCCCAATGTCCGAGACGAGAATTGCCCCTCAGGTCCACTAGGAGGAATGGGCGCCTGGAAGGTGTGACCTCTCGGAGAAAGAGTCACTGGAACAGAGGAAGATGCTGGAATACGGCTCCCCGGAAGAGTCGCTCCGGGTACTGGAGTCATCACTTCCGAGTTAGTAAATACGGCCCGAGAACCGCCAGCTACTACGGATGGGCCAGTCTCCCCCAGGAGCGAATTCAAGATCCCCTCCTTCACATCTCTGTCCACGGAAGAGGGATCAAACTCCCCTTGAATGTCCTCGGAACCCCCTCGTGAGGCCTCCTGCTCGGGAACACTAAACTGGGCCAAAAAATCTTCCTCTACAAGAGATAATCACTGAAGGTAAGAAAGAGAATGAAACTATAAAAAAATTATTAATAAAAGAGGACGGGTAATGAACACTTACCGTATAAAGAGGGCTCTTCTACCACCGGAGCCTTGCCTTTATCCGCAGCCACTATATCAAGAAGGAAAACATCAGCACATGAAGGAAGTCTACAGTGAGAATATGAAAAATTTTGTTAAAAACTCATAAGAACTCACCACGAGAAACAGATTCAGGAATTTCCGAGGACGTAAGTTCAGTAGAATCAGGAGAAGGATCATCAGAAGACAAATCAACCACTTCAGTAGCCTTCTGAACCGCCTCTTCCTCAACCGCCCTAGGAAATACCCCTTCTTCAGATGCCCTCGGAGAACTTCCTATATCGGATCCAGAAGCAGGCAAATCTCCTGTACCGTACTTAGAGACTGGCACCAAAGCCCAAGAGGAAGAAGGAGCTACCTGGCGTAAGGGAACATCACTTATGATAACCCCTGTCATATCTATACATAGAGGAGAGTGGTCCTCGTGAACTCCCACCACCTCCGGAGCTGTGTGCTCGCCCTCGGGAGCATTGACCTCCTCTTCCTCGTGATCGCCCTCCTCTGGCGCATCAGAAATACCACCTTATTGGAATATGTTGACCACCACAGTGGCTTTATTCCTTGTGAAATTTGAATATTACACGAATCTCTTATATTGTGCATTAAGTTTCGATTATTCAGCTTTCCGCAATTAAGCTTATTGTCTACTAAAATTTTTAGCACATGATGATGATGTATGTAGTGCCGAATAATGAAATGTATATTATGAAGAAGACGTCTTGATATATTATTTTGTTCGTCACTCAAGTAATGTAATTGACATTGTTATGAATGTGTCTCTTGTATGAAATATTGGCATATGACGATTTTTCGCAAAATTTGGACTAAGTTCACATTTTAGGATTTATAATCCATGTTAGAGAAATTATTGAGTTCCAAAGATTTTTTACATAACTCATCAATAAAGTATAATAGAAAAATTAATTTACTTTGTAAATCATAAGAGTCAACCCACAGGGGGCTCACATTTTCTTAGTAAATATTTATGGATTAAGGCAATTACGTAAAATTTTTTTTGGTACATTATGTTTATGTTTATCTGTTAATGTATTATTAAGTTAGAAATTATCGTAGTAGTCTTAATCGGCGGAAGATTTTATTTACCATTATTATGATTTATTCGATGAAGATATGAATTACGTGGTTGACCCACAGGCAATCCAAATCATATTTTTGTATCGAACATAAAGAAGTAATGAACTTGTAGACTAAGAAAATCCACAGATTTCTTATGTGTTTATGTAAAGTAGATATATTACTTGAATTATGCTTGTTGAATATTACGACTTCTAATGGTATTAATTGTAGAATTTATGGTGACTACCCACATGAGCACTATATTTTCTTGTCATGTATATTCTCTGTTATGTGTTGTTTATGTTCTTTAAATGCCTTAAATTATGTTATATCTCAATAATGTCATTTCTGTTTTGTCATCATTTATGACGTATATCCCACTTCTCACGGAAACTAACTTCACATTACGGGAACCATTATGTACTTTGGTTCTAAATAAAGTATTGTTGGTTCATGTATATACCTCAAGATGAGTGAGAGTCCGTTCATAACTTTTTCTTATGCATGACATTATATTCGCCAATAGCGATCTTGGTCTTTTACATTAGACTAAGAATCGTTTACGTGAGAACTTTTAGAAGGATGTGATTAGGCATCCTATGTGATTGAAATAAAGCTATTTCATGATATATCACTTTAAATTTTAGGAATGCCTTATAAAGCACATACTTATAAAGTTCATAAATACTTGGCATTATGACATGCTTTTCTAATGTTGTTCTATTGCATAAATAAGACGAGCTTAGTCTTAATCTACACGCGCCTAATGAATCGAAACACAAAGAAAGTATTGAGATATTTAAAGAAAATGCGTTCACTTTTAGAAAATCAACACATCCACAGATGGTTGGATTTAAGATTCAGACTCAGGTATTAGACTAGATATTAGACTAGAATAGATATTGTGTATATGTTTTGTATATTTGGTAATTATATAGTTTCCTTAGTCATCAAGACTAGTTTCCTTAGTCATCAAGACTACTCTTGTATATATAGAACATTATTATTAATGAGAAGGCAAGGCCAATATTATAATCTTACATGGTATCAGAGCCTCCGTCTCTCTCTCTCTCTCTAAATGACTAACCCTAGCGATCCTGCCCTAAAGGAGTCGGCCGCTGCCCCCTCTCCTTTGGCCGCCGCCGCCACCTCCACCTCTTCCTCTAAAATTCTACCGGCCCTCACGGTCACAAATATCCGCAACTTTATTCCTATCGTGCTCGATGTTGAATCCAGACAATACAACTCTTGGTCTGAATTGTTCAAAATTCATGCCCGTGCCTTCGAAGTCACATATCACCTCTTTCCCGATGAGGCTGATACTCCCTCCGACGACTCCATTGAACCGCGCATGTGGAAGCGTATTGATGCCATTGTCCTTCAATGGATTTATGGCACAATCTCGAATGATCTTCTTCATACGATCATCGAGAAAGACGCCACTGCCCTCTCTGCTTAGGTCCGTTTGGCTGAATTATTTCAAGACAACAAGAACTCCCGAGCCGTTCATCTTGAAAGCCAGTTCTCGTCCACCACTCTCGACGACTTTTCAAACGTGGGTGCTTACTATCAAAAGTTAAAGATGCTCGCTGACCAACTTGCTAATGTTGGTGCCCCCCGTTTCGAATCAGACGTTGGTTCTCCAACTCGTGGCGGGACTCAACGAGACATATAGTGGCATTGCAACTCTCATTCAACAGAGTGATCCACTTCCACTTTTATCCAAGGCTCGTTCCATGCGTACTCTTGAGGAAACAAGCCTTGCAAAGCGAGCCGCACGCACTACCACCGAGTCTACCCTCGTCACGGGACCACCTTCTTTGGACGGGTCCGCGCTGCAGTCCGCTCATCCCCCCTCACGTGACAACCGTGCTCAACGCTCGCGGGGTCGGGGTCGCGTCTATCGCAGTCGAGGCGGGCGTCACATAGATCGCGGGGGTGCACCATACGCCTCATCTCCTATTTGGCAATGGCCGTACCCCCTACCCATCCTACCACCAAGCATGGACCGCCCCGCCTTCACCGTACCCGACCGCACCACGTTCGCCCGCGTTGCGCAGGCCGCAGCCCAGGCATCCTTGGCCCGCGGCCCGCACAAGCCTACTACTCGGCCCCCGCTCTGCCTACGCCGCCCTATGCCCCCACGGACGTAGCCGCTGCCATACACACCCTCTCACTCACCCCTCCGGATGAGTCGTGGTATATGGACTCGGGTGCCTCTTCTCATATGACATCCCAACAAGGTACGCTCTCACCCTATTTTAATACGAGCACCAATCATGGCATAACTGTTGGTAGTGGTCAATCCATCCCGATTCGCGGTTACGGTAATACGACTCTTACTTCTACTTTCCCACCCCTTACCCTCAATAATGTCTTGCATGCTCCACATATTATAAAAAATCTTGTGTCGGTTCGGAAATTCACTAATGATAACTCTGTGACTGTGGAATTTGATCCTTTTGGTTTCTCTGTGAAGGATCTATGGATGGACACCCGACTTATGAGATGCAATAGCACTGGCGACCTCTATCCCATCTCCACATTGGCCTCTCTTCCTTCTGCTGCTCCGCCTACTGCCCTCGCCACTCTCTCTCCTACTCTTTGGCACGCCCGCCTTGGTCATCCGGGCACATCCGTCCTTGATTGCTTACGACGTACAAATTCCTTCCCTTGTCATAAAGTGTCCAAGTCCTTGTGTCCGTCTTGTCCTCTTGGCAAGCATATTAGACTACCTTTTATTTCCCAGCATCTACTACTTATTTTCCTTTTGATATTGTTCACAGTGACTTATGGTCGTCACTTATTTTGAGTTCGTCTAGACATCGTTTTTATGTTTTATTTTTGGATAATTTTTCTGATTTCTTGTGGACGTTTCCCCTTGCCCATAAATCCCAAGTTTTTCCTACTTTTACTTTATTTAGTAACTTTGTCAAAACTCAATTTGAACGGAACATTAAATCGTTTCAATGTGACAATGGTACTGAATTTAATAACCACTTATTTCATAATTTTTGTGCAAACCATGGCATGCAATTTCGGTTTTCTTGTCCTTACACATCTTCACAAAATGGAAAATCCGAAAGAAAAATAAGAACAATAAATAACATGGTTCGCACTCTTCTTGCCCATGCATCCGTCCCTCCCTCTTTTTGGCACCACGCACTACAAATGGCAACATATTTACTAAATATACTCCCCTCTAAACGTTTGGGAAATAAAACTCCTCTTCAACTCTTATATCAAAAACATCCATCTTATGCACATATTCGCGTTTTTGGGTGTTTATGTTATCCCCTCGTCCCTTCCCCCCTCATAAATAAACTACAACCACGTTCCACTTCGTGTGTCTTTCTAGGTTTTCCCACCAACCACAGGGGTTACAAGTTCTATGACATCTCGAGTCGGAAAATAATCGTGTGCCGCCATGTTCTCTTTGATGAAGGTAAAATTCCGTTATCGACACTCCATAACCCCTCCCCTAACTCTTATAATTTTCTTGATTCTGATTTATCACCACTTCTCACCTCTCATCTCCTTACCACGCCGGCCCACCCTCCTCCCCCTCACGGCCCAAACGTCGTTCACACCGAGCCCCCGGTCTCTCCTCCACCCACGGCCCAAACGCCCAATACCGAACATCCCTCGCCTCCACCCATATCGGCTGCCGTCCCGGCTACCCGACCACCACCACCCCCGACTCCCTCTCATCCCATGACCACACGCAGTCAACGTGGTATATTTAAGCCTAAACAGTTACTTAACTTATCAGCCACCCTCTCACCTTCACCTCTTCCCCGAAGCCCTGTAGCCGCATTATCTGACCCGAATTGGAAATTGGCTATGGCTGATGAATTTGATGCTCTTATTAAAAATAAGACGTGGGAGTTAGTACCTCGTCCTAGGGATGTTAATGTGATTCGGTCTTTGTGGATTTTTTGCCATAAGTTTAACTCTGATGGTTCTTTTGAGCGGTATAAGGCTCGTCTTTATGGTGATGGCATGTCTCAACGGGTTGGAGTGGATTGTGCTGACACATTCAGTCCCGTGGTGAAACCCGCAACTATTCGGACAGTCCTTAGCCTTGCCGTGTCCAATTCTTGGTCTATTCATCAGTTGGACGTGAAAAATGCCTTTCTTCATGGTCATCTTCATGAGACGGTCTATATGCATCAGCCCCTCGGCTTTTGGGATTCCTCCCGCCTTGATCATGTGTGTCTCTTGAAGAAATCTCTTTATGGCTTAAAGCAAGCCCCTCGTGCATGGTACCAGCGTTTTACAGATTATGTTCGTACTCTCGGTTTCTTCCACAGCACGTCCGACCACTCTCTCTTTATTTATCGGCGCGGGTACCAACATTGCATATCTTCTTTTGTATGTCGATGATATTCTCTTGATCACCTCGACCACTGCCTTGCGCCATACTATTATGGTCTCTCTCAACTCGGAGTTTGCTATGAAGGATTTAGGTCCTTTGAGTTTCTTCTTGGGGGTTTCTGTCACTCGAGACTCTAAAGGGTTATTTCTCTCTCAGAAGAAGTATTCTATGGATATTCTTGAACGAGCCGGCATGTCTTCTTGCAAACCAACCCTCACTCATGTTGACACGAAATCCAAGCTTGGTGAAGCCCTCGACAGTGCCCCTTGCTCGGATCCAACCCTTTTCCGATCTCTTGCGGGTGCTCTTCAGTATTTAACGTTTACCCGACCGGATATATCTTATGTTGTCCAACAAATTTGTCTCTATATGCACGATCCTCGTGAAGCTCACATGCAAGCATTGAAACGTGTCTTGCGCTATATTCAAGGGACACTTACCCTCGGTCTTTCTCTTTGATGATTTTCGGGACAGCCTCAACGTCCGTCCTCCTCCCGTTGCGACTGCGGGGTGTATTAGACTTGATATTAGACTAGAATAGATATTGTGTATATCTTTTGTATATTTGGTAATTATATAGTTTCCTTAGTCATCAAGACTAGTTTCCTTAGTCATCAAGACTACTCTTGTATATATAGGACATTATTATTAATGAGAAGGCAAGGCCAATATTATAATCTTACATTAGGTAGAAGTTGAAAGTTAAAGACTGCACTCTTGGCTAGGTTCATCTCATGATTAGAGATGTAACATCTTGGAAAAGCCATAAATCATGAGTTGCTCTACACGTTTACTATCAAAGCTGATTTTGTGGCATGTTTTGAGGTTATATTTAGGGAGAATGATTGCATAATTTGACAATAAAGTCGCAATCAAATTCTCCATTTATGACATAATATTTAAGGGATCAAAACACATGAATCTTAAATATTGATTATTGGAACATGATGTTAGAAGATAATGAATTGTCATTGAACTCTTAATGTACTTCTACATCTATTATATTCTGTTTTTCCATTGTGTACATATATTATTCTTTGATGAATGGTAACAGAACTCGTCTTTGTTCAAGATATTATGGGACCATTATGAAAACTCTTACTAATGGCCTAGTTATGATAGTGATTGATATTGTGGTACATGGAAGGAATTATGTTGCAAAATATTGTGCCCGCCATGACTCTTATTAACTACTTGATTAATTAAGGCACTTATGAAAACTAGTTAAAGAAAAGTATTAACATTTTATGCGCATCTTATGATTCTTGATGAAAACATCAATGAGTATTCATAACGACCAAGTGGGAGACTGTAAGATAATTAATTATGGTAATTATATTTCTCATAATTGTGGTCCAATAGGAATTCTTGTTTTCTAAGAAACATGTTAATTCTATGATTCTAGTTACCTAATAATAGAGTTGTTTTCCTATTAAAGCTCTTCCGTGATGGACAGTCGAGATTAATTCCTAATTAAACCCTAACTGAAATTTGGTCCTCTCTTTCCCTATATATATTATGTCTTTAGGCCATCATAAAACATACTTAAGAAATACTCAAAAAACACATAATGAAGGTGTATAGGTCGAAAAAGAGAAATCCAAAAGCTCCAACTAAAGTTGTTCGTTGGCGGATCGTATTCAAGCGGATCAAAGACTCTCCACGACACGATAAAAGAGGTATTCTTCTTTCATATCTATTTACGTATCTATTTGTGATGATCATATTGTTCAACGATTTATGGGTCATGTAAATTAAGGATTACAGATCGGTCATTTTACCCAACTTAGACTAAAGCGCAACTTATAGGAAGAAGTCTCACTATCCAGGATCAAAACCATATACGTTTTATGAAATATATTTTGATATATACATTGAAAGTCTTGATATTACAAACAATATGACTATTTTAATGGTTATGCACTAGCGAAAACACATGAATATTCCAATATACACACTTGAACAATTATTCACTTGATCCATGCTGTCATTTTGATTTTATCCAGAGGAATGGGCAGAAGAAATGAGGAACAAATCTTTATGATTTAGTGAGATTCATATTAAAGAACTGGTAATGCAAGAATTAACTGTGATTTAATGGACACATTTCGAGGAGTGATCTTACCGGTAGAAAGAGTTCACCTAGATAATTTTGATGTAACAATGGTACTTGAGTTTTCATAGAATAGTTAATGAACTTGTGCTTAACAATAAACAAATCCAACCTTATGACTTCTAATATTCTACCTTATACCTCCCGACGAGGAGCGACGTCTCAAACGAATCAAGAGACATGCTCGAGAACATGTCGATCAAACATGCGGGTTACAGTCAACTCATGACTGCAAACGGCACCTAGATACATGGGTATTAAACGAAATTACTTAAATCAACAGTCCTTACTGCCCGGTAGTAACTCGACTCAATTCATGGGCCCAACTTCCCAACGGTGTCCCAATGGGTATAATAGATAAACAAATAAGCTAGTAAACTGGATAATATCCGTTGCTCCTTGAGCTACATGTCCCGAACATAGTTCGTTGATCTTTGCGCAGTTTAAGAACCAGCAGATGAGGTTATAATAACGGAGAATTACCATGATTATGAATCGATATGATAAATAATAAATGATTTAATATGATTTAACGATGAGTAAGAAAATCATGTTATGAGATGAGATGCAAAACAGGATTATGTTGGAATATAGGTTGTTCGAGGTTCGTTAATGGAATAGTGGTCTTTCTGTCCAAATTCCTCAAGGCCGGATGCCAAATGGGGCTAGACGATAACCTACGATGCACATATACTCCAAAAAAATGGTCGGTCAGTGTCTGATACGTAGCAAATACCGATACTCTTCGGATACGTATCCGATACTTATCAGCAATTCATAAGAGTAGTGTGGTAGTTTTCTTAAACTAGAAAATGCCCAACAAAAACTAAATTGCAATACTTTTTCAGAAAATTAAATAGAAAATTGCGAAAACCCTCTATATCAAACCAAAAAAAAAAAACATACAAAGCTTTGATATGGTTCATAATAGTATGTGACTCATGACTGTGCAAATGATTAGATTTAATATTATTTGATATTTGTATTTAAATTATATCCTTATATATAATTATTAATATTAAATATTTGACGTATCGCATACGTGTGTCGTATCTTGTAAATTTTAAAAAAATGCGTATCCACGTATACGTATCTGGCGGATAGCCATACTCGTATTCGTATCCGTGCAACCTAGATCATAACACAATTTCAACACCTTGAGAGTATTTGGAGAAATTAAGAATGAATATATCTCCTACAATATGTAATTAAAAGAAAAATCATAATTAATACCCATACTTGATTAAGAATTATAACAAACAGTTTTAAACTATTTCCATGTCTTACTAACGTGCTACACATGGTCAATATAAGATTGGTATCATTATGCATAAGTTAATTTGAAGAATCAAAAGAGATATGCTATTTAGCGCTAAAAATTGTAGCAAGCTTGAAATTAATTTAAATCAACCCTTTTAACAAATTGTGATTCCAAATATTTTTGAGGATTTTTGTTCTAAACACACATATGAAGGTGTGTATAAAACAGTTTTCCAAAATATTAAGATTTGATATGTTTTCTCTATTTTTCAAGTTTAGGGCAAAACTAGAAATTTCTGCCAGTACGAGTTTTGGGGTCTTTTTGGATTGAAGATGAAAACAGAAAATTATGAGACAATTTTTCCTGAACGAAAACACAAAAATAAAGAAGTCGTAGTTCACGAATTTTTGGCTGAATCGGTTTAGTTTGGGCTGTAGAAATTGTTGAACATGGGTGATAATTTATAGGCGAAAAATGATAGCTTAATCGTTAATTTTTATGTCCCACCATGATTTTTTTATAATAAATCACAAAAATCTGATTTCAGTCATGCTCTTAAGGATGTCATGGCTTACCTCATTAATTAATTAATTGCATATCAAGTCTCTCAATTATTTATAATTAAAATTCAAATAGGTATATTTAGATTTCTTTCTTATATACCTATTTTCTTATGTAATTTTTCTAGGTAATTCAATCGTCTTGGTTAATATTTGAAATTTCAATATATGTTTGAGGATTGGAGACCTATAAAAATAATAAAGGACTAACTTCTAAGTTCAAGGACTAAAAGGCAAATTTTTCTAAACATTTAGGGTTAAAATAAAATTTTTTGAAAGTTCAAGGACTAAAGTATCAATTTATTTTCTTCCTAATTTTTGAAGTGTTGCAATGTAAGTGTTTCTTATGATAAATGCTTTATTTATTTTTTTCAGAATAAGTACATCTAACATGAACATCTCAAAAACTCTTTCAAAATTTTATCCTTCTTCTTGTTAGCCATTGTTATATATAAAGCACGAGCTTCTAGAGTCCACTATCGCAATTGCTGAATTCGTAGTTGTTGCATATTTAGCTGCAATATAAAATACATTAATATTTTCATACAATGATAGTTTCTTCGATTCTATCTAGATGAAAGATCATGTTAACTATCTAGCACGAAAAAGTCACTCATAAAAGTAATATTTTTCTACCATAAGTTGTTCCAAAAAAAAACCCAACAGTGCCCCCCCCCCCCCCCCCCCCCCCCAAAAAAAAGTATTATGCTTCTCATATCTATGTCAACTTCTTGTCACAATCAATCAAGTATACATCGTTTTAGATATCGATATAGCTAAAGAGAAGATCATCCACATGGCTTGTATATACGTTTAAGTTGACTAAGTTCAAAATTGAGTTTTTTGATGCCAATGGCAGCATAGTAGAAAACGCCATTTTCACCAGTTTAAAGCCATTTCGTAAGAATGGTTCTTTGGAGTAGATGCCCCCACACGGTAGGTTTTTTTAATTATATTCATGAAGGAGGGTACAAGAAGTACACCAATAAAGTCCAAGTTACAAGCAAAGACATTTTTAGACGCTTTACTCAAAGACGATGATTAAATCTTGATAGGTTCACATATATTCTGATCATCTAGATTATGACCTATAAATCGATATATGTTCATACAATTCTGATACTCCTTGGGGTGAAACCTCAAACTGGACAAATAGTACGCCTTTCTGAAATGGAAAAACTTGTCAAAATAGTAAAAAGTTGTTCTTGAGGTTGGACTGAAAGGTAGAAAATAATCTGAACCACTGACGGGTAGTCGTTTGGACTTTATAACAAGCCATTCATTAATATAAGATGATCAATTGAGTTTCCTCAGGATGACAAAGAGCACAACAGTTATTGTCATTATTTATACATAAACGACACTTCGTCAATGGTTGTTTTCTTCTTCTACTTTTTGGTTTCCAATCTTAAAAAGCTCTTTACACAAACTTGACGATTTTAGAGGTGCCTTTTTATTTTAGGTTTTATGTTGATTTTAGGTTATAAGTTGCATGGCCCGAGAACACTCCATTAGGTAGCCAATTCCATCTCCATGAGTCACTAGAAGAAGTGTTCGATGTTGAGAAATTTTGTGGAGGCTTGCATAGGTTTGTGGAAATAGCTTTTCTTTTATCAACTTTTTTGTATGTTGGACGAAAACAAACAGATAAATATCAATATATAGGACCCCTAATGACTTCCGGGCCGAATCTTATTCATTTCCACTTAACAATGGAAATATATTGGGGTAAGTGTTCCAACCCAACAGACGGATCGTAATTCGGACCCCTGGAACAGAAGATATAGCCAAAACATCGAAGGGCAAGACGAGCCTACCCATTTTTCGTAGGGGTACCCACACTAACCATAGAGAAAGGGTCTTAAAATTAGTTTGAAACTTTACAAATAAAGCCGGCAACGGAGATCTGAAGAGAGCTAGAGATTTACGTTTTTAAGTGTTGATCATGTTGTTGTGATTGGGATTGTATCGGTTCTCTCTTTTAATTCTTTATTAATTGGTTTTAGTTTCTTGCAGAATATGAATCCCACAACATGTAAGATGGGAAATTTTTAACAAACATCTTATTTCAAAATGTTGAACTATGTTATTTACTGAATATGCCCCTTATCTCAAGGGCAAGTTATTTTCTTTATTATCAATTATTATTTTGTACACTTTTTTAGAGTAACTCGAGCGCCCCCCCCCCCCCCCCCCCCCCTCCGAAAATTCTGCCTTTGCCCCTGTTTCGATGGAGCTTCGTATTACATGACTTTTATTGATGAAGTCACAAGGAAGTTATGAGTATACTTCTTGAAACAAAAATCTAAAGTGATTGAGGTTTTCAAGAAGTGGAGAGCACGTGTTGAAACTGAAATTGGCCTGAGTAAGAAGTGTTTGAGATCTGATAATAGTGAAGAGTATGAGCTTCCTGAGTTTAAGGAGCAATGTGCAGAGAATGGCATTCCCATGGAGAAGACAGCTAGAGGAGCACTGCAACAAATGAGGTTGCAGAGCGTATGAAGAGAACGTTGAATGAGAGTGTTAGACGAATGAGGTTGAAGTGTGGGTTGCCAAAGATATTTTGGGCAGTTGCAGTTAACATTGCAGCTTTCTTGATGAATCGAGGACCATCAGTTCCCTTGAAAAACGACATTCTAAAGGAAGCTTGGAGTGGAAACGAGGTAAACATATCTTACCTAAGAGTATTTGGTTATGTTTCTTATGTACATATTGATGTTATTGCTAGAAGTAAGTTAGATGCAAAGTCTGTGAAGTGTACGTTCATGGGATACAGCAGCGATGATTATGGGTATCGATTTTTGGGATGACCAAAACAGAAGGGCAATTTGTAGCCGAGATGTCGTGTTTCATGAACAAGTTTTGTACAAAGACAAGTTGGGTGCATCAAACATTATGGGTGTTGATACTCGGGTTAAGGACCCGAAGACTGTGGAATTGGATATCTCCAATTATGATGAGAACATAACTCTGGAAAACGGTGGCGATTAATCAGGAAGAACCACGTACTACATAGCCTACTTTGGGGAGATCAAGGAGGGAACATCATGCTTCTGAGAGGTATTCCTCTACTTTACATTATTTGTTATTGACTAATAGTGGTGGGCCAGAGTGTTGTGCAAAGACAGTGAAGAGTGATGATTCGAGCAAGAGTGATCTTAAATTGGATGATGAGTTGAATTAACTTAAGTCGAATAACACATGGGAGATTGTTAAGCTTCCAAAATGAATGAAGGTGTTTCATAACAAGTGGGTTTACAGAATCAAATAGGAAGCAGGCGGTAGAAAATGTTACAAGGCAAGGCTGGTTGTGAAGGGTTTTCAACAGAAAGAAGGGGTTGTTACACTGACATCTTTTCTTCCGTGGTGAAGTTGACAACTATTAGGATGGTTTTAAGCATAGTTGCAACGGGGAATTTATTGTTAAAGCATATGAATGTGAAGACAACTTTTATTCATGGTAATCTTGAAGAAGACATTTAAACACAACTACCAGAGGGTTATGTGCTTGAGGGTAATAGTGAGCTAGTTTGCAAGTTGGAGAAGAGCTTGTATGGTATGAAACAAGTCCGAGGCAATGGTACATGAAGTTTGATAACTTCATGCATGACATTGTCTTTGGTAGATGCAATGGTGATCATTGTTGTTACTTTATGAAGTTTGATAATAGCTCTATTATTTTGCTGTTATATGTTGATGACATGCTAAGAGCAGGTTCATATGTTCAAGAAGTGAACAACTTGAAGAAGCAACTATCTAAGCGCTTTTCCATGAAGGATCTTGGTGAGGCAAAGCAAATCTTGGGCATGCATATTTCACATGACAAAGTGTCGGGAAAGTTGTATCTTTCGCAGGCTGAATATATTGTGAAGGTTCTTAAGAGATTCAGCATGGATGGTGCAAAGCCGGTAAGTACTCATTTGGGTAGTCAATTTAAATTATTTAAGAAGGAGTCATCTAGCAGTGCGTGGGAGCGTAGTGAAATGATAAAAACTCCTGATACGTCGACAGAGGGCAGTATTATTTATGCAATGTTGTATATGAGGTCAGACATTGCACATGTAGTTAGAGTTGTGAGCAGATACATGAGCAATCCAGGAAAACAATATTGGGCAGCACTGAAGTGGATTCTGAGTACTTGAGGGATACTAGAGACATGGCTTGTGCTTTGGAGGATCAAGCACAAATCTATGTGGCTATGTTGATGTTGATTTGGCAGGTGATCTTGATGGGAGAAATGTACTACGGGGTATATGTTTACATTGGATGGTACTGTAATTTCTTGGAGTTCAAAGTTGCAAAACATTATGGCGTTATCTACTATAGGAGCTGAGTACGTAGCGGTAACAGAGGCCAGCAAGGGGATGGTATGGTTGCAAGGTTTTCTGAGGGAATTGGGAATGGCAGAGTAATAGCATTTTCCACAACGATAGTCAAAGTGTTATTTTCTTGGCAAATAATCCGGCGTTTCATTCGAGAACAAAGCATATTGAGTTGAAGTTTCACTATATACGGTATCTCTAGGAGATGAAGATTTCACAACTTGTGAAAATTCTAGGTACTGAAAATCCAGCAGCTATGTTGACTAAAGTTGTGACCTTATGGAAGTTGAAACTTTGCTTGGCTTCAACTTGCCTTGGACTTTGAAATAAATCTAGGATTGGAGTTTCTAGAGCTGGTGGATTCCTATGATGATGGTTCATGATAATGACATTGACGAAAGTGATGGAGGTCTTAATTCATGGGAGCAATCCGGGTGGTTCAGTCTCCAAGTGGAAGATTATTAGGATTGTGAAGCATGCACGATCAAGAAGTGAAACCAAGGTGAGGCACTACTCTGATCTCGCCTAAGTGGTGATGCGTGCGTAGTCGTTCTAGAAATTGTCGCTACAAGAGCCACGAAGCGGCGCAGGTCGCACACCACAGTTTTGGCCCAATTTTGGTCCATCTCGATTTTGATGCCCTAGCAACTATAAATATGCAATTTGGACGTTTTTTGTAGAGTGCGACAGATATAGAGAGAGATAAAAATAAGAGAGAAAAAACTTGTGAGATTGAGAGACATTGTGAGAGATTGTTTTTAATCTGTGAGGCATAGTTGTATATTACTTGTAATCGGTAATTGTTCATCATCATCATAGTGAAAATCCTGGCTTGGAATTGCCCCCAGAGGTAGGGATAGACGAACTGGGTTTGACCCTAAACCATATCACAACATATAGTCTCAATTACCTTTATGACATATGTGTGCACGCTATAGGGACTTTCCCATTACATGTGTACTTGAAACGTTAACGTTTAGGTGATAGAATAATTATTCGCCTTCACTAAAATAAGTTCGATATATAGAATGAACATTTTGGCGATTTCCCCAAGTACGGTCTTACGTCGTACATTTACATGCCCAAATTGACAAAATAACTACGCCTAACTCAGAACTACATGCATTATTACAAATAATTTAGGCTAGAAGTTTTTCAAAATAGGTTAGTGTTATATTGCAACCAAGTTTTCCGTAACTAAGTGCATATTGGGGTACACCAAATGAAGACACCTACAAAATTCTTATTCCACCAAAATGCTTCGGACGAACTCTTTCCTCCCCCTCTTCTTCCATGCTGAAGAATATAGCAACATGCGTTTGAGAAGAAACAATTTTTTGGCTGCCATAACACATGCACTCATAGTAAACTCTGGCAATTCATGTAGAGCGGCAAAATCATAACGATCGATGGGTCAACCTCCTTCAATGAGCGGATTGCGCTAGATACTTTACCAATAGTTGTCTTGGTTTCGTCAAGTGTCGAAGTCATGATATTGACCATTTTTTTCTGACATAGCATTTGAACGCCCCTTACGTTTTTTAATTTCAGATGCCTTCCACGGTCCATTTCCTTCAGAGTGGTGCAACGGAAGAAGACTCACCACACTCGCCGGTCAAATCCTCAAGCATCATTGTAGGTTGCTGAGAAGGAAGATGGAGGAGATTCATTGCCTTATTCTCGACACGTTGGTGCGCAGTGGCAAAGTCTACGGCATGATCACCCGTCCCCTTTGAATTACCGAAGATCAAATCCCAGTCCTCATAGTAGGGGAAATATTTCAGTTTTATTTTCTCCAAATCTGGATTAACCTATTCATATTGGAAATAAAATGAATGAAGTGGGGGCTATTAAAGATGAATATTGTGCAAAGTAAAAAGTTTTGCATTGAACCATAATTATTTACCTGAATACTTGATTCCCAAATAGGGGTGCCAATGATGTTAATAGTGAATTCAATTGGAACTAAACCAATCTCGTTGTTTCCACTACGTCCAAAAAGTTTGGAGAGAGCACCAAAATCCCTACGCCAAGCAGCCATTTTTGAAATAATATGTGAGTTGCCAGCAACATCACTTGTAGGCACCTTTGCACGGGTCGCCAACCATTACCGGACTTCCAGCCTTCGACAATGAGATCTTTCACCACCACAATCAGTGCATCTTCTTCACAGCATGTTCAATACTTTCTATGCCCTCCAATAGAAATTGACACGTCGACTATTGTGCGCATGCTGCATTTAGATTCATCCATAATAGAATCTACAAAAAAAAGGACCATAAAAACAATGAGCAAACTATTATAATTTATCTTCAACTTTAAAATATCTAAAAGGTAAAAACATTAGGAATTAACTAAAAACTATAGCCAGTAAAGACACAGTAGCTAATTATAATGGTCTGTTTTAAAGTTAATTGTAATAATAATAATAATAAATGCCACATTATGTTCTGGCATCCTAAGCCTTATCAACCATCAAACAAGACATTATATTATTTAATAAAATACATTTATTAAATTTTAAACACTGTTATCAGTAGGTCCAACATAATTCATTAAAGTGAAGAGGATAATCAGTTGCATAGTTCAAGAATGGAAGAGTAATCATAATAAGTGCAGTTCTATTGGTACTGCATTACGAGCCATAATTCCCACGTCGAAGCCTCCAATTATTGAACATTTACCCCACCAAATTGTCACGATAACCCTACCAACAGGCAAATTAGATATTGTATCGATATCAGTCCAGAGGATCAAATCGGAGAGGCGCGCCACTCACTTCAAAATGGTCTACTTCCCTATGTAAGTGAATTGAATTTTGGATCAAGGCACATGCTAACACAATGTTGCACTCAGAATCGACAGTTAAATGTGTGGGGTGCTCCAGTATTGGCCAGCGCATCTTCAATAAATCGAAAGCACACTCGATGAAATTACGTGTTTTACTGTGTTTCATGTCGAATAATTCATTATGGTCGCAAGGACGGTTGTGACCATTTGTCCACTCATCCAAGTGATACCTCTAACCCTTGTAAGGCGTAAAAAAACCCTCAACGTTCATATCACCTGGGTCACATAAATAATATTGGCCGAATCAAAGAATTTAAGGCTAGTGTTAGTAAGGTGGGAGGTCAAATGAAAAAGGGTTCTATATTGATGAACTAAGAAAAGCATCTACCAATTACTTTAAGACCATTCGCTCTGACTAAAGCCTCTCGTAGCATCGTACTGTCAGCTATCAGTCCTTTCCGCCCCGATAAAATATGAATAAAGTTTTTGTTTATATCACACACTCCTAAGACGTTCGTTGAAACTCGACCTTTCCTTGTACGATAACGTTCCTTGTCGGTGAGAAGAACGCGCGGGTCTTACATGGGTCCCATCTAGTGCGCCTAGGCAGCCCTATGAGGAGTGCACAATAGAGCAGATTTGGTTAGTTCTAAATTTGCAATGCAAATTGTAATGCATAAGTTTTTCAAAACATAAGGGGATTGTAAATGATAAAATTGGATGATGGATCTTACCGGAAAACATTTCCACCGTTCATCTGTACAATCTGTCAGTATAGGTGTCGATTTTACCATTAGAAGTTTCATGATATTGAACAGTGCATCCATAGTCTTGT
Organism: Linaria vulgaris; assembly: GCA_948329865.1. Classification (NCBI taxonomy): domain Eukaryota; kingdom Viridiplantae; phylum Streptophyta; class Magnoliopsida; order Lamiales; family Plantaginaceae; genus Linaria; species Linaria vulgaris. The sequence continues at coordinate 80,594,163 of OX415253.1, forward strand.
GGAAGCATTGACTTACGATTTGACCAGACCGTTTGAAATCGAAACGAACTACTCGATTTTTAAAATGGTGAGCGAGTGTTTGTAAGAATAAGGCGGTCATCTCTTGAACATTTACGTATTTTGAGCTTGTTAAACCCCCATTGTGTTCTAGAGGTAACAAAGTCCGTGAAAACTATTCCTATCCATCCGTAAGATATCTTTGTAGTCTTGGTTGTTTATGTTTATTAGATCTCGCAAGTTGGCGATTTGACATTTATTATGGTTTGTTAATTGATTTTGGGTAATGAAGAAAGTCATTATGACCAGAATAAGTCTAAGTCGCAGCAAAATCAACTTTGCCGCAACAATATCATCGCATGTGCTCTCCTATCCATCCTATGAAGAAGTCACATCTATCGTTAACAACATACATGAGTGAATTGATGCATCTAGAAAAATCTGGTGGTATCCTGTTGCATGTGCAATAATCGTTTCGTATTCAGCAGTCATCAATGAATGGGGAGCATATCTAAGTAACATGTTTTTTAGGATAACTGAACCTCAAGGTATATGTTTCTATCCAGTAGGTACAACTCAACATTAGGAAACTGAATTTGAAAGCACAATTGTGATTACAAATTAAACCAAAGGCTACTCTTTAAAATCAATTTATAAAAAACTTTGAAATGCTAAATAAAAGGTTACAAATAGAATATGCAGACCTACATCAAACATTTACGGTATACACAAGCCTGGTAATCAAGTCTACCAATTTTCAGCAACACAAACCATGAATAAAGTATTAAATACAATTGGCAGCATGATTTCAAAATGTATTTCCTAAACCTTAAATTAGGCTGCAACTTTACCAAACACCAAACAAAGAATTATATAATAGTCAATTCATAATGTAGCTCACCTGCAAATTTGAAAAGGATGCTAGTTTAGCAATGCTTGACAGTGAGAATGTCCGTCGCCACCACCAATAGAGTAAGTTAACAAAGCAGTGGAAAACATGTAAGTAAAATAAGGTGGTGATAGTTAAAAATTAATTTGACAACCATAAAGCTTAATAAGACAGATTGGCATAGCAGGTGTAACAAATGTCGTGTCGAATGTATATCAACTTTTATCATACCCAATATTTTGATCTTATTTCGTCTAGGTTACAATACACCAAGAAATCGATATAGTAGAGTCTGACTTAACCAAAATAATGCCATCCTATTACAATGAACGGACTAGCTTGGTCCGGAACACCTATTACACATAAAGGAATATAAGATGATAGGAAATAATCCCTAAATGCCCAAGTTGAGGGAACAATCGAATGGGAGAGATTCGACTGTTCTTTGATTGTTGTATTGCAGGCATTAGATACTTATGATATCGGACTGAATTTGGGAACTTACCAAGCTGCCTACGTATCCCATTAAGGGAATCAAGCCGAACGTAGTTCATTTGTTTCTTTTGGGTTGCTTCTATTAGGTCAACCCTTGGTTGGGCTACCTGGTTCACTTGGTTCAACATTGGCGTGACTTCACGGTTTCAATCATATCTCCTTGTAGGATGATCGAAACCTTGATCCGCTTCTTGATTACGGACCCTGACTCATGTAGCTTTCAGGCCATGTATGGTTTAGATATTGGTGTGCATCTAATTGGCTTCGTTCGATGCATCTATGTCAAACAGGATGAATTTGAGACAGCTTGGTGTGACTCCACGATTTCGATCATATCTCCTTGTAGGATGATCGAAACCTCGATCCGCTTCTTAATTATGGACTCTGGCTCATGTATCTTTCAGCCATGCATGGGTTAGATATTGGTGTGCAACAAATTGGCTTGGTTCGATGCATCTATGTCGAACAAGGTGAATTCAAGACAGCTTGGCGTGACTCCACGGTTTCGATCATATCTCTTTGTAGGATGATCAAAACCTCGATCCACTTCTTGATTCGGGACCCTGACTCGTGTAGATTTTTGGGTCTATGCATCGAATTGGCTTGGTTCGATGCGTTCACATCGAATTCGATCCCTCAATGTTGAACCGGGTGAATTCGATGCGATGTGCGTGACTTCACGGTTTTAATCATATCTCTTTGTAGGATGATCGAAACCTCGATCCGCTTCTTGATTCATGACCCTGAGTCCTGTAGCTTTCTGGGCATATAAGGCTTCGATCTTAGGGCGCAACGAATTGTCTGTATTCGATGCATGCATCGAACTGACTTTGTTCGATGTGCGCATCGAACTGACTTGGTTCAATGCGCGCATCGAACTGACTTGGTTCAATGCGCGCATCGAACTGACTTGGTTCGATGCGTGGCATCTCCGTCCGTTCTCTCTATGTCTCTTCCCCTTTCCTTATGAGGAGTGAGGGGGGTATATATAGGCATGATTCGAGGGGCTAAAAGTTTATTTTATACTGATCTGCGCAGCTTCACTGTTTTGAGCATAACTTTCTCTCTGGATCTCCGAATCGCATCCCGCTTATTGTGTTGCAACCTAGACTCACGTGGCTTTCCTATGACATATTACTCAATGTCTAATTAGCTATATAGATATAATGGTGACTGAAATACGACTAAGGTATCTTTACCTCTAAGCCTTCTCGACATTCGTCTAGTCAATTTCGTGTCATCGTGGCTTCTTCTTGACATGATATATTATATCACACCACCACCTAAGCAAAGAAGAGGAACAGAAGCCAGAACACTGTAGAGAAATAAATCAGGTCTATAAGCAAGGCCTGGAATAAAGGTTTCGAAGACCAAAAAAGCAGAGTATTGTGTATACTATTTACAGAGAGTTGAGTATAATCTAACATATTTCACATACATGCCTTACTACAGGTGACATATTTCAAAATGAATCGAAGCAATATTAGGTCACAGTTTTATCCAAACATAAGCTCGACAAAGATGAACAAAGAAAACAATGTCGGGTTTAGTTCTTTAAGCGAAACAACAATAATCGAAACTAAAATAAAAATGTTCACACAAATGTAAGCGAAATTACCTAGAACCAGAGGCTTGAAAAGAAGAGTTAGGGTTTCACGGGAGTGCTCTGATTTGGGGGGAATGCTTTTCTCTGATTTTTGTTTTTATCTATTCTTCCATCTTGTTTTTAAGTGGTACATGAGACAATTGAAAAAGAAAGGGGAAGCTACTGTTCAATCCAGTAAATGAAAAGAACTCAGGAGCTCGTACTAAAAATCCATGCTCAATCGCGGGTCACCTTGATAAAGCATGGAGATTCGCTTATGAGTATGTGGAAGCAAAGCTATATAAAACATTGTAGAACCCATGTTCGCGGCCATATAATGACCTATAATCAAAAACCAAACGAGGTCCTAGTATATTGAGATCAAATGGCCGACGGTCTGTCCCTTCGGTGCATAGTAGGTGCTACAATGTAGTAGGGCTCACATGCACGTGGTCTTCCTAAACCACCAATTCATCTACAGAGGACGCCTAATTGTGCATTTCAATGACACACTTCATGTAGCTTTGAGTAAATATTTGCGCATTTTTGCACCTTTTGTCAATGGAATTTTGTTTTAAATTTCTAGTACCACACAGTAGCCCCTTGCCCCGGTAGGTTAAACAAATTAACATTTTGTGTGGATGTTTTTACAAACATGTTTAGGATGTTGACTTGTATTCGTTCCCTTGGGGCTAAGCTCTTGGAGGGCTCACCGACATGTAGCGTTTCTCACCACAAAATAATCAATAATGGGCATTTATCCGCTCGTGTTATCAACCACTTCAAGAAATTATTTGTTTTTTTTTAAGGTTTTACACTTTACAAATTATAGCACAAGATTTCAGTGAAATAATGAGTAATTTTGCAAATAAAGGCAATCCAATTGGTGACGATGCACGGGTAAATTCTATAATATACAAACTATTTTCTAGAAAAACTTAATAATGTATTTAGTTATGATGCTTTTATTCTGATGTTGGATATAAGAACATTAAAGTGATGTTACTTGGTTACTTGGGGCGTATCCTGAACCACAAAACCACGCCCTATAACCCCCATATTATACTAGCCTATATTCTTAATAGATGTTATAAATCGATTTGATTTAACGACTATGATTGAGTTCCTAAACATCGGTATGAGATCCTTGAAAATTCTCCCTACTCTAAAAGCTAAACTCTTTAGTAAATACTCCCTATTTACAGATGTACAGGGATGGCTACAATGCTCCAAGAAAAATTAGAAAATAATTAGAACGTTGCCCGAAATTCATTGCCTTAAACTTCTATGCTCCAAATTCTTGTTATTTTTATTTTTGGCCATGGAAGATTCCTTTTCTCACCAAGCTTTCAGATTTGGGCCCTTCGTAAAAGGATCTCATGTGATATATGTGATTAACTTTGATCCAGTTCATTCAGCAGAAAATCACGATGAAGCGTGATAACACTCACATACCGCACGAAGGTAGAGTCTCGTAAATATGGGTGGGCCTTTGAAGCGGGTATCCGTCCCGTACCACTCCTATTTGGGTATTTCCTGTTTAGAGTGGGTAAAGTTGCGGGTACCCACATTTTAGTTTTTAAAGCGGAAACGGAAATGGGTAATATTATTTATTTTCCTCACCCATATAGATACCCGCATGTCTCTACAATAATGAAAATTTATACATACATATATATATATATATATACTTATACGAATAATATACTAAATTCAAGAAATATGGCATATTTATTAAGATTAAATATTTAATAATTAAGATTTAAGTAACTTCAGTTAACTAAAATATTCTTATTTTTATGTATTGTATTATATTTTTATATATTGAGTTAATTATGTTATTACGAGTATTTCAGATCTCAATTAGGGGTGTGCATTTGGATCGGATCGGATCGAATCGAGGCTGGAAGTCGATTTCGATCCTGGAGAAATGAGGATCGAAATCGAATCAATTTAAAACGATCTGATTCGATCCAAAATCATTCGATTTCGATCCGATTAGATTCGATTTCGATTCTTTTTTTTTATTTAATTTAATATCAATGGGACCAACCACAACATTCAAACACAGTTAATGAATTACAAAAATCACTTTCATATGGTTCTCAATCACGCTTTTTGACACAAAACACAAATCAATTATAAAAGATACACTTTCACAAATTAATTTTCACGACTTACACTTTCTATTCAGACTATGCACTGGCTTATCAGTTCAGGAATTTTACTGTCAACTACTTCATTAACACCAGTTCTAAAGCTCCCTTCACATGGATCATCAACATAAATAATTATGAATAGGTAGATCGATGAAAATCAGTCAAACATTACATCAACAAAATCATTGCACCAACAAAACTTCATTTAACATGCAAACAAGTAATCAACAATAGTAAACCAGTAGTGACAAATCAACAACCATCAGTACATCACCGATGCTTCATTTACGTCACTAACCTAATATTTAAATAGAAATCCCAAAATAAGGACAAGTTATAGTTAGTGCTAGTAATTAGTATGTTACAATTATACATTGTACATATGTGCTAGACACAAAAATATTATAACTCTAAGTAGGTAAGTAATTGTACCCAAAGACATAAATGTGGCATTCAAGTAGACCAAGAAAAAGATGTTAGGTAGGTGTACATATAAAAATATAATATTAGCATTATATGTAGAAATATCTTAGTAGCATCTTGGCTTTATAGATAAAAATATAATATTATATACACTATTATATATTTATTTATTTTTAAAAAATAAGATGAGTATTCGATCCGATCCGATTCTCAGCCTCTAAAACCGAGGATCGAATCAAATGGGGGTTCGATTCTAAGGCAAAAATCAAAAGTCAGATCAAATATTCGATCTGATCCTTGGATCGGATCATTCAATCGATTTTCACCCGATTCGATCGATCCGATTCTTTTTGCACAACTCTAATCTCAATAGGTTATCCACGCGGTTATCCAAAATGTTGAGCTTATACATCTTAATGCAATAATACATTGAGCAATATCTTCCAATTTAGGTGTTTATAATTCTCACAAAATCATATTGGGCTTTATATTCAACATTTGACCTGCATACTAGTAGTAGTGATATATAGGGAAACATATGAATTTAATTGTCTTTTTGATGAGTGAAACTCAAACCCATACGAATTCTATTATTATTAATTAAAAATAGGATCCACGTGGATCTGTGAGGCGTTTTGCTCAAGAAAAGAATAATATATATAATATTTTCACCGTTTATTATTTATTGGTTAGGTATTCGGTGCTTCCAGAATTGTGTTTCGTATTGTTGGATTATATTGTTAATTTCTCCCTCACCGAAAACAATTAAATTAAATTTTGTGTATCTACTGAAATTTGAGTAGTAAAAGTACAACAATGGCGCCGATGAAAGCTGTAGTCGTCCTCCTGTTCACGCTTTACGTGCTTGTACCTTTGACTTTAGCTAAATCCACCGCCGTTAAGTACTGCGGTAAGTCCTAAAACTTTTTTGACTTTTAAGTCTACCGGAATCTGCTAGGTTAACCTAATTTCTCAATTACTTTGTTTTTTACATGTTTATTAAGGTTAAGTTTCATAATCAATCATCTATTGCATGGTGGCACTGCTGATTTTTGTAAATTTGAAATTATTATTTTTGCTTGATTTTGGTGGATTGATTTATAATATGATGATGATGATGCTCTTGCTCTGCAGATAAGAAGAATTATGCGGTGAAGGTCAGTGGATTGGATATTGACCCCTTTCCGATTTCCAAAGGGAAAAATACCACCTTCAAAATTTCTGCATCCACCGGTAAAATAAATGATTTATTTATTTATTTATTCCGTATTTTTTGATCAATCAATCCCGTATTATTTCTTTTCACTGCTTACTGTGTGTGTGTGTCTGTCTGCTTGTGGAAAGAAAGTGGATCCTTTTGCAACATTTATTTCTTTGCAGTTATTTCTTTGCAGTTCCCGTGATGTGTATCTATCTATCTGCTTTTCTGTTGCGACTTGAGAGTTGAGTTTTACGTTGAGTCGATACTCGTTATTTTTTTTAGTTTGTCGTCAATTTTCCCTGGTTGGGTTGGCCTTGGTGAATGGTGTCCATCGTTTGCCCAAGGACTTGTTTAATTGATGATGCATTGAGTGGGTGAAACACTGAAACCAACCATTAGTACGCGGCATATTGCTGGTGATGCTCAATTTTCTAACCTTTGGTGATTGATACTAGCGTTCTCATGTCTTAATGCTTGACTGTGTCAAGCACCACATGAATATCATGTTACTATTGTCGACACAACTATTGCCGGGGAACATGCTAAATCAATAGAAAGTGGACATATTTACAAGTTTTAAGAACAGGTTACGGCTTATGTATTTGTTAATTCTTAAAGCTACTTTTCAGAAAGACCAAGGTCTTTATTATTTGAACTGTGAAATGAAAGTATGAGGAGTTATCAATGAAGTGGGATGGATTGTGTTATATAAGCAACAGCTGAATCGATTACCTCATTGGGTTTCATATAACCTCAGCTCTATCTGGAAATATAGACCATGATGACCTATGCTGTTGGTTAATTATTGTTTCTCTAGTTGTTTATCTTGAGGTTTTTGCAGATAATCCGATCTCTGGTGGAAAACTGAAAATTGATGTTTCTTTATTTTGGTTTCACATCCACTCCGAGGATCATAATCTTTGCGAAGAGACAACGTGCCCTGTTACTGTTGGTGATTTTGTCGTTTCTCACTCCCAAGAACTACCTGGATATACGCCACCTGTGAGTCATTTGTTGTTATTACGTTTTGCATTGGCATCTAATCAGTTTTCCTGCGTAAGTATTTCTTAATGTTACAGTTTTAAGAAGTAAATTATGATGACACTTCCTAATGCATAAGAGTATTTTATCAAACTACCTTTCTTTTGGAATAAATCTTTGATTGAATCCGACGTAACTGAAATTCAACCTGGTTGCTCGCCTGGTGATCATAAAGCTTTTAAGACTCTTAATTGTTTCAAATGTATGAAAATAATGAAACTATTTACCTTAGTATATATAGCTTCTGCTTTTACTGGTTTTGTACCTACCTCTTTGTAACATATGCTTGTTACAGTTGGTAGTAGAAGTTTTGTTTAATCGATGCTTTGAGTGTGGGGGAGTGTTGTTAAGATGTCTGTATCTTGAAGTAACTTACTGGAGTGGTTTATAAAAGTCATGTCACCCAATTTCTTCTGGGCCTAGTTCGATAATTGCAGAGCCATCTGATGTTATAGATGAGGTTTTTACAGGGAAACTACAACCTTAAAATGACAATGGTGGATGGAAACAACAAGCAGCTGACATGCATTACGTTCGACTTCGGCATTGGATTTGTAGCTTCAGAGGCAGTGGCTGATATTTAAATGCCCAGGAATTTGCTGTTTGTTTCTGCATTCCCCTCCTTGCTATAACAGTATTGTATATATAAGAAGCTTTTCTGACTGTCTTTCCTTTTGTACTTACTATCACATAATGACTATAAAGTTACTCGAATAAACTTTTAAGACCAACTTCTGTTGTTCATACTCGCGACTTGTAAGGGTTAAGTTACTTGATTAATATATATCGCCTTGCATTGCTTGTAATTATAATTTTAGTTTTTGGGGGAACAGAAATTGAAACTTGTGTTTTTGCTGGAAAAAAAAAAGACATAACTTGCACGGGTTAGGTGAATTTGGGTAATTCGATTTTAAGACACACGTGTGCGTTTTGGATGTCAGATCCCCAATTTCTGTGTTGAGAATGTTGATTTTCTAATGGGAAGCCAAGCCGTGATCAATTTCATGCGTGTCTTACGATAAATTTTGTTTTTCAAATTAACTTTATCGACATTTTTTTTGTCAACATGTCTTCTATCGGCAAAAATCTGAAATGAATGTTTTGCTCAGTGAAGGTCTTAAGTTTTCTTGTCGTAATGATGATGACGACGATATGGTATGATGAATGGCCAAGGTCGATTTTTTCCCAACTGAGCTATTGATCCATATTCATGCATGATCTTCAAGTAGAGTACTAAGGCTTCTGAAGAAAATAAATCCTTCTTGAGGAATTGTTTAAATTTGCAGTCTTAAAAGTGTCTAATAGCAAAAAAGCTACAGTTATGCAGTGTAGTATTTGCGAGCTTTAGTAAAAATCGTGTGCAGTTATCTAAACTTGACGAGATGTGACCAAATATGGAGGTTAAATTCATAGGACAGAGGTGGTGTATTTACCTTCACGGAATCCTTGATTTCATATGCTTACAGCCCCTCACCATCAGTGTCACCACGCAAATCACGCAGAGATATAATCATTATAATACTCGGTTAAAATGATTTTTTATAAGTAATGTAATGGTCACGAGCACATACTTATAATATAAGTTAATTGAAGTTATTACCTTGTCTTGAACAATGGGCCAAAAGTGCATTTTTCATTCCAAAACAAATTCAAATAGATCACACTAAACTGAATGAGGTGAAAATGAAAACATAATGCTTTGAATAGTTTGTTAGAACGAAATACTCGTTAGAAGCAATCTTACTCTTATAGTCCCAAATAACAAAAAAATATGTAACATACAAAACTTATAGAATAATTTTCGTATGCGTTATAAGATTAGAAACCTAATTGTCCACAAAGCGACTTTGTGATCTTGGCGAGCTAGGACATTAATACTCAGGAGCCCCAGTTTCTCTATCTCTTAGCTCCAATGATAATAAATATAAGACACCAACGTAATCATAGGAACATATTTGCAGAGATCCCCTCAATGAAAGATCATAATTATAACACAAGAAAAATAAACTATTTGTAGACATTTGAAATTGTTTGGTATCTGAGTTTGGTGACAGATTATAGGAACAAGTAGTATTGAGATAGTTTATCAAAAAAGAAAAAGAGAAACAAAAAAGAGGGGGTAGTGTCGAGATTACCGTCGGCATTGCATTGGTTAATAAGTAATATAATGTATAGGGTGCATCAGAATCCTATACACAGGAAAGTAACAACACACCATCTTACATGAACAACTCAAGAAGATGACAGGAGCTCTTCTGAGCTTCCAATCACCCCATAACTACATGTCGGGGAGGAAAGTAAGGTGTTAATCACATGTACTAAAATATACAGTTAGTTACCGTTTCTAATTATTGCCTTTAGACAGCGACCTCTGGGAACTCAACATCAACCTTTGGTTTCTGTTGCAAAAGAAAGGATGCAGGTGGTTGCAACTGAGTAAAGTGAAATTCTATCTGCAGTCGTTGATAAAGAGGAGTTGACACCGCCAAACCTTTCTTCATATCTGCCTGCAGTTCTCTAATTGGAATTGCGGCTAGGAAATTCTTAATGTACTCTTTGCATGACTCTTTACCCTGGCAAACCTTCTCTTCTATCAGTTCGGTCTTCGGCAGTTCCTCTGATCCAGTTACAGAGGTTCTTTCTGCAGAATCTTCTTTGGGGTCTTCAGTTGAGTTAATTGACAGTCCATTTGAGTTGTGGATCTCAACTGCTGCAGCAACAACATGCTGCTCACCAACAGGCTTTTCATCTAAAGGTTGAGGATTATTTGGAAGTCTAAAAATAGCAGAATCCTTGTCAAATTTCAGTATATAAGCCTGATTACATCCCTCATGTAGCCTCTCTCCTAACGTATCGATAATGTAATAAGCATCAGTTTCAACCTTAAGTACAAAAAAATGATCGTTCCAGCTGACGATGAAAACTGGTGCTTCACCGTTTCTAGAAGCACTCTCCGAACAACTAATCTCGTCCCAAATGTTGTCGAAGGTCATAGCACTGTTCAAAAAATCAAAATCTCCCTCTTCCATTCCATCCAGTCGAAAAAACCCAATGAATGACTTCTGGGGAACTACACAAAGATCATGAGTTTTTGCTTGGAGGACAGTCTCTAGATCAAAGTGCTTATCAGGAAACTGTTCCCTGTAAGTTTCATTCTCGCAAAGATTTCTCCATTCCAGGGAGCCATCTCTGATCAAACTATCTAACTGAGACTTAATGGGCATAAGGTTAAGGTTGTTTTGCAACCAATCGGCAATAACAGCAACAAGGACTGTACAAGCACTTTCTCCTGCTGCACGTTCACTTCGCTGATCAATGGAGGCAAAAAAGACATGTGTCTGAATCTTCATCTGTCCATCACGGCTTGTTATTTCTTTCTGTTCCCAAGTTCCAACAGCAAAATCATCATCACCAAACTCAGAAACCAACGATGCATTTGCAGATGGGTCAGTCGTATGCTCCTGCAAAAGATGTGTGGCCATCACGCACGATAAAAGTGGGATGTATGATTGATAATAAAAAGAAGTGCGTTCCATGGTCAGAGTATCAGTGACATATATAGCACCCCATAATTCAAGCAGATATGACTTTAGCTTTGGACGATAAATATGTGAAATGGTGAAGAGCAAGAAGCCTTAAATTTAGCAAAGTCAATATGGTGCATAGCATAAACTTGTCACAACAATTAAAGAAGGAGATTTGTGTTACCGAAAACTTGAAACTAGTTCTACATCATATGTGCAGAAAGAAGCAAGCAAGAGTATAAGAATAAATTTTAGCAACTGTAACACCAGAATAAAGCTCACTACAAACTTCCCATTTTAAGAAATCATGAAACAAGTGCCAAGAAGATATAGCTGTAGGAGATGCATTTCTAAGGTATTGATCCAGGAGACATAAAGCAAAAGATTTCTTACCCCACAAGAGAGAGATTCATCAGAACTAAGCTGCCTCCGGTCGAAGTCTATATCATCTCCCCCTTCCTCGCCATAAGCCTTTTTAAGTAACGGCTCTCCTTTAGGTTTAGGAGATTTGAAACTCAGCTTTCTTCTCTTCCAAGGTAATATACTACGTTTAGGATTCTGAATCAACTGCTCAGGAACCGAATGATCCACATCTTCTACAAATGAACATCCAACATCTGATCTACGACGGTTGCTGTGGTAAATCCAGTCCTCGTCTTCATTAATTGTTCCAGGTATGGAATAACTGGACACGCCTGCATAATTTGCGAAAGCCAGCGTTCCATAGCTAAAAGATTTCCGAAGAGCAGAGTTTTCCTTGTTCTCTTCAGATTCTCCCTCCTCAATTTCATCAAGCGAATCAGAATCAAAGGGGTAAAAACTTTCTCCCTCCTCACTCTTGCCAGAACACTTGCCGTCGCTACTCTCCTCCTCATGGGAGGCTTTTTTAGCCCTTCTAGCTGATACATAGTCGGTAAATATTTTAACCTTCTTGAGTCCAGCTTTGAGTGAAGAAACTTCATCTTTCTCTGCTGATGTGGGGATGAATGGGTGAGGCACTATCTGACTATGAACCACCTCCTTTGATTCTTGTGCCACTCTAAGTTCCAGCAAGCTGATAGATATCTGCCACATACAAAGAGATTACTATAATACAGAAAATTATCTAATGAGAAGAGCACTACAACATCGGTACATGTATGGCAACATCATAATCTATATGTTATACTTACACAGAGCAAAGGACGACGCTCAACTGCGACATTTGGAATAACTACTAGAGGGAGCTTGACTTCAATGACTTGACCCTCATTCTTGGAAGTATATTCAGCAAGGTTCAAGGTTGCCAAACCAACGGTAGAAATCTTGCTCTTCACGCCTTGGCTCAAACCCTATAGTAAAAATGAGTTTAGTTCTGTTTACCAACTTGAATAAGTAAAACGCAAACAAAATTTCTTTGGCTTGAGGCAAAACAAAATAACCAACCTAATAATCAGATAACGGTAGAAAGTGCTTGACAACGACATAAATAACGAAACGACCAACCAAATGCATCTCACAGAAGTATCATCCACAAACCAGTTGGCACTTGCAAAAACATAAATATGCATCAAACTAATAGGAATAACATTAAGGTTTTTGACTAATTGAGGCACACTCACTATGCAATAGAAATATAATAAACAGGGCAGATAAATAAATATATAAAAAAAAATCAAAGTCAAACTCAAAATACAAAATAATCAGTTAATCACACTAACACGATGCAAAAGAGTGAAGTCGATCTCCCAAGGATGAAAGACATTATCCTCCTTGTATCCAGAAAACGTGCAAACGTGGCGAAATTCCTCGTCCCACATGGCAAAAACGCCGCCGTTTGGAACCACCACCACCCTAGTAGAGTTCCTTTTGACACCCCTACTCCTGAATGAACTTTTGGGACCCTTCCATCTGATCTCCACTGACAGACCACCAATATCAATATCATCCCCTGCACCCTCACACACCCAATTATTAACCTCAAACCTTTGCACTCTTAGTTTCACCTCGTACTTTCGAGAAATAAGTGGAGGCCATGGCCTCCATCGAATCATTTTCACCACCATCTTACTTCTTTTCTCACACACACACACACACACTGTGAGATTTCAACTCTGGGTTATTATTTCTCTTTGGAAATATACATATAAAGGGAGGATTATGCAAACTATCCCTAAAATATGTGGTAATTATATCGACGGCCTTTATATTTGAGAAATTATAAAAATGCCCTTTATGTAAGAAACTTAAATTTATTAAGACAACCGGGGTTGTGCATTTGGATCGAATCGAATCAATAGTAATATTTGATTTTGATCCTGGCAAAACAAGAATAGAATTCAGATCAAATTGGACGATCCAATTCGATTCAATCCGATTTTGATCATTTTCTTAATTATTATTTTAGTTTTAAGGAACAAAAGCAATATAACATCTTTATTTTGCATCTAAAATTAAAGAAAAATTGAATTAAATATGATTATTTATTAGTGTTATATTTAAACTAACTCGAATTAAATAAATAGTTAGCATTTTATTAGTCTTATATTTATTTGTTATTATTTCTTAACTTAATTTAATATACTATCATGTATTTATTAAAATTTTAAACATTAAGATGGTTATTCGATTCGATCAGATTCTTAACTCCTGAAATTGATGATCAAATCGAAGGGAGGTTCGATCCCAGGACAAAAATCAGAAATCGGGTCAAATATTCAATTCGATCGAGAAATCAAATCATTCGATCGATTTTCAAACGATTCGATCCACCCGATCCATTGCGCACACCCCTAAAGACAACATTACAACTTCAAATCATAGCAACGACTAAAATTCGCATATATTTTTTTTTAAGTTTCAGATATTATTTGTTTTTACTTTTCTTTTGTTTTTTTCAACGAAATAAAGGAAGCTTAAGTTAATGTCTATTTTTTGAGTAATTTTGATATTACTTTTTGTTTCTTGTAAAAAATAAATGAGCATCATGAATTTAATACATTCAACAAAATGTAATACATTTTATACAAAAAATCGGCTATAAGGAGTCTCGTGTAATTTCTCAAACAGAGAAATGGTTTTTGTAGTTGTTCATATTTTAGGGGTATTTTGTGTAATTCTCATAAAATAAAAGCTCAAAAAGTAAATGAGAAAGGGATTAAAACGACAGGAATATGAATATCCGTTGTTTTCAAGATATGACGTAGATTTTGGATTTTGTTCGTGTGTTCTTTTGGTCAAATAGAGGAAGTGGAAATTGCGTTTGTTGCGACTGGAATGGAACGGCGTGAAAACAGATGTTGACTTGGTTAACAGAGTTTGGAAGGGTTAAGGAACATTTTTAGTTAGGAGGACAATTAATAAAGTCCTCGTCCGAATCGTAACCCGAGAACGCGCAACGGTCGCTTTTTGATGGATTTAACATATTAATATGTCGATATCAATAAAGACATTTTGCATCCATATTGACAAATAAATAATATTAATAACTCCTTAAAAGTTAAAACATGTTGGACGGAAGGTTTTTCTTTAGACCAAGAAAATGGTGTTCCATACTAATTTTTGTTTAATACTAAGTTGTAGTAGTTAGTGTTTTATTAACAATTGTTTGATGACTTCTTGTGGCGCTAAATTCCTAATCAGCACAGGTGCACAACCCATATAATCACGCCTAACTGAGTTTGGATTTGCGTGTATGTTGAGAATCACATTGCACCTATTTAAGTAATACATCGAATATAATATTCGATATATAAGAAAAATATTCGACATATATGAGAAACACAGTAAGTGGTCTTAGATCTTGAGGCTTATAAATACCTCAAGATCTGATAACTAAGGCATGTCATTTGTTTTACATTTATTGTTCACGTGTTATATACCAACCATTGTATTAGATGTATCACTTATCGCGATGCATCCAATCATTCGATTAATCCCCTATATTCGACATACACTCATATTTGATATAACATCAATATTCGACATATTGTTTTATACACTTTGCTGACTAAGCATCGGAGGGACTACGTCGTTCTTGCTCCAACTTAGTTCACATAAGTTTCCGTTGTGTAAGCGTGTTCCGAACAAAGCTAATCCAAAAAGGGAGCTCGAGGTTCAAGATTAGTCCATTTAGAGTATTTGAAGAGATTACGTATACCAAGACAAACATACACCAAACTATAGTCGCTTTCTGTGGGAACACAATATTTCACATATATAGGTAGCACGACACCCACTCCATCTATGAGGAGGGCTGGACCGATGAAAGTTGGGTACCAAAGAGAAAAAGGTTGAAGTTGATGCAAACCGCTGGAGCCCCGGCCGGAGATGTAGGTCCTCAAATTGAGTAGGATATCAAAAAATGTGAGAGACTAATAAAACAACAACGGATAGGGGAGTCCAAGATGCAACACCTAGGAGAATTTAACACAGTACCATTGGACCGTGCCCATCCCGACAGGGAACAGGGATAGGGTTGGATGCAGAGGTTGAATATAGATTAGTGAGGCGGAATGCGGATATATTTGCTTGGACTGATGATGATCTGAAAAAGATCGATCCCAAGATAATAGTGCACACTTTGGATATTGGCCCATTGGCTAAACTTGTGCAACAGAAGAAAAAAGAACTTCACTAAGGAGAATAATGAGGCGGCGCTATAAAGAAGAAATTGGTCGTCCGACACATCTATGATATAAGGTATTTGATGAGTGTCTAAAACACTCTTTACTAGACCTCATTATCACAAGTCAAATTGCAATTTCTTTAAGTATTTAGTGTATTTCAGTTCGTTTCCAAGTCTTTCAGATTTTAAAAGTCTATTGGTGAAAAAAAAAACATTTAAGTGGAGAAACGAGCTAAAGAAGGATGGATGCACACAATTCTATAAATGAAAATCAATAAACATAGACAACATCACACATTCGATGAAGGAGATCTACTTTATGTTAAGCTACGAGCATACCGTTAAGTCACAACAAATAATTACCCTCACAATAAGCTCTGCCGCCTTTACTTCGGACGCTTTCGCATTTGTCGTCGGATCAGAATAGTGGCGTACGAACGGGAGCTGCAAGACACCACACGGATCCACACATCGTCTCTTCTTCGGCCATTCATGGTGTTCCACCAGACGCGCCACCATCGCTTCTGCCGATCTTTGAAAATGGTGCACTTTTATAACTTTTGTCACAAGTACGCGTCTTTAGTTGAGTAGTGGGTTGAATTAGTCAGCCCATATTTTCTTATTTATATCCCATTCAGTTGTAATTATTTGACAAGTTAGTCAGGTATTTTTTTTTTCTCTTAATTTTTTCATCTCAATACTAGAAGTTCTACCTAAATTTGAATTAGGTACATTAATATGATATTAGGAGAGTATCATAAACTAATGATCTCAAGAGAAATATGGACGTGTGATGATGATTGGAGACTGTGATGGTGGCATGAGGTATATTTTGGATGGTTTAGGCCATTTGGGATGATGAAAAGTGTGTAACCCTTGTGTTATATAGCTATGGTGGAGGCTAATGTACTAATTAGAGTTTTTGATACTTTTGAGTGCACATTGTGCTTGGCGAAGTGCTAGTCGCGTTGGGTTCTATCTACGGGGCATGAGTTGCACTTGTCGGGCGCTAGTCGTGCTTGTTACTATTTTCAAGCGTGAGTCGCGCACGTGTGGCGCTTGTCTACTATTCTAACTTTGTATGATTTTAGTATTTTAGCTATAACTTCTTATTTGGATGTCAAAATTGAGATCCACCTTTTGCATTGGAAACTAGATATTCGTAGCGCTTTAATGGTATATGGCGCGACTTGTAATTCTTCTTTCACCGTGTCAACATGTATTGCAACAATGTCCATGTTTCGCTCTTTCTCATATCTCCTTTGTTCTGTCCCCGAATCACTCGTTATTTTGTTCATTAGATTCTTCATTTTAGTTTGAGTACTCATTTGATGTTGACTCATTTCCATGTTAATTTTGAGTATGTCAATAGAATCATTAGCTGAATCACCTGGTAAATAAGAAATAAGTCAAAATAGTAGTAGGGGCGCGACCGAACAAAGCTTGGTAGGGAGTCATTCTAGTAGCTGAATGTTTAGCAGTGTTGTACCAAAATTGTGCGACAGAAAGGTACCTTGACCACTTCTTAGGCTGATCCACAAAAACACATTAGGTAACACTCCACCGACCTGTTAACCACCTCAGTTTGCCCATCCATTTGAGGATGTTAAGCACCGCTAAATTTCAAAGTAGTTCCTACTTGTTTGAATATCTCATGCCATAAATGACTAAGAAATATGGGGGCCCTATCTGAAACGATAGATTTAGGGAGTCCATGTATGCTCTAATGTCATTTATAAAAATAGAGGATAAATATGAGGTTGTATAATGAGTAGGAAGAGAAATGAACCTGGCAAACTTAGATAACTTGTCAACCAAAACCCATATTATTGTTTTTCCTATAGAGTTAGGAAGACGAGTTATAAAACCCATGTTGATATATTTCCATGTGTTGCTTAGAATTGATAGAGGTTTGAGAAGTCCTTATGGTTTGCCTGTTTGGTACTTTATCTGTTGGCAATCTAACGTTTTTTTACATATGCATGTATGTCCTCCTTGATGCATGGCCAATGGAAAGCTGTTGAAACTCGAGCTAATGTGGATTTGATACCTAAATATCCTTCAGCGGGTGAACTGTGGAACTTCTGAATGAGCTTGGAGTGAAGGTCAGCATAATCAGATACAAATACTCTGTTTTTGAAGTAGATCAGATCTCCCTTTGAATGCTATTGTTCTGGATCAGCAACTAATGTTACTTTTTTCATGAATTGTATACCTTCAAGATGAAGTAAGCACGGACCTGGTCCATCCAAGGTGTCGTGACCATTGAAATAGCAGCATGTTCAGGTGAGATAACTCAACAGAGCATGTGCTACTTTATTTTTCTTGCTTAGTTTATAGTACACTTTATAATTGTAACCAATCAGTTTAGAAATCCACTTTTGTTGCTCGGATATATGAATAGCCTGTTTAAGCATGTGTCTTAGACTTTGATGGTCCGTAAATATTCTGAATGTGTTCCTGAGTAAATAGTGGCGCAAATTTTTTTCAGCCTCCGTGACAGCAAAAAAATCATTGTTGTATGCAGATTGTGCTTGCATTCTGGGTGACATTTTTCGGCTGAAAAAGGCAATGGGATGTTCTTGCTGCGATAGAACAGCACCAACAGCTACATCGGAAGCATTGGTGGTTAAATCAAAGGGTAAATTAAAATCTGGAGAGCAAGGACGGGCAGAGTCATCATCAGCTGCTTTATTTTTTTCAAAAGCTTTTTGTGTATTTGTATTCCATGTAAACTGATATGTCTTTAATAAATTCGCGAGAGGAGCGACGTGGGTGGCGTAGTGATGCACAAAGCGTCTATAGTACCCAGTGAGATCGAGAAACCCACGTAAAGCAGTCACCGTGGTTGGGACATGCCATTCAACAATGGCTTGGACCTTCTCTGGATTGACTTGCACACCCTCTTTACAAATTATATGCCCCAAATAATGAACCGTAGGAACACAAAAAACGCACTTGCTAATTTTGGCATAAAAATGGTTAAAAGATAACAACTTAAAAACTATTTTAGGATGTTCCTCATGTTCTCCCTAATTAGCACTATAGACAAGTATATCATCAAAAAAGACAAGAACAAATTTACGTAAATGACCCCTGAATAAATCGTTCATAGTTGCCTAAAAACTTGACGGCGCATTGGTTAGGCCGAATGGCATGACCAAAAAACTCGTAGTGCCCGTCACAGATTTGAAAAGTTGTTTTATGAATGTCTTCTTCAGCCAAATGAATCTGATGATACCCTGAACGTAAATCTAGTTTTGTAAAAATTGTTGCTCCTTTCAATTCATCAAGTAACTCATCTACTGTTGGGATAGAAAGTCTATCCTTAACAATAATTGCATTTAAAGCCATGTAATCTACACAAAGTCGTCAAGTCACATCTTTCTTACGTACGAGTAGTACTGGTGAAGAATATGGGCTGCTACTTGGCCTAATCACCCCTTCATTCAGCATCTTAGTTATCATTTCTGTCATTATAGCTTTTTGGTAGTGAGGGTACCGATAAAGCTTAACGTTGACATGTATGGAATCTGAGATGAGATGTGTGTGATGATCGTGATCACGGGGTGGGGGAAGTGTAATAGGCTTAGCAAACATCTGTTCAAACTCATCAAGTTGTAACGTGTGGCAGACTTTTGAAATAAAAGCACCTGTTACATCGATTATTTCTTGCAAATCATCAACAGACACAAAGTACAAAGTACTTAATGAATCTGTATGCAACATCCATTGAAACTATTGGTGGTTTACCTCTTGCAAGCTAGTTTCACCCAACAACTTCACTCGACGTCCCCTGAAATTGAACTCCATATGTGGATCAACGTAGTTAGTTAAAATATCTCCCAATGTCTGCATTCATTGAACACCTAATACCAAATCTGCTCCATGAATAGGCATAGCCAATAATGGTATTATAAAGATAGTACCGACTAAATTAAGTTTGATGTCTTTACATTCTCCACTGCATGTAATTCGTGCGCCATTGCCAACCATTAACCTGGTCTGGTTTCTCCTGATAATTGTTAGTGCTAGCTGTTGCACCAATCTGGGTTGTACAATGTTGTGGGTACTTCCCGAATCGATCAAAATACTGATATTCATGTTATTAATTCGTCCACTAACACGCAACGTTTGAGGAACTAAAATCCATGTATAAGCGGCTACGGTTATTCGAAATTATACTTTTTCTATATCTCATTGGTAACAAGCAGGCTCTTTGGACTGTGTAGGGATCTCTACGAACTCTTCATCATGTATAGATTTTGAATCTGACGTTGCTATTGGTTCAGAGTCATCTGCCAAAAGTGTGAGAAATTGTGCCCCTTTGCATTTGTGTCCAAGCCCGTATTTTTGTCAAATTAAAGCAAAGTCCTTTTGCCCGTTTTGTTTGAATTTTCGTGTTGTTAAGCCGACGAACTGGATACTATTGTGGTATCCGTGGGGAAGACAAAGCTAGGGGCAACGCTGGTAAAAAAACACCTTGAAAATTTGAGCCGAACCGAGGGTATGGTGCCCTGACTCTTGTGTCTCGTATCTTGTCCTCAAGTAATTTTGCCAATGATATAGCTTGCTCAATCGTGGTTGACCTTAGAATGGGTAGTTCACTCTTATGTCCTTTCTCAAACCAGAAATAAAGCAATTTAAAATCGCTTCAACACTCAAACCTGTAACAAAACTACAAATATGCTCAAACTGCAGTTGGTATTCATGAATAGAGTTATTTTGTCCTAGTTTGAAAAGCGTAGCTTGATGATTTTCATATGTGGAAGGTCCAAATCTGATTGACAAATCACGTGCAAATTTCTCCGATGCATTCAACAAAAAATTGTGGTGCAACCGCTTGTATCAGTTCAAAGCATTCCTCTTCGTACAAATTGAAGCAATTTGCAAATGTTGTTCATTAGGAATCTGATATAATGTGAAGTATTGATCAACTTGGAACAACCAATCCAACGAACCAGTCCCATCAAACATAGGCAAATCTAGTTGTTGGAGTTTGGGTTGTTGAAATAGAGGATTAGGGATTTATGCTGCAAATGGGCTTGTGTGAGAGGGGCTAGTAACATTATATAGTTGAGTTGTGGGCTGAAAAGAGCTGGAGGCCATGGGGATTTTAGTTTCGCGTTGTTTAGAGTGTAAGTTTCTTATTTATGCCATAAAAAAACCATGGAATTATTATGTTGTGATTGCTGCATGATAAATTGGCCCAATTTATCATCTTGATCTCGAGATTACCGTGCAAGGGTTTCAACAACTGTTTCAGCCATTTTCGTAGTTTGTTCTTGCATTTGTTTCTAGTGCAAAACATGCCTTTCTGTTAGTTCCTCACGTGAGGCACACAATATGGCTTGTTGGGACTCACCAGAAGCATGAGGTGTGTGACTTTGTGTTGGTTTAGGAGGCATGATTTCACTGGATGAAAGCACCAATGATACTCTCCTAATATCAAATTAATGTACCTAATTCGAGTTTAGGTGGAACTCCTAGAATTGAGATGAGAAAATTAAGAGAAAATAACAAAATATCTGATTAATATGTCAAATAATTACATTTGAATGGGATATGAATAAGCAAATACGTGCACTTGTAACAAAAATTAGAGCTTATCTAAAAATAATCTTATCTAGAATTAATTTAAGGACTGAAATTAAATAACAAGACATAATTTAATAATTAAATAAAATAACAATTTGGGCTTGAGATGCTAAAGTCTTCCATCCATTTGGGAGCCTTTATGGAGCGATTGGACCTACAATTGAGAGTTGGGCCCGTAACAGTTTAGTTCATAGTTAGAAGAGTAAGGTGATTTAAGCCAAGATCCAGTCGGAAGAAACATAGCAACGAAGATTGAAGGTAGGAGCGCCAAATCCCTTTGTGATTGATAGTTTATCTTTCCTTCACGTTTTTACTATGATGCTCTTTTCTATTTGTGTTGTTGAACTTGAAATCATGAGTAGTTAGTCTACCCAATGTTTGGAATAGAATGTAGTTATCGATTACTGCACTTGGAACATATGTTTTGTTATTTTTATTGAATTTGAGTTTTGCTAGATCTTGTTTGTTGCTTATGCTACTTTATATGATTAACACGTGCAAATTTCTAGGGAGTCAAAGTATTGATGCTAGGTTGTCTTGTATTATCCGAATTACGTATTATGCAATTGTTTACACAACTCAGATATAGAAAATCACACAAATAATCTCTAGATCTTTGTTTATATAACGCTAACGAGGTGTTTGGATTAATAAGACACTTCAATTATTTTCTAAAACTTTATATGGATCCTTGACATAGTGAACTTGGGAGGATCATTCGATCTAACGATCTAAGCAATTAAGAAATTAGAGGATTAATTAAGTATTGCGAAAGTGAATGTAATTAGTCAAAGGAACATTAGGAACAACAAGAACTCAACAGAAAGAAGCATTAAAAAGGTTCTTCTAGTTCACCCTGAAACAATTAGGTAATTATATTAATCCTCATCCAGAATAAGACATTTGAGCATATAATCTTTAATACTTAGGCAAAACGAATTGAAGGAAAACCCATCTGATTTTTTTTTTCTTTTGGCACAAGGGCTTCAACATGGATCGATTTCGGACTAGAGTTTGGAGAAATTATTTCGCACAATCGCTACACGATGATGTAGTGCAACAATTTGGGTACTATGTATACACGGTGCAAATAGTTATATTTATTTTCTTTCGTTTACATATTTTATTTATCTAAATATTTAGTTGCACCACAACATCAAACAATGACTTATAAAATAATCTTCCTAGAATTAATCCAGGTCCATTTCATCAATCTACAATGGAATCCAATTGAATTGGAATCTAAGACTATGTCACGAATAATCATGTGCAAGAAAAGAAAAAAAGGTCACTTAATAATATTTCAAGATAAATGTATGAAGTCTCATTTTACGAAAAAAGAAAAGTACATAGTTGGATCTTAATTTATTCAGAAATTAGACCCAATTCATCTTAAATACGCTTTTAAGTTTTTTTTGTGATAATTAAGTACGCTTTTGATTTGGTCCTCCTGTCTGATCCATTTGAATCCGATTTTAATCTAGTTAAATTTGGCCCATTTGCCACATCTATTCGGCATCATGTGAATTTAAACCATAAGACGGGTTTTTAATGGTTGTGCACGTTATTGTGAGTATATCCAGACTCCAAAGACCTCTTACGTTAGGAACTTAGGATGCATTACGACTTTACGAGTTAACGCCTTAACGCTAACAGTACACTGGTGTTTTGTTAACCCAAAACATTTATTAAGATCAGATCTTCAATTGATTAATTCGCATTTTATGCAGAGTTTGTATGGTTTATGCTTTAATAGATACATAAAGAAATATATTACATCAAAATTCGATCAAATTATATAAACATTATATAAGGTAGATATAAAAAAACTAAAACATATATAAGTCTGAGAAAGCGATAAATCAATTTTTTATTCCAATAATTTTACATTTAAAAAATAAAATCGTAGACATACATTACCATCAACCACATTAATAATCATGTGTCTTCTATGTGCTTCGATGGAAAAAGGAAATAAATTCGGAAGGCTTGGGGTTTAAAAGAATGAAGAGAAAAGTGATTACGATCAAAGCGGTCCTAGGTTTGTATTACGAGGGGATATTACAAAGGGGTCGTATGAGGGCATGATTATCAAGGTTCTAAATTTTTGATCCCCTTTTTCGGAGTACCAAGTCCACATTTTATAGGCGGGAGGAAGCTGCTCTTTCTCGTGGGCTTTAATTTGTCGAATGGGATGAGGCCAAGTGGACATGAGTTGTGGGCCCCGTGCTTAGTTGATGTGTGTGGTCTTCGTGATTTTAAGAGGGGAGGACAAGTGTCAGTGTGTCAAGAGGTGCGCTTTGTTTGCTTTGTTTTCTCTAGGTAGTATATCAGGGTCATGCTAAATTATCCTGATCTTAGTCACACGATAAGATCATTCGAGGGGTGCTTTGTCACCTTCTTCGTATTAGGCCGGGTCGATCTAGTTGCCTCGTATGATCTCTTGAGACAATCGTCTCGTACCTTCCTTCTGTTGTTGTTCTCGTAGGAGTTGGTTTGGGGAAATAATCTTAGCTCATGGGTTGCCCTTGTAACAAAGTTTGAAATTTCTTCGAGGCGACTTGATTTGCATATTTTCGTTGATGAGTTGAAAAAAATGATGTATATTATCAAACATTTTTTTTGAAATTCAGGGTTTCACCATAAATATTGACATGCAAGAAAAAGAAACCATGCAATAAAATTTTCAGTTTGTACGTAGATTATCGCAAACATAAATATGGTCATTGCATAATGCCTTGTGGATCATAGTACTTATTAAGATACCAGTAGTATAAATTCTCAAGTAGTTTTGCAATGTACCTAATAATTAAACATGCACGCGCCTCTTAGATTACATATCCAATCAACCAATTAATTCCGTGTCGTTAATCCAAACCAATAAATCTCTAAATTTAAAAAACTTATCGACTTCGTGGCTTACCACTTCATGAGTGATTCCTAGAAAACAACATATATTTCGAAAATTAAAATATTGATAATTTTGCCTACATATGCAAAAACTAGAGTGTGTGCATATATACGTGCAGAGCATATGAACACGTAGACGATATATATCGGGAGATTAATATCAGCAAGGGCGATATTTTTATCAATAAATCAAAACCAAAATCTTGTTTGATTAAAATAAAGCATTGGTCTTGCTTTAATATATATTGCCACTATATGAATTAAATCTAGTTTAGGTCAAAAAAGTTTTCGTTCAATGAAATCTTTATAAGGAAAATGGAGAATAATGCTATAAATGTGAATATGTGATGACCAGACTTTAGTAAATTATACAATTTTATAGTAAATTTATAATCCCTCATATTTATGGTATCTGCTAAAATTCTAATTAAGAAAGACGAGATTATTGAGGGACATAGATGTTTGAAAATATTTCATTATATCTCGATAAAGTCAAAAAAGACAAAAGAAAACAAGAAAAAAAACATTTAATGACCTGTTTTATAGTTTTAGTAACATAAATTACTTTTATAGTTATAGATAAAATCTAGTAACATCTTTTAATTATGATATGCATTACCGAGTAGTAAACGCGTATGACAGACATTACACCGTTTGGAAACATTGCGATCTTTCAACAAAAAAAACCCGCCACCTTCCTCTTCCATTTGTGCTTATTTCAAGAATGACAGTTGTACTTGCGACCTTAAAAAGACACACCATTGTTTTAATTAGCGTATGTTCGATACAACACACAAAGAGAGACTAGGTAAACAAAGGGTTGCTACATATGATCTTCTGTCTCTGCTGACTAATTCATTAACTCATCTTGTGCGGTGTAGACTATTATATTCCAATATTTCATACTTCCTTTTGAAAATTCCCTCTTCTCCAAAGTGTACATATTTATTTTTGATTAAATGTGCACAGCTTGAATTTCATTAGTAGGAATCATGGGGAATACTTGTGTTACAGGAAAAATTGCAAAAGACAGTTTATTCTATTCTTTATGGTCCTCTTTATCACTAGATATGGCTGTGTCTAACAAAGAAAATAAGCCTCGATTGCCTTCCCCAAGAGCAACGAAAGGTCCCGAATTGATTCTTGTTCAGTCGTCTGACCTCATGAAGATCGAAGACGAGATTAACAAGTCGTTGAAGCCCGCCAAAGTCGAATCGTTTATGATAGCGAAGAAAGAGCCTAACCAGGTGATCGCGAATCACGACAGAAAATGTTCTGAAGTACCTAAACCTGATCACGTGTTCATGGTAATTACCCAAAGTCCTCGTGCTCAGCCACCGAAGAAACCTATGAACGTTAAGAGAACGATGAGTATCGGTCTTCAGGTCGATTCTGTGCTTAAAGCCAAAACGGGACACTTGAAGGAGCACTTTAACTTGGGTGACAAACTCGGTCATGGACAGTATGGGACGACGTTTCTCTGCGTGGAGAGGAAAACAGGAAAGCATTACGCCTGTAAAGCTATTGCAAAGAGAAACTTGTTGACAGTTGAAGATATGGACGACGTGAGAAGAGAGGTTGAGATCATGCATCACTTGTCGGGGCACCCCAATATTATCTCGATTAAGGGGGCGTACGAGGATTCTGTGGCGGTTAATGTTGTAATGGAGCTATGCGCTGGAGGCGAGCTTTTCGATAGAATCGTTAAACATGGGCATTACTCTGAGAAAAAGGCTGCAGAACTTACTAGGACAATCATTGGTGTTGTCGAAGCTTGCCATTCTTTAGGGATCATACATCGTGATCTTAAGCCCGAGAATTTTCTTTTCGTTAATGAGGAGGAGGATTCGCCGGTAAGGGCAATAGATTTTGGATTGTCAGTGTTCTTTAAACCAGGTATATTTCACGAAAAGATCGTGCATTTTAGAGTTAATTAAGTCCGCGTTATGACATTATACCATTGTTTGGTTTAAACAGGGGAATTCTTCAGTGATGTGGTAGGAAGCCCGTATTATATTGCGCCGGAGGTGCTCAATAAGCGTTATGGACCAGAGGCGGATGTCTGGAGTGCGGGTGTTATAGTTTATATTCTATTATGTGGTGTGCCTCCATTTTGGGGTGGTAAGTTATGGAAGATTACTACACACATAGTTTGGTAAGAATGCTGTTTCTTATTATATATAAACTAAAACATGTTTCGGCTTTTGTTTGTACAGCGAGTGAACAAGAAATCTTTGAAGCAATTTTGCATAGCGATATTGACTTCTGCTCGGATCCCTGGCCGAAAATCTCCAAAAGCGCAAAAGATTTGGTATCGAAGATGCTTGTTAGAGATCCGAGAAAACGTATTACAGCTCATCAAGTTCTCTGTAAGTTGCATCCTTCTAAGGGTGAAGCCTTTGGTTAATAGACATGTATATTGAATTTTTAGGCTTTTATCTCAAATCACTGCTTAAAGTTTATAAGATGATTACAAATAACAAGACCTTTTATTAACTTTCATGTTTGATTTTGTTGTACTGCAGGTCATCCATGGGTGCAGATCGAGGGAATAGCATCTGATGTGCCTCTCGATTCTGTCTTAAATCGGTTGACGCAGTTCTCAGCCATGGACAAGCTTAAAAAAATGGCGCTAAGGGTACATAGATTATACATATTATCGTAAATCGTAAAACATATAAAAGAATCTTAAGCACTTCCAATTTGTAACATATGATGATATGATAGACCTTAGGAGAAGCAAGCTTTTTACATAGTAACTCATTTCCATGACGGCTTCACTCATTTTTAGTATGTGTAATTACTTGTGTTATATTAGTTACAATCTTGAGATGAGTATGCTTTTGGTTACAGGTGATTGCAGAGAGCCTCTCCGAAGAAAAAATTGCTGGATTAAAAGAAATGTTTAAAATGATCGACACGGATAACAGTGGCTACATCACTTCAGAAGAACTCAAGACTGGCCTCAAAAGATTTGGAGCTAATCTAAGCGAGTCAGAAATACATGAGTTGATGAAAGCCGTGAGTATCTCCTTTTCTCGTTTCAAATAAGAGTATCGCGTCTAATAGCGCATTGTTATATCTAACATGATCTGCTTGTTTGTTACCCAGGCGGATGTTGACAATAGCGGTACAATCGACTATGGAGAGTTCATTGCAGCAACGCTGCACATGAACGAAATAGAAAATGAAGATCATCTGTTGAAAGCATTTTCATACTTCGACAAAGATGGGAGTGGTTTTATTACACACGACGAGCTTCAAAAATCTTGCCAAGAGTTAGGCATTGAGGATTCCCACTTGGAAGAAATTATTAAAGAAGCCGATCAAAACAATGTAAGAGTCTCTAGAACTGCTATTTCAACCTTGATTTTTCCGTTTTTGTATTGAAAAGTAGTTGGATGTTCGATAATATGAACTTATAACAATCATCATATTGCAGGATGGTCGAATAGACTACAACGAGTTTGTCGCTCTGATGCGAAAAGGGGATAAAGATTTTGGTAAGAAGAGGTTTCAGGACAATGTGAAAGTTGGATTCAGGGAGACAATGCCGGTTCATTAACATGAACATTCTGTATTCTTTCTTTCAAAATTTTGTCATAGATATGCAAGTTATTGTAGGTTTAAGCGTTACAAGAAAAATGAAAAAGAAAAAACAAGGATGGCTTTTTACTTGCGTCAAATTCAGATCTCTCTACGTATAAGTTCATACAAGCTACAACTTTTTTGAGCTTATTCCATACACAACTTTCTCGCGAATATTCCTATTTAAGGCGGAATGTAAGAGTAAATTTGTACTTTGCAGAGCATTACCAGCTCTGTAATTTTTTTTTTATAGAGTTTGATACCTACGACTAAATATTGAAGACTTGCTAATGATAATGCTGTTAGTTTCTCATCTAGGCCATTAAGTCCAAATTAAAATTTTGGATTATGACACACCACATCTAAGTAGATAATAATATACAGAGAGAATTTGAGAGATTGGTTGTTGCTTTCAAGCTTCAACATTATTTGGCATTCGATTAAGGAGTAAAATAAAAAAAATTACCTTGTGTTATTTTTAGTTGTCAAAACAACCGATGTTATTTTAATAGCAAAACAATAAATTAAAGTCAATAACAAACAACTCTGAACAAAACAAATTTGCAACACACGCGTGGTAGACTGGTAGTTGCAGCAGGTATATTTCGACAGTGAATTACTTGTCAACCCTCAATTTGATATAGTTAAAACTTAAAATAATGCAATGCATATCTCTGATTATTATTTCCACCGTAGTAAAGTATATATTAGTGAATTTTCTATTTAAGAACTAAAACTTGAAATAAAAAAATTCTACCATGCATTCATCTTCTTTAAATCCACCAAATAATCGATTTAAAATATTAACATTTTTCTTCACGTAATACATCGATTCTTTCTCCTCTTACTTCTAAATTGCTAAAATACCCTGAACCCAACCACAAGTAACATGTGAGCAAAAAGTGTGTAGGCAAAGGGTACACTCGACCAAGTGTGATAGAATAACCCCAAATACAAGTTTACAAAGAGAATGAGGTATAAATAGAAGATAAACAACTCACAAAACAACAAGAGAGAAAAGAGGCAAATCATACACACAAGCAACATGAACACATTGTTGAATCATCACAAAGAACTAATTGTTGTTCACACTTAAAAGAGGCATTCATCAAAGCAACAAATTCAGCAGAGAAGATTTGGCAAAAGAGAATACACAACCATCCTCACGATCGCATCAGAAACATATTCTTTCAATTTTTCTGTGTAGTTATTTGTTTATGATGTTATTTGTTTTGAGTTTTGAAACGTTGAGCAACTAATTACTTTATGCTTAGAGTTTTATGTGCCAAAATATGTTTTGACTGAATTATTGGATGCATGTTTATTTGATTATCTTATGCGCAATACTTCAAGCGGATTACTTTAGGGCCACATGACTCTTGCTAGGGGCTACTCGCTCAATCCCTTTCTGCCATAAAAGTGCAAGATACCTCCTTCTTAAATTGGAAGAGGCCACGTTCAGGACCACGCACTACTAGCGCCTAAACACCAAGACCACACTGTGACTAGCACAACCAAGCGCTAGTAGCGTATGCTTGACAGAACAAGGCGCAACATGAGGCACTGGAGGGGCACAAGGTGCCACATGAGACACTGGAGGGGCACTACTAGCGCATGGACACACGTTCACCGCGACTTACACCACAAGTAACGTGTGAGCAAAAAGTGTTTAGGCAAAGGATAAACTCGACCAAGTCTGATAGAATAACTCTATATACGAGTTTATAAAGAGAGTGTGGTATAAATAGAAGATAACCAACTCACACCACATCAAAAGAGAAAGGAGGTGAATCATACAAGCAACAAGAGCACATTTTTGAATCATCACAAATAACTAATTGTCGTTCATGCTTAAAGGAGGCATTCATCAAAGCAACAGATTCAACCGAGAAGATTTGGCAAAAGAGAATACGCAACTATCTTCACGATCGAATCACAAAGATAATTATTTCAATTTATCAATGTTTTATTATTTGTTTATGATGTTGTTTATTTTGAGTTTTGAAACGACAACTAAATACTTTATGCTTAAAGCTAGATATTAGTTGGACCTGACACTACGTGTAAAAATACGTTTTGATATGAATTAGTGAGCGTATGTTTATTTGTATTGTTGTGAGTGACTAAACTACCCTTCACTTTTATAATTAAATAATATTTTATTTGATATACGGGAGGTTATGATAAACCTCAAATTAGAAAGATGTAAATGATGAAGGTCGATAGAATTTGCCCATAACTTGATAAAGTAACGGCACATTTGGATGCCCTTAATAGGCCATATTAATTAAATAATGTGGGTTTATACCACATTTGGTTGGCAAATAAAAGGTAGAAGAGGCCCAAGATAAATTGTTTTTTTTTTTGAGCATGTTTTCACATAACTAATCTCACCTCTCCCCCCCCCCCCCCCCCATGATAATTTAATGCCACAACCACCAGGTCCAGCTATTTTGTGAAATGACTTATTTGCCTTTGCTTTTTCGAAAAAAATTACCTTTCACTTTATATTTACAATTTGTATTTTAAAAAATTGATTTCTTCTTCTTTCTTCTTCTCTCCTCCCCGCCACCCCTACCCCACGCCCACCACCACCGTCACCCCTTCCGCCTCCAACACTGAATCAAAAAAGCCCATTCACCACCATAGACAGTTTCTCCCCCATGTTGCGGCTCCGACAAGGTCGAAGATTCAGGTCAAATTGAAAGCAAATCGAAAGTCCAAACGCGGAGCTTCAGATTCCTCGATTTCATCGCCATCCTGGATTTGGTGATGGGTTTTGGTGATTTTGCTACGACTGGGAGTGAGAGACTCAGTTGATTGGAAGGATTTGGGCGAGAATGGTGGTGGTGGTGGCGACGGCTTTGACGAGGTCACCGCAAGGACTTACGTAGTCGGCTCCATAATCGTGTGGGGTCAATTTTTGTGATGGAATTGAGGAAGATGAATGTGATGTGTGGGTGGAGTGAGAGGCGAATGGTTGTTGTGGTGGTTGTCATGAGGTGGAGGTGAAGTGAGCATGAAGAAGATGAATTTTGATTTTTTTTTTTGGTACTCTTTTGATTTTTTGTTATTTATGCTTATTTTTAAAGTCTTTATATTAAATTTAGTTTTGAGGAAAAGATATATCAAAAGTAATTTTCTAGTTTTGAAGATGATATTAAATATGAAGTTTTATCGTAAAATTAAAAAATATAAGGAGATAAATATAAGTAATTACAAATAAATTGGTGAAATAATGATTCTTTTTTCTTTTGCCACAACTTAAGGGTAGTTTTGGTATTTCAGAGAATTATGTGGATGTGTATGTGCAACCAAACATGAGTTTTAGTAAAATTAACTGTTAGAAGGTGAGATTTTTTTTGGCAACCAAATATAAAATTAATTGTTTTATTTAGTATAATCTTAACACTAATGGGTTTTCAGCTCACGGGACAACCAAATGTGACGAGAAAATACTTGTATAGACCTAGGTCCACACTCCTCTTGTGGTCATTAATTTGACACATCATTAGTAAATGATGTGTCAAATTAATGACCACAAGAGGAGTGTGGACCTAGATCTATACAAGTATTTTCCCAATGTGACGTAAGAATGATTGATGAACCATGCAGTACATTTAAAACCTTTTTGGTGTTTAATGTTTATCGAACGTACAACAACAACGACAACAACAGACATCCTTCAACCACAATTACAACCCGAGTCATTCTCAAACGTCGAAAGAATTGTGCAGTCTCCAGATCCACGGCTGATATTTCTCAGGTTGATGGATTGAGGAGCTCAGCCGCACGATCGAAATAGCCGTGCAAACATTTTCTGACAACTCATGGCGGTTGGTGGAACTTGGAAGCACGTCAAGCTGAAAAAACCAATAACATTGCTCAGTTGCGCCACGTAAGCCTCTGACGAGACAACCCTCAACCCAAAATTATTATAAAAAATATATTGCCCATTATGCATTTTACCTAAAGACAAGTTCATATCTTGTCGTGTGATGCATTTGAAGTAGTGACGATAGTGAATTTCCATTCAAGCAATATTTGACCTTAGATTATATTCTAATATATTATTTGGATAACTGTCCAACACAGCCATTTAATTTATTCATTTATTAGATTATATTCTAATATATTATTTGGATTACTGTCCAACACAACCATTTAATTTATTCATTTATCGCTATCAGTAAACCCAATCTCACCAGTTTGATCATGACTCACGAGTATATAATAACATAAATTAAGAGATTATTGTTTTCACGACACCCGATCATGTTTGCTTGAACATATCCGCATATGTAAGAGATATGCCATTACAAATTACATGCTATGGGACATTAAGCAAGGAAATATGTTCATACAATATAGGCTTAATTCCATTAAACCCCTTCACATTTAATCTGTTTTGCAATGTTTCTCCTAGCGTTTAAAAAAGAAAAACTTGTCATCTCACACATTGAAAATTGTGTAAACTCTCTCCTAAGACCAAATGTAACGAAAATAAAGAATATGAGTTTTTTTTTTTTAAGAACGTGTGTTCAAATGAATGATTGATCGACTGTTTTAGGAAAAATTAGCACAAAATCGAGTGGATGAGGAGGACACTTTTCTCTTTTTAAAACGTTAAGAAGAACAACGTATAAAATACACTACGTGTTGAAGGGTTACAAAATCGACTAGATGAGGTGAGCATTTTCTCTTTTTGAATATTATAGTAACATTGCGAAATACTTTATATGTTCAGGGGTTAACAATTTTTTTCTTAAGAACAATGTGAATGCTCTAAAGCAAAAACGGTTACGCTTGTTTGATTTGGATGATGCTGAAAATACGTGTTCCATTTGCATTTAGGTGATTATTCGTTTTATTCCAATTATAGTCTAGCTAAAGCTATATATTTCCTGCTTTTATAGCTTAGACTTTTGTATAATAAATAAATAAAATTAAAGGTTAAAGTTTGAAAGAGATTGTGTAATATCACCACCTTTTTTGTTTTGTTTTCCTTTTCTAAAAAAAAAAAAGAAAGAAAAGGAAACTGACCATTTTAGTAAATTATTCTCCGTAGTGGCGAGGGGATCAAGCAATTGGTATAATTCTACTTACACTATTTTGGGAAAAAAATATAATCGTAATCTGTTTCCCACTTTTGCCGAATGAAAAATAATTCTTTTACAGAAAATCAGGAAGTATAGTAATTTAATTTGCAACAAATAAACTATAGGTTAGTTATGCTATGGCAGTTTTGTCATTTGATTACTTCCATGAAAATATATAATCCAAATTCTCCATTAAACACGGGAAAAAAAAAAACTGCCGTTCCCCCCCCCCCCCCCCCCTTCTCTCTCTCTCTCTCTCTCTCTCTCTCTCTCTCTCTCTCTCTCTCACTCTCTCTCTCACCATTTATACAAAGCAACATTCAAATATAATTTGCTGTACAGCAGCAAAACTGTGCTGCCACGACCATCAGACAATTTCATTACAACCTGAAAAAGTAGTAAACAAAGGTACGAAAAAGACAACCTTTTTGTTAACTGATCTCCGTTTCTTGAATACTTCTGTACTAAGTGGTTGGTTTCCATCTTAATCACTTGTGATTTGACAAGTTTCTTGTTTTGTTTTTGGAATTTAACTGTTCTTGATCTTTCTTTTTAACGATCTTTCTGTTTATATTGTACTGAACAACTAACTGTTCATAGTTGTTAGTTTTTTGTTTTTAGTTCTGTTTACATCACTTTAGCAGTTTCTGATCATTTTGTGCATTTCAATCTTAACAAGATTCTTCTCTGTCATATATCTGCATCTGGGATTTCAATAACTGCTCGTTCGATTATGTTTTGATTCGCTTAGGTTGATTTTTGAAAGGAATGGAGATCGATAATGGCGCTTTAATTGAAGATGAAAAAGAAGTAGTTATAGTTGAGAAATCAAGTGACCAAGGGTCAACGCAGTTATCTGGCCAAAATGACAAAGTAGAGGGTGGTGATACATCTGTACCACCAGTTGATTCCCCTGCAACGGATATAAAGACTAAAGATTCACACGTGAACGGCTCGAAGAAGAACCCCAAGTTGGAAAAGAATCAAACTAATTCAAAGGGAACGGTGGTTGCGTTTGGACGCAGCACGAGGGCGAGTTTAACGCATAGTCTCTCGTTCCCCGACAAAGGCCGAAGAAGCATTGAGGTGCATCCACATAAGTTGGATGTCAAGCAAACAAAAGGGCCCAGAGTTGAGTCCCAAATTGCAAATGGGAATGTTAGTCCGCGTGTGACAAATGCAGGCAAGGCGATCAGCAAACGTGCAACTTTACCAGCTTCTTCAAGCCTTCGTCAGTCTTTGGTAAAAACTCTTACCCTCTGTGCATCACTTGTTGCTGTATTTTATGCCTAACATTTAGCCGTGGTGTTTCATTTGTACGTGTTGAATTCAGTCCGTCAAAAAGCCATCAGCTAATGGAACCGCAGCTAATCCTGCAAAAGATATGTATGTGGCATTGTCATTGATTAGTGCCTTGCCCTTTTCTTGTATATCAGTAGCTTTTCTTATTAACAAAGACTGGTATCTGTAATTTCTGTTGTTTATTTGCTTATCCCCAAAATATCGTCTTTTCTGGACTTCTCATTGACAATGTAGGTCGAACTCCAGATTGGTTGAAAAAGAGACAGAACTTGGAAAAATTGCAGTGCGTGTGAAGGTGGACGAGGATTCCCTTTCGACTACCTCATCGTATTGCTCTTCTTAAACTTCTGAATATGTTACATTCATGTTCCAGCACTTATTTGTGGTTTCTATGCGACTAAATATTGATAAATTTGTACTGGATTACCCCTAGGACACAGCAGAGGATTAATGCTTCAGCATTAGCATCCCGGCTGGAAGAACGTGCTGTAAAGCGAAAAGAGGTATACATAAAATCCCGTAATTCATTGAAATCTCTGAATATTTACGTGTAAATGCATCATCGAGTAACAGATATCCATCTTGATCATCAGTTCAATTCAAAGATAGAAGAGAAAACACATGCTGAGGAAGTGAAAAAAAGTAACTTGCAAGCGAAATCTAAGGTGTACTTTCCGAATCTACTTTTACAAAGATCTTTAATTTATGAAGTACTAGAATTCCATAGCGTGTACGTTTCTTTGATCCTCCTCTAACAATATTAGGAAACACAAGAGGCTGAAATAAAGCAACTGAGGAAGAATTTGACATTTAAAGCTACACCTATGCCTACATTCTACAAAGAACCTCCGGCGAAGGTTGTACTGAAGAAGGTAGTATTCTTGAGTGTCGTTTTACACCGCAGAGTGCATGACAAATAAAAGTAATAAGTCGTAATTTGTTCTGTAGGACCTAAGGAACATTTATTTTGATTTCAGTTCAACAGTTTCGTACTTTGGAATGAACATTTTGATGTTGAAAAGTGGATATAGCATGCCTTCTTTAAACGTTTGACTTTGTGATTTCTTGGCTACACGATTTTTTTTAATTTATCATGATTTAGTTGGTTAGAGTTATTAACTTATGATTTCATGAAAGAAACTGATTTTTCTGCAGAATGTTTGAAACCACCCTTGAATGTGAAAAGTAGCATTATAAGCTTTAGAGTAAGACCATGTATTAAGAAGGAACTTAGTCTTTGATCATTACTCTCACTCTTTAGAGCCATCTATTGGATAGAATTTTCTAAGATGGTTATAAACCAAATGCTTAATTTGATATTTCAATTTGTTTTCATATGTATGTAGATTCCAACCACGCGTCCAGTATCTCCCAAGTTTGGAAGGCACAAATCTACTGCCTCCATAGACTCCCTGGATTACAGTGGATCAAGTCTTAGTCCACGATTTACTAAAGACAGTTGCAAGTCGCCGAAGTATCCCCATGCCAGGGGTTTTAATGTGTGTACGCCGTTAAAGAAACCGATAAAAAGCTCCCTTTCTAAGCCTCACACTCAGGAATCTTCGACTCCTAGAAAAGATAAACATACACAAACAAATGGTCGAGAAGAAACGAAGAATCGGCCTCATTGCACACCTGAACTTGAAGATCAGATGGAACAATGTCTTGAAAAAGATTCTTGTGATGCAAATGAATCTAATGTTACTACAACAATTACAGAGGGATTGCCTTCTGTGGTCACAGTTGAAGGGTAAAGGGTGTTAATCATCCTGATTTTCATTTATTTCCGGAATTTCAACTCACAAGATTCCATTTGTTGTGAATAGTGCTTTTGTTGTGTGTCAAAGTTTGAGGTATCTGTTGTTGCAGACTGTAACAGTCGCATGTAAATTACACTTAAGTTCATGGGTTGTATCTTTATAAAACACATGGTTTTGGACAGTTTTGGTGATTGTATTTAGCCTTTTCCCTCTTTCATACCTGATGAATATATCAATGTACTCCACTCCAAACTTGTGTTCTAATCTCTTTTGTTTGTCATTTTCTTTTTGTTCTTTATAAAATACAGCATGACACATATTCAAGGGCATATTTGAGGTGGTTGGATTATTTTGCCCGTGCTTATGATGTCATCAAGCCGCATAATGACATTTTTTTGCCGAAAAACTTACTTTTGTAAGTTGGGGCGGAACCAGGAATATTTTTTTACCCGGGCTAGACTAGGGTGATGGATAAAGAGTGTTATAGGTGTCTCAATTGAATTTTTTTCCTATTAATTATTTGAATTTTTTTTTCTTCAACCTTATAAGTAAAATAAATCATACGTAAGTATATTTATATATTCAGGTAAGCATAATATAAACAACATTTTTACAATATAAAAATATATACTCTTAACTCTTTTACAATTACAAGTTAATGTAAGAAAATAAATTAATTCTAGTTATAAGATGTGAGAGTGTCGTTACAAGCTCTGTATATAGGCTGAAATTAGATAATTTAATTGTTAAATGTCAGATTTGTGTGTTGTAATGTCAATTAAGGAAGCATTTTTATTTATTTTGGGCTAAATTAATACGTATTTAGAATTTATTTGTATAAAAATTAATGGGTTAGAAAGAAATAATTATTTTTCAAACAGTATAAATTATAAATATAAAAACTTCTAGGTACTAAATTGCAAAAAACTCACCTGGGCTTAGGCCAAGTAAGCCCTTCTTTAGGTCCACCCCTGGGGATAACATCGTGGTACTCGGAACAAAGTCGGGATAGCGACGTGTAAAAAATTTAAGTAGAAAATTAAGTGCAGAACCACTAACAATTGGGATACTTATCTGGATTTTTCTCTATGAAACCAAGAGATTTAGATTTATAACGGGCATCTCTATAAACTTAGAAATAATTTATCAATGTATCAAGAAACATTTAAAGATTCATAGTAATATACCTTTCCTTTTTTAAGCAAAAATAGGAAATTCTTAATTATATCGACTCCAGAAATACTGCGCAATAATTCCAAGGTAGCTTTTATTAGCTTACTTGATCTCCTCTTATTTATCAAAAGAAAAACCTCAAATCGGCCCATGAGTACGTGGATCCTGACCTTCTCTTAACTATATGGGCTTGTTTATTATGGGTACCCCAATTAAAGGCCCTTACAAAAGTTGTGTGTTGGGTCTCAGGTTGTTATTTGAAATCAAAACTTCATTAATCATCATACTCCAAAATGTGGAGTAAAACAATTGTTACTACAAGGATTTAAAAAATACGCAAGCAAAACACAAAACAAAAACGACTGAGGCGGTTAAAATCGAGCTTGTCGAGCTAAATTATGCGCATCAGAGTTCTCCTCACGGCAAATCCATTGGAACCTCCAATCTTGGTGTCGAGCAACCACTCTTCGAATATCACTAATAAGGTTCGCATGGTCACCGTCCACTCCCATCGGAAAACAAACGTCCTGAATTACGTTCAAGCATTCTCCTTCAAAAATCACACCCTCCCAACTATGTAAAAGATTAGATGTCACTTACTAGTTTTTTATTTATTTATTTCACTAAGTCGTCATTGAATATTCACGAAAGCTTCAGCGTTCCTCCACAAACTTAAATAGGATTTGGCCCAAGGCATTGTGTGCTCGAGACAGAACTAAAATTATATAAACATCTGATTAGTCTCTTCCAATTTAAAACAAAGATCTTCATTGTTAGGAAATGCCAAAGGTTTCATTAAACGACTTTGATAAGAAAAATAAAAGAAAATAAGACCATTAATTTTGGTAGTTTTGCTTTGCCCTCCATGCATTATCGAGACTCAAAAACCTAATTTAAACATAATTCTATTTTATTTGCTTATATTTTACTTTTTCTAATTAGACAAAGATAGCAAAAAACTAACAAGTTGTGCATGAAGCACTTCTTAATTGTAGTGGTAGCGTAGTCTTGAAATACATACAGTAAAAACTAGATGTCATACTAAAACACTCAATCAAAAGCTCTTTATGAGAAATTGTTTTCACGTGATTTAGTATATCTTAAGAACGACATACTTCTCTTCTGGGGACAAGTTTCACTAAAGAGAAAGTAAACTTTAAGAATTGGGTACATTCTAATTGCTTAAGTCTGATGATTCTAATGCGGTACATTTCAGCAACACTTAAGGACGGTATGTCCAATTAGGTATTTGTAAACTGTTTACTTCAAGAAGTTGAAAAACGTTTGGTAAAAAACGAAAGGTTGAGCCAAGTAAGCTTCTAGCTAAACTTGTCCATATGAAGTATAAAGGTGGAGGAAACATCAAAAAAGAAAGCACATTCTTGAGATGTCTAATATTGCTTCAAAATTTAAGGCATTAAAGCTTGATTTGTCTGATCACTTGTGCATTTGGCACTAATATCCTTTCTTGCACACTATAATAAGTTAATTACAATACTAATAAGGATAAATTGACTCTTAATGAGCTCATTTCACAATGTTTGCAAGAAGAATACCGACCGAAGCATGAAAAGACTGAAAATACTTGTGTTGCAATTGCCTCTAAGAGTATTAAGCAAAAGAAGACTGAAGATAAGGTTACTGCAGTGAGAATCGTATGTTTCATTTGATAAGGTTACAAACCAAGACTCAAGAGAAGGGACTTGCATGTTTCTTTTGCGAGACACTTGGGCATGTGAAGAATGATTGTTCCAAATATGCCAAATGCGTCTTACGGCGTGCAAAGAAAGGGTTGCATTCAGAGTCAATCGCCAAGTGATGCTGAAAGAATTATCTTTAGTAGGCGATGGCAAAGCAACTTAAGTCGAAGACATTGGCATTCTTAGATTATATTTTAAGAC
The DNA here is from genome assembly GCA_948329865.1 of Linaria vulgaris. Taxonomy (NCBI): domain Eukaryota; kingdom Viridiplantae; phylum Streptophyta; class Magnoliopsida; order Lamiales; family Plantaginaceae; genus Linaria; species Linaria vulgaris. Next base: position 80,633,414 of record OX415253.1, read on the forward strand.
TAGTCATTTAGTTGAGTTACAATAGACATGTGTACAACCGTCATTTAAACAAGTAGGGTTTTATTCCCTTTGGACAAATTATTCATAAATAATAAATTTAGTCTTTTACTTAATCCTATTCTGGTTACGACTAGTACGCTGATTGATAAACTATGTATGCTTAAAAAATTACTTCAACTAATGAAACATTGCAAATAACATGAAGAGACACTCAGGTTTGTAGTTTACAAACTATGAGATTTAGAATCTAAGTCATTCTCTTTGAGGTAGAAAATCTGAGATATCATGAAATGTTGTATTTCGGGGGAGATAGTGTTTTGTTTGCAAGACAACAATGAGAACTTACCTAAAAGATCCTTGTCCAATATTGAGAGTTTTGAGCAAACGAAACAACCTCAAGAGAAAGTGTCATTAACATGATCCAAATAAGCATTCATGTTAATGGTATCACAAGTATCATCAAGTAATTGACTCGTGCAATTTTTGGTTCAGTACACTTGATACTTGTGTATATCACTAGTTTAGTGAAAGTAACTTATACTCCTTGATGTTATGTGTTTATGACATGTTTTCGAGAATAAAATAGATGAAGAAGATTCATTATGCTTTGGCAATTGGAACTTTTGTATGCTCAAGCTTACGTATCTAGATTTAGTGTACATGGTTGATATGTTGGGCAATTACTTAAGTGAATCCAGTATGGATCGTTGAATTACAACTAAACAATTAAAAGAATAAAAGATACATGCTCATCTATTGTATATTATAAGAAAATTAGGTATTATGACTACAATATGAGGTTGCCAAAGGATCTTGAACTTGATACGTCCATATATTGCTGGAAAGAGTTATATCTTGAAAAGTGTTTAGCAGACACTTATAGCTTCTTTCATTGTCGCATCATAGTTAATAGTTTGTTATGTGATAACCAATTACATGTTATGACTGTGAAGTTTTGTCACTGAGCGGCAAGTTGTGGATAAGTTTCGAAAGACCACTAAAGATATGTGGTGACAATATAATGATGTATTAGCAGTTGTATATTTGAGTAATAAGAGTTCTTCAAAGTCTAAGCCACATAGACATTGAAGTAACCAATTGTTAAAAGACAATTCAAAGTCAATTAGTATTTTTTTAGCGTAAAGAAACAAATTTAATGCTAGCATATCCACTTATAAGGTTTGACATTCAAGGTCTTTTATGGGCATATTGCTCACACATGTGGTGTCTTACCTTATGATATGCACTTTTAGTGGGAGTTTGTTTATATGTTTGGCTCATTAATTAACAATTGTGGTTTGGCATAAGGTTTAAAAGACTAAGGATTGATCTCACTAAAGATTTGAGACTAGTTGGAAATTGCATGTTCAAATCATGTTGCATTTAACAAATGGCGTTTTGGTTCCATTTTGGTATAGGAGATGGACCGGATTGATTAAGTAAGATGCTTCAGTAATCAACAAATTTGGTGTGCACATATGGTTATTAAAAGTAATTGGCATCTGGATTTAATTTGTGGTCCAGGTGAGAGATTGTTAGATTATTTCTAATAATCTAATTAGTGGACGAACAGATTAGAAAAATTATATTTATGCTAATAATATATATTGGACTAATTAAGTGGTCTAAATTAAAGAGCCCAATAAGCATCTAATTAAGTATGGTTGTGTAATGTGTAATACCCAATAAGAGTCTAATCAAGATTAATGGGGTTCTAATTAGATTCCATATGTGACGACCGCGCCTTACGAGCGATGCTCCGATCCGAGTTGGTTCGGTGGTGATTAGTCACTTTACCCAACCCAGACTAAAGCGTAACTCATAGAAAGGAATCTCACTTATTCAGGATCAAAACCATACACGTTTTATAAAATATATTTTGATATATACAGCGGAAGTCTTGTATTACAAATAATGTGACTCTTTAATGATTATGCACTAGTGACAAAACACGAATATTCCAAAATGCACGCTTGAACAATTATTCACTTGATCCATGCTGCCATGTTGATTTGTATCCTGAGGAATTGACAGAAGAAACGAGGAGTAAGTCTTTAATGACTTAGTGAGATTCATATAAAAGAACTGGTAATGGAAGATTAATTGTGACCTATTGGATACATCTCGAGGAGTGATCTTACCGCTAGAAACAGTTCAACTAGATAATTTGATGTAGCAATGATACTGGAGTTTTCATAGAATAGTTAATGAACTTGAGCTTAACAATAAACGAATCCAGCCTTATAACTTTTACTATTCTACCTTATACCTCCCGACGAGGAGCGACCTCGCAAACAATCAAGAGACATGCTCGAGTACATGTCGATTCAGCATGCGGGTTACAGCCAACTCCTGACTGCAAGCGGCGCCTAGATAGATGGGTATCAAGCGAAATTACTTAAACCGACAGTTCTTACTGCCCGGCAGCAACTCGACTCAATCCCTGGGATCAACTTCCCAAAGGCATCCAAATGGGTATAACAAATAAACAATCAAGCTAGTAAACCGGATAATATCCGTTGCTCCTTGAGCTACATGTCCCGAGCATAGTTCGTTGCTCTTTGCACAATTCAAGAACCACGAGATGAGATTATAATATTGGAAATTATCATGATTAGGAATAGATATGATAAATAATAAATGATTGGATATGATTTAACGATGAGTAAGAAAATTATATTATGAGATGAGATGCCAAAAATGATTATGATGAAATATAGGTTGCTCGAGGTTTGGTAATGGAGTAGTGGCTTTTCTGTCTAAGTTCCTCAGGGCCGGATGCCAAACGGGGCTAGAACAAATCAGAAATGGAACTTCACCTTTATTTGTACGGAGAATCTTGCGCGTTGTTGATTAATTTGTCAAACCTTTAATAACATTAAGATAATATCAGTTAACTGAATAATCATAACTCACCACTATAAACATATGTACTATTCAACTTTCATTTTGATGAAATTTGAGGAAGTTCTTTAAGTCTCTAGTACATCCAAAAATTCCAGGAATCATGACATCAAACAATTACCTTATGAAGCAATCCATTAAATTGTATAACTTAGTTAATTTTGTTCCAAGATTATCTTAAATAACATTGTATTAATAAAAAATATTAATACGTAAACCTATTCAAGGTAAATGACCAAAGAATGTTTAAGTTTCCATACATAATCATATAAGAGGATTAGACCTCAAAAGTATATATATGATAATCTTATTAAACTTATGTAAGGATATGTTAAACATGATAAATATACTATTTATATTTTATTGAAAAATCTCAAAAATATTAATTCATGAATACAAATCATATTAAAGTGATTCTATTGATTGTTATATTTTGTAAGAGTCATGTCTCATGTGTGAGTGATCAATCATGGAATTATGATGATTATTTTTAATCATAAACAAAGAACTTAAAGTACGTAATATAAACTGAAAATCGTCATAGTTTCGAGTTTACCTTTTATCGGATATCCAAATGAACTTTGTTTTCAAATATTTTTATGGCAACTGATCCCTAACATTACTTGGAACATGTGTACCCGAATGGGAAGGAAAATCCAAAGGTTTGCTATGCTAAATAATTCTTGAAAACATAAAACCTATTTTCGGATTTTCACATAGCAGTCTACGATTTAGGAATTTCGACCTTATAAATCACATTATTTGAAAAACATTTCTTCATATGAAAGTTAGAGGACATCATGAGGAGTATTTGTCCATTGGCCTTGATCAAAAATAATTTTTCTACAATTAGTTATGATGTTTCTAAGGTGCATGGCCGAATGGCTAATTTCTGCGCAATAAAACTTTTAGGGTATTGTCGGGTAGAAAATGATGAAATAAGAACTTGGAAGGAATTTTTCCTGAAAGTAGACTCACTAACTTAGAGATTCATAGGAAGAAAGAAGGAAAAATCAAAATGATTTTTGGTGTGAAAATTGTTGGAAGGAAGCTTAGTATTTATAGGCAAAAATCATGTTAAAATATATTTAATTAAGGTCTCACTTTGATTATTTTATAATAAATCACAAAAAATATTTTAATCATGCTCTTAAGGATGTCATGGATTACTTCATCAAAAATATGTCATGGGTTACATCATCAATTGGTTAATTGCATATCAAGTCCCTCAATTTTTTATAATTAAAATTCAAATAGGTATAATTCGTTTTTTTTTTGTTACATACATATTTATTTATGTAATTTTCTAGATGATTTGATCATCTTGGTTAAGATTTGAAATTTAAATATATGTTTTAGGATTAGAGACCTATAAAAATAATAAAAGACTATCTTTTAAGTTTAGGGACTAAAATGCAACTTTTTCTAAACATTTAGGGTCAAAAATAGAAAAATTCAAAAGTTCAAGGACTAAAGTATAAATTTATTTTCTTCCTAGTTTTTGGGGCGTTACACCATATAAGGTTAGGGTTTTGGTCCGAAGGCAATTCTTAAAATACTCTCCTCTTCTTTTCTCATCAATTGAGCGAGAACTAATCAAGAGCAAAGAATTAGTCGGTGGAAGACAGAAGTCCCACGATTTTCTCACAGAATCAGATCTGTATGGGTCAAGGTATACTTTGATTTAATGTTTATGCAGTTACTTTATGGTTTAACACGTTAACGATCTTGGATACGTGATTTATTTACTTCAAAGTTTTAAATACTTTATCAGTTAAAAAATCACATATCCAAAATTACCACATGTTAAATAATAAATAATTCTTAAGTCTTAAATCGAAAGCGTTCCTTGATCCATACTATCAAATTTATACGAGAGAACAGTTGGACTTCGGTGTTCCACAAACTAATTATTTGCTTTGGGTCGGTTCTCACTCAATTGATGTGAAAAATTGAAGAGATGGTTTCAAGACTAGTTTGGGGGACCAAAACTCTAGCTTTATATAATTATCTAATTAGAACCCCCATTAACCTTAATTAGACTCATATTGGGTATTACACATTACAAAGTCCATACTTGATTTGATGTTTCTTGGGCTCCTTAATTTAAATAACCCAATTAGATTAAATACAATTATCTTAATTTATTTGTCCACTATGTTGATTATTAAAAATAATCTAACAATCTTCCTTTTGGACTACACATTGACATTTAATGACCATATATGTGCGCACCAAATTTGTATTTATTGGACCATCTTTTTTAGTCAATCTGGTCCCTCTCCTTTACCAACATGAAACCAAAGCGACCGTTGTTACATTATCGTAACTTGATATTTAATGATCACGCATGCCAATTATATTCAATGACATTAATCAAGTATGGACGTGTAACTAGAATTTACATGCAATGTGAGCTGAATCATGTTTTTTTTCAATCGGTCCTAAATTTTTAGTCCACATTCTCCACCCCCGCTTTCGCAATATTCCAATCAATAGAGCTAGATAGTGATGACGGAATATAAGATGGTGGTTTGAGGGCTATGATTTAGCCGCCATCAACGGTGCTTTTTTTTTTGGGGGGGGGGGGGGGGGGGGGATGGTGTTGCGAAGAATGGAGTAGATTTTTCTTTTGCTATTTTAATAATGTGAATAATAAAATTACTACAAACATAGAAAAAAGGATTATGGTCGAAAGAGATTGCACAAAAATATTTCCAAACTCAAACGCAATTCGTAATTTCCCAAAGTTGAAAGAAGTCTATCTTTGCAAGGCTTCAATAATGCACTAGAAATAGTGGCACGCGGTCCCCGCGTGATTAGTAGTTTATTATAAGTATAATATAATTACTTTGTATAGTAATATTACAAGTTAATTATGGATACATAATCTATATTTTAATCTTCTTTTTATGTAAGATAATCAAGTAATGATTTTTTCCCTTAATAAGAAGCTTTAAATAATAACAAGGCTAAGATAAATTACAATTATGCCCCAACTAATAACAAAATTTAATAGTACCTAGAAGGGTAAATAAGAAAATCAAAAGATTGTTCTAAACATGGCTTCCTTTATATAATAGTACAAATAACCTCTTTCTATCACGTACCTCATACGTGAATGTTCCTCTCCATAAAATTCACCAAAAAATATCCCATCAACTCATGCGTGCAGTAATGATTTTTTCTTAAGAAACTTACACACCTCGTCATGAATACTTATTCAACAACATGTAAACCAACATTGTAGATCTGAAAAAGAAATATCATCAAGAATTTCAAAAATTAAATTTCAATATGAATTAATATGGTGACTGTGATATGACTTGTTATTAAATACTTTATCAGTGAAAAAAATCACGTACCCAATGTCGCCTCAAGTTAAATTATAAAAAATCTCATAAGTCGTAAATTGAAAGCGTACATTAATCCATACAAATTTGATTCTGTGAGAACATCGTGGGACTTTGGTCTTCCACAAACCAATTTCTTTGTTGTCGATGAGTTCTCACTCAATTGATGTGAAAAGAGAAAATAGTATTTCAAGAATCGTCTTGTGGCCCAAAACTTTAGCCTTATATAATTATCTAATTAAAACCTGAGTAACACTACTTAGACTCTTGTTAGATATTATACATTACAAAGTTCATAGGTCATTAGATGTTTATTGGTCTTTCTAATTTAGATCACTTGATTAGCTTGTTAGATCACTTAATTAGCTCAAGCGTATATTATTAACTTGAATGTGATTAATCTTGATTTGGTTGTCCAATAATCTGATTATTAGGAATAATCTAACAATACTCAGTTTTTCTTCTTACAAATTAAGATAAAATCTTGTAACCATGGAGTAAACTGGGAGTGGCTGTGGCACATTAAGTTAGGATTGTGAGTGAAGGTTGGACCTTTTCCCAATCGGCAATCAAAGAATCAAATCAAGTAAAGTCAATGAATTCCCTCAAGCCCACCTAATAATTCCATGTAACCCAGCTCACTCATCTTGTATTGATGATGTTATTTTTCATTAAATTAATTAGTGATGGACGTAAAAACATGATCGAATGTCTATATATTTAATTTATGCATGCACCAATAATTGAAACTGATTATTTGTTGACAATATTGAAAATGATATATGAATTCCTCAATTATTTAATTATTCCTATTTCCTAACGCATGTTCAGACTTTTCACCTTCCATGAAAAATCTCACTCTACCAGCCGCCGGTTAGCTGTCTTTGTCTTTGTCTTTATAATATTTAATATTGTAATCATGCAAACAACATACATAACAACCACTACTATTCTGTGGGCGTTGGTTGTGCAGTAAATCTTAATACACGCTAGTAGACAGAGAGACTCCCGAGCTTGACCTCTACTGGCTTCACTAGCTCTCACTATTCTAACTATATGCGTAAAATTAGAATTTCAGCTTGATTTGATTTTGTTTTTTTTCGTCTTAATCCTCTGATTTAAGACAATGCGTTTTCTATCCCTCAAGGCAAAGAGTAATTCCAACGAATTTTGATATTTAATATTTAAAAAATATATAATTATATATATGTATAATAAAAAATTGTAACTTTTTCTGCCCATTAAAGTAGAAAAATGTAGAAAGTACTAAATAATACATTACTGAGGAGGTAGTGATAATCATGAAAAGCCTGTCATTATCCTTCCTCTATAAACAAGAAGGAAAAAAAATTCAAATTTCAGAGAAAAATGTCCACAAAGCTGATCTAGTTGGTTAAAGAGGAGGGACTTTCTCTCCTTATTATATCAAATCCTCCTTATTATATCAAATCCCACAAGGAGCTGATGTTATATCTTCTAGTTTTAGGTCTGTGTTTGATACACATGGTTATCCTAGTGTGATTTGCGTTGTTTGAGAGGTTTGCAGGCTATCGCGTCGACCCGAAAGATGGCGACTATGGGTACGTCACATAAAAAACATTCCAAAGAAACTTTTCTTTTTGATTTTGTGGGATTTGCGGTGTTGTGTTGCTGAAGTTAATTTCTATTAGGTAAAATATCATCAAACGGATGAATATATAATAGACTTTTGAAGATATCATCAAATAAATGCATACTCGTATAGTCGTATGCAACAAACTCGATCCTTAATGATCCTTTGATCTTTGTGGACAAGCTTTGTTGACTTTTATCACGTTTATTTCATCCACGATTAAAGTCGACGTTCTCATGAAAACATAAGCGTGAAATTTATTGTCCAAATAGTTGTCCTACAATCCTCGTTAAATAGACCAAGATGACCAAAAGAAGAAAATAATTCGAATCCTAACCGCTCTACAAAAATTGTGTTTTGCTTTGTGCTTTGCTCTTTTCTTTTAACTTGCATCTTGATGTTTCCTCATCCTAACATGGATAAATTTTAGCACACGTTTTATGCATTACAAAATGTTTCATAAACATATTTCATGTGTTTGTGGAAGGCCTACACAAGTGCTATAAAAATCATAATTATAATTTTTATGTCTTTATGGAAAAGGCGGCTTTAATTAATTAAACACAAAACTACTTCTAAAAAGGTAAGAATACGCGCTAAACCAATAAGTTAAACTTCCCTTACAAAAAAAAAAAAAAAAAAGTTAAACTTCTTTAAGATAGTGGATTTTTAGTTTTCAATGACCATTATATTATTTCTAAACGCAATGTACGCCCTCGTGGTGATAAGGAAGTGGGGAATGAAGAAAATGAAGGTTATTTCCGTTCTCCACTCTCATATACGAAAAAACACAGCTGTGGCTAAAAAGAAACAAAAAAAAAGAGAGGCGGAAACAGCGAATATGATCTTCAAAAGGACCGCATATTTATGCAAACACACTGTCGGTGGAGGAAATTTACATACAAATAAAAAAATTGATATGTAATATTAATATACAATATTTATACGAAAAGTAAACAAAAGGAAGAATAAAAAAGCTCTATGTGTGGGGTTCTGAGGGACGACACTTCAACGCAAACACCTCCACCCTTTATGATTTCATCACTCAAATAAATCATCCTAAAAATCTGTCAATTTTTCAAGAAAAAGATTTATTGTTAGGAAAGACTCAAAACCTTTAAATAAAATAGTGCAGTAATCATATTTTTCTGTATACTCACCGTTTCTGCCACTGTATTTCCTTTTCTCTTTTTCATCTTAATTTTTATTTTTACAATTTTATCAAAGTATAAAATTCTAATGACAGCTAGAGAAACGAGAGTCCTGTCCAACAGCCCCAAGCATTTTGCACGTCACTTCCATCAGTCTCCCTGCACGTACATAAATTCAAAAAAAAACAATTTTTGAGACATCGACATCAAATTACAGACATTAATGTCGAACATAAGAAAATAAATAAAAAACAGAAAGAAATAGAGGACAAGAAATAAAATAACAATAAAAAAGACCAAGTCAAAATACAAGCTGGAGGCACAACTCTGATGTTTAGAATCACAAGAATTATTATAATTTATGCATAACAGCTAGCAAGGCTGGAATCCCCTTATGTAAACTCTATTCTGTGTGCCCCAACACATACTACGTACCATACACCCCCAACAAAACCCGCTTCTCATGTTCACCAAACCCCATGCTTAAACTAATCTACAGGTTTTCTCGTGTTCCCCACAACAGGTGATTATTCACGGCTTCAATGTTGCACCGACAACAGCCCACACCTAATATTTAATCCTAGATAAACTAAGCTCTAATCAACCACAAATCTTAGTAAATTTTAGTGGAGAAAAAAAAACATTTATTATAACAGCCTGCCTAGTGACTTCCCCTACCTAAGTCACTCTCATCAAAAACCAAAACCGACTTGTAACCTATATAATATAATTAAAGATAAAGAAAACTCTAATCAATTTGTGCATTTGATTCTTGCAAAATGGTATACTATAGGACGGCCGTATTTTCTTCACATATATGATATGAATATACCATTTTGTGCACTGCACTAAATATAAGTCACAAATCCAAAATATTTGATAGCGCTAGCTTAACTACAATCATATAGTTATATAATAATACACCAAATTATGGTTTAAACACTGTCGAAAGGCCAATTAAATCACTAAAAAAAAGGTTGGAAAACAAATCTTGACTCTCTTATAACATGACAAAATGGGATTGAGAATATAATGACCTAAACATAATTAACAAACATCCAACTATTGACAGCTGTAACGGCAAAAAGCAATGGTTCCTTCTCACTCACAATACCAACACTATCACCATCATCATCACAAGACAAATTACACCATCCACCGGAATCACCAACTCCGGCCAAATAGTTGCAACAAATAGTTAAACAGGATGAATTAAATTAACAAACACAATTAATTTAAAATAAAATGGAATAATGATCAAATTAAAAGAAACTAATACCTCTCCTGGGCAGTGCAGCAACCTTATCAGCTGGTGCAGCTTTAGGAGGAGCAACCTTACTCTCCTCCGGCGGGAGCAGTACACCATCAATCCCCTGCACCGAAATCCTCCCATCGGTATAAATATCCGGGTCAAACAAATAAGCCGAACCCTCACCCGACCCGAATTTCACCGACCCGTCCGCCTCCTCCGCCGACACCTTATGCGGCAGCCTCAACGTATCATACTTCACCTTCCCAAACCGCCGCACCGCATTATACATGCTCTCCTCCGTCTGATACTCTGGTATTAAATGGTAGTACATAATTTGCTCCGGCGCACCGGGCTCGCTCAACTGATCCGTAGTCAACTTCGCCATCGCCTCATCGTTAGGAGCCAACACTGTCAACACGTAACCCTCGGACACTAATCTCCCCATTTCGGAGGCGAGTGACGTCAGATTTACTAAAATATCCGCCATCTCGTTGTAACCGCCGTAATGCAGGAGCGTTTGGATGAAATCCTTGACCTGACTCTCGCCGTCGAAGTGGTGGTGCGGTCCACCTGGACCTGGAGCAGGCGCAGGAGCTAGAGAAGGACCTGGAGCTAGCGCGTCGTACACCGGTAAAACCGGCGGCGCACCGGCGGCGACTGGCGGAGGAAGTTTTTTCAGCCTGTGCGTTCGAGGATCGATCTCCGGTGCGCCTTGTGGTATGACTGCTGACGTGGCGGCGAGGCTCCGCCTCGCGTTGAAATCGATTTGCACGGATTTCGGAATCAGAAGGCGCTCAATGCCGTGGATTATTCCGTCTGGTCTGATGACGTCATCAGATCTGATTACTCTCGCATTGCCGATGAATTTTTCTCCGTTTTTGGCGTGTGTGAGCTGAATCCTCTCACCGTTGCCGGTGAGGCTGGTGTGGTGAAATTGAGCTGAGTGCTTCCTCCAGTGCTTCGATTCGATGCGAGAGGGGAACATGTGGAACAGAAGCAGATTTTGAAGCGATTTCAGGTTACGAGGCTCCATTAAAAACCGCTTGAACTCCGGATCCAAATCTCGCTCCAGTGCCTCGTTTTTTGGAGCGAAAATGGTGATGTTGTGCTTCGATACTGCTTCTTCGAGTGTTTGTAGCAACAGTGCCTTCTCCACGAGCTCGGAGAGCTCGGTGTAGTGAGAATCGAGTAGTGCGACGAGTACTGAGTTCGAATTGACCTGTGTGGTGGAGTTCGCCGGTGTGTTTTCCGGCAATGCCGACGCCGTGACGGTTATCGTGACGGCGAGGAAAGTGAAGAAGATGACGCCATAGATCTGAGAGCCCATGGCGGATGAGCTTTCTCTCTCCACTAACTGTTTCTGTTTTTCTTTCTTACTTTCTCTCTCTCTCTCTCTCTCTCTCTCTCTCTCTCTCTCTCTGTGTTTTTCTTTTCTTTTTCTTTTTTTTCTGTTTGTTGGTTGTGTTTGTAAAGGAAATGGAATGTGGACTTAGCTTGGTGTTGTTTGCTTTGAGTAGTGGGGAGGAGTATTGTATTGTTTGGTTTGGTGGAATATTAAAGTAGTGGGGGAAGAGTTGGTATTATTTCTTTTTGTTGAAGCATTAAATGTGTATGACCATTTACTTTTTTTTTATTATTATTATTGTATGATGATTTGATATGAAAATAATAAGACACTGGGTTAGGAATTGTTCTTAATAATTTTCTGAGATCTAAGAGATCCGAAATAATTTAAATCGGGGATCTTATGGCTTCAGATTTAAAGACCATATATTGATTATTGCAGTTATTAATTTACTTAAATATGTAGACATATTTAAGAGAAGTGGAAGGTTGGAAAGTGAAAATGGAAAGGGGGCTGGCTTAAGCCTAAAAGTGGAATCTTAATCCATGATTAGGGATATAATTAGGACAAGTTATCGAGAAGAGTTATGGTGTAGGGGTAAAAATGGGAATGTGGGTGACAGGCTGGTAGGGGGGGACCACGCGGAGTTTAGTACTCGGTGGCTGTGGCTGTGTCCTTGTTGGGTTGTAACTTATATAAGGGATCACCGACGGCTACGTCACTCCATTTCTTTTGTAATCGAAAAAACAAAAAGCGCTTGTAACTAAATAATGCTGAGTAAAATTTAAAATGCTGATTTTGATTATATGTACGTATTCCGGAAATTAAAAAACAACAACTTAATTTTAATTGAACATAGAGTAAGTTTAGTTAGACCTGAGAGAAGGATAAAGTACCTCACTAATATTCAAGACAAGTAAATTTCATTGGGGATTTCGAATCTTTTTAACAACATCAAAATTTATAATTGTCATTAAAAAAAATTATAATTGTAATATAACACTTATAAGATGCGAATATAAAGCAATTTAGTAACGTGCACCGGATCATATTATCAGTTGACAAACTCATTTTTCTGATTTCCCGTGTACACGGTATTACCAGATAATCCAGGCATTCAAATCTGATTTAAAAAACACAGAGTTGATACCAAGTACTGTTAAGCATGTGCAGAAGAAAAAATACCTAACCAGCTGTTAAGGTATTTTTTAGTGATGATGAGTCAACTAATTTGAGATTAATAACTTAAAAAAACATTACCCGAAAGGTGTGGTGGTACAAAAGGGTAAATGGGGAAAAAAACAAAAGGTGTGTTGTACTTGTACGAACTAGTTGACAAATGGCTAAGTTACCAAATACCAACCGCGTGGTCTGCCGCCTGCCCCTTCACGGCTAAGCTTAACTTGCACTTGGCTTAGCCGGCTCGGCTTCAGTTGAGCTGGAAGGCGAGCTGTCGATGTCTCGAGTTATATATGTTCCATCATTTCAAAGCAAAGCTACAAAATATTCCCAATAGTTAAAACAAGGAAAATACAAAAAAGATAAAAAAACAATAAGAAGAAGCAAAGTTACAAAACGTCAATTATCAACCGTGGATTATGAGTTTTTATTTATGATATTGTTGGATTTTGTTAACGAAAATGAACTTGGATTTGTGTAAATTTGATATGGGTAAATACTATATGAGTCAGCTAGCCCAACTGTTGACCCAAGTCCGATGCATATTGGGGATTTATCCGCGTTATCCCAATTATATATCGAATGTTTGCTCCCATGTCGACTAAGTATATTCGATATGGTACATACTTCGTCGCGTTTCTCGGAAACGAACTCCACCTTCGACATCTATATAAAGACGGGTCCATAATTCAAAGTAATGTTAATTAATAAGATATATACTGTTTGAAGTATATTCGATATGGTACATACTTCGCTTCATTTCTCGGAAACGGACTCCACCTTCGACATCTATATAAAGACGATTTCACAATTCAAAGCAATGTTAATTAATAAGATATATACTGTTCACACGGCATATCAAATACTCCCATTCGATATCGATCATCGTTCGATATATACTTGTGTATGCTACATATTATATTGCATTCGATATGGAGCCTCACTTTGCTATCGTCTAGGTTTGACATCATAGTTATATTCGCACATGCACACCACTTTTCGACATCATCATCATCTGACATCAGCAAGGTTTCGACATCCCGAGAGCATTCGACATACATCAGAGGAATCCAAGCGTCGTCTTAGGTTGAAGGAAATTTACTAACCTTTAACCCGTATAAAACGGGTTTCATGGTGCTCCATGAATTTGATCTTTAACCCGCTTGATTCCATGATGTTTTAATCCACTTTCACGCTCCTTAAATGTCAGATTCCGATCACAAATGGAAGGGAATCAATTGCCACAACCCAAGAACCCTTTTTCATGGTGAAATATGCCTAAAATCTTATTATTTGACCATTTTTGTAAGTGCTTCTATATATGCACGAAAATCCACTTTATTTTCTGCATTTGTTTTGTTTTCTCTCACTTAGAATGCTGGAGAAAACTACCCCTTGGTAGTTATAAGGAATGGGGGGGAAATTGGATAAGATTCTCTATTCAAAAATAGAAATCCTCCCTCCTTTATTCAAATAATATGGGTTGGGTCAACCCACATGGGCGACCCGTGAACCATTTTTTCCAACATCTTCCACTCGCACATGAGGGTTGAGCCAACGTTCATTAAGATCATATCAACATATTCACCAATTTCATACAGGTAAATGGATCGTGTGACCAACGAGCTAACTGAGCTTCAATGCCATACACCGGTTAAGGATATAAAGCAGCTCAATACTTAAGCATAGAGCTATACACCGGTTAAGGATATATAGCAGCTTAACTTCATCACCACGAGGACAATATATCTCGATATACCCCAGACATCACTTACTTGCATCAACTAGAGCATCTCCAGTTCCTCGTTATAAAAGGAGCACGCTCTCTATAATACTATACTTTATATTCACAATTATGTCTAAAACCTCAAGTTTAACATAAATGCGCGCGCGGTGAATACAAGATAGGTGCAAGTTCTAGATAGTATTCATTTCTAACTGTAACCTCTTAACACTACAATGGTTGCTTTCCTAGTCATGCACCGCATTGCCGAATTTGGCATGGCTATTAGTAACATACTAAAGTAGCAACACCAAAATAAAGCCTCGAGAAAAAGTTAAAAGTCATAAGGGTATATTATGAGGTCTTTTAAACCTCTCGGTCTCACACAATGAGGAAACAAGGACCAATTCACTCATTACTCCAACGGTCACAAAAGCACATGTGGTATGAAACACATGCTACGATGCTTTTCTTCCTCTTTGAAAGCGTATGTCATATTTAATAGTAAAATGCATCGTACAGATCTTAGTTCAAGTGTTCCTAACACTTAACTTGAGTTTTCCTTTTATTAGTCCTCTACAAAATATAAATCACAAGAAAACTCACATTTGGCAATAAGACAAGTATAATGGATGGTGGAATCCATATCGATTACTTACCTTGCAATAGTAATCTCATCTTGATTATCAGTCAAGGAGACATATTGATATAAGTATGAATTTGTATCCCAACAAAATCATAATTGTCTCATCTCTGCACACTTCTCAATGTCTGAGGCGATTGCTTGTGTGAGAGAGCCAATCTCTACTCGTCAGACATACCTTCAGACTTCAAATGTTTTCACCAACAAAGTAGATGCTTTCATAACATTCGAGTCTTAAACTTATGGACATAACTAATTGGACATCATCTAGCCCAATTAGGATAAATTCTATGCCAACCTTGAGAATTTAAATCGTCTACGGATACATCTCCAGGTTTTAAGTTCAGTTACCAAACTAAACCATTATCACGCATAGATAAGTATTGCAAAGTCACTTCTTTCTTTGCATAAATATCTCTCACAAACCTTTGTTTTGTGATTGTGTATGGCTTTATTACTTTGAGACTTTATTGCAAGGAAATGTTGCAAGTCACCCTAATGTGCACTACAACTCCCACTTGCCTCACGGTCTCCAATGATAAATTACTCACTTCAACCAAAACACATAATACTGCAAAAAGACATGTGTTATAAAGTCTCATTTAATACGCACATCAATACACTCGTTGCTTTTAACTGTTTTTACAAATAGAACATCATCCAATGAAGAAGCAAACTGAGAGGTCGATTTACTCCAAGTCAAATCACATCTCGATAATACATGAGTGTATTCTTTTCAACAATGACCAAGTCCATTATTGAGTTCATAAGTATGCAGTGAATATAGGAGTCTAAAATCCTATATTAGTATTGTCCAAATTCTACTCCTAAGAATTCGGATATACTTATTGACCAGATCCATGGCATTACAATTTTTAGGACAAGTGTGTAACACAAGAAACCTCAATTATCAGAGACGTTTTACAAATAGCGGTGTGGACATCACTATAACTAGAGTTTCACAGATTCCAAGGCTTAAGATATTCACCATTCTCATGAGTATTAGTTTCTCCAAAATTCGTTTCAAATCACTCAATGTAGCTCAAGATGCAAGGCATCATGATTTCCACGAATTTTGGACATAAGAGATACATTTACCTCAATTTCACTCTTTATCCTAATGATAAAAGAATGAACATTGCTAAATAATTGAAACATACTCTTTACAACCCCTACGACTAGAGTATCATCAAGATTGATAGAAAGAGTTATTTTAAGTGAACCACACAGACTTATAAACACTTGTCAAGTCTTTTCATGATCAAAGCAAATATAATCACTCCATTGTGATTGAAAGACAAGGAAATTTGATTAAAGATAATGGTCTAAAACTTTCATAAAGAAAGAGAATGAGCTCATCTTCAAAATGATTCTCATGAACCATAATCTAATCAAAAATATTGTCTAAACTTTTCATCGTAAAGACATAGATTGCCCTTAGTGAACTTCACATATATGATCATCCGTTGATGATAGTAATATAAGAACACCTTTTAGCCAAGTTTATTAAGATTACCCTTCGGTAAATCTGATAAGCCATAGTCTAAGAGATTGTATAAGACCATAGACCAACGTAAAATCCTTAAACTCTACTTTCTATGCCTTTGGTGTGAAGTCTAGAAACTTGTTCATAGAGTTCTGTAAACAAATCTCCATTGAGAAATGCAATCTCAAGGTTCATATAAATATACCGTAAATTCATATCTACCAGTCTAGCGAAATGATGAATAAATATAGTTTCACCTCCAAAAGAAGAATAAGTTCTTGTCCAAAGCACAACATATTTCCTTCATGTGAAACAAAACTTATACTTCTTTAAGATTCTTACAATCTTAAGTATAATATCGAGAACACACTAGTTCTCAAATATCTTACGCCTTAATCCTAGTTGACCATTACATTTACATGGTCAAACATACAAACTCAAAAGAAAACTTGTTCCATCTCATGTTGCTCGAGAAACTAGTAAGACATGATAAGGTATTGCTTGTTCCTTGAATTTCATCTATCTCATCGAGATAAATAAATACAGTTGATATTGCTCAAATGTCGTCAAACACATACTTGAACAAATCTTCTACAGTTATGTTCAATTGGTTTATCTCCATTGGCTCCCACTAGAGCCGTAAAGCATTGTTGTGCTTAGACTTAAATGGACAATTGATCATGACCAGAATCAATAACTTAACAAGCTTTCTACCTCTTCGTATCCTTCCTAACAAAAAATTCCCTACCTCGAACAATTGAATATAATGATTTACTCTGGATTACTCTTACTACACGTGTTCACGATGAACACAAAACACCCCAGCCACTTGACGCATCTCATACAAACACACCTTTAATATTGGAACAACACTTTCAAATTCACACACAAGAAAAAAGAGAGCATGAATACAAGTTCATCGTTCCAAGGCCCAAGATAGAATAGATAGAGTCTTTAACTCAATCTTATCCAATGTAAAGAGTAAAATAGATACTGAGGCAAATGTTCACATTCGACGACTTTAGTTTAGAAAGAATCTCCGTTCGAGATTAATTTTCCAACTTAAGTGTCTGTAAACTTCTCATCTAAATAATTTTCGTTTTCTTCTCATAGCAACACCAACATGCGTATACGTATGCAAGGGAATCACAAAAAATTAGCAGGATGTCATTTTTCATTACATACTCTACGCATCTACTCCAATATTAAGGATCATTACAATCCTACCCATTGGATCTTAACTTTACAACACCCAAGACACTCAAGTACCTCAGATTTGTTAAGAATCAAAACAAAAGAAATGCGCAAGTTCGTTCATAAATGTAATGAAAATAACAAATCCATGTTATGCCTTCGTATCAGGTAAATCATAGGAACTTAAGAAGTTATCCCCGTGGAACTCAGTTTAAATTCATCTTTTATGATGGTTACTGCGTCAAAATTTTCAATGAAGAAATTTCAGTTAAGGAGGCAAAACCCGAATGTATTTCTCATAGGTATTCGGTCTTCGTTTTTGCCTAATGTGACTAATGTTTTGATTACTACATGAGAAGTGCATTGATCATTCCTAACGATCAATCTTGTAATAAAAATATTCCTATAGTAACATGTTGACACAATTAGAGAAAATTTGATGTCCAATACCACCTTGTGCTACGCCTAACAACACGTTTTAACTAAGTCACAACATTACTCAAGTCACGAGATCATTGAAGAAAAAACAATTCTTCAATTCTAAGTCTAACCCCCTTGATCTCACATATAATGTCATGTAGTCAAAAATTCAACACCAATATCACTCGATATGTATGTGTTGACTCTTTCTTGGTATGCCTAGAGCTTACCTCCTACATCTTATCAAGGATTATATGTGAGAGAACTTGTAGATTTCCTTAAGTATGATCCAGTCTAAAGTTCTAATAAACCTTAAAGCCCACGTAGGACAAGATTTGTCATTACAACAGTAGAGACAATCTAACTCCTTTAGAAACCTATTTAAGTACCATATCCCAATCAGTGTAATCAAAAGATTACCCATACAAAATGGAACAATATGATGGTAACCACAACAGTGTTTATCCCAGATCAAACACTTGTTTATATTCTCAGACTATACAAATAGTCTATCACTATCATCGTTGGTTACGTTTCAGTACATCATAAAACTGAAACTTACAAGTTCTCTTGAAAAGTTGTTATGAACCTGAAACCAACCTTCAACGCCTCAACAGTGAGTCTAGTGACACAAATATCGTTTATCTCAGATTTAATATTGAGCGTCATTTGAACCATTCAGTTTAAGAAAAAATTCAAATTCAAATTAATTGATGAAGAGAATTGTACGAGGTTTGACTCGAGCTTTCTACTCATAAAAACAAACGTGTAAGCTGACTACATACATTGATCACACTCGACGTCATTCAAGTCGTGGTCAATCTAAATTAACTCATGTGCCATTTGAGAGTCAGCTATCTTGAACACATATTGTCGTACATTTCTCTTCATAGAAAAATGTGCACCACCCATAGACCAGTGAACACACGACTTTACAGAGCGGCACAAAAATAGCCGAAGCTAAGTAAATCTGAAAGTCGTTAGGTCTATATCTATAATTGAGTAGTTTAAGCTTTCAAAAGAATGAAAAGTGACAAAGTTGATGCTCTCATCAACATCTTACTCACCCCTATCACTATTATAATTCTACGACACAAAGTGTCAATTTAATTCCCAATAAGTGCAAACAAGGCACTTAACTCAGTGAATAGATCGATTGAGTTGTCATGGTCTGTCAATTTTGAGATATCATTTTGATGTCCATCTACCATAAAAGGTTTAATTTTGAGTTTAGCAAATTAATATTCATGACAATTAACCATGAGGTATGAAATCGAAAAAATCACAAGGTGACCTATCATCATCCATATCCCCACGTTCATTATCACAAGCTTAATTTCTAAAAAACAAAATCTTTAAAGTTCTAGGTGAGAACTTTTCAAATTCTACCAACCTTAGAACCCCCACTCAAGTTTAGTACAAACATGCGTTTCTCATGTAAATCATAATACATGTTCAAGTCAAAAACATATAATGAGATAAGCATGTACTCTTGCCATAAAAAAAAGAATTCAACATAAACATGCAATTCCTATATACATGCTTACATCTTAGCAATAACAAAAGAAAACATGTCACGATATACACAACAACGCAAGTTCATAAAGAAACAATTAAAAAATCCTACAACGAATCTTTATAGCATCACTTATAGTTTTTTTTAGATCCCCGATCCAAAATAGCTATTCAAGTATGCTTAGTAAAAATTCTTTTAGGATTTCAAACATTTTCCATTGACCATATCGAACAACGAGCTACCAAGCTCGGAGTTTCATTTGGAAGTCGTAACAATGCTAAAAAAAAAAAACGAAACCCAGCTTGTGAGAGTGTATATACATGTTTCTATGGTCCAAAACAACGAAAAAGTCCATAAGGACAAGTTAGAGCACGTCTCTTCGACACTTGCTACCATTAAGAAACATTTGATGCCTAATTTTGTATTAGTATTAGGGAAAAAGTAATTTTCCATACTTGATAAAATTAATTATGGCTCAAAAGAAAATGTCCATACACTCCCACTAGGCACAAATACCTTTTATATAATTTTCTAAGTCCATGGAATATTTTTCAACAATTTTCCAAGACCAAAAAAAAATATTTTCTTTAATTTTCGTAATATAAAATTACGAAAAAGTACAAGAAAATATTTTTTCACTCTGAAAATTATAATATAATTTACCATAAAATCAGAAATTTAATTCTAAAAATATTGATACAAATTTCGTCAAAATCGGATAATTAAAACGCATTGTACGCATCCAAACGCGCCCTTAGCATGAATGGACAAGTGCATGCCACTTGGCATACTCCAGTGCAGCCACATCACTTTGACCGGTCAAACAGTATCAGGATGATGTCATCACCGCATCACGATGACGCCACGTGTACTATTCATATTCATCTTCCCGCATGGATTAATTTCAGAAAAATAAATTTGCGACATAAACTTAAAAAAATCACAACTTCTTGAGTTCTTGTCCAAATTTTATGTTCTTTATATGGATGGAAAGCTCTTGAAGAGTTCTATCAAACTATGTATATATCAGGGGGCGAAACACAAAATACAATTCCCAGAAATTTGTATAAAGTTTCTGCCATATATGAAGAACTCAAAAAACATAGATTCAAGTATTTGAAGCATTCTCATGTATAACAAACATGTCCAACATAATAATACATGACCAATAACATCAGAAATCGAGCCTAATGGCTCTGATACCAATGAAGGAAATTTACTAACCTTTAACCCGTATAAAACGGGTTTCATGGTGCTCCATGAATTTGATCTTTAACCCGCTTGATTCCATGATGTTTTGATCCACTTTCACGCTCCATAAATGTCAGATTCTGATCACAAATGGAAGGGAATCAATTGCCACAACCCAAGAACCCTTTTTCATGGTGAAATATGCCTAAAATCTTATTATTTGACCATTTTTGTAAGTGCTTCTATATATGCACGAAAATCCACTTTATTTTCTGCATTTGTTTTGTTTTCTCTCACTTAGAATGCTGGAGAAAACTACCACTTGGTGGTTATGAGGAATGGGGGGGGGAAATTGGATAAGATTCTCTATTCAACAATAGAAATCCTCCCTTATTTATTCAAATAATATGGGCCGGGTCAACCCACATGAGCGACCCGTGAACCATTTTTTCCAACATAGGTGTTACAGACAAAACTAGTCTCACCCGTGTAATAAATTATTAGCATATTTGTACGAGGCCAAATGTTATTTTTGTAATCTCTCATATTAGTGTAACTGTAACGACTTTATACAAAATAAAATTAATAATTAATTTTTTCCTACATTTTAATTTTAGAAGCCAAAAATGAGTGTATCCCATTTCAAATATGGTAAGTTTATAATGGACATGCCCGCCAACTGATCCACGTCATATAATTTGATGAGGACGTGATTAATTTTGTTTCTAATTATTTAATAATCAACTTTCGCTTGTGCATATTGATAAAACTCGTTAAGATTGTATAGCAGAATACAATAGGGGATCTAAATTCTGATATATATATATATATATATATATATATATATATATATATATATATATATATATATATATATATATAGAAAGAAAGGCAAATTGTGACACCAAACTTTTGATTTCTGGTTTAGCATTAGAATTTTAGTATTGGAACAATAGTTTATTATTAAGTTCATAATCTAGCCTTAATTTAAATAGCATAATTACTACAATTATTATTGTGATTGGGGATTTTGTTTCTCAAAATTTAAAAATTTCTATATAAATTCCTAGTTTTATATATGTAATCTTCACTTATTTAAGTTATTTTTTCACCATACAAATTAAAATAAATTTTAATTACGTGGAACCGCGTGCTAATGTTTCTAGTATATATATATATATATAATGTACTTATTACTATGAATACTTTTATATAATATATTTGCAAATATCCATTTTAATTGTTGGTAACACTTGTGAATTAAATATATTTTCTTCTAATTATATGGCTTTTCTTTCTATCGTGAAGAAGATTAGTGATTGATTTGTTATTTTTGATATGGCGTAGTCGCCATTTGCTAGTTCTTTTTAAAAAAAAAAAAAAAATAAATAAAGAAAATAAGAAGAAGAAGATTCAACATGCCTACTCTTTTATGCATTCGCACTCAAAATTTGAGTTGTTCTACTTTATAAACAAAGACAAAGATGCGTTTACAAATATTCAAGAACTTAATCTTGGTCACGTTTTCCTTATTGGAAAGGTGATTAATTCGAGCACGACTATAGCGACTGCTTAACTCTTCTTTTGTTTAACTTTTTAAATAATTAAATAATGCAACAAGCGAGCAATTCAATTAATTCTAAATTTGGATTCAACAATCCAAAAATTGATTATTAATCAACTATTTTTTTTAAGGTTAGTAAGTTCACGTCTTGCATGATATTCTTTTTTAGTCCTGTAATTTACTATTCTACGATTTTGATTCTCTAACTAGTATTTTGTTTCAATTTCAATACTCTGGTGTCGGAGGTCTCATCTTCTCTTTTCTAAAGCTAATCAACAATCATTAAACCTTATGTGGCTTCTTGTTCCAACCAAGTGATTCTTTGTTCATGTTGAATTGTGCGTCCAGAATACAATCTTTACTAGCTATCCTCCTTGAATTGCTTAAAAAGATTCCGATTTGTCTAACTAGTTTGCAAGAAGTCAATGTATCTTTATGCTACAAAAAAATCAACCAAACATCGAATTACTTGGCCAAACAAAAATGCACAATATTCTACCTCCACAAAGCCAAAATACCAGACTTTTGTCATATGATGATGTGGATGCAACCACTTTTATTTTTTGTTATGAACACTGTTGTTTC
Organism: Linaria vulgaris; assembly: GCA_948329865.1. Classification (NCBI taxonomy): domain Eukaryota; kingdom Viridiplantae; phylum Streptophyta; class Magnoliopsida; order Lamiales; family Plantaginaceae; genus Linaria; species Linaria vulgaris. Next base: position 80,656,532 of record OX415253.1, read on the forward strand.
TCATTTTACACATTTTATTTTTATTTGTACTAAAACTACAATTTTACATTAAATGTAGGTTGCTTTTTTTTTTTAAAAAAAAACTATCCAATGTCGAGCTGGTCTGAAATCTTAAATGCAAAACATTTGAATCGAAGAGTCAAAATTTATGTAACTTAATTTGTTTAGTTTATTTCGTTCCTATGCCAATTGTTGAAGCGTATCGAAGGAACTATATGTCCTCTTTTTAGTGGTTATCTCTTGGCCTATTTTATTTTATAATTTTTTGAACACAGGCCTATTTAACTTTTTAAAAAGCATCTGCTATTTTTTTTTTAAAGAATTGCTTGAGCATCAAAATATCATATAGCAAAAGTGGAGTACAGAAAATTGATAGATATTCATATGCAAGGCTAAATTCATTGTCGGTGCCTCATATTCATCAGTATTTATTTACAGAAAATAACAATAAGATTGGCCATTAGATCTGCCATACGGGTCCATCCAATTATTCCGACTTCTTCATTATTTCACTACTTTAATTTGTACCTGGCCCGTGTTTCTCGCTCTTTTTTCTTTTTGCTAAGAAAGGTCCATGTTGTTTCACATTATAGACCAAAATTTCTATACAGTTTTTACTGGCGTTCTACAAAAAAGTTCACCATAAAATAAAATAAAAACAAATAAAAGAAACATCATCTCGAATTTTCGTTGAATTAAAATTTCCTTAAACTTTGATAATCACAAAATTACCAACCAAGATCAAGTAAATTGTTGGAATGAGAGCAAACTGCATTACGGCTCTCTTATAGACGATTTTGCGTTCTTACGAGATTTATCTGATGCAGTAGATACACTTATGAAGGACCGCGCCCGAGATACAACAACTCAATCCTTTAATGTCGTTTTCTTGGCTAGTAACTCTTTCATGTCATTACTTCCTGTAAGTTTGCACTATTAGAGAAATCTGAAGCGTAGCCTAACAATTTTATTTACCCACAATATTATATTTATGTATATATCACATACATATATAAGTGAATATACTTGTTCAGGAAAAAAATTGTATCTCACATTTTAGCTAATATGTAGTCTAACAAAATCTATCAAATAAATAAACTTATCTTTTCGAGTATATTGCTTATAACTTTGTGTGTATGCACTCGGTTTCCTATTTAACATGACATTAAATTAGAGTAAATTAATCTAACCTTATAAACAAATTGATAGAGATGCAAACAGAGAATCCACAAGTACAATGTTTCATACTTATAATTGTATAACATAGATCTAGTGAGTTGTACGTCGACTATAACTGGTGCTAAAACTCAGAGTTATCATAGACATCTCCTACGGTTGTTGGATACAATAAGAGAACTAATTATAGCCTAGCACAACTAGAGCAATGGCAAAATACTTCAACTTGATGTGAACTTGCCTTCCAAAATGAACACTACAATTTATAATAAACCTACACACTGAGCAACCAAAAAACTTTGTAATAGAAGACAAGAAATTACTGAGATTGTAAAAGCACTCTGTTGTACCATAATCTTTATTTCTCAAACTCAAGTATGACTTTGAAAATTCACTACTATATCTAATATGGCCATGTGCCACATGTCAAAAGAAAGCCAAGGAAGTCTATTTTTAACCCAAAAAACAGATTGCAATTATGAGATATACAAAAAAAATTAAGAAAAAAACGGTGAAGCTACACAAAGCTGAAAAATGGGTCAAATATTCGACCTATTTTGAGGCCCAATTTGACCTATTTCTTGCCAAGTTCGACCAATCTTCCGTTTCAACCTATTGTGGGTCCAAAAAGGCCGGGGCCCATCAAGCCCATCCCATTCTGATAATTACAAAAATATTTTATCTATAAGTACTCGGCTAAACATCATTAGTGAGGCATGCTTTGAGAGACAATCTTAATAGCTCGAATTATGTGGTTCGACCGATTTGTTCGACCTTTCTCGATTTGATCTATTTTTTCAAATTCGACCTATTTGTTAGAATTTTAACTTATTCTTGGTTGGGTTCAACCTATTATAAAATTTTGACCTATCAAGGCTTATATCTGTGAAAAGCGATATGTGTCTAGTTTCCAGATCAAGAAGAGCTTCATCAATCCAATCTCTAACAAAAGAGTTTTAAGCAAGTTTTTAATGCCGCGTAATACTTAAGCACATTTGACCTATGTAAATTCAAATTTATTCAACCTATTATGAAATTTAACCTATCAAGGCTTATACCTGTGGAAAGCCTTAGAGTCTAGTTTCCAGATCAAGAAGTGGTTCATCAATCTGATCTCTAACGAAAGAGTTATAAAAAAACTGTAGCATTGCGTAATGTCAATGCATTGTTCGACCTATCTGCATTTGACCTAGTCTTCGACCTATTATGAAATTTGACCTATCAAGTCTTATATCCATGGAAATACCTTTGAGTCTAGTTTCTCATATCAAGAAGCAGTTTATCAATTCGACCTCTAACAAAAGACTTATGATCAAAATCAAAATCTTGTGCATTTTTTAATCATCAGTAATAGATTCTGAGCTACCAACTAATATTCGATGTACAAAAGCCAAACATCCAAGGCTCGACCTTTGCGTCAAACCACGATCGACCATACCGATAAACAATGAACTATGTTCGGCTTGATTCCCTAAATAGGATACCTAACCAGCTTGGCTTAGTCCCAAGTTCAGTCTGAAATCAACAAACTCCCAATCAGTCACCTCTAGCTTGACCTAGCAGATACGTCCTTCTTACTTAGCAATTATGCATCTACTGCATTACACTACCTATAGTGATTATCTGGACTACAACGTATTGAGCTTTACATGTTTATAGTCTCACCGACCAATTGACATCAATTGACTTAGCATAGGAGAGCCTTCGTTAAGTCAGGCCCAACCCAATTCACGTGTCGTGTTTCTTAGTGCAGGTTTTCCGAACTCAAAGCTAGCTTAGGACCAATCAGGAGTTTGGGTTAGTCTGACTTTTCATCAATGGCGCCGTCTGTGGGAAACCACTAAGCGCACTGCAGAAAAAACACTCATGTACATCACTATGGTAAGGTATACAAGAGCAACGAAAAAGATCAACACCACCACAACTTTTCAACAACGTCAAGAATCCTCTCCAGAGACTGAACTTGTTGATGCCTAATAAGTATAATTATTGTAGAACAACATATTCAAGAGGAACAACATCACTTGTTTCGTAATCAATCAACCTAGTCAGAAAAGAATCTCATGCTCATATCACATGATCTCATCACAATCAAGAGGTGTCTTGCTACCTCGTCACTCGATACAACCTGATAGAACGCATTCACACACTTATCACAAGACACACCACATGCCACCAAACCTTTGCAAAGGGATGACACATAAAAATCTCTCTCACAGGCTATCCATCATTGTCATCTTAGCTAAAAAATAGAGGTGGGGGGACTAGCCATATGGTCGAAACAACTTATGCAAGTTGTTGTTAGTATGCAAGTAACAACGATAACAAATACGACAATCGTGCCACCATAATACTATTCAAAAACAACTACTTAAATGATCTAATGAGATCATACCAGCATTGCACCTCTAACAGAATTGGTAAATGTAAAGACCGCAATTTCATATAAGGCACAAGAGACATTCGTCACTACACTTTAGCTAAAGAGCACAAGAAGACCAAATTAGTTTCAACCGAAGCTACCAATATCTGCAAAGCTTTATTGGACAACATCCAAGTGCAACCTTAAATTAAAACCTTCTTCTGAGTACTGATATCTCTCTTAAGAATGTGCATATAATTGTTACTTAAAGCAAGAACGAGATGAATCACTCGACATTGATTGCCTTCAAAAAACATACTGACAGCACGTCAACAAGGTTAAGGCCCCAAAATGCAACAAAATGCAAAAAAAATAAAAAAGCAACAACAAAGAAGGACAAAGATAAAATTCCACAAGTGCTTGACAAATACACATGCGATGAGCCTTTGGGTAAAATCCCTATAAATTGGAGCCACAAGTGCTCGACAAATACACATGCGACGTGCCTTTGGATGAAATTTTAATAAATTGGAACCATAATTGCTCAACAAACACAACAAGCAACGAGCACATCAACACTCTCATGTAAAAGAAGCTACACTGGTGATCCCTAGCATATTCGAACAAACCATCGACATGGAAGTTAAGGCAAGACCCAAATAAAGGTAGGCACAAAAATCACACAAGTTGATGAATGTACACTAGGTGAAGAACGTATTAGGTGAAATTCCTATAAGGTAGGTCCAACGTAAGCCCCACCAAAAATACACAAGGTGAAGAGCCTATTGGGTTAAAATCCCTTAAAGTAGGCGAGCAGCAATATCCCTACCTAATTAAACTAGGTGAATAGCCTTTGGGTACAAATCTCATAAAATAGGCGAGCTGCAATCTATCAAATTAAACTAAGTGAAATCTTATAAAGTTGGCCCAATGTAAGCCTTATCAAAATAAACTAGGTGAAGAGCTTATTCGGCGATTATCCGATACCGTAGACCGACTAGTAAGCCCTACATATGGAAGTAGGATGACAAATCCATTTGGCGAATAAAAGTAGACTATTTATCTCATCTCTACAACAACAAATCACTTCGCTACACAAACGTTGATCAAAGATATAAAGAGATTCGATATATCACGCAAAACATACAACACATTATAAATCAAACTGACATAGTACAAAGCACAACAACAATCGAGAATCCAAAACAAGGCAAATGACTATCCAACGCAAGTCATAAGGTACACGTTCAAAACCGAAAAAATGGATATGGAGTAGCACAAGCGCCTAAAATCAAACCAATATAGCCATTTACCTTGCTCATAACATGCCTGCTCAGCAACAACCACATCTCCAACATATTTCTCTTTCAAGATAAAAACCTAAACTTTAAGCACTTATGGCTATTGCGTCACTTGTTAAGTGTGGCGTCGTAGCTTTTACCTGCTTTGTCATCGCTGTCGGATCCTGCTTCACTGTTTCGAACTATGCTCATACTTTACATACATTCTCCAATACCCTCTTGGCCTCTTAGTGAGCCTCTAAGAATACCCCTTTCTTCTCCTCAAGCGCCTCTTATGCAAGTCACTTTACCTCTTCGATAAAGAGAGCATGTTGGTGATCAAGACTGACAGTAGAGTTTTGACCTATTGTGGTCTCAACCTATTTTAGAACAGTTTCAAAAACGTATATTATGTTTTTCCGACTGTATAAGTTTGCAAGGAAGTCTATTTCTTAACTCTAAAAATGGATTGCGATTTTCAGATATACAAAAAATGTTATGAACATAACAATAAAGCTATGCAAATCTGAGATATGCAAAATATTCGACCTATTTTGCATTTCGACCTATTTTCACGGCCCAATTTGACCTACATTCCAATTCAACCTATTTTGGGCCCAACAAGACTGAGAGTCGTCAAGCCCAACCCATTCTGATGATAAAGGAAATATTTTATCTATGAACACCCGACTAAATCCTTAGTGTGGCGTGTTTTTCTACGACACACTTAATAGCTCAAATTATTTTGCTCGACCTATTTCTGCGAATTCAGCCCATTTGGTCTAATTCGACTTATTTCTACGAATTTGACTTATTTGTGAGAATTTCTAATTGCTCTTGGTTGAAGTCGACTTATTATGAGGTTCAACCTATCAAGGCTTATGCATGTGTAAAGCCCTTAGTGTCTAGTTTTCAGATCAAGAAGTTGTTCATCTTTTTGACCTCTAACGAAAGAGTTATAAGCAAAACCATAACGTCGTGCAATGTTGAAGCATCATTCGACCTATCAAATTCGATATATTACTCAATATATTATAAAATTCAGGCTATCCAGGCTTATACATGTGGAAATCCCTTTGAGTATAGTTTCCTGACCAATAAACGATTCAATATGACATCTAACAAAAGAGTTAGAAGCAACACGATAACGTCCCACAATGTTGAAGCATCGTTCGACCTAGTATTCGACCTATTATGAAGTTCAACCTATCAAGGCTTATATTTGTGGAAAGACCTTTGAGTCAATTCGACCTTTAACGAAAGACTTATGGTCAAAACTGAAAGGTCGCAAAATGTTCAATCATCAATAACAGATATTGAGCCACCAACTAATATTCGATGTGGAAACGCCAAACCTCAAAGGTCCGACATTTGCCTCCAACCATGATCGGCCACACCAAGAAACAATGAACTTCGTTTGACTTGATTTCATAAACGGGATATAGGCAACTTGCTTTAGCCCCAAGTTCAGTCCGAAATCAACAAACTCCCAATTTGTCGCCTCCAGCTTGATACGCCCTACTTACTTAGTTATTATCTACTGCATTACACTACCTATAATGGTTATGTGAATTACAGCTAATTGAGCTATTCATGCTTATAGTCTCACCCACTAACCGACATCAATTGACTTAAGGCAACAAAGAGCCTTTTCTGGGTCAGTCCCATCTTAGTTCACATATTGTGTTTCTTAATGCAAGTTTACCGAACTCAAAACTAGCTGAGGACCAATCAGGAGCTTGGATTAGTCTGAACGTGGAGTGATTATTCAGTAGAAAAAATTACCCTGCATCACACTCCATGGGCTTAAACAAGAACAAGAACCTGGTATGACATGGTCAATGGAAAAAAAGAAAAAAAAAGAAAGAAAGAGAGAAAGAGCCAACTATCTATATCAAATCCCAAGATAATAATCATATTATCGTCGTTTCTCCTTTAGTTGTTGACTTATCACATAAAACAATACAATGCTGATTAAAAGTTTCAAGAGCGCCTCGTAAACACATTATAGACAGGTGACTTAGATTGATGCACTATTTTTTTTGATATAAAGATAGGCTGAGAAGAAAAAGGCATTTTCATATGACATAAAAAGTACATATTGTTGCGCAATGGATAATACAAAACCACAACAAGAACAGAGAAATACGCACAATCGAAAGCGATAAAATAACAATCAACATACAAGATACAATTTGTTTGCCGAGTTCGTCTATGACTACCACTAAGGGTGATCCAAGCTTGGATTTCTACTATGATGACGATGAACGATTTACGATTACAAATAAGATACAATTGTGTCCCACTTGCCCTTTTGTCTTCTTCACCCGTTTTCACGTTCCACTTTACTGTTAGAACCCCCGACCTTCAATTTCAGTACATCGTCTACACAGTTCAAACTCCACAATCATAGCACATATTGAATATATTCAATATCAAAGAATGGAAGCCTATTGCTACTCCATTAGTTTCAAACAATAAGTTAAAAAAATAAGAATAGAACGAGAACTTGCATATGCTTCCATCTATCGAAGTCTAATTCAAAGTTTACTTTAGTTAACAACTATCAAATTCAATAATTATATATGCAATAAGTTTCTATTAAAATTCATGATGTGATAAAGTCAATGCAAACACATTTTGGAGCCTGAATGAACCCATCATGTACCTATAAATAACAAAACACTTGATGTATTGTGTAAACCAAGTTCACAAGGAATACTTTTAGGTTTTATTAACAAAGACCAAACAAGACATGTGGGTGACATGAAGATTGCTACCAATATGAATTTTAAGCTTGACCCAAGTATAATATTGGAATATGAAACAAGAGTTTGCTACACATTCTTTGGCACATGTAGAGTATGATGTAGTAATTAGAGCAGTCTATGAAGCTAAACAGCTAAGAAAAACTCTTCACGTTATGGAAAAACAAGAAAAAAGATATACGATGATCTATTGTGGCTATAAACCAATTATAACAATGACAAAGAATCAAGGTCAACAAATCGCACTAAGCACCTACATATCAAATGCTACTTCTTTAGAGAAGTTCAAGATACTAGAGACATAGAGATAAAATACAATCTTAACTACAAATACACCACAGTTGCGAAGCTTGTGATCAACTAGAAACATTTGAGTAATATAATATAATATGGAGAGGGGTACTATATTATATATAAAAAGTTTAAATTGTGTGCTTAAATGCACAATAACTTCTATGTCCAGCAAACATCAATAACAAAACTATTTAACATAATCTCAAAGAGTTTTTCCGTGTTTGGGCCCTAAACTCATAAGTACTTTAACAAACCAACAAAAACTCATGATCAAATTAAACGGCCTAACTATAACACTCTTTTATTTCAAGTATGCGTTAAGAACGGTGCCGGTCGTTCAACGTGAAACACCATTCGAGCGATCAATTACGAGGATAGAGTAAAAATTAGAGAAATTAGCTCTATAAAAGAGGGAGAGAACTAGAGAGAATTAGGAACATACTTGTATTTTCATAAATATCCATTATATAGTACTGCATGAACCCGTTTTAACATAATGAAATCGCCTTAGGGTCTGTTTGGTTACCAAATAAAGAAAATCTAAAATAAAAATAACTAAACAAACAAACATAATTGAAATAAAAGTGAAACAAGTAAAACGGCGTCATCTTGTCTTCCTCGGGTTTCTACTTGTAAAGTCGTTTCTTGTTAATTACGTTTCTGAGAAGAAAGGCCGATTGTAACAGTATGATACTAATTAATTTAATAAAGTTACTGCAATTGCAGACGCAATAAACGATGGAAGTCTCGATTATATTGAACAAAAATTATGAGATTCAATGATGATCTTTGAACGTAAAGATTGATTGTTCTTGAGAGAATTTACAATGTGAAAAAAATTGAAATATTTTGATGAATCAATCATCCTAACCCTCACTTATTTACATGGTACTCGGAATAAGGAATTGTGGCGTTTGTAACCTAACCGTATGAACCTTCCTTATTTGGGAAGAGGTTTCTAGGGCCCCAACCAAACATCTGAAAGCATTCTTGAAATGGAAAATTTTCATTTCCACTATGATTTAAAATAAACCACTTGTAGAAGTGATCATTCTGGAATTAAAAATGATCCCATACTCTGTACAAATATACAAACGAGCCAAAGAGAAAAAGAAAACTTTGTATTTGGCAAGAATAAACCAAGAGGTTATCCAACAAAATAGTAACGCAAATATTAATAAAACAACAAAAAATAAGAATTTTATGCATGTACAAGCCCATAACTGAAAATATATACTCTTAGTAAAGAAAAGACGACAAGGTAACAATGATCTCTATTTATTAGCGCGAATCTCCTCACTTCTTTCTGATGGGCTTCTCCAAAAACCAGTTCCGGAAAATTTGTCATACATTTCCTTGTCAAGCTCAACAACCTCCTTGTTATTATTATCATGATCCACCAAGGCCAAGGGGTGAATTTCCTTAGCGAACTCCATGTCGTCGGATTGCGGCTGGAGTAGCCCTTTCTTTATCAGTCTCTGGCGGCGCTTTTTTCTCAATGCCTTACGACACAGCCCCGCGGGAACTTTGTATGTGGCTAGAAGGACGAGGTCAACCACGCTGCATGGACCGCAACAGCACACCGCCGCGCACTCAGCTGTTGTACCGCCAGCTACCTCTGCCAATCGCACTTTTCTTAGTCCACCACGCGACGAATAGTCCTCACTCTCCAGCAACGGCTTCCTTCTTTCGACCATCGACATAACGCGATGATCAATATATATCTTTTTCAAATACCCCTCGTTTCTCTTCCTACAATAATAATAACCTCATTTTTTTTAATATAACAATTTATTCAATTCTAAAATACCAATGAGTTATTATTCAAAATGTTCTTTTCCGAGAAATTTAGGATTCAAAAATATTACTAAGAAGAAAGGTTATTTATTTTGAAGCAATATGTGATGAAGTTTAGAAGTCTCATCAAAAAGTGTCAAACTTTTGAATAAGAGATTTAGTTATTTGTAAACCAACAAGTATATATAAAACTTCAAAAAATTACCTGGGAAATTGCGGGAGGAGTTGACAACCGTGTTACACAGTAATCACGGCGAATATTGGGATGAGGACTGATATTTTTTTCTTTTTCTAAAAAAGACGAAGTTCTCCAAAATAGTAATGAAAGATTTATTGAGTTTGTATTATACTATGGTGCTTTGACATATTCAGTTGAATTATTTTTTTCCCGTTACAATAGGGACATGGATGGAGCAAGAACACTAGAATTTCTAAATTAATAGAGAAATAAAGTTTTGAAACAAATGACTGATGGAGAAGGGGATAGATATATGTGAAAAAAGCGCAATCGTAGGAGTTCAGCAACCGACGACCCGGGCATCATATGGTGTTCATAACTCATTGATATCAAACTCTCTGATTATTATCTAGCTATAACGAAAAATGCAATGGATGTTATGATATATATGTACCAAAAGTTCATGAACGGACGTACAATATAATTACCAAAAAGTGTATTAGCTCACTACACAACTTAATTAATGTCATTTGATATGTTATACATTATAGGATATATTACATATGCTATGTACGTAAAAAGATTTAAGATGCATATTAAGACTATATATTTGTGAAGTTTGGGCACATCTAGCTTAATTTGGGCAAAACATGTTTATTTCATAAACAACATCATGCAAACCCTTCTCTAAAGCACAATTTCATAATTTACGCAAAAATTATAAAATATTGTATAAGTCATAAATTAATGGTGTTTGAAAAAAAAAATCTAAAAGTTAAATAGTTGTGAATTATTTACCTTGTAAAAAAATTACCACAAGTTAAAAGTAGACATTTTAACAACTTTTGGATTGCGGCTGTTACTAATTTTAAAAAAGTATATTTTTTCTTGTCAATCAAACACCTTAAAATTACTTAAGTTCGTTTAAAGATAATTATAGCTTTTTTGTAGGAGTATGCAAACACTCCTCAATAGAGGCTAGTTATGTCCTAAGTCACATAAGTCGGACGCGGGCGCGAGTACAGGAGCGGATGCGGATCCGTCAGTTCGCAAATTTGAAAAATATAAATTTCAATGCGCCTTAATGCATTTATTAAAAATAATAAAATATTGAATATTGATCTATATCATTTATATTAGTTTGAGTATTTTTTTAATATAACTCATGTCTATCAGTTAAGAATAATGTTTTAGTAAATTATTATGGAGGAAAAACAAATGTATAAGCCTTAAATTATTTCTAATATCATGTTATTATTTTATTTTTCAACATAGTATTGTTCTCCACTTGATTAGACTCTTCTTTAATATCACTCATTTGCTTCGTTCTTCACAAATTTTCTATGATTATTCATTGGATTTAAATATCAGAACTAAGGAATCTTAGTGCGAGAACTAAGCATGTAATGTGTCTTAGACGAAGCACGGTCACTCAAATCACCAGTGTGAGATCCGTGCGTCAATTTTTTTTATTTTTTTTTTTTATGACGAGGAGAATTATGTGACCTAGGTTATGTCAACTATGGTGGTTTATTCTTTTCTGAAGTGCCATCACTTTGGATCCTAATTGGGGCTACGAAATTCGGAAGTCCGGACAGTCAGTGTAGCTCATATTCAATTACAATGCTACACTATTAAGGGAAGCCCAATAAAGTGTTTGATTATTCACCCAATTAACGGGCTTTGCCAGACGCTCCCTTAAGAAGTATCCACTGCCAAGTTCGAGTGATGAAGTGCTTCGCCCGGGCCCGGGGTATTTAGATTGTGTTAGTATACTCTTAAAAGAAAAGAAGAAGTTATATATATAAAAAAAAAAAGAACACAAGAATCTGCTTTTTATTTAATTTAAATATTGTTAGAGTTTTTGGTAACAAGCTAAAATTATAAAAGAATTTTATTTTTTTTAACTAGTAACTATCACAGTTTAAAAGTTGCCATAAGCCTGAAGCTGGCTTGTAGTAGTTTTTTTCATTGTTATTATTTCACAGATTTCTTACTTTAGATTTTTTCTGAGACACCTTTAACTTATGACTTGCATAAATTTTACAATTTTGGTTTAAGATATGATATTGTGATTTTAAGGAAGAGTTTACAAACACCACCTTTCTTGTTAAACAAAAACATACATTTGTGGCGTGTTTACAATTTACAAGTAATACAGTAGTTAATAGTCAATTAACTAGAGCCTCAGAGAACCAATTTAAGAAATATAAACTTTAAATTAATTACACGTTCCTGAAAAAGACAAAAAGATTTATAAGAATTGCGATCTATCATATAATATGTAATGTTTAAGAGATATCAATTATCAGTGAGCACTCAACATAAATATAAATATTACCGGCCGGCTTCTAAAAGACGTAAATATTTAATTATAGAATTCAAAAGTTACAAGGTATTAAGTTAATTTTGGAAGACAACATTTTATTTATGACTTTCGATAACTATGTAACACTACTACTAGTTAGGCCGACTTCTTGCAATCAAGATCTCCTGTACAAGGTTTTAAGTCTTAGAAAACAATATTTTCAAAATTCATAAGAGAAATATAGTAAATATTAAAGAATTAAGAAACTATAATAAGTTCTTTTCCTATTCGTATGGCACTTGTTAGTTAATTTAATTTTAACTATATACTCAAATTCTTTGGAAGCTAAAAATAAATTTAAAGCATACATCCAGTTTTCGATCATACCAACATAACTCTTTATTTTCTCTTTGTACTAAGGAGTAAGGACAAAGTATTCAACATCAAAATAAAACTGAAGAAATGCATAAGCAAAACATGTGAACTTGGAGATACAATATGGCGCCACCAGATTTTGTTGCGTACTAGAATACAGGACGAGTAAAATTCATGGACCACTTTTTAACCTTAAAAGTTCAAACATAACACACATGCGTAATATAATTTTTAATGACTCGCACACTGTAGAAAATAGTAATGAAGCATGGCAAGTAAATTTGAGTTTACACATTATACCCTTTTGAGGTTCCTATATTGTAAAATCCCTCTGTACATGACTTGCCAATTTTCGGGCACATTCTCCAGTTTTTCATTTCGGTAGGACGAAGACGAGTAGTATTTCTGGCTGCACGTTTTCTCAGCCGTGAACTGCAACGGGTCATCGGCAAACCTAACCTTCTTCTTTGGCTCATCCATTACAGTTTCTGAAAGCAAAAAGAATTTCTCTCGTAAACCACAAAGTTTCATACCCCTTAAACTCTTGAATAACTTAAAAACTGAACTAATAAAAAGATAATAATCAGAATTCAGATAGTAGGAGTGGATTTGTTGAGTTATACTGAAAACACCACTCTATTTACATTTAATAGTAGTTATTTATATTAGCAATGTTTTTGACGATTTGAGACAATTAACAAATCTTAAAGGCTTTTCATGCAACTCTTTCAGAACAAATATGCCCTTTCCCTAGGGTATATTGCTACATTTCATAAGGATTTAATTTAATTATACTCAATTAAGAGGTTAGCTGAAAAGCAGAACAATTTAAACTAATAATAAATTCATCAGCCAAACTATATCTCTGGAAACAAGTTAAGACTTCTGGCGAAATTATACTATTTAGTAAGTTACATTATTATTCATATGATGATCATATCTATATATTGCTACCTAACTGCGAAAATGCAACGTGACCTTTTTTTTCTTGAGATAATCAACAATGCTTCGGTTCGCAAAATTTCATAAACAACAAAATTAAACTCACCTACTGGTTAGCGACATTTTATTTTGTCGTGAGGGCATTTCCATCGTGACGACTTCTCGTGAGGGCATTTCCATCGCTACTGCTCAGTAGCAACAAGAAAGTTGCTCAGTAGTAACATAAACGCCCAGTGCTAATGAGCGGAATTCTAGCAGTGGATTAATAGAAATTGGATTAATTTATCCAATAACGAATCGTGATTAGGGGCGTATTTAGGGTGGGGAGCTCGGGTGGGCTAAAAAAGAATTGATTATTTCTCCTCCTAATTTCTTTTTCGCTTGTTGCCTATTGTTCTTTAAAAAAGAAATTGGCCTCCAATATATAAATCCTGGGTACAAATCCTAGGTACGCCACTACTGTACTGCATACATATTCATGGAAGAATAGGAAGGAAAAGTAGTACTTACCCGTTGATTGACGTTTGATTTCAAATTCCATCTGCTTCATGAAATTAGAGACAAGGCGCTTGTGGGCTTGCATGGAAAGGAAAACTACGCTCCCTGAAACTGCAAAAACTGCCAGAAAACCCGTTTTCCATGAATTCTCCATTTCACTCACCTGCTAATTATATTACATGCAAATATTGTTGTATCTTCTTTTAATTGTGAGATATCAGAATATGATTAATATTCATGTGATTTAAATATCTACAAGAAGAAGCCATATTTGCAAATTGTGATGATGATGAGGACAAAAGAGGCGGTTGCATTTGATGGAAGTTTCGATGTTTTTAATGAAGGGACAAGACAAGACTTGGAATTGGGAAACAAAATAAAGAAACGATGAGTCTTGGTTGGAGGATTAAGCAACAATTTTTTATTCATCGCTCTCTTTAATTTGTCTCTTTAAGATCTCAAATGCCAATGCCATCTTCTCTGATTCCGACTTCAAACATAGATTTGCACGTTTTGTTTAGTTTGACTAGGCTAATTTTATTTTAATACCGCTGGCCTTTCTTGGTGCAAATTTTTAATTTGCATAAAAAGAAAATTTAACAAATCTTGTACAACACTCTGTCCAATAGCTGAATCCCTTCTTGAGAAAGCAATATGTGATACAAGGTTCATCTTGCTCGTATGGAATTGGGGTGCATCGAGTAGAAGATTTATTCGAAATGTTTACGCTCCATGCAGAGCTGTTGAAAAGATTGCGTTGTGGTCAACTTTACTCAATCTTAAGCAACAATTTGGTCAACGAAGATGGTGCGTTATGGGGGACTTTAATTCAGTGAGAGCACCACATGAAAGATCTGGAGCCTCCGCTAGTTAGGGATATTCAAGTAGTATGGTGGAGTTTGATAGCTTCATTACAGACATGGACCTCGTTGACCTACCGCTTCAAGGGAGAAAAATTACTTGGGCAAGGTCTGATGGTAGTTGTATGAGTCGTATTGATCGCTTTCTCCTCTCCGAAGATTGGCTAGAGGAATGGAACGACTTAGCACAATTGGGGCTTGACAAATGCATTTCAGACCACTGTCCCATTTTACTAAAATCGTTGCACCAGGACTGGGGTGCTAAACCCTTTAGGATCATGGAGTGTTGGTATAGCGATAGCTCCTTCTTCTCTTTTGTTTCGAGCTAGTGGAATAATTATAAAGTCAAAGGCAGGCATGCTTTTATTTTAAAGAAAAGCTCAAAGGGCTGAAGTTGGCGCTTAAATCTTGGAATAAGCTTTCATTCGAAAATTTTGATGATAAAATCGAGAAGGCTCAAGAAGACATTGCTGCATTTGATCTAAATGGTGAAAGTAGCACTCTTACTTCTGATGACATTGCACACAAGAAAGAAGCTACAAGGGTTATGTGGCAGACTATAAAGAACAAGGAAACTTTTTTCATCATAGGGCGAGATCAAGATGGCTAAAAGAGGGCGACTCCAACAGTCGATACTTTCACCAATGTGTTAGAAGAAGACAAGCAATCAACACTATTAGGAGTATGTATTTCAATGGGGCCTGGACAGAGGGTGTCAATCATATAAAAAGGGGAATCAAAGATTTCTTTGATGACTTATTTAAGGAGCAACAACGGTGTCGGCCATTTTTTGACAACCTTGAGATGGACAGAATAAGTAATGTGGATAATGACTTTCTAACCAATCCCTTTTCTGAAGACGAGATTAAAAGAGCAATTTAATGTTGTGACGGTGTGAAAAGCTCTGGCCCGGATGGTTTCACCTGAATTTCTTCAAAAGATTTTGGGAAGTCATTAAAGAAGATGTTTTTCATTTTATCTCAGAATTCCATGCGACCAGGAAATTGGTGAAGGGTCTTAACTCGTCTTTTCTCGTTCTGATCTCTAAAAAAGTAAACATTCAAAGTCTCGCAGAGTATCGCCCCATCTCACTTATTGGAAGTCTCTACAAGATCATCTCAAAGCTTCTTGCCGCTAGACTCGGGAAAGTGGTTGATAGAGTAATCTCGAAGGAGCAGTCCGTTTTTGTCAAAGGAAGGCACATTCTTGACTGTATTCTCTCAACTAATGAAGTTATTGATGACATCAAACGATCTAAGAAGCAAGGATTGATGTTTAAGGTCGACTTTGAGAAGGCGTTTGATTGTGTGAGTTGGAACTACCTTGATAATATGATGAAATCAATGGGCTTTGGACAGAAATGGAGAGGGTGGATAGCTGAATGTATTAGATCAGCCTTAGAGTTAGTACTTGTTAACGGTAGTCCCACTGAGCAGTTTTTTCCTTCTAAAGGCTTAAGACAAGGTGATCCTCTATCCCCATTTTTATTTATCCTTGCGGTCGAGGGTCTAAGCAAAATGATCAAAGAGGCGGCTAGAATCAATCTTCTTAAAGGCATCAGAATTGGAGAAAATGATCTGCATATTACTCATTTACAATTTGCTGATGATACGTTGTTATTTTGCGAAAATTCAGCAACAAATATTTTCGCTGTTAAAGCGATTCTCAGAAATTTTGAGCTGGTTTTAGGATTGAAAGTTAATTTCTTAAAGAGTAGTATTGTGGGGATTAATATGAGTGATGAGGATGTTCATGAGTACGCAAATTTTCTGAATTGTAAAGCTGAAAAATTATCGATAAAGTACCTTGGATTGCCTGTCGGTGCTACTCCCTGACGTCGGGATTTGTGGAAGCCAGCCATTAATTCTTATTCAAATAAACTTGCTTCTTTAAAGAATGGACATATCTCATTTAGGGGCAGAATCATTCTTGTAAACTCCACTTTTATGAACTTACCATTGTATTTTCCATCTTTTTATAGAGCACATTTGAAGGTTTTACAGGAGATTACAGGATCCAAAGAAAATTCTTGTGGGGAGGCAATCAAGACTCTAAAAAAATCTCTTGCCTTAAGTGGCACAAGGTTTGTAATAATAAGGAGTCTGGTGGACTTGGAGCGAAGGATATGAAGAGATTCAACGTCTCTCTTGTCTCAAAATGGAAGTGGCGCATCCTTCAAGGTGGTGATTCACCATGGCTGAAAATTCTCATAGAAAAATACGGTGAGATTACAAAACCTGGTGATTTTAAATGTGATAGAGGTCGTCATGCGACTTCTTCAATTTGGTGGAGAGATTTGATCACCTTGGATGAAAAATCCATTAACGAGACGTGGTTCGGTGATAATATTTGTAAGCAAGTTGGTAATGGGGCTAATACTTCATTTTGGAAAGATAAGTGGTTCGAGGATAGCCTGTTATTCACTCAATTTAGCAGACTCTTTTCCATAGCGATGGTTAAAAACTACACTATTGCGGAAAAGGGTGTGTTGATAAATAATAAGTGGCGATGGAATTGACAGTGGAGAAGACCACTCTTCTCCTGGAAATTAGAACTTCTTGATGAATTATGTAACATTTTAAGTGGGCCAGGCCTCAGATTGATAAGAAGGATTGCTGGAGATGGAAGGGGGAAGAAAATGGAGACTTTTCACTCAAATCAGCCTATCATTGGCTTACACCTATGGAAAATATCTATGTTGATCCTTGCTTCAAATTACTTTGGAAGATTGATGTGCCATGGAAAATGAAAGCCTTTGCTTGGAGAATGATTGTTGACAAGTTGCCAACAAAAATGAATTTGA
Organism: Linaria vulgaris; assembly: GCA_948329865.1. Taxonomy (NCBI): domain Eukaryota; kingdom Viridiplantae; phylum Streptophyta; class Magnoliopsida; order Lamiales; family Plantaginaceae; genus Linaria; species Linaria vulgaris. The sequence goes on from OX415253.1 coordinate 80,674,173, forward strand.
TGAAAAGAGGTATTCTTATTTATGGGAGCAATGTGTGTTGTGCTTTTTGTCAAAGCTACGATGAAGATACTGATCATCTTTTCTCTAAGTGCCTCTTCTCCACGAATGTCTGGAATGAAGTTCTCAATTGGTTGGGTCTCGTTACAATTCTGGCGGGTAGCACTAAAGGTTTTTTTCTTCAGCTTTGCGACATCATTCCGAATTCTAACTCGAGATGTCGGTGGAATAGTTTGTGGTTGTTTGTCTTTTGGGAAATTTGGATTATTAGAAATAAATCTTGCTTCAATGGATTGCAACCAAATCTTAATGATGCTATGGAGACTATCAAGGCTAAAGTGTGGAGTTGGTTCAAAGCGAAGGATATGACTTTTTCTTATTCTTTTTTTGAGTGGTCTAATTCACCACTTTCTTGTACCTTAGCATGAACTTTTGTTCGGAGTACTACTTGTACTTCAATTAATAAAATCTCTCCTTACTGATAAAAAAAAACCTTTTTAAAAATATTTGAATTAAACCACTTATAAAAGTAATTAGGTACAGATTAAATCGTAGAATTGTAAGTGTTTGTTCAGATTTGAAAAGCAATCACATTTTGTAGAAACAATAGAAGCAGTTAAAAAAAGCGGTGTAATTTAATTAGACAAAAAGATACTTATTTGCATGTATATTGGTTGCACAACAATACGAATTATCTATAACTGGTGAGGTATCTATTAAAGCGACCGCAATGTGCAGTATGGTATGAGCTTGTATGTTTGGTCCAAATGAATAGAACTTGGCCGCCCCAGCACATAAATGTCCCATAGACGGTACATCAAACCTGGGTTCGACCAAAAGATCTGATCTACTCGTAAATTACGAAAAGTGGTACTGCATTCCGAGGATTATAGGTATCAGATGTTCGATAATTAAGGTACGTCATTTAATACACTTACACCCACCCGCTCTTATATTGAACCGCACATTCGATACAAGAGATTTGATCTATCCTACGATTAGATATATAACACTTGTATTGTTGGAGGTTTGACCTAGCAGGGGTTTAACCTTTTGAGGATTCGGTCAATCTGAAGATTCGATCTATTGGGAATTCGATCTACCTGAAAATTCGACCTACTTCCTTGTTCAGTCCTTTGAGTTGGTGTTCCGGACAAAGATGATCTCGAGAACCCGCCGAAGCTCTAGATTAGTTTGGTGTGTTCGGGTTATATTGTACTTGTTTATTGTCCTATGTGTAAACCAGACAAATTTATACCAAACTATATTAATAAGACATATTGTAGTAGAGATAAGCAGATGCTTGAATATGATCGATAATGCTTCTATTATATTATATTTGCCACTTGGTCAAAGAGATAACCCCAGAGGCGTTGTAGCAAAACTAATGAGTTCACTGTTCGGAACGACTACCATATGATCACGAGTCAATGCTTGTTATCTCAAAAATTTGTTCCTTCGAGGAGCATATGCCGAGACTGGTGGTCCCTTCCAGCAATATCTACGAATTCACTCGCATTTTATATGGAAGTTTAAAGATCCAGAAAAAAATAAGTTTTCTATGTGTCACATTTTCCCAACAATCTACCTACGAACCTTACCCAGTGGCCCATTGGTAAACTTATATTGCGTTGTTTGTACCAATGGCGCGAATGATATTAGTCACATTTCTTTCTTTTGCCATGCCACACGACAAGTCTGGGCATTGATGACTTGTTGCCCTGTGGCAGCCATGAGTAAACAAAATAAGGCATTGGTGGATTGGTATTTTAGAGCTTGTAAGGCCTTGACAAGGAGGTATTTATCAGACTAACCATTCCAGGTTGACCGTTATGGGAGAATCAAAACTGTATATCTACGGGTGTAGGGGCATCAAATTCTATGGGAATTGCATCATTTGTGCTTAATTATATTGATATGGTTCACACGGCGACATGGCTGGAACCACGAATGGAAATGAGTGGACAACGTTGTGTGGACTCGGCTGCAAAAACCTTGATTGCGGCTGCAAAAACCTTGATTGAAATTTAACTTTGACTGGGAGATCTTTGAAAATGTGGGGATAGAGGGAAGATCATTGTTAGGGATCATAAGGGTCGATGCGTAGGGTGATTTCTTAGACAATTTGGCGGCCCGAATTGCCAAAATTTTAGCAACATTTATTAGCGTGAATTTGGCGGTCTTATGGATGGAAAGAAGTGGGCTTTGAAGGAAATTGTTTGGATGTTATCTCAGCCAACACACCAATCTGAACTTGTGAAGAGGATGGCAATCTGATTAATAACATTCGATAAATATGTGTATCTCACCCTTCTTTCTTCTTCACATGGACATGAAGACAAGGCAATGACGAAGCATCAATCCGTGAAAGCATCTGCGCTCAATTCCTTACTTCTTCGTTTTCGATATTTAGCTTTAGCTAGAATCAACCCCCAGGCACCTACCTTCTTTCATCTCAACGTGACGAAGCACATGCTCTTGCGTGCACGGCAAATGAAGACATGGACTGGCTTGAGGCACCTACCTTCTTTCATCTCAACGTGACGAAGCACACGCTCTTGCGTGCACGACAAAGGAAGACACGTACTGGCTTGAGGTGGAAATAGATGTGGACTGATTTTCTTTTAGGGTTGTTTACTTTAGCTTTAATTATGTTTTGCTACTCTGTTTTCCGTTTGATTATGTGGCATCGTTTAACATGCAGTTATAGTGCAATAGGTTTTTTTCTAGCAATACCATGTATCTTTTGTCAAATAAAAAAAAATATATTGTTAATTAAAATATTGCAACAGAAACACAGAATTATAAGTGTTTGTTGAGTCTTGAAGAATCACTTCCTAAAGACAATATTTCATGCACTATATTTTTTAGGAAATAAATCAACCTATAGGATAAACAAGGTTTAAGAATGCGATTTTGAGACAAGTGCAGAAAAATGGATGATTTAATTCGTCCATAAACAACTTCTCATAGACCAGTAGATAATTTTTCCAACAGATGCAACTTTTCAAAATTGGTGAGAAAACTCAAACAAATGCAATACTACATAAAATTGCAGCGTTTCGTTTAAATTATAACGACGTTTTTTCATATTTAAATAACATAATTAATTAATTCAAAATTCAAAAAAAATATATGAATTAATTAACAAAGTGGCCAATCTTGAATTTTAAATAAAGACTATGTTCAAAGCCCAAAATTCAAAATTTAACACAAAAGCCCAACACATAAATTAAGCATTCAAGTGTGGGCAATATGCCAATATCCAACGTCCAATTTCCTTTGAACTGTATTTGAGGCTCGGCTCTCTTTCTTTTTTAAGTTCTTTAGCGCTGGTTTGCTCGAGTATATGTAATGAACATTGGGTGCTCTTTTTTTGCTGAAAGCAATTGACGTTTTGGCGTTCAAAAAAAAAAAGTGTGGGCAACTATAATTAAGTACTTCTATTTTGATGTCTTGTTGCAGTACTTCTATTTTGATGTCTTGTTGCAAGGTGGGATAGTACACATTCCTACTTTACAGATTAAATATTAAACACATATTGTAATACATAATATGTGACCGTATACCACAAAGCAGCACCAAGAGTTTGTTTTTTTTTTTTTTTAATTTAGCCATTGCCATAAATATAATAATCTCATCAACAGAAGACGGAGGTAGGCGATAACATTTCACTGAATTACGCAATATACGGAATAACGGAAACAAGGGCACCGCAAGATTAATGTATTATATTGTACATGCAGCACTCGTTACATATATAGAAGAAATATTGCATTTGTAATTATTCAAAAAATCATTCAAAATCCAAAACATGGATGTAATTACATTATACAAATCGAACTGGGAATCTTTTTGGAGTTACATGAACTAAGTAAAATTAAACAAGAAAGAAAGAAAGATACATGAATTTATTATTAATTGTACACAAAAAGTGTGTGAGAGAATCTAACCGTACTGTAGGAAACTAAGCACGGCGGCGAATCAGAATCAGGTGGTGGTGAAGTAAAATACTGGCAGGAGAACGAGGTGGAGGCAGAGGAAGCAGGCGGTGGAGAGAGAAAGAAACACCAATGCATACACCATTCTCACACCACCCATTCAGACTATATTAATAATGATAATAATAACTCAAAAATAGGATTAATAAGTGTGAGTGAGAGCGAACTATTAATTGAGATGTGGAAAGCAGCAGGGATGACTTACATTTTTTAATATATATAGTATATGGTGCTGAGGAAAATGGGAAGCACGGATATGCTTGATTTCGGCGAATTGGATAAGAATACATGCACCTTTCTTTATCTTTCTTTAAAATGATTATCATCTTTTACTTTAGTCATTCAACTACACGTCATCCTTTTTCTATTAAAAAATATTTTACAATTGAAAAAAAAAAGCAGAGATTTATTTTATTTAATAAATAGTCGTTCATTAAATCATAAATGGTGTAAAAGCATATAAATAATAACATTTACGAAAACAAAGAACGCAAAAATAGGTCACCGGTTACGAAAACAAAGAACGCAAGTGGGGTCCATAGCTCAGTGGTAGAGCAATTGACTGCAGATCAATAGGTCACCGGTTCGAACCCGGTTGGGCCCTACAAAATAAATGGCTGATTTTTTTTTTCTTTTCTCTTTGATGTTTCATTAGTAAATATACAACACAGGGAATAGACTACCAAACTTCTCTTTGCAATGTTAATTAGAATCCCCCCCCCCCCCCCTCCCCTCCCCTCCCCCTCATCACTGATAATTTGAAAAAATTCAGTTAGTTATCTAAATTTTAGCTCGTTTGATAGTTATCATTCCAAACTTTTATTTTTGACACTTTACGATCCAAGTTTTTAATTTTGTTACACTCGAGGATTTGAACTTTCATATGCAACGACCGTACGTAATAATCTCTTGTAATATATTATAGTTGGGTCATCGACCAATACATGTAGTTGTATAAAATTATTTTTTCACGATTGAAATGGCTATTTCTTATATTTTGGGAAAATTTAAATGTATATCAAATTTGGATTGTACTTGCACAACTTCAACAATTATTGCTGAAGCGGTTGCACCAGATTTTTTTATTTTTTTTTCTCATTTGGTTTCGATAATTAATGGTAAACGAATTTGGTGTACCACATTATTGTGTAAGGAGCAATTCAAATAAAATCAGTTGTTTGAAAAATACTGGAATTGAAATCCTGGAAGAACTAACGAACCTGTCGTCTGCTGAGAAGGTAACTAACTACAGTATCCCTTTCTCTTTCGGTTATTTCTCTCTCTTACGTGCTGTCGATATGATTTTTACAGATATGGTTAGGCATTTCAATTTGTTTATTCATTCGGTCTGAATTAGGTTTTTTCTTTTTAATGCCTCTTCAAAAAAAAATATATTTATAGGAAGTTAAAAGATCTTGATATAAACAGAAAGAGATATGCTGAATGAAATGCTGATGGAGATACTTGTTAATAGCTTGACTGTTATAAATTATTGGTTACATATTATGCTTCTAAACATCTAAATACAAGCTTCTGTTTATGAATGCTTTACTAATACACTGCACTACATACATCACTGCATAAGTTACGAAAGCCAGGTCGGTCGACATTCGTCTAACTTATTGCACAAACATTTTAATTATACTTAACACGTAGTAAACTGCTTCAGTCGTCTTTCAGTCTGCTAACATCGGTTTGTCAATGTATCTGAAAAATCCATCTCCAAGAGATACTCCAACGTGGCGACATTATGGATTGCAAAACCTCTGTTAGAGGCAAAAAGTTCACAGTATTTATGTAGAGATTAGACTTCAGGACCCTTTAGTGGCTTCAAAATTCAGAAACAGAAGCTGAGTGCACGACTACTAGAGTTTCATCCTCCGTAAAGATAAGTATGCCAGGACTCTGTAGCCAACTACCATGGCTGCAAGGACTCCGATTTCCATGTACCCGTTGTCTATTCTGACCCCGTTGACCGAGTGACTTATGTGTTCGTACTGCACTTTTATGAGAAGTTTGTAGGTGTGATAGTTAAACGACAGATAGCGAAGCCATGCTATGAACACTGGAACATTCTGCAAAATTATGAATCCTTTTGTTATTGTTGCATTTATCTCTTATAAAATGAATATGTACAGGTATGTTAGAGGTGTTTAAGGGATTAGATCATTAGAGCCAGAAAGACATCACACAAGTTTCACCGAACATACCTTCACAAAGTATCCCCCAGCCAACATGAAGGTCATAACGGTGACGGAGGCCAGAGTTGTTGCCCTCTTCAAATCCATTAGCGTAGCACCAATAGCAAGCCCAAGCCCCTGCCATTTTTTTAACAAGTTTTAGGTGGGAATTCTTTGTTTACTTGAACTACTTCGATAATCTTAGAAATGGTGATTAGACAGACCTGAGCAGCTATAATGCAGAGGAAAACTGTCACCACAGTGAGAAAAAAGGAACCAACGTCCATTCTTAAGCCAGCCATAAAATATACTACTAGAAGGAAAAGAAACGGCAATATCAGGTCGAGGGGTAGATCACTTGTGGTTCTAGCCATAAAATAGGCACTTAAGCTGTACATATCAGCCGCTCGCTCCTTTCGCAGCATGGCTCTTTCTTGAGGAAATGTAAAGATGGCTGTGAATACCGGAAAAAAACCCCAGAATACCGCAATGAAGAACAGCAACCCCGCCTGAAATACAAATTCATAAATTAAGTTACATGTTACTTTATAACATAAAAAATTATACTCATGATGAATGAGGATCTTTATTATAGAATATTTTACCTGATCTTGCAGTTCCTTGGGGTTACGACCACCAGATTGCCACCATAGCATTCCCAAAATAGTTGCAGTGACAAGAACTTGTGTGATTCTCAACAAGCTAAAATAGTCATGCCAACGTTCTTTAAGTCCTCTGTGAAATAATATGGAGTACTGTTCAAACCAGGTTGTTCCCCACTCTCTCCTTGTAGAATTTACTCCAGACTTTATTTCTTCATCTAGAGGTACTAGATAGCTAAGTCTTCTCATTTCATGTTCGGCAACCCGTGTTTCAAAGGCCTCCACGAGATACTGCTTCAAAATTATAACATATTATGAGTCAAGTAAATTGTAACAAAATCGCTTTCAAGGACCAAACTCTATTTACCTCATGTACAACTGCTGGAGCCGGTTTTTTGCCTCTTATTTCTGCTTCGGAGTTTTCAATTTGCATTTTGTCCTTCCACTCTGATGGGAAAGAAATGTCTGTCAAGTTCCCGTTTGCCAGGTCGAGCATGAATTCTGCAGGGTTCATTGGAATAAGAGGGGAACATCCTATGGATGAGAAGTAAGTCATTGCTTCTATTGCCTTTCCAAAATAAAGCAAGCTCCCTTTGCCAAGAAGAATCAATTTGTCAAACTTAATGAAGAGCCTGCTGGATGGTTGATGAATTGTAGTGATAACTGTTTTTCCAGCCTGCCATAATTCTTATACAGTTTAATAAAATAAAATAAAAAATGTATCTAGTTCAATGAAAATAACGAAGCTGCGGCTTATATGTACCTCAGCTATGTCATTTAGTGTTTCTACTATCCTCAGAGCAGTTGTCGAATCCAGGCCAGAGGTTGGTTCGTCGAGAAACAACAGAGATGGATTAATTATTATCTCGTTTCCAATACACACACGCTTCCTTTCCCCACCTGAAATTCCTCGAAGGAAAGAACCACCAATTATGGTGTCCTGGCACCTGGTAAACATTTTTTATGAATAATCAGACATTCATAAATTTTCCAATGGTTTTTTTTTTGTTTCTGATATCTTAAGCTTAAACCCATGAGAGGAAACAGTATACCTCTCTAGTCCAAGCTCGCAGATAACATCCTTGGCGCGTTTATTCTTTTCCACTTTTGTTAATGACCTTGGAAGTCGCAGTTGAGCTGCATATGTTAGTGTTTCTTTCACGGTAAGGTGTGGAAACAGAACATCGTCTTGTGTCACATATCCTATCCTGCATAGTAATGTCACGACATACTATGAGAGAAACATTGTGCATATTTGGTAATAACATTTTTCAAATTCTTTTTTGAAAAATGTTCGCAACTGAAGCGCGATATATTTTATTTGTCGGTTATAAACTCTGCCTTTTTTTGACAGACAGATCAGATAATTACCAATACCTGCTTTTGAGAGACTTTGAGTAAGGTTGATTATTGTAAGTTATTGAACCACCACGAGTGGGCTCTCTCACTCTTCCTCCAAGTAAACTCAGAAGTGTAGTCTTTCCACTTCCTGACGGTCCCATCAGTGCCAAAATTTCACCTGGATCAACAGAACCGGTAATCCCATTCAAAATCTTCTTCTCCACTGTTGATGTTATGCCTCTTAGAACAACCTTGTATGTTACATCAGTAAACTGCAGAGTTGGGACAAAACGATGTAGTTCAGTGATTGAAAAAGAATTCATGGGCATAGATAAAGCACGAGTAATATAGAAAATTGCGGTACTCTAAGCATTTTACGCTTACCATAGATGTTCCATACTTCCACGCATTACTTTGACTTAATTACCATTCCTGACTAAGACAATATCACAATACTGAAGATATTGTGGTTGGGCACATGAGTTGTTGAACTATGTACGTTTCCTCCCCAAAGCTAAGCATTTGTCAGTTTATTTCCTTAAGTTTGTTGGTTTAAGGTAAAGTCTTGTACATTCACTAAAGAAAGGGAAAAGGAAGGGAAAATCTTGTACACAGATGACACGTAGAATGAGATTATGTACAAGACTGAACCTGACATGATATATAGCTAGCCATATAATTCAATGACTTGCATTTGACCTCTAGGACAAAACCTCCATATCTTCCTGTTCAAATAGATATATACAAAATCAATTAAGACTTGAGTGATATTGGTCTGAATCAGCTTTTGATTAAAGGAAACAAGTATGAGAACAATTGCTGATCTGTTTTATGATACCTTGAGGTAAATTGGCAAAGTTGGTTCTGCCTGAAGTTTCTTCTTTTGCATTTCTGCTTCCATATCTTCACCTGCAAATATATCAATAACGCACACACTCAGGCAGAGTTTATGATATAATGTATCAGTGAGTTGGGTGGATTATTAGAACCGATCCACCCGCTTCTTCTTTTTTGGAACGTGAACGAATCAAAATGAAATAACCGGTAGAGATCTCTACCGGTTATTTCTTCATATGCCTCCTGATCTCACGTTCTTGCAATTTTGTCGTGCTGCATTTAACTTATATTGTGCCCTTCCATCTTTCACACTGAAGTTGAATGAATCACAACAAACTGAACTACTTTGATGTTAAGTGGATATAGTAAGTTGATAATAACATCCCAAGTTGTCTGAGAAACACATTCAGATTTTACATTCACCGTGTATGAGAAATTCTTGGAGCAATTGGAAACCCAATTTCAAGTTCAAGAACGGTTCCATTTTCATGTTCAGGATTGTTTTTTTTTTTTTGATAATTATGTTCTGGATTGTCTAGTTTTCTTAAGCCTTTTAACTCTTTATAGCTTTAAGAATCTTATTCTAACAGTTTCTGTTTCAGAAAATAGTATTTCTTTTATATTAAACATGACAGGTGCTAAGTAATTAGTTACAATTAGAATTTTAAACTTGTATCTTATATTCGACATATATGTATATCACTAATCTAGTTTGATCCGCGACTTTATTACAGAATATTTGAGATACTTATGTTAAAGTGCTTGAGTAATGTTATTTTTAGCATTTAACTGCTTGAGAATAAATTTGTATATCAATAATCTCCTCATATCCCTTATCAGAGCCTTTTACGTGGAATTGGATCTAATACCAATATTTCACGACTTCGAATTAGATTTTCGTGACATGGAGTCTACGGAACAACATAAACTTAGTTATTTTCAAATCGGGTCAAGTTGTTGTTGATAAATTGGTAGATAATATGAAGACTAAATCGTGGTCTTGAATTAAATATAGGAATAAAGGTTTTGTTTATCCTTTTGTGAATTGGTGCCATCAGTCGAGAATGTGTCGTTAGACATTCGGCTTCTTCTCACTTTCGTATTTTTTATTAAGAGTATTGCTTATGTTATTTTCCTATTAATAAAATCTTTTTTGGTCGATGAACCCAATATTTACCTCGTTTATTAAGCAAGAGGAGACGAGTGGAATTGACAGTTGTAGCCTTGTAGGCAGTTGTGACAACAATGCCTCTGGCTATCAGATTAATTTTGCATAAATATGTTTTAGTGGAATTCCTTGTAGCAATATTTGTCATACTTCCCATGACTTTTTCTTTTCTTTTTTTCAAAATCGTTGACTTCTAGGTTCAAAACTTTGATTATTTGATTCTCGGTGGGGACGTACGTTACGTATAAGTCCTGTCTTAACGCATAACATGAGTACGACCACTACTTTCGTCTATATATCATGTCATGTCTTTGTTGTCATCAATTTATTCTATAATCTTTGTCGCACGTTCGATAGAATCTTAATACTACGGTGCTACTTAATATAATCAATAAATAGATTTCGTGACATGAAATGGAGTTTGGTTCGTGTTGCAACTCTCGTTGCAGAATTTATGTAGAACAATTCAACCACCAGAATATATTGATTGTAAATAACATAATTAGAGAACTTACGAATATCCTCATCATCACTGAATGGTTTCAAGTCAGCAATCTCATCGGTTGGCACGGCAAAGCCGGTGAACGAGAAAGACAAGCCTAAGCTGGCACTGGAAGCTCTGCTCAAGGCCGCACCGCTGCTCAAGTCCTCGACGTCGAACTTCATTTGTGCACTTTTTGACTTCGGAATGTGACTACTTCGGCCAATACGGCGGCTGCTCTGGCCTGGTGAGACTGCTTTGAACCACCGACTGGACTTTGTTGAGAGGCTGCCACTGGCTCCCACGTCGCTTGAAGCCGTATCAGATGACATTGTTTGTGCCAGTTGGTCGGATGTTGTTCTCATGAGACTGCTTGTGCAATTGGTTTCCTCCATCATTACTTACCTGATAATTAGGCAACTTAATTACAAATATAATATATGCACCATGCTAACTGCTAACTAATGCCAAAAAAAATATTAAATGAAACGAGTGAAAATCTAGTTGTGGACGGTTTTTAGTTTCTTAATAACAGAAGTAAGATTGTTACATGAACTAAGACAAGAAAAGAGTTCAAGAGATGCATAGTTGAAGTCAAGTTGAGAATGAAATGATGCAAATCATATTTCTGTTATGTAATCATATTCTAACAAAAAGAATAACTATGTTCTAATGTGAAAGTGGGACTATATTTCACGAGAGAAAATTAATGATGTGATTCGACAAAATAGAAATTATGATAGAAGGAATTATAAACATGCATATACTTACCGATTATTTTGATGAAAACTTGAGAGAAATGTGAATAGAGTTGTTGAGATGAATACAACAACTTAGAAATGAGTAACGAAACCTTTTATAAGGGGCCAACGGGGAAAAGTACCTTAAGTTATCACGGGTGCCCCTCAACTTTCTTATTATTAACATATCCACAAAACTCCAGCTAAGAAAATAACGTGACATAAATGTTAAAATATAAAGATAGGATAAAGTTATGACGAGACCAGATGTTATTTTCACACAGTTGCTAATCTTTTGTAGTGGAGTTTTTAGGTGATTGCACGTAACGTGAACATATAAGAACTTTAGCACTTTTTTTTTCGTTGCATGAAAATGATAAGATTTGGGAATGTTCAATGTCTTGAAAACTTGAAACAGATAATTGAATACAGGTGAACTTTAATTTAATGGCTTTCGAGACTATTTTTTCTTTAGATACCTTCAAAATTAACATGGATGGCTTTGAGGTACACCCAATGAATCAACTAGAATGATATTTTGATTTCTTGGGAAAATATAATACACAAAATACTCGTGTGATTTGAAATATTTGCATGAAACTAGCTCAATTTTATTTTGTTAATTGTTAAGAAATTGATCGATCGTAAGACGGTGAAATTTTATCTCCTTTCAACTCCGTTAGCAAGTTGAAAAAGGGGTTATTCTACGCTCTCTAAAATTGTTACCGTAAAGCACACCTAGTCTGAAGCTTTGTTCGAAACATCTACATGAATTGAATAATTGTGCAAGAAATTAAAGTCGTTCACTTGTTTTATTACAAAAATGTAAATATAATATTTTATAAAATATAATTAAGCAGGCGCGAATTTTTATTTATATGTTTCTATAATGAAAATCTGGAAAACCTACTAATGCGTGTATTATGTCTAATTAATACATTACTGTGTTATTTTAATTATCAAAAATCTATTTTGTGATGTAAAGAAATTAGTGAAAATAATCTCTACTACTTATTTTAATTCCGAAAATTCAGATTTCTCACCCAAAATTCTACGTATACCCATCATTCTTTTCCTTAATTTTCATTACACTCAAATTATAATCTCCAAAAAAAAAACACTTTATTTTCTCTTCTCTTTTCTTTTCCCGAATCCAAAATAAATAAACTTAACACTTCTCCTTCCTTTCTTTTTCTAAATCTACAACACTTTCACAAATTCAAAAAAAAAAAATCAACACTTCCTATTCTCTTCTCTTTTCCCACATCCAAAAAAAAAAAAGCCCAATACTTTCACTCCTTTTCTTTCCTTATATCCAAAAAACCACAAAATACTTTGTCTTCTCTTTTTTCCTTTCATTTAATTTCATTTGTCATCTATTCCTTTTATTTAACATTATTTTGTCATATTTGCATTATTTTACAAATCCTATTTAATTTCTATAAAAAAATATTATATTCCGATAAATTACGAGAATATATATTTTTTAATCTGATGAAGGTTATTCGCGATCGTCCCGGTGGACGTGGCCGGAGCTGCAACCGCTTGGCGGTCACGACCTAGGTGGTAAACGTCGGACGGTTGCAGAAGACCTTGACTGGCAACCGCCTGGGGTCGCGAATGAGGCGACCGCCTGAGTGTCATTCGCTTGGGCAGTCGCGAAGGACCCTTAATTTTTGTAGTGTTAATTAATTTGCGATGTAAGTAGTCATTCAGCAAAGAAACTTATGGAGTTGCATGAAACTTATTGTGCAACACACATTTAAAATTAGGGATAAAAGCATCAAACCCCCTAACCTATTGGGTGTTTTGCACTTTGGTCCCTAACCTTTAGGGTGTGTGTGTGATTTGTCCCAGTTTTGCATTTTCGGCAATTTTCGGCCATTTTTGGTTGGAATATTCCTCTCTACCCGACTCATATGTGTTGTACTAGATGTATAATGATAGTTGGTGAAAAAAAAGACACAAAAAAACACCTCAAAGGGAGGAATATTTTGACCATAAAAAACCGGAACTGCACCATAGGACCATATCGCACAGACACCCTAAAGGTTAGGGACCAAAACGCTGATAAACATAGGTTAAGGACCAAAGCGCAAAATACCCCATAGGTTATGGGGTTTGATGCTTTTATCTCTTAAAATTACTCAGACGTGTATTTATTTTTAGGACGAATTATCAAAAATGTCCGTTAACTTTTGCCTTTAATCTTAAATGCCCGATTTTTCCCAACCTGCTGAAAATGCCCGTTAAATTCTAAAAATTCTAACAAAAATGCCCGATTTAAAAAATTCAGACATTTTATCCGACTTGGCATCCGAATCAAAGAGGCGCGCTGCTGAATCAAAGAAACGCGCCCGACTCCTAGGATTTTTTGGTCTGAAAAAACGTTTTCTAAAAATTGTAAAAAAAAAAATAAAAAAAAGGTCACTGTTCATCGGGTCACTGATAATCGGGCCATTGTTCATCGGGTTACTGTTCACGGCGTTACTCGAGTCATTGTTCACGGCCCAAATCGTCGTTACTGTTCACGGCGTCACTGTTTATCGGGTTGCAACTCGTCGTTGCAGTGGTGACGGCGTCAATCGACGCCGCCACCGCTGCAACGCCGAGTTGCAGCGGTGTGGCGGTGGTGGGGGTTCTCGCGGGGGGTGGGGTTCTCGCCGTTGCAGCGGTGTGGGGGGGGGGGGGAGGTGGCGGTGATGAAGAAGATGATGATTTTTTAATTTTTTATTTGTTAAAATGTTTATTATTATTATATATTTATATTATATATATATATATATGTGTGTGTTTATATCTTTATTATTGTTAAGGAGAAACGTTTTTCAGACAGTGAACAGTGAACGCGACTTTTTGATTCAGTAGCGCGCCTCTTTGACTCGGATGCCACGTCGGATAAAATGTCCGAATTTTTTAAATCGTGCATTTTCGTTAGAAAATTTAAAACTTAGCGGGCATTTTCAGCAGGTTGGAAAAAATTAGGCATTTAAGATTAACGGCCAAACTTATCGGGCATTTTTAATAATTCGTCTTTATTTTTAACTATTAACAAATAGCATGGGAGTTTAGAGGCAATCTTTTCAACGAACATTGGAGGTTTTAGGTCAATGTCCGAACTTTCACGTTAACTACGTACAGAAACTAATCTCGGCCCACACTTTTTTTTAGATGGCGATTTATCTTAAATTTCATGCTATTAATTCATAAAGCTAAAATCGATCACCTAGCGAGTAGCTATATCCAGTCAAGTCAATTCTTGATCCGATCCTGTACACCTGTTCGGACGTATAGTACTACATCAACATGCAATCGACCTAATGAGTCAAATTATTGTCTCAATAATAAAGAAATAAGAATAAACCTTTTAACATTAATGGTCTTTTAACCTCATTAGCTGGTTTAATGCCGCCTTGAGAGTGTAAGATGGAGGCACAGAGCCTTTCGTGTCTAAAATTGAGGCTGTTATTTCACCTCAACCTTGCCTTGTTGCTACGGCACCGTGTTGAAGATTTCCCATCTCAAATTTTTCTTTCCTTATTTTGGATGTTGAATTTGTGGGCATTTCACGCTGTTGTCATTTTTGTTTGTCCCACAAATGGCTACGAAATTGCCATATGTCGGGAGATAACTTAGACGTTTAAATTGGTATTTTCTTGTCACGATTACGTCAGCGTTACTAGTTACTGTTGTCCACTTTAGTTAAGTTCAACTGAAGTATACTAGTTAGAACTTAGTTATGAATAAGTAGTTAACATATGCCCGTTCTACGAAACAATATAAAGCTCAGGTGATTTAATCACTGGAATGAATAAGAATTTATATGTTTGGCTCGAGGTGATTCACGTTTAGTTCTATATATCATGACCAAAACTTTTGGATTACAAATTTAACTGTGTAGTGAGGTTCTAACGTTGGTAATGGCGATGGAACGTTTTGAAGTGTCTTTAGAGTTATTATAGTAAATCAACTTATTAATTAGTTAGTTTATAATTACAGATAACAATTCCTATTAGATACGATCATGTTTGTCTTCTTCATAAGACTATATATGGCCTTAAGCAGGCCCCACGGGCATGGTATCTCGCCCTCAGTGCTGCACTAATCTCATTTGGTTTTGTTCAAACCAAATCTGATACATCATTGTCCGTGTTCTCTCGTGCCTCTGTTCGCCTCTTTGTGCTTGTATATGTGGACGACATTAGACTGCTCTTGTGATTCTACGATAGCTTTTCTTGTGTCACAACTTGCCACCAAGTTTGCGGTTAAGGATATGGGTGCTCTTTCCTATTTATTGGGCGTTGAGGTTATACGATGTCGCGAAGGGTTGTTTCTATCTCAGCAAAAGTACATTCACGACTTGCTCTCCCGCCACAATATGGATGGTGCTAAGCCACTCGCCACATCTATGGCGACCAATCCTCCTATCTCGTCGTCCTCATCCTCAGTTTATGCCACCGAGTTTCGGCAAGTTATCGGAGGTCTACAGTATCTTGCTTACACGCCCCGACATTGCATTTTCCGTTAACCGCTTGGCTCAACGTATGACTTCTCCGTCTGACGCGGATTGGACCGCTCTCAAACGTGTCATTCGCTATCTTAAGGGTACTCTTGCTTTCGGTGTTCTTTTTCTGATAGAAAAGTCTCTTGCCCTCACGACCTTCTCGGATTCGGACTGGGCCGGCGACACTCGAACCGGCACCTCTACTTCGGCCTATATTATTTTCCTCGGTCCCAATCCGATCTCTTGGTCTTCTCGGAAGCAAAAGGTCGTTGCTCGTTCTTCCACTGAAGCGGAGTATCGTGCACTCGCTACTGCCTCGGCCGAAGTACGTTGGCTACAACATCTCTTTGGCGAAATTGGTCTCTCGCTTCCTTCGTCGCCACTTTTTCGTTGTGACAACATGGGCGCCCTTTGTCTGTCTCTCCATCCGGTCCAACACTCTCGAATGAAGCACATCTCTGTTGATATCCACTTTGTTCAGGACCTTGTCTTATTCGAGTCTCTTATGTTAACACTCTCGATCAACTTGCGGACTTTCTCACCAAGCCCATTGCTCGCTCTCGGTTTTGCCTTCTTCGTTCCAAAATCTTCGTTGCTGATGGAACGTCAATTTTGCGGGGGTGTATTAGATAACATTATTATTAGAATATATTTTTTTCCTTATTTGTAATTATCCTTTCCTTAGTTCTTAAATAGCATATATTATTTTTCTTATTTGTAATTATTCTTTTCTTAGTTCTTTTTGTATGTAACCTATATATATTTTACTCTTGATGAATAAAAATTATTCACTTTCATACACACTATAATTTTTATAATTTCTTGTGTCATATATACACATTAGCCCTAGTAAATGCGATTGGTGCATTATTTCTTTATAATAAAAAAGGCAATAATGATCTTATCTAGGTGTACTTTCGAAATGCTCTTTTATATGTTACAGTAGTTTGGGGGTTGTGAACAAGTTTTTAATTAGTTTGATAATGCCCTTATACAATTTCAAATTTAATTTTAAAGTTATAACATAGTTTATATCATTAAGTTGAAGAGATATATGTGTAAGCAAAAATATGATGCGCAAAAATTAGTATTGAAATAGTAGTTAGTCGTGTTAATTATATTAGGTGTGAGCATTTGAATCAGATACTCACCCTTGTACCTGTTCCGTTAGAGTATTTTCTGCCCTCATATGCGTACCTGCATGCCAATTCAACAGTCTAAGCTGATATACTAATACATTAATAATATACTAATTTCAAGTAGAATTATATATTAATATATACTAAAGTTATGTATTATACAATTAAATTCAAGTAACTTCAATTAACTAATACATAGTTAGTTTTTTTGTATTATTTTTATTTTTATAGATTTAAGTTAATTATGTTTTATGTAGTTTTCATTGTCATTCATCAATGATGAGGTTGAATTTGAATGTTGATAATCGATAGATTTAATGTTTGATTATTAGATGTTAGTTATTATGGTATTTAAAGTAGTAACCCTTCTTTTGAATTGGAAATGAGAACTTTGAAGAAAGAATCAGGTCTTTGGAGCCAAATTCTTGAAGCCAAATACGGTAGTTATCACAACCTAAGAGATTTCAAATATAGAAGAGGTAACAATGCTACATTCTCTTTTGGTGGAGAGACTTCATGAAATTGGACACCGATATTTTTAATAATGATTGTGAAAGATCTTAGTGTCTGCAATACTTGTAATTGCGTCCAGTTGCACTTAGCAGTAGTTGCAACTGTACACTGAAGTATAACAAACTATAGTTCTTTAACGTTTGAAACAGTTTTTCCAGTTGCAATTGCGAAAAACAGTAAAGCATAAACAATAAAGAACACAAGAGATTTTTAACGTGGTTCGGTCCAAATGGTCCTAGTCCACGGGGCTTTCACCCAAAGTTTGACTTAACCTGTTTCCTACTTAAGAATTACAATGAAGGATTTATATCAACTCATATACTAGACTCCCTCTAACATATGCAGTTGCAACACCTAACCCTTAACTTGTTTTCAGAAACACGATTGAATCGAAGACACACTAAGTTACTCCAGAGACCCTCTGACTTAATGTTCTTCACCAAATGACTCGATACAAGACTGATTGCTTAATATCTTTTTCAAAGTGTCTTCTATGGTTCTCGAGTCTTCTCCTTTTATAGACGAGTGCTGAATCTTTGGAATATCCTTTGTTGCGATCCACAGAATATCTTCTTGCCTTGTAGATATGCATTCCAGAATTCTGTTGCAATCCGATAATATCTTTTTACTTTATCCAACATATTCTGCACGGTCTTATTAGATATTGAGGTTAATCCGTCAATGCATTATGTATACATTCACAATAAGGAGATAAGGAAGATAAATCTATCTTAGATGAAATAATATCTTCTGATTAAGGTAAAATATTCTCAAGATAATTACCAATTTAGATTTATCTTTATCCTAATGATTAATCAAAACAATATCAATACTACGTTGTGGGCCGATCGGGTCAGGGTCCAGATTCGTGTGAAACACACGGCCCCAACAATCTCCCCCTTTGATTTGTTTTGTCAAAATCATCTACCAATCTGCACAAAGAGGTTAGTCTGCAATGGTTAGGATGTCAAAAGAGTTCAGAACATAAGAGTGCGGATCAGAAGTACAAAACCATAGCGGTTGCAACACCGGTGCAACCATCCGTCAAAACATTAATTTTAGTTTTTCAAAAAAAACACGCCAACTCCCCCTGACACGCAACTCTCAGCTCCCCCTATCTAGATGTTCTCCCCCTTTTTGAAACACAAATCAATGGGTGCGAACACCAGCAATATCCAGCAGACGATCGAGCTTGGAGGCTTGGATGGCCAGGGAAGTGCGGAGCTCTTCATGAGACTGTGTGATACGATCAACCAGGTCGTTTAAGCGAGAGAGTTCCATATGAACTCCTTCAAGGCTGGCGGATGCATCTGGGATGGAGCATGTGTTGGTCTTGGAGGAAGGACCAGGTGCAACTGGGGATGGTGGCGGTTTGTTCAAGATTTTCGCACTGGCGCGCATTGCCTGGACCTCCGTTAGTTCGTCCCCGGTCACCTTTAAGGCTGGGTACCTTGCTGTGAGAATCCTGTAGATAAGCGATGGGAACCCCATCGAAAGGTGTACATTGGGAAATGTTTCCTTGTAGATGCGTTCAAACACCAGTGTGCCTAGGTCGATGGCAACGCCAGTCCCAATCCGAAACAAGACACAAGCGACCTCGGGACGAACAGTAGAGGTCTGCGAGCAAGGCAACCAATGGCTAACAAGAATTCGGAACAGTAAGTTGTACCTGGGAGTTAGATCGCTGGTGGAGAGAGGATCATAGGGCCAATGGGTAACCATACCACCAGTGAGCTCTCTTGCAACTCTGTTCAAATCCTTTTCCAGGCGCAACTCAGACTGTGCACCAGTGTCCACAAGGGGTACTCCCATTTCCTGAGACAAAAGTTTAGCAGTAAAGGGGCATACCTGACCACGGATATAGATGACGTTACGCTGCAGTGACCCCTCCGCATCGAGCTGTGTGGTGAGGTTAGCATAGAACTCCTGGACCAGGACTTTCCCATAGCTGCTAGCTTTCTGTGTTGCAGCTAGCCACCCTCGGCCTTTTAGCAGAGTGATAACGTCAGATTTGGCATAGGACTTAAGGTCCAATGGTCTCTCCTCAACCAGTGGGCGTTTTCGAATCGCCAGAAACTTGGCTTGAGCCTCCTTGGTGTAGAACCGCTCAGACAGTGCACGAGCAGATTTTAGGGCACTTGTCAAAGGTGCGACATCAGAGAGGGCAGAGTGAGGGTCCAGAACAGGAGGGTTCGATTTCTTAGGTGGAGCATTGGACCTAGCCCTCTTTTTGGAAGGCTCCGGTGCAGGTGCCACCTCCAGAGTATCTTCGTCAGCGGAATCCTCCTCAGAGGCTGACTGTGCTGACAGTTTGTGCAGGCGGCGGAGACGGGGGGGCTGACGAACTGGTAATTTGGTACGCTTTCTGGTTGTAATGCCAGAGGGCGCAGCAGTAGTGGGGACTTCCCATTCTTCGTCCTGTTCAGGGTGAAGAGTGGTGGAGGGACCAGCTGTGGATTTCGTGGTGCCCTGAGCATCAGCCTGTGGCGGAGTGGTCTTCTCAGCGAACGGGGAGTCCGCTTCATCATCGTCAGTCGCATGTGGTGCTTGAGGTGGTGATGGAGGAATTGATTGTAGAGGGTCCATATCAAGGGGTTCCTTGGAGGCGGTGGCGGCTGGCTTCCTGGCAGATCCACCCATCTGAAAAGAATTGCTAAGAACGAGACGAAGAGAGGGAGAGAGAGAGTGAGATATGTGGTAAGAAGAGAAAATGAGGAAGAAAAAATCGGAAACCCTAGAATGTTAGGAGAGATGCACTTTACACAAGATACGAAATCAGGAAATAAGAGAAGGATAAGGTTAAAAAATAAGATACGTTTATAAGACATATCCTAACAACTTGCAAAAATAAACTTGGACTCACAATGTGACACCCAGTGAGATCCAAAAACGCGCAATTAGGGCTCTTGCGCGTAAGTAGAATTAAATACAGTAACTCGAGAACCAGGGTCCAGTGGAGAGAGTCTATCCATTTACCCTCCTAATTCAGTCTCATCAAATGGGGGGTTTATTGGATGATACTCAGTTGCAATCAAACCAAGGAAATGTGAGCAACTGGTAGCTTTCACGCTGACACATTTGTGAGCAAGGTAGCTCTTTGCAATGAGAAGACGCGTGAGATAAGAATTGCTAGCTTTCACACTTGCTGCTTTTAGGTCAGGTAGCTTTTTCCAGTTGCAACTCATGGGCAGGAGTGTCCCCCTTTTTTTTTTAGTAAGATTACAACAAACACGCATGAGGAGACTGTCTGAGATTAGTAATGGGCAGAAGGTCAGACACTGGTCATCCTCAGGTGCAACCGGGTTCCTGTTGTAATTCACATAAGGCAGAGCCCTAACGACTTGCTAAGGTGCTCAAAACGTGTCGCATCCAGAGCTTTGGTAAAAGTATCTGCAAGTCGAAGGTCAGTGCTCACAAGTCGTAACTCAAGATTTTTAGCCTCAATCAGTTCCCTAATATAATGATATCGAGTATCAATGTTTTTAGTGCGAGAGTTTTGGGCAAGAATTTTTGAGATGTTAACGGCACTAGTATTGTCACAAAAGGAGAAAATTTTGTTTTGGGAGATACCGAAGTCTACTAGCAGTTGTTTCATCCAACCAGGTTGGGTGCAACTGCCCTCAGCGGTGATGTGTTCAGCTTCG
Source organism: Linaria vulgaris (assembly GCA_948329865.1). Classification (NCBI taxonomy): domain Eukaryota; kingdom Viridiplantae; phylum Streptophyta; class Magnoliopsida; order Lamiales; family Plantaginaceae; genus Linaria; species Linaria vulgaris. Next base: position 80,695,320 of record OX415253.1, read on the forward strand.
TCTGTGATCAAAGTGATTGAGTGTTGCTTCTCGCTGGAACCGGACACAAGACTCGCTCCTAGATAGAACCATCCTTCTGTGGTACTCTTCCGACCATCAGCACATCCGGCCCAATCTGCATTACTGTATCCTGCAATAGATAGATTAATTTTTAAGTTGTAACTTAGCCCAAAATCTACTGTACCAGAGATGTGACGAATAATTCGCTTGTCGGCCTTGAGATGAGATTCTTTCGGGTTGGCCCGATATCGTGCACATACTCCAATACTGAAGCTCATGTCGGGTCTGCTAGTAGTGAGGCATAATAGGCTTCCTATCAAGCTTCGGTGATGACGAGGATCCCCTGAGTTGCAATCATCATCTTGGCCCGATATAGATATTTCATCATTTTGCTGCTTGACTGATGCTCTGTGCTACAACTCACTATGGCTCGTTCTTGTCTGTTTCCCTGCAATGCTTGACACACACTTTCCAAATGGCTTTGCTCCAAGCTTTGGTAATTCTCTCATACTTTGATTGTTGAAGAGTTGTGCCAGGGACTTGTAGTTGAGGTGGCCAAGCCGTCTGTCCCCTATTTCTGCACCAGAATTTTTGCTTGAGTTGTAAGTGGGTGACCTGAAAGTATCCATACAGTTAGTCATAGTATAACAATTTTCAGTGCTTCTTAGTCCTTTCAAGACTATATTTTGGAATTTACCTACAACTTCACATTCATCTTTGGTAAGGTGAACAAAGAGATCATCGTCACACAACTGACTAATGCTGATAATGTTTGCACATAGTCCATCAACATAGTGGATATCTCTTAGTTTGGGAAAGCCTTTGACACTTAGGGTTCCTTTCCCAATTATTCTTCTTCTGTTGCCATCACCGAAAATAACATCCCCTTTTTGTTCATTCACAAAGTCGATTAGAATGTCCTTAGTTCCAGTCATGTGCTTAGAGCACCCGCTATCAAAATACCAAGAGTTAGAATGGGATCCTTCTTGAGAGGCAGGGCTGCAAGCAGTAAGACAAATATGAGGGTTAGAAGATTTCTTAGCCCAAACTTGTTTTGGTGGAGTGACGGTTGCAACTGTGGGTGCGTCCAGTATGATCTTCTTCTTTCTTTGGTTTCTCCTCTTCTTCTTCTGTCCTCCGGGGACCGTGAGGGAGGATGCGTCCTGAAGTGTCCATAGCTGATAGCAGTAGGGACGAATGTGTCCTTGAATTCCGTAGTGGTGGCAGGTAGGAGTGAGTCTTCCTTTCGCAAACCTGTAAACGGAGTTTCGGTCAGATACTGTTGCTGGCGAATTACAACTAGTACGTACCTGTTTGTTGGTATTGAAATAGTTGAAAGGAATTTCAACACCCTTGGGTATCCTCTTCTTTTTGGAACCGGATATCTTGGTATTACCACGAACCTTTGGTGAGGTGGAATCAACATATCCTACCCCTGTTTTCCTAGTTGCAACTCTTTGAGTGTCCAGTACTTTTTCCAAATTTTTTGTGCTTGGTGACAGCAACTTCACATTCTTAGCCAGTGTGTCCAATTCTTTCTTGGTGAGATCGCACACTTCAACAAGTGCTTTGTGGGCTTTAAGTGCCGATTCCAGATCAGTCGACAGAAGATCTCTCTCCAAAGTGAGAGCGAGAACCTTTCTTTCGAGTTCAAGGATTCTGTTGTTCATTCTCACAGGACTCCCAAAGGTAGAGATAGTTTTGAGTTGGGCCTCCAATTCGGAGTTTCTTCTGCAGATGGCCTTCATATCCTCTATAGGTCCTAACTCGTCATTGTTGAGTGAATCGCTATCGGAGTCAGAATTTCTGTGAATTGTAACTCCCATGCTGGCTCTAAGGGGAGTGATCGTTGAAAATGCGAGGTCATCGACTTCTTCTGTATCATCTTCACTGTTATCAGATTCGTCCTCACTCCATGCAAGTAATGCACAGTTTTTTGTTTTTCTCGAGAAGATTTGCACAGTCTGCCCTTATATGTCCAAAGCCTTGACATTCCATGCATTGAATATTCTTTCCCCACCTTTTGTTGTCAAGTCTATTTGTAGTGGAAGGCTTAATATTGGATGAATCAGAGGGACTTGCAACTGGGTTTGTAGAGTTACCTCTACTCCAGTGTTTGTTCATTCTGTTGAACTTCTTTGTGAGGAGTGATAGGGATTGCTCAAGTTCAGAGTTGGAACTGTTCTGTGGAAGACTGGCATGTAGTGCAACTCCTTTGGATATGGTGTCTCCTTCTCTTTTGAGTTTCATTTCCCATGCGGTCAGAGATCCCATGAGATCAGCCAAGGGTAGTGTGTTAACATCTTTTGCTTCTTCAATGGCTGAGACTTTCATTGCAAACCTTCCAGGGAGAGATCCTAGCAGTTTTAGCACGATCCTGGATTCAGGGAAGTCCGCTCCAAGGATGGTAGCTTCACTAGCGAGATGCTGGAGTTTGGAATGGAACTGAGCGATGGTATCCGTTTCTTCCACGTGTACATAGTTGAACTGGTCATTAAGTAGTTGCAACTTGGATGCGCGCACTTTGTCATTTCCTTGATGTGCATTCTCAATAGCCTGCCGAGCATCTTTAGCAATTTCACAGTTAGAAATACTCTTATACTGGTCAAAATCAACAGCAACTAAAATAATATTTAAGGTTGTAGAGTTATAGTTTGCTAAGAGTTCTTCAGCATCGGTCAATTCCAACTCAGATTTTACTCGTCCTTGATCGTCTGTCGGTGGGGTCCACCCTTTTAGAATGCTCTTCCAGGCCTTCTGATCCTGTTGTTTTATGAAGTTTCGCATGCGATTCTTCCAGTAGGAATAGTTCGTGGCCGTCAGCATTGGTGGCTTGATGGTCGACAGACCTTCCCTCATTTCTTCCATAGGTAAATCAATTAAACAAAACAAAGATCTTTAGACCAGAATCTACACTATGTGAGTATAGTGACCTGCTCTGATACCAATTGAAAGATCTTAGTGTCTGCAATACTTGTAATTGCGTTCAGTTGCACTTAGCAGTAGTTGCAACTGTACACTGAAGTATAACAGACTATAGTTCTTTAACGTTTGAAACAGTTTTTCCAGTTGCAATTGCGAAAAACAGTAAAGCATAAACAGTAAAGAACACAAGAGATTTTTAACGTGGTTCGGTCCAAATGGTCCTAGTCCACGGGGCTTTTACCAAAAGTTTGACTCAACCTGTTTCCTACTTAAGAATTACAATGAAGGATTTATATCAACTCATATACTAGACTCCCTCTAACATATGCAGTTGCAACACCTAACCCTTAACTTGTTTTCAGAAACACGATTGAATCGAAGACACACTAAGCTACTCCAGAGACCCTCTGACTTAATGTTCTTCACCAAATGACTCGATACAAGACTGATTGCTTAATATCTTTTTCAAAGTGTCTTCTATGGTTCTCGATTCTTCTCCTTTTATAGACGAGTGCTGAATCTTTGGAATATCCTTTGTTGCGATCCACAGAATATCTTCTTGCCTTGTAGATATGCATTCCAGAATTCTGTTGCAATCCGATAATATCTTTTTGCTTTATCCAACATATTTTGCACGATCTTATTAGATATTGAGGTTAATCCGTCAATGCATTATGTCTACATTCACAATAAGGAGATAAGGAAGATAAATCTATCTTAGATGAAATAATATCTTCTGATTAAGGTAAAATATTCTCAAGATAATTACCAATTTAGATTTATCTTTATCCTAATGATTAATCAAAACAATATCAATACTACGTTGTGGGCCGATCGGGTCAGGGTCCAGATTCTTGTGAAACACACGGCCCCAACAGATTGGTTCAAAAAAGAGGTTTTCAAAGATGTTGGCAACGTAGAGGGCACTCTGTTCTGGAAGGAAAAAATGGTTGGTGGTGATCCTTTATTCCCTAAATTTAGTCAGTTGCTCAGCATTGCCATCGATAAAGACGCCACTATTGTGGAGAAAGAAAATTTTATAGACAGTGGATGAACATGGAAATGACGATGGCGTTGACATCTTTTTGAATGGGAAACAGAAATGTTAGCGACTCTTTTGGACCTCCTTAAAGACTTCAAGCCTATTGTCAATAAGTTGGATACTTGGAAGTGGAACAGCGAGGGCAATGAAATTAGATCCGCATATAAAATTCTCCAGCCAGAAGCTTGCTATTTTCAGATTTTTTAAGACCTTTGTAAGGTGAATGCTCCTCTGAAGATGAAGACTTTTGTATGGCGCTTGATCCTCAACAAGATCCCCACAAAATTTAACCTTTCTACGAGAGGGGTGGCATCAAGAAACCTTTTGTGTGTTTTCTGTGGAGAATTCGAAGAAACGACGGAACATCTTTTTGCCGCTGTCGTTTTTCATACAATATTTGGATGAGGATTAGTAATTGGTCGGGGTTCAAGCTCGTTCTTCCAGGTGCACATATCCCTCATTTGATGTCTCTTATGGATATTTAGTTCAAACCAGAAGGAGACCTGATTTGCGTTGCATCTGGTTATTTGTTGTATGGGTTGTTTGGATGTGTAGAAATTACTCAATTTTTAAAGGAAAACAACCTCGGGGATACACCACCTTTGAAGGAATCTAGACTCGTTCTTGGTCGTGGCTTAAGTCGACAACGTATAATTTCTTTTATTCTCTTTTTGAGAGGTGTTCTTCACCTCTCCATTGTAATACTTGAACATCTTTTGAAGTAATTCTTTTACTCCCTTTAATAATATTTCGTCTCATTCGCTGATAAAAAAAATACATGGGATTTAAATATTTCATTTCAAAGAAACTCTTGGCTTGTTTTTCAGGTTATGAAATATGAGAAATACATGAAATTGGGCACCCACTACCCGTCTCGTATTGGCGTGGTATGAGTGTAAATGAGAATGAGTAGCGAAGTCTCATTTTCACATGCGCATATATCCGCATTTGGGTACCCGTAACGCAGAGACCCGTCATGTGCCAACCCCTAATTTATATAAAGTCTTACACAAATTATCCCTAAAATATGGGATAATTACAAAGATCACCCTCATGTTTGAAAATTTATAAAAAGAGCCTTTATGGTCGATTTTTTATTAAAAACTATTAAATTTTGTTGAATGCGTTGATTTTGAAAAGAAAAAAAACTGCTCGAAAAAATAGATATTTATTTATTTCATTTAAAAAGACAAAGAAAAATAAAATACAAAAAATACCTAAATTTAAAATACATTAGTCTTGGACTTTGTTTATGTTGTGATTTAAAGTTGTAAGGTTAGTATATATTAGTTATTTTAGTTTTTTTTTTATAAAGGGTGTTTGTATAATTCAAACGTGAAGAGTGGTCTTTGTAATTACCCCGTACCTTAAGGACAATTTCTGTAATCCTCCCTACGTATAATTTGAATTTCTGCTTTGGATATAGTTCAAATACACAAAGCCGATCTTAAAGTATTTTGTAAAGAGTAAAGACGCGTAAAAAAAAAGTGAAGTGGTGGAGCTTTGTGTCAACAAACAGCAAATAGCCGGCGCCAGGCAAATCACGTGGCGGTCACGGGGAGGGAACTCGTCGTCATCAGCTTTCAGCACGGTGGCTTATACACACGTTCCTCCGTACGCGTGTTTTACAGAAAGCAATGTGCATGTATTTACAGCTCACGTGGTTCCATGAATCACGTTTTCCGATTGTTATTACATTATCATCACTCACTCTAAACAACCTTTTCATTCTTGCTCCACCAATCATGAAAGTGACTATATCGTTATCTACTTTTCTCAAATTCATTTGCTGCGGTTGATCATCCCGTGTATCAAATTAAAGCATCCTTATTCTTTACTATATATTGAAAGATTTTCGTTGTTAGGATGCTTCTCGAAAGTTCACAAGAAAAGTCAATTGGATAGACATGAAATTGCATCCATTTCCTGGCAGAAGTCATACCTTAAGGTATATTCGTTCTTGCTACAAAGGATCTATGGTCTGTGACTATGTATTCTACTTTGTAGCCAACACATGTAGTTGTAATATTGACACCTGCTTTGATCTAAATACACATTTTTTGTCCTACTCACATGCTTTAAGTCTTGACACATGGAGTTTGCATAGTTGTTACATGAGATAAAAAGTGGAACGCAAAAAAATAAGGCTATTATATATTCCTTGAGAGCTTTTATATTAATATATAGAAATAAAAAAAACTCTCATCTAATAATTATAAAGATACAGGTAAATGCAAAAACTACCCCTCAGAAATCCAAACAACCTTTCAAGTATCTCAATGATCAAATGGTTGGTGGTGATCTTTTATTCTCTAAATTTTTTCAGTTGCTCAGCATTGCCATCGATAAAGACGCCACTATTGTGGAGAAAGGAAAGTTTACAGACAGTGGATGGACTTGGAAATGGCGATGGCACCGACATCTTTTTGAATGGGAAACTGAAATGTTAGCGACTCCTTTGGACCTCCCACTACAAGATTTTGGGGTCAATAGTGACCGAAATGCAGTCACTATTGACCCCCCTTGCGGTCCCTGATGGTCAATAGTGACCGCGTTTGAGTCGCAGATGATCGGTCACTATTGACCTCGATCACTTGCCATCAGTGACCGCAATTAGGTCCCTGATGAGGGTCAATAGTGACCGGAAGATTAGTGACCGCTTTCCGGTCCCTGTCTATTTTAAAACATTAGTGACCGCTTTCAGGTCCCTAATAATGTCAATAGTGACCGCAATTCGGTCCCTACTAATATTTATGAATATTATTAGGGACCGAATTGCAGTCACTAATATTAAAAACAGTGACCGCAATTCGGTCCCTACTAATATTCATAGATATATATATATATATATATATATGAATATTCGGTCCCTATATATGAATATTAGTAGGGACCGAATTGCGGTCACTATTGACCTGTACGAAAAATAAAAATAAAACACTAATATTCCGGATTTAATCCGGAATATTATTGTTTTTTTTTGTAAAATTATGATTTTAACAAGATCAAAATCATAAAATAATGAAGAAAAAGTTAATATAATGACATGAATGTAAAAAGATGAAAACAAATGTCTAATAATAGAAACTATAATATGAATGAAAAAAAAAAATGAATGATTCAAAAGATAATAAATGAATGAAAGAAAGAAAGAAAATAAAGTGTAGATCCAAAATAAAGAAAGAAAGATAATAAAGTGTAGATCCAAAATAAAGAAAGAAAGATAATAAAGTGTAGATCCAAAATAAATTAAAAAGAGTGAAAGAAAAGAAAGTGATTTTTTGGATTTATGTTGTTGTGTTGGTGTGTTGGTGATTTTTGGAGAAAAGAAGAGAGTGTTGTTAATTATGTTGGTGATTTTTGGAGATAATGAAATTTAGATGTGTAAGAGTGGTGAGTATATATAGAGGGGAGGTTGAAAATTTCAAATTTTCGTCAAATTCAAATTTTTCTCTCAATCCCGCCTAAAATTTTCGCCCAATTTCAAATTTCTGGATTTTAGTGACCGCATTTAGGTCACTAATATATATTAGGGACCGCTATTAGGTCACTAATATTTTGTAGTGACTGCAGTGCGGTCACTGTTGACATATCAGTGACCGCAATTAGGTCCCTAATAATATTCATCAATTTTAAAGTATGAATATTAGTAGGGACCGCAATTCGGTCATTGTTGAGTCAATAGGGACCGCAATGCAGTCCCTGTTGAGTCAACAGTGACTGCAATGCGGTCCCAATTGACTCAATAGTGATTGCGTTGCAGTCCCTATTGTCTCCCACACTTTAAAATCGATTTTTTTTATTGATTTTGGTGTGTTTGTGATTCTTAGTAACCAAACTCATTGTAACATGTGAATTGAAGTAATAAATGATTGCAAAACCAACCTCATAGTAGTTTAGTTGTGGATTAATAGATTGATTGAGATTGAATGAGTTATTAACGTTGGAGATCTATTTCATGTTCTACAACTAATCATCACTAGTTAGTTGTAGTTGTTATTCGTTTTTATGCTTTACTTCACTAATGTTAGCATATATATGATTATGAGGTATAAATCATCACATCAAGTAATCATTATACTTATATGTATATACAATTAGTTTGTCATTATGACATTCGTCGTACAAAATAATAAGAGCATCGTCAAAGTGGTCCGTTCTCTTTACATAATGTTTGGATTTACAATGCGTCATTGAAATTATTGTTGTTTTAACTCTTACAATGGTTATTATGAACTAAAAAAACAACGCGGCACCTCGAACCATCTTAAAATATCGATTTTAAAGTATGAATATTAGTAGGGACTGCAATTCGGTCCATGTTGATTCAATAGGGACCGCAATGCAGTTACTGTTGTGTCATTAGGGACCGCTTAGCGGTCACTATTGACCCCCCAATGTCAGTAGTGACCGAAAAGCGGTCACTATTGATAACGGCCAATGTCAATAGCGACTCAAGTTGAGTCACTATTGGTAATAGCCGTTGTCAATAGTGACCGCTTTCCGGTCACTATTGACAACGGCCAATGTCAATAGTGACCACAAAGCGGTCACTATTGACATGTGCGGTCACTATTGACAACGACCAATGTCAATAGTGACCGCAAAACGGTCACTATTGACATTTGCGGTCACTATTGACAACGGCTATTACCAATAGCCAATGTCAATAGTGACCGCAAAGCGGTCAAAATTGACATTTGCGGTCACTATTACCAATTCGGGCATTTTTTTTTATTTATAGAAGGAATCAGCGACTCAACTTGAGTCGTTGATTGCTTCCAGCTATTGGACAGCCATTTGAGGCCCAGACTTTGGCCTATATTTTGGCCTAATTCGGGCCGAAATGTGTGGCCCAAGTCATATATTTGAATTCAGCGACTCAATGTGAGTCGCTGAATTTTCCTGAGATCAACAGCGACTCAATTTGAGTCGTTGTTGGCCTCGTACAAATCTGCGACTCAGGTTGAGTCGCAGTTGTCTTCACAAGTCACTGAAGACAAGTGACTCAACTTGAGTCACAACTGGGGGGTCACTATTGACCCTCAAATCTTGTAGTGTTCTTAAAGACTTCAAGCCTATTGTCAATAAGATGGATACTTGGAAGTGGAACGGCGAGGGCAATGAAATTTTCTCGGTCAGATTCGCATAGCATATAAAATTCTCCATCCGGAAGCTTGCTATTTTCAGATTTTTGAAGACCTTTGGAAAGTGAATGCTCCTATGAAGATGAAGACTTTTGTATGGCGCTTGATCCTCAACAAGATCCCCCACAAAATTTAACCTTTCTACGAGAGGGGTGGCATCAAGAAACCTTTTGTGTGCTTTCTGTGGAGAATGTGAAGAAACGACGAAACATCTTTTTGCCGCTGTCTTTTTTTTATACAATATTTGGATGAGGATTAGTAATTGGTCGGGGTTCAAGCTCGTTCTTCCAGTGCACATATCCCTCATTTGATGTCTCTTATGGATATTTTGTTCAAACCAGAAGGAGGCCTGGTTTGCGTTGCATCTGGTTCTTTGTTGTATTGGTTGTTTGGCTGTGTAGAAATTACTCAATTTTTAAAGGAAAACAACCTCGGGGATACGCCACCTTTGAAGGAATCCAGACTCGTTCTTGGTCGTGGTTTAAGTCGACAACGGATAATTTCTCTTATTCTTTTTGAGTGGTGTTCTTCACCTCTCCATTGTAATACCTGAACATCTTTTGAAGTAATTTTTTTACTCCCTTTAATAATATTTCTTCTCATTCGCTGATCAAAAAAAAAACATGGGATTTAAATATTTCATTTCAAATAAACTCTTGGCTTGTTTGTCAGGTTATGAAATATGAGAAATACATGAAATTGGGCACCCACTACCTGTCTCGTATTCGCGTGGTATGAGTGTAAATAAGAATGAGTAGCGAAGTCTCATTTTCACATGCGCATGCATATATCCGCATTTGGGTACCCATAACGCGGAGACCTGTCTTGTGCCAACCCCTAATTTATATAAAGCCTTACACAAATTATTCCTAAAGTATGGGATAATTACAAAGATCACCCTCATGTTTGAAAAATTATAAAAAAAAAAGCCTTTATGGTCGATTTTTTATTAAAAACTATTATTTTTTGTTGAATGCGTTGATTTTGAAAAGAATAAAACTGCTCGAAAAAATAGATATTTATTTATTTCGTTTAAAAAGACAAAGAAAAATAAAATACAAAAATACCTAAATTTAAAATACATTAGTCTTGGACTTTGCTTATGTTGTGATTTAAAGTTGTAAGGTTAGTATTAGTTATTTTAGTTTTTTTTTATAAAGGGTGTTTGTATAATTCAAACGTGGAGAGTGGTCTTTGTAATTACCCCGTACCTTAAGGACAATTTCTGTAATCCTCCCTACGTATAATTTGAATATCTGCTTTGGATATAGTTCAAATACACAAAGCCGATCTTAAAGTATTTTGTAAAGAGTAAAGACGCGTAAAAAGAAAAAAGTGAAGTGGTGGAGCTTTGTGTCAACAAACAGCAAATAGCCGGCGCCAGGCAAATCACGTGGCGGTCACGGGGTGGGAACTGGTCGTCATCAGCTTTCAGCACGGTGGCTTATACACACGTTCCTCCGTACGCGTGTTTTACAGAAAGCAATGTGCATGTATTTACAGCTCACGTGGTTCCATGAATCACGTTTTCCGATTGTTATTACATTATCATCACTCACTCTAAACAACCTTTTCATTCTTGCTCCACCAATCATGAAAGTGACTATATCGTTATTTAATTTTCTCAAATTCATTTGCTGCGGTTGATCATCCCGTGTATCAAATTAAAGCATCCTTATTCTTTACTAAATATTGAAAGATTTTGGTTATTAGGATGCTTCTCGAAGGTTCACAAGAAAAGTCAATTGGATAGACATGAAATTGCATCCATTTCATGGCAGAAGTCATACCTTAAGGTATATTCGTTCTTGCTACAAAGGATCTATGGTCTGTGACTATGTATTCTACTTTGTAGCCAACACATGTAGTTGTAATATTGACACCTGCTTTGATCTAAATACACATTTTTTGTCCTACTCACATGCTTTAAGTCTTGACACATGGAGTTTGCATAGTTGTTACATGAGATACAAAGTGGAACGCAAAAAAATAAGGCTATTATATATTCCTTGAGAACTTTTATATTAATATATAGAAATAAAAAAACTCTCATCTAATAATTATAAAGATTCAGGTAAATGCAAAAACTACCCCTCAGAAATCCAAACAACCTTTCAAGTATCACAATAATCAAATTCTTCATAGTTATTGTTTGCACTTTCCTCATTATGGCAAGAGTTCCACTGACATTCCCAATATTAAGTATAAACTAATTGAAGTTGTACGTCTAAAAAGAGGAAAAAAGAAGAAAGAAAAGGAGAAAATGTCTAGTAGTTTTTTTTCCCCCTGTTTTGCATTAGGTGTGGCGATATAGATCTATTTCTAAGGATCAGCCAAGATCCTACCGAGATTCATAGAACCATATCCACATGAAGGTTGAAACAATCCAACTCAACTTAGGTTGAGTTCAACCCGACCAATTACAACGTGACAAGTGGCCAACATGATGAAACGTATAACACAACGAGATTCAGTGGTCCAAATCAGTTATGGCAGTTCATGCCCACCATATGGCCCATGAACAATCTCTTTTGGATGCGAACAATCACTTTTGCCTACGAACAATCTCTTTGGAGGCCCAACTCATGTAAAGACCCATCATCTAGCCTATAAATACCCCATCTAGTCATTAAATAGAGATTTTTTTCAAAAGAGCTCTTCGACCACGTACAATCTCTTCGTGCACAATCTACTCATGATAATCTCTTTCGGCACGTTTGGATGACATTGGAGGGCAAAACACATATAATTTAATGACCACGTAGTACATAACCAATTAATCAATACAATGTTTGGTTGGACATTTTGTCACTCAAATTAGTACCTTAATCATCATAATTCTGTGTTTGGTAGTATGTATTATCTTACCAAAAGTATTTAAATTACCCAAAATGCCCTTAATTTCTCCCTCCCCAAAAGTAGTCATTATACCAATTTATTTGGTAAAGTCGAGGGCAAATCCGATAATTCCTAAGGTGATTTTGGTGGGATTAAATAATCAGAGGCGGGCAGGGTGTGATTATTAATATGGGCTCTTTAAGATAAATTAATCAAGATGGCCCACTTATATAGGGATGGGCACACTAATTATTTGTTATCCAAACACAATATTAAGCCATATTATATAATTAATATGGGCTCTTAAGGCCTTCCAAACGTGTTCTTTGTGTATTATCTTTTTGTGCATTATCTCTTTGTGCACTATCTCTTCGTGCACTATTTATTTGTGTCTTGCCTTAACTACTATCTGATGTATAAAGGCCCGACCTTGGAGATTTGACATTCACCTCCGACCACGATCGGCAACTACAGAGAAGCAATGAACTACGTTCAGTTTCATTCCCTAAACAGGATACGTAGGCAGCTTGGCTCAGTTCCAAGTTCAGTTTGAAATCAACACACTCTCAATCTGCATCAGACGCTTTTTTCCCGACCTAGTAGATACGCTCGACTTACTTAACCATTTTCTATTTACATCGTATTTGAGCTATAACTTGTTTATAGTCTAACCTATCAATGTGAATTAATTAATTTAGGCATCAGAGTGTCTTTGGGGTTGTTAAGCTCGGCCTAGTTCAGGTGTCGTATTTTTCAATGTATGTTCTCGAACCCAAAGCTAACTCATGATCAATACGGAGCTTGTGTTAGTCTAACGTAGAGTGATTAGTCAGCAGCGAAATGACCCCGCATCAAGACCCATCTCAATCCAAAGCGGATCGAGATGGATCCGCGAGCAAGCAATTTCAATTTAAAAAAAAAAAAAAAAAAAAAAACTTTTCCATTCCACGCAAGGCAGAATAGAACCCACATCCATCAGCCTTGTTTCCGCTGAGATAACTTAACTTACATAAACTGATGTTGTAATTTTCTTATATAACAGAGTTGGGATTGTATGATTGTATAGTGCGCTTCTATATTTTTCTTTTTTTATATAATTAAATGTGCTTCCTTTTGTGGATTTGCTTTGATGACATTTGAATTGTGTTTATTATTTTGGGAAAGAATGAAATGCTTAGCTTCCTCTCTTTTTTATATGTTTTTACTTATGCATTTAAACTGAAATTTTAACGTTTATTCAAATTTGTTGTATCATGTTGGTGTTTAGATTTTAAAATATTGGGTACATAAAGTACTTATTTCATTATAGTAGCCAAAAGGCAATTTTTCAAAAATAAATATTGTGCACAGAAGTGATGGCTAAGTCTTAATTTTTTTTTAGTACTGTAATTAATGATTATTTATAGTTTATTTATCTTGTTCAAAATTTTATTAGTACATTACACCCGTAACTAAAGTAGATGAATTGGCCAGGGAATAATTTTTTGGAATCTATGGTGGAAGAACTTGTTGGGGTTTTTTGTTTTTTGTTTTACTTAGAATGTGTTCTTCATCCAATTATTAGTCAAAAAACAACTACTACAAATAGAAATTTTTTAGGAAGTGATTATCATTGTGTTATAACTTCTAAGTCACAGAGCAATTATAAAATGAAAATAGCAATTTGTGTTATGGGTTAACTTCTGTAGTTATGTTTCATAATGATATGGATATTTCCTGTATTGGGCCGACCATGGGCCAGGTCCATGTTTTTATCTATATCGGGGATCGTCCCCGATATACATATCGAATATTACCTTCGATATAGTACAGCTCACGTGTTTATTACATGAGTGGTCCCCGCATCCCGAGGCCTATAAATACCCGCTTCCCAGTAATCAAGGTAAGCTTTAATTATCCGCAATTACTGTACATCTATATCGAACATACTCGATATAGAGCTCAACATAATACGCGATATATATCTTCGATATATACCACCGACTTACTACCCGACGTTACCCTCGACGTCAGTAGGAGATCACTCTCGACATAGAAGGTTCCCGATGTCACCCCCGACATAACCTTCGACGTCATCTCCAACATACTTTCGACATTCGCCCTTGCATCTAACGTCAGTTCGAGGTGTTTCGGACCAAGCCTACTCGACACTAGCATGGTTCAAGTAGGTCTAGTTTAGTGATATACTCGTTGTACCACACTTGTAACCGACCTTATTCTATATATGCGATCTATTGTTAAACTAGTGGCGTGGGAACACCAAGTTTCGGATGAGGACGTCAAGATGCAACGAAGGATGACCCGCTCGCAGTCTACTAGGTCAGTGGTTAACAATTCGATGGCAGAAAGTGCGCCACCGCCGCCTATTTCGGCCCCAGAACCGGTGGTGGGGCAGAATGAACCAGTGCAACCCTAACCGCCGAGGGAACCAGAACCCGTACCCGCTGAGCCCGCCGCGTTGGCGCCTGAGATTGTGGCACAGATCAACGCTACGGTCCAGACCACATTGAAGGTAGCCTTAAAGACCTTATTGCCGCGCATGAATGGTCGATGAGCAGGCGGCGCGCCACCGCCACCCCAAGAGTCCAGAGCTAGGGGACTTGGATCCGGAGTTGGTGGTGGAGAGCACGACGACACGAGTGAGATACCCGACCCAATTAGAGATAGGAGAAACATCGCAAGAAGGATGGAGCAGTTAGACCGCGAGAGGATAGAAGTTAGTCGGAAAATAGCATTTGCAGAGGGCTATAAGACTATAACCCCATTTTGTGAAGAAATCGAGGCAAAAGTGCTAGACAATGGTGATAAGATCCTTACCATCAAGGCATATAATGGGAAGAGCGATCCAAGGGACCATCTCCACAGCGTCGATAGTGTATTGAACCTACATAGGTTCTCGCGCAACATCAAGGCAAAAATCTTGGCCACGACCCTAATCAGAGCAGCTCTTGATTGGTTTAATAGGATAGAAACGGGGTCTATCACCAGTTATGAACAGATAAGGCAGAAGCTGGAAAGTCAATTCTCCAGTCAGAAGAGGATGAGGACCAACATGCACCATCTGAACGCTATGAAGCAGAAGGAGAAAGAGAGCTTGGAAGAGTTTATGACTAGATTCAATGATGAATTAATGAAGGTGGATGAACCACAGGGCGACCAGGTGGTGCTCATTTTGTTCAATGCTACATCACATAGGAGATTCGCGGGGGAGTTAATCAAGCTCAAGTCACTAACTGTTGATTAAATCAATGATCTTACTTATAATACCATCTACCAAGACAGTATGATTGCAACAAAGCAAACTCCCCAGCAGGCCAATCGCCATAGGGGCAGAGAAGGTTGGAATAGAGACATGAACGGCAGGGACATGTCACCGAAAAGATACACTTAACTGAATCAGGATATCTTGACCGTATTTGCGGTAGCTCAGAGGAAGAGATGGTTGAACCAATCAAGAAAATTGAGAGAGACTGAAGGCACCAGATGATCGAGGAAGTACTGTGAGCACCACTGTTAGAAAGGACACGAGACTAAGGATTGCATAGATCTCAAGGATGAAATCGAGCGCCTCATTCAGGAGGGCAAGCTGATTGAATATGTGCGAAACAATAGTGTTAACAGGTTTGGAATTATTCCCTATTTAACGGAAGATATTTATTTGGGTCGAAACGCCCTGTCCGTGATTCAGAGGCAACGCGAGATGGACATAATGAGATTAATTGCAAGAATATTCCCTTCCTTTATTCACTGAACATTTCCTCCTCTTTTTATCTTACGTATTTGAGTGATAAATTGTAATAAATAGGCTTAGTTACCTCCCTCCTCTTCTACTGATCACCTCCCTTTATATAGACTTTGGTAGGGGTAGGTGTCATTGTGCATGTGTTTTGATAAGGACAGGTGTTGTTGTTACCTTGATACAGGTGTAAAAATTAGGATAATGTTTATCGTTTATCTACTAAGCGCTGACTGGATTAGCTTTTGTGTCTTCGGATATCTCCGAGGGCTTCTGATGTGGACTGTTTCTGATAGAGCTATTCTTCCGAGGGCTTTTGTTTCTCCTTCTTGATTCGGGTATTGATGTAGACTGTTTCTGATAGAGCTATTCTTCCGAGGGCTTTTGTTTCTCCTTCTTGATTCGGGTATTTTCTTTAACAGTCATGAGTGATTTCTGAGGGTGGAAATGTGATCTCCGAGGACTTGGTGTGACTTCCGAGGACTGTGATTTTGTGTCCGAGG
The DNA here is from genome assembly GCA_948329865.1 of Linaria vulgaris. Taxonomy (NCBI): domain Eukaryota; kingdom Viridiplantae; phylum Streptophyta; class Magnoliopsida; order Lamiales; family Plantaginaceae; genus Linaria; species Linaria vulgaris. The sequence continues at coordinate 80,711,511 of OX415253.1, forward strand.
GCTGTTTTTGCTTTACTGAAAGTGAGATTTCTTCACCAGAGTGCTCGGACTGTATTCACTGGGTATTCTTGTATTGACCTTTTCCAAAATTGGGTTCTCGGATAAGTCCGAGTGTTGCCTTTTCCGAGGAGCGTTCAGCAAGGAAGTTTTCTTGTAAGTTCATAGGACTCGGGGTCCCTCTTGGTCCCTCTTGGCGCATTTGGTGGATATCGGAGTCATACGGGTCCATCGGGGTTTGCTCTTTTTCCGATGCCGTGTTGATATCTGTTTTTCATTCACCGTTTGACTTTCCAAGGGACGCTTATGTTTCTCCTCGGGTGCTCTTATAAACCTTTTCGGGTCAGTGACCGAGAGGTAGGGCAGTCCTCCGAGGGGTTTTCTTTATATGTACATCTCATCGGAAGTACTCGTGACAATAGTATTGTCTACACATTGTTTTTTCCGAGTAGGAGTGATCTCCTTTATTTTATTTTTTTAGGGTTAACACTAGCCCCCCAAATTTCGATTGTCCTCGTAGAGACAAGCGGAATTTCAAATCATCGTCCTCAGTGAGGTGAGGGGTTATTTTTTCCTTTTTTGATATTTATTCAATATGTATATATATCCAGAATTTATAAGGATTTTACCTGAATACCCTTAGGGTATCGTTATTAAGCACGCGGAGATCTCGGGGCGCAGGTGACGGAGTGGCGTTTGACCAGCTTTGAAAATTGAAATATCTGACCGTTGGTAACGGTCAGAATAGTGATGGTGTGGCGTGATCAGGTGGCGGTTACGTGGAGCCTTAAACAAGTTCCACGTCTTAAAGATTTTTTGACCGTTTGTTGTCTCCGGCTATAAATAGGGACACTGTTACCCTTTTTTCTTCATTCTTCCAATTCATCTTTGCAATAACTTTCTCTCAGAGCAAAAAACTCTCCTCTTCGTCTTTTGTTCTTCAAATTCCCAGCAGATTTACTAGCTCTTCTTCTCCTTTTCGGAAACATCCCTTTATTATTATACTAATGGCTTCTTCCACCAACACTGATCCCATCGCCGCCGCGACCTCCTCGGCCGTCACTGCTCCGATTGACTCTTCTACGAGTGTGAGGGGTATTTCGGTGGGAGTTATTACTCGCAAACGGAAGGGAGAAATTGCTGCGGCTGCTGAAGGCGGTGCCACTTCTTCGAAGAAAGCTAGGGTTCCCAAATCAAAGGAACCGCCTCTTCGAACTTTCGCTAAGGTGGAAAAAACAAAGAATATTGCTACTCGTAAGCAGGTAGCAGATCTGTTGACCTCAACCGGAGTCCTTCAGAAGAATATGGTCTTCTGAATCCCGACGAAGGATGAGAGGGCGTGCTATCCTCCTCCGGGTATGTTGACAGTATTTTTTGCTCAGGTGAAGTATGGGTGGCGCTCGTTTATGTCCCCTTTTTTCTGTGAGCTCTTTAAAGCTTGTAATATTAGCCCAAGTCAGATGGTACCGAATGGATTTGCTGCTATCTGTATTTACGTATTTTGGTGCCACGTGAATGGGCTAGAGTGTTCGGTGGATCACTTTCTTTCGATCTTTGACGTGGCGGTATCACCCGGGGGGTATCCTTTCTATAACGTTCGTCATCGGGACAACTCGGGGGATTCCACGAAGAGGATCTTGGGGGCTGCTATTACCTCACATAGTGTCTGGAAGAACAGATACTTCTTCGTGGGACCTGTCAACGGTAAGTGGGATGTGCCCTTTGATTGGCGAGAAGGTACTACTCCCGTGCATGCTCTGGATCAGGAGGCGGTGTTATCTCCTATAATTTCTCAGCACAAATTGATGGAGTCGGAGGATTTCACGATGTTATACGAGACCTCTGGGCTTCACCATGTAGTTTTCACTGATGACGCCGTGGAGAGGCCCTTGTCCCTGTCTCCCGTTGCGAGGAGTCTCTTTCGTAAGTCTCTTTATTCGCTCTTTTATCCTTTTATTCTTTTTCCGAGCACAGTGGTAAATTGTGCTTATACACGTTATTGACGGGATGATGCAGGGGATGTCATGGAGAACTACTATCTGCAGTCGAGTCCGAGGGAGCCTACTCCTAGTGGTGTCTCGGAGATACCAGAGGAGGGCGATCACGAGGAGGAGGAGGTTAATGCTCCCGAGAGTATGCATATGGATTCAGAGAAGGGTGGATTTCACGAGGATCATTCTCTTCTATGCATGGATGCGATGGGGGTCGTCAGGAGCGCTGTTCCCTTGCGCCAAGTAGCTCCTGTTTCTTGGGATTTGGCTTTAGTGCCCGTTTCCAAATCGGAGTCAGGGAATTTACCTGCTTCCGAATCTAATATAGGAATTTCTCCGAGAGGTTCCGAGGAGGGTATCTTTCCGAGTGGTGCGGAGGATGAATCTGCTCGGATGGATACTGAAGTAATAGACCTGTCTTCCGAGGATCACTCTCCTAAGCTTCCGACAGTTCCTGAATCCGCCCCTCGGGGTAAGTTTCACGAGTTTTTAATGAGATGTGCGTATCTTTATCTGCAATATTTGCTGATGTGTTGACACATTTTCTTTTGATGTAGTGGCTATGGATAAAGGGAAAGCTCCGATGGTAGAAGAGTCTTCATTATATGGTGAGTATCCATTATTTGCCTTCTTTCTATAATTTTTTCTAGTTTCATTCTTCCTCTTACTGTCAGTTTGTATCTTTTGTAGAGGAGGACTTTCTGGCCCAATTCAGCATTCCCAAGCAAGAAGGTTTACGAGGGGACTCCGAAGACACCCAAGGGGAGTTTGATCCTTCTTCAGAGGACCGAGATTTGAAGGAAGGGATTCTGCAATCACTATTGGGAAAGACCAGCCCCTCCACAACAGTAGGTGGTTCACGGGCCATATTTACAAATTCAGAAGTGACGACTCCCGTAAAGGATACGACTCCTCCGAGGGGACATGTCCCGGTAACTTTGTCTCCGAGGGGTCATACATTTCAAGAGCCTATTCCTCCCAGCGGATCCGGGGGGGAATTTTCATCTCGTTCAGTGGGGGAGGCTTATCAAGATATCCTCCGATTTTTCGCCTCTTCCAGTTCAGCACCCGCCGAGGGGTATCAATTTTTGTACACCAGTCTTAACTGGTTGGGGCTCATGGTAAGCTTCTCTACATTAGTCTTCTGAAATTACACAATACATCTCTGTTGAATCTTTTATTGTTGACTTTTCTGTAGATTGGAAAGACTCGGGAGGCAGTTACTGCTGTTGAAGAGCGCGGTCGGAAAGATATAGAGGATTTAGAAGCACTTCGGGCGCAATTGGCACCTCTCTTATTCCGGGATAAAGAGAGTCAAACTAGGGAGGACCTTCTTCAAACAAAAATTTCCGACTACGAGTTTGCTCTCAATGAATCAGAGAAGGCAAGGGCAAATTTACAAGGTAGTTTAAGTGCTGCCGAATCCGCTTATAAGAAGATGGAGAAGGAAAGAAAAGACTCCGAGGAGGTCTTTACTGCTCGTATTGCAGCTCTCGAGAAGGCGGTGGCGGATGGGAATGAGAGAGAGAGAGTTCTCCAGGAGACATTGGGCCAAGTTACTGATAGGGCAGAGTCAGCCGAGGGGAAGTTAGCAAATTTTCTTTCTCCCGAGGACGTGCAGGCTAAGGTGGATGCAGCTGTTCAGTTTGCCCAGCGAGAGATTTCACGGCAGCAATCAGGAGCATCCGAGACGCCTTCTCACGAGCTCTTGATGGGTCATCTTCTGTGGGGTTATTTGGAGTGTGCGAAGGTGGCGAAATCTTTGATAAGGTCGGATGTTAACTTCTCCAAGTCTTTTGATCTTCGCAAGTTAAAGAAGCCAACTCCCGACGACTGCCATTATTTTGTGGGGAGGTTTGGGGGTTTAATATCCTCTCGAGATTCTCCGACACCATCTCCAGTGCGCTCCGCCACGAGTCCGAGTCCGAGGGCTAGCGGTTCCGGGGGAGTATTTTCTCCAATTTCTCGTCTTGCTCCATTGGGTACTTCCGCCGAGGAGACAACTTCCTCCCTTCCTCCCTCCACGGGGGCTTAGTCTTGTTCTTTGTAATTTTTTACTTTGAAAATAAACGCTCTTTGTACTTATTATCCCTTCCGAGGGCTATCCGTCTTAAATAAATATTTTTGTTCAATCTTCCTATTCTATATCTTATCTCCACTGTTTAATTAAAATGGATAATGATAAGTCTCAAAAAGTTGCTGACTAAGTAAACTTCCTAAGTAGGAGGTGTTGCTTTGCATGTTTAAATAGGGTACGTGTCCTTCTTAATCAATAAGTTTTTCAACACGTGTCCCTTAATTAACATAATAAAAGTCTAAACTTCTTCTTTTAACTCTGATTCAAAGAGTATATATGCACGTAGGGTCTTTATCAATTATGCACTTATCTCCTAATCCTTATTAGTCTTTGATTTTCTTTTATAATTGCAAGTACAAAGATAATACTTACTTGATACGATGATGCCTCCTTATTATAGAAGATTTGGTTCGACTTCATCTGGCGGTTCTTCTCAGGATACCGCTCGGGGTCCTTCTGGATCATCAAGGGTTCCTCCGAGGGGCAATCCATCCGAGAATCAAATGACACTTAGTGCTAGTTCCTCTCTTGGAGCGGTTCGTAGGACTCCATCTACAAATTCACGTAGAGTCAATCATATCAGGGAGATATTCATGAGTAGGGAGCCATATCCTTTGGCGGATGAGTCTTCGGAGTTCGATTTGATTCCTCTTAATCCATCAAGATTGATAGGCAGAGGACGTGTAGGATCCACAATGAGTGCAGAATGTGAGAACTCGGTAAGATCTCTTTTTAATGGTTATAATTTAGAGTTCGAAGATTATGATATAATAGTGCCTTCCTCGGGCCAAAGGGCTTACGCACCCCCCTCAGGTTACATGACCGTTTATACCGAACAGATGCGTTGTGGTTTACGGACCTTTTTCCATCCCTTTTTCCAAATACTCTTTCGGTATTGGCAGGTGTGTCCGAGTCAGTTAACACCAAGTTCCTATAGTCATTTGGTGGGATATGTCCTTCGTAGTGAGCTTTTAAACCTTCCGATGTCCCCTTATCGGGTGGGGACAATATTTACCCTTCAACCTTGCTCAGAGGGGACTCCCTTTTTTAGCTTGACCTATCGGGACAAGGAAAATATCTTCACTCGTGTATCCAGTACCCACTCTAGTAGAGGGGATTGGAGGCGGAGATTTTTCTTTGTCCGTCCGAGAGGCCAGTCAGCCAGATCGTGGGGTGTACCCATCCGATGGGGTCTGGGGTATATCGCACCCAACACCGAAACACGAGGACAAGTGAGGGAGATATTGCTTCACTCGGGACTTTTCTCTGGTTCTTATGATATATCTGGGCTGTTGGATTTCCCCGAGGCTCTGATTTTGGCAGGTTTACAAGAGGGGGTGGAAGGATGCACTCCTGCTTCTCGTCCTCTTCACAGTAATTTTCACTTTCGTAAGTTCTGCTAATCATTCTCTAGTTTATAAACTTTATTGGTGTCCTCGGATCATTTTCCTACTGACATCTTTTGTAGGAGCGGAGATGGGAGCTTTTTCTCTCGGGTCTTCTAATGACGTTTTCCTGGGGAGGGCATTGCATGGTATTCCCGGGGTGACGAAGGTTGGCGATTCTCCTCCCCTCATAAGTGAGGCAATGGTTGAAATTTCCTCGGAGGAGAAGGAACCCGTTGCAGCCCCCCCAGTCAGTTATATAATTCCTTCTGGATCGTCGGATCTGATAGCAACTCTTTCTCAAACGGATTGTCACATGAGTCCCATAGTATCACAGCCCCTTCCTCACAATTCTACCGTAGTAAATGTATTAGAGGAGTATCTTCACTCTTCTAGTACAGAGGATATGCAGCCTCAGCAAGATATCCCTGGTCGTATTCCTGCACCACCGCCCGAGGAACACCCTTCCCTCGGGAGAACTCTTCCCCCCGAGGGTAATCAGGATGTTTCTCCTCTCGGATCAGCAGTGGGATTTTGCCGAAACTTTCTTAGTGGGTTATTGAACGTAACAGATTGTGAACTGATAAAAACCCTTTCGGTACCCGTTCTCCAAGATTTAGCCTGCAAAGACCTGTGTGAGGTATCTATTCATTTTATTTAATACGAACCTGTCTTCTGGTCTGATGCCATTCGCTTTGTGTTTTGAGCAGATTTATATGGTGTTGGACGCCCTCGGGTCTTACGGGAGTTCTTCCTCAGATCCGGGTTTAGTATACCGTCGTCGGGATGAGTTAGAGCGAGGTCTCTTAGAAGCTCAAGTGGAGATAGCCCATTTGAAGGAAGTTCATGAGTCTTCTCAAGATACTCATATTCATATGTTACAATTCGAGAAGGATAAGGCGTGGGAATTGGAACGCCAATTATCATTTGAAAAAACACGTGTCTTGAACTTAGGGCGGAGAATAGAGGAGTTACGTGGCCAAATGCGGTCCTCGGAGGAGCAGCTAACACAGGCTATACTGGAAAGAGATGCTTTAAGTCATCAGTTGCTAGGAATAACCCGCTCTCATGCGGTAGAGGTGATCATGGCCCGAGTCCAAGCTGTGTTGGAGGTGGTGGATCCATCCAGTCTTCGTGAATCTCTTCGGGGAGAGATGCGTGACTTAGTGCATATAGGCTATAAATTGTGCCAAGATGCCGTACAAGCTTTGCCAGAGTTCCCCTCGGGCTTGCTCCTTCCTGAACTCAACATTCGTCAAGTCTCCGAGGAACTTTCTCCTTCATCTATTAGAGATTTTGCAGTCGGAACTGTGTTCTTGGATGATCCAGTCTCTCTTTCCGAGGAGCAGCGCCGAAGACTTATCCGAGAGGGGAAACGTCCTATGGGAGGGTCTTAGCTTGTTGAAAAATAGTATACAACTTAGTTCATAATACGGAGGGTATTTAACGTTATTGGGTTGTCTTGATGTCTCATATGTATAGCCATCATTTTGCCAGACAACTCTATTTTCTTTTGTACTGTACCCCCTCATATATGAACGCTCTTTTTATTCATGTATAACTACTACATTAAGCATAATATTTTCTAAGGTTACTTGCGTTCCACGTGTTGCGAAGTATTGCCTCCTCGGAGTTGGCAAGCCGATAAGTCGCCGGTCCCACGATTTCCACTATCTTGTAGGGTCCTTCCCATCGTGGATCTAGTTTACCCACATTCTTGGAGGCCCCTACTCGTTTCATCACTAAATCTCCAACTTGAAAGGTTCGGAGTCTTACCTTGGTATTATAATATCGTGACATCCGAGCCTTGTACTCTTCCATTCGGAGGGCTACTCGGGTCCTTTTTTCCTCGAGGAGGTCAAGGGCAAGGGCTAGATTTGAGCCATTGGCCACTTCTTCATATTCTTTGACTCGCCAGCTTTCTAGGGAGACCTCCGAGGGCAACACAGCCTCACATCCGTAGGATAGACTAAAAGGGGTTTCGCCCGTAGCAACACTCTGCGTGGTCCGATAGGCCCACAATATCCCGGGTATCTCCTCAACCCACTTAGCTTTATGCCAATCAAGCCGGGCCTTCATGTTCTTCAGGAGGGTTCTGTTGGTTCTTTCTACTTGGCCATTTGCTTGAGGGTATCCCACGGAGGCAAAGCGATGTTTTATCTCCCAATGATCACACCACTTTTGCAATCCTTGATCAGTAAACTGCAAACCGTTGTCACTTACCAGGCTCCTAGGGACACCAAAGCGACAAATAATATTTCTCCAGAGAAAATTGATGACGGCCCCCGCGGTTACCCTAGCCAGGGGTTCCGCTTCCACCCATTTGGTGAAGTAATCAACAGCTACTAGCAGAAACTTCTTTTGACCGGCATCAGGGACGAGGGGTCCAAGTATGTCAATACCCCACTTAGAGAATGGGCAGGGGTTCAGAGAGGGTTCCCAAGGGACTGCGGGTAGATGGGTCCGAGGGGCGTAAGCCTGGCATGGTTTGCATCTTTCGGCATGGCTTTTGCTATCTTTGGCCATCGTGGGCCAATAGTAGCCCTGTCGGATCAAGCGTCCCACCATGCTTTCGCCACTAGTATGGCTCCCACATACTCCCTCGTGAGTTTCTGCTAAGGCTAGCTGGGCCTCTTCTTCATTAAGGCATCGAGCGTGGGGACATGAATATGTCCTTCGGAAGAGTATCCCGTCTTTGAGGAAGTATCGGAGGGTTTTTCTGAACATCATTCGCTGAATATTCTTGTCCGAGGAGTATCCCTCGGGATTCTGCAAATAGGCTTTGATAGGAGTCACCCAGCTAGCTGAAGGATCTGAAACTGTGTTCACTTCTCGGCCTTCACCCTTTTCAGATTCATTGACATGCAGTAGAGTAATCTTCCGAGTATGTATTGCAGCTGTTTGTGTAGCCATTTTGGACAAAGCGTCCGCCTCTTGATTTTCTTTTCGAGGAATTTGAACTATGTCGTATTCTTCAAACCATTCGGACCTTTGTCGAACCACTCGGAGGTACCCTTGCATTCTTTCTTCTTTGGCCTCATATGACCCCTTAACTTGCTGAACAATCAGTTGGGAATCACTATGAAGGAGTACTCTTTTCATTCCCCCTTCTCTAGCTAATCTCATACCAATAAGGAGAGCTTCATACTCGGCCTCATTGTTAGAGAGGGGATAATCTATTCTAACTGCAAAATGGAGTCTTTCCTCCTCTCCTTCTTGATTTACCAAAACTATTCCGGCCCCCCCATGGGTATTCACCGAGGATCCATCTACATATACGTGCCATCGTGGCTCCTTTTCCTCGGATCCAACGCCCGTGAGTTCTGTTACAAAGTCCGCCAAAACTTGCGCTTTGATTGACGGTCTCGGAGCGTAGGAAATATCGTACTCAGTAAGCTCTACAGCCCATTTTATCATTCTCCCTGATGATTCCGGCTTATTAAGAATTGCTCTCAGGGGATGCTTAGTAAGCACGGTAATTGGGTGGGATAAAAAGTAGGGGCGTAGCTTACGAGCCGTAGTAACCAATGCTAGAACGAGTTTCTCAGTTAGGGTATATCGGGTTTCGGCTCCGAGGAGAGTTTTGCTAACGTAATATACCGGGTGATGTTCTCCATCTTGTTCTTTGACTAGGACAGCGCTAATAGCCTCTTCTCCGACCGATAAATACAGAAACAACTCTTCTTGGGGTACAGGTTTTACCAGCAAAGGTGGTTTCAACATGTACCTTTTTAAGTCTTCGAGAGCTTCCTCACATTGGGGGGTCCACTGAAATTCCTTGATATTCCGAAGTACCTTGAAGAAGGGAAGCCCTTTTTCTGCGGACTTGGAGACAAACCGACTCAACGAGGCCATTCTTCCAGTCAGCTTTTGGACATCTTTTACCGTCCTTGGGGTAGGTAACCCCATGATAGCTTCTGCTTTTTCGGGGTTTACTTCAATTCCCTTCTCCGTAACCATAAATCCCAAAAATTTTCCTCCTCGGATACCAAAAGAACACTTCCGAGGGTTAACCTTCATGCCAAAGTTGTTCATAATGACCAACGCTTTCCGTAGGTCCTCAGGATGTTCTTCAGCAGTGCTACTTTTAACTACAGTATCATCTACATAAACCTCTACTGATTTCCCAATAAGTCCGGAGAACATAAGGCTTACTAACCGTTGATAGGTAGCTCCAGCATTCTTTAATCCAAAGGGCATGACTAGATAACAAAAGGTGCCTGCATCCGTGATAAAGCTGGTCTTATCTTGATCACTAGCCGCCATCGGGATTTGGTTGTACCCTTGATCTCCATCTAAAGTTGATAGTAGCGCACATCCTGCGGTAGAATCAACTAGCTGATCTATGCTCGGTAAAGGATAACAATCCTTGGGGCATGCTTCATTGAGGTTAGTAAAGTCAACACACATTCGCCATCTTCCTCCGTGCTTGGGAACTAGCACGACATTAGCCAACCACTCGGGGTAAATAACTTCTCGTATTTGCTTTAATTGGAGAAGGCGTTGTATTTCCGAGCGGATGATCTTGTTGCGCTCGGGGCCCATTTTCCTCTTTTTCTGTTGGACAGGTTTAGCTCCAGGCTTTACATTAAGGAAATGTTGACATACCTTGTTGCTGATTCGTCCGGGCGGCCCCCCTTCCCACGCAAAGAGGTGATGAAATTGTTTGAGAAGAGAAATCAATTGGCCTTCTATGATTGGAGTCATATGGGTGCCCATTTTGATTACTTTCTCGGAGCTTCCTTCTACTAATTCCACCATTTTTAATTCTTCCACAGGTTGGACTCGTGTTTCCTCGGTTCTACACTTTTTGTTATTTCCGAGTGAAGGTCCGTCCTCTTCTGAGGGAATGGCATTCATGCAGCATTCTCTAGCTTTTGACTGACTTCCTCGGACTTCTCCGATTCCCGAGGAGGTGGGGAATTTCACTTTAAGATGCAAAGTAGAAGGAATTGCCTCAAAGGCCCGAATAGATGGTCTTCCGCAGATCACATTATACGCTCGCGAAGAAGCCTCCACTACCCAAAACTTAATAGATTCCGTTCTTCGAAGGGCTCCTTTCCCCCATGACATTGGGAGAGTAATAGTTCCGAGGGTTTGGCATGCTTCCCCGGAGAATCCTACTAACGGGACCTCCGCGGTTTCCAACGTTTCTTGTTTCAATCTCATAGCGAGATAGGTCGGTAGGAAGAGTACATCCACAGAGCTGCCCGTATCTATGAGGATACGTTGGATTTCATACCCGTAGATGACGGCAGATATAACCAAGGGATCTTCATGAGGGTATATTACATCTGTAAGGTCCTCGGGTCCGAAAGTGATACTAGGCAGCTGTGACCCTTGAATGGAGCAGACAGCTAATCCTTGCTCTGCTCGTCGGGCTTCTTTCAAATATTTCTTCTTTTTGCCCTGAGGTGCCATGGAGATTTCACCCCCTTCTATCATATTGATGGTTCTCCCTGTTGGGGGGTTGTCTTTGTAAGAGTTAGGTGGAGGAGGCAAACTCTGATACCCTGCCGTTTTCTCTCGCGAATTTCGCCGGCGGTCCTTACTTCTCTCTCGGGGTCGGAGACGTCTAGTGGTCCCCTCTCGCGACTTCCGGCTAGGCGTCCTTTCTTCCCTTTCTTGCTCTTCCTCTTCCCTTCGTGATCTCTTCCAAACATTTGCCTTGGGCTCTTCAGGGTTATTTTCCTTAAGGTAGTTCTTCAAGTACCCTATCTCCAATAGGCGAAGCACCTCTAAACGAAGGGTAGTACATTCTTCCGTAGTGTGCCCGTAAGTTTTATGGTACTTACAATACTTCTCAGTATCCTTGTCTCAGTTAGGAAATTTAGTCGGTCTGGGCCAGTGCAACTCGTTGCTACCCCTCATTATGTTGAGCACTTCTGGTGGAGTAACAGTCATCGGAGGTAAGTGCACGGGTCGGAGGAATTTCTTAACCACTCCTCCTTCATCTTTGCGTTGAGGAGGTTTTCCTTCCTTACTTTTTTCTTTGACCTTTGATTCTTTCTCAGCACGCTCTAAGTGTTCACTATCCTCCTGCTCCATCTGCTTCTTTGTTTCCTCGGCTTCTTCCATCAAAATATGTACTTCCGCCTTTTGCATTAACTCATTCATATCCGTGATACGATTTCCCATAAGGTATCTAAAGAAATCCCCCGCTCGGAGTCCCTGAGTTAATATGTCCGCCATAATGGTCGGGCTAACATTTGGAACATCGAGTGCTTCATCCGTGAAGCGTTTTATATATTCTCGCAAGGGTTCATCCTTCTTCTGTTTAATAGTAAAAAGATGCGTAGCAGATTTAGGGTACCTTCGGTTGCAGGCGAATTGTCGTACAAACAAATGAGCTAGTCGATCAAAGCTCGTGATGGAACAAGGTGGAAGATGAGTAAACCAGGCTTGAGCCCGCCCTCCAAGGGTAACAGGGAATACGCGACATAACACCTGATCAGGAGCGGAAGAGAGGTCCATTCCTGCCAGGTATTGATGGACGTGATCTTGTGGGTCCCTTCCATCAGCTTCTCCGGTATATAGCGAGATATTAACAGGTCGCATCCCCGAGGGGATAGAAGCTGAAGCAATTTCGGGAATGAAAGGAGAGGTCTTGAACGTAGGATCTTCCTCGGGAGCCATGGCTTTCTTGAGATCACCTAACTCTTTTCGTAAATCATCCATCATTCCCCATAAGGAATGTTCAACCTCTCCTCGATACTATGAGGGGCGAGAAATTTCTACCTGACCCCTCACGGGAGTCCTTTCACGACATACATGTCTTCGAGGACTTTGTCGGGGTGTCTGTCGCCAAGGATTCCAATTTGGGTTCCACGTCCTCGGAGGTGCATCTTCTTCCGAGGGGAAATCTTTGTTCTCGGATAGAACAGGGGACGTGCGTCCGGGGGGATCATCCCTCCAGGGTGTTCTTTCAGCATATATAAGTCTTTCATAAACAGATCGGAGAATACTAATAAAATCTCTTGTACCTGGTTCATAATTGGACAAAGTTTCTTCTGAGTCGTTGTTCGGGACAGGAAGGTTGTCATTTTCGAAAAGACCATCCATCCTAGCTGACGTGTGCCTGAATTCTCTCGAAGACAGATGTTGTGACGTTCCCACAGACGGCGCCACTTTGTTAACAGGTTTGGAATTATTCCCTATTTAACGGAAGATATTTATTTGGGTCGAAACGCCCTGTCCGTGATTCAGAGGCAACGCGAGATGGACATAATGAGATTAATTGCAAGAATATTCCCTTCCTTTATTCACTGAACATTTCCTCCTCTTTTTATCTTACGTATTTGAGTGATAAATTGTAATAAATAGGCTTAGTTACCTCCCTCCTCTTCTACTGATCACCTCCCTTTATATAGACTTTGGTAGGGGTAGGTGTCATTGTGCATGTGTTTTGATAAGGACAGGTGTTGTTGTTACCTTGATACAGGTGTAAAAATTAGGATAATGTTTATCGTTTATCTACTAAGCGCTGACTGGATTAGCTTTTGTGTCTTCGGATATCTCCGAGGGCTTCTGATGTGGACTGTTTCTGATAGAGCTATTCTTCCGAGGGCTTTTGTTTCTCCTTCTTGATTCGGGTATTGATGTAGACTGTTTCTGATAGAGCTATTCTTCCGAGGGCTTTTGTTTCTCCTTCTTGATTCGGGTATTTTCTTTAACAGTCATGAGTGATTTCTGAGGGTGGAAATGTGATCTCCGAGGACTTGGTGTGACTTCCGAGGACTGTGATTTTGTGTCCGAGGGCTGTTTTTGCTTTACTGAAAGTGAGATTTCTTCACCAGAGTGCTCGGACTGTATTCACTGGGTATTCTTGTATTGACCTTTTCCAAAATTGGGTTCTCGGATAAGTCCGAGTGTTGCCTTTTCCGAGGAGCGTTCAGCAAGGAAGTTTTCTTGTAAGTTCATAGGACTCGGGGTCCCTCTTGGTCCCTCTTGGCGCATTTGGTGGATATCGGAGTCATACGGGTCCATCGGGGTTTGCTCTTTTTCCGATGCCGTGTTGATATCTGTTTTTCATTCACCGTTTGACTTTCCAAGGGACGCTTATGTTTCTCCTCGGGTGCTCTTATAAACCTTTTCGGGTCAGTGACCGAGAGGTAGGGCAGTCCTCCGAGGGGTTTTCTTTATATGTACATCTCATCGGAAGTACTCGTGACAATAGTATTGTCTACACATTGTTTTTTCCGAGTAGGAGTGATCTCCTTTATTTTATTTTTTTAGGGTTAACAAATAGAGATTATGAGGATCAAAAGGATCTATCCTGCTCCCCTAGAAGGGACAAGGTGAAGGCCATAGAGGGCCCCAATGGGCGTGAAAATGCAATTGTCAATGCACCTTCTAGAGGAGTGATCAACATGATCAGCGGAGAACCAACAAGAGCAGACTCCACCAATGGGAGGAAGAAGATTACAAGAGGACTCTAGGAGGACTGCTACATTGGATTCATGTCACTGATGGATGAGCTACCGGAAGAGAACATTACTTTCTCAAACAGGGACCTGACGGATCTATCCCCTAAAGCCATACAGGCAGGTAAACTTGATTTCCCCTTAGTTGTTAAACTTGACATTGCCAATTATGGTGTTCGCAAGGTGCTGATAGACAACGGAAGTTCCACTAACATCATATTTGCACATGCTTTGGAGCAAATGGCATTGGGCCACCATGTAGTGGAGCAAATCCGCATCCCTTTGATTGGCTTCGGGGGTGCCGAGGTGATACCATTGGGACAGGTGAACCTGCCAACGTCATCGGGGAAGAGTCGCACATGAGGACCATCAACGTCCAATACAAAATTGTGGATCACCCTTTTACTACAACATCATAATAGGTAGGCCATCCCTCAACGTCATCCGTGCAGTGTTATCCGCATACCACCAGAAAATAAAGTTCCCAGTAGCTGGAGGCGTGAGAGAAGTCATCGCCAATCATGAGGAGGGATGGTTGTGCTACATAACTTCCCTCACCCTCCCAAGAATCAGAGATGCTGCAGGACAAGTTGCGGACCTGAATGGAAACCATCAAGCAGCGGAGTGACCGACATTGGAGGATCACTTGAAACCTTTTTCATTTTCAGTAATGTTGAACCATTTCTAATTTCCCTCAATTGCCCCATCGTTGGGCTGAACTGTAACTAAAATATGAGGAACTACGCCAGTCTGATTCCCATACACCAGGATACGTAGGCGGGTTAGGATTTACCTAGCCTTCTACCGTTATCCATTATTAGCTCATTTCATTCCAATCGATACATTCAATTGCATTACACATTCGTAATTTGCTGCAAGTACATACCCTCTTTGAGGGATTAGATGAGATGTGCAGACAAACACACATTTATTCTAAGATGTTTTGTCATCCTCTTCTTTGCAAATATACTTGTCTGGCCTATATAAGGCAGGTACAAATAGGTCCTTGCCGATAACAAGGAATGATATTCTCCGCCTACGGGGATAGAATACGAAGTGTGGATTTCAATTTCCTTCTATCTATGACATGGAACAATTATGTTATCTTGTTTGAACGACAGGAAACGAAGATTGGCAAATTCGACATAATCCAAGGAATATCTACTACCTAGAAGGCATACAAAGGTCTACAAACGTCATGGGATAACTCCCCTATCCATCGAGATAGGGAGGAGACAACCCGGCACACAAAATAAGAAAAACGCCATGGGATAACTCCCCTACCATCGAGATAGGGAGGATACAACCTGACATACACAAAAAAAAAGACAAATGCCATGGGATATCTCCCCTATCCATAGAGATAGGGAGGAGACAACCCGTCATACAAAAGAAATATAAATGTCATGGGATAAATCCCCTATCCATTGAAATAGGGAGGAGACAACCCGACGTACAAAAAAGATAAAGATACCATGGGATAACCCTCCCTACCCACCGAGATAAGGTGGAGAGAACCTGGCACACAGAGCAGCCACAAATACAGCAAAAATAATCTCGCTATCGACTCAAATAAGGGGGCAAGCACACGGCATGAATAAAGCTCTGCCCAACCCACGGATAAACAATAATTAACCGACGCAGGTGCGACGGGTGGGATATTCTTTCAAAATAAGAATAACACAAATCAGCAACACGGATAAGTGTTCAAAACCCTAGAAATAGAGGAGAAAATTTCCATTTCAAAACAATCTTAACAGGTACAAAAGCCCAAGGGCAATATACACAAACACCTAAAAAGGAAAATATAATACACAACATACCGCTTAGCCAGGGTACTTTGGAGCACCCTTCGTATGGATTAGTACAAGACTTTCCTGGTTCAGAATTTCCTCGTAGACATATTCTACATGATCATCATCACCCTCAACATCGGAGTCTTTCGGAAGTTTCCCATCCAGGCCCAATAAGGGGTTCAAAGGGCTAGGGTCAAAACCATCCCTGAAACCACCAAGAAGACGGATATGACCGATAATGGAGTCCTTGGCTTACTCCATCTCTTGTACTCTATGTTCGGCGCATATCTCCTTGAAAGTCTCACTCAAAAGGAAGGCTTTGGTATTACCAACCCTTTGCTCTCGAATGAGCTCCTTGTACCGATTAGCCCTCTCAGAAAGGGCCAATTGTTCTCGTACCCGAAGGAGCTTCGCCTCGGCATTCTCCAGCCGCTCCCTCTCTATAGCGAGAGATATGTTGGCTTGTTCAAGAGCCGCCCCCAGCTCCCGATTCCAATTGAGAAGGACATTCACATTCACTTCAATGGCGCTAAGTACACTCATGACACCACCCCACTCGGCCACTAATTTGGCAATTGCCGCAGGATCATAATCAGTCAGGCTCTCAAGCACAGCAATTGCCTAAGAGATAGACTACAACTGCGCAACATTGTTGTTACTCGCCGTCTTCAAGAACCTGGCGAGAAACTTCCTGACCTAGAAAACAAAAACAACTTAGTACTCTAAAAATACCGAAGAGGTATCATCAAGAATTACTATTCCTATAATTAAACGAAAAAATGATGATAACACACTTACAGATTGGAACAAAGAGCTACAGCAGAACTCTTGCCCTCGTTCCATTTCCTTTTATGGGGGGACGCGTTAGCTCCCGAAGACCCCGGAGCTTGGCTCTTATTGGCACCCGCACCAGTCCCACCTTTTGCGGGCGCGCTGCCACCTGAAATTGCACCTTCCACGGGTCCTTCGCCCTGCGAGGATCCACCTAATTATTCCTTAAGGCAATGGCCCTCTCGGACACGTTTCTTATGAATGGTCTCAGCCTCCACCCGTTGAATAACGTCATGTTGCGCAATTATATCCAATCTCCGATGCATCACAAGGGCCGCTACGAACAAATAGGGATGATATCATCAAAACAGAACACAAACATGAAAATATCCGACCAAGAGAATGAGAGAAGCATACCAAGGTCGAAAGAGCCTTGATACGACATAGGGGAAAGACCGTCTGCCCTAAGCACGTCTTCATCACAAAGCATCGTGAGGTCATACAAGTGAGCTAATATATTACCCAGAAAACCAGACGCCCATTGGGAAATGCCAATACGAGAAGGCCTTGAATATTTCTTTAATGTGGACCACCGTTGAGGAAGAACATCAAACTCCCTAGCAGTGTTTTCCTTTACGTAAAAATATTCATTCTTATTTCCGAAGCCATAACTAGATTGGCCTCCGTACATGAATTTGCGCCCGTGTTGTGCCCGGATGAAGAAAAAACCTCTATCACCACCCTTCTTATTGGTGATAACGGAAAAGAGATTTCAAAATTCGTTCACTTTGTGTGGGACACCAAGGGCCTTCATAATGCAAATAAAGCTCCCGATGACACCAAAAGAGTTGGGCGAGAGCTGTCCGAGATAAACCCCAATACTTGACAGAATAGCAACGATGGCGGGATCAATAGGGTACCGCAAACCGTTGGCAAAATGCTTGGCATGGACGGTGATGGAACCCTGCGGCGGCTTATGCATTCTCTCGTTTTCCTCGGGAAACCTAATCTTATACCCGAAATCCACATGATATGTGGCAGAATAACAACAAGAGAAATGAGGGACATGGGACACCATGTCCTCATAACTGATAGTCGTCTTGTACATCTTCACTTCAGACGACATGGGCAAACCCCATTCGTTATACTCCACATCTTGATTCCCTTGAGGCTCGTCAGCATCCTCATCTAACCCGTCCCGACGTAATCCCCAACCAACTCATTTGTACCGAAAAACTCGGTGTCAGCAAAAGCAGGATCGGAGCCTCCAGTCTCTACATTATCAGAACCCAAATCGGCCAAATCAAAATCACTCCCGCTCGACATAGTTGTGGTTCATACAAAGAAGTGCGAAAAATGCTCTCGAAAGGCTATAGCGAAACCACCAAATAAAAACCTGCAATATCAAGAAAACGAAGGGGAGAACATTAATCCTAACATTTATATCGAAAAACACATTGGTTCGAATGTCGAGCATTGTATCAAAAATTATATTGATAATTATATCGAAATAAATGTCGAAAATCCCCGACATACCTCACCACAGCGGACAACGAATTTCGCTAGAAGACAAAATGATCTTTTTTTTCCTCGCAACCCGCTATTTATAGATCTCGAGTATTAGGCACGCATTTATGGCAAACACATATCGAACTTCAAATTCGATATTTATATCGAGGAAAACTCGATATAAAATTAAACCACCAAAAATAAAAGAATTCAAATAAGAACCTCCAAAGATTCGCAAATTGCACTGGGGGCTCTACTAACATTTCTTTAGACACAATGAATTTCCGCATCCAAGTTTCGACATTTGAACTGGTGGAACGAGAGGTACTGGTAAGCTAAATTAGATCGAATTTGCAAATTATTATCCTTAGATAATAATTTCCAAATTGGGGGACCACATGATATGGATATTTCTTGTATTGGGTCGGCCATGGGCCAAACCCATGTTTTTACCTATGTCGGAGATTGTCCCCGACATACATATCGAATATTACCTTCGATATAGTACAACCCACATGTTTATCACGTGAGTGGTCCCCACATCGCGAGGCCTATAAATACCCGTTTCCCAGTAATCAAGGTAAACTTTAATTATCCGCAATTACTATACATCTATATCGAACATACTCGATATAGAGCTCGACATAACACCCGATATATATCTTCGATATATACCAGTGTTGTTAAAGGTAAAAAGCGTAAGCGGTGCATTTTACGTTTTTGGAAGTGAGGCGTAAGGCTTAAGCCCCATGAATTTCGTTATTTTATTCTAATAATAATTTAAAATGCAAAAAAAAACTAAAATTAATAGAGAAATAGCTAAAGATAACTTTAATTAAGAAATATAACAGTCTGTAACATATTATCTAATCTTAAGTGTGAAAGCAACAAATAAATAATAAGAACATTAAAATAACAGGCTAATTAGAAAATTGTGAAAAAACTCGTTCATATTTTTCAATGATGTTTATTTTTTTTAATAGGCATGAAGAAACAAGAACAATACTTAGTATTTAATAACACAAAAAGTCAAATACCATGTTCAACTTTTTTTCTTAATGCATGATAAACCTGCTGATGTTCATTTTGAACCATTGATGATAAGAATTACTGGGTAACAGAAAGAGAAATTAATGAGCGATGATTCCAAGAATTCCATTAAATCTTCAAAGTCATTTTGGCTTTTCAGTTTAGACGTTTGAAATCATTCAATAATTATGCTTTCTTTCATTCATTTTTTCA
Source organism: Linaria vulgaris (assembly GCA_948329865.1). Taxonomy (NCBI): domain Eukaryota; kingdom Viridiplantae; phylum Streptophyta; class Magnoliopsida; order Lamiales; family Plantaginaceae; genus Linaria; species Linaria vulgaris. Next base: position 80,730,702 of record OX415253.1, read on the forward strand.
CCTTTTACTCCATGCGGCCGTTCACTTAACTTAATTGATTGAAATTGCATTAATTATTGCCATCATCACGCCATCTTTCCTTTAATATGAATAGTTGCGCCCCATCTATACGCTTTAAGGCGTTTTGACGTAAAAATCGCCTCAGGCGCGCTCGACAACAGAGATATATACCACCGATTTACTACCCGACGTTACCCTCGACATCAGCAGGAGATCACTCTCGATATAGAAGGTTCCCGATGTCACCCCTGACATAACCTTCGACGTCATCTCTGACATATTTTCGACATTCGCCCTTGCATCTAACGTCAGTTCGAGATATTCCGGACCAAGCCTACTCGACACTAACATAGTTCAAGTAGGTCTAGTTTAGTGATAGACTCGTTATACCACACTTATAATCGACCATATTCTATATATACGATCTATTGTTAAACTACATACTTTGTCACATGGACTCAAAAGCTAAAAATCTACGAATGGTAAATACAAGGTCTTCAAGAATTTATGCAGGACGACTCTCTACATTTTTTGGGGGTTCTTTTGCACAATTTATAGGGGAAAAGGACGAAATATTAAAAATGGCTGTTAACTTTACAAAAAAAGTTAAAATGCCCGTTTTTTTTTTCGGGCCTTGCAAAAATGCCCTGTATGTTTAAAAAAAAAACAAAAATGTCGATGCCCTTATTTGGGCTTAAACTGCCTACGTGGCGACACAGACAACAAAGCGTGCTGCCACGTAGGATAAGCGTGTTGCCACGTTGGTCAGACATACATTTTTCCTTATTCCTTATAACGGCAACATTAATTTGAAATCATTTTCAACGGAACCTTAAATCGCACGAAGAACCCTAAATCCCAAATTGAACTAAATCGCACGAAGAACCCTAAATCCCAAATTGAATCCTCCCTCACGAAATTTAAGTTGCGAAAATGTCTTCCTCAACTACTATCTCGAGTATAATGTGCGATTGCAGAAGACTCGTTGTCGTTAGGGTTGCTACAACTGACGCGAATCCGGGTTGCAGGTTTAACGGATGTTGGAAGGGATCATTCGGTTGTGGGTTGTTCGTTTGGGTAGACCCCACTGTTCGTGAAAGGCTTAGGACCATTGTTCCTCTACTTCGTGCAAAAATCGAGAGGAGCGAGGCAAAAGTGAAGCAACTAAAGGACGAACTCAGGTCGATGAACAATAAGAGTTTGGAATCGATTATACGTTTATACGAGAAAAAGATCAAGGAGTTAGAGGCGAAGGTGACGAATCTGTAAATCGAGAACCGAAAATTGGGTAAATGGGTTAGGCTTTATGTGATTACCTTATTTGTTGTTTTTATTGTTGTTGTTAGGATGATTTGATGTATTTAGGATCTGGAAAGTGTTGTGTTGTTTGGAGTGATCATGTTTGGTGATTACTAGGTGTTGATTGATCTGTTTTGTCTTCTTTCTATATGAATGGAACTATTGGTGTTTTAAGGTTGGAATCGAATGGTCACCACACTGAATTCGATGCTAATTGTTGATTCAAATCACACCATTCTTACATTTGATGATTTGTTTGAGCATTGTCTCTACAAAAAGGATCTATGGTGTATAAGAAAGCATAGCTTCATTATTGATGCACCCACGCAAGGAATGCCGAGAATGCATGTATCGCCAAATGATTTTCAACTACATACCGTAGAAGAATGATGGGGATTATTATGCAACTAACTAAAAATTAAATTAAAGATAGTCTCTATATAAAATCTACTAATAGTGCTACATAAAGAAGAAAATGAAAAAAATGGTAGTTGAGAGCATTTCCAAGTAGGACGGAGCATCGGATTCAAGTCTTTCCTATCCGATCCGATCCGATCGGATAAAACCCGTTAGGGTCGGGGCTTGCGGGTTACGGGAACCCGTCAATCAGCAACCCCGGGGATTTCTCAATTTTGGTACGGGATTCGGGAGAATGGATTCCTCTCCGGTTCCCGCTCGGATATCCGGCAGTGATAAAATTGCAAGAAATCTGCAAGCAATCTGCAATTCTCAATCTACTTTCTGGTGCTTATCTCAATTCCGCTCATTTCCATATGGATTTTCCACCTCTCTACCACAATTATCAAATCCTTCTCAAGTGTTTCTCCCCAACCCTAGACTAAACCACAAACACACACTTCACAATATATTGATATCACAAGAAATACCGTCACCACCCCAGCTTTCATGAGTTCACCAATTGAGATTTCATGTAAGTTTCTTTTTCTTTTAGTTACTTGTGTGTATATTCCAACAATAACAACATTTATTATAGCAATTCTTCACACATGGATGGTGTTTTATATTGCGAATCTATAAGAGTAATTTTGATTTTTTAGTCTTTATTGAGTTAGCCATTTGTTCTGTACATGTGCTTTTTCTTGATTTCAGAATTATTTAACGAGATTATCAAATATATTGCTTTGGCAAAGACTCACAGTGATTAGATCTTTGTCCACTCTTTACCAAGTTTTGTGTGATAATATTGGTCATTACAATGAACATGTTTTATAAGTATATGAGATTGCAAAAAGTCTCTTTGAAGGTGACATGAATAAGCTATTTGGCCCTTTAGATTTGTATGGCTGTAAGTTAAATGTTTTATGGATTAATTAGAATATGAATACTTTGAAGGTGACATGAATAAGCTATTTGGCCCTTTAGATTTGTATGACTGTAAGTTAAATGTTTTATGGATTAATTAGAATATGAATACTTCTCATATGTTTAGTATTTTTAAGTTTTAATGATATCATAATAATTATTTTCTTTGTTTATTAATTTCAGATTTCAGGAATTGAAATGGAGTTTGATTCCCATGTTCAATCACCAACAAACTTATGAGAGACTCAAACTCCTAATGTTCCACCCCGTGGAGGTCAGTTATGCTAACTCTGACCCTAATGCTACTGTTGGTAATGATCATCCAAATCAGAATCTTGATTCAGGTGAGGTTGAGTCAAAAAAAGAGAATGACATTAGAGTCCAGGTCTGGATATTGGGTTCACTTTGATAAGTTTCAGTGTCCAAAAGAAGATATACAAAAAGCCCGATGTAACTACTGTAGGACATAGATTAAAGTTGACCCTAGGAAGCATGGGACAAATGGGAGTAGAAACCATTACAATACATGTAAGAAATCTCCTCTTGAAGTACCAAAAGAACAAATGCATATAAAAGTACAAAAGTCGTTGTTGGGGGATTTTGATTTTAAAGAGGGGCGTCCATCGTTGTGGAAGTTTTATGATGCAAAAGTTAGGAAAGCATTATGCTATATGATAATTGTCGATGAACTCCCGTTTAAACATGTTGAAAATATGGGGTTTAAACATTTCTTGTCTGTCCTTTGCCCTCAATTTCGTATCTCTTCAAGAAAGACTATAGCGAGACAAATAAATTTTCAAATCAATTTAGTTGAAAAGCTGAAACTTAAGTCTTTCTTGAAGCAATCATCACAAAGGGTTTGTATAACAACAAACACTTGGACCTCAATACAAAAGATAAACTACATGTCTCTCACTATGCATTTTAACGATAATGTGTGGAAATTACAGAAAAGAATTTTGTGCTTTTGTCCAATTACAAGCCACAAAGGTGAGGAGATAGGGAAAGCCATAGAGAGATGCATTCGGGAGTGGGGGATTGAGAACATATTTACTGTCACTGTAGACAATGCATCTTCGAATGGCGTAGTTGTGTCTTACTTAAAAAAGAAAATAGGTTTGTGGAAGACAAGCCTACTAAATAACGAACATGTGCACATGAGGTGTATTGCACATATAGTTAATCTAGTGGTTCAAGACGGATTGAATGAGAAAGAAGAACATTGTGCTATTGATTCTATTAGAGGTGTTGTTAGGTACATTAGAAGTTCTCCATCTCGGTTCCAAACATTTACCAACTGTGCAGATTTTGAAAGAGGTGGTACAGGTAAATTACTCTGTCTTGATGTTACTACTAGGTGGAACTCCACCTACTCTACGTTGGAGGCAGCAACAAGCTTACAGAAGGCCTTTTTTTTTTCTTTTGAAATGACTGATGATAACTTCAGAAAAGATTTAGAAAAAGCATTTGGCAGTGTTCCTTATGATCATCACTGGGAGAGGGCTAAGTTGTTGCTGAAATTTCTTGTCCATTTCTACAATCTTACCAAGAAAATTTTTGGTTCCTCTTATGTCACATGTAATACGGTGTTTCATGAAATTAGTTATGTTGATTTGCTTTTGAAGGAATGGATCAAGAGTAATGACTCAGAATTAAAGCGCATGGATGTGAAGATGAAAGAAAATTTTGATAAGTATTGGGGGTCGATCGATAAAATTAACAAGATTATTTACTATGCTGCCATTCTTGATCCACGTAACAAACTGGAGTTCCTAGAATACTCATTTGACATGATATGTGATGCTGAAAATAGTGAGAAGATGAAGCGAGAGGTTAAAGGAGGCATGATTGTGATGTTTAATGAATATAAAAGAAGATATAAAGACACATTTGGACCAGCAAGTAAGTCTTGTTCCTCTCCATCTGCAATTACAAAACCTGCTCCAGAATCTACTAGTATGAAGTCACAAACTTTATTTGATGAGTTTAAGAAATTCAAGAGCACTGGTGTACTTGATGCTTTTAGGAGTTCATTTTTACCTAAAACTGTGCAAGCCCGTATATGTACTCAAAATTGGCTTCGTGGTCTTATAAGTTCAATAAATGTTGAAAAAAAAATGTTGATGATTCAGACACCACTGAGAAAGGTACAATCTATGCTTCACTTTTTTTTTTTAATGTTTGTTATATTTTTATAGTATTTTTTCTGGTTTCTTCACTAAACTTCAAAGATCATTGCTAATTGTTTGATTTCAGCATTCTCCAATCCTTCTATTGGCCCAAGTACAAGTGCAAACTAAACTAATGGATATTTTGTTTTTAGGTACTGCTTGATTTCTCTTTAACAGTGGCCCTCTTTATTTTACTTTCAAAATCATAAAATATTTCAGATTTTTACTAACTTGTTTCCATGTGTATTATATTTCAACATGTTGCGTGAAGTTTGTGGTTGAAGCTTAAATCCTAATGTCTGGTCTCTTGAAGTGGAACTGAAGTTCATTATTTCTTTTTCCTTGTTCTTTGTCTTTTGAGTCTGCATTATCTTAAGAAACTTAAATTTCTGGTATTAAATTTTGGGGTTATATTAGTTGATTTTATGAATTTGGATGTTTTTGTTATTATCAGTAATATCATTAATATCATTGGTCATGGCATTTATGAATGTTGAAATGTTATCTTCAGTTCTCTGATATATGGTGAATGTGGTGAATTATGGAACTATGGAAACTCTTTTTATGTAGTTTTAGAGATTGTGATGAAATACATTACAGATGTTGTTGACCTATTGTGTGGGAAAAAAAAATGCAAGAATAGCAGACTTAGACACTCAGCATGTTATTAGCCTTTGACAACTTTGAAAACTACCTTCTGTGCAATATTAAGTTCATTATTGAATTCTGATGGTTATTACCTGTTACTATTTTATGAGTTTAAGTCACTGATAATGGATTTAAATCCTACTGTTTATGATAATTTTAAAACAAAACAAAAAAGATTTAAGCAAAATTCAATAAGTAAATAGAGGAGTACGTGGAATTTCTAACTTGTAAATTATATTTATCTTATAAATTATATTACCTGCCTAAACCCTAATTCTTTCATCATCCACACACATCTACCATTTTCAGAAGAAGGAGAAGTCGATATCATGGTAGAAGTCGATTTCTTCGTTGGGGACACCTTCGTGAAGGTGCTGAAGGTCCTTGGGGGGGTTCTATGTGGCTCTATTATGAACGGCACCGGAGGTCGCCGATCAAACGACATCGTGTTGCTATTTTTGGTATTTATCAAATAAAGTTGATAAGAAAGAGAGAAGAAAGCTGATGAGAAAGAAAGATTCAGCTAAATTACAGAGAAGAATTTATAAGAGAGAAGATATGATTTTTTGCATAAAATTCTGAGTAATGCAGTCACGCCTGTTACATGTTCTTATAACATATGTTGAGGTCATCATGACGCAGCAAAACAAGAGTTATAATAATAAAAATGCAATTCAAAGGATAAAACGTATTAACATATACTACTTGCAAAATAACAGCTAATGGACTACTTTTCTTGACCTCCCTGTCTTAACATTACTCCCTCCTTTTTGTGAGGCTTGACCTCAAGCCTCCAAATAAAAACCTTGTCACGAACCTTCAAAAACATAATAGCTCCAACGTTGATCATGTGAATAACTCTTACAACTTGTACAATAATGACACTTTCGTCAACTGGAGGAGTTGTTTTTGCACCAACTGAACCAAATGATGCGAGTCGCGTATACAACACATTCATGTCTGCTATAAATGCAACACAATTCTGATTCGCATTGAAGAAAGCTCGAATTGGTGTAATATGCTCATCAATCACCCCTTTTCCAAGTAAGATGGGGCAATAACTTTTCCTCCAAAAGTCATAACATCCAATGCTCTAAAACTTATAGCCAATGGTATCTTGTGCTCTACCATGGCTCCTCCATAATTTGCTGCCTCGGTTGTAGTAATACCCAGAATACCATCCAAAAATTTCCATCCCATAACCAAGTTAAACAAAGTCTCAAGCATTCTTGGTGTAACAAGAAATAATGAGATTTTGTGATTTTTGCATCCCAAATAAGTAGACTCCTACACATTCCATGCACATTTCCACTTAGATTTAATGGTCTCTGTTCCAAATTGTCTAACCAATTGTACAAGAGCTTGGTGAATATATAACTTTTTCCATAACTTGGATGAAAACGTGTGTTTGGCTTTAATTTTAATTTGATATCCACATTCAATAGACTACCATAAGATGCCAATGTTGCAAAGTTAAGCCCCCAAAATATGACATCATGCACAAAAGTTTCCAGAACAGCTACTTCATGGATCAACCCACTAACAGAGTGGCCAAAGTCTAAATACACACCATAACTCTTGATTCTACAAAAGGTGGTAGCACTATTTTGATAAATCTTATTCCCTAAGGTATGATTGGAGTTGTTAGTTTGATCCTTGTGTTTACAGTCAAATATCAAGCTTATCAATACCATCACTTTTTTCGAATGCTTGACATTCGTCACCACCACACTTCTGCGGTGCAAGTAAAAAATGCTACTGCCAACATTGTTAGAATTTTTGAGAATATATTCTCCAGAATAATTCATGAGCAACACGAGCAAGTAATTCATTAAGGTTGTTAGAAACTGTTGCCACACGTCCATACAATCGTACATAAAGTATCCCCGCATTTGCAAATCCTTGTTATTCTTTGAATATATCTGTTCCTGCTCCACATCAAGCTACATGTAGCGCCATCAACTTGTTCTCCAACCTCCATATCGATAAAGAACGATCCGGTTAGAATGCAACGCGCCTTCTTCTCAAGTTCAATAAATGCTATTAGCACTGCTCGCGTTTCGACGGCATTAAATGCTTTTGAGGTTTGTATGGTAAACTCAGATTGCACAAGATCAATATATCGCAAGGTTTATGGCCCAGTACCTTTCGAAATGGTAGCCATCAACAGTTTCCCATAAGTAATAATTCCCACATCATTTAATCTACCATATTCTATCTTGAATGATAACATCACAGTTGGAGTTTTTTGATTTTTGCAAATACACGTGTTCTGCCCCATCTCGATACATCCATCAATATCAAAAGCACATCGACTTATCACGATTCCATCAGTGAGATTATGACCACCTATCTAGAGAGGAGGGACAGCCTCACTGTCCTGTTTTGAATTATGAATAACTGTCTTGATGTAGCTAAACTCAATTGGAGGCTTGCAAGCTTTCACAGGCACCTCTCCACCCACGATATCATCACCTTTCTCTTCAAGGTTCTGGCAGAGCACTTCCTCAAGCCTCAAGTATCCAGAAGAAGCAACCTCAAACATAATCAAGTCAATATCCTTAACAACATGATAATTAGAAGAATTTCTAAATGAATATGGATTTAACAAATGTTCTTCACTTCGCTTCTTACTAAAATTCCTGGTGTTTTTCTTGGGCATCATTTGACATATTATTTTTCCTATTTCTTCACCCCACACATTTTCCCTCAAAATTGATACCAAATAGCTCATCAAAACAAAATGATTCAACAACTATCGTACAATTATCCACAAGAGTGAAGCATAACAATTCACCAACATTCAAATGCTCTAGATATCCAATATCGACAAAAGGTAAGCCGTGAAGCTTAACTACACATCCGCCAGGATCAAACAAATGTGTATGGACAAATGATAGTTTACCTCCACATTTTATATCCTCGTTATTAAGTTCGACCAAAATCTAATTGCCGAGTGAATGCTCCCCCGCCATTTCCTTCACAGTTATTTCATCGAGCATGTTGCACACATTTGGTTTTTCCTTAGCTTCCTTAAATTCTTTCTTAGGAATTTCATCAAACAGTTCACGAAGACCAAATGAATCCTTTTCTAATTCATCTATAGCATCAGAACGCCTACCACAAACTCGAATCTGGTTCAGCGGCAGTTCATCGAACAGTTGGCAATATAAAAACCATCCTCCACATCCTTGCTCATTGATTCGTTTTGTACCAGCTTGGCTTCGTCCGTAGCATTTCTATAATCTCTCAAGGATTTACGATATGATTTGATGTCTTGTCCATACCGATTGCACAACTCACTCAACTTGTTGAGTTCTACGGAAAATTCTTGAAGAAGATGAATCAAGGATATCGACTCAATTTCTGCGGGTTTGCTGCTGGTTTTCACTATTTTGATCAGAGTGATGCGCCAGGACAACGACTCTGATGCTATTGTTATGAACGGCGCTGGAGATCGCCGATCAAACGACATCGTGTTGCTATTTTTGGTATTTTTCAAATAAAGTTGATAAGAAAGAAAGAAGAAAGCTGATGAGAAAGAGAGATTCAGCTCAATTACAGAGAATAATTCATAAGAGAGAAGATATGAGTTTTTGCATAAAATTCTGAATAATGCAGTCAAGCTTATTACATGTTCTTATAACATATGCTGAGGTCATCATGACACAGCAAAACAAGAGTTATAATAATAAAAACGCAATTCAAAGGATAAAACGTATTAACATATACTACTTGCAAAATATCAGCTAATGAACGACTTTTTTTGACATCTCTGTCTTAACAGGCTCTGGTGCACGTGAGGACTTTATGTTCAAGTTCTCCGACGCTGGTTTCTTTCTTAAGGGCCTGGATAGTCGTAACACAGTATTGTTGTATGCCCACGTAAAACCTGAGGGCTTCAAGCGCTACAAATGCGAAAGCGGGGTTTCCCTGGGGATGAATCTCAAAACCGTGGCGAGGTTACTAGACTTGGCCGGCGAACAGGATGAAATCGATCTCATATGCGGCGGCCCGAGTAACCCCACATTAGGTATGCAGAACCACAGTAAATTAACTTCTTTTGATTTGTTCTTAATTGTACTTACTTTAAACGAGAACTTAGATCTAAATGAGAACTTATATGTGTTTTTGTTGATATGTCTCTTTTTGGTTTGTCCTTATTTATAGTAAAACTTATATATGTTTTTGATGCTATTTCTCTTTTAGTCAATTAAGCCAAATAAAAACTAATATATGCTTTAGATGTTATTTAGTAATGCGTGTATGTTGGGCATCACAGTTCAAGAGACGAGTCGTTGTTTGAGCTGAAGCAGAGAGATGTCGAGGATCTCACACTTGATTTAGAAATTCCAAGTCAATAAAAAGCTATAATTAGGATGCAGTCTGCAAAGTTTCGCAAAATCTGCGACAAATTGTCTCTTGGTGGGAAATGGATTGCTGGGATTTTTGTTACAAAAGAAGGGATCAAATTCGGTGCTGAGGGGCACTCGCCTAATGCATATGTTGAGTGCAAGACTATCGACAACCCAGAATATGCGTTGGTCATAGAATTGCTCGAGCCTGTCACGGTACGTGTAAACATTTGGGATTTGCAGAAAATGGCTGAGGCTGCGCCTTTGTCAACCATAATGAGTTTATATTTGTCTCCTAAGACTTTTATCAAGGTTCAGTACGAAATTGGTGAGATTGGGTATGTGGAGCTCATGGGGTAAAGCATGTTGCACACATTCGCGGCAACAACGAATAATCTACGTGGTGGCACGTTTTGTTGACTGTGTCGCCACGTAGGCAATTTTAGCCCGAATAAGGGCATCGAGCATTTTTGAAAGATTTTTTAAAACATACAAGGCATTTTTGCGAGGCCCGGAAAAAACGACCATTTTAACTTTTTTTGAAAAGTTAGTGGGTATTTTTAATATTTCGTCCGGGGAAACAATTGGGGTTCTTGAGATTTTTCATAAATTTTTAGGGCTTCATTAACTTTTTTGACATTTTGGGAGCATTCGTTTAATTTTGTAACTTTGGGGGTACTTGTGAGGACTTTGAATTTTTTAGGTTTATTTGTTCATTTTCCTAAAATTCTAGAATTTTTAGTGTAATTTATAATTTATTGGATATCTTTTGATCTTTATGATTTATAGTAAAAATTTAAAAGTTTTTGGAGAGTTTTGTGCAATTTGTAGATTTCTTTTTTGAATTCTTGTGATTTTTCATAAATTTATGGGGCATATATACAAGTAGTTGAGCTCAATGAACAACCCAAATCGTTATAATCCAACGGTGCTAAAAAGGGTTCTACAACCTTCTTACAATAAGATATGTTGGTCAATCCTAGCAAGGTTCTAGAGAATTCAAACACAGTTTTATACAAGGCAACATCTAGAGTTGGCCTTATTTATATGATAGAGACTGTTGTTGGGAAACTTTTTGGAGCGACCCCAAAATTTTGGTTGTTGGATCATTCAACCCCTATGGGCAGCGCTTGTGCTGCGACGCGCACATCCTCAGATTTTGTTGACATTTTATTTTTAATTTTTGAGTTTTGAACTTTTTTAGACTTTTTATGAAAGCTGTAAAGGTTTTTGGGGTTTCTGTTTGAAAAATTTAAAGTTTAGGTTGAAATTGAGTTGAGATTTAGTTGCAGAATTCAACTTAATATGAAGTGATTTGAGATTGAATTGAGGTTTGGTTGAAGTTGAGAATGGATCTATCATCAACTTCAACCTCTATCAACCCAACCTAATAAACTTCAATTAAATTCAACTAAGTGGGTCTACCTGCCACCCCTATTTTGCATATTTAAATGGTTAAGCGGAAGTCTAGAGTCTAGACGTGGACGTGAACAAAGTTGTGAGTTCATAATTATTCAGGGAAAAAAACTAATTTGAGGGCCTGATGGTACATAAGTTGCATCTAGGGTACCCATAAAATTGTGCATGTAATCTAGATCTATAAGATAGCAAATAAATAAATTTTTAAAGGTGATACACACCCTCGTTCACAAGTAACTTCATTATTACGTATTCAACGAACATATTTAAACACAACAATATGTATTGTGCATACAATTATAAAATTAGAGACTTGTTATGGTTTAGTCAAATGTAAAGACTCTTGGCTTGCTTACTTTCATGTTGGAGTTATTTCTAAATTGTTGTTAAGTAATATATTTACGAAGACTGAAAGGCATATTAACTTTTAGGCACATTATAATTAGCCATTTGTCCTTACTGTATATCATTTTAACAACTAATGCACAAGTAGCTCTTCTGTTAGTTTTGATGTGGTCGATTCTTGTGGACAAATCAGAAGCAAATCTCTTCCCTTTAAGATCACTATGTCGCTGCTATAGTTTCAAGCTCTCATCGCCACTGATCTTCTAAGGAACAATGTACGTCTACTGAATCGCCTCATAAGCTCAAAACAGTCCCTGCAAACACTTGTGATATTTTGCAAAACATAGAAAGATGTCATGTTTATGATATGTACAAGAAAGGATTTTGGTTTTGAATAATTTCTTTTAACCTTAAGGTTTATAGTCAAAACCATTAAGAGGAATAATCATTTTGGATTATTCACTCATCAATGACCGGTCGGGTGATTATATCATACTACAATTAATAACAAAATTAAGTATTTATGTGGTTTTTGGATTTGTAATCATATCACTCATGCTACACGTACGCACACCACGCATTACTCATCTCAAAAGTACCCGTTATGGACTGCAAATTAAAATTTGTCTAAGGTAGACTTGTTAGTAGATCCAAACATAATATCATCAACATAAATTTGAGCAATACATACATCACCAAATTTTCTCAAAACAAACAAAGATTTACCTTATTCACCTCTAATAAATCCAAAACTCAAAAAGAAGTCTTTTAACCTTTCACACCAAGCTCTAGGAGCTTAGTTTGACCTATACAATGACTTTTTAATTTAATAAACATAATTTGAGTGAAAAGGATCAACAAAATCTTTTGGTTGTTCTATATATATTACTTTATCAATCTACCATTGAGAAAGTCTCCTTGACATTCATTTGATAAAGCTAGATTTTTAAAAAACAAGCAATAGCAAGTAAAAGTTTAATAGACTCGGTTCTAGCCACATGTTCAGAGGTCTCATCCAAATCAATACCTTCTACATGTATAGCCTTGTGTCATTAAACACGCTTTATTTTTAACAATTACACCGTTTTCATTACTTTTATTTTTGAAAATCTATTTAATTCCTATCAAATTATCATTTGAAGGCATAAGAACTAATTTCGAAACATTACTTTTAGTGAATTGCAAGAAATATTCTTGCACATCATTTATCCAATAGTTGTCTTTGAGAGCTTCATTCACATTTTGGGTTATATAGAAGAGACAAAACACGAAGCTTGTACCTCAGAGCATGTGGTGGATACATACATACACAAATTCACCGTATCCCTATAGTTCACCATTTCTTTATTGCGTATTTGACCAATAACCTGAGATGTATGAGGGTTCTTTCGAATTCTGGCACGGGTATCCCATCATACATCCCACACGTGATCCTTTTCAGTTTTAGAATATAATTATCTCGTGTTGTGGGAACACAAGAAGATTTTCTACAACGACAAGTTTTTGTCTGTTTTGCCATATGGTGTTGTGGGATTCCTCTTTAGGGTCGGGGTTGTTCGGGGTTGCGCTAACACCAAAATCCTGTTTATTCTACCTTCGCTTGTTAACATTGGACTCATCCTTCACCGAGTACCAATTGTATTTTGACATTTTCTACTGTCATAACACAAATATTTGCACTATCAATAACCACACAAGAATATTTATCAAACCTTATGCAAAGCAACATCACAGAGTTGGCTGATACTAATAAGATTAGCATGTAATCCATCTGCCAACAGTACATCCTTCAAGTATATAAATTCTTCAACATTTAGCACGCCTTTGCAATGTTTCTTCATTTACATCCATCTTCATTAGTGACAGTTCCAGATATTAGATTTGCAACGTCCTTAATATTGGATTTAAATTTAGTTATATGTCGAGAACATCCACCATTAATGTACCATTTACCTACAAGGTTAGTACGCACGATTAAAAAAAATAACCATTGCACACAATCTTGATTTAGGAGTCCACAATATTTTGGTACTTATTTTGTTTTTCCCTCCAACAATGTTGTCTCCACAACATAGGTGGTGGAACAACATTAAACTCAACACAAATAGTTTTTGAATTCTGCTCAAGTGATACAGTTTTCATTCTAAGAGTCTCTCCATAATTATAGCAAAATGATTTAAAATGACTAGATATAAAACAATAATAGCAAATAAAGTATTTTTCTTACATTTTATCGAAAAGCATTTTTTTTAAAACAAAAATAGCACCAGTAGATTACATATAAGCATGCAATAAGTTTTCTAATTGATTTTGAAATTCTAAACCAATAGCGCCATCATGACTTACCCAAGACTTCATCAAGTCTAGAGGTTTCAGTATCCCATTTAGCAAAAGTTTGTTCAACATGTTCTAACTTGGAGGTTACCTTTTCAAGTTTTGCATCTTTCCTTGTTAAGCTGACATCTAGTTAAGTAATTTTAGCCTTCAAACTTTCATTCTCTTTGATAAGTACTTTCTCACTTTTGCTCAACTTTTTTTTTTCTCCTTGAGCAGGTTTTAGTAAATAATTTTTCATTGGCCAATCGACTTATCTTGACTTATTTCTCCTTCAAAGAAATAGTCATCATTCAAATCTACATAACCGTGCAAACAATCAAGGTTAGAATCATCAACACATTCATCTTGTTCAGTTATCAAAACTGTGAATTGTCTAAGCAAAAAGTCTCATCTCAATCCTCAAAGAAAATCTCTGAGATTGGTGTTGTAGTTTGAGTGTTGTCTGAACACCAGAGCCGAACACCATCTTTTGCCTGACAAGTCCATATTTGTAAACAAAATTGAAGTTTGAATTTTCTCATTATGTCCATCTCCTTCAGTACTTGAACTTGAACCTGAACCTGTCTCATCATTGTCTACACAAATCTAATTAGAACTATTCTTCAAACAAACAAAGTGTGTCACCACATTCATAAGCAAAGTGGTTGAAACCCTTATATGCACAAAATTGTACTTTCTCAAGTTGTTTAGAATATTCAAGAGTAGGTTTCTTTCTTAAACTAGGACTTAACCATAATTCTAAGAAAGTTATTCTTTCGAGCAAGTGAGACATTATTACAAGACTTTTCTTAAGTTATCTTTGGGTTTTTGACAAATTAATTCACTGCTATACTAAATTGAGAAATTACTTTCTTGCGAAAAATAAGTCAGTTAAATACACTTTGGTCTCAAAAGCTGACACACTACCTCGTTAAAAGTTTTTGGGTTATAAATTATTAAAAGGCTAAAACAGCCTTAGTAGTAAGCAATTTGATTACTTTAGAGTTCATAATAATAATAATATGTGGTGAATAATAGACACAGACGGCGTGAGATTTGAGTAACGGCAAGATGTAGCGGGGGTAGGAGTAGGACTAGGCGGCAGAGAGGGAATCCAAATAATTTAAAATCTTTTGGTGTACAGTACATATATTCAATTTCAATTTCAATTGGGCCCAAATCTATCTCCATTTCCATTTTCATCTCCACACAAAACAAAAGTAAAAGAGAAGAAGAAAATTGGAATTCACAGGTAAAAATCTGGCGAAACAGTATCAGATATGAATTTGATTACACGAATAAAACCCTAATATTTTTTTTTTAATTTTTTTTGTCGCATTAGAGCTTCCTTTTGTCCACCTGGAGGAAGAGGATGAGTACTAGGGTTGCTGTGGTCGGAGAATTGCCTTCATCAAGTGCTCTTCCTTTCAGTTCAAAGATTATGAAGCGCAAAACTCCATCCGAGTTGCGGGTATTCACTCACCTTTTTAGATTCTTTTATTAGCTTTACACTGTTGTTACTTTACTGTAATTTGGTGCTATGTAAATATGTGAGGAGTTGGTTATGTTATCCAAATGGTTTCTGTCGTAAAATGCTGATTCAGTGAGTAAAGATTCTACTTTTGCAAACATTTGGTTGATTGGGTCGATCGAGGACTACGTGGTCGTGACTGGGACTTTCTGATTTGGAGTCGGATGAAATGGGTAGTGGACATTGCTCGTGGGTTCAAAGAAATAAATAGATTTGGGTAGGGTGTGTTGAATTCCATCCCTTATTTGATTGAGAAGGAACTTGGGCATCTGTCTGTTAGTAAACACAGACTCTCCCTCTATGAGGCCTTTTAGGAGGAAACGTGAGGGTGGTTATGATTTATATTGTTGGCGCTACACCGAAGAACATAGATAATAAGGATAAATATACTGCTCTGAGATTGCCATAGGCCACACCTTTGTTGAGAATTGAGATTGCCTGATTATATGTTTTCTTGAATGTTATCTCAGCTGCCAGGGAGCTTAAAAATTTCATGCATTAGCCACATTAATATTCTTCCTTTTTTCTCGATAAATATTTAAGTGCAAAGCAATCTTCACCTAATTACATGAATTCTAGACTGTCCTTTCCAAATTCCAACAACCCTGCCATTGTATGATCTTCTTCTGTCAACTAGTTCAATTGCAAGAATATCCACGCCCAGGTGCATGTATATCGTCATAGCTTTTTATATTGATTTATGCTTGGAGACAATTATAGTGCTCATGTATATATATCGAGATAAGTTTTATATAGTTTCAGTTTTCTAGGGCATCTGACATTATACACATAGGCAGATTGGATGCATGCTTCTTGTAATAATTCAATATGATTGCATGTAGGACTACTTTTGTGAAGGAACAATTTTGCTAGACATGATATGTAACACAATAGGTTATTATATTCAACATTGTATTTGATAGGGTGAACTGCTGAAGCGCAAGAATGTAACAGAGCTTGTAGGTGAATCTTCAGCACCAGCTACTAGTTCAACAAGGTAACTTGTTTATCCGAAAACTATTTTACATGTTTCATTAAAAGGCATTTTGAGAATTTCCTTTTTCTTATAGCAATGCAGATGGAGCAGCTTCTGGGGCTAAGAAAGCTGACTCATCAAAAGCGCCCCGATACATTGAGACAAAGCTACCCTATCAGGTCACAAAAAACAGCATCAGAAATAGGTTGCTCTCCGGAAAGGAAATCTCTAAGGTTGACATGAATTCTTTTTGAGCAGATTCCTAAATGTGAATGCTTTTGCTTAAACACATCCCTTCCCCTCGTTTTTACTTTCGCCACATTCCTATATCATTTACTATCAGTGTCTTATATTACGGATAGTATATAACTCCATCTTTGTCTTTAACTTAGTATCACATGACTTGTTAAATCACTGGCAGGACGCTGTTAGCAGCGAAACTGTTGGCAGCCTGAGGAGTTCTGGTGTTCCCAAGAATTTGTATGCTAAGAGTCAACTGCAAAACTCATGGTACATTTTATTCTATAGAAGCCACAAATACTGGACTATGTCTTTGTACTTCTAACTGTCATAATTTGTTTCTGTATGCCTTTGAAGTATGGAAGATACTATTCTTTTAGAAGGTGGCAAAGACAATTCAAGCCAAGCTAACAATACAACTAAAAGATTTGGTGATGTTACTTTTGCGAGTCTTAGAGGGCAAATTCTGGTGGGTGAAAAGTTAAATGGCTCCTCAGATATAGATATGGTATTCTTTTTCCCACTAAGTTTTTTCTTTAACGGAGTATCTTGGTATCCAAAATATGAAGAACACTTTTCGTTTGACAGGATAAAGCCTTTAAAGGTTTCCTTTCATGCCAACCTGAGTCTGTAGATAGAACAGAACGTATTATGCCACAGATCCATTGTCCAGAATTTCTTCTACCAGGCTGCAAGATCCCATTAGATTTGTCATTAAAAACTAGTATGCGGGTGCTGTCTTCCTCTTCTGTAAATTGGTGAGTTAAATATTCATCTCTTGGTTTTGCTCGAGCAAATATTGTCTGGACATTTCATGGGGAAACGGTCAGTAGATAATATTAAACAGAATTCAGCATTAAAAAGCAGAGATAAAATGCCTTTTCTTGTTATTTGAACTTATCCTACACTGTGGTGAAGCTTATCCTGGTTGTGTAGTAACTACATGGTACACATCGTAGCTGTTATTTCATGTCACTCAGTTGAGTTCTGAAACCTGGAGCTGTGATTCTGTTTTGTAAATAGATAATAGTTTACTCTCTCTCTCTCTCTCTCTGTATATATATAGCAAAGATTTCTCTGGAAAGGTAATCCCCATTTGAAATCATATTTGACCCAGTAAAGCTGTCAAATTTGAGTATTCAACGAGTTATGGTATACATATGGGTGTCCTTAAGTTGCAGAACCATGTGTCGGTAACAGCTGGGGAAGATATTTCCAGGTGTTCGTCTTTCTTAAGATTGAGCCTTTACAACATCAAGATGTTCTTGATGCTATTTTTGGGGAAGTAACTATTAACAAGATGTTAGAAGCGACTCAGGAGTATTTGGCAAAATAATTTGTGGACATTGAGTACGAGAGGGAGGCAAGTGGTGGGATGGCGCTTGCAGAATTTTTCCTGAGTGGGAGAGGCTGCAAACCAGTCCATGCTTCATAGCATGTCTCTTTAAGAGTTAAAAAGGTGAGGCGTTGAGGGGCCAATAAGGCCAGGATAATTGATAAGCGGTAATAAGATATTCCCGTGCAGGTGGACAGGTTGTCATGAAAGTTAACTGAATCTCCAGATTAGTTCATACCCCCGTCCCTCCCCAAGCTTGGACTAAATTTGGGAGATTGCTCTTTTCATTGCCATTGTGCTAGGTTCTTCTAACATGTAATGTCCCATGTCATAATCTGAATGAAATCTCCTGATTGGTGCAATGCGTATAGGTTTAGCGCAATTGGCAAGTCTTTGTACCAGATTTTCCTGTATATTTTGTAAACTAAAACAAACTACACTGTGTGCTGGCCGCTTAGTTGTCTAGACAAAGTTGCTTTTACTGTCATCTGATTTACTTTTTCTTTAGGTTTCATAGGTTAATCAACTGTGGCACCTTAAATGGCATTGGCCGTTGTCAAATTCAAAGTGTGACCTGCTCATCGGGACCAACTTCCACCAGTCAATTAACAAATCCAGGGACTTTCCATTCTTGGGTGCACCCTCAATGTACTCTACCTCGTGCAGCTATATCAGCATTGACTCTGGCGGGAGGTATTGCTATTAAGACACTCTTCTTTAGCTATTGCTGAAATTCATCTCTTGTTATCTCTCTTTACTAATAATATCATTTATCCAGGGCAAATGGACTTTCTGCTTAAGCGGCATAAGGTGTGGGAAGATTCATTTCGAAGCCTTTACTACATGTTTCGGCGGAAAGTTTGTGAAGTTTTTTACGGTATTGTCCTTTTGCAATATCTTTGATATCTTTTTGAAATATAACTCTTTTAGTTTCTCCTCAACATTATGATTGCCATCTATTTTTAATTGGATGGATGGTTTATGCAGTTTCCTCATACATTTTGCTACAGTTTTCTTCTCTGTTGATAAGAAATAAAGGGTTGGATTCCTCTTCTCTTGCTGTTTGTAATTTTGCAGTGTGCACTGAGCAGCTTGTGATTTTGTTCATTGCGTCTGATGGTTCTAAAGAAACCAATTCCTCTTCCTACGCCTATGTATCTCAGTCAACAAGAAACTTAAGGTCCCTTCTGAAAGAACATGTAAGGCCTTTTCCTTCTCCAGAGAAGGACCACTTTTGAGAAAGCAACTAAAGTAATATAAACATAAATATGATATCCTTAAATTTCTTCATATTTACATAATTTCATTTTCTCGCAACTTAGATGATAATATCTGTTTATATACGAACTACTATTACATATTACCAGACTCCATTTTGGTATTGACGATCGTTCTTTTGAAAATTCATCATCAACTTCAGGATGTTTCTTTCTCAATGCCTCTTTGCAACTCTAGAGTGGAAGAAGTCACTGCAGAAGATCTCGTAGAACTTTCTGAAATTGCAAAGCACAATCTTGGGCAGGTTTGATATTTTATACATCTACTTTTTTTTTCCCCTTCATAATGTGGCATGGTTGTATTTAACTCTAAGAAAAACTCTGGAGCATCTTGTTCATTCCCATAAATTGCGGGATTTCGCAGCATCCAGTGAGATCTAAACAAGTAACATTGTGAGGCTTTAATTCTTAATATTGTACCCAATTTTCCTTTGTGTGTTGGCTGAGGAAGGGGACGAGGAACGGGCTCTCCTGCACTATCATTTACTTGTGTGTGTGTGTACAACTATCAACACTTATGTACATTGATATACATATAACAGCACATGCTTGCCTTTCCCCTCTAATTCTCTCCACTAATTTGGTATATTTTCCTTTCACTACGATATTATCATTGATTTCAAGATGGCTTTTACCACCAACCAGTATACAGATTGGGGTGTTGTCTTTTCTTCTATATAACTTTAATCCTTGTGAGGTGGAAAATGGTATTGTTATGGTGCCACTCTTACCTATAACGTGCTATTTACTGAATGGCACAGACCCGAGCCGTGGAAACCATGATTGGCGTTGATAACAGCCCACAATCTTTGCTGAAGTTTAGTGGAAACAAAAATGTTCATGGGCTGTACGATTTTATGTTAAATTACAGGTCAGTATCTGGTCATTTGTTTGCTTCTGTACTTTCAGTTCAGCAAAAAGAGAAAAAAAGGCTTCCAAGATTAGTGACTCTCTTATGTTGTTATCTCAGTTTCTTGTTTGATTTTGCTTCAGAACCTTTTTGACTTCTTTGACGGGTGATGATGTTCCGGTGATTTATTCACCAGTTCCCTTTGAGAATGCTGCTCTCTCTGCTCCTGAGGTGGGTACAGCTAAGAAAACTGAATGCATAACTAATGTGCGATTTACTTAATTGCTTACTTGATCTATGTCAGTCTTTGGACATAAGTGATGTCTGTGTATTTCTTGAGGCATTTGAACCTATGACTATAGCACAATGAGCTCCAAGGGTTGCTACTTGTACTATCCTCTGTTTTTTATGAACCAATCTTGATTCATATAAGCAGCCAACGTTCCACCTTTAAGTTTTACAGTAAAAGAAATGGAAAGGAAAGGTTAAACTTTGAATCAGGTTCCTCATTTCATTATTTATCACAATTTCATCTTGTCCTGTTAGTCCTTCTATATGAGGAACTGCTGATTCTTATAGCACGACTCTTTCTTTAAATTTTATTTGTAGTATTCTTGAGTGCTATTGATTGTAACATTACCTCAGTCCAAATTCAGTCCTTGGGTTTACATTTTGCAATTTTTTACTATACAGATTAGATGCAAAGAGGTGAGGAGGGCTGATTACGTGTCTAATAAGGATACCGACTCCAACCGAGATTCAACTGCTGGCATCAGTTATAGTATTGAAATTACTGATGCATATCTTCCACCATGGATAGTTTCAGACGTTTGCAATGCTATGCGTTGTCATGGGGGTGACTTTCAAGCCAGGTATAGCCTTGCTTCATTTATTGCAAAATTTAATCATGTTCTATGTTATTAAGCTTGTTGTATTATTTTTAAAATCATATTTTGATTCCTAAGATCAGGTTGCTGCTGCTCTTTTTTTTTTTTCATTCTCTTTGCCTGCAGTGGTCAACTTGGTCCATCTATTCAGAAATCTGTAAAAATTTAGGCAAAACTGGTTTTACTAGTATTATCGTCGTTCAAAGAACTATTTCCCAACACGTTTTGCTAGTTCAATTTTATGACTGTTCGAATCTCCTTGATCTTGTTGAAACTTTTGAAGCCGCGTTAGAGGCTTCACTGAAATATGAATGGGTTTCACCTACAAAGTACTAATCACCTGCAGAAGTATCTTTTGTATATGTCAATGGAACTGTAGATCTATTTTAAAAAAAATGAAAATGTAGATGTTCATTATTCACTTTTGTACTAGCTGAAGTATCAGCACTGGAAATTCAGAACTAAGACCACTGCTGTTTGGCTCTTAACATGAGCAAACATTGTAGTAACCCTGAATCTTATATGCATCAGTTGAGAATTGGACTGTAATCTTTGGTTGTCCCCTATTTCTTTAGCCTGCGTGTTCTCAGTTTTGCCTGCCTTTAATGTTGTATATTGTTTTAACAAAAAAAGATGTATATTGGACGTGATTATACTTAAAACTATATGGAAGATGGAGATGCCACCAAAGTCTGTCCTTAAAAAGATTTGAGTATTATATTGTGATGGATTGATTTGACACTTAATCGTTGATCTGGTTGCAGCTTCACAACCAAGTCTACATCACTCGGCTTCAATGTTGGTTTAGGTGTTGTTGGGGATCAACCTGTTCATCAAGTAACTGAAAATGAGCCATTGCAAGAAAGTAGTCGTTCTTTTGGTATCTCCAATGCAACTCTTTCCCCTCTACTCCATTCTGCATATTTAAATGGATTGAAGTACAGTGGTGAATCTTACACAGCATCTGTATCGCGGGTTACATAGGTATATGTTATGAGCAAGAGCGTTGCTGATGGCTCCTATTTTGTATGTATGGTTCTCCATTCAAGAGGATTTTTCCTTTTCCCCTTACATCTAACTTACCAAATGGAAGTTCCATCAAGAAATGCTATTTTCATGTTCAAATTCTTCAGGACTCTACTGCAGTTAAGGGAGCAAAGAGAGATCCTATATGTTGAACTGAAATCAAATAGTATTCACATGTTTTGGTTCAATTGATTCTGCATTTTGAGTTTGTTTAGTGAGTTACTAAATCTTTTATTTTTATTTTACCTGATTAGGTTCATGCTCGATCATCAACACGTACAGACTAATTTTGTGGAAAATAAATGACTTGTTACATAAAGATTGACAAGGATAAATTCTTGAACTGCAAAGAACTGAATTACATGTAAGAACTAGCAAACCATTTTCGATAAGATTCACTAAACACAGTAACACTTACTTCCTTTAATAACGGGAAATACCATAAATCTGAATAAACTTTCTGCAGAATTACAATGAAAATTATAACAGCAAGGAAGTCCAAAATAGAGTAAATGAAGGCAATGCTTCAATAATGAAGAAAGACTAAGCAGAAGGCTTCGCATTTGAAAAATCATACAAGTGAATTTTATATACAGAAAAGAGAAACTAACAAAGGCATATAAGGCAACTCGTAGTCAAGTTTTTTAAGCTGACCAACAACAAATGGATAAGTACAAGAAAATGGAACAACCCAATCCCGCACCAACAAAGATTCAAGAATGAAGTGACTCGAATTGCCGTCCAATGGAGAAAAGCGCAATTGAAAAATGCAGCGCCCTAATCTTTAACCATACACTTTACAGATTGATTACAGAGCACTTGGCCTCGATCTCACACGGTTGTATTCGACATATATCTCCAGTGTCCCACTTGAGGCCGTTGGTCTAAAAGCATTAGTAAGCCCGAATTATTGGCTGATAGCCCAAACATGTACCTGACACAATGAGAGGATATAGATAAAACCTCTATGAACATAACTACAGCAACGTTACACAAGGAAGTTACCAAATATCAAGTGTGTAATATGACTAATATCTACTTTTATTCTCGCTACTCAGCAAAGTGTATGTCTTTGGACTTGTATATTCAGATATGTGTATGTGTGTGTATTTGGAATCAGTAAGGGTTTACTTAATGTACTAGTTCTAAGCTTTTAGTATTAGTGCATAGTTGTTTTTTCTTGCAAAAGTGAAGTCCTCAAATATCCAGATAATGTTACACCACAACCAACCATGTCATCTATGAGATGTCCAACATAAAATAAAACAGTTGCTGAGAGGTTAAACTAAGTCGTACGAGTGAGGGTTCCTAACGAACCACAAAAATGAACTAACCAAGAAAGTAATATAGAGGCACATGAGGATATATGAATCAGCCAGAATTCTGTCAAAATGTACTCACTTGCATTTCCTCGCTTTTCTTCTCCATAAAACAAAAGAAACAATCAGCTGAACAAAAACACGAGAAAATATTGTCAGCAGTTTGAAATAGCTTGCTTTAGGATGAATGAAACAATAAAATAAATCCAGCCTCTCAAAAAGCTTTTCATGGACAATACACAATAAGAACAAATCAGCAAGTTACAGCGTATGTGAGAAAAGGAACCTAACATTGACTCATAAAAAAGACACGAGTTTGCTTGTAATTTATTTCTAGAAAGGTATGGAAGTACTTGATGAATTAGAGAAAATGAATTGAACGCAGTATGACTACTAGAGATAATATAAAAAGAAATGCAGAGCATCAAACTATGCATGAATGCCTTAAACAGCAAAAATTGAAGACAAAGATCACGTGTTCTGCCAAATAATCAGAGTGCTTATCGTTATTATTACCTTAAATACTGAACTAAAAGGAAGCTTTCCAGCCACCGACTTCTTTTTTACGGGCAGTGTCCTAACTGGGGACATCTCTTTGCACAGGTTCTGAGCTATCTCTTTCAAGAGTACCATCTGTGCCTTATCAGTTCCAATAGAGATAATTGCCTGCCTCATTGATTCTCTATCAGCCTCGAGAGCATGAAGTCTTGCATACAGCTTCTGGATCTCTAGGTCATTAACATCTGAATGAATTATTGACTCCCTAGGAGTCGTCATATAGTCATCACAACCAACTCCAATAGCAGCCTTGGGATCAAAGACACCATTAAATGAGGCTCGCTGATGAACCGAATCAATCGTGTAAACTCTGTCATCTCCATCTTCAGATGCATTATCCCCATTCATGTTAGAATTCTCCTCTATAAGGGAAAATTCCGTTTTCTTAAAACTGGCACCGAAATTTGGCGAATCTGAGGGGAAATCTTGGCCCATATCTCTACCCGCACCAAAGAGCGAATTTGAGCTGTCATTGGAAAACTTCCTAAGATGCCTCCGAATCCTCGGAGACTGACCAGCTATGACCTTCTCAAACATACTTTTAGGGCCCATGGATTCCCCATCAGGCTGAATGGTCTTAGGACTCTTCTCCAATTGATTGATTCTGAACTCCAAATCCTTCAGTCGACCCCGAGATCTTGGAGTTTCCCCAAATGCATACTTTTCTACATCAGCAGCTTCATCGTCACCATCAGCATAAGCATGTGATTCATTCAAATTGCATTTGAGAGGAGGGTAAATCTCATAAGGAGGTAATTCAAATTGCCCATCCAAGTTCTCATTCATGCTGGCATTCCGACTCATACCCTTTTCTCCGTCAATCTCCCCTTCCGTCAGCCCATAACTCATCATCCTGTGTTTGTAGGCCTGCACCTCACACGTAAGCGACTGAATGGTCTGCTCCCTCTTATACAACAAATCTTCAAACGCCAACGCCTCTTGCTGATCATGTGCCATTTTCTCCTCCGCGAATCGCTTAAACTGCCTCGATTCCATCTGAACCTCCGCTTTCTCCCTCTGCAGCCTGAGGATCATAGACATAGCCTCATTAGCAGCTGAAGAGGAAGCATTCCTCTCCTCATCCAACTCGGTAATGAGCTCCTGGATAGTCTGTTGTTGGCTGCTGACCGTCTCACGCAGCGCCACACATTCGTTTCCAATCTCCACACGGGCATTCTGTGGTACAATGAACCCCGGAATGGAGAACTTCTCCTCCTCCTCGAATTCGTCAAGCTTACGCTTGACAGAACGAAGATACGTCCCCGAAAGGGACCTGTTCATCATCGACGTGTGGCACCCGCAGTCGCAACACTTGACCATACTTGTTGATGAGGGCGAATCACCAGACTCCATTTACCAATAATGAGATTAAAAATAATCACCCAATTAAATCCTTCTACATTAACAAAACAAAAGGCTCCAATACCTCCCTCTGTAATTCTTTTTTTTTTTTTCAAAATAAAATTCCCTCTCTAACAATAAATCAATCTTTTCAAGATCATAACTTTATTCCCTACACAACCAAAAAAAACTCATTATTTCTGTCATAAATAATATATCCAATATTACACACATACATATATACATACAGATTAAAATGCATAAAAATAAAAGCTTTACCTTAACTCCCCTGCAAAAATGAGATTTGAGGGGAAATGAGAATGATTGAAGAGAAGGGGGTTTGGGAATTTGAAGCCCTAGCTTGAATTTTTGTGTTTTGATGTGATTTTGATTTGTTTTTTGTTTTTTTTGGTGAAAATTCTGTTTTTGTTTTGTCGTTTGTAGAAAGTAGAGAGAGAAAGTAAAAGAGTTGAGAGGAGAGGGAAAGGGAGAATTCGGGGATTTAATTAATGGCTGTTGATTTAGAGAAATTTAGTGGATTATTATTAAGCTTAGCTTAGCTTAAATTAGTGGTAATTAATTTAATTCCACCAACCCCAATATTTTGACCTTTCCCCACTCCTCACATTGGCCTAAAAACGTGCCTTAAATCTCTAATATTTGTTTGGTTTTTATGTTTTTGTAGTTTGGATATAATCTGTGTTGTGATTCAACGTAAAATAGTGGTTATTATTTTATAGCTTTTCTTTTTCCATTTAAGTAAATTGCATTATCTAATTTAATATAGTGTACATTCATTACATCTAACATGATAAAGAAGCATATTTGTTATAGTTGTGATTGAGCCTTTCTCTTTGAAGATTAGACGATGATGGTATTGGGGAACTTTGTCATTTGATATATATTTGGCTTAGGGATATTGAAATTTAATGCATCGGTGGAAAAAATTAATGCCATTTCCCCTCAATTTCGAGCACATTAATTCATGTTAGCTTAGTTCAACATCACTTAATAACTTACTAAATTAAGTATAGTACAGTGTATGTCTTTTTAAAAGTAGACTAATTATAATGAAGCATCACTGACTTGATTTGATTTTCATGTCCTACCAGACAGAAAGTGATTGAATGAGAATAACTTTAAAAATTGAGATAAATGTGCCCTACCTCAATATATGACTTCAGATGGATGTTTTGAAAATATTCAAAAAAATTATTAACTTGATCGAATATTTTACAAATTTTAATACCCGACATCAGTCGCTTTCTGATTCTCAAAAGTGAAAGTTGAATACACGTACAACTGTACAAGAGAGCGCGGTTCTTAATAAGTTGAATACCACGTCTTTGATGATGATTCTTTATTTCTTCTATTTTGTCATTTTTTTTTTTTTTTTTTGCAAATTGGACTCGAAAACTTTCACTTTTGAATATATTTATAATTTCAGTGTCACACTCACACTGTCACCATTGCAATTTGAATATATTTATGCATATACGGGTGTGGCGGTACAAACGAACACTCTAATTGCCATTTCCTAAGTTTGATTAATTGGTATCCCTTAAATGGAAACAGAAAGTTCAGATCACAGTAATTTTATATTTTTGTTACCTTATGATGTAGGAACGCGTAGCCGCCACCCTTTAGGTGCGCACTCGATAAACCATATCATAGTATTAACTCTCAAATGTAGAAAATACCATAGTAAAATAACTTTTGCAGGTTCATATCCAAATTATCACGCAAATGCAATATATATATATATATATATAATTATATATATATATATATACACACACGAGCTCTTATTTTCAACCATTCTTATTATTATTAGATGATAATAAGATGACATAAAATAAGATAAGACAAGATAATATAGCAGAAGATTTGACCCAAATATTAACGTATGCGAGCCCCCACTTATTGCAACGGGAAAACCGTTCTATACCATAAAATTATGGATCTTTTGTGTAATTTGCAAATTTAAGGTGTATTCGAAGAATTTGTAATTTTGGTGAGATTCTTTTTAAATTTATAACATTTTGTGGAATATTTTAAAATTTTTAGGTGTTTCTGGAGAATTCGTGATATTTTTTGGGGGCTGTTTAGAAATTTATATTTGTGGGATCTCATATGCAATATTGACATAAAATAGGTAGTATATTTTAAAAAAAACATTTGGGCCTTGGGCAATATAGCGGCTTGTCTCTCTCTCTCCATCTCCCTTTTTTCTTTCTTTTTTTCCTCGGTCAAAAGTTGCGGCCTTTCCCCCTTTTTTTATTTTTTATTAAAAATTTCAGGGAAAAAATAGGCAGAAAAATTACAGTAGGGCTCAAAAAATAAATAACATAAACCTTTTGGGTTGAATCCAAAAAAAAATAATTTAAAGGACCATTTGACAATTTATAGCGGAACCGTAAGTGCGAAGCGTAAAACTTTCGAGGCGAGATCGAATTATTTTAGAAAATAAAAGGACCGTTATGTATTTTTTTAATACTTAATAGTTTGCGGGTCCCAACCGATAAATACGTCCGGGCCCTCTAGCTAGATATTCATTACTGTAAAACATAACATAATACAGTAATTAATTGAACTTACAGGGTCAAAATCAAAACACGAAAAATCAATGACAACTTCTTTACGAGTGTTGACATCCATCCTTATTATATAGTAAGATTAGGGGTGTTCATAAACCCGCCACCCGTCCGACCCGTATAAACCCGACCCACACAAACCGTCACCCACATATTTTTTTTAACTTGTGTTACGGTTGGAAAAAATGGCAACCCGCCCTTGAGCAGGTGGGTTGCGGTTTGAGATGTACACCAACCCGCCATCCGCCCACCCGCATATGAAAGAAAATAAAAAATACATTAGTTCGTTTCTCTAAACACTTCAATGAGAAAATAAAGTAATTGTGTACTAGCAAAATAATAGAGATAACTACACAACATTATAGTTAATTTATGACGTGAAAATTTAATAATTTAATGCGTATTAAGGAAAGACTTTACATACATATAGTTGAAACTCGATAATAATAATGCATAAATTAAACTGGTAAATATTATAAACATACGAAAGAAAAAACAAGAAAAAGAATGAGATGATATTTCTTAAATACGCATAATATAGGATTATTGCGGCTTATAATTTGTGTGTTTTAAAACATGGAAGGTTTTTTTTTTGGTAATTTAATGTTATATAACCCACCAATCCGCCCGCCAACCGCCCGCACCCGCCTAACTCGCAACCTACATGGTCTTCAAAATAAATCCACTCGTCTGGTTGAAAAAATTGGTAAACCGCAAGTGTTGGGTATGGTGTCTTTTGTTATGGCAATTCGCGAAAACCCGACCGCGAACACCCTTAAGTAAGATAAGATAATCAAGTTCATTATTAAGGATATTCCCTAGTATATATCTTTTAGAATATTTTCTTGTATTCGTATATATCCTTTAGAATATTTTCTTGTATTCTATTTAGGTGACCTATGTACATACTAGGTGACCTATGTACATACTAGGTGACCAGCCCGTACTCCGCACGGGCAAGTCTAATTTTTATTATTTTTTAATTATCATTATTAAATTAGTGATCAATTACATTAAATTAAATAATATTTATATCTAATACTATTTTGATATAAAACAACAATAAATCACAATGCACTTTTTTCATGTGGTTATTTTTTCTTTTTATGACTTTTCATTACATAACTTACTCCATTTCATTTAATCTAAAAATAAAGAGTACATTTTTAAATATTAGAACAATTTAGCATGTATTGGGCGTGTTAGTATTTCATTAAATTGAGTTTTCCTTCCGTAGCCAAAGCATATCTTCTTTTCTAGCAAGTAACCTTCAAATTTTAAAAAACGAGAAAACAAAGAAACATACTTAATGATGGGTTAAGAATTAGGTATATATCTATTTGTCGATCTCCTAAAAAAAGAGTACAAATAAATTATATATTTATTTACCAATGAAATCCCATTTCCTAAATTACATAAGCAATTCATGAGAGTTTTTGAAATTACTTGCTTTTCAGTATTATTAATTAAACTACATCGTTAAAATATGGGCAGACCATAAGATAAGTATATTTATGGACAGCTGTGGGTTTGCAACATTAATATTTATTGGTACTACCATATACTACCATAAAACAAAAATAATACATTATCTTATGATCACTAACTATCATTTTATGATCTTCTATTATTTTTTATCATGTCAAAGAAACTTTGTGTATTGCACATACGAATATAAATAAAAAATTACCGTCACCCATTTTCTAGATATAAAAAAGAAAATAAATTGGGGTCCATTAGTTGTACATAAAAGATATAAGCCAATTCTTATTGTGGGACCGTTACCCATTTTTCTTGATATTCAAGGTTAAGAAAAGTCAAAAACCTCATGCCAGAGTCTTTATTGTTTTTTTTTTTTTTACCAAAAATAAGAAAACATACACTGTGGTTGAGAGGTAATTTGCAAATGAAATGAGGACAAAATGGAAATAGAAAAACTAACGTCGAAGCTTTTTTGTACTCATATTATTTTAGATGGACCCCAATTAATACACGCGCCCCCAAAGATATTTATTATTGCAAAATAAGATGAACGATGGAATGAGTTAAATAAGAAATCTTTTGACGCAAAAATAAGAAAAATAATTTAATTTGAAGGACTATTTTACAATTTATTGTGAGGACCAAATGTAAATAGTATCAAACTTTAGGGGCAACATTTAAAGAGTTAAAAACTATTAGGACTATTCTATAATTTATATGAGTTAAATTAGAAAGCTTTTAGGGCAAAAATAAGAAAGTTTAAAATTTGAAGGACTATTTCATAATTTACCGTAGGGCTCAAAAGTTAAAAATAGCAAATTTTAGGGGCATAATTGAAGAAATAAAAAGTAAAAGGATTAGTTGGCAATTTGCAGCAGGCCGGTAAGTGCGGTACGTAAACTTTTGAGGCGAGATCGAAAAACATAAAAAAATGAAAGGATTGTCCTGCCATTTACGAAGGACCACAACGCTATTAGGTATTAAAAATTTTTATTATTCGCGGGCCCCAACCATTAATACGTGCAGGCCCTTCAGATATTAATTACTGTAAAACAAAACAAAACACAATACATTAATTAGTTGAACTTACCGGGGCAAAATCGGAACACGAAAAGTTATACGTCTGCAGCCTGCTTGCGTACGTCTGCAGCTTGTTACATCCATTCTTATTATATAGTAAAGATAAAGATAAATACCACAAGTTGTGATGAATAAAAACATTCACTTATAATTCTTAGGGAAAACGACACTTACCCCCCTGAACTTTTTGCTCGCGAGCACTTACCCCCCTGAACTTTTTTTTGGAGCACTAACACCCCCAAGTTTAATTTTTGAAAGTTTTGTACCCCCCGCGACACCCTCCATACGTTTGAAAGGGAATATTCTACAGAATCTTTGGGTTCGCGTTAAACACTAAGGACACTTACACCCCTGAACTATTGGCTCGCGAGCACTTACACCCTTGAATTATCGATTTTGCCCTTAGTCTTGGACGACACGTGCACGAGGAGACCAAGATTCTGTGGAATATTCCCTTTCACACGTATATGGGGTGTCGCGGGGGGTACAAAACTTAAAAAAATTAAGTTTGGGGGTGTTAGTGCTCCAAAAAAAAGTTCGGGGAGGGGGGGGGGGGGTAAATGCTCGCGGGCTAAATGTTCAGGGGTGTAAGTGTCGTTTTCCCTAATTCTTATACGGTATCAACAGGAAAAACTCTCTAACGAGAAAAAGATCATATGATGTCTTCTGGGGATTTATCAAACCTTAACCCTAATCTTGGAGACGCCCCCACCGCTTTCTCTTCGTTGTCCGCCTCATCTCTCCCTGTTATGCGCACAACCTCTTCTTCTTTGTTGGTGCCACCAACTGGTTCTCCTCTCGACCATCTTGTGCCTATTGTTGCAGTCATTCATCTGCCCCTGCGGCTTACCTCTAACAACTACACGTCCTGAAATGCTTAGTGCCGACATTTTTTTTTTATCAGTGAAAATAAATTTATTCCAAAGAAAAATTGGAGTACAAGAAATACTCTAAAAGGTTATATAGTACAGTGAAGAGGGGATGAGGACCACTCGACAAAAGAAAAAGGAAAAAAGTGCAGTTTTGATTTAAACTAACTCCAACTGCTAAGTTTAATAACGTCTGAAATATCTTGAACCTAAGGTTGTTTCCCCTTAAAAATGAAGGCCAAGTGCAGCCAAGTTGAGGTTCATTTCTCAAGCTTGGAACAAGGTGTCTAATTGGAAAACAAGGTCTCTTGGGTTCCTTGCCAAAGCCGATTGAATCCCCAACCATCTAACAATTGACATCCAAACATGATAAGCAAGAGTAAAACTGCAGAAAAGATGTGGAATGTCTTCATCATCGACTCCGCAAAAGGAGTAGATAAGGTTCCCACCGTTGAGGTTAATTCCTCTCTTGAAAAGGTTTGTTTTTGTGGGGACTTTATTCCATACAACTTTCCAACAAAAGACAATTGATTTCAATGGTGCTTTGAGTCTCCATAATATTTTAAAGGGTTCAATCTGAGGGCCATTTGCATTTGACGATAACAAACCATAGGCTGATTTAACCGAGAAAATTCCAGTACCTTCAGCATTCCATCTCCAAACATCAGCTTTGTCAAGTTGAGGATTGAAGTGGTCAACAACCATTTGGAATCCAAGAATGAGCTGCTCTTCCCAATCAAAAGTCCACCTCATTCGACCACTCCCCTTTGTTAGAGACCGTAACTCCCTTATCAATTGCTATACTATAAAGCATGCTGAACTTTAGGTAAAGGGGCTCGCTGCCTATCCATTTGTCAGTCCAAAAGAGAGTGCTTGCACCATTCTCGATGATTTTCGAAACTTGGTCTTCAAACCATGGCTGATTGGGGTTGTCTGTGTCGAGGTTTAGTAAATCAGTCCACCACCGTGAGGCTCCCGTACTTTGACTTCGTTCTTGATGAAAATCAGCTATTGGACACGACAAGGTTCTCTCATCTTGTCGGCCCTCTTCACTTCCGTCTCCCCCGACATTACGGGGATGGTCTCTAATGCCAAGACCCCAACGAAGGCTTGAGAAACTTTGCAGTGCATTTATGCCAACAAATCGCGCTTCCATGCATGCAGTTGAAGGAGTCCCTCTCCACCATGATAATCGGCTCTCGCACCGTTACTAAATTCCTTCAGCTTATTAAGATGAAAGTGGATGAATTGACGATCATTGATCATCCTATTTCCGACGATGTTGTTACTATTTACGTTCTCAGTGGTCTCGGTGTTGCCTATCGTGACATTGGTGCCCAGATTAATGCTCGAGATTCTTATTTCAGCTTTGACTAATTGCATGGCAAATTGGTTGCGCATGAGACATATGTCAAACGCCTCGATGCGCAAATCCAATCATTGGTTGCTACCGCCAACACCGTCGGTGTTCCCTCAACTCCATCTCGTGGAAACTCCTGTGGTCGGGGAAACAACAACAGCAACAACCGTTTGGGTGGTTGTTCGAATAGTCGTTGTGGACCACATAACAACTATTCCAATTCCCCGAATTCTCGTAACAATGGTCGTTAGGGTACTTCAGAAAATCGTTCTTATATCTCGTGTCAGATCCGTGGCATCTATGGTCATGGCGCTCGTACCTATTGTCAACTCCAACAACTTCTTACCAACTTGGCTACGACCTTGTGACCGCTGCCACAAGATCAGGACACTTGGTTGGTTGATTCTGGTGCTTCTCACAACCTTACCACCGACATTCAGAATCTCTCAGTCCACTCTGAGTATGATGGCACTGATGAGGTTGTCATTGCCGATGGTTCAAGTTTGCCGATTTTCCATATTGGTTCTTCTTCCTCTCATCTAACTGATTGTCGTTTTGATATCTCTCCTATCTTGTTCATTTCGTCTTCAAAGAAAAATCTCTTATCGGTTCACCAATTTACCTTGGCTAATAATATAACCCTTGAATTCTATCTGTCTCATTTTTTGTTAAGGATCGGGTTACGGGGCGAGGTTGCTACCCGGAGCTTGCACTAATGGAGTTTATCATCTCACAGTTCCTCCTTCAGCCAGTCCATCATCTATGGCGTGTTTGGGAGTTCAGATGAATAGGGATGTTTGGCATTGTCGTTTAGGACATCCTTCTAATGTTATTAGTTCCTTGATTATTGCGAAGTTTGATTTACCATGTAATTTAACTTCTAAGGATGCTACAATTTGTCGTTTTTACTTTTCAAATAAAAGTACCGAGTTACCATTTACAACGAGTTCTTAGCATTTTGTTCATTCTCTACATTATGTTTATGGGGACGTGTTGGGTCCTTGTTCGATTTCCTCTGTCGATGACAATCGTTATTACTTGTTACTTGTTGATCATCACTCCCAAGTATTGCTGGTTTTATCTTTTATCTCACAAGTCTCAGGTGCTCCCAATATTTCATCAATTTCATCGACTAGTTGAGACGCAATTTGGTTTTAGTGTCATGAATTTTTACTCTGATAACAGAGGAGAATTTGTGGATTTGCAGTCTTATCTCTCTGAGACTGGTATTAGTTGACTTACCACTACACTGCACACTCCTCTACAGAACGACGCTATTGAGCGCCTTCATCGCCAAGTGGTTTCTCTGGGCCGTACTTTACTTCAACATGCGCATTTGCCTCCCTCCTTTGGGATTTTGCATTTACTACTGCAGTGTATCTCTTTTACCGCCTTCCTACATTGGTTCTTCGCAAGGACTCCCCTTTTGGTGTCCTATTTGGTCATCCACCAAATTACTTGAAGTTACAGACTTTTGGATGTCTTTGCTTCCCGTGGGTGAACCTTATGTTCCAGGTAAACTCAACTCTCATTCTCGTGCTTGCATCTTTGTTGGGTACTCCACCTCTCAGAGTACATATCATTGCTATGTTGCTGAGTCGGGCAAGGTTTTGATTTCTCGCCATGTTCATTTTGTTGAGACAAAATTTACAGATATCTCACTCACTTCGCCTGTGTCTCCATCTCTCTCTGGGGTTGCTCAAGCATCCGTCTTTATTCTGCCCATTGCGCTGCAAAGTCAGAATGAGGTGCAATCTGGGCCAATCGCATGCTCAATCGCGCCTGCCTCGGGGTCTAGTCCGAACGTAGCGCGCCTTGTGAGCGTCGCGCTATCCATCGCTCTCCTGATCGTGCCCCAAAGCTAGAATGAGGCGCGATATGAGCTTGTCGCACGCTAGATCACACATGCCTCAAGATCCATTTTAACTGTGGCGCGGCATGTTCGACCTTCGCCCGCGTAGTCCATGACCAAATCTTCCACTGATGAGTTGACGTCTCCCATATCAGTGCCTTTGCCATTTGACCCGCCTCGCACACACCGCATGACTACACGTGCTATGAATAACATCTTTAAGCCTAAGCAGCTTAATCTTGCAATAAAACTTCCAGTTGAGGGTTCTCTTGAGCCCACATGTGCTAGCACTGCTCTCAAGGATCCAAATTGGTGTGCTGATATGGTTGAGGAATATACGGCTCTTATGAAGCACGATATGTGGCATCTTGTTCCTCTTCCGATTGGCAAGAATATCATTTACTTGATTTTAAGGAGACCTTCAGTCATGTTGTCAAGCCTGCCAGAATTCCTTCAGTTCTTTCTTTTGCCATTATGAACCGTGTCCTCTTCGTCAACTTGGCGTGAGTAATGCCTTTTTACATAGTGATCTCCTTGAGGATGTATATATGTCTCAACCCTCAGGGTTCTCTGATTTTACTTTTTCGTCGCATGTATATCATCTCAAGAAATCACTCTATGACCTTAAGCAAGCCCCTCGTGCTTGGTATCTTGCGTTGAGCCCTGATCTTGGCTCACTTGGCTTCTCACAATCCAAATCTGAAAGCACTCCAAGAAATGTAACATAGTCTGGTTTTATGCTTTCAGATTGCATTTGCTCAAACATTTGAAGAGATCTTTCCGCATTTCCATGATGTGCCTGCATTGATATCATTGAATTCCAACATGCAAGATCTCTATCAAGGGCGCATTGAGTACACATTTATTGAGGCACTTTCTCCAAAAAAAATTCAAAGCGAAACATGTATTTTATCATGAGGGAGTGAAGCTGCCTGCTTGCATCCACAACATTGTGTGAAGATGAAACACCAAGAAGACTAATGAAGGGTAATGAACACGGAGAGATAAAGTTACGCCTCATTTCATTGAAAAGATTAGGCACCTTGCATAAACTCCCATTCCTTATGTATTACTCAATCATTGTATTGTAACAAATTGCACTGAGATTTGCAGCACCAAAAAACACTACTTTGACATCACTCAAGGAATTGCATTAACAGTTCATGTCAATCAAGCTGTTTGTAACGAATTCATTAGAATCGAGATTGAACTTCAAAATAATGTAAGCATGCACCAGGTTCCTGATCAAGGGCCTCAAGAGAACCACAAGAAATGAGGGCACTTGTGCAAGAAAACTGGCCATTCCCACCCAATTAAGTATGTTCATTCACTGTATAATGTTTGCCATCAGAAACCATTCTGCACGTACACAGAAACCATCATTGTCCAAGAAACAACATTCTTCTTAAGCAACATGTGATCAAATCTTTTATACTAATATAGAAATCTATACGAATGCAATTCACTGAATTATCCATTTTACTACTGCTTCTCAGCGCATACGCACAAACTTGCTCCCCCTTAAAAAAAGTCCAGCATGACACGCTTTGAAAATAGAGAAAAGTGCATACTTATCAGAAACAACAATCGCTCAACACCATTTCTTTAAATAAATCCAGCGACACACCACTTCTCCCATTCACGTCAAACCTCATAATAATCCCAGTCCACGCCATCACATTTCTGACTTCCAACTCATCAAAAACCAAACTTGCCGCATCCAAGTCACTAGTTTTTGCATAAAAATCGACAAGAGAGGTTCCCACATGAGCATTTTGGTCATAATTGAGTGGCTAAAACAAATTCATTAGATTCTCATAATTTGTACAAACAAATGCTCAACAAATCGAATCAAAAGGAAAAATGATTAACTTCTTTATTGATGATCAAAATGATTGTAATGTTGTGTTGCCAATTATATGCTTCTCTCTGACCAGGAGAGCTTCAATTGGAAAAAAGTATTTTACAAGTAATCTAACTACGTCTATTTATACAATCTGGAAAAGAGCTGAAAAAAAAACTAGCCGTTGGCCTTATTACTAATACAAGAAGGAAAACTAAAAATAGCATTTTAAACAAGAAAGTTGCCTAAAATGGGAACTTTCCCAAATGCCAATTTTGATGATTTAAGACCCCCCCCCCTCAAGAGGGGTATGGAGATCAAGAAGGCCCATCTTGGAGGTCATATGCTGAAATGCACTGAGAGAGAGGTTTAGTCAGCAGATCAACAACTTGATGAATGTTGGAAATGTGAAGTACTTTGATAGATCCTTGATGAACCTTTTCCCTGACAAAAAAATAATCAATTTGTATATTTTTGGTGTGCTCATGATGTACAGGGTTCACTGCAATGCATTGAGCACTCTTATTAGGAAATTTGTTAGAAACAATGCAGAGATCATGAAGCAACAGACACAACCGTATGATTTCACAAGTGGCAGTAGGTATTGCCCTGTACTCTGCTTCAGTTGGAGAGCGGCTAACAATGGGTTGTTTCTTGGCCTTTCAAGAAACAAGAAAGTCTCTAATATACACAACATAGCTAGTTATACTACGCCTTGTAGCAATGCAAGATGCCCAATCACTATCACAAAATCCCTTTAGTTGTGAGGCTGAGTTGCAGCTATAGAATAAAATTTTGCCAAGGCATGATTTAAGGAATTTTAAAATCATGTGAGCAACTGCAAGATGGTTAATAGCTGTCTTAGACATGAACTGAGGTAATGATTGTATAATAAAACCTAGATCAGGTCTTGTGATGGTTAAATATAATAATTTGCCAACAAGGCACCTGTAAGTAGAAGGATCTTCTAGAATAGGAGAATTGTCTTGTTGAAGCTTGACTTTGTTGTCCATTGGAGTGGTTGCAGGTTTGCAACCCAAATATACTGTTTCATTAAGTATGTCTAAAGCATACTTTCTTTGGCAAAGTGAAATACCAGATTTTGATCTAGCTATTTCAATTCCTAAAATATACTTATGTTCTCCAAGATCTTTGATGGTGAACTTGTCATCAAAATGTTGTTTGATAGATTGGATCTCAACTAAGCTATCACATATCAAAATTATGTCATCAACATAAACACAAAGAGCTGTGAAAGAGTTGTTAGTTTTCCTGGTGAAGAGAGAACTATCAGAAACACTTTGTTGATAACCATACTCAAGAAGACAAGTAGTGAGTTTATTATACCATTGTCTGCTGGCTCGCTTTAAGCCATACATACTCCTTTTCAAAAGACAGACTCTAGAGTCCTTGGTTTTGCAATTACCTTGAGGTGGCTTCATATATATAATTTCATCTAAGTCTCCATGCAAAAATGCATTATTTACATCAAGTTGATGTAAGAACCAATTGTTAGATACAACAAGAGCAAGAAGGACCCTCACAGTGGTTAGTTTAGCAACAAGACTAAAAGAATCAAAATAATTAACCCTTCCTCTTGAGTGTACCCTTTTGCTACTAGTCTGGCTTTGTACCTCTCCACTGATCCACCAACTTTGAGTTTCACTTCATATACCCACTTGCATCCAATGCAATGATGTTTTGGTGGAAGAGAAGTTAACTCCCATGTATTGGTCTTTTCTAGAGCAGACAACTCGGTTCTCAATGCAGTTTGCCATTCAGGATGAGTCTTAGCTTGAGTGTAGTTCCTGGGCTAAGATATGAGTGAACATTACAAGTAAAAGCTTTGTGCCTGTCACTTAATATGTTAGTACATATGTAGGATTCAATGGGATACTTTGTGATATGAGAATAAGTATCAGTAGATATATGGTTTGCCTTATGAAGAGATTTAGGTAAATTACAATCATATACTTTCAGATATGCTAGTGTAGTAATGTGTCTACTTGACCTTCTTGCTGGTGCATTGCCAACCTGAAGAGTGGCAGAACTACCTGTTTGATAATTGTTGTTCTCATCTTCTCCCTAGAGGGATATATGTACAATTAGCAGGTGAGGAAGATTGGACATAAAGGTTATTGTCTTGGTCACTGGAATTATCTTGTGTGGCACGTAATGCATCCATGGAATTAGAGATGGAGAATGCTAGTTGATGAGCTATATGTACATCATTTGGAACCTGCATGGATGGTGGAGCAGGTCTAATGAAAGTCTCAGTACACATTTAGTTAGTCTTCTCAGTATATTGATGAGTAACAGAGAAATCAATAGGTTTATTCTTCAATGGAAAAATATTTTCATACATTTCTAGAAATGAAAATAATCTTAATAATAAGGCAGAGAAGTAAATAACCCTTGGTTCCTTTTGTATATCCAATGAATACACATTGTATAGCCCTATGATCAAATTTGTGTCTGTTTTGCTGAAGAGCAGAAGCATAGCATAAACAACCCAAACTTTTTAACAAAGAGTAGTCAAGTGGTTTCTGGTATATCATGAAGTATGGAGTGTTATTATTAATAGTTTTGGAAGGTAGTCTATTAATATAACTAGCAGTAACCACACAATTACTCCAGAAAGTGAGAGGCAAACCAGATTAAAACCTTAAGTCTCTTGCAACCTACAAGAGATGTTTGTGTTTCCTCTCTACTAACCCATTCTGATGTGGTGTTTCCACACAACTAGTTTGGTGTTCAATGCCCTTGGATTCATAAAAACCTTTCAACAGGAACTCAGTACCATTATCTGTCCTAATGGTTTTAATATTAACTTGAAATTGAGTGGAAACAACAACATGAAATTGAGAGAGATATTCTCTAACATCTTATTTGTTCTTTAACAAGTAAATCCAAGTACACCCACTGTAATCATCAATTATGGGTAGAAGAAACTTGTATCCATCATATGAAATAGTCCTAAAAGGATCCCATACATCACAATAAATTAAATCAAATGCAGCAAGAGATTGAGAGGAACTGAGAGGAAAAGCCAATTTCTTTTGTTTAGACAAGTGACAAATTTCACAATGTTTGTCTTTACACTTAGCTGCATCAATACAAGGAATAGAATTAAGTTTCTCATAAGATGGATGTCCTAGCCTCAAATACCAAATATCATAATCAGTTCTAAAAGAATTGCAAGTAACATCATTTATACAGGAATGAGAAATGACAAATTATAAGCAACAACTTTATTTGAAATGGTTTTCTTATTGAATTGCAGCAGATACAGATTGCACAATAGCTCAGCAAAACCAATCATCAATTTGGTGATTGAGTCATGTATTATGCAAGAAGTAGAAACAAAAGTTAGAGCAATGGTGGTGTTGCTTGTTAGCTTAGAAACTGGCAATAGGCTATGAGAGAAACTAGGAACATATAAAACATTAGTTAACATGATGCATGGTAATAGTTGTAATGAACCCTTAAAAATGGCTATTATTGTAATTTTATTAGGCATAAATGGTGGTGTGAAAACGTGTAGGCACATCAGAAACCAAGATAAATTACAGATCATATGATCTGTTGCACCAGTATTAAGAATCCAATGGTTAGTGCCTCTAAAGGATTTAAAAGAGTTGAAAGCCATGGGATTGATACCAGTTGCTGCAGTAGCATCATAGTGTGTATCTTCAGAATGTCGCACTTGCTTTTGAGATTGCTTGAAGGCTAGGAATTGTTCAAAACAAAGCCTGGCTTGCCACCGGTTAGATTGGGTTATTCTGGGTGAAGTTTGGCCTTGGTTGATAAAAAGTAGGAGGCCTCTGCCTAGTTAACATAGCAAGAGAGTCCACACTAGAAATGGAAGTGTTGTACAAGGCTCTCTGGCGTTCCTCTTGCATTACCATGGAATAAACTTTTGACAAAGTAGGCAATGGGGAGATAAGGAGTATTTGACTCCTGATAGCAGAAAATGACTCATTGAGTCCAACCAAGAACATAAGCACACAATTTGATTGCTGCAGATCCATAGTTTTGTTGACATTGCAGGCACAATGACCTTAAGAGCAGGCAACTATAGGTTTTTGACTTACATACTCACCCCATAGTGCTCTAAACTGGTTGTAATATTCAGTAATAGAACTGGAACCTTGAGAAATTATGGACAAAGACTTTAGCAGGTGGTACATTCTAGATCCATCAGTTCAGTCAAATCTTGTCTTAAAATCATTCCAAATCTCATAAGCAGATGTGAAGTAGAGCAACCCTCTTTGTATACTACTAATGGAATTGATTAACCATGACAAAACCATGCCATTGACCCTAATCCAGCAGGAGCACAACACATGACCAGTAGCATCAGGTTGTGCAAGAGTACCATCAATATAGGAAAGCTTGTTTTTGATAGTCAAGGCCATAGTTATACCCTTACTCCAAGCTAAGTAGTTAGTACCATCAAGCTTGTCACTCACTATGGAGGTACCAGAATAGTTATGTGAACCAAGGAAATACACTGAAGATGAATCCTCACAAGGATTCTTGGAGGAAACTGTTGGAGTAGTACCAGAAGAAGTTCCAGGTTCAGTCATATTGCAAAATTAGGGCTACAAATTGGGGAAAAACACAATGTTGATCAAAAATCACGCAAATAACACCACAATTGATGAATCTTGACGAAATCGATAGAAAAGCGCAGGAGAGAAAATGAAACAAAACATGTACAATTTTATCCAAAATTAAAGGTAAAATCTACGAGCAATCGCGATTGATCGAATAACACAAGCACACAACATAATTCTCAGGATTAATGGAGCTCTCATACCATCACAATTTGTACAAACAGAAGCTCAAGAAATCAAATCAAAAGGAAAAATGATTAACTTCTTTATTGATGATCAAAATGATTGTAACGTAGTGTTGCCTATTACATTCTTCTCTCTGATCATAAGAGCTCCAATTGGAAAAAAAAGTGTTTTACTAGTAATCTAACTACTTATATTTATACAATTTGGAAAAGAGCTGAAAAAGAAACTAGCAGTTGGCCTTATTACTAAAACAGGAAGGAAAACTAAAAATAGCATTCTCAATAAGAAAGTTACCTAAAATAGAAACTTTATCAAATGACAATTTTAATGATTTAAGAGATTCTAACATAATCTCGTAACGCATCGAAATTATTAAATGCTTGTTGTTACTTACTTACCGCATCTTTTTAGAGCAAGATGTCACATGCCAGTGGTGTTTCTGTAATAGTTTTTTTTTCAATAAAGAAAATTGATTCTAATTTTAGAATACTTTTCTAAACAACTGTAATTTAATTACAACATGAGAAAATTCTCTTCAATGAGATTTTTAAATGCTTGTGCATCAATGTTTATGCCTACTAATTGGAGGCGTCTACAAACTACCTAATTAAACTAGACAATGCTTATGGATTTGAGAACTGAACTTAAGTATAGCTTAATTTGGTTAGCCCGTGGAATCTTATTGTTGCACGACAATTTTAAACCAATAAATTACACGTTACATCAATAGAACTTGCTTGTTTGATCCATTACAACCTTCCAATGTAATCAGATTCTCTGGTCCACGTCGCCGTTTTTTGTTTGCTCCTTAGTCCTCTTATTACTGGGTCTGAAATTCTAATTATACCTATACTAATTAATCTGATCAGTTGACTTTAGTTATTGAAAATTGATATTGTACCAAAGATCTAATCATGACCTTGTCGAATTAAAGTGTTGGGAAAGTTCAGTTACTAAGAGAACAGATACATGCCACCCGCATTCTTGAAAAATCATATAATAATAACCAAACGGATTAAGATTAAATAATAAAATGCAACGTGCGCCCATGCACTTGCTTTTGTAGTTCAACCTACTCACAACACATTCTCTACTTTCTCATCATATATAGTACATACTAAAACAGGCTTCTCCAACCTTAGCATCCATCAATAATGGCTTCCAAACCTAAGCGCTTCCCCTTTTCTTTAATTCTTTTCTTCATGGCTCTCCTATTTTTCACCATCAGCTACTTAAAACAGGTGAATAATGAGTTTCGAAACTCGACTGGCTACCCTAATATAATAAGAAAGTCTGAGTGGTTCAAGGCTATTGCACGAGAATTCGGAAGTGAAAATATGAAGATAGGATTGGTGAACATGAACGTTGTGACCGATAAGTTTGATGCCAAGGCGAAGGTAGTAAATGTACATTTCGACCGAGTGGGAAGCGACGTTAAGTGGTCTGACTTGTTTCCTACATGGATCAACGAGGATTTGCCTTCAACATGTCCCGAGGTCCCAATGCCAAAATTTGAAGATTACGAAGGGCTGGATGTGGTAGTTGCTAAGATTTCTTCTAGTAGAGAATGTGAATTGAGGGATGTTTTTAGGTTGCAAGTAAATTTAGTGGTAGCTAATTTGTTGGTGAGAAGTAGGAGGAAGAGAAATGTTGATAGTAGACCAGTTTTTGCTGTGTTCTTAGGTTCATGTGGTCCTATGTGGGAGATTTTTAAATGTGATGAGCTTTTGTGGCATGGTGACAACTCCTGGATTTACAAACCTAATCTGAGGAGGCTCAAACAAAAAGTACTCATGCCTGTTGGAACATGCCAACTTGCCCCTCCATTTTCACAATCAGGTAAGCTTCATGGTTCTGCTTTGCCTTTGCTTCAATGTTCGTTTATTTGTTCTCAGTTCTATATAGATTTCTTGTATAATATTTATATACTTGAATATATATTTTTTCCTGGAATGTAAGGTGATCAGGCTTTGTTATTGTACTTATTTTGGTAAATAATTTGAAAAGCTAGAGTGTATGGCATTAATCTAATTTATTTAAGAATCAACAAATGAGAAAGGATATTAGACAATGTGATGAAATGTTATAACGTTTGAATGAATGTATGAATATTGTCACAAGAACCTTAAAAACTATTAACCTGATTCTTATGACTGAATATTGCAGGTGAAGAATTATGGAGAAGGCAAGTAAGTGATAGAAGCCACAGCTACAATTCCAGTCTCAGGCGGCCACGAGAGGCGTATGTAACCGTCCTACATTCATCAGAAGCCTACGTCTGCGGTGCCATAGCTTTAGCCCAAAGCTTAATCCTATCAAACTCCACCAAAGACCGTATCTTGCTCGCGGACGACCACGTATCGCCAAGATCCCTGCATGCTCTTCGATCAGCGGGATGGAAAACCAAACGTATTAAGAGAATCCGCAGT
Source organism: Linaria vulgaris (assembly GCA_948329865.1). NCBI lineage: Eukaryota > Viridiplantae > Streptophyta > Magnoliopsida > Lamiales > Plantaginaceae > Linaria > Linaria vulgaris. The sequence continues at coordinate 80,774,233 of OX415253.1, forward strand.
CCTTATTCAGTGGAGGGCTCCTACAACGAATGGAACTACAGCAAGCTCCGAATATGGCAACTCACTGAATACGACAAACTCATGTTCATCGACTCTGATTTTGTAGTAACAAAGAACTTGGACGAATTCTTTGTTTTCCCACAACTTTCGGCCACAGGCAACGATCTGCATATGTTCAACTCCGGGTTGATGATAGTGGAGCCGTCTGAGTGTACCTTCAAGACTCTAATGAAGAAAAGACTGGTGGTGGAATCGTACAATGGGGGTGATCAGGGGTTTCTCAATGAAATGTTCACTTGGTGGCACAGGCTTCCTGATAAGGTTAATCGGCTGAAGTTCTTTGAAGCTGTAGACGAGCTCTCTCATCAAATGGCCGGCGAAGTTTCTGCTATGCATTACCTTGGTCTGAAGCCATGGATGTGTTATAGAGACTATGATTGTAACTGGGATAGAGTGGAATATCAGCAGTTTGCCAGTGATTCTGCAAACAAGTGGTGGTGGCGTGTTTATGAAGCCATACCAGCCAGGCTGAGGGGCTATTGTTCGTTGACTCCGGAGATGAATGCCGCGATTTTGAAGCACAGACGTGTCGCGGAGATGGGTGGTTTTCCTGATGGACATTGGAAGATAAAGGTCAGAGATCCTCGAAGTCGACAAAATGTGATTTTGTAAATTGTAGGCAATCACTTTTGATGCTGTAACTGAAACCATCATAGCAAATAAATGCATACTCTTAAAGAGGAAAGGGAATGGAAATCAAGAAAAAAATTAATAAGACTATGATCAATCCTCACAAAAGAAAATCAATGCAGAGTATTTATCAATGATCATCAGAGTGATATTAACAAAATCCAGCTTCAAAGTCATTTCTATTACTTGAATGTTGATATACAGTACATTTGGCGCCGAAGGATTTCAAATTTAAACAACCATAATGAGTTGTTTCGGCTCTACATTTTACAAAGGAGGAGTTAACCTAGCAGCATATATATAACTTCTGCCGTCAAATGCCATCGTATAATCTCTAACAGAATCCTAGGACAACGGGGGAAACGAAAAAGTATAAGCAAAAGAAAAAAGAATGTCTTCATGATAATGAGTTCCATCATTTTGGCTAATGTTATGACAAGGACACAATCGTTGTCTTGATAAAATATTAATATAAGCAAATATGGTCTGGTCCACGTGGCAACCCTGGATTGGGCCAAGAAACCGGGCTGACCAACGAGACAAAAACGTCGATATGTCGAATATAAGATTCAACATATATACGTTGAATACCTTTCGAAGTATCCTTGGGTTCTAGAAAACCGTTTGTCGAATATATGCTTCATGTATATGAGGGAAATGCTCGGCATACCCGAGGAACGCGGAGTGTGGTTCTGGATCCCGAAACCTATAAATATCTTAGGTCCTGATAACCGAGTTAAGTATTGTTCACCTACTATGTATCGAGCATTGTGTTTGACATAGCTTTTGAATTTTGATATATAATTGCATTCTATACTCCTATATTCGATATACATTTATATTCGATATGCCCCTATATTCGACATACCCCTATGTTCGGTATACCCCAGTATTCGACGTATTGTCTTATACACTTTGTTGACTTAAGCATCAGAAGGGGCTACGCTCATCTCACCCCGGCATAGTTCACGTGTATTATTATTGTGTTGGTGAGTTCTAGACAAATCTGATCCAGACAAAAGCTCAGTGCTCACAGTTCAAGATCAATCTATGTGGAACATTGGTGGAACTTATGTTACCCAACAAAAATACACTAAACCAAATATGTTTTGATTGTGTTAATAATCTCCTGCTTGGGAATCCTATAATACTTCCAAATAGCCAAATGATCTTGGACCATGTCATACATTTCCCATTTCGATTAAATCTTATTAAGTTGCGTTGATTTGATTTAAGGGGGTCGTTAATAATTTTATTTACCTTGAGTTGAAAATCTTTAGTTTTTAATATTTATAATTTTTTGTATCTTCTACAGTAATTTGAGTGGTTTTGATGGTTCGATTTGTTACTGATTTCATAATTGTCACAATCTAAATTATTTATGTGAAATAATATGCCCATGTATTGTCCGAGCCACCTTTGTCACGATAATTTAAAAAGGTATACGAAGATTGCAATTTGCAACATAAGGTAACATATTACCATTGACGTGACCGATGACACTTATAGGCCTATATATTGTATATAACAAAATTTAGCAATTAAACGAAAATGAAGAAACTACCTTGAGAAGAATCGAAGTCGTGAGTGGCACTTTTCCTATACATTGTCTTCCACTTGTTGCCAAATGTTGCTGGTAGCACTTTAATAACGTTTCTAATTAAAATGTCATACTTGATACTTCCACAAATTATGTATAAGCTCTTGCCACGTCAAGTTCTAAACTCAGAATGCATAATATTCCCTCAAAGAACAACTCCCCCAAATCGTTACCTTTGACCTTTTATATTCAAAACCTCAAAACGCATCATAATATAAGTAATGCATTGGATATTTCCATACATCTCTGCATCAATGGCCTTTGGCCGTTGACCCTCAAACCCCATCATGACCAGCACACCGCCCTCCGACGACATTTCCGCCTCCAATGGCGGGGTCGGATTTGGCTTCGGCATTGCCCTCTCCGTTGGAATTTTATTACTCATCACCACCATCACCTTGATATCCTACTACTGTACAAGAAGCAACACCACCACTTTCCAGCTACCAATGCACGGGATTCCTTTCCCAATGCTACCGTCTCCACAAACAACGCACGTGGAGGAGGTCGTCGGACTTGATGAAGCTACTATCACCAGCTACCCTAATCTATCATACTTTGAAGCGAAAAAGAATCACAAGGACCCTACTACAATCACGTGTTGTTCTATATGCTTGGCGGATTACAAGAGTAGCGATATGCTTAGAGTTTTGCCGGACTGCGGTCACTTGTTTCACATCAAGTGTGTGGACCAATGGCTGCGCCTCCACCCTACATGCCCCGTGTGCCGCACCTCGCCCATGATTACTCCCATGTCCACGCCGTTGGCTGAGGTGGCGCCCCTGGCAACTAGGATTGAATAACTAATGCTAGATAAATCGACTTGTTTCTTGATAACATATTTTCTTTTCTTTCATATATGTCTCCAATTAAAGTATACGAGCTTTTTATTACCGATCACCATATGTATCACCATACATATGATATTTGTTCAGGCATGGTGTAATCGACACCTGTCTTCGGAATACATTTACCATACAATATTGAGTGTAAACAACAGCAACATGCTTACAATTACCATCAAGTACCCATAAGTTCCATCAATATTTCTTATATGAAAGACAAATACTATACAATTATTTTTCCATGTGAAACACATAACAAGGGCCAAATCTGAAGGAATACTAGAAGTCTGGCAACAGATAACAATCACCATGTAAACTAGACTGCCATATATGTATGTGTAAAGCAATATTTCCTTGTTGAGAAAACTACAGTAGCAAGATGTTGATAACGAATCATATCTAACCTAAAAGCACTCGTGTTCCTAAGGATACAGGACTGCCCGACAGCAAAGTCAAAAAAAAAAAAAAAAAAAAGGAACTCCTTCACGCATCAAAGAGGAGAATGAAAGAAGAAACACTTGAGACTAAATTAACCACTTAAAGGTCTTCCTCTAGGGAACGAGATTAGGAGATAAACACGGCCACATCAGAAGAAAATCAAAGGAAGCAATGAGACCTACCGCCACGTATAGAGCCAAAACAGCAGACTTGGGACATCTAATAATGCATAAATACACCAGACCCAAAAAAGAACGAGTTACTCCCGAAGATAAGGCCTCGTCGTAAAATGACCTCTCATAAAGTAAGTCGAGGTTCGAACCAAAGAACATGTCGCACGTATATGGCATGGACTGTTGGCACACCCACTTGGATCAGAGTTCCCGCGTACATAATAAGTTGTCGGACTTCATTACACACACTCCATATCACTCTCGAATGGCTCATATTAACTACTTTCAGCCGATCTACCATCCGCGAAGCAGTATTGATAGTCGCACATCCCCTCATTCATGGGGATAGAAGGTCATGATGAGTGTTTATTTATAGACATTTACATACTCATTTTCTTATGCTTTTGTACAATGCTTATTGCTTATTTATTGATTTTAGTATTATTAACAATAAAAAATAATATAGGAATTAAACAAAGCGTTAACCCTAAAAAATAGGGATTAACCTAAGGACGGTACTACCATCACATCACTCCCGATGCCACGAAGTATCAGGAGGGCCCACCGAGTGCCGCAAACCCAAAGTGGTAAAAGAGAGACACCCGCGAAGAGGCACCTAAGCGTCCCTTGAAAAGTCACGATGGATAAAAATAAGATATCCACGCGGCATAGGAAAAATAATAAAATCACAATGGACCTGCGAGACACCGATATCCATCGAAAACGCCAAGAGGGACCAAAACGAGGACCCCGAGTCCCTAAGCGTCCATTGGAAAGTCACGATGAATAAAAATAAGATATCCATGCGACATCAAAAAAAGAATAAAATCCTGATGGACCCGCGAGACTCCGATATCCATCGAAAGCGCCAAGAGGGACCAAAACGAGGATCCCGAGTCCCTAAGCATCCCTTGGGAAGTCACGATGAACAAAAATAAGATATCCACGCAGTACCGGAAAAAGAATAAAATCACGATGGACCCGCGAGACTCCGATATCCATTGAAAGCGCCAAGAGAGACCAAAATGAGAACCCCGAGTCCCTAAGCGTCCATTGGAAAGCCACGATAAATAAAAATAAGATATCCACGGAGTATCGAAAAAGAATAAAATCACGATGGACTCGCGAGACTCCGATATCCATCGAAAGAGCCAAGAGGGACCAAAACGAGGACCTCGAGTCCCTAAGCATCGCTCGGAAAGTCACGATAAATAAAAATAAGATATTCACGCGGCATCGGAAAAAGAATAAAATCATGATGGACCCCCGAGACTCCGATATCCATCGAAAGCTCCAAGAGGGACCAAAACGAGGACCCCGAGTCCCCAAAAAATACGAGAACATCCCCTCACTGAACAATCCAAAAACAATCAGCTATCGGAACATATCTTACGAAGAACAAAACATAAGAACAACGCCCTATCGGAGTCAACCATCTATCGAAGTACATATTACAAAGAGCAAAACACAAGAATAGACGTCTATCGGGACTATATTGGTGTCGGACAAATACCCAACCTCATGTATAAAGCTCTCCCAATGAGTCTAGCCCATCGGAGAAAAGAATCTGAGAAACAGCGTATCGGAACCTCCTGAAAGTCATCTGAAAGGATAAGAATTCGTCCTAGTCATGTCCTAGTAGATAAAGGACCAAAAAATAGAGTATAACTTATCCACTCATGTACATTTCAACACGTGTACTTTATTAAATACATGCACAGCGACATCTGTTTCTAAATACCTCTATAAAATGGGTATCCTACTTGTCAAATAAAGGGAGGCTCAAAAAAAGACACACACATAAACACATACAAACAAGTTGGATTCAAAAGAAGGTTCAGTGAATAAAAAGAGGGATGTTTTTGTCATAAGCAAACTTCTGAACCTTCGGACAGGGCAATCCAACCCTTATACTCTCGTTAATTTGGTTAAAATAACAAACCTGTTAACAAGTATTGTTTTGTGTGTTTCTAGGATTTTATCGAGTCAAGGCAAAACGAAGCTAAAAGCGGCTAAAATGAATGTTTTTGGTGACAAAGAGTCAAGACACTACTTCGTGAGCCATGACGCTACAAGTTACGCTATAGCACTGCAAATACCGAAGGTAGCGCTATTGAAGGAGAACATCAGAAGACCACTAGAGACTTAGCGAATGTGGCGCGACGGGAACACATATCGCGTCTGGGGTGGCGTGACACTAGGGCGGGACATGGCAGCTCGCGTGTCACGAGAACTAAATGGTCTTTTACGCTGATTAGGTTACGTTGTTCACGATATTAGAGCATCAAGGCATTCCTATATATAGAAGAGGACGTCCAACACACAACAGACGCCACAAAACAACTCACAGTACCACAAGAGAGATTTACAACAACCTCCAGAGAGAGAAACACTATAAAAGTCTTGTTCTAGTTTAGTTGAGTCATTGTTTGAGAGAAACTAGTTTGTGGAGAAGAAGATAGCAAAAATGAGTCAAGAAGATAGTCGAGCTACGAAATCCACCAGATCTGAAAAGCTTTTTTGTATCTTTTTAATTTGTCTATGTTATTTAACTCTTTATCGATTGTTACTCATTACTATAAAGAGCTAAGCTACTCGTTGTTTAGAGTAGCATAGTAACTCTAATTTATGAATATGTTTATTTGTTTTGCTTGATGTGTGTTTGATGATTTTGTATGTCTAGATTGAATAGTTGTTTATGCTATGTGACTACTCTTGCTCTCGTTGGATGAATAGAAACACTACTCTAGGACCGCCAGTTTGTAGATATTAAACAATATATATTTATGTCTGTGTGTGTGATTTCTGACTTTGGTATGTTAACGCAATTGATTCGTAATCCCTTGATCACACTAGATCAATATGGATTATGTACGTTTTGTTAACACGATTCAGATGAGTTAATTGAATTGCAAATTTGTGATCTCTACTAAAACAACTGACAATTGGGCTGATTCCATTAACACGGTATGTTATTAAAGGTTCTTAGATTCTATGGTTGGGATAACTCATGATATAGGTCACATATCTATTACACACACAAACATCAAATTATCATCAAGCACCGTAAATGAATATAAGTAGTTTATCTATGAACTACTAAGGTTTTGATGAACTTAATTGAATTTTAAAGCTCCACGGCTTTGATGAATGTGTGTCAACCCATAACCATAAGAATGAGCTTCATGTAAGATACAACTTCGATGGCGCTCCAATCTGCCATGGTTCTTAATGAACTTAATTGAATTTTAAGGCTGCGTGATTGTTTCCAAGTACATTCCAGTGTGTTCCCACATACGGCACCAATGATTTGGTGCATTGTCATCCGCTGACTTGGCAGACTGACGAAACACTCCACATCATTATGTTTCTAGGTTACGCTGGAACCAGCTTTGTCCTTTGCACACATGTACTCCAAGCGACGTGGTGAGGAGACGGATGGATCTTTGATGATTTCGGACTGAACTCGGGTTATCCTAAGTTGCCTACGTATCCCTTTGAGAGAATCAAGCCGAACGTAGTTCATTTGTCTATTCTGATAACCGAGCACTAATCGGGCTATGTGATTCACTTGTTTCTGCATGTCGCGGGTTCACGGTTTTGACCATATCGTCTTGTAAGAAGGTCCAAACCTTGATCCTCTTCTTGATACGAAAAGTAGATTCCCTTAGCTTTTCAAGAATAATGTACATGTCGGGGAGACATGTCGAATGTCCTCGACATCGAATATCATGTCTGGTATCTTGCATGTCGGGTGTCATGTCGAGGTCTCACTATATCAACCATATCTCAATGTACATATATCGAAATCCCGATATGCTTCTTCCTATGGAAAGTAGACACATGTGAATTTTCATACATATGAGGCGTATAGAATGGATATGTATAACATTCTCTATGTAGAATACAAGTCGGGTATGTGCATATCGAATGTGATGTCAAAAGTAGCCTTCGATATCGGATGTCGCAGGTCCTATATCGAATATATATTCGATACAGGGGCTGCGCGGGGGGGGGGGGGGGGGGGGGGGGGGTCCCGACGCGTTCTCCTCCTCTTTATGGCCAAAGAGAGGGGTATTTATAGGTAAAAGGGCCATGGTATGTCGAAAATGGCACCCGATATGGCATATCGAATACCAGATCTGCGCAGTTCCACTATTTCAAGCATAACTTCCACTCCGAACCTCTGAATTCTAATCAGCTTGTTGCATTACGAGCTAGACATCCGTGACTTTTCAATGACACATAGGTTGCCTAATTTGTTATTTACAAATAATTAATGGTGATCCTTGCAATTGTGGCATCTACATGACATGAAATTGTTACTATATTATGTAATATAATATTGTAATAACAATTGTAATTTTGTTGAGCAAGCCAGTGGCATTGCGGATGAATTATTTAAATTATTTTTTTTCTCTGGAAAGGGCTTCGGAGAGATAAATTTTTACGTGATTTGTGATTTTTAAATAGTAGATTGATTTTCCTTGAGTGGAGAAGCAAATCAAGATTTAATGATGTTTATGGAAATGCATTCATTTAACTTCATGTGCCTTATTTATAAGGGAGTAAGGGACAAATTAAAGGATGTTAACATACAATTTATGCATCAATACCTTCTGTTTCGTCAATATTGCCAACCAATAAGGAGAAAAGTAAGTTGTACTCCTAATTCTACATTTAGTTAATCAAAAGTCACTAACCATCATTCATTTGCACACACTCGAAATCCAGGTTCCTTAATGACCAAAAAGATTCATTACAAAACTTGAAACTACTAATGTAGAAACTAGGCAATTTCTTGTTTATTTTTTAGGGAACAGGCAAGGCGGTTTTAAAACCATCGTACATCAACAAATATGGTACCGGACATAAAGTAAATACGTAATACATGTCAAATAATAAATGTTTGTCACTTGTAAAATTTAAATTGGCAGTACATATAAAAAGATCCACAACTCGACATAAAACTTAAAATTTGAATTGATTGACATGTTCAACAAGAAATGATATTTGAGGAGGATATATTTGGAGGCTCAACCTTTAATCCGGATTGGGTTTCAACTATTGTAGTGTTAATATTCGCCTGTAATTATTTAACAAATTGTTTTTTCAAAGTTAGTAATATAAAAAATAAAAAAAATAAAAACTTTTGCGCCAAATTTCAGAAGCTTTTTAATCCACAGCGAGGCAAGTATAGTAATTAGTAACTAGGTAACTTACAGAATAATTAACTCAAAAGTACAGGATAAAGAAACTTAACTGGTTGTTTTTCCAATAAATATTACTTAAAACTCCAAATAGGGATCTTAATTTTATAATGCCCACACAGCGAAAAAAAAAACAAAAATAAAATAAAATTAGGAGATTCTCCAAACCAAATTAACAGCTCTTCCTTCACCTCTGTCAGCCCATTGCACCGCATCCTTTGCCTGTAAAAACACAGCCATTCGCTTAAGTGTAGCTCCAACTTGAATGAATTTCAGTGAGATTTTTAGGATTTAAATGAGAGGTTGTTGTGTGGTTGACTAGAGAGTGAGAGAGAGAGAGAGAGAGAGAGAGAGAGAAAGAGAAAGAGAGAAAAACCTCGGTGACTCCGAAGTTTGATTGATACGACGCAGTTTATCACATGTATTACAAATTTTGCACATCTTTTAACATGTCCAAAGGGACACTATGTGTGTTGCATTTGTTAATCCATTCATGCCAATGACAATTATAATATAACAAAAGACAAGAAAAGAACATGTGGGAACCTAAAACAGCCACAAGAAACATAAACGAAAGAAGATAGAAACAACAAACTAGAGATGCAATTTTAATCATCCTCAATCTCATCTGCCTTGTCTCCTGAGTTATGATTCTGTGCATTATACATTTCAGCAATCTGCATTGCCAACGAAAAGATCAAAAACAACTGCAAAACAGAAATCCAACCAACATAAAAAAATAATGGGGAATATTATGACTGACAGACCATAATATAGTACTTAATTACCATATCTGATGAGGATGCCTGCTCCGGAGCCTTATCTTCTCGGACACGGAGTAACCGAGGAAATCGCAACGAGATTCCCTTTCAAATCACAATATATCAAACAAAATGTTGTTGTTAAACATTCAATAACAGCAGTGGCTAATGAGAAAATGTGGAGATAACCTCCCAATTCACAGATAGATTTTGACACGTGGGAACAAGCGGTGACATGACATGCATGCAGACATCAAACAGGAAAGAGCACTAAAATCTAGAGAAGAACCAAATGCCAAGTAAAACAACAATAACGGTTAAAAGGATTAGAATCCAAACAAAAATGTCAAAGCTACAATAATTGACGAGGAAAGCTCAAAAAAAACCTCTCGTGATCAATATGAAGAAATACGCATGGTCAAATTATACTCATTCTACTTGAAATATGAACTACTAGACATGTAACTATTGGATGTACATTTCGCACCGAGAGTTTTACAACGTACGTAAAAGTACTACCAAAATGGTTGATTTAAATCTAAAACATGTCCACTTAAAACAAAATAAACATTCAACTTGAGTACGGATTTGACTTCGGGAATATTGTTTTAACGCGTCCACAAATAAATGGAAGAATGCATATTTTGAAATTTTAATAGATCGCTTAAATTTGTAACTCAAAGAATACAAAAATATTATCGAATCAATGTCCTTGGGACCGAAGGCCCCCATAGCCGCAGTTCAGTTTTTCTATGACCTAGTTCACAAATGTACATTGTGAAATGAAACGTTGAAGTTGATCTATGAGTTTCATGAAAGTATATAATGGTACCTTGTCCGGATGCACAGCACCAATTGCAGCACAATAAACAGGACTGACAGTAAGATTAGCAGCTTTGACCTCCCAAACCTGAACAAAAGAACAACTCAACTCAATTATCTGAGGGAAATATATTTTCTATATAGTGGCCTAGAGTTTAAAGCCAGCCATAGCCATCTGACGAGGGTATAAGAAAACCTAAGAGAAGGTAACACAACTTGGCCACATCCTTCATCTGTCTCTTACAAGTGGTATTACTTTTCGGACGCAAATTTGATAAACTTTTGCGATACATCAAATTGATTCAGGGTTCAGTGAAACCACCACCTCATCTCAAAGTTGTTGAAAACAAGTTTCATAACAGCATGCCACGAGCGGCAAAAGATCAGACTTTCCCGATAAAAAAGAGAGAGATATCCTTTCCATGAAGGGGACGCCCAATTCATCAAGATGATACATTAAAGCAGACTATGGATAACGCTAGGCCATGAAAAAAATATACTGGAGAAGGAATGGTTTGCCCGTGGACGATGACGATTTCCAACAAAACAATAATCTCACCCATATGCAGAAGCCGGAGCAGAAACTAAATAGTTACGAAAATAACCTGATACAAGAAATTGACACAAATTTAAGATGGAAAATACTACCTCAGTCGGTTCAAACCATACGTCCGGACAGATTTTATCCGAAAACCTGAAACATGACTGGAGATGGAGATGCATATTCATCCCGTATCAGAAGTTACATTAATGGTCCCATGAATTATAAATATGAATCCATTCCTTATGAACAAAATACAAAATCAAGCGAACCTCGGGTACAGGAATAACTTTAGAGCGAAGACTGGCAGAACGTTTTTCAAGCATGGCATCTGAGAACCCAGTTCCTAACATAATAAATTTTTGAACTGCTTAAAAATCAAAACATGAAGTTTCTTAAACTGCAAATAGTATCTTCAAACTCTTCAGAGTCATGCAGGTAGAAAGATCTTAATGTTGAAAATCCAGCTTCTTAGTTACGAAGAGCTCACCTATTTTGCAAATGCTCTGGAATTCATCTTTATCACTGTCGTAACAAGCAAGAAGAAAGGTACCATATACACCTTGAAAAGAAGACACGATGTGATTATAAATGTGGCAAAGGATCCTAATAAAAATTTAATAGAAAGTGGGACGGCTATTCCAGTGACGGAAAATCATCCACCTCTCGCGTTCAAAGCATCTGCTGATGGTCATATTTGATCGGGAAAGAAATATAGACATGACTTACCAGTGCGTTTCCCCTTGCCATGGTATGCAGCAATTGGAACTAAATCCAGTGAATCACCAAAACTGGAGAAAATAAAAACATTAAGCAGTAACTTTCAATGAGCTTAAGCAGTGAATATTAGTTCCATCAAACTACTTATGAGTTTAAGGACTCACCTTTCCATGTAATCCTTTTTCAGTTTTAGCCAGGTGTTGGACCGTTTGGAAGGCTCGTATGTGGAATCTTTGTTCCATGTTTTGGCGATCAATCCCTCGCAGCTGGAAAAAAAAAAATGTTTCAAATAATAACACAAACCCATTTTTCAGCCGTCTAGCGGATCTTGAATCACACAAACCCCAAACATCACCAATAATCACGGCTTGCAGCATATGTTTCTTATCAATTGCAACTGTACACGCAGCAGTCAGAACAAAGAAAAAAGTACATTGTACATACAAATATTTGACATCTCACAGTTAAGTTTGGACTATGTTACGTAAGACAACGAATCTAAGTTATATTAGAAGTACAAAACCCAAAAAGTAGTCAAGCACACAACCAAAAAGTTACCTAGAATTTACAGCATCATCGAGAAATTTTTGTATTTCCCCAAGATCAGTAGATACTATTGAAGTGGCAAACTGGAAGAAATCACGTTCTTCCTGAAATGACTTGTAAAGATGCTGCACAGCAGGCCATAGAATAAAATATTACAATACGATGTGACAAAAAATTTAATCCATACGTACCGTGTTATAGATTGAACTTGTGAAACAAAGAAAACTAAGACAGACTAATGAATCTCAGACGGAGAGACGGGCGTAGCCTGTGTTTGCTGCATTTAAAATGAAAACAAGAATTGATGGGTCAAAGTAGGTTATATGAACCCCTGCGACCAACATTTTTACAGACTCTTACATCTCCCATGAGATCATGGAATAGGTCAGTGTACTTCTCTGTTTCATTCGCAGAACCAGTTCCCATACCTGTCTCCAACTTGGAACCAATACCAACCATGGTAACTTCAAATTCTAGTTGTAGGTTGGCGGATAGAAGTCAACGCCAGTTCGACCATAATAAAGAAATAAAGATAATCTTGGACAAACGCTAACAGAGATTACAAGAGCTAATAATACCAAGCATCTGTTGGCACCAACGCCTAAGATTATCAGCACACAATGGATACGATACCTCTCTGCGAAGATATAGTTGTTCCTGGAGGAATTGTTGGCCGTTAAGATAGAGAATATCAAAGGCAAATATGCAGACGTCCACTTCAATTTCACTCATAACAACATTCTTCCGAGCGCGCGTACTGAGAACCTGACAAACGCAACAATTGAGATTTAATATAATGCTACAGATTCGTACCAAAAAAAAAATATATATATATATATAATGCTACAGATGCAAATGGGTAAATAAAGATTGGCAAGCTCAGTGCTATTCAACAACAAAATATGCATACAAAATATATGAATGATAGCAAAAGGAAAACAGGGTTTGCCACAGAGAAAAATTACGGCAACACCGATATCAAAGAAACAGATGTTCTAAGTGAGAACCCTGACAAAAGAAGGCCAAAAGAAACGGATAATAACAAAAAACAAATCAAGTATTCGTCAATTAAGAATTTAACGATTGAAAAGGCTAAGAGATCTTGGTTCTATACTTATATAAGATATTAAAATATCCAACCTTTTCAACAACATAATATAATGCAATTCATTGCCCTTCTAACTTTCAGAGTAGTTCTGTTTTTTCTCGTCAAAAATCACTGAGACTGCAACTAAAGACCTCCAAAAATAATTCCAAGTTTATAAGAAGCTCACCTAGGAGACCTTGATTATTCACTGACTGAGAACAACGAGGGCGCAAAAAAGAGATCAAAGGCCACGGAGGCACCACTAACACTTTCCAAAAAAAATCTTATTAATGTTTCTTTCTGACATTGCACAAGTTGCGTGCTGAGATGAACTATACAAGCAGATATAAGATCAGAGTAAGACATAACAACTTTAACGGCAACCACTACACTGTGTGTTGCTTGAGCTCGAATTCTCATATAGTCAAAATTGGCAACAAAAACCCTACTTCATATTCCAGTAGACACCATTATTCTCACACACATCAAATGACAGATTGTGTACCTGGAAAGGTCGGATTTTCTGTTTCTGACGATCATATGCGACAAGTTCACAGTCAATGACAAACGACGTTACCGACGGCTGTTTTAACCTGCACACAGTAGATAAATGTCTGACAACTTCAACAAATACAAAAGATTCACGTAACTGCTTTAGCCGAACGTACAAGATGTCTCAGGCTAAAGCATGCTAAGCCTATCATAATATTCAAAACTCCAACGCTCTGTCTCAGGCTTGTGCACTGCGCTCTAAACGTAATTAAAATGTAGCATCGTATTTGGAAGAAATAGGAAGAGCTTTTGGGAGGGACGACTGAATAGTGGAAGCCACGAACTTAGCAGTGAACGGGCAGGCTGCGGCACAAGCTAGAGAATGGTGGTTATACAAAAAGATGCGCTGCCTGACGATGCGACAGCACTGACTGAATGTGCACAAGGTCTACATGGACATTGAGCGTAGGATGCCAAAACCAACACAATGACTAGGATAATCAGACTGGGGGTTCAGGGTTTATCTATGTAGATAGATACTAACTAGATAAGCAAGACATTATCAATATTCTCAACTTTAAAAGCAAAAAACTTTTTCAAGGGACCCAATACGTTATAGAGGGGCCAACGAACTCACTACATAGAATGATAACAAGGAAGAGGCCACCATGCATCTGTAGTTTAAACACACAAGACCTTCACAGCGAAAGGATACAGTTCTATTAAGTAAAAAAAAAAAAAAAAAAAATTATGCCTCAAACTCTTGAAAGTGTCTCGATCCCGGAAGTAAACTTTCAGCTTTACTAATGATGGATAAAATGAGGTCTTTTTAGTGCATCAGCTGATCCTTTGACAGCACTCGCTTAAGAAACTAATTTTCGCAACAAATAAACCAGTTACTAGTACAGAATACCACATGTGAACCTGAATAACATCGAAAGCAAAAACACAACACCTTTAGTTCAATCTAATATGTTCCATTGCATCAAAAATCAGACCCAAGATTCAATATAACCATAATAAAAGTGTACGTTTCATTCAATTTCTCTTTGGAATATTATAAGGTTTTAACACCATACATGCTAGAAATCTCTAACTTATATTAGTTCAGTAGTTCGTGGCACCTGCAGAAAGTATCCATGAGCTTTATCGAGACTTATGCCAAGGAAAGTTTGTTCAGCTTTATAAGACAAAGAAAACTTCATTCAACAATTTAGGCAAATTAACTACAATCCCAACGAGGAAAGCAGACTCCTGACTTAAGCTGAAATAAAGATTACCGTGAAATAGCACCAACAACATCCGGAAACTTTTCAGTGACCCGCTCAGAGTTTCTGCTGTATATCTCCACTGAACCATTCTCCATATAGTGTATCTACGTGGAAAGTTCACAACAACAGCATATTATTTCCATACTCCAAGCATCAAGAATTTAGCATGTCTTCGACAAAGTATTTCACCTGAGCACGTTCTCCATCATACTTGTACTCACAGGTAAACTCCATGCCTTGAAACTTCTCCACAATTTCAGATACCCCTTTGGTTTGGTTAGCTAACATGGATCCAACAGGAATACCAGGTGTAAAGGGACA
This sequence comes from Linaria vulgaris, assembly GCA_948329865.1. Lineage (NCBI taxonomy): Eukaryota > Viridiplantae > Streptophyta > Magnoliopsida > Lamiales > Plantaginaceae > Linaria > Linaria vulgaris. The sequence continues at coordinate 80,789,750 of OX415253.1, forward strand.
TGCCTTTGGGAGACTCCATACACCTCCAGAAAGAAGAGCAGGGACTATTTTATCATAGACTGGAAGCACAGAATAAACTTGTTTGACAATTTTGACTGCCTGACACAGAGAAATGTTACATGAGAAGATTAATAAAATAAGAAACTATACCAACAATGACATATTATAAGCCCATCTAACGTGTTTAAATGTATGAGGCTTACCCACCTCGAAAAGTCTCAAAGATTAAGAAGTAAAAAGAGTGTTCATTACAATATGGCAGAAAAGCAAAAACAAGACAAGACTAAATATCGTGTCAAACCCGAGTATGTACTTAGGCTAGACACCTTTCAGATTCTTTTCTTCTTCCACATCATTTCAGATGGATTAACAAAAACGTGAAAAAGGCAAGCCTAACTTTTATATTTAGACTAATCATGTGACTATTTCTGCACACAGAAACGGATAGGATTCTAACAACAAAAGCAAGGACAAGAGAATGTGGTACTTAGAACTAGAGTATGGCAGCTTACTTCGTCCACAGGATTATCATACTCGGCCCGATGTGCTGACCGCTTCTCGAAGTATACTGCAGCATGTCCCAGTGCTGCCAAGAGAGTTTGTTCTGCCAGACCAATTCGTAATTTTCTCTGCAAGCATTATTCCAACCAAGTTTACGACAAGCGACATGAAACCAACAGAAGATTGGGCAAAAAATTTAAGGGACCTGGAGTAAACGAATCAAATATTGAGCTTCAAAATCAGTAGCTGCAACTAACAGCGCCTTTATGTGATCCTTTTTCCTTTCTTGACAACGCATCCCAGATTCCTGCCATTGATCAGGAGTCATCAAGACTTAACTTTAGATCATATTCAGAAGTACAATATCACTTAATGCACTATCCTTTACAGAACTAGAAAAGAAAAAACATTTAACGTAACATCATATCGTCAAGTAGAACACAACTCACTCCTCTGATCTTCTAAAACTGAAGAGGAAAGATAAATGAATTCCTCACCAGCGATAAATATTTCTACAACCATATATCAAATTGATTTGTTGTTAATATATCTACTTTTCTTCCCAATGCTCAAACATTGAAACTATTTCGCATTTCAATTTTCAAGACGGTTTTCAAAAAAAAAAAAAAAACTCGAAATCATTGCAACAGTCTAACGTTTTAGCTCGAACTGCAACATCTTTTTTTTTTTTGTTATTTTGTTTGGCATAGATAAAAATCATTAGATCTCGTGAAAACATCTTAGTTGTACCTCTGACTTACTAGTTTACCCGTCTAAATGCCACTAAAAACACAAGAACAAACAATAAAGTATAACTCATGGAGAATATCAGAGTTCTCTTTTGAAGTATCACCTTTTGAGGTAAGTAGAAAGAGGGAATCAAAAAAACAAGGTAAGCAATATTACACAAACCATATTAAAAAAAAATAAAAAATAGGATAAAGATAGGGCACCTTTGCTATGAGTTGAAAGGTTTCAAATACTTTAATGACGGTTAATGCCTGTGGTTTATGCATCAAGGGCTGTGAGGAGCGACAGGCATTGGCTACACGGCCTAATTCTCCAAGATCCTGCAATAGGGTAAAACCAACTGAACCTCTTTAACACGATAGTAGATAAAAATGAAAGAAGATAGAAAGAATACATATGTAAAGGTTTTTAATAGAGTTAAAATGATCAACAATAATAACGTAAGAGGCAAGCCAAGAAGTTGAAGAAGTAAGCACAACTAACTAATTACTGAATGTATACCAACCTTGTATTTCTTCTTAATAGTTGCTCGTTTGCGGCCAAAAGCCTCTGCAAGTGCCTTGATAACCAAGTCATCCCCTATACCGAGCTCCAAACCTTCATGTGCGGGTGCAATCCTCATTGCCAGGAGGTACACGACAGCCAGCAAATCATTTGGTGACGTCTCCATCACGGTCCTCAGCACATTACACAGGATACCCGTAATGGAAATCCTCCCTGACTCCTTAGATACAGCCTGCAATGCCTCTACCACAAACATAAAAGGCACCCTGGATCCCTTACCCCAGTAAACTGCCTTGTTCACATTAAAGTTTTCTGCTTTTTTCTTCAACTCTTCGTTTACCCTATGCCTCTTCTCTTCGTTTGAATAATCTGTAGTCTTTGACGCAGCTCGTTTCACCCCATTTTTCAAGGAGTCCTCAACATCAATTCGGTCGGGGATCGAGTTACTGTCCTTCTCCGGCTCTCGGCGTGAGATTTTCGAGGGTTTTCGCATTAGGGTTTTCGAGGGTTTTCGCTTTGGGGTTTTCCAGGATATTTGCTTTTTCTCGGTAGCATTAGACATGAGAACATCGAAAGCTGAGGGTGAGGGTGAGGGGCGAGTGATAGAAGAAGAAGACATTGTTGTTGATTGTTATCAAGAGATCGAAGAGGAACACAAACAAGAAAGGTAAAAAAGATAAATAGATAGAAAACCCCCGAATACGAGGGGCATAACCTATGCAGCAGAAGCAAAACTTCCAGACACTCTAAACATCGCGTATCGTTTAGAAACTCGCGTCTCTTACGAGATTTCTCCACATCTATCATGTATACGGATTTTCGTATAAGGAGAAAGGAAATATTTGAATGCATGCTATGTATTGAATTCAGTATTGAATGGAAGCGGTTTAGGTACCATATCTTACTTTCAGAAGTACAGGTCTTTGGGCAAGAGATCTCGGGAACTAAATAAAGCTCAAAATTAGGACTCTTCGATCTCATATCTATAAACAGCGTTCATTATTAAGCTTACGCATGTCCACTCCTTTCAAGCTTGATCCTACTCAAGTCGCATAAGTTGAGGTTTTCTATGACTATTACAGTGGTCTATTTCTTCAATTAGTGAATGCGCAAAGAAAGTCTTATAACATCTTATGAGAAGGGCATGTAGCTCGATTGATCCTTTTTGATTAAATACAATAGGGTAAAAGATCGTAACTCTCGAAACTCCATCGAAAGACAAAGACTTAGGGGAAAGACGTAAGTTAAAGGCGAAACTCAACATGCCAAACACCAAAGATGGACCAACTCCACCAAGAGGTACACAATAGGGACCACCAACAGCAGAAGGAACAAATGGTCAAAATGTTGGAGGAGGGTATTTTCTTCGACCCACAAGACAAGAAGTCCTCCCAATACTTGAAGGCATTAGATCATGTATTGAAACAACCTATGATCGGGAAAAATCAATTTAGAGGAGGATTTAGTGAAGATCCAATTGCACATCGCAAGTACTTTATTGGGACGTGCAAAGTATTTGAACTTAGTTATGATTCAGCAAAATTGTTGTTATTTCCATTTCTTTGAATAGTAGAGCTAAAAGGTGGGTAAATGAATTGTCGAATAATTGAATCACAACGTGGGAACATATGACACAACTATTATTACAATAATTTTGCCTACCGGCCAAGACAACAACTATGAGAAGTGATATAGTTAATTTTCGACATATGGATAGAGAATCATCGTCAAAAGCATGAGAACGATTCGAGAGCATAACGGAGAGGTGTCCAGAACACTACTCCAACAATTTTGTTATGGATTGAACACTGGGTGCAAGAATACACTCAATGTTAGTTTAGGAGGGGGATTCATGCAAAGAACCGATAATGATGCATTCACATTATTAGAGTAAATTGCATCAGCTATATCAAAGTGGAGTATTGATCGAGCTCCAACAAAGAGAACAGTGTGAGTTTACAAGATAAACTATTACTCAATTATCTGCACAAGGGGGAGGTCATTAATACTAAATTGAAGCTATGAATGGAAATACACCGCTCATGGTATGCAACAAGTGTGGAGGAAATCACCCAACGAATGAATACAAATGAGTGAATGCAATCATGCAAGAAGAAATCAATTATACTGGTAATTACTCGAGGCAAAATAATTCATGCTCGAGCATTTACAATTCAAGAGGCCGAAATTACCCAAACTTTTCTTGGAGTGGGAGAAATCTCGACACAAATATGTGACGATGGACATATTGCGTCTGTTGATACTATCATTGATGGGGCAGCAAATTATTGACCTCATCTTTGATCACCACCTCTGTGATTCACCCATAAAGGTTGTTACTTGAATTGCCAAGGGTGGGTTGCAGAACTCAATGTTAATTTCCAAAACTTGTGAGCGTGCACAGACCGAACGTCTTGTATCTTTTAGAAACTCGCGTCAATGCGGAGCATGCATACAAGATTGCTCCACATCTCGGGTATACAGATTTTTGTATGGCGCCAACTGACGGCGTGGATGGTGGTATTTGGATATTTTGGAACTCTAATAGTGATGATGCATGTCCCAAAAAGTGAGGCATCAAGAAGGTCAGAAGGTGGACACGGGAAACATCCGCCCACAGACAAAGCCAATTACACCCCCGAGTCCCATTTGAGTAAACTTCGAAAACCTACTCTCGCTACTCCCTCCCCTTTCCGGATGTAGGCTTGTCAATGGGTAGGGTCTTACCCAGGCCCTACCCTAAGTTGGAGATAGGGTCTAATTTCATACCCTACCCATAGGGTCCATTAAGGGTCCAGACACATGCCCTGTTCAATGGGTCCAATCAGGGTCTGGGTCTGGACCCAGACCCATACTCGAACCGGGTCTCATATGGTCTTTTTTATTATTATTTATTTAAAAATCAATATTACTTACCTTTTTATTTTTTCATTTTTCAATTAGCCACTCTCTCTCTCTCTCTCTCTCTCTCTCTCTCTCTCTCTCTCTCTCTCTCTCTCTCTCTCTCTCTCCGCTCCACGGCCCACGCCTCCACCGCCGTCGTCTGTCGTGGCGTCTTCCACTCTTATCTTCGTCGGAACTCCGCCGCTCACACCGCACCACCAACGGCCAAACTAGGGTTTCGATTTAAGGTATGGATCCTTCCGCTCTCTTTGATTTAGATTCTCAATACAAAACAAACATGTAATTATGCGCAATTATTACTCAATCGAAGTTTATTTAGAGCGATTGATTGTGTGTTGAGCTCATTTATTACTCTCTTCGATTGATTGTGTGTTTAGGTTCACTATTCTGTTAATTTTGGGCTTGATCAAAGTTTATTCCAAGTATTGGCTTAGAGTTTTCAAAACAGGGTTGTGTTGAACTGTGTGTTGGGTAAATGACATGTTGGGAATCGGTTTATTGCAACTGAGTAGCCAAATATTAGCTTAATCGAAGTTTATTCCAAGTTGAAGCTGTGTTTTGAGCTGTGTGTTGACTGTTGAGCTGTGTTTTTTGTTTGAAGGAGCTGTGCAAGTTTATTCAAGTTTGTTTTGTGTGTGAGTTTGATTTGGTCAATAGATTTGGCTACTCTTCATAGATTTGAAAAAGAGATGTGCCCTTTTGTTTTGTAAAATGTTTGTTGTTGTTCTTGTTCCTGTTTTTTGTGTGTCATGTTATTGTTTTGTATTTTGCTTGGCTGCCTTGGCATAGTATGTAGAGATTAGAATAAGGTGACAATGGATTGGTTGTGATGTTTAGTTCTTTGAGTTTGACAATGGTTTGTTTGTTTTCCAGATCCTGTGAAGATGGAATGGGAAGAAGAGATTGGTCAAGATCCGGCCGGGCTTACTAGGGGTACGAATCGTCCTCCATTGGTTGCATGGGAGCATATGGATAAGATTTTTAATGACGAGTGTGTGCTTGTGCGTGCTCACTGTCAACATTGTGAAAAAATCCTTTCAGTTGGGCAATAACATGGTACAAATCATTTGGTAAAACATTTGGTAAGATGTTGTAATGCTTTTAGGCTAGTTATGCCAAGGAATGAGGCTAGGAATGGAAGTCCTAGAACATAATATGTGTTTGATCAGGCTAAGTGTAGAAAAGTCTTGGCTGGTATGTGTATAAACATCTTTACCCGTTTAACATTGGTTATCATGATGGGTTTCAAGAATTATGCCACGCTCTAAGGCAAGAACTTAAAGTTCCTAGTAGGAATACGATCAGATCAGATGTGGTTGGGTATTATAAGGAAGAAAAGGCTAAGATAATGAAGTTATTAGATCAGGCTCGATGCAAAGTGTCATTAACTACTGATATTTGGACTTCAGAGTATTCTCATGTCCCTTTTTGTTGTCTGACTTGTCATTTCATTGATGACAATTGGGTATTACGGAGTAAGGTTTTATCTTTTCAGACTTTTGAATATGCACACGACGGTGAGTCCCTGTTTGTTTGTGTAAGGGATATGCTTGTGAGTTGGAATTTAGATCAGAAGGTGGGGTCATTGGTAGTAGATAACGCTTCGAATAATGATTCAATGATTAGAAAAATGAAGGAGTGGCTCTTGAGAGATGGTTTGCCTCCTATCAGTGGAGAGTTGTTGCATGTTAGGTGTAGTGCATACATTCTAAATTTGATTGTGCATGATGGTTTGGCTAAGATTAAAGGATCCATTGAGAGCATTAGAGAGACATTGAGATACTTGAAGAAATCGCCATATGGTCGTCAAAAGTTTGAGTAATGCAAACGGAATTGTGGTTTGGAGAAGGCAAGGGAAGTGGCAATAGATGTTACGACCCACTGGAACTCAACGTATAAGATGTTGGATACAGCGCTGCCTTTGAAGGAGGCATTATTTCGTCTTGCTGAATATGATAAGAACTATATGTTCAATCCATTAGCTTCTGAATGGGTTGCAATGGAGAATGTACACCAATTGCTTAGAGTTTTCTACAAGGCCACTATTCATTTCAGTGGTAGACACTTCCCTACTTCGAATCTTTTTTTCTCTGATGTATGTGATATTCAGTCAAAATTATTTGAGTGGGAAATGAGTGATATTCAGATCACCAAAGAAATGGTTGTTCTAATGAAAACGAAATTTGAGAAGTATTGGGATATGTGCAATCTAGTGTTAGCGGTGGCAGTTGTATTTGATCCCAGAAAGAAGATGCATTTTGTAGGTTATAAGTATGACAAGTTGTATGGTGCGTTTGCGGAGAAGTACACTAAACGGGTACGTGATGAATTGAACGACCTTTTTGTATCATATGGAGGTGTCCTTACTCCTTCAACGAATGAAAGTGTTGGGGCTGGTAGTTCTATTGTTCAAGAGGGGCTACAAGAAGAAGATGATTTTGAGTCGTGGTGTAACGAGTCTCAAGAGCAGCCTGTTTTACAAAAATCAGAACTTGAAACATACTTGGACAAGCAGAGATTCCCCTGTCGAGCTGATTTCAGTGTGTTAGAGTGGTGGAAGACCACCAGCCTTAGATTACCTATTTTAGGAAGGATAGCGCGTGATATCTTGGCCGTACCAGCCACCACAGTTGCATTTGAGGCCGCATTTAGTGTTGGAGGTAGAGTTTTGGATGAGTATCGTTCTAATATGAAAGCAGATGCAGTTGAGGCCTTAGTGGTCACTAGTGATTGGCTGAAGTTAGATGAAATGGCTCAAAAAGCAGGTAAATGAAGTGATTAATTTTGTTTTTGATATTGTATTAAGTGTACTTTAATTATTTCTAATTACATGTTTTTTTTGTAGTTGCAATGAATGTGGAATTTCATGAAGATTACAGTGAAGATGAAGGTGAAGTGACAAGACTACATTTTGCTTGATTGGGCAAGGGGCTGATTCACATTTACTTCAAGAGGTATACTTGTTCAGTTTATTGCTTAATCTGATTACTTCTTGGGATTTTTTCTACTTGTTTCGTAGTTGCTAAGGTTCTTTAGATTTAGGACATAAATTTTCTTGTTGTGATATGTGATACCATATCATTAATGGAGGCAAAGTTTACCATGTTCCATTGAATACTTATTCTTTATAAGATCAATGAATCCCCTGCTATAATACGCATATTTGGTGCATTTTATTGTGGGCTTGTTCAAATACAATACCAGACCAATGCTACTAATATAATTTCTTCTAAGCTTTTTTTATCAGTTGTAAAATAGTGTTTTTTATATTATTTTTCTTTGCTAATATGCAGGCATAATCTTTTTATATGGTGTCTAATGGAATACATAGCTCTGTTTTTATTGAACTGATTAACTCTTATTTATTGAAGATTGCACAAATGTGTTGGAGGCAAATTTGGTCAAGGAAGAATATATTTGAAGACTTGAAGGCCATGAGTTTGAGGTGTTGCCAACAATGGTGGATACTTTCTTTTTTGTTCTTTTGTTATCAACATTTTATTACTGAAGTTGATGAAATTTGTACTCTTTAGTATCATGTTCAACATGTTTTGAGAGTTTATGAAAAAAAAATATATATGTTCACTTTAATATGAAGTGAAGTGAATTTAGTTATATTGTTTAATTGTTATTTTACATGTTGAAAGACAGGAATCAATAAATTAGAATAAAGCAAAAAAGGAAAAATAATTGTATAGCACTACACAATAAATAAATAAATATATAAGTTACATAGCCGTACAGAACTAGCAACGGTAAAAAAAATTGTAATTTTTGGCACAATGTAAAAAATTAAAAAAATTGGCGCAACGGACTGACAGAGAAAAAAAAATTGAAAATTTGGCGCAACGGTAAAGTTGTAATGGACAAAAAAAATTTTGGGTCTGATGGGTCTGGACCCGTGGGTCTGGAACAAAAAAATATTAGGGTCTGATGGGTCTGGGTCCGAATAGGGTCCGGGTTTCGGGTCCAGGTAGGGTCTGGGTCTGGGTCTGGGTAGGGTCTTCAAGAATAAAAAACAAAGGGTCCAATCAGGGTCTGGGTAGGGTCTGGGTAAAACCCTACCAATTGACAGGCCTACCCGGATGATGCCTCTTTCTCAGATACTTCTCTGAATAACACTTCTCATATCCCCGTGGACATAACTCCTCGAAAAGACTCGCCAGCACAAGCACCAAATGTGTCTCCCTCTCGAGTAAAGATCTTGAGGGCCACAACTCATACCAATAGGCATCACGCTAACACTTACCAGATACATTAACTTCAACATTAGTACAAGCCTATTTCTTTAAACATAATCGATAAGAGGAGCAAGTTATAGTTAAAGAGAGGCTACAAAGGGAAATAACGAAACCGTCACTTCGAGAAGATCGCCACCCAAAAGAATCTACTACATTTAAGAATAAAGCCACCACCCACCCACCATAAATAAATAAACAACCGGTCCCATCGGTGTGACCCACTCTCAATAAAGTATTGGACCACGAGAAGACCCACACTTGGTGCAGAAGGATATTTTATTGGTCACCAGTCTTTCAGAAAATTATTACAGAAGACTCACCCTCACTTGGCCAGAAGACCCCCATAACTCCTATAAATAAGGGGTTCATTCAACACTACCATAAAATGTATATAATCAAGATTGATCTAGTGTGACCTAGGGACTGCGCATCAGTTATGTTAACATACTAAAGTCACAAATGTATACACACACACACACACACATACACACACACACACATATATATATATATATATATACACACACACACATATATATATATATATATATTTATATATAACTAATCCGAGCATTTGCACTTTGGCGACCCTCATCAAGTGCTTTCGTTACTCCAACGAGACTAAGACTAGTTGTAACGCCCTTGAAATTTGAAAGAAAATAAAATGTTTTCATTTTAGTCCTCAAACTTTCAATAATGTCATTTGACCCCAAGCGTTTGGAAAAGTTGCATTTTAGTCCTTGATCTGAAAAATCAGTCCTTTTATTATTTTGTATGCATCATGTATCTTTAGTTAATATATTTGAAATATATATATATATATATATATATATATATATACTAGGTGACCAGCCCGTGCCTAATTTTTATTATTTTTTAATTATCATTATTAAATTAGTGATCAATGAGATTAAATTAAACAATATTTATATTTAATACTATTTTGATATAAAACAACGATAAATCACAATGCACTTCTTCATGTGGTTATTTTTTTTATGACTTTTCATTACATAACTTACTCCATTTCATTTCAATCTAAAAATAAAGAGTACCTTTTTTAAACATTAGAACAATTTAAGATGTATTGGGCGTGTCAGTATTTCATTAAATGGAGTTTTTCTTCCGTAGCAAAAGTATATCTTATTTTCTAGCAAGTAACCGTCAAATTTTGGAAAACGAGAAAACAAATAACATACTTAATGATGGGTTAAGAATTAGGTATATAGCTATTTGTCGACCTCCTTAAAAAAGAGTACAAACAAATTATATATTTGTTTACCAGTGAAATCTTATTTCCTAAAATACATAAGAAATTCATGAGAATTTTTAAAATTACTTGCTTTTCAATATTATTAATTAAACTACATCGTTAAAATATGGGCATACCATAAGATAAGTATATTTATGGACAACTGTAGGTTTTGCAACATTAATGCTTATTGGTACTGCCATATACTACCATAAAACAAAACGGATACGTTATCTTATGATCACTAACTATCATTTTATGATCTTCTATTATTTTTATCATGTCAAAGAAACTTCGTGTCTTGCACATACGAATATAAATCAAGAATTATCGTCACCCATTTTCTAGATATAAAAAGAAAAAAAATTTAGAGTCCATTAGTTGCACATAAAAGATATAAGTCAAATCTTATTGTGGGACCGCCACTCATTTTTCTTGATATCCAAGGTTAAGAAAAGTCAAAAATCTCATGCTAGAGTCTTTTTTTTTTTTTACCAAGAATAAGAAAACATACACTGTGGTTGAGAAGTAATTTGCAAATGAAATGAGAACAAAATGGAAATAGAAAAGTTAACGTCGAAACTTTTTTGTACTTATATTATATTAGATGGACCCCAATCGATTAATACACGCGCCCCCTAAGATATTTATTATTGCAAAACAAGATGACGATGGAATGAGTTAAATAAGAAATCTTTTGAGGCAAAAATAAGAAAAAAAAAATTAATTTGAAGGACTATTTTACAATTTATTGTGAGGACCAAATGTAAATAATATCAAACTTTAGGGAAAACATTTAAAGAGTTAAAAACTATAAGAACTATTCTGCAATTTGTATGAGTTAAATTAGAAAGCTTTTGGAGCAAAAATTAAAAAGTCTAAATTTTGAAGGACTATTTCATAATTTACTACAGGGCTCAAAAGTAAATAATAGCAAATTTTAGGGCCAGAATAAAAGAAATAAAAAGTAAAAGGACTATTTGGCAATTTACAGCAGGCCGATAAGTGCTAGACGTAAAACTTTTGAGGCGAGATCGGAAGACGTAAAAAAAATAAAAGGACTGTCCTCAATTTACGAAGGACCACAACGTTATTAGGTATTAAGAAATTTTATTATTCGCGGGTCCCAACCCGTAAGACATGCGGGCCCTCCAGATATTAAATACTGTAAAACAAAGCACAATACAATAATTAGTTAAACTTATATGGACAAAATCGAAACACGAAAAGTTATACGTCTGCAGCCTGCTTGCGTAGTCTGCAGCTTGTTACATCAATTCTTATTATATAGTAAAGATAAAGATAAAGATATTGACCGTGGTGCTTTGAACTACTTAGAAAATCTTACATAAGTAAATACTTTTATAAATATCTATTATGTATAACTGATTTTAATTATAAACAATAAGAAAAAATGTCACTTCTTATCATGGATTAAAGTCAGCCAACACTCTTTTGACAATTAAAATCATATTTTGGTGATTAGTTGTAAAAAATATTAAAGTGGGACCTTAGCCTAAATTGTTTTAACCTATATAAATTAGACATACTAAATTATTTTAAGATAAATTATATATATTATCTATATGTATTTAGTTTTAATTAGACATATCACATCATAAGTTATGGAACAAAAAGCAGCCACATCTCCCATTTATGTTATATATATGTATTTTGTTTTAATTAGATATAAAAATCAGCCACGTCTCTCATTTATGTGATTAGAATTTGAATTAGGTGGCCAAGGATAAAGAAATTAGGGTGTGACCTTAATCAAAAGTATTTAACATAAATTTGTTGGTTATAAATAGTAGATTTTTTCCAACAATTTTCACACCAAAACCATTGCGGTTATACATTCTTTCTTCCTACCAATCTCTCTTTTTTTTTTTTTTTTTTTTACTTTCAGGGAAAATTCATCCTAAGGCTTGATATCATTTTATTTTTCACCTGCAAACACCCCAAAACTTTTAATGCGCAGAACTGTCCATTCGGCCATGCATCTTAGAAAAATGATTTTTGTTCAAGATCTTTAACCACACACTCTCCATAACTTCCAATAACTTTTATATGAAGACATGTTTCCCAAATATAGTGATTTAGAAGGTCGTAATGCATAAATCGTAGGTTGTTGTCCGGAAATCCTAAAGCGTGTTCTATGTGTACAGTAATTATTTAGCATAGCAAACCTTCGTGTTTTCATTTCAATTCGGATACACATGTTTCCCATGATATTAGGGATTTGAAACCTCAAAAATATTTGGAAACAAAGTTTATTTGGATCTCCGATTAAAGGTAAACCCGAGACTGCGGCGATTTTCAACTTATTTTGCATACTTTATGTTCTTAGTTTATGATTGAAAATAATTATCATGATTCCATGATTTATCACTCACACATGACTCTTATAATATATAACAATGGCTCGAATCAATTGAATATAATTTTTAGTCACGAATTAATATTGTTTAGATTTCTCAATAGCATATAAATATAAATAATATATTTATCACGTTTAACATACCTTTACATAAGTTTTATAAGATTATCATAGCTAGCTTCGTGGTCTAATCATCTGATATTTTTGTGTATCGTAACTTAAACATTTCTTGAGCATTTATCCTGATTAGATTTACGTATTAATATTTTTATAAGTTATAATATAATGTTATGTAATTTACGGTAATCTTAATCATCGTTGACCAACATGAAGAATATACCCTCGCCCTACCGGAGTGTACTACTTTGGGAATTCCAACAATTTGTTTAATCGATACAAATTGTGATCCCGATCTTGCATATATTTCGATTCCAGCGAATGATGACGCTATATCTCCAATCCGCTTAATTCTTAACAAATTAGTATTCGCAATTTGTGAGGGCCTTTCTAGCTATATAAGTGATTCTTGATTAATAATAAGACTAAATATGGAATTGGTTACTTGAATTTTTAAAAATAGATCAAAATAACTGGGAATATTATGTGATTAGTTATATTCACAATATATTAGTTAGTATTCAAACTATTCGATTCAAGTAGATAAAGATGTGGTTGGATCAAAATAATTTTGTTTAAAGTTCTATTTTTTTCAGAGGGCAATATGGATGTGCTATCATGTTCCATCAACACACTAAAAGGGTTATACGATATATCTGGTGTGGAAGTAGGCCAACGTTTCTATTGGCGAATAGGGGGTTTCCAAGTCCATGGCCAATTGCTTTTTACTTTTTGGGTTGTAATTATCTTATTAGGTTGAACTACTATAAATGTTCGGAAACCACAAACTATTCCAACTTGTCGTCAGAATTTCTTCGAATATGTTTGTTAACCCTAAAAAATAAAATAAAGGAGATTACTCCTACTCGGAAAAACAATATATGGACAATACTATTGTCACGAGTCCTTCCGATGAGAGGTACCTATAAAGAAAGCCCCTCGGAGGATTGCCCTACCTTTCGGTCACTGACCCGAAAAGGTTTATAAGAGCACCCGAGGAGAAACATAAGAGTCCCTTGGAAAGTCAAACGGTGAATGAAAAGCAGATATCAACACGGCATCGGAAAAAGAGCAAACCCCGATGGACCCGTATGACTCCGATATCCACCAAATGCTCCAAGAGGGACCAAAATGGACCCCGAGTCCTATGAACTTACAAGAAAACTTCCTTGCTGAACACTCCTCGGAAAAGACGACACTCGGATTTATCCGAGGACCCAATTTTGGAGAAAATCAAGAAATAAACATCCAGTGAATACAATCCGAGAACTCTCGAGAAGAAATCTCACTTTTAGTAAAGCAAATACAGCCCTCGGACACAAAATCACAGTCCTCGGAAGTTATACCAAGCCCTCGGGGATCACATTTACCCCCTCAGAGATCACTCCTGATTGTTGAAGAAAATACCCGAGTCAAGAAGGAGAAATAAGAGCCCTCGGAAGAATAGTCCTATCAGAACAATCTACATCAGAAGCCCTCGGAGATATTAGAAGACACAAAAGCTAATCCAGTCAGCACCTAGTAGATAAAAGATAAACATTATCCTAATTTTTACACCTGTATCAAAGTAACAACAACACCTGCCCTTACCAAAACGCATGCACAATGACACCTGCCCCTACCAAAGTCTATATAAAGGGAGGTGATCATTAGAAGAAAAACAGGCTGAAGCCACTTAGCTTACTTACTACAATTTAACATTCAAATACGTAAGAGAGGAGGAAATGTTCAGTGAATAAAGGAAGGGAATATTCTTGTAATTAATGTCATTATGTCCATCCATCATTGCCTCTGAATCACGGACAGGGCGTTCGAACCCAAAATAAATATCTTCCGTTAAATAGGGAATAATTCTAAACCTGTTAACAAAGTGGCGCCGTCTGTGGGAACGCCATAATATCTGTCCTCGAGAAAATTCAAGCAGATGTCAGCTAGGATGGACGATCTTTTCGAAAGTGACAACCTTCCTTTCTCAAACAGCGACTCAGAAGAAGCTTTGTCCAATTACGAACCAGGTACTAGAGATTTTATTAATATTCCCCGATCTGTTTACGAAAGACTTATAAATGCGGCACGAACACCCCGGAGGGATGAACCTCTCGGACGTCCGTCCCCCGTGCTCTCCGGGAGCAGTGGTTTTCCCTTGGAAGGAAATGCACCTCCGATGGCGTGGAACCCAAATTGGAATCCTTGGCAACCAGCACCACGACAAAGGCCTCGAAGGTATGTATGTCATGAAAGAACTCCCGTGAGGGGTCGGGAAGAAATTTCTCGCCCCTCGGAGTGTCGAGGAGAAGTGGAACATTCCTTGTGGGGAATGATGGATGATTTACGAAAAGAATTAGGTGATCTCAAGAAGACCATGGCTCCCGAGGAAGATCCTACATTCAAAACCTCTCCTTTCATTCCCGAAATTGCCTCAGCTTCTATCCCCTCGGGGATGCGACCTGTTAATATCCCGCTATATACCGGAGAAGCTGATGGAAGGGACCCACAAGATCACGTCCATCAATACCTGGCAGGAATGGACCTCTCTTCCGCCCCTGATCATGTGTTATGTCGTGTATTCCCTGTTACCCTTGGCGGGCGGGCCCAAGCCTGGTTTACTCATCTTCCACCTTGTTCCATCACGAGCTTTGACCGATTAGCTCATTTGTTTGTACGACAATTCGCCTGCAACCGAAGGTACCCTAAATCTGCTACACATCTTTTTACTATTAAACAGAAGAAGGATGAATCCTTGCGAGAGTATATAAAGCGTTTCACGGATGAAGCACTCGATGTTCCAAATGTTAGCCCGACCATTATGGCGGACATATTAACTCAGGGGCTCCGAGCGGGGGATTTCTTTAGATACCTTATGGGAAATCATATCACGGATATGAATGAGCTAATGCAGAAGGCGGAAGTACACATTTTAATGGAAGAGGCCGAGGGAACAAAGAAGCAGATGGAGCAGGAGGATAGTGAACACTTAGAGCGTGCCGAGAAAGAAGCAAAGGTCAAAGAAAAGAATAAGGAAGGAAAACCTCCTCAGCGCAAAGATGAAGGGGGAGTGGTTAAGAAATTCCTCCGACCCGGGCACTTACCCCCGATGACTGTTACTCCACCAGAAGTGCTCAACATAATGAGGGGTAGCAACGAGTTGCACTGGCCCAGACCTACTAAATTTCCTAACCGAGACAAGGACACTGGGAAATATTGTAAATATCATAAAACTTATGGGCACACTACGGAAGAATGTACCACTCTTCGTTTAGAAGTGCTTCGCCTACTGGAGATAGGGTATTTGAAGAACTACCTCAAGGAGAATAACCTCGAAGAGCCTAAGGCAAATGTTTGGAAGAGATCACGAAGGGAAGAGGAAAAGCAAGAAGGGGAAGAAAGGACGCCTAGTTGGAAATCACGAGAGAGGACCACTAGACGTCTCCGATCCCAAGAGAGAATTAAAGATCGTCGGCAAAATTCACGAGAGAAAACGACAGGGTATCAAAGTTTGCCTCCTCCACCTAACTCTTACAAAGACAACCCCCCAACAGGGAGAACGATCAATATGATTGAAGGGGGTGAAATTTCCATGACACCTCAGGGTAAAAAGAAGAAATATTTGAAAGAAGCCCGACGAGCAGAACAAGGATTGTCTGTCTGCTCCATTCAAGGATTAAATCTGCCTAGCATCACGTTCGGGCCCGAGGATCTTATGGACATAATATACCCTCACGAAGATCCATTGGTTATTTCTGCTGTCATCTACGGGTATGAAATCCAACGGATCCTTATAGATACGGGCAGCTCCGTGGATGTGCTCTTCTTACCTACTTATTTGGCTATGAGGTTGAAACAAGAAACGTTGGAAACTGCTGAGGTCCCGTTAGTAGGATTCTCAGGGGAAGCTTGTCAAACCCTCGGAACTGTTACCCTTCCGATGTCATGGGGGAAAGGAGCCCTTCGGAGAACTGAATCTATTAAGTTTTGGGTAGTGGAAGCCTCCTCACGAACGTATAATGTCATCTGTGGAAGACCCTCTATTCGGGCCTTTGAAGCTATCCCTTCTACTCTGCACCTTAAAGTGAAATTCCCCACTTCTTCGGGAATCGGAGAAGTCCGAGGAAGTCAGTCAAAAGCCCGAGAATGCTGCATGAATGCCATTCCCTCAGAAGAGGACGGACCCTCACTCGGAAATAACAAAAAGTGTAGAACCGAGGAAACACGGGTCCAACCTGTGGAAGAATTAAAAATGGTGGAATTAGTAGAAGGAAGCCCCGAGAAAGTAATCAAAATGGGCACCCATATGGCTCCAATCATAGAAGGTCAATTGATTTCTCTTCTCAAACAATTCCATCACCTCTTTGCATGGGAAGGGGGGCTGCCCGGACGAATCAGCAACAAGGTATGTCAACATTTCCTTAATGTAAAGCCTGGAGCTAAACCTGTCCAACAGAAGAAGAGGAAAATGGGCCCCGAGCGCAACAAGATCATCCGCTCGGAAATACAACGCCTTCTCAAATTGAAGCAAATACGAGAAGTTATCTATCCCGAGTGGTTAGCCAATGTTGTGCTAGTTCCCAAGCACGGAGGAAGATGGCGAATGTGTGTTGACTTTACTAACCTCAATGAAGCATGCCCCAAGGATTGTTATCCCTTACCAAGCATAGATCAGCTAGTTGATTCTACCGCAGGATGTGCGCTACTATCAACTTTAGATGGAGACCAAGGGTACAACCAAATTCCGATGGCGACTATTGATCAAGATAAGACCAGCTTCATCACGGATGCAGGCACCTTTTGTTACCTAGTCATGCCATTTGGGCTGAAGAATGCGGGAGCTACCTACCAAAGGTTAGTAAGTCTTATGTTCACAGGACTTATTGGGAAGTCAGTAGAGGTTTACGTTGATGATACTGTAGTTAAAAGTAACACTGCCGAAGAACATCCCGAGGACCTACGGAAAGCGTTGGTCATTATGAACAACTTTGGCATGAAAGTTAACCCTCAGAAGTGTTCTTTTGGTATCCGAGGAGGAAAATTTCTGGGATTTATGGTTACGGAGAAAGGAATTGAAGTAAACCCCGAAAAGGCAGAAGCTATCATGGGGTTACCTACTCCGAGGACGGTAAAAGATGTCCAAAAGTTAACTGGAAGAATGGCCTCGTTAAGTCGGTTTGTCTCCAAGTCCGCAGAAAAAAGGGCTTCCCTTCTTCAAGATACTTCGAAATGTCAAGGAATTTCAGTGGACCCCTCAATGCGAGGAAGCTCTTGAAGAATTGAAAAGATATATGTTGAAACCACCTTTGCTGGTAAAACCTATTCCCCAAGAAGAGTTGTTCCTGTATTTATCGGTTGGAGAAGAGGCTATTAGCGCTGTCTTAGTCAAAGACCAAGATGGAGAACATCACCCGGTATATTACGTTAGCAAAACTCTCCTCGGAGCCGAAACCCGATATACCCTAACTGAGAAACTAGTTCTAGCATTGGTTACCACGGCTCGTAGGCTACGTCCCTACTTTCTATCTCATCCAATAACCGTGCTAACTAAGTACCCCCTGAGAGCAATTCTTAACAAGCCTGAATCATCAGGAAGACTGATAAAATGGGCCGTAGAGCTTACTGAGTACGATATTTCCTATGCTCCGAGACCATCAATCAAAGCGCAAGTTCTGGCGGACTTTGTAACAGAACTCACGGGCATGGGATCCGAGGAAAAGGAGTCACGATGGCAGATATATGTAGACGGATCCTCGGTAAGTACCCATGGGGGGGCTGGAATAGTTTTGGTAAATCAAGAAGGAGAGGAGGAAAGACTCCATTTTGCAGTTAGAATAGATTACCCCCTCTCTAACAATGAAGCCGAGTACGAAGCTCTCCTTATTGGTATGAGATTAGCAAAGGAAGGAGGAATAAAGAGAGTACTCCTCCATAGTGACTCCCAATTGATTGTCCAGCAAGTTAAAGGGTCATATGAGGCCAAAGAAGAAAGAATGCAAGAGTACCTACAAGTTGTCCGTCAAAGGTCCGAATGGTTTGAAGAGTATGACATAGTTCAAATTCCTCGAAAAGAAAATCAAGAGGCGGACGCTTTGTCCAAGATGGCTACACAAACAGCTGCAATACATACTCGAAAGATTACTCTACTGCATGCCAATGAATCTGAAAAGAGCGAAGGCCGAGAAGTGAGCACAATTTCAGATCCTTCATCTAGCTGGGTGACCCCTATCAAAGCCTATTTGCAGAACCCCGAGGGATACTCCTCGGACAAGAATATTCAGCGAATGATGTTCAGAAAAACCCTCCGATACTTCCTAAAAGACGGGATACTCTTCCGAAGGACATACTTATGCCCCCATGCTCGATGCCTCAATGAAGAGGAGGCCCAACTAGCCTTAGCAGAAACTCACGAGGGGGTATGTGGGAGCCATACTAGTGGCGAAAGCATGGTTGGACGCTTGATTCGACAAGGCTACTATTGGCCCACGATGGCCAAAGATAGCAAAAGCCATGCCGAAAGATGTAAACCATGCCAAGCTTACGCCCCTCGGACCCATCTACCCGCAGCCCCTTGGGAACCCTCTCTGAACCCCTGCCCATTCTCTAAGTGGGGTATTGATATACTTGGACCCCTCATCCCTGATGCCGGTCAAAAGAAATTTCTGCTGGTAGCCGTTGACTACTTTACCAAATGGGTGGAAGCGGAACCCTTGGCTAGGGTAACCGCGGGGGCCGTTATCAATTTTCTCTGGAGAAATATTATTTGTCGCTTTGGTGTCCCTCGGAGCCTGGTAAGTGACAACGGTTTGCAGTTTACTGATCAAGGATTGCAAAAATGGTGTGATCATTGGGAGATAAAACATCGCTTTGCCTCCGTGGGATACCCTCAAGCAAATGGCCAAGTAGAAAGAACCAACAGAACCCTCTTGAAGAACATGAAGGCCCGACTTGATTGGCATAAAGCTAAGTGGGTTGAGGAGATACCCGGGATATTGTGGGCCTATCGGACCACGCAAAGTGTTGCTACGGGCGAAACCCCTTTTAGTCTATCCTACGGGTGTGAAGTTGTTTTGCCCTCAGAGGTCTCCATAGAAAGCTGGCGAGTCAAAGAATATGAAGAAGTGGCCAATAGCTCAAATCTAGCCCTTGCCCTTGACCTCCTCGAGGAAAAAAGGACCCGAGTAGCCCTCCGAATGGAAGAGTACAAGGCTCGGATGTCACGATATTACAATGCCAAGGTAAAACCCCGAATCTTTCAAGTTGGAGATTTAGTGATGAAACGAGCAGGGGCCTCTAAGAATGTGGGTAAACTAGATCCACGATGGGAAGGACCCTACAAGATAGTGGAAATTGTAGGACCTACGACTTATCGGCTTGCCAATTCCGAGGAAGCAATACTTCGCAACACGTGGAACGCAAGCAACCTTAGAAAGTACTATGCTTAATGTAATAGTTATACATGAATAAAAAGTGTTCATATACGAGGGGATATAGTACAAAAGAAAGTAGAATTGTCCGACAAAATGATGGCTCTATATATGAGACATCAGGACAATCCGATAACACTAAAAACCCTCCGTATTATGAACTAAACTCATTTATAAGCTAAGTCCCTCCCATAGGACGTTTTCCCTCTCGGATAAGTCTTCGACGTTGTTCCTCGGAAAGGGAGACTGGGTCATCAAAGAACACAGTTCCGATCGCAAAATCTCTAGTAGGTGAAGGAGGAAACTCCTCGGAGACTTGACGAAGGTTAAGCTCAGGAAGGAGCAAGCTCGAGGGGAACTCTGGTAAAGCTTGTACGGCATCTTGGCACAACTTATAGCCTATGTGCACCAAGTCACGCATCTCACCCCGGAGAGACTCACGAAGATTGGATGGGCCTACCACCTCCAACACAGCTTGGACTCGGGCCATGACCACCTCTATCGCATGGGAACGAGTTATCCCTAGCAGCTGCTGACTCAAGGCGTCTCTTTCCAGCGTAGCCTGTGTTAACTGCTCCTCCGAGGACCGCATTTGGCCATGTAACTCCTCAATTCTCCGCCCTAAGTTCAAGACGCGTGCTTTTTCAAGCACTAATTGGCGTTCCAATTCCCACGCCTTATCCTTCTCGAATTGTAACGCCTGGATGTGAGTCTCCTGAGCGGACTCATGAACTTCCTTCAAATGGGCTATCTCCACTTGAGCCTCCAAGAGACCTCGCTCTAACTCATCCCGACGACGATATACTAAGCCTGGATCTGAAGAGGAACTTCCGTAAGATCCGAGAGCATCCAACACCATATAAATCTGGTCAAAAAACAAAGCAAGGGGCATCAGACCAGAAGACAGGTTAGTACTAAATAAAATGAATAAATACCTCACACAGGTCTTTACAGGCTAAATCCTGGAGAACGGGTACCGAAAGGGTTTTTATCAGCTCACAATCTGTTACGTTCAATAAACCACTAAGAAAGTTTCGGCAAAACCCCACTGCTGATCCGAGAGGAGAAACATCCTGATTAACCCCGGGGGGAAGAGTTCTCCCGGGGGAAGGGTGCTCCTCGGGCGGTGGTGCAGGAATACGAATAGGGATATCTTCCCGGGGCTGCATATCCTCTGTACTAGAAGAGCGAAGATACTCCTCTAATACATTTACCACGGTAGAATTATGAGGAATGGGCTGTGATACTACAGGACTCATGTGAAAATCCGTTTGAGAAAGAGTTGCTATCAGATCCGATGATCCAGAAGGAATTATATAATTGACTGGGGGGGCTGCCACAGGTTCCTCCTCCTCTGAGGAAATTTCAACCATTGCCTCACTCATGAGTGGAGGGGAATCACCAACCTTCGTCCCCCCGGGAATACCATGCAATGCTCTCCCCAAGAAAACGTCAGTAGAAGACCCGAGAGAAAAGGCTCCCATCTCCGCTCCTGCAAAAGATGTCAGTAGGAAAACGGTCCGAGGACACCAATAAAAGTTGCATGCTAGAAAATGATTAGTAGAACTTACGAAAATGAAAGTTACTGTGAAGAGGACGAGAAGCAGGAGTGCATCCTTCCACCCCCTCCTGTAAACCTGCCAAAACCAGAGCCTCGGGGAAATCCAATAGCCCAGATATGTCATGAGAACCAGAGAAAAGTCCCGAGTGAAGCAATATCTCCCTCACTTGCCCTCGTGTTTCGGTGTTGGGTGCGATATACCCCAGACCCCATCGGATGGGTACACCCCATGATCTGGCTGACTGGCCTCTCGGACGGACAAAGAAAAATCTCCGCCTCCAATCCCCTCTACTAGAGTGGGAACTGGATACACGAGTGAAGATATCTTCCTTGTCCCGATAGGTCAAGCTAAAAAAGGGGGTCCCCTCTGAGCAAGGTTGAAGGGTAAATATTGTCCCCACCCTATAGGGGGACATGGGAAGGTTTAAAAGCTCACTACGAAGGATGTACCCTACCAGATGGCTATAAGAACTTGGTGTTAACTGACTCGGACACACCTGCCAATACCGAAAAAGTATTTGGAAAAAGGGGTGAAAAAACATCCGCAACCCGCAACGCATCTGTTCGGAATAAATGGCCATGTAACCCGAGGGGGGTGCGTAAGCCCTTTGGCCCGAGGAAGGCACTATTATATCATAATCTTCGAACTCTAAGTTATAACCAGTAAAAAGAGATCTTACCGAGTTCTCACATTCTGCACTCATAGTGGATCCTACACGTCCTTTGCCTATCAATCTTGATGGATTAAGAGGAATCAAATCGAACTCCGAAGACTCATCCGCCAAAGGATATGGCTCCCTACTCATGAATATCTCCCTGATATGATTGACTCTACGTGAATTTGTAGATGGAGTCCTACGAGCCACTCCAAGAGAGGAACTAGCACCAAGTGTCGTTTGATTCTCGGATGGATTGTCCCTCGGAGGAACCCTTGATGATCCAGAAGGACCCCGAGCGGTATCCCGAGAAGAACCGCAAGATGAAGTCGAACCAAATCTTCTATAATAAGGAGGCATCATCGTATCAAGTAAGTATTATTTTTGTACTTGCAATTATGAAAGAAAATCAAAGACTAATAAGGATTAGGAGATAAGTGCATAATTGGTAAAAATCCTATGCGCATATATACTCTTTAAGTCAGAGTTAAAAGTAGAAGTTTAAACTTCTATTATATCAACTAAGGGACACGTGTTGAAAAAACTTTTTGATTAAGAAGGACACGTACCCTATTTAACCATGCAAAGTAACACCTCCTACTTAGGAAGTCTACTTAGTCAGCAACTTTTTGAAAATTATCATTATCCATGCTAATTGAAATTTAACTATACAAACAAAAAGCAGAAAAAGGGAAATTGAACAAAATTATTTATTTAAGCCGAAGAGCCCTCGGAAGGGATAATAAATACAAAGAACGTTTATTTTAAAAGTAAAAAATTACAAAGATAAAATTAAGCCCCCGTGGAAGGAGGGAGGGAAGAAGTTGTCTCCTCGAGGGAAGTACCCAATGGAGCAAGACGAGAAATTGGGGAAAATACTCCCCCGGAACCACTAGCTCTCGGACTCGGACTTGTGGCAGAGCGCATCGGAGACGGTGTTGGAGAATACTTGGAAGATAGCAAACCCCCAAACCTCCCCACAAAGTACTTGCAATCATCGGGAGTCGGCCTCTTTAGCTTACGAAGGTCAAAAGATTTTGAGAAATCAACCTCCGACCTTATCAGAGACTTAGCCAACCTAGCACACTCCAGATAACCCCATAAAAGGTGGCCTGTCAACAGCTCGTGAGAAGACGTCTCGGGTACTCCTTCTTGCTGTCGTGAAATCTCCCGCTGAGCGAATTGAACGGCTGCATCCACCTTAGCTTGCACGTCCTCGGGAGATAGAAAGTTTACCAACTTTTCTTCAGCTGACTCAGCCCTATCAGTAACTTGGCCCAATGTCTCCTGAAGAACTCTTTCTCTCTCATTCCCGTCCGCTACTGCCTTCTCGAGAGCCGCAATACGAGTAGTGAAGACCTCCTCGGACTCCTTCCTTTCCTTCTCCAGAAGAGTTATCTTAGCCGCTACAACCTTCTCGGACGCCTCCATCTTTTTATAAGCGGACTCGGCAGCGTTTAAGTTACCTTGCAAATCCGCCCTCGCCTTCTCTGATTCATTAAGAGCAAATTCGTAGTCGGAAATCTTGGTTTGAAGAATATCCTCCCTAGTTTGGCTCTCTTTATCTCGGACTAAGAGAGATGCCAATTGCGCTCGGAGTACTTCTAACTCTTCTTTGTCTTTCCGACCGTGCTCTTCAACAGCAGTGACCGCCTCTCGAGTCTTTCCAATCTGTGGAAAATCAACAATAAAGAATTTAACAGAGGTATATTATATAATTTCAGAGGATTAATTTAGAGAAGCTTACCATGAGTCCTAGCCAGTTAAGACTGGTGTACAAAAATTGGTACCCCTCGGCGGGTGTTGAACTAGAGGAGGCGAAAAATCGGAGAATATCTTGATAAGCTTCCCCCACTGACCGAGATGAAAATTGCCCCTCGAATCCACTAGGAGGAATAGGCTCCTGGAATGTATGACCCCTCGGAGACAAAGTCACCGGAACATGCCCCCTCGGAGGAGTCATATCCTTTACGAGAGTCATCACTTCTGAATTTGTAAATATGGCCCGGGAAACACCCACTGTTGTGAAGGGGCTAGTCTCTCCTAACAGGGACTTCAGAATCCCCTCCTTCACCTCCCTATCCTCGGAAGAAGGATCAAACTCCCCTTGAGTGTCTTCGGAGTCCCCTCGTAACCCTTCTTGCTCGGGAATGTTGAATTGGGCCAGAAAATCCTCCTCTACAACAGGTGCAAACTGACAGTGAGAAAAAGAATGAAACTAGAAAAAATTGTGGAAAGAGGGCGAATAACGGATACTCACCATATAATGAAGACTCTTCTACCATTGGAGCCTTGCCTTTATCTACGACAACTGCATCAAAAAAGGGAAAGTATTAGTGCGAGATAACAGTCTACCAAAAATCTTTAAAGAACTTGTTAAGACTCACCACGAGGACCTTCTGAAGATATACGCTCAGTGGAAACAGGAGAAGGGTCATCGGAAGATACATCTATCACTCCCGTAGTCTTCTGGATAGCTCCTTCTTCAACTGTCCTCGGAAATATTCCTTCTTCAGACGCCCTCGGAGAACTCCCTATATCAGATCCGGAAACGGGCAAATCTCCTGTACTAGACTTGGAAACTGGCACTAAAGCCCAAGAAGAGGAAGGAGCTACTTGGCGCAAGGGAACAGCGCTCCTGATAACCCCCGTCGTATCCATGCATAGAAGAGAATGGTCCTCGTGCAATCCACCCTTCTCTGAACCCGCATGCCCGCCCTCGGGAGCGTTAACCTCATCTTCCTCGTGATCACCCTCCTCCGGTATCTCAGAAACACCACTAGGAGTAGGCTCCCTCGGACTCGACTGCAGATAGTAATTTGCCATGACATCTCCTGCATCACCCCACCAATAACGTGTATAAGCACAATTTACCACTGTACTCGGAAAGAGAATAAAAAGAGTAAAAGAACGAATGAAGAAACTTACGAAAGAAACTCCTCGCCTCGGGAGACAAAGACAAAGGATGTTCCACGGCGTCATCGGTAACGACTACGTAGTGAAGACCGGAAGTCTCGTACAACATTGAAAAGTCATCTGATTCCATCAGTTTGTGCTGAGAAATTATAGGAGATAACACCGCCTCCTGATCCAGAGCGTGTACGGGAGTAGTACCCTCTCGCCAATCAAAGGGCACATCCCACTCACCATTAACAGGGCCCACGAAGAAGTATCTGTTCTTCCAGACGCTATGCGAGGTAATAGCGGCGCCCAAGATCCTCTTCGTGGAATCCCCTGTGTTGTCCCGGTGACGAACATTATAGAAAGGATACCCCCCGGGCGATACCGCCACGTCAAAGATCGAAAGAAAGTGATCCACTGAACACTCTAGACCATTCACGTGGCACCAAAACACGTAAATACAAATAGCAGCAAATCCGTTCGGCACCATTTGACTTGGGCTGATATTGCAAGTCTTAAAAAGCTCGCAGAAGAAAGGGGACATAAATGAGCGCCACCCGTACTTAACCTGAGCAAAAAATACTGTCAACATACCCGGAGGAGGGTAGCATGCCCTCTCATCCTTCGTCGGAAGTCGGAAGACCATATTTTTCTGAAAGACACCAGTTGAGGTAAACAGATCCGCTACCTGCTTATGAGTAGCAATGTTCCGCGTCTTTTCCACCTTAGCAAAAGTCCGAAGAGGCGGTTCCTTTGATTTGGGAACCCTAGCTTTTTTCGAGGAAGTAGCACCGCCCTCAGCAACAGCAGCAATTTCTCCCTTACGTTTGCGAGTAATAACTCCCACCGGAATACCCCTCGCACTCGTAGAAGTGTCAATCGGAGCAGTAACCCCCGAGGAGGTAACAGCAGCTACAGGATTCACATTGGCAGAAGAAGCCATGGATATAAAAAGAGGAAAGTTTTTTTTATTGGAACTGAGAATTGCGAGAGAATAAGAGAAGAAATTTGTAACTCTGGGAGAGAATTATCGCGAAATACACTTGTGTGAATGAAGAAAAGAAGAGGAACAGTACCCTATTTATAACCTAAAATTACAACGGTCAGATGCCCATAAAGACGTGGCATTTATTCGTGACTCCACGTAACTGTCGCCTGCTCACGCCACGCCGTCCAGGTTCTGCCCGTTGCCAACGGTAAGATACTTCAAATCCCCAAGCTGGTCAAACGGCAGTCCACAACCTGCTCTCCCGAGATCTTCGCCTGCTTAATGACAATACCCTAGGGGTATTCAGGTAAAATCACTTGCAAAACTCTAAATATACGTATTTATCTCTTGAATAAATATCAAAAAAGGAAAAAATAAATATAGGGACACTAAGCAGAAAATAACCCATCACCTCACTGAGGACGATGATTTAAAATTCCGCTTGTCTCTACGAGGACAATCGAAATTTGGGGGGGCTAGTGTTAACCCTAAAAAATAAAATAAAGGAGATTACTCCTACTCGGAAAAACAATATATGGACAATACTATTGTCACGAGTCCTTCCGATGAGAGGTACCTATAAAGAAAGCCCCTCGGAGGATTGCCCTACCTTTCGGTCACTGACCCGAAAAGGTTTATAAGAGCACCCGAGGAGAAACATAAGAGTCCCTTGGAAAGTCAAACGGTGAATGAAAAGCAGATATCAACACGGCATCGGAAAAAGAGCAAACCCCGATGGACCCGTATGACTCCGATATCCACCAAATGCTCCAAGAGGGACCAAAATGGACCCCGAGTCCTATGAACTTACAAGAAAACTTCCTTGCTGAATACTCCTCGGAAAAGACGACACTCGGATTTATCCGAGGACCCAATTTTGGAGAAAATCAAGAAATAAACATCCAGTGAATACAATCCGAGAACTCTCGAGAAGAAATCTCACTTTCAGTAAAGCAAATACAGCCCTCGGACACAAAATCACAGTCCTCGGAAGTTATACCAAGCCCTCGGGGATCACATTTACCCCCTCAGAGATCACTCCTGATTGTTGAAGAAAATACCCGAGTCAAGAAGGAGAAATAAGAGCCCTCGGAAGAATAGTCCTATCAGAACAATCTACATCAGAAGCCCTCGGAGATATTAGAAGACACAAAAGCTAATCCAGTCAGCACCTAGTAGATAAAAGATAAACATTATCCTAATTTTTACACCTGTATCAAAGTAACAACAACACCTGCCCTTACCAAAACGCATGCACAATGACACCTGCCCCTACCAAAGTCTATATAAAGGGAGGTGATCAATGTTCTTGAATTCATTCGAGATGTGAGTAAAACCCAAATTGGAGAAGAATACGACCTTAGGGTCCCTTTCTGAGTGACCATGTATCCTAGGAACTTCCCTCCTCGGATGCCGAATGAGCACTTTCGAGGGTTGACCTTCATCCCAAACGTGTCCATGATTTCGAAGGCTCGGGGACAGGTTTTGGGCATGGTCTTCTTCCCTTTGGCTTTTCACAATCATGTCATCCACATAAACTTCCATTGTATCTTCGATTAGACCTTCGAACATAAGATTGACCACCCTTTGATATGTGGCCCCAACGTTTTTGAGCCCGAAGGGCATGACCATGTAGCAGAGGGTGTCGATGTCCGTAATGAAGCTAGTATTCTCTTGGTCGGTGTTGGCCATGGGGATCTTATTGTAGCATTGGTCTTCATCCATGGTGAATAGGAGGGCGCAACCGATCGTGGAGTCGACCATCATATCGATGCTTGGAAGCGGATAACAATCCTTAGGACATGCATTGTTGAGATCTGTGAAGTCCACGCACATGCGCCATAGAGCTCCCATTTTGCGAAAGAGAACCATGTTGGCCAGCCATTTTGGGTAGCATACTTCACGGATATGATGGAGGTCTATCAATCGTTGAACCTCGACCCAAATAACCTTATTGCGCTCAGGACCAATGTTGCGTTTTCGCTGTTGGACGGGTTTGGTTGTGGGATACACGTTGACCTTATGTACACATATTTTTTGATTAATTCGCCCAGGGGACCGTCCTTCCAAGAGAAGAGGTGGTGGAATAACTTGAGTGTGGCCGTGATGGCCTTTTCTATATCCTCTCTGATGTTGGTACCGATCTTGACTGTTTTTCTCTCGGCTCCTTCTACAAATTCTATCAATTTGAGTTCTTCTGCGGGTTGGACCCAGACCTCCTCCGTTCAATTAACAGAATAATCATAATTAACCACAACAAAAAAAAAATATATATATATCTATATATATATAAATATACTTTTTAACTTTTCTGTTGATGAAATTTGAGGAATTTCTTGTTAAAATGTTAGTAAATGTTAATTTAAGTAAATACATATTATTGATAAAAAAAACTTATGCGATAAACTTTAATGTCGTAAGGTTAAGTTAAATCAAATATAATTTATGTACGTAGTCGATATCTCAAGATTTATCTTAAGCAAGTATATATTTACATTTATACAGGTAGTTATCTTTTTTGTAATCTTAGAAAATCGTTTCAAATGGTAATTAGTAATATTAAGTAAAATATGATAAATTATCTAATTTGATGCACAATCAATCTTCAAAATAAATTACTTAACTAGATTTATGAAAAATCGTTCTTTAAGTCTCTAGTCAATCCAAGATTTTTCGTAATCATGACATTAAGCAAATATCCTATGAAGTAATGTCTTAAATTGTATAACTTATCATTCACTAACATATTTCGAGAAAGTCGAAACTAAGTGATAAGGGCTTTGTGAAACCTTCTAAGATGTTAATGGGTAAAAGGGTTGGGGTTCGTTGAATATATTTTCTGAAATAACTTAATCCCCTTTTGCTAAGACCTGCATAGAAATAGGCTACTGATGTGAGTAAAGGCAAATCAACAATAGTATTTATATTAATCGTGGGTGCGACTAACTCTCGATGAGGTAATTCTACGATATTCCAAGGTAAAAGAGCTCTTGGCCAATTAGAGAAAAAAATATAGAAATTTAGTTCCAATATAAGAAACCCTAGGGTCGTATTCTTCTCCAATTTGGGTTTTACTCACATCTCGAATGAATTGAAGAACATATTTGAAGAAATTCTGATGACGAGTTGGAATAGTTTGTGGGTTCCGAACTTTTATAGTAGTTGAAACCTAATAAGATAGCAATTACAACCCAAAAAAATAAGTAATTGGACATGGACTTGGAAACCCCCTATTTGCCAATAGAAATGTTGGCCTACTTCCACACCAGATATATAGTATAACCATTTTAGTGTGTTGATGGAACATGATTGCACATCCATATTGCCCTCTGAAAAAATAGAACTTTAAACAAAATTATTTTGATCCAACCACCTCTTTGTCTACTTGAATCGAATAGTTTGAATATAAATAATCAGATAATATTCCCAGTTATTTTGATCTATTTTTAGAAATTCAAGTAACCAATTCCATATTTAATCTTATTATTAATCAAGAATCACTTATATAGCTAGAACGACCCTCACAAATTGTGAATACTAATTTGTTAATAATTAAGCGGATTGAAGATATAGCGTCATCATTCGTTGGAATCGAAATATATGCAAGATCGGGATCACAATTTGTATCGATTAAACAAATTGTTGGAACTCCCAAAGTAGTACACTCTCGTAGGGCAGGGGTATATTCTTCATGTTGGTCAATGATGATTAAGATTACCTTAAATTACATAACATTGTATTTATAACTTATAAAAATATTAATACGTAAATCAAATCAGGATAAATGCTCAAGGAATGTTTAAGTTACGATACACAAAAACATTAGATGATTAGACCACGAAAGTAGCTATGATAATCTTATAAAACTTATGTAAGGGTGTGTTAAACATGATAAATATACTATTTATGTGCTATTGAGAAATCTAAACAATATTAATTCGTGACTAAAAATTATATTCAATTGATTCGAGCCATTGTTATATATTATAAGAGTCATGTGCGAGTGATAAATCATGGAATCATGATAATTATTTTCAATCATAAACTAAAAACATAAAGTATGCAAAATAAGTTGAAAATCGTCGCAGTCTCGGGTTTACCTTTAATCGGAGATCCAAATGAACTTTGTTTCCAAATTGTTTTTGAGGTTTCAATCCCTAATACCATGGGAAACATGTGTCTACGAATTGAAATGAAAACACAAATGTTTGCTATGCTAAATAATTATTGTACACATATAACATGCTTTAGGATTTCTGGACTACAGCCTACGATTTATGCATTACGACCTTCTAAATCTCAATATTTGGGAAACATGTCTTCATATAAAAGTTATTGGAAGTTATCGAGAGTGTGTGGTTATAGATCTTGAGCAAAAATAATTTTTCTAAGGTGCATGGCCGAATGGACAGTTCTACGCAATAAAAGTTTTGTGGTGTTTGCAGGTGAAAAAAAAAAGATGAAATCAAGCCTTAGGATGAATTTTTCCTGAAAGTAAAAAAAAAATGAGATTGGTAGAAAGAAAGAATGTTTAACCGCAATGGTTTTGGTGTGAAAATTGTTGGAAAAAATCTACTATTTATTACCAAAAAGTCATGTTAAATAGTTTTGATTAAGGCCTCACCCTAATTTCTTTATCATTGGCCACCTAATTCAAATTCTAATAACATAAATGAGAGATGTGGCTGATTTTTATTCCATAATTTATTATGTGATATGTTTAATTAAAAGAAAATACATATAGATAACATAAATGGGAGATGTGCCTGCTTTTTGTTCCATAACTTATAACTTATGATGTGATATGTCTAATTAAAACAAAATACATATAGATAATATATACAATTTAGGTTAAAACAATTTAGTATGTCTAATTTATATAGGTTAAAAGAATTTAGGCTAAGGTCCCACTTTGATTTTTTTACAACTAATCACCAAAATATGATTTTAATTGTCAAAAGACTGTTGGCTGACTTTAATCCATGAAATTAAGATGTGACATTTTTTCTTATTGTTTATAATTAAAATCAGTTATACATAAATATATATTTATAAAAATATTTACTTATGTAAGATTTCTAAGTAATTCAAAGCACCACATTCAATACACACACACACACACACATATATATATATATACATATATTTCAAATCTATTAACTAAAGATATATGATGGATACAAAATAATAAAAGGATTGATTTTTCAGATCAAGGACTAAAATGTAACTTTTTCCAAATGTTTGGGTCAAATGACATTATTGAAATTTTGAGGACTAAAATGGAAATATTTTAATTTCTTTCAAATTTCAAGGGCATTGCAACTAGTGTTACTCTCGTTGGAGTAACAGAAGCACTTGATGAGGGTCGCCAGAGTGCAGATGCTCGGATTAGTTATATATAAACATATATATACACATTTGTGACTTTAGCATGTTAACATAATTGATGAGCAGTCCCTAGGTCACACTAGATCAATCTTGATTATATACATTTTGTCAACACGATTTAGACGAGTTCATTGGATTGCAGATTCGAGAGAGGGAGGGTGGGGTAGTCTTTTTATTATCGTTGAACCAAGAGAGAGGGCTACAAGTGGGATCGTAGGATTGTGGAGGCAGAAACACTACAAACTAACTTAAAAGAAAATTATGATAAAGTTGAGGCTATAATGCCTTTTTCTATTGAGGGTTTGTGCTCAAACTGTTGAAGTTGTTGTTGATCTGAACTTAGTTGTCTTGTGGTAGTGTTGAATGAACCCCCTATTTATGGGGGTGTCTTGGCCAAGTGAGGGTGAGTCTTCTGTAATAACTTTCTGAAAGACTGGTGACCAATAAAATATCCTTCTGTACCAAGTGTGGGTCTTCTCGTGGTCCAATACTTTATCGAGAGTGGGTCAAACCGATGGGACCGGTTGTTTATTTATTTATGGTGGGTGATTGGTGGTTTTATTCATAAATGTAGTAGATTCTTTTGGGTGGCGATCTTCTCGGAGTGACGGTTTCGTTATTTCCCTTTGTAGCCTCTCTTTAACTATAACTTGCTCCTCTTATCAATTATGTTTAAAGAAACAGACTTGTGCCAATATCGAAGTTAGCGTATCTAGTAAGTGTTAGCGCGATGCCTATTGGTATGAGTTGTGGCCCTCAAGATCTTTACCCGAGAGGGAGACTCATTTGGTGCTTGTGTTGGCGAGTCTTTTCGAGGAGTTATGTCCACGGGGATCTGAGAAGTGTTATTCAGAGAAGTATCTGAGAAAGAGGCATCATCCAGGAAGGGGAGGGAGCAGCGAGAATAGGTTTTCGAGGTTTACTCAAATGGGACTCCGGGGGGGGGGGGGTTAATTGGCGTTGTTTGTGGGCGGATATTTCCCGTGTCCACCTTTCAACCTTCTAGATGTCTCACTTCCTAAACTAACATCGAGTGTATTCTTGCACCCAGTGTTCAATCCATAAAAAATTGTTGAAGTAGTACCCCGTTTGTGAAGTAGTGTTCTGGACACCTCTTCGTTATGCTTTCGAATCGTTCTCATGCTTCTGACGATGATTCTCTATCCATCTGTCGAAAATTAACTATATCACTTCTCATCGTTGTTGTCTTTACCGGTAGGTAGAATTATTGTAAGAATAGTTGTGTCATCCGTTCCCACGTTGTGATTCAATTATTCAACAATTCATTTACCCACCTTTTAGCTCTACCATTCAAAGAAATGGAAATAACAACAATTTTGCTGAATCATAACTAAGTTCAAATACTTTGCACGTCCCAATAAAGTACTTGCGATGTGCAATTGGATCTTCACTAAATCCTCCTCTAAATTGATTTTGGTCGATCATAGGTTGTTTCAATACATGATCCAATGCCTTCAAGTGTTGGTAGGACTTCTAGTCTTGTAGGTCGAAGAAAATATCCTCCTCCAAAATTTTGTCAATTTGTTCCTTCTACTGTTGGTGGTCCCTATTGTGTACCTCTTGGTGGAGTTGGTCCATCTTTGGTGTTTGGCTTGTTGAGTTTCTCCTTTAACTTACGTCTTTCCCCGAAGTCTTTGTCTTTCGATGGAGTTCCGAGAGTTACGATCTTTTACCCTATTGTATTCAATCAAAAAAGGGTCAATCGAGCTACATGCCCTTCTCATAAGATGTTATAAGACTTCTTGTGCGCATTCACTAATTGAATAAAGAGACCAATGTAATAGTCATAGAAAACCTCAACTTATGCGACTTGAGTAGGATCAAGCTTGAAAGGAATGGACGGGCGTAGACTTAATAGTGAACGCTGCTTATATATATATATATATGAGATCGAAGAGTCCTAATTTTGAGCTTTATTTAGTTCCCGATCTCTCTTGCCCCAAGACCTGTACTTCTGAAAGTAAGATATGGTACCTAAACCGCTTCCATCCAATATTGAATTCAATACATAGCATGAATTCAAATCCTTCATTTCTCCCTAATGCCATGTTTCTGATTGATGGTCCTAAGAGTAAAGTTTCCCAAAGAGTCAAGAAGATAGATTCATGAATCGACTTCCGATCCCATGCTCAAACTAACAATCTCTACGTTTGAAGTTGCAAGTTCAACCTGACTGTTTCCTAGGCTCTGCTCGCTTCTTTCTATCTCTGGGTCAAATAGTAATGGTATCACAGTGTCTCGGCGTGTCATGCACTACTGGTACCTGAAATTCGAACATAGTAGTAAGTGTTTATCACAAATCAACAATAATAAAACTGCTAACAAATATACCGTTACTTCCCAGTAATGGCGCCAAAAAATGGTGTATGTGTGTGTTACTCTTATGTGTTGGATTAATGGATTCAAATTGAAAGTATACAAGTCAGTTATAATAAAATGGTAAGTAAGTATAACTGATCAAGTATCGAATCCCCATATAGTATATATTTGAACTTTAGAAATTATATTGTTGAATATTGAATACATTTTTGCTTTTGTTTTCAAATGAAGAAAGATAAATATTAATTAACTACTTATTACTTTAATGTTTTAAACTAAAATGCAGATTTAAGATTAACAATTGATTAACTATGGATTACAAGTAAAGGAATTAACTAACTAAAGCTATGCTAACGAAATACAAAATTTTATTGATGATCGGTTGTTATCTAAGTGTAAAATAGATTAAGTAAAATGTATGTAGAAGATGGATTTCATTAATCTCGGATGCGTGTATTTCATACATAAAATACCAATGATCGCCATGCAAACCTTTTTTTTAATTGATGATTGCTTTGCATTCAAGCTGACATGATAAGTTAGCCACCTCTCGTATGTACTGAAAAATCCTTAAATTTCTATGATGTCAGGACGTTAAGCACTTTCCCCTCGCCAGAAGTTCACCATGCCATAAGATTCATACAACATTTTAGAAGAGAATTTGAGTTATCAACTACGATCTAGATTCCACGACACGATGCACGTTCACCATGTTATGGGATTTTGCCATGGTATTTTGTCGGATTTAGACCTTTGGAATTATAAAACATTTTATGGATTATTTTAGTCGAATTCTGCTATTTGATCTTAAAAATGGGGGTGTCACAATGCTAGTGTTGCATTAACAATCTTCTATGCATAATTCAATATTATACAAGGTTGCTCAACATCACTACTCTACTATGATAGAAACACATGTGTAAAGCATACCAAACAGCATAAGCAACAAATAATATCTAACAAAATAAAAACATCAATAACCTTAATCAAAACACAGGTCCAAGGTACATGATGCGTATTATATATATATATATATATATATATATATATATATATATATATATATGTGTGTGTGTGTGTGTGTGTGCGTGCGTGTGTGTGTTCTTCTTTTATCTCAATACACACTATATTGCAAGTATATGAGCTCAAGTAATATAAAAATAAAAAGTAAAGTTTATTACCCAAGTATTGAATTCCACGAGGACTATAAGTAAACTACACAATCAATTACTTTTAACTACTTGAATGAATTTAATTGATTTGATTGGATTGGAGTTGTAAACAATGATGATTAAAGAGCTTAGATGTTCGGGTTCATGGGATATTCACTATGGTCATTAATTTCCTCATTCATGTTTATATTCATGGCTTCTTTCGATACCACAAGTGGAAATGGCCCGACTTATCTTTTCCACAGACTCACAGGTTTACTTATCCCACTAAACGTGTTATGTGGCTACGCTAGTTATCTCCCATAACTTCAGATAAGTATTATGTTGATCAGGCATAATAAGGCATCAGACACAAGATAAATGAATAAATATAAACTAAGCAATCAATAGAAATCAAATCATAAGTCCTCACATAGTTTCAAATGTAATTAACTTCCTAACTCTAAGAAAAAACTAGTAGCCAATCATAGTTTCAATGAACATATTCTACATAATAAATAAGTAATGAAATAAATGGAATTACGGAGAAGAAATATCGTGTTTGAATGATTATCTAGGATAGTTGTGAATTCCTCTCGATCAGTTTACTCCACCGGGTATGAATGACTCTTAGGGCATCCTGGACAAGGTAAAATTGACTCCCACCTTTTCCATTAACCAGGGCGAACACTGCCTGTTGTTCGAATGGCGTGATCATATGTTTCTTTTAGGCGTTTTCTGTAGGCGAATATTTCTCGTGTCCACCTTCTGACCTTCTGTTGATTTTCCTGTCAACATACTTCACGTCAGACTTCACCATATTCTTAACCCTTGCTTCCGATATTGCACTAGTGAGTTGATGAATTTCCAGTAAACCAGTATTGTTAACAGGATGATAATTCACCTGCTTAAAATAAAACAATGAACCAATTACTGGAATTACCAAATATATTATGCGACCTAATTCTGCAATACAGGTATCACACCTCTCGGAGCACATTTCCGACAAAAGCCAACATGAGGAATGCAAGGCTAAGGCAGAATCTCATAAATGAAGGCTCTCGGAACTCATGCTACTGACCAAAACTCTCGGAAAGAATGCCCCAACGGACAACAGTCCCAGAACCTTGACAAAAAAACCTTCCTTGACTATACATTCCAAACACGAAAGCTCTCGGAACACTACTCTCAACGATCAGACTAAAAATCAGAACGTTACTCAATTAACCTCTCTGGACACTCGGAGAAAGAAAAACACCTACCCACGATAGCTCAAAAACCTCTCGGAAACCAACTCACCCCCACCCTCTCGGAAAATACCTTGAAACACTTACTTCAGAATACGCATCTCTCGGAAAAGCACTATCATTAAACGGGAATGCTCCAAACTTGGTCCTCGAAGCTACCATTAGAGACAGCAAAGAAAGTAATCTACCCCGTATCACAAAGAAGACCAAAGCCCTCGGAAAGGATACAGTCAGCACTCAAAGTGAACACGTTATCTTATTGGCTGAATAAACATTGTAACACGTGTAAACATAACCACATGCATAACGACACCTGTAAACACATGCACCATGACACCTGCCCCTATCAAAACCTATATAAAGGGAGATATCAATAAAAAAGAGGAGGGAGAAGCACGAGACTGGAAAATGTAAGAAAATCCACTCGGAGAAAAGAATGAAGTATAGTCAATAAAAGGAAGGAAAATTCTTGTCATAGCATTTAGCCTTTGAACCACGGGCAAAGGCGTTCCAACCTTAATAAATAATTCAGTTAATAGGAAATAATTCTAAACTCGTTAACAAAATGGCGCCGTCTGTGGGAACTACACAAGATTTGTCTCCAGGAACATCCAGATTCGAAGGAATTAGCGAGTGCTACAGTATTAACACAGTCACGCACCAAAGATAAGTATTCTTCTCTCACTGTTATATGATAAATTAGATTATAATATCTCCGTAAAGAAATCACGACTCATGTAAATACGTGGAAAAGGAACAGAGCCCAGGTAAGTATTTCCGAGAGCGGTCATTCTAGGAAATTTCACCCTCTTATCAAAGGCTTTCCGAAAGTCTAAATAAGTAAAAGAGAAAGGTATGAACAAATCTACTAGGAATGATTCTTTGAAAGGACGTGAAAATATTTACCACTCTAAGCATCAACGACTACCTATGATTCTCTCCTCGAAGATAGAATTATGATTGAGCTGCCCAAAGTATAATAGGCTACGAAGGCGTGCCAGGGGATACTCCTATTTAGGAAAGTATATTCCCCCCAAAATTGCACTGCAAATAGACACGCTATACTAAGAAAGTTACTTGGCCAGTAAGAGTGAGAAGTTTTCTCATTTCTGTAAACTCAATCTTAAAAAATTCTACAATAAAAGGAAAGAAACTAAGTATTCATAATATGCAGAAGAGTTGTGTGATTATAAACACGGAAAAGAAAAAGTTTTGTTCCAAGTAAGAAATGTTTCATTCCAAAATAATACCATTACAAGAAAAAAAAAAAAAAAAAAAAAAAAAACTAAGTACCATTACATAAAAAGCGTTCACAAATTAAAAACTACTGAGATTGGGGGGGTTGAGCACTCGATGGATCAGGGGTTGGCTCCGAGGTAGGGGGGGTAGGAACACCCACTGAAGAAGGAACACCCGAGGAGGTAGCTTGAACTCCAACGTGGAGGGAGTCCGCCGAGGATCGCGGAAGGATAGCAGAAAAAGGCACTCGAGATAGAGAGGAGGAAGTGGGAGGCCGTCGAGTACTACTCTTCTGATAGAGGTCGAAGGCCTCTTCCAAAGTTGGCCTTTTCATCTCCGCGATATTAACCACCCGCGGGTCCAAGTGGGGGTTAACCTTCTGCCGTACCTGCCCGAAACACTGAAGGAATCCCCACATAGCAGATCCCGCCAAGTATCCCTGGTGTTTACGGAGGTACAGATCCCCCACTTGGATAGCAGTCTCCTCTCGGGCCTGCTTAACAGCCGTGTCCACCCTTTGTTGCACCTCCTCAGGGAGAACGCCTCCCGTAGCCGTAGCCTGTGCCAGCTTCG
Source organism: Linaria vulgaris (assembly GCA_948329865.1). Taxonomy (NCBI): domain Eukaryota; kingdom Viridiplantae; phylum Streptophyta; class Magnoliopsida; order Lamiales; family Plantaginaceae; genus Linaria; species Linaria vulgaris. The sequence goes on from OX415253.1 coordinate 80,827,855, forward strand.
CGTTAAGAATATCCACCTGGCCCAGTGCCTCCGAGAGGTGCTGCTCCAACTCTTTTTGCTTGGTCTCCCAAGCCGCCTTCTCGCCCTCGAGGGAAACTACCCTGTCCTTCAGCACTAGACCAGAAGCTTCCATCTCCTTTACGGAGGAGAGAAGCTGCTTGTTCTCCCCCCTCAGGTCTTGATTGTGCCGCGAGACCTTGGCAAAAGCCACCTCATACTTCCCTACCTTCTCCAGCAGGCTATTCTGTTCTACCTCCAGTTTCCGAGACCTCTCCTCAGCCGCACTCGCCAATTTTTGTAACTTCTCAACCTCGAGTAACAGAAGGGGAAGCATTTTAGGTGCCTAAGAAAGCAAAATAGAAGAATAAAGATCCCGATAAAGGATCTTAAAGTAAATTATTAATTAGATAAAGAACTTACCAGCATGGCCACGTTGTTGACACAAGCCCGGGTAAACTCCCACCCGTCTGCTGGCAAGGAATTGGCGGCAGTGAGGTATCGAGTCACCGTCTCGAGTGCCTCCTGAGCATCTTCGGTGTTAGGCTCTCGTCCTAAAACGGGAGCCTTGGAAGACGAGGGCCTCTCAGAAGATACCACCCCCGCCAATGGAATATGGGTGACTATGGGACTGTCGGATTGGACGGCCGTGAAAGGTCCCGGGGGAGGAGCACTCGCAAGCGGAGGACCCGCAGCCAAAATCTCGTCCAGCAAGCTCATGGTGTCGAATGCTGGAAGGAAAGCAGAGTCTGCAGGAAGTGATCCCTCTTCCACACCAAAAAACTCTTCGCCTCCTACAAAATCAGAAAGTTAGTATAAATAAAAATGCCCTTCTGACTACCTAAAAGCAGTTATCTAAAGCACACTTCTATACTCCAAAGTATTTCAAGAACACGTACCTTTCGGAGGGGTCGCCAACAGGGCGTAAGAATCCCCTGATAACTCCGACGACGAGGGTATGCGGATGACGCCAGGAGCTGGTAAGGCCGTCTCCTCTATCCCAACCTCATCTTCACCATCCCCTATGGTGAATCCCCCCTTTGGACCTGCATTGGCAGAGGTCACAGTTAACTCTACTTCCTCGGGGGTATCGGATGTCCCGCTAGACGACCGGGACGTAACCTCAACAGCCTTGGAAGGAGTTCCTCCTTGCTCCCCTTCTGCGACCTCAGCAGTTCCACCCTCTCCTAGGGTAAACTTCTTCTTCTTGCCCACCACAGCCTCACTATCCACCATAAAGGGCTGTAGAACACTCACTATCAAAGAGATCATAAGTTAGATAAAGTGAAAAGAAAAACCAGTAAGATAGTAGATAGGAGAGTAAAAAACTCACCAAACGTATCAAACAACTTCTCGGGAACAGCCAAAGGAGGGTTGATTTTGTCTATCGGAGAGATATACTTTAACCCTGCGGTCCGATAGAGGCGAATAAAATCCTTTGACTCCACGAGAGGCTTCGCGGAGAACACCGGTGAAAACACCAGCGTGTCGTCCATCACTCTGTCGGGGAATGTAGGCACCCTCCAGGTCATAGGTATGTCCCACGACCCCACAGCTGGGTTGATGAAGAAGAATTTATTCTTCCACGAGCTATGGGAGGTAACCATACCCTCGGAGATCCTATCATCCTTGTCTCGGTGAGTGAAACAGTAAAAAGGACCCCCCCCGGGAGATTGCTTCAGCTCGAATACAGCAAAGAACCTATCCCTCGTACACTCGAGACCTCTCACCAGGCACCAGAACACGAACAGAGCCAGTGACGAAAACGAGTTTGGAGCGAGTTGACTCGGACAGAGATTGCAGTAATTAAAGATGTCGCAGAAAAAAGGCGGGAAAAATGTGCGTAGCCCCGCCTTTACCTGCGGGTAATACACTGTCAGGTACCCTTCAGGAGGAGCATCACCCCGTTGATGAGCCTCCGGCACTGTTATCTCGATATTACGGCCGAAAACACCAAGCTCCTTAAACAAGTTCTTGATTTCTTTCTCGGTGGCGGTGCTAGCAGTGTTACCCACTTTCTGGGTAACGCGTGGAGCGCCACCTTTCTCAGCCGTCTTCTTCATCCTTTTCGATTTCCCTGCGCCACCACTACCGCTTGCCCCCACCGCCGCAGAACTTCGCTTTCGCGAAGCTTGAAACCCTAAACCCGCCGCCCCTCCAGTACCGGAAGCAACCGAAACCAAATTTGTGGTAGATTGCGACGCCATCAAAACAGAATTTTGGAAAGAAAAGATTAGCAGAAAATTGCAGAGAGGAAAAAAGTGCGCCTTGAGAGAATTTGCTTAGTATGCAAGTGAAAGTAATGGGTGAAAAAGAGGGTTTTTAAACCCTACGCCCACTACACGTCTTAAATGACCACTAAGCGTGCCACGCCTCACGATTGAAAATCGTGCGTGATAACACGTCTCCTCGATTTATGAGAGAATAACGGTTAAAACTCTTCGATTTCTGCACCCAACTTAAAGCGTGGCATTAAAATCTCCACTAACTGCATTTAAGTTGCAGACAATTAAAATTATACCATAAATTATAATTAATGACCCCAAATAATGACCTACGAGGGTACATTTGGAAAATACGACGAAAAACACTCGGAGAGTATCACGATACTCCTCGCCTTTTTAAAGGCAAAGCCAAGAACGAGGGAATTGTCAAACAAAGCATACATGTCACTGACTAGTCAATGACGAATGTTTACGACACCCCTGAAGAGTTCTACGAGGCCTTGTGAACTGTTCCCCGCATACAAGACAAAATCTACGATACTAGATTTCTCCTACCCCTCAAAAGTTTCTAGTACAGTAGCAATAACTAACTGCACTAGAAACTGGGGGGGTTTGTTAACAGGATGATAATTCACCTGCTTAAAATAAAACAATGAACCAATTACTGGAATTACCAAATATATTATGCGACCTAATTCTGCAATACAGGTATCACACCTCTCGGAGCACATTTCCGACAAAAGCCAACATGAGGAATGCAAGGCTAAGGCAGAATCTCATAAATGAAGGCTCTCGGAACTCATGCTACTGACCAAAACTCTCGGAAAGAATGCCCCAACGGACAACAGTCCCAGAACCTTGACAAAAAAACCTTCCTTGACTATACATTCCAAACACGAAAGCTCTCGGAACACTACTCTCAACGATCAGACTAAAAATCAGAACGTTACTCAATTAACCTCTCTGGACACTCGGAGAAAGAAAAACACCTACCCACGATAGCTCAAAAACCTCTCGGAAACCAACTCACCCCCACCCTCTCGGAAAATACCTTGAAACACTTACTTCAGAATACGCATCTCTCGGAAAAGCACTATCATTAAACGGGAATGCTCCAAACTTGGTCCTCGAAGCTACCATTAGAGACAGCAAAGAAAGTAATCTACCCCGTATCACAAAGAAGACCAAAGCCCTCGGAAAGGATACAGTCAGCACTCAAAGTGAACACGTTATCTTATTGGCTGAATAAACATTGTAACACGTGTAAACATAACCACATGCATAACGACACCTGTAAACACATGCACCATGACACCTGCCCCTATCAAAACCTATATAAAGGGAGATATCAATAAAAAAGAGGAGGGAGAAGCACGAGACTGGAAAATGTAAGAAAATCCACTCGGAGAAAAGAATGAAGTATAGTCAATAAAAGGAAGGAAAATTCTTGTCATAGCATTTAGCCTTTGAACCACGGGCAAAGGCGTTCCAACCTTAATAAATAATTCAGTTAATAGGAAATAATTCTAAACTCGTTAACAAGTATAGTACAAAGTAAGCCCCTGGAAAGAGATAACTCGTCTTTCATGACAAGATTTCAAGGTTCGCAGGTAATTGGTGGGGTCACAACGGTCCCGCTTAACCAATTACCTTTGACATAACTGCCTTTCACAGTACATATTCACACTACATCACACCACGAATCCACCCCAGCAAAAACTCCACCTCTAACAAATCCCACACTTTGATACCAATGTTGGGTATTTGAACCGCCTCAAATACCTCCTCCAGGATTTGCCCATTAGGTAATTACGAAGCAACACAAATAAAACATTGATGATAGTAACAACTCAGGAATTTAACGTGGAAACTCCTAAACCGGAGAAAAACCACGATGAATCGAGCAAAATCCACTATGTAAGAAATGTGTACAACTACATAATTTTCACTCATCCCAACGACTCCACACAGAGCTTGTTCACTTTCACCGCTCCCTAAACTACCCCTCACAACAGTACTCGAGGTACTATATTGTATATTTAGGGAAGACGAAAATATACTCTGAAATTGAATGCTTTCCATTTGAAATGCCAATCCCTATATATAGGCAATTCTTCAGCCAAGAAACCGTGGGTTTCTCACAAAACCATTGGCTCAATTATATATGGGTCAATCATGCAACTACCAACAAGAACTCAATTCCCCACATGGGATTTCGGTGCCAACATAAAGGTGATCGTGTTGAAAAAAGAGATCAAAGTAGGCGCCCGAGCGAGAGACAAATTCGGGTCAAGGGAAGCTATGTTGTTAAAGGGAATGGGAATGGGGTGGGGTGTTGGAATGGTTGTGCGTTGAGGTGGTGGTGGTGGTGGCGTTGGTGGGGGTGGGGGGCTGGATTTTTTTTAGTTATTGCAAAATTAAGTTATAAAGATTAATATAAACATTATAAATAATATAAAGATTTAAAAGTTAATAGTTAAAGATTTTAAGGTTATACTTTTCTGTTGACTTCTTTTTATTTTTCTATTTTTTTCAATGTATTAGTTATTAAAATATAAGTTTTTAAAATTAGAATTGTATAATAAGTTTTTATAATTTTTATAATAAAGTTAATGATAAAGAAATATAAAAAATATGAATTTGGTGACATGGTAGCCACATTTTTGCCACATGTGCCAAAACTTGATGACATGGCAGCCACATAAAATTTTGCACAGGAAGTCATTTATGTTTACTACTTTTCAAAAAAGATCATCTATGTTGACATTTAACAGAAAACGTCATATATGAGTAAATGTTGACATTATTTGCAATTTTCATCCTTTTCAAAAATTTGGCATCAGAATATTTCAATATTCCTCGGAATATTCCATATCACTCTAAGTCTAAGTTTTTTTATTTACACTCACACCACAATATGTTTTATAGTAAACACGCTTACACAAAAAAAAATGAAATAACTATATTGATAACTTTTAGACTTTTATATTTCAAAAGTATTTAAAGAATTTATGTTAAAATGATTCACACTAGTTCAAAAATTATTTTTGTCACCTAGTAAATCTATTAAAATAATTTATTTTTGAACTAACACCCCAAAAATATTTTAATAATTTATTTTAACAATTTAAAATCTTTTTGTAACTTCAAAAATATTGTAAGCTTTAAAAACTAATAAACTCTAACTAATATAAATTTAAATTAAATTCTTTTTGTTCACAAATTTCGAATTAAATATCATCAATATTTTTTTTTTAAAATGTACAACTCCCCCAATTCATTTGACCTTTTATTTCTAAAACCTCAAGACGCCTAATGATACAATGCATTGATATTTCCATATATCTCTGCATCAATGGCCTTTGGCCGCTGACCACCCCTCAAACCCCACCATGACCAGCACACCCCCTCTGACGGGGCTTTCAACGGCGTGGGCGGGTTTGCCTACGGCATTGGCCTCTCCGTCGGAATTGTATTACTCATCACCACCATCACTTTGATGTCCCACTACTGTACAAGAAACAACACCACCACCACCACTTCCCAACTACCGATGTGCCATATTTGCTAACGTCTGACGGAGCACGTGAAGGAGATTATTGGACTTAACGAAGCTACTCTCACCAGCTACACTAAGCTATTATACTCCGAAGTTAAAAAGAACCACAAGGATCCTACTACGATCACGTGTTGTTCTATATGCTTGGCGGATTACAAGAGTAGCAATATGCTTCGAGTTTAACCGGACTACGGTCATCTGTTTCACGTCAAATGTGTGGACCAATAGCTGCGCCTCCACCCTACATGCCCCGTGTGTCGCACCTCCCCAATGATTATTAAGATGTCCACGCCGTTGGCTGAGGTGTCGCCACTGGCAACTAGGCCAATTGAATAGCTAATGCTAGATAAATGGGCTTGTTCCTTGAAAACATATTTCTTTTCTTCCAATGTTCCTTGTATATATGTCTCCAACTTTGGTATATGAGCATACTCATTACCGCTATTGATGACCATGTGACAGTACAATACATATGATATTTGTTCAGGCATGCTGTAATCAACACTTGTCTTTGGAATACATTCATACAAAACTGAGTGTAAACAACAGTAACATGCTTCCAATTACCATCTAGTACCCATAAGTTCCATCAATATTTCTTATATGGAAGAAGACAGATACTACAATTAATTTTCCATGAGAAGCACATAACAAGGGCCAAATCTGAAGGAATACTAAAGTCTGGCAACAGATTAACAATCACCCTCCAAACAAAACTGCCATATATGTGTAAAGCAATATTTCCTTGCTGAAAACACTACAGATGCCAGAATGCTAAGTGTGTTCGTGCACAACCAGCTAATCTCGAACACTGCGGTCCATATCCACATTTCTTTTTAGTTAAAAAAAAAAACAGTTTTTCGGCAAAATATAAAGCACTTCAAAAGTGATATACATGGTATACATCCACCTAAGAACTCAGTCAAATAACTAGTACAGCTATAAAACATAAAAGGGGAAAACTCGGGCATTGGGAGCAGAACTTAAACGTATATGCAGAGACAAAGATATTGTCTGATAAACATGTACATGTCGAACAGCTTAAGAGTTCTTGTTCGCATAATCTTAAACTAGAATATGATTATTAAACAATCTCAGTAAACACAAACAAGATGCTCTGAACATTGAAAAGGGAAGATTAGGAATCATAGCTTCCGCAGATGCACAAGAGTGTGAAGATACAATCTTTCCCCTATTCCTGAAATCAGTTACGAACATGTAAGAAACAAAGCGCAACCAATTTTTTCTTCATTGAGCTAAGTACGGACGGGGGACACAATACATACAAGTTGTGACAATCACCTATCAACACCAAGAAACATGAATTATAGATCATTGTTAGCACCTCCCAAGAAACATCTGTTAGTTAATCAGTTTAATGTGGAGATTATAACCTTGATGCACAAGCACTCACGATATCAGAACACGAACATTAAACAAACACAGAATCAGGCAACAACAACAACAACATTGTCCAATATCAATATATTTACTCAAGAGACAATGTTCACGACAACTCAAAGCAAGCAAGCTACGTTACACTATCACCATCAACGCTCGTTTTCGTATGCCACAAGGGAGAAGCTCTCACCGGTGCAGAAGAACTACAACACACCTCCAACCTATCCCAAAACCTCCTCTCGGACGACTTCAACATCGTAGGCAACGCCAAGCACAACCCTTTCTCCACGCACAACCTATGCCTCGGCTTAATCCTATTCTCCAAACTAAACGAGAAGTACTGCGGAAACGCCACCAACTCCCTCAACTCCCTCCCCATCTCCACCACGAAAAACTCAAACTTGGGCTCGAAATTCTCCTCAATGCTATAACAAAACATCGACGGAAACCTCCTAAACATCGTCACCGTGTCCTTATACGTAAACCCCACCTTCTGCAAGTACTCGATTCTTGGAACAAACTTCGATTCCACCGAGCACGACAGCAACGGGGCGTGTTTGCTGACATCGTCAATCCCAATAGTCCCCTGCAGGAAATAAAGGGTGGGGCGGAGTTCCTTTTCGACGTTACGCGTCAGGAGCCTCGGGCGTCGATGGATAACGTAGCGGAGGTCGTTGGCTTTAACGCGGGCCTCGCGGAGGAGGAAAGTGGTGGCAGGGATGATGGTAAGGGAAGTCAGCAAATCAGGGCACATGGGGAAAATGCGGCGGAGGTCGTGTACGGTGAGATTAAGGGAGAAGAGGAAATCGACGGTGGATTTGATTTGGGAGAGGGGTGTGGAGATTAGAGGGGGGTGGTTGTGGAGGCAGTGTAAGGAGTCGATGCCGAGGGAGTCGAGGTAGAGGAGTAGCTCGTGGGGTTTGGGTTGTTCTTGTTCTTGTTCTTGTTTGATGATGATATTAAGAGGGGTGGGTGGTTTGGGGATATGGGGGAGGTGTGGTTTGTTGTTGATGGGTAAATGGAGGTGTTTGTGGGGGCGGGATAAGGTGGGGGTGTTGAAGGGGGGGATTGAGGGAAGGGTGGTGGTGGTGAGGTGGAGAGTTTCTTGCATGATTATTACATGTCCGATGTTGGAAATGAATATGTTAGAAGAGAGGTGACTGGCGGGGTGTGAGGTTGAAGGAGATGATGATAAGGTGGAGAGGGGACAGCGTGTGTGTTATGTTATCTCTGGAAATCTCTACTTTGGATGATTCTTTGGAGACTACAAGTAGAACTGATCTTTTATTTTTATTTTTATTTTTTATTTTTAAAATAATTGAGCAAGTTTTTTGATTGTTCCTTTCTTTTGGGGGAAATTATTTTTGATAGAAAAATCATATATACTCAACAAAATCTTATTATACGTACATTTGTTGGGCGAATCTTTGTTATTCATTATTTGTCGATCCTCTTATCAAAGAATGCCACTAGGTTCATCTTTGAATTACAATCTTTGAGTTTTTGGGATAATACTTTTGATAACATAGAAGGCTTTACACTCTGGACATCTAGCACTTCGTTTGTGAACCTCCATCATGTAGTCTCTTAAAAGTTCGTCGTCCTTCTGTACTATGGTGAAGAGGTGTTAGCCTGTCTTAGAGTATAGTCGGTTATAGGCCTTTATTGGAGTATAGTCGGTTATAGGCGAAAGTGTACAAACATTTTGCATAGTTGTTCGAAGCTAGTAATAATACACGATGGTATTTGGGAGGACCAAGATTGAGCTTGTTTAGTTAGAGTGTGCAAAAGGCTCTGCATATCACGTGATCCTAAGTGGTTACGAGATCCATTATAGAGCGATGCATAAGTTCACATGACCTTGGGATCTTGCCTATTCTTACTCCATCTATTTGTGGGCAAGAAGGAGAGCCTTATGTTAGGAGGTATTTCTCGAAGTGCAATGTCGAATGAAAATAGGTTCTATTGTGCAATGAACACGGTTTGGATATCCATGTTTTGCGTAAGGTGTTGTACTTCTTGCCTTAGGCCTTTTATCGTCGAGTACATGGGATCCGAGGTACTGCGTTTGCCATCAAATCGTGATTTGGTTGGGATATTGATGGTTTCTTGCGCCTTGGTTACAGTGCAACACTTTTTCACGATAAGGGAGTTTGGAGTTGAAAGTCGATACTTCTTTGGGCTCTTTTGGCGGCCTCAGATAGGCCATTCCTCGAAAGGGGGGTTGGGGCGTAGGTGGCTGGTATTCCTCGACTCAAACTGTCTTGTAGTAATAATGTTCTGATAGTAATAATGTTCTGATAGAGTCTGGGATATTTGTCCGGGTTGCTATGACTATGGTCTCTCATTGCGAGCATTTTAGCCCCATGTTGTATGGCATCATGTATGAGATTATCTAAGGCATCACGTGTGAGATGAATGACTGAATGAAGACTAACTTCTTGTGGGGTGGATCCTCTTCAGGCTGATTGACATACCGTTTGCAAGTTTAAGGCTTATCATCTGACATTTTAGTCATGTTATTTTTGAAGTTCTTTTGGTGTCACCTTTTGGGTTTGTCCTATAACACCTTTGGGGGTTTCTTAGGGATTAACGGACATTCCCACAAACACCCTCACCTCATTATGATGATGTAGGCTTCCGCTTTAAGTGTGGCCTATGACGTCACAAGTATAATTGGGGTGTCAAATCTCGATATGCGGGAGAATGAACCCACGTGAAGAATGGTACGCGCAGTGTGGTAATTTTCCATACGTGGCTCGTACGTTAATTTTCGATTGAACCGCGTGGATGACTTCAATTGGTGTGCAGGATACCTCTAGGTGTAGAGTTTGGGTTGGCTTGTTTTATTGGTGGATTAAACCATCCTAATGGACCATACACCTCATCAATATTGTATTTAGTTAAATTGGTAATTTACTCGATTATTCAATTTTAAAACTAAGATCATTTGATATTGTAGTATATCTTTATTTCCAAATTAATAAATAAGAAACGTTTTTTTTTTTAAAAAAATGATTTCAAAAGAAAAAATTCGTTGCTAGATTCTAAAAAAATTGAAATTATCTAATTAAAGATAAATGATAAAAAGCCCAACAACCAAAAGGCCCAACACACCTCAACTACCACACAACTCATAGCTTCCATTATCTTCTCAGATCACCTTAAAGACCTCAAAAACCTGTAAGAGAAAATAATCACAAACCCAACAATGGCTTGCTCAGCTACAACTTCAATGGCTGCTGCTGCTCTTCTCTCTTCAAATCCCAACACCACAAAAGCTTCTGTTTCTTCTAGAAGCTTCTTCACCTCTTCCCTTACTTCCTCATTCTCCGGCAAGCCCTTAGTTTCTCGTGTTACCCGTTCCCTTTCCTTTCGCCATTCTCCCTCCAAAAACCGAAGCTTTATCATCCGTGCCGTAAGTTTTTTGCTTTTTGTACTATTAATTCTACTTATAGTAACTAGTTGAAATGCCATTGTTGGTATCCAATTGTGCTCTTTTCTTGATTTTAATAGGTTCAGAAATCAAAATTAATGAAATGTAGGTCGTGTCTTGTGTTTTGTTTAGTTGTGGGCTAAATTTATAGTTGTTCTTTTTGATATTTTTTTTCGGATAAATATAGTAATTTTGATTCTTGGTTATGAATTGTGAAAAAGGCTCAAACTTTACTGTTCGTGAATCTTTGGTGATGATTTGTGACTGATTCCTTACACGGAATGGTGGATTTGTGCACGGTGATTGTTTGCATTGTTTATTTTATTGGACCTCGTTGTGAAGTGTTTGTGTTTTTTTCTTCTAACAGAGTGAAGTTCCGCTGGTAGGGAATGTAGCTCCGGACTTTGAGGCGGAGGCTGTTTTCGATCAAGAGTTTGTTAATGTGAGCTTCCGAAAGCGTTCTGTATAAGATTGAACATGTGATATGTTCCATTTTTCTAGCGTTAATTGATTGTTATTATGTTTTATCTTCGTTTCTGTTGCTTTGTGGGGCATTTGGTTCATGATTAAAGCCCTCTCTTTTGTGTCATTTCTTCGTCTTCGGAGAGAGATTATTTAGAACAGAAAGGTTCTTAATTCCTGGAAAAGTTAGTGTCGTCGAGCTTTAAGTTATAGTCAGATCATCATCCTGGTACTAGCACTTCGTATCGTGTTCAGAAGAGGGTTTCAAAGAAAGATAACTCTCCAGACGTTTTCTTTGTTTTTTCGATGTTTGACTTGGACTTTGTTTTTTGATTTCAAACTTTTTGGGCACCCCTTGGTTGTAAACCGGTTATTATGCGCTAAAGTGCATTACATATGTAGCGATTGTTCTATGACTGTGCAGAGTTACTCTTTCTGCAGGTTAAACTCTCTGAATATATAGGGAAGAAATATGTTATCCTCTTCTTCTATCCACTGGACTTCACATTTGTTTGTCCCACTGGTGAGTCTGAAATTGGGACCCAGTACCATATGGTCAACGTAATTGTTAAACTTGTGTTTGTTGTTGTTGCTGCCTTATGAACCCCTCCCATTTTTTTGTTTGCAGAGATCACTGCTTTCAGCGACCGTCATGGAGAATTTGAAAAGTTAAACACAGAAATATTGGGCGTCTCCGTAGACAGTGTGGTTAGTCTTATCTTTTACTTCTAAAATTGGTTAAGCATGCCTTGTTCACAACTTAAAAGTTCTTTTCTTAAGTTACATCTCTTGTACCATCACTTAGTGATAGATGGTTTATTTAACCTGTTGATCCTCGTTGGGTTGTTAATGGTTTTCCATAGATTAGAAATTGTTACTAATTGTGTTGCTATGTAGACTCGATGTTTTGGCATCTTGCGTCTTTGAGAATTTCCAGATATATCTTTGTCGAACACGGAGAAGTCCTGATTTCAGAATATACCAAACTATACCGCCTTGTTCTAGTTTCGTTCTATCTTGAACTGAGTTATTGTTTTATATTTTTGTAGTTTTCCCACCTTGCATGGGTCCAAACTGATAGGAAGTCTGGAGGTTTGGGTGATCTGAACTATCCATTAGTTTCTGACATCACCAAATCAATATCAAAATCATATGGTGTACTGATCCCAGATCAGGTATGTACTATAAATTTGCAATTTCTGGCTTTCGTTCATGTACACTTTCAGCAAATGGAATATGGTTGATCAGTTTAAACTTGATGTCCGCTATATTTGGACATCTCATGTTTGATTGCATCTCATGTTCTTAAAACTTTAAATTAGTTTATCTGTTAAACTTAAAACAACAATAATAATCGAACCTAGATTCTGGTTGGTGCTTTAGATTGGGGTGGCGAATTGCCAAAGCATAAATCGTTGCTTCCAAAGTAATTTTTGTGAACTCTCTAATTTGTCTCTTTAGTCATAAACAATACAGTTAAGTATCTATATTTCTTTTAATACACAAGTCAATGATTATAGATTATTAAATTATGATGACTCAGTTTTATCTACTATTAATACATAATCTACTTTTATTGTTATCCTTTTTTTTTTTTAATCAATCTCATTTACCATGAATACAATATTAGTCTTTTAACTCTAAGTATTTATGTAAATCCTGAATCAACATATCTCCAATTCTCTATACAACAAAAGATATATGCACTTGACATTGGAATAAAGTTTCATTAGCATGTTTTATAGAAGGACTTTATCTTATTCATCAATTAAGAATTATACATAGACTTGACCAATGAATGACTCATGAACATCTCTATAAATATGATGCTTGCCACACAAATAAATAAATGATTCATGTAAAGGAGACAACATATGTTACTTGAACCCTATTACCCGTAAATCAATTAGACTATTAGTATTCAGGATAATACCTAAAAGGAAAATAGAGTATTAATCTAATACCATGACGACAAAGTTAAAATTGATTCTTCTTACCCCCAGAAGTTTAATTGAAACAAAATAATTTTCAAGAACACATCCTTGTGACAAACAATAAGTCTAGTTTCTAAGTTAAGCTTGTGTCAATGGTTTCACTAGAAATGCAGGAGAATGCTTTATGCAACTTTTGTATGATTTGAATTTCACGTTTCTTGCAAGCAGTAAACAAGTAAACAATTTTTGTATGATTTTGTAGTTTCATATCCATTGGGTAAGCAATAAATTTCACACACCAGCGGTTTCAATGGTTTCACAAGAATGCCAGAATTGTTGATTGAGTTGCATAGTTGACGGAGAAAGATAAATTAATTCCATAACTGAGTAGGAACTAGTCAAGAAATCATGCAATTATGTAGGAAGATTTTGTAAGAGAATTTGTATTACTGAGTTTTAGATACTCTTAACTTGTATAGTCTTTAACTAGGAGGGGCAAATTAGAGAATTTACAATAATTATTTCGGAAGCAAAAATTTTTGCTTTGGCAATATCGTTGCTCTTTTGATTGGCATGTATTTTGTCCAAGTTTTAGAAAGACATATGGAATGAGAAGCCCAAATTAATGCTTTTCATTTATACTGGTGCAAGTAGCTTAGAAAAAAATTATACAATTTTAATAGCCTTTGGATTCTTAATCTATTGTATCACGCCTTAATTTCTTAAGAGTAGAATCAAATATATTTTTATTGTTTCTTAATAACTTTAAGGTAGTTACTGTTCTTTGAATTATTGTACTTGTTCCACTCAGTTTTGATAGCTCAGGGAGTATAGACACTCTTCTTATACCTCTTACCTAAGAAGCAGCAGCTTAAGATGAAGATGTCAAGATGGTACACATCAAAAAAAAATAAAAATCCATTCTTATATGACTGACTAAAGGAGCTAAGAAGCTAGTCTTCCAATCTAAAGTATAAGAGAAAATAATGATCCAAATTATTCTTATTTTGTGTGATGCTCTTTCAGGGAATCGCATTACGAGGACTTTTTATCATTGACAAGGAGGGAGTTATTCAGCACTCCACCATCAACAATCTTGGAATTGGTCGTAGTGTTGATGAAACACTCAGAACACTCCAGGTATGCAGCATATTACCAGTGGAAATAATTGAGTTTTACAGGTGTTCTTGTGTTTGTGTTTTTTATAAGGTTCACATAATGTTTATTCGCTTGATATGCTCGTGCAGGCTTTGCAGTACGTTCAAGATAACCCTGATGAAGTATGCCCAGCTGGATGGAAGCCTGGGGAGAAATCGATGAAACCTGACCCTAAGCTCAGCAAGGAATACTTTGCTGCTATTTAAGATGTGCATTACGAACTCCAGTGGTGTTGTGGCGTGTTATTTGCCAGTTACGGGAGAGGTTTTAGGAAGTTTTGTTGTAATGTAACAATTTTTTGTTGAACTCTAACATTTGAGTTGTAATTGTTTTTAATAATAAGCTATATCGTATTGAAGCGATAGGTGTACTTTGTTAAAGTCTAGCAAACTTAATCAATACCCAAGAGCCTTTTCTTGGATGTTTGCACCTTCCTTCACATTGCCTTTATCTCTGCCTTTTAATAGACGCGTCTCCTGCGATGATGTGATAGGTGTCATGCTGTTCTGCACCACGTGGGAAGGGCAGCAGCTACATGTCGACAATTGTTTTGTTCAAGTGTGGAAGGCATGTTATACGGTGCATTAGACGTTTGTATACTGTGCGGTGTGAGCCGCCACATATTTCCTACCCGGAGATTGTCTTTCACAGGAGAGGATTTCGAGCACGAGTTTTTAGGGCTGAGTGGTGGTTAGTCACTTTTGCTACCCCGACCCTTGTATTCGCTATCCGGTTATGATAGCCCCCTCGTTAAGATAGCCCTTCAAAGTAATATACGCTCGTCACATTTCAATGCGTGATCCCTGGAGACATACCAAATCTATACATGTATCGACAAAAGCTCTAACTCACAGCTCTACATGTGTGTTCGCTTAAAAAATGTCTTTCAACGAAAAGTAGTGTTGTTAACGTGAACGTCTTTCTAGCTTTTCTAACGGGTATCGTGTACAGTAATCACATGCAATTAGTAAAAACTGTTGACCGATAATAATCTTTCTTGTTTCATTAATTTACTGTGCAACTGGATTTAAGAGTTGACAATTAGAATTCCAATTCTGACGTTAACTCTAATTCACCCAACAGCTAATAAGTGGACTCCAATTCAACAACTTCCTTTTGTCAATATTATAACGGTATTGTTTTAGTAAAATTATAAAATAAGAAAAAGAAATCAAGGATGAATGATTGTGTTTGTGACAATTAATTAGAATATTGTCGTTATCTCATAACGGGCTGTTGCCACGATTCTTGATATCATTGTTGATCAATTAATGGCATGTACATCACCTGTTTAACTTTAAACTCTGTTTTTAATATTACAATCAAGTTTCTCAGTCGCCTGATTAATTATAAGAGCCACAATATTGAAAATGAGTCTTTCATTATGTATATTTTCTTAATACATTACATTTGCTACCCTTTATCATCCAAATTCTTGATCGGATTAATGTATTTGGCAGGAACTCTGTTAAAGATAACTAAGTTTGCTTTAAGGAATGAAGACTCTTACAAGAAACTTATAACTATAGATGTAAGCGTTACAACTTGTTCTGTAGCATTCGACAAATCTTAACTAAAAAAGAAATCCGTTTTAAAACAGATAAAATATACTAACTTATAGTAGGAGCTTTGGAGATTTTACAAAAGCAATTACGTCATTTTGTATCGTGTTACTCAAGACTAAACAGCTTTTTAACAATTACAACAGCAACCTCAATTAGTTCTTAATATAGTATTTAAGGTGATAAGCACTCCATGCAACCCCTATATTCGACTTTAGCGCTTAATTCCCTTCAAGTCAACATCCGCTCTGATTTCGTGCAACGTTGTAAGATCATGTGCTACAACTGAAGACTAAGATTGTATTAAATAGTCGGATTGACTGCAAAATCAAATTTTGCATGCAAATCTCTTAAATTTACTAAAGCCCCAATCTCAACTTTTTTACACGATTCTCCAACCTTTCGCTTTTTAACTTTCGGAACCTTTGGAAATAAACTTTAAGAGTAATCCATACCCCGAAAGGAAACAGAGAAAAAGAAAGTCGATAGAAAACTTCTTCCCAAAGTTATACCATGTTGATTCTTATATTCTTTTTTCTCTTCTTTGAGTACCCACTTCAACTTGTTATTGTTAGAGGGAGCTAGTGGTATTTATTCTACATGTTTAATATTTAAGAGGTTTTGTTCGTAAAATCGAGTAGTACTTATGGACTTGTGTACATGGACGGTTCCTTTAGCTTTAGGGGTACCATAACTTCTCACATTTTCAGTTCATTTAAAGATACCATGACTATGGTAAACGGCTTATTAGTTTTTGTACGTAAGTAATAAAGTAATATCGGTGAGGAATGGACAGCTCGCTATATTTACAATTGTTTGTGTGTGTTAGGCTTTTTCTTCTTCTAGAAAGTCGAAAAAAACTGCAACTTTGAAATTTGAATTTCTAATTTTTAACAGGCTCTCGTGTTAAACAAATTTCTTTAATTAAAATTACACTCAAAATCCTACGACTGTGTGCCCATATTGTTTCACAATGAAAACATTCTTTGATTTTAAAAATACATTTGGCCCATGGATATATTGTATGACCTAGCAGTTGACGTAAATAATTTAGTACAACTCTTTTCGAACAAAATTTCTAGCTTCTTTTTCATGGTGAACAAAAGAAACACCGTTTAATATAACATGGAAACGGAGATGTGATCTCAGCTTTCATATAACAAGGAAAGTTTGTAAAACCGCGGCAGATGAAGGATTTTGAAGTAAAAGGGGCAATTCTGCAAATCTAGAAAAGCGAGTATGCCTTACAAATTCATTAAACATTGAGTATCAATTCAAATCTTATTGGTTATTAATTTGGTTTTAATTCATCTCGATTACATGTAAGACAATAAATGAGCACAATGAAGCCTAATTACAGATAGATTTTTTGGTGCAACCACTGTATGTGCATCCACTACCAATACACGGTGGGGATGAGGTGTTATGTGGTTATTTCTACAATTTAGGGATCTCCTTCTAATCTCAACCATCGGTTGTACATACAGCGGATGTATATAATAATTTGTTTACATCAACTATGCTAATCTAGAGATTCATTGGGGTTTCAAGACCAACTTTGTCTGAAATACACCAAATGAACGATCTGATCAAGGTAATAGGTCAAGTCTTATGGTATCTGAAATTTTCAGATAACTTGAAACTCGGGATAACTCGAATCTCCAAATAGCTAGAATCTGCGGTACCTCGAGAACTCATGTACCTCAAATTCTTGCTAGGTCGAAACTCCAACAACATTGAACTGGTAACTTGAAAAGTAAGGGTGGCAAATGGATCAATTAGTTGAATCTAGTTGAAATACAATGGGTTGAAGTTGAGATAAGGTTGAGTTGATATTAGATCCACATAAATGGATCATATATCAACCTCAACTCAATCTCAATCAACCTCAACTTTTTCTCAATCCAAGATGAATTTTTTAGGTTGAAATTCTCAACCCAATTTCAACTCAACTTCAACTTCAAGTTTTAAAATGTATAAATACTCCTAAAATTCTATAAAATAATAAAATCCATTATACCCCTAAAATCCATTAAAAAACGAAAAAATACATAAAAAATCCCGAGAACCTCAAATATTTTTATAAATTGCTCAAATAACCCCTAAAATTCTACAAAATTCGTTTTAGCCCCAAAATTCACAAATTTTTTTTTAAAAAACCTCCAAGTCTAAAAAAGCGAAAAATATATAAAAAATCCCGAGAACCTCAAATATTTTTATAAATTGCTCAAATAACCCCTAAAATTTTAAAAATTGTACAAATACCCCTCAAATTCTATAAAATCCTTTTTAACCCCAAAATTCACAAAACAAAATGAAAAGAAAAACCTCCAATGATGCAACTGACTCCAGTCTCATGACCAAGTCTCCACCAGTACTAGCAGGTATATAAAAAATACTTGGAACATTTTGTCATAGCAGAGACAAAAATAAAATACTTTATCGAGAAAACTTTTAAGAATTCGGATTCATGCTAGCACCAATTACGTGAATAGTTTTAAATTACAGTACCGACCTGCTGGCAACAGGAGACTCGGTCGAGATGGAATATTCCATCAGGACCAGTCACTAATATAAAAAGTATTTTTTGAACTTGAAGTATTATGCACATTTACTTCCTGACTTAACTTATATGAGATATAACTTAAGTAATTTGTCAACAAGTGGCAATATCAGGTTATTACTCTCATATTTTGGGCATGTCATAAAGCATTAATTAATTATATTCTGATATTTTAATTGAAGCTCAACTTAATTTATTAGTTCTTGTTCTTCCAATGTAATTATATATAACAGACTACTTAATATATGGTGGGAATTACACCACCGCAAGTGAGCATTTGATGTTGATGAGAGTGCGGTGAAAAAGAAATACTATTCAGAATACTATATAAAATACTTGGAAGAATATTTCAATAAGTTGGGTTAGCTCAATGGAAAAGACTCTTAACAGTTAAAAAAAGGTTCTCGGGTTCAATTCCTACATTTAGCAGAGCAGCGTGAATTATTTTTATTTTTTTAGCGAGTTGGGCTAAAATTTGGCCTGGTTGAAATTGGGTCTGTATTCGATCCACTTTCGGTTGATAATTGGTTGACATAAATCTCAACCCAAAACAAACTCCACTTATTTGGGTTGAGTTGAGATTTATGTCAACCTTATGTGGATCTGGATCTGGAAATCTGGATCAAATTTGGACAATTTGCAGATCCAGATCTACATTGCCATCCCTATTGAAAAGCCTAATAGCTCGAGAGATTTGATAGCTCGAATCACTTAGCTCAAAGGTTGCTTTCGCGGTAAGAGCGGGTGGGTGCAAGTGTATTAAAATGACGCACATTCATTATCGGGCTAGAGGTATATATAGTCTCCGAGATGCGGGATAACTTTCCGTAATTTTCGTGTTAGGGCACCTCGAAACCTTGTTTCGAGTTGATTCGAATCTCAATTTTGAAGTACATGTTGATGGACCTTGTTGGGCCAGATCGGCCAAAGTTCTATTCCTTTTCATCGCTCATATAAGCCCATATCAGTTTTTATATAAAATTTTAAATTATAACTATGTGCGTACGTATCTTTCACCGTGACCGTGAGTCATTCCATAGAATATGAAACTTTTATGGTTTTATAGAGAAACAAATAAAATACAAATGGATATTTTCTTAAAGGAGGGCCTCCCATAGGTGGCCCCGAATTATCTGAACGTTCACGTGCAAGCTGTAAATATTTTGTTACGTATGTCACGTGACACTTTTGATTAATAGGTGTCGGTGGGATTGAATCCAAGACCTCTTTGGCTTAGGCTTTGATACCATATTGATTTTGTCATTTCATCTAAAAGTTTAAGTAGAGAGGATAGATATTTTTTTTTTTTGAATATAATCTCCAACATTTAGACTAAACTCTAAATGCGCATACTACCGTTCCCGTACATTGACAATTAATGAAACAATGCAAGTCCAATAACGAACCATAACTATATTGCTCAAAGAACCTCCACATAATTCTTCTCTTTTTGTTTCCCGGTTAAATTCATATTTGTTTCTTTCACTTCCAAACTCGTGTAACGAGATTTGCGTAATAACTTGTTCATAATACAATGGAGTTTATAACCACACAAATTAAACAATTCAATGATTTATTCTCACTGTCTCTTGATCCTTCCTAGTTCCCCACAATGTCTTGTGTTTAATTTTAGGCTCGTTTAATTCAAATTGCTTAATTTCAGACTTAATTACAATATAAAATAAGACAAGATGACATGAGTTTTTTAGTCAACCATTCATACCTACATATCTATCCGTTATGTTTGGCCTTAGAGAATTTTAATAATTTAAGGAGACGTTTTACTTTTTTGTAATTGAAAGACGCCTCGCAAATCACCATATAGTTCACAACTTTTGCTGCAATAATAATCTCTTTAACAAATTAGATCACATTAAAATCCCTAACAAAACTATAATGAATGCTTGAGTTGCTCGCAAGTACAGCTCTCCCTTCGCACCAATCGAATCGAACACATCGTTCCTTCAAAATGTAGTACAAAACCAAAAGTATTATACCAACAAGTACAAACACAAAAACAAAAATCTCAAAGTGTCATACAACTCGATAATTAGCTTCTCTCACCTCACCTCCACACCTCACACTACTTTCCCGTTTACTACCAACCAAATGCCTTACCCAACTCTTCCCCTTCTCTCCTTACTCTCTCTCATTTCCCTTCTCTCCTTATCCTCATCCACCTCCACCACCGTCACCCTCTCCCTCTCCTCCACCGCCCCGCCGCCACATTCCAACCAATGGCAAAAACTCAACCACCTCGCCACCTCATCCGCCACCAGAGCCCACCACCTCAAACACCCCAACACCGCCGACAGTACCAAAGTACCACTCTTCCCCCGCGGATACGGCGGCTACTCCGTCAACCTCAGCTTCGGCACCCCGCCGCAGACTCTTCCCTTCGTAATGGACACCGGCAGCAGCCTCGTCTGGTTCCCATGCACGCCAAGGTACTCATGTAATTCCTGCAACTTCGTAGGGGTCGAAAATATCCCAGCTTTCTTACCAAGATCCTCGTCCTCCACGAATATCGTCGGCTGCAAGAACCCGAAATGTAAATGGATTTTCCCCAACGTTGCGTGTACGGACTGCAACGAGAATTCAACAACCGGTTGTAATGAGTCTTGTCCGCCGTACATAATTGAGTACGGTTCCGGGTCGACGACGGGGTTGCTGTTGTCGGAAAGTTTGACATTTTCGGAGAAAACGGTGTCGAATTTTGTGGTGGGGTGCTCTGTTTTCTCATCCCGACAGCCGTCCGGCATTGTCGGGTTTGGTCGGGGAGCGGAGTCGTTGCCGAAGCAGATGGGGCTTAGTAAATTCTCGTACTGTTTGGTCTCTCATCGATTTGATGACACGCCGGTGAGTAGCGATTTTACTCTGTTTAGCGGCGGCGACGCGGAGGCGGGAGGCGGCGAGATCGAGCACACGCCGTTCCGGAAGAGTTCCACCTTGTCGAATCCGGCGTTTCAGGTATGGATTCAGAATTTCATTACCTTTTGACAATAAATCAAATGTCGAAATTATTTAATGAGATTTAAAGTTTTTTTTGTATTATTTTAAAGTTGATGTCGACAACTAATTTGGTACTTTCTAAAGAAATATTTTAATGAGCTTTGAAAAACTCACGGGAAAAGTATAGTTTTTAGCCACACACACTTAGATCAGTTAGATGAGTAAATCACTAAATTGTAAAAAGTACCCCCAATAACTGATAAATATATTTTATTTGGAATATTTCTTGTGAAATTTACAATGAGATTATACTCCAAATGCTATTTAGATATTACTCCAAATGCCTTGTAAATATTTTGGTTTTATTTTTTAACTAACGCATTATAAGGCGCACTCAAAATTACGTATTTATAATTTGGCGGATCAACGCGCTTGGGCCTGCACACGCACTTGTTCGCCCACCCGTATTATGTGACCTACTTCAGTGTAGATTTACAAGCTTAATTTCGAATATTTTTGTTTGAAACCATTTGGGAAAAATTATGAAAATAAGTAGCATTGAGTTTTTATATTACGTATCTTAAAAGTAAAAAAAAAAAATCTATTTTTTTATGAACAAAATATATTACACCCGTTTGTAAAATACTATCTGTTTATGCATGAGCAGAATAACAAACAAATATCGTATAAAAAAAATTTAACAAACAAACATTGCGTGTTTGATTTTTGCAAATTTGATTAATTTGTGTAGGGGCTATTTGCCAGTTTTTAATAGTATAGGGTACCTTTTGCAATTTCGGAATACTTAAAAGTTAAAACCTATGATTTTCAGGATTATTACTACGTGACGCTCAGAAAAATCACCGTGGGCGGGGTCAAAGTCAAAATCCCGTACAAAATCCTCGTACCGGATTCCGCCGGCAACGGCGGCACAATAATAGATTCCGGCACCACCTTCACCTTCGTAGAGAATCAAGCCCACGAACTTGTGGCTGAGGAGCTCGAAAAACAAGTTGGTCAAAATTACGGCCGTGCCACCGCCGTCGAACAACAGGCCGGGTTACGCCCCTGTTTCAATGTCACCGGTCAACGTACGATTTCATTACCGCAGTTGACTTTTCACTTTAAAGGTGGCGCACAGATGGACCTGCCCTTAGCGGATTATTTCTCATTTTTTGAGGATTCGGTGATTTGCATGACAATTGTGACGAGTGGTGGTAATGGTGGTGGTGTTGGGCCGGGCCCAGCTATTATTTTGGGAAATTATCAGCAGCAGAATTTTTATATTGAGTATGATTTGAAAAATGAGAGGCTTGGGGTTAGGAAAGAATTGTGTGATAAATCAGGGTAAATTCTTTTTTAGTTTTGGGGGGAATAAAAAAGGTTTGTTCGTACAAGTTCACATGCGATTGTTGGAGAATAAATGATGATTTCAATAGGCACACAAAGTGGTACAGTGGTATTTTATTGTGCCACTATAGAGGAATTTAACAAAAGGGTTGTTACTTGTTAGGTGATGATTTTTATTTTTCGAATTCTCAATAAGACTGTTATTGCTTTTAGATGATTAGGTGAAGATTGTGTATTCTGGCTCCATAACTTTAATTAGTGTTCTCTCGAGCTACTCTTTTTCTTTTATATAATAATAATAATAATAATAATAATAATAATAATAATAATAATAATAAATCTGTCATTCATTCATCAAACTACTACAGAGAACAAATGAAGTACAACCAACAAAAACAATACCAAGCATAAAACAAAAACTAATACAAACTAACAACAAATAGTAACGAAATAAGGTGAAAGAAGCAACAAGACATTCGCCTAATTAAGGCGATAAGACGATCAACACCACCACCAACAAAATCAGCACCAAAGGTAGGAGACTCACTCCGGAGAAATTATTATATACATCCGTACAATATTTGAGCAAATCAAAAGTTCTTATGAGTTCTGACGCAAAGAAAAATCACTATATCTTCAACTTGGGTTCTATCGGATATATAGTATTGAAATATCATAGATTCTATTCATCGTTAAATTGTCATATTTCAATATTTATTACCAAATGAAGAGCAATTTATTTAAAGCTTGCATGCATACTACAATAGAAAAGTCGCAATAGTATTCTTAAAGTAGATAAGCATCTAGACTTTTGAAGAGTCAAACCAATACCTCTAATACTTTGGTATCCAACTTTGTTATCTTGTTCATAAAGGAATAGTGAAAAGTATTTTTCTCTCGGTTGATCGCATACACTTTTTACTAATATTTGTATATTTAACTAATTATAATTTATTCGCATCTAAAGGTTACTTCGACAAGATTTATGAAATTAATGTGTATGAGCTTAAGTAGTATAAACTAGAAGAATTATTAGTCCAATACTAAATTAAAAAGCCCTCAAGAATAGTAATGTGATTTAGTCATGATTCTTTCATAGGTAACGTAGTATCCAAATATAGATCATGATTCATCATGCACGTATGCGACATATAGATGTTAAGATCAGGTCTTTACATTATCACACTATGCTAACTTCCCTGCGCAACTTTAGGAACAAAGTATGTGAACATGCATAATGGAGGTTCTTATAATAATCAAGCCATGTAAATAAATTACGTACCATTTCCGATAGCATATGGAGTAAAATCCAATTCAAAAATCATAACATGAATGATGGCAATCAATTTCACTTCTCAACTCTTATTTTATGAAATTATGGTGGTATTTACAAAGTCTTAAATGAAATTAATTAAAATCAACTTTTTGACTTAAATTATGTAGTTTTGAGTGTTTGTAAATTTTAGCTTTTGTTGTTTAAATTTATTTTAAGCTAAAAATTCCACAATCTTGAAAATGGTATGGACTAACTTTTAACTTACATGATTTTTTTATATAAATTAATATTTAGTTGTGTAGTTATATCCCTTGTCTTTTACATAATTAACAAAGAAAATCATCTAATTAGTTTCCTAACCAATTTTCTCCGAACAATCTAGAGTAAAAGATCACTTGTTAACTAGTTTTTCAAACACCTTCAACTTTAACTTAAAATTGTATTTAAGTACTGTAACTTTATGAGCTTCGACTTTTTGAGAAGAGTCCGCAAACGTCGATATATCTGACAAGTCTTACTGCTTTCTAAAACACTTATTTTTTCAAAGATACTGCTTCCAAAACTCTTGAAAACTCTTTTTTTTTAAAGCATTGTAACGACCGCCCCCCACGAGCCATGCTTCGATCCGGGTTGGTTCGGTGGTGATCAATCACTTTATCCAACTCATACTAAAACATAACTCATAGGAAGGGGTCTCACTTGTTCAGGATCAAAATCATACACGTTTTCTAAAATATATTTTGATATATACAACGGAAATTTTGTATTACAAACAATGTGACTTTTTAAATGGTTATGCACTAGTGATAAGACACAAATATTCCAAAATGCACGCTTGAACAATTATTCACTTGATCCATGCTGCCATGTTGATTTTTATCCTGAGAAATAGATAGAAGAAACGAGGAATAAGTCTTTAATGACTTAGTGAGATTCATATAAAAGAACTGGCAATGCAAGAATTAACTGTGATTTAATGGATACATTTCGAGGAGTGATCTTACCGGTAGAAACAGTTCAACTAGATAATTTGATGTAGCAATAGTACTGGAATTTTCATATAATAGTTAACGAACTTGTGCTTAACAATAAACGAATCCAACCTTATGACTTCTAATATTCTACCTTATACCTCCCGACGAGGAGCGACCTCGCAAACAATCAAGAGACACGCTCGACTACATGTCGATCCAGCACGCGAGTTACAACCAACTCCTGACTGCAAGCGGTGCCTAGATAGATGAGTATCAAGCGAAATTACTTAAACCGACAGTCCTTACTGCCCAACAGTAACTCGACTCAATCACTGGGCCCAACTTCCCAAAGGCGTCCCAATGGGTATAATAGATAAACAAATAAGCTAGTAAACCGGATAATATCCGATGCTTCTTGAGCTACATGTCACGAACATAGTTCGTTGCTCTTTGCACAGTTCAAGAACCAGAAGATGAGATTAAAATGGACGAATTATCAAAAATGCCTGCTAACTTTTGCCTTTAATCTTAAATGCCCGTTGTTTCCCAACATGCTAAAAATGCCCTGTATCTTTTAAAATTTCTACTAAAAATGCCCGAAATGAAAAATAAGCACAAAAAAACTTATTTTGTCTTAAAAATAATGCTAAAAATGCATGTATCTTTTAAAATTCTACCAAAAATGCCCGAATTTAAAAACGCGACTTTTTGATTCAGCAGTGCGTCTCTTTGATTCGGATGCCACGTCGGATAAAAAATCCAATTTTTTAAAATCGGGCATTTTTGTTAAAAAATTTAAAACTTAACGGGCATTTTCAGCAGGTTGGGAAATAACGGACATTTAGGATTAAAGGCAAAAGTTAGCGGGCATTTTTGATAATTCGTCCGATTAAAATATCGGGGAATTATCATGATTATGAATCAATATGATAAATAATAAATGATTGGATACGATTTAACGATGAGTAAGAAAATCATGTTATGAGATGAGATGCAAAACGGGATTATGATATAATATAAGTTGTTCGAGGTTTGGTAACGGAGTAAGGGCTTTTTTGTCCAAGTTCCTCATGGTCGGATGCCAAATGGGGCTAGAACAAATCGGAAATGGAACCTCACCTTAACTCGTACGGAGAACCTTGATGGCGTTGATTGGTTCGTCAAACCTTTAACAAATTTAAATAATATTAATCAACTGAATTTATAATTCACCATAACAAATATTAGTATTTTTTCTTCAATTCTCATGTTGGTGAAATTGAGAGCGTTCTTGTTAAGAATGCTAGTTACAATGTAAATCTTAGTAAATAACACATAAGCTTTATTTATGTTATTACACAAAACATGAAGATCCTAGATGATGAATTAAAGAAAAACTTGTGCTTCAATTGAATATCTATTGTTTTAACCACCTTATCTATAACTCAAAATTATATTAAATAACCATACGTTCAAACTTATGACTATGAGTATTCGTGGTAAAGCCATTCTGCAAGTCACGGTAACAAGTAAGATTTGATTAACTATCTAATTCGATGCATAATCAATCCTTAAAAATATATTACTTAACTAACTCTAGGATAACTCGTCTTTTTAGCCTTTAATCATTCAAAAGTTTTAGTAACCACACATCAAATTAGTATCATATGAAGTAACACCTTAAAATGTCTAACTTAGTCAATTATTACTTTATTTTACCTAGTAAGTTTAGAATGCATATACTTGTTTTATAACTTAAATATAAAGATATAAACATGAGAGATTTATCAAAACATGTGATAAGGAATGTTTATTATGATAAATAATTTTATTTGATGGTTAGGTCATGAAGTGGCAAGAATAATCTTGTAAAACTTATGTTAATAGTATGTTAAACATGATAATTATACCATTTAAATGCTATAAATAAAATCACAAAAATGTCGATTTATGATTATAAATCATAATATTGTAATTATAACTAATACTATATCTTGTTAAATTTATGTGTGGGATAAATACTTGAATTATGATGGTGATTAAACTTATAAAAAATAAAGGTTGTGCCAAATAAACTAATAAATCACCGCAATTACGATTTTACCTTTGATCGGACATCCAAATGAACTTTGTTTTCAAATCTTTTTATGGTTTCTGATTCATAATGTCATGATGAATGTGTGTATCCAACATTTTGAGAAAAACACAAATGTTTACTATGCTAAATAATTCTTGCAACATAAGAGTTGCTATCAGATTTCTTGGCAGCAGTTTACGGTTTATGGATTATGGCCTTCTAGATCATATTATTTGAGAAAGATGTCTTCATACAAAAGATAGAAGACACCAAGGAGACACTACAACAAAACCTATCAATTGCATGGAAAAAATTTCATGCAATTGGGTACATTTTCCATGCAATTGATCAATTGCATGGAAAAAATCAGATACAAAATTTCCATGCTATTGGTGTCCCGGCAAGAGAATTGCATCGAAAAATTCCGATGCAATAGGCTTCTGCATTGAAATTTTCGGATGCAAAGTTGCATGGAAAATTTTCCATGCAAAATAAGCTGCATCGAAAACATCCAATGCAGGGTCCCCCTGCATCGAAAAAATCCAATGCAGAAAAGTCCTGCATCGGAAATTTCCCATGCATAGCCAAGAGTGAACGCGCAACGTGGCAGCGTGAGGGAGGTTCGGGGAGGCTCGGTAAATGATTGTTTGCATCCGAAATTTCGGATGCAAAGAATTCTTAATTCTTTGCATCGGAAATTTCGGATGCAAAGAATTCTTAATTCTTTGCATTGAAAATTTCCAATGCAATTGCTATTGCATCGGAAATTTTCGATGCAAAAAATGCAAAAAAAAATTAAAAAAAAGTGGCGGGATTTTCTCCGCCACTTTTTAAATATTTTTGTTTTTATTAATATAATTAATTTTTAAAAGTACATTCTTCTAAATTTTAAAGTTTTATTTTTATTAAATAAACACATATTTCATACTAAATTATAAAATACTTTTATAATACATATTGATTATTTTTAAAGATAAATATTAAATTTCAAGTATAATTATTTTCTATACATAGTTATTTAAATTTTTCGTATAGTTATATTAAAAAAAAAATTGATGATGACTTATATCTATATTTATATTTTTCATAAATATATTTAGATTTATATTTTTCATATATATATATTTATATTTATATTTTTCGTGTATATATATATTTATATTTTTCATATATATACATATATATTTCTATTGTAAATTTAGAGAGAAGAGGAGTAGAGAGGAAGAAGAGATAGAAATGGATGAATGATAAGTGAATGCAGTGTGGGTATTTATTGGGTAAGGATGCAGATTTCGCATCGGAAAATTCGGATGCAATAGCAACTGCATTGCAATATTGCCATGCAGGATTTCTTTTGCATGGAAAAATTCCCATGCAACATCTACTACATGGAAAAATTCCCATGCAACATCTACTGCATGGGAAAATTCCCATGCAACATGTACTGCATAGAAATTTTCTCATGCAAGTACGATTTGCATAGAAAAATTTATATGCGTAAATTATTACTATTTATAAAAAAACCAATACTTATTAAATTTATATTTACATTATCGACCCCAAAAGTATTTTAAACATCATTCGTTTTGCATTTTTGACAAATTTGAAATGTACGTATGACTCATAAGTGTTATTAAAAATAGTGGTAAAAAAAACGGAGGTTTGACGTCGTTTTCCATCTTTTGCATAATTAGATATTCTACCCCAAATATTTTTTAAACGTCTTTCCATACTCCGTTTTTGACGAAATTTTGAAGAACACTGTTATTTTTAATAACATAGCATATGGTAAAAAAAAATTGACGAGTGGAGTTGCTTGACACTCTCTACATGTGAAAATACAATTTTAGTAGGATAGAGTATACCTATATAGGGTTTAGGGTTTAGGGTTTAGGGTTTAGGGTTTAGAGTTTAGAGTTGAAGATCATATAGTGTTATATTGTTTATTTGCGTCTTTCGTTACTCCATTTTTGACGAGATTTGGAATAATACTTCTACTTATTGTTTAGAAAATGTTGGTGAAAGAAAAAGTGGATTTCGAGTTGTTTTGCAACTTTTTACTAATTACATGTTAACCCCAAAATGTTTCTTTATGTCTTTCGTTACTCCGTTTTTTACGATATTTGAAAGAACATTCCTACTTATGGTTTAGAAGATGTTGGTGAAAGAAAAAGTTAAATTTGAGTTGTTTTGCAACTTTTTACTAATTATATTTTTACCCCGAAATATTTATTTGCGTATTTCGTTACTCCGTTTTTGACGAGATTTGAAAGAACACTCATACTTATGGTTTATAAGATGTTGGTGGAAAAAAAAGTTAAATTTGAGTTGTTTTGCAACTTTTGAATAATTACATTTTCACCCCGAAATGTTTCTTTGTGTCTTTCGTTACTCCGTTTTTGACGATATTTGAAACAACACTCAAACTTATGGTTTAGAAGACGTTGGTGGAAAAAAGGTTAAATTTGAGTTGTTTTGCAACTTTTGAATAATTACATTTTTACCCCAAAATGTTTCTTTGTGTCTTTCGTTACTCCGTTTTTGATGAGATTTGAAAGAACACTCATACTTATGGTTTAGAAGATGTTGGTGGAAAAAAAGTTAAATTTGAGTTATTTTGAAACTTTTGAATAATTACATTTTCACCCCGAAATATTTCTTTGTGTCTTTCGTTACTCCGTTTTTGACGATATTTGAAACAACACTCATACTTATGGTTTAGAAGATATTGGTGGAAAAAAAAGTTAAATTTGAGTTGTTTTGCAACTTTTGAATAATTACATGAGTTCTATGACTAATAAAGCGACAGAAGCTCCAGGAGTTCAAGGTGTACCCGAAATGGTATTCCAAGAAGAAAATGTTCCTGTGTCCAGATTGTTCGTTGACTTTACATCATTTAATTTGACAGAGTTAGCAGTGGATGGCCAATCTATACTAGTGACAATTGAGGAGGAACTCGTGGCAGTGAGCAGTGGCGAGGATGATGATGACGATGAGGTTGACGAGGATGATGAAGAGGAGGGGGATGATGAGGAGGGAGAAGAGGAGGTAGTCGAAGATAATGACAGTAGCGACCCATATTATGTTTTGTTCTAATATGTACTTGTATTTCAATATTGAACTTCTTATGTATGGTTTCATTGTATTGTTTGACTATGTCTTAATTTTATGATTTGTTTTATTTTTTGATTTAATAACAACTTAAAAATGAAAATACTTGGAATAACAATAGTCCCAATAACAATAGTCACAATAACAACAGTCCCAATAAAAATAACATACTTGGAATAAAAATTACAATAATTAGAAAATACTAAGAAGGCTCAATCTCGTCAGCCAGCTGATCGTACAATCTCTGAAAGTCGTACAAGTAAATTAATGGGAGGCAAAAATGGAAGGACCGGTGCACTATCGATGGATGTATCCCTTGAGAGGTATTCACCAACGGAATTTACAGTTATTTACATAGATGCTCATATCGTTAATATGTAATTTCTTGTTTATATTTGTACCACGAAAAATAACAATTGTCCCAAAATTTCAAATTACAACAATACGGTTTTTTTTTTTTTTTTTTTTTTTATTGCTGCATCGGATAAATCCGATGCAAAGATATTTTATATCTCTGCATTGGATAAATCCTATGCAAAGATATTTTATATCTTTGCATTGGATAAATCCTATGCAACAACCTTTTTTTTAATTTTTATTTTTTTATTTTTTTAATGATGCATCTGATTTATCCGATGCAGAGTATCTCTGCATCGGATAAATCCGATTTAGAGTCATTTGCATCTGAATCATCGGATGCAAAGGCTGCATAGGAAATTTCCTATGCAGCCTAAAAAGGCTGCCTCGGATTTATCCGAGGCTATCTTTGCATCCGATTTTTCGGATGCAAAGCCCGCTGCTGCATCCGAATTTTGCGATGCAATATAATTGCATCCCAATTTTCCGATTCTACCTATCTTGCATCCGAAAATAAAAATTCGGATGCAAGACTTTCCATGCTATTGCTATGATTTGTTGTAGTGAGAGTATGCAGCCGAAAATTGGTAATAAAATAATATTTCTACTATTTGATATGCTTTTTCTAAGGTGCAGGGCAAATTCGACATTTCATGCGCAGTAAAAGTTTTGGCATCTTTTGGGTAGAAAGTGACAAGATAAAAATCTGGAAAAATTATTATCCCAAGGAAAACACAAAAAGGAACAACTTTTTATCGTAGTTACTTTTGCAGAATCAGATTATTTTGTGCTGTATAAAGTGTTGAACAATGGTGAGTATTTATAGGCGAAAATAGTAATTTAATCATAACTATTTATGTCTCACCTTGATTATTTTATACTAAATCACAAAAAATCTGAATTTAACCATGCTTTTAAGGATGTAATGGCTTACCTCATCAAAAAGATGTCATGGCTTACTTCATCAATTGGTTAGTTGCATAAAAAGTCCCTCAATTATTTATAATTAAAATTCAAATAGATATAATTAGATTTCTTTTTTACATACATATTTACTTATATAATTTTTCTAGGTAATATAATCAACTTGGTTAATATTTGAAATTGAAATATATGTTTTAGGATTCGGGACATGTAAATATAATAAAAACTAACTTTTAAGTTCATGGGGCTCAAATGTAAATTTTTCTAAATATTTAGGATCAAAAATGAATTTTTTTAAAAGTTCAAGAATTAAAGTATAATTTATTTCTTCCTAATTTTTGGGGCGTTACATGCATTTTAAAAGTTAATCCAAACCCAAAATCTTTGTAACAGAATCAGATTAATTCTAATCAAATGAAAAAATAATAACTACATTAAAGGAAATAAGTAAAAAATTCGAATATTCATTTTATAACTGAGGATTTTCCTAAGCCAAATGATATATACAGAACAAAATCCTTATTTGCAGAGCAAAATTATTTTTATACCTATTATGCTTTTAAGAGAGATTGGTCAAAGATTTAATTGATTACTATGTAATTGGTTTGTCTAAGGTAAAGTAATTTTTTTTTTAGTATGATTTTGTCACTACATTTTCTCCACATGTTTTCTTGCTTCATATGGAAAGATAAGATTTTTCATTCCGATCCCTTGTCAAATAAATACGATTATTACGTTGCTAAATATGAATAAGAAGCTTTCAGCGTTTTCTTTTTTAAATGAACTAAAAATTTAAATAATGAACAAATTAAATATTTTCAGCCACTTTTTCCAAATGATTTAAAACCTAAATCAAATAACAAAAGAGCAAAATCTTAGTTTTAACTTAATAATAGTCTGATTAATATAAATAGGACGAAATATTAAAACTGCCCTATAACTTTTTTTCAAAACTAAAAATGCCCGTTTTTTTCGGGCCTTGCAAAAATACCCCGTAAGTCTTGAAAAATCTTGCAAAAATGCCCGATTGCCTTATTTGGGCCAAAATTGCCTACGTGGCGGTACAGTCAACGCCACGTCATAAAATAGCTCTGCCACGTCATATTTTCAGCCAATAATAATAAATATATATAAATAATAATAATAAATATATATATAAATAATAAAGATATATATATATATATATAAATAGTAATAAACATATATATAAATAATAATAATAAACATATATATAAATAATAAAGATATATATATATATAAATAGTAATAAACATATATATAAATAATAATAATAAACATATATATACAAATAATAAAGATATATATATATATATATATATATATATATATAAATGTAAACATATATATATATATATAAATAAAATAAATATCAATAAAACACAAAAACATTAAAAACAATTAAACAAAAAACTTTCGCACCCCCGTTGACCCCCCCCTACCGCCCCCCCCATCCCCGCCACCAACGACCACGATTGCAGTGGTGGTGGCATCGATTTGACGCCACCACCACTGCAATCGTGGTCGCCACCACTGCGATTTGGCAGTGGTGGTGGCGGGGCGGGGAGGGGGGTGGGGTTCCGACTTCCGAGGGGGGCGAGGCGGGGGGTGGGGCGGGGGGAGGGGGGTGACTTATTTTTTTTTGTTTATTTATTTATTTTGCATAATGTTAAAATATTTATTATTTTATAAATTAATATAAATAATAATATATGTTGATATTATGTATATATATATATTTATTACAAATGCTTATTCTTTTACATATATAAATGAATATTTACATTACATTCTTTACAAATGAATATAAATTATTCTTTCCATTACATTCTTTTACAAATGATATTTATATATATATATATATATATAAATAATATTACAAATTATTCTTATTACAAATAATATCTATTCTTTTACAAATGATATTTATTCTTTTACAAATGATTATATATATATATGTTTATTATTTATATATATATATATATATTGGGGGGCAAAGTGTAATTTATTTTGAGGTGCAAAATACAATATTTAAAGTTACAAGGGTTTTGGGGTGCAAATAGAACTTGTAG
Organism: Linaria vulgaris; assembly: GCA_948329865.1. Taxonomy (NCBI): domain Eukaryota; kingdom Viridiplantae; phylum Streptophyta; class Magnoliopsida; order Lamiales; family Plantaginaceae; genus Linaria; species Linaria vulgaris. The sequence goes on from OX415253.1 coordinate 80,861,242, forward strand.
ACGTGGCAGCCACTGTACCGCCACGTAGGCAATTTTGGCCCAAATAAGGTAATCGGGCATTTTTGCAAGATTTTTCAAAACTTACGGGGCATTTTTGCAAGGCCCGAAAAAAACGGGCATTTTTAGTTTTGAAAAAAAGTTATAAGGCAGTTTTAATATTTCGTCCATATAAATATTATTCTAAATTATGAGATGTACTTTATTTTGAGCTATTTCATTTCATCATATCATTTACATAATTTTGAACTATAGTATTCAATTAAAATATAATGCAATAAATATGGACCTATATCTATGTTTATATATCTGGAATGAAAATATAAATAACTAGTTAATAATCTAAAAAAAATTGTAATCCGCCTCCTTAACTAACACATTTTCCTAACATCTGCAAAAGAAAAAAAAATGTTGTATTAATTTCCTACAAATGAATAATATAATAAGAATACCCAAGTTCTGTTCTCATGTTTCTTTGTTTTAAAATTATTTATTTGTATTATTATTAATATCATTAATTACTTTGGAGTTTAGATAACTAGAGGAAGTATATCATACGTCTTTTATCTACGTTTATATAATAATTAAAAATCAGTCAAGCTATAAGTATGAAATAGATATTGTTGACAACTAAAGTAGATTGGAATCTAAATTTAAGATTGACTCTTCCCTGTGTGTATTTGTTGTATATCTTGGCTATAATCACGCAAATTCCTTTAATTGAGGATGTTGTTTTGGATATGGTTAATCTATTATTTTAGTTAAAGGGTAGAAATGAGATTGATCTGTATTTAGGGATTTTGCTCTAGATATATCATCTCCCTTAAAAGGATTCCATAAGTCAACTAATTCTAAGATTAAATACTTCTATATGTTTCGTCTTCGATACATTACAGCGGATTAATGAATAGATTTTGCTCTTTGCACACTATAAAATTAAAGATTGGATGGGAATAAAGGTAGTTCAAAAATCAGTTAGCTTGTAATTCTATAATCAGACAAACTAGAATGGATTAGTTGGGTCAAGAAAAGCTAGCTGGATTTGATAGGAATGTGATGCACTAGTGCATGCATGTGAAGAATACGAAAGGGAACAAAAGAGAAATGGGCCATTTTGGGATGCAATTTTACACATTCAAGTATATTATTATTCAATGCGTCACCATATATTTACTAGTGCTAAAAAAAATACCGGCCTATACTTTGTCAGTTTTCACTTTGGCTTTTGGCATAATAATCAAATTGTAAAAGCAATAATTATAGTACTTGACTGTTGCTGTTTTGGAATTATTCTACTTTTTGAAATAAGTCTTACTGGCAAAATTTGGAATCAATGGCTGTGGACAATGTTCACAATGGTAAATTCTTGGATATGTATTGGATATATGTAAAAGAAATTATGAGTTCTTTCGTAGCAAATTTATCTTATATATATTAGTTAGCGTGATGTAATAAAATTATTCATAAACTATATATACATGAGTACTTTCTTCATTGAATTTTACTTAGATAAGAGTTTGTCCTGAAGTGTAATTAGCGCAGCTGTTGGATTTTTAACCATCAAGGGATGAGTATCATCCCATTTATATGTCAAATAGTGCCGCCTATAAAAAAACAATAGCCTGCTTATGTTAAACAGTATCATCACCCAATTAACAAACTACTGACAAATTATATCTATTTCACTTGCGTATCTATAAAATAGAGTAACTTATCTATTAAAAAAAAGTAGAGTAACTTTGCCACGTGCATATTACATAGTGAAATGTATAATTTATTCGCGTGTATTTCAACATAAGTAATGTGTTTGTTTAAAGTGATCTTAGATATATGTTACTTATACTCGAATACAGTTGTACTTGACAATAGTTGCAATTGTACTCGTAAATAAGATAGATGACAGTTGTTTAACGTTTAAAAGTTGTTTTACTGTTGGAATTGTCAAAAGATAATTAATCAAAAAACGATAAAGAATACAAAGGTTTTTACGTGGTTCGGTCCAAATGGTCCTTGTAAACCTGGGAAGAAAAGAACAACCCTCGGAACTAAGAGCCATCGGGGAACAAACTAAACGATGGCCTTCGAAAGACAAGAAAAATCTTCCCCATCGGGGAAAAGTATAACGTTCATCGTTAAAAGATAATATTGCCTCTCCGCAAGCTTTGTCTTCGATGACGTACGGATTACTACACTCCCAGAGCATCCGATGCTAAAGGCACTACCAGTCTTGGATGACTCTACGATGCCTAATAATCGCCGATGCTTTAGTTAGTGAACAATTTTCTAAACAAGATACCTTAAACATGCTCCTCCCAAACGATGCCTCTTGTAACAACATATCAAAGAATATGTTTTATAAGTCTCGGAGGAAAAACCCCCCCGAAGACCTAATAAAGTTACTCGATGATAACATCAGGGATACGTCCCGATGGCATCGTTGGGAAAGCATTCCGAGGACACGACACCAGAAAACTTCTCCGATGGCATTATTGTGAATAACATTTTTAGGCCAATTAAAAGATCACGGGAAAACTTCCAAACATTTCCAGGATAAAACCAGGTGTCGTCCTACCAGATACCGTGGTTGTGCAACAACTAGGTGTCACCATGCATAGCTTGAATCAGCCACGAAAATAACCAGGTGTCATCTTCGCCAGTGACACTTCAGCACCAAAAAAATGAATATTCACCAGGTTATGAACTAAGTCAGTAAGTGAGCATTGGAGTATCTGCCACCTAATGGAGGCGCATGCAGTTTCAAGAGCGCTATAAATACAGATGCAAAGTGAAGAAGGAGGGCAGATCGAAAAGAGGGGGAAAAAAGAAAGAAAAGGAAAATTTTGATTCTGTAAATTCAGAAAAAGTCTTATAATATAATCTCCTCTTATTTTGATAAGATTCTTTTATTAGCTATTTGGGCAAGGCGTTCCTAATATTAAAAACTATAGAAATTACACCCTTGAGTTAACAAATGGCGCCGTCTGTGGGAACGCCATAGATTATTGCCTTTGAGTCACGCTAGTAAAAGGATCTCAATACTTGCCATATTTACAACCAACTCGACAGATGGAAGGACCAGCACGTTCTGAGGATCGGACAGACAACCATGATGAAAGCATATACCAAGAATCTGCTGAGAGTTCCCCAAGAAACACTCCACCACCCAATGGCGATTACATCAATATACCCAGAACAGTGTTTGAAGATTTGGTGGAAGCTGCTTTAAGAAGGGCTCAAGCTAACGAGAGGCCCCCGGAGCCACAACATATACAGCCATATGGGGAAAGATATCGAGTGGAAGAGCAAGGCTCAAGGATGACACCAACTCCGCAGCGGGTACCACCACCACAGCAAGGGTGTCGACAAGAACGATACCCAGGTGTGATACCTCCCCCTGGCAATATTTTCGAAGACAGAGTACCTCTTTACCGTCCCAACATGTTCCCTCATTCAAGCAATGAACCCGCTCTTTGGGAGATGCTGAATCATCTCCGACGTGAAATGCTCAGCATGAAAAGAGCCATCACACCAGAAGACGAGCCCGTATATCATGGATCACCGTTTGTACCAGATATAGCACAAGCTACAATCCCAGCATATATAAGAGCAAACAACTTACCCATGTATTCTGGAGAGAAAGATGGAAAAGATCCACAAGATCACATTAATCAATACATTGCAACGATGGATCTACAATCAGCCCCAGATTTTGCGTTGTGTCGAATCTTTCGAGCCACCCTGACGGGAAGGGCACAATCCTGGTTCACCCAGATACCCACAGGCACAATTTCTAACTTCTCCCAGTTGGCTAGTTTGTTTGTAAGGCAGTTTGCCTGTAACCGACGCTATCCCAAATCAGCATGTCATCTGTTTACCATAAAACAGCAAAAGGACGAATCTTTAAGAGATTTCATGAAACGTTTTTCCGACGAAGTATTGGACGTCCCCAATATAGATCCGACCATGCTAGCAGACATCCTTGCTCAGGGATTGCGATCGGGGAATTTCTTCCGATACCTAGTAGGAAATCGAGTAAAAGACATGAATGAGTTAATGCAGAAGGCAGAAACGTATATCCTAATGGAGGGAGCAGAAAAGTCCAAATTAAAGGCAGAAACCGCCGATGCCCATACAGGGCTGAAAGAAAAGGAGGAATCAAAGAATCATCCCCCTCGAAGAGATAATCCAGGAGTGGTGAAGAGACATCTTCAGCCTATACCATTGCCAACTCTAACCATCACCCAGTCGGAAGTATTAAATGTAATGAGGGGAAACAAGGATTTCTCTTGGCCTATGCCAGTCAGACAACCATACAAGAAGAAAGACTCGGGAAAGTTTTGCAAATACCACAAGTCTTATGGCCACACAACCGATGGTTGTAAAAATTTGAGAAATGAAATTCATAGGCTGCTGGACTTGGGTTATCTGAGAGACTACTTGAACAGCAACAAAGAAGATCAGTCGAAAGAACGAAAGAAAGCCCGGAATGAAGAAGGAGAGGCAGTCGTGGAACCCCCCTCGAGGAATGATGAACAAGAAGAATTCAATCAGCAGCTACCGCCACCCCCGGGAACATACCGAGATAATCCTCCATCAGGAAGAACCATCAACATGATTGAGGGAGGAGATATATCCTCATCTCCAGCTGGTAGAAAAAAGAAATATCTCAAAGAGGCTAGGAAAGTGGGACAAGGATTGTCGATATGTACAGTGCAGGGAATGAAGCTACCCACCATATCCTTCGGGCCCGAAGATCTGCAAGGAATTGTATATCCTCATGAAGATCCATTGGTAATTAAGGCAACCATAATGGGCATTGATATACAACGGGTCCTCATAGATACGGGAAGCTCAGTAGATGTGTTGTTCACCCCAACCTTCGGAGCCATGGGGTTAAAAAGAGTGCATCTTGATCCCACAGAGATACCCTTGATAGGCTTTTCTGGAGAAACTAGTCGAACATTGGGAACTGTCATACTCCCCATGTCTTGGGGCGATGGGGCATTGAGACGTACCGAGCATGTGAAGTTTTGGGTTGTTGAAGCGTCTGCGCGAACTTATAATGCTATCTGTGGAAGGCCATCGATTCACGCTTTTGAAGCCATACCCTCTACTCTTCACCTCAAGGTGAAGTTCCCCACGATGTCGGGCATAGGAGAAGTCCGAGGCAACCAGATCAAGGCTAGGGAATGTCGTATGAATGCTTTACCAACAAATGTGGAAGAAGAATTTAACCACACTGGGAAGAAGCAGAAGATGGAGGAGATACGAGTCCATCCCGTGGAACAATTGAAACTAATAGAGTTAGAAGGTGATGAGAAAAAGGTGAAGGTAGGAACAGGAATGGATTTAGGGACAGAAGGAGAAATTGTTTCCATTCTGAAAGAGTACAAGCATCTATTTGCTTGGGAAGGAGGCCCACCTGGAAGAATCAGCCCGAGGGTGTGTCAGCATCATCTCAATGTTAATCTCACATGTAAACCTATCCGACAGAAGAAAAGAAATATGGGTTCAGAGAAGAATGGAATCATCAAAGCAGAGATATTACGACTCCTCGGATTGCAACAAATAAGGGAGGTTATATACCCTGAATGGCTATCCAATGTAGTATTGGTACCTAAATCAGGAGGACGATGGCGAATGTGTGTAGATTTCACCAATTTGAACGACGCCTGCCCGAAGGATTGTTATCCTTTGCCCAGCATTGACCAATTGGTAGATTCAACGGCAGGATGCGCATTATTGTCCACAATGGACGGTGATCAGGGATACAATCAGATTCCGATGGCTGAAGAGGATCAGGAGAAAACTAGCTTCATTACCGACGTTGGTACATTTTGCTACATGGTCATGCCATTTGGACTCAAGAACGCGGGTGCCACCTACCAGAGGTTAGTGAATCTAATGTTTGCTGATGTCATTGGAGACACGATGGAAGTATATGTTGACGATATGATTGTAAAAAGCAAAAGGGCAGAAGATCATCCAAGGGATTTACGACAAGCTCTAGCCATCATGGATAAGTTTGGCATGAAGATAAATCCCAAAAAATGTTCTTTTGGAATTAGGGGAGGAAAGTTTCTAGGGTATATGGTAACGGAGAAAGGAATAGAAGTCAATCCGGAAAAAGCTAAAGCTATCATAGAAATGAAATCTCCCCGAACAATCAAAGAGGTACAAAGATTAACAGGAAAAATGGCATCACTCAGCAGATTTATATCACGATCAGCAGAAAAGGGTTTGCCATTCTTTAAAGTGTTGAGGAAGGTAAAGGAGTTCCAATGGACCTCAGAATGCGAAGAAGCATTCAATAATCTGAAGGATTATTTGGTAAGTCCTCCATTGTTGGTCAAACCAGAACCAGGAGACAAATTATCTGTGTATTTGTCAGCAGGGGAGGAAGCTGTAAGTGCGGTTTTGGTGAAAGATAAGAATGGCAGCCAGCATCCAGTGTACTATGTAAGTAAAACCTTGCAAAGTGCTGAGAAAAATTACGTGCAGACAGAGAAGCTGATACTAGCCCTTGTAACTGCAGCTAGAAAACTGAGGTCCTACTTCTTGACTTATCATGTGACGATACTTACTAAATATCCGTTGCGAGCCATACTCAATCGCCCAGAAACGTCGGGTCGAATGGTAAAATGGGCAATAGAGTTAAGTGAGTATAGTCTGTCATACGCTCCACGACCAGCCATCAAAGCACAGGTTTTATCTGATTTCATGGTTGAAATGAAAGAAATGCAAAACGAGAAGCCCCCTGCATTGTGGCACGTGTATGTAGACGGATCTTCCGTCGGAACACATGGTGGAGCGGGAGTAGTTTTGAAGAACCACGAGGAGGAAGAAAACCTATGCTTTGCTGTCAGGTTAAATTACCCCTTATCCAACAATGAAGCCGAATACGAAGCCCTCCTGATCGGGATAAGGTTAGCCATGGAAGGAAACATCAGTCGAATGGTGGTTTACAGCGACTCACAATTGATAGTACAACAGGCCACAGGAAAGTTTGAAATAAAAGAAGAGCGATTGAAAGCATATGCTCAGGCGGTTCGAAATAGGCAAAGGATGTTTGAAGAATTTCAATTAAAGCAGATTCCAAGATTGGAGAACCAAGAGGCGGATGCATTATCAAAAATAGCAACTCAATTTGTGGTCGGAACACGACAAATTACGTTGCTGCAAGCTTTGAGATCGGAACAGCAGGAGCCTCAGGAGGATATCAATGTCGTTGTTGCCCCAGTGACATCAGGATGGATGACGGAGATAGTTGCTTATTTAGAAGACCCTACGCAATACTACGATGACGACATTGAACGAAAGAGGTTAGAAAGGAAAGCGGCAAGATACTTCTTGCACAAAGGGGTGTTGTTCCGACGCTGCTACTCTAATCCTCACACTCGGTGTCTGGATGATCAAGAAGCGTTGGGAGTAATAAAAGAAATGCACGAAGGAACATGTGGAAACCACTCGCAAGGAGCAAGTATGGCCAATCGTATTATAAGGCAAGGATATTATTGGCCTACGATGGTTCAAGATTGCCAAGACTACGCGCGCAGATGTCCCGCGTGTCAAGCCCATGCTTCACAGATTCATCAACCAGCAGCACCATGGGAGCCAAATTTACTAGCGTGCCCTTTCGCCAAGTGGGGAATAGACCTTGTAGGACCCTTGATGCCTAATCCGAGGCAAAAGAAATATTTGTTGGTAGCAGTAGATTACTTTACAAAGTGGGTAGAAGCAGAACCGATGGCCAGGATCACAGCAAGCGCAGTCATAAATTTCCTATGGCGAAATATACTGTGCCGATTTGGAATTCCCCGATACCTCGTTAGCGATAATGGGTTACAGTTTGAAGATCAAAAGGTGGAAGATTGGTGTAAGCATTGGGAGATTAAGCACCGCTTTGCTTCCGTCGGATATCCCCAAAGCAACGGCCAAGTTGAGAGAACCAATCGAACCTTGTTGAAGAGCATTAAGTCTAGACTGGATCATCACAAAGAGCGATGGATAGAAGAAATTCCGGGTGTTTTATGGGCATATCGAACAACTCCTAGCTCTGCCACGGGAGAGACACCATATAGCATGGCCTATGGCTGTGAGGCTGTAATTCCACCCGAGATCGTGACTGAAAGTTGGAGAATCCGAGAGTATGAAGAAGTCAGTAACAGTTCTAATTTAGCCCTAGCCTTGGACTTATTGGAAGAAAAAAGGCATCGAGCTTCGATACGCATGGAAGGATATAAAGACCGAATGGCCAAGTACTACAACAAGAATGTTAAGGTTAGAACATTCCAGGTCGGAGATCTGGTTCTCAAACGAGTGGGGGCATCCAAGAATGTCGCTAAGCTACAACCTAAGTGGGAAGGACCGTACAAGGTGAGCAAAATCATTGGACCTGCTACGTACCAGTTAAGTACCCCTGAAGGTACGATGCTTACTCGGACTTGGAACGCATTAAATCTTAGAAAATATTATGCTTAATGTAGTAACATCGAAGATAAGGGCATCACATCAGTGTACATGTAAATAAAGTCGTGGTGAAATAAAGATGGCCTTTTATTTATATAAAATTTGTGCGTAACCTCAAAATTCAGTTCATTCTGATACAACCATCTAACCCGACTAACTTGCATACACACATACTAATACGACTGAACTCGGATAAAGCTCCGAGATGCCTACGTATCCCGATACAAAGGAATCAAGCCGCTCGTAGTTCAATTTACATAGAAAATTACAAGCTTAACATATAAAAAATATATTAGTTTTGCATAGGACGTTTTCCCTCTCGAATTAGGCAACGGCGTTGTTCTTCGAAAAGGTCAGCAGGATCCATAATAGTTACTACCGGGACGGTAGATCTTTGGGAAGAAACCGAAGGGGTTGTAGTTTGGGAAGAAGTAATGAATTCAAGGTCGGGAAGATCCAGGTGAGGAGGAAAATTCGGGAGTGTTCTCACTGCCTCTCGACAAATCTGAAAACCCATCATCACCATCTCCCGCATCTCCACACGTAGGGTGGCCCTCATTTGCTCCAAACTGGGAACTGCCATGATAGCCTCGGCACGGGTAATCAATGCGTCAACTGCCCTAGATCCCTCTAGATCCGATAACTTTGTAGCCAATAAGTCCCTTTCAGCCAATAGAGAGGATATCAAAGCATCGGAGGTACGGCTCTGACTCAGCAAATTGTCTATACGAGTCTCCAATTCTCTGACATGATCCCGTCCCAAGGTTACCAATTGTCTCATATCCAAGATGGTATCTTGGGCATCCTTTAAAAGAGCTTCTAAGGTCGCTTGGTCGGAATCGTAGTGAGCGTGCAGGTTGTCAATCTGATTACGAGCATCGTCTATATTCTTCTCCAGATCATGGAGGTGTCTATACAAAAAACCAACATCAGTGGAAGAATGTGCACCAAGGGCGTCCGTGATCAAAAATACCTGCATGAAACAGAAGGAAGATTAAGAGAATATAATATAGGCGTCACCAAAGATAAACAGGAATACGACGTACCTCACATAAGTTACGGCATAACCGATCCTGGAGAAGATTCATAGAAACAGAGCTGAGAGCCTCACAATTAGCCTGACTCAACAAGCTACTTAAGAATCGCCGATGGTATGAAACATCTGAAGAAAGTACGGGAAAAGTATCGTGAAGATTCCCCGTGGCTATACCACTAGTTCCTTCCCCATGGGGGGGAACTATTCGTGGAGGAGAAGGTATCACATCATTAGAGCCAGTGGGTAGCGCGGTTACGTTGTCACCATCTATAACATTGACTGAAGGATCAAGGGGGGATTGGACAGATAAGGTCAGCGTAAGTGGAGGTGTATAGTCGGGATCCATGTTTAAGTCTGGAGGAGATGGATCTTCAAAAAGCGAATCAATAGAAGGAAGGGTAGATCCCCATACAAAATCGGATTGCGAAAACATCCATATGTCATCGGAACCAAGACAGGGGTCGGGTGGATTGTGCTCAGACGAGGAGCCAGGCGTGGTCGAATATAAGGGAAAAGAAGGCAGAGGAACCAACACTTCCTCAGGATAACGCCTGATGGCAAATCGCTCCATCTCACTTCCTAAAAAGAAATAGTCAAAGGTTAATCACCATAGCGAAAAAGACAGTGTCATTAAGGTAAATAAGTAAATTAACTTACTAAAAGCCGGGTTGTAGTGCAAAGGCATCGGAGGAAGATTCAGCTGTTCAACACCATGTTGCAGACCCGCCATGATTAAGGCCGAAGAGTTCGTCAGAATAGAGCATATATCATAACTACCTAAAAACAGACCAGTGGAGGTTAAATACTCCATTTCCCGTACAGCGGTCTCAGGGCGAGGGATCACGTATCCTAAGCCCCATCGTAAGGGAATACCCCATGGATATCCAGAAGAATCCTTTGGTTTAATAAAGAAATACCTTTTCTTCCAATCTACTACAAATGCCAAACGACGAGGGACGTGAAAGTTTCTCTGCTGATCTCGGTAAACTAGGCTAAAATATGGGAGACCATTGGGACACGGACGCAGAATGAAGGCTGCACACACCCGGTACGGGGTCAGGGGTACATTCAATAGATTACAGCAAAGGACGAAGCCCACCAAATAGCGAAAGGAGTTAGGAGTCAGTTGGCTAGGACAAATCTGCCAGTATTGAAATAAAGAGTGTATAAAGGGGTGAAAGAGCATCCGCAGACCACAACGAATTTGTTCCGAATACAAAGTCAGATAACCAAAAGGGGGCTCGAAGGCCCTATGGAAAGGACGAGGAACGATGATACTGTAGTCATCAGGATTCAAACCATTCTCGCGTAACGTATTAAAAATAGTCTCGGGTGATTCTACGCTTTGGCAGGAACCAACTCTATTTCCTCCAATCATAGCATTGACATTCAGGGCTGAAGTGTTGAAAATAGAAAAATTGTCAGAAGGGAGATAGGGTTCTCTTCGCAGAAATGTCAGGCGTAGAGAATCTGCCATGCTCGAACTAGGGCGAGAGGCTGATAATCCAGGCACAACAGGAGAACCTCTAAAATTCAAAGATAAACCATCCCCCTCAATTCTACCCCTTGCATGTCCATGAGAGGGTTCACCCGGAACATGAAGGGGAGGAGGTTCCTCGGGAGATGACGATGATCTGCGTATGAAGGAAGGCATTTAGAAAAAGAAAAACAGGGAAATTAACAGAAGTTATATCTACTACAATAAGAAACACCCGAGAAAGCCAAAAGCAATAAAAGGACAAGAGCAAGATCCTGAGAATGTGGATTGATAGGTGAAAGGATGGAGCATTTTATAGAAGTACTTGAAGACAGGAAAAGGGTACGTGTCAAAATAAAGTTGACATCTGGAATTCTCAAGGTATGGGCAAATGAAGAGTAAAGACACGTGAAAAGAATGTTGGCAGTATTGGCAGACATCACGCATAAAAAACAGTGCAGAAAGTGACAAGAAAAGACAAAACGGCGGAATAAAAAATAAGAAGAGAAGACAATAAAACCCGTTCAGCAATTCATAAGGCAATAATATTCATACAATAAGGCTGATAACTTGTCCAAAATGCTATTACAAGTTTGATAAAATTCTCAAGGTTAAAAAACTAATCTAAGGGTGTCGCTCCGAGGGTTGAGATGGCAAGCCAGAAGAAGAAGCAGGAGAGGGACCCCGACCCAGCACCCTCTGGTAGGCATCGTGAGCTTCTTGGGAAGAAGGGGGTCGCATCACCAAAGACTGAGGTCTCAGACGCCTCCAGTTATCAGGATGAGAAAACAGTTGATCTTCGCGGCATTGGTTGAGGCATCCCAGGTACCCGAGTATGAAGTTGCCTAGGAGATGACTCTTATGCCTTTGTTGATACTTCTCCTCACAGTGCCTTTGAACTTCGTCCTTAGCAAGAAGGACGGCCCCAGATAGTTTATCTTCCAATACCTCTTGAGTAATGAAACTTGAAGATGGAGGCAAAGGCTTCTTCAGCTCCTCCTTGAGTTGACTATACTGAGTTCGAAGGGTAGAAATTTCTGTTTTTAAAATGTGTTCTAACTCCCCCCAAGAACTCTTTTCTCTCGATAGCACGTTAATGTCCTCCTTCAGCTTATCGCACTCGGAGGTGCGCTGGGATAAAAGGGTGGTGGTCGCATCGAGCTTAGTTCTCAATATTTCTTCCCTCGCCAGGCTCTGAGCAAATGCCTCCCGAAGGTTCTTCAGTTCGTCCTCAGCTTTCTTTAAAGCAGCATTTTGCAGAGATAGCTTTTCCATAGATGTTTGCCCGATAGCTTGAGCAGCATCTACTTCGCGCCATATGGCGGGGATGATTTTGGGAACCTAGAAGGATGCGAGAAGAAAGTTTATGATTATAAAAACTAGTAATCATGTTAAGAAAGGATAAGAAAGGGAGTCTTACCGTAGCAACCATCAATTCGGAGAAAAACCGGGCGGTATGCTCATCGTGAGGAGTAGCCGCTGATGTGGTATTCAAATAATGGGTGATCACCTCAAGGGCTGAGCTCAGGTCAGAACTACTTGGCCTCACGCTAGACTCGGCGTTGGCCCCAGTGGTGTGAATGAAAAAAGGTGAGCCCGTCGGAGTAAATCGGCTGGAAAATGGCATTCCTTCGAAATGAGACCCCGTAGAAGTACCAACAGGAGCTGCCGAAGGGGTGTTCCATACATGCTTCTTCACCAATGAAGGAAGCAACTCATCCAAGAGCTCTAAGTTGACAGGGTGAGAATGAGAGGAAGAAGGGAGATTGTGAACCTCATTTTGGAAAGCTTGATCTTCAGAGGGAAAAAGATCGTCAACCGACAGATCGCGATGGGCCAAGGATGGATGCTTCTGAGCATCCAAAGGGGAATTACCTGCTTCGACAGAAGTATAACAAACATATCAAATAAAGCGTGGAGAATAAAGTTGACACGAAGGTTATAGTAAGAAGAATTAACCTGATCGAATATCTTCATCTCCACTCTCGATCACAATAACCTTCTCTTGGTTAACTATAGAATAGTAAAAGAGTTAAAACACATTACTCGGAATAACAAACACTTGGAAAAGTATTGCAACGCTTACCTAAAGGAGGAGAATCCGCAGGAGGATCGGGCTTCTCCTGGGTGTCATTTGCGCAAAGAGGTGAGTGTGGAGGAAGAAGGGGTACCTCCACAGTCTGATCCAGGTGGGTAGAAGGGGGAAGCAGAGAGTTTAAAGTTTCGGAATCGTGAGAGCTCTCATGCACCTCCTGAGTAAAGGTTGGGGTAGGAACATCCTTCGAGAGGTTCTCACCATCAGCACCAGGCAAAGCGTGGGGATCCGTTGGAGACGGGTGTACCACGTCAGCACCAGGCAAAGCGGGAGGATCCGTTGGAGACGGGTGTACCTCGTGAGCCACCTGGGTATCGGGAACATCCCGTTGAGAATTCTCATCCTCGGAACCTAGCTCTGCAGATTTGTGGGATTTAGCCCCGTAGGAGCCCTCAGAATCAGAACCTGCATCAGAAGACTGAGAATCACTATCGGAAGGCACCACGGTCTTCTTAGATCCCTTGTTCTTCACACGAGAAGTCGAAGGACGTGGAACGTCACTCATATCTTTCTCGTGTTCCTCCAAGTAAGAAACTGTGCAAAAGAAAAAATCAAATGAGAAGAATATAGTGTATCAGTGAGAAGGATATAGACATCGGTGTTACTCACCAAACGTAGGACGCTCTTCAGCGGAAAGGCATAGAAGGTCCTTCCCTATGAGTGAAACATCCAATGGAGCAGGAACTGTCAGCCCCGCGGTATGGGTTTTTATCAAACTTAGCCCACTAAGTTGGCACATTTTCAAATTACACCCACTATGTTGGCACTCGTCAAACTTAACCCACTATATTGGCGTTGGTGTCAAAACTCACCCATTGTTGACACATGTCACTGGATTTGCCCACGTGGACAGCGCGTGGTGCCACGCGCGACAACTATTTACACGTGGCATTTTTAATTCTTTTTTTCATTTCCAGGTAAAAAAAAAAAAATTCTCCAATTTTCTTTTTTACTTTATTAATTAAAAAAAAGAAAAAAAAAGGGGGAACTTACGGGAGAGAGAAATCTACCACAAAACATTCCATCTTTTCTCTCTCTCACACCATAACACTTTCACCCCCAATTCACCAAAGCATGAACCCTAAATCCCCAAATCAAACATAAATTCAGAAAATCGGCCCAATATATTCAGTTTTTATTAACATTCGTAATATTTACTAACATTCGTACAATTTATTAAACAATATTCAAATCTTCTCGTCTTCTTTCTTCATTTTCTTCACGACACGTGGAAGCAACGATATCACCGGAGCTTACGGATTATCGTCAGAATTGTTTAATCTTCCGTAAAAAAAAAATTAAGAAATTGCGGGCGGATTTAGACGAGGGAAATTGGGGGCGATTTGAGGATGAGTGGGAAAAAGAGAACAAAGGGTGGTGGAAATCCGAAAGATTTGACACAAAATTGGCCGATTCACGGGTTCATGTTTGAATTGGGGGATTAGGGTTCATGATTTAGTAAATTGGGGATTTATATTTGATTTGGGGATTTAGGGTTCATGCTTTGGTGAATTGGAGGTGAAAGTGTTATGGTGTGAGAGAGAGAGAGAGAAAAGATGGAATGTTTTGTGGTAGATTTCTCTCTCCCCGTAAGTTTCCCATTTTTTGTTTTTTTTTTCTTTTTTTTTAATTAATAAAGTAAAAACGAAAATAGGAGAAAAAAATAAAAAAAAAAATTACCTGGAAAATGAAAAAAAAGAATTAAAAATGCCACGTGTAAATAGTTGTCGTGCGTGGCACCACGCGCTGTCCACGTGGGCAAATCAAGTGACATGTGTCAACAGTGGGTGAGTTTTGACACCAACGCAAATATAGTGGGTTAAGTTTGACAAGTGCCAACATAGTGGGTGTAATTTGAAAATGTGCCAACTTAGTGGGTTAAGTTTGATAAAAACCCCCCGCGGTATCGTACAAAGGCAGATAGTGGGCTGACCTTAGTAAAGCCGAAGCATCGAGCGCTAAATTAAAGGAGAGAGAGGAGTCTACTTTGTAAGAAGGGGCTTCGGGACGACGCCAAGAATAGGGGAAGTCCCACTTACCCTCGATAGGTTTAATAAAAAGGAACTTATCTTTCCAACTGCTGTAAGATAGGGTGGTTCCAATAACTATTTTCTTCTCGGGATCCCGATGCGAGAAAAAGTAAGAGGGATGGCCAGAAGAAGAGACATTGATCGTAAAGATAGAAAAAATTCTCCTAAGTGTGCACTCCACTCCCTTCGATAAACACCAAAAGACAAAAGAGGCTAGGATGGTAAAACTATTGGGAGTCAACTGGCTGGGACATATGTCACAGGCTTTGAATACCTCACAGTAGAAGGGGGGATAGAAAGACCGAAGGCCTGCTCGTACCTGAACCAGATAGAGGGTAACGTAGCCCTTGGGGGGAGTATGACCCCTATCGTCCTGAGAAGGAAACTCCCGACGGATGTTCATAGACGACACCCCAAAGTCATGGAAGAGTTGATTAACCTCCTCCTCGGTAACAGTGCTAGCTACCTGCTCCACTTCTTTGTAGCGGCGATTACTCTTCGTTTTCACAGGAGCAGACGAAGCGACAGCAGTAACGGAGGATTTCTTTGACTTTTTCGAAACACGGACAGGTTCATCTCCCTTAACTTTAGAAGCTTTGCCTTTCCTTTTGCGGCGGTAAGTTTCCAGGCCAGAGGGGTTGACCTCCGGTAACATAGCTACAGTAACAGCGGTAGCATCCACGTCCGACGTGAAAGGAGCGGTGGAAGGGGCGACAGAATCCGTGAGAGTTGTGAGAGGAGCACCAGCAACATCCTCCGAAGTGGTGGTTAGAGAAGGAGGAGCAAAGGAAGCTTCGCCGGCCATGATGTAGAGGAGAGAGAAAAAAAAAAAACTTAGGGCTTTGCTGCTGAAAAAGGAAAACTTGAGAGAGAAGAGAATTGAAGCGGTGAAAAAAAAAATGAGAAGGGGAAAGTAGTTTTAAAGGGTTTAAGCTGAAAAAAGGGGAGAAGTTAATACACGCCTGCTTTAAAGAGCACGATTTCCCATAAATAACGGCCGTTACAAAACCCTTGAAATTCTCCCATTAATGCGAAATTAGTATGTTCCCCACGATGCTCCGATGGCTACGCCTCCAATAACCACTTCACTATAAGTTCCTGATGATTACCTATAATACACCAGGAACTGGGGGGACTGGTGTAAACCTGGGAAGAAAAGAACAACCCTCGGAACTAAGAGCCATCGGGGAACAAACTAAACGATGGCCTTCGAAAGACAAGAAAAATCTTCCCCATCGGGGAAAAGTATAACGGTCATCGTTAAAAGATAATATTGCCTCTCCGCAAGCTTTGTCTTCGATGACGTACGGATTACTACACTCCCAGAGCATCCGATGCTAAAGGCACTACCAGTCTTGGATGACTCTACGATGCCTAATAATCGCCGATGCTTTAGTTAGTGAACAATCTTCTAAACAAGATACCTTAAACATGCTCCTCCCAAACGATGCCTCTTGTAACAACATATCAAAGAATATGTTTTATAAGTCTCAGAGGAAAACCCCCCCCGAAGACCTAATAAAGTTACTCGATGATAACATCAGGGATACGTCCCGATGGCATCGTTGGGAAAGCATTCCGAGGACACGACACCAGAAAACTTCTCCGATGGCATTATTGTGAATAACATTTTTAGGCCAATTAAAAGATCACGGGAAAACTTCCAAACATTTCCAGGATAAAACCAGGTGTCGTCCTACCAGATACCGTGGTTGTGCAACAACTAGGTGTCACCATGCATAGCTTGAATCAGCCACGAAAATAACCAGGTGTCATCTTCGCCAGTGACACTTCAGCACCAAAAAAATGAATATTCACCAGGTTATGAACTAAGTCAGTAAGTGAGCATTGGAGTATCTGCCACCTAATGGAGGCGCATGCAGTTTCAAGAGCGCTATAAATACAGATGCAAAGTGAAGAAGGAGGGCAGATCGAAAAGAGGGGGAAAAAAGAAAGAAAAGGAAAAATTTGATTCTGTAAATTCAGAAAAAGTCTTATAATATAATCTCCTCTTATTTTGATAAGATTCTTTTATTAGCTATTTGGGCAAGGCGTTCCTAATATTAAAAACTATAGAAATTACACCCTTGAGTTAACAGTCCTAATCCACATAATTTGCACCCAAATGTTGACTCAAATAGTACCCTACTTAAGAATTACAATGAAGAATTTATATCAACTCAAATCTTAGACTCTCTCTAAATTTGCAGTTGCAATACCTAACCCTTAACTTATTTTTGGTGTACTCGATTGAGTCGAGGAACACATCAAGATACTCCAAAGTTCCTTTGACTTGATGCTCTTCACTAAAAGACTTTGACTCGATACATGACTGAAATCACAAACTATCATGTTAACAGGTTTGATAGCATAACCTAATTAACGGAATTATTTAGGGGTTGGAACGCCCTGCCCGTAGTTCAAAAAGCTTGTCAAATTACGAGAATAACCCTCTTTGTATTCACTGAATTTCACTATGAATGCTCTTAGTACATTGTTATGTATGTGTGTGTGTTTTATCTGGATCCTCCTTCTTCTTATTCTATCCTTATTTTTATAGAGGTTTTTTAGGGACAGGTGTTGCTATACATGTTTAGATAAATTACAGGTATTGCTTTTTGCGTACTGAGGAAGATATCATTCATCTTATTCCGCGAGGGGCTGCAGCTCTTCGAAAAGACTGGATCATTTGGGCGGTATATTCGTCGTAGCTTCTGCAGTGTTTAATTCGGGGTTGTCTTCATTGGGAGGTGTACTCCGAGGGATGTATCTGTTTACTTTTACTGGTGGCGCCTGGTCCGAGGGCTATGTTGCTTCAGTAGGGTAACGTTCTTGTTCTCGGATTTTAGTTACAAGTATTTCGATGGCTTCTAAGTTTTAATAAAATCTTGTTCTTCGGACTCGGTCTTCGTGGGGGGTTTCGAGGAGTTCCATACTTCAATAATGCATTGTTCTTCATCTTCCGCATTCGTAGCTAGTGTTCCGAGGGTTTTTATATCTTGGCAGGACATTGTTCTTCGTATTCGGCCTCTAGGGGAGGTGCTCCGAGGGTTTTTATATCTTGGCAGGACATTATTCTTCGTATTCGGCCTCCAGGGGAGGTGCTCCGAGGGCTTTTGGATCATAGCGTGTTTAGTAAGGGGATATTCTTGCATTTTCTGGGACTCAAGGTCCGTTGTGGTCCCTCTTGGCGCATCGATGGATATCGGAGTCGCGCGGATTCATCGGGATTGACTCTTTTTCCGATGCCGCGTTGATATCTTTTCTTTATTCATCGTTGAATTTCCAAGGGACGCTTTAGTTCACCTCGGGTGTTCCTTCGTACCGCTTCGGGTCAATTACCGAGGGGTGTGGTAACATCCGATGAGCCTCCTCATCGGAAGCGGGTACATCTCATGGGAAGTACTCGTGACAATAGTATTGTCCATATATTAATTCCTATATTTAGGACTAATATTCTCATTAATCTCGTATTTATTTTTCACGGTTAACATATCCTTTTTAAAGTGTCCTTGAATTGTGTCGAGTCTTCTCCTTACATAGGCATGAGCAGAATCTTCAGCAGATCGTTAGTTGCAATCCGAACATATCTTCTTGCCTTATCTGACAGATTTCGCATGATCATCAAAGATATCCAACGAATATGTCTAATATTATGTCTAAGTACATAGGTAGGAGATATAGTTAATATCTTGCAACTTAATCTTTAAGATAGAATAATATCTAATAAAGATAAGGTAATAAAATCAAGATAATTATCATCTAAAAGATTAACTTATCTTAATGATTTAAACAAAATAATATCAATTTAAATCTTAGTTGGGCCGAGTAGTATTGAGCCCAATTGCTAGAGAATTCGACCTTAACAACATAAGTAGATAATCTAATAATTGGTTTTTCACACGAGTAACGGTAAAAAACTGTTGCTAGAAAAATCCCTCCAAATGTACCTAGCTCATTACTTTTGTTCCTTGTTTACTTTATTATCACTATTATAAGTATTAGTATTAGTATTATTATGTATTAATTATTAATTACTAATAACAAGAATTAGCAAGATAGAGTAATTATTAACGATAATCTATGTTGCACGGATACTCTAAACTTTTGAAAAATATTGTGTACGACACGCGGGGGACACTGACACTCCTTGGACAAGTATCTGACACACCACATGGCGTGTCCATAATTAATATAAAAAAGAAAAATACAGACACTCGTGTCAAACACTTTTGATGTGTGTGTCCGACACATTGTGACACGCTTGAGTTTATTTTACTTATTATCAAAAAGTTTTATTTTGGTTAAAATATAAAACCTATAAAAAATTGAACTTTTAATTTGTTAGTTAATGAATTAAAACACAACGTTAAAACTCCACTATCTTCTCATGTAGCGCGTCCACCATTTCTTCCTCAGCTACATGTGAGAATCAAAGTTGAAATTCCTTTTCTTCATCCTTTTTTTCTTTCTTTAATTATATTTCTCGTACATAAACTTCAATTCTTAAATTAACTTAAATGCTTGATTTTTATTTAATTTTAGCTGCTTTTAATTTCAGTAATCCTAGATTTAGAATTCAGAAATGAAAACTTCTAAAAGTGTACTATACTATTTTTGTTAACAATTTATTTTGTGCGCTTCGAATTCAACCAATTTACTCATACGTGGTATTCAACCTAATGTTCTATTTTGATATTGTTGTTATACATATATTAATATAAAACATTAAAAAAATTAGATGTGTCAATGTCGTATCCTATCCTGTAAAAATATGTGTCGCCGTGTCCGTATCCGTGCAACATAGACGGTAATTGATGGAATTCGCAACGCCTTCTTGTGATTAAGGGAGAAGTCCCTTTGAGATGCTTGTGTGTTTTACGAAGGGATGGGTTGGATATTAACGAGGAGGATTTTGGCGTAGATGGATAATATAAAAGGTAAATGATAACAATTTGTATTCCGTAATGCTCTTGAGTGAGAATATGAGAGTAGTGTAGTTCTTAAATAAGTTGTGTTACAAATGAGATTTTCTAGAGTTATATAGAGAGGTTCCATCACTTAATGTTGCGTCACTTGGCCTTCTTTAATTGTCGCGGTATGAGCCACTTTTACTTCTTTCTCGAGATATTCAATTTTGGGTTGCACCCGGTACACATGTGATTAGAGTATGTGTGGATGTCAGGTAATAAAATTACATTTGGTGGAGCTTTGTTGTGCTTAATTTGAGTTAGTGCAGTTAAACCTTTTCCTCACGAAGCGTTCTTTCTGTATACTTAAATAACGAGGTTGGCTTAAAGTCAACACCGACGCAGCTTTTGAAGACGGGCAAGCCCATGTGGCTTTTATTGTTCGCAACCATTGTGGACTTTTGCTGTCAGCTTTCTGTTCTTCTTTCTTTGCCCTCGATGCCACAACAGCAGAGATCTCAGCAATTTGGCATGTTTCTACTCATCTCAAAAAATCAAAAAGCAACCAAATTGTCTTTGAAACTGATTCGCTTACTGCTGCAGATCTCATCAGCAAGGGCCAACATAATCTTTATTGGAAAGCAACCGAAGAGCTCCAAGAGATCATTAGCATTTGGAAGATCTTTCCCAAATGGAAAATCAAGAAAATACCGAGATTGGGCAACAAAACCGTTCACAACCTAGCTCAATGGGCAAAGTTTAATTTTTGGAATGGATTTTTTACTCCTCTTAATTTTCCTTTTGACTGCTGTGAGGATGTTAATTTTTTTAACGAATCCGCTGTTTGCGATTCTTGTAAAACTCTTATTTTGTCGTAATTTATCTATGATTGTTTACCAAAAAAAAAATAACGAGGTTGTTGAGAACTCTATCTTTGAGGCGCTTGTATTCGATTTTTTCGGACGAAGCCCTCTTTTCTGTTATTTTCTAAGTATCCGAAGGCTTGTTGGTCTTTTTAGCAGTCACGCGGGTTGTTAATTACAGTTTTCCAGGTAATATTAAAGACTCCACTAATTTTATTTTTCCTAAAAAGCAAAGCAACGGCCATAGCACATTCAATTTCAATCAGTGACTTATGAAATGTTATAATGTAATGATTCTTCTGCATATGTTGTTGTAACAAAAAATGTTGCAACCCTAGAGCTCCACCATCTACCAAATAAATTATTCTAAGTAACTCGTAAGGGTTTTATAAGAATTAAAGGGGGAAGATAATTTTCCGAACCTAATTAGTAATTATCAACAAAATCTTTGTTGTTTCAATTGAAACCCAAGGGATTACAAGAAACATTTGTGATCAAAAGTTTAATCAATATGAAATCCCTTTAGCATCCAAAATATTTCCATATCAAACAGAACAGACGCTCACGGAAATAATAGACTATTCAACTTTTTGGACTATTAAACCTGGGCCGAATAGGAAATAAATCTTTCAGACCATAAGCTTATACGGACTTTAGCTTAATAATAAGAGTTTTACAACAATCACATGACATACATAATAAGTCTGATAAGGGGGAGGGGGCGGGATCAAACAAATTAGCAGGTAAAGAAGAGGTAGACAGTGGGTCCATTCCAATGGTTGAGTTTCGCCCATTTTGCCAAGTTATGGGCGTCTTTTATTACCCAACCTTTGGGATTTTGACAATCTTCCAACTAGGGAATTCAGTCCATAGCTTGCGAACTTTTCTTCAATGTCAACTCTTGACGACCAGTAGTAGTAATAAGGGGAAGCGGATTCTGAGATGATACGGCAGATATTATGGTCCTTTGCAAACCGGGCAGCAGTAAGAATCAGCCGTTGTTGGATCGAAAGATGGGATATTTTCAGCATATGCTGCAATAATCCCACTGCAACTATTTCGAACAATAAACGCGATGCATGACGAATGTTACTCGGAGGAGGATTCCAAAAGTAAGCAAGAGGAGCACCTTCTTGTGGATCAAAGTGCGAAAATGTTCATTAGCTGATGCATCAGCAATACGGGCCGTAATAATGTCTTCCGCAATGGCATGGGTCGTGATGAAGAATGGAGAATGTATGGCGTTTTTGTTCCTCCAGATAATGGTCCAAGCACAGAGACAGAAATTAGTGAACTCCAGCAACAGCAAGAGATTACTTGGTATTAGTTTCGAATGGGGATCAAATAAAGCTTCCATCCAATGATCGAAATTCCCATAAATCTGAGAGTTCAGCCTAAAATTCCACCGTGATGCGAAGAATTCCATGCAAAGAACTTCAAACGCTCATGAATAGGGCTGCTACAGATTCTCTTTAACAACAGCTTACGTGAAGGGGAAGGGGTTGCAAAGCGATGCGACTGATCTACCAAAAAGGCACTCTTAGAGGTGCATACGCCAAGTTTTTCAGGTATCCAGATCACGCGCTGTGGATCTCTAGAAGTAGAGACTTTGATTTTAAGAATATCACGGACAATGGGAGCTGGAAAAATAGATTCCAGCAATTGTTGATTCCACGCTCCTGTGGGAGTGAAGAGTTTCCTAACATAACTCACAGAGGGCTGTTGTTGAGAGGCATATGGTTTGAATCCTTTTGCCGAGGGAATCCAAGGATCATCCCAGATCCTAAGGGTAGGATTAGAATTAACAGAAAAGCAAACTCCTTTTGTGATAAGCCCATGGCATTCCAGTATATTTCGCCAAACCCAAGAATCTGTTGGCTTAGGAGTAACAGAGAAAAAATCCTCAATTCTTAAATATTTATCATGCAAAATGCTGGACCAGCGGTTGTCTTTTTTATTGAGGATATTCCATGCGTTCCTAGCAGAAATAGCCTTATTAAAGTCCGCCATGCGTTTGAAACCAAGCCCACCATTTTGCTTCGGCTGACAGATTTCATCCCAGCTTTAAAAGCAATAAATCGAGAGCTCCGATCAGAATTCCACCAAAACCTGCGTATCGTTTTGTCCATAATAGAGCATACAGTTTTAGGGAGTAAAGTAGCAGACATAAGGTAAATAGGTTTGCTTAGAGCAACAGATTTAACAAGCACCGTAGGACCTGCGTGGGATAAATTATTTCCCTGCCAACCCCTCAAAGAGCATTCGAATTTAGAGATTATATCATTAAAATTCTCAACTCTTTTGTCGCTTTTGCGAAACAGAATCCCCAAGTGTTTGAGATTATGAGGGCAACCCCGCATGCCAAGTTGATGCTTAATAAGGTTCTTAAGGTGGGGCAAACAATTTTTACTAAAGTGAACCACTGACTTGTCACGACTAATGCTTTGACCCGACCAGTCGCAAAATTTATTGAGGGAAGCTGATATATGAATAGCATTATCAAGATTAGCCCTGCAAAAGAAAATGGCGTCATTTGCATAAAGAAAATGCGATAAGGGAGGAGCAGTACGACTGATCTTAACTCCATGAATAAGGTTAGTTTGCTCAGCTTTGTTGATAATACGAGACAGAAGATCCGCAACAATAATGAACAATGCAAGGGACAACGGATCCCCCTACAAATGCATAACCATTGATGATTGTAGAAAAAGAAGATGTTGAGATACACTTAATAATGAGGGAAATAAACCTGTCATGAAAGCCCAAGCAATGCATAATGTGACGAAGCACATTCCATTCAATCCTATCAAAAGCCTTCGCGAGATCAACCTTAATAGCCATAAGACCAATTTTGCCTTTCTTGTTATTAATATAATGCATAATCTCTTGGGTGATAATAGTATTATGCGAGATATTACGGCCCGGAACAAAAGCGGTTTGGGCCGGGGAAATAATCTTGGAAAGGAGAGGTTAAAGTCGATTTGGAAGAATTTTAGAAATGGTTTTATATATGGTGTTGCAAAGACTTATGGGTCTATAATGTTCAACGAGAGAGGCATTATTGGATTTAGATATCAAGAAAATAAAAGTGTGGTTCAAAGCACGAAGGAATTTTCCAGTAGAGAAAAAAAATAACACCGCTCTAATGACATCCCCTCCCACAATATCCCAATAGTTTAAAAAAAAAAAAACGGTGAAAACCCGTCTGGATCGGGGCTTTTGTAAGAGTCAAAGCTGAAAATGGTGTCTTTGATCTCTTTAGGGGTAGGAACTTCAAGCAGCAAAGAATTATCCTCATTACTAACAACCGATTCAAATAGATTCTCAAAATCATGTGAAAAAGCAAGTAGTAAACAAATTCTTAAAGTGATAATCAAAGGCAGTCCCAATATTCTCCCAATTAGTAACCTCACAGTTCTTATGGATATCAAAACATAATGTAAACGGTTCGCACGATGCCTTAAAATAATACATAAATGAAAGTACCTTGAGTTAGCATCTCCGTGTTTGAGCCATTCTTACTTCGCCTTTTGCCTCCATTTTGTTTCCTCTTTAGAAAGAATGGAGCTTAATTGGAGTTGTAGATCACGCTCTATGGCCAAGGTGGAAGAAGTGGTGGGTTTGGATTGAATAAGCTCGATTTGAGAACAAATGAGGGAGATATCATTGGAAGTAGGAAGAGTGCAATTAAGACTCCACTTTTCAAGGGTTGTACGGGTATTCTTGACTTTAGAATGGAGGATGAACTGAGGTGAGCCGTTGCACATTTCAGACCATGTCGTAAATATGGATTTTTTTTACATGTATCATCAGTGACCCAATTGGCTTCTGTTGGGTACGTATTGCATATAAACATGTCAATTCATAAACGTAAGCATAAGCATAAATATGAATATATTTTTTTTCAGAATACGTAAACAATTAACATATAACAAGTATTGCAAAACTGAAATTAAAATACGACAATAAGATAAATTCAACCTCTCAGCAACTGTAGGAAAATCCTTGGAGTGGATTAGACGAGTCGGAAAAATCCCGTTGAAGCATAGGACTAGTCGAAGGCTTAGCCCTCTCCCCTTAAGATCTATTTTCCCGGCTACCCTTCAAGCCCTCCGTGGGAAACGACCTCCCAAGGTACAACATCCTCACACAATAAGGTAGTAAGTGAAGGACAATACTACCTTCTCAAATCGAACTCGAATAGTATTTGCAGAACTCGAAAAAAGAAAATGCTCATGCAATGAGTATGCTGAAAATGGTTTTTGATTTTTGGATGTTGGATTATTTTCACAAGACTAGAGGGGCCCCTATTTATAGTTGAGAAAGCATGTAACCACCACAATACATTAAGGGGAATATTTATTCTTGTCATTGAAGCCATTTGATTTTATTCAAATGCTTTTGACCACCATAAGTGTGTGATATAATATCCAATAAATCTGAATATTAACTCTTAAATATTATTTAATAAAATAAATAATATCTCATTTGCTTCTCATTAAGCAATTTTTAATTCACACACAAAATATTTTGGACTCAATTCCAAATATCTCCAACAATCCCCCACATGAATGTAATTGGCTTAATGCACGTGAGCCTAACAATGCTAAATGCAATTTCAGAGTTCTGCCGGAACTTGTTGCATCAGGATAGGTGGTTTTCGGCCTTGAACCTTCCTTAGTGAAATACCATCGGATATACTTGTCAACCAGTGGACGTGATGCCTTGAACTGTTCGGCGTTTTGTGTATACCAAGACAATGGTACTCACACAACTCATTCCAATACCATATTGGTCCTCGTTGTTGTCCGTTTTGGCCCTGGACTGCCTTGGCGATATTCATCGAATGCTCTAGAGATTTAGCCCTTTAACTCATCTCAACGAAGCGGCCCCTTCACATTCGACATAGGTGATCTCTCATTAAGGGTGTCCTGTAATACCCCGCTTGTGTTCACAAGACATAAGGATCATTAGAACCTCAAGTTCTCCATAACCTGTACAGGTCCATCACTCTTTCATCATAGAAATGAGTTGGGAACTCGATTTCCCGAGTACTTTGTTCGACTCGCCCCCACAATTCGGTTGTCCCTTTGAACCTGCAAATTGGGGTTTACAATTCAGGTAGGGTTGCCATCATGGGGTGATGTCTTTAGGCGGGCTCAAATTTCCCATTTCCCTCGATGAATTTGCTACTTAGTCTCTCGCTAGACCTTTCGTCAATCGCCTCCAATATTTTCTTTAATCTCTTAAAGTATTCGGAAAATATTATGATTATTATTCAACTTTAAAAGTTTGGAATAATCTTAACCAACACTTTCTTCTCCAAGCCCCCACATTTCTTTCTTTTCCTCAAGAAAAAAATGTCTCTAGCCTTAAAGAAATTACTTATTTCAGAATTTATTTTGTTTGCGTACTTCGTGTCTTACATCAAATAAATCTGAATATTTAATCTATTTAGTAAAATAAATAGTATTAAATCTCACTTGCTTCTCGCTAAGCAATTTAATTTACACACTTATATTTGGACTCAATTCCAAATATTTCAAACACACACACATATATATAATAAAATACAAGTCTCGCACTTGTTTTATTTTCTACAAATATATATAACATGCAAGTCTCACACTTGTGTTATTCTCAACAAATATATATATATATATATATATATATATATATATATAAAATAACATACAAGTCTCGCACTTGTTTTATTTCCTACAAATATAAATATAAATATAAATATATATATATATATATATATATATATGTTATACAAGTCTCACACTTGTATTTCCTACAAATATATATACATATATATACAATATACAAGTCTCGCACTTGTATTATTATTCCATGTCATAAAGACGTCACAAGTAATCGAAATAATTATAATCTTTGCCTCATATGCAATTTCGATTACATTTATTCGTAAAAATTAGTCTCCTCACACGAGACTTTTTACTACATCAAACTTGAACACTAGCCTCAGTACTAGCCTCGCCCTTAGGTGACATGGTCATAACAGACATTTTTAAAAAAAATTCTTAGACCCATATCCCTTTCCTACAAAGGTTCCACCCTTAGATAGGATATTCTTGTCTCACTCAAAGACAAGTGTGAACCATTTCTAGTTCAACATTGTACCACATATTAGATTCGTGTGAATCTTTGGAACATGAAGCACCTCGTTCAGGGTCAACTCTTTCCCCGAGATCCTCTTTAGCACAACCGTTCCCTTGCCTTCAACTTTTGAGATTGTAGAGTTTCCCAAGAAACACTACTTGTTCTCCACAAGTTGATAGGTCATGAACATCCACCTGTTCGTGCAGATGTGGTCGAGTAGCCCCAATGTCTACTTACCATTCGTTCGAGTTGTAGTTTGAATTTTCAGCCGCTATAACTAATTAAATAATTCACACAATTATTTTTATTAGTATCGCTGAGACTTCTCAACCGAACTATTTATACAGATATTCCCAGGCCAGTGGAGGGACAAAACCTCTTTAAAGTCCACCTTTCTGCGACAGAATATTAGGTTCCCAGGCCAGTGGAGGGACAAGTCTGCTTACACTCCACCTTTCTGCGACATAACCGTCTGTATAAATATTCTCACTTAGAATATCTTCCAATAATTCACAAGTCTCAATACTTAGAATTATTTTCATTTTGAATTTCTTTTCGAATAATTCACAAGTCTCAATACTTAGAATTATTCTAATTATGAATTTTCTTCAAATAATTCACAAGTCTCAATACTTAGAATTATTCTCAATTTTAATTTCCTTCGAATAAGTCACAAGTCTCAGTACTTAGAATTATTTTGAAATTCTTTTAGGTTTCTCTAGTTGAGAATATGACAGAGTGGTTCTCAAAATCGGTACTATGGTCTCAATACCGTTAGCCCTTTGATTTAACGTAGCGACCTCAACGTCGCCCGTCATTGGAAAGGTCTCAATGCTCGCGGCATTGTTGTTAGAGCTCTCACCACCCATATCTCTAAATAATTCACAAGTCTCGCACTTAGAATTATTTAAAGTCTTCATAGGGCACACTTGCAATTTTATATATTTTCACATATCTCAATTGCAATAATTTTCACTAATCACATAACCATGCTCAACATATAACCACATATTTAAATTTTATCTACTCAAAATATTTTATTTAAATATATTTATAGCATGGATATATTAAGCATATTATTCAAATAATAAACTGCCGCACGTCATTTAATTACACAATAACGCATGCATTTAACACGAATTCTAGCATGTATTAAAATAAGTAACCGAACAACTCAACACACAAGATTCATAATGCACAAACGGTAAAGCCAACAGCTGGCAAACAAAGGGACTAGGGTTCGATTCTCAGAAGTTACGTTTTAATTTTAGCAATTAATTCGCAGAGTTAAAACATGTAATAAATATGTAACTGATCAATTAAATCATCAAGAAATAACGCAGCCTAACGGTAAAGCGAACAGGCATGTACACTGAGGTACAGGGTTCGAATCTGAGTAAATAGCAGCAACTGAAATAAATGTTTTTTTTTTTGAAAACCTTTTGGAACAGAGAACAGAAAAAAAAAAAATACTGCTGCCACACTGTAATCAAAATAAGCAATTTAAGAACAAACCTGCACCTCAAACGTTTAAAACTGATTATGGAGAGAAAGTTTAAAAATCCACAAAAGAGCTGCAATTTCAAAGCTACGGGATAGATTAACTATAATATTTCCTTGACCAATAAGCAAAACCTCCCTTTTTAACTTTGGAACAGAAGCTAATTAGCAGCATATAAACAGTAATCATATGGAATAATAATACACAACAGAAGCAACACTATATTATATCAACATATTCTGTAATTTTTTTTTTAAAAAAAAACTCATTTACGTGCAACACATAATATGAAAAAAAATAAATAGATCTTAAGATTGTTGGGTACGTGTTGCATATAAATATGTCAATTCATAAACGTAAGCATAAGCATAAATATGAATATTTTTTTTTCAGAATACGTAAACAATTAACATGTTACTACCTTATTGTGTGAGGACGTTGTATCTTGGGAGGTCGTTTCCCACGGAGGGCTTGAAGGGTAGCCGGGAAAATAGATCTTAAGGGGAGAGTGCTAAGCCTTCGACTCGTCCTATGCTTCAACGGGATTTTTCCGACTCGTCTAATCCACTCCAAGGATTTTCCTACAGTTGCTGAGAGGTCGAATTTATCTTATTGTCGTATTTTAATTTCAGTTTTGCAATACTTGTTATATGTTAATTGTTTACGTATTCTGAAAAAAAAAATATTCATATTTATGCTTATGCTTACGTTTATGAATTGACATGTTTATATGCAACACGTACCCAACAGCTTCAAATCGGAATATTTTAGGGCCACGCACACAAAGCGGACCAGTATGGAAAATGATAGGGGAATGATCGGATCGAATGGCGGGAAGGTGGGTAACCACGGCATTAGGAAAAAAGAGTGTTCCATTCCTCGTTCGAAATAGCTCTATCAATGCGCTGCTTGATATTTGACCAAGTAAAAGGTGTGCCATGGAAGGAAATATCTTCCAAACTGTTTTCACACATGAAATCAGAAAGTTCTTGTTTGGAGGATTGACAAAATTGGTTACCACCTTGTTTATCTTGCTGAGATGTAATGGCATTGAAGTCGCCAATAAGCATCCATGGGTGATGAACGGTAGGGGTAAGAGAATCAAGGGCATGCCAAAATTTGGCTTTTGCTTCAAGAGGACAAGGCGAGTGGACATCAGTAAACATCCACGTGATAGTACCATTGACACAACAATGGAACATACGAGTATTTTGTTGCAGAACAGTGATATTGACATCAGATTTCTAGACAAGAAGAGTGCCCCCCCACCTCCCCCCCCCACCCCAAATAACAAATAGTGAGAAGAGAGAGAAATACTATTAAAGGAGAGGATGAGAGAGGAGATTTTAGGAGTTTTAACTTCGCAAAGAAAGAGGATATCAGGAGAGATTTTGTGAACCAACGCCCTAAGTTCTTGTTTTGTCTCGGACCGTGCGAGTCCGCGACAATTCCATGGAAGGAAGATCATGAAATTACTCCCTAATCCCCCCAGGTCCAAATGAAAGAGTGTTGAGTTTTGGAGTGGATTTGACAGTAGCAGATGAAGAGCTTTCGGAGCTAGCTGGAGAGTTTGGTTTGGATTTGGACTGGGAAGAAGATTTGACTCTGGCGAGTCTTTTAAGATCATAAATGCGGCGACGGGGAGTAGAGGTAGTAGGAGGGGGTGGCAGAGCAGGGATGGGGGAGTTGAGCATTGGTGAAGTTGGCTGATAGGTGAGATCATTTTGTGAGTTTATAACGGAAGGGAGAGTGGAGTTTGTAACATTCGAATTAAGTTCCGATGGATTAATGAATTTGATGGGAATGTCTGTGATGGGGTCAACCAAGTTCCAGAATGGTTTAGGCTTTTTTAAATAACGGGATCGGACTAGGCCATCACATAAAATATGTGAGTTTAATGTTGAAGGTCGTTTTCAAAAAAAAAAGTTTTAAGGTTGAAGGTCCATTCCAGTTGTTTGGTCAGTATCTAAAAGTATCGCAAGACGGAATTCATTTATGTGTCAGTTCATATTGTTATACTTTTGAAAACAAAAGATCATAGCTTATTAAAAGAATACAATGCACTTCATATGTTTCTTACCAAAAGGCAAAAGGCGTTATGTAAGGCACAAACTATATTATCAATCGATTGTGTATCATTTATATTAATATCATAGTTGTCGAAGGCATCGGGCATAAGCGAGACGTTTTTAATAGTTAGAGCAAGGTGTAAGTTTTGAGGTGTTCGGCGTTGCCCATTAAAAATTTGCATTTTGATTTATTTGAAGTATAATATTATAAATAAGTATATAATTATACAAAAGAATATAAAATAAAACAAAAGGATAAACTTGTATAACATGGAGAATATTCGAAATATACTAGAGTCAAAATTAAATTGCTCATAAAGCAAAATTTTAGTGAAATGAGATGATCACATGAACACTAATTTATAAGTTGTGGTAAAATATGGATTTCGATGATTATTAAAATATTAGAAGAAAAATGTGATTGAAATCCACAATATTAGCAGGTTATGGTTTCTTCATGAAGTTGGAGGTGACTTTTAATTTTTTAATTTTTTTTAAAAACGCTTTCTTTTTGTTTAAGTTGTACGATATTTAGTCTCAACCACCATTCTTCTATTTTTTTTTCATTTATTTTGTGGGCTAAAAAATTTTAAAAAATACAAAATAGCAGTTTTTTTGTGGAGCGTTGCACACCCAATAAAAGCGCAAGCCTATGCGCTTTTTGGATTTTGGCGCACTCATCATTTGAGGTGTGTGCCCCCACAAACTTCACGCCCCAATTGCTCGATCGGGGACATTTTTGGCCCAATTTTGCCACAACATGCCACACTCGCTTTAAGTTTCAACTTATGTAATGATTTATTGACTATATAACGCCCCAGAACCATATTTTGAGACGTTTCATCCGAAACGCCTGAGATTTTACAATTTTTATTGTTGCTGAAACAAGATCCTTTTAATTTCAAAATCTCAAGGTTTCCCCATATTTTCAATTATTTCACAAGTTTTTGGATAATTTCCCCTATTTTCGTTAGTTTCATTTTTTTTAAAAGTGAAGTATGAACGAGAGGATTGGTGAGAGTTCACGACATTATCGACGAGGAAACCGTTTGGTGGAATGTTGGCCTTTTGCGTCAAGTTTTTTGGGATGATGATGCGAAGATGATCCTTTCAATACCGTTGTGGAGTATGAAAATTTTGGATTGCCATATTTGGCATTATAAGTGGCATGGGAGGTTCACGGTTCGGAGTGCATATCATTTAATCATGTCTCAAGGTTTGGTTTCACGGGGCAATGAGGGAGTCGTGAGTTCGAGTGGTCACACGGAATGAAAAAAAAAAGTTGGGGGTTGGGGCGATAAAATAAATGCATGGATATCTTGCCAACTAGAATGAACCTTGCGAGGAGAAGGGTGAGTGACGTGACTACATGCGTGACTTGTATAGAGGGGTATGAGAACCCGCAACATATTTCTTCAATTGTCATGTTGAGCGGCCTTAGCTAATTTTCCTCTTTCGACTAAACTACATGAGAATGAGATATTGACTGATTGGGTCGTGCCCAAGTCGCGAGAACTTGGGGGGAGCATGTTGGTATTGCTAGTCCAATTTGTCGGGCACTATGGGGTAACAGGAATGCAATCTTTACGAGAGAGGTTTCATGGGATTCAACAGATATATTGCTTCATTTTCGTACTCATAAGCGATGACTTGTAGTGAGTTTGCAAGGACTCTGAATCATGCTTCATAGATGGTATCTAACGTGTGGGTGGCGCCTCAGAAGGTATGTTATAAAATTAATTTTGGTAGGGCGGGGTTTGAAAAGGAGGGTGAGGTTGGAATCGGGTTGGGGGTGCACGATCATGAAGGTACTACATTGGGTACGGAGCAAAGAAGGTTCGCGACAAAGATGGACTTGTCGTGTCGAGGTGTTGGTAGCTCTATGGGCGATTAAATTGGCCATCAGAATGAATTGATTGGAGGTAAGTTTGAAAGGATTGCCTCAACATTATTCATCGGACAAAGGAGGATGCATGATATGTGAATGTTGTGGCAGATTTTCTTTGATTGTTTGAACCGCGTGAAGGATACACGATTCGTTGGATGGGACGGAATGTTAATCAAGTTGCTCACAATTTAGCTCGCACATTGGTTGGAAATTTTGTTGATCCACATGTTCTTGTGTTTGCCGTTTATTAGTTTCTTGTTTGGTTTGTGTTTTTGTTTTTAGGTCTTTTAATTGCTCTGATCATTGGTGGTGTATGTTTGACGTTCTTGCGGCGTTTCTTTTATGTCAAGTCTATGGAAATTTCTTTTACATAAAAGAAAAACAATATGAATTCGAATACGGTCTCAACGGGTTCTAAAAGTCTTTTAAACTAAAAAATCCAAGTAGCTTTTTCTACTAATAATATATATATATATATATATATATATATATATATTAATTCAAGTTATCTTCATAGTGGAATAAAATGAAAAACTAGATAGTATTTGTTACGATAGGGAGTTTATAGATATGAACATTAGTTAACAGCATGCATGATTTTTATGATATTTAAGATTTTAGAGACTAACAGGCATAATAATACTTCAAAATTTAATTAACCTTTATAGTTCGGTCATATATAGTAGTTACGAGTTGTTGAAAAATAAATGTAAAAAAATGATATCGTTTAATTGTCGTCATGCTTTTACATATTGTATTAATTTATAAAAAAATTAAGGTGTATTTGAACGATTCAGAAATTTATCGAAATGTTCCCTAAATTTGACACTTCAAAGCTTACTTTCGAACCAAAATTGTGATCCACGTGTGCCTAAGCCTCACAATTTTCCGTGTAACAACAACAACAATAAGAACATACAACGATAAAAAGAACCGAGTCAAGAGGGTTAACTAATTAGGCACAACCAAACTAAACAGACCCAAAACGCGATTTTCTCTCCGGCGGCAATCCGTATTATCGCGATGGAGAATTTTGTCAAGCAAATCAACGCGGCATCGGGGATGTCAGTCCCTCGGTGCCAGAATTCAAATTCCATGCAGATCTGCAACCCAATTACGTCTGCACCTGAAATAGAGAAACAGCTAGGGCTTAGGGCAAATATCGAAATTGGAGCGCCAAAACGCTTAAGGCTTACGTATGAATTTCAAGCAAATATGACGGTGCAAGAGGCCGATCATACAGTAGTGAAGATCAGTGAAATCAAGAAGCCGTCTTACGTTAGCAAAGTCCATCCGCCCGACGTTAGAGTCGACGATAATAATATGGACGATGAAGACGACAAAATCACGGCATATCCGCCAATGAAAGACGACCCATTCGATCGCCTGATCATCTCCGACGATCTAAAGGAAACTATGAACGCACAACATAAATATGCAATTCTTATCAAAGTTCATGGAAAACCTTAGTATTGCCCCGCCCTAATCAATAAACTTAGCACCAAGTAGAAACTCACAGAAGGAAGCGAATTCGTGGATTTAGGGCACGGAAGCTATTGCCTCAAGGGAGTGACTAGAATTCAAAGAGAAGCTATCCTCACACAAGGGTCGTGGAAGTTAGCAGTGAGTTTTCTATCAATTCAGAAGTGGACGCCAAAATTCCGAGCGAATACTGAGGTTATTAAATACGTGATCTCTTAGGTACGTGGCATAGCGGAAGCTTATAGGAAAGACTGGTACAACACACGATAATCAAAGACTTGTTGATTCTGTAAAGAATGTCAAGAGATTGATGCAAAAAGAGAAAAACTCTCAAAAACTTTATTTAATAATCAACTAACTGTCTTCTTAGGGTTTACATAGAATATATACCCTAAAAGCATAATTAAAATACTAAAAAATGTTTTTTTAAAATGGAAAAAATCAAAATAAAAGCATAAACTAAAAGTGCTATTCATATGGAACACGCTCCAACAAGCGGAATGCAATTCCGAGTTCTAGAATAAAAGATATAATTGAAACAAAAATTACAAAAAATGGTAAAAACGGTCTTTTCAAGTCCTAAACCATGGAATTTGGGTAAAATCCGATCCCTTAATGATCTTCAGATGATTACTACTGTTTGTTGGCCCATTTCGAATGCAATTGAACTAATCGCA
Source organism: Linaria vulgaris (assembly GCA_948329865.1). NCBI lineage: Eukaryota > Viridiplantae > Streptophyta > Magnoliopsida > Lamiales > Plantaginaceae > Linaria > Linaria vulgaris. Next base: position 80,895,862 of record OX415253.1, read on the forward strand.
CGTAAAAAACGGACCAAGTCAAAATCAGCCTCTAATCTTGGGATGATCATGTTTCATCATAAACTCTATTGCCTTCTCGACTACATCAGTACGAGTCATTAATCTCCCACTAGAATTATTCAGAGAATCCGTGATTAAGGCGATCACTAAACGTATTGGCAATCCCATAAAAATCGACGGGAACACATTCACGGCGTCTCGAGGCAAGTTTGCCCGCTTTTGCGGCCAACTCCCGACGAACAAGCCTATAAAAATGGGGATATCCATAGACGGAACGGCTTACAAATTGATGTATGAGAATATCCCGTTGATATGCTTCAAGTATGGTCATATCGGGCACAATGCAACTCAATGCAAAATCATAGGGGAGAAGGAAAATAGCACATGTAAGGCTAACCTTACGAGTGCGAAAGAGCAAGAATCCGATATGAGGAAGAATCCGATAGAGTGGCTCGTGGAAAAAACAAAGAAGCACGAGTTCAGCGAATGGCTTGTTGTGGAAAGAAGGAAAAATCAGAACCCTGTGAGAGGTGATAACCGAGATCAATCAGAAGTGATAACCGAGATCAATCAAAAGGAAAGAGCAAAGTTAATGCAAATCAAAAAGAGACCCAGTCAAAAGTGGTTTCCAAACCAGTTAATTTGGCAAATCCTCTTACCTTTTCAGTCAATAACTCGTTTCTTAATGAGAAAGAAGGAGAATCCTCCAAAAGCAAGAAAATCCCCTCAAAGAATCAGTCCCTAACCAAGAAGGGTACGTCCAAAAATAAGAAAAATTAAGAGAAAAAAGTAATTAACGAAGACGCAACTTCCAAGTCTATTTTGAATAACAATCCTTTCCAGATTCTCCAATATATTGACCCTCAAGTTTTGGAGCCGGACAGCGAAGGAACGGGCAATTTGAGTATAACAGGAGAGATAGATCATGGAACAAGAGGGAGATTTGATTTTAGAGCAGGGGAACGGGATGCTCGTCGCAAAATTCTGGCGATTTTTTGGGCAATTCGGACAGAATTCGAGTCGTTTGTAGGCCACTCGAGGATATTACGAATCGACCCGAGAATGATGAAAGTCGTCGACATCCATCTAATAGTCTAGGAATTCAAGATTCTAACGGAGATAGTCGAGAGGTTGGCGAACCTTCAAGCACGCTGGCAGCATTTTATAATGAGCCACAACGAGTGGAGGAGACAAGCATCCATTTCACGGGAATTAACGAGACAAATGATATCGTCATGGACGGGAGAGTTGTTGAATCCCCTATCCGACCATCAGACCTAATGAATATGCCAATGAGAGTAATATCTTGGAATTGTAGAGGTGCACGGGATGACAGCTTTCGTTCTAATTTCTGAGAGTCCGTGAGGACTCAACGTCCAAACATTGTTTTTCTTTTTGAAACCCGAGTGTTGCATGATCAGGCGCGAGAAATTGCACCGAGTTTGGGATTTAGAAATTTCTGCAGTGCGCCTTCGGAAGGGATGGCGGGAGGATTATGGCTTTTGTGGGATTCATACAATATCAATGTTGAAATACTAAATACCGACGACCAAAATATCCATGCCATGGTGCGTGCAAGAAATAAACCCGAATGGATGGTATCGACTATATATGCACGTCCGACGACGGTTGATAAAGTGAGGGTGTTTGATAAACTCGAAGAAATCTCCAAGAACGTTACTATCCCATGGCTTGTTCAAGGAGACTTCAACTAGTTTTGTTTTGCTCACAAAAAACACGGGGGAGATAGATCCATCGATAGGAGATGTTTGGCATTCCAATAAAGGATCAGTTCTTGGGGTCTCAACGATCTCGGATTTAAGGGTTCGATGTTTACTTGGGTAAACGGGAAGGCGATGAGCTAATCATGGAAAGGATCGACCAAGCTTTAGCTAACGAGAAGTGGATTGAACTTTTTCCGAAATATGAGGTGTTTCATCTACCAAGGACTCATGGTGACCACCATCCAATCTTTACCCGCTGCGAGGGCACCCCAAATAAAAGAAATAATAGGCCGTTCCGTTTTGAAGATATGTGGTACAATCATCCGGATTGTGAAACCACAATGAAGGGAGTTTGGGACCAATATCCACGGCTGCTCGACGCGATCAAAGCTGGTCCAAACACGATGCTATCATGGAATGAGGTTAGCTTTGGCAATATCTTCAAGAAAAAAAAGAAGAGTTTTGAATCGACTCAAGGGCACTCAAAAAGTGATAGCGCGGCAGCCCGATCCTTTTTTAGCAAAACTGGAAAATGAACTCTTGGTTTAATATAACCAAATTTTGAGATATGAGGAGATGTTATGGAGACAAAAATCTCGGGTCCAATGGTTGAGCAAAAAAGACCGTAATACAAAGTTTTTTCATTGCTCTACTATTACCCGAAGAAAGAGAAATTAAATTCTTACTCTTCGAATTGATGATGTTTGGGTCGAAGACGCAGCACTTCTCAAAATCCATGCCGTTAATTTCTTTCATGGATTATTTTTGTGAACGGACGTGTGAACTCCAGCCCTACCCACCTCACAGTTTTAGAAATTTTTAGAGGACGACATGGTCGAACGGGTAGGGGGAGAAATTTCTCTTGGCGAACTCAAGTAAGCAGTATGGTCTACTCATCCTTCTAAAGCCCCGGGTCTCGATGGTCTCCATGCTAGAGTGTACCAAAATTATTGGGAATGGATCAGCTCGTCTCTATTTGAGTTTATTCATGCGGCCTTTTCTGAAGGGAAGTTCGACCCTAACATTTGCGCCGCATTCCTCTGTCTTATCCATAAGGTTCTTAGTTTCGACCAATTTCTATGTGCAATGTAAAGTTTATCACAAAAATTATTACACTGCGACTCAGAGATATTATGCCCGAAATAATTGCCTCGACGCAATCTAGTTTCATTAAAGAAAGCGGTACCCATGATAACATTTTGGTCATTCAGAAGATCTTGCACTCGTTACGTAACATGAAAAAATAACAAAGTGGGAAGCATGATCCTCAAGCTTGATCTTGAAAAGGTGTACGATAAGATAAGTGGGAGCTTTCTTCAGAAAACCCTGCATGCTTTTAATTTCCTGAAGAGTATAATTAATCTTATCATGTTTTGCGTGTCTAATGCGGCGACTAAGATTCTGTGGAATGGGGAACCATTGGAGGCTTTTAAGTACGGATGCAGCCTACGATAAGGGGGTCCTCTTTCCACGTATCTTTTCGTGTTTTGCATTGAAAGACTCACGTAGCTATTCTTGACGCGGTTGAGAACAAAAGATGGGAGCCGTTAGCACCTTGTCGTGGGGGTCCAAAGATCTCGTATATAGTTTTTACGGATGATTTGATGTTGATGGGTAAGGCGACGATAAAAGCGACAAGGGCCATAAAAGAGGTGTTAGATAATTTTTGCAAGTGCTCGGAACTGAAAATTATTGTGGCTAAGTCTAAGATTTTTTCTTTAGTTCCAGAGGCTGGGATATTAAGAGGAGAATTTGCGCGACGTTGGGATTTGCACGGACCCAACACCTTGGTAAGTATCTCAGGGCTAATCTTTTCCACGACCAAGTTAAAAAAGAGGATTTCACGGGCGTCTTTGACAAACTCGCCATGAGATATGCTGGATGGAAGAGTAAAACTCTATCACTCGTTGGTCGAGCCACACTCATCCAAGCAACTTCTACAACGATTCTTATACACATTATGCAAGCATGTTGGCTGCCCGAGAATGTGTGTAACCGACTCGACAAGCTCAACCGGGACTTCCTTTGGTCGAATCATCATAATGTTCGAAAAGTTCACTTAGTGGGCTGGCAGAAGGTTAGTCGAGAGCGAAAAAATGGAGGACTTGGCATTTGGATAGCACGCATTAATAATCAAGCACTTCTTGCCAAGTTTGCGTGGAAAATTCTTACATGCCAACCCGGACTTTGGACTAATATTATACACGCTAAGTACCTTAAAGATACGAGGCCTCTATCATATTCTTGTCGGCCGAGCGATAGCGTTATGTGGAAAGGGATAATGCGGTGTATGAACCTTCCCAAACCATTCCTTAGATGGAAAATTGGTAAGGGTAACTCTATTTCGTTTTGGTTCGACAATTGGTTGGGAATTATCGTCTTTGCGACTTTGTTCCAGTCATTGAGGAAACGAATTGGGATGTTACACTTATGGATGTTATTGATGAATACGGAAACTGGAATCTTGAGGGGCTGCATACGGCAATTGATACTTGCATGGACAAGCATATCAGACGGAAAACTCCCAACTCTCAACGGGGAAGAGGACCGCATTCTATGGAGTGAGACGGCTTCAGGAATTTTTTCATGTCAAAGTGCCTATAAAGCACTATACCGCAATACCGCGAGGGATGGAACTAACAGAAGGAATTTAGCATGGGTTTGGGAGGCGCCTTGCTCCAACAAAATACGATATTTTCTATGGCTCGCTCAACAAAATTGACTCGCCATAAATATGCTGAAGAAGACGAGGAAATTTACGTATAATCTATAAGTACCCCAAAGAATCAACCTTACATATTTTTAAGACATTGTAGAGCAGTAAACAATGTGTGGCGCACCCTTCTTGTAGGCGATGAGTTGCAGAAAATCACGCAACTCTCGGATGATGTTTGGTTGCAAAAAAAACTTGAGCAAGAGGGAGCAGACCAGCTCGCTAATACCGAGCGTACCATGGAAAATAATATTTGCCTCAACCATTTGGACTCTATGGAAGAAGAGGAACAATCGTATCTTCAAGGAAAACGTTGGAAAAAACTTTGAGACGATTTGTCAAATCAAAGAACTCAGCTACGATATTTGGAAGGCGTATGGCAGAAAGTTGAGCAAGAAAAGTGAGAAATGGGAAAAGCCGAAAGAGGGTTGGATTAAACTTAATGTGGAGGGGAGTGTAGACATGACGCGCAATAAAGGTTCGATTGGAGGAGTAATTCGAGACGAGAAAGGCGCTTGGATTGTGGAGTTTAAAGGAGCCCTTACCTGCTCAACGGTGTTGGAAACGGAAATAGAAGCAATTAGACAAAGTTTAATGGTGGCATGGGAACTTAGGCCACAAAAGATTTGTGTGGAGACTGATTCTCAAGAGACGCACAAGCTTATCTCGGGAGATAGCTGTAGCAAAAACATACTAATGGGAAAAATTGAAGAATGTCTTGTGCTACTTCACAAGCCTTGGACACATGACTTTCGTTGGATAGAAAGGAAGAGGAATAGCCTTGCGGACGCAATCGCGAAACAAGGTCTCAAAATGGATGGAGGTTTTTGCGTGATATAATGCCCTCCCCCAAGTTACTTTCATTAGTTTCGATTGATGTAGCCTAAGGGCACGTATTTTCCTTCGTAAAAATAACAAACAGAGGTAAAATACTTTTCAAACAATATAGCATAAAAGCTACATAATTTTTTACGCGTATTATATATATGTATATATATATATTATTTCTCACTATATATTATGCATATTCTGAAATTATTTTGGAACTTTAAGATATGCCAACTGTTAACAGGTTTGGAATAATACCCGATTAACTGATTTATTTAGAAGTTCGGAGCGCCGTTATCCGTAGTTCAAAGAAAGTAAATGATTATTTGGGGAAAATTACGAAAATATCCTTCCTTTATTCACTGAACTTCTTACTCCGAGGAGCACAAACGTGATCTTATACTCTTTAAGTGAGTTTTTGTATATGTTTTTCCTCCCCCCTTCCTTGTTATCCTCCTTCTCCCTTATATAGGTATGGAAGGGAGTATGTGTCACCATGCATGTGCTACAAGTGTAATGTTGCATGTATTACAAGTGTCCTTCTATAAGATAAGGTATATCTTGTTGATAAGGCGCTGACTAGGCTGATCCTCATCTTGTCCGAGGGCTACGGGGAGTTCCGAGGGTTACTTCTTCTGTTTTCTTCCCTTTGATAGACGAAATCTTCTGTTTTCTTTTCTCCGAGGGGCTGAATTTCATGAGGAGGTCCACTAGCTGAAGTGAAGTGGGTGTCCGAGGAGTTTTCTGTTCCGGGGACGGCTATTTCTTCATTGACTTCTTTGGTAAGATTTTCCGAGGGGCAGATTTGTCTCTCTAGGCTTGTAAGGCGGGCTCCGAGAGCATCAATATATATGTAAGGCTGTATTCTTGCCTATGGATCCTCGTAGTATGGATTCCGAGTGTTTCCTATCATCGTGAGAATAGTGGCTCCTTTATGAATTATTCTTCGAGGGCTTCTTGGTCTTTTGCTGAATGACCTTCTTGATTTGGGCCTTCGGAGTAAGGGAGTTTAGTGGTTGGTGCTTTGAGTAAGACGTTGTTTGGTGAATTTTGGCCTTCGGGATAGTGATTCCGAGGGCTTTTGGAGTGTTCAGCAAGGAAGTATTTTCGTATAGTGGTCCCTCTTGGCGCGGTGATGGATATCCGAGTCGCGTGGATCCATCGGGGTTTACTCTTTTTCCGATGCCACGTTGATATCTTATTTTTATTTATCTTTGACTTTCCAAGGGACGCTTGAGTGTTCACCCGGGTGTCACGTCGTATCCTAGTAGGATATGTGAGTTCCGAGGGATTCTATTATCTCTTCGGATGCCACGTCATACCATAGTAAGGTATGTGACATACGACAGGGTTTGTGACGATAATATCATCCTTGGGATTAATCCCTAATTTAAGGGTTAATCTTTTGTTTAACTCATATAACCCCTTATTTATTTTTTAGGGTTAACACTAGCCCCCCCAAATTTCGATCGTTCTCGCAGAGACGAGTGAAATTTTATTTTGTGGCCTTAATAGGGCCAAAGGGGCTTTTTCTTTATTTTTTGGTAATTTTTCCGAGGGCTTAGGATTTTCTCCATTCTTTTTTATGATTTACGGGGGTATTATATGTATATAAATATATACTGTGAAATAAAATTACCGTTATGGTCTTGGGAAGCAGCGGTCCAGATGAAGAGTCACTTTTATAACGGCTCTTTCTAGCCGTTGGATGTCTTAAATGACATTCATTCATCCGTGCGTTAATCTGCAGTAACGGCTAGCGCGTGGAAAGACACGTCGCTTCCTGAGTGGAGACGTGGGGCGTGGGAGACGAGGCACGTTTTTAATGGCGGTCTATTTATAAATATACCCGTCCGTACTTTTTTTCCTCTATTCTCTTCACAAAATCTTCAATCTTCAAGCTTCCAAATTTTCCTTAGTTCTCTAATTCTTCTCAAGCGGAAAAGAGCGACTTTTGTTCTTCTCATAGTTTTTTATTCACTTTTCTTTCCTTTCACCCAACTCGTAAAATCTTCCTTCCGCCCAAAAAATAGATGGCTTCCTCTGCCAACACGTCCTCTGCTGCTGCTGCTCCCGTTGATGCTCCTATCCCTGTTGCGACTACTGTTCCCCTCGTGGGACCTGCTGCCGCTACTCGCAAGAAGAGGGCTGCTGTCGCCGAAGGGAGTGGCGCCGCCGCCGCGAAAAAGGCTAGGGTTTCGAAATCAAAGAAACCCCCTCTCCGTGACTTCTCCAAAATTGAGAATGTTCAATCCGTGGTTACTTATGAACAGGTCATGGATTTGTTTGAGGCTACGGGAACTGCGATGGCGAATGTGACTGTTCACATTCCTTCGGAGAATCAGAGGGCGTGTTACCCTCCTAAGGGTATGCTCACGGTGTATTTTGCGCAAGTGAATTACGGGTGGCGTGCGTTTATGCCCTCCTTTTTTCTGCGAAGTCTTCAAGACTTGTGGAATCTGCCCGAGTCAGCTGGTTCCCAACGGCTATGCCACCCTCTGTATTTACGTGTTTTGGTGTATGGTCAAGGGGTACGAGTGCAATGTGGATCATTTCCTGTCTATCTTCGATGTGGGAGTGTCACCTGGGGGATATCCCTTCTATCACGTTCACCACCGAGATCATTCGGCTAACTCTACGAAGAGGATTTTGGGTGCGACGATAAGTTCGCACGGTGTTTGGAAGGACAAGTTCTTCTATGTGAAGCCCGTACGAGGGAAATGGGATATGCCCTTCAAGTGGGGAGAGGGTGTGACTCCGATTCACACCCTAGCTGAAGATATGGTGCTCTCTCCAGTGATTGCCCAGCACGCCCTAATGGAGTCAGAAGATTTCTTGTGGTTATTTGATAAGTCTGGACTTCACTTCGTGGTGGGTGCTAATGACAACGTGAAGAAACCGCTTTTCGTTACGAGCATGCTCATGCCAGCTTTCAGTAAGTTTTCCTTCTGTTGCTCGTATGCTCCTTTATTCCATATCTATTTTCTTCAAGCAGTTTTTCGTATTCTTCCATTACTTGTACTAAGACATTTTGGGGTGGCGCAGAGGAGGTTATGGCGAGGTACTATTTAGTACCTGGTTCCGAAGAAGTGGCTCCAAGTGGTCATAGCGGAGCTTCCGAGAAAGGAGATCACGAGGGAGCGGAAGCGCAGTCCGAGGAGGTAGTGGTGGATACGGAGGCTGAGGGTGTACACGAGAGTGTTCCGCGTTCCTCCGAGGACATTGGGGGAGCGCCCCTGGAGGCTGTTCCCTTGAGACAGGTGGCTCCCTCGTCCGCTCTGACCTGGAGGTCTGCCTCCGAGTCCAACACTAGTAGTCCTCCGAGGGGCTCGCAGGGGGTGCAATCTCCGAGGGCTGAAGAAGAAGAGTCTTCGTCTCCGGATGTGGTTTTGGTCTCTTCTCGAGATCCCTCGCCCATTATTCCTGATCCTTCTCCTACTCATCCTCGTAAGTTTCTCTCTTTTCTACTTCCCTTCAACTTTTGTTATCATTATCTAACTATGTATTTGGCGCTTGTAGATGTCGATAAGGGCAAGGCCCCTATGTTTCCGGGTGCAGATTTATTCGCTCAACTACTTCATCCGGACCCGGAGAAGCCGTCCGAAGGGATCGGCCAAAGTCCTACAGATCTACTGAAGGATTTTGAAGCGAAGAAGGAAGTGTGGGATACTCTGCTTCGGGGGGAGGGTCCCTCGACCACTGCAAAAGTTCCAGAAGCGGTCACAACGGAAGCAGCGGCCGCGACTCCTGCTACTGTTATTGCTTCTCCGATAGGAGATCTCCCGAAGAGGGTTCCCCTACGGAGGTCAGCTTTCGAGGGGGATTTCTCATCTCAAGTGCCCGAGAAGGAGCCTTCGACTGTAGGGGAGGCATACCACGAGATCCTCCATTTCTTCGGATCTTCTCTTGCGGCACCCGCGGAAGGGTATCAATTTTTGCGGGCCAGCATGATCTGGATGGAAACAATCGTAAGTATTAGTCCTCAAGTCACTTTATTTTTAAAGAATTTTCCTGTATTCTTCCTTATGTTTCTCTTCCTGTCTTGCAGTCCAAGAAGACTCGGGAGGTCATCACTGCAGTAGAGCAGCGCCATTCGAGGGAGGTGGCCGAACTAGGATCTCTCCGAAGGCAGGTGACTTCTCTCCGGGCCCAACTCTATGAGGCCGAATCAATGAGGGATGTTTTCCGAACGAAGTTGGAGGCCAGCGACTTCGCTTGGAGAGAGGATCAAAGAGCCAAGGAAGTGATGCGGCTCACTTTGCAGAGGATGCAATCGGCTTACGATAAGTTGGAGGCGTCCGAGGAGTCTGTCCGAGTCCAATTGACTCTTCTGGAGAAGGAGAAGAGGGAGTCCGAGGAGCTTCTTCGTGCTCGGGTGGAAGCTCTGGAGAAAGAGAAGTTGGGGTGGTTAGAGCGAGAGCAGGAGCTTCAATCTCGGATCAAGGAGTTGGTGGATTTGAAGATAGTCCAGGTAGTGCCTCAGGGGGAGGTGCAAGCTCGGATTGATGAGGCAGTTCGGTGCGCCGCGGCAGAGGCAGAACGCCAATATGCTTCTTTGTCCGCTCGGGAATCCCTTGGGCATATGCTATGGGGATGGCTAGAGTGTGCCACTGTTGCCCGTGGAGTGATGCCCTCGGGGGCGAATTTTGGCGGCCTTTTTGATGTCAAGAAACTTGCCAAGCCATCTCCCGAGCAGATTCAGAGCATTCTTGAGATGTATGATGCGGTGATGACGCCCAGGGGTTCCCCTGCCCCTCTTCCAACTGCTTCCAAACTTGGTGCTACTGGCTCGAGTGGAGTTTTGCCTCCACCCCCGCCCCCTCCGAGTACGGGGATTTAGGATAGGATTCCTTTTTTCTATTTTCTCTCTTTTTCCTTTTTATGCTTTTGTAAACTTTTCCGAGAGCTTCTCGGATTTATGAATGAAAAATTTGTCCTATTCTTGTCTTTCTACTTTGTCTTATTTGTCCACTAGTATGAGATGTTAATAAACTATTAGCATGCTTACATATAAGACTTATTCTCTTTACTCTTCTTTTAAAAAAGGTAAGCTAAAGACAAAATCCTTTATTGGCTGAAGTATACAGCTTAGCAGGACGTGTCAAATTATATGCATGCTTAAGAGTTATTCATCCTAATTAAGGACACTCATTAGCACGTGTCATGTCCCTAGGAGTGGGTGGGACAGCTCCAGCTTCTCTCCATAGGATTAGCTTATCACATATAATATGCCAGCAATGGTATTTATACCCTTTATTAAAAGCTATTTTGTTTTAACAGATAAATCATTTTACTTCCTTCTCTTTTAAAAATCTACTTTCGCAAGACTTGGTTTTTGTTCTCGTAGTTGTACTCAATACTTTATCTTCGATTCTCGAATAAGAGTAAACGGAAAACTTACTATTAAAGATGATGCCACCACATCACAGGCATGGGGGGTCCACATCATCAAGTAGTTCTTCTTGGAATCGTGCCCGAGTTGGCCCTGGATCCCAGGTTTATAGTGCATCCTCGGAAAGTTCTTCCCCGGGGCAGCGGAATAGACTGGTTGAGAATCAAGTGATCATCGGAACTAGCTCATCTTCAAGGGTGGGGAGTAGGTCATCGTACACGGATTCTCGAAGGATGGACCATATAAGGGATGTGTTCTTGGGTAGAGAACCATATTCTCTTGCCGATGAGCGTTCTGTATTTAACTTAATACCTTTGAGCCCCTCAAGGTTGATAGGTCGTGGACGAGTTAGTTCCGCCATTAGCACTGTGTACGGAGAGTCTCTAGTAACTCTTTTTACGGAATTCAATCTGAATTTCGATGATTTTGATGTGATTGTGCCCTCCCCGGACCAGAGAGCATATGATCCTCCTCCTGGATTCCTAACTGTCTATTGTGATCAAATGCACTGTGGATTACGGGTGTTTTTTCATCATTTTCTTCGATCGCTCTTCCAGTATTGGCAAATCTGCCCGAGCCAGTTAACACCCAACTCGTATCACCTTTTAGTGGGATACGTTTTATGCTGCGAGCTCCTTAACCTTCCCCTGTCCCCGTATCGGGTGGGGGCGATTTTTATCCTTCGACCATGTTCGGATGGAGTTCCCCTTTTCAGCCTGGCCTATCGGGACGTCGAGAAAGCCTTCACTGGTACATCCAGTCCTCGCACTCGTAGGGGGGACTGGAAGCGGAGGTTTTTCTTCGTCCGTTCGAAAGGTCATTCGGCCCGATCGTGGGGAGTGCCTATCCGGTGGGGCTTGGGATACGTTTCGCCCACATCCGAGACGTCGGGGCGGGAGTGGGAGGAACTGAGTCATTCCGGGTTATTTTCTGGCTCGTACGATATTACCGGCCTGCTTGCGTGTCCTGAGGCTCTTATTCTGGCAGGTCTTCAAGAGGGAATAAGGAGAGAGAACTCGCCAATTCATCCTCTTCATGGCAATTTCTATTTTCGTAAGTCTGAAGATCTGTCGACTTCTCTCTTATCAATTTGTGGGCCCTCGGGATCATCATATACTCTATATTTGTCTTATAGGTGCTGAGATGGCGGCTTTTTCCATAGATCCATTTAATGGTGTTTTTCTGGGGCGAGCTCTACATGGTATGCGACGGGCGTCAGAAGGCCTTTCCGAAACCTTCGTGGCAGTTACGAGGGCTGACTCTTCCTCGGAGAGGCAGGAATCGGGGGGTTCGCCCGTGGCAGCCCCCCCAATGAGCTTTGTAATCCCTCTCAGGGCAGAAAATTCGACTGTGGCACTTTCTCCGATAGACTATCCAGTGCCTCCCTTGGTGTCACAATCCTTTCCTCGGATTTCCGATATCGTGAATGTTATGGAAGGAGGCCCCGAGCGCGTACCTGTGTCGCTGTCCGGGGAGAATCCTCCTCCCGTGGGCTCTTCTCCCGCGGGTGCAGACCCGGGGTTTTCTCCTCTCGGAGAGGTATCGGGGTTTTGCCGAAATTTTCTTAGCGGTCTACTAAATGTTACGGATTGTGAGCTCATGAGGACCCTTCCTTCCTCCCGTCTTCAGGATTTGGTTTGCAAAAACCTGTGTGAGGTAAATGCTCATTTTATTTGCAAATTTTGGTTACTTACCTTTTATTTCTCCGGTAGTGATTCCTTTGTCTCCATTCAGATTTATATGGTGCTAGATGCCATCGAATCTCAGGGGTGTTCCTCTTCAGATCCTGGCTTGGTTTACCGCCGTCGGGACGAGTTAGAACATGGTTTGTTGGAGGCTCAAACAGAGATTTCCCGCTTGCAGGAAGAGCATGAAGCTGCTAAAGCGATTCACGATATGGTCCTTCAGATTGAGAGGGATAAGTCTTGGGAAGTGGAGCGCCAGTTGATGCTAGAGAGGACCCGGGTAATGAGTTTTCAGGCGAGTTTGGAGGAGTTGAAGAGTCAACTTCGCCGCTCCGATGAGCAATTACGGCAAATGATTCAGGAACGGGATGCGGCAACTCGTCGGGTGCTGGAGATTACTCGCGCCCACGACGTTGCTCTGGTGGTAGCTCGAATTCGAGCTGTTTTGGATATCGCGGGTCCTTCAGCTCTTAGGGAGTCTTTACGAAAGGAGATGCGTGATCTGGTCCGCATCGGGTATCGACTTGGTACGGATGCGGTTCAAATATTGCCAGAGTGCCCCAGGGACTTGGTCATTCCTGAGCTTAATCTTCATCCCATCTTTCCTGAAGATAGTCCCGTAACATCCGAGGGCGTGTTATTGGCAGATCCACTAACCTTATCCGAGGAGCAGCGTCGTCGCCTTATCCGAGAAGGGAAGCGTCCTTTACGAGAGGAGTAGTTTGTAGTAGGTAGTATTTAACTTGTAGTAGGTGGTCTTTTGGGGTCTGATGGCTGTTTATCTATAGTAATGGCTCCTCGGGGTTAGGTTGCTTATAATGATTTCCTGTGTAAGGCTATCATTTTTGTTTTGCAAACCTATGTACCCCATCGGATTCGAATGTATCATAACCATCTATTTATGAACAAACAGTTTTATTTATGTAACAATGAAAATGTTACATTAAGCATAGTATTTTCTAAGGTTGAAGGAATTCCACGTATTGCGAAGAGTAGCACCTTCAGAGTTGGCAAGTAGATAAGTTGCGGGTCCGACAATTCCCGCTATTTTATAAGGTCCTTCCCATCGGGGCTCAAGTTTGCCTACGTTTTTGGAGGCTCCGACCCGTTTTAGCACTAAATCACCCACTTGAAAAGTTCTAAGTTTTACCTTGGCGTTATAGTACCGTGCCATCCGAGTTTTGTATTCTTCAGCCCGAACGGCGGCTCGGATTCTTCTCTCTTCTAAGAGATCAAGGGCCAGAGCTAAGTTAGCACTATTGGCCACTTCTTCATATTCTTTGACCTGCCAACTCTCAATTGAGACTTCGGAGGGTACCACTGCTTCACAACCATAAGATAGGCTGAAAGGGGTTTCGCCTGTAGCGGTATTTTGTGTAGTCCGATAGGCCCATAATATGCCGGGTATTTCTTCCACCCATTAGGCTTTGTGCCAGTCGAGTCGGGCCTTCATATTTTTCAAGAGAGTGCGATTAGTTCTCTTGACTTGTCCGTTGGCTTGAGGGTATCCCACCGAAGCAAAACGGTGCTTAATTTCCCAATGATCACACCACTTCTCTAATCCTTGGTCCGTGAATTGCAGACCGTTGTCACTTACTAGGCTTCGAGGGACCCCAAAACGGCACAGAACGTTTCTCCACAAGAAGTTAATAACCGCCCCTGCAGTTATTCGTGCTAAGGGCTCCGCCTCTACCCATTTGGTAAAGTAGTCTACTGCTACGAGTAAGAACTTCTTTTGACCAGCATCTGGAATAAGTGGACCTACTATGTCTATTCCCCATTTGGCGAAAGGGCATGCAGTTAGATGGGGTTCCCACGGAGTCGCTGGCTGATAAATCCGAGGGGCATAAGCTTGACACGACTTACACTTTTCCGCGTGGTTTTTGCAATCCTTGACCATTGTGGGCCAATAATAACCCTGTCGGATTATCCGTCCGACCATGCTTCCGCCACTGGTATGACTGCCACACACCCCCTCGTGAGTTTCTGCCAAGACAAGTTGAGCCTCCTCTTCATTTAAACATCGGGCATGAGGGTAGGAGTATGTCCTTAGGAATAATATTCCGTCTTTGAGGAAATATCGGATGGTCTTTTTAGACAACATTCGTCAGACAGATTTGTCCTCGGAGTACCCTTCGGGATCTTGTAGGTATGCTTTAATGGGTGTTATCCAGCTTATCGGAGGATTTGTTATGGTGACACTTACCTTTTCAGGTTCAGTCCTTTCTGATTCGCTCATGTGTAGCAGAGTGATTTTCCGAGTACGAATGGTGGTCAATTGTGCAGCCATTTTGGACAAGGCATCGGCTTCCTGGTTATCCCCTCGGGGAATCTGCACTAACTGATACTCCTCGAACCATGCTTTGGCCCGATGGACTACTCGAAGATAACTCTGCATCCTCTCTTCTTTGGCTTCATATGCGCCCTGAACTTGCTGGACAATTAACTGAGAGTCGCTATGCAGGCGGACCTTTCGTATTCCGCCTTCCCGAGCGAGTCTCATTCCGACCAGGAGGGCTTCATATTCGGCGTCGTTATTGGATACGGGATAATCAATTCTAACCGCGAAGTGTAGCGCCTCTTCTTCGGCCTCCGTGTTAATCAAGATTATCCCGGCTCCGCCATGCGTATTTACGGAGGAACCGTCCACGTAGACATGCCAGAGAGGTTCTTTCCTTTCCACTCCGATTCCCGTAAGTTCCATTACAAAGTCTGCTAGCACCTGGGCCTTGATGGAAGGTCTCGGAGCATAGGAGATATCATACTCCGTTAGTTCGACGGCCCATTTTATCAATCTCCCCGAGGTCTCGGGTTTATTGAGGATTGCTCGTAGAGGGTGTTTGGTCAGGACAGTGATCGGGTGGGAGAGAAAATACGGGCGTAATCTACGCGCCATGGTAACCAAAGTGAGTACAAGTTTTTCTATTAGAGTATACCTGGTTTCCGCTCCGAGGAGAGTTTTGCTAACGTAGTAGACCGGATGATGTTCTCCCTCGTGCTCTTTGACCAACACCGCTCCGATAGCCTCCTCTCCTACGGATAGGTACACGAAAAGTTCTTCCTGGGGCGATGGTTTGACCAGCAAGGGTGGTCTTACCATATAGCTTTTTAATTCCTGGAGAGCTTCTTCACATTGTGAGGTCCACTGGAATTCTTTGATGTTCCGAAGGATTTTAAAGAACGGGAGTCCTTTCTCTGCTGATTTGGAGACAAATCGACTGAGGGAGGCCATTCGCCCAGTCAGTTTCTGCACGTCCTTTATGGATTTCGGGGTTGGTAACCCAATAATTGCTTCAGCTTTCTCGGGGTTAACTTCTATTCCCTTCTCAGTGACCATGAATCCCAAAAATTTGCCTCCTCGGATACCGAAGGAGCATTTCCGAGGGTTTACCTTCATCCCAAAGCGATCCATAATAGCCAGGGTTTTTCGCAAGTCTTCGGGATGATCTTTCGCGGAATGACTTTTGACGACAGTGTCGTCTACATATACTTCTACGGTTTTTCCGATGAGTCCCGCAAACATGAGGTTCACCAATCGTTGATATGTAGCTCCTGCGTTCTTAAGTCCGAAAGGCATGACTAGATAACAAAAGGTACCTGCATCCGTAATGAAGCTGGTTTTGTCCTGGTCCGGGAATGCCATCGGGATTTGATTGTATCCTTGGTCTCCGTCCAGAGTCGACAGGAGTGCACAGCCAGCGGTAGAGTCGACTAATTGATATATGCTCGGTAAGGGATAACAATCCTTTGGGCAAGCCTCATTGAGATCGGTGAAGTCAACGCACATCCTCCATCTTCCTCCCGACTTGGGGACCAAGACCACATTGGCCAGCCATTCGGGATACACGACCTCTCGGATTTGTCGTAAACTGAGAAGCCGTTGAATTTCTGATCGGATAATCTTGTTGCGTTCGGGTCCCATTTTTCTCTTCTTTTGTTGAATGGGTTTGGCCCCCGGCTTCACATTAAGGAAGTGTTGGCATACCTTATTGCTGATCCGTCCGGGGGGGCTCCTTCCCATGCGAAAAGGTGACAAAATTCCTTTAGAACGGATATCAGTTGGGCCTCCAACTCAGGTTCCATATTAGTGCCCATTTTGATCGCCCTAGCGGAGTTTCCTTCCACCAGTTCTATCATCTTGAGTTCTTCAATAGGTTGGACTCGGGTTTCTTCGACCTTCTGTTTTTTGCCATTATCCGAGGGGTTTTCGTCCTCTTCGGGGGGTAGGGCATTCATTCGGCATTCTCTGGCTCTAGCTTGATTTCCTCGGAATTCTCCGATACCTGCCAAGGTAGGAAATTTTACCTTAAGGTGAAGGGTAGAGGGAATCGCTTCGAATGTCCGAATAGAGGGTCTTCCGCATATAACGTTGTATGTCCTTGACGAAGCCTCCACCACCCAAAATTTGGTGGGTTCCGTTCTTCGTAGGGCTCCCTCTCCCCACGACATTGGCAGGGTCACAGTTCCGAGGGTATTACAGGCTTCGCCAGAGAAGCCTACTAGAGGAACTTCAGCCACTTCCAGCTGCTCCTTCTTCAATCCCATAGCTAGATAGGTGGGAAAAAACAAGACGTCCACAGAGCTGCCCGTATCTATGAGGATACGCTGGATCCCAAATCCGTAAATGGTAGCTTCAATTACCAACGGATCTTCGTGGGGGTAGACTATACCTTTCAAGTCTTCGGGTCCGAAAGTGATATTTGGTAATCTGGCCCCTTGGACGGAACATACCGGGAGCCCTTGTCCCGCTCGTCTGGCCTCTTTAAGATATTTTGTCTTCTTACCTCGGGGTATTCTGGAAATATCTCCTCCCTCAATCATGTTGATCGTCCGCCCCGAGGAGGGGTTGACCTCGTACGTGTCAGGAGGGGGAGGTAGGTTCCGATACCCTGTGGTCCTTTCCCGTGATCGCCGCGGAAACGCAGCGGTTCTTTCTCGGGGGGATCTTTGATACTTTTTGGTCTTTTCTTGGGACTTCCGCCGATGTTCCGCGGTTCGTTCTTGTGACTGCCGGTGGGAAGTATCCTCTTCCCCACCAGGTTCTCCTCGGGGCCTTTTCCATACATGTGCTTTGGGCTCTTCGGGATTGTTTCTTTTTAAATAGTTATGCAGATATCCTGCCTCCAGAAGGCGAAGTATTTCTCTTCGCAGGGTAGTACACTCCTCGGTAGTATGTCCATAGGTTTTATGGAATTTACAGTACTTACCCGTATCCTTATCTTTGTTGGGAAATTTGGTGGGCCGGGGCCAGCGCACTTCTTCGTTGCCCCGCATCACGTTGAGTACTTCCACGGGAGCTAGGGTCATCGGAGAAAGGGGTACGGGTTTAAGGAATTTCTTGACTGTCTCCCCATCGTCCTTCCGAGGGGGTGCTTTTCCGTCTTTGCCCTTCTCTTTGGTTTTAATTTCCTTTTCCGTCTGCTCGTGACGTTCATTGTCATCCTTCTCTAGCCCTCTCTTTGTATGGTCGGCTTCTTCCATAAGAATATGAGTTTCAGCCTGTTGCATAAGTTCATTCATGTCCGTGACATGATTCCCCATCAGGTATCGGAAGAATTCTCCCGCTCGGAGCCCTTGTGTCAGAATATCGGCTATAATGGTTGGGCTGACGTTCGGAACATCCAGCGCTTCATCCGTGAAGCGTTTTATATATTCCCGAAGGGATTCATCCCTTCGTTGCTTAATAGTAAAAAGATGAGTGGCCGATTTGGGATACCTACGATTACAGGCGAAGTGGCGTATAAACAGGTGAGCCAATCGATCAAAGGTGGCCACTGAATTGGGAGGGAGATGAGTAAACCAAGATTGGGCTCGTCCTCCGAGGGTAACAGGGAACACTCGGCACAGGACATAGTCCGGGGCAGATGATAAGTCCATTCCTGCCAAATATTGGTGTATATGATCTTGCGGATCTCTCCCATCGGCTTCTCCTGTATATAATGGTACATTAATAGGCCGCATTCCTGAAGGAATCGAAGCGGAAGCTATTTCAGGAATGAAGGGAGATGTCTTAAACGTTGGATCTTCCTTGGGCCCTACGGTCCTCTTGAGATCTCCTACTTCCTTTCGTAGATCTTCAAGGATTCCCCATAAGGTTGGTTCTCCGTTGGGAGTGATAATAGGGGGGGTCGATATACGGGGAGAGACCTCTCTTCCCTCTGGATTATCCTCGGAGTTTTCAGATGATCATAACGCCTGGGCGTCCTCCGAGGAGTTTCCTGATACCACGAAATTGGAGTAGGGCATTGTGCCCTTCTTGCATAAACTTCGCCTTGTTCCAAGGGGTAATCTCCTTGGTGCGGAGGTCCTGGGATAGTTTCCAGGGGAGACTCGAATTCTCGGTGATTAACTCGAGTGGTGGCTTCCACCAGTCTTTCATAAACAGATCGGGGAACATTGATGAAGTCCCTTTCGTCGGAACGGCGATTCGCTACAGTTTCCTCCGAATTGTCCGAATGGGGCAAGTGGATTTCCCCGTAGAACGAATTTTCCATGGTTGGTTTGCTCTCTTGAACACGCTCGAGGACAACTTCTATGGCGTTCCCACAGACGGCGCCATTTTGTTAACAGGTTTGGAATAATACCCGATTAACTGATTTATTTAGAAGTTCGGAACGCCGTTATCCGTGGTTCAAAGAAAGTAAATGATTATTTGGGGAAAATTACGAAAATATCCTTCCTTTATTCACTGAACTTCTTACTCCGAGGAGCACAAACGTGATCTTATACTCTTTAAGTGAGTTTTTGTATATGTTTTTCCTCCCCCCTTCCTTGTTATCCTCCTTCTCCCTTATATAGGTATGGAAGGGAGTATGTGTCACCATGCATGTGCTACAAGTGTAATGTTGCATGTATTACAAGTGTCCTTCTATAAGATAAGGTATATCTTGTTGATAAGGCGCTGACTAGGCTGATCCTCATCTTGTCCGAGGGCTACGGGGAGTTCCGAGGGGTTACTTCTTCTGTTTTCTTCCCTTTGATAGACGAAATCTTCTGTTTTCTTTTCTCCGGGGGGCTGAATTTCATGAGGAGGTCCACTAGCTGAAGTGAAGTGGGTGTCCGAGGAGTTTTCTGTTCCGGGGACGGCTATTTCTTCATTGACTTCTTTGGTAAGATTTTCCGAGGGGCAGATTTGTCTCTCTAGGCTTGTAAGGCGGGCTCCGAGAGCATCAATATATATGTAAGGCTGTATTCTTGCCTATGGATCCTCGTAGTATGGATTCCGAGTGTTTCCTATCATCGTGAGAATAGTGGCTCCTTTATGAATTATTCTTCGAGGGCTTCTTGGTCTTTTGCTGAATGACCTTCTTGATTTGGGCCTTCGGAGTAAGGGAGTTTAGTGGTTGGTGCTTTGAGTAAGACGTTGTTTGGTGAATTTTGGCCTTCGGGATAGTGATTCCGAGGGCTTTTGGAGTGTTCAGCAAGGAAGTATTTTCGTATAGTGGTCCCTCTTGGCGCGGTGATGGATATCCGAGTCGCGTGGATCCATCGGGGTTTACTCTTTTTCCGATGCCACGTTGATATCTTATTTTTATTTATCTTTGACTTTCCAAGGGACGCTTGAGTGTTCACCCGGGTGTCACGTCGTATCCTAGTAGGATATGTGAGTTCCGAGGGATTCTATTATCTCTTCGGATGCCACGTCATACCATAGTAAGGTATGTGACATACGAGAGGGTTTGTGACGATAGTATCATCCTTGGGATTAATCCCTAATTTAAGGGTTAATCTTTTGTTTAACTCATATAACCCCTTATTTATTTTTTAGGGTTAACACCAACAACATCCACAAATGTTGTAAGGAGTTAAATATTTATAACTAATGAAAAAATAAATTTTCGCGTAAGTGTAATTAGACTAGCATGCACCATAGAAAGCGAGGTGTAAGCTCTTGGACAATTTTTTGATGAATTGTCACCAAACTAAAAAATAAAAAAGAGAAAGAAGCTTACCGATAGGAAAAAAACAAAAGTCCGAGGATTGATATGCTTAAATGGACATCTCATTCCGCTCGGGGAGACTGGGCCAAGCCGAGTTAGAAAGGCTTTGATGACTCATTAACCCAAGAAGAAGGAAGACTCTTGGCTTTGTCTTCTCTTTTCTTTTCAAAAGCATTCCGAGAGGTCTGTAGAAAAGAGAAAGCGATAAAAACCTCTCTGATTTGGTCACCGAGCAGTTGGACGACTCTTTAGTAAACCGGTATGGCCCGACTTATCGATGCTTCTTTCACTCTATATTTTCTATGAAAGTTCTAACAAAAAAAACAATATTGGTTAATTCATTAGAGTATCTTATGTGAATCAAACTAAATCACGTCAAGTCGAACACGTAAATTTATAGTCTTTGTTCGTCTTGATTGATTAAGACGTCTTCATTAAAGTTTATAAGCTTCATATCGTTTCGTGACATTCATTCACATTTTCTACGATTGTTTGTCTGGTCTTCTATCTGTCCTAAGTCGTTTTTCAACACTTCGTATTTCTATGCTTGAGTCTTCAATTAACAATGATTGAACCATTGTTGACAATCTTCTCACGTCTTCTCGTCAATGAGCGCCACATATAATTTATGACAAATATTATCATTTCTCATTCTTATCTCTTATTGTGTCAACTCACATTCACCATAACATTCACATTTCAGTTACATTCATCTAATGTGCATGATTCAACCCAATAACCAAAGATTCCAAGCCATGTGGCAATGCATGCTTAATAGCAATTCGACAAAAAAATTCATTTAGCGTTAGGTAATTACGAATGCCCAAGATTCTCATACTGCTCTTCCATTTCTTTCAACCAACTCGAATGTGATGATTTACATCACGGTCTAGTTCTTCCTCCATTCAAAATATAAAGCTTTAATATCGAAATTGTTCTATTGTCATATCTCTTGGCCATCAGATGTGACTATACTATCATCATGTATTCTTTGTCTACTAAATTGAACTCATGATACTTTTCTTTTTCTTTTTTGACTAAGTCGAAAATCTATTGATCCCAAAGTTGGGCTCCATAGCTCTATTTTGTCATTTACCATGTTTCATCTCGTCAATTAGAATAATATTACCACAAGCACATACACCAAAAGTCCAAAACACTATTTTGGATGGCTCATGTGATTTCATCTATTAGTGGCAAAGAAAAATAGACTCTAGACTAATACATGGTTCAAGTTAATTATAATTGGGATGAGAATGTATTTGTCTAATAACCGCATAACACTTGTCACCACAAGATTTGGAAAAATAAGTTTAAGAACAAACAGTATAAACCCCTTTTCGACATTTACTCTTCCATATACCTCCTCAAAACCAATTTCTTGCTATATAATATTTAGATAATGTAAAGGCAAGGTAACTATGTATTAAGCAAATCTGACGTACATGCCAACGGTCACATGGTCAGCCTAAAGTCTAAACAATATCATTTCCCAATTTATGAGTCTAGCTAGTTGGAAATAGCCATTCAACCAGTAGAACTTCGGGACTCACGAGTAGCTTTGCATGCAAAATGGTGTGGAAACCAAGCATCATTTCAAAGTCAACCTAGTTTTCATAATTTTTTAATTTGATCATGGGCTACAAATTGTAACCTCGAAAATAAAATGCTCAAGGCCTTATAATTTAGGGCTTCGTTTTATTTTGACCAAAACAACTTAGCACGGATAATTAAGGTCTTCAATTTATTTATTTTTCTCTTTCGATTTTATCGAAACAGACAATAAGTTTTTAAGTTTATTGCAACTATAACTTTTACGACTTTGTCAAAAAGTTTCAAGAACTTAGACATTTGCGAAAAAATTTAATATTTAGTGATTCGAAACACACCCCAAAACAAAAACTCCGAGATATTATCTGTTAATTTAAGCTAAATTTGTTTGTGTTGTTTTAGAATATATATTTTAGTGAACTAACAAGAGTGCTTCGAATATAATATTTCTGTCATGCACGACCCACAAAAAAAGAAGGTAAACTTGTGAGAGTGCTTAATTATGTTGTTTTCACTCGCCTCCGTTATCTATTTTATTTTTTAAAAAACAAATCGAATTGATAACAACTAGGAAGAAGATTGTTCATAAAGTAAAGCAGTATCTCCTTTCATTTCCATGCTCTATCTTCAACCAATCAAATATAGCATTATCGGAAAGAAAGTCAGTCAAATAGATTTAGATTATTTAGATTACAAATAAAGCCGAGAGAGTAATATAATTTGGTTCTTTTTTTATTTTATTTTTTGGTTAATTGTAATTGGCACAATTTCAAAAGAAAGGCACACAGTGCTTTTCAATCAATTAGGTTAACTCGTGACTCGTGAGTGCAGTCCAATCCAAAGTAATGAGTGCATTTTCATTTCTGTCGGGTTTTATTTGAGAGTCAATTCATTTTTGAATATAAAAATGAGACCCACTTAGATGGCCCATTTGGGCAAACGAGAATACCAATTATACCATCATCAAGATCTTGTTTAGTGCAAAATGCCAAAATCAAAGAAAAAAAAAGATATTGTTTAGCGCTAGCTTATTGTGTATTATATCAATGTCACGCACAGAGGTCTTTTTATTAATTTTTTGGTAAATATGTCATGCATAGGGATAACTTCATTGAGTAGTACTAGTAGAGATTCATATATTTCCACAAAAAAAAAAATTTATATTAAGATCAGTATACATAAAATTGTCAAGAAATGAGATATAACGTAAAGGAGGTTTAACACGAATTTGCATTGCTCTTGTTAGGGTGTAAGCCATAAGATTCATAATTTTAGTACTTATCTCGCTTTTTTATTTATTTAACTCTTTTTTATACAATTTTCATAATTTGGTACTTATTCTTGCAACATTTTGGCTGTTCGCGAACAGAATTGGAAACAAATTAATAATATTACATAATCATTTCCCATTATCAACAAAGAAAAAAAAAACTTGTACGGTTAGTTACTGCCCGTGTTCAGAAGTTAGAGTGCTTCTCATTACTTTCCGCGCATTAAATTCAAAAAAAAAACTTTTGTAGTCCCACGACTCCACGTCACTCTTTATCTTGTCCTAAAGTCATTTTCTCAATTGCTAGAAATTTTAGCCGTTAGTGCACCCTCAACCGGCTAAACCCAGTCATTTGTCAACCACTTTCAGTTCAGTATACCCTCTCGATACTCAATTGCCGAGTTGCACCTTTTTTTTTTTTAATTATGTAAAACCACCCCTATAATGTTTATAGGTGGTCGAAAAAGTAATGTTAATTTTAATTATCAAATTCCCTTGAGTTAATAAGTCAAAGAGAAAAAGCCAACTACAATATAGCCATATAGGGGTGGTTTTGCATGTAAGTATAATTAATACGTAATAGATGAACCATCAACGATTTTTTTCCCAGGAAAAATTCAATTGTTTTGTTGAAATTTGAGTCGAAACCAAAATTGCCCATGTCATATATTACGTTTTGGTATTTTTACGAAAACGCATGTGTTTTGTTTCTATTATTTTATTGCACTGTGTTATGAATTATTTTTCCTTTAATTTTTCATTTCATGTTTCGTGTTTGATTATATATATCATGGCACCTCTGAAGATAGTATTTTGTTTACTAAAAAGTCTTTATAAGGTGGAGGAAGCTTGAGGTAACCAAGATGATATTAGCTACAGATTATTAATTAAAATTTATTATATAACACTTTGCATAATTATTTAATTGCTTGGCAATAAAGGATTTATCCCGTATAACCTATTTGTACAAGGAAAAATCCTAAATTAGTCCGCTAATATAGCCTATTTTCAATTTCGTCCTTTATTTTGTGTAGTTTCAAATTTAGTCCAATAGCGCGAACAAGTGTTTGTTATCAAGTCTCCAATGAAGTTTTATGCTCAAGGAATCACGTTAATGCTCTCGATTTGGGGATAATTAAAAAGGCGCGCGTTCAAATTTGCAGCAAAAGTTTCAAACTAGTCATCAGCAAAAGTTTCAAACTAGTCATCAGCAAAAGTTTCAAACTAGTCATTTATCTATGTCGGCTTTGTAGTTTTTTGTGTTTTACTGCGTGCTACATTGGTTTTAGCCCTTGCAATTATTCCAAAATCGAGGGTGTCTCGTGCCAAATGAGAAATTACATTTGAAGTTGCCCGAGAATTAAAACTAACTTTATGTCCATAATATCGGGCTAAAATTAAAGCACACACAATAAAGGACAAAAAGCAAAATTCTACCACATTAGCATACTAATTTGCAATTTACACATCTTGTACAATAATTCATAATTAGCACAATCTTTCTGTACCCTCTCTTTTGACCTGTGCTCCCGGTACCCGGTCTCAACCTCGCAAACCTATACACCCACCCACCACCCACCTCACAACCAAACAACCCTTTACTCCAATTGTAAAAAAATGAGTAGCGACAATGGTGGCCTGAGCAAGCTAGGCACCGCTCTCACAATACTCTTCGTCCTCTCACTCGCCGCTCTCTTCGCCGAACTCTTCTACCTCTTATGGCGCCATCGCCGCCGTCAACCCGCCGCCGACGAGATCTCTGAGTCATCCGACTCAACTTTCTCCTCCTCTCCAAAAGAGTTACTCTACTTCTTCTGCATTACTACAAGACCTAATAATAATAACTCTCAAATTCAAAACTCCGTGACCGGTAATAATGAATCGGGAAATATGGAAGAAGAAGAAGAAGAAGTAATCGACATCGATTTGATGAAGATTGGGGGAATGTTTGGACCGCCGAGATTTCTTTTCACTATCAAGGAAGAGGAGAGAGAATTAGAAGATGACGTGGAATTGGATGAGGACAAAAAAGTAAATAATAATAAGAAGAAGAAGAAGGAGGAGGGATTTGGAATTAGGAGAACGAGCTTGGTTGATTGTTTTATGGAGGTTGAAAAAGAGTCGGTTGATACGACGCCGTTGCAGATTGATGATACGACGCCGTTTTCGACGCCCTGTGCTTCGCCTCTGTATTTCACTCCCTCGGCTTCGCCTGCTCACGTGGTGGCGATGGAAGAAGGAAGGGTATTTTCGGAAGCTTAGTTAGTGTTTTTTTTTTTAAATTAGCACCGCCGTTCGCCGGCCGGGATTTATGATTTTTGTTTAGGTTTTCTTTTCGTCTTGTGTATATTATTTAATTGGTAATAATAGTTAGTGATTTTTATTTGGAAATTCAACTGATCCCAATACTAATTTTATAAGCATTACAAATTAAAATAGATGACCAAAATACTATATTGTTTTATGATCTACCACGCCCGACTAGAGAAAATCGCAGTAGTGGGGAAAATAGTGAGTGGTGGGATATATTAATTAACAAAGTACTAGGTAGGTAGTTAGATTTTCTTTTTTGTTTATTATGTTTCACGAAAATTCGACCCTGGTGGTACCACCACTGGTGGTACCACCAGGGTCGAATTGACCTATGTTTCATGACAAAATATTAATAGTGGTAGTACAAAACTTGAGATGGCGTCCGACAAGCATGGGTGTGCCTCTTTCAGATTTTGTCAATGAAATTTAAGAAACAGATTTTGAGATGTTTAAAGAAATAAATAATCAACAGTTGTAGCCTGTAGGTGACGTCCGACGTGCATTGTCTTAACAAATTGTAGGAGGTGTTTAATCTATATATATGTGCGATCGAGGGATTCTTTATATTCAGTTATAAGGGAAAGGAGGTGTTTAATCTATACGAGAATACATGAAACAATAGTTGGAACTACTAGATTAATGGTTAGGGAAAAAGGGGATACTAGACCCAATCTATTCGCGTTTTTGCGATGTTGTACCAAACCTTTCATTTTTTACAACGCTGTACCCAACCTTTCAATTTTAAAACATGTTGTACCTAAACTAAGTTTCCGGCCAAAAAACGTCATTAGTCGTCGAATTCACGTCATTTATCAACTGTCCTTTAGGGCAATTTAGTCTTTTCCCACATGGGTGATTTAGGAGGGAACAACAGCACTTTCGCCTCATTTTTTCTGCGGCAAAATCGATCAATAGCCCTAACCCTAGAATCCCGATTTCACGAAATTGCAAAATTCGCCCAAATCACTGCCCGATTATTCACGATTTCGACCTTTGTTACTGTCCTAAGCACGCACAAAGCAAATGGGGTGGAAAATTAGAGGCAATAATGACCCGATTCCGGACCTATCCCTCGTACCCGACTACGGTGAGTAATTGCTTTTGAATATCATCATTTTCCCACTTTTTGGTACGAGGGAGATGTTATCCTAGGGTTTATTGTTTGATTTTCGACATTTTATGCATAAAGTAGCGAGTTGTATAATTTAGGGTTTATGATATGTTAATAAAGTTAAGGTTTATTGTAATTGTTGTGTTTTTCCAGGTAATGACACGGAGTACTTTTCAATCATGATCCATCATTCTGGGAGTTTACTCAATTTTGGCAGAATGTGCTGCATGGAGGGTCAAGTTACTTATGTGGATTATTGCACTGAGGATGAGATGTCCAGATTGGAGTTGATCAACATGGCAAAGGAGATAGGTATCAGTCATGATTTGCTGGTTTTCTGGAGAGATGAACCTGAGGTTGAATCACTACAACTGCAGCCTATCACTGATGACTTTGATGCCATTGAGATGGCAAAGTATGCTACACAACACAGATTGGTTGAAATTTACCTAATGAAACCAGAAGAACCTGGAATTGGCACACAAGAGAGTCATGATGAGGTTGAGGTGAATACTGATGAACATATTGATCCTCTACCTCCTATCTCTGAGCCCTTAAATTATGTTGGTGATGATGAGGGGGGTTCTGAGTTTGGGGGTGAAGAAGATCCTATTGGTTTTGAAGATGAACTTGAGAAGATAACTAGTCAGGTTGAAAAAGGGGTAGAAGAAGAGAATCGTGATGGTGATGTTGGGAAAAAAAAGAGAAGGAGGAGAGCAACTATCAATGCATTTGGTGAGAGGATTGAGGAAACATTCAATGAAACACCTGAAGTAAATGAAGAAGGAAATTCAGATGGGCAGAATAGGGTAAGGGATTTACCAGCCTTTATCATGGAGCACTGTGGACCTTTAGTGGCCTCCATGATTGACCTTGTGAACAGTGATGATAGTGAGGGAGAGGTTTCCCTGGGATCTGACTCTGAATACCAGTGTTCTTAGACCCGGACCGGACCGGCCGGTCCGACCGGTCTGGCCGGGATCCGGCGCCTTAACCGGTCCGGGTGAGCACCAAAAACGGTTCGCTGAGGCGCTGCGGCCGAACCTGTGATTCGGACCGGTTCGCCCGGCGAACCGGTCACCCGGTTCGGTCGTGCGAACCGGTCAGTGCCTTTTTTAGTTTTTTTTTTTAAATTACGATTTTGCTCTTTGGCTGAAAAAAAAATATAAAACAAAATTTCAGAAACCTACTGTGAGTAGTTTGAATGGTATGAGAAGTGAGAACAAAGAAAGAGAAGAAAGAGAAAAAGAAAAAGAAAAAAGAAGAAGGAAAGAATTGAAGAGAAAGGACGCTCCAGTTGAAGAAAGAAAGGGAAGAAAGAAAGAAAGAGAAAAAGAAAAAAGAAAAAAAAGAAGAAAGAAGAAGAAGAAAGCTGCTGCACTTTTTTTTAAATGGTAAATTAGGTTAGAACTTAATATTTATCAAAAAGAAGTTGGGCTTTTAAGGTGGCCCAAATAAGTATTTAACCCATTATCAATTAAATAAGCTATTATGTATTTAAGAAAAATATACAATATAATAATTAAACTTCATATATAATATATATATATAACTTTTTATTTGTAAAAAGTAAAAGAAAAATAGCCTTTCATATTAAAATTTTCGATAAACATACATATTATGTTCAATAGTATCATGGCTATAAATATGAAATATTTGTTTTGTTTGTAACTTTGCATGTAACATGTAGTTTTGAAGTTGAACAAATTGTCGTTGACTAAAGTCAACAAACCGGTCCAACCAGTGGTCAGACCGGTCCGACCTGCTAACCCGCTACCCAGTAGCTTCACCGGTTCTGTGACCGGGCCGGGTCTGAGAACATTGCTGAATACTCAGATGGGTACATTGATCCTGATAATGTAGTTGTAGATGATGATGTGCTTGACACTGAAAATGTGGATCTTGACACAAGTGAGATTGCAATTGTTGCAAGTGGGATTGGGAATATGGAAACAAGAGCTGGTACTAGGGCTGAAGAAGCAAATGCAGATGACCCTACTGCTGCTACCACAGGCGATGATGATGGCCCTATTGAGTCTACAATCACAAGAGACAACAGTGTCAGGAGGAAGAAGAAAGATGTGGTGGCACCAGCTGCAAGGGAGCTCTACAGAAACCATGATGTCTTTGATCCAAGAGTTGACATGACCAAGGTGGAGTTTAAGATAGGTATGTGTTTTCAGCATCCTGATCATCTTAGGGATGCAATTGTCAAGTTCTCAATTGATGAAAAAAGAGAGGTGCGGATGATAAAGAGCAATAAACAAAAGATAAGTGCAAGGTGTGTTGATCCAGAATGCCCTTGGTATATTTATGCATCCAAAATGTATGGAGAGGAGACCTTTATGATCAAGACTCTTGAAGAACCTCATGACTGTGAAGTACAAGATACCAATAGACAAGCTACTTCCACTTGGCTAGCCAAGAAATATTATGATAAGGTGATTTCTGACCCCAATTGGCCTGTGGAGTCAATGATGACTGTCTTAAGAAGGGGCACAAATCTTGTATTTTCAAAATATCAAATGTACAGGCTTAAGAGGAAGGTGTTTGAGATTGGCCATGGGAATGATCTAGAGCAATACTCACATCTCTGGAGATATGTTGAAGAGATGATGAAGTCTAATCCTGGCACTACTGTGAAGATTAAATGCAAGTTGTTTGGGGAAGTTTGTAAGTTCAAGAGAATGTATGTTTGTTGGGATGCTTTGAAGAGAGGCTTTCTGGATGGGTGTAGACCTATTATTTGCTTAGATGGAACACATCTCAAAAACAAAAATGGTGGCATACTCCTGACAGCAGTGGGGGTTGATGCTAACAACTGCACCTACCCATTTGCATATGCTATTGTTGAAAAGGAGAAGACAAAAACCTGGAGATGGTTCCTGAAGTTGTTGATTGAAGACCTCCACATCCAAAATAGCTCTCACTGGACCATCCAAAATAGCTCTCACTGGACCAATAATTGAAATGTTTGAACAGATTAGGATGTTACTGATGAAGAGGATAGGTGTTAGAAGAAGAGCAATGGAAAAAGAGGTTAGTTTCTTAACTCCTAAAATTGATGCAATATTTGAGAAGAACATGGAAGAAGTTGTTCAGTGGATAGCACACTGGAATGGATCATTACAGTTTGAGTGTCATGGTCCGTTTTCACAGAAAATGTGTGTTAACCTAGAGAAGGGAACATGCACCTGCAATAAGTGGCAAAGTGGTATGAGATACATGAAGTGGAAAGATCTGGAGAAGAGAGTTCATCCCTGTTACCACAAATCAACCTATCTAAGCATCTATAACCATTTCATGATGCCCATGGAGGGGATTGAGTCTTGGCCTGTACCACCTACAACTGCTGCAATGATGGTTCCTCCAGAGCCTACAAACATGCCAGGTAGGCCAAAGAAAGGCAAAAGAAATAAGAGTAATGATGAAATTAGACAGAAAAGAATGGAACATTCTCAAGAGACAGGTAAACTTGGAAGACATGGACTTGGTATGACATGTGGTTACTGTAAGAAGAAGGGACACAATGTTAGGAGCTGTGAGTTGAGGAAAGCTAATCCACTTGCAGGACCATTGAAAAAGAAGACATCAAAGAAAGGAAACTCTACATCATCAACACAGGTATTTTAGTAATGTTTTGATCTTACACTTATTGTTCCTTAACTGTGTACTTCATTATATAATGCATTGTTACACTTCTAAAACTGTTGCAAAGGCTGAACCTGATGTTGGAACATAAAGATCCACTGTCCACAGTGTGCCAATTCCACCTTCAAACCAAGGCCAATCTTCTCAGGCAGCATCTATCAGCCCGGAGATGCCAGTCAAAAAGAAAAGAGTGTTTAAGAAATACTATAAGAAGGCTAGGGTAAGTGAAGTAAGAATCTGGAATTGCTTTGCACTTTTAAAAAGGCCAATTGCATTTTATTCACTACATTGTTGTGATAGGAACCAAATCTTGTCAATGAAGTACCTCCTCCAGTGCAAAATTCTCCAAAAACTGGTTTGGATTCAGACACTCAGACAACTCAAAGGAGTAGGTTTGAACAATGGAGCAGTTCTGCTCAAACAGGGAATGCAGCTGGTACAAGCTCTATAAAGACTAAGCTACCAGTGAGTGTTTAATCTATCTACTCCATTTAACTTCATGTACCTATACTACTAGTTCTAAAACTGTTCTAATCTTTAGGTTAGAAACAAAACTGGTACAAGTGTTGTTAACCAAGATGGAGTAGGGTCTTGTAGACCTGTTACTAGAAGTCAGAAAACTCCAACTAAAGACAAGGAAGATGCTGTTGTGCCCACTTCTAGACCAAACACCAGAGGCAACACTCCTGATAAAAACAAGAAGAGATTGTTTCCTGAACCACCAAGGCCATCAAAGACAAACAATGCCTCAACAAGTGCAACAGGAGGGTTAACACCTCCTGGGAGAAAGAAATTTAAAGCCCCAAGTCCAAGGCCTCAAGTTGGTGTTCCGAAGAGAATTGTTACCAAATCTTTTGTTAGAACGGCGAGGACAATTTCCAATAGTGGGTCTCTTAATGTATTTTCTATTTTGTTGGTACACTTGGTGATTGTATTTTCTATTTTGTTGGTACACTTTAGTTTGAACTTTTGTCATGTGAACAATTTAGTTTGATGCAATTGTTCTTTGGCTTATCTTACTTTGTTCTGTTTGATACATCTACTTTGTTGTGTTTGCCAGTTTAATACACGATTCAAAATCCATAAACATCATAAGATATTCAAAAGACAAAAGGCATATAAAACGAATCAAATGGACAACCATCAATAAACCAAACATCCAACAGTCATAAAAACAAATATCTAAAACACAATCATAAAAACAACATTCTAAAACAAACTCATAAAAACAACATTCTTAAACAAACTCATAAAAACATCAGTAAAAAGACTCTTCACCGCCCCTGCCACTCCCCTCTCTTCGTCACCACCCTAGTCGTCCAGATACTCCGGTAGCCTTGCCAAGCAGCGCACCGCAAACAAGTCGGTGAGGAGAACAAGGTTCTCGCAGCCATATAGTCGGAAATATTTTTCCTGATCAGTTTCCTACAAAAAATAATAAATGTTAACAATGACACACAATTATTTTGGTCAATTTCCTACAAACGCTAATAAACGTTTTCGGCCACTTACTTCACGATCGATGTCCCAGTATGGGGCGGAGATGGTGACAGTCTTGACGTCCCGGTTTATGCGAACACCAGAGAGGGTAAGGAAGGCAGTGAAGGAGATCCACTTCTCCCGCAATTCTTCTATCTTTGAATATATCTTGGACATCTTGTGATGCCCTCCTCCCCAACGTAAGGCGTCAAGCTCCGGCTTGATCAGGCGCAAAGCTCGCTCCAGAGACGGGAGATAGTCAAGTTCATGAACACTTGCGTAAGTCGACAGACGGCGGAGCAGTTCAACCTCAAAATATTGGTTGAATTTGAAATCGGTGTACAACAGATGCACGTCGTTTTCATTGCGAATCATCTTGATGCTTATGTTAAAACAGAGATGTGAATAAGCTTAAAGAAGGTGAATGAACAATGAACATAAGACTATAGTATTTATAGGCATAATTGGTGACTCTTCACATTCTTTGTGTCTCTTCGGTGAAAGCAACAGAATTATCACCCAATCCTACACAAACCACCAACATGAAAACCAACACTTCCCAATGAAACCTTACAAACTTACAACCTTAAACTAACGCAACATTACAACCTTAAACTAATACAACATTACAACCTTAAACTAACACAACATTACAACCCAAACATTAATAGGCTAGAACAATGACCAAATAACATACAAAAGAGAAATAAACAATACAACCCGAAGCACCTTCTCCCTTTTCTTCACCCGAGCAAGTTCTTCTTCAATGGCTCCTACCCTACGTAACAAACCGGGTATAATTTGCCTCGAACGTTCGCACATTGGTGGATCAATCCAAACCCAGTAGTTGCACCTACCCCTACCCTGCCAATTTCAAAATTTAATCAAATAAAAAGCAGAAATTTGAAAAAAAATTCAATACTTTTAAAAACCGAGACTCACCCGCGGTTTGGTGCATTGGGAGAATCTTCGCCCAGGATTTAAGTTCGTCCAGGATGTTTCATTCGAAGCCTTGATACCACAA
The DNA here is from genome assembly GCA_948329865.1 of Linaria vulgaris. Lineage (NCBI taxonomy): Eukaryota > Viridiplantae > Streptophyta > Magnoliopsida > Lamiales > Plantaginaceae > Linaria > Linaria vulgaris. The sequence continues at coordinate 80,928,543 of OX415253.1, forward strand.
TGGCACAATTCCGCGTATTCCATGTTTAATCGAAAGAATTTGATGAATTTAGGACTATGGAATTTAGGGTTTCAGAAATTGGAATTTGGGGGAAAGAATCGTCATTTAAATAATTCGTGGAAGACTGAACTATCCGTTGGCTACAGTGATTTGACAATTTTAACCCTCGATTTTTAAATTTTTGGCCGGAAACTTAGTTTAGGTACAACATGTTTTAAAATTGAAAGGTTGGGTACAACGTTGTAAAAAATGAAAGGTTGGGTACAACATCGCAAAAGCGCGAATAGATTGGGTCTAGTATCCCCTTTTTCCCTAATGGTTATGATACACCAACACTCCAAAAAATTACTTATGTGTGTATGTACTGTGTAAGTCTGTCATGTATTGTCTGCGACTCCACATTAAACTCGCCAAGTAATAAGAATTTGTTTTATAAATCTCGTTTGTGTCGTGTTGTATCCATGTCCACAAGCCCGTCTTTACTCTTTATACATCATAGGGTAATACTACTAACTGCAATTGTATTATCTCTAATTCCAAAAAAAAAAAGTATCTATCTTATTTTTATTAGTAAATATCGAATTTGCTTGGGGGTGTTTTGGTTCAATGATGAGGTTCAATTCGATCAAGAACTAAGGAGTGTTTTTAGTTCGCCAAAAATCTGCAATTCAAGGAACAAATGTAAGCGCGATAAGAATAATAATAAAAAGAAAATGATACGAGAACTTATGTGTTATCAAAAAAAAAAAACAAGCATCCCTTGACTAGAGAATCAAGTCAAACGTATTTTATTTTAGGACCTCTTCGAGAACGTATTGGTGTAAGATTCTTTTGATTCGAAACATTTGTTCAGGTCGAGATTTTACCCTTAGGTCGGCACTAGGAGTAAAATAGTCTATAGGTCGTCACAGGGACATAATTATCATTTTGCTAGTTAGTTCGGCATAATGATAGGTCGGTGTTTGTAGTGTGAAAAGTTAAAAAAGCCCTTGTTGAATTAGTTGTCCGATGTGAACTCATAGAGAGAGATCGTGTGTCCAAGACGTATTCTTGATATGGTGTGCGAGCTAAATATTAGTAGAGGTGGCTCTGGCTCGATTGACCATAATAGTGGGTCATTGCCCCTAATTTGTCGGCATTATGTCCCATTGATTGACACTCCCCAACACATATGTCGTCGTGGTCACATATCTTGTTAACGTGGACCCCTTATTTTGTGATAAGGGGAACATAATTGAACTAAATGCACAATTTCCCTCATTTATGAAGGAAAACTTAGTCATAGATACGGATCACAAAATAACCAACAATATACTTACATCTATATGGATCTACTAACTAGGTTTTCCTTAAAAAATGAGGAAAAAGAGTATGCTCGGTCGTCATTTTTGAGGTCATCAACCTTTAATTATATCAGCTACGGCGGGTGGGAGAAGGATATCAAATTTGGATGGGTCTCACATAATTGAAAAGTGCGAAGCTACCTGCGTTGGATTAATGACTGAATGCCTCTAAGTCAGATTTCGTTCGAGTTATATTCGTCATTCGAATTGACCAACCAATCAATCTGCAAAGGACGGGGCCCAACTTGGCCCACTCCACCAGATTCTATGTCTCCAGATCTTCGACGTTCCTGGATCGTTATCTTAGCTTGCGTTAGTTGGTGTTTCGATATGAATTTCCCCAAATCTATTTTTGATATAAAAGAGTATATATGCCTATTCTAAACTTATTTGGAAGCGAATTAATTAAGAGCAATGAGAGTAATATAATACAAAGGTTGTTTGACAATTTTGATATAAACACAAGGCTAGTTTTTTACTATTTACTTAAATAAAATTTGTAAATACTCTCCTCTCTCCTCATTTCTCTCAAATCTGCCCCCGTCGTCTCTCTCTCTCTCTCTCTCTCTCTCTCTCTCTCTCTCTCCCGTTCACCACTCACGGCGACGCTCCGGCGGCCCGCACTCCGTCCCTCTCTGTCTCACTCCGTCCCAGTTCAACAGGTAATACTTTTTGATCGTTCAATTCTGTAATCTAGATTTTGAATGTTTGATGATTTGGGAAATTAGTATTTTTCTTAACACCATCATTTTTGCCTTGTTAAATACATGGGTTTCATGCCTTTTGCTTTCTTCGTAAATATAACAGAAATGAATTTGTTGCATTTGGGTATTATTTAATCTTGGATTTCGAATTTCCCGATCACGAAATTCTCCATGCTACTTTAATACTGGGATTCCATACTTTATTAACTACTTAGGGTCAGAGGTGTAATGATCCATGTTTAGTTATGATGATCCGATTGAAGATTGTTGGAGGTTAGGGATTTTTTTGGCTAATCTTGAAGTTCATTAAATTGGGGATGTATTTAAATTTAATAAACTTGTGCTTGCATTGAACTTTGTTATGCAAAAAGGTGTGATTAGCCATTGCCCTTAGAGTTATTTTAATATTCCTCAAATGATGTTATCAACCCCGCCTGCCCGAGATTTCTCAGCTCTCACAAATTAAACCAAATGTTACAATCAATGTCCTGGTAAAAGGTGTTAGAAATCTGGTCATAACTCATACTTGTTTCCGCCAGGGCGGGGATTGCCGCCTCGGGTGTAGTTTCCATGGTATGATGGAGATTGGAATATTTGTTCTTTAATCTTTTCCTGTTTGCTGGTTGGTTGGTTTCATCAGGCAACTAATTTGTTCTAAGTTCTCCGGATTATTATATAGTTGTTGGCGTCCCTCATAAAGCTCTGTATTGATCCGATTTCAGAAGAGTATTTAAGACGAATCAAAGTCTGAAGGATATTGTTTTAGCAACCAGAATTGTTTATGCTTGGTAAGTTGTGGTGATTAATTTGTTAGTTATAAGCCTGATATGGTAACTTCAGTAATGTTAGATTTGTTCAAATGGTTGACATTTCTTCAAAGTTCAACATTTTGCCCACTTATCTCACATTGCATTTGTTATTAGAACAGCAAGGCTAAATGTTAAATGGACAAAAGCTTAGGGTTTTGGTTAACTTTTACAAAGTTGCGACTCGATGTTGATAAAGCTGCGAAAGCTAGATAAATATTGGTACTTCGTGAATCTGGAGCATCATATACAAGTTTTTACTGGCAACTGGTTGAAGTATCTGCTATGTTTTATAGAATTGGATGTTGCCAAATATAGGTAGAGATAACTTGGTTTTTTGCACTGGCATCGTACTAGAGTTTTGTTGTTTTAACTTATGAATATCTTTTTCTGTTTTTTCCCTAGTGTAGTTCCGCTTCCTGATGCTTCAGGTCTTATTGAACCGAAGCAAAACCACTAAACCAAAGCTGGGTTGGTTTCGTTGTGGCTTATACTGTTATTGAAGACCCGTATTTGTTATGTGCACATCATAATTTTTGTTTTGTTAAACCCATCTTCAGGTTGTGGACCGTCGAAGCTAGCTGCAACGTAGTAAGGATTTTACTGGCTTGCAGTCTGTTTGTGCTGATTATCTTGGCCTTATGTTCCAAGGTGCCATTTAATTGATTTTAATACAAATGGAATCCCGGTTGAGTCGAAGTCCATCTCCAACCTATCCTAAATGGAGAAAAGTTGCTTATGGAGGAATGCAACCTGGATTTGATGACAATCACACTGATGAATCATTTCTGGCAGACATGATTATGAATGCCAACGTTGTGAAAAGAGACTTGGGTAAGGTGATGCTAGACTCCGTTTCCATCTCACAATACTTATGCACCGTTGCTCTTGTGGTCTCGGTCTGGACGTATACCCTAAGATCTACCTTTAGTGAAAGCTCGCTTGTCTTACTTGACGTCATCCTTCTTGGCTCGGGTTTCTTTATCGTCCTTTTAACTGCAGAAACACCATCTTTAAGTCTATTTCTGAATTACGTTCTCAAAATCTCCTTTTTCATTATGGGATTATACGTTTTATCCCCTATCTATCATACACTGACGAGATCAATAAGCTCTGATTCCATATGGGCATTGACAGCTTCTCTTGTCATCCTCCATCTTTTTCTGCATAGCTATTCTCGTTCTACCGTGAGATTTCCTGGGACTCTCGAAAGTTCAACTTTTACAAGCAACATCTCTCTTAATGCTTCTATAGTTGCTTCACTTCTAATCGCATCCCGTCTTCCATCAAGGCTTCATGTTTTTGCTATTATGCTGTTCTCGTTGCTAGTTTTCTTGTTTGCTCCATTAGTTAGTTACTGTATGAGGAAGTATTCGCGTCGGTTGTACATATGTTTCTCCTTGGGTTTAATGGTGGTGACTCTGTTTTTTGTGTATAGGGTGCACCAGTTGCTGTTTATATTATTGTTTAGCATCTTGATATTTGTTAATCTGGTGTGTCCCTATTGGCTGATTAGGATTCAAGAGTACAAATTTGAGATTAATGGCCCTTGGGATGAGGCCAGACTATGTTTCAACATAACTGAGTGAGAATTTTTTGTGTGTACAGTTTGGGTGCTTTAAGCAATGAGGTACTTTATTAATTTGATCTGTTCAGGTTCTTTTGGACATTTGAAATCTAATTCCTTTATTCCAGTGCGTGTGACTGTAATATCTATATCATGGAGTAATATACAGTTTTTTTTGATATAGACCTTTTGCAAGTATGTTGTGACTTGTGATGTCATTGTTATTATGGTATATAACCCAAAACAGGCAGACAGTTATTGAGAGGGTCCAGACAGAGCAACTTATCAAGTCTTCGAACTAGTGTTTTTAAAATTTTAACAGCATATGAATTTGATCTTACAAAAGCTAGAAGACAAAAAAGTGGCCTTTTTTGTTATCATCACATTTAGTTTTGACTATTACACGTATCGGGTAAAATTCAATTAATAACACAGTAGCTAAAAGATGAAAGTTAAATGACAAAATGGATATATTAATGAACTAATAACATTATTAGACAATTTTGGCCTTGTATTATAATCAATTCTTCTTTAGAGTGCCATTTGTCAACTATTGAATTACAGAAACACAGTTATCATCCTTCAAGGTATTGTAAGTTTGTAACCCTTAAAACGTATCATAGTATTGTAACGTAACGCAGTATTGTTCTTATTCCGTGTTACTGTCGCTTTGCAGTAGGTTACTCTTTTCAACATAAAAGAAAAGAAATCAACAACTGGTTGGTTTTGTTAATTGGCTCACATGCTATGTTGCCAGATATGGCAATACGGGTGTATCTTGGCAATAAGGGTGAGATACGGGCACGGAAGCAAAAGAGTTTTAAAAAGGAGAGGAGACGGTGGTAATATATTTATATAAATTTATTAAGCTCTATCATAATTAAAAGCACATGTAACAAGCGTAGTAAATAAACATGTAAAATTATAGTATGCAAACGAAAACATATTGCTATGTCGACTACAGTAGACAAACACAACGTTAATGCACAAAATCTCTTTTTCAAAGTACACTTAGGTTTCTAGGAAAATAATCGGCTATATATGAAATCAAGTGAAGGAAAATGATGAAGACGAAGAAAGAATATGCTAATTGCAGCCAACGTTGGCGGGGATATAGCAGCGAAGTGGTGGTGTTGGCGAAATAATTGAAGGGTACTTTAATCGGAAAAGAAGTAAGTGACAGTTTCTAGAGGAGATCTTTCTCTACTCGCCATAAGACTGGAAATTAGATTTGTATACATATCGAAGTATTGTTTTTCATAAACTAGGAATATGCCACATAATAATTGTACACATATCAAAATTGTACCAGTATTTGAGGAGAATCCCATCATGCATATATGTTTTAAGGCGGTGTTTGTAAACTATCCTACAAATTTAATATCTCATAATTTAAGTTAAAGGTGTAAAAACATGTTTTAATCATAAGTTGGAGCCTTAAAGGTTATTTGAGAAAAAGGTGAAAAAAAGCTGCAAGTTCATATTTATGTTTAGTTAAATACACTATTATTAGTTGTAGACTTCTACAAACAACATCTAGCTAGCTAGTGGATATATTTCGCTCAAAATAAGTGCTAGTGTGATATTAGCTAATTAGTTTATTAACTGAATATTGTAATCATATTTAAATTCGATAAAATCGATTTTACCTTTTTCAGGAATTTGAAAACACCACTTAAGTGTATCCATTCTACATTAACTCGAATTTAGCTGTCAAAATTGTGCTATATAAAATTCAAAATTTGAACTATGCACTGAATGACAAAATAGCCGTTTTAATTAATTAATAGTACGTTACAGCCATTGCCCTGTTCTATTGGATAGAGTAACGGCCACTTTATCCAACCCAGATATATTATCCAACTGTCCGGGTCAAAGCTTCTTAATTAACACCACGGCCTCATTACTAACTCTTCCGTTTCAAATAACAAAGATTACCTGATAATCAAAATCTATTTTACATCAAATTCCAAAACGTTACATAGATTCCATGCTGTTGAACTGTTTCAAAAAAGGAGAAAAATATCTAAACTTTTATGCTATTCGCTTTTGTTCAAAAACACAAATAGTAAACAGTCCAAGAAATTAAGAATTGTACGATCAAAGTTTCTTTTATTTTCCACGAAAAGTATCGAAACGTCTTTGGTTTTGGTTTTAAAATAAAAAAGAAACATACAAGTATTTTCTAAGTTATTTGCGATTACATTTTTCAAGAATTTTTCGAAACTAGTCGAAAAGATCTCGAACCACTGCGAAAAGTTTACGAACCAAAACATACTTTCGAAAAGAAATTTTGATCCATGGTACCAAGGATTAATGAAAAAAGTAACGCTGAGTAAAATCTGACAATTAATATAACAAACCCTTTGTTTATTAACTGATATTAGATAAGATGAAACAACACTATATCAGAAATTAATACTGCAAACAAGAATATAACCAAAAAAAAAAAAGAATCTAATCCAATAGTCAAAATCACTAAATCATAATATCTAACCTATTTATTAATGCCAATCAAAATCACATTGCTTCGACTTATAAACAGAACCACCACCACCAGTCGCCGCCGTACCGTTACCGTTACTCAACGGAATCCTCAAATCACAGTCAATCTTCGGCTTCACTCTCATCGACTTCACAAACCAGAATTTCAACCTCATCTTCAAATAAAGCTTCACCTCAACATCATACACCCCCTCTCCCAATTCCCCTTTGTAATGCGATTTCCCCTTCTCCCCCAACACCACCAGATTCTGCCCCTTCAATTCCACCGCCACGTCACTCGTGCTCTTCGTCCCCTGGAAAAACGGCTTCACCTCCGCCACACCGAATCTCTGCCCCTGATAATACCCCCTCGCCTCGATCCCGTCGTAGTACACCCCCAATCGCTTGTTAGGGTTACGGATCGTGAGATTTAGGGCTAAATTGTAGTGCAATGTGTTGTTGTTGTCGAGGCTGAATTGAGTTAGCGTCGCGTTGGTCGCGTGGAATTTGACGGCGTTTGGGCGGAAAACGAACCACGCGACGGCGATGACGACGGCGGCGATGACGAGGACGGTGCAGATGATTTGGAAGAGGCAGGTGCAGAGGCAGTTGAGGAGGCAGCCGCAGCAGCAGGTGAAGGGGTTAAAGCAGCATCCACCGCCGGTGGCGGCGGATTTGCCGGGGCGGTGGTAGGTTTTTGATGGCGGCGGAGGGATTGATGGGCCGTAGTAGGCTCCGTTGAGGTAGGGTTGTTTGGTTTCTCCTCCCATTGTGCTTTTTTGAACTCTGAATTTGATGCAGAGAAAAGAGAGAGAGAGGGAGGTATATATATATATATATGTGTGTGTGTATATAGATAGAGAGAGAGAGGGAGAGAGAGTTTGTTAGGGGTTTAAGTGTATGTATAGGTGTATGTATAGGTGGTAGTGGTAGAGTTTGTTAGGGAGTTGGGTTCAGTAGGGGAAGTGGTAAACGGCCGTGGCGGTATTGTAGGAAGATATTGGCCACGTCACGCATGTTTTTATATATTCAGGGTTTTTTTCCATTAATTAGTGTTTCAATTTTAAATCGCCTAGATTATTTATTTTGTTTTCTAAAATTAGATTTATTTTGTATGGAAAAAGTGTTGACTTAAATATTGCGTGTATATGCGGTTGCTTCAAGAAATAAATTGGGATGGTGTTGGTAAATTAGTTAAAAGAGGATGTTGCTAGGAAAAAGACATGTAGTACTTGGATAGTAGGATTATATTGAAGGAAGATATATTATAAAATATAAATAGTAAATACCAAAGTTTGCATTTCGTAATTTTCAAACTTTGTTTGCCAAACAATGTGTGTTTACTTTTCTTTGTATAAAAGAAAAATAAAATAATTTAAACTCTTATAACTTAACTTATTATACCTTGGTAAAATTAACGGTGTTATATACGACTATACGGATATCAATTCACACAAGAGTTTGTGGCAAAATCAAACGGGAAAGAGGCAAACTCATTAAATGTTTTTAAATTAATAATAGGCAAACAATACACTATATGTATGTATAAGTTGAAAGAAGAAAAGTCGCCCCAACAAATAAAAAATAGGCAAATAAGAGGATACGCTTTTCCATCTTTAATTAGAGCCGCATGGGGGTGAATCGTGTAATTATTAAGTAAATTTCCATTTTAAGTAATAACGTAGAAACTCGTAGTCACTAGTCTTCCAACACAGATTTCTTGTAATTGTTACTAATTAATTGTCTCTCTTAATATTAAATTAAATCCAGCTTCTTTTGACCTTACTTGAGGAGTATCTTAAAAGTTAAATGTCATTTTCCCATGTTTCCTTTTTGTTCGGTTGCGTCACGGTCACGGCTTTCCATTGTTGCACATATATGTTATGTACAGTCTATGATGTAAATAGTCAATTTATAATACAGTAAAATTTACTAAATAATACAATAAAATTTGGTATATATATATATATATTTTGATAAGTAGATAAAATTTGGTATATATTCTTTATTAAACACGTGAGTGCAACATAGTAAATATCGAGGTATAATAATTTATAATTACCGTACAGAATGTTTTGTGTTATATCATAGAATATAAATTGGTTATCAACTGGGTAAGAATGCTTCTTGTAATAATAGAGAGAATAGAGAGAACATTCGCGTGAGTGGGTAAGTTGAGACTTGTGTGGCTAATAATTTTAAATGGCATAAAAGGCATAAAGATTTTTTTTTCTTGTGTATTATTAGCCACGTGCAATGTCAATGGTTAGGATTTATTTGCATAAATTGGAGAAACAGATGATAGCAAAAGCGTATTGACTTTTTGGAGACTTTCTCAATAGATGAATGATTTTCTTGTTGATTAAGGTACATAGGTCTTTCCTAATTGTGCCTGATAGGAATGTCACCATTCAGTGGATTGGTTTTAAAGTTATCCAAATTAAATGATTGATAGTGGGCACGAAAAAGAATAAAAGACACAACAACTTTTCATTTGTGATAATTACATTTACATTATCGGTGGTTGGTTTAGATTAGAAGCATTCGTTTAAATTTGAAAGATGTACGGATTGTGAATATTATGAAAGATGTGCGGATAATGCTTTGGAATCATAAGGGGTTGTACTTTAGATGGGTTCGACGTGATTATAATGCAGTGGCACAAGAGCTCGCTAGGAACGCCATTGAGGATGTGGATTGATTTGACGTAGCATAGTTCTCTTATTTTTGTTTAAGGTTTTGTGCTCTAATTTTGATACTCATGTAACGTTTTGTCACCCCTGGAGTGAATTTTTGCTTGGTCTTAATACAAGTTCTGAAGTTACAAAAAAAAAAAAAAAAAAAAAGATGAATCTGTGGTTAGAGCAAACCTTATGAATGTAGATGCAATTCGACGTGTTTTTTGTGGAATTCTATTGTTTTTTACTGAACCATATAAATCGCATGACAAACGTTATAAATATTCGATATTTTATGATACCACCATCTTATATATTAATAATCGAAACCCCAAAAATATCATATTATTTATGCTACTGATTGTTGGTGTATTTTATAAAGGGTAATGATTTGGACCCTTCAATTAGGATTGGATGAGCCCAGTTAAGCTAATGTTTAACTTCATGAAAAAATAAAGTCCTAATGGGCCAGTCCCCAGCCTGGTGTATCCAAGTTCAAAATTCTGAATTCATCATTCCTCCCGTATTTTTTTATTTTTTCACGTGATTTTACAGCATCAGAATCACTGCTTGACTGAAACTCATTTAACCAATAGAGCTGATAGACGATGAATCATATACAATTTGAAATACTATCAAAATAAAAAATTCACAAGTGGGAAGACTTTTATGCAATATAATTTTGAGTAATCTTGCTTTATTGAGGAATGGTCCATGCAGGGTACTATGACATGACACGAGTACGATGCAGTAAGGCTACGAGAATATGGATATTCTGAAAAATAATGGATGCCAAACGACGGGAATACGTCTGCATAAATTTGTTTGAATATCTTTACCGTGTATTGTCGTGAATAATTTTTTTTGTAATAAATGTTAAACATAAAGAAGATGCAACTATTACTGTTAGGAGTGAGGTGCAAGTGGTGAAGGATGGGAAGACTTTGGCGAGCATCGCCAAAAAGGAGAAGAGAAAAAGAGAAAACCTTTTTCTTTTTTTCTATATCAGATTTCAATTGATGTACTCTAGATACTTCATGTTAGAAACAATGGAGATAACGAACAGTATATAAATTGACACGCAAATAAATAAAATTAATAATAACGCAAAAACTGAAAATAACCGTAGTAATTGGTCGAGTCCTTCTCGGTTTCCTTAAAGTAGTTTAGTCCTCTCTACGTGCTGAGATCGTTGGACTAACTCTTCCCAGGATAAAACGACCTTTCGAATTGGCTGCTAGCACTCGCAGAACAATCCCGACGAACTCGAACGGTAACAGACTACCACCACCACACAATGATTAAAACCTTTTTTTTCGTGTATGCAAAAGTGTAATTTTGCTGATGATTAACCCTACGGGGAGCGACCCCTATTTATACTAATTAGGGAGAGAGTCGGTTGACTTGATTAATAAGGAACGAGATCTTTTAGATATATGCAAATCTCTAATTACGATAATACCGAATCGTAATTAAGATAAGATCATATCTTCGGATGAATCTAGACGCGTTTTGATGCTTCAGATTTAATATAGAAATATTATCTGAATATAAATTAATTTTGTTACCTAAAACAGAAAATTAATATTGAAGGTGCAAAAAAAGGCCCACGCGAGCGGAAGCCCGACATGCTAAACGGACTGACATTCGGCGCGTACGTCGTGTGCGCAAGCCCAAATCGCATTAGTCGCACTAATTTTTAGCTCGCATTTGCACCCCCGGCGCACACGTAGGAGAGGGAGGAGACTCTAGCCAACACATTCTTATCATGCTAAGAATGCATTGCTATTGATAAACCCAAAAAGAGAGTGCTATTTTTCCCATGTGGGATGACCATCTTCACTTTATGGTTTTTTCCCTCATTTATTTCAATATTTTCAGCTTTGTGTAGCTATCTTTGAGCATCAATTTCTCATTCACCCGTGTACCATTTTGAGCGTGCAATATATCGTTTCGAAGCTCTCACATAGGAGAAAACGTCCCCATCTTGAAGTCGTCACTACGACAAGTGGAAACCGCTCAAAATCTAACCCAAAGTCAGCTGTACAAACCCATTTCATTTAATCAATTTTCCAACAATCCCCCACATGAATGAAATTTAAATGATCATGCATACATCATGTGGTGGTGGAGTACTATGGACTATGCCTGCATAGGATAGGTAGGACACACCCTTGAACCTTCCCTCGTGAGAAATACTTTCTATGCTAGCCGATAGTGTGACTTGACGTCATTGAACTATCCGCCGTTTGTGCAAACGTTCCATAAATCTCACACATGTATAATTCCTTTTACAGTTGCGGTTCTCATGGTTTATGTCCATTTTGGCCCTGGACATACGCCTGATTCTGCAAGAATTTTCCAGAAAACTAAGCCCCCACAGTTTTCCTCAGAGGCGCCCCCTCCTCTCTCTCACATAGGTGATTTCTTAACTAAGAGTAACCCGTATAACTCCGCTCGGATTTCCGACGCGTAAGAATCATTAAAAGCATAATGCTTAACTTTTTCCATTACGGGTGTCACTGTTTCATCTAGTAATGGACAAGGGTTGACCCCCACAGTGACCGTGCAAAATTCTTACAATTAGGTTGTCCCATTGAACCAAGATCTTGGGATCTCCAGTCAAACATGGTTGGGTTTTCCTTCATAAGACTTTAATTTCCAATAGGCTTAAGTCCTATTCCCTTCGATGTCTTTTCAACTTGATCACTATTTAACCCTTTGGTTAGAGGATCCGCAATGTTATCTTTTAACTTTACGTAGTCGATGGTGTTAACCCCAGTCGAGATCAGTTGTCTAACGGTGTTATGTCGTCGACGTATATGTCTAGACTTACCGTTATATAGAGCATTCTTTGCTCTATATATCGTAGCTTGGCTATCGCAATTTATGCAAATTGTTGGCACCGGTTTTGGCCACTCAGGAACATCTTCCAAGAAGTTACGAAGCCATTCAGCTTCGTCACTGCATTTATCCAATGCCACAAACTCAACTTCCATCGTGTATCTGGTTATGATAGTTTGTCTTGAAGATTTCCATGACACGACTGCACCTCCCACAGTGAATATGTATCCAATTGTTGCCTTGGAGTCGTGTATATCCGAGATCCAACTTGCGTCGGTGTAACCTTCAAGTACAGCAGGATCTCTAGTATAATGCAACCCGTAGTCACGAGTATAACGTAAGTACCTAAGTACTCTCACGATTGCTTTCCAGTGCTCATGCCCCGGATTACTCGTGAATCTACTCAATGCGTTAATTGTATAGGCAAGGTCTGGTCGTGTACAACTCATTAAGTACATCAGACTTCCTATCACTCTAGCGTACTCGATTTGATCAACACCTTTCCCTTTATTTTTAGATAAGTGTTGACTCGTGTCGATTGGTGTTCTGGCTATACTTGAATTACCCTTGCTGAATTTATCAAGAATCTTGTCCACGTAGTGCGACTGAGTTAATATAAGACCATCTGGCGATCTTTTAGTCTTTATTCCTAAGATTACATCGGCCAATCCCATGTCTTTCATATCAAATCTTGAATTCAGCAAACTCTTAATGGAGTTTACCATATGGTCATTGCTTCCCACAATGAGTATGTCGTCAACATACAAACAAAGTATCAAATACCCTTGTTTTGTAACTTTGACATAGATACACTTGTCACACTCATTGATTCTAAAGCCATTTGTCTACATGACGTTGTCAAATTTCTCATGCCATTTCTTTGGTGCTTGTTTAAGTCCATAGAGAGACCTCACCAATTTACAGACTTTCTTTTCTTTTCCAGGAGCTACAAAACCTTCGGGTTGTTCCATGTAGATTTCTTCATCGAGATCTCCATTAAGAAAATCAGTCTTTACTTCCATTTGATGTACTGCAAGATTTCGGATAAATGCAATCACCAAAATCATCCTTATTGAATTTATTCTCGTTACATGAGAATACGTATCAAATTAATCAAGGCCTTCTCATTGGTTGTATCCTTTGGACACAAGCCTAGCCTTATACTTTTCAATTGTTCCGTCTGTTTTCATTTTCCTTTTGAAAATCCACTTGTAACCTAATGGTTTACATCCCGGAGGAAGGTCTACCAGTTCCCAAGTGTGATTCTGTAAGATGGAATCAATCTCACTTTGTATGGCTTCTTTCCATAAAGGGCCTTCCATTGACCTTACAGCTTCTTTATATGTTTTAGGCTCATCCTCTACCTCTATCATATAAGTTAGAAACTCTGGTTCAAAGAAGTTTTCCGTCCTTACCCTTTTACTTTTTTCTTGGCTCTTCTTGGACCTCGTCTATTTCTTCATTTTCTTCTAGATCTTGACTATTGTCAATCTCTTCGAAAGTTCGTTTTGAAGAACTTGGTCCAGCCACATTGGATTTACAAGGAAATGTATGTTCAAAGAACGTTGCATTCCTTGACTCCATTATCGTGTTCTTATGAATCTCGGGGTTTTTAGATTCATGCACAAGAAAACGGTAAGTAGTGCTATTGTGCGCATAGCCAATGAAAATACAATTCACCGTCTTTGGACCTACTTTCATTTTCTTTGGCAAAGGTGACGACACCTTAGCAAGACACCCCCACACTTTTAAGAATTTGTAGCAAGGTTCTCGACCTTTCCACAATTTGTAGGGAGTCTTTTCTTGTTTCTTTTTGGGTATCTTATTTAAAAGATAATTAGCCGACAAGATGGCTTCCCCCCACATGTTCTATGGTAATCCAGAACTTAATAACATGGCATTCATCATGTCTTTTAAAGTTTGATTTTTCCTTTCTGCCTTCCCATTCGATTAGGGAGAGTATGGCGCAATGACCTCGTGAATAATTCTATGTTGTGAACAAAATTCACCAAATGGTTCAACATATTCACCACCACGATCACTTCTAACCATCTTAATTTTCTTATTGAGTTGGTTTTTGACTTCTTGCTTGTATAGAACAAATTTGTCTATAGTTTCATCTTTACTTTTCAGTAAATATACATAACAGTATTTTGTACTATCATCAATGAAAGTTATAAAATACTTGTTTCCACCTCTCGTTTGTGCAAACTTTAAATCTCATACATCAATGTGAATTAAATCTAGAGGTTTCGTATTTCTTTGAATGGTTGTAAACGGTGTTCTTGTTTGTTTTGCCTCTACACAAGTTTCACACTTATGTTTGGAATCAATTTCAAACGTTGGTATGTGATTCATGTTAATTAATTTACGTAATGACTCATAATTAACATGTCCTAATCTACAATGCCATAGATTAGACGACTCAAGCAAGTAAACAGAAGTAGAAGTTTTATTGCTAGAATCAAAAGAGGTGGGCTTAACAGCCACTACATTCATTTTCCACATCCATTCTTTCACATAACCTCTTCCAATGTGAACACCACATTTGGAAAGCACAATTTTCTGAGATTCGAACACCATCTTGAAGCCATGAGTGTCCATCAAGTACCCAGAAATCAGATTCCTACGAATGTCCGGCATATACATCACATTCATCAGCGTAACTTCCCTTCCAGAAGTCATCTTGAGGCGCACCGTCCCTTTCCCTTTGATCTCAGAGGTAGCAGAGTTGTCCATGTAGATCATATCCCCGTTATCAACAAGAGTCAGCTCGGAGAAAGCATTCTTATCACTACAGACGTGACGGGTAGCTCCAGTGTCGAGGTACCATTCCTTAGGATTAGCATCCATAAGATTCATTTCAGAGATCACAACACAGAGGTCAAGTTCGGACACAGTGTCCATCAGATTGGCCTCATTAGTCTCCTTGCCTTTCTTCTTAGGCAGTCGGCAGTCAGATGACTTGTGCCCCGCTTTGTTACAGTTGTAGCACTTGCCCACGAATTTCTTCGGTTTAGAAATTCCACCCTTCAGTCCAATCTTTGGCCCAGGTTTAGGCTTCTTGTTCTTCAAGCCTTTGTCATGCTCCACCACGTTTGCCCTAGCAGCGTTGGTGTTAACAACAACATTGGAAGACTTTTTATCTCCACCCTTGTTGTCTTCTTCTATACGAAGCCTGACAGTCAAATCTTCAATACTCATCTCATTTCGTTTATGCTTTAGATAATTCTTGAAATCTTTCCAACCAGGTGGTAGCTTTTCGATGATACAAGCTACCTGGAAAGATTCACTAAAGATCATCCCCTCAGCATGAATCCCATGGAGAATCAATTGAAACTCTTGCACTTGACTGATCACAGTCTTCGAGTCTTTAATCTTGTAGTCCAAGAATTGACCCACGAGGAATTTCTTGGCACCAACATCTTCGGTTTTATACTTATGGTCCAAGGATTCCCACAATTCTTTTGCCGTTTTCTTCACGCTATACACTTGGTACAACGTGTCTACCAAACCGTTGAGAATCAGATTTCGGCAAAGAAACTCAGAGTGCTTCCATGCATCAATTGTCGTCTGCGATTGTGCATCAACTTCATCCTCTCTAACAGAAGGAGGATCTTCTTTCAAGAATCTCGCAAGATTCAGCATGGTGAGATAAAACAACATCTTTTGCTGCCAAGTTTTGAAATTCTCTCCATCGAATTTCGCCGGTTTTTCATGATGACTCATAGGAACCGTGGGAACAACCGGATTAACAACCAGATTTTCCAAACTTGCCATACGTAGAGGCAGAGTTTCCAGACCAGTGCCAGGAGCCTGTAATTTAGACGTTTGGGGCGTCTTAAGACTGACATCAGTAATGCTCATGTCCACGTTATCATTGGTATTAGACATCTGAAACGTTTCAAAAGTTTTTGATATTAGAACACGGAAGAATTACGAAAATTCTTTAAATTATTTTGAGATACAAAACAGTTCTTTTGTAGTAGGTGAGGATTCAGATAATCCTTCACGAATAAAAACTATAATTTTGTTTATATATATAAAATCTATATATATATATATATATATATAATTTTCGTAACAGAAAAAAAATACTACGGTTATTAAACCGAGTTTTTGAAAATAATTTTCTAAAACAAAAATCTACCGCCAATGGTTTAACCTGTTCGTCTCAAGAACAAACTACTTTAAGATTGTTAGAAACAATGGAGATAACGAACAATATATAAATTGACACGCAAATAAACAAAATTAATAATAACGCAAAAACTAAAATAATCGTAGTAATTGGTCGAGTCTTTCTCGATTTCCTTAAAGTAGTTTAGTCCTCTCCACGTGCTGAGATCGTTGGACTAACTCTTCCCAGGATAAAACGACCCTTCGAATTGGCTGCTAGCACTCGCAGAACAATCCCGGCGAACTCGAACGGTAACAGACTACCACCACCACACAATGATTAAAACTTTTTTTTTCGTGTATGCAAAAGTGTAATTTTGCTGATGATTAACCCTACGCGGAGCGACCCCTATTTATACTAATTAGGGAGAGAGTCGGCTGACTTGATTAACAAGGAACGAGATCTTTTAGATATATGCAAATCTCTAATTACGATAATACCGAATCGTAATTAAAATAAGACCATATCTTCGGATGAATCTGGACGCGTTTTGATGCTTCGGATTTAATATAAAAATATTATCCGAATATAAATTAATTTTGTTACCTAAAACAGAAAATTAATATTGAAGGTGCAAAAAAAAAGGCCCACGCGAGCGGGAGCCCGACAGGCTAAACGGACCGACATTCGGCTCGTACGTCGTGTGTGCAAGCCCGAATCGCATTAGTCGCACTAATTTTTGGCTCGCATTTGCACCCCTGCGCGCACGTAGGAGAGGGAGGAGACTCTAGCCAACACATTCTTATCATGCTAAGAATGCATTGCTATTGATAAACCCAAAAAGAGAGTGCTCTTTTTCCCATGTGGGATGACCATCTTCACTTTATGGTTTTTTCCCTCCTTTACTTCAATATTTTCAGCTTTGTGTAGCTATCTTTGAGCATCAATTTCTCATTCACCCGTGTACCATTTTGAGCGTGCAATATATCGTTTCGAAGCTCTCACATAGGAGAAAACGTTCCCATCTTGAAGTCGTCACTACGACAAGTGGAACCCGCTCAAAATCTGACCCGAAGTCAGCTGTACAAACCCATTTCATTTAATCAATTTTCTAACACTTCATTTTAAATGGTAAATTCTAATTGTAGGAGATTTATATGTCTCATTTTCTTTTCTTTTGAAAGAGGAGATTTATCTTTCTAACTATTCCAAAAGTAAAGGTTCATTACAAAGGCCCTTTAGTATTAATGACGTTTTACATACACCCTTACTTTGTATTCGGTAGGTATCATGATTTGCAATTTTATTTTCTAATAATGGATACACCACGTGCATATCACATACGCCATGCGAGTATATAAATCGTATGTTCAATAGAATTCGACACATTACATGGCAATTTTTGAAATATTTCTGCAATATAAGTTTGGTGTGGGGTGTTTTAACTAAGTCTCATGTTACACTTCACGCAAAACTCTCTGTAAGATACGGGAAGAGCTGTTCAGTAAGGTAGATGTGAGATAGTAGATGTGGTATAGTAAGCCTTAATAGTAGGTGTGATATAGCGGGCCTGATATTAGGTGTATATTAGTAGACATATTTTCTAGAAAGATAAACATGGAGAGAAAAAGAGGGTAGTGTGCTTAGAGTCACAACTCTCAAACTCCTTTTCTCAAATGAGGAAGGTGGGGGCATATTTATGGATGGGCCTAGATGGGTCTTTGGGCCACAAGGCTGGGTCTAATGGTGGTGATGTGGCCAACGTGCCACATAAGCATGTTGGTCGACCATGGATGATGTGCCACTTCGATATTGGTTGGCCTTTCATGTATCAACCAATGATCGACGTGGACATTTGTGCCACATCGTCAATGGAGGTCATGTTCAGTTTGGTAGACGTATATAGCTGAGTGGAAGGTGAGATATTTTCGAATGCCTTTGTGGCACTCGACTTTTCGGTAACTTGGTGCATGTCAGTCGCCTAATTTGCATTTATGTTCTCTTGATTTAGAAAGTGTTGGTAACGACACAACAAAGTTCAATATATATAACTTGGACCATGAGCCTTGTGAAGATAAAATGTGTTATGGTAGTCAACAAAATTATTTTAGTCAAAAAGTGTAAATTTTAGGGGTAATTTGGTAATCTGGATTTAAACTTATTAGGGGTATTATTAGTTGAGGAGCGGGGTGCCCAACTAATAAACCCATGATTAGCATGCCACGTAGGACAAACCCGATTAATAAGCATGCGAAGCAAACGAACTTATATCTACAATTATTAATCTTATTGGGATTTATTGGACAAAGCAAACGGGCCCTAATAATTAAGTGGCAATAGTTGGGACTTCTAGTTGCAGAAGAAACTGCATACTAAAATATAAATATTAACGGGTTTGGAATTGTTCCCCATTTAACGAATATTATTTTGGGTTGGAACGCCCTGCCCGTGATTCAAAAACAATAATGGATGGAAATAATTGAAAGTAACAAGAGATGCAAGAATATTCCTTCCTTTATTCACTGAACTTTTCCTCCTTTTATCTCTGTGTCAAGTTGTCTTTCTTCTATTGATCACCTCCCTTTATATATACTTTGGTAGGGGCATGTGTCATTGTGCATGTGCTTTAGTAAAGACAAGTGTCGTTATATTGATACAGGTGTAAAAATTAGGATAAGGTTTATCTTTTAGTCTACTAGATGATGACTAGACCAATCTTTATGTCTTTCGATGGCTCCGAGGGTCTCCAATGAATGGTTGTTTTGAGGACGTTACTCTTCCGAGGGGTTATGCTTTTGTTGATAAATAATTAGGATGCTCGTCCGGGGGTATCATGCTTTGGCATAAGTGTATTCGGGAGTAGGGACTGCTGTATATGTCCTCCGAGGGGTTTTATGCTTCTTTCTCGATTCGGGCCCGTTCTCCAATGGCCTGGTGTGATCTCCGAGGGCGTAATGTGATCTCTGAGGGCGTGATATGATCTCCGAGGACTTGATTTGCTTTGCTTGAAACGGTATTTTCTTGTCTAAGTCCTCGGAATATATTATCTAGGTGCTCTGTTACTCTTTTCCTGGTTTTTCTCTGAGAATAGGTCCTCGGGTGATGGTCCGAGGGCTGGTCATGTTGAGGAGTGTTCAACAAGGAAGTTTTCTTGTAAGTTCGTGGGACTCGGGGTCCGTTGTGGTCCCTCTTGGCGCATTGGTGGATATTGGAGTCACGCGGATCCACCGGAGTTTGTTCTTTTTCCGATGCCGCGTTGATATCTGTTTTTTACTCACCATTTGACTTTCCAAGGGACGCTTATGTTCCTCCTCGTGTGCTCCTTTGTGCCTTCTTATGTCAATGACCGAGGGGTAGGGCAACATCCGAGGGGGCCTCCTTATTAGGAGTGGGTACATCTCATCGAAAGTACTCGTGACAATTGTATTGTCCATTTATTAATTCCCCGATTAGGATTAACCTTCTTCTTAACCTTTTATTTATTTTTATGGTTAACAATAAACACTTTCATCTATAAATTATGATTGATTATTATTCCTATTTCTATAGGAATCCAATGTCCACCGTACCCATCACCTCAGAAGAATTTGTTAACCCATCACTAGACCTATATTACAGAAAATTTAGGAATTTTAGTTTATATACATCAGTACTCTGTTTAATCCTACACATAGATGTTTATTATTTTGTTTCCTACATAGCAGTATTAATATTTTGTTTACACCAATAATTCTTTAAAGATTGTATTTACATCGTAATGTAAATATATTTTGGAAGTCACAAATTTAACTCAAGATATTGAATTATTATTTGCTCTTAAAAGATCTACGTGAGAATCTTTGTGAGCAGTAGTTATGAGCTCTTGAAAATGACTCGTTACAAGTTGTACATGTAAAAAACAAACTGAACTGCATGCCCTCGTCTCATCCTATCCTGCGCAACTACAAAAGAAGTTAATGGCCAATATGATCCCGAAAACTTTTATTACACAGAAGTTACCAAGAAGATACAATTTCAAGTAACAGATAATCCGAAGTAGATTTATTTTTAAAAAAAAAGGGATAAACGCAATAAATCCCTCAACTTATGCCCACTTTTACAAAGTACCCCTAACTTATAAGGGGCTGTTTGGTTGCAGAGACAGTTATATATGTAGATTAACTATTACTCAGTTAAAATAGTCTTTTATTTCATATGCGTAACAGTAACCGTGTTTGGTTGGATAGTTGAATAAAGTTACTATTTTATCTTGATTTATAAAACGTGTTTGGTTCATGTTATGTCCCCATTTTATTGCAGGTATTGCAGGTAATTACCTTATTGCCCCCATTTTATTAATAAAATATACACCATAAATATTTTAATTACATATTTTAATTATATTTTTTTAATTACATATTTTAATTACATTTTTTTAATTACATTTTTTAATTACATTTTTTTAATTACATTTTTTTAATTATATTTTTTAATTACATTTTTAATTACATTTTTAATTACATTTTTTATTTACATTTTTCTAATTACATTTTTTTAATTATATTTTTTAATTACATTTTTTAATTACATTTTATAATTATATTTTTTTAATTATATTTTTTAATTACATTTTTTAATTACATTTTTTAATTACGTTTTTTAATTACATTTTTTAAATTACATTTTTTAATTACATTTTTTAATTACATTTTTTAATTACATTTTTTTAATGACATTTTTTAATTACATTTTTTTTAATTACATTTTTTAATTACATTTTTTAATTACCTTTTTTTAATTACATTTTTTAATTACATTTTTTAGTTACATTTTTTTAATTACATTTTGTTAATTACATTTTTTAATTACATTTTTTAATTACATATTTTAATTACATTTTTTAATTACATTTTTTAATTACGTTTTTTAATTATATTTTTTTAATTACATTTTTTTAATTACATTTTTTAATTACATTTTTTTAATTACATTTTTAATTATATTTTTTTAATTACATTACATTTTTTTAATTAAATTGCTGCATAAAAAGATTAAAATTGAAGAAACAGGGGTAAATAAGTCATTTCGTCGGGTGAACTGGATGACTAAAAAGTGAGATAAAATAATAACAGGGGGCTTAGATATTATTTAAGTTGAGAAAGTGAGATAAAGAGCGGGCCTCAGCTATTAAATCAAAAAGCCCATTTGCATAATCATTCAAACCAAACAGGTTTTAAGTGAGATGAGAGCCCTCATCTATCCTCATCTCACCAACCAAACACCCCCTAATTGTATGTATTGAGTTTCTCAACCTACTGATTTGAATTTCTCTCCATGGATCATTAATCAACCGTTTTAACTCCGAATATTTATCCTTCCGATTTGGCCTAGGAGAAAAAACTCCACAATAGGTTGAGATTAACTTATTAACTCTTCATACGTTAGGGTACTTTGTAAATGTGGGCAGAGGTTTGGAGTTTATTGATTTTATTACCCCCCCCCCCCCCCCTTTGAAAATTAGATACAATTTAAAATTGGATTTTATTTTTGATTCAAAAAAATAAGTTAAATTGGAAAAAAAGGCGCAAGCAAACAATTGCAAAGTCGGTGCATGTCCATCAGTCCATTAGTTTGGTAGGTCGACAATCTTGAAACCGAAGCTAGAATCACATGGCTAGCAGCATATTCTCCATCACACAAAAACAACTCACAATTCCATGGTCTACCAAACAAATTAGACGATAATACAGAAAAGAAAAAAGTAACCCCTATAAACGTCCACCACAAAATCAAACTTAAATCAATAATTGACAAAAAAACCAAAAAAAGAATGAATAACAATATGAAAAAGTGACAAGTACCTTTAGACTCCACTAAACACCTCTCTTTTCTTATCAAGATAACAATTAGTGCTCCTTATTACCCAATACACACAATTATTAACGCACCATAGAGCAAAAGGCAAATTTATGCTTTTTTCATCCTTTATTTCCAATTTAATAATAGTGCTCTTTATTCTTACAACAAAATGTACATACAATTCTTCTGTAGACTCTCTCCACAGGGAAGTAACAAAACAAGAAGCAATAAAAACAAATCTCTCCTAATAACTTATTAAAACTTGAATTAACATCACTTAAGCTACCCTGTTAAATAAAATAAACCCACTTTTTTTTTCTTCTTTTAATTGAATTAAACGTTAACGTTACAGGCCTGTGAAAGCTGATACTTAATTGCAGCACCAACAATAACCCCCTCGTTTCTCCCATGACCAAGCGGAACATTAACCTGACAATTAACATGAAGATGATAATGACCCGTAATCAACGAACCAACTTTCCACTTAACCCTGCCGTTAAGTTTAACGATCATCGAGATAGCTCCGCTAGACTGGTCCTGGCCCAACGAGATCCCATTGTACGGCGCCACGGGTACGTTAACCCCGTAAATAAACGGCGACCAAACGTTGGTGTCGTGGTGGCCCTGATAGACCGGCGGGATACCGGTCATATAGGTGATCTGTTGGCTATGGTACGTGGCGTATACAGACATTTTGTCGTAGTAGATACCAATTCTGGAGTTGGGGTTGTGGGAGCTGACGGTGACTTGCACGGTGGTGGAGATGATGTTCGGGGCGGATACGTTGAGGTTGAAGATGGTGGCGTCTTGGAGGATAAAACGGGGTTTTCGGGGTTGGAGTACGGCCCATGTGATTAAGATGACGAGGAGGACGAGGAAGGCAAAGACTAGGAGTCCGCCGCAGCACCGGCTGAGGGACCGGCGGCGCTCGTTTCTGTGGTCGCTGCACAGTTTGTCACTAGTCATGGTGGTGTCAGTGTGTGTGTGGAGGAGGAGGAGGATTGGGGGGTTGTGCTAGTTATCTTTGTTAGCTAATATAGGCTTTGTGGGGATTTTTTGGAAGTGTTTTTTAGATTTAATTAAGTATTGGGTTAATTGCATTTGTGCTCCTTGAGGTTTGTCTTAACTACGAAGGTATCTCGTGTTGATTGTATAATTGCTTGGGTGTCTTTATATTTGCGAGACCACTGCGTGTGTTTTGAGGGTGTGTGTTACCGAGGTTGCTTAAAGTTTGAAAAACATTATAGACATACTACCTTTCCTTATGATTCTTTAGTTTCAAAAGTATTGTTTACAATTGTTCAACGAGTAAGAGAAGTTTTTGTGATTATAGCCAACATCGATATTGTGGTCGTAACGATCCTAATTTTTGGATTTTGGAATGAAATTAACATATCTATGTATAGTTCAGAGTAAATACGGTTCATAGCTGGATTCGACTAATGAACGATAAGTTGCAGTTTGAAACAATAAATAAGATGATAGATTATAAAGACATTAAAGGATACATACATTTTCTTTTTTTGACCTAAGATGCTTGTCTTACTTATTTGAGATACTCGAGTAAAATGCTGCTTGAGTTGCACAAAAAGAGATGTTAGATTCTAATAAGTTGCGTAGTTTGATCTATTGCATAGTCGGGTTATAAAGATTAAGGTAAACTTAGACAATACTTTAATTTGTTCATATACCTCCTTTTTCCTAGTTTAGTCCACAAATCGAAACGAGGATCTTACAAAAATAGCATCTTTGGTTAGAATATTCTGCTAGTAAATTTCAAAGGCTTGTCTCACACTTGCACTCGGTAACAAATGTAGGAGGCATACTACTGTCTTTGGACAGTCCAAAAAAAAAAAACCAATTGTATGGGGGTTTAGTGTGATTTATTCTCAAACATAGGCTAAGTTTTGTAATTTATTTTCCTTCTATTTGGCATCGCGCGTTCCACTATGCCATAAAAATATATCGTGCAGAAATTAATTGGTACAAATGAAAATAGTAGGGGCCCGAGTGTTGCAGTGTTTATGGGCGAATACCGACAAAGACACGTAGCTAACGGAAGAATCATTGATAGCTGAATTATATGCGTTGATGACGAGTATGATTTGAAAACTTTAATTTACATCAATACCTGCCGACTTGCCAAGTAGGTAGGTTGCTTTTCATTTAGTTATTATTACTTAGTGCTTAATTTTGCAATTATGTTGGGGAACTTTATGTAGGTTTACAAAAGAAAAACAAACCTGGAAAAGATGCGGAAACCTATTCTTTTAAATATCAAACATTTACAATCGAACAATAATCTAATATGTATCCATAACATATTTATCTTGTTCCAAAGATAAAATCATATATGACAGTTGACACTCTTAAAAAAATGCGTTACTATTGAAGAAGTCTCATTTATTAATTATTATATAAATTATAACACCTCGTACACAGTGTGGCAAAGGGTTTTCTGAATCCTAGGGGGGTCACCACTGGGTCACCCTCCTAGGATTCTGACACGTGTCCCCTGGACCACCTCTTTTTTTTTTTTTTTTTTAAACCGTAATTTACCAAGTGACTCTCAATTTATTAAAGTATATTTTAATATTTTAACAGTAGGACAATGTCAAAAAAAATCTTATTATTTTAACAGTATAGATGTGGTTAAACTATTTTTTGCTTTTAAATTATTTTTGCTTTTTTCATATTTTTTAACAGCTTTTATCTATTAAAAAAAATAGTTTAACCACTTCTCATTTTTTACTTGCATGCTTGAGATTTATTTTACTAGTACTATAAAAAAATACTTCATTTAATTAGTTTTAGATTTAACATTGTTTTTTAAATATTATTTAGAATTTAACTCTCAAAATCTAAAACATAACCCAATAAGGATACTAAAATATTTTACAGGTATTTAAAAATATCCTTTATTCTACAATTTCGGCACTTTCAAACTACACGAGTTGAATCCAAATAAAAATCTAATATGTTTTTTGTTATAGTTGTAAAACTCAAAATTATAGTCTGGGTGTAAAATGCCGGCCATACCAATATCGATGCAAATTTTATAATCTGAGATTCAACCAATTATGTCATGCGATGACAAGTTTGAAAAAAAAAATATCCATAAAATTTTTGATACACATTTTTACCTTAACAAGAAAAAAGACTTTGAGAATGTTATTTTATATCCCCTCTAACTGAGTTAATTTATTTGCAAAATATTATTTTGTAGCTGCAAATAATTGCAAAAAAAAGATACTTTTAGTAGTTTGATTTAATTTTGAACAAAAAAATAATATTTTAAGATTTTGAAAAGAAAAATATTGTAGAATAAAGGATATTTTTAAAGATTGTGAAAAATATTTTAGTATCCTTTCTGGGTTATGCTTTACATTTTAATAGTTAAATTCCAAATAATATTTATTTGTTTCATCAATACTTAATCACTTTTCATAAGAAAAATGGAAAATAGCTTTGACAGAAAAATTGGCACACGTGAGAGTGACTGAGAAATGAAAAAGTACAACACAACTATTAATTGGGAGGATACTTGGTGAATTACGGTTTTCTTAAATAAAAAAAAAAAAAAAAAAAAAAAGAGGTGGTCCAGGGACACGTGTCAGAATCCTAGGAGGGTGACCCAGTGGTGACCCCCCTAGGATTCAGAAAATCGTGGCAAAGTATTAAGTATGAAGAACCGTTTTTTTCTTTTCCAAAAAAGACTTCAACTTTTACTGTTCCTTCTAGAGCAGCCTTGCATTTCATAAGATATACATGTAGACCCTTTCATATAGAGGGAAAATTTGGCTTACATTATTTGTCAAAGTCAGTCAGGTTTAATACGGTGAAATGTTTCTTACATCGCTAATATCTTTATAAAATTTAATATGTTTACTTTAACTCTTAAATAATGTAACATGAGATTTACAAATAAGATAATGACATTGGTTCAAATTATAGGATTCCTAGTTCACGTGTCCTTCAATATGCAAGGATTAATAATGAAATCAAATGTGTAGAGTTCATTTAGTTACAATATAAACTTATTATGATTGTTTATTTAAAATACAAATATTCATACATTTTATGATATGTACTTTATTTGTCTCATGCACTTTGCATTAATCATGCGAGTGTGCGTGACGATGGCCTGATGAAAGAAAGAAATATGGTAGGTGAAATTTGTGCAAATTACGAAATGACGGGTGAGGCCGTACCTTTTTGATATAGTAGAAGCTTTTGATAGAAAGTTATGACTTTAAATTGCCGAAAGATAAAAAGTTGTGCCTTCATATATTAAAAGGTTAGCATTAAGGCCTTATGTCACATTTTATGGGAAAGAATTCATAAATGATAAAACTGAAAGACACCTATTATTTTATCTGAGTAAAGTGAGATATAATTGGAACATATTCTGCATATATAGGTTCTATATCTTGCTTTAATTACTTTAAAGGCAGAATAATAAAACAAAGGCGTCAGAGTGGAGAACCTACAACTTTACTAGGATTATATGGCTCTTCATTTTTTGGAGAAAAGGAAGAAAAGTGGGAGATGCTTAATATCATAAGATATTGATATTTTACTCAAGTAGTCATTTTTCATTAATAAAATTTGGGCTAACTGATTTTTTTTTAAATATTGGATATTAATCCTTATCTGAATGAAGTATTTAATGAAACTACAAACTTTAAACTTACAATTTTGGGATCCAAACTTAACAAGAAGTAAAGAACAATGCACTGCAGATAGTAAACCCGGATAAGATTTTAGGTATACGGGTATTTAGATATAAATGTGGATAAAACATTTAATGAGACATTTAAATATTGACGTGGTGCAATCAATGAATAACGACGTCATGGGGTAATTTTGAGGAATTGTTTTTGGGATCCCTATAGGCCAATTATTTATCCTTAGTGAGTAAAATTTGAGTTGGAAACAAGCAAATGAAAGTGAAATGTCGATGGCCGCCATAATAGCTGTATCGCTAAGAAAGGGAAACTTCCTCTCTTTTTCTAAAGCTTCTGTTTCACATATATATAGTTTTGAATTCTAGTGAAGTGGGCAACCCTAACTATTAATCAGATTAGTAAATCTAAAGCGAAATGTGAACTTATACAATCAAAAATTGAGATGAGAAAACGCAAACTTAAGACAAAGACGAATAAACTGTTATAAGCGTGTGTAAGTGCAATCGTAAAACTTCAAATTTTAGCCGATTTCAGCTGCAATAAGAAAATAATTTCAATATTAGTAATTGGTTAATATTTGAATGGCCCACGAGTTTAATTTAGGGGAGGAATAACCTTGTCCTTAAAAGCTTTCATTTGAATGTTACGGATAAAGTGGAGATCATTGAACTTAGAACTTGAAATTGGATTAAACTTTACTCTCATGTGTATGTAATTGTTAAAAATTGGATCCTTTGGTTAATATCACTAATATTTGAGAAAACTTTACTCTCATGTGTATGTATTGTTTTTGTGTTCTCTTTAATATATCCCCTCTTTTGGCGATAAAAAAGTACAAAGGATCAAACGCAAACATAGTGTGATTTAGTGCAAACATCATAACCACGTTGTATAATTTAACTTTTTAATAAAAGGAAAAGAAGAAAATGAGATTTCTGTGTTAAAAAAATAAAAATAAAATAAAATGAGATTTCATTGAATTCATGGAGATAAGAGATTGGGCTGAACGAGTAGGGACCAGTCTACACTTTTAGCTATAAAAAAAAGGAGGCCCATCGCATATAGGGGGTGTTTGCAAGAGCTTATAAAAGTTCATTTTCATAGCTTCTATTTAAAGTTAATTAAAGCTGCGTTTAACTTAAAGCTATAAGTGTTTGCAAATCTTTCATTAAAAGTAACTTAAAGTAGAGGGAAAAAATCGAAACTAGTCCTTTATTGTGTCCTAGTTACAGTTTTGGTCCTTTATTGTGTCCTTGTTTTATTTTGGTCCTTTATTGTGTATTTCACTACAATTTTGGTCCTCAAGAAGAAGTCAGAGTCGAAAATATCACGTGGGAGCACTTGCCGGCCAAAATAATTTTTTTTTAATTCCCACATGCAAATTCACATGTGGAAACGCTGGTTTCAATTTTATTTTTTATTTTTTTTATTTAAAATTCTGACCCGGCCAACCCGATTTGACCGGGTTATCCGGATCGGACGGGTCAAAATTTTAAATAAAAAAATTAAAATTGTTGTTCCAACATACGAATATGTTTGTCGAAAATTCAAAAAAATTGAATTGAGGCAACACGTGCTCGTACATGACATTTTCGACTGAGATTCCATCTGAAGGACCAAAATCGTACTGAAACACACAATAAAGGACCAAAATAAAACAAGGACACAATAAAGGACGAAAACTGTAACTAAGACACAATAAAGGACCAATTTCGATTTTTTCCCTAAAGTAGATAATGTTAGTTTTGTGGTGTTTGCAATAAATAGATAGAATCAGCTTTTGAACCTTTATTAAAATAAAATAATATTTCATTATTCTTATTTAAATTACAGATATAGAAATACTAATCCTTCACTCTCATTTGCACAATCATGAGGTGGATAGTAATATATTAAAAATTAAAAATAAATAAATTTTACTATAGTTTAATCAATATATATATTTATTGCATTACAATATACAAGTTACTTGGTATAATTACATCGCGCATACATCTTCTAGAAATAATAGTTATATCTAAAAGATGTTAATATAATAATGTCGTACATGTTGTTGTTAAGTAAATTATTTTTAAGATTTTTTTTTTATTTTTTTTTATAATTATTTTTTCTTTAATTGCTTTTTGTTAATTATTTTTTACTCTAAAAATATGAAATTATAGAAAATTATAAGATCGCGTTAATAAGGAAAGAGAGAAATCATGGGATTTATTTTAGGGTAAAATTGAATTTTTAGAGATATTTTTAGGATTTATAAGTCTAAATAAGATATTCACCAAGATTTGGGGAGAAGCTCCTTATGTAAGCACCTCATGACATGCTTATGAGCTTCTCCTTTTTTTTGACTTATTTTAAGAGAAGGAGAAGCAAAAGCATCAATTACAAACACTCATAAAATGGTTTTCAGTGACTTAAAGCCCATAAGGAGCTTTTAAAAGCTATTGCAAACACCCCCATAATCCTTTAGGAGAAAATTTTGGAAGAAAAATCAGGCCATAAAGATTTTGTACATTGTAAGAAAATTATTCATTACTCGACAAGGAAGATTTCTTTAGGACAACAAGAAACCAGAAAAGAAAAGAAGAAGCTTTAAGTTTTGTGTAAGGCGAAAACAATCCCTCCAACAATTTAAGGAAAGAGACAAAAGGTCTATGCATAATTGATAAGATAAATGACCACGTGTAATTTAGCAAAAGAGACAAAAATCGCATCTTAACAGACAAGGTATTTTACCCGTTTTACTTTCCAGCAGAAATCTATTGCTAATTGCACAAATACAATGGGCTGTGCCAGAGTATATTCAAACAAAATGGAGGGTTTTTAACAAATCCCTATTAGCCTATTACGAATTAAGATGTTCTCAATGTTAAATCCAATGTGTTACGAGTTATGACTATAATGGCTCGGCGAAGGTACTCTACCAATTAGGGTTGTGCATTTGAATCGGATCGAATCGAGACTGATAGTCGATTTCGATCCTAGAGAAATAAGGATCGAAATCAAATCATTGTAAAACGATCCAATTCGATCTAAAATCATTCGATTTCGATCATTTTTTTCTTTTATTATTATTTATTTTAATATCAATAGAACAAACATACATGATTGATTATTTTACATCTAAAATTAAATAAAACTTAAATAAACATGAATACAATAACAATTTAAAGAGGAGGTCGACGAGCAAAACGGCGAGCGAGGGAGAAGAAATTCGTACAGAAAGGGTTTGTTGTGATAGCGTTGTGAGTGAGGCTTAGAGATTTTTATACTATTGCTTTGTTTCATAGGATTCAATGTAATTAGTATAATGGATAGATTACAATCAACTAATCAGTAGATTACGATCCAATTTGATAGCCTATATTAGATACTCTTTATGATCTAATCATTAACAATCCATTTGATAAGTCTTATTACACAAGGTATATTTTAAGACTGAGTGATCAAATATCAAAAATTCCCCTATAATAAAACTTCATGATTTCTTCTTCTTTTTTCTTTTTTTCTTTTTTTTCTTTGGAAAAACTAGTTGAGTTGGTAACGGTAAAAATTGTAGAAACCATCACCAAATATTTTATAAAAAAACACCACCCAGAACCATCAGCAAATAAACAAACAGAAGACATGTGTTTTATTTACTGATAATCTCGAGGGGTATTATAGAATGAAAGAGGGGAACTGATCATCTTTGAAAAAGAAAATATATGAACTGATGAGTGCATATTTTATTGTGAGAAAGTAGATGACCACAATTCTAATTGTGGTGATGATGACGGTGATGAACTGATGACTACTAATGGAGATTAATATTTATCATTAAATTCATTTTGTGGGCAAATTTATAAATTCTCCTAGGTAGTACAGTTGTGTTTGAAATGGGCAGACTATATAAAAATCTCCTTCAAATGAGCTGTTTCCAATAAGGCCTAACAGCGGGCTTCTCATATTAAATCAAACAGGCCCGTGTTTTGTTAAGCTCCACCAAATGGGTATTAAGACATATTAACCCTTTATTATTGGCATATTAGACCCATATTAGGCTCTAGCAAACGGGTTTTAACTGAATTAGTAGCATTTTATTAGCATTATATAAAAATATATAATATTATATATACACACTATTATATATTTATTTATTTTAAAAAAAATAAGATGAGTATTCAACTCGATCAGATTCTTAACCTCTGAAATCGAAGATCAAATCAAAGAGGGGTTCAATCCAAAACAAAAATCAAAAGTTGGATTAAATGTTTGATTCGATTTTGAGATCGGGTCATTCGATCGATTTTCACCCGATTCGATCGATCTGATTTTGTTTGCACATCCCTACACCAATATTCCTACTGAAATTCACTCATTCATTTGCAAGATACTTATTTAAGGTACGTATTTAATTTTACTTATGTTTTCCTATTGATGTTAAGAAATCCACGTTTTCTAGAGATATACGTTAATTTCATCATATTACTTAATTAAAGTTATAGCCCTCATACTAATAAAAACTCTACTGGAAACTTGGTGTTGCACCAATATTTAATAATTTATTTCAATAGATTCCTATTTATGAAATTAAAATTTATTTAGCTCAATGAAACCTACATTTTGTGTAGATGAATCTAGTATATTTAATTGTTCAAAACCAATTTGAGATGAATGAGAAATTAAATGATAAAGTGAATTAGTTGAGATAAAATATAATGATGAAAGAAAAGGAAATGAATAGGAAGGTGAAAAGTCACCATCCCATATGGAAAAAATAGAGCTAAATTTTACACCTTATTTGTTGCTTATTTGTGATAGGGCTTTGGGCCCCAAGGGGTATCGCAAGTCTTTGAATGGGAGAAGACTTAGATTGGTTATGCATCAATTCAAGTCCACATGCGCACCGCCGTCGCAGTCCGTCTGGATCGGAGCCAGACCTGGGTCGGGGTCGGGTCACGGGTCGTGGGCCTGGGCTTGAGCTTGAGATTGGGCTTCCCTTTCAAATACTTATATTTTTGGACAAAGTTTAATTAAGTAATTAATTAACTGTCTAAAAATTAATAAAGTAATAAATTAAATAATTAATTAAATCATGATTAGGTGTAAGAATCTGGCCGATTCAGTGTGTCCAATGACTGAAAATTTGGCGGAAAAGTCCAGTCAGCGAACAGTCACTTACGCACCCATTCACTAGAAATCATGCCACATTTCATCCGAATAGGTGTACAGTCAGCCGAAGTGTTGCAGATTTTGGCGAGAAAGATGTGACGTGAAGAAGATGTGTCCGTCCAGTCACCCCTTAGGCCCACTTTCGTCATCTATAAAAGGCAACCTCTTCCTCTTCCAAAATCACTCAATCAAATACATTCTTTCTTACTTTCTGTTTTGCTCCGAGAGTTCAAAACTTTCTTTTGTCTCGTCGTTCTTAATATTTGAAGTGCTGCTATATTAAGAGTTGAGTCGTTGCACTCTTGGAAACGAGTTGCCGATCAAACTATAAGCACCAAGCGGGGCAATTATGTTTATAAAGAGAAATAGTTTAACTCTTGTCTCGACTTTAAACACTGTTTTTGTTTTCTGATTTACACCCGTTACGATCAACAATTTTAAAATGATATTTTGCTTGTGTATTTCAGAAAAATGGTGACCATATCGTCTGTTCACAGTAGCGGCGAGAAGCCAGAGAAGTTTTCTGGCACTAATTTCAAAAGTGGTAACAGAAGATGTTGTTCTACCATACGACCTTGAACCTGTCAAGGATGCTGACCGAACATGTTCATGTGGTGGTAGAAGACGTGACTGATCCTCGTCCAAGGGCTGCCTTCGACGCTTGGAGTCAGAGTGACTTTCTGTGTAGGAACTACATCTTGAATGGATTAGACAACTCACTCTACAACGTCTAATCCACCATCAAGACGTGAAAGGAACTTTGGACGTCCCTTGACAAGAAGTACATAACATAAGATGTTGGGTTGAAAAAGTTCATCGTTGGCAAGTTTCTGGACTTCAAAATGACCGACTCGAAGACGGTGACGAGTCAGGTTCAATAGTTGCAACTGATCCTACATGATGAAGCTCAATGAATCCTTCCAAGTTGCTGCTATGATAGAGAAGTTGACGCCGTCCTGGAAGGAGTTCAAGATTTATCTCAAGCACAAGCACAAGGAGATTAGTCTTGAAGACTTGATAGTCAGACTGCGAATTGAAGAAGATAATCGAATGTCTGAGGCCAAGCCAAAGCACATGAAAATGGGGGGTAGAGCCAATGTGGTGGAACACAAGCCCAACTCTAAGAAAAAAAAGAATGAGGGCAATGGTGGAGTGTAACAAAAGAAGAAAAAGAAGTTCAAAGGGAATTGCATAAATGTGGAAAGCCGAACCACATGGCTAAAGACTATCGACTCCCGAAGAAAGATAACCAAAATCCAAACCAGTCCAACCAGGTTGTTGTGGTTCAGGACAAGAGCGATCCGGTCGACATGAGTGACCTGGTGCTTACTGTAGTTGTCTTCGAGGCCAACATGGTGGACCATCCAAAGGAGTGGTTTGTCGACGCTGGTGCCACCCGCCACGTCTGTTCCGATCGAGACATGCTCTCCATATACTATTCGTTCAACAACCGGAAGTTGTACATGGGGAACTCTGTAATGTCCGACATCATCAGAAGTGGAAGAGTGTCGCTAAAGATGACTTCGGACAAAGAGATAACTTTGGTTGATGTACTACATGTTCCAAATATCTGAAAGAATTTAATATTTGGTTATGCACTAGATGCAAGTGGTCTTAGACTAGTGTTTGAGTCTGGCAAATTGGTGCTCACTAAGAGTGGGCAATTTGTTGGTAAAGGTTACGCGGTCGACCGCATGTACATGATGAATGTAATGACTGTAAAATGTGACCTCGAAAAGAATAATAAAACTATTACTTCTGCTTACATGGTTGAGTGTTCAAATTTATGGCATGTTACATTAGGACATGTTAACTTTAATACTCTACGAAAACTAGTAAGCTTAGAATTATTGCCTTCATTCAATATCGAATCTCAAAATAAATGTGAGATTTGTGTAGAGGCTAAATTAGTCAAATTACCATTTCCTTCTGTAGAAAGGAACAATGAGCCTCTATACTTAATTCACACAGATATGTGTGACATAAAAGTTTGTGCAAACTAAAGGTGATAAAAAGTACTTCATTACTTTTATTGATGACTGCACAAGATACTACATAGTCTACTTACTAAGAAGTAAAGATGAAGCTCTACAAGCTTTTAAAATATACAAACTTGAGGTTGAAAATCAACTTGGCAAACAAATAAAAACTATCCGAAGTGATAGAGGTGGAGAATATGGAGCTTCATTTGACGAATTTTGTGCTTCTTCAGGCATCATTCATCAAACTATAGCCCCTTATTCACCACAATAAAATAAAATTACTGGACGCAAAAATCGTACTCTTAAGGAGATGATGAATGTCATATTGATTAGTTCTGGTTTACCACAGAATTTGTAGGGGGGTGCTATCCTCTCAGCAAATCATATACTAAACAAGCTACTTCACAAAAGTAGAAACAAAACCCCTTATAAGTTATGGAATGGTCGAAAGCCTTCTTATAAATACTTAAAAGTGTGGGGTGTTTAGCAAAGATAGAAGTACTTAAACCTAAACAAGTAAAGATATGACCTAAGATCGTTGACTGCATATTCATTAGATATGCGCACAATAGTAGTGCATATTGTTTCTTAGTACATAAGTCTTCAATTCCTGATATTAATGAAAATATGATCATTGAATCAAGGAATGCAGTATTCTTTGAAAATATATATATCCTTGCAAAGAAAGGAAAGAATCTGGTTCCCTTAAAAGAACCTATGAAGCTGCAACGGATAATTATCAGGAAGATGAAGAACCTAGATGCAGTAAAAGGGCTAAAAAAGCTAAAAGTTATGGTCCTAATTTTTTAACTTATATGTTAGAAAACGAACCGAGGACAATAAGTGAAGCCTTGTCCTCTCCAGAAGCTCCATTTTGGAAAGAAGCTATCAATAGCGAAATAGAGTCTATTTTACATAACCACACATGGGAGTTGGTTGATCGTCCAGCGGGTAGCAAACCTTTGGGCTGCAAATGGATACTGAAGAGAAAGTATAAAGTAGATGGATCTATTGATAAGTACAAGGCCAGATTGGTAGATAAAGGGTTTAGAAAGATAGAAGGCCTTGACTTTTTTGACACATATTCGCCTATGACCAAGATCACATCTATTAGAGTGCTCATTGTTATTGCTGCATCGAAAGATCTAGAAATACATCAAATGGATGTCAAGACAACATTTCTAAATGGTGAATTAGATGAAGAAATCTATATGGAGCAACCTGAAGGGTTTGTCGCTCCAAGAAAGGAGAAAAAGGTGTGTAGACTCATTAAGTCAATGTATGGGCTTAAACAAGCACCAACGCAGTGGCATGAAAAAATTGACAGAACGATGTTGTCAAATGGTTTCAGAATTAATGAATGTGACAAATGCGTATACGTAAAAGGCACACCTAATGATTACGTGATCATCTGTCTATACGTAGACGATATGTTAATCATGGAAAGTAATCATGACTTAGTCATGAATACCAAAAAAATGTTGACCAAATATTTTGACATGAAAGACTTAGGGGTCGCAGATGTCGTATTAGGGATTAAAATCACTAAGATATCAAATGGGATCGTGTTGTCACAATCTCATTATATTGAGACTGTACTTAAGAAGTACAATGCATATGATGGTCCTACGGCTAAGACGTCAGTAGACTTGAGTCTACACTTAGGCAAAAATCATGGCAAATCTGTCTCTCAAGTAGAATATGCCAGGATAATAGGCTGTCTCATGTATATCATGAACTGCACTCGTCCGGGTATTGGTTACTCAATTAATAAATTGAGTAATTTACGAGTTATCCAAACAAAGATCATTGGAAGACGTTAATTAGAATACTTAGGTATTTAAAAATCACCTTAGATTATGGATTACATTACGGTAGATATCCAGCTATATTAGAAGGATATAGTGATGCGAACTGGATATCATACTCTAACGACACTAAATCTACCAGCGGTTACGTCTTTACCATTAGAGGTAGAGCTGTGTCGTGGAAGTCCTCAAAACAAACATGTATGGCTCGATCCACAATGGAATCCGAGTTTCTTGCCTTGGATAAGGCTGGTGAAGAAGCAGAATGGCTTCATAACTTTCTTGAGGACATTCCTTGTTGGGATAAGCCAGTACCTGCTGTTTTAATACCCTGCGACAGCCAATCAGCTATTGGAAGGGAACAAATTGGCATGTACAATGCTAAGTCTAGACATATTCATCGTAGACATAATACTAGGGGTGGCAAACAAGTCAATCCGATCCGATCCAGATCCAAAT
This sequence comes from Linaria vulgaris, assembly GCA_948329865.1. Lineage (NCBI taxonomy): Eukaryota > Viridiplantae > Streptophyta > Magnoliopsida > Lamiales > Plantaginaceae > Linaria > Linaria vulgaris. The sequence goes on from OX415253.1 coordinate 80,965,015, forward strand.
TTTATAGGATCTGATTCATTGGATTTGGATCCAAAATGGATCCATTTTGCTGGATCAAGAATGGATCCGAGTCGGGTTGGGTCGGACCCGGATCTTTCCGGATCCATGGATGCAAACATGCATTATTTTTAGATCCATTGCAAATCCAATATGGATCCAAACTCGGATCCTCACGGATCCAGACAAGGATCCGCACGGATCCAACAACTCTTCTCACCCAATGTATCCGTTGGTTACTTTTAGATTAGATTTTTAGTTTTTCGGAATAGCTGTGAAGTATCTTTTTTTGGTGCAAGATATATTTTTAATATTTTCAATTATTAGCTATCCCTTCTTTTTAGGTGCTTTAATTTTGATTTCTTGGAAGTGATTGACCGAGTGAGATTTAGAAAGGTGTGTAATTTTATTTCTTTATCTAATTCAAATCTTTTAATCTGTAGATCAATTAATTCTATATTTTCACAAATAGAGTAAGTAGTAATTACACAAGTCCACCAAAACGTAATCTACCTATTCTTTGGAATTTTTTGATCTAATACTATGGAATTTTTTTAAACATGTATCATGCAATGGAATTTGAAATCTACTCACCATAATAGCGTCCAATCTATAACTATAAATAAGCTATATAATTATTTACCGTGTACTAATTATAGTTTACTTTATTAAATGTAAATACATGCTTAGATTAAAAAAAAAAAACTGAAAGTAAGTTCACAAATCTAGTACTCTTCTCCCCGTTAAACCAATTACTAGTTGGGTAGTAATTATTTTGATGAGTAACAAAACTACAAAAGGAAACTAAATATATATTAAATATAATATAACCAGTCCAGCTTGTAATTGGTCCTTAATCCCTTTCCTTCTTGGTTAACCAATCAATTAATCATAAATTTATTCCATATCACAAATTAACCGAGTAATTGGTATCAAATGATCAAATCTGTCAATTTTTTTTTTAAAAGATCAAATTTGTCAATTAATTTAACTTTCTTAGAGCTGGGCAAAAAACCACACTGCCACGTCAAAAAGTAAAGCAGCCATTTTAAAATTTAGCACCCACTTATCTTACAACTTTACGAAATTCATTCACAACACAAATTTAAAATACAGATACCAGATTACCAGAAAAGCAAGAAAAAGAATTGCTACATTTACTAGATTTATATATTTATTTTTCATTGTAAAAGGCAAAATAAGAAGGAACATATCCAAAAAGATAGAAGAAATGATCGATCATTCGATCTTAAACCCAGCAAGCCAACGCCGAACTTGACCAGATTCAGGCGTGGATACTGCAAGATCCCCGCACAGATCTGGACGGATCCAGACGGATCGGATTGCAGATCCGAACGGATCGGGGTGTGGATCTGTACAGATCCAGGTCTGTATAAAATCCGGCGGATCGGATCTGGTTTCAGATCCATACGGATCTAAGACGAATCGGATCGGGTAGATCTGGATCGGATCCGGTTCAATCCGCGGTTCTGGATCCGCTTTGCCACCCCTACATAATACCATAAGGCAGTTGATCTCTAATGGTGTCATTTCCATTGACTTTTTAAAATCAAAGAAAAACTTATCGAATTCGTTGACTAAAGGCCTAGCAAGAGATCAAACATACTGCCTATCGAGGAGAATGGGTTTAAAACCCAAAACTAAAGAATCTTTATGATGGAACCCAACCATGTTGATTGGAGATCCCGAGATCTTGGTTTAAAGGGACAACGAAATTGTAAGGATTCAGTAATAGCATTTTGGAGCTAACTCCAGCTCATTCCCGTGTACGACAAATATGCTACATGTAGAAAGGGTAAGGTTAAGTTTAACTTTTAATGATTCCTAAGCCTAATTAGGTGGAGTATGACAGGGTACTCTTGAAAGAAGATCGCCTATGTAAGTGTGAAATTTGGCTGCTTCATAAGAAAATACTTATGAACCGCAAGAGCTGTCCAGGGCCAAAACGGACACAACCATGAGAATCAAAATATGTTAGGGGAGTTACTATGTGAATACAGTTGTCTTGGTTTATACCAACAACTGAACGGTTCAAGACATCACTTTCACTGATCAGCTAAGTAAATCCGATGTATTTCACTAAGGAAGGTTCAAAGCCAAAAGCTACCTATACTGATGCAGTAAGCTTTCCGCCTGAACTCTCTCGAATGTACACATTGAATTTTCATTCATGCGGAGGATTGTTGGAAAATTGGTGTTGCACCAATATTTAATAATTTATTTCAATATATTCCTATTTCTCAATGAAACCTACATTTTGTGTAGATGAATCTTGTATATTTAATTGTTCAAAACCAATTTGGGATGAATGAGAAATTAACTGATAAAGTGAGATTGAGATAAAATATAATGATGGAAGAAAATGAAATGAATGGGAAGGTGAAAAGTCACCATCCCAAATGGAAAAAAGAGAGCTAACTTTTACACATTATTTGTTGCTTGTTTGTGATAGGGGTTTGGGCCTCAAGGGGTACCACAAGTGTTTGAAGGGAGAAGACTTAGATGGGTTATGCTTCAATTCAAGCCGTCTGTCTGGACCGGACCTGGGCTTGGGCCGGGGTCGGGGGTCCTAGGTCACGGGCCGTGGGTCGTGGGCTTGGGCTTGGGCTTGAGATTGGGTTTTCCTATCAAATACTTATCTTTTTGAAAAAAGTTTAATTAAGTAATTAAATAATTGTCTAAAAATTAATAAAGGAACAAATTAAATAATTAATTAGATCGTGATTAGGTGTAAGAATCTGGCCGATTCAGTGTGTTCAGTGGCTAAAAATCTGGCGGGAATGTCCAGTCAGCGAACAGTCACTTACGCACCCAGTCAGCAGAAATCATGCCACATTTCATTCGAATAGGTGTACAGTCAGCCGAAGTGGTGTTAGATTCTGGTGGGAAAGCTGTGACGTGGAAAGGATGTGTCCGTACAGTCACCCCTAGGCCCACTTTCGTCATCTATAAAAGGCAACATCTTCCTCTTCCAAAATCACTCATTCAAATACATTATTTCTTACTTTATGTTTTGTTCCGAGAGTTCAAAACTTTCTTTTGTTTCGTTGTTCTTAATATTTTAAGTGCCGCTGTATTAAGAGTTTAGTCGTTGCACCTCGAAAAACAAATTGGCGATCAAACCATAAGCACCAAGCGGGGCAAATATCGTTTTAAAGAGAAAGAGTTCAACTTTTGCCTCGACTTTAAACACTATTTTTGTTGTCTAATTTACACCCGTTACGATCAAGAAACTCTTCCGGAATGGATAGTCAAGAATAAGTCTTAAAAAGAATCTTAACTAAAATTTGGTTCTTACTCCTCCTCTATATATACTACTATGTTTTTAACCATTAAAAAACACATAGAAAGAGAGAAACCAAAACCTCCACTTAAGCACTTAAGTTTAAGTTATTCTTTTTTAGTACTGTGATCTAAGTTTTTAGCTTAAGTTTTAGCACGATCACTAATTCATCCATTAATATTTTAATGTGTTGGATGTTGGAATATTAATGGAGCTGACAAATGTGACTTGGACGAGTTATGCACACATAGTATATTATCCTATAGAAACCAAACTTGGTAACCAACAAATAATGAGAGTAGTAATTGCAATCCAATAGAAAACAAACTTAATAACAAATAAATGGGAATAACAATTGTAATCCTATTAGCAACCAAACATATGATATCTATTACGAAAGTTCTGCCCTTGAAATGGCGGGAAAAAGAATCAGCAATTTACATAAATAGAAACCCCACCCGAGCCCAAGCCCAACAACCAATTGAAGAGAATTCCCATCAAAACTCAAACACCTAACTAACAAAGACGAAAACGAACAAATCCTACAATGCCTGCTACTTGCTAGTACTCTCTATAACTGTAACAAGATTTCCTCCTCAGCAAACGAACGGGCCGGTCAGCATATATTCTTCGGCCTACTAATCGGTCCAACCTGGGTCACGAACCCAGTGACCACCGGATCATTAACGCACGGGTGAAACGACGCCGTCCTAGCTTCTTTCTCTGCATTCGCGCACTCTTCACAGAACCTGATACTCCTCTTCTCTGCTTCCTTAAAGAACAAATCATCCTGAACCTGGTCGTTAAACGTTAACGACATCCTTTGATCCTTACCACGAACCAATACGACATCGTCTCGCAAGAAATAATCAGCATTGATAAACTTCACCCTACTTCGGTTCTTCGACCTTCGCGATCTTTTCACCATAACGACGAACCCGCAATCCTTTAGGCCACAAATTAGACGGAAATCGACCTTACCGGTTAGCGGGAACTTAGAGCCCTTGATCCGGTCAGCAAGGTAAACCGATATTAAGTTGGGAGAGATTCCAATCTTCTGACTCAGAATCAGTTCGAACTGCTTGTAATCCATTGTAGCTTTGATTTTCACGTTGCCGATGTTCTTCTCTTTTTCGCCGTCAAACAACGTTACCGGAAACGCCGATCCTGCACCGCACTCCGCCATTGTGATGATAATTATTGTAGTAAGAAAATAATTAATAACAAGTTTTGTTTTGTGTGAAAATAAAAAAGCTCGGAGGTTTTGTATATATATATATATAGAGATGAGAGGGTCTTGTAGGAGTAGTAGTAGTTACTTGAATTCCAAGTATTATCTAATTACTTGAATTGCAATTCTTACGTAAATTTAATTTCAGAAAGTTTCCAAATATATGAATTTTATTTTTATGTACGCTAGAGGTCTACTTGGTTTTTGTACTCCCTGGACCTTGGATAATGTTTATCAGGTGGTACTATGCGAAATCGAACACATCATTGTACAACTTTCTTTATTTTATCTAATGCAGGCTATATAGATCAGTAAAATCCCAATTTGATTGTTCAATTTATTTTCAATATAAAGGATATTCTTCATTCCAATTTATGAAATACAAGAATCATCTATATATAAAGATAGTAAATAATTCATGAGAATAAGTTACATGTACACTCTAGTTGAATATTTTAATTAACTTTATATTTTTGAAACCTTAGTTTATTATGAAAAATAAATCCTCCTAAAATTTTAACGAAGCTTATCTAACAAAAACTTAATGTAATGTTACGTAGAGTTTTTATTTTATTTTAAATATTGAATGTGAAAGCACATGCTAGCATATAAAATGGCACCCATAGCTTTTTAATTTTCGTCTTCTTAGTTTTGGTTTTACTTGTAATTTGGTACAGCATAGATCAGCGACTAACGTTTTGTTCTAGTCGTGGATACTATTCGAATTTGTGCTTTCGGTGCAAATTAAGTATAATTTTGTGTAACATCTGCTGAGACAAAAGGACTAAATGAAAAGCGTTTCATTTGAATTATTTGTGATAAAAATTCTAGTGGTATATTGAAATGTTTTCGTTAATAACTATTTGTGTTTATAATAATGGTATGTATGATATTATCATTCTAAAAAGATATTGAAAATTCATGATCACTGAATCATGAAGCTCAAGACACTACAACAAAAACGACTTATAGTGGCACTCTACTACTGACATTCATCTTGCAATGTCACTATCAATAGATTAGATGACCTTTTAAAGATTGCCACAATAGCGGATGTATTAGTGACATTAACTTGCAGCTTTTAATGGCATTAGTTTGAGAACGTCACTTTAAACATATATTGTCATTCTTGCGAACCACCACTGGTAATTACTACATTAGTGGCATTAGTCTTTACTAAATAATGACATTAGTATCAAAATGTCTTTATAAATTTATATAATGTCATTCTAAAAAAGATGCCACCAATAATTAACACATTAATGATATTAAGTTATGTTTTAATTAATGGCATTAGTATAAGCATGACACTGTAGATTTATGTAATGTCATTCTTAAGAAACACCCCAATAATTAACACATTAGCGGTAATAATTAACTACGCATGTACAAAAAAAAATGTTGTAAATAGTAGTGTGCAAAACAAATAGAGCAGATGGCAAAAAACCCCCTTGTGTTCTATGAAAGTAGCAAGAAACCCCCTTGTGAAAATAAAAGGGGCAGGAAACCCCCCTGTGTTTCCTAAATCATAGCACACTGCCCCCTCCTGCAGGTTTTAACTTTTACAAAATTAGAAATTGACCCCCAAAGTTTTAGTGTCATTCTTTTCCGAAACACAAATTATGGAAATAGTCCATTACGACCATATCAGGCCCAGCATGCTTCCGTACAATACTAATACAACATAACCGTAAAAATACCTCCTTTTGACCGTACCACCGTCGGGTATTCCGCCAGTTTTTACGAAGACTCCTCGCCTCCAACCACGCGATCGCAACCGATGGTTCTGCAACGGCTCCTTCAACGGTAATCAGCACAACCCTGGTTCGTTTCCTACTCCGGGTGTAAGAGGTGACTATAAACGGAAAGTTCTAAAAGATTGTCATCAACATACTCAGGCGAAAGCAAAGATCTTATTTATTTATGTGGAAACTTAGTTATTACAACACACTCATAGCCCCTTTTTGAGAGGAGCAACCTGTTTAGCTACTCATGGTAGCTACGACTCTTTTGTACATACACTCGCAAACTATTACAATAATACTGGAATTAAACACTCGAAATTTGAAGACAAAATTTAAAGACTTAAACAAATTACAGACTCTCTTGTTTTTTCGTAAGAAAATAGTGGTGAAGACTTGCTTTCCTCTGTTTCCTTATGCTTGTTTATATAGGCAAAGTTTTGGATTTGAAATCCGGACTTCATCAATATTCTTGGGTGGAATTGACGTGTTCCACTTGCTCCTGTGGTCCCTCCATGGTAGTGGAGGTTGTCCTGTCTTGATCACATGGCTGCTTCCTAATCTTCTGAGTCACGTGGTCCCTCCATTATGTTAGTGGAGGCTGTCTTGTTCACGTGGGTGGCCCTGGTTGTTCAGCTGTCCAAGTCCCTCACATGGCCTCTTGTTCCTTTCTAGCAAAAGCGGTCCCTTTTCCAGCACGCGACATCTTACCCCTGCTTTGTCCCGTTTCATCGGGAATCCTTTCCCGAAAAGTGGCTCCTTTTGTTCGGGACACTTGTCACAAATCCGTTCATTCCATCGTCCGGCGTGTATCATGTTGCAAACCTTCCGACGTGTTTCGGCGGTTGTCGGGATCTCGTTTCTCCACAACATTTGCCGCTTCTTTTCGTACGCGGTTTCGGCAAAATCTGTGGTGTTGTTGGTCATGCTGTTGAGCATGAATGATCCGTTTTCAGTATTGTGAAATAGTTTGAACGAATACTTGACTTTGTCCATCTCGGTGAGACAGACCCAAAATCCCCAAGCCCTTCTTGTTGAGATTTCGTCTTCGTTGATCGGGGAGATCAGACAAAGTCCTTCGGGCGGCGGCTTGATGAATTCCATAGCTTTCGTATTTGGTCTTTGTATCTTGATGAAGTGAAAGCTTGGTTGGAATCCCTTTCCTGCAATCTCTGGAGCTGCTGAGATAAATTTCAACTCCAAAGTATCACCTCTTGCAAGTGTATTATTCATACTCCACGTTTCGTAAACGTTCCTGTAAATCCATCCTGGTAATTTTGAAATTTCCAGGAAACTTGGTGATGTGGTGAATACTGAGGCTAAACAGCCAAAGTCGAACCACTCTCGTACACTTTCCGGTTTTGATCCTGGCAGTGCCCAGATCCTTGGGTATTTTCCGGACCAGTCGGCCACGGATTTTCCAGGAATTAATCCCGTTCTCGTGTGTAGTTTTTCCCAGGTTCTTTGATATTCCATCAGAGGTACTCTAGGCTCGTTTTTTATCTTAGATGATCCCGAATGGGGTCTAAGACTGATCTCGTCCTCTTTCTTAGAAGAGGTATTCTGGGATTCAATCGGGGTTTTCCCTCTTGAATCAGACTTGTCTTCTTTCTTTGAAGAAGTATTCTGGGATTCTGTCGGGTTTTCCCCTCTTGAATCAGACGCGTCTTCTTTCTTTGAAGAAGTATTCTGGGATTCCGTCGGGTTTTCCCCTCTTGAATCAGCTCGTTTATCAGTGTTTTCCTCGAAAGGATCACTGCTTGGTCCGATTTTACTCGGATCCTCAAACTCGTATGTATTTGCCTGTATTTCCACGTCGAGTTTTGATGTGGAGGCATCTCATGATAGGGGTACCGTAAGGCTATCCCATAAACTCGTACTGCCCAGTAAAGTTGCCTTCATTGAGCTTTGAACCCTGGTAAGGTCCCTTTTCCTGAACATGACCGGAAGCCCGAGCATTGATCGTCAGGCCGTCGATCGCTTTTCGGAGTTCCTCCAGGTTATCCCTGTGGTGTCTCCATCTCGTGAGGATGGTGTTGGCTTCACGTGCCTCCATCCCTTGTCAGGAAATCTGCAAGAACATTTTCATGAGATTTAATAATTTGAACATCAAAATCATAGTATTGACATTCCGCTTGCCATCTAAGTAATCTAGCTTTTTCCGGTTTGCTTTCGATTTTGTTTTTCAAGAAAGCTTTAACACTCGTGTTATCAATTCTCAAGGTGAATTTTTTAGCAAGTAAAAATAGTGGCCATTTTTTTAAAAGCCTTTTTGACTGTGAAAAATTCCTTTTCGTTGATATGCCATCTGGTGGCCTCGTTGCTGGAAAATAGTCCGCTGCAGTATCTACAGGGGACTTCTCCTTTTGGTTCAACTTTCGTTAGAACCGCTGCCCACCAATGATCACTTGCATCTGTGTAAAGGATCAAGTTGTCCTCGTCATTTGGTATGGCAAGTTTTGGTAGATTCTGGCAGACGGATTTGAGCTGCTGAACCGCCTTCTTGTGCTCTTCTGTCCATTTGAAATCTGCATCCTTTTTAAGTAACGGACTGAAAATCTTTCTGTAACTTGCAAGATTGTTAATAAACATTCCTGCAAAATTAACTAGCCCCAGAAAACTTTGGAGCTGCTTAAGAGTTTTGAGATCGTCGGGGAAATCGCGTACCTTTTCCACCAAATGGTTTTGGAGGATGATACCTGATTCGTCGATCTCGATTCCAAGGAATTCGATCTTCCTTGTAAGAATTGCTGCCTTCTTTTCCGACAATACTAATCCTTCCTTGTGGCAAACATCTGAAAAGATCTCCAAATGTTTGATGTGTTCTTGGACGTTTTTTGAGGCGATGAGGATATCATCGACGTAGACGAACATGAACTTGAAATAATCTTTGAAAAGATTATCCATTTTCCTCTGATATATTTGGGGCGCGTTAGCCAAACCCATTGGCATAACATTCCAAATATAGTGACCTTGTGGTGTGGAGAAAGCTGTAAACTTCTTACTTTCTTCTTCCATCTTGATTTGGTAGAAACCTGATTTGCAGTCAAACTTAGAGAAGACTCTCGCGTTCTGAACGCAGTTGATCAGGTGCTCTCGGTTCGGAATGTAATATCCGTCGAATTCCAAGATCTTGTTGATCCCTTGGTAATTGATCACTAATCTTGGCTTTCCTCTCTTGATTTCTCCATGGTTCCTAACTAAGAACCCTGGACTGCTGTAAGGAGAAACTCCTGGTGAGATGAGCTTCATATCCAGATGTTCCTTGAGAATCATCTGCATATCCTTTCGATCTTCCTGGTTCATGAGGATAGGTCTATATCTGACCAGCTCGTCTTCCTTTCCCTTTTGAACTCTTAAAGTAGCCTTGAGTTCATTCTTGTTCCACCACGCCAGAGGATCTTCTTCGTAGTTCCTCCGAATCTTTGCCTTGACATCTTCAATTGAAATCTGTTCTTCATTGGTGATGTCAATATGAGGACTTGGTTCAAGGCTGGCTTTGAGGATCTCGATTGTTTCATCTCTGATCCTCTTGGTCTTCTGTCCGCCCAAGCTTTCATTCCTAAGCTGTAGGATTGCCTTACCATACTTCCTCTGGTCATGCATTTTTGGGTGTCGAAGTCGTCCTTCATCACCACGCTTGCTGCGAAATTGAATCGGCAGCTTGCGGTAAAACGCCTGCGTCAACCGCTGCACCAAGATCTTATGATCACAATTCGTCGTGAGAATAAGACACCTTGTTTCATTATCCTGCGTAAATCTTTTGAAAGTCTGCAGGAAATTGTTGCCGAGTAAGATATCGGCGCCGATGTCGTGGAAATAAATTGGGGGCGTCTTTACTTTGTACCATGGGGTACCTCCTGCTCCGCCAATTAATATTTCTGCCTGTTTTATTCCTCGTTTGAAGATGATGATTTTCTTTGAGAAATCTCTTCCAGCAATAGCTGGCAAATCCTCTCCGAGTTCTTCTGGAAAGATTCCTGGTTTTGCTGCGCAAATCCCTGCTCCTGAGTCGATATATGTTGCAAAGTATTCGGCTCGATATTTCTCGTATAACATCCCAACCGAGATGTAAATTGAGAATGGACTGGTGGTCATTTGAGTCGGTATCTTTTCCCCTCCACCGTAAACTCCATTCCTTCCGGCACCTTTTCCCAGGGTTTGTGTTCCTCGAGAAATTTGATTCCAAGAACAAGTTGTTCTGGGATCTTTCCTGCTCGTCCGTTGATAATAAAATCAAGTCCACCTAGTTTTAGGTTTCCCTGATATCTACCAACAAATGGCTACTTGAGATAATACAATGCGTCGCATGGTAACATATTATCTTTCTGGGTAGTGTCGAAGATAATTTCGACTTCTCCCCATCCTCCTGGACATTGGAGTTCTCCTTTTGTTGTGAATTTCTTTGGTTCAATCACAACCTCCATGATTGGTTTCTTTCCCCAGGTAAGGCTTTGCATCCTGTTCTCCCGGAAAGAGACCGTTCTGGGCTCGAATCTTTGCCAAAAACTGGTTGGTCGCGGATGATTAAATCCATTTCATGAATATGCGGTAGGCTGGAGATTTCTGGCCTGACAGCATGTGCGACCTTCTCGAAGATCTCCGGTATCTCAACAAACTCATTCCTTTGGAAGAGATCTGAATGGTGAGTATTTGAGAGCGCGTAGGAGATACTGTATGTAATGGAGTAAGGTCGGTTTCCTTCCTTCATTAACTCCTTGTTTTTGAAATCCTGATGTAGAGTTAGGACTCTACTAAAATCCTTATCGGCTAGGTTAAAGGCGATCTTTGGATATATGAATGTCGCCACCTTTCCTACAAATAGGTTTCCTGAAATACCTCCGAGACAGGCATCCCGTAGGTTCTGGATCCTTCGATCAAAGACGGCAATGTCAATTGGGGAATTGATTCCTTCTTTGAATGTTGCCTTGAGCAGAATCCTTATGGCTCCGATATGGATCCATGACATTTTCTGCGCAACCTCAGGCCTGAGTCTTTTTAGTTCCTCTTTGATTTCGTTCATAGGGACTAGCTGCATTTCCATCACATTACTGGTCAGCTCCATTGGGATAGCAATTTCTCCCGCTGTAGCCTTGTAGATGATGTGATGTTTCCTCTTTCTGAAGCTTAGCTGAGCTAAGGCTCTTTCCATTTTTCCGATGGTGAATCCATCGTAGACCCTCAACTTTGGATCTTCTCGCATAATTCTCATTAAGGCTTTGTGAGAAATACTAGTTTGTGAGAAAAATCCTGTCCTGTCTTCTTGAACTTCCTGATGGAAGATCTCCTCGTCTTCAGTCTGATTCTGACTCTGATTCTGAAGACTCATCTGGTCCTTCATCCTCCTCATATATACTTTCGTCTGAAGGGATATCTTCAAACCGGTATACCTGGACAAGGTCCTGAAAGTAGACAGCTTCTTCGAACTCCGGCGTAGCCTCGAACTGTCTAACCCCTCTCTTTTGGTTTTCCGGACAATCCATTGAGATGTGTCCTTTAGCCCCACACGTCCAACAGTTGCAGTCTTTGAAGCTTTCATTAGCACGTGCTGGTGCTCTCCTGAAAGTTCGCCTAACTGGTGGTCTACTGGTACCTCCTTGTCCGGACGACGTCCTTCCTCGGCTAGGTCCTGGTCTCTGCCCTGATTTGTAACTTCGGGCCTTTTGTTTTGACTAGAATCTTCTTGGTCTCCATGAAGATCTTTGAGGGAACCTATTTCTCCTTGGTTCATAGGGTTGATCCCTATGTTTCTTCTTTCGATGTCTTTCTGGTGCGCCCACGACTGTTGGGATGTCATTGTCATCACAGTAAAGACGGGCTGATTTATTAATTCTTTTCAGCCTCTTGAAATTCTTTTGAATTGCTGCCTTCTGGCACCATTCGCTTAACTTGACTTTGAGAAAAGACATCCTTTGGGCCACCGTATCAATCCCAATAGGGGTATATTCCCTCAGTAACATTTCTCGCCATGGGCTTGGAATTTTGGCGAAGAATAAGGGAATTGCCGTTTCTTCAGGCATTCGGCTCTTCCATCTGTACTCGGTGAACAGTTTGATGTATAGATCCACGCTACATATGTCATGTAGCTCCAAGCTATACAACGCTTGTTCATATCTCCTGATCTTCTCCTGGTCACCACCTCCGGTTTGGGGATCAACAAAGTATCCTTCTCCGATGAAGTAGATCTTGAAAAGCCTCGCCATTCTATCGACGATGTCTTTGAGAGACTCGCCGGATAAGACTCCACTCCTAACTTCGGGAGCACCGTTTTCCCATCCAATCTTGACCGATCCTTCAAGGCTCATCTGTAGCATCATGATGAAGCCTTCCTTATCGAGTTCAAGAGTCGCCGCTGCAATCCTCATTGCAGATGCCCATTCGTCGATCAGGGCTTCACGATTCTTGAAATCCAGCGTATCCAGATTGAGCATAAGTCCGTACGGGTGGATTGGATCGAGTTGCGATTTTCCGTATGGTGTTCCATGAACATCTGGCCTTCTGGCTCTTGCTCTGGTGGGAATACGATTGTACATATTTCCCGCAACAAAATCATGCTGGTGTGGCATGGCTTCTTCTCGAACTGGCTCTTCCCGAATTGGCTCTTCCCGAATTGGGTCAGGATTAGGGATGGAAGATCCCGCGCCTTCGGTAATTGTGGATTGTCCCGGTGGAGGACCTTGACTTGGTACAATTGCACTGAACGTCTGCACGTTTTCCAGGCTAAGGCCAGAAAGTGATTCCGCAAGATCGGAAAGATCTCGCCCAATCTCGAAGTTGAAATCGTCAATCTTGAATCTGGACATGATTTCACTTTGTGCTAGGTTCTCCCCTGATCCGGGCTTCCAGCTTCTCGTTCGTAGTCATCTCTCTTTTGACCTGGACGGCTTTGCCTTTTTGATGCAATAAAGGCTCCTTCCCGAAAGATGGTGGCAACCATCCCACTTTCCTTCTTTCGGACGATCTTGGCATGGATTCCAAGCTCTTGACTCGTTGCTGGATATCTTGTAAATTCCCCAAGATCTCCTTCTGTCGTCGAGACATGGTTTCAAGCCTGTCTCTGATTTCCTGTAGATGCTCGGGCACATGGTACTGGTATTTGCCATATGCTTGAACTGTTCTCTGGACTTCCCTGAGGTCCTGGGATAGCTTGGAGCTATCTGGTACGAGCTCGTGGAAATCTGGCAAAACTAGATTACTCATGAAGAACGGTTATTTCTTTCAGTGATTAATCTATTAATTCTTGCGATACTCGCCAAGAGACCATTAACTCTAATGAATTTGACTCTAATGGCATGGAGATCGTCTGGTCTATAACTAGCTAGTTCATCTAACTTAGTTATCAAGATTTGAAGTTCTTGCTCAAGTGTAACACCAGGCATACTAAAGGCTTAGTATTGAACTTTGTTTCTTGGCTTTTTCAAGGCTAATATTTAAAAGCTTAACACTTTCAAGCCTTTCTTCCTTGATGGAACATGTATATCCAATCTGTTCTAAGTCACAACAAAGAACATCGTGATATTTAATTTCCGTTTCTTGGTGATTACGGTATCTTGTTAAAGCGATAATTCGCTTTTTAATACTCGTACAAGCATTACCCTTCATAGGGAACTTGATTGGGGAGTCCCAAAAATCATCCATAACTGGACTACTCATGTTTGAAAATACTCCTCTCATGAGGTGATTAAGAGTTGAAATAAATAAATAAATAACCACATAAATAAATAAACCATGCTCTGATACCATTTTCATTTTTCGGAAAGAAATGAATCGAAAGAAAACTAGTTGGGTCAGAAATGTAATTTTCCAAAGTTAAAACAAAAGTATTAAATAGCTTTGGAATGATTCTGGTCCAAAAAGGATCCCCACTCTCATTCCTTGGCAAGTGCATAACACTCTCTCAGAGGAGGGGGTAATTTGCCATAGTTCTGAAAGCACAGGGGTTGTTTTTGCCTCTTTTCGAAACACGGGGGGGTTTCTTGCCTGTTTCTCAGAACACAGGGGTGCTGCTTGCCAAAAACCTAAACAAATATGATAGAAAAAATCCCTGATCGAGTGTTTCAATACGAAATTCAGGTCAAATTCAGATCCAATATTTGACATGATTTTCAATTGATGTCCACGTGTCCGGCCCCTTTGATTCAATCTTTTTTTTAAATGAATTAATAATCAAATTGAACAATCATTTTATGTTTTCTTAAAGTAAATGTAATATAATATATTAAACTCAAAAAAACGTAAATTTGAAAAATAAAACATTAATTATGCATTAACAAATACTAGGTTATAAACTAACTATATCATTTGAAAGATATACAGGGCCCTCGATCATAATTATATTATTCGAAAAAATATCATTTATAATTACTAATTTACTACATTACTAGTATTAACTTACAATAACTATTGATAATTATCTTAGAAAAATTTAAAGTTATCGAAATGAATGTGACAAAATTTAAGAAATATGCCATAGTAAAAGAATAATCTTATTCCGTAGTAGATTACATTTGAGGATGACTTCTATATCTTTTTTTCTTTTATATAGTAATTTGAAATTAGAATTTTTATCCTCTCGTCACATATTTAACATTTCTTAACTTGTCAATTTGTTCTATCTTCCCCGATTCCCATCACGCATCAGAAACAACCACGCAGGGGTAGGGCGTCAAAAATAAAAAGCGCATCTAATTTGCTCGTGGTGACACTGTGTGAAAGGTACGCATTATTGATTATACCCTCAATTCCATGTGATTTGTGCAATTTAGGGTTCTTCAAATTGGTTTTTTCCCCTTAAGATCGCGAACTGTTGTGTGTTTTAATTTCCTTTTAAGTAATTTCATTATTCCCAAGTAATTGTAGTGAATCTAAGACTTTTTTTGATGTTGGGTATACTTGTGAAGTTTCAGCAAAAAATAGGATGCAGGAATATAGCAACAACTCTACTGGTGTCTAGGTTTGAGTTTCTTCTTCCTAACATTCGCATAAATTCCATTAACAACTCATCTTTAAAAAAAACTCTATAATGTATAATGGTGTATAAGTTCCAGTCTAATATGGTTTGGGTTTTTTTGGCAAACAAAAAAGTTATTTTTGGTTAAAATTAAAAATACTAGATGCCATTATCTTTGAGAATGTTAATGACATATAACTAGGTACTTTTATATATGCCTCACCTATTCGATGTCTTGGTTTATAGAAGAGTAGCTTTTTCTTGGCGTTGCTTGAAGTATGATCTTGGTGGTTTTGTTTAGAGTCTTATTTTTCAAAGTTTTTTTTTAGCAGTACATATCTCTTCGCTTACCTATAAACTGGTAGTATTTGGCCTATAAAGTACCAATTAATTTAGGCAAAGCCGAGCGTACAAGGCTTATGTTTTGTCGAAAGTTTTATGCACAAAAGTATTTGTATTGCGTTTTTTTGTATAAAATGCATGTTTATGTTGATCTTTTATTTCCTATTTGTTGCTATACGGAAATTTGGTTGCATCTTTCACAACCATGAGCTTTAACGCCTTCTCAATATGTGCACAAAAGCTAAATGGCACATCTGTATCTGCATATTTTATGATAATTCAGTTGTCAAATTTGTAGTCCTCAAGTAATATTCCATCATCTTTCACTTCTTACACATTCTGTCTTTTTTTTTTAGATTTTTTGATATGTTTTCCTACTAATTCTGGACAAATGGCTTTTTGTTGGCAGATGAGGTCCTAAAACAGAAAACTCTGTTAAGGTAGGTTCTTATGAACCAAGAATTAAAGAAGCTTCTTGCTTTTGAGTTCTTCCTTTACATTTATGTACTCTTTTAGATCTTATGCTTTTATTTAACTTCTATTTTCATATTTATCTTGTCTTTAGCAGGCTTTTAATTTTGCGATGGCGAAGACTTTTAGTTTATTCTCTTGCCTAGTAGGAGCACAATGAAATTAAAGCGGATTCCAATACAGTAACATCAATTTAGCTACTGTTGCATTCTGATATTATTATTGCTTTTCTTTTAACACTTGCTTTATTGAAATGTATGTAACTAAAAGGGAAGTGTTGTCAATAAATTCTTTTTATTGTAGTGTATCATGAGCCAAAGCCACATGCCACTTCCCATAACTAATTTATTTACTTATCTTGGTGAAATTTGATGCGTCAAATTGGAAGCGCAATTGTAAATATTCTAAATATTGTTGCATGGTCGCCATGTTTGATGGTAAGAATTGACAGTTTCATAACTTTTATGTGTTATAAATGCATTTTTAAGCTTTATTAATTTCATATAATGTAAAGTATGTTGTCATCTCTCTATTGGTGTGGCCTATTGCATGCAGATGTAGGACATGGAATACGAGTATTATGGATATTTAGATGCTTCTTGAAGAATTCTTTTTGGTTTCCTGGATGGATGGACGATGGACGCAGGGGAGTATTTTCACGGATGCTGGCTCCATTTGTAGTTATCAGAGCAGACAAAGCTTTTTTTCTTTTTCATTTTTTACTGAAAGAATTATTCCTCACATGTAATGGTTTTGATAATGACATTCATCTGTAATATACAAATATTAGATATTTAATAATTATTCTTCTATTTTCAAGGTGGCTTGTGTTTGTCAGCTTGTTGTTTTGATCTAATTTAGTAGCTTTTGTTATTTTTATACAGTTTTGGCTTTTATTCTTCTAAGTAATTATATGTTTATTGTCATTATAAAGAGTAACAAAATCGTTGTTTGGCGACACTTTATCATGTCAACCAACAAACCTATTGTGGCAATATTTAGTGTCATAGTATTTAGATTATATGACATTTTGAAAATGCAACTAAAAGAATAATGTAGTGGCACTTGCACTTTTAGCTACATTGCTACATGTGGCATTAGTTAAAACCGCCAATGTCTTTATAAAAGTCACTAAAGTACTAGTTTTGTGGCATTTTTGAATGTCGTTACATGAAAGAGGAATGAATTCGAGTTCACTGGATCATAACAAAACAGTCAGTGACACGCGTTTATAGTTCGGAACCTATAAATGAATTATGTCGCGAATGTATTACATCATCAAGAATGAGCTGATCTTTCTGGATCAGCGGATGTGATGATATCCAAATGTTTGTATTCTTACACGAATCATGTTGTATACAGAACTGGAGAGACAAATTAAAGAAAAAATTATGAATGTCATTAACAAGTGATTTCTCTTTTAACTTTTATTCAAAATTCCATCAGCATTCTCCGATGATCTTAATCTGGCACATGTTAAGTAGCTCAAAGTTTAAAACAAGAATGAGTGGAATCTGATAACATTGAGCTCTATCTTCTGTGCTAATCTTGTTAAGGAAATCCTAAAAATCCATTTGTCGTGTAATCTGGACATTAACCAAACCATGAGCATTCACTTCTAAAAGCTTTATTTCGTGAACTAGTCATGACGCTTCACCCTGCCCCCGCTCCTCTGACTAAACTTTGGAAGCTTATTTGGTCAGCCCTAGCTCATGAAAGGCTTAAGTTGTTGGCTAGGAAACTTAGGTGTGATGCTCTCCCAACTCGAGCAAAGCTGAGCAATTTCATCCATTCTATTGATCCTTGTTGCTTCATGTGTATCGACTATCGAGCTTCTAAAAATGTGGACCATCCTCTTTTTGGAGTGTCCTTTCAGTATCAAAGTCTGGTACAAGTCTAATGGAACTTCTCACTCTCATTAGTGGCCGCAAAAAATATTCAACATTGGCGTTCTCTCATCCTTGATACTTCTAGACATCTTTTTCCCAAATTTGTCTTTACATACAAAACTTATCTCTTTCTCTCTTTGTGCTATAAGCTTTATTTGGAAAGCAAAATATAATATTATGCATAGTGCTGCTCCTCTTTGTGAAAAATATGTCACGATTTTGGCATAGTTATAGAGAGTACCTTTAACGCTTTTATTTGTAAACACATTAACTCCCGGACTGCTGCTCTCTCGTATGATTGGTCTAATCCTCCAAAATCCTGGAATAAGATCAACATGGACGTTGCATTTGTTAAAAGAACTACCACAATCACCTTTCTTGCCAGGAATCATCGCCATCACCTTTCTTGCCAGGAATCATTGCCATCACCTTTCTTGCCAGGAATCATTGCCACAGATTTGTTACAACAATTGGTTTCTCTCTTCCTGAGTCAATTCTAGATCAGATGATCATGGCTATCTGTGA
This sequence comes from Linaria vulgaris, assembly GCA_948329865.1. Classification (NCBI taxonomy): domain Eukaryota; kingdom Viridiplantae; phylum Streptophyta; class Magnoliopsida; order Lamiales; family Plantaginaceae; genus Linaria; species Linaria vulgaris. Next base: position 80,983,466 of record OX415253.1, read on the forward strand.
AGCCTCAAAATTCCTCAAAGCTAGAAACTAGGACACTCTATCTTTGAAACTGACTCTCTTTAGGCTGTTACTGCCACCTCTAAAGGTTTGTTGGACACTTTTTGGACAATATCCTCAAAACTTCTACAAATTTGAAATATATGGAAAGAATTTCCCAATCAGCGTATTAAGAAAATTCTTAGACTCGAAAACAAAAGTGCCCACAATCTTACTCTCACGCTTGGTGTGAGTTTTTTTTTATTCACTGTCATTTCTATTTTATGTTATGGAAGAAAACATTCATGATATTTCGTTTTTCTTTTTATACCCCGGTAAACTCTATATAACTTAATGAAATATCTCATATCTTCTTTACCAAAAACAAAAAATGAAAGTGTAATGTTGTGCTAGTGTTATCATAGCACTGAAGTTATTGTGAGGTGTTATAGCAACATTGAACAATTTAGAAATATTTTGAATATTTTTTTGTTTTGCCCTTATTTAAATATTAACTTAGTTCCACATTTTTATTTTTTTGTGAATGTTCCACGTCAACAAGATCAAGTGAATGATCTAGTTTAAAGAAAATGTTTCCTTGTTCACACTTTCTATAAGTAAAGCCTCATCCCATTGAAGAGAGAAGGGAAGATGCAAGCGTGAAGATTGCATGTTGGAGAGAAGATTCAACAAAAGATTCTTTCCAGTTTGAAATTTACATTGTAGAAGAAGCTTTCCTTAGTTAAATAAAAAAAATACTTTACATGAAGACCGAAAATAACGCCCACTAACTGGAAAAAAAATCAACGTTGGTACCTTAACTTGGCAGCTTAGTAAGATTGGTACCCTAACTTAGCAATGATCGCATTTAGTACCATATCTTTGCAATTTCACTCAATTTTGGTACCTCGCGGCATAGCTACACAATCGCCGCCTCAAATACACATGTGGACCACCGTTGACTAGGGAATTGGAGATTTTGACTTATTTTTGCCACCTAAACATGATGACATGTATTATTTAATATTAAGATATTTAAACTAAAATATTTATGTAGAGATTATGTTTTTACATATATAAAAAAAATAAACCTGAGCTTTTTAAAATTGTTGTATTTAGTTTATTAATACTTTCAAATTGTTGTATTTAGTTTACATTAAATTATGAATTACAATATCCCAATTAAACGTTAATCTCCCACCACTCATCCAGGCGGCACCCATGGTTATTCAATTCTTCGTCGACAATCCCCACCCCCGGGCCCCGGGGCGGCGCATCTACCTGATGAAGCTTGATGAGACGAAAAGTCTGGCGAATCGTTAATTGGTGAAGGAAATCGAGACACCAGAACTTGAGGTGAGCGCACGCGCAGTGGTTGGTGGGAGATCTAGCGGCGATCCGTGCAGATGAAGAAGGTGGCAGCGATCCGTACAGATGAAGAAGGTGGCGGCGAGCGACGGACCAAATCTTTCTCGACTTTTTTTTTTCAAAAATTAAAAAATTGCATAACAATTTTTTATAATTTGTTTATTAGGAATATAAAACAATAATTAATTGGTTTTAATAGAAATATTACATGTACTTTTTTAAGAATGAATGAATTAAGTTTTAGAGGTGCTAATATATTTTTTTTTGAATTAGTTAATTTATATAACGATATAAGTATTTAAAATTAATCAAATTGTTAAGAATTAATTAATTTACTTTGTCAGATTAAACATATGAATTTCTAAGAATTATTTAATTTATTTGATTTTTTATTTTTATTATGTTATACATGCCAACAGGTCCATGTGTGAAAAAAAAGTCAAAATCCCAAATTCTTAAGTTAACGACGGTTCGCGTAGGCATTTTGGGGTGGCGATTATGCAGCTCCGCCGCTCGGGTATCAAATCTGAGGACAAAATCAAACTTAAGGTATCAAATGCGATCATTACCAAGTTAAGGTACCAATCCTGCTAAGCTGTCAAAACAGTGTTATTTTGGTCTTATTTCGTCAAGGTAATAGAACACGGTAATACAATACAATGGGAATATAAATAACCAAAATAATGTTAATCCACTTGAAATAACCGGACTAACTTTGTCCGAAACACCTACTATCTATTACAGATCTTACACTGATTTAAATACAATAATAATACTAAGTATGCAACGCATCGAATTGCGGTTGTTCGATACACGCCTCGAATGGTGCCGGTTCGATGCCGAGTCAACGCTATATTATCTCAACAGGACTTCGGTACGTATCGAATTTTGTTTCGTGTCGAATTGAGGAACGTGTCGAATGGGGGGACGTATCGAATGGCTGGATTCGATGTGGTCAGGTTGGGACATGCCTTCGATCCCTCTTTAACGCTCTAAGTCACCCTATATATATAGCAACTCGCATTGTGGGTCCCGAAAACAGCTGTAAATTACGCATCGAATTATATCAATTCGATACTCGCATCGAATCGTAGCTATTCGATGCGCTGAAGGTATCGAATGGGCCAGATTCGATACGTTAATGGGCCGACCCAACTCTATTGCCGGCCCAATCCTGAAATACCCCCATCACATAGTCCCCCAGTTTGGGAGACGTTAATAGAATAATGACGGCTTCCAAACTCACAACATATCTGTGTTAAGAATTGTTGGGCATCGAATGGTTACAATTCGATGTATGAAATTATGGGTATCGAATAGTGATCCGTTCGATGCGCGCATCGAATTATGAAAATTCGATGCGTACAGAACAGATGCGGCCCACGGGTCTATATATAAGGGACCACATGTCTGACACTTTTGTTTTTACCTGGAGGGAATATTTTTTGTTCGTTTCTGGATCGCATCGAACGCATCCTGTTCGACACGGTACGTATCGAATTTTCGATATTCGACACGTTACTGATTGTTTAATTTTACAGAAAACTTATCAAAATTTATATTTTTAGGCTGATATGGCTCGTATAAAATCTCGAAGTCGCAGCAAAATTGTTCTATCTCCTGAGAATATTCATGGTACTCAGGGAACGGGCGAACGAAATAAGCAAAATGAGCCTTCAGGTGCGGGTCCATCTAATTTACCTTCGCGGGACCCTTCTACCATAAGACTTGGAGGTATCAGTGCGGGCACTCGGGTGCCAGTTGTGAGTGATTTTGAACGTCAAGAAAACTTTGCTACGAGGAGACTGGTAATGACAACAACCGATACCGGTGGACGTATCAGAGTCGGCACCAACCGCCAAATTGAGATAATGGAGGACATCGATGCAGAAGACGATAAGATCGCTGCCAACTTAGCTAAGTTTAATGCTGCTCATCCCCATTTCAGGGAAAAACGTAACGTAGAAACAGGAAGTTCTTCCCACTCAACCGATGAGCCCTGGTATGAAGCCGCTAAACGAAAATCAAAGGAGGATATATCCGCCCGCGAAGCTCAGAGCATTCCTCCGAAGAGGCCTCGACCTTCAGGGAATCCAAGACCTGCTCCGCCTGGAAGCCTTAGTAATTATGACTTTCTCAATGATGAAAATTCAGAATCATTGAGTGCCACACTGGGCGGATACCGACTGAGAGAGGAGCAGGCTGGAGAAATTATGCAAAGTTTGTGGCCGCAATTGGATCGTCGAAATGTAATCAACCGATTGGGGTTTCAAGGTTTGGCTCGCTTTGGGCGCCTTTTCTTTGCTGCTGTCATCTTAGCCGTTTATCGGCTATGCAGAGATTATAGCGGGTTAGCTGAGGTGCAAAATCAACACAACTCTGTTGTCGACAATCTACGTACTACTATCAATAATGGAAAGTACAGTCGCCAAAATGCACTGAAACGCGCCAGAGAGTCGGAATTGAAAACATCTAAGGCCATCCGTGATAAGCATGATGTCGAAGTGAAGGCCAAGAAGGCGGGAGAGGATGCAATAGCTTTGCGTGCTGAAATTGATGCGTTGAAAAAGGATAACGAATCCCTAAAACGCGTGAATCGTTCTCTCGAGGCTTCAAATACAGATGCTGAAAATGCCATTTCCAACTTGCGTCGTCGAATTCAGTATTTTGAATCTGAAGAATACAGATGTGCTGTTGTTGAAAATTTTAGGCAGAGTAATGTATGTAAATGCCTGGAATTATTACGCGGTGCTGCTGACATGCAGTATGGGATGGACGTATGCGTTGGTCGAGTAGGGCATCTTGGATACCTTGGAGAGGGTTTTCGCAGTGACATGCTTGATGTAAGGCGTGACGCAAAAATGGAAACACCCAAAGATAACGGTGATGATGACGATGATGAGTTACACACACCTCGTTCTGGCGATCCATTTTATACGGTGTGGCGGGACCGTAAAAAATCAAAAAAGTCCCATTCAAGCCCTTTAGAGCCCAAATCACCTCACGTATCCAAGGGTAAAGAGAAGATCGCTCCCAGCACTACTCCGGGCGATTCTGAAAATGTTAAAAAGGTTCTTCATGATGTTTTTGGTTCGGGCGACAGTGAGCCAAAATTGCTACCTAGAACTTCCAGGTCTACGATTCTTCTTAGCAGTCCTCCCAAAAGAACTGATTTCAAAGATACTCACCCTGCAACTGCGGCTAAAAGAAAGAAGGTGAGCAGCGCATCTAAGGCTTCAGGTCCTTCAACAGCTTTTGTAGGTAAATGTCCTGCTCAAGGTGGCCTGGCGCCTGTGCTGACTAGCAAGAAAAGTGAACCAGAATTATCAGTTAGTGCCCAGTGTACAATTTCTCCCAGTAGGTATCAACTCGAAGATCCTGCTGACAGAGCAGAAATTGTCTTGCCTGACAATTGGGCACAAACTGAGGAATTAATCCTGACAGAAGATCAGATTCAGGGCAATTGTGCCAATTTTGTCCGTTCAATGGGATTGGTTCTCCGTGATGAGTCCCCCCATTCATCTGAAGAGTAGCGATAGTTTGGCTACACTATTTTGCGGTTATTAAGTTCATATTTTGTACAAAACCTTGTAATTCGTATATGGTTGCTTTTTCAATGAAAACGACTCAATCGTTTGACATTATCTACTTTTTGGTACGCATTCATTCGTTAAATGGTATTTATAACGTATTCCATACGCGATATTTCATCAATTTGCTCGTTGTTGTGATTCAGTCCAATTAATATCCTACTTTCATTTGCAGTAAGATTATGAGCATTTTGAGTTGAGACTGTTTTTGTTAGGGTAATATTGTCTTACCTAATTGACATGTCGACTGGGTTATTCCTGCATAGTTATGAATTGAATCGGGTCGTGGACCACTTCAGGCCTTCTTATCCCTCCGTCATGTTCTTCCTTCTGACATGCGGGGGTGGACCACTTTGGGCCTTCTTACCCCTCCGTCATGTTCTTCCTTCCGACATGCGGGGGTGGACCACTTTGGGCCTTCTTACCCCTCCGTCATGTTCTTCCTTCCGACATGCGGGGGTGGACCACTTTGGGCCTTCTTACCCCTCCGTCATGTTCTTCCTTCTGACATGCGGGGGTGGACCACTTTGGGCCTTCTTACCCCTCCGTTATGTTCTTCCTTCCGACATGCGGGGTTGGACCACTTTGGGCCTTCTTACCCCTCCGTCATGTTCTTCCTTCCGACATGCGGGGGTGGACCACTTTGGGCCTTCTTACCCCTCCGTCATGTTCTTCTCTGCATCATTTAACAAACGAAGATTTTCAGTTAATAATAAAATCTGAATAGAATCAGCGTAAATGTGTGTAAGAAACATATATTTAATGAAATTTCTTCTATTTATGCATAATAACGCCTGAGATGTTGCACATTCCATGGGCGTTTCTGTTGAATTCCTTTTAGAGTCTCCAAATAATAATATCCTCGTGAACTTGCTCGTGTGACTCTAAAAGGCCCTTCCCATTTTGGTTCAAGCTTCCCGATATGCTGTTTAGCTGCCAGGCTTCTAAGAACCAAGTCTCCTACTTCAAAACTTCTGAATTGGACTCTCTTATCATAGCTTTTGGCCATTGCGGCTTTATATGCAACAGTGCGCTGATAAGCATCCTCTCTTGTGGATCCTATCATATCTAGATCCATCTGTCGCAGCCTGGCCGATTGTTCCGGATCATAATCAGTGATTCTGCGCGTTGGCATACCTATTTCCGCAGGCAATACTGCTTCAGTGCCATAGACAAGAACGAATGGGGTTTCCCCTGTCGATGTTCTCGGGGTCGTCCTATATGCCCATAATATTCCTTGAAGCTCTGCTGGCCATGTTTTTCCCGTGGCTCTGACTCTCCTTTCAAGGTAATCCTTCAATGTTTTGTTAGTGAATTCTGTTTGGCCATTGGATTGTGGGTGATATACCGACGTGAGATTGTGTGATATCTTTAATTCCCCAAACCAAGATTTAATGTGCTTCCCAGTAAACTGCGTTCCGTTATCACACACAATGGACCTCGGTATACCGAAACGGCATATAATGTATTTCCAGATGAACTCGATCATATTATTCTCCGTGATTGACGTTATAGGTTCCGCCTCGACCCATTTTGTATAATACTCCACTGCCACTATTAGATACCGTTTTTGACCTTTGCCCGGTGGAAACGGACCAACTATATCAATTCCCCATTGATCAAAAGGACATGCCACGTCGATTGGTTGCAGTGGACGTGCCGGTCTGTGAATAAGGCGAGCATGATATTGGCAACTGTCACATTTTCTTGAATAAGCTGTTGCATCTTTACGTAGAGTTGGCCAGTAATATCCTTGACGTAATATTCGTTGAGCTAACGCTCGGCCCCCAGAATGATTTCCGCAACTACCAGCGTGGATCTCTTCCATGACATATTCAGCTTGCGCAGGGGTCAAACATCTTAACAACGGTCCTTCGAAAGACCTTTTATACAACTCTCCATTACTGATAGTGAACCTGTATGCCTTATAACGCATTCTGCGTTGAGCATTCGGATCCGCTGGCAAAATGCCCTGTTGAAGATAAATCATTATTTCATCCTTCCAAGACGGGTCCTCTTGTATTGTCATTATAAATTCCACCATGACTCCTGTGGTAATATATTTTGACTTCCCAATTGAAGGTTTGTCAGCAACCATAAGTGTGATTCTTTTTTCTGCCAAAATTTCTGAAGAACTTGCAAATTTAGATAGTGCATCTGCTTTGGCATTGTCGTCCCTGGGGATTTGAGTTATATCAAAAAAATTGAACCTCCTTGCCAATTCTTTAACTTTTGCGGCATATAGCTTCATAGTTTCCTCGCGTGTCTCATACTTTCCGGAGAAGTGATTTGCCACCAAAAGCGAATCGGTGAACACATCTAAATGTTCAATGTTGAGTCCGAGTGCCATTTTAATCCCTGCAATTATTGCTTCATATTTAGCTTCGTTATTCGTCACCATGTAATTCAAGCTGATGGCAAATTCCAATTCTCTCCGCTCTGGAGACAGGAAATGTATTCCAATTCCCCCCCCCCCCCCCGTGAGTTGTGGCAGATCCATCAGTATGCAATATCCATGTTGTCGTTGCTCTACTGGTTCCTTCTTGGTTTGATATAGAAAATATACAACATGCGGTCTCCACTACACTATTACCCAGGGTTTCGGCCATGAAATCTGCTAGGGCTTGCGCTTTGACCGCGACTCGCGGCTTAAATTCCAACCCAAACTCACTGAGTTCAATCGCCCACTTCACCAGTCTACCAGAGGTTTCTGGTTTCGCCAATACTTGCTTCAATGGTTTGTCAGTCACCACAGTAATCGGATGAGATTGAAAATACGGTTTCAGCTTTCGAGCTGTAACAACAATTGCCAATGCAAACAGTTCTATCTCCAAATAATTTCTCTCCGCCCCCTGCAGTACTCTGCTCACATAATGTATTGGTAGTTGCTGAGCTCCTCTCTGTTTAAGTAGTACTGTACTGATTGCATTTGTAGATACTGCCAGATAGAGATACAACATTTCATTCTCCTCCGGTTTTGCTAACAACGGCGGGCTTACTAGATATTTCTTCATTTGCCTAAACGCTTCTTCACATTCCGGAGTCCAAATAAAATTTTTGCTCCGTTTCATCACTTTAAAGAAAGGGAGATTCTTTTCGGCAGATGTTGATATAAATCTTCCCAAGGCCGTCAGGCGGCCCACCAAGCATTGTACGTCTCTCACTGTCCTAGGCGAAGGCAAATCCAGTACAGCTTTTATTTTATCCGGATTAGCCTCGATTCCTCTCTCATTTATCACATATCCTAAAAACTTTCCAGCCGTCACTCCGAAAGTGCATTTTTTAGGGTTTAGTTTCATTCCATATGTCCTCATTATGGTGAATGCCTCATCCAGATGTCGCACATGTTCATCAGCATTAAGACTCTTTACAAGCATATCATCAATATATACTTCCATTGACTTCCCAATTTGATGGTAAAACATTTTAGCCACCAACCTCTGAAACGTTGCTCCCGCATTCTTTAATCCGAAAGGCATCACCCTATAGCAGTACACTCCGGTATCAGTTACAAAAGCCGTTTTACTCTGATCTTGCACTGCCATGAAGATTTGATGAAAACCGCTATTTGCATCCATCATACTCAGTAATGCACATCCTGCTGTAGAATCTACTAATAGATCTATTCGCGGCAAAGGAAATGGATCTCTCGGGCAATGCTTGTTTAAATCAGTATAATCCACACACATCCTCCATGTAGCTTCCTTCTTTAAGACCAACACAATATTGCTCAACCATTCTGAGAATCTTATAGCGTAAATATGTCGAGCTGCTAAGAGTTCCTGCACCTCTCTTTCAGCTGCTTCATTCTTTTCTTTGCTGAAATTCCGCTTCTTTTGCCGTATAGGTTTCGCACTCTTATCTACATTCAGATGATGTACAATGATTCTCGAGTCTATCCCTTGAAGGTCTGAATCTGACCACGCAAATATATCTGAATTGCGGCGAAGGCAATCTATCAAAGTTGCTTCTATCATCCAATCCATTTCTGCTCCAATCTTGATTACTTTTTCTGAACTTTCTTTGAAAAGTTGTACGATTTTGAATCCTCCCAAAGGTTCCATCTTGCATTCTTGCCATTGCTTCAACAATTGACTCTCTATTTTATCTTGCCCCTGTTTTTTAGGCTCAAGTCTAACTTGTCTCGGATCTCACTTTGTTCTGAGCTTTTTCTCAGTTTGCTGTTTCTCAACCGCATTCAAGTGCCTTTTATTTGTCATCCTAGCTACTCTATCTAAAAACAGTGTTTACGGTGTTCCCACAGACGGCGCCAATATTTTGGTCTTATTTCGTCAAGGTAATAGAACACGGTAATACAATACAATGGGAATATAAATAACCAAAATAATGTTAATCCACTTGAAATAACCGGACTAACTTTGTCCGAAACACCTACTATCTATTACAGATCTTACACTGATTTAAATACAATAATAATACTAAGTATGCAACGCATCGAATTGCGGTTGTTCGATACATGCCTCGAATGGTGCCGGTTCGATGCCGAGTCAACGCTATATTATCTCAACAGGAGTTCGGTACGTATCGAATCTTGTTTCGTGTCGAATTGAGGAACGTGTCGAATGGGGGGACGTATCGAATGGCTGGATTCGATGTGGTCAGGTTGGGACATGCCTTCGATCCCTCTTTAACGCTCTAAGTCACCCTATATATATAACAACTCGCACTGTGGGTCCCGAAAACAGCTGTAAATTACGCATCGAATTATATCAATTCGATACTCGCATCGAATCGTAGCTATTCGATGCGCTGAAGGTATCGAATGGGCCAGATTCGATACGTTAATGGGCTGGCCCAACTCTATTGCCGGCCCAATCCTGAAATACCCCCATCACAAGTGTTTTGAAAACCGAACCGGACCGACCGGTTCGACTGATTGAACCGCTGACCGCCACTAAGTCCGGTCCGTAAGACACCAAATAACCGTGGTCCTAAATTTCCGATCTGAACCGCAAAAAAACCGGGCTAAACCGGTTAACTCGCTAAACCGGCTCGCCTCCGGAACCGGCTATTCACAACATTCTGAACTTTTTTTGAATTTTTTTTTTTACGTTAACAGCACCAGTCACCTTAATCCCACGGTAGAATGAAAAAGATAGCAAGCTTCAGTCACAATCAATAACATCATATATTAGGAATAATTCCATGGATCTCGTAGTAGATGAGATAAAAAGAATAAAGAATGAATGAATACAAGAGTGGAAGACAATATCCATTCAAGCTGTTCTACCAGAAAAAACAAAAGAAGAAGAAGCTGCGTGAATTTAAAATCTGAAGTGTACAAAAGCGGAAAGTATTTAGTATCAAAAAATCCAATATAAATAAATTTGGTGTGAATTTAATTTCTTATTTGCTTTGAGTACTAACACTATATTAATATTAGAACTTTTTATTATTTTATACATAAAAACTGAACGTATGCGTATATTGATGATTATTATAGTATAATTGTTTGATAAGTGTATAATTGATTATTGCAAAGGAACATATTGATAATTGGAAAATGTTGGATATATATAAATATATAAAGAAATTATATACCGATCAACTAGTGGTTCGACCGATTTAACCGATCGAATCTGTAACCAGTAAGATTACCGATTGTATATCCGATCCGGTTTTGAAAACACTGGCTGTCAAGTTAAGGTACCAAAGTTGATTTTTTTCCCTCTTTTATATTTTAATAATGTGTTGGATGTGGGAATATTAAAATGGAGCTGATGGAAGTGACTTGGGACGTGTAATAAACACGTGTATTTATAGGAATCAAACTTGTTACCCAACAAATAATGGGATTATGGAAATACTATTGTAATCTTAGCTTATAGCAACGAAAACTGGGCCTCAGGATATTTATTTCCATATTCTGCCGCTCAATATCAAATGGCGGAAAAAATAAATCAGTAATTACATAAATTCAACTCCAAGAAAATACCTCCACCGACATAAAATATGGCCCAAGCCCAAGCAACCAATTCAAGAGAATTTCCCATCAAAACTCAAATACCTAATTACAAAGTTGAAGAATTCTCTCAAAACCAAACATAAATGTTCAAAATTGAAGACTCTCTGCGACCTTTTCTTATACAAAAAAGTAATACTAAACATGGAAACGAATAATTCCTACAGGACTGTCGAATGAGAACCGATTTCCTCTTCAGCAAACGAACCGGCCGGCCAGCAAATTCTTCGGCCCATTAATCGGTCCAACCGGGGTCACAAACCGAGTTACCACCGGGTCATTAACGCATGGATGAAACGATGCCGCCATCCTTTTTGCCTCTGCATTGGCGCACTCTTCACAATATTTGATACTCCTCCTCCCTGTCTCCTTACAGGAAAAATCATCCTGAACCTGGTCGTAAAACGGCACCGTTTGATCCTTACTACGAACCAATACAACGTCGTTCCGCAAGTAATAATCAGCATTGATAAACTTCGCCCTACTTCGGTTCTTCGACTTTTGCGATCTTTTTAACACGACGACGAAACCGCAGTCCTTTTGTCCACAAATTAAACTGAAATCAACCTTACCGGTTAGCGGGAACTTAGAGCCCTTGTTCCGGTCAGCAAGGTATACCAATATTAAGTTGGGAGAAATTCCAATCTTTTTGCTCAGAATCAATTCAAACTGCTTGTAATCCATTGTAGCTTTGATCTTCACGTTGCCGATGTTTTTCTCTTTTTCGCCGTCGAATAACGTTACCGGAAACGCCCATCCTCCTCCACACTCCGCCATTGTGATGATCTTTTTTTTTATGAGTATTGTGATGATCAATTAGTAAGAAAATAATGAATAACAATTTTTTTTTGTGTGAAAAATAAAGCCCCGGAGGTTTTGTGTGTATATATATATAGTAGTAGTTACTTGAATTCCAAGTATTTAGTAATTACTTGAACTGCAAGTAATTAACACTGTGCAATACTGATTTGATACACTTTCAAGTGATGTCAACTACCGCGTTGTCACTATTTCCTTTTTCTTTTGTTGTTGATGATTCTGAGACCGTACTTAAGTTAGTTCAACTTCAAATTTATTTTTTAATTCATTCTTTTATTTGTGCACGAAGTTTCCAATTTTACGCACTCCTTAGCTTAAGTGCAACAATTCAGTTTAATATGATAAATTATAGATTATGGAACACGATTTTTAATCTACATTTAATTTATATAGAGAAATTATATGGTGCACCCGCAGTACTATAAGGTGAAACAATCAGTTAGTTATATTTTATGTAGAAATGGGAACCCAGCTATAAAAGCGATTCAACATTTTCCAGGCCCAAAATAATTCTTGTAAAATTTCTAAACACGTAATTTATTGAATACGATATGATAATGGGTCTTTTTTCAACACTATTTAACAGTAGTAATGACCATATCCATGTCCATGCAACATAGAACGAAACATGATTCATCGACCAATATTATAGTATGAAGGGTTCACCTGTCTGGATTCAAACCATGAACACGCAGAATCAACAGATTTTTTCCCCGAGTCTGTCTAAGAAAATAAATTTGTTCCTTACAGACTTCAATTTTGCTAATTGGAAATTTAAATATCAAGTGAAATCAAATACAAATCGTTTCTCAACTTGAGCTCTCTTTGATGCTTCAAAAACTCTATAATGTATCAGATAACATGCTTAAATAAATCTTCTAACAAAAAAATAAGGTGTATCTCTATGAAAGAAGATAATTTACAATTTATCACACTCAAAGAACAAACTACAACCACAGTTATAGACGCTATAGTCCATATTAGTTGTTTGTTGTGTAAACCAAAAACGCATTTGTTTTTGTATAACTGGATATCAACGTCCTCCCAACCGCTGTGGGTGGCGAAAAGGCTAATTGCCCATGCTCCAAAAGCATGCCTGTGCAGAAACTCTTCCTGCAAGATATGGTTACATTTTTCAATACTCGGTAGACGAATTTTCAGTTCTTGAGACTTTAGGTGAAAATCAAGAACCAAAACTTTAATTAGGTAAACAGCAAATATTTTATAAGATATCCTTCACTGATGTTTAGATGGCTAGATACAAGTAACACAAGCCAGCTTTCTCAGTGATTAAATCAACAGGCAATAAGCTAGCTTGAGAAATCTAAATAAAAATACACTTACCGGGCTACATCAAGTAGATAGCTGGCTATGTGCTTCCTCCTGTTAGAAGGAGACACCCAAATGGCTCTAATGCCGCAAACAGCAGGTCGAGCCTCATCCTCACATAATATCATTCCATCATTGGTTTTTTCTTTGACGAGATCCCTTTTCATGATTTCCCTCTGGAGACTAACACCGCCAAACTGAAGAACGGTTGGGCTTCTTTTTTCTTTTGCTGGCGCATCATCACATTTTTCACTCGCTGGACTAGGGAGAATCCTGTAGGCCTTTTTTATGGGTTCAGCAACTAGACATCCAGATATTCTTTGTGATGCAATAAACAGATATACCTGCTACATCATTAATGCTTAATTGCTTCACGAGTCAATTAACATATTCCAGAACATTCAAGGGCAACATAAACCTTAAGAACTTCAAAAATACAACAAACGAATGGGAAAATGCAACAGATAAAACGCACGAAAACAACACTCGCGAAAACTTGCACAAGGAAATCCAAAGAGCCAACATTCAAGCAATAAGTGGACATATAAACTAAAGACGTGATCGTACTTTTTACAAGCTAGAAATTGAATAGGATACCTTACAGTGTCTATCAAGTATCCATCCATCTCCAAGATCCATCTCCATCAATTTCACAACGTCTCTAACCTGAAACCTCACTAGAATCACCAACAATTCTCGCCAAAATAACGATACTGAACCAAACATTTGACCATACAATGATCAAGAAATACCTTATTTTGCTGGGTAAGAGGATCACCATCTTGCACCAAAACAATTCTTCCCATCTCCATTGAATCGACAACCCTTTCGCTGCGCCAACCCTTGCAATCAAGTTACCATACAACTCGCATAAGTTACCGATTTAGCGTCTAATCGAAAAGCTCAAGCTTGTAAGGGAAATCGATTGGGACAAATAAATAAATACCTTAAAAGGGATCCCGTGAGTGTAGTTCTTGTGAAACAAGTTGTGAACCTTTTCGTCGCCTTTGTCGCCGGGGGAGAACTTGAAGGCACATGTTTTGCACGTGCGCAACAGAAAATCAGACTGACCAACCTCCAAATGCAATTGGGCGTAGTTTCTTTTCTTGTTCAAAACCCTTTTGGTGCACTCCAATTTGGGTTCAGGCGCTTCGATTTTATTGTCGATTTCGATGCTAGGGTTTGAAATCACCTTGCGTTTGTAGGTGATTGTGATTTCAGGGTCTTCATGAAAATCATCGAAGGAAATTGGAGGGTTTTGTTGAGTGAGAATATTGGGCTTGAAAAAAGAGCTGATCTTTGGTTGCTTCACCGTCGATTTCTCCATTTTTTCCGATTGGGTTTTTGGTGGCTGGTAAAAAAAAATCGAATCTTGGAAATTTGACTCTCTAATTTTCCCGCCAAAACGAATCTTGGGTAAAAGGCTATGTTGCACGGGTACGCGATACGGCGATACGGATACGGTACGGTACGGGTATGGCGATACGGATTTTCAAAAAATAGGCGATACGGATACGGCAAGGATACGCCTATATATAAATATATTAATAATAATATTACAAGAATTAAATGACACGTTCATAGTAAGTAAGAATTGATACAAAAAGCATTAGTTCATAAAAGTGATTATAACAATATAGTGAATTATGAAGGTGGTGGTGAGCGAGTAGAAGGTGGCCACAACCATGGATTTGGTGTCTTGGTGGAGGTGGATTGAGAAAGAAGAAAAATTGATTAGAAGTGAGAAAACTGGATTTATGATCATGAGCTAGTTAATTACTAATTAGCTTAAAAGATTTTGTTTTAAGTTTTAATTGTACGTGGTATTTATTGATGTTGCCATCAATTTAAAAACTTATAAAAAAGACCCAAAATATTCCCGATACGCCTCAAATATGTATCGGATACGTATCGGGAATTTTTTATTTTCTTTTAATTAACCGATACGCCACGTGGCGTATCAGATTCGTATCGGTAGTGTATCCGTAGCGTATCGGTATCGGATACGTATCCGATACTGGTACGCAAGTTTTTTAGGTGTATCCGTGCATCATAGGTAAAAGGTTATGTAATGTTTGTGTTTGGTTTTAGGCCTAGACATTAATGGGCTTAGTTTAGATATGTGGGCTGGACTTTGCATTGAAAGATGATTATTCGTCGACAATACTTCAAAGTTATTTTGTACGATGAGGTAGTACAACAAGTCGGTTATTTGTAATCAATACACTGCGAGATACTGGATATGGGATCGATTATTTTTTATGACTAAATATGGGATCGATTATTTTTTATGACTAAAGAATTTGTTTTGATTTGGATCTTTAGTTGCGCTACATTAACAACGAGCGGTTGTATAAAATAATTCTTCCTATATTTAGTTTAAATCGATGAAAGTTACTGTTATATCTAATATTTTGTTATTAAGTAGTACTTTTTAGGTAAGGTTTAGCTTAAGTTAAAAAGATGAAAGTTATGTTATATCTTATGTTTTTTTTATTAATTAGTCCTTTCTGAAGGAGATTCTCCTACAATTATTCAGGATATATCGAGGAAGGATAACATCGACCTAGATCATGCAAACATAATTTGGGATATTCCGCGTCATGTGGCGGCACATTAACTCTTTCATGTTTCAGTGGATTTGTCGAGAGGAAAATAACGATGCTCACCACCTTGCGAGGACTGGTACAACAAATTATCAATGGTCTAAGAATACTACATTGTGCCACAAACCGTGAAGTCTGTGAGTTTACTAGGAAAATCATTGATTGTGGTCCCTCATCCCAAAGCTATAAGTGTACCTCGTTCCTATAATCAAGGCAAGTCACTTATTGCATCATGTTGTTCATGACTCTTAGATCGAATATAATACTCGTCCTATTATATTCGATATATTACTCATATGCTTGTACTTGATATCTTTAGATACTCATATATATCAATTATCAAGTTATATACTCGACGTATCAGTACATTCGCAGTATCAAGAAATTATCGATATATCAAAATATTCGACCTACACTAATATTCGATATATCTGAAAACTTATTGCATTGTGTGGTTGTTCTTTTGGTGCGTTCCGGACAAAGTCGATCTACGAGACTCCTCGAAAACTCAAGATTAGCATAGTTGGTGTATTTAATTTAGTCATAAATGCATTAAGCCCCCTAAACTATGCACGTTTTTGTGTTTTCGTCCTTAAACTAAATAAATAAGTGCTTTGCCCCCTAAACTATGCAATTCTGTGCGATTTGCCCCCTGGTCGGGCTTTCGGCTATTTTTGGCCATTTTTGGCTGGAATTTTTTCCCTTACCCGACACATATGTGTTGTACTAGATGTATTTTAGTAGTTGATGACAAAAAGTAGACGAAAAAACGCTCGAACGGGACATATTCCGACTAAAATACACTGAAGAGGAAATCACATTTTAGCCGGAATATGTCCCGTTCGAGGCGTTTTTTCGCCTACTTTTTGTCATCAACTACTAAAATACATCTAGTACAACAACACATATGTGTCGGGTAAGGGGAAAAATTCCAACCAAAAATGGCAAAAAATAGCCGAAAACCCGGCCAGGGGGCAAATCGCACAGAATTGCATAGTTTAGGGGACAAAGTGTTTATTTATTTAGTTTAAGGACGAAAACGCAAAAACGTGCATAGTTCAGGGGGTTTAATGCATTTATCCTTTTAATTTATTTTGTATCGTGTAGCTTGCTTAAGTTTAACCTAGACGAAATTATACCAAACTACGAAAATTTTCTAATTTTGGATTTCACTTTCTCCTCAGTTTATAAAATTACAACTGGGTCATCTAACAAGGACAATTATTAAAGGTAGTACACAAATTATTGAAACAGCAGTCAGACAACGAATAAATCAAACAGTAATTCACCGTGTGTCACAATACATCATTTAGGTAGGAATAGGTATACACCAAAAATCAAGAGTTTGATGTGACGCTGAAATAGACTTTCACGTTCACCATGAGCCCTTTGACGTTGATTGCATTTGAATCCCACCAAATTTTTACCCTGCCCTTTAATCTCTTGCCACGTTGTCAAGCACCCATGCAAAATGACAACAAAGTTCGACGCATAAAAGAATTACGTGTCGATTTGAATCCAATCAGCACGTTCTATTGATTCTCAATATTTATATTATTCATAATTAAGGTTGTGAATTGTGATGAATCGACATTTTCTGAAATTATCATGAAAAAAGTCTATATTTTGGTAAATTAGCCGAGTCATAAAATTAATTAAGATATTAGCAGTGTAATTTACTTTTTATAACGTAGGAACCCGTAGCTGCCACCCTTCAGGTACACGTTAGGTAAACTCGCGGGTCGACGCATTAGCTTGCAAACCTCGCCAACCGAACAAACCACACTAGGCTAACCATGTGTGACGGACACATACCTATGAGGCATAGAATCAAGTCGTTCATTGAGATTCGAACATGAGACCAAAGAGAGAAAGTCTCATATCTTTAACCAACTAGGCCACCACTAGGTAAACTCAAGGGTCAATAGAACCTCGCCAACGAACAAAGCATACTAGGCTAACCATGTGTAACATACACATACCTAAGAGTCATAAAATCGCTTCTTGTGAGATTCGAACATGAGACCAAAAAAGAAAAGCCGCTTCTCTTAAATCAAGTAGGCCAACCTAAGGAGTATATTAGTAGTGTAATTATTTGAGTGTCGCTGAAAAATACTTCATTATTTGAGCGTTGCTGAAAAAGACTTCATTACTGGGAGAAGTCACACCATTGGGCCAAACAAATTATGAGATGAGACTAGTCAATTTTAGTTGTTAGAAGCTTGGTTCCACTTATTGAAGGATCCTTTATTTCTTTGGATCTTCATTTCCCTTTTTGATAATTATTCCTAGATTTTTCTAATAATAAAAGAAACTTAAGATAATATCAGGGCATATAAATAGCACCAACCCAAATAGAAACATACAGAGGGAACCCATTTCACTTTTTAACATTAAATGATGTCTACTGAGGCAAAGAAAAAAAACAGTTCAAAAAAATCCGCAGACTAAAACAGCAAAAGAAAAGAAAAAAACAATGTTCACTGTTCTATATACATATTACATACATCCCATGAGATGTAATATCAATGCCTAAAGATAAACAAGCTACATTCTAACACCATTTCCTGCATCAAAACCAATACATTTCAAAGGGAAAAAACTATCACCTCAACAAAAGAAACAAAGCTATCAACATCCATCACACGCAAAAAACTCAACAGCTCGCGGCGGTTAGCCGATTACCGATTCTAACGGCCATCCGTCGAAGTAAAAGAGTCTGCAAATCCAGCCGGCCTAGATGGGATACTGCCCTTACTATCTTCGAGGTCCATGTAACTCGAGTCCTTCCCTTCAGATTCTTGCCAATCCTTCACCATTTGTGTAAGAGGAAGGTTATAATCAATACCACAGTATTCCTCTTTATCATCAATAATCGGCTTCCATTTCTCCACTAGAGATGCTAAGACATTCACGACGTAGCCCATCTCGGGGCGTTGCCCGGGCTCCCTTGCTGTGCAATGACCAGCAAGTTCGGATATAATGGAAATGCTCTCTAAAGTTTCTTCTTTCATGTCCAGAGTTGAGTCGATCGCAGACATTAGTTTCTCTTTATTTGACTTGATTTGCAAGAACCATGAAACTAAGTAATGGCTTTCTTCGGGTCTGTCTTCGTCAAGTGCAGGCATTCCAGTTAGTAGCTCCATTAATATGACGCCAAAACTGAAGACATCGACTTTTGTAGTGATTTTACCCATAACTGAAAGAAATAGCCATGAAAGTTTGTGTTATATACGCCATTAAATACAAAAACACCTCGATAGAAAAATGAACTAAAAGAAATTTATGATCTCAAAACCAAAAGGCACGATATATTACCTGCATATTCAGGTGCAAGATATCCGAAAGTGCCAGCAAGCCGTGTCACCAAAGTTTTCTCTCCATGCTCAGGAGCAAGTCTTACAAGACCAAAATCCGAAACTTTTGCTCGAAAATCATCACCAAGTAGAATATTCGAAGGCTTGAGGTCTCTGTGTACAAAACTCTGGTGAGCAAGCGCATGAAGGTATTCCATTCCTCTTGCAACATCCAATGCAATATTCAGCCTCCTCTTCCAAGAAAGAGGCTCTATTTCCAATTTCTTCCAATGAAAAAGATGTCTGCTCAGAGCCCCTTGCGGCATATACTCGTAAACCAGAATTCTTTCATTTTCTTCTGTTGAGTGTCCCAAAAGAGATACCAAATGCCTGTGTCGGACTTTGGAAAGAACCGCGATTTCTGATTGAAACTCCTCAAAAGCCTTGTTGCTAATAACTCCAACTTCCATTCTTTTTACAGCTATTTTAGTTCCATCTTCCAATTCTCCTTTATAAACCACCCCAAAACCACCACGACCAAGTTCATTTTCCGGAGCGAAGTTCTTGGTCACATTACGAAGAACTTGAACTGATATGACCAAGTTTCCAGCTTCAATCCTATGAGAATCAGTACTGTTTACGCTTGACCCAGCGGTTGTCAAAGAAGAAGTGCTCCTATTTGTGCCATCCATAACAGCAATCTTGACCGTATTATCTGAATCTGATCTGTCCGTTGGATGAATCACGATGGATTTTGGAGCAGGGTGTCTATATTTTCTCTTCTTACAGATATAAACAGAAAGTGGGACTACCAAGCAAAGCAGAACTGCAAAACTTGCAATTGGAGCCACAATTAAAATTAAGTTCGAGCCTCTCGAACGTTTTTCTCTAGTGATTGATGATGGAAGGACAGGAGAAGATTGTGAATTATTCTGCGACGGCGGGGATTGAACAGAGGGGCCTGAGATTAAAAGGGCATTTCCTTCAAGGACAAGATTTACATCCCTTCTGAATTTAGGAACAGGAGGGGAAAAGTTGTTGCCACTCAAATCCAACACCGCCAGAGATTTCAAAGTAGTCAAGTTTGTCGGAATTGTACCGGATAAATTGTTCGATTGCAAATATATATGAGTAAGTGAACTAAGGTCTGCAATCAAATTGCTTAGTATACCCGAAAGCTTAGAGTTTGGCAAGTTTATGGTGATAATGCTTCCATTTGTATCACACCCCACTCCTAGCCAGTGTCCCCGACACGGGTCGTTCCCTGACCAAGATCTAACAAGGCTGGTAGTATAATTCACTCCATCAAGAAACCCCAACAGAGCCATAACATCTGGGGCACATAGAGCTCCCGGGTCAGGCAGACAAAACGGATTCGAAGCGTAAGTAGCCTTAATAGCTTTGAATTTCGGTACAGGACCCATGAAATGATTGTTATTCAAATCCAAATTGACCAATGCCATATTTGCCAAACTAGCAGGAAGTAAACCAACAAGATTATTACTATTGACATTGAGATCCTGCAAAGAAGCCAAATCACCTATATTATCAGGGATTTTACCTGAGAAATGATTCCCATGTAGCCAAAGACTAGTGAGCCCACTCATGCTCGAGACCACATCGATTGGACCCGTCATACCCTCGGTTTGTTGATTCAACCAAAGCATCGTCAACACGGAACCCCGGAAGCTCTCCGGGATCCCACCGGTTAACCGATTCAACGACAACTTCAAAACCTCTAAAGATGACATTTTTCCCAAGAATTCAGGCAAAGGACCAGCCAAATTGCAGCTCATGATACTAAGATTCTTCAACTGAGGTGAACTCTGCAAATCAGGAGGCAAAGACCACCCTGTTGTGGCATTGAAAGGGTTGTTATCCAATGCCAAAACCTCTAAACTCACAAGCCCTTTGAAAAAATCTGATGGGATTGTGTCAAAATTGTTGTAATCCAAATATGCATACCTCAATTCAGACAAACCACTAAAAGATGGCAACTTTCCAGTGAATTGGTTCTGCTGAAGCCCTAAATTTTGCAACTTTGACAATTGGTTGAGATTCTGAGGCAAAGGGCCTTTCAAACCCAAACCTCGTACCTGAATCTGTGTAACCCTGTTGCCTGAACAATATACATGAGGCCAACTTGGAGGGCCACAAGGGTCATTTCCATTTGTTGATGTCCAGTTCAAAAGCTCACCATTTAGTAAACCTTTTTTGAACTGGTTTAGTATGGCTAAGTCATTGGGGTCTGTAATACTATGAACAAGTGAAAACCCAAATAGGAAAAGTGTTGCTGCAAATGTTATGTGGGGTTTGGCTTCCATTGAAGAAGCTTTTTCTTGAAAATTGGGAAAATACGCTAAGCTAAATTAGTACTAATTTTGAAGTGAACTCCATAAGAGGAGGAGCTTTCATGAGAATCCCAGATCAGTGATTGTGATAAGAGGGAAGTTATGTGTATCTTTCAGTATATCATATGTTAGTGGTGGAAGTGGAAGGGAATGACAGTTGAATATTTTTGTCTGATGTGTTTGGGAATTGGGAATTGGGAATTGTTTGTGTTTTTGTAATTCTTGAATTGGGTGAATTATCAAAAAAAAAAAAAATTCTTGAATTGGGATTTGAATAATGAAAATTATTAATAGACGTGTTAAGCGCACACTATATTTTTTATTTTTATTTTGTTTTATACGATTATTTTATGGTTTAATGATTGGATGTTTTGTTGGCTAGTTGTGGAAATTAATTGAGAAAAGAGTTTCTAATTTGAGGTAGCTCTTTTTCTTTTTGTGTAGTAGTATTATTATTGATCGGCTTTGGAGTTTGGAGTTACGAGGTGGTTGGGGAACATGTTGTTTTTTTGACAAAGAAGAGTTCAATTAGTATTTGCTCGTGGGATGTAATAACAATAATTTTGTGAACAATGTTAAATGCATGGCATATTGTTTTTGATACCAATAACTTTGTGAATTTAGAGTTTGATAACTTTATAATTATGTTTGACATATCGATGCATGACATTATGAACATAAAACATGACCTTATAAGCAAGCAATTCATTTCTGGAAAAGTCGTACTTAAACCAGTTAAATAGGTGTAAGTATTGAGTTATTCTAAGATCAGAAGAAAACGAAAAAGAGATTTGTTTTAGTTGTAGTCTTTATGATTATGGATCTCAAGTCCCTCTCAACATGTCTTAGGCTTTTATTGGTTGAACGATGCATAAGGGTCTTGAATTTTGATATAGCTACTTGTCAAACTTAAAGGACTTTATTTGTCGCGTTCAATAATTAACTAATAAATAATAAAGTATAGTTCTTCATAAAACTGATCAACCTGGCAGCCGCCTCGCCTTTATTCAACTTATTAGTCATACTCAAATGCACACAAAAAGATCTACACAAAATTATAATTAAACTAAAAAAACATATATATGTACTTCAAATGCGACAATCTCCCATAAATTGGATATATTTTTTCTCTATTATCACCTGATTAATTTTTATCTTCAGAGTTATTGTAAGATAGTAAGATAATATTTTACTGAATGGTTCTTCTCATTACTCTTGGTGTATATAAATAATACAATACAAATGCTAATTATGGTAAATTGTCTAATCTAAGATATGTACAAATCAATCAAGAATATATACTAAATATATCTAATAAACCCCCGCAGTCGAAACGGGTGGATCACGAACAGTGAGACTGGAACGAAAATCTTCGAATAGAACTCAGGGCAGTCCCTTAGTGAAAATATCCGTCATTTGTGATCGAGACGGGACATGAAGAACACGAACTTGACCCCGAGAGACCTTTTCCCGGACAAAGTGAATGTCTAACTCAATATGTTTAGTGCGTTGATGTTGCACCGGATTGTTGGTGAGATAGATGGCACTCACATTGTCACAATAAATCAAAGTGGCCTTTGAGAGGGGAAGGCGAAGCTCCAAAAGAAGGTTTCTTATCCAACAAGATTCTGAAACGACATTCGCCACTGCACGATATTCAGCCTCAGCACTGGATCGAGAGAGAGTTGGTTGTCGTTTGGAAGACCAAGAAATAAGGTTGTCTCCAAGAAAAATGCAATAACCCGAAGTGGAGCGTCGTGTGGAGGGGCATCCCGCCCAATCGGCGTCGGTATAAGATAAGAGAGAATCGAGCCGTGAGCGAGAGAGATGGAGGCCGAGATGGGATGTCCCTTGCACATAGCGAATAATTCGTTTAAGGGCAGCCATATGCTCCATACGAGGGTCATGCATGTGAAGACAAATTTGTTGAACAGCATAAGAAATATCCGGACGCGTGAAGGTAAGATACATAAGTGCACCCGCCAAACTGCAAAAAAAAAAGTGGAGTCGGGGAAAAAAGGACCCGAGGAGCCAAGTTTGGACTTGGTGTCGACGGGAGTGGCGGCGGGTTTGCAAGAAGTCATGCCCGCCCGCTCAATTATTTCAGTGGCATACGCTTTGAGAAAGAAATAATCCCCCTGCAGTGTGAGTGACAGCAATGCCCAAGAAATAATGAAGATTACCCAAATCCTTCATAGCAAACTCAGCACTAAACTGACCAATAATAGACTGACGGAGAGATGTAGAGGAAGCAGTAAGAATAATATCATCCACATATAACAGTAAATAGGCAATATCAGTACCCCGATGATAAATGAAGAGAGAGTGGTCGGATTTACTATGAGAAAAGCCAATGGTAGAGGCAAAATCAGCAAACCGTTGATACCACGCACGGGGGGCTTGCTTGAGCCCGTACAAAGACTTCTTGAGAAGACACACGTAATCCGGAAGAGAGGCATCCCGAAAACCCAAGGGTTGGTGCATATACATTGTTTCATCCAAATTTCCGTGCAAGAAGGCATTCTTGACATCCAACTGATGGATGGACCAAGAACGTGATAGATCAATGCTCAGGACGGTGCGTATGGTGGTCGGTTTGACCACGGGACTGAACGTGTCCAAGCAATCGATCCCAACCTGCTGAGACCTGCCATCACCAACAAGACGAGCCTTATATCACTCAAATGAGCCGTCAGCGTTAGTCTTATGACGAAAAGTCCATAAAGAGCGAATAACATTCACATTAGGCGGACGCGGGACTAACTCCCACGTCTCATTCTTAATCAAAAGCATTAAACTCATCTAGCATAGCATGTTTCCAATTAGGATCAGATAACGCAAGTCGAGGATTTTTAGGAAGAGGAGAGGGAGGAGAGGAAGTGGAAAGATTAAAGAGACACTTCAGAGTTCGAATACCGTTCATTCCACGGGTCACGATGGTGCGTGGTGGGAGGGGTGGTGGTGCAAGAGAAGGAGCCACGGTGGAGAGAGGGGTGGGTGAGGGTTGATCCGTGATGGATTGGGCCGAAGGAGGAGAAGGAGGTGAGGCCCGGGCGGATTGGGCCGGAAGGGAGCGGGCCGCGGTGGGAATGGGGGAGCGGTCCAATGGTAGGTGGTCCGTGATGGGCCGGCAAGGTGGTGCTGGGTCGGAAGGGACCGCGGTGGGCCAGAGGTGGGCGGACCGGTCCATGGAGAGAGGTGCAGAGTGGGCCGCGGGTGGTGGTGCGTGAGGCGGGAGAAGTAGAGGATGGACCGCTTCATCGAGAAAGGAATAGGAGGGAGGAGGTTGGAGCTTTATAGTGGATAAGGGAAACTTAGTTTCGTCAAAGAGTACGTGACGAGAGAGAATGATTTTATTTGTGAGTAAGTCGTAGCATTTATATCCCCTATGATGTGAGGGACAGCCGAGAAAGACACAAGGAGAGGAACGAGGTTGTAGTTTGTGTAAGGTGGTGGATGGGATGAGAGGGTAACATAGACACCCAAAGGTTCGGAGATGTGTATAAGAGGGAGTACGATTGTATAGTATTTGAGAGGGGGAGGCGTTATGGAGAGTTTTAGAGGGAAGGATGTTGAGGAGATAGGTGGTCATTTGTAAGGCGTGAGGCCAAAGAGACGGGGCGTGGATGAGTGAGAGAGAATGGTGCGCATGATGTTGTTTATGGATCGAATTTTACGTTCCGCCTTTCCATTTTGGGCCAAAGTGTAGGGACACGAGAAACGCAGGGTCATGCCATTATTGCGACAAAATTGTTTGAAATTGACATTGTCGAACTCCCTGCCATTATCACATTGCAAACTTTTAATACGACATCCAAATTGAGTATAAATGAAAGTTGCAAAGGAAGAGAATATAACATAGACTTTGGATTTACGACCAATAGGAAAAGTCCATAACGAGTTAGAGAAATCATCCAAAAACAACACGTAATATTTATGACCACTTGAGCTAAGGACCGGCGAGGTCCACAAATCACTATGAACAATATAAAAAGGGCATAAACTAACAGAGGAAGAAGAATAAAAAGGAAGTTTAATTTGCTTCCCCAAAACACAAGGTTCACATAAAGAGTTGTCGGAAAAACGACTACACTGAATAAAATTGTTCTTTTGCATAAACTGTAAAATAGAGGGGCCCGGATGTCCCAAACGATGATTCCATCGAGAGGGGGTGAGGGCAATAAGAGAGGCAGCGAAAGTGGAACGAGCGGTCGAGAGTGATGAAGTGGTGATGGGATAGAGGTCCCCGATGCTATCACATCGCATAAGAGGGGTTCCCGTCAGTTGATCCTTCACGGTAAAACCAAACAGATCAAATTCAATTGAAACATGATTATCAGTAGTAAGACGACGAACAGATATAAGATTCTTAACAATGTGAGGTACATGAAGAACATTATATAAGTGAAGAGGGGGTTGGGATAAGGGAAGGACCGCGTTACCATGACCTTTTACTGGAATTTCATGACCATTGCCGACGAGTATGTTATTTTTCATGCTTGAAAAAGAATAAGACGTAAGACTACCTGATGCCGATGTCATGTGAGATGAGGCTCCCGAGTCCAAGTACCACTGCTGATCCGGTTGTTGAAGGGACATGGTGTGTAAGGCATCATCAATATCCGTAGGGGCATAGGATGGACTCGTGTGCTGCGCCGCATAAGTTTGTTGGGGATGAGGACCCAATATACCCGGCTGAGCCACAGCGGGAGGCCGAGCCCACGTGTTGGTCGAATATGGACACGGGGGGTACGACCACGGCTGCTGGGGCCAAGGCGGATACGCGGGCCACGCGGAGGCGGGTGGATACCACTGTCGCGGGCTAGGGTTTCTGAATGGGCCGCGACCGCGTCCGTGACCTCGGTGACCGCCACGACGTCCCCGTGAGGGCAGATGTTGACCGCGATGATGCTGAGGTGGACCGCGGGCGGGGGGTTCGTCAGACGGTGGGCCCGTGGTGATGAGAGTGGCGGCATGTGCATCAATGGAGGCATGTTTTGCTTTCCTCGTCTCTTCAAGAATGAGACGTGACCGAGCCTCATAGAATGGAGGCAGTGGATCGGTCTGTTGGATGATGGTGGCAACTCCATCAAAGTTCTCATTGAGGCCGGAGATAAGTTGGAGAACAAGACGTTGATTGGAGACGGGGGATCCAACGTTGGAAAGCTGATCCGCGAGCATCTTGAGTTCTTGGCAGTAGGCCGAAATATTCCGAAACGAGTCTAATTGGACTTGAGTGAATTGATTTTCCAAGTAGACAGCCCTCGAATTTTTGTTATCTTGAAAAATATTTTCGAGATGAACCCAAGCAATACGTGCGGTGGAATCTTTTTGCATGATGGTGTGCAAAAGATCAGTGGAGATCATGCCGTAAATCCATTGAAGGACAATAGCATCGAGGCGAGACCATTGATCACGATCCGTATGTGGCAATGGAGATGGAGGGGACGCGGCGATTTTAGTGGAGGCCGCATCCTTGGGGTCGGTTTTTTTGCCGAAATCAGTGGCCACCTCCTTGGATGGAGTTTTGGCGGCCGTGATGTCAGAGGAAGGGAGAGTGGATTCCGACGGAGGAAAGATGTGATCAAGAACTTGGTAGGCTCGACATTGAATTTTGAAAAGTTCCGCCCATGTGGAGTACTGTCCTTTTTCCATCTCAAGAGTAATTGGAATAAAGTTACGTACGTTAGAGACTGTGAGGGCGAGATAAAACTTTGATTCAGACATTATGGCTGGTGGCATGAGGCCTTGGGAGATGTGAGGCCGGCGGTGAGGAGAGGAGAGAGAGAGAAAGAGAGATGGCGGTGAGGAGAGGAGAGAGTCGACGGCTAGAGTTAGGTCACGAGACTCGTGATACCATGTAAGATAGTAAGATAATATTTTGCTGAATGGTTCTTCTCATTACTCTTGGTGTCTATAAATAATACAATACAAAGGCTAATTATGGTAAATTGCCTAATCTAAGATATGTTCAAATCAATCAAGAATATATACTAAATATATCTAATAGTTATGACTTATGATGTACGGTATTTTGAAAATGTGCCGATTCGTCTTAGTGTTTCTTTGTCACGTCAAAAACTCTAAGTAGTAAGAATTTAGTTTAAGAATCATGAGTCTGTTTGTCGTCTTTGTGACCCCCGCGTTGTGTTCACGATTGATCGTGTCGTGTCTATGTGGTGTTGATTGGCGTCCTGTATAAAGCACCAAATAATAAAAATTTATTTCAGGGATTTGTGTCGCGTCATTTTCGTAGCGTATTGATGTAGTGTCACTGCGTGACGCGTCTAAACATAATTTATTTTAGGAATTTGTGTCACATTATTTTTGTTGCATACTCTTCGTAAAATCATGGTGTACTGCAAGGTCCTCTCACATGTGTGTGAGTCCAGTAGTAAGGCCCTTCATATATGTGAAATTTAGACGCCATCGTGTTTTTCATCATCTTTAGATAGAACAACGTCGCATCAAATGGACCTTGTTGGCTGGTGATGACTTCTCGTAAATATCTGCAAGAACCTTTAGTATGTCTTTCATAGTTGTCTCCTTCATGGTGTGGAAAGTCACATTTTTCTTTGTACTATGTTCATCGCCTTCCTATCAAGGAGTTTCAATTTTGTGTTTGGCTTTTATGCCGATTTACCCAATAATGCTTTCCAAAGATCTACACTATTTAGTAAATCTTCGACTCGTATCCTCCAAAACTCATAAACCGACCAATCAAACTTTTCGATTTGCGTTTTACCTTCGCCAATCGTACAATTCTCATAAAATCGTGTCGTCAATTAGTGCACAACACCGAAATTAATTTCTAGCATAGTGATGGATCATAATTTAGAGATGACATGACAACGAATCAAAATGCTACATGTGGCATAAAAAGCTATACATGCAACAATGATTGATTAAGAGAGACGTCGTAGTCCGAACACTAACACGTGGCCACGTCGACCGTAACATGTAGCCACGTTTGTCGTGGCACATGGCCACGTCGACCCTGACACATGGCCACATCGGCTCTCCAACTCCAAGGTGCCACAAGATTGTGTGGCTTTATCGTTTTTCACAAACTCCTTCTATAGAGGCCGGATTCACGTACCATTTCTTGATATGGAAACTAGAATCAAGAGCCTTTCATGTGTATAAGGAAAAGATACATACGACTTGCCAAGTGGGCCACATCGACCATTCACTGTCGACGTGCCACATCGATAGGGTTGTGCGTTTGGATCGAATTGTATCTCGATCTTGGCAAAACAATGATCATAATCAAAACAAATTATAACGATCCACTTGATCCAAAATCATTCGATTTTGAATTGATTTGATTTGATTTTGATCCTTTTTTCTTCTTAGTTTATATTTTAGTTCTAAAGAACAAAAGTTATATAACATCTTTATTTTGGATCTAAATTAGAAAAAATATAAATTAACAATAATTAATCATTAATTGATATTCAAACTAACTTGGATTAAATAATTGGTTAGTAATTCAATAATGTTATATCTATTTATTTATTATTGGATCAATCTTGGGACAGAAATCGAAAACTACATCAAATATTTGATTTGATTTTTTGGATCGATTTTTAGATAATTCAGTCGATTCGATCCATTCTGCACCCTACACAATGACCCTCCACTTCTAATGTGCCACAAAATTGCCCGACTTTATTGTTTTGAAAATAACTTCTTATGTAGAGGTCGGGTTCACAAACCACTTCTTGATATGGAATTAGACCCCACGAGGTTTCTACGAATATAAGGCAAAGCTATATAAGATTTGCTTCGTGGGCCATAATGTGTGGCGTGCACGTAGTGTTAATGTAAGCAATTGTAATGCTACACCTACATGTTTTACAAGTGCATGATCAAGTAATACAAAATGGAAGTAAGAATTACATCTCAAGTATTGAATCTCGTGAGGACTCTTGTTTCATCTTGTACCATTGAAATATTTTGATTTACATGGTACTAAGATGAGGTTGATTGATTAATTACTAAATTCAAACTGAAATTGAACGCATACTATGTTCAATTGAGTTGAGTTGTATTCAAGCGATTAAATAGCTTACAATGTCGGTTGAATTTCCTTGCGACAATGTTCACTTCCTTCACTATGAACGAGGATTTATGCGTCTCTGATGATTCAAGGTTGTGCTTTTGCCTATATCTCCCTTGTTGTTGTTTGTGGGCCCTTTCTTTCTTATTTATACCTCTTTTTGCATAAACTCGCACCTATAATTTGACATATAAGTTTGAACGAGTATACCTTCAGCTGAACCACTTATGCTCATGCGCGACTTACATGCAAGTCGCTCGTCATGGGTTTACGACAATGACATTTAGGACATGTCACATGGATCACGTAGGCCCTTCACCTATGAAGTGCCACATCACATGTGCTTACAGTTCTAGGTCTTGCCTAATGGGCTCACTCCCCACTGAAGGTCCGAACTGAGTAGCCCAGTCCACGAAAAGCCTACCCAACACACTAAAATAATTAGCCTATAAATACTTTGTAATCCTCATTACGAGTACGTTTTTAGAGCTCTCTAGTCACCTAAGCCTTTTCACATCGGACCCATTAGATTTGACTAGTCAACCACCAACCACTTAGATTCAACCCCTAGGTTCAATATGGCATGAGTAGTCTTAGTTTACATCGATTTGGTGTAAAATTTCTTGAGTGCAAGCTTATCTCTTATGAGCATATGTTATCCGATTTACTTCTTATTTGAGATATACCTTCTCATAGCATCACCCATCAAAGAACACCAATTGACTTAGCCATCAACATGTCGTATTTTTTAGTGTAGTCCCGAACTTAAAAGCTAGCTTAGTATCAATAAGGAACTTAATTTATTTTGATATGGAATGTCTAGTCAACAGACAAAGTTATCATGCATCACATTTCCTTAATGTAAAATATCAGTTTGCCTTTATATGAGAACATGTATTGTAGGTGCGGCATGGTTCTTTGGTTCTGAGCAGTTTTTCGGTCTTTCACTTTGAGGTTTTTCATTATAATTAAAATAAACAAAATTAGTATGTTACAGATAACATAGTGACCTTTTTTTCATTTCACTTGATTTCTTCGTAAAAAAAAAGGTTGTACTTTGAGTGTAAGGTCATTTGCAGAAAAAAAAATAGATAAAAGTTATAGTGGTCAGTACAGAAAATACAGTTTTTACCAATGCATTATTAGGCCTTTGCCAGCGCCCTTTTGCACTGACGAAAACGTTTACGAGTATTGTCTAGCGCTGGTGTTTGCGCTAGGGATCCATACACCAGCGCTGCTTTCTTTGGGTTATTTTAATAACATGACGCTGGTGTATTGTGTGCCGAACGTTTTTACCAATATTCACAAGAGGTGCTTAGAAAAAAAAAGGCGCTGAGATGGGCAAATTTATCGTAGTGGGTATGCTAAAAGTACTTGTCGATAATTTTATGTGAAGTCTAATATGATCAATTCGAATCAAAAGCAAAAAGAAAAATTATTGACCTCGGAGTTTAAAAAGTAAATAAGAGCGCAAGGGCTTGCTTAGTTGCGTATGACGCTGGTAATGACTAATGACGATGTCGATAAAGATGAAGGCACTATATTAATCCAAAACAAAACAAATGCACGTAATAATTGTGGTCCTTTTGCAATTCGGCCAGTGCTAATTGAGCACGATTACAAAAGTTAATTAGCTATACACGCAAGTTGTGAGGCTTTTTTTTTTTGACAAATTCTTTTTGGCATACAGAAACTAAATTTCTTACCACTATTGTAAAATAGAAACAAATCTATAAAAGTTCTTTATTAGCTGTCCACTCAACATTCTTTTAGAAACTATATTATGGGATCCAATTGCCGCAACTTTCGGAACTGAATGATGGTATCAAATTCGGTATTTTATAGTCACCTGTTATGCAATAACTTAGAATTATAAACCACGGGATGGTGCCTTTACTTAATTAATTAACTCAATTTCCTAACCATGATTTCATGTTATAGTTGTGAATAAGAAATAAACCTTTGGCAGAACTTACATGACTCCTAAAAAATAATTTAGATTACTAAGATCTTTCATAGCAAAATGTTGAGCAATAAGACTGATAAAAGAAGTGATAACAGAGGAAGAATTACAAGTGATAATAATGTCATCTACATATAGCAATAAATAAATAACAGAAGTATGCTGACGAAAAATGAACAAGGAATTATCGGATTTGCTACACGTGAAATTATGAGTTAACAAGAAATTACTGAATCGATGAAATGCGCGCGGGGCTTGCTTAAGACCATAAATGGCTTTTCGCAAGCGACATAAATGACTAGGAAACAAAGGATGCACAAAATCCCGCGGCTGACGCATATATACCACTTCAGTGAGATTGCCATGAAGAAAAACATTTTTGACAACTAACTGACGTATGACCCACCCAAAAGAAATAGCTAAAGTAAGAACAACCCGAACAGTTGTTGGTTTAATAACTGGACTGAAAGTTTCAGAAAAATCGACACCGACCTGCTGATTAAATCCCTAGGCAACCAAACGAGCTTTATGACGCTCAATAGACCCATTAGAATTGTACTTAGTCTTATAGATCCACTTAGACCCCACAATATTTTTAGAATTGTCAAACGGCGCCAACTCCCACGTATGATTAGAAATAAGAGCATTAAATTCGTCAGCCATTGCCTCACGCCATTTTAACTGTTTATTAACCTTAGAAAAACAAGTTGGATCTGCTGATAACACAGCTGTATTTAAATTAAAAATGGGTTTGGGTTTAAAAATTCTCGATTTTGATCGGGTTTGCATATGATGAGTATTGGCTAAGGGGGCAGGTGGAGCACTAGTAGGAGATGGTGAAGAACGGGGAGCGGTCTGGGTCATGGACGGATTTAGGCTTTGGGTGGTCGACGTAGGGCTGGCCGAAGGGTCGTGGTCAGCGGAGGAGGAGGTTATAAGAGCTGACGGTGTTTGGCAGTCTGCCTGGGTAGGCAGATCGACCTGGGAGGTGCTGCAGCGCACTGGAGTAAGTTGGGGAGTATATGGGTCGGGTATGGGTTGGGTGTCGAGTCAGTGGTGGACGGATGTATGGAGGAAGTATTGGTCAGGGGAAAATCAACAGAGTGGAGGATAGAAGAATGGTCAGTCGTAGACGAGGACAAAATGGCAAACGAAAAAATACTTTCATGGAAGCGAACATGGCGACTAATAAAAACTTTACCAGATGTGGGTTCAAAGCAACGATAACCTTTAAAACCAGATGCATATCCAAGAAAAACACACTGAATAGAGCGAGGAGAAAGTTTATTGGAGGAAGAAGCAGAAAAAATTGGATAACATGCACATCCAAAAACACGTAAAATATTATAGTCAGAAATTTTTTGAAAAAGTTTTTCATAAGGAGAATAACCAGACAAAATAGGAGCGGGAAGTCGGTTAACAATATATACAGCTGTAAAAATAGCATCAATCCAAAATGTACTAGGAATAGAGGCAGTAATGAGCATAGTCCTAGCAAGTTCAAGAAGATGGCAGTGTTTGCGTTCCACAACACCATTTTGTTGAGTAGTATGGGGACAAGATTTTTTGATAATAAATTCCATGTTCTAAAAAAAAATTGCTGCATATTAGAGTTAACAAATTCACCCCCTCCATCACTTTGAAAAACTTTAATGTTAGTAATAAATAAATTTTCAACTAAAAGTTTAAAAACACGAAAATGACTAAACACCTCACTTTTAGCACGCATAGGATATACCCAGGTGAAACTAGAAAAATTATCAACAAAACACACATAATATTTAAAACCTAGGTTAGATAAAATAGGAGATTTCCATACATCAGAATGAATCAGTTGTAATGAAGAACAAGAATTATGACTAGCATTTGAAAATTGTAATCGTTGAGATTTGCCCAATCGGCAAGAAATACAGTCATGACCAAAATTCGAAGAAGTAGAAATAAGTTTTTGAGTACGCAACAGGCGTAAAACATTTTCGCCACAATGACATAATCTACGATGCCACATAGGTCCAGATGTAACTACAGAGGATAAAACTAGAGGTGCAGGATGAATGAGGCTGATAGGGTAGAGATGTCCATTATGGTTCGCCCGAAGAAGGACCGCCCCCGAAGTTTTGTCCTTAATAAAAAATGAATTTTTATCAAAAATTGCAATACAGTTGTTATCAACACATAATTTTTGAATAGAAATTAAATTTAATTTAATTTGAGGCACATGATAAACCGAGTTTACGGACAGGGGACAGCTAGGTGTAGTTAATGTAATATGACCAATACTTTTAATGGGAAGTTGAACACCATTTGCAACGCTAACAGACATGGGGCCAGAATAAGCAGATTTATGAGACAAAATACCTTCAGAGGAGGTCATATGAGCAGATGCTCCAGAGTCCGGATACCACAAAGCATCATTTGATTCCCCAGTAGGAGCTAGAAGGGCAGTTGCAGAGGGCTGAGCAAAACGGAACGGACAGTGAAGAGCAAAATGACCTGCAAAGAAACAAATTTGACACACAACTAGAGGGGGAACTGAATCCATAATTCCCTCAGCTGATGGAAAACCTGCATAGCCAAAGTGAGTAGCAGAAGTAGATTTAGCATTAATATTTAAAGTAGACAAGACAGATTTACCAGATGCAGCATTAGGAGGTCTCGGAGGAGTAGCACCCCATGCGGCCGAAGGCCTAGGACCCTGCGAATATGTCTGCTGCTACTGATAGCCGTGATGCGGCTGGTATCTACCTCTGCCGCGGCCTCCCCTTCCGCGGTCACCCCTGCTGCGGCCTCCTCTGCCGCGGTATGCGGCTGGCTGGCCCTGCTGCGTGGTGCCAACCTGAGCCCCAAATGCTTGCTGTAGTGGTGAAGACTCTTGTTGACGATTAAATAGGATACGTTGTTCGGCCTCCATAAGTCTCGGGTGAAGTATGTCAGGCGGAAAATGACCAGGGAATAAGGAGATGGTGCCAACAACAGACTCATAATCGGGTCCTAATCCAACGAGCGTACTTTGCAATAATTCTCTGTTAGTCACATGAAAATTAATTGACGCTAAAGCATCCGCCAAATTTTTAATGTTACGTAAATAATGCTCCATGGATTGAGTTTTTTTCTTTTTGGTATTAGACAACAAGCGTTTAAGTTCCATTGCTCTAGGTAGACTAGCAGACATAAAACGAGATTGCAAACGTTCCCAAATACCAAATGAATGTTTAATATCATGCACATCAGTTAATACATCACGAGTAAGAGTGGCAAACAACTAAGAACGAATTGTTTGGTCCACTCGAAGCTAATGGTAATAATCAGTATTAACGATTTGATGAGTATTAAAATCCAAGGTATACATGGGAGGTACCTGAATTGTGCCGTCTACAATACCAAAAAGACCTTGAGATACAAGGAAAGACTCAAATTGAGTGCGCCACGTAAGGTAATCCTCCACCGCCTTGAGTTTAATGGTCCCAATTTGGTAGACATTAGCAATTTCGTAAGAGACTAATTGTGCCAGTGACGCCATAGGAGAGCCAAAGTGGGGATTATCGTGTGTAGGCCGGATAATACCCGGCGAACCAGCAAAGGATGGGCCGAAGAACTGGGTGCTGACTTGCGGCTACGGACGTGGTGTTGCTGGAGGAATAACAGGGCCATCTTGCTGCCACGGAAACTGCGGCGGCAATGTGTCGAAGTGAAAACTGAGGTCCACCAGAATAAGGATTAGACGCCGATGTCATGGGGAAGGGCGGCTGCAGCGGCATGGAGGTGAGCCGTGCATGACTTGCTGGTGCCGGTTGAGAGGTGTCCGGAGCAGCAATAGTGACAACTGACGAAGAAAAGGTGTCGACTGCACTGTTGGTTGGCGTAGATTCGTTAGAAGAAAGTGGCGAAGGCTGGCTGGAGATGATCGGCGCCATGGAGGATTGCGGCTGCGACATGGCTGCGTCGAATTTTTAGAGAGAAAGAAAAAAAAAAGTTTTTTTTCTTAGGCTCGTGATACCATGTGAATAAAGGAGAAAATGTACTCCATATCTGATAGGAGTCCCCTAGTATGCTTATTTATAATAAAAGTAGCAGAAGAGTGCTCTCAGCACTAACAACACTAACAACACTAACATCGCTAACACTAACAGCATTACCAGAAGAGTGCTCTCAGCACTAACAGCACTAACAACACTAAATATATACTAAATATATATTCTATTAATAGTTTTATACCTGGCAAAGAAAAACGCGCCATATTTTCACTAAGTTTATACAATAACAATCAAGCATGTAATCCCAATAAATTGGGGTATAGTATATGAACTATGAATGAATCATGTCGAGTCGTGAACATGAATCTCATGTTTCCATATGTTTCGATTGACGAGCATATCTTCATTTAGATTTTTTAGCTTCATATCGTTACGTATGACCTCCATCCAAGTCTTTTCGGCGTCCCACAGGCTTTAGCCGTCTGTCCTAAGTCGATATCTTCAACTCGTTGTACCGGTGCATCTATGTGTCTGCATTTAACATGCTCAAACCATCTTAAGCGGTTTTCTCGCATTTTTTTGTCGGTGGCCACCACACCTAATTTATGTTGAATATCTTCATTGTGCACCTTATATCTCTTGGTGTTACCGCACATCCACCGTAGCATGCACATCTCTGTAACGTTTATCTTTTATGCGTGACTTTACTTAATAATCCAACACTCGGAGCTATAAAGCAAAACAGGTCTAATAGCTGTACGATAGAACTTTCCTTTAAGCTTTAAAGGGAAGCTATGATCATACATGATCCCTCTTGCAGTCTTCCACTTTGTCCATCCAACTTGGGTGCGGTGGTTGACATCTTCGTCTAACTCTCAATCATTTTGCAGTATAGAGCCTAAATACCGAAAATGCAAACTTCTCAATAGCTCTTGGCCATCCAACTGAACCGTGCCATCGTTGATTCTTCATTGTTCGCTAAACTTGCATTCGAGGTACTCTATTTTTGTTCGACTTAGTGGAAATCCTAGTTCTTCTAATGTTTGTCTCCATGGTTTTAATTTAGCGTTAACTCTCATTCTCGTCTCATCGATGAGGACAATATCGTCTGTAAACAACATACACCATGAGACTCGTTCTTGAATGGTTATGGTGATTTCATCAATTGCTATGGAAAACAAATATGGGCTCAGAGTTGACCCCTGATGTAAGCCAATTGTAATCAGGAAGACGTATGGTAAACCGCCACAAGTTCGAACACTTGTCACCACATTTTCATAAATATCTTTTATGATATTGATATATTTGATGGATAACCTCTTCTTCACCAAGGTCCACCACAATACTTCTCGAGATACTTTGTCATATGCCTTTACCAAATGTCACTCCATTTATAAACTCCATAAATCCTAGCCATGTCAGGTTGTCACATAAAGAAAATGATATAACAATTATTCAATGTTCACTATTATACCCCTTTTTCAAATCAATTAATCTATTCACTTTAATTTTGCTATTTGTCAATGATTAAAGTTTGCCCAAAAGATTCTTTTAAATGCTATGACGCCTTTTCTGACTAAAACATGAAAAAAAAAATTTGTATATACAAAACCGCTAAATAATTCATGTGAATAAGTTGTTTAACTATAACTTAAATAATTAATTCCTTACATGTGTAATAGAATTTACGAGCAAGACAGAATTAAGAACTTTCGGACAACAACTTAAACGAAGTCTACTTTTATGCGTATGTTCAAAATTCTTTTTGTTTCTAGAGCATTTTGTTTTTTCATACATTTAACTTTGGTTATGAATTTATAATGTGAAAAATTCATGCCTTTTAAGCAAGATTTACAAGAAAAAATCCAAGCCCTCATTTTCATACTTCAAAGTTCTAATGTTTTAGTGCGAACTACTTTTGATTAAAACAGACATTTAAATTTTTCTTTGTCTTAATTACGTTTTTAATATTTAAATATTAATGAATTTAAAAGGCGTATGAAATCGGTAGATTGAAATTAAACTTTGATTATAAGGTAAGAAAGAGTTAGAATAGTTACAAAACTTACTATATCTCGTGGAATCAAATCTTCTACGGTATTAGTACGATTGTAAAACAATTTTGTTTAATTATGCGACGATGCGACTAAATATATACAAACCGTAGAACTCTACAACCTCGGTTATTTGCATGATCAATTAATTTTTGCCATGTGGAGAATGTTGGAAATGTGGTCGATACCAATTTTGGAAATTGATGACTGTTAAATTGGTGCAATTTTAAAATCATAAATATTGCAAATAATAAATATAAGAACTGAGAAGTGGATATTTCAGATGAAAAGGGTGTCAACTCATGGAAAAGATATCGAAAAGAAATCTAATATTTATTTTAAAAATACGTCAATGAGCATCCTTAAGGTAAAAGACCAATTTTAATTTTTTTTTAAAGTAAAAGACAAATTTAGCTTTTTAGATTATATGGCATATATGACGAGCAATATCTTGATTGAGCATATTTCTTTATCAACGTAGTTTATGTAATCATTGCATGTTTATTTGGCAGAAATCATTTTCTCTTCATGTTCCTCCTGCATAAGTATATAAAGGGAATGGTCTTGGCCCGAATTGGTGAGTTGGAGAGGCCCTATTTTATTTCGGATTCTGCGACCTTGAGGCGCTGCGAGATGAGCTTGGCAAGGAACGTGCGACCTCGACGAGCCTTAGCGCGGAGCTGTTGGAGGCCCATGAAGTCTCAAAGTGCCACCTGGAAGAGGCATCTCGTCGTGTTGACGAGAAGCGGGTTTTGGTCCAAAAAGCTTTGCAAGTGGAGGCTAAAATGGGACGGGTTGAAACAGAGGCCCCTTCAGTCCGAGAAGGCAAAGGATAACGAACTCCTCAAGCTTCAGAGGGCTTATTAGGAGCTGGACTTGCGTTGGAAAGACTTATCCTAACAAGCGGGCTCTTGACGAGGCGGTGGCTAAAGCCTTGAAGGAGTATAGAGGTTTGGAAGAGCACCGTCCTTTTTTGTCGAGGAGTTTGCTGCTCATCTGAGGGAGGACTCTAATCAAAGCACATATCAATAGGAACAGCCGGGCTTCCTTATTGAGGGTTACAATACCCATTTCCTTTACCTACTTCTTCCCGTTTCTGAAAATGAGGGAGATGGTTCTGATGAGGGCTCTGGTTTTGACCCTTTTGTTGGGAGCTAGTAGCTGATTGAAAAGTGTCTCGTGTCTTTCCTTTTTTTTGGCTTGTACTTGTACCTTCGTTTGTGTAATGAAAATGTTAGAACCGAATATTTCGGTTCAATTATTCTTATTTTAATTAATATATTATTGATTATATTTTGAGATAATATTTACACATATTTCCATGTTATTCATGATGTCGTATCAGGTTATTTAAGGAAAGAAGTTTGATGAGATTCTGTAAGTGAATTTTTGTGTTTTCATATTTAATAGGACCCTGACGCGTTAGGATAAGTAAGAAAGTAGATTCAGTTGACTCTTAAATCATTTATTTGTCTTTGTATGATCCAATTTGTTTTCAATGGATCTGGACGTGATAATATGCATATACATTAGAATATTATGTTTACTTGTATGCAGGATCAAATCAGATGAATTATGGTAGATTTGCAAGTTGTCCCAATAAATCATGAGATCTAGTGCAACAGTTGTCCTTCTGAGTGTAGAGAGACTATGCATTCTTTAAAAGCAGGCGACTCAAAGACATTTGAAGACGAGATATTAGAGCATAAGTCTATTGTCATTTTATTTGTTTGAGAGGTCCAAACATATTCATGATTATTTGTTTAAGAAATATCAAGGTGAAGGAACTTTGTGTGTACTTGTCTATTTTCATATTCAAGTAGAGTTCTATAGTAAGGTGTCCTGTTAGTTTAAAGAAAGTAAGTACTATATTGCAAGTATCAAGTAAAATCCTGAGTAAGTCAAAGTCATGTACTATACAAAAGAGACTTGAATTGTTAAAACATGCGAAAGTTGAGTGGACTAGGTCTGTTGAATCTAAACCACTATAAAAATTCATGTGTCTCTGTTTTACTTACTTACATGTCATGTATTATTACTCTGTCTAATCTAATAAGTAAAACACTTAGGATCTAACATAAAAGAGAGCGCTTCATGATGTCTTAATTGTTCATTTGTTCATATGCTTATGTCTTGGCATGTATGAACCTGCTTCAACTTCTGCTTAAAAAAGTACATCTTTGGTTCCCATGCTTTGCCAAATGTTTTGTAAGTTGGTTTGTATGTCAATTTCTCGATTGGACTTATTTTTGCCAACTGATCTGTAAGTTGGTCTTCGTGCCAATTTCTCAACTGAACTTTTATTTTCGTCAAATGCTTTGTAAGTTGGTCTTTGTGCGAAAATAATTTTCAATTCGACTTTATTTTGCTAACTACTTTGTACGCTGGTCTTTGCACCAATATTAATCAATTGGCCTTTCTTTTGCCAACTGCTTTGTAAGTTGGTCTTAGGTGGTGTTTGCAAACTCTAGAGAAAAATTAGAAGTCCAAAATTTAAGTTAAGTTTTAAAAGCACTTAAATTTAAAAGTTGAGAGTGTTTGCAAGATAATTTTGAATTTGAAATTATTCTATTATTTTATTTAAAAGTATCCACCATCATTCACCCCCACACCAACTTTAAGTTATGGAGGTTTTTAGCCTAAAAAAAGTTGTGTAACCGAAAAAGTTAGATTTGCAAACACCCCAAAATCACTTATTCAAATAAAAAGCTGATTATACATTTTTTAAGAGTTTGCAAATACCACATTAGTTCCAATATTTCTCAATTGGACTTTATTTTGCCAACTGCATTTTAAGTTGGTCTTAGTGCCAATATTTATGAATTGGAATTTATTTTGCCAACTGCTTTGTAAGTTGGTCTTTGATTCTGTCTAGGGAGGTCTAGGGGAATTGGGGCAACCAACTTTGGTCCCACAAGCTACCGACCGAGAATTTGACGCCTCTAAAGGTTCCTTCTTCTTTTTCCTTTTCCTTTTGTGGGCTTTTATTCACATGGTTGGCCGTTTGTTTCTCCCAACTGACCTTTGGAGGTGGCCATGCCTCAAAGTCTCTCTATTTTTGACATGACATGGCAGAAGCCGTCAGTCGTGTGTCCCCATACTTTGTGGTATTCACAATATTTTCCCGTATTTCTTTTTTCTTTTTTGTTTCTGGATTGCAGGGCCCATGGCCACCGCAAAACCTATTCGTTCTAAGCGATATACAAGTCATGAAGAGGTGTGTATTGAGAGATGGTGCACGAAGGGACTTTGATCCATCCGACGTTTCTTACTCTCTCGCTGGGTTCCATCTTTTCCATGTTGGGTGAGGCATCTTCCGTAGTGCGGTGTTGTGGATATGAGCTGGTTGACCGCAAATACTGCTGTAAGGTTTTGTTGGCGCTCTTACAACGTGGAAATAGACTATCTTCGTCTTTTTGTTGTGACTTTGTCCCACATCATGGGAAGCGAGATGGTGCTCTGCGTAGGGAGCAAATTTCCTGAGGATCCGCGTATGGGGATCTGCACGTGTTTTGTTTGAGACATGAAAAGTCTCAAGGAGTGGAGGGTGGACCAGAAGATGAAGTTGAACGTGTTGCCCGTATCTACGAGGATATTAGGCACGTTGACCTTCTAGATGAGGGCATGTATGACGATTGGATCTTCGTGCGTATGTGCGACTGTGCTTGCATCAATTTTATTGAAGCTCGTGGTCGTCCCTCGTGACCTGGGTGCGGTTGTTTCCAAGTACATGCATGCTTCTATTGTGTAAATCGATATTTGAGCTTATTTTGATATAGTGAAAGGTTCTCTCAAAATCGTGCTTAAGAAAATTTATTTTGGCGTTCCCTCAGATGACGTTCCCAATTATCAAACATTAAATCCAACATTATCATTCATTAATGACAAAAACCAAATCACATTATACATAATTAACTCAAATCTGTATTGCTAAAATAGCATGATGTATTGGTCAATCACAGTTACTTAAATTTTAATTATAAAATACATAAGTTTAGTATATATTAATATGTCATTTTACTTGAAATCAACGTGTTTTAGTCTAAGTGCATGTGATTTAAGATAACTGAATAAATATATACTTGTACACAAAAGAAGGCGGAAATTAGAAGATGTTATTATTTCTGTCCCTTTTTCTGCAGACTATGTTGTACTTACGTTGTGAGTATCTGTTTCTACTTTATAGTCCCGATCGAAAAATTTCGAATGTAGTACGGGCACGGGTATCCAATCAAATGTACACCCTACTAGCAATGACATGTGTATATCCATGTAAATCAAATTAAAACCTCTCCCAATTTGTTTTACAACATTAAATTGTATTTTGTAATTTATTTTGTGACATAAAAAATAAATAGTGCTTTATATCTTAACATACTATCTAAAAACGTAAAAATTTATTTCTTTATATCGATCTATATATTTCGTTTACTCAATTCAATCATTACCTCAGCATTTGATAACTTTTTCTTGCTCAGCTGCTATTACATTTGATGCTTTGATTGTAGCTCTCTGAATTTTCTGAAATTCACATTTCCAATTTTCCGAAAACTATAATACTTATTGGACCACCGAGTTTATTTAGCAATTTTGTAACAATTTTGATTCACTTTTTGGTACATATATTTTTAGGGTTTGCATATTAGTGTAGGGTCTAGGTTATTTAATTTGTAATAATCAAATAATATTTATATAGAAAAACGCAAAAGGCTGAATTTTATTACATCTACGTGACATCTTTAATTATATAATAACTCATATATATTTCTGATATCCTTTACCTCATATAATGTATATATCCAATTTGTATTATTTTCACGGATGTATAAATCACAAAGTAAACCATATCGTAAGCTCAATACTCTCGACAAAATCAATCTCATATCACATGCAAAAAGTCTTAAATATACT
The DNA here is from genome assembly GCA_948329865.1 of Linaria vulgaris. Taxonomy (NCBI): domain Eukaryota; kingdom Viridiplantae; phylum Streptophyta; class Magnoliopsida; order Lamiales; family Plantaginaceae; genus Linaria; species Linaria vulgaris. The sequence goes on from OX415253.1 coordinate 81,025,748, forward strand.
GTAACAGATGACTAAATTAAATAATCTGAATTTCGTCAATATTCAGTCCACATGATCTGGATATAATCGAATCAATCATTCACCGTCACATTTGTGATAGAACAATTCAAGATCTTATACCAGTGAACGTACCAAAATCTAATTTGTCCAATCTCTTATTGTTAATTTTACAAGAAGCTAGGATTAATGTACCGACTAATTAACAAATAACAATAATATATAGTGTGGCGGTGCAGATAATACCTTTTGGTTAGGCCAATTATCAAAATCTGGGGCCCAAACACTTTTGTAATCTTTTTGTCCTTGTCTATGTAAGAAACACAGACCAAATAGTCTAAAAAGTTGGGCCCTTCCCCTAAAAATAAGCACCAGATAATTAAATTATTCTCCCATATAAACTTTATTAACTAGATATACTCATATTTGGTGGTTGCACACTGTTAAAGACGAAATCCAAATCTCATTTTTTTGTTTTTTCCTTGATAAAAAATGAATTAAATAAGATCTTAGACTCATCATACATTAACAGTATAATTGTTTGATCACCGACGAACTAGACATGGTAAGTGTTAACCCTAAAAATAAAATAAAGAAGATCACTCCTACTCGGAAAAACAATATATGGGCAATACTATTGTCACGAGTACTTCCGATGAGATGTACCTATAAAGAACATCCCTCGGAGGATTGCCCTAACCTAAGAGGTTTACAAGAGCACACGAGGAGAAACCTAAGCGTCCCTTGGAAAGTCAAAACGGTGAACGAAAAACAGATATCAACACGGCATCGGAAAAAGAGCAAACCCCGATGGACCCGTACGACTCCGATATCCACCAAATGCGCCAAGAGGGACCACAATGGACCCCGAGTCCTATGAACTTGCAAGAAAACTTCCTTGCTGAACACTCCTCGGAAAAGACGACACTCGGACTTATACGAGGACCCAATTTTGGAGAAAATCAAGAAATAAATGCAAGAACACCCAATGAATGTAGTCCGAGAACTCTGATAAAGAAATCTCACTTTCAGTAAAACAAACATAGCCCTCGGAGACTAAAGCGAGTCCTCGGAGATCAAACCAAGTCCTCGGAGGTCACATTTACACCCACAGAGATCGCTCCTGATTGTTGAAGAGAAGACCCGAATCAAGAAAGAGAAATAAAGTCCCTCGGAAGAATAGATCTATCAAAATCATCTACGCCAGAAGCCCTCGGAGATATCAAGAAACACAAAGACTCATCCCGTCAGCATCCAGTAGATAAGAGATAAACATTATCCTAATTTCACACCTGTATCAACATAACGACGACACCTATCCTTACCAAAACACATGCACAATGACACCTGCTCCTACCCAAGTCTATATAAAGGGATATGATCAGTAGAAAAAAAACAACCTGAGATAACTTAGCTTACTTACTACAACTTGGCATTCAGATACATAAAAAGAAGAAAGGAGGAAAAAGTTCAGGGAATAAAGGAAGGAAATATTCTTGCAATTATTCTTGTTATTTCCACCTATCGTTGCCTCTGAATCACGGACAGGGCGTTCTAACCCAAATAAATATCTTCCGTTAAATAGGGAATAATTCCAAACCCGTTAACAAAGTGGCGCCGTCTGTGGGAACGCCATAATATCTGTCCTCGAGAGAATTCAAGCAGACGTCAGTTAGGATGGATGATCTTTTCGAAAGTGACAGCCTTCCTTTCCCGAACAACAGCTCAGAAGAAACTTTGTCCAATTATGAATCAGGTACAAGAGATTTTATTAATATTCCCCAATCTGTCTATGAAAGACTTATAGATGCTGCACGAACACCCTGGAGGGATGAATCTCTCAGACGCCCGTCCCCCGTGCTCTCCGAGAACGGTGGTTTCCCCTCGGAAGGAGATGCACCTCCGATGGCGTGGAACCCAAATTGGAATCCGTGGCAACAGGCACCCCGACAAACGTCTCGAAGGTACGTAGTTCGTGAAAGAACTCCAGTGAGGGGTCGGGAAGAAATTTCTTGCCCCTCGGAGTGTCGAGGAGAGGTTGAACATTCCTTGTGGGGAATGATGGATGATTTACGAAAAGAATTAGGTGACCTCAAGAAGACCATGGCTCCCGAGGAAGATCCTACATTCAAGACCTCTCCTTTTGTTCTCGAAATTGCTTCAGCTGCCATCCCTTCGGGGATGCGACCTGTCAATATCCCGCTATATACCGGAGAAGCTGATGGAAGGGACCCGCAGGATCACATCCATCAATACTTAGCTGGAATGGACCTCTCTCCTGCCCCCGACCACGTGTTATGCCGCGTATTTCCTGTTACCCTTGGAGGGCGGGCCCAAGCCTGGTTTACTCACCTTCCACCTCGTTCCATCACGAGTTTTGACCGATTAGCTCACTTGTTCGTGCGACAATTTGCCTGCAATCGAAGGTACCCCAAATCTGCCACACATCTTTTTACTATTAAGCAGAAAAAGGATGAATCTTTACGAGAATATATAAAGCGCTTCACGGATGAAGCCCTAGATGTTCCCAACGTTAGCCCGACCATCATGGCGGACATATTAACCCAAGGACTCCGAACGGGAGACTTCTTTAGATACCTTATGGGAAATCGCATTACGGACATGAATGAGCTAATGCAAAAGGCAGAAGTACACATTTTGATGGAAGAGGCCGAGGGAACAAAGAAGCAAATGGAGCAGGAGGATAGTGAACACTTAGAGCGTGCCGAGAAGGAAGCAAAGATCAAAGAAAAGAATAAGGAAGGAAAACCTCCTCAGCACAAAAATGAAGGGGGAGTGGTTAAGAAATTCCTCCGACCCGTGCACTTACCCCCGATGACTGTTACTCCACCAGAAGTGCTCAACATAATGAGGGGTAGCAATGAGTTGCACTGGCCCAGACCGACTAAATTTCCTAACCGAGACAAGGACACTGGGAAATATTGTAAATACCATAAAACTTATGGGCACACTACGGAAGAATGTACTACCCTTCGCTTAGAAGTGCTCCGCCTGTTAGAGATAGGGTATTTGAAGAACTACCTCAAGGAAAATAATCTCGAGGAGCCCAAGGCAAATGTTTGGAAGAGATCACGAAGGGAAGAGGAGGAACAAGAAAGGGAAGAAAGGACGCATAGTCGGAAGTCACGAGAGGGGACAACTGGACGTCTCCAATCCCAAGAGAGAATTAAAGACCGCCGGCAAAATTTACGAGAGAAAACGACAGGATATCAGAGTCTACCTCCTCCACCAGACTCTTATAAAAACAATCCCCCGACAGGGAGAACCATCAATATGATAGAAGGGGGTGAAATCTCCATGACACCTCAGGGTAAAAAGAAGAAATATCTGAAAGAAGCCCGACGAGCAGAGCAAGGATTATCTGTCTGCTCCATTCAAGGGTCAAAACCGCCTAGCATCACTTTCGGACCCGAGGATCTTACGGATGTAATATATCCGCACGAAGATCCGTTGGTTATTTCTGTTGTCATCTACGGGTATGAAATCCAACGAATCCTCATAGATACGGGTAGCTCCGTGGATGTGCTCTTCTTACCTACTTATCTTGCTATGAGGTTGAAACAAGAAACATTGGAAACCGCTGAGGTCCCGTTAGTAGGATTCTCAGGGGAAGCTTGTCAAACCCTCGGAACTGTTACTCTCCCAATGTCATGGGGGAAAGGAGCCCTTCGAAGAACGGAATCTATTAAGTTTTGGGTAGTGGAGGCCTCCTCACGAACGTATAATGTCATCTGCGGAAGACCATCTATTCGGGCCTTCGAGGCTATCCCTTCTACTTTGCATCTTAAAGTAAAGTTTCCCACCTCTTCGGGAATCGGAGAAGTTCGAGGAAGTCAGGCTAAAGCCAGAGAATGCTGTATGAATGCCATTCCCTCGGAAGGGGACGGACCCTCACTCGAAAATAACAAGAAGTGTAAAACCGAGGAAACACGAGTCCAACCTGTGGAAGAGTTAAAAATGGTAGAATTAGTAGAAGGAAGCCCCGAGAAAGTAATCAAGATGGGCATCCATATGGCTCCAGTCATAGAAGGCCAACTGATTTCCCTTCTCAAGCAATTCCATCACCTCTTTGCGTGGGAAGGGGGGCCGCCCGGACGAATCAGCAATAAGGTATGTCAACATTTCCTTAATGTAAAGCCCGGAGCTAAACCTATCCAACAAAAGAAGAGGAAAATGGGCCCCGAGCGTAACAAGATCATCCGCTCGGAAATACAACGCCTTCTCAATTTAAAGCAAATACGAGAAGTTATTTACCCCGAGTGGTTAGCTAATGTCGTGCTAGTTCCTAAGCACGGAGGAAGATGGCGAATGTGTGTTGACTTTACTAACCTCAATGAAGCATGCCCGAAGGATTGTTATCCCTTACCGAGCATAGATCAGCTAGTTGATTCTACCGCAGGATGTGCGTTACTATCAACTTTAGATGGAGACCAAGGGTACAACCAAATCCCGATGGCAACTATTGACCAAGATAAGACCAGTTTCATCACGGATGCATGCACATTTTGTTATTTAGTCATGCCCTTCGGGCTAAAGAATGCTGGAGCTACCTATCAACGGTTAGTAAGTCTTATGTTCACAGGACTTATTGGGAAGTCAGTAGAGGTTTACGTGGATGATACTGTAGTTAAGAGTAATACTTCCGAAGAACATCCCGAGGACCTACGAAAAGCGTTGGTCATCATGAACAACTTTGGCATGAAAGTTAACCCTCGGAAGTGCTCTTTTGGGATCCGAGGAGGAAAATTTTTGGGATTTATGGTTACGGAGAAGGGAATTGAAGTAAACCCCGAAAAATCAGAAGCTATCATGGGGTTACCTACCCCGAGGACGGTGAAAGATGTTCAAAAGTTAACTGGAAGAATGGCCTCGTTGAGTCGGTTTGTCTCCAAGTCCGCAGAAAAAAGGGCTTCCCTTCTTCAAGATACTTCGGAATGTCAAGGAATTTCAGTGGACCCCCCAATGCGAGGAAGCTCTCGAAGAATTAAAAAGGTACATGTTGAAACCACCTTTACTGGTGAAACCTATACCCCAAGAAGAGTTGTTTCTATATTTATCAGTTGGAGAAGAGGATATTAGCGCTGTCTTAGTCAAAGAACAAGATGGGGAACATCACCCGGTATATTACGTCAGCAAAACCCTCCTTGGAGCCGAAATCAGATACACCCTAACTGAGAAACTCGTTCTAACATTGGTTAATACGACTCGTAAGCTACGTCCCTACTTTCTATCCCATCCAATCACGGTGCTAACTAAACACCCCCTGAGGGCAATTCTTAATAAGCCTGAATCATCAGGGAGACTGATAAAATGGGCCGTAGAGCTTACTGAGTACGACATCTCCTATGCTCCGAGACCATCAATTAAAGCGCAAGTTCTGGCAGACTTTGTAACAGAACTTACGAGCGTTGGATCCGAGGAGAAGAAACCACAGTGGCATGTATATGTAGACGGATCCTCGGTAAGCACACATGGGGGGGCTGGAGTAGTATTGGTAAATCAAGAAGGGGAAGAGGAAAGACTTCATTTTGCAGTCAGAATAGATTACCCCCTCTCTAATAATGAAGCTGAGTATGAAGCTCTCCTCATTGGTATGAGACTAGCAAGGGAAGGGGGAATGAAGAGAGTACTCCTCCATAGTGACTCCCAATTGATTGTCCAGCAAGTTAAGGGGTCATATGAGGCCAAAGAAGAAAGGATGCAAGAGTACCTCCGAGTTGTCCGTCAAAGGTCCGAATGGTTCGAAGAGTATGATATAGTTCAAATTCCCCGAAAAGAAAACCAAGAGGCGGACGCCTTGTCCAAAATGGCTACACAAATCGCCGCAGTACATACTCGGAAGATTACTCTACTTCACGTCAATGAGTCTGAAAAAAGTGAAGACCAAGAGGTAAATACCATTTCAGACCCCTTATCTAGTTGGGTAAATCCTATCAAGGCCTACTTACAGAATCCCGAGGGATACTCCTCGGACAAAAATGTTCGGCGAATGATGTTCAGAAAAACCCTCCGATACTTCCTCAAAGACGGAATACTCTTTCGAAGAACATACTCATATCCCCATGCTCGATGCCTTAATGAGGAAGAGGCCCAACTAGCCTTAGCAGAAACTCACGAGGGAGTATGTGGAAGCCATACCAGCGGCGAAAGCATGGTCGGACGCTTGATTCGACAAGGCTACTATTGGCCCACGATGGCCAAAGACAGTAAAAGCCATGCCGAAAGGTGTAAAGCGTGCCAAGCTTACGCCCCTCGGACCTATCAACCCGCAGCTCTTTGGGAACCCCATTTGAACCCTTGCCCCTTCTCTAAGTGGGGTATTGACATACTTGGACCCCTCATCCCTGATGCCGGTCAAAAGAAATTTCTGCTAGTAGCCGTTGACTACTTCACCAAATGGGTGGAAGCGGAACCCCTAGCTAGGGTAACCGCGGGGGCTGTTATCAATTTTCTCTGGAGGAGTATTATTTGTCGCTTTGGTGTCCCTCGGAGCCTAGTAAGTGACAACGGTTTACATTTACGGATCAAGGGTTACAAAAATGGTGCGATCACTGGGAGATAAAACATCGCTTTGCCTCCGTGGGATACCCTCAAGCAAACAGCCAAGTAGAGAGAACCAACAGAACCCTCTTAAAGAACATGAAGGCCCGGCTTGATTGGCATAAAGCTAAGTGGGTTGAGGAGATACCCGGGATATTGTGGGCCTATCGGACCACGCAAAGTGTCGCTACGGGCGAAACCCCTTTTAGTTTATCCTATGGGTGTGAAGCTGTTTTGCCCTCGGAGGTCTCCCTAGAAAGTTGGCGAGTTAAGGAATACGAGGAAGTGGCCAATGGCTCAAATCTAGCCCTTGCCCTGGACCTCCTCGAGGAAAAAAGGACCCGAGTAGCCCTCCGAATGGAAGAGTACAAGGCTCGGATGTCACAATATTATAATGCCAAGGTAAAACCCCGAACCTTTCAAGTTGGAGATTTAGTGATGAAACGAGTAGGGGCCTCTAAGAATGTGGGTAAACTAGATCCACGATGGGATGGACCCTACAAGATAGTGGAAATTGTAGGACCGGCGACTTATCGGCTTGCCAACTCCGAGGAAGCAATACTTCGCAACACGTGGAACGCAAGCAACCTTAGAAAGTATTATGCTTAATGTAATAGTTATACATGAATAAAAAGAGTGTTCATATACGAGGGGATATAGTACAAAAGAAATTAGAGTTGTCCGACAAAATGATGGCTCTATATATGAGACATCAAGACAACCCGATAACACTAAAAACCCTCTGTATTATGAACTAAACTCATTTACTAGCTAAGTCCCTCCCATGGGACGTTTCCCCTCTCGGATAAGTCTTCGGCGTTGCTCCTCGGAAAGGGAGACTGGGTCATCAAAGAACACAGTTCCGGTCGCAAAATCTCTAATAGGTGACGGAGGAAACTCCTCGGAGACTTGACGAATGTTGAGCTCAGGAAGGAGTAAGCCCGAAGGGAACTCTGGTAAAGCTTGTACGGCATCTTGGCACAACTTATAGCCTATGTGCACCAAGTCACGCATCTCACCTCGAAGAGACTCACGAAGATTGGATGGGCCCACCACCTCCAACACAGCTTGGACTCGGGCCATAACCACCTCTATCGCATGAGAACGAGTTATCCCTAGCAGCTGCTGACTCAAGGCATCTCTTTCCAGGATAGCCTGCGTTAGTTGCTCCTCCGAGGACCGCATTTGGCCACGTAACTCCTCAATTCTCCTCCCTAAATTCGATACGCGGGCTCTTTCAAGCACTAATTGGCGTTCTAACTCCCACGCCTTATCCTTCTCGGATTGTAACACATGGATATGAGTGTCCTGAGCGGACTTATGAACTTCCTTCAAATGAGCTATCTCCACTTGAGCCTCCAAGAGACCTCGCTCTAACTCATCCCGACGACGATATACTAAGCCTGGATCTGAAGAGGAACTTCCGTAAGATCCGAGAGCATCCAACACCATATAAATCTGCTCAAAAAACAAAAAAGTGGCATCAGACCGGAAGACAGGTTAGTATTAAATAAAATAAATAAATACCTCACACAGGTCTTTACAGGCTAAATCTTGTAGAACGGGTACCGAAAGGGTTTTTATCAGCTCACAATCTGTTACGTTCAATAAACCACTAAGAAAGTTTCGGCAAAATCCCACTGCTGATCCGAGAGGAGAAACATCCTGATTAACCACGGGGGGAAGAGTTCTCTCGAGGGAAGGACGCTCATCGGGCGGTGGTACAGGAATACGATCAGGAATATCTTCCCGGGGCGGCAAATCCTCTGTACCAGAGGAGAGAAGATACTCCTCTAATACATTTACCACGGTAGAATTATGAGGAATAGGCTGTGATGCTATGGGACTCAGGTAGAAGTCCGTTTGGGAAAGAGCTGCTATCGGATCCGATGGCCCAGAAGGAATTATATAACTGACTGGGGGGGCTGCTAAAGGTTCCTCCTCCTCCGAGGAAATCTCAACCATTGCCTCACTCACAAGGGGAGAGGAATCACCCACCTCCGGCCTCCCGGGACTCCTATGCAGCGCCCTCCCCAAGAAAACGTCTGTAGAAGACCCAAGAGAAAATGCTCCCATCTCCGCTCCTGCCAAAATTGTCAGTAGGAAAACGGTCCGAGAACACCTATAAAGTTTACAGGTTAAAGAATGGTTAGTAAAACTTACGAAAATGAAAGTTGCTGTGAAGAGGACGAGAAACAGGAGTACATCCCTCTACCCCCTCTTGTAAACCTGCCAAAATCAAAGCCTCGGGGAAATCCAATAGCCCCGACATGTCATGAGAACCTGAGAAAAGTCCCGAGTCAAGCAATACCTCCCTCACTTGCCCTTGCGCTTCGGTGTTGGGGGCAATATAACCCAGACCCCATCGGATGGGTACACCCCACGATCTGGCTGATTGACCTCTCGGACGGACAAAGAAAAATCTCCGCCTCCAATCCCCTCTACTAGAATGGGAACTGGATACACGAGTGAAGATATTTTCCTTATCCCGATAGGTCAAGCTGAAAAAGGGAGTCCCCTCTGAGCAAGGTCGAAAGGTGAATATTGTTCCCACCCGATAAGGGGACATCGGAAGGTTTAAAAGCTCACTACGAAGGACATATCCCACTAAATGGCTATAGGAAATCGGTGTTAACTGACTCGGACACACCTGCCAATACCAAAAGAGTATTTGGAAGAAGGGATGGAAAAACATCCGTAACCCACAACGCATCTGGTCGGTATAAACGGTCATATAACCCGAGGGAGGTGCGTAAGCCCTCTGGCCCGAGGAAGGCACTAGTATGTCATAATCTTCAAAATCGAGGTTATAACCGGTGAAAAGAGATCTTACCGAATTTTCACACTCTGTACTCATAGTGGATCCTACACGTCCTCTACCTATCAATCGAGACGGGTTAAGAGGAATCAAATCAAACTCCGAGGACTCATCCGCCAAAGGGTATGGCTCCCTACCCATGAATATCTCCCTGATATGGTTGACTCTACGTGAATTTGTAGATGGAGTCCTACGAGCCACTCCAAGAGAGGAACTAGCACCAAGTGTCGCTTGATTTTCGGATGGACTGTCCCTCGGAGGAACCCGTGATGATCCCGAAGGACTCCGAGCGATATCCCGAGAAGAACTACAAGACGAAGCTGAACCGCTTCTTCTATAATAAGGAGGCATCATCGTATCAGGTAAGTATTATCTTCGTACTTGCAATTATGGAAGAAAATCAATGGTTAATTATGATTACAGAAGTAAAGATAAGTGTATAATTGGTAAAGAGCCTAAGTGCATATATACTCTTTAATTCAAGGTTAAAAGAAGAAGTTTAGATTCTTATTATGTTAGCTGAGGGACACGTGTTAAAAAACTTTTTGATTAAGAATGACACGTACCCTATTTAACCATGCAAAGCAACACCTCCTACTTAGGAAGTCTACTTAGTCAGCAACTTCATGAGAATTATTATTATCCATGTTAATTGAATTTTAACTATACAAACAAAAATAGAAAAAGGGAAATTGAACAAAATGTTTATTCAAGCCGAAGAGCCCTCGGAAAGGATGATAAGTACAAAAAATGTTTATTTAAAAAGTAAAAAAATTATGTAGAATAAAATTAAGCCCCCGTAGAAGGAGGAAGGAAAGAAGTTGTCTCCTCAGCAGAAGTACCCAATGAAGCAAGACGAGAAATTGGAGAAAATACTCCCCCGGAGCCACTGGCTCTTGGACTCGGACTTGTAGCAGAGCGCATTGGTGACGGTGTCGGAGAATCTCGAGAAGATAGCAAACCCCCAAACCTACCCACAAAGTAACGGCAGTCGTCGGGAGTTGGCTTCTTTAACTTGCGAAGATCAAAAGACTTGGAGAAGTCAACATCCGACCTTACCAAAGATTTCGCCAACCTCGCACACTTCAAATAACCCCACAAAAGATGGCCCATCAAGAGCTCGTGAGAAGGCATCTCGGATACTCCTGACTGCTGCCGTGAAATCTCTTGCTGAGCAAATTGAACAGCTGCATCCACCTTAACCCGCACGTCCTCGGGAGACAGAAAGTTTACCAACTTTCCCTCGGCTGACTCAGCCCTATCAGTAACCTGGCCCAATGTCTCCTGGAGAACCCTCTCTCTCTCTCATTCCCGTCCGCCACCGCCTTCTCGAGAGCCGCAATACGAGCAGTGAAGACCCCTTCGGACTCTTCCCTTTCCTTCTTCAAAAGAGCTATCTGAGCCATTGCAGCCTTCTCGGATGCCTCCATCTTCTTGTAGGCGGACTCGGCAACATTCAAGTTATGTTGCAAACCCTCTTTCGCCTTCTCTGCTTCATTAAGAGCGAATTCGTAGTCGGAAATCTTGGTGTGAAGAATGTCCTCCCTAGTCTGACTCTCTTTATCCCGGACTAAGAGAGGTGCTAGTTGCGCTCGGAGAGCTTCCACCTCCTCTATATCCTTCCGACCACGTTCTTCTACGGCAGTAACGGCCTCCCGAGTCTTTCCGATCTTTTAAGAGGATTAATTTAGAAAAACTTACCATGAGCCCCAACCAGTTAAGACTGGTGTACAAAAATTGATACCCCTCGGCGGGTGTTGAATTGGAGGAGGCGAAAAATTGGAGGATGTCTTGGTATGCTTCCCCCACTGACCTAGACGAGAATGGCCCCCCGGACCCACTGGGGGGAATGGACCCACTGGGAGGAATGGACCCACTGAGAGGAACGGGCCCCTGAAATGTATGACCCTCGGAGACAGAGTCACTGGAACATACCCCCTCGGAGGAGTCATATCCGGTACCGGAGTCGTCACTTCCGAATTTGTGAACACAGCCCGAGAACCACCGACTGCTGTGGACGGGCTAGTCTCTCCTAACAGGGACTTCAGAATCCCCTCCTTCACATCCCGATCCTCGGAAGAAGGATCAAACTCCCCTTGAGTATCTTCGGAATCCCCTTGTAAAGCTTCCGGCTCGGGAATGTTGAATTGGGCCAGAAAATCTTCCTCTACACAAGATACTCACTGTCGATGAGAAAGAGAATGAAACTAGAAAAAATTATTAAGAAGAACGAGTAAGGAATACTCACCATATAATGAAGGGTCTTCTACCATCGGAGCTTTTCCTTTATCCATAGCTACTACATCAAAAGGAAGAGTGTCAACACATCAGCAGATGTCACGAGTAAGGTATGAAAATCTCATTAACATTTCATAGAAACTCACCACGAGGAGCGGATTCGGAAACTATCGGAGGCTGAGGAGAAGGACCCTCGGAAGATAAGTCTATTACTTCAGTAACCTTCTGAGCAGATTCTTCCTCGGTAACACTCGGAAAGATCCCCTCCTCGGAAACTCTCGGAGAAGTTCCTATATTAGATTCAGAAGCAGGTAAACTCCCTGACTCGGATTTGGAAACGGGCACCAAAGCCAAATCCCAAGGAGCTACTTGACGCAAGGGAACAACGCTCCTCACGACCCCCGTCATATCCATGCATAAAAGAGAATGGTCCTCGTAAAATCCACCCTTCTCCGAACCCATATGCCTAGTCTCCGGAGCATTAACCTCCTCCTCCTCGTGATCACCCTCCTCTGGTATCTCTGAGACACCACTAGGAGTAGGCTCCCTCGGACTCGACTGCAGATAGTAGTTCGCCATGACCTCCCCTGCATCATCCCACCAACAATGTTCATAAGCATAATTTACTGCTGTACTCGGATAAAGAGTAAAAGAATAAATAAAGGAACTTACGAAAGAGACTCCTAGCATCAGGAGACAAAGACAAGGGCCTCTCCACGGCGTCATCGGTGAAAACTACGTGGTGAAGCCCAGAGGTCTAGTATAACATTGTGAAATCCTCCGACTCCATCAATTTATGCTGGGAAATTATCGGAGATAAAACCGCATCCTGGTCCAAGACATGCACGGGAGTAGTGCCCTCTCGCCAATCGAAAGGCATATCCCATTCACCATCAACAGGTCCCACGAAGAAGTACCTGTTCTTCCAAACGCTATGTGAGGTAATAGTAGCACCCAAGATCCTCTTCGTGGAGTCACCCGAGTTGTCCCGGTGACGAACATTGTAAAAAGGATATCCCCCGGGCGACACCGCCACATCAAAAATTGAAAGGAAGTGAGTCACCGAGCACTCTAGTCCATTTACGTGACACCAAAAGACATAAATACAAATGGCGGCAAACCCATTCGGCACCATTTGACTCGGACAAATGTTACAAGTCTTGAAAAGCTCACAGAAAAAAGGAGACATGAAGGAACGCCACCCGTACTTCACCTGGGCAAAAAATACTGTTAACATACCCGGAGGAGGATAACACGCTCTCTCGCTTTTAGTCGGAATCCGGAATACCATATTCTTCTGAAGGACCCCGGTTGAGGTAAACAGATCCGCCACCTGCTTACGAGTAACAATACTTGGCATCTTTTCCACCTTAGCGAAAGTCCGAAGGGGTGGCTCCTTTGACTTAGGAACCCTAGCCTTTTTCGAGGAGGTGGCGCCGCCCTCGGCAGCAGCAGCAAGCTCTCCCTTGCGTTTACGAGTAACAACTCCCACCGGAATACTCCTTACATTTACAGAAGTGTTAATCGGAGCAGTGATTTCCGAGGAAGTAGCAGCAGCAACGGAATCAGTATGGGCAGAAGAAGCCATAGCAACAGAGGGAAGCTTTTGAAAAAAGGAAAAAAGGAACGAATGAATTTGCTGGGAATTTGAATCGAAGAATATGGAGAGTAAAGGATAATAGAAGAGATATTACTTTGAGAGAATTATCAGATTTGTGAGAATGAAAAAGAAAGGGCAACAGTATCCCTATTTATAACCGTGAGCTACAACGGTCAGATGTCTTCAAAACGTGGCCGTCGTCTACCTCTCCACGTAACTGCTGCATGACCGCGCCACGCTATCAATATTCTGACCGTTGCCAACGGTCAGATACTTTAAAATTCAAAGCCGGTCAAAGCACCAGCCCACAACCTGCGCCCCGAGATCCTCGCATGCTTAATAACCATACCCTAAGGGTATCCAGGTAAAATCACTTGCAAAACTCTGAATACATATATATTTACCCCTCGTAAAAATATCAAAAAATAAATATAGGGACACTAAGCAAGAAATAACCCCTCGCCTCACTGAGGATGATGATATAAAATTTCGCATGTCTCTACGAGGACAGTCGAAATTTGGGGGGGCTAGTGTTAACCCTAAAAATAAAATAAAGAAGATCACTCCTACTCGGAAAAACAATATATGGGCAATACTATTGTCACGAGTACTTCCGATGAGATGTACCTATAAAGAACATCCCTCGGAGGATTGCCCTAACCTAAGAGGTTTACAAGAGCACACGAGGAGAAACCTAAGCGTCCCTTGGAAAGTCAAAATGGTGAACGAAAAACAGATATCAACACGACATCGGAAAAAGGCCAAACCCCGATGGACCCGTACGACTCCGATATCCACCAAATGCGCCAAGAGGGACCACAATGGACCCCGAGTCCTATGAACTTGCAAGAAAACTTCCTTGCTGAACACTCCGCGGAAAAGACGACACTCGGACTTATCCGAGGACCCAATTTTGGAGAAAATCAAGAAATAAATGCAAGAACACCCAATGAATGTAGTCCGAGAACTCTGATAAAGAAATCTCACTTTCAGTAAAACAAACATAGCCCTCGGAGACTAAAGCGAGTCCTCGGAGATCAAACCAGGTCCTCGGAGGTCACATTTACACCCACAGAGATCGCTCCTGATTGTTGAAGAGAAGACCCGAATCAAGAAAGAGAAATAAAGTCCCTCGGAAGAATAGATCTATCAAAATCATATACGCCAGAAGCCATCGGAGATATCAAGAAACACAAAAACTCATCCCGTCAGCATCCAGTAGATAAGAGATAAACATTATCCTAATTTCACACTTGTATCAACATAACGACGACACCTATCCTTACCAAAACACATGCACAATGACACCTGCTCCTACCCAAGTCTATATAAAGGGATATGATCAGTAGAAAAAAAACAACCTGAGATAACTTAGCTTACTTACTACAACTTGGCATTCAGATACATAAAAAGAAGAAAGGAGGAAAAAGTTCAGGGAATAAAGGAAGGAAATATTCTTGCAATTATTCTTGTTATTTCCACCTATCGTTGCCTCTGAATCACGGACAGGGCGTTCTAACCCAAATAAATATCTTCCGTTAAATAGGGAATAATTCCAAACCCGTTAACAGTAAGGGTTCGTTTGGTTGGCGCTAACAGGTCATATTAGCTCATTTAAAACCAAATTGAACAGTATTTGGACCAGTTTTGGTAGTTCATGATAAAACTGAGTCATCCATATTCAATATGAATGACTCGGTCTTCTTCAACGTTTTTAATCCGTGGTGATGAGCCGTTTTCCCGGATATGACTTTAACATTAATTTATACTTTACACTAAATTACTAAAATATTCCCGTTATTAACATATCTCTACCCTCCAAACTATTGTTTCAGTTTCACATTCATTTGCCAAAAATCAAACTTTGGCAGTAAACCCTAGCTCATCATACTCCTCTCAACAATTGCAAAGAAGATTTGGCCGGAATATTCGAATTTTTCGATCAGATTTTGAACGAAAAATGTCGATGACCATGCTATCGTTGATCTCCACCACCGTCTTAACGGTGGCGATTGCGCTGAAGTACTCCACCACCGTCTTACAAAGAATAGGTTTCTGTAGATTTTGTCAAGATGCATGGTTGCTTGTATTAGACTTAGTAAGTTGTCGCAATCTAGCTTAGTGTATTGTAAGATTAAATAATGATAAATACATTTTTATCATAAAAGTAATCATTTTCGTTGGAGACATTTCGCAATTAATATTCCAACAAGCCCGAAATAGCTCACGAGATGCCGTTTGATGTCGAAAAATAATAAACAGACAAAAAAAAAAATCCTTTTCAATAATTTGACATGCAAGTTTTTCTCTTTTTGTTGACGATGTGGATTGGCGCTTATATATCATATTGCCTAGAGCGCAGGCAAATATTTCCCTACAAATTGTCCAATGGTTTTCAAAAGATTACATATTCATATAACTCATCCACAAAATACAATAAATAATAAGTAAAAAATATTATTTTTTTTTTTTTAATTTACGGTAAAGTTTATATAGGGTCCTCCATGACAGATATGAGATTGATTGATCCTCAAATACGTTGTCCACTTGCATGTAAGTTGTAACAAATTAAAGTTCATAAAGTGGATCAAGTCATTTCACGCTTTATTTTTCACAAAATTGTCATGCCGTGTTTTTTTGTAGCTTTAATACGATTAGCAGTTTGATCTAGCACGAACATTTTTTGCCAGTTTGTTTCTAAATTATCAGTTTTTTTCATAATTAAACAACTCGCAATTAATTTGTTAGCTTAGATAGCTATCAATTAATATATATTTGTTTTTATTACAACATTTACACTCATTAGATGTTTTTTGTTTAATAATTGGTGGAGAATACGAAATAGTTATAGAAATGTTATATATAAGATAAGAGTACTAAATATGGAGTAGCTACAAGTATAACTGTATAACTATATGATATATATGCCTCTTAGGTCTTAAGGATCTAGCTTCATGCGTCTGATTATCATATACTTATCGCATTTAAATTATGTCGAGACGAAAATTGTTATGACACAAGTTAATGACCACATATTTGATGATTGGAGTTTATTGGACAACAAAATCACTTGTTGGGCTGCCGAAAGCTGGCCGGCCATGTGGAGCTCAACTGGAGCATGTGTCCTCAAGTTGCCATATAGTTATTTCACATGACGGAAATTTCTCTCGGTGGGCGTTAATTCTCTCTCTCTCTCCTTTTTATGATAACGAACGAAAGTTTTCATGTAGGCTTTTTTTTTTTTTTTTCATCTTACCACCTTGTAATGTGGAAATCTGAATACAAAAAAGAAAAAGAAAAGGGTTGATAACAATGTTCCGAGGGCTCACAAGAAGAAAAAGAAATATTCCGAGGGCTCACTAGAAATTAGTTCTGATGATGAGATTCGTTTAAATTTTAGAGTTGATAACATTATTTGAAATACTTATTATTAAAGTATCAATAAGAATATAATATTTTAGAGAGAAAAATGCAACAATTAAAACGAAACAAACAATCGTCTCAGATTTAAATGGCATGCGCATAGAGGCCTTAGGTGGTGTTTGCAAACTTTAATGAAAAAGTAGAAGTTTAAAATTTTAAGTAAGTTTCAAAAATACTTAAATTTAAAAGTTGAGAGTGTTTGCAAAATAATTTTGAATTTGAAATTATTCAATTATTTAATTTAAAAATACTCACCATAAGTCAAAAGCACTCTCACGCCAACTTTAAGATTGTGGAGAGTTTTTTAACTTAAAAAAAGTTATGTAACCAAAAAAGCTACTTTTGCAAACACCCCAAAATCACTTATTCAAATAAAAAGTTGATTATAGCTTCTTTAAAGAGTTTGCAAACACCACCTTAGTCCAATGCATGCACGAGTTCCATTTTTTCCTCCGCCACGGGCAACGTTTCCGGCTATACATGTAACCTATATTGCATTTAATTAATTGGTAAACCTCTTAACATAATGTTGCTAAGTATTCTTAACTAGATAAATTACAAATCTTATAAATAGAGACCCAAACCAAATGATTCTCAGAAGTAACAAAACACAGACACACTCTGAGAAGTAATAAAATGAGATTGTTAGCAGTTATTCTTGTACTAGTCGTGCTGCTTTTTTGTGGACAAGTTGCACAAACACGAACAAATAGAAGTAATATGCATTGCGTACTTATTAGCCGGCTTCATAGCTGCGACTTCGCCGTCCAAAAATTCAAAGTAATTCCGACCCCCAAATGTTGCGGTCTTTACAAGGCAAACTCACAATGTCTTTGCTACTATGTTCAACAAATTCAGAACCTCCTTGCTTTTTTAAAAGCCTCGACTGCTGTAGCATCAAACTCAAGTGTTGTCAGAATAAAAGTATCTGAGCGTTGTGTATTCTCCGATTGTTAATTTATTTAATCTCAAGTTCATGTATGTAATATCACTAGTTTTGAATCTTGATCCTATCGTCCTTTAATTTGTTATTTTCTGTTGGGTTCGTGTGTTGTTGTAACTTAATTTACTATACCGTATGCGAACAACTTATGTGGCTCGTCACTTGTTTGAAATTGGATAAATATTGTGGAATATAGATTAATACCTCCTATCTATAAATCTTCATAAGAAATGTAAAATAAACTAATATTGCATTAAAAGTAAAATCATTTGCTCGTCATTAAAATTAAAGAAACCTGTTAACCCTAAAAAATAAATAAGGGATTATACAAGTTAAACAAAAGATTAACCCTTAAATTAGGGATTAATCCCAAGGGCGATATTATCGTCACGAACACTCTCGTATGTCACATACCCTACTATGGTATGACGTGGCACCCGAAGAGATAATAGTCCCTCGGAATTCACATATCCTACTAGGATACGACGTGGCACCCGAGTGAACACCCAAGCGTCCATTGGAAAGTCAAGATGAATAAAAATAAGATATCAACGTGGCATCGGAAAAAGAGTAAACCCCGATGGATCCACGCGACCCTGATATCCATCACTGCGCCAAGAGGGACCACTATACGAGAATACTTCCTTACTGAACACTCCTAAAGCCCTCGGAATCATCACCCCGAAGGCTAAAATTCATAAAACAACGTCCTACTCAAAGCACCAATCACCAAAGTCACTTACCCCGAAAGCCCAAGCCAAGAAGGTTACTCAGCCAAAGACATGAAGCCCTCGGAGAATGATTCCTGAAGGAGCCACTACTCTCACGACGACCAAAAACGCTCAGAACCCATACTAAGGGGATCCATATACAAGAATACAGCCTTACATGCAAATTGATGCTCTCGGAGCCCACCTTACAAGCCTAGAGGAACAAATATGCCCCTCGGAGAACTCTACCAGAGAAGCCGACGAGGAAATAGCTGTCCCCGGAACAGAAAACCCCTCGGATACTCACTCCACTTCAACTAATGAACCTCCTCATGAAATCCAGCCCCTCGGAGAAAAGAAAACAGAAGATTCAGTCCATCAAAGAGAAGAAAACAGAAGAAGCAACCCCTCGGAACTCCCCACAGCCCTCGGACAAGATAAGGATCAGCTTAGTCAGCGCTTTGTCAACAAGATATACCTTATCTTTTGAAAGGACACTTGTAACACATGCAGCATTACACTTGTAACACATGCAGCACATTCATAGTGACATAAACACCCTCCCATACCTATATAAGAGAAAAGAAGGAGAGATAGAAAGGGGGAGGACAGAAGATACACTAAAAACTCACTCGGAAAAAAGCATAAGATCATATTTATGCTCTTCGGGAGTAAGAAGTTCAGGGAATAAAGGAAGGATATTTTCGTAATTTTCCCTAATAGTCATTTACTTTCTTTGAACCACGGATAACGGCGTTCCGAACTCATAAATAAATCGGTTAATCGGGTATTATTCCAAACCTGTTAACAAAATGGCGCCGTCTGTGGGAACGCCGTAGAAGTTGTCCTCGAGCGTGTTCAAGAAAGCAAACCAACTATGGAAAATTTGTTTCATAGTGAAATCCACCCGCCCCATCTGGACAATTCGGAGGAAACCGTAGCGAATCGTCGTTCCGATGAAAGGGATTTCATCAATGTTCCCCGATCCGTTTTTGAAAGACTAGTGGAAGCCACCACTCGAGTTAATCTCCAAGAATTCGAGACTCCCCTGGAAACAGTCCCAGGACCTCCGCACCAGGGAGATTATCCCTCGGAACAGGGCGAAGTTTACGCAAGAGGGGCGCCATGCCCTACCCCAATCTCGTGGTACCAGGAAACTCCTCGGAGGACGCTAAGGCGTTATGATCATCTGGAAACTCCGAGGATGATCCAGAGGGAAGAAAGGTCTCTCCCCGTATATCGCCCCCCCCTATTATTACTCCCAATGGAGAACCAACCTTCTGGGGAATCCTTGAAGATCTACGAAAGGAAGTAGGAGATCTCAAGAGAACTGTAGGACCCAAGGAAGATCCGACGTTTAAGACATCTCCCTTCATTCCTGAAATAGCCTCTGCCCCGATTCCTTCAGGAATGCGGCCTATTAATGTACCATTGTATACAGGAGAAGCCGATGGGAGAGATCCGCAAGATCATATACATCAATATTTGGCAGGAATGGACCTATCATCTGCCCCGGACTATGTCCTGTGCCGAGTGTTCCCTGTTACTCTCGGAGGACGAGCCCAATCTTGGTTTACCCATCTCCCTCCCAATTCAGTGGTCAGCTTTGACCGATTGGCTCACCTGTTTATACGCCACTTCGCCTGTAACCGTAGGTATCCCAAATCGGCCACTCATCTTTTTACTATTAAGCAACGAAAGGATGAATCCCTTCGGGAATATATAAAACGTTTCACGGACGAAGCGCTGGATGTTCCGAACGTCAGCCCAACCATTATGGCCGATATTCTGACACAAGGACTCCGAGCGGGAGAATTCTTCCGATACCTGATGGGGAATCATGTCACGGATATGAATGAACTCATGCAACAAGCTGAAACTCACATTCTTATGGAGGAAGCCGACCAGACAAAGAGAGGGCTGGAGAAGGATGACAATGAACGTCACGAACAGACGGAAAAGGAAACTAAGACCAAAGAGAAGGGCAAGGAAGGAAAACCACCCCTCGGAAGGACGATGGGGAGACGGTCAAGAAATTCCTTAAACCCGTGCCCCTTCCTCCGATGACCCTAGCTCCCGTGGAAGTACTCAACGTGATGCGGGGTAATGAATAAGTGCGTTGGCCCAGGCCTGCCAAATTTCCCAATAAAGATAAGGATACGGGTAAGTACTGTAAATTCCATAAAACTTATGGACACACTACCGAGGAGTGTACTACCCTGCGAAGAGAAATACTTCGCCTTCTGGAGGCGGGATATCTGCATAACTACCTAAAAAGAAACAATCCCGAAGAGCCCAAAGCGCATGTGTGGAAAAGGTCCCGAGGAGGACCTGACGAGGAAGAGGATGCTCCCCACCGGCAGTCACGAGAACAAACCGCGGAACATCGGCGGAGGTCCCAAGAAAAGACCAGAAAGCGGCAAAGATCCCCCCGAGAAAGAACCGCTGCGTCTCCGCGGCAATCACGGGAAAGGACCACAGGGTATCGGGACCTACCTCCCCCTCCCGACACGTACGAGGTCAACCCCTCCTCGGGGCGGACGATCAACATGATAGAGGGAGGAGATATTTCCAGAATACCCCGGGGTAAGAAGGCAAAATATCTCAAAGAAGCCCGACGAGCGGGACAAGGGCTCCCGGTATACTTCGCCCAAGGGGCCAGATTACCAAATATCACTTTTGGACCCGAAGACCTGAAAGGGGTAGTCTACCCCCACGAAGATCCTTTGGTAATTGAAGCTACTATCTATGGATTTGAGATCCAGCGTATCCTCATAGATACGGGCAGCTCTGTGGACGTCTTGTTTTTTCCAACCTATCTAGCCATGGGATTGAAGAAGGAGCAACTGGAGGTGGCTGAAGTCCCTCTAGTAGGTTTCTCTGGCGAAGCCTGTAATACACTCGGAACCGTGACCCTGCCAATGTCGTGGGGAGAGGGAGCCCTACGAAGAACGGAACCCACCAAATTTTGGGTGGTGGAGGCTTCGTCAAGGACATACAACGCTATATGCGGAAGACCCTCTATTCGGTCATTCGAAGCGATCCCCTCTACCCTTCACCTTAAGGTAAAATTTCCTACCTTGGCAGGTATCGGAGAAGTCCGAGGAAATCAAGCTAGAGCCAGAGAATGCCGAATGAATGCCCTACTCCCCGAAGAGGACGAAAACCCCTCGGATAATGGCAAGAAACGGAAAGTCGAAGAAACCCGAGTCCAACCTATTGAAGAACTCAAGATGATAGAACTTGTGGAAGGAAACCCCGCTAGGGCGATCAAAATGGGCACTAATATGGAACCTGAGTTGGAGGCCCAACTGATATCCGTTCTAAAGGAATTTTGTCACCTTTTCGCATGGGAAGGAGGCCCCCCGGGACGGATCAGCAATAAGGTATGCCAACATTTCCTTAATGTAAAGCCGGGGGCTAAACCCATTCAACAAAAGAAGAGAAAAATGGGGCCCGAACGTAACAAGATTATCCGATCAGAAATTCAACGGCTTCTCAGCTTACGACAAATCCGAGAGGTCGTGTATCCCGAGTGGCTGGCCAACGTGGTCTTGGTCCCTAAGTCGGGAGGAAGATGGAGGATGTGCGTCGACTTCACCGATCTCAATGATGCTTGTCCAAAGGACTGCTATCCCTTACCAAGCATAGACCAATTAGTTGACTCTACCGCCGGTTGTGCCCTCTTGTCGACTCTGGACGGGGACCAAGGATACAATCAAATCCCGATGGCATTCCCGGACCAGGACAAAACCAGCTTCATTACGGACGCAGGTACCTTTTGTTATCTAGTCATGCCCTTCGGACTTAAGAACGCAGGAGCTACATATCAACGATTGGTGAACCTCATGTTTGCGGGACTCATTGGGAAAACTGTGGAAGTATATGTGGACGACACGGTCGTCAAAAGTCGTTCTGCGAAAGATCATCCCGAAGACTTACGAAAAACACTGGCTATCATGGATCGCTTTGGGATGAAGGTAAACCCTCGGAAATGCTTCTTCGGTATCCAAGGAGGCAAATTTTTGGGGTTCATGGTCACCGAGAAGGGCATAGAAGTTAACCCCGAGAAAGCTGAAGCAATTGTTGGGTTACCAACCCCAAAATCCATAAAGGACGTGCAAAAGTTGACCGGACGAATGGCCTCCCTCAGCCGATTTGTCTCCAAATCAGCGGAGAAAGGACTCCCGTTCTTTAAAGTCCTTCGGAATATCAAAGAATTCCAGTGGACTTCCCAATGTGAAGAAGCTCTCCAGGAATTGAAAAGATATATGGTAAGACCACCCTTGCTGGTCAAACCTTCGCCCCAGGAAGAACTTTTCGTATACCTATCCGTAGGAGAGGAGGCTATCAGAGCGGTACTGGTCAAAGAGCACGAGAGAGAGCATCATCCGGTCTACTACGTTAGCAAAACTCTCCTCGGAGCGGAAACCAGGTATACTCTGGTAGAAAAACTTGTACTCACTTTGGTTACTACGACGCGTAAATTACGCCCATATTTCCTCTCCCACCCGATTACTGTTCTGACTAAGCACCCTCTACGAGCAATTCTCAACAAACCCGAGACCTCGGGAAGACTAATAAAATGGGCCGTCGAGCTAACGGAGTATGATAAATCCTATGCCCCGAGACCTTCCATCAAAGCCCAGGTGCTAGCAGACTTTGTGGTAGAACTTACGGGAATCGAAGTGGAAAGGACAGAACCTCTGTGGCATGTCTACGTGGATGGTTCCTCCGTAAATACGCATGGCGGAGCTGGAGTAATCTTGATTAACACGGAAGCTGAGGAAGAGGCGCTACATTTTGCGGTTAGAATTGATTACCCCGTATCCAATAACGAAGCCGAATATGAAGCCCTCCTTGTTGGAATGAGGCTCGCTCGGGAAGGCGGAGTACGAAAAGTCCGCCTGCATAGTGACTCTCAGTTAATTGTCCAGCAAGTTCAGGGTACCTATGAAGCCAAAGAAGAAAGGATGCAGAGTTATCTTCGAGTGGTCCATCGGGCCAAAGCCTGGTTTGATGAGTATCAATTAGTGCAGATCCCCCGAGGGGATAATCAGGAAGCCGATGCCTTGTCCAAAATGGCTGCACAATTAACCACCATTCGTACTCGGAAAATCACTCTGTTACATATGAGCGAATCAGAGAGGACTGAACCTGAAGAGGTGAGCGCCACCGCGGCAAGCCCTTCGATAAGTTGGATAACACCCATTAAAGCCTACTTACAAGATCCTGAAGGATACTCCGAGGACAAGTCTGTCCGATGGACGATGTCTAAGAAGACCATCCGATATTTCCTCAAAGACGGAATACTATTCCGAAGGACGTACTCTTACCCTCATGCCCGATGTTTAAACGAGGAGGAGGCTCAACTTGTCCTGGCAGAAACTCACGAAGGGGTGTGTGGTAGCCATACTAGTGGCGGAAGCATGGCTGGACGAATAATCCGACAGGGTTATTATTGGCCCACGATGGCCAAAGATTGCAAAAACCACGCGGAAAAGTGCAAGTCATGTCAAGTTTATGCCCCTCGGGCTTACCAGCCAGCGGCTCCATGGGAACCCCATTTGACCACATGTCCTTTCGCCAAGTGGGGAATAGACATAGTAGGTCCACTTATCCCCGATGCTGGTCAAAAGAAGTTCCTACTCGTAGCAGTAGATTACTTCACCAAATGGGTGGAGGCGGAGCCCTTAGCACGAATAACTGTAGGGGCGGTCATTAACTTCTTGTGGAAGAATATTCTGTGCCGTTTTGGGGTCCCTCGGAGCTTGGTAAGTGACAATGGCCTGCAATTTACTGACCAAGGGTTAGAAAAATGGTGTGATCATTGGGAGATTAAACACCGTTTTGCTTCGGTGGGATACCCTCAAGCCAACGGACAAGTCGAGAGAACTAATCGCACTCTCCTGAAAAATATGAAGGCCCGACTCGACTGGCACAAAGCCAAATGGGTTGAAGAGATACCCGGCATATTATGGGCCTATCGGACCACACAAAATACCGCCACAGGAGAAACCCCTTTCAGCCTCTCTTATGGTTGTAAAGCAGTGGTACCCTCCGAAGTCTCGATCGAGAGTTGGCGAGTCAAAGAATACGAAGAAGTGGCCAATAGTGCTAACTTAGCTCTGGCCCTTGATCTCTTAGAAGAGAGAAGAATCCGAGCCGCCGTTCGGGCTGAAGAATACAAAACTCGGATGGCACGGTACTATAACGCCAAGGTAAAGATTAAAGCTTTTCAAGTAGGTGATTTAGTGCTAAAACGAGTTGGAGCTTCCAAAAACATAGGCAAGCTTGAGCCCTGATGGGAAAGACCCTACAAAATAGCGGGAATTGTCGGACCCGCAACTTATCTACTTGCTAACTCCGAAGGCGCCACTCTTCGCAATACGTGGAATTCCTTCAATCTTAGAAAATACTATGCTTAATGTAACATCTTCATTGTTACATGAATAAAACTGTTTGTTGATAAAGAGACGGTTACGATACATTCGAATCCGATAGGGTACATAGGTTTGCAAAACAAAAAAGGTAGCCTTACACAGGAAATCATTACAAGCAACCTAACCCCGAGGAGCCATCTACTAGATGGACAGTCATCGGACTCCAAAAGACCACCTACTACAAGTTAAACACTATCTACTACTCCTCTCGCAAAGGACGCTTCCCTTCTCGGATAAGGCGACGATGCTGATCTTCGGATAGGGCTATTGGATCCGCCAATAACACGCCCTCGGATGTTACGGGACTATCTTCAGGAAAGATGGGATGAAGATTAAGCTCAGGAATGACCCAGTCCCTGGGGCACTCTGGCAATATTTGAACCACATCCGTACCAAGTCGATACCCGATGCGGACCAGATCACGCATCTCCTTTTGTAAAGACTCCCTAAGAGCTGAAGGACCCGCGATATCCAAAACAGCTCGAATTCGAGCTACCACCAGAGCAACGTCGTGGGCGCGAGTAATCTCCAGCACCCGACGAGTTGCCGCATCCCGTTCCTGAATCATTTGCAGTAATTGCTCATCGGAGCGGCGAAGTTGACTCTTCAACTCCTCCAAACTCGCATGAAAACTCATTACCCGGGTCCTCTCTAGCATCAACTGGCGCTCCACTTCCCAAGACTTATCCCTCTCAATCTGAAGGACCATATCGTGAATCGCTTTAGCAGCTTCATGCTCTTCCTGCAAGCGGGAAATCTCTGTTTGAGCCTCCAACAAACCATGTTCTAACTCGTCCCGACGGCGGTAAACCAAGCCAGGATCTGAAGAGGAACACCCCCGAGATCCGATGGCATCTAGCACCATATAAATCTGAATGGAGACGAAGGAATCACTACCGAAGAAATAAAAGGTAAGTAACCAAAATTTGCAAATGAAATGAGCATTTACCTCACACAGGTTTTTGCAAACCAAATCCTGAAGACGGGAGGAAGGAAGGGTCCTCATGAACTCACAATCCGTAACATTTAGTAGACCGCTAAGAAAATTTCGGCAAAACCCCGATACCTCTCTGAGGGGAGAAAACCATGGGTCCGCACCAGGAGGGGAGGAACCCACGGGAGGAGGATTCTCTCCGCCCAGTGACGTGGGTATGCGCTCGGGACCTCCTTCCACAACATTCACGATATCGGAAATCCGAGGAAATGGTTGCGACACCAAGGGAGGCACTGGGTAGTTTATCGGAGAAAAAGCTGTAACTGAATTTTCTACCCTAAGAGGAATTACAAAGCTTACTGGGGGGGCTTCCACGGGCGAACCCTCCGATTCTGGTCTCTCCGAGGAGGAATCAGCCCTCGTAACTGCCACAAAGGTATCGGAAATGCCCTCCGGTGCCCGCCGCATACCGTGTAGAGCTCGTCCCAGAAAAACACCATTAAATGGATCTAGGGAAAAAGCCACCATCTCAGCACCTATAAGGCAAGTATAGAGTATATGATGATCCCGAGGACACACAAGTTGATAAAAGAGAAGTCGACAAATCTTCAGACTTACGGAAATAGAAATTGCCATGAAGAGGATGAATTGGTGAATTCTCTCTCCTTATTCCCTCTTGAAGACCTACCAGAATAAGAGCTTCAGGACACGCAAGCAGGCCAGTAATATCGTACGAGCCAGAAAATAACCCGGAATGACTCAGTTCCTCCCATTCCCGCCCCAACGTCTCGGATATGGGCGAAACGTATCCCAAGCCCCATCGGATGGGTACTCCCCACGATCAGGCCGAATGACCTTTCGAACGGACAAAGAAAAACCTCCGCTTCCAGTCCCCCCTACGAGGGCGAGGACTGGATGTACCAGTGAAGGCTTTTTCGACGTCCCGATAGGCCAGGCTGAAAAGGGGGACTCCGTCCGAACAAGGCCGAAGGATGAAAATTGCCCCCACCCGATACGGGGACAGGGGAAGGTTAAGGAGCTCGCAGCATAAAACGTATCCCACTAAAAGGCGATACGAGTTGGGTGTTAACTGGCTCGGACAGATTTGCCAATACTGGAAGAGTGATCGAAGAAAAGGGTGAAAAAACATTTGTAATCCACAGTGCATTTGATCACAATAGACAGTTAAGAATCCAGGAGGAGGATCATATGCTCTCTGATCTGGAGAGGGCACAATCACATCAAAATCATTGAAATTCAGATTGAATTCCGCAAAAAGAGTTACTAGAGACTCTCCATATACAGTGCTCACGGCGGAACCAACTCGTCCCCGACCTATCAACCTTGAGGGGCTCAAAGGTATTAAGTTAAATACAGAACGCTCATCGGCAAGAGAATATGGTTCTCTACCCAAGAACACATCCCTTATATGGTCCATTCTCCGAGAATCCGTATACGATGACCTACTCCCCATCCTTGAAGACGAGCTTGTCCCAATGATCACTTGATTCTCCATCAGCCTATTCTGCTGCCCTGGGGAAGAACTTTCCGAGGACGCACTATAAACCTGGGATCCAGGAACACCTCGGGTACGACTCCGAGAAGAACTACTTGATGATGTGGACCCCCCATGCCTGTGATGTGGCGGCATCATCTTTAATGGTGAGTTTTCCGTTTACTCTTGTATGAAAGTCGAAAATAAAGTATTGAGTACAACTACGAAAGCGACAACTAAGTCCTGCGAGAATAGATTTCTAAAAAAAGAAAGGAAACTGATTTATCCGATAAAGCAAAATAGCTTTTAATGGTAAATATAAATACCACTGTTAGCATATTATATACGATAAGCTAATCTCATGGAGAGAAGCTGGAGCTGTCCCACCCACTCCTAGGGACATGACACGTGTTAATGAGTGTTCTTAATTAGAATAAATAACTCTTAAGCATGCATATAATTTGACACGTCCTGCTAAGTTATATACTTAGTCAGCAAATAAAGGATTTTGTCTTTAGCTCACCTTTTTTAAGAAGATTAAAGGGAATAAGCTTTATATATAAGCATGCTAATAGTTTATTACTATCTCAAGCTAGTGGACAAGTAAAACAAAATAGAAAGAAAGGGATAGGACAAGTTGTTCATTTATAAGTCCGGAAAGCTCTCGGAAGCGTTTACAAAAGCATAAAAAAAAAAGATAGAAGGAATCATATTCTAAATCCCTGTACTCGGAGGGGGCGGGGGCGGAGGCAGAACTCCACTCGAGCCAGTAACACCAATTTTGGAGGCAGTCGGAAGAGGAGCAGGGGAGCCCTTGGGCGTCATCACCGCATCATACATCTCAAGAATACTCTGAACCTGCTCGGAAGACGGCTTGGCAAGTTTCTTGACATCAAAAATGCCGCCAAAATTAGCCCCCGAGGGCATCACTCCACGGGCAACAGTGGCGCACTCTAGCCATCCCCATAGCATATACCCAAGAGACTCTCGAGCGGACAGGGAAGCATATTGGCGCTCTGCCTCCCCTGTTGCATACCGAACGGCCTCGTCAATCCGAGCTTGCACCTCCTCCTGTGGCACTACTTGGACTATCTTCAAATCCACCAACTCCTTGACCCGAGATTGAAGCTCTTGTTCACGCTCCAACCACTCCGATTTCTCCTTCTCCAAAACTTCCACCCGAGCACGAAGAAGCTCCTCGGACTCCATCTTCTCCCTCTCCAGACGAGTCAACTGGACTCGGACAGCTCCCTCGGACGCCTCCAGCTTGTCGTAAGCCGACTGCATCCTCTGCAAAGTGAGCCACATCACTTCGTTGGCTCTCTGATCCTCCCTCCCAGCGAAGTCACTGGCTTCCAACTTTGTCCGGAAAACATCCCTGATTGACTCGGCCTCATAGAGTTGGGCCCGAAGAGAAGTCACCTGCCCTCGGAGGGATCCTATTTCGGCTACCTCCCTTGAATGGCGCTGCTCTACTGCAGTGATAACCTCCCGAGTCTTCTTGGACTACATGACAAGAAGAGAAACATAAGGAAGGATACGGGAAAATTATTTAAAAATAAAGCAACCGAAGGACAAGCACTTACGATGGTTTCCATCCAAACCATGCTGGCCCGCAAAAACTGATACCCCTCCGCGGGCGCAGCAAGAGAAGATCCGAAGAAGTGGAGGATCTCATGGTATGCCTCCCCGACAGTTGAAGGCTCCTTCTCGGGTACTCGAGATGAAAAATCTCCCTCGGAAGCTGACCTCCGCAAAAGAACCCCCTTCGGGAGATCTCCTATCGGAGAAGGAGTAGCAGTAGCGGGAGTCGTAGCCACTGCCTCCGTCACAACCGCTTCAGGAGCTTCCGCAGTGGCCGAGGGACCCTCTCCCCGGAACAAAGCTTCCCACACTTCCCTCTTCACCTCCAAATCCTTCGATAAATCCGTAGGACCTTGACTGATTCCCTCGGATGGCTCTTCCGAGTCCTGGTGAAGTAATTGAGCGAATAAATCCGCACCCGGAAACATAGGGGCCTTGCCCTTATCAACATCTACAAGGACCAAATACGTAGTCAAATAATGATAACATAATTTGAAGGAAAGTAAAAGAGAGAAAGAAACTTACGAGGACGAGTAGGAGAAGGATCAGGAATAATGGGCGAGGGATCTCGAGAAGAGACCAAAACCACATCCGGAGACGAAGACTCTTCTTCTTCAGCCCTCGGAGATTGCCCCCCTTGCGAGCCCCTCGGAAGACTACCAGTGTCTGACTCGGAGGCAGATCTCCAAGTCAGGACGGACGAGGGAGCTACCTGCCGTAACGGAACAGCCTCTAGGGGCACTCCCCCAACATCCTCGGAAGGAGGCGGAATATTTTCATAAACATTCTCGGCCTCCGCGCCCATCCCTGCCTCCTCGGACTGCGCCTCCACCCCCTCGTGATCTCCTTTCTCGGAAGCTCCGCTATGACCACTTGGAGCCACTTCTTCGGAACCAGGTACTAAATAGTACCTCGCCATAACCTCCTCTGCGCCACCCCAAAATATCTTAGTACGAGTAATGGAAGAATACAAAAAACTGCTTGAAGAAAATAGATATGGAATAAAGAAGCATACGAGCAATAGAAGGAAAACTTACTGAAAGCTGGCATGAGCAGGCTCGTAACGAAAAGCGGTTTCTTCACGTTGTCATTAGCACCCACTACGAAGTGAAGTCCAGACTTATCAAATAACCACAAGAAATCTTCTGACTCCATTAGGGCGTGCTGGGCAATCACTGGAGAGAGCACCATATCTTCAGCTAGGGTGTGAATCGGAGTCACACCCTCTCCCCACTTGAAGGGCATATCCCATTTCCCCCGTACGGGCTTCACATAAAAGAACTTGTCCTTCCAAACACCGTGCGAACTTATCGTCGCACCCAAAATCCTCTTCGTAGAGTTAGCCGAATGATCTCGGTGGTGAACGTGATAGAAGGGATATCCCCCAGGTGACACTCCCACATCGAAGATAGACATGAAATGATCCACATTGCACTCGTACCCCTTGACCATACACCAGAACACGTAAATACAGAGGGCGGCATAGCCGTTGGGAACCAACTGACTTGGGCAGATTCCACAAGTCTTGAAGACTTCGCAGAAAAAGGATGGCATAAACGCACGCCACCCGTAATTCACCTGCGCAAAATACACCGTGAGCATACCCTTAGGAGGGTAGCATGCCCTCTGATTCTCCGAAGGAATGTGAACGGTCACATTCGCCATCGCAGTTCCCGTAGCCTCAAACAAATCCATGACCTGTTCATAAGTAACCACGGATTGAACATTCTCAATTTTGGAAAAGTCACGGAGAGGGGGTTTCTTTGATTTCGAAACCCTAGCTTTTTTCGCGGCGGCGGCCCCACTCCCTTCGGCTACGGTACCTCTTCTCTTACGAGGGGCAGCAGTAGATCCCACGAGGGGAACAGTCGTTGCGGCAGAAACAGAAACATCAACAGGGGCAGTTTCGGCAGAAGAGATATTTGCAGAAGAAGCCATCTTCTTTTGGGGCAAAAAGAAAAATTTTATGAGTCTGGTAAAAGAAAAGAGAAAAGGAGACTCAGTGAGGAGCAAAAATCGCTCTTTTTTGCTTAAGAAAATTTGAGAAATAAAGAGAGTTGGAAGATTGAAGAATTTGTGAAGAGAGAATGGAAGAGAAAAGTACGGACGGGATATTTATAAGCGAACCGCCATTAAAGACGTGCCTCGTCTCACACGCCCCACGTCTCCACTCAGGAAGCGACGTGTCGCTCCACGCGCTAGCCGTTAATGCAGATTAACGGACGGATGAATAAATGTCATTTAAAACATCCAACGGCTAGAAAGGGCCGTTATAAAAGTAACTCTTCATCTGAACCGCTGCTTCCCAAGAACATAACGGTAATTTTACTTCACGGTATTTCAAGTATATATTTATTTGCATATAATACCCCCGTAAATCATAAAAAGAATAGAGAAATTCCAATCCCCTCGGAAAAATCACCAAAAAATAAAGAAAAAACCCCTTTTACCCTATTAAGGCCAAGAAATAAAATTTCACTCGTCTCTACGAGAACGATCGAAATTTGGGGGGCTAGTGTTAACCCTAAAAAATAAATAAGGGATTATACAAGTTAAACAAAAGATCAACCCTTAAATTAGGGATTAATCCCAAGGGCGATATTATCGTCACAAACACTCTCGTATGTCACATACCCTACTATGGTATGACGTGGCACCCGAAAAGATAATAGTCCCTCGGAATTCACATATCCTACTAGGATACGACGTGGCACCCGAGTGAACACCCAAGCGTCCATTGGAAAGTCAAGATGAATAAAAATAAGATATCAACGTGGCATCGGAAAAAGAGTAAACCCCGATGGATCCACGCGACCCTGATATCCATCACTGCGCCAAGAGGGACCACTATACGAGAATACTTCCTTACTGAACACTCCTAAAGCCCTCGGAATCATCACCCCGAAGGCTAAAATTCATAAAACAACGTCCTACTCAAAGCACCAATCACCAAAGTCACTTACCCCGAAAGCCCAAGCCAAGAAGGTTACTCAGCCAAAGACATGAAGCCCTCGGAGAATGATTCCTGAAGGAGCCACTACTCTCACGACGACCAAAAACGCTCAGAACCCATACTAAGGGGATCCATATACAAGAATACAGCCTTACATGCAAATTGATGCTCTCGGAGCCCACCTTACAAGCCTAGAGGAACAAATATGCCCCTCGGAGAACTCTACCAGAGAAGCCGACGAGGAAATAGCTGTCCCCGGAACAGAAAACCCCTCGGATACTCACTCCACTTCAACTAATGAACCTCCTCATGAAATCCAGCCCCTCGGAGAAAAGAAAACAGAAGATTCAGTCCATCAAAGAGAAGAAAACAGAAGAAGCAACCCCTCGGAACTCCCCACAGCCCTCGGACAAGATAAGGATCAGCCTAGTCAGCGCTTTGTCAACAAGATATACCTTATCTTTTGAAAGGACACTTGTAACACATGCAGCATTACACTTGTAACACATGCAGCACATTCATAGTGACATAAACACCCTCCCATACCTATATAAGGGAAAAGAAGGAGAGATAGAAAGGGGGAGGACAGAAGATACACTAAAAACTCACTCGGAAAAAAGCATAAGATCATATTTATGCTCTTCGGGAGTAAGAAGTTCAGGGAATAAAGGAAGGATATTTTCGTAATTTTCCCTAATAGTCATTTACTTTCTTTGAACCACGGATAACGGCGTTCCGAACTCATAAATAAATCGGTTAATCGGGTATTATTCTAAACCTGTTAACAAAACCTTATAAAATAAAGTGGCTGAAGAGGTGATTAAGAAACTAGGCTCGCAGACTGAAAACATCCCAAGCCTTATAAGTTATCATGGTTGAAAAGAGATGTCGAGGTGTCCCAACATGCTCAAATCAAAATTTCTATTAGTCCTACCTATAAGGATCAAGCTTTGTGTGATATGGCGGAGATCGATGCGTGCCACCTGCTGTTAGGTAGGACATGGCAGTTTGATAAGCGATCGATTCATGATGGGTAATACTTATAGCTTTCTGTTTGAGGAAAAAGGATTGTGTTGTTACCTAATTAATTAGGGCCCGCAAGCTCCGCAGGTAGGTGAAAAAGGTTCCAACTTCCTGACAAGAAAGAGATTTGAAGCAGAGATAGAGGAGTCATGAATTATGTATATGATGGTGGGTAAACCAGTTGAAGATGATCATGAAGTCCCACTTGCAGTTCAACCCTTGTTACAAGAATTTAGTGATGTTTTTTCAGATGAGCTTCCGGAAAGACTACCGCATTTGCGTGATATTCAGCACCAAATCAACTTAGTACCAGGTGCATCGTTACCTAATCGTGCACAATATCGGTTGAGTTCTACATATAATGAGGAGTTGTGTAGGCAAGTTGAGGAGGTCTTGGATAAGGGACATATGAGGGTGAGTTTGAGTCATTGTGTTGTTCCTGCCCTTCTAACGCCAAAGAAAAATGGGACATGGCGCATGTGCGCGGATAGTAGGGAGATTAACAAAATTATTGTATGTTATCACTTTCTTGTTCCCGCACTGGTATGTGTATGTTTAGCAAACTATTAGACCAACTTACTGGTATGTGTATGTTTAGCAAACTGGATTTGAAGAATGGGTATCACCAGATCCGGATCAGGCATGATGACACGTGTAAGACATCGTTTAAGACCCGGGAAGGGTTATATGAGTGGTTGGTTATGCCTATCGGACTCTCAAACGCACCGAGCACATTCATGCAGTTTATGAATCAGGCCCTTCGTCCTTTCATCAGTAAATGCGTTGTAGTTTATTTTGATGATATTCTAATTTATAGTGCTAACAATGTTGGTCATGTACAACACCTTCGAGAAGTTCCTAATGTTCTTCGTAGGGATGAGTTATTTGTTGTAGTGAATAAATGTTCGTTTCTCACTAATAGTGTAATGTTTTGGGGGTATATGGTCTCGAAAGACGGGTTAGCAATTGATACATCTAAAGTAGAGGAGATAAGTCAGTGGCCTCAGTCCACAACTATCACTGAGGTTAGAAGTTTTCATGGTATGACTTCTTTTTATCGTCGTTTTATCCCTCACTTTAGCAGCGTCATGGCACCAATCGCGGATTGCATGAAGAGTAGTAGGTTTGAGTAGACAAACGAGGTTGATGTGTCGTTCCAATTAATCAAGGAGAAATTGACCACTGCTCCCGTGTTGGTCTTACATGATTTTAATCGCCCCTTTGAGTTTCATTGTGATGCATCAAAAGTTGGTATTGGTGGTGTCTTTAGTCAAGGTAGCCGATGTGTGGCTTTTTTTAGAGAGAAGTTTTCTGGTTTTAAGTATCGATATAGTACTTATGATGTGGAGTTCTATGTCATTGTCCAATCTGTACGATATTGGTGTGGGCATAAAAGAAAAGGCTGCAACTAGCCTAGGGGTGTTATGGGCCGGGGTCCCGCCGGGACAGGACCCCGGCCCATCGGGATCTT
Source organism: Linaria vulgaris (assembly GCA_948329865.1). Lineage (NCBI taxonomy): Eukaryota > Viridiplantae > Streptophyta > Magnoliopsida > Lamiales > Plantaginaceae > Linaria > Linaria vulgaris. Next base: position 81,059,941 of record OX415253.1, read on the forward strand.
CCGGGGCGGGAGCTGCTGAACAGCTCCCGTCCCTCCCGCCGGGAATCCCGGCCGGGACGGGAGGCCTCCCGAGTCCCGGCTGACAGTCTCCGGCCAAAGTGTGAATGCGCCCAAGGAATTTATGTTAGGCCGGAATACAAAAGCTTGAGCTGACTGTGTGTGAGTGGTGAGTGTGTGTGTGCGTCTGTGTGACTGTGTGACTGTGGTGAGGAAAAAAAATAGAGTGTTAGGCAAAAGAGAGATGAAAAAATATATTAAAAAAATGACTTGAGTGCTTCTTGCTTTGTGTGCGTGCGCGTGTAGTACTTTGTTCTTTTTTTTATTTGACTATGACTTCATACTCCATTTGAGAAATGCAATATAAATTAATCAATTACAAACTAATAAATATATATATTATATATAAAAAAACAAGAAAAGAAAAAAGTCATTCTTCTTCCCCAATTTCACCTACACAACTGCTACAGTTTATTAAGCTCTCTCCGCCACTCTCGTCGTACCGCCTCTGTCTTCACACCATAAAACTGTTCTCACTATGCAGTAGTATTTTCTTTTTTGACCATCCATATGCTACAAATTTTTCTGTTAACCTTAAGTTTATGTACTTTGTGTTTATGTGTGTATATAAATATGTATGTATAATTTCTTTGTTCTGGCTGCTTATACCATTATTTACACCATTGCAGCAAAAACGTAAGGCTTTCACTCGTCATTCTTTTAGTGGGTGTTGGAATTGCTACAGTGACTGATCTGCAACTCAATATCTTGGGTTCCATCTTATCTCTGCTTGCAGTTGTTACAACTTGTATAGCACAAATCGTATCCTTTGTTGTTTATCTAACTTATGTTCTTTGCCATCCCAAGATTGCTGCCTCCCGGGATCCCGCAGGAGGTAACGGGATCCGATTCAGATCCCGTTACCTCCCGGCGGGATCCATACCGGGAGTAAATTCCCTGACCGGCCGGGTCGGGAGTAAATCGGGTTTTCCCCGATCCGGGAAAACCCCGACGGGTCGGGCGGGAATCCTTATTCCCGACCCGGCCCAAACACCCCTAAACTATCCCACCAGTAGATTTATGAATCTATTGTCATGCATTCATCAACAATATCTAGTAACATTAGCAGAAAATCAGCGGGCTTTCTACCTGGCCTTGGCCTACTGGGCCTTGTCCAAGGGCCCAATTTCTCTATGTATTATGTAAAATAGCAATAAACTCTTATAATTAATAATATATGATGTGCTAATTAGCCATATTACCACAAACTCTATAAAACTTGTTCAGATATAAATATTACATGTATTACTGTCTTGTTGTATTTATTATCTTATTTGCTACATTCTCTCTCTCTCTCTCTCTCTCTCTATATATATATATATATATATATATATATATATATATATATAAAGTAAGCCAACTCTTGTTCTTTAATAAGAAACTTTTTTGGATATACTTTTGAATCTGTTCACGTATTTTAGCACGTACATCTTTTTTTCTCTCCAAATATCCTATATGTGTACTACGAAACTTTCATTGATAATAGTTATGTGTACTACGAAACTTTCATTGATAACATAAGTACACGGATGCTAATCTATATACAATGTACAAAAATACTTAAAGACTTTTTAAATTACAGGATTGTTGGAGAAGAATCAAAGAAAAGACGAAATTCTAGAACTTTGTTGTTTTCTTAAGGCCGTCAATAATAAATTAGTTGGAATCTGCCTTAGTGCGGTATGAGCTATGATTATATTTTACTTGACTATGCGTTGGGCTGTTAACAAAAGTGAAATCGAATCAATAGTGATTTGAAAGATACACGCATATAGCATAATGCTTATAATGGACTACCAATTAATTAACATTACTAAGATATATAGTTTTAAGTTATTCTCTCATAGGATGTCTCAATATGTCTATACTTTCTGAGGCACGACAACCCTTTAACCCTAAAAGGATGAATTCGAGAAGGAGAGCCCGCCACTAACAAACATTTTTAACTTAACTAGCTATTATAATATAATTTGATAAATATAATCAAGAACAAAGGTTTGTTAAGAGAATATTTGATTTGTTTAGTAATAGCTGGTTGAAACTTAGACTACTAAATTTCTTCCTATTCGTTTGAGTAAAGCTTCCCTAACATCAGTGACATCAAAACGAATCAATTTCTTCCTCAATAATTTGGTACATCCACTGATTTTTTAACTAGTTTGAAATAAAAACTTGAAGTGTTTCAATAAAAAAACTTATTATTATCATGGAAAGAATAACTTATATAATAATTAGAATATTTCATACACAAGAGTTATAAGATATCTAAAAAATGCCATCATATAAAATAGGACGAATTATTTTTTCAGCACCGTAACTTTTTCCTAAAATCTTAAATGTCTTTTTTTGTTTCCGGAAGGCTTTTTCTGCCCCATAACTTTTGACTTTTCTACAAAAAATATCTAAAATGTCTTATTTGGACTAAACTGCTGACGTGGCTGTCTAGTCAACAAATCGTTGGTCCTAGTCAACAAATAGCCACTCCGCATCAATTTTTTATACCAAAAACATTTTTAAAAGAACTAATTAAAAAAAATGTGATGTACCATATTTCGGTACGTGACACTTGGCACGTTTTAGACCCACCACATGTCAACATACGCTGGTCAAAGACCTCGAGATAGGGCGATGGTAGATCAGAGATCCCACGGTGGGAGGTTCAAGATGAAATTATAGATTCAGAGGTGGGAGATCAAAGACCTCAAGGTAGATGATCATGTTAAAGCCCATTTTCTATGGATCAAGCCCATCCATGACCTATGAAAATATCTATAAATACCCCCTCTCAAATGTTGAAAGGTACCTCATTTTTCACTTTCACTCTCTCTCTAAGCTAGAGCTTTCTCTCTCTAGACTTTCTAAGTCTAAGTTTTCTGACTTAAGCATTGGAGTGCCTTCGCCGGGGCCACCGACTTAGTTCACGTGTCTTGTTGGAGTGCATGTTTTTCGAACAAAGCCGAGGAGTCTGCATTTAAGGAGTTGACATGGAGATTCTCGCTCTGACGTGGAGTATCCAAGTAAGCAGACGAAGATACCCCGCATCAGTGGTGCCGTCTGTGGAAAAGCCACTAATGCACTCTTGAAGCAAGACGATAATGTGAGCAAGAAGAACTGGTGAAGGCACACAACTACGATCACAAGACAATGAGAAAAACAAAACATTTCCAACTTCGTATTGCTAGCTACCAATTAGCTTGAAGGACCAAGGAGACTATTGTTTGTTTTGCAAGTTATTCATATTGTTTTGGCTCTTTACAGGACATGGCTAAAGATGTTCACGCCCAAGCACCTCGGTCATTGCTTGAGCACTTGATCCATGTCCAAGTACTCCACATAGATTTCAATTCGGGATTACCACCAAAGCCAATAGAGGCACACTGCAGATACACACTAGCGAAATCAAGGACCGAGCGTCTGGATTCCACTTTGCACAAAAAAGTGATCATTGAAAGCTTGAAAAATGAAGAAATCTAAATGAAGGTCCAACCCATTAAAGGGAAGATTCCTTTTCTCATTCTAGTTCGCCCAAGAATGATGCAGTCTATCATGAGGTTTCAAGTCAAGATTCCTCTTCTCATTCATCTTCGTCTGCTTACTTGGATACTCCACGTCAGACCGAGAATCTCCACGTCAACTCCTTAAATGCAGACTCCTCGGCTTTGTTCGAAAAACCTGCACTCCAACAAGACACGTGAATTAAGTCGGTGGCCCCGGCGAAGGCACTCCGATGCTTAAGTCAGAAAACTTAGACTTAGAAAGTCTAGAGAGAGAAAGCTCTAGCTTAGAGAGAGAAAGTAAAAGTGAAAAATGAGATACCTTTCAACATTTGAAAGGGGGTATTTATAGATATTTCCATAGGCCATGGATGGGCTTGATCCATAGAAAATGGGTTTTAACATGATCATCTACCTTGGGGTCTTTGATCTCCCACCTCTGATTCTATAATTTCATCTTGAACCTCCCACCATGGGATCTCTGATCTCCCATCGCCCTATCTCGAGGTATTTGACCAGTGTATGTTGATACGTGGTGGGTCTAAAATGTCCCAAGTGTCATGTACCGAAATATGGTACATCAAAATGCAAAAAATGAATTCATCATCTCCCCACTTCAGGGGCCACCACCACCACCAAACTCACCTCTAAACTAATAACCACCACCACCACTCAAACCCGTCATCATCACCACCACCCAAACCCGCCATCATCACTACCACCACCACCCAAAATTTCCCCAAATCTCTGGTCGGTGCTGTCGCCTTTGTTACTCTGTTCCACGGCGGCGTTGGGGCGCTGGAACAACAAGTAGATGATGATGATGGTCCGCAAACCCTAACCCCCAATGTTGACGTTTTGACCACACTTTCTTGTCCTCCGCCGTCGATCATCCCCTCCTTTCTCCGCCGCCGTCGATTAATACTTGAGAATTTCAATCTTGATGGTGTTAATTTATGTCTCGGTTGGAAATTGGAGATTATATCATGATGAGTTAATGGGAAGAAGAAGAAGAATGAAATGAGAAGGGATCCAGAGGCGGCAGAATGGCGGCGTTGTTGTCCACCATTGTTGGTGGTGGTGGTGGCGAAAGAGAAAGGGGGGGAGGGAGATGACTATTTTTTTATTTATGGGGTGCAAGTGTAACTATAAAAGACTATAAGGGTAGTTTTTGAAAATATTATAAGTTGTGAAATAAAGTGTTGTGTTAAAAATAAATGGCATTTTTTGTCTGGACGGTGATTTATTGACTAGGATGACATATCATCATTTTAGCCCGAATAAGAGGTTTTGAACATTTTTAAGCGAAAAATCAAAATTTATAGGGCAGAAAAGTCGATCTAAAACAAAAAGAGCATTTAGAATTTTAAAAAAAAGTTATAGGGTAGAAAAAAATAATTCGTCATATAAAATAACAGAAACACTTTCAGACATAGTCATACAAAAAGTTTAAATGGATGCATATAAGTGTGAATATGAGTTATAACGACAAAGGTATGTATTTTGAAGTTAAAATGATTGACTTCAATTAGTTTCTTGAGGAAGGCTATTATTTATATTAAGAAAGGTGTGAATATGAGTTATAACGACAAAGGTATGTATTTTGAAGTTAAAATGATTGACTTCAATTAGTTTCTTGAGGAAGGCTATTATTTATATTAACTTTCTTAATTATAATCCTTTCAGTATAAGTTAATGATTATAAAATATAAACTTATTTATAAACACCATATTTTCTTAAATATCACACCAAGAAAATCACGAAATAAATTAAAGAGATAATTTAGCTGAAATAATCCCGTCACTTGTCCACGATAGTAAGTGGTTTCCATCCTTTGCATAGGCAATAATCGCTCTTTAGAAAAAATATTATTAGGATAACACCTTTAATGTCACAATCGATTTCTTTAGAAAAAACCGATTTGATAGTGCAGTCTCTTTAATCAATAGGTGTCGCATTTCCATGCCTATGTAATCACTTCTTTTTCTTTGAAGCTATTATTTAATTTTGGCTAAACTAGATGCGCAAATAAAAAGTAATACAAAGAGAGTATTAAGAATATTCTTTAGTATTTATCTTTAGGTTTTTTTTATTATTTTATTTATAATGATTTTGGATCTTCTACTACAAAATTGTTGCTGCTTCTTCTCATCCGAATGAATGTCATGAGTAAATAATTAAGAATTCTTTAATACAATGTTTGCTTTGTATTGAAACAATTATATATATCTTACAACTTGCCAAACTTAAATATATTCTCCTACAAAAATATATATATTTTTCTTAATTTTTTGCTAGCACGGTTCATACTAATTAGGAGATATTTTTAGCTTCCATAATTAGTTTACATACTAAATTAATTTAAACAAGGATCCATTCCAATTACCGTACATAATTAAATAAATATATAGCTAGCAATTTCTTTTAACTAAACTAATTTCTTTTAATTAACGTGCACACATAAATTACTCAGCTACCACATTTCTTTTTCTAATTAACTCAGTTTATACAAGATTTTTTTTTCCAATTAATGTTGCACGTATAACTACTCATCAAATCAAAACGTAGACGTTTTTTTTTTTCTAAATAACTCCATTTATACAATAATTTCTTCTAATTAATGTTGCACATATAACTACTCAAATAAAAATGTAGACGTTAGAATACATAATTCTTTCAAAATGTAATTAAATATTTAATATAAAGCATATTTTATTTTTGTTTCAATTTTGAAAAAAATATATATATCGAGACACTTGCAACAATTAACTAGAAAAGAAGAGAATAAGAATATAACGATTTTCTCAAAATCGTTGAAGAATAATTTATTTACTTTATGTTATTCTCGAATTTATAAGACTTTACATGATTTTCTCACTTTCTAAAAATTGATTTCTATTAAATTGTAGTTTACATGCATTGAATATTATAAAGTTTGTCAAGGTATCTACTAAATTGTAGTTTGATTTGAGTATTTTAGAAATTATCAAAATGAATCTGCTGGATTCAAATCTTTCAGTACCATCACAAAATGAAATTTAATAAAATTAGAAGAAAAATTTACGTAAATCAAACTAGTTAGAAAACTAGATAAGGAGCTGAAATCTCTTCCATTACTAAGAATCGTGCTGCAAATAATTTAGGAAAATGGATTTTATTTTTATTTTTTTGGGAGGAGAATATGTTTAGTTTGGCAAGACTAAAATAAATATAACTCTTTTAATACAAAGCAAGCATGGTATTAAAGAATCTTCAGTTGTTTACACATGTCATTCATCCGGATGATGTAAGAGAAGATGTAACAAAATTTTGTGGGAGATGATTCAAAGTCTTTTTTTATATGATTGGTTAGGATATTTCCTTGTATTTGGTATATATCTTTTGAATGTTCCATTATATTTAGTTTAGAATATTCCCCCTTTTAAGAGTTATGTACATTGTATAAATACCACAAGTTGTGATGAATAAAATCATTCACTTATAATTCTTATATGATATTAGCTAGCAGAAAAATATCTCTAACGAGAAAAAGATCCTACGATGTCTTCCGGGGATTCATCAAACCCTAACCCTAACATTGAAGTCGTTACCACCTCTACCGCTGCCGTTGCCGCTGCCTCACCGTCGTCTGCTGCATATCTTCCCATTATGCGGACAACCTCCCGTGCTTTCACTACAAGAAAACTGCACAATTGGAACCATTAATTATGTTTCAATTGCCCCTTTTTTGGTTCCCGTAGACCATATGGGAACCACTTATGGGCACCAAATGCTCTGTCTCCGTTACCCCCGTGGCGATTGCCTTGGGAACGAATTAAGTGGTTCCCATTGCTAATAGGAACGAACGTGTTTGGTTTCCGTTACGCCTGGGTACCAAAGCTTCTGTTCCCATGTAGAAAACCAATATTTCGTTTCTATTGCTTTATAGGAACGAATATCTGGTTCCCATTGCTTAGGACTGGGACCCCCAATATGGTCATAGGAAACACACTGTTCATAGTAACGGGAACTAACTGAGTCAAAGAATAGGAACGAAATATTCGTTCCTATTGCTGTTTCGAAATTTATAAAAAAAATGGCGGTAATTTGAATTTTGTTAAAAAAACAGGGGGGGAATCTGAATACTTTTCAAAACCCTAATATTTTCGAAATTTTCATGTTAGCGCTGTTTTGATTTTTAAAATTTTCCAGAAATTGAATTTTTGAATGTTGTTGTTGTTTAATCTGAAATTATCATTATCATATTAATAGTCTTCTTCTTACCGCCACAAATTTCGTGAAAAAATAAATATGCTTGGAGACTGAATAATCGGCCTCTAAGATTGAACAAAATATTTTTAAAAAAAAATGAAACAGCATTTCTGCCGCCACATTTTACTACAGGATCTATAATGTGGATTAAATGAATTTCTGCAACCACATTTTTAATATTACAAATATATAATCTGGATTATATAAATTACTAATAACAAATTCAAAAGTTTAATTAACTGAATCATAATCATAATTACATTAAAGACATTTAATAAAACAGAGTGATGGGATGGCTGCTATTACTTTTTCTTTTTTTCAGCAATACCATCAAATGTCAGTAAGCTTGAAATCCAAAAATCTACTAAAAATCTACCACAAATCTGCCAAAAACTCAGTTCTCAACAACAGACTTCAAATCCAACTGCACCCCAATTTTACCCAAAAGCTTATCGTTTTCCACGAACCTGCATGAAGTATACAGTTTGTTATCAGCATTTCAAGTGCGTAAGTTTCTTATATATGCATGTACAAGGCACTCTGTGCATAAATCTTTCAGCTGTATGGCTCAACTACATGACTAAGTAGTACGTGCAACGCAATTAACATCAGGCGAATCGTTTCACAAAGAAGACACCAACCTTTGGATTCAGTATAACCTCTAAAAGCACAAACGAACCATAGTAAAGTAAAGTTGCACAAACGAACCTCTAAAACCAAAAAAGGCGAAACAGAAACCGTAAAAACAGAACTTATTTACAACAAAACAGCACGAATCAGGCGAAATGCTCTCGACAAAGTAGCGAATTCGATAACTTATTAACAGATTATTTGCTATTCAAATAGAATCGAATTTCACCGAGCACAACGAAATCAATTAATCAAAATCATAAATCCAATCACTAATCGATCAGTTAACAGAGCTTATAAGATATATATATCACACAGGCTAAAATCTCGATCCTAAACACCTCATTCACACACATACTCAAACTAGTTGAAAAAAGAGCCTCACTCACCTGCTCGTGGTGGAGCAGCGGAGTAGTCGCAGCCGTGCCGTGGTGGATCCGTGGTGGAGCAGCGGTGTTTGATGGGGTGGAGCAGATGGAGACCGCGTCGTGGCGTCGTGGTGGAGCAGATAGAGACCGCATCGTGGCATCGTGGAGCAGCAGAGCAGCCGTGCCGCAGTGGATCCGTGGTGGAGCAGCGGTGTTTGATGGGGTGGAGCAGCGGTGTTTGCCGTGGTGGCAATGGCGGAGGTGAAGTTGACACAGCAGCGTGGCTTCGTGGAGAAGAAGAGAGAAGGGGCGGCTGGAATGGAGAAGAAGAGAGAAGAGAGAAGAGAGAGGGGGCGGCTGGAAGGCTGGAAAAAAACCCTAAATGAAGGATAATATATATACATATATATATATATATATATATATATATATATATATATATATAATTTTTTTTATTAATAAGAGGCGGGCGGGTCGGGCGGGTAGAACGGGTAACCCGCGACCCGCCCGCCCACCAGCAATAGGAACGAAGTTTTAGTTCCCATTGCCAGAAATATTGGTTTTCTTTGCTAATTGGTCCACCAACTTATTAATTTTTATAATTACATTTTCGACCACAAATAAATTTTAAACGTGTTTCGTTAGTCCATTTTTTGATTAAATTTAAATGTGCATGTCTCATTAGTGTTGTGAAAATAATGGTTAAAAAAAATTAGAATTTGAAGTTGTTTTGCATCTTTTGCATAATTACACTTTCTTCCCCAAAACTTTTTCGAAGGACTTTCGTAACTCCGTTTTTAACAAAATTTAGGAGGACACACTAATTTTCCATAAGATATTGTATGATGAAAAAAAATTAGGATCGAAGGTGTGTAACAACCTCTATGTAAGAAAATACAATCTAGACATGTAAAGTGTGTTGTGTAGGGTTTAGGGTTTAGGGTTTAGGTTTTAGGGTTTAGGATTGAAGAGAGATATAGTATTTGTATTATTATGTTTGTTTAACGTATTTCGTTACTCCGATTTGGCCGATATTTGAAACTACACACATACTTAGCGTTTAGAATGCACCGGTGAAAAAAAAAATGAATTCAAAGATGTTTAATAACTTTTCTATATTTAAAGTTTCTTCCCGAATGTTTATTTATCGTATTTCGTTACTACGATTTGGCCGAGATTTGAAACGACACACCTACTTAGCGTTTTGAATGCACCAGTTTTAAAAAGCTGGAATTCGGAGATGTTTTTTAACTTTTCCATATTTTTATTTTCTTCCCCAAATTTTATTTACCGTGTTTCGTTGAACAGGAATGAGACTAGGGCCGATCCAAGTTTGGCTTTTCAAATATCAGTGTTTCAGGCATGTGGAGACACTATTGGTACAGCTAATGACAGACATTTATCAAGAGATGAGTATCGATCGGCAGAGCTGTATATTCTTCTCAATTGTATTGAAGTGGACCCTTACCTACGGTACGATATTAGTTATTGTTGTGTATTAATTACTTTTCAACTAGCGAAAAATTCTACTTAATTGTTGACATATTAAGCACCTCATTATTTTTGTAACAGGTTATTTGACGAGCAGATGTGCGTTGGATTGAGTGATTATCAGATTCACCAGAAACGCAATACTAAATTTGTTAGGTGGTTCAAAAAAATAGTGATGTCAAGTCGATTCAGTGGAGATTCGCGTCTACGTTCGTTGGGGCATGGTCCGAATTACATTGCACATTCGTACAATGGTTATAGAATTAACGGTCTTCGTTTTCATACGGAGAAGCATGCCGTTGGTAAGAAAAAGATGAATTGCGGTGTGTGTGTCAAAGCTAATGGGGGGGGGGGGGAACTAGAAGAAATTTTCTATTATGGAATGCTGCAGGAGGTCTTAGAACTAGACTATCCGGGAGAAACAAAGTGCCGAGCAATTCTATTTAAGTGTGTGTGGTATGATATTTCGCCTCAAGGTTTATATGTTCACCCGGTACATCGATTGATAGAGATAGATCCTCGACGTCGCCTTCCATCAGGCGAAGCAGACCCCTACATTCTAGCATTTCAAGCCCAACATGTATACTACACTCTGTACCCATGCCAGTCTACGAGATTGCGAAGAGGTTGGTGGGCAGTTGTCCACACTCGTGCTAGACACATTGTCGACACAAGTTCAATGAAAAATCCGTCAATATCGATTCATATTCCTCCGGTTTTTCAAGAAACCAATGTGCCAACTGTGGAGGTGGTTGTTGACTTCAGTGGCTTCAATATGAGCCAGTTAGCTGATGATGAGTTTGAGGAAGAAAATGAAGACGAGGTAGAACCTGAGTCCAGCAACAGCGATGACGCTGAAGATGAGGAGGAAGGAGAAGAGATTGTCTATGATGATAGCGACCCTGATTACCAATGAGGTGTTTATCAATACGTAATAGACTATTCTATAATTACATAAACCCCCCATTTATTTGTTTATCGTATTTCATTACTTCGTTTTGGACGAGATTTGGAATGACACGCTTAATTTGTGTTTTCGAAGGATTGGTAAAAGAAAGAACTTAATTTGGATATTTCTTTAACTTTTCTATAATTACATAAACCCCCATTTTCTTTGTTTATCGTATTTTGTTACTTCCTTTCGCACGAGATTTGGAATGACACGCTTAATTAGTATTTCAAAAGGGTCGGTAAAAGAAAAAACTTAATTCGGATATTTCTTTAACTTTTCTATAATTACATTAACCCCCATTTTCTTTGTTTATCGTATTTCGTTACTTCATTTTGCACGAGATTTGGAATGACACGCTTAATTTGTGTTTTCAAAGGATTGGTAAAATAAAAAACTTAATTCAGATATTTTTTTAAGTTTTCTATAATTATATATTCTTCCCGTTTATTTATTTATCGTATTTTGTTAAACATTACGTATTTTAAATAAGTGATTGGTTTGTGAAATAAAATATACAAGAGTTTCAATTGTAGTAATTACCCTTTACAAGATAAAAAAACATAAGGTATTTATTAAATATGAGTCCAACTAAAAGAGATTAAATCATAATACTACCAATTAACAATCATTATTTATCCAAACAGTATAAAATAAACCACCACCACAAAGTTGTTCCAAAAGTTATTATTTTTTGGTTTTTTTTTAATCAATGAGAACCACATTTTGGTTCCCATTGCGATGAGGTGTCACTAACGGGCACAACACTCAATGGGAACCAAATACTAGTCCCCTTTAATATGTGCATATAGTGCTTTAATATATAATATGGATAACAGGCAATGGGAACGGAAATGTCGTTCCAATTAGGTAGGAACGGATTTTGGTGCCCATATTTTCGTCTCCTATGCGGATTATTCTTGTAGTGTTTGTTGGTGCCACCAACAGGTCATAATCTCTACCATCTTGTGTCTATTGTTGCACATACTCATCTGTCCACGCAGTTTACTTCCAGCAACTACACGTCCTAGAATGCTCAGTGTCGTCATTTGCTTTATGGCTATGCCCTCTTTAGCTATGTGGATGGTTCTCATTCGTGCCCTCTGTGACGACCGCGCCCCACGAGCCATGCTCCGGTCCGAGTTGGTTCGGTGGTGATCAGTCACTTTACCCAACGCAGACTAAAGTGTAACTCATAGGAAGGGGTCTCACTTGTTCAGCATCAAAACCATACACATTTTATAAAATATATTTTGATATATATATATATATATATATATATATATATATATATATATATATATACAGCGGAAGTCTTGTATTACAAACAATGTGACTATTTTAATGGTTATGCACTAGTGACAAAACACGAATATTCCAAAATGCAGGCTTGAACAATTATTCACTTGATCCATGCTGCCATGTTGATTTTATCCTGAGGAATGGACAGAAGAAACGAGGAATAAGTCTTTAATGACTTAGTGAGATTCATATAAAAGAACTGGAAATGCAAGAATTTACTGTGATTTAATGGATACATTTCGAGGAGTGATCTTACCGGTAGAAACAGTTTAACTAGACAATTTGATGTATCAATGGTACTGAAATTTTCATAGCATAGTTAATGAACTTGTGCTTAACAATAAACAAATCCAACCATATGACTTCTAATATTCTACCTTATACCTCCCGACGAGGAGCGACCTCGCAAACAATCAAGAGACATGCTCGAGTACATGTCGATCCAGCACGCGGGTTACATCCAACTCCTGACTGCAAGCGGCGCCTAGATAGATGGGTATCAAGCGAAATTACTTAAACCGACAGTCCTTACTGCCCGGCAGTAACTCGACTTAATCCCTGGGCCCAACTTCCCAAAGGCGTCCCAATGGGTATAACAGATAAATAAATAAACTTGAAAACCGGATAATATCCGTTGCTCATTGAGCTACATGTCCCGAACATAGTTCGTTGCTCTTTACACAGTTCAAGAACCAACATAAGATTAAAAATATCAGAGAATTACCATGATTATGAATCAATATGATAAATAATAAATGATGGGATACGATTTAACGATGAGTAGGAAAATCATGTTATGGGATGAAACGCAAAACAAGATTATGATGAAATATAGGTTGTTCGAGGTTTGGTAACGGAGTAGTGGCTTTTCTGTCCAAGTTCCTCAGGGCCGGATGCCAAAGGGGGCTAGAACAAATCAGGAATGGAACCTCACCTTAACTCGTACGGAGAACTTTGATGGCGTTGATTAGTTCGTCAAACCTTTAACAAATTTAAATAATATTAATCAACTGAATTTATAATTCACCATAATAAATATTAGTATTTTTCTTCAATCCTCATGTTGATGAAATTGAGAACGTTCTAGTTAAGAATGCTAGTTACAATGTAAATATTAGTAAATTACACATAAGCTTAATTTATGTTATTACTCTAAACATGAAAATCTTAGATGATGAATTGACAAACGTAAGGTTAAGTTAAATATCAATTAATAACCTTATTAATATCTCAAAATTATCTTAAACAACCATATGTTCAAACTTATGACTGTGAGTATTCACGTTAGAGTCATTTCGATGACAAGTTACGGTAATAAGTAAAATTTGATTAACTATCCAATTTGATGCATAATAAATCTTCAAAATATATTACTTAACTGATTTATGGAAAAATCGTTCTTTAAGTCTCTAGTACATCCAAAAATTTCAGGAATCATGACACCAAACAATTACCTTATGAAGAAATCCATTAAATTGTATAACTTAGTTAATATTATTTTGTTCCAAGATTATCTTAATTTACATAACATTGTAGTCATAACTTTTAAAAATATTAATACGTAAACCTAATCAAGGTAAAGAATGTTTAAGTTACGATACATAATCATATAAGAGGATTAGACCTCAAAAGTATATATGATAATCTTATTAAACTTATGTAAGGATGTGTTAAACATGATAAATATACTATTTATATACTATTGAAAAATCTCAGAAATATTAATTCGTGAATACAAATCATATTAAAGTGATTCTAATGATTGTTATATCTTATAAGGGTCATGTGTGAGTGATCAATCATGGAATTATGATGATTATTTTCAATCGTAAAATAAGCTGAAAATCGTCGTAGTTTCGAGTTTACCTTTGATCGGATATCAAATGAACTTTGTTTCCAAATATGTTTTGGCAACTGATCCCTAACATCATCAGGAACATGTGTACCCGAATGGGAAGGAAAATCCAAAGGTTTGATATGCTAAATAATTCTTGAAAACACCTATTTTTGGATTTTCAGACAACAGTCTACGGTTTAGGAATTTTGACCTTCTAAATCACATTATGTGAAAAACATTTCTTCATATGAAAGTTAGAGGACATCATGAGGAAAATTTGGCCGTTGGCCTTGCTCAAAAAGAATTTTTCTACAATTAGTTATGATTTTTCTAAGGTGCATGGCCGAATGGATAATTTCTGCGTAATAAAAGTTTTGGGGTATTTTCGGGTAGAAATTGATGAAATAAGAACTTGGGATGAATTTTTATTGAAAGTAGACTCACTAACTTAGAGATTCATGGGAATAAAGAAGGAAAAAAACGATATGATTTTGGGTGTGGAAATTGTTGGAAGAAAGACTAGTATTTATAGGTAAAAATCATGTTAAAATAATTTTAATTAAGGTCCCACTTTGATTATTTTATATTAAATTATAAAAATCTGAATTTAATCATACTCAAATGATGTCATGGCTTACCTCATCAAAAAGATGTCATGGCTTACATCATCAATTGGCTAATTGCATATCAAGTCCCTCAATTATTTATAATTAAATTTCAAATAGGTAAAATTAGATTTCTTTGTAATTTTTCTAGGTAATTCAATCAACTTGGTTAATATTTGAAATTGAAATATATGTTTTAGTATTAGAGACATGTAAATATAATAAAAGACTAACTTTTAAGTTCAGGGGCTTAAATGTAATTATTTTCTAAACATTTAGGGTCAAAATAGAAATTTTCAAAAGTTCAAGGACTAAAGTATAAATTTATTTTCTTCCTAATTTTTGGGGCGTTACACCCTCCTTTTGGTGATTCTCCAAAATCTATTGCAACGTTCAACTATTGGACCTGACAAGATTCAATCATCTGGTATGCCCTCTTCGCTTTCGTCTCTCATGATATCATAGGGTTGATCTCGGCCCAGGCCTGGCAAACCTTAAAGCAGATGTATGCTAATAATCCCACTCCCGTGTCATGCAATTTAAGGAGTCCCTCTCCACCATGATCATCGGCTCTCGCACTGTTGCTGAGTTCCTTCAACTTATTAAAATGAAAATGGATGAATTAGAGATCATTGATCATCCTCTTTCCAACGATGATGTCACTCTCTATGTTCTCCATGGTCTTGGTGCTGCCTACCGTGATATTGCAGCTCAGATCAATGCTCAGGATTCATCTATCAGATTTGCGCATATGCATGATAAATTAGTTGTGCATGAGACATATGTCAACCGTCTCGATGCACACATCCATTCGTTGGTTGCTACCGCAAACGCCGCCGACGTTCACTCCAATCAGTCTCGTGGCAACTCTGGCGGTCGTAATAACAACAACAATTGCTCGGGTGGTCATTTAAATGGTCGTGGTGGCTAGCGCAACGATTCTACCAATTCCCTGACTTCTCGCAACAATGGTCGCTAGGGTTCTTCATGCAATCATCCTAATATCACATGTCGAATCTGTGGCATATTTGGTCATGGAGCTCGTACTTGTCATCTGCTTCAGCAACCTCTTGTCAACCTAGCCACGACCCCGCTTCAGCCACCTCAAGATCAAAATATTTGGTTGGTTTGAATCTAGTGCTAACCACAATGTTACCTCTGATCTTTAAAACATGTATGTTCATTCTGAGTATGATGATACTATTGAGGTTGTCATTGTCGATGATTCTAGTTTGCCAATTTCACATATTGGTTCTTCTTCTTTTAATCTATCTGGTTGTCGTTTTTATATCTCTCCTATTTTGTGTGTTCCATCTTTGAAGAGAGATATCTTATCAGTTCATCAATTTACCTTAGCTAATAATGTAACCATTGAATTCTATCCATCTTATTTTTTTAAGGATCGGGTTACGGGGGCGAAGGTGCTGCGCGAAGCTTGCACTAATGGAGTTTATCACCTCATAGTTCCTAACTCAGCCCACCAATCACCTATGGCGTTTTTGGGAGAGGACGAATCAGAATGTTTGGCATTGTCGTTTAGGACATTCTTCTGATGTTATTAGTTCTTTGATTATTACGATGTTTGATTTACCATGTAATTTAACTTCTAAGAATGCTACGATTTGTCGTTTTTGCTATTCAAATAAAAGTACTCAGTTACCATTTACTACGAGTTATTTGCAGCATGTTCGTCCTCTGTATTATGTTATGGGGACGTGTGCGGTCTTTGTTCGATTTCTTCCATTGATGGCAACCGTTATTACTTGTTACTTGTTGATCAGTACTCCAAGTATTGCTGGTTGTATCCTTTATCTCACAAGTCTCAGGTTCTCCCAGTCTTTCGCCAATTTCGTCGACTAGTTGAGACACATTTTGGTTTTATTGTCAATAACTTTTATTCTCATATTGTAGGACAATTTGTAGCCTTAAGGTATTATCTTTAAGAGTCTGGTATTATTGGCTTACCATTGCACCTCAACAGAATGACATTGTTGAACGCCGACATCGCCAAATGGTCTCTCTAGGTCGCACTCTACTTTAGCATGCGCATTTGCCTCCATCTTGTTGGGAATTTGCGTTTGCTACTGCGGTATATCTCTCTAACTGCCTTCCTATGCCGGTTGTTCGCAAGGACTCTCCTTTCGGTATTCTTTTTGGTCATCCATTGAATTCCTTGAAGTTACAGACTTTTGGCTCTCTTTGTTTTCCATGGTTGCGGCCTTATGTTCCGGGTAAACTCAATGCTCCTTCTTGTGCTTGCATCTTTGTTGGGTATTCCACCTCTCAAAGTGCATATCGTTGCTATGATGCAGAGTCATGCATAGTTTTTGTTTATCGCAATGTTCGTTTTATTGAGATTGAATTTATGGGCACTTCGCTTCCTTCATCTGTGTCTCCATCTCTATATGTTCTTGCTCAACCATATTCTTTTATTCTGCCCGATGTGCCTCCAACTGTGCCTTTCGTCGAGCGTGGCGAGCGCCACGATCATAATGTGGAACACCCAGGTGTGCGATCAGACTCGTCGCGCGCCACTAATCCATTATCCAGAACGGGCAATGATGATCACGCCTTGGCCGCACGACCTCACCAGAATGTGACGCGATCTGACGTTGATCGCGCCTCTGCTCGCGATCTGACGTGCGATCAGACAAATCGCACCATCCCCTACCAGCTTCACCATGCTTGCCCGAGCCTTCCTCCAGTTTGTCTGTTTCACCTTCTTCCACTGATGACTTGACGTCGTGTATGCCATATTTCTTTTCACTTGACCCGCCTCGCACCCACCGCATGACCACACATTCCATGAATAACATCTTTAAGCCTAAACTGCTTAATCTTGCAACAAAACATCCAGTTGAAGGTCCTCTTGAGCCCACATGTGTCAGCACTGCTTTCAAGGATCAAAATTAGCGTGCGACCATGGCTGAAGAATATACAGCTCTTATGATGAATGGAACATGGCATCTTGTTCCTCGTCCGATTGGTAAGAACATAATTGGATCCAAATGAGTCTTTCAAATCAAGCATCATCTTGACGACGCTATTGACAAGTAGAAGGCTCGTCTTGTTGCTAAAGGCTTCATCAACGTGAGGGGCTCGATTTTAATGAGACATTCAGTCCTGTTGTGAAGCCGGCCACGATTTGCATGGTTCTGTATTTTGCAGTTATGAACTCGTGGCCCCTTCGTCAACTTGACGTGAGTAATGCCTTTTTGCATGGTGATCTTCTTGAGGATATCTATATGTCTCAACCCCCAAGATTCTCAGACACTACTTTTCCGTCGCATGTTTATCATCCCAAGAAATCGATCTATGGCCTTAAACAAGTCACTCGTGCTTGGTATCTCGTGTTGAGTTCTGCGCTTGGCTCCTTTGGCTTATTGCAAACCAAATCTGATGCTTCTCTCTTCGTTTATTCTCGAGATTCGGATTTGATCTATGTCTTGGTATATGTCGATGATATTATTGTCACGGGTAATTTTCCCACCTTAATTATGCCTCTTATTGTACAATTGGGCTCCAAGTTTGCGGTTAAGGATCTTTGTGAGTTATCCTACTTTTTTGGTGTTAAGGTTTTCCATTGTCATGAACTGTGAAGGCTTGTTTTTGTCTCAAAACAAGTATATTTGTGACATTCTTGATTAACATAAAATGGATGGTGCCAAGACACTTGCCACATCCATGGCGTCCACCTCCTCAACTCTTACGTCTTCCTCCTTTGTCGATGCCAAGGAGTATCGAAGTGTTACTAGGGCACTTCAGTACCTTGCTCTTACCCGCTCTGATATAGCTTTTGTCGTCACTAGACTTGCACAACGAATGAGTGCTCCGACGGAGCTTGATTGGAGTGCTCTTAATCGAGTCCTTCGGTACTCGAATGGTACTTTATCACATGGTCTTCTCTTGTTTCGTGAAAACTGTGTACGTCTTACCACCTACTCTGATGCAGATTGGGTTAGTGATCACACCTCTGCGGTGTCAACTTCTACCTATGTGGTGCTTTTTTGCACGGATCCAATCTCATGTCTCTCTCGTCGCCAACGCACAATCTCAAGTTCCTCTATGGAGTCCGAGTACTGTGCCATTGCTAACGTTGCTGCCAAGGTACGTTGGTTGCAACACTTGTTTCTTGAGTTGCATGTTCCTCTCCCTGCACCACGGGTCCTCTGTGACAACTGAGAACTACACGTCTTTCTCTTCATCTAGTGTTGCATTCTCGAATGAAGCATATCTTTATCTTCACTTCGTTCATGACTTTGTCAACAAAGGTTTTCTTACCATCTCTTATGTTAACATTGTTGACCAACTTGCAGATCTACTCACTAAATCGCTTCCACGTGAGCGGTTTTAGCTTTTACGTTCCAAAATTTTTGTTGCCGATGGGACATAAATTTTGCGGGGGCGTATTAGGAATATTCCTTAGTATTTATCTTTAGGATATTTCCTTGTATGATTGGTTAGGATATTTTCTTGTATTTTGTATATATCTTTTGGGATGTTCCCTTTATATTTGGTTTAGGATATTCTTTCTTTTAAGAGTTATGTACATTGTATAAATACTACAAATTGTGATGAATAAAATAATTCACTTATAATTCTTATGGAGAGACCAAATACCAACTAATTTTATTCATCAAAAATACCAACTGATTTTACATCGCAAAAGGCAGTGCGACGGTAGATTGCAATTGAGAGAACATGAACTTTTGGATGCTCTCTTATGTTACCTGTAACGCCCCAAAAATTTAGAAGAAAATAAATTTATACTTTAGTTCTTGAACTTTTGAAAATTTCCATTTTTGATCCTAAATGTTTAAAAAAAATTGCATTTGAGTCCCTAAGCTTAAAAGTTAGTCTTTTATTATTTTTATATGTCTCTAATCCTAAAACATATATTTAATTTCAAATCTTAACCAAGATGATCGAATTATCTAGAAAAATTACATGAATAAATATGTATGTAACAAAGAAATCTAATTATACTTATTTGAATTTTAATTATAAATAATTGAGGGACTTGATATGCAATTAACAATTGATGAAGTAAGCCATGACATATTTTTTATGAGGTAAGCCATGACATCCTTAAGAGCATGATTAAATTCAGTTTTTTTTTGTGATTTATTATAAAATAATCAAGGTGAGACTTAAATAAGTATGATTAAACTACTATTTTCGCCTATAAATACTCACCATTCTTCACTATTTTTTACAGCCCAAAATAATCTGATTCTTCAAAAGTAAGTAGAAATAAAAGTTGTTCCTTTTTGTGTTTTCGGTCGAAAAATAAATTTTCAAGATTTTTACCTTGCCATTTTCAACCCAAAAAGACGCCAAAACTTTTACTGCGTAGAAAATATCGATCCTGCACCTTAGAATAATCATATCAAATAGTAGAAACATTATTTTACTACCAATTTTCGGCAACATACTCTCCTTGGTGTCTTCTATCTTTTGTATGAGATATCATTCTCAAATAATATGATATAGGAGGGCATAATCCATAAACCATAAACTGCTGCCAGGAAATCCGATAGCAACTCTTATGTTGCAACAATTATTTAGCATAACAAACCTTTGTATTTTTACAAAATCTTGGATTCCCACATCTCTCATGATGCTAGAAACCATAAAACATAAAAAAATATTTAAAAACCAAGTTCATTTGGATGTCCGATCAAAGGCAAAACCAAAATCGCGGTGATTTTTCAGTTTATTTGGCACAACCTTTGTTTTCTTAATTTATAAGTTTAATTGCCATCATAATTTAATGTATTTATCACACACATAAATTTAACATGATATAGTATTAGTTATAATTAGATTATTATGATTTATAATCATGAATTGATATTTTTGTGATCTTATTTATAACATCTAAATGTTAGATTTATCATGTTTAAGTTTAACATACTATTTTCATAAGTCTTACAAGATTATTCTTGCCACTTCATGACCTAACCATCAAATAAGATTATTTATCATCTTTTTTTCACATGTTTTGATAAACCCCTCATGTTTATATCTTTATATTTAAGTTATAAAACAAGTATATGCATTTTTAAATTTATTATGTAAAATAAAGTAATAAATGACTAAGTTATACTTTTTAAGGTGTTATTTCTTATGATACTTATTTTGTGTGTGGTTATTAAAAGTCTAGAATTGATTAAAGACTAAAAATATGAGTTTTCCTAAAGTTAGTTAAGTAATATGTTTTTCTTTCAATTCATCATTTAAGATTTTCATATTTTGTGTAATGACATAAATTAAGCTTATGTGTTATTTACTAAGATTTACATTGTAACTAGCATTCTTAACAAGAACGTTCTCAATTTCACCGACATGAGAATTGAAGAAAAAGTACTAATATTTGTTGTGGTGAATTATAAATTTAGTTGATTAATATTATTTAAATTTGTTAAAGATTTGACGAACTAATCAACGCCATCAATGTTACTCGTACTAGTTAAGGTGAGGTTCCATTTCTGATTTGTTCT
Source organism: Linaria vulgaris (assembly GCA_948329865.1). Taxonomy (NCBI): domain Eukaryota; kingdom Viridiplantae; phylum Streptophyta; class Magnoliopsida; order Lamiales; family Plantaginaceae; genus Linaria; species Linaria vulgaris. The sequence continues at coordinate 81,081,429 of OX415253.1, forward strand.
AGCCCCGTTTGGCATCCGGTCCTGAGGAACTTGGACAGAAAAGTCACTACTCCATTACCAAACCTCGAACAACCTATGTTACATCATAATCCTGTCTGGAATCTCATCACATAACATGATTTTCTTACTCATCGTTAAATCATATCCAATCATTTATTATTTATAATATGTATTCATAATCATGACAATTCTCCAATATTATAATCTCATCTGTTGGTTTTTGAATTGTGCAAAGAGCAACGAACTATGTTCGGGACATGTAGCTCAAGGAGAAACGAATATTATCCGGTTTACTAGCTTGTTTGTTTATACCCATCAGGACGCCTTTGAGAAGTTGGGCCCATGGATTAAGTCGAGTTACTACCGGGCAATAAGGACTGTCGGTTCAAGTAATTTCGCTTGATACCCATCTATCTAGGCGCCGCTTACAGTCAAGAGTTGACTGTAACCCGCATGTTGGATCGACATGTACTCGAGCATGTCTCTTGATTGTTTGCGAGGTCGCTCCTCGTCGGGAGGTATGCGGTAGAATATTAGAAGTCATAAGGTTGGATTTGTTTATTGTTAAGCACAAGTTCATTAACTATTCTATGAAAACTCTAGTACTATTGCTGCATCAAATTGTCTAGTTAAACTATTTCTACCGGTAAGATCACTCCTCGAAATGTATCCACTAGATTAGTTCTTTTATATGAATCTCACTAAGTCATTAAAGACTTATTCCTCGTTTCTTCTGTCCATTCCTCAGGATAGAAATCAGCATGGCAGCATGGACCAAGTGAATAGTTGTTCAAGCATGCATTTTGGAATATTCGTGTTTTGTCACTAGTGCATAACCATTAAAATAGTCACATTATTTGTAATACCAAGACTTCCGCTGTATATATCAAAACATAATTTATAAAAGACCACTTCCTATGAGTTGCACTTTAGTCTAGATTGGATAAAGTGGCTGGCCACCACTGAACCAACTCGGGTCGGAGCATGGCTCGTGGGGCGCGGTCGTCACATTACCACTCCAAATTTCATTTGGTATGTCATTCTCCAGTAGAACTTTATGGTCTCCGATTAATAAAAAACGATGCATTGTTAACTGCATCCGCCCAAAACATCTTTGGCGACATTCACTTCAACCTCATGCATCTAGCTCTCTCAATAGTGAAGTTCATAAGTTGTACAATCTCGTTGTGCTGTGGGGTTCCTTTAACTGTCTTCTCAATACGAATGTCGTCACTGCACAATACTCTTTGAACTCTGCTATTTCATAGTCTCCACATTATCAGACTTAAGACACTTCATTTTTAGACCAGTCTTAATTTCTACTCGTGCTCTTCATTCTTGAAAACATCAACGGTTTCTAATAGCTATTTTAAGAAATACACTCATAACTCTCTCATATCCTCATCAATGTAAGTTACATAATATCGTGCTCTTCTAAAACATGTCAAAAACGTTAATCCCCATATGTCCCTCAGTACGAGCTGCAACTTTTGCTTTTTCAAAGTTTTACCACTTTTTGAGAAACTAACTCTTTTATATTTCCTAAACACTCATCTTCTCAAATATCCATGTCGGTTGATTCCAAACCATGGAGTTTACCCTTCGAACACATATGCTTCATTTTGTTTTCTCACTCATGTGGCCAAGTCAATAATGTCATATTAGCATAATATTTTACACCGAAAGCTGTAATGTTATCCTTATTTTTCCATAATCATCTACATCATTCCTTCCTTCAAACATGAGCTAACAACATGGCTTACTTGGTTATCTTCCATGCCCTCGAACCAAACATAGATTATTCCCATATAGATGCACCGAGATAAAAAGTAAGTTGTTCCTTTCGTGATATTGGGCAAATAAGGCAAATTTTGTCTTACATATCTAATCAAATTTAAATCTACATTTTTTTTTATCTTTCTTCATCTCTCAAAATTAGAATTCTAATATGTTAATAAGTGTTATCATAAAACGAAGTGTAATAAAGCATCCATGTTAATATCTTTTATGTTGAAAGACAAATAAGTTCATTTAGAACAATAATTGTCAGTCCAACTCTCTGGCAAAGAGGACAATAAAATTAAGGCTTAAACGTCGTCATCAAAATGAATTCTAAGCCAACTCCATTGGGATGTTATCAAATTGAAGTCATTCAGATGATCCAACATTATATAATTGTTTTCAGTATCTTCACCTAGAACAAATGTCGCATTAGACGAACCTTGTTTGATGCTCATGACTTCTCGAACATATCTGTAAGAAGCTTCAGTATGCCTTTGATTGTCTCTTTCATAGTATAAATGCCATGTATTGCGACAAAGATTACTACACTAACACCATCGCCTTCCAATCCAAGACTTTCGGTATCTTTCATGTCTATTGGTTTATATTCAAGGGTTTCCACAAACTGACTACTAAAAATTTCGATCGGTGAATTCCTTCACCCATCGCACAACCTTCTTCTGAACCTAAAGCTTTGTACACTTGTTCCATAACCGATACGCAATAATAGAGATATCACAATATATGGAAGAAAGACAATATAAGACAAAAGTATGTATTTAAATGGTTCATATGTAACTACCTCTGGGGCGCCAAGCCAAGATTTTAACTATGATTCTAATAAGCAATTACAATTATAATAACAAAGAAAAGATATATGATGTAATACTATCTCTCGCCAGCGTTTCTCACTTATTATGCATGTCGTTGTTCTATTTTTCAACACATAAAACGTCTAAAACTCTTATATTTATAACTTCTACTGAGGAGAACACAATGTTAGGGCTTCTTGCATGTTTTTCGTTCACGCGACTAGGGGGCGCGTGCGACATTTGCGCTACTTACACCCACTACACGCGCGACTTGGTGGCACGATTTGTAGAACTCGCACACGTCAAATGCGTAAATAGTGCCTCATGGTGAAACGACTAGCGCCACATGCTGCCTAACATGCGCGACCAACGCCTCTAGTTGCGCCATCTATTGCCAAATAGGCACGATGAGTGCCACATTCAGACGCAATTTTTGGCACTCCTAAATTGAGATACAATCATATAAACTGCACTAATCTAGTTCCAAAGAGTTCGGTCTTTACAAACCCAACAATTTGAAGGTAAGAGAAAAAAAAATTATGAACCTAGGAAAGTCTTGAGCTGCAGTGTACGATGAGATCTCAAAGATTGCAACTCTTTTCTTTGTTAAGAGGGAGTTTTTTTTTTTTCAAATGATCAATATAATTTTTTACATGAAACCGAGATAGTTACCTTCCGAATGATAGGAGACATTTTTCAATATTATTTTATTTACTAATATAAAATCCGTAATGAGTAAGCTTAGTTCTTTTAGTATAAATGTTTGTATTATGTACTTATATAAACATTTAATTTATAATACATTCAGAGTTAATTAATAAACTATAGTGGATGAGCAAAGTCCAACACAATTTATCCAATCCATTAATAATGGTGGTACAGCAAAAAACATTAAGTATCAAGCATCATATATGTACATGTTATACTTAAGATTACTTGTTGGTGTCTTTAAAATACTTGTGACTTCATATTAATATATATTATTATGCAAAAGAAAAGGACGCCTGAGTCCTCAGTCCTGACTAGCTATATAACATCATCAGTGACGAACCTCAATTCATATTAAGACTCTAGCCTATCTCCATCAAACGAACGCATCGTTTTACATATGTTTTGGCTATGGACCTTATTGATAATGATAACGAGAAAAAGTAAAAGCTTTGATCAAATTGCGTATAATTGGTCAAGCTAAGGTTGTTAATAGTAAGTAGTAAGTAGTCTATAATAAAGTAAATGGGGATGAAAATTTTCAAACGCAACGTAGAATATTTTTGGATTTTCAGAAACAAACAGTTCTCCTTTGTCCTTAAAGTCATTGATCAATAATTATGCAAATGGGGTCGTCTAGCGATTGATTGCGACAGGTTACTGTTAAACTACAAACATTAATTTTGTATTTAAAAAGTTGGAGAGGTTCGAAATTTGAGATTAGAGTACAACTAATTAATCTGTACGCAGCTTCAGGTCTTAATTTTGCATTTGTCTTGCGCATCAGCTAATTATATTTTCTTATAAAGACATGCATGTATAAAGTAGGTTACAAATGGAAATTAGAGCAATCGAATACCAAAATACTTTAACACGTGCATGTGGATATATTATATTGACAACTTCATTACACTTAATTATAAGAAGAATTCATGTTCGTTAAAAATGGACCGACGACGAAAGTTACGTTAGAATCTGTGATGTGTATATTTTCTCTGCACTTAACCCATGTGTACAAAAAATACTTCATCAATATCACCGATCAATTCGAATCAATATATAAGATATATATATATATACACACACACACACACACACAATTCCATGAAGGTATGCATGCACAGTAAGTTCTCTTACAATGATTAGGTCTAATAATATATCAAATAAGTCTTTATTTACAACATATGAAAATTTGACTCCAAGGCATGACATCTTGGAATGTACTAATTAATCTACACCTAAAAAGGAGGCTTAATTAGCTAAACACTAAATAATCTCTCATTCTTAAGGATGTTGATGGATTAATAGCCTCCGTGGCTTTAAGATTAAGTAGGTCTATATAGCTAGGTGTTATGGTTGTTGGTTGGCCCCGTGTTCAATAATCGCCATTTAAATTGCTTTATCTACGAACTCTGACATCCACCACATAATAATATCTCAAACAATAAGGTAGAAAGAAAAAAGAAATTAAGACCTATAAAGAACAATCAATAATGAAGAGGGGGACCCCTCCCCCCACCCCCACCCCCACCCACCCTAGACCCCCACCTCATTAAGAAAACCAAATAGTTAACCTACGGCACGCAGATCATCATCACTATAGTCTTCTTCTTCTAATTTTATAATATCTCACAATTCTTCCAAGACTTTTATTCGTTTTCAGCTGTTGTATGAGTGTCAATGTTATGTATCTATTTTCTGACACACACTTCTAAAAGTTTTCTGATATTAAACACACACATATACACATATTATTATATATATATATATATCAATATCTTTCTTAATCTGAAAAGGTGAAACTCCTTTGATGATGGATGTATATATAGCTGGCTGAATCATCCAATTGATTTGATAAAGAGAGTCAAATCATCAGGACTCAAGTTCCCTTGTTCGATCCATTCGCAGGTACTTCATTCAAAAGATATATCCTTGTACCATACTGTATGAATAGAGTAAAAAGAAACACTTCAACACACAAAAAGAAACACTTCAGTATCACCAAAATAAGTATATATGTCAACAGATCTTTTCTTGTTGTTGTTGAGAATTTACACAACTGAAGTTGTATAGGGTTCTTTTGATGTCAATCTTTACGAAACTTACTTTTATTATTACTTTGATGATGGAAACACGTGCACAACCAGATTTCAATAGCACCATTGTACCAAATAAGATCAACCTAAATAATCGGGTTTTTTCTAGCTCGATCCTTCTTTCCTGAAAAAGATTTTTCAGATACCCTTTTTTTGTTACTTTCTCTTCTATATAAGACTTAAAGAAAAATATACCGGTAGCTGAAGATATTGGTATGTTAACATTTTTATGCAACCGATCTTGAAAATTACTTAAGATTATGTTATGTTATTATATATTGTTTTTGATAGCTTGAAAGTTGCAAACTGGTTTTTTAATATTTGTACATGAGTATATGAGGGTTTTAAATTACCAGGGTGATTTCAATTAATGAATGAGATGATATTTATTTTTTGCACTGTTCAAGGGTCACCTGATCCAGATTGCGCTTTCAGTACGTACTAGTCGATTGCTACAGTTTCACTTTGTTGAACAATACCTCTCTTTGCAGTGCCAATGATTTAAACAGTTCCCCACTACTACTACTTTCATATCTTATCAACAGATACACACGTATTATACATAATACAAATTAATGCTTATTACAAAAACTTCCCATGTGTTACGTCTAATTGGGAATAAACCTACTGATATTAATTTTATTGGCAAATATCTCCTTTGAAATTTAAGATTAAGCAAAAAAGGCTCTGCCATTATATTTAAGTTGATTGAACCTGTAATTAAAGATTAACATTATTTCATATGCATTAAAAAAATTATCAATCTGGAATAGTGTTTCTTTTATGCATTAATTTGTATAACCAAATGGATAATTACTCAACTCAATATTATAAGCTCTCTTATAATTCTGTGAGATCCTTCTATGGGAATTGTTTCGAAACATAATGAAATTATTCATTACCACCTTCTTTTCTATACAAACTAAAAACTAATGCATGTTTTTGTCAGAATTAAATTTATAAGGTGAAAAAATGCACATATATAATTTAACTTGAACAAATTTAATTCTTTATGCATCCAATAGGTATAATAAGACCCAAATTTTGTTATCAGCTTTCGTAAGTCTAGATTGATTAAGTGTAGCGTACGCGGTATCTATTGCTATTTTTTTATTTTATTTTTTTCGAGAGGGTTTTGTTTTCACGTTGTTAACAAAATGACACAGATTTAATTTCTTTTAATTTTGCTAATTAGAGAACCTATAGGGGTTAAGTCCATATATTTTAATAAACACATGCATACACGGTTGGTTACACACGACATATATAGGGGTGGTTGTGAAAGCTAACTAACATATATACTCTCTTTTGATCCGATCAGATTGTGTGACAACATGTCGTCGAGTACGTACTTTCAGTATCATGGGAATTCCGAAATACAAACAAGTGCTGCTGACGGCTTGCAAACCTTAATCTTCATGAATCCAGCTACCTATAATAATGACAACAACAACAACAACATTAGTTATGATCCACAACAAGCAAGCCACAACTTCCCAAACTACACTCATCAACAACAACAACAACAACAACAAGATGATCCCACGGCAACTTACAATTTCCGCGGCTTCTTTCCTAATCATAATGTCCATAATTACAGCAACAATCTCTTCAATCCACAAATCGACTCGCCACGAGCTCAGCGAGGCCTGTCCTTGAGCCTGCAGCCTCATCAGGGTTATGGATCTTTCGTGACGGAAAAGGAAGCGGGACCATCTCAACTGACTGACGATGTAAAATCGCCTTCCTCATCGGTGGTTTCGGTCGGTTTGACGCAGAGCACTAGTAGTGTGGTGCTGAGCTCCAAGTATCTGAAAGCGGCGCAGGAGATTCTCGACGAGGTTGTTAATGCTGGATCATATGGATCAGTTGTTAAGACAGTTGGAAAGTGTTCAACTAATGCTGAAAATGGAGTTGAGGGCAGTAGTAGTACTAGGGCAAAGCATGGGACTGATCAGCAGCAGCAGCTCAGTACCGCTGAAAGACAGGAGATTCAAATGAAGAAAGCTAAGCTTCTTAACATGCTTCATGAGGTATGTTAGTGGCTACTGAATTATTTCATTTCACACGGCATTTCATTGGTTTTAGGAAAGAGAGTTTTACAGTCAATCTTTCATGCTTGGTTCCAGTCGCTAACCTATCTTTTTGAGTCCCGCCCTTCTTTCCTTCCAGTAGTGTAGGCGGAGGACTTTATCTAAGCTAGTTCGACAAAAAAATGAGAAGTTTGCTTGGCTGTTGACTGAGAATTTTCAAAATCAAGTTGAATTTTGTATGTTTTTTGAGCAAATATGACGTGAGTTTGGTGTTCTAATAACGTGATCACATTACAAGGTTAATTCGCTTCAAATGTGATGGTATGAAAATTGTGAATTTTGTTCACAGGTCGAAATTAGATTGTTCAGTTTCCACGTACCGCGCGGTATTGTCTTATCACTGTGTTGTGCATTGTACGTAGTTGTGATCATCGTGACATATTCTGAATCTTAGTATATCAAAATTGAGTAATTATTGGTCACATATATATATATATATAGTAGTGTACACCAAAGATCATTCGCGGTTGCTACTATATTATTAGTTTCTTGTACATGTTACATGAAACCGCCACGTTACCTCTCTCACTGAAAAATTTAAATAGATAAATTACTGAATGTGCTGTGTGAAAGAGGCGCATTACGCGGTCTCTAAATAAATAGGCAATTACTCTTATAGTCCTATATATATATATATATATATCCTACACGGTGCACAATTCCCTTGTATGTTAAACTGGTTAAGGGTTGGTGTGTAACTTTTTGAGAATATCAGGTAATATAATCTCTCTAATTTTTTTGCTTACAAGGGATATATCATTGCCTATCTATATTATTATAATAATTAACTGTATATATATAAACATAACGCGAAGGAATAATCCATAGTTTTATTTCTCATGAGGTGTAGTCTGCATACTTCATGAAGCATAGGGATAAAATTCCATTAGCACAATAACTTGTATTACCTGAAAATTAGAAACTTGCATCATCTACATCGGGTCAAATAAATGAATTATGAGTGGCTCTCAAAAATCCCATGTTTTATTCAGTTGCTATTTGTCATATGCAGGTGGAGCAGAGGTACAAACAGTATTATCACCAGATGCAAATCGTAATATCTTGGTTTGAACAAGCAACCCGAACGGGTTCTGCAAAAACATACACTGACTTGGCTTTGCAAACAATCTCAAAGCAATTCAGGTCCCTCAAAGATGCAATCTTGGCCCAAATCCGAAATGCAAGCAAAAGCCTAGGTGAAGAAGAAAGTTCTGGTGGAAAAGCCGAGGGCTCGAGGCTCAAATACGTCGATAATCAGATTCGACAGCAGAGAGCGTTGCAGCAGTTGGGAATGGTCCAACATAATGCTTGGAGACCCCAGAGAGGTTTGCCTGAGCGTTCCGTCTCAGTCCTTCGTGCCTGGCTGTTCGAACACTTCCTCCACCCGTAAGTTTAATTTTTTGAAACGCGTCTTTTAAGACTTGTACCACATGGCTTACAAACTGTTTTTGGTCATACCATATCCATAATCTGCCTTATAGTATATATGATCATTTGTACTTTTATTCTTGATTTTTGATCTCTTATATGTTTGCTTATGATTGGCAGTTACCCAAAGGACTCAGATAAGATCATTCTTGCTAAACAAACAGGTCTTACAAGGAGTCAGGTACCATATAATGTTCTTGAATTCTCTTGATCAATATTTTCTTAGTTGGTTTACGGAGGACGTCTTAGCTAATGGCTTTGATGCTATGCAAAACTCAGGTGTCTAATTGGTTTATCAATGCTCGAGTTCGTCTATGGAAGCCGATGGTTGAGGAGATGTACAAGGAAGAGATGAAAGGACGCGAGAACAATGGATCCGAAGATCACAAGATGACCAAGAGTGAAGAAAATTTGGACTCAGCCTCAAAATCCACTGCTCCAGATATTAAGACACCAACCATCAAGAATCAAAACAAGAATTTCACACCAAAACAGGACAATCCCAATAATCAGAACACTGCATCACTAATATCAATGTCCACCAGTTCGACTTCTCTGACTGGAGCCAACAACACAGGTTTCAGCCTCATTGGATTCTCAGAAATGGATAGCATCACTCAGGGGAGCCCCAAGAAACCGCGAAATCCCGATATCTTACATTCGACAGGCAGCATTCCTTGGATGAACATGGACTCAAAGCCTAACAATGTAGCCAATGATCACATGTCCATGAAATTTGGCGATGAGAGGCAGAGCAGAGACGAGTTCTCGTTAATGGGAGCGCCTACAAATTTCATTGGAGGATTTGGCTCATATCCAATTGCGGAACTTGGGAGGTTTGGGGCAGAAGAGGAGCAGTTTCAAGCACCATACTCGGGCAACGGCGTTTCACTTACGCTAGGCCTCCCACATTGCGAGAATCTCTCCATGGCAGGATCCCACCAAAGTTTTATACCGAGTCAAAGCATGCAACTAGGACGAGGACTCGATTCAAATGATTTCAATGGCATGACTACTCCAACGTCTGCGCATTCGACTAATGCTTACGAAGAAATCAGCATTCAGAACCGTAAGAGGTTTGCTACAGAATTGTTGCCAGACTTTATAACTTAGACAGATAAGTTTCAAATTAGTACTTTATGGCCATCTTCACTATTTTTCTCCATGTCCTTTATAGCTAAGGAAGAAGGGGATTGCATGATAGTGTAGACAAGGAAAATATTAGATAGTAAGAGTATATATTTTACATATATACACAAACTTCAGTAGGACCATTTGAATTCTTATTATAGGCCAGGTGAGGTGGTTATAGGATATGGTTGGGGATTGTATATTGCTTTTGGTGTTGCTTGCAGATACATAGATGATTGTGATCATTGTGTGGTAAACTAATTATTTGGGATGGTATAGAAAAATAAAGGGTGATTACAATTGATATTGATTTGATCTTATTTATTCATGGTATACGTCAAATCCCAAACCATAGGATGTAAATTTCTCGTTAATATTTTAAAAGTTGCCCTACTATATTGGCACAATTTCCATTTCTACACACTTTATTGACAAGTTCTAGTTAAGTCAACTATGTTGATAGTTGATCTTGGGTTTTCATTAAAGAAAGAAATTCTTATTTAACTTTGGAGTAAATTAAGGAAAACTCCTCCTTCATGTCGACTCCAAAAACTGGAAAGTATCTTCGCTTGAATCTTCTTTCCATGCAGCATTCCTCACGTCGTAATCTTTTCTTCTTCATTAATCCGAAGGCGGCTTCAAATAAGGAAAGTATGATTAAAGAAACATTCACTTAAACTCGATTCTTAGCATAATCTCGTTAACATGGATCATACATGCACAAACAACTAAAATTGTGTGACTAAGTTAATATGCGAATAAATGCAAAACAAAAGGCTATTTAAAATATTTTCAGATTGTTCAGTGTTACAATGGTATGTATACCCAGTGTTGCAGCAATACTTCACAAGTTCAGTGTTATCCAGACACTAGGTCGTGAAACTTATAGTTTCATAGTGTTTTGAAATCAAAATGGTGCCAATATAAAGTTGATTGTTTGCCTATTCTCTGACAAGCTGTTTAATCTTTTTTAGGAAAATGTTAGTACCACCATGGATTAATGAAATATTGAAGTGTTTCCCTTTGTCTATCCACCATGGATTAATATTTTCACCACTAATTACTATAGATTGTACAGTGAATGTGGATTTGCAGGTACGCAAGTTCGTTCTTCCAAAATCTGTCAGGTTTTATGCTAGTTAATTTAGTGTTTTTTTTTATGGCCATTTACAATCAAGTCAACTATGTTTTTACGAGAAAATGCATTGAACAGTTAAAATTGAAATGAAAGAGAGGGGTAGGATAAATGTTTGAAGAATAGCCCCAAATGCAAGAATTAGCATCAAAAGAATGGGCCTATTATTCAAGATGCTTGCATGTTCTGGGCTATTTGAGAAAGAAAAAAAAGTGATGTCTTAATTACAAAGTTTAATTAAGGGAGTTGATGTATCCAGAGCAAAATTCCTAAATTCAGAGCAATATTTTTATTGTTCTCAATTTTACATTTTCTAAATCAATTATCAAATCACAATCCTTAAATTCCGCAATTTACTCATTATGAGTGACAAAGATTATGTTTCTTTTTTAAGAAAATATAGAGCAGATTAACGTCTATATAAAAATTCCAAAGAATCTTCTTTTCATATATTCTCAATAAAATTATATTTTATTAAGTTTGAATCTTTGATTAGTTTGGATAATAAAGAATGTCATTAAATAAACCTTTTTTGTCATATGGTGAACACGTTTACTGATTTATTTATAGCGTGGTGTGTAATATTACAAAATAAGTTTAATAAAGTTTTTAAGCTATCAAAATATCAATCAAAAAGTTATTTTCATATTCTCTATATTTGTTCCTGGGTATACATAATATATTTGTACAAAATGAAAAGAATGATGCAATAATAAGGTGGCCTTTTTGTTAGCATATCTTTATTGTATATTAATTATGTTAAGGGTAGTTTAGTCTTTTGTTGTCTTGTATATATAGTTTCCTAATTGTAAACCCTAGACTACACATTCATACATTGTTTTGTAAGATCTCATTCTTGTCTTGTAAGATCATGGTTATCTTGATGAATGTTATCATGGCATCAGAGCCAAATCTCTGACCCAACCGGTAGGCAAACACGACACCACGCCGATCGAACTCACCGCTGCACTCTCTGAACTTGTTGGTGTGTTAATTTCGATTTCGATTTGGTGCAATTTTTGTTCGATTTGTTGCCCCAATTCTGTTTCTGGGTTAGTCTTGCTTTGTGTATTGCTGCAATTTTCGATTTCTGTTATCATGACGGGAGGGGATGATTCGTTGCAGTCGATTAGTGTTCGTTTTGATGGGAAGAACTATGGGTATTGGAGTTATGTTATGAAAAACTTTCTAAAAGGGAAGAAGATGTGGAATTATATTTCTGGTGTTTTGGTTGCTCCTAAGTCACATGATGCTAATTTTGTTGAGTTATTGGATGTGTGGGATACCAATAATTCTAAAATTATTACTTGGATTAACAATTCTGTTGAGCATAAGATTGGTACTCAGTTAGCTAAGTTTGATACTGCGAAAGAAGTTTGGGACCATTTGGAGAGGTTGTATGTGAGGTCCAACTTTGCTGTTCAATATCAACTTGAAGGGGAAATTCGTGCTCTTACACAGGGCGATCGAAGTGTTCAAGAGTTTTATTCTGAGATGACAAACTTTTGGGATCAGTTGGCTATGACAGAATGCGCTGAACTGAGAGCATTCGGTCCGTATATTGAAAGGCGAGAACAACAACGTTTGGTTCAACTGTTGTACAATCTCCGCTCTGAGTATGAAGGCATCCGTGGGTCAATTCTGCACCGTACTCCTTTGCCTTCAGTTGATTCAGTTGTGCATGAATTGTTAGCTGAAGAAACCCGCCTCAAGACTCAAATTGAGAAGTCCACTCCTGTTGGTTCTGTTTTGATTACTCAACCTAGTCATATCAAATCTAAACAAAAGAGTTATGATAAGGATGAGTGTCGTTATTGCCATGAAAAGGGTCATTGGAAGAATCAATGTCCTTTACTGAACCAGAAAGGTAAACCACAACAGGAATATGGAAAGAGGCCAAGTGACAAACCTTCATATTCACAGAATCTTCGTTTTGGAGGACAACCTAATACAGCTGCTGTCATGCCTACATTGGATCCAGCCTCTGTCGATTCATCTTTGTCAGACAAAGCAACTTTGGTTAATCTATTGCAGAATCTTCTTGAGGCAAACAAAAACCAGTCTCCACCATATGCTATGTCTGCTCCATCCACATCAGGTAGAAACTCGTCCTTATGGGTGTTGGATTCTGGAGCATCTCATCACATGTCTCCTGATCGCAACTCATTTGTATCTATGTCTCATGTGTTACCACCTACATCTGTTATGACTGCTGATAGCACTCCTATGCCAGTCGTAGGTGTTGGTACAATTCAAACAGAAAATCTCTCACTACCTGATGTTTATTGTATTCCAAAATTGGCTATGAATCTTATTTCTGTTGGTCAATTGTGTGATCGTGGTCTTGATGTTCACTTTTCCTCTACTTCTTGTCATGTGCAGGATCCGAAATCAAAGAGAATACTTGGGACTGGAAGTAGAGAGGGGGGACTTTATGTTTTGGATGGCATGAAGGTTGATGGTCAGTTTGCAGCTACGAGTATTGATCTATCTACATTTCATTTAAATTCTTCTTCTTCGAAGTTTTACGTATGGCACTCTAGACTAGGTCATGTATCTGGATCTTGTCTGAGGTTTTTATGTAATAGTGGTGTTTTGGGAGACTTGCAGTCTCAGGATATTTCTGATTGTAGTGGATGTAAACTTGGGAAGTTTTCTGCAAAACCTTTTAATCACAGTACATCCACTTCTTCTGCACCATTTGATTTGATTCATTCTGATGTTTGGGGACCTGCCCCTATTCCTACAAAGGGGGGGTCACGATATTATGTTTCTTTCATTGATGACTATACTCGTTATTGTTGGGTTTACTTGATGAAAAATCGTTCTGAATTCATTGATGTTTATGCTCACTTTGCTGCATATGTGAGAACTCAACACTCTAAAGTCATAAAATGTTTTAGATCTGATTTGGGTGGGGAATATACGAGTAATGCACTCTCTGACATTCTTCTTAGTGATGGTACTGTGCACCAATCCTCTTGTACAGACACACCTCAGCAAAATGGTGTGGCTGAAAGAAAACATAGGCATATTGTTGAAACGGCACGTTCTATGCTTTTGTCTGCTAGTGTACCTAGTGAGTATTGGGGAGAAGCAGTTCTCACTGCTGTTTATATCATAAATAGAGTTCCAACTCCCAAGAATGCAGGTATCTCTCCATATGCTAAGTTATTTGGTCAAACTCCTGATTATTCTCATTTGCGGGTTTTTGGGTCCACATGTTTTGTTCTTCGTCCACATGTTGAGCGAACTAAGTTGTCTTCGCGTGTTGCAATATGTGTCTTTTTGGGATATGGAAATGGTCAGAAGGGTTATCGGTGTTATGATCCAGTTGGTAGAAAATGTTATGTTTCTCCTCATGTTCACTTTATTGAGCATATTCCATATTTTTCCATTCCGAGAAGCTCACATAATGTGACACGGTCGAATATTATTCACATTGACCCATTTACTCTTGATGTTTCTGATATTGGAACTAATGATCCAACTGATGAGAATACTGGTATTGGTGATGTTGTTGGGGATGACAATATTGGTGTTGGTTATGGAGATGACTTGGGTGCTGCTGAAGAGTTACCCCCTCATGTCCCTTCTCTTACGATTTCGGATCCAGCTCAGGAGCGGTATCCCAGGCGTACTCGTAAGTCTACTCAACTACCTGATTTCATTTACTCTTGTTATTCTCAGCCTTTTGTTTCCTTTTTGGCATCTGTTTGGCCTCTTTGTGAGCCTACCTCTTATTCTGAGGCGGCACAAGATATTGTTTGGCAAGAGGCTATGGCTGAGGAACTATCAGCTTTGAACAAAAATCATACTTGGGACTTTGTTCCTCTTCCAGCAGGGAAAAAGTCAATTGGTTCTCGATGGGTCTATAAAATTAAAACCAAAGCTGATGGTTCAGTTGAGCGATATAAGGCTCGTCTAGTGGCAAAAGGATTTGCTCAACAATATGGCATGGATTATGAGGAGACATTTGCTCCTGTTGCTAAGATGACATCTGTCAGAGTTCTTATTGCAGTTGCATCAGTACGACAATGGTATATTTCACAGATGGATGTGAAAAATGCATTCTTGAATGGTGATTTACATGAGGAAGTGTACATGACACCTCCTCCGGGTGTTCCTCACGACAAAGGGCAAGTGTGTAGACTTAAGAAAGCATTATATGGGCTTAAGCAAGCTCCAAGAGCTTGGTTTGAGAAGTTTTCCACTGCTGTTTGTTCTCTTGGCTTCTCCTCTAGTCCTAATGATTCAGCCTTATTTGTTAAATGCAGTTCTGCTGGTCGCATAATGCTTTTACTGTATGTTGATGATATGATTATTACAGGTGATGATGTTGAGGGTATTAAGGTGTTGAAACACACCTTATCTCGTTTGTTTGATATGAAGGATTTGGGTCCTCTTCGTTACTTTTTAGGTATTGAAGTCGCCTCATCTCCAAAGGGCTATCTTTTGTCTCAGTCGAAGTATACTTCAGATATTTTAGAGCGAGCTCGTCTTACAGACACTCGTGTTGCTGCTACTCCTTTAGAGGTAAATGTTCGTTATACTCCTACTGGCGGTACACTTCTTCCGGATCCCACTTTGTACAGGTCTATTGTTGGTAGTTTGGTATACTTGACTATTACCCGATCGGATATTGCTTATGCGGTCCATGTTGTTAGCCAGTTTGTTGCTGCACCTACCTCTGATCATTGGGCTGCTGTTACTCGCATTCTTCGTTATCTTCGTGGTACTATTTATCAGAGTCTATTGTTTCCTTCGAGTTCTTCATTAGAACTTCGAGCATATACAGATGCTGACTGGGCTAGTGATCCATCCGATCGAAAATCTACCACTGGATACTGTATTTTTCTAGGTGATTCTCTCATCTCTTGGAAAAGCAAGAAACAAGATGTTGTTTCTCGTTCTTCTACCGAGGCAGAGTATCGTGCTATGGCTTCCACCACAACTGAACTTGTTTGGTTACGACGGTTGTTATGTGATATGGGGGTGTTGTTGTCATCCCCCACACCCATGTATTGTGATAATAAAAGTGCTGTTCAGATTGCTCATAACTCTGTTTTTCATGAGCGTACCAAACATATTGAGATCGATTGTCATGTGACTCGACATCATTTTCAGCATGGTGTTATCTCTCTACCGTTCATCTCGTCTTCGATGCAGTTGGCTGACTTCTTTACGAAGGCACATACGATTCAGCGACACAACTTCTTTGTTGGCAAACTCTCGTTACTTATTGCAGTACCTTCTCGAGTTTGAGGGGGGGTGTTAGCATATCTTTATTGTATATTAATTATGTTAAGGGTAGTTTAGTCTTTTGTTGTCTTGTATATATAGTTTCCTAATTGTAAACCCTAGACTACACATTCATACATTGTTTTGTAAGATCTCATTCTTGTCTTGTAAGATCATGGTTATCTTGATGAATGTTATCACTTTTTATTTCAGTTTCTGTAATCTATATATATGGTATAATCATATTTATCTTCACATAAAAGTTGATTATTATTTTTATATATATCTTGCATTCATGCGAAAAAATAATCTTCTTTTGGCTTGCAGTTACAAATTATTTTTTTAATCATGTATTTTGGTAATGATCTGTAAGTGTAAGATTCACGGTTTAATATAAGTAGTTGATCTATATTAAAATCTTAGAGTCATTCGTTTTTCTTTTTTTTTTTTGAATTCAAAATGTTGGAGTTATTCTTTTCATATATTTTTTTTCATTATATTCATCCATTGGAATATACTATATACATAATTTATATATATATATATATGTGTGTGTGTGTGTGTGGATATATATATATATATATATATGTATGTGTGTGTGTGTATAATCAAATCAAAATTAAGTATTAGTGTTAACCCTAAAAAATAAAATAGAGGAGATCACTCCTACTCGGGAAAAATAATATATGGACAATACTATTGTCACGAGTACGTCCAATGAGATGTACCTATAAAGAAAACCCCTCGGAGGATATATGGACAATACTATTGTCACGAGTACATCCAATGAGATGTACCTATAAAGAAAACCCCTCGGAGGATATATGGACAATACTATTGTCACGAGTACATCCAATGAGATGTACCTATAAAGAAAACCCCTCGGAGAATTGCCCTACCTCTCGGTCACTGACCCGAAAAGGTTTATAAAAGCATCCGAGGAGAAACGCAAGCGTCCCTTGGAAAGTCAAACGGTGAATGAAAAACAGATATCAACACGGCATCGGAAAAAGAGCAAACCCCGATGGACCCGTATGACTCCGATATCCACCAAATGCGCCAAGAGGGACCAAGAGGGACCCCGAGTCCTATGAACTTACAAGAAAACTTCCTTGCTGAACACTCCTCGGAAAAAGCAACACTCGGACTTATCCGAGAACACAATTTTGGAAGAAGTCAATACAGGAACACCCAGTGAATACAGTCCGAGCACTCTGGTGAAGAAATTTCACTCTCAGTAAAGCAAAAACAGCCCTCGGACACAAGATCACAGTCCTCGGAAGTCATACCAAGTCCTCGGAGACCATGTTTCCACTCTCAGAGATCACTCCTGACTGTTGAAGAAAATACCCGAATCAAGAAGGAAAAACAAAAGCCCTCGGAAGAATAGCTCTATCAAAAACAGTCTACATCAGAAGCCCTCGGAGATATCAGAAGACACTAATCTAGTCAGCACTTAGTAGATAAACGATAAACATTATCCTAATTTTTACACCTGTATCAAGGTAACAACAACACCTGTCCTTATCAAAACACATGCACAGTGACACCTACCCCTACCAAAGTCTATATAAAGGGAGGTGATCAGTAGAATAAAAAAAAAAGAGAAAAAAAGCTGAAACAATTAAGCTTACTTACTGCAATCTATCACTCAAATACATAAGATAAAAAGAGGAGGAAATGTTCAGTGAATAAAGGAGGGGAATATTCTTGCAATTAATCTCAGTGTGTCCATCTCGCGTTGCCTTTGAATCACGGACAGGACGTTTCGACCCAAATAAATATCTTCCGTTAAATAGGGAATAATTCCAAACCCGTTAACAAAGTGGCGCCGTCTGTGGGAACGTCACAGCATCTGTCTTCGAGAGAATTCAGGCACACGTCAGCTAGGATGGATGGTCTTTTCGAAAATGACAACCTTCCTGTCCTGAACAATGACTCAGAAGAAACTTTGTCCAATTATGAATCAGGTACAAGAGATTTTATTAGTATTCCCCGATCTGTTTATGAAAGACTTATATATGCTGAAAGAACACCCTGGAGGGATGATCCCCCCGTACGTACGTCCCCTGTTCTATCCGAGAACGAAGATCTCCCCTCGGAAGAAGATGGACCTCCGAGGACATGGAACCCAAATTGGAATCCTTGGCGACAGACACCCCGACAAAGTCCTCGAAGACATGTATGTCGTGAAAGGACTCCTGTGAGGGGTCCGGTAGGAATTTCTCGCCCTTCAGAGTATCGAGGAGAGGTTGAACGTTCCTTATGGGGAATGATGGATGATTTACGAAAAGAGTTAGGTGATCTCAAGAAAGCCATGGCTCCCGAGGAAGATCCTACGTTCAAGACCTCTCCTTTCATTCCCGAGATTGCTTCAGCTTCTATCCCCTCGGGGATGCGACCTGTTAATATCTCGCTATATACCGGGGAAGCTGATGGAAGGGACCCACAAGATCACGTCCATCAATACCTGGCAGGAATGGACCTCTCTTCCGCTCCTGATCAGGTGTTATGCCGCGTATTCCCTGTTACCCTTGGAGGGCGGGCTCAAGCCTGGTTTACTCATCTTCCACCTTGTTCCATCACGAGCTTTGACCGATTAGCTCATTTGTTTGTACGACAATTCGCCTGCAACCGAAGGTACCCTAAATCTGCTACGCATCTTTTTACTATCAAACAGAAGAAGGACGAATCCTTACGAGAATATATAAAGCGCTTCACGGATGAAGCACTCGATGTTCCAAATGTTAGCCCGACCATTATGGCAGACATATTAACTCAGGGACTCCGAGCGGGGGATTTCTTTAGATACCTTATGGGAAATCGTATTACGGATATGAATGAGTTAATGCAAAAGGCGGAAGTACATATTTTGATGGAAGAAGCCGAGGGAACAAAGAAGCAGATGGAGCAGGAGGATAGTGAACACTTAGAGCGTGCTGAGAAAGAAGCAAAGGTCAAAGAAAAAAGTAAGGAAGGAAAACCTCCTCAACGCAAAGATGAAGGGGGAGTGGTTAAGAAATTCCTCCGACCCGTACACTTACCTCCGATGACTGTTACTCCACCAGAAGTGCTCAACATAATGAGGGGTA
This sequence comes from Linaria vulgaris, assembly GCA_948329865.1. NCBI lineage: Eukaryota > Viridiplantae > Streptophyta > Magnoliopsida > Lamiales > Plantaginaceae > Linaria > Linaria vulgaris. The sequence continues at coordinate 81,100,947 of OX415253.1, forward strand.
GCAACGAGTTGCACTGGCCCAGACCGACTAAATTTCCTAACCGAGACAAGGATACTGGAAAGTATTGTAAGTACCATAAAACTTACGGGCACATTACGGAAGAATGTACTACCCTTCGTTTAGAGGTGCTTCGCCTATTGGAGATAGGGTACTTGAAGAACTACCTTAAGGAAAATAACCCTGAAGAGCCCAAGGCCAATGTTTGGAAGAGATCACGAAGGGAAGAGGAAGAGCAAGAAAGGGAAGAAAGGACGCCTAGCCGGAAGTCACGAGAGGGGACCACTAGACGCCTCCGACTCCGAGAGAGAAGTAAGGACCGCCGGCGAAGTTCGAGAGAGAAAACGGCAGGGTATCAGAGTTTGCCTCCTCCACCTAACTCTTACAAAGACAATCCCCCAACAGGGAGAACCATCAATATGATAGAAGGGGGTGAAATCTCCATGGCACCTCAGGGCAAAAAGAAGAAATATTTGAAAGAAGCCCGACGAGCAGAGCAAGGATTAGCTGTCTGCTCCATTCAAGGGTCACAACTGCCTAGTATCACTTTCGGACCCGAGGACCTTACAGATGTAATATACCCTCATGAAGATCCCTTGGTTATATCTGCCGTCATCTACGGGTATGAAATCCAACGTATCCTCATAGATACGGGCAGCTCTGTGGATGTACTATTCCTACCGACCTATCTCGCTATGAGATTGAAACAAGAAACGTTGGAAACCGCGGAGGTCCCCTTAGTAGGATTCACCGGGGAAGCATGCCAAACCCTCGGAACTATTACTCTCCCAATGTCATGGGGGAAAGGAGCCCTTCGAAGAACGGAATCTATTAAGTTTTGGGTAGTGGAGGCTTCTTCGCGAGCGTATAATGTGATCTGCGGAAGACCATCTATTCGGGCCTTTGAGGCAATTCCTTCTACTTTGCATCTTAAAGTGAAATTCCCCACCTCCTCGGGAATCGGAGAAGTTCGAGGAAGTCAGTCAAAAGCTAGAGAATGCTGCATGAATGCCATCCCCTCAGAAGAGGACGGACCTTCACTTGGAAATAACAAAAAGTGTAGAACCGAGGAAACACGAGTCCAGCCTGTGGAAGAATTAAAAATGGTGGAGTTAGTAGAAGGAAGCCCCGAGAAAGTAATCAAAATGGGCACCCATATGACTCCAATCATAGAAGGCCAATTGATTTCTCTTCTCAAACAATTTCATCACCTCTTTGCATGGGAAGGGGGACCGCCCGGACGAATCAGCAACAAGGTATGTCAACATTTCCTTAATGTGAAGCCTGGAGCTAAACCTGTCCAACAGAAAAAGAGGAAAATGGGCCCCGAGCGCAATAAGATCATCCGCTCGGAAATACAACGCCTTCTTCAATTAAAGCAAATACGAGAAGTTATTTACCCCGAGTGGTTGGCTAATGTCGTGCTAGTTCCCAAGCACGGAGGAAGATGGCGAATGTGTGTTGACTTTACTAACCTCAATGAAGCATGCCCCAAGGATTGTTACCCTTTACCGAGCATAGATCAGCTAGTTGATTCTACCGCAGGATGTGCGCTACTATCAACTTTAGATGGAGATCAAGGGTACAACCAAATCCCGATGGCGGCTATTGATCAAGATAAGACCAGCTTTATCACGGATGCAGGCACCTTTTGTTATCTAGTCATGCCCTTTGGATTAAAGAATGCTGGAGCTACCTATCAACGGTTAGTAAGCCTTATGTTTTCAGGACTTATTGGGAAATCAGTAGAGGTTTATGTAGATGATACTGTAGTTAAAAGTAACACTGCTGAAGAACATCCTGAGGACCTACGAAAAGCGTTGGTCATTATGAACAACTTTGGCATGAAGGTCAACCCTCGGAAGTGTTCTTTTGGTATCCGAGGAGGAAAATTTTTGGGATTCATGGTTACGGAGAAGGGAATTGAAGTAAATCCCGAAAAAGCAGAAGCTATCATGGGATTACCTACTCCGAGGACGGTAAAAGATGTCCAAAAGCTGACTGGAAGAATGGCCTCGTTGAGTCGGTTTGTCTCCAAGTCCGCAGAAAAAGGGCTTCCCTTCTTCAAGGTACTTCGGAATATCAAGGAATTTCAGTGGACCTCCCAATGTGAGGAAGCTCTCGGAGACTTAAAAAGGTACATGTTGAAACCACCTTTGCTGGTAAAACCGGTACCCCAAGAAGAGTTGTTTTTGTATTTATCGATTGGAGAAGAGGCTATTAGCGCTGTCCTAGTCAAAGAACAAGATGGAGAACATCACCCGGTATATTACGTTAGCAAAACTCTCCTCGGAGCCGAAACTCGATATACCCTAACTGAGAAACTCGTTCTAGCATTGGTTACTACGGCTCGTAAGCTACGCCCCTACTTTTTATCCCACCCAATTACTGTGCTTACTAAGCATCCCCTGAGAGCAATTCTTAATAAGCCGGAGTCATCAGGGAGAATGATAAAATGGGCTGTAGAGCTTACTGAGTACGATATTTCCTACGCTCCGAGACCGTCAATCAAAGCGCAAGTTTTGGCGGACTTTGTAACAGAACTCACGGGCGTTGGATCCGAGGAAAAGGAGCCACGATGGCACGTATATGTAGATGGATCCTCGGTGAGTACCCATGGGGGGGCCGGAATAGTCTTGGTAAATCAAGAAGGAGAGGAGGAAAGGCTCCATTTTGCAGTTAGAATAGATTATCCCCTCTCTAACAATGAGGCCGAGTATGAAGCTCTCCTTATTGGTATGAGGTTAGCTAGAGAAGGGGGAATGAAAAGAGTACTCCTTCATAGTGATTCCCAGCTGATTGTTCTGCAAGTTAAGGGGTCATATGAGGCCAAAGAAGAAAGAATGCAAGAGTACCTCCGAGTTGTTCGTCAGAGGTCCGAATGGTTTGAAGAATATGATATAGTTCAAATTCCTCGTAAAGAAAATCAAGAGGCGGACGCTTTGTCCAAAATGGCTACACAAACAGCTGTAATACATACTCGGAAGATTACTCTACTACATGTCAATGAATCTGAAAAGGGTGAAGGCCGAGAAGTGAACACAGTTTCAGATCCTTCATCTAGCTGGGTGACTCCTATCAAAGCCTATTTGCAGAATCCCGAGGGATACTCCTCGGACAAGAATATTCAGCGAATGATGTTCAGAAAAACCCTCCGATACTTCCTCAAAGACGGGATACTCTTCCGAAGGACATATTTATGTCCCCACGCTCGATGCCTTAATGAAGAAGAGGCCCAGCTAGCCTTAGCAGAAACTCACGAGGGGGTATGTGGGAGCCATACTGGTGGCGAAAGCATGGTGGGACGCTTGATCCGACAGGGCTACTATTGGCCCACGATGGCCAAAGATAGCAAAAGCCATGCCGAAAGATGCAAACCATGCCAGGCTTACGCCCCTCGGACCCATCTACCAGCAGCCCCTTGGGAACCCTCTCTGAACCCCTGCCCATTCTCTAAGTGGGGTATTGACATACTTGGACCCCTCGTCCCTGATGCCGGCCAAAAGAAATTTCTGCTAGTAGCCGTTGACTACTTCACCAAATGGGTGGAAGCGGAACCCCTAGCTAGGGTAACCGCGGGGGCTGTTATCAATTTTCTCTGGAGAAATATTATTTGTCGCTTTGGTGTCCCTCGGAGCCTGGTAAGTGATAACGGTTTGCAGTTTACTGATCAAGGATTGCAAAAGTGGTGTGATCATTGGGAGATAAAACATCGCTTTGCCTCCGTGGGATACCCTCAAGCAAATGGCCAAGTAGAAAGAACCAACAGAACCCTCCTGAAGAACATGAAGGCCCGACTTGATTGGCATAAAGCTAAGTGGGTTGAGGAGATACCCGGGATATTGTGGGCCTATCGGACCACGCAGAGTGTTGCTACGGGTGAAACCCCTTTTAGTCTATCCTACGGATGTGAGGCTGTGTTGCCCTCGGAGGTCTCCCTAGAAAGCTGACGAGTCAAAGAATATGAAGAAGTGGCCAATAGCTCAAATCTAGCCCTTGCCCTTGACCTCCTCGAGGAAAAAAGGACCCGAGCAGCCCTCCGAATGGAAGAGTACAAGGCTCGGATGTCACGATATTATAATACCAAGGTAAAACTCCGAACCTTTCAAGTTGGAGATTTAGTGATGAAACGAGTAGGGGCCTCCAAGAATGTGGGTAAACTAGATCCACGGTGGGAAGGACCTTACAAGATAGTGGAAATCGTGGGACCGGCGACTTATCGGCTTGCTAACTCCGAGGAGGCAATACTTCGCAACACGTGGAACGCAAGCAATCTTAGAAAGTATTATGCTTAATGTAATAGTTATATATGAATAAAAAGAGTGTTCATATACGAGGGGATATAGTACAAAAGACAATAGAATTGTCCAACAAAATGATGGCTCTATATACGAGACATCAGGACAATCCGATAACACTAAGAACCCTCTGTATTATGAACTAAACTCATTTACAAGCTAAGTCCCTCCCATGGGACGTTTCCCCTCTCGGATAAGTCTTCGGCGCTGCTCCTCAGAAAGAGAGACTGGATCATCCAAGAACACAGTTCCGACTGCAAAATCTCTAATAGGTGAAGGGGAAAGTTCCTCGGAGACTTGACGAATGTTGAGTTCAGGAAGGAGCAATCCCGAGGGGAACTCTGGCAAAGCTTGTACGGCATCTTGGCACAATTTATAGCCTATATGCACTAAGTCACGCATCTCTCCCCGAAGAGATTCACGAAGACTGGATGGACCCACTACCTCCAACACAGCTTGGACTTGGGCCATGACCACCTCTATCGCATGAGAACGAGTTATCCCTAGCAGTTGCTGACTCAAGACGTCTCTTTCCAGCGTAGCCTGTGTTAACTGCCCCTCCGAGGACCGCATATGGCCACGTAACTCCTCAATTCTCCTGTCTAAGCTCAAGACACGTGTCTTTTCAAGTGATAATTGGCGTTCCAATTCCCACGCCTTATCCTTCTCGGATTGTAACATATGAATATGAGTATCCTGAGAAGACTCATGAACTTCCTTCAAATGGGCTATCTCCACTTGAGCTTCTAAGAGACCTCGCTCTAACTCATCCCGACGACGGTATACTAAACCCGGATCTGAGGAAGAACTCCCGTAAGACCCGAGGGCGTCCAACACCATATAAATCTGCTCAAAAAACGAATGGCATCAGATCAGAAGACAGGTTAGTATTAAATAAAATGAATAGATACCTCACACAGGTCTTTGCAGGCTAAATCTTGGAGAACGGGTACCGAAAGGGTTTTTATCAGTTCACAATCTGTTACGTTTAATAACCCACTAAGAAAGTTTCGGCAAAATCCCACTGCTGATCCGAGAGGAGAAACATCCTGATTACCCTCGGGGGGAAGAGTTCTCCCGAGGGAAGGGTGCTCCTCGGGCGGTGGTGCGGGAATACGACCAGGGATATCTTGCTGGGGCTGCATATCCTCTGCACTAGAAGAGTGAAGATACTCCTCTAACACATTTACTACGGTAGAATTGTGAGGAATGGGCTGTGATACTATGGGACTCATGTGACAATCCGTTTGAGAAAGAGTTGCTATCAGATCCGACGATCCAGAAGGAATTATATAACTGACTGGGGGGGCTGCAACGGGCTCCTCCTCCTCCGAGGAGATTTCCACCATTGCCTCACTTATGAGAGGAGGAGAATCGCCAACCTTCGTCATCCCAGGAATACCATGCAATGCCCTCCCCAGGAAAACGTCGTTAGAAGAGCCGAGAGAAAAAGCTCCCATCTCCGCTCCTACAAAAGATGTCAGTAAGAAAATGATCCGAGGACACCAATAAAGTTTATAAACTAAAGAATGGTTATTAGAACTTACGAAAGTGAAAATTACTGTGAAGAGGACGAGAAGCAGGAGTGCATCCTTCTACTCTCTCTTGTAAACCTGCCAAAATCAGAGCCTCGGGGAAATCCAACAGCCCAGATATATCATAAGAACCAGAGAAAAGTCCCGAGTGAAGCAATATCTCCCTCACTTGTCCTCGTGTTTCGGTGTTGGGTGCGATATATCCCAAACCCCATCGGATGGGTACACCCCACGATCTGGCTGACTGACCTCTCGGACGGATAAAGAAAAATCTCCGCCTCCAATCCCCTCTACTAGAGTGGGAACTGGATACACGAGTGAAGATATTTTCCTTGTCCCGATAGGTCAAGCTAAAAAAGGGAGTCCCCTCTGAGCAAGGTTGAAGGGTAAATATTGTCCCCACCCGATAAGGGGACATCGGAAGGTTTAAAAGCTCACTACGAAGGACATATCCCACCAAATGACTATAGGAACTTGGTGTTAACTGACTCGGACACACCTGCCAATACCGAAAGAGTATTTGGAAAAAGGGATGGAAAAAGGTACGTAAACCACAACGCATCTGTTCGGTATAAACGGTCATATAACCTGAAGGGGGTGCGTAAGCCCTTTGGCCCGAGGAAGGCACTATTATATCATAATCTTCGAACTCCAAGTTATAACCATTAAAAAGAGATCTTACCGAGTTCTCACATTCTGCACTCATTGTGGATCCTACACGTCCTCTGCCTATCAATCTTGATGGATTAAGAGGAAGTAAATCGAATTCTGAAGACTCATCCGCCAAAGGATATGGCTCCCTACTCATGAATATCTCCCTGATATGATTGACTCTACGTGAATTTGTAGATGGAGTCCTACGAACCACTCCAAGAGAGGAACTAGCACTAAGTGTCGTTTGATTCTCGGATGGATTGCCCCTCGGAGGAACCCTTGATGATCCAGAAGGACCCCGAGCGGTATCCTGAGAAGAACCGCCAGATGAAGTTGAGCCAAATCTTCTATAATAAGGAGGCATCATCGTATCAAGTAAGTATTATCTTTGTACTTGCACTTATAAAAGAAAATCAAAGACTAATAAGGATTAGGAGATAAGTGCATAATTGATAAGGACCTACGTGCATATATACTCTTTATATTAGAGCTAAAAGTAGAAGTTTAAACTCTTAGTACGTTAACTAAGGGACACGTGTTGGAAAACTTTTTGATTAAGGAGGACACGTATCCTATTTAACCATGCAAAGTAACACCTCCTACTTAGGAAGTTTACTTAGTCAGCAACTTTTTGAGAATTATCATTATCCATCTTAATTAAACAGTGGAGATAAGATATAGAATAGGAAGATTGAACAAAAATATTTATTTAAAACGGATAGCCCTCGGAAGGAACAATAAGTACAAAGAGCGTTTATTTTCAAAGTAAAAATTACAAAAAGCTAGACTAAGCTCCCGTGGAAGGAGGGAGAGAAGAAGTTGTCTCTTCTGCGGAAGTACCCAATGGAGCAAGACGAGAGATTGGAGAAAATACCCCCCCAGAACCGCTAGCCCTTGGACTCGGACTCGTGGCGGAGCGCATTGGAGATGGTGTCGGAGAATCCCGAGAGGATAGCAAACCCCCAAACCTCCCCACGAAATAATGGCAGTCATCGGGAGTTGGCTTCTTTAATTTCCGAAGATCGAAAGACTTGGAGAAGTTAACATCCGACCTTATCAAAGATTTTGCCACCTTTGCACACTCCAAATAACCCCACAAAAGATGGCCCATCAAGAGCTCATGAGAAGGCTCCTCGGATGCTACTGATTGCTGCCGTGAGATCTCTCGCTGAGCAAACTGAACAGCTGCATCCACCTTAGCCTGCACGTCCTCGGGAGAAAGAAAATTTGTCAACTTCCCCTCGGCTGACTCTGCCCTATCAGTAACTTGGCCCAAGGTCTCTTGGAGAACTCTCTCTCTCTCATTCCCATCCGCCACCGCCTTCTCGAGAGCTGCAATACGAGCGGTAAAGACCTCCTCGGAGTCTTTTCTTTCCTTCTCCATCTTCTTGCAAGCGGATTCAGCAGCACTTAAACTACCTTGTAAATTTGCCCTCGCCTTCTCTGATTCATTGAGAGCAAACTCGTAGTCGGAAATTTTTGTTTGAAGAAGGTCCTCCCTAGTTTGACTCTCTTTATCCCGGAATAAGAGAGGTGCCAATTGCGCCCGGAGTGCTTCTAAGTCCTCTACATCTTTCCGACCGCGCTCTTCAACGGCAGTAACTGCCTCTCGAGTCTTTCCAATCTACAGAAAAGTCAACAATAAAAAATTTAACAGAAATGCATTGTGTAATTTCAGAAGACTAAGGCAGAGGAGCTTACCATAAGCCCCAACCAGTTAAGACTGGTGTACAAAAATTGATACCCCTCGGCGGGTGCTGAACTGGAGGAGGCGAAAAATCGGAGGATATCTTGATAAGCCTCCCCCACTGAACGAGATGAAAATTCCCCCCCGGATCCGCTGGGAGGAATAGGTTCCTGAAATGTATGACCCCTCGGAGACAAGGTCACCGGGACATGTCCCCTCGGAGGAGTCGTATCCTTTACCGGAGTCGTCACTTCGGAATTTGTAAAAATGGCCCGTGAACCACCTACTGTTGTGGAGGGGCTGGTCTTTCCTAATAGTGATTGCAGAATTCCTTCCTTCAAATCTCGGTCCTCTGAAGAAGGATCAAACTCCCCTTGGGTGTCTTCGGAGTCCCCTCGTAAATCTTCTTGCTCGGGAATGCTAAATTGGGCCAGAAAATCCTCCTCTGCAACAGATACGAACTGTCAGTGATTAAAAGAATGAAACTAGAAAAAATTATGGAAAAAAGGTAAATGACGAATACTCACCATATAATGAAGACTCTTCTACCATCGGAGCTTTCCCTTTATCCATAGCCACTACATCAAAAGAAAAGGTGTCAACACATAATCAAATATTGCAGATAAAGATATGAAAATCTCATTAAAAACTCGTGAAAACTTACCCCGAGGAGCAGATTCAGGAACTGTCGGAAGCCTAGGAGAAGGATCCTCAGAAGACAGGTCTATTACTTCAGTATCCTTCCGAGCAGATTCATCCTCCGCACCACTCGGAAAGATACCCTCCTCGGAACCTCTCGGAGATATTCCCATATTAGATTCGGAAGCAGGAATATTCCCTGACTCCGATTTGGAAACGGGCACTAAAGCCAAATCCCAAGGTGCAACTTGACGTAGGGGAACCGCGCTCCTAACGATCCCCATCGCATCCATGCATAGAAGAGAATGGTCTTCGTGGAATCCACTCTTCTCTGAATCCATATGCATACTCTCGGGAGCATTAACCTCCTCCTCCTCGTGATCTCCCTCCTCTGGTATCTCCGAGACACCACTAGGAGTAGGCTCCCTCGGACTCGACTGCAGATAGTAATTCGCCATGACATCCCCTGTATCATCCCATCAATAACGTGTATAAGTACAATTTACCACTATGCTCGGAAAGAGAATAAAAGGATAAAAGAGCGAATAAAGAGACTTACGAAAGAGACTCCTCGCAACGGGAGACAGGGACAAGGGCCTCTCCACGGCGGCATCAGTGAAAACTACATGATGAAGCCCAGAGGTCTCATATAACATCGTGAAATCCTCCGACTCCATCAATTTGTGCTGAGAAATTATAGGAGATAGCACTGCCTCCTGATCCAGAGCATGCACGGGAGTAGTACCCTCTCGCCAATCAAAGGGCACATCCCACTCGCCGTTGACAGGGCCCACGAAGAAGTACCTGTTCTTCCAGACGCTATGTGAGGTAATAGCAGCCCCCAAGATTCTCTTCGTGGAATCCCCCGAGTTGTCCCGATGACGAACGTTATAGAAAGGATACCCCCCGGGTGATACCGCCACGTCAAAGATTGAAAGAAAGTGCTCCACCGAACACTCTAGCCCATTCACGTGGCACCAAAATACATAAATACAGATAGCAGCAAATCCATTTGGTACCATCTGACTTGGGCTAATATTACAAGCTTTAAAGAGCGCACAGAAAAAAGGGGACATAAACGAGCGCCACCCATACTTCACCTGAGCAAAGAATACTGTCAACATACCCGGAGGAGGATAGCACGCCCTCTCATCCTTCGTCGGGATTCGGAAGACCATGTTCTTCTGAAGGACTCCGGTTGAGGTCAACAGATCTGCTACCTGCTTACGAGTAGCAATATTCTTCGTTTTTTCCACCTTAGCGAAGGTTCGAAGAGGCGGTTCCTTTGATTTGGGAACCCTAGCTTTTTTCGAGGAAGTGGCGCCGCCCTCAGCAGCAGCAGCAATTTCTCCCTTACGCTTGCGAGTAATCACTCCCATTGGAATACCTCTCACACTCGTAGAAGAATTAATCGGAGCAGTGACTTCCGAGGAGATAGCGGCGGCAATAGAGTCAGTGTTGGCGGAAGAAGCCATGGATACAATAAAAGAGGAATGTTTTTGAAAGAGAGAAGAGGAACGGGTAAGTCTGCTAGGAATTTGAATTGCAAAAGATGAAGAATAAAGATCAAGGAAAGAGATTTCTTTTTTGCTCTGAGAGGAGATGACCACAAAGACGGATTGAGTGAATGAAGAAAAAAGAAGCAACAGTGTCCTATTTATAACCGAAGGTGACAACGGTCAAGAATTTTGAAAACGTGGAACTTATTTAAAGCTCCACGTAACCGCCACCTGATTGTGCCACGCCGTCCCCATTCTGACCGTTGCCAACGGTCAGATAGTTCAAATCTCCAAGCTGGTCAACAACAGTCCGCCACCTGCGCCCCGAGATCTCCGCGTGCTTAATAACGATACCCTAAGGGTATTCAGGTAAAATCCTTATAAATTCTAAATATATATACGTATTGGATAAATATCAAAAAAGAAAAAAATAAATATAGGGACACTAAGTCAAAAATAACCCCTCACCTCACTTAGGACGATGATTTAAAATTCCGCTTGTCTCTACGAGGACAATCGAAATTTGGGGGGGCTAGTGTTAACCCTAAAAAATAAAATAGAGGAGATCACTCCTACTCGGGAAAAATAATATATGGACAATACTATTGTCACGAGTACGTCCAATGAGATGTACCTATAAAGAAAACCCCTCGGAGGATATATGGACAATACTATTGTCACGAGTACATCCAATGAGATGTACCTATAAAGAAAACCCCTCGGAGGATATATGGACAATACTATTGTCACGAGTACATCCAATGAGATGTACCTATAAAGAAAACCCCTCGGAGAATTGCCCTACCTCTCGGTCACTGACCCGAAAAGGTTTATAAAAGCATCCGAGGAGAAACGCAAGCGTCCCTTGGAAAGTCAAACGGTGAATGAAAAACAGATATCAACACGGCATCGGAAAAAGAGCAAACCCCGATGGACCCGTATGACTCCGATATCCACCAAATGCGCCAAGAGGGACCAAGAGGGACCCCGAGTCCTATGAACTTACAAGAAAACTTCCTTGCTGAACACTCCTCGGAAAAAGCAACACTCGGACTTATCCGAGAACACAATTTTGGAAGAAGTCAATACAGGAACACCCAGTGAATACAGTCCGAGCACTCTGGTGAAGAAATTTCACTCTCAGTAAAGCAAAAACAGCCCTCGGACACAAGATCACAGTCCTCGGAAGTCATACCAAGTCCTCGGAGACCATGTTTCCACTCTCAGAGATCACTCCTGACTGTTGAAGAAAATACCCGAATCAAGAAGGAAAAACAAAAGCCCTCGGAAGAATAGCTCTATCAAAAACAGTCTACATCAGAAGCCCTCGGAGATATCAGAAGACACTAATCTAGTCAGCACTTAGTAGATAAACGATAAACATTATCCTAATTTTTACACCTGTATCAAGGTAACAACAACACCTGTCCTTATCAAAACACATGCACAGTGACACCTACCCCTACCAAAGTCTATATAAAGGGAGGTGATCAGTAGAATAAAAAAAAAAGAGAAAAAAAGCTGAAACAATTAAGCTTACTTACTGCAATCTATCACTCAAATACATAAGATAAAAAGAGGAGGAAATGTTCAGTGAATAAAGGAGGGGAATATTCTTGCAATTAATCTCAGTGTGTCCATCTCGCGTTGCCTTTGAATCACGGACAGGACGTTTCGACCCAAATAAATATCTTCCGTTAAATAGGGAATAATTCCAAACCCGTTAACAATTAGTTTAGGGAAAAAATACATATGGGGATTTTCCTTTGTCTTAATTGAACCTTATTTAGATTTTCAATAATTTAAAAGTAATAATCAAATAATGAAAATTCATGTATATCCACGAATTGAGATCAGGATATACACAAGATCCATTAGCACAATTTGATCAATTCCAATCTATTCATGCTCATGGAATTAATTTTAGTTGTCTCTTGTAAGACAGATATATATACTCCGTGAATTTTGCATAGTTTTACCGTTAACTGTATTTACCATCAAATTTAGATATTTATGTTAAGGGCAAAGGTGACATTTCATAGAATCCGTACGAATAGTCAAATTAGCGCTCTTCCGAAAATAGAAATAACTGTTAGTAACTGCTCTAAAACTGTCACAACTGCTACTCCCGCCATGGACGACGATGTTTCGGACATGGACGCCAATGGCCCACCGCCGCCGCCACTGCCAAATTTGCATGATAATCCTATTTACGTATTCTCTTCTTCCAAAGAAAAAGAGAACACGCGACTCCAGAAGCGATCACGACATTCTCCTGAGTGTGCAGATGACATGCATGCCGCGTTTGATGTCAATGCTATGAATGACCATGCGAAATCCGGACAAACTTTCTATGCCTCCATGGTTATGCAACGTCCCCTCAGGCATGATGTAAGAATAGATGATTCTAAGACTATGGAGGAACGCAAGTTCATCAACATCCTTGATGCAAGCGCTGATGTTCCGTTTAAACAAGTTCACATCTCCCAGGAACTTAAGCAACGTATGCATCACCAATGGGAGGATGCTATTATTATCAAGATAACGGGCAAGCCGTGGTACTATAAGGCCCTTCATACCAGACTCGATTTGATGTGGAATCTACAAAATAACTTTGATCTCATTGATCTGGGAAGAGGTTGTTATGTGATGAAAGGGCTGATTCCAAGCAAAAGGGATATGATCCTGTTAGAAGGGCCATGGCAACTCGCTGGTGGATTTCTCTCAATCAGGAAATGGTGTCCTAACTTCAGAGCGGACACCGATGCCATCAACTGTTCCATCTCTTGGGTTATGATCTTTAAACTTACCAGTTGAATACCTAAGGGAATCTATTATCCATTCTCTTACTTCTTGTATTGGAGAACCTATCAAGATTGATGGGAATACTTTCAATGCAACTAGGGGTAATTTTGCCAGGTTCTGCGTTCAAGTCTGCACTGACAGGCCCCTTGAACTTGGCCTTTCTATTGACAACAAGGTGTATCAGGTAGTCTATGAGAACATTTCCTCCTTGTGCTATGCATGCGGGAAAATAGGTCACTCTAAAAATGCTTGCACTCATCAGACTCAAGAGACTAAAACAATGGGAGGGATAGAGACAGAAGTATATGGCCATCAGAATGTTACTGCTGAGAATAAGGAAGCTTGGCTCACTGATAAGGCAAGAAACAAGGAATATGGAAGCTGGATGTTAGTTAGTAAGAAGAATAAGAATCCAGGGATGTCTAAATCCTCTAAGGAGCAAAGTCATGTATTCCGACAGCAATCATCTAAGTCAACTAATCCTAGTAAGGTGAGTAGTGGAACTTTTAATGCTAATGGAATTAACCCCCCGAGTAGTAGGGGTAATGCATCTGGCAGAATACTCCCAGCCTCTCTCAACCCTCAATTGAGAACTTGAGCGGTTGTTGCAAAACGTGCAACGGTTACAAAGATTAAGCGAAAACCAAAAGTCACAACTTTAAGCCATCCTAATAATTCTAACAGTCCAGCAGATAATAATCCTTTTGCTGTTCTGGATTCTGATTTCCTTTTAATCTCTGTTGCCAAGGAGATCATTAGCCAATCTAAATCTCATCAGACTAGATTCCCCCTGGGCTTTTCACACCTTCTTCAGTCAGTTTCAGGCCCCAGTAACCACAGAGAACATTGGAGTCCTAGATAGGTTGGTGCTGGTCACAACAATTCCTCCAACTCATTGGGAGGTAGAGATTCAAGTTCACAGGGAGGAACATCAGAACCTGAATCATATTTGGTATGAGAGGCTACAACTTACCACCTAGGAGATGAACAGGCAGAGAACACTTCTCATGGAGACAATGACACAGCTGTTGGGGATATGGACAGGGATTCCTGTTGAGAATCCTGTTCATCCTACTCATATCTATAATGCTGAAATGAAGGTTGTCACCTGGAATTGCCAAGGGGCAGGAGATGAGGAGTTTAGAAGAAACTTCAGAGAGTTGGTAAGAGTTCACCATCCCACTGTTTTTTTCATTCTAGAAACTAGAGTTCATGAGGCTCAGGCCTGGGATATAGTTCCATACTTAGGTTACAATAATTATCAAATTGCTCCAGCATTTGGTCAAGTTGGTGGCCTGTGGATGTTGTGGAATGACTTTGAAGTAGATGTAGAAATTACTGATGTGGATGATCAAGCTATCTCTGCTATCATTAAACTTGTCACTGGAAATCATTGGAAGCTCACAGGGGTTTATGCTCAGCCTAGGAAGACTGCTAAGATAAGAGTCTTTGATGACTTAGCTTTCTCAGCCAATATTAATCCTATTCCCTGGTTGGTCACAGGGGACTTTAATGAAATTTTATTTGATCATGAGAAGAGATGAGGCACTCCAAGGGCTCTGAATAGATTACAGTTCTTCAGGGACTTTCTAGAGAGGTGCAACCTACAAGATCTTAGCTTTATTGGTCCCAAGTTTACATGGACTAACAAGAGGTCTAATGGAGCCCTGATTCAAGCTAGACTTGATAGAGCTCTGGCTAATCAGTCATGGATTGATATGTTCCCTGAGCACATTGTTGAGAACCTTCCTAGGATCCATTCTGATCATCACCCTGTTGGTATTTGGTGTAATGGTACTGGGAAGTTTCTGGGGGAGAAACCTTTTAGGTTTGAAGAGATGTGGTTTACTAATCCTGACTGTCAGCCTACCCTTCAAAACATCTGGAATGATCATAACTCCCTTTTGGAAGCCATCAGAGCAGTCCCTAAAATAATGATCCCTTGGAATCGGAATCACTTTGGGAATATCTGCAGAAAGAAGAGGATCCTTAAGGCAAGACTGAGGGGGATTCAGAAGTCTCTTAGCTTCCGACCACAACCTGAACTTTGTAAACTGGAAGAGGATCTTCTGACAGAGTATAATCTGATCCTCAAGCAAGAAGAAATCTTCTCGCTTCAGAAGTCTAGGATCAACTGGATTAGGGAAGGTGAGAGGAACAACAAATTTTTCCATAAGTCTACTATGGTCAGAAGGAAAAGAAATAAGATTTTGGGTTTGAAGGTTGAAGGCATTTAGGAACATGAGGATCAGATTCTGAAAGATCACATCAAACAGTATTTCTTGCAGTTGTTCTCTGGTTCATCTCCTGGTTCTCCTGCTAGAGTTCTTCCACTCTCTGCCTACCAAATTGTTCTACAGCCTGAAGATGTTGACCACCTCAGTAGCCCCTTGCTTGCTGAGGAAATCAGGCAAGCCCTCTTCTCTATGCATCCCCTGAAGGCCCCAGGGCCAGATGGACTGAATGCTAGTTTCTTTCAGAGAAATTGGGACTGGTTGGAATCTTCATTGGTTAGCTTTGTCCAGGCTGCTTTCACATCCAATTATTTTGATACAAGCATTTGTCAAGCATTTCTGTGCCTGATCCCAAAGGTTGACCATCCAGAAGGGATTCATCAGTTCAGACCCATTGCCTTGTGCAATGTGGTTTACAAGCTTATCATTAAATGTATCACAATGAGGTTGAGGAAAATCATGCATGAACTGGTGGCTCCTACCCAATCCAGTTTCATCAAGGGGAGATCTACTCAAGATAATATTGTGGTTCTTCAAGAAGTCCTTCACTCTCTCAGAAAAAGGAAAAATAATAAGGTTGGGAGCATGATAATGAAATTGGACTTGGAAAAGGTCTATGACAAGGTCAGCTGGTCCTTCATTGAAGACACTCTTGTAGCTTTTAATTTTCCTTCTGCTCTCATTTCTCTCATCATGTACTGTGTGAGGAATGCTTCTACCAGTATACTATGGAATGGTTCTCCCTTGCCTCCTTTTAAGCATAAGTGTGGTCTAAGGCAAGGAGACCCCTTGTCTCCCTACCCTTTTGTCCTCTGTGTGGAGAGACTTTCATACCTCATCAATGAGGAAGTAGAGAAGGGGACCTGGCAACCCATTACTCCCTGCAGACATGGACCCAGGTTGTCTCACATGTTCTTTGCTGATGATTTGATCATCATGGGAAAAGCTACCATGAGAACAACTACAACAATTAAAAGAGTGTTGGACTTCTTCTGTGAGTCTTCTGGTCTTCAGCTCAGCCATCATAAATGCAAGATATTCTTCTCAAAGACTCAGGGGGCCAATATAAAAAGACATATCAGTGAAGTTTTGGGTTTTGGACAGACAAAGAATCTTGGGAAATACTTGGGAGTCAAGCTGATACATGGCAGAGTCAGTAGGGTGGACTATGCTGACACTTTTGATAGGGTCTTGGGTAAATTTGCCTCTTGGAAGAGTAAACTGCTATCTTTAGCTGGAAGAGAAACTTTAATCAGTTCAGTCTCCTCAACCGTGGCTTGTTATACAATGCAATCCTCCTATCTCCCAGACCATGTTTGTGACAGGCTGTATAGACTGAACAGATCCTTCCTGTGGTCTATTGACCTTAATCAGAGGAAACTCCACTTGATGAACTGGAGAATTGTTTTGAAACCCAAGAAAGAGGGTGGTCTGGGGCTTAGGAATGCAAGAACCATTAATAAATCACTCCTTGCAAAGTTGCCATGGAAAGTCCTGAGGAAGGATGAGTCTATTTGGTTCAATTTGATCCAAGCTAAATTGTTAACCCTAAAAAATAAAATAGAGGAGATCACTCCTACTCGGGAAAAATAATATATGGACAATACTATTGTCACGAGTACGTCCAATGAGATGTACCTATAAAGAAAACCCCTCGGAGGATATATGGACAATACTATTGTCACGAGTACATCCAATGAGATGTACCTATAAAGAAAACCCCTCGGAGGATATATGGACAATACTATTGTCACGAGTACATCCAATGAGATGTACCTATAAAGAAAACCCCTCGGAGAATTGCCCTACCTCTCGGTCACTGACCCGAAAAGGTTTATAAAAGCATCCGAGGAGAAACGCAAGCGTCCCTTGGAAAGTCAAACGGTGAATGAAAAACAGATATCAACACGGCATCGGAAAAAGAGCAAACCCCGATGGACCCGTATGACTCCGATATCCACCAAATGCGCCAAGAGGGACCAAGAGGGACCCCGAGTCCTATGAACTTACAAGAAAACTTCCTTGCTGAACACTCCTCGGAAAAAGCAACACTCGGACTTATCCGAGAACACAATTTTGGAAGAAGTCAATACAGGAACACCCAGTGAATACAGTCCGAGCACTCTGGTGAAGAAATTTCACTCTCAGTAAAGCAAAAACAGCCCTCGGACACAAGATCACAGTCCTCGGAAGTCATACCAAGTCCTCGGAGACCATGTTTCCACTCTCAGAGATCACTCCTGACTGTTGAAGAAAATACCCGAATCAAGAAGGAAAAACAAAAGCCCTCGGAAGAATAGCTCTATCAAAAACAGTCTACATCAGAAGCCCTCGGAGATATCAGAAGACACTAATCTAGTCAGCACTTAGTAGATAAACGATAAACATTATCCTAATTTTTACACCTGTATCAAGGTAACAACAACACCTGTCCTTATCAAAACACATGCACAGTGACACCTACCCCTACCAAAGTCTATATAAAGGGAGGTGATCAGTAGAATAAAGAAAAAAGAGAAAAAAAGCTGAAACAATTAAGCTTACTTACTGCAATCTATCACTCAAATACATAAGATAAAAAGAGGAGGAAATGTTCAGTGAATAAAGGAGGGGAATATTCTTGCAATTAATCTCAGTGTGTCCATCTCGCGTTGCCTTTGAATCACGGACAGGACGTTTCGACCCAAATAAATATCTTCCGTTAAATAGGGAATAATTCCAAACCCGTTAACAAAGTGGCGCCGTCTGTGGGAACGTCACAGCATCTGTCTTCGAGAGAATTCAGGCACACGTCAGCTAGGATGGATGGTCTTTTCGAAAATGACAACCTTCCTGTCCTGAACAATGACTCAGAAGAAACTTTGTCCAATTATGAATCAGGTACAAGAGATTTTATTAGTATTCCCCGATCTGTTTATGAAAGACTTATATATGCTGAAAGAACACCCTGGAGGGATGATCCCCCCGTACGTACGTCCCCTGTTCTATCCGAGAACGAAGATCTCCCCTCGGAAGAAGATGGACCTCCGAGGACATGGAACCCAAATTGGAATCCTTGGCGACAGACACCCCGACAAAGTCCTCGAAGACATGTATGTCGTGAAAGGACTCCTGTGAGGGGTCCGGTAGGAATTTCTCGCCCTTCAGAGTATCGAGGAGAGGTTGAACGTTCCTTATGGGGAATGATGGATGATTTACGAAAAGAGTTAGGTGATCTCAAGAAAGCCATGGCTCCCGAGGAAGATCCTACGTTCAAGACCTCTCCTTTCATTCCCGAGATTGCTTCAGCTTCTATCCCCTCGGGGATGCGACCTGTTAATATCTCGCTATATACCGGGGAAGCTGATGGAAGGGACCCACAAGATCACGTCCATCAATACCTGGCAGGAATGGACCTCTCTTCCGCTCCTGATCAGGTGTTATGCCGCGTATTCCCTGTTACCCTTGGAGGGCGGGCTCAAGCCTGGTTTACTCATCTTCCACCTTGTTCCATCACGAGCTTTGACCGATTAGCTCATTTGTTTGTACGACAATTCGCCTGCAACCGAAGGTACCCTAAATCTGCTACGCATCTTTTTACTATCAAACAGAAGAAGGACGAATCCTTACGAGAATATATAAAGCGCTTCACGGATGAAGCACTCGATGTTCCAAATGTTAGCCCGACCATTATGGCAGACATATTAACTCAGGGACTCCGAGCGGGGGATTTCTTTAGATACCTTATGGGAAATCGTATTACGGATATGAATGAGTTAATGCAAAAGGCGGAAGTACATATTTTGATGGAAGAAGCCGAGGGAACAAAGAAGCAGATGGAGCAGGAGGATAGTGAACACTTAGAGCGTGCTGAGAAAGAAGCAAAGGTCAAAGAAAAAAGTAAGGAAGGAAAACCTCCTCAACGCAAAGATGAAGGGGGAGTGGTTAAGAAATTCCTCCGACCCGTACACTTACCTCCGATGACTGTTACTCCACCAGAAGTGCTCAACATAATGAGGGGTAGCAACGAGTTGCACTGGCCCAGACCGACTAAATTTCCTAACCGAGACAAGGATACTGGAAAGTATTGTAAGTACCATAAAACTTACGGGCACATTACGGAAGAATGTACTACCCTTCGTTTAGAGGTGCTTCGCCTATTGGAGATAGGGTACTTGAAGAACTACCTTAAGGAAAATAACCCTGAAGAGCCCAAGGCCAATGTTTGGAAGAGATCACGAAGGGAAGAGGAAGAGCAAGAAAGGGAAGAAAGGACGCCTAGCCGGAAGTCACGAGAGGGGACCACTAGACGCCTCCGACTCCGAGAGAGAAGTAAGGACCGCCGGCGAAGTTCGAGAGAGAAAACGGCAGGGTATCAGAGTTTGCCTCCTCCACCTAACTCTTACAAAGACAATCCCCCAACAGGGAGAACCATCAATATGATAGAAGGGGGTGAAATCTCCATGGCACCTCAGGGCAAAAAGAAGAAATATTTGAAAGAAGCCCGACGAGCAGAGCAAGGATTAGCTGTCTGCTCCATTCAAGGGTCACAACTGCCTAGTATCACTTTCGGACCCGAGGACCTTACAGATGTAATATACCCTCATGAAGATCCCTTGGTTATATCTGCCGTCATCTACGGGTATGAAATCCAACGTATCCTCATAGATACGGGCAGCTCTGTGGATGTACTATTCCTACCGACCTATCTCGCTATGAGATTGAAACAAGAAACGTTGGAAACCGCGGAGGTCCCCTTAGTAGGATTCACCGGGGAAGCATGCCAAACCCTCGGAACTATTACTCTCCCAATGTCATGGGGGAAAGGAGCCCTTCGAAGAACGGAATCTATTAAGTTTTGGGTAGTGGAGGCTTCTTCGCGAGCGTATAATGTGATCTGCGGAAGACCATCTATTCGGGCCTTTGAGGCAATTCCTTCTACTTTGCATCTTAAAGTGAAATTCCCCACCTCCTCGGGAATCGGAGAAGTTCGAGGAAGTCAGTCAAAAGCTAGAGAATGCTGCATGAATGCCATCCCCTCAGAAGAGGACGGACCTTCACTTGGAAATAACAAAAAGTGTAGAACCGAGGAAACACGAGTCCAGCCTGTGGAAGAATTAAAAATGGTGGAGTTAGTAGAAGGAAGCCCCGAGAAAGTAATCAAAATGGGCACCCATATGACTCCAATCATAGAAGGCCAATTGATTTCTCTTCTCAAACAATTTCATCACCTCTTTGCATGGGAAGGGGGACCGCCCGGACGAATCAGCAACAAGGTATGTCAACATTTCCTTAATGTGAAGCCTGGAGCTAAACCTGTCCAACAGAAAAAGAGGAAAATGGGCCCCGAGCGCAATAAGATCATCCGCTCGGAAATACAACGCCTTCTTCAATTAAAGCAAATACGAGAAGTTATTTACCCCGAGTGGTTGGCTAATGTCGTGCTAGTTCCCAAGCACGGAGGAAGATGGCGAATGTGTGTTGACTTTACTAACCTCAATGAAGCATGCCCCAAGGATTGTTACCCTTTACCGAGCATAGATCAGCTAGTTGATTCTACCGCAGGATGTGCGCTACTATCAACTTTAGATGGAGATCAAGGGTACAACCAAATCCCGATGGCGGCTATTGATCAAGATAAGACCAGCTTTATCACGGATGCAGGCACCTTTTGTTATCTAGTCATGCCCTTTGGATTAAAGAATGCTGGAGCTACCTATCAACGGTTAGTAAGCCTTATGTTTTCAGGACTTATTGGGAAATCAGTAGAGGTTTATGTAGATGATACTGTAGTTAAAAGTAACACTGCTGAAGAACATCCTGAGGACCTACGAAAAGCGTTGGTCATTATGAACAACTTTGGCATGAAGGTCAACCCTCGGAAGTGTTCTTTTGGTATCCGAGGAGGAAAATTTTTGGGATTCATGGTTACGGAGAAGGGAATTGAAGTAAATCCCGAAAAAGCAGAAGCTATCATGGGATTACCTACTCCGAGGACGGTAAAAGATGTCCAAAAGCTGACTGGAAGAATGGCCTCGTTGAGTCGGTTTGTCTCCAAGTCCGCAGAAAAAGGGCTTCCCTTCTTCAAGGTACTTCGGAATATCAAGGAATTTCAGTGGACCTCCCAATGTGAGGAAGCTCTCGGAGACTTAAAAAGGTACATGTTGAAACCACCTTTGCTGGTAAAACCGGTACCCCAAGAAGAGTTGTTTTTGTATTTATCGATTGGAGAAGAGGCTATTAGCGCTGTCCTAGTCAAAGAACAAGATGGAGAACATCACCCGGTATATTACGTTAGCAAAACTCTCCTCGGAGCCGAAACTCGATATACCCTAACTGAGAAACTCGTTCTAGCATTGGTTACTACGGCTCGTAAGCTACGCCCCTACTTTTTATCCCACCCAATTACTGTGCTTACTAAGCATCCCCTGAGAGCAATTCTTAATAAGCCGGAGTCATCAGGGAGAATGATAAAATGGGCTGTAGAGCTTACTGAGTACGATATTTCCTACGCTCCGAGACCGTCAATCAAAGCGCAAGTTTTGGCGGACTTTGTAACAGAACTCACGGGCGTTGGATCCGAGGAAAAGGAGCCACGATGGCACGTATATGTAGATGGATCCTCGGTGAGTACCCATGGGGGGGCCGGAATAGTCTTGGTAAATCAAGAAGGAGAGGAGGAAAGGCTCCATTTTGCAGTTAGAATAGATTATCCCCTCTCTAACAATGAGGCCGAGTATGAAGCTCTCCTTATTGGTATGAGGTTAGCTAGAGAAGGGGGAATGAAAAGAGTACTCCTTCATAGTGATTCCCAGCTGATTGTTCTGCAAGTTAAGGGGTCATATGAGGCCAAAGAAGAAAGAATGCAAGAGTACCTCCGAGTTGTTCGTCAGAGGTCCGAATGGTTTGAAGAATATGATATAGTTCAAATTCCTCGTAAAGAAAATCAAGAGGCGGACGCTTTGTCCAAAATGGCTACACAAACAGCTGTAATACATACTCGGAAGATTACTCTACTACATGTCAATGAATCTGAAAAGGGTGAAGGCCGAGAAGTGAACACAGTTTCAGATCCTTCATCTAGCTGGGTGACTCCTATCAAAGCCTATTTGCAGAATCCCGAGGGATACTCCTCGGACAAGAATATTCAGCGAATGATGTTCAGAAAAACCCTCCGATACTTCCTCAAAGACGGGATACTCTTCCGAAGGACATATTTATGTCCCCACGCTCGATGCCTTAATGAAGAAGAGGCCCAGCTAGCCTTAGCAGAAACTCACGAGGGGGTATGTGGGAGCCATACTGGTGGCGAAAGCATGGTGGGACGCTTGATCCGACAGGGCTACTATTGGCCCACGATGGCCAAAGATAGCAAAAGCCATGCCGAAAGATGCAAACCATGCCAGGCTTACGCCCCTCGGACCCATCTACCAGCAGCCCCTTGGGAACCCTCTCTGAACCCCTGCCCATTCTCTAAGTGGGGTATTGACATACTTGGACCCCTCGTCCCTGATGCCGGCCAAAAGAAATTTCTGCTAGTAGCCGTTGACTACTTCACCAAATGGGTGGAAGCGGAACCCCTAGCTAGGGTAACCGCGGGGGCTGTTATCAATTTTCTCTGGAGAAATATTATTTGTCGCTTTGGTGTCCCTCGGAGCCTGGTAAGTGATAACGGTTTGCAGTTTACTGATCAAGGATTGCAAAAGTGGTGTGATCATTGGGAGATAAAACATCGCTTTGCCTCCGTGGGATACCCTCAAGCAAATGGCCAAGTAGAAAGAACCAACAGAACCCTCCTGAAGAACATGAAGGCCCGACTTGATTGGCATAAAGCTAAGTGGGTTGAGGAGATACCCGGGATATTGTGGGCCTATCGGACCACGCAGAGTGTTGCTACGGGTGAAACCCCTTTTAGTCTATCCTACGGATGTGAGGCTGTGTTGCCCTCGGAGGTCTCCCTAGAAAGCTGGCGAGTCAAAGAATATGAAGAAGTGGCCAATAGCTCAAATCTAGCCCTTGCCCTTGACCTCCTCGAGGAAAAAAGGACCCGAGCAGCCCTCCGAATGGAAGAGTACAAGGCTCGGATGTCACGATATTATAATACCAAGGTAAAACTCCGAACCTTTCAAGTTGGAGATTTAGTGATGAAACGAGTAGGGGCCTCCAAGAATGTGGGTAAACTAGATCCACGGTGGGAAGGACCTTACAAGATAGTGGAAATCGTGGGACCGGCGACTTATCGGCTTGCTAACTCCGAGGAGGCAATACTTCGCAACACGTGGAACGCAAGCAATCTTAGAAAGTATTATGCTTAATGTAATAGTTATATATGAATAAAAAGAGTGTTCATATACGAGGGGATATAGTACAAAAGACAATAGAATTGTCCAACAAAATGATGGCTCTATATACGAGACATCAGGACAATCCGATAACACTAAGAACCCTCTGTATTATGAACTAAACTCATTTACAAGCTAAGTCCCTCCCATGGGACGTTTCCCCTCTCGGATAAGTCTTCGGCGCTGCTCCTCAGAAAGAGAGACTGGATCATCCAAGAACACAGTTCCGACTGCAAAATCTCTAATAGGTGAAGGGGAAAGTTCCTCGGAGACTTGACGAATGTTGAGTTCAGGAAGGAGCAATCCCGAGGGGAACTCTGGCAAAGCTTGTACGGCATCTTGGCACAATTTATAGCCTATATGCACTAAGTCACGCATCTCTCCCCGAAGAGATTCACGAAGACTGGATGGACCCACTACCTCCAACACAGCTTGGACTTGGGCCATGACCACCTCTATCGCATGAGAACGAGTTATCCCTAGCAGTTGCTGACTCAAGACGTCTCTTTCCAGCGTAGCCTGTGTTAACTGCCCCTCCGAGGACCGCATATGGCCACGTAACTCCTCAATTCTCCTGTCTAAGCTCAAGACACGTGTCTTTTCAAGTGATAATTGGCGTTCCAATTCCCACGCCTTATCCTTCTCGGATTGTAACATATGAATATGAGTATCCTGAGAAGACTCATGAACTTCCTTCAAATGGGCTATCTCCACTTGAGCTTCTAAGAGACCTCGCTCTAACTCATCCCGACGACGGTATACTAAACCCGGATCTGAGGAAGAACTCCCGTAAGACCCGAGGGCGTCCAACACCATATAAATCTGCTCAAAAAACGAATGGCATCAGATCAGAAGACAGGTTAGTATTAAATAAAATGAATAGATACCTCACACAGGTCTTTGCAGGCTAAATCTTGGAGAACGGGTACCGAAAGGGTTTTTATCAGTTCACAATCTGTTACGTTTAATAACCCACTAAGAAAGTTTCGGCAAAATCCCACTGCTGATCCGAGAGGAGAAACATCCTGATTACCCTCGGGGGGAAGAGTTCTCCCGAGGGAAGGGTGCTCCTCGGGCGGTGGTGCGGGAATACGACCAGGGATATCTTGCTGGGGCTGCATATCCTCTGCACTAGAAGAGTGAAGATACTCCTCTAACACATTTACTACGGTAGAATTGTGAGGAATGGGCTGTGATACTATGGGACTCATGTGACAATCCGTTTGAGAAAGAGTTGCTATCAGATCCGACGATCCAGAAGGAATTATATAACTGACTGGGGGGGCTGCAACGGGCTCCTCCTCCTCCGAGGAGATTTCCACCATTGCCTCACTTATGAGAGGAGGAGAATCGCCAACCTTCGTCATCCCAGGAATACCATGCAATGCCCTCCCCAGGAAAACGTCGTTAGAAGAGCCGAGAGAAAAAGCTCCCATCTCCGCTCCTACAAAAGATGTCAGTAAGAAAATGATCCGAGGACACCAATAAAGTTTATAAACTAAAGAATGGTTATTAGAACTTACGAAAGTGAAAATTACTGTGAAGAGGACGAGAAGCAGGAGTGCATCCTTCTACTCTCTCTTGTAAACCTGCCAAAATCAGAGCCTCGGGGAAATCCAACAGCCCAGATATATCATAAGAACCAGAGAAAAGTCCCGAGTGAAGCAATATCTCCCTCACTTGTCCTCGTGTTTCGGTGTTGGGTGCGATATATCCCAAACCCCATCGGATGGGTACACCCCACGATCTGGCTGACTGACCTCTCGGACGGATAAAGAAAAATCTCCGCCTCCAATCCCCTCTACTAGAGTGGGAACTGGATACACGAGTGAAGATATTTTCCTTGTCCCGATAGGTCAAGCTAAAAAAGGGAGTCCCCTCTGAGCAAGGTTGAAGGGTAAATATTGTCCCCACCCGATAAGGGGACATCGGAAGGTTTAAAAGCTCACTACGAAGGACATATCCCACCAAATGACTATAGGAACTTGGTGTTAACTGACTCGGACACACCTGCCAATACCGAAAGAGTATTTGGAAAAAGGGATGGAAAAAGGTACGTAAACCACAACGCATCTGTTCGGTATAAACGGTCATATAACCTGAAGGGGGTGCGTAAGCCCTTTGGCCCGAGGAAGGCACTATTATATCATAATCTTCGAACTCCAAGTTATAACCATTAAAAAGAGATCTTACCGAGTTCTCACATTCTGCACTCATTGTGGATCCTACACGTCCTCTGCCTATCAATCTTGATGGATTAAGAGGAAGTAAATCGAATTCTGAAGACTCATCCGCCAAAGGATATGGCTCCCTACTCATGAATATCTCCCTGAAATGATTGACTCTACGTGAATTTGTAGATGGAGTCCTACGAACCACTCCAAGAGAGGAACTAGCACTAAGTGTCGTTTGATTCTCGGATGGATTGCCCCTCGGAGGAACCCTTGATGATCCAGAAGGACCCCGAGCGGTATCCTGAGAAGAACCGCCAGATGAAGTTGAGCCAAATCTTCTATAATAAGGAGGCATCATCGTATCAAGTAAGTATTATCTTTGTACTTGCACTTATAAAAGAAAATCAAAGACTAATAAGGATTAGGAGATAAGTGCATAATTGATAAGGACCTACGTGCATATATACTCTTTATATTAGAGCTAAAAGTAGAAGTTTAAACTCTTAGTACGTTAACTAAGGGACACGTGTTGGAAAACTTTTTGATTAAGGAGGACACGTATCCTATTTAACCATGCAAAGTAACACCTCCTACTTAGGAAGTTTACTTAGTCAGCAACTTTTTGAGAATTATCATTATCCATCTTAATTAAACAGTGGAGATAAGATATAGAATAGGAAGATTGAACAAAAATATTTATTTAAAACGGATAGCCCTCGGAAGGAACAATAAGTACAAAGAGCGTTTATTTTCAAAGTAAAAATTACAAAAAGCTAGACTAAGCTCCCGTGGAAGGAGGGAGAGAAGAAGTTGTCTCTTCTGCGGAAGTACCCAATGGAGCAAGACGAGAGATTGGAGAAAATACCCCCCCAGAACCGCTAGCCCTTGGACTCGGACTCGTGGCGGAGCGCATTGGAGATGGTGTCGGAGAATCCCGAGAGGATAGCAAACCCCCAAACCTCCCCACGAAATAATGGCAGTCATCGGGAGTTGGCTTCTTTAATTTCCGAAGATCGAAAGACTTGGAGAAGTTAACATCCGACCTTATCAAAGATTTTGCCACCTTTGCACACTCCAAATAACCCCACAAAAGATGGCCCATCAAGAGCTCATGAGAAGGCTCCTCGGATGCTACTGATTGCTGCCGTGAGATCTCTCGCTGAGCAAACTGAACAGCTGCATCCACCTTAGCCTGCACGTCCTCGGGAGAAAGAAAATTTGTCAACTTCCCCTCGGCTGACTCTGCCCTATCAGTAACTTGGCCCAAGGTCTCTTGGAGAACTCTCTCTCTCTCATTCCCATCCGCCACCGCCTTCTCGAGAGCTGCAATACGAGCGGTAAAGACCTCCTCGGAGTCTTTTCTTTCCTTCTCCATCTTCTTGCAAGCGGATTCAGCAGCACTTAAACTACCTTGTAAATTTGCCCTCGCCTTCTCTGATTCATTGAGAGCAAACTCGTAGTCGGAAATTTTTGTTTGAAGAAGGTCCTCCCTAGTTTGACTCTCTTTATCCCGGAATAAGAGAGGTGCCAATTGCGCCCGGAGTGCTTCTAAGTCCTCTACATCTTTCCGACCGCGCTCTTCAACGGCAGTAACTGCCTCTCGAGTCTTTCCAATCTACAGAAAAGTCAACAATAAAAAATTTAACAGAGATGCATTGTGTAATTTCAGAAGACTAAGGCAGAGGAGCTTACCATAAGCCCCAACCAGTTAAGACTGGTGTACAAAAATTGATACCCCTCGGCGGGTGCTGAACTGGAGGAGGCGAAAAATCGGAGGATATCTTGATAAGCCTCCCCCACTGAACGAGATGAAAATTCCCCCCCGGATCCGCTGGGAGGAATAGGTTCCTGAAATGTATGACCCCTCGGAGACAAGGTCACCGGGACATGTCCCCTCGGAGGAGTCGTATCCTTTACCGGAGTCGTCACTTCGGAATTTGTAAAAATGGCCCGTGAACCACCTACTGTTGTGGAGGGGCTGGTCTTTCCTAATAGTGATTGCAGAATTCCTTCCTTCAAATCTCGGTCCTCTGAAGAAGGATCAAACTCCCCTTGGGTGTCTTCGGAGTCCCCTCGTAAATCTTCTTGCTCGGGAATGCTAAATTGGGCCAGAAAATCCTCCTCTGCAACAGATACGAACTGTCAGTGATTAAAAGAATGAAACTAGAAAAAATTATGGAAAAAAGGTAAATGACGAATACTCACCATATAATGAAGACTCTTCTACCATCGGAGCTTTCCCTTTATCCATAGCCACTACATCAAAAGAAAAGGTGTCAACACATAATCAAATATTGCAGATAAAGATATGAAAATCTCATTAAAAACTCGTGAAAACTTACCCCGAGGAGCAGATTCAGGAACTGTCGGAAGCCTAGGAGAAGGATCCTCAGAAGACAGGTCTATTACTTCAGTATCCTTCCGAGCAGATTCATCCTCCGCACCACTCGGAAAGATACCCTCCTCGGAACCTCTCGGAGATATTCCCATATTAGATTCGGAAGCAGGAATATTCCCTGACTCCGATTTGGAAACGGGCACTAAAGCCAAATCCCAAGGTGCAACTTGACGTAGGGGAACCGCGCTCCTAACGATCCCCATCGCATCCATGCATAGAAGAGAATGGTCTTCGTGGAATCCACTCTTCTCTGAATCCATATGCATACTCTCGGGAGCATTAACCTCCTCCTCCTCGTGATCTCCCTCCTCTGGTATCTCCGAGACACCACTAGGAGTAGGCTCCCTCGGACTCGACTGCAGATAGTAATTCGCCATGACATCCCCTGTATCATCCCATCAATAACGTGTATAAGTACAATTTACCACTATGCTCGGAAAGAGAATAAAAGGATAAAAGAGCGAATAAAGAGACTTACGAAAGAGACTCCTCGCAACGGGAGACAGGGACAAGGGCCTCTCCACGGCGGCATCAGTGAAAACTACATGATGAAGCCCAGAGGTCTCATATAACATCGTGAAATCCTCCGACTCCATCAATTTGTGCTGAGAAATTATAGGAGATAGCACTGCCTCCTGATCCAGAGCATGCACGGGAGTAGTACCCTCTCGCCAATCAAAGGGCACATCCCACTCGCCGTTGACAGGGCCCACGAAGAAGTACCTGTTCTTCCAGACGCTATGTGAGGTAATAGCAGCCCCCAAGATTCTCTTCGTGGAATCCCCCGAGTTGTCCCGATGACGAACGTTATAGAAAGGATACCCCCCGGGTGATACCGCCACGTCAAAGATTGAAAGAAAGTGCTCCACCGAACACTCTAGCCCATTCACGTGGCACCAAAATACATAAATACAGATAGCAGCAAATCCATTTGGTACCATCTGACTTGGGCTAATATTACAAGCTTTAAAGAGCGCACAGAAAAAAGGGGACATAAACGAGCGCCACCCATACTTCACCTGAGCAAAGAATACTGT
The DNA here is from genome assembly GCA_948329865.1 of Linaria vulgaris. Taxonomy (NCBI): domain Eukaryota; kingdom Viridiplantae; phylum Streptophyta; class Magnoliopsida; order Lamiales; family Plantaginaceae; genus Linaria; species Linaria vulgaris. The sequence goes on from OX415253.1 coordinate 81,130,225, forward strand.
CAACATACCCGGAGGAGGATAGCACGCCCTCTCATCCTTCGTCGGGATTCGGAAGACCATGTTCTTCTGAAGGACTCCGGTTGAGGTCAACAGATCTGCTACCTGCTTACGAGTAGCAATATTCTTCGTTTTTTCCACCTTAGCGAAAGTTCGAAGAGGCGGTTCCTTTGATTTGGGAACCCTAGCTTTTTTCGAGGAAGTGGCGCCGCCCTCAGCAGCAGCAGCAATTTCTCCCTTACGCTTGCGAGTAATCACTCCCATTGGAATACCTCTCACACTCGTAGAAGAATTAATCGGAGCAGTGACTTCCGAGGAGATAGCGGCGGCAATAGAGTCAGTGTTGGCGGAAGAAGCCATGGATACAATAAAAGAGGAATGTTTTTGAAAGAGAGAAGAGGAACGGGTAAGTCTGCTAGGAATTTGAATTGCAAAAGATGAAGAATAAAGATCAAGGAAAGAGATTTCTTTTTTGCTCTGAGAGGAGATGACCACAAAGACGGATTGAGTGAATGAAGAAAAAAGAAGCAACAGTGTCCTATTTATAACCGAAGGTGACAACGGTCAAGAATTTTGAAAACGTGGAACTTATTTAAAGCTCCACGTAACCGCCACCTGATTGTGCCACGCCGTCCCCATTCTGACCGTTGCCAACGGTCAGATAGTTCAAATCTCCAAGCTGGTCAACAACAGTCCGCCACCTGCGCCCCGAGATCTCCGCGTGCTTAATAACGATACCCTAAGGGTATTCAGGTAAAATCCTTATAAATTCTAAATATATATACGTATTGGATAAATATCAAAAAAGAAAAAAATAAATATAGGGACACTAAGTCAAAAATAACCCCTCACCTCACTTAGGACGATGATTTAAAATTCCGCTTGTCTCTACGAGGACAATCGAAATTTGGGGGGGCTAGTGTTAACCCTAAAAAATAAAATAGAGGAGATCACTCCTACTCGGGAAAAATAATATATGGACAATACTATTGTCACGAGTACGTCCAATGAGATGTACCTATAAAGAAAACCCCTCGGAGGATATATGGACAATACTATTGTCACGAGTACATCCAATGAGATGTACCTATAAAGAAAACCCCTCGGAGGATATATGGACAATACTATTGTCACGAGTACATCCAATGAGATGTACCTATAAAGAAAACCCCTCGGAGAATTGCCCTACCTCTCGGTCACTGACCCGAAAAGGTTTATAAAAGCATCCGAGGAGAAACGCAAGCGTCCCTTGGAAAGTCAAACGGTGAATGAAAAACAGATATCAACACGGCATCGGAAAAAGAGCAAACCCCGATGGACCCGTATGACTCCGATATCCACCAAATGCGCCAAGAGGGACCAAGAGGGACCCCGAGTCCTATGAACTTACAAGAAAACTTCCTTGCTGAACACTCCTCGGAAAAAGCAACACTCGGACTTATCCGAGAACACAATTTTGGAAGAAGTCAATACAGGAACACCCAGTGAATACAGTCCGAGCACTCTGGTGAAGAAATTTCACTCTCAGTAAAGCAAAAACAGCCCTCGGACACAAGATCACAGTCCTCGGAAGTCATACCAAGTCCTCGGAGACCATGTTTCCACTCTCAGAGATCACTCCTGACTGTTGAAGAAAATACCCGAATCAAGAAGGAAAAACAAAAGCCCTCGGAAGAATAGCTCTATCAAAAACAGTCTACATCAGAAGCCCTCGGAGATATCAGAAGACACTAATCTAGTCAGCACTTAGTAGATAAACGATAAACATTATCCTAATTTTTACACCTGTATCAAGGTAACAACAACACCTGTCCTTATCAAAACACATGCACAGTGACACCTACCCCTACCAAAGTCTATATAAAGGGAGGTGATCAGTAGAATAAAGAAAAAAGAGAAAAAAAGCTGAAACAATTAAGCTTACTTACTGCAATCTATCACTCAAATACATAAGATAAAAAGAGGAGGAAATGTTCAGTGAATAAAGGAGGGGAATATTCTTGCAATTAATCTCAGTGTGTCCATCTCGCGTTGCCTTTGAATCACGGACAGGACGTTTCGACCCAAATAAATATCTTCCGTTAAATAGGGAATAATTCCAAACCCGTTAACATAAATATTTAAAAGGAAGAACTCTTTCTCAGTGTTCCACTCACTTATCAGATAGCCCCGCTTGGAAGGGTGTCCTTAAAGTTTTTAACCTCATGAAGAACCATATTAGATGGAAGGTGGGAAAGGGTAACAATATTTCCTTCTGGTTTGACAACTGGTGGGGTTCAGGATGCATCAGTGAGGAAATTCTCAACATTCATCCATCTGAAAAGAATTTGAGGCTTAATGAAGTACTGAGTTGGGATGGTCAGTGGCTTCTTGACAACCTGATCACCTTCATTCTACAAAATGTTCTTCAATCTATTCAGCAGTGTTCTATTAACCTCTCTGATCAAGAAGATAGAGTCATTTGGGAGGGCACCTCCAATGGTACCTTCTCCTGCCAATCAGCTTATAACTTATTCCAATCTAGACATTATTCTCCAGGAGGTCGACAACATAAGATAGGATGGATTTGGAAACTGGATATCAGCAACAAACTCCAAAATTTTCTTTGGTTACTGTGCTAAGAAAGGTTAGCTACCAATGTCCTAAGGTTTAGATGTCATTCTGCTATGACTGCCATGTGTACCATATGTAACTATCCTGAAGAAACAGGTATACACCTCTTAAGACACTGCAAATCTGCAAGAGACATCTGGCTGAACATTATCCATCCTGATCATCTGATAAGTTTTGATAGCTTGCCTGATGATACATGGATCAAGAAGAACTTGCGGTCAGTGAACTTTAGAAACTCTTCAGGTCTGAAGCTCATTGGAAATGGATCTTCATTGCTACTCTTTGGATATGCTGGAAACAAAGAAATGACAGGGTTTTCCATAGAAAAGATATCAATATCCAGGGTAGGATTTGTCAAGTGAAGCAGCTCAGCATGGACCTCTATCTAGGCAGTAGAAAAAAGAGAAAAAACATACACTCCATGCAATGGCAGAAACCTAAGGCGGGCTGGTTCAAGCTTAATACGGATGCTAGTGTCCAGCAACATTTAAATACTGGCACTGGTGCTGGTTTACACAGAGATGATCAGGGAGGTTGGTGCTGGGACTTATCTTTTCACATCCCTACACCAACTCCGGATGAGGCTGAGCTGAGAGCCATTTCCAGGGGTCTTGAATTGGCCTGGGAGAGAAGAGTTCCGCAGCTTGAGGTGGAAATAGATTCATATGTTGTTTATCAACTTATTACAGGAGAAGTTGATCCGGTTGCAGATCTTAGAAGTCTTGTTATTGATTGCAAGAAGAACCTCCACAAGCCATGGAACTACATTATTAAATGGATTCCAAGGAGTGCTAACGTAGTTGTCGATGGTTTATCGAAGTTTCATTGTGTTAGTTTAGATGTGGAACTCTTTTGGGAGTTATCTCCATCTCCTAGCATTAGTCGTTTATTAGTTAAGGACATTATGTAATTGTTCTTGTTTTATCCTTATTTTATCAAAAAAGAAAGGTGACATTTCATACCAATTTGCTCTGTTGTTAGGAATTTTCCACTGTCTATATCATTTGCCTTTGAATTAATACAACATCTTTATTATTTTATAGTGCACAATCTTCATTACAACTTGGCTGTAGTCCGTGTTAGAGTCCTACGAGAAGACGAAGCATGGACTGACTGAACCTTTGGCCATGTGATAGCCAATAGCTAAAAACTAATAAAGCGCAACAATTTAAATGAGCTATTTGAGAGTTGTGATTCTTAGGTGGTGTTTGCAAATTCTTAAAAAAAAGCTATAATCAACTTTTTATTTGAATAAGTGATTTTGAATTGTTTGCAAATCTAGCTTTTTCAGTTACACAACTTTTTTTGAGGTAAAAAACTCCACAATCTTAAAGCTAGTGTGAGGGTGCTTTTGGCTTATGGTGGGTATTTTTAAATAAAATAATTAAATAATTTTAAATTCTAGATTATCTTGCAAACACTCTCAACTTTTCAATTTAAGTGCTTTTTAAGCTTAACTTAAAATTATGAACTCCTACTTTTCCACTAGAGTTTGCAAACAAACACCATCTTAATATTGTTTAGGTCACATAATTTATATTTGTAACGGTTGTCTAGGTAACTTCTCGTGTCGGATTGTCATAAATAAAAAAGTATTTTACTTGAGGTGTGATAATATAAGAAGAGATAAAAGTGGAAAATTAAATGTCCCTATATCGCGTGCATATTAAACCTCTCTATATTCCTTGAAATTTTGATTTATTTAAAGATAAGTACGAGGACAACCGAATAACATTATCTATTTCGTATTATAAGTGATATGAAGCTTTGAAGACCAAGTGGATAAAGTAACGTTTGTGTATTCGAACCGATGTAATTTTTGTTGTGGTTCATGTAGCGTATATTAATCCAAATTATTGTGTTTTCTTTTGTTAAACTAACTTTCAGGTGATTGTTACAAATAATGTGTAGAGAATCGTAATTGTGTGAAAAGTAACTGTATTAGTTTCAAGTGTTAACAATATACAACATGATCATTTATATTATGTACAAGGAATAAAAGAGAAGACTCCTAACTATAAGGGATCTTTAATGCTGACTTTTGTTGACGGCATAGATTTTGGAAGGAAGAAGATTAAACTGGGTCCGAGGAAGAGACTTGGTTAAGATATATGGATATTGATCTAGTGTGTTTTACATTAGAAATGCTTAACACTCATTTATCAGTGAGATCGCGAACAAAATGGAGATCTAAAGTAATTTTCTTTATACGACAATGAAGAATTGGATACAAAGCAAGGCGGGTGGTGTTAGTGGTATATAAATATACATGGATCGTTTTCATGCTAGATTACCAAGACTAATGAAGAAGATTAGAGCGGCGTACCTTGATCCATACAGATAAGCTTTTACAGGAGAACGGTGGGACTTTGATCTTCCACAGACTAATCTAACTCTCTTTACGAGTCTCTCTCTATTGATGGGAATGGAGGAGAAGAGTAGTCATCAGATTAGCCTTGGGGACCAAGACCCTATAACCTTATATAGTATTCTAACTAGAACCCCATAAACCCTAGTTAGAGTACAACAGGGAATTACACATTACAAAGCCCACACATATTAAGATACTATTTGGACTCATTAATTAGATCACTTAATTAGTCCAATATAATTAATTAGCCTTTTATATAATTGTCTTAATTTGTAAAGCCCATATATTAGATTATTAAATAAATCTAACAATCTCCCATTTGGGCTACAAATCTAATCCAAATGATAATTACATCTGATAACCTTAGGTGTACACAAACTTTGCTAATTGCCGAAGTATCTTCCTTAAACAATCTTGTCCATCTCATATACCAACATGGAACCAAAGCGGCCTTTGTTACATTAATCGTAACGCGACCCTCAATGATCACGCAAACCAAATATACTCAAATGACATAGATCATGTATGGATGTGTAACATGGAAATTACATGCAATGTGATCATAAACATGCCTATTTCCAATTGGTCCTAAATCTTTCGTGAGATCAGTCTTAGTCTTTCAAACATTATGTCAAACCACAATGAAAGATAAAACAAATAAAATATTCAGAGCTATAATAAGAAAACCATCAACCTTTTCTGCAGAAAACTGAACATACATAAACTAATGTATCGTGTCAATAAATGAGCCAAATACATGAAACAAACTCCCACTAAAACTGCATATCATAAAATAAGACAACACTCGTGTAAGCATTATGCTCATGAAAGACCTTGAGTGTCAAACCTTTATAAGTGGGTAAGCTAGCATTGCGTTTGTTTCTATACGCTCATTAAACACTAACTAACTCTGAATTATCTTATAACAATTAGGTACTTCAATGTCTATGTGGCTAGACCTTGACGAAATCCAATTGTTCAAATATATAACTGTAATATATTGTCACCATAAACCTTTAGTGGTCTTTCAAAACTTATCCACAACTTGCAGCCTTGTGACAAATTTCACAGTCATATCTCAAAATTGGTTACCACATGACAAGTTATAAACTATAATGCTATCTTGAAATAACCTATAAGCGTCTGTTGAACACCTTCTCAGAATATAGCTTCATTTGATAGCATATAGAAATAACAAGAACTAGATCCTTTGGCAACCCCATATTGTAGTCAGAACACCAAATGATCTCCTAATTTTATGACTTACAATTGATGAGCATGTAGGGTTGTGCAAAAAGAATCGGATCGATCGAATCGGGTGAAAATCGATCGAATGATCCAATCCGAGGATCGGATCGAATATTTGATCCGACTTTTGATTTTTGCCTTAGGATCGAACCCTCATTTGATTCGATCCTCGATTTTAGAGGCTGAGAATCGGATCGGATCGAATACTCATCTTATTTTTTAAAAATAAATAAATATATAATAGCATATATAATATTATATTTTTATCTATAAAGCTAAGCCTATTAATGCTACTAAGATATTTCTATATATAATGTTAATATTATATTTTTATATATACACATACCTAACATCTTTTTCTTGGTCCATTTGAAGGCTACATTTCTGTCTTTGAGAAGCATACACAATTGTAAATTTGTAACATCTTTCTCTCACCATATGAAAGTGAATTTTGTAATTCAGCAACTCTGTTTGAATGTTGTGGTTGGTCTCATTGATATTAAATTAAATAAGGAAAAAAAAAAGAAAAAAGGATCGAAATCGAATGGAATCGGATCGAAATCAAATGATTTTGGATCGAATCGGATCGTTTTAAATTGATTCGATTTCGATCCTCATTTCTCCAGGATCGAAATCGACTTCCAGCCTCGATTTGATCCGATTCGATCCGATCCGATCCAAATGCACACCCCTATGAGCATGTAATCTTTTATTCTATTAAGTACCTTATAACCCATTTAGCTGCAATCCAACGATCCATACGGGTTCACTTAAGTAATTGCCCAACATATCAATTACGTATGCTAAATCTAGATGCATACAAGTTTGAGCATACAAAAGTTTCAATCTCCGAAGAAAATGAATCTTTTGTATCTCCTTTATTTAGAAAATGATGTCATTAACACCGAGCACTAGGAGTATAAATTACTCCCACTGAACTAATTATATACACAATTATCAATTGTATTTTACTTAAAATTGCACGAGGCAATGACTTGATGATACTTGTGATACCATTGACAGGAATACTTATTTGTATCACACAAGTGACACATCCTCTTGAGGTTGTTGTGTTTGCTCTTTTGAAGCAAGCTCCAGATATTGGCCAGGGATTACCATAGGTGAGACCTCATTGTTGTCTTGCAAAGACACCACTATCTCCCCCCTCAAATACAACATCCTCAAGATATCTCAGATTTCCTGTCTCAAAGAAGGACTTATTTATACTACAGAATTTTAGTGCCTCTTGATTTTATTTGCAGGGTTTTATTAGTTGAAGCAATTGTTTTAGCATACATAGTTTATCAATCAAGGTACTAGTCGCAACCAAAACAGAATTAAGTAAAAGACTACATTTATTATTTCTAAATGAACAAGAATTACCAAATTTGTCCAAAAGAAATAACCATATCCGTCTAAATGACAGAACTACATAAGTCTTTCTTAATTCAACTAAATTACTAGTCTCAAAAGATATTCTAAGAATGCCAATTTCTTCAACTAAAAACTGTTTTGTCATCGCCCCATATAGATGATTCTTTCATCATCACTTGACGATTGACTCTGAATGTAACCCTTTCTTTTCACGCCATAAGACGTATTTGGCATATTTGGAATAATCCTTCTTCACATGCCTAAGTGTCTCGCAAAAGAAACAAACAAATTCTTTATCTTGAGTCTTGGCTTGTGAAGTTCCCACTGTAGTAACCTATTTTTCAGTCTTCTTTTGCTTAAGGCTCTTGGAGGTAAATGCAACTCGAGCACCTTTAGTCTTTTCATGCTTCAATCTATCCTCTTCTTGCACAGAATATAAATGAACCATTAAAAGTCCATTTACCCTTATTAGTATTATAGTTAAACTATGAACTAACCAAAGTGTGCAAGAAATAATATAAGTACCAAATGCACAAGCAAGTGATCAAGCTAGCGCCTTAGGTTGAAGCAATGTTATACATCTCCTTAGTGTGCTCCCTAATGTTTCCTTCATCCTTATACTTTATGTGGACAAATTTAGCTAAAATCTTGCTTGCCACAACCCTTTCGTTCTTTACAAAACGCTTTTATTTTCTGGAAGGAAAACATTCACAAATACCACATATGACATACCGAACCTAAATACTTCTGGAACTCCGCGCTTTAGTAAATTCAGACTTAAGTGAGTAGAACCTTCCCACTTCTCAAAGTTCACTTTGACTTGAATGGAACTTATCTCTATAAGAGAAGTAGGTAGTTCTATCCTTAACACTAAGTCTAAATTCATGCAACAGAGAACTAACAAAATGCTCTCTTTCCAGCTCTTAAGTTGTGCCGTTAAGCACCAGAATTTAGATTATGTCGGCAATAATATTGACAGCAGAAATAATAATTAATAAAAGACAAACAGATTACATAAGCTCACTTATTAGAAATTCATATCATAACATGCAAAGTTTACTAAAATAATCATGTAAGACATAAATTTCAATCAATCGAAGTGTGGTGGGCCCATTGAACAAGATACCTAGCACAACATCGAAGTTTAGTCTTTGGACAGAAACATCAACTTGTAAGTGGTACTCTCCACGCATAAATCAAATGCTGATAATAAATCCTGTCAAACAACAACCTTCATTTGGGCTGGCATGTTGTTCACATGGAAACTTTATAATCATCACACACCATTTCCACATGTGCATTCCTTATTTGGCCAACCAATGACCTTCCTTTGGGCCGATCATCAATCACATAAACAAGAAATACACGCATCCTATTATCCCAAAATAAATAAATTTAAGTGTAAGAGGTTACTTTGGCAACATTTTACTTAAATTCACTTATCTCAAAATATAGGACATAGGGTTTTAAAGAAAGTGCCCAATCCAAAATACCAAATTATGACTATAAAAAAACATAGTCATGAACTGTATCATTACCATACACTATATTACATAAAATACCCTTACGCATAATTAACAAAGACATGCATCATATCTCAATTAACAGATACAGAAAATACAATAATTAAAAACCTAAAACAAGCAACATGCTTTAACACACATAAAAGGGCACTTAATCCGAAAATATAAATTTACTTTATTTTATGCAACATCATAACGATAACACCAATGATTTGAATTATGTGAAGAACTGAAGTTAGGTGAATCCTCACGAGATACCGAACACAACCTGAAATTTCGTCTTTAGACAAAAATAACAGTTGTAAGTGGTGCTCTCATATAAGAATAATAAATATTGATAACAATTTTCTACCAACAATACACCTCCCGTTGGGCTGATATACTACATGCATGAATACCTTAATTACCACATATTCATTTTTGGCCGTTAATAATTGCTTGACAACAAAATCCTGCCAATAACATAACTTCCTTTAGGAAGAAATATTATATGCATGGATAAATCCTAACTCGTCAAATTTTTATTGACTAATGTCGTTATCTGGCCAGAAAATTAACCTTCCGTTGGGCCGATTAATCTCCGCATAGATTTTAGACATTATAGTTAAAATCACATAATTAAATCAATGAAACCCCAAATTTTACCAATATAAAGAACTTTAGAAACTTTGGGCTGAAAGTCTCATAAAAGACTGTTGAGCTTGAGGTTTTCTGAAACTGGGATTTAAATCCGATTTTTAACAAAGTAAATTGAATTGGTCTCTTTAAAATACTCAAAGTTGGACCTTAATATTTTCTTTTAAAAAACAACCACCTTAGCAGCCCAATAAAATAATAATAATAATAAAAAGGCCCAAATCAAAAGAAGACCCAGCCCATTCCTTTCATCTTCTTCATCACCAAAACCGCCGGCAAGGGAGACACGCCGCCACCAACGTAGCGGCGTCACAAAGCCCTGAAATCAGCGTAGATGAGACGCGCCGCCGCCAACATAGCTGCATCAACCTTAGTCAGTGAATCACTGAAACCGTAGATCCGTACGAAAGCGTTGTTCACTCCTTCGATCTTCGCCTCCACCATCACTACCTCAGGTCACCGTTTATCGAAAACGAGGTGAGTCCCTCGATATTCAGCTGAAGATGAACGACGACGATATATAGTGACGGCGGCTAACTCGCCCTTACCTACACCTCTCACCGGATTTCGATCACCGGGACCTGATGGTGACCGAAGATAGCATAGGCGGTGGAAAGTCAGTTGGTGTTTTGTGGCAGCGAAGTTCCTGAATCCTTACGAAGAAGAAGTAATCTTTTCCATTTTCTTTATATTAAATTGGTTAATTACTGAATAGTCCATCCATAAGTTAAAATAGAGTTTGTTTACCTTTACGTAAAAGAAGAAAGAAAATCAATTTCCTTTTATATTTAATTAGAAACGTAAAGAAATCTCCTTCTCCAAAACAAATCGTAAACTTGACCGAATTTTAAAATCAAAATTCCCTTCCCAAAAGAGTTGGTTTTATTTTACCGAATTTGCAAAGAGAAGGTAACCAATTATGATTGGTAACCATCAACTTGAAAGCCTTAAATTGATCATTAAGCAACTAAAATAATATGCTTATCATTTATCAGAAACTAACATGCATCCGAAAGTGGAATTATTTCCTCAAGTCAATATGATTACCATATTATTTTAATCACACTAAAGGGAAGTCTTAATCATTTACGTAATATGAAAGATTGGTTCCAAATCTACCAAATAATCATAACAAATCGTCAAGAATTGCGCACCGCCAGTAGCAAAACTAATCACCGATTTCATGATTTGAACCAACAATCATATAACATGATTAATAATAAAAAAAAAAAAATATCCTTTGATCTGTACAACGTGGCTACTGGGGAGTGTGAATATATATACTGAAGCCGTGACCAATCCAAACAATCATATAATCATGATCATAAGCACGTATAGTACGAATATAATTCAAAAAACACGTGCATCAAATTCAATAATCACGATAAATATGATCAATCTCAATAATCTAACACGAAGCAAAGCTCTGATACCACTTGTTAGTGGTATATAAATATACATGGATCGTTTTCATGCTAGATTACAAAGATTAATGAAGAAGATTAGAGCGGCGTACCTTGATCCATACAGATAAGCTTTTACAGGAGAACGGTGAGACTTTAGTCTTCCACAGACTAATCTAACTCTCTTTACGGGTCTCTCTCTATTGATGGGAGTGGAGGAGAAGAGTAGTCATCATATTAGCCTTGGGGACCAAGACCCTATAACCTTATATAATATTCTAACTAGAACCCCATAAACCCTAGTTAGAGTACAACAGAGAATTACACATTACAAAGCCCACACATATTAAGATACTAATTGGACTCTTTAATTAGATCACTTAATTAGTCCAATATAATTAATCAGCCTTTTATATAATTGTCTTAATTTGTAAAGCCCATATATTAGATTATTAAATAAATCTAACAGGTGGAACTAATATTATCACACAAAAGTCATGGAAAAAATCGAAACTAGTCCTTTATTGTGTCCTAGTTACAGTTTTGGTCCTTTATTGTGTCCTTGTTTTATTTTGGTCATTTATTGTGTATTTCACTACAATTTTGGTCCTCAAGAAGAAGTCAGAGTCGAAAATATCACGTGGGAGCACTTGCCGGCCAAAATAATTTTTTTTTTAATTCCCACATGCAAATTCACATGTGGAAACGCTTGTTTCATTTTTTTTTTATTTTTTTTATTTAAAATTCTGACCCGGCCAACCCGATTTGACCGGGTTATCCGGATCGGACGGGTCAAAATTTTAAATAAAAAAATTAAAATTGTTGTTCCAACATGCGAATATGTTTGTGGAAAATTCAAAAAAATTGAATTGAGGCAACACGTGCTCGTACATGACATTTTCGACTGAGATTCCATCTGAAGGACCAAAATCGTATTGAAACACACAATAAAGGACCAAAATAAAACAAGGACACAATAAAGGACGAAAACTGTAACTAAGACACAATAAAGGACCAATTTCGATTTTTTCCCCAAAAGTCATGAAACCAAAGGATTGCTGAAGAAGAACGTGAAACATAAGTTTGATCAACAAACCTCACCATCAGCTGCGGCGATGATACTCGGCCTCAGCAGATGAGCAAGCAACACCTATTTGCTTCTTAGAGCACCAAGAGATTGGATTTTGACCCAAGTAAACCACATACGCCGAAGTGGATTTTCCATCAGAAAGGTTGCCCCAAAAGTCCGAATATGAGTAGGCGACAATCAACAGACCCCGTGGTTTATGAAGTAAAAGACCATGATGAAGAGTTCCCTCCAAGTATCGAAATAACCGTTTAACTGCAAACCAATCTTAATCAGCCAGAGATTTCAAAAATTGGGCTAGGCAATTGACAATAAGGCAATGTCAGGCGGAGTTAAGGAAAGGTATTGATGACCACTAATGGCGTACCTAAACTCAGTGAGATCAGGCAAGAGGGACGAGACAACAGTTGTTGCCTTAGAGTCTGACGACGTAGATAAGGATTTGGCACCGTCAAGACGATGGCAATGCAATAACTCGACAGTATATTTGTGTTGAGAGAAAACGAATCCTTCTTTGCAGAAGCAGCCTCAACATCCAAAAAATATGACAATACACCGAGGTCCTTGATACCAAACCGACCAGTAAGGTGAGCAATGACCCAGAAAAGAGCAGCGACATAAGAGTAGTAAGTATTAGATCATTACCATAAACCAATACATATAGGATGATCGAACCATGATGATAGATAAACAGAGAAGTGTTTCTGCCGATAGACGAAGTCAAGAAGCAACGAGCTTAGGGCATGATACCAAGCCCATGGTGCTTGGAGCAAACCATACAGATTTTTTCAATCGACAAACATGGTAAGGTGATTGACTATTAATAAAACTCGAAGGTTGTTGCATAACTGTCGGTTCATGAAGATCACTAAGAAGAAAGGCATTACTGGTGTCCATATGTCAAATGGGCCAAGGGTGAAAGAGAGTAAGGGGAGAATAATATGAATGGTAAACGACATAGTCATTGGACGACATGTTTCATTATAGTCAACCCCAACATGACGGGCCTTAAACTTTTCAATAGAACCATATGGTTTACGCTTCACCTGAAACCCATTTGCAACCAATAATATTCAAAGTAGGAGAAGGAGGACCAAATCCCAAATGCCATGATTAAGTAGAGCAGTGAACTCAGGAGGCATGTCATCAACTCAATGAGGAGAACTAGCAGCCTCAGAGATACAAGAGGATTCGGTGTCATCAGGAAGGGGGTTTCTGTAGAAGTGGTGAAGACTTTCAGCTCAAAGGTACCATCATGAGCCTGATTACGCATACCATGAGTCCGCCGGACGACAGATGAATGCATTGATGGAGGTATTGATGCAGAATCACTCGATTGTTGAAACAAGGGCGTAGTACAAGTAGAGGAAGTGTACTGCAAGGAGTCGGGGCAGATGGGCGCGGCGTGGGCACAAATAGTGGTGACAATGACACGGTCAGATAGAGGAAGATTCACGCAGAAGAAGAAGAGAGGATGGAGGCACGAAAGAAGGTGTGAGGGAAATCCAGGAGTGGACTGGAGGGCAAGGAGACGTTCAAGAGGGAGAGGCCAAGGTTGGTAAAAGTGCGAGAATTGAGGACTCGTAAAATTTGACATGATGTGAGTTAAAAACACGACGAGTATGGATGTCCATACAATGATAAGCACTTTAAGACATACAAAACCCAAGAGAAACACAAACGAGATGGGAAATTTAGTTTGTTGTGAGAGTAAGGTTTAAACCAAAGAAAGCAAAGACACCCAAAGATGTGGAATTTGAGATAGTTAGGGGGCGACGAAAGAGAGTATCGAAAGAACTATGACCCAGGAAAAGAGTAGTAGGGAGGTGATTTATAAGATAGGATGCAGTTTGAATGGAGAAAGAAAAAAACTCCGGAGGAAGGCGAGAAAAATAGAGTTGTGCGCCCCATTTAAAAAATAGATGGTAACGATGTTCAGAGACACCATTTTGTTAGGGTGTGCGAGGAGCGGTAGTTAGCTGACTAATCCTATGAGTATTAAAGAAAGAACATAAGGCAAGAAATTCCTCACCCTCCAAGACGCGCACCCCCCCCCCCCCCCCCCCGGCCCGTTGTCATTATAGTCATTTGAATGGTGGAGGGGAAATGCTTTTCAACGAGCGCTTGAAATTGTGGAAAAATAGTGGAACCTTGAGATTTAGTAGATAACGAAAATAACCATTAATATTTGGAAAAATGATCGACAAACAATAAGTAAAATTTATAACCATTAACACTTGGCATCCCCAAACATCAGTAAAAGTGGAAAGGATGCGACGATTTATTGATGATTAAAAAATGGAAGTTTATGAGACTTGCTTACAACACATGACTCACAATGTTTAGACGGGACAGTGACACAAGATGATACATGTAACTTAAATTTGGAATTAACATAACTACTAGTGACTAAAGACGGATAACCGAGACAAGCATGCCAGATGTCAAAAGAACTACAAACATCAATGGACACAAAGTTTGCAAGAGACCTCAGAGAATAGGAAGAAGCCCGAATATAATAAACGCCATTACGACACGTGCCGTGAGCCACATTCGTCTGCTTAGCCCGATCCTTCAAATATCCTTGAGGAACCATATGACTTTTATCTTGAGCTCCTCAAATATGTTAAATTCTGATCTTCTTTAGGGAAGTCTCGATCTTGAAAAAAGAATCATGGAGTTCGATCACGAGTCATAATGAATTTTGATTTGAAGGTTGTCGAAGAATAATATGAACTCCGTCTTGAATTCTTTGAAGCTTGTTCTTTCTAAACAAAAGCACAATGTCCAAAAATAGTTAGTCCACATCTTTGGAGCTTGATGTTGAATTAGTTGGAGTTTTTCTTCAATATTCATGAAGAACGCCTTTGATCTTGCGAAGAGCGCCTTTGAGGTTGATGGAATTTTCTTTTTGTTTGATAAGTTGAAGGTTGTTAAATTTCACGGAGAGAATAATGAGAGCTTCTTGATGCGTGATAATTCACGGGGTTTTATTTGGGGGAAGGTCTCTACAATAGTCGTATAACTAAAGTTTCCACGTAATCAAATATTGAGATTGTAGTATATGATTGTTTGTTCCACTCTTCAAGATATAATTGAATTTATCTTATTTCATTTATCGACGACGCTATCTACTGGTCAATATATTTTATCTTTTTCTCATTTGTTGATATTGATTAGCCATTATCGCCACTAGATTTTATCGGCTAGCTTGAACACCTGACTTAGACACTCATCGTCATTTAATTGACCAGTAAAATATATTTTAATATTAATTACTTAACAATTTTATTTTAGATTTGTTTTTACAGCAAGCCAACTCTTTATTAACTTGTATAGATACAAAGGGCTGCCATGCTCAAAATGCAATACCAAAATGTAGAAGAGCAACAAACTTACACGAAAGAAGCAAAAAAGATAAGAAAAGAACCTAAACCTAAATCGACTAATCTCCAAATATCGATGTTAACCGTAAAAAAATAAACACGAGACTAAAAGGAGATATTATTCCTAAATATAGGCAATAATACATGGACAATACTATTGTCACGAGTACTTCCGATGAGATGTGCCCACTCCTAATGAGGAGGTCCCTCGGAAGTCGCTCAAGTCCCTCGGTCACTGACCTGAAGCGATAAGAAGTGACATCCGATGAGATATTTAAGCATCCCTTGGAAAGTCAACGATGAATAAAAATAGATATCGACGCGGCATCGGAAAAAGAGAAAACCCGATGGACCCGCGCGACTTCGATATCCATCAATGCGCCAAGAGGGACCACAACGGACCCAGGTCCCAAAATCTTACGAGAAAACTTCCTTGCTGAACACTCTCAAACATCAATTACCCTCGGAACACCGTTCCAAAGAACAAATGCTAAAATAAAGCTATATCTAAATATTGGAGTCCAAGAAAGCCTTCTACGAGGGCCTGAGTCATAAAAACATTACTTCACGAAGGCTAAGTAAAGCCCTCGGAGACAAAACAAAGCTCTCGGAAATCAAATCAGGCCCCTCGGAAAACCTGCCTAACTCGCAACCGAGATATAAACACCTATCGGAGTATACTTCAGAAGAAGGAAACCTAGCAATGGACCACTATCGGAACTACAACAGCATCGGACAAGCATTCCCACTCACCTATCCAGCGCCTCCGATAGGTACCCGCCTATCGGAGAGAAGGAAACTAAGAAGCCGGTCCATCAGAGCCCATCGAAGCTATCGGAAAGGGTCTAATCCACCCTAGTCAGCGCCCAGTCAGCAAATGTACCAAACCGATAAAACTTTATCTTATCTTGTTCACTTTTAAGCGTATCACGACACCTGTATTTACTAGACACATGCATAACAACACATGTCCCTAATAAACTCTATATAAAGGGAGGTGATGAAATAAAGAAGAGGGGGGGACCAACAGATGAACCAAATTAAGGAGTGGAATTCAGTGAATAAAGGAAAGGATATTCTCGCACTGTTATTTTTCGTAAAATCATCGTTTTTTAAATCACGGGTAGGCGTTCCAACCCAAAAATAATAACTCGTTAAATAGGGAATAATTCCAAACCCGTTAACAAAGTGGCGCCGTATGTGGGAACGCCATAATAACTGCCCTCGAGAGTATTTAACAAACGTGGGAGTGGTCACGATGGATGATCTATTCGAAAGTGAAAGTTCTCAAACTCGCTGCAACGACTCAGAGGAAACCTTGTCAAACTATCCGTTTGACCCATCAGGTACTAGAGATTTTATTAATGTTCTCCGTTCTGTTTATGAAAGGCTTGTGGATGCCACGGCTACGCCAACCCTGCGAAGGAGGGAAAACTCTCGGAACTGGTCCTCTGTCTCCCTTGGGCATAGAAATTTCCCCTCGGAAGAAGGTAACCCCTATATGGGACAGAATCCAACTCCTGTCTTTTGGCACCGCGAACCCCTGCAAAAGTCACCAAGGTACGTTAGTTATGAGAGAACTCCGAGGAGGTGCCGAGGAAGAGAATTTTCCCCTCATTCGGAATATCGGGGAGATAGTGATCGCACCCTATGGGGAGTGATGGATGGCTTACGCAAGGAATTAAGTGATATTAAGAAAACCATGGCTCCTATACTGGAGAAGCTGATGGAAAGGACCCTCAAGACCACATCCACCAATACCTGGTTGAAATGGATTTATCCTCTGTCCCGGATCATGTTTTATGCCGCGTGTTCCCAGTTACCCTCGGCGGGCGAGCACAAGCTTGGTTCACTCACCTTCCTTCTAACTCAGTTACGAGTTTTGACCAACTAGCCCACTTATTTGTGCGACAATTTGCCTGCAACCGGCGATATCCCAAATCCGCTACCCATCTCTTCACGGTCAAACAACAGAAAGATGAACCTCTAAGAGGGTATATAAAACATTTCACGGACGAGGCGCTGGATGTCCCGAACGTCAGCCCGACCATACTGGCGGACATACTAACTCAGGGGCTTCGAACGGGGGATTTCTTCCGATATCTCATGGGAAATCGCGTCACGAACATGAACGAGCTCATGCAGAAGGCCGAGGAATACATTTTAATGGAGGAAGCGGAAGGTACGAAGAAGCGCATGGAACATGAGGACAATGAGCATCTAGAGCGCGCCGAGAGGGAAAAAAACTCAGGAAAAGATTAAAGAAGGAAAACCTAACCCACGAAGAGACGAAGGCGGTATAGTTAAAAAATTCCTTCGACCCGTGCCGCTACCCCCAATGACTATTACTCCTGCGGAGGTACTCAACGTAATGAGAGGCAATAACGAGTTGCATTGGCCTCTGCCAACCAAATTCCCTAATCGAGACAAGGACACGAGTAAGTACTGTAAATATCATAAAACCTACGGACATACCACTGAGGAATGTACCACCCTTCGCAGAGAAGTACTTCGCCTTTTAGAAGTGGGATACTTGAAGAATTATCTTAAAGAAAATAATACTGAAGAACCCAGAACGAATGTATGGGAAAGGTCAAGAAGGGAACAAAAGGAAGCAGCTCCTAGTGGCCGGCCCCGAGAGAGAACCACAGAACACCGCCGGTCTCGGGAAAGAACCTCGGAACATAGACGACTCCGAGAATGGATAGGGGGCGTCCGCGGGACTCACGAGAAAGAATGACAGGGCATCGGGACTTACCCCCTCCACCGGAATTATATGAAGATAACGCCCCGTCGGGACGAACAATCAACATGATTGAGGGGGGAGATATCTCAATAGCGCCCCAAGGTAAGAAGAAGAAGTATCTAAAGGAAGCCAGGCGAACAGAACAAGGACCCCCCGTGTGCTCCGTTCAAGGAACAAGGCTACCCAGTATTACTTTTGGATCCGAGGATCTGAGAGGTATAATTTACCCCCACGAAGATCCCCTAGTAGTCATGGCCATTATCCATGGAGTTGCAATTCAGCGAATCCTTATTGATACGGGTAGCTCAGTAGATGTCTTGTTCCTACCCACTTACCTGGCCATGGAATTGAAAAAAGAACAGCTAGAGGCAGCGGATGTTCCCTTAGTAGGTTTCTCGAGAGAAGCCTACCACACTCTAGAAACAGTGATCCTGCCAATGTCATGGGGGGAGGGAGCCCTTCGAAGAACGGAGCCCATTAAGTTTTGGGTCGTAGAGGCCTCGTCACGAACATACAACGCTATATGTGGAAGACCTTCCATCCGAGCCTTCAAAGCGATCCCTTCTACTCTACATCTTAAGGTAAAATTTCCTACCCCTTCGGGTATCGGAGAAGTCCGAAGAAGCCAATCTAAGGCCAGGGAATGCCGCATGAATGCTATTCCCTCGGGGGAGGATGAGTTCCCCCTCGGAAGCAACAAGAAGCGCAAAGCAGAAGAGATTCGAGTTCAACCTGTGGAAGAATTGAAAATAGTGGAAATAGTGGAAGGACACCCTGAGAAAGTGATTAAGATGGGCACCAACATGAAACCCGTAGTGGAAGCCCATCTAACCTCTATTCTCCAACAGTTTCATCACCTCTTCGCGTGGGAGGGAGGACCGCCTGGGCGAATCAGTGACAAGGTATGTCAGCACTTTCTTAATGTGAAACCTGGTGTTAAGCCTATCCAACAAAAAAAGAGAAAGATGGGGCATGAGCGCAATAAAATCATCCGCTCGGAAATCCAACGCCTTCTCAACCTAAAGCAAATCCGAGAGGTCAT
The DNA here is from genome assembly GCA_948329865.1 of Linaria vulgaris. Classification (NCBI taxonomy): domain Eukaryota; kingdom Viridiplantae; phylum Streptophyta; class Magnoliopsida; order Lamiales; family Plantaginaceae; genus Linaria; species Linaria vulgaris. The sequence continues at coordinate 81,149,651 of OX415253.1, forward strand.
TTACCCCGAATGGTTAGCTAATGTTGTACTAGTTCCCAAACACGGAGGAAGATGGCGGATGTGTGTTGACTTTACCGATCTCAACGGGGCTTGCCCGAAAGATTGCTATCCCTTGCCCAGCATAGATCAACTGGTTGAATCCACTGTTGGGTGTGCACTATTATCAACCCTAGATGGGGACCAAGATAAGACTAGCTTCATTACCGACGCGGGCACGTTCTGCTACCTAGTAATGCCATTTGGACTTAAAAATGCCGGTGCCACTTATCAAAGGCTGGTAAGTCTCATGTTTGAGGGACTTATCGGAAAGTCCGTAGAAGTCTACGTGGATGATACTGTAGTTAAAAGTAACACTGCTGAAGAACACCCCGAGGACCTACGAAGGGCATTAATTATCATGGATAACTTAGGAATGAAGGTTAATCCTAGAAAATGCTCATTTGGAATCCGAGGAGGGAAATTTTTGGGATTTATGGTCACCGAAAAGGGAATGGAAGTAAATCCCGAGAAGGCGGGGGCTATCATAGGACTACCCACCCCAAAGACGGTCAAGGATGTTCAAAAGTTAACGGGCAGAATGGCCTCCCTGAGCCGATTGGTTTCCAAATCCGCGGAAAAAGGACTCCCCTTTTTCAAAACACTCCAAAATGTTAAGGAATTCCAGTGGACTCCCCAATGCGAAAAAGCCCTCGAAGAATTGAAGAGGTATATGCTGAAGCCTCCCCTGTTGGTAAAACCTTTACCTCAAGAAGAACTCTTCTTTTACCTATCGGTGGGGGAAGAAGACATCAGTGCTGTATTGGTCAAAGAGCAAGACAGAGAGCATCATCCGGTGTACTACGTCAGCAAACCCTCTTCAGAACAGAAACCATGTATACCCTGACCGAAAAACTTATCCTAACTTTGATTACCACCGCACGTAAGTTACGTCCTTATTTCCTCCCACATCCGATCACTGTGTTAACAAAACACCCTCTGATGGCAATCCTTAATAAGCCCGAGTCATCGGGGCGATTGATAAAGTGGGCGGTAGAACTCACTAAGTATGATATCTCATACGCCCCGAGACCTTCCATTAAAGCGCAAGTCTTGGCGGACTTTGTAATGGAATTAACAGGCATCGGGTCCGAGGAGAAGGATCCTCTATGGCATGCCTATGTAGATGGATCTTCTATAAGCACACATGGGGGGGCCGGAATAGTGCTTGTAAATCAGGATGTAGAAGAGGAGAGACTCCACTTCGCGGTCAGGATTGACTACCCTCTTTCCAACAACGAAGTTGAGTATGAATCCCTTCTGATTGGAATGAGACTCGCTCGATAAGGTGGAATTAGAAGATTTCTCGTCCATAGCGACTCTCAACTAATTGTTCAGCAAGTCAATGGGTTGTATAAAGCGAAGGATGGAAGAATGCAGGATTACCTTCGACTAGTTCATCAAAGACAAGGATGGTTTGAGGAGTGCGAAGTCACCCAAATCCCACGAGGGGAAAACCAAGAGGCGGATGCTTTATCAAAAATGGCCAGTCAAATGGCTGCGGTCCACACCCGTAGGATCACTCTACTCCAGATCAATGAGTCCGAGAAGACCATAGGAAAAGAGGTGAATGCCGCAATAGATCCCCCCTCCAGTTGGGTGATCCCCATCAAAAATTATTTAGAAAACCCGGAAAATTACTCCGAGGACAAGGCCATACTCTGCGCCATGTCTAAGAAAACCATCTGATATTTCCTTAAGGATGGGATATTATTTCGAAGAACGTATCTCTGCCCCCACGCCCGATTCCTTAACGAATAAGAGGCTCAGTTGGCCCTAGCGGAAACTCACGAGGGGACCTGCGGAAGCCATACCGGGGGCGAAAGCATGGTCGGACGCTTGATTCGGCAAGGTTATTACTGGCCCACAACGGCAAAAGACAGCAAAGCCTATGCCGAAACAGGTAAGTCGTGCCAAGCTTACGCCCCTCGGGTACACCAGCCCGCGGCCCCGTGGGAACCTCATTTGACCCCTTGGCCATTCTCCAAATGGGGCATAGACAAAGTAGGTCCACTTATTCCTGATGCCGGTCAGAAGAAATTCCTACTCGTGGCGGTAGGCTACTTTACTAAGTGGGTAGAAGCAGAACCCTTAGCTCGAATTACTGCGGGCGCCGTCATCAACTTCTTATGGAGAAATATTATGTGCCGCTTCGGCATCCCTCGGAACCTGGTAAGTGATAATGGCCTACAGTTCACTAACCAAGAGTTAGACAAATGGTGTGATCACTGGGAAATCAAATATCGCTTTACCTCGGTGGGATACCCCCAAGCGAATGGACAGGTAGAGAGGACCAACCGGACTCTCCTAAAGAACATGAAAGCCCGACTCGATTGGCATAAGGCCAAGTGGGTTGAAGAAAATACCCGGCATACTATGGGCCTATCGGACCACTCAGAGTACCGCTACAGGCGAAACTCCCTTCAGCCTAGCCTATGGCTGTGAAGCAGTCTTGCCCTCGGAAGTCTCCATAGAAAGTTGGCGAGTCCGAGAGTACGAGGAGGTAACTAACAGCTCCAACTTAGCATTGGCTCTTGATCTACTTGAAGAAAAGAGGAACCGAGTATCCATTCGGATGGAAGAATATAAAGCCCGAATGTCACGCTACTACAACGCTAAAGTAAAACCTCGGACCTTTCAGGTTGGGGATTTAGTGATGAAACGAATTGGGGCTTCCAAGAACGTGGCCAAACTGGATCCCCGATGGGAAGGACCCTATAAGATTTTGGGGATTGTGGGACCCCCAACCTACCTTCTCGCCAACTCCGAGGGCGCGGTACTCCGCAACACCTGGAACTCAGTTAATCATAGAAAGTACTATGCTTAGTATAATGCAACAGTTGTACATAAATAAAAAAGTTGTTTATGTATATTGAAGGCTCCGATACAAAAACCAAAAGGAAAAGGATTGCAAAACAAAACGATGACTCTATAAAGTCATCACAACAATCTAACCCCAATGAGCCATCTAATACAAACAGCTAAAACAAAGCATTGAATACTGATAACGAACCCTCACCCCAGAGGGATATTGGATCGTATCTGATACAAAATGACTAACGACTATTCTTACCTACACTAAGCATCCGCGATTGGACGCTTCCCTTCCCGAACAAGACGACGATGGTGCTCCTCGGAGGGGGAAACCGGATCACCTAGCGGAACTACCGGATCCTCGAACGCTGAAGAGGAGACTTTAGCAAAAACCCTATGGATATCCAGCTCAGGAACGATCAAACCCAAAAGAAACCCGGGCAAAGCCTAAACAGCCTCTCGACACAACCGATAACCGATACGGACCAGATGACGCATCTCTCCCTGAAGGGACTCCCGAGGGCTAGATGGACCCACTATCCCCAACACCACTTGAACCTGGGCCATTACTAGAGCCACCTCGTGGGTACGAGTAGTCTCCAGCAGCCGCTGATTCGCCACATCTCTTTCCCTCGTGACATGCAACAATCGCTCATCGGAGAATCGAATCTGGTGTCTCAAGGCTTCCATACTCCTCTCTAAACCCAAAACTCGGCCCTTTTCAAGCACCAGCTGGCGCTCCAACTCCCAGGATTTGTTCCTCTCAGATTGCAATATTTCTCCGGGAACATCCCGAGTAGTTTCCCTTTCAGCGGTCAAATGAGCTATCTCCTCGTAAGCTTTACACAAGCACTTCTCTAGATCGTCCCGACGACGATAGACTAAATCAGGACCAGAAGAGGAATCTCTTCGGGATCCAATGGCATTCAGAACCATGTAAAGCAGCATGAAAACAAACTATAATCACCCGAAAGATAAACAAGGTCAGTATTACATATAACAAATAAAAGTTGCTATACCTCGCACAAATCCTTGCATGCTAGATCCTGAAGGCTGGATAGAGGGAGACTTTTCATCAGCTCACAATCTGGTGCATTCAAGAGGCCACTCAAAAAGTTCCGGCAAAAGTCTGTGACCAAAGGAGAACTAGTGGCGGAACCATGCTCTCCGAAGGAATGAACCCCCATGAGGAAAGGATTTCCTTCGAGAGGCGGACGGGCAATACGATCCGGGCCCTCCCCCAAAGGTCCAGACCCACCCGGAGCCGAATAGGGAAGATCCTCCTCTACCTCGTTAATAGCACCAACATCTAACCCAGGAGAAGAACGCCGTACTCGCTGAGGAATCAGACGTTCCCTCTGGAGAAGAGCAGAGAGTGAATCATCCCCGACAGCGGAAGCTCGAATATTTACTGGGGGGGTTGCGATAGGCCAGCCCCTCGGATTTTCATTCTCTAAGGAAGGACTCATCACTTCTTCAAAACGTGGTTGGGTTGAATCCCCTTCCTCCGATAAAAGGTAATCATCACTTGATGTTTGTATCAAAAGAGCTTTGTCAAAAGGTTCAATCGCAAACGCGCCCATCTCCGAACCTGTCACAACGGAGAACATATTATGGGCCCGAAGAGGACAAAAGCATCAGGGATAGTAAAGATCCGAGAAAAAACTTACGAAAATAGAAATTACGGCACAGCGGCTGAACAGGGAGACTAAATGCCTCCATCCCTTTATGAAGCCGAGCTAAAATCAGGGATTCGAGGAATTCTAACAACTTGCTTACATCGTAAGATCCAGAGAACAACCCGGAGCGAGACAACATCACTACCTTCCGTGCCACAGTCTCAGGGGTGGGGGTAACATACCCTAAGCCCCATCGGAGAGGTACTCCCCATAAACTAGCCGATTGGCCCTTCGGACGGACGAAAAAGAACCTCCGCCTCCAATCCCCTCTACTAGAGCCAGGATTGGATACACGAGTGAAGGCTCTAATGTTTTCCCGATAGACCAGGCTAAAAAAAGGAGGACCACCCGGACAGGGGCGCAAGGAGAAAATAGCCCCCACCCAATGAGGAGACATAGGAAGATTCAAGAGCTCACAACAAAGAATATACCCCACCAAGTGACAATAGGAGTTTGGTGTCAGCTGACTGGGACACAGTTGCCAATAACGAAAGAGAGTTTGAAGAAAGGGGTGAAAAAACACCCGCAACCCATAACGTACCTGATCGCAATATACTGTTACATAACTCGATGGGGGATCATAAGCCCTTTGATCGTAGAACGTCACAAGTACATCGTACTTGTTATAATCCATGTTATACTCGACAAAGAGGGTCGTAAGAGACTCTTCGTGCTCGTTGCTCGTGGCTGACCCGACACGACCCCGCCCCATTAACCTCGAAGGATTCAAAGAAAGCAATTCAAGGACTGAAGACTGATCCACCGGGGTATAGGGTCCTTGGCCCATGAATACCTCTCGGATGTGGTTCATCCTCAGAGAATTAGTATGAGCAGACGTACCGATGCTCCCCTTGAAGAGCTGCCCAAAATGTTGGCTATGTCGTCCTCTAGACTGTCCCCCTGAGAGGAAAAGCTATTTGAGGAGGCGTGGCGTATCCCTAGCGAAAGCGAAGGAGTCCAGACCGAATTTCGAGCAGAACTATGGGATGAAACGGATCCTCCCCGCCTGTAATGTGGGGGCATCATCTCCTCAAGTAAGTGTTTCCTCCTTGTTCACTATTATTTGGTTTAAGATAAAGGGAAATCGAAAACAAGGCTAAAGAGATAACCTAAAGGAAGAATTAGTAGACTCCTCTTGGTAAGTATGAGAATATATGATTAGCTTTTAGTTCTATATATATTTATCACCCTATGATTAAATAAATCTACCTAATTAAAGTAGAGGACACGTGTCAAAGAGGCTCTCCTACTTAAGGAAAGTACACACTTAAAATTAACATGCAAACTGACACCTCCTGCTTAGAAAAAAACCTAGTCAGCAAGATTAAAAAGTTATCCTTATCACCTCCAGTTATTACTGACTTAGAAAATAAATCTAATATTTATGAACGATAAAATTGAATAAGGCAGTTGTTTATTTAAAAGCCATGGAGTCCTCGGAAAAAAGTACATTTACCAAAAGAACTTATTAAAAGCACGAAAAGGGAAGCTCTAAACTATGCCCCCGTGGTGGGGGTGGGGGGGGGGGGGGGCGAAACGGAAAGCGAAAGAGAAGTCGCCACAGTCACAGTACCCCTCGGAGTCCAACGAGCGATAGGAGAAAACATCTCTCCAGAACCACTGAGCCCTGAACTCGGAATACTTGCCGAGTGTATCGGGGAAGGCGCAGGAGAAACCCTAGAAGACAGCATGCCACCAAACCGCCCTATCAGTGCTCGGTAGTCCTCGGAAGATGGTTTCTTTAGCTTCCGAAGATCAAAGGCCTTCGAGAAGTCCACGTCCGGCCGTAGCAAAGGCTTCGCCACCCTAGCGCACTCCAGATAACCCCATAGTACATGACACGACACAAGCTCCTGAGAAGAGCCTTCAAAGGTTTCCGAATGCTGTCTAGAGGTCTCATGTTGAGCCAATAAGACCGCTGCATCAACTTTGGCTTGCATCTCCTCGGGAGAGAGGAATGTCGCCAGCCTCTTTTCCGTTGACTCCGCCCTATCGATAGCCCGGCCTAACGTCTCCTGAAGATACCTTTTCCTAACCAAACTTTCGGCCACCTCCTTCTCCAGGGCAACGATCCGAGCACTAAGGGTCCCCTCGGACTCTTTCCTCTCATTTTCAACAAGGGCTACCCTAGCCTTAGCAGCCTCCTCGGATGTTTCCATCTACTTACATGTAGATTCCGCCTTCTCCAGCCTACGGTGTAAACCCTCTAGATGAAGCAGTCGATCTCGGAGTACTTTCACCTCCTCCATATCCTTCAACCCGCGCTGCTTAACGGAGGTGACTACATCCCAAGTTTTTCCTATCTACGAGAAGTGAGGAAAATATCACATAACACAAAGAAGCAAAATACAAAAAGCAAAAGAGGAGACTTGGGACTTACCATAAGCCCCATCCAGTTGAGGCTAGTGTATAAGAATTGGAACCCTTCGGCAGGTATAGAATTGGAGGAAGCAAGAAACTGGAGAATCTCCTGATAAGCATCCCCCACTGCCCAAGACGAAGGTCGCCCCTCTGGTCCCCGAGGAAGCACGGGTGTTTGAAAAGAATGTCCTCTCGGAGACAGGGTCACCGGAACGGAATCCCTCGAAGGGCTAGTCCCCAGAGTTGGCGTCACCACATCTGAATCAGTAAACAGAGCCCGAGAACCTCCCGCAGCTATGGATGTGCCTACCTCTCCCACCAATGAGCCCAACAACTCCACTTTGACATCTCTGTCTTTGGGAGAGGAATCAAATTCCCCCTGTGTGTCCCCAGAGCCCCCCAGTGAAGCTTCCGGGTCAGGAACCTTAAACTGTGCCAAGAACTCTTCCTCTACAAAAGATAGCGTACATGTATAAAAAAAAAAGAATGAAACTAGAAAAATTATTACACCGAGAGGAAAAAACTAAGCAAAAGTGGCTTGGCGAAGAAGATAGACTCTTCAATCATAGGTGCCTTGCCCTTATCCACAGTAGCTGCACCGGAATAGAGAACATTAGTATAAAAGCCCAACCCCTTCCAAAAATTTCAGAAAAATCTTAGTAAAGACAAACCATATCTTACCAAGAGGGACGGGCTCGGATACTACCCTCTCCGAGAATTCCGGAGCTACCAGAGATAAGGGCGCAACTCCGCAAGGAAAGTTCGGAGACGGCTCCCTGGAGGATATAGCCACTACCTCAGGTCTCGTGGAAATGGCTTCCTCTAAAGCCCTCGGAGAACTTCCTGTCTCGGACCCAGAAACCGGTACCAAAGCAAAACTTAAAGGGCCCACCTGGCGTAATGGAACCACGTTCTGGATTACCCCCGCGGCATCTACAAACAAAGGTGTGTAATCCTCATGAGTTCCTCCTGCCTCCGGACCAATAGGCTCGCCCACAAGAGCATTAACCTCCTCCTCATCATGATCACCTTCATCCGGGACACCTGAAGCTCCACTCGGAACAGGCTCCACAGGGCCCAACTGCAAGAAATACTTCGCCAAAACAGCCCATACGCCATCCGAGGACCACCAAACGGTTATAAGCCTATTCCTATGGCAAAAGAAGAAGCGAGAACAAAAACAAGGTACTTACTGAAAAGATGTAGAGCTTCGGGAGATAGGGACAGTGGCTTCTCGACTTGATCATCGGTAAAAACTACATTATGAAGCCCGGATGTCTCGAACAACCTCGGAAATCCTCTGACTCCATCAGAAGTTGCTGGGAAATCACCGGAGATAGAACTACCTCCTGATCCAAAGTGTGCACGGGAGAGGCACCTTTTCTCCAGTCAAAGGGCATATCCCAGACACCTTCTGCTGGTCGCACAAAGAAGTACATGTTCTTCCAGTCGCTATGTGAACTTATTGAAGCGTCTAAAATCCTTTTTGTGGAATGCTTGCTATTATCCCGATGGCGAACGTGATAGAAGGGATACCCCCCGGGTGAGACCACTATATCAAAAATAGAAAAGAAATTATCCACCCCGCACTCCAACCCATTTACCTGGCACCAGAAGACATAGATGCAGAGGGCAGCGAATCTGTTCGGAACCAATTGACTCGGACAAATGTTACAAGCCTTAAACACCTCACAGAAGAAGGGCGGCATAAACGAACGCCACCCATACCGCACTTGGGCAAAATAAACAGTCAACATCCCTGAAGGAGGATAGCATGCCCTCTGATCCTTCGCGGGAATTTGAAACACCATGTTCTTGGAAATCCAGCACCTGCTCACGAGTAGCAATGCTTGGAACCTTCTCAATCTTCGCAAAATCGCGAGCAACAACGGCCTTCTTCGATTTAGGAACCATGGCTTTTTTAGAAGACGAAGCGTCGCCTTCAACGATTGCGGAAACTTCGCCCTTCCTTTTACGGGTAAGAACTCCCGTTGAAACACCCCCCGCCCCCACCTGAGGATCGATTGGAGCAGTGACCCCAGAAACGGTCGAGGCGGCAAGAAGATCAGTACTGGTGGAAAGGGCCATCTGGATAAAAAGGGCGAGGAAACTTTCTGCTCCGAAGGAGAATTGCTAATTAAGAAAAAAAGATATATAGTCCTTCTACTTATAGCCAGGAAGATACAATGGTCACAAGGGTTTAAAAACGTGGAACCTAGTTAGAGCTCCACGTAACTACCACGTACAGACACCACGCACACAGCCCATTGTACTGTTACCGATAGTTCGTCGTTAAGGACAATCAGGTAAAATCTCTTTGGCCCATTTATAAAATATATATATATATACATGCTCTTTCGGAAAAACACCAAAAAAAGAGCACATGAAAGATCAAGACTCGAACTAACCCCTCACCTTACTGAGGACGATAAATGAAATTTCCGTCGCCTCTACTAAGGCGATCGAAATTTGGGGGGGCTAGTGTTAACCGTAAAAAATAAACACGAGACTAAAAGGAGATATTATTCCTAAATATAGGCAATAATACATGGACAATATTATTGTCACGAGTACTTCCGATGAGATGTGCCCACTCCTAATGAGGAGGTCACTCGGATGTCGCTCAAGTCCTTCGGTCACTGACCTGAACCGATAAGAAGTGACATCCGATGAGATATTTAAGCGTCCCTTGGAAAGTCAATGATGAATAAAAATAGATATCGACGCGGCATCGGAAAAAGAGAAAACCCGATGGACCCGCGCGACTTCGATATCCATCAATGCGCCAAGAGGGACCACAACGGACCCAGGTCCCAGAATCTTACGAGAAAACTTCCTTGTTGAACACTCCTCAAACATCAATTACCCTCGGAACATCGTTCCAAAGAACAAATGCTAAAACAAAACTATATCTAAATATTGGAGTCCAAGAAAGCCTTCTACGAGGGCCTGAGTCACAAAAACATTACTTCACGAAGGCTAAGTAAAGCCCTCAGAGACAAAGCAAAGCTCTCGAAAATCAAATCAGGCCCCTCGGAAAACCTGCCTAACTCGCAACCGAGATATAAACACCTATCGGAGTACACTTCAGAAGAAGGCAACCTAGCAATGGACCACTATCGGAACTATAACAGCATCGGACAAGCATTCCCACTCACCTATCCAGCGCCTCCGATAGGTACCGCCTATCGGAGAGAAGGAAACTAAGAAGCCGGTCCATCAGAGCCCATCGAAGCTATCGGGAAGGGTCTAATCCACCCTAGTCAGTGCCCAGTCAGCAGATGTACCAAACAGATAAAATTTTATCTTATCTTGTTCACTTTTAAGCGTATCACGACACCTGTATTTACTAGACACATGCATAACAACACTTGTCCCTAATAAACTCTATATAAAGGGAGGTGATGAAATAAAGAAGAGGGGTGACCAACAGATGAACCAAATTAAGGAGTGGAATTCAGTGAATAAAGGAAAAGATATTCTCGCACTGTTATTTTCCGTAAAATCATCGTTTTTTGAATCACGGGTAGGCGTTCCAACCCAAAAATAATAACTCGTTAAATAGGGAATAATTCCAAACCCGTTAACAATCGAGAAATGATTTGATTTGGTATTCGGTACGAGGGGTTGATAAATGTTGATTCGATGAGATCTGTTTGTTTGAATTGATTTGGCAAAAATCCGTACTGTTGATTCGATTACCTTTGGGACAATTGATACGGAACGAGTCTAGTAGAAGATAGCACAGCATTTAAAATATAGACACATCATTTCAAATTATTATACCGCAATAATTAAGCTTAATGATTTTTTACAATCAGTTGCCAAAAGGATGAAGGATGTATTATTTCGAAAACAAATAGTTTAACTTTACATTTGAAAATATACATAAAAAACTGTTTGAAAAATATTCCAATTAAAAATTATACTCCACAATCTACATGAAATAATGTTGTTATAGTCTTATATCCTTCGCACTCCTCCTCACGAACTTTGCTTAGAAGTCCAAAGACGTTCATTACCGGAACCAGCTCCCAAAGATCAATTACATGCCAAGTCCACTGAATTAGTAGCCAGTTCGGCATGTCCACAGTTGACATCATAATTATAAATATGAAATTTGGAGGAATTTGGTAACATGTTTAAGAGTGTTCCACAAAACAGTACAATTGCCGGCAATAATGATTATTTTATGAAGTCAATGTAATAAAAACTAGGTACTACATATGAAAGTTCTTGACCTAATTAAGAACTATTAGCCAGCATATCTGGCATACGGCTTTCCGAATAATTTTCTCTCTAAAGTTTTTCTTTGATTTTGCCTTGTGTACCGTAAGAAAACTGGGTATGGTTAACTTTAACGGCAGAGTTATTGGGTGTGACCCGAATTGGAAGTTAGTACTACTCAAATAAAATAAAAATCAAAGTGCTTTAGCCTTTAACCGTTGTAGTTAAACTGAGAAAAGAATAATATAAGGGCAAATCCCGTTAAACCTATGTATAGTGTATTTTTTACTTTGTACCCTAACGTTTTAAAATTGTCGATGTGCCGCCTAATATTTGCTGGATATTCCCTTGAACTAAATTTGACAAACAAAAATGTGAACACGTGTTCAAAATGAACGGTTGATCAATGGTTAGAGGGGATATTATCAATACATTGGGATGCACATAGCTAATTTTAAAACGTTAGGGAGCAACGTGAGAAACAAACTATACGCTAGGGGGCTTAACGGAATTTATCATATAATTATCATCTCTAACCCGACTGCGCAACTTTAGCGTTCGCGTTTGTTGTTCATGCCAAATTGCCAATTATAAGTTTGCATGGTTCTAGATACTCAATTACTTGTGACAATCTGGGAAAATTAGAAGATTTTGGTTTCTTAAAGTCATCAAATCAAATTCAGATAAATACTTTTTAGTTTCTACAACTTCTAAAGAAATTTAACCAACCAATATTGTTTCCTCCAAAACAAAGAACCATCGTGGGAGGGGCAACTTATTGGCAAGTAATATATGCACCTTATTCATTTAGAAAGTCAAAATCGGAACAATAATACGGTATTACATATCGTTATAAGTAACTTAAACTTCTTGTATATGTGTAGTTGACTTTCATACTTTTCTTAATTAGTTGGATAGTAACGCAACCGAGGTTGACCTTAATAAAACTAATATTTTATTTACACATACAGCTGATATTCAAATTTATTTTCCATGTTCTCCATTTCAGCACCGCCACAAGCTAGGTCCAGCAGACAACTACGAAGTGCGTGTGATAGATAGAGATGCAATGTAAAAAGTAACTTAATATTATTACAACCAGTTCTTTTCTTTAGTTATCTTATCCACCACTAGTAACTGTCGGCAGCCAAGTGCATGGGTGGGCCATCCACAAAATTAAGCACGAGTTTTGATTTTTCATTGACGTTTTTACTCTTATTCGATCAGCTCACTTTCAATTAACTATTATATTATATTAAATTCGTCGCCCACAATTTTAGAAGAAGCAGATATATATATACTAGAAATTTAATAATCGGAAAAAGGAAAAAGAATTATAATTAGTTTGTTACGTTGTGTGGTTCAAAAAGAGTCGCGCTACGCATTAAATTTTGGACCTTGAATTATATAATTTGTTCTTAAGAGAAATTTAACAGGTTACCAAAGTAGAAATCACGTGATTGTTTCAACTTAACACAAGTCGTGGTTCAGAATTAATTTGTGGTGCATAATTTTTATGATGATGCAATTTAGAGAAAGAAAGTAGAAAGAATCCCACTTTTCGCGAGTTACGAAAATATTGAATGGGGAAATTGTAGTTTTATCTTTTCAAAAGTTCTTTATTTCTTTATAATTTTGTAAAGTGATGAAGAACCGAATAGTATCAAAAGGAGTGGCTTGGTACCAAAAAGACGTGTATTGCTATGTTTGAATAATTAGAGGTTATTGTGCTAATTGTTTCATTCAATTTGGTGCATTTCTATTTCATCTCTTAGCATAAATAGTAATTTAATTTGACTTTTGAGCTCTAAATGGTGATCTAGCTTTGTTGTTATTGGTACATTTGTCGACAAGCTTCCACCTTTTTAAAATAAGGTGTATATATGGCCTGCAATTCTACCTCCAAACGTCAATCCGCCATATTATAGTCATCAATGAATCCATGATGCATTCATATTCCACTTTGTTCATATAATATTTAAGATTTAACAATTTTAAAGTAGGAACAAGAGAAGTTTTATAAATGCCTTCTGAATTTATTTTCCTGAAGTGAATAATAATTAAGCATGGTGTTAAGAGACTTATCAAGAAAAAGCATGATGCTAAGAGACTATGGATATCCACTGGTTTATTTGTGGCCTATAAGATTTTAAAAAATTAAAGATGTTTGCATGTAATAAATAAAAAACCTTCTGTTAACTACCACTTGGTAATGTCTCTATACAATACTTGCAATTTTAAAAAAAATAAACATAATACATTAATAATACCCTCAACTTAAATAAGTTGAGGGTATTAATGTAAAATTGGGCCTTGGCTGCACATGAAGTTAAGTGCAGCCACGACATCCCCCCTTTTATATGTGGATCATTCAGCATGAGCTCTCGCTACGAATAAACACGTGTTCTGTTTCCCTCCACTTAGAAAAATAGGAAGTCATATGTAACAAGTAATAAATTTTCTCACACTCATCCCACACACTTTAGACTTGGTATCTAAAAAATGTCAATAGTCCAATATTCCGATACCCCAAAAGATTAATAAGCAACATAAAGACAAATCAGCCCCGCCCTCCCCAACACACACACCACCCCACCCCTTTCAAAGCACACACACACGCGATCTTTCGAGTTTTGACTTTGACTTTTAAAATTAAAGCTACTCGTATATAACCAAATCTTTGCTACTTTCAACTTCCTCAAACCAAACTTCACAATTCACAACCATCCTCAACAAGCTTCACCTTCTTCTCTACTATACATCTCAAAATCTAACAATATTTTTTTTTCTCTCTTCAACTTTTTATAATTAACCACAAGCTTTCATTTCATTTCACAACACGTACAATATAATCTTGAATTCTTGTCCTCCTAATAACAACATCGATCGATCAATGGCCGAAATAGAAGTTCCAACATATTTCCTATGCCCGATCAACCTCGAAATCATGAAAGACCCCGTAACAATCTCAACGGGCATAACATACGACAGGGACAGCATCGAAAGATGGATCTTTTCCGACAACAACAATACATGCCCCGTTACAAAACAAATCCTTTCCGACAAAGAACTGACACCAAACATCATCGTACTACGGTTTATCCAGTCATGGTGCATTGTCAACGCACCACACGGCGTTCAACGGCTACCAACCCCAAAAGCTCCAATCAGCAAATCCCAAATCTTGAAACTCCTCGACGATGCCACGTGTCCTCAAATGCAAATGCAGTGCTTGAGAAAACTCAAGTCAATCGCTTCGCAAAATCAAACGAATAAAAGGTGCATGGAAGTAGTTGGAGTAGCCGAATTCTTAGCCTCGTTGATCATCGCTAAAACACGTGAAGTGGAAGTATCGGATGATTTGTTCGAGATCAGGAAAGTATGTGATGAGGCATTGAGCATACTTTACGCACTTCAGTTGTCCGAGTCAAGCTTGAAATCGCTCGGTGATGAGGAGTTGATAGAGGCGTTAACAAGGGTCATTCAATTCGGAAGCTACGAATCACGTGTTTATGCAATCATGTTGTTAAATTCAGTACTACAAGTCTTGCCAACTCAAGTCATTTGTAACATAAAACCCGAATTCTTCGTTGAGTTAGCACAGATTCTAAACGACGAGATCTCTCAGAAGACGACAAAGGCGACGCTCAAAATACTCATCAATATCACTTCATCGGGAAGGAACAAAGTTAAGGCAGTGGAAGCTGGATTAGTGAACGTACTAATCAATCTTTTGCTCGATACTTTGGACAAAAGGGAATGTGAAATGATACTAATCGTGATCGACTTGCTATGCCAATGCGCTGAGGGGAGAGCAGAACTATTGAAGCACGGTGCGGGTTTAGCTATTGTTTCGAAGAAGATACTTAGGGTATCTAATATGGCAAGTGAAACAGCGGTTAGGGTTTTGTATTCGGTGTCGAAATACTCGGCGACCAACGGGGTTTTGCAAGAGATGTTGCAAGTTGGTGTTGTGGCGAAATTGTCTTTGGTGATACAAGTTGAAAGTGGATTGAAGACTAAAGAGAGGGCTAGAGAAATGCTTAAGTTGCATGCAAGGGTTTGGAAGAATTGTTTGTGCCTACCCAAAAGTTTGGTTTCTTCATATCCTTGTTCATGATAAGAGATTAATGGAATCATGGAACTTTTTTGGCAACTGAATATAGTTTTTTTTTTTTCCTTTTTGGGTGGGGGTGGGCGATAGGACAAACTACTGAATTAGTACATTTACGGGGCAAAAAATAGGTGCCCACATTAGCAAGAAAAAAAAAGATTCTGGGAATTAGTTGTTCTGTTTAGAGACCTCAATTAACTCTTGAGAAGCCGGATTTTGATGAAGAAACTACTCAGAGATTCATCATGACGTGATTATTATGATATTCGTTCTTATATATTAATTTTTTTATCAAGCTAAGAAGTAATTCAAAAGAAAGGAGGAGTACAATGGGTACTCCGACCCTTACAAGAAAGAAGTAATTCAACTTAATTATCTCTTTGATAAGTAATTTAATTAGTTAACATGCAACTGTTATACGTGAGCAAGAGAAAAAGCTTCGCAGCGGGTGTTCTCGAGGAAAAATGATTAAACACATCCGCTGTAATGATGACGTGTTGCAGCCAAATGTTGAAATTAAAAGTATTTCCTAATTTATAGGAAATGACCACTCATTCACATCGTGTGATAGCAATAACTAACTCGATGCACCACCTCATTATAAAATAGTTGCATCCACTACAAGAATTGGGGGTCATTCGCAAAATGATTAAACACATCCACTGTAATGATGACGTGTTGCAGCCAAATGTTGAAATTAAAAGTATTTCCTAATTTATAGGAAATGACCACCCATTCACATCGTGTGATAGCAATAACTAACTCGATGCACCACCTCATTATAAAATAGTTGCATCCACTACAAGAATTAGGGGTCATTCGCGACCGCTCGGGAGGTCGCGTATTACCCTCTGGCAGTGGCAGAGCGGCGGTCGTCGATGAGACCCGTCGTGCCCCATTCGCGACTGTCAGGCGGTTGCAAGATTCGCGACCGCAAACTCGCGACCGCCCGGCCATTGCTAGGCAATCGCAATCGCCCGGCGGTTGCGAAAGGCCCTAAGGTCATTTGCAACCACTTGGCGATAACAAATTGCATTAGGGTCTTTCAAGCGGTTGCGATAGTTTTCGTGACCGCGGGGCGGTTGCGAGAGTGGCCACGACCGCCGGTGGTTGCTAAGGTTATTCGCGATCGCCATTCATGCCATCGCGACCGCCAGGCGGTTGCAAATAGTATGAATATTATTCGGCGGTCGCGAATAACCTTCCTCAGATTTTAAAAAAAATCGGTAATTTACCGAAATATAATTTTTTTTTTTTGGTAGAAATTGAATAGAGGTGTAAAAGAATGTAAATATGAAGAAAATAGCTTAAATAAAATGTAAGAAATGACAAATGAAATTAAGTAAAATGAAAAAAGAAAAGAAAAGAAGAAGTGTAAGGTGTTTTTTTGGATATAAGAAAAGAAAAGAAGAGAAGAGAAAGTGTTGTGTTGTGTATTAATTTTTTAGATTTGGGAAAAGAAAGGAGGAGAGAAAGTGTTGGGATTTTTGTGGAGTTGTGAAAGTTTGTAAATTTGGAAAAAGAAAAGAAGAGAAAGTATTGGGTTTTATTTTTTAGATTTGGGAAAAGAAAAGAGAAGAAAAGTGTTGGGTTTTTTTTTGGAGTTGTGAAAGTTGTAGATTTAGAAAAAGAAAAGAAGAGAAAGTGTTGGATTTTTTTTGGAGAGAATATAATTTTAGTGTATTGAAA
The DNA here is from genome assembly GCA_948329865.1 of Linaria vulgaris. NCBI lineage: Eukaryota > Viridiplantae > Streptophyta > Magnoliopsida > Lamiales > Plantaginaceae > Linaria > Linaria vulgaris. The sequence continues at coordinate 81,166,571 of OX415253.1, forward strand.
ATTAGAGGGAAGATTGGTGGGTATATATAGAATTTTGGGTGAAAATTTTGAATTTTCAAAAAATTCAAAATTTTCCCCGAATCCCGCCAATTCCAATAATATTCATGTTTAAATTTGTGATTTTTGGGAACGATCTTGATGTGTTTGTAGTTTTTGACAACAAATATCATTGTAACATGTAAATTGAAGTAATAAATGATTATAACACTAGTAATTAAGTTATCAAAATAGTAGATTATATGTGATTGGGCGAGTTATGAACGATGAACCTATTTTAACTTATACATCTAATCATCATATATACCTAGTTGTTTTAATTGTTATATGTGATTGTACTTAACGTTACAAATTGGGGCAATAAATATCAATATATCATTATGCTGTTAAATTAGTAGATCATCAAAAGTATTATGTATATTTATGTATTTATTTTATCATTACGTTCGTTGTTGTAAAAAATAGTTAGAAGATTCATTATGGACCGTCCCATATAAATGATGCTTGATTTTGTCATGAAAACTTTTAATTTGGCTCATTTTAACAATTATGGGAGTCATTTTCAGTTGAACAGACAACGCGACACAATAAATCAACTGAAATGCATTAATTTAAAACCTGAATATTATTCGCAACCATCAGGCGGTTGCTAATAAGCATCTTTCGCGAGTGTTGGGCGGTTGCGAGGAGCTTTCGCGACCGCCTGGCGGTTGCGGAGTAATGTCGCGATTGTCCGACGGTCATGAAAGAGGGTTATTAGCAACCGCCCGATTGCGAATAATTTTATGTTTAAATTTGTGATTTTATGGAACGATCTTGATGTGTTTATGATTTTTAACAACAAATTTCATTATTACATGTGAATTGAAGTAGTAAATGATTACAATACTAGTAACTGAGTTATCAAAATAGTAGATTAGATGTGACTGAGCGAGTTATGAACGATGAACTTATTTTATGTTCTGCAACTAATCATCATATATACCTAGTTGTTTTAATTGTTATATGCGATTGTGCAATAAAACTTTATAATTTGCCTCGTTTTGACTAATTTATCAATTTAACAAAAAACGCGTCCTTAATAACCATCAGAAATGCACAAATTAAATTCATGAATATTATTCGCAACCGTCCAGCGGTCCCCAATGACCTTCTTTTGTGACCGTCGGGCGGTTGCGAAGCTAGTGTCGCGACTATCGGGCGATCGCGAGGCATAATGGCTAGTCTTATTCGCGACTGTCGAGCGGTCGCGAACTGCCAGTTTCCCACCTATAAATACATCCCTCCCTCACTTTCATAATTCACTAAAATCTTCATCAATTCTTAAGTTATCCACCTTTTTTTCCCTTACTAGCTTAAATATCTTTTTCAATACTATATTTTGGTATGGTATGCTAACTTGTTTATTTCTTTGTTGATAGATATTGTCGTAAACGCAACGAGGCTACTCGTGGTGTACACAACATTCTTGAGGATCGTTCTTTCATGCTTCAAGAAGTAAGTTGATCTCTCTATCACGCTACAACCTTATCGTGCATAATAATTGTTACGTTTTAAATTGGTAATTATTTATAGTATTAATTGTAATTATTTGTTTTATATTTTACAACTTAGATAAATAATGGATTATCAAGCCGATAGATCTTGCATGTACGATAGATTCGATAGCAATGGTTATTTGCAAGATAGTTTTGTGGTTGGGGTTTGCACGTTCATAGAATTCGCTTCGCAACAAGATGAATACTTAGATCTAGAAAGACGTATTAGGTGCTCGTGCAAGAAATGCAACGATTTAAAGTTTTTTAATTGATACCTAGTCTGTGATCATCTTCATAAGTCGGGATTTACGTTTGGATATTTCGAGTGGGTTTTGCATTAAGAAAAGTCAACCAGGACTACTATATCGTTCTTCCTCGAACCCCTCAGCCTATCACAGGCCAATATTCCCGACAGCCCTATTCGTGCTGATGATTCATTTAAACAAATGGCCGTGGATGCATATGGAGGCCGATTTGATGAGGACGATGTGGCAACGAGGATTCGAACCCCGATGCGAGAGCTTTCTACGACTTGATGCATCTAGAACAGGTGAAGATGCATGCTAAGAAGAGTAAAACTGTCCTACAGTGAGTTGGAGAGTGGTTGAAGGACAAGACCATGCACAAAACGAGTAATGTCGGTTCTGATAAGTTTTTAAAGTTGTCTAAAGATGGTTTCGACCCAGAGATTGAGAATTTGTTACCTAAAGACACGAAAGGGATGCATAAGATGTTGCGAACCTTGGGGTTAGGGTACGAGAAGATCGATATTTGTCCAAATCAGTGTTTCATGTTCTACGGGTTGGCGGCGAGCCAGAACATTCAAAAATGCCTAGTATGCGGGGAAGATAGATACGAGTCTGGTAGAAAGTCTAAGGTCGCGTAGAAGAAATTGTGGTACTTCCCTATACGCCATCGTCTTTAGAGGTTGTATTATACCGTAGGTACTGCAATTCATATGACTTGACATTTGAAGTATCGAGAGGCTACAGATCAAATGATTCACCCAGCTTCAGGTGAGGCATGACGCCACTTCCACCGAACGCATCCAGATTTTGCAGTAGAGCCTAGGAACGTGTGACTCGATCTGTGTACAAATGGATTCACACCATATGGCCCATCTGGCAAGATTACTCTTGTTGGCCAGTGTTTGTCACCCTGTATAACCTCCCTTCCGATCTTTGCATGAGGGAGGAGTTCATATTTTTTAGCCTTATCATTTCTGGTCCACAGAGTCCCGGAAAGAACTTTGATGTTTTTCTGAGACCACTGATTGACGAGCTTAATGCTTTATGGAGCACTGGTGTGGAGACGTATGACAACTCAAGGAAGGAAAACTTTCAGTTACGAGCGGCCCCGATGTGGACGATTAGTGATTTTCCGGCGTGTGGAATGTTGTCACAGTGGAGTACGCACGGGAATTTATCATGTACATATTGTATGGGAGACACAAAATCTTTTACGTTGAAGAATGGCGGTAAACCGTGCTTTTTCGATTGCCATCGCCTATTTTCCCCAAACATCATAGATGGCAGAATGACAAGAACTCTTTCTACAAAGGGTGCAATGCTCTCGAAGCACTTATTTTGAGGAAATCGGGCGACGAAATGATGGAAATTGTGGAGGAGCCTGGGAATGTTGGTTTCGGTCCCAAAGTAAAAAAGCAAGTGAGGTTTGGTACCGATCATAATTGGTTGAGGAATAGCATATTTTGGGAACTGCCTTATTGGTCCACAAACTTGATTCGTCACAATCTAGATGTCATGCATTGTGAGAAGAATTTTTTCAATAACATCATCAACACAGTGTTGGATGACTCTAAGACTAAGGACAACATCAAGTCTAGACATGATTTGAAGCTCTTGACTAACCGTAATAAGTTATTTTCAGTAACAACCGCCTAAGGAGTCGCATTTAAATAGCCAAAGGCAACCTACTGTCTCATGCGGGAGCAAAAGACTAAGGTGTCTAATTGGTTGGTCGATCTCAAGTTTTCAGAAGGATACGCATCAAACTTGGGACGATGTGTACAGAAGCAGCAACATGGGTTATTTGGTATGAAGAGCCATGATTATCACATCTTCATGCAGATATTGATTCTCATTACTTTTCGCAACTTCCTGTCGCCCGACATTTGGGGCACGTTGGTGGAGATTAGTTTGTTCTTCCGGGCTATTTGTGCTTCAGAGGTTTCGGTCACCGATATGAAGGGTCTTGAGGAATCTATTGTTGTCACGATGTGCAAGCTTGAGATGGTATTTCCTTCTTCCTTTTTGATTCTATGGAGTATTTGTCCATACACCTACCGTACGAGGTTAGAGTTGGTGGTACGGTCCATTACAGATGGATTTATCCATTTGAGATATACACATTATTTAATGAGCTGAATCCATTAATATTTTTAATAATTTATTGCGGATGTTATTGACAATTTGTTTGTTTTTGGCGTATCTTTGATTTTAAGGGGTCAGTGCTGAATAAAGCAAAGGTCGAAGGATGCATAGCCAATTCCTACCTACTTTCGGAGCTATCCAATATTTGTTCCCAATATCTCGATATCTCCACGAGTACTAGATATAACCGTGTGCACAGGAACAAAACTTTAGAGAGTTCAGTGGGATGATGAGGAGTTGTTATTTTGAAAGAAAGGGAAGCCCCTTGGGCCATTGAACAAGACAGTTCAATTTGCTCCAACTCTTCAGACGTCAACTGCCTCTTCTTGTTTAATGGCCCAAGGGGATTCCCTCTCTTTCAAAATAACAACAGCTCATCATCCCACTCTGAACTCTCTAATGTCTCGTTCTTGTGTAGATGGTTATATTTAGTACTCGTTGAGATATCGAGATATTAGGAACACATATTGGATAGCTCCGAAAGTAGGTAGGAATTGGCTATGCATCCTTCGACCCTTGCTTTATTCAGCACTGACCCCTTAAAATCAAAGATACGCCTGAAACAAACAAATCATCAATAACATCCACAATAAATTATTACAAATTTTAATGGATTAAGCTCATTAAACAATGTGTATCTCTCGAATGGATACATCCATATATAGTGGACCGAACCACCAACTTTAGCCTCGTACGGTAGGTGTACGGCCAAATACTCAATAGTCAGAAAAGAAAGGAGGAAATATCATCTCAAGCTTGCACTTCGTGACAAGAATAGATTCCTTAAGACCCTTCATATCGGTAATCGAAACCTCTGAAGCGCAAATGGCCCGAAAGAACAAACTAATCTCCACCAACGTGCCCCAAATGTCGGGCGGCAGGAAGTTGCAAAAAGTAATGAGAACCAGTCTCTGCATGAAAACGTGACAATAATTATTATTAGTACAAAATAAACCGCCAAAAGTATGAAATAATTGTTCCAAAAGCAAAGAACCTAACGTTTTGTTTGAAGTGATACTAAGTTGTTTTAAAAATATTCCAATATTTTCCATCTACATGGAAAAGTACACAAAAAATACTAGCTTCAATATCGGTATCTTCTGACTTCATTATCTAGTTAGAGTATCTTAAAGTTAATCAAAAGAATTGGTAGACATTCATGAATCAATTTTTCATATAAAAAACACAGACACACGCATATCCCATGCTCTGGAATATTCAAAAATCTAATATATTTTTTTTTTATAGGTAAAGCAAATTTTATTAAGATTAAGAGAGCACAACATGGTAAAAGAGATATACCCACAACATGAACACACTTCACCAACTACATCATTCAAATCTTGAAAAAAGCATGTTAGTCAAAGAAAGAATGAGAAAAATCCGTCTTTTGGACCTTCATCCAACTCCAAACTTGAATTTGAATAATGTCAATATTTTTGTCAATATTCCCAAAACAGATAGAATTTAATTTTCCAAATTTCCCATACCACAAAGAACAAAATCTATTTTTAGACATCGGCCTCGTTTTTTCTCCGGCCGGCCATAGTTTCACGAATTGCAAAAAGTTGTCCCAAAGGCCATTTTGGAGGATAGTAGAAACACAAACCTCTTTAAAAACTTCATCCAAATTCCATACACCACATCACACAAGAAGAAAAGATGACCAACTCTTTCATCTTTCTTGCAAATAAAGTTGGTACCTTAAGCAAGTATGCCACACTGATGAAGGTTGAATTTACACGGGATAACATCAATCAAAAGCCTTCAAGCGAACATTTGGATTTACACAAGACTTTAATCGCCCAAACTATTTTGAGGAGTCTAGAATCCATGTCATTGTGATCATCACGTCGGAGAACCTCGTAGGCTGATTTAACTGTAAATACGCCTTGTGTGTATTAGCTCCAGATCCATCTGTCTTCATTATTACTTTTAAGGTTCAAGGATTTTTAAGAGCAATAGCTACTCCTCTGAAAGGGCAAGTATTATGCCGATGTTAGAACAATATTGTGATCTCAATGTTAGAGTAACATCGAAAACCTAAACTTTTCTACAATTCAGTTTATTGTTTTGACTTTATTCACTAATTAATTTGGTTCCACAGTTGTAATTATCTTTGATTATTGTCCAGGAAACAAACTTAACATAGGTTGATCGTTCAAGTTTCTATTATGAGAAGTTTCCTTAATTAAGTCAACCGCACAACTTAAAGAAGGAAAGAAGTGGAGTTCAAGTGCAACTAGGAAACATCCAAGATGAGCCCTGAATTGAAGAAGGAGTATTTTCTTAGTTAGTTTACTAACAAATGAACTTTTAATCAAGAAGGAGTGCGAGATCTTTGAAGAGGAGTTCGACTAGGAAGCTTGAAGAATTACCCACCTTGTACAACACACCTTGAAGTCCAAGTCAATAACTTTATATATGGGTGTGAAGTACATCAAGATAATAACCAAACAAGAGCTAATAAATCCAAGAGATTAGATCTTTAGTTGTTGACTATTGTCTTGCTTTTGCATAGTTTGTGAGTTGTTGAATTAATTCTATGTTTAGAGTTAAGAAGATAATTCTTGTCCGCTTTGTTGAGTTCGAACAATTTGAGAGTTAGGAGCTTGAGAATTGTGAGAAATATCTTTGGTAAACCCTTGTGGTATTTCGCCTACGGCTCGGAAGATAATATTAATATACATTTTTCTTAAACTTGGTGTTCTTTATTTTTGCTGCAATTTACATTATGTGATCGTTGTTAAATTAACATTGAGTTGTTCATTGTTAGTTTACCATCAAGCTTACAATGTATCAATCCCGATCCACAATTTCATCCTCAAACAACCTGGCCTCTCAGACAAAAAACTCTCTCCTCCACTCCAAATCCACCTCCAAGTGTTCCCACTCCACCAACCTATGTCATAAATAAGACTCTCTTTGGAGTTCGAGATCTCATAAAGTCTACTATAACGAAGTTTAAGAGGCACGTCATCAATCCATTTATCCATTTAGCATGCTAGAAGCAGGCTTTACCTCCATTTTCCCTAATCAACTTTATATCATTGTTGAACCAATTTGAATTATGGTCTTCCCCGACATAAGCCACCAGATGTCGCCACCATATTAAGCTTTTCTTCAAGATAACTTCTCTATCGTTCCTAGACATATTCACCTCAAAGTCCCCCATACTTAGATTTGGTGATTTTGTGCCACAAACTCCCCGTTTCATTTTAAGAAGTGACATCTCCACTTACCGAGCAAAGTCAAATTAATTTTTTCAAGGTCCTTGATATTAACGCCCCAATTCTCTTTTTTCATGCAAAGAAAATCCCATTTAATCCAACTTATTTATCGTTCCTACACATATCCAATACGCATGTTGATATTATATTGACCTTGTGTTCGAATCATATTTCACGAACGCTCTAGAGTAAGTATTTTTAAATTCACATATTGTTACACCACCTCGATATTCACTAGAGTAAACTTATCAAGAGCACCTCATGATAAAGACACTTAAGCGCATGGATGCACATTTAGACTATATATATATATATATATATATATATATATATATATATATTAATTAGGAGCACATTGCTCGAATTACTTAACATATAGATTCAAACACTAATAACCGTTTGGTACAATGGTGTTGCCGGAGACCGCGAGATATAGGTAAAGCGTCTCCCCTGGATCTGGTTTCGCCAAGAGTGGTGGTGCCATCAAATACTTCTTGAACTGTTGAAACGCTCTTTCACATTCCTCGGTCCACTGGAAATCCTGGGCTTTCTTTAGGATTTTGAAGAAAGGAAGACTCCGTTATGTCGAGGTCGCAATAAAACGCCCCAAGGTTGTTATACGCCCCACAAGGCATTGCACATCCCGTACCGAACGTGGGGAAGCAAGATTCATCACGGCCTCTATCTTGTCCGGATTGGCTTCAATTCCGCGCTTGTTAACCATATATCCCAAAAAAAATCAAGTTGCCACTACGAAGGTACACTTCTTGGGATTGAGCTTCATCCCATAGCTTCTCATAATGGCAAACGATTTCTCCAAATGCTCCACGTGATCTTGCGCCTTCAAACTCTTGATCAACATATCATCTATGTATACCTCCATTGATTTTCCTATTAGGTTATAAAACATCATCGCCACCAATCTCTGGAACATCGCACCGGCGTTTCTCAAACCAAAAGGCATTACACGATAACAGTACACACCAGTGTCCGTAACAAAGGCTGTTTTCGATTTATCCTCCGTTGCCATAAAAATCTGGTGGAAGCCGCTCTTGGCATCCATGAAACTGAATAGGGCACACCAGACTGTCGAATCCACTAGAAGGTCAATCCTTGGCAATGGGAAGGGATCCTGCGGGCAATGCTTGTTCAAATCTTTATAATCCACACACATTCTCCATTCTGCTGCTTTCTTCAGAACCAGGACAATATTGATGAGCCACTCCGAATAGCGTAATTCATAAATATGCCCTGCTTTAAGCTTTTCGACAACCTCTTTCTCTGCTGCCTCGCTCTTCTCCTTGCTAAAATTCCTTTTCTTCTGTCGTGTCGGTTTGGCCAGCGGATCGACGTTTAGCTTATGCTCTGTAATCTTTGGGTCGATCCCAATCAAGTCAGAATCGCTCCATGCAAATATATCAACATTCCTTTTCAAGCATTCTATCAACGCCTTCCGGATACCAGGCGACATTGTAGCTCCTATCCTCAACGTGTGCTTCGGTTGCCCTGGGTCGATCTCTATCGTGATAAAATCTCCCACTGGCTCCATTCTCGGTTCATTCTGAGAGGGAATCACCGCCCCTTCTATCTCGGCGCATTGCCCCTTTTGGTCGATCTTCGCCCTCTTGCTACTCCTCGTCATATTGGTATCTGCCTTGTTCGGTTCCTGCTCCTCGACACTTCGTTGTCTCTTCCCTGACATCTCTTCTGATGAGCTCCCAATCTAGAGAACCTTGGTTCCCACAGACAGCGCCACTGATTTGACAATAGATCGTATTATGTATATGAGTATGTCGGTTACAAGGGAATAATCTAATAGTACAATGAGTCTATCTCAAATCAGGCCTACACTAGGTATCTGGCGTAGACTTGGTCCGGAACTTGTTGCTCGAGGTCGGGGCGTCACCAAGCTACCCGTTGACGCTACGTCAGTGATGAGCATCGAACGTATATCAGAGATGAGTCCCGATAAGATATCGGGGGTGAGTCTCGATGTGATATCGGTGGTGAGTCTCGATGTGATATCGGTGGTGAGCCTCGATGTGATATCGGTGGTAAGTCTCGATGTGATATCGGTGGTCAGGTCGACATAGAAGTCTGAGAGAGAACGTGGACTAAACCATATCGGGTACTTATGTCGGGTATAATGTCGAATATTGCTATTCGATGTGATGCGGGTAGACCGAGGTGAGTAATTAATTGCCTTTCTCAGTGTGCGGGGCGGGATATTTATAGGCGCGGCTGGCCTATATCGAATCCTATATTCGATATCATATCGGGGTTGATCCCCGATATCCTCGTTTATGGGTCGTGGCCCCCAATGGGCCCAAATGCTAGAAACCTCCATATCAATCCCCAAATATTTTATACAAGGACGAAATATTAAAACTACCCTATAACTTTTTTTCAGAACTAAATATGCCTGTTTTTTTCGGGCTTTGTAAAAATGCCCTGTAAGTCTTGAAAAATCTTGCAAAAATGCCCGATGGCCTTATTCGGGCTAAAAATGCCGACGTGGCGACACAGTCAACGCCACGTCATAAAATAGCTTCGTCACGTCATATTTTCAGCCTATAATAATAAACATATATATAAATAATAAATATATATATAAATAATAAAGATATATATATATATAAATAATAATAATAAACATATATATAAATAATAAAGATATATTTATATAATAATAATAAACATATATATAAATAATAAATATATATATATATAAATAATAATAAACATATATATAAATAAAACAAATAACAATAAAACACAAAAAAAATAAAAAATAAATAAAAACAAAAAAAAACCCTACCGCACCCCCCCCCCCCCCCTCACCCCCCCACCCAACGACCACGATTGCAGTGGTGGTGGCGGGGCGGGCAAGGGGGGTGGGGTTCCGGCGATTTGTTGTTTTTTTAATTGTTTTTGTTTTTTATTTATTTTATATAATGTTAAAATATTTATTATTTTATAAATTAGTATAAATAATAATATATGTTGATATTATTATTTATATATAATATATGTTTTACTTTTACAAATGATTATATATATATATGTTTATTATTTATATATATATTTTTTGGGGGGCAAAGTGCAATTTATTTTGGGGTGCAAATACAATATTTAAAGTTATAAGGGTTTGTGTGAAAAACGTGTTTTGCCTAAAAAAATATGACGTGGCAATGACAACTTGTTGACTGTACCGTCACGTAAGCATTTTGGCCCAAATAAGGCAATCGGGCATTTTTACAAGAAATTTCAAAACTTACGGGGCATTTTTACAAGGCCCGAAAAAAACAGGCTTATTTAGTTGTGAAAAAAAGTTATAGGGCAGTTTTAATATTTCGTCCTTTATACAATTACACTCACACCACAATATATTTTATAGTAAACACACTTACACAAAAAAAAATGAAATAATTATATTGATAACTTTTAGACTTTTATATTTCAAAATTATTCAAAGAATTTATGTTAAAATGATTCATAATAGTTCAATTATTATTTTTGTCACCTAGTAAAACTATTAAAATAATTTATTTTTGAACTAACACCCCAAAAATATTTTAATAATTTATATTTATAATCTTTTTGCAACTTCAAAAATATTCAAAGCATTAAAAACTAATAAAATCTAACTAAAATAAATTTAAATTAAATTCTTTTTGTTCACAAATTTCAAATTAAATATCATCACTTTTTTAAAAACAAATGTGCATTTAAATGACATATTTTTAGAAATGTAAATTTTTCAACAAACTTAATTAGTAATTTCTTAAGCCTGATTTATTAATTATTTGATAATTTTAGATTTCAAAAAAAAAATTGTTATACTTCATCTTCTCCACACCCCAACCAACCCAACCCCCCTCTCCTCCCCCCCCCCCCCCCTCCCCCCGCCCCGCCCTCCACCCCCCACCACAAAACCCCAAATCCAACTCAAATCAACATATTTTCATCACCCTCGCTCTTCCATGATCTCAATTTCGAAAATTGTTACCCAAAATCGTTCGAAAATCGTTACCCAAAACCCCACAAAACCGAAAATTGAGGTCATAGAAGTGCGAGAGTGATAAAAATGAGTCGATTTGAGATGGAATTGGGGTTTGGAGGTGGTGGATTTGGTGGGGGTGGATGGTAGGAGTGCGTTTGGGGTGGGGGGGTTATTTTGGTGTGGGGGTTGGGGTGGGGTGGGTGGGTGTGGAGAAGATGAAGTATAATATTTTTTTATTTTTAAAATTTTAAATTATCAAATAATTAATAAAATCAAGCTTAAAAAATTAATAATTAAGTTTGTTAAAATATTTAAATTTCTTAAAATATATGTCATTTGAAGACACGATCTTTAAAAGAAAATTGATGATATTTAGTTTGAAATTTGTAAACAAAAAGAATTTACTTTAAATTTATATTAGTTAGAGTTTATTAGTTTTTAAAGCTTTGAATATTTGTGAAGTTACAAAAAGATTTTAAGTTGTAAATGTAAATTATTAAAATCTTTTTGGGGTGTTAGTTAAAAAATAAATTCTTTGAATAGATTTACTAAGTGACAAAAATAATTTTTGAACTGTAATGAATCATGTTAACATAAATTCTTTAAATACGTACTTTTGAAATATAAAAGTCTAAAAATTATCAATATAATTATTTGTTCTTCTTTTTGGTGTAAGTGTGTTTACTATAAAATATATTGTGGTGTGAGAGTAATTATATAAAATATTTAGGGATAAAAATACAAATAAAAAACTCAAACTAGGAGACATATGGAATATTTCGGGGAATATTAGAATATTCTCTTGCCGGATTTTTGAAAAGGACGAAACTTATAAATGATGTCAACATATAGGACGTTTTCTGCTAAATTTCAACACAAAGGGCCTTCCTTGAAAAGTGGTTAACATAAAGAACCTCTGGTGCAAAATTCCCCAACTTCTAGGCAAGTAATATATGTACCTTATTCATTTAGAAAGTCAATATCGGAACAATAATATTGTATTTCGAGGGTGTTTGCAAGAGCTTTTAAAAGCTCCTTCTCGGCTTTAAGTCACTGAAAATCATTTAATGAGTGTTTGTAATTCCCTTGTCCTAGCTCAGGTAGTATGTTGATGTTGTTGATGTGCCTTATTTGTATTAGTCGACGAATTCATATATCCACGAGGCCGTTTAGGAAGAGCTAGCCCCGCGCCCTCTTCTTCGACATAAGTTGTCGCTTAATATGCGATTCTCCTCTGAGCTAGCAAGTCATTGCTTCTCCTAAAGTCAGTGAGGACACCGCTCCGGTTATCCCGATCGGGCATTCCTATCTATCATACCATTCTAGCATTCTATCATTAAGTAAATGGTATGCTCTCTATGGTTGTAGCTTTCCTTGACTTTTTTTGTTGTCCAACGCTGTGCCGACCAACTCATCAGCCTGGGCATACGGTGTAGCTGAAGGGGCACGAACTATAGACTAGCTCTTTTGATTTAATTGCAAAACCATACCAAACGACTCTGATTAATGTGTTCGGCTCTTGATCCTGAAAACGATTCGTTGTTGCGAGTTGGATCTGGGGACATCGCATCGCTCACTCCCCGATCGGCAACTTTTGTTACCTGGTCTGCCGAAGACAACTCCGAGAATACCAAAATGAGCCTCTTTCTTAGTCTGAAGAAGCTGCCAAGCTATTGCACGAAAGCTCAGGCCTATCCGAAACATTTTAATGGAGTGGTTTCTCTGCATCGTGTTGGTTAAAACCTTATCGAATCGTCTATTTGAAGACAAGATGAATCCCCAAATGACTACGGTTAACATAAAAACAAGAACAATAACTAGAACACCCTTCGTCATTATTCTTTGAAAAAACTCTAAAAAAAGATTTTCCATTCCAAATTGTTATGTGTACGGCTCTGCTCCCCCCTTAAAAAAGAGACTTCTTTAGAAGGCGGAAATCGCCATGGTCCAACCAAGAAAGGCGTGGGAGTCTTTGGGCATAAAGAAAAGATTGGCTGCTTCTAAAATTAATGTTTTTGCTTCTCATTCTCTTAAAAAAAAGTCGAAAAAGAAAAAAGAGAAGCCCATAAGCATGTCATGAGATGCTTCCATAAGTAGTTTCTCTCCAAATCTTGGTGAACATCTTATTTAGACTTATCATTCTCTTAAATTTCTCTAAAAATCCAATTTTACCCTCAAATAAACCACATTATTTCTCTCTTTCCTTATTAATGAGATTTTATTTTCCATAATTTTATATTTGTAGATTAAACAAATAATTAACAAAAAGCATTTAAAGAAAAAATAATTATAAAAAAGAACAGAGAAAATTTTTAAAAAATAATTTACTTAACAACAACATGTACGACATTATTATATTAACATCTGTTAGATATAGTTATTATTTCTAGAAGATATATGCGCAATTTAATTATACCAAATAACTTGTATATTGTAATGCAATAAATATATATTGATTACACTATATTAAACTTTAAACTATTTTAATTTTTAATATATAACTATCTACCTTATATTTTTATATTTATAAATAAGAATAATTAAATATTATTTTATTTTAATTAAGGTTTAAAAGCTGCTTTTATCTAGTTATTGCAAATACCACAAAACTAAATTTATCTGTTTTAAGTTACTTTTAATGAAAAATTCGCAAATACTCATATTTTAAATCAAACGCAACTTTAAATAATTTTAAATAAAAGCTATGGAAAATGAGCTTTTATTACTGTATATGTTAGTTGACTTTCATACATTTCTTAATTAGTTGGATAGTAACGCAACCAAGGTTGACCTTAATTAAACTAATATTTTATTTATACTTACTGATATTCAAATTTATTTTCCATGTTCTCCATTTCAGCACCGCCACAAGCTAGGTCCAGCTGACAACTACGAAGTGCATGTGCTAGATAGAGATGTAATGTAAAAGTAACTTAATATTATTACAATCAGTTCTTTAACTTCTTACCAAAAATCAAAAATCAGTTCTTTAACTTTAAGCACCACTAGTAATTGTCGGCAGCCAAGTGCATGGGCGGGCCCCATCCACAAAATTAAGCACGAGTTTTGATTTTTCATTGAAGATTACTCTTACTTAACTATTATATATTAAATTCGTCGCCCACAATTTTAGAAGAAGCAGATATATACTAGAAATATAATAATCGGAAAGAAGAAAAAATAATTATAATTAGTTTGTTACGTTGTGTGGTTCAAAAAGAGTCGTACTACGCATTAAATTTTGGACCTTGAATTATATAATTCGTTCTTATAATTAAGAGAAGCTTTACAGGTTACCAAAGTAGAAATCACGTGATTGTTATTCAACTTAACACAAGTCATGGTTCTATTAGTTTGTGGTGCATAATTTTTATTATGATGATGCAATTTAGAAAAAAATAAAAAGAATCCCACTTTTCGCGAGTTACGAAATATTGGATGGGAAAATTGTAGTTTATCCTTCCAAAAGTTCTTTATTTCTTTATACTTTTGTAAACTGATGAAGAATCGAATAGTATCAAAAGGAGTGGCTTGATACCAAATAGACGGGTGTTATGTTTGAATAATTCGAGGTTATTATTATGCTAATTATTTCATTCAATTTGGTGCATGTTAACACTATCCTCCTTTACGATGCCATCACGACATCACGGAGACCTATCTCAATATCGGCAGCTTTAGATGTCGCACCTGATACTGGTAAAATAGTACCCCCGTTATTTATTCGCATCACGATAAGCAATTCCCAGGGTACAGCTCACACGCGAGGTATTAGAGATTTTAAATAACTTCATGAATACCTCACATGGATACGATATTCTAGAAATCGCCATATCAAGATACGATACGAATACACTGTAAATAGGGCATCAGCAACCCCGGATCCACGATAGGACCTCCCATCCCCCAAGAAAAAAGAAAGACAAATATTGGTTTCCCCTCCCGAAAGGGTGTCAGAATCCAATGGCGGCAACATTCTAATATGTGTCAGCATCCCCGAAGACAGCTGTTGGAAGTAGAACTAGGCTACTCAGCTCCTATAAACTACATGTGACACCTGTTATCAGAATCCAATGGCGGCAACGTTCTAATATGTGTCAGCATCCCTGAAGACAGCTCTTGGAAGCAGAACGAGGCTACTCAACTCCTATAAACTACATGTGACACTTGTCAAAGAATCGGCATGCATAATTGCCACTTGTATGCTATCTTGCTCTTATAAAAAGAGGGGGAAACAAGGAATAAAAGGGGAGACACTTTTTGGAATCATCGAAAAAGATGTATTTTTATTCTTCGAATTCGGGCAAGGCGTTTCAACCCACCCACAAAATCCAAAAAAACCGAGATAAACGAATAACCGTTAACAGTGCATTTCTATTTCGTCTCTCCCTTAATATAAATAGTAATTTAATTTGACTTTTGAGCAATAAATGGCGATCTAACTTTCTTGATATTACTACATTTGTCGAAAAGCTTCCACCGTTTTGCTTCCACCGTTTTATAATAAGGTGTATATATGGCCTGCAATTCTACCTCCAACGTCAATCCGAAATATTTTAGTCATCAATCACTTAAGAATTCATCAATGAATCCATGATGCATTCGTATTCCACTTTATTCACATAAAATTTGAGATTTAACAATTTTTATAAGTAGGAACAAGAGATTGAAGTTTTATAAATGCCTTCGGAATTTATTTTCCTGAGGTGAAGAATTAAGAATGCTGTTAAGAGACTTATCAAGAAAGAGCATGATGTTAAGAGATCATAGATATCACTGGTTTATTTGTGGCCAATAAGTTTTTAAAAAATTAATGATGTTTGCATGTAATAAATAAAAGGGAAAATGACAAATTAGCCCTATCGTTTGGATGTTTTCGGGATTATATCCAACGTTTTAATTATTACAAAAACTATACCTAACATTTGCATTTCGACAAAAAACGTCATATTTCGACGTTATGACATCACACACCGTTTTGGTTGAGGGCAAAATAGACATTTCAAAAATATATACGTAAAAAAATATTAAATTTAAAATAAAAATATTATTGAAAAAAAAAGACCCATCTTCTTCACCACACCTCACCACCACCATGCTCGCCCTCACCCTGCCCCTCTTTAAGTCACGCTTTCGATGAAAAAATCGATTTCGATTTCGAATCTCGCCACAACCGCCTGCCCCCCCCCCCCCCCCCACACCCCGCTACCATCTTCGATTTCGATTTCGATTTCGCTTTATGAATTTAAATTCGATTCTGAATTCGTAGCAGCGGTGGTGATGAGCGACGGTAACAAGCGGTGATTTCATAGCAACGGTGGTGATCAGCGGTGATGTACGGGAAGCACTGGTGGTAGCGCTGGGGTGGGGGGGTCTGGTGAGGAAGACGGGTCTTTTTTTCGTTTCATTTTTCAATAATAAAAACTATGTATCGTAATATTTTTTTTATTTGGATTTGAATTTCAATAAGATATACTTTTATTTATTTCTTAATATATATTAAAGAATTAAATATCTTATTGTTTTTAATAAATAAAGATATACTTTTTTATATATTTTATATATATTAAGGAATTAAATATCTTATTATTTTTAATAAATAAAGATATACTTTTATTTACTTCTTAATATATATTAAAGAATTAAATATCTTTATATTTTTAATAAATAAAGACATACTTTTTTTTATATATTTATATATATTAAGGAATTAAATATCTTATTGTTTTTAATATATAAAGATATATTTGTTTATATATATTTATATATATTAAATAATTAAATATCTTATTGTTTTTAATATATCAACGTATACATTTTTTATATATTTATATATTAAGGAATTAAGTGTCTTATTGTTTTTAGTAAATAAAATATACTTTTTTTATGTATTTATATATCTTAAGAATTTAAATATATTATTGTTTGAATATATAATGAAATACTTTTTTAATATTTATATATATTAAAGAATTAAATGTCTTATTATTTTTAATATATAAAGATATACTTTTTAAAAATAATAGTTTTATTACATTTGATTTAATAATAATAGGTGAAATAATGATTTGTTTTATTTTATTTATAAATTGGAAGTGTAGTACCGGTTTTGCCGATGTAAAAATTCAAATTTGACCGGAATGAAAGTTGGGGTATAGTTTTTGTCGAAATGTAAAGGTCGGGTATAATTTTGCAAAACTTCAAACATTGAGTATAGTTTCGCAAAAACATCCAAAGGATGGGGCTAATTTTATTTAGTTATTTTAAGAGTATTTTGTAATTTTGGCATTTTTCTTAATTAGAGTTTTCACTTTATAAATTAGTCATCTTTGAGTCATTGTAGTTAGTTGTTGAATGAATAAAAAAAACTAAACTTGAAAGTTTTCTCAGTTTTTTTCAAATTTTCGATATTCTACGGAACCAACGAAACATTGATGTTTACATGTTTGATATTATTTCCTATTTAACGGATTTGTTTTGGGGTTGGAACGCCCTGCCCGTGGTTCAAAAGCTTGTAAAATTATAAAAATATAAAATTACAAGAATATCCCTCTTTTTATTTACTGAAATCCACTCTGAATTTTCTAGTACCTTGGTGTATATGTGTATGTGTAAAATCTTGAGCTTGTTCTTTCTTTTCTTCTGCCCCTCTTTTTATAGAGGTTTTTTAGGGACATGTGTCATTATGCATGTTAAATAAAGTACACGTATTGTTATTTGTGTACAGAGGAAGATATCATTCATCTTATCTTTTCATTCTTCATCTACTATGCGCTGACTAGGATTAACTTTGATCTCTTCCGAGGACAACAAAGGTTCCGAGGGGCTGATTCTTCTGATCTCTTTTCCACGAGGGGTTGTAGCTCTCGGAAAGACTGGATCATTTGGGGCGGTATGTTCGTCCGATGGAGTTGTAGCTTCCGCGGTGGTTAATTCTGGGTTGTCTTCTTCGGGAGGTGTACCCCGAAGAGTATGCTTGCTTTCTTTTATGGGTGGTGTCTGTTCCGATGACTCATTTGCTTAAGTAGGCTAATGTTCTCGTACTCGGGTTGTAATAAGTATTCTGAAAACATCGTTCTTCGAGCTTGGCCTTCGTGGTGGGTGTTCCGAGGGACTTTGCGTCTTAATAGGACATTATTCTGTATATTCTGCTTTTGGGGTAGGTGTTCCGAGGATTTTTGTACCTCAATAGGACATTGTTCGTTGTTCTCGGCCTTCGGGTATGTGGTCCGAGGATTTTTGTGTTATGGAGTGTTCGGTGAGGAGATATTCTCGCAGGTTCTCGGACTCGGGGTCCGTTGTGGTCCCTCTTGGCGCATTGATGGATATCGGAGTCGCGCGGATCCATCGGAGTTCACTCTTTTTCCGATGCCGCGTTGATATCTTTTCTTTATTCATCGTTGACTTTCCAATGGACGCTTTGGTGTCTCCTCGGGTGTCCCTTTATACCGCCTCGGGTCAGTGACCGAGCGGATTGGTAACACTCAGAGGGCCTCCTCGTTGGGAGTGGGCACTACCACGTGACGATAGTATCGTCCATATATTGG
Source organism: Linaria vulgaris (assembly GCA_948329865.1). NCBI lineage: Eukaryota > Viridiplantae > Streptophyta > Magnoliopsida > Lamiales > Plantaginaceae > Linaria > Linaria vulgaris. The sequence goes on from OX415253.1 coordinate 81,185,279, forward strand.
TCCTTATTTTTGGTTTGTCATTTGTGTGTAATCCCTTCATTTTTTATTTTTTTTTAGGATTAACAATTGATTTATTATGTTGCTGCATCTTCACTTATGATTTCACCTCGCTACATCAGTTACGTTGTGTGGTTAAAAAAGAGTCGCACTACGCATTAAATTTTGGACCTTGAATTATATAATTCGTTCTTAAGAGAAACTTAAAACAAGTATGGTTCACTATTAGTTTGTGGTGCACACATTTTATGATGATGCAATTTAGGAAAAAAAACAAAAAACAAAAAGAAAATCTTACTTTTCGCGAGTTACGAAATATTGGATGGGAAAATTGTAGTTTATCTTTCCAAAAGTTCTTTATTTCTTTATACTTTTGTAAAGTGATGAAGTTTCGAATATTATCAAAAGGAGTGGTGAAGTTTCTTTATGATTCCCAAAAGACGTGTTTTTTTATGAATAAAAAAGACTTGTGTTATGTTTGAATAAATAGAGGTTATTATAATGCTAATTATTTCATTCAATTTGGTGAATTTCTATTTCATCTCCCCCTTGACATAAATAGTAATTCTGATCAGTTTGACTTTTGACCTCTAAATGGTGATCTAGCTTTCTTGTTATTACTAACATTTGTCGAAAAGCTTCCACCTTTTTATAATAAGGTGTATATATGGCCTGCAATTCTACCTCCAAACGTCAATGAATCCACGATGCATTCGTATTCCACTTTATTCACATAAAATTTAAGATTTAACAATTTTATAAGTAGGAACAAGAGATTGTAGTTTTATAAATGCCTTCTGAATTTATTTTCCTGAGGTGAATAATTAAGCATGGTGTTAAGAGACTTATCAAGAAAAAGCATGATGTTAAGAAACTATGGATATCCACTCGTTTATTTGTGGCCAATAAGATTTTAAAAAATTCATGATGTTTGCATGTAATAAATAAAAACTTTATGTCAACTACCACTTTTTATATGTGGATTCAGCACGAGCTCGCTACGAATAAACAAACACGTGTTCTTGGGAAAATAGGAAGTCTAATGTAACAAGTAATAAATTTTCTCACACTCATCCCACACACTTTAGACTTGGTATCTAAAAAAAGTCAATAGTCCAATATTCCGATACCCCCAAAGATGAATAAACAAAATAAAGACAAATCCCCCCCCCCCCTCCCCCCCCCCTCTCAAAGCACAAACACACACGATTTTCGAGTTTTGACTTTGACTTCTTAAAAGCTACTCGTATATAACCAAATCTTTGCTACTTTCAACTTCCTCAAACCAAACTTCACAATTCACAACCATCCTCAACAAGCTTCACCTTCTTCTCTACTATACATCTCAAAATCTAACAATATTTTTTTTTCTTCTCTTCAACTTTTTATAATTAACCACAAGCTTTCATTTCATTTCACAACACGTACAATATAATCTTGAATTCTTGTCCTCCTAATAACAACATCGATCGATCAATGGCCGAAATAGAAGTTCCAACATATTTCCTATGCCCGATCAACCTCGAAATCATGAAAGACCCCGTAACAATCTCAACGGGCATAACATACGACAGGGACAGCATCGAAAGATGGATCTTTTCCGACAACAACAATACATGCCCCGTTACAAAACAAATCCTTTCCGACAAAGAACTGACACCAAACATCATCGTACTACGGTTTATCCAGTCATGGTGCATTGTCAACGCACCACGCGGCGTTCAACGGCTACCAACCCCAAAAGCTCCAATCAGCAAATCCCAAATCTTGAAACTCCTCGACGATGCCACGTGTCCTCAAATGCAAATGCAGTGCTTGAGAAAACTCAAGTCAATCGCTTCGCAAAATCAAACGAATAAAAGGTGCATGGAAGTAGTTGGAGTAGCCGAATTCTTAGCCTCGTTGATCATCGCTAAAACACGTGAAGTGGAAGTATCGGATGATTTGTTCGAGATCAGGAAAGTATGTGATGAGGCATTGAGCATACTTTACGCACTTCAGTTGTCCGAGTCAAGCTTCAAATCGCTCGGTGATGAAGAGTTGATAGAGGCGTTAACAAGGGTCATTCAATTCGGAAGCTACGAATCACGTGTTTATGCAATCATGTTGTTAAATTCAGTACTACAAGTCTTGCCAACTCAAGTCATTTGTAACATAAAACCCGAATTCTTCGTTGAGTTAGCACAGATTCTAAACGACGAGATCTCTCAGAAGGCGACAAAGGCGACGCTCAAAATACTCATCAATATCACTTCATCGGGAAGGAACAAAGTTAAGGCAGTGGAAGCTGGATTAGTGAACGTACTAATCAATCTTTTGCTCGATACTTTGGACAAAAGGGAATGTGAAATGATACTAATCGTGATCGACTTGCTATGCCAATGCGCTGAGGGGAGAGCAGAACTATTGAAGCACGGTGCGGGTTTAGCTATTGTTTCGAAGAAGATACTTAGGGTATCTAATGTGGCAAGCGAAACAGCGGTTAGGGTTTTGTATTCGGTGTCGAAATACTCGGCGACCAACGGGGTTTTGCAAGAGATGTTGCAAGTTGGTGTTGTGGCGAAATTGTCTTTGGTGATACAAGTTGAAAGTGGATTGAAGACTAAAGAGAGGGCTAGAGAAATGCTTAAGTTGCATGCAAGGGTTTGGAGGAATTGTTTGTGCCTACCCAAAAGTTTGGTTTCTTCATATCCTTGTTCATGATAAGAGATTGATGGAATCATGGAACTTTTTTGGCAATTGAATATAGTTTTTTTTTTCCTTTTTGGGTGGGGGTGGGCGATAGGACAAACTACTGAATTAGTACATTTACGGGGCAAAAATAGGTGCCCACATTTGCAAGAAAAAAAAAATTGATTCTGGGAATTTTTTCTTTTTTTTTGATAACTAAACATTTCATTCATCTCTCCCAAGCAAAACTTGTTCATACAAAGGTCATAAATAGATCACCAAATCAAGATCAAAGAGAAAAGAATAAAGTAGAACATGAAGCGAAAACAACACATGGCGAACTACTATCAAAACAAGAAAAAACCTTTCAATCATTCGCCCAACTCTCCCCTATCCAATCTTGTCACAAGTTGCATTCCAAGCGATATGATGTGTATCATTATTAGCGTCGCGACACACCCATTGAAACACAAAAAAACCTTCTTGATCAACGATCTTACATATATCACGCACTATGTTTGCATAAGCAGCCTCACAATAAATCGAATGATTGATGTCGTGAATAACTGAAAGTGAATCTCCCTCGAAAATCACATAAGTCCAACCCAAACTCACTCCTAATTTTACCCCCAACAAAGCCACGCAAGCTTCAGCGTTTGCTGCTCCAAGATTACCAAGCAAACGACGTTCAGCCATTGCAATCGTCACCCCATCCGAGTTGCGCGCAATCACCCCAAGGCCCGTCTCCTCCTCATCGTCAAAAGTAGCACCGTCAAAGTTAATTTTAATCCACGTAGCAGCAGGTGGCGTCCATTCACGGCCACCTCCCTCCTCAAAACTCACTCTTTGTGACCGTGCAGAATTAGACCAAGCCAATGAAAAAGCCTCGACAAAAGAAACGATTTCCTCGGGTGAGAATGATGCCTCGCCAACTGTGATTTTATTTCTGTTATGCCATAAAGCCCAACAAGTAACAACTATTTTCAACAGCCCCTCCGGACTCGCATCCTTACAAACTCTACGAACCCATGTTTCGCCATCCTCATTTGCTTGCATAAGAAGTGAAATATTAACTGTTAACTCATCGGAGTAATTTTATTTTTTATTCGAGGAACGCCTTGCCCAGATAGTCGGTAATTAAGATTATGCAAAAAGCAAAGGGAGGTAAAATTCTATCGATGCTCTTTTGTTATATATGCCTGTTAAACCAAAAGTATGATTTTTTGTTAGAGAGAATATATAAAGTAAAAAGTGTGTTATTCCCTTTCAACTTGCCCTTTTGTTTTACAAAGTGAATGTATTTATAGCCTTCTTCTGATCACTTGTTACCTATTGGGTGGCAGGTGGAGATTATTTTAGTGATAGATTATCTATTATACAGTTGTTTTCCAGCTAATTTTATGTTGAGGCGTTGCATCCTATATTGACATCTGGTAAATTTGGTGCTGATACATGATATTGGTGCTGACATCTGGTCTTTGCATGACATGAGCATCTCAAGGGATGACACTTGGTTTGATTGTTCTAGAAGCATTTCTCTGGTTTACCTTCGGACGAACTTCTTTGCCATCAGTATCAGATTGATTGCTTTGGGCCATCGGGTTATTCTGCTTGTAAGGGTGCCATCGAGTATTTTTGTTAGTGCTACTCCCTAGAGATGTTTCTCCATCGGGTCCTCAGGATATATTCCTTGATATATTATTATAGGGGCACCCATCGGGGGGCATGTTTTTCCGTGCCCATGTTCCTTAGGATTGTTCACTAGCTAAAGCATCGGCGATTATTAGGCATCGTAGAGTCATCCAAGACTGGTAGTGCCTTTAGCATCGGATGCTCGGTGAGTGGGGTAATCCGTGTGCCATCGGAGATAAAGTTGCCGAGAAGCAATTTATCCTCCGACGGTGAACGTTTTATTTGCTCTTCGATGGTGAACATTTTGCTTGTCCCTCGATGGCAAACGTTTTGCTTGTCCCTCGATGGACCTAAGTCCCAATGGTCTTAATTTTTCTCCATAGGTTTACATTAATGAAGGATAACGCCTATACTTATCTCGCCAAATGACAGGTATGAAAACAATGGAAAGTATCTTCTACGCCACACACACACACCACACAAACAGAATTCGACGCAATATGACGACAAACTAATGCATGTTGTGTTGGTAAAATTTCCAAACAAAGGCGCCAAAGAAAAATATTTATCTTCGTTGGACATTTGATTTTCCAAATAAACCTCCAGTCCCTATTCGTACTTGGCGCAGCAGCCTCAACCAAACTCTTTTTCGTCAGGCCTTGTTGCATAATAACATAATATGCACTCCATACCGTAAAAAAATTATTAGCGTTGTAGTGCCAAACCTGTTTATCCGGATTATCTGCGTTCCCTAATGGTATAGATAGAATCAGCGACACATCAACTGTTTTCTTTAGGGGACTTCAATTAACTCTTGAGAAGCCGGATTTTGATGAAGAAACTATTCAAAGATTCATCATGACGTGATTATTTTGATATTCATTCTGAAGTTTTATTTTTATTTTATCAATCAAAGAAGTAATTCAAAAGAAACAAGGAATACAAGGGGTACTCCAACCCCTTACAAGAAAGAAGTAATTCAACTTAATTATCTCTTTGATAAGTTATTTCAACTTAATTAGTTAACGTGCAACTATTATACGTGAGCAAGAGAAAAAGCTTTGCAGCGGGTGTCCTCGAGGAAAAATGATTAAGTACATGAGTTGTAATGATGACGTGCTGCATCCAAATGTTGAGATTAAAGAGTTTCCTAGTTTATAGGAAATGACCACTCATTCACATCGTGTATTGATAGCAATAACCAATTCGATGTATCACCTCATTGTACAACGGATGCACCTAATAATTTCTCGTCCTCAAGTGACAAAATGAAAAGATAACTAACTGGTCCCCTTGTCAAATAATAAGGTAGGAAAAATTCCCTTTTAGTATGCATGAGCATTCTGATATCTCAAACGCTATCACACATTTTATCTTAAATGTTTAACAATTTATTCTTACACTTCATTCAACAAAACCAGGCCAAAGAAAAATTTGCAAAGAAAAAATCTTACACTTATAATTTAAATAGAGAGAAGCTTCGGTTTCAGACATAATCAAGTAAAATTTGCAGGGTAAAAACCCAAGTACGTCCAAAGTTTTTTTTCTTGTTTAGGAGAAGCGATGTTAACTTTTTTATCTACAATTTGTTTTTGATATATTAATGCTAAGTTTCTGACAGAAGTCGACCGAATTTTTTCGACCGTGTTAAAATATTCGTTGTGTGAACGTAGATAAGCGGTGCGAGTGCGACTAAATGAGCAATTATTATAATTCTGGGCAGGTGGGTTACGAATTACAAAATATTAATGAATTTTCACGACTTCTGTGTTCAGACTACATACCCGCCTACTTTATCTAATATATATCCTTCTTCAAACCACAAGTTCGTACAATTTTATGGTCTTCAAATAGTTTGAATATTAAAGAAGAAAAGTGCAACTTTCATTTCCCCTGATTAATCTGACAGCCGCCGGGTATAAAATGATAAAATAATGCACGATCCTACCAATTCAAATGCCAGCAGTAAGCTCAAGAATAAAAAAAAATATTGCTGAAAATGAAATTATTGAAGGATTCTCAATGATACAGACACTTTCGTGGACTAGATTCTTCAGACGTACTTTTTATTTTTTGCTAAGGTTCAAAGACGTACTTCTATTTGCAGTTTTCTCCTCGATGTACCAAAGTTTGAATACTCATGGTACGTACAACTTTCAAAATCGTAAAACACATCCTAGTCTATGATATGTTGCACCAGAATCATCAAAAGTAAACAATCATCTCGACTTTGGCATGTGCTTTTATTTGAGAACCTTTACATGTTCTCCGTTCAGAAAAAGATAAATAAAGAATCACTTTTCTACTATTACTTTTATTCATTTAACCTTTTTCATCCTTCCTTGTACATATGTTCGTTAACGCGCAGCTCTTTTCTCAACAGGCTATTTCCCATTCCATTTCAATAATCGGGAGCAGAAAAAAAAGAAACAGGACATAAATTGAGTGCTACGTGTGATAGCTAAAATGAAAATAATAACAATTTTGGAACATCATTCAGTAACGACTAAAGCTAGCGATGAGTAATAACTAATGTTACAGCTACCCAGTTAATTTACAGTTTCCTCTAACAAAATGAGTAGTACATCTAGTTTAACACATAAAACATAATGAACATACAACGAAAACCAACTGCCACTTCAAAGCAAGGCGAGGAATTCCCTGCTCTTGAAGACAACCCCAGAATGAAGGATGGAATATCCCTATAAATGACCCAGTCGTTCCTGATGAAAATCAAACAGAATAGTCAATTAAGGAAATTCGATACTTCAAAAGTTCTGAACGAAAAATGCTATAAAGGAAATTGGCTTAACAAAGTATATACTTTGGAATAAGAGGTATCATGTTACTCAATTCCGTTATTTAACATCTTAAAAGACAAGAATCTATAATATAGCCATTTGTGGAAACACAGTTTTATATCCGTATGTAAGACAAGTTACGGAAGTGAACAGGAACGACATTCCCACGACTTCCAGTCCGTAATGATGTTTGTTAATGAAAATGACAAAAATAATTTTGAGCATAAGTCAAATTTCGGGAGGATACATTTATTGTAACAACATAATAGGAGAGCTTAATTTTGCAAGCATCTTAAACATGCAGGTTCATGGGAACATACGCAAAAGAGATTGTCAAACCTGCAGCAGCTGCATCAACTTTGGATGTTGCTCCAGAAGTTGACAAAGTTTATCACGATCACTGAGCAGAGACTGCAGTTCAAGTAAGAGAATAAATGATCAAGACATAATTTACCAATAACTTAACTTGGGCAACCATAAAACCTGCACGGCAAAGTACCTGAATAGCTTCAGGGGATTTGAAATACTCTTGTAGAGACATCCCTGGATCTTGCTGCTGGGACGTGCCCTCTCCTGGAAGTTGCAGAATTCTTTGAGAACTATCGATGTGTTGCTGCTGCAATGAATTGGATACATTCTCCTGTTGCTGCGTTTGATAGTATGCTTGAGCAGGAGAAACTTGAGGTTGCTGCATCAACAGAGATCCCTGTGCTGACATATTTAAGGAGCCTTGGGACAAAGGCATGCCCTGCTCTGACTGAGGGGAAGCTGGGACAGGTGGTCTAAGATGCTGAGGCGGAGGACGAGGGATTTGTGGTGGCTGCAGCGGCTGCAGTTGAGTAAGGGTTGGAATGTGGTGAATTGAAGAAATAGGTATACGAAGATTTTGAGAGGCACCAGGTGAGTTGTCTCCATAATGCGGAACTAGACTAGTTCCGTATGGATTGACTGGCATGGAACCAGGCCTGAAAAGTGACGGTTGCATTAGAGGGGGAGGGTAAGACGCTAGCATTGAGCGTGACACCGAAAGGTTCAATGCGCCCCCATCAACTGAAGGTGCAACGGCAGTTTGTCGAAACTCAGGATTACCACCTGTTTGAAAATACTGTAGAGGTTGAGAAGTGGGGTTTTTTAATGATGATAGAGGAGATGAGTTGGCTGAATAAGGAGGAGGTGTTGGAGGAAGAGGTGGAGGAGGTCTTGTAGAGGCGCTGGGGGAGGATAGAGAAGTACGTCCGTATTTAGGATCTGGGAAACCCATGGATGTAGAAGTAGAACTGCTTGCCATATATTCCGACTGAACCTGCAAAAAAAGGAAGAAAGTGAGCTACTTGATTCATAGAAACAGATGCGAATATTGTAAACAGGATGTAAATCTTTAATACATGGAAGCTTGGGGGAAACTGGGCCTGCAAATCTGGCGCAGGCCTCGCAAATGCAGAAGATTGGTTTGCATTGGGATCCATGTTCTGAGAAAGTACAGGTGAGACCATTGGTGGAGGTGGCATCGGAGGTAAAGGAGGTGCATTTGAGAAAAACTTCTGGTCATGGAAACCTTGCGACCCAGTGCCAAAAGGAACGGCACCAGTTTGTTGTGGATTTGCTTTGGGATAAAAGTTCGATGAAGTCCTGGAATCAAAAGGAATATGCACAGGCTGGGTGTTCATATAAACTGAAGCGGCACCTCCTGGACTACTGCCTATCAAGGAGTCCGTTGCAGTAGGAGTTCTGCTTAGAAAGCTCTTTGACTCATCTGACCGACCAGAGAACTTCTTATCCGACGAAATACTCGGTTCTCGCGTCAGTGGAATTTCCGGGCGAGATGCAGAAATTCTCGACGAAAATTCACTTGGTGTGTTTTCGTCCATGATTGATGCCAATGGAGTACCCAAGCGAGAAAACTGACTACTTTCATTTACATCACTCTCTGTCTCCGCAACTATCGAATGAGGAGAATTTTGCTCGGCAACAACAGATGTCGTTTGATTTAGATTATCATCTGGTTGTGGGAAGGGCAGTCTATCATCAGGTTCAGATTCCTCAGCATCGAAAACAATATCAATTCCCTGAAGATCATCATCAAGATCAGGTTTCACAATTTGAGGTTTACTGGACTTCTCTGCATCTACGTTGTCATCTGGGGCTGGTGTCCTTACTTGTGTTGCTGCATCATTAATACCCACTCCCCCAATATTATGTCGCTCCCTCTGTCTGGCCATGAATTCGTCCACATGAATAGATGGTGGTCGCCCGCTACTAGATCCTATCCGTGGGACAGCAATTACATTAGAACTATTAGTACCATCAGTATTTCTTTCTCTTGCAACATAGTCATCCACATGCATAGAAGGAGGCCGGCTAGTGTTAGGCTTACGCTGTCTGAAGGAATCTCGACGAGTAGGGCCAGAGGGAGTGGGGATAGGTACTGAACTCCTAGAGAATGTACTTTGAGCTGTAGCCTCAGCAACAGGGTTGTCTCCTCTAGAACGCCTGTTTGGCCCCTCCAAAGAGGAGATCTTTCTTTTCACACCAAGACCGCTCTGTGTCAGTCTATCGCGCATATTCTCAGGACAGTCCCAGAAGAACATGACTCCGAATTCATCCAAGCTGTTATCTTCAGTTCGCTCTAGACTTCTGTCCGTAACTTTATGTATCCTCAAGGAAACCCGAGGAGCAAGTAACGAGGTGTAGCCACTGACAAATGTAGAATCCACCTCCTCTGTGCCTGAGGCTTTTTGCAACAGAAGCAACAGGAAGTTTGCAGTCTCCTTGACCTGGACAACAACAAAAATTAAAAAATTAAACAAACTCATCAGGGACGTGGAAACTAGTTTTCAGGAGAGTATTAGTACATACCTTTTGCAATCTAGGGAGGGCTCCCGCTGCTGTTTGATTGACTGTGTCTGATTCAAACAAACTTGTGAGCTCCTCCATATGTTTTAGGCCTTCTTCAAAAGAATTTTGCGAAGAACTCTCATTGCCCACTCCAAAAAAGAACTTGATCGCAGCAATTCTCTCCAAGTTAAGACTAAAGAAGAAAATAAAAAATGAGGCATATAGAACAGCAGTCATACGCAAAGCACTGTGTGTGATTGTCTGAAACAAAAATGCAAAGCTTCTGAATTTGCATATGCATCTCTCCTTAAAACTATGAACAAGACAGATAAAAAGATATGAGAGATGATTAGAGAACGCAGGATGCTGCCAACTATAATACAATCAAAGAATTAAACACCTAAAATACCTGCCATCAACTACCAAAGTTTAAGGAAGCTTATCACATTATCAATATTTTTAATATTATTAAGGATTCAAATGTTAGCTAGGTTCTGTATTTATTATAAAAACAAAAGGGTGTCAATGTAATTAGCATTAGAAACTAATATCAATATTAAAGATTGATGTTGTGTACCAACCAATACTAGTATTGTGAAGAAACATATTTCAGAGCACATCAAGAAAATTTTGCTCAAGTAGGTGACTGAAATATAATTGTTCAAGTAGCCAATAAATAAACACATATACAGCGAGCAAAAAAGTGATGAATATACCTTTCCCCATCCATGCAAAAGCCTAATGCACCTGACAATAATGTATCCATTGCTTCAGCAACCTGTACTGCTGGAACATCCTGTGAATCGATTGATCTCATCAAATTGGCCCAACAGCAAAACAATGGGGGATTTTTCTTCCATTCAGATGCATTGAAGATGTTGCACTTCGCATCACTTTCAAGTCTAAGTTGAGCCTCAGAACTCTCAATTGTAGAGGACTGAATGTGCACGAAAAAAGACATCAAAGCACTTCCTCCTCCGCTAGAAGAACACATCTCTTTGAAGGCTGACAAGCAAGCAAGCAATTCTTTCCCAATTGGCAAGACCTGCGAGTTCAGTGGAATAGTGAAAATACAAGCAAAGGGGTCATAGAAGTCACAAATTAGATAATGTATATGAGAAGAAAAAGTGCAAAAACATTGACGGCGGAAAATGAAGCTCGTGGGAAGAGGCCAGCTCTGGTTATCATGACATCATCAGTGTAGAGAAAATATAACTCACATGGAAAAAAGAAGGCAAATGAGAAAGAAAGGAACAATTATGCAAATTCCCAAGATGCTCTTAGACTTGTACTTCCCAACACATTCAAAATATAGTTGAACGTATATACATCTTCCATACCCAAAAGTTAATAGCCAAGTCATTAAACTTTTCCAAAACCATATCATTAACTATTAAATCGAAATGTATCATAATTGTGAGCTTCGGCCGATGTTCATTTAAGAAGGGGATGTCTTCTTATAATTCCAAAAAAATGAGGAAGTATTGTAATTGTCGAAAGTCTGAAAATTCCCCCAGTCCGAGATATTTTTAATGCACAGATACACATGAACAAAGTGAACATACCATGCAAAATCTGAGGAGATGTGACCAGAAAATAGGATATCCTTCAGCTTTAACATTTTCAAGAATGTCCCTGGAACCATAGAAATGATATCATTTTTAGATAACCAATAAAATCTAGCTCAAGCAAGTGAAGAAATGGAGGCATTAAATCATATAACAAGAAAATCCCCAACCTATCATGCCCTCCAGGATGTTTAACAGATTCCCGACCATCACAAATCAATGAGATGGACTTGGATAGAGGGACACACCAACGAACAAGTGAAAGTTCATACTTTGTTAGATTTATAACTTCAGCAAACTGCCTCAAACCAGATTCGGCAGCTTCAGTACACCTTTCCAGGACTTTGGTGAGCATCTGAAAGCCACCCACTTTCGCCAAAAGTGTCTGTGAGTAGGATAAAGAAAATACGATAAAACCTTCAATTGTCATTCAAATTAGTTTTTGGGGAAGGGAGTGAAAGACCGAAATAAGTACCTTAGCAGCCGGATGCTCCAACAAGATGCTAAGAAAATTAAGCAATTGGTTAACCTGAAAACCACAAATAAACTGTTAGAATATCGTAACTTTCAGACTTGTAAGCATCCAGAATGTTAGGTGCAAAGAACAGTATAAATTGTCCATGTTGGACTCTAACAACCTTGTAAGCATCCATGTCTGACAACGTAGAAGGATCTAAGAGACGATTAGAGATCCACGATATCATAGGCTTCAGCAATACCGAAGCATTATCAATACTAAGGCATGCAATCCGTATTATGAAGACGCGAAGGATGTCTTGTACCGCGACTGACATCTGATATATGGTGAAACAGTTAATTAAGACAAAAAACAATCGACAGACGTGTAACGGAAGCAATCCACACTCGTGTGACTGAAGCCAAGCAGCTGAGTTTTTGTTTTCACATAATCAACCTTTAATGACTAATTTCTTAGATAAAAAAACAATCCGAAAGCAAATTACATACACCGATTGCGCAATGTAGAAGAATATCTCCAAGTTTTGCAAGTTGTGGGGATAATTGAGCAACCAGCTTTTCTGGGTGACCAGATCTTAGATACCAATTGATCTCCGTTTCTTTTTGAGAACCTAGTAAGGTCCCCACGGCCAAGGCTCTCAGTGCACTCAGCATTGGCAATCCATTCTTCCAAAGCCAAATACTTTCTTCTGGAAATAAATCATTCTTGCAAGGAGAGAATGTAGCAGAATGAGTCAAAGTCATATTTTCGAACTCCAATTTATTACTAAATAGCAGATTAACTTTTTTTCAATCAGACTGCATTAAAGACAATTATAATCTGGAGGGTCCCGTACCAGAAGGCAAAGTAAACTGCAAGTTTCTTTGGGACCCAACGCCAATAAGGAAGTTGCCTGAAGACTATCAAGAATGAAGTGGAAAAGGCCTGGGGTCCAGCCATACACAGGCCAACAGGCTAGTGCTGATGCAAGAAGATGGCACACGGCTCCATAACCAAGTTCAAAATCCGGGCAAGAATGTGACAGTTCTGCGGCACATGCAGCTAGCTTTGGACTGCCAACGGAAGATATGTATCTAAAATATTTGAATGTATGAACTTAGATTCAGTAAAATGAGAACCATATGGTACCTCACTTCTCGGTGCAACTGCAAAAGTACACTCATTAGCTTTGTGTTCCTGTGCTGCTCCTTGGTCTCCTGAATTTTAGAAGGAAAATGGCAAGCCTTAACACTATGTTGATGAGTCAATGAGCAAACTAAACAACAAGGGTTCATATGAACTAAATTAGGATGAAAATGCATTGCCAATAAGACAAGTACATACTAAAAACACACTCCATTTCTAAGTTTAAACTCAAGCAAACGTTCTAATTTAGTAATTATTTTATATTGTTGCACATTTAATTGCAATACAGAATGAGTTGCTTAGCAAAAATAATTAATAGGTTATAAAAAAAAACTAATTAATTAGTTGAATATATAATTTATTTTTGCCTTGCATCCAGGTATCAAGGACTCTGTCCTGTAAACATTAGGTTCAATTGTGAATTAAAACTTCCGTGTATACTTAGCACCTAGGTTAGAATCAAATATTTAGACCCATGAAACTTTAATCGACTTGTCGAGACAGGAATAGATATTGGCGAAGAAGTCTCCAACTCAGCAGTGACTTGAATAACCTTAGAGCAATATCGGAATGGAGTGACGACTTAGCTCTAGGGAATAAAGACTTTAAGATGAGATCGAAAGGTTTACGACAATGTTAACACATCAAACTGAGAACCTCATCACGAGTACAATTGTGCGTTTCGAGTAAATCGGACCAAATCGATCGAATCAACTAATAGTATTCGATTTCGATCCTGAAAAAAACAAGAAACTGAAACAATCCGATTCAGTTGGATTTCGATCTCTCTTTTTTTGTGTGTGTGTGTGTGTTGTTTTAGCTTTTAAAGAATAAATACAACTTAATTTTGCGTCTAAAACTAGAAGAAGAAACTGCATCAAACACAACTTTAGTAGTTTACATCAAACTCAAATACACAAATAATTTCTCACAATAAAGTATAAACTCACAATTCAAAACAAAGCTTCCTACTTTAACTCGACACAACTCAAACAGAAATCACATGAAACAAAATATAATATTAAATTCCATTGTAGACTAAATAAGATTTGTTTGTTGTTAAGTTGAGGTTTAGCTAATTTCTTACCTTATACTAAGTTATTACTAGATCATTGTCTTATTAATCCTATTTCTTTTTATTTAATTTAATATACTCATATATTAGTTTAATTCAAAATAAGATCGTTATTCAATCCCATCTAATTATTGACCCCGAAAACTGAAAATCGAATTGAACGAAATTTCGGTCCATAGATGACAATCAAGAATAAGATCAAATAATGATCTGATTTTAGGATCGAATCATTCATTTTCAACCGATCCGGTAACCCCTAGTCATGAGAAAGATACAATAAAGAAGACCCAGAAGACTAAGAAGAAAACCCAGAGGAAGAGAATGGATATAGCACATCAAACTAAATATTTAAGTCATATTGCTTACAACTCTCAAGGAAATTATATAATTAACATTAACAATATACCTAAACGAATGCACGATAGCGGTTAATATTATTAGTACATGTTATAAACCCCACAAATCAAATATTAATAACTATGGCTGCATCATAGATACTTCTGCAATTCTCATTTCTAGTCTTTTCAATTATTAGTATGGAGAGCGCCCCGCGTGGACGGGATAAAACATGCGCTAACACACCCACTTTGAACCATTCACCGTATACATTTGACTCAATAACAACACCACTAGAGAGTAGCAAGAACCACCCTCCCAACCTTAGGCCCTTCGAGAATCACGTGCAATCGGGAATGAATCATCACGTCAATTTATCATGGATAAGCAACCCATTGCATAGAGACGGTAGAACTAAAGTAGGGCAGAGAAACCAGGAGGTAACTGAACCGATCCTGTTAATTCAACCAAAGCACTTCCCTAGCGAACTTACTGATCAAAAGGCCGAACTGGGTGAGGATCCGAAACCTTCATACTGGCTTACACTAATGAGCAAAATATCAGGTTTATAAAAACCCTAGCACGGCATTGGTCAAAATTGGCCGTAACAAGGTCGAGAGCATATAAAGTTGCAACATATAGGTGAACATCTGCGTTTACTGATACTTACATCTCGAGGGCATTACATGTGCTTCACATACTTGATAAGTCTACTGAATTTTGCATCTAAACAAGCAACCAAGAGCCTTCTTGCATTGCAGTTAATTTAACTCATCCACTATGTGCTTGCGCAGTCCTCGAAAGTCTTATTTTTAAACTAGTGCTGCCCCATCAAATAGGCATGTTGCAAACTTGACAATTTGATCACCAGTTTGATCCAGTACATTAAATATTTTGGGCCCCTTTAGCCAGAGTTTGGTATCCTAATTGAATAATCAGCCCATTATCTAGCCTAAAGAAAATAAAAGACTGAATCAAACCCTAAGAGCCAACCTTCTTAATCATTTCAATTTTTCTGGCTCCGACATTTCTCCTTGCCTTTCCAAAGCAATATGTGAACTGAAACTCTGGTTGCTTCCAGAGTCGTCCTAAATATTCATACTCTATCTAGCTCTCACAAAGGATATCAAAGCAGTAAAGATACGAAATTTGGTTCATTTGTCAACGCGTCACATTTTATTTCTTCTTTTTCCTTCTTTTCCTTTGTATTCGTCTTTTTATTCTTCGACCAATTAACAGTCTCCAAATCTACCACCAACATATTCAGCACAACTATTCTCCGGCTCCTCCAGTATCTCAAGCATTAACAACTTCCACTCAAGGTTGAGATTATTTTCTGGGTGTATTCACTGTTATTAGAGTACTATAAAATGATTCTTAAAGTGTAAATTAAAAATTCTAAAGTCGCCATAGTCGACAATCCGACACTAAGTCCTGGAGCGTAATTTGAGCTACCAATGTGATGACCCCTATGGCGAAATTATGTGCCTTAGGGCATGGGTCTTCTCTCATGGATACTTTGCATGAAACCAGGGTCTTAAGCTCGTCCTGGACATACAATTTACCATATAAGATGATGGGGTGCCTCAAGATGGTGCAACAATCACTGGTGCTATCCCAAATTTAAGGAGTAGCATGAGAGTCTATGGATCCTAGGTAGTCGTCCTAGTCCAAGGATTAAAAAAACACAAACTATGTTAGAGTGGTTAACTAAAATTTGGATACAAAGTTCAATTCTTATGATCAAGAACCAGACACCAAAAACTTAAAGAAGCAATCTGTTACAGATCAAGTCCTTAATCAACGGCATTACTATCAAAAGTCTCGTACTCAGTACCTTGACTTGCAATGGATATACAACGATTAGCTGCTGCCTGACGATAATCCATTTAACCTTGGTAATACGCGGAAGCACGGATGGTGATCTCAATTCAAAGTGCTAAATAAACCTCTTATATACCTATATTCAACTACATACACAAATATTGCAGAATATGGATATTACTAAAGATGGACAAGAATAATGACCCAGAACTAGTAAATGACGGACAGCAAAAATGATTTTTGAGAAAAAAAACATTCTATCATCGTACTGAACTTTTGGTAAATATCTTAATGATAAATCATCATTGGACATGAAAACTAACGTAGAACAATGTATACACAGCCACTAACCCGTAATTTCTGCAATAGATTTAACAACAGGACCAAAGATGGAATCAGCAGATCAATAAGGCTCTTCTCACGATTGCGTTCCAGAAGTAAATCAGATGTAGAGTTACCCTCTGCACCCTCATCAACAAGATAATCTGTTCACGACAGAAAACAATGACACATCATTAATATAGACAACCTATTGCATCTCATAGACAAGATTATTCCCTTAAAATCACAAAGTACAATTGTAGAAGCATGACAATGCACTTATAGCCTCCAGTGTGTATATAATATATATATACACACATATACATCCCTGTCACAATGCCCACATTCAATGGGATAATTCACAAATAATAATTTTACCGCTAAAAACTCCACAAAATACACCTTCCCATAACATAGCGGAAAAACACAGGATAACTGAGTTGAGGATTCGCAATCAACAAAAGTTGAATGTTGTGACGCATATGTGAGACTCTTGAGCCAGATTCTGACCTGGATTATTAAACCCTATATTTTATCACTAGCACAATCATCAAAACGACAAAAAATACGGGCAGCGCTGCTAGTGATTGAGTCATGACTGATATGTCCGAACACCAAGAACTAAACTCAGGTGCAAATATCCATGTCTGACAACATTAAGACTGGTACGTCTGCGGACACCAATGTTTATAACAAAACGAAGATATGTGTGATGACTAGACAAAGAACGAATATAAAGAGAACTTCCTTATAGTACATTAATGCATTTCCCAAGTACTGCCTATTGGACATCTAATACATAAAATAATGCAAAATGAAATATTATTACAGCCCATTAACCAGATGAAAATAAAACAAGTTGCAAGGATCATATATTGCAGCCAGATGGGGACGCTCCCAACGGCATAGCGCGATTTTCAACTTAATCTGCAACAAAAATATGTAAAGCAGAAGTAGAGCAGTTCATTTGTAACGCAAAATTTGTAGATGCAGAAGTATAGCTGTTCACTTGTGACACGGATACCAACTATGTCAGTCTTTCAGGAAATAATTATTTTTTCAGCTTAGTGGTAAATTACACAGTATTTGAAACATACAGTATAGAACAGAAACAATACGAACCATAAGTATTGGATGATCTCTCAAGCATGAGTTTACAATTGATCAAAACAGCATGGATAACCATTACAGCGCCTTCATCATAAAGAGCTGCAGCAACAACCTTCACCAATCACACGAAATGAGATCCCACAATTTCAGTAACTTGAGAGAGGCAGCAAGGGCAATTGGAAAGATTCTTTGTACCTTATTATCAGAAAGGAATGCCAAAATACGAAATGCTGTTGTCAGCTGGGCAACGGATGAATCACGAAGAGTAACTCCATGAAAATCCTTTTCAGTAATACGTTTCCCAATTAAGTTATCAACGATGCTACCATCAGGACCACTGGAAGATTCTCCAACTGCAGCGTCAACATCCATCATGTCAGATGCTAAATCACTGTTGGAAGCCATCTGAGCATCTCCTCCAGATATCAAGACAGCAGCATATCGTAAAAGTCCAATAGCGCCATTTCTATGGTAAACTACACCAGCATCTATCCATTCCAAAAGACGTCCAGGGGCATCTTTTTTGGTGGAACCTGGGGAGGAGGAATGTAATGCCATATGAAGTTCTTTAGCATGGTCTATCCAAGATGCCACAGAGGTCGCAGTAGAATCAGTAACGATAACTTCAAAAATCTCTGCCGCTGAGTGAAAAATTGCAAGATTTAACGGTGACAGTCCTGCAAGTTCAGAAGTTTTTACATGTAAACAATAACATACAGGTTACACAATCAGAAATATGGTACAACTCTTAAGGCCTTCAAGACATTATTTTACCAGAACTGAAGGAAAGTGGATCAAGTTCCCTCCCAGAATGTAGAGCACCCATCAGCACAGCAAGAGCCTGCAACAGAATAGAACAAAAAGATTCTCAGAAGTGCAAAAGAAATATTTTCCAAATGATGTAACGTCACAAATTGGGAAGAGCTCAGATTTCAGCAACGAGCAGAATGGCCATAATCACAAAACAATGGACGGGAGAAAAAACAACAATCATGCTTACATAATGGTACCAAAAAAAAATAAAAAAATTGATCACAGGTTTGTAAAGACATTACCCACTTGTTTCTCAAAAAGAGACGGGAGACATGCTCAACTCGATTGAAACTCGTTAGGACAGTTTTAACAAGAACCATACCGAAGAAATAGTAACACTAACCAAGTAACATTTTGGATAAAGAAAAAATAATTATACCTCAGGTAAGTTCACCAAAACCAACAATGCCTGCCGTCCACACTCAGACCTGGGAGAAATCATTAATATCATAACCCCAATCAAGAGATCGCCAGCATCAAGCAACAAAATGAATCATAAGCATACCTAGAGAGACGACACAGATCCCACAGCACCCACAGAAACTCTTCCGTATTTGGCGCCAACTTACTTAAACTATCCACAGCAATTAACTGGAGATCAGAAAGAAAATGCAAATGCAAATATTACAGAAGAGGCTTGAAAATGTATGAGAAATTGACTGTCGACAAACGTGATCCAGAAAAATAATAATTTGAATAAAATAGAATATCAAGAGAAAAAAAACTATAGTATAGAGTGACCAAGCATCTGAACTTACCGCCCTAACATGCATTTCAAGAATCAAGCCGACTTCCTTGGGACGACAAAAGAAACCCTTGGATATTAAAACATATGCATAACGAAGAGAAATGTTGTCGTCTTTCTGTACACCCTCAATGCCTCTTAATGCACCGATAATTGTCGAGGAGACTTCGGGATCATTTAAAAGGAATTCTAGTCCTGAAAGTAAAAGTAGTAACATAAATGACAAGGCATAATAACATGATACTGGTATGACAAAGGCATCAGTCAAAACCTGATCGGCAATAAAGAAGAGAAAGAAGTATTGCTTCAATACACGATACAACATCCACAAAAATGTCTAGTGCCTTCCCTGTTTGAGACCGCAAAACGGAAGATGACAGCAATGCAGCCGACAACGGAAGAAACCCCCTCTCCTGCTTGACAAACAAGCCAAATTGAATGCAGATAGATCACCATATAATGTTACTTAATAGGCATAAATGGTAAGGCAATGCGGAACATGGACAAGAGAGTAGCTGACAAATATTGCATCAGCAACGAAAGAAAATGGAGGTTTTCTACAATCTTCCAGGAAACAAGCTAAAACAAAACTACGCAGATGGAACGATAACATACCATGACTTAAATGGTAATATCAGTAGAAACAGGGAAAAGCGTGTAACAGATACATATATTGCAGCAGGAAAGAAACAGAGTAAAGGTTCTCTACATCTTTCCAGAGTGTAATTTTAGGGTAACTACATGGAGAAAGCCAGAAACAGAGAAAGAAAAACGAGGAATTAAGTTACATGTATGGCATTTTGGTGGCAAGAAAAACTACAACAGGGTAAAACCACGCGGACTTTCTGGTGGAAACCAAGGTGTGATCCATCTAATCAATAAGAATCCAAAAGAATATAAAGTATCATATATACGGAACAAACAGAAGCAGAGCCAGCGATGGCAGGCAGCAGGACCCCCCCACCCCCCCAAACAACAACTATGAGAGTAAAAATAAAGCACAAGGGGTGCTTCAACCTCTTACAATATATTCAAGTAAAAAGAAAACGAAAACCCCCAACGCCGCACTCCAAAGCTGCATTTAGACTTTCCATTTAAGAACTTACCGAGGGTTAGTACACAAATCATAAAAAGAAAGAGAAGCCCGTATAATTCGCTTTCATCCAATTCCAAGATTTAAGTTCCGTCATCTCCATAGTCCTTGAGATAATGAGAGTGTAAATTGTATATCATGCATTAAACATATATAATATGTAAATATGCTTCAGTTTATTTGACGTAATACACAAAAAAATGTTTTTAACTTGCTTATAATTTTAATAATAATATAATTATAACTTGATGTGTTAAAAAGCGTTACACAATTGAAAATTTCTTTATAAATACAAGGAAATAAGAGTATCCACGTATCTCTGTCACATTATATGTAATTAAATCTTAATTCTTCTACAAAGTTTAGTAGTAATTTTGTTATAATATAATTATTCTTATAAACTTTCATTATATACTCTTTGACATAGATATGTTCTCATTACGATTTTAAAATTTCTAATGAGTTAAAATAATTAGCATGGAATTGTTACGATTTATATTATAATAATAAATAATAAATCAACCCCCCCCCCCTCCCCCCAAAACTCAAACCCCTAACTCCGCTCTTGGGAACATATGCACAGTGTATCGATATATACACACACAAAAACTTTTACTTTATAAAACTATACTTCATTTGGCATCAACAACTGCACTCAAACTGGTTAGATGAAATGGAAGGATGTACACTAGGAATTTTGTGTGACGGAGGTTTTATAGGACAGCTATTAGGCCAACTTCACTGTACGGCTTTGTTAATATTGGGTTATTTTGCAATGGTAGGCTCAAAGATTAGTGTAGCTTAAATGCCCATGTCGTATTGGATGTTAAATGAGAAGATATACGGTGGGAAATGAAGATATCCACACCAAGATAGGTGTAGCACCTACCAATGAAAAGACATCACTTAATATGGTTTGTTCAAGCAAGAAAAAAAAAATGTGAATGAACCAATACAATGCGTTGATATTCTCAATCAGAGGCACACTTATTGAGCACCAGGACAACCGACAAAAGAGTGTATGGAAATCACGCGGAGCGATTTGAGTATCACATATATGAAGACACTTTACTGAAGTGAAAAGAGTGACGAAAGAGAATTCATATGTCCACCTCAACGTGATTCTCATTTGGTTAGCCTATGCCATATAATTGCGAAAGGGTATAGTAGGCTTTGTTGTTATTATTTTCTTTTCTTTTCACGGAAAGTAAAGTGAAAAAAATCTTACAAACTTCCACATATGTATAATAAAAGAATAAGGAAATCCACGGTATGGAATTGCAAAGAACAAGTGAAACACAACAGAACCATTTACCTACGCCTACTCCAACAATGAGAATACACAAAATTTTATTGAAAAGTTTAGCCAAATTGTCCATTTTGATCACAATGGTACATTTAGAAAACCAGAAATTAAGCTGTATTAATTTTGCTGGTTTTGTTCTGTTCCTTGAAAGTTGAAACACCCGACCAAAGTACATCCAAACACTTGGTTCAGCTGATCACTAAATCATGACATAATTTTATTAACCTCTAGCTCTTGCCAATGACAAACTCACTAGCTTAATTTAGAAGTTTAATATTATTCTAAGACTACCAAAAGTTGATAGCTGAGGTAAACAAAAGCAAAATATTTTTGATTTTATCAAAAAAGACAGAATCCTTAGGCAAACTTAAGTAAAGAGAAGTGTGAACTAATCAAGAAACAAATAACAACTACTAAAACATATCTAAACTACTATTTTTGGACCGAAAATAAGAAATGAGGTGGCGGATGAGAGTGGTGAGAAGTGAATATAGAACAAAATGCTAAATGAACTTTCATATACTTGTGCAGAGGACTTAACTGATAGAAAGATTTTTATAACCACATACCTTCAAAAGGAAAAGCAAGTGCGAGTCGACATTCGATTTTGCAAAGCAACAATTTGAAAGACTAATCAAGTAGCTTGTTGATTTATATGACAATACACCCGCATCACCAAGGATGAGATGTCTCCTTGCAGTGGCCATGGGAGAAGGATCGTCAATTGGACCACTCAAGCTCAACAGTTTCTGTAAAAATACTTGTTAACAAGAGTGCAGTTGGAGAAATACTTTAATATGTTAGTCTAAGAGAAAATATAACTTCACCAACTCATCAGATAGGTCCTAAGTGACAACGAAGTGGGAGTTCACATAGAAGGAATATAATAAGATACTGACCATGAGTTTCTTCAGTTGCAGTTTAGCACTTGAAAGCATGTTCACAGTAAAATTTGCATCCTGACCATTGCCCGGAAATTCTCCTAGTATAGACAACACTGCACACTGCAAAGTCAGAGAGCCAAAGACTTTTAATGAGCCAATAAAGATAATATAGGAACCAGTACATTCTTCTTGCTTCTTTGGTTTGCGAACAACCAACAATCATATCAAGTCCAAAGAAAAAAGTATTTTTTTAGGGACCTTTTCTTTGCTTCAGAAAGATTTTCTGAATTATAGTCACACAAATAACAGACAGTAGCAATCACTGACTTCTATACCCACCCACAAAAAGTGCACGGAAAAAGAAACTTAAGTAAATGTAAATCCCATATTTTCTGTCAGATAAAATGAAATGTGTGGAGATTTGTGCATGTTTTTTATTTAAAACAAAAAAAAACAAAAAAGCCACAGAATTTATTTCTCCAGATGGTAGTAATCACACAGAAATCACTCAAGTGTTGCATGTACCTCATATCGACAAGCAACTTCATAAAAACGCAGGCGATGAAGTGTATAAGTTGCTAGTGACGCTATATCATGTCTCTTATTCTCCAATAACAGTTTTAACAACTGATTATAGCCCTCACTAATGTGAGATGGTACGTCCCCGTCTTCCCGAGGCCACCATCCAAGAAAAGCTTCACAACCAATTGAATGGCGAGTAGCCTGTTCGATGACTCCAAGCAACAATAATGTAAGAGAGGGCATGTTCTTCAACCGGTGAGAAAACACATATCCCAGCTGCTTCATGCCACCCGCATTAACAAATTGGAAACAGCTCTCCCTAGCAGAGCACAACAAACGAGCGACGCTCAACCACAGAGTTGTATTTTTATGCTGATAACAAAAATAAGCAAATCAGTGTCATGCTTGTACTACATATGTTCAGAAGGTGAAATTGTATCATGGTCCGGCAGAAATGATTACAATAAAATTTCACATAGCATATGGATACCTGTGAAAGATGTCGATATCCTACATTTTGGTCGCTAACAAGAAAATCGTAATGTTGGTGTAAAGTTTCCACCAACTCTTTAGAAGTAGGGACACCTGTCTCGGACTCAAGAAACAAGCTCTCCGCTGATTCAGATGGATCTCCATAATGATTTTGAAGCCTTCTATTAACGTGTAAAAGTTCCTTTCCAGCTTCAGTAAGAATGAGGTCAACATCGGCACCTCTTATGGATGTATCATTTGCATGTTGCTTAGCATCAACAATTTTGTTAGGTGATCCGGCAACGGCAAAATTTGACACAACTGACAACAAGGAGCTAATAATATTATCAGCTTCTGCTCCAAGGTCCCGATAGTCCAAAATTTTAAAAACCAGTTGCATATATTGTCTTAGTTCAAGAGGTATATCAAATGCAATAACTGTCGGAGATAATATTGTCAAGGGAAACACAAGTTCCTCAATCGCCGGTGTGGTGGGCCGAAAAGCAGGAGGTAAGTCTTCCAAGTTCCCCTCAATCGCACTCACGGTATCTGTCAAAGAGCTATCCAAATCGACCTCTATGTTAAACTGGCCTAAATCTTCTGCTGTGTTTCCATAGACAACCATGCTTAAGCTGCGATAGCTGCCTCTCACAACCAAATGATTTGTAACCACAGCCTACAACCAGATATTGCATAAGTAGATGTTCTCCCCACAGTAAAACATGCATTAAAGGAAATGTTATTATCAGATGATTACAGCCACTATAAAAACTGGGTGAGCACTGCAATCTGATTACAGAAGTTTATGTATGAAAATTATACTCAACTTAATTGCAACCCAACCGACATCCCCAATTCCATCAATTCTCAAACGTGGAAAAACTTGGAATTGCCTCAGAAGAAGTATAAGTACTGATGAGAAATTGCTTAACTAATAAACCACATCAACTGTGAATCTTAAGAGGTAATTTCACAACACAGAGGGGTGGTAGATAGGCTGGGGGTGCTCAAGTATTTGCAGAACCTGGGGGAATGGGAGAACTCTCTATGAGCAAACCTGAAATCAGTTGCTAGGACTTGCCAAACATAAATATATCCATGAATAAAGAAGGAAACAAGCAATTGCCTTTCTACCAGGCAAAACGATATATTATTTGAAGGCCCTGATTTGTAACTAGATTGAAAAAGCTGATTAAGTAATCAAAGAACATTATAAATGTATATAGTACCTCAACTTCTAGCACATTTGATGAGGAATGAGAATACAGAAAGGGCAGGCATAGCCGCCTGAATCTCGCCTCTCCTTCACAATGAATGAAAACCTCCAAAGCAAACGATGGGGGTGAAGTGGCCCTTTACACGGCAAAGAAAAACTTAAGATTGCAAATAAAGTACAATTCATAACAAACAGATGACATAATACTGAAAACAAAAATCAAAACACAGTGAAAACCGTTAAAACTCTATAAAGCATTTCGCTGGCACATCAAAATTGAGAACTGGCCCACATTATTAGGTCAAACATGTATGGCACACATTAATCGAACATACCCCATAAGCTTCACTGCAGGGCAAGATGATGAAGCATTCTGCTCAAGGAATTCACAAGCAGTGATGAATACGGGCTCTGAAAACAGCACCTGAGATTAAAAGCATAAAGAATTCAAAAATATTAAACAATGTCTCCAAAATGTGTATGGTACAGGAAAGCGTGATAAATGATTATAGAACATACTACTTAATAAGTAACGATGCATTCAGATATCAAAATATTGATTAACAAAGGTACAACATCTTTTATGCTGAAAACTAGACAATTTGTCTATTACTAAATTGCAGAATTGGTAAACAAGACAACAATAATACGTAAAGTTTAACGTAGGGAATAAGAGATACTATGTCCAAAGAAAAGAATGGCAACCAAAAGTGCCATGCTAAAGTAATATCCAAAACCGTATCTCTTTGCAAATAGCCCAAAAGCAAATAAAACAATTCCAAATCCAAAATCTTGGTTTTACAGGTACTACTATTTGGTTAGATAACAAAATTAAACAGAAAATGTGTGTTTTGACTACTATTTGTAAAGACGGAAGCCTGCCAATCTGGGGTCTCTAAGGTTGTTGGGTTCTGAGATAACATCACAAGAGCATGTCACAAGCGTATGAAACAACCACAGGAGGTGCATGGGTGGTGCAACTGTGCAATGCTATCAAGAAAGTTAACACAAATGCTGAGTAATGGCTGGCAGACCTCTCCCTAAGAGGTGAACCACTTTTATTCACAAGTAAATTAAAAACCGAGTTCTTCCAATATTACAGCTACATAGGTAGTGGATATCTGTCTAACAGGGAAAACCAACGTACTTAATATGCAGCAAAGAGGCCAAAGAAATAAGAACCAAGACGTTCAGTCTAAGATATTCAAATCCTGTATTTCTGGTAACATGCAACCCCTAACCAAAATTTATATTTAGGAACCCCCACAAATATAGCTCATGTATAAAGCAAAGGTAAGTTATTGAGATGAAAGTTGGTTGGCTTTACAAGAATCAAAAACATGGAAAGTATTCTCAACAAAAGAACATGGGATAAACATCTGATGGTTGAGGCGTCAAACACAGGCTTGGTACAGAGGTTCACTCTGAGGTTTAAGGTGGATGAGAATAGATCCAAGACTAATCCGTGAACTTTAAAAAGACACTGGTAAAATTGAGCATTAATGTGAAGGTGGCGAAGAAAGTGTAATATGGTTTAGGGGACTAGGAAGACTATGTGCATTTATATCTGGAATGCCAATTCATATGTTCTGTGAGTTGCTAAATTGCAAACTAGTTATATGCATGACATGCTCCCATCAGAGCCATGATGAATCTTTTCAATGTTAAATATAAAGGAACAGCAGCAATAAAAAGACCATAGACGAGGCAAGAAAAAACAGTAAGATATAAATTAGTTTCACTGCTCCATAATTTATTAGTGCATGTTCTAGAAACAAGTAATGTGGCATTCAGCTTGGCAAAAAGGTCGAAGATAAGGATCAAACTAAATGGAGTAGGAAAAGGGAAGGTACTCAGATTCGAAACAGTGGATGGCTATATTACACACAAGAAACATTGTAACGACGCTGACAAGTCTCGTTCAACAGCAGCATTAGCATACAAACAAGGGAACAAATAAACCACACAGGCCAATCCAGACCAGAACTACTTTAAATTTTGCAGAAATAGGTCATTATTGTCATAGTAACAACTGGTAGGTCAGAAGTTAAGTTGGGCTCATATAAACTATCCCAAACGCGTAAGATAAACTTCTTAGCAATATTCTAAATGACTAGTAATCATCATACTGCAAAGAGACTCGATCCCATTTGCCGGCAACACCCACTCAGACACAAATTCTCAATTTGTATTTCCAAAAAGTGCTCCGAACCAAAGAAAGTAAAATACTCCTCCGTCAACAAGCATCGTATCATAAACCTTAAGACTGCTCATCACGGAATAATCACATACAACTTCTATCATCATTCCGATTTATTCTCCTTGAACTTTTCAAGTATAAAAGAACAAACGAGAGCAAGGGCCTCCACAAATTCGTATATAAATTTAACGGATCAGAGACAAGTTCCAGTTATACGAATGAAAAGAGTGGTTAAGATGGAGACCAGTGCATCATTAATTTGACCACTCTCGTTCAATAAAAAAAATCCGTAATTGCAAAATCGAACGATGTCACAACCCAACTTCCATGCCCATCACAGTAAAACTTAAAACCCTGAATCCAATTACCTCATTCACAGCAAAACAGAACAGAAATACAACTAACTGATTATTACTACTTTCATAACAAGCATAAATTCAACCTCTTCGATACCGTATACAATCAAAGAGAATTACACAGTAAGGAATAAACGAACAACTATAAAACAGTAGAAGAATGAGAGGGGTACGGCAAGGTACCTCGTCCACGTATTCGTCGAGATGAGGGTGCACGAATGTGTGGGCGTAGAGCACGGCGGGTTCGGGTCGACCCATTCTCCTCCTCCGGTGACCCGAATTGAATTGAATTGAATTGAATTGAATCGAAGTTTGCAAATCTTAGGGTTTTAGAAATAGATACAAATACATGCAGTGCAGTGCAGACTGCAGAGACGAGCGAAACAATTTAAAATTTTACAGAAAGAAAATAAATCAGATTTATTTGGTTATTGAGAGAATGTCTGAAAAGACGAAAGTACCCCCAACGTATTCTAGTCGTATTTTAATCTATTATTAGTAAAGAAAAAGATAGATCTATAACTATATGGGTATTTTTCATCCACCTCCCCTGAGGTTTGGTCTTTTGGCAAACACCCTTTTAAGGTTTGGTACTTTTTTAAAGATTCCCTTATGTTAGTTGACCAGTTAGTCAACGGTTAAAAAGAAGGGCAATAATGTCATTCATCATTCACTTCAAAACAAAAAGTCATTTACTATATATTATAATCTTCATTATCTTTATTCACATAAAAAATTGGGATTTATATTAACGTCACTAAATAATTCACTTCAGATACTAAAACTAAAATTTTAGTCAACAAATTAGAGGTAAGTGATATTTTTAATTTTTACTATGTATTGAACAAAACGATTGTATGTATCGTATCCCAATATACCAAATAAAACAATGAGACAAGTAACCAAATGGTAGAAATTAACAGAAAAAAAATAAGGGAAAGAAACTGGACTAGTCTCTACTTATCTCTAATGCCTTATAAATCAAGCGTAGTAAAAGTAGTCAATTAACGAAATGTTAACTAGGAAATGATATAACACTGTAAAACCAAATCGTTGGTAATTTCTTGAAATAATATAATAATATTACATTTGTTCTCTAATATTAAATATATATATGTGTGTATATATTAGTATAGCTTCTTTTCATGATACAATACATGGTAGTTTTGTTTCTAAAATGATTTTTTTAAGCATATTTATATAAATCACAAAATCTCTTATTACATTTATTATTTGAAAATTACCATAGTAGACCTCCCGTTGATTTTTAAAAATGATACATTATTTAGTTATAGATTGGTATAAAACCACCACAACACCCACCAACAACCATATGTAATAATAATAATAATAATAATAATAATAATAATAATAATGTACACCTTGAGAATTAACAAGGAAAATACACGTAATGTTTACATTCAATTACTAATGATTTTGTTTTTTTTATATGAATAAAGATAATGAAGATTATAATAGTAAATGACTTTTTGTTTTGAAGTGAATGATAAATGACATTATTGCACTTCTTTTTAACTGTTGACTAACTGGTCAACTAACAGAATTGGGTATTTAAAAATGTAACACAAACCTCAGGGGGGTGTTTGCCAAAGGGTCAAACCTCAGGGGAGGTGTATGAAAAATACCCATAACTATATTCATACAATACTATGTATGTGACGTCCTTTTGTGTTAATTTTATGTTCCAAATTTATTCTAAAGTTTTCTCAAACTCCCAATTTTGTCTCCAATCTTTCAACTCTTTTTAAGGTGGGCTCATGTTGCATTTTAATTAATGTAACTTATAATTTGACGCGGTCTAAGTTATCTTTCAATTTTGTAGCTCACAAAGTTTTTTTTTCTTTTAATTAGTGAAGCTTCTTTTTTTATTGCACAACAATGAATGAAACTTCTTTACTTATCACATCGCTTTCTGATAGGCTTGTAGGTTTGTGGGGCCTGAACAATGGACACGAGGAGCAGAGCAATGGTGACGAATGACAACAGCATGGAAGGAGAACGTAGTGCACGTTACGCTTGCGGGGTAAAAGCTGAGTACGTAGCGATAACAGAAGCTAACAAGAAATATGGTATAGTTGCAAAGTTTTTTAAGTGAATTAGGTAAAGTGCACATGAGTAGAATTCTTTATAGCGATAGTCAAGACTAAGATTTGTTGTTTCATTCGAGAACGTAACATATGAGTTGAACTACATATGATATCTCTTGGAGGAGAAGGTCTTGCGACTGTGGAAATTTGAGGTACTGAAAATCCTTATGATACATTGACTAAGGTTTGTGACCTTAGACAATTTGAAACTTTGTGTGTCTTCAACTGGCATTAGAATTAGAAAAATTTAGTGGGTTGGCGTTTTCAGAGCTGATGGATTACTGTGAGACATGTGATCGTTGTATCCAAACGGTATCATGGCGGGAGACACTAGAGATTAATAAAAGTACGAATAATTACAAATGCCTTGTATTTTTTTCATTTTGACGAAAGTGCCCAAAGTAATATCGGGTCTAAATCTATACCCAGTAACTTTCGGTTTTACGCTAAATATGTTATTTGGCCCTTATTTGGTTTTTTTTGCCGACGTGGCTGCCACATCTTCGCCACGTGAAATTTTTTAAATTTCTTGTTTTTTTAACACATCTACTTTATAATTATAGAAAATTAAATTCCAAAGCTACCCTTATAATTTTATAATTACATTTTGCACCCCAAAATATAACTTTATCTTCAAATATTTTTAAGTATTTTAGAAAATTCAAATACTTTAGAAGATTAAAATCTTTCTTATTTAATTATAAAAAATATTTAAAATTATGTTTTAAAATTTATAAACTAAATTTACACATAACTTCAAAAATAAAATTGTGTATGTTGTGTTTTAAAGTTTAAATAAAAAATAAATAAAAAAAAACCAAACCCATGAGTTTTCAAAGTCACGTAAAATAGGATTTAACAAAAAAGAAAAGAAACTTAAAATTTTGTTTAATTAAATTTTTTTTAGGGATTATAATTTCCAATTAAATGTATAAGAAGTATAAAATAATAATAGTTGTCTTCAACCTCACCCCACCCCACCCCCACCCGCATCGTCGCCACCACCACCGTCTCACCCAGTACTAAATAGGAAGGATAACTTGTATCAAAGAACTCTAAAGAGATGAACGAATCACGGTACAATTTCCAAATTGACGATTAGAGTCACTAGATCGATTTCGCCGACGAATTTTGGATGCCAAAATAAAATTGTTGAGTTTGTATACACTCAGGTGGCACCGGTTGGTATCAAAAAACTCGCAAGAGCCAAAGGAATCAAGGTATGATTTTTGAATATGCAATTAGAGTAGCTAGATCGGATTCCGGCGACGAATTATGGGGTTGCCAAAATAAAATCGCCGAGTCTCTCTACACTCGTGTGGCGCCGGCGCCGGTGTATGCACGTTGGCATCGAAAACAACGTCGTTCAAATTAATAACTTGCGGTCGTGGTGGTGTTTGGGTGGAGGCGTCCCGGGGGGTTAAAGAAGATAATTGTTCTTCTTTATTCCTTTTTGCTTTTTCCTAATTTTTGTATTTTCTATTTATTAAAATTAAAATATTAATTTGATAGTTATTGAAATAATTAGTAATATAAAACTGTGTTTCTTTTAATATAAATATAAGATCTTTATAATTAAGAAAGAGATTTTTAAATCTTAAAATAATAAACATTTAAACACTAATAAAAATGACATTTTATATCAAGTAAAAGCTATAAAAAAATTCGATAGGCAAAGGTATTTTTTCAGAATATAATATATATTTTAAGAGTATTTAGGAGTTAATTGATTTTTATTTAGAAAATACAAAGTTATCATATGGGCAGTTTTTGCTATTAATTCAATAAGGTTACTTAAAAATAATTTTAAGGTGCAACATGATAATTAACATAGTGAAGGTTTTGCTGATTAAAATAATACTCGAGTTATTTTTTTATTTCCACCTAAGAAGCCTTTGCTTACATGGCGGGTGAGTTGGCAACCGCATCAACAAAAAGGCGAAAGGCATTTTTAGCGTAAAATCAAAAAGTCACGGGGTATAGATTCATGCCCGATATTACTTTGGAGACTTTTGTCAAAATGAAAAAGTTACAGGGTGTTTGTAATAATTCGTTCTTAATAAAAGTAAAAGAGTAAAAACATGTGAGATATGAGTCATTGTGAGAGATTGATCTAGATTTGTGAGAGACAATTGTTATATCGTATTTGTAATCGCAAATCGTTCATAATAATCCTAGTATAAATCATGGCTTGCATCGCCCTAGAGGTAGTCATAGACGAACTGAAAAATTAAATTGTGTATTATGTGTTGTCATTAGTTTTATTATTTTTCGTATTTTGCGTATTACTCTATTCATGTTGCCGTTATCAAACATCCATTGCGAACAAGGATCGCGAACCGCTATTGTCGTGCTTTGCATTTCTCTGAAATTGGAGGTGGCGGCTAGCTTTTTGGATTTGCTTCAAAGCACAATATCAGTTGCAATCTTAAAGCTTCACGCATCCGGTTGTTCCACGATATTGTCAGATCATTTTTCTTTATCTTGGAGTAGTATTTTTAAGTCAACTTATTTACGTGGTTAAATGTTTCCGTTATCTTATGCATTGAGCTATTTCTTGCCGATTATTGTCGCTCTTGCAAATTATAAAATAAAAATAAAAATATCATCTAAAACATATCTAAGTTTTTATAATAACTAAAATTAAGAACAAACCAAAGGAGAATAACTTATTGGGCCTGGAATGCTAATTTGGCGTTATTCATGTCATCATCGGCCTTGAGAATGACTGTCTCATCTTCTCCGGCGAACTCTAGTAACCACGACTAACTATGGTAATTCATTATCGTGGAAATTTTATAGTTGCATCCGTAGTTCTCGAATGCCTCAGATCTGATGAAGAGAGGCGTGAATAATATTGTTTTATCAGTCACGGTCTCAAGAGAGATACCAGTGGCGGAGAAGTCAAACTTCACAACATCCTCCTTGATATCAGTTATGATATCATCTTGGATAACATCCTCGTTATCACTATTATAGATAGCATCATTGATATCAACCTTGAGGACGTCGTTAACAGCCTTCAACACCTTTCAGAAGGCGTTTCCATGGACCAAAACGAGCTTCAACATATTTTGGGCTTCTGAAAATATCAAATGTGTAGGGGGAGATGAAAACGTGATGAAATTTTGACAATTTTGCGTATAGCTCGTTCTCCCTCTGCAAGAACAGTTTCCTCAATTGGTCCACATGTTGCTCCATGTGGAACAATTCTTCTATGTAGTTTGATTTGTAGCTAGGTAATTATGGTAGTAGCGCCTAGGACATAATTAGATTATATCAATACACTTTTTAGAGTTTTACTCCTATATAAATATAGGACTTTCTAACTGCAAAATATTTAAGAAAGATAATGCCATTTTTTTCATTGCATTTTATTCAATAATAATCAACTTAATGAACTCAAAATGAATTACCTCAGGATATTCAACATGTTGTAAGGGAGCTTTCCCCTTTCATATGTATCCCCAAATAGTATAGGCAACCTCTGAATCCTTAGTGAACATACAAGCAAGCACTATGCAGAAAATCTAGAATTCTCCTTGAATGGCGAACTCGAAGTTCATCAGTAACAACTCTAAGGAGCTCGAGACCAAGCTGCGCATTTGTTGCCTCTCTCTTTGCAACATAGTATAAAACCTAGACAATAAAGTCAAGCCAAACAACATTAGATCACACACGAATAAGTTGCAAAGGTGAAAAAGTATGTTAAACCTTAAAGTTATAAGCCAGGTGGCAAGGTTTTGGAGCTCTCATACATACAATGGCGAAGCCAAAGGGGGGGCATATAGTGGCCCCTCTCCCTTCCTAAACCTTAGTCCACCCCTTATACAAATATAATATATATTATGTGTATGTATATGTATATATATATTATATTTTTTATGAATAACATTACATACATACGTATAAATAGTAATTATATATATATTCCATACATCTTTTATATCTACATAACATATATATGTGTTAATTTGTACACTAATTTAAATAAATATTTTGTGTAAAAAAAACGTATTTTATATCAATATGTAGTTTGTATGGTTAAGCATGTCTAAGTTAAGAAATATTAGCCATAACTCTCACATGATATGTGAAAGTGGCCAAAATATCGTATATGTTATTTTTAAGCACACAACACCCCTTAAAAAATAAACGCATACCAGAAACACGCGAAGGAGGTTCATTGTATTTGCTTTTTTTAAAAAACCTAGATTACATACATTGGGGCTTTGCATTTCTTCTAATGTAGCTAAGTTTCAAGAGCGACCACTTTTCGCCCGATCTGGCGCACAGTGGTCGCATCATCGAGCCAGTGACACGTGCAGGACACACACGCCGATCAGTCGACACTCGCATGGCACACACTAATGCCTCTCACAGGGGATGAACGAACAAAATGATAGGGGTTTGGGGCCACTCCAAAATCATCACAAAACGTTGGCTCCATCATGTAAATATCGCCCGATTATAGAGACATCCTTGTATTCATAATTGTCTAGAACATTGCTAGGATTGGGCGCCATTATTTTATTTTTGGAAGGTTATAAAACCTTAGCTTAGCACCGTTATATTAGATTGGTCTGAATCGTTCATTGAGCTACCTTTTGTATATATACCCATTTGGTTTCCTCATGTCAATCATCAAGAAACTCTAAGTTTTCTCTCTCTAGATCACTTGTCTTTTTCTTATAGTTAGGTTGATAACTTGTGCATCATAGCACTTGTAAGCCGCACGACTTACCCCTTTTAGGTGGAAAATGATCTAAGTTCGTGTCATACCTAGCATGTTTAACGAAAATCAAGACAAGCACATACCTCATCAAATAACCATTCTCTTTGAACATAATGCAAATTCCTACAAACAATGTTGTTACAGCTTGTGTAAGAAATAATACAACACCAAAAAATATCAACAATTAAAGGTAAAGATTCAAAAAACATCATAACATTAAGTGAATTACCACCATCTTGTAATGCTCCAAAATCAAAATATTGTACATGAAAGGAGTTGGCGTCACACCCATTTCTTGCATACGTATGATGAGTTCATATGCTCCATCAAACTACAAAACATTGTAAAATTTTACACAACACAAATCGCCAATATAAGCATGATACAATAACTAAATCTTACATCTTGCTTCTTTGCACATAGACCTATGATCCCCTCGAAGGTGCATTCAATTAGTTCTTGGTTTTGTTGAAACATTATACGTTTGAATTAGTTTAGGTCCACCTAAAATATTTTGGAAAAGACACAACACCCTAAGTTTCAGCCAAAGCAGTTTTACGCAAAATTCGGATACATACATATATCTCACATATGTCCCTTCTAGTAATTTTATTTTATTTTCTTACTAGAGTTCACATAAGATTTAGCTTATGTTTGTGGTATGGATTACTCACAACATTTTACTCCATCGGTTTGTGGTGTGGATTATTCACTCAAATTAAATGATCATGCTCTTGAATCAAAAATGAAAACACGAGGTTGATCACGAAACGAATTCCTAAAACTACAAGAAAGAAAATAAATACCTCCTCGTGAACTTTACTCATATCATGTGCTACTAGTAATATTTGATCCCACGAATGTAGTGGTGGAAAGAACCCGACTTTAGCCGCCCAATACATATGCTTTGAATGCTTGATGTACCTAACGATATTTAATATTGTGTTGGATCAAATGAGCAAGACATATATGAAAAGATAAAAAAGTATATGAATAGAAAAAAGGACCAGTACTAAGCTACATATGGATCAGCCAAGTGATTGGGAATGCGAGACATGGTTGTACATACCTTGGAGGAAGCATATAGTTTTTTGATGAATGTGTCCCATTGTTGAAGACTATAATATGTCGGAGACTTAGCCCCTTGGAACTTTATGATGACGGTCCCAAAAAAAAGAAGTCAGAAGAGAGACCAACATAGTCTATCATAAGTATGTAATTTTGAGCAATAAATCCACCAACATAGAAGTAATCTGGAAATAATTAAGCATATTAAACAGCCATCATAGAGTTTCATAATTTTCTAACAAAAAAAATATAAAGTATATGTTATGGAAATCAAATCTTTTTGTATTTTGCAACTTTTACAAGGTCTTCGCCAAATGCCCTTTCCGCATTGTGCTTCTTCTCCTCGGAGGCGTCGATGGTGAATTAGCGGAGTCTACCGCTGCTATAGTGTTGAACAACGAGTCTAAGGGTGGAGAGAAATAGGTTTCCAAGAATGGCCATTTGTTCGTGAGCCTTTGTGTGTGTGTGTGTGTGTGTGTGTGTGTGTGTGTGTGTGTGTGTGAGAGAGAGAGAGAGAGAGAGAGAGAGAGAGTACGGTTGGGCGTTTCAGCGGGAGAGAGAAGGGAGGGAAAATTGTAACTCTCGTGCACTCGTTTTAAGTTTAAGCCTCAAAGGCTTCATTCAGTTTTCATTATAGATTAAATGTAGGTTGTGGCAATATTGAATATTCCCAATAATCATAAATATCTTTTGATTGAATGGGGTTTCTAAGAGCACCAAAACGGTACAAACTTATGGGGTATTTGTAGGGCTTTTATAAGTTACTTATAAGTCACTAAAAGGAATTATTTAGTATTTGAAAATGGTTGAATGGTTGTCTTTCTTCTTCTTAAGAAAAAAAAATTAATTCCGAAGCGCCTTAACTCCTTACTAAAAATAATAAAATATTAAATATAGTGATCGAACACAAGACATCTTGTTGATTACTAAGTAAAAGTGTACCACATCTAAACAATGAAGTTGGTAGAGAGACTACATATGAACAAAAATAACTCTGAACAAGAAAAAAAAATTGAATCTCCAAAAGCAGATTGCACCTTTACCACATAGAACTAATAACAACTAGGAAAAATAATTGTCCCAGAATGCATGACATGCAATAAATGTATTAGAAAATTTTATGAATATAAGACAACCCAACGTGGTTAAGAATTTCCTCTTTATTTTTTTATTTTTCTTTGGGTGGGGGGGGGGGGGGGGGGGGACAAGGCTCACTTCCTAAAACTTCTATTTGAAGCCATTTCTTTTCAGCTCATTAAACGTTGGTTCGCTAACAATCTTCCTCTTTGCGCCTCACCTAAATACATAAACCCTAAAACCCCAATTCTCTCCAAATTTCATCTCCCCTACACAATTGATATTTTCAGAAGCTGAAAACATGTTGGAGCTCGTTTTGGTCCATGGAAACGCCTTCCAAGAAGGCGTTGAAGGTCGTTAACAACATTCTCGAGGTTGATATCGAGGATCATATCTATAATAATAATACTGAGGATGATATCATACCTGATATAGTTAGGATTTCGTAAAGTTCGACTTCTCCGCCACTGGTATCTCTCTTGAGGCCGTGAATGATAAAAAAATGTTATTCGTGTCTCTCTTCATCGGACCTGAGGCCATCGAGAACTACGGATATGACCGTAAGTTTTCCACGAGAATGAATCTCTACAACTTGTCGTGGTTACTAGAGTTCGTCGGAGAAGATGATATTGTCACTCTCAAGGTCGATGACGACACAAATAACGCCGAATTAGCATTCCAGGCCCCAGTAAGTTGTTCTTCTTTAGTTTGTTTTTAATTCTAGTTATTTTAAAATAAATAAAAACTTAGGAGTCGATCAACTGGTGTGCTCGGGCATGTGGAGTCTCTGACCATCGAGAGACGCGTCATACAACTAACCTCTGATCAACTAGGGTGGTCATTTGATCCACAAATGATCTGCGTGATATTGCTTCGGCAACCCAATGGATCTGAGCCTAATCTCTAATATTACATGTCATGGGGCGTCCATAATAAATATGATTAAAGAGGCACCAGCTTGTCACACAAGTTACGCCCACCTTTTATTTTGTTGTTTGTTGCACTTTCGTCTTGACAAAGTTTTAGAAGAAAAACTTATATGTAAACAACAATCGTTGCAATCATTTATCTAAACACATATATGTAATTACCAGATGGGACCTTAAGACCTTATATATTGCTTGAATAACAAGTACACGTATAACAAACTCTTCCCTCCCTATATGTGTTCTTCTTATACAAACAGTAAAGACGTCATTGGTTTACTCTGGAGCGCTAAAAATAGTAAAAAAAAGTACATGTAGCCTACACTATGCCTTAGGTCTTCAGTCTTTGGTCTTGGCCGCATTCAATGTATTCCCATGCGACTCCTTGACATGTTGGCCCGTTGAGGGCCTTCAAAATACCATAATAGGACACTGCTAGGTCTTCAAATAACGTTATAGAACATTGTAGGGCGCTGTTAGGCACCATTCGACATTGCGACTAGGAGCCCGTGCCCGCCGCTTGTGTTTGTGGCTAGGCGCTCATGCAGGGGTCATTCGCCCATGCGACTCGACGCTCCAACCCATGACACCCGTCATGGCGTTTGGCATGTTGATGTAGTCTAACATGAAATTTATCGACGAAATAACAAATAAAAAGGAATTTAATCAAAAAGTGGACTGGTCATTCTCTTTCTTCCCTATCTACTAGTTTCCTTTCTCACCAAAGCTTCTCCCACCAATTTCAACAATACCACCGCGTGATGATAAGATTTTTCTTCTTTCTTTTTTTTCCCAAGTTCAAAACACAAAGTCCTTACAAGAATTATCAATAACTTCTCTCGTTTATTACAAAATTTAAGATGCAAGCATTTTCACATTTTATTTGATTTTAATTTGCCATTACATGGAGGATTTTTTTGCAAAAAAAACTAAAAACATAAACAACCTCAAAAAAATGTAAAAAAGTAATAAAATACAATAGCGAATGTAGATGAATAGTAACTTCTTTTGTAAATCGCATACTTGAGCTTGAGAAAAATGGATGTTGCAAAAATGGAGATAAAGTTTGGATATAAAAGTGAAAGAGAAAAGGGAAAACAAATGCATTTAAAAATTGTAATTAGAGACAAGTTGTTCAGTGGTAGAATTAAAAAATTTGACTAAAAACCTTATTAAGTATGTTAGTGTGTGATAAAGAACAATGGGTATATATGGAATAGACAATGCTAATAATGATGTGTAATTTCTTCTTATTTGTTGTTTCATGTATAATTTTTTGGGACAATTATAGCCATACCCCTGAGGATTGGTGTAATTACAAAGACCTCTCCTGAGGTTTTAATAATTACAATGACCTCCCCTCGAACAAGTAATTGTTAGGAATTATAATTACTCATTCTTTCTTGAAGAGAAAAATCTATTGGTGCAAGAATAAAAGATAAAACACCCTTATGTCATAGTGGTAGAAAATATTAATTATAATTCTATACTACAAAATAATTTTTTAATAAAATATATTTTTTAAATGTAGTTATTCCCATTAATTTAAGTGTGTTCTTTAATAAAATAATTTAGTGTATTCTCTAATACTTTTTATTCAGTAATTAATTTATCTAATATTACATGCAAACTCTTGAAATTAAATAAATATCAAGTATTTTCAACAATGCATTTAAATTCATTTAAACAATAAAATTGTTCAAGAGCAAGTTGGAAATACATTTACAATTACTAGCTAGATGGGAGGTCATTGTATTTATTCAAACCTGAGGAGAAGTCTTTGTAATTACACCAAACTTCAGGAGGTGTAATTGTAATCATCTCTTATAATTATTTATTAGAAGGGAGGTCATTGTAATTATTAAAACCTCAGGAGATGTCTTTGAAATTACATCAAACCTCATGTGGTGTAACTATAATTATCCCTAAAAAAGTTGTTTGACTGTCCTCCCACACGAGACATGATGGCGTGCTGTAAGAACTGTAACAAGTAAAGTTTTGATGAAGGTCCGAATCTTGATTAAATAACATTATATTACTCGATGGAATCATGGGATCATGTTAAAGGTAAAAAACATTATATGCGATATCTCATGCTAATTCTACACTTAACTCACTCCTTCCTCTAGTGTTAGATTGATTTTTGGTTATCTCTTTGAATAAGCATAAAATAGTAGAGCATATCCATATTTTTACTTTCTCCCTTTACTTTAACCATCCGATGCAAATGATAATCAACATAGCTTTTGGTGGAACTATTATGATTTGAGGGAAAAAAAAAACGAAACTAGTGCTTTATTGTGTCCTAGTTACAGTTTTCGTCCTTTATTGTGTCTTTGTTTTTTTTTTTTGGTCCTTTATTATGTGTTTCGTTACGATTTTGGTCATTTGAAAGAAATTTGAGTCGAAAATGTCACGTGGGAGCACTTGCCTGCCAAAATTCAATTTTTTTTTAATTCCCACATGCAAATTCACATGTGGAAACGCCGTTTTTAATTTTATAATTTGTTTTTATTTTAAATTTTGACCCATCCGACCCGATTTCACCGGGTTATCCGGATCAGACGAGTCAGAATTTTAAAAAATAAAATAAAAAACTGGTGTTCCAACGTGCAAATTTGCTTGTGGAAAATACCAAAAAAATAATTTTAGGGCGGCACGTGCTCCTACATGACATTTTCGGCTGCGATTTTATCCAGAGGACCAAAATCGTAATGAAATACACAATAAAGGACCAAAAAAATACAAGGACACAATAAAGGACGAAAACTGTAACTATGACACAATAAATGACCAATTTCGATTTTTTCCCATGATTTGACCAGCAAGAAGGGCAAATTTGACCAGCAAGAAGGGCAAATGATATTGGGATAGTTTTTGGTGGAACTTTAATGATTTGACCAGGGCTTAGTGACAAAATACTTTGGTCAAAATTGCTATGTTTTTACAAAAACACATACAAACTAATTTGCATGAGACACTTGCAAGTTGCAACATATGGAGAACAATTTTGTAAAATTACATTAATTTTACAAAACAACTAAAACTCACAATGGAGCTCGGCCTCCACCTTTTATGCCACCGGAAACTTCGATCTTGTGATGCCAAAGTATAAGTATAAGTTTCTATTTTTTCAATCTTTATTTTTAAGACTTTTAAGACTCTTTTGGTGAACAATACAATTTTTGATTTGGGTTTTTGACTTGCAATTTACTCTTCAAAAGACAAATAAGTGAATAACCACACACTTAGGTGCAAAATAACAGACAATCACAATTCAGAAGTGTAAAACAGTGAAGTGTTACAAATCGAGGACAAAATATATTAAAAGACGTACAATTTGAAGGTTCAAATATGCTTTTCACCCATAAGCAAATATTGTGGTCACAAAAAATATTTTAGTCATTAAATATAAAAAACAAAATATAAATTTATTCAAGGGGATGGTGTGCCAGTTTTGAAAACAGGGAAAGTATTTTACCTAATTATCCGACAGGAGTAAGTAATTCGTTGATTTAGCATAACAAGTGAGTAATTAGCCACCCTAATAATTTTAGGTTGCAGGTTTTAACTCTTTGCTCCTCATCCATGAGAGTTAGCGGCGTACCATTGCGAGAGAATGTGAGGGAGGTCACTGAAAAAGATAATATAAAATTAGATTCTTTTTTCGTATATGAAGTAAAATTTCGTGTGTGGGATATTTCAAAAGGTGGCGCCCGGCTGCCCGCAGACTAATCGCTTAGTAACAGACTTCTAGAATAAGTGATACAGTTGAAAGGACTCTTCTATCTCAAATGGGTTTACATTAATTCTATTACAACAACCAACTAGACGTACAAGTTTATCTATCATGCACATTATGACTGTGAAGCAACTCAATTACAGCCGCAACAACTCCTGTGCCCTCAACTGTAACATCAATGCCAGGCTCTTCAATCTTCCTCCTCAGAAGCTTGTCGAGCTCCCCACGCAATTGCTGCAAATGCTTTCATAATTAGAACAAAAAGAGTATCATGTATGGCATGTATCTTCTAATCTTCTACTTTCCATTTCATTTCACAAAGCCTTTAAAAGGTTTTACTTTTGTAGAAAGAAAAGCACATTCAAGGTGAGGTGCTCACGCGCACACGTGAATACACACACAGATAAAGATAGATATATGTGGGAAGATGGGAGGAGCTTCCATTAAGTTTACCTGTATTAGGTCCAATACAGTCTTTGATGCGGAGAAGTAAAGATATCCACCAAGCATTTCAATCCCATCCTTGTTCTTGCTGGGAATAAGATTCCCACCAAACAACAGCAGAGCATAATCTGATATGTTAGTTGAGTCTCTTACGTATATGCCAGTGGTCTTGACCTTCTCACTGTATACCATATATGGGAGAGGGAAAAGATGAACACCGGCATTCACAGATGCCGGATGAATATCAACTTTCCCAACTTCTTTAGTAAAAAAAGCCGTCCGCTTTCCTCTTCGCTTGCACTGGACAACATTTGGATAGAGGCCAGCACAAAGTACTGCGGATACCATCTCCAAATCATTACTGAACTGATTGTATGCCTGCAGCCAGAAACGGGGTATGCCTATGAAACAGTCCTAGTAGCTCCAGGATAAACAAAATCTTTCCGCGGAAATTATAATAAAACTCGGGTTACAACAAAAAGTACAACCAGCAGTAAGATTCTTACTTCAGCACCTTTGGACTTATCGACAAAGCCAATGCCAGAGAGTAGATCCAGAAATTGGAGTCTCATGTCTTCCATCATTTGCATGGTGACAGGCGACAAGAAATTTTCCCAACAGAAGGCCTTTTCCTTTCTATAACGTTTAGCTTCTTTCCATCCTTCAAATGCTTTAACAAGTGCGATGTGGTCACTGTTTCAAAATTAACCAAATCTTCACTTCAGTGTCCAAAATAGGTTTATAAATGAATTTGATTTTATTATGAAATAACTAATGCAGAGTAGAAGTCTCTGTCATGCAATCAGATGAAATTAAGTTCGATCTTTCTATAGCCTAACCTGCATGAGTCACCAGCGAAGGATCTCTTTGCATCATCAGCTTCCTCTTTCCTGTCTATTGGAAGAACAAATGGGTTCTTATGAGCAAGAGCAGCAGCTATTGTTAGTGCAGGGTTAAGGCACTGGAAGATGGAACCCATTAGAAGCATTTTTCCAATGTTAGGGTCCAAAGGCAAAGTGCAGAGATGCCGTCCTGTTACGAAGTAATATAATTATTACATTGCAGTAAGAGAAATGAATGCAGAAATACAACATGCATGATATATCCGTATCACTCACCAAGAGGCGTGAGTTCTTCTCTGTCATCTAATCCACCAACTGTTTTTAGAAGCTCGATGGCATTTTCAACAGCTAGAGGATCTGGAGGCTGAAGTGCCTTTGACAAGAATGAACTAATTGCTCCAAGTTGCATACTCTTAATATTCAGGCATAGCTCTTGTAGAGGCGTTCGAAGCATTTCAGGCAATTGGTATTGAGGCATAGCGTCGTGGATCATTTTGGGATATAACCGGTAGCAAACCCCAGGCTGAACACGACCTGCACGACCCCGTCTCTGCAATTACCAGAAAATAACACGTATGAAAACGTAATAGATAGAATGAAAATAGGAGAATATTTGGTATAAAGACAAATGTAGAGACGATTAGAAAGGAATAAGGTTGTCTCAGAACCTGGTGTGCTGATGCCTTCGAAATCCATGAAGGCAGAAGACAAGCCAGCTTATTAAGAGCGTCATAACTAGTCTCTTTTGCCTTTCCACAGTCTATAACATACACAACGTCGTCTATGGTGATGCTACTCTCAGCAATATTCGTCGCCAGTATAATCTTTCTGCAAACGAAAAATAAAACGATTTTAATATTTTAGGCTATTGCAATCTTAAAACTGAACACATAATAAAGCGTAAAATTATGTTGACATAGCATAAAGTGCAAAGATGGACTTAACTATCGAGAAGTATCTCAAAAGCTAAACATAATCATCAAGTAACTCTGCATCTTTACATGAATCCCCACATATATATATATATATATAATATTTCGGCAAAAACAAAATTTCCGGCGTAGAATTGACCTAGGGGTGCTTTGCACACAGTGAAACAAGTCGCGGGGGGTGGGGGTGGGGGGGTGGGGAGATTGCTCATTTTAAAACAATAGGAGGCATGTTGCAAAAAGGGGTCTCGAATATCGGATTTGATGCTTTTTATCCTAACGAAGAAATAAAGGAAATTTACTTAATATTAGATAACATTTAATATTTTGGAGAAGACAAACTTTCGAGCAGAGTAGCAGACCCGGGGGTACTTCATACATATTGAAATAGGCCGGGGGATTCTTCTCTTAAAACAATAGGGGGCGTTGCAAATAGAATATGGTGTTTGATGCTTTTTACGCTAATGATAAAGATAAAGAGAAACTTACCTAACATTAGGGGGCGGGCATTCAAATATTTCCCGCTGATTAATTGTAGGCATTGATCCGTGAAGTGGAATAATCAAAAACTTATTCGCATCTCCAAGAATATTG
Organism: Linaria vulgaris; assembly: GCA_948329865.1. NCBI lineage: Eukaryota > Viridiplantae > Streptophyta > Magnoliopsida > Lamiales > Plantaginaceae > Linaria > Linaria vulgaris. Next base: position 81,229,122 of record OX415253.1, read on the forward strand.
TTTGCTTTGATTTTATCAAGGAGCTTTGATATATCGTCCCAACCAGTAAGGAAAACAAGAATAGCTCCATTACCTTCATGGAGACAGATATGTTGAATAGTAGCTTCCACCTGTTTGTGTAGATAGATAAGCTTCTTAATTTTGTTATACTCGGTGATAAACTTGAACATGTTATTCACCAAGGATGATTAGCAAATATTCATCCATAGTTAATTAAGCTAAAAGCCACAGATGAATCCCCAAGATATGTGCCCCTAGCTACCTCTATCTACAATCCATTCATACCAAACTCTTTAATTTATGGAGGTTAACATCAATGCGAATATAAAACCACATAAAAATATAAACACAAGACTTATTCATATTAAATTACAGTTTAATATAACAAAGCTATTCAATCAATCAGAACAAAGAAAGCTGCAGAACAAGAGTAATTGTAAAAGAAAAAAAACTGCAACTGAAAGGACAATATGTAATGATATTTATTTGTTAAGACATTTTGCTTAACCAGACTTAAAAAATAATTGGATTGACAATTTCTTAGTAAATTATGACATGCTTACACAAACAAACCTAGCCATCCATGGAATCCATGTTCTTTTGAATGTAAGATTCATGTGGAGACGGCGGTCTTTGTTCAGTTACAGGATAGACAAAATAGTTATATGGAACAGTAAAGTTGGTGCTTTGCTATGCAATATCATATACGGCAAAAGAATCCAAGATTCATGATACTCTATAATATAATTCCATTCAAGAGTGGAACTTATATGTTTCGGTGGGAAGGACTTCTAGAAGATCTATTTATTCAGAAGATTAAGAAATTATGTCAGATCTTCATCAACCATATAGGGGTAGAGCGATTGAAGACTGAAACGGATGATACTAGTGCTGAACCTACTAATCTTGTACATCCTCTCTGCAATTCATCTAGAACATTAAAAACAGAGCTTTCCCCAGTGGTCGGGATACTCGGGATTCTGGGAAGAGCCTTATTCTCCCTTTTGGTATCTGAAGTCAGTTTGATCAAGGCAAGATCTTTATGCCATTTGTAGTGTTCTGATATATGCTGCTGCGACTTGGTTGATATACAACAAGAGTACAATTTTCCCTTGTTTATTACTATAACGGTAATATTTCTGTGGGAGCACGGCTAATGAGAGTTAATTTACTTTCTCAATCAGTGACATAATTAAAAAAGTTAGAATTATCTCCAGTGATGAAACACAAAGTGGAAAAAAAGAAAGATAAACAGTAACAATGAAACTGAAGGAGTGTAAGCTTAGAGCAATTTGCACTGAATAGGTAAGGAAGATGATGAATTTTCCAAAGGAGTGTAGCTTCACAAAATACTGCACAAGGGAGAGTATGAACTCAAGTTCTGAAATGCTCTTCTCTTGAGGTTAAAAGTTCTTATGGGCGCCAATGTATTCCAAGCTACCAATCACTAAACAGTTTAATCCGATTTAAATAATGAAGATTAGCTCCCAAATATAAATAGCTGTAGTCTTTCTGTCGAGAAAGGTGATATGAAAAAGTGAGCCACGCACGTGGCTACACCTATGGTTCCGTTAGCAGAATATCAAGTAACTCAGATAGCATGAATGCATCTGAATATTAAGTTCATAACTGTTACTTCTTCTCCAGTTTGAAAGAAGTAGTCAGTGTAGAATATTCTATAGCGAAACAGTGAAAGAAGTGAGATGCACATTACGATAAAGCTACAAGAACTATAAACTGAAATAAATACAAATAAAAAAGAAAAAAGAAAACTAATCAAAACAAACTCGGCCTAAATAAGAAATGGGGGAGATTTAGAACATACGAGACCGAGATCCAGTTGAGAACCAGACCAAGCCTTAAGTGACTGCCTGGTGCTTGCACTATATCCTTTGTACTGGGAATCAATGTCCGCATCCTGCAGAAATAAAAAGTGAAGAATAAGTATCAGGTAAATGAGGAAATCTCAGGATCAACACCTAGTATGATGAAATCATGGGCCCAGATATTTGGATATATGCCACTCTGTCCTTCCCAGATACCCATTTGAAATCGACACAAAGTTTTAGATGAGAGACAAAAAGATACTAAAATGTATTACCTTCACATTTTTTCCCCTAAGGTACGTACGGGTGCAAGTTAGTGGTGTCACATATTCCTTTAGGTGAAAGGTATTTTTGAAAATTAAAATAAAAATGACCAAACAGGATTTATTTGAGACAAAAATAAATAAAAATTCGAGCATTCACTTTGGACACATGGAATATCTTACAAGGGCTTCTGGGTAGCATTAGGAGTATGACATAATATGAAAATTAAACTTTACACACGATAAATAAAAAAATCTTTCTAAGAAAAAATTACAATCATGTTCCATGTCAGATTGGCTGAAAAATAGGTAAGGTTAGAATATCCCAGAATATACCTGTGATGGGTAAATATCATCAAAAGGGCACCACTGGAGAGCTTCTCACTTAATTAAAACTCATAACATGCCAGATCAAAAGAACCAAGTGCTTGGTACAAATTTAACGTGCAACTGGTGACATGTCCACTATAAGCAAATACCATAACCTACCAAAAAACTACTATGGGGCAAACAAGGGAGACCAATCCCGTTGTTTGGTGCTTTTATTAACTAAAGGTCTCATCTCCCGAGGAAACCAAATTTTACAATTATTGGGCTGTACACCTCAAGGCAATTCAAAAAAGTTACACATATTTATTTTATGAAAATTGTCCTGTTACCAGCTTTTAACTTGAGCTCAAACATGTCTTTCTAGAGCTTATAAAAGTAGGCAAGATACAGCAATAACAATCAATGCATAGCAACCACATTGGCAGGCAGAATAATCATGACAAATAATAAAACAAAGTGAGCATTCAAATCATACCTCAAACAATTCTGTTAAAGGATCACTTTTAGATTCCTGCTGTCGCCCACCTCTTCTTGAATTTCTGGGGACATTATTGACCTCTGATTTAATAGTGTATCGTGTTTTTTCTAATACATTTTCTAAATAAAATTCTGTCACTGGAAACGTCAATCCCTGTAACACACGAAGTCTCATAAGAAAGAAAATACACTGAAGAGAATACTTAAGTAGGAGAGCAAATACGATAACAATCCATACAGGGATGTGGATAATGGGAGCATTTCCAAAGTAGTTAGAGAATAAGTCAGCATTGATTGTGGCACTCATCAAGATAAGGCGTAGGTCAGGGCGGCGAGGAAGGACGTCGCGTAATATTATTAACAGGAAGTCCTCATTCATGCCTCTTTCGTGAATTTCATCCACTAGCAAATGAGTAATACCTGTCAAATCAGGCTCCTGAACCTGTCAGAACAAAGAAGATATTAGCTTTCGGAGTTGGAAGCGCCAAAAGACATCACCAGTTAAGTTGATCCCTAATATCCTATAAATTCACCAAATTATTTCATCTCACAAGGGATGAGTGTCCAGAGAAGGTTTCAACTGAGATAGTAAAGTACTGATATACAAAAGAGGAACCCAAATATCTAGTAACCATTTTCATCAAAAGATAGAACACAAAGTCGAATCGGATCTTATACCAGCTGCCGAAGTAACACTCCGGTTGTACAAAACAGCAATCTTGTCTGAGCAGAACGCTTTGATTCCAGACGAATCTGATAACCCACAGTTTCACCAAGCTTCTCTCCTCTCTCTGAGGATATTCGAGCAGCAACTGATATGGCTGATATTCTTCGGGGTTGAGTGCATATTATGCTACAATTAGCACCACGTAGCGATGCTATCTCCTCTTCCAGAATAAATTGAGGAAGCTGGGTAGTTTTACCACAGCCAGTCTCCCCTGAAACTACCAGCACCTGCATTATGAAGTAAAACAAATAAAAGATTGGATACTATTTTAACCTTTGGAATTATTATTCACAAATTTAAATAGCTACACTGCACCAAGAATTACTTAGGATAGTGTGATAACAATCCATGCACTAGATTGCGGATATTACCATCTTTACTGGTTATTCACAAGTAAACACTTGATATACACACCTATAAAAGTTCTATAGGCTACAAAACTTTGCTCCAAATTAGTAGCTCCTCTTGTAAGCATATACAAATTGTAAATAAACAGTACCTAATAAAATCAATGTTTTCATAATTGGACACCAAATCATGGCATTGCTGGTCATAAGTTTTATTGGTTGAACTGGTTGAACCAGTGACAAAGTCAATAGTCAACATGATGTAGATGGTCATAATATAATCTAAATGTATATATATACATGTATCAGAGTTTATTTTCATCATTTCCATTATATTCAGTCACAATATACAAATACTTATCATCACAATTACTTAACAAATTAACGTGTATAATTTCAAATAACCATTTCAAACCATAACATGTACAACTCCAAATTTCAAACACAATAAATAATGAGTGAAATATCAAAAAGTTTAACAACAAAAATCAAACCAATGCATAATATTAAAAAGCAAGTTGCATAATCACGCAAACAGCTTTGGGGTTAGCTTTCATTTGGAATCTGTTAAATTTCTTTGAATGTTTATGTCCTTCATTTATTTTGTATAAAAAACAAAAATAAACAAAAAAATAGTAAATAATATGAGTCGCTGATTTTGCCAGTTAAGATTTAACCCAGCAAGGTTGTCTGCGTAATGAGATATTCACTGCAATGAATGCTTTTATAATGAAATGCACACTATCACGGGTGTGTAATTCTTCAAACATGAGGGGGTGCCCCTGTAATTAATCCATACCTAGGGAGTGTTATGTAATTCTCACAACTCAAAATGAAACCGAAATATGAAAGAAAAATTATCATTTTCTTTTCCAAAATGGGAGCACAAGGTCAACGCGCCTCCGGAGCACGGGTTTGAACAGGGTTTGACCGGTCTACACCAACCATTTAAGTAACCAATCTTTTTTAAGATCAAAGGAACCGGATAAGGCAGGGGTCACCAGTTAAACTACTTCAACCGGCCAGCCCTATCTGATTATAAAAACACGGAATAAACTATTGATTGACATAAGAAAAGCTGACAAGCCTCTCTTGATACAAAGTTCTCATGATACCAAGTTCCAATAGCATTTCTTCCTTACCCAATTCCCCCAATCCCCATTTCCAACCACAGAGTATATGTGAAGGCAATGGGGTGCCTCTTTAGCCAGATAGGAATCCATACCTGATTTGCTGCAACAGCTTTCAAGAATTCTGATTTTACTTTAGATGCTGGAAGCTTTTCTCTAAATGCCAACATTGCCTTTACACTATCGTTTTCCTGAAAGTAAACTAACTCAAATTCAGCAAATCACAAGTTAAGTTGAGAAAATGAAACAAAAGATATTCTGCGCATCATGCATGTACCCTCATTTTTTCCTGTTTCTGTTTCAGTTCGGAACTGAGTCCTTCTGACACATTGATCTCCAAATCTGATGGAGGCCTCTCCAATCCAACTCTGCCAAAAAGAACTGTGGCAGCCTCACCAGATGTAGAGGACTTATTCCCAGCTGATGCACCACTGGAACTACTCAATAGATTTCCAACCCTTTTCTCAATTTCTGTAGACATATTAATCTGAAATATTGCCAGATCGGGATATAACATAATGTCATGAGTATAAGCCAAATGACACACTTCAAGACTATCTCTTACAATAGTTACAAAATTACCTCTTTCTTTGAGGACCCATGCCTTTCATCAAGATCTGCACGATAATTGGGTAAGGGAACTTTGCTCACAACAAGTGCCTTCCCTTTGTCGTACGCATGGCTTTCTTTCCACAAACAACAAAACGATAAGATGCATTGTTAGTAACTCTCAATACGGGTTTTCCACAAACAGGAAACATTCCATATAGCACAAGAAAGTCATTAAATAGTATATTACACAGCAAACACGGGCAGAGAATATTGTGGCAAATGGATGACAATCTGAACTCATGGATACTGTTCAATGTAAATACAAAGGAAATTAACTGCAAAAGCGTGTTGCAAAGAATCCACTTTTCTTTTATTATGTGTGTGCATGCGAAATTTTTGATTCATCAATAGCATATGTGACATGAAATTCCAGGACAATCTGATCTTGTTCAAACCTTCATTACATCCTCTACCCCCTTAGGTTCTAATGGTTGCCAAGGTAATGAAGTATCAAACACTTAACACAAGTCAATTCTCTTTTTCCTGAACAATATATAACAAGGTTACATTTGAAAAGTTAGCTTACAAGTGAAGGCCCAATTGATAAGCCATATCAGCCAGTATTTGCTGATCATCTCTACTGAAGTTTCGTCTTATTACCATCTCCTGCTCTCCTCCTTTCTTCATTTGCTCAATTTTTCCCCACCATTCGTTTTGATCCATAGCCTCCATCTGTGTAGTCAGTAACAGATACACAGAACGTGTAATAAGGCTTTCAGACAAAAAGAACAACTCATGGAGCTATATATATATATATATATATATATATATATATATCTTAGTACAATGATAACTTTTGGTAACCCTAAATACACTGCTTGGCTAGTCAATATCTAATGGCGTTCCTCTTCACTTAAAAAAACCGCTAAGCATGATGAAGGTGATAAAAGAACATATAAATGAACAGACCGAGTTCTCAGTTGTTTATGATTGATTACACATAATTGGACTATTTATATTAGAGACGCAACCTTCATAACAATTTTACTTAAACTAACTTATATAATGGCGGACCATGAGCTTCGAAAATAGCTTATTTCTTCACCTAAGAGCTGCAATTTCGTGAGATTACAAATATCTAGTTTAATCAGTTAACCTAAAATTCCTTCTGATTTCATAAGTTCGGAGTCAATTGAAACTTACTCTACAGTTAATTCGCTAACTGAACATGCTGAGAGAAAAGAAAAAAGATACCTCGGCGGCTTTCTGGCGGAGGCGCTCGGCTCTCCAGACAGGGTCCCACCATCGCTGCTCCCCACCTCCACCTCCGCCTCTACCGCCTCCACCACCTCGTCCTCCTCCGCCGCCGCGGAAACGGCCACCGCCACCACGGCGGCCGCCTTGGAAGTTGGGGCGGTGAGACATTGAAACTATAATTGCAATCGGAGGCACTCTGTGTAGATTGAAGATATTTAGCTGCCGGCACGCGGCGGAGAAGAGAGTACTGTCACTATCACTGTGACGGTGAGTGAGGCTGAAGTAAAAACGGTTGCGGGGCAAAGGGTTATAACGAAGGAGGAGGTGTGCGTGTGACATGACATCACATAATAATAAATAGGGTGCTCTAATTGCTCTCTTTTACATTCTCTCTGAGGTTTATTTGAAATAAGTTATAAAATAGAATTTGAATAATTTTACAGTAAAGTAAAAGATAAGTTACAATGTTTGATTCACAAGAAGAAGATAAAATAAAGTCTTGCACTATTGTTTACTTTCGGAAGAGGGAACAGAAATTCAGGAGAACTCTGAATATCTCGTACACGCTCCCCTCAAAAGTGTTGTGCCAAAGTTGTAGTTAGACATCAACGAGTTGGTCTTTTGTTTTGATATGAGAGACCAAAATGAGACAGATTGGGTCCAATAAAGATTATAAGCAGATGTAGAGGTCCCATCATTTGGGTCGCTTGTCCAATCATCGTCGAAGTAAGTATGAATAGTGTTGCTCAAGTGTTTTTTAAGGTGTAGGCCATTAGAGCTAATGCCCTTGAGATAGTGAAAAAATCAATTAACCGCAGTCTAACGGTGTTCGTTAGTTGATGCAACAACTTGAGCAACACGATTGACGAGAAAGGCATTGTCGGGACGAGTAAGCTACAAGTATTGCAGCTCACTAATCGTTTGGCAATAAACATGTGCATCGCATGCAGAAGAAGACTGGAGGATCAGACGTAGACATAGGTAGAGACGGTTTTAACACCATCCATTTTGTGTCGAGCAAAAAGGTTTCAAATATACTTATGTTGGGAAATGAAGAGTCTGTCCGAACAAGGGATTGCTTCAACGCCCAATAAAAATGAGAGGGATCCAGGATCTTTGAGGGCGAATGTCAAGCTGAGTTGAGAGATAAACTTAGAGATAAGGGACATGTCATTGCCCGTAAATATAGTATCATCCACGTAGACGAGGAGAAAGAGAAATGTGTGCGCATGTCGGAAGATAAATATCGAGCAATCGATTCGAACTGAGTAAAACCGAAAGACAAGAGAGTGGCGCGAAGGGCGTGGAACGACTCGTGAGGAGCTTGTTCGGGGTCGTAGGTGAACTTACGAAGGCGACAAACGTGAGTCGGTTGAGAAGGATCAATGTGTTTGGTTTTGTGGAGCCTGAATTATCAAAGAATGCAGCTTCCTAGTTTAACTAAGAGTTGTAGAGACCTAGTTTCCTGGGAATTGCAGAGTTTGAGTAATTCTATAATTAGGAGTTGCCTAATATTAGGAGTGTGTCCTTATTATAAATAGTCTCTCTTGTAATTGTAACCCTACAACATAACACATAGTGAAAATCATGGTTTGGTATCGCCCCCAGATGTAGGCAACGAATTGGGTAAACAAATAACGTGTCTTTCTTGCTTTTTATTCGTGTATGATTTTCTGTTTATCGTATTGTTGCGCAACTGGGCAGTTGTTAGGCATTGGAATCTCCACATTGGTATGATATTGTCCACTTTGGGCCCAAGCCCTCATAGTTTTGTTTTTTGGGGTCAAGAACAATATCCCGGGTTCAAACTGAAGAAGGAGGCGAAGTTCCAGTCACGTGAGGCGCACGTAGGGACAGTTCGGTGGTCCTTTGTTTGAGGGGAAGATTGTTGGGGTAAACAAGAGTCCCACATCGGAAAGATTAGTGAGTTGAACTAGGTTCATAGGACTGGAGAAATCTCAATTGTTATGAGGCTTTTGGGAGTTGGACCCCAAAAATAAAACCATGAGGGCTTGGGCCCAAAGTGGACAATATCATATCAATGTGGAGATTCCAATTACTAACAACTGGTATCAGAGCCAGTACTCCCGATCCGTGTGGGTGTCTCAAAGTGAACGAGAAATGAGGTGAGCATTGGCCTAAAGAAACGATCACAAGTGGTGAGTTGTCGGGTTAAATGGAGGCTCCGAGGTCCTTTGTTCAAAGGGAGGAAAAAGTTTGTTGGGCCAAGAACAATATCCCCAGTTCAAACTGAAGAAGAAGGCGAAGTTTCAGTCATGTGAGGCGCACGTAGAGACAGTTTGGTGATCCTTTGTTTGAAGGGAGGATTGTTGGGGCAAACAAGAGTCCTACATCGGAAAGATTAGTGAGTTAAACTAGGTTTATAGGATTGGAGACATCTCAATTGGTATAAGGCCTTTTGGGGAGTTGGACCCCAAAAATAAAACCATGAGGGCGTGGGTCCAAAGTGAATAATATCATATCAATGTGGAGATTCCAATTCCTAACACAATGAACCCGAAAGGTTGTTGCATATAGATGATCTTACTCAAACTACCATGGAGAATGGTGTTTCTTACATCGAGTTGGCGAATGCTCCAAGAGTTGTAAACAACTATGGAAAGCACATTGCGAAGTGTTATGGGCTCGACGATCGGGCTAAAAGTGTCCATATAGCCGATACACATACGCTAATGAAAGCCCTTCGCTACAAGGCGAGGCTTGTATTTATCAATGGTACTGTCGGAGTTGCGTTTAATTAAAAAGAGCCATTTGCAGCCAACAATATTGGAAGCAAGATGATGAAGGACAAGATCCCACGTGTCATGAGATAAAAGCATGTCAAATTATTGCGACATCGCTAACCTCCACTTCGGAAATTGAAAGGTCACTTCGGAAATTGAAAGGTGGAGGAGGCACAAGACGGTTTGGTTGCAGAAGGTAAAGGATGATTACTTGTTGAGGTGAGGGCCTTCGACTTGAAAATGTTATTTTAGCCCGAGTGACCATAGGATGTGTATTCGTGACCGATGGTGGTTACAAGGGCAAAGAAACAGGCCGAGAGAAGTTCAAAAGGAAAAACGTAGAAAATCTATGTGAGTAATATGACAAGAACGATGAATCAAGACAAAGGGCCCCTTTATATAAAATCAATGAAGAAAATTAGGGCACACGACCGCCCATATTTTTCAAATAAGTCGTCCAGATCAAGACACGTGTCACGCTGACCTGCAACCATCGCAAGATGAAAGGAAGTTACTGGCACACTACTTACAAGCAGTGTTATTAAAACCGGCCTGGACCGGCCGGTCGAGCCGGATCGACCGAGAACCGGCCATTGATCCGGGCCGGTTGATCATGCGGACCGGGGCCTCATTAGAACCGTTCTGGGCCGAAAAAAATTGGCCCAGAACCGCGATCCGGCATGCCGCTGAATCGGACCGACCCAATTCACATGTAAAAAACAAAAACAGCTAAAGAATAAAAGAAAACCTGAGGCCTTAATTGTAATTTCAGCCAAAAGCCCAAAACCATTCTGAATATTCTCAATTTCTCACGTACACTTACAATAGGTAAACAGAAAGACAATAAGACATTATAATAAAATAAGAATTAAACCCTAAATAAATAGTAAAAGCTTGAAATACAGACACCACCGCCGCCCACTGCCTCCGCCTCCGCCGCCACGAAGTAAGGTATTGTTTTTTAAGTTTATTCTTTTGATGATTTAAGTTAATGATTTATATTTGTTCTTATTATAACTTATAAATTCCAATTTATCATTCTAAATATCATACACAATTTAAAATTAAATTACAGATTATGATTTTCATGCTTGGAATAATTTTATTTTGTTCTTCAATAATCCGTAATCGATATGATTTTTGGTACTTTGTTTCTAATGTGTTCTTACTTGTTAATTGTTATGGCATGCAACCATGCATAGGCTAGTATTTAAAAAAAAAAAAAACTTAAAAGAATAGGTTCTAATATTTATGATGAGTAAGTGGTAAAAAAATTGTTCCATGATCATTCATGTGATGTTCTTTAATTGATTTATACATTTTTTAGGAGGATACAAAGTTGAGTAGTAAATGAAGATAAGAGAAAAGGGGAAAAAAATGTTTCATGATCATTCATGACTTCTTATGTTTTAGTTCTGTTACTTTTAGTTTTAATGTTACAAAATAGTATAAATGTATAATTGTATTTTTTTTGTTTATTACTTTATTAAGTTTGAAATTGATATATGTGATGGCAAGCAATACTTCAAGTACACCAGAAGGTCAAGAACAATCTCAAAGCAATGAAGCGGATCAACCAGTTAACGTAAATCCTCGACGTCGGAATGATATAGCATGGAATCATTGTACTCCATTAGGGTCAACTAATGGGAAGGGACAACCTCTCCGATGTAATTATTGCAATCACGTAATGTGTGATGGAGGCATTAATCGCATGAAGCAACACCTTGCTGGAGTTACAGGTAATGTCGCGAAATGTTTAGTTGTTCCTCCTGAGGTGCAATTAGAAATCCATGGAATGCTTATGGCGCTAGATAAGGCCAAGAAAGATAAAAGATCACATATGTCACTTTTTGATGAAAATGAAGAAGAAGAAACTCAAAATGAAATAGAAACAAAGGTTAATGCCAAGAAACAAAAGACATGTTGTATATGGAGTTTTTTGAAAGGACGAGGAAAGGTAAATACTTCTCAACCTGGTATATAGTTCAAACTACAAAGTAAAGAAATGATTAAGAATGTTGATGTGGCCGTTGCTAAGTGGTGGTATGATGCATGTATTCCGTTAAATGTTGTGAATTCTCCACATTTTGTAGAGGCAATGAATAGAATATCAGCTATAGGTCATGGGTATTCGGGTCCTAGCTATCATGTTTGAGAATTTCTTTACTTCAAGAGGTTAAAGCTGAAGTAAGTTTGTCTATTGATGCTCTTAGAAGTCAGTGGGTTCTTAGTGGTTGCACTATCATGGCTGATGGTTGGACAGATAGAAGGCATAGATCATTGATTAATTTTTTGGTCTATTGTTCAAAAGGTATATCATTCATAAAGTCGGTTGATGCATCTGCTATAGTTTCAAGCTCTGAAAATTTATGCGATCTTTTTTATGAAATTGTTGAGATGGTAGGAGTTGAGAATGTAGTGCATATGGTGACAGATAATGCAGCTAACTATAAAAAGCAGGAAAATTGCTCTCAGAAAAGTATCCAACAATTTTTTGGTCTCCTTGTTCTGTCCACTGCATAAAGTTAATCTTGAAGGATGTTTCAGATCTTCCCAAAGTTAAGAGTTTAGCACATAATGCTACAAGAATGACAAGCTTTGTTTATAAACGTAAATGGCCTAATGCATGGTTAAAGCAACAACCTGGGTGGACTGAAATAATAGTCCTTGGTGCGACTCGATTTGGCACAACATTTTTATCATTGCAGAGTTGTGAACGACAAGATTTTTTTGGCACGAATGGTGGTTGATTCGGGTTTTAAGAAATTCCTGAACGAGGCCAAGGGTGTAGAAGTTAGGAGAATCATTCTGGATCATGACTTTTGGAAAGATTGTGAGAAAATTGTGAAAGTCATGATTCCGATCATAAAATCGTTGCGAATTTGTGATTCAGATGAGAAGCCTTCTATGGGTTTTGTTTATGAGGGGATGTCGAGAGCAATAAATGGGGTAAAGGCGGTTTTGGAGGACAAAGAACATGAATACAAAGTGTATGTGGATATAATCAATGCATGATGGGATAAAATGCTACGAAAAAATCTCCACGCGACAGCTTACTGGTTGAATCCTATTTTTCAGTACGGTGACAATAGTCCTGCCAATAATACCGCGATTTTGACATGTGTATATGATGTCGTGGAGAAGCTTTGTCCTACATCGGAGAATTTAGTTAGGGAAATGACCATGTTTCGAGAGCGTGAAAGAACCTTTGGACGTGACATAGCAAAAAAGAATTTAAAAGATACTCGCCCAGGTATTCTTGTCATTTATATTTATTTTATTATTGGTTAACTTTATAGCTTTGATCTTTACTAATTTGTTTTTTGAAAGATGTATGGTGGAGTCTATTTGGTGGTGATGCGCCCAAATTTGCAAAAAATATTGCTGTTAAATTGTTAAGCCAGACATCATCATCATCTGGATGTGAGCGTAACTGTAGTGTGTTTGAGCGAATTCATACCAAAAAGAGGAATAGGTTGGAGCATACAAGATTAAATGATTTGGTATTTGTGCACTATAATTTGCGTTTGGAGAAACGGTATGTTTTTATTTATTTGTATTGTTCTTTCATATAAGATTTAATTTAATTTATTATTTCTATTTGGCGATGTTATTAACTTATATAAGTTGGTGTAATTTTGAAGAAACGTGAAAAAGAAGTACTATGATCCAATTGATTATGAGTCTATTGATAATGTGGAGCATTGGGTTATTGAAGAAGATGCAAGTGATGAACAAGAACTTGACTACAATGAGTTAGAAGAAATGCTTGGAGGACAACTAAATGCTGAAGGTGAATCTAGTTCTCAACCATCAATAGGTAAATTTTTTTATAGTACATATTTTATTCTTTTAAGTTTCAATACTTTAAATAATTCACTTACATATTTTTATGTTACTTTGTTTAGGCACTGAAGATGCAAATAGGGATATGAGGACATACATTCATGATGATAATGATGATTGGGTGATTTCAATTTTAACTTTTAAGTGATATTGTTCGTTTAAGCTTATTGAGGGTGTACCTTTTGACTTTTTATTTTGAGTTATGACATTATTGTGATGATATTGCAATGCTTTTGCTACTTAGTTTGGATTTGGATATTGTTGGTTGGATTTAATGATTTTGGATTCAAGTTTTGGATGTAAACAATGATATATTTTGGTGAGTGATGATTATTGGTTTGATATTGTAAATTTTTGATGTGATCGTGGGAGTAGAGTTGTGTTTATTTATTATGAATTAGGAGTAGAAAAATCAATTTTGAAGGTAATATCTCAAATTATGATAATGAATATGTTGTACTACATCGTATATGTCGCTGTGAAGGAGGTTTGACTACTTGACTACATTGACCGGTCGGACCAGTGGTTCAAACGGTTCGAACCAGTAACCAGTGATGTACCGTGATTTGACAATAGATCGTTTTATATATGTGCGAGTCTCAGTTACAAGTGGATAGTCTGGCAATACAACGAGTCTATCTCAAATCAGGCCTACACTATGTATCTTGTGTAGACTTGGTCCGGAACCTGTTGCTCGAGATCGGGGATAGGTCTTCGATATGACGTCGGTGATGATCCTCGATATGACGTCGGTGATGATCCTCGATATGACGTCGGTGATGGTCCTCGATATGACGTCGATGATTGATCCCGATATGGCATCGGTGACGATCTTCGATAGGATGTCGGTGACGGTCCTCGATATGACGTCGAGGATGGTCCTCGATATAGGAGACGGAATGCCAATGTGGACAAGACTATGCCCAATATCGATATCGGGTATGATATCGAATATCTCTATTCGATGTGATGCGGGATGGCCGAGGCCAGAATTGATTGCCTTTCTCGGTGTGCGGGGCAGAATATTTATAGGCGCGGCTGGCCTATATCGAATTCTATCTTCGACGTCATATCGGGATTGATCCGCGATATACTTGATCGTGGGTCGCGGCCCAAAATGGGCCCAGATGCTAGAAACCTCCATATCATGTAGTCCCCCAATTTGGGGATTATTATCTTGGAGATAAGAGTTCGCAAATTTAGTTTTGAATTTTCGGGTTACCTGTACCCCACGTCCCCCCAGTTCGAAAGACGGAGATCGAAAATGTGGGGAGTGCACTTGGAACTGGTTTGTGCGGTTCCTCAGTGCAGTTACCGCATTGCACGAGGTACTCGTTTGAACTATAAGTTGTAGTGTTGGTATGGTGAATTCACGTCGAAAATCAAATCGAATATTAGTTTCGATGTAATCCTCGATGTAGCGCGTTTAATGTCGTGGGCCCCTGCTTTTGTCTGTTATAAAGGTCGGTACCTGCCTTGTCATCCCTCACTTATTTTATTCCCCCGTGTTGTCACTGTCGGGACTACATCGAATTTTACATCGGGAAATTTCCCCGATAGCTTCTTCGATATAGATTTCGATATATTTCTCGACATTGCTTTCGATATTCTGCGCCTTTTTTGCAATAAGTCTCCTTAGTTGTTTTGCCGGAGGATGGTTCGTGATAAGATATCTCCGAAGAAGAAAAAACTTGTTGTATCGCCGCAGTATTGTGCAGCTGGCCCTATTAGGCGGAATGCTTTCGTCGTGTCAGACGATGAATCTTCTGATTCTTAAACTTCTGCGAGAGACGCACCATTAGATGACGGTTTGGTGCAAGTCTCCGGAATCTCCGCCAATCTAAGGTTACCCCGAGTTCGTCTTCATGAACGGAACTCTCAGTTCCTTGATAAGTATGTCGTAATGCAGTCAAATATTTATGGTGGGAGCGTTATTGTTGGAGATCGCACTGCCATAGTGGAAGGTATTCGGTTGGAAGAGGATAGAATTAATGCTATGACCCTGGATCACGCTTCCCATCAACGTATGACTGCCAACCCTCCCCGGGTCAAAGTGACTCTGCCGCCAGCAGGCGCACCGGCTAACTATTGGCATCCTCGGGCTCGGGCTCGCTTTGAGGCATTGGCAGGGGGGCTTGGGGAAAGTTCCCATTCTGACCCACAACATTTTGCGGTGTCGCTCGGTGCCGGGAGTGGAGAGCTTGATCCTGATGAAGAAAGTTGTGATGAGGTCCCCGCTGTGCCGGCTGCTCCGAGCTCATCTGCTTCGGCGACAAAGCGTGCTGCGGCATCCCCTGGTAACGCTGATACTGAGGGGCCATCTGTCAGTAGAGCGCCATTGAGGGAAGATTACTCTTTTCTCCGTGATCCTCTTTCGGAACGGTTAATTATGCGGATTGGGAATAACAATATCCGTGAAGAGGATGTTATTCGAGGCTTGTAAACTATTTATGGAAATATTGATCCTTCTGAATTGTGCCGAGATCTGGGGGTGGAATTAGCACCGCGCATATGTCTGATGTTGCTATATACAGTAAGGAGCTTGCCCTGTTGTTTGTAGGCTGTTACTGATGTTCATACCCTCTTATTCGTTACTAATGATTATTCGGTTCTTTGGCAGTTTGGGCACACGTTCCATGAACTGTGCAGAGACTCGTCACGATGCTTTGGTGAAAGAACTACGTGCGATGATTGCGCGTAGTAAAATTAGTCGTGATCGTGTTAACAACCGGGCTCATGCTGCTGAAACTCAGAAATGCATTGCCCGTGACGCAGCGTGGAAATCATTGGTCGCTGAGGAAGAGATGAAAAAGGAATTGGCTAGTAGCTAGGCCG
This sequence comes from Linaria vulgaris, assembly GCA_948329865.1. Taxonomy (NCBI): domain Eukaryota; kingdom Viridiplantae; phylum Streptophyta; class Magnoliopsida; order Lamiales; family Plantaginaceae; genus Linaria; species Linaria vulgaris. Next base: position 81,245,459 of record OX415253.1, read on the forward strand.
AGACCCAACGTCTGCGTGCCAGTAATCTTAGGTTAGAGCGTGAACGCGATGCGTATCAAGAGTCCCTTGAAAACTTGGAAATTCAGAATGCGAAATTAACCGAAACTTTGGCTCGCCACGGGGTAACTGTATCTTCTCCTTATACCAAGGCATGTGCTGGTGATACTATAAAGGATAGTGATTATAACTTTGAAGACTCTCCCCTCTCATATGGGTGTACCCCAGTCGGGGCTGATATGCTTGGGACTACCGAGCCTTATGGTGGAAGGGTGCCCGTCTGGGCTGTCGCAAGATCGTACATTAAGGAACGTTATAGGGTCCCTCGTGCGATGCGGTATTTCCAGTTATTATCTGATCCAGAAAGTAGTAGTCCGAAATGGAATAAATACCCAGAAGTTTTGTCTCCCCGGGGAATGGATGAACTTGCTGACGATATTTGCGCCGAGCCTTGGAAATTTCCCGAATTTGAAATGAATGTATCTGGGCTTGGGCCCTTTCATCGGGACGATATTCGGGCCGAGTTGTTCACTGATCTCGCGAATAACGAGTTTCTTTACGATATGTAGTTGTGTTTTCGGCTGGTGACATTCTTTGATATTGTAGCAGTTATTTCTTCGGGCAAATTTTTGTATGCGAAGTGTGCCTCATGCTATTGACTGGGGGCCGCTTTCATGATGTTCTATGAAAGGCGTTTCATTTGTAGAATTCCTATCTTGTGTAATTCTTCGCGTGATCATGAATATTATGTCCTTGTCGTATAGTAATTGTGATAAGCTGATGAATGTCTGGTATTATGGGCGTGGAACCCCCCTTGTCTTTGGTTGGTGGTTTGTTACCACTCATGATTGAGAGCCATCCCCTTTTGAGGTTCGTCCCGTTATTGCAGGGAAACCGCTACCGTTTTATAATCAACCCCGTTATCACATGGAGTATTTTTCCCGTGGGTAGAGCATTTCCTTTGTCTTTTTGACTATGTCTCTTGGTGATTCTGTCACCGTTGAATATGGACGTCATTGAGCCCTGCAAAACATCATTGACAAGAAAAATTTTCGACATAAAAGCTAATACGAAAGCACGAAATGACGTGCATGTGTTATTTGAGGGATGTTCCCTCAATCTGGGAATATCTGCTTTACACTAGAAATAGTGTTTCCATAGTGTTCTATCATGCCCGTGGTACCCGTTTGTACCTGTTGTACCTGTTTGTACCTGTAAGAGGGCGATGTGTTAAATATATATCTAGGGGATATTCCCCAATTGTTTGTGCAATTCTCTGCACTTCTGCAATGTCCGCTTAGGACATATCCCTGCATCGAACATAAGATTGGGCCAAGCGACAAATAAAAAAGGTAATAAATGATAACGGTCGAGGGCTAGGTAACCCAGCCCGCCTACGTATCCCGTTGCATGGGGAATCAGACCGGCGTAGTTCCCCTTGGATCGGCCCCGTTATCACAGGGACTTTTTCTTGGATTGACCCCGTTATCACAGGGACTTTTTGAATCGACCCCGTTATCACAAGGGATTTTTTTTGGATTGGCCCCGTTATCACAGGGACTTTTTTGAATCGACCCCGTTATCACAGGGGATTTTTCTTCGATTGGCCCCATTATCACAGGGACTTTTTTGAATCGACCCCGTTATCACATGGGATTTTTCTTGGATTGGCCCCGTTATCACAGGGACTTTTTTGAACCGACCCCGTTATCACAAGGGATTTTTCTTGGATTGCCCCCGTTATCACATGGACTTTTTTGAATCGACCCCGTTATCACAAGGGATTTTTCTTGGATTGGCCCCGTTATCACAGGGACTTTTTTTTTTAATCGACCCCGTTATCCCAGGGGATTTTTCTTGTGTAGGTGACCCGGTACCGCTCCTGGGCAGAATCTTTCCTCCTTATCATGATAGTTTTAATGATAGATTGGTGCTGAACCGTATCCGGTTGCCTACGTATCCCGTGCAGGGAATCAAGCCTCGCATAGTTCTTTACATTGTTAATAGTGATTGAAATGCTGAATCTCTCAAGAATAAAAACGCCTGAGGTGTTGCACGTTCCATGGCCTGGGAAGGGACTCGCCGTGCATGTCCTCGAGATAATAATAGCCTTTCGCATTGGCGTGGGTGACCCTGTAGGGTCCCTCCCAATTAGCTTGTAGCTTCCCCACGTGTTTACTTGCTTTCACACTTTTCAACACCAAGTCACCCACTTGAAAGCTCTGGAGGTGTACTCGTTTATCGAAAATTTTGGCCATTGCTGCTTTGAAGGCCACCGTCCGTTGGTAAGCTTGCTCTCTTGTGGAACCAATCATTTCTAAGTCCATTTTTCGCAGTCGTGCAGCGTGCTGCGGGTCATACTCCGCAATTTTGTATGTTGGCATGCCAATCTCAACTGGGACTATCGCCTCGGACCCGTATACTAGAGTAAACGGTGCCTCTCCTGTGGATGTTCTGGGTGTAGTCCTATATGCCCATATAATACCTGGCAGTTAGTCGATCCAACTTCTTCCGGTGGCGTGTAGTCGTCGTTCCAAATATTGTTTAAGAGTCTTGTTGGTGGACTCCACTTGTCCATTTGCCTGTGGGTGGGACACCGCAGCAAAATGCTGGGATATTTTTAACCCTTTGCACCATGCGATCATTGTATTCCCTCTGAACTGGGTACCATTGTTCGATACCAGAACTCGGGGTAGTCCAAAGCGACATACGATGTTCTTCCAGACGAAGTCTATCATATTTTTTCTCCGTGATGTGCATTAAAGCTTCGGCCTCCACCCATTTCGTAAAGTATTCTACCGCTACCAAGAAAAATTTCTTCTGACCTCTAGCCATTGGTAGGGGACCGACTATATCGATTCCCCACTGATCAAATGGGCAAGTGATCTCTAGGGGCTGCATCAGTACAGCTGGCCTGTGTACTAGTTTGGCGTGGTACTGGCAACTCTCACAGTTGCGGCAGTACATGGTGGCGTCTTGTCGTACCGTTGACCAAAAATATCCCTGTCTTAATATTTTCTGGGCTAACGCCCTCCCTCCTGAATGATTTCCGCAACTACCCGCGTGTATCTCCTTCAGTATGTACTGGGCGTCCATCGGTGATACGCATCTCAGCAGCGGGCCTTCAAAAGATCTCTTATAGAGTTCGCCCTGGGAGGGTTCCATTTGCGAGGTAATCATATATCTCATCCTTCCAACACAGCGTACTTGCGATAGGAAAAATAAATTCCACGTCGACCCAATTTTTTGTTGGCTTTTGTCACCCCGATCGCAGGCCTAGAGGTGGTCAGCAAAGTCATGCGTTTTTCCATAAAGATGTCTGAGGAACTAGCGAATTTCGATAAAGCGCCGACCTTTGCATTTTCCGATTGAGGTATTTGTGTCAGATTGAATGTAGTGAACTTGGCCGCCAATTCTTTCAATTTTGCCAGATATAAAACCATGGTTTCCTGCTTTGCTTCGAAGAATCCCGATAAATGGTTAGCCACTAACTGCGAATCCGTGAAAACTTCCAAATGATCCGAACAGAGGGTCTTAGACATTCTGATTCCTGTCAGGACTGCCTCATACTCCGCCTCGTTGTTCGTTATAGGGAAGTTCATACTGATAGCGAAATCAAACTCCCTACGATCTGGGGACACCAGGTGAATTCCTGCTCCCTCGTCGTTTGCTGTGGAGGAGCCATCCACATGAAGTAGCCACGCTGCGGGTTTCGAACTGGGACCAGGGTCCTGGCTTACAGTAAATATATGGTGGCACGAATGGTACAAGCTGTTACCTAGTGCCTCCGCCATAAAATCGGCTAGCACCTGTGCCTTAATGGTCGTACGGGGACGGTACTCGATTCCAAATTCGCCCAATTCTATGGCCCATTTTACCAACCTCCCCGAGGTATCAGGGTTGGTCATATCTGGCGGAGTGGTTTGTCTGTCATGACCACTACTGGGTGTGCTTGGAAATAAGGTTTCAACTTACGAGCCGTCATAATGACGGCCAAGGCAAATAGTTCAATTTGCAGATAATTCTTTTCTGCTCCGTGAAGAACACAGCTGACGTAATGAACTAGAGATTTCTTTCCATTTGCTTCTTTCACTAATACTGTGCTAATGGTATTGGCGGAGACCGCCAGATATAGATAGAGCGTCTCGCCTGGATCTGGTTTCGCCAGGAGTGGTGGTGCCACCAGATACTCCTTGAACTGTTGGAACGCTCTCTCGCATTCTTCGGTCCACTGGAAGTCCTTGGCCTTCTTCAAGATTTTGAAGAAAGGAAGACTCCGCTCTGCTGAGGTAGCGATAAAGTGTCCCAAGGTTGTTATACGTCCCAAAAGGCACTGCACATCTCGTAATGAGCGTGGGGAGGCGAGATTCAACACGGCCTCTATCTTGTCTGGGTTGGCTTCAATTCCGCGCTCGTTAACCATGTATCCCAGAAATTTTCCTGCTGCCACTCCGAAGGTGCATTTCTTGGGGTTGAGCTTCATCCCATAGTTTCTCATAATGGCAAATGATTCCTCCAGATGCTCAATGTGATCCTGTGCCCTCAAACTTTTGATCAAAATGTCGTCCACGTATACCTCCATCGACTTTCCTATCAGGCTGTAAAACATCTTCGCCACCAACCTTTGGAACGTCGCTCCGGCGTTCCTCAGATCGAAAGGCATTACATGATAACAGTATATGCCCGTGTCCATAACAAAGGCTGTTTTCGGTTAATCCTCTGTTGCCATAAAAATCTGGTGGAACCCGCTCTTGGCATCCATGAAACTAAATAAGGCGCACCCGGCTGTTGAATCTACTAGAAGGTCGATCCTTGGCAACGGAAAAGGATCCCGCAGGCAATGCTTGTTCAAAATCTTTATAATCCACACACATTCTCCACTCTACTTCTTTCTTCAACACTAGGACGATATTGCTGAGCCACTCCGAATAATGCAATTCGTAAATATGCCCTGCTTTAAGTTTTTTCACAACCTCTTTCTCTGCTGCCTCGCTCTTCTCCTTGCTAAAGTTCATTTTCTTCTGTCGTATCGGTTTGGCCCGTGGATCAACATTCAACTTATGCTCTATAATCTTCGGGTCGATCCCGATCAAGTCAGAATCACTCCAGGCAAATATATCGAGATTTCTTCTTAAGCATTCAACCAATGCCTTCTGAATATCGGGCGGTATTGTAGCTCTTATCCTCAACTTGTGCTCCGGTTGTCCCGGGTCAATCTCTATTGTGATAAAATCTCCGGCCAGCTCCATTCTTGGTTCACCCTGATAAGGAATGATCGGCCTTTCCATCTCGGTGCGCTGCTCCTCATGATCAAGCCTCGACCTCTTGCCAGTCTTCATCACATTGGGATCTGTCTTGTTCAGTTCCTGCCCCTCAATACTTCGCTGCCTCTTTCCTGCCATTTTGTCTGACGAGCCCCCGATATAGAGAACCTTGGTTCCCACAGACAGTGCCACTGATTTGACAATAGATCGTTTTATATATGTACGAGTCTCAGTTACAAGTGGATAGTCTGGCAATACAACGAGTCTATCTCAAATCAGGCCTACACTATGTATCTCGTGTAGACTTGGTCTGGAACCTGTTGCTCGAGATCGGGGATAGGTCTTCGATATGACGTCGGTGATGATCCTCGATATGACGTCGGTGATGATCCTCGATATGACGTCGGTGATGGTCCTCGATATGACGTCGAGGATTGATCCCGATATGGCGTCGGTGACGATCTTCGATAGGATGTCGGTGACGGTCCTCGATATGATGTCGAGGATGGTCCTCGATATAGGAGACGGAATGCCGAAGTGGACAAGACTATGCCCAATATCGATATCGGGTATGATATCGAATATCTCTATTCGATGTGGTGCGGGATGGCCGAGGCCAGAATTGATTGCCTTTTTCGGTGTGCGGGGCAGGATATTTATAGGCGCGGCTGGCCTATATCGAATTCTATCTTCGACGTCATATCGGGATTGATCCCTGATAAACTTGATCATGGGTCGCGACCCAAAATGGGCCCAGATGCTAGAAACCTCCATATCATACCCGGTCGACCTCCGGTCCGGTTCTGAAAACACTGCTTACAAGGCATATAATGGCAAAGAGACGTGGGCACATTCCCACAACCAACTTTATGACATAATGGGCTAAACAAAACGGCGGATCTACACCCAAACTGGAAAAAAGACTAAAAATGGGCTCTAATCTACGAACCATTTGAAGGAAATCTCGAAGCAAGTCTCCCGCTTTGCATTATACGAACCGTGAGACTGAGGGACATCTGATAATGCATAAATACACAGGATAAAAAAAATACTGAAATACCCAGAGAAAAGGCCTCGTGGGAAGCCCCTCGTGAAAGATATATGTCGACACCCTGTCTATCGAAGGATCAAGGAGGGGATCGTTAGATCACCCATTCCCTACGAAGGATCCTCTATACAAAGTCATGTTCCATAAAGACCCTTTTCGATGAGGCACACATGTCATAAATGAATGTGAGACATTATTAGCACAAAACCTCCTTAAACCATAGACGACCCACATTGAAATACGGTAAGCAGATCCACCTCCACGAAGCTACATTAATAAACGTCCATCCGTTACATTAATTAATGTCAAGTTTTTTTTGATCATTAATTAATGTCAAGTTGGTGCTCACTCAAATGACCATGAATCCTATAAATAGAGTATAAATTCCCTCATTGTAACAAACTCGCATTCAGATAATTTAATTGTACTCTATATTCACTTTTGAGCATTCGTACTCGTATTATTTTACGCATAAAGAGATTTTGTAACCCAAAAATCTATTGCGTATAAGCCTTTATATTCATACACGTTCTCTCTACGAATAACATGAATTGCGTTCTGAACCACATCTTTACAATAATTAAAGAATTTCGCAACCCGAATAATTCCGTGTTATCAATATTTTTTGCTGATTGCATAAAATCATAAATGTTTCTCCTTTCTTGATTAACCTAATTAAAAGAATCAATATTTTCAATTTTTCGAGTGTTAGATTTGTGTTGGAGAAATTTGGAATTGAGTCCAAATATTTGTGAAAAGTGTGTGAATTGTAATTGCTTATTGAGAAGCAATTTTATTTGTTAAATAAAAATTCAAGATTAAATAAAAATCTGAATTTTAAATAAAAATGCACACTTATTGTATTACTTGAATGAGGACATTCAAATGTTTTGAATGACAAGTTTAATACACCCCCTTTAATGTTTGTGGTTGTTACATGTTTTTTTCACCTATAAAAGGAGGCATCCTCTCTTGTGTAAAATCATCCAACAAGCATACAAAACAAAGCTTTTTTTTTTCATAACATAGCATACATAATTTTTTGAGTTCCGCAAGTATTACAAAGTTCGATAGAGGAATCGTTCTTAGCTTCAAGACTATTCCACCGCGACGGACGTTGTACCTTGGGAGGTCGTTGCCATCGAGGGTTCGAAGCTGAACCGGCAAATTGATCTTAAGGGGAGGAGGTCTCACTTCCAACTCGTCCAATTCTCTCGAAGAAATTTTCTGACTCGTCTAATCCACTCCAAGGATTTATCATCAGTTGCTGAGAGGTAGTTTTAATTTTTTGTTGCGTTTCAATTCATATCTATGCATGTTTCTGGAAGTATTTCTTCTATGAATTGTTGATACGTGTTTTGTAGATTATTCTATTGTTTATTACGCTTACGTGCACGCACGGTAACCAACAATCTTAAGATCAATTTTATATTTAAGTATTTCGTGTGTTGCATGTTGAAGGTGATTTTATTTTTCAGAATTTGTTGAGTTTAATTTTGGTTTTGAAAAAAAAAACGTTTAATCTGCTTCTGTAAAGTTCAGAATTTAAATTGTGTTCTGTTGCTCACAATTAATCATTTTCTGTTTTCTAAGTCTGTTATAGCTTATGTTTTTAACGGATTGAAAACTAAATCTGGAAGTTCCAAAAATATTTCAAAAATTGCTGCTACTGTGATTCGATCACGAGACCTCCTACTTATTGCTAGCCATCTTTACCGTTAGGCTGTTACATTTCTTGAAGTTTAATTGCGCAGTTACATATTTATTACATTATAAAACTGCTGAATTGAAAAAAAAATTCCAAAGGCGTTACAAGCAGGATTCGAACCTGTAACCTCAGGATACCTTACTGTAATCCCTACCGTTAGACCAGCTTTTAATTCTGTTTAATGCATGCGTAAATGTTTACTTGACTATAGTGCTGCAGTTTATTATTTAGTATTAAATCTTTAACTCCCTTGCTATATAGGATATTGCTTTTGCATGCTTATGTGACTAAATTAAATTGTGAAAAAATTATTAAAAGCTTTTTGCTTTTAGAGAGAAAAAAAAAAAAAAAAGAGAATTAGTCGATTATATGCTTGTGATATTGCACGTGAGCCATTGAATATTGAGAAGAAATTGCAAAGTGACTCGTGACAAGTCCATAATTGCACGTGGATCAATAAAAAGAATTTCAAAATAATTCCAAGTATTGAGACTTGTGAATTCGAAGGAAATTCAAAGTGAGAATATCTATACAGACGGTTCTGTCGCAGAAAGGTGGAGTGTAAGCGGACTTGTCCCTCCACTGGCCTGGGAACCTAATATTCTGTCGCAGAAAGGTGGACTTTAAAGAGGTTTCGTCCCTCCACCGGCCTGGGAATATCTGTATAAATATTTGAGTTGAGAATTCTCAGCGATACTAATCGAAATAATTGTGAGAATTATTTAGTAATGGCGGCTGAAAATTCAAAGAACAACTCGAATGGATGGTGGGTAGACACTGGGGCTACTCGACACATCTGCACCAATAGGTGGATGTTTAAGACCTATAAACCAGTAGAGAATGAGCAGGGTTATAAGAGGAACTCTGTTATCTCGAAGGTTGAGGGCGAAGGCACGGTTGTGGTGAAGATGACCTCGGGGAAAGAGTTGACCCTGAAAGAGGTGCTTCATGTTCCAGAGATTCACAGGAATCTAATATCTGGTACAGTGCTAAACAAGAAAGGGTTCACACTTGTCTTTGAGTCAGACGAGGTCATCCTATCTAAGGGTGGAACCTTTGTGGGCAAGGGTTATTTGTCGGACAATCTGTTTAAGATGTCTGTAACGACAATAACGCCTAAAGCTAAAATTAAGACTAGCAATGAGGCTAGCACGTCCGTTGATGTAGTAACTGTGAGAGATTACTCGTGTGCCTCATTATGGCATGGTAGATTAGGTCATGTGAACTTTAAATCTTTACAAAGATTAAGTTCACTAAACTTAATACCAAAATTTAACATCAACCATAAGCACAAGTGCGAGACTTGCGTCGAAGCGAAAACGGCAAAGTCCTCGTTCCACTCTATTGAGCGAAGCTCTGAACCACTGAGTTTGATCCATACTGATGTATGTGATATTAAGTATGTACAATCTAGAGGCGGTAAAAGTTATTTTATAACGTTTATCGATGATTGTACAAGATATTGCTATGTCTACTTAATGAGAAGTAAAGATGAAGCAATAGACATGTTCATTCACTATAAGAATGAAGTTGAGAACCAACTCGGAAAGAAGATCAAGAATCTTCGAAGTGACCGAGGAGGCGAATATGAGTCGCCATTTGCACAACTTTGTGCAGAAAGTGGGATCATTCATCAAACTACAGCGCCATATTCTCCCGAGCAAAAAGGTATTGCAGAAAGGAAGAATAGAACGTTGAAGGAGATGATGAATGCGATGCTCATAAGTTCTGGTCTACCTCGGAATATGTGGGGGGAAGCTTTGCTCTCCGCCAACCATGTGCTCAATCGCCTACCGCACAAAAGGTTGGATAAAACGCCTTATGAATTGTGGAAAGGACGCGCGCCTTGCTACAAGTTCTTAAGGGTTTGGGGCTGTCTAGCAAAGGTCCCAATTCCTCCTCCTAAAAGGACTAGGATAGGACCTAAGACAGTTGATTGTGTATTCATTGGATATGCGCATGATAGTAGCGCCTATCGGTTTTTGGTACACAAGTCAGATAACCCTGAGATGAGTGTGAATACTATCATTGAGACTCGAGACGCTTCATTCTTCGAGGAGATATTTCCCCACAAAACTCGATTCATTGAGTAAACGAAAAGAAATGTGGGGGTGAGAGAATCTCAAGAAGATGAAGAAGAACAAAGTCCGAGAAGAAGTAAAAGAGCTAGAAAAGAGAAATCTTTTGGCTCAGATTTCCTAACATTCATGTTAGAAAACGATCCGACTACTTTCAAGGAAGCAATGTCCTCTTCGGACTCGATTCTTTGAAAAGAAGCGGTAAACAATGAGATAGATTCTGTCTTACAAAACCACACGTGGGAGCTAGTGGATCTTCCTCCGGGAAATAAACCACTAGGACACAAGTGGGTCTTCACGAAGAAGATGAAAACCGATGGTACCATTGACAAGTACAAGGCGAGACTTGTAGTCAAGGGGTATAGACAAACAGAAGGTGTTGATTATTTCGACACGTATGCTCCTGTTTCCAGTAAAACGTCAATTCGTTTAATCATTGCTCTCGCGGCTTTGTTTAATCTTGAGATCCATCAAATGGATGTGAAAACGGCGTTCTTAAATGGAGACTTAGAAGAGGAGATTTACATGGAACAACCCGAAGGGTTCGTGGTTCCAGGTAAAGAGAAAAAGGTGTGCAAACTTGTCAAATCCTTATATGGGTTAAAACAAGCACCTAAACAATGGCACGAAAGATTTGATAACGTTATGCTTTTAAATGGATTTCGTATAAATCAGAGTGACAAATGTGTTTACGTGAAAGGAGAGGAAAAGGACTATGTTATAGTCTGTCTCTACGTAGATGACATGATCATTGTCGGTAATAATAATAACATTAATATTACCAAGAAGATGTTGTCACGAAACTTTGACATGAAAGACTTAGGTCTTGCAGATGTCATACTTGGGATGAAAATCACCAAGACACCAGATGGCTATGCACTGTCCCAGGGTCATTACGTCAAGAAAATTCTTAACAAGTTTGACAAGGGAAGCGATGCTATTGCGAGAACACCAATAGAAGTGGGGTGTAATTTGCACAAAAACTATGGAGATAGTGTGCATCAGTTAGAATATTCAAGGATCATAGGCAGTCTCATGTACCTCATGAACTGTACTAGACCTGATATTGCGAACTCGGTGAATAGACTGAGTAGGTATACAATCAATCCCAGTACTGAGCACTGGAAAGCGATAGTTAGAGTACTTAGATATCTAAGATACACTGCTAACTATGGATTGCATTATACCAGACATCCAGCGGTCATAGAGGGCTATTCGGATGCGAATTGGATTGCAGACTCCAAGAATATAAGATCTACGAGTGGATACATATTCATAATTGGAGGTGCATCAATTTCTTGGAAATCGTGCAAGCAGACGTGCATTGCAAGATCAACTATGGAATCTGAGTTCATAGCGTTGGATCTTGCAACTGACGAGGCTGACTGGCTTCAGAGCTTCCTTCAAGATATTCCGATGTGGCCAAAGCCAGTGGCTCCTATTAGCGTGCACTGTGATAGTCAGGCAGCTATAGGTAGAGCACAAAGCAATGTGTACAATGGGAAGTCTCGACACATACGTCGAAGACATAAGAGTGTACGACAGTTGTTGAAAACTGGCGTAATTTCCTTAGACTTTGTGAGGTCAAAAGAAAATATTGCAGACCCATTGATGAAAGGTCTAGCGAGAGACCAAGTAGAAATTTCATCGAGGGGAATGGGATTGAAGCCCACGAAAATGACCTTCAACCACGATGGCAACCCTACCTGAATTGTAAACCCCAATTTGCAGGTTCAAAGGGACAACCGAATTGTGAGAGGTGAGGTCGAACAAAGCACTCGGGAAATTGAGTTCCTAACCCATTTCTATGATGAGAGAGTGATAGACCTGTACAGTGAAGGAGAACTTGAGGTTCTAATGATCCTTATGGCTTGTGACACGAGCGGGGTATTACAGGATACCCTTAATGAGAGATCACCTATGTCGAATGTGAAGGGGCCGCTTCGTTGAGATGAGTTAAAGGGCTAAATCTCTAGAGCGTTCGATGAATTTTGCCAAGGCAAGTCCAGGGCCGAAATGGACAACAACGAAAGGACGAAAAGTAATACTGGAATGAGTTGTGTGAGTATCATTGTCTTGGTATACACAAAACGCCGAATAGTTCAAGGCATCACGTCCACTGATTGGCAAGTATATCCGATGGTATTTCGCTAAGGAAGGTTCAAGGCCCAAAACCACCTTTCCTGATGCAACAAGTTCCCGCGGAACTCGGAAATTGCATTTAGCATTGCTAGGCTCACGTGCATTTCAACCAATTACATTCATGTGGGGGATTGTTGGAGAAATTTGGAATTGAGTCCAAATATTTGTGAAAAGTGTGTGAATTGTAATTGCTTATTGAGAAGCAATTTTATTTGTTAAATAAAAATTCAAGATTAAATAAAAATCTGAATTTTAAATAAAAATGCACACTTATTGTATTACTTGAATGAGGTCAAAATAATTTGATGACATTCAAATGTTTTGAATGACAAGTTTAATACACCCCCTTTAATGTTTGTGGTTGTTACATGTTTTTTTCACCTATAAAAGGAGGCCTCCTCTCTTGTGTAAAATCATCCAACAAGCATACAAAACAAAGCTTTTTTTTTTCATAACATAGCATACATAATTTTTTGAGTTCCGCAAGTATTACAAAGTTCGATAGAGGAATCGTTCTTAGCTTCAAGACTATTCCACCGCGACGGACGTTGTACCTTGGGAGGTCGTTGCCATCGAGGGTTCGAAGCTGAACCGGCAAATTGATCTTAAGGGGAGGAGGTCTCACTTCCAACTCGTCCAATTCTCTCGAAGAAATTTTCTGACTCGTCTAATCCACTCCAAGGATTTATCATCAGTTGCTGAGAGGTAGTTTTAATTTTTTGTTGCGTTTCAATTCATATCTATGCATGTTTCTGGAAGTATTTCTTCTATGAATTGTTGATACGTGTTTTGTAGATTATTCTATTGTTTATTACGCTTACGTGCACGCACGGTAACCAACAATTTGTTAGCATATGCAGTTCTCAGTTTGCAACACGCTTCATTGGCGTTTTGGGAGCAAGAGACAAGAGGGGATGTTGGTCCGCTTACAACCGTTTGGATCGCAAGAAGCATGAGTTTGTCTTAACCAACCCATGCCTTATATTATTAGTCTGTAACCGGTGGACATGGACAAGTTATGTCTATGAATCCCATTAGATCATATCCAAGAAACATAATAGTCATTTTTTAGCTCCACATTAAGTAGTTTTCGCCTTTAGAGAGTTTATGACGGATAAGTATGGCTCAATTAATTGAAACGACTTGAGGAAAGTTTTGAACTGGACCAGTGGTTGTGTGGTTGTGTTATTTGACATAACACTAATGGTTGTGTTATTTGACATAACACTAACTTCACTAGGTTCACACTCATGTTTGATATGGCAGTAGAATGAAAGCCGAAAGGGAGGAAAGGCAGGAAAGGAAGGAGGAGCCTAAAGCTCTCGTACCATAAAGAATTTAACACAAAGATAAGTGAAATTGATTTTTCATTGTATTAGTGAACACGTTACAATGTCTTTTTATAGTACAATCTTCTCTAAACTAACAAGAAATGCTAATCAATATAAGTTGTACATAACATTACATACACAAATACAGATTCAGTAAAACACCGAAGAATATTAACTCTTATTAATAAAATATCATAGAAGATGGTTTCTTGTTGTAATCATGTAGAAGAATATGTCATAGACTTATCACACTAAACATATCATAAAAAGGTGAAGATACAAGTTTTTTGTTCTTAAGGTACAAACTATTTGAATAGAGTATACAATATGAGGCTAAATGTTTCATTCATACACACGTATATATATATATATATATAACTATAATATAAGAATCGAAAAAAAGATTCTCTGTCCACTTTTGTATTCCAATTTTGCCCCTGTTAGTTCAATTAATTACTGTCTTATATTTTGTTTTTACAGTAATAAATACTTTGAGAGCCCGCACGTATTAATCGATTGGGAACCACAAAATATAAATTTCTTACCACTTAATAGCGTTGGCGTCCTTCGTAAATTGCAAAATGGTCCTTTTATTTTTTAGTTCTTTCAATCTAGCCTTTAAAGTTTCACATTTCGCACTTACGGACCCACTGTGAATTGTCGAATGGTCCTTTTAAATTTTATTTCTTTCAAATTTACCCCAAAATTTTATATTATTTATTTATGGGCCCTACTATAAATTGTTAAACGGTCTCTGTTCACTTTTGCATTCCAATTTTGCCCCTGTTAGTTCAATTAATTACTGTATAATATTTTGTTTTACAGTAACAAATACTTTGAGGTCCCGCACGTATTAATCGATTGGAGTTCAATTAATTACTGTCTTATATTTTGTTTTACAGTAATAAATACTTTGAGGGCCCGCACGTATTAATCGATTGGGACCCACAAAATATAATTTTTTTACCACTTAATAGCGTTGGTGTCCTTCGTAAATTGCAAAATGGTCCTTTTATTTTTTAGTTCTTTCAGTCTAGCCTCTAAAGTTTCACATTTCGCACTTACGGACCCACTGTGAATTGCCGAATGGTCCTTTTAAATTTTATTTCTTTCAAATTTCCCCAAATTTTTATATTATTTATTTATGTGCCCTACTATAAATTGTTAAACGGTCTCTGTTCACTTTTGCATTCCAATTTTGCCCATGTTAGTTCAATTAATTACTGTATTATATTTTGTTTTACAGTAATAAATACATTGAGGTCCCGCACGTATTAATCGATTGGAGTTCAATTAATTATTGTCTTATATTTTGTTTTACAGTAATAAATACTTTGAGGGCCCACACATATTAATCGATTTGGACCCATAAAATATAAATTTCTTACCACTTAATAGCGTTGTGGTCCTTCGTAAATTGCTAAATGGTCCTTTTATTTTTTAGTTCTTTCAGTCTAGCCTCTAAAGTCACATTTCGCACTTACAGACCCACTTTGAATTGCCGAATGGTCCTTTTAAATTTTATTTCTTTCAAATTTACCCCAAATTTTATATTATTTATTTATGGGCCCTACTATAAATTGTTAAACGGTCTCTGTTCACTTTTGCATTCCAATTTTGCCCCTGTTAGTTCAATTAATTACTGTATTATATTTTGTTTTACAGTAATAAATACTTTGAGGTCCCGCACGTATTAATCGATTGGAAGATTCCCTGTCCACTTTTGCATTCCAATTTTGCCCCTGTTAGTTCAATTAATTATTGTCTTATATTTTGTTTTACAGTAATTAATACTTTGAGGGTCTGCACGTATTAATCGATTGGGACCTACAAAATATAAATTTCTTAATAGCGTTGGGGTCCTTCGTAAATTGCAAAATGGTCCTTTTATTTTTTAGTTCTTTCAATCTAGCCTCTAAAGTTTCACAATTCGCACATACGGACCCACTGTGAATTGATGAGTGGTCCTTTTAAATTTTATTTCTTTCATATTTACCCCAAAATTTTATATTATTTATTTATGGGCCCTACTATAAATTGTTAAACGGTCTCTGTTCACTTTTGCATTCCAATTTTGCCCCTGTTAGTTCAATTAATTATTGTATTATATTTTATTTTACAATAATAAATACTTTGAGGTCCCGCACGTATTAATCGATTGGGACCCACAAAATATAAATTTTCTTACCACTTAATAGCGTTGTGGTCCTCCGTAAATTGCAAAATGGTCCTTTTCTTTCAATCTACCCTCTCAAGTTTCACATTTCGCACTTACGGACCCACTGTGAATTGCCGAATGGTCCTTTTAAATTTTATTTCTTTCAAATTTATCCCAAATTTTTATATTATTTATTTATGGGCCCTACTATAAATTGTTAAACGGTCCTCTTATTTTTAGATTCTTTAAATTTTGCCCCAAAGGTTTTACGCTATTTATTTATGGGTCCTACTGTAAATTGTTAAACGATCCTCTTACTTTTAAAATCTTTCAGTTTCGCCCTAAAAGTTTAGCTACTATAATCTTTTTTGGTTTTGCAACAGTAAATAGCTTATGGGTCCGCGTGTATTAGACAATTGGGATCCACTTAATATAAAACTAATTAGGGTGTTCGTTGTAAATTTTGGGATAGTCCTTTTAATATTTAATTCTTTCAGTTTTGCCTCGTATGTTTTACGTTACGCACTTATGGGGCCCTTTTGTTAAATGCCGACACATATATGCCTTGATAAGACACGTTGAATATCTCGATTTAGGGCATACAGAGCTATGGCTAGAGCTTGTGCGAGATCAAAGAAGACATGATGAAGGTCGTACGGTACGACATGAAGCTAAGAGACCAAAGTGATGATTTACTTCTCTGCCGAAACGAATGGAGGCATGTGATTCATGTGCATGACTCGACGTGATACTTTCATGATTAATATCCGGGATCAAAGAAGACATGATGAAGGTCGTACGGAACGGCATGAAGCTCAGAGACCTAAGTGAAGATTTACTTCTCGACCAAAATAAATGGAGGTAGAGGATTCATGTGCGTGAGTTGACGTGATACTTTCATGATTAATATAGCATACCGCAATTTATAGGGGTTGCAAGCTTGATTCATGATAAAATTAATCCGTACCATGCTTATACATTATAAAATAGATACTCAATAATAAGAATGTAAACAAATTTGGTCGTCCATCTTTCGTTGTTCTAAAGTTTGACTAATTACTACATGTTTGTTTTGCAATAATAAATAAGTTGTGGTCCTATGCGTATTAAGTGATTGAGACCCGCATATCATATCTTATCTTATAATATAGTAATAATGGATTTTTTTTTATCGTCCATGTTTCATTGTTCCAATTTTGCCATTCTAAGTTCAATTAATTACTACATTCTGCTTTGTTTTGCAGTAATAAATAACTTGTGGGTCCGCAGGTATTAATTGATTGGAACCCGTATAATATAAAATTGATTCACATTTAATAGCGTGGGGGTCTGTGGTAAATTGTTGAACAATCTTTTTAGTTTTTAATTCTCTTGATCTTGTCTCAAAAGTTTTACATTGCGCACCCGCTATAAACTGTCAGATGGTCCTTTTAGTTTTTGAATTCTATCAAATTTGCACCAAAAACTTTATGTTACTTAATTATGGGCCTCAGTGTAAATTATTGTACGGTCCTTTTATTTTGAAATTCTTTCAGTTTTGCCCCAAAATTTTAGCCAATTTTTTTAAAGTATTAAATAACTTGTATACCCGTGCGTATTAAACAATTGGGCTTTGCTTAATATAAAATTGATTAACACTTAATAATGTGGTAGTCCATTGTAAAATTTGGAACATTACTTTTAATTTCTAATTCTTTCAGTTTTCCTTCAAATGTTTTACGTTATGCATTTATGGGGCCACATTTTTGACCGCAGACCCATAGATGCTCCGGTAAAATGCGTTAAATATCTCGACTTAGGGCGTACCACTATAGCTCGTAGGAGACGAAGAAGAAATGGATGGCGGCATGAAGCTCAGAGAGGTAAGTGAATATTTACTTCTCAGCCGAAACAAATGGAGGCAAAGGATTCATGTGCACCACTCGACTTCATTTTTTTGTGGTTAATATAGCGTACACAAATTTATTAAGATTGCAGGCTTGGTTCATGATAAAATTAACTGGTACTATATTTATACATTGTAAAAGTTAATTCCAAAGTTATATTAAATTTTGTTAAATATATACTCAAATTAGCTATCGTTAAAATTAAAACTCTTTTAAAAAATAATATTTAAAGTATCGAATACAATAAAATGCGCCCGTGCGGAGCACGGGCCATGTAACCTAGTATATATATATAAAAGTTGGCCAAATAATTACGTCGTAATGAATAATAATCTCCAACGCTAAAGATTATTAAAGATGAATAAGTTAAAAGAATGAGTTCAGGTGGACCTACTTGCAACTCTTTTTGTATCATATGTGCTTTAACTTGACCGCGTTCTAAGTGCCACATTTCGTACTACACAATATAAGGTTATAGACATCGGGCAACCTCTCCAGACAAATAAAATTTATTTTAAGTCAGTGACTATGCACCCAATTAGATACTACCGCAGCTGCTCAACATCAAAATTGGCACCCAAAAACCAAACCACTGAGTATGCCAAACTAACCAAACATACAAGAATGGCGCTGGCCCATTCTTGGAGAAATTATTAGGTGTACGTAAGAGAAATTATTAGGTGGTATACCAATTAGTTAAAACTATCAAACACGATTTGAGTGACTGTTATGAGTGGTTATCTTTTATAATATAGAAAATATTTTTAATTTCAATTCTTGACTGCATCACATCATTAATACAACGGCTGTATCTAACAATTTTGTCTATCCTAGAGCCGACGATGCAGCCCGACCAAACTTTAACTGGCTTATATTAGATCCCACCGGGTTGGGCCATGCATGATACTACAATGCTTAACCTAAATTAAGAAATTCAATATTCACCATAAGTCATATGTGAAAGGAGTAAATATTGAGTTTTTGACAATTCATAACAATAGCCCGTTGTAGACAAATAAATTTTGTCTACTCTAATTAAATATTGACAAGTATCAAATTAATTATTAGAAATTAAATTAATTTTTTTTTATTTTTAATTTGATTTTACTAAATTAAATTGCAATTATTAATATGTTAATTAATTGATTTTTTAATATCTACTTGATGGCCAATCAAATAAAGCCACATGAAAAAGATGGAGAATTGGAACCAATCAAATAAAGCCACGTGAAAAAAAAATGATTATGTGATGCAACCAATCAAACAAGGCCATGTGGAAAAGATGATATATTTCAACCAATCACATTATTACACGTGGAAATATGATGTGTTCTAGATATTTCTTGATAAGCAAGCTAAATTAAATCCATGCTTATCTTGAAAATAAAATCGACCAATCACAAGCAATGAGCTCTAGGTTTTTTACAACTATAAATAAGGGCCCTCTCATAAAGAAAAAGACACACACATATTCATAAGTTGAAGAGGAAAATGCTCTAAGTTTTTCGCTCCACCAAGTTCATCCATCTTCAAGCGTTCTTCGCGGGATTCAATGCGTTATTCGCGAAAACCTTTGTTTGATCAATCATCAAGCGTCATGTCCACCAAATAACAGTTTTTTGAAGATCGCACTTCTGCCAAGGAAGATCGAGCTTCAACAAATTCAGCATATTCGACATCAAGTTCATACTATTCTTTAACGATCTTCAAGCCCAAAGTCCATTTGATTCGAGAACAAGTTGCAAGGCCCTCGAAAAACTGTTTTTGAAGATCAAATTCCTTTTCAAAGAAGATCAAAGTCCACATATCCGAAGAACTGAAGACGAAGATCATATCGTTCTGCATCAATCTTCAAATGAAATTCGAAGTCAAAAATCCGTTCGATCCGAGATCAAGCTGTCAAGCCCTTGCAACGACGTTTGTCAAATATTCAAGTACCTTGAAAAAGATCGAAGTGAAGATTTCCTTCAAGATTTGTTTAAAGTTCAAGTCATTGTCCTTGTAAAATCGAATCAGAGGATCAAAGAGATTGTTACTCCATAAATTCATCAAATTCACAAGTTTTATTTGATCAACTATTTTTCCGTCTTTTATTTTAAAGACTCAGAAAATTTTGTTGCTACACCCACAACCACATTCATTTAATTAAGAAATTATAGATGAATTAAGTCACAAATGTAGTCCATCATCATAATTAGACGAATATATATGTTTTGGACTGATTGATGTAGCATCAAAATGGTTGTATTCTTAATTATAGATTTAGTTCGTATAAATAACTGGGCGCAACGAATAGCGCTGGAAATATGAGGGTTGTTAACAACATAGGTCTACTATACAAAGTACGCAAGAATGTAATGTCACTTATCTAATCCAAACATCGTCTTCCCGACCATTAGCGATACCCTTTAAAATGAACATAGGAACGCATGAGAGATGAGCTCTTTTGCAGGAGAAAACATAAAGCTTAAAATGAGTGTGTGAGCCTCCCCTTATGTTGATGGCTCAATATGTTCTTGTAAATGGAGTTCCTTGGTCACTTCTCTCTGTATACAAGACATTCAAACTAGAGGCCCTTATGTTGAAACATCTTTATTTCTAATGGACTTACAATGTCCATATCGATTAAAGCGTTAAAACGTTTCATTAATCTCCTTTAAGATTATAGACGATGAAGGGTGTTTGGTGTCGTTCAAGTATACAACACTCTAGCAACAATCACCCTCGTTCCCAAATTTAAGTAGTATTCTAAACATGTCCTTTTCCTAATAAGTCATAGATTTGCCTTAAACTCGCTATTTTGTTGGTTTAAACGAACCTCATATTTGTGAATGGTGCGAGCCTCATGCATGATTTATCAATACGAACCTCGTGTTTGACTTAATACCCCGTCTTATGTCGATTACTTTGATCACGACACCGAGTTTCTTTCTCGAAACCATAACTAACACACTTTTTTCGGA
Organism: Linaria vulgaris; assembly: GCA_948329865.1. Classification (NCBI taxonomy): domain Eukaryota; kingdom Viridiplantae; phylum Streptophyta; class Magnoliopsida; order Lamiales; family Plantaginaceae; genus Linaria; species Linaria vulgaris. The sequence continues at coordinate 81,266,034 of OX415253.1, forward strand.
GATGTGATAGTCTAGATGTAATCATATAACAAGAACACTCTTTATGATGTAAACTCTATGGAAACTAGGGATTTGCCTTGATGAGCCGACCTCAAATTGGATTAGTGATCAATTTCTAGGTTTCATCGTAAACCTAATTGGTTACTTCCAGTTACGTAAATCAATAGTTCCGACTGCACTCAAAAGTAGGACATTTCTCACTTTAATAGGAACTTATGTACCAGAAACAATAGTATCTCCAATTATGGCCCATCTCGGATGTTTAGACATTTATTTTTATTTTCACACACTTTAGATTTATTTTAAATCTCATACGTCCACAATAGTTTGCTCCAGCCACCTTGTTAAGTCTTGCTTATTCTGAGGAATGGACAAAGAAAATAAATGGAGATGTAGGTCTTTGGTGACTTAGTGAGATTTTCAGTAACAATAATAGATGTAACAAATATGTGAAATTTGATATGGTATGAAAGGGAAAACATTAGAACTGGAAGTTAAAGAATAACAAACGAATAACAAGATAATGAACTCGTGCATCTCATATAACATATTCAACCTTCTTTCATCCAGTATACTACCTTGTACCTCCCAACGAGGAGTGACCTCGAAAATAGATCAAGAGACATACTCGAGTACATGCCAACCTAGCACGCGGTTACAACCAACTCCTGACTGCAAGCAGCACCTAGATAAATGGGTATCGAGCGAATTTACTTAAACCGACAACCCTTGCTGCCCAGCAGTAAATCTTCTCAATCCCTGGGCCCAACTTCCCAAAGGCGCCCCAATGGGTATAACAGATAAACAATAAGCTAGTAACCCAGACAGTGTCCGTTTCTTTTGAGCTACATGTCCCGAACATAGTTCGTTGCTCGTTGCACAGTTCAAAAACCAACATGTGGATTATCATATTGGAGAAATTATTGTAATTATGAAAAATGATTAAGAATCCATGGTCCAAGGATATTTCAACATTAATCAAAAGGATTAGGTTAGGAAATGAGATCATAAATGAAAACGATTTTGTTAAAAGAATCAGTTGTTCTCCATTTAGAGTCAAGAATCACAAGTACTCAGTCCAAGTTCCTCAAGTCGGGTGCCAAACAGGGCTTAAAAGTATTATAAATCTCACCTGCGACAGAAACTTCGTGTTCGGGAAATTCTGCGCAGTCTCCTAAATAAATTTAAATGCGTTATTAAATTTAAAATAATAATTAACTTTTATAGTTTGTTATATTTTCTCGTATGTCCTTCTTATCTTTGATTACAACCAAGTCAAGAAATAGAAATAGGACAAATAATCACATTTTAACTCGGTTCTCGCGATTTCACCGTAAGGTTATTAGTTTCTTAATAAAATCCTTGTATGAACTATTTAGGCATACTTATTTTATTTTAAGGTTAATTATTCATTATAAACTCTTTATTTTAACATAAGACTCATATATAATAATTTATAGACGTTTCTAGGCTTACTACTTATTAACAATACATATTGTTACATATATAAGGAGTCATAAAGATATAATTTCGTAGAATTAATTTAAGATGAAACTTTAATTATTAACTTGGAAACAAGGTTATATAATCAGGTTATAACTTAGATCATAACTCAATTTCACACTTTGATTTGAAATTAAGAAGAAATTAAGTATGAATATATTTTCTACAACATGTAATTAAAAGAAAAAATCATAATTAATACATATACTTGACTAAAACTTATAACAAATGGGTTTTAACATATCTTTCATGACTTTATTAACTACTACATATAATCAATTTAAAGATTAGTATCATTATGAATAGATTAATTTGAAGAATCAAAAGAGATATGCTATTAGGGCTGAAAACTGCAACAAGCTTAAAATTACTTTAAATCGACCCTTCTAATCAATTGTAATTCCAAATATTTTTAAGGGCTATTGTTTTAAACACACTTAGGAAGATGTGTATAAAGCAGTTTTCCAAAATTTTAAGCCTTGGTATTGTTTTTATATCTTTCAAGCTCATGGGTAAAACTGTAATTTTTGGGAAGAATTAGAATTTGAGCTTTCTCACAATTTTTGAGTTTAGGAACTTCTGGAAATATTTTATTTGAGTAGAGGACGAAAAGTGAGAGAACTTTGGTGAAGAAAGCATATGCAGACTCTTAGGGAATTTTGGTGTAGAATTTTTACAAAGAAAAAGGCTTGTATTTATAGCCAAACTTACATGATTGAGGTAATTAAGTCATCAACTACATAGATACTATTTAGATTATTATATTCAAGTATTTTACTTTGTTTTTTTTCCAGAATTTTCAGTCATGTTTGATGTAACAATATTTTATTCAAATATATTCTATTATTAATTATATAAAATTATTATTATGAAGACTTTTTCATTCAAGCTTTTAATGTTTGGGCCTATTATGGTTCTTCATGTCCCAACTATTACTTCTTGGTGCCCTAGTGAAGAAAAAAAATATGATTTCAATAATTATTTATTTTTATTATTTTATCTAAATTTAAATTAAAATGATTGAATCAATATTTAAAATATTTGGGGCCAAATAATAATTTTTAAAAGATGAAGGGCTTAAAGGCAATTAACCAAATAATTTATTTTTTTCTTTTCTTTAAGAAGTATCTATATAATACTTATATTCTTATATATATACTAGGTTACATGGCCCGTGCTCCGCACGGGCGCATTTTATTGTATTCGATACTTTAAATATCATTTTTTAAAAGAGTTTTAATTTTAACGATAGTTAATTTGAGCATATATTTAACAAAATTTAATATAACTTTGGATCCTCCAACATTTAAAACTACATCTTCTCATACATACATTGGACGTTTGACAAGTATCCAAGATTAATTTAAATAAAATGAGAATGCTAATTCTTATCTTATCAATCTCCTTGATTTTTTTTCCACAATATCTTTGCAAAAATAACCTCTCTCTAAATTAGGGAACTGATGATGATCATATTGATTACTACAAAACTTAAAAAAATTATTATTTGTGGATGGAACGAAATTCTACAATAAATAAGATCCAAAAAATTTAATTTCAGCAAAGAACAACTAATCAACTATCAACTAATTAAAGATATGAACTATATATCATCTGTCAACCAGATTTTGTAATGAACAAGATAAAAAAACTTATTTCAACAATAAAAAGTACAATTATCAACAAAAGATAGGAACTTATTGATAGACATAAGTATTATGTGATACAATATTCTTGATTTAATATTTAGTATTAATAAATAGAAAATATTTGTTCACCAAAAAAAATAGAAAATATTTAATTGGATTGGTTGATAATATATATAGTATATATATATATATATATTTGATAATCAGATGAGCTACAAATATTAGGGAAAGTATTGGGCAATTATTTTAATCTTTTTCTACAATAAGACATTATGATTTTGTATTATGTTTAAGTTAAACTAAATATAATGAGTCATTTATAACATAAATTAACTTCGTTCTCAAAATAATTACATGACCAATGTATTTAAAAAAAAATAGTTTTACTTCAAATTTGTTACCATATGCTCTAACATAGCTAAGGACATAATTAATTGTGAATATTACTTGGGAGGTGGGGGTGGTGGACAACGTGATATTTTCAAAAATATTTTTAGTGTACATATTTTTTTTACCATGGTAAATCTTATCCTTTGTGTTACGTTCAATTTATTTTAATGGTCATTGTAAACATAAATTAAATTCGTTCACATCACAAAATGCTTAAGATATCAAGAAAATACATTATATTATATATAATTAATTAATGCATACATTATATACGTTAGTGTTTTTGGGTATAGAAAAAAAAGATTTTAACTTTTCATTATAAATTCCGTTTAATCTACAAATCTTAAATTTGTGATCAAGTTAATGAGTTTTAAATTCCAATTTGAAGGGAAGTGAATCTTACAAAATATTCGAAGAGAAAATTAAGGAAATTAGCAAATAAATTCTACTTAAGTTAATTGATTGGACACGTGTCAAACATCAAAGGCATGTAGAGAGGATTTGTGTTTTTTTTTTTCATTTTTTTTTAAAAAGAACCTTGGCGTTTTTTTGCCTACTCATAATATTACCAAATTGGGCACTTTATGGGAATCAAAATGTTTCCTGCAGGACCACATGTCTGAGTTACGCACACATACCTTAACATAATAATATATTATAGTAGTTAGGCTTACATAGGAAAATTGTTAATTCAAAAAATAATGTATATAGAAAAACAACTTTTGTAATAATATTTTCAGCTTTTGATATCAATCCCATCGCGTTATCTTTTTCAATACGTGAAACAAAATAAAGAGGCTAAAAATTGTACTGAGCTATAACGTAACTTATACCAATTATTTTTTTGCTAGAAAAGAGGTAAAAAGTCGTTAGACCATGTCCGCTAGGTACAAACTAGAAATAAAAGACGGTGGTTCATCCCACATAATTTCTACTCTACTAGGATCAAGATCAAATTTTTTGTCCGCCACTTTATTCTTTTCCCGTGGTATCCAAGCAATACGAACATCCCATGGAAGGCGCAAAAGTGCGCGACATTCGTTGACCAAATGTGCAAAGATCGAGCCATCTTCCGTCAAATCCGTGAGCGTCTTATACGCCACAAGTGAGTCGGTCTCCAAAATAACCAGAGGGTACCGCCTTTCCCAAGCTAGTGTGAGTCCCTTTTTTATTGCTTCAAGTTCCGCCTCATCAATGGGTGGAGACGTTAGAGTGACCTTGAATCCCCACTCCCAACGTCCATCCGCCTTTCGCATCACCCCAGCACCATATCCTCGGTTCTCTTCCACCACTACTCCCCCATCCGTGTTGAGTTTTACCCATCCGTCCTCGGGTTTTTCCCACTTCTTCGCCACCGAAGTCTGCCCCCGCCTTCGGCTTCCCATTCTCAACTCGTCGCTAAGTAGCTTAATTTGAAATACACACTCCTTGGTCGTATCCATCCGACGCTTGAAAACTTTGTTATTTATATTCTTCCAAATAACCCAAAGTCCCGCGACAAACACGAACCTCCACTCTTCCTTGCTCGCGACATTATTAGCCATATGTTTGCACACGGATCCGTCCTTAATCCAGCCCTCATCCGCACTCGCCTCGAATCTATCGATTTCTTCAACCGCAACAATTTTGCGCCAAATACCTCGCGCCATAGAACAATGTCGTAGCATGTGCACAACACTCTCTTCTACTTGTGAGCAAACCGGACATAATTCTGACGTGGGGACCCCCATAGTTTTGCGCATGACATTGGTTGCCAATCGTTCCTGAGCTGCAAGCCAAAGAAAGTGTCGCAGCTTGTTGCTAACCTCGAGACCCCAGATCCACTTCGTGTCAATTTGCGGGGGAATATCGACCCTATCCTGTGCTGTGAATGCCTTGTATGCGGACTGACTCGAGAATTCACCATTCGAACTCGCGCTCCAAATTATTCTGTCCTCGCTATCATTCGTCACCACTCGGAGTCGCAAGATTTCAGCCCGTACTCCCTCGGGAATTAATGACCGAAGCCGCTACAGTGCCCAGTTTCCTTCGCTATCGAGCAGGTCACGCAATGTGAAATCTAAATGTGAAACTTTAGAGGCTAGATTGAAAGAACTAAAAAATAAAAGGACCATTTTGCAATTTACGGAGGACCACAACGCTGTTAAATGGTAAGAAATTTATATTTTATGGGTTCCAATCGATTAATACGTGCGGGACCTCAAACTATTTATTACTGTAAAATAAAATATAATACAGTAATTAATTGAACTAACATGGGCAAAATTAGAATGCAAAAGTGAACATAGACCGTTTAACAATTTATAGTAGGGCCCATAAATAAATAATATAAAAATTTGGGGTAAATTTGAAAGAAATAAAATTTAAAAGGACCATTCGACAATTCACAGTGGGTCCGTAAGTGCGAAATGTGAAACTTTAGAGGCTAGATTGAAAGAACTAAAAAATAAAAGGACCATTTTGCAATTTACGATGGGGTTACGAGCTATAGTGGTACGCCCTAAGTCGAGATATTTAACGAATTTTACCGGAGTATCTATGGATCTGCGGTCAACAATGTGGCCCCATAAATGCATGACGTAAAACATTTGAAGGAAAACTGAAAGAATTAGAAATTAAAAGTAATGTTCCAAATTTTACAATGGACCATCACATTATTAAGTGTTAATCAATTTTATATTAAGCAAAGCCCAATTGTTTAATACGCACGGGTACACAAGATATTTATTACTTTAAAAAAATTGGCTAAAATTCTGGGGCAAAACTGAAAGAATTTCAAAATAAAAGGACCGTACAATAATTTACACTGAGGCCCATAATTAAGTAACATAAAACTTTTGGTGCAAATTTGATAGAATTCAAAAACTAAAAGGACCATCTGACAGTTTATAGCGGGTGCGCAATGTAAAACTTTTGAGACAAGATCAAAAGAATTAAAAACTAAAAAGATTGTTCAACAATTTACCACAGACCCCCACGCTATTAAATCTTAATCAATTTTATATTATACGGGTTCCAATCAATTAATACATGCGGACCTACAAGTTATTTATTACTGCAAAACAAAGCAGAATGTAGTAATTAATTGAACTTAGAATGGCAAAATTGGAACAATGAAACATGGACGATAAAACAAAATTCCATTATTACTATGTTATAAGATAAGATATGATATGCGGGTCTCAATCACTCAATACGCATAGGACCACAACTTATTTATTATTGCAAAACAAACATGTAGTAATTAGTCGAACTTTAGAAAAACGAAAGATGGACGACCAAATTTGTTTCCATTCTCATTATTGAGTATCTATTTTATAAAGTATAAGTATGGTACGGATTAATTTTATCATGAATCAAGCTTGCAACCCCTATAAATTGCGGTAGGCTATATTAATCATGAAAGTATCACGTCGACTCACGCGGTAGGCTATAATGTATTATTTTTTGTTTTACAGTAATAAATACTTTGAGGGCCCGCACGTATTAAACGATTAAGACCCACAAAATATAAATTTCTTACCACGTAATAGCGTTGGGGTCCTCCGTAAATTGCAAAATGGTCCTTTTATTTTTTTGTTCTTTCAATCTCGCCTCTAAAGTTTCACATTTCGCACTTACGGACCCACTGTGAATTGCCGAATGGTCCTTTTAAATTTTATTTCTTTCAAATTTACCCCAAAGTTTTATATTATTTATTTATGGGCCCTACTATAAATTGTTAAACGGTCTCTGTTCACTTTTGCATTCCAATTTTACCCATGTTAGTTCAATTAATTACTGTATTATGTTTTGTTTTACAGTAATAAATACTTTGAGGGCCCGCACGTATTAATCGATTGGGACCCACAAAATATAAATTTCTTACCACTTAATAGCGTTGGGGTCCTTTGTAAATTGCAAAATGGTCTTTTTATTTTTTAGTTCTTTCAATCTAGCCTCTAAAGTTTCACATTTCGCACTTACGGGCCCACTGTGAATTGCCGAATGGTCCTTTTAAATTTTATTTCTTTTAAATTTACCCCAAATTTTTATATTATTTATTTATGGGCCCTACTACAAATTGTTAACGATCCTCTTATTTTTAGATTCTTTAAATTTTGCCCCAATGGTTTTACGTTATTTATTTATGGGTCTTACTGTAAATTGTTAAACGATCCTCTTATTTTTAAAATCTTTCAGTTTCGCCCTAAAAGTTTAGCTACTATAATCTTTTTGGTTTTGCAACAGTAAATAGCTTATGTGTCCGCGTGTATTAGACAATTGGGATCCGCTTAATATAAAACTAATTAGGGTGTTCGTTGTAAATTTTGGGATAGTCCTTTTAATATTTAATTCTTTCAATTTTGCCTCGTATGTTTTACGTTACGCACTTATGGGGCCCGCTTGTTAAACGCCGACACATATATGCCTTGATAAGACACGTTGAATATCTCGATTTACGGCATACAGAGCTATGGCTAGAGCTTGTGCGAGATCAAAGAAGACATGATGAAGGTCGTACGGTACGACATGAAGCTAAGAGACCAAAGTGATGATTTACTTCTCGACCGAAACGAATGGAGGCATGGGATTCATGTGCATGACTCGACGTGATACTTTCATGATTAATATCCGGGATCAAAGAAGACATGATGAAGGTCGTACGGAACGACATGAAGCTCAGAGACCTAAGTGAAGATTTACTTCTCGACCAAAATAAATGGAGGTAGAGGATTCATGTGCGTGAGTCGACGTGATACTTTCATGATTAATATAGCCTACCGCAATTTATAGGGGTTGCAAGCTTGATTCATGATAAAATTAATCCGTACCATACTTATACATTATAAAATAGATACTCAATAATAAGAATGGAAACAAATTTGGTCGTCCATCTTTCGTTGTTCTAAAGTTCGACTAATTACTACATGTTTGTTTTGCAATAATAAATAAGTTGTGGTCCTATGCGTATTAAGTAATTGAGACCCGCATATCATATCTTATCTTATAATATAGTAATAATGGAATTTTTTTATCGTCCATGTTTCATTGTTCCAATATTTCCATTCTAAGTTTAATTAATTACTACATTCTGCTTTGTTTTGCAGTAATAAATAACTTGTGGGTCCTCATGTATTAATTGATTGGGACCCGTATTGATATGGGCATTTCCCGCATATTGGGCCAAACCCAAACCAGGCCCATTTTGGACTATATCGGGGATCATATTCGACGTCATATCGGTAATAATCACCGATATGCTACTGTGGTCCCCGAATCCCGAGGTCTATAAATACGCGGTGCCCGGATCCCAAAGAGAGCAATAATTATCCTTCATCTACCACTCGTCATATCGAAATATATCACCGATATCACCTTCGATATATCATTCGATATCAGGACGTCCATGTGCACCTGTGACACGTCATACCACCTCATCACCGACATCACATCGGGGGTCATCCTCGACATCACATCGGGGGTCATCCTCGACATCACATCGAAGGCAATCACCGACGTCCGTTCGATCTATTTACCGATATTCCACTCCCATCCAAGCATCGAAGCGTTGGTTCGAGGTGTTCCGGACCAAGTCTACGCGAGATATATAGTGTAGGCCTGATTTGAGATAGAATCATTGTATTGCTAGATCATATACTTGTAATCGACACTCGCATATATATATATATATATATATATATATATATATATATATATATATATATAAGGATCTATTGCCAAATCAGTGGCGCCGTCTGTGGGATCACTAGTTCCCGGACAAGGACGCCGAGATGCAAGGGAGGAGGACCAGATCCGAACTTAGCGAAGTTGTGACTAGGAGCGCCAGGATGGAGGACACACAAACCCCTCAACACCCAACTGACCGAGAACAGACAGTGGCTCAAGCCGAGATGGAGCTCCCTCTATCGCAAGTGCAACGAAGGCGCGGGCCCGGGAGGCCGCTGCGAGCCGCGAATGCAGGTCCGACCCTTGTTGCACCAAGTACGGCAGAACCCGAGACTGAGGGCCCGCCCACCGAGAACCACGCAGCAGACATTCCAATGACCGAGGCGCCAAATGCGGATTTTCCCGGCCAGGAGGAGACAGTGGCCGCGGGGCAAAGTGCCTTTCACCCCGCTGCCATAACCCCGGAGATGCAAGCTCAGATCAATGCCACTGTAAGAGCGGCGCTGGATTCCACATTGGAGACCTTGCTCCCGCGTCTGGTGGAGCAGAGGGCAAAGGACATTCGGGCGAGGCCCAATGAATCCTGAGCGGGTGAGAGAAGGGAAAGGCAAGGATGCGACGAACATGAGGATGCGGGGCACTCCTTCAGAGAGATATCACCCGCTGCTTGCGACAGGGCGGAGAGACGGGACCCCGAGACCCTAGATCGGGAGCTAGCGAGAAAGATTGAACGGCTTGACCGCGAGAGGGCGGAAGTAATCCGGAGAATGGAACGCGGTCGTGACCGGGCCGAGATCAATGGTTCAAAAAATGAGGATGCAGAGATATTGCGAGTAATTTCAAGGAGGATGGAACAGCTAGACCGCGAGAGGGCGGAGTTAGCGATGAAGGTGACTCAAAGTCGTGGGAAGGGTCGCAGTAGGACCCCATTTTCAGAAGAGATAGAGGCAGAGGTACTGCACAGAGAAGACAATATTCCAACCATAAAACCGTATGATGGGAAGAGTGACCCGATGGATCACATTCACGCCGTGGAAAGTCTCTTGAACCTACAAGATTTTTCCGAGGGTATTAAGGCAAAAATAATGGCGACAACACTGATTGGAGCAGCATTAGACTGGTTTAACAGAATCGAAGTAGGATCTATTTCAAGCTTCGAGCAGATGAATGAGAGATTGGAGAACCACTTTTCCAGTCAGAAACGAATGAAGACAAGCATGTACCATCTGGAAGCGTTGAAACAGAAAGAGAGAGAAACTCTCGGCGAATTCATGAGCAGATTCAATGAAGAGCTACTGAAGGTGGACAACCCCTACGGGGGACAAGTACTGCAGACCCTGTTCAGGGCAACGACGCACAACAGATTTGCCAAAGAGTTGATCAAGCTCGCAGAACCTACCATCAATCGAATAAACGAGTTGGCGCATATTGTGATCTACGAGGATGCGATGATGGAAGCTAAGTTTAGACCTCAGGAATCCGACCGGGAAAGGGGTAGAGAGCTATGGAACAAAAACAGGGGAGGGAGAGACAGGTCCCCGAAGAGATATACCCCCTATCAATCGGGACATTCGCACTATCTTCGCCGTTGCGCAAAGCAGGAATTGGCTAAGTGCACCTCGAAAAATCAAGGAGACGGATTTCACCAAGAAATCCAGACGCTACTGCGAGTATCACCGCCAAAAAGGCCATGACACGAACGACTGCTATGACCTGAAGGATGAGATCGAGAGACTGATTAAGGATGGAAGATTGATAGAATTTGTTAAGGTGAGCGGGCAGTACGCTGAACCAAGAGAACGGTCCCAATCTCCAAGAAGGGAGGGCCTAAAGGCGATTGAAAGTGGACAAGGACGCAATGCGATAACTAGTGCGCCTCCGAGGGGGGTCATCAATGTGATCAGCGGTGGGACCGCATGAGCGGATTCCACCAACCAGAGGAAGAAGATAACTCGCGGATTGAACGAGGACCGATTCGTTGGATTTACAACGTTGATTGAGGAGCTCCCAGACGAGGTTATCACGTTTTTCGGCAGGGACCTTTTGGATCTCAACCCCGAAGCCATCCAGGCAGGCGAGCTCGACTGCCCCCTGGTTGTCCAACTTGATATCGCTAACTACGTTGTACACAATGTACTTATAGACAACGGTAGTTCCACCAACATTATGTTCGCGCATGCGTTGGAGAAAATGGCACTCGGCCATTACATAGTTGAACAGGTCCGTACGCCACTGATAGGATTTGGTGGAGCGGAGACAATTCCCCTAGGGCAAGTGAACCTTCCCACATCATTTGGACAAGAACCACACATGCGACTATTAATGTTCAATACACAATCGTGGACCAACCATTTGCATACAATGTCATAATCGGCAGACCGGCCCTGAACGCAATAAGAGCAGTGGTATCCACATTCCATCAGAAGATGAAATTCCCAGCAGGAGGAGGGGTCGGAGAAGTGGTCGCTAACCAGGAGGAAGCTCTGTTACATCACTTCTCTTGCGTTGCCAAGAATTAGAGAAGCAGAGGAAAAAGAAATCGGACCAAATCAGGATCGGCAAGCTATGGAACGATCACCATGATGAACAACAGAACAATACTTCAATGTGATTAGCGGTGGGACCGCAAGAGCGGATTCCACCAACCAGAGGAAGAAGATAACTCGCGGATTGAACGAGGACCGATTCGTTGGATTTACAACGTTGATTGAGGAGCTCCCAGACGAGGTTATCACGTTTTCCGACAGGGGCCTCTTGGATCTCAGCCTCGAAGCCATCCAGGCAGGCGAGCTCGACTACCCCCTGGTTGTCCAGCTTGATATCGCTAACTACGCTGTACACAAGGTACTCATAGACAAGGGTAGTTCCACCAACATTATGTTCGCGCATGCGTTGGAGAAAATGGCACTCGGCCATCACATAGCTGAACAGGTCCGTACGCCACTGGTAGGATTTGGTGGAGCGGAGACAATTCCCCTAGGGCAAGTGAAACTTGCCACATCATTCGGACAAGAACCGCATAGGCGAACTATTAATGTTCAATACACAATCGTAGACCAACCATTTGCATACAATGGCATAATCGGCAGACCGGCCGTGAACGCAATAAGAGCAGTGGTATCCACATTCCATCAGAAGATGAAATTCCCAGCAGGAGGAGGGGTCGGAGAAGTGGCCGCTAACCAGGAGGAAGCTTGGCTCTGTTACATCACTTCTCTTGCGTTGCCAAGAATTAGAAAAGCAGAGGGAGAAGCAATCGGACCAAATCAGGATCGGCAAGCTATGGAACGATCACCATGATGAACAACAGAACAATACTTTAAATTTCTGCACTTTTTAAATTATGTTCGAACAACGGAAACATTGCCCCACCGTGGGTTGTTCTGTAAACTTAAAACAGGGGGAACTACGCCGGTCTGATTCCCCACTCAACGGGATACGTAGGCGGGTTAGGTTTACCTAGCCCTCGACCGTTATCTCTTATTTTGCCCTTCGTGGGTCGATATGTAACTTAAAACAGGGGGAACTACGCCAGTCTGATTCCCCATTCAACGGGATACGTAGGCGGGTTAGGTTTACCTAGCCCTCGACCGCTATCTCTTATTTTGCCCTTCGTGGGTCGGCATGTAACTTAAAATAGGAGGAACTATGCCGGTCTGATTCCCCACTCAACGGGATACGTAGGCGGGTTAGGTTTACCTAGCCTTCGACCGTTATCCTTTATTACCTTTTTTATTTGTTGCTTGGCGCAATCTCATATTTCATGCAGGGATATGTCCTAAGCGGACAATATAGAAGTGCAGAGAATGGCACAAAGAATTGGGGAATGTTCCCCTAGATATATGTTTAGCACATCGCCCTCTTACAGGTACATGGCTCAAAGGATCGCACATTACTATGTCCGAAAAGGACATAAAGTATATTAAAAGGGTGATTCAGGGGGCATTGCCCCAGATTATTTTATATTTTCTATTCAAACAGGTACAACAGGCGCGATAGAGCACAATGGAAACACTGTCTCTCGTATGAACTGATATTTCCATATTGTGGGAACATCCCGCATATAACACATGCACATCATTTTGTGCTTCCGTATTAGCGTTTACATCGAAATTTTTTCTTGTCTGTTCTGTTTTACAGGGCTCAATGACCTACATATTCAATGACGACAGAGTCACCAAGAAACATAGTCAAAAAGACAACGAAAAGCCTCGCCTACAACACGAGAAATATCTCTTGTGATAACGGGGTCGATCAAAAACAATTCAACAGGTAGCGGGTTCCCTGTGATAACGGGATGCGCCCCTACCCACAAAAAATATCCCCTGTGATAACGGGGTCGATCAAAAACAATTCAACAGGTAGCGGGTTCCCTATGATAACGGGATGCGCCCCTACCCACAAAAAATATCCTCTGTGATAACGGGGTCGATCAAAAACAATTCAACAGGTAGCGGGTTCTCTGTGATAACGGGACGCGCCCTACCCACAAAAAATATCCCCTGTGATAACGGGGTCGATAAAAAACAATTTAACATGTAGCGGGTTCCCTGTGATAACGGGATGCGCCCCTACCCACAAAAAATATCACATGTGATAACGGGGTCGATTCAAGAAGAAATTCCCTGTGATAACGGGGTCGATTCAAGAAAAAATTCCCTGTGATAACGGGGTCGATTCAAGAAAAAATTCCTTGTGATAACGGGGTCGATTCAAGAAAAAACTCCCTGTGATAACGGGGCCAGTCCAAGAAGAAATTCCCTGTGATAACGGGGTCGATTCAAGAAAAAACTCCCTGTGATAACGGGGCCAGTCCAAGAAAAAACTACCTGTGATAACGGGGCTAGGCCAAGAAGAAATTCCCTGTGATAACGGGGTCGATTCGAGAAACAATTCCCTGTGATAACGTGGTCGATTCAAGAAAAATTCCCTGTGATAACGGGGCCAATCCAAGAAAAAATTCCCTGTGATAATGGGGTCGAGTCAAGAAAAAATCCCATGTGATAATGGGGTCGACAAAAAACATTGCAACGGCAGCGGTTTCCCTATGATAACAGCCCGCACTTTGACACTTCAAGGAGAGGCAACAGTAACAAAGGCAATCATACCATGGAATATGTATAAACAAATATGTATCAGGACACGCAGAGAAGATCGATTAAATTAACGGGCAAAACTATGAGTCATATTATAGAGGCAGCTGCGCCGAAAGAAAAAATACAGACTCCCAAAATCTCAACCCGGATAACGAGGGGCCCCTTTGATGTGGATTAACGCCAAACTCTTCTGCTCGATGATCTCGCGGTACTCCGCCTCTGGTTCTAAATCCTCGTCGTCATCATCAGAATCCTCAGGGAATTCCCCATTCGTTCCCTTCAACGGATTTATGGACGAAGGGTCGTAACCATCCTTGAAACCACCTTCCAGCTGAATTTGACCTATGACGGAGGCCTTGGCTTCCTCCCGCTCGAGCAAGCCCCGTCTGGGCTCGCACACAGAAAAACCCTCTATCACCACCCTTCCTATTGACCATTACACTAAAGAGCTCCCAGAACTCGTTAGCTCCACAAGGGGCACCCAACGCCCTCATAACACAAATGAAAGCTACAATGTAGCCTAGAGAATTGAGGGATAGCTGTCCCAAGCAGACCCCGATACTTGCTATAATAGCACTAACCGCAGGATCAATCGGGAAGCGCAACCCGTTCTTGAAGTTCTTGGCACTGACAGTAATGCAACCTTTTGGTGGAGTATGCATTCGTTGATCCGCACTAGGGAATATGACCTTATACCCCTCGGGAATGTCATACTTGTCAGAATAATAACCAGCATGATGAGGAACACGAGACGTCATATCCTCATATTTCTCTGAGGTCCTATATTTCGGGGGACTGACCTCAAAGCCCCATTCGTCCACATTAGGACCGGCAGCTTCAGGCGGAGCAGAAAATTCAGTACCGCCCTGTTCGCCAGTCAATTGATCAGGCCCAAACATCTCATTTTCGGAGAACTCCATTCCACCCTCTCCGAAATCCAACTCGGGTGAACTTGCGCCAACACTGTCCCCGACAAACGACATATTAACGCACTAAATGATGCAAATAAAAATCGAACAAGATATCAAAAATGGTATCGAATTTGATATCAAAAGTTAAAATCGAAGGAAGATATCGAAATCGAGGTCGAATTCTATATCGGAAGCCAAATTCGATGTATCTTTCGAAGGGACAACGAAATTTCGCTAAAAGCCAAAGTGGGTTTTCACTTTCCCGACAACCTATTTATAGATATCAGAGATACTAGATCGAAACACAGTTTCGATCTCACATCGGTACTAATATTCGATGTACAGATAAAGGACATGGGGGCTGACATCATATCGAATATGAATTTCGACATCATGTCGAAGGTAAAAACCGACCTCTTACCCTACTACGCGAAGAGCCGCGAGAATATAACAACAGCCCCGGCAACCCCATCATAATTTTCAAGGAACCCAAATACCAAGGGAACTAGAATTTAAACGAGGACCTCAAACTCGGCGTTCATCACAAGTGCACTCCCCACAAGTTTGATCTCCGTCATTTGAACTGGCGGGACGAAGGGTACATGTAACCCAGAAATTTTAAATTAAATTTGCGAATCCTTATCTCTAAGATAAGAATCCCCAAATTGGGGGACTACATGATATGGGCATTTCCCGCATATAGGGCCAGACCCAAACCAGACCCATTTTGGACTATATCGGGGATCATATTCGACGTTATATCGGTAATAATCACCGATATGCTACTGTGGTCCCCGAATCCCGAGGTCTATAAATACGCGGTGCCCGGATCCCAAAGAGAGCAATAATTATCCCTCAGCTACCACTCGCCATATCGAAATATATCACCGATATCACATTCGATATATCATTCGATATCAGGACGTCCACGTGCACCTGTGACACGTCATACCACCTCATCACCGACATCACATCGGGGGTCATTCTCGACATCACATCGGGGGTCATCCTCGACATCACATCAAAGGCAATCACCGACGTCCGTTCGATCTATTTACCGATATTCCACTCCCATCCAAGCATCGAAGCGTTGGTCCGAGGTGTTCCGGACCAAGTCTACGCGAGATATATAATGTAGGCCTGATTTGAGATAGACTCGTTGTATTGCTAGATCATATACTTGTAACCGACACTCGCATATATATATATATATATATATATATATATATATATAACACGATCTATTGCCAAATCACGTATAATATAAAATTGATTCACATTTAATAGCGTGGGGGTCTGTGGTAAATTGTTGAACAATCTTTTTAGTTTTTAATTCTTTTGATCTTGTCTCAAAAGTTTTACATTGCGCACCCGCTATAAACTGTCAGATGGTCCTTTTAGTTTTTGAATTCTATCAAATTTGCACCAAAAATTTTATGTTACTTAATTATGGGCCTCGGTGTAAATTATTGTACGGTCCTATATTTTGAAATTCTTTCAGTTTTGCCCCAAAATTTTAGCCAATTTTTTTAAAGTAATAAATAACTTGTGTGCCCGTGCGTATTAAACAATTGGGCTTTGCTTAATATAAATTTGATTAACACTTAATAATGTGGTGGTCCATTGTAAAATTTGGAACATTACTTTTAATTTCTAATTCTTTCAGTTTTCCTTCAAATGTTTTACGTTATGCATTTATGGGGCCACATTTTTGACCGCAGACCCATAGATGCTCTGGTAAAATGCGTTAAATATCTCGACTTAGGGCGTACCACTATAGCTCGTAGGAGACGAAGAAGAAATGGATGGCGGCATGAAGCTCAGAGAGGTAAGTGAATATTTACTTCTCAGTCTAAATAAATGGAGGCAAAGGATTCATGTGCATCACTCGACTTCATTTTTTCGTGGTTAATATAGCGTACACAACTATATTAAAGCATGTGTTACACAATTTTTTTTTAATAAGTTATATAGTTTACACGCGGTCCCCGCGTGTGTCAAAGTTTCTAGTAATATTATAAATTCATTTATTATATTAATTGTCCAAAATTAGTAATTTTAATTATGTAATACATTTAATTTATTATATTATTTGAATATTAATTAATTATTTAAGGGGTTAATGATATATTTAAGGGATTCATGTGAGATGGATGAAGATACAAAGATATGATGAGATGCTGATGAAGATTTGAAGATATTGATGAAGATGAAGGAGAGAAACTTGGTGTTGTGAGTTTTGGTATCAGATTGAATGAAGTGGGTTGGGGATATTTGAACTTAATCATGTATTTGAACTTTCTCAAAATGCTTATGTACACTTTTCATTCATTCTATTTCTCTTCATTTCTGAAAATATTTCATTTATTCAAAATTAAAATTTATCAGTTTAATATTTGAAATATTATTGCTACTTTGATTTTTGTTGGTATGTTAATACTGACATGACTTCTCAAAGTAAGACACTCAAAAGAAAAACAATTCCCAAAGATACTCTTTAAAATACAAATTCAAAAATATCCCTTTTTAGAGTTTGGCTAAACTATTATGGGATACATAAGTACAAGATATACTAATAGAAGGTATATGTGGGTCATATAAATACATAACTTATCGTTGTGTACCTTGAATTTCATATAGTAGCACGGATTGTGTTTTTTTTTTTAATGGTAGCATACATGTAATTCTTGTCAAGGTACATCGCATCTCATATTCCTTGTCATGCAACTTGCCACTTATATTTTACTCTTTCTTCTCCATATACCTATAGTTTGTAAATAATAATACCAATCATGTCAACTTACAATATTTTTTGTTTCTGGTTTTATGCTTCTTTGTATTCTAATTTTGGATATTAGTTCACCAAATTATAGATCATGGCCACGTACAAAGGAGAATGTTTCACACAAAAATGTGATCATGTTGTACTAATGGAAAAAGAGATTGTAATATATTAGTATTTGAGAGAGTTGTTATTTCTTCTTAAGATATATCACATTTCATATTATTTGCTTGATTAAAAATAATATTGGTATTTCCAAATAAACGTTTTTCACATAAGCTCGTTCTATTATTCTATATCATATTTCGCATGCCCATAGAATACATGGATTCTCGAATTAAAAATAGAAGACTGCAATATCTCAAGATCCAAAGATCTCAAATTATTTGGATTTGAAAAATATATTATCAAATCTAAAAATCTTTAAATCCATTAACTTACTTCCTATAATTTGGGGTTGGTAAATATTAATAGATTTTAAAATTTGTCAATTTTCAAATATTTCGTTCTCGCGTTAACGTGAACTACAGGATAGGATTATTTTCCACATGAAAGATATTAAACAAATAATGCCTGAACAAGAAGCCGATGAGCGACAGGCTGCTGGAGAAGGTTCGCTAGAACTTCTAGAAGCTCGCAGGGAGATTTTGAGCCATTCTCTTCCGAAGGCTGCACTCCGCCTTGATCGTGCTAGAAAGAAAATGGATGATCTATCTGTGGATGTAGATGCAAAGATAGATTGGTCTCTGGAACTGGCAGCAAAGCTGGTCCTGTATACTAGTAAGATTGGTGATGAGTATCCTCTTTCAGGATGCTCCATTCAATGCTAGACTCTTAGCGTACGATAATCATGATCAGACTAGGCTTAATAATATGTAACTTTTTTTATTGGAAGTTTGGTAAAAATATTAGATTATTTAATCCATAAGTTTTGTTAGCTCCAGCCCTCATATTAGCACATTATAAAGAAATAAATAGAGATATAGCACAAAATTGAATTTGTGTTAAAATTGACATAACTTGAAGAATTATATTTTGAATCAAATCTAGCATCAAAGTCTCAATCAACGGACAACAATCATTACTTTTCAAGGAAGTAAAAGATAAAGAATCACACACACAAAGACCGTATGAAAAGTTTATTTAAATGAACCACTTCTTTATAGTCCCCTTCCCTCCCCAGACCGCTTTGATCCAACGGTCCTCCTACGAGTTCTACACTCTTCTTAAAACAAAATAGTGGTGGCCAATAATTGTCGAGTTCTAAAGAGCTCTACTAGTAAAATATAAATAGAAAGCTCTACTAAGTCGATTTACATGATGGTGGACTAAAAGTCAGAAAAATGCAGAGCGGTCCCATGACTCCAAGTGTTGGATTAGTTAGCCTTTGTGCACAACGCTAGTACGTGCAGCGCAAAATATAAATTTCTTACCACGTAATAGAGTTGGGGTCCTCCGTAAATTGCAAAATGGTCCTTTAATTTTTTTGTTCTTTCAATCTCACCTCTAAAGTTTCACGTTTCGCACTTACGGTCCCACTGTGAGTTGTCGAATGGTCATTTTAAATTTTATTTCTTTCAAATTTACCCAAAGTTTTATATTATTTATTTATGGGCCCTACTATAAATTGTTAAACGGTCTCTGTTCACTTTTGCATTCCAATTTTGCCCATGTAATATTCCTTGTCCACTTTTGCTTTCCAATTTTGCCCTGTTAGTTCAATTAATTACTGTATTATGTTTTGTTTTACAACCCCAAAGTTTTATATTATTTATTTATGGGCCCTATTATAAATTGTTAAACGGTCTGTGTTCACTTTTGCATTCCAATTTTGCCCCTGTAAGATTCACTGTCCACTTTTGCTTTCCAATTTTGCCTATGTTAGTTCAATTAATTATTGTATTATGTTTTGTTTTACAGTAATAAATACTTTGAGGGCCCGCACGTATTAATCGATTGGGAACCACAAAATATAAATTTCTAAGCACGTAATAGCGTTGGGGTCCTCCTTAAATTGCAAAATGGTACTTTTATTTTTTTGTTCTTTCAATCTCGCCTCTAAAGTTAGATTCTCTGTCCACTTTTGCTTTCCAATTTTGCTTACAGTAATAAATACTTTGAGGGCCCGTACGTATTAATCGATTGGGACCCACAAAATATAAATTTCTTACCCTCCGTAAATTGCAAAATGGTCCTTTTATTATTTTTGTTCTTTCAATCTCGTCTCTAAAGTTTTACGTTTCGCACTTACGGCCCCACTGTGAATTGCCGAATGGTCCTTTTAAATTTTATTTCTTTCAAATTTACCCCAAAGTTTTATATTATTTATTTATGGGTCCTACTATAAATAAATATCTTGTGTGCCCGTGCGTATTAAACAATTGGACTTTGCTTAATATAAAATTGATTAACACTTAATAATGTGATGGTCCATTGAAAAATTTGGAACATTACTTTTAATTTCTAATTCTTTCAGTTTTCCTTCAAATGTTTTAGGTTATGCATTTATGGGGCCACATTGTTGACCGCAGATCCATAGATGCTCCGGTAAAATGCGTTAAATATCTCGACTTAGGGCGTACCACTATAGCTCGTAACCCCATCGTAAATTGCAAAATGGTCCTTTTATTTTTTAGTTCTTTTAATTTAGCCTCTAAAGTTTCACATTTCGCACTTACGGACCCACTGTGAATTGCCGAATGGTCCTTTTAAATTTTATTTCTTTCAAATTTACCCCAGATTTTTATAATATTTATTTATGGGCCCTACTATAAATTGTTAAACGGTCTCTGTTCACTTTTGCATTCCAATTTTGCCCCTGTTAGTTCAATTAATTTTATATTATACGGGTCCGCATGTATTAATTGATTGGGACCCGTATAATATAAAATTGATTCACATTTAATAGCGTGAGGGTCTGTTGTAAATTGTTGAACAATCCTTTTAGTTTTTAATTATTTTGATCTTGTCTCAAAAGTTTTACATTGCGCACCCGCTATAAACTGTCAGATGGTCCTTTTAGTTTTTGAATTCTATCAAATTTGCACCAAAAATTTTATGTTACTTAATTATGGGCCTCATTGTAAATTATTGTACGGTCCTTTTATGATTTGGCGATAGATCGTTTTATATATATGCGAGTCTCGGTTACAAGTGAGTGGTCGAGCAATATAACGAGCCTATCTCAAATCAGATCTACACTACGAGTCTCGTGTAGGCTTGGTCCGGAACACCTCGGATCTTCGCCTCGTTGCTTGGATGGGAGCGGAATATCGGTAAATAGATCGAACCGACGTCGGTGATCGCCTTCGATGTGATGTCGGGGATGACCCCCGATGTGAAATCGGTGATGAGGTGGTATGACGTGTCACATGCGTGTGTTGTAGTCACGATATCGAATGAGATATCGAAAGTAACATCGGTGATGTATTTCGATATGACGAATGGTAGCTGAGGGATAATAAATTGCTTGTTTTGGGATCCGGACACCGCGTATTTATAGACCTCGGGATCCGGGGACCACAGTAACATATCGGTGATGATTACCGATATGACATCGAAAGTGATCCCCGATATGCTCCAAAATGGGCCTGGTTTGGGCTTGGCCCAATATGCGGAAAATGCCCATATCATGTAGTCCTCCAATTTGGGGATTCTTATCTTTGAGATAAGGATTCGTAAATTTAATTTAAAATTTCTGGGTTACCTGTACCCTTCGTCCTGTCAGTTCAAATGACGGAGATCAAACTTGTGGGGAGTGCACTTGTGATGAACGCTGAGTTTGAGGTCGTCGTTTGAATTCTAGTTCCCTTGGTATTTGGGTTCCTTGAAAATTGTGATGGGGTTGCCGGGGCTGTTGTTATATTCTCGCGGCTCCTCGCGTAGTAGGGTAAGATGTCAGGTTTTAGCTTCGATCTTATGTCAAAACTCACATTCGATATGATGTCGAAAGTGTATTTCGATGTAGTAAGGCGTCTGTGTATTGGTAGGGTGATGTCCCCTGCACGCATGTCCGTCTCCATTTTCTTCATCACATCGAATATTAGTACCGATGTTAGATCAAAACATAGTTTCGATGTAGTATCTCCGATATCTATAAATGGGCCGTCAGGAAGGTGAAAACCCACTTTGGCTTCTAGCGAAATTTTGTTGTCCCTTCGAAAGACACGTCGAATTTGAATTTCGATATAGATTTCGACCTCGCTTTCGATATCTACCTTTGATTTGAATTTTCGATATCGAATTCGATTCCTTTTCCGATATCACTTTCGATCTTGCCTTTCATCCTTTTTGAGCGTTAATATGTCGTTTGCCGGGGATAATGTTGGCGCAAATTTGACTGGAATGGATTTTGAAGAGGGTGGAGCCGTATTCTCCGAAAATGAGATGTTTGGACCTGAACAACTGACTGGTGAACAGGGCGGTGCCGAATTTTCCGCTCCGCCCGAAGCTGCCAGCCCTGATGTGGATGAATGGGGCTTTGAGGCCAGCCCCCCGAAATATAAGACCTCTGAGAAGTACGAGGATATGAAGTCTCGTGTTCCTCATCATGCCGGTTATTATTCTGACAAGTATGACATTCCCAAGGGGTATAAGGTCATATTCCCCAGTGCGAATCAACGAATGCATACTCCACCAAAAGGCTGCATTACTGTCAGTGCCAAGCACTTCAAGAACGGGCTGCGCTTCCCGATTGATCCTGCGGTTAGTGCTATTATAGCAAGTATCGGGGTCTGCTTGGGACAGCTATCCCCCCATTCTCTGGGCTACATTGTAGCTTTCATTTGTGTTATGAGGTCGTTGGGTGCCCCTTGCGGAGCTAACGAGTTATGGGAGCTTTTTAGCGTCATGGTCAACCGTAAGGGTGGTGATAGAGGGTTCTTCTGTGTGCAAGCCCAGGCGGGGCTTAGGTTCGTGCAATATACTCAAACCAGTTATGGATTTGGAAATAAGTGCGAGTATATGTACATCCAGGAGAGGACGGCTGGTGAGTTTGATGCGCTTCCTAGCGTGTGGTGTGAGACGCCAAATATGAGAGACGAACCTCTGTTGGGCGTACTGCACACAACCTCGATTTTCTGAGGAAGTTGATCTACCATCCATACGACGGTACCTTGCTTTGTAGTGACGTAGTTTTTCGAGCAAGTGGGATATCTCCCGTGCGGTATAACGGTCCCTCTACGCTCGGTAAGTGTTATATCTTTGTAATTTGATATTCTCCCCTAGACTTATTTCTTGATCCTCTATTTTGTGTGTTTCGCAGCCGAGCTGGTGGAGTATTGTAGTCTGGACGCGATAGCGGAACGCAGATAGC
The DNA here is from genome assembly GCA_948329865.1 of Linaria vulgaris. Lineage (NCBI taxonomy): Eukaryota > Viridiplantae > Streptophyta > Magnoliopsida > Lamiales > Plantaginaceae > Linaria > Linaria vulgaris. The sequence goes on from OX415253.1 coordinate 81,289,349, forward strand.
CGGGGGCCAAAATCGCTACGGATGACGCCCCTCCACTCGTCAAGAAGAGGGGTCGTGAGGGCGTGCGCAAGAATGCGAAGAAATCTGTGCCCTCCTCGAGTGAAAATACTGCTGGGGTGGGTAATACTTCGCAATCTCAACCTGACGTTGGTGTTGGGACGTCCATGGGGCGAAAGAGAAGGAAAGAAGAGGGTAGTTCAAGTGGCGATCACAGTGGTCTCTTTCGCTCTGTAAGTAGTCTTTATGCCATTCACTGTGTATTTGCTTTGGGTTTTCATTTGATTGAGCGATCAAGTCCTTATTGTGGACGTGCAGGTGGCTGGTTTTCTGAAAGGTTTCTTGACGATGGCCAAACAAGGTTTCTTGAATCGACCCCGTTATCCTGGGGAACTTTTCTTGAATTGACCCCGTTATCACAGGGAATTTTTTCTTGGGTTGGCCCCGTTATCACACGGATTTTTTTCTTGAACTGACCCCGTTATCACAGGGAATATCTTCTTGAGTTGGCCCCGTTATCACAGGGAATTTTTTCTTGAACCGGCCCCGTTATCACAGGAAATTTTTTCTTGAACTGGCCCCGTTATCACAGGGAATTTTTTCTTGAACCGACCCCGTTATCACAGGGAATTTTTTCTTGAATCGACCCCGTTATCACATGGAACGTTTTTCTTGGTCGACCCCGTTATCACAGGGGATTTCTTCTTGATCGACACCGTTATCACATGGGATATTTTTTAGGGTAGGGGTGCATCCCGTTATCACAGGGAACTCGCTACCTGTTGAATTGTTTTTGATCGACCCCGTTATCACATGGGATATTTTTGAGGGTAGGGGTGCATCCCGTTATCACAGGGAACCCCGCTACCTAACGAATTGTTTTTGATCGACCCCGTTATCACATGGGATATTTTTGAGGGTAGGGGTGCCTCCCGTTATCACAGGGAATCCGCTACCTGTTGAATTGTTTTTGATCGACCCCGTTATCACATGGGATATTTTTGAGGGTAGGGGTGCATCCCGTTATCACGGGGAACCCGCTACCTGTTGAATTGTTTTTGATCGACCCCGTTATCACAGGGAATATTTTTTAGGGTAGGGGTTCATCCCGTTATCACGGGGAACCCGCTACCTGTTGAATTGTTTTTGATCGATCCCGTTATCACAGGGGATATTTTTTAGGGTGGGGGTGCATCCCGTTATCACCCTAACCCGCTACCTATTGAATTGTTTTTGATGGACCCCGTTATCACAGAGGATATTTTTGAGGGTAGGGGTGCATCCCGTTATCACAGGGAAACCCGCTACCTGTTGAATTGTTTTTGATCGACCCCGTTATCACAGGGAATATTTTTGAGGGTAGGGGTGCCTCCCGTTATCACATGGAATCCGCTACCTGTTGAATTGTGTTTGATCGACCCAGTTATCACATGGGATTTTGTAGGCGAGCCTTTTCATTGTCTTTTCGACTATGTCTCTTGGTGACTCTGTCGTTGTTGAATCTGTAGGTCATTAAGCCCTGCAAAACATCATAGACAAGGAAATTTTTTGACATAAAAGCTAATACGATAGCACGAAATGACGTGCCAGTGTTATTTGAGGGATGTTCCATCGATCTAGGAATATTAGTTTTACACAAGAAATAGTGTTTCCGGTGTGCTCTATCATGCCTGTGGTACCTGTTTGTACATGTAAGAGGGCGATGTGTTAAATATATATCTAGGGGAACATTCCCCAATTGTTTGTGCTATTCTCTGCACTTCTATAATGTCCGCTTAGGACAAATCCCTGCATGAAATATGAGATTGCGCCAAGCAATAAATAAAAAAGTAATAACGGATAACGGTCGAGGGCTAGGTAACCCAACCCGCCTATGTATCCCGTTGCATGGGGAATCAGACCGGCGTAGTTCCCCCTGTTTTAAGTTACATGCCGACCCACGAAGGTGTTAAATAAGAGATAACGGTCGAGGGCAAGGTAGACCTAACCCGCCTACGTATCCCGTTGAGTGGGGAATCAGACCGGCGTAGTTCCCCCTGTTTTAAGTTTACAGACCAACCCACGATGGGGCAATGTTTTCGTCGTTCGAACATAATTAAAAAAATGCAGAAATTTAAAGTATTGTTCTATTTGCTCCTCATTGTGATCATTCCCTAGCTTGCCAATCCTGATTTAGTCCGGCTGCTTCTTCCTCTGCTTCTCTAATTCTTGGCAACGCAAGAGAAGTGATGTAACAGAGCCAAGCTTCCTCCTGGTTAGCGACCACTTCTCCGACCCCTCCTCCTGGTGGGAATTTCATCTTCTGATGGAATGTGGATACCACTGCTCTTATTGCATTCAGGGCCGGTCTGCCGATTATGACATTGTATGCAAATGGTTGGTCCACGATTGTGTATTGAACATTAATAGTTCGCATGTGCGGTTCTTGTCCGAATGATGTGGGAAGGTTCACTTGCCCTAGGGGAATTGTCTCCGCTCCACCAAATCCTACCAGTGGCGTACGGACCTGTTCAACTTTGTGGTGGCCGAGTGCCATCTTCTCCAAAGCATGCGCACACATAATGTTGGTGGAGCTATCATTGTCTATAAGTACCTTGTGTACAGCGTAGTTAGCGATATCAAGCTGGACAACCAGGGGCAGTCGAGCTCGCCTGCCTGGATGGCTTCGGGGTTGAGATCCAAAAGGTCCCTGCCGAAAAACGTGATAACCTCGTCTGGGAGCTCCTCAATCAACGTTGTAAATCCAACGAATCGGTCCTCGTTCAATCCGCGAGTTATCTTCTTCCTCTGGTTGGTGGAATCCGCTCCTGCGGTCCCACCGCTGATCACATTGATGACCCCCCTCGGAGGCGCACTAGTTATCGCATTGCGTCCTTGTCCACTTTCAATCGCCTTTAGGCCCTCCCTTCTTGGAGATGGGGACCGTTCTCTTGGTTCAGCGTACTGCCCGCTCACCTTAACAAATTCTATCAATCTTCCATCCTTAATCAGTCTCTCGATCTCATCCTTCAGGTCATAGCAGTCGTTCGTGTCATGGCCTTTTTGGCGGTGATACTCGCAGTAGCGTCTGGATTTCTTGGTGAAATCCGTCTCCTTGATTTTCCGAGGTGCACTTAGCCAATTCCTGCTTTGCGCAATGGCGAAGATAGTGCGAATGTCCCGATTGATGGGGGGTATATCTCTTCGGGGACCTGTCTCTCCCTCCCCTGTTTTTGTTCCATAGCTCTCTACCCCTTTCCCGGTCGGATTCCTGAGGTCTAAACTTAGCTGCCATCATCGCATCCTCGTAGATCACAATATGCGCCAACTCGTTTATTCGATTGATGGTAGGTTCTGCGAGCTTGATTAACTCTTTGGCGAATCTGTTGTGCGTCGTTGCCCTGAACAGGGTCTACAGCACTTGTCCCCCGTAGGGGTTGTCAACCTTTAGCAGCTCCTCATTGAATCTGCTCATGAATTCGCCGAGAGTTTCTCTCTCTTTCTGTTTCAACGCTTCCAGATGGTACATGCTTGTCTTCATTCGTTTCTGACTGGAAAAGTGGTTCTCCAATCTCTCCTTCATCTGCTCGAAGCTCGAAATAGATCCTACTTCAATTCTGTTAAACCAGTCTAATGCTGCTCCTATTAGTGTTCTCGCCATTATTTTTGCCTTAATACCCTCGGAAAAATCTTGTAGGTTCAAGAGACTCTCCACGTCGTGGATGTGATCCCTCGGATCGCTCTTCCCATCATACGGTTTTATGGTTGGAATCTTGTCTCCTTTGTGCAGTACTTCTGCCTCTATCTCATCCGAAAATGGGGTCCTACTGCGACCTTTCCCCTTACTCTGAGTCAACTTCCTCGACAATTCCGCTCTCTCGCGGTCTAGGAGTTCCATCCTTCTTGAGATTACCCGTAGCATTTATGCATCCTCATTCTTTGAATAGACAACCTCGGCACGGTCACGACCGCGTTCCATTCTCCAGACTACTTCCGCCCTCTCGCGATCAAGTCGCTCCATCTTTCTTGCTATTTCTCGATCTAGGGCCCCGGGGTCCCGTCTTTCCACCCTGTCGTAAGCAGCGGGCGATATCTCCCTGAAAGAGTCCCCCGTATCCTCATGTTCGTCGCATCCTTGCCTTGCCCTTCTCTCACCCGCTCCGGATTCATTGGGCCTTGCCTGAATGTCCTTTGCCCTTTGCTCCACCAGACGTGGGAGCAAGGTTTCCAATGTGGAATCCAGCGCCGCTCTTACAGTGGCGTTGATCTGAGCTTGCATCTCCGGGGTTATGGCGGCGGGGTGAAAGGCGCTTTGTCCCGCGGGCATTGTCTCCTCTTGGCCGGGAAAACCCACATTTGGCGCCTCGGTTATTGGAATGTCTGATGCGGGGTTCTCAATGGTCGGGCCCTCAGTCACGGGTTCTACTGTATTTGGTGCAACAAGGGCCGGGCCCGCATTCGCGGCTCGTGGCGGCCTCCCGGGCCCCCGTCTTCGCAGTGGCTCGTTCTGTGGTGGAGGAAGCTCCATCTCAGCTTGAGCCACCGTCTGTTCTTGGTCGGTTGGGTGTTGAGGGAGTTGCGTGTCCTCCATCCTGCCGCTCCTAGTCACAACTCCTCTAAATTCGGATCGGGTCCTCCTTCCATGCATCTCGGCGTCCTTGTCCGGGAACTGGTGTTCCCACAGACGGCGCCACTGATTTGGCGATAGATCGTTTTATATATATGCGAGTCTCGGTTACAAGTGAGTGGTCCAGCAATATAACGAGTCTATCTCAAATCAGACCTACACTACGAGTCTCGTGTAGGCTTGGTCCGAAACACCTCGGATCTTCGCCTCGATGCTTGGATGGGAGCGGAATATCGGTAAATAGATCGAACCGACGTCGGTGATCGCCTTCGATGTGATGTCGGGGATGACCCCCGATGTGAGATCGGTGATGAGGTGGTATGACGTGTCACATGCGTGTGTTGTAGTCACGATATCCAATGAGATATCGAAAGTAACATCGGTGATGTATTTCGATATGACGAGTGGTAGCTGAGGGATAATAAATTGCTTATTTTGGGATCCGGGCACCGCATATTTATAGACCTCGGGATCCGGGGACCACAGTAACATATCGGTGATGATTACCGATATGACATCGAAAGTGATCCCCGATATGCTCCAAAATGGGCCTGGTTTGGGCCTGGCCCAATATGCGGGAAATGCCCATATCATTTTATTTTGAAATTCTTTCAGTTTTGCCCCAAAATTTTAGCCAATTTTTTTAAAGTAATAAATATCTTGTGTGCCCGTGCGTATTAAACAATTGGGCTTTGCTTAATATAAAATTGATTAACACTTAATAATGTGATGGTCCATTGTAAAATTTGGAACATTACTTTTAATTTCTAATTCTTTCAGTTTTCCTTCAAATGTTTTACGTTATGCATTTATGGGGCCACATTGTTGACCGCAGATCCATAGATGCTCCGGTAAAATGCGTTAAATATCTCGACTTAGGGCGTACCACTATAGCTCGTAACCCCATCGTAAATTGTAAAATGGTCCTTTTATTTTTTAGTTCTTTCAATCTAGCCTCTAAAGTTTCACATTTCGCACTTACGGACCCACTGTGAATTGCCGAATGGTCCTTTTAAATTTTATTTCTTTCAAATTTACCCCAAATTTTATATTATTTATTTATGGGCCCTACTATAAATTGTTAAACGATCTCTGCTCACTTTTGCATTCCAATTTTGCCCCTGTTAGTTCAATTAATTACTGTATTATATTTTGTTTTACAATAATAAATACTTTGAGGTCCCGCACGTATTAATCGATTGTGACCCACAAAATATAAATTTCTTACCACTTAATAGCGTTGTGGTCCTCCGTAAATTGCAAAATGGTCCTTTTATTTTTTAGTTCTTTCAATCTAGCCTCTAAAGTTTCACATTTCGCACTTATGGACCCACTGTGAATTGCCGAATGGTCCTTTTAAATTTTATTTCTTTAAAATTTATCCCAAATTCTTATATTATTTATTTATGGGCCCTACTATAAATTGTTAAACGGTCCTCTTATTTTTAGATTCTTTCAATTTTGCCCCAAAGGTTTTACGCTATTTATTTATGAGTCCTACTGTAAATTGTTAAACGATCCTCTTATTTTTAAAATCTTTCAGTTTCGCCCTAAAAGTTTAGCTACTATAATCTTTTTTGGTTTTGCAACAGTAAATAGCTTATGTGTCCGCGTGTATTAGACAATTGGGATCCGCTTAATATAAAACTAATTAGGGTTGTTAACGGGTTTGGAATTACGACCTAATTAACTGAATTATTTATTTGGGTTGGAACACCTTTGTCCGTGGTTCAAAAACTAAATGCTACTTAACAGGAGAGAAAAATTGACAAGAACCTTCATTCTTTTTATTCACTATGATCCACTCTCTTTTCCGAGTCGATACGCGTATTTCCGAGTCTATACATGTGTTTTCCCTTAATTGTCCGACCTCTCTTTTCTTTCCCTTCTTCCTCTGTTTATATAGAGTTTTTAGGGACATGTGTCGTTATGCATGTTTTTACAGGTGTCGCTATGCATGTGGTGGTGTTCTACACGTGTTACAATATTCATTTAACCAATAAGATAACGTGTTTATCTTAAGTGCCGACTGTATCTTTTCTTCTTCCGAGGGCTTTGGTCTTCTTTATGATAAGGGGTAGACTGCCTTCTTTGCTTCCGAGAGCTCATTGTTTCTAATGGTGACTCGAGGGCCGAGTCTGAGTGTCCTCTTAGTGACAGTGCTTCTCCGAGAGGTGTGTATTCTGGAGTGAGTGTTTCAGGATATTCTCCGAGGGGGATGTTCGTTCAAGGGTTGATCTCCGAGAGGTTTTTAGCTATCGTGGGTAGTTGTTTTCTTTCTTCGAGTGCTCGAAGAGTGTTGTTCTGACCTCTGGGTTGGTCGACAAGGGTAGTGTTCCGAGAGCATTTGTGTTGGGAGTGCATAGCAAGAAAGTGTTTTTGTCAAGGTTCTGGGACTCAGTTGGTTTCCGATAGCTCCAATGGGCTTTGATAGATTGGTTCTTTTAGCTCATCCTTTCCGAGAGTTCATATCTCTTGGAGAGGCAGAATGAGTGGGGCGGAGTGTTTGTCCGATGCTGAGGTAGTTCCGATAGCGGTTAGTCTGTGAAAGACTTTTTTTGGAAGTGTATCCCGATAGGTGCCTGCCTTGGTTTCGTATTCCTCTTGTTGACTTTGCTCCAGTATTTGATATTTTGGAGATGTGCTCCGAGGGATACTTGAGGCGTGATACCTGTATCGTGAACGCAAGTCGCATAATCATATAATAATATACCTGGTAATTTCAGTAATTGATTTATTGTTTATTTCAAGCAGGTGAATTATCATCCTGTTAACAAGGGTGTTCCTTGTAAATTTTGGGATAGTCCTTTTAATATTTAATTCTTTCAGTTTTGCCTCGTATGGTTTACGTTACACACTTATGGGGCCCGCTTGTTAAACGCCGACAAATATATGCCTTGATAAGACACGTTGAATATCTCGATTTAGGGCATACGGAGCTATTGCTAGAGCTTGTGCGAGATCAAAGAAGACATGATGAAGGTCGTACGGTACGACATGAAGCTAAGAGACCAAAGTGATGATTTACTTCTCGACCGAAACGAATGGAGGCATGGGATTCATGTGCATGACTCGACGTGATACTTTCATGATTAATATCCGGGGATCAAAGAAGACATGATGAAGGTCGTACGGAACGACATGAAGCTCAGAGACCTAAGTGAAGATTTACTTCTCGACCAAAATAAATGGAGGTAGAGGATTCATGTGCGTGAGTCGACGTGATACTTTCATGATTAATATAGCCTACCGCAATTTATAGGGGTTGCAAGCTTGATTCATGATAAAATTAATCCGTACCATACTTATACATTATAAAATAGATACTCAATAATAAGAATGGAAACAAATTTGGTCGTCCATCTTTCGTTGTTCTAAAGTTCGACTAATTACTACATGTTTGTTTTGCAATAATAAATAAGTTGTGGTCCTATGCGTATTAAGTGATTGAGACCCGCATATCATATCTTATCTTATAATTTAGTAATAATGGATTTTTTTTTATCGTCCATGTTTCATTGTTCCAAATTTGCCATTCTAAGTTCAATTAATTACTACATTATGCTTTGTTTTGCAGTAATAAATAACTTGTGGGTCCGCATGTATTAATTGATTGGGACCCGTATAATATAAAATCGATTCACATTTAATAGCGTGGGGGTCTGTGGTAAATTGTTGAACAATCTTTTTAGTTTTTAATTCTTTTGATCTTGTCTCAAAAGTTTTACATTGCGCACCCGCTATAAACTGTCAGATGGTCCTTTTAGTTTTTGAATTCTATCAAATTTGCACCAAAAATTTTATGTTACTTAATTATGGGCCTCAGTGTAAATTATTGTACGGTCCTTTTATTTTGAAATTCTTTCAGTTTTGCCCCAAAATTTGAGCCAATTTTTTAAAGTAATAAACATCTTGTGTGCCCGTGCGTATTAAACAATTGGGCTTTGCTTAATATAAAATTGATTAACGCTTAATAATGTGATGGTCCATTGTAAAATTTGGAACATTACTTTTAATTTCTAATTCTTTCAATTTTCCTTCAAATGTTTAACGTTATGCATTTATGGGGCCACATTGTTGACCGCAGATCCATAGATGCTCCGGTAAAACGCGTTAAATATCTCGACTTAGGGCATACCACTATAGCTCGTAGGAGACGAAGAAGAAATGGATGGCAGCATGAAGCTCAGAGAGGTAAGTGAATATTTACTTCTCAGCCGAAACAAATGCAGGCAAAGTATTCATGTGCACCACTCGACTTCATTTTTTCGTGGTTAATATAGCGTACACAAATTTATTAAAATTGCAGGCTTGGTTCATGATAAAATTAACCGGTACTATATTTATACATTGTAAAAGTTAATTCCAAAGTTATATTAAATTTTGTTAAATATATACTCAAATTAGCTATCGTTAAAATTAAAACTCTTTTAAAAAATGATATTTAAAGTATCGAATACAATAAAATGCGCCCGTGCGGTATGTAACCTAGTATATATATATTAATCTTGTTTTTTTTTTCTTATATTTAGAAATATCAAGATAGCTAAGAAAAATGAGTTGTTATTGGTTAGATCAATCAATCAATCAATCTCACAAAGTTGCGAGGGCAAAAAACAAAAAATCCCAAAGTTTAGGGGTAAAAGTGAAAAACAAAATTTTGGTTAAAGCACAAAGCGGCGGCATCACTTGCCGTGTTTGGTTCCGAAGAAAGCAGAGGACCGGAGCTTAACGGACAGTCATGGCGAGCGGCAGCAGTGTACGGATGATAGGCAAGTACATATATATATATATATATAATCATTCAATTTTCAATTTAAGTTATGGTGAATGCATCTGAATCTGATTCCTTTATTATTATCCTTAATTATTTCAGATATAGCCGTCAACTTCACAGGTAACAATCTCGAACATTTTCAATATTTATATCTCTGTATTTATATTTGTTTCAAAATTACGAAAATCCAATATACATACACTGCGTACACAGATAGTATGTTCAGAGGAATGTACAATGGGAAGCCCTACCACGCAGCTGATATCCCCACTGTGCTTGCTAGGGCTTGGGCTGCCGGCGTCGATCGAATCATCGTAATTTTTATTTTATTTCATTTCCCCCTTTTAGTATACTAAAAACTACCTCACACTGTGTTACTCATTTTAATCGGCTAATTTCTATTTTTGATGTATTTCAGGTGACAGGCGGCTCTCTTGCCGAGTCAAAAGAAGCTCTTGCTATTGCTGAAACTGATGGTTTGTTATTGCACACTACTCTTGTTTTGGGATTTAGATGAAACTGCCTTGTTTGTTGGTGTCGGTAATTGACAATGTGTGTATGTATGTTTGTTCACGCAGCAAGGCTTTTCTGCACGGTTGGTGTGCACCCGACCAGATGCAATGTGAGATTTCTTTCTCATAGCTAGACTGATTGGTTCACAATTTTGTTTAGCGACCTTATTATAGTTAAGAGGTGTTTCGGTTGTTGATTTCTCGTGCTCTAATCAGGAATTCGATGAGAGTGGTGACCCGGAGAAACATTACGAGGCTCTTTTGTCTTTGGCAAAGGAGGGAGTCGAGAAAGGCAAAGTATGTGTTATAGCTTCACCGAAATGTTTTACCGATCTGGATTAGCTACCATCTTCTTAACTTAACCAAAATGATTTTGCTTGACACCTGATGAATGATTAGCTTATACTGGTCATTGCAGCTTTTACGTCCAAGTTACTTGGAATATCTCGATTTAGCTGTATGAGTCATGTCTAATTTACGTTTGTGGTGAACCAAATTGCTGTGTTAGCAATTTTATAGTTTGATTGATGACGGTTTTATCATTTCAAGCAAGGTGGTGGCGATTGGAGAATGTGGATTGGATTATGATAGACTTCACTTCTGTCCTGCTGAAGTTCAAAAGAAGTATGTGTTTGTTTGGAAAAGTTCCTCAGATTTATGTTTTCCTGATTTTTTCTCTCCTTTTTTGTGTCTTGTTGTTGAAGAGCTAAGTTGGAAACATGCATAGTCGGTTCTGAAACTGTCTTCCAGTTAATTCCTATGTTTTTCTTCTGAATCTTTCTTTTGGGTGTACAATATGCTGTTCCGCCATTTCTTCATTTTCGTTCATTCTTTAGCGTTTTACATTAGGTACTTTGAGAAACAATTTGAATTAGCACATGTTACAAAGTTGCCAATGTTTCTCCACATGCGAGCAGCTGCTGAGGATTTCTGCGACTTGGTTGAGCAAAACAAACACAGGTAAAATTTATTGACTGATAGATGAGAATATTCAGTGTGCATAGTTGTCTCCACCACCTTATATGATATCTCCCATTACTTATATTTTATTGTTATGATAGCAGACTAGATGCAAGTAAAGAGGTGTCGGTATTGGGGTGGTCAATTAAAAGCATCAGATTTTGTTATGTTTTACATTTTGTTTGGCAACATTAAATGAATATTCTCTTTAATAATTGAAAACCTCTCTCCTCTAATACTCAGCTTGTATGCATCACTGTAGAATGTGAAATATGTGTTGCATGTAGCTGAATGGGTGTTTATTTGGTTTTCTAGTAATTTTGCTAATATCTTTGCCAATCCTACTCTAACTTTTGGTTTTTGCTTTACTAACTGTGTGGCAGGTTCTGCTCTGGTGTTGTGCACTCTTTTACCGGTAGTGCTCAAGATCGTGATAGGCTCCTTGCCTTCAGTAATCTGTTCATAGGTGATCGACATCACTCTCCCATCTCTTTTAGTTTTGATCAATCTGGCCAAAATATAGTTCATTTCATGTAGTGCTTGTTTTTAAGCATCAGACTATTGCTTTTAACGTCTCATACTTTTGTAGGCATAAATGGTTGCTCTCTGAAGACTGTAGAGAATCTCGACGTTGTAAAAGGAATTCCTTTGGAGCGAATGATGATCGAGACAGATTCCCCATATTGTGAAATAAAAAACTCGCATGCAGGGATTAGTTTAGTGAAATCTTTATGGAATTCAAAGAAGAAAGAGAAGTATGATCCGCAGTGCATTGTGAAAGGTCGCAATGAACCATGCTTAGTACGGTCAGTGGATAACCTCCTATTTGAGATCTCATATCTTTTTGTTTTAAGAATTATGAATAATAATGCTTCATAGGACAGTTATTACTCTGAAAGTTCTTGGAGTAATGGGATCTTAGTTCAAAGTTCTTTTGAGTATTGGGATCTAAGTTAAAATGGAAGCAAATGGATTTCAAATAGACAAATACTATGAATTGCAAGATCCGAGTAATTTCTCTAATGTTTTTTGTCGAATATTTTGAAAAATTAAGACTCTTTTGGCCGTTGGCCGGGTTATACAATCTTTCCCTACACTAGAAAGAGCACTTCCGCATTTCCTGTTATGAGGTTTTATAATCTTTCTCAACAACAGAGAATATCTTACCACTTCATTGTTGATGCTTTGACATTCTTCTACAACTGGAAGAAATTTTACAAATTCTTTTACTAATGGTTTCTATGACACTACAGGCAAGTACTTGAGGTGGTTGCTGGCTGTAAAGGTGTTGCAGACATTGACCAAGTGAGCAAAACCTTGTACCACAACACCTGCAGGTATTTTTATAGTGTTGTATCTCCCTTAAATGAGTTTTCAAAACTTACCTCCTAGTTTCCTCTGAGAATTGCTGGCAACGCACGGGTTTTTGCATCAAAATGGATTTCAAAACCTCGACTTAATATTTTACAATTAACTTTAAGGATCAGGCCTCTTTGGTGAGAGGGACAACCTTTGTTAGTATCATCAGTGTTTACATTGAATTAGGTCCTAAACTCCTAATTATTAGGGTGATAGATCCCCTTTTGCCTTGCATGGTCTCATTTGCCTATCAACATGTTCCGGTAGCTAAAATTTCAGCTTTTTCTTATAAGAACTTTTACATTTTGCAGGGTATTCTTCCCACAGGATTTGGACTCTGCAGCAGAAGCGCTTCTTTCAAGTGGTCAAAATGGCAACTGAACTCCTTCCGGGACGTAAAGTTAGGGGTAATAGTACCAAAGAGTTCTTGACCATTTACATGAAGCAGAGGTGTTTCAGACATTAATTTGAAGTTCAATTTTTTATGTTATTTGTTTGTAATCATAATGCAGCTGCTGCTGGGTCTGTGAGAGTAAAAGTAAAATGTGAGAACTTAAGGATTATTTCGATCATGCTATTTGTCTTGTAGGTGGTGGTGTTAATTCAGTTATGGTGTAAAATGTATGGTTGAGACAGAATGTTAAAAAACTGCACCACTTCATATGGCTGCGTGGAATATTTTTTTGGTGTGGCCGTGAGATTCATTCCATGACTTTAGAGTTTAGAAGTAATCAATTCTATAAAGAAAATACTGTGTTTCAGTTATATAAACTTTACTTCACAACTATCTACTTTTTGTGAGCACATGACTTTTTCATGATTGATTAATTTGTTACTTAATAAAATTTAAGATATATATATATATATATATATATATTTATGAAGCTTTTTATAGATTTAAATTTAGAATAATTTTAAAATTTATCTTATTAAGCTATCTCATTAATACATAGAAAAGCATCGGAAAGAGAATGATATCAATCATTTGTTTCATTAAAGTCGACATACGAAAAGCATTATTGTGTAATGGTTTAGGATGTTTTCTAATATCCGATAGCGAGTTGAACAATGTTAAAATTTTCGAATCGTATATATTTATATAGTAATTTGGTCATGTGTATATTATACATGTAGTTGTATGTCAATATTTCAGAATTAATCCTTAACATTTCACAAAAATGGAATAATGAAACATTGTTATATACAAAAAAAATATTTTCAATCTGCAATGTTTCTTGTGAACTGATAAGTGACAATAAAAATTAAAAATCACCTGGTATAATTCTTAAGGCCGTTGCCGTCCATTTAAGCAAACAACAAGATTGAATAAACTTTGTCTATTTGTATTTAAGGAATTGAATCATTTGTTAATATTGGATGCTAGGCTGGAAATTAGTCAATTGCATAGTATTCTGATTTTCTTACTGTTGATGTGAAGATTAGAAGATGAATTTTATTTGTTGTTGTTCGGGTTTTATAAATATTTTTGCTCTGTCTATATCATTGCTACCATTAACCCTTAGAAGAAACCATCATATATTACGGACAAAAGACTTGCAAGATCTTTGAATGCTATATACAAGGGGTTCGTTTATACGAGGATAATTAAGGTAAGTTAATTATGTGAATAAAATATATTTTATCACCTTCACAAAACAACCAAACGCCTAGGATTTGTAATTTTATAAAACTTCAGAAAAATGCTTTTTGTTCGTTTATAATGAAAAAATATTCTCATAAAAATAAGTAAAAAAGAAGTGTAAAACTGTAATAAAGGTACATTACCAAAAAACAAAACAAAACTGTAATATAGGTAATTGAGTATGAATGCGTTTCTTCCACTTTTTCGTACAAAATTATGCAATTACTTATCGAATAAACAATAATAATCCACTCCTAATAAATCTCTACTTGCTACACGCATCTATATATTTATGTACACTAGTTTTAATACACCCCTTTTCTTTATTTTCCATTTTTCCTCCACATTGTTTCTTTATAACTAATCAAACCGCTTTGACATAAGGTAAAACCTTTTCTTTCTACTTATATATCTAATTCAAAGTTCGGTCTTTTCACCTTTATATTCTTATCTCTAGCTTGTGTGTATATAAAAAGTATGTGCTGAATTGATCCGGTTTTGGTAGTGATTTTATATTAATTTTAATTGCCGTGAACGGGATATATAGTAGTAAACGTTTGATAAAACTTGTTAATTAAGGTTTTGATTCTTTATAAGGCTTACATATTAATATTGTGTATGCAAATTTATATCATGACGTACATGAAGTTCAAAAGTAGTTTTGCTTATAAATTGTAGATATTCTTAAGATTTAGTACAAGACCAAAAGTTTATAATGTGTTTTTGTAACTTTTTTGTTTAAGTAGAGATGAGGATTTTTGTGAGGACTCTGAAGGGCGAGCTTCTGCCCCTCGAGGTGGAGAGCTCACATACTATTCACAAAGTCAAAGTTCAGATTGAACATACGAAAGAAATTTCCATTAAACAACAGAGACTAACCCTTTTTGGAAAGCAACTCGAAGATCATCGAACACTCGCAGATTACAAAGTCGATAAGTTGTCTACGCTCAGCCTCGCTCTTCGCCCTCATGCTGACATGCAAATCTTTGTCAAGACTCTTACTGGTAAAATGATTACATTGGAGGTTGATCACTGCGACACAATCTCCTACGTTAAGGCTAAAATCGGGGAAATACAATGGCACCCGCTTCATCCAAACGAACTAAGACTACTCTTTGCTGGAAAAGAACTCGACCCTGAAAAAACGGTGGCAGAATACAACATCGAAAAGGAGTCTATTCTCCACCTTGTCATCCGCAACCGTGGTGGCGCGCAAATCTTTGAAATTGGAGGACCAAAGGTCTGACACAATTGACCAACCAAAGGCAAAAGTCCAGGATAAAGAAGGGATCCCTTCAAACCAGCAATGCTGGTTTTAAGGTTATTAGGAGGGTGCAAGTATTTGTTAGGGCTTATAAAGATCATTAAGCATTGAGTGCTTTTGGTAGTAGTACTATTCCTTTTATTTTTAGTTAAACAACTATTTTTTTGCCCAGAACTTGGCGGGCTGTTTATTGTTAAGATTCTTTGGAGAAGTATTAAATTCTTTAAATTTTGAAATTAGAATAGATTAGCATTGTAACCAGCATTAGACTTGTGACATGATGATAATTTGATAAATATATACTTTGTTTAATATAATGTCTAACTAGTCATTAGACTACTTGATAGGGAATCAATGACAATATATTGAAGATACCTTATATTAGGAGTATTTCCAGATTCTAGTAGTATTTTGTACGAGTCAGGAGGCGTTAGCGTTCTGGCATCTCAAATACAAGATGGTTCTCATCAGGAATCGAAGGTTGGGGGGGCTAATTTTTTTTTCTTTCTAGAATTGATACAATACTTGGAAGGGAAAAAAAAATATCGTGGGTAAACTTTTATTGTTTTAGGACTTTTGAAGAAGATAATTTTCAAAGGAGATTTCTGTTTTTTTTTTTTTTCAACTTTTACTTTTCTAAACGAAAACTTAAAACGTTTTACGGCGACAATTTCGATAGCGAATGTTTTTTCTTCAAAAAGATAAAAACAAAATGCATATAGTTCAATTTAATCAACATTATATTAACACCACATAAGTTATTTTACTAATCAAAACAAAGCATGGAATTATTTGGGAATTACACATAACGCATGACTAGTATTGAAGTTTACTTGTTTTCTTTATATTGAACCATTAATTCTCTTAATTAGCCATCTCTTAACGTTTAAAACTATAATATATATATATATATATATATATATATATATATATATAAAGACATTCAAAATTTTATTACTTGACTAGATCTACTTAATCATTCATGTTGTAATGCAGAGTAAAAAGAAATCAAAGAGAAAAGGTAACTCCCTCACTAAAATATGCCAGCTATCATAACCAATACAATTAAGTATATATTACATATATATATAGTAATTAATTTGTTTCAAAAAAAATAGGGGGGGCTATAGCCCCCCCTAGCCCAAGGCTAGATACGCCCCTGGTTCTCATCATCTCATGCCATGCAGGATGTAGCTTATTCCGTTGATCATAAGCAAAGAGCCTGCAAGAGTATTTATCGAACATCCTTCAGAAAATTTGATGTACTACATGATGCTGTCAAGTTTGAGGCACTTCATCTCCTTTCCGCTATACATGAGACTCTCAAGTTAATGGTTTCTGATGATTGCCAGTTAATATAGGAGTTGGAGTCATGGATGTTCTACAGAACCGCATAGCTCCTGAGGAGAAACTTCACTCTCTTGTTCTTGCTGAGAGTGTTGTGTCCATTGTTGGAGAATAATGGTTAATCGGATCAGTGAATACAAAATCTGCCGATCGGTGTGTATTGTTTGTTTTGAAGTCATCTAGGATTGAAATTGCCGTTATTTTAAATGAGTTGGCATACCTAGAATATGAAGCATCTAAGAGTTCTGGTGATGATGAAGCCTTTGCTGTGAAGCTGAGGGATCTTGGTGTTGCCTTCGCTTTGGTAGAAAGGGTCATTAAGCTCATCTCAAAATTAGAATCAAAATCGACTTCAATGATTAGTGAAATTACAATGATCAAGATCATTGCTGGCCTCAATGAGACAATTGGCATTGCCCTAGATTATCTGCAAGACGCAAAAGAACATGGGCAAAGAAATTGAGATGACCTTTTAGCTTCAGTTAGACTAAGCGGGAGTTATCTTGCAGAGGCGCCTGATGCATGTAAAGAGGAAGTCGAACAACTTCTTAGTTATATGCTTTCTGTTGAAGGCGCAGATGAGCGTAGTCCCTTCCACTCCATCTGCTTTTTGCTCCCAATGCTGTGTCAAATAACTATGAGGAATGCTGGATGCGAACTCTTTGCCTCTGCTGGGGCTTGTGAAGCTGTTGTGGAGTGTCTTATTTCATTGATTGATTCAAGCAGCTCTAAGAATGAGGCTGATGGTTGTACTATATTCTTGGCATGCGATACGATTTTGAATGTTTTGCTGAAGAGAGAGCAAGTTCGCTTTTCATTGGATAGTCCCAGTTCTGTCAGGCTATTGCTAGCATTGTTGCGTTGGACAGAGGACGACAAAGGTGAATCATATGTTGTTATGATGGCATCGAGTATATGTGCTCTAATACTGGATTCAACTTCGGAGGAAGATCTAATGCGTCATCAAGATTTTAGGGCAGACGACCTGATTCTCCTGTCACAACTCATAAAGAGAAGCCTGGTTACTTTTGGTGAGGACAATACCGGTTCAGATGCTGACCTTCATCAAATTGTTTACCTCAGGGTACTCCTCATGGGTAGACCGATTTCCACATATCAGACACGTGAGCTTTGAAATTCACAGTATAAGCCACCTAGAGATTCTTTGACACCTACCACAAGTTGTTTGATGCTCAGTCTTGCAGAAAGTGGAAACACCGCTAGTGGACGGATTTTGAACAACGTCGCGTAGCTCAAATTTACGAGATGAAATTGGAGTTTCGGATGTGTTGCATCTAACTTTAAAATTCTTGGGGTGGTAGGGTTGACTCTTTGTTCTCTACCGATCCTTCAATTAATATGGAAATACTCCTAATATAAGATATCTTCAATATATGGTCATTGATTCTATCACAACTTAGTGTACACTGTATTATTTTGCACGATTAAGATTAGTGCATACCTTAGCTTAATGAATTCTTGTGCACCATCAGATAAAGAACTTAAGATTACGGTATAAAGATGCAACTAGAAAAAGAGGAGAAAAGATGAAACTTTGAGATTAAGTGCAATCTCATACATGTATTTGGCAAACAAACTACGTTCTATTATTTTCTTTTCCTTTTTGCTACATAAAACTTGCTAATTCCTACCTAGAAAGCGCCAAAGTGATCTAGGCCTGGCAGCGCGTTCTGACTTTTGTCCTAATTCGCTTCCACTATGAGAAAGTAGGACATCTTCTGGACGAATATAATGTTTTTGGCTGTTGAGATGAACTTGAATGGACTCCGACTTTGGTGTTTGGTAAAAGTATGAGTCCGAGGATTCTGATGACCGCAGATTGTCGGACCTGTTTCGTTGGAATAATCCTGAAGATGTGCTGGAAGGCCGCGTTGACGGAGAATCTACACTTGGTCGTTGATTATCAACAATCTACATGCAATTGATTCAATGAAAGTTGAAGGAATTTGATGGCAAGAATTTATACATAAATATAATTTAATGGCACTGGATCAAAAACATACCTCAAAATTGAAAATCTGATCCAATGTAGGTTGTGTAGTGGTTCCAGGCTGAGAAGAAACATATTGAAGGAATTGAAGAATCTTGGTTGAACCAAGTTCAGTGCAATTGTGCCAGTAATAGATTGCTAAGTTCCATGCTCTTTCTCTAAATTCTACTAAGCTCTGTTCAATGCCTGTTTCGTGCTTTGATGCATATGGTCGCACCAACGTTTCGTACACGTACCCAGATCCCTGTAATTTTAAGACAACACAAATTAATAGAAGTTTCAGACACCAAATTAACACCATAGATTGGTTGGTTTAGTAAAATTACCTTTGTTTTTGGGTACCATAAGTAGATGAAAAGGGCTAACTTCATTTCACCATACATCGGTAGCCTAATGTAAAAAGTACAAGTTATTCAGAGCGTGACAAAAGAATCTAAATTCGAAAAAATGTTTGTTGCTGTGTTTACCATGAGATAAATACATCACCAATTTTCTCAATAACCGTGATCACAGCAACAATGATCCTGCAAAGGAAAGGATCATTTGAACATTAAGGAAAAGTATCATAGCATGGCTAGAAGAATTATGATGAATCTTTAGAAAAACCATACAATTTAAGAAAGTGGAATAGCGTAAAGTCCATTTAAATGAATTATTTGTTTCATTTACAACTTATTTTTAGAGAGGTCAAATATTTTTTGGGTTATATAATGTGTCCAATTCGCTCGTCACGCGATGTAGTCTTTTGCTCAAGCATGAGGCATTGAAATACGAACCGCATACATGTTTTAGGCCTACTCTCATACCATATCTATAGTAGTTTGTTATCTCGTCTAAAAGATTAAGCTTATAACGAAGTCTAACGTTTATTGCTTTATACACATTTTTGTAACACATTTATTGCTTACTCTCATAGTATATCACTTTATTTGGTTTTCTTCTGGTTGTTATTTTTTTGAGCCAAGGGCAGAGTAGTCTATATAGGAAACGGTGCCTGACTTCTATATCTGATCCACTTGCATACGAGATGTTTTTTGGCATATTGTAGAAATACGTAAAGGGTTCCTTCACTTCTCTTTTGTTTTTCTTTTACTTAACAAAGAAAAAGAAAACTCGTAGAGGAATCCCCAAAATATATAATCAATTAATTCAGTACCTGCTCAACTTTCTTATCCCAGAAAAAAATAAAATTGTATATTGTCTATGTAGCTTGCACGATAAGTGACAAATTATAACAACAAAACATAATAATAAAAAAGGCAAAAAAAAGAAGAAGTCGTCTTATTCACGCAAAGCAGTTAAAGTGTTTAAATATAGCAAAGACCAACTAATCATTTTCACGTTTCATGCTCGTCTAAAAGTATCACGTCGCAAAATCGATACTTCAAGATAATAATTGTCTAAATAAAGTTAATTATTAGCTCAACAACTATTATTTTCTCCTAAAATAATTATAAAATAATATACTTACCAGTATTGACACCAAAAGCGGAGTTCTGCATTCTCAACTCTATTTTTCTCCATAGTTTTGAAACACTGAAAAGCTGGATATGCATATCCAAGAACAACGCTGCCCAATCCAAAAACAAACATATTTCAAAATCGTGTGCTCAGTCAAATTCTCAATTTTGAAAAAGAGATTCTAATAAAAGCAAAAGATTAGTAACAAAGAAAAATAAAATAAAAAAGCAAAACAGAGAGAATCTATGTAACAGAGAAAGGTGACATACATTAAACTCCCGGTGACAAATTCCCCTATCATTTTTCAACACTTCACCTGCTTCTCAGTATTTCTAGAACAAAAAAACAAAATAAAATAACAAAAATATTATCGTAAGTCATAATTAAATGTTACGGCATGACACATGAGTGATCATGGAGATTAGAAAGTGCATGTTCATCAGTTCATGTAAATCATTAAAAAAATTATTTTACCTGTTTTCAACGTAGAATCTAATCCTTCCAAATTAGATGAATTAATAAGATGCAACCATTTGAAGGAACTGCATTAAAAATAGAAATGGAGAAGAGATCAGAAAAAAATTAGTACAACAACAACAATATTAATTCAAGAAAAAAAAACACATTAGAAGAATACAAAATTTTGTCACCTGTGTGCAAACTGCAAAGAAAGGATCTTTGAATTCAGAGCTCCCTGACTAATGAAATAAAAACCCCGTAAGTTGACAACAAAATTATTCTATTACAAGTTGGTTACGTTAAGGAATTATATATGAAGTATGTGTATGTATAATAATATGTATGCGTGTATATGATGTTTGTGTGCATATAGAGAGAGAGAGAGAGTGAGAGAAGATTAGAGGATTGGATGAAGTGCGTGTAATAAGATTGAGACTTAGAAGAGAGAGTAAGTGAAGGGGGTGGGGATCCCTTTGCAAGGACGCCTCCTTATTATTTTACACGTGAAGTGGGTTTCAAGGGATTCTTCCATTTCACGGTTTGCTTGCTATTTAGCGGTTACTTGCGTAATTTGTGAGGTCAATTTTGTCTTTCTACGTTTGATGCACAATAAGGGTACTTTTGTCAACCCATGTCATCTCTGATAGAATGTGATGATTATGCATGTGGATAAACTTTGTGTGTCACTATCCTTTACGGTAGACTCAACTTAGATTTTTTAAGAATGGTGAACCATCCTTCAAACATTACATTTGAGCCTATATTTGGTGGTTTAGCATTGACTTTCAATCCTTATATAAATCAACAATACTATTGTTAAAGAGTAAAGACTAACAATCATACATATCGAGTGATCTAACGTAAGTCTATACCCGAGTCAGTAATATTATTGTTTGAGGTCAAAAGATCATACATAACAAATGTGTTCACGCTTGAATATGCAAACGTTGAATAGAGTTCAAGATAAAGAATACATTTTTGTGTATTTACTATGTACTAGTGTTTTATGTGATTAGCTCATTTCATTTGGAATACATATGAAATCATGTGACATGTGTCACTACCTCATCGCCTAATGTGAGTTAGGATAGTGGTTCAATCTATCTAATCGATATATCTGTATCTAGAGATAGATCGTTCGACCGTTTAAAATATTATTTTCACTTTAAATAGTCACACAAGAAGTGAGAAGTGAGAACCCAATAATATAAGTCACGTGCCACTATATATTACGATAGGATATACATCATTCACAAATAAATATTTCTCGAATGAACCTCGAATGTATATAAGTTAATATTCCATAGAAATAATTAAATAATAACAAGATTGCAACAGTTACACCATCACAAATATCAAGTATTTTTTTTTTTTTACCTCCTTTCTTTATATTCGTATAGAAGTTGGGAGAAAAATGTTTTACTATAAATTGTTAAATTCGCAATAGTTGCTCTGGTGATGAAAAATTCTTAATTTTCTAATTATTGTTAACCAATTATATGACAGCGCATAAGCCACATGATTATGGCATTTGTGGATCAATAATAGTACAAAGAGTGGGTTAAGTTAGGCCAACCTTCGACCAAATTATGGCAGGCCAAATTCTGGCTTATTTAAATAATTATATGTCTAAGGTTCGTATAATTGGACATAGGTTGCTTCGGACCGTACTCAACAATTAGTACCAAATAATTTCATCCTTATATCCTACAAACCTTTTTTGTATGCATCGCCATTTTCCTATTGCAGAAAAAAACATAGCCATAAGCTTAACTAATCTACTAATGTTTATGATAATAAACACAACTTTCCAAGGCCATTGTTTCATAAATATATATAAGGTTGGTTTTTGTTTGATTGGCATGTGGTTTTCACATAGTTCTTAGTTTACCAAAAGATACTGTGATTGCTTATAGTGTACGGAGATACGAGAAAAAGAAAGAAAATTGTGTAAATTTTATTTAAAGATACTATATTCATCTGAAAATCTCAGTTCCGAAACCCAAGCCGGCCTTTTGTCTCTCTAATTCTTTTTTATAACATATTCAAACATAAGTAGTTGGAGTAGTTTTACTTTTTAGAAAGACTAGTAGAAGAATTGAAGTTCAACCGCATACTGTTTGTCCTGATGCTGATCTAGCCATTAAGCTAACGTTAGACTCTAATTATTATATTTATAAATATCAACTCTCTCAAGTCTCAAGTCTCAACAACAAGCAATAAAAAGGTACTGATGCTGGGCCTCAGTGACTCAATGGATCTAGTATTTTTGTGGCTTTATATTCTAACCGCTAACCGCTCCTGTGCTAACACTTCAAAATTTACACTGGGCCAAAGGGTTTCGTTATGGATTGAATTATATTGGTATCTGCAAATGAATCTAAAACTTTAGATTCGGGTCTATTTAAATTAATTTTGTCAGTTTTCACAGTTTGGGTTTTGTACGTTTGTTTGAAGTATTGGAGAATTTACATGAATAATAAGACCCTATTTTACTTAATGGGGGGTGTATGTTTTTTTTTTTGAACTCCAAAGATCAATATTATTGCCATCAAAAAACATCTCGCAGTAGCGAGGATCAGTCAATGAACTACAACCTCAGAATGCAACATGAACCTACTAAACTCAAAACTAACACAACCTAAAGTTACTCAAATCCGTCAGCGTCTTCAAAAGCGTTTCTAGCAAGCTCGTGAGCCACCGCGTTGGAAACCGTGTATGGTTTGGAAGATGAGAATTAGGAAGATTAGATTCGGGATGCATTGTGGTGCATTGTAGTGAATTTTTAGGTGATACCTTTGTTCAGTCGAGTAAAATTTTCGATCGGATTAATTTTGCAAATATGATAATTTTATCATCCTGCCCTTGCCCTTGTATACGGCCGTTGGACATTTTTAAGTAATTTATATTCAATGAGTCTTTAAATCCAAATATTTAAGGCTTTCACAATTAGAATTATGATAAATTTCCTAACCTTCTTATATCACCTTCCTATATCATCATCTTTCATTTTATTTATTAATTAAGGTCATTAAATTTTACTCCTGAATTTCTAGAAATAGTTTAAACTAGTGTTGTACTTTATTGGATTTATAAATAGATTAAATTATTTCTGCTTTTTAGCTATAAGAATACTAATAAATTCACGAGGAGAAAAAAGACGAATAGCGATTGAGAAGAATACTATGAGATAAAGTGCCATAAAGAGGAAGAAATATTTTATACAACCGTTGCATAGTTTATGTGGTGCAACTAATGGCCTAGATTAAATACATATTTAACTTTTCCTAGAATGTAGGAAATAACTAACCCCCATAACCCTATCCCCACCGTGTATTGCTAGTGGTTGTACCACGTCAGTAATACAACGGTTGCATGAAATACTTTCTCCATAAAGAGAGTGCAAGACGCGCTTAAGGGCTATCTATTTCGAAGCATCCGTTGAGGCCAAGCACTCAGTAAGTTGATCCACATAGAAGGCGACATCGAGGCGAGTGAGGGTGAGGGATTGCAGGCCACCAATAATCCGACGATAAGTAGTAGTGTCAATAGGATCCTCTGAAGTGGAAGGGCTCATATTGCGCTCCATAAAAGGGGCTTAACAACCACTCATTTTATGCTGAGACAGTAAGTCAATGATGTAGTTGTGCTGAGAAAGAAAAAGCTTTCACAACATCGAAAAACCTCAATGCTGAGAAACTTTGTGCTCTCATATCGTTAAAACGAAATACTGACTAAGGTTAGCAATAAGCGAGGAAATAAGAGTGTCACAAGAGCAAATGACAGTGATATCATCAGCATCGACGAGAACATAAATACACACCTCCATATAGATATAGATAATAAAGACGTATCCGACTTTGATTGGGCAAAACAAACGAGACAAGTGCAACACTTAATGCAAGATACCGAGCATGTGGAGCCTATTTAAGGACTTACATGGATTTGGGCAAGAGACATACATGATTGGGAGCATGTTTATCAATAAATCCCTAGAGAATGACACATATAAACAATTTCTTAAATCCCCGTGAAGAAAAGTATTACTCATGTCAAGTTGACGGAACAACCATGTGTGCATGGTGACCAAAAAGAGACCCATTCGAATAGTCACCAGCTTTACAATAGAACATAAGGTATTTTTGAAGTCGGTTTTAGGACGGTGATGAAACCTTTTTGCCACAAGCTGAGCTTTTTACCTATCAACAAAGTCATCAGGGCGTCGTTTAATATGAAAGACCCAATGTGAACTGACAATGGTACGATTTGGTAGCTTTGAAATTAAAGACCAAGTGCCATGCGTAGTGAGCGCCTTGACTTCCTCATGCATCGCAACACGCCAGATATGATCACTCAAAGACCAACTAACGGCGGTTGTTAACCCTAAAAAATAATATAGGGATTAAACGAAGCGTTAACCCTAAAAAATAGGGATTAACCTAAGTATGGTACTACCGTCACCTAACTCCCGATGCCACGTAGTATCGGGAGGGACCACCGAGTGCCGAAAACCCAAAGTGGTAAAAAGCGACACCCGCGAAGAGGCACCTATGCGTCCCTTGGAATTTCACGATGGCTAAAAATAAGATACCCACGCGGCATCGGAAAAAGAATAAACCACGATAAGTCTGCGAGAACTCGATATCCATCAAGACGCCAAGAGGGACCACTGCAAATATAAGGACCCCTAGTCCCCGAATACGAAAATATCCCTACGCTGAGAATCCCGAGGGACACAGACCATCAGAGTACATACTACAAAGACTAAAACACAAAAATAGACCCATATCAGGATCAAAAAGATATCGGACGAGCACCCAACCTCACCTATGAAGCTCTGCCGAGAGCCCTAGCCTATCGAATAAAGAATCCAAGAATCTCCTTATCAGAGCCCCCTGAAAGCTATCGGAAAGGATAGAAGTTCATCCTAGTCTCGTCCTAGTAGATAAAGGACCTCGAGATAAAGTATAACTTATCCACTCACGCACATTGCGACATCTGTACTTTACTAAATTCGTGCATAGTGACACTTGTCCCCAAATACCTCTATATAAGGGGTACCCCCACTGTCAATTCAATTCAGATTAGATTCAACTCAACACAAGCAAGACATACAATTCTCAGTGAATAAAAAGAGGGATGTTTTTGTCATAAGAACACTTCTGAACTTCAGGACAAGGCATTCCAACCATTATAAACTCGTTAATTAGGTTAAAATAACAAGCATGTTAACAACGGTAGATCCACTAGGACCCGTAACTAGATTTTTCATGGGCAGATGCAGCTGTTTAGACTTGAAAATATTACTTTGCGACCACATTATCATATGGTGAGTGCGATCAGATGGAGCTGAATCAAGTACTTGCGTAAGAGTACACGACCTAAGAGAAGGAAAATCAGGTGGCGGCGAAGGCTCGGGTTACATGACAGAGGGGGGGGGGGGGAGGGGCAATGATTGGCATTGGAGCAGGAAACGAAAGGGAATACCAGATCCGAGAGAGTGGTGATGGCAACGAAGAACTCAAAATAAGACTCGAGAAAACATCCTCAATGAAGCTAACATGTCATGAAATATAGAGGCGAAAACATCCTCGATGAAGTGAACAATGTCGAGTAGCCACAAAAATGCACTCTCTTGATGGGGGAGAAAAATTCCCAGAGATATAGACCAAAGGTGGGGATATCAAAGGCAACCAAAATTTTGGAGGCGCAAAGTGTTTTCTGCACAACCAAACAAGGCCTCATATTGGGAATGGTGATCCAAAATAGAGGTAGAAAGCCTATTATGGAGAAAAATAGTAGTACAAAATACATAGTTCTAAAACCCAGACGGAATACGTGCGCTACCCTGTAAGGTACGTCCCATCGTGACCTCAATACGATGCCGACGTTCACTAGTACCATTTTGTTGTAGCGTATGTGCTACAATGGTAAGAAAACTAATACCGCAACCAGAAAAATATGAGCACCTAGCTACAAACTCAACTATGTTGTTAGAAAAAAACTCTTTGTATATAACGTGCAAGTTATTTTTCCACAAGTGAACAAAACTGAATGAAAAACCTGGTGAACATTAGATTTCGTAGATAATCGAAATAACCAACAATATTTCGTAAAAGTGTCAACTAAAACCAAATAGTAGAGACATCCATTAACTGAAGTGGTTGTGGAAGGCCACCAAATATCACCATAAATATATTCTAACACATGAGTCGAAACAAAGTAATGAATCTCAATTTTTTTTTATTCTTGTTCAACAAGCAAGGATACGATGATCAAATTTTGACACGCCAAAACAGTAAATTAAAAGTGCAAAAAAGTAATGAAGAGATCTTCGCCGACGTCCCACGTTTACACGTTCACCACAGAGGCACCCATAAGTGAATGCACTACCCGAGGAAGTCGAGCACGATAGACTCCATCAACACACTCTCCACGCAAAAACTTAGCTCTCGTATGACGATCTGTCACAACAAAGTGGGATGAATAAAATTCAATAAATACATTGTTGGCCTTAATAAATTGATGAGCAATTAGGAGATTAGGCCGAGAACTTTGAACACAAAAAACATGATAAAGAGTAAACCTATGAGCAGGACAAGCAATGTGATTAACCAATGTGAGAAACAAATGAACTTCTACCATCAACAATGATAATCTCATCATGACCCTCATATTTGTAATGAGGACCCTCATATTTGTAATGAACAAACAACTTTAAAAGATTGGAGGTGAGGTCGTGTGAGAGGCACTAGAATCAACTATCCAGTCTGTGAAAGCATTCTCAATGATAGTAGGCTTTTAAGATCGTATAAGGCTTAGGATTTCGTAAAATGAATAATGAAAAATCCTACAAAATAATGAAAATTCGTAGGATTTAATATCATATAAGATACAATCCTACACAATCATCTGATATAATGAAAATTTTGAACGAAATAAAACAATAAAAAAGCATGCCACTAGCACATAAAATAGGGATAAAAGCACCAAACCCCTGACCTATACACGTTTTTGCGACTTGCCCCTTAAACAAATTTAATAAGCACATTCCCCCTAAATTATGCACATTTGTGCGATTTGCCCCCTCAGTGCATTTTTTGCCTGAATATTCTCCGTTCGAGGTGTTTTTTCGTTTACTTTTTGTCATCAACTACAAAAATACATCTAGTACAACACGTATGAGTCGGGTAGGGAGAATATTTCGGCCAAAAATGGCCGAAATATACTGAAGGGGCAAATCACGTTCCCGACCATTTTTGGTTGGAATACTCCCCGTTCGAGGTGTTTTCCCCCTACTTTTTATCATCAACAACTAAAATACATCTAGTACAACATATATGAGTCGGGTAGGGAGGAATATTTCGGCAAAAAAATGGCCAAAAATGGCCGAAAATGCATTGAGGGGGCAAATCGCACAAAAGTGCATAGTTTAAGGGGAAAAGTGCTTATTAAATTTGTTTAAGGGGCAAGTCGCAAAAATGTGTATAGTTCAGGGGGGTGGAGGCTTTTATCCCAATAAAATAATCAATAATTAACAATGTGAGTGATAGGACTTGCTTTGCCCATGCGCCCGCAAGAAGAATTGACCAAAAATGGAAGTGACGTATTTTATTGGTCCTACCCAAAAGCGCTCTCAACAATCAAATAAACTTGTTGCATTATATTTTTGATGCACTCTTGTTCTATTTTTTGGAACTTGTAGTAATTCTGTTAAGAAAGCGTATCAAGTGGCTATAACCACAAATTATACATAGTGAGGTTTTTTTTTTGGTTAAGTATACATAGCGAGTTTAAGTTGGAGCTCTTGTGATGCTTTCTGCTGAGTGCCGAGTGCTGAGTGCGCGAGTGCGACTCTTTTTAGGACGTACTTTAGCAAAACAGAACAAACAAAAAAAGCCTCTTGTATATGTATAGATATAACTACTGTAATTATTTTAATAATTTACATTTAAAAGTTTATCGTGAAATTAACATTTTACATGCAGATGGCAATGGCAAAGAGAAGCTTCGTAACTCGATTCTCGCACATTTGGATCTTAAGCTTTAATGATGAAATATTCAAATTCAAATGGCTTATAATTGCCTCCTTTTTCAACTATATTGATTATTGATCCCCAGATCATTCTTCT
This sequence comes from Linaria vulgaris, assembly GCA_948329865.1. Lineage (NCBI taxonomy): Eukaryota > Viridiplantae > Streptophyta > Magnoliopsida > Lamiales > Plantaginaceae > Linaria > Linaria vulgaris. The sequence goes on from OX415253.1 coordinate 81,317,876, forward strand.
AACTGTCATGTCTGCTTTTCTCTATTTAAATAGAATTTATCATTTATGTCGTAGTATTATTTTTCCAAGACAAGAATCCATTACTTCACCCAAATGCCTATGTTTTGTACACACAAGTATCATGGCTAAGATACACACCGATAAGTCCCTTCGTAATTTAAACCAACAGTTGACTTTAAACTTCACATGAGTGACACGCTTTTCACCGTCACGATTCAGTTGACACCTCCCATCAAAATCAATTTTTGAATCTTATGAATCAAAATCTTATACTAATTTAATTTACAACATATATAGGGTGGATATATAATCGTGGTGAAATTTTAATTAACACACACGATTCTTTTTAACCTAGCAGTTACATACATCATTTTTGTAAATCAAATCACAAAAAAATCTTCTGCCATGCACGTTCAAAATGGCATGTCAAGGTTTGTACCATCGACAAACACTACAAGAATTCACGGGTTTTTCCGACCGGATTTCGGTCAAGAGCATTCCCGACCGATATTTGGTCGGGAAATTTTAAAAAAACATTCCCGATCAAATTTCGGTCGCGCAGCTGGGCCGAGGCTTCCCGACCGAATTTCGGTCGGGAATAAGGTCATTCCCGACCGAAATTCGGTCGGGAAAAATACCTCCCTCCCTCCTCTTCATTTTCACTCTTAAATTTTCTCTCTCCCCTTGTTTTTTTCGATCGCTGATCCCCTATTTGCGAACGAAATTCCGTAGGGACTTTCAATCCGGTAAATTTTAACGCTTTTTCTTGTTTTTATGTTATATTTAATGTTTTAATATTGATTTTTTTATGTTTAATTGTTAGATATTGTAGAAATTGTTAGGATTTAATTAGGAAATGCCTTTAGGAATTGTTAGGCTTTGGGAAATGTTAGACTTTTATGCCTTTAGGAATTGTTAGGCTTTAGGAAATGTTATAGTTTTATGATTTTAGTAATTATTTATGCCTTTATGAATTGTTAGGCTTTAGGAAATGTTATAGTTTAGTAATTATTTATGACTTTAGGAAAACTATGTATAATTCTTATATGTGTTCATTTATTTATTAAGACGTTAATTTTATAAAATGAGTTTAGATATCTTAGAAATGATAGTTTTTATAACATAGTTCATGACTTTAGGAAAAAACTATATAACTTAGTATTGATTAAATTTAGGTCATCTCTATAATTAGAAAAATCTAACTTAGATGTTTTTACTTAGTCCGTAGCACTTTCATCGACGACATGTCATCCCGTGATAGCGATCGTGGCCAGCCCTCGAAAAGAGGGCGTAGTGGTCCATCGAGTGCTCCACCTACTGATCCACCGAGGATAGGTCCTCGTCTATGAATCATTCATTCTGGCACTGCACTACCCGATCCTGTCGATGCACCTGATACCGGTCGTGGCGAGTCCCCTGCTTCTTCACATCCACCTAGGCGTACTATCGGACCGAGCGGCGGTACTCCACCAGATCTAGTAGTACCATTTCGACTAGATGACGATCATGTAGCATCGACGCCATCGTCATCATCTAGGCCATCGTCATCATCGAGGCGTACGACACCTAGGACACGCTCTACTGAGTCTACACCGGCGGGTCCTAGTACTTCTTCCCCTGCAGACGAGAGGCTCACAGGTTCCGGCTGACCGTAGAGCCCGTCTTAGAGCCGAGCTGGATGAGCGCGGTGTATTTGTTGATGGGAACAAGATAGCGGCGGCGATTACCTCGATCATTAGGGAGTTTATGAAGACGTGTATTCCTTCATACACCGAGGTCGATCTAGTAGTCCAGAGACAGATGTGAGCTAAGTATAAGGTGAGATTTTGAAAGTTTACTAAATATATATACATAATAAGATTTTTATTTAACGAAAGCTTAATTACAAACCTTCATTAATTGCAGAACATATACTACATTGATCTGGCTGACATGCTTCGGGCACATTTTGCGTACGAGATGAAGGCTAAGAAGTGTTACAAGGAAGTAATGTACAATGCGAAGAAGAACTATTATGACATGAAGGATGATCCTTAGTGGGCGACGCGTTCGAAGAACAGTTGGATGTGCGACAAGTTAGAGAGAATGTTCGCGATGCATTGGGAGTCAGCTGAGCATGCGAAGAAATCAGAGGCAGGACAGAAGAACAGGTGAGGAGGAGAGGCACCAGACCCTGATCGTCCTCCACGAGCTACTCATGCTAGTGGGTCTCGGAGCTACACGAAGATTCGACGTAGGATGGTATGTCTTGTTAAATTGAGTTTCTATACGAATAACTATTGTCTTAAATTTAAATAGCTAAAAAAACAAATGTTTATCAATATGCAGGCTGCTTCGAGACCTCCAGGGCCCCCTGAGCCTCGGCACGATGAGGCATATCGTTATCAACACACACATGTTCCTAGTGGTCTGCCAGAGGGAGCTCCACGTCGCCGCGTTTGGGTTCACCCCAAGTATAGGGCTATCTACGTAAGTATTTAACTTGTAACGTATTCTTTGATTACTATATTAACATATGTCTTCATTAATTATGTACTAACAATTCTGACAAAATGAATAGGAGCACTACATAGGCCGCATGATTCGAAAGGTATGAGGCGGATCGTTCTGCGTGGCAACCGCTAGATCAGAAGCTGTGGAGTCTAGCGATTGGAGGAGTGAAGAAGGGGAAGGCTGCAGGTCACCCTATGGATGCACGTCACGATCGATTTGGTTTCTCGAGGAAGAAGAAGCCATACACGACACATGACTATGCGAGGGCGTTGGAGAGGGAGAACCGTCGTCTTAGAACTGCTACTAATCAGAGGGTTGAGGAGCTTGTTAGCCACATAGGATTCTTGTCCCAACACATCACCGAGACTACATGTACTCCTCCTTATCGACCCATGCCTACTGGATTCATGGGTGATGCTCGTCGAGTCGGCCAACGTTCCTCGCCCCTTCCTGATCTTTTTGCACATGGTGCTCCGAATATTACGATGTATGATCCTGAGTACACGGATGACCACGAGGATGACCCCGAGGATGACACTCTAGATGGTGATGCAACCGATCTTGGCGGTGATGGTGATGATGGTGCTGGATCCTCCACATATGATACATTTGGCTTTCATGATGAGGACTATGAGTAGTAGTAGTTTTATTTGTTCGTTTTATTTAAGTATTGAAAATTGTGTTAGTTGTTTGTGTTTATGTAATTCGTTTGATGATTGGACCAATTATGTAATGTTAAACTAATTTCGTATTTATTCTGTAATTATGCGGAGTAGTAGTGTATTATTTATTTTGTAATTATGCGAATGTTAAACCGTGTTAGTTGTTTGTTTATTGGTAATTATGTAATGTTGTTATTACTACAAGCACGAATACAAACTATAATGTGAAATTAAACAACGTGAATCAAATTTTTTTATAAAATAGAAATCGACCACTAAACCATAATCGCACGCTAGTCATACATACTTTCCTCAGAATCTGAGTCACTTATTATCTCTTCTTCTTCCTCATTGCCTTCCTCTTCCTCGTCGCCCTCCTCTTCCTCGTTGCCTTCCGCTTCTGCCTCCTCGTCAACCACATCAAATCCCTTGTTGGCCAATTGGATATTCATATCGAATGAGGAAAGGTCCACGCATTAGTTAAACCATTCAGATGCATTTTATTGTAGAACTTGGTTCGGCATCCCACGTCGACATCGTTTGATCCCGCAACTGATGACATATCGATTATGTGGCTGACAGGAATAGTGGATACAACCAACCATCCTCTCTGTCTCGGTCGCCCCGCCGTCTTCTTTGGATAGGGCACATAGTACGCCTGTTTTGCTTGGTTAGTAAATACAAACGGTTCATTGGTGCCGAGGGTACGCTTCGAGTAAATATCAACCAACTTGTACATTGAATGCTCATGCGTACTTGCGTTTATATCATACCAAACACATTTGAACAAGACTATGTATAGGGGTCTAATTTTGCCCCAATATTCCACCTGTATAATGTCTTTCAACGTTCCATAGAAGTTGGTAGCATCGGATCCTCCCATGTCTCCCTTCACATAAACACCGCTACAATCACTCTTCTTCGGGCCCAAAATTATATCGGTGTGAAATCTGAACCCATTCACAATGTATCCCTCGCAGGTTGCCACTGAATTAGCCGGGCATGTGATTAAAGGATCTATTCGTACGTCGGTCTCGTATTTCCCACTTGAATATGTCAGCTTGAACCATACTACGTACTTTTGGTTCCTCTTGGATTGTATCTCCATTGGACTAAGTCCACCGCACTCCTCTTCTTCAAACAGTCTGCATAGGAAAATGTTCATAAGTTAGTTGTCTTTAAAGCGCTTAATCATTTCGGTGTTAAAAATAATTGACGACCACTTACTCGACCCATTCGTCAAGCTCTTAACAGCTTAGAAGCGTGTAAAGCTCTAATTTCTCCATCTCATCGGAAGTCAATTATCACCTTTTGTTTAGTGGCCCTATTGGCGCCCCTTTTTTGTGAAATATTCTAAGCTCATCATCACACTCCGTGCTATCTAGTTTCTCGTTCTTGTTGAGTTTTTTACATTTAGTCTGAAAATATACATCCAAATATTGAGAACACATATTGGACAACTCAGCAAGTAGGTATTGATTGGCTATGGATCCCTCCACCCTCGCCTTGTTCAGTACTGGACCCTTCATGTCGAACATCCGCCTAATTCATAAAAACGAAAGATTAGGCAAAGAATCGATATTTGTAAAAGATAATTGTTATTAAAAGTATAAAACCATACCTCTCGAATGGATACATCCATCTATAATGAACTGGACCACCAACTCTAGCCTCGTACGGAAGGTGTATGGCTAAATGCTCCATAGAGTCAAAAAATGAAGGAGGAAATATCATTTCCATCTTGCACATGGTAACGATAAACGATTCCTCCAATCGCTCCATATCCTCGGTCGACACCTCTAAGGCGCAAATCGCCTTGAAAAAAGGCTAATCTCTACTAAGGTCCCCCAAATCTCGGGTTCCAAGAAGTCGCGAAATGCAATCGGGATCAACCTCTGTATGAAGACGTGCCAATCATGACTCTTCATACCATACAATTTTCCTTGTTGTTTTTGCACACATCGTCCCAAGTCCGAGGCATATCCATCAGGAAACTTAAGTTCGGTCAGCCAATCAAGCACCATGTTCTTTTGATCCCTCGTAAGACAATATTTTGCCTTTGTCTTTATAAACTCACTTCCTCTGCCACTGGGTTTCAAGAATAATTCTTTACGGTTGGTCAACAGCTTAAGATCGTGCCTTGACTTAATGTTGTCCTTCGACTTAGCATCGTCCAACACCGTGTTGATGATGTTCTCAAAAAGTTCTTCTCACAATGCATGAAATCTAGATTGTGGCGAATCAAGTTCGTGGACCAATAAGGTAGTTCCCAAAAGATGCTTCGACGACACCAGTTATGAGTTGTGTTAAATCCCGGAAGCTTTGTGGAGTTTGCCCCAAATCTAACCGATCGTAGCCTATCCACAATTGCCCTCATCTCCGCTCCTGTCTTCTTTCGAATGGGCGCTTCAAGTACCTCCATATCCTTGTAGAAATCCTTCTTGCTGTACCTCCATTTATGACCCTCTGGTAGAAACCGATGATGACAATCGAACCACGAGGATTTTCCACCATACTTAAGTGTAAAAGAATATGTCTCACCCATGCAATAAGGACACGCCAGCTTACCGTGCGTGCTCCACTAGGACAACATTTCATAAGCAGGAAAATCGCTAATAGTCCACATTAGGGTCGCTCGCATTTGGAAGTTTTCCTTTCGTGAGCTGTCATATGTCCACAAACCATTACTCCACAAATCATTCAACTCATCAATCAACGGTCTCGCAAAACATCCAAGTTCTTTCCAGAACTCTTTGGACCGGGTATAATAAGGCTCAGAAAAATGAACTCCAGTCGCATGCATAAATCCGGCGGGAGGTTATAAGGGGTAACAAACAACAAGAGTAGTTCTTTCCAGATTGCCCAAACGATGTGAACCCATCAGTACATAGGCCGAATCAGACATTTCTAGGCTCTGCTGCGAAGTCCGGATACGTACGATCAAAATCTCTCCACGCCTCGCCTGCAGCTGGGTGAATCATTCTATTAGTTGACTGTCGACACTTCAAATGCCAAGTCATATGTCTCGAAGTGCCTACAATATAAAACAACCTCTGTAATCTAGGGCCTAGGGGGAAGTACCACAATTTCTTCCTTGCGACCTTGGACTTTCTACCAGCCTCGTACCTATCGGTCTTGCATATCGGACACGATGTGAGATCCTGGTTGGCATTATCGACGTAGTACAAGAAACAAAAATTCCAACATACGTCGATCTTTTCGTACCCTAAGCCCAAACCCGCGAGCATGTTATTCATGCCTGGAACCGTATTCGGTAGCATTTCCTCAATCTCTTGGTCCATAATATCTTTAGACAACCTTAAGTACTTTTCGCAAGCGACATTAGCTACTTTGTGCATCGTCTTGGTAGTCAAGAACTCGGCAAACCACTGGAGCACATTCTTCGACTTCTTACTGTTCATTTTTATGTCTCCCATCTGCATCAATTTGTAGAACTCCTTTGCCTCGGGACTTGGATCTTCGTTGCGCACCTCTCCCTCAACAAATCGACCCCCATATTCATCCACAACCAGTTCTCTAAACGAAGTATCGGCATGAGCCGGACTATCAACGTGAATACTAGCGGGCGGTGATTCAGGTACATACTATGTGGACGCCTTGCTCGCCTTCTCTCCATTCAACACCCATATCCAATATTGATACACAAATCCCGATTTATGAAGATGATCTCGTACTACGTTTCGATCAAAAAACTTTAAATTGATGCATTTCTGGCACGGGCACCTAATACGATTTCTTAGATCTAAGTAATCTCTTTGTTGTGATGCATATTGTATGAATTCACGAACCCCAACCACGTAATGTTGATTCAAATAACCAGTGTTACTATCTATCATATCTTACATCCAAGATCTATCGGGACAATAATCCATTTCTAATCTAGGAAAATTAAAAATAAATTGTTACAATTAATTTCACCAATCAATATATTTATCATTTATATAAAAATTTAAAACACGAGTACATAGAAGCCAAGGCTATTAATACTTGTTGTAGCGTAGAAAATACTTATATCAAGTATTGTTTGCACACACACACCCATCGTTGCATTTACCGCAATATCTAAAACAAAGAAACATGGAAAAAAAAGTTAATAAAGATGATCTTAATTGAGAAAAATTAACAAAAAATAGTTATAACAAGAAGAAATCGTGAATTCCTTAGCAAGAGATGAATGTTGGAATGATTTCTCAAGTGGAATAGGGAGGAGTATTTATAGGGGGGCTGACACTATTCCCGACCGAAATTCGGTCGGGAATAGTAACGACAACTGTTATTGCCGACCGAAATTCGGTCGACAATATTAGGGTTTAGGGTTTAGGGGTGTTGGCGATCGATTTTCAGTAGGGAATAATATTCATATTCTTAATTTCACAATTTCGCTCTCCATTTTAGATAAATTGTTGATTTAATGATCAAGTACATCAATATTAGTTATATATTACTGAAAATCTCAAAATAAATTAAATTTAGTTGCACGTTGATGAATCGTTTGAAGTGTCGATTCATATTGTCACCTATAAATAGTTTGGTATATGTAGCTGCTAAAAACGTAATTACTTATGATTATGTTAAACATATGTTAATATATATCACAATTAACCTCTCTATACTAACGTTTGTAACAAATGTTAATCGCAAATTGGGAGTACTCTACACCACGTATAATTAATATATGTAAAACTCCAAACTAACTTAACGTATATGTTAATGTATACTAATTTCATAATTAAAAGTACATTAAAAATAACTAACTATTAGTGCAATTCATGTATTTAGTGAGATTCTATAGTTATACTTAACAAACACATCAAGATTTTCAAAAGATCGGAAAAAAGTAAAATTTACTCTTTTTCCCGACCGAAAATCGGTTGGAAAAAATATTTAAACTCATTTCCGACCGAATTTCGGTAGGCATTTAGCCTTTTTCCCGACAGATTTTTGGTCGGGAAAAACATTCAAACTCATTCCCGACCGAAAATCGACCGGGAATAATATTCAAGGGCAATGCCTACCGAAATGCGGTCGGCATTGACCGCGTATCTGGGCAGGAAAGAATTGTCGACCGAAATTCGGTCGACAAATTTTGAAAATTTGGCGGGTAGGCCAAATTTCAAACTTTCCCAACCGAAATTCGGTCGGGAATACTGGAAAAATTGGCGGGACTCCGTGGGAAATTTAAATTTGCCGAAAATTCAAAAAAAATCAACTTTTTCTATAAATACACTTCATTATTCTCCTCATTTTTTCATCTACTTTACATTTTTTCTTCAATTTTCTCTTCATTTCAAAACTTTTTTTCTCCAAACATCATTTATTCTTTCATTTTCAAACACTTTTTTCTTTCATCTTCAAAGCTAAACTTTTCATTATTTCTTCAACTTTTAAAAAGCATTTTTTTCCCTTTTAAATAAACACTTATTTAACTTTTTTGTTGTTTAGATTGGGCAATTGATCAACAATTTAATTGCCCATCTAAAACACAAAAAAACTAAAGAATGTTTTAGATTGAGTAATAAATCGAAAATATTTCAAAATATTAAAAATAATAATATTTCGGTAATTATTACCAGAATATTAATTTTTTTTATTCTGTCGAATTTTATTCTCGACCGATTTTCGGTCGGGAATGATATAAATATTATTCTCGACCGAAATGTGGTCGAAAATAATATGAATATTATTTCCGATCGATTTTCGGTCGGGAATACGGCAAACATAATTCCCGACCGGGCTTCGGTCGGGTTTACAAGTTAAGGTATAACCGACCGGGGAGCGGTCGGAAATACTGGCACCGCTATTTCCGACCGAATCGTGGTCGGAAAACAAGTTACGGTATTCTTGACCGGTGATCGGTCGAAAATGACGGGAAAAAATTTCTGACCGAAAGACGGTCAGAAATTACTTTTCCGACCGCAGTCCGGTCGAGACCGTTCCTGACCAGACTGCGGTCGGGAGTCTTTGGCCCGACCGGGCTGATTTGCGGTGGAGATGGCCGGTCGGGAAAAACCCGCGCCAACCGAACTTCGGTCGGAAAAATATTTCCGACCGAAGCAATGCCGACCGACCCTTCGCGACCGAAAACGGTCATTCCCAACCGACTTTGCGGTCAGGAATGACCCGAAAATCATGTAGTGAAATTTCTTCCAACAATAATAGTTGAATTCATACATGTAATCGTTTATTTCTTTAACCACGAAAATATATATGCTATCTCATGAAAATGGTGCACTAATAAATGTATATCATGCATTAATGTGATTCATGCGTAACATGTACATGTATTACTAGTGAACCATACATCTTCTACATGATACTATACACATAGTCCATCACATGTATTGTACGTTCAATAATGATTCAAACCATTTGGCAACAAAGAATTGTATCATAGCATAAACTATCTCATATATAATTATATATACACTGAAGCCCCCTTTCCATTTTCCTATTATTATATTTCTGTTTCAATAATGAATAGTCAACTGAAAAAAAAAAATGTATAAGTTATAGCGGCATAAAGGATATATAACTCAAAGCTCACATGCAGAACTTAAAGGAGACATATCATTGTATTTCCAAACTTTATTGCACACTAGTACTACTTGAGTTAGTACTAGCTTCCATCAAAACCAGAAACTAATAAGTTCCAAATACCCCAAAAAAACAAGTAACACACACACACACACAGAGAAAAAAAACCTCTCACCCCCTATCCTACCACGGAACATGTCAAACAACAAGAAAAAGTACATCCTTAACACAGTTAGCGTCAACTTAGGTTGCAACAGTTGTAAGAAACCAAGATTATTCTTCTCGTCCATTTTCCACCCAAAACCAAAGCACAAACTCCACCACCACCACTCCTCTTCAACCTCATCATCAAACACCACCACCACTACTACAACTCCCACCACTTTCTCCTCCTCGGCCTTCGATGATCCGGAAAGCAGCGACGTTGACATTAAGAGCCTTAGGGCGGTACAAGGCTTCGGGAGAATCGGCGGACAAAGCATGGCGGTTGAGAAAGATTCCGATGACCCGTACCTCGATTTCCGACACTCCATGTTGCAGATGATTTTGGAGAAAGATATTTACACGAAAGATGATTTGAAAGAGCTGCTCAACTGTTTCTTGCAACTCAACTCGCCGTACTATCATGGGATCATTGTCCGGGCTTTTACGGAGATCTGGAACGAGGTTTGTTCGGACAGGGCCGCCGCTGAGTCGCCGGATTTGTGGTGCTGATCACATGACTCTCAGGCACTAGCTAGCTGCACGTGGCGGGGCTGAGTGCAATATATATATTGGCCTTTGTGTTTTTAACTAATAAGGTTAATTAGTTTAACTGTTGAGTGTTCAAATTGATATGTTTAATTGCGTACAAGGGAGGGGACAATAACTAGATTCGACTTATTCACAGCTTTTCTTTCACGACTTCCACTGTGTATCGAATTAATGGAAGAAATAATTGTTTGTATATTGTCAAAATTGTGAATCTTAGCTATCTCGATTAAGTATTAGTGAATGTTGTTAATCATTTGGTGTTTCAGTTCGCTCTAATGGATATGACCATTCGTATGTCATATATTGTCATGTACTATAGTGCAATTCGATATTTGTTATATAAATGAACTTGTCATATATAAGGAGTTGTGAAAAAGGAAAATAATCAAATAAATGTCGCTGCGCATGTAATTTAATTTTATCGTGTATAGAATATAGTGTTGTAACTCATGGGCATATTTTCGAGAATGTTTATTAGACGAGGTGATAGTTGAACTCTTTGTCTTTAATTTTAGTATTTATTATATAGTTTTTGTCTATTATAGTTATTCATATTTTTCTAAACAGTCAGAAGTTTGATTAAACTTGTTAATGATCATTAGCTAATAAAAAGAGAAACTTTTCAGCGTGATATAATTTTAAAGTTTCAACTCCATCCATTTAATATGCATTAAGTTTCACAATTCAAAATTTAAACACCTTTTTGCAACAATACGCCTGAAAAATAAACCATGTTGTATTGATTACGCATTCTATATCGACACGTTTCTGATACGGGTACGATACGTATCTGATACTCAGTATCTGACACGAATTTATGGCGTATCAGACTTCTTTTGGGTGTTTTTTTTTCTTTTACTTATATGTTAATAACATAAATACCTAAAATTAGAAAAAACAAAATTACAAAACTAGAAAAGAGGAAAAATCTTCATTCTTTCTAACTCTCTAGTCTCTTCTATCTTTGCCCGTGTCTTCACAAATCACAATGGTCGGCTTCTTAAACTTAAATGCAAGATCGTGATGTTTAATTTGATTTATAAGTGAATTACTTTAAAACGGTTTATTGTTAATTCACTATTTTGTTATAATGACTTTTACGTAGTAACTTTTTTTATTTACAAATTATTTTACTTATTACAAATGTGGAATCTATATTTTACAATATTAATATTAATTTATATAGATATATCCATAAAGTATCAGTATTGCCTGTTTTCTAAAGTTTTATATCATCGTATATGTACCCGTGCAACATAGTGCTTACTATGTCTATTTGTTGGTTGTTATATTAATGACATAGTATTTGATTGATACTAATCTTATTTCTATTTCAAATGATAAATTGATTAAAAAAACAAAGTTAAATAATATTATTGAGAATTATGTTCTTATAGTACAAGTGTTGAAATGGCCTAAACACAATGTATACTTACAACTTATATTCAAGTGTAAAAGAGATTATCAAAAGGTAGTGTATAGCTTTAATTAACGTGAAGAAGAATACTTGGGCTTTTTCTCGTCGTCCCTTCCCACTCTACAAGTTCCTACCTCATAAATGAGTGATATGGATTGCCTTAGAAGAGGTGTACGTTTAGAAGACAAGTAAATTGAGACGCTTTTTATTTCAACGTGAGGTGTCACTCCATCCGTTACATGGAGGGTTAGAAGAGGAAGGATAATTGATTCATACCCCAGTCCTAAATTTGAGCAATTCTTTCGTCATAGAAATAACAATTACTTTGCCACCAATAAGCGTTAGTCGCTCACAAATTTTGTCAAACTCCAGCGACGACAACATAGTTTTACCACATGTGCTCGTATTTGCACATTCCCAAATACGATTCTTGCCGTCTTCCAGCGCCAAATCATAATTACGAATCAAATGTTGATCAGTGATGTACTCCATAAAGACATTACAAAACTGCATAAGAAAACATGCCTTAGTGACTATTAAACTGACAAATAGAGATATAGCATCAAAACTATAATTTCATTTAAAGTGACAAAACATAATTATGGATTGACAAAAACACAAATATTATCAAAAACAAGTTTAAGATTTTATTTCGCTTAAATAACTAAAATAAGAATAAATGAAATGAGAATAGCTTACCAGGACCATGTAAGGCAATTTTGGCGTACTCCGTGTAACCATCCACCTTGAGAGTGACTCTATCATATTGTCCGACGGAACCTAGCATATCCCACAAGCAGTAGAGCTTCCTTTTCTTGGAAAGGGTGCGGTCGCATTCGCAGTTGTCAAAAGTCTCAGATTTAATGAAGGATGACACGTGTAACCTTTTGAGAATTTTCCCAGCCTCAAGATCGAGACCAGTTCCAGCCTTAAGAGCTATAGTTGTGGGAGGGAAGTCCAAGTCTGTCCTCACGACATGATCCTCGATATTAAGCGCATTATCATCCGCAACATCATCCTCATCAGCATAATCATAATCATCGTCCTTTAAATCAGTAAGGTAAGGACCAACGTCATCATCTTCCATATCATCCTCATCAATATTGAAAGAGAAGACGTCCTTAATGGCCGTCAGCGCCTTCTAGAAGACATTTTCATGGACCAAAACGACTTCTACCATGATATTGGCTTCTTCTTAAAATGTTATATGTGTGGGGGAGATGAGAGAATTAAGGTATAGAGTTTCGCAGGCGTGGAGAGAAAGAGATAGTGAAAATGGAGAGAAATGGATAGTTTTGGGATTTGGGCGTCTTTTTTTCGCCAAACGATGATTTAAGCCTCACATAAAGTTGTTTTTAAAAGCCACATAGATTGTTTATTAGATTGATAAATATTATATTCTTGTGAATTACGTCCTTATAGTACAAGTGTTGAAATGCCCTAAACACAATGTATACTTACAACATATATTCCAGTGTAAAAGAGATTATCAAAAGGTAGTGTATAGCTTTAATTACCGGGAAGAAGAATACTTGGGCTACTTCTCGTCATCCCTTCCCACTCTACAAATTCCTACCTCATAAATGAGTGATATGGATTGCCTTAGAAGAGGTGTGCGTTTGGAAGACAAGTATATTGAGACGCTTTTTATTTCAACGTGAGGTGTCACTCCATCCGTTACATGGAGGTTTAGAAGAGGAAGGATAATTGATTCATGCCTCAGTCCTAAATTTGAGCAATTATTTCGGCATATAAATCACAACTACTTTACCACCAATAAGCTTTAGTCCCTTAAAAATTTTGTCAAACTTCGGTGATGGCAACATAGTTTTGCCACATGTGTACATACCTGCACATTTCTAAATACGATTCTCGCCGTCTTCCAGCTCCAAATCATAATTACGAATCAACTGGTGATATGTGATGCACTCCATAAAGGCATTACAAAATTACATAAAAAACATGCCTTAATGACTATTAAATTGGCAAATAAAGATATAACATCAACACCATAATTTCATTTAAAGTGACAAAACATAATTATGGACTGACAAAAATACAAATATCATTAAAACAAATTTAATATTTCATTTTGTTTAAATAACTAAAATAAGAATAAATGAAATGAGAATAGATTACGAGGACCATAAAAGGCAATTTTGGCGTACTTCGTGTGACGATCGACCTTGAGAGTGACTCTATCATCTTGTTCGACGGAACCTAGCTTATCCCACAAGTTGTAGAGCTTCCTCTTGTTGGAAAGGGTGCGGCGCATTCGCAGTTGTCGAAAGTCTCAGATTTGATGAAGGATGACACATGTAACCTTTTGAGAATTTTCTCATCCTCAGGATCGAGACCAGTGCCGACCTTAAGAGCTATAGTGGTAGGAGAGAAGTCCAAGTCCATCCTCACAACCTGATCCTCGATATTAAGTGCATTATCATCAGCAACATCATCCTCATCAGCGGAATCATAATCATCATCCTTCCAATCAGTAAGGTAAGGACCCACGTCATCATCTTCCATATCATCCTCATCAATATCGAAAGAGAAGACGTCCTTAACGGCCATCAGCGCCTTCTGAAAGACATTTTCATGGACCGAAACAACTTAAAAGAATTAGGGTATAGAGTTTTCGCAGGCGTGGAGAGGAAGAGATGGTGGAAATAGAGAGAAGTGAAAAGTTTTGGGATGTGTCTTTTTTTTGGCACAAACGATGGTTTAAGCCTGACATAAAGTTCTTTTTCTAAAACACATAGGTTGTTTATTAGGTTGATAAATATTCTATTCTTGATAATTATGTTGTTATAGAACAAGTATTGAAATGGCCTAAACACAATGTCTACTTACAACTTATATTAAAATGTAAAAGAGATTATCAAAAAGTAATGTATAGCTTTAATTACCGTGAAGTAGAGTACTCGGGCTACATCTCGTCATCCCTTCCCACTCTACAAATTCCTTCTAGATAAATGAGTGATATGGAATGCCTTAGAAGAGGTGTGCCTTGGAAGACAAGGAAATTGGGACGCTTTTTATTTAAATGTGAGGTGTCACTCCATCTGTTACATGGGGAGTTAGAAGAGCAACGATGATTGATTCATGCCTCAGTCCTGAATTTGAGCAATTCTTTCGTCCTAGAAAATACAACTACTTTGCCACCAATAAGCGTTAGTCGCTTATAAATTTTGTGAGACTTCACCGACGACAGCATAGTTGTATCACATGTGTATGTACGTGGACATTTCCAAATACGATTCTTGCCGTCTTTCATCTCCAAATTATAATTATGACTCAACTGTTGATCTGTGATGCACTCCATAAAGGCATTACAAAATTGCATAAAAAATATGCCTTATTGACTATTAAACAGAAAAATAGAGATATGGCATCAAAAACATAATTTCATTAAAAGTGACAAAACATAATTATGGACTGTCAAAAACACAAATATCATCATAAACAAATTTAAGATTTCATTTTGTTTAAATAACTTTGAAAGTGCAGGTTTTCTGGATGTTAGGATAACATTGAGATTTTCAATGTTAGAGTAACATTGCACGTCCAGAAACTGTTTTACAATCTAGTTATTATTATTATTATTGTTTTGCCTTATTCATCTAACTAACTGAGTTCCACAGTTGTAGTTGTCGTTGATTATTATTCAGGAAACAAACTTGCATTAGGTTGGACGCTCAAAGTTTCTAAGATGAGAAGTTTCCTTAATTAAATAAACGGCTTATAAAAGGAAAGAAGAGTTCTAGTGCAACTAGGAAAGCTTCCAAGGGAAAGTCCTGAATTGAAGAAGGAGTCTTTCCTTAGCTAGATCACTGGCGAAGGAACTATTATTCAAAAAGGACTGCGAGAACAAGGAAGAGGAGTTCGAGAAGGAAACAAGGAGAATTACCAACCGTGTACAACACACCTTGAAGTCCAAGTCAAGAACCTATATATAGGTGTGAAGTACATCAAGACAAATAACGAGACAAGAGCTAATCAATCCGAGAGATTAATTTACAGTTGTTGAGTGTTGTCTTGCTTTAGCAAAGTTTTTAAGTTGTTAGAATAGATCTAAGAGTGAGGAGCTTTTAGAGATAGTCGAAGCAACTCTTGTGTGCTTTGCTTAGTTCGAACAATTCGAGAGTGAGGAGCTTGAGAGTTGTGAGAACGCCTTTGTTAAACCCTTGTGGTATTTTGCCTACGGCTCGGAAGTTAATATAATCCTATATTCACTTCTTAAATTCGTGTTTGTTTATTCCGCTGCAAAATGTTACTCTGGTCTGCTGTTAAAGTAACATCGTAGAACTAACAGCAAACACAAACTGCTGTTAGAACTTCAGTGTTAAGTTAACATCAACAACGTATCGACCCGATCCACAATTTCAATTGGTATCAGAGCCAAGCACCAACTTCACCGGTGTTTGGCGTTGATACGACAAGATGGACAATTCCAACCCTAATACCAGCAGGTTGCCTGTATTGGAGGGTCCCAACAACTATGCCTACTGGAAGATCAGGCCTAGAGTCCACATCAAATCCATCGACCTAAGAGCTTGGGACGCAGTACTAGAAGGCTACACCATTCCCTACTTGCCAAGAGATGGAGATGCTGATCTGGTACCTAAGCCAAAGGGACAATGGATAGCCAACGAAATTGCTCTCTACAACTTCAATGAAAAGGCTCTCAATGCTATTTTTAGCTGGGTAGGTAATCATATGTTCAAACTGATTCAAACTTGTTCTACTGCTAAAGCTGCATGGGAAATTCTTGAATTACATTGTGAGGGTGATGTGGCTGTGAGGGACTCTAAATATAGAAAACTTTTGAGGGACTTTGAGAAGATAGAGATTGGTGAGGATGAAAGCATTGATAGTTATTTTGAGAAACTTCTAGATATTGCTAATCAGTGCCAAAACTTAGGTTTTATCATCCCTAATCAAACCATGGTCTACAAAGCCTTTAGAACATTATCCTCTAAGTTTACTGTCAAAAGAATTGCTATGAATGAGTCTAGAGATCTTGCCAACATGGACTTTCAAACATTAATGAACACTCTAAAAGAATTTGAACTAGAATTCCTAGGAAAGTCCAGTAAACAACTTGCTTTAGCCTTACTAGGTACTAGCTCAGATTCTACAGGGAGTGATGAGGATGAATATGAGTTGATCTCTTCTAACTATGGTAACATCACTAGGAAGTTCAGTAAATTGGGCTACAAAGATAAAAGTAAAGAAAAACAACCCAGTAATGCTGCTGTTAGTTATAAGAAATTGCCCCCAAAGTTTGTAAAATACATGGCATCTAAGAGCACTCCTCAAGATGCTGAGAAATTGAAAGATGTCCAGTGTTATGAATGTAAGGGGTATGGTCACTTTAAACATGAATGTGCTAACACCCTCAGAACAAGAGGGAATTCTCATTGGGTCTGTGTAGATGACTTTAATGAAGCTGACTTCGAATCTGGAACAAGTGCTGATGAACAATCTGAGGAAATCAACACTGCTGCGCTTTGCACTCGGATCATCTGGTCAGGAGAAGACTCCAGAAACTGCCAAGAATCTCAATGTTACTCTAACATTAGAGAACCAACAGCAAAGCAGGAGATCTTCTTTGGAGACTGGAACAGCAATGACACACAGGTTAACCATGACACACTCCCTGATTGTGATGATGCTAACTTTGATTGTTTTCATGGCTCAGTTGATCTAGAAGAGGAGTACTTCAATGAAGATGAGATGTCCCAGGAGGAAATTCTTGATGACCTACATACAACCTTTCTCAGACTTGAGAGAGAGAATGTCAGACTCATAAAGAAAAATAAAGCACAAAATCATGACATTGAATGTTTGAAGAACATGTTGAAACTCTATGAAAGAGATCTTGACAAAGCTGAAGCTGAGTTGAAAGAGGTAAAGGATAAACTCAAGAAAGACACACAGATCATAGCTAAATGGAATGCAGGTACTTCTAAACTTGATGAGGTACTAAGCATGGGAAATTCAGGTTCATGTGGTCTGGGATTTGTTGAGAAACCTTCCACTTTAAATGTTAATTCTGCCTATCTAACTTCTAGCTTTGTTAAAGAATCTGACTCTAAGAGTTTAGGTACCATCAACACTGTGAGAAGTAAACCTACTTTTATCTGTCAATACTGTTACCAACCAGGCCACATAAAACCATTCTGTAGAAAATTTATAAGAGAATGTGGTAAGAAAACAGTTACTGAACCCAATGTTAGAACAACAGCAGTTTCTGATGTTAGACCAACATTAGGTTCAGGACAGAAAGGTAGAACTTGGGTAGAAAAAGTTAAGACCCCTAAGATTAAAGTTGTTTGCAATGTTGTTTTCTCTGCTGTGTACTCTAACCTTTCAGGTAAATGGTACTTCGATAGTGGATGTTCAAGACACATGACAGGCAGCAAAGAGAATCTTAAGCAAATAGTACCTTTGAGTGCTGGAACAGTGACCTATGGAGGAGGCACCAAAGGAAAAATCATTGCCAAGGGGACGTTGAATGTTGATGGATTCCCTCCCTTGAAGGATGTGTTGTTGGTAGATGGGTTAAAGGCAAATCTAATCAGTATCAGTCAGCTGTGTGATGATGACTTACTGGTTACATTTGATAAGATATCTTGTGATGTTTATGATAGTGACAATGTTCTTGTGATGACATGTACTAGATCCAAAGACAACTGCTATCTAGCCCAGGAGGAAGCAGAATGTTTCCATGCCAAGATAGATGAGGCTTCTATATGGCATAGGAAACTTGGACATGTTCACTACAGAAACCTTGAGAAATTACAGAAAGTTGATGCTGTAAGAGGCTTACCAAAGCTGTCTTGTCCAGGTAAGCTTGTGTGTGGTGATTGCCTCAAGGGTAAGCAAACCAGAGCAGTTCATACACCTCTACAGGTACATAATGCTAACCCTAGATCTAGTAGGTGTTTTGAATTGCTGCACATGGACTTAATGGGTCCAATTGAGGTAAGTAGTCTCAGTGGGAAGAGATATGCCTTTGTGATTGTAGATGACTTCTCTAGATACACTTGGGTAAAATTTCTTAAAGAAAAGTCAGAAGCTTTTGATCAGTTCAAAATTCTTTGTGCTAGTATTAAAAACTTGTATGGCTCCACTGTGACTAAAATTAGGTCTGATCATGGTAAAGAATTTGAAAATGCTAGTTTTGATAACTATTGCAATGCTAAAGGTATTTTCCATGAATTTTCAGCTCCTAAGACTCCTCAGCAGAATGGGATTGCTGAGAGAAAGAACAGGACTCTTCAAGAGATGGCCAGAGTTATGCTCAATGCCAAAGACTTATCCAAAAGACTCTGGGCTGAAGCCTTAAATACTGCTTGTCACATTAGTAACAGGGTGTATCTTTGACCTGGAACTAACATGACTCCATATGAACTCTTGAAGGGTGTAAAACCAAATGTTGCATATTTTCATGAATTTGGATGTGATTGTTATCTACTGAATGACAGGGATTATCTGAGTAAATTTGATTCTAAAAGTGAAAAATGCATCTTTGTAGGATACTCAGCCAATAGTACTTCCTTTAGAGTCTACAATCTTAGATTGAAGACAATTCAGGAATCAGTGAATGTTGTGTTTGATGATTTCACTCTTGATACAGGTACTGGTGACATCTTAGTTCCCAATGTTGAACCAACAGTGGAAACCGAGAATGTTACTCCTGACAATGTTACACCAACATTGGAACTGGAAGCTGGAAACACTGAACAAGAGTCAGGGAACGATGTTAGACTAACACCAGCGAGATCAGATGTTAGAATAACATCAGAGGATTCTGACTCAGAACATGAAGGTGCCTCTGAACCTAGAAGAGACCCCCCGGCAAGGATTCAGAAAGACCATCCAGCATCCCAGGTAATAGGTGAACTCACTGAACGGGTAAGGACACGCAATAGAGAAAGACTTGACTATAGAGATATGGTAAAACTGTGTGTCTGTATGAACTTCACTTGTACTGTTGATAATGCCTCTTGTTTTGTCTCCACCATAGAACCTAAAAATGTGAATGAAGCCCTTCTTGATAACTTTTGGATTAATGCCATGCAAGATGAACTATTACAGTTTACTAAGAACAATGTCTGGATACTTGTACCTAGACCACCTAATGTTAATGTAATAGGGACAAAGTGGATATTTAAGAACAAGAGTAATGAGGAAGGGGTTATAGTTAGAAACAAAGCTAGACTAGTTGCTCAGGGGTACACACAGGTTGAAGGTGTAGATTTTGATGAGACTTTTGCTCCAGTTGCTAGGATTGAATCTATTAGGTTACTTCTAGCCATAGCATGTTGTCTTAAGATAAAACTATACCAAATGGATGTAAAGGGTGCGTTTCTGAATGGGCTGATTGATAAGGAAGTATATGTTGAACAGCCAAAGGGGTTCACAGATCCTAAATATCCAAACCATGTGTACAAGCTTGAAAAGGCACTATATGGTCTTAAACAAGCACCTAGAGCATGGTATGAAAGGTTTACAAAGTTCCTTTTAAGTCTTGGTTTTGTTAGAGGTGATGGAGATAGAACACTGTTTGTCTTGAAGAAAGATTCTCATGTCTGTATTGCTCAAATATATGTAGATGATATTGTGTTTGGCTCAACTAACAATTCTATTCTAGAAAAATTTGTTGAATCAATGACAGGGCAGTTTGAGATGAGTATGATGGGAGAATTAACTTTGTTTCTTGGTCTTCAAGTGAAACAAACATGTAATGGAATTTTCCTAAGTCAGGAAAAGTATGCAAAGAATTTGGTGAAAAGGTTTGAATTAGCAGATTCAAAGCCTTGTAAGACTCCCATGGCATCTGCAGTGAAGATGGCCAGGGATGATACTGGTGTCAATGTTGATCCAACATTGTACCGTTCAATGATAGGAAGCTTGTTATACTTGTCTGCTTCAAGACCTGATATTATGTTCTCTGTGTGTGTATGTGCAAGGTACCAGGGATGTCCAAAGCAGTCACATCTGATTGCTGTGAAGAGAATACTTAGATACATTTCTGGCTCCTTGGCTCTTGGTATATGGTATTCCTTTGACACTAACACAAATCTTGTAGGTTTCAGTGACTCAGACTGGGCAGGTGATATTGATGACATGAAGTCTACAAGTGGAGGATGTTTTTATCTGGGGAACAACTTGGTCTCATGGTACAGTAGAAAGCAAAACTGTGTGTCACTATCCACTGCTGAGGCTGAATACATTGCAGCAGGTAGTTGTGTCACCCAGTTGGTATGGCTCAAACATATGCTACTGGACTATGGGTTAGACAGTGATACCTTACTTATGTTTTGTGATAACCTTAGCGCTATAAGCATCTCTAAGAATCCTGTTCAGCATTCTAGGACAAAACATATAGACATTAGGCATCACTTTCTGAGAAACATGGTAGAAGACAAGCTTGTTGACATTGAACATATAGAAACTAACAATCAGCTTGCTGATATGTTCACTAAACCATTAGATACTGAGAGGTTCTTCAGTCTGAGGAACTCTCTTGGCATGTGCATTGTTTAGAGATGTTAGTTCACCAGTGTTGACATAACACCACTGTCTAGCATTGGTTATTGGTTGTGGTGTAGCTGTAATTCTTTTATGTTCCTTTTTGCATTCTTCTTTCTTGCAAATTACATCTTTGTTAGAGAAACTGTTGGTTGTGTGGTTGACCTGTATGAATAGCTAAGGTGATTGGTGAACAGGTACATATCAAGAGGTTTGGAAAGAAATAACTCTGTTGTTAGTCTGTGAATGTTAACCTAACATCATGGGAGAAGCTGGGATACACAGAGCTCACTACTCTGATGATATTCAGTTGTGTCTTATCCATGTTAGGTTTGACAAGGTATGAAGAGAAGCTGGGGTACATGATGTTGAAGGCCTCATTGTCATTCAGTTGTGCTTATTTTCATATTTGTGTCTATGGCCAAGGTTTTTACATGATAGTGATCTTTCCTACTGGGGTGCATAAAGTTTAGACTGTGTGCATTCAGTAGCATTGATTACTTAGTATTTCCTTGATAAACAGGTTAGTAAACAAGTATGCATGAGGAGTTGGGGTGGAGAAATATTTGATAAAAGTGTTGTCTTCATGCAATTCCTTTGTACTTGCCTGATCTGTAGCTGATAGTTAAGTTGTTGGGGTGTGTGGAGTGTTGTGCTGCCCACATTTAGTGATGAGACTGTCCTTTAACATTCATCAGTTTTTTTATTCAAAGAGAGTTTCTAAAAATAGTGAAAGTTAAAGATAAATTGATATGTCCTGATCCTAGTTGGCAAGGCGGTTTGTATGTGGTTACCATCTCTCAAATGCTAATCTAACATGGTTGCATTCATTCTAGTTCTGCATATTTCCTTTTGTCGGTTTGGGCTTAGGGGGAGTAGTTAAGTATCATGTGTTGAGGCATACTTCTTGGGTGACCAGCTACAGGTAAAAGCACTATGTTTTGTGATCTTCTTGCTGTGGGAAAATCTTTTCCCTGGATAAGTATATCCTCTGTGTTTTTCTCTGTTTGATTTGTCACTTGCTTATACTGATGATCTTAAACTGTGTCATTGTACCTGTGTACTTGGTTGAAGCTTCAGATTAGTACAGGAATATCTCACGCTCTCACAAGATGATGTTACTTTGGATAAAGCCCTGCACCTCCAACTTCCCTCCCTGATGTTAACTTGCCAATGTTAGTCCAACATTGTAACATTGTAACTTATAAGTTTTCAGGAATGGAGACTGCTCTGGTTACGTGTTAACCTAACACTGACACGGGGTAAGAATAACATGAAGGGGACGCGTGACAGTTGTCAGATTATTATGGTAACATGTTACAACACCACTATCCCATGCTCTTCATCTGAATCATATATATAATTTGCCCTAATTTCTTCTTCATTCTAACGCTAACAATCTGTGCAAAGCAAATTACTCTCTAAATTTTCAAAATCTTCAATCTTTTTATCTCAAAATTACTCTAACAATGGCACGCAAGTCCAATATTGATGCTCTTGTAGAAGCAGCTGCGCAAGTCGAGCAAGCGCCACGACGCAGTACCAGACGCACCGCCGCTGAAACCACAGTCGCCGCCTCTCCAAAGAGGAAAGCTACCACTCAACGGCGCAAGGGCAAAAAGATTTCAAAGAAAGATGTTGGTTCAACATCAGATGCTGTCGAGCAAGCTCCTGCTCCCACCAATCCTGAAATCGAGGTAACAATGGCTAACCCTACTCTGAGTATACCTGTTGATGTTGGTGTTGGTATTGAGGGGGAGAATGAGGTCCCTGTGATTGGGTTGGGTAGTGCTGTGATTGAGCCAGCTAAGGCTAATGTGGTTGAGGAAGTGGTGGAGCCAACTGTGGCTAGTTCTATTGAGCCTAATGAGGCTAATGATGATGAGCTTGCTGCTGCTGAGGAGAGTGGACATGCTACTGGTGAGCATGATGAGGATTTGTCTGAGGAGATTGCTGCTGATGGCAATCTTGGTGTAAATAATGGGGTTGCTACTGAAGGTAACCAAGCTGTTGTGAGTGATCAACCAGCTGAGGTTGAAGGAGAAGAAGAGGATGAGGATGAAAACCTTCCCTTGGCTGCCCTTGCAAATGCTGTCAGGAAGAGGAAGGGTAAGGAGGTGATGGCTGAGTCTTCTGAGGATGAGTCAGAAGAAGAAAAAGAAGAAGAAGAGATTGAGGAGGAAGAGGAAGTTGAGGAAGAAGAGCTTGTGGCTGATGAGCCAGAGGAAGCTGATGTTACTCTAACATCATATGATGATCAGTTTACTGATCTGATGATGAGAGAGTATCCACATGAAGCTTACTCTGACTTCTATGTGTTTCCTGATGCTGAGGAGCAATGGGAGGCATACCAAGCCAGGGTAATCCACAAGGAAAGGGCTATTGAGGAGGGTATTTTCAAAGAAAACAGGGTGTTTGAGTTGCTTGAGGCTAGAGGAGTCTTGGGCTCTGTGCAGAATCTGTCTGCATATGTTCCTGATGTAGTGAGAGAGTTCTACATGAATCTCTCTGAGTGGGTGATCAACCTGGATTCTCCTAAGTATGGGAAGGCTTGGGTTAGGAAAAAGGTCTATGACATCACTCCTGCCATGATCAATGAGGCTTGGGGTCTTCCTGATCCTGAAGAGTCTGAGGATCCTACTATGGAGGAGATCATCACTGATCTTACAGGTGGCCTCACTAGGCAATGGAGAGAGAGCTTTCCCACAACCAGACTGACTTCTCTTAGTGCCATCCTTCACAAGATCAGCACTTACAATTGGCTTCCTTCTTCCAACACTACTGTGATGACCAAAGAGTCAGCAAAGTTGGTGTACAAGCTGAAGAATGGAATGAGTGTAAACATTGGTGAAAAAGTGCTGAGACACATGAAGGAAGTCACTATGAAGCCCAAAGGAATCCTTCCTTATCCCTCTCTGATCTCATGCCTGTTGGTGAAGCAAGGCTTCAAAACCAAGAAGACTGAAGGATGGATCAGCAACAAGGCTGTAATGTCAATCACCAGGAGCTACTTCACTAATGTGAGGATCTAGGA
The DNA here is from genome assembly GCA_948329865.1 of Linaria vulgaris. Classification (NCBI taxonomy): domain Eukaryota; kingdom Viridiplantae; phylum Streptophyta; class Magnoliopsida; order Lamiales; family Plantaginaceae; genus Linaria; species Linaria vulgaris. Next base: position 81,342,330 of record OX415253.1, read on the forward strand.
TTTGCCTTGGAACCCTCAAGGAGAAGCTGGTCCCAGCAGGAAGAAGAAGAAGAAGACACACAAGTTTGCTGCTTCTTCAGTTCCAGTGAGCAGTGGTGACAGCTGCTCAGTGATTGCAGATGCTTTTGTTGAGGAAACCTTGGTCTGGCTGGATAGGGAGTACAAGGACACCCAGAGGGAAATAGCTGACAAGCAAGTCAGACTGCAGGAACTGGACAGCTTGAGGAAACACTTGAAGGATCTGCCTTCCTCTCAAAAAGGGGGAGAGTAGATCAAATTTTCGAAATTTCCTGCAAGTTTTTTTAGTTTCTGTTTCTAATGCCTTTTGAACAATTGTTTTCTTTTTAATTATTCTGATCAAGGAGACTGTTCCTTGCTGCTAGTATGGACTGTAATTAGGTACTTTTTAATTTTGGGTACTTAGTGTTTCTGCTTATGCTATTATTGAACTGTGATTGCTGGTACTAACTCTGTTTTGCAGGTGTTAACTTTCTGATGTTAAACCAACATTGATAAAGCTGGATGTTATAACATTGAAAGTATCATTGTTAGAACAACATTGGATTAGTCCCTTCTGATATTCAGGGGGAGAGTACTTAGTTTTTCATTGTTATGATATAATGAAGTTTTTCTGAATAATTTGATCTGATAAGAACTGTTTCTTAGGTTTTGTGATTAAGGCAAAAAGGGGGAGATTGAAAGTGCAGGTTTTCTGGATGTTAGGATAACATTGAGATTTTCAATGTTAGAGTAACATTGCACGTCCAGAAACTGTTTTACAATCTAGTTATTATTATTATTATTGTTTTGCCTTATTCATCTAACTAACTGAGTTCCACAGTTGTAGTTGTCGTTGATTATTATTCAGGAAACAAACTTGCATTAGGTTGGACGCTCAAAGTTTCTAAGATGAGAAGTTTCCTTAATTAAATAAACGGCTTATAAAAGGAAAGAAGAGTTCTAGTGCAACTAGGAAAGCTTCCAAGGGAAAGTCCTGAATTGAAGAAGGAGTCTTTCCTTAGCTAGATCACTGGCGAAGGAACTATTATTCAAGAAGGACTGCGAGAACAAGGAAGAGGAGTTCGAGAAGGAAACAAGGAGAATTACCAACCATGTACAACACACCTTGAAGTCCAAGTCAAGAACCTATATATAGGTGTGAAGTACATCAAGACAAATAACGAGACAAGAGCTAATCAATCCGAGAGATTAATTTACAGTTGTTGAGTGTTGTATTGCTTTAGCAAAGTTTTTAAGTTGTTAGAATAGATCTAAGAGTGAGGAGCTTTTAGAGATAGTCGAAGCAACTCTTGTGTGCTTTGCTTAGTTCGAACAATTCGAGAGTGAGGAGATTGAGAGTTGTGAGAACGCCTTTGTTAAACCCTTGTGGTATTTTGCCTACGGCTCGGAAGTTAATATAATCCTATATTCACTTCTTAAATTCGTGTTTGTTTATTCCGCTACAAACTGTTACTCTGGTCTGCTGTTAAAGTAACATCGTAGAACTAACAGCAAACACAAACTGCTGTTAGAACTTCAGTGTTAAGTTAACATCAACAACGTATCGACCCGATCCACAATTTCAAACTTAAATAAGAATAAATGAAATGAGAACAGCTTACCGAGACCATGGGAGGCAATTTTGGCAAACTTCGTGTGACCATCGACCTTGAGAGTGATTCTATCATCTTGTCCGACGGAACCTAGCATATCCCACAAGCAGTAGAGCTTCCTCTTCTTGGAAAGCATGCAGTCGCACTCGCAGTTGTCAAAAGTCTCAGATTTGATGAAGGATGACACGTGTAACCTTTTGAGAATTTTCCTAGCCTCAGGATCGAGACTAGTGCCAGCCTTAAGAGCTATAGTGGTGGGAGAGAAGTCCAAGTCTATCGTCACGACCTGATCCTCGATATTAAGCGCATTATCATCCACAACATCATCCTCTTCAGCGAAATCATAATCGTCATCCTTCAAATCAGTAAGGTAAGGACCCATGTCATCATCTTCAATATCATCCTCATCAATAGCGAAAGAGAAGACGTCCGTAACGGCTTTCATCGCCTTATGGAAGACATTTTCATGGACCAAAATGGCTTCTACCATGATATCGACTTCTTAAAATGTTAGATGTGTAGGGGAGATGAGAGAATTAGAGTATAAAGTTTTGCAGGAGTGGTGAGAAAGAGATGGTGGAAATGGAGAGAAATGAAAAGTTTTGGGATGTGAGCGTCTTTTTTGGAATAAACAATGATTTAAGCCTCACATAAAGTTATTTTTCTAAACCACATAGGTTGTTTATTAGGTTGATAAATATTCTATTCTTCAGAATTATGTTCTTATAGTACAAGTGTTGAAATGACCTAAAAACAATGTATACTTACAACCACTGTTTTCAGAACTGGATCGGCAGGTCCAACCGGTTCAACCTGGAACTGGTGGCTTGTCCTGTTCGGTTCTCTTTCAAAAACGCGCTGCAAGCCCTCAGCGAGCCGACCAAAAAATTTTCTAGTCGGACCGGTCGACCCAGTGAACCGTTCTGGCTTACAAACCTGTCAGCCCTTTTATTCTTTTTTTTTGGCTTTTAGTCAATTGGGAATCAGCTCCTATTTCTTTGACAATTACAAACCTGCCTCGATTTTTTTTTTAAAAAGTAAGAAAAAATGCAAAACTTTGAAAGGCCATAACTTTGCGTAGGAGCGTCCGTTTTGGACGATGTTTTTTTTTATTTAAGGTATCTATCCACTGGAACAGCGTACAACAATTTGGGCCAAGAAATTTTCCAAAAAACACTGTTCTCCATCTTTAATTTGATTTTGAAGCGAAACGAGCATGCATTCGAGAATTTCATGCAAAGTATTTCGTCCGATGCTAAGTTCATTTTCTAGATTTTAATGTCACATATTGGTTTGTTGGATTATTTATTATATTGTTGGATAGTTCAATGGTTTTCACTACTTTTCAAGAACTCATTTTGTTGTAGGTCCCGTGTTCATGTCCTAATATTGTGATAACCATATTCTAATTTTTCTTATAATATAACAAAATAATAGCGACTTAAAATATTTCTCACAATCTTATATTTTTTTATACAATTAATTTGTATATCATATTATTTTTTATTGAACGTTGACCGAAGTCAACAAATCAGTCCAACCAATAGTCCGAATGGTCCGACCTGTTGACCCACTACCTAGTAGCCTCACCGGTTATGTGACCGGACCGGGTCTAAAAACACTGCTTACAACTTATATGAAAGTGTAAAAGAGATTATCAAAAGTAGTGTATAGCTTTAATTACCGTGAAGTAGAGTACTCGGGCTACTTCTCGTCATCCCTTCCCACTCTACAAATTCCTTCTTGATAAATGAGTGACATGGATTGCCTTAGAAGAGGTGTGCGCTTGGAAGACAAGAAAATTGTGACGCTTTTTATTTCAATGTGAGGTGCCACTTCATCTGTTACATGGGGGGTTAGAAGAGGAATGATGATTGATTAATGCCTGAGTCCTGAATTTGAGCAATTCTTTCGTCATAGAAAACACAACTACTTAGCCACCTATAAGCGTTAGTCGCTCAAATTCTGTCAGACTTCACAGACGACTACATAGTTGTACAACATATGTACGTACCTGCACATTCCCAAATACGATTCTTGCCGTCTTCCAACTCTAAATCATAATTACGAATCAACGGTTGATCTTTGAGGCACTCCATAAAGGCATTGCAAAATTACATAAAAACATGCCTTAGTGACTATTAAACTGACAAATAGAGATATAGCATCAAAACCATAATTTCATTTAAAGTGACAAAACATAATTATGGACTAATAAAATATCATCAAAAACATATTTAAGATTTTATTTTGTTTAAATAACTAAAATAAGAATAGCTTACCAGGACCATGGAAGGCAATTTTGGCGTACTTCGTGTAACCATCGACCTTGAGATACCTCACAAGCAGTAGAGCTTTCTCTTCTTGAAAAGGGTGCGGTCGCATTCGCAGTTGTCAAAAGTCTCAGATTTGATGAATGATGACACTTGTAACCTTTTGAGAAGTTTCTCAGCCTCAAGATCGAGACGAGTGTCAGCCTTAAGAGCTATAGTGGTGGGAGAGAAGTCCAAGTCTATCCTCACGACCTAGTCCTCAATATCAAGCGCATTATCATCTGCAACATCATCCTCATCAGTGGAATCATAATCATCATCCTTCAAATCAGTAAGGTAAGGACCGACGTCATCATCTTCCATATCATCCTCATCAATATCGAAAGAGAAGACGTCCTTAACGGCCGTCAGCGCCTTCTAGAAGACATTTTCATGGACCGAAATGACTTCTACCATGATATTGGCTTCTTCTTAAAATGTTAGATGTGTGGGAGAGATGAGAGAATTATGGTATAGAGTTTTGCAGGCATGGTGAGAAAGAGATGGTGGAAGTGGAGAGAAATGAAAGATTTGGGATGTGGGCGTCTTTTTTGGCACAAACGATGATTTAAGCCTCACATTAAGTTGTTTTTCTAATCCACATAGGTTGTTTAGTAGGTTGATAAATATTCTATTCTTTAGAATTATGTTCTTATAGTACAAGGGTTGAAATGGCCTAAACACAATGTATACTTACAACCACTATTTTTAGAAACGGATTGGTCGGTCTGATCGATTCAACCAGGACCCGATGGCTTGTTCGGTTCGGTTCTCCTTAAAAAATGGTTGCAAGCTCAGCGAGCCGACCAAAAATAATTTCGGTCGAACCGGTCAACCCGATGAATCGGTTCGGCTTGCGAATCAGTCAACCCTTTTTTTTTTGGCTTTTGGTCAATTGCGAATCAACTCCTATTTTTTTGACAATTATAAACCTGCCTCGAAAAATTATTAAAAAAGGAAGAAAAAAATGCAAAACTTTGAAATGCCATAACTTTGTGTAGGAGCGTCCGTTTTGGACGATTTTGTTTTTTTGATTTGAGGTATCTCGACGAGATATATCCACCGGAAACAGCCTACAGCAGTTTGGGCCAAGAAATTTTCCAGAAAACATTGTTCTCCATCTTTAATTTGATTTTGAAGCGAAACGAGCATGCATTCAAGAATTTCATGCGAAGTATTTCGTCCGATGCTAAGTTCATTTTCTAGACTTTAATGTCACATATTGTTGTTCTTGTATTGAATTTTGTGATACGGTTGCCCAACATTTAAAAATTCGAAACAATTGTTTAGCTTGTATTAAATATATGGTTTGTTGGATTATTTATTATATTGTTGGATAGTTCAATGGTTTCCACTACTTTTCAAGAACTCATTTTGTTGGAGGTCTCGTGTTCAAGTTCTAATATTGTGATAAGCATATTTTTATTTTTCTTACAATATAACGAAATAATAATGACTTAAAATATTTCTCACAATCTTATATTTTTTATACAACTAATTTTTATATCATATTATTTTTTATTAGACGTTGACCGACGTCAACAAACGGTCCAACCAGTAGTCTGACCGGTCCGACCTGTTAATCCACTACCTAGTTGCATCAATGGTTCTTTGACTGGACCGGGTCTGAAACCACTGCTTACAACTTATATTAAAGTGTAAAAGAGATTATCAAAAGTAATGTATAACTTTAATTACCGTGAAGTAGAGTAATCGGGCTACTTCTCGTCATCCCTTCCCCCTCTACAAATTCCTTCTTGATAAATGAGTGATATGGATTGCATTAGAAGTGGAGTGCGCTTGGAAGACAAGAAAATTGTGACGCTTTTTATTTCAATGTGAGGTGCCACTCCATCTGTTACATGGTGGTTTAGAAGAGAAATGATGATAGATTCATGCCCCAGTCCTGAATTTGAGCAATTCTTTCGTGACAGAAAACACAACTACTTTGTCACCTATAAGCGTTAGTCGCTCAAATTGTGTCAGACTTCACCGACGACTACATAGTTGTACCACATGTGTACGTACCTGCACATTCCCAAATACGATTCTTGCCGTCTTTCAGCTCCAAATCATAATTGCGAATCAACTCTTGATCTTTGAGGCACTCCGTAAAGGTATTACAAAATTGCATAAAAAAACATGCCTTAGTGACTATTAAACTGACAAATAGAGATATAGCAATAAAACCATAATTTCATTTAAAGTAACAAAACATAATTATGGACTAACAAAAACACAAATATCATCAAAAATAAATTTAAGATTTCATTTCGTTTAAATAACTAAAATAAGGATAAATGAAATGAGAATAGCTTATCGGGACCATGGAAGGCAATTTTGGCATACTTCGTGTAACCATCGACCTCGAGAGTGACTGTATCATCTTGTCCGACAGAACTTGGCTTATCCCACAAGCAGTAGAGCTTCCTCTTCTTGGAAAGGGTGCGGTCGCATTCGCAGTTGTCGAAAGTCTCAGATTTGATGAAGGATGACATGTGTAACCTTTTAAGAATTTTCTCAGCCTCAGGATCGAGACGAGTGCCAGCCTTAAGAGCTATAGTGGGGAAGAGAAGTCCAAGTCTATCCTCACGACATGATCCTCGATATTAAGCGCAATATCATCCCCAACATCATCCTCATCAGCGGAATCATAATCATCATCCTTCAAATCAGTAAGGTAAGGACACACGCCATCATCTTCCATATCATCCTCATCAATATCGAAAGAGAAGACGTCCTTAACGACCGTCAACGCCTTCTGGAAGATATTTTCATGGACCAAAACAACTTCTACCATGATATCGGCTTATTTTTAAAATGTTAGATGCGTGGGGGTGATGAGAGAATTAGGGTATAGAGTTTCGCAGGCGTGGAGAGAAAGAGATGGTGAAAATGAAGAGAAATGGAAAGTTTTGGGATGTGGGCGTCTTTTCTGGCCCACACAATGATTTAAGCTTCACATAAAATTGTTTTTCTAAGCCGCATAGGTTGTTTATTAGATTGATAAATACTCTATTCTTGAGAATTATGTTCTTATAGTACAAGTGTTGTTCCTCTATTTAACAATTCACAATAATTAAATAAAGAAACATGTAAAGTAGAGTTATATTACCTCGAATTTGCATATGACTGAATCGTACCTCGAACGACAATAATAATAATTTATCAACAAAATAAAAAATGACGATATTACCGAAACTCCATCGGTTCACGCCGAGTTTGAAGTATAAATGCTAGACTGAGGCGCGGACTACGTCGGCTCTCTTTAAGACGTTTCGCGCCCCTAGTTGGTAATTCTCAACATGCGGTAGGGTCACACACAACGCGTCGTCTCCAGGATGCAACAGCCCAGCAACACCGTTGTTTCTTATTTCTAAACTGCACGCCTAGAAATAAAATGGAAGCTCGCACAACACTTTGCTCTTTTTGCTCATATCAATATATTAACAAAGTAATATTTTTTTTCTCACATAATATGCTCATATATATTATATTCTGTTATTTTCTCTTATATGTATATTATATATTTTTTTTCTTTCGCAGTTAGTGTATTCTTTCTAACTTACAATCATGGTATTATATATGCATGCATATGAGAAGAGTCGCGTGATGAATAATAAAATGTCAGATCATTAGTCATTAGATGGGTAACAGAAAATTGTTTATAACTCTGACCGTTGGCATCCGGCCAATTAAACATATAATAAAAATAATCAATTACCATGTAATGAATGAATTCATGAAAGGTTTGACCGCCACACATGTGCCATAATTCCTCACTTAGAGTTCTAAACAAATTACAAATATATTAGGATTAATCTAATATTTGTTATTTTATTAAAATATCCAACAAATCCCCCACTTATTTTAATAAAATAATAATTCTGATATATATATATATATATATATATATATATATATATATGAGCATCATATGAGCAATAGCTAGAATATTATGCATCATGAAAGTGGAAATGCCTTTAAACCTTCACTTAGTATCACACAATTCCCGTACTAGAATCAAAGTGGACAAAGCCTTTAAACAATGATCCTCGAGGGCACGTAAAATCATGCAACACACATAATACTCCAATAGTTCTAAAAATAACTTCACCAGCTCGCACGTTAACGGCCTTGTGCTAATCCCGATTTTTACAAGTGTCCTAGAGAACTAGCCCAATAATTCTCATAGAAAGCGGCCCCACTTTCTCACTTGTATATGTGAGTCTATCAAGGATGCTCCCATGACTATTACATCCCACCCAAATTAGGGCTATAGAACTCATTAAGAGATAAAAAAAAATCTCAACCTCCAAAACGTCATAGGAATATGCACTTACACCATAGGGAAAGACATTTGATCAAAAGATCATAATTATTGCATATATATTCACCAAACCCCTCTATGATTCGTTTGTCCCTTTAACCTAGTTTGTAGGATCTCTAGCCCCTAGGTAGGGTATCCTCATATGAAGTTTATAACATAATAAGGCTTGTCCCCTCCCCATCGATGTATCTCTAGACTTTCACCACAAGCTTGGAATTTAATAATTTATATCATAAATAAGAAAGTCTAGGATGTCCGCCACTTGAGCTCATAAAAATATTTAAGTTGAGCTTTAAAAAAAAAAACATTTCCAAACATGTGCACATAGTTGGAAATAATGCATCTCAAGCATTTATATATTCACAAAAATTTTGTCATCACATAAGTGACAATGAGCCTCTCATGCTCAAATAACCTTTGAGGTATTTCAAATATTTCTCATTTAGCCGTTGTTCAATAACAACAAGTAGTATTTCACATACTATAAACCATAAATATATTCTCAATTTTCACCATTCATTTATCTTGTTGGCCAGTAGTCTTACACCTACTAGGAACCAATTATCTCACAAAGTGTTATATTGCATAAAATGCAATTTCGTGTTATGCACGACAAAATCTCATAAATTGAGATTTTAATATTATTCTCCAAAGTTTGTGGTGCATCATCACAACTGAATAATGGGTTAGCTCACGACATAATAATCGATTGTGACAAATATGTTTTGCATATGAAATATTAATCACAAAGATATTGAATAATGTGTTACCCCCACTATTTAAATATCTCTACAATCTCAAACTTATAATGTGAACTTATGCAGTTATAAAAAGTCAAGGCACAAGATAAATTCACAATGCAATTACTAACCCCCACTATTTAAGATAATATATCCATATTAGATGCCTAATTTATAGGCATATGATAATTTTCCAAGAAACACTTCAATGAGCTAACCCTCACTAACAATTTAATATGTAAGAAATGATTTTGAAATTAAAATCTCTTACCAGGGCCTTAATTTGTTAACTTCTCACCATATCAATGACACATCTCAGCTTCACAAGCTTATTTGCAAACAAATAATTACACCAGAATAGCGGCGGTGTGCACCTCATGCAAAAATAGAAAATTGAGTCATTTACAATATAATATAATATTCAAGATAAAATTTGGGAAACTCCAAAACGCATAGATTGTCATTTCTCATTATACCAATCTATAAGTTATTGGAGAGATAAACCTTGAAACTAAACAGTGACCCATATTCATATTTTCCTTAAGCAACAAGTAACATATCTAACTTTATAGAAATTCAAGATCAGAACATGAACAATTCAGAGCATCATAACTATATGCATTTACAGAAAAATGCTAATGTCATAATTGTAGCAACATAATCAGATCCTCTATATTATAATAAAAGGCCACTACAAAAGTAGATAATTTTTATATGTGCAAACCACGCTAGTACATTTCAGTCACATGTGAATATTTTGACATTGATGGAATTATGTTACTCACAGTAAGCATATTATGATTGAGTGTTATCTCATGAAGCAAGAATGCATAATATAAAGGCACAAAACCCAAGTAGACATCTAACGCATTCTTGATTTAAATAGAGAATCAATCGCGTGATAAAAAATATTACCTGGCCTTCATGAGGACATAATTTAGCTAAGAGAAATTCTCACCAAACAAACATTTGTCTGCGAACTGGAACGGAAAAACTTCCTTTCGCAAATGCTTGAAGTTTTCTCGATGAGTCTCATCAATAAGCTCATAATGAAAATAATTATTAGCACCCTCGCCAATAAAACACAAATTAAAATATGACAGAGTACTGAATATAAAACTCATCGAATTCATTGTTTGGTTTTTCTCAACGTTAACAACATATTGTGATTGATTACGTCATCTAAATCTCATAAGTTTCTCGTTAAGAGGCCAAACGAAAATCGTCTTAAAATTGTTGTTCCTCTATTTAACAATTCACAATAATTAAATAAAAAAACATGTAAAGTAAAGTTATATTACTTCGAATTTGCATATGACTGAATCGTACCTCGAACGACAATAATAATAATTTATCAACAAAATAAAAAATGACGATATTACCGAAACTCCATCGGTTCACGCCGAGTTTGAAGTATAAACGCTAGACTGAGGCGCGGACTACGTCGGCTCTCTTTAAGACGTTTCGTGCCCCTAGTTGGTAATTTTCAACATGCGGTAGGGTCACACACAACGCGTCGTCTCCAGGATGCAACAGCCCAGCAACACTGCTGTTTCTTATTTCTAAATTGCACGCTTAGAAACAAGATGGAAGCTCGCACAACACTTTGCTCTTTTTGCTCATATCAATATATTAACAAAGTAATATTTTTTTCTCACATAATATGCTCATATATATTATATTCTGTTATTTTCTCTTATATGTATATTATATATATTTTTTCTTTCGCAGTTAGTGTATTCTTTCTAACTTACAATCATGGTATTATATATGCATGCATATGAGAAGAGTCGCGTGATGAATAATAAAATGTCAGATCATTAGTCATTAGATGTGTAACAGAAATTTGTTTATAACTCTGACCGTTGGCATCCGGCCAATTCAACATGTAATAAAAATAATCAATTACCATGTAATGAATGAATTTATGAAAGGTTTGACCGCCACACATGTGCCATAATTCCTCACTTAGAGTTATAAACAAATTACAAATATATTAGGATTAATCTAATATTTGTTATTTTATTAAAATATCCAACAACACGTGTTGAAATGTCCTAAACACAATATATATACTTACAACTTATATTCAAGTGTATAAGAGATTATCAAAAAGTAGTGTATAGCTTTAATTACCTTGAAGAAAAATACCCGGGCTACTTCTCGTAATCTCTTCCCACTCTACAAATTTCTACCTCATAAATGAGTGACATGGATTGTCTTAGAAATGAGTGATATGGATTGTCTTAGAAGAGGTGTTTACTTAAATTTTGATGACTGATATGGATGTGCCATACTAATCTTATTTCTATTTCAAATAATGACTGTGCCATTTTAAATCAATTAACTTAAATTCTAATTCCTCGTTCACCGCAAATTTATTTTATAAACTTTATCTCACCGAGATTTTGTTTAAGAGCTAGAAATGACCTTGCTAGCTATCTGACTTTAGATGCATGTCTACATAATTTAATAATTCACAACACTCTTAATAAGAGGTTTGCTTAAGTGCAATTTTTTGTTTTAATCAGTTACCGAGTAAGTACAAAATTTGCGAAAGCATAGACAATTAAATTGGTCAAATTCATGTGTTAGTGCGGTGGGAAAGTATGAAAATACAGACGTCGGGATTTGTGAGATACAATCGTACCGTAGCATCTGTTTCAATTGTACTTGAATGCATTGTCTGGGTCACTCCAGTCCACTTGTTAACCGTGCCACATGTTCATATAGTATCTATACTTTAGTCGCTTTGATTGTTCTTAATTTCTTTCCATGTGATTTTAGAGACTTTGTAATAGATACCACATGGTTGCCTAATCATCGAAATTAAAGTATTAAACAAATTGATGATCAATTCGGTGAATCTTAACAACCATTCCAGAAACTTATTTTGCAATTGAAGATGGGGTCACAATATCTAAAGTATCTTCATTGGCATCCCATGTGCTTTGAGCCATTGAAAAATATCCCTAAAGTTTTATTTTTTGGCAAATATCATTTCCTATCATTGATCGTTAGTTAATGAGCAAATGGCAAATTGCCCCCTGTAATATGTGAAATATATGCATTACCTCCCTGTAATCTTAAAATAGCGAATTATCTCATATAATCCTAAAATTGTTGCACACCGTCTCCCTATCAATTTTTCATATATTTGTACTTGTACTTTGTCAAATTCTGTTAATTCAGATGTTTATTTTTTGTATATTTAGTAAGTTAGTGAAATATTATATCATCTTTTTATAATTTAAAATAAAAAACAATTAAAAATATTAGATTTCTAAGAGAAAATGATAAGAAGAAATTAAATCTCACTCTCACTTTTTGGCAAGTGAGTTACACCTCCTTCTATAAAGAGGTATATTGCACTATTTTAATATTACATGGGATAAATTTTTTACAGTGGGTAATGCGCCTCTTTTGTAATTGCCTCTTTTGCACATTACAGGGGAGTGTTGTGCCAAAAACCCTTAGTTAATGGTCAAATATGATGACAATTGTGTAATTTATGCTTAAATGTGTGACTAAAACTTAATAGCTATACATTCGGTCAAATAATTTATAAATAATCTATTTGTTTTGACAATTTTATTCAAATAAAGCGCATCATATTTGAAATAATATTTGTTCGTACGATAACTTTAGAATGTTGACTTCCTTTATTAATCAAAAAGCTTGTACAAGTATCAAAGAACTTAATTAGATTTTGAAATAATATAATTTACATATTATAATATTTTCTTAATCCACTAACCAGAGTTACGATTTATTTTGCTTAATTGTTTTTAGAAAATATTGTTTTTTATATATTTCTTAGTAATTGTGAATATTCTATTAGCTAGATCCATATTTGACTATTTATAAAAAAAACGATATGTTTTTATACCAAATTATAATTTATAAATAAATTTTTTTCGTTTGTATAATATGTCATTTGTTTTATATACCCGTACACTAATATAATATTATTACATACAACTCTAATAAAATGAATTAACCTGCAAAACCAACAACGAGTTGTTTAGTTACTAATATTTTTATAACGCAAATTAGAAGCTAAAAACAATACAAATATAATGCATTTGATAAAACTATGCAAGTTAAATTATAATCTCAATTAGTTATAGAAACAAAAAATCATCAGAGGGACTTTCCCTACTCTGAGCGCAACTTGCGCTAACAACTTTCAAGTCAAAACAGTTATTGTCAAAACGGTAAAGTCGTGCAAAGCGAAAAAATAGACCAGTGCGACAACAGAAGGTGACTTGTACTGACAATCGCGCATCGCACTTGAATGCATTTGCAAGCGAGAAACTCCCAAAATGGAGCGCGGCTCAGACATATACCGGGGAGGAGCACCACTAGATCCTCGACCAAGTGCGACCTACATGAAAAGGCATTTGTAACCCTAAAAACATAGCAGCTACCACCCGAGATATAAATAACACAAGAGCTACACAATATCATTATATCACCCAATCTCAAACGACATAAAGCCTACAAAGTACATCTCACGCCACCATCATCATCTCCAGTCATTATCACACATCAATGTTTCTCTTAAGATCATAGTTTTGTTGTTGTAGTAAAAAAGTCAAGAGTTGTTAAAAATGATGCAATGTGAGGGAGATCTGAAAATTGAAAGCATCGAAATTTTACTAGATCTAAGAGTTTTCTTGAGTTTTTTTAATTATTTATTTGTTGTTGAACTTGAGATTATGAATATCTAAAATAGTCCATGTTTGGAGTAGGGAGTAACTCAGATTTATGAATATGTCTATTTGATTTTATTGAGTATTGTTTGAGTAATGATATGTTTAGGATGATATGTTTTATATTAATGCGGGTTCTGAGAAGCAAAAGTATTGGTGTTAGATTATGCATGTTAGAACTGATTTTGTGACGGAGGACAACTAACGTGAATCAATGCACAATACAAGATCACACAAATACGTATTTACATGTACATATGGTTAACACTAGCAGAATAGTAAATTGGATTTCAGACTTACTCTCTCTTCTAAAACGATTGGCAATTGGTTGTATGTGCTAACGTTCTAGGCCATTAAAGATCTAGACTTAAGGTTCTATGTGTGCAGATAGTCAGATAACTCTGGCTATAGATCATAGATCCATTGAACCCGTAAGAACTCAACAAGACTCAATAGATCGAAGAAGCATAAGTGATTTTCTATGAACTACTAAGTAAAACTGTAGTTAAACTGATATCTCAACACATTCTTCATGCATCTGCTCTACAACCAAATCAACCAACGATCAATCTTCTTAAATTCTATTCAATAGAGTAGCTTTGCATTCAATTCAATAGGTAGCTTTAGTTGAAAGTACTCTAATTAAGTATTCATTGTTTTCGTCTTGCATTTATATTGATTCTAGAAGTAAATCATCAACTCTTTTGGGATTCGATACTTGAGACACAATTTATTTTTTATTTTATTATTACTTTATCGTGCACTTGCGAACACATATGTGCATACATCATAAAAACTGACCACGCACGTGACGCGGCATTAATGCCTAACCAAGTTGGGGTTTATCCAAGGATGGCAGATTTCGATTAAAACCACAGGCGCCATGTTCTACAACACAAATGCTAAAATCTTATGTTCTTAGAATCTCGCATAAGCGTCTGCACTTTCAGTTGGCTGGGTCTCCATGATAAACTTATTTGTAATGAAAGGATAGAAATTTGGCATCTAATAGATTCTCACATGACAATGACATTGATTCATTATTGCACTTTTTACGCAATTGCCCCAAAGTCGAGACATTTGACTTAATCTCTTGCCCGATTGCCTCAAAATGATTACTCCAACTTTTTTTTTGTGTCCACTCCATGATTGGTTAATCGACTAACTTAAACTTCAAACTCCAACCAACGAAAATGATCCGCCATGGGCTCTCTACCTTCGCCAGCCATTGTGTGCTGAAAAATCTGGATATACAAAAAAGTCTTTGAAAATCCAGACCTTGTTGCAAACAATGCCTCATGGCTGATCCGTCAGCTCACAAAAGATGACCACTAAGCTTGGAGTCAATTAGGATCTCCAACACCCCTGTCATGATAAAATCACCGAATGCCTAAGTTGGACTTGTTCACTCCTGGATATGGTCAACATCAACGTTGATGTAATTGTTTATGATAACCCCAAATCTTTAACTTGACAACTTTATTGATGATTGAATTCAATCAAATGAAACGATGAATCGCCGATTACATATTATTCTCTCTAATTTGAGAGTTGTGATTATCAAAAGTGAATAACACGTAATCCAACTAACTTCATTTATACTATCTATAAAACTGAAAATAAACAGGAAAAAAAGTAGCCATTGGACTGTTGGCTAAAACAGGTAACTTTTCTAAAACTTGATTTTAAAGGTGAAAGTTTCCTGAAATGGAAACTTTCTCAAATTGTGAATCTGATAGGTTGAAGGATCTTCTAGAAGTGGAGAATTGTCTTCTTGAAGTTTAATTTTGCTCTCCATTGGAGTGATTGCAGGCTTGCAAGCTAAGTATCATGTTTCACTAAGTATGTCCAAAGCATACTTTCTTTGGCAAAGTGAAATGCCAGATTGAGATCTGGCTATTTCAATGCCTACGATATATTTAAGATCACCAAGATCTTTTATTGTAAATTTGTCATCCAAATGCGGTTTGATGGAGTTGATTTCAGCAAGACTGTCTCCTGTCAAAATTATGTCATCCACATAGACACAAAGAGCTGTGAAAGAGTGATTAGTTTTCTTAGTAAAGAGAGAACTATCAGAAATGTTTTGTTTATAACCATAGGCAAGAAGGCATGTAGTAAGCTTATTGTACCATTGTCTGATGGCTTGTTTTAAGCCATACAAACTCTTTTTCAATAAGCCTACCCTGGAATCATTTGATTTGCAGTACCCTAGAGGTGGTTTCATATAAATCGCCTCATCTATGTCTCCATGTAGGAAAACATTATTTACATCAAGTTGATATAAAAACCAATTCCTAGAAGCAGCAAGAGCAAGAAGAATTCTTATAGTGGTTAGTTTAGCAATTGGACTAAAAGTATCAAAGTAATATAACCCTTCCTCCTGTGTGTAGCCCTTTGCTATTAATCTAGCTTTGTATCTCTCCACTCTTCCATCAGCTTTGAGCTTCACCTTATACACCCATTTGCAACCAATACAGTGTTGGCCTTGTGGGAGAGAAGTTAACCCCCATGTGTTGGTCTTTTCCAGAGCAGAAATCTCATTACGCATTGCATTTTGCCATTCGGGATGACCTTTAGCTTGAGTATATGTCATGGGCTCAGATTTGCCTTATGCAGTTATGCATAGGATTCAATAGGGTATTTAGTTAATAAGTGAGTATCAGTAGTGGTAAGATTTGCCTTATGCAGTGACTTAGGCAAATTACAATCATAAACCTTTAAATAAGCTGGTGTATTTATGTTCCTAGTGGATCTTCTTGTTGGAGCAGTTGCAGCTGCAGGAAGTGCTGAATTGTCTGGAGCAGAAGGATTTTCATTCACTGTGTGAGTAGGGTGATTCTCTTCTTGAGTTGGTGTTATATGATTTAACTGGATTGGTGATGAGGATTTAACAGAGAAGTTGTTGTCTTCATTACTTGAGTCATCTTGAGTGCTAGGTAAAGCATTCATTGGGTCATAAATTGAGAATGCTGGTTGTTGAAATGTCTGTTCAGGCAGGAGGAACCTGTATAGAAACTGTAGTAGGTCTGATAAAAGTGTGAGTACAAAATTTATTTTGAGGTTCAGATTCTGTAACTGGGGAAGATAATTCAACAGGTTTGTTCTTGAGAGGGAAAATGCTTTCATGAAATCTGACATTTCTTAAAATAAAAATTTGTTTCGTAATGAGGTTTAAGAGTAGAAAACCTTTAGTTCTCTTAGGATAGCCGATGAAAATACATTTTATAGTCCTAGGATCAAATTTATGTCTGTTTTGTTGGAGGGTGGAAGCATAACAGAGGCAGCCAAAACTTCTTAACAAAGTATAGTCAGGGGGTTTCTTGTATATCATAAAATAAGGAGTGTTATTATTTATAGTTTCAGAAGGGAGTCTATTAATGAGATATCTAGCAGTAACAACACAGTTACTCCAGAAATTGAGAGGCAAGCCAGATTGAGATCTGAGGGCTCTTGCAACTTGTAGGAGGTGTTGATGTTTCCTCTCTACAAGTCCATTTTGTCGCGGTGTCTCCACATGGCTAGTTTGATGTTCTATACCCCTGGACTCATAAAATCCTTTGAGTAAGAATTGAGTGTCATTATCACTCCTGATAGTTTTAATATGAACCTGAAATTGAGTTAGAACAACACTATGAAACTGAGTAAGATATTCTCTAACATCAAATTTGTTCTTCAACAAGTATATCCAAGTGCACCTACTATAGTCATCAACTATAGTTAGAAATAATCTATATCTATCATGGGAAATAGTCCTAAAAGGACCCCATACATCACAGTGAATTAATTCAGATGCAGCAATAGATCGAGAGGAACTAAGAGAAAAAGGCAATCTCTTTTATATTAACAGATGACAAATTTCACAATGATTGTCTAGAAATTAGATCCCCCCCATATTTCCTTCTAAAATGCCTTATTAGAGGGAGATGGGCATGGTATAGATAAACAGAAGCCAAGATCATTCTCCAAGCGATGTGGGATAGAGAGTTCAAGACGCCCCCTCATGTATAGGCCGAAATGAGCATCGAGATCTTAACACGTGGGTTAGATAGTGGGCAAGACCCACATCAACTTGGGTATGCTCTAATACCATCATAATTTGTATGAATCAGCGCTCAACAAATCGAATCGGAAAAGAAAAGATTAACAACTTTATTGATGATTGAATTTAATCGGACGAAACGATGAACCGCCGATTACATATTCTTCTCTCTGATTTGAGAGTTGTGATTATCAAAAGTGAATAACAAGTAATCCAACTAACTCTATTTATACTATCTATAAAACTGAAAATAAACAGAAAATAAAAAAAGAAAGTAGCCGTTGGACTGTTGGCTAAAACAGGTAACTTTTCTAAAACCAAATTTTAAAGGTGAAAGTTTCCTAAAATGGAAACTTTCTCAAATTGTGAATCTGATAGTTTAAGAAGTATTATCACAACAACTGAGTTATGGGAAGTATAGCCATTGCCTCTTTGGATTGGCTGCGAATATTGGAATCAGTAATATCACAACAACTAAGTTATCAGAAGTATCCCACTAGAAGCTATCAAACACGGAATCCAATACATCATTTGGTTTGCGACATTCGCGTTGTTGTTCGTCTCCTCCATTCTAATCTTTCAACTTAACATTCCACAACAACTTGTTGATGCTTGCAAAGGCTTAATGTTGTAATTTTCCCCTTGTATTATTACACATGATTATACGAAAACAAATCTCCGGACCGCTTTTACGTACGGGTCATTCTCTTCCTTTCAGTATTGAAGTATACAACCAGCCTTGTGCAAACATACCAACGCAACTCCTCATTGATGTTATTGACAGAATAACCTACTATTCGTATTTTATAATTTTTTTGGGTTCATTCCCTCCATTAATGCAAAAAAGATAAAAAGAAAAAGATAAAGGTGATTGGAAAAGATCTAGCTCCAGAAACAAAAACTCACTAAGGTATAAATTCTCTATGAGGGTGTACAAAATGGAAAACATAAATCTTATCACTGAACTTTGCAAATGTCATTTTTAATTAACTTAATATTTTTCTTGAACTTCTACGGAAAATTCCCTCGACATATACAAAATGGTTGCTAGTTCATTATCTTTTTTTTTAAGAGAATGGCTGATTGTAGGAGCGAGTTTCCATGTAACGAGTAGTTACTCATCAATAAACAAATTTCAGAGTGCTATTGATTGTGTAATTAATGACTATGTATTAAGACATGCAATATCCCGTGCTAGTTGATGCTATATCAATATTAGCATCAATAATGAAGTCATCCAGATTAAGTAAAGTGGAGTGATCGATACTACTGTATTCGAAATGGTAGTTCAATTCTTAGGGAAGAATTACAAAAGAAGTGGCCTGGTAGAAACTTTGTAATACACTTACATAGACATGATTTATAGACTTTATGATAGCAATTCCAACACATCATCACGAAAAGTTATAATACTAAATTACTAATACATGTAAAACAGTTTATAAGCCACAGACGTATATGATCTAAGATCTATGAAAGTATTCTACACTTTGTAGGACATGAAATTCCAAGATCGACCAAGATAATCGTTTGATCTCAATTTAGGGTGTATGAAATTCGTTCATCGTCTCTAGTAGTGAGAAGAAGAAGGAGAATCCATCTCTTATTTTTGGCTCGCAATAAAGGTAGAGTCCTCATCGAAAAAGTTGTAGTGCTCTATCCACCTTTCCGGGCACAATATTTTGAATACCAATGTGGTGAATGACTAGTTGGTGTTGGAAATTTCTTTTTTCACGATGTAACAAAGAAAACAATAATTCACATTTATATTAGAAAAAAGAAGAACACTAACTGATCATCATATCGACTTAATTAAGATGACTAAGAAACAGAACTAACTGTTACATTATATTATTGTCAACAATATTAGGAATCCACTGATGGATCATCAGAAGAAAAAACATGGGCTTGTTGAGGAGCCACTGCAAGAAAAGAAGGAAGGAGAAGAAGTGGAAGAACCACCACAATGCTCATCATCGTCATCGTCGCCGTCGTCATGAATGGCAAGAATCAGCAGCAAGTCAACAAAAGCGCCCACAATGTACCCATGGTTGCTTCTCTCGTTGACCCTGAGATAACACGTCAGCAGTTCTTCCAGGGATTCCCACTCTTTCAAACCAAAATCCTCCACCATTTCCGCCATCGAAGCCCTGAAATCGATAAACGGGTTCGTCGAATCCATTATATCCACATTCGCTATAGAAATACTACTAGTAGTTTCCTTATTTTGTGATTTTTTGGCTAATTCCAGAATGGAATTCGTCTCACCGGGCTCGAAGAAGAGTCTCTCTGACCTTAAACCATATAGAATGGCTTTGGAAGAGAACCCTTCTTCATGATCAATAAGTTTGTGATCATTATGAGGAGTAGCTTTAATATTAGTTGATGAAGTTATATTTTGATCATGATTAATGGTGATGGTGGTGGTGAGGGTCTTTGGGGTTCTGACGCATGCTGGCCATCGTGTTTTCCTACCCATATGATGTTTAGTTTGTTTGTTGTGGAAATTGATTGAACAAAGTAAGTGTGTGTTGACTTGAGATGAGATTTGTGACAGGGTAAGTTATTTCAATTCTGTGTGTGTGTGTGTTTTGTAGGGTTCTAATGTCCTATGTAGTGTTGGAATGCTATATGTATATACGGAGTTTTATCTTGGCTACGCCGTGGTGTAGTTCCTAAGTGCACTCACAAATGTGGTGAACCCACCTGAATGGGGCTACTGTAAGTGTACCAGGCACTGCACACTAGGCAGCATATATTAGACCGCATATACGGATCCAACAATCAATTAAGCGCGAAATATTGATTAGTTTTTAACACTCTATTTTGGTCTTATTTCGTCACGGTAATAGAACACAGTAAAATGATACAATTAGAATATAAATAACCAAAATAATGTTAATCCATTGAAGTAAAGCGGACTAACTTTGTCCGAAACACCTACTATCTATAACAGATCTTACGCTGAATTAAATATGAAATAACATAAATTAAACAACGCATCGAATTGCGGTCATTCGATGTACGCCTCGAATGCTACTGATACGATGCCGGTTTAATTCGAGGCCGGTTTGATAAAATACTATCGACATCGAATTCATATACGTATCGAACAAGGGTGCATATCGAATTGGGGTGCGTGTCGAATAGGGGTGCGTGTCGAATAGGGTAATTCGATGTGGTAAGGTCGGGGCTCAAGTTCGATCTGCCTCTGAATGCTCAAAATCGTGATATATATAATAGCTTCGCTATGTGGGGCCCAAAGACAGTTGTATAAAGCGCATCGAATAACAGTTATTCGATGCACTGAAGGTATCGAATTGGGCCAATTCGATACGATTATGGGCCGGCCCAATCCCTAGTGCTGGGCCAGTCCTAAAATACCCCCATCACATAGTCCCCTCAGTTTGGGAGACGTTAACAAAGTGATGACGGCTTCCAAACTTCAAATCATATTTACCGTAAAAAGTTATGGGCATCGAATTGTAACAATTCGATGCATCAGTTTGCTGGCATCGAATTTTGACAAATTCGATGCGTGCATCGAATCCTTTAAATTCGATGCGTTCAGAAAGCGGCAGCCCATGGGCCTATATATAAGGGTCCACATGTCTGACATTTTTTATTTCCATCTGCAGGAGGAATTTTTTGTTTGCTTCTGAATCGCATCGAACGGAGTCTGTTCGACACGGTCCGTATCGAATCGTTGGAATTCGACACGCTACTGATCTTTATTTTTACAGAAAATTTATTAAAATTCGTTATTCCAAACTGGGGGGACTATATGGCTCGTACAAAATCTCGAAATCGCAGCAAAATTGTGTTGTCTCCTGAGAACATTTATGATGCTCAGGGAAGGAGCTCGAAATGAGCAAAATGAGCCCTGAGGTGCGGGCCCATCTAATTTATCTTCCCCAGATCATTCTACCATGAGACTCGGTGGTATTAGTGCTGGCACTCGGGTGCCCATAGTGAGCGATTTTGAACGCAACGAGAATGTTGACACACGTAGAGTGGTGGTAACACCCACCGTTACTGGTGGACGCATAAAGGTCGGGACTAATCGTCAAATCCGAATAATGGAAAATATCGATTCTGAAGATGAAAGAATTGCCACTAACTTGGCCAAATTTAATGTTGCGAACCCTACATTCAGACAAAGGCGAAGTGCAGAGGAAGCGAGCTCCTCCCGCTCATTTGATGAGGACTGGTATACTTCCGCTAAAAGAAAATTAGCGGAGGAAGAATCCACTCGCGACGCTCAGGACATTCCGCTGCCTCCCCCGAGACGACCTCGACCTTCGGGAAATCCAAGACCTGGCCCTCCAGGAAGTCTTATTAATTACGATTTTCTCAATGATGAGAATTCAGAATCATTAAGTGCCACATTGGGCGGATACAGATTGAGAGAGGAGCAAGCTGGGGAGATAATGCAGAGTCTATGGCCTCAGCTGGATCGTCTAACCGTTATAAATCGGTTGGGGTACCAGGATTTGGCTCGCTTCGGGCGCCTATTCTTTGCTGCTGTCATCTTAGCAGTATATCGGCTATGCAAGGATTACAGCGGGTTAGTTGAGGTGCAAAACCAACACAATGTTGTTGTCGATAATCTTCGCACTACTATCCGTAATGGAAATTATAGTCGCCAAAATGCACTGAAACGCGCTAGGGAGGCGGAAACAAAAGCGTCTAGAGCCACCCGTGACAAGCATGATGCCGAAGTTAAGGCCAAGAAAATAGAAGAGAATGTTGAATCTCTGTGCGCTGAAATTATTGCGCTAAAAAGGATAACGAATCCTTGAAACGTGAGAATTGTTCTCTTCAGGCTTCAAATATGGATGCTGAACATGCCATTACCAATCTGCGGCGTCGAATTCAGTATTTCGAATCTGAAGATTACAAATATGCAATCGTCCGAGATTTTAAGCAAAGTAACGTATATAAATTCTTGGAATTAATCGGCGGTGCTGCTGATATGAAGTATGGAATGGAAGTTGGTGTTGGCCAAGCTGGACATCTTGGGTACCTCGGAAAGGGTTTTCACAAAGATATGCTTGACGCAAATCGTAATGCAAGAATGGAGATTCCAGAGGCTACCAGCGACGATGACAATGACGATTTGCACACTCCTAGGCCTGGTGATCCATTTTACGCCATGTGGCGCGATCGTAAAAAACCAACTGTGACTGGCGCAAACTCCTCAACAGCGAGCTCATCTCAAGCCCCCGAAAGAAAAGAGAAGAGCGCTCATAGCGCTTCTCTAGGCAATATAAAGAAAATCAAAAGAGCTCTTCATGATGTTTTCGGTTCGAGCGATGACGATTCAGAATTGCCTCCGAGAACTACTAGGTCTACATTTTTTCTCCGAAGTCCTCCAAATACAACGGATTTTGAAAATGTTCAACTTGCTCCAGCGGAAAAAAGAAAAAGAGTAGCCAGCGCATCTAAGACTTCTGGTCCAACAGTAGTTTTACCAGGCGGAACGTGTCCTGCTCAAGGTGACAGGGTTTCTACACTGGCCTGTAATGTATCTGAACCATCACTTAGTGCACAAAAACTAATTTCTCCTAGTAGATATCAACTCAATGATCCTATTGAAAGATTTGAAGTTGTGTTGCCCGATAATTGGGCACAAAGTGATGAATTGATTCTCACCGAGGACCAAATTCAGGGTAATTGTGCCAACTTTGCGCGTTCAATGGAGGTGGTTCTTCGTCAGGATTCTCCACACTCATCTAATGAGTAGCGATATTGAGTTATATTATTTTGTGAATATTAGGCATTTTGTTTTGTATTGAGCCTTGTAACTCTTTAGCGTTTGCTTTTTTAATGATAACGATCCAACCATTGGACATTATTTCATTTATATTGCCCATTGTTTTGACAATGGTTTTTGATGTTACGACGTATATCTAATGTTATGATATTGCACTTGTAACGGAAATATGAGCATTTCGAGTTGTTAATATTATTGTTAGGGTATTCATGTTTTTCCTCAGATAACGAACCACTTAAACCTTTATCTCACCGTTCTTGCTTGTGTGGTGAACCACTTTGGGCCTTCTTTTTCCTCCATTGTGTTCTTCCTTTGGGCAGGCGGGAGTGGACCACTTTAGGCCTTCTTATCCCTCCGTCATGTTCTTTCTTCGGGCATGCGGGGGGTGGACCACTTTGGGCCTGCTTATCCCTCCGTCATGTTCTTTCTTCGGGCATGTGGGGGTGGACCACTTTGGGCTTTCTTAACCCTCCGTCATGTTCTTTCTTCGGGCATGCGGGGGTGGACCATTTTGGGTCTTCTTATCCCTCTGTCATGTTCTTTCTTCAGGCATGCAGGGGTGAACCACTTTGGGCCTTCTTATCCCTCCGTCATGTTTTACCTGTGCCATTTGATGAATAAAAATTTTCAGCTAATAATTATTGAGGGATTGATATCAATTAAAGTGCACGTAACGTATATTCAATGAAATTTATTCAATTTTAAGCATAGTAACGCCTGAGATGTTGCACATTCCATGGGCGTTTCTGTTGTACGCCTCTGAGAGTCTCCAAATAATAGTATCCTCGTGAACTTGCTCGCGTGACTCTAAAAGGCCCTTCCCATTTTGGTTCAAGCTTTCCGATATGCTGTTTAGCTGCAAGGCTTCTCGGAACCAAATCTCCTACTTCAAAATTTCTGAATTGAACTCGTTTGTCATAACTTTTGGCCATTGCTGCCTTAAAGGAAACAATGCGTTGATATGCATCCTCCCTTGTAGAACCTATCATATCCAGATCCATTTGTCGCAACTGTGCTGATTGCTCTGGATCATAATCAGTAATTCTGCGCGTTGGCATACCTATTTCTGCAGGTAATACTACTTCAGTGCCATAAACAAGAACGAATGGAGTCTCCTCTGTGGATGTTCTCGGAGTCGTTCTATATGCCCACAATATTCCTTGAAGCTCTTTTGGCCAAGTTTTTCCTGTACACCTCACTCTCCTTTCGAGATAATTCTTCAATGTTTTGTTAGTGGATTCTGTTTGGCCATTGGACTGTGGATGATATACTGAAGTGAGATTGTGTGATATCTTCAATTTCCCAAACCACGATTTTATCTGCTTTCCAGTAAACTGCGTGCCGTTATCACATACAATGGACCTCGGTATGCCAAAACGACATATGATGTATTTCCATATAAACTCGATCATATTATTCTCCGTGATCGACGTTATAGCTTCCGTTTCAACCCACTTAGTATAATACTGAACGGCTACTATTAAGTATCGTTTCTGCCCTTTAGCTGGTGGAAACGGACCCACAATATCAATTCCCCACTGATCAAACGGGCATGCCACATCGATAGGTTGTAGCTGACGGGCTAGTCTATGAATGAGACGAGCATGATATTGGCAACTATCACATTTCCTCGAGTAAGATGTTGCGTCTTTAAGTAGAGTGGCCAATAATATCCCTGACGCAGTATTCGTTGAGCTAAAGCTCGTCCTCCAGAATGATTACCACAGCAACCTGCATGGATTTCTTCCATGACATATTCAGCTTGAGTAGGGGTCAAACATCTTAACAACGGTCCTTCGAAAGATCTTTTATATAGCTCTCCATTGCTGATAGTAAATTTGTAAGCTTTATAACGCATTCTACGATGTGCATTCGGATCTGTCGGTAGAATTCCCTGCTGAAGATAAATCATGATTTCATCCTTCCAGGATGGATCTTCTTGTATTGCCATTATAAACTCCACCCGGGAATCTGTGGTGATATATTTCGATATCCCAATTGAAGGTTTATCAGCAACCATAAGTGTGATACGCTTTTCTGCCAGAATCTCTGAAGAACTCACGAATTTGGAAAGTGCATCCGCTTTTGCATTGTCATCCCTGAGAATCTGAGTTATATCAAAAAATTTGAAGTTCTTTGCCAATTCTTTAACCTTAGCGGCGTATAACTTCATAGTTTCCTCACGCGTCTTATATCTTCCAGAGAAATGGTTTGCCACCAAAAGTGAATCAGTGAATACGTCCAAATGTTCAATGTTGAGTCCAAGTGCCATTTTGACCCCGGCAATTATTGCTTCATATTCGGTTTCGTTATTTGTTACCATGTAATTTAAGCTAATGGCAAACTCAAATTCTCGTGGCTTAAACTCCAATCCGAACTCACTGAGTTCAATTGCCCATTTCACCAATCTACCTGAGGTTTCTGGCTTTGCTAACACTTGCTTCAATGGCTTGTCTGTTACCACAATAATTGGATGAGACTGAAAATATGGTTTCAATTTTCGAGCTGTAACAACAATCGCTAATGCAAACAACTCTATTTCCAAGTAGTTTCTCTCTGCCCCTTCCAGTACTCTACTCACATAATTTATGGGTAATTGTTGAGCTCCTTTCTGCTTGAGTAAAACTGTACTGATTGCATTTGCGGACACCGCCAAATAGAGATATAGCATTTCGTTTTCCTCCTGTTTCGCTAACAATGGTGGGCTTACCAAATAATTCTTCATTTGTCTAAAAGCCTCTTCACATTCCGGCGTCCAAATAAAATCTTTGTTACGCTTCATCACTTTAAAGAAATGAAGATTCTTTTTCGCAGATGTTGAAATAAATCTTCCCAAGGCCGTCAGACGGCCCACTAGACCCTGAACATCCCTCACTGATCTTGGCGATGGTAAATCCAGTACTGCCTTTATCTTATCAGGGTTGGCTTCGATTCCTCTTTCATTCACCGCATATCCAAGAAACTTCCCAGCCGTCACTCCAAATGTACATTTTTTAGGGTTTAGTTTCATTCCATATGTCCTCATTATTGTGAAGGCCTCATCCAAATGTCGCACATGCTCATCGGCCTTCAAACTCTTTACAAGCATATCGTCGATATAAACTTCCATTGATTTTCCAATTTGATGGTAAAACATTTTAGCCACTAACCTCTGAAAGGTTGCTCCCGCATTCTTCAACCCGAATGGCATTACCCTATAACAATACACTCTAGTATCTGTCACAAATGTTGTCTTGCTCTGATCTTGCACTGCCATAAAGATTTGATGGAAACCACTCTTTGCATCCATCATACTCAACAACGCACACCCTGTTGTAGAATCCACAAGTAGATCTATCCGAGGCAACGGAAAGGGATCTCTCAGGCAATGCTTGTTTAAGTCAGTATAATCCACACACATTCTCCATGTAGCTTCTTTTTTCAAGACCAACACAATATTGCTCAACCATTCTGAGAATCTTATGGCATAAATATGTCGCGCTGCCAAAAGTTCTTGTACCTCTTTTTCAGCTGCTTCATTTTTCTCTTTGTTAAAATTCCACTTCTTTTGCCGTATCAGTTTCGCAGTCTTATCTTCATTCAATCGATGTATTGTGATCCTTGAATCTATCCCGAGAAGATCAGAATCGGACCATGCAAATATATCTGAATTACGCCGAAGACAGTCTACCAATGCAGCCTCTATGATCCAGTCCATTTCTTCTCCAATCTTTATTATTTTCTCAGAACTTTCTCTGAAAAGCTGAACGATTTTGAATTCCCCCAAAGGCTCCATCTTACATTCTTGCCATTGCTTTAACAACTGACTTTCTATTTTGTCTTGTCCCTGCTCTTTAGGCTCAATCCGCTCTTGACTCAGATTTGTCTTTGTTTTGATCTTTTTCTCAGTTTGTCGCTTTTCGACCACATTCATGCGCCGTTTATTTGTCATCCTAACTACTCTATCTAAAACAGTGCTAACAGTGTTCCCACAGACGGCGCCAATATTTTGGTCTTATTTCGTCACGGTAATAGAACACAGTAAAATGATACAATCAGAATATAGATAACCAAAATAATGTTAATCCATTGAAGTAAAGCGGACTAACTTTGTCCGAAACACCTACTATCTATTACAGATCTTACACTGAATTAAATATGAAATAACATAAATTAAACAACGCATCGAATTGCGGTCATTCGATGTACGCCTCGAATGCTACTGATTCGATGACGGTTTAATTCGAGGCCGATTTGATAAAATACTATCGATATCGAATTCATATACGTATCGAACAAGGGTGCATATCGAATTGGGGTGCGTGTCGAATAGGGTAATTCGATGTGGTAAGGTCGGGGCTCAAGTTCGATTTGCCTCTAAATGCTCAAAACCGTGATATATATAATAGTCTCGCTAAGTGGGGCCCAAAGACAGTTGTATAAAGCGCATCAAATCATACCGATTCGATGCGCGCATCGAATGACAGTTATTCGATGCGCTGAAGGTATGGAATTGGGCCAATTCGATACGATTATGGGCCGGCCCAATCCCTAGTGCTGGGTCAGTCCTAAAATACCCCATCACACTCTATTCATCCAACAATTACGTACTCGGAAAATGTGGTGCAACATAAAGACCATATAAGTGTGGAGTATTTGAATGTCAAATTATGTTAAAAGTAACAAATACATATGCCCATAGTTATTTTTTGAAATATCTCTGAAATTAATTAACAAACTTAACGAGTGATGTTGTGCATGGTTAGAGGAAAAAATATTTATTCATATATCTCAATTGTCGTGGGTTTTTTGAATCTTAGAGTTATTTACAGAGTTGTACCATTTGCAGATCTTATATATGTTTTCTATCTGTATAAGTCCTGTCAATTTTGATCATATTTCTTAAATACATTAATATCTCCAAGTTGTATAAGTTAAAAGACACAATAAACTTAAACAATAAATAGTCCTCGTGTGAAGCAAAATGTATTTGATGGCATAAAATTTGATATAATCGTCAGAAAACTATATTTGTAAGGTTGCGACTTGCATGGCCTGATGGCCTAAGAACGTTGGCGATATTATGTGTTAATTGTTTTGATATTTCTGTTTGTTGGTAAACAACATTTTTCAACATACGACAAGTTTTTCGTGTTGTCACGTCTGTGCTTTATAAATCAATGTCACATCTTGTAGAGAACTCAATTAATAAGAAACAGTAATTATATGCAACAGACAGTGGTGGTCCGAAATGGATAAATGCTAATTATTACTTTGGCTTCAATTTTGTGACGTTTGAACAGAATTATAGGACCATTAATTCAAGAGAGTAAATGCAGATTAAGAAGAGTTGTTGAGATCTTTTATTTCACAAGTAACTTTCAGGGCTTTCGGGATTTGGAGGGCTTCCGTTTGTCAGAATTTGATAGACATCAGACGAGTCTTAATACCCATTGATGTTTGTACTTGGTACTCAGCAATCACATAATTTCAAAATTCTGTTACGATGTATAATTTAAAAGAGTAATCAGTTCCTAGATACATATTTGACACACATCAAAGCATAACCAGTGAACTTGTCCACGGCTCCACACAAGCGTGGTTGGATTCTAACCTACGACACTTCATAAAGATAACTCTCTGTAGCAAGTGAATCAGTACAGTGCCCATTTGTTTCATCATGCTCAATAGTTGGGTCACGATCAAGCTCTTCAAGGTAATTAATTACATCAGCCTTGAACAGGCTGATTTTTTTTTTCCATCATCAACAACAGTCTACAAGCATCTTGCCCTAGAAAACTTGAGAAACCATTTTAGGTGGACCGCTCGCAACTTTGGCCTTGGTCGACGCTCACCGAAAATGGTGTATCAGACAACTCCTTATCAATCCCAAGACCCGTATGGGGCTTGTAGTAAGACAGTACCATAAAGCAAAAAGCTTGTGAGGATTAAAGTGCTAGTACAATTAACCAATGAGGCTCGTAGAGAATCATCCTTATCCTGAATGTAACAACCGGAACAAAATGTTCCCTATTGGACGGGAGTCTTCAAGCTCTTTGTCACCATATCGTCGTATTATGAAAAAAAGTCTTGACCGAAAACTCTAAAGCCTTGAGCAGGTATAACCAGAGAACCTTGCAGCATAGTAAGAACATATAATGCACAATCAAATGCATCAACATCAACCAAGTGGCCAAATTTTGTGTATGAACTTCCCTCGCTAAGAACAAGCATGTAAATGATAGGGAATAATGCACAACCATGCTTTCCACATAACCTTCCTGGAACAACTTCAAAACTATCACGGGGCAAGAAATTTATAGTAGAGACATCCGTTGGAAAAAAATAATCTGGTTCATGAATAGCTCGTACAGTGGCAAAGTGTTTTTGTCAAAGTCTATTGTTTCTTATTGAAAGATAACCTGAAACAACACTCCCCCTGCCCAATGTTTAATCATGAACGAGTCACCATATAATATAGAAAATGCGCGAGAAATACTGAAAGTGCATCGAAAAATATACACTAGATCACAGAGATCCCAGGCTCAAAAAACCAAATCTGTCCACAGAATTTTATCGTGTGTGATATATGAGTTGCCTGTAAGGAAATTAAAACCAATATGATGTCGGAAACCACACATATTCAGACTCCATTAACAAATATTTCCACAACTATCAGATCAAGTAAACAAAATTATTCGATTAAGCAGCAACACAGATGTGGAATTAATTTTCCATACAAATACACTGCAAATTCTTCACCATTCCAAAACCCCATAAGACAAATCAGGAAATACTTGAGTATTCTATTATAATCCTTCGATATGTCATTTGATATGTCGAGTGACACATACAGAAGAATTCTGGTAAAAAACATGCTAAGGTATAGTTCACAAATGAGTACATAATAACAAATATCAGAATTCAAGAGTATTCATAGACACAAATTTTGGGAGGGGGAATTTTCCTTTACATGTTAGACACCATATTACTAGAAGGATATCAGCAGATGATCATTGAGACCTATATATGTTTACATTAGAAATAAGTTCCTTCAGGAGGCTGGACCAGTTTACGATTGTGTGGAGACGCCATCTCTTTCTTGAGCTGCATCAGTATGTCCTCCATTGTGTTATTCCGCTGCCAATTTGAGAGAAGCCCAAACTTCTTTGGTTCCACCTAGAAAGTAAGTCATAATCAATCATCTCACATCAATTCCAAATTTACATATTCATTGTTAAGCAATGGAAATCATCTTTGAAAAGAAAAAGAAAAAAGAAAAAGGTATCGAAGTTTCGAATTACTCATGACTTTGATTAAGTCAAGACAACAAAAGAATGACTGTGTACTGGAAATATGCGCGAGACTAGATGATAACCCATAAACTATTGCAGTTACCTATTAGGGTCCTTAATGAACTGAAATTAATTAAATACCTCCATACAGAATGATGCGTCTACTTCAATAAAGGCAACACAAAGATGGTCCCGAATAAAAGGATATGCTATTGGATTAAACGAAGGAAATTTAGTTTAAATGTTTCTCATTAAGACAAGTTAAAATTCACACTCATAAATGACCAATATGGAAATCCCAAAGTGATGTACATTTATGGTTATCACCAACAATTAACACCATCTAAGTTGGAACCGTTTCGGGAAATGACAACATAGTTAAAAAGAGAAGGGAAAGTGATAATATAGTAAAAAATAAGAAAAAAAATAAAGAAATTAAGATTTAACGTGTCAAATTTCCAGAATTGACATTTTTTTCATGTGAATATCCTAATGAGTAAATCTCTACCGCATCAATGGCAAAAGTATCAAATTTACTTTTACTATTTAGTATTTAGTATTCAACAAACGACTTGCTCTTCTGTGGTAAGAAATTTACAAATCAGACATAGAGATGAGATTATTGCGTACATACCACTCCAGTTTCATGATTTACGCAAGTCATGTTGATCCGAGAATGAAAACGAACAGTGGGAGGCTTCTCAGGATAATCGTTGTCACAGAATAGCTTCAACTGATATATGCGGCCTTCATGCACAGACTGGCAGAGATTTGCGATCGAGTTATTTTTTGTATTATTATTATAAAAAGTAGTAGTTAAGGGCCAATCAAGAAGAAAAAAAAAATTTAACATGCAATGGAATTATTTAAGTTAAATACAGGGTAACGGTCAAAAGCCCATATAGGACAACAGTTAGTACAGTATAAGGTTTACGTACACAAAGATATCATCCAAAAAAAACAAAAAAGAATAACCAATGCCGAAAGGTATCTATAGATTCCATATAACATGTCTGCAACCCAGACAGCATTGTGAAGGAGGATAGCAAGTATTTTCCCAAAGTGCCCCATGATAAAACTTCAAAAACTTTGCTTCTATAAATTGTAGCGACTTGGGAAGATTCATATTGGTTTCGAAAATACAAGGAGCTCTTCACCATAAGAAAAATACAGATAACAAAAACATATCCTAGAGGAAAGACATCACATGTGTTGAGCAAAACGACAAGTATTCCTATAGAATGTGAACCTTAAAACATGCAGAGGCTGGAAAACAAATCTTATATATAGTATAACATTTATAAGTCCACAATCTTTATCCTCAGATCCGAAGCCGCGACGAATGAATCCATGGAATTAAATTAGAAACTTGGTACGTATCCTGATGAGATAATAACATAAGAGAGATACGTACACTGTGAGGACCAATAATGGTGCCAGTCCAGGACCGCATGTAAATATCTTCTCCCTCATCCATTCCATAGCTTACAGTACCATCACCAATACCCTTTTCACCGCGTTCAAGCTCCTCCAACAATCTAAAATTTCGAGGGACTGCAAAAATGTCGAAAAACTCAAATGCTAAGTTTTTTCATCACGAATCCAACCATCGAACAGATAAAGACAAAAGCCGAGAATGCACAAAAACCGACTATGAACCTTAACAACGCCTACGAACGGTTGATTGGCAAACCAATTGCAGCCAAAATCATGAGAAATAATAATAAATTAAGGATTTCACTCGACCTAAGGCACGCAAAACTAGTGCACGATACATACGCTTCTATAAAATAACATTCACAGCTGCATAACTCAATCAGCACAAGAATCATGCTGCCCTTATAGCCCACAAAGATCACCACAACAAACGGAATAAACATTAAAATCCCAATTAAGAAATATACATACACCCAAAAATCATAAAAAGATCATAAAATATTAATATTATTGTTATTGTTGTGATATAATATTAATCACAACAATAACAATAACCAGAAATCATAAAAAGATCAACGACCCACTTTCAGATTAACCACGAAAATCTTGTAACAAAGATAAATAAATAAATAAACTGAAAAGGGAAAATTGATTACCCACAACACTAGATCCTCCTGAGCCGAGCGTCATGGTGTGAATAAAGACAATAAGTCAACAGCGTTGGGATTGAACTTTAAGGAAGAGATGTTAGTACTTTCTAGAAGGCGGTGAAAATAATCGGTAGAATCTGAACAAGAAGAAGGTCTTAAATCGGTGGGGCAGATATGATGAGAATAAAATATATATATATGATCTAAAATTATAAATTGTATATAATTTCAATGAGTTTGAAAAGTAATAATTAAGGCCTCCTAATAATACTGTTAGGATGTTGCGTATGCGTCGGACAGGAGAGAATTGGGCCGTGGCTCTTTAGCTGCGAGCCGTACAGGTGGTTCGGAGTGGGAAGCGCTGCGAGAGGGTGTCTTAAAAATTAACTTTGACAGAGCGAGGTTTGAGGCGAAAAGGGCCGTGGGAATAGGAGTGGTAGTTCGTGATCACGAGGGGATTGTTATTGTGCGCGTTCAAAAGTGATTGGTGGCAACACTCGACCCCGTTTGTATTGAGGCGTTAGAGGCACTATGGGCCATCAAATTAGCGGTTGGGATGCATTGGCGCGATGTTATTTTTGAAGGGGACTACCTAAATGTAATTCATGACATCCTACATAGAACGCAAGCGTACTCAAGCTATATTAATGTTATTACGGATTTCCTTCGGCTTTTTGAAACACAAGAAAGTTTCTCCATCCGTTGGGTAGGACGTGAGGCAAATATTTTGGCACATGATCTTGCGCGGTCAGCAGTGGACGATGTTTTGGAACCTCATAATCTTATTTCGCTTTGCATTAGTTATCGATTTTTTTTAGAGGTCTTTTGACATTGAGATGTATTTTGACGACTTTGGCGCGAGTGCGTCGGCAATAAACTTCTTTTATTGAGTTCAAAAAAAAATTAATACTGTTAGGATCTAAGATCCTAACGGGTTTTGTTCTACTTCAAGCGAGAACAAAACTCCTAATAATGGAGATGATAAGCTAGAATTTAACTAGAAACTACTTAATTAATTTTCTTATTAATGATTACAATACTTCCGTAGAAGAATATAAATACACAAATATGGATAACTTCCCACTAATACACAATCCCTATAAAATCTCATCCACCACTAATTAATATTAACTAATGCATAATAAATATCTAATATATAATCTAATATTAAGTAATAATTATAATATGCATAACACTAATACTTAGGTCCGTATCAATTTCCTTCCCTTTGAGATGGGACTTGTCCTCAAGGCCCAAACGTCTGAGGACTTTGTTGCAAATATTGAAAGAGAAGGCCATGCAAATTCACCATTTTTGCTTGCTATTTCTTCCCCGCGATCAGAACAATAAGTTTCTTTAGTTTTTTCCCTTTTCCTCTTCTTCCAATAAAATGGCTTGCCTCTGACTGGTGACGATATATAGCGGCATGGCATTTTTTGTTTCTTTCTTCTTCTCCAATCTAATAGATTTCCATCTACATGCAAGTGACGAGAGTAGGACCAGCAGTTTCTTTTGAATAAATCACCGATTCCAGTGATATCTGACGTGAAAGTCAAAGCGGGATCATCGTCTGATTTCATGTGAGACCATTGGAATTGCGTACCCCCTCCCCCCCCCCCCCCCCCCCCCGATACTGGACAATGGATTTGGCAGGTCACGAACACATGGCTTTTAAGTTTGAATTCATTGTCGATGACTTCTGAAATTGTGGCAATTGGTTGTTGTTGTTGGACAAGGCGAGTTGTGGTTTTGCTTGGTTGAGAATTTCGGTGGTTGTTGGGAAGGTTAGGGACCGGAGCAGCGAACTCTTGAGAGGGGAGTGGTGGTGTCATCGTCAATTGGCTGAAAATCGTGTTTGTCGCATGACAAGTGATTTGTAGTTCATCAGAAAGAAAATACCTAGGCGTTCAATGCGAATTTCTTCAATTTCCTTTTGAATGAGTAGAAGAATTTTTGCCTTTGATGGAGTTGATGATGAGGATGTGAACGATGGCATAGAAGTGGATTTGCGAGGCTTTGGCGAGTTCAAAGATGAAAGCACCATTGTTAGGATCTAAGATCCTAACGAGTTTTGTTCTACTTCGAGTGAGAACGAAACTCCTAAGAATTGAGATGAGAACCAATTTTTAACTAGAAACTATTTAATTAATTTTCTTCTTGTTGATTACAATACTTCCGTAGAAGAATATAAATACACAAATATGGATAACTTCCCGCTAACACACAATCCCTACAAAATCTCATCCATTACTAATTAATAATAACTAATGCATAATAAATATCTAATATTAAGTAATAATTATAATATGCATAACACTAATACTTAGGTCCGTATCAAATATTATTTTTTTTATGAACAAAAGATATATATAAATCACGAATAAATTTTACAAATGTTTATGATTGGCGAGCGAGGTAAATTATTGTCCGAGAAAGAAGATGACCAAGCATTCAAAAAGGACTATTGGACAAGGTTACGGGCAGCTTTATTGGGTGGACGTACTTGAATTTCCACCTCGGTCAAGTGCCCAAAACTTCCTAATGGCAATCACGATGGGTCAGATTGCCCAAGGAATGTCGTCCGCCGAGTAAATGACTGCGCTTAGGAGCTCCAAGCAATCAATTTCAATGGTGGATTGATAGATGTTTGCTCCGTACAAAAAATGGCATGCTTGAAGCATAGTAAGAGCTTAGGGGGTGCAAGGATCAGTATAAAGGTGTTGTTTTGCTGAAGCCGCATGGATAGTGCCATTAGAGTTGCAAAGGATACATGTCGAGGATGTTTTGTCGTCGTGAAAGGCTGCGTCGCAATTGATTTTAGACCATTCAGCTCTTGGCTTTTTCCAAGGGAGTGCTGGAGTAGAATTAATTTCAATCATTTATTTTCTGTTGGCTGCTCCAGTGCTCCCTAGCACGAGATTCAGCTTTGCGCAACTATTCCTGAAATGGAATAGGAGTAAGTCTGTGAATAGAAGAGTTCTTATTAAACCACAACATTTCAATAATAACACAAAAGAAAATAAGGACTTCTTCTCTTATAAAATTAGAATGGAAAAACTCCCATAATTGTAAAGTAAAAGGGAAAGCAAACGTTTTATGTTCCAATCTTGCAATGGTATCAGACTTAGTTTCTATTTAGATTGGAGCCAAGCTTGAAACGAAAATTGACAACGAATAAATAAGTGCCCAATGATTTTCACTTCACATTTGCAAATAGGACAAAAAGCATCGGTAATGGAGAAAAGGCGTTTAAGTATATTCCTCGTAGGGAGAGCATCATGCTTTAATTTTCACAAGAGAAGTTTGTGTCTATTGTGAAGTCGGGCACTCCAAATCTTGTTAAAAATGTTACAATCCGATTGATTAATAGTCGGTAAGTGATGGGATTGGTCAACAATATAGGCACTATTAGTGAAAAAATTCCCAGACTTAGAGAGTATCCAAAGAGGCAAGGGGATCAAGTCACCAATGAGAATCTGAATTTTGAGTATTTCATTAATTGTATCTTTTTCAAAGATGGCTAGGATCTCTTGTTGTTTCCAATAAGGGTCGCTAGGATAAATGAAACTTTTAATCAAGTAATGCTTAAGGTTCATGGTGTTATTTGGATAGGGGAAGGGGTAAACCCCAAGAGAAGGGATCCAAGCTTGGTCGAAGGTAATGAGTGTTGAGTTGTGAACTGTTGGAAGCAAAGGCCTTTTTTAATGATATTCCTTGAATGCACAATACCTGCCAAATCCGAGAACAGTTATTAATTGTAATGGAAGAAGAGAAAATGTCGCTAGTACGAAGGTACTTAGTGCTAAGGATAATAACCCAAAGAGTTTGAGAATTAGAGGCAATTTCCAAGCAATTTTAGCAAGTAGGGCACAATTAAAATCATGCATACGCCAGAAACCAAGACCACCCATAGATTTAGAGGAGCAAAGATTGACCCAAGGAATAAGGGCCAAAAAATCACCGTTTTTGATCTCACCCCCA
Organism: Linaria vulgaris; assembly: GCA_948329865.1. NCBI lineage: Eukaryota > Viridiplantae > Streptophyta > Magnoliopsida > Lamiales > Plantaginaceae > Linaria > Linaria vulgaris. The sequence goes on from OX415253.1 coordinate 81,379,200, forward strand.
CCAAATTTTCTTGAAAATAACATCAAGTTTATCGCAAATAGAAATAGGCAAGAGAAAGGTAGACATAGTATAGACATGGGTGGTTTTAGCCACCGATTTAATAAGTATCGTTCTACCCGCTTGAGAAAGATTATTTTTCTTCCAAGAGGAGAAACTTATTTGCAATAAAGGAACAATCTCTTGGAAAACTTCTTTGCGAGAATTGGCTTTACAAAAAGGAAGCCCCAAATGAGTAACTTTATGGTTACACTCCAACATGTTCATGTTATTCAAAATGTCCTCACGGTCTGTAGTCAAAGTATTACGACTAAAATAAATGAAGAATTTAGAGAAATTAATGCTTTGACTAGACCAAAGGAAAAAAGTATCAAGGCATTTTTAATGATCATAATATAATGCAAAGTAGCCTAGCCATAGATAATTAAGTCATCGCCAAACAAGAGATGGGTAATAGGAGGACAAGTTCTAAAAACTTTAATGGCTTGAAGCATACCTTTTTGCTCTTGTTCAAAGAGTAGTCGAGAAAGAAGCTCCGTATAAAGAACAAATTGGTACGGAAAAAGAGGATCACCTTGCCGGGTACCATGAGTAGGCTTAAAAAAACCATAAGAAGAGCCATTAACAAGAATAGAAAAGGAAACCGTAGAGATGCATTCAAAAATCAAACCAACAAATTTACTAGAAAAACCAAGGTTAGTGCGAATGCAAGAGAGAAGATTCCATTCCACCTTATCAAAGGCTTTTGCAAGGTCAATTTTGAGGGCCATATAGCCATTCTTGCATTTACGGTTGTGTATGTAGTGCATAAGCTCATGGTTGATAATAGAATTATCGTTAATGTGCCTCCCATTAATAAAAGTCGTTTGGGAAGAGGATATGATACTATCAAGGAAAAGATTTTAGTCTATTAGCAAGAATTTTAGAACAAGTTTTGTAAGTAATATTACAAAGACTAATAGGTCTAGATTCTTCCACTAGATGAGGATTCAGCTTTTTGGGGACAAGAGCAATAAGAGTATTATTAAGGGATTTAAATATAGAGCCTTTATGGAAAAATCTTGAACCGCCGAAATAAGAGAGTGGCGAGTAGTATTCCAAAAAGATTTATAGAAAAGCGCAGAAAGACCATCCGGGCCGGGACTTTTTTTGGAGCTAAGAGAAAAACGAGGCTTTCTTAATCTCCAAAGGGGAGGACATAGTACAAATAAAATCATTTTCTTCTCTACTAATAATAGATGGAAAAAGGTTTTCAAGATTGGGATTATAAGGGGGCAAGGATGGATCAAAATTTAATTTAAAAAGATTTTTAAAATAGTCACAAAAGTAGCCCCAATGTCTTTCCAATTAGAGACTCTACTACCATCCGGCTTATCAAGAAAATCAATGCGGTTGAAGCGGTGGTGTAAAATGATTTTGAGATGGAAGTAACGGGAATTGGCATCCCCAACTTTAAGCCATTTCTCACGAGATTTTTGGCGCCAAAAACAATTAAGCCTTTGGAACCAAGAAGTTCAAGTTGGAGGGGCTTTGTTCTTGGCAATATTATCATGAGATTGTACCCCCTGCTTGTAAGGCTTCAATCTTTTCAATTAGAGATTTGATGGTAGTATGAATGTTGCCAAAATAGTTACTATTCCAATATGATAGAGATTTCTTGACAGATAAAATGCGAGAATGCAATTGAAGGGGAGCGGGACCACTAGTATTACAATTCCAACCTCTATCAATAATATTAGCACAGAGGGGGTCACTAAGCCACATCGATTCGAACTTGAAGGGCTTGAAGCCCTTGTTTTGGTGATTTTGCATGGAGAGGTAGATTGGCCGGTGGTCCGAAGCAACAGCCGTGTGGTGGGTGGCTTGTGCCGATGGGAAACAGAAGCACCAATGAGCATTTCTAACCGCACGATCAATGCGTTGTTGGATATTATGTTGATCTACACATCCATTATCACAAGTAAAATCTTCACCTGCAAAACCAAGGTAAAAAATGAGTTTCTTGTCAAGATCCGCAACCAGTGTATGTTTGTTGGAGCTAGCAAAGGGGCAACCCCCGACTTTCTCAGATTGGTTGCAAATATCGTTAAAATCACCAATAAACGCCCTAACAGTATCAATAGAAGTTGCCAAAGTATCCATTGTAGACCAAAATTCTAATTTAGAACTAGTATAAGGGGGACAATAGATGCCTGTGAGGTGCCAAGGAGGATCATGTTGAGAGGAGATGATACAGTGAATGTGGTGGGATTTACTCGAGCTAATGGACAAGCCAATATTACTACGCCAATCAATGGAGAGGACCCCGACCAATTCCACAGGCGGAATAATCAAGATGCTAGTAAGAGAAGAATATCTGAATTCAGAGAGAAGAGGGAAGAAGATTTTTTTTTAGTCTCGGACATGGATAAGATATCAGGTCGAACATTGAAGACCAATGCTAGATGAGCTTGGATTGCCGCTGGCTTTGCGAGCCATTGGTAATTCCAAGCGAGGATGATCATGAGGCGACTTATTCTTGCGACCTCTCATGCGGCGAGGAGTCTCCAGTGTTTGCGGATGATTCAACATCGGAGTCAACTGTAAGCAATGTAGAGTATTTTGGGGTGTTAGCCGATTTTCGACCGATGTCTAAGTTTTCTTGGGAGAGATGGGGATAGAGGGTCTTCTTCACGGGGGTGCTTAAAGTTAAGTGTCGGGCCATTTGTGGAAGAGGATGAGGATAAAATAGGCTTCAGAAGTTTTGGATAGTGGATAGGAGTGGGGACGATGGTCAAACAGGTTGGGTGTTAATGGTGTGGATTTTAGAATTTGGTATTTGAGGCAGTGTGTTTCTGGGAATCAGAGAGGGAGATAAATTGTTAGGAGTGAAATTTGGAAAAAGAGGGGGATGGATCGGGTTTGAGTGGGTAGTAGGAGTAGGATTTGGGCTTTTGTTGGCGTGTGGGTCAACTTTATTAAAGGAAAAAAGAAAGATATTTAGTTGGGCCATTTTAGTAAGAGGAGCCTAAATGTTATGGTGGGCTATAGAAGGGGAAGTGGTGGGCTTCGGGGTAGGTTCAGAATTGGGCTTTAGGAGTTGGGATTGGAAGGGAGATAAAGTTAGGGTTGGGAATTTGTTTATTTTCAGCAGTGATCCAGAGGTCGCCCCGCCGTGAAGAGCTAGGTTTCGATAACTTTTTCAGGCATTGCTTGAATCGGTGTCCCAGAATCGCACAGTTGAAACAAAAACTCCCAAGGCATTTGTAGCGAACTTCCATTGTGATTTATTTGTTGGGCGATCTCGTAATGGAAGCACGATCGACGAGGGGTTGAGTAGCGTCGATCTCCACCTTGATTTTAAGACCCTTCTTTTCTAGATCACAACCGAGGGAGGCGTTGTCGAGGAGATCTTCAATAGTTTTAGTATTTGCATCCATGGTGGATGCGGCGGCAGAGGGAGGAGAAGGTAGAAGACCACCGTAGAAGGGGAAATATGACCGTTGGTTGCTCTTTCACTTATAGAGCAGGTTTTGCTAAAGTTTTCGATGTTTGATTGCAGACTTGCAGCACCAAAATAACATTCGAATAGTTTATTCAACTTTCACAATTTATGTAACTTTATCATTTCTTGTTTCAATTTAAAAAATCACTTTATTTGATGCTTTGGCGTCAAATTTATCTTATAAAGAAATTCAAAAACTTGAATTCAAAATATGAAACAATTTATTTCCAGAAGCAAAATGTGATACAATAGTTCAAGTAATGGCTCGATTTTAGCCGATATTAAATTAACAAATTCGATATTGAGTGTGATGATTTATTTATTTTAATTGAAATCAAATAACTTTACTATAAACTAAACTAAATTGAATCAAAGATGTGATTGTATCTAGACTTTCAGTTTCATTCGAGTTATGCTTGTTATCATTTTTATATTTATTTGTTTACTTTCAGTGTTTAGTGCAAGCAATTCCTATAATGGCTTTGGTTTAGATGGCTTTGTTCTCATTTCTGAAGACCATACCTACTTAACTACTCTCATAGTTCACGGACACATTTTTACCGAGTTTAATTTAAGAAAAACACACTAGTCTTGTGAACCTTTGTTTTGCTAGAGGCATAAACTTTACATTGAATGTCATTTTGGGAATTATAATACGAACAACTGCATCTCAAGCCCAAGGAATTACATTTAATTTGCTTCACATTTTTGAATTTATAACCACGGTGTTTACATTATTATACATGACGATATGTAAATAAATTAAGTATCATTTTTCTAAAAAAAAAATGGTGCCAACACTTAGAAAAGAAAAAGAATTATTATTTCCCATAACTTTTCTCCCCTAAAAAATAATATTTTTCATTTCTTTTGGGAACTAAATGGAGAGGAGGTGAGGAGGAAAAAAATAAGCATAAATTAAGAAGAAAATCATCGCAATTATTAGATTTTTTTTAAACTAGTAATATCATTACTCGTCAATGAACAAGAATCTGATTACAAAATAGATCACCAAATAAAAAACACAAAGCAACGGAACAACAAATGAAAGCAACATTAAATGCATCATGGAGGCTACTCCGAGGTGGTGTACTCATTTCTTGCCTCACGACACACCCAACGAAAACCAAACTCACTATTATGAACAATGTCGCAATATATCCCGAACAATGTTAGAGTGCACCACATTGCTCTCGGTTCATTGCAAAAACATAGTTTCGTAACGAGATAAAACTCAAGACGAAAATCTAATAAATATAAATTTCAGCAATCAACAAAGAAACACTAATACCATAATCTCGTTTCTTCTATCGATCCTATCGATCCTATCAAATGATAGAGCCTAAGAACTTGGTAAAATGTGTTAAAAGACATACTTCAGTCAAAAGGGATGCCCAGTGCAATTAGACGAAATTCAGGGACTCAAATGAGATTAATCAAAAGAGATGACCAGAACTCACAAGACAAAAATATAGCTACTACAATTCTTCATTTCTTCTACTCTACAAACCCGAATATTGACGCTCATTGCTCTGAATCTGATATAGTGATATACACATACTTTCTCTCTCTACCGTATGCATGCGATGTACCAGCTGCACTACACACTCGGTAACAATATTTTTTAGGTCGTATTGTTCAATTCGCACAGCTGATTTCGATTTTACGCCTGTTTGTTTTTACGTATTTTTTGACCAATCTTTGTGCATTGTTGTAATTTTAACCTAGATTCCAACTGGAGCGACTTCTTTTGTTCAATATTCGTGTGTACGAAAATTCCGTGCAAAATTTGGTTTCTGCTATGTCTAATTACTGTGTTAAATCCATCAATTGTGTATTGTAGAATGTTAAACTGATGTGATATGTAGTAATGTAACGTTGAAAGCTGGTGTATGTTCAATCGTGAATGTTAGTGCGTCTATATGTCGCTCGTGTTTAGTTCTGTTTCAGTTGTTGCAGTAGGAGAGATATCGAGTATCGTTTGTTATTTATGAAGGTTTTTTTTTTTTTTCTGTATTCTGGTTTTGCAAGATGATATCTGAAAATTGATTTTTTCGAGCCTGGTTCTTTCTCGGTCTAACTAGATTACAATCGGAATTAGCAGGACACTTATATGCGTTTGCCTTTCGATGCAATTATGATTCTAAAGGGACGAGAATCGGAGTTTTGACTGCAATGATGCAACGGATTCATGCCTTGACAGTGTTTACTCATATTTAATGGCAAATGTAACACTCAATGCTCCTTTAGGACATTGGATATTTCTCCTTACCGTGGATTGCGTAAAAAGCCTAATTTGTTGCACCACGACATATTTTGCGTATGTAATGAAGACGTCACATACAGTCAAGTATGAATATGCATATTTGTGTGCCTTCTCGTGTGATGTATAAGGTACATGGTAATTCTTAGGGAACACTTCGTGCTTCGTCTCCACTTAAGATGCAGGAAATCTGTTATCGACATTCTTTAGGTATTTCAACGAGTTTACATTTTAGTTTCACATTTTTAGCAATTGCTTTCACCGATAGCATAAATTTAGCCTTGATGTCATTCTGTTGATAATGTTTATAGGTAAAAGTCAAGTATGCAATTCATAATCTTGAAGAGGTATGAAACCCATGACATCACTAAAGGGCAGCTCGCAAAATGAAGTACCCAATGCCTGGTCTGGGGAATGGGGTGGTCTAAAGGGATCTAAACATTGCTGTAAGACGCTACATCCTGCTTTGTATTGATTTGCCCCTCGGTCGCACAAAGGCAACTCTTATATAGCAGAATACAAGAATTTCCAGATGTTTTCTCCATATGCTTGAAGACTTGGTTGTTTTGTGGGGAGCAATTTATGAGACCATGAAGGGTAAAATTTCTGTTTTTAAGGCTTCCTATGATTATGAGTACTGCAACATAAGATCACGTGATGTGCTTTCTGCTTTGATTCAGTAGTCTTACCCTTGATATGGTAGTCTCTGCGTTGGTCAGGTTGCATATAAAGATATTACACTACTTTTAAGTCGTTGGCTTATGTAATAATTCATGCTGTTTGGGGAGTCTACACTGTTTAGTCATGAAACCACAGATAATTTGTAGCCATGCAGTGTTATAGATGAGATACTCTCAAATTGAGGACCCAGCAGGAGAAGATGTGTTGGTACCTGACTTTTGTTGTTTGTTTAAGGTCTGATGCTTCCAGTTGGTTTCTCTCACCCATGGCCTTGGCCCTTGGTAAATGATTTAGTAGAGGATATTGCACAATAAAAGCTCTTTTTTGAAATGATTAGTATAGGATAAAGTTTTTTGCAAAATGAATAATACAGTATCATTGATAAATATATCAGAGGCAGTAGCAGGAGGAGGGAATTGAAGGGCAGTCTTGAACAGTGTTTACTTCAGGATCACATCCATGTTTTATCAAATGTGTCGTTGCTGAATTTTCATCATGTCATATTTTGGAAATATCCAAAGGCTTGATCAGGTACTGGCTATGATATCATTTTGGTCATGCTCAGGGGAGAACTGATGAAGCCATTAATATTTAATCATTAGTCATGATGGATGCTATGTGTGCTATTAGAGAATATTGGCATTACACCTCAAGTTTTCAAGCTTTTGATTGCTACTGAAGTCAAAACTAAGAATATTCATCTCTCTCTCTTTACAGAAAATCACCTCCATATGTTATGCATTCTTAGCATATAACCTTCCTGCAAAAATCCTTCTCTTCATATAATTTTTCTTTTAATACTCATACTCCACCTCTTGATTTCTATTTGATTAATTTTAGTGCTTGTTGCAATGATTCGTTTAAGTTTTGTAAAATTGGAGGTTTAGGGAAATTTATTTCCGCCAGGTCTTTCTCTTGGTGTTTTTCGGATTTTTTTCCTTCTTCCAGGCATTGATTTGGTGTTCAACGAGGCAATTAACACATCTTGTTTACAATTTGGAAGTTTATGGGGTTGGTGGACAGGAAAGGGTATACATTCTTGTATTGGTTCAGATATTATTCTGCACTTTGTCGAAGTTCATCAGCACTTTTAGCTCTAGCATTTTTATTTTTTCCAGCATTTTTTCGAGCAACTGTCCCGGAGTTTCTTAGAGCTTCAGCTAGCCTGTAAGATGCTGGTAAAATTATTTTTACACAACCATGCTCGTCACATGATCGGTACTTTCTTGAAATTGATTGATAAACTCAAGTTGGAATTAATAGTGAAATATCTTGCAAGTTTTTTATGCAGTCTAATCAAGTTGATGCTCATACTGAATGTGTCTATGCTTGTCATGAGCAAGACGACGGAGTGATGGTGAGCGTGCCTGATGCGATAGGTTTACCAACAATTTTCATCACAGGTGAGCAATAATGGATAAGTTTCCGTGCCATTTTTATATGTTAAAATGGTAATATACATACATGATCTGGTCACTGTTGTATTAACCATGATTATGCAGTGAGATGATTTTATGCACTGGAATTTCTTTATATGTCTGCAGCGTTCAATGACTATAATTAGATCAAAAAGATAAGATATGTTGGGAGTTAGGAGGTTCAAGATAAAAACAATTTGCAGAATGCCGAAAAATTGATCTTACGAAATCATATGTACCCAATCATGCACCCTAACTGTGAATGACATTTTTTCCGCTTAATGTTTCTTACCAGGTAAACGTTGGACGGCTAAAGCACATTATTGTTCTTGAGGCGTAATGGAGCCAGATAGCCATTTTCATTTGACTGTTATCTAGAACCCTTGAAGACAATAAGGCCCCAGCCTAATATCTTTATGTAATAAGGCAAGAATTCTTTCCTGCAAACTAGTTGTGTCATGTGTGTTGTATTTTACGACATGTTTTTAGCCAAAAAGTGTCATGCTGCCTTTTACTGTGTTTCTGTCTTTGGGGCTATGACTAATAAGGTGTATAGGGTTGAAGTCGTGCATATTGCGATGAAAAAATGTAGGGAGAAAGAAAGGCGTCTACATGGTCATATTTACTCATTTATCTTTTTCTAAGACGTGGAACTATAGAGCTAAGACGGTGAAAAGAAGGCTCGTGAGCATGGTGAGGTACAAATTTTGAAGAAATAAAGAAACAATTTGTGTACTCTCCAGCTATGATTTAATCGCTTGATGATAACATATGTCGTGGACGAGGGTGGAGGAGGGGTCATTTGACGCATGGAGTGACTCACACATATAATCCATTGTGAAGGAAGTAAGAGTAGATAGAACTCAAACACGAGAAATGACAGATTACATAAAAGTCATTTAGGCAGTTAATTCAGGTTGCAAAAAACGAAGGGCAAACGGTAGAAGGTATTTAGGGCATTAGCATGTTAAGGCAAATTGCAAAATAAAAATAAAAAAAAAACAAAAAAACCAAAAATGCCCTTCAGCATGTTAAGGAAAATTACAAAATGAGAAGTAAAAAAAATGCCCTTTATCATGTTTATAAATATCGCAAAATGAAAAAAAAAAATAAACAAATGAGGTGAAGTTGAGCCCTATTCTTGTTGTGAAATCAATTTGTATTTATTATCCCAAGATGTAATAGCCTCATTATTCTCAACTGTCTCAATTACTCTTGCATTTATTTGATTTTAATTGCCTCTCAATCTAATATAGTCCCCTTTTTTTTTTCAATGCTTGAACTACCCTCAACCCATCTCTCTGTGTGCATTTACCTACTTAACCTTTCAACTATTCACGTCTAATATTTTACCTCATAATTATGATCTCCACATGCATGTGCATATGTTCAATTGATTATTCTGCTTACCATATATTTATTAATGACACTAAGAAAATCTGCTAGATTTATTATTTTACATGTAATTGATAATACCAAGGTGTAATAAAGAGGTACTTTCTCTCTCTCTCTCTCTCTTTGTTTTTGAAACCAAGTGATTTTGAACTGTTTAATATGTGCAAATGGAAAAGATTTCATAAAAATATTGTGACATGGCATTTGGAGGCTGGAGTATAATCTGTTTTGACCTATGAATATGGAGGTTAAAGCCTATTTTGGACTTCAATGTTTCTGAAATCTGGGATTAAATGGGAGCTGCAACTTGCAGTTAAAGAGGGTCCACAAAATAAAACCATGCTCCAAAGTACAAATGTTCCATTAGTGCCCACCAGTACCACCTTTTTAGAAGTTCATTACAAAGAAGTTTCTGATATTTTGGTAATAGTTTTAGATTTTTTTTTCTCCCAAAATTTCTGGCTGTCTAAAGCTTGGGGATTTGCTGTTGTGTCATCCTGTGATTGGAATAACTCCAGACTAATGCAAGAAGGCTGTTACTTAATATCCACCTCAGATTTTGATTACAAAATTTCTGGGGAGGGGGGTGGGGGAACATGAACATAGTTTTCTTTTTCTTCTAAAGATTACACAGATTTGCACCCACAAAGACCACTGCTAGACCAGATCCATAACTTCAAAAAAGGGGGAAAAAAAAGACAACAGAAAGAAATAAAAAAAGTTAGCACTATTAAGGCTCCATTCTGTTTTTGCTCATACCGACTTAGAAATGGAGCACTAATAGTGCTACTTGCTACAAGTTACTAAAACTAGACATCATAATTTTTGTTTTTTTTTTCTTCTTAAATTCTAGAAATAACAAATTTCTCTAGAATTCCAAAATACTTGAAACTATCTCTTAACGCTTCTTTGTCTTTTCAGCAGCGGTGGTGTTGTCATGCATGAAGTCTAGCAAGACAGTGCTTTTGCATTTTGGGCATTTGGGATCTTCCTCGGCTAACATGACATACATAAGGCACCTCGGACACCCCACTAACATCATGGATGTCGCCTCTGGGCTTGACGAGTATCGAAGCGAATCATCTTGCTGGTTCAGCTCCAGAGACACGCACGAGCTATGGGTCGACGTCGGTGACACAACAGATGGTGGCTCATTCCTCGGGTTGTTAGCCCTTGGTGGTGACAAATTCAGCTTCAAGTCAAGCTTAGGTGCGTTCCTTCGACTCATCTTCCTTCTTTTCACTTACCTGTCTGAATTATATAAGAACAAAAAACGAAACTTTTCAAAAATAAAAATAAAAAAAATGATCAAGTTGAAATGTACATAAGCACTGTTTGATACATATTATGTGTAGTTTACCTGCAAAGTGAGATGCTTTTGGCAGCCTAAGAGGATATGTGGTGTCTATGCAATGAACAATCTCTTTTAGCAATAGAAACACCACAATGGTTGGGGTGAAAAGGTTGTTGTTTGGAGCCATATTATATAAGGGGGAGTGAAGAGGAGAGAGGTGGGATTGCTTTAAAGCTAAATTAAATTATAATGAAAGGTGGAAGGTGTGTAGAGAGCAGTTGTGTACTAAATACTAATATGAATTGAATTGGAAGGGATGGTGGAAAAGAGAGATTTTAATTTAGTAGTATTAATTGTTGGAAAAAAGAAAAAGAAAATAAAAAAATGGTTGCTGGAAAGGGAGAATTGTAGTAAATATTGTAATTACACTTAAACTGCAGGAAGGCCGTCATTCATTGCCTAGAGAGTAGTTGCCTGTGTGTGACTATGTGTTTTAAGAAGCATGCATATGAATAATAATATAGATACAAGGAAAGCTCAGCTGCCATTAAAGCAAAAACTTAATTCCTAACAAAATCCAGCTACAATATTAACTTTTGAGTTTAAGGGGGTCTTAGCTTTTGACAGGTAATGGCCATGGCCATGTTGAGTTTTATAATAATGCAAAACTATTTGTAAGATTTTTGGAAGCCAACATTAGTTTCTTGTTCTAGGCACTGTTATAAGTATCGTAAGTTTGTAACTTTTACTACTAAGTTATAGATATTGTGCATGATGAATATTTTTTTTAATTAGTTATAACTTTTATGAAATAAGTAATTTTACAGTTTATATTATATTTGTTCATGTTTTTATATGTTGATTATATTCCTATATAGTTCACGAAAAAGCACGTAGTAGTTAGTACACCAAGTTCTTTTTTCTTTTTGTTGATAGAATGGTACACTAACTAATTAGACTCATTAACGTTTGTCAGATTGCGTAATATCATTGACCTTCTTTCTTCAAAGATTTATGAAATTACTTCTCCCTGCCGTAAGTTATGATGGTAACAGCCTAGAACTACTCATCAATCGGCCCGATGCAATTTTTATATATCATTTACTATGATTTAATATGCAGGTTCATTTTTTCATGTTAGTTTTAAAATGAGTTATTGTATGGGATGGGTATCAAGCACAAGTCATATGAATAAGTGAAGGTAGTCTATTTTTCATATATGTGATAACTATATCATAAATATTTTATTTTTTTGAGTAACTATATCATAATTCATAACGCTACGATACTATTACACTTTTGGCCAAGAAGACAGTCTCGCAAAAAACATCCAATTAAAAGGCCAAATGTGTTTTATTTGAAGATTATATTCTATACTGATGTGATGTATTCAATACTCTTATAAATTGGCAACTTGAAATTATATGACATGGTACTTTAGTGTCTTAATAAAATTTGGTAGTTTATTGCACTAAAAGTATTTACAGCGCATTATTCATTTTCACTCTCAATTATCCCCTATTTCTAGGTATCATTAATTCTATTGAGTAAGCATATTTACTTGATGGGCCTAGGAGGTGCAACTTATATTTAAAGGACAATTCAGAATACGTATTAAATAATTGCTCAGTAGTTTTAAAGTCCGTCATTTAAAGTCCATATATGTCGATGAACAATTAAAGAGTAGAAAAGTAGGAAAACGAGATGAAAGTAAAAGGACTGGAAATTTTTATTGCAACTATTTAAACAAGCAAGGGATGGGCAGTCCGGTTTAACTGAACTGATGATACTTTTCGAGAAAAGACGTAATTTTGGTTTTTTTTCGAAGGCAAATCATGCACCAAACCCTTTGAGATGATTCTATGTCCGATTTAAACCATCATCGATTTGGTTTAAATGAACTGATTTTAATTTTTACTTTGTATTCTTCTTTTTACCACAAAAAGTGAGAATAATAAATAAATATAATAACATAAAAGTACACCATTAAAAAAGCCTTAACATGCAATACATAGAATAAATATAATCTAATAAAACAACTAATTACTGAATCTATATAATCTATTTATAGCGCTAGTATTTTTGTAGTTTATAAAGTTTCAAAATATTGTTTCATTACATCGGAAGTTGAAAGTTTGTTGACCTCTGCGTTTGTAACCTGAAATAATCTTACTAATAGATAGTTTAATAAGTTCTAACAGTATTACATGCTTAAATTAAAAAAAAAAAATCTTAACTCATACACCTATTGTCTCTTCTATATCGAATTTAATGAAATGGCCTCTTGAAATAAATTACTGAAGCTCCTTTCTCGTGATTTTCGATTTATTCCAATGAAATAAATTTATAAGATAAAGTCAAATAAATATTTAAAAGATAAATCTATAGAAGAAATTATACAATTATATATATATATAATGTTTTTATCAATTAAAAAATAAATCACCCTAGAATACGTTATTTGCTCATAAAAATAAATAACTATATTATTAAAGTAGAGTTTGTATAATTGCAAGGTAATATTTTCTTTGTTTAATTGATTACTCGTAGAATTGGAGCATTCTCCATTAACTATGTATACTAATTGTTAAATTAGAAATTATGTAGGTCTTTTCTAATTTGGGAAGGTTATAAAAGAAACTTTACTAATGTATGCTCTGTCTTATACGATTTGCTCGGGCTATATCACCACCCTGCAAAATGTTGTTGTCGTTTTTTTTTTTTTTTATTTATTTATCATGTAATGTAATAACTTAATAATTATAACTATAAGATCTAAAAAAATCTTACTTTAAAGAAGAATAATTACCCCTTGAACCGGGAGTAGACTAAGACTTAGACCGAGATTTAAGGCAATTTGGGTCAAACACCTATGAAATAAGAAAAGTTGATTCCATCAACTCCATGTTATAGAGTTAATGACCTTCTCATATTTTAAGAGACCAACGATAATGAAAGAACAAATATAAATTGATAACATAGTTGACTTCGAATTTTTAGATCCACCTTCCGATCGTGGATTTCCTTTTTATATTAGTTAGTTTGTTAATTTTTTATTAACAGCCAAGTTAAATTTTAAGTAGAAAGTTGTAGTGGACTAGTGGTAGAAGAAAAACAATAATGTAAAAGTGTTGTAAAAACAATAATGTATTAGTTATTTTGTTAATTTTGTATTAACAAGCAAGTTAATTTTCAAGTAGAAAGTTGTAGTGGACTAGTGGTAGAAGTAAAACAATGATGTAAAAGTGTTAAATTTCATTTCGGGCACGTATCTCAGTAGTGTTCAGTGGCGTATCCAGGAATGCACGCTCTGTTGTTGCGGTAGAAACAAGAAGAGTTAAAACAAGACGAATTAATTTGTCAATCAAGTCGTAGTCTTGTGCCTTATTTGTCTCCTTTAATTGTTGACACAATTCTGAAATTGTTGATATATTTTGAAATTTCTCATGCCCAATAACTTCAACCTCAAAATAATCCAATTGACATCTCAAACGATGCAAATCTGGTCCACTAAAATCCCCAGGATAAAACTTCTCGGCAAGGGTATAAATGTGATCAATGTTGAATGACTTGAAGTTCTCTTTAGGATCCAAAGTAGAGCTTAGTTTCAAAAGTTCAACTGCCTCATCACTGAATCTTCTATTGAGCTCCGCGACTTGAAAATCTATTGTAGCATGAAACACATCGAAGTGATAATGATGCTCAAATGTGATTGAATGCTGACGGCCCCAACCTGATTTGTAAAAATCTTCCATATCCGGTATCTCAATACCATGTTTTTCACAAGCACTTTCCACAAGTAGGATAAGAGAATCATAAGCATCATCTCCTCTCAATTTTTGAAACAAGGCTTTTGAGGTAGTAACATGATCCATCACATTTAAGATATCAAGAGACTTAGTCTGCAAAGCTCGACAAAGCATATCTGTAACCCCCATAACTTTATGCATAAAATACAAGTTGAACACAAAATCATATGATGCCATCTCCTTCAAATGACCCAAAGCTTCCCCTCGTGTAGAGTTTGAAGAGCTTGAAGACCTATCATCCCTCATAATTTTCAAAACCCCAATCATTGCACTGTACTCATCAATTAAACTGCAAATAGAATCAAAATGTGAACTCCAATGAGTCTTTCCAGCACGTTGTAAGCTACCAACTTGATTAGCCCATGTACCTGTTGCGCGTTCACCACTAGCTATCTCTCATTCAATTTCAACAACTTGTGCAGAATGTAACTGAGTCAAGCGTTTAGACGAACCACCAATAAGATTAACTATTTTGTTCAGCTCTGAAAAAAACAACCATATACACATTTCTTGCTCAGCAGCCCCAACCAATGCTAACTGTAGTCGATGGGCGAAACAATGAACATGATAGGCATACGGAGAATCCCGTAAGAAAAGAGCATGTTACCCATTCCATTGGCCACTCATGTTGCTTGCTCCATCATAACCTTGGCCTCTCAAATCACATATTGGTAAGTTGTATTGAGCAAGGACTCTTGATATTTCTCTCTTAAGAGTAACAACAGAAGTATCAACAACATGAACAATCTCAAAAAAGCGCTCTCGTATAAAACCAGAAGAATCAACAAATCTTAATACAATTGCCATTTGCTCTTTACCTGATATATCTTTGGCCTCATCGACCAAAATACAAAACTTCGCATCACCGATTTCCTCGCGAATTTTAATTCTCACCCTATTAGCAAGAATATACAAAATATCTTTTTGAATGCATGGTGCTATATACTTAGCATTTCCTGGAGCCTTCTCTAATACAATTTTAGCAATCTCAGGATTAATTTTCCCGCTAACTTTAATAAACTCAATGAGATTACCTCGATTGTTTGAAGTTGGAGATTCATCATGTCCTCTAGATGCACAACCTTGAGAAGAAAGATACCGAATGCCTTCAATTGATATCTGAAGCCTTAAATGATTCGTCTGAACTTCCTCCGATGAGTGTGCATTCATAACTTTGTCAATATGTCTTGTTGGATCTTTCAAAGCATAATAAGACTTCATGGCATTATTATGTGGTGAAGTAGGACCTCCCACATGCTTAAAAAAAGCACAGCTTTCTCGACTGCCTACTTTCTTCCAATTTTTAATTCCATTAACAGTAAAAGAATGGTAACAACCACTGTCATTTTCGAAAAGGTAACACTGAAAGCAAAATGCCGCATCTTTTACTGTTGAGTATTCCAACCATGAATACCTCTTACACCATGACCTTTGAAACCGTCGAGACTGGTCTCCCATTTTGGTTGCTGGAAAAACTGCATGATTAGGTCGTTGTGCCCCCACACCAATATAACGTCGCCTGACATCATCTTTTTCATTAGCAGGGTACTGAGATATCGGAGTTCGTAGGCCCGGGTCAACTTCAAAAGCACCAACATTTATCTCAACGTTTTGAGATGACGAAGAGCCCTCTTGATTGTGATTTGAGTTATCACCATTTGACGGAGAACTCTCTTTACTCGTGGATGCCTCTTCTTGAGGCTTATAGAATGAAAACAAAGTCTTTTTCCTCTTTTTGACTACTTGAGTTTCCATTGCAATCTACCAAAATATATGAAATTCGATAAGTGAAATCAAAATTATAATTAGACATTGCAAAAATAAAGCAATTTGATGCGTAAGCAAGTAAAAAAAATATGCAAGTTAGCAATAATATTGTCCATTTGTTAGCTTTTATTTTATCTAAGATTTCCCAATTCTTAAACTAAACGAAATCCTAAATTAATTCATTTTTCATGGCAATGAACCTATGCACAAACCAACAACGGTTTAATTATCTTGTTTCCTAAACAGAAAAACAACTATAGATTCTCAAACTATCAAATTACCCAATCAATTTATACAAACCCTAATTTAAAATTACATGAACAATAAACAATATAAGTTATAGTAAAAGTTAAAAGAGTACTAAAAATAGAATAATAACACAATTGAAAACTTCTCCAGTACTTGAAAGAAGAAAAATATAAAAAAAAATTACCTCCAAAGAAGAATGCAGTGCAATGCGGACTGGAAAAAGACTCCTCTGTTTGGAAGAAATACTCCTCTGTCTGCCGTTACTTTTCCATTTAATTCAACAAATTGCAATTTAGGGCTTAATGTTTTGCAGTAATACAATTAAGGCAATAAATTAATTTACATAATGTGGATCAGCCCATAAATTAAACAAGTCCATTTATCTCCAATACCAGCCCATTTATAGATATATATATATATATATATATATATATATATATGTAACTTATATATATATGGACGGACCAGGCTCCAGACAGCCCATTTATAAATATACACACATATATATACACATATATATTACATATTACATATATATATATATATATATATAAAATTCCAAAAAAAATGGGGGGGGGGGGGCATTTTTTTGGAATTATATATATATATATATGTAATATGTAATATATATATATATATTTGTGTGTGTGTATATTTATAAATGGGCTGCCTGGAGCCTGGTCCGTCCATATATATATAAGTTACATATATATATATATATATATATATATATATATATATATCTATAAATGGGCTGGTATTGGAGATAAATGGGCTTGTTTAATTTATTGGTTGATCCACATTATGTAAATTAATTTATTGCCTTAATTGTATTACTACAAAATATTAAGCCCTAAATTGCAATTTGTTGAATTAAATGGAAAAGTAACGGCAGACAGAGGAGTCTTTCTTCCAAACAGAGGAGTCTTTTTCCAGTCCGCACTGCACTGCATTCTTCTTTGGAGGTAATTTTTTTTTTTATATTTTTCTTCTTTCAAGTATTGGAGAAGTTTTCAATTGTGTTATTATTCTATTTTTAGTACTCTTTTAACTTTTACTATAGCTTATATTGTTTATTGTTCATGTAATTTTAAATTAGGGTTTGTATAAATTGATTGGGTAATTTGATAGTTTGA
The DNA here is from genome assembly GCA_948329865.1 of Linaria vulgaris. NCBI lineage: Eukaryota > Viridiplantae > Streptophyta > Magnoliopsida > Lamiales > Plantaginaceae > Linaria > Linaria vulgaris. Next base: position 81,396,693 of record OX415253.1, read on the forward strand.
GAATCTAGAGTTGTTTTTTTGTTTAGGAAACAAGATAATTAAACCGTTGTTGGTTTGTGCATAGGTTCATTGCCATGAAAAATGAATTAATATAGGATTTCGTTTAGTTTAAGAATTGAGGAATCTTAGATAAAATAAAAGCTAACAAATGGACAATATTATTGCTAACTTGCATATTTTTTTAACTTGCTTACGCATCAAATTGCTTTATTTTTGCAATGTCTAATTATAATTTTGATTTCACTTATCGAATTTCATATATTTTGGTAGATTGCAATGGAAACTCAAGTAGTCAAAAAGAGGAAAAAGACTTTGTTTTCATTCTATAAGCCTCAAGAAGAGGCATCCACGAGTAAAGAGAGTTCTCCGCCAAATGGTGATAACTCAAATCACAATCAAGAGGGCTCTTCGTCATCTCAAAACGTTGAGATAAATGTTGGTGCTTTTGAAGTTGACCCGGGCCTACGAACTCCTATATCTCAGTACCCTGCTAATGAAAAAGATGATGTCAGGCGACGTTATATAGGTGTGGGGGCACAACGACCTAATCATGCAGTTTTTCCAGCAACCAAAATGGGAGACCAATCTCGACGGTTTCAAAGGTCATGGTATAAGAGGTATTCATGGTTGGAATACTCAACAGTAAAAGATGCGGCATTTTGCTTTCAGTGTTACCTTTTCGAAAATGACAGTGGTTGTTACCATTCTTTTACTGTTAATGGAATTAAAAATTGGAAGAAAGTAAGCAGTCGAGAAAGTTGTGCTTTTTTTAAGCATGTGGGAGGTCCTACTTCACCACATAATAATGCCATGAAGTCTTATTATGCTTTGAAAGATCCAACAAGACATATTGACAAAGTTATGAATGTACACTCATCGGAGGAAGTTCAGACGAACCGTTTAAGGCTTCAGATATCAATTGAAGGCATTCGGTATCTTTCTTCTCAAGGTTGTGCATCTAGAGGACGTGATGAATCTCCAACTTCAAACAATCGAGGTAATCTCATTGAGTTTATCAAAGTTAGCGGGAAAATTAATCCTGAGATTGCTAAAATTGTATTAGAGAAGGCTCCGGGAAATGCTAAGTATATAGCACCATGCATTCAAAAAGATATTTTGTATATTCTTGCTAACAGGGTGAGAATTAAAATTCGCGAGGAAATCGGTGATGCGAAGTTTTGTATTTTGGTCGATGAGGCCAAAGATATATCAGGTAAAGAGCAAATAGCAATTGTATTAAGATTTGTTGATTCTTGTGGTTTTATACGAGAGCGTTTTTTTGAGATTGTTCATGTTGTTGATACTTCTGCTGTTACTCTTAAGAGAGAAATATCAAGACTCCTTGCTCAATACAAGTTACCAATATGTGATTTGAGAGGCCAATGTTATGATGGAGCTAGCAACATGAGTGGCCAATGGAATGGGTTACATGCTCTTTTCTTACGGGATTCTCCGTATGCCTATCATGTTCATTGTTTCGCCCATCGACTACAGTTAGCATTGGTTGGGGCTGCTGAGCAAGAAATGTCTATATGGTTGTTTTTTTCAGAGCTGAACAAAATAGTTAATCTTATTGGTGGTTCGTCTAAACGCTTGACTCAGTTACATTCTGCACAAGTTGTTGAAATTGAACGAGAGATAGCTAGTGGTGAACGCGCAACAGGTACATGGGCTAATCAAGTTGGTAGCTTACAACGTGCTGGAAAGACTCGTTGGAGTTCACATTTTGATTCTATTTGCAGTTTAATTGATGAGTACAATGCAGTGATTGGGGTTTTGAAAATTATGAGGGATGATAGGTCTTCAAACTCTACACGAGGGGAAGCTTTGGGTCATTTGAAGGAGATGGCATCATATGATTTTGTGTTCAACTTGTATTTTATGCATAAAGTTATGGGGGTTACAGATATGCTTTGTCGAGCTTTGCAAACTAAGTCTCTTGATATCTTAAATGCGATGGATCATGTTACTACCTCAAAAGCCTTGTTTCAAAAATTGAGAGAAGATGATGCTTATGATTCTCTTATCCTACTTGTGGAAAGTGTTTGTGAAAAACATGGTATTGAGATACCGGATATGGAAGATTTTTACAAATCAGGTAGGGGCCGTCAGCATCCAATCACATTATCACTTCGACGTGTTTCATGCTACAATAGATTTTCAAGTGGCGGAGCTCAATAGAAGATTCAGTGATGAGGCAGTTGAACTTTTGAAGCTAAGCTCTACTTTGGATCCTAAAGAGAACTTCAAGTCATTCAACATTGATCGCATTTATACCCTTGCCGAGAAGTTTTATCCTGGGGATTTTAGTGGACCAGATTTGCATCGTTTGAGATGTCAATTGGATTATTTTGAGGTTGAAGTTATTGGGCATGAGAAATTTCAAAATATATCAACAATTTCAGAATTGTGTCAACAATTAAAGGAGACAAATAAGGCACAAGACTACGACTTGATTGACAAATTAATTCGTCTTGTTTTAACTCTTCCTGTTTCTACCGCAACAACAGAGCGTGCATTTTCAGCGATGAAACATGTTAAATCTGCACGTCGGAACAAAATGGAGGAGGAATACTTGTCGAATTCTATGGTTCTCTTCATCGAACGAGATTTGACAAAAGATATTGATTCTGATACGGTGATTGATGAATTCTACCGTATGAGTGATCGTCGTTTACCACTCCAATATGATTTTTGTTTTGAATATTCAAGGTGTAATTTTAACTTTTATGAAGCATTTTATCCCTTTTTCTTTTTGGAATTTTTTTATCGCTAAATTAAAGTTTTTTTCTTTATATTGTCTTTCGTGTTAGCCCCCCCCCCTCCCCCCCAAATTTCATTCCTGGATACGCCACTGCCCCCCCCCCCCCCCCCCCCCCCAGCCCCTGAATAGATACGCCCCTGGTAGTGTTAGTTGCAGGCTTTGATTTTCGGGCGAAATGTTTGTAGGTGGTGTTGTATAATTGATGTCAAAGCTCTTAGTTGAGGCGTTTGGAATGTGGTTGCATGAGGTTGTTTAGCGTGCTCGTTAAATGTTTGTAAATGTTGTTGTGGTAGTCGAATTACTAAAGCTCTTATTTTGGCCACAACATGAGCAGTTTGGTTGACTTTGATAACTAAAGGAACCCGCGACTGTCATGACACATGTAAGCCTAATGCAAATCTCCAAAAAAGACTAATTAAAAAAGTTTAAGGAATATGTGCATTGGTAGTACAGTCGAGCATGCACATTGAGTTTCTTGCAATTGTGATATTAGTGATTTGCAGAGATTGAACAATGTCATTCCATCTCCTTACGTCTAGATAACTTTTAGAGTGACCAGAGAAAGCTATCAAGAGAGTTATTATCGAGTTATGAATCATACCTCTTATACATGCCCACCCTGAACTGTTAAAACCCAATTCATCCACATTTTGGGTAGTGGAGGTTGTCACTATAGCGAGAAAGTGTGGCTTGTGGACGACTGCATAAGTAAGTCCAGTTAAGCATTGCTTCACTGGAAAATATAGAGTCACAAATTACTTGGACATGAATTGATTTGTAGTTGAACATTGGGTTTTGCATGGTTTCTAGATTGTGCATGCCATAGTTGACTAATGTTGTTGAGGGTTTAAGATAAGGAAGCGAGATGCATTAGTGTATGCTTCTTATTCAATTGTGAGGGGATAGTAAAAAACGTCTTATAGTGTGCAACTTAAGTTAAGATGTTCAATGGATCAAAATAGATCAGGCAAAAAGTGAGCTGAGTAGCCATATAAAGAATTGAACTTTAGGATTCGACTTAACTCCGTTAATAGTGCTTTATACTTGAGTTGGGTTTTGTGGCGAGTGTGCTTTTGGTAGTTACATAGAAAAAGTACTTGAGACTGAGAACTTCATTTGAGAGCCAAACCTAAAGAACTATCCTCGTCATACTTATTAGTAGACATGTCTTCGATTTACTGAAAATAATGTTGGATGGCCACGAGGGTCAGGTTTGAGCTTTACAATTATGACAACTATGATGGAATTGCATTTGCTAGGGTTGTACGATGTTAGTCTTGTTTAAACATCGAGAAGTTTTTAAATATGTTTCAAAGCTTTTAATTTTGTTTTTGGAGAACGTAGAGGGTAAAAAAGTGGAGAGCATAATACTAGTATATTGTTTTTGTAAGGCCAATAATACTTGAAAAAATTATTTTATGCAATCAATGTAACATTGACGTGGTGCAACCGATGGTTTAAATTAAAATATATTTTAAGTGCGTAAAATATAGCAAATAACAATCCTCATAATTTCATATTCATGATGTGTTAGTAGTTGTCGCAGAATTTCAAAGTATTTTTGGTTGTTCAATTTAGACAAATATTATGGAGCGTGCAAATCCACATCTGGGCTCGGGCGCGCTCAAACCCAGTGGTTCTTTACCTTTTTATTTTCTTTTTCTTTCTTTCTTTCTGACTAATAACTAGTAAGTAGTAATAGATTAATAATTTACTATGCGCATGTAAAAGAAGGCTCCTCTCAAAATGTATTTATATAGTTTTATGTACAACACCTCTAGTCCTAATTTTACAACATGCCTTCTTCATCAATCAACTAAGCTCATGATCACGAAAATATCAAGTCCCATTTTTGAACCCGTGTTATTGTCTAGAAAACAAATAAATTTGATTCTGATAAAAATAAATTCTTCTTTACTGCGGAATAATACTCTTTAGATAATAATACGCAAAGTTTATAAAAACATTAGATTTTTTTTGAACAAACTCAATTTGTTTTTTATAAATTTTTTTTATGAATTAATCTCTCTTAGTTTTATTTCTTGGTAAGAAAGAAGATTCATAATGAACAAAGAAAACAGAACTAAGTACAAGGCAATGAGGGCATGAGGCATACCCAATCACAACAAAAGGAAAAAAAATCGTCTAACTGCGACAACCCATATAGAGCCACGTCAAGAAAACTCAATCAGAAAACGAGTTAGAAGAAATTTTCAGATTAAACCAATGGTTGTGTGCATGTATATAAACTAACATTATCCGAAAAATTGGATTTTGTGGTCACGCCCGTGTGGAAGCTAGAGGTTTCATGGGGGTATTTGGTTAATATGGCGCGAGGATTTGGTTTCGGTGAGTATCTTAGGTGCCTCATTCCAGATGATCCACAAAATTTGGAATCTTCCTTTTTTATCGGAAGCTATGCTTCCCCTCTACCAACCTTGCGAGACGATTTGTGGGACGACATGCAAGCTATTGCTGATAATGTTACTAATCCTTGGGTTGTGGGTGGTGACCTTAACGACATTAGCTCGCTCGACGAGCGAAAAGGTGGCACAGAACGTTACTTAAATAGCTGCCTTTTATTCAGTAGTCGTATGGAAAAATATAACTCAATTGACTTGGGATATTCTGGACCTAAGTTTACTTGGCGCGGGAAAGCGGGAGGCCGATTGATTAGCACCAGAATTGATCGTGTTCTTGCTAAGGATAGCTGGAATCTCTTGGCACCCACCTCTAGTGTTCATCACATCGCTCGGACTCACTCCGATTATCGCGCTATTATGCTTTGTTTTGGCAACTCACACACAGTTCAACACTAAGACGTTTCAAATTTGAAGTTGATTGGCTACTTCGTTCTGATATTAATGAGGTGATAAAAAATCATTGGCAAGTTAAGGAAGATTTTTCGAGCGCCCTCTCAAATTGCACAGAACAACTGACTAGATGGAACATGGAAAATTTTGGGAATATTTTTAAGCGTAAACGTCGTTTACAAGCCCGTATAATTGGTGGTTAGATTGCTATCGATGAAAATATGACAAAAAATCTTCTTAAGCTTGAACAGAAACTGATCCATGAGTTTATTGAGGTCCTTCTACAAGAGCAATTACTTTGGTTTCAAAAATCCAAGGAAGAAGCGTCAACTCTCTAAGACACAAATACACGCTTCTTCCACCTCACTATTATTAATCGTTGGCATAAATCTAAAATTCATTGCCTTAAGAACGAGGAAAGACAATGGATATCGGATGGTGAAAATATCCAACACTTAGGGCTTTTTGCTACTTTAGAGACATATATACTGCAAATTCTGCCACTACCACCTATCTTGAGCTTCCAACAAATTTTCCTTCACTGGATCAGGCCGACAATGAGGATTTGACTCGAGAAATTACCTTGGAAGAAGTCTGTGATGCAGCCTTCTCTATGGGACCATACAAGAGCCCGGGTCCAGATGGTTTCCATCCCGTCTTCTATCAAAATATTTGGGGAATTATCAGCAATGACATTTATCACCTTTGATATGGAGGTTTCTAGCATTTGGGCCCATTCTGGGCCACAACCCATGAACGACCATATCGGGGATCACCTCCGATATGACATCGAATATAGGATTCGATATAGGCTAGTCGCGCCTATAAATATCCCGCCCCGCACACCGAGAAATGCAATTAAATCCTCACCTCGATTTACCCGCATCACATCGAATAGCAATATTCAATATTATACCCGACATAAATATTCGATATGGTTTTGTCCATGTCATCACTCAGCCTTCTATAACGAATCGACCATCGATATCACATCGAGACTCATCCCCGATATCATATCGAGACTCATCCCCGATATACGTTCGATACTCACCACCGACGTAGTATCAGCCGGCAGTTTGGTGACGTCCCGACCTCGAGCAACAGGTTCCGGACCAAGTCTACACGAGATACCTAGTGTAGGCCTGATTTGAGATAGATTTGTTGTACTATTAGATTACTCACTCGTAACCGACCTGCACATATATATATATATATATATATATATATATATATATATATAATACGATCTATCGTCAAATCAGTGGCGTCGTCTGTGGGAACCAAGGTTCTCTAGATCGGGAGCTCATCAGACGAGATGTCAGGGAAGAGGCAGCAAAGTATCGATGGGCAAGAACTGAACAAGACAGATACCAATATGACGAAGAGTAGCAAGAGGTCGAGGCTTGATCATAAGGGGTAATGCGCCGAGATAGAAATGGCGGTTATTCCTTATCAGAATGAACCGAGAATGGCGCCGGTGGGAGATTTTATCACGATAGAGATCGACCCGAGACAACCGGAGCACACGTTGAGGATAGGAGCTACAATATCGCCTGATATTCGGAAGGCGTTGATTGAATGCTTAAAAATGAATGTCGATATATTTTCCTGGAGCGATTCTGACTTGATTGGAATCGACCCAAAGATTATAGAGCACAAGTTGAATGTTGATCCGCGGGCTAAACCAATACGACATAAGAAAAGAAATTTTAGCGAGGAGAAGAGCGAGGCAGCAAAGAAAGAGGTTGCAGAAAAGCTTAAAGCAGGGCATATCTATGAATTACGTTATTCGGAGTGGCTCAGCAATATTGTCCTGGTTCTGAAAAAAGCAGCAGAGTGGAGAATGTGTGTGGATTATAAAGATTTGAACAAGCATTCCCCACGGGATCCCTTCCCATTGCCAATGATTGACCTTCTAGTGGATTCGACAGCCGGGTGCGCCCTATTCAGTTTCATGGATGCCAAGAGCGGCTTCCACCAGATTTTTATGGCAACGGAGGATCAATTGAAAACAACCTTTGTTACGGACACTGGTGTGTACTGTTATCGCGTACTGCCTTTTGGTTTGAGGAACGCCGGCACGACGTTCCAGAAATTGGTGGCGAAGATGTTTTATAACCTAATAAGAAAATCAATGGAGGTATACGTAGATGATATGTTGATCAAGAGTTTGAAGGCGCATGATCACGTGGAGCATTTAGAGGAATCGCTTGCCATTATGAGAAACTATGGGATGAAGCTCAATCCCAAAAAGTGTACCTTCGGAGTGGCAGCGGGGAGATTTTTGGGATATATGGTTAACGAGCGCGGAATTGAAGCCAACCCAGACAAGATAGAGGCCGTGATGAATCTTGCTTCCCCACGCTCGGTACGGGATGTGCAATGCCTTGTGGGGCGTATAACAGCCTTGGGGCGTTTTATTGCAACCTCGGCAGAACGGAGTCTTCCTTTCTTCAAAATCCTGAAGAAGGCCAAGGATTTCCAGTGGACCGAAGAATGTGAAAGAGCGTTTCAACAGTTCAAGAAGTATTTGATGGCACCACCACTCTTGGCGAAACCAGATCCAAGGGAGACGCTTTATCTGTATCCCGCGGTCTCCGCCAATGCCATTAGCACAGTATTAGTAAAAGAAGCAAACGGAAAGCAATCTCTGATCCATTATGTCAGCCGCGTTCTCCATGGAGCGGAGAAAAATTATCTGCAAATCGAACTATTTGCCTTGGCCGTTGTCATGACGGCTCGTAAGTTGAAGCCCTATTTCTAGGCTCATCCAATAGTGGTCGTGACGGACAAACCACTCCGCCAAATCATGGCCAATCCGGATACCTCAGGGAGATTGGTAAAATGGGCTATAGAGTTGGGCGAATTTGGGATCGAGTATCGTCCCCGCACGACTATTAAAGCACAGGTCCTAACCGACTTTATGGCGGAGACACTAGGTAACATTTTAGACCACTCGTGCCACCATATATTTCCTATAATCCAGGACTCCGGTCCCAGTTCGAGACTCGCGGCATGGTTACTTCATGTGGATGGCTCCTCCACAGCAAACGGCGGCGGAGCAGGCATTCACCTGGTGTCCCCAGACCGTAGGGAATTTGATTTCGCTATCAGTCTGAATTTTCCTATAACGAATAATGAGGCAGAGTATGAGGCAGTCCTGGCAGGAGTCAGAATGGCTAAGACCCTCTGTTCGGATCATCTGGAAGTCTTCACGGATTCGCAGTTAGTGGTTAATCATTTCTTGGGATTCTTCGAAGCAAAGCAGGAAACCATGGTTTTATATTTGGCAAAGCTGTAGGAATTAGCGACCGAGTTCACTACATTCGATCTGACGCAAATACCTCGATCGGAAAATGCCAAGGTCGATGCTCTATCCAAATTTTCTAGTTCCTCAGACGTTTTAGTGGAAAAGCGTGTGACTTTGCTGACCACCTCTAGGCCTGCAGTTGGAGTAACAAAAGCCAGCAAAAAATGGGCTGACGTGGAATTTATCTTTCCTATCGCAGGTACACCATGTTGGAAGGATGAGATATATAATTACCTTGCAGATGGAACCCTCCCGGCTGATCTCAATGCACAAAGACGACTGAAGTACAAGGCGTACAGGTTTACCATTTACCAGGGCGAACTCTATAAGAGATCTTTAGAAGGCCCGTTGCTGAGATGCATATCATGGGGTTACCTTCAACAGGAGGAAGGGGAAGGTGAGGACAATGCATATAAAATAGCTAACATATAAAAACATTTTTTGAAATAAAGTCTTAACTGTTAAGTAACTTTATAAATATGCGGCAAGGATTGAAGAGGAGTAGGCGTCGAGTGGAACCTAGAATTAAGTGGTGGCGGCTTAAGGAGTCTACCCAAAAGGCCTTCGTGGAGCGAGTGGTTCAAGAGGTAGATTGGAAGACTGACGACGATGCATATGCAACTTGGACCAAAATGGTTTATTGTATCAATAAGGTAGCTAAAGACCTCTTAGGTGAATCCCTTAGGTAGTAGCCTGAAAGGTAAAGACACGTCATGGTGGAATGAAGAAGTGAAGGCGGCAATCAAGGCCAAACGGGATTGCTACAGGAATTTGAAGAAGAACTATGATGGAGCAAGCTTTGAAAAGTATAAGCTAGCCAAGAAAGAAGCAAAGAAAGTTGTTCGACTAGCACGAGAGGCTGTGTACAAGGAAATTTATGAGAAGAGGGATAGCAAGAAGGCCGAGAAGGATATATACAAAATTGCTCGCATTAGAGAGAGGAAGACTAGAGACCTAGGTGCAATAAAATACATCAAAGATGAAGGCCAGTCTGTCTTGGTGCGTGAGGATCATGTCAAATCATGGTGGAGGGAGTACTTTGTGGGTCTGTTCAATGGAGGTCCCACCCAAGCAGTGGGTGACATCTTGCAGTCCCTTCAGGATCTGAACCGCAATTTTATGCGCCGTATTAGAAGGTCATAAGTCAAAGATGTTTTGAAGAGGATAAAGACTCGAAAAGCTGTTGGCCCAGATGGTATCCCTATCGAGGCTTGGAGAAGCTTGGGAGAAATAAGGGTGACCTAGTTGGCGGACCTCTTTAACAAAATATGGCGAACAAATAAAACATCAGAAGAGTACGCTAATACCTCTATATAAGAATAAGGGTGATGTCCAAAACTGTTCTAACTATCGTCGGATAAAGCTTATGTCTCATACCATGAAGCTATTGGAGAGGGTGATCGAACGCCGATTGAGACAAATTGTTCCCATATCTGAGAACCAATTTGGGTTTTGCCCGAAAAGTCGACCATAGAGGCCATCCATTTGATTCGTCAGCTCATTGAACGCTTTCGAGAAAAGAGTAAAGATTTGTATATGGTCTTTATCGACTTAGAAAAGACATATGACAAAGTACCTCGAGAGGTATTATGGTGGACCTTGGTGAAGAAGAGGGTACCTATTAAATATATCAACATCATAAAAGATATGTATGAGAATGTGGTGACAAGTGTCCAAACTTGTGGCGGTTTAACAGATGTCTTCCCAATTACAATTGGCTTACATCAGGGGTTAGCTTTGAGCCTATTTTTGTTTGCCATTGTAATTGATAAAATCACCAGAACCATCCAAGTCCGAGTCCCATGGTGTATGTTATTTGCAGGCGATATTTTCCTCATCGATGAGACAAGAATGAGAGTTAACGCTAAATTAGAACGATGGAGACAAACATTAGAAGCACGAGGATTTCGACTAAGTCGAACAAAAATACAGTACCTCGAATACAAGTTTAGCAAACAACGAAGAAACAACGATCGCACGGTTCAGTTGGATGGGCAAGAGATACCGAGAAGTGCGCATTTTTGGTATTTAGGCTCCATACTACAGATGGATGGAGAGTTAGACGGAGATGTCAACCACCGAATCTAAGCTGGATGGACAAAGTGGAAGAGTGCAACAAGGATCCTGTGCGATCGTAACTTTCCTTTAAAGCTTAAAGGAAAGTTATATCGTACGGCTATTAGACATGCTTTTCTTTATGGCTCTGAGTGTTGGGCTATTAAGAAAAGTCATGCACAGAAAATGAACGTTACAGAGATGCACATGCTTCGGTGGATGTGCGGTAACACCAGGAGAGATAAGGTGCGCAATAAAGATATTTAGCACAAATTAGGTGTGGCGGCCATCAACGAGAAAATGCAAAAAAACCGTTTAAGATGGTTTGGGCATGTTAAACGCAGACCCATAGATGCACTGGTATGACGAGTTGAAGATCTCGACTTAGGACAGACGGTTGGAGCTCGTGGGATACCGAAAAAAACGTGAATGGAGGTTAACGGAACGACATGAAGCTAAAAGATCTAAATTAAGACATGCTCGTCAACCGAAACCTATTGAGGCAGAAGATTTATGTTCACGACTCAACGTGATTCATTCATGGTTCATATAGCCTACCCAATTTAATTGGGATTACAGGCTTGGTTGTTGTTGTAGTTCTTGGGCTTGATTTAAGTCTAAATTTATTTGAATTTGAACAAAAAAATTAGACTTAAACCAAGCCCAAGAACTAGCGGTTGATAAAAATACTTAACAGTTAAGGTTTTATTTTCATAAATATATTTATATATTATTTTATATGCAAAATCATCAACTAGTAAAGAATTCGTAACTTAGACTTAAGCACTGAAATGTTTTAAAAGTTAATCCATAATCTGTTTTTTTTTGTTTTTGTAAGAATCATAGGTCCTAAAAGATTTATTCCTATTCGAGGAAGAACAAAAAAACTCCTAAGAAATTAAGATGAGAGGAGAACTTTAAACTAAATTACTTTTAATTTTTTTTCTTACTCCACAATACGTACAAACACACTATAAATACATAAAATAAAATAAACTTTCCACTAACACACTACTCCACAATCTTATCCTACTACCTATTTAATATTATCTAATACATAAAATCTAATAATTAATAATTAATAAAATTATATTAATAATTATAATATATTAGACCCGTAACAATCTTTTTCCCTTGAAAATGGACTTGCCCTTAATAATGTCATTTTTCTTCCTCTTTTCCAATTACGTCATGTTAGTTGTAGTCTCTTTTGATGAAAATGCAAGTCCCCCGCTTCAGATTTGAGTAGAAAGGTTGTACGATGGCATCTTGTCTTGTTGCCGTGCATCTGGTGGAGTGGCGAAAATGAAGCTATGGGGTTATGGATTGAAGTTTGGATGTCCGAAGAAACAGTCGGTGGTTTGGAAGGTGGTGGTGATGGCAATGATGGTGGAGGTGGTGGAGGAGGATTTTGTGAACGTGCACGCAAATCTCTTTCAAGCTTGGATAACAAGCAATAAATACAATCAAATCAGCGAGATATATCTTCGTTGTATATTCGCATTGCCTCCGCAATTTCTGACATTTTGGAGAAATAGTCATCCATGTGTTTTTGCATGTTGGAGAGGAACACATCCATTTTTTTAAAAGGTGATACACTACAAGATTCAGAGGTCAATAGGAACCGCAAAGCAGTCCCTATTGACCCCCCATGCGGTCTCTGATGGTCAATAGGGACCGCCACTGGGTTGCTATTGTGCGGTCCCTATTGACCACAGTCGCTTGTCAATAGGGACTGCAATCCGGTCGCTATTGAGGGTCAACAGGGACCGGAAAATCAGCGACCGCTTTCCGGTCCCTGATGACTTAATATCAATAGGGACCGTAGTGCGGTCCCTATTGCCTTAAAAATTAGGGATCGCAACGCGGTCCCTATTGTTTTTCATGAAGTAGCGACCGCTTTTAAGTCGCTACTTCTTGAAAAAAAAAGGGACCGTGAAGCGGTCCCTATTGATTGAATATTAGGGACCTAATTGCGGTCCCTAATATTTATAAAAGGGACCAGAGTGCGGTCCCTAATAACAAAAACATGGACCGCAATTCGGTCCCTACTAATATTCATATACTACTATGTGAATATTAGTAGGGACCGAATTGCGGTCGCTAATAACAAAAACAGGGACCGAATTGCGGTCCCTATTGACCCCCAGAAAAAATAAAAAAAACAATAATATTCTGGATTAAATCCGAAATATTATTGTTTTTTTTAGTAAAATTGTGATTTTAACAAGATCAAAACAATAAAATAATGAAGAAGTTAATATAATGACATGGAAGTATTAATGAATGTAAAAAAAGGAATAAAGTGACTAATAATAGAAAATAAAATATGAATGAAAACAAAAAAAAAATGAATGAATAAAACAACAAGAGAAAAAAAATAAGAAAAGAAAGTGGTAAATAAAGAAAGTCAAAGAAAGAAACAAAAGAAAGATTGTGTTGGTGATTTGTTTTTTAGATTTGTGTTGGTAAAAAGAAGAAAAACTTTTGTGTTGGGTGATTTATGGAGAAAAGAAGATAATGTGTTTGTGTTGGAAAATAAGATAGTGTTTTTGTGTTGGGTGGTTTTTGAAGATAATGAAATGAGATGTGTAAGAGTGGTGAGTATCTATAGAAGGGAGGATGAAATTTCAAATTTTTGGCAAATTCAAATTCCCCGCCTAAAATTTTTGGATTTAGTGACCGCATTTAGGTCACTAAAAAAATTAGGGACCGAATTTAGGTCACTAAAATTTTCTAGTGACTGCAGTGCGGTCCCTTTTGCCATTTTATGGACCTAATTGCGGTTCCTAATAATATTCATCAATTTGTATGAATATTATTAGGGACCGCAATACGGTCCCTGTTGAGTCAATAGGGACCAAAGTGCGGTCCCTAATAATATTCATCGATTTTAAAGTATGAATATTAGTAGGAACCACAATGCGGTCCCTATTAACAGGGACCGCAATTTGGTCTCTGATGACAGAATAGGGACCGCTAAACGGTCCCTATTGACTCAATATGGCCCAAATTACGGTCCATACTAGTTTTCATACTTTAAAATCGATTTTTTTTAATTGATGTTGGTGTGTTTATGATTCTTAACGACCAAAATCATTGTAACATGTGAATTGAAGTAATAAATGACTGCCAAACCAACCTCATAGTAGTTTAATGTGAATTAATAGATTGATTGACATTGAGCGAGTTATTAACGTTCAAGACATATTTCATGTTCTACAACTAATCGCTACTAGTTAGTTGTAGATGTTATTCGTTTTTATGCTTTACTTCACTAATGTTAGAATAGATATGATTATGGGGTATAATCATTAGATCAACTAATCATTATACTTACATATGTATATAGAATTAGTTTGTCATTATGACATTCGTCGTACAAAATAGTAAGAGAATCTTCAAAGCGGTCAGTTCTCCTCACATAATATTTGGATTTACAATGCGTCGTTGTAATTATTGTTATTTGAACTATTACAATGGTTATTATGAACTAAACAAACAACGCGGCACCTCGAACCATCTTAAAATATCGATTTTAAAGTATGAATATTAGTAAGGACCGGAATTAGGTCACAAATATGGACAATAGGGACCGCATTGCGGTCCCTATTGACAACTTAACGTTAATAGGGACCGCATTGCGGTCCCTAATGACAACGCTAATGTCATTAGAGACCACAATGCGGTCCCTATTGACATCGCTAGTGTCAATAGGGATCGCATTGCGGTCCCTATTGTCCATAGTTATGTGAATAGGGACCGCATTGCGGTCCCTAATGACATTAGCATTGCCCAGTCTTGTAGTGATAGAGTTCTCTCTGTGAAAGCACTAATGTTAGGATCATAGACCCTAAAAGATTTGTTCTTATTCGAGGAAGAACAAAAAAAACTCCTAAGAAATTAAGATGAGAATAGAACTTTAAACTAAATTACTTTTAATTTTCTTCTTACTCCACAATAAGTACAAACACACTATAAATACGTAAAATAAAATAAACTTCCCACTAACACACTACTCCATAATCTTATCCCACTACCTATTTAATATTATCTAATACATCAAATCTAATAATTAATAATTGATAAATTAAATTAATAATTATAATATATTAGACCCGTAACAGTTTTCCAAGCTTTTTAATCAGGAAGACGTACTTATTGTTATGAACTTTTTTATGCAAATTAAAATAAAGTAATGAAAAAGAAAAAAAAAAGGAGAATGTATAATCCCTGTTTAATTGCATGTAGAAAGCCACACGTGCATCACCAATATCTATTACGCAAAGTTAGAATTCAAAGTTATAAGACTGTGGAATATAGGTTAAGAGAATAAAAGGCTTAAGAATATAATTTTGAATTCTAAGAAAAAGTATGAATTAGAGATTGTAAAATATTTACTTTTTGTTAACGAAAAGAAAAATTATACATTACAATCTCCAAACAATAATATCTAAATATTACTAATCAACTACTTAAAAACAAGAATTACTAATCAACAAAGAATTATTATTCATTAAAATATTACTTTCATACATATCTATCACATTGATTTGATGTTTATATACCTACTTTTCTTCCCAACACCCAAATAGTCAAACTACAAACAAATTAAATTTCAACCTTCTAACACCCTTTTCAAAATATTTTTTAAATACTCAAACCAAAATGAGCCAAACCAAATTGTTGAAAATACATCTTAACGAGGTTGTTAACGAATTTGTGAGATGCACCGTCGCCACTCGCGCTTTCTAGGCAACCATACTTCACGTACGATCATGACGGTGTGTTGGATAACTAAATAATAAATATACATTTCAAGATTTTCTTATGTTGAGCATTAAATACTCTTGAAGTTGTTTGATAACGAACTTTGCTCTTGAATGTAAAAAATTAGCCGCATATTATTTAAATTCAGGATCCACCTTTATCCTTAAAACTATTAAAACTCTTGAATAAATTCCCATAATCTTGACTAATTAGTGATCATAGAAAAATAAAACCACAAAATAACTTCTAACGTATTAAAAGTTACATCACACCATCAACCTATTAATTTTGGAGAATTTGCTTGTGATGTCAAATTTCACACACAAAAATTCAGACACATATCTAATATTGACGGTTGATTGATGACCGAGGAATAAAACTTCTCAAAATTAATATATTAGAGAATTTAGTACAATTTGTAATTCATTACCTAGTTTTCTCAAAAAATGAATAAATCATTGAAATACAAGGACCCCAGGCATCTGCGAGGGGGGACCGACCGCAAGCACCGGTGCACCCGTATCACAATATAACACACCCACCTCACTATTATATCATTCCTCCATAAAAAGCACAAAACTCAAAATAATAATAAAAAAAAAAAAAACACAAAACCATCAAAAGAGCAACAAAACCTACGCCACTCAACTGCCAACACGATGAGGGGTGCCCCTCCTCCTTTGCCGAAACCGGCGGAGGACGACGGCGCCGCCGTAGAGCCCCTCCTTCGACCCACAGGCGTCGGGATTCGCAAAAAAGCTGCCGGAATCAGGCCCTGGCTCCTCCTCGACTCCACCGGCCAGGCACAAGTGGTGGAGGTCGGCAAACACACTATCATGCGCCGTACCGGCCTTCCGGCACGTGATCTCCGCATACTCGATCCGCTTTTGTCGTATCCGTCGACCGTGTTGGGCCGTGAGCGGGCGATTGTGATAAATCTGGAGCATATAAAGGCGATTATTACCGCGCAAGAGGTTTTGCTGCTCAATTCTAAGGATCCTTCCGTTATTCCGTTTGTTGATGAGCTTCAGAGGAGGATATTGCGCCATCATCAGGCGATTAAGTCTCAGGTTAATGTTATTTGATTACGATATTTTCGTGTTTTGGTTAGATTCTGTATTGTTCGGTAATAGAATGTCGAAATGATTCGTTATGATAGATGTTCGTTTTATTTATTGGAATCGTTGATCGAAATTGGTGTGTTGGAGCAATTCATTCTATTGTAGGATCATTGCAATGTTTAATACCGTCTGCTGTAATTTGCTCGATTTCGTCTGTATCTTGTGCTTATCGACAACGAATGATGTCATGTGATTTAGGAAGCTGGAGCTGGTGAGAATGCAGACTGGACGAGTTTGTACGATATGGAAGATTCGCAATCGAGGCCAGTAAGTCCTCCGGATTATTCTAAGAATTTCCCGAGTAAGGACGACTCGGGAAAGGTGGATGGGAAAGAACAAGCTGGAGAGAATCGTGAAGGTCCGAAGCTGCTGCCGTTTGAGTTTGTGGCATTGGAGGCGTGCCTTGAGTCTGCTAGTAGTTGCTTGGAGAATGAAGTATAGTACTCCTGAGCTATTTGTTTTGTTCTGAAAATGCAGAGTTTGCTCTGCTCTTATAATTTATTTCCAGCGTTTTTTTCCTTTGATTTCAAGCTAGGCAAGGACACTGGAGCAGGAAGCTCATCCAGCTTTGGATAAGTTGACGTCCAAAATTAGTACTCTCAATTTGGAACGCGTGCGACAAATTAAGAGCCGTTTGGTTGCTATAACTGGACGAGTTCAGAAGGTTGACTGGATTTTTATTGTCCTGTTCTGTCTTGCAGTTGCCTGATTAATTTGATTTGTTTTCCTTCAAAATGACTATATTAATGCAGTATGGCTGGACATGTAATTTTAATACATATTCTCCCGTGTTATGTTACAAGGAAACTTGTTCTGTTGGTATCATAGTTACATGCTGAAAATTGTTTCTTCTGGTGATTATTTGTGATTTTTGTGTATTTTATCACCTAACATCTTAGGAGATAAAAGACCTCTTTGCTTGTTGACTATGTGCCTTTTCCTTTGATAACTAGATTGAAATCTTTTGCACCTTCTCGTCTTAAACTTTAATGGTTTTGCTCCACGTTAGGTATAGGACTAGTGCGTAATTTTGACCCAACATACTATTACTTAACAAAAATGGATATGCTGACAATGTTTTTCATAAACTATAGTTCACTGGATGTTGCTTACTAGTGCTTCTGTGTCGCGTAGATTTGTCAGTAGGATTGCAGTTTGCAACTAGATTGCTTCTCCTCAATTAACTGGTTCTGGCATTATTGCATTATTATCAGGTAAGAGATGAGTTAGAACATTTGCTTGACGACGACGATGATATGGCGGAGATGTACTTGACTGACAAATTGCTACAAAAGCTTGAAAATTCATCTGTTTCTTCAATCAACGAGCAAGATGGCACAGATGACGAAGTTGTTGGCTCTGATGTGGATGATAGGCATGTGATTGTGTCTTACTGGAAATATATAGTAGATATATTTTACAAAAGATGTTTATAGTTATTCACTTTGTGCTTAATATTGCACATCACCAAACATTTCAGGATTCCTACTGATATATTGATGGAAAAGAATGAGAGTTCCATTGTTTCTGATGGTGATCTTCAGCAGATGGAAAACCGTCGGGAACAACTTTTTGGCGGTCCTAGTGCTCTCAGCAGAGGGAGTCGTGGAACCCGTAGTAGTACACACAGTGCTGTAAGCAAGCATCTTGATGTGGAGGAGCTCGAAATGTTGTTGGAAGCATATTTTGTTCAGATTGATGGTACACTGAACAAGTTATCCACTGTATGTAACTCAGCTTTCTACTTAAATTGCTCATACTTCAAGTACTTACTTTTCGAGCTTAAAGATGTTGGAATGCTTTCTGTTTCTTTCTTAATGCTTTTATTTTTCAATTGGTTTCCTTATTGGGTGGTTCCTGGAATTTCTTTTTTAATGCTTTTATGTTTAATTTGATTACCTTATTCGGCGGTTTCCTGGAAGATGTTTGTCAGTAATGATAATGTTCATGTTATGCAAATGTTACTTGACCATGTATCAGCGGAACCGCGGAAGCGGACCATATTGTTTGCTCATTACTGGTCTGCATGTTACTTGTGAATCTGAAACTTCTTGCTAAATATTCCAGAATCATTGGAATTTCTACGCTTCATGTTGGGCCAATGCTGACCACTTGATTCTTGTGGCCGTAAATCTGTAACATCTACTGTCAAGTCTTCCATCCCAAATAACTGAAGTTTTATATATGATGTATGAAATTATGTTGAGTCAAGCTCATGCACCAACAAGCTTTTAGTATGGGTTATATCAATGTGGCAGTTTATGTTGGCTGTCACGGTGGATTTCAACTCTCTTCACTTATCCTAACTTGAGACATGTAGTGAACGTCCACCAACAAACTTTCCTTTTCGCACACAGTAAAGGAAATAAAAGAGGATGCATAAAAAAAAAAGCTTCGTCTTTGGTGGAACTTATTCAAAATACTGAATTGTCAACCTTACATTCTTCATTTTAATCTTAACAATGTGTTATAACACTGCCCGAGGTTCTTTAATGGAACACTGCCCTTGTGTCACCTTCTTTTCTGTGGGTTCTCTTCAACGGGAATACATGAATATTGTTCTTGCGGATAGAAAATATTGATATGCTGATTGACATTCAGGGGCATCCTCTTGCTTTCTCCCTGAATTTTCACTGTTGTTGAGTTTCACAATCTTGACTTGAGATGCTATTTTGGGTTTACTCTTAGTAGACATTAGTTTAAATGATTCAATTCTTGAGCGCCCCGTAATTGTATGCCAATTTTTCTCGCGCACTACCCATATTTCAAGATTTGATCTTGGGACCAAGAAACCTTCTGATAAAGTTACCCCTTGTTAGGATTCTTACTTGTGGTTTATTTCCTGATTCACAGTGCTGGTTTATCTTTCTATAAAGCTTAATTTCCAGCTTTGAGAACTTACGTGAATTCTGACAATATTTCTACTATTTCCTGTCCTCCAGTAATATATTCCCAGATTAAGATATGGAGAATACCGCCATATATCTTGCATCTCATATTTCATGTAACATAAATGTGTACTAACATTTTATCTTCTGGTGTTCATACATAGCTGAGGGAGTACGTGGATGACACCGAAGACTACATCAACATAATGTTGGATGACAAGCAGAATCATCTGCTACAAATGGGGGTCATGCTAACTACGGCGACCCTCGTGGTGAGTGCCTTCGTGGTTGTAGCTGGAATTTTTGGTATGAACATCAAGATCGATATGTTTGATGATCACGTAAATGGATTTCGCAAATTTTTGTGGACCTGCGGAGGTGGTACAGCAGGCACTATTTTCCTCTATGTGATTGCTATTGCCTGGTGCAAACATAGGCGATTGTTGGAATAGAATCCGAGAGTATTTGGACACAGTTATCGCCGGCCATTTTGGATGTCGTGAAATAAGTAGAACAAATTAGTGATCAGAGAATTGTTTATATGTTTAGTGAACTGAAGGTATACTTCTTTATAACCATGAATATGGATGTTTGACAGAGTTGGTCATATTGCTTCACCAGGATCCGATTTTCGTTTGAGCTAGTATTAGGTCAACGCCATTTGACATTACGGACTTAAGATCCACATATTCATGACACCTTTGCGAATCCATATAAATAGATATTTTATACTATTACTACATAATGAAACAAGGCAATGCTGCTTTACTTTTATCTGATAGATAATTTTACCGAAATAATAAGATCAGTTGTCAATATATATGAAATATTAGGGTATCGCAAATGACTCTTCAGTCTTCAGCTACCTGATTACAAGCAAATGACTCTTCAGCTACCTGATTACAGCAGTTTTTATTTTTATTCGAGGTCCGCAACAATTGTCATATAAACCATACTGCATATGTGGTAAGAGACTCAGTTATTCGAGTACCTTTTCTTAATAATCGCTATAGAGAGTACATGCCGATATTCACTCTCCAGTATTAATAGGGAGATCTACGTGAAAAACAGCTCTCGACTTCCCTCATACACTCAGAGAAAAGTAGTGAAGCAGTCAAGTAGGAAAGAAGAATAGATCAGGTTATGGTATTTGATTAACCATCTTGTTAATCGCCAAGTTAGAAAATTGACACCATCATTCAAAAACAAAAATATCATGGTCATTGCTTGATTGGCACAACACATTGGAAGCACTTTCAGTTCATAGTGAATTATGAAATTAACGAAAAAAGCAGAAACAGGAAATGAAGAAATAAGGACGCTAAAACTGATCAAAAGCAATTAACAAGTTGGAGCTTGCCGCATAATTTAGTCTAAAGGACAAGCTAAAATCACCCCAAAGAAAACGACATAATAACGACAAGGAATTACCAAAGAGATTAAATGACCCAAGTAACAGAATCATCAAAAGACTTGGCGCCGTCGACATCTAACCATTCTAATTTCTCCCCGAGCAAGATAATTTCTTCAACCTCCAGATAATCGCTCCTAATGAAGGTCATGAGACAAAGGATACAACCCCACCTAACCCAACTACTACATAAGACCATATGGAACAACTTTGACGCAAAATCGAACATGAAATATATTATCATGCGAACAAATCAAGTCAATGAATCCCCAATCAATGAATGTATTCAAGTCAACATAGCTTAGCAGATAGCATCAGACCAACACTACACATCACACAATAACCTTGCAAACTATATTGTGTATTGAAGTCCAAACTCGCTCCATTATCGCATTCGTTCAAACTAATATTATCATTCAAATGACATACACGAGACGCCTCGCAAGAATAACATGTAACAGATTAAGAGTCAAAAGCACATAAAAGCAAGAGATACATATATAAAAATGTAAATAACAGAAAGTATTAGACTTGAATTGCAAATTATCTTAGTGTAGCAACTAAAACCACAATTGTCAACAAAATACCATATCAAAATTATCCAACCGAACAACACATTTATAATAATAATAATAATAATAAACAGAAATCAAAATCCTCCGCCTTAGTATCTCCTACCACCACCACGGCCGAAGTTCGCCGGCGGCGCGATATTTGCAGCAGCCTGATCCACTCTGAGGACGACACCTGGCAAGTCCTTCATCCCGAGCGACTCGAGCAAGTCAACGGTCTCCTGGTCAACCTCAATGTTGTCGATTTTAATGGCGGATTCGTCGGGTACAAAGTCCATGCGGCGCTCGCGCTCCTCCTCCTGGAGCTTGAGGGAGATGCCGCGAACGGGTCCCTTCTGGATCCGCTTCATCAAATGGGTCGAGAATCCGGCGATCTTGTTGCGGAGGCGCTTCGAAGGGATGATGGCGACCTCTTCCAGAATCTTCTTGTTGGTGTGGAAATCGAGCGTCATTTTCGAGTAGTAGCGCTCGATCACCTGGCGGGACGATTTCTTCACCGTCTTTGTACGGACGCGACCCATTTTTTGCGGTTCAGCTTTCTCTGGTGAGTGTCTGTGTGTGTGTGTGTGCAAAAGATTTAGCTGATTAGGGTTTTCGGAAAAGAGGGGTTTTTTATATGTGTGATGTTGTCGTAGTGTTGGGCCTAGTTAGTGAGGTTGGATTAATATAGAAAAAATTCGGCCCATGAAGAAAAAATAAAAATGAAGTCCATATTCCCTATGAAAAATAATTTTATACAACTAGCGTAATGTTGACGTGGTACAACTAAGAAAAATGCTGACATGGTCTACGACGTGGTGCAATCGATGGTTATAGAAACATAACGTTTTTGCCGTTTTCCTTAAGAGCTTTTATATCATTAGAAGAAGTCTCACTCGACCTGTTACTATTTTTTTTTTCATTATTACTAGTTTACTACTATGTACAAACTACAATTCATTTAACTTCAACTACTTGTGCAACCAACTTTTAGTACGCAAGAAAAATGAATAAAGCTTAATTTGTTATGCTTGTCTATTTTGAATCATAATTATAATGATATAATTTCTTGCAATGTGAACCATTTCACACATATCATTATCATTTTATTGAAATAAGTAGAATCTATGCGATAAAAATAGCATATATTCATGCATTCCTCCAAATAACTCATCCACACTCGATACAATGAGTACTCAAAGCAACTTGATAGCAGAGTTGACAATGGTGAAACCCCCATCTATGAAGAGATTATGCCCACTCACATATTTTGCCTCATCACTGGCTAAATAAAGAGCCGCGTTTGCAACATCAATAGCCTTTAGAGTACTCCCCCTAAGGTTGGCCATGGAATTCATAGCATTCTCAAGTACTTCGTCATCGAGCCCCGAAAATTCTTTGCCCATTGGTGTGGCGAGTCCATGGGGTGATAAACAATTAACCCTAATACCAAATTGTCCGAGCTCGACTGCCAAGTTTTTGGTAAGCCCAACAATTCCATGTTTCGAGCAAGTATATGCATGTGTGGTGGACCCTCCAATGCCCGAAGCGGTGCTCGCGGTTGAAATGATGTTGCCATTACGTGTTGGGATCATGACGCGTGCTGCATGTTTCATCCCAAGGAAGACTCCAATTACATTAACATTTAATACACGCTTAAACTCTGTCGTTTGGTAGTCGGTGATCTGGAGCGTTGAAGCATCTAAAACCCCTGCATTGTTGAACATTATGTCAAGTTTTCCGTATATTGAAACTGCTTTGTCTACTGCATTTTTGACATGGTCTTCATCGGTAACGTCACAATGGATGTAGGTGGAATGAGCCGGACCAATGTCATTGACAACAAGGTTCCCCTTTTCGTCTTGGATGTCAGCAATAACTACTTTAGCTCCATGTTGAGAGAAAAGCTTGGCTGTGCACTCTCCAATTCCACTGGCTCCTCCTGTTATTAAAGCTATTTTTCCTTCTAGCCTATATGCAACATGATTTGTCATTAAAAAAAAATATATGCAACATGATTTGTCATAAGTGACTACCAATTAATAATTAAAGGTCAATTAATCATACATGAATTTTAATTCGAGGTTTCTTACTAAATTATTTATTGTATGGATGTTCTTGTAAGAGACTTTAAGTATCACAACTCAATTAAAAAAAGCGAAAGAGAATTAAATTGTTGGCTACAAATTGACTTAGTCCTTTCAAATATTTGCAATTTATAGTTATATTTCCTTCTATTCATGATTTCCCCCCCTTCTTCTTCTTATGGAATGCGTTTAACAGCTATAAGCCACAAGTTATAATTAATAGCCATTCTAAGCTTGATCAATATTTGAACTTTCCTAAAAAAGGGAAAGTAAGAACTATATGCAACAAAACCCAAATGCAGCTGAAACGAAAGAAATGAATGTTGAAGTAGTCAAAATCAAGAACTTGATGATTTTGTATCAGATAATAATTTATCACGACAAGACCTAAGTTGTTACTGAAGCATCCAAAATTAAATATTCTTACAAGAAGAAACACTATATGAGTAAATTGACAAGGATTGGGGGGGTATGTTTGTAAGAAAAGTGAGCAAGTTTACCTCCGAGTTATTGCTGAAAGAAGTGAAGAATTTGCCATGACAATGAGCGATAGTACTAGCAGAATATGATGTGATATATGGTGGAGGTCGAGATGACGACTTAATTAGCTAAATCCCAAATGTGGGTGGATTAAGCTTCACCATCAGGACTTATATATATATATATATATATATATATATAATATGAAATTATTGAATCAAATAATGAAAGTGGAGGAGAATTGCATAAGAAGACAAACAAGTACATATCACATGTGCGTGTCGTTATAATCAACATGAGTCTCGATTAAAATATGGCTATCAATCGTTTAATAATAAAAAAAAAGTGGTTATCAATCATTTTAGTAGTTTTAAAATTCTGCAAAGGACGTTTTTATTGTTTGCTTTACTGATAGCGCATATAATATGTATTTCCCCCAAATTCTATTCTTTATTAAGTTCCAATGAACCTCTCTCGTTAAGTAAATATTGGAAACAAAATTATGACATAAGTAAATATGTCATGTAAAACTCCATTTGTTAAAGCTTCAAGTGACGCTTTTTATGCAAAATCCAGTAGTGCAAATTATAATTGAGATAAAATTACAAAAAAAAAGGTTAAGAATTAGTTAATTTAGTTTAAATAGTAGTTTCAGTACCATTACTTTTGTGTGTCACACATTATCGAACAATACATTTTTTTTTTCCGATAATTTTACGTTATCAATCAAATACATAATTGTTTTACTTTTATGTTTGTGTCAGTAACACGTGATTAGCCTAATACGATTTGTCAGTTTGACGAATTGATACGCACTGAAGGGTAGCAAGTGAGGACTCTCATCGGACTCTCATGTCGTGAAAAAAGAAAAAAAAACATAATTAAGTAAAAGCAAAACAATTTGTTTCATAATCCAAAATAAAACGCAAAGAGAAATGAAGCACCACTCCCAATAATAATAATATTATGAGGACGCTTACGCTTTTCTTCTTCGTCTTCTTCTGCAGTTGCTTTTTATGCTTATTTTGGTCAACAAAAATCGCACGTGCGGTGGAAACTGAGTCGCCGTTGACTGGTGAGC
This sequence comes from Linaria vulgaris, assembly GCA_948329865.1. Lineage (NCBI taxonomy): Eukaryota > Viridiplantae > Streptophyta > Magnoliopsida > Lamiales > Plantaginaceae > Linaria > Linaria vulgaris. Next base: position 81,422,024 of record OX415253.1, read on the forward strand.
TTCTGGAATCGGCGAAGGGTACCGAGTTTTTCAATTGGTTGAAAAGCGTGCGAAGGAGAATCCATGAGTATCCGGAACTCGGATTTGAGGAGCACGAGACGAGTCGACTCGTTAGGGCTGAGCTGGACTCGTTAGGGATCCATTATGATTGGCCCATTGCGGGTACGGGTTTGGTCGCCACAATCGGGTCGGGTTCTCAGCCCTGGTTCGGTCTTCGAGCTGACATGGATGCCCTCCCTATTCAGGTTAGGTTCACTCTCTCCTATTTTGTGTATTTATTAATATTCTTAATTTAATTATATTTTAGTGGCAATTGACAGAGATAAATAGTTGTTCTTATTTGGCTTCAGTTGCATCATTGTCAGAACCAATTTGTATATCTTATTTCCTCTAACAAATGAACCTCAAAAGTAATACGTGAACTGGAATCAGTTAAAGATTGAAAATCCTCGGGGGCAATCAGGGGCGGAGCCAGAATTTTTTCTTTACCTGGGCTAATTGATACTCGAGGAAGATATTAAAAAAATATATATCTAAAAACAAAAGTACGAAGATATTAAATAAAATGAGAAATGGTCATTATTCGATACAAAATTGTAATGTAAAAACTTCATACTACCAAACACTAAAAATAACAATGCTATTGGAGATGAGCTTTGCGATCCTTCTTGGAATAAAATTCATCAATTACAGAATTTACATCTATACTTTTTGATAGTTCTCTTTCAATGTAGATAACCAAATTATTTACCAAATACCCTTCTTCTATTTTATTGCGCAGAACTGTTTTCACAATCTTCATTGCTGAAAATGCTCGCTCTGTTGTTGCCGTAGAAACAGGAAGAGTCAGAACAAGACGAATTAACCTATCAATCAAATGATAGGTTTCTCTCTTATTTGTTTCAGATAATCGTTGACATAACTCGGAAACTGATGATATTTTCTGAAACTTCTCATGCCGAATAATATCCAATTTATAATGGTCTAACTGAATCCTCAAATAACGTAAATCTTGTTCACAAAAATCATCAGGATAAAACCTCTCAGCAAGTGTGCAAATATGATCCATATCAAACAACTTAAAACCATCTCGAGGATCCAATGAAGTACTTAGTTTGAGAAGTTCCACAGCCTCATCATTAAATCTATTATTGATCTCCTCCACTTGAAAATCTATAACAACATTAAATATATCGAAACGATAGTGATGATAAGCAGTAACGGAATCATACCGTCGAGAAGAGCTTCTTGTGAAAGACTTGTAACAAGAATCCATATCAGGTATATCAATGTCATACTCTGTGCAAACTTTCACAACTTCGTTATAATGATAATCCCAACCTTCTTCTCTCAGAGTGTTAAGCAATTCCCTAGTAGATGAGACTAAGTCCATTGCACTTAAAATATCCAAAGATTTTTTTTGTAAGGACTCACAAAGCAAATTCGAAATTGCCATAATTCTCTGCATTAACCGCAAGGTAAATATAAAATCAAATGTCCTCATTATTTCCAAAATAGTCGCAGCTTCACCCCTTGTCTTGTTATCAGAGTCTCGCTCAATTATGTTTTCAAGAACCGTCATCACAGCCACATACATGTCTACTACACTACAAATTGACTCAAAGTGTGAACTCGAACGAGTCTTTCCAGCCCTTTGTAATGTACCAATCTGATTTGCACCTTTGCCCCTTTCACGATTACCACTAGCTATCATTTTTTGAATTTCAGCAATTTGTGCATCACGTAATTGTGCTTGACGTTTAGAAGATGCACCAAACATGTTTATAATAAGAGTCAACTTCGAAAAAAATGAACAAACGGATACCTCACTTTCAGCAGCCCCAACCAATGCTAGTTGTAGTCGATGGGCAAAACAATCAACATAGTAAGCGTATGGACAATCTCTCAAAAAAAGAGCTTGCAACCCATTCCACGAACCACGCATATTACTGGCCCCATCGTATCCCTGGCCCCTGATGTTGGTGACGAGTAGATCATATCGAAAAAGAACCGTGCATATCGCCTTCTTAAGTGTTGCAGCACTGGTGTCTTTGACATGCACAATATCAAAAAATCGCTCTATTATAAATCCACGAGCATCAACGTATCTCAAAAAAATAGCAATTTGCTCCTTACTAGATGTATCTTTAGCTTCATCGACCAAAATACAATATTTTGCATCCCCAATTTTCTCTCGGATCTTCGTTCTCACTTTGTCTGCAATAATATGCAAAATCTCTTTCTGAATCATCGGTGAAGTATATTTTGCATTTAGTGGACCTTTCTTAAAGAGAACACCCAAATCCTCTTTTATTCTTCCCAAAAGGTCATGCATCTCCAAGAAATTACCTCTATTATCCGATGTAGCTGATTCGTCGTGCCCTCTAAATGCACATGCTTGCAAGCTAAGCCACCGAACAATCTCAATTGATGCCATGAGTCGGAACCTATTCTCTTGGATTTTGTCTGGGCTTTGTGCATTCATCACTTTATCAATGTGACGAGTTACATTACTTAGAGCATCAACGAATTCCACCGCATTTTTATGTGGTGAATTAGGACCTCCAACATGTGTTAGAAATGTACACTTTTCCCCACCAACTCTCTTCCAATTTTTAAATCCATCAATGGTGAATGCACGATGATTGGCATCACTACTTTTCCCGCAAACAAAACAATGAAAGCAAAATACAGAATCTTTATGCACAGAGTATTCTATCCATGGAAATTGTGCAATCCATGACCTTTGGAATCGTCGATATTGTGTTCCATCTTTCGAAAATGAGTAATCAATATCAGGCTGATGTGGCCCCAGTTTGATATAAGCTCGTCTAACCTCATCTCTTTGGTTGACCGGATATTGAGATATCTGCATACGTAACCCATGATCTCGTTGTACAGAGCCAATATTTTCTTCAACAGTTTGAGATACTAAATGATGTTGATCATCATGAGTTGTTGTAGCATCAGTCGCTGGAATATGCTCTATACTTGTTGAAGTATGCTCTTTCGCTTATAGAAAGAAAGCATAGTTTTCTTCTTCTTGTTGTTTCATTGAGAACTCATTATCACATTTAACACAAATAACGGAATTTTAAAAATTATACACTAACATGAGAATTGCCTAATAAGAAAATAATTTAATGGAGGCGCACATTGCTCTAAACAAGATAACATACACAATCAGTACCAAATATAGTGCAATTACACTATTTCAATTAAAGTCTAAAGAATGGAATTATACCGATTAAAAAAATGTATAATCTACGAAACTGAACCTAATATAGTGCAATTACAATTTACACATATTATCATAATTACACCACTAATTAAGGATTTATACCATTTAGCTGAAAAATTACATCAAATTCAAAAATTGAACCTAATACCCTAAAATTAAAACTATCAAATAACAAATAATCTACAATAGAAGTAAATTATAGAACTAAATAATAAGAAATAATTACCTTTGGGTGTCTTGTGTAATTATCGATTATTTGAGATGAAAAACAAAGATGAAAAGCTTCCTTTGGCACGACACGGGTGAAGCAGGGGCGGAGTAAATTTTGTCTTCTGTTTACTCTGCAGGTTAGTTTCCACCAATTGTATATTATTATATTATTTTTTTGGTAAAGTTCTTACTTCTTATATCAGCCGTGAGCTGCCTAAACCCAATAGAAATGTTTGATAGTTTGATACATTACATTTTGGGCCTTGAATATAAAGTTGCTGGGCTTTTTTTTTTTTTTACAAGATAAAAGAGTAATCTTACTAAAAAAAAATTGGCAAAAATCTCACCTGGGCTGAAGCCCAGGTGAGCCCAAGAGCTAATCCGCCCCTGGGGCAATAGGACAGTAGGAGTTAACTCAAATAGTTGGCAACTTTGCTCGAATGGTGGATGTGCCGTCGTTAGTCGTTTTAGAATTCATTTACGATGGATTGTAAGGCCAGTTAGATTCAGGGGCGGATTAGCTCTTGGGCTCACCTGGGCTTCAGCCCAGGTGAGATTTTTGCCAAATTTTTTTTAGTAGGATTACTCTTCTATCTTGTAAAAAAAAAAACCCAGCAACTTTATATTCAAGGCCCAAAATGTAATGTATCAAACTATCAAACATTTCTATTGGGTTTAGGCAGCTCACGGCTGATATAAGAAGTAAGAACTTTACCAAAAAAATAATATAATAATATACAATTGGTGGAAACTAACCTGCAGAGTAAACATAAGACAAAATTTACTCTGCCCCTGCTTCACCCGTGTCGTGCCAAAGGAAGCTTTTCATCTTTGTTTTTCATCCCAAATAATCGATAATTACACAAGACACCCAAAGGTAATTATTTCTTATTATTTAGTTCTATAATTTACTTCTATTGTAGATTATTTGTTATTTGATAGTTTTAATTTTAGGGTATTAGGTTCAATTTTTGAATTTGATGTAATTTTTCAGCTAAATGGTATAAATCCTTAATTAGTGGTGTAATTATGATAGTATGTGTAAATTGTAATTGCACTATATTGCACAGATAATTGAATCGGTAATTGCATTCTTTATTAGGTTCAGTTTTGTAGATTAGTGGTGTAATATGTGTAATTGCACTATATTAGGTTCAGTTTCGTAGATTATACATTTTTTTAATCGGTATAATTTCATTCTTTAGACTTTAATTGAACAGATAATTGAAATAGTGTAATTGCACTATATTTGGTACTGATTATGTATGTTATCTTGTTTAGTGTTTAGAGCAATGTGCGCCTCCATTAAATTATTTTCTTATTAGGCAATTCTCATGTTAGTGTATAATTTTTAAAATTCCGTTATTGGTGTTAAATTGATAATGAGTTCTCAAGGAAACAAGAAGAAGAAGAAAACTATGCTTTCTTTCTATAAGCGAAAGAGCATACTTCAACAAGTATAGAGCATATTCCAAGTATAGAGCATATTCCAGCGACTGATGCTACAACAACTCATGATGATCAACATCATTTAGTATCTCAAACTGTTGAAGAAAATATTGGCTCTGTACAACGAGATCATGGGTTATGTATGCAGATATCTCAATATCCGGTCAACCAAAGAGATGAGGTTAGACGAGCTTATATCAAACTGAGGCCACATCAGCCTGATATTGATTACCCATTTTCAAAAGATGGAACACAATATCGACGATTCCAAAGGTCATGGATTGCACAATTTCCATGGATAGAATACTCTGTGCATAAAGATTCTGTATTTTGCTTTCATTGTTTTGTTTGCGGGAAAAGTAGTGATGCCAATCATCGTGCATTCACCATTGATGGATTTAAAAATTGGAAGAGAGTTGGTGGGGAAAAGTGTACATTTCTAACACATGTTGGAGGTCCTAATTCACCACATAAAAATGCGGTGGAATTCGTTGATGCTCTAAGTAATGTAACTCGTCACATTGATAAAGTGATGAATGCACAAAGCCCAGACAAAATCCAAGAGAATAGGTTCCGACTCATGGCATCAATTGAGATTGTTCGGTGGCTTAGCTTGCAAGCATGTGCATTTAGAGGGCACGACGAATCAGCTACATCGGATAATAGAGGTAATTTCTTGGAGATGCATGACCTTTTGGGAAGAATAAAAGAGGATTTGGGTGTTCTCTTTAAGAAAGGTCCACTAAATGCAAAATATACTTCACCGATGATTCAGAAAGAGATTTTGCATATTATTGCAGACAAAGTGAGAACGAAGATCCGAGAGAAAATTGGGGATGCAAAATATTGTATTTTGGTCGATGAAGCTAAAGATACATCTAGTAAGGAGCAAATTGCTATTTTTTTGAGATACGTTGATGCTCGTGGATTTATAATAGAGCGATTTTTTGATATTGTGCATGTCAAAGACACCAGTGCTGCAACACTTAAGAAGGCGATATGCACGGTTCTTTTTCGATATGATCTACTCGTCACCAACATCAGGGGCCAGGGATACGATGGGGCCAGTAATATGCGTGGTTCGTGGAATGGGTTGCAAGCTCTTTTTTTGAGAGATTGTCCATACGCTTACTATGTTGATTGTTTTGCCCATCGACTACAACTAGCATTGGTTGGGGCTGCTGAAAGTGAGGTATCCGTTTGTTCATTTTTTTCGAAGTTGACTCTTATTATAAACATGTTTGGTGCATCTTCTAAACGTCAAGCACAATTACGTGATGCACAAATTGCTGAAATTCAAAAAATGATAGCTAGTGGTAATCGTGAAAGGGGCAAAGGTGCAAATCAGATTGGTACATTACAAAGGGCTGGAAAGACTCGTTCGAGTTCACACTTTGAGTCAATTTGTAGTGTAGTAGACATGTATGTGGCTGTGATGACGGTTCTTGAAAACATAATTGAGCGAGACTCTGATAACAAGACAAGGGGTGAAGCTGCGACTATTTTGGAAATAATGAGGACATTTGATTTTATATTTACCTTGCGGTTAATGCAGAGAATTATGGCAATTTCGAATTTGCTTTGTGAGTCCTTACAAAAAAAATCTTTGGATATTTTAAGTGCAATGGACTTAGTCTCATCTACTAGGGAATTGCTTAACACTCTGAGAGAAGAAGGTTGGGATTATCATTATAACGAAGTTGTGAAAGTTTGCACAGAGTATGACATTGATATACCTGATATGGATTCTTGTTACAAGTCTTTCACAAGAAGCTCTTCTCGACGGTATGATTCCGTTACTGCTTATCATCACTATCGTTTCGATATATTTAATGTTGTTATAGATTTTCAAGTGGAGGAGATCAATAATAGATTTAATGATGAGGCTGTGGAACTTCTCAAACTAAGTACTTCATTGGATCCTCGAGATGGTTTTAAGTTGTTTGGTATGGATCATATTTGCACACTTGCTGAGAGGTTTTATCCTGATGATTTTTGTGAACAAGATTTACGTTATTTGAGGATTCAGTTAGACCATTATAAATTGGATATTATTCGGCATGAGAAGTTTCAGAAAATATCATCAGTTTCCGAGTTATGTCAACGATTATCTGAAACAAATAAGAGAGAAACCTATCATTTGATTGATAGGTTAATTCGTCTTATTCTGACTCTTCCTGTTTCTACGGCAACAACAAAGCGAGCATTTTCAGCAATGAAGATTGTGAAAACAGTTCTGCGCAATAAAATGGAAGAAGGGTATTTGGTTATCTACATTGAAAGAGAACTATCAAAAAGTATAGATGTAAATTCCGTAATTGATGAATTTTATTCCAAGAAGGATCGCAAAGCTCATCTCCAATAGCATTGTTATTTTTAGTGTTTGGTAGTATGAAGTTTTTACATTACAATTTTGTATCGAATAATGACCATTTCTCATTTTATTTAATATCTTCGTACTTTAGTTTTTAGATATATATTTTTTTAATATCTACCTCGAGTATCAATTAGCCCAGGTGAAGAAAAAATCCTGGCTTCGCCCTTGGTTAGATTCCAAGTAATTGCTATATCATCAGTTTATTAGTCCAGGTTGGTATTTGTCTATTTGAATAGGGGCTTGATATTTGACCAAATACGTTTGTCCGATTCCATTTCGTTTCTTTTCAATGGCCCCTGTTTCGACGTGGCTTTATAAACTCATCTTCTTGGTGCCAACTTTGTGTACTCTAATTATACTTATCGGTCATCATTTTGGTTTTGCAAGAAAATTCCAATGTCGTCTTCTCAAATCTACTTTCTTGTACAATCTTGAGAATTTATTTTTGGCATTATGTCATCCGTTGAACAATATACATTTAAAAAAAAAAGTGATTGGTGCCCTTGTTATGTTTAGTAGTGTATTTTCGTGGAGCTATGATCTTTTCTTGAATTAGTTATCATGTCATTCTACTCACTGTCTATTTCTAAGGGAACTTGGTGTGAAAAGTCATGTTGTACTGATCCAGCATCCACCACGCACATTTTGTAGGAATTAGTGGAATGGGAACATAAGAGTAAAGTTAATGGAAAAATGCATGCTTGTGGTCACGACGCTCATGTCACTATGTTGCTTGGAGCTGCCAAATTGTTACAAAACAACCGTGATAAATTGCAGGTACATAATTGCACACTGCAGGTTCGTTTGGCAGGTGATTGGAATTTCTAATATTACCTTTTATTTTTAAGGGTACTGTTAAACTCCTCTTCCAGCCTGCGGAAGAAGGTGGTGCGGGTGCCTATCATATGATAAAATCTGGAGCTTTAGATGGAATTCAAGCGATTTTTGGCTTACATGTTAACCCTATGACGCCCATTGGTACAATCTCTTCAAAACCTGGTCCGATGCTTGCCGGATCGGGCCGGTTTTCCGCAACCATTCAAGGAAAAGGTGGACACGCAGCCAGTCCACATAGAAGTAGGGATCCAGTTCTTGCCCTTGCTATGACAATTCTAGCACTCCAACAAATAGTTTCTCGAGAAACTGATCCACTAGAGGCCAGGGTATTGGTTTTTCCTTTTTCTTTTTTTTGTATGTGATGTTTTAATGTATACTCTTATTGTAATTCCAAGGCTATATGTTCGGCCTATATCATCGATAAAAATGAGCTCTTGTTTGTCTCCTAACGTGTATGTGTGGTGATAGGTAATCTCTATTGGGTATGTACAAGGTGGTGAAGCATTGAATGTAATCCCTGATACTGTCAAATTTGGTGGCACTTTCCGGTTCTTGGAATCTGAAAGTTTTTCCTATCTTCAGCGAAGGATCACAGAGGTAACATTACATTTATCTTTGGTCCTCGATAATTAATTAATCTCAGGAAATATTGTTTTCTATATAATAAATCACTTGCTGATTGAAAAGGTCCTTTTTTGTTCTTTAATCGCAGTAAGATCAGCACACATATTTCTTGAGCAACTTTACGATTACACAACATATCCATGTTTTTTAGCACATATTATTCTGTACACTTAGTTTTTTTTTATCATTCCAGCAGTGTTGGTGCTTTACATGTTTCATTGAAATGTTTGATAGAACCAAATATTGCATAAACTGACATAAGAGTGTCGCATACAGGTCATAGAAATTCAAGCAGCCGTGCACCAGTGCACTGCTGTGGTTGACTTCATGGAAGATACACGAATACCTTATCCACCAACCATCAATCATCCTTCAATGTATGAACACGCGAAGGGGGTTGGAGAAAAGTTGCTGGGGAAGGATGGGGTTATCTTGCAACCCATTTTCATGGGAGCCGAAGACTTCAGTTTCTATGCTCAGAAAATCCCGGCGGCGTTCTTCATGATTGGATCGAGAAACGAGACTATGAAACCTGTTAGAGGATTACACTCACCCTATTTTGTTGTTGACGAGGATGTTCTTCCAGTGGGCGCTGCTCTACATGCCTCAGTCGCACTCTCTTACTTGGATAGTCAATAAATGGAGGGAATAGTACATGATAAAGATTGGATATTGAGATGTATGTGTCAGCATGTTTTCTGGAAAAAACTTGCAGTTCAGTGAAATTATATGAATTGGACCAGCGCCAGAGCTATTTAAATTTCATTCGTAATGAGAGAATGATAACTACCGATAGATTTCATTGTCTTTTGAGGTTCTCGAAATATGTATATTAAGAGGTTGCTGTATTCATGTTGTAAAGAAAGAAGGTGAGATTATTCACCCATGTTTTTAAATGGTTTTTCACTGTTTTATATAATTCATTTGAATTATTTTGATTTATATAACAAATATTTTCTATATATATGTAGATGTAATGATGTATAATTCAAAATGATTGTTTGTTAAAGTCTAGAGCTCAAGGCCGATCCAAAGGCAGAACATTCCAGGAAATGCAAACTTAGTTGGAAATGCAAACTTTAACTAAGATAAAAAAAAAAAAAAAAACGATCGTAGCAGTCTAACATGGCTAGCAAGTAATGTTTTGCAAGTTGCAACTGATTGTTACAAAGCAACACGTTTGACGATTGAAGATCACAATGTTGGTAAATTTGATTACGCATGGAACAAAAGAAGAAAAGGAAAGATACCCTCCTTACGGTCTTAACAAACTAACAAACCTAATTTCTCTACTTTGAGGCCTCTATTCTTATTTAATATCATAAAAACACACCAATTGCGTCAGCAAGTTGAATTCGGCTGGACTAATGATCCAATTATCTCCTTAAAATTGTCTTAAAATAATCATAGTGTCACACAAGTTTCATAAGCATAAATATTAAAGAATAGAGGGTAGCTTTGTGAGCCAAAATTTTCTATTCTCAATTTCTATTCCCTTCTCTATTCTCTCAATCATATATTAACATGTCGCGTATATAGATTATTTGGTGCAGCCGTTGTATGTGCATCCACAACCAATATACGGTGGGGATGGGGTGTTGGGTAGTTATTCCTACAATTTAGGAATCTCCTTTCAATCTCAACCATCGATTGTACATACAGCGGATGCATATAATAATTTCTCCATGCCCACACAAATTTTTGGCAAATTCAAATTCCCCGCCTAAAATTTTTGGATTTAGTGACCGCATTTAGGTCACTAAAAAAATTAGGGACCGAATTTAGGTCACTAAAATTTTCTAGTGACTGCAGTGCGGTCCCTTTTGCCATTTTATGGACCTAATTGCGGTTCCTAATAATATTCATCAATTTGTATGAATATTATTAGGGACCGCAATACGGTCCCTGTTGAGTCAATAGGGACCAAAGTGCGGTCCCTAATAATATTCATCGATTTTAAAGTATGAATATTAGTAGGAACCACAATGCGGTCCCTATTAACAGGGACCGCAATTTGGTCTCTGATGACAGAATAGGGACCGCTAAACGGTCCCTATTGACTCAATATGGCCCAAATTACGGTCCATACTAGTTTTCATACTTTAAAATCGATTTTTTTTAATTGATGTTGGTGTGTTTATGATTCTTAACGACCAAAATCATTGTAACATGTGAATTGAAGTAATAAATGACTGCCAAACCAACCTCATAGTAGTTTAATGTGAATTAATAGATTGATTGACATTGAGCGAGTTATTAACGTTCAAGACATATTTCATGTTCTACAACTAATCGCTACTAGTTAGTTGTAGATGTTATTCGTTTTTATGCTTTACTTCACTAATGTTAGAATAGATATGATTATGGGGTATAATCATTAGATCAACTAATCATTATACTTACATATGTATATAGAATTAGTTTGTCATTATGACATTCGTCGTACAAAATAGTAAGAGAATCTTCAAAGCGGTCAGTTCTCCTCACATAATATTTGGATTTACAATGCGTCGTTGTAATTATTGTTATTTGAACTATTACAATGGTTATTATGAACTAAACAAACAACGCGGCACCTCGAACCATCTTAAAATATCGATTTTAAAGTATGAATATTAGTAAGGACCGGAATTAGGTCACAAATATGGACAATAGGGACCGCATTGCGGTCCCTATTGACAACTTAACGTTAATAGGGACCGCATTGCGGTCCCTAATGACAACGCTAATGTCATTAGAGACCACAATGCGGTCCCTATTGACATCGCTAGTGTCAATAGGGATCGCATTGCGGTCCCTATTGTCCATAGTTATGTGAATAGGGACCGCATTGCGGTCCCTAATGACATTAGCATTGCCCAGTCTTGTAGTGATAGAGTTCTCTCTGTGAAAGCACTAATGTTAGGATCATAGACCCTAAAAGATTTGTTCTTATTCGAGGAAGAACAAAAAAAACTCCTAAGAAATTAAGATGAGAATAGAACTTTAAACTAAATTACTTTTAATTTTCTTCTTACTCCACAATAAGTACAAACACACTATAAATACGTAAAATAAAATAAACTTCCCACTAACACACTACTCCATAATCTTATCCCACTACCTATTTAATATTATCTAATACATCAAATCTAATAATTAATAATTGATAAATTAAATTAATAATTATAATATATTAGACCCGTAACAGTTTTCCAAGCTTTTTAATCAGGAAGACGTACTTATTGTTATGAACTTTTTTATGCAAATTAAAATAAAGTAATGAAAAAGAAAAAAAAAAAGGAGAATGTATAATCCCTGTTTAATTGCATGTAGAAAGCCACACGTGCATCACCAATATCTATTACGCAAAGTTAGAATTCAAAGTTATAAGACTGTGGAATATAGGTTAAGAGAATAAAAGGCTTAAGAATATAATTTTGAATTCTAAGAAAAAGTATGAATTAGAGATTGTAAAATATTTACTTTTTGTTAACGAAAAGAAAAATTATACATTACAATCTCCAAACAATAATATCTAAATATTACTAATCAACTACTTAAAAACAAGAATTACTAATCAACAAAGAATTATTATTCATTAAAATATTACTTTCATACATATCTATCACATTGATTTGATGTTTATATACCTACTTTTCTTCCCAACACCCAAATAGTCAAACTACAAACAAATTAAATTTCAACCTTCTAACACCCTTTTCAAAATATTTTTTAAATACTCAAACCAAAATGAGCCAAACCAAATTGTTGAAAATACATCTTAACGAGGTTGTTAACGAATTTGTGAGATGCACCGTCGCCACTCGCGCTTTCTAGGCAACCATACTTCACGTACGATCATGACGGTGTGTTGGATAACTAAATAATAAATATACATTTCAAGATTTTCTTATGTTGAGCATTAAATACTCTTGAAGTTGTTTGATAACGAACTTTGCTCTTGAATGTAAAAAATTAGCCGCATATTATTTAAATTCAGGATCCACCTTTATCCTTAAAACTATTAAAACTCTTGAATAAATTCCCATAATCTTGACTAATTAGTGATCATAGAAAAATAAAACCACAAAATAACTTCTAACGTATTAAAAGTTACATCACACCATCAACCTATTAATTTTGGAGAATTTGCTTGTGATGTCAAATTTCACACACAAAAATTCAGACACATATCTAATATTGACGGTTGATTGATGACCGAGGAATAAAACTTCTCAAAATTAATATATTAGAGAATTTAGTACAATTTGTAATTCATTACCTAGTTTTCTCAAAAAATGAATAAATCATTGAAATACAAGGACCCCAGGCATCTGCGAGGGGGGACCGACCGCAAGCACCGGTGCACCCGTATCACAATATAACACACCCACCTCACTATTATATCATTCCTCCATAAAAAGCACAAAACTCAAAATAATAATAAAAAAAAAAAAAACACAAAACCATCAAAAGAGCAACAAAACCTACGCCACTCAACTGCCAACACGATGAGGGGTGCCCCTCCTCCTTTGCCGAAACCGGCGGAGGACGACGGCGCCGCCGTAGAGCCCCTCCTTCGACCCACAGGCGTCGGGATTCGCAAAAAAGCTGCCGGAATCAGGCCCTGGCTCCTCCTCGACTCCACCGGCCAGGCACAAGTGGTGGAGGTCGGCAAACACACTATCATGCGCCGTACCGGCCTTCCGGCACGTGATCTCCGCATACTCGATCCGCTTTTGTCGTATCCGTCGACCGTGTTGGGCCGTGAGCGGGCGATTGTGATAAATCTGGAGCATATAAAGGCGATTATTACCGCGCAAGAGGTTTTGCTGCTCAATTCTAAGGATCCTTCCGTTATTCCGTTTGTTGATGAGCTTCAGAGGAGGATATTGCGCCATCATCAGGCGATTAAGTCTCAGGTTAATGTTATTTGATTACGATATTTTCGTGTTTTGGTTAGATTCTGTATTGTTCGGTAATAGAATGTCGAAATGATTCGTTATGATAGATGTTCGTTTTATTTATTGGAATCGTTGATCGAAATTGGTGTGTTGGAGCAATTCATTCTATTGTAGGATCATTGCAATGTTTAATACCGTCTGCTGTAATTTGCTCGATTTCGTCTGTATCTTGTGCTTATCGACAACGAATGATGTCATGTGATTTAGGAAGCTGGAGCTGGTGAGAATGCAGACTGGACGAGTTTGTACGATATGGAAGATTCGCAATCGAGGCCAGTAAGTCCTCCGGATTATTCTAAGAATTTCCCGAGTAAGGACGACTCGGGAAAGGTGGATGGGAAAGAACAAGCTGGAGAGAATCGTGAAGGTCCGAAGCTGCTGCCGTTTGAGTTTGTGGCATTGGAGGCGTGCCTTGAGTCTGCTAGTAGTTGCTTGGAGAATGAAGTATAGTACTCCTGAGCTATTTGTTTTGTTCTGAAAATGCAGAGTTTGCTCTGCTCTTATAATTTATTTCCAGCGTTTTTTTCCTTTGATTTCAAGCTAGGCAAGGACACTGGAGCAGGAAGCTCATCCAGCTTTGGATAAGTTGACGTCCAAAATTAGTACTCTCAATTTGGAACGCGTGCGACAAATTAAGAGCCGTTTGGTTGCTATAACTGGACGAGTTCAGAAGGTTGACTGGATTTTTATTGTCCTGTTCTGTCTTGCAGTTGCCTGATTAATTTGATTTGTTTTCCTTCAAAATGACTATATTAATGCAGTATGGCTGGACATGTAATTTTAATACATATTCTCCCGTGTTATGTTACAAGGAAACTTGTTCTGTTGGTATCATAGTTACATGCTGAAAATTGTTTCTTCTGGTGATTATTTGTGATTTTTGTGTATTTTATCACCTAACATCTTAGGAGATAAAAGACCTCTTTGCTTGTTGACTATGTGCCTTTTCCTTTGATAACTAGATTGAAATCTTTTGCACCTTCTCGTCTTAAACTTTAATGGTTTTGCTCCACGTTAGGTATAGGACTAGTGCGTAATTTTGACCCAACATACTATTACTTAACAAAAATGGATATGCTGACAATGTTTTTCATAAACTATAGTTCACTGGATGTTGCTTACTAGTGCTTCTGTGTCGCGTAGATTTGTCAGTAGGATTGCAGTTTGCAACTAGATTGCTTCTCCTCAATTAACTGGTTCTGGCATTATTGCATTATTATCAGGTAAGAGATGAGTTAGAACATTTGCTTGACGACGACGATGATATGGCGGAGATGTACTTGACTGACAAATTGCTACAAAAGCTTGAAAATTCATCTGTTTCTTCAATCAACGAGCAAGATGGCACAGATGACGAAGTTGTTGGCTCTGATGTGGATGATAGGCATGTGATTGTGTCTTACTGGAAATATATAGTAGATATATTTTACAAAAGATGTTTATAGTTATTCACTTTGTGCTTAATATTGCACATCACCAAACATTTCAGGATTCCTACTGATATATTGATGGAAAAGAATGAGAGTTCCATTGTTTCTGATGGTGATCTTCAGCAGATGGAAAACCGTCGGGAACAACTTTTTGGCGGTCCTAGTGCTCTCAGCAGAGGGAGTCGTGGAACCCGTAGTAGTACACACAGTGCTGTAAGCAAGCATCTTGATGTGGAGGAGCTCGAAATGTTGTTGGAAGCATATTTTGTTCAGATTGATGGTACACTGAACAAGTTATCCACTGTATGTAACTCAGCTTTCTACTTAAATTGCTCATACTTCAAGTACTTACTTTTCGAGCTTAAAGATGTTGGAATGCTTTCTGTTTCTTTCTTAATGCTTTTATTTTTCAATTGGTTTCCTTATTGGGTGGTTCCTGGAATTTCTTTTTTAATGCTTTTATGTTTAATTTGATTACCTTATTCGGCGGTTTCCTGGAAGATGTTTGTCAGTAATGATAATGTTCATGTTATGCAAATGTTACTTGACCATGTATCAGCGGAACCGCGGAAGCGGACCATATTGTTTGCTCATTACTGGTCTGCATGTTACTTGTGAATCTGAAACTTCTTGCTAAATATTCCAGAATCATTGGAATTTCTACGCTTCATGTTGGGCCAATGCTGACCACTTGATTCTTGTGGCCGTAAATCTGTAACATCTACTGTCAAGTCTTCCATCCCAAATAACTGAAGTTTTATATATGATGTATGAAATTATGTTGAGTCAAGCTCATGCACCAACAAGCTTTTAGTATGGGTTATATCAATGTGGCAGTTTATGTTGGCTGTCACGGTGGATTTCAACTCTCTTCACTTATCCTAACTTGAGACATGTAGTGAACGTCCACCAACAAACTTTCCTTTTCGCACACAGTAAAGGAAATAAAAGAGGATGCATAAAAAAAAAAGCTTCGTCTTTGGTGGAACTTATTCAAAATACTGAATTGTCAACCTTACATTCTTCATTTTAATCTTAACAATGTGTTATAACACTGCCCGAGGTTCTTTAATGGAACACTGCCCTTGTGTCACCTTCTTTTCTGTGGGTTCTCTTCAACGGGAATACATGAATATTGTTCTTGCGGATAGAAAATATTGATATGCTGATTGACATTCAGGGGCATCCTCTTGCTTTCTCCCTGAATTTTCACTGTTGTTGAGTTTCACAATCTTGACTTGAGATGCTATTTTGGGTTTACTCTTAGTAGACATTAGTTTAAATGATTCAATTCTTGAGCGCCCCGTAATTGTATGCCAATTTTTCTCGCGCACTACCCATATTTCAAGATTTGATCTTGGGACCAAGAAACCTTCTGATAAAGTTACCCCTTGTTAGGATTCTTACTTGTGGTTTATTTCCTGATTCACAGTGCTGGTTTATCTTTCTATAAAGCTTAATTTCCAGCTTTGAGAACTTACGTGAATTCTGACAATATTTCTACTATTTCCTGTCCTCCAGTAATATATTCCCAGATTAAGATATGGAGAATACCGCCATATATCTTGCATCTCATATTTCATGTAACATAAATGTGTACTAACATTTTATCTTCTGGTGTTCATACATAGCTGAGGGAGTACGTGGATGACACCGAAGACTACATCAACATAATGTTGGATGACAAGCAGAATCATCTGCTACAAATGGGGGTCATGCTAACTACGGCGACCCTCGTGGTGAGTGCCTTCGTGGTTGTAGCTGGAATTTTTGGTATGAACATCAAGATCGATATGTTTGATGATCACGTAAATGGATTTCGCAAATTTTTGTGGACCTGCGGAGGTGGTACAGCAGGCACTATTTTCCTCTATGTGATTGCTATTGCCTGGTGCAAACATAGGCGATTGTTGGAATAGAATCCGAGAGTATTTGGACACAGTTATCGCCGGCCATTTTGGATGTCGTGAAATAAGTAGAACAAATTAGTGATCAGAGAATTGTTTATATGTTTAGTGAACTGAAGGTATACTTCTTTATAACCATGAATATGGATGTTTGACAGAGTTGGTCATATTGCTTCACCAGGATCCGATTTTCGTTTGAGC
This sequence comes from Linaria vulgaris, assembly GCA_948329865.1. Taxonomy (NCBI): domain Eukaryota; kingdom Viridiplantae; phylum Streptophyta; class Magnoliopsida; order Lamiales; family Plantaginaceae; genus Linaria; species Linaria vulgaris. The sequence goes on from OX415253.1 coordinate 81,439,246, forward strand.
TAGTATTAGGTCAACGCCATTTGACATTACGGACTTAAGATCCACATATTCATGACACCTTTGCGAATCCATATAAATAGATATTTTATACTATTACTACATAATGAAACAAGGCAATGCTGCTTTACTTTTATCTGATAGATAATTTTACCGAAATAATAAGATCAGTTGTCAATATATATGAAGTATTAGGGTATCGCAAATGACTCTTCAGTCTTCAGCTACCTGATTACAAGCAAATGACTCTTCAGCTACCTGATTACAGCAGTTTTTATTTTTATTCGAGGTCCGCAACAATTGTCATATAAACCATACTGCATATGTGGTAAGAGACTCAGTTATTCGAGTACCTTTTCTTAATAATCGCTATAGAGAGTACATGCCGATATTCACTCTCCAGTATTAATAGGGAGATCTACGTGAAAAACAGCTCTCGACTTCCCTCATACACTCAGAGAAAAGTAGTGAAGCAGTCAAGTAGGAAAGAAGAATAGATCAGGTTATGGTATTTGATTAACCATCTTGTTAATCGCCAAGTTAGAAAATTGACACCATCATTCAAAAACAAAAATATCATGGTCATTGCTTGATTGGCACAACACATTGGAAGCACTTTCAGTTCATAGTGAATTATGAAATTAACGAAAAAAGCAGAAACAGGAAATGAAGAAATAAGGACGCTAAAACTGATCAAAAGCAATTAACAAGTTGGAGCTTGCCGCATAATTTAGTCTAAAGGACAAGCTAAAATCACCCCAAAGAAAACGACATAATAACGACAAGGAATTACCAAAGAGATTAAATGACCCAAGTAACAGAATCATCAAAAGACTTGGCGCCGTCGACATCTAACCATTCTAATTTCTCCCCGAGCAAGATAATTTCTTCAACCTCCAGATAATCGCTCCTAATGAAGGTCATGAGACAAAGGATACAACCCCACCTAACCCAACTACTACATAAGACCATATGGAACAACTTTGACGCAAAATCGAACATGAAATATATTATCATGCGAACAAATCAAGTCAATGAATCCCCAATCAATGAATGTATTCAAGTCAACATAGCTTAGCAGATAGCATCAGACCAACACTACACATCACACAATAACCTTGCAAACTATATTGTGTATTGAAGTCCAAACTCGCTCCATTATCGCATTCGTTCAAACTAATATTATCATTCAAATGACATACACGAGACGCCTCGCAAGAATAACATGTAACAGATTAAGAGTCAAAAGCACATAAAAGCAAGAGATACATATATAAAAATGTAAATAACAGAAAGTATTAGACTTGAATTGCAAATTATCTTAGTGTAGCAACTAAAACCACAATTGTCAACAAAATACCATATCAAAATTATCCAACCGAACAACACATTTATAATAATAATAATAATAATAAACAGAAATCAAAATCCTCCGCCTTAGTATCTCCTACCACCACCACGGCCGAAGTTCGCCGGCGGCGCGATATTTGCAGCAGCCTGATCCACTCTGAGGACGACACCTGGCAAGTCCTTCATCCCGAGCGACTCGAGCAAGTCAACGGTCTCCTGGTCAACCTCAATGTTGTCGATTTTAATGGCGGATTCGTCGGGTACAAAGTCCATGCGGCGCTCGCGCTCCTCCTCCTGGAGCTTGAGGGAGATGCCGCGAACGGGTCCCTTCTGGATCCGCTTCATCAAATGGGTCGAGAATCCGGCGATCTTGTTGCGGAGGCGCTTCGAAGGGATGATGGCGACCTCTTCCAGAATCTTCTTGTTGGTGTGGAAATCGAGCGTCATTTTCGAGTAGTAGCGCTCGATCACCTGGCGGGACGATTTCTTCACCGTCTTTGTACGGACGCGACCCATTTTTTGCGGTTCAGCTTTCTCTGGTGAGTGTCTGTGTGTGTGTGTGTGCAAAAGATTTAGCTGATTAGGGTTTTCGGAAAAGAGGGGTTTTTTATATGTGTGATGTTGTCGTAGTGTTGGGCCTAGTTAGTGAGGTTGGATTAATATAGAAAAAATTCGGCCCATGAAGAAAAAATAAAAATGAAGTCCATATTCCCTATGAAAAATAATTTTATACAACTAGCGTAATGTTGACGTGGTACAACTAAGAAAAATGCTGACATGGTCTACGACGTGGTGCAATCGATGGTTATAGAAACATAACGTTTTTGCCGTTTTCCTTAAGAGCTTTTATATCATTAGAAGAAGTCTCACTCGACCTGTTACTATTTTTTTTTTCATTATTACTAGTTTACTACTATGTACAAACTACAATTCATTTAACTTCAACTACTTGTGCAACCAACTTTTAGTACGCAAGAAAAATGAATAAAGCTTAATTTGTTATGCTTGTCTATTTTGAATCATAATTATAATGATATAATTTCTTGCAATGTGAACCATTTCACACATATCATTATCATTTTATTGAAATAAGTAGAATCTATGCGATAAAAATAGCATATATTCATGCATTCCTCCAAATAACTCATCCACACTCGATACAATGAGTACTCAAAGCAACTTGATAGCAGAGTTGACAATGGTGAAACCCCCATCTATGAAGAGATTATGCCCACTCACATATTTTGCCTCATCACTGGCTAAATAAAGAGCCGCGTTTGCAACATCAATAGCCTTTAGAGTACTCCCCCTAAGGTTGGCCATGGAATTCATAGCATTCTCAAGTACTTCGTCATCGAGCCCCGAAAATTCTTTGCCCATTGGTGTGGCGAGACCATGGGGTGATAAACAATTAACCCTAATACCAAATTGTCCGAGCTCGACTGCCAAGTTTTTGGTAAGCCCAACAATTCCATGTTTCGAGCAAGTATATGCATGTGTGGTGGACCCTCCAATGCCCGAAGCGGTGCTCGCGGTTGAAATGATGTTGCCATAACGTGTTGGGATCATGACGCGTGCTGCGTGTTTCATCCCAAGGAAGACTCCAATTACATTAACATTTAATACACGCTTAAACTCTGTCGTTTGGTAGTCGGTGATTTGGAGCGTTGAAGCATCTAAAACCCCTGCATTGTTGAACATTATGTCAAGTTTTCCGTATATTGAAACTGCTTTGTCTACTGCATTTTTGACATGGTCTTCATCGGTAACGTCACAATGGATGTAGGTGGAATGAGCCGGACCAATGTCATTGACAACAAGGTTCCCCTTTTCGTCTTGGATGTCAGCAATAACTACTTTAGCTCCATGTTGAGAGAAAAGCTTGGCTGTGCACTCTCCAATTCCACTGGCTCCTCCTGTTATTAAAGCTATTTTTCCTTCTAGCCTATATGCAACATGATTTGTCATTAAAAAAAAATATATGCAACATGATTTGTCATAAGTGACTACCAATTAATAATTAAAGGTCAATTAATCATACATGAATTTTAATTCGAGGTTTCTTACTAAATTATTTATTGTATGGATGTTCTTGTAAGAGACTTTAAGTATCACAACTCAATTAAAAAAAGCGAAAGAGAATTAAATTGTTGGCTACAAATTGACTTAGTCCTTTCAAATATTTGCAATTTATAGTTATATTTCCTTCTATTCATGATTTTCCCCCCCCTTCTTCTTCTTATGGAATGCGTTTAACAGCTATAAGCCACAAGTTATAATTAATAGCCATTCTAAGCTTGATCAATATTTGAACTTTCCTAAAAAAGGGAAAGTAAGAACTATATGCAACAAAACCCAAATGCAGCTGAAACGAAAGAAATGAATGTTGAAGTAGTCAAAATCAAGAACTTGATGATTTTGTATCAGATAATAATTTATCACGACAAGACCTAAGTTGTTACTGAAGCATCCAAAATTAAATATTCTTACAAGAAGAAACACTATATGAGTAAATTGACAAGGATTGGGGGGGTATGTTTGTAAGAAAAGTGAGCAAGTTTACCTCCGAGTTATTGCTGAAAGAAGTGAAGAATTTGCCATGACAATGAGCGATAGTACTAGCAGAATATGATGTGATATATGGTGGAGGTCGAGATGACGACTTAATTAGCTAAATCCCAAATGTGGGTGGATTAAGCTTCACCATCAGGACTTATATATATATATATATATATATATATATATATATATATATATATAATATGAAATTATTGAATCAAATAATGAAAGTGGAGGAGAATTGCATAAGAAGACAAACAAGTACATATCACATGTGCGTGTCGTTATAATCAACATGAGTCTCGATTAAAATATGGCTATCAATCGTTTAATAATAAAAAAAAAGTGGTTATCAATCATTTTAGTAGTTTTAAAATTCTGCAAAGGACGTTTTTATTGTTTGCTTTACTGATAGCGCATATAATATGTATTTCCCCCAAATTCTATTCTTTATTAAGTTCCAATGAACCTCTCTCGTTAAGTAAATATTGGAAACAAAATTATGACATAAGTAAATATGTCATGTAAAACTCCATTTGTTAAAGCTTCAAGTGACGCTTTTTATGCAAAATCCAGTAGTGCAAATTATAATTGAGATAAAATTACAAAAAAAAGGTTAAGAATTAATTAATTTAGTCTAAATAGTAGTTTCGGTACCATTACTTTTGTGTGTCACACATTATCGAACAATACATTTTTTTTTTCCGATAATTTTACGTTATCAACCAAATACATAATTGTTTTACTTCTATGTTTGTGTCAATAACACATGATTAGCCTAATACGATTTGTCAGTTTGACAAATTTACTTGATACGCACCGAAGGGTAGCAACTGCGGACTCTCATCAGACTCTCATGTCGTGAAAAAAGAAAAAAAACATAATTAGGTAAAAGTAAAACAATTTGTTTCATAATCCAAAATAAAACGCAAAGAGAAATGAAGCACCACTCCCAATAATAATATTATGAGGACGCTTACGCTTTTCTTCTTCGTCTTCTTCTTTTTATGCTTATTTTGGTCAACAAAGATCGTACGTGCGGTGGAAACTGAGTCGCCGTTGACTGGTGAGCTTCTGGAATCGGCGAAGGGTACCGAGTTTTTCAATTGGTTGAAAAGCGTGCGAAGGAGAATCCATGAGTATCCGGAACTCGGATTTGAGGAGCACCAGACGAGTCGACTCGTTAGGGCTGAGCTGGACTCGTTAGGGATCCATTATGATTGGCCCATTGCGGGTACGGGTTTGGTCGCCACAATCGGGTCGGGTTCTCAGCCCTGGTTCGGTCTTCGAGCTGACATGGATGCCCTCCCTATTCAGGTTAGGTTCACTCTCTCCTATTTTGTGTATTTATTAATATTCTTAATTTAATTATATTTTAGTGGCAATTGACAGAGATAAATAGTTGTTCTTATTTGGCTTCAGTTGCATCATTGTCACTGACAAATGAACCAATTTGTATATCTTATTTCCTCTAACAAATGAACCTCAAAAGTAATACGTGAACTGGAATCAGTTAAAGATTGAAAATCCTGGGGGGCAATTAGGGGCGGAGCCAGGATTTTTTCTTCACCTGAGCTAATTGATACTCGAGGAAGATATTAAAAAAATATATATCTAAAAACTAAAGTACGAAGATATTAAATAAAATGAGAAATGGTCATTATTCGATACAAAATTGTAATGTAAAAACTTCATACTACCAAACACTAAAAATAACAATGCTATTGGAGATGAGCTTTGCGATCCTTCTTGGAATAAAATTCATCAATTACGGAATCTACATCTATACTTTTTGATAGTTCTCTTTCAATGTAGATAACCAAATTATTTGCCAAATACCCTTCTTCCATTTTATTGCGCATAACTGTTTTCACAATCTTCATTGCTGAAAATGCTCGCTCTGTTGTTGCCGTAGAAACAGGAAGAGTCAGAACAAGACGAATTAACCTATCAATCAAATGATAGGTTTCTCTCTTATTTGTTTCAGATAATCGTTGACATAACTCGGAAACTGATGATATTTTCTGAAACTTCTCATGCCGAATAATATCCAATTTATAATGGTCTAACTGAATCCTCAAATAACGTAAATCTTGTTCACAAAAATCATCAAGATAAAAACCTCTCAGCAAGTGTGCAAATATGATCCATATCAAACAACTTAAAACCATCTCGTTGATCCAATGAAGTACTTAGTTTGAGAAGTTCCACAGCCTCATCATTAAATCTATTATTGATCTCCTTCACTTGAAAATCTATAACAACATTAAATATATCGAAACGATAGTGATGATAAGCAGTAACGGAATCATACCGTCGAGAAGAGCTTCTTGTGGAAGACTTGTAACAAGAATCCATATCAGGTATATCAATGTCATACTCTGTGCAAACTTTCACAACTTCGTTATAATGATAATCCCAACCTTCTTCTCTCAGAGTGTTAAGCAATTCCCTAGTAGATGAGACTAAGTCCATTGCACTTAAAATATCCAAAGATTTTTTTTGTAAGGACTCACAAAGCAAATTCGAAATTGCCATAATTCTCTGCATTAACCGCAAGGTAAATATAAAATCAAATGTCCTCATTATTTCCAAAATAGTCGCAGCTTCACCCCTTGTCTTGTTATCAGAGTCTCGCTCAATTATGCTCTCAAGAACCGTCATCACAGCCACATACATGTCTACTACACTACAAATTGACTCAAAGTGTGAACTCCAACGAGTCTTTCCAGCCCTTTGTAATGTACCAATCTGATTTGCACCTTTGCCCCTTTCACGATTACCACTAGCTATCATTTTTTGAATTTCAGCAATTTGTGCATCACGTAACTGTGCTTGACGTTTAGAAGATGCACCAAACATGTTTATAATAAGAGTCAACTTCGAAAAAAATGAACAAACAGATACCTCACTTTCAGCAGCCCCAACCAATGCTAGTTGTAGTCGATGGGCAAAACAATGAACATAGTTAGCGTATGGACAATCTCTCAAAAAAAGAGCTTGCAACCCATTCCACGAACCACGCATATTACTGGCCCCATCGTATCCCTGGCCCCTGATGTTGGTGACGAGTAGATCATATCGAAAAAGAACCGTGCATATCGCTTTCTTAAGTGTTGCAGCACTGGTGTCTTTGACATGCACAATATCAAAAAATCGCTCTATTATAAATCCACGAGCATCAACGTATCTCAAAACAATAGCCATTTGCTCCTTACTAGATGTATCTTTAGCTTCATCGACCAAAATACAATATTTTGCATCCCCAATTTCCTCTCGGATCTTCGTTCTCACTTTGTCTGCAATAATATGCAAAATCTCTTTCTGAATCATCGGTGAAGTATATTTTGCATTTAGTGGACCTTTCTTAAAGAGAACACCCAAATCCTCGTTTATTCTTCCCAAAAGGTCATGCATCTCCAAGAAATTACCTCTATTATCCGATGTAGCTGATTCGTCGTGCCCTCTAAATGCACATGCTTGCAAGCTAAGCCACCGAACAATCTCAATTGATGCCATGAGTCGGAACCTATTCTCTTGGATTTTGTCTGGGCTTTGTGCATTCATCACTTTATCAATGTGACGAGTTACATTACTTAGAGCATCAACGAATTCTACCGCATTTTTATGTGGTGAATTAGGACCTCCAACATTTGTTAGAAATGTACACTTTTCCCCACCAACTCTCTTCCAATTTTTAAATCCATCAATGGTGAATGCACGATGATTGACATCACTACTTTTCCCGCAAACAAAACAATGAAAGCAAAATACAGCATCTTTATGCACATAGTATTCTATCCATGGAAATTGTGCAATCCATGACCTTTGGAATCGTCGATATTGTGTTCCATCTTTCGAAAATGGGTAATCAATATCAGGCTGATGTGGCCCCAGTTTGATATAAGCTCGCCTAACCTCATCTCTTTGGTTGACCGGATATTGAGATATCTGCATACGTAACCCATGATCTCGTTGTACAGAGCCAATATTTTCTTCAACAATTTGAGATACTAAATGATGTTGATCATCATGAGTTGTTGTAGCATCAGTCGCTGGAATATGCTCTATACTTGGAATATGCTCTATACTTGTTGAAGTATGCTCTTTCGCTTATTGAAAGAAAGCATAGTTTTCTTCTTCTTCTTCTTGTTTCCTTGAGAACTCATTATCACCTAAATACATTTAACACCAATAACGGAATTTTAAAAATTATACACTCACATGAGAATTGCATAATAAGAAAATAATTTAATGGAGGCGCACATTGCTCTTAACACGTGTGCTCTAAACACTAAACAAGATAACATACATAATCAGTACCAAATATAGTGCAATTACACTACTTCAATTATCTGTTCAATTAAAGTCTAAAGAATGGAATTATACCGATTAAAAAAATGTATAATCTACGAAACTGAACCTAATATAGTGCAATTACAATTTACACATATTATCATAATCACACCACTAATTAAGGATTTATACCATTTAGTTGAAAAATTACATCAAATTCAAAAATTGAACCTAATACCCTAAAATTAAAACTATCAAATAACAAATAATCTACAATAGAAGTAAATTATAGAACTAAATAATAAGAAATAATTACCTTTGGGTGTCTTGTGTAATTATCGATTATTTGGGATGAAAAACAAAGATGAAAAGCTTCCTTTGGCACGACACGGGTGAAGCAGGGGCGGAGTAAATTTTGTCTTCTGTTTACTCTGCAGGTTAGTTTCCACCAATTGTATATTATTATATTATTTTTTTGGTAAAGTTCTTACTTCTTATATCAGCCGTGAGCCGCCTAAACCCAATAGAAATGTTTGATAGTTTGATACATTACATTTTGGGCCTTGAATATAAAGTTGCTGGGTTTTTTTTTTTTTTACAAGATAAAAGAGTAATCCTACTAAAAAAAATTTGGCAAAAATCTCACCTGGGCTGAAGCCCAGGTGAGCCCAAGAGCTAATCCGCCCCTGGGGGCAATATGACAGTAGGAGTTAACTCAAATAGTTGGCAACTTTGCTCGAATGGTGGATGTGCCGCCGTTAGTCGTTTTAGAATTCATTTACGATGGATTGTAAGGCCAGTTAGATTCAGGGGCGGATTAGCTCTTGGGCTCACCTGGGCTTCAGCCCAGGTGAGATTTTTGCCAATTTTTTTTAGTAGGATTACTCTTTTATCGTGTAAAAAAAACAAAAACCCAACAACTTTATATTCAAGGCCCAAAATGTAATGTATCAAACTATCAAACATTTCTATTGGGTTTAGTCGGCTCACGGCTGATATAAGAAGTAAGAACTTTACCAAAAAAATAATATAATAATATACAATTGGTGGAAACTAACCTGCAGAGTAAACAGAAGACAAAATTTACTCCGCCCCTGCTTCACCCGTGCCGTGCCAAAGGAAGCTTTTCATCTTTGTTTTTCATCCCAAATAATTGATAATTACACAAGACACCCAAAGGTAATTATTTCTTATTATTTAGTTCTATAATTTACTTCTATTGTAGATTATTTGTTATTTGATAGTTTTAATTTTAGGGTATTAGGTTCAATTTTTGAATTTGATGTAATTTTTCAGCTAAATGGTATAAATCCTTAATTAGTGGTGTAATTATGATAATATGTGTAAATTGTAATTGCACTATATTGCACAGATAATTGAATCGGTAATTGCATTCTTTATTAGGTTCAATTTTGTAGATTAGTGGTGTAATATGTGTAATTGCACTATATTAGGTTCAGTTTCGTAGATTATACATTTTTTTAATCGGTATAATTCCATTCTTTAGACTTTAATTGAACATATAATTGAAGTAGTGTAATTGCACTATATTTGATACTGATTATGTATGTTATCTTGTTTAGTGTTTAGAGCAATGTGCGCCTCCATTAAATTATTTTCTTATTAGGCAATTCTCATGTTAGTGTATAATTTTTAAAATTCCGTTATTGGTGTTAAATGTATTTAGGTGATAATGAGTTCTCAAGGAAACAAGAAGAACAAGAAAACTATGCTTTCTTTAAATAAGCGAAAGAGCATACTTCAACAAGTATATAGCATATTCCAAGTATAGAGCATATTCCAGCGACTGATGCTACAACAACTCATGATGATCAACATCATTTAGTATCTCAAACTGTTGAAGAAAATGTTGGCTCTGTACAACGAGATGGGTTTTTTTTACTTTTGGTACCCTAATTTGGCACCTTTCCAATATTGGTACCCTAAGTTGTCACCTCTTCAAAATGGTACCTTAAGTTGTCTCCGATCAAAATATTTAATCCCACTGTGCCTATATTTTTGCATTTTTGCCCAAAACTTTATACAACTACACTAACACCCTAATATTTTTTAAATAACACATATGGTGGTGGTGAAGCCGAGATTCTGGTGAGGGCGGGGTAGGGGGTCGGAGGGCGGTGACGGCGGCGGGGGGGGGGGGTTGGGGTGGGTACGGGATGAAGATGACTTTTTTTTAATTTAATTTTTTTCTATTTTTTTATATATTGTTAAAATATTTATTATTTATAAATAGTTATATATATGTTTATTATTATTATCTATATATATATAGCTTTATTATTATATATATTATTTTTACCAAATAGTTATATATAAGTTTTTATATAATTACAATAAAAATTTAAAACATAATTTAAATTGAGTTTAAATTGAAAATATCCCCAAATTATCGCTGGAGGGTCAAATATGTGTTATTTAAAAAATATTAGGGTGTTAGTGTAGTTGTATAAAGTTTTGGGGCGAAAATGCAAAAATATAGGCACAGTGGGATTAAATATTTTGATCGGGGACAACTTAAGGTACCATTTTGGAGAGGTGACAACTTAAGGTACCAATATTGGAAAGGTGTCAAATTAGGGTACCAAAAGTAAAAAAAACCCACAACGAGATCATGGGTTACGTATGCAGATATCTCAATATTCGGTCAACCAAAGAGATGAGGTTAGGCGAGCTTATATCAAACTGGGGCCACATCAGCCTGATATTGATTACCCATTTTCGAAAGATGGAACACAATATCGACGATTCCAAAGGTCATGGATTGCACAATTTCCATGGATAGAATACTATGTGCATAAAGATGCTGTATTTTGCTTTCATTGTTTTGTTTGCGGGAAAAGTAGTGATGCCAATCATCGTGCATTCACCATTGATGGATTTAAAAATTGGAAGAGAGTTGGTGGGGAAAAGTGTACATTTCTAACACATGTTGGAGGTCCTAATTCACCACATAAAAATGCGGTGGAATTCGTTGATGCTCTAAGTAATGTAACTCGTCACATTGATAAAGTGATGAATGCACAAAGCCCAGACAAAATCCAAGAGAATAGGTTCCGACTCATGGCATTAATTGAGATTGTTCGGTGGCTTAGCTTGCAAGCATGTGCATTTAGAGGGCACGACGAATCAGCTACATCGGATAATAGAGGTAATTTCTTGGAGATGCATGACCTTTTGGGAAGAATAAACGAGGATTTGGGTGTTCTCTTTAAGAAAGGTCCACTAAATGCAAAATATACTTCACCGATGATTCAGAAAGAGATTTTGCATATTATTGCAGACAAAGTGAGAACGAAGATCCGAGAGGAAATTGGGGATGCAAAATATTGTATTTTGGTCGATGAAGCTAAAGATACATCTAGTAAGGAGCAAATGGCTATTGTTTTGAGATACGTTGATGCTCGTGGATTTATAATAGAGCGATTTTTTGATATTGTGCATGTCAAAGACACCAGTGCTGCAACACTTAAGAAAGCGATATGCACGGTTCTTTTTCGATATGATCTACTCGTCACCAACATCAGGGGCCAGGGATACGATGGGGCCAGTAATATGCGTGGTTCGTGGAATGGGTTGCAAGCTCTTTTTTTGAGAGATTGTCCATACGCTTACTATGTTCATTGTTTTGCCCATCGACTACAACTAGCATTGGTTGGGGCTGCTGAAAGTGAGGTATCTGTTTGTTCATTTTTTTCGAAGTTGACTCTTATTATAAACATGTTTGGTGCATCTTCTAAACGTCAAGCACAGTTACGTGATGCACAAATTGCTGAAATTCAAAAAATGATAGCTAGTGGTAATCGTGAAAGGGGCAAAGGTGCAAATCAGATTGGTACATTACAAAGGGCTGGAAAGACTCGTTGGAGTTCACACTTTGAGTCAATTTGTAGTGTAGTAGACATGTATGTGGCTGTGATGACGGTTCTTGAGAGCATAATTGAGCGAGACTCTGATAACAAGACAAGGGGTGAAGCTGCGACTATTTTGGAAATAATGAGGACATTTGATTTTATATTTACCTTGCGGTTAATGCAGAGAATTATGGCAATTTCGAATTTGCTTTGTGAGTCCTTACAAAAAAAATCTTTGGATATTTTAAGTGCAATGGACTTAGTCTCATCTACTAGGGAATTGCTTAACACTCTGAGAGAAGAAGGTTGGGATTATCATTATAACGAAGTTGTGAAAGTTTGCACAGAGTATGACATTGATATACCTGATATGGATTCTTGTTACAAGTCTTCCACAAGAAGCTCTTCTCGACGGTATGATTCCGTTACTGCTTATCATCACTATCGTTTCGATATATTTAATGTTGTTATAGATTTTCAAGTGAAGGAGATCAATAATAGATTTAATGATGAGGCTGTGGAACTTCTCAAACTAAGTACTTCATTGGATCATCGAGATGGTTTTAAGTTGTTTGATATGGATCATATTTGCACACTTGCTGAGAGGTTTTATCCTGATGATTTTTGTGAACAAGATTTACGTTATTTGAGGATTCAGTTAGACCATTATAAATTGGATATTATTCGGCATGAGAAGTTTCAGAAAATATCATCAGTTTCCGAGTTATGTCAACGATTATCTGAAACAAATAAGAGAGAAACCTATCATTTGATTGATAGGTTAATTCGTCTTGTTCTGACTCTTCCTGTTTCTACGGCAACAACAGAGCGAGCATTTTCAGCAATGAAGATTGTGAAAACAGTTATGCGCAATAAAATGGAAGAAGGGTATTTGGCAAATAATTTGGTTATCTACATTGAAAGAGAACTATCAAAAAGTATAGATGTAGATTCCGTAATTGATGAATTTTATTCCAAGAAGGATCGCAAAGCTCATCTCCAATAGCATTGTTATTTTTAGTGTTTGGTAGTATGAAGTTTTTACATTACAATTTTGTATCGAATAATGACCATTTCTCATTTTATTTAATATCTTCGTACTTTAGTTTTTAGATATATATTTTTTTAATATCTACCTCGAGTATCAATTAGCCCAGGTGAAGAAAAAATCCTGGCTTCGCCCTTGGTTAGATTCCAAGTAATTGCTATATCATCAGTTTATTAGTCCAGGTTGGTATTTGTCTATTTGAATAGGGGCTTGATATTTGACCAAATACGTTTGTCCGATTCCATTTCGTTTCTTTTCAATGGCCCCTGTTTCGACGTGGCTTTATAAACTCATCTTCTTGGTGCCAACTTTGTGTACTCTAATTATACTTATCGGTCATCATTTTGGTTTTGCAAGAAAATTCCAATGTCGTCTTCTCAAATCTACTTTCTTGTACAATCTTGAGAATTTATTTTTGGCATTATGTCATCCGTTGAACAATATACATTTAAAAAAAAAAGTGATTGGTGCCCTTGTTATGTTTAGTAGTGTATTTTCGTGGAGCTATGATCTTTTCTTGAATTAGTTATCATGTCATTCTACTCACTGTCTATTTCTAAGGGAACTTGGTGTGAAAAGTCATGTTGTACTGATCCAGCATCCACCACGCACATTTTGTAGGAATTAGTGGAATGGGAACATAAGAGTAAAGTTAATGGAAAAATGCATGCTTGTGGTCACGACGCTCATGTCACTATGTTGCTTGGAGCTGCCAAATTGTTACAAAACAACCGTGATAAATTGCAGGTACATAATTGCACACTGCAGGTTCGTTTGGCGTTTATTCAGGTGATTGGAATTTCTAATATTACCTTTTATTTTTAAGGGTACTGTTAAACTCCTCTTCCAGCCTGCGGAAGAAGGTGGTGCGGGTGCCTATCATATGATAAAATCTGGAGCTTTAGATGGAATTCAAGCGATTTTTGGCTTACATGTTAACCCTATGACGCCCACTGGTACAATCTCTTCAAAACCTGGTCCGATGCTTGCCGGATCGGGCCGGTTTTCCGCAACCATTCAAGGAAAAGGTGGACACGCAGCCAGTCCACATAGAAGTAGGGATCCAGTTCTTGCCCTTGCTATGACAATTCTAGCACTCCAACAAATAGTTTCTCGAGAAACTGATCCACTAGAGGCCAGGGTATTGGTTTTTCCTTTTTCTTTTTTTTGTATGTGATGTTTTAATGTATACTCTTATTGTAATTCCAAGGCTATATGTTCGGCCTATATCATCGATAAAAATGAGCTCTTGTTTGTCTCCTAACGTGCATGTGTGGTGATAGGTAATCTCTATTGGGTATGTACAAGGTGGTGAAGCATTGAATGTAATCCCTGATACTGTCAAATTTGGTGGCACTTTCCGGTTCTTGGATTCTGAAAGTTTTTCCTATCTTCAGCAAAGGATCACAGAGGTAACATTACATTTATCTTTGGTCCTCGATAATTAATTAATCTCAGGAAATATTGTTTTCTATATAATAAATCACTTGCTGATTGAAAAGGTCCTTTTTTGTTCTTTAATCGCAATAAGATCAGCACACATATTTCTTGAGCAACTTTACGATTACACAACATATCCATGTTTTTTAGCACATATTATTCTGTACACTTAGTTTTTTTTTTATCATTCCAGCAGTGTTGGTGCTTTACATGTTTCATTGAAATGTTTGATAGAACCAAATATTGCATAAACTGACATAAGAGTGTCGCATACAGGTCATAGAAATTCAAGCAGCCGTGCACCAGTGCACTGCTGTGGTTGACTTCATGGAAGATACACGAATACCTTATCCACCAACCATCAATCATCCTTCAATGTATGAACACGCGAAGGGGGTTGGAGAAAAGTTACTGGGGAAGGATGGGGTTATCTTGCAACCCATTTTCATGGGAGCCGAAGACTTCAGTTTCTATGCTCAGAAAATCCCGGCGGCGTTCTTCATGATTGGATCGAGAAACGAGACTATGAAACCTGTTAGAGGATTACACTCACCCTATTTTGTTGTTGACGAGGATGTTCTTCCAGTGGGCGCTGCTCTACATGCCTCAGTCGCACTCTCTTACTTGGATAGTCATGCTGAAACTCAAATAAATGGAGGGAATAGTACATGATAAAGATTGGATATTGAGATGTATGTGTCAGCATGTTTTCTGGAAAAAACTTGCAGTTCAGTGAAATTATATGAATTGGACCAGCGCCAGAGCTATTTAAATTTCATTCGTAATGAGAGAATGATAACTACCGATAGATTTCATTGTCTTTTGAGGTTCTCGAAATATGTATATTAAGAGGTTGCTGTATTCATGTTGTAAAGAAAGAAGGTGAGATTATTCACCCATGTTTTTAAATGGTTTTTCACTGTTTTATATAATTCATTTGAATTATTTTGATTTATATAACAAATATTTTCTATATATATGTAGATGTAATGATGTATAATTCAAAATGATTGTTTGTTAAAGTCTAGAGCTTAAGGCCGATCCAAAGGCAGAACATTCCAGGAAATGCAAACTTAGTTGGAAATGCAAACTTTAACTAAGATAAAAAAAAAATGATTGTAGCAGTCTAATATGGCTAGCAAGTAATGTTTTGCAAGTTGCAACTGATTGTTACAAAGCAACACGTTTGACGATTGAAGATCACAATGTTGGTAAATTTGATTACGCATGGAACAAAAGAAGAAAAGGAAAGATACCCTCCTTACGGTCTTAACAAACTAACAAACCTAATTTCTCTACTTTGAGGCCTCTATTCTTATTTAATATCATAAAAACACACCAATTGCGTCAGCAAGTTGAATTCGGCTGGACTAATGATCCAATTATCTCCTTAAAATTGTCTTAAAATAATCATAGTGTCACACAAGTTTCATAAGCATAAATGTTAAAGAATAGAGGGTAGCTTTGTGAGCCAAAATTTTCTATTCTCAATTTCTATTCCCTTCTCTATTCTCTCAATCATATATTAACATGTCGCGTATATAGATTATTTGGTGCAGCCGTTGTATGTGCATCCACAACCAATATACGGTGGGGATGGGGTGTTGGGTAGTTATTCCTACAATTTAGGAATCTCCTTTCAATCTCAACCATCGGTTGTACATACAGCGGATGCATATAATAATTTCTCCATGCCCACACAAATTAAGCCCCCACATTAATCATCAAATTGATTAATTTAATATATATTATAGAATTAAATATTTTCTTTCCCCAAATAAAATCATAGATCAGATCTTAGAGGCCCACGTGAATAATCTACTAAGTAAAAAAAAAATCAAAATCTCTTGCAAAAAAAAAATGAAAAAAAAGAAGAAAAACTTAAGATTATATTTATATCTTTAAAAAAATCAAGTGAGAAATAACATTATCAACATCGTTAATTAATGCATTTTGTTTAGTAACAAGTATTCACAGGTTAAACTTAAAATGAAGCACAATTATTACAAAATGTGGTTGTTAACAGGTTTGGAATAATACCCGATTAACCGATTTATTTATGAGTTCGGAACGCCGTTATCCGTGGTTCAAAGAAAGTAAATGACTATTAGGGAAAATTACGAGAATATCCTTCCTTTATTCACTGGACTTCTTACTCCCAAGGGTCATAAATATGATCTTATGATTTTTTCCGAGTGAGTTTATGTATATCTTCCGTTCTTTTTCTTGTTGTCCCCCTTCCATCTTTCCTAATTTTCCCTTATATAGGTATGGGAGGGTGTTTGTGTCACTATGCATGCGCTGCATGTGTTACAAGTGTAATGTTGCATGTATTACAAGTGTCCTTCTATAAGATAAGGTATATCTTGTTGACAAGGCGCTGACTAGGCTGATCCTTATCTTGTCCGAGGGCTGCGGGGAGTTCCGAGGGTTGCTTCTTCTGTTTTCTTTTCTTTGAGGGACTGAGTCTTCTGTTTTCTTTTCTCCGAGGGACTGGATTTCATGAGGAGGTTCACTGGTTGAAGTGAAGTGGGTGTCCGAGGAGGTTTCTGTTCCGGGGATAGTTATTTTCTCATCGGCTCCTTTGGTAAGGTTCTCCGAGAGGCAGATTTGTTTCTTCATGCTCGTGAGAGGGGCTCCAAGAGCATCAGTATGCATGTAAGGCTGTATTCTTGTATATGGATCCCCGTAGTATGGGTTCCGAGCGTTTCTTGTCGTCGTAAGAGTAGTGGCTCCTTCGGGAATCATTCTCCGAGGGCTTCCTGTCTCTGGCTGAGTAACCTTCTTGGCTTGGGCCTTTGGGGTAAATGACTTTAGTGAGTGGTGCTTTGAGTAGGACGTTGCTTTGTGGATTTAACCCTCGGGATGATAACTCCGAGGGCTTTGGGAGTATTCAGCAAGGAAGTATTCTCGTATAGTGGTCCCTCTTGGCGCAGTGATGGATATCAGAGTCGTGTGGATCCATCGGGGTTTACTCTTTTTCCGATGCCACGTTGATATCTTATTTTTATTCATCTTGACTTTCCAAGGGACGCTTTGGTGTCCATTCGGGTGTCACGTCGTACCCTAGTAGGGTATGTGAGTTCCGAGGGATTCTAGTATCTCTACGGGTGCCACGTCATACCATAGTAGGGTATGTGACATACGAGAGTGTTCGTGACGATAGTATCGTCCTTGGGATTAATCCCTAATTTAAGGGTTAATCTTTCGTTTAACTCGTATAATCCCTTATTTATTTTTTAGGGTCAACACTAGCCCCCCCAAATTTCGATCGTTCTCGTAGAGACGAGTGAAATTTTATTTCGTGGCCTTAATATGGCAAAATGGGCTATTCCTTTATTTTTTGGTGATTTTTCCGAAGGGATTGGAGTTTCTCCATTCTTTTTTCTGATTTACGGGGGTATTATATGTATATGAATATATGCTTAAAATACCGTAAAGTAAAATTACCTTTATATTCTTGGGAAGCGGCGGTTCAGATGAAGAGTTACTTTTATAACGGCTCTTTCTAGCCGTTGGATGTCTTAAATGATATTTATTCATCCGTCCGTTAATCTGCAGCAACGGCTAGCGCGTGGAGCGACACGTCGCTTCCTGAGTGGAGACGTGGGGTGCGGGGGACGAGGCACGTCTTTAATGGCGGTTCGCTTATAAATACCTCCGTCCGTACTCTTTCTTCCCCATTCTCTTCACGAAATCTTCAAGCTCCCAATTCTCTCTACTCTTCTAATTCTCTTAAGCAGAAAAGAGGGATTTTTGCTTCTCTTAAAGTTTCTTCTTTTCGCTTCTTTTCTCTTTTATCAATTTTATAGAATTTCTTCTCTTGCTCCAAAAGAAGATGGCTTCCTCTGCAAATACGTCTTCTGCCGCCACTGCTCCTGTTGATGTTCCCGTTTCTGCTGCGACTACGGCTCCCCTCGTGGGACCTGCTGCTGCCACTCGCAAGAAAAGAGCTGTCGTCGCCGAAGGGAGTGGCGTCGTCTCCGCGAAAAAGGCTAGGGTTTCAAAGTCGAAGAAACCCCCTGTCCGTGACTTCTCTAAAATTGAGAATGTTCAATCCGTGGTCACTTATGAACAGGTCATGGATTTATTCAAGGCCACGGGGACCACAATGGCGAATGTGACCGTTCACATTCCTTCGGAGAATCAGAGGGCGTGCTATCCTCCCACGGATATGCTCACTGTGTATTTCGCGCAGGTAAATTACAGGTGGCGCTCATTTATGCCACCCTTTTTCTGCGAAGTTTTCATGACCTGCGGAATCTGTCCGAGTCAGTTAACGCCCAATGGCTATGCCGCCCTCTGCATTTATGTGTTTTGGTGAATTGTCAAGGGGTACGAGTGCAATGTGTACCACTTCCTCTCTATTTTCGATGTGGGGGTGTCGCCTGGGGGATACCCTTTTTATCACGTCCACCACCGAGACCACTCGGGTAACTCCACGAAGAGAATTTTGGGTGCGACGGCCAGTTCGCACAGCGTATGGAAGGATAAATTTTTCTACGTGAAGCCCGTCCGGGGGAAGTGGAATGTGCCCTTCAAATGGGGGGAGGGCGTGACTCCAATTCACACTCTGGCTGAAGATACGGTGCTTTCTCCGGTGGTGGCTCAGCAGCTGTTGATGGAGTCATCGGATTTTTCGTGGTTGTTCGACAGGGCTGGTCTTCACTTTGTAGTAGGTATTAACGACAATGTGAAGAAGCCGCTTTCTGTTCCGAGTTTGTACATGACAGCTTTCAGTAAGTTTTCCTTCTATTACTCGCAAGTTTCTTTAATCCATACTTATTTTTTCCAAGTAGTTTTTCATACTCTTTTGCTGCTCGTACTGATGCTTTTGCATGGTGCAGAGGAGGTGATGGCAAGGTATTATCTAGCACCAGGGGTTGAGGAGGTAGCCCCTAGTGCCCGTAGCGAAGCTTCCGAGGGGGGGACCACGAGGGAGTAGAAGTACAGTCTCCGGAGAAGGATGGGATGGATACGGAGGCCGAGAAAGTTTATGAAAGTATCCCGTCTCCCTCCGAGGATGTTGGGGGAGCGCCCCTGGAGGCTATTCCGTTGCGGCAGGTGGCTCCCTCGTCTGCTTTGACTTGGAGATCTGCTTCCGAGTCCAACACTGGCAGTCTTCCGAGGAGCTCGCAGGGAGTGCAATCTCCGAGGGCTGAAGAAGAAGAGTTTTCGGGATCCCTCGCCCATCATTCCTGATCCTTCCCCTACTCGTCCTCGTAAGTTTCTTTCTTTTTTCTGCTCTAGTACTTTATCTGTGTTAGCCCCTTCGAATTCCGTTATTATTATCTGACTGCATATTCTGTTCTCGTAGATGTAGATAAGGGAAAAGCCCCTGTGTTTCTGGGTGCGGATTTGTTCGCTCAATTACTTCATCAGGACTCAGAGGAGCCATCCGAGAGAATCGGCCAAGGTCCTGCGGATTTATTGAAGGATTTGGAGGCGAAGAGGGAGGTGTGGGATACTTTGCTCCGGGGAGAAGGTCCCTCAGCCACTACAGAGGTTCCTGAAGCGGTTATGACGGAGGCGGTGGCCGCGACTCCCGCTACCGTTATTCCTTCTCCGATAGGAGATCTCCCGAAGAGGGTTCCTCTGCGGAGGTCAGCTTCCGATGGAGATTTTTCATCTCAAGTACCCGAGAAGGAGCCTTCGACTGTAGGGGAGGCATACCACGAGATCCTCCACTTCTTCGGATCTTCTCTTACTGCGCCCGCGGAGGGGTATCAGTTTTTGCGGGCCAGTATGGTATGGATGGAAACCATCGTAAGTGCTTGTCCTCCGGTTGTTTTATTTTTAGGTAATTTTTCCCGCATTCTTCCTTATATTTCTTGTCTTGTCATGCAGTCTAGGAAGACTCGGGAGGTTATTACTGCAGTAGAGCAGCGCCATTCGAGGGAGGTGGCTGAAATAGGATCTCTCCGAGGGCAGGTGACTTCTCTCCGGGCCCAACTCTATGAGGCCGAATCAATGAGGGATGTTTTTCGGACGAAGTTGGAAGCCAGTGACTTCGCTTGGAGGGAAGATCAGAGAGCCAAGGAAGTGATGCGACTCACTTTGCAGAGGATGCAGTCGGCTTACGACAAACTGGAGGCGTCCGAGGGGACTGTCCGGGCTCAGTTGACTCTTCTGGAGAAGGAGAAGGTGGAGTCCGAGGAGATTCTTCGTGCTCGGGTGGAAGTTTTGGAGAAGGAGAAATCGGAGTGGTTGGAGCGAGAACAGGAGCTTCAATCTCGGGTCAAGGAGTTGGTGGATTTGAAGATAGCCAAGGTAGTGCCATAGGAGGAGGTGCAAGCCTGGATTGACGAGGCCGTTCGGTATGCAGCAGCGGAAGCGGAGCGCCAATATGCTTCCTTGTCCGCCCGGGAGTCCCTTGGGCATATGCTATGGGGATGGCTAGAGTGTGCCACTGTAGCCCGTGGAGTGATGCCCTCGGGGGTGAATTTTGGCGGCAATTTTGATGTCAAGAAGCTTGCCAAGCCGTCTCCCGAGCAGGTTCAGAGCCTTCTTGAAATGTATGATGCGGCGATGACGCCCAGGGGCTCCCCTGCTCCTCCTCCGACTGCGTCCAATCTTGGTGCTACTGGATCGAGTGGAGTTTTGCCTCCGAGTTCCTCTGTTAGTCTCCCCGGGGGCTCGAATAGGATTCTTTCTTTCTCCTTTCTCTTTTTTTTTTCTTTCTTGCTTTTGTAAACTTTTCCGAGAGCTTCTCGGACTTATGAATGAACAATTTGTCCTATTCTTTTCTTTCTATTTTGTCTTATTTGTCCACTAGCTTGAGATAGTAATAAACTATTAGCATGCTTATATATAAAACTTATTCCCTTTAATCTTCTTCAAAAAGGTAAGCTAAAGACAAAATCCTTTATTTGCTGACTAAGTACATAGCTTAGCAGGACGTGTCAAATCATATGCATGCTTAAGAGTTATTTATCCTAATTAAGGACACTCATTAGCACGTGTCATGCCCCTAGGAGTGGGTGGGACAGCTCCAGCTTCTTTCCATGGGATTAGCTTATCGCATATAATATGTTAACAGTAATATTTATACTCATCCATAAAATCTATCTTACTTTAGCAGATAAATCATTTTAATTTCTTCCTTTAGAAATCTATTCTCGTAGGACTTAGTGTTTGCTTTCGTAGTTGTATTCAATACTTTTTCTTCGACTTTTGTATAAGAATAAACGGAAAACTTACTATTAAGGATGATGCCACCACATCACAGGCATGGGGGGTCCACATCATCAGATAGTTCTTCTCGGAGTCGTGCCCGAGTTGTCCCTGGATCCCAGGTTTATAGTGCGTCCTCGGAAAGTTCTTCCCCGGGGCAGCGGAATAGGCTAGTTGAGAATCAAGTGACCATTGGGACAAGCTCATCTTCAAGGGTGGGGAATAGGTCATCGTACACGGATTCTCGAAGGATGGACCATATAAGGGATGTGTTCTTGGGTAGAGAAGCGTATTCTCTTGCTGATGAGCGTTCTGTATTTAACTTAATACCTTTGAGCCCCTCAAGGCTGATAGGTCGGGGACGGGTTGGTTCCGCCGTTAGTACTGTGTATGGAGAGTCTCTAGTAACTCTTTTTACGGAATTCAATCTGAATTTCGATGATTTTGACGTGATTGTGCCCTCTCCAGATCAGAGAGCATATGATCCTCCTCTTGGATTCTTAACTGTCTATTGTGACCAAATGCACTGTGGACTACGGGTGTTTTTCCACCCTTTTCTTCGATCGCTCTTCCAGTACTGGCAAATCTGTCCGAGCCAGTTAACACCCAACTCGTATCGCCTTTTAGTGGGATACGTTTTATGCTGCGAGCTCCTTAACCTTCCCCTGTCCCCGTATCGGGTGGGGGCAATTTTCATCCTTCGGCCTTGTTCAGACGGAGTCCCCCTTTTCAGCCTGGCCTATCGGGACGTCGAAAAAGCCTTTACTGGTACATCCAGTCCTCGCACTCGTAGGGGGGACTGGAGGCGGAGGTTTTTCTTCGTCCGTTCGAAAGGCCATTCGGCCCGATCGTGGGGAGTGCCCATCCGATGGGGCTTGGGATACGTTTCGCCCATATCCGAGATGTTGGGGCGGGAATGGGAGGAACTGAGTCATTCCGGGTTATTTTCTGGCTCGTACGATATTACCAGCCTGCTTGCGTGTCCTGAAGCTCTTATTCTGGCAGGTCTTCAAGAGGGAATGATGAGAGAGAACTCGCCAATTCGTCCTCTTCATGGCAACTTCTATTTCCGTAAGTCTGTAGACTTGTCGACTTCTCTTTTATCAACCTGTGTGCCCTCGAAATCATCATATATTCTATACTTGTCTATAGGTGCTGAGATGTCGGCTTTTTCTATAGATCCATTTAATGGTGTTTTTCTGGGGCGAGCTCTGCACGGTATGCGGCGGGCGTCGGAGGGCGCTTCCGATACCTTCGTGACGGTTACGAGGGCTGATTCTTCTTCGGAGAGACAGGAATCGGAGGGTTCGCCCGTGGCAGCCCCCTCAGTGAGCTTTGTGATTCCTCCTAGGGTAGAAAATCCGGTTACAGCTCTTTCTCCGATAGATTATCCAGTGCCTCCTTTGGTGTCGCAACCCTTTCCTCGGATTTCCGATATCGTTAATGCTGTGGAAGGAGGTCCCGAGCGCATACCCGTGTCACTGGCCGGAGGAATTCCTCCTCCCGTGGGATCCTCTCTTCCGGGTGCTGACCCAGGATTTTCTCCCCTCGGAGAGGTATCAGGGTTTTGCCGAAATTTTCTTAGCGGTCTACTGAATGTTACGGATTGTGAGCTCATGAGGACCCTTCCTTCCTCTCGTCTTCAGGATTTAGTTTGCAAAAACCTGTGTGAGGTAAATGCTCATTTTATTTGCAAATTTTGGTTACTTACCTTTTATTTCTTCGGTAGTGATTCCTTCGTCTCCATTCAGATTTATATGGTGCTAGATGCCATCGGATCTCGGGGGTGTTCCTCTTCAGATCCTGGCCTGGTATATCGCCGTCGGGACGAGTTAGAACATGGTTTGTTGGAGGCTCAAACGGAGATTTCCCGCTTGCAGGAAGAGCATGAAGCTGCTAAAGCGATTCACGAGATGGTCCTTCAGATTGAGAGGGATAAGTCTTGGGAGGTGGAGCGCCAGTTAATGCTAGAGAGGACCCGGGTGACGAGTTTTCAGGCGAGTTTGGAGGAGTTGAAGGGTCAGCTTCTCTACTCCGGTGAGCAACTACTGCAGACGATTCGGGAACGGGATGCGGTAACTCATCGGGTGCTGGAGATTACTCGTGCCCACGACGTTGCTTTGGTGATGGCCCGGGTCCGGGCTGTTTTGGATATCGCGGGTCTTTCAGCTTTGAGGGAGTCTTTACAAAAGGAGATGCGCGATCTGGTCCGCATCGGGTATCGATTTGGTACGGATGCGGTTCAAACATTGCCAGA
This sequence comes from Linaria vulgaris, assembly GCA_948329865.1. Lineage (NCBI taxonomy): Eukaryota > Viridiplantae > Streptophyta > Magnoliopsida > Lamiales > Plantaginaceae > Linaria > Linaria vulgaris. The sequence continues at coordinate 81,463,238 of OX415253.1, forward strand.
GTGCCCCGGGGACTTGGTCATTTCCGAGCTTAATCTTCATCCCATCTTTCCTGAAGATAGTCCCGTAGCATCCGAGGGCGTGTTATTGGCGGATCCAATAACCCTATCCGAAGAGCAGCGTCGTCGCCTTATCCGAGAAGGGAAGCGTCCTTTGCGAGAGGAGTAGTTTGTAGTAGATAGTATTTGACTTGTAGTAGGTGGTCTTTTGGGGTCCGATGACTGTTTATCTATAGTAGATGGCTCCTCGGGGTTAGGTTGCTTATAATGATTTCCTGTGTAAGGCTACCATTTTTGTTTTGCAAACCTATGTACCCTATCGGATTCGACTGTATCGTAACCATCTATTTATGAACAAACAGTTTTATTTATGCAACAATGATGATGTTACATCAAGCATAGTATCTTCTAAGATTGAAGGAGTTCCACGTATTGCGAAGAGTGGCGCCTTCGGAGTTGGCAAGTAGATAGGTTGCGGGTCCGATAATTCTCGCTATCTTGTAGGGTCCTTCCCATCGGGGTTCAAGCTTACCTACGTTTTTGGAGGCTCCGACCCGTTTTAGCACTAAATCACCCACTTGAAAAGTCCTAAGCTTTATCTTGGCGTTATAGTATCGTGCCATCCGAGTTTTGTATTCCTCAGCCCGAACGGCGGCTCGGATTCTTCTCTCTTCAAGGAGATCAAGGGCCAGGGCTAAGTTAGCACTATTGGCCACTTCTTCGTATTCTTTGACTCGCCAACTCTCGATCAAGACTTTGGAGGGTACCACTGCTTCACAACCATAAGATAGGCTGAAAGGGGTTTCGCCTGTGGTGGTATTTTGTGTGGTCCGATAGGCCCATAATATACCGGGTATTTCTTCAACCCATTTGGCTTTGTGCCAGTCGAGTCGGGCCTTCATATTTTTCAGGAGAGTGCGATTAGTTCTCTCAACTTGTCCGTTGGCTTGAGGGTATCCTACCGAAGCAAAACGGTGCTTAATCTCCCAATGATCACACCACTTTTCTAACCTTTGGTCAGTAAATTGCAGGCCGTTGTCACTTACCAGGCTCCGAGGGACCCCAAAACGGCACAGAATGTTCCTCCATAAGAAGTTAATGACCGCCCCTGCAGTTATTCGGGCTAAGGGCTCCGCCTCCACCCATTTGGTGAAGTAGTCTACTGCCACGAGTAGGAACTTCTTTTGACCAGCATCGGGAATAAGTGGACCTACTATGTCTATTCCCCATTTGGCGAAAGGACATGCGGTCAGATGGGGTTCCCATGGAGCCGCTGGCTGGTAAACCCGAGGGGCATAAGCTTGGCATGACTTGCACTTTTCCGCGTGGTTTTTGCAATCTTTGGCCATCGTGGGCCAATAATAACCCTGCCGGATTATCCGTCCGACCATGCTTCCGCCACTGGTATGGCTGCCACACACCCCTTCGTGAGTTTCCGCAAGGACAAGTTGAGCCTCCTCTTCATTTAAACATCGGGCATGAGGGTAAGAGTATGTCTTTCGGAATAGTATTCCGTCTTTAAGGAAATACCGGATGGTCTTCTTAGACATCATCCGTCGGACAGATTTGTCCTCGGAGTATCCTTCAGGATCTTGCAAGTATGCTTTAATGGGCGTTATCCAGCTTATCAAAGGATTTGTCGTGGTGACGCTCACCTCTTCAGGTTCAGTCCTCTCTGATTCGCTCATATGTAACAGAGTGATTTTCCGAGTACGAATGGTGGTCAATTGTGCAGCCATTTTGGACAAGGCATCGGCTTCCTGGTTATCCCCTCGGGGAATCTGCACTAATTGATACTCATCAAACCGCGCTTTGGCCCGATGGACTACTCGAAGATAACTCTGCATCCTCTCTTCTTTGGCTTCATAGGTGCCCTGAACTTGCTGGACAATTAACTGAGAGTCGCTATACAGGCGGACTTTTAGTATTCCGCCTTCCCGAGCGAGCCTCATTCCGATAAGGAGGGCTTCATATTCGGCTTCGTTGTTGGATACGGGGTAATCAATTCTAACTGCGAAATGTAGCGCCTCCTCCTCGGCTTCCGTGTTAATCAAGATTACTCTGGCTCCGCCATGTGTATTTACGGAGGAACCGTCCACGTAGACATGCCACAGAGGTTCTTTCCTTTCAACTCCGATTCCTGTAAGTTCTACTACAAAGTCTGCTAGCACCTGGGCCTTGATGGAAGGTCTCGGGGCATAGGAGATATCATACTCCGTTAGCTCGACGGCCCATTTTATCAGTCTCCCCGAGGTCTCGGGTTTGTTGAGAATTGCCCGTAGAGGGTGCTTAGTCAGGACAGTGATCGGGTGGGAGAGAAAATACGGGCGTAATCTACGCGCCGTGGTAACCAAAGTGAGTACAAGTTTTTCTATCAGAGCATATCTGGTTTCCGTTCCGAGGAGAGTTTTGCTAACGTAGTAGACCGGATGATGCTCCCCATCGTGCTCTTTGACCAATACCGCTCCGATAGCCTCCTATCCTACGGACAAGTACACGAAAAGTTCTTCCTGGGGTGAAGGTTTGACCAGCAAGGGTGGTTTTACCATATAGCTTTTTAATTCCTGGAGAGCTTCTTCACATCGTAAGGTCCACTGGAATTCTTTGATATTCCGAAGGATTTTAAAGAATGGGAGTCCTTTCTCTGCTGACTTGGAGACAAATCGGCTGAGGGAGGCCATTCGCCCGGTCAGTTTTTGCACGTCCTTTATGGATTTCGGAGTTGGTAACCCAATAATTGCTTCGGCCTTCTCGGGGTTAACTTCTATTCCCTTCTCGGTAACCATGAATCCCAAAAATTTGCCTCCTCGGATACCGAATGAGCATTTCCTAGGGTTTACCTTCATTCCAAAGCGATCCATGATAGCCAGTGTTTTTCGCAAGTCTTCGGGATGATCTTTCGCGGAACGACTTTTGACGACCGTGTCGTCTACATATACTTCCACAGTTTTTCCGATGAGCCCCGCAAACATGAGGTTCACCAATCATTGGTATGTAGCTCCTGCGTTCTTAAGTCCGAAGGGCATGACTAGATAACAAAAGGTACCTGCATCCGTAATGAAGCTGGTTTTGTCCTGGTCCGGGAATGCCATCGGGATTTGATTGTATCATTGGTCCCCATCCAGAGTCGACAGGAGTGCACAACCAGCGGTAGAGTCGACCAATTGGTCTATGCTTGGTAAGGGATATCAGTCTTTTGGGCAAGCATCATTGAGATTGGTAAAGTCAACGCACATCCTCCATCTTCCTCCCGACTTAGGGACCAAGACCACGTTGGCCAGCCATTCGGGATACACGACCTCTCGGATTTGTCGTAAGCTGAGAAGCCGTTGAATTTCTGATCGGATAATCTTGTTGCGTTCGGGCCCCATTCTTCTCTTCTTTTGTTGAATGGGTTTAGCCCCCGGCTTTACATTAAGGAAGTGTTGGCATACCTTATTGCTGATCCGTCCGGGGGGACCTCCTTCCCATGCGAAAATGTGACAAAATTCCTTTAGAACGGATATCATTTGGGCCTCCAACTCAGGTTCCATATTAGTGCCCATTTTGATCGCCCTAGCGGGATTTCCTTCCACAAGTTCTATCATCTTGAGCTCTTCAATGGGTTGGACTCGGGTTTCTTCTACTTTCCGTTTTTTGCTACTATCCGAGGGGTTCTCGTCCTCTTCGGGGAGTAGGGCATTCATTCGGCATTCTCTGGCTCTAGCTTGATTTCCTCGGACTTCTCCGATGCCTGCCAAGGTAGGGAATTTTACCTTGAGGTGGAGGGTAGAGGGAATCGCTTCGAATGACCGAATGGAGGGTCTTCCGCATATGGCGTTGTATGTCCTTGACGAAGCCTCCACCACCCAAAATTTGGTGGGTTCCGTTCTTCGTAGGGCTCCTTCTCCCCACGACATTGGCAGGGTCACGGTTCCGAGGGTGTTACAGGCTTCGCCAGAGAAGCCTACTAGAGGGACTTCAGCCACCTCCAGTTGCTCCTTCTTCAATCCCATGGCTAGATAAGTGGGAAAAAACAAGACGTCCACAGAGCTGCCCGTATCTATGAGGATACGCTGAATCCCAAATCCGTAGATAGTAGCTTCAATTACCAAAGGATCTTCGTGGGGGTAAACTATACCTTTCAGGTCTTCGGGTCCGAAAGTAATATTTGGTAATCTGGCCCCTTGGGTGGAGCATACCGGGAGCCCTTGTCCCGCTCGTCTGGCTTCTTTGAGATATTTTGTCTTCTTACCCTGGGGTATTCTGGAAATATCTCCTCCCTCTATCATGTTGATCGTCCGTCCCGAGGAAGGGTTGACCTCGTACGTGTCGGGAGGAGGAGGTAAGTTCCGATACCCTGCGGTCTTTTCCCGTGATCGCCGCGGAGACGCGGCAATTCTTTCTCGAGGGGATCTTTGACGCTTTCTGGTCCTTTCTTGGGACCTCCGCCGATGTTCCGAGGTTTGTTCTCGTGACTGTCGGTGGAGAGTATCTTCTTCCCCGTCAGGTCCTTCTCGGGGCCTCTTCCATACATGCGCTTTGGGCTCTCCGGGATTATTTCTTTTCAGGTAGTTATGCAGATATCCTGCCTCCAGGAGGCGAAGTATCTCTTTTCGCAGGGTAGTACACTCCTCGGTAGTGTGTCCATAAGTTTTATGGAATTTACAGTACTTACCCGTATCCTTATCTTTGTTGGGAAATTTGGCAGGCCGGGGCCAACGCACTTCTTCATTGCCCCGCATTACGTTGAGTACTTCCACAGGAGCTAGGGTCATCGGAGGAAGGGGCACGGGTTTAAGGAATTTCTTGACCGTCTCCCCGCTGTCCTTCCGAGGGAGTGGTTTTCCTTCCTTGCCCTTTTCTTTGGTCTTAGTTTCCTTTTCTTTCTGCTCGTGACGCTCATTGTCATCCTGCTCTAACCCTCTCTTTGTATGATCAGCCTCTTCCATCAGAATATGAGTCTCAGCTTGTTGCATGAGTTCATTCATGTCCGTGACATGATTCCCCATCAGGTATCAGAAGAACTCTCCCGTTCGGAGTCCCTGTGTCAGAATATCGGCCATAATGGTTGGGCTGACGTTCGGAACATCTAGCGCTTCGTCCGTGAAGCGTTTTATATATTCCCGAAGGGATTCATCCTTTCGTTGTTTGATGGTAAAAAGATGAGTGGCCGATTTGGGATATCTACGATTACAGGCGAAGTGGCGTATAAACAGGTGAGCCAATCGGTCAAAGTTGACCACTGAATTGGGAGGGAGATGGGTAAACCAGGATTGGGCTCGTCCTCCGAGGGTAACGGGGAACACTCGGCATAGAACATAGTCGGGGGCAGACGATAGATCCATTCCTGCCAAATATTGGTGTATATGATCTTGCGGATCTCTCCCATCGACTTCTCCTGTATATAATGGCACATTAATAGGCCGCATTCCTGAAGGAATCGGAGCAGAAGCTATTTCAGGAATGAAAGGAGATGTCTTAAACGTCGGATCTTCCTTGGGCCCTACAGTCCTCTTGAGATCTCCTACTTCCTTTCGTAGATCTTCAAGGATTCCCCATAAGGTTGGCTCTCCGTTGGGAGTGATAATGGTGGGGGCGATATACGGGAAGAGACCTTTCTTCCCTTTGGAGTATCCTCGGAGTCTCCAGATGATCATAACACCTCTCCGAGGAGTTTCCTGGTACCACGAGATTGGGGTAGGGCATTGTGCCCCTCTTGCATAAACCTCGCCTTCTTCCGAGGGGTAATCTCATCGGTGCGGAGATCCTGGGACTGTTTCCAATGGACTCTCGAATTCTCGGTGATTAACTCGAGTGGTGGCTTCCACTAGTCTTTCAAAAACGGATCGGAGAACATTGATGAAATCCCTTTCGTCGGAACGGCGATTCGCCACGGTTTCCTCCGAATTGTCCAAATGGGGCGGGTGGATTTCACTGTGAAACAAATTTTCCATAGTTGGTTTGCTTTCTTGAGCACGCTCGAGGACAACTTCTATGGCGTTCCCACAGACGGCGCCATTTTGTTAACAGGTTTGGAATAATACCCGATTAACCGATTTATTTATGAGTTCGGAACGCCGTTATCCGTGGTTCAAAGAAAGTAAATGACTATTAGGGAAAATTACGAGAATATCCTTCCTTTATTCACTGGACTTCTTACTCCCAAGGGTCATAAATATGATCTTATGATTTTTTCCGAGTGAGTTTATGTATATCTTCTGTTCTTTTTCTTGTTGTCCCCCTTCCATCTCTCCTAATTTTCCCTTATATAGGTATGGGAGGGTGTTTGTGTCACTATGCATGAGCTGCATGTGTTACAAGTGTAATGTTGCATGTATTACAAGTGTCCTTCTATAAGATAAGGTATATCTTGTTGACAAGGCGCTGACTAGGCTGATCCTTATCTTGTCCGAGGGCTGCGGGGAGTTCCGAGGGGTTGCTTCTTCTGTTTTCTTTTCTTTGAGGGACTGAGTCTTCTGTTTTCTTTTCTCCGAGGGACTGGATTTCATGAGGAGGTTCACTGGTTGAAGTGAAGTGGGTGTCCGAGGAGGTTTCTGTTCCGGGGATAGTTATTTTCTCATCGGCTCCTTTGGTAAGGTTCTCCGAGAGGCAGATTTGTTTCTTCATGCTCGTGAGAGGGGCTCCAAGAGCATCAGTATGCATGTAAGGCTGTATTCTTGTATATGGATCCCCGTAGTATGGGTTCCGAGCGTTTCTTGTCGTCGTAAGAGTAGTGGCTCCTTCGGGAATCATTCTCCGAGGGCTTCCTGTCTCTGGCTGAGTAACCTTCTTGGCTTGGGCCTTTGGGGTAAATGACTTTAGTGAGTGGTGCTTTGAGTAGGACGTTGCTTTGTGGATTTAACCCTCGGGATGATAACTCCGAGGGCTTTGGGAGTATTCAGCAAGGAAGTATTCTCGTATAGTGGTCCCTCTTGGCGCAGTGATGGATATCAGAGTCGTGTGGATCCATCGGGGTTTACTCTTTTTCCGATGCCACGTTGATATCTTATTTTTATTCATCTTGACTTTCCAAGGGACGCTTTGGTGTCCATTCGGGTGTCACGTCGTACCCTAGTAGGGTATGTGAGTTCCGAGGGATTCTAGTATCTCTACGGGTGCCACGTCATACCATAGTAGGGTATGTGACATACGAGAGTGTTCGTGACGATAGTATCGTCCTTGGGATTAATCCCTAATTTAAGGGTTAATCTTTCGTTTAACTCGTATAATCCCTTATTTATTTTTTAGGGTCAACAGTGGTATTTATAGTGGATAAAATTATTAATACTCTAATAAATGCAATCTATATTGATGTGAAAATATTACTACGTTTTATCAAACTAACTACAGTCTCCATATTGCATATAGCTACATATATATAAAAACAATATTGAATATATAACACTAAGTGTGCACAACGAGAGAGTATGTTCTTCACAGCTTTTGGGAATCAAAGAAATGAATAAATACGTGATTGGAACTTTATAGAGATTGTGAAATATACAATTATAATGCAATGCAATATTACTTCTTATATTTTTCATTTTATTTTTTAAATGACATTTTATTTTATTTTTTGATTGCAAGAGGTTTGGATTTCTTTACCTAACAGATTATTTGATTTCTTTACCAAGGATATTATGTTAGTGACCACTACATGATTTATTTGGGGAAAGAAAATATTTAACTCCATAATATAGATTAAATTAATTAATTTGATGTTTAATGGGGGGGCTTAATTTGTGTGGGCCTATACATGCCACGTGTCAATATATGATTGAGGGAATAGAGAAGGGAATATGAATTGGGAATAGAAAAATTATGCTCATCACTATCTCCATATATCTACCACTTTTTCTTGTGTTTCTCGGGCGAAGACACTTACAAGACTTTCACGAGTCATCTTTTCACGTCTCTAATTCAAGCAGGATTTCACACGTTCCTGGATGATGATGGCTTACCCAAAGGAGAAAACATAAAGTCTGAGATAGGAAAAGCAATCGGTGAGTCCAAATGCTCGATCATTATCATGTCGAGTGGCTACTCTTCTTCGAGATGGTGACTTGAAGAACTTGTGATGATTCTTGATCACAGAAGGAGGAACGGGCATGTCGTTTGACCTGTCTACTACGACGTGGAGCCGACTCAAGCACGAAATCAGTCGGGAAGGTTAGGAGAGGCTTTTGCGCGTTATGAGATAGAAGTTGAGCATGAAACTGATTAACTAGGAAAATGGATGATATACAAGAAAAAGCTGTGGAGGGAAACACTCAGAGAAGTATGTTTGGTTGGAATGGTTTTAAAAAATTAAGTTAACGGGTAATTTAATTCTATTCCTTTTGCTCTTGTGATCGAGTTAGTGGACAACAAGTCAAAACACATTAGTATTGTTCATTAATGGACAAGCTAAATGTTTTTATGAAGGAATAGGAATTCTGCTTATCAGGTGATGATAGGGACTGAATATATGATTAATATTCCATTTAAAGATATGAATTGTTTTACAAAAGGATAGGCAAAAAGAATACTTTTAGACTTTTGAACATTGAACATTTGGACCAAGTCCGTGTACCTTAGATAGAGTTTTTTGCATGAAGATGAACCGAACTAAGTACAAACTTCATGTATTCTACCTCGATTACACCCAATTGCGAGTTAATATTAGAGAAACAGAGTGCAAGAGAAGGGGGTGAGAACTTGAGAGAAATTCCGTTGTTGTATAATTTGATCGCCTTTTTGAAAGCAACTAACAACTTTAAAAGTAAATGACAACTCTACCCTTCAAAGACTTACAATTTACAAAGTACTGGACTTTACTAAATAAACATGAACACAAAATAGTTCTTTAGCAAAAAGCATTAGTTCTAGAAATGGAACTCTTCAGATCAACGACTACTCTTCCTTCCCCTCTCATTGTTCTTCTTTTTCATGTCCTGACTGTGGTCGCAGTTTGGAATCGTGGCAGTTTATTTGGGTGAGCTTTTGCCTTCCAAGCTTCCTTCAGTTGCCAGCAACTCACTCTTCTTCTATATTGCTGATGTAAGCTCTGATTTCTTAATTTCCCCAAAATTGGTTGAGAATTTAGAGTTTAGAGTTAAGACATAAATTGTATTGTGAATGTTGACTTTCTCACTTTTAGTAGTTTGCATGTTGACTTCATCAATTCCCGTCAGCATTCTGACAATCTAGCAGGATCCTATAAAACCCAACCCTCTCAATGATCTTGGAGCAGAAAAAATGAAACCAGTTTTACAAGTAAAAAGAAAAAATGTATTTTCTTCTTGTTTGTATAGTTTTCATTTTCACCGTTTCAGTACTAGTAGTAGGATAATGATACAAGTTCAGATTTAATAAGCCCAATTCGTACAAGGCTCAGGCGTGTGCATAAGAAACCAAATTGGAAATGAAACTAACCGTAAGGTTATTTGTTCCTTTTCGAGTCGGAACTCAACTCATAAGAAAGCAATAGAAGAACTATAACACACTCCAAATATTTTTCATAGAAAAAACAAAGTCATTACATAATGCAATATTGAATTTAATACGCTAGGGATCATTTGAGAAATTGACCACTAACCCACTACTTCCTAATACTTAATTAAACACACATTTAATATTTATATAATTAGAATATTAATAAAATACACAATTGGAATAATTAAATAAAAGTTACTAGAATTCATTTGTTAGAGTTTGTAGTCATGGGTCCAATTTGGTTTCTTATGCACGCGCCTGGGCCTTGTACGAAAATGATACAAGTTAGCCCAATTCGTACAAGGCCCAGGCGTGTGCATAAGAAATCAAATTGGACCCATGACTACAAACTCTAACAAATGAAGTCCATCAACTTTTATTTAATTATTCGAGTTGTGTGTTTTATTAATATTCTAATCATGTAAATATTATATGTTTTTAATTAAGTATTAGGAAGTAGTGGGTTAGTGGTCAGTTTCTCAACTGATCCCCAGCGTATTAAATTCAGTATTGCATCATGTAATTACTTTTTTTTTATGAAAAATATTTGGAGTGTGTTATATAGTTCTTCTATTGCTTTCTTAGGAGTTGAGTTCCGACTCGAAAAGGAACAAATAACCTTACGGTTTCTTTCATTGGTGCTTTCATTGAGAGTTGAAATGGCACCGAAACCCGCTACACCAACAATGGACGAGATACTCGCAGCAATGACGAAAAAAATTGATTTGACAGCGCTGGCTCAATCATTGCAGCATCGCATAGATACGGCGATTTCAGAGGCAACGAGTAAGTTGGCAAACAGAATGGAGGCTTTGCTGGCAGATCTAAAAAATAAGGCATTGCACGCGGAGAAAAATCGTGCCGAATGCTCGAGAGTCACAAATCCAGCCTTGATGGACCACACGAAACAGATCCCAAGATGATATTGGAGAAACATAAACATAAAGATTTGCATCCTCAACATTGTGGATATCCAAGTTTCAATTTATACTGCAACGAAAAATCAAGAAACCGCTCTATTGATGTTGTGTTTCTTTGTATCTCCTAGCAATGCATATACTGTATAGCCATTTTCCAAATCTCTAATAGAAGTCTAGCATATAACATGTACCATAATATGTATTTTAAGATATGGAAAAATAAAGTTAACAACACGCTTGTCCCCTTCGTGAAAAAAATAACACAACAGTCCCCTTCGTGAGAAAACAACACAGCTTGTCCCCTTCTTGAGAAATTGGAACGAAAAACCCCTCCGTGGAAAAACAACACGACAATTCCCTTTTAGGAAAACAATACGATAGTTTCTCTTTGAGAAAACAGCACGACAGTTCTTTTCATGGAAAAATAGCACGATTATTCTCTCGTGGGAAAATAGCACGTCTATTCTCTTATGGGAAAACAACACGATTGTTTCCTACGTGAAAAAATAATACGTCAGTTTTCTTCGTGGAAAAACAACACAATAGTTTTCCTCTGGGAAGCAACACGACATTTCCTTTCGCGGGAAACAACACGATAGCTTTCTTCATGGGAAAACAACATAATGGAAAGATAAAAATTTGAGCGTATAGGAAAGTCTTTAGTTTCTTTCTGCTAAATGCCTGCAAACAAGTATTGAGGATCTTGTCGGAAATTGCAAGCTCTAACCTCTTCCATTCGCTTGTTGTAGCCTATGTTTCTCGACAATGCCTACCACTATAATGGCAATGGTTACAAGAAACATCCTTATTGCCATTCTTCGTATCTCACTTGGTGTTCTCAAATTTTTGTTGGTTAGCTTGGCATATAAATGTTTTTACGAAGGATTTCTGCTTATCATGTGATGATATGGACTGAATATATGATTAACATTCAATTTAAAGATATAAAAACAAGAATATGTTTACAAAATGATAGGCAAAAAGAATACTTTTAGGCTTTTGAACATTGAACAGTTGGACCAAGTCCGTGAACCTTAGGTAGAGCTTTTTTTTGCATGAAGATGAACCGAACTAAGTACAAACTTTATGTTTTCTACCCCGATTACGCCCAATTATGAGTTAATATTAGAGAAACATAGTGCAAGAGAAGGGGGTGGGAACTTGAGAAAAAAAATTGTTGTATAATTTGATCACCTTTTTGAAAGCAACTAACAACTTAATTAAAAGTAAATTACATCACTTTTTGAGAGGACCCTTTTTATTTATATTTTTATATTCATTCTCTACTACAACTCCTAAAATCCTTGGTTTAGATATTTATAATCAAGTCAAAAGTCCAAATACGACATCACTTTGAATGGTAGATTAGATGCTAGGAGGTAGAGCACTACTCCAACACCCTTTCAATTACCGTTATACCCTCCACCTTTTCTTTCCAAGATTTCTCCAACTTTTAAGATATTTCACTTATACCCCATACCTTAAAGGTCTCTATTTTTGGTGCTTGAAAATGGTATCAGAGCATGGTTTATTTATTCTATGTGGTTATTTATCTATTTATTTCAACTCTTTATTACCTTATGAGAGGAGTTTTGCAAAAACATGAGTGATCCAGTTATGGATGACATTTGGGATCTCATCATATGGGCTCCTATGAAAGGAAACGCATGTACGAGCATTAAAGGGCGAATTGCCGCCCTAACCAGATACCTTAATTTCCACAAAAGAGAATTGAGGAACCATGATGTTCTACGTTGTAGCATGGAACAAACAGGACAAATATGTCCTATCCAGAGAACCAGACTTGAACAAATCAGGCTGGTAGAGATTAGCTTAAAAAAGGCTAATAAACAGAGTTCAATACTAAGCCTCTAGAATGCCTGGTATTACACTTGAACGAGAGCTCCAAATCTTGATAACTAAGTTAGATGACCTAGCTAGTTATAGACCAGACGATCTCCATGCCATTAGAGTCAAATTCATTAGAGTTAATGGTCTCTTGGCAAGTATCGCGAGAATTAATAGATTAATCACTGAACGTAATAACCGTTCTTCATGAGTAATCTAGTTTTGCCAGATTTCCACGAGCTCATGCCAGATAGCGCCAAGCTATCACAGGACCTCAGGGAAGTCCAGAAAACAGTTCAAGCATATGGCAATCACCAATACCATGTGCCCGAGCATCTGCAGGAAATCAGAGACAAGCTTGAAACCATGTCTCGAAGACAGAAGGAGATCTTGGGGATTTTACAAGATATCCAGCAACGAGTCAAGAGCTTAGAATCCGTGCCAAGATTGTCCGAAAGAAGGAAAGTTGGATGGTTGCCACCATCTTTCGGGAATGAGCCTTTACTACATCAAAAGGGCAAAGCAGTCCAGGTCAAAAGAGAGATGACCACGAACGAGAAGCTGGAAGCCCGAATAAGAGGAGAACCCAACACCAAGTGAAATCATGGCCAGATTCAGGATTGACGATTTCAACTTCGAGATCGGACGAGACCTTTCTGATCTTGCAGATTCATTTTCAGGTCTCAACCTGGAAAACGTTCAGACGTTTGGTGCAATTGTACCAAGTCAAGGTCCTCCACCCGGACAATCAACTATTACCGAAGGCGCAGGATCTTCCATCCCTAATCCAGACCCAATTCAGGAAGAGCCCATTCGGGAAGAGCCAATCCGAGAAGAAGCCATGCCACACCAACATGATTTTGTCGCGGGAAATATGTACAATCGTATTCCAACTAGAGCAAGAGCCAGAAGGCCAGATGTTCATGGAACACCATACGGGAGATCGCAACTCGATCCAATCCACCCGTACGGGCTTATGCTCAATTTGGATATTTTGGATTTCAAGAACCGCGAAGCCCTGATCGATGAATGGGCAGCAGCAATGAGAATTGCGGCGGCGACGCTTGAACTCGACAAAGAAGGATTCATCATGATGTTACAGATGAGTCTCGAAGGATCGGTCAAGGTCGGATGGGAACATGGAACTCCAGAAGTTAGAAGTGGAGTCCTATCTGGCGAGTCTCTCAAAGACATCGTCGATAGAATGGCAAGGCTTTTCAAAATCTACTTCATCGGAGAAAAATACTTTGTTGATCCCCAGACCGGAGGAGGTGACCAGGAGAAAGTCAGAAGATACGAACAAGCGCTGTATAGCCTGGAGCTACATGACATATGTAGTGTTGATCTATACATCAAGCTGTTCACCGAGTACAGATGGAAGAGCCGGATTGCTGAAGACACGGCGCTTCCCCTATTCTTCGCTAAGATTCCAAGCCCATGGCGAGAAATGTTACTACGTGAATATACTCCTTTGGGGATAGACACGGTGGCTCAAAGGATGTCTTTCCTCAAGGCCAAATTGAGTGAATGGTGCCAGAAGGCAGCAATTCAGAAGAATTTCAAGAGGCTGAAGAGAATCAATAAATCAGCCCGGCTTTGCTGCGACGATAATGACGTCCCAACAGTCGTTGGAGCACCAGAGAGACATCAAAAGAAGAAGCATATGGGATCACCCCTATGAACGAAGAAGCAAGTTCACCAGAAGATCTTCATGGAAGCCAAGAAGATTCTGGTCAAAACAAAAGGCCCGAAGTTATAAATTAGGGCAGAGACCAGGACCGAGCCAAGGAAGGACGTCGTCCAGTCAAGGAAGGACCAGCAGACCACCAGTTAGGCGAACTTTCAGGAGAGCACAAACCCGTGCTAATGAAAGCTTCAAAGATTGTAACTGTTGGACGTGTGGGGCCAAAGGACACATCTCAACGGATTGCCCTGAAAACCAAAAGAGAGGGGTTAGACAGTTCGAGGCTACGCCGGAGTTCGAAGAAGCTGTCTACTTTCAGGACCTTGTTCAGGTATACCGGTTTGAAGATATCCATTCAGACGAAAGTATATATGAGGAAGACGAAGGACCAGATTAGTCTTCAGAGTCAGAATCAGAATCAGACTGAAGACGAGGAGATCTTCCATCAGGAAGTTCAAGAAGACAGGACAGGATTTTTCTCACAGACCAGCATTTCTCACAAAGCCTTGATGAGAATTATGCGAGAAGATCCAAAGTTGAGAGTCTACGATGGTTTCACCATCGGAAAAATGGAAAGAACCTTAGCTCAGCTAAGCTTCAGAAGAAGGAAACATCACATCATCTACAAGGTTACAGCGGGAGAAATTGCTATCCCAATGGAGCTGACCAGTAATGTGATGGAAATGCAACTAGTTCCTATGAATGAGATCAAGGAGGAACTAAGGAGACTCAAGCCGGAAATCGCGCAGAAAATGTCATGGATCCATATCGGAGCCATAAGAATTCTGCTCAAAGCAACATTCAAAGAAGGGATCAATTCCCCAATTGATATTGCCGTGTTTGACCGGAGAATCCAGAACCTACGAGATGCCTGTCTCGGAGGTATTTCAGGAAATCTATTTGCAGGAAAGGTGGCGACATTCATATATCCAAAGATCGCCTTTAACCTAGCCGATAAAGATTTCAGTAGAGTCCTAACTCTACATCAGGATTTCAAAAACAAGGAGTTAATGAAGGAATGAAACCGGCCTTACTCCATTACATACAGTATCTCTTACGCGCTCTCAAATACTCACCATTCAGATCTCTTCCAAAGAAATGAGTTTGTTGAGATACCGGAGATCTTCGAGAAGGTCGCACATGCAGTCAGGCCAGAGATTTCCAGCCTGCCACATATTCATGAGATGGATTTAATAATCCGCGACCAACCAGTTTTTGGCAAGGATACGAGCCAAAGATTCGAGCCCAGAACGGTCTCTTTCCGGGAAAACAGGATGCAAAGCCTCACGTGGAATCGAATTTTCTCAAAGAAGATCATCATCTTCAAACGAGGAATAAAACAGGCAGAGATATTAATTGGCGGAGCAGGAGGTACCCCGTGGTACAAAGTTAAGACGCCCCCAATTTATTTCCACGATACTGGAGCCGATATCTTACTCGACAACAATTTCCTGCAAACATTCAAACGTTTTACGCAGGACAATGAAACAAGACGTCTTATCCTCACAACAACTTGTGATCATAAGATCTTGGTGCAGAGGTTGACACAGGCGTTTTATCGCAAACTCCCAATTCAATTGCGCAGCAAGCGTGGTGATGAAGGACGACTTCTACACCCAAAGATGAAGGACCAGAGGAAATATGGTAAGGCAATCCTACAGCTCAGGATTGAAAGCCTTGGCGGCCGGAAGATCGAAAGAATCAGAAATGAAACTATCGAGATCCTGAAGGTCAGCCTTGAACCAAGTATTTACAATGACATCACAAACGAAGAACAAATTTCAATTGAAGATGTCAAAGTTAAGATTCAAAGGAACTACGAAGAGGACCCTCTGGCGTGGTGGAACAAGAATGAACTCAAGGCTACCTTAAGAGTTCAAAAGGGAAAGGAAAACGAGTTGGTCAGATATAGACCCATCCTTATGAACCAGAAGGATCGAAAGGATATGCAGATGATTCTTAAGGAACATCTGGATTTGAAGCTCATCTCACCAGGAGTTTCTCCTTACAGCAGTCCAGGGTTCTTAGTTAGGAACCATGGAGAGATCAAGAGAGGAAAGCCAAGATTGGTGATCAATTACCAAGGGATCAACAAGATCTTGGAGTTCGACGGATATTACATTCCGAACCGAGAACACCTGATCAACTGCGTCCAGAACGCGAAAGTCTTCTCTAAGTTCGACTGTAAATCAAGTTTTTACCAAATCAAGATGGAAGAAGAAAGTAAGAAGTTTACAGCTTTTTCCACACCGCAAGGCCACTATATTTGGAATGTCATGCCAATGGGATTGGCTAATGCGCCCCAGATATATCAGAGGAAAATGGATAATCTTTTCAAAGATTATTTCAAATTCATGTTCGTCTACGTCGATGATATTCTCATCGCCTCGAAGAACGTCCAAGACCACATCAAACATTTGGAGATCTTCTCAGATGTTTGTCACAAAGAAGGATTGGTGCTGTCACAAAAGAAGGCAGTAATCCTTACAAGGAAGATCGAATTCCTTGGAGTCGAGATTGACGAGTCAGGTATTATCCTCCAAAATCATTTGGTGGAAAAGGTACGTGATTTTCCAGATGACCTCAAGACGGTTAAACAACTCCAAAGTTTTATGGGGTTAGTTAATTTTGCTGGAATGTTTATTAACAATCTGGCAAGTTACAGGAAAATATTCAGTCCACTGCTTAAAAATGATGCAGAGTTTAGATGGACAGATGAACACAAGGGTACGGTACAGAAGCTTAAAGGTATCTGTCAAAACCTCCCCAAGCTTGCAATACCAAATGATGATGACGACTTGGTACTTTATACGGATGCAAGCGACCATTGGTGGGCGGCGGTTCTTACCAAATTCGAGCCAAAAGGAGAAGTGCCATGTAGATATTGTAGCGGCCTCTTTTCAAAAGATGAGGCGGCAAGATGGCACATCAACGAGAAAGAATTCTTTGCAGTTCGAAGGGCCTTCAAAAAATGGCCGTTATTCTTACTTGCTAAAAAATTCACACTTAAGATTGATAACACTAGTGTCAGGGCTTTCTTAAAAAATAAGATAGAAAGCAAACCCGAGAAAGCTAGGTTATTAAGATGGCAAGCTGAATGTCAATATTATAATTTTGATGTTCAAGTTATCAAATCTCATGAGAATGTTCTTGCAGATTTCTTAACTAGGGATGGAGGTACATGAGGCCGACACCATCCTCACGAGATGGAGACACCACAGGGATAACCTGGACGAGCTCCGCAAGGCAATCGAGGGTCTGGCAATCAATGCTCAGGCTTCCGGTCATGTACAGGAAATGGACCTTTCTAAGGTTCAAAACTCAATGAAGGCAACTTTATTGGGTAGTACGAGTTTGTGGGATAGCCTCGCGATACCCCTTTTTCGAGATGCTTCACTTTCAAAATTGGAAGTGGAAATACAAGCAAATACATACGAGTTTGATGATCCAAGTAAAACTGGACCAGCAGGTGATCCTTTCGAGGAAAACACCCAAGGACAAGCTGATTCGAGGGTAGAAATACCTAAAGAATCTACGAGCCAGGAGCAAGCCGATTCGAAGGTAGAAATACCTAAAGAATCTACGAGCCAGAAGCAAGCCGGTTCAAAGGTAGAAATACCTAAAGAACCAACGAGCCAGAAGCGAGATGATCCAGAGGTAGAAATACCAAAGGAATCAAAAAACACCTCTAAATTTAAAGAGGACGAGGTTAATCTTAGACCCCAGATGGGATCATCTAAGATAAACAAAAACGAGAAAACTCCACCTTTGATTGAATATCAGAGAACGTGGGAAAGATTGAACACGAGGATGGGACTTGTCCCTGGAAAGACAATTGCAGACTGGTCGGGAAAATATCCAAGAATTTGGATACTACCCAGATCAAAACCCGAGCAAGTACGAGAATGGTTTGATTTTGGCTGTATAGCCTCAATCTTTACCGAATCACCGAGCTTCCCGGAAATTGCCAAATTACCGGAATGGATCCAGAAAAATGTGTATGAAACATGGCAAAACAATCATACACTAGGAAGTGGCGATGTTCTTGAAATGAAGTTCATATCCGCAGCCCCAGAAATCGCAGGCAAGGGGTCTTTACCATGTTTTCATTTTATCAAAATCCAAAGACCCAATTGGAAAGCTTTGGACTACATCAAGCCTCCACCAGAAGGACAAATGTTAGTCGCCCCACTCCCAGAAGATGACGTTTCAACAAGGAGAGCTTGGGGACTCTGGGTCTGTCTCACAGAGATGGACAAAGTCAAGTACGCATTCAAGATTTTCCAAGACAAGGAAAAAGGAACGTTCATGCTTAACAGCATGACCAACACCACCACAAGGTTCGCCGAAACAATGTTCGAAAACAAACGAAGAACATTGTGGAAGAACGAGATTCCGTCGACGGCAGAAACCAGCCGAAAATTCTGCAACATGGCACACGTCGGCCAATGGAAGGAAAAGATCTGTCCAAAGTGTCAAGATCAGAAAGAACCCCTCTTTGGAAACGGATTCCCGATGAAACGGGACAAAGAAGAAAACGACAAAGAGGGCCATGCGAGACAAGGAAAGATGCCGCGTGGGACAGGCAAGTGGGCTACTACAGCTGGCAAAGCTAAAGTAGCCATGTGATCGAATCAGGACCATCTCCACTACAACGACATAATAATAAGTGGAGGGCCAGACCACTATCATAGTGGGAAGGAAAAGACAACAAACTGCGGTGGAAAAGATTCCACTAAAATGACAGGAGGGCCAGGCCACTACGCTAGTGGAAGAAAAAGCATCAGGATGTAGCTGAAATCTGCGATCTTCACCTATAAATACACAAGCTGAAGAAAGCTAAAGGCATCGAACATTTCCCTTAGTTTTCTTATAAACAAGAGAGAAGCATAGTTTGTAATAGTGTGAGAATTTTCAATTCTGTCAATAAACAAGTGTCTGTAGAATAGTTTTGATTTCAGTTTGAGTGAATGTACGAGAGAGAGTTAGCTACTATGAGTAGCTAAAACCAGTTACTCCTCTCTAAGGATATATGAGTGTGTTGTAATGAATAAATCTCCACATAAATAAATATTGATCTGCTTTTGCTTGAGTATGTCGAAGTTGAGCTTTTAAATATTCCGTTTTAGTTGCCTTTTACACCCGGAGTAGGAAACGAACCAGGGTTGTGCTGGTTACCGTTGAAGGAGCTGTTGCAGAACCATCGGTTGCGATCGAGTGGTTGAGGGCGATGAGTCTTCGTAAAACCTGGCAGAATACCCGACGGTGATACGGTCAAAAGGAGGTATCTTTTACGGTTATGTTTTATAAGTTCTGTACGGAAGCATGCTGGGCCTGATATGGTCGTAATGAACCATGAATAGAATACTAAAAATAGAACTATTTAATCTATTGGGGTAAATTTGCAATTTCATAAAAAATGGAACTATTTCTTACAAATAAAAAGAAGGATATTCCGGTAAAGCCACAGTATTGGAGCACTACTCCACGGAGTAGCATCCTATCTCCCCTTTGAATCATCTCCGCACTGCAGATTGCGACCATCATATCAGTATTTATTTTATTTATTTTTCTCCTTCACTTCACTATAAAAAAAAAATAAAAAAAATAAAAAAAACGAGAATAGTCAAAATAGTGACAGTGAAGAAAAGAAAAGAAATGGTGGTTTGGTATTGGTACTCCTCATACCGGGCGAAATCAAAGCAGCTAACCCTCACTCTCTGCGGCGTACTCACCGGCGTTGCTCTCATCTCCGTTGGGGCCCACCTCTCCTTCTCTAACGTCGGACCTCAACAGGCCCGAACCCAGGCCCGCAGAGACTTCGTCAAAGCCCGCCTCAGAAAATACCTACAAGAAGATTAAATTAACTTCCGAATTTGATTTTCAAGGTCAATTATTAACTCATTAAATCATTGAATAAATTCCTTTTGCTAGTGTGTGTATTTTTATTTTGCCTATCAGATACCCAGCTTAGGGTGTGCTTATCTAATTGTTTTTTTTTTTTTTAATTACAAAAATTCCTCATGCTTAGCTTAGGGTGTGTTTATAAGTTAAATTATTGTCTCAATATTTAGGACAATGCCATTACATGTAACACGATTAATCACTTTGAATTGCTCGTCGTCTCATGTGTTACCATGACAAGTAGGATTTGCTCCATATCGAGATCAAATCCAGTATAAGTCACGAATCTCTTATGCTCGATATATGTATTACTTCATCATATATATCGTTAATTATATATATATCCTTGTACTTCGTGTGGACGCGCCTTTGTTCGTCAATTTCAATCATAAGGCATCTTTTAGTACCTTATGGTTGCTTTTCGAGATCGAGGTCGAGATCATATGCAAATCCACTCCTTTATTGCAGTCCATCATAATTCATAACTATAAGCTAAAAAATCGACTAGTCCTTACTCACCCTGGCATGAGGTATAACTATTGAGTAGTTAATAAGAGGACCTACCAGAGTTTGCAATTCACTTTTTAAAAAACATTAAAGGTGCCAGTGTGCCACAGGATTTCTGTGCCTTTTCAGCTGGCTGAAATCGGATTTATGTTAATCTGCCTTCCCCGTTTTCCCCAGTTCTCAACTGGGATAGTGGAACTCCTTTCACCTTTGTTCCATTAGCTCTTAGGTTGAGCATCCATATAGGCAGCTCGGCTGTTGACTTTGGCCGTTCTCTCTTGACTGTCCATTTCACACGTACAGGTCTTGTTCTTGCAAATATGAACTTTTATCTAGTGTTCTGATATCTTGCACCAACCATAGTCCTGGTTGCTCTTAGAAATCCCGTCGTAGGGTGGTAGTTTAGTAATTTTCTGGATAAGTTCTTTTTCTGGCAATCACCGGCATATTCCTTATTTGTAACTTTGCGCCTTAAATAGTTGCAGAATATTTCATGATATGTCAACACGCATTTTCTAATCTTCTCGCTGATTTGTAAATTTTGTTGTATGACATACTGAGGTCTGTTTCTTATGACATGGATCATATATTTGGACACGTTAACTTTGATTCAAGATGTTGTTTTCCTGCAGTATTTATCTGATGACTATTGTTTTAAGAAAACTTGTGAATCCAGGCAATATTATGCTGTTCATTTTCTAGCTATGCAAAAACTATTTACTGTTAATTTACTGAATCAAGCAAGTTACTTTGTTACTCCTCACCCGGATGGTACTGCTGTTATAAGAGCCAGCTATCTATGCCTCTTGCTCTAGGAGAGAATTTTTCTATTCCCTCAACCAGAATGCATGAGAAGGCAGCTGATTTTGGTTGAAATATATTTATGTGTCACGTACTCAGTTTATCTGACATTTGTACCTAACAGCTCTGACATCTTCCAAAGCATTCTGCTTAACTTTTGGTATATGATTGCCTGAGATTCACTTTTCTTTTCAGGTCTTGCTTCGTAGATTTTTTCGGTGGACTTTTGAATTTCTATTTATAAGCAGAAACACTTTAGTTGTCTGGTTATCCGATCTTGACGACAGGGCCAATGCTGTCTTGTTTGCAGCCAGTGCCACCGCCGTCAACAAACAGTCACGTGTCATCCCCTGCTTTGCAAGGTTAATATCTGTAATCTCATACTTCTTTTACAAAGAAATGCTTGCCTGCAGTATAGTAAAATAGTTATTTCTGCCCCAGATTTCACTCGCTAATAATCAATATGAAACTGCATTTTTATTATTGAGACAATCATAATATAATTTCGATTTTCTCTCCAACTGGGATTCTCAATACCCTTGATGTCACGTGTGTTTCAATTAATTTTCCTTTCTTATACTTCATTACTTCATCAAACAAGGATATCTAATTTATCTGTTTGTTTACATAATTCAGGTTATTCCACAGAGAATACTCCAAGGTCAAGTACTCTACCCTCTCCAACAGTTAACCTTACTCGTGAATACACACTTGCAGTTCAAACAGACTCTTATGCTGAGATTAGAAGAGCATTTGATCAGGACAGCTCCTTTGACCACAATGTAGACTTACAGCACGTAGAGTTCTTTGAGGAACCTCAGCTGTTGGAGCAGGTTCTTCGACCGAGCCGCGAGTGTGTCCAAGAGGCTCTTTCTCGTACTAGACCCAACTCGCATGGTATCCTTGTTTCTACCTACTTTCAACATAGTGAGCATACATCCGGTTTGTGCCTGCTACTCTGTCAGAGTGTCCATCGTGCTCGGCTCCTTTATGAACCTATGCATAATCTCCTGGACGACCTTCCTATGGAATTTGAATCTGGCTCATATTCGCTCTCCGATTCCCAATGCAACCTTGCCTTTAATGTCTTTCTCCAATTTGACCGTCTTGAAAACCCATTCCTTCCTCTTGACTCTCACAACTTTGATGATATTCGTCAACATTTTTCCGAGCTCAGGCAACGGCTGGACCATCATATCAGAAAGTCACAGTCAAGGGTGCATCTTATACGCAACTGCTCAACAGGATCTGCCCTGTGTTTGATTGCAGCTGCTGTTGGAGTGGTAATATCAGCTGTGACTATAGCTAGTCATGCTCTCGTTGCGCTAGTCGCGAGCCCCTTATGCCCTGCAATTCTTCCTTCAGTTATGACTAAGAAGGAAATGGTCCATCTGGCTCAACTTGATGCTGCAGCGAAGGGAGTTTATGTCCTTCACAAAGAAATAGACACTATTGATCGTCTGGTGGCTCGTCTACATGCTACAATCGAGAATGATAAGCTTCTTATCTGCATGGGACTGGAGAGGGGAATCGATAGGTATCCTATTCAGGAAATACTGAAGCAGCTTCAGAGACACCGTCCAAACTATGTCCAGCAGCTTTCTGGTCTAGAAGACCATCTATTCCTGTGTTTTGCTGCAATAAACAGGGCCAGATCACTTCTACTCCAAGAGCTTCTTCTCCATCAAAATACAAGCTAATTTTCATTAGTAAGTGAGTTGTATTTTAATTCAAATCATTATGATGTCATTGGACTTCTATACAGAATGTAGAAATATTAGTATGTTAATGCCAAGCTTCGCTTCACCAACAGAATTGCAATAAGATCATCTGAGTTCGTATTGTTGAATTGCTGTAAACTACCTAAGTTTTAAAAGTATCATTGTCGAGACAAGACATTCCAATCCACTTATGCATTTGTTGTGTATGTCAACTCTGTAGCGTTGTTAATTTAAAAGTTCTTGGGTTCACGCCACTCACCAGCATTGATCTCCATAAGTAGTCAAGTCCCTTTCCCATAAACATTAATTTTCCGATTTTCTATTGATATTCAGTAAAACCATTCAGAATGAAGTTTTACCAGTGGCTACTGTATAATGCAATTTGTGTAGATGGGAGCAGAGGGGAGCCGGAAATAATGATATAGGAACAGAAAGAGAACAAACTTTTGCCTCCATACTTCATTACTATCTTGTTCTTCTGTAGTTTCGGTTTTGCCCCGACATTTTTCATGCAAAACGGATTGACTTGTATTTATATTATTGTCTATCCTACCCGAGTTAAATGTAAGATTCATGGGACTGACATATAAACTTTCTGCAGGAATATATCAGAAGACGAATTTGACCTAGCATGCTATACAAGTGCCCCCGTTTAACAAATCCTAATTTTAGAGGTAATAAAATCCTCCAAAGCCTAGAATCTGTATTTGATTCCCCTATATAAATGGATTATGGAACAGTGCAGTATATCTTCACAATCTCCTGAAACTTCATAATTAGTTATTGGCTTTCTGAACATATTGAGTTTTGTCTTACTGTATGCTTCAATCCAGTTTGAATTTTCATCAAATTTTCTGTCTCAATAGTATGGGATATTTATCTTATCAGCGAACAAAATGATCAGTTATTTTCTTTTATGAGAATGTCGAATGAAATGCGTGTCTAGATCTGCCTTTGTTATTCCATTTTTTATTTGAAGAGTATGCCTTTTAATGGTGACTGTAAGGAATATGCTGCACTAGGTGCTTTTCTAGTACGTTAATTAGATGTTGGAATAATTAATTTTCATATAGGATAAAGCCTTTTATAATTGAGATTACAACCTACAAGCTTCTTTTCTTCTTTGTTTTTATTTTTATTTTTTTTTAATTTTTTTATCGGTGTAACCTACAAGCTTGAGTGGTGGTTGTATATTTTTCGAATAAGATAGATTGATCATACCTCATTATATGCAGCCTCGATTTATTTTTGTTCTTTTTTATTGTGGTTTTAGGATCTTGTCACATGTTATGTAATACAAAATTCTGGGATTACATGTAAGTGGATTAAAAGTTATTGCGGGCGTCAAAGTCCACGTCTCGATGCTACGTTGAATAGAATGTGTGGAGTTTAGGGGACACCGATGATTAGCTCAATAATTCTGACGTCGTCTCGTTAATTATCATGGCACTCTTGCAGCACTACCATTCGTTAGAAAGCAATTTAATTTTTAAGACGTTAAAATAAGCAAGTAATATGCTAAATAATTGCTAAAAATCCACAATATAACCGGAAAAAAAAAAACAAAAAGTGCCCAGAATTTGGACAAGATTTCATGTAAATGCTCATTGCTTACCACTTCCTAACAAATGCAAATGTCCCGCTATATCATTCAGTGTGCACTATACTCTTAAATGCTTTTTGGTAACAAAAACTATATGTTACGTATATAAATACAATAAATTTGTACAATGCAAAGAAAATATATAATAATATTATGGTAGTTGTTAGAATTTTGACTGCGTCTGGTCTTGTTGACAGGAATACCCAAATCCGAGAAACCTATTAAATTTATATTTACTACCCACACATTACCCGCCACGTTTTTTTGCCTCACATGACCGTTACTCTTTTGTCTTCTTCTTCTTTCTCGGTCAACATGTACATCACGCTTCATGCGTAGTACACTGACTCTACGTAGAAACGAAGCATTGAATTTGGTACAAAGTCAAAGGCTTTGTTCTCCATTACCATTATTCCACATCATTTCAAATCATAAGCACGCCTTAAAATTCCCATAATTCACTCCCTCTTTAACTCCTCTCCCATGTTCGAAATCATTCTAGAATAAAAACCACGTCTTTACCAGTAAAAAGATTTTCAAAATCCACCATGTATCCATTGCAATATTCTATTTCCAACTCAATCTCTGTCTGATATTGTTATATAAAGTAAGAAAAGCTCGAAGCTTTAATCCCAGAAACAAATGCATATATACATAACACAATAGTATCTGTATAATGAATGCTTAACCAATATTTTAAAATCTTGAAATCCCACTTCATGATCTCTACTTTAGCACTCGAAAACCTGTGATAATGATTTGTTAGTTAAGTATTAGTTCTCAAAATCTGATCTTTTTGATTTGCGCGGTTAATACGATTAAACTGAGATAGCGATAGATAATAACAATGTTGAGGCGAGGTAGTAAAGGGGCGATAATGCCGACCAAGATCAGGAAAAGGGGATGCTCGTCCTCTTCATCTCCATCATCATCAAGGATTCACAGCTACAGGTTAAACAAACGTGCCATTATGGTTGGCAAGAATCGGGCAGGGTTGAAAACGGAGTCTAGATCAACTACCCCGGTGCCAGCATGGTGTATTACTCCGCGGAGGAGCGCCGCAGTTTACTCGCCTAAGTATTCTGAGAGTGGGAAGTCGGCACAGCCCGTGTCAGCGCGGAGGCTTGCGGCTAATTTGTGGGAAATGAATGAGACGCCTTCGTGCAAAATGAGCGTAAAGAAGAAGAATGGTGGCCCTAAGACAGATTATAATTGGGAGAAAATGCATCGTCTGTTGGATCAATCGCATAATCCGGCTGCCTCAGAGGTAGTGATACTTTTTCTGTTGTTGTTTTTCTTAACACTATTTGGTAGGAGAACAGAATACTTCATTTTGATGTTTTAATGTATAATATTCATACATGTGAGTAGTGGCGTATCTGTGATATAGCACAGTTCAAGTGGCTTATTGCTTTGATCATAGAAGCAGAAATAAGGCGTTATGTACCTCATGTTTGAGCTTTAGATGATGCTGCTTGTGTGTAACTTTACATTCATTTTGTAACATCACTCTAGTTATAAAGAAATTTCTCTGTAAATTTTGCAGAAGCTGGATAGGTACAAGACAAGTAGTTATCATAGAAAGGCATCATCGATTTCTCATAAACTTCTCTCTGCGGATGATAATGCTGAAGTTCTTGATTCTATGAGCCATGCTAGTTTTATGGAGGTGAGAAAACTTAATTTTTCTTTCTTTTGAATTGATTCCATGAGCAATGGCATTACAGTTTTTTCTTGTATTAGCATTTCTCCACTTTACAGCTTCTCTAATTGTCAAATAAATATCATATATCAAGCGCATGAATCGCTCTCCAAATGCCTTTCAACCATAGCTATACATGTACAAATTTTGAATGGTCCCATCGTTTGATGTTACTTTTGTTTAACTTCTGTAAATTGAACTGCAGACTGAAAGTCGATCCCGCCCCCATACTCCAAGCAGATCAGCTAATGGCAGTAGGAACTGTCTAAAGGACTTAAGTTCTGCTTTGTCTACTTCTAAAGAGCTGCTGAAAATTATCAATCTTGTTTGGACTCATGCAGGCCAACCATCATCTACCAAGTCTTTGATCTCAGCCCTTCATTCAGAGCTTGAGAGAGCTCGTCTGCAGGCTAACCAGCTAATGCAGGAACGACGTTCAGATAACAATGAGATTAACTATCTCATGAAATGTTTTTCTCAAGAAAGGGCATCATGGAAAAACAAAGAACATCAGAGGTTTGGAGCTGCAATCGCGACCATTGCTTCTGAACTAGATATGGAGAAGAAGTCAAGACGGCAACTCGAGAGCTTGAATAAGAAACTTGGCCAAGAACTAGCTGAAATTAAGTCGTCCTTTATAAAAACGATTAAAGAACTAGAAAGTGAGAAGAGAGCTAGAGAAGTAACAGAACAAGTGTGTGATGAACTAGAAAGGAACATTAATGAAGATAGAATTGAAAAAGAGAGGGAGTCTGTTAAAGTTTATGAGGAGCTGGAAAAAGAAAGGATGAGACTAGAATTAGCTGAGGCTAGACATCAGCACGAGGAAAAAAACACGTCCATGAACAAAGTGCGCAAACAACTGGAAGTTTTTCTTGTAACAAAAAAGGACAGAGATGAAGGAAGAACATCGTATTTTGGGACGTCTAACCTTGGATCACATCAAAATGAGCAAAAAGATGACGGAGACGTTGAGGATGCTATAGAAAGCGTTGAAGACTCTGCAGAAAGTGATCTTCATTCGATTGAACTGAACATGGTTGGTAAGAATAAATACAAGGACGGCTACAAATGGGATTATAACTCAGCCTTCTGCTTGGACTCCACCAATTTACCTGTTAACAATGACATAAAGGCAAGGAAATCCTTTTCAGGACAGGATTCTAGGAGAAGCATTTCTCTGCTGAGGAGTATGTCGGGCGATTTGGACAAGGAAAGATTGCGAGAACTTCAAAAGGAAGCTCAGACTAGAAGCTCTTTCGAGGAGATACAAAGATACAGAACTGTCAAAGATCGAAGGGATAATATGTTACCGAGTACTGGTTTACCACCAGCCGGAGCCTATAATAGCACGTATGGGCACAGGGATCCAGTTCGGCCTTTAAGACATCACTGCGATATAGTTCCGGAAAGATCTGGAGTACGTCAAGAAACTAGTACAATGTCAGGAATGAAGGATGCCAGAGTGGAAGGTAAGAGTATTAGACGATCGAAATGGTGATGTGTTAAGTTTCTGAAAGGTCAGCTCGAAGGAAGATGAAGCTCTGTTGAAGATAATCAGAATTGTTAAAATTCCTGACATAGTACGGTTGATATTGGTTATACTCTACTCAAAACTATCAAGAATTTAACATCTTGTGAATATGTGAGCGTACAATGGGAAAGTGATACAGTTCCTCGGAAATTTTATGCTTAATCTCAATGAAATTCTTACTGTAGACATACATGTGACTGAGGAAAGCTCCAAGATGCTTGTTTTATATACATCCAGTTGCTGTTCTTCATCTGAAGATTTCTTGTTTCTTACACATTTGTAGTACTAAAAATGATTTGCGCACCAGGGTTTGACGAGTTTGAAATGCAGGAAAAAATATGCATTTGTATTCGAAGATTGCTGGGACATGAACCTGCGTATAAATCACTTTTTTGAAACTTAAGCATTTACTTCCTTTTTTTGTCATGCTATTCAAGGAGGATATAGAAGTTGTACAGTGCAGACTTCATAAACATCGTAAGGTCGAGTTCTTTAATTCTTGCTTTATCTTAGTCAGACAGAGTGATCCACGGAAATCGAACAATGATGTTGCTGACTTGCAACTGTACATGGAGCTTTTCTCCTGATTGTACTGATGACTCTCATTGTGTTTTGAAGTGGAACTTCCTCAAGATTTTAACTAACTTCTTGTTCGTCTTACTTACATTGCCTCATCTTCCAAATAGTACTACCATTCCATTCGCATAGTCCAACATTACACACACCAACGGAAATGAAAATTTGAGCAGACTAGATAAAAACCAGATCACGGCCTACACGAAACGTTTCTAAATGGCAGGTGATAACAAACTGGTAAAGTGTCATCACACCAATTTTTACCTATTGAAGCTCACTTATTTTGGTAAATTTGATGATTTGATACATAGGTATTGCAACCACGGAAATTACGGAACTTGCCACTGTTTTAAATATACAATCAAGTAATATTGACACTCCAAAAATTGTTTATGATAGTACAAAGTACAAACATCAATAATGTTCGGCCAAACGCAAGTTGAAAATGAAGTGCATGCAATGTTTTATGTTAAGAAAAACATTTGGTTAGGCTTCACA
This sequence comes from Linaria vulgaris, assembly GCA_948329865.1. Classification (NCBI taxonomy): domain Eukaryota; kingdom Viridiplantae; phylum Streptophyta; class Magnoliopsida; order Lamiales; family Plantaginaceae; genus Linaria; species Linaria vulgaris. Next base: position 81,491,989 of record OX415253.1, read on the forward strand.
TTCCTCATTTGTGCAAATACATGATGTATCACAGGCTGTTTAACATTTGGCAGGTAAACAACATATCAAAATATGGTAAATGTCATCCTGGTTGAATTATGGACTCAATAATTTGACGATTTGTGGACCATATTGTTGGATAGTGAACATAATGTTTGAATCTTGATATAGTTAATTAAGAATATTGGTGTGCTTGGAGTGTGAATGCAAATTTCATGTGTTGTCATTACATAACTTATAGTTTTTAACTACAATTATGCAGGCAATGGGAGCATAATGCTACCAAAACTTGTTTCCTAGGCAGAAAAAAATCTCTTGTGTTTTGTACAAGAGTCGAAAGGCTCGTGTATAAACGAAGGGCAAATTACATAGGTAAAAACTCGCAGGGGAGAGAACAATAGGTAAAAAATCGCGTTTGTGTGAATAATGAGAGTTTTATTTTGGGTCTTTTGATATTTCTCATATTCTTCAGCTTATTTGACTTTTTTTTGTCAACTTTACAAAATTCAGTTTTTTGTATTAATTTACATTAATTTTTTGTCATGATTTATTTTTACTACTAACTGTTCTTTCTAAAAGCATTTCTCATAGCTTTTTCTGTTACTCAGTCCATCAAACATTAAACTGATCTCCAAACTTAAAAACTTTTTGAATACCGTAAAACTATCACGAGCAAAATTGCTATATAAACAGCCAAATTGATCTGAGAAATATATTCATTAGGTTTTTTTTTTTTTAAAAAAAAACATTTGATCAATGATGCTATATACTGTCAAGATCCAAGGGTATATATGTAAACCAAACTCAATAAACATTGACTTTTTAGTTTAATTTGTACTTTTTAACAAATCCCGGTGTACGTATGAAACTTATAGCTGTCTTCTATAAGATAAAATTGTCTTGTAATATAATGTTGTCAAATTTGTATCGATTTTGGTGATGACGTTCAAGCATCCCAATCTGGCAATCTCCATGTAGGACCTCGTTGAAGTTACCACTGCAATATAATGGACAAAAGAAAACAGCTGCATCGAAATAAAAAGTGAAACGGCACTTGTTCTTATTATACATATAGGCTTCATTTCTTTTATTAGATGGGCATAAATAAATGTCAGAGATTAAATTATATATGGAACTTCGCACAATAAACATAGCAGTTCGTACATATCTTTGCCACAAACAAATATATATCCTCACTGAAAAAGGAGCTAGCTTAAAATGTTTTTGGCATTGTACAAGATAATAATAGTCATAATACCATTCATTTGATTCATGAGTGACCAATCATTAAGCTAGGTTCTCACACACAACGTTAAATTTGGTTAGTAACTCGGATATTACGATGATTGTTGTCTGGCGGTTATACATGTTTTTAACCTTTTTTTTCTTTTCAAAAATCATTCTCCTTAACCCCTTTAGTAGCATTATATACACATTAGCATAATGTTATAAACAAGAAGAATTTAGAATTGAACGGTTCGTTATAATCCAAAACGCAGGACAGCTCACAACAAACTCTCCCATGATATATTTAGTTTGTTGGAAAGAAAAGAACAAATGTAACAACTCTATGTAACTTAACTTTTTTGACAACTACTTTTTTGTCATTCATTGAACAACTCTTTAGTCTGACAGCGTACTATGCCTTCCTGTTAGTATTTTGAAATCAGGTAAGGAGTTTAATTAATCGCTAGGACATTTGCTCTAATGCCTCGACATTGAAAGCTCACTTAATAACGATCTAATATCTGTCATCAACCGGAGGGGAATTTGTAGCCAAGAGCCCAAGACATGATTAGCTATAAATATGATAAATAAAGATTGTATGTCATTTGCTTGATAACATGATTGTTTGATGACATGGTTTATGTAGTGCTATAATTATTTTTCTCCCTCAATAAAAAGTTTAATCCAACCGGATTGAGAGGTAAATTTTATATTACAATAGATTAATTACAAAATCCACTACTAATTCACTTCAAATTACACACTATACTTGAAAGATCTTTGTTTGTTATTATTTGATTCTGAAGATTTTTGCTCTTGTAAGAATAAGACAATTGCAATATTAAAATATAAAATGTAACAAATGAACACGCACTTTAACGTGGTTGGGTCAATACATTCATGAAACTCAATACTCTGATAATTATATGAGATTTCCAACCATAAAAATTATGTAATAGTAATCTAAGACTACACCTATAGAATATCTCTCCTCAGAGTACTCTTTTTGCAGTATAAACTTCGTGATAACTCGAAATTTCTTCGACCACAACTTTTCTTTAGCAATATAACTCAATACATTCTTACCAAAAAAAAATGTAACTTAATACAAGAACGCTTAAAATAATATATGACAAAGCTTGTATTCAATATGCTTGAGTCTTAGCTTTTGCTCTTATTAGGCTTGAGCAACGCCTTCTTTAATTTAGTCCATTGTCAACTGGCTAGTCGGTTAATTGTTGCAAGTGAATAGCGACTAGCCGATCTGGATCTTCAATCAAATCTTATATATTCTTGTCACCAAAACATATAGTACATAATGCTATATCTCAATTATCAAGGAACCGTTTCTGGGCTCTCATAAGAAAATATTCTAAAGTCAACTAGTTAAATAAAGAAAATATTACAAATTATTTTCCATATCCTATGATTGACTTTCCATGCTTAATAAAACCCTACGTAATTTGATTTCAGAGCACAATCAACTTATAAGATTAATTAGGCCAATTAGATCGGTCCTAACAATATTCTAACTTCTTTTATCAACCAATGAATCTTCTTTTCCATGTTTTGCCTTAGGGATGGATATAAGAGATGATTTTGCCCAAGTCTCTAATCACTTAAAAATTCAAGATTAAATGTGACCCACACAAACGTATTTGTTGGCATTGGAGAAACCTATTGACCAAAAGGTTGCTTTTTTTACGAGTTAGCCCTTTCCTCAAATATCAAAAGTGGATGATTAGACCATTTTATGGCAATAAGGGATTAGTATGTCATTTTCAATCATAGAGGATAAAAAGTGGCTCTATCCATCCGGCTTACGCTAAATTCCTAATTCCATATATTCATTCATTCATTCATTCAAGAGAGAGAGAGAGAGAGAGAAAAGGGAGACAATGGCAAATTGGCCACTCCTCCTCCTAACATATGCAGTTTTGTTTCTATTTTCATCAAAGTCCACAGCCAAAATCCAACATGGTTTCCCTTCTTCCATTGTACAACCCGAACAAATCAATCTTGCAACTAAAACTAATAATCAAGAACTTTACCAAGAAAAATATTTCACTCAAATTCTGGACCACTTCAATTTCAATCCACAAAGTTACCACACCTTTCAACAAAGGTACCTCATCAATGACACACACTGGGGTGGCGGTAAGAACAACTCTCCCATCTTCGTGTACACCGGAAACGAAGGAGACATCGAATGGTTCGCGCAAAACACCGGCTTCATGTTCGAAACCGCCCCTTATTTCAATGCCCTATTAGTTTTCATTGAGGTACGTGATAACAATCTTATCAATTAACATTGAGTTGATGTCTCATCTAAACGTTCAAACATCTCGTTACATGTCTCATTATGTGAATGTTGTAATTCTATTGACTTGTCACATTTTTTGACAAGTATGATATTGAAATTCAGAATTAGGATTATATATATAGATACTATACCGAATTGTCGTCTCATCCTAAAAATTGGTATGTTTTTATTATATAGTTTATCACATAGCCTAATATATATTATTATCTAAATATTGCAGCACAGATTTTATGGTAAATCTATGCCATATGGAGGAAATAAGGACATGGCATATTCGAATTCATCGACACTTGGTTATTTGAGTGCAACACAGGCATTAGCAGATTATGCAACTCTTATAACTGACCTCAAAAAGAATCTGACGGCCATTGATTCTCCAGTGGTGGTGTTCGGAGGTTCCTATGGTGGAAGTATGTCCAAAATTATTATTTTATTCAATTATTTGATATTAATAATATTATATTATATTATTATATTGACTAACTCGATTGGTTTTTGGGATTGAAGAAAATTGTACTAATTAAACTAAATAAAAAAGTGACATATAATTAAAATATTCCATTCTTTTTGTACGTTTTGCAGTGCTGGCAGCATGGTTTAGACTAAAGTATCCCCACGTTGCTATTGGAGCTTTATCATCTTCTGCCCCGCTCCTCAACTTTGACAACATTACTTCTTCTTTTAGTTTCAACGATATCATCACACGAGATTTCAGGGTCAGTCTTTTTTTCCTAGATATTTTTTTAATTTTAGACTTCAATGTTAATTAGTATTTAGTACATGTGCATATTTTATAAGTACAGTATTTAGTATTTAGTATTTACACATAACTATATAATTTACAGTTACCATCCATTAAAATAGAGACATAAAGCCAAAACGGGCAAATTGGCCCTTTGTGATTTTAAAAGGTTGCATATTACTCTGTGACGAACCTTGAAGTAATTTATTAATTTATCAAAGAAAAAACTATTTTTAGTATTTTTTATGAGCACATTGTTTAGTTACCATTATCAAAAAAAATATGTGAGTAATAATTGTTTTATAAGGAACTAGTACAATATTGTCAATGTGCCATAAGATAAGGGTGTTGTGCCAAAATTTCCTTTATGATTTAATAGCTAAATATGAAAGTGGATTATTGATGCAATACAATCAGAATATATTTAATTTAAATTGTATCTTTTTTCTGTTCGAGATAGATTTCCCCACGTTGAATGGAGTACGACATACCTTTTCAAAATTTGATTCCCGAACCCACATCCCACATGGGAATCTTGGACTAGTTGTCTGTCTTTTAACATGTAAATTGCCCCACTATAGAAGATTTATAGTAGAAATTAAGCAACCAAATCGCACAAGCAAGCAAAACGTTGGTGGTTAATGTAAACTCTTTAAGAGCTACTAATTTAATTATACGAAAAAACTTTTCTCCAAAAAAAGTATAGTAAACAAATGTATTCCCATTCTTTCATCAGTTCATAGTTAAGAAACTACTACATATATATATACCTATATCGTGATTAATGGTTTTTTATTATTTTTATATTCCCATGTCAAAAATAGAGTGAGAGTGAGAACTGTTACAAAGTAATAAAAGGATCATGGAAAGAAATTGAAGACACGGCGGCAAAGCCTGGTGGATTAGAGGTCCTTCGGAAATCATTCAGGATATGCAAGTAAGACTCTGCATTTTTGTAAAATAATTATTGTATTCTCTTTTTTTGTAAAAAAAAGAATAAATTATTTTTTAATGTTACTCAATATTTACAGGAATTTCATAAGCTTAGGTTATCTCGAGAGTTGGATAGGAACAGCCTATACTTACACGGCAATGACAGATTATCCAACAGCTACCAATTTCCTCAATCCACTGCCTGCTTATCCAATCAAACAGGTAAATATTATTAAAAGATATATGTTTGTCTAATTATTTTAATTTGTTTGATAATAAAACTTTGATTAAACTTTAAAGCGATAATGTATTATAATCACTTGTCCTGATCAATGAGTCATAGTTTTGATATGGTGTATCTCCAGTTCCATCAAATATTAAAGACTTTTCACAATGTTTCCAAAAATCTATATAGTGATGTTTTCAGTTATCATGAAAAATATATTTACAGTTTATTTCTACATAATCTACAATAAAACAAACTTTTATTCGAGGTTCGATTGCTTAGAATTTCTTTCTTTATTTGTTAATTGTCTGTTTTAAATGGACTGAGTTGTCCATATATGACAATCTTAGCTTGAGAAGGTGGTAGCTTATTTTATACATCATTCTTGTGAATATTGGATTTGCATTGCCTATCAGATAATATTAAATCACTTATATTGGGCTATAAGGTGATCAAGTTGAAGGTTGGATAAAATCAAGAGACAGGTGGCTTTGTGTATTCATTTTCTGAATGGTTTAATAACTCTCTGAATTCATCTTGTGTTTGACGTAATTTTTGTTGGATTATTATTATACTCCTTACTAAATATTTCTCTTCTTAACCGTACCGAAGAAAATATATATTAAATAACTTAATGGTAGAATTTAGTTAATTAACGTTACAGTTGCAAATAAAACATAAAAATGACATGACATACAAATTTCTGACGGTAATTTTAAAAGAAATAAAATAAATATCAATTATATGGCGTGTTAAACAGTTGTAAGGTAAATGGTTATATTATAAGGACAATAAACATTGTTTGATTGGTGATCCTTAAGGTCTTGGAGTTAATTAACAGAGTTATACTAAGTTTGTCATTTTAATTAATTTTGACTATTCTTGTTGAATCGTAATATGTTATAGTACTACTGAAACTTGACACAATTATGGTATTAATACAGATGTGCAAGGCAATTGATGATCCAAAGACTGGGAATAACACATTTGAGAAGTTATATGGTGCAGTCAATATTTACTACAACTACACTGGTGAAGCCAAGTGCTTCGACCTGGCTGATGATTCGGATCCACATGGGTTAAACGGGTGGACGTGGCAGGTAAAACAATACATTTCATTTCTCTCTCTTTTTTTCACATTTTTTTTTTCTTTCTATAATCATAATATATAAATCGAAACCAAAATGAACTACAGGGTTTAGTTAATGTAAACTCCTTTGTCACAAAAACAACAATTTGGGAGGTCCGTAGAGTTAAGGTAGTTAGACCACTTAGACGAAAAATGCCCATTGTGAAAATTTTATTTTATTAATCGTAACTCTGACACGGCAACTCTCTTTTTCACATATCAGTATTGCGATTAAATGATACATATAGAATAAGACAAAGTAGCATAGACGATTCTCTTTCTTTTAAGTAGATAACAGTAAATTAGTTCAAATATAATTTAGCGTGTTTACTTTTTACTCTGTATACCAATCCCAAATTAAGCATTTTATTCTTCCTTATTTTCCAGTTTACCACCCACTATTATGTCTACACTGTAAATTCTTCATTAGATTCAAGTACATCACTATCAAAATGTGTCTTTCCATTCCACATCTTGAAAATGTAAAGTAGTTGTGATTTTATAATTAAGTATGAATTTATTAATTTGTTTTTAATATTTCAGGCTTGTACGGAGATGATTTTGCTAACAGATGGCAGTTCCGTCGAGAGTATATTTCCAGCGGCTAATTATAGCTACTTGGACCGATTGGACTTTTGCAAACAAACTTTTAACATTGAGCCCAGGCCCAGTTGGATTCCAACCGAGTTTGGTGGCCGCGTAAGTTTCCTTAGCCCAAAACAAATATTGTACTAACATTTTAGTTTTTATAATATAATTCTATTTGTTATGAAACTAATTGGCTCCAACATTTTTGCTATTTTGCAGCATTTTCACAAAGCTTTGAAGAGGTTTGGAAGCAATATCATCTTCTATAATGGATTAAGGGATCCATGGAGCGGTGGCGGGTAATATTCACAAAATTATAAATGATTTCTGTTATTCATTTTTTACGACTTCATTTGCCGATTATGTTACTATGAGTTGCATTTCTTAATTATGACAGGGTGCTGAAAGACATTTCAGAAAGCGTAGTTGCTATCGTTTCAAAACGAGGTCAGCTATACACTTTTACTCCCCTATATATCGTCCCTAAAAGTTCTCGCTTAGGTTTATTCTTTCATAGCACACAACATATTATTCACGGCCTAAGTCTAATGAAAGCTCAGGATAACTGTGAAACTGAAGCCCATAATATTATGTTATTTTGTAGCTTTCTCATAAAGCCCAAGCTTATACGCATTGGCCCACAGGATATGTAAAAGCCCAAACTGAAATTTTGGGTCCCCAAGTAGTTAAAATAAATCGAGTCAATTTCCTTATAGGTCTAGCCAATCTCACATCACGATGAAGTGGATTTTGAATTGATTTTGACTTTGATATAACTCACAGGTGCACACCATGTCGACCTTAGATTCTCCACAAGTGAAGATCCGAAGTGGCTTCAAGATTTGAGGAAAAGAGAAATTCATATCATATCAAAGTGGCTCTCCCAATATTACCATACTTTTACCGATTCTTCTTAAATACTAGCAGTTTTTTCTCCTTTTTGGTAACAGGTAGCAAGTTATTTTGTTAGGAATAAATGCGTATACATATAAACACATACAATAACCATTTGATGTAGAACTTGTGATGATTCAGAGTAACTTGCCTCACAAACTACTGCTTCATCACATTTAATTCGATGGAAAAATTGAAGACAGCTCGTACTTCTAAAGATTTTCATCAGATCTCATATTCAGTTCCTAAAATTGGTATTATCATTTTATCCCCTGGAGTTACTGTCTTTTATTTGCACCCCCTCAAGAAAATTATGTTTGAACGTAATGTATATTATCAATATTTAGTAAAAATTAGGAATTTAATTTATAATGACTAAACAAACACAATTTATACGGGAGCATCTTACCTAACTATAAGGTTAGCATCCATAAGCCCCAAATGACGATACGTGGCAATTGGACCACACCCTTTTCAACTTGTGTAGAAGTGGAAAAAGTAATGTACCAAACTACCCTTCTTCCTTCTTTTTACTTTCAAGAGTCCATCTTATATATAGTGTAAAATTAACCCCAATATTTTGAAATAAACCATTTTTTTTGTTTACTGTAAATGAAAAATAGTCCATTACGACCATATCAGAGCCATCATGCTTCCGTACAAAATCAATAATCACAATTCAAATAGTACCTCGCTTTGACAGAAATGCCGTCAAGTATTCCATAAGTTTTTACAAAGACTGTCTGTCTCCAACCACCTCATCGCAATCGATGGTTTTGAAAAAATGGCTCCTTCAATCGGCAAACAGCACTACCCTGGTTCGTTTCCTACTCCGGGTGTAAGAGGTATAATTCACAATATATGATTAAGACGAAGATGCATTCGCAAGTTTAGAGCAAAGCCATGATTTTATTTTTAAGTGAAAACTTATTTATTACATAATAAAAAACCTCTTTTGAGAGGAGTTACTTGTTTAGCTACTCATGGTAGCCTTGGTTCCTAAGTACATCAACTTCGAAACTAGAAATGAAATAACTATTATAATACTTGTTTTCAGAATGGAGAACTAAATACAATTTATTTTGTAAGGAAAGAAAAGATAATGTTCGTTGTCTTCTCTTTCTTCAGCCTGCCTATTTATAGAAGTCCTTCCAGATTTCAAATTCCGACTTCAATTCTTTCTGATGGATTGGTGCATCACTACTTACGTGTCAACCCATTATCTGTCATGGTCCCTCCACTTTGGCTTGATTCCCGTTAGTGGAGGTCGTCATCTTCTTAGTCACATGGCTTCTTTACATGGCTCATTTTCTTCTTGTCGGGTCTGCTTTAGAATTTTGTCCTCTTTTCACTTGGTGGAATCTTTTCACGTTTTGGGGGGCCCGCCTTGTCAATATTCCACTTGTCTTTATTCATTGGGAATCCCTTTTCGAATAGGGGTTCCTTATGGATTGGGCATTGAGAGCAGATGCAATCCTTCCAATGGCCAACATGAGTCATGTTATAGAATTTTCGGCTTGTTTCTGGTGTGCTCAAAATTTTATTTTTCCACAATGCTTGCTTTTTTGCTTCGAAGATTCCTTCAGCAAACACTGTGCTCATGCTCGTCATGGTGTTAACCATATAAGGCCCGTTCATCTTCCCCTGAAATATTTTGAACGGATATTTAACTTTGTCCATCTCAGTGAGAGAGATCCAAAGTCCCCAAGCTCTCATGGTGGTGACTTCATCTTCAGTAATATGAGAGACTAGGTATTGTAATTCTGGCAGTGGTTTTGCTGAATCCATTACCTTTAGGTTAGGCCTTTGCAGCTTGATAAATTGAAAGTTGTTGTGAAAGCCTTTTCCTGTAATTTCAAGTCATACCGTCAAGAATTTTAAATCCAGGATATCTCCCCGATCGAGTGTATTATTATTCTTCCAAGAATCATACACTCCCTTGACATGCCATGCTGTTAGCTTTGATATTTCTGGGAATCTCGGTGATGTGGTGAAGATCGAGGTCAAACAGCCAAAGTTATACCATTCTCGTACGTTTTCAGGTTTAGAACCTGGAAGCATCCACATCCTAGGATATTTTCCTGACCAGTCTGCCAGTGTTTTACCATGGATAATACCAGTTCTCGTGTAGAGCTTGTCCCACGTTCTCTGATACTTCCGCAAGGGAGAATTCTCAGTTTCCTCGATGATAACCTTAGATTTTCCCGTCATACGTCTAAGACCATGGTTGCATTGTCTAGTGCCTCCGATGTTTCCATCGTTGGGTCAATGTTTTCCTCTATGTCTTCCTCAAAAGGATCAACACTAGGTCTCGTGCTTGAGGTACTCGAACTTCTTTTTTCGAGTTTTTGACCATGCGCTCGAACTTCAGTTTTAAACTTTGATTTGGAGGCATCTCGCATTAATGGACCCATGAGGTTGTCCCATAAACTCGTAACACTGTGCATGGAAGCTCTCATGCACTTCTGGCCTTAGAAAGGTCAAATTCATGTATGTGACCAGATGCCTTGGCATTAATAATAAGGCCTTCAACCATCTTGTTCAGTTTGTGTAAGTTTTCCCTGTGATGTTTCCATCTCGTTAGGATGGTATCGGCTTCATGTGCCTCCATCTCTCGTCAGAAATCTGCAAGAATATTTTTATGAGATTTAATCACCACAACATCAAAATCATAGTATTGACATTCAGCTTGCCATCTCAAAAATCTAGCTTTCTCGAGTTTACTTTCTATTTTATTTTTTAAGAAAGCTTTAACACTTGTATTATCAATTTTTAAAATGAATTTCTTTGCAAGTAAGAACAAGGGCCATTTTTTTAAAGCCTTTCGAACAACAAAGAATTCATTCTCATTGATATGCCATCTTGCAGCATGATTATCCGCAAAAAGTCTACTGCAGTATCTGCACGGAACTTCTCCTTTTGGTTCAAACTTAGTCAAAATCGTTGCCCACCATTGATCACTAGCATTTGTATATAGAACCAGATCATCTTCATCATTAGGTATTGCTAGTTTGAGACTTCTTTAGCCATTGTACTGTTCCCCTATGTTCTTCTATCCATCTAAACTCTACATCTCTTTTTAGCAATGGACTGAAAACTTTCTTGTAGTTCGCCAGATTGTTAATAAACATTCCAGCGAAATTCACTAACTCCATAAAGCTCTGGAGTTGTTTAACCGTTTTGAGATCATCAAGGAAATCTCGTACCTTTTCAACCAAATGTGTTTGAAGAATGATACCTGATTCATCGATCTCAATTCCAAGAAATTCAAATTTTCTTGTTACAATTACCACTTTCTTTTCAGATAGCGCCAACCCTCCATTGTGTCATATGTCTGAGAAGATTCACATATGTTGCAGATGTTCCTTAATGTTTTTTGATGCTATAAGAATGTCATCAACATAAACAAACATGAAACTGAAATAAACTTTGAAGAGATTATTCATCTTTCTCTGGTATATTTTTGGCGCATTTGCTAAGCCCATAGGTAGCACATTCCAAATATAATGTCCTTGTGGGGTGGAAAAGCCAGTGTATTTCTTACTTTCTTCCTCCATTTTAATCTGATAGAACCTCGATTTACAATCAAACTTTAAGAAGACCTTTGCATTTTGAACGCGGTTGATCAGGTGTTCTCGACTTGGGATATAATATCCATCGAACTCCAAGATTTTGTTGATCCCTTGATAATTGATGACTAATCTTGGTTTTCCTCTTTTGATTTTTCCATGGTTTCATACCAAGAATCCCGGACTGCTGCATGGAGAAACTCATGGTGAGATCAGCTTAAGATCCAAGTGTTCCTAAAGAATCTTCTACATATCCTTTCTATCACTGTGGTTCATGAGGATAGGCTTGTATCTTACGAACTCTTTCTCTTTTCCTTTTCTGACTTTTAAGGATGCTTTGAGATCGTTTTTGTTCCACCATGCCAAAGGATCTTCGTTGAAGTTTCTTCGGATTTTGGTTTTGACATCTTCCAGCGAGATTTGCTCTTTAGCCGTGATGTCTGGATGCATACCTTTTTTCTAGGCTGACTTTTAGGATCTCCATCGTTTTATTTTTTATCCTTTACTCGTTTAAGCCTCCTTGGCTTTCAACATTTAGTTAAAGGATTGCATTACCGTATTTTCTTTGGCCCTTCAATTTTGGGTGTCGAAGTTTGCCTTCATCACCACCACGCTTACTACGAAATGTAATGGGCATTTTCCTGTAAAATGCCTGACGTAGTCGTTGAATCAGAATCTTATGATCACAAAGGGTTGTGAAAATAAGTCTTCGGGTCTCGCTCTCCTGTGTGAAGCGCTTGAATGTTTGTAGAAAATTGTTTCCCAGCAGAATGTCTGCTCGTGTATCGTGAAAATAAATCGGGGGGAGGGGGTCTTAACTTTGTACCATGGGGTACCTCTTGCTCCGCCAATTTGGATTTCTGTTTGTCTTATCCCTCGTTTGAAGAGGATAATCTTTTTAGACAAATCTCTTCATGCGACTGCTGGTAATTCCTCAATATCTTTTGAAAAGATTTCTGGTTTAGCTCTGCATATATGTATATGGAGAATGGACTGGTAGTCATCGAAATCTGTATCTTTTCCTTCCACAGTGAGTGCCATCATGTCTGGTAACCTTTCCCAAGGTTTGTGTTCCTCAAGAAATTCCAACACTAGAATTAATTGTTCTTTTGTTTTTCTTGCACGTCCGCCGATGGTAAAATCAATTCCACACATTTTTAGGTTTTCTTGATATCTACCTACCAATGACTGCTTTAGGTAATACAAGACATCACATGGGAGAGTATTATCCTTTTGGGTGATGTCAAAGATTGCCTCAACCTCGCACCATCCTCTTGGACATTGGAGTTCTCATTTGGTTGTAAACTTGCTTGTTCAAAGACAACCTCAACCATTGGTTTCTTTCCCAATATTAGGTTGTGCATCCTGTTTTCATGGAATAAGACTCTCATCGGTTCGAACTTCATACTAGTGTTTTTGTTAAACACTGGTTGATCTCTTATGATCATATCTATCTCATGAATATTTGGTAAATCGAAAATCTCTGGTTTGACCGCATGAGCTACATTCTCAAAGATTTATGGTATCTCCACAAACTATTTCCTTCGGAAAAGATCAGAATGATGAGTATTGGAGAGGGCATATGAAATACTATGAGTGATAGAGTATGACCTATTCCCTTCTTTCATCAACTCTTTGTTTTAGAAATATTGGTGGAGGGTAAGAACCCTGTTAAAATCTCGATCTTCTAGATCATATGAAATCTTTGGATAAATGAATGTTGCCACTTTCCCATCAAATACATTTCCCGATATTCCTCCAAGACAAGCGTCTCGTAAGTTTTGTATTCTTCTGTCAAAGATAGCAATATCAATTTGTGAATTGATCCCTTCTTTGAATGTTGCTTTGATCAAGATTCGTATGGCTCCAATATGGATCCATGACATCTTCTGAGCAACCTCTCTATTGAGCCGACTTAGTTCCTCCTTAATTTCATTCATAGGAACCAACTGCATCTCCATCACATTACTTGTTAGTTCCATCGGGATTGCAATTTCTCCTGCCGTAACTTTGTAGATGATGTGATGTTTTCTTTGCCTGAAGCTTAGCCGCGCTAAGGCTCTTTCCATCTTTTCGATAGTGAAATTGTCATAGACGTGGAGTTTCGGATCCTCTCACATAATCTCATCAATCCTTTGTGAGATATGCTAGTCTGTGAAAAGAATCCAGACATATCTTCCTGCACTTCATGGCGGAAGATTTCCTCCTCTTCATTTTGATTCTGGTTCTGATTCTGATTCCGAAGACTTAACTTGACACTCATCTTCTTTGTATATACTTTTGTCTGAAGGAATATCTTCAAAATAGTATACTTGAACGAGGTCCTGATAATAGACAGTTTCTTCAATTTTTGGTGTTGCCTCAAACTGTCTAACACCTCTTTTTTGATTCTCGGGGTAGTCTGTCGAAATATGGCCCTTATCCCCGCATGTCCAACAATTGTAGTCCTTGAAACTTTCGTTGGCTCTTGTATGTGCTCGTCTAAAAGTTCGTCTTGTTGGCTTTCTACTTGTGCTTCCATGGCTGGATGTGGTTCGTCCTTGATTGGGTCCTGATCTTTGACCCGATTTGTAACTGAGAGCCTTTTGTTTTGACCAGAATCTCATCGGTCTCCATGAAGACCTTTTGGTGAAGCTTCCTCCTCTTAGCTCATAGGGATGATCCCTATATTTCCTCATTTTATGCTTTGGAGGAGTTCCTATGACTGTAGGAATGTCATCTTCATCGCAACAAAGGCGAATTGATTTGTTGATTCCTCTCAGTCTCTTGTAATTCTTCTGAATTGCTGCCTTCTGGCACCATTCGTCGAGCTATAGCGTCCATTGCTCCTGGTGTGTATTCACGTAGCAACATTTCTATCCATGGGCTTGGTATCTTTTCGAAGAACAAAGGGATCGCCATGTCTTCACTAATTCGGATTTTCCATTTGTATTCGGTAAAGAGTTTGATGTATAGATCGACGTTACATATATCATGCAACTCTAAACTTTACAGAGCTTGTTTGTATCTCTTGACTCTATCAGCCCTGTCTCGGGGTCCACGGAATATCCTTCTCCGATGAAGTAGATTTTAAATAGTTTAGCCATTCTATCTACAATCTCCTTGAGGTATTCTCCGGCTAGCACGCCTTCTCGTACTTCTGGAGCTGTGTATTCCCAACCGACTTTAACCGATCCTTCGAGGCTCATTTGTAGCATCATTATGAACCCTTCTTCGTTGAGTTCTAAGGTTCCGCTACAATTATCAAGGACGACGCCCATTCATCGATTAACGTCTCTCGATTTTTGAAGTCTAATATATCTAAATTAAGTACATGCCCATAAAGATGTAATGGGTCTAATAGCAACCTTCCATATGGTGTCCCATGGATTTTGGTCTTCGAGGAAGTGATCTGGTTCCAGATACTGGAAGAACAGATCTAGCAACAAAGTCTCCCCGGTGTGTCATGGGTTCATCTTGCATTGGATTGTGAGATCCCAAACTCTCAGTGATTGTCGACATTCCCTGTGCAGGGTTTTGTGTTGGGACCATCATTTCTTCTAGTGTTTTAACATTTACGAGTTTTAAGCCCAAAAATGATTTCGCGAGATAAGAGAGATCTCGCAAGCCACCGTAATTGATCTCGTCTAAAATGATTCTAGACATTCATTCTCTTTATTAAGGCTTTCAGTTTCTCGTTGCTTGTTAGTTCTCGTTGAACTTGTACCACCTTGCCCTTTTGATGTAATAAGGGTTCGCTTTCGAAAGATGGTGATAACCATCCTCCTCTGCTTTTTCCTGATGAGCTTGGCTGGGCCTCCAAATTCTTGACACGTCGTTGGACATCTTGAAGGTTTTCAAGAATTTCCTTATGATGTTTCGTCATGGCCTCTATCTAGATCTGAAGGTTTTGAAGGTCCTCGGGTACATGGTATTGATGATTACCGTGTGCCTGAATTGTCTTCTGGATCTCTTTAAGGTCTAAGGATAACTTAGAGCCATCCATCTCGATTTCATGAGAATTTGGTGAACCCAAATTACTCATCTTGTTGATAGGCTTTTACTATCATTATAATTCTTTTCTTGTTTCATGTTTTCCAATTTCTCGGAAAACTTCTTGTTGAGAATAGATCTCGAACTTTCGTTCGGATTCATATTTTAAATTTACTCTTCTCTCTCGAGGCAATTAAATATTATTATAATAAATAAATAAATTTCTAATTTAGATAAATAAAACCTAGGCTCTGATACCATTTATTCGTATCTTAAAAATAGGTCATTTTAGTTCCGTATGGCATATTTTAATATTTTCATAATTAAAGGCCTTGAAGGTAAAATAAAGGTAGAGGGTATTTTGGTCCATTAAAAATTCAAGAATCAACAAATATTAAAGGAAATCCAATTTTGGGACCACTCGATTCTAACCTTAATGTTAGCTCAGAGATTCCCCAATTTATGCATGTACCATAAATTTTATAGTTTAAAGAACGATAATTTCAAAAAGCAAAAAAGGTGATGAGCCACAACAACAACAACCAAGCCCGTGATCCCAATAAATTGGGGTAGGTTATATGAATCATGAATGAATCACGTCGAGTCGTGAACATGAATCCTCTGTCTCCATACATTTCGGTTGAGAACTATATCTTTATTTAGATTTTTGAGCTTCATGTCGTTCCATGTGACCTACATCCATGTCTTCTTCGGTCTTTCACGAGCTCTAGTCGTCTGTCCTAAGTCAAAATCTTCAACGCGTCGTACCGGTGCATCTATGAGATTGCGTTTAACATGCCCAAACCGTATTAAACGGTTTTCTCGCATCTTCTCGTCCATAGACGCCACACTCAATTTATATCGAATATCTTCATTGTGCATATTTCTCTCTCTTGGTGTTATCGCACATCTACCGTAGCATGCGCATCTCCGTAACGTTCATCTTCTGTGCATGACTTTGCTTAATAGCCCATCACTTAGAGCTATTGAGCAAAGCAGGTCTAATAACCGCACGATAGACATTTTCTTTAAGATTTAAAGGAAAGTTACGATCACACATGATCTCTATTGCACTCTTCTACTTTGTCCATCCAGCTTGGATGCAATAGTTGATGTCGCCATCTGGCTCTCCATCCTTTTGTAGTATGGAGCCTAAATACCGAAATGCAAGCTACTCAGTAATCTTGGTCCTCTAACTGAATCGTACCATCATTGTTTCTTCATTGTTTGCTAAACTTGCATTCGAGGAACTCTGTTTTTGTTCGACTTAGTCGAAAACCTCGTGTTACCAACGTTTGTCTCCATCGTTATAATTTGGCGTTAACTACCATTCTCATCCCATCGATGAGAAAAATATCGTCTGCAAACATTATACACCATGATACTTGGTCTATGATGGTTTTGGCGATTTCATCAATTACAATTGCAAACAAAAATGGGCTCAGAGTTGACCCCTGATGTAAGCTAATTGTAATCGAAAAATCGTCACTTAAACACCACAAGTTCGAACACTTGTCACCATGTTCTTATACATATCTTTTATTATGCTGGTATATTTAATTGGTGCCCCCTTCTTCACCAAGGTCTACCATAATACCTCTCGAGGTACTTTGTCATATGCCTTTTCTAGAACGATAAACACCATATGCAAATCTTTACTCTTTTCACGAAAGCGTTCGATGAGTTGAAGAATCAGATGGATGGCCTCTATGGTTGACCTTCATGGCATAAATTCAAATTGGTTCTAAGATATGAGGGCAATTTGTCTCATTCGGTGTTCGATCACCCTCTCCCATAACTTCATGGCATGCGACATAAGTCTTATCCCACAATAGTTAGAACAGTTCTGGACATCGCCCTTGTTCTTATATAGAGGTATTAACGTACTTTTCCTCCACTCTTCTGGTATTTTATTCGCTCGCCATTTTTTTTTCTGAATATAAATAAGATATGGTGAATATGATTATTATAACTTTTTCGATTAACCTCAACAATCGCCTCGTTAACAAATGAAATGCAATGAATGATATATCTTCCTTAGATGAAGGCAAACTGTTCACGAGGAATAATCGAACAATTACTAATCACAATATGTTAGCAATGATTTTGCAATCTTGCAAAGACTTCCAAACATAGAGATAGGTTGAGAATCTTTGAAAGATTTGTAGGTTCTCCGTATTTGGTTAAGTGTAAGAAAAGAGTAATTGAAACCTCTAGGTGATTCGAAGAACAAATGAAACTCCAAAAAAATGTATAATCTAACTCCAAAATATTCCCCGATTTTTTGTAAAAAAACTCGAAGTTAAAGTTATTTGGTTAGCAACTTTTGGAGTTGTTGCAACTCTAAATGGCTTGATCTCTCCTTGCTGTGAAGGTGATCATGAGTAATATTGGTTAAGCATGGTCTATTCCAATTGGGCCCCTAGAAACGATTGGAGTAGTAGCCAGCCACAATAGACTTTAACCCCTTAACATCTTCTATCTATGTGTAATTTTGAATATGATTATTTTCAATGCAACGTTTGCCTCTTATGTTGCACAACAATACGAGTAACAAACAATCATACGGCATCATCAAAAACAAAGACAAGTGAATTTGTTTACCTAGCTAGTTCGTCTAAAATTACTTTCAAGGCACTCCAAATCAAAAAAACAAAATTCACTAATGTTTTTGTTATGGGATTACTATTACAACAGATAATTATTTATATTAGACATACTTTTGATACCAATTTTACATGGACTTTTTAAGTTGTACTGAAATTACAATATCGAGCTAGATCAATAGTATTTTTATGCCTCACAAAAATTATGTGTATATATATATATATTGTTGGGATTGGAAAATTCTTCATTCAACAATACGAATGAATTACAATAGGAGGAGCAACTCTCACACTCGACTATTACAAAAAACCAACCCTCAAATCTCACGTTTTAGCTCTACGGCTTTTTTTCTCTATTTTCTCTCGGTGTGTGTTTTGTGTGTTTTGTGGATGTTTTTTTGAACTCCTCTTGAAGCTCTATTTATAGGCATTGAATTTGGGAGGTAGCCGTTATCGGAACAGTTGGAGCCGTTATCGGAACAGTAGCCGTGAACGGAACAGTAGAAACATGTGGGCTGGTACAACAAATCTCCCCCTCCAGCCCAACTATGTTCGTACACAGACCAAGTTTCTCTCGTGTCACCGCCTTCGTTAGCATATCTGCAGGATTCTTGCTTGTGTGAATCTTAACCAGCTTCAATAGTTGTTGCTCCATCACTTCGCGTATCCAGTGATACCGAATGTCGATATGTTTTGTACGGGAATGATACATTGCATTCTTGCTCAGGTCTAGAGCACTTTGACTATCGCAGTGAATAATGTACTCATTTTGTGTAAAGCCTAGTTCTTGAAGAAAACGCTTTATCCATAATAACTCTTTCCCTGCTTCCGCTACAGCAATGTACTCGGCTTCAGTGGTGGATAAGGCAATGCACTTTTGCAGCTTGGACTGCCACGAAACAGCTCCCCCTGCGTAAGTGAATATGTAACTTGATGTAGATTTTCTACTATCAAGATCTCCTGCCATGTCGGCATCTGTGAAACCATTCAGAACTGGCTTTGCTCCCCCGTAACACAAACATAGGTTAGACGTACCTCTCAGGTACCGAAGAATCCATTTAACCGCCTCCCAGTGTTCTTTCCCTGGATTTGACAAATATCTGCTAACAATACCAACTGCATGAGCAATATCTGGCCTAGTACACACCATTGCATACATCAGACTTCCCACTGCCGAAGAATATGGTATCGCCTCCATATCTTCTTTCTCCTTCATCGTAGAAGGACACTGTCTCTTGCTTAACTTGAAGTGATTTGCGAGTGGAGTCGAAACAGGCTTTGCTTTACCCATGTTGAACCTTTTCAGAACTCGTTCAACGTAATCTTCTTGAGATAAGTACAACTTTCTCATTTTCCTGTCTCGCGTGATTTTCATGCTGAGAATCTGTTGTGCTGCACCCAAGTCTTTCATATCAAAGAACTTGGACAAATCTTTCTTCAAGTTGTTGATTAGCGATGCATCCTGGCCAACTATCAACATATCATCGACATAGAGCAAAAGGATGATAAATTTACCATCATCGAACTTCTTCAAATAAACACACTGGTCTGCCACAGTCCTGTTATACTGGTGACTTGCCATGAAAGAGTCAAACTTCTTGTACCACTGCCTCGGAGCTTGCTTTAGGCCATACAAACTTTTCTTCAATTTACAAACAATATGCTCCTTGTCGCGAACTTGAAAACCTTCTGGCTGCTCCATGTATATCTCTTCTTCTAGATCACCATGAAGGAATGCAGTTTTTACGTCCATCTGTTCAAGCTCCAGATCCAAACTGACAACTAACCCAAGTATAACACGGATTGATGTCATCTTCACCACTGGTGAGAATATCTCGTCAAAGTCAATGCCTTTCTTCTGTTGGAATCCTTTGACGACAAGCCTGGCCTTATATTTCACAATATTTCCACGACCATCTTTCTTGAGTTTGAGCACCCATTTATTCTTCAGTGCTCTCTTTCCCTTCGGAAGTTTCACAAGCTCATAAGTTTGATTCTTTTGCAAAGAATTCATTTCTTCTTCCATGGCTTGCCTCCAGCTTTCTTTGTCACTGCGAGATTGAATTTCTTTGAAACTTTCAGGCTCCCCCTCACTCGTAAGAAGGATATATTCTGATGCAGGATACCTTGTTGATGGTATCGTCTCACGTCCAGATCGTCGAGGTTCACCATCTTCTTGTAAAGGAGGTGCGAGCTCCCCCTGCTCAGCACCTTCATCCTCGTCAGCATCGTCTACATTATCTTGGACATCCTCATTTTCAATATGAGGTTCTGGTGGTGAAGTAACTTCTTCCGGAGCACTAGTACGTTGTCGAACTGGAGCAGTTGGAGTATGGTCATAGAATTGATTTTCGTAGAAAATCACATCTCTACTGCGGATAACTTTCTTGGATTGTGGATCCCACAATCTGTAACCAAATTCTTGATCACCATAGCCAATAAAGATACATGGAGTTGACTTGAGATCAAGTTTCTGCCTGAGCTCCCTCGACACATGTGCAAAAGCCTTGCACCCGAACACCTTTAGGTGAGAATATGAAATATCCTTCCTTGTCCATATCTTCTCCGGAACTTCAAAGTTCAAAGGAACTGACGGTGTCCTATTTATCAGATAACAAGCTGTAAGGACTGCTTCGGCCCAGTATGCTTTAGGCAGCTTAGCCATACTGAGCATGCAACGAACTTTCTCAACAATGGTGCGATTCATTCGCTCAGCAACGCCATTATGTTGTGGGGTCCTCGACACCGTCTTCTCATGCCTAATTCCATGTTCAATGCAATACGCTGCGAATTCCCGAGAAGTGTATTCGCCTCCATTGTCTGAGCGAAGGCACTTCAACTTCTTCCCTGTCTGTCTTTCCACCAACGCATGAAATGCTTTGAAGCGATCAAAAACTTGATCTTTTGATCTTAAACAGTAGGCCCATAATTTTCGTGAAGCATCATCAATAAAGGTCACAAAATATTTGCTTCCACCGAGAGATTCTTCTTCTATCGGTCCACACACATCAGAGTGAACGAGACTCAGTAACTCGGAGCGTTGCTTCCTGGTGGAACTGAAAGAAACTCTATGTTGTTTCCCGAACAAACAGTGCTCGCAAGGATCTAGTGCAACATCCTTCGCGAGATTGATAGTATCATTCTTGGCTAGTGTAGCCAAGCCCTTCTCGCTCATATGCCCAAGTCTTTTGTGCCAAAGATTTGGTGACGCCTCTTCTTCAACGGCGTTGAGACTTAACTCGCACAATTTTGTATGAGTTTTGAATAGCGTGCCACAAATATGACCCCTCGCAACAACTATCACACCTTTCGACAACTTCCACGTGCCATTTTTAAAATTACTTTCATAACCCTGTCGGTCAAGGGCTAGTCCTGAGATCAGATTCAGCCTGAGATCTGGAACATGGCGCACATCCTTGAGGATAAGAGAGCATCCTATGTTGGTTTTCACGTGCACGTCACCAACACCAACTACACTGGAGTAACTGGTGTTACCCATCTTTACGGTACCAAAGTCCCCTGATTTGTATGTAGCAAACAAATCACGATGTGGGGTGGCGTGAAATGAAGCTGCAGAGTCAATCACCCACTCAATATCTTGGTTGCCTACATGTAGGCATGTCTCGTCTCCATAAGAAACAAGAGCAATTTCTGATGATACTGTGACAATGGTTTCACCTTCATCCTTGTTGGAGCTTTGGCCGGTTTGGGGTTGATCCCTCAAAAGCTTTCGACAGTCCCTCTTCATATGACCGTAAATTCCACAATAATTACAGTTTCCGTTGAATCGACTAGAGTTGTCAACAGATTTACCTCTCTCCTGGGATCTACCTCGATCTTGAGATCGTCCACGATTTTGACCTCGACCTCTGCCTCTGCCTCTGCCACGACCTCTTCCTCTACCTCCACCTCTGCCTCTACTTTCCGACACAAGAGCATAAGATTGGTCGGCACTGACTTCTCTTCTTCGGGCTTCTTCGTTAAGTAAAGCATCTGTCACCATTTGCATAGATACTTTACCGTCGGGGGCAGAATTACTGAGGGTGACAACAAGAGTCTCCCAATTGTCCGGTAGGGAACTTAGAAGTAGTATCGCTTGTTCCTCATCTTTGAGGTTCCAATCGGCGGCAGCAAGCTGGTTCACGAGGTCCTGGAACTGACTCGTGTGCTCTGGTATAGACGTACCACTACGAAGCTTGTGGTTTACTAAACGTCTCATCAACAAGGTCTTGTTACGTGCCGTCTTTGCCTGATACATGTTAGCAAGCTTATCCCACAACGTGTGGGCACTCGTTTCCTGTGCGACATGATGGAACACACTATTGTCAATCCACTGACGAATTTGAGCAACAGTCTTCTTGTTCAACTTTTTCCAATCGTCATCACTTGTCTTCTCGGGTTTGACACCTTTATTTTCGATTGGCCCGGCTAAATCCTTCAAATTTAGCAAATCCTCCATGCGAGGCTTCCACATGTTGTAATTAGTAGGCGTCAATCGCATCATCGTGTCCGACGTTGAATTTTCCATGTTAAAATTCAACAAGTGTGCTTGAACCCAAATTTAGAAGCTGAATTTGGGGAAACGGAGTGCACGGTTGGATCCGGAACGGTCGAAAACCTTGGGAACCGTTCTGACTTTGTCAAAAACCGACAAGAATTGAGTTGAACCGGACCAAAAGAAGTTGGAGGGAATTGAACCGGGTCAAATCCGGTTGAACCAGCGTTGACCGGTCAGACCAGCAGTTGACCGGGTCAGAATCTGGCGGGTCGGATCCGGGTCAAACTTCACCTTCTTCACCCGCTTCTCCAAATGGCCGAGTTAACTCGCCGTTAACTCGGTCGGCATAGAACGGAGCTTTCCGACGATCGAAAAATTCCGAAAAATATATATTGGGAATCCTTGCAACACGAGCTTCACAACGGTAGCAACCAAACGAAATTCCGGAACGGAAAAATTTTGACGTCGAATTGGGTCGTCTTCGATCGTCACTTTCCGGCGATCGAAATAGCTCGAAAACTATATATTCGGAATCGTCAGACCGAGAGCTTCACAACCGTGATAAGAAACCAAGGTTTCGGGACAAAAAATTTCGGACGAAATTTTACCGTGGCTCTTGATACCACTTTGTTGGGATTGGAAAATTCTTCATTCAACAATACGAATGAATTACAATAGGAGGAGCAACTCTCACACTCGACTATTACAAAAAACCAACCCTCAAATCTCACGTTTTAGCTCTACGGCTTTTTTTCTCTATTTTCTCTCGGTGTGTGTTTTGTGTGTTTTGTGGATGTTTTTTTGAACTCCTCTTGAAGCTCTATTTATAGGCATTGAATTTGGGAGGTAGCCGTTATCGGAACAGTTGGAGCCGTTATCGGAACAGTAGCCGTGAACGGAACAGTAGAAACATGTGGGCTGGTACAACATATATATCCATGCACTTAGCAATAATATTATGTTTTTAATTCAAATATGGACTTATTATCATATTATATTATATTATATATATAAATATTGGTCTGGGTCGTATCTGAGCCTTAATTGCTAGATATCTTGGTGTGCAGAGACGAATGACCCAATCCCCATCATCATGATTCATGAAAACAGAAGTTCCCACGCATATAATCACCACCTGTGAGGACCCCCACTCCTCCTTACCCTTCTCATCTATCTATCTTTATTACCCCTGTCTCTCTCTTCCCTCTCACACATCTTCACAAAACACAAAAATGTCAATAAACAACCACTTCACTTCACATATTCATCAACAAATTCAAACACAAACATCCTGCAGGAGGTCAAAACACTACACCATGATGCAGCAAGATTCACCTTCAAAAGCCTTATCCTCTAACAACTCATCCATTTCTTGTAATAATAATAACAACCAACAACAACAAAAGTGTGAAATACCGAAAGAGCCCTTGTTCGAGAAGTCGTTGACCCCCAGCGACGTCGGGAAACTCAACCGCCTCGTCATACCGAAGCAGCACGCCGAGCGATACTTCCCTATGAATGTTGGAAGAGAGTCGGACGAGAAGGGCTCGCTTTTGAGCTTCGAGGACGAGGTTGGTAAAGCGTGGAGGTTTCGGTATTCGTATTGGAATAGTAGTCAGAGCTACGTGTTGACTAAAGGGTGGAGCCGGTTTGTGAAGGAGAAGCGGCTCGATGCTGGAGATGTGGTGGTGTTCCTTCGACACCGGGTGGAGCCGGGGTGTCATTTCATTGGCTGGCGGCGGAGGAATAGCGGCGGAGGTGGTGATGCTGTGTTAACCTCGACTGGGAATGGTTATCCAGTTCAGCAATGTGGTTATGCAGGTAATAATTTTTTTTTTTTTATTAGCATTACAATTATGTATGTTGCACGTACAATACCATATATGCTTATTTTTGTACTTAGTTTGGAGTTCAATTAATGCAGACGACGTACGTTAGTACGTGGCATTCACTATCAATACATTGAAATTGTTATACAGTTCTGAACTAAACTCAAATCTTGTACTAAAAAAGGAAAAATAGTGGCACTAGTCTTTGTATCAACTATACACCTATTACGTGAACGTACAGTGTGTTCTGTACACACGTGCCATTCAATTCTGTGTAGTATTTCTTTTCACCATTCTTTTGAACCAAATTGGTGCACTAGTAATACATCAAAAAAAAAAAAAATGGTGCACGGGCTTTTCTTATCTTACAGCCGGCTGTAAGATAACAGTTTACAGCTGGTTGTCCATATATTGTAAAATAGCTGCTTATACTTTTGCATTTATATTTTTATTTCTAGTCTTTTACTTAATTCTAGTTAACTCCACTTAAGTTCATAAAGTATTATAACTAACCCTAATTTGATAATCCCATATACACCACATTGGCGCAACCTAGCTAGAAGATACCATTTTAGTGTAATTATAATGATACCTATTTATATTAAGATATAAAAGTTGTTTCGCTCATCACACAATAATATTTTTTTCGAAATTATAGAATCATTTGAATTTAACGACGATCAACTCAATATTTGTAAACTTGCTCGATAGCTTGTCTAAAACATAAAATATAAGGGTATTATTACTAGTCAATATGCATTATAATATATGTGTATCTACACATTAATATAAAATTTAAGTGTATTATTAGTCAAGTTATATTTATATATGATGTATTATGAAATTATTTATCATAATAATTATGTATCCTTAATTATCAAAAATTACTTATTTCTCTTTATTTAATCATAACTTAAATCCGATAGAATTGTCAATGATCATCGATGTATAATATATATATATATATATAATGTGAAATATTTATTTTTACAATTTAAACTTAAAGTAAGACAAAGAAATAATTCATATATATGCATATTTTCTCGTGAGTCGTGATAACTCCTCAATTGTTAATAAAAGCTTACACACATATTTGATAAAAATGCAAATTTAAAGTAAAGATTCACGGACTTATTCAAAAAAATAAAAAAGAAGTAAGAACTCAAGGGTGTCTAATTGCAATTATTAGTAGATAATACAGCGCAACTTAATTCAAAGGTTGCCGGTCACAAATTTTGGATTGATGGTTGAGATTAAGCCGTTACAGCGGCTGTGACAAAAGTGTTTTCCTATTTGGTATATTCACGCACCTCCCTTTTCGTAACGTAACTACACAAATGCTGTCTGAAGTCTGAACACTATGTTCTATCCGCAGTTCCGCACACACGTGCTATAGGCTGTGAGTGGGGCCAGGCAATAATTGGTGGGACCAATCATTTTTGTTATCTAATCTGTGAATTTATATTTTAATTACTATTAAGTGATTCAACAATTTCACGCATGCATTTAGATAGACTAATAAAAATATATTGTCCTAACTCCTATCCCAGCATTACCTCAATTTTCTCTCGTTATATAACTTGAAATACTAAATTCTATAAGTGATAATTTTAAATTGACAATGTTTGTTCTAATCAAGCAAGTAGTATACAATATTGTGCATCTATTGTAATTCGAATTTTATTGCTACTTTCTTACAAAACAACTCATTATATTGATTACTTTATTAGCTTAACGCTTACCAAAATACAATCTTGTTCCAAATTTCCATTTGCAGGTTCAGTCTTATCTAACCAAACAACAATAAGAAACGGGAGTAATTCGACGAGAATGCTGAGGTTATTTGGGGTGAACTTAGAGTGCGAGTTGGCCGTTGGTGATGAGTGCGATGAGCCACCCAGTTCGACCATGTCGAGCCAGGGTCAAGCCTATCATTACTATCCTTATCACCAATGTTAGCATTTTATATTGGTCCAACTAGCTATCACAAGTCACATGGTACGCCTAACTATTTCTAATTAGTTTTTAATTAGTTAGTTTTTATTTTAGACAAAGGTAGCGCGATAGATATAATGTTACTGCGAATTCCATTTTCTCATTTTGATTTTGCTGTTTCCTCTAATGAAACAGGTTAGCTAATTACTTCATCAGTTCTTGTAAGCTAAGCCCCAAAGAGAAATGAATTAATTTACGCGCGCGCGTATTATTATATATATTTTAGTTAAGCTTGTGAGTTGTGACTCTGAATGTGGCCAGCTGATTAATTACTTATTTACAAATAATGAACAAGTGCACTGTCGATGAATGAATTGTCACTTAATTACTAGACATGTGCAGTACTGTTGAGGCACTTACATTAAAGTGTGGAGAAATTCTTAATTACGATGATGATGGTTGAATAATGACGTTTATTTTTTCTTTAAATTATTGCTAGTAAAGCAAACCGTTAAATAATGTATATAAAAAAATAGAGATTAAATAATAATATTTCTAATAGATTTTAATCGAAGAGTAAAATGTAGGACCATGCATAAAGAAAGTAGTGTACAAATTAAAGTTGGTACACAGTTGAAGAAGTAATTAATTAGAGTGTTGAAATTGTAGGTTTTGGCACTCACTTCTTTAGCTTAAACTTAATCGGTCTTGATGTAAATTTATTTATAAATGACTTTTCCCGAACGGCCTGTGGTCCAGTTCAGAGCCGGAAAGACAGATATTTGGGTAGTTGTCAATATATTATATTGCTTTAATGTGGAACGATAATGGTGTCGAATATGCAGCGGCCACACTATAATATTTTAATTTGAACCAATACACAGCTCATCAACCATTCAATCTTCAACCATGTATGAAGATTTGGTGGTGTATTTATTTTAGAACTGGGACGAGGCATTTCATATTTTAGCGGTCACGTAACTTTTGAGGCCATATTTAAAAGCTCATTTCTTGTTAAAGAAACTTAATTTTTGTTATAATACTTTCGAATAGTTAATGCAGCAAGTTTTCATTCCCATGAGGTAGCAACAGGAGCTTACATAGGGAAAGATGGGATTTTGGACACATGACGTCCATAATTTGACCTTCTTCGGCCATTACAACACGTAAAGTTTTTATTACTTTTATACCATAGTAGATTTCAAAAAAATAGAATAAAAAACGTAAATCCCCGATTCCCAGTCCAAGTTTTCTGTCACCACATCATCACCATCAATCAAGATGTTTATATTTATCAAAAAATAATACATATATTGATATATATGAGAAGATATTAATTAAATTACATAATATTGGAAAAGAAAAGTAACGTCATGGGGCCCGACCAATATGGGAGCTGACATGGTGGAAGGAATATGACGTGTTCGCGTGTGAACGGTTGCGATCAAGAAACTACCGATACTCAATTAAATCACCACACAAAGCCCAAGAATCAATTAACATTTTTACTGATAAAGAACATATTTTTTGTTACTGTAGTGATTCTGCCTGCAAGATTTTTTCAACACGATCTCACCTCATCATCATTAACATCATCTGGCAGCAAATAGGAATGGGTTGGGAGCGTAAGTGTGGGAAAAGATAGTGGCTTTATTTTGATGGGACAAATGGCATTCTTTCTACCTATTGACTCCTGTGACAATTTGTTCATTTTTTTTCTTCTTATTTTGGAAAATGATATGCTAAGATTATTTGTGCTTATACTTAGAATGTGAAATACATCAGTCAATTTTTCATTTTTATAATTATCTGAAACGATATTGAGAAGTGGATCATTCAGATAGAGCGTAAAACACGACAATAATTGAAAAACGAAAAAAATTAACGACTCACAGATTTTACGTGGAAAACCTCAAATTACTTTAGGATGAAAAACCACGGCAGGATAGAAAAACTTCAACTATGAGTGTAAAATAAAAATTACAACTCTTAGACTTTTACCGTAGTAAAGTCGCACAAACTCTCTATTTTGCCTCACACTAACAACACTATTAACCACTCTTTATATATTAATTATTGCTTAATTATATAAGAGAAAGAAAGAATTGTTTTTTGGATGCTTTTCTCAACTGATATTGGCTGCTATATATAGGAAGTGGAAATCGTGTCCTTCCTATTTTTTTTTTATTCTTCCAATCAGCATGGCAAGAGCTCATCCAAGTTCACGGAATTGAATTTGCATGATGATACACCACATGCAAGCACATGCACCAATTATCTTTAATACACCACATGCAAGCACATGCACATGCACCCATAATCACGGCCAACAATCTCCCACTTGAAGATTTGATTAGGGACTAATCAGATCTTCACACTATTCTTTCTACCTCGCCCTTCATGTTGCTTACGTTTTTACCAGACCACACGAGGACCGACACTAAACAAACTTGTCAGCATTAGCACTCTTCATCATGAAATCACCTGTGTTATCTTTAGTGTGAATCTTCTGCACATCCACAATACTCTCCTCGATTTTCTCACGAACAAGGTGATACTGCACCCGAATATGCATTGTCTTGTAATGAAACGCTGGATGCAACGCACTCTGACTGTCACAGAATAGAGAAATACTTTCTAGTTTGTGCCCGAGTTCCTCCAGAACCATTTTCAGTCAAATCGCCTCTTTACTGTCATGCGTAGCTGCCACGTATTCAGCCTCCGTTGTTGATGTCGCAACAACTGACTGTAACTTCGAAACCCAACTCACTGCACCTCCATCAAGAGTAAACATATATCATGTCGTGGACTTGCTTTTGTCAAGACACCTGCATAGTCAGAATCAACATATACTCTGACTGTAAAACCCGATCCTCCATAACATAATGCAAAATCTGAGGTTCCCTGAATGTATCTCAGAACTCTCTTTACTATACTGCAATGCTCTCTTACAGGATCCGCGATGTATCGACTAACCACTCCCACTGCATGTGCAATGTCTGGTCTAGTACAGATCATGGCAAACATTAAGCTTCCCACTGCTGATGCATACGGTGCTCGAGACATCTCCTTCCTCTCTTATTCACTGATAGGACACATACTTGAGGAATACTTGAAATTAATAGGAAGAGGGGTAGAGATTGGCTTACAATTTTTCATACTGAACCGCCACAAAATCTTCATCATATAGTTCCTTTGAGAAAGCCAAATCTTTCTGATATTTCTGTCTCGATGAATTTGAGTCCCTAGAATCTTGTTTGCTGGTCAGTTCAGGCTTCAGTTCTTCAATACGAGCTTTGTTGGGGCCTAAAACCAACATGTCGTCAACATACAACAGCAAAATAACAAAGTCATCACCAGATCTCTTGAAATATGCACAAGGATTTTCATTCAATCTGTTGTATCCATGACTCATTATGAATGAATCAAATATTTTGTACCAACACCTCGGCGCATGTTTGAGACCGTACAAAGATTTGGTCAACCTGCAAACCAAGTTCTCTTTTTCTTCTTCAATAAATCCTTCCGGTTGCAGCATATAAATCTCTTGTTCAAGATCACCATGAAGAAAAGCCTTCTTTACATCTAATTGTTGAAGATGTAAATCAAATGTAGCTCACATCGCTAGAACCACCCGCACAGTTGTCATTAGGACCACCGGAGAAAATATTTCATTGAAATCAATCCATTCCTTCTGAGCATATCCTTTCACCACCAATCGCGCACGATACCTCTCCACTTGGTCATCACTATTACGTTTGATTTTGTACACCCATTTGTAGACAATGGGTTTCCTCCCCCGTGGTAGAGACATAAGTTCCCAAGTCTTATTATTATGGAGTACTTCAATTTCCTCCTACATTGCTGCCATCCACTGAGCTGCATCTCAACTACTCATTGCTTCCTAGAAAGTTGATGTCTTCCCGTCCTCAGTTAAAAGACAATATGCAACATTGTTCTTCATAGAAAAGTGTGAGTGCCAGCCTGGTGGTCTCTTAACACGTATCGATCAACGTATCCCCGAGACTCCAGACTCCGTTGTCTCCTCAGGTTCATGCTCTGGTTCAGCAGGACCCTCTTGCTCAGCATCCTTCTCGACTACCACTGTCGTAGTTTCTGAATCTTCACTTGCACTGCTATCATTTCCTTTCTTATCTTCCGTGAAGATAACATTCATGCTTACAACGATCTTGTGGGCAGTGGGGTCCCACAAGCGATACCCCTTCACTCATTTAGCATATCCTAAGAACAAACACTTCCTGAATTTTGGGTCCAGCTTTGTTTTCTCTTGAGCATTCAACATAACATAAGCGGGACTCCCAAATACATGGAGATTAGAATAATCAACTGGTTTACATGTCCACAACTCCATCGGTGTTTTCAAACCCAGTGCTGTTCATGGAGACCAGTTCACCACATAACATGCATTATTGATTGCTTCCGCCCATAATGACTTTTCTAAGCCTGCAACCTGCAACCTGCATCATGGCTCTTGTTTTATCCAACAAGGTCATGTTCATCACCTCTGCCACTCCATTCTACTGCGGAGTGTACGCTGTAGTAAACTACCACTTAAACCCAACATCTTTACAGAAGTCTTGAAACTTCTTGCCAGTATATTCCCCTCTATTGTCAGATCTCAGAGACTTGATCTTTTTCCCAGATTCAAGTTCCACATGCACTTTCTATGCCTTGAACAACGAGAACACCTTTGCCTTACTCTTGATCATGTACACCCAACATCTCCTGGAATAATCATCTATAAAAGACACAAAATACTTTGCACCTCCCAGGGATAGTACTGGTGCTTGCCACACGTCAGAGTGAATCAATTCTAGAATGACTTTACTTCTAGAATCTGAACTATAAAACTTTATACGATGTTGCTTGCCAACAACACAATGCTCACAAAAAGCTAAAGATACCTTTGTGAGACCCATAAGTAGTTTCTTCTCTGCAAGAACCTTATTGCCTTGTTCTGGCATATGCCCGAGCCGCTGATGCCAAATCATTGATGATTTCTCAATTGACTCGGATGAAGCCACTGACGCTTCTCCCACTTGCAGAGGCTTCCCCTGTACTATGTATAAGTTTTTGGTAATCTTGTCTGCCTTCATCAGTACAAGCGCACCCCTTTTA
The DNA here is from genome assembly GCA_948329865.1 of Linaria vulgaris. NCBI lineage: Eukaryota > Viridiplantae > Streptophyta > Magnoliopsida > Lamiales > Plantaginaceae > Linaria > Linaria vulgaris. The sequence goes on from OX415253.1 coordinate 81,523,599, forward strand.
ACTACCATGACCTTGTTTCGCGACCCAATCTCACAACGAAGATCATCCAATTGTCCAAAAGACAACAAATTCTTGCATAATCCCTCCACGTGTCGGACATCTCGAATGGTCCGAACAGTCCCGTTATGCATCTACAACTTGATCGTATCGATGGCAACAACTTTCAAAGGTTCATTTTTACAGTTATACATAGATCCTTCAGTGATCGGTTTATACTCATGAAACCACTCCCTTCGGGGGTCATATGAAAACTGGCTCCTGAATCAATAAGCCATACATCATCGAAGCCACGCATACCTGGAATAGTTGTTGCTGCTTCACATAATACATCACTATCATCTGAAGTGCTAGCAACGTTCCCGTGAGGATCAGAACTCTTCTTGTTCGAATCCTTAAGATTCCAACAGTCATTCTTTAAATGACCTCTCTTGCCATAGTGCCAACAACTGCTCTTGGTCCTTGACTTGGATCTCCTCTGTTTCTTACTCCCACTTGCACTGCGCTCCGCCGTTCTCCCTCTTGTCACCAACAAGGCACCTGCTTGTTGCGAACTTGCCTCACTGTCTTCTCTGTTCTTGCGCTGACTCTCTTATTCCAGAATAGCGACTACAACTTCGTCGAAGACCAAATAATTCGTGAGGACATTATTTGTTAAGTTGATGACAAGCTGGTCATACGAATCGAGCAGACTTTGCAACAGAATTTCAGCACATTCAACCACTTCTATTTTATGACACAACAACGTCAATTGAGAAAATAGAGTATTCAAAATATTGAGGTGCTCAGTTACCAGGGTACATTCTGCCATCCTCAGTGTGTACAATTTCCGTTTAAGGAAAATTTTGTTGTGTAGGGACTTCGCCTCATACAGCTTGTTGAGATGATCCCATATCTTCTTAGTTGTCCTCTTCTCCTCAACGCTTGACAACACGCCATCGTCTAACACCAGGTGAATATTTGCGATAGCGTTGCCGTCCATCTCGTTCCACTTCGTATCATCTGTGATTTCCACTGGCCTGTCGTCGATCGCCGCGAGACACCCATCTTTTCGCAAGATGGCTTTAATCTTCAGCTTCCACAACGAGAAATTACTCCCGTTGAATTTCCCGATCTCGAATTTTGCCGTCATTGCTTCTATCACGTACCACCGTCACTAAAAATAATTTCAGTACGACACCCACAAATATCACCGAGACTCCGGATATGAACCGAGGCTCTTATACCACTTGTTGAGAAGTGGACCCTTCGTATAGAGCGTAAAACACGACAATAGTTGAAAGACGTAAAAATAAACGACTCACAGATTTTACTGGAAAATCCTAAATTACTTTGGGGTGAAAAACCACGGGCAAGGTAGAAAAACTTCACTATGAGTGTAAAATATGAATTACAACTCTCAGACGTTTACCGTAGTAAAGTCGCACAAACTCTCTATTTTGCCTCACATTGACAACACTCTTAACCACTCTTTATATATTAATTATTGCTTAATTATATAAGAGAAAGAAATAATTATTTTTGGGATGCTTTTCTCAAATGATATTGGTTGCTATATATAGGAAGTGGAAACCGTGTCCTTCCTATTATTTTATTCTTCCAATTAGCATGACAACAGCTCATCAAAATTCACGTAATTGAATTTGCATGTTGATACACCACATGCAAGCACATGCACCAATTATCTTTAATACACCACATGCAAGCACATGCACATGCACATGCACCCATAATCACGACCAACAAACGAGACATTTCATGAGCATATACGGTGACATATTTATGAAGTTATTCCGAGATCATTTTTGGGCTATTCGAATCGTTAACAATAAGACCAATCGCGACGACCCAGTAGTAACAAGCTGACTTTCGTTAATACTTGTTACCGATGGCCAAACCTATTTTTAGCCATTGAACATGCCATTACTACTGAACAAAATGGTAGTAGTGAAATGAATTTTTAGTCATAGAACATTCCACGTGAAGTATTAGATACGTTTGGTACAAATAATGGTATCTTATCGGTATTCAATATGTATTCAATTCCGCATAGACTATTTGACTAATGTATCATTGCCAACCCACATAGGAGGATATTTTAATAAATATAGCTAGCATAGTTTTTGGTAGCATAAATTCACTATGGCTCCCTAACCCAAAATACAATAGGCATGTTTAAATTCCTACATACTAAAAACGCCTCTCCGCTCATATACACGCCCCCCGGTGGTTTATTTAGCTTTTCAACTTGAATATCTTGCCTCTTATTTAGCTTCTAAACTACTTTTTTAAGAAGTAGTAAATCTAAAGTATTTAATTTACTCTACTAATTTTTTTAAGAAAAAACGAATCTAAAATTTTTAATTGATAAACGGTTAACATTTATAGAGAAAAGTTTCCCCTTCTAACGTCTAAATATAGAAACAATATTGTCTTTTTATTAAGCTATATCTTAAAAAGTACACTGTAATTTTTTTATTTGTGATAAAATGGTCTATTGTCCGTATAAACATGATTATTTTTTACTTATGATAATGTGGTATATATTATCTGTATAAAATCTAAAAGATTATAAATAAGTTTAGAAATTAAAGTAAGTAAATTTTCTCTTAATTAGGAGTTATTATCATTCATTTTTTTTTTCAAATCCTAAAACATATCATACATGTAAAGACATTTAGTGTTTTTAAGCATTTTGTACGAATGAAAGATATTGTGAATAAGAAAACATAGAAAACGCATCACTCAATTGTTTTCATGCTTCGATATTATTCTCTACGCAAAATTTGAAATATCGTTCCATTTTTTTTGAAACGTTTTGGAAATGATCTATGGGGATACCACACAAAATAAGTATTTTATTGCAAGCACATGTCTTGCATGTAGACCAACCCAATATGATACAAGAAACACACTTGTATTCTTACCACAACAAAAACGAAAAAACACACGTGATAAAATTAATAAAAAAATTCCATAATTTATGTTACGTTCGTAAAAAAGACATTAAATAAGTTTCTTTAAATGAAAAAGTGTACAATAAGTGTCTAAATTTATGTATATTGAGGATATAAAGGAAAATCAACATGAATAGTTAGCTGAAGAAAATACAAAGTTGTATAATTTAAGCCTTTATATTACGTATTAAAAGGGATTCCTGGTTTAGTTAAACTCAAAACAAAGGAGTCATCAATCCTTTGTTTGGTGCTTTTGCTGCACAACGCAAAAATTTCCACAATAGACTTTGATTGGAGAGTGTCCTGAGTTCATTAGGGTATTAAGTTAGTTAAAGTTGTGTTTCGTTTCATAATTTTAGTAGTTTATGCGTATCTTTTTTTTTAGTATTTAACATTTGGAGTTGTAATAATTGTTCTCATATTGTTTTGTGTAGCCTTAGATTTTCAGGTTGTTAGAGAACGAAGTTAAAAAGTAGAAGTTGGTCATCAACATCTCAGTATCCTCTAGTGAGCATGAACCAACTTTTCTCGTGTTAGGCAACTATTTCGAGTATAAAATAACCATCATCCTTATGGAGTGGGGTCTGATGTTGGAAGTTATACTTCGTAGTGGGCCACCTATTTAGGCATAGTCTATCATGTGAAAAAATACATCACAAAAACTACACGCGCTCAGCGCTTTGACCAAGTGCGACTTGCACCAGAATTGTGTGAAGCCCTAAAGTTAGCAGAATTCACCACTACAACTATAAATAACACAAGAACAACACAGTTTTCAGCATATCAAGTGGCCCATCCATCCAAAACACATCTCGTGCCGCTATCATTATTTCCAATCATCATCTCAAATCCATCTTTTTTCTTGAGATTATAGTTTGGGAAAAAAGTGATTAAATCAGGATCATAATCACCTGGAGCAGAGCAAAGGAGAATCAAGGAGAAGACACATCGACATCTCACCGAGATCGCATACGTTTTAGGCAACCTATTCTTTTTTCAAAATGGTTGAGTGATGACAGTAGTAAATGCTTTATGAGATACACCACGATTATCAGTTCAAATGTATGATGTGATAGGATATTTGCTCTTGAAAACCTTTGTAGTGTGAGTGGTGTTAGCCTTATGCAGAGATTTAGGTAGATCGATGTCATAAGAACTGAGATAATGAGGTAATGCAGGTGTTCTGGTGGATTTTCTCTGAATGACGTTGGGTGTAGGATGATTAGAATCAGATATGATATCAGTGGATACATGATTACCTCGTGCAACCTGCACTAGTTGCACAATTTGTTATTAAATTGTAGTGGTTTGACTGTCCAGAAGGGACAATGGAGCATATGAACTCTCAGCCTCATTGTTCATGTGGTTGTCTGGTGTGTTAATCTGATATGTTAGTTCATTATAAGAAAGTTAAAATAAGATGACATGTGGTTTCATGTTTGGTGGAGCACGATTGATAGGTTTTGTGGTTACTCAAGGATCAATGAAGGGATCCGTGCAAAAGTGTGGAGTAGGATTGTTATCAATAGGTGATCTTGGGTAGCTAGGCTTGTTTTTGAAAGGAGAGATTATCTCATGAAATACTACATTTCTTGAGATAAGAACCTTGTGTATGAGTAGGTCCATGAGCAGATAACATTTGGTACCTCTAGGGTAGCCAAGAAATATAGATTGAGTGGCTCTAGGATCAAATTATGTTTTGAGCTGAGTGTGTAGATGCATAGCACAAGCAGCCAAATGTCTTGAGAATAGAGTAATCAAGTGGTTTGTTAAAGAACACTTCATAAGGACACTTGTTTTGCAACACTTTTGAAGGTAATCTGTTGATGATGAAGTTTGTCGTGTTTATGCAGTTACTCCATAATTCAAGAGGAGGTCTTTGCGCTCCACCGGTCCAATTTGTTGTGGGGTTTCAACACTACTGGTCTGCCATTAGCAGAATAAAACTCATGCATAAGGAATTCACTGCCATTGTCAGTTTTTATTGTCTCAATTTTAACATTGAATTGAGTGAGAACCAACTTATGAAAGTTTATGAGATGAAGTCTAGTTTCGGATTTAGTTTTCATAAGATAAATCCATGTGCACCTGAAAAAATCATCAACAATGGTTAAAAAATACTTGTATCCTTCATGGGAAGTAGTGGCCAATGATCCCCATATATCACAATGAATCAAGTCAAAACATTGCAAAGAAGCAATATTGCTGAGAGAAAAAGAAAGTTTCTTTTGCTTTGCTAGATGACAAACCTCAGAGTGTATAGTTTTGTGAGAATGGGGAACATTTAAAGCAGGTATACAATGGATTTTATCCACAAAGGGATGTCTCAATGTGCCACAAAATTTCATTAGAAGAAACATTATTACAAGCAACAAGAGACTTATTAGAAGTAACAATAGCAAGTAAGTAAGCAGGAATAATGTATAATTTGTCTTCAAGTTTAGCAGAGCCAATCACCCTCTTGGTGGTTAGGTCCTGCAAGAGAAAAGAATTTGACAAGATCCAACTGCCACCGCGGCGAAAGTGGAGAGAAAACCGCTGCTTGAGAAGGCGACGACAAAAGAGCCCTAAAAAAAGGGTGAAAGAGCACTATTCTCTGTTGATAGAGAAAGTGCAAAAAATAAAATTCTTAATCCATTTTTAAAACCACCCCTTTCATGCGCTTTTGTAATTTATCATTTTGAAACTTGGTACAAAAGTTAAATGTACAATCTTCCATGTAATTGTTATCTGTAATCTTCAAAGTTACTTTTTATATATATATGTTTTTTAATGTGGAGCACTTTCGCTTGGGTGTTTGCAAAAGCTTTTATAAGCTGCTTATGGGCATTAAGTTAGTGAAAAACATTTAAAGAGCTTTGCAATTATTGCTTTTGCTTCTCCTTCTCTTAAAAAAAGAAAAAAAAAAAACCAATAGGAGAAGCCTAAAAACATGTCATGATTTGCTTCCATAAGAAGTTTCTCCCACAAACCTTGGTAAATATCTTATTTGGACTTATCTATCCTTTAAATTTCTCTAAATATCCAAATTTACCCTCAATTGAGCGGGAATAAATCTCATGTTTTCTCTCTTTTTTTATCAACGTGGTCTTCTGTATAATTTAATTTTTTTAAGAGTAAAAAAATAATTAACAAAAAGAAATTAAAGAAAAAATAATAATGAAAAAGGAAAAAAATCTTAGAAAAGATTTAGTTAACAACAACATCTACGATATTATTATATTAATAACTTTTAGATTAGTTGTTATTTCTAGAAGATATATGCGTGATGTAATTATACTAAATAACTTGTGTATTAATAAACATATATAACTTATATTGATTACACTATATTAAGATTTAAGTTGTTTTACTTTTTAATATATAACTATCCACCTCATGATTGTGTAAATGTAATTGAAGTATTAATATTTAAAAAATATTAAATAAGAACAATTATATATTATTTTATTTTACTTAAGGTTCAAAAGTTGTTTCTCCTTAGCTATTATTACAAACACCACAAAACTAACTTTGTCTGCTTTAAGATATTTTCAAAGAATGATTTGCAAGCACTAAGATTTAAGTTAAACACAACTTTAAGTAGAAACTATGAATAAGTAGCTTCCATAAGATCTTGCTAACACCCCATAATTCTTAGTAAATGTTAATAAAGAAGTGGAGGCATTTACCAAAAAAAAAAAAAAAGTGGAGGCATTTTACTATCTTTTTAGTCTTTGATTTACAAATATTAAAAAAAGAAAAGAAAAAGGTTTGAGTTGGGCCAGTGAAAATTGATTCGGCCCATTCCTCATCATTTTAATGCAAAAAAATTGATGTTATCTACGAAGAGATATTATTGGCCTTTTTTTATCAATAATATTATTGGCCTTTTTTTTTTTGGTAAGAAATAATATTATTGGCCTTATAAAACACAGAAATGGGAGTGATTATATTTTATTTTTCTTTTGTGGGTTGGTGAATTCAACCTCTTATTTGCCTTTATCACTTGTGTATCTGTACCCCAATAAGGTTTGATTTTAACTGATAAAAAAGTAAAGCAATTAAAGTCAAAGCTTTGGGTAAGATGATTAGATGACCCCAAATTCGTAACTGGTTAACTTTAGTACAACTTATTGTTGCAATCATGTCTCATTAGCCTCCATGTACAATCTTCCATGTAACTGTTATCTGTAGTCTTCAAAGTTACTTTTGTATTATTTTTTAATTTCTAGCACTTTCGCTTATAATGTAATCCGTAGTACATCGACAATGCTAATAAAGAAGTGGAGGTATTTTAGTATTTCTTTAGTCTTTGATCTATAAATATTAAAAAAAAATGGGGTTTGAGTTTGGCCAGTGAAAATTGATTCGGCCCATTTCACAACTTTAGTTCCGGAATGTCACTTATCATTTTAATGCAAAAAAAAAATAAAAAATTGATGTTATCTACGAAAGATATATTGGCCTTATTTTATTTATTGGTAGCAAAGATATTGGACTTAGTAAAGCACGGAATGTGAGTGATTGCATTTCATTTTCTTTGGTAGATGGGTAAATTCAACCTCTTATTTCCCTTTATCATTTGTGTATCTGTATCTCAATAAGGTTTGATTTTAACTGATAAAAAAATAGAACAATTAGACTTAATTTGTTTCTCCGAAAAATAGGGAAAAAGGAAGAAATAATAAAGGAAAATCTTTTTTTCCTGCTATTTGGCAATTTGAGATTTTTTTTGGAAAAAAATGAGATCTTTGAAAAATTTAAAAAATCTAGAAAATCTTTGAAAAAGAGAGGAAAATCCGTTATACATAATAATATTTTTTTCTAGAAAATCCGTATGAGACTAACACCTTGGAAAATAAAAGAAATAAATATTCTCTTCAAGAAATATTCTGAAAAACCTTGTTTTCCCTCATTTTTCATTTTTATTTTCCCTACCCATTTTCCTAGAAACAAACTAGGCCTTAACGTAAAAGCTTTAATTTGGATCAGATAAAATTAGATGTCCCCAAACTCGTAAATGGTTGACTTTTGCACAAAAAATTGTTGCAATCATGTCTCATTACCCGAGAACTTTTGGTATGCTCCGTGATGCACAACACCTCCCACTCACATTGAGGATACCAAGTTAGAATTTGATAAGCAATATAAGAGTGTAGAAAGTAATTTGGTGTAAGTTGAATTGGCTCTTAGATGCCAATCTCAAGTATCCTCATTTATTTATAGTGTTACAATGTATACAATTACAATTGATTGGAGGAGAAATTACAGCAAAGAGAAAATAATTAGCAACTATACAAAGTAAGAGATCAGTATACATATCCCATAATATAAGTAATTGGTCAAAGATTGCAGCATCATTTAGGGAGAGTGGAATCTGACTCCAACGGTCCTAAGTTTCCTTTGATATAAATCACCAACAACTTGGACCGTTAAAATTCAAAACGAGGTGCAACGAGTCCTTTAGTAAATATATCGGCGATCTGATCATTCGTAGAACTATAATGAATACTTACATCTTTGTTGAGAACTTTTTCTCTAATGAAGTGATAATCGACTTCGATATGCTTGGTGCGAGCATGAAACACCAGATTTGACGCCAAAGCTAAGGCGCCAAGGTTATCACACCAAATTGTAGGAGGAGATAGCAATGGAATACGTAAATCTCGAAGAAGCATGTGAATCCAATAAATTTCAGATACCGCCATAGCTAAAGCTCGGTATTCTGCTTCCGTGCTGGAGCCTGAAACTATTTGTTGTTTATTGGCACACCAAGAAATAAGACATGGACCTAAGAAAATCCCATAACCAGTGGTAGAGCGGCGGTCAATGGGATTGCCGGCCCAATCCGAATCGCAAAATGCTGTTAGCTTCAAATTACCTCGTTGGAAAAAGATACCAAGATTAAGACTGCCCCTTCAAATATCGAAGAACAGGTTTGGCTGAGACCCAATGTGAAGTAGATGGCGCATGCATATGTTGACATAATTGATTGACGGTAAATGCAATTTCAGGACGAGTAAGTGTGCAATATTGCAAGGCACTAACCAATTGTCTATATTTAGTAGTATTTTGGATGGGATCACTATTTGACGAAAATAATTTCCCACCCGAAACACATGGAGTAGAGGCTGCTTTGGCGCCATCCATTTTGGTTCGCTGGAGTATGTCGAAAATGTATTTACTTTGTCCAAGGTGAATGCCATTTTTATCACGCAAGACATGTATACCAAGGAAATAGCCAAGGGCGCCTAGGTCCCACAATTTAAATTCAGATTGTAAGTGATTAATGAGAGAAGATAATAGTGAATCATGTGTTCCGATAAGAATAATATCATCAATATATATGAGAACGAACAAATGTTGACTAGACTTATGATAAATAAAAAGTGACGTATCAGCACTTGAAATAGAAAAACCGAAATCCAAAAGACACTGAGAGAGTCGAGTGTAAAAAGCTCGGGGGGCTTGTTTTAGACCATAAAGTGCCTTGTGCAAACGACATACATGGTTAGGAAAATCAGAATTTTTAAAACCTTGAGATTGCTTAATGTAGACTTCTTCTTGAAGCTCACTATAAAGGAATGCATTGGACACATCAAGTTGTCTGAGAGGCCAATCAAAATGAACAACAAGAGCAAGAACCATACATACTGTAGCGTGTTTAATGACAGAGTTAAGAGTTTCAGAAAAGTTAACTCCGCTAATTTGTCGAAATCTTTTTACAACTAATTGTACTTTAAGGCGCTCTACCCCTCCATCAGAATATTCTTTAACTTTATATATCCATTTGGTGTCAATTATATTATGGTGAGATTGAGGTGAGATAAGTGACCATGTTTTGTTAGCAATAAGAGCATCAAACTCCTCTTGCATAGCCTTTTTCTCAGCCCACCTCTCTGTGAGTGGGATGTGTTGTGCATCACGGAGTATATCTCACAAATCCCTCATTACCCTTGCTCTAAGATTAAAATTATATTAAGTTATAGCATTAAAATTAAAGTTTCCATCACTCGTCAGGATGATCTAAGATCGTGATGTAATGACATGACCATTGCTTCAATCACTACCCAAAAGTTGTCTTTCATTTCACTTAAATATTGAATCGCGAGTTTCTCTCTGACGACCTGAATTTCAGTATTAGGTGAGGCCGGTATTTTTTCTGGTACCGTGCATTATGTCATATTAATATAGGTACGAGGTGGACGTTGGTTAACATTCTCCTTGCTTTATGGGGTTGAATAATATATAATTAACTAAGGGCTAATTACAAAGTGGACTTGGATGCACATTGCTCGGTGCCTTGCAATATTTCAACACTATTATATATTATAAAAAGCTAACAATTCAGAAAAGACAATACTTGTCTCTGTATATATATACCAGTAGACTTCTTATACGAATCACGGGTTAGCGGAGTTAGAGTATCCAGTCAGTGTGCCAAGTCAACCAACGAAAATAACAGTACTGGCAATGGATTGGAGAAGAACCGTGCTGGAAATAGTGGCAGTAGGAGTAGCTTTACTCTCTGTTTATCTAATGTTTTCATATAAAGGGCAACACCACAAAAGTGACAGTAACGTAATCACCCCGATTTATCATTTTGGAGACTCAAACTCAGATACATGCAGTTTTACCTCTGCGTTGGGCCGACTATTGCCACCTTATGGGAAGACTTCCTTTGGAGAACCTCCTAGTCGATTCTCAGATGGACGTCTAATAATTGATTTTATCCGTGAGTGAATAATTTAAAGAAATCCTATAAGTGATATCCTTGTTAGACTTGTTTAATACTATGGAGATCGATCATGTTTTTCTCCTTTCTGTTTTGATCATTTGTGCAGTTGAAGGGCTGGAATTGCCATATTTGAGATCACCTCTTGGTTCTAGTGCAACTGATTTTGGGCATGGAGCAAACTTCACTGCAGCTGGATCTACTGTTCAGCGTCTTGATCCACAACGATTTAAGGCAGGTTGCAGCCCTTTCACTCTTGATATTCAGGTCACGCAATTCTGTTAGGTTTTGTGGAGCCTGAATTACCAAAGTTTCCTAGTTTAACTCAGAGTTGTAGAGACATAGTTTCCTGGGAATTGCAGAGTTTGAATAATTCTATAACTAGGAGTTTTCTAATATAAGGAGTTGCGTAATATTAGGAGTGTGTCCTTATTATAAATAGTCTCTCTTGTAATTGTAACCCTACAACATAACACATAGTGAAAATCCTGGCTTGGTATCGCCCCCAGATGTAGGCAACGAACTGGGTAAACAAATAACGTGTCTTTTCTTGCTTTTCGTTTGTGTATGATTTTCTGTTTATCGTATTGCTGCGCAACAAGTGGTATCAAGAGCATCAGGTTTAGTGGGAGCAGTTACGATGGAAGCAGGGAAATCAATCGAGAAGTTTGATGGGCCTGATTACGGGTTTTGGAGGATGCAGATTGAGGATTACTTGTACAGCAAGGATCTCTGGAAACCTCTAAATGATAAACCGACAGACATGAAAGATGACGTCTGGAAGGTTCTGGACAGGAAGGCGATGAGCGCGGTGAGGTTATCGTTGTCGCGAAACGTGGCGTTTCACACTGCAAAAGAAATGACTACGAAGGGCGTGTTGAAGGTTCTGACAGATATGTTCGAGAAGCCATCAACAACCAACAAAGTAAATCTGATGCGTCGCATGTTTCATCTTCAGATGACAGAGACAACTGCGGCGTCTGATCATCTGAACGAATTCAGTTTAATTACACAACAACTGAGTTCGGTAAATATCGAGTTTGATGACGAAATTAAAGCCCTAATTTTGTTGTCTTCTTTACCGGAGAGCTAGAGTGGGACAGTAACGGCTGTTAGTGCCTCCGCGGGAAGGGTAAAGATGCAGTTTGACGAGGTTAGAGATCTGATAGTTAGTGAAGAAATTCGCAGGAGAGAGTCAGGTAACTCATCGGGAAATTCTACAGGCTCTGTTTTGAGTACAGAAATAAGAGGCAAATCAAATAAGAAAAAGTCGAATTCGAATCGGGGTAGATCGAAGTCGAGGAACAGAAAGTCGACGAAGGACAAGAGTTCCATTGAATATTGGAACTGCGGGAAAAAGGGTCATTACCAGAACAAGTGTCAAGCACCAAAGAAAGATGACAGCTCAGCAAACGTGACCACCAAAGATGATGGTGAAGCACTAATTTTGACCGCATGCAGTCCAATAGAGACTTGGGTTCTGGATTCTGGAGCATCGTTTCATGCTTGTCCTGACAAAAGTTTAATGATGAATTATGTTGCTGGGTATTGCGGGAGAGTCTATCTGGGCGACAATTTTCCTTATGATGTTGTGGGGAAATGAGATATTCGTGTTAAATCTCCTAATGGATCCGTTTGGACGATGCGTAATGTGAGGCACATCCCTGGTCTTAAGAGAAATTTGGTCGCTGTAGGGCAGTTGGATGATGACGGTTATGATGTTAAATTCGGTGGAGGTGCTTGGAAAATAGTCAAAGGAGCTATGGTGGTAGCTCAGGGTTTGAAAAAGGGCACTCTGTATATGACCGACATCAAACATGATAGCATTGGAGTTGCTGCAGCACATAGTGACGCTAATTTATGGCATTGTCGACTAGGCCACATGAGTGAAAAAGGAATGAAGCATCTGTGTTCGAAGGGTAAGCTGCCGGGTTTGAAAACAGTTGATATGGGTCTTTGTGAGGACTGTGTGTTTGGGAAACAGAAACGGGTTAGTTTCGCAAAGGGTGGCAGAACTCTGAAGGAACATAAGTTAGAGCTGGTGCACAGTGATTTGTGGGGACCAGCCCCTATCACGTCTCTCGGTGGAGCTTCATATTACATGACTTTAATTGATGATGCAACAAGAAAGTTATGGGTATACTTCTTGAAACAGAAATCTGAAGCGTTTGAGGTTTTTAAGAAGTGGAGAGCACGTGTTGAAACTGAAACTGGTCTGCGTGTGAAGTGTCTGAGATCTGACAATGGTGGTGAGTATGACCTTGCAGAGTTTAAGAAGTATTGTGCAGATAATGGCATTCGCATGGAGAAGACAGTTAGAGGAACACCGCAGCAGAATGGGGTTGCAGAGCGTATGAACAGAACTTTGAATGAGAGGGCTAGATGCATGAGGTTGAAGTGTGGGTTGCCTAAGATGTTTTGGGCAGAAGCAGTTAACACTGCGGCTTTCTTGATCAACCGAGGACCATCCATTCCACTGGAAAATGGCATTCCAGAGGAAGCTTGGAGAGGGAAGGAGGTAAACCTATCTTACCTTAAAGTATTTGGTTGTGTTTCTTACGTTCATATTGATGCTACTGCTAGGAGCAAGTTAGATGCGAAATCTGTGAAGTGTACATTCATTGGATATGGCGGCGATGATTATGGGTATCGGTTTTGGGATGACCAAAACAATAAGGTTATTCGTAGTAGAGATGTTGTGTTTAATGAACATGTTTTGTACAAAGATAGATTGGGTGCATCAAACACTGTGGGTGTTGATACTCGGGTTAAAGACCCGAAGATTGTGGAATTGGATGTCTCCAATTCTGGTGAAGACAAGATTCTGGAAAACGAGGTGACTAATGAGAAAGAACCACGTACTCCAGAGCCTACTTTGAGGAGACCAAGTAGGGAACATCGTGCTCCTGAGAGGTATTCCCATGCCTTACATTATTTGTTATTAACTGATAGTGGTGAGCCAGAGTGTTATGCAGAGGCAGTGAAAAGTGTTGATTCGAGAAAGTGGGAGCTTGCAATGGATGATGAGATGGATTCCTTGAAGTCGAACAACACGTTGGATCTCGTTGAGCTTCCAAAGGGGAAAAAGGCGTTGCATAACAAGTGGGTTTATAGAATCAAAGAGGAAGCAGATGGTAGCAAACGTTACAAAGCTAGGCTGGTTGTGAAGGGTTTTCAACAGAAAGAAGGGGTTGATTACACTGACATATTTTCTCCCGTGGTGAAGTTGACGACTATTAGGATGGTCTTAAGCATAGTTGTAGCGGAGAATTTATTATTAGAACAGATGGATGTGAAGACAGCTTTTCTTCACGGTGATCTTGAAGAAGACATTTACATGCAGCAACCAGAGGGGTATGTGCTTGAGGGTAACGTTGAGCTAGTTTGCAAATTGGAAAAGTGCTTGTATGGTCTGAAACAAGCTCCTAGACAGTGGTACATGAAGTTTGATAGCTTCATGAATGAGATTGGCTTTGGTAGATGCAATGCTGATCATTGCTGTTACTTTATGAGGTTTGATAATAGATTCATTATTTTGCTGTTATATGTTGATGACATGCTGATAGCAGGTTCCTGTGTTCAAGAAGTGAACAAGTTGAAGAAGCAACTATCTGAACGTTTTGCCATGAAAGATCCTGGCGAGGCAAAACAAATCTTGGGTATGCGGATAAATCGGGACAAGGTGGCGGGTAAGTTGTATCTTTTGCAGTCTGATTACATTGATAAAGTGTTGAGGAGATTCAGTATGCAAGATGCAAAGCCAACAAGCACTCCTTTAGGTAGTCAGTTTAGATTATCAAAAAGGGAGTCACCTACTAGTGATTTGGAGCATGCAAGGATGAAGAAAACTCCATATGCTTCAGCAGTTGGGAGTCTTATGTATGCTATGGTGTGTACAAGACCAGATATTGCGCATGCAGTGGGAGTTGTGAGTAGATATATGACTAGTCCGGGAAAGCAACACTGGGAAGCAGTGAAGTGGATCTTTAGGTACTTGCGTGGTACTTGTGATAGATCATTGTGTTTTGAGGGAAAACACACAGACTTGAATGGTTATGTAGATGCTGATTTGGCGGGTGATCTTGATGGAAGAAAGAGTACTACTGGTTATGTTTTCACATGGGTGGTACGTCTATTTCATGGGGATCTAAGTTGCAGAAGATTGTGGCTTTGTCTACTACAGAAGCTGAATATGTAGCGGTGACGGAAGCTAGTAAAGAGATGGTATGGTTGCAGAATTTCTTGGGTGAATTGGGAAAAGGGCAAATAAATAGTATTATATACAGTGATAGTCAGAGTGCTATTTTCTTAGCCAAGAATCCGGCATTTCATTCGAGAACAAAGCACATTGAGTTGAAGTATCATTACATACGGTATCTCTTGGAGAAGAAGACTTTGCAACTTGTGAAGATTCCGGGAAGTGAGAACCCTGCTGATATGTTGACTAAGGTTGTGACCTTAGAGAAGTTGAAGCTTTGCATGGCTTCAACTGGACTTGGTGTTTGAAGAGCCCAAAGATGGCGGTACCATTGTTAGAGGATTGTTATGTGGAAGAGTGAAGATGTGGTTACGATGACATTAGTCTCCAAGTGGGAGATTGTTAGGTTTTGTGGAGCCTGAATTACCAAAGTTTCCTAGTTTAACTGAGAGTTGTAGAGACCTAGTTTCCTGGGAATTGCAGAGTTTGAGTAATTCTATAACTAAAAGTTTCCTAATATAAGGAGTTTCCTAATATTAGGAGTGTGTCCTTATTATAAATAGTCTCTCGTGTAATTGTAACCCTACAACATAACACATAGTGAAAATCTTGGCTTGGTATTGCCCCCAGATGTAGGCAACGAACTGGGTAAACAAATAACGTGTCTTTTCTTACTTTTCGTTTGTGTATGATTTTCTGTTTATCGTATTGCTGCGCAACAAATTCGAGCAATTCATAGCACGAAGCCTAAGTCAACCTTTGGAAAAAGGTTGGTATCTGATGTAACTATATATGACCAATATGTTACGTTTTAGAAATATAATTTAAGGAATATCTCCTCTTGGTCAACGGTACAAGACAAATAAATAATTCATACTTGTCTATAAGTTTGAGATGCTCATCATTCACCATCTTAGTGCTTACAACGCATGGTATACACTCTTATTAATTGACCGCATGCAACACGATCTATGGTCACATCATGTTATTCGTGCATATGGCAATTTGATGTGTAGATAATGTAATCCATCTCTCTTAGATGGATTATATAATCCATAGGGCACTAGTGACAAATAAGTACTTATGTTGTTATGCAATCATGACATATAATATTCATCGGTTATTCTAGTTCATTCATTGCGCGCTAATCATTTCTGGGATATTCATGCGTATATAACAAGTGATTACCAAGTTCATTGATTATCTAGGAAAGGATAACAACTCCAAACTCTCGCGACCAGCACCTGAAAGTTTGTCAAGCGCTGTATTCTCAATTGATCACGGGCAGAATGATCTGAACTCTTTATTGTCTGTAAGCACACCAGAGGAAGTGATGGCATCAATCCCTTATATTACCGGCAATCTTTCAACAGCTATAGTGGTAACATAATCTTTATAACTCGTGTTTCAAAAACTGAGCTCTATGAACTGCTTATAAAGAGTATATGCAAAACAAATTATGTGCATGTTGTTGGAGCTATAAAATCAATACTCGATTCGCCCATTTGTGTAGCTCGTAACAAACAATTACTCTTCTAAATTTATATTTATTCCTTTTAATTATGTCATTCATCATGCTATTATATATCAGCGATTGTACTCTCTTGGAGCAAGAAACTTTTGGATATACAATACGGGTCCACATGGGTGTTTGCCTTATTTTCTGAAGAAAAATCGACAAGACCCAAGCGGATTGGACCAAATTGGTTGTATCGAATCAATTAACAAGGTCGATCAAGAGTTCAATAAGCAACTTAATGTAACATTAACCGAGTTGTGGAACCAACTTGAAGGCGCTCGAATTGTTCCTATCGACATATACTCCATCAAATATTCTATGATTGGCATGGCAGAAGCCATTGGTAACAACTTAATTGCAAAGAACTGAATCAATCAAGAGTTTAAATGTCTTTTCAATCTAAACTGTTGCATATCTTAATGATCTCAGGATTTCCTGATCCTTCGGGGTGCTGCTGTGAGATAAATATTTTACTTCCCGATCTGATTACGTGTGGAAAGATGAAGGCAGTGATTGGTGGTAACGTAACTTTTGAATCTTGCAACAATCCATCAGAGTACATTAGCTGGGATGGAATACATTATACTGAAGGCTGCGAACAGATGGGTAGTTGAAAGTATTTTCGCCGGTTCATTTTTTGAAACAACATTCTCATGGTTGAAGCCTGTTTAAAAGATTAACAAGTCATAAACCAATATATCTAATTTGCAGTTTTGTTCTTCTTAAGAGTGTTGTGATATATCATTCATGAAGCTGCGTAATGTTTGTGTACTGTGATTATGATACAAAACTTACTGTTGAGGTTTCACTGTGAGTTGCTAATTCAGGAAAAAGTAACATTATGTCTCCTTATTTCATGTAATTTTTTTGCCAACTCCTAATTGTTTTACTTTATTATTACTTACGTGCTGGTATATAATTTGCATACTATACATAAAAATGAAACAAGTTAAACTGCTATCAAAATTTAATCAAAAGTCTAAACACCGTCATCTTATCAACAAGATTCTGTCATGATCTTGACATATAGGAGGGAAGGTTGGAAATACATAAAGTTGGCATGAGCAAAATGGAAAGAATACACATACAAACAAACTCCTGCAAAACGGTGTCGTTTCATGTGCTTCGGAGGCGTGGCAACTGGCAACCTGGCAAACTTGTGCGACAACATATCTCTAGACTACTTGTTTAGTAGAGTTATTTACTTAGAGAAAAATCCAGTTATTAGCTATTTTGTCTTTTACCTAATGTAATATAACTACTATATAATGGAACAATGTACTGCATTTGAAAATTAAGTAATGAATTATAAATAATCTTTCCCTCAACTTTGAAGTTTTGGGAAAATGGAAGCATCCATGGTTGCAATCAACTCAGGTCTTCAACAAAGCTTCTTTGGACTCACTCACAAAGGAGGAATCATGAAGAAACGACGAGTCTCTTGAATGAAATTAAACTCCAAATGGACTCTCGATTTTAGAGCGTCTGTCTGGAGCATTCACTTCCCGTTGAAGAACCAAAGCAACAAATGAATGAAGTAAGTGTGACTGAACACCAGGTATTTGATAAAATGCACTTGAAAAAATCAGGTGAATCATCAAAAGAAATAAGGAATGACTATCAACTGTTTGATAAAATTCCTCTACCAGAAACTAAAACAAAGAATACATTCGTGAGTGAGATTTCTGAAAATGAACATGGAGAAGGATTAATGAAATGGTCTCTGATGAAGTGAAGTTGAATATGTTGGTTTCCTCTAAAGATGCCGAGCTACCCACTGATTTTATGGTGCTTGAAAAAGCTGTTGACAAGGATCAACTTAGAAGAAAGAAGCGAGCAGATCTCATTGACTCTGCGCGGTGTAAGCTGGTACTTAACAATTGTCTCCGATTCTTTTCTAAATGTTCTGCTCTTACGGTGGTTGGTAAGCATGGCAACAGTCTACATGAGCGCCCGCCTACACAAGTTATTGTTCTAGGGGTACTTGATGTTTGTTGAGAGAGAAATGAAATGAAGAACAATTTGTAGAGAGAGAAAGCAAAATTGTTATTCTGTTATTACTTGAATGTGTTACAGAGATGAACAGTGAAAATATATACATGTGGCCGTAGAGATGAGCTGGAATTAGTTACAACTAACAGACAGACTATTTACAAGTTGGTCCCTAGAATACAACAGAATATTAACTAAGTGCAGAATATAAATAATCTGTCAATACGCCCCCTCAAGTTGGACTGAGGTGTGGATCACTGAGGTTCAACTTGGATAACCATGTCTTGAATTGAGGGGCAGCCAAGGGCTTGGTGAAAACATCTACAACCTGCTGAGTTCCAGGACAGTGGAGAGGTAAGATGAAGCCATCTTTGTATGAGTCCCTGACAAGGTGGCAATCAATCTCCAGATGTTTAGTCCTTTCATGGAAGATGGGGTTGTGAGTGATGTGACCAGCAGAGTTGTTATCACATAGGAGAGGAATAGGAGTGATGACAGGGACCAATAGATCATTGAGGATGTAAGAGATCCACTTGAGCTCACAGTTGGTGTGTCCTAAACTCCTGTATTCAGCCTCAGTAGAGGATCTGGATACTGTGGTCTGTTTCTTTGTTCTCCAGCTGATGAGAGACTCCCCCAAGAACACACAGTAGCCAGTCAAAGACCTTCTAGTATCAGGGTAGGAAGCCCAATCAGCATCACAAAAGGCCCTGAGAGAAAGAGAAGAGGTGGCATCAAAGTAGAGCCCCAAAGAGGGAGTACCCTTGAGGTAATGTAGGACTGAAAGAGCTGCATTCCAGTGTTCCTGAGAAGGAGAATGCATGAATTGACTGAGCTGATTAACCACATAGCAGATATCAGGCCTGGTCATATTCAGATAAAGGAGTCTCCCAACTAGTCTCCTGTATTGATCAGGTTTAGGAAATAAAGGGCCATCAGCAGTAAACTTGAAACCTTTTGGACAAGGCACATCAGAGGACTTAGCCCCAAGCAGACCAACATCATTGATAATATCCAGAATATATTTCCTCTGGTTGACATGAAGACCAGTGGATGATCTAAAGATTTCTAATCCCAAAAAATACTTGACATTACCAATATCTTTAATTGTGAAGATAGAGTGAAGATGTGCCTTAATGGACTGAATGAGAGGGAGATTAGGCCCAGCTACCAATACATCATCCACATACACAAGGAGGGCAACAAAGTCAGAACTAGTTCCCATAGTGAATAAGCAGTCATCTGCTTTGGATTGAAGGAAACCATAGGCAAGCAAGCACTTAGTAAACTCCAAATTCCATTGTCTAGAAGCCTGTTTGAGGCCATAGAGGGACTTGTTGAGTTTGCATACCTGACCAGGCTTAGCTTTTGAATAACCAAGAGGAGGTTTGAGATAGATGTCTTCATCCAAAAACCCATGGAGGAAAGCATTGTTAATGTCTAATTGGTGTATGAACCAGTTGTAGTGAGTGCTCACAGCAAGTAGAATTCTCACAGTAACCAGCTTTACCACTGGAGAAAAGCTATCAATGTAATCAAGGCCAAAAATCTGATTGTAGCCCTTTGCCACCAACCTGGCCTTGTGTCTGTCAATGGAGCCATCAGGTTTCAGTTTCAACTTGAACACCCACTTGGAGCCAATGGGATGTTTGTCAGGGGGAAGATCTACTAGAGACCATGTATTATTATCTTCCAGAGCTGTAAGTTCAGCTTCCATGGCAGTGACCCAATGAGAATTAGTGCAAGCCTCTTTATAGGATTGAGGTTCTGTGTGTAAGCTCATATTGGCTAAGAAGCTAACATGAGAGGGAGACAATTGAGGGTTAATGATATAGGGAAAAGTAGGTGGTGTATGTAAGGAGCTCTGTGGGAGAGTGGGGTTGGTATGTGTGAGGGGATCAAGAACACAGTTGAGAAGAAAGTCTTTCAAATGTGCAGGTTTAGTACATGTTCTGGTACTCCTTCTGAGAGGTGGAGTAATAGGAGATGGGCTGTTATTTGCTGAGGCAGGGTTGGAGGAAGAATGTGGGGGATCAGGATTAGAAGCAGGGACAACAAGAGGGGTGTCCAGAGAATGGGTATCATGGTAGGGAACCACTGGTAAGGGGTTAAGTGGAGGTTCAGCAGTGAAAGAGGAGAAGGGAAAGGAAGATTCATGAAAAACAACATCTCTGCTCAATATAATCTTGTGATCATGAAATCTATAGATTTTATAAGCCTTCTGTCCAGGAACATAACCAAGGAAACAACCCTTATAACCCCTTGGTTCTAGTTTATCTTTGTGAGGCTTTGTGTTGCCTGTAAACACCAAGCATCCAAAAACTCTGAGGGTGGATAAATCAGGCCTCTTTGCATGTAGAGCTTCATATGGAGTGGACCAATTCAGAAGTCTGCTAGGGGTTCTGTTGATGAGGTGGGTGGCCATGAGCAAAGCATATCCCCAGAAAGTAGAAGGCATGTCAGCCTGAAAGAGTAAGGCTCTTGTGACCTGAAGAAGATGCCTATGTTTCCTTTCCACCACCCCATTTTGTTGAGGGGTGTATGGACAAGATCTCTGATGAATTATACCAAGAGAGCTAAACAATGACTGGCATTCATGATTTGTGAACTCAGAACCATTATCTGACCTTGCATTCAAAATAGTAGCCTGAAATTGAGTTTGAACCATAGCAAAGAAATGTTTCAAAGTACCAGCAACAAGAGATTTATTATTCAGCAAGAATGTCCAGGTGGATCTGGTAAAGTCATCAACAATAGTGAGCACATAGTGTGCATTACCAGCAGTAGCTACTCTGTATGGACCCCATAGGTCAGTATGAATTAGCTCAAAAGCTCTAGTAGTACAGGTAGTGCTGTTAGGAAAAGACAATCTATGAAACTTAGCCTTGTGACAGACAGAACAAGTGCTAAGATGTTGTGCTGAAGATTTAGTAAATGCAGGAGATACATGTTTTAGGGTATCAAGGGAGGCATGTCCCATTCTTCTGTGAGTAAGCTCCAAGTCAACATCAGACTCCTTAGTGAGTGTGTGACAGGAGAAGTGAGCAGAGGGTAAAGCTGTTGGATCCAGAAGATATAAGTGGCCAACTAACTTGCCCTCTGCAATGACTGTATTAGTCTGAAGGTCCTGCACCAAGAAACCATAAGGAAGAAAAGTGAATTTCAGGTTAGAATCTCTACTCCATTTAGATATAGATATCAGATTGAACTGGAAGTCAGGAACAAAGAGAGCATTGGAAAGACCAATATGAGGAGATAGAGCTACTGTGCCAGTTTTCTGAACCCATTTAATAGAGCCATCAGGTAAGTATATAGGAGTAGGCTGAGTAACATTAGCTGCTGTAGTGAAGTAAGATTCATCTATTATCATGTGGCTAGAGGCCCCTGTATCAAGAATCCAACTACCAGGAGATAAGAAGTTGGAAAGAGAGGGAGTCATAGTGTTAGTACCAGCAAAGTCTCCAAAGTGAGCCATGTTCACTCTGCTGGAGTCATTGCCAGTACTCATGGAATGCTGGTCCATCATGTGCTTCATGAACCTGTAAAATTCTTGAGGAAAATTGTCAGTGGAGGGAGCAGGGGAATCAACCATAGAAGTATTGTTATGAGGAGGACCCCTGGAGTTTTGTCCAACATCAACTGCATTTGCAAAAGCCTTGCCATTGAGGATGGGACCAGGTGTAGAGGTCCTCTTGTCCCTGAGCTCCTTATACCAATCAGGAACTCCAACCAATTTGAAGCAACTCTCTTTGAGGTGACCTTTTGCTTTGCAAAAATCACAAAACTTATCATTCTTGTTCTTCCTAAAATCCCTATTGTTGTAGGACCCCTGCTGATAATGAGGTTTGGGGATAGAGTGTTTGGCATACATTGCAGAATGTTCAATAGGATCAGCAATAGATATCTGAATTTCTCTCTGCTTTTCAACTCTCAGTACCATAGAGTATGCCTTCTCTACTAAGGGAAGTGGATCCATTCCAAGGATCTGACTTCTCACACCATCATATTCATCATTCAATCCCATTAGGAACTGCATAAGCCTAGTGAGGGAGTGAAAATGCAGTGACTGTTGAGCAAGTTGACATGTACAAATTTTAGCAGCATCACAGTGACAATTGATAACTGGCACCAAGCATGTCAATTCATCCCAAAGCTTTTTAAGCCTAGTGTAGTATGCAGAAACACTTAGAGAGGACTGTGAAATAGAAGCTACCTCTCTCTGTAGCTGATATAAGCGAGGGCCATTGCTGAGGCCATAAAGCTCCTCCAATTGTTTCCACAGATCAAAAGCTGAATTGGTGAAGAGGAATGCATCGGACAACTCGTCGGAGACAGATCGGAGAATCCACGACGCCACCAGACAGTCAACTCTTTCCCATTCAGCATAATCCTCATGAGAAGGATCTGGTCGTCGCTCCGTGCCGTTGATAAAACCTAGTTTGCGACGAGCGCCGAGTGCTAACTTCACCGCACGACTCCACGGCAAGTAATTTGCAATTCCGGTGAGCTGCGTCGAAGTGAGAGAAGCACCAAATTGATCACTGTTATAAAGTTGTAGCGCGCCACCAGATCTGGCGGTGCGAGAGGTAGGCGGCGCGGATTGCGCCGGATCAACAGTAGAGTTATTGTTCGTCATCGGAAAAGTACGAATTTAGGGCGGCGATCGTGCCGGAAAATCGAGCAGATCGAAATCAGTTGCAATAAACTGAAAATAGGAGCTACAATAAGCTCAAAAATGGCGGAATCGGGTGAATCGAACCCGTGGCGACTGATACCATGTTGAGAGAGAAATGAAATGAAGAACAATTTGTAGAGAGAGAAAGCAAAATTGTTATTCTGTTATTACTTGAATGTGTTACAGAGATGAACAGTGAAAATATATACATGTGGCCGTAGAGATGAGCTGGAATTAGTTACAACTAACAGACAGACTATTTACAAGTTGGTCCCTAGAATACAGCAGAATATTAACTAAGTGCAGAATATAAATAATCTGTCAATAATGTTGCTGCTGTTAATACAAGAATGTTGGTAGAGGTTAAGAAATTCTCATTTATGCATTTTCGTCGACATGTATACATGACCGTGGGTGGTGTAAGTTGTGTAGTACTGCTGCCATAGACATTGAACTTCGTTTTCTCACGTATGGATGTGATAATTGGGATGTTCATATTCTTAACCGTGGTCAGTATGCGATTCTAACTAGTTCTTCTGTGGGAATAAAAGTGTACAGTCAAATGGTGTGCGTGGAGATTGTTGGTTACATTTCATTATTATATCCTCACTGGTTGTGGAAAGGTACAACTCTTAGGGTCATTCTTGGAGAAAATCATACTGATGAGACAGAGACAAATCTCAAGAAATTCCTAAGGAGTGTTTTGCTGCCTATGGATGTAGTCCTGATCTTCGAGCTTGTGTTGAAGTTCTCAGAGCTCATAACTTCATTTATAGCCACGGGATGTTGGGCAGCAAAATTATATCATTTTCTCTTACTAATGTGATTTCAGACAAACTACATGATGCACTTTTACATGCAATACAAGGCCCACCACTTTGTTATAGTCATGGTATCGTTTTAGTTTCGTGGGCGAAAGAAGGTGATAAATGCCCAGTTGGTTTGTCAAAATGTAAAGTCAGATGTCATGTCTTTATCTATGATACAGTATTTGCCTACCTAGCTGATTTTGGAGCTCCTATTATTCACAGGGAGTTTTCTATTCTACTTCATCAATTCAACTCTTGGGAAAGCATGGCCGCAATAAAGGTCCATCGTGTCTTGGTAGTGAATTGAGGTGGTACATTGTAGAAGAATTCATAATTCTTAGATTTGGCCCTGAGAATGCGCTGGTCAAGATTCAAGAGGACGAGGTTCCTGAAAATTTTGACGGTATGATTTCAACGGTATGATGCAAGATTTCAACGGTATGATGCAAGATTGCCTAAATGCTTGGAAAATTTATGTTATCAAGTACGATATAACAACTTTGGCAGAAGACTTCTGTTCTAATTTTAAGATACTTCTTAGGTTTCTTTTGTTGCACGACCTTAAGGAGATAGACGAGGTAATATGGGTGAAATATGTGGAAATGCACTTGCTTATACCATGGTTCTGGGTAGTTGGAGTTTTTTGCTGGAGTAGAACAATAACTTTGCAGATTCAAAAATTCATGTTTCTTTCAGTGAAAAAAAGGTTGGAAATGCGTAGATGAAGGTTAGCAGAGTTTTTCTGCACTCCAGCTATTGTACTTGCTACATTGTTCAGATATATGATTCTTTTCTAGAGCATTACATCATGACTATAGCTGCAAGGCATCCTACTTACAACCAACTAACGAGTGGTAGTCACCTAGCTAAGCATTTTCTGAAAGTCATTGTAGGACTGATGGCCAAAGAGATGAGGATGTTGAGGTATGTCTGTGTTACCATGTACAACAGAGAATTTCATCATCTCTTTTTGTACGCACTTCCCTTCTTGCGAGTGGTTCGAGTTACTACTTTGGGGATAACATAGGGTTGCTTTGCAAAACAAAGCAAGAACTTAACACAATTATTATTCTTGGGTTTCTGCAGCAGGTCCAAGGGATGCTATTAGTACTTGTTCGTAATTTTGGGCGAGTTCTCAAGACTACACATTTTAATCTTTATTGCTTCCGGACAGTTTCCCAGGAAGCACACATCACATGCCCTGTTATCTTAGAATGCTTTAGAAGTAGTTTTGAGGATAGTAAAGCCTTTTTCGATCTTTTCAGAAAACGAAAAAGATGGAAACAGAGATCCTTGGGGACAAGGATACATTCGAATCGCGGGAAATGTCATGATGTTGACATATACAAGGGAAGGTTGGAAATACATAAAGTTGGCATGAGCAAAATGAAAAAAAAACATACAAACTCACTCCTGCAAAACGGTGTCGTTTCATGTGCTTCGGAGGCGTGGCAACCTGGCAAACTTGTGCGACAACATATCTACTTGTTTAGCGGTATTTACTTAGAATTCAGTTATTAGCTATTATGTCTTTTACCTAATGTAACTACTATATAAGGGAACAATGTACTACATTTGAGAATTAAGCAATGAATTATAATCTTTCCCTCAACTTATCTCTCTTTACATTTTCCTTATCTTTATCTCTTCAGTTTATAGTTAATTTCTTCTTTATTCATAAAAATGCATAAAAAGATTTATTCAATGGAAAATTCAGCTTCCAATCTCATCGAAAATGGCGGGGACATTACAAATTCTGCCTCCAAGGACAACTCTTCTATTACTACATTATAGCCCTAAACTTGATTTTGCGCTTTATGTGTCCTCCGATTAGATGCAAGTAGATGGCGAAATAATTCAATTTACACATGATTAAAGATTTGTAATTTTAACCCTAATTTGGAAATTTTAATTACAGCGTATACTAACATAAATATCACTTCTTTATCTCAGCTCCAATTATTATTTGTTTCATATTTTAGCAATAATTATTGGTTTAAATCTGAATCGTTTCTTTAAAATCATAATTATTAATTAGGAGAACGTCGCGGCAGTCTAACTGTCAAAAGAAAACCCTTCTACGAAATTCGCAACAATGGCGTCGGAAAGCGATTCTCTGGACGACTTTAGTAGACCAGCTGATAGCCTCTACAACAAAGAGTATGATATGATTGATGACAAATTAGGTACGTATTTGTAATGGTTGTGTAATTGAACTAAGAAGTGAGAATTGTGAATGAAATTACTTATCCAATCAAAGTAAGTATAGTGTCACAGAGTTTAAACATTGCATGGGTGGTGTAAGATCTGATACATCTGTTAATGCTATCATCAGATAATTAGTTTAAGATTACTTTAGTACAAAAGTATTTTGTACGGGTACAAATTATTTTTTGGCGAAAAAAGTCTCATCATTTTACAGGTAATAATGGGAAAATAGGTGCCAATTTTGCTTTTGTAGGGTTTTGTGTTATGATTCTTATGAACGTTTGGATTATTATGGGTTATGAGGAAATTGGCTCATATGTGTCAACTTTATGCAAACGTTTAAATTTGTGTGCTTTTTTTTGTGCAAACATTTAAATTAGTGACATACTAATGTATAAATTGGTGCGCAACTTGTTAGTTAAAGTTGATTGTGACCAAATATTCAAAAAAAAAAGCAATAAAATAGCGCCTATATTGTTAAAATAAATAAATAGAAATGTCATTATTCAAACAAGCGAAAAGGAACATCAATACGTAAAAACATCCGTGCACAATTAGTAATTAAATTCACACAAAATACTTAACAACCATGCAAACCAATGTCAAACACAACAATTGCTTAAGAGACCTAATCTTAATTTCCACTATCGTAAAATTCCCATCCATCTTCAAATTATCGTTCATCTTCATTGCATTATTTCCATATTGATGAAAAATCTTCCATCTCATTTACCATCCTGTTGATCTTTGGCATTTTCTCGTTAATCTCTTTGCCAAGGACCAACATGCAATCATGAAAGATAGATAGTAATTGAACTATCATCTTTTTCGCTCAACGGAGAATCTTTCGATATAAAATACTTGCACCAACCTTGTCCCTTCTATTGACAGAAAAAAAAAACACATTATTCCAAAACAATTTAACTACAAACCAACAAAAACTAAGTACAAATGTTCTTTCAAGAAAAAAGACTAGATATGCAATTGTTCAAGCATAGATCATAGCAAATCAAATTCAACCATAACTGGGATCAATGAACGAAAATGATTAATAAATTAATTTCTTACGTTGTTCCCATAATTTGGCCATCCAAATACTCGTCGCCCCGCATTTTGTGTTATGTTTGCAACACCCAAAGTCGCCACTTCTCCACATAAACAAAACAGGTCGCGCGTTGGGGTGGAGAAAGACGTCGATCTCGGGTTGGAAGAGGATGAAGACATGATTTATTCTCGAATTCAGTTCAATTGAGCACCGTATATAGTGATTTTTGTTGATTGGGCAGAGTTGATTCAAGGGTGGTGCAAATTTGAGGATGAGAAATCAAATTGCGGGTTAGGCTTCTTAAGGATTAGGGTTCTTGTGAGAATTTGGAAAAAATTGAGTGATGACTTGGTGGAAATGATGTGCAGCTCGTTTTTTTTTTTTTTTGTAAGGAATTGTGCGGAGTTGGTTCGGGTTGGATTGGTTCGGTCAGGTAGAGAGTTTAGTTGGGCTGGTGGAGGTTTTTCATTAAAAAATGGGTTTATTCCACCAAACACCCCCCCCCCCTTTCAAACTATACCTACTTTATACATTCGGGGTCGGATTTTTCTTTTTAGCTCCTCTGAAGCTTGAACTTTAATCGTTTGTGCGTTTTGTCCCATTTTTCATCTTTCACCGATTTTTCGACCAAAAACTGCCAGAAAAGTTATTAAAAATTGCATAGGATCTTTCTCTCGTCAAGAAGGTTCCAATAGTGTTGATAGTGTCGCGAAATTCAAAGCCATTAAACGCTTATTTTAAGTTCAATACACTTAAATTAAATTGTTCGTGTGATGACTTTGAATTTTGTGACACTCTCACCACCATTGGAATCGTCTCAACGAGGGGAAGGCATTGGTTAAACTTAAAAATAATTTTTCGATGATTTTTGGTCAAAAATGAAAAATGGGGGCAAATAGCACAAACACCAATAGTTTGTGTTCCACGGGGTGCTAAAAACAAAGTTCTGATCCTAAATGCATAATGTAGGTATAGTTCGGGAGGTATGGTGGAATAATTCCTCAAAAAATGGGTCCAAGTACTAACATGTGCGAAAACACACGTGTGTGGTTAAAATCCCCAAATCGACATGGCACGTGAGGTCATGTGCAAAATTTGGCGAAAAACAGTTTATCGGAGGACCAAACATAGATAAAAAATACACGTTAAAGGACTAAATATTGACCAAATCGTGATAAAGGACTTTTTGCGCAAATGTACCTCGATAAATGACCCTTTTGATGTGAAATAGAATCTACATAAGGGCAAAACTTTATAAAATGAAATAGTTGAAAGAGTGTAGTGTGAATTATATGATCAACCCTAATAATTGGACCCCACTTGCAAAATAAGAAAAAAGAAAAACCGCGTTGTGACTGTCCAACCGTCCGAAGAAAAACCCTTCCACAAAATTGCAGCAATGGCGTTAGAAAGCAATTATCTGGTCTGCTATAGAAGTCCTGTTGATAGCCGCTACAACCGAGAGTGAGAGGATTGATGACAAACTAGGTTCGTATTTGTAATAATTTTGTAATTGAACTAATGAGTAAGAGTTGCGAATGAAATTGGTTATCCAGTCATGATCAAAGTAAGTATAGTAATCAATAGAAAGTATGTATTACAATCCTAGTTTGAGGAGATCGTTCTATATTGTTCTTAGTCTTTTGTAGAAGTAAAGTTGACAGGATTCCCGTGAGTTTGTAGAAGAATATTTTTGTCACAGAGTTTAAATGTTGCATGGGTGGTGTAAGATCTAAAAAATATGTTAGTGCTATCATCATATAATTAGTTTAAGATTACCTTAGTGTTTTGTACGTGTATAAAACTATTTTTTGGCAAAAAAAAACTTATCATTTTATGGATAATGGGATGAAGATAATTTATTCTCGAATTTAGTTCAATTCAACACTGTACGTAGGGACTTTTGTTGATTGAGCAGAGTTGATTCGGGAGAGGTGCGAATTTGGGGACGATAACTCAAATGGGGATTCGGGTTCTTGAGGATTAGGGTTCTTGAAAGAATTGGGGAAAATTGATTGATGATTTTGGGGAAATGGTGTGCATCCTGTTGTTTTAGTGGTATTGTGGAAGGTCATTTTGAGTTGGGGGATGAAACAATGATAAAATCGATATGAAGGTTAGAATTCTAGGATATAATCGCTTTTGGGGTAATTCTTTGGTTGTGTTTCGTGAGATATGTGGTTGCAAGTCTTTTGGAAAGGATTATGATTGGTTGGTTCGTGATGGTTGGGTCATGTCGGGCATGGAGTTTAGCTGGGCAAAGTGGGAGTTTTTAATTAAAATAAAAATTGGATCGAAGAAGTCATACGTGTGTGTTCAAAATCTCCAAATCGAGCTGGCACGTAAAATCATGTGCGAAATACGACGGAAAATTGGGTCAAAATTGGATAAAATAAAATCACGATAAATGACTAAATGTGGACAAAATCGCAATAAGGGACTATTTGCGTTATTGGGCCATGATAAAGGACAATTTTTATATTCTTTTCCCATGTTTGATAGTGTTTATAAAAAAATGTGAGTGAACCTGATGAGAAATGAAAACGAATAAAAAGAATAGGGAGAAAATGCAACTGACAAGTATTATATATATATATAAAATCTATTTATTTATGCCAATTTATACGGGCACAAAGAGCAAAGTGTTGGGTATGTTTGTATCTTCCTTTTATGTTTGCAAATAGAAAGAAAAAATGTGGTTAGATAAGCTGAGTTGTTGCATCCTTGAAACCCAATTGTATGTGGAATTTACGAATTAGGGCCGTGAACATAAATTTGGAGTTAAGGTAACATTTTTTTTGTTATATACTATAAATGCGAATTGACACACGGTTCCTGCTTGATTAACAATATAATTTAAGCATAATGAAGTTAGTTGATATGGTAAATAGTATAACTTTTTTTTGATAAATTAAAATATGCATAGATTAATAATAGTCAACAATATGGTAGCCCCCATCACAAAAAGAGGAAAGGGGTAATAAGTTTGAAGGAATGATTATATCTTAACTTTTTTTAAAGAGAAAATCACGGAATAGTTTTTTTCTTTACTGAGAAAGTTTAAATATAAATAAAGATAAAATAAAGTTTAAATATAGATAAAGATAAAATAAATTACAGTTATATCTCAATTAATAATAATTTCTTCAGCCTAATGCATTCTACCTTGTGTTGTAAGAAATTTTGAACATTTAATTCCTTTAAACTATTTGAGTTTATGTGCATAACTAAATGGCGAAGTTGGCTACTTTAAACTTCAAATAGTTTGAATTTAAATGATTTACGGTTTATAAATATATTATGTGAAATCCAAGAATTAATATATGCGAGCCCCCAAGTAATGGACGGAGAAACCATTCTATACTATGTAAAATTTAAGGATCTTTTGTGTAATTTTAAAGTTTATAAGTGTTTATGGGAAATTTTAAACATTTTGTGGAGTTCTTTAAAAATTTATGAAAGACAAAAATAAAATTAATAAAAATTTATGTTAAATTAAGTCAAGGGACATAGTTGGAACGATGAATAATGGACTCAATAAAAATCATATCTTATGAAATAAGTTATTGTTGAAAGCCTGTTAAGAACATACATAATTATGTATGTAATAACATAAATTGTATATGTAATAATATTAGTTACATTAGACCAACAAATTGCTGAAAAACTCCATCATAATTAATAAATATCCCCAAAACACCAACAAGAATAGCACATGCACCACCATACATTATAAAAACTACACAAACACCTCACACATGTTATAATTTTTTTTGTAAGTCCCCTTCGCTCTCCGGATGCTTCATTGCCTATATGGATTGTGTACAACAAAACTTGCCTGTGAGGAACATGGGCTTTCTTACTAGTTAATCTACTATAATATACGTGCCGAAAAAAAGCTTTGTCTGTTATGGAATAACTAAAACTATTGAGAATTATAACAATATACTAAACAACTTAATTAGGAAAATACAGTGCAAATATTATGCAAGATAGCTTTTGAATTTGGTATCTATGCAATACATGGTTCATGACTTCATGCCCTTTTATAGGCATTAGGAAGACAAAGAAATTAATTCTCCATCCTACATAATAAACTCTCAACTAATACTACTATTATTAAATAGTATATATATATATATATATATATATATAAGTTTCAACATGGCCACATGCCATTTTATAACACTCCCCCTTGGCCATTTGAAAACTTTGTAACATATATGATCCGTCTTCTGCACACGTCTCATGCTGCCTCATTAAAAACCTTATAAAGAAAAATCCATTGGGATAAAAACCTTAACAAGAGAAAAAGAGTGCAGCCGTTCCAATTTTTCATAAGTCTCGTAGGTGACGCATCTCAATACTTTGAACATGTTTCTTAAAAGTTACAGTAGATAGTGCATTTGTAAAGAGACCTGTCATATTGTCACATGATTGAACATATTATATATTAATTTCTTTGTACTTCTCCAATTCCTGAGTGTAGGCAAAATACTTCGGGTGTATGAGTTTCGTTCGATCACTCTTGACATAGTCTTCTTTCATCTGTGTAATACATGCATAATTGTCTTCGTATAGTGTTGTAGGAGCCTCTTTAATTGGTAAGCCAGATGTACTTCTTATATGATGTGTCATTGATCGTAGCCATACACATTCCATGCTGGCTTCATGGAGTGCAATAATCTCAGCATGATTCGATTATGTTGCAACAAGTGTTTGTTTCTGAGAACGCTATGAAATAGCAGTGCCACCATACATAAATACATATCTAGTTTGAGATCTGAATTTATGTGGGTCTGATAGGTAACATGCATATGCATAACCAATCAAGTCCTGTTTTACATTTTTAGAATAAAATAGACCGAGATTCGTAGTTTCTTGAAGATAACGAAATAAATGTTTAATTCCTTTCCAATGCATTTTTGTCGGTGATGAGCTAAATCTAGCTAACGAATTAACAGTGAATGATATATCGGGTCTAGTACAATTAGCTAGATACATTAAAGCTCCAATGACACTTAAATACATAACTTCAGAACTAAGAATTTCTTCATTTTCTTCACTTGGACGAAATTGATCTTTGTCTTTAGTTAATGATCTAGCAATGACATGATGATTTAAAGGAGTTGCTTTATCCATGTTAAACATTTTAAAATCCTTTTGGTATAATTAGATTAGTGCACTAGTATACCATTTTTAGTATGCTCAATCTATAAACCAAGACAATATTTAGTTTTACCAAGATCTTTCATTTCAAATTCATTCTTTAAAGAATTCATTGTTGAATGAATTTCTTTATTAGTGCCAATGATATTTAAATCATCTACATAAACTGCAATAATTGCAAAACCAGATGATGTTCTCTTGATAAAAACACATGGACACAAATAATTATTTATATATTATTCTTTCAATAAATATTCACTCAAATGATTGTACCACATGCGGCCTGATTATTTTGACCCATATAACGATCTTTGCAATTTAATTGAGTACATTTCTTTAGGTTTAGAGCTAGATGATTTGGGCATTTTAAGTCATTTAGGGAATTTTACATAAATAGCATTATCAAGTGATCCATAAAGATAAGGTGTGACAACATCCATGAGATGCATGGTTTTTTTTTTTTTGACAAGTAAATAAGATAGCCTAAAAAGGCAACATACAGAGTCATCAAAAAAGAGGGCAACCCCCATCACAAAAGACAGAAAGAGGCAAAGAAACTAGAGAGATAGGGCCAAAACAATGCCCCTTCACAGCTCAAGACGCAAGGTTATACGAAGCAAAATTAACATTACGACTAATAAATTTAAAACGCCATTTTGGCCATTTAGCTGAATATTTGCGGATCTCTCATAAATGAGCTCTAGCCGACCAGTCCGGGGTAAGCGATTGGTTGGTGATGAAGAGAATAACGTTACTACAATCACTTTCAATAATCTCTTTTGAGATTTTGAGAGCATTCGACCACGAGCAAGCTTTTTTAATGGCAAAAACTTCGGATGAGAGAGAGTCGTGACATAAGTTACCATGAGCGAAGGCAAATATGATTGAACCATTATGGTTTCGTATCAAGCCGGCATCTGACGTAACTCCTTCAGTGAATGTAGCGTCAACATTGATCTTGAGCCAACCTTCTCGGGGGGGGGGGGGAGGGTTCGAGACATTAGACTCAAAGCCGCCATTAAAAAAATGCTCTTCTCTCTTTGAGCCATCCAATGATCAGCCGTTTTGTGGGCAATCTCCGGAACCATTTTTGTTGCGTCAAATGGAGTAAATTCATGTAAGATTTTGTTACGAGAAAACCAAATAAATTCAGTGCAACAGACATAAAAAATGAGAAATTCTTCTCTGATTTCATTGTTTGCAAAGAGATTTGAGTTATGGCGAAGGAGAAGATCAAACCAATCCTTAACATTCCAATTTCTGAATCTATCAATTTTGAAAGTCCATTTGGAGGCAAACATTAAGGCTTTGATCAGGCAACATTCAAGAAAAAAGATGAGCAGGCGATTCCTCAATCTCAAAGCAAAAACAACAAAGGTTATCTTTAACGGGGAACATCACTTGAAGTCGTTTAGCGGTTGTAAGTGCGTTATGGATGATTTTCCAAACAAAAAGTTTATGGCGTTCATGCAATTTGGATTTCCAGACATTTCCCCAAATTTGGTCATCAATCCCAAGAATGCGAGTGGAGATGATAGAGTGAAAAGAGGCTTTCGAGGAGAACTCTCCTGACGAGGAGGGCCAGAATAAAGACCCATCTTCATGATTTGCACATAATTCAATTTTCAGGATAGCCAAGGCAGAATCCCTGTCAAAGACAAGAAAAATTAAATCTGAATTCCAGCATTCATCATGGTGAATAACAAGATCACCCACAAATTAAGGAATCAAAGTTTGATCAATTGAAGGTAACAAAGCTTTAGGGCGATGATAAAAAATTGAGGGTATCTAGGGGTCATTCCAAATAGAAACCATGGAATTTAAGGCAACCATCCTGCAAGCATCATTAGAAAATAAATCACGCCATTTAAAAATATCCTTGAAGAACCAAGAAGCATTAGAAGGGCAAGTACTTGAGAGATAAAAAGTGCATCCAATTTTTATGCTTAGTGAAAACAACATTCCAGGCTTTTTTTGAAATTAAAGCACAATTAAGCTCCCACATTTTTTTGAAACCAAGACCCCCCACGTTCTTAGGCAAGCATAAATCATCCCACGCCTTAAGAGCCAAGACATTATTTTTATCATTTTGCCCTCCACGAAAAACGCATGCACATCTGATCAATTCGAGCACATATAGATTTAGGAAGGAGGACCGTTTGCATAACATGAATAAGGTTAGCTTGAGCAACTAACATGAATAGGGTTAGCTTGAGCAACAGACTTGATCAATACTCCCCTACTAGCCTGGGATAAAACTGAACCTTTCCATCCAGAGAAATTAGAAGCAATCTTTGAAAGTAGATCCTGGTAAGCTTTGAATTTGGTGTTAGGTTTACATAAATATTGTCCAAGATGTTTAGCTTTATGGTCACATTCCTTAAGATTTAAAGCATTCAAGATAGATGACTTTAAAGGAGCATCACAATTTCTGCTAAAATGAATAAAAGAGGTTGTGATAACTACCTCGACCACGACCACTTCTAGAAACATATCCTCCTCAATAACTACCCCCAACCTTGATATTGGCATCTACCTCGACCACCATTATTGTATTTTTCTCATCCACGGAAGTTTGAAAAATTTATGACATGTGCTTCTGACAATGCATGTACTCCAATTGGGTGTAACTCGGAATTCTTAATCAATATATTATTACTATTCTATGTCGTTAACAACACCCTCTCTAGTTCGTGATACTTAGTGTATCCAACTAGTCTGTATTGTATTTGGATGAGTATATAACTAACATGAAAAGTAAAAAGAGTTTTTTCAATCATTTCCTCATCAGTAATTTCTGTCACGCAAAATTTTAGCGTATGTCGGATATTATGAATGCATAGGAGTAATTATTTACTGATAAAAAATCTTGGAACCTTAATGTGTTTCATTGATGTATGGCTTTTGGAAGCATTGTTTCCCTTTGGAGGCCATATTTTTCATTCAGATTAATCCACAGCTCAGAAGGATCTGTAATGTCGAGATATTTCGTTTGCAGGTAATTATTTAAATGTCTACGCAGGAATATAATTACCTCGCATCGTTGCTGGTTTGTACATTCATTTTCCTCATTCCATTTTTTCTGCGAGGAATTTTGCAGTAAGATGCATTTTCACATTTGATTCCCATTGCATATAATGTTTTCCATCGACATTGAGTTCGGTAAAATCTACTTTCGAGAGATTAGACATATTCCAGCTAAATGAACATTAAAAAAACATAATTGAGGTCAAGACATTTTATTTAATACGCAACCACACAAGCACAATTATTACAATAGTATGATGCGATTATCTCATCTCTAGCCAAATTATGCACTCGAACATTATAATAGGTAGAAACATAGGATTGTCCTCAGCTACTAGCTTAAAAATAAAAAATAAAAGGTAAACGAGCATCAAGATCATTGTTGACGTGCGAAGCATTTTGCAAGATGAGAGAAATAAGATGAAGATTTGTGTGGAGTTTGAGTTAGGAATCTGCATATTTATAGAAGAAATATATCAATAAGTAGCCGTTTTATAACCGTTAAAAAATAATCATTTTTCTTTGTTTTGTTTAATTTCGCATGATTGATGAATGGTAACATCTTTAACAATCGAGCAACAAGGATTAATTGTTTAACATGTAAATAATTTCCACCACGTTAATGAATTTTAACGGGCATAAGAAATAATATTATGATAAGTAAATACATATAGATATTTTCGCCACATTACAATGTAAAAACTTTCATGGGCTTGTGAAATAATGTAAAAAACTAACATAATTGAAATAAATTAAGTGCGTAAATAATTTCCGCCACATTACTATGTAAAAACTTTCATGTGCTTGTGGAATAAACTAAGCAATATAATAGGAGATAAAACCTTCCATAATAATTAAGTGTTAGTAGTCGGTTTCAGCTTGGGGTTAACTCAAGCATCAACGAGTGTTAAAATTATTATTAGTGTTAGAGTTAGATAACAATAAAATTATAAAGACATTTTCATCTAATCATAAAATTATAGATAGGATGTAGTCCGCCTTGTCTATAATAATGTAGATAAATGAACAAGTAAGTATAAAGCTTTAATAGTAATATTATAAAGACATTTGCATTTAATTACAAAATTATAGATAGGCGGTAGTCTGCCTTGTCTATAATAATGTAGATAGATGAACACGTAAATATAATATTTTCATACCTTTTGACGTTGGACGTTTTATTTGGCGCATGAACTGAATTTTTCCTGATCGAACACCATTGTGCTGATAATGTGTTATAGAATAACTAAAACTATAGGAGATATAACAATATATTAAAACAACTTAAGAAAAAGTTGCAAATATTATGCAAGATAGCTTTTGAATTTGGTATCTATTCAATCCATGGTTCATGCCCTTTTATAGGCATTCGGGAGATAAGGAAATTAATTCTCCATCTTACATAATAAACTCTCAACTAATACTACTATTATTTAATAGTATTTATATATAAGTTTCAACATGGCTACATGCCATATTTATAACATTGTCGTTAATTTTTCTATTTTTAATTATGCCCTCATTAAAAAAAGAAGAAGAATAAGGTTCAAGCATAATATTTTTGACTTTCTCGTAGCATTGAATGTCAAGAAAAAATGAGTGACGGTCCCACAACAAGATTATCCTTATATTTTTTATGTGCAACTACTGGGCCCCTAATATTTGTTTGATGAAAAAATATTTGATGTCTAGACGAATGCGTGGCGGTCCAATAATTTTGATCTTATATTTTTATATGCACTCCACAAAATTTGTTTGACTTCACAAAAAATAATATAGGATCATCATAAAATTGTAGTTAGTGATCGATAACGTATCAAGAAAAAATGGGTGACGAACTCACAACAAGATTAGGCTTATATTTTTTTTTTGTGCAACTATTGGGCCCCTAATATTTGTTTGATGACAAAATATTTGATGTCTAGAAGAATGTGTGACGGTCCAACAATTTTGATCTTATATTTTTATGTGCACTCCACAAAATTTGTTTGACTTCACAAAAAATAATATAGGATCATCATAAAATTGTAGTTAGTGATCATAAGATAACGTATCATTTTGGTTATTTATAATTTAAGTATATATTGAGGTTTTTAAAGTGATTGACAATCCGTATTTGGCCAATTATGACAAGCGAGCTTTGATTGTTTAATTATAATAATTTCTTAAGCTTAATGCATTCTATGTTTTGTACATTTAATTCCTATAAACTATTTGAGTTTAAATGAAAAATAAGATGAGGAAGTTGCCTACGTTAAACTTCCAAGGCTTAGGGTTTATAAAGATATTATGTGAAATCCAATGATTAACGTATGCGAGCCCCCAAGTAATGGACGGAGAAACCATTCCATACTGTAAAACTTAAAGATCTTCTTGTGTAATTTTAAAGTTTTCAAGTGTTTTTGGAAAATTCATAACATTTTGTAGAGTTTTTAAAAAATTATAAAGGACCACAATGAAATTAATAAAAGATTAGGTTAAATAAGAAAATAACAAAAGTCAAGGAGAATAGTTGAACTGTTGAATAATAGACTCAATAAAAATTATATTTTATAAAATTAGTTATCGTTGAAAACCTGTTACGGACATAAATACTTATATATGCAATAACATTATTTGTATATGGAACAATATTAGTTACATTAGACCAACAAATTGCTGATGATAAACTCCATAATAATTAATAGATATTGCAAAACACCAGCAAGAATAGCACATGCATCTCTATACATTTTAAAAACTACACAAAGACCTCACACGACTTATAATTCTTTTATAAGTTCCCTACGTTCTCTGGATACTTCACTGCCTATATGAATTGTGTCCGACAAAACTGCACGGATACAATTATCTTACTAGTTAATCTACTATATTATAAGCGCCGAAAAAAAGCTTCTTGGAGAGTATATTAGGTTTATACTACTCTTTTTTTTTGGAAAGTAATGATATATTGTACATAGATAAAGGAAAGTTAAGGAATAATTGTGGAAGGAGCACTTTCGTCCTAGTAACGTGTTAAGTATTAACCGAAATATTATTATAACTTTGATAGAAAAATAAGATGAAAGGATTGAGAGAGAATTGTATACTTTTATATATTTCAAGTTGGATGGCATGGCAGCTATAATATAAGGCTAGGACTTTTCAACATTAATATTGATTACGTACACTTTAAAATTTCTCAGGGAGAGTAATACATAGATAAGGAGCTAGAGATTAAGGAATTATTTTAAAAGAAGCACTATCGTTATAGAACCGAAATATTATTATAATTTTGGGAGAAAAATAAGATGAAAGGTGGAGTGAGAATTGTATACTTTTGTATATTTTAAGTTGGATGGCGGCTAAAATATCAGACTAGGACTTTTCAACATTATATTAATTACAATTTAAAATTTCTGTCCAGGCATATAAAACAAAACAAAGCTTTTTGTTTGTTGGAGTACTTTATAAATTGTCCAAAGTGTTATGCTTAAAATTAAAAAGTGCCAATAATGGAGTTGCAAAGAAGAGTGCTTGAAGCGACTATAGTTGGAGTAGTAGTTCTGCTGTCTGCTTATTTAGTCATTCCATATAATAAAGAGGAATCACACTATTTCAATAGGGATTCTCATGAAATACCGGCAATCTTCAATTTTGGAGAATCAAATTCCGACACCGGCAGTTACGCGGCAGCGTTTGGCAGCCTATTGCCGCCTTACGGAGTAACTCACTTTGGAGAACG
Source organism: Linaria vulgaris (assembly GCA_948329865.1). Taxonomy (NCBI): domain Eukaryota; kingdom Viridiplantae; phylum Streptophyta; class Magnoliopsida; order Lamiales; family Plantaginaceae; genus Linaria; species Linaria vulgaris. The sequence goes on from OX415253.1 coordinate 81,562,636, forward strand.
TCGTCGCCGGTTCTGCGATGGACGGCTAATAATTGATTTTATTGGTGAGTAATAAATTAAATGAACTATTTTTTTTCATTTTGTTTGAATATATACTTAATGAAAGCAGGTGATCTCATGTACTCTTGTGCTTTGATCTTGTGCAGCTGAAAGGTTGAAATTGCCTTATTTGGTAGCATACCTTGATTCTACTAATGGACCAACTGATTTTAAATACGGAGCAAATTTTGCTACAGTTGGATCAACTATTCAGCATCTTGATGTACAACGATTCAGTGTTGGTGCTAATCCTATAAGTCTCGATGTTCAAGTTACTCAATTTGAACAGTTCAAAGCACGTTACCGTCAAGGTTAGAAAAGTTTAGAAATAAAGATAATGACTACTTTGACAAACCGATTATGACCTAATTAACATGTCCCCATGAGAAATTTGCAGGAAGATAGCTCCTATTTGATAGAGGAATTGTCTAAATCAATTTTTCGTCTTAAAATATTCGTACACAAACCTAGCTCCTTTCACTTTGTCTAAAGCAACGCTGCTAGTCTCTTCTATCAAATGAGCTTCCTTTTGAAATACTAACTAGAAACGCTGGCACGCGGTCCCCGCGTGATTAAGAATTTATTTTAATTTATATGGTAAAAGAATAATTTGAATAAGTAAAGATTAAATAAATAAGGATAGAGACTTTATATAGAAAGTTTTAAATTTTGGAAAACTAAATATTCAGTCATAATAATTACTATAGTTATTGATTCTACTTAAATTATAAGGATAAATTAGGAACTCAATAATTAAACTATTGTGCTAACAATAAAATTATAAGGCTAAAACCGGAAATCAAAAGTTTGGTGTCACAGTTTGTCTTTCTTTATATAATAGTATAGATGAATATAATGAATGAAATAGTTCCTAATAAAACTCTTAGGTTGTGTTTGCAAACTCTTATGGAAAAGTAAAAGTTCATAATTTTGATTTAAGCTTCCAAAGCACTTAAATTTAAAAGTTGTGAGTGTTTGCAATATAATCTTGAATTTAAAATAGTATAATTATTTTATTTTAAAATATCCACCATAAGCCAAAAACATTTCATCCCTTTCAGAATGTGGACTTTTTAGCTTAAAAAAAGTTATATTGGCATACAACCTAAAACCACTTATTCAAATAGAAAGTTGGTTATAGCTTTTTTTAAAAGTTTGCAAACGCACATAAATATTAAAGCCACAAACCAAAAAGGCTAACACTATTATTTTCGAACTTCATTACATGGCTATGTTATCCGTTCTTACCTTATGGAGATTTATACAATATTCTATTCGATGCTAATTTGGTGTTTTTGCTATCAAATTAAAATATATTTCTGTTTAACCATTATTAGTTTGTATACAAACAGACCCAAAGCCTCTTCTATTTTAACCGAAATTAAACAAAGCTTATCCCAAAACTCTTATTAAAGCACACTAGTACGACATTTGATGAGAATTTAAACTTACTTTATACCTTGTAACATTACTTTAAAAATCTCTTATATATTATCATAAAAGAGTTCAATCATAAAAGAGTGTCATGAACTGGTTATCTTTTTCATAATTTATAATTATAACTTCGATTCAGTTATATATATGTAGAAGGTCTTTTTTATCAAAAAAGAAAGATTTTTTATTAAAGAAAACCACGAGGAGTACAAGTAATAGTCCCTACAATACAACAATTAGATCAACAAACAACAACACAAAAATGAAGGACCCACATCCTCAAAACAAAACCCACAAGATCCAATAACAAAAAATTACAAGAAACAAGTGGAATGTCTATGCCAATCACAAAAAGAGTGGAGGAAATTAGTGTTCTTTGATTTGATCCCATTCCAAACTTTCGCCATGATTGTTTTGATCGTCCTTTCGATATTTACTTGGCCATTCTTGAAACACACGTTGTTCCGGAGGGATCAAATTTGCCAAACACAAAAGAACCACAAATAGCTCCACTCTTTTCTACCTTTTGCACTTGTAAAGGAAAATTTAAAGTATGTGTAAAGATCCACAAGATTTCCCGGAATAACTGCCGTGAAGCCAAACCAATTAAATATTCTCATCCGTATTTTGTGAGAGACTTGGCATTTGCAAAAGAGATGATCCAGTGACTCGTGTTCTCGACCGCATAAAAAACAACTTTCATCTATTCTGACTTGGAGAATCCCCCTCGAGAGTAAATTATCATTTGTCGGAATTTTGTTTGTTAAAGCTTGCCAAGTGAAAGTTACTATCCCTTGTCGAGATGAGGTGGTAAGCTGGTTTCACTGTGTAAATTTTTGAAGGATCTTGCTTCCACTTTCAAGTATCTGATTTGTTAACATTAAGCACAAAGTTTCCTAATGTAGTTATGAGACTTGCAAGAATATTCTGCTCCCAAGAGAATAATTCTCTTCGCCAACTCCATTTCCAAGAACAAACACCATTTATCCATTCGCCTTTTTCAGAGATTAACGATTCTTTATCAGTTGCTAAAGCAAAGAGTCTAGGAAACAATTCCGAACAACGAGGATGATCACCCTAGATTTCAGACTAGAATCTTGTTTTATCACCCCTTCCCACTGACTTCTTGATATTTTCTTGGAACCAATTCTGATTTCCAGATTTGTGTAGAGCAATAAGATCCTTCCACCAAATTGAGAATGCCGACATTCTAGAAATTTGTGGAGGTTGATATTCTTGAAAATTGTGGCTTCCATATTTCGAGATCAAAGTTTTCTTCCACATACCCTCTTCGTAACTTAATAATCTCCACATTCTTTTTGCGAGAAGAGCAATATTAAATTTCTCCAGGTCTTTTATATGTAGTCCACCAAATTCCCTTCACTTGCAAATAACCTCCCACTTAACCCACGTGATTTTCTTTGATTCCTCATTCCCGCCCCATAAGAAGTTTCTTTGAAGTTCCGTAAGTATTTTCAGCACTTTCTTGGGTGCTTTAAACATGGAGAAGAAATATATTGGAAGCCTCATCAGCACAGAGTTGGTTAATATCAGCCGACCACCGAAAGAAATACCTTTGCTCCTCCATCCAGCCAAACACTTTCTAGTCAATTCAATAACATGCTTCCATGTGTCAAGCCTCTGCGGATTTGCTCCAATTGGTAATCCAAGATACTTAAAAGGAAGTTTGTTGGTCTTGCAGTTTAGAGTTGAAGCAGACTGCATTAGGGAAGCATTCTCAACATTTGGCCCAAATAAGCTGCTTTTTGCAAAGTTCGCCTTAAGACCCAGGCAAGCTCAAAACATTGGAGAATACCTTTAATACAATGAACATTTTCAGCTGAATTCTCGCAAAAAAAGACTGTATCATCAGCATATTGTAAGTGTGTTACTTCAACATTGTTATGCCCAACTTTTATCCCACTGCAGGGCTGAAGTTGAAGTACATTTTTCACTATTCCACTTAAGCTTTCAACAACAATTAAGAATAGTAACGGGGACAGTGGGCTTCATTGTTTAAGCCCCCGTGAAATTCTGAACTCGCTTGGCGGGGAGCCATTGATTAAAAGTGAGGTTATGGCTGAATTTAGAGATGCTTTCACCCAGTTTCTCCATTTAAGACAATATCCCATCTCATTGAGCATATGATCCAAGTAACTCCAACTAGCTGAATCAAAGGCCTTTTCGAAGTCAGCCTTGAAAATTAATGTTTGCTTCTTTTTCCTTTTTATCTCGTCAACAACTTCATTTACTGGCAATATGTTGTCGACAATTTGCCTACCCTTCAAGAATGTAGATTGTTCAGCTAAAATTACCTTATCCAACACTTTCAGAATCTGTTTGCCAGTAATTTGGCAAGAACCTTATACAAACAACCTATCAACCAGATAGGCCGAAAATCTTTGATGGTTTAAGGAATACTTACTTTCGGCATCAAAGAGACAAATGACGAGTTTATGCCTCTAACGAGCTTCCCGTTTCCTAAAAACAAATAATTTATGTAGAAATGAAAATATGCATGTAAGATTCTAGAGGGAAAAAAATAGGATATAGACGGCTATAACTTCCACCACCTATCTTTCTTTCTTTTAATTTTGTCAAATAATTTTGGACCCGCCCATGCTTAATGGTCTCTCTCGGCAATCCCCCTTGCAATTCCTGATTTATCAAATTTCAAGTATCTATATTCAACAAAAAAGAAAAAAGAAAAATCAAGTATGTATAAACTCGAAAGTATTCGATCAATCTTTTTTCAAAAAAAAAAGACTTTGAATAATTGTGCCCTTTTGAATGTTGAAAATCTAGAGCAATTCCGAGGCTTTACTTATATTGTATATGTTTTATTGGACAAATTATTTTTTTTACCACTTAACTTTGCCACAAATCTTTAAATGCCTATTTTGGTATAGGGCTGATAAAAATGCCCCATAATTTGTTTTTCCACCAAAAATCCCCAATCGATTTTATTCAGGCTTTTTGATGATGTGGCTGCCATATTGGTACCACGTGGAAATAGTTAAGTTTTTGTTTTTTAATACATGTCTCTATATAATTATAAAATTCACACAATACCCTTGTACTTTTGTAATTGCACTTTGCACCCAAAATATATATAAATATATAAAAGGAATAAAAATAAATAAATTTATTATTTCTTTAAAATTTTACTTTTATACCTTAAAAACTAAACTACTAATATTTTCTATTTACGCTCAATTATTTCAAAAACAATTTTGCATCCTTAAACCAATCTTATTCTGTTATTGTAAAATTCAACATTAATGTTTAAGTAAAATCACATTTTCTTAATATTTATTAAAATATATAAAATACTTCTAATGTCTAATTCAAGTTTTTATTTATCTCCTTAAAAATAACAATAAGAAATCAAAATAATATCTTTTTTTTTGATAGAACCATCAAAATAATATCATATTATTCAAAATTAAAAGTTTAAGAATCAGAAATTAAAATCCCAACCGTTCCTCCGCAACCGTAAAATCCCTTGTTCTTCTCCGAATTTTTTTATTTTTTTTTGGTCGGCAAAAAAGAGTTTATTCAATTACAACGAGTATAAGAAATACTCGATCAGTTTATACAAAGCCTTGGCCATCTATACCAGTCATTGAACGAAAAATGAAAAGCATCGACTTTATTTTTAATCCAAACCCACGAACTAGCTTTGACTTGATCTTCAATTTTGTCCATGTCCAGAATTTCATTCTTGAAAAACATTCTGTTTCTAGCTTTCCACAACTCCCAAATAACATAACTCCAGATAATTCCACCAACCTTATTCATTTTGGCACAAGAGTACATATGAAGATTTTGTTGAAGATGCTTCTCCATATTCTGTGGAAGAACATTTTGAAATCCGATTAATCATACCCAAATGCATCCAACCACTACGTAACAATACTCGATCACTGCCCGCCCTCGTACCGCAGATTCATTCAGTAATTGATTCAAAAAAAATTGCAGTGAAGAAAGCATGGGAGGATTCTCAAAGGGATTAATGGAGCAGAACAGCGTTAGCCTCCGTTACATGATGGAATTCGGGTCCATCTGGTCGGAAATTAGCTATGGTGGCAAAGGGTCTTTTACGATTCGGTGTTGGAGGTCGAAGGGGCAGTGGTGATGGTGGGTGGTTAGGGGTGGCGGGGGGTGGGGGGAGAGGGGAGGGGGAGAAGTAGAAATCAATTTCTTAAGATACAAAATATAAGTATTTTATTTTGTGATTCAATTAATAGAAGTTCTATGTTTTTTTCTCTTTTATAATATCAGATTTTTAAAATTTTAATTTACGAATTATAAGATATTATTTTGGTTTTTTGTTATAATTAGTTTTAAGAGAAGATAAATATAAAATGAATTATAGAAATAATTATTTTTCTTTTCTTTCTATATATATATATATATATATATATATATATTAAAGAATCAACCACTTTATTTTTCAGAATATAAATAAAAGTGTGTAAGAAATAGTGATTATTTTTCTTCCTTTTTTTGATTTATATCTATTTTGAGGTGAAAGTCCAATTTTTATTATCGGGTGCAAGTGCAATTTTAAAATTATAAAGGTAGTTTTTTATCTTTGTTTTTATATATTATAAAGTAATTGTGTATTACAAAATTTATTATTTTCACGTGGCAACAATGTGGCAGTCACATTATCGAAAAAGCTCGAATAAGAACAATTAGATATTTTTTGTAGAAAATAACAAATTTACGGGGCATTTTTATCAGCTCGATACCAAAAAGGGCATTCAAAGATTTTAGGCAAAGTTAAAGAGCTGAAAAAATAATTTGTTCGATTTTATTTATCATAAAATATTCTTATGAGTTTTTTCTTTTAAAATTGAAGTTAAAATGTAAAAAATAGTTTTTTAAGATAAAAAAGTTAGATAAAAAATTATATCTATTTTACAACTCAAGAAATATTTTTTGTATAAAAAAAATAAGAATCAAGTTCTTGAATATATGGATGTGAATGATAATTCTGCACGGGAACGTGTTGCAGATGCTAATTAACTTTGGCCAATCAGGCGATAAGTAAGAAACTATGTCGAGCTTTTTCAAACTCAGAGTTGCTGTCTCACTCACAAAGTCTTTACAATATTATATGTTTTGGAAAACATTATGTTCAAACATACATTGCATTTTGACCATTAGCGAAGGAAAAGGGAGTTCCGTACATGTTTTCAAATCACGTGAGGTTTTAGATTCTTTTCATATGACAACATTACTGAACTCATTGATTTATTTTCCAGGTGAACCTATGCCCATTGCTAAAGCTCTATTCACGATCGATCATGGACAAAACGATATCCTCGTTGGATTAGCATATGGCACTACACAAGAAGTAATTGCATCTATTCCTAATATACTCGATGATTTTTCAACATCTTTTGAGGTATAACTCATAAATTTTCTTATGGTGGTTCAGTTAAATACTATTTTACCTAAATCCTCACTTAATTACCCCATATTATATTGTTTCAGCGGTTATATAAGCTAGGAGCTAGGGCATTTTGGATACATAATACAGGTCCAAGTGGGTGTATGCCTTTTTTTCTTAACGTGAATCCACCTGAACCAAACAATACCGACCCCATTGGTTGTATCAAGTCATATAACGAAGTATGTATAGAGTTCAATAAGCAGCTTAAGAACAGAATATCTGAGTTGAAGAACCGTTTCGAACTCACGAGGATATTTTACATTGACATATACTCCATCAAATACACTTTAATCAGCCAAGGAAAGCAAAATGGTAATAGCTTTAAAGTTAGAACTTTGTGCAAATAATTGAATTAACAAGTGAAGCAAAGCGAAATAAATCTAATATATATTTTTTTGTTTTGTTTTTCATATACTCTTAGGTTTTCCAGCTAATCCTCTAGGGTGTTGTTGCTGGATAAGAGTTGGGAATTTCGGACAAGTTATGTGCGACGAGAAGAGGGCGATAAACGGGAGTGTAGTTAATGAATATTGTAGCACTCCATCTGATTACATCAGCTGGGATAGCGTACACAATACTGAAGCTGCAAATGAATGGATAGTCGACCGTATTTTCAATGGTTCGTTTTCTGAACTACCTGAGCTCCCATGGCTCAATGTTCAGCCTGTCGACAAAGAATCATAAGTCGTAACTTATGAGCCTAGTCGTTTGATGTTCTATTTTGTTTGTTAGTTTGGTGATCAACCATTCACATAAATAACGTATCATCTTATGTGTTCAGTTCCTACTATTTCAATGGGTTGATGTACTTTCGTTAATTACAATTATACCGAGTGAATAAAGAATTTAAAGAATTATGCTTCTAATGATGGAAAAGTTATTTTATACATCAGATGTATTGCTTATGTGGTGCAACCAATGGTTTAGATTAAATACATATTTATTTTGTTAGTAACTCTTGTGTGTGCACAAACATGAATATATAAACATGAACATAGACAATAGCATATGATTAAAATTTCCGAACACATAAACAATAACATATAATATGTATTGCAAAAGTGAAATTAAAATACGACGAATAAAATAAATTCGACCTCTCAGAAACTGTAGGAAAATCCTTGGAGTGGATTAGACGAGTCAGAAAATTCCGTCGAAGCATCGGACGAGTTGGAAGTTTAACCTCCTCCCCTTAAGATCAATTTTCCCGGCTACTCTTCAAGCCCTCGGTGGGAAACGACCTCTCAAGGTACAACGTCCTCACACAATAAGGTAGTAAGTGAAGGACAATACTACCTTCTCAAATTGGACACTCAAAGTATTTTGCAGAACTCTTAGAATCGAAAATGCTATGTATTTTGTATGCAAAAAAATATATTCATGAAAGATGGTTTTTTCCCTTATGCAGAAGGCCACATTTTATAGGAGAAAAATCATGTAACAACCATTACACCATTAAGGGGAGGAATTAATTCAGTCAAATGAATTAATAGACCATTGAGTGTGATTTAAATAAAATTTAAATATTTATCTTGAATTTATTTACTCAATAAATAAATTCACTACATTTTCTCACAAGATATATTAAAATATACATGTAAAAATGTAGCATTCTTTTAGCTTCTCAATAAGCCAATGTAATTCACACTCTTAAATTATTTGGACTCAATTCCAAATTTTAATTCTATTTTGTCTCAATACAAAATTAGGAATTTCTCCAACATATTTTTTCCTAAAATATAGGAAGTAACTAACCCCCATTTCCATTGTGTATTGGTAGTGGTTGCACCGCGTCAGCAATACATCTGTTGCATGAAATAATTTCTCCGATGCTAATATGAGAAAATTATTTTTCGTGCTCTTCACTACAAGCTATTTTTAAAACAAAAAACCAGATTCTACACACAAAAAGAAAACACGAAAAACCAGATAAATGAACTAAAGTGACCCACCTTAAGTAAAAGTAAGTGAATAGTTGAGTTGTATGTGATAAAAAGATGAATGACAATATGTAACATAATACTTTAAAAGTAAATTTGTTAGAGTTGTTGAGAGCACGGCGATAAGGGCACGTCTGGTAAGCCTTAATAGGTGCCTAATGGGGTTTGATCATGTGCCAAATTGTTACCTCCCTGTGTTTAGTTGACTAGGGTGCATCGTGAGTTATCCACATTAAATCCTTACACATTAAATCCTTGTGACGTGTCCCAACTTATTAAAACTACTAGTTTGCCCCTTGAACCTTTGTGACCAACCATATTTACCCCCACAATTAGACTACAACTTGCAAACTGTAATTTACAAAGCAAATTAGATTTCAATATAAAGAAAAAAAAAAGAAACAGAAATGGGGCAGTCGCGAGATTTTTTCTAAAATCGTCCTAGAATGTGTAACTTTTACAATTTTTGTTCCATAATGCTATTTTTTACAATTTTAGTTCTACAATGTGCTAATCGTTCAATTTTGATCCCATTTTTACTAATTGGTCCAATAAATTGCATGTGACCCACTAATCACACAATTAGGCTGTTAATGATTTAATATTTTTTAAATTTGAATGCCAAAACAAAAAATAAAGATTAAAATTAAAGAAAAATATGAATATGAAAAAAAAACCATTATCAAATTTCATTAAAATTAATCAACATTACATTTCGTCATCACCATTGCTATACACCATCACCATAATTGTTCATCACTACCATCGATATACCTCATAAGTAACCCCAAAAGTAAAAGAAAAATCATCCCAGTTCTAATGTTCGATTCATTACGCCAGAGTGACGAGTTCATCACATTAAGATTCAACAATTCATCACAGTTTGTATGACAAATTTCATCACGGTTCGATTCCAAAGTAAATCGGATATATGGGGATTTTCAGAAAGTGCCCTCTAAGATTTTCACAAAATGCCTCCTAACATTTTGAGAATTTTCACAAAGTACCCCCTAACATTTTAAAAAGTGAAATGTCTCCCCAGCGTTTGAGACTTTGTGCAAAGACCTAATGAGACTTAATCTAACGGCAAAAAATGCAGATAGGTGTTCAAAAGTAAATGGTTGTTAATTGTGAAAATGAATAGACCTTGACCCGACCCATTGGAAGCCCACCCGTTAATCAGATTCTAAAACCTCCCTCTACTATATACTCTATTACAGTACGCAATCAATCAAAAAATGGCGTTAAAGAATATGGTCGGGAATGGCAACGGAAGGCCGCCGGAGGTGACTCTACACTACAAGAAAAATGGGTCATTAGGGACCGCAAATTAGCGACCGCCAAGCAGTCGCTTGTCTTCAGCGACTGCTGAAGACAACAGCGACTGCTTAGCAGTCGCTAAATTCTGCAAGCGACCGCTAAGCAGTCGCTAGAGAATTTGCGACTGCCAAACAGTCGCTATTGTCCTTATGGACAATCGGCGACTGCTTAGCAGTCGCTACTCCTTTTAAAAATACTGGGCCACACATTTTGGCCCGAGTTAGGCCAAAATGTGGGCCAATTTTAGGGCCGAATTTACCCTAATTCGGCCCTAAACACATCAGCGACCGTTAAGCGGTCGCTGATTTAGGGGTATAAATAAAAAAAAAAACTTTTTTTATTTCACCCATCTTCTTCCCCAACAGTGACTGTCTTGCTGTCGTCGCGATTCCTTCCCCGATTTCGAGCCGATTTCAGTCATTAGCGACCGTTGAGCTCAAGTTGCGACCGAAAAACGGTCGCTAACTCATAACGCCCATTTCCGCCTCCTTGCGCCGCCTCCGCCTCTCCTTGCGCCGCCTCCACCCATTTCCGGTAATGAAATGCTCGATTTAGTTTTTCCTTTTTTTGTGTTTTACTAATATTTTAATTTAAATCCGAAAATTGGTATTGTTAGATTGTTAGATTTGTTGTATGATTGTTAGATTTGTTGTTAGATTTGAAATAGAAATAGAAATAGATTATTGTGAAATTAGAAATATATTATTGTGAAATTAGAAATAGATTAGAAATAGATTATTGTTAAATTGTGAAGTTAGAAATAGTTAGAAATAGATTATTGTGAAATTGTGAAATTAGAAATAGACTAGAAATTAGATTAAGGAAAAAAAATAGATTTGTGAAATTGTGAAAATAGAAATAGATTAGCAATAGATTAGAGATTAGATTAAGGAAAAAAAAATAGTATAGATTAGAAATGAGATTAAGGAGAAAAAAAAAAGAAATTAATTTTGTGAAATTGATTAATGAATGATTAAAGGAAAAAAATAGAAATAGATTTATGAAAATTAGATTATATATTAGATTAAATTAGATTAGTTTTTACTTAGATTCTTTAATTAGATTGTAAAAATGAGATTAAGTTTATACTTAGATTCTTTAAATAGATTGTAAAAATTAGATAAAGTTTATACTTAGATTTCTTAAAATAGATTGTAAAAATTGAATTGTTCAATTTAAAATTGTTTTGTGTTAGATTGTTAAATTGTTAAATTAGATTCAAATGTTGATTTGATTTTCTAAATGTTATATTTTCATTTTTACAGTATATACATATTTTCGGCATGACGTCACGTAAGACTACTAGCGGTACTGGAGGTCCAGGTCCAGGTCGTGGAGATGGAGGTCGTACTGGGGTGTCGGGTACTCGTAGCGGTGGACGAGTCACGAGTAGTGTTGGCCGTGGTGGGGTTGGTGCCATTGGTAGTGGCAGTGTAGGTCGTGGTGGTGTTGGTCGTGGTGGGGTTGGTGCCAGTGCTAGTGGCGGAGTAGGTGGTAGCGGTGTTGGTCGTGGTGATAGTAGCAGTCGGGGGGTCAAGGTAGGTTCGGACCTGTACGAATTGTCCGATCGGCGACTCGTGCATCGGATGGCCATCCAGCCGAGCCATCCGTCTCGGCACTAGGGTCAGGTGACGTCTCTACGTCGAGGACACCAGTATTGCAGCGACAGTTATTAGCAAAGTTTGAGACCGCCGATGTGCCAGAGGTGCCCGAGGTGCCACTACCCCGATCATCAGAGTCCACCAGGTCCGAGGTGCCACGACCACCTACTTCAACTTCAGTAGGGACTCACATGCCCCCATCTGCCGAGTCTACCAGACTTCAGACTCCATCACCTGTACACGACATCGGAGCTGGACAGAGTCAGAGGTCGAGTGAGTCACCACTACCGAGCTAGTCTCGCCCACCGAGGGGACCAAATGCACCACGTACGACGGTCCCGGCGGGACAGAAGATTCCGCTTATAGAATTGCATCGGGGTTGTTTTTCCAAGCCCCCTATTCGTGAGATCGCGAAGGTGATCACTGGCCTCATTCGTCAGTTTATGACTGAGTTTTAGCCCTCCTACACAAAGATTCCCCTCGAGATACGGAAGGAGATGTATGCTCGATTTACGGTGAGTTTTTAATTTATTGTTTAATATCTCATAATTTAGTTTATTAAATTAGGGCTTTTTTAAAAAAATTATGTTAAATTTAGTTTATTAATTTATTGTCGAATATTAATTTTTTTTTTTAGAATAGGTTTGGGATTCGTTACTCCGATAGGGGTGTAGTACACAGGGCATACCAGGAGAAGGCGAGGGAGCTTTACAAATGAGCGATGAACAAGGCCCATAGCTATTACATGGAGAGGAAGGATATGGAGAAGTATCGCAACAAGACAAAGACGCCGTGCATGAGCGATAGTATTGAGAAGGCGGCGGCAAAACATTGGGAGACAGAAGAATTTAAGAAGAAATATGTCAAGGGAAAGAAAGCTAGGAGAGGCGGTAAGGAGGATGGCCCGGCACCCGCCACCTTTTACGGTGGTTCTATTGATTACGAGGAGATCCGGAAGCGCCTGGTATTTTTTTTTAAATTATATATTTTTAATTGTTCTTAAGTTATATATTTTAAGATGTTAATTTTTTTAAATTATTGTTCTTAAAAAGAAATCCATTGATTAGTATTTTTAAGATAATTTTAACCCCACTTTTATTTTCAATTTGAAGATGAGGAATCAGCCCGGTCCCACGCACCCTATTAGGCACGACGAGATATACAAGGCGGGACATACTAAGAAGGTGTCGGGGACTGGGAGACGTACCGACCAACCCTTGAGGCGGATGTGGAAGTCAGAGGCGACGAGACTGATTTACGCAAGTGTTTCGACTTTTCTACTTGTTTACCGCTTATGAAATCTAATTTAATTTTAAATTATATTTCGAACTAATTCATCTTTTTAATCACATTTTTGATAATTCAACATAAATTATACAAGAGGGAGTTGAGGAGGAAAAATCCCGACGCCGTGGAGGACAAGGATTTGGATGAATGGGATCCCGAGGCGTGGAAGAAGGCCATAGGGACGATCAGCAAGGGGAAGGCGAAGGGTTTACCAACTTATGCCGATCCACGTGACTGGGACATTGAGATGACGCGGGCGAGAAACTGGGATCGGGATTTGCTCAGGCAGGTCCAGTCCGAGAACCTAGAGTTGAGGACGACACCGGACCCGAGAGTCGACGCACTGACGACATGGGCACGTGGCTTTGTCGAGGACCAGATTGCAGAGGGCCGACCAGTGCGAGAGCTTCCTAGTGAGTTGTTCATGGGGGGTGCTATTAAGACCAGAGGCGCATTCAGGGTTCCGAGAAAGGTCCGTCAGAGAGCTGATCCTTTTGCTCCAGGTACTTCTACCGCCTCTCAGTATGTTGATGATTTTGAGGCAGATGAGTGGTATAGTGATTATGGATATTATTGTGTTGAAACATGTTTTTAACTATTATTAGGTCCAACTCATGTCAATTTTTTTTTTTTGATTATCGCGTTATGGATATGATTGTGTTTTGAATTGTGATTGTGATTGTGTTTGGATATACAGGTTTGTGATTAGCTAGCGATTTGGAAATTATTGTGTTGAAACAGGTTTTTAACTATTATTAGGTCCAACTCATGTCAATTTTTTTTTGATTACCGCGTTATGGATATGATTGTGTTTTGAATTGTGATTGTGATTGTATTTGGATATACAGGTTTGTGATTAGCTTGCGATTTGGAAATTATTGTGTTGAAACAGGTTTTTAACTATTATTAGGTCCAACTCATGTCAATTAATCTATTATTTCACAACTAATCTACTATAAGGTTGGTTTTACAATCATTTATTACTTAAATTTACATAGTACAATGAGTTTTGTTGCTTACAATCACAAACACAACAACATCAATCAAAACAAATCGATTTTTAAGTATGAATATTAGTAGGGACCGCTTAACGGTCCCTATTGTCAAATTAGGGACCGCTTAACGGTCCCTATTGTCATATTAGGGACCGTTTGGCAGTCCCTATTGTTAATTTAGGGACCACTTGGCAGTCCCTACTAATATTCATACATCAAAATTATGAGTTTTTCGATGGTTCGAGGTGCCGCGTTGTATGTTTAGTTCATAATAACCATTGGAATAGTTAAAATAACAATAAGTACAACGACACATTGTATATCCAAACATTATACAAGGAGAACGGGCAGCTTTGAAGATTCTCCTACTGTTTTGTACGACGAATGACATAATGAAAAATTAATTCGATCTACATATATACGTATAATTAATGAATACTTGATCTAATGATTATGCCTCATAATCGTATCTATGCTAACGTTTGTGAAGTAAATCATAAACACGGATAAAAATTACAACTAACTAATGATAATTAATTAGTTGTACATTTGTGAAATATATCTTGAACGTCAATAACTCGATCGATCTCAATTAATCTATTATTTCACAACTAATCTACTATAAGGTTGGTTTTGCAATCATTTATTACTTAAATTTGCATAGTACAATGAGTTTGGTTGCTTACAATCACAAACACAACAACATCAATAAAAAAAATCGATTTTTAAGTATGAATATTAGTAGGGACCGCTTAACGGTCCCTATTGTCAAATTAGGGACCGCTTAACTGTCCCTATTATAAACAATTAAATGAATAGGTATTTCATTAGTTGATTTAGTAAAGAGAATACAAGAGTATATTTATACAACTACAAGTGTGAGAGATAAGGAAAGATTTCATCTATCTAAGTAAGGAAAGGATAGGCGAGAATCCCTTAATCGGGGGAAGAGGATTCCAGATTATCTTCTTTCCAAATACGCCCCCTCAAAATTGCCGTTCCATCGGCTAAGGCAATTTTGGAACGTAAGAAGACGAACCGCGTCCGATGGAGTGCCTTGGTGAGGATGTCGGCGAGCTGGTCATGGGTGCTGATGTGGGACACATGAAGTAGCCCTTTTGAGACGACATCGCAGACAAAATGAATGTCGATGGCGATGTGCTTCATCCGTGAGTGGAGGACCGGATGGAGAGAGAGATGGGTGGCACCAATGTTGTCGCAGTAGATGGTCGGAGGTGAGGGGGTGAGACGTGAAGCTCGGACATAAGATTTTGAATCCAGCGAACCTCCGAGGTAGTAGTGGCGAGAGCTCGATATTCAGCTTCCGTCGAAGAGCGAGCAATGGCTCGTTGCTTGCGTGAGCTACAAGAGATCGGGTTGTTGCCGAGAAAAATAATGAAGACTGTGGTGGAAGAATGGTTAAGAGGGTCACCGGCCCAGTCCGCATCAGAATAGCCACGGAGAGTGAGAGGGGAGTCACGACGTAGAAGAATGTCGTGAGTGATAGTGCCCTTAAGATACCGTAGTATCCGCTTAACCCCTGCCCAGTGCACCTCGGTGGTTTTAGATGCAAATTGAGCAAGGCGATTGACGGGAAAGGCTATATCCGATCGCGTGAGAGCAAGGTACTGAAGTTCACCAATGGCCTGACGGTACAGACTCGGATCACAGGCAGGAGAGGATTCTCGGAAGGTTGAGGCAGCATTGGAGGCTATAGGAGTGGAGACTGATTTGGCTCCTTCCATGTGATGACGGTGAAGGATGTCACTGATATACTTGTGCTGAGAGAGAAGAAGACCCTTCTGACAGGGTAGTGCCTCAACGCCCAGAAAATAAGAGAGAGAACCAAGGTCCTTGAGGGCAAAGGATGACTGAAGACGGCTAATGAGTGATGAGATAAGAGCGGGGTCCGTGTCGGTGAAGATAATCTCGTCGACATATACCAAGAGAAAGAGGACGGTGGAGCCGCGGCGGAAGATAAACAGAGAGACATCGGATTTGGACTGAAGAAAGCCAAGTTGCAGTAGTGTGTCACGGAGAGTCTGAAACCAGGCACGAGGGGCTTGTTTGAGCCCGTAGATGGACTTCCGAAGGCGACATACATGAGAAGGCCGAGAGTTGTCAATGAAACCGGGAGTTTGCTCCATGAAAACTTCTTCAGTTAGATCACCGTGAAGAAAGGCGTTGCTGACATCAAGCTGTCGAATGGGCCAGGAGTTCATGATAGCAACAGAGAGAATGAGGCGGATAGTGACGGGTTTAACCACCGGGTTGAATGTTTCAGTATAGTCAATGTCGGGCCGTTGGTGAAAGCCCTTAGCGACGAGGCGAGCCTTATATTTGTCAATTGAGCCATCTGGATGTCGTTTGATACGGAAGACCCATTTGCAACTAACGATGTTGGAGGCCTGATGAGAGGGAACCAGATCCCAAGTCCCGTGTTGAAGGAGGGCATTAATTTCCAAGGACATGGCAGCACGCCATTGGGGAACTTTGAGAGCAGCGGAGACAGTGGTCGGTTCAAGAGAAAGGTCAAGTGGATACTTGGTCGTGAGATTGACCACCTTTGGTTTGAAAATATTGTTCTTGGACCGAGTTGTCATATGATGGTGCGGGCCTGGGGGAAGTGGGTCCGTAGCAGTGGGCGGCTCGGGAGGAGAAGAAGGTGTTGCTGGCGCTGAGAGCGGCGGAGCTGAGCGGGCGACGGGTGGACTGGGCCGTGGAGCACTTTGGGCTCGGCGATCGACTGGTGGGTTGGACGCCGGAGTTCTCTGGGCCAGGCGATCGGCCGGACAGCTAGGAGCGGGCAACATGGGCTGGCCCGGAAGAGGATGGAGGATTGGTGGCGGGCCAGGTGAGGCGGCAGTGGAATGTGCAACATAGGATGGAAACTTGGACTCACAGAAGCGGACATGGCGAGAGATAAATAATTTGTTGGTAGAGGGGTCCCAACACTTGTAGGCGCTTTGTGAGTTAGAGTACCCAAGAAATATGCACGGGCGAGACGGAAAAGTGAGTTTGCCCGATTCATAAGGGCGTAGCCAAGGATAGCAGAGACAGCCGAAAACACGCAACTTGAGATAATTGGGAGACGTCCCAAATAGCTTATGAAACGGTGATGTGTTGGCGATTGCAGAGCAAGGCATGCGATTGATGAGATAGACCGTCGTTTGGAAAGCAAAAGACCAAAAGATAGAGGGCAGTTTGGCATGATGCAATAGTGCCCGTCCCGTTTCAACTATATGACGATGACGTCGCTCAGAAATCCCATTTTGTTGTGGCGTATGCGGAGCAGTTGTTAACCAGCTAATGCCCGATTTTACAAAAAATGATTTTAGTGCCAGAAATTCACCACTATTGTCACTATAAAAGTTCTTTATATTTTGAGAAAACTGTTTTTCCACCAAGGGCTTGAAGTGGATAAATATCTCATACACCTGGGATTTGGTAACCAGTGGAAAAAACCAACAATAACGAGTATAGAGATCCACAAATATAACATAGTAACGAAAACCATCATGTGAGGTCACTGTGGGGCCCCAAACGTCCGCAAAAACAAAGTGCAAAGGATGTAAAGCAGTAAATGAAGAGTCCACAATGGTAAACGGTGAGACTTGCTAATATTGCAAGACTCACAAAACAAGTCATGCGCAGAGGATTTAGTGTCCATAGGTAAATTAAAAGTTGAAATTAAAGACGAACTAGTCTTGGAGGCCGGATGACCAAGACGAGAGTGCCAAGTATGATATGTTGTACGAACTCCCAAGGTAGCTAAACGACCAGCGGACTTGATATAGTAAGAAGGAGGCCGAATGTGATACACACCATCACTGCAGAGTCCCTTTGCCAACAAATCCCCCGACGGTTGATCCTTAATAACAAAATAATCATGAAAGAATTCCATAGACACATTATTTTCTTTCGTAAATTGATGCACAGATAAAAGATTATGCTGAGATGATGGGACCCTCAAAACATTAGATAAAGTGAACGTGCGTGGATGAAATTTTAATTCAGAGGAACCAACATGTGTTATTTCCATACCATGTCCATCAGCTATGTGAACCTCGTCCGTGCCATCATATTCCGAGTGGTAGTTTAAGGCGTTGAGATCCGGAGTGATGTTGTGAGATGCTCCAGAATCAACAAGCCAACCGCCATTGTCATAGCGGTGTTGGGTCGGTGGTGGGGTGGTGCGTGCGGTATTGGCGGTGGGTGTGACGAATCCAAGTTGATAACACCGAAGGGCGGTATGACCATGACGACCACAGATCTGACATTGGACGTTAGAAGCATGAGTATTGGATTGACTTGACACATAATTAGGGGTACCTTGGTTGCAACCATGAGGAGCGCGGCCTCAGGAGTGATGGAAGCCACGGCCACGACCGCGGGGCTGCGACGCACGGTTGGGGTGGTAGGAGGCGGATCCGCGCGGATTTGGGTTGTGGCTGGCCGTGTTGGCGGTGGCAACGACGTGGTGCGTTTCCTGATCCAAGCGCTTGATATATGCCTCATGAGAGACGAGAGCACTGTGAAGCTCAGCAAAGGTGAGAGGCTTCTCACGTAGGCGGATCGATGTGGCAATGTCCATGTACGCTGCGCCGAGTCCGTTTAGGACATAAAGGGTGACATCGTCCGGGTGGATAGGCCGATCAAGCATGGAGATTTCATCAACTTTGGCCTTTATATCAGTGAGAAAGGCCGTGACAGAGCGAGAGCCGATGGTGGTGGAGTTGAGGGCGTCCTTAAGCGCCATCACACGGGTACGGTCGGGTCGTGCAAAGTTGTGCATGAGACAGACCCATGCTTCAGATGAGGGCATTGTGGATGAGTGGAAGGTCATCCGAGATTGATCCGACTAGTGCTCCAAGAAGGAGTGAGTCTTGTTGAAACCACAAGGTGTATCCCGCAATATTTGACGGGGGAGGGCATGGAAACGTGCCCTGGAGATATCCTAGTAGATTGAGGCCATTGAGTTGTGAGACCACTTGTAGCCTCCATGAAAGATAATTGTTGGTGGTGAGTTTCAGTGGAAAGTGGTGGGATTGAGTGACATGGATGAGAGTGGTGGGGGCTTGTGGTCGGATTGGGAGGTCGGACGAGGTGGTTTGGTCACGGACAGGGCCGGACGAGGCGGTGGACTCGTGTGACATGATGAAGGTGGCGGCCGAAGGGTAAGAGAAGAAGAAGAAGAATATTTTTTTTTTGTTGAAGAGAGGGGCGGCCGAAAATTATGAGGAGATGGATAGGTTGGATCGTTTGATCTTTTTACCTTTTTGAGGCTCTTGATACCATATAAACAATTAAATGAATAGGTATTTCATTAGTTGATTTAGTAAAGAGAATACAAGAGTATATTTATACAACTACAAGTGTGAGAGATAAAGAAAGATTTCATCTATCTAAGTAAGGAAAGGATAGGCGAGAATCCCTTAATCGGGGGAAGAGGATTCCGGATTATCTTCTTTCCTAATACCTATTGTCATATTAGGGACCGTTTGGCAGTCCCTATTGTTAATTTAGGGACCGCTTGGCAGTCCCTACTAATATTCATACATCAAAATTATGAATTTTTCGATGGTTCGAGGTGCCGCGTTGTATGTTTAGTTCATAATAACCATTGGAATAGTTAAAATAACAATAAGTACAACGACACATTGTATATCCAAACATTATACAAGGAGAACGGGCCGCTTTGAAGATTCTCCTACTGTTTTGTACGACGAATGACATAATGACAAATTAATTCGATCTACATATATACGTATAATTAATGAATACTTGATCTAATGATTATGCATCACAATCGTATCTATGCTAACGTTTGTGAAGTAAATCATAAACACGGATAACAATTACAACTAACTAATGATAATTAATTAGTTGTACATTTGTGAAATATATCTTGAACGTTAATAACTCGAGCGATCTCAATTAATCTATTATTTCACAACTAATCTACTATAAGGTTGGTTTTGCAATCATTTATTACTTAAATTTACATAGTACAATGAGTTTGGTTGCTTACAATCACAAACACAACAACATCAATAAAAAAAATCGATTTTTAAGTATGAATATTAGTAGGGACCGTTTAACGGTCCCTACTATCGTAAATTTTAAATTTTTGGCAAAAATTTTTGGCGGAAGTGAGGGGGAAATTTGAATTTCACCAAATCAATTATCAACCGTCGATAAAATCCTAATCTATGGTCATAAGTACCCATCATGTCTTTAACACAGATAGCCATCTCAAACCGTCGATCATCTAAAATCATCCAACGGACAAAAACCAATTGAATATATATATATATATATATATATATATATATATATATATCACCACTCTTACACCCATTTCACTATCTCCAAAAAACAATATCTTCTTTTCTTCTTTTCACCAACACAAAAACACTTAATTTTTTTTTTCTTATTTTCACCAACACAAAAACTTTTCTTCTTTTCACCAACACAATATTTTCTTCATTTTCTTTTCTTTCACTTTCTTTATTTTGTATCTTCATTTTCTTTTTTTCACCAATACAATCTTTTTTTCTTACACTTTTTCTTTATTTTGGATCTTTATTTACTATTCTTCCATTTTGATTTCATGTTTTTGATTTCATTCAATTTATATTATTACTCATTTTATTCATCTTTTTACAATCTTTTATTCTTACATGTCAATTGTCATTATATTAACTTTTTATTCATCATTTTATTGTTTTGATCTTGTTAAAATTACAATTTTACAAAAAAAAAAAAGCAATTATATTCCGGATTAAATCCGGAATATAATTGTAGTTTTTTTTTATTTTTTCTGGAGGTCATTAGGGACCGCTTAACGGTCCCTACTAATATTCATACTATGAATATTAGTAGGGACCGTTAAACGGTCCCTGTTTTTAATATTAGGGATCGTCAAACGGTCCCTGTTTTTTATATTAGGGACCGTTAGACGGTCCCTACTAATATTCATAGAAATTCTACGAATATTAGTAGGGACTGTCAAACATTCCCTATTGTAAAATTAGGGACCGTCTGAGCGGTCCATATTATTCCACATTATGGACCGCCCAGACGGTCCCTATTGTAAAAATTAGGGACCATCTGGGCGGTCCCTATTATTCCACATTAGGGACCGTTCAGACGGTCCCTATTGTTAAACTTAGGGACCGTCTGGGCGGTCCCTATTATTCCACATTAGGGACCGCCTAGACGGTCCCTATTATCTAAAAGTATGGCGACCGCTTCACGGTCGTTGTACTGCGGTCCCTATTGATGTCATTAGGGACCGCTTAACAGTCGCTATTTTGCGGTCCCTAATGACCACAATAGGGACTGCTTAACGGTCGCTATTGGCAAGCGACCATGGTCAATAGCGACCGCAAAATAGCGACCACTAGACGGTCGCTACCCCCTCAATAGCGACCGCAAGGGGGTCATTAGGGACCGCCCAGGCAGTCCCTAATGACCCATTTTTCTTGTAGTGCTAGAAACTTCCATTGGGGCCATTACCTTCGAGATGTACTATCACGTGCGCCTAGAACTTGTGAGAATTTCGTCAAGTTCGCTCGCAGGGGCTGTGCAAAGCAAATTACTCTCTAAATTTTCAAAATCTTCAATCTTTTATCTCAAAGTTACTCTAACAATGGCACGCAAGTCCAATATTGATGCTCTTGCAGAAGCAGCTGCGCAAATCGAGCAAGCGCCACGACGCAGTACCAGACGCACCACCGCTGAAACCACAGTCGCCGCCTCTCCAAAGAGGAAAGCTACCACTCAACGGCGCAAGGGCAAAAAGATTTCAAAGAAAGATGTTGGTTCAACATCAGATGCTGTCGAGCAAGCCCCTGCTCCCACCAATCCTGAAATCGAGGTAACAATGGCTAACCCTACTCCGAGTATACCTGCTGATGTTGATGTTGGTATTGAGGGGGAGAATGAGGCCCCTGTGATTGGGTTGGGTAGTGCTGTGATTGATCCAGCTGAGGCTAATGTGGTTGAGGAAGTGGTGGAGCCAACTGTGGCTAGTTCTGTTGAGCCTAATGAGGCTAATGATGATGAGTTTGCTGCTGCTGAGGAGAGTGGACATGCTACTGGTGAGCATGATGAGGATTTGTCTGAGGAGATTGCTGCTGATGGCAATCTTGGTGTAAATAATGGGGTTACTACTGAAGGTAACCAAGCTGTTGTGAGTGATCAACCAGCTGAGGTTGAAGGAGAAGAAGAGGATGAGGATGAAAACCTTTCCTTGGCTGCTCTTGCAAATGCTGCCAGGAAGAAGAAGGGTAAGGAGGTGATGGCTGAGTCTTCTGAGGATGAGTCAGAAGAAGAAAAAGAAGAAGAAGAGGTTGAGGAGGAAGAGGAAAAGGAAGTTGAGGAAGAAGAGCTTGTGGCTGATGAGCCAGAGGAAGCTGATGTTACTCTAACATCAGATGATGATCAGTTTACTGATCTGATGATGAAAGAGTATCCACATGAAGCTTACTCTGACTTCTATGTGTCTCCTGATGCTGAGGAGCAATGGGAGGCATACCAAGCCAGGGTAATCCACAAGGAAAGGGCTATTGAGGAGGGTATTTTCAAAGAAAACAGGGTGTTTGAGTTGCTTGAGGCTAGAGGAGTCTTGGGCTCTGTGCAGAATCTGTCTGCATATGTTCCTGATGTAGTGAGAGAGTTCTACATGAATCTCTCTGAGTGGGTGATCAACCTGGATTCTCCTAAGTATGGGAAGGCTTGGGTGAGGAAGAAGATCTATGACATCACTCCTGCCATGATCAATGAGGCTTGGGGTCTTCCTGATCCTGAAGAGTCTGAGGATCCTACTATGGAGGAGATCATCACTGATCTTACAGGTGGTCTCACTAGGCAATG
Source organism: Linaria vulgaris (assembly GCA_948329865.1). Lineage (NCBI taxonomy): Eukaryota > Viridiplantae > Streptophyta > Magnoliopsida > Lamiales > Plantaginaceae > Linaria > Linaria vulgaris. Next base: position 81,585,596 of record OX415253.1, read on the forward strand.
GAGAGAGAGCTTTCCCACAACCAGGTTGACTTCTCTTAGTGCCATCCTTCACAAAATCAGCACTTACAATTGGCTTCCTTCTTCCAACACTACTGTGATGACAAAAGAGTCAGCAAAGTTGGTGTACAATCTGAAGAATGGACTGAGTGTAAACATTGGTGAAAAAGTGCTGAGACACATGAAGGAAGTCACTACAAAGCCCAAAGGAATCCTTCCCTATCCCTCTCTGATCTCATGCCTATTGGTGAAGCAAGGCTTCAAAACCAAGAAGACTGAAGGATGGATCAGCAACAAGGCTGTAATGTCAATCACCAGGAGCTACTTCACTAATGTGAGGATCCAGGATTTGCCTTGGAACCCTCAAGGAGAAGCTGGTCCCAGCAGGAAGAAGAAGAAGAAGACACACAAGTTTGCTGTTTCTTCAGTTCCAGTGAGCAGTGGTGACAGCTGCTTAGTGATTGCAGATGCTTTTGTTGAGGAAACCTTGGTCTGGCTGGATAGGGAGTACAAGGACACCCAGAGGGAAATAGCTGACAAGCAAGTCAGACTGCAGGAACTGGACAGCTTGAGGAAACACTTGAAGGATCTGCCTTCCTCACAAAAAGGGGGAGAGTAGATCAAATTTCAAAATTTCCTGCAAGTTTTTTAGTTTCTGTTTCTAATGCCTTTTGAACAATTGTTTTCTTTTTATTCTGATCAAGGAGTCTGTTCCTTGCTGCTAGTATGGACTGTAATTAAGTACTTTTTAATTTTGGGTACTTAGTGTTTCTGCTTATGCTATTATTGAACTGTGATTACTGGTACTAACTCTGTTTTGCAGGTGTTAACTTGCTGATGTTAAACCAACATTGATAAAGCTGGATGTTATAACATCGAGAGTATCAGTGTTAGAATAACATTGGATTAGTCCATTCTGATATTCAGGGGGAGAGTACTTAGTTTTTCATTGTTATGATATAATGAAGTTTTTCTGAATAATTTGATCTGATAAGAACTGTTTCTTAGGTTTTGTGATTAAGGCAAAAAGGGGGAGATTGAAAGTGCAAGATTTCTGGATGTTAGGATAACATTGAGATTTTCAATGTTAGAGTAACATTGCACGTCCAGAAACTGTTTTACAATCTAGTTATTATTATTATTATTGTTTTGCCTTATTCACTTAACTAACTGAGTTCCACAGTTGTAGTTGTCTTTGATTATTATTCAGGAAACAAACTTGCATTAGGTTGGACGCTCAAAGTTTCCAAGATGAGAAGTTTCCTTAATTAAAGCAAACGGCTTATAAAAGGAAAGAAGAAGTCTAGTGCGACTAGGAAAGCTTCCAAGGGAAAGTCCTGAATTGAAGAAGGAGTCTTTCCTTAGCTAGATCACTGGCGAAGGAACTTTTATTCAAGAAGGACTGCAAGAACAAGGAAGAGGAGTTCGAGAAGGAAACAAAGAGAATTACCAACCGTGTACAACACACCTTGAAGTCGAAGATCAATTAGTTAACGGATGACATTTAACGATGACATTTAACGAAATAAAAAAAAATATTTAACGATGACATTTAACGATCAATTAGCCCGGCGGTCACGGATGACATTTAACGAAATAAAAAAAAAATTCCGGTAAAATACCGGAATATATATTTGTTTTTTGCGAATATAATGTATGCTTGGACGATTTTTTTATATAAACATCATTTAAGAGGATGATTTGTGTTATAAGTAAAGAAAAGAATAAAATAAGAGAGTTGGTGTTTTATTTTTTGGGGATATAAAGAAAGAGGAGAAGAAAAATTGTTGGTGTTTTGTTTTTTGGAGATATAAGAAAAGAGAAGAACAAATATTGTTGGTGTTTATGTTTTGGATTGGGAAATGAGGAAATGAGGAAATGAGGAGAAAGTGTTGGGTTTTTTAGAGAAAATAATTTGAGTGTGATGAAAATTAATGGGTGGAATGGTGGGTATATATAGAATTTTGGTGAAAATTTTGAATTTTCAAAAAATTTGAATTTCCCCCCAATTCCAAGGTCTTTCGCGACCGCTCGGCGGTCACGAGGAGTCTTTCGTGACCGCTGGGCGGTCGCGAAAGACCTTGGAATTGGGGGGAAATTCAAATTTTTTAAAAATTCAAAATTTTCACCATGAATATTATTCGTGACCGCCGGGCGGTCACGAATGACCCCTCTTTCGTGACCGCTGGGCGGTCACGAATGACCCTATTTCGTGACCGCCCAGCGGTCACGAATAAGTCTCATTCGATAGTTTTGATTTTCGTTTGTTTAATTAAGGTGCGATGTTTGTTAAATTGATAAAATAGTTACTACTAAGTAAATTAAAATAGATTTTATCACAAAATAACACATTACATCTAAAACAACTTGGTGTATGTGATGAATTAGTTGTAGAACATAAAATAGGTTATTAGTTCATAACTCGCCTAATCACATCTAATTCGCTATTTTAATATGTTAATTACTAATGTTGTACTAATTTATTACTTCAATTCACATGTAGTATTGAGACTTATTGTTAAAAATCATAAACACATCAAGATGAATCCATAAAATTAAAATTTTTTTATGAATATTATTCGTGACCGCCAGGCGGTCACGAATGACCCATCTTTCGTGACCGCCAGGCGGTCACGAATGACCCATCTTTCGTGACCGCCCAGCGGTCACGAACCTACTTCGTGACCGCTGGGCGGTCACGAATGACCCTCTTTCGTGACCGCCCAACGGTCACGAATAAGTCTCAATCGATAGTTTTGATTTTCGTTTGTTTAATTAAGGTGCGATGTTTGTTAAATTGATAAAATAGTTACTATTATGTAAATTAAAATAGATTTCATCACAAAATGACACATTACATCTAAAACAACTTGGTGTATGTGATGAATTAGTTGTAGAACATAAAATAGGTTATTCGTTCATAACTCGCCTAATCACATCTAATTCGGTATTTTAATATGTTAATTACTAATATTGTACTAATTTATTATTTCAATTCACATGTAGTAATGAGAGTTATTGTTAAAAATCATAAACACATCAAGATAAATCCATAAAATCATTTTTTTTTATGAATATTATTCGTGACCGCCGGGCGGTCACGAATAACCCCTCTTTCGTGACCGCCCAGCGGTCACGAACCTTCTTAGTGACCGCCCAGCGGTCACGAACCTACTTCGTGACCGCTGGGCGGTCACGAATGACCCTCTTTCGTGATCGCCCAGCGGTCACGAATAAGTCTCATTCGATAGTTTTGATTTTCGTTTGTTTAATTAAGGTGCGATGTTTGTTAAATTGATAAAATAGTTACTACTAAGTAAATTAAAATAGATTTTATCACAAAATGACACATTACATCTAAAGCAACTTGGTGTATGTGATGAATTAGTTGTAGAACATAAAATAGGTTATTCGTTCATAACTCGCCTAATCACATCTAATTCGCTATTTTAATATGTTAATTACTAATGTTGTACTAATTTATTACTTCAATTCACATGTAGTATTGAGACTTATTGTTAAAAATCATAAACACATCAAGATGGATCCATAAAATTAATTTTTTTTATGAATATCATTCGTGACCGTCGGGCGGTCACGAATGACCCCTCTTTCGTGACCGCCCAGCGGTCACGAAGCATGTCGCGACCGCTGGGCGGTCACGAATGAGGGGTCTTTCGTGACCGCTCAACGGTCACGGAGGATTCCGCGACCGCCGGGCGGTAGCGGATGCCTCCCTGCATCCGTGACCGTCGGGCGGTCGCGAATGCTCCTCATTCGCGACCGCCCAGCGGTCGCGAATGGCAGGGAGGCATCCGCGACCGCTCAGCGGTCACGGCAGTCATCCGCGACCGCCGAGCGGTCACGAATGGTGGCGACCGCCAGGCGGTCACGAGGTGGCGGTCACGGATGACCCCATTTTCTTGTAGTGTATGTTCATTCGAAAATGTTCGTTTGTTATTTCAAACACTTCCAAGTGCGTGCTTACCATCATGTAAGATGTTGAAAAAGTTAAGATGTCAACCTCCTTGAAAGAAGGACATCTTGGCAAATTTTACTACAACATTAGGCTTTTGCATGGTTTATGACACCATAGTGTGAACACTATATGTGATGTTTTAATTAATAGTGTGAATAAAGAAGCGTGAGTGGATTGAAGCTGATGATAAATGAAAACGATTAAAAAGAATAAGGAGAAAATACAAGTGAATAAAGAAGCGCGAGTGGATTGAAGCTGATGATAAATGAAAACGATTAAAAAGAATAAGGAGAAAATACAAGTGATAAGTATTATATTACAATTTCTATTTTCGCTTGATAAACTGGGTTGTTACATCAGGGAGACCCTATTGCACGTGGAATTTACCAATTAGGGGCGTAAACCTTAATTTGGAGTTAAGGTAATATTTTTTATTTATATTATGTTATTGGTAATTATTTTTATTTTCTCTGTTCAAGGTAATGCTCATGAGATGCAGAATTGAGGTACTAATTTTTATATGTTTTTTTTAATGTTTTGAATTGTTAGAACAGGGGAACAAGGAGGTCTTTCACTGTGACATCTACAATCAGTGTTTGTAAAAAGTAATTGTAAGCACGACCCGAAAAAAAATAAGTTTGGTCCCTTAAGTTGGCACAATTTTGATTTCCATCCCCTAAGTTGGCACACCTCGATTTTCATCCCTCAACTTGGCACTTTGCTGCAATTATAGTCCCTCGTCGGCCCAATTTCAAAATTTCGCTGTGAAATGCCCATGTGACACCCGTTGACCCGATTTTCATTGATTTTGACCAATTTCAGTACCTAAAAACACACGTGGATGCCACGTGTGTGCCACATAATATTAAAAAAAATAAAGAATTATTTAACTTAACGTGAATCCAAATTAAAATAAAAGAATAATTCAAACAAACTTAAACACTAAACACACTTCACAATTTCTCCCTCCCGAATCCCGATATACGATGACAACTAGTTCTTATATCAAATATTTACTATTAAGTGATGGTTGAATAGAATTTTAACTAGTCGATACACACCTTAATCAATAAAATTACCTTGTGTTGGCCAAAGAAGATGAAAGGGTCGAGAACTGCGACATGGAACGGGCGATCGTGGTGGCGTTGGGAAGAAGAGGGAAAGTGGCGGGGAGAGAGAAATTGTGAAGCGTGTGTGCAATATTTTAAGATTTTTTTTTATTTTAATCTGGATTCAGTTTAATTAAAATACAAAAATAAAATTATATTAGGTGGCACACACGTGGCATCCACGTGTGTTTTCAGTTATTGAAATTGGTCAAAATCGGTGAAATCAGGTCAACGGGTACCACACGGGTTTTATACGGTGGGATTTTTGAAATTAGGCCAACGAGGGACTAAAATCGCAGCAAGGTGCCAAGTTGAGGGATGAAAATCAAGTTATGCCAACTTAAGAGATAAAAATCGAAGAATTTTCAACTCAAAGGACCAAACTTGTTTTTTTCCAAGCACAACTAGAGAACACATTTAATTAATAACTTACCTATATATAGATGCAGCTTATGGGTGTTTCCTCAAAGGATTATACATTAATATGAAAGTGTTATAAATATGCATGTGGCCTTGTTGTAAATTATGGGAAAATATTATTTATTAATAATAGTATTAGTTGTAAGATGATGGGGAATTAATTCCCTTGTCTCTATAATGCCTATAAAATGGCAAGAACCGTGCATTTGCAAATGTACAAAATTGAAACCAGATCTTGCTTATTATTTATACTTTCTTCTCTAAGTTCTTGAATATATTGTTACACCCCCATAGTTTTACTAAATATATAACACGTTATCAGCACGATAGTTCTCGATCCGGAAGAATCCAGTTCCTTCGTTAAAGAAAACATTCAACGTAAAAAAGTATGAAAGTTTTATATTTACTTGTTCATCTATCTACATTATTATAGACAGTGTGGATTACCGTCAATCTATAATTTTATGATTAAGATGAATATGTGTTTATAATCTTGTTGTTAAAGTTTAATATTTACGTGTTCATCTATATACATTATTATAGATAAGGCGGACTACCGCCTATCTATAATTTTACTCTTTATATTTTACTGTCATCTAACTCTAACACTAAAGCTAATTTTAACTTTCGTTGATGCTTTACCCCAAGCTAGAAACGACTACTGACAATTTATTATTGATTATTTTATTCCACAAGCCCATGAAAGTTTCTACATAGTAATGTGGCGGAAATTATTTACGCACTTAATTCATTGCAATTATTTTACTTATTTACATTATTCCTTAAGCCCATGAAAGTTTTTATATAGTAATGTGGCGGAAATTATTTACGCACTTAATTCATTGCAATTATTTTACTTATTTACATTATTCCTTAAGCCCATAAAAGTTTTTACATAGTAATGTGGCGGAAATTATTTACGCACTTAATTCATTGCAATTATTTTACTTATTTACATTATTCCTTAAGCCCATGAAAGTTTTTACATAGTAATGCGGCGGAAAATATATATGTATTTACTTATTGTAATATTATTCCATATGCCTGTTAAAATATCATTAATGCGGCAGAAATTATTTTACATGTTATTACAATTAAGTTTTGTTGCTAAATTATTAAAGACATTACCGTTCATAAAACATGCCAAAATAAAGAAAAATGATTGTTTTCTAACGGCTATAAAACGGCTACTTATAGATATCTTTCTTCTATAAATATGCATATTTCATAACTCAAACTCCACACAAATCTTCACCTTATTTCTCTCATCTTGCAAAATGATCTCTACAACAACAGCGATCTTGATCCTCATTTACCTTTCAATTTTTATGTTTATGCTTGTAGATGAGGACACTCTTATGTTTGTCCCTATGATATTCCTCCATTTTATCATAATAATGGTTGAGTTCAAGATTTGGCTAGAGATGAGATAATTACATTGTATTATTGTAAAAATTGTGCTTGTGTGATTGCGTATTAAAATAAAATGTCTTGATCATAATTATGTTTGTTTTAATGTTCATTTAGCTGCAATATGTCCAATCTCTCGAAAGTAGATTTTACCGAACTCACTGTCGATGGGAAAAATTATATGCAATGGGAATCAAATGTGAAAACGCATCTTACTGGGAAATTCCTCGCAGAAACAATTGATGAAAAAAATGAATGTACTGACCAGCAATGATGCGAGGCAATTATATTCCTGCGTAGACATTTAGATAATTTCCTGCAAACGAAATATCTCGATATTACAGATCCTTCTGAGCTATGGATTAATCTGAATGAAAGGTATGGCCACCAAAGGGAAACAATGCTTCCAAAAGCCATACATCAGTGGAACACATTAAGGTTCCAAGATTTTACATCAGTAAATGATTACTCATCTGCCATCCATAATATCCGACAAACGCTAAAATTTTGCGGAACAGAAATTACTGATGATGAAATGATTGAAAAAACTCTTTCTACTTTTCATGTCAGTCATATACTCATCCAAATGCAACACAGACTAGTCGGATACACTAAGTATCACGAACTAGAGAGGGTGTTGTTAACGACAGAGAATAGTAATAATATATTGATTAAGAATTCTGAGCTACGCCCAACTGGAGCACAAGCGTTGCCGGAAGCGCATGCCATAAATTTCTCAAACTTCCGTGGACGAGGAAATTACAACAATGGTGGTCGAGGCAGAGGCCAATATCAAGGTCGGGGTGGTTACAGAGGAGGATATGTTTCTAGAGGTGGTCGTGGCCATATAAGTGGTCGTGGTCGTGGACGTGGTCGAGGTAGTTATCACAATCCTTCGACCAGTGATACGGTCCATAACAATAACCATCATAATAAAAGAAAAAATGCTCATAATAAATCTGAAGGTTACTGTTTTAACTGTGGAATAAAAGGACACTGGGCCAATACGTGTCGTACACCTGAACATTTTTGTAAATTGTACCAAGAGAGTAAAGGCAAAGAAAAGGAAGTGAACCTTGTTGAACAGATGCCTAATAATCCCACATATTTGGCAGCATCTGATTTCGCCGATGATCATGATGTTACTATGGCTTGATATGAACTATGTGATTCATGTCTGTGTGATTCCTGATTTGATTTGCATTGTGTGATTCCTTGTTGTGTGATTTTTGAATTGATATGTATTTGCGATTTCTGCTTGTAATGTACTGTGTTTTCATTAATTGTGTTTCCTTATGTATCTTAATGAAACTATTTCCCTTTTCTCAAATATATGCTTCGTTTATTGTTATATCATGTTAAACTCTACTTGTTTGACATGAAGCCAGTATGGAGCATACCGGTGATTTTTGCATCCCTGATAGCGGTACAACTCACACAATTCTCACAAGTAAGAAATATTTTACATATCTAAAACCAACAAAGGCAAAAATCAATATGATATCAGGTCCTACTGACCTGATTGTAGGATTTGGTAAAGCTAGTTTTATTTTACCAAATGGAACACTATTTATCATCAACGATGCCTTATTTGCCCCAAAATCCAGAAGAAATTTGTTGAGTTTTAATGATATATATCGTCATGGATATGATACCAACTCAAAAACTGAAAACAAAATTAAATATCTTTTTATTATTAAGTATATATCAGGAAAGCAACATATATTTGAAAAACTACAAAAACTCTCATCAGAATTGCATTATACATATATTAATGCTATCGAGTCAAATATGGTAGTCAATGAAAATCTTGAATTATTAACTTTATGGCATGATCGTATAGGTCATCTGGGTTCAACAATGATGCGAAAGATAATTGAAACTACACATGGACATTCATTAAAAGGATCCAAACTCAATTTGAACAATACTAGTCCATGTGAAGCATGTTCTCTTGGAAATCTAATTATAAAGCATTCACCACTTAAAATTAAGACAGAATTACCAACATTTCTTGAAAGAATTCAAGGTGATATTTGTGGACCTATCCATCCATCATGTGGACCATTTCAATATTTTATGGTATTAATTGATGCCTCAAGTCGATGGTCACATGTTTGTCTATTATCTACTCGTAATGTGGCATTTGCGAGATTTTTGGCTCAAATAATTAAAATAAGAGCTCAATTTCCTGACTATACGATCAAGAAAGTCAGACTTGACAATGCTGGTGAATTTACATCTCAAGCTTTCAATGATTATTGTATGTCAACTGGAATTCCTGTTGAACATAGTGTTGCACATGTACATACTCAAAATGGTTTGGCTGAATCATTAATTAAACGCCTTCAATTAATTGTTAGGCCATTGTTGATGAAAGCTAAATTACCAACCTCTGTATGGGGTCATGCAATTTTACATGTTGCATCACTAATTCGCATTAGACCAAGCTCGTATCATGAATACTCCCCAATACAACTTGCTTTTGGTCATGAGCCTAATATTTCTCATATAAAGATTTTTGGTCGTGCAGTTTATGTTCCGATTGCACCACCACAACGAACAAAAATGGGACCTCAAAGAAGGTTAGAGATATATGTTGGATATGACTCACCATCTATAATCAGGTATCTCGAACCATTAACAGGTGATGTATTTACGACACATTTTGCCGATTGCCATTCCAATGAGGCAAATTTCCCAACCTTAGGGGGAGAAAAGAAGCAGTTGGAAAAGGATATATCATGGTATAATCCATCTTTACCACACTATGATATTTTAACAAAACAATGTGATTTGTAAGTTAAGAAAATTTTACATTTTCAAGATATTGCAAATCAATTACCTGATGCATTTACTGATATAAAACGGGTAACCAAATCACATATACCAGCTGCGAATGTTCCTGCTCGGATTGAAATTCCGAAGGACATATCCAACCATAATAAAATAAATGCACGTAAGAAACGTGGTCGTCCTGTTGGTTCAAAAAACAAGAATCCTCGAAAAAGAAAAGGAGAAAATATTATTAACTCCATTATTGAGGAAACTATTCATGATGAAACAGAAAATGTGACAAATAAGATAACTCAAGAGACCACCGAACCAAATTCCAATACTGAGATCTATGTAAATTATGTTAATTCAGGAGTTATCTGGAATCGAAATGAGATAAAAAAATATAAGTGAAATATTTTCATATGATATTGTTTATGATCTTATGAATGAAAATGATGATCCCGAACCACAATCTGTGGATGAAGCCAAAATCGGGACGATTGGGTTAAATGGAAAGAAGCTATGCAAGTTGAATTGAATTCCCTCAACAAACGAAAGGTTTTTGGACCTATTGTCCTCACACCTAAAGACGTGAGACCTGTAGGCCACAAATGGGTCTTCGTTCGAAAAAGAAATGAAAAAAATAAAATTGTAAGATACAAAGCTCGACTTGTTGCACAAGGTTTTTCTCAAAGATCTGGGATTGATTATGGAGAAACTTATTCCCCGGTAATGGATACAATTACTTTTCGATTCTTAATCAGTTTAGCTATTTATGAGAACTTAAATATGCATCTCATGGATGTTGTCACATCTTATCTTTATGGATCACTTGATAATGATATTTATATGAAAATCCCTGAAGGGCTTAAAATGCCTGAATCATCTTGCTCTAAACCTAGAGAAATGTACTCAATTAAATTGCAAAGATCGTTATATGGTTTAAAACAATCAGGTCGCATGTGGTACAATCGTTTGAGTGAATATTTATTGAAAGAAGGATATATAAATAATTCTTTGTGTCCATGTGTTTTTATCAAAAGAACATCATCTCGTTTTGCAATTATTGCGGTTTATGTAGATGATTTAAACATCATTGGCACTGATAAAGAAATTCATTCAACAATGAATTCTTTAAAGAATGAATTTGAAATGAAAGATCTTGGTAAAACTAAATATTGTCTTGGTTTATAGATTGAGCATACTAAAAATGGTATACTAGTGCACTAATCTAATTATACCAAAAAGATTTTAAAACGTTTAACATGGATAAAGAAACTCCTTTAAATCATCTTGTCATTGCTAGATCATTAACTAAAGACAAAGATCAATTTCGCCCAAGTGAAGAAAATGAAGAAATTCTTAGTTCTGAAGTTCCGTATTTAAGTGTCATTGGAGCTTTAATGTTTCTAGCTAATTGTACTAGGCCTGATATATCATTCACTGTTAATTCGTTATCTAGATTTAGCTCATCACCGACAAAAAGGCATTGGAAATGAATTAAACATTTATTTCGTTATCTTCAAGAAGCTACGGATCTTGATCTATTTTATTCTAACAATGCAAAATAGGACTTGATTGGTTATGCAGATGCAGGTTACCTATCAGACCCGCATAAATTCAAATCTCAAACTAGATATGTATTTACGTATGGTGGCACTGCTATTTCATGGCGTTCTCAGAAACAAACACTTGTTGCAACATCATTGAATCATGCTGAGATTATTGCACTCCATGAAGCCAGCAGGGAATGTGTATGGCTAAGATCAATGACACATCATATAAGAAGTACATCTGGCTTACCAATTAAAGAAGGTCCTACAACACTATTCGAAGACAATTCTGCATGCATTACAAAGATGAAAGAAGGTTATGTCAAGAGTGATCGAACCAAACACATACACTCGAAGTATTTTGCCTACACTCAGGAATTGGAGAAGAACAAAGAAATTAATATCCAATATATTCAATCATGTGATAATATGACAGATCTTTTTACAAATGCACTTCCTACTGTAACTTTTAAGAAACATGTTCAAAGTATCGGGCTGCGTCACTTACGAGACTTATGAAGAATTGGAGATGCCAACTTGAGGGGGAGTTCACACGGCTGCACTCTTTTTCCCTTAATAAGATTTTTATCCCACTGGATTTTTCCTTATAAGGTTTATAACGAGGCAACATAAGACGTGGGCAGAAGACGAATACATACCAAAATTTTCAAACGGCCAAAGGGGAGTGTTATAAATATGCATGTGGCCTTGTTGTAAATTATGGGAAAATATTATTTATTAATAATAGTATTAGTTGTAAGATGATGGGGAATTAATTCCCTTGTCTCCATAATGCCTATAAAATGGCAAGAACCGTGCATTTGCAAATGTACAAAATTGAAACTAAATCTTGCTTATTGTTTACATTTTCCTCTCTAAGTTCTTGAATATATTGTTACACCCCCATAGTTTTACTAAATCTATAACAGAAAGACATTTTTGGGCCATCCTCTTTCAAGAGAGGTGGCTTTAATTTGTCAAGAGACATATATACTTTTTTGTTTGGTAAAGTTTCAAGATATACTTTCAAGTTTCAACGCACATGCTTTTTGAATAGATATTTCAGCCAATTTTTGACCGGAAAGTCTCGGCTAAATTAATATATAATTAACATAATCATGTAATAACACTTCAAAATCTCTCTGCAGGCGCATATATATAATAAAACAAAACAAAGCTACTTGTTGTTGGAGTACTGGACGTATAAATTGTTGTAGTGTTATATACTTTGCAATATATTAAAAAGTGCCAATAATGGAGTTGAGAGTAAGAGTGTTTGAAGCAACAATAGTTGTAGTAGTTCTGTTGTCGGCTTATTTAGTCTTTCCATATAATAAAGAGGAATCACACTATTTCAAAAGAGATTCTCATGAAATACCGGCAATCTTCAATTTTGGGGACTCAAATTCCGACACCGGAAGTTACACGGCGGCTTTTGGCGGCCTATTGCCGCCTTATGGGGTGACTCACTTTGGAGAACCTCGTCGCCGGTTCTGCGATGGACGGCTAATAATTGATTTTATTGGTGAGTAAATTAAATGAACTTTTTTTTTTCATTTTGTTTGAATATATACTTAATGAAAGCAGGTGATCTCATGTACTCTTGTTCTTTGATCTTGTGCAGCTGAAAGGTTGAAATTGCCTTATTTGGTAGCATATCTTGATTCTACTTATGGACCAACTGATTTCAAATTAGGAGCAAATTTTGCTACAGCTGGATCAACTATTCAGCATCTTGATGTACAACGATTCAGAGCTGGTGCTAATCCTATAAGTCTCGATGTTCAAGTTACTCAATTTGAACAGTTCAAAGCACGTTACGGTAAAGGTTAGTATTTAATAAAGTGCACAAGTATTTGGTCAAATCATAATATAGAAATTATATATAGTTTAGTAGTTAAGATAACAACTCTTTTGGACTCGATCGCATCACCAAGTCAGCACTTGGCATCAGTTTTGTGCTTGTCTCACATTGCTGCTTGATCGCCTTTATCAAAGCATATTTTATAGTTTATATAGTTAAGATTAGTATATTACATATAATTTATTCATTTAATTTCTAAAATTTAATTAATTTTACTGTATCTCATATTTAAATTTGACCCTAACCCTTCAAGTCGTCTCCTACCCCGTGTACGACTGAAACATTTGCACACTTCTTTACGGTGTCGATTTGGCTTTTGAGACTTAAGGGCAGGGGCGGACACTTGTAAGTCTTACTTGGGCCACATTTTACATTTTAGTACCTCATAGCATTTCTTTTAAGTTATAACTTATGCTACTCCAACTGAAAACGAGTAATTCAGATTAGATAAGTCAACTCGTAGGTTAATTATAGCACATATATTATCATATCGCCAGCAAAGTATATTCAAATTATGAGTTAAGATGTTAATTCTAAAACTGATGCTTATCAGTTATCACATGTTTCATGCTATGTACGTGATGATATGCTTGTATTTCAGATTTGATCGTATCAAATGAGCTTCCATTTGAAATAGTTAATAAAACTAAACATTAAAGCCCCAAAACAAAAAGGCTAGCTAACGCTACTATTTTCGAATTTCATTATATTACGGGGCTATGTTATCCGTTCTAACCTTATGGAGATTTTTATATATTATATTCTATATATTCGATGCTAATTTGGTGTTTTTGCTATCAAAATATATTTCTGTTTAGTCACTATTATTAGTCTGTATACAAACAAACCCAAACCTCTTCTATTTTTAACCCAAATTAAACAAAGCTTATCCCACAAACCTTAAAGCCTACCCACATTTGAGAAATAATTAGATTTACTTTATTATAAAAGAGTGTCATGAACTGGTTATCTTTCGTTGGACGAGCAAGAGCAAACCTGATGATGCCAAGTGTTGTGTTGACTTGGCAATTCGGCGGTACGTGAGAAAATATTGAATTTTGTCAAACTGAAGGTTCATGACAAAATCTTTAAAAGATTACATGTTTGGAATTATTATATTTAAACATACTTTCCATTTTGACCGTTAACAAAGCAATTTAAATCACTTGACGGTTTTTAGATTCTTTCCATATGACAACACTGTAACTCATTAAATTTTTCCAGGTGAACATGTGCCCATCGCTAAAGCTCTATTCACGATCGATCATGGACAAAACGATATCACCGATGGACTAAGATATGGCACTAAACAAGATGTGATTGCATCTATTCCTAATATACTCGATGATTTTTCAACAGCTTTTGAGGTATAACTCTTGCAAATTTTATTGGGTGGCTCGGTAAATATTATTTTACCTAAATCCTCACTTAATTGCCCCATATTGTTACAGCGGTTATACGAGCTAGGAGCTAGGGCATTTTGGATACATAACACGGGTCCAAGTGGGTGTTTGCCTTATTTTCTTAGGAGGAATCCACCCGAACCAAACAATACAGATCCCATTGGTTGTATCAAGTCGTATAACGAAGTGGGTGTAGAGTTCAATAAGCATCTTAAGAGCAAAATATCCGAACTGAGAAACCGTTTTGAACTCACGAGGATATTTTATATCGACATATACTCCATCAAATATGCTTTACTCGCCCAAGGAAAACACAATGGTAATAACATTAGGACTTTGAGCAAATATTCGAATTAACACGACCAAATTAAGTCTAATATCTTTTTGTTTGTTTTTAAAATATATGTTCTCAGGGTTTCCAGCTAATCGTCTAGGCTTTTGTTGTCGTACACACGGTGGAAAATTCGGACAAGTTATGTGTGGAGAGAAGAAGGTGATAAACGGGAGCGTAGTTTATGAATATTGTAGCACCCCATCTGAATACATCAATTGGGATAGCATACACTATACTGAAGCTGCAAATAAATGGATAGTCGACCGCGTTTTCAATGGTTCGTTTACTGAACCTGAGTTACCATGGCTCAATGTTAAGCCTGTCGAAATAGAATCATAAGTCATAACTTATGAGCCTTGTTGTTTGATGTTTTCTTTTGCTTGTCAGTGTGGTGATCAACCATGCATTCACATAAACAACAAATCAAATATGTGATAATATATAGTACTTTTGTTGTTATTTTGACTTAACAGAATTCTTTAATTGAAGTTTAAAGAAGTTATCAAAAGGAAAGCCCAAGAAATAATTTGAGTTTTCTATCATCTTATGTGTTCAGTAACATACTGTTTCTATGGGTTTATTTTTCGTTAAAATACCGAGTAAATAAATTGTTTAAAGAATTAGGCTTCCAACGATGCTAATATGAGAAAATTCTTTTTCGTGCTCTTCACTACATCCCACAAAAGATGCTATTTTAAGAAGAGAAACGAGATAAAAGAACTCAAGTGCCCCATCTTAATTAAAAGTAAGTGAATGGTTGAGTTATGATAAAAAGATGAGTGACAACATGTAACGTAATCGGTAATACTTTAAAAGCCAATTTTGTTAAGAGTTGATAAGAGCACGACCTAAATGTATCCAGTTAAACTTTATCAACTCATTTAGTCGTTTATTATTTGCATTATAGCTGATCAAGTGAATATAGTTAAAAAAAGGCTAATGTTCCTATGTTAGGACAATCAACCTTTGGTGCAGCTCACACACCACTCCACTCACATGTAAGTTAGATAAGTACTCACATCTAAGTTAGATAAGTAAGACAAGTGCGTTAGGTCAAAAAGGGGAGTTTACTTGAAGGGTATCTAGAACGAATGTGAGAACCAAAGAAAACCACATCAACCAAGCTAATACAGAGTCGCAACACATGATGGGTTTCAAAAAAAAAAAAGAGAGCTTCGGTCTCGTCCTCAACTCATTCCGACACTGCGAGATCCTTGTCGTCACACCTTAGTCTGAAAGGCTATAGGACTTTGAGGCCAAGCCTTGTCGTTGGACAATACTCATGTGGCCTCTCAAGGCTTCTAACAAGAGAAAGAATCTCATCCTAGAGAAATCGCTCTTTCCTTATATAATGAGATCGATAGTCCCTTTGAGAAATAATCCTTTTATTTTAAGCATCTTGCAAAGACCATTCGATTTCACAGGTAAATCGATGCATGAGCTGAGGCTCCCATGTCCCGCCGACCATCTGAAAATTTTATGTATATAAATGAAAACATATATTATATTATCTAGTTTAAAGCGAATGATGGAAAATTCTATTGATTCTTTTTTTAAAATAAAAATGCATTTTATTATTGATCCAAGCACAACCCGACCCATTTGCAAGCCCACCCGTTAATCGGATTCTGAAACCCCTCTCTACTCTACGCTACAGTACACTTCACAATCAAAATTCAATAATGGCACTGAAGAATACGGCGGCGAATGACGACGGCGGGCCGCCGGAGGTGACTCTTGAAACTTCGATGGGCGGTATTACCTTCGAGATGTACTATCACCACGCTCCTCGAACCTGCGAGAATTTCGTCAAGCTCGCTCGCAGGGGCTATTACAACAACGTCAAATTCCACAGAATCATCAAGGTTCTTACTTTTTTTTACCGTTAATATATTGTATGCTGTATATATGTCTTATCTTCTTCGGTTGCAGGATTTCATTGTGCAAGGTGGTGACCCTACTGGAACTGGAAGAGGCGGTGAATCCATTTACGGGTGGGTCCCCTATTTCTCGATTCTAGGGTTTATAGATGTTATCAATTCAACTGTCGAAAAACTTGTAAAGTGTATCTTACGATTCAGTCGGATTTGCGTAAGTGTATATGCTGGTCGTTAGTCCTGTCACCTGTGACATTGTACGAGTTATTTATTTTGGCAATGTGATGCTGGTACATTTGATTGGGTTCGTTACGTTCATGTGTTGGCTTGTTTATTTGCAGTAAGCACTTTGAGGATGAGATAGTCAGGGAGTTGAAGCATACAGGAGCTGGTATCATATCCATGGCAAATGCTGGTCCCAATACTAATGGAAGCCAGTTCTTTATTACTTTAGCACCGGCACCTTCTCTGGACGGTAATTATGTTACTCCTCGCTGAAATGTTTTGTTTCTGTATTTCAAACACCTCAAGCTGCTTACTGTTCATTTAAGATGGTGATAAAGTTAAGATGCCAACCTCCGTGATCTCCTGTTTCTTGTTGTAATTTGACGTATTCTGTAAACATGCTTTGCCAGACGGCCATCAGTTTTGGCTCTTATAAGATAGTCTGGCTCTCTCCTCTAATTGCTCTGTGGCAACCAGAAACAAATAGTAGAGAACATACTTTTCAAAACCAATACGTAGCAGATTGATGTCGCCTTCAGTCTTTCAGTCCATTGCAAACCAAAGTGTCAAATATATGATATTTGTCAATTGATTGCCATCAGAGTCTCCTAAAGATCAAATTTACTAAGTTACTCTTTCTTATCATAACTTGAGAAGCCCTCATTATAACCTTGTTGTCCCCAGTGTGTGCCATTGTATAGCAGCGTACCTGTTCACTTCATGTTAAGCTCCTGCTTCCTTCTAATCTAACTTTTCTCAAGTGAAGCAAAAAGTTATGCCAAATTTCTGCCCATTCAGTCTAAAAAAAAGTATCTTATTTGCTTGAGCACTTTTGCCATTGACACAACAAGAATGAAATTCAGTGAAGAACTCTATCTAATTGTAAGTGGAAGATATTGAAATTAAGAGTTGCCTAGGTTGTGCTGTGCATTCAGGGATGACTGGTGTAAAAAGTCAGAAATAGATGGAGAAGTGGTGCTGAGTTGAAGAAGTGGGTTTGGAGATATATAGAAAATAATATAGCAAAGTTACAGAAAGTTACCTGTGTTGTTTATCTCGAGACCAGAGGCCCTTGTTTGTTTTTTCTTGTAAGTTGTAATATGTTTTGCACACAAGTGTGAACTAATGAACTCAAGTATAACAAACCCTTGTGTAGTTTAGCTATAGCCTGATTTTGGTGTACAGTGTGCGTGAAGCATGAAATAGGTTGAGACATTTGCACACATTTTAGGTGCACTGCAGTTGTGACATGTTTTCACTTCAGAAATGTGATTACATCTTAAATAACTCAAAGTAGCCTGGGATTTCGCGCAATATATCATTAGGAACCTTTTAACCTTGGAAAGGTTGCATGAGAATGTATAGTGATTAGGTGGGTTGAACTTATCTTGGTGCTCAGAGCAAGTGTATAGCATTGTTACTATAAGTTAAGTAACAAGTCATGCCATTATGTAGGATTCCATATGCCAACGAAACTTCTTAAAACTACAATTAAACCTATTCAAAATCTCAGGAAAATAGTTACTAACAGATGTCATCCTACTTCTCTGACTTTATGCTAGCAATTGTGCATGCCTGTGAAAGGGTGTTGCCCTTGTCACAAACTTTGTGAAGGGTCCTAGTAGTGGCTGTGACGGCACACAAAAAGGGGTGCGGCTTCTGCTTCTTACCCTCTTCTATACTGCGAACTCTGCATTCTGGTAATTTACGCAATAAAGTGGTCAAGACCCTGAGAGAATAGCTATAAACTTCTTGGTACAGGCTGACTGGATTAAATATGGTCTCTGCACGCTTTTAGATATATCCTATCAAATGACTTCAAGTCCATATTAACTGGATGTGTTATGTGCTAATCCAGTTCAATGTAAGCTAGCTAAGGGCTCATGAGCGAACTGAATGATATTCCGACTTTGTAGCCTGAGAAGTATTTGCAATGAAGATTGCCATAAAAAAGAGATAACTTCCAAAATTGACCAACTCGGCATTGCTCAGCAATTGAATAATAACTCTTTTTGCAAGGGTGTTGACAAATGCTTTTGTTTGATTTATCCTTTTTGGTAATGGTGGTAACGTGGAAACCTTGTTTATGGGTTTCAGTTTAAGAGTTGTGGGTTCTTGGACTGGGATAAATTGTATGTGTGTATGTGTGCATATGTTTTGAGTGGTGGTGTATTCTTAAAAATCATACATGTCTAGTATTGTATTTCTACTGAATTTATTCTAAACAAGGAAAAAACTGGTGTGTGTGTGTATTCGAGATGCTTCTGGGGTTATGTGACGTTAATGGTAACTTTTTTCACATTGAGCTTGTTACATATTTTAATAACAAATCCTACATATTTTCCTTTTAAATCATGACATACGTTTTAGCCTTAAAAGCTATAGTATGGGAAACCTGATTGTTTGATAGGGATGAAGCTATGTTGTTTAAGTACGATGTTCGTCAATGTTAATTTTGTTAGATATGACTTCATTTGTGTAAACCATCTGACTATTCTTTTAATTTTTTAGCATTGTATTCATAAAATAGCCAAAAATATTCATTTTTGCAGGAAAACACACAATATTTGGAAGAGTATGCAGAGGAATGGAAATTGTCAAGAGACTTGGCAGTGTTCAAACTGATAACACTGATAGGTATACTCTTTTGCTTACTCTCTTTTTGACCTGATGCTTAATGAAACAATATTGAACGAATGGTCGGAGATGATAGAAAATCATGCGTTAGGGTTGGCCCTGAAGTAAAATATGTTGCAAGCATCGTTGTAGTTTTTCCACGTGCTACCTGCATTTTGAATTTCAGGCACTGGCAAGAATTCTCTTCTGGGAAACCGTTTAAGTCCATACACATTACCTGAATAACAATTGTTGAAGTTATTATTACTTGAACTCAGACTTTATGAGCTACAGTGGTATTCATTTCACTCGAGTTCTCATCATATAAATTCCTGTGGCTTTAGGGAATTTCATGTTTGGCATTTCCTTTTTATTTGTTCTCACCCGCAATACATATTCACCGTGAAACATACATGCCTGGATCATATGATTATCTGTCTTTAGCAAACTAATTAGGTGGTGTTCTATGAATATTACACTACCGTATTCTTAACTTGAATCTCACTATTTCTATGTTATGAAAATACTCATTGTTTTGGTACTCTTTTCATTCAGACCTATACATGACGTGAAGATACTGCGGGCGACAGTCAATGATTAACCTTGACCAACTCTCAATCAATAGCTGTTCTGGACATGGAACCACAAATGTAGTGTATGATATACGTCGGAAGTTATGTGGCAGCAAAAGCTTATATAAGTCGCACTGTGACACTTTTAAAGGCGTCGGTATTCGTCAGTGATAATTTGGGTATTTCTATGTGAACTCTTTTTTTGTTTATCAG
Source organism: Linaria vulgaris (assembly GCA_948329865.1). Classification (NCBI taxonomy): domain Eukaryota; kingdom Viridiplantae; phylum Streptophyta; class Magnoliopsida; order Lamiales; family Plantaginaceae; genus Linaria; species Linaria vulgaris. The sequence goes on from OX415253.1 coordinate 81,605,946, forward strand.
ACTACAGTGATCTCGTCTGGTGCCTTCTCTAGTTGATTAATTCCATACTGTTGAGGCTAGCTATTTTGTTTTAACCTGTTCCTATGGAAATTGCTAAGGTTTCATCTCTGAAGTATCATCTGCTGCTATGCTGGATGTTTCTTTTTTAGTTATTGATAGTGACGCATACAGAGCGTCACTTGTTGACTTCAGTGAGTTTATATTTTTTACTAATTTAAGACAAAATTTAAGGTTATCTGCCAATTAGACAGAATATATGGGCACCTCCTTTTACAGTTTCTCAAATTCACCGTCTTGAATTCCTTTAACACATAATATATTATACGAGGACCTTTAAGTTTTAAAAACTTTTAAAATAAAACCCCAAATATACTAATATATATATATATATAGTTAAAAAGGTAATTTTCAAGAAATAGGGGGGCTGATAAAGCCCACCCTAACCCATGAATAGATTTGCCCCTGCCTTCAACTGCATGATGCGAAAATCGTTTACAGTTACAAAGATGAGAGTAAAGTTTGCCAATCACTCGTGTGATGAACCATCATCTCATCGGAAGAATATGCAAAACTCATTTTCAGATTATGTGAATGTGATGATGTTTCTTTTGGTATTTTATATTTTTAGTGTAGAAATTAAAGATAAAGGAACATGAAGAAGATAACAGAGAAATTGAGAGAGAAGAGATTTGATAATTTTTTTCCGATTCCCTTCATAAGAATGAAATGTTACATATATAAAGAAAATAATAAAACACATCATGTGCTAGGCACATTTGTGATAACCTAAGCATGACACAATAATATCATGACACAGTAACATTCTAAAATGCAAAGCAAGCCTAAAATGTTTGGACTTGGAAATGCTACTTTATCTAAAACACGCAAACAATTTCCAACATAAGCCGAAAGACGCATTCAGCCAGGGTCATGACATTGACGCGCTGTTGAAAGATCCTTGTCCTCAAGGATCACAACTTTTTCTCGAATCACATACCAAACTCCGACAAATGTGTCATTTGAAAACCTTTTCAACCCAAATGTTACATATCTCCTTAGTATTTCACCTGATATTGCATCACTTGGAGACCCATCAACATGTGTTGAGAAGGAGTCAATTCTGAAATTATCCCAGTACATGGTAGTGTAAAACCAATGTAAGTTCCTGTGCATGTACTTAAATGTCAAATGACACCAAAAGCAGGCAAGGAAACTGGCTGTACTTTCTTTAAAAATTCCCTTGAGCTCACAATCAACTATTTCCTCTTCAAGATTACCAGTAGCTGTTGTATAGGAATAACCCGACAAACTCGCAAACAAAACACTAATCATTAAAAAAGGAACACCCACGTACCGAGACGAACACATCTCGTAGCTCATACATGATTTATAATCATTGAAAAGCCGTTTAAGTTCTGTCAAGTGTGTCATTCGAATAAAAAGTCGTTGAAAAGCTTCTGTGAGAGTAATAAAAAAATCTGCCATGCCTTTGAATTTTGACTCCCGAAAAATATACAAGCTCTGTTAACTTCATTGTACTAAGATTTTCGTCATGAACAAGATACCCCATTACAGCCTGGAATATCTTTTCACTCCAGTTCATGAACTTATAAGTACTTCCTCCTGCCTCCTTATAGCCAATAGCACAAACACTACTTAGGAATGCATCTGTAACATGGGACATTGCACAAAAGTCATGTCCTTGAAATTTCCTAATCTCGGCACCCTTATGAAACAAGTAATATGTTTCTTTCACTTGCACATTTTTCCAGCAGAGAGTCTTAAATTGGCGTACCAAACTCGAAGTAACCATGAAGAGCTTACTTTCTGAGTAGCTAATATTTTTTCTTAACTGCATAAGAAAAATAAGAATGTCCTTCTGAGCATACAACCTGAATTTGAAGGCTGCTAAACAAATCTTTTGCATTTTCCGTTCCGTCATCAATTGATGTCTGCCCTAATGTCCAACAATTAGTCACAAGCATCTTCATCAAATGATTCCTGAGTTTTTTTCTCACAGAATACCAAATAATACTCCAAAGTTCCTGTAACTTGAACACCTCATAAATGCCTGCCCATCTTTGAAAATCCACACCGGTACAGAGTTTGTGAAGTAAAATAGTATTGCATTCCTTCAATATAAACATAATATATGACATGACATTGTCACCAATGAACATAGGATCCAGTAACAAACATGGGAATGCACACCCATCCCTCTTTATGGTATTAATAAAACACCGAGAAGAACATTCATGAATAATAATTTTGTCATCTGCCAAGGCTTGCATCAAATTTGTAATGCTGAAACTCATATTAGCACCAATTCCGGATAGATGTATATCTACAAACTCCCCTACACCTCCACCAGGATCATATAAAGGAGGAACATAACTACTACTATCACAAAAATGATGTGGTAAGCGTTTTCCTCCAAGTGTAAGAATGTCCTTAGTCTTTCTATTTTTCAGCTCTTTTTTTACCTCATTTCCGTTGTTGGATTTCTTCAATGCACTAGTTTGTCCTAGTTGAGGTGGCCTGTGAGTAGCAATGTCATTGTTTAAGGAACTATTCTGATCTTCTTCAAATCCATCGTTGACAAGGTTGCAAATTCGATTTCTCTTCTCAGTCATTTTGTCGAACATCGAGAATTCATTTTCCTTCGTCTCTAAATCACTATGTACCTTCAGAGGCATTTTATCAAACATGTGGAGATCAAATGACTCTGACTTCTGACTCCTAACAATTATTTTATCACATATACTCGTCTCCTTCACGGGCATTTCATCGAACACTAGGGGTTCAACAGATTTTGGTTCAAGCTCTTTAGGTACTCCTAAGGGAATATCATCAGATATCACTATTCCCTTCACAGGCCTTTCATCGAACAGTTGGCAGTCAACAATTTTCTCATCTGGTTTTTTTGGTATACTTAGAGACATTTCATCAAACACATGAACTGCATCACGCACCTCTTCTTCCTTTTTTGCTGTACCACTCAATTTTTCTTTAATTTGTTCGTAAGGCACTGGAACTTTGTTGAGATCGTAAGGAGTGTTTATGGCACCATTTGTTGATGATGGTCGAGTTTTGTACAGCACTTCTTGCAACTTATCGATTGTGGCGAACATTTCTTTCAATTGTTGACTGATATTATGAATCGTATCGCCAAAACCATGGTCGTTAGGAACATTCTCTATGGTGTTTTCGAGCACTTCCCTGGGATCGGAATCGCTCTGATACCAAATGTGATGAACCGGCATCTCATCGAAAGAATATGCAAAACTCATTTTCAGATTATGTGAATGTGATGATGTTTCTTTTGGTATTTTATATTTTTAGTGTAGAAATTAAAGATAAAGGAACATGAAGAAGATAACAGAGAAAGAGAGAAAGAGAGAAAGAGAGAGAAATTGAGAGAGAAGAGATTTGATAATTTTTTTCTGATTCCCTTCGTAAGAATGAAATGTTACATATATAAAGAAAATAATAAAACACATCACGTGCTAGACACACTTGCGATGACCTAAGCATGACACAATAATATCATGACACAGTAACATTCTAAAATGCAAAGCAAGCCTAAAATGTTTGGACTTGGAAATGCTACTTTATCTAAGACACGCAAACAATTTCCAACATAAATCGAAAGACGCATTCAGCCAGGGTCATGACATCGTGTTGATTTTAGTTAAAAAATACTCGGCACAATAGTAAAATTCCATCTATTGCCACGTTCCCCATCTGTTGTTTTTCCCGCAAATTACTCTTATACATAGTGAATATATTAAGATATTGGTACATATTTCAAACATGAGAAATAGTTTGGGTTTAATGATTTGAATATTTGAGCAGTAAGATGTTTTTAGCCTAAGATCTACGAAACACGTACAAACTTGAATATTAGAGTTTTGTACTCAATGATAAAAACATAATTTATGGAATAATATACATGTATGGCAGAATTTCTAAAAATGTTTGTTATCTTTGCCTCATTTTAGTTTTTGCCCTTTAACCTTTTTTTCGGTTAAAATACCCGTTATCTTTGCCTAAAATGCCCGATCCAATAATTAGGGTATTTTCACTGCCACGTCAACAAAAAGTGCTTACGTGGCCAAATCTGCCCTCACACGTGGATTATATTTTTTTTATAATTTACTATATTGTAAAAAAACTTATATTATAATTTTGATTTTTAAAATATTAATTTTTAATAACTAATTAAATCTATAAAAAAATCGAAAAAAAGAAAATACCCCATGTTCTTTATATTTTGTGTTATAAAATAATTCTAAATTAAGAAAATTTAATTTTGAATAACTAATAAATTAAAAAACATATATATTAAAAAACAAAAAAATTTAAAACTTTTTAAAAACAGAAAAATGAAAAAAAAAAAGAGAACATGTCGTCTCTTTCCCCCACACCCCTCCCCCCCTCTCCAATCCCGTGGCACCCCCACCCCCCAGCCCACCACCACCTCCACTGCACCGCCGCCGCACCACACAGATTATATGGGACATATATTTTAAATGTCTCCATAGTAATATATGTCCCTATATGTACATATAGGGTCACTTTTCAATGTCCCAACAAACCTTTTTTGTTGTAGCGCGATCAACACCGCCACTACCACTCGCACCGCCTTATCAGCTAGGGTTTGCTCTTCCCCTCCGATTCGTGCTGCAACGCGTGGTCTCCGATTCGTGGTGGTTGTCTTCGATTGGTGGTGGTGGTCTTCGAGTCGTGGTGGTGGTCTCCGATTCGTGGAGGTGGTCTCCGATTCGTGGTGGTGGGTGCTGGTTGGGGGGAGTGTCGGCGACGATGGTGGTTATGGCGAGAGTGGTGGTGGTCAATGGAGATGGTGGCGGGTGCCGGTTGGGGTGGGGGGTGGGGTGACGACGGCGATGGTGGGGGGGGGGGGGGGGCTTTTTGGTTTATTTTTTAAAAAAAATATATTAGTTATTTATTTTAGAATTATATATTAAATTTCATTTATAATATTTATAATTTAAACTTATTATAAAGATTTAAAGTTTTATTTATATTAGGATGATTTTTAAAGTTATTTAAAGATTTATAGGTATTTTTTCTTAAAAGAAATTAAATACAGTAATTTCTTAATAATTAAAAACAGAAAAATGAAAGTTAATTATATTAAAAAAGATATTATTAATATTGTTTTGGGTTAATTTTTTTATTTTTGGTTTTCTTGGTTTTTGTTTTAAATATTAAAATTTAGTTTTTTAAATTAGAATTATATTATAAGTTTTAAAATTTATATAATAAAGTTAATTATAAAATTTTTAATATAAAAATAAAAGGGGGGTTTTTCTAAATAAAAAAGAAAATGAAATACGTGGAGCCACGTGGCGTCACAATGTCGTCCATGTCACACTCCACGTCACCGAATTTTGGACCAAGCCCATTGTGAAGCCCGATGGGCATTTTTGCCAAAAATTTAAAAGTCAGCGGGCAATTTTTCGTCCCGAAAAATTACAGGGCAAAAGTGAAGTTTTGGATAAATTATCGGGCAAAAAAATGCATTTGCCCTTTTATATTTGCATCTAAAATACTATTATCAAGCACATAGAAGAGGCACATAGATTTGCTTTTAAATTGTTACCGCTAGGTACATGTTAGGATTGTTGGGACAAATTTGTATGTCACCATGAACAACCACAACCTTCGTCATCTTCTTTGGCTCCAACCCTATTTCGTGGAGTTCTAGCAGGTAACAAGTTGTTGCACACTCTTCTATAGGATTCATGTATCATGCCCTCGACACGAAAACTTCAAAGATGAACTACTTTCAAAACCTCGTTTTTTGGACTTGGTGTCCCAATTTCAAAACCTACTACATTTTGCGGTGTTGCTAATCTTTCCCTTCACTCGATCTTGCACTCGCGCCTGAAGCATATTGTATAAGTGTTCACTTCGTTCGAGATATTGTTTCGAAAGGAATGGTTAATATCTTACTTATCAGCATGCGAGATCAACTTGCGCGGGAGACTAGAGAGTAATAAGTTGTGCATTTACTTTGTCGAAGAATTATTTAGGAATTTCTAAAAAGTATCAGAGCATAAAGAATAAAAGATTTTTTCAATAACTTTGTACGAAAAAGCGTAGAAACTTGTTCATAGCTATAAAATCAAGTTAATCTTTAATGTTTATTGATGAGGTAAACTAGTATAAATAGGAGTACGAATAACATTTGTGAATTAAACCATCCAAGCGCTATGAAAACATGCAATCAACATTGATGCTAACTTTTCTTTTTTATATTTCACCCCTTTCATTTTTTTCGAGATCTTAACTAGACTCCAAAAACTATTATGCAATTAATCTGAAAACACCCAAAATCTGAGTTTCTCTCTCCTCGATATATTCTCTCCTAAATCTAATTAAAAAAGACAAATATCGAGGAGGAGGAGGGGCTCCTTGCCCAGCCCGACCAAAACACTCTACGTGCAAATGGACCTTGTAAAGCTTAGTTATTACGATTCGTTAAAAAAAAGAAAACACTTAGTTATTAAGTGTATTGCAGGACCTTGTGTAAGAAATTGGTTGGGAAACCTGGCAAGATACACGTGAGACACGACTTGTCAACTCTATGGTCCAAGGGATGATTTGTCAAAAGAACGATGATTCGTCAAAAGAGCGACGTCTACCAGCTGAGGTTAATTCTTTTGGAATTCCTGCATCCTATGAAGACTGATTCGGAGAGAAGCACTATATTTCGTGAATTCAAGGAACATGAGAAATTGGCTGAAGGGCTGAAAGTTAGTGCTGTAAAGTTACTAGAGAAAAACATATAATGTGTCATTGATGGAAAGATAGCATCAAAAACAGATCTAATTTTTTATTTCGTTTAAATTGACTAAAATTAAGGACAGGCCATAAGAGATATAGCATAAAAAAAAAGATCTAGAACGAATCAAGGAGAATAACTTACTGCGGTTACGGAATGTTACTGTGGCATTCTGCGCGCCGTCATCGGCCTTAAGAGTCACGATTTCATCTTCCACGGCCGACTCGAGTAACCCCGACAAGATGTTCAGATCTATCCCCATGGAAAGTTGTGATGACATTTGTAAGACTCGAAGCCCTCCGACTTGATGAAGGCAAACACGGTCAAGCGTGGAATCCCGGCTACAAGAGATAAACCACGGGCGGAGAGGTCGAGCTTCGCGGGCTTTTCGAGCTCATCGGGCTCTTCGAGCTCCAGGACATCCTTAAACGCCTTCAACACCTTGGGGAAAACGCTTCCATAGACGAAACTGAGCTCCGACATGGTAATTGATTCTGAAATGTGAATGGAGAGAGAAATTTATCTTAGGGTTTATGTAATATGCAGCGTGGAGAGGAGGACGAGTTGGGATGGAAAGAAATGGGTTGAAATTAAACCCTGTTCGGATCGGACTTGACCCAAATTTTTTAAGGTTTGCATGGCCCAAATTGGTTGGGAAGGCATTTCAAAATATTTGTTCATATTTGTTGGAGAAAAATATCCATTCCTTATAGCCTTGTGTGATATTAATTGTACATATACAAGAATCTCGCATCGGCCCCGACCTCGCACCCCCATTGTAAATGTTTTGGCAACGGCTTAGTAAATAAATAAAGTTGTTACTGTTAAAAAAAAATTCGATTCCTTCGTTATTGAAAACCTAAAATGATTGCAACTAACTATAATGACGCATCCAACCAACATATACACTTTAAAGTTTTAATTCAGATTTTCTACTAATATGGGTATTTAGGCCGACCCAACAGAATAGTTAGGTCGAGCCCAACTATTTGATAATCTATCATATATCGGGGACCGCAGATTTGGGATTCCTGCCCTATATCGACATTCATATCGAATATACGTATTCGATATGGTACTGTCCACCCCCGGAATTCGCGAGAGTGGTCCCCTCCTTCGAGGTCTATATATAGCATTGCTCCATATACCAAGGCAGATTCATTAATTGCTAAATCACCTACCCACTAATATCGAATATCCATATTCGACATCCGTGTTATTTCGATATCTTCTTACCTGTTATCCTTGTGTTTCCGGTATCATTATATTCGACATCTTGGCACACCCGATATCGGACCGATATTGATATCTCTCCGCCTCCGACACAACACGCGATATACACGAGATTCGTTATCTCCCCACATTTGATATACTAGACTTTCGACGAGTGGCATTATCTTTAGGATAGAGTTATCATACGACGTTGAGGCGTATCCTAGTCATTTGTATAGGTGTTCTGGACAAAGCTAATCTTAGTCACTTGTACAACTTGTAGATTGACATAGTTTGTATTAGATTTATGGTTATTTCTATAATTTTTCTATGTTCGTCTATAAGCTACGATCTTTTACCAAACTATAAACGTCGTCTGTGAGAACACCAGTTCTCTTGATAGGATAGCCACAGTTTATGATAGCAATGAAGAGATCTCAAGGTAGTTCAGAGTCAGCTCAGAAGAAGATGAAAAAGGTAACTGACCCGAAGACAACGAAGTGTCGTCCACGGTCATGAAGTAAGTAAAAGGGAAAAGGCACTTCTGCCTTTTCAAGCGGAACCCAAGATGGAACATGTGAAGGAGTTTATCACTGTGAGCATGGACCCACAGAGATCCGATATGGTACTTCAGATTGGTTCGGCCATATCCAATAGTGTGAGAGACATGTTCATAGGTTGCTTGAGAAGGAACGCAAATATCTTCGCTTGTTCGGATTCATATCAGAAGGGATAGACCTGAGGATTTTAGTGCATAGATTGAATGTTGAACCTAAGGACAAGCATGTGAGACAAAAGAATTATGACAATGCAGATATGCCCGAAATTTTGAGTTTATTTCAAAATATGAGATAAATAATCTCACCTCTTCCCTAAGATAAATAATCTCTATTTTGTCGTATTTTGACTGTTTATTGAAATTGTGTATTATACCTTCTATAAATTTATAAATCAATTCACTTTTTCATTACATAATTAGATATAATATTGAACTAAAGCTCCAAAGTAAAAGTTTTAACCAAAAATTATACATTGCATTTATAAGATTCATGTGGATAATCACTTTATTATTTATTAATCAAATATATAAAAATATTAGTTTGATAGTACATCTTCAATTTTTATTATTTAATCGAATGTACAAAAATATATTAAATTCTTATTTGCCACATGCAACAAAAAAATCCAATTTACTTTTTCTCCCTTTTTTTCTTGATAAGGACTGTAAGATAGTATTTTGCTGAATGAATATTCTCATTAGTCATCTTTCAATAAATAGATACAGTACAAGGATAATTAAGGCAAATTGCCTAATCTAAGATATACACAAAAGGTAAACTGCCAAATCAAAGATATACATCAATCAATAAAGAATATACAACATATATATCTAATACACCCGCGCAGTCGAATCGGGAGGTTCACAAATGGTAAGACTGGAATGGAAATCATCAAAGAGAACCCGAGATAATCCTTTGGTGAAGATGTCGACAATTTGTGACCGAGAAGGAACATGGAGAACCCGAACTTGACCCCGAGACACTTTTTCGCGAACAAAGTGAATGTCAAGTTCAATGTGTTTAGTGCGTTGATGTTGCACCAGATTGTTAGTGAGATAGATGATGCTCACATTATCACAATAAACCAATGTGGCCTTCGAGAGGGGAATTCGAAGCTCCAATAATAAGTTACGAATCCAACAAGACTCCGAAACAACATTAGCGACTGCACGGTACTCGACCTCGGCACTAGAACGAGAAAGAGTGGGTTGTCGTTTAGACGACCAAGAAATAAGATTATCTCCAAGAAACATGCAATACCCCGAAGTGGAACGTCTCGTGTCGGGGCAGCTAGCCCAACCAGCATCGGTATAAGAGACAAGCGAGTCGAGACTAGAGCGTGAGAGATGGAGTCCGAGGTGAGAGGTGCCTTGGACATAGCGAATGATTCGCTTAAGAGCGGCCATATGATCCAAACGAGGGTCGTGCATGTGAAGACATATTTGCTGAACAACATAAGAGATATCCGGACGAGTGAAGGTGAGATACATGAGAGCACCAGCCAAACTACGAAACAATGTCGGGTCGGGAAAAGGAGGACCCGAGGATCCGACCTTCGGCTTCGTGTCAACCGGCGTGGCCGCGGGTTTGCATGAGGCCATATCCGCGTGCTCAGTAAACTCAGTTGCACACTTACTTTGTGAGAGAAAAAGACCGCCTGCATAGGGAGAAACAGTAATGCTAAAAAAAAATGAAGGGTACCCGAGTCCTTCATGGAAAATTCAGCACTAAACTGATCAATGATGAAGCGGCATAGAGTGACAGATGAAGCAATAAGTATGATATCATCAACATAAAGAAGTAAGTAAGCAATGTCGTTACCCCAATGATTGATAAAGAGAGAGTGGTCGGATTTACTGTGAGAGAATCCAATGGTGAAAGCAAAGTCGGCAAACCGTTGATACCAAGCCCGTGAGGCCTGTTTAAGACCATAAAGAGATTTCTTCAAGAGACAGACATAGTCGGGCCGACGAGAATCTCGAAAGCCGAGGGGCTGGTGCAGGTAGACGGTTTCATTGAGAGTGCCACTCAGGAAGGTGTTCTTGACATCCAGTTGGTTGATTTGCCAAGAACGAGATAGAGCAATACTGAGGACAGTGCGGATAGTCGCAGGTTTAACCACATGGCTGAATGTGCCAAGCAATCAATACCAACCTGTTGAGACCTGCCTTCACCAACAAGACGAGCCTTATAGCGCTCAAAAGAACCATCAACGTTAGTCTTATGAGGAAATATCCACATAGATCGAATAATATTCACATTAGGCGGACGAGGGACTAACTCCCATGTCTCATTCTTAATCAAAGTATTATATTCATCTAGCATGGCTAATTTCCAGTTAGATCAGATAATGCAACTATTGGGTTAGAAGGAAGGGGAGAATGAGATATGGAAGTAGATAGATTGAAAGGATGCTTGGGAGTGTGGATACCGTGCATGCTACGAGTGATGATGGTGAGAGAGGGAGGAGGAGAATGGCGAGGGCTGGTGGCGGCCAAAGGAGAGGAGGTCGTGAGTTGGGTCGCGGTGGGACGGGTCGCAGTAGAGGGGGCGTGCTAGTAGAAACCTAAGGTGATTGGGCCGTAGGATTAGGCCGCGGTGGGGTGGGATGTTGGATCGGACATGGGGCGGTGTGGGCCGGAGTTAGGAGTTGGGCTGATGAGTGGGCCAAAGAGAGGTTGGCCGGTTGCGAGTAGGCCGGAGAGGGTGATTGGGCCGAGTGAGTCATGGGAAAGAGGTAAGGGTTGACAGGGTCATCGAGGAATGAGTAATTGTGTGGAGATGACTTGGGGAGATCTTGGAACAGGAATTTAGATTTGTCAAAGATGACATGACGAGAGATGAGTAGTTTGTTGGATTGGAGGTCGTAGCACTTATATCCTCTATGATTGGAGGGATAGCCGAGAGAGTCACAAGGAGTGGAGTGAGGTTGGAGTTTATGTATAGTGGTGGCCGGGAAGAGAGGATAGCATAGACATCCGAATGTGCCTAGGTGCATATATGATGGTGTTTGGTAATATAGGATTTGAGAGGGAGAGGATTGTTTGAGTGTTTTGTGAGGAAGTATATTTGTGAGGTAAGTGGCCATTTGGAGGGCGTGAGGCCATAGAGAGGGGGGGCGTGGATGATTGAGTGAGGAGAGTACGGACAATATTAATGATGGATCATATTTTTTGTTTGGCTTTTCCGTTTTGGGGGGATGTGTATGGGCAAGAGAAGTGAAGTGTCATGCATGTGTTGTGACATAACTTCTTGAAGTGGTCGTTGTCAAGTCCCCTGCCATTGTCACATTGTAAACTTTTAATAGTTGCACCAAATTGAGTACGTATGAATGTAACAAAGGCAGTAAAGACGGGGTACACCTCGGATTTGCGCCCAATAGGAAAAGTCCATAGAAAATTAGAGAAATCATCCGAGAATAACACATAGTATTTATGACCACTATAACTTAAGACCGGCGAGGTCCACAAATCGCTATGTATGATATCAAAAGGATGTAAGCAAGAGTTAGAGGATAAAGAAAAAGGAAGTTTAATATGCTTCCCCAAAACACAAGGTTCACATAATGTTTGTTTATCAAAAGTGCTACAATGAATAAAATTGTTCTTATGTAAAAACTGTAAAGTAGATAAGCCTGGATGTCCCAATCGTTGGTGCCATAAAGTGGGAGAGATGGCGGCAAGAGCGGTTGGGGGGCTGCTACATGGGATAGAGGAGGGTGTGACGGGATATAAGTCACCAGTACTATTACATCTCATGCGGATTGTCCCCTTCCAAAAATGCTTCACATAGAAACCAAACGGATCAAATTCAGTAGACACATAATTATCAGTAGTAAGGCGATGCACGGAGACAAGATTCTTAATAAGATTAGGAGCATGAAAGACGTGTTTTAAGTGTAAGGGAAACAAAGAAAAATGGAGAGTTGCATTACCATGACCCATAACGGGAATGTCATTACCATTACCAACAAGAATATTATTATTGATGCTCGAAAAGAATAAGACGAGAGAGTACCTTTCGCCGAGGTCATGTGAGATGAAGCACCGGAGTCCAAGTACCACTGTGGATCGGGAGAATTCAAGGACATGGTGTGCATGGCTTGATCAATGTCAGTTGGTGCATAGAAGGACTATGGAGGGTCGTCAGCCATGTAAGCTTGTGACGGACGGCTACCCAATATTCCGGGCTGAGAAGAAGCCGGAGGTCGAGCCCAACCAGTTGTTGGATATGGGCACAATGGATACGACCATGGACTTGGCTTCCAAGGCGGGTACTGGGCCCACGGATTGGGCTGATGGGCCGCGAGTCGTGGGGAGAAGGACTCGAGCTGATCGCGGTCGCGCCCACGGTTGCGGAGGCCACTGTGACGTCCTCTTGTGGAGGGAAGGGTAGCCGCGGTGGGGAGGGGAAGAACTGTGTCTGGGGGGTGGGGTTGATTCGATGGTGGTGCGGTGTGGATTAAGGCGGTGACCGTGGCAGCAGTGACAACCTGTTTTGCTTTGCGGGTCTCCTCCATGATGAGGCGAGACCGAGCCTCAAAGAACGGAGGGAGGGGATCACTTTGCTGAATGAAACCAAGACCATTCTTCGGTGCCATCACGTGGGTAGGTCGCAAAGCCCAACATACGTCTTGGGTTGGCTCTGATACCATGAAAGAAATTGAAGCCCAAATTTCTCCACTTAAAAGGCCTTGTTAAGTGGGGAAGGAACTTCTCTTTATTAACATTAATCCAAGACCATCTCCAAGCGATGTGGGATAATATATTCTCAACACGCCCCCTCACGTGTGACCCGGTAATTATCTTCGGTGCCATCACGTGGGTAGGTCGCGGAGCCCAACATACGTCTTGGGTTGGCTCTGATACCATGATAGAAATTGATGCCCATATTACTCCACTTAAAAGGCCTTGTTAAGTGGAGGGGGAACTTCTCTTTATTAACATTAATCCAAGACCATACCCAAGCGATGTGGGATAATATATTCTCAACACGCTCCCTCACGTGTGGCCCGGTAATTATCTCCGGTGCCATCACGTGGGTAGGTCGCGGAGCCCAACAATACGTCTTGGGTTGACTTTGATACCATGAAAGAAATTGAAGCCCATCATTCTCAATGATGATGCGGTTAGTGCTGAACCCTCATCACAAAAAGTCGTTCTAAAACACCAAGGTGTGCGAAGAAGGTTTGATCTCTTGGAGGGAGATCACAGTTTCAAAAGCTCCAACCAGAGCTTTAACCTTACTTTTCTTGCTCGCAACTAGTTTACTTGTTGTTTCTTCAATCATGTTGTTCAACAAACATTGAGCATTCTTCACCTGCACATCTTGGTGTTTTAGAACGACTTTTTGTGATGAGGGTTCAGCACTAACCGCATCATCATTGCCACCAGCCTTTTTGAAAATCCGCCTCCTCAAATCACCCTTGCCTTCTTCTGCCCCAACGGCTCTTGTATTCCTAAATCTGAGCCTCTTGGGAGAGTTGTTCCGTCTGAAGATAGGTATCGTTCTCCCGTGAAAGTTAAGTTCAGGAGTGGGAAGGTGGCCGATCTTCGTTCGGATAACAACTCTCCCAAGAGGCTCAGATTTAGGAATACAAGAGCCGTTGGGGCAGAAGAAGGCAAGGGTGATTTGAGGAGGCGGATTTTCAAAAAGGCTGGTGGCAATGATGATGCGGTTAGTGCTGAACCCTCATCACAAAAAGTCGTTCTAAAACACCAAGATGTGCAGGTGAAGAATGCTCAATGTTTGTTGAACAACATGATTGAAGAAACAGCAAGTAAACTAGTTGCGAGCAAGAAAAGTAAGGTTAAAGCCCTGGTTGGAGCTTTTGAAACTGTGATCTCCCTCCAAGAGATCAAACCTTCTTCGCACACCGCTCATTGAGAGGCCAACTCTGTTGACCTTACAATTTAGCGTAGTTTTTAGGATAACACAATATGACACTTGCAAGTTCGTAACATTGCAAAGAACATGCAAGTAGCTTTACTTTACAGACCTAATGAATAGGAAGCCCAGGAGGCCTTGTTGCGCCGTTTCTTGTGGTTTTGATTCGACAGTTTGGTTTTCTTTTTTTTTTCTTTTATGTGACTTTTAATAATTACTCTGGGATGTTGCTTGTTGTTTCTTGAATTTTATGGTAGAAAAAAGGAAACTTCAAGGTTTGGACATAGTTCAAATGTATTCCTTGAGTTGCAAAAGCAAGACTTTGTATAACATTGTTGAGTGCTTGTTATGGTATTTGACATATTGACTGATTAAAAAAAAATGGTCTTGGATTAATGTTAATAAAGAGAAGTTCCCTCCCCACTTAACAAGGCATTTTAAGTGGAGTAATATGGGCTTCAATTTCTTTCATGGTATCAGAGCCAACCCAAGACGTATTGTTGGGCTTCGCGACCTACCCACGTGATGGCACCGAAGATAATTACCGGGCCACACGTGAGGGAGCGTGTTGAGAATATATTATCACACATCGCTTGGGTATGGTCTTGGATTAATGTTAATAAAGAGAAGTTCCCCCTCCACTTAACAAGGCCTTTTAAGTGGAGTAATATGGGCTTCAATTTCTATCATGGTATCAGAGCCAACCCAAGACGTATGTTGGGCTCTGCGACCTACCCACGTGATGGCACCGAAGATAATTACTGGGTCACACATGAGGGGGCGTGTTGAGAATATATTATCCCACATCGCTTGGAGATGGTCTTGGATTAAAGTTAATAAAGAGAAGTTCCCTCTCCACTTAACAAGGTCTTTTAAGTGGAGAAATTTGGACTTCAATTTCTATCATTAATTGATAAACAAGTTCAACACGAATATTACAAAGTTTCATAATATAACAAACAAGATTAATATTGCAATAGCTTATTTATTGTTAAACAATATCATCAACAAACAAAACCGACTCAAAGTCGGGTTCATCAAGAAAAAAATTTAAAATTTCATGAGTGAAACCTATTATATGAGATAAATCACATTAATAAATTAGAAAATTGCCTTTTGGTGTTTGTATAAACAAATTACTTTTCGCCCCTAAAGTTTTCAAAAACAATAAAATGGCCTATTTTATTGAGGATCAGATACACCTTAGAATAGTATCTGATATGTATCTCATTTAAAAGAAAACTAATTATTAAATAGGATACGCCACGTGGCGTATCCGACACGTATCCAAGGCGTATCATGGGTGTATCCATGGATCAAAATTTCCTTGCGC
Organism: Linaria vulgaris; assembly: GCA_948329865.1. Classification (NCBI taxonomy): domain Eukaryota; kingdom Viridiplantae; phylum Streptophyta; class Magnoliopsida; order Lamiales; family Plantaginaceae; genus Linaria; species Linaria vulgaris. Next base: position 81,621,748 of record OX415253.1, read on the forward strand.
TTCCTCGAAAAGTATCGAAATGTTTCCGTTTTTTGACTCTATCGAAACGAAACATACATGTAGTTTCCATGTTAGCTATAACCACAATATTACGAATTCTTCGAAACATGCCGAAAAGTTCTCGAAATATTACGAAACGTTTCTAGTTTTTAGCTAACCAAAACATACTCCAAAACCGAAACTTTTATCCGTGCAATATAATCCTTATCCGTTTGGTATCCTATACGGGATACGGAGCCATTTTTAGAATATCCGTGCAACATACTGTTATATCCACTTGAAGTACTGTTTACCGGGAATCCTTTTATGCAATTTTGCACCGATTGTGTCAAAGCTAGCGAGTGCAAACTTGTTTTGCGCAGACTTGTTGTATGGAACTTCATATTCTTTATCACAAACAAAATCACAAAAAAGCTCTCTTCTCTCTCCTAAAAAAACTACTATTCACGGCCGCACTCCTCCCTTCCGATCTAGCGTGGCTTTGAGTGATTTCCATCCCGAAAATCACCTCATCTTCATCGTAACGTCCTTAGGAACGTTTCAAGTGAAGGTTTTGTGGAGTTCGTAGATCGTTCATGGAGTTCTTTCCCACCTAAGCTCGGAGTTTTCATCGGACTTCACGTTTGGACTCTAGGGAGGTTCGTGTTCGTTGTTCATGTGTAGATCTCAACATCTCTCTTCGATGGCGAGCTCTTTTGGTTTTGGTTAGTGTTGTCTCGTTCTCCTTTTTTCCGAGCTTGTAGCTTCGGATCTCTTTGTTGCTCTTTCTTGTTAGTATGGATCCCTTGTTGGTTGTTAATGTTGAGCTTGAGCTTGATGGTTGTTGAGATCTTGTTCGTGTTCTTCGGTTTGTGTTCTTTGAGTCTTCTTCCCGTTTTTCATCTCCCCCTCTTCCTTTCGACATAACACCCATTGTGGAGTGTTCATCACCTTCTCTTGGATTGCCCCTGAGTTTGGTGGTGGCACAAAACGGTGGAGAGTGATCGAGGGTGTGTTGGATTGCCCTTCACGGCTTGGTCACTCTTTGTGTTGTGTTCTTTCTTCTTCTTTTTTGTTTTTTTTGTTTTTCTCTTCGTTCGTCCGTTTCTTGCTTCGTTTTTGCTTTGATTTTGTTTTTGTTCGGTTCGTGGTGTCCGTGGCGGGATTTTTGGTGTGTCCGACGTGAATTTTGACCGCCTCTTCTTTGTGGTGGTGATTTTCTTGGTTTGCGTCGGTTTTGGTGGATTTGGTGGCGATTTCCGTCGGATTTGGGTGTTAGGGGTGTTTTTAACGCTCGGATCCGTGCTCGTGAGGTTTTTCCGACGGTGGTGCGCTATTTCCGACCATTTTCCGGCGACTTAGCGGCGCGGCTCCGGTGCGCCACCGTGCGCCACCTCCCTCCGGTCAACTTGGTGGTGGCGGCGGTCAACTAGGGTTTTGGGGTTGGTAGTGGTGACAAGAACACACCACACTCCACTATCTTGAGCCTTGTGTGTTGGTGGATGTGTAAGAGCATTAAGGGGACAAGAGTGCTCTTGTCTTGTCCCTTTGTCCTCCACCATGCCTCCCACTAATGGTCTTCCACTATGCAAGACCACTAATGTGGGACCCACTGCCACATCACCTCCCTTGACTCAGTCAACTTTGACTGCCGAAGTCAACGCCCAGAAGTCAATGTTGACCATGCAAAAGTCAACTCCGAAAGTTGTGCTTGAAAAGCCTAAGATTGGGTCCGGCCTTTTCCCGCTTCTCTCGAACAACTTTTCTAGACTTGAGAAGCCTCCATTTGTTCCACCTACACTTGCGAGACAACCTAATGTGGCACCGGACAATCCTCGTCCGTATCAAATCCGTGCTCCATTGCGTCGCGCTTCTTATGCGCAAGCGGCCGCTCCTACAAGACAATATGAAATAAACCGCTCCCTTATTGATGATCCTACTCTCACTACAATGGATTTTCGAGCGGTCAAAGGAAAATCTATGATAGTTTTCAAGAAGGAGGAAATTAAAGTCCTTGATGAGAGGCTTAAGCTTGTTTTGATCCTTCGGTTCCCTCTTGTTAAGCCGAGCTACACGTTTATACATAACAAGATAGCGAGACTCAAACTCAAAGGCAAATACACACTTGGCCCAATTGGTCCTCGCCACGTTATGTTGAAATTGACCACGGAGGAGGACTATACTCGCTTATGGTTGAAGAAGGACCTTCGATTTCTTGATCTTAATGGTTCAATCTACAAATGGACCCCGGACTTCGATCCCGATCTTGATCCTCCGATAGCTCCCGTGTGGATTGGTTTACCAAACCTCAACATGCGGTTTTGTGAGAGAAATGCCCTTATGAACATTGGGTCTTACTTTGGAAGACCTTTGAGGCTTGACGAAGGCGCGGCCACTATGTCACGCCCGGATTATCCTCGTATATGTGTTGAGATCAACCTTCTTGATCCATTGAAAGAAGAAATTGAATGGGGGGTAGAAGATGTGCATGGTCAAGTGGACATCGTAAAGCAAAAGGTCGTATATGAAAATATTCCAACCTATTGCCGGAAATGTCAACGAATGGGCCATACATTTGAGGAATGTGGTGTGGAGAAACCTCAAGGAACTAATGAGAAGGTTGAGGATGTCCCAAAACCGACGACCTTTGTTTGGAAGGCTAAGAGGAACATTGCTCCAATTTCACCACCGAAGAAAGTCGATAGCCTTGAACAAATACCCAATGTTGAGGAAGTGGCCGAAGAGGCGGATCAAGAGAAACACCTCAAGTTGGCAATAATTCACGTTGCGACTAATGATGGAAATGAAGATCTCCTTAGTGAGGAAGAGTTGAGAAAGGCCAAAGAAAAAGAGATTGAAGATATGATCTTGAGGGATGACAATGATGATGCAAAGAGGTTATCGGATTCTAACTATCAACCTAAGTCTAGACTTCTCTCACCAAGGGTGTGCTTTCCGGATGCTACTTTCTCGTGTGATATCTCTACCCCTCCCGCCTCGCCAACCCTCCTACTTGGGCATACTTATGATGAAGCCGTGGGTGACGATGCGTTTGTTGAGGAGTTGGAATCCTCATTTAATCAAAGAAGAATCTGCACTCCAATCCCAAGACAAATTGTAACGAGCGACCTCGAGGACTCAACTGTTACAAAAGATGAGTCTTATGAGAATGTTGTAGGCGAATACTCCGAGAAGGTGAAGAGAGAAGAGAAAAAAATAGGATTAAAGCACCAGATTGCTCCACCTACATAAGCAAGAGTCAACGGAAAAAAGAGAACAAAGAACGAAGAGCAGAAGAAAAGATGAAGTGGAAGAATAGATCATATTCATAGATGAGATAGGCCGATTTTTCCACATTTTGGCTTACTTTACTTTCGAGGTATCCACTTTTGGGATATGCTCTTATTTGTTGTTGAGATTTCTATTTTTCTGTGTTTGGCGATCGTATGGGTGGGGTACACCATACGGCCTTCGCTATGTAGTACCTCCCCCTAGTTTTCTTTTATAAACCTTTTATTTCTCTGTTTTGCGCAAAGAGTATTTAAATTTTACGTGTTAATCTACACAATTCGAATATTAGTGGAAAGAACGTGTGCACCTGTCTTGAAACTATTTTAAAGTATACTTGGAAAATTAAGTACGGATATTTTTTCAAAAAGTGTGTACTGCTTGTCAAGCGGCACTAAGATTCTTAGTTTTCTTTTCAAACAATTGTAAATGTTCAAATTGATAGAGGAAATAGTGTTGGTGAGTTTATCGAAAATGCCGCAATTTGGAACTTGAAAGTCGCAAACTAAAGACGCTTTCTTTAAAGCGTAATTCACCCCCACCTCGTGTGCCAAAAGGGTTACAGTGAATCGCCTCCCATTATACAATTTAAGCCTAGACAATAATAGAACTATTAACTGCGTTTTGGACTTACGAAGTTAATAAACAGAAAAAGAACAAGAATGCAATTAATACAGAAATAATTTATGCAACAATTATTTTTGTATGGTATATGAGAGATACGAAAATTTGATGTTTTTTAGTTCTGATAATCCTGCATTTTTTAAAGACACAGAAAAGTTGTAAGGAAAACTTTTCCTTGGTATTCTTCCACAGAAAGACACAACTCTTGACTGTTAATATTTAAACATCTGAGTTTTAAATATTCCTTCTATATTTTCCCGGATTAATTTGAGCCGTCGGATCTTGATCTTAAATAAGATCAAATCTGCACCATCCAATTTAATCTAATATATTTAATATCCAGATTAAATCATAGATGTTCATCTTACTTAATTAATTAAATAAAAACTACGGCATGGATCGATGAGCGATGCAAGCGTGCAAAGTGCTAAGTGCTTTTTAAGTGCGCCAAACAAAAGCGCCACGCGGGGGCCTGGGCCTGGGCCCGGGTTCGGCGCGCGTGTGTGCATGTGCACCACCTATGTCTTGCACTTTTTATTACCCAAGTAATATAATGCAAACATATATAAACCCACAAATAGTTTTTACTTTTCCTATATGAGACACTTAAGTCACTTTAGTAAAATTGGCCTATAAGAGCTAAAGCTCTTAAAGCCCATGTCCATATAGGTAGGGTGGGAGGGTGGGCCGGATTCCCGCGACCCAACCCGACCCGACCCGATCGAATTTTTTTCGGGCGAGAAAAATTCGAACAAAAACCTGTCCAGCAGCTGTGGATATTTCTCCTGCACCCGCACCCGTGGAACGGGATCAGGAGTTGGGGTCGAAATCTGATCCGACCCGCAACTCCCGAGTTTGGCAGAAGGTGGTGCCTTCATCGTCGCTCTCTTTCAGAATATCAGCAGCAAATGGGGGATTGTCGCCATCTGATGACATTTCTGAATCAGAGCCCACTCCCTCTCAATGAAGTTGAGAACATCAAATCAACAATTGTGAGTTGTGGAAGTCAGAAATTGGAAGAATTAAAAAGAAATGGAAGAAAAAAAGAGAGATTAGTTTATGTGCATATTTTGGTCTTATTTCGTCATGGTAATAGAACACAGTAAAACAATACAATCATAATATAAATAACCAAAATAATGTTAATCCAATAAGGTAAACCGGACTAACTTGTCCAAAACACCTACTATCTATTACAGATCTTACACTGATTTAAATATATAAATAATACAAACTATTCAACGCATCAAATTGCGGTTGTTCGATGTGCGCCTCGAACGGTACTGATTCGATGCAAGGTTGATTCGATATGGCTTTGATAAAACATTATTGGTGTCGAATTCATATACGTGTTGAACAATGGAGCGTGTCGAATAAGGTGATTCGATGTGGTAAGGTTGGGATTCAGGTTCGATCTGCCCTGGAAGACGAATGAACCGGATATATATATATATATATATATATATATATATATATATATATATATATATATATCGTTGAATGGGACCCTCGGACAGCTGTATAAAGCGCATCGAATCAAGGTGATTCGATGCGCGCATCGAATAAGGACTATTCGATGCGCTAAATGGTATCGAATTTGGCCCATTCGATACGGCTATGGGCCGGCCCAATCCAAAGTGATGGGTCAATCCTAAAATATCCCTATCACTGCACAAAAAAATAGTGAATGAGAATTGTGGACAGGAAGAATGGTGGGACATGAAAAAAATTATATTGCTTTTATTCTGTTTTCATTCCATTTCCAGCTGGACCAAGGAAGTGTTGTTTTACCCCTAAGTACTGTTATGTTTTTTTATGCCTAAGTAATGTTATGTTATTTTATGCAGAAAATGTTATCCCAATTCTCTTTTTCTTCTTCTTCTCTTCTAAATTCATTTTCTCATCTTCTTATCTGTTATACAAAAATTACAGAAATTACAACACAAAACATTACAAGATAATGATCATAAAGAGAAAGAGATGTACATGGCGTAGAGATGCCGCCCTCAACGCCACCACCCCCTCCAGAGAAGATCTCTGCTGCTCCGTCGCCGTTGTTGCGGGATCCCAATCGGGATCCCACCTCCCGTTGGACTCCCGCATATGCGGGAGTTTGATAGCCGCGGTGCGGATCGGGTAGCACCGTCGTGCTCTCGATCCCGCCGAAATCCGTAGGCCGGAATCCCGCCACCGTGGATTCTCGACCCACCTCACCCCTACTTATAGGTACTATGAGTTAGAGCCCAACATATTTTACCAATGTGGGACAAAATTCAAAAAGACTTTTATTGTACTTTGCATTCACATCATATCAACACATAACCAATGTGAGACATCTCTCACAAGATTTATTATTTGAAAACTAAATCTAACAAATAGCAAAGGGGCGAAGCTGATTATGCAGGAAAATCTATTACACCCAATGCAATGATGACCAAGAGGCAAATTAGTGAGTATCCAAGTGTGTGTTTTTTCTAATGCATTGTTAGAGGAAGTATACTTTGTGATTATTTTTCTTAATTGATGAAGGAAACATGAGACGAAATAGGTTACAAGATAGGTTTACATGTTCACGTGTTATAGCTCTTATGCAATAATGTAGGCATAGTATAATCATAGACATTTAAGTAAGTAGGATGGGTTGTATTTCTATTGGACTTTCTAATAGTGGGTACAGTTGGAGTTGAGACATAAGTATTTGGTAAGGGAGTCAATGGTATCCATTTGAGAAGGCAGATCAGGCGTGGCAACTTGATCAGATTATATTGAACATCTTCCAAGGACTCATCAGGTACATGCACAGGTTTGGGTGTTGGAATGGAAGGTTGTGGTTGTGCTTTTTGTAGCCACGATTATGAAGGTATATGTGCAAACACTAGGAAGGTTAGTAACTTTGTTATGGACCTCAAAGATAGTTCCATCCTTAAAACGAAATGCATATTCATGAATTATGACATTCTTAGGCATAAAAGTTTTCATAGTGTCAAAATTAAGAAGAATATAGCCTTCGGTACCCATAGGATATCCTATAAAATACATTATAGCTCTAGAATCGGACTTATCTCTTTGAGCAGTAATAGTTGAGGTAAAACAAAAGCTTTTAGTAAATTGTCTTGAGGTGGCTTAATTACATAGGTTGAATTCAAAAACAAAGAAAACCAAAAGATACAAGATTTTTTTGAAATTAGAAAAGGTCGTATTTATAATACCATTTCATTTAAATAACCTTTAATTAATTAAATTCAAACTTTTGTCGCATTTCTAGTAAAATGCTAGATAAAACACGGCATAAAGTTCTTTTTTATTTTTTATTATTGGCTGTCTTCTTCGTCGCCCACCCTTGTTAACCCATCTCGCGATCAAATTGCAAAATCAACGATTACAGAATAACTTCGTCAAAAAAGACAAATGTGTTTGCCGCATAAAAGATGACCACAAACCCTGATCTAAAAGTAAAAGTTAAAGAATGACTCAAAATAATGAAAATAACGGCAACAAGTCCTATATATACAAAGAGTAAAACAGTATATGTGGAACCGGCGTGTTTTGCTAAAAACACGATAAGCTAACCAATGCGGAATAAGCCTCCTCCAAGCGCTGGTTGCGCTTCTTTATGTCCACTGTGTGTGTGGCGCGCCTCACCAAGTTTTGCCCGCGCTTCCTCTTGTTCCAAGCGCTGGTCGCGCTACATCAAGTGGTGGCTCCTCTTCTGGATAAGGGTAGTGGATGTGATTCAAATCTTTGTTTTGTTCTCGCATCATTTGTACGTTCAATTCTCCCATATTTTGTCTTGTTTTGCTCTGACTCGACTACAAACTACAAATAAACATTGAAAATGCTAAATGGATAATCAAAAGTACATTGCATAATTAAAGACATGTTTCACACACTCATCATGAATGATAATTATATTTATGTGCACATTTTGCTTATGTATTTTAATAATGTAGTTCTTATGGTGTAGAAGATATTTTATAAGATTAAATTCAGAAATAAGAGCTTTATTTCTTTTTTTATAACATAGAAAGAACAGTATAAAGTTCGTTTCTCTAGAATTCATGCACTATATATTAACTCATATTTTTGGTTGAAAATCACGTAGATATGATAATATTGGAGATAAGTTACTTTGGAAACTAAAAGAGTATCGAATCTAATCAAAAGTGAAATTTAGAAATCAATTATTCAATATTGTATTTTAACTTGAATTAACTTAAACTATTTGATATTGTAGCTAGAAATCAAAAGTTAGGTGTAACAATTGATCACATATGTCCAATATCTGCTTCCTTTATCCATTAGTATAAACACAAGATGGCTCTTTTATTTTGTGCTCTATTAGAAGTTGCGATCAGGTTTTATATAGGCGTAAAACTACATTAATTTGCACAAGTTGTAACTTCTTCTTTTTGTAATATACATTCAGTTTGCCAAATTAGAGGAAGCTTCGGTCAATGAAATAATGAAACGAGATTATCTCTATTAACGAAAAAAATAACAAATTTGGTGCAATGAATGGTACAACGATGAGTACAGTAAGCTTAAATTGCACAAACAACGATATGACGTGAAAGCTGTCTATAAGACAGATGCGCTCATCAATGAAATAATTTGAGTGTGTTTGGTTTTGATATTATATGTAATACACGGTTTTTTAAAAGGAGTCTTAAAAAGCATCTTATAATTGATATAAAATAGTAAGTAGTAACAGGTGGGATAGAGATTATAATACCACTTTTAATTTGAGTCCGTACAGGGTCTGTACAGGACTTTTGGTTATTAGCTAAAAAGCCCGAAAATTTATCACACAAACCAAACGCGATATTAAGTGATATTAGATTGCTAATATCACTTAATACATGAAACCAAACACCCTAGAAAATCAAATTAACACGGTTTCCTAACAGTGACAATCTAACCTTGATGTTATTTTATAACACACGGTTAAACGTAAATATGTAAAGATGCATGTCACCAGATATGGCGGTTTTCAAAAGCGTATTGCCGGAATCAATGGCGGAGGAAATTTCACCTTCAAACCACCACCAAACTTCACACACTCTCTTCCCGCATCTCAACTCCAAAACAAAATCATCAGTTACGGATAAAAACGGCGAGATCAAATTCCAATTTTAAAAATCCAATTTCAAGTTTCAACAACAATGGAGTTTTATCAAGATTAGAGTTTCACCTTGCATTATAATTGTTGAGGTGATAGAATTCGACCTATTTCAGGGTTTGATTGTGGTGGGATTGAGGTGGATTTGGATTTGATAGGTGGAGGGTGGGGGTGTGGGGGTGTGGGGGAGGGGGGGTGCAGCGAAGAAGAAGATGAATTATTCTTCTTCTTCTTTTCGTTCTTATTTTAAGATTATTATAGTTACGGCACGTTTGGTTACTTTTTCACTATTGAACCCATTTTGTTTTAGTTGCTACTATAATTCATTTTAATCCGAATAAGAATTGTTTTGGTTGGTTATTTAATCAGCCTTATTCTACAGTGTTGGCCATCTCTAATTATCCTTTGGTTGGCTCTTTTCGGATCCGTTTTAACTAAAAAATGTGTGAAATCCCAATTTCATCCCTGCAAAAGGAACTTTTATAAACAACTTACTATTTCGTTAAGTTGATCAAGAAGAAATGATGATATATCATAGTTTTTTTTAGTACGACAAAACGACACATCATTAGCATAGAAATAGATTAACAAATATTTAAATATGACCCTAAGACTTATTTTTTCAAATATAAGACATAATAACACACACATATATATATGTATGTATATATATATAAATACCAACTGGTAAATAATACCAGAATATCGTATAAATAATACCAGAATATGTATATACCAACTGACATAATATATAATACCAGAATAATAGCAGAATGTATAATAATACCAGAATATATAATAATACCAGAATACTTAAACCAAATCACTAAAAAGAACTCAAAAAAAAATGGTTGGAGATGAAGATAGGAGAAAATTCGGACACGCACAAGATGAAGTGAAGAAGTCCGGCGGCCACTGAAGACGACAAGGGTCATTGAAGAATCAATCGCCAGAGCTCCGGTAAAGGAATAAATCACCGGAGCTACGAATTTTGACAAGAATCAATCGCGAGGAATTTTGACAATATTCCTTTACCAGCGCCAGAGCTCGAGGCCGTAACTGGAGTTGGGATTTGAGGGAGGGGATGAACAGGGGAATTTGAGGGAGCTAGTTGTATGCCCTCCAATTGCTTCCAGAACAACAACAACAACGACGACCACTACTACCTCCACCTCCACCTCCACCTCCGAGTATTCGATCGGGATGAATCAAAAGGTTTATCCGATGCGGCTCCGGCACGAAGCCGATCCGACGTCGCAGCGGTTCGTCGACGCCGCTCACGCCGATGATTTCGAGCTAGTTTCGGAGCTCATTTCTCATAAACCCGACGTCAATGTAAATCACATTGGTACGGTATCACTGAAATCCAGAAAAACAGAGGTCGTGTTGAATGGCGAATCCGTGACTGAAGTTCGCGTTGAATTTGACGAGTTTAGGATTGACGTCACCGCGCTCTTCCTCGCCGCACATAACGGAAATGTTGCCCTCGTCAGAAAATTGCTGGTCATGATTTTTTCTCTTTATAAATAAATTATTGCTTGCTTTTTATTTTTAATAATTATTATTTTGTCGACATTTGAAATCTTCGTCGTTGTTCTGTAACTATAGTTAATTCATCTTTGAGGGAGCTAGTTGTATGCCCACCAATTTTTAAAGAAGTTGAACATGGGATTTTGTAGTTGATCTCGCAACAGTGAAGTTGCGCCTCTGCCGTCCTAAGGTTTACGAGAAACAAATTTGGGGAATGAGAAACTGATAGAACACGGATGAGCTGAAGTCATGAGGGTAAGGGAGGAATTGAACATGGGAATTTAAGGGCATTTGCGTATTTACACTTGGAGCCATTTTTAACTATTAAACCCATTTTCCGAGCACGATAGGGGGAGCTCGTGTAGAAATCCTGCTTGAAACCCGGGTCAATCATTTTGTCAGTCATTTTTAAAATGACTGACCCTGGTTTTAAAATCACCTACCAAAGCTACATAATTTCCTGTTCAAGTCGGATTAAAACCCATATAATGGCATACAACTACCTACCAAACGACCTCTTAAATTTTATAAATATTTGGGATGCAATATGTAAAAGAATAAAATTCAGGGTGTATAAAATAATTATATAAACTATATTATACTCCTCATCTCTAAAATAACGGTTTTACCCTTCTCATGTGACATCATCGTGACGTCATACAGGCAAAAAGTGACGTTTTTAGGTGCAGTTTTGTTGGAATAAAAGGTTGGACAGTTGGAAGCCAAAAAATAAAAGTTTGGACCGTAAACTGCCAAAACTTAAAGTTTGAATTGGTAACTGCCAAAAAAGGCCAAAATTTAGATATGTATCTCTATTTTTTCCTTTTTTTTAATTAATTGAGAAAATTGAATGAATCACGGAAAAAGTCATAAAATGCAAGTTGGGAGCAAAGAGTGGCGGGATAATTTTTTAGGTATTTAAGAGAAAGACTCAAATATAAGGAGTTTATTTTCATATATTACATGCATGCATGGGATTAAGGTGGTGTTTGCAAAATCTAGTGGAAAAGTAGAAGTTTAGAAGCTAAAAGCACCCCCACACCAGCTTTAAGATTGTGGGGTTTTTTAGCTTAAAAAAAGTTGCATAACCGAAAAAGCTTGATTTGCAAACACCCCAAAATCACTTATTCAAATAAAAAACTGATTATAGCTTTTTTTAAGAGTTTGCAAACACCACCTAAGAATTGTTTTATCGACTTTCTTTAAGAAAATGGCGAAATTGAACTAACTAGAATTTGGACAGCTATTCAAAAATCTTAGTGAGATACTAGATTATAATCAACTATATAGCCCATAGGAGACTACAACAACTTTCTAAAAACTCAATGCAATACATTTGGCACTGATTTTCAAAAAAAATTAGAGACAATAAAAATAACACGTGCTCTTTTTTCATTAGTGTTGTGAACTTTTTCATACAATCGGAACAATGTAACATAATGCTTAATTTATGCAGTAATATATTTCCACAATTTTATGATTCTCGAAATAAGTAGGTGGGGAACTAGGGATAAACAAAACTTTGATAATCTTATCATACCAATTTGTAATTTGAGCTTTACTGGACCACAACATAATAATATTCGGACACTTCCAACTTCCAAGCAGTGAATATGGGCATTGCTGGTCAAACTTTGAAAAAATTGTAATATTTTGGGGTAATTACATTAAACCCCCCATCGTATGGTCCATTTCTGAGTCAACCCCCTTAACTTTGTTTTCACTCAGTCAACCCCCCATCGTTTGCCAAAATCATCACTTTGCCCCAAGTCAAATTTTTTGCACTTTTTTCAGGGGTATTTTCGTCAAATGTTAAAAATTTTAATATTTGCTTTTAAAAAAATGTAAAATTTATTAATCGATAAATATTAATTTTCGCCAAAAAAAAGTTTTTTATCAACCAAATTTATTTCCGAATTTTTTTTTTCGGCAAAGATTTTTTTTTCGAACAAATTTTTATTTTCGGCAAATATTTTTTTTCGAACAAATTTATTTTTCGGCAAATATTTTTTTTCAGAAATTTTTTTTTTCAACAAATTATTTTTTTTGATAATTTTTTTTTCAACAAATTATTTTTTCGAAAACAAATTTGTCGAAAAAAAAATTTCTGAAAAAAAATATTTGCCGAAAAACAAAATGTTGTCGAAAAAAAAAAATTTGTCGGAAAAAAAAATTTGTTCGAAAAAAAAATATTTGCCGAAAAAAAAATTCGTAAATAAATTTGGTTGGAATTTTATTTTTTTGCGAAAATTAATATTTGTCGATTAATAAATTTTACATTTTTTAAAAATAAATATTAAAATTTTTAACATTTGACGAAAATACCCCTGAAAAAAGTGCAAAAAGTTGACTTGGGGCAAAGTGATGATTTTGGCAAACGATAGGGGGTTGACTGAGTCAAAACAAAGTTAAGGGGGTTGACTCAGAAATGAACCATACGATGGGGGGTTTAATGTAATTACCCCTAATATTTTTTATTCAAAGTTTCCAGTGACCATTGCAGGTCATTCTCATAACAATTTCATAACACTTGAAAGACAGTAAATATCATCACCAAATTTTACACTAATTCAGAGACATTTGATAATCTCATATCTAGTTCTAGCGTTGCTAGTTCCTCCATGTTCTGGAGCTCGCACTTTATAAAAAAGTTAAAACATGACGCGTAACAAAGTTGCTCGGTTGTTTTCTGTCCGTAATTACTAATTACTAAGATAAAAGGAAAAGAAGTCCGTAGTAGACTAGTAGTCATGGAAATAACTGTTGGGTACGTGCTGCACATAAACATGTGAATTTATAAATATAAACATACACATAAACATGATTATATTTCTAAAATCATAACAACATAAAATTAAACAATAATGTATATGTAATTAAATAGATAATAGACAATAAGATAAAATTTGACCTCTCCGCAACTGTAGAAAAATCCTTGGAGTGGATTAGACGAGTCAGAAAAATCCCGTTGAAGCATAGGACGAGTCGAAGGCTTAGCCCTCTCCCCTTAAGATCAATTTTCCCGGCTACCCTTCAAGCCCTCCGTGGGAAACGACCTCCCAAGGTACAATGTCCTCACACATTAAGGTAGTAAGTGAAAGACAATACTACCTTCTCAAATCGGACTCAAATAGTATTTGCAGAACTTAGAAAAAGAAAATGCTCATGATATGATGATGCTGAAAATGGTTTAGTGGTTTTGGATGCTTGGATTTGGATGATCTTCACAAGACTAGAGAGGCCCCTATTTATAGTTGAGAAAACATGTAACCATCATAATACATTAAGGGGAATATTTATTCTTGTCATTGAAGCCATTTGATTTTATTCAAATTCTTTTGACCACCATAAGTGTGTGATATAATATCCAATAAATCTGAATATTAACTCTTAAATATTATTTAATAAAATAAATAATATCTCATTTGCTTCTCATTAAGCAATTTTTAATTCACACACAAAATATTTGGACTCAATTCCAAATATCTCCAACAATAACGCCTAAGAATCAACTCGAACATTTAAATCTGGGAGATCATTTTCCAAGTTTGTTGGCATGTACTTCATCATCTTCGATTGATGCTCCTCGAGTTGGGTTGTATATATATATTGACCACATCCAACCTGCATAAACTTCCATCGCACCGATGTCTGAGCAATCTTTTTCCTTACGATGTTGTCCGTTTCTCTCGCAGGCCAGTGAGTTTCAATCTCAATCTTTTCCTTGATTATGTATCAACCGACTTCTATGCACACTTAGTTCGGTCATGCTTTCAAGGCACAACTCATCACTTGTGGTGGTGATCTCTTTGAGAAACCTGCCCGATTCGACTGAGCGAGTCAAAGTTCTCTCCTTTCACTTTCCATCAAGAGTAGAATTGTGCAAGTGTCTAGTATGATTGATTCTTCCATCCAAAGTACCTCATATTTTCTTGTTTTATCCATCATTTTCCTGTCTTACTACAATATGATCGTGAAACATCATCACTCCTACAATCACGCTCATAAAGTTCCTTATACATTGACAAAATACAAACAATGTTTCTAAGATATTCGTACGTCAAAATATAATGCAACTTGCTGGAATAAGCAAAATATTTGATTCTAATAATTAACCATAACTCTTATGAAATGAATAGCTAGAAAGATGCATGCCTTTTCTTTCTTTGAAAAGTTCTAACGGAATCACGAATACGACAACGGACATTCGAGACTCCAACTGATAGGTAAATGGACGATATTGAACTAAAATAAGGGACGCAACTTCACCCATTCTTTATTTACCTGTTCTAAACCTGGCAATAAATAAAGTCCCAAGAAGTGCTCATGGATAAAGACTTCTGAGGCAAAATTTCCCCAACAGAAAAATATATTTAGCATTACAATCAAGTGATTAGTACTAGATGGGTTACAGCGGAACATCTAATGCTTTCAGATCATAAACCCAATCTCGGGTCCAATCACCCGATGCATCCTTCACAATGGTACCAAAACCACAATTAAGAAAATTAATTAATTGTCTCAATTTCTGACAAGGATTTACAATGCTTAAATCCTTTCAAGTCAATAACAATAAGAATAACACTTACTGGTCCTACTAAAATAGAAACACAATTCTATTCCAATCAAACAGAGTAAAGAAGCAATGGAAAATTCAAAGAAAGGAACAATTTATTCTATGTAAAATACACGGAATGGTGTGAGACGAACTACATAAATATCCAATAATGTGTCTGAATCTTACAATAACCCCTTGCCAGATTTGCCACCAGTAGGCCTGTTTGCATAATTATCAGAATTGAGCAAGGCATTCCTTATTCCTGCAGATTGTACAGTAACTTTATTACATGCACAAAGCAGAAAAAAATGGCTATATAAACATGCTTCTAAGACAGGTTACGGAACTCTAAATCAAATTGTAGCGCAGTTTGCAACAGGCACAACACCATATAAAGTTAAATTAGGAAACATGAATTTGGTATCCGAATAAATGAAGTAAAGATGTTCCAAGCTCAAGAGCTACTCAATCTATTTGAATATAATTGACCATACAGGGTGATAATTTCTATATTAAATAATTTCATTCGTGTCATTAAATAGAAACCAGATCCTGACTATTTCAAGTTCCATTCACCCTCAAACGATGTTTTGAACATAATGCCCTGAATCGATCATTGACGGTTTGACTCTCAAAGCCAATTGTTGAATTTGCTGCCTATATTAACACATTTGCAGCGAGAGGTGGTGTTGTCAAAATGTTCGAAGAATTTATGAATTACTGGAAGGATTTTTATACAACCAAATTAAAGATATTTTATCTTCCCAAGTACTCAAAAGTGTTGCAGTGCTAGATACAATTTTGGACTACAAGACTACCAATGGCTACCATAACGAGATCATACTTCAAGAACTGCATAAATATATATATATATATATATATATAAATAAATAAATAAAAGCCCTAACCACCATTCATTGAGACTGAATATTAATTACAAAGATGTGTGGTATGCGAACAAGCCTATATAATGTCACTAGTCTCAAATATAGACCTCAATAAACTCTGATACGGAATAATAAAGCAATGAGATTTGAGGTGGTTAAGTCGATCAAATTCTGGTAACATAATTGACCAAAAAAGGTATTTCCAATAACGCGTGCAATAAACAAGTCTAAACAGACAAATGCCAGTCTACAAGGACAAGTCTACAAGGACAACACCACAGAAAACAAGACCGAAACTGTTTTCAAGAAAATGCATGTTTCAAAAGGAAGAGAGTTCACTACTCACGGTTGCGATTACGACTCTCTGGAGGCATGGTTCATCATGATTGGGCATCGAGCATAAGGAAAGATCCAAAGACAATGACCCCGCATACATTGAGACTTAAAATTAATTTCAAACAAGCCTATACGATGGAATAACAAAGCAATGAACTCTTGTATCAATATAGACCTCAATAGACTCTGATATGGAATAACAAAGCAATGAGACTTGAGAAAGTTAACTTGACAAAATTTTGTTAACGTGATTAGCCAAAAAAGGGAATTCAAATACCACGTGCAATAAACAATTCTAAACAGACAAATGCCAGCCTACGAGGACAACACCCAAGAAAACAAGCCCGAAAACCGTTTCAAAGCAAATGAAATGTTTCACCAAGAAAAAATATATATTTCAAAAAAGGAAGAGAGTTCACTACTCACGGTTGTGATTATGACTCTCTGGAGGGCATGGTTCATCATGATTGGGCATCGAGCATAAGGAAAGATCCAAAGATAATGCCACTCTATTTTTTCACGCTGACCAGCCCGATAAATACGTTCTAAGCTCTTGGTTCCAAGCTGATAACGGAAAAGGAACCTGCTTGTTGACAGAAGAACTTCATTGCTATGAGGATAAAAAACACAAGTCCTTAACTCTAAACCATAATTCGATCGAAATTTTGCCAGTGCTGTGCAATGACACAAGTCAACCAAGTTTACGCTGTGTTTCAAGACCCATTTGAAACCATCATCCAGCACCCAGAACTGAAGATGCGAATCAACGCGGTTGGAATAATACAAGCACCCCCTGGACGTCCCAATAGTCCCATAACCATTATCTTCATCTTTATCTGGAAGTTCTAAAGCCGAAGCGCGCAAATTTAGACAAGACTCTTGAGAACTCACTTTTCCAAGGTCAATACATATGGCAAACTTTGCTACGGATAACTTATACAAGACCCCTTTAAAATAAATGGTTCGTCTAAGAGATTTAAAGCCATAGATTCTAGGGTCCATGGGAATAAAGTGGGTGGACCATGTTTGAGTCTCGGACCAGAAAATGTCCACCATTGGTGGGCTTGAAAGGGTGGCGTAGTTTGGCGTGAGAGAGAAGTGAACAACTCTGTAATGTAGAGAAATGCTAGGATCGAATGCAAGAAAAGCACGGAACGGAGCAGGGTGCTTGTGAGTTGGATAAATAGGGAGACGGACAGACTCCATTGTGAGGGGATTATACACCGAATACTGAATAGGGATAGCAGAATTACATGCCAAGAGAAGTAAACCGTTGCAACAATCTTGGAAATCATGAGGATGCTCCAAGGAGGACAAGAAACTTGAACAGTAATCGCCAGAGTTGGAATCTTCGCTGCCACGATTAATAAGAAATTTGATCACTCTACTAAAAGGTATTGTGATATCGGATGTGAGGAAAATAAAGCCAGAGAGTTGGGCAGAGGGTGAAGGTGGGGAGATTTTGGGAATGCAGAGATCAGAAATCATGAAATGCCAAGGTTTGGAAACAAGTTTGAATTTGGTGAGGTGTTTATCGGGTAGGCGAAGGAGGATTTCCAAAATTACATCACACGGCAACTCGCGGCCATGTTCATCCATCCGGAATAAGTAATTATTATCAATATCTTCTTGATCAGCAGTCCTGTGTTCCTTCTCATTTGTTTCGACTTCCTTGCTCTCACAACAACCCGTTGAACGTACTACTACTACGGTACCCTGCGAGAGTTGGTAAACATCGATCACAAGCAACAAGACAGTGAGTATATCATATCTCCGACGGACATAATATAATCAAATTAGTAAAGTGGGACATATCAATTTCAAAAAAAAAAAGAATCATAAATAAGTGATCAGAAACCCTAATTTGCATCTTATTCAGATTATCGATTGCGAAAACAGAAATCACCTGCATGATTATAAAGCTTCGTTCTTGAAAATGGCTTACAGTTTGGCTGCTGCTACAATACGCCGCTGGAGTGGTGGCGGCAAAGAGTCACAATATACAAGTTGAGAGCAAAAAGTGGCGGGAGAATTTTAGGTATTTATTTAAGAGAGAGTAGATCCCAAATATAAGGAGTTTCTTTTCGTATATTAACTAACAAATGGAGCACGCGGTTCCAGCGAGCATAATTCTTTTTTCAATGTCATTCTATGTGGGTTAAAGAAGAAGATTTATCTAGATAACATGTCCCATTAATTCTGAGTAGAACAATGGAAGAAAAGCAGATTATGGGAAAAGTAAGTCATTAATTATAATTAGTAATATAATTAATTAGTCTAACTTAATTTGTAAGGCTATTTTGGGGATTTAATAAGAAATTTTCACAATATAGCTAAAACACAAAGGTTAAAGTTGGAAATCAAAAGATTGGTGTCACAATGGGTTTTTTTATATAATAGTATATAGATTATAATGCTTAAGTAGATAGTAATAAACAAAACTTTAATTCATATGACATATATCTTGTTTCTATATTATTTCCTTCATAAAAAAAAATTAATAAGAAAGTACTAAAAATTACATATAAAAAAAACAACAATATTTTGGTCCTTCAATATAAAGATTAAATTATACGATAAAGAGATATTTTGTGTCTTTATCTACTAGGAGGCTAACTTAGAATTTTAGCATAACACAAGATATTAAGTAAAATTTTAGCATAGCACAAGATATTAAGTTATAAAAAAAATTATATTATTAATAACAGAAATTTCATCTACCTCTCCTGAAGTATTGTCGAGCTTTCCTCTAGATTGAAAATTCCTATGTTGTTTGATGAGTGTCTAAAGCACTCATTATTAGACCTCAGTTATAACAAGTTAATTGTGAGTTCCTTAAATATTTAGTTTATTTCAATGCATATACATGTATTTCAGGATTTTAAGGTTTGTTGGTAGAAACAAAGCATTTTAGTGGAAAACGAGCTAAAAGAGAACGTATTCACATAAGTCTATAGAGGATCGTCAATTGAAGAGTCCAATGAATACAACTACAAGTGGCTTGGGCAAGGAACAAATGATGTAAAGCCAAAGCACCAAAAGCTACACAATGAAGAGAAGTGAAATAAAGTCATGAATTCAAGACATGTGTCTAGTTTCCAACATGTGTCTAGTTTCCAAATCAAAAAGTTGTTCTTGATTTTGACATTTAGAGATGAAGTTATAACCAAAATCTTTAATGAAGTAGCGCAAAGCATAAAGCAACGCGACCACCGTTGCACAAGCAGACAACGGCGCAAATCATGTGCTACTAAAGCAGTGTGACCCGCACGACATCAAAAGAAGACGTGCGACTTAGCAACGCGCCTTGGCCTAGAAACATCGGAAACCCTAATTCGCGCCTAACAACCACTTGTACTAATAAATAACACCAAGGCGATGCGATTCTCAATATCTCAAGTCATTTCTACACGCCTACAACACATCCTACGCCTCATCAGCATCTTCAGAACATCACGACACATCCATCTATCTTTTGAGATCATTAATAAAGTCTTTCAAAACAAAAATCTAGTCAGATGAAGCATAACAATGGAGATTTAAGATAGAAACACCAAGCCCTCCATGATTGAGAGTTTATCTTTTCTTTACTCTTTTATTATAATGTTATTTTTTGTTTGTGTTGTTGAACTTGAAATCTTTATGTAGTAACACTTTGGAGAACGGAGTAATGACTATTTATGCACAATGGACTTTTAGTTATAAAATCATTTTGAGTTTTATGTGTTTAGATGTAATTCATTTTATATGTTACATTTCTGATTTATACAATTGAAGAGCGCTACGTGTCACGTGGCTAAGCTACGTGTTTGATTTATGCGCTAGAAGTAGGCTAACCCAACTTGTGCATAAGCTAGATCACACATATACATGTCTTTGATTATCCAATATAGTTAACACATGAGAATGTTGAATTGGTTACCAAACTTTAATTCTTCTAGATTGATCACCTTATGAGTAGATCTTTAAAAAGAGACGAGGGAATTTTAGGCGCCACTAATGCGACACTAGAATTTTCGTAAATCATTAAACACATTTGAGCTTAGCATTATGAAATTCACTAACGTGGAATTGACGGGTTGTCTATGAATCACGTAATAAATAATTATGAAATCCAGTGTTTTTAAAACCGGGCCGGATACTGAACCGGTGAACTTACGAATTATAGGTTCGATCGGTCGAATCGGTTAAACCACTGGTTGAACCGGTCGACGATATAAAACATGCATATTACCCAAAATAATATATATATATATATATATATATATATATATTCATGTATTTTTAATATACTTTAATTGTTCATACTTACACACGTGTAATATGCTTAATTTAGTCAATCATATTGTAGTTATTAAAGTGTCAAAGAATAAATAGTAATAAGAAAAGAAAATAAAAGACCTACATAATAAAAACGTATTACTAAACATACTATATTATTACAAAGAAATTACTTATATGCATACAAAGCCCATAACTACTTTTTATGGAATAAGCCCAGCCCATAGAAGTAACAAAAACCCTACATTAAGTGCAATTAACCTAAGGTCCCTCACTTACCAGCACAGGCTGCGCAGCTCTGAATAATTTTTCTTCTTACCTTCCTTTTTTTTTCCTAATTTCTTTGTTCATGCATGAAGCTCTATTCAATTCGTTTGTTGCCAAAAAATACCAGGGCTAATAGATCTTGCAGATTTTATTTCTTGCCAAAGATTAGCAGGGAAAATAGAGGTCGGATTTTTCAGTTTCTTGCCAAGAAAAGATAAATAAAAGCTATTTTACTAAAAAAATCGGTTTTTGGAGCGGTCCGATTCGCCGATTTAACCGGTTTTTGGCCGGTTTTGAGCGGTTCAGATCGCGTTTCATGAACCGCGATTTTTTGAGATGCTCCGGACCGGACAAGGCACCGTTCACCGGTTGAACCGGTCGGACCGGCCGGTCCGGTCCGGTTTTCAAAACACTGATGAAATCGGACTTCCAATACACTTCATCGATCTTCTATTCTTGCTATTTAATTGATTTTGTAATTATAATCAAAGCCTTAAGTCTTCCTATTATTTGATTCATTTTGTCTATCAAGAGAACATTGTAATTACATACTCTTGTTGGGATCAATGTTTGGGGCATAAACTCTTCATTTTATTTTTACGTGACCTTGCACTTGCGAACACGTAAGTGAAGCATATTCATTGCATACATCTTATAAACTACCGCTCGCCACACATTGTTAGGTGGAAAGTTATATTTTAAGGGTAAATACATTATTTAATACAATGAGTAAAATAAAAACATGGAATCATCTACTACATATAACTATGCTGAATCAAATGAATGTATTTATTTTATAATTATATCTCATCATACCCTTACACTGGTGCAAGTTTTTATTTTTTTTTTGGTAATTGTTTGTAAACGGGTTTTATGGTAATTCTTTAAATTAATATATTATTTTTATGTTTTTGGTAACCAAAAAGAAGTAAAGGAGCCCTTAAGCTAAATCCGCGTACAAAATATGTGCTAAGCCAGGGGCGAGGTTAGTGACACACTAAACTCGTCCTAGGACTCGTGTGCAGTTCTTGACATCGCGTTTGCTGCTTTGTTCGCCCTTCTTCCAATCCAATGGAACTCACAATCTCATGATATAATAATATACTCGATGTCGATGGTACTTATCTTAGATTGCAAGTTAACTTAGGATCAAGTTCTCTGCATAATTTTTTTTTTTTTGGTAAATTTAAGATTGCATGACGAAAAAAAAATCCTCACTTCCATAAAATAGAAAAAAGATATATAATTATTCGTAAGTCATATTTCACTCTCTAGTTATAGTTAACTGCTAACTCTTAGAAAAACTACATTGGGAATTAAATAAAATAAAAACCTTTGAATGAAATTATTTCTAAAACTAGCTAACAATAACAATCATAAAATGACCCAAAATAGACTAATTACTTATTGAGCACAATTTTTAAGCAATATGATCAAATTGTACGTCATATCTTTTGAGTGATCAATACATACACTCCACATTCTCATGAGTAGCGCAAGTTCGTAAAAATTGCGTTTGATCCCAGTGTTTGTGATGGTTTTTACTTTCTACCGCGCGAACTTTGAAGTTTTCGAACCGCACAAAGGTAAAGTGTTCCTAATTGAGTTTTCCTTCCTTGTTTTAGATAAATCCGTAATCCTAAGAATTGTTTCTTTCTTTGTATCTGGTTATAAGTATCACAACATTAAGTTGTATTACAACATCCCCAAGGACTAAGCCCGTTTTTTACGGGTTAATGTAATTCTTATGCTCAAAATGCCAAATCCCTAATTTAGTTTTCATTCATTTTTTTGATAAATCCCTATTGAGTTTTCATTTTTTCTTTTTGTTTGATAAATCCACGAGTTGTTCCCTTGTTTCTATCTGGTTAACGATCAGTTTTTCTAATTGAGTTTTACTTCTTTTTTGATAAACCCCTAATTGAGTTCCCTTTTGTGTTTGTTTGATGAATCACAAACGGGCGAGTTGTTTCCTTATTCTTATTTGTTTAATGTTAAACCCCTAATTGAAAAACTGTTTTCTTCTTTTATTTTTTATTGCTATTAACGATTTTGTAAACTTATTTATTTGAACTAATGTTTTTGTTTATTACCTAATATATGGTATGTAACGTATATGTATTTTGCAGGAAAATGAGGTTTTGGAAGGGTTGTCTTGCAAGATTGATGGCATGACGTACGTTGTTTAGTTGGTCCCCTTCAATGAATACAATTAGTTATATCATTTTAACCTCAAATTCCTTAATAATTAAACTTAAGCAAGCTAAGTTTAAGGGAGGTTCATGTGATGGCTCGTATGCTAACATTATATTATATGTTAAAACTTTTGAAATGCTTTTATTTTGATCCCACGAGGTTAAACCTCGTTAATTACCATCTTCAAATATAATCTTACCAAGTGATCATCAGGATTCTATAGAGTAGAGGATCTTAAAGAGAAAGAATAAGTGAGAGAAAGAGATAAAGTGTGTTGAAAGCTATGCTATTGAGTTGAAAAGTTTCCTTGATATCTAAAAGAGTGCAAGCTAGGGGGTACTTATACAAAGATTTGAGCTCAATGGACGACATATATCAGTATAATCTAAAAGTCCTAATTAAAGATTTTACACTATTCTTAGGAGAATCCCAATGATAAAATGTACAAAAGACGCTAGACGCTACCTATCTACATGATGGATCCTTAGTGTTGGAAAACTGTGGAGTGGCCCCAAAAGTCTCGATGCATGATCAGTCAATCATGTGCGGAGCACTAGTGCATGCGACTGACTAGATGGCATGGGTGCCTGCGCATCGGATAAAGCGGGAGTGTGGCCACCCATGAGATCCTTCCCTAACGCCCGGGAATCCACATTAAACTATTTCTCTTTCGACCACATATGAAATGAAGATTAATCACTTATATGTCTATACTTGATTTTTAGGTCCCTTAACACTTAACACTTAATGGCAACTTATAAAGAAGAATTGAATTTTGACTATGATTTTAATTCGTTCCAGTCATTGCTCGAGAAAAGAGTTCAAGTCCATTCTCCTAGCAACGGAGACGAGGAAAGACTTCAAGCATATTCTAGATGCAAAAGAGAGGAGGAGATATAAGAAGAACCCATGAGAAAACCAACAACAACATTTCTAGCTTATTCTAACGGCACAAGAGGGGATCACATATTAAAAGAGACCTTGAGAAAACCAACGACACTCTACATTGCACCAAATACTATGTTCTACACTACTACTTATTGTCTAGCGCTTGCCTTGCTAGTTCTTCCATGTTCTGGTGCTCACTTCTTAAAAGAGTTAAACCATGAAAACGCAAAACAAAGCTGAACAATTAAAGTTGCTCTGGTGTTTTCTGTTCGTACTTACTAAGAATCGAAGGGAAGAGAAATTGGTAGTAGTCATGAAACCTACGCCTAAGAATCAGCCCATACTGTCATACTTTTAAATCTAGGAAGTCAATTTCCAAGTTTGTCGGCATTACTTCATCATCTTCCATTGATGCCTCCTCGAGTTGCGTCGTATGTATTAAGTATTAACCATATCCAACCGGCATAAACAATCATTACACCAATGCATGGGTAACCTTTTCTATGATGTTGTCTGGTTCTCTTGGTGGGCAGTGAGTTTCAATCTCAATCTTTTCTTTAATTATGTTTTAGCCCACTTCTATACATCCTTAGTATGGTCAAGCTTTCAAGGGAAAGCTTATCACTTGTGGCGGTGGTCTCTCTCTCTCTCTGAGAAGCATGTCTCTTTCATGGATTCCTCCAACTGAGTCAGAGTGTTCTCCTTTCATTTTCCACCAAGAGTAGAAATGTGCAAGTGCAAGTACGATTGATTCTTCCTTACAGACCTAATAAGGGCAAAGGGCAGCCCGGTGCACGAAAGAATTCTCGCAATGCGAGAGTCCGGGTAAGGGTCCCACCGAAAGGGTGTATAAGGGGCAAGCCTTTCCGTGTCAAATTTGACAAGAGGCTGCTCCCAGGGCTTGAACCCGTGACCTCTCAATCACACAACAACGCCTTTACTGGTGCGCCAAGTCTCCCCTTATGTATTGTTACAAACCTAATATGTATTGTAAATAACTGAGAAGAAAAAAAATACTTATTTCGCGAGTGTCTATCGACAAAATATATAGCTAATTACAATGATAAGCTCATCTTCTCTGGCTTTATCGATCATTTTCCCGTATCACTACAGTATGATCATGAAAACATCATTCCTCCTACAATCACGCTCATAAAGTTCCTCATTCAATGCCTCTGCTTGTGAAATATTCATGGGCGAATAATTATTTCTGCCCCGTAACTTTGCAAAAAATTACTTTTTGCCCTTTTTTGCCCGGTCCTATTTTTTCTGCCCCTTTTGTTTCCAAAATCCTATTAAAAATGCCAAATTTTACCAGATCAGCCAAAAATGTTGACGTGTCTGTCCAGTCACGTAAATGCTAGTCCAGTCAATAAAATGCTACTGCCACGTCAGAATTTTGGCTGAGAATCACGTTTTCTATCCCAAATATAATAACACGACAACACACATTAACGTCAATTATTTCACACTTTTCAGACAAAATCCACAAAACCCTAACCCCTATTTGAAAACCCTAAAATCGCGACTACCTAAATTCTCTGCAATCGATCGTACTCGAAGTACTTGTTACACCAGAAGATGATGAAATTGCGGCCCCCTTAGAAGTGGATGACCCTGCCCCCGATTACGGTATGTTAAAGTAGTATATTGCTTCTATATTTGTGCTAATGTGATTATTTGAGTTTAAACGTTTAAGCATTGTTAGTGGGTGAGGAATCCGACAGCTTTTTGTTGGTAGTGGTGTGAAGATTCCATTTTTGTACTTGTTATTACTATTTAAGTGGGGGTATTAGGGTTTGTTCGAAAGTGCATGGTCCCATACCACGTGCTCCTTGATTTGTTTTGTGCTTTTGTTGCATTCCATGCTCTTTTTCGCATTAAAAGCGTATTTTTTATGTGTTGGGTATTTGACAAAAGTGTCCTTTTCTTTATTGCAGAATCTATAAGTGGATTTATGACTTTAGTATATCACTTTGGTGGTGGGTTTCCCACAACACCCATGCATGGTGGTGTATACATAGGAGGTACTAAATGGGTGTATGACTATGTGTTGTATAAAGAGGTAAAAAGAGCATTCTTGGACAAGATTGCATCTGATATCGGAGTGTGTGGTAGGAAAAAGTACTTCATGCAGTTCAATGATTATATTATTATTGTTAGTAATGATGGGTGGTTACATAATGCATGTAAGGAAGTTTTGAAGGGTAGGAGACAGTTGGGGAGACAGTTGGGTGTTTTTTTGGTAGATCCTAATAACCAGGTTGTGGTTTTGGAGAGGGTAATTGGTGAAAGGGCTGATATTGTTGAAGTGGAAGCTGATGTGGGAAATGGTGGTCCTCCACCTGTTGATCAAGAAGCAGGAGGTAAAGACAATGGTCAAAGTGGTACAGATGAACATGTTGGTAATGATGAAAATGGTGATGTGGCTGATGAGGGTAATCCAGTGAGGATTGATAAAGGTAAGGGAATTGCTGCTGAGGTGCTAGAAAGTGATGAAGAGGAAGATGATGAGATGTATGTTGCATCTACTGAAGACTCAGATGATGAGTTATATGAACATATTGATAGAATTGATGAAGAATATTTGAGCTATGCTGATGATGAAGATGTTGTACCTGATCAAAACACAGAAGGTGTTGCAGGTGACAATGGTGTTCCTCCACCTGCTGCAGGGGACACTGGTGCTGAAGCTTCAGATTGCAATGAACAAAACTCAAACTCAGATGATCCAGATATAGCACTGGTTGATCACCTTCCAGCTTGGAGATTGAATGAGACTGGTCAAGTGGAAGAAGAAACATGTAATGAAGTGTTTAAGAAGAATGACATGTTTGACCCAAGCTTCAAACTGAAGATGAAATTTGTGAGTAAGAAACAACTTCACTTGGCAATTCAGTCTCATGCCATTAAAGAAAGAAGGGGTATCAAAGTCCATAAGAGTGATCCAAAAAGAGTATACTACAGATGTGAGGATTGTGATTGTCTCTGGAGGCTTCATGCTCTGAAGGTTACAGATGAGGAGTGCTATCAAATCATGAAGTATAATCATGTCCACTCTTGTGCTGAGAGTTTCTATGTCAGCAACCTAAAATTATCATGGCTTTCTGAAAAGTTTTTGGATGTGTTCAAGACTGATCCAAAAATAAATACCCAAGCTTTCCAGATGGATTCCATCAAGGCCCTCCATGTGAATGTGACATTCAATCAAGCTTACAAGGCAAAGACAACCTACATGAGCAAGTTGGAGGGTACACCAGCTTATCAATATTCTAAGTTGTTTGAGTAACAAGAAGAGTTGAGAAAACCTAATCCAGGGACCATATAGCCATTTGCACATATGAGGTTGGTGGTGAGACAAGGTTCAAGTGTATGTACATATGCTTCCAAGCTCTGAAGGATGGATACAAGGCAGGGTGCAGACCCTTCATTGGTGTAGATGGTGCTCACCTAACTGGTCCTAATGGAGGGATATTATTAACTGCAGTTGCATTGGACCCTGCTAACAGCATTTTCCCAATAGCATATGTTGTTGTAGCTGTTGAGAATACTGATAATT
Organism: Linaria vulgaris; assembly: GCA_948329865.1. Classification (NCBI taxonomy): domain Eukaryota; kingdom Viridiplantae; phylum Streptophyta; class Magnoliopsida; order Lamiales; family Plantaginaceae; genus Linaria; species Linaria vulgaris. The sequence continues at coordinate 81,649,260 of OX415253.1, forward strand.
GGACGTGGTTTTTATCACTGCTGAGGAAGGATTTGGAGATTAATGACCCCACCAAACTTACTTTCATTTCTGACAAGCAGAAAGGCTTAATAAATGCCTTCAATGAAATATTTCCTGGTGCATGTCATCGTTTTTTTGTAAGGCACATGATTGGTAATGTTGGTCATGCTGGATTCAGTGGCTTAGACTACAGTGATGCCATCTGGGATGCAGCTAACCAGACAACAACAACTGAATTTGATGCATCAATGAAAAGATTGGCTAGTATGTCTAAAAAATTTGGGAGGTGGTTTAATGACAAGGAAAAAGAGCACTGGACCAAATCGCATTTCACTACTACAGCATCTACTGATCTAATTTTGAACAACTGTTGTGAGAGCTTCAATAGCATTCTGTTGCCAGCAAGGGAAAAGCCTATCCTGACAATGCTAGAATGGATTAGGGAATACATAATGATGAGGCTTACCAAGAACATGGATAAAGCTCTCAACAGATGGTGTAAACTTAAACCTTCAACTCAAAGAGTTCATCTGACTCCTAATATTCAAGAGAGAATTAAGAGGGTCACCAAGCTTGTCTCTTCATGCTTCCCTATGAAATGTAGTGCCATTAGGTACCAAATTGGTGGCTATGATACAACACAACACTGTGTTAACTTGGAGGATCAGACATGCTCTTGCAGAATGTGGGACCTTACAGGAATTCCCTGTAAACATGCAGCTAGTGCAATTTTGCATAGTGGTGCACAACTTGCAGATTATGTGGCTCACTGGTACACCCTTGAAACATACAACAAGGTGTACCAGATTGCCATATATGGTGTGCCAGGGACTGCTCTATGGACAGATGATGAGTATATTCCTCCTATGCCTCCAAATTTTGGAAGGCAACCTGGTAAGCCAAAGAAGGCCAGGAGGAAGGGTCTAAATGAAGCTCCTCCTGTGAGGGCAAAGAGGAATGTAGCTGATATTCCAGAACCAATTGATGCTGGTAGGCAGCAGAGTACTGTGAAATGTGGGACTTGTGGCCAAAAAGGTCATAACAAGAAGACTTGTGGAAGAAGGAGAGAACAGGGATCTGCAGGAGTAAGTACTAAAATTTCAGAATTTATTAGTTATTTTATTACACTTCTTGTCATTTGTATTTGTCATGCTAAAATTACCATATTATAGGTTGCAAACACTGGGTAACCAAGCAACCCTGATAATGGTACATCACAAGGATCAACCCCTCAAGCTCCACCATCTGTGGTTCCAGACTCCACCAGTCAGGTTCCACCATCTCCACTGCAATCTGTTGGGGAAGACTTGCAAAATGGACCAGACTCCACCCCTCAAGCTCCACCATCTCCCCTGCAACCTGAAGTTGATAGCTTGTATACAGAACCTATCTCAGCAAATCAGGCTCCACCAGCTCCTCTGCATTCATCACAAGCTGGTGAATCATCAGGGCATATCAGAGTTAAGAGGGCAAAGTCAATTGTGTATGTACTACCTGAAAACGACTTCACATTGCAACAACCTGATGTGGTGGTCAATGAATTCCCTAAAAATCTGGGGGTGGAAGTTAGTCAAACTTCAAGGTCTATTAGAAGAAATAGGAGAGGGAGGGCTAATGTTGTTGTGCCAACTGAGAATGATACAAGTTCTTGTACAACCTGAGGCAAACCAAGTTGTAGATGATGATGCTGTGGACACAGACAATCTAGATGTGGTGGACATTGACTGCATTTTCCAAACATCTAGATCATTAAAGAGAAAAAAGAGAGATGGATATAAAAAGGTAAAATGCAGAAAATGATTTATTTTTTCTATGTTTGTGTAATTTGTACAACATAGACCTGTCTAACTGAAACTTCTTTAATATAGACTGTCAATGTGAGGATTGCAGGAGAAGGTGTACTGTCACCACCACTGCCAACCATTATAGGACCAGTTCAAAAGAACAATAAAAGGGCAAGAGATGAGGAGCTTGTAGCCCAAACAGCCATAGAAAGAACTGCAAATCCAGTTGAAGACCTTATTTGCTTGAAGCAGGGCTGGGTGACAGACTTGGTTAATAAGAGAAAGAATAAACCAACACCTAAGGTCACAACTCAACTGGTAGAAAACCAGGCTATGATAGGAACTCATGAGAGCCAATGTGATCTTGGACAAGGTACTTCCAGGAAATATGTAAAGCTGTCAGAGTTAAGTACCTTTATGACCACAAATAACAAAAGCAGCAAGAGAGACAAGGATATGGGGACTGTTGCCAGCAAGAAGAAAGGAAGGGGGAAGAAGAACTAGAAAACCTGATGGCAATGGATATCAGATTAAGATCATTTTTATTTTGACAAATGCATAGTGTGCTAGTCTGTGGTGATGTAGTGGTAGGATTTTGATCATCACCCCTGGTCACTTTGCAATTTTGGGGGCAAAATTTGGTGCTGTTAGGTCTGTTTAGGGCTGGATGAAACAGTGTAATTTTGGTCACAAAATTGATACTTCATCTTTATTATATTCTATGGGGAGATTTGTGTTTTGATTATATGATGGTTTATCTTAATGTTGGCATTTATTTTTCATTATGAGTTGTTTATCATAACAAATTTTGTGGAACTGAACAAAATTCTGGAACTCAATTTATTCATAAAAGTAAAACTATGAAATACATGGAACTGAACACTTAAACATCAAACACTCCAATTGTCATCATCCCCTTACACTAAACAATATAGAAAATACACTACCACCCTACAAACACTGAATCATCCCCCTACAGAACTATACACTGAACAATGCAGTATAATAAACATCAAACATTAAATCTTCACCAAGCATTTACAGATTTAGTCACAATGTCACTACCACCAAAACCAGCTAAATCTTCATCATAATCATCATCTGGAACATCTTCAATCTCTTCTAGAGCAACTTCCTCTTCAATAAACTCTTCCTCTTCATATATACCTTCCTCACCAGGCAAGAAAGCACACTGGTCTCCTGACATATATACCTTCCTCACCAGGCAACAAAGCACACTGGTCTCCTGACATATATACCTTCCTCACCATACATTCTGAAATAGACCTCCCAATGGGTCTCCTGACAATGAATGAAGTACATAAATAACAGGGAATATTTAAGTGATAAAGATAAAAACAAGCAAAAGTGGACTGTTTTGTACCACAGGCTCAATCCAATAATAGGTTGCTCCAATAATGACCTACATATCTTCACCTTCAATGGAAACACCTGGGAGATCAAAAACCTCTGGAAAAGTATATATTTCAACCTCATATCTCAGATTTTCCTCTCCAATTGGCCCTCCAATAATGGAGAACGAACAAGAGTCTCCAACTCGGGTTTGATTATTCTCAGACCCCTCCTCAATGCATGAATATTTGATAGCCTATGCCTTCTCCCATAAGTGACTAACCTATCCAAGAAAATAGTTTCTACCAATCTCGAGAAACACATATCCCTAGTCATGTAAACAATGTATGGATTAATTTATAAAGAATTACACTATTTTATTCACATATTTATACCATAAATCCACTTGTTGGTGCGAATAGGGGTGATGAATCAACCAAACAGTTGTGACCTTTGAGATAGGGGGAGGGGAGAGATGAAACAAGGCATAAATTTAGATGGCTTTTCGGTCACAATCCTTTATTAAACCATCACACCCCAAACCGTTACAACACTTTAATCGAACAAACACCACATATGAACCTTAAACGACTGAATACATATGACAACCTAAATCAAACCATTTTCAGACTTTAATCAAACACACACCACATATGAAACTTAAACGACCGAATACAAATTCAATACATCTTAAACAAGACAACCCATAAAACCACAATAATCATTACACTAGCCCTAACCCGACCTCCAAGCTTCTTGTTCTCCATTTGAAGATGCTTTACCTTCTCTTCGAGTTCCTTATTTGTTTTGTCAAACAAACTTTGCAATTTTTCAATAGCGTGATTCGACTTCAATTCGATATCTTTTTCGAGTTTCTTGACTTTGGACTCGCTCCTTTCGATTCTCCCCAGCAAAATAGGAACAACAATCCTCCATCTTTCACAAACAGGTGGATCTTCCCAATAAAATAACTTGCACCCTAATTTACCTTTCCAACATCCGTGGAACCTTCGACCGGGATTTGCACCCGTCGTAGCCACCCAAGCGACAACGGTTCTTCCACAATTGCACTGTAGGTGCGATCTTATCGTGTATTCAGACATTTTTGTGAGGTACAATATGGAATCGAGATTTCAATTTGGGGGTTAGGGTTCTACCGAGTGAATTTGGAATTTGAAATAATTGACGTTAATGTGTGTTGTCGTGTTATTATATTTGGGGATAGAAAACATGATTCTCAGCCAAAATTTCGACGTGGCAGTAGCATTTTATTGACTGGACTAGCGTTTACGTGACTGGACAGTCACATCAACAGTTTTGGCCGATCTGGTAAAATTGGGCATTTTTAATAGGATTTTGAAAGCAAAAGGGGCAGAAAATCAACAACAACACTTCTAGCTTATTACGACACAAGAGGGGATCAAATATTAAAAGAGATCTTGAAAAAACCAACAACAACACTATACATTGAACCAAATACTATGTATTATACATACTTTTTGAGTAAAATAATATTGTACCAAGTAAAGTAATTAAAGCAATTTTGAATAAATACATGGATGGATCTCGCTTTGCTCAACATGGAGGTGAGTTGCTTCCACTAATATATTTGTTGCGTGCGACTTGCTCTTTCCTAACGCGAGTTGCAGGGTTTTATTTTGCATGTTTCGTGGGAGTAGCTTTTTTCGTTCGGGGAGTCACTTAGTTATCTTTTATTGTTAGCATGTGAGTTGCCATGCCCACTTGAAATCAATTGGAATTTTCTTGACGACGTGGTTTTTAGGGCAACCCTTCTTGTAGTTGCTCACTTTGCAAAGCGAGTCGCTCGTGGTTTCTAGTGGAGAGTGACGTGAGTTGCTCAGCTATCCAGGCGAAACACTAACTTTTCTCTTTGTTTCCACCATCGTCTTTACATTGAGAATGTCAAGCAGACTTGTCCTTCCTTACTCCCTCACCATGTTCCCTTTACTCCAAAATCACAACTTTTTGGGAGTTTTGTTCATATTGCTTGCCGGGCTCCTAACCATACAAAAGATAAAATAAACAAGTAAAAAGATACTAAAACATGACAAAGGCTAAAAAATAGATATGAAAAAGTGCCTAAACGATATGAGTGTTTGAACACTCATCACAATATTTACAAATTTAATTTAATTTAATTATCAATAAAAACAAACTATTATTTTGATTTATATTAGCTCTTACATCGGTTAAGGGTTAGAAAAGCAACACAAGTGTGGAAATTAAATAATGAATATATAGATATTTAATTTATTTATGATATCACAAACATCCACGTGGATTATGCGTGTTGATCATTAAATAAGGACTTCTTTTTTGTTGGTAGAAAAGAGAAAAACAAGGGGACATTATCCCATATCCGACTTAATCAAACTAAGGTGGTGTTTGCAAACTCTAGTGGAAAAGTAGAAGTTCATAAGCCAAAAGCACCCTCACATCAGCTTTAAGATTGTGAAAGCTAGATTTGCAAACACTCCAAAATCACTTATTCAAATAAAAAGCTGATTATAGCTTTTTTTTAAGAGTTTGCAAACACTACCTAACTACGGGGGAAGGGGGCTATCCCAAAATTGAACTTGTACTCCGTCAACACTAGCTAACTTGCACAAACTATCTGCGACTTTATTTGCTGATCATGGGATCCACTTGATGGTTGCGTTCCATGGCATATGGAGGAGTTCTTTGCATTGCTCAACAATCGTCACATACTCCGGTTGCACCTCTATCTCCCCTTGTACCAACTTATACGTCGTAAGGGAGTCCGTTTCAATCTCTAATTTCAGCACACACCGTTCCCACGCAAACTTCAAGCCTTGGTTAATCGCTTCCAATTCCGCCGTGTCCATGGTGGGTGCCATCAACTCAGCCCGAAATCCCCAACACCGCCACTATTATTCTACATCGACACTGGCATCGATGTTCAACTTAACTCAACCCGACGGTGGTCTCTTCCACTGCACTTCCTTAATTACACGAGTCCTCCTCTTCCCATCGCGTAAGGCACAATACAAGAGATTAATATTGAAGATCCGCTGCGCCACACTATCTTTTTTTCCTCCAAACACCACCGCGTTCCTATACTTCCAAATATTCCACAAACATACGGCAAACACCCAACTCCAGTGTTTCTTCGGCGCAATAGAGCTGGGTAAAGGCGCATCGCACAAGTTTGCTTTCAACCACTTTGAGTCATCCAACTGATCGAATGCACCCTGATTACTCTGTGGAACAATCCGCCGCCAGACCTCTCTAGCCGTGCGACCGTGTCTCAAAAGATGAGCTACGGTCTCTTCGCTGTAATGACAAATCGGGCAGCTCAAATCCTCAACAATCTTCCGAGTCTTGCGCAAATAATTTGCGGCAAGGCGTTGATGCACCGTGAGCCAAAGGAAGTGTTGATTTTTGTTGCTAACGTCCACGCCCCAAACCCAACTACTATCCCGTCCGGTATCCTCTTCCTCAGAGTAGAATTTTCTAAAAGTCTTATATGCCAATTGGCACGTGAAACCGCTCGTCGTTTCATTCCAAAGAACTTTATTTTCCTCATTAGTAAGAGACAATCCGCTGCCTCTCAACTCGTCTTTCAACTCCTCAAGAATTGATGTGTTAATTGCTGCGAAATTCCACCATCCCTCCATGTCGAGCACCACAAATAAAAGGAGGTTCACATCCGTATGATGAATATTGAACTCCTCATCGCATAAGCGGCCTTTTCCTCGCCAGTTATCATACCAAAAGGATATCCAGGTTCCCCTACCAACCTTCCATCGGAGAAACGGCGACATCAACCCCAAACATCGGACTATACCCCTCCAAGTTGAACGGTCCCCGGGTTTCGCCGCATAGCGCATGAAATTTGTACCCTTAGTGTATTTTGCTTCCATGAATTCGCTCCAAATAGCGTTCTCCTTATTAAGGATTCTCCACGCGAGTTTTGCCAACATAGCTTCATTACTCGTGCACGTCACCCGAATGCCCAAACCTTCTTCACCCTTCGTTCTAGGGGAATTTTGACTTTTTGGTCCTCTATAGTAACCGCCTTTCAAATTTAGTCCTTTATAGTGCCTCGGGCCGTTTTTGGTCCTCTAAAGTAACCAAAATTTCAATTTTAGTCCTCCGACAATAATTTGGGGATTTTTTCAATTTTCCCTCCAAAATATTTGTATATAATTGCACTTAGACCCAAAATATTAAAATAATTATATTTATAATTTAAATAATTTTAATATTTCAAAAATGGTTGGGAGATTTACAGTTTGTGTCTTTAAAATTTGACTTATGTTTTATATTTTTATTGTATATATTTATTAAAATTTGTAAATATTTTTATTCTAATTTAACTTATGTTTTATATTATATTTCTTTTAAAACTAAAAAAAAATGTAACTGGTGCAGGGGAGGGCGGGGCCGGGGTGCAGGGGTGGTGGGGGGAGGGATGGGTGGGGGGAGGCGGGATTGTGCAGGGGCGGTGGGGGGAGGCGGGGTGGTCCATGGGTGGAGGGGGAGAAGGCGGGGTGGGTCCATGGGTGTAGGGGGAGGCGGGGTGTAGGGGTGGGGGTAGTGTAGCAGTGGTGCAGGGGCGGGTGGAGGGAGGCGGGGTGCAGGGGTGGTGGGGGCAGGGGCGGGTGGGGGGAAGCGGGGTGGTCCATGGGCGGGTGGGGGGAGGCGGGGTGGGTCCATGGGTGGAGGGGGAACGGGGTGGGTCCATGGGTGGAGGGGGAGGCGGGGTTGGTGCAGGGTTGGGGGGGGGGGGAGGCGGGGCCGGGGTGCAGGGGCGGGTGGGGGAGGCGGGGTTGATGGAGGTGGGTGGTGGTGCTGGGCGGGTTGGAGGTGGTGCTGGGAGGGTTGGAGGTGGTGATGGACTGATGGTGCAAGGGTGGGGGGTGGGGGTGGGTGTGGGGATAATATATTTTTTTTAACTAAATAAAGATGGGGTTGATTTTTGAATAATATAAATTATTTTTGTAACTAATTGAAATAAAATTTATAATTAATTCTTATTTCTAACACAAACTAAAATAAAATTATTTGTATTTTTAATCAAATATGTGTTATTTAAAAAATATTAGGGTGTGAGTGTAGTTGTATAAAGTGTTGGGGTAAAAAATGCAAAAATAAAACTTAGATCTAAAGTCATGTGCATGGCACATGCCTAATTCCGGAGAATAATGGAATATTCCGTCACCGGAGGACCAAAAATGAAACTTCGGTTACTTTAAAGGACTAAAAATGGCCCGAGGTACTATAGAGGACTAATTTTGAAAGGTGGTTATTATAAAGGACTAACAAGTGAAAATTCCCTCGTTCTAGTGACCCTCTGCCATCCGATAAGGTGCAACTTCTTCTTTGTGACATCCGTCGGCCACAAAAAATCTCGATTGTGCTTGTCAAGTTGGTCACAAACATACTCGGGAAGCCACGCCGATTTCATAAAATAAATAGGCACCGCCGAGCCCATGTATTGAATCAACGTAGCGCCCCCCCTAAAGAGAGGAGTTTCCCTTTCCAACTACTATATCGCTTCATTACTTTGTCAAACAAATCTGCGTGCGTCACCATGTCTACTCGGCCACGAACTAACTTTACCCCAAGGTATTTCTCGAGATTACGGGTTTGCCCAAACCCAAGAATATTGCTGATAGTTCTCTTTACGGAAGCACCGTCTCCTTTCGAAAAGTATACCTTCGACTTATGTGGCAAAATTTTTAACCCCACCTTCTTTATCATGCGCGCCGTTGATTTGTTGCTTTCATTTGTTTTAAAAAAAATTATAAAAGATACAAATAAAAAATGATTTTATAGTGCTTTTTAAATTGATTTATAGAATATAATTTTTTCTTTCTTAAGAGAAGAAAAAATAATTAACGTTACAAACTGTGATATTGCAGACACATATTATATTTAATAAGAATTGCAAAACACATATCTTATGCTTTTCTAAAGATTGCAACACATTACTCACTTTTGATAAGAATTAAAAAGTAAAAACACGACCAAAGCGTCAATTTAAAAGTTTTCATTTCGGTGTAGTATTATGTTTTGGTATATGAATTATTAGAAATGTTTCGAAAATATTTCGTAAACACTACTTAAAAATAAGATATTAGTTAATATATATTGATCTTGTATTCTTGTTAATAAATAAATTGATTCTTCTCCTTTCAAAAATCATATATATTTAAAAACCAATATGCATAAATATCTTACATAGAGAATTATATAACCCTAAAAAATAACTTTGTAATTAAAATATGTATTTATGAAAGATAAAGTATTTCTTGTAGCCTATATTGTAAATATGATAAATTAATTAATTTTCTACAAATAAAAGTATTATGTGAACGTTTGATTCATTATTGGACACCTACAGTTTGCAAACATAAAAACCATAAATAATACTGAGAAAATTCGGGACCCAACCTTGTAAATATCGAACACCTTCCCCTTCTTCGAGACGTGCTTTTCACGACGTAAACTGGTTAAACTCTTACTCAACCACCACACCTAACACCGTCCGCCGTCCGCCGGAACATATACTTCACCTCACCGGCGTATTTTAGCTCCCTTCTCTGTACAAAACCCCCCCACACAGTACGGTAATCGACAATTCCTTTTAATCATATAATAATATACATATATTTTAATTTGAATGGTCAGTTTTGTACTTTGAATCAATCAAGCTATTTTGTTAAATTTTTATGATGTATAATGTGCAGCAGGGAAGTGGATCAGCTCCGATGGCGCAAAGCCCTAGATCCCCACAATCTCAATCTCAATCACCGTATTTAGCGGTATCCGTCACCGATCCAGCTAAAATGGGGAATGGAGTTCAGGCTTACATCTCATACAAAGTTATTACCAAGGTACTTATTACCTGTTACATCGCGTAAGTATCGCATGTGTAATCGAATCATACAGTGAGGTTTTGCGATTTTGTTTAGATGTGTTGTCGATTTGAGTTGATCGTTGCTGCCGTTTTAGATTGAAGAAGCTATAGATTATTGTGTTTGTATATGATTCTAATCGAATTGAGGAAGCATTGCAATTGAAGCGAGTTTTTAGCTCATTCGCGCATGTAAATTAGGTTGCCTTAGAGACTGCTCGAGTCGCTTTAGATTGAAAGCCAATAGGACTTTGTCAACTGGTTGTTTCCTGCCCTAACTCAGTATTAGAGTGGCTAATTGGAACTGTCTAGGTGTTTTAGGCAATTTGATTTGCCTTAGCCAAAATACCGCAAATTGTATACTGATCTTGGAATGAGGTCAATATGTCAGGCCTAGTAGATGATTGATTACCTTTGACAGCTTCAAGGTATCGCTGATGGCTTTGCCAGTTGTTGATGTTTTGATAATTCTCTATGTGTTACTCTTCTTTTGCACGGGGTTCTTGTCAGTTGGATAATTTCACGCTGTATACCATTCCCATGGTTTAAAAAGAGTCATACATTTTTGTGCATGAAAAGCTGAATGTATCAGTGTACTTGCATTTGTTGGTTGGATATATTCTTGCTGTGCCCACTTGAGTTAGACTTGAAATTAGTGGGACTTTATGCAAATGAGGAGCACATGAGAAGTAACTCAGAGAATATACTAATTCTTGTGTGTTGGTGCAATCATGGATTCACAAAAGTTAATTTTATCCAATACTAATAGCATTTAGTCATAGTTGTACTTTAATACCTTAGTTTTATGTTATAGAGCCCATTTAAGTCTGATGTAGCTATATGAATTGGTCTGACGAGTTACATTATCCACCTTAACATGATAAAAATATGCTTGAGGCTGAGATTTCATTGTCAGTTATATTTTCAAATTTGTTGAAGTTTTTTATTCATACAATAATCAACTTTTTGCCAACTAGATCTGGTAAATTCTTGTGTCTAGTAAGGCATATCATTGTTCTACTGGATGAATATTTATTGATTCAGGCACGTGCACAGATTGTCTCTTCACCAAAAAGAAAATTCGTGTCATAGGTTGTTTGGAACTGAATTTTTTCTCCGTATATTAACAAAATGTTTTGTGTTTTAAAGGTTCACTATCACACTGCCATCTTTCATTCTTGATGAAAGAGGCAGGTGTAGTTATTTGGTGCCTCGGGGCTTAAACTAATTGCTATAATTTAGTATGATAGTTTCACAATATTCTTTTGCAACAATTTCCACTATTTCTGTATGCTGCTATGATTATGAGTGCCAGGAAAGTCTGGTGATGCTTTGTATTGTGAAAGATGTTGTGTGCTCTCGTAAGATAAACTATTAAAAAGAAGATCTGTGTGGCGCTTCTTATGATTTTCCATGATTCATGATGACATTAGTTGTATAGCTAAGTTGCAAATTTCATTTTTTGTTTCATGTTCTATGTTACATGTATCTTTTAACTGATACCCATCATTATATCTAGTGTGTATTCTACCTTGTGATCTGAGTAAATTAGTGAATAATTTTGGAGCTTGCTTTGCAGACAAACTTACCTGAGTACGAAGGCTCTGAGAAAATTGTTATTCGACGATATAATGATTTTGTTTGGTTAAGAGATCGGCTTTTTGAAAAGTACAAGGGTGTTTTTATTCCTCCTCTTCCTGAGAAGAGCACTGTAGGTAATTGAAGCATTTTTCATCATTTTTCCTCGGTAATTGAGATCTTTAATTGATAGATATTTTTTTTTATTAAAATTATTACTGGATGATTCTCCAAACAATTTTAATTCTCTTTATCCCCTCTTGTTTAGTGTTTAATGTTGTGTTTATATCCTGGAAATTGCTTTTTATTGTGTGAATGTTGATGCAGCATCTTATGAATCTCTTATGTAAGGAATAATAGCACCTCCTTTGCTTGAAACTTAACCTCTCTCTCTCTCTCTCTCTCTCTCTCTCTCTAATGGACAGAGGGACATGCTAAAGACCTCCTGGGATCAGACTTTAATTATTGAATTTCTAGTTCTTACCTGTGTTAGTTCCTCCATGCTCGAGTGTATAAATTTGTGAAAACTAAAGACAAGTATAGATAAGAAGAACAAATTTTGCTTCAGTGCTTCCTGTGTGTACCTTTAAGTTTACTAAGAGTCGAGAATAACAAAAATGGAAAGATCCTAGCTGATTATATTCATCAGAATGAATCGTAAGTAATCAGCTCATAAATAGGCTTCCTTTCAGCAGTTAGGTCTAGGAAGTCCCTCCCAATTATCTGAGAGTTAACTCTTGGTATTTCGCTGATTTGTGATGTTTCTGACACCCTCCCTCCAGTTGGGTTGAATTTATTAACCATATCCAGTTTTCATAGACAATAATTGAACTGAGGTCTTAGTACTCCTTTATGTTAGAAAGTTGCCTGTTTCTCTTGCTGGCCAGCGCATGTCGATCTCAATCTTTTATGCTATAATCGAACTGAGGACTTAGTACTCCTTTGTCTTAGAACGTTGCCTGTTTCTCTTGGTGGCCAGTGCATGTTGATCTCAATCTTTTCCTTAGTCGGCGGTCCACTTCTCATCCTTAATTTGTCATGTTGAACTGGGTTAAAAAAATACTGAGTCTTGTCCAGTAATAATCCTTCATTAGATTTTCCACAGATCCCTCTGGTAAGGAAAAGTTCAGCAGTTGTGGGTGTCAGTTTCTTGGTGGAGGGGTTCTGAAACCCCTCTGGTAATTCGAGCACAATTGCTCTCCTTTAACTTTTCCAATCAAGAGTTGAAATGTGGAAGTATCTAGTATGATTGGTTTCTGATACAAACTTATTTTGTATTGCTCTCCACAATTGTAGAGGAAAAATTTCAGTTGTCTACCATGAATTATGGTTCTTGAGGACATCATAGCTTTGGTACCATTAAAAAGCTAAAAGAACATGTTAAAATTTTGGTGAAAGAATTATTTCTATATTTCTTGTGTGTCTCTCGAAGTTCACGAAGAGTCATGTTTCTAATATGAGAAGAAAGATGGAAAAAATGTCATTATATAATTATAGCTTATTCAAATCATATTCGAGGAATTCTGAATCCTTGGATGGGTCACCAATCAGCCTAAAAACTAGAATCCCAGTGATCGATCCCTATTATCTGGCTAAGCTGTGATATCACTATCACATTTTGTGGACCAGCTTACCACATTATGAAGCTTCCTTGGAGCAGATGACGTGCATGATTATTGCCCTTGCTAATATGTTGTTTCTTGCTGACAGAAAAGTTTAGATTCAGTGCTGAATTCATTGAGATGAGGCGTCAAGCCTTGGATGTGTTTGTCAACCGCATAGCTGGACACCATAAACTTCAGCAAAGTGAAGATTTACGAGTGTTTTTGCAGGCAGATGAACAGGTAATATGATTTTATGGAACTTATTCTCCTTGATCCAGGATATAAAATGGGGCTCTGAAATTCGGGTAGCCGTTTCCAGGATGTGAAGAGATCAAATTGTACTTGTGTGTGAGGAATGCAAGAACATGTACTTGTGGAATTCAGATGAGATTTAAGTGTTTTAGGTCAAATAGCTGAAGCCTTGTCAGGTAGTTCACAAATTGATAGGGTCTTGTGTTCCTAGAAGAAGCAGTAATATGAGACAGCCATAACAATGGGACCATCATATGTTTGACAGAGTTAGAGTTTCTTTATTATCAGCTGATTCTGGATGTAATGCTAGGATTAGTTGGTTCAGTACATTGCTATCCTGAACAAGTTTGTACTTAGCTCACATAGCTATTGATCATTGTTTAGTTTCTGTAATCTTCAAAAGTAAAATGAGTTGAAAGCTGATTTAGTTCCTAGAAACTGTAGGAATATTTTAATTGAATAACTTCCTGGTTGGCCAAAACCCTGTTATTAATTACAGATGCACTACATACTTGAAAGAAATCAATATGTTTCTGCCTTTCTTTTTGTGTTATTAATTACAGATGCACTACATATATAGTTGAGAGCTTGTATTGACTTCTTTTTGCTCGTCTGCAGACAATGGAAAGAGCAAGGGCTCAGGAAACTGGTATTTTCTATAAAAGGCCAGCAGACTTTATGCAAATCTTCAAGGTATCTTGTTTTGACACTAAAATTTAGTCAATGTCATAGTTTGAGCAACTTGATTAAAGGATATACTGGATTGGGTCAATGCTGCTATCAGTATGTAATGTTTCAAAATGTTTTTGGTCCGATGACGGACTTAGCTTCTTCAAACTACAGATCGAACTGTATAAGTTTGTTTAGACAGTAATTACATTTCAGTTGAATTTCTTTAGTCAATATTAAATTTTTACCCACAAAATTTGCCTGTCCGAGAGAGATAGTCCATGTTTCTTTAACCATCTAGAGTCCTTGTAGGGGATTACAAAACAGAAACCATCTTGGATTGCTATCATGATTCTTCTGTGATAGTTATTTTTTTCTTCTCCTGTGGTTAAGTCATGTGATGCCTGTTTGCTAAGGGAAAAAGCTGTTCATTTGATATTGGTGTTCTTTTTCCTCACTTTGGCAGGATGTACAGTCTCGAGTGACTGATGTTGTTCTCGGAAAGGAAAAACCAGTTGAAGAAACAAATCCAGAGTATGAGAAACTGAAGAACTACATATTTCAGCTTGAAGATCACCTAGCTGAGGCCCAAAAGCATGCTTACCGTCTTGTAAAGAGGCACAGGGGTACTATTTTCTTTAAAACTTCGTCTTTATATACCATCTTTTAAAATCATAATTCTTTTGCCTTCTCGTTCCTTACTTGCACACATTGTTAATTATTGGTTTTATCATAACAAGTCTCTGGAGAGCCAATTTGTATTTGGCTTGCTTCTTTTGAGTCAAATGGAAATTTACATTATTTAATGACATGCTCCTGTACTGTTAGAGTTGGGAGATTCTTTATCTGAATTTGGCAAGGCAGTCAAGCTACTTGGCAATTGTGAAGGAAATTCTCTTGGAAAGGCATTTTCTGAACTTGGGGAAAAATCAGAGTTTTTATCTATTAAGCTGCAGAGAGAGGTACAGTTTTGCTACTTCTAGCTCATTCTCTGGAAGATTTCCAAGTAATGACTTCCCTAACATATACTTATTATATCTGGATATTAGGCTCATCATCTCTTGATGAACTTTGAAGAACCTTTAAAAGATTATGTTCGGGCAGTGCAGTCTATTAAGGTAAAGTATTGGGCCTAACTTTTGGATATACTATTAACTCGATTGTATACTTCTCTGAGAAACTAGATCTTTTAATTTGTATTATTTCTATGACTTATAAATTTTCACAAAACGAGCATTTAAAGGAATACGGGTAATACTGTTGATTGCCTGGTTGAAAAAACAGTGTTTGATAATGCCTGGAATGTTCTTCAAATGTTATCCATCACGTAAGATTATTATCGTAAATTTTTGTGGAAATTACTAATGGCTCTTTTGCTTATTTCTGAGACAGGCAACAATATCTGATAGAGCAAATGCTTTCAGGCACCACTGTGAACTGGCTGAAACTATCAAGTTCAAGGAAATTGATATGTATGGTCCCTTGGTTCATATTTTACACCGCTGTTTTGTTGTGATGCCTCACATCCCCCCTTCCCCCCCACCCCCACTCCGCACCCCCACTACGATTACCAAAATGAGTAATTGGAAACCTTTTTGCTTCGTGTATAACTGAAGAAAATACTTGGTAAATAAAGCAGCTAATGGATATATTGTTTCGGAAAGAAGAGAAATAATCTTTCTGTTTGCCGTCAATCAAGTGCTTCTTGAAAAAATAGAATTAGAATGTCAGATCGAATGAGAAGGGAATCAGTTATCAACCTGTTAAACTGAAGAAGGGAAATGAATGTACTATGTGAGCCCCCCTAGTGTTTCTTATTGACTGCTAACTTATATTATTTGTGTATATGTACTTGAAGGAACAAGCTTAGATTAACACGATCAGAAAAATTGGCGGAAGCTGAGCGTGAATATGAGAAGGTTAGTGAGAAATTCCTGTACCATCACCCATTTAACTTTCCGAGATCCTCTTCGTTTCCCCTGATATTTGGTTTTGTTATTGCAGCTGAAAGCTGAGGGTAAAGAGGCAACGAGAAGGTTTGATACAATTGTGAAGGTAATGAATGAAGAGATTGTTCAATTTCAAGAACAGAAAACGGCAGATATGGGCGTGGCTTTTCACGAATTTGCAAAAGGCCAAGCGCGCTTGGCAAATGGGATTGCCGATGCCTGGCGAAGCCTTCTTCCCAAGCTTGAAGCTTGCTCAACTTAACAGAATTGATTTTTGATGTTGCTGCATTGTGATATGAACTGTAGTAGATTGGAGAGTGTAATACTGTACAGACTCGAAGCAAATTGAAAAACTAAATTTTACTTTTTCTTGTAATTTAAGATTAAGATTTATTTATTTCATGTCGTCATAACCTTGTTGATTCAGAGGTTCTGGTATGAGTGCCGGAGAAATTATGTAGTGACATATAGTTAAAATAAAATAAAATATGAAGATCCCTCTGCAATCACAATCTCTTGATGCTCTCATAGTTTTTTGTCAACGAGATTGTCAGTTTGTGGTATTCCCTTTTCATTATTCTTCCATCATGCAATTCGTTTCAATTGCTCCTTTTGTGGTCTATTCCTTTTTTGTCCTTTTTAGTAAAAAAACTTCTTTTTTTTTAACTTAGAGGTTAGTCTAAGGTGCATCTCTAGTATATATGATCTTACAAGATACGATGCACAAACATAAAGATTATTAAAAATAGAATTTGACATATACACATAATTATTTCACGTGTCTAAATATCAGAAGCAAAAAATATTACCACGCTTTGAACATGAGATGAATAATCTCTCTTCCTATATTTAAAAGAATTTAAACGTGAAAGGACTCATCTCGTTGAATGGAAGTTTAAAGAAATAAGCTATTTCAAAGCTTGCAATATAACGATAAAATTCTTTTGATTTACATCCCTTCCTGTTTTGATAAATTTTTGTTCTCTCTTAATTTATATCTTTCAAATATGTCACGCACCCAGTGAAGCTTACTTTGAATCAATTGGGGGATTAAAAATACGAATTAGGAATAAAACGATTGATATAAGATTAGATTAATTTAGATCTAATAGTTCTTAATAATAATACATTCACCTCCCTTGTAATATGCAAAATCTGCTGGTGACTTCCCTTTGATTAACGTTTTTGATTATTAAAAATAGTTCCAAGTTCCAACTGAGAGAGATGCATAAAATCTACAGATAAACTCAGGTGGACCAAATTTTACGCGTCATATTGTAAAAAAAATGGTTTCATTTAATCTCGTTTATTACTTTATATATATATACCACGACGCCCGTTACTTATGCAACACCACCAATCTCCGCGTGCAAAGAAATAAATAAGATCAATGTCTTCCTTTTATATAATGAATGTTTCTTTAATATATAATTCTTCATATAGACTATCAATTTATGCGCACATAATAATTAAGAAGAGTCATCGTCACATAATAATTAAGAAACAGGAAAAGATGAACTACATCAAAACATATATTTTATATCAGAAAAAAAACGTGTAAAACAATCAAGATCTAGAAAAACAAACCATGATTTGCTGCATTTTCCAAGTGCTAGCTTCATTATTCCTAGTAATTTATAAGAAGAAATAGTTAAGCCATGATACTTAAATTCCAAACTAAAATAGAAGAACTTACCTAATCCTAATTTTTGGGAAGCATAAAATTTCATATTGAAGAAAAGAAATAGTACGGTCAAATGTAAATATAGAAGGTGTGGAGGGTTTAAAGGGAGACATAGAGATTGAAGTGGTTAAATTTCAAAATTTAAATTACTTTTCAGATTAATTCTTAAAGATCAACGTGTGAAGTTGAGAAAGTGGGAGTAGTTACTAAGTTAAATTTTAAAAAGTTTAAATAATTGATTCATGGAATATATGTGAAAGAAACGTGGGTAAGTGAGGTAGTTACCCAGAATTCTAATTTAAAAATGTTTTTAAACTATTTTTTTTGGTTGGACGGTGTGTCAAAACCTTTTCCCTTTTATTAATAGATAGATAGATATTAATAGATATGATATATTGAACAATAGTTATTCAAGTAGGAGAGTAGCAGACCACGTCACCAATCACAAATTATTTTGTCAGACAAATTGCATTATAGTAAAAGGATACAAATAAGTAAAGGTAATATATACAAAACTTGTACCGGCCCATACAAAATTTGACAAATCTATCTATGGTACATAATCAATTTTACTATTATGCAAAGGTCTGGTTTTGATAACGAAGGTCTAAAACAAACTGCACATCATCTATTAATAAAAGCCATCAAAATAATACAAACAAATAACTATTGTAAGTTCCATTCAATGAATCGAAAACATAATTATGCTGGGAAGAAACAAAAATATAGTAATCGCTCGCTTAAACACACTGAATGTAAATTATTTTTCTGGCCCTCTGTTGAAAAAATGCAAATATCCTTTTGGTTTCTGCAATGACAAAATCAGAGCTTAAATGTGGTCTTATCAGTTTTTTTTTTTGGTAAATGTGGTCTTATCAGTTATCAAAATGGTATAATTCTGATTTAGGAAAGAGCATCATATATATATATAATAATATAATATAAGGTCGCTTATTTCTTCAATTTACACAAAAAGAGTGATGAATTAGAGACAACTGTATTTTGTGAATTGTTCCCTCTCTCTCTCTCTCACACACACACACACAAAAAGTGAGTAAACCAAACAGAGAGAAGAAGAAGAAATTGAAATTGGATGAGCCATTGAAGATAAAGATGAGTTCATTTTCTACTATTTACTGTTGTACCACTACTACTACTACCAGCATCTCATCATCATCATCACTCATCATCACTAAGTGTCCTAATTTCCAAACCTTCCCCCCAAAACGCCTCTGCTTCTTCAAAAGCGTCCCAAATACCAAAATCTCCTGTTCTTCCTCCCAAAACGACGCCGTAGATCCTCCTAATAATGCTTCCGGAGATAACAACGCCAGGTCAATTTCACTCTTCATATTTAATTAACCAGCTATTGTCACTTTCAATTTTGATAAGATTATACGATTATCATTTTATTGTTATTAACTGCTGATTTGGGGAGTATATTACTATTATTATTATTACTTTGTTGGCAGCAGCAATTTCTGCATAATTGAAGGACCAGAAACTGTTCAGGATTTCGTGCAGATGCAGTTGCAGGAAATTGAGGATAATATTCGAAGCCGGCGTAATAAGATTTTTCTCCTCATGGAGGAAGTCAGTTTTTATTCTTACCTTTCTATTTTTTGATTTACTACAGTGAAATGGATCTTTTGTTGTTATTCACGAGTCATGACCTGTTTCGTGTGTGTTTTTATCGATAATGAAGGTTAGGAGGTTAAGAGTGCAGCAAAGAATCAAGGGGAATAAAGCTGCTGGTGAGAGCAGCCTTGTCGATGAATATGAGGTTGAGATGCCGGAGATACCGTCTTCCATTCCGTTTCTTCCTCATCTGGTAATTTCCGACTACTCCATCGATAATTCATTGTAATGTTACACATGTTATGACTTGTTATGATTATTGTTGATCGTTATAAGGATAGTTCAGTTTGTCTAGACAATATGCCCCGGAAGTATAGTAGATATGCCTCGTTAGCGAGTATTTTGAGATTTTGGTGCTGCTGTTAGATGTCAACAAGAAATTGAGCTATGCAAGAATGTTATAGTTTCTCAAAATTCTCAGCAGTGGTTTCTTAACTTAGCCGTGAAATTGTTGTTACTTGTTGTTTTTACTTTGTGATTTTCTTTTAGGGAGCCTAACCCTATGATTGCTTCTTTTGAAACAGACACCGAAGACACTGAAACAGCTTTATTTGACAAGCTTTTCATTTATATCTGGAATTATAGTGTTCGGTGGCCTAGTTGCGCCAATCGTAAGCTCCTAATCTTGGGGCTATTTTTGTGCTGAAAATTGATGGTGATACATTACGAATCAAAGTAAGATTTAGATCAATGACTCGTATTCTACAATTGCAGCTTGAGCTAAAATTGGGTATAGGAGGTACATCGTATGAAGATTTCATTCGCAACATGCATTTGCCTATGCAATTAAGGTACATATAGTTGAGGTTCAGGTTCTTAATTTATTTAGGCGCCGATTTTTCTTTTCAATTATAGTATTCAAGATATTGGGGATCGAAAGTAGTTCTGAAAAACTTAAATATCTGTTTCAGTCAGGTAGACCCAATTGTGGCCTCCTTTTCTGGTGGAGCAGTTGGAGTTATTTCAGCATTAATGCTACTAGAGGTTAACAATGTTGAGCAACAAGAAAAGAAAAGATGCAAGTACTGCCATGGAACTGGTACCACTTAAAACATTCCACTTCAAGATGCATATAAATATAGTTTTTAATGGTTGAATTAAATAACGGCTTGCTTGCTTATCTCCATGGAACGATTAATTAATATTTCAATAGGAACAGAATGAAATTATTTGGACTATGATGTAGTATATTAATCAATTCTAAGAAATAAGAATATACGATATATCGTACTAAGGTTTCTGTAGTCGTCATATAATGGAGAATATTAAGCATGTTCACTTTAAAATATTACTAAGCCTTGGACAAGCTTGAATATTAATGTTGATATAATGTCGGCAATTCGTCTCCCATGCATGTAGATTAGAAGGTATTTCAAGCCGTGAAGTGGACAGTTTCTTCCCTAACTAATGATTTCTCCTTTGTAAATTGCTAATTACCAATGCAACTATACGTGTAGTAGGTGGATTTGTTCAAGCGGTGAAATTATAGCAGCGTGATATTTGTTCCGTAACTCTCCCTTTTACTGCTTGAATAGTTATTATCTCTATTATGAACTCAAATACTTGCCAATTTCCTTTCTGAATCCGTTCTTATTATCTCTTCTCTGTGGTCGTGTGATAGGATACTTGGCATGTGCTCGTTGTTCTGCCAGTGGATTGTGTTTGTCCGTTGAACCTTTAATTACAAATGCTTCTGATCGCCCACTGCGTGCACCCACAACTAAAAGGTGTCTAAATTGCTCTGGTGCAGGAAAGGTATGTACTTTGGTCACCAAGATACAAACTTTTGGCGTTTACGAGTTGTTCTTTCTGAAAAATACGAAATCTGTGTGTTTTTCAAATATGAAGACAACAGCTAGTTTCAATTATCTGTGATAGTACGTCTTTGCCGTCAGGAATTTAGTATTACATAATACTATCTCATAATAGTAATGAGTAAAGAGTCTTACATCTTTGCAACCTGGAACATTTCATCTGTGAATAGTTTTGATTAAGCCATGGGTTCAAACAGGAGGCAAAACAATCAACCAGAAAGATTTGAACATTATGTTTGTCTGTGCACACAAGGTCTGAGGAGTCTCTGTGATTGGATAGTAATAGCATTACGAAAATTGGATATTTTATTCGTGGTTTGGTTTTTTGAATGGTTATTTTGGTTTCATGTAAAAATACTGGTATTTTCTGAAAAAAAGGAAGAAGAAATACTCGTATTTTTCAGAAATATTAATCATGTACAATATTGTTATCTATCAGGTGATGTGCCCTACATGCCTTTGCACGGGGATGATGATGGCAAGCGAGCATGACCCCAGAATCGAGCCATTCGACTAAATACTAAAGGACAGCCTACTCCCTCGTTTGTGTTTTTTCTTATAGTTACCCTTTCATGAAAGAGCTTCTCTGTATGTGTAAAACATTGTATACGATCCTCGACTTAGAGAGTCAAATTTCATACGTGTTGGCCATTGCCTATATATACTTACCCTTTTGTAAAAGAGCTGTTTGTAAAAACTTGAGGATGATACTTGACATCAAGGATCAATCTTACAGTGAGTTGCATTTGACTTAAAATTGATGACAATGATAAAGTTGGGTTTTGCTCATATATTTGTAGTTTTATAGAAGTTTATTCAACCGAATTAATCTATCCAAAAACATATTCAAGACGTATTACTTTAAAAATATATGAATTTTTTATTTGAGGCTTTGTCTTGCCTCATTCTTTTCTCTGACGGCAATATTCTCATTGCTAGGTCAACAACATAAACACACAATTTTATTTGCCAACATTAGCTGTGTACTGATTAAATTTCTTTTTCTCCAAGGGAACTTTAAAATATTGGAAATCACTTATAAGCTTGTGTATCATTAACGTCGTGATTCCACAAATATGCTTAGTATAAGCTCTTCACATAAATGTTTTTATTATCCCACGCAACAGTAGGTTGCCAAACGAAACTTTAAAATACACATGTGCATCGTCTAACCAATTCAAGATCACGTCACCTCAAACTTTTCCATTTATAAACCACAATGCAGTTACTCTTGTAATCTCATTTTAAAACTTTCTTTTATAGAACAGTTGTATTATATTTGGTGTAGTGCAAGGGACGATTTAGATGCAATTACTTTTTGTTCAACCTGTAATGAGTACTTTGCACAGATAATCATCCGACAGTTTGGCCGAGTGGTCTAAGGCGCCAGATTTAGGCTCTGGTCCGAAAGGGCGTGGGTTCAAATCCCACAGCTGTCAGCAATTTATTTTTTCTAAATTTTTTGAGCATTCCTATTTTGAGTAGCAATTGCCAATTGGCAATAATCGGTAAACTAAAATATACGAAAAAATGTTCAGACATTTATTAATTATTACTAATAATTACACTAATAGTGGAGTTCAATTTGTTAAATGGGCCAAACTTTCCTGGGCCCATTGAAGCCCAATGCTCTTAACCTAAAAATGCTACCCGACTATATAAAAGCTCTCGTCACCAACATAACTCATTCCTGTACTCGTTAGGCATTTTTCCTGTAACCTATCTTTCCGCTTTCAATTATGATTCAGTGCTTTTTATTATTTATAAGTTTCAGTTAAATTTAGCATCGAATAAGCGCAGCCCTTAAGATCGCCTTCCACAGTTAATCAATGGAAGCGCTTCGAGTCATAGCTGCGCTATACTGAATCTAAATCCCCACACACACAGCCACACGAAACGCCTGCGTTTTGTGTTTGTGTTTGTGTGTGTGTGTATTGGTGTTCTTTTTAGGGTTTCCCTTTTAAGAACATTTTCACCCCCATCTTACTCTAAATAATATTCCCCTTTATATTTTTAGATCTCTAATTTTATCTCATAATTTCTCGAATATTCAGATAATTTTGTTGTCTGTTATTCGGGTTTATGAGATTTATTGATCCAAAAGTGGTTTCTGAATGTTACTGAGCTTGAGATGGGGGACAATTAATTTTCCTAATTTTCCTTTTTAATGATTTTTTGAAATAAATTGTAGTGACAGGAATGAGGAAAATTTAACTCAATCGTGAAGGGTTAATTAATTCCCTTGTGGACCTCAACTTATTGCTTATTGATATTCTGACCTGTCATTACGAAATTTTCGAGACTTTAGATTACAACAATGGAAAAACTGCTTATTTTTTGGTTTATTTACTCTCTTGGTTTATTTTATAGCATTATCGGTTTATCACTATCTCACAGTGCGCTTTTTCCTAAAATGCTAGTATTTTTTTTTGAATCAAGAAAAAACTCTCTATTTCATGCCAAGGCGCAAAAGCGCACCACAATCCCGGGTAAGAACAAGAGAAAACAAAGAAAATAAAGTAAAGCGGCCAACAAAACTAACTAATGAACCGCAAAAACTAGATCACTAGGATCACTAAAAGCTCCTATCGCCGTACGTGCTAGGTCGTGCGCCATCGTATTTGTCTCTTGTCCAATCCATCTAATTGAAAAGTCGCTCCGTGGCTCAAAAAGAATAAGAAAGTCCTTAATAATATTCCCATAAGACGCATCTTCACGAGTCCGAAGGAGAATATCGTGTATGATATTTATGTAATTCCCTTCAAAAATTACTGGACTCCACTTCATCCCTACCGCCAACTTGATATCCCAAAGTGCAGCTAAGGCCTCCACCCCCAACGGCGCAATGTTACCAACAAATCGCTTCTGAACCTTTGTTATAACGCTCCCCGTGTGATCGAGGCCAACAACCCCAAGTCCTACTACCCCATCCTCCTTAAAACACGCCCCCATCAAAGTTTAGCCTAATCCAGCCTTCATTAGGTGCCTCCCAAACCGTGCCTTCAACTCGTGCTATCCCATGAGATGTCATGCCCAATTCGTGCCAAGATGCAACATAGTTAATCGTGAATTCACCTATCTCGGCTGCGTTATGACGTCCCTCCCTTGTTAGAATTAAATTATGATTGTGCCACAACGACCAACAGAGTGTTACCGCGCTACTCACGGTTTCCTTTCCCTCCTCCCGCCATATCCTAAGAAACCTTTCCAACAATTCCTCGCGCTTGTGACGATTCAACCTTGTAGAAAAGGTAGCTAGCGCCCACGCTTGTCATGCCACATGTCAATCAAAGAAAAGGTGATGAAGGCTTTCCTCCGATTCATTGCACACCACGCAAGCCGTGCAGTCCCCCAATTTCAGTCGCGCAAGATTTGTACGTGTCGGGAGAATATCCAAGCAAGTATGCCACCAAAATAGCTTAATTTTATTCGCGCATCCCGTCCTCCAAATCTTTTTCCAAGTAAGCTAATTGCTTGTGTTCTCGACCTCCCAGCTCCCCCTCGCCGTCAAAACTGTGACATGATCATATGATACGCACTACATGACGGTGAAACTTGAGCGTTGTCATGATCCAAGCTACCCAACGGAATAGTCAACACGACGTTCGCATCCATGTCCCACAACACACTCCGAACCACCTCCTCATCCCACCATCCAGTTGCCCCATCAATGAGGTCGCTAACACGTTGCACCCCCGATAATGGATTCTGTGTGGTGATTGGCCGAAAAGTGATAGGGCGAGGCAGCCACGGATCCTCCCATATAGATATTGAATCTCCGTTCCCAACAAGTCTGTGTGGTGATTGGCCGAAAAGTGATAGGGCGAGGCAGCCACGGATCCTCCCATATAGATATTGAATCTCCGTTCCCAACACGCCAACAAATGCCCCTCCTTACCACCACAATCGTCACCCAAATACACCTCCAAGAAAACGAGAGATTACTTCCAAGCCGAGCCTCCAAGAACGCTACACCCGAAAAATATTTTGCTTTAAATAAATGACTCACCAAGCTGTCCGGATTATGAAAGATGCGCCACTCTTTCTTAGCAAGTAACGCCATATTGAACGCCTTGAGATTTCGAAATCCAAGACCCCCGTCTTCCTTTTTCTTGCATAACTTGTCCCATGCAACCTAGTGGATTTTATTCCTCGTACCACTACCCCACCAATAATTCCCAATAATCGAACTTATCTCCTTGATCAATGAATCCGGGAGACGAAAGCAGCTCATCACAAAAGTAGGAACGAACTGCATCATTGATTTAATCAAAATCTCCTTTCCCGCCCCCGACAACGCCTTCCCTTTATAGCCTTGCACGCGCTTCCATACCCTTTCCCTGATAAAGTCGAAGAGTTCCCTCTTAGATTTCCCGACTACCGATGAAAGACCCAAATATTTCTCGTGTCTCGCTGCCACTTCCACCTCGAAAGTCGTACCCAACTCCGTTGCCCACTCCTCGCTCACATTACGACTGAATACCACCATCGACTTTTGGAGATTAATTTGTTGCCCCGACGTAGCTTCAAACCGACCTAGTAATGCCCTAATATCATTGGCCGCTTCCCTCGTTGCTTCACAAAATAATAGTGTGTCGTCTGCAAATAAAAGATGTGAAATCCGAGGGGCCGATCGACTAATAGCTAAACCCTGCAACGTTCCTCTCGCCTCCGCCTTTGAGATCATTGCTGAAAAAGCCTCAGAAACAAATAAGAATAGGTAGGGGGATAGAGGATCCCCCTGCCTAATGCCCATCTCGCGGTAAAAAATAGGTGACTCTCGCCCATTAATAAGAGTAGAATAAGACACTGAACTAACACCAAGCATAATTAACGACACAAAACGAGAAGCGAAACCAAGCCTAAGCATTACTTTTTCCAAGAAGGACCACTCGACTCGATCATATGCTTTGCTCATGTCCAATTTCAGTGTCATATAGCGATGATTCCACGTCCTCTTATTCTTCAGGAAGTGGTTAAGTTCAAAAGTGACCAAGATATTGTCAGTGATGAGGCGCCCTGGAACAAAGGCGGATTGTGTAGGAGAAATAATTTGATATGGCTTAAGCCTATTCGCCACGACCTTTGAGGCAATTTTGAAACTCACGTTACTAAGGCTAATAGGGCAAAACTGTGTCATCAAAACAGGGTTAGAGCATTTAGGAATAAGCACTATATGGGTAAAATTAACTGCGGGGTCAAGAATACTATCATTCAAAAAAGAAAGCACAAAGGTAATAATGTCATCCCCCACAATAGACCAGAATTTTTGATAGAAAATGACAGAGAAGCCATCTGGGCCGGGGGATTTATACGGATACATATCCTTTAACGCTACACGTACCTCGTCGGTCGTATAGTGTTGGAGAAGGCTAGCGTTTGTTGCCGGGCTAACACGAGCTTCCACGTTCCGTAATACCTCTTCAATAGCTTCCTCAGACAGACCAATGG
The DNA here is from genome assembly GCA_948329865.1 of Linaria vulgaris. Lineage (NCBI taxonomy): Eukaryota > Viridiplantae > Streptophyta > Magnoliopsida > Lamiales > Plantaginaceae > Linaria > Linaria vulgaris. The sequence goes on from OX415253.1 coordinate 81,675,940, forward strand.
AGCCAAATATCGAAGTGAAATACGCAGCAGCAATCGCATCCACTTTGTTTGGTGTCGACCGAAGTATACCCAGAGCATCATGGAGTACGTTAATCTCATTCTTTTTTCGCATTTTGCTTGCTCGGCTATGAAAGTACGTAGTGTTTCGGTCCCCTTCCCTGAGCCACTGAACCTTCGCTCTCTATTTCCAATAAAGTTCCTCAACCGAATATAGTTCCTCTAACTCTTTCTTCAACTGTCGCTCCTCCTCTTTCCCTTCCTCCGTGATAACCCCCTGCCTAAGAGCTAAGATACGGTCGTTCAATTTTTTAATTTTTCTCTTCATCTCCACTCCCCCCATCTTGTCCCAACGCAACAATCCCAAGCGACAATTCTTCAACCTTTCCCCAGCCGCGACATCGCCATGTTCCCTTCATAGCTGTCGAATTAACGACTCACAGTCAGACTTCCTAGCCCACGTGGCCTCAAACCGAAAACGAGTAGGAGGGCGGATCTTACCCGCTGCGGATGGCTTGAGCTCAATAAAAATAGCTGCATGGTCCGAGTGCTTAGCTGCATGGTGCGTGACCTTCGACGACTGAAAAAGGGAAAGCCAGTTGCTATCCGCGCAAGCACGGTCTAACCGTTCCCAAACTGTAGCAGGCGAGGGATTTTGATTACACCAAGTGAACCGTGACCCCTGAAAACCAATGTCGCTTAACCTTGTATCCGCCAACGCTTCCCGAAAATTTCAGAGTAACCAATTTGTGAGACGTGGTCCACCCATCTTCACATCGTTATTAAAAAATTTATTAAAGTCCCCCGCACACAACCATGGTCGAGCGAGATCACTCTGAAGACGACGAAGGAGGTTCTATGCATGCATGCGCTCTGCCCCGTCGGGTTCCCCATAGAACCCTGTAAATTGCCAATCACCACTGCCCCCCAAGTCCGACACTACTACGTCAATGTGATTAATTGACATGCTCACAAGCTGGATATCCACTGATTTATCCCATAAGAGTGCTAAACCACCCGATTTCCCGTTTGCTTCCACACAGACACCACTAAAATTCAATTGTTGCTTAACTGCCTCTATTTTCCTACTTCGACACTTAGTCTCAGACAAAAAAAAATCACAGGGGGGTGCAAATATGAGACCATCTGTCTCAGTTCACGAACTGTCCAAGGGTTCCCCAAGCCCTGACTGTTCCAGCATAAGACACTCATTGAGTGCGGCGGGGTTGCGTCGCAACCTCCGCCAACGATGTAGCCTCTTCACCTGTTTCACAATCCATTCGACCAATTTCTGATTCTGCACGGAATTTCTTTAATATTCGGTTTGTTTCCTCTGCATGTTCCACGCCAGTTCGCTTAGTACATGCCATGACGTGTTGTTGGTCGTCTCTACTACCCAAACAGCTCTGTTGCACTATCCGCCGTCGACGTTTCTTTGTCTTCCCAACTCGATCACCCGGTTCCGAGTAAATTGTACGCTCCGACGCGCTATCCGCGCTAGGAACTGGAGAAGTGCGACCCTGAACTGTAGTATGTGATATTATCGGGACTAACTGTTGTTCCACTCGTGCTTGGGTCCGTTCCACATGCCCCTGAAACCCTGTAGACGAATTTGTCGCTCTATTACGGTCCGAATTCGTCGCAGATGACTCTCGATGAGTCCGACGCTGTGGTTGGTCCATATGCCACGTGGACCCCTATCCGAATAACGTTGTCTAACGCGAGCTCCCCCTTGATTTGGTGGTTCCCGTAACCACGCCCCATACGTAGTTTGCGAAGGTACCAAGTCTGACGGTTGATTATGATGCTCGTCACAATCAGCCATTATATGTCCCAAAACACCACACAAATAACAGAAATTAGAGAGGCGTTCATATTTAAATCTGACGCTAAACTCCTGTCCCCCCGTTCCCCTAATTGTCATAAAGCGCGCTAATGGTTTGGTGACATCAATTTTAACCCTGATTCTCATTGTAAGATCCCATGACTCACTCAATTCCACTTCCTCAAACAGCCCGAGTCTGTGGCCAATGGAAGTCGCAAATTCCTTCGTTTGTCGCGCGAGCGTGAGGTCGTAGATTATGACGTAGAAACTACCAAGATTCAAGTTCAAAGTAGCAGGGTTCTCATCGGGGCCAATATCGCTCAGGATAAGGACTTGTTTGTCGAACGACCATGGACACCCGTCCAACGCTTTCTTCTTGTCAATAGCGTGAAAGGACTAAAAAATCATACGGTCCTCAGTGATCCGGGAAATTTCCAGCCCTTTGTTGGCCTTAAACATATTTTTTATTAGGGCATAAAAATATGGGAAGTTAAAACTCTTCCCTGTGAGTATCCGTCCCATCAAGACAAGCTCCGTGGACTTGTTAACATTCTGCCATGCAGCGTCCGGCATGGTAATTCCATCCTCCACATCTGTAACCAACAAACTCCTACGTAACTGACTATCAAGGTCGTCCATGATTCGTCGGAAAATGCTGCGAAGAGGTATTACGTGACGGCTTCGGCTGTGACAGCCAACCAAAGAACGATCCCCTTCCGCCACAATCTGCGACGCAACCAAGTAAATATAGCGTTAAAGAGGACGAATATGTACTAAGGAAACCTACAGGGACGTGAGCCGTACGATAAAAAACGAAGAGAGGAAAAAAAACGAAAAAACAAAAAATTGGTGAAACCCTAGATTCACTGTGCCAAGGGACTCAGGGTTTTGCGTTCCTGAGTTGCGCAGGCTGAAACGATGGCGAGATATCCCGATCAATGACACCAAAATCAGCAAGAGGGCATGCACGAGTTCGAAGAAGGCATTCCCGGAAAGATAATGACTCCTACGAAAAGAGACCTAGAGCTCCCAAAGAGAGAGAAGTTTTTTATTCTCCGTAATTCTTTTTTCCTAAAATGTTATTAATTATATGAATAAATTAGCTTTAGAAAAAACTGTGTTCATATTTAACAGCTTAAGCTTTAGAAAAAATTGTATCCATACGAAAATTTTACATAAATGAGTTTAGCTCAAAATAAAGCAAACAACTCACTGTGATAAATCTGCTTCACTAAGACTATGCACTCAAAACTTTTCCCGTTCCTTCTCAATCTCCATCTTGGCCATTTGATACGTTGCTTTGTTCGCTCTTCTCGGGATCCATCGAAAGCTCAATTGTGCATGGAAGATTTAATAGTTCTAGACACCTCTTCATCAAATCTTCCATACACAATCGAGCTTTCGATGGATCAGATTTTTAGTCTTTCCTCACCATGTTGATGCGCAACCAATTTGTGTCCCTAATCATCTAGAAATCCTGAATGTTGTTGTTGTCTAACACTTGTTACCAGCTAAGTCATCTAATCCTCCATGTTTAGAAAGTTGCAGGCGCACCGGTCTCGCACTGGCGACTTACACTTTCACAAGATGTGTGCGACGCTTTCCTCAGGTGCATTGCACACAGGACATTCGGCTGAGTCCGTAAAAATGTTGTAGTTTGCTGCTGATTTTTGTCTTCCATATCCACTTACCCTTAACGCTTACTCCAGTTTCCTCTCTGTATAATTTTCAAAACGCACGGTAGCGATTGGCATGAAAAGGTACCGTTTGTCGTTTCTTTCCACAACACTACATCCTCAATAGAAGTAAGGTGGATGTTTCAAACTCGCATCTTGGGTATCTATATTCTGCACCACATAGCAAAGTCGTTGAGCCCCCAGCCATTTATCGTATCTAAAGGACGTGCTCATGTCGTTCCCAATACGTCATCTCAAAAAAGGTTTCATTTGTGCCATACACCGCATAATACCTTCCCATGTTGAGCTAGCGTTCGCTTCGGGATATGGGGAAGTATCGAATCACCCTTAAGGTATTTCACCCTAATCAATAAGCTCCATATTGTCTCCTCATTTTTTAGGATGCTCCAAGCTATTTTCGACAATAAACTTTCATTACGTGTGCGACTCACTCGGATACCCAAGTCGCCTTCATCTTTTGGCTTTGTAACTTGCGCCCATCCAACTAAATGAATTGTACTAGTTAACAAAGTATTTAACATCTTATAAAAAAAAACATCAAACATATGATCAGATAAATAAACTTATCATATATTAAGATAAAATGAAAATAAATAATGTTGAATGATAAGTAATAAAAAAAATTCGATACCTTAAATTACATTTTTTGACATAATTAAATTAATGATGATTGTACTCACATGAAGGTTTTCAACAATTTTTTTATATTACTAGCAACTTTGACACACGTGGGGACTGCGTGTAAACTATATAAATTATCAAAGAAATTTTAATGCAACACAACTTTAATATAATTTATAAAATTGATGCAAATAATAAGGAAACCAATATGTTCTGCACACATTAAAAATCACGTAAGAAATTTGCTAAATATGTGGAGGAATTTTAGGAGTGGTGGTAGTTACTTATTTAATTACATATTTTTTAATTGTTGAAAAGTCAAAGCAGTGGTATTTTTGGAAACTCAAAATTTGGTATCCAAACTGTCATTTTGTGATTGAGAGAGCTTTGCTTTTAATATAATATTATATGTACAATGAGACTAATACATAAGAAATGATCTTCCATTTTATCTTAGATAAAGATTTTATGATTATAATTGTTCAAAATGCACGTCCATATGTGACATGTTCAAAGTTACTGTTTCTTTTGATATCCATTTTAAAAAGTTTTAATTGGTATTTGATGTGTGACTTCTCATGATTTGTAAAATTACTAATGTATACAATAATCGAGTTTTTTTTTATTAAAAACCTTTACCTTTTCACACAAATAGTGTCATTTTTTTTTAATTTCAAAATACCTTCCTTTGTATTTGCTACCATACTCATAACATCCAGCATATCTTGAGATTTACCCCAACACAATACAAAAGTATTGTCCTTTCGAGTAGCTCTAGTAGAAAAATACAAGATACGTGCAAATTCAACCGACATCTTATCATCACCTCCACTAGTTGTAGTTTGATGATATGTCATTTTTTTTTATCATTTATAAAATCACCCAATACTAGAAGACTAGAACCAAACGTTTAAGTAAACTATAAGTGACTTCAACTGAGACTCCATCTAGTATCACATTTAGGCTATGTTTATGTTGTACGGGTACGCTGATACGACATTTTTCGAAAATTGCAGATGCAGATACCACAAGGATACGTCTATATTTAATAAATTATTAATATTTATTATATGTATTTTTTATTTTTAACAAACAATATAAATTAAAAATTAAACTAGAAAAATTGAAAATACCCAAAAAAAAAAGTTTTAACATTAAAAAAAAGTCATGCATCAAAACTAAAATAAAACATACAAACGTGAATTATGACTAACAAGTTAAACAATAAGTTAACAAGCGTGTTGTAATATTACAAAATCAAAATATTCGATACTCGACGATTAATGACTATATAAAGTCATATTAACAAAAAAGGAGAATTAAGAATAATGTTTTCAAGTAATTCACTTTCAAAAGTAAACTGAACATCACTAATATTTTGGTCTTATTTCGTTACGGTAATAGAACACGGTAAAATAGTACAATTGAAATATAAATAACCAAAATAATGTTAATCCAATAAAATGAACAGACTAACTTTGTCCGGAACACCTACTATCTATTACAGATCTTTAATTGCTTTAGATATCCTAATAAGATAAATTTACGTACGTATCGAATTCTGAACGTTCGATGTGCACCTCGAACGGTGCTGATTCGATGCTGAGTTTATTCAATAATCGCTGATTCGATGTGAGTATATCGAATCACTAAGATTCGATGTAGCTGTGACTCGAATTGGATTGATTCGATGTCAGATTGTAACAATAACGTTGGTGTCGAATGCAGTAAGACTTCGAACGAAAGGGCGTATCGAATAGGCTCATTCGATGTGGTAATAGTTGGATTCGGGTTCGATGCCCACTTACCTAGTGCAACATTTCAACAATAAAGACTTCGATTTCTTCAAATCCCAGAGCGATCAAGGGTCGAGCTATATATAGGCTCCGTCCCGCGGGACCCCTTGACAGCTGTGGAGTGCGCATTGAATCAGGTTGATTCGATGCGCGCATCGAATAATGCTTGTTCGATACGGTAATGGGCCGGCCCAATAACAGTGTTGGGTCAATCCTGAAAAACCCTTATCAACTAATTCACAATCTACATTGTTTTTTCACGGACTTCTTCGACAAACAAAAAATAAATTCAAGTTTCGGTTGATCAAGCGACAAGTCTGCAATTCCTAGAACACCAACATCATCTAAAGGGTCATTGTCATCCCCAACCATATCTCACATCCTAGTACCCTCTTGTATATAATGTGGAGATTTTCTTGGTAAAAGGTGAAGATTGTTGTGTACATACACCCGATCTTGAGTTACGCCTAAAAGGTTTATAAGAAAAGACCCACAATAGTTTCGATGCGCATAAGAAAACGTGTCGGATATGTTCCGGTACATACACAATCCTTGTTGTAAGAATAGTGTAGAAGCTTTCATTAGAACCGTTTGATCCTGTTGATCTGGACCTTTCCTTGAGCTCATCTTTTTGTATAGATACCATTTAGCTTGTATTTGTTAAAACATCATGAAACTTTTCAGCTCACTTGCATAGCTTTTAAATTATCATATCGAAACATTGCATCACATCACTCATGACCTATCAAAATATAATTTTCATGTTATAAACAAGTTGAGTTTGACGCCAATGAGTAATCATCATAATCTGTCATTAATTACATTTTGAACCTTATAATTATTGGAGGAGTAAGGGCGCTATTGGCCGTTCACACCGCTCATGGTGAATCAATTTCTTAACCAAATCTTTGATTTTTGGGTCCGGTTTCCAATTATTCAATAATTCACCATTTTCCGTTATGCCCTTCACACATTTGTCTTTTTCCATGCCCGAATCCATGGAATGCAGCATCTCAATCAACAACAACCCAATTTGGTACAAATTCGATTTTTGACTCTTCTTCGGGGGTTCGCCCTGCACCTCATGAGCACGGTAGCCAATATTGTCCTTGGCTATGCTGGAGTCAGTTTGAATATCGCAATTTTGGCCCTCCACGAGAGTCAAAGCTGCAAAAAGAGAGCTAATGTTAGAACAAAGTCAAACATAAAATTAGACACTAACAAGAGGATACAAAAACTAAACTCACCCATGTCGAAATCGCTGATTATAATGGATTGATCTTGGCCTAAGAAGACATTCACCCTTGATAGGTCCCCTTGACCCCTTCTCGTGGATGTAGGAAATCCCGATCAATCTCCCCGAAATATCTCCAATCGTTTGATGGGTCAAGTTTATGTTCCAACAAAATTTTTAAAGTCCTTCAAAGAAAATAAAGTGAAATACAAGATTGTGTAAAGAACATAATATACAATAATGGAGCAATGAGAAAATAACAAAATCTAAATGAAGGGGGTACAAGAAAGTTGATTGTCAAATAACCTAACCAATAGTCTTTGCCCGTCTCTAGAAAAATTGAAATAAGAAAATTGAAGTTTTCAACTCAACTAAATTTTTGTTTTGCTTGAACCTTCTCCATGAATTGGAATTAACAGTTCAACAATCATTGGATCGCAAGCCCAATAAATTGGATATCGAGGAGACTGCAAACGAAAGTAAATTGACATGAATGGTATATCCAAGACTTGGTTTGGATGGACTAAAAAAGGAAATGTGATAACAGCTTGCAGAGTTTTTATTGGTGTAAGAGAAGTGTGTATCCTACTTTACAGTTTATGGTTGCAACACAACAATAGAGGACATAGTCAGACCTATAAGAGTCCCAGTGATCTTTGTTAGGCAAAATGTATTTCCAGAATAAAATAAATTTCCTATGAAAATAGGAGATCATGGAGGTTGGCATGTTAGCATTATCAAGATCTTGCATACAAATGAACATTTTATTGTAGTAGCATAAATTAATATCCAAAAACAGTATCGGAGCCAAAGTTATAAAGAACTGACTCCTTAGGCCAGTAGTTGATAATGCATACCGAAATGCCTACTGCAAGTAAATAAATCAACATAAATGTGTGTGAGGGGTTTTTAATTATGTGTATGTTATGGACGAGCATCATAAGTGTATAAGAGGGGGGGGGGGGATTAAACCATTGATTTTTTTTTTGGATAAATGGATCGGGACAAGATTTCTCTCGTGATCCTGATCCCGACTCACACGTGGGTTCCTAGAATCAACTTCTCGTCCATTTCTTGCCAATTAAAAAGTTATTGTGTGTGAAGGGGGGTGGTGGTGGTTTATTTGTGTGTTATGGACGGGCAACATAAGTGCATAAGTGTGGGGAGGGCTAACTAAAATCCACTAACAAAAAATTATTTGACCTGCAAATTGTTGATGACTTTGCAAATATATAGCAGTGAAAACCAAAAGCAGGAGAATATTTTGACCAATAATGAAATTGTTTGTACCAAGAGATAATAAAATTCCTACCATAATTGTCAACAAGTTCAACAGATTTTATGGATTTACTTGATAAGGCCCTTCTATCAAATACGATCGGTGAGTTTGATTATCAACTCTATAATTCCAAATCATTTGACGCTTACACGCATCTCGTTCAATCACAATTGCATTTTCATCAATCCTTTGAATTTTTTTTTGAGAAGAATTATCATGCTCAATGATTGAAGAAAATATGTATTATAAGGAGGAGATTGATTCACGTTAGTTAATTCCATAAATAAATTGTACATGAATATAAAAGAAACACATCTATTCTCAACACTTTATCAACCCAAAATCATGTTTAATCTTAAACGCATATTCTAAAAACACAAAATCATATCTAAAACTTCTAAAATCCATATGTCATCACATCACATATGTGGTATGATAATATTTAAACACTTTGCAAACACATTATCATATTCAAACTATGTACTATGTATAAAAGTATGGAGATTATAGATTTTCTTTGCCACGCTTTGCAAACTAAGTTTCTTGTTTTTTTTTCAAATGCAATTAATATTATTTCTACCACAAAAGCATTGTTTCAAAAAGTAAATTAGCGAATGTTATAGTTTTATGTTCTTTTACATGCGCAAGGAGCAGAGTATGTCACTAATATTATAAAGTGGTTAGGGTTAGAAGGTAGTCAGTAAAATGATCCAATCAGAATGATCATCAATATTAATTTGATGGTTTCATACTACAACAATCTTTCAATTTGCGGGTCTCAATAGAAGATTCACTGATGAGGCAATTATTTGCTTTGGAACCAATAAAACTTTAAGTTGTTCAACATTGATCGTGTATGAACCCTTGCTGAGAATTTTTATCACGGTGATTTTACATGACTAGAAAATGCATCATTTTAGATGTCATTGGGCTTATAATGAGTTGTGTTCTCGAACAAGAAAATTTCAAAATACATCAACAATTTCAAAATTGTGTCAAAAATTAGTAAAGATAAATAAGACATAAGACTATCGTTTGATTGCCAATTTAACTTTGTTTTAACTTTTTATATTTATACCACAACAACAAAACACACATGTTCAACAATGAAACGTGTTAAAATGTTATTTGGAACAAAACGGAAAGGTATTCATGTCAAAGCCTATGAATGTCTAGATTGAACAAGAGTGTGCAGAAAATATCAATTCTACTCTATCATGCATCATTGGGCACAACTTCACATGATTTTTATTTTGTATATTAATTATATGTATTTTAACATTAATTTCTTTTGTGGAGAATTATGTATTTTTTGGTGCAATTTTTATTGTCCAATTATACTTTTAAAATTATTCTTTAATTAGCCCCTACGCCCTTTCATATATATTTCTCGGATACGCCACTGACCACCGATTTATGTAATTGACTTTTAGAAAATCAATTAAGTATCACAACTTTGTGCAAACAAATCAATTTAAATTCATTGGATAATCAACTAACGCAAGTATATACGTGACAATGTGTTCATCATATTGCGTGGCTAACTTAGGGTGAATGTCGAGAAGCAGAGAAAGCATGCATTTTGTCCATATACCATTCCATCTAGAGGATATCTAATGATTTGAATGCATTGATAAAAAATATGTCAAATACACCTACGATGAATATGTTTAAGCTTTTTTATTTTTTATTATCTTTGTGTTGATGTGGCCTAGAGGAGCTAAAATGAGAATCATAGAATTTTTTTTTACTATATCCTTGTTGCACAATTTTCGATATAATAAACCCAACAAGGTGATCCAATGAGAAAATAACACATCTTAGATTTTCCTCATGCAAGACCATATAGTAAAATCTCAACAGAAACAATTAACATGAAAAAAAAAATTTGACTACGTGTTACCACATATGAATGTGCAAGGTGAAATGAGAAAAATAACAACACGTAAGACTTTTGAAGCGCTATTATATGTTTATTCACACCATAGACACATTGGCCACAAATTAAAGAACACATGCATTTACCTAGCAAATTTATTTCAAATAGTACAAAATGAGTTATAGAATGTACTGATGTCTAGGTAATGGTTGATAGCAAGTTTAAATCTAGAGTTGATAAACCTTAAACTTATCAATTTAGCTGTCGATAATTTCTTTTGTTTTGTATTTTTAATGTTTGTGCAACGAAATTTTTATGCTGTTTTAACCAAGGATCAAAATTTCGCACCGTTTCGTACGAAACGGCCGAAAAATTTCGGATTTTCAGCTTATGGAAACGAAATTGCACCCAAATCTCGAACTTACACTGTTTCCTCGAAAACGGCGCCGTTTCATACGAAATTAAAGAAAACTTTGCAAAATTTGAAACTTTCAGTAGTAATAATAAAAGGAGCCGTTGATAAATAAACATTGATTTTTTTTTCAATTGAGCCTAATTTAAGCAACAAAGTCTCAAAAAATAGGAAACTAATATACCAATCACAATATAGAACAAAATTTCCAAACTCTAAAACTTATTGATACTTATCAATTTACAATATACAAGAACCCAAACCCTACAATACAGAGAATACTGATTTTGGACCAAAAATTATCCTAAGATACGATACTTGTACTTCAATTGAATGTGAATATATACTTGACCTTGTGCATGTAACTTTTCTTGAAGTAATTGTAATTCCTTGAGATTGATTTGTATTGCATTCACTTGCTTCATGCAATCTTCTTTTTTTGCTTCATGCACTTTGTGATCAATAAGTTGAAGCAGCAACAAATTTCTTCAATCTTTCATGTTATATATGGCTGAAACTTGAATGGAAATTGAAACCTTAGGAGAGATATGGATAGAGAAGAAGAAGAACAATAGAGCATAAAAAAAAGTGGAGCAAATAATGTAACATGAAGAAAGGAGTATTAGGAGATAAATATATATTGAATAGTATAATAGTGACTTTTTGGTCTTGGAAGAGTTCCCTCGGCATCATCACCACTTTGGCAAAAGTGAAGGCACATGTCATGTCCCTATCAAAGTATAAGACTATTAACTGATATTGTAGTAATGGCACATGTCCCTTTCAACTTTTCTTTTGTCTGTCCTACTTTTTACTTTTTTTACTTTGTATGTATGTTACATCTCCCAATGTGTTATATATATATATAAAATATGTTACATAAAACGTATATAGATAGATTTTAAGAACTTTGTTTCAATGTATATAGATAGATTTTACGTTTTGTCCATATGTCTTATCAACTTATATAATCTTATTTGCAGATATGGTTTCAAATACAAACAAAGGCCGTAAGCGAGACATAGGATGAGAGCATGGTGTAATGATAGACAACAATCCTCGATGGACCAAGTGCAACTATTGTGGAAAAGAAATGAGAGGCTCAGGCGTATCGCGGTTGAAACAACACATAGCGGGTGGCTTTTCAAATGTTGAAAAATATGAAAGATGTCCAATACCTATATCTAAGGCCATGAGAGCACATCTTGATGGTCAAAGAAGAGAAAATGAAGAAGTCGTAGCAGAGAAGGCAACACTTAGAGAGACCTTAATGGAACCTATACGAAGAAGGAACGGTTTGGTCGATGAATTAAGTGCAGATGAATCTGATGAGGAGATAGACTTGGCAGAGAGGGAACACCTAAATATTGCTAAGCAACGATTAATACATGAAAAAGAAACTGGTCAAAATAAATCTAAGTCTCATGTGTCACATCAAGGAGCTTCTTCATCTAGTCGTGCTCAACAAAAAAAAGAGAAAGTCAGATTTCTTTGGGGGGAAATATAAGTGTTTGGACATACATGCGTTAGATCCTTATACATACAGAAATCGTGAGTGCATGCAGCAAAAGATTCCAAATATGCTGACAAGTAATAGCTCCTTCAAGATTGCGAAGCATGCCATCGGTAAGTGGTTCATATTTAGCAATATTCCTCCTAATGCAGCTGCTAATCCATACTATCAAGCTGCGATTGATGAAATTGCTAGAGCAGGGGTTGGAGTGAAAGGTCCGACGCCATATGAGATCACTTGATCAATTTTAGATGCAGAGATTAATGAGATTCAAGAATATGCCAATAGTTTTAAGAAAAAGTGGGAAGCTTATGGGGTGACCATAATGTGTGATGGATGGAGTTCACCAACAAAGTTATCTATAATCAATTTTCTCATTTATTATGATGGAAAAGTTGTGTTTCATAAACCTGTTAACGCTTCAAGTCGTATTCAGGATGCCAATTACATTTATGAGCTCATGGATGATGTTGTGGAGGAGATTGGTGAAAAATATGTTGTTCAAGTGATAACAGATAACGGTTCTGCATATAAGAAAGCCGAAGAGCTGTTGATGAGAAACAGAAAACGGTTCTGCATATAAGAAAGCCGAAGAGCTGTTGATGAGAAACAGAAAACATTTGTATTGGACTACTTGCGCTTGTCATTGTATTGATCTTATGTTAGAAGATTTTGCTGAAAAAACAACTATCAAAGAAATCATTGACAATGCAAAAAGGATTTCCAATTTCATATACAACCATCACAAGATACTTGCTATTATGAGAAGATATACCAATGGGAAAGAGTTACTGCGACCGGGTGCAACACGATTTGCCACTAATTATATTGCATTAGAAAGCCTTGTTGCGCAGAAGCTAAACCTTCAAAGGATGTTCACTTCAGAAGATTGGGCAAAAAATGCAGCTAGCAAAGATCCATCAAGGAAAAAGATACAAGATTTGATTTTGAACAATTCTTTTTGGAAAACTGCTAATAATGTTTGTACTTTGCATGCACCGGTTTCAGGAGTCTTACGTCTGATGGATGGTGAGAAACAAGCTACCACGGGTTATGTTTATGAAGGAATGCGCTTCAGCAAGTTAACTATTGAATTGGCTTTACCAAGATCACATAAGAAATATTGTGATATCATAGAGAAGCGCATGAAAAATCAAATGATATGTGATATTCATCTTGCAGGTAATGCCTTTAATTTTAAACTTATTTTCTTATAAGTGTATTATCAATAATATGAAATATATATTAATTTATTTGGTGTTATTCTTAAAGCTTATTACTTAAATCCTGCGTACCATTATGAGTTGGAGCTTTCAAATAAACAAGAGATGCACTCAAAAGAGTGGTGGAAAAACTTGAACCGGATGCTAATAATGCAGCAGAAGCTCTTTCAGAGGTATATCTTATTTAAATTTTATTTGTAAAATATATTCAAATTAAAGAGAAAAATAACTTGAGCTTAACTTTGTTTGTTCATAGGGAAAATACTTTCGGGAGGCTATGTATCGTTTGGGGATTCTACTGCAATAAAAGCAAGGAAAAAAATTGATCCTGGTAATGTTTAATTTTATTTTAGTTAAACTTATACTAGAACTACTCTATAATTTTATCTCTTGACATTTCATCGGAGTGGTGGTTTACGTATGGTTCGGATGCTCCGAAGTTGAGGAAAGTAGCTTTAAAAATATTATCTCAAACTGCTTCATCGAGTGGTTGTGAGCGAAATTGGAGCACTTTTTCTCTTATACACACAAAAACTCGAAATCGCCTCAACTACCAAAAGTTGGAGAGGTTGGTTTATGTTCATTATAATATGAGACTTAAGTTGCGCCATCTCATGAAGGATAAGAAAAAAGTCGATTTAAGCGATTTTATGAAACATAATAATATTTTTGGTATCGACGCACTAACTAAATTCATGATGAGTGGTGCGGTGGGGGCATTTACGGTATTTCGGTCTTTGGTGGTCGTGTCCTAAACCCTAGCAGCCTTAAAATATGAGCTTCAACCCAATTGAACTACTCTTCTCCGCTTGATCGATCATCGGCTTTCACGAAGCAGCTAATCCTCTTCACTACCTGCAGCCATGGTACTACTTTCCTCTTAACACATTCAGCTTCAGTTTCCTTTTTTGTTTTGTTTTCTAATTTATATACAATTGAGATTTCATTCTGAATTTATATATGTTATCGGAAATTTCAGTTTGGTTAATTGATTTCTAGATTTGTTATGCACTTAATGTTGTGCTTTACAATTCTGGGCATTGAATTATGCTTCATATGTTGTTAGTAGTATTTTAAAAAGTGTTTTTTTATCATTAGAGTGTTGTTAATTTCGTAATATTTATTTATTGGTTGAGTTTCCTGTTTTTTTCGATTATTATGAATGTGTGATCTTTTTATGTAGTCGAAGAGGAGGACGAGAGAGCCCAAGGAAGATAATGTGACTCTTGGACCAGCCACTAGGGATGGGGAACTAGTTTTCGGTGTCGCCCATATCTTCGCATCGTTCAACGACACCTTCATTGTCAGTCTCTCTGTGTGTGTGTGTGTTTTGCACTGTTTAATGAGGAGGATGAGGAAGAGTCTATTTACGTTACGTAGTACGTTTGTCGTGTTTCTAATTGACTTGCATTTCACTTGCAGCATGTAACTGATTTGTCTGGGAGGGAAACAATGGTTCGTATAACAGGTACATACATACAAGTCACACTTTTTGGTTTCTATTTCATGTTATTCATATTTGTGGCTGGAGTTCGTATGAACCTGTTGAGTTCCATCTCGCCCTACTAGTTTTGTTCATAACATATTTAGGATTTTGACAAGTGTCACCTGCATCATTAATTGCTTAGAATAAGTATGTATAAGGGCAGAGGATGAATCTAATGCGTAAATGGGTAATTTGCGGCTGAATCTTATTTATGATGTTACATTACCTTGGAGACCTGATGCTCTGTTTACTTGCACCTTGTCTGTTTCCTGTGTAGAGACCTCTCAAGTTCTGTGAAATGCTAATGACTTCATATATAATGGTCTTTGGTAGTTTTCTGTTGCATTTCTTGGATTTAACAGAAATCATTACTGCAATTATCATTGTCTTGACCATTTTAAACCACAATATTGGTGTCCTAATTCTATTCCACATCTTCTCACCCAAACACTGTCCATTACAAGTTGTATGCTTGCTGTTTCCATGATTAGTTCTTGAAGTAAAGCCTTATATCTATTTCATTGAGAGTCGTATGGTGGATCAAGCATGTATCGTGTATATGGATTATATTTCCTGATGTTTAATGTGTTATGAATTATGATTTATACATGTACTATTGTACTGCAATTTGCAATATAAGAACATATATTTATCCAGTATTTCCTATCTTATTATCAATACTTACAGTTTATATAAACAAGTTCATGTTTTAGTTTGATAGTTGTGACTGTAACATCTTAGCTTTTCTGGTTCAACAACAATGAGTTATTCATGTATATATTAAGCTAAATTTTAATTGTTCCATCCTTTGCACTGGGATCAGGTGGTATGAAGGTGAAGGCAGATAGAGACGAATCCTCACCATATGCTGCTATGCTTGCTGCACAAGATATTGCTCAACGATGCAAGGTTTCTGAATATTCGTACCAAGAACATACACCATCCTAGTTTGAAGTGATAATTATGGCCCTCTAATACTTGTTTCTTTCAGGAACTGGGTATTAACGCTCTTCATATCAAGCTTCGTGCTACTGGGGGCAACAAGACTAAGACCCCTGGCCCTGGTGCACAGTCCGCTCTTAGAGCCCTTGCTCGTACAGGCATGAAGATTGGTCGTATAGGTAGTTGATTGTTTTCTAAAATCATTGATCCCTATCGATTTAATGGTCACATGTTAATGGGAAATTTGTCAATGATTAATGGTTTTCTTTATATCTTTCTGTTTCAGAGGATGTGACTCCGATTCCAACTGATAGCACCAGGAGGAAGGGTGGTAGAAGGGGAAGGAGGTTGTAATTGTCCTTTGTCATCAGGAGAGATTTCAGTCGGGGTTGGGATCTTTTGTCAAAGTTGCGATTATTTTTTATAAAGATTGAGCATTTTGAACTATGGTGTAGTCTAAAACATTTTTTTTTTAATGGTTAATCTTCTGGAGCATTAATTAGTGTTTTTCTGTTGTGGCATCATTTTTTGGTATTCAAGAAATCAGGATTTCCATTTGCAAGCAATGCCTGTGGTGCCTTGAAAATCATTATCTTGCAGTTGATGTTCATAGACTTTGTTCAAGCCCTGATGCATATATAAACATGTGTGTGTATATATATACTTTGAAGTGTCTGTACATCATCAATTTTATCAGCTAGATTCGCCTTGCTTTCATTGATATATACGTCATTAGTACAAATTTTCTACATAGTGAATTTTTTTCGGTTTTTCGTAGTTTTTCTTCGGTTTTGGAGTTTCCACGTTAAATCTTTGTGTTGTTACTATCGTCAATGTTTTTTATTCAGTGTTGTTTCATAATTACTTTATGGGCAATCTTGAAGTTATTTGAGTTGGGTATAAATGGGTTTTTGGATTAGGCCATTGATGGTTACTTGGGCATGAAGTTTTGTAACGTTTTTGAAATTGATGATTGGTAGAAATAATTTGGGGTCAGGGGTTTGAAGAAAGTGAGAATTTGGTGTTTGATTGAAATGGGATTCTTTATTTGAGATTGAGTTATAGTTTCGAGCATTAGCTGAAACCAAAAAGGTTGCATGGGTGTAAAGGAGGTTTTGCATGGTTTTTGAATAAATGATAGTACTAAATTTAGGGGTGCACATCGGCCGGTTCGGTTCGGTTACCGACCGGTTCGATAAATCGAATTAAAGGTTTTCGGCCGACCGAAACCGAACCGTATATCAATCGGTTCGGTTCGGTTAAAACCGGTTAATTTCGGTTCGGTTCGGTTCGGTTTTCGGTTCGGCCGTTTTTTTTTTTTTTTTTTTTACAAAATATTGAGCAAATTACTTAGCTTTCATTTTTCTAAAAAATACAAAAAACAATATTGTTGTACAAAGTATAATATTGACCTCCAAATATATAATACGTCGCCGAAATTACAACGCAGCGTAAACTATAAACAAAAACAAATGATAAAAACTATAAAGAATTTATTTTTGTCACTTTATTTGTCATAACATAAGTCATGAAAGCTTGTGTATTTGTTTAAGAAGAAGGCAAATTATTTCTTAAAAGATTTATTTTATTTTTTTAACAAGAATTCAATAATTTTCAATAAATACTTTTCTAGTTATCTAGTTATCTTATATCCATTATTCTTTTTTATATATAATTATAATGTTAATGTGTTCTTGAAATAATTCTACTAACAAACCATAAACAACGGTATAAACCATAACAAAATTGCATAAACATTAAACACCTACTAAGTGCTAACAAATAATAATCCATAAACAAAGTAGCAAAACATAAAAAAAAAATGCATCATAAATTCGGTTTTCGGTTCGGTTTTCGGTTTTTCGGTTCGGTCACCGAAGAAAACCGCGAACCGAACAACACAAAAACGGTCGACCGAAACCGAACCGTATGTCAACCGGTTCGGTTTCGGTTTGACCGGTTCGGTTCGGTTTCGGCCAGTTCGGCCGAACCGGCCGAAATGTGCACACCCCTAACTAAATTCTTCTATGAGATTCCATCTTAATCACATAATTAAATATTAATTACATGAAGATGGTAGTAGTAGTACTATACTGCATGCACTACATGCATTTTTTTTTTTGAGGAAACAAACATATATTCTTCTCGCTAGAAGGAGGGGTTGAACCTCCGACCTTGTGGTTAACAGCCACACGCTCTAACCAACTGAGCTATTCCAGCTTCGTTGCACTACATGCATTTGATTTTATGAATATGAGAATATCTATCTAATAGGGCTCTTCAAATGTGGTAAAGTGTGTGTGGATGAGTTGCCAAAGTTGTCGGAATCTATACTATTACTAGGTAAATGGTCCGTCCGCACGGGCGCATTTTATTATAACCGATAAATATTTGTCAATTTTTTAATAATTAGGTAAAATTAGAAGAATTTAAAATTAAAAGGCCCATTCAACAATTTACAATGGGACTCATAAGCAAAGAATTCAAAACCTTTGGAGCAAAATCAAAAAAATTAAAAAACTAAAAGGGTTGCTCGACAGTATACAACAATGTACATAGGGATCCCGTAAGCGAAGAACATAAAGTAATAGGGGCAAAATCAAAAAGATTAAAACTAGAAGGACTATTCGTCAATTACCTCGAGAAAACTTTTAGAGTTCTCCAGGTTTCGTGTACCTTTTAAAATTTATGGAGCCATAAACAATTTTAGACATTTTTCACTGCCTTCAAGATATTCCTATAAAATTATAAATTATTTGACAAAAAAATTACAAATTATTTCGCAAGTAACAAAAATAAAAATTGATACTTTTAATTTCTTCATAATATTATTTTATTTGGCCCATTAAACTTATTTTTGCACAAGGAGCCGATTAAACTTTATCTCTATTTTAAATTGTACATATAATATATGCTATCTATATCCTATAGAGGCCCTAATAACTAACTTAATTACCAAAGTTGACATTTTGCATAATAACCCCCAAATGCCCCATCGTCCCTCTTCCACCTCTTTGTTTTCTCTATCCTCCACTAACCACAACCATCGCTTTTGTCGCCCTCTCCACCCTCAGATTCCTTATTGATGCCGCCAACAGCCACCATGACTCCCACTCTGCATTCCTACAAAAAATTACCGATCTTGATGCCTCACTCAAACTCCTCACCCACTAAAGCGACGTCGACTCTCTCTCTCTCTCTCTCTCTCTCTCTCTCTCTCTCTCTCTCTCTCTCTCTCTCTCTCTCTCTCTCTCTCTCTCTCTCTCTTTCTCCAAGCCCACTCAACCACCGCCTCCCTACCACTCGTTTTCTCCCAAAAACCCTACTCTGGCGCCTTGGCACGAAGCTTCGATCTTTCTAGGGCGAGTTTGGGAGAGTAAAAATTATTAAAATGATCGTTTGACAATTTACAACGAGGCCTATAAGTGTGTAGCGTAAAACATTTGGGGCAAGATAAGAAGAATTAAAATCTGAGGGAACCGTTACAGTTTACAGTGATCCTCGTGGTAACTTATATGTGCTCAAGTAAAATATGGGAGTTATTGGAAAAGCACAAAAACTCAGAAGACTCTTTTATAGTTTACGGAGGATCAATAAGTTAAATAATATAAACTTTTCGGGCAAAAATAAGATAATTTAAAATTGAAAGGGTCGTGCCGCAATTTATAGTGGTATAAAAAAAACTATTTTTCAATTTATGATAGACCTTGTACAAATAACAAAAAAGTTTTGGGCTAAATTGAAAGAATAAGAAAAAAAACCCAATTATGCAGCTTCGTTTCAAAAATATTTCTCTTTTTTTTTTCCCTTTTTTTTGTTTAATGGAGCAGGCAGCAGCCAAGTCAATTTTGGCGGCTGCTGATTCCTAATTCCTTTTCCTTTTTTATTATTTTTTATTTTTTAATAATAAATGAAAGCACGATATTGAAAAGTAAATTTAGGAGATAATAAGGGCAAAATAAGAAACAACAAAAACTACCGGACCAAAATCAAGGGCTTTATTATATAGCATGTTGTTGACATTTTTGATTTCTTTATTTACTCTGCACACACAAATAAATTTGTTATTAATTAGGATATAATTATAATTTATTTTAATTTTCTTATTATTTAAATCTTTTCATTAAAAGAAACATTTATTATCTAATTCTCTCTTACAGTCTTACATAAAAAGAAGGTTAAAATATATTTTGATTCTATATCCATATTTAAGTGATAACCTTAACAACATAAATTAATTATATTATACTTAAAATAAATGTTAATCACGCAAAAATCGCGTGCCAACGTTTCTAGTATTTTATTATAAAGACTATGTACGAGGGTAGGAGCACCTTTGCTTTTTTAAATATAATAATGATGCGAAACCATCGGCACAAAAATAATAGAAGGAAACATAGTCGGACATATTAGACTAAATTTTTCAAGTTGAAGATGCCCATTTTAGGAGGTTATGTGTTGCCGAGTTGAAGTTGTAGTTGACATTTTTAAATCTCTACCTAGGCAGACCAACGATTGATGGCAAATGAGGCAAATGACATTTAGGCAATTACTTTAGATGGTGACATTTTCCAGTTTATAAGAGTTTAACCAAAAACAAGCTTGTTTGGTTGGGAAGTATTCGGTTTATAGAGAGTCTTAGGCACTTCTTCCATGCGCAAAAGCAAATATGGTTTGTGGAGGTCAGCAACTTCAGCCTGCCGAAACTTCTCACCTTGTGTTATACGATAGATAACACTGGATGATGATGGATGGTGACACCTTGGCTATAAACAACCTTCAAAAATGAAAAACAAATATGAAGAGAGAGAGAGAGAGAGAGAGAGAGAAAGAGACGTGTGATGACTACATCATCAACATATATTAAGCTTTTGAGTGTTGGAATTGTTATTTGTATTGAATTAAAAGAGTGTGTTTAACCCTACATGATTGTTCCACGGTGGTTTTAAATCATGCCAATAAAAATAGTAGCGGGAGGAAGAAGCCCCTTTACAAAGACTTCGTCAGGGAGCAAGGGCGATCGCTTTAC
The DNA here is from genome assembly GCA_948329865.1 of Linaria vulgaris. Lineage (NCBI taxonomy): Eukaryota > Viridiplantae > Streptophyta > Magnoliopsida > Lamiales > Plantaginaceae > Linaria > Linaria vulgaris. The sequence continues at coordinate 81,696,873 of OX415253.1, forward strand.
TTGAAGAAGCTTTGGCCGACGAACAACCACGACCACGGTTGGAAGTTCTTTTTACCGTATCTACAAATAACGAATACAACGCAAACAACTTCATATAATCTCAAAAAATCAATTTCAACAAATAAACACATAATTCGTTGACCAAATTCAGCACCACATATACAATCTCAACAATCTATGCAAAATTGCAAACATTATTTACCGAAAGCACTCAAAAATTCACCAAAGCAAAATAATATTTAATGAATTTCACAGGTATCTTCCCAATTTATTCCAACAATATTTCCATAAAATCGTGTGAAACCATAGATTCTCAATCTTTAACTATCTATATTTACACAAGGATGCAACTAATTTCAACACTTTCTCAATTTGAGCCTAATTTCGAAAACCCTCAATTTGAAACCCCGATGCAAGATCCTAAACCCTAATGTTTATACATACATTTCAACCGTTAGCGATACCATCTAAACAATCATATGGATAAGGAAAGATAGAATTTCAATTGAACTTTGAGTTTGGGGGAAAAAGTAGTACCTTAGGGTTAGGTTGTTGAATAAAATGTCTTTCGTCCACGGTAGTTGGTGGCGGAAGTCGACCGGTGGGGAGAGACAGTGAGGGTGCACGGACAACAGTGGTCGATGGGTGAAGGGGGTGGAGTTGGGGATCGTGTGTATCGTGTGTGACGGGGGGTTTAATTATGTGTGTGTTGTATGTCTTATGGATGGGAAACATAAGTGCGTAAGTGGGTGGAGGGTTAACCCATTGAAACTTTTTGGATCGGCATGTCAGGACGGGATCTACCTCGTGATCCCGATCCCTACCCGCATATGGGTTCCTAGGACCAATTTTTTGTCCATGCAGGACGAGAAATCGACATGATTCTTTCGCGCGAGAGAATCCTAATCATGTAGGATCGGGTTTCTGTGACTCGACCCAGTCTTCCCACCCCTCGTCATGCAATCCAACAAGTATTTGGACTTATAAACTCTATCAAATTCCCCATGTCTTGCAAATTAAAAAACTACACCCATCAACTAAACATTATCATCAATCTATTAGCATTGAAAAAAGTAATATAAATTTGTGCTTTTAATTTTTTATGGAGTATAATTGAGCTCTAATCATGAGACATGCCTTCTTATGAATTCAGCTGCATATTAACTGAGTGACTAACTATATAAGTGGGTGTAAGGCATCAGAACGAATCATAACATTTCTTATATCTTTCTTCATTATGCATTTCTCTAGATCAATCTTTCATTTCTTTAATTCTAATGCTTAAGAAAGTCTAAAGAAATCTATCTTATCAATGGAAATACACCTCAGAGTCTCATAAAGTAATAGTAAAATCATTACAAAATCGATTCAATCACGTACCTAATCTACTAAACTTTTCATAGTTTTAGTTGTAGAGGCTATCACATGGAGTTCTATACCCGTTCAAAGACTTATTCTCCAAACACCAATGTTTCAAATGCAATTTTGTCGAAGAATTTATAGATTACTTTTTGATCCTTCCTTTATGTTTAATATAATAATAAGACTGGCTCTTCCTATTATGTGTCCATCGGTCTGTACCAATACTCGGGCAATTTGTATGAATCTATCATTTTACTTTGTACAATATTATATTTCTCAAAAAGTAAGTACAATATGTAGTATTCGGTACAATGTAGAGTGGTATTGTTAGTTTTCTCAAGGGTTCTTCTAATATCTTCTCCTCTACTGTGCTGCTAGAATAAGCTAGAAGAGTTGGTGGTTTTCTCAAGGGCTCTTCTCATCTCCTCATCTCATGTGCCGCTAGAATAAGCTAGAAGTCTTTCTCTGTCTCCGCTACTAGGAGAAAGAACCAGGACTCTTTCTGTGTCTATGTTAAGGTACCTGAGAATTAAGTAGAAACATAGCCATATGGTTGCTCAAACACTAGGTAAGTGACTAATCTTCATATGTGGTCGAAAGAGAAATCATTTAATGGGGATTCCTAGGCGTCGGGATGTTGTCAAATATGATGGGGGTAGGAGTTTACGGACGACCACACTTATGCCTGATCCAACATGCATGCGCAATCCAGTTAGCTGCACACTGTTAAAGCGTATGTAAACCGACGAAGAGCACGTTGCATGCACCAGTGCCCCGCACTAAGGCTAGTCAATCCAACACCAACAGTTTTGGGGTCACTTGTCAGTTTTGCAACACTTAGGCTATGTCATGTAGATTGGCCACATGTAGAGTTTCCTTGTATTATATAATTCGAATTCTTTAAATGTAATTAAAATTTGCCAACATATTTTATTGCAAGAATAGTGTAGAATTTTTCATTAAGACCGTTAGATCTTGTTGATCTGGATCTTTCCTTGAGCTCATCTTGTTGTATAAATACCCCTTAGATTGTATTTGTTTAGACATCAAGCTCACTTGCATAGCTTTTAAATTATCAAAACAACATTACATATCAAAGCATTACTTCACATCATTCATGACCTATCCACACATCATTTTCATGTTACAAACAAGTTAAGTTGACACCAGTGAGCCAACTTCATCATAATCCCAAAATCTTCAAGGGTTCCGAATACAAAATCCTACAAACGCAAATGACATCTATCATCCCATTACCTATAAAATGATGAGATTTTTTACGGCAAAAAATAGGTTTTATACTAGTACAAAATATAAAACTGTCACACTCTCCTTGATTGCAACATAGCCAAAGCTGATGTTGGTTTCCAAGCTCCAAAGGTGCGGGAAGATGGGAGGTGTGGGAAGACGGGAAAATCTGTCAGAAGTCTGACATATATCAGATGGGGTTGCTCTTTATTGAAATGTTTCACCCTATGAATTCTATCATGGAAAGAGACAAGTGCTTGCGCGGCATAAATGAGCATGACGAGTTGCCAATCGACTGGAAACCCGAGAAAAATCTGAAAGAGTTGGCTATGAGAATGATTCACCATGAGCCATCCAAACGACCAACAACCTCCGACCTGCTCCAAGAACTGTGGTGTTCTAATGTTGATTAGAAGATAGTGCTAACCCATTAGCGTTTTATGTCAAATATAATAACAACAGTAGTGAACTGATGCTTGAATGTTTTATGTCCTTTGTATTGTTGATGTTTGGTTATGATGTTGGTATATATATTTAGTTTTATATGTTTTTTCAGTTTTTGGTATATATCATACTTGAATGCCAGTAAGTCAGTCCACCACCTGCATAAACTTCCAAGTTCCATCATACCGATGTTTGAGTACCTATGTATTAGTAATACTTGCAAATATCTAGATAGCAATTCTATAAAACACTTTTGTACTATTTAAGGTTGTATATGAAGCAGAAAATGAGTTGCCACGAATAGCCTGAAAGTCTAAGACGTGCTCATCATCTTTTCATGAATCATATATATGTGGAAAAAGAGTATGCATTGCAGACCTCTCGATTTTAAATTTCATACTGAGATTAGTATGTTTGTTTTTATTTTGGAAGACACAATTTTGGCTCATAATGGTGTACAAATAATCCAGCCTAATATTCAAAGGGCAAAGAGGTAATTTTAGATACGCTATCTTTCGTCAATAAAATGTCACTTATGAGACTTTGTCATCTACATGCCTTGCATCATAAATATGACAATGAATACTCAGTCTTTAAATCACGAGTAGGTGATTGAACATGCTACGCTGTTAATCTGCGATTCTCTTTCAATGGTGTCGTGGCCACCACCACACATGACATTAAATTCTAGACTTTTATTTAACTATAAATAAGGAGTATTGACTACTACTAAACAAGGCTATGTTATGTTTGTGCTTCAAATAACTTGTCATGTCCCTGCCATAATTTCGACAGAGTCAATCAGTTGTTCGATCATATATACTCAACTTGTCATGCGATTCTACGTCTCTAAGAACCGACCTTCACAAACATCTACCTTGTATGCGACAAAATGGACCTTTAATGCCCACCATGGGCGATCCAGTTTGATCTCTCCAATTCTCATTCATTCATTTTGCCTTCATAAATGACCTCATTGTGGACGGACAAGCTGAAAATTTATGATTATTTTGGACAACCTTATTTGTGTTTGCATACTCAACTTGAATTTCGTTCTTTATATCCTAATTGCTTTACAAAACTAAGGTTGTTTTGTGCTTGACACACTGTCACAATTTTTGTTTCTCAAGCCAATACCTTTATACCTGTAGGCAAATAAATTTTGTCTACTCCAATTAAATATTGACAAGTGTCAAATTAAATTTCTAGAAATTAAATTGATTATTTCTATTTTTAATTAGGAATTTTACTAAATTAAATTCCAATTATTAATAGGTTAATTAATTGATTTTCTAATACCTATTTGATTGGCCAATCAAATAAAGGCACATGGAAAAGATGGAGAATTGCAACCAATCAAATAAAGCCACGTGAAAAAATGATGAGGTGATTCAACAAATCAAATAAAGCCACGTGGAAAAGATGGAATATTCCAACCAATGATGTTAAGCCATGTGGAAATATGATGTGTTTCTTCATAAGCAAGCCAAATTAAATTCATGCTTATCTTGAAAATAAAACTGACCAATCACAAGCAAGGAGCTCTAGGTTTTTACAACTATAAATAGGGGTCCTCTCATAAAGAAAAATGACATACAAATAGTCACAAGTTGAAGAGGGAAAAACTCTAAGTTTTTCGCTCCACCAAGTTCATCCACCTTCAAGTGTTTTTCGCGGCATACAAGGTATCCTTCAACCATCTTCAAGGTGTTCTTCGTTAAGAACTCCTTTCAATCTGCCGTCATGTCTCAATTGCATTAAATAAACCGTTTTTGAAGATCGCACTTCTGCTTAGGAAGATCAAACTCCAAGAAGTTTACCAAATTCGAAACCAAGTTCATACAGTTCTTCATTTGTCTTCAAGTCAAAAATTCGTTTAATCCGAGATCAAGTCCTAAGACCCTCGAAAAACCGTTTTTTGAAGATTGAAGTCCATTCAAGAAGATCAAAACCCAAAAAATCCAAAGAACTGAAGACGAAGATCATACCAATCTTCATCAACCTTCAAATCAAATTCCAAATCAAGTTTCCGTTCGATCCGAGATCAAGCCGTCAAGCCCTCGAATCAACGTTTGTCAAATATCCAAGTACTTTGAACATCAAGATTCCTCCAAAAAAGATTGACATTCATCAAGTTCAAGACGAAGATCAAATTGTTCGTCGCAAATATCAAGTCAAGTAGATCGTCAATTCAAGATCAAGCTCAACGCTCTTGGATTAATGCTCAACTCAAATACACGTGGAAGAGATCAAAATCAAATCCACTCAAGTCAACCAAATTTCAAAATCATTTGTTTGAGAAAAGAATCAGAGGGTTAAATAGAGATTGCAACATAATTGTACTTTTAAATTGATTAAATTTATTTTGTAATCTTTTCTTGTCTTTTAATTTCAGAGATCAAGAATTTGTCGTTACAATACCACTCTAAATTTTAGGCAAATTCAACAGCAAATAATATACATATATACATACACATATTTATACATAAATGCAAACACATATACATACATGTAATACATATTTTTATTATATTTATGCTATTTATTCTAATCATTTAATCTCACCTATAGTGTTAAACTAACACACTTTCATTGATTTGACAACAAAATTTTAGGTTTATTGGTAATCCATGATCAACTTCCTATCGTAGCACCCTACTCTCAAAGAAATTCAAATTCTCGTTGCCTGCTTTAAAGAGGGATATCTTAAACCACTGCACGATGTGGGCCCCCTTCCCCAACCACCCTCATACTATGACCATAGTATAATCATGCTTTGAAATTGCCAATATAATGCGATGGTATGATTAGGTTTGAGGATTATACATATTTTTTGATTCATCATTCATAATTATGAATCGATTCATTAGACTCAACAATATATATTAAAATATAGGAGGAAATTATAAAAATGCCCATTATGTTTGTCATTTTGTTGAAAATGCCCAAAAGAATTTCGAGCTTAAAAAATGCACTATAACTATGGGTACTCTCTGCTAAAAATGCCTAATGGCTCTTAATTCTTATTCATAGTTAAGGGATATCTTATATTTATATATTAAAAACTAAACTACTAGTATTTATATTTATATCTTATATTTATTAATATTATACTATTTAAAACCTAATAAAAAGATAAAATAAAAATAAGTAGAATTTCATTAATTAAACTAGATTTTCTTTAATTAATAATTATAAAAAACCGTCATCTTCTTCAACAGATATTTATTTTCAAAAATTAAACGTTTGCAACACACCTAATTTATATGGTGGATTTTCGGATTCATCGCACTCGCACCTCCATGACATTAATTTTTGGATTCTGTGCTTGGTGGTGGTGGATTTGGTAGGGGACGGGTAGAGGTACGTACGGTGAGTGGGTGGGGGGCGGAGGAGAAGATGAAGTTGTTTTTCTTTTATTCTTTTTCTTTTTTCTGATTTTTGAAGTTTAAAATTATTACTAATTAAAACATCAAGCTTAAAAAGTATTAGTTAGATTTGTTGCAAAAAATTAATTTCTGAAAATATATATCATTTGATAGAGATAAAGTATTTTTTCTTAATTATTAATTAAACAAAAATCTAGTTTAATTAAGAAATTCTATTTTTTTTTAAATTTTCTTTTTTATCAGGTTTTTAAATAGTATAATATTAAAAGCTTTAAGATATAAATATCTAGTAGTTTAGTTTTTAAGATATAAATATACAAAATTAAACAAAATAATGAATTTATTTTTCTTATATATTTTGGGGTGCAAAAAGCAATTTTAAAATTATAAGGGTAATTCTAAAATTTTATTATTCTATAATGGACAAATTATTAAAAATGCCCATGATGTTTGCCGTTTTGATGAAAATGGCCAAAAATAATTTCTACATGGCGATGATGTGGAAGCCACGTAGGCCAAATATCCCGAATAAGAGCCACTGGGATTTTTTTTTGAAGATGGTACCCATAGTTATAGTGCATTTTTTAAGCCCGAAATTCTTTTAGGCATATTCATCAAAATGGCAAACATAATGGGCATTTTTATAAATTTCTCCTAAATTGTACAGACTAAACCTAGTAGCGTGATTAAGAGTTATTTAAAACTTCCTCTAAAATTCGAATTTCATTAGAGAACAAGTAATATAAAATCTCTTCATCCCATGATTTGAGCTAGTATCATTTTCTTTTTATTTTTATGTGAAATATTAAGTATAGGTGTACATAGAGTAAAATGCAAAACCTACCCTGTGTTATTTTGAATTGGCAAAAAAAACTCTTGTGTTATTTTTATTAGCAAAAAAACCCTGCGTTATTTATATATTAGCACACGCAGCCCAAACTGAGTTTTTGGTTTGACTTTACAGAAAATAACATAATTATCGTTATATAATTACGTACAGATATAATTTAAATTGGAAAAAAGAGTAAAATGCAAAAACCTACCCTGTGTTATTTTGAATTGGCAAAAAAACCCTTGTGTTATTTTTATTAGCAAAAAACCCCTGTGTTATTTATATATTAGCACACGCAGCCCAAACTGAGTTTTTGGCGACTTTATAGAAAATGACATAATTAACCTTATATAATTACGTACGAATATAATTTAAATTAGAATAAAAATAAAAACACTTTTCAGAAAGATTCACCATTCACCTCATCATTTTTTCATATTATATTACTTAAATTATAAAATACTTATGTCAACTTTGATTTTGATTTAGTGACTTTTTTTCGATTAAATATTAATAATAAACAATCTTTCGAAAAGAAAAAGATTGCTAATAAAACATGAATTAAATTAAACATATGTTTTATTAAAAAAATGAAGACATTCTTCGATCAATCACCTCCGCAACCGATAACACCAAACGTCCAAATCCCACCACGTCAACACTAGCCAACAGATTAAATACCACTTCTCATGACGCTCTCGTTGTTCGCGTTCAATCTTCATGTTTTTTCCGCTTCCAATGGAGTTCCGGCGGCGGCGACTCATTTGCCTTTTTGATGTTTCTCAAAAAAAAATTTGTGCCGATGCACGAGAGGATCCATCGCGACGACTCCATCGGCGGCGGGATGCAGATTTGGGAACAGAGGTTGCCGTTTGATAACTCTTTTTCAGTTTTCTTAATACTGTCTTTTATTAAATTTGTTTCAATAATATAAAGAGGATAAAAACGTGATTTCAAGGCAAACATTTGAGTCACATACACAGTACACGCGCATGCGACACACATTTGGGCTTGAGGGTGTTTTTTTGCCTTTGACCAAATAACACAAGGGGTTTCTTGCTGATAAAATAACATAGGAGTTTTTTTGCCAATTCGAAATAACACAGGGTATGTTTTTGTATTTTACTCAATATAAAGAGGATAAAAACGTAATTTCAAAGCAAAAAAATTGAGTTCCAGACGCAGTACACGCGCGTGCAGCACATATTTGGGCTTTAAGGGATTTTTTGCCTTTGACCAAATAACACAAGGGGTTTCTTGCTAATAAAAATAACATAGGAGTTTTTTTGCCAATTCGAAATAACACATGGTGGATTTTTACATTTTACTCGGTGTACATATATGTTGTATTAAATATTAATCAAGTGGATTTTGTTTTGATAAGGATAGAAATTAAGGTCGCAATTGATTTTATGCTAAACACGCTAGAAAATCCATTTAAATATTCAAAAAACAAAATCAGACATTAGTTGTTATATATGACTCATGTTGTATATAATATACGCATGCTCTAGTGATACTATACCGAAAATAAATCAACACATTTCATTTAGCCAGAATCAATGACTCGTTTAAAGCAGTCTTTGTTCGTCCAAGTCACGCGCAAAACGAAAATCTTTCTAACCGCTCTTTTCATGCTACAAAAATTTAGGCGGCCTTGGCAATCTCTATTGAAGTCAGAATTTTGCTTAAATAAAGTGTAGTGTTCGTTTTTCAAACTTTACTCTGAAATCTTTTCAATATTAATGGAATCTCAATTTCGGCATTTATTTATTAATGTCAGCATTTTTTAAGTGGTTCAGTATTAATCTAAATATTTTTCTACTAACTAATCCAATTTCTACATAACTATAAATTACTATGTACGAGCTAGGTCTCATAATTCGCACGGACCCCCACGCGCTGCGCATGATTCGCGAACTGACGAATTGAGTGCGCGTGCGCCGCTTTAAGGCGAGTTAAGATTTACTAATTCGCGTCGTAACGACAAATTCTTGAATTCTGTAATTAAAAGACAAGAAAAAATTACAAAATAAATTTGATAAAATTTAAAGTACAATTGTGGTGTAATCTATATTATTCTTCTGATTCTTTTCTATAACGAGTGATTTTGAAATTTGGTTGACTTGGATTTGATTTTGATCTCTTCTACGTGTATTTGAGTTGAACGTTAATCCAAGGGCTTTTGAGTTTGATCTTGAATTAGTGATCTACTTGACTTGATCTTCGCGACGAACAATTTGATCTTCGTCTCGAATTTGTTGAATGTCAATCTTCTTTAGAGGAATCTTGATCTTCAAAATACTTAGATATTTGACAAACGTTGATTCGAGGGTTTGATGGCTTGATCTCGGATCGAACAGAAATTTGATTTGGAATTTGATTTGAAGGTTTGATGAAGAAAGATATGATCTTCGTCTTCAGTTTTTCAGATTTGTTGAGTTTTGATCTTCTTGAATGGACTTCAATCTTCAAAAACAGTTTTTCGAGGGTCTTGGGACTTGATCTCGGATTAACCGGATTTTTAACTTGAAGACGAATGAAGAATGGTATGAACTTGGTTTTGGATTTGTTGAACTTCTTGGAGTTTGATCTTCCTCGGCAGAAGTGCGATATTCAAAAATGATTTTTGGATAGAATTGAGACTTGACGGCGGATTGAAAAGAGTTCTTTACGAAGAAAACCTTGAAGATTGTTGAGCTTGTTGGAGAGGATTTGTCGAACTTCCTTGCTCTGAATGCTTGAAGGTTGAATTGTGATTTTCCTTCCTCAAGACCACCTCTATTTATAGTTGTGGAGTGAGTCTCAATTAGAACTTTCTGATGAGATGAACGGTTGTGATCATGTCTACAATTTCTTGATATGAAAGACTTTATCTAAGAGAATCTTCTTTTCATCTCTTGAAGATTGAGACTTGGTGGGGAATTCTTTCCATGCGTTGAGATTTGGTGGAGAATTCTTTCCATCTCTTGAAGATTGAGACTTGGAGGAGAAGACTTTCCATGTCTTGAGACTTGATGAGCAATTATTTTCTTGTCTTAAGATTTAATTAATATATTTATTTTAATCCTTCAAAATATTAAGATTAAATAAAATATATTTTGTATTTCTTGCATCTTAAAAGTTACCATCATTTAATTTAATTAGACACAAAATTAATGAACCTATACTCGCTTTGAGTTTTACTAATGCACGCACTAAGGATTGTTAATGCTTGCGCTAAGAAGTGCTAATTCACGAATTAATTTACACCGGAGCTCGATTTATATCCTGGTAGTGCTCGCATTGAGAAATAATAATTCGCAAATTAAGTGTAAATACCTAATTTAAGGACATAATTTAGCTTTTTTTTTTTTTAAGTTCTAGACACACGCTTCTTGCTCCATTAAGGAAAGAAAAATAGAAAAATGAATCCGTTTTTTAGTTCATTAAGAAAATAAGAAAAAAGAAACGGCCTCTTAGGTGTCTTATAGACACAAGTCTCACGATCAGTTCACCACTTCACCTAAAAAATAAAAAAACCATACCTCCTTCTTCCTTCAATCCATGGTCATAACTTAAAATTTCTATAAAATCTTAACTTAATAGAAGATTAAGGTGCAAACTCACGTCTAGATACATAGGTAAAGTCTTTCTCCTCTTCTTTCTTTGTTGTTATTGGTCAATTTTGAAGTTTACATAAGATTTTCTTTTGCTATGTACATACTAGCAGACTATGTTGAGGTTCTTAACTTAATCTTGTTTAAAAATGATAGCGTATAACAATAACATTGATTTGAAATAGTTTTTTTAGGAGTTATTCATTTATTGAATATATGTTGTGTGAAATTATGGTGCATACAAGTATAGTAAGAAATTAGTAATCATACAATTAATGAATAATATATATCATGTAAATTGTGGAATTATGATTTATGATGGATGAAAGCTATTGAATAATTATTATACACTCAGTAATATATGCTACAAGTTTAATTTACTTTCTGTATTCTTTCATATTATTGTGCAGTTATGAATTTGAATATACTCTAACAAGAATTTCACTTTTACATAGCTACACATTCAATCCTACAAAAATGAGTGAAACTGAGAGTAACCAGAATGAAAATGAAGAAGCTTCTAATTGTGGAAGTGAAGAACTTGAAATCATTCATTTGAAGAAGTATGTCACTTAGTTGGGGATAAAAGAGACAACAAATAGATATGTAATTTTGGTTGCCAAGCAGACATTGGAACTTGAAGCTTGGGATTATATATTTTTGTTAATGCTTGCAAGTGAGTGAAATATAGCATGTCACTCATTTTTTTGAATGTAATAGCAAGTATTTAAGATGAAGTGGTAAACAAATTGACACATTTTGTTGGATGGAAATATTTATCTTGTTCATGTTTAGTATTGTTTTGGTTGACATAATCATTTTGTTACCTGATAATAAAAACTTACTTAATATTATTAGTATTTTTATTTATTTTTTAATAGATGCACTAGAGGTGCATTAAGGAGTGAATTTTTAAAATAGGCGCATTGGCGCACCCGCACACGCTCACGTTTACGCCTTATGTGACCTAGCGCACGAGTCGTAAAAGATCCTAATGAGAAGACCTCTTTATTTTATCGTAGGCAGAAGTTTAAATATTTATCAAAAACAGCTTTACCCTCGAAGTACATGGTTTGCCAAACGTATAAAGAGTAATTAAAGTCTAAAGACCTCCCCTAGTCATAAATTAATTAGTATTGACTCACGTCATTTATTTAGTTATTAAAATAATGTAAGGATATTGCAACTAATTTAACAGAGAGTGAGCAAAATCACGAATTATGAAATCATCAGAAGTCATAATAACTTTTTAGAATTTGCAATTCTAAGTTACTTTTGAAACTTTAAAAGACTAGACTTTGACTTGTAGGGAAGATTGCGTACATAATGACTAGTATGTCAATCACATAATTATCTTACACTGTAACGTATTTGCAATCTTAAGATCCATGATCCATCTGATATGCATGAAAATTATATCGGATATCAGTTCCTAAGTCATATAATATTGGTAATCGTTGGCTTTTTGTCCCCTTGGCTTTTTCCTGGTCATATACACGTTGAAAGTTAAAAGTAGCATAACATTTAATCCTTTCAATCCACCGACCGATATTATTATACTATTAATACCCCTCACATGTTCTTCCTCGAGTTGCATGAACCCCCTTTCTCTTGCTCCTCAATATATATAGCAAGCTAAGAGTTATTTTTAATTTTAAGTTACTTTTATGATTTATCTGCATCGTTTTTGTTACGGAGTTTTCTTCGAAATCTTTATATTTGGGTTTTGCTAGTCCTAGTATTGTTTTCTTCACTCAAAATCAATATTGAGGGGGAAAAATCCCATAAAAGTTACATGCATTTGCAATCCGTACGTGTGAACCGTGTGAGCCAACTCCTCAGAACTGGGTACCATTTTCAGCCCACCAAAAACTGGATTAACCGATTAATGGTAATGAATTCTTTTAATGCATGCATATTGTTATTTGGAATAAGCTAATTGCATTTTTCGCACGTGAGTTACATGAAAATTATATACTTTTTCTACTGTGTTATGTTAAATATGCACGTAAACTATCCCAATTTAATAAAAACAGACAAATTATTCTAGCTCATTTATTTAAAAAAATTGCACTTACAGAAGGTATTTCAGTGCATGATAACTTTTCACAAGGAAGCTAACCCTTTTTAGACACCATGTAAAGATCTCTCTCTATAACTTCATGTATTATCACTAACTTTGGTGAGTTTAAGATGCAAAGTGAAAATATTGCATGAAAAGAAAAAGTGGTCATCAACTTTCAACCTACAACTCTCAATTCTCTTTTATTTTGGGGACTGATAAATTACGTACATACACTCACCGCACACACATACGGATATGTTTTGACATTCTTTTATTTTATGGGCGGGGTATTAATTTTGTGCCTATAAGTCAAATTTCGTACGAAAGTGACACGTGCTTGTTATATTAATTATTTGGCTGTTTACTTTACAACAAGGAAAAGAAATTGAACATGCATCCGTACATATGGATTATGGACGTCAGTTTTTTTCTTTTCACTACTTCTTCGAACCCTTTTTTTTTTATGAGTAAAAAATGATTGAAAAAATTAATTCCGATGCCGGGAATCGAACCCGGGTCCCCTGGGTGAAAGCCAGATATCCTAACCGCTGGACGACATCGGATCTTTCTTAGAAATCTTTAAAGAAAATATTTGAATCTGTTAGTATTTCATACATACGCTAATCATGAGTCTATGGTTCGACCTCATCATGCATATTATTGGGAAAATACTTCTCTCGCATTTAATAAACTCATTAAATCTGTTTTTATATGAAAAGCATTTAAACGATTAGACTTTAGAGAAATAAGGGACTTTGCTGTCAAGTATACATTTAGTTTCTGCATGCATGTATCATGTGCTAATGTGTTGTTCGAGTTTTTTTTTTGGATAATTCAGTTAAATTGGTAAGCATCAAATTCACTTTAGAGAGTAATAATGCTTAATTAAGCTTGAAAATTCTTGATATGTGTCTCTAATTACACTTCATATGTTTCTTTTCATGTTAATTATTTATCCTTGGGTGATGCCATTACCAAAAACCAGATCCAAATGGTGAGTACTCCTCTGTAATGTCCAAATAAAAGTTATCTCCTAACTTCATTGAACCAACACTAATCCTCATAATTATAACAGGACCAATGTACTATAATGGAATCTATCACCTCTTCAATCAGTACAACCCCAAAGGTGCTGTTTGGGGCAACATAGTATGGGGTCATTCAGTTTCAATAAACTTGATCAACTGGAAACAAGTAGACAATGCGATTCACCCATCAAAGTCGTTCGATCAGTACGGTTGCTGGCCGGGTTCAGCCACCGTTCGCCCTGGAAACAAACCTGTTATACTCTACACCGGTGTCATTGACAAGAACGAGACACAAGTCCAGAACTATGCAATCCCAGCCAACCTATCCGATCCATATTTAACCAAGTGGTTAAAGCCCAATGACAACCCTTTGATTATTGCAGATCCGCCCGTTAACAGAACCTCGTTTCGTGACCCCACGACAGCTTAGTTGGGCCAAGATGGTTTTTCGAGAACTACAATAGGTAGTCGGATGAGCGAGGCTGGTGTTTCCTATTTGTACAGAGCAGGGATTTTAGAAAATGGGTCAAGGTTAAGAATCCATTGCATTAGGCTAGTGGAACTGGAAACTGGGAATGTCCAGATTTCTTTCCTGTGATGGGTTCAGGTACAAAAGGGTTGGATAACTCTGTTATGGGAACACATGTTAAGCATGTTTTCAAGGTGAGTCTTGACGAAACAAGATATGATTATTATACGCATACCTGACAAGGGGATGATTGATGGATGGAACGGGTTGAGGTATGATTACGGCAACTTTTACGCCTCAAAATCGTTCTTTGTTCCTAGAAAGAACAGAAGGATCTTATGGGGTTGGGCAAATGTGTCTGATACTACTGAGAACGATGTAAAGAAAGGATGGGCTGGTATTCAGGTATTATAAGCTACCAATGCAACTGAAATCTATGATTCCCACTTATAACTATATTAACACTATAACATTCGTCCTCTGTTTCTTCTCTATTTAGCTTATCCCACGTACTATTGTTCTTGATCCCAACCACAAACAATTGATATTATGGCCGATTGAAGAGATAGAAACTTTAAGAGCGAAAAAGGTGGAATTGTGTGACCAGGTGCTCGTCAAGGAAGGAAAAGTAGAAATCAAGGGAATAACAGCTGCACAGGTAGTTCTTTGGACCACAGACCATACTACAACCTATAGTGCAATATAATTATGCAGCTCAGCATATAGGTTATATTGGCAGGCCGATGTTACCGTGACCTTCTCGTTCGATAGTCTGGACAATGCTGAGCCATTTGACCCTAGCTGGGACAGATATGATGGAGAAACGCTTTGTGGCCAAAAGGGTTTGACAATTCAAGGTGGGTTGGGACCATTTGGGACCATTTGGGCTCTTGACGCTGGCTTCACAAAACCTGGAAGAATTCACTCCTGTATTTTTCAGAATATTCAAAGCCCAAGACAAGCATCTGGTTCTTATGTGCTCTGATGCATCAAGGTTTACACTTGAATTAATTTTAGCTATTGTCCTGCCACACGTGAAAGGTTTATATCTTTCCATCAATTAAACCAGATCGATTTGTACTCCTTAAGTACTCTACTGGAAGGCCTTAACATTTTTACTGTGGTCCCGTTCCTACCCCGTTTTACAAACAGCTATGCGCATGTACCTGTTTCTATGAGAAAAAATACTGAATATTCCATTTTGTATAATAAAACTGATGTAAGAAGTACTATATATCATGCTTACAGTTTTATTATGCAGCAAATAGAGAAAACGTCCTGGACAAAAATAGCCCGTCTTCATATATCCCTTTTAAAACTAATCTGCAGGTCGACCTTAATGAACGGTAAATCCTCCTTAAAGAAAGGGAAGAATGCATACAGACCCTCATTTGGAGGATTTATAGACGTAGACTTGACAGGAAAGAAGCTTTCTCTCAGGACTTTGGTATGCATAGTCCATGTATAATTTTATATTATTACCTTTCAGAATTCAGATATACTGATTCTATCTAATCTTTGTTATGTTTGTAGATTGATAGTTCTGTTGTAGAGAGTTTTGGCGCTGGAGGGAAGACTTGCATTACATCTAGAGTTTATCCTACTCTAGCAACACATGAGAAAGCACATTTGTATGCATTTAACAACGGCAGCACCATCATCAAAATTAACAGTTTGACTGCTTGGAGCATGAGAAGACCTCAGAAGATGACAATATTTGAGAGAGAAGAGACAAATACTATTTTACTTTTGTTTCTTTTCTGTAAGTTGGTACTCAATACTCCTAGAATAGATTTATGAGGAAACTGAAAATGGAATAACAATATCAAAATTAATATTAACTTCATCGGATATTAGTTGATATTTTAAGGACACTTGGTGGTTTATCTTTACTCAGGTTTTTAAATAAACCAACTATACATATAGGACCAATTCTGGACTATACGCGGAGAAGCTAAAGATGTATGTAAAACCAAGGAATTTGACCAGTCTTATCATATGTGGAAACTCAAGTGGTGAGGCCAACATGATCATAGTTATAGAGTGGAGTAGAGAAAGAAAATATTCTGATACTTCCAAAAAGGTTGCAAGATAGAATTTATGTTTGGAAAGGAACTTGGGGGTACTTTTCACATTTTAAACGTTAATATTTTCATAACTTTCAACAGTTAAATATTCATTGAAAATTCCAAAAGTTTATTTGGACAAAATTTTACAATAGTTTCCTATCAGATCTATAATATCAGTTGCATACAACAAAAAGAATGAGTAATAGATGAGGAGCTGGAAGAAATATTCTGCTTACCACATTTACCAGTAACCTCCGCAAGAACAAGTCCCTTCCTTAAAATGGTGGAATCGATTTGCATCACGAGCAACGATCACCCTATTTGTGATCAACGACACAAATCTTATAAATGTGTGACAGTCACCACAAACTCTAAGATTTTTTGTAATTCTAATGGGAGTTCCCTCTTCAGTGCTTATTAATCCAAACGCAACAGCCAACTTTTCACTGTGTGCATTCAAGAGTTCCAACTTCAGTTCCTCGTCAATGTCATGTAATAAAAAATTTGTATCTGGTATGTAACCAGCAAGATCCAATTGCTTCTTCAAAAACTCTAATTTCTCATATATCTTCTTTGACAGGGGATGAGTATGGTCTCCAACACTAAACTTATGAATCTTATTGTCCACTTCAATCCACGTCCAACCTGGGATTTTCTTTAATCTCCGGTGAGTCATTAGTTCCCTAACCTTAGCCACATCTTTCCATCGACCAGCTTTGGCGTATATATTTGAAAGTAAAATGTAATGACCTGCATTTTTGGGTTGCAGTTCAAGAAGAGACTTGACAGCTTTCTCTGCCATTTCTACATGGCCATGAATCCTACACGCCCCAAGCAATGCCCCCCACAATCCAGCATCTTTTTCAATATTTGCATCCTCAATCAATTTCAAGGCTCGATCTAGTTTTCCAGCACGACCAAATAAGTCAACAACACAAGTAAAATGCTTCACGTCAGGTCTTACTCCATACTCCTCTTGCATTGATGAAAAAATACCAAGACCCTCTTCAACAAGCCCCGAGTGACTACAAGCATACAAGACCGAAACGAACGTTACATAATTAGGTAGAACCCCACTTTCGCACATCACGTGAAACAAGTCAAGAGCTTCCCGTCCTTCCCCATGATACCCGTACGCCGCAATAATCGAGCTCCATGACACCACATTCTTATGCCTCATCCTATCAAACACCTCCCTCGCCAACTCAACGCTCCCACATTTCGCGTACATATCAATCAAAGCAGTCCCCAAGATCACATCCAGCGAAAACCCCCTCCTCCCTATATAATCACCCACACCCCTCGCCTTACCCATCACCCCTACCTTAGCACAAGCATTCACAACATTCACCATCGCAACCTTATCCGGCAAAACTCCCTCCTCCATCATCCGATCAAACAAACCCAACGCCTCTCCCGCATTCCCACACGCACCAATCATCACAGTCCAAGTGACAAGGTCCCTCTTCGACATCTCATCAAACAACCTCTTCGCTTCCTCGACAGCCCCACACTTTGCGTACATGTCCACCACGGAAGCCGCGACAAAGACGCACGAAACGTAACCATACTTACACACAACTCCATGCAACAAAGTACCCATTTCCAAATCTTGAGAGTATAGTTATCTAACCCATTTCCAAGCCTCATATACTCCCGGAAAGATGTATAACAATTAGTAAAGTCACCAGCTTTAGCGTACCCACCAATCATAACGCTCCAAGAAACAGGGCTCTTGTCAGTAATTCTTACAAACAGGGAGAATGCAGTGTGTAGATCCCCTTTTTGGGTGTAGACATGAAGGATTTTGTTGGATACAAATGGGTTTTGGATTAGGCCATTGATGGTTACTTGGGCATGGACTTTTTTGACGTTTTTGAAATTGATGATTGATAAGTATAATTTGGGGTCAGGGGCTTGAAGAAAGTGAGGATTTGGTGTTTGATTGAAATGGGATTCTTTATTTGAGGATTGAGTTATGGTTTCGAGCATTAGCTGAAAGCGGAAAGGTTGGTTATAGTGTAAAGGAGCAAGCTTTAGGCGAGTGACGTTCAGCATTTGTTTGAATAACTTTTGAAAACACGAGGGAGTTTGGTGCAAAGTTTTGAAAACAAGAAAGAGTCTTATATAGAGTTTTTTGAAAACACGATTAAATGTTAGTTACATGAAGATGGTAGTGGTAGTAGTTTTTTGAAAACATGCATTTGATTTTAAGGTAAACTATCTAATCGCTTGAATGGGCTCTTCAAAGGTGGTAAAGTGTGTGTCCGAACGAGCTCCGGAAGTTGTAAGACTTTTAGAATATTAAAAACTGTGTAGGAGCACGTTTTTTTTTAAAAGATAAATAAGGATGGGTAAAATAAAATCTGTGAGTGTTTATAAAAAAGCGGGAGGTCCCGTCACAAGAAAAAAAAAATTAGAAGGTAACATAGTCGGGCAAATTGGACAAGATTTTCAGTCGAAGATATATGCATTTGGCGAGGTTAAGAGTTATCGAGTTGAGGTAGAGATTGATAAATTTAACTACTTTTAAAAAAAAAAAATTACTTTTAATCAATTTTTGAGTGTTTGGTTGACAAGTTAAAGACATCAAAATACTTATTTTAAGTTGATAAACGGCGGTTATTAGTCACCTATTTTTTGGTAATTTTTTCAGTATTCATTATTCATTAAGATATTTTAGTTTTTAGTATTTTTTTTTTCTCAAATACCATCAACATGTACACAAACTTTTACAACTTAATTTTTTTTTAAATTACTAGGGAAGAGTTTGCCAACTAGTAAACATTCTATGCTCCATTCTCTACATTTTATAATCTGTAAGAATATTTATATTTAACAATTACCATTGCCTTCTTTTTGTGAAGCATGTAAAACTTCTCCTTTAATTAATCTTCTTCTATTTAAAAAAAGGATTTTGAAATGTGCAACAAAAACATAATAAGCTCCTCCCATATGTTTAGAAAGGAAAATGCATAAATCATAATTTTATTACCGCTGATAAACTTCTTCTAAACGAAAAATAGAAAAAGAAACGAGCACACGCCGGTAATTTGATTCGCCGGCACGGTGGAATTGGAAAAGCCGGTAATAAATCTTTGTATTGCCTTTTCATTTTAATAGGCCTGTTAGTTAGTGTATTTCGATCTCTTGTAAGCCCTAGCTATTGTTTCTTTAGTAGTGTCTGTACTGACCTACACAAAGGTTTAATTTTGTTCCTCTTTTTTTTTTTTTTTTTTATGTATCTCGTACTATGTTAAATGTAATTCCCGATTATTGTACTGGGTTGATTTTAGTTTTTTCAGTTTACTTTTCAAATTTGCCTAATTTGATTTCTCAACTGTTGTTATTTCTGTGGTGTTTGTTGCTTTCTTTTATGCATAGAGAAATTAGTTAGCTTGAAAGATTTACCAGTTAAATATTTCAATGTTGTGTCATTGCAACTTAATTCAAAATTTAAGTACTGAAATTGGTCCTTGTAAAACAGACGTCACGCAACGCTTGTAGATTTCGTTCTGCTTGAGGAATGAATTCATCTTCACTCATATAAGACCAGTACATGCATGGTAGTCGACTAAACAAGTATTAAACTAATAATGAGGAGGCAAGCAAAAATCTGTAAATCTTGATAACTTGTTATTTATTAACGCTTTTTCTCTCACATAAGCTTATGAAGTTTCCGTTTGATGCCACACGAAAAGTATAAGAGGCTAGATGTAGCTAAACCTGATTTCGTGTTCTTATTATGCAACCACGACATGTATCTCAACTGAGAGCTCGTGTGTTTCCTTTGTTCGGTGAAACTTTCATGATGAAACTAGTTATCCAAACTTGCCGTCCTACTGATGGATTTGACTTTTGAGTGTATTTTATGGTAGCTAGACGTACAACATAGGTTCCTGGGAATTCTTTTCTGCACTTAATCATGACTAATATGTATTTTGTATGCATAACTTTTCTTTGTTGAATTCATGAAATAATTCATATTAATTATGTTTCTTTCCACAACACAGATGATGACGCAAAAAGAAAACCTCGGCAGTATTATTGTTGATGAGAACCAGTTAACTGAGGAGCCAACTACTTTACCTTCATTATGCAACAATGAAGGACAGATAGGAGGAGCAATTCCAGCTATCGTTGAAAGCATAGACCCAAAAGGCATTGATGTAGGCTTTGGTGAAGGCAGAAAAAGGAGGATGAACATGAATGAACAACCAAGTCATGAGAGGGTGGTACGTGTTTATTAATGCCGTGCATAATTAATTCTTGATATTGATTTTATTTTTAAATAAGTAACTTAGCTTTGGTTTCTTATTGTGCTTATCGCGGAGAAAGACCAAAATACTTCTACGAGAGAGGTCTGCACCATTGGAATCTGATGTATCAACGACTCAGTGGGAAGTCAAGGCTAAATTGCGGTGCAAAGAGTATTATGGTCATGTCCATAGATTTGATTTCGGACCGACACCCTTTCAAAATTTTGGTTATACACCTGCTTCCAAGAATGCAATCAACAATGATGTGATTGCTTTGGAGAAACAGATGGATAAGCTTGAAGAAGAGGCTTTAGCTCTCTTAAGAGCGGTAGATGAACGCCGTGGCACTCTGTTGCAGATGTCCGTAAGTCTAGTCTTGGAGTTACTGTGTCTCGTAATATGATGTGTTGTATTATTTTGCTAGAGCTAAGATGTATCATTCATTTTCACTAACCTGTTCCATGGTCAACTCTCAAGTTAATCGATGTTTTGATTATATAGTCTGTTCACATGGATTCAGCGAATGAGGGATTCAATGACTTATATGATTTTCTGAATTTGTATTTGGTTTGATTTTCAGTTAAGTAGCTTATTTTAGTACACTATGAGCTTATTATGCATCTTTCTGTGAAAGGCCCCAAACCTTCAAACAGAGAGCTCGGCACCCTTGGAATATGATAAGTGGCAAGTCAGAGCTGATATGGGGGATAAAGGTTTTTATGATAGTATCCATAAACTTGATATTGGACCAGCATCCTCTCAACCACGTCGTTATACACCTGCTCCCCTGGATGTAAGGATTGGTGCGCTTAAAAACCTTGTTGCAACTATTGCACGAGAAACAGCTCAAAACGAAGACACTTTGCAGACAATAGTAAGTCTATATGCTCAGTACTGTTCCTTCTTATGCGCCATGTTATTATTGTTTTCTGTCACGTAGATAGATGTTGATCCTACTCGAATTAATTGAGTTTGAACTCGTGGTAATCTTGTTTCCATTCAGATGGGTTGACTTGAGAAAGTGTCAAGTTGTTATTTTGGTCACACTATGCGCTAACACATTTGCAGTGTGTCGTAAAAGATTAAAAAGCAGTTTAGATGGTAACTAATAGTAGTACACCTTGTCGTAATTTTATTAATGAGCATACTCATTTACAGAAGAATGTTAAGATGCTCATTGACTTTGCAGTAACTATACACATGCATGTAATGTACAAGGTATATAGTGACTTCGTTAGAAATCCAAATGGACCTTGCCTGGCTCTACCTATGGACATGTGTGCATTTTACAATATTTGTTGGAACCACGAAATCTTGGTTTCTTTTATCCTTCAATTGCAACCTAGCAAGGCCAATTGTTTAATTGCACTGGATTCTCGTTTTCATTGATTTTTTTCTATGGTAAGGCCACCTAATTTATATTATCATTCACTGAATTGAGAACTAATTGCACTGATGTACATTATGTTCAATTTCACTATGAAGGCTATCCAATTCATATATTTTGATTATGTCGTAGTTAACGCGTTTTAGTTCTTGAAATGTTGCAACTTATGTGGCTTGAATTTCTGTTAGACTGATGCTTAAAATTGATTGAATCAGGTCGGCCAATCTGCGTCATCTGCTGCAATTACAGCTACAACTGCAACTCCCGCTAATACTTAATAACGAAGGCATCATTCATCAAGGGAATCGTAAACATGTGGGAAAAAGAGGCTTGAGCCTCTTGTTTTGTCCTTCAAATTTGAAGCTTCTCCGTTTTATTTAGAAATGAATGATTGAGTATTAGATATTTGTTATGATTTTAATGTCTCTTATCTAATTTTGAATTTCATAGGAGGTATTTTGCTGTAACATGTGCGTTTGTGGCGCTAGACAGAAACTACTGCCAGCGAAAATCTCAGCAAAAAATGAATTGCATAAAGTATAATTTATGTTTAAATATTAACCACTCATGATACAAATAAAAATAATGTGACCTTGATTATCAGTTAATGCAGTGATAAATATAAATGGCTTCTCCAAATGGGGTGATTTTGGAAAATTGTAATATCCAAGCTTCATAGGGTTTCAACCTTTTTGTGTCTTCAAACAATTTATGCGAGACTTTATAATGAAGTTTACTACTATCACAATATTTAATACACGCCAACTTGCGTAAACCTGCGTATAAAATACGTACATTATGTATGTGAGTCCACTTTAAGAACTTAAAAGGACACTCTCAAAGGTGAATCGATCGAGAATAGGTTATATTCAATATCCTGTGTCGTCTAAACCAGAGGCATTTACTAAACCACTAATAAGTTTAAACAATCAAATCACACAATTGCATTTGTAACTATGGGGCAACTTGCCACTGTCTATCATCACCCACTAATTAATACACCATATAATCATCTAATGATCAAACTAAATATCCTTAAACTAATACAATTAAGTTTCACTTTTCAGTTGGAGCACGGTGATCGTTAGCAAGCTTTTGTTGTGTTTCCAATCTGGTGTTGAGACCAAAGACTTTATCATCCAACCATTTCACAATGTCGGAGAAGACGATGTCGAGATTTTCCGGTAATTCACCGTAGGACAAGGAATGCCACATTCCAGGATAAAGTTTGATTGTCTTGTCGATCGACCTAGCTTTTTCGTACAAAAGTTGGCTAGTAGATGGATCGGTCACTTTATCGTCTAGTCCGTGAAGAACAATGAACGGCAACGACACCTATTGATTATAAATATCGTCATGGTTAGTTTAATCACTAGTAGTGATAAGATTAAGATTAATCACTAGTACGGATATAAATAATCTCACAAAAACAAGAGCACTAATCTTAAAAACCAAACACCATCTTAGAGAAGAATTAAGCAAGCATGTGGCGGCATCCTCCCGAGGTACTCAAAATTGCCGGATATGAACTGCATATGAGTCTTCGTGTTATGGGAAGTTTGGATTTCAAGAAATAACTTGTGCTTCAAAGACAAACCTCCTTCTATACGGGATATCATTGATAGTGTAAAACTTAAAAGTTGGAGATGGATTAAATCAAAAGTGTCGGGTTTTTCCTACTCTTTTTCGGAATGGTCTATGTCACCTCTGTTCTGTAACATTTGATGTATCGTTTTGGAGAGTATCTCTTGTGCTCTCCTTTTTTATATAAAATTCTCTTTTCTCAATCAAAAAAAAAAAAAAAGATTAGTTAACTTGTCCCGTGTCCTAAGTTGAGAGTTAAGACCTAAGCCGACCATCATTATTAATCAAGTTTCGATTTTGACTTTGATATATATTTTATCTCCTAATGACATAGTAGTTACAATTTAATATGAATACACAGTCTAAAAGTAATCTAATATAAGATCAGATATTTAAAAATAGACGGGGGTGGCTTCTCAGACTATATATCCTAGTCTAGTGATCAATAATAATATCTTAACGCGCGCACGCATGATTCGTGACAATTAAACAATGCTATAATATATTAACAATTAAAAAATTAAAGAACAGTGAAAGCACCTCTTGCAATCTTTTCTCCAAATCCATGCTAACTTGACATAATTGGGAGCTGGTTTGCAGGCGCGGTAGGCCCTTGTACGTGTATGGATTGGATCTCACCTGTCACATATTTTAATTAACTTATCATTAAAGTAATAATTCAAAAGTTCAGTAGTCAAATACAATCACTCCAAGTTAAAAAAAAAATAGTAACGACTGGCAAATAATATACCTACTGAAGACTTTAATAAAAAATAAAATGTAAATAATTTGTTTACCTCATCTCTAATCTTGGGGTCTCTGAAGGCTATATCGATTATGTTTGGAGTCGGGGTGATTCTCCATGTGGGAATGATAGCAGCCGCAGTCATTAAAATCAGGAGAAGCAATGGATTTGGTCGCAAGTCATCAGCAATCTGAATAATTAAATTACATTAAGAAAAAATGTAGGTTGAAGAAGCTAATTACGCATTATTTGCTCTTTACGAAACTAGCAATGAGTTCTTTTAATCTAAGATATAAATAATACTCAACACTATTATCAAAGTTTATGATACATAGCAGAATCAGGATTGTGGCCTCTTTGAACTCCAATGATTCATAAACTTTAGAATCGTCTCAAACCCAATTATTGCTCGTCATATAATTCTATCAAATCTCACCATTTGAGAAATAATTTGAAGAAAAATGAAGATAGGGATGTGTCATGTCTTAATCATTTATTTTTTCTCTTAATCAAATAAATACGTTAATGTGTCATATTTATTAGCACAACTTGCGGCCTATTTCAGATCACTCCTCGTGCAAGCAAAGAGGCATTTTTAGAGAATAACACGTTTGTAGTTACAGTTCGATCAACTATCTGTATGATCGACCATGCATAGATCGGTCTTGACTTACCCAATTAAGAAGCACAATCTTCAAATTGTTCGATGATTTGATCGTGCCTCAAATTCCGATCAAACACTTTACAATTTCATGGCACGTGTCACACAATAAAGAATCCTAAAGTAGCCACTTAGCTTTTCGGGTTATTCATGCAAAAATGTACCTTATCGTATTTCTAGGAACAAAACTCGACTCTCAATTGGTTAACTATTTGACCTAAGATTTTAATATTATTGACTTAGGCAGCATTGGGTCTACGTCGAGATAACACTTGGGTATCACATACTGTGTTTTCAGAGTAGACCTTGCAAAACTAGAACATGTAAAGTGATCTAATTTTACACGATACATAGAGTATAACCGATCCATAGAGATATTCCACGTCACACGTCATGAAAATAAGAATGATAAATATTTATCGTGAAAAAATGTGACTTACACACCTTGCACATTGGGGCTATGAGGACCGCAGCATCCCAATAATCTGGTTTCTTCATGTGTAAACGTAGTACCATGGCCCCTCCCATTGATTCTCCTATCAATATCCTCATCTTTTTCTTATTTTCTCTTTTTTCTGTGTTCACAATAATCAAATCAAAAATTCGTATAAAAAAAAAAAATAATCAAATCAAAATAAAGAAAGAAAGAAAGTCAAAAGAAGCATCCTAATTCCTAATCACACTGCACCTACTAAGGAGATTAAGTAATAACCCTAGATCTACATGATTAATTAGTTGTGGTAACCAAAAAAGTAAAGCATCACGTAGACACCATTATTGAAGATTGAGTTGTTAAATCAAATTAACAAAACAACGTCATGGACAGGACCACCACATAATGAACTTTTTCTTGTGTATGATGTGATCATGTCAAACCATTAAACTGGCATTTGAATTAACTTCCAGTTATTTACAAAAACCAACACATAAGATCCATATTACGGAATAGACCAATATATAACCTCAATAACCATGTGAATCTAGTACTAAAGCCAAAAAGAAAAAGTACTTATTGTATACAATCAGATTTTTTTTTGTATCACTTATTAACATATAGAACACTTTTAAACCTAAATAATATTCAAAATTAAGTAAAAATCATATTGTTTAATTACCCGAAACATTGGTAAAGTGTTCGGAAAGATCATTAACGAGATGATCGAAATTGCCTATTAGTCCCTGTAGGCCAGATGACTTTCCATGCCCTTCGCAATCGATTCCATGAACTTCAAAGCCCGCCTTAACAAGTCTACTAGCACAATCTGTAACAAATAAAATGATGATCATATGACTTCAATAATTCTTAGGTTTGTAAATAAAATAGATCATTATTTTCTACAGTATATTATTAACGCTTTTGGAAATAAAAATAAGGGAGAATTATACAAACTACCCCTCAACTTTGGTATAATTACACAAACACCCCTCATGTTTGAAAATTATAGAAACTACCCTTATGACCGATTTTTTGCATAATTATTTTTATATTTTATTGAATATTAATTCATGCTCTTCAATTATTTTACAAAAAAAATAAAAATTAAATCAAAATTATTGCATTAAACCTCATTTATCTCGTTCTAAAAGACAAAAAAAAACATCCTCAAAGAAAAAATAAAATATATGCGAATTTTAGTCGCTGCTATGATTTGAAGTGGAAAGGTTGTCTTAATTACTTTAATTTTTTCAGCTATAAGGGTAGTTTGTGTAAATTCCCAAACAGGAGAGGTAGCTTGTGTAATTAGCCCATAGTTAAGAGGTAATTTGTGTAATTCTCCCTAAAAATAATTTGTGTTCTCGTTTTCTAAACTTGTGTCGTAATGATTAACTTTTTTCATAGTTTAATTTTAATTTTTCTATAGTACGTACCTCTCATTGAGATGCTGCACTCCATGGCGTATCCATGACATAAAAAAATTAGGGCCTTTGGCTCACTATTTTCAGGCAACCATTTGCATGTGAAAAGCTTCGCTCCTCTGGAATTCACTATATATTCCTGTCAAAATAGATTAATGAGAATGTAAACCATAAAAGAATGAACAAATTATACATGGTAAGATTCAGATAATTCTTGTGTAAAGGTTTTCGATAAATTCAACGGAACAAATGGTTCTACTTTCAACATAAGAATTTGGGTAAAGTAAGGGGTCTATTACATCGAATTATTGTCTTAAGCAATGGAAAAAGTATGCATGAGAAAAAAGTTAATTTACCTCGTCGTATTTGATACCAGTGATCGGATTTTCCTGCGATACAATCATACATTCATGTCAAAGAAAAGTTTTTTGTGCTTATAATATATAAACTGATCAGTATGGTTTTAAGAAAAAAGAAAAGGAAATGAAGTTCTATTAGGGAAATGTACCTAGATAAAAAAAAAAAAAAAAAAAAAAAAAAAAAAAGAGTCTTATGCCTTCCTTTTCTTCTCCTTAGAAATAATTTTAACTTACTATGAAAACTAATTTAACATTTCAAAGAGTAAAAAATGTTATAAGCCTACTGCACGAATTTCACTTCAAGTCTTCAACTTAAATAATTTCATTTCGATATTTTTTCCAGATAATGTCTTAGAATTATTGATAATATATAATAATCGATGAAGTGTATGTGTGTGTGTATATATATATAATGTTATTAATTTGTTTAATTTTTTGATTGAATAATTATTTATTTCTTCACTTGATAAAAAATATATATATTATCTATGTTCTTTTGTCCCATATATAATAAATTAATTAATTTTTTTTGAATAAGCTAAGAATATGATGCCCAAGAAGCTGAATTTTTAAATAAATCCAAGGAAACTTCAAAATTATAAATATATGCATGAATTATGAAATATAATTTTACTGCATTTCTTACGTTTCTGGTATAATCATGTTTGGAACGAAGTTATAACAATGTTAATTAAGCCGACATACTTATGTAACTATTTTATCAAAAACTGAAATAATGCCAAAGAAATGAAAAGAAAAAAGTAGGAAACTATTTTGCATAAAAATTCCGGAGTCTCAACTTTTTCTCTTGGCCCTATATTTTCTGGAAACCAACAGAGACTTTAAAAAAAAATCTTGACAATGAACTAAAATAAGATAAAAATATACGCACCATTGGAATATTGATGGATATGATCAGCTGGAAAGGAAAATAGAGAAGATATAGCGACAAACAAAGATCAATAGTATCTGGGCACTGAAACAGATAATTAAGGAAAACTTCATGGATCTATCTTTCCCTCGAACGGCTATTTATAGGGACATGGAATCGTTGACAATTGATTAAGATGAATAATAGTTAGCTTAAAAAATGAAAACATTACGCACATACATTATTTAATTTACGTATATTAGGAATAGCGGTGCCTAATAATTATATTTTATAATATTAATATAAAAAGATTGTGTGTTTTACCTTTTTGGAGATGTGACCAACTTAGGTTCGGGAAAATACTGTTTATTAGTAAGGGTTGTATGGTATAGTATGAATATGAATGATTTGAAATTTTGAATCAATTTCCCTGTTATTTAACCATGGTTAAATTATTTTTAGATAGAATGACCAATAATAAAATAACAAATCTTTACTGCTTGATGATGAGATCTCTTATGAGATTTTATTCTATGCAAAAAATTGTAAAAATGTGAATATTATTAAATCTTATTTCTATTTTAAATTTTAGAGAGAAGAATTAAAAGCTGTCACTCTGTTTCCCATTTACCATTTAATTAAAATTAATGAAAATACTCAAAATGCCAGCAATCCTAAAAACTTTCACCTAAATCCTTTCATGTGATAATGGATTATATGATTATTTCGTGATGTACCTAACTTTAATTGTGTTATTTACCATTTGTTGAGAGGTTTTCTCTTCTTCTTCTTTTTTACCCTTTTTTATTTTAAAAAAACATCTCCAGAAAAATATGGCCTTCGAACCTTATCTTTAAGACACGAATCTTAACATTGCTTTGCACGCGCGTTTACCTATTCATCTCTTCATGTACCAAAGTAAAATCTTAAAAGACAAATAAGGTATCCTTTTAATTTGAAGATTTTATTTGAACCAATGATTTTATTATTCTTTAAAGAGAAAAAAACTTTAAATTGAATAACAGTACGCAGTGCAAAATGGGCAAATTTTAAACCTGTGAAAAATAAATAAGCAAAGATACCTATGTGATGTGAAAACTTGGCACGCCACCCCTAAAAAGATTGTTTTGTAGGGCAAATAACCTTTTTTGTCTTATAATTTGGACTAAAGTTGTCTTTTGTCCCTTAACTTTACGGGATTCATTTTTGCTCTTTAATTCTATAGTCTTTTTTTTAAATGCCCATTGGGCCAAAAGCCAAGCCCGATTACTGTGTTGACCACATGGCGGCTGACTGGGCTGCTACAGTACAGCCACGTGGAGCCATATAGGATATTAGGTGGAATAAAAGAAATTTGTCAACAATAATAAAAGAAGAAAAGAAAAAATGAGACGGATCCACCTCCTCCGTCGCCGCCTTTGCCTGCAAATCCATCCACAAACCTTGAGACACGAGGACCTCCATGGCGGCCATCACATCCTCAGCCTCCACTCCGTCTACGAGGACGAAGCCTACCTTCACCTCGTCACCGATCTCTGCGATGACAACGATCTCTTCGATCGAATCTCCGTCGGCAACCGACTATCCGAATTCGACGCGTATTGTCACCGATTAGGCATCGCTCATCGCGATATCAAGCCGAATATTGTGTTGTTCGATTCGCGAGGGAGGTTGAGGTTAGCGAAATTGGAAGCTTTGACGGTGACGCCGGAGCCAGAAAAGTTGGAGGTGATGGCGGAGAAGGCAGGGGGAGTTGGAAGCTTTGACGGCAATTGAGGAGTTGGTGGGGGGGGGGGGGCTGTTGAGGAGAGTTGTTGTTTGTGGTTATGTGGTGGTTGTTCGCTGGAGATGACGAAGGATCCGGTGGCAGTGGCATTGGAAGCTTTGACGACGATTGAGGAGTGGTGTTGGTGGGGGGCTGTTGAGGCGAGTTGTTGTTTGTGGTTATGTGGTGGTTGTTCACCGTAGATGATGACGGATCCAATGGCGATGACGGTGTGGTCGTAGGTGGTCGACGTGTGGTTGTCGATTGAAAGAGCGGTTGTTGGGGCTGTTGAGGAGAGTTGTTGGTGGTGGTTGTTCGTCGGAGATGATGACGTATCCAGTGGCGGTGGGTTTGGGATGTGGTGAATGGCGTGGCGGTTCGTCGGAGGTGATGGCAGTGGCGGTTGGTTTGAATTTGATTGTTAGAGTTTTTTTCAAACCGGTGGTGGACTGGCGATTCGCCGTTGGTGGACTGGTCGTGGTGGTGGTGAAAAATGAAGAAGACAATGAACTTTTTATTTTTCAAAAAAATATATAGTTTTTTTTATCCACCTAAAATCCTACGTGGCTCCACTGTAGCAGCCCAGTCAACCACCACATTGGCAGAACACTAACCGGGCTTCAATTTTGGCCCAATGGGCATTTAAAAAAACCATGAATTAAGGGGCAAAATGAAGCCCGTAAAGTTAAAGGGCAAAAGACAAATTTAGCGCAAATTATAGGGCAAAAAAAGTCATTTCCCCTGTTTTGTATTTCTTATTTTAATCACAAAAAATCTCTTAATTTTGGGTGATTTCGAATGTAGTTTTTGTACCTTTTCTATAATGTTTCTACAAAAAAAAAGTATAAAAGCAAGATACATATATATATAGCTTATTTTTAATTTTTGATGAAAGAAGAAATAGAATCGGATTTGTTTTACAACTTTAAATCATTATTCGATTTTGGCCTAAATTTGTATGAAAACACCAAATTAAATATAGAGTATAACTTAAGGTTTTGTGAAATGTAGAATATAACAAGTGTTTGGTGAAACATAGAATATAACTTACGTTTTAGTGAAACACAGAATGTAACTTAGGTGTTTGATGAAACATAGAATGTAACTTAAGTATTTGGTGAAACATAGAATATAACTTAAGTGTTTAGTGAAATATAGAATATAATTGAAGTGTATGGTGAAACATAAGAATATTACTTTAATTGTTTAGTGAAACATAGAATATAGCTTAATTCAAAATTAAACTAAGTACTAACAAGAATATTAAGATTAAACCAAACCACCAAATTAAAATTCATGCATGCCAAGAGAAATTTGTACACAACAACTAAGCATAACGGTAAACTAAATGCTCGGGCCCGTTCTATCATCGTTGTTTTGGGGAAAGAAGTTGGTTGGAAGAGTAATATCACCATTTAGTAAATCATAAACCCCTTGCCAATTCACATGTTGCTCTTGTTGACACATCGAGGGTTATCTCATGTGCTTGCACCATTCAGGCTTTGACTCCAATTATGTTGGCGTTCGCGCTCAAGCCATCATCTCTCCATGTCAGCAATTCGTTGGTTTACAACACGCACTTCCTCTAATGTCTCTCTTAAGCGTCTTTCTTGTGCGACCATCATCTCGTTCACTTGTTTTTCTAACCTACTAGTCCTTGCTTTCTCCCCTTTGGACACCTTTCGCGACATCATGTCGTATGTTGCAAGATCAGCATCCCTGGCAGCCTTCTATATCTCCCATTTTTTGTCTTCCCATTATTTGTTTCCTCTACAAACTCATTTATCACCAAGAGGAAGTGTGATTAACAATGACATGTACAACACAAACTAATGTACAATGCTTTGGGTATGTAACGATATACTCACCCACTACGCCTTATCATCATCGTTCACCAAACACTACAAGAAAAAAAGGGTCATTTTCGATCAGAAATCTGGTCGGAAATGACCCCGGTCTGGTTGGGAGCCGGTTGAAAAAAATCGGTCGGCGATGCTTTGGTCAGAAAAGTTTTTCCGACCGCATTGCGGTTGAAAATCACTATTTTCGACCGAAGTCCGGTCGCTACTTTTCCCGACTGTATTTTTGGCCAGATTTCGGTCGGAATAATTTATCCTGACTAGAGTCCGGTCGGAATATTTCTGACGGGAATTCGGTCATTACGTAACACATTCCTACCGGATCGCGGACGGGATAAATTATTTCGACCGCGGTCCGGTGGCCGGCTTTTCGACCGGACCGCGGTCGAAACCTGTAATTTTCTGACCAGCATCTGGTCGGAAAAATGGTTACACTATTTTCGACCGGATACCGGTCGGAAATAAGATTTTTACCATTTCCGCCGGACTCCGATCGGAAGTAATATTTATGGGATTTCCGACCTGAATCCGGTCTGGAATAATGTTTAAAGTATTTACGACCGCAATCCGGTCGGAAATAATATTCAACAGAATTAAAAATAATAATATTCCGGTAAAAATTACCGGAATATTTTTTTTCGTTTTTTAAAATATTTCGATTTATTGCACCAATCTAAAACATAAAAAGTGATTGTTAGTCAAAAAATATTTATAAAAAGTGTTTATTTTAAAGATGAAAAGAAAAAAAATGTTTATTTAAGATGAAAGGAAGAAAAAAGTGTTTATTTTGAAGATGAAAGAAATGAGTCTTTATTTAAAAATGAGAAAATTGAAAGATGAAAAAAATTTGTGTTTGGAGAATATAGAAAGATGAAAAAATTGTGTTTGGAGAGTATTTTGTGTTTGGAGATTATTTAAAGATGAAGAGAGTCTTTTTATGAAAATTGGGTGAAAAATGAAGTGTATATATAGAATTTGGGGAACAAATTTGAATTTTTGGAATTTTTTGAATTTGCCATCGTTGCCAGCCAAATTTTCGATATTTTCCGACCGAACTCCGGTCGGAAAAAGTTTAAAATTTGAAATTTTCGAAATAGCGCCAAAATTTTCGACCGGATTTCGGTCGAAAATAATATTCATGATTATTATTTCCGACCGGAATGCAAACTTTTTTTTTTGCTTGATTTAAAAGAAATGTTGTTTTTTTTATGAGTTTAACTATAAAATTTACTAAAAATCCATGAATTGAATTAATACTTAGGTAGTTTAATGTTATTTTGAACTAGTATTTAGTTAATATTGATTAACATATTAAGATTACGATTAAATTCGTTTGAAGTTCTACATATATTCATCGTATGTAGTATAGAGTAATCTCTCCTTTGCGATTAGCATTCATTACAAACGTTAGCATAGAGAAGGTACTTGTGATATATGTATATATATATATACATATATCACAAGTGCCTTCTCTCTCTGTGTGTGTGTGTGTGTGTATATATATATGTGTGTTTAGATGTTACATTCAATTAACACATAATCATAAGTTAGTTAATTAGCAAAATATACTAATGTATTTACAATAGACATTATCAACCGACGCTGTAAATGATTATTCAACGTGCGAGAAAATAAGTTTTTTTTTTATTTTGTAACTTATCTATACCTAATATTGATGTAATTGATCAGAAAACCAACGATTTACCCAAAATCGGATAGCAAAATTGGAAAATTAAAAATATGAATATTATTTTCGACCGCATTCCGGTCGAAATTTCATGCATTACTTGCGGTCGGAAAAGGCCTTAACCCTAAATCCTAAACCTTAAACCCTAAACCCTAATATTTCTGACCGCACTGCGGTCGGAAAAGAAAAACCGTTGTTATTTTCGACCGCAATCCGGTCGGAAATAACAACGGATATATTTCCGACCGCATTGCGGTCGAAAAAGTGGTCGGATGTCCCTATAAATACCCACCCCTTTCCAATTGTAAAAATCATTCCATTCTTCCTCATTTGCAAGGTATTCACTATTTTCCCTTGTTATTACTATTTTGTGTTTGTTTTCTCAATTTTTCTTATTAAAACGAGAACTCTTAATTTTTTTATATATATTTGTTTGTGTATTATTAGATATTGCGGTAAATGCAACGAGGGGCGTCAGTGTGCAAACAATACTTCATCTAAGTATTTTCTACGCTACAACAAGTAAGTATTTCTTTGACTTCTATCTACTCATATTTTAGAAATTTAATATAGATGATAAAGATGTTGATTGGTGGAATTAATTGTAACAATTTCTTTTTAATTGTTTTCGAGTAGAAATGGATTATCTTGCCGATAGATCTTGGATGTACGATAGGATAGATAGTAATACTGGTTATTTGAATCAACATTACGTGGTTGGGGTTCGTGCATTCATACAATTTACATCGCAACACAGAGATTACTTAGATCTAAGAAATCGTATTAGGTGCCCGTGCCTGAAATGCAACAATTTAAAGTTTTTTGATCGAAACGTAGTCCAGGACCATCTTCATAAGTCGGGATTTACGTATCAATATTAGGTATGGGTGTTGCATGGAGAGGAGGTGAACGTGGCATCCACATCGTATGTACATGAATCACCGTCCACTAGTACTCACGTGGATAGTCCGGTTCATGTCGATACTTTGTTCAAAGAATTGTGGTGGATACATATGGGGGTCAATTTATTGAGGAAGAGGTGCGCAACGAAGATCCAAGTCCCGAGGCGAATGAGTTCTACAAATTGATGCATTTGGGAGGCATACAAATGCACCGTAATAAGCCGAAGACTGTGCTCTAGTGGTTTACCGAGTTCTTGAGAATCAAAACAATGCACAGAGTACCAAATGTCGCTTGCGAAAAGTACTTAAGGTTGTCTAAAGATCTTATGGACCCAGAGATTGAGGAAATGTTACCTAATATGGTTTCGGGCATGAATAAGATGCTCGCGGGTTTGGGTTTAGATTACAAAAAGATCGACGTTTGTTGGAATTTTTGTTTCTTGTACTACGGCGAGAATGCCAACAAGGATCTCACATCGTGTTCGATATGCAAGACCGATAGGTTCGAGGCCGGTAGAAAGCCCAGGGGCGCAAGGAAGAAATTGTGGTACTTCCCCCTAGGCCCTCGATTACAGAGGTTGTTCTATACTGTAGGCACTTCAAGACATATGACTTGGCATTTGAAGTATCGACAGTCAACTGATAGAATGATTCACCCAACTGCAGGAGAGGCGTGGAGACATTTTGATCGTGCATATTCGGACTTCGCAGCAGAGCCTAGAAATGTCCGACGTAATACAATTTGATCGTGCATATCTAGACATTTTGATCGTGCATATCCGGACTTCGCAGCTGTAGGATGGTTGACCGTATCCACTATTCCTGCCAGACACATAATCGATATGTCATCAGTTGTCGGATCAAATGATGCCGATGAGGGAGTGCCGAACCAATTGCTACAGGAGAATGCATCTGAAGGGTTTAACTTATGTGTAGACCTTTCATCATTCAATTTGAATATCCAATTGGCTGACGAGGGGTTTGACGTGGTTGACGAGAGAAGACACGAGGATGAGGCAGAGGAAGGCAACGAGGATGAGGTGGACTATGAGGAAGAGGAAGAGGAAGAGTTAATGAGTGACTCAGAGTCTAAAGATAGTATGTATGAATAGTGTGCGATTATACTTTAGCGGTGGATTTCTATTGTACAATAAATTTGGATTCACGCTATTTAATTCCATATTATAGTTTGGATTCATGTTGGATGTTTTTATAGTTACATCTCATATATAGGTAATTTGGTCATAACATTGTATCACAGATATATAAGTAACAACAAAACAACCCTTTACATAAATCAACCAAGTGCAATAAACATAAATGAGTTTGTCCAAGCATCTAACGAATTACATAATTACAAACAACTAACACAGTTTAAATTACATCTTTAAAAAGTTTAAACAACTAACCCAGTTTAAATTACATAAATACTTTAAAAAAATGAACAACTAAACTACTACTCCTCGTAGTCCTCATCCTAAAAGCTGAATGTATCATCTCTGGGGGCTCCACCACTCGCGTCACCATAGCACCAAGATCGGCAGCATCACCACCGGGAGCGTCATCATCAGGATTTAGATCGCCATCCTCGTAGTCATCCTCGTACTCAGGATCATACGTCATAGCATCAGAATTAGTAGGGGCAAATAGATCACAAGGGGGCGATGGTGGGAACGTGGGTGTCGGCACGGTACCTTGGTAGGCTCGACGAGCGGAGGAGATGAATCCAGTAAGAAGGGGTCGAGATGGAGGAGTATTTATCGCCTCGGTGATGCGCTGGGTCAAGTGCTCTATATGATCCAAGAGGACATCAACCCTCCAATCAGTAGCATTCCGAAGATGACGGTTCTCCCCCTCCAACGCCCTCGCGTAGGCCTGTGTCTGGTCGGGTACCTTATTCGTCTTGAAACCAAACTGGTCGTGACGTGCCTCGGATGGGAGGCCCACAACCTTCCCCTTCTTCACTCCGCCAGACACCTGACTCCACAACTCCTGATCTATGAAGGGCCAGCCAATACGATCCGTCGTGTACCTCTCGGTCATCAAGCCTATGTAGGCATCCTGTTCATTTTGATACAATAGTTAATACATAATTAATAATGCATATGTTAATATAGTAATCAAAAAATGCTTTACCAGTTAAATACTTACGCAGATAGCCCTATACGCGGGGTGTAGTCAAACGCGGCGACGTCAAACTCCCTTTGGCAGATCCTCGGGAACATGTGTATGCTGATATCGATACATCTCATCATGCCAAGGCGTTGGGGCCTCTCGAGGTCTCAAACACACCTGCATATCGACATAAAATTGTTGTTAAACTATTTAAATTTAAGAAAAAAGTTATTCCTATAGAATCTAATTTAATAAGACATACCATCCTACGCTGGATCTCCGTGTAGCTACGGGACCCACTAGCATGCGTCCCTCGTGCAGGACAATCAGGGTGTGGCTCTTGTCCTCCTCGCCTGCTCTTCTTTCCTGTAGGTGATTTATCCAAATGGTCCTTAGTCTCCCAATGCTTCACAAACTCAGCCTTCAACTTGTCGTTCATCAACCCAGTCCTCGGACGCCCCGCCCACTTCGGATCATCCTTCTTTGCATAGTAGTTCTTCTTCGCATTGTACACTATCTCCTTGTAACTCTTCCTGGCCTTAGCCTCGTAGGCCGTATGTGCCAGACCCAACTCCTCCGGATCAATGTTGTATGTTTTCGGCAATTAATTAACATGTTTTTAATTAAGGTTTTGTTAAATAAAAATCTTACTATGTATATATATATATATATGTGTGTGTGTGTGTTCCGAAATCTCACCTTAAACTTACTCCACATCTGACCTTTGACGTTCTCATCGACCTCATTGTATGAAGGAACATACGTCTTCATAAATGACCTGATGATCTCGGTAATCGTCGTCGATATCTTGCGCTCCTTCAAAAATACGTCGTACTCATCTAAAACAACTCTAGCGCGGGCTCTACTGTTAGAAGGAACCTGATCGCCTCTGGATATGCCTCGGCCCGGTCGCTGTAGATGGTCCTGCACCGGCGACGTCTATCGGGGAAGAAGTGATGGGACCCACATTTGTAGAATCTGTAGATGGTGGCCTAGGTGCCCTACGCCTCGATCCAGATGACGTAGGTGGCGTCGATGCTGCGTGATCATCATATAGTCGATGTGGTACTACTGGATCTGGTGGAGTACCGCCGCTCGATCCAGTCGTACACCTAGGTGGCTGGGAAGTAGAAGGGTGTCGACAGGATCGATAACAGGGCATCGACAACATCGGGTGGTGTAGCGTCAGAATGCTCAATCCGAAGACGAGGACCTAATCTCGGTGGAGCACTAAGCCCTGCGGCACTCGGTGGACCACTAGGCCCTCTCTTGGAGGGTTGACCATGGCCGGTATCACGAGATGAGCGTGGAGGATCTCCGGACATGTTGTCGACTAAAGTGCAATGTACTAAGTAAAAGCATCTAAGTTAGAATATTTTTAATTATAGAGATGACCTAAATTTAATTATTACTAAGTTATATAGTTTTCCTAAAGGCATGAACTATGTTATAAAAACTATTATTTCTAAGATATCTAACAACATTTCATAAAATTAACGCCATAATAACTAAATTAACACATAAAAATTATATAAAATAAAATAATGCTAAGATAAATAATATTACCTAAAAAGACATATAAATATTTCAAGGATGCCTAAAAATATAAATTTCAAGTAGATATTCTAAAAATATAATCATTTCTACTTTATAGTAATTCCCTAAAAGCATCATGAATTCTAATTTCCTAAAGGCATAATACATGAATAAAAGCATCATGAATCCCGAGAAGCATCATGAATCCCTAAACGCATAAATAAAGCTTAAAGACTAACAATGCATAAAGAAAATATTTCCTAAATGCATAAATAATTACTAAACTCTAACATTTCCTAAAGCCTAACAATTCCTAAATGCATTTCCTAACTAAAGTCTAACAATTTCTACAATATCTAACAATTAAATATATAAAATAATTATTAAAACAATAAAAACAACATAAAAAACGAGAAAAGATGAAAAAACTTACCGGATTCGGAGTTGCTACCGAAGTGCGGTCAGCAATAGTTGAGGGAGAGAGGATTTTGTTGTGTGAGAAATGAGGAGGACGGAGGTATTTATAAAAATACATGCGGTCGAGAATAACCTTATTCCCGACCGCAATGCAGTCGGGACTGCTCGGCCCAGCTGCGCGGCCCAGCTGGGCAGAGTAAAGGGTAGGGTTGCACCCTTTGGCGGGAGTTTTCCCGCCAAAGGGTCCCAACCGGATTTCGGTCTGGAATAATATTCTCGACCGGAATCTGGATCCGGTCGGGATTTTTTTTTGTGTTACCGACCGGATCCCGGTCGGGAATAATATTCCCGACCAGGATCCAGTCAGTAGCGGTCGAAAATTTTTCCCACCGAATTTCGGTCGGGAAAAAGGGCAAATTCTTGTAGTGAAAATATCCAGTGGTTCACCCTTTGGACCCTTATGCACCCGAGTCCACATGAATGACTCATGATATTTCATCTTCCTATTGAAATACCTGTTATACAATGATATTTCGAAAGATCAAACTAATAACATTCTATAATCAAGGGCTTAATAAGGTAAATTCAAAATTAATAACTCGTAAGTAACGTATCACTCTCTACGAATGCTCCTCAACGCTAATGGATTCACCGCTATATGTTGAAGGTGCAGAATTGCTGCCAATGTTGCACTTGTTCGCCTTTTTGTTCTTTCAAGCTTGTTTGGAGATCTACTTTGTGGTTTTTTTCTCCCAATATGGTTTATATTCTTTAGTCAAGGCGTTCGAAATCCAAAAATAATATCGACCTTGTTAAGCATGATCGTCACACATTTTGTAGTACAACCCCTTGACCCGAGAAACATACCTGCCCTTCCAAAGAATTAATGTCTCATTAGTATAAATTCATAGTCTAATATAATTTAAGATAATATATTTTAAATAAGGTATTAAGTACTTGTTTACCTTAAACCTTTGTTGAATAGCAGTTTTATCAGCTTCAGTGACATCCACGCAAGTCTCTGCCGTAGTTCATAAGCATCTCTTGATGATCGTGCCAATCATGCATGAAATTCGGTTATTATCATGGACCCACCCTCCTCGGCAAGGACGGCGGGATGTACTCCTCGCATTCGAACACTGTGAACATAGAGCAAGCACCCTCTTGACAAAGATACCAGAATCATATCGTGATTTTTGTCCTCATCTTCATATTCATCTCCATATCCATCTTCTTCATTTCTATCTCCATATCCATCTTTGTCTTCAGGTTCCTCGTCCACCAACATGTGAGCTATGCATGCATTGGAAGGAGTGGTGGGACGAGCCCTCGACACGAGGAGAATTGGCGGCGTTGCCATCAAGTGCCGTCGAGAGGGCAACGCCATTTGTTTTGGAATTGTAGCAACCTCTTACTTGGCAACATTGTTGCGCTCATCAGTGGGGCATTTCACCCCCTACTTCGACCCAACTGCATTAGATTAAGACTAATTGTAATTTTTTCTCTAACATTTTGCTGCCTGTCATAACGAAAAAAATGAGATATAAAACTAAATTTTGAAGATTAGTGTGAATGGATTATATAAATTTGACGAAAATTGCTTGTATTTATAGTTTTTTTTTCCTTTTTGGTTCTAAGGCAACGAGTGGTGACGGTCACCAATAGTCAAGGGCGACAGTACTTGTCCATCACCCTTGACTTTTTTTTTCTTTTTCTAAATATGAAAAATTGCCATTAGTTAAAGATTTGGCAAAACATCCATTGCCTATGGCATCCGTAGTCAATGTTCGTAGGCAATTTTTTTTTTTTTTTTGTAGTGTTTGTCTATTTATCTTTCACATAGAGTAATGATTTAAAATAACACACTGGATACTTTGTGAAAAGCCTTTTACGGGTTCAATCTGTATATTATATATAACTCGCATTGTCTAAAAGTTGCAATTGGTCATTTTGACCTTTTGTGTCTTAAAAAATGTTAGCTATTAAATAAGTTAATTAAAATTCTGATCAGATGAAATGAAATATTAATTATTGTTTAAAAAAAATAAAGCTCAAACCCTCGGTATTATTCTCGGTGCAATTCAAATATCTTTTTGTTTGAAAAAGACAGTAATTCAGTGGCCAAAACCCCAAACTTTTGGATAAGAACTCTTTATATCAAGAATTTGAGATTCAATTTTTAAATCCTGAAATATTTATTAAATGAATAATGTAGGAATTGAACCGCATTACAGTATTACAATTTTCCAACTTGCTAATACAAGTATCATCAACAAATTAAAGAACAAATTATCATAACATCATCAAACAAATAAATCCATATACATTAATATTAACTTTCACTTTTTGAGTTCAACCACGTTGTGATTGTTAGCTAGCTTTTGTTCTTCTTCCAATCTAGCCTTGCTGCCAATAACTCTTTCGTCCAACCACTTCACCGTATCAGCAAATACAATGTCGAGATTTTCTGGCAATTCGCCATACGACAAGGAATGCCACATTCCTGGATACAATTTGAATGTTTTGTCCATTGATTGAGCCGATTCGTACAAGAGTTTGCTCACAGATGGATCAGTCACCTTGTCGTCTTGTCCGTGCAGGACAATGAATGGCAAAGTTACCTGTGAGGGTCAAATGATAGTATGGGACAACGTTAGATTTATGTCACGCGATCAATTCAACTTACTATTAGTAAAATTTTAGTGTAACAATAAAATAAATATTGAAAATTATTGTAAACCCCAAAGTAAAGAATTATGAAATGGACCTCGTTATGTCTTTTTTCCAAATCCAGGCTAACGGTCAATAATTCGTAGCCAGTTTGCAGGCGAGGGCGGCCTTTGTACGCGTACTTATTGGATCTCACCTGCCACAATTTTATAATTATGTGATTATACTAAACAAAAAGTCAGTTAACAAACACTAATTAATTAATTATTAT
Organism: Linaria vulgaris; assembly: GCA_948329865.1. Classification (NCBI taxonomy): domain Eukaryota; kingdom Viridiplantae; phylum Streptophyta; class Magnoliopsida; order Lamiales; family Plantaginaceae; genus Linaria; species Linaria vulgaris. Next base: position 81,738,323 of record OX415253.1, read on the forward strand.
TAAAAAACCAAAAACGACTAGCTGGCTCAAACAAAGTACTAACAGCTTTATCTATAAATTATAGTTTCTTTTTACCTCTTTTCTAATTTTGGGGTCCCTGAAGGCTAGATCGGTAATATCTGGAGTGGGTGTAAGTTTCCATGTGGGGATAATGGCAGCCAAAGAAGTCAAGATTTTGATCACCAATGGGCTTGGTCTCACATCATCAGCAATCTGAATAAATTACATAAGAATGAAAAAAAATAGTTAAATTGATGAAGCTAGGAATTAATTATTCACTATTTGCTATTTCTGACAAGCAATATTGAAATGATATTCAACGCTATTATCTAAGTACATAAAGTAAACCAAAATCAGAATTATCTAATACAGAATAAACCAGTTGCAGAGTAGTCAAACATCAAGATTTTGAGGGATATCTATGGACTTTTTTTATGAGATATAATGATTAATGAATCTATATTGTAACTTATAAACAATAAACCTAAATACTTGAAATAAAAGATCTAATATTGAAGAATTTATTTTGACATACTTGAAGAATATAAAAATTGTACGGTAGTAAAAAAGATTGTGAAATTTGTGATGCACACATACCTTACACATGGGGGCTATGAGGACAGCAGCATCCCAATAATCTGGTTTCTTTCTGTGTAACCGTAGTACCATAGCCCCTCCCATTGATTCTCCTATCAATATCCTCATCATTTTTCTATTTTCTCTTTTTTCTGTGTTCACAATAATAAAAATCAAAATTAATAAATACAAAGTAAAAGGTCAAATGAAGCATCCTAATCACACTGCACGTAGCTAATAAGATCAAGCTAAATCAAGTATTAAGAAAGATCAAGCTAAATCAAGTAGCTAATAAATTAATTAATTAGTTGCCAATATGGACCACGTACACGGAACTTCATTCATCTTCAACATGATTATGAGTCGTGACGACAACTATGCTTTACTATTGTAGGACTTATGAATTATTCAAGCTTACTTTAAAATTTAAATAATTAATAATATCTATAAACGTAATTATTATAGAAAATGAGACAAAGTCGTAATCAATTACCAGAAACGTTGGTGAAGTGTTCTGAAAGGTCATCAACAAGATTATCAAAGCTTGTGATTAATCCCAATAGTCCAGATGACTTTCCATGCCCTTCACAATCGATGCCATGAACTTCATATCCCGCTTTCACCAGTCTAGTAGCACAATCTGTAACAAAATAAACTCGTTCCATTAGTTTTTCGAGTTTTTAACAACTTTTAATTAATATGAACATTTTTTTTAATAAAAAAAGATAGTAATGAATAATTAATGATTTTTACTACCTCTCATTGTGATGCTGCACTCCATGGCATATCCATGGCACAAAAAGATTAGAGCCTTTGGCTCACTATTTTCAGGCAACCATTTGCACGTGAAAAGCTTCACTCCTCTGGAATTCACAATATATTCCTGTCATATTTTAATGTAAAATTCAGTGTGTGATTTTATAAGATAAGGAAATATATTGCAAGATACATATATTACTAGAAATCTCCTTGTAACGGGGATTTATCTTTTAATGAAATAGTGTCTAAGGTAATGGCAAGAAATGTGAAGAACATGTCAATTAATTACCTCTTCATATTTGACACCAGTGCTGATCGGATTCTCCTGTGGAAAGGATCATAAAATTAATGTCAATACGATAAGTTTTAGTGATTAACAGATACAACGACTTTAAAAAAAATGAAAGATTTTAATAAGTTAAATATCAATATATTATCACGTACCATTGAAATATTGATGAATGCTGCAGGGGAAAGAAAACAGAGCAAAATATTGAGTGGAAGAGTATTTAGGTGGCGTAAGAAGATAATTATGGGAATCTTGGAGGATCAATAATGTGGTTATGCGTGGGTTTTTGTTTGGAGATAAGAACTTTTGGGTTGTAGTGGTTCTATTTATAGGGAGAAGAAAGCGTTGAAATATTGATGATTGTGACGAATAAAAATGAAATTAGAAATATCTTTAGCATTACTCGTTAAGAGATGAGACAAACTAGGTTCCGGGAAATTACTTCATCAACTGTTGTATTGTATACAATATTTAATTATAGATAAATAAATAAATTAACTAAAATTGTTGTGTAGAATATATATTTTAGTGATTCAGAATTGGGACATGTGAGTAGATTTTCGATAGTTTAACCGTAATAAGATACATTTAACAGCAGTTCGATTAGCTCTTGGCAAGATTTGATTTTATAATTGATGTGTTCTGATACTCAATCCCAATTTTGATATACCATTTTGATTTGTCAAATTACAAGAAGATATGCTATTATTTATAACTTGCACATAAAAGGGATAAATTATGAGATGGAATTTCATTAGAAAAGGTTATTTTATGCAACTAGTTTTGATGAGGTGAAAGGGAATTTCATTAGAAAAGGACATGAAATGGTATGGTCTAATGCCCAGATGATCTTTTTCCGAAGAAATGTTGAGTTATGTCTTCTGTTGGTTTTTGCCTTGACCACTTGGGGTCATTTTGAGGTTGTACTTCAACATGGGATATTATTCATTTTTTGATTGATTCCTCTGTTTTGTGCTCTAATGAGAATTTATTTTAATCATAAAAAATGCACTTTCTTTTATCAGAAAAAAAAAGAAATTATAAAAGAAGTATAAAGGGTACTCCAACCCCGTTACAAAGATGCACACATCAGAACTGCTCGAGAAATTAAATGTTGCTCATACAATACATTATCCTATCGTTAAAAGAGAAGAGAAAACTTGAAATCCTAGCTTTAACCCATTTACAGGTTTTTACTTTAATGATCTCCATAATTTTCTCAACATAAAAGCTTTCACCTTTAAAATCCAAATGTTTCTCGCCTTCCAAATCTCCCATACAGAACTGAACCATAATGTATTCCACCATTTTTTTCCTTTTGAAATCGTACAATATCGTCATGCTGCATAAAGTGCTTCATAGGACAGTTCTGAAGCACTATTTTGATTCCAATCCAATCGTAAAGAGCATTCAAAATCTAGAACGCGATCTCACATTCAAAGAAGGTATGATTTGTCACATTAAAACAAATTCCTAAATTTATAGGAAATAATTATTCAATTCAATAACCTCATGCTTATTGTGCAACAATTTTATGGAACAATTTTACGTTTGAAGACATGATAGTTGAATTTTCTTTTTCAAGAAACAAATAGCTATTGGTCCTCCGAACCTTATTACTAATTAATCCACAAACCTTAACGTATTTATTAAAGAAATTTGCATTGTTTCACGAAAATAGAATCTTGGAAACAAAAGAACGTTAGCTCATGCTTTTCAAAGTCAGTCACTCAATTATATATGCTACAAACCATAAGCTTATAATTCTTATTCCACTCGATATTCATTTAAAAAAAAAAAAAACATCGATGATTATCATTTATCTATAATAATGATTATATTTTCTATACGCCAATGATTCTGAACCACTCTTGCGTTTCAACGAAACCCGAAAAAGAAACTGTATGAGTGTTCTATCTAAATAAACCCTAAAATAATATAAAAGAAAACTTTAGTTGTGGGACTGCAATAAAACAAATATAGGATGTGACAGAAAAAGCTAATGACGTCCCACTTCTCACTACTTCTCTTGGCCTTTCCTTTCTTTTTACGTAATACACATACGTATACATGTATATATAGAAATATGTTTGTATTTAGATACATATTAACATTTGTTTATTTTTGAGGAATTTCGGGGTGAATTATAACGGGGAATTTCGCAAAGTTGGTCCTTTATAGTAACCAACTTTCAAAATTGGTCATTTATAGTATCTTGTTTCGTTTTTGGTCCTTTTGCAGTAAAATTACTATTTTGCCTTTAATTTTAGCATGTGATGTGCACATGACCTCCAATTCAATTTTTCTCCATCAATTTACAATCAAATCTTTTCATTTGTTATATTTACACCCCCATAATATAATAACCATTTTTTCATAATTTTGTAAAAATTCATTATTGTTTCAATTCTTTTTTAGTTGTAAAAAAATTGTACATTAACATCACACTAATAATAATAATAGTAATAATAATAATAATAATAATAATGAGAATAATTTTACCTCCAAAAATTTAATATATATGCAAAAAATTACATTAAAAAAAAAGTTAGATCATCTTCACACACAAATATATATATATATCAATTTTTATTTTATCTTTTCCAATTATTTTTTAGATTTTTCACAAAATCAAAATAACTTAAAAAAAAATATTTACTATTTCATCATCCCTACCACCCACCCCCACCCCCACCACCCACCCCGCGCGTAACCACCCCCCACCCCCACCCCCACCCCCACCCCGCGCGTAACCACCCCCAGCCCCCTCCCCGCCGCCACCCACCACCAACACAACCCCGATTTCGCCCCCCACCCCACGCCTTCCCGTAACCACCCCCACGCCTTCTCCCCGCCGCCACCCCCACCCTCACCCTCAACCCTCTCCCAAACTCAATCACCACCACAAAATCGGGGGAGAGGGGAGGGTGCGAAATTGGGGGTGGGGGTGCGAATTTGGGGGGGTGGGGTGGGGTGGGGTGGCGGCGGGGAGAGGGTTGAGGGTGGGGGTGGCGGCGGGAGGGGGTGGGGGATAGTAAGATTTTTTTTAAAAAAAAAATTATTTTGTTTTTTTTTTATAACTTAAATAATTTTGTAAATTATGAAAAATATAAAAAGGAATTGAAGAAGATAAAAAAATTGCATATATATGTGTGTATTTTTTTTAATGTATTTTTTTGTAATTTTGAATGTATTTTTTTTATTATAATTTTTATAACTATTATAAATTTGTAAATATAAAAAAAAATTATGTATATATATATATATTGTGTATAAAAAAATATTTTGCCCATCTTTTTAATATGTTACATATGATTATTACATAACTATCAAAAAAAATAATTATTATAAAATTGTGGGGTGTAAGTATAATAACTTAAAGATTTATACCAAAATTAAAGGAAAAAAAATTGAAATTAGATATCATGTGCAAGTCAAATGTCAAAAAAGGGTAATTTCGTAATTTCACAGTAAAAATGACCAAACAGGACACTATAGAGGACCAAAAATGAAACTGTGGCTACTTTAGAGGACCAAAAATGGCCCGAGGTACTATAAAGGACTAATTTTGAAACGTGATTACTATAAAGGACTAAAGAGTTAAAATTCCCATTATAACGTTTTGCCCAAGTTTGAAGAGAATCTAGTCACTTTTTGTTGTCCTCCCAAAAAAGTATATCATTGATTCATTCCAAAAAAAAGTATATCATTTATTCTCCAATTTTGTCCCCTTTTTATAGGGGTTCTTATTCATACAAGTGGGGTATCTCCTTTAGACAGATGTTTGATGCTTGGGGGTAGATATCGAGTGTTTATTCCTAACATAGACAATTGTCTCCGAGGAAGCTCAAATAGCTTCCGGATGCTACCCGCCTTTGGGTTCGGATGGTCATGTGTCTCCAGCGTGCTGAGTCAATTCTTTTGGCGGCCTTATCGATTTAAGGAGATAAGAACACAGCGTGTATCACTTTTTTTACTCCGATGCCTGTTTACTGATGGGTGGATATATGAGAAGGAAGCTTTTGGGGAGGGTTTCCGAGGGATCTCGGTGTGTCTTCCTTGAGGCCTTGAGCTACGAGGGAGTCGATCCCGGGTGATAAGGCAAGTGTGAGAGCATCGTATCTCTAGGGGGTATTCGTGAAGCTATTTAAAGCTTCTGATACCTCGCGCAGGATTTGTACTATGTGAAATACTTATCGTGAAAGATAGAGCACCGTTTATCCAGTATCGAGAGGGGCATTTAAATCTGCCGATACCGGGGTGATCTCCGTGATGCTTAAACGGGATCGGGGAGGGAGTACGAAGCTTTTGAAAAAAGCCTAATGTTAACAATACATCTAATAAACTTATACAGTAATAATACTAATTCTGCAAATTGACACACTTAGTTCAATTATCAAAATAAAAATAAAATTGACATACTTAGTTCTGTGCTACGAATTTATTTCTTTTGCTTAAATCTTGAGTAATTTTATAATTAATGCTAGCTAATGTTAATTAATACAGTTAATTACATCTTCCTTCCAACTTTGGTGGTGTTATATGGGACTCCTTTAGTTTCTTAAGAACTTAGACTTTCATATTTACTAAATTGACTAAAATACTTTATATATGCAGAGAATATACAAAGCTCCATCTATTCTATTACATGTATATAGTATAAACACCATTGTTATTTTTAAGAAAGAAAAAAGCATCGACTTTTCGTCCAATACTATAAAAATGCCCTAAAGTAGCGTGTTATCAAGAACCATGCACCAGATTAAAATAGCGCTATCCTATCAAGAATCTTGCACTAAATGAAGGGTAAAAATGAAACATTTGTAATTTTAATTGAAAATGTAATAGATGTCCTTAAATGTGAAATTTACAGCATAAATTTTGAAACTACAAAATAACATGAATAGTCGTTAGCTTTTAGAAAATACAGAGAAGTTTTATGCACTTTTCTCTAACTAATATACGAAGTTATAGGGAATTTTCACTTGTTAGTCCTCTATATTAAACACCTTTCAAATTTAGTCCTTTATAGTGCCTAGGGCCGTTTTTGGTCCTCTAATACCGATTCTGCGAATGAACTTGTTAACATTCTTAAGAGATACGAGACTGCTTCAGGCCAAATGATCAATCTTGAAAAATCCGTGGTGGTGTTTAGTAAGAACACAAATGAGCAGACAGCGAAGGAAGTGGCCGATGTCTTAGGAGTTCGGGTTGCAGAGAAGCATGAAAAATACCTTGGTCTACCGTCGGTAATTGGAAGAACAAAAAAGGAGATTTTCAGCTATATTTGGGATCGTATTTGGGATAGAGTGAAAGGCTATAAAGAAAAGAATTTATCTATAGGGGGAAAGAGGTGCTTATCAAGGCTGTATTACAAGCTATCCCGATGTTCGCTATGAGTTGCTTTCGGTTACCAGAGTCGTTGATCACGGAAATTGAGGCGATGATTAGCAAATTTTGGTGGGAAAGTGGGGATCAAAGGAAAATTCATTGGCTCGCATGGCATAAGCTTAGCATGAGTAAAAAAGATGGTGGAGTCGGGTTTCGGGATTTGAGGGCGTTCAACTTGGCATTGCTCGCAAAACAAGCATGGAGAATTCTTGAGTATCCGGAGAGTTTGCTTGCGAAGGTTTATAAAGCCAAGTATTTCCACTCGTCATCGATTCTTGATGCCAAATTGGGGGTTGCACCATCCTTTTCGTGGAGGTGTATATATGACACTATTCACATTCTTAAGGCGGGAATGAGATGGAGAGTTGGAAATGGAGAGCGGATTCGAGTATGGAAGGATGCATGGATTCCGCGACCACATGGGTTTCGTATTTTGACACCGTGCATTGAGGGAATTGGAGACATTCGGGTTTCGACCCTTATGGAGGAAGAGTCGGGGTGGAATGTGAATTTAATTCGAATATCTTGTGGAAGGAGGATGCATCGATCATTCTTTCATTACCGTTAGGGCGGAATGCGAACCCCAATAAAATGATATGGCCTTATACGACATCAGGGTTCTTCACGGTTAAGAGTGCGTATCATTTAATTCTCTCCCGGCGGTTTCACAAGAAAGATAATAATAGGGGAGCGAGTTCTAGCACGAGTCGGGATTGGAATTTCATATGGAAACCAAAATACTCAACTAAGATTAATTTGTTTAGTTGGCGTCTATGCCATAACATCCTTCCTACCAGGGGTGTCTTGGCACATAGACATATTTGCGATGAGGTGCAATGTCCGGTGTGCTCGTGCGGGGAGGAAGACATGAGGCATGCATTGGTTACTTGTCATGTGGCGAGACAAGTATGGGCTATGATGTTCATTTCGAAGGAGACTCTAATGCATGAGGACGAAGATGGAGAGACGTGGCTGCGACGGGTTTTTAAGGATAAAGGAATACGTGAATTTGGAAAAATAGTGGCTATTTGTTGGGCGTTGTGGAGTAATAGAAATCGCATTGTTGCGGGGGAGAAAGCATCAAAACCACATGAGATTGTTGATTTTATCACGGGGCAGATGGAGTTCTGGGAAGGAGGACGTGAAAGGATTGAGCAACCAGGCGTTAATTTTCTACCAAGCGGTCTTTTATCACTTCCAGAACCGTGGTACCGGATTCGTTTTGATGCAGCGATTTTTGAAGAGGCGCAGGAAACAGGACTTGGTGTGACTGTTACGGACTCAAGTGATATCAGTATTCTAACTCTCCAACGTAGAATGGTGGGTAATTTGGGGGCACGGAATGCAGAGGCATGTGCGACGCTTATGGCAGCTACTCACGCAGATCAAGCAAATTGGGAAAATATTATTTTCGAAGGCGATTGCTTGACAGTGGTGCATGGCATTTGTTATCCGAATGACGCTAATGGGGATCATGGGAACATTATTAGAGATATTTGTCGGTTGGCTGATCATAGGCGAAATTGGGTGTTCCTTTGGATTCCACGTGAGGACAATATTGATGCTCACCTTCTGGCGAGATCGGTTCCTCATTTTCCACCAGAGTCAGGCCATTGATCTTATGTTTGTTTGGCTGGTTGTGTCCTGGTTTTATGCAGCAATATTTTGTTTATGATGCAACAATACTGCTGGTCTTTGTAATAGGTTTTTTTGGCCTTTTGACTATTTATGAAACTGGTCCTCAAAAAAAAAAAAAAAGTAACCAAAATTTCAATTTTGGTCCTCCGGTGACGGAATATTCCATTATTTCTCGGAATTACGCATGTGACATGCACATGACTTTAGATCTAAGTTTTGTTATTGCGTTTTTCGCCCCAACACTTATACAACTACACTAACACCCTAATATTTTTTAAATAACACTAATTTGAAAAAACAATTTATATCATCTTTATTTAGTTAAATAAATTATATATTATCCAACCCCCACTCCCACCCACCATCCCTGCACCATCACCACCCACCTCTGCACCAAACCCCGCCTCCCCCCACCCGCCCCTGCGCAACCCCGACCTCCCCCCACCCGCCCCTGCACCACCACCGGTTGCCCCAACCGCCCCTGCACAACCCCGCCTCCCCCCACCAGCCCCTGCACCACCACGACACCACCCCCATCCGCCCCTGCACATCCCCGCCTCCCCCACCCCAGACGTCACAAACACACCCAACACGCACCCGGACCCGCCCCGACCACCACCACCATCACCATCAAATTCAAACCCACCACCATTCCATTCCACATCAAAACCAAATCGTAAACCCCAAATTCGATAACATCACCGAAAATGCTACCTTGAAATTTGTCTTCGGCGTCGAAACCCGTGCAAAACATCAAATTAGGCCTTTAAGAAGGAGCGGAATGAGAAGAAGTTGAAAAAACCCGATGAAGGCGGTGAGATTTCATGGCATGGTGGAGGGTTTTGGATGGGGCGGGGTGGTGGTAGGTGGGTGGGGGGGGGGGGGGGGTGTTGTGACGAAGAAAGTGATTTTTTTTCCTTTTTTTTTAAATGAAGTTACTTTGGATTATTACTTATTAAAAAAGCAAGTTAACTAAAAGAAATTTATTTTAAAATAATTTTTCATAAGTGAATATAACTGAAAAGTTTTTCTACCCTTCTGTTATTTGTTAATTAGTAGAAGACTTGTTTTTTTCAGGAATTGAAAAAATAAAGCTTAAGTAAATCAAAATTATACTAAATAATATATAATATACCTCAAGTTGTTTTTTTTTATTATTTGGAAATATTAATTCAAGATTTTTTGTTAATTGGATTTGAGTGTAATTATATGAAATATTTGGAATACAAGGAAAAAAAACAAACTCAAATTTGGGGCAAATATGTTTATTTAAAAAATATTGGGGTGTGAGTTTAGTTATATAAAATTTTTGGATGAAAAAGTCAAAAAGAAACTGAAATTCGAAGTCACATGCATGGCACATGCATAATTTCGGTAGAAAATGGAATATTTCGGTGACGGAGGATTAAAAATGAAATTGTGGTTACTTTAGATGACAAAAACGGCCCGAGACACTATAAATGACTAATTTTGAAAGTTAGTTACTATAAAAGACTAAAAAGTTAAATTCCCCGAAGTTATATAATACAAAATATACACTTAGTTGTCATCTCCTCCCACGGTTTTGTAACTCGACTCTTCATAGTTTATTACGACCTAATCACGCCTCTCCAATTTCCGCTAAAGATACGTCAATCTCCTCATGGGCGGTTAGTAAGTAAAGCTCAATTCATAGCGTTTATTCTATCATTTAATTAGGTAATTAAGCCTTGTCAATTTCTTTCCAGAAAGATATTTCCTACAACATCCTCCACTGTAATTAGTTAAAAATTAATGTGACTCTCGTCGTATAATAATAATAGACGTAAATAAATATCTCATCATATTATCTTATATATTCTGTATTTTGGACAGACAACGTAGTATTATAATTTGTGAGAGTTTTGTGTTATTCTTTGAGGTATAAAAAGAAATATAATTATTATATTGTTGTTTATTTTGCAAAAAGTTTAAGTTTGTGCACCTAGAAACTAACTGAGTTTTTGAAAAAGAATACGAGTTAGTATAATTATTTCCCATAATAACCAAATAATATTGGAATAAAAGAGTATAATATCGCATTATGTAACAACACGTTTTTTTCTCCTGAGATTTTGACATTTTCCTAACTTTTTTAGAAATTGGGGAAGTGTGACAATAACTAAGAGTAGTTTCCCTATTGCCCATAAAATTAAATTAAAGTTATCTCGTTCATAAAATTAATAGAGTTTGGGGTCAAATGCTTAGGCGTCATATTTGGCCAAAAATCTTGGTCAAAAAAGTGACGCCAATAGCGTTATAGGATCGGTTAACATTTTCTTTTTTGCTCCATTGAAATCATTATAAAAATAGTTATTATTATAAGCACCGGCCTTCATCCATCAACTGATGTTGATTTTCCCGCTGAATTATATAATAAGTGTTCTCAATAAATTAAATTGATTTGTCTAATATTCGCAAATACGCGTGCACACTTTTGCTCATAAGCTGCGTGCTACGATAATTTCACTGAATAAAAGGATAACAGATTACCTTTTATATTAATTTACAATCTGTAATGACGACACGTATCTCATTAATTTAAGATGAAGGAATATATCCCTGGTCGCTTGAATAATTATTTTAAAAAAATGATTGTCTCAATTTGGTATCTTTGGTGTCACACATTTGATGAATAATTTTAACCCATGCTCGATTCTCCTAGTTCTGGTGATGTACAGTACTGTGTTAGTTTTAAAATTGAAAGAAAGCCTATATATGACCATAAGAAAATAGGAAAAAAAAATTAAAAGACAGCATACATTGTTTACTAGGTTGCTGGGTAAGGGCGAATTTACCTTTTATAGCTCTCCCAAGCTTTTTGGTCCACGTACTGTTCGTTAATTTATTTTCAAATCATAGTAGCTCCACCTACTCATGATGAATTACAAATTTTTTTTATATAGTTTTACGATGAATTACAATTTGCAGCTACTTAAATATATCAATTGCTTTGTGATGAATTACCATAGAATATAAAATTTCAAAATACAAACACATTATATGATACATTACAAACATTGAAGATAAACACCTTTTAGAAATTAAATAGATTTTAAACAGGTATATCAAATAATGCAAGATTTTTTTATTAAACGAAAAGACAACCTATTCATTATCTCTTTGGGTTGGTAAGGGATTACTACGAGATTTGTCATTTGATATTCAATATTTTTAACTTTGTAGCATTATTTTGTCTTAACCCGGTGGCTTCCTTTCTAAATTAATAGATTATCCCATGCTATATATATTTTGACTATATAGATTATTTTATTCATTTATCCCATCTTGCTGCCACGTCAAGTAATTCAATTCTAATTGGTTAAAGGTGGCTTACTTTAAAGATTCAAAATATTAAATTTTATGTGATAACCTATGTTGCACGGGTTCGGGTACGGCAGTACGGGTACGGTACGGTACGGATACGTCGATACGGCATTTTTTAAAAACAGTCGATACCGGTACGGCAAGGATACGTCTATATATATTATATTTATTATATGTATTTTTTATTTTTAAAAAGCAATAAAATTTAAAACTTAAACAAGAAAATTAGAAATACACAAAAAAAAGTTTAACATTAAAAAAAAGTAATGCATCAAATATGAAAAAAGACATATAAACGTGATTTATTTATGACTAATAAGTTAAACAACAACATAACAAGTTTGAAGATGGTGCATGGTGGTGGTGCTGATTATGAACAAAAAAAGAAAAGTATAATTGTGGTGGCGCATGGTGGTGGGGTGAAGATGGCGCATGGTAGTGGTGATTATGAATAGAAAAAGAAAAGTATAATTGTAAAAATAGTGAGACCTGAATCGTGCCTTTGATAAAGGAATTTTCATTTTTTATTTTATTTTATATTTGGTGGAATTTATATTTAAATATTTAACCTATCAAATATTAAAATGTTATAAAAAATACCCATAATAGTTTCGATACGCCTAAAAAAATGTATCGGATACGTATCGAGATTTTTTTAATTTCAAAATTAAAGGATACGCCACATGGCGTATCGGATACGCCAGAACTGGTATCGGTATCTGAATCGGTATCGATATGTATTGGGTACTGCATAGCCGTCTTGGTATCGTATCGGTCCATCACAGGTGATAACCCTTTTTTTAAAAAAATAAACTATTCCCCACCACACCTGATATTCAGGCCTCAATACAGACTTTTAACAACTTAATCTCAGTAGAATCCATTATTACCTCGAGATTTACGTTGTGAGTCCCAGTTGATCAAGTTGCATAGTCGTATATTGTGATTTGTAATGTAAGTTGCCTTAATGATAAGCACTGCACTAATAGTAAGCACATTGATTTTTCAACTTTACTATTATATAAATGGTAAACTAAAAGAGACATCTCACCCAACTTGGTAACTGGTCAGTGGTGGCCGGACCTCTTAATGAAGTTATCGAGCTAAAAAGTCTGCGGAAGAAGAGTTATCAAAAAAAAGTCTGCGGAAGAAGTGGGAAACTAACTGCTACTGAATTCTACTACGTGTGAGATAAATTATAGTATTTATCTTTCTCTTAATTATGGTGTAATAGGAATTCTTGATTTCTAAGAATACATGTTAATTCTAATTAATTTTAGTTACCTAATTATAGTTGTTTTTCTATTAAAACTCTTCCACGATAGAGTCGAGATTAAGTCCTAAATAAACTCTAACTGGAATTTGGCCATCTATTCTCCTATATATATTATGTCTAAGACCATTATGAAACATACTCAAGAAACACATAATGAAGGTGTATAGGTAGAAAGTGAAAAATCCAAAAGCTCCAACTAAAGTTGTTCTTTGGAGGTTCGTGTTCAAGCAAATCAAAGACTTTCCACGACAGGATAAAAGAGTTATTCTTCTTTCATATCTATTTACGAATTTATATGTGATGATCATTGTTTTCAACAATTTATGGGTCATATAAATTAAGGATTACATGTGGTACCATAGCTTAGGTTAGTGGACACATTATTATCCATGAAGTAAATAGATTATTTTACTTGATGCATCAACGGTTTATGTGCTGCTCAATTATGTTGAGATTTTTATTCCAAAAAAAAATTTATGATACAAAATAAAATAAAAAACACAATTGAGTCCTAAGAATTTTGATTCCAGAATATGTTGAACTTGCAACCCTATATTAAACGTTGGGTTTTTTTTGGGGTTTTTTCGCACTATGAAACCAGATTTGACATTGTTTTACACTCAATAACTTGAAATGAAAAAAAAAATGTTACAACTAATGAAAGTCTTATTAGCTTAGACTCGAAACAAGTCGATGGAACAAGTAGTTAGAATTATCTTCGTTAATATAGATGGAATTTTGATATGGGTGTAGCAGATCCTCGAACGGAGGACTCGTACGTCGAGCGTTTACTGCATGTGGTAGAGTGTACCCAGATTGTGTTACAATGACATAATGATTCAATATCAGATTGACATTTTGAATTTGAAATTAGTCTTAAAAGTAAATAACAATTATCCTAAATTGCACAAAAGTGTTGAACATGACATCAATATGAGTATATTTATGCATACTTATGGAGAGACTATTAAGGCAACGAGACTTCAATATTGGAATTTTGTAATGTCTTCCTATTTCAAGAAAAAAGAGATACATCTTCAAAATCCTTATGCTATTCGGAAACTCTATTGAGTTAGACTTTTGAGATGTTTGAACAATAAAGGTGAAAGATTCGGCAATATTTTTTCGGAATATATGTTTTATTTGTTTTGGTAAAGAAATTTAAGAAGTAAAGTGTTGTGTATTATGCGTATTTATAAAACTGGGCCACATTATATTATTGTAAATCGGTTCAGGCCCTAAATTTAAAGTTGAGTGTTTTTTAATCACTCTTCTGGAACACGTGGGAGAGGGTTCAGTGCATATTGATCTAACAAAATTTAGAAGCCGAATAATGCACTTAACTAACTCGTGATTCATATCACGAGACTCGTCGAGAAGCTTCTTTATTTTAACTTTATCTCAATAAATTTTAGTCACGGACAAATTTGTGGTTAGTAATTTCATAAATATTATTCGTTGAAACACATTGTGGCACGTTGATATTGTGATCAATACTTTTTTGGCTCGGGAAATTTTGGATTTGGAGTTTGCTATTTTTTATGTGTTCATACTTCATACTGTTGATAGTGAATTGTAGGGAATACTGGACTCGACAGTAAGGGCTGGAGTTGCCGACCAAACAAAAAGACTGTTATTCACGTGTTCCTTTTTTGTCCCTATTGAGAGGGGGTGATTAACAGTACTATCTAATTATATATATAATAATTAATGCTATTTATTTATTATATTTTTGAACATCAGCTATTTAACTTTTAGGCAATAACTTTTAGGAAAATTTTATGGTTTGGTCCCTTAAGTTGGCTCTAGCTCGATTTTGGTCCTATAAGTTGGCTGGCCTCGATTTTGGTCCCATAAGTTGGCACTTTTCTGCGATTTTAGTCCCACCACCATAGCTCCGCCAAGAATCACCGGAAAATTCTTACGTGGCGTTCGTTGACCACTGCTGGACCTATTTTGACTTCAATTTGGGCCCACTTTCCCACCTGGATCGCACGTGGCATCCACGTAATTAAAAAAAAAACGAAAATATATTAAAAACATTTGCCGCTAATTTCCATCGCTCTCTAACTCTCTCGCGCCATTCTAATTCTCGCGTCACTCCAATTCTCTCTTCGCTCTCTACTCTGACGTCAAATTCCGTCGTCGCCGCCGCCGTCGTGAACCAGACCTCAGACCTTCAGTTACTGAATATGGTGCGCACTCGTAGAGTGAAGAATTTGAAAGTACGCAAGTCCGACAAAATCGAAGATCCAATCCCAACTTATGGTAAGTGTATGTTGCAATTCGTTGTTTAAAACTTGTTAACACATGTGTTTGTAGCCGTATTCCATGATTGCATGCTAACAAAAAACCTATTTTCTGAAACCCCCAAATGATGAATCCTAATTTCAGATATACCCAATTGATGAACCCTAATTTCATAAATTACCAATTACTGAACCCTAATTATTAAGTTTATAGCTTTCTGATCTCATGATGTGATTGGTACAGATTGTGGCTCTTTGCATGTTACTGCACAATTCCAGTATGGGGGAATTGTAAATGGTGAGGGCATACTTACTGGATATGATAATGCAAAGGTGGTAGCTGACTATCTGGGACCAACACATATAAGTGTTAATGGCATTCACACTCTATGTTCTGCCCTTGGCTTCTTGCTTGTGAAGACCATATATATGAAGCAAGAATCAGCTTATGTTCTCCTCGAGAAAGATCATGAGATCACAACACACTTCATTTCTTGTCATATGAGTAGAACAACGGTGCTATTTGTAGACTGTGAAGGAAGGA
Organism: Linaria vulgaris; assembly: GCA_948329865.1. Lineage (NCBI taxonomy): Eukaryota > Viridiplantae > Streptophyta > Magnoliopsida > Lamiales > Plantaginaceae > Linaria > Linaria vulgaris. The sequence continues at coordinate 81,754,390 of OX415253.1, forward strand.
TAAATACAGAACAACAAGCACTGTTTGAAGGTGAAGACCAAGAAGTTGAGGAAGAAAATGAACACGCTGTTGAAGGAACTGATGAAGTGGATGAGGAAGTTGATCTGGAGTATTTTAGTGATGATGAGTATGGAATGGAAGAAGACAGAGAGATGGGACAAAATGTTAATGAGAGTGTTGTTGAGAGGATGTTATTTGAAGCCCAGTGCAGAGCTGGTGAAAAAACCAAATCTTGGTCAAAGAAGGGATCCTTAAGCAAAAGAAAATGGCAGAATGAGGCTCAAAATGAAGGTACATCAATGGCTGGAGGAGATGCTCCTTCTAATGTACAAAGGAACAACACCTTTATGGTTGAGACAGGAGATATTGATGCTCCAAAGAAGAAGTAGATTGTGTTACTTTAGAAGTTTTCTATAAGTGGTTTGATGTGGTGTTTGAGTTACAATAAACCTTGTTTAAGAGTATTGATGTGATTGTTGATGAATTTTGTTGGTTTTGAGTAACTATTATGATCTTAATGGTTTATAATTGCCTCATTTATTTGGTTTACTATATGTGAATTGATGATGGTATCAATCCCATCTTTTAAACAGTACTAGCATGACAATGAATTCAAAACAACATTGTTGCAAAGACACTCCCACCTTAATATATGATCAAATGCCATTGACCAATACTTGGCCTTTTAGTCCTAAACATCAGGACAATAGTTCATTAAACATCATTCAAAACAACCAAAAAAACATACCAAAACAACCATAAAAACAGACATAAAGAACTGGAAATTGTTTAGTCAACATCATTCAAACCACTACAACCAGCAACAGCAACAACATTTCCCTCATCCACATGTCCATCTTCAACAGCATCCAGGTTGACAGCAGGTTCAACTTCCATAGGCTCCTGCTCAATGTCAGAAAGCTCAACAGGCTCCTCAACAGTACTGCCAACCTCAGCAGGAAACCTGAAGACCTTAATCTCCTCAAAAAGCTTGGAGTAGAGAGGAGCATGAGCCATGCCTTTGATCCTGAAGTACTGCTCAACATCAGGGGCCTGTGCAAGCATTGGTTGAAGTGGTTGAGAAAGTCCTTATTGATCATCATGAAGGGCTATGAAGTGATTATACAACTCATGTTTCAACCTCATCTTCTCAACAAGGCTCTTCATGTGACCAAGTGAGAAGAACTGGCCTGTGATGTTCTCCAAGGAAGGGATTGCAAGCTTCAAACCTCTGAGTAGTGCCTGCTCTTTCTGGATTCTGTGATTCTTGCCATACTTGCACAGGAAATCAACCAAGAATTCCTCACCCCTCTCCCCAAGCAGATTGTCTTTTCATGGCAGTTCCAAGTTGTCAAGTTGGATATCATCAAGTTGCACATCATCAAGTTGCATAGCATCATTCATGATTAAAAAACTAAAAGACAACAATAAAAACAATAAAAACACAATACCATTGCAATAATAAATAGTCTTAGATAAATTAAACAAACACACACCTACAATGGTGTTCTAACAATCTCAGCAAACTTACCATAAAATTATTACATATTTGCATAGAAAACAAGTAGCAAAGCAATTAAAATCACAAATACCATCAGGAAAAGTGACCATCCTATTACACAACAAATCACAACAGTCTTATATGCATTCATATTCAACACATATTCAAGTATTGGGCTTGATTTCTGAATTCCAGAAAAGCTTTCCCCAACTGCGGCAGATGTTGAAACCCTACTGGATTGGGGTTCACTTTGATATTGCCCAGAACAGTCATCACCACGATTCATTCTTCTCCTTCAATTTGAGCCCTCATGCATGTCATCATCCCACAAGAAATAATTGTGGTGACGAACACGCAATGGGCAAATTAATAAAAACAAACAGGGCGTGAAGCAGTGTTACTAGCTTGAAAATATAGCATATTTCCACGACCACAAGAGCAGGTGATTTAGCGTGGGTGAGCCATCTACATTTCAACCAAAATTTTACAATCAAACCATAAATCCTCTGCCTCAAGGAAAAACCCAACTTCCCAACACCAAATCAAACACAAACACCAAATCAAACACAAAAACCCTAATTTTCGTCAACGATTTGTTCGTATTGATGCACTAATACGAAACCCTAATATCTTAAATCATAGGCAAACAACAATACATCAAAAAACAATTAAAGTGGCGACACTGCAAAAAAATTAAAAGAGATCGAAAAAGTGGAACTTACGTTGGAGATTGGTCGGAAGCTTCAATCGTCGGAGGGAATCGGATCCTCTCTTTTGACTGTCTAATTTCGAAGTGAAGGGGCGCGTTTCCTCTTTATAAACAGAGGGAAATTAAACGTTATGTTGCCTCTCTTTTTTTAATATATTTTCATTTTTTTTAATTATGTGGATGCCACGTGCGATCCGGGTGGGAAAGTGGGCCCAAATTGAAGTCAAAATAGGTCCAGCAGCGGTCAACAAACGCCACGTAAGAATTTCCCGGCGATTCTTGGCGGAGCTATGGTGGTGGGACTAAAATCGCGGAAGAGTGCCAACTTATGGGACCAAAATCAAGGCCTGTCAACTTATGGGACCAAAATCGAGCTAGAGCCAACTTAAGGGACCAAACCATAAAATTTCTCTAACTTTTACCATAGCAATATCACAATATGGCGCGTGTAACCCAATTTTGGAGTTTAAGGAGCTTTTTATCAAATAACACAAGAATGTTTTTGCCAATTAAAATAACACGGGATGTTTTGCCAATTCTACATAACACAGGTGGTTTTTGCATTTTACTCGGGATTAAATATGAAAAGTTACTTGGGCTTTTCTATGTGATGTGTTACTTGGCCTTTGAGACTGCAGAACGAGCTAGCTTACTAATGATTTGGGCTTCAAAAAAATGCCTCAAATCTAATTCTTAAAACCAGGCCTAAGTGCATGTCGTAACTCATAAGTCATAAGTATCAGGGGCATTTTCAGTATGGATTATATAATAAATTGAATACCGGTAGCATAATATTTGCATGATTATACACCTATTTATTGACATTCTTTCCTATTTTGTTGTCATGTAAAATAATAACCCACCCAACCCACGAATTCACAGGTTAACTGAACTGAAGTCTTACGACTTCGAACTAGAATAGATATATCAAATTTAATTAAACACTGTTGGAAAGGACTCAAAGGAGTGTATATAATATAAGATGCTACCATATGGATACTTGGACGTTGTTTGGTTCGGAAGATTAAGTAAAATTATTTCACGCCTATAATATATAATTATAATGTATAATGTATATAATTATAATGTGTCTCCATATATGTAGACACATTATAATTATATATACTAGCAATCGGGCGCACGCGAAAACCGCGTGCAACGTACTTTCTTTAGTGTAAAGTGTATTGCGTGCAACGTACTTTCTTTAGTGTAAAGTGTATTGTAATTGAAGAATGTTATGATTTCAACGGTTTTTGAGATTAATGAGATTGTATGTATCCAAATATTGGTATAAACAATATTGTATAATTATAATCTTTGAGTTAAGAAACCAAGTCATAGAGTTATCACTTGTCTCACAAAGGTTGTGCGACAAAGTTCACTGTCATGGCTTGGCTATTTTATATTTGAATAGTTCATAATCATTTTTAGAATCGATGAATATCAAGATAATAGGTAATGGAATATTTTTTATGTTTGTATCATTGTATCTTAACAATTTTTTTTAACATATATTTTTTTTTTGTTTGTATCAAGAAAAAAATAATCGCTAGTGAAAATAGAAGAATTAATTGAGTTGAATTTCTGATGTCATTTCCCATGTAAAAAACCGATACAAAATAGTGGTATGTAACAAATTTTAGGGAATTACTAAAGTGCGTTATAGTTAACCAATTATAAAATGTGATTGCTATATAAATATTTTCCTCTATCAATCTTTCGAACACTCCAGGGTCATGTATTCAACGCTGGTCAAAAATTAAGAACTAAGTTAGTGTAAATAATCACTTGTATACTTGCAAATTGTTGAATAATAAATTTACGTGCTATATACACGGTAGAATATGTCAGTAATTTAATTTTTTAGTGCAAATAGTTGGTCGTATTTTTCATTTAATCTATAAAATTAAGGAGTCGCTAAAATTATAAATTTGAGGTGACACTCTTATTTATCTTCCACAAATGAGACTTTATCTGTTGCGCTTATACAAAAAATAACTGAAGTTTCTCCCCAATTGTCAGCATGAAGGAGTTATATAGAAACTCCAAAAACCTATAAAGTAGGAATCCAACTCGTGTAGTATGCAACATTGCTTGGTTCTCCTCTTTTTTACTGCTTGGCATCTTTTTGTCTTGTCCGTGCATAAATGAACTCTTCTTTATATTCAAGTTACTTCAGAATTTATCTTTATCATTTCGGAAAATGCCTTGTGCATCCAATTTATCTTATCTTAGTTACTGCAAGAACAGAGATAAGGTATTAATTATATAAAGCACGAATGAAGAGAAATATATGTCTATAATCAGTGTGTTCATACAAAAATAAAACATGTATCAGTTAGCTAAGAGAAAAAAAAGGAAGCTTTGCACTTCGCGCCTCCAGCACATCTATATTTCCAAAACTGAAAAGCAAACGCTAAAACACAAAATTCAAGGTTGAAAATATGGAAAAGGGATTGCTTTACCAGTGATTTTAGCCCTGATCTTTAAAAAGGAAACCAGAACATTCAGTTATCATATAAATTCCATGATATATGTAAAACATAACGTTTTTCTATGCACAATGTGAAACGTATGTAAAGTACAATGATGTACATTCATAAGAAATGAAAATAAACATTGCTTCTTGAAGAATAATAGTTTTAGCTATTCTATAGGTCAAATCCTTAAAAGTAGTCAAGATATTTCTTTCTTACAAACGAAATTGAGAAACTAAGTGACGGTGACATGAGGAGTTACCAAGGATTGTGGTGACGGGGGATTACAAATCGATTAAACTTGGCCTCCATCTGTGTGTGCCGTCTCGAGTCGAGAACCAACAAAACCAAAGAATGAAGTTTTTACTCTGGAGTATAAGGAGACTCACACGTTAACCATGGCAGCAAGAGCTACCGGATTATCTATTGCATACGCATACTCGTATTCCCTGTAGATCCAACAATTAAACAGAAAAACAATTCTAATTAAGTGCTTTACTTAAAAAAAAATTGACTTTTTTTTCGTAAGGTAATTAACGCATATCCGCCATTGTTGAGTTCGTTAAGGTCATTATCTCCTTGCTCTCTTCACCAATGCTGCCAAAACACACACACACACACGCACACACAAAAGAAGCAAAGGATAACGAAATGTAGTTGAAAAACAGAGAGTTAGTACAGGGGATGTGGAGAAATTAACATAAAAACGACAGCTCAGTACCTTTGATTTGAGGCAGTTACAATGGTAAACTGGATAGCAATCTGCAAGGCAAAAGGGGAATACTTTTATCGAGAAACGACCATTGATGTGCGGAGGAGCAGATAGTTTTTACCCTTTCATAACAAATCCAGAAATAAGAAAAGAGAAACGGGTGTTGGAAGTTTAATTAGGCAACAGTTGGAACTGACAATTCAAAGAACGTGGGAGACTAGGAAGTTGTGGCTGGATGGAAAAGACAACTTTACCCAAAAGTTGTGTGAATGTATTTGGAGTAGTTGAGGGATAAATTAGTCAACATCAAAATTTGGTCTGACAACTGCCATAACCTATAATGTTTTACAATCTTACCCCTTTATTTTGTACAGTGACGAAAATTTAACAAAAATTTGGAGGGTATTATCAGTAAAGTACACCAAATAACTACCCATATAGACACAAAATCGAGTTTCTTTAATATAGTAAAATATTATAATTATAATCATTACAACTTATAAGCATGTACATTATTATATACGGAGATAAATTATATTTTATATTGCATATTATTATTATTATTATAGGGACGTACATTGTATTTATATATATTATAATTATACATTATGACTATATACACCAAAAAATTATAGGCATATATGGTATAATTATATATGGAGATACATTATAATTATAAATTATAAGCACGTCCATTATAATTATATACATTACACATAATCGGCATGTACATTATAATTATATACATAAATACATTATAAATATATACATTATACATTATAGTAATATATATATATATATATATATATATACATTAAGAAGTTCGCATCAGTTAGTATCAAATTTCATCTTCCGAACCAAATCAGTTATTAAATTATTTGAGTAAAAAATTGATTTTTAGTAACAACCTAAATTAACATATCGAACCAAACACGCCCTTAGTAGTTCCATGCTCTTCATGGTTTTTTGGATATTGACTTCATTTGTTTTCTTTCATGTTACTTAAAAGATTTCATTTTTATTTTATTTTTTATATTCTGCAATAGTATTTTATTTCAGGAGTGCAATGCACAGATTCCCTAATGGGCTTGATAAAACATTTGTATCTAGTACTCACATTGAGGCATTGTAGTAGTTCTAATAATAATTACACTAAATCCCAAGGATTCAACACTGGTCTCTTTGATTCTATCAAATCTTAGAGGGACTCCAACTCCAATTTTATTTCAGTATAGTTTACTGCAACATTACTAGTGGAGGAGAAGTGAACTCACGTTATTCCTTAACTATCAAAAAAGAAAGAAAAAAAAAGAAAAAAATTTGAAAAGAGAAAAGAAAAAGAACTGACGTTACTCCCCATAAACACACACAAAGCAAACCAACAAAAACACGTACACTGAAACTTTTGTCAAATTCATCACTCACTCACTCACTCATCGTTTTTCTTATCTTTAATTTGCCAACTAACTACTAGTCTGCTGAACTCACGTTATTTATTAATCATCAACAATAATAATAATAATAATAAGTCAATAATGTCCGATCAACCCGACCCCCAAATCCGACCGTTGGGCACCACCGAGCTCAGCTGGTGCAAAGCCGTCCCCGGCGGCACCGGCATCACCGTACTCGCCCTCCACCTCTCCAAAACCCCAACCACCCAAAATCTCCAAAATGCCCTCCACAAACTCCAAACACACCACCCCATCCTCAACTCCACTCTCCACTCAGACCCCACATCAAACACCTTCTCCCTCATCATACCCCCAACTCCCCAACTCCAAATCCACACCTCCGACCCCCAATCAACGGCCCGCATTCTCCAACAGTCACCCACCATTCCCCCACTCCAGTTGATTCTCGAACACGAGATGAACAACAACGACACGTGGCGGGATCCCAACGACCCCAACGACGCGCCTGTTTTTGTTGTCAGCGTGTACAATATTGATAACGAAGATGCGTGTGTTGTGACGCTGAGGCTGCATACTTCGGTGTGCGATAGGACGGGGGCGGTGGCGGCGTTAAAGGAGTTGGTGGTGTTGATGAGTGACAGGGGAGGGGTGGAAGGGGGATTTGTGGGGGAGGTTAGTTTGGGGATTGAGGAGTATGTGCCTAGTGGGAAAGGGCAAAAGCCGTTTTGGGCACGCGGGGTGGATATGTTGGGATACTCTTTGAATTCGTTGAGGTTGACGAATTTGCCTTTTGAGGATACCGTTTCGCCGCGAGGGTCGCGTGTTGTGAAGTTGGAGTTGAGTGGTGAAGATACCAGTCGCGTTTTATCAGTTGAGTATGAGTTGTGGATATATTGTTTAATGTTGTTTACTTCTTGTTGATGTTTGGTAGTGTTGTATCTTATCATATTGCGTAGTGAATAGTGATGTAGTTTGAGAATATGAAAGGCGTAAAGAACGTTTCGATTGACATTCTGAACTAATATAATACTATGGAGATGCTGTTAGTTAGGGTACTTGGCATAATGCCTCTAGAGGTGCTACATGGTTCCTTGAAATGTGCGGATGCGTTTCCGTTTTGACTCTATCCAAAACGAAATTTACATGTGATGGCACATATCGACTCCGTTATCATGAGGCCCGTGCCTCGCTGTTTGTTTCCTCTGTTATTATTGTAGAAATGAAGAGTTCAATAAGCTTAATCTGTTTGAGCTGCAGTTCTTGACTATTAGTTCTTCAGGTCATTACTATCAAAAGAATAGATCATAGGAACATGAATAAATATATTGCTTTAGTAGTTTGCATCAACATAATATCTACCTTGTGTTCCTTTTCTAAGCACTGGACAAACAAGTTCTCTTGCAAATAACTTTAGTTTTGCATTGTTTCTGCAGTTTTGCCAGGAAATGGAAATAAAATTATGTGGTGTTCTAGCAGCAGCTGGATTAATTGCTGCTCGTTCCTTAAAAGAGATTCCCGACGATCAATGGGAAAAATATGCAGTTGTAACACTCATGGACTGCAGATCGGTTCTTGAGCCTGTGCTTAGTAGCGAACATATTGGTGAGTTGTATCATATTTATTGTGAGTATTGCTTTCTTCGTGATAGTCATGATGGTGGTAGAGAAGATTGCTAAATGCTAGCTTCAGGGAAATTTGGTTGTTTACACAATAAGGAATACTTAATCACTTGAACTCAATCATAAGCTATAGTCAAAGTATATATGTTCATTCCTGGAATACTTCAGAAGCGAGTCTGTAATGTTTTAGCTACATTCAACATGAAACATAATATTTTGAAAATAAACGAAACATCAGCTTAGATTTTACGCTGGATTATTACCTACATTCAACTGTGTATGGAGGAATGCAGTCAGTTTGTTTGGAAGATACGGTTTATGGACTATCACTTTGACTAACATTTGAATTCAATATTATATGGATATGGTGCGTCACTTCGAGTTGCACTAGTTACTCTGAAGGAAATCAAGTTGTAATATCAGTAACTATAGACTCGATATATGAATTATCAAATGACTACACTTAAGAATGATACTGTATCATTCAAAGGGCACAACGAATCAATAAACATCATCTGCTATTATTGTTTCTAGTCGAGTTTCTTTCCGGAGCTATTATGTGACGTGTTTCTATTATCTTGCAGGCTTTTATCACTCGGCAATTTTAAACACCCATGACGTCAAGGGAGGTGAAAATTTCTCGGACCTGGCAAAACGAGTCTACATGTCTTTTGCAAATGCTAGGAGCAACAACAAACACTTCTCGGACATGGCTGACCTCAACTTTTTGATGTGCAAGGCAATAGAGAACCCTGGTTTGACCCCATCTGCTTCACTCAGGACTTCACTGATATCCGTCTTCGAGGACTCTATGATCGACAATTCAACCGAACTGCATCAAGAACTTGGACTAGAAGGCTTTATTGGATGTGCTTCCGTTCATGGTGTAGGCCCCTCCATAGCTGTATTCGACACAATAAGAGACGGGAAACTGGATTGTACGTGTGTGTATCCATTCCCATTGCACTCGAGGGAGCAAATGCAGGAGTTTGTTGATGAAATGAAAAGAATAATTCTGAGTGCAACAACTTGATCGGCGGACATGGTTTTGGAGTACCAAGTCAGGGTTGCATTGGACATGTTGATTTGTGACTTTTTGATTATATCACCATCGAGGTGTTGGAGGCTGAGGACATTGTATGACATCTTTATGTGATTTCTTGTCTGTTAGATTCTCCCTCAGTCACGCATGTATCATGTGGCCGGGAGCATTCTTATTCTGTAAGTTCAGTGCAACTTTGTATGTTGTGATAAAAATGCCTTTTCTAGGTGCATAAGAAATCTAGTTGATTTGGAACAATTCTGCTAAACATGATGCATTTACAATTGAAGAAAGAACTCTTCTGGCCTGGTGAATCTTCCGGTCTTAATTGAACTGTGGTATTACTAGAAATCTCTACCTACTTAGAATCAAGATCTATTGGATTTAGTGCATCGAAACTCGATCTAGATGAATTTGGTAGTATTAACCGCTTAATTCCAGTTGGAGATCCTATAACATTGTTCTGAATTAGTTTTGATCCTTCTGACGTGGATTGGTCGTCGGACAAAATGTTTACTCCTCCCCTAACCACCTCAGTGCCGCCTGGTCGAGCGTGGTGAATGACAGAAAGAAACATAAAATAGCTGAGACATAAGTATGAGATAGTATTCACTATTCAGAGATGAAATATGCAGAAAGCAGGGGAGGGAAAAATTCATGAAATAGCTACATAAACTGCTAGATTAATACCTTGTGCATATCTTCTCACAAGCAATCAAATGCTTGGCCTTGACAACTATTACAAAATCTGATCTTCTCTACACCTAAGCTGAACAAACACCTGGTAATATTCTAACAGGATCTTCTCACATACTCATTCACCTCATAAATCAATGCATGACATTTATATTACAAATGACTTATCATTCTATTTTTCTAAAGAAACTCCTCTACCAATTCTCCGAAATCAAATTTTCGGTTGCAGCATTCCACTGCACTGATCACTTCATGGAATGCATTGATACTACAAGGCACCACAAGGCAGTCTCTTTGGTTGAAGCCAAACTCATTATAAGCCTTGTCCAATAACATTTTGAACAATGGGTGAGAGAGGTACCCGGTCGGTAACACAAATCTTTCCCTATCCTCGCCAACATAAACGGCAAATGTTCCGGTGGGAGTCGTGGTGGAGGAGGATCCTTCTTCATCAAGACCCATGAGCGTATATTCTTTGCGCGATGGCTCACGGTTGGCGATGGTAATGGCCTTAACCTTCTTGGCTAGTTTCCTCATTGAAAGTTTCTTCCCCAAAATCTTCATGGAACTATTTGCTGACAGTTGTTTTTTTTCCATTCTTTTTTGGCTTTGGCTATTAGGAATGGTGGGTGGGGTGGTTTTATAGTGTCTTGGGGGTGGGGGTGGAGAGGGTAAAGTGTCCATTTGACTTTTAAAAGGGACTTGATAGACTATGATTGTGGCAGTTTATTTGTTCATGGATGAGTGTTTGTTCAATTTGGCTTAATAGTAATTAAAGCAATTAGATGGAAGATTACTAATGTAACTCACACTTAAGATCATTAATATTGTGGTGTACCTAATGAATAATAGTAGTGGGGCATTTTTCTATTTAGGCTCCGTTTGTCCGAAAAATAGGAAAAAAGGAAAATAAAAATGGAAAATGAGGGAAAATAAGGTTTTCCAAGAAAAATTTATTTTTCAGGCGTTTGGCTCATACTAATTTTTCGAGAAAAACTATTATTATATGTGTAAAGGATTTTTCTCTATTTTTTAAAGATTTTCTAGATTTTTCTTATTTTTCAAAGATCTCCTAGATTTTTCAAAAAAATCTCGAATTGCCAAACAGTAGGAAAAAAATATTTTCCTTTATTTTTTCCCCCTATTTTCCAGGGGCCTTAGATTATTAGTTATTACTTAATGTGCAGCAATTTGATAGGTAGATGAAGCTTTGATGTGTGGGATTTTCAATTCATTGATCAAGTTTTCAAAAATATTTCAAGTGGAAATATTTACTCTGTTTTTAGTAAGTTTATTGCAGCAACTATATTTAGAAAAGTTCCGGGAAATTAGCAAAATATATCTAATATTAGCATCGAGAAATTTAGTTCATATCTTGTCATAAAACATGGCCATAATTTTACTTATTAAAATATAAAAAAAGGTCAATAAATCGAGGGAATTCAGGCCTACTCCAATTACTAAAAGTTAAATTGATTCTTGTCTAAAACCATATATGTTAGGTACTTAGGTCCCTTAGCTAACTTTTAACATTAGCGACGTGCTAGAGAATATAATCAGGCGGCTCATACATTAAACTAAACTACTGCAGTCTTAGTTACAAATAGTACCAAAATTAAATATGCATAATCAGAATTTTATATGAGGGGTTTAAAAGCAAGGAATAAAGAATAGTTGAACCAAATTCTTTACTTGAGCCGGCTGGAATAATAATAATAATCTTTGTCATTTTAAATCTAGATTGGGTATTTTAGGTAGGCATATTTGAGCTAAAAAGAATGGTTAGTTATAACTGCTCAATGATTGGGTAAAATACTTGACTTGCACTTAATACTCATAGTTAATTAACAACCAAGATTCAATTTATCACCGAGCCGGCTGAAATTAATGGTTGGTAAGATATGAAATTACAATATATTCAATGGGCAATTTTTATTTTGTTTTTAGGCGTTAGAGTAGGAACGACATTTGGGAACGCTACACTATTTTCTAGTTGGCATATACAAAATCATTGAGTTTATTTTGTATTCTAATATTATTATGTCAGTCAAAATAATCCTTTTTTAGAAATAGTATAAATAGTAAAATTATGGTCAGAAGTGCGTTTTGATTGTACATATTGACTTATTTTACTAGTCAATTGTTCTATTGGATATTCTTTTTTTTACTAGTCAATTGTTCTAATGGATATTCGAAAACCTCGAAATTGATTTTTATTGCAAAATACATAATAATAGAGAGAAAACAACAACTGATGCGTGATATATATCTTCGTAAGCGAATAAATTTTAGTTTATGATTCATCAAATTGAACTTTCGGATGGATTCAGTTCAAAGACATTAATCCATAATGTATAGTCTTAAAAATCTGAATTGATAAATAAAATTATCACGTCATAATGTTTCAAATTAAAATATAATAATAATACTGAATATCTAGATATAATGAACATTATATGGAAGTAACTCAAATAAATCGATTAATTCTTCTTAAAGTGTAATAATTTAGATTTCTAATACATTTAATGGTATAAAAATATTAGTTAATAATGTATAAGTTATCGATGTTATAGTCAGATCATAAGCAAATCTGCATAATCACTTTTTTCACAAACTCTATAGTCTATACTATAAAGTTCACCTTTTAGTTGATTTTTCACCTTAACTTAAGTTACAGATGTATTTAAAATTTTAAATACTTTAGCTTAAATTATGAGCTCTTGCTTTCTGAAAAGAGATCGCAGACACTACTTTTAGAAACTCTTTCGAACATCATTAACTTTTGACTTAATAAAACATTTATAGTTTTCGCGTAACTTATAAATTTAGAGAAGAGCTTGCAATGCATTTTGTTAAAATAATGTAAATCTAGAACCATATGAATCTTGATTTATCTCTAATTAAACGTGTAATGCACTCATCAACCGGATAATTACTATCAATTTGAAATTAATTCGTTTATGCTAACACGTGTCTGGATTCATCTAAGTGTGGAAAAATGAATGTACGGTTGGGTACCCTTCAATCATGTACTTGATTTACGGAAATCTTGTACGAAATCTTCCAATTCGGTCTGCCTCTAAAGTCTCACGACTTTATTTTCTGTCAATTGTCACAACACAATCAATGAAATTTGTATATAATGTTTTTTTTTTAATCATGAAGTTTTCTTCCTTTCAAATAAAGAAAAAAAAGATTGTCCTAGACAAAACAAATATGGCAGATGATGAAACAGCAAAAATATAATTGATTTGCTAAGACTTGTAGGCTTGCTAGTTGGACTGATGGGACTGCGTTTATAAGGTTTTTTAGTTGACAAATCTCTTTTTTTTATATAAGAAAAAGAAAAATGATATTAGAATTTAGAGTAACCTATATTCTGTTATTATTTTTTATATACTACGTGCTTTCCGCTTTTCTTATATTCGCAGCACGGTTCAAAAGTGACGTGGGAAAGGGAAACATACTTAAATGTCACGTACGGCTTCATTCAGTTCATCTTTATTGTCCATTTTAAATCATTAAAATAATTTGCAGTACATGGATGAAACTATAATCAATTTTGATTACTTTATTAAACAAGTGATCTGTTTTGAAATTTCACATTTGTCATAATTATCACTTTTATTTTCCCCATGAAGTTAAAATAGATAGAAAGCCCAGAAGAGTCTTACAAGATTACGATTACGAGAGGTATACCCCTAGGGAAAGCGTTAAGTACTTAGAATCTGAAATACAATCATATACTAGAATCATTGCTATCAACAACTTTGAGGAATGTACAAGACTCTAGACAATGTCTATGACCCGTTCAAAGCCTCTCACAAATGGCAAACCCTACGCATACAAGCCAATCAATCTAGCTCATAACTTGCTGTTTTTGGGAGCATACTATCGCCCTCTTCTTTTTCCAACTCTATATAGTATATTTGGTTGTACTACTCCAGGCACCACTAAGGCCAACTTGTGCCAGTTTCCAGTTTCGCAATGATTCATCTGACTCTTTCAACAGGTTTGGAAAATACCTTAAATTAAACGTTACAATAATATATAATAAATATAGTGTAATACATCATATGGACTTATGAGATCAAGATTCTGAGATGGTCCTAAAATTAATGAGGCTTAGATAGTACACGAGTTAAGGCTAATATGCTTAGTGGAGTTAATATATTGGCATATTGCATAAAATCAATTATTTCAAATATTTAGTCATTATGAGGTGTTTTGAGTAAGTTATCACTCTTTTATACCATTGTTATGTTTTTATTATTCCAAAGTCATTATTTCACTTTCTTTTAAATTCTTATATACTAGCATATGAAGAGTTTTTTTTTTTTTTTTTTTGGAATTCAGAACTTTTATTTCCACCACAAAAAATCAGCAGGGAGCAAAGCCTCCCTTAGTACAGACACTTCAAACCACTACAGACACCAATATCCAACACATTACACATTTATACTTCTCTAAGCCATGCAAACATCTAAACACAGAAGCTATTCCTTTAGTTTTTCACAATACATGTTCATTTTTGTGTGTCCTCTAACTCTGGTTTTCATCTCCTCAATGATTCTTGAGCTGATCCCTTGCTCCAGTTTGTGTGAGTTATTAAAGATCACTCCATTTCTTGCCTTCCACACTGCATATACAGTTTCAGCAGTTGCCATCTTTAGTAGCTTACTCTGATTCCCCTTCTTCTTTGTTTTTTCAATAATCCACTTTATCTCAGATTCCCACACTCCTGGATTGTGTCTGATTTTCATCCACTTCAATATATGTTTCCAGATTTCCCCAGTCACTTTACATTTGAACATTAGGTGATCCAGAGTTTCATCTTCATCACAAAAAGCACATTTCTGATCAACTTGCATGCCAAACTTACTCAATCTGTCTTTCGTATAGAGCCTGTTCTGACAGCACATCCACAGTATGAAGTTAGCTCTAGGCTTAGCAAGGTTTCCATAGAACAATTTCCTCCAGGGCACAGCAGCCTTATTTCCTCTTATACTCCAGTACACTTTTCTTGTGCTATATTTCCCATTCTCTAGTGCTTTCTGCCACTCTTCATTGTTTTTCATTTCCTCTCTGATTTTGAACATACTTTTAATGATCCAGAAGCATCCATTCCCAGGCTTGAAGCTAGTCCAATTTTCATTCTCCTTCATATAGATACTGTGAACCCATCTCACCCATAGCTTATCTGTTTTTCTGGCCACATTCCATAGCATCTTTGCAATGTTTGCTTTGCTACATGGTTCAAGCTCAATCACATTCAACCCCCCTTCATTTTTTGCATCACAAATGTGCTCCCATGCAACTGGAGCTTTTCTGTTTAACATATCATTTCCTGTCCACAAAAAGATTCTGCATCTAGTTTCAATGATCCTTAGGACCCCTTTTGGCATAGGGAAAGCTTGGATCCAGTAGTTTGCCATAGAGAATATGATGCTCCTGATCAACTACGCCCTCCCATCATAACTCAGCAGTCTGCTGCTCCAGTGGGTTATTCTAGACATGATCCTGTCTATAAGTGGAGTATAGTCCTCAATTCTGAGTTTTCTACTTGCTAGAGGAACCCCAAGGTACCTCACTGGAAGTTCACCCTCTCTGAAGCCAGTTTCCTCCAAGATCTTTATCTTGTCACTCTCATTTGTTCCTCCAAAGAACACCCTGCACTTTGCATAACTTGCATTCAAACCAGTGGCCTTTGAGAACAGTGTGAATCTGTCCATCATGTGTTGAACAGATATTACATCCCCTCTACACAGTAACATTAAGTCATCTGCAAAGCACAGATTGGTGATTCCTAAGCTCTCACACTTGGGGTGAAAGTTGAAATTTGGTTCCTTTCTCAGCTCATGCAGTTGCCTGTGTAAGTACTCCATTATGATAACAAGGAGTAGAGGAGATATGGGGTCTCCATGTCTTAAACCTCTATTTGTTGTGACCACCTCACTAGGCTCTCCATTGACCATGTATTTATAGGTAACTGTCCTCACACAAGCCATAATCCATTTGATGAATTTTTCAGGGAATCCCATTTCTGACATGATCACTTCAAGTGCCCCCCACTCCACTGTGTCATATGCTTTCTGGATATCCATTTGAATGATGCATCTAGAAGAACATCTCTTCCTTCCATAGCCTTTCACCATCTCTTGAGCCAGCATAATATTATCATGAATGTTTTTACCTGGTAAGAAGGCAGATTGATTGTCATCCACCACTTGGTTGATCACACTCCCCAGTCTTGCAGTCAATATTTTAGTGATGATCTTCAGGATTGTAGTGCAGCATGATATGAGCCTCATGTCTTTCACAGTTTTTGCCTCATTTGATTTTGGTATAAATGATACCATAGTACAGTTGAATTATTTGTGCATCTTTCCTTCCTGAAAGAATTCATTCACTGCTCTGCTTACATCATTTCCAATGATGTTCCATGTTTTCTTGAAAAACAATGCATTATATCCATCAACTCCTGGAGCTTTCAGATCCCCAATACTGTTTATGGCTTGTATAATCTCCTTGTCTTCTATGGGCTTTATCAGTTTGAGAGCCTCCTCTCTAGGGATAGTTCTCCCTCTCCTTATAAATGTGATGTCCACTCCTTGAACCTTCTCAACTGTTTCCCCCACCAACCTCTTATATAACTTTACAATCTCATCTTCAATGAAATTCTGCTTTGTAAGTGTCTCTCCAGTTAATGCAGTCAGCTTGTGCAGTCATTTTCTCTTGTTTTTCTCCTTTGTTGAGGCAAAAAAGTATGCATTATTCCCATCTCCTAGTTGCAACCAGTCATTCTTAGCTTTCTGCCTTAAGATATCCTCTTCAATTTGATGGTGGTTAAGCAACTCCATCTTCAGTTTCTTACTTTCATCCAGTAGTTCAGGGTTGAACATATCACTCTCAAGAGCTTTTTGTATCTTCTCTAGATTGTCTCTAGATACCTTGATCTGTTGGGATACTCATGTGTATTCTCTTGCTATGTTTCTCATTGGAGTTTGTAGTCTTTTCAGTTTCTCCCATAGGCATTGCATGGCTGTGTGACCTCTCACTTCCCTGCTCCAGCTCTTCTCCACTTCATGAAAGAATCTACTGTCCTTTGCCACTATGTTCATGAACCTAAAACTGGTCTGTTTGACCCTCCTTCTAGTTTCCATATTTCCCTTTATCATTGCATGGTCAGAGATCCCATTTGGGCACACCTCAAATTTAATATCATCATATGTAGTGAACCACTCAACACTAGCTATAGCTCAATCAATTCTTGAGTAGATCAACCCCTCACTTTCATGACTATTAGACCATGTGTAATGAGGTCTAGTAGTTTGAGCCTCATGAAGTTTCAGATTTCTCATCATTTGGCTTATGTCTTCAAACTCTTGTTGTCTTACTCTGTTACCCCCTATCCTGTCATTCATGTGCAAAACATTATTGAAGTCACCCATGCTGAGCCAAACTCCATGTTGCATTGTGCTGATCCTTTCCATATCTTTCCATAAGTTAGCAGTGAGCCAGTATAGAAATTCCCCTCCAGTGTTCATGACTTTCATGTGCATCAACTGATCAGTTTGGTATGTCTTCTCAATGAGGACTTGGTTTGGATCCCAAAGGCACCAGATGCGCCCATTGGGGTGGCTATTGTAGTTATCCTCAAAGTTCCATTTCTGCTGAAATCTCTTTCTAATCTTGTTTGCTTTAGCTTCTTTCACTCTTGTCTCCACCAGTATGACAATGGCACTATGTTGTGTTGAGAGGTAGGAGCTAACCTCTCTGCACCTTGTCACTTTATTCATGCCCCTAATACTCCATGATAGGATCATGGTCCAGGATCCCGCTCCCCTATAAATCCATCTCCATGCCTTAAGGGGGCAAAACCATTATGTGTACTCACTTCCTCCTTCTTTGTGTTATTTTGTCTCTCTTTTATACATTTTTTTTTCCTGATATTGCTTTGCTCCATTCTCCTTCCTCCTCACTTGATTGTTTGGTATCCATGTGAACCCCTTCCATTGCTACATCATTTTGTACAGTAATCAGTTCCCCTCTCACTTCATCTCTACTACTGCTATCCAACTCAGATTCCTTCTTTTTTTCTGTGATTTTTGGTGCCCGCACTTTTCCATCTTTCCTTAAACTTTTTCCCTGTGCTTTGCTCCTCTTCATTTCACAGTTGTGCCCTATCTTCAAACATATATTGCAGTACTGTGGCTTGCTCTCATACATCACCTTCTGTGCAACCTTGCCTCTTCTAGGACCATTAACTGTGATCTCTTCTCTCAATGGCTTTGATATGTCTACCTCCACAAGGATCCTAGCATAGGATACTCTAAGCTTCTTTGAGGTACACTCATCTGTGACCACTGGTGCCCCTATAGCACTTGCAATTTTTCCAATACTAGTCTCACTCCATAGATGCACTGGTAGGTTTGGTAGTGTGATCAATAGTGGCACTATTTTCATCTCCTCAAAGAAGGAGAATCCTGGCTCCCACTTCTTCAAAAACATTGGTTTACCATATATAGTATAAGGGCCTCTTGTCAGAACCTCCTCTCTATCCCTACCATTCTGGAATTTCAACATGAAATACCATGTGTCATGATAGTATATTTCAGGCATAGCCACAGAGCTCCAAACCTTTTCAATAAGCAGTTTCACTGCCTTCATAGTCAGGTCATCATTTATGACATACATAATCAGTGTGTTCTCCCAAAATTTGATCCCAGATTCTATATCCTCCTCCTCAATATCCACTTCTACTTCTCCTTCTACAATCTTAGGAGCAAAAAAATTAATTGGCTTGCCATGAGTTGGATCTCTGTTACCTGTGATGGCATCAATCCATGGTGTTTTTGCCTTTTCTGGTTCACTCATTGTCTCCTTATGTGTGCTGCTCAGTGGAGGGAACTGCGAAGCTAAATCAATCTTTACAATACTCTCCGGCGGCGGCGATCTGCTCCCCGTCGGTGATCCTAGCTCATTGCCCTCATCCGTATCTTTCTTCTCCCCATTGTGTACATTTTCGGCCAATCGTACCTGGATTTGAGACTTAGTGGTGATCGGTGACTCCGTCGCATGTTGCTGCGTGGTCGCCTTCTTCGGCGGTCGACCCACGCGCCGCATGGTGATGTCACGCTCACTGCCACGCGCTCTGTGTGTTTTTTTGCATCTAGTGGAGGTGAAAGTTTTTGCTGATTCTATTATTAATTCATATGTGAATATGATTATTAGCATATAAAGAGTTGCAATCGCATTGCAGTTGATGCAAACATTTTTTTTTTATTTTTTTATCCTAACCATTGGAAACTAGTTCCTTAATTGTCTTAGTTTTTATTAATGACTAGCTAGAAGTCAAGGGTTCCTTTTTTGGCCATTCTTTTAAGTTGAAGGTCCTCGGGGGTAAACAAGCCACATTTTTGTAATCTTAAATTGATCAAATACTCTAAATAATCAGAATGAGCTCAAATCATAGATTTTTGGCTGTACGTTTTTCTTTGCTAAGCATAAGTAGGGGTGTACGCGGGCGGGTTATAGCGGATAACAACGAAAAAAGACACCATACCCAATCTTGGTGAGTTACCAATTCTTTTACCTGTGCGGGTGGTGACAATTTAGAAACCATGCGAGTTGCGAGTTGGGCGGGTTAGACGGGTTACATTACATGAATTAATAGTCATTATCATCATGAACAAATCAAGCACTGCAACACAACAGAAAATACAATTGCTATTTGCTAACATACTCTTTAACAAAATTGCCATTTGCTAACATAATGCTGTTAATACCATTGCTAACACAAACATGAAAACAATTGCTAACATCAAATCTAGTTTTCTCCTAATCACATTTGCTAACACAAACAATAATTTTCTGGGTAACATCAAATTTAATTTCTCCTGCTAACACAAACAACAACACAATATCCTACAACAAATTAATTTTTCTTCTAATCATAAAATAATCATTCAAAAGGCAAATTCTAACACCCACGCACGATCGAACATTGTCATAGCTAAATTGAAAAAAAAATGAAAATTTTGGAGAAAAAGTGCCCCACAATGTACTGTTCAGTGGTGGACGGCTAAGGTGGTGGAGTCGTCGTCCGTGAAGCGGCGAGGTGGTATCGTCGTACTGTGGTGAGCCGTGAGATTTGAGGTGGTGAGTCGTAGCGTAAAGCAGCGGGGCTGAGGTGGCGCCTTGGTGAGGCCTAGCCGTCGTGCGCAATTGAGCGCGGTGGAGGAGTTAAGTGGTGCTTGAGAGGTGGAGAGTGGAGACGTGAGGATGAGGTGAGGGTGTGCTGCTGAAATGGGGAACCCTAAAAATGAGGGGGTTAATTTTGTTTTTTAGTTTTTATATTATAGGGGCGGGCACGCAGGCGGGTCAACATGGTAACCCGCCACCGGGCCGCCCGGAGGCGGGTTACCCAATTTATTAACTGTTGCTTTTGTTATAAAATATAAACTGCGGGTTTGCGGGTAGCGCGGGTCGGGTGGCGGGCAGGTCGGGAGGGTGGCAGTTTTATGTACACCTCTAAGCAAGAGAATATTTTCAAATGTACAAGCTCTGAACTAGCTGCTTCTTGTGAATGGTCCTTTAACCTTCGTTTGATTTCGACGGTCGGCATAAATCTCATGAGACCTGCCTACTATTACTACGAAAAAAGCCCCACTATGTTCCTTCACTACTAGACTAGGTAAGATTTTGAGATATTTTAAATAATTCGTAAAAATATTTGATATAATGCAATGCACATGTAAATACTCTTTAAGTTTCATTTCCTTAGCGTTTCAATTTCCTTGCATTTTAAAAAAAAATCCTTGCATTTGAACTTTGAAGGAGACATGTAGAAATCACGGGTCAAATTTTCTAAGGGTTCTGATGTCCATTACATCAGATAATCCTGAAATATATCAAATACATTTCAAATCATTGCAAAAGTTTTACAATTTTTAACGAATCAAAACATACATTACAAGTTACAACAAAAAAATGTAACCTATTATTGTTCAATTTAACACCAACAAATAAATAACCAAAATCCATTCTAGCATAGCAGTAATCGTTTCCTTCACACTGAGTCTTATTGGGCCATTTCATTCCACAGGCCCAATAGATACAAATCAATACAGTCCAGCAGCGTGTGCAATTATCCAATACCAATTGCTTCTGCATTGTTTCTTCCTCGAATTTTTAGGGTTTTCAATTCAATCTGAACCCATCTCTCTCTCTCTCTCACACACACACATACACACACAGATTCCGCCATGAGCAGATCAGGTCAACCTCCGGATTTGAAAAAGTAAGCCTCTTCACCTCTTTTTTCTTTCTGTAAATTGCCTTCTTTTTTTTTCTGTTACTAATTTAGTCACATTTGGTTTATACTGACAGGTACATGGACAAAAAGTTACAGAGTAAGCTCTTCGTTATTCCTTTTGCTTATTTACTGTATCACTTATGGTTTTTAACTCGGCCGGTTCAATTTGTGTTTTTTTTTTTTTTTTTTGCTAGCGATAGTTTTATTTGGTTAATTTAATGGAATCTGGTGGTTAAAGTAGAAGGACCTGTGGGGTTTTAGCTATGAAAGACATTTGACATTTTAGCTATTTGTTTTATATAAATAATACCAATTGTGTGTATCATCTATTTTGTAGTATAACATTTTTATCTCGTGCGCTGTTCACCTTTAAATTTCAGTATCAAACATCGGATAATATTCCATCGTATGACGTTGTTTCTAACACGAAATAATATGGAATGTTACTTCTATATCGAATGTTGTTCATCTATAGAGGATTAAGCATAGGGGAAAAAGTCGTCCATCGCATGCGTGCGTGTGATGGTGTTAGAGAGTCTACTGTGGCATAAGCTTCTTAATTGTTACATCGATTCTATACTTCTCTGCGAAATGTATGTTATATTTAGTTACAGTTTTGTGTCATGGTTAGTGAATGCGTTTTTTGCTTAATACAATTCCAAATTAGTTGTGAGGTGCCATGTTTTGTTTTTTGTTGATCAATCGTATTTTTTAAAGCTTAGATATCTAATATAACCACATGAAACTGTTAATGCAGTCAAGCTGAATGCCAACCGAATGGTTGTTGGAACACTTAGAGGTTTCGATCAGTTCATGAATTTGGTCATTGACAACACTGTCGAAGTCAATGGGAATGAGAAAACAGACATCGGCATGGTGGTCAGTCTTTTTCACGTCCTTGTTTTTCCTTTTGGTTATCTCTTACCATGTTGACAGTCTATCTTACATTTGTTTTGGCTTTGCTTCTGTTTCAGGTCATTAGAGGAAACAGTGTGGTCACGGTTGAAGCATTGGAGCCAGTTCCGAGACCCCAGTGATTGTATATGTATTTACGTATGTATCCAGTTTCATTTGTAGTTGCACTCTCGTAGAAGCTGTACTTGACAGTTGGAGGATGGATTTATGCTCCTCTCAAAATCGATGATCTTCCGTGGTTTACTGACTAACTAAAGTATGAAATCTATGGGTTACTGTTCTGCAATCTGCATACAAGCTATGAAATCTTTTTTGATTTGGCTACTGTACATGCAAAGTTATTGTAGCAACGTGAGGCTTGAATGAAATTTACATAAGGAAAAGAACCACGGTTATTAACTTGCGACGCAATTAAAATTCATATATTTGGTAATTACCTGCAAAAACACATTGTTATGTGATTTAACATTGATGCAAAGTAAATTTGTAAAGAATCATGGTATAATATTCATGTGTATAACTCAATAATATTCAATCTCAGTGTGTCATTTGTTTGTTAAAATTTACTCTTCATACATCTGTTAATATTTGATGATGGAAATTGTGTGTTTATTTGTATTGTTGGAGGATGGAATCCATGCAGATTGTAGCTGATTTGGATTATGGATTTGAGGAGTTTTCTTTTGTTCTTTTAGATAATATTTGTAATAATTATTTATTGAAACAGTGACTTTTTACTGCCGTTTTTGGCTATAAGTTATCAGTATCTCTGATTTCAAATTCTTCACGATTAGCTCAAAATTAAAGACCCGAATAAGTTGTTCTCGTTCCATTGGACTGTAAGTTTTGCTAACCAGAGGCTCCCAAATTAAGATAAGCTTTCATTTTAGTCTATTAAGTAATCCTTAAGTTTCCCCCTTCAATTCAATAATATTATTGTTCACATACAGACATACTGCGTCCTACTTTATATACAGTTAAAGCATAAGTGCATAACTATCGTACCACTACCACATTTTATCTTCACAACACAGAATAAAATATGAATAATCACAAGCATTTGGTGATTAATTATGACATTAATCAAAAGAGATTGTTGAGGTGCTAGCTCGACCTTCAATTTTGCTAGAAGGACTTACACGCAACTGATCTGAAATCTCTTACATTTAAATATTTAGATATTGTAGTTAATTTTTTTTATATACATTTTTGTTATGAGAATTTAGATCTTGTAGTTGTAAGTTGTAACTTTTCCGTACACTGAATACAGGTGATTCTTTCTTGAAAACAATTTAAATCTTCTCGATGACTATGTTGCCTCATTGTTGTGCTCATCATTTACTTTAATTCCTTCTAGAAAATATTATATAACACACAATTTGGTATAGCTGTATCATATGTCCCTCAACTTCTTGATGAATTTATGTTCTTTATTTATTTTGCACAAGAAACAGAAAATAAACCAAGTCTCTTTAAAATAAGTTTCATTTTTTTCTGTTTGAAAGACAAAAAAATAAATAATATTTTGAAAGTTAAAATAATTTACTCATGCCTTCTGTTTGTTGTTATTATTTAAAGCTGTAAAATTGTCAAAACCATTTAGAACTTTTTGATATAAAGATTTTTTTATAATTTCTCAAATATAGGGGAGTACATATGATTTTCCTCTAACATATAATATAGGAATAACCGAGTTGTTGTAACACTTCATCGTGCAACGGTTGCACAAAATAATTTCTCCACAAAACGAGGGTTATATGAAATAACTTTTTCAATCCAGCCCCAGGCCTCAACCCCTACTTAGGAGGCAGTGGAGTGGCCCTGATATAAACCAATTATATACGTTGTAGTATGTATCAATGAAGTGCAAATAAAGCATCACATCACAAGTTGGGACTATTCGACAACACTTGTACAGAATAATGGAATGATACACAAGTCTCACCTTCCACTGAACCACCTTTACTTGAATCAAACTCTACTCAACAAACTTCCCATGCATCTTCACTTACACCCCAATAAAAAAACTATCACTTGTTATCTCCACCACACTAATAATCAACAAACTCCATCATTAACAAATCCACACTAAGTATACCATAAACAGCAAAACTCAAATTCCCCTTCCATAAAAATCCAATCTTGAAACACACACAAAACACACACTGCTATATTAAAAAAAGAAAGAAAGAACTAAAAACTATGACAGAGATAGTGCCTTTGAGTTCAAGCTCCACTAAATGTGTGATACCCACAAAAGACAATGTGGTGCACCAACAGTCTTTTATTAAAAATGAGTCCCTTATTAACAGTGACTTTGTAGCTTTGTACAAGAGAAAGTTTGTTACAAGTGCTGAGGAAGGAGAAAGGAGGAATCATCAGTTGAACTTGTTGGAGGTTTTCTTGACGGTTTTTCGGAAATCGTTGGTGGGGTTTAAGAGAATAAGTGGTGATAGTAGAGGGGTGGAGGAACAATTAATGGAGGTTGGGTGGCCTTCTAATGTGAGGCACATTGCTCATGTTACTTTTGATAGGTTTAATGGCTTTCTTGGACTCCCTGCTGAATTTGAACCTGAAGTTCCCAGAAAACCTCCTAGTGCCAGGTCAGTTTTTTTTTTTTTTTTTTTTTTTGGGATATTGGGTTGTTATTGGTTCTGATAAAGTGCTTGAAATTGGCTATAGTGGTTTTTCTGATAAATTTCATTTTTATTCACCTCTCAGAACAGAGGATTTGTGTGCATACTCTTTTCTATGAGTTGGTTATAGTATAAAGAATCTTATATGTCAAAATGTTACATCATTCTCGTGGCACCGATAGATTTATGTCATGTCATTGCGTGCATTAAGATGCCATCACGAGTTATGTACGGTGTGTGACAAATTTAACGGTGACACAATGGTCTACAATACATGGAAGAATTGGACCGAAATAACAATGGTTTATCTCTGGTCCTGAGGTTAAACACTATGTTTTACATGTTTCGACCAACTCCATGTTACTTCAGCAATTAGTGTGATTTGGCATCTTTGATTTTCGAACATGACTGTTGTTAGAAGAATAATCTTTTTATGTGCTTTTAACTTTTTTAAGAATAAGGGAAGGTTGAAAATCTTCATATAGGATGTTTTTCTTGGACTAAATAGCAAACATATATAAAGTTCATGCATTTTACTCTTCTAAAGACTCTTCATAACCAATATAAGGGGAGATTCAAATCACTGATCGACTACAATGATGATTTTATAGAAGGATCAACATTATTAACTGTTCTTCAATCCTCATTGTAACTGTAACGAGAATGGACATTTATCTGCTAAAACTCCTATGCAACTAAGTATACAATGCAATGAATTTTGTACTGTCAATTACTGCCTCCCCATATCTCATTATAATCTTCGTGTCCTTATTGCTGGAGAACTCTACTTGCAATTTTATTTCACTCCATTTGACTTTTAATCTTTTTTAATGTTATGTAGTACAAGAGTTTTTGGAGTGTCAACAGAGTCAATGCAGCTTTCTTACGATTCAAGAGGCAATTGCGTTCCCACTATACTGCTGATGATGCAGAGACGGCTGTATTTACAAGGAGGCCTTCAGGTAAAAAATTACTATGTATTTGTCACTTGGTACGTACAAAAATAATGGCCAAAGACGTATCATAATGTTAAATTACGAGGAAAAGTAAAGTTACTCTAAAGATTTGTTATGTACAAAAGTATAAATTTTTCTTCCAATTTGCAGTCAGAAGGAATATTTAGAATAAACCCAGGGAATGCTCAGGAGGAATACGTCCGAGAACAGCTAAATAATGGACTGATTCCAGACGACATTGATGTTCATTGTTTAGCAGGTCTTATTAAGGTACTTTTATGCACTCGATCATCCTTAATCCTTCTTTACTTTAAGCTTTCATGCAAGTTTTCTTTGAATTACTCTACTATTGCAGTAAGGTGCAAGTATTGATTTCTTTCTGCAGGCTTGGTTTAGAGAACTACCAAAAGGAGTGTTAGATTGTCTGCCGACAGAGCTGATGATGCAGGCACAATCAGAAAATGAGTGTGCTCATCTCGTGACGCTCCTTCCACCAACAGAAGCAGCACTGTTGGATTGGGCCGTAAATCTAATGGCTGACGTTGCTCAGTTCGAACATCTTAACAAGATGAACGCACGTAATGTAGCTATGGTTTTTGCACCAAATATGACTCAGGTATGCAACAATTTTTGAGCCCCCAATCCTATAATGTTTCTATTGGTGAGTTTTCTTTTACATGCTTGACTCGACCTGATTTTTGTTCTGCCAATTGATTTTTCGGTTTCGCAGATGTCGGATCCTCTGACAGCGTTGATGTACGCAGTCCAAGTGATGAACTTTCTCAAGACTCTCATAGTGAAAACATTGGGAGAAAGAGAAGATTCTATAGTAGAAGTTGGTCTAATGCAAGAATTAGAGTCTTCAAATGAATACGGTCATCGTAGCATTTCAAAAGCAATCAACCTGGATGCCAGCGAGGTACGTAACAAAGAAGAAGCAGAAGTGAATTCAGACAAAGTACCCAAGTCAAATCAAACTATTTATTGTTCTTCTCAGGCTGAAATTGAACAAGAAACTAGCAAAGTAGCTCATAATTTGCCAAGTTCGATAAAAAATAAACTGCCTGATGAAAAGGAACAAAGAGATGATATTACGAATTCTCTCTGGACAACAAACGATGAACTTGCTATGGAGAATGTGAAAACTCTATCAAGAAGCCAAAGGATCACCAGAACCGAGCAGCTCAGCTATTCGAATAATCATAGAAAGGGATCAAGAAAACATATTGGAGGGCCGGTCATTCGTGTAAACGAGAACACAGAGAAGAGGAAGGATACAGGCATTATCGGGCGTTTAAATTCCCGTAAAGAACGAGGCGAAGCCTGGAGGTGAAATTTTTTGTAGTCATACATTATTTGCTGAGATTTTCAGTGTTTTGCAGGCAATATAAGGCATCATTTTGTTGTATTTTTTTTGGGGTTGTGAGTGATTCAACTTTGCTTTATTGAATTATTGGATTTTGTGTTATTGATATTAGTGATTTTGTCATCTTCAAACTATATTAATCTTCTATTACAAATGCACAATGTTGCTGTGATGATTTTAAGTTACTAATTATTTGACACAGGGAGTCTGCCAAATAAATATACAAAGGGCATTTGTATTAAATTAAACGCAGCTGAGTTTCTCTGTTAAAAAGAATTCTCAGCTATGAATTATGACTAACTGGATTGAGAACTCATATTTATATTGCATACTCTTGATATAACTAGCTCATACACTAATTCATCTACAAAAATCATTCTTTATAAGTAGTTAAGTTTTTGGATTAACTACATCTAATTCTCTAAGTTATTGTCTAATTACATTATGTATGAGTAATCCAGTTAAAACCTCGAGATTTTAAGGAAAACATGAGGTCTTCCTGATTATGAAAATATTATATAAAGCATGGATCGAAGTTCCTTAACAAAAGATTCCGAAAAATATGGAAGAGTTTTCATTTGAAGCAAATAATTCATTGTCTATTATAGTTATTTTAGATATATAACTTCCAAATTCCAATTGCCGGTTTAAACATTTTGCTAGTTCTAGATTAATTTAATTTTGTAGATTATATACATGGATAAAAGCTTTTAGTTTATATTTTGGTCTACAAAATATTAAAACATGTAGAATACACTTTTAGGTTCCATTTCGACAATGTCAAAATATAAAAATATTTCAGTATTTTCAAGAAAACGTACAATTTTTTTAATCCATGACAATGCATACGTGAAAAGGTGAGAGATCTACGGTGTGAACCAAAGAAATAGGTCATTCCCTTATTTATACATAAAAAAGTGTTATGTGATAAATATACTTTTACATTTTCGAGTAATGGGTTAGTTTTTTCATCAAAAATAATAAGATATTACTATAGTCATATTTTCGTGAAGGTTATTATTATATTGGATATATATATATATATATATATATATTATCATCATAATTTAATTATATCAAAAGAGTTGAATGGGCCTTTCAAGTCTCCAATAAGAAATTCTTACCAAAAAAAAAAGTCTCCAATAAGAAATTAGGGCATTTTCATTAAGGCGGGAATATTTAGCGCCAAAATCCATTTTGCCCTAAATCCCCAACTTCACTTCAGTTATCATTCACAAATCAGTCACACCTCTTCCTTCGATTATACATTTTGTGTGTTATTAAATCGAATGGACACGTCGAATCCTGCTGTGTTCGTGAACGCGGAGCTGTTGCGGATGTACGTGGGCCGCAGAGTTCGTGCGCTGATTCAGGTGGTCAGATCCGACGGCAGTGGCTCCGTCGTCGGAAAATCGACGGACGATCAGCAACTGATCGTGAAAGGCCACCCGCCTGCTCCTCTCTCGACCTTCGTCGAAGTTATCGGCATTGCTGACAGTAACCAGTCCATTCGCGCCGAGATCTGGACCAATTTCGGCGACAATTTAGGTATTCCTTATTAATTTTGCTATGATGATTGATTAGTGCTGCTAAATTAAAAATTGGTGTGTGAAATTGAGTTTTGTTGCTATGTATGTATGTATGTATGTATGTATGTATGTACACTCAATATGCCACTTTCATTCGATATATCAATCTTATTTTCTTTTTGAGATGCTGAATTGCATATTGTTAGGAGCCTTTTGATAGCTTAAATTAACATAGCATCATATTAAGAGGTGTGTTACTTTGGGTTTTATGCACTCTTATGGCGTTTGGTAGGACTATTATAGATGCGGGACGAAATGATGTAATCCAGTCCAGTCGAACCTTATTTTGTGGCATATTATATAATCCGTCCTTCCTTAGTGGATCATTACATAATCCACCCGAGGACGTCTATCAAATGCCAAACTAATCGTGCAATTGGCATGTTACAATATTATTATAATTTGGACTTCATCATTACCTTCTTATCAAACGGCTCCTTAGGCCATATATATACTTTGTGGTCTGATGGTGTCATATGAGTCATGTCATTGTCTGCAATTTTTATTTTCTTTTTGCCTAACATTTCTGATTTTTGGTTTGTCATAATCTAGCTGAAGTAGAATGAGCTAAGTGTGAGCTAGGATCGTTAAAGCTTCAAGCCTTTTGTTTTTTGAGTTTGAGTTACCTTGAAAGCTTGATTGACAGTTCAACTTAGTACATGTGGAAACTCTCTCTTATAAAGGGCAGTCCTTATCTTTTGTTAGCATTTGCATCAGTGATCAGCTAGTAAATCTTTTACAGAGTCGCACTTTATTCTATTTCAACTGGGCTGAAGGATGTTCAGTTTAACTTGCTCCGTAATGGAGTAATTTAGTAACTATACACACTAGACTTTTTTATCACTTCTTATTTTTAATCTGTGGTGAGTTTGTTTGCAAAATACAGAATCTTGACTTGGAAAACACTTGAAACGTGTGTTTGGATTAAAAAGGAAAGTGAGCCCAATACTATCTTGGGATCACATGAAAAAATAGTGGTTGAGAATTTTGCGCCAGTTCAATGATTCCCTTTGCCTTGTCTGTATTTGTTGCATACTTGTTTCAGTATGTTTTATCGATATCCCGGCATTGGAAGCGTACGTTGTTTTCAATTAGTCAATCATCTACTAGGCACAAATATTCATTTGTTAATGATATAATCAGTCATTGTTGATTCAATCAAACTATGGTCACAAATATTTATTTGTTAATTATATAATAAGTTATTGTGGATTCTATCAAACTATGATCAAGATTTCAGTGTGAGTGGCTACAGAGCTATATTTCTGTCACTTATAGATCCTATGTGTTGTTGCAGCATTTCCTGATCTTCCGTTTCATTCTGCAGATACATCATGCTACAACAGCGTCTGTCAACTTGCCAATGGAGATTTCAAGCACTTGTTCATTTAAACAGTTAATGTTTTCTGTGGTTGGGTTCTTTCAAGTTATGCATCTTGAAGTGTGTTCTGGGTAAAATGTGGCAATGGAGTTACCTTCCTGAATTTGTGTTTTGAATAGTAAGAAAAGGTTTGTAGAGTTAACTTTTTGCATCAGTAGTTGCATACATATGAACTGAGATGTTATCTTTTATGTGCAATGACCAGAGCCTTTTTTCCACAATAGTTTGAGTTGGTATTTTATCGCCCATGTATCAACGAGCTTATCTAGCATTTCTTTTAAAAAAAAACCAATTAATAATGTAACATCATAATTTCAACCAATATGGCACTCCACTAATAGACTTCAACTGAGAAAGTCAGCTGTGTTTATTATGATACGTAAGCATTTTGTTTGTAACCCATTAATCCATTATATATCTATACTTGGAAACATGGTTGGTGTTTCCACTGGAAGTTTAATTTTAAATGGCAAATGTAATTGAAAGTTTAAAGTATTATTCAAATTTTACCAATAACTAATAGCAATATTTGTTTAAGTCAAATTTTGGAAACATCACAATAAATACTTATTCAAATTTCTTCTTTGAAATATGAAATATAAGTCATTTATAATGATTTCATAAGGTTGACAAATGTTACAGCGTTTCATGCAATGTATTTAGACAAATTTTATTGGTTATTATGGCTAAATACTTTTTATGTGTATCGGTTTTTTTTTTCTCAAAAAAGAAACGCATAAAGTAGATAACAATAAGCAAAACTTGGAAGAAGTCGATTGTAAATATTACTTGTAACCAAATACAGTTGCACTTGAAAATAATTGCAACTGTCTTTGAAAGTAAGACATACGATGGTTCTTAAACCTTTAAAACTTGTTTTACAGTTGCAATTGTAATAAAAGACATTAAAACATAAAGCGATAAAGAACACGAAGTTTTTACGTGGTTCGGTCCAAATGGTCCTAGTCCACGGAGTTTGCACCCAAATGTTGACTCAAATAGTACCCTACTTAAGAAGTAAAAATGATAGTTTTACTTCAACTCAAATCTAGACTTCCTCTAATTTGCAGTTGCAATACCTAACCCTTAACTATTTTAGGTGTACTCATTTGAGTCGAAGAACATCAAGATACTCAAAGTTCATTTGACTTAAAGTTCTTCACTAAAAGACTTTGACTCGATACATGACTGAAATCACAAACTATTTTTTTCAAAGTATCCTCTCTAATTGTGTTGAGTCTCTCTTTTGGATTGGGTTGAAATCCGATCGGCCCAACTAGGGTTTAATTGATATTGTTTTGTTAAATTATTAGGATTAGTTAATCTTTTAGATAGTAATTATCTTGATTTTATTACCTTATCTTTATTAGATATTATTCTATGTTAAAGATTAACTTGCTAGATATTAATTATATCTCATATCTATTTATCTAGACATAATATTAGGCATGTACGTTGGATATCTTTTATGATCATGCAGAATTCATTAAACAAGGCAATGAGATCGGATCGGATTGCAACTAGACTATCGGCGTGCTTATCAGATAAGGAAAGAAGATATTATGAGGATTGCAACTGGATTTTGTCAAAATCATTGATCCATCTGCACAAGTGGTTAGAAAGCAGCAAGAGCTAAAACGTTCATAAATAAACCAAATCGCAGAAAAAGTAACAGTTGCAACACCGGTGCAACCATCCGTAAAACCAACAAAATATAAAATTGTTCAAGAGTTTAAGAAATAACAGTTCCAAAAACAGAGGTGCACCCCCTTACTTAAACTCCCCCTCAAACCCTTTCTCTCCGTTTTTGACAAAAGAGATCAAGGGACGCCCGACTCTTGCAACAGTCGAAAGCTTGGAGTCGATCTTGGCCATGGACGTGCTCATCTCCTCATTCGACTTGCTCAACTTCTCATACATGTTGTTCAGACGTGAGAGTTCCATGTGGACACCTTCAAGGTTGGCAGATGCATCAGGCAACGAGCTGGCGCCTTTCTTAGATGAGCCCCGAGTCGCAACTGGGGAGGGCGGTGGCTTGTTCAGAACCTTGGATCTAGCCCGCATGCTCTGGGTCGGAGTGAGCTCTTCCTTCTTCACCTTCAAAGACGAGACTTGGTCTACCAGAACCCTATAAATTAGCGATGGAAATCCAAGAGGGAGGCACAAGTTGGGAAAAGCCTCTCGATAAATACTCTCAAACACCAGTCTACCCAAATCAATTTCAACTCGGGTACCAATGCGGAACAAAACACTTGCAACATCAGCACTTATAGTGGATGTCTGTACATGGCATCCAGTGACAGGCGAGAATGCAAAACCGTAGGTTGTACCTGGTGGTGAGATCGCTAGTGGTAAGTGGAGAGCCAGAGGGCCAAGATCTAACCTTTCCTCCAGTGAGCTCGATTGCAACTTTGGCTAGATTCCGCTCTAGTCTCAACTCGGACAGAGCACCATTGTCCACCTTAGGGACACCTATAGCAGCAGAGAGAAGTTCAGCATTAAAAGGGCACACATGCTTGTGCACATACACCATGTGGCGCTGAAGAGAGCCCCCAGCATCCAATTGAGTGGTGAGGTTGGCATAGAATTCCTGGACCAGCACCGTACTGTAGCCAGCTGCTTTCTGAGTTGCAACTAGCCAGCCGCGTTTTTCCAACAAATCGAGAATGTCAGTCTTAGCATAGGATTTTTCATCCAAATGACGTTCATCAACAATGGCCCGTTTTAAATACGCAACAAAACGTATTTGTGCCTCAGGTGTATAAAAATGCTCAGAATAAGCCCGGACAACTTTGAGGGTTGTGGAAGCAGGTGCAACATCGGGTAGGGTGAATTGATCCATATCAGTTGGTGGTGCAGTGGTAGGTGTGGATCGACGCTTTTTGGCGGAGGGTTCAACATCAGTGTTACACTTATGAGTCTCACCGTCGTCAGAATCAACCTCCGAGGAGGATCTCTTGGAAAATTTGTGCAACCTCCGTGCTCAGACCAATTTCTGAGCAATAACCTTAGATCGCGTTCTGGTTGCAACACCAGAAGCGGCAGCAGCAGTTGGAGCAAGGGTTTCCTCTGGTTCATTCTCAACATCAGCCCAAGAGGTGGAGGATTCGCCCACTTTGTCCTTCCATTTGGCCTAAGCAGACGCCTTTTCAGGCGATGGTGCCGGTGATGGAGCAAGATTGGGATTCGATTGAGGTTTGTCCTCCTCAGTGTGAGGAATTGGATCCTCGCCTTCATTTGAATTCAGAGCAGATGGTGGATCTGCCATCGGAATTATTTGGAGTGGCTCCATATCGATGGCTTCATCGGTGTCGTGGTGCATGGCAGCGGGTTTCTTGACTGAATCATCCATTTGGAGAGAGAAACTTGCAAGAAGAGTGAGATGCACTTAAGGAAATAATAAGAGAGGTTATGGGAGTTGTGATGAGAAGTGATGATTAATTGGTAATAAATAGATCCCATAACCCTAAAAATTAGGAGTGAAACTTTACCACCAAAATACAATCTCCTAATCCAATCCAATCATTCCTTCTAAGCATATATCGTGAGATATAAAGACAGAAAAGAGAGATGCACAAATCTTGTTGAGATAATCATAAGGTAACACAATCTCATCTTAACAAACATTACAAGATATCTCTTAAGGTTACACAAAAGGAAACACAATCGAGAAGAGATAAGGACTCCACGAATTAAGTAGAACTGAAACCAACGACAAGGAGTCCCAAAAGGATGAAATAACCGAAGATAATTAAAAATTCCATCAAGATACCGAGTCCAAGTAATGACTGATATCACGTGATCTCCTCAGTTGCAACTTGACACAAGATCACATTCAACTGGTAGCTTTCATGCTGACACATTTGTAAACAAGGTAGCTCTTTTCAATGAGTAGACGCGTGTGATAGGAACTAATAGCTTTCAAACTTGTTTCTTGTAGGTCAGTTAGCTCTTTCTAGTTGTAACTGAAAGCATGTGAGACTGGCTTTTGTCATATCACCTTTTTTTTGTTGAATATAGATTTTTTTTTTGTCAACAATGATCCACTGAGGGGTATCATGTGAACCATATAAAAAACAAGGGACCACCAATCTTAAAAGAATAAGTAATTAGGTTCAAGTAAGTTACCCTTGGTTGCAACAATGTCCATGTTGCAATTCACATAAGGCAGAGTCCCAACGACTTACGAAGGTGCTCAAATCGTATAACATCAAGAGCCTTTGTAAAGATGTCTGCAAGTTGAAGGTCAGTACACACATGATGCAACTCAACAGTCTTGGCTTCTACTAACTCTCTAATGTAATGATATCTTATGTCAATATGTTTAGTGCGAGAGTGTTGTACTGGATTTTTAGAGATATTAATGGCACTTATGTTATCACAATAAAGTAGAATTTCCTTTTGAGAAATACCATAGTCTTGCAACATTTGCTTCATCCAGACCAACTGAGTACAACAACTACCTGCAACAATATATTCAATTTCTGTTGTGGAAAGAGTTATAGAGTGTTGTTTCTTACTAAACCATGAGACAAGGTTGGTTCCAAGGTAGAAGCATCCTTTAGTCGTACTCTTTCGATCATCAGCACATCCGACCCAATCAGCGTCACTGTATCCTGCAAGGGCAATATTATCGTTAAAGTTGTAACTGAGACCAAAATTAGTTGTACCAGAAATGTATCTAATTAACCTTTTGACAGCCTTGAGATGTGACTTCTTTGGGTTAGCCTGATAATGTGCACAAACACCAACACTGAAACAAATCCCAATTATGCTTCTGTAGAGACTTGGATCCATCGAGTTGCAACTCTCGTCCTTGCTGAGCCGATCAGTAGATCACATGGGAGTCTTCATGGGTTTGGCATGTTCAAGGACAAATCGTTTGATAAGGTTCATGGCATACTTAACCTGCGAAATAAAGATTTCATCAGCATGTTGCTTAACATGTATTTGTAAACCAAGGAAATAAGTCAGTTCACCAACCATACTCATTTCAAACTCATTTTTCATAATAGAGACGAAGTGTTGCAACTCGCTAAGGGAGGTGGAACCAAACACTTTGCGCAATAAGAATATGAGTTCCTAAATACTTATAAAACAGAGTTCAATCAACATTTCCTCTCGTGTAACCTTTCACAAGAAGGTGACTAGTGAGTCTCTCATACCAAGCACGAGGTGCTTGTTTGATACCATAAAAGGGCTCTTTTAAGTTTCAAAACATGAGATGGAAAATGTGGGTCAATGAGCTTTTTAGGTTGTTCTATAAAAACTTCTTCATTAAGAAACCCATTTAAAAAGACACTTTTGACATCCATTTGAAAAAGTTTAAATTGAAGGACACATGCAACAACAAGTAAGAGACGAATGGATTCCAGTCTTGCAACTGGCGCAAACGTATCATCATAGTCCACTTCTTCTACTTGAGTGTATCCTTGAGCAACCATCATTGCTTTATTTTTAACAATGTTTCCAAGTTCATCAGCCTTATTCTTGAAGATCCACTTGGTACCAATGATGTTCACATTAGGTGGCTTGGCGCTAGTTCCTAAACATTGTTTCTTTAAAACTGATTTAGTTCTTCTTGCATAGCCTCAATCCATGCTTCTTCCAACAGGGATTCCTTCACATTCTTAGGTTCCACTTTGGAAGTGTAACTCACAAATCGTACCATCTGGTCATACCTCTTTCTCGGAAGATCACGAGTTCTAATACCTTCACTCATCTCACCAATGACTGCTTCAGGTGGATGATTTTTCTTTATGTGATGAGGTTCTTCCAGGTGATCTGGACATGTTCTCTCATCCAACTCTTGTGAAGGGATAGTGATCTTTTGTGATTTCAGGAGCACTTGCAACTGGCGATGTGCCAGGCTCAGATACAACTGGCGATGCATCAGGCTCAGTTGCAATTAATAGCGTAGATCTAGAGGTCACATGTATCATGCTATCTTCATCCTCCGAATGTTGAGTTGGCTCAATTAGCTCAGCGATCTCGACTTCTGAGGAGGTTGAGGTAAAATCCATGAATAATCAAATTCAACGTTAAATGATTCTACAATAGTTTGGGTTCGTATGTTAAACACTCGATACGAATGATTGTTGCATGAGTAACCAGCAAAGATAGCCAGGTCAGATTTGGATTGGAACTTACCCCTTGGTTCTCTATCGTTTAGCACATAGCAAGCACAACCAAAAATGTGAAAGTGATGAACACTAGGACATTTACCTTTCAAAATTTCATAAGCTGACTTAGTTGTATCTGGACGTAGATACACGCGATTTGTGACATAGCATGCAGTATTCACTGCTTCTTCCCAGAATTGAAGAGCTAACTTTTTCGAGTTCAACATAACTCGAGTCATTTTAACCTGTGTCTTGTTCTTCATTTCAACCACACCATTTTGTTGTGGTGTAATTGGTGTTGAGTATTCATGGAAAACTCCCTTATCAATGCAAAAGTTACTAAAGTTGGAATTTTCAAACTCTTTCCCGTGATCACTTCGGATGCTTTTGACAGTTAAATATTTTTCAGTTGCAACAGTGTTGCAAAAGTTTTTGAAAACAATAAAAGATTCATTTTTCTCTTTCAGAAATTCAACCCAAGTGAAACGTGAGAAATCATCAACACATACAAAGATATATTGTTTACCAGAGATACTTTGTTTCTGAATAGGCCCCACAAGATCCATGTGAAGAAGTTCAAGGATTCTTGCAGAAGGGAAATGTTGCAACACTGCGTGGCTGGTCTTCTTCTGCTTACCCAGATATGAACCCCACTTACTTAGTGGTTTATGACCAAGTTTTGGTAGTCCACTCACTGCTTGAATCTTGTGAAGGTTGGCAAGAGACTTAAAGTTGATGTGGCCAAGTCTTTGGTGCCAGAGATCTGTAAAATAATCTGCACTAAAGGTGCAAGTCAGTGATCTCATAACAACTTTACAATTTGTCATAGTATAGTAGCTTTCAGTACTTCGTAGTCCTTGTAGTACTCGGTTCTCAAATTGATCAATAACCTCACATTCATATTTAGTGAAAGGGACATAGAGATCATCATCACACAACTGACTTATACTAATTAAATTAGCATGCAGACCATCAACATAAAACACATCCCTGAGTTTAGGAAAATCTTTCACGTTTAGTATTCCTCTTCCAAGGATTTTCCCTTGGTTACCATCTCCGAACACAACATCTCTTTTCCATTCATGAATGAAGTTTCTCAAAATACTCTTGTCTCCTGTCATGTGCCTGGAGCAACCACTATCAAAGAACCAAAAGTTAGAATAAGAAGTATGCTGTGAAGTGGAGTTGCAAGAAGTAAGGCATGTAAGAGTTCTGGCTGATTTCTCAACCCAAACTTATTTTACTGGTTTCTCAGTTGTAACAGGGGATGCAGTCAGCTTGGTTTTCTTCTTTCGGTTCCTCTTTTTCTTCTTCTGGACCACATCAGGTTGGTTGTTCTGAATTGGTTGCTGAGTATCCCACAACTGATAGCAGTATGGTCTAATCTGCCCTTGAACGCCGCAGTGGTGGCAAGTTAGAACAAATCGTCCTCTCTGAGACCTGTTAAAGGGAGCAGAGTTAGAAACAATGAATTGCGAGTTGCAACTGGGATGTACCTGATCATTCTGAGGCTGGATTTGAGAGTAGTCAAGTGGAATTTCTACTCCCCTCAGTGTTCGTTTCTTCTTTAATATTGTGACCTTAGTATCTCAAAGAAACTTTGGATTGACGGGGTCAATGTATCCTACTCCGGTTTTCCCAGTTGGAACTTTCTGAGTATCCAGAACCTTCTCCAGATTATCAGTACCCGGGGTGAGTAACTTAACATTCTTCATTACTACTTCCAACTCCTTTTGAGTGAGTGCACACACATCTTTAAGTGCTTTGTGAGCCTTGAGCGTTGTCTCTAGATCTTCAGAGAGAAGGTTTCTTTCCACAGTAAGTGAGAGAACTTTTCTATCAAGTTCCATGATCATGTTATTCATCCTGACTGGGCTTCCAAATGATGATATGATTTTGAAATGTGCCTCAAGTTCAGAGTTTCTCTTGCATATAGCTTCCATATCCGACAATATAGTGTCTTCTTTGTCCAGAGTGACATTGTCAATGAAGTCGCAATCGAAATCAGTTAGGATCCCAGTTGCAACAGCCATACTGGCTCTAGCGAGAGGAATGAAGGATGAAAATGCAACATTAATGACTTCTTCAGTATCTTCCTCGATGTTCTCAAATGCATCATCACTCCATGCGAGTAAGGCTCTATTCTTATTTTTCTCCAAGAGGTTCGCACAATCAACTCTTATGTGTCCAAAGCCTTGGATTCCCTGCACTGAATACATTTTCCCAACCTTTTGTTGTCAAGTCTATTAGTAGTGGAAGTCTCTTTAAAATTATTAGAGGGACTTGCAACAGTACTAGAAGGGTTACCTTTACTCTAGTGTTTGTTCATTTTATTGAACCTTTTTGTGAGGAGTGTCATGGATTGGACCAAGTGAGTGTTGGGACTGCTTTGCTGGAGATTTGCTGGAGATTTGCTTGTAGTGTCACTCATTTGGCAATAGTGTCTCCTTCCCTTTTGAGCTTCATTTCCCATGAGCTGATTGAAAGGAGTTCTTAACGAATAACACCTTGGAGATGGTTGAAGGATACCTTGAATGCCGCGAAGAACGCTTGAAGATGGTTGAAGGATATCTTGAATGTCGCGAAGAACGCTTGAAGATAGATGAATTTGGTGGAGCAAAAAACTTAGAGCTTTTCCCTCTTCAACTTGTGAATATTTTGTGTGTTTTCTTTTTCTTCAAGACCACCTCTATTTATAGTTGTGGAGTGAATCTCAATTAAAATCTCCTGATGAGATGAACGGTTGTGATCGCGTCTACAGTCACTTGATATGGAAGACTTTATCTAATAGAATCTTCTTTCCATCTCTTGAAGATTGAGACTTGGAGGGGAATTCTTTCATTGTGGAGAATTCTTTCCATCTCTTAAAGAATGACACTTGGAGGAGAAGACTTTCCATATCTTGAGATTTGATGAGCAATTATTTCCTTGTCTTAAGATTTAATTAATATATTTATTTTAATTCCTCAAAGTATTAAGATTAAATAAAATATATTTTGTAATTCTCGCATCTTAAGAGTTACCATCATTTAATCTAATTAGACACATAATTAATGTGTCTACAAATTGTACCCTCGAGACTTGTTCACAATTTTTGTTGAAAAACACTAATGAGTGGATAAGACTCAACATCTTTCTTCTTCTTGTTCTCGTGCTTTAATTCAACCACCATAAATACACTTCATGAGTTTAGAACATTTGTGCGCTTCATCATTGGATCCATTACCTTGAATGTTACATGAGCATTTTTTTTGATATGACGGGGCTAAGAATGAACTTCTAGCTGCCTACATATCTAATGAAGGAATCAAGTCATGACGTAGTTCAAAAAAGATCAAGATTGATTTAAAGGGGGTGTCATACACAGTTTCTACTCATGTGAGCCAGAAGTGACGTGCAGTTTAAGCTCGTGCGTCATGGAGTAATTCACTTGGACAATTCAGTTGGTCGCAATCAACATTGGTGGCTTTATGTTTCGACAAACCTTCCCTCATTTCCTCCATAGAAAAACAAACAAACAAAATAAAGATCTTTTAAACCAGAATCTACACTATAGAATATAGTGACTCGCTCTGATATCAATTGAAAGATCCTAGGCCTGTATTACTTGTAACCAAATACAGTTGCACTTTACAATAATTGCAACTGTTTTTGGAAGTAAGACAAACGTTGGTTCTTTAACCTTTAAAACCTGTTTTACATTTGGAATTATAATAAAAGACAGAAAAATATAAAGCGATAAAGAACACGAGGTTTTTACGCGGTTCGGTCCAAATGGTCATAGTCCACGGGGTTTGCACCCAAATATTGACTTAAACAGTACCGTGCTTAAGAATTACAATGATAGATTTTACTTCAAATCAAATCTAGACTCCCTCTAATTTGCAGTTGCAATACCTAACACTTAACTATTTCGGTGTACTCCTTTGAGTCGAAGAACATCAAGATTACTCAAATTTCCTTTGACTTGATCAGTTACTCATTAAAAGACTTTGACTCGATGCAGGATTAAAATCACAAAGTATCTTTTTCAAAGTGTTCTCTGTAATCGTGTCGAGTCCTCCTTATATAGGCATGTGCAGAATCTTCATCGAATCTCTCGTTGCAATTCTCAGAATATCTTCTTTCCTTATCTGATAAGCACGCCGATAGTTCAATTGCAATCCGATTCGATCTCCTTGCTTTGTTTAATGGATTCTGCATGATCATGAAAGATATCCAACGTACATGTCTAATGTTATGATTAGATACATAGATATGAGATATAATTAATATCAAGCAAGTTAATATTTAAGATGGAATAATATCTAATAAAGATAATGTAATAAAATCAAGACAATTACCATCTAAAATAGTAACTTATCCGAACGATTTAACAAAACAATATCAATTAAACCCTAGTTGGGCCGATTGGATTTAAGCCCAATCCTGAAGAGAAAAACAGCCCTAATAAAAATAATTAAACATGATAGAAAAGTTACCCATTCACTCACTCTAATTATACAAGAATATAAAGACTATTTTTTTTTGAAAACAAGTATAAATATTTAACATAGGCATGGAAGAATAAAACAATACATTGTCATTAACGCATTAGATAAACCCATTCATAGCAACATTTATTTCTTAAGTTCATATTTTGATGGGTAACTATCTTTCTGTTTCTAATAATGTATTTCAAAGTCACGGAAAATAACGATTCACGCTACATTCAAACTTTCCTTTCGTGAAAACTAGTTTGATAGTTAACTTGAAATA
The DNA here is from genome assembly GCA_948329865.1 of Linaria vulgaris. Classification (NCBI taxonomy): domain Eukaryota; kingdom Viridiplantae; phylum Streptophyta; class Magnoliopsida; order Lamiales; family Plantaginaceae; genus Linaria; species Linaria vulgaris. The sequence goes on from OX415253.1 coordinate 81,795,601, forward strand.
TTTATAAAAAAAATATGCTGGTGAAGGGAGTGGCGAACAAATGAGAAAGTAAACTCATCACTTGTCCGACACTGGGCTGTTTGAGAGAAAATAAACTTGTCTACATCGTTCAAAATAATAAAATCATGACGGAGGCAGATTCAATTCATGCAGGTCGAACGAATTTGTAAACCCTAATTCTTATTAATATTCTAAAAGGCCCACATATGACGGGCCCTGCAAAATCGTGTCCCACTATTAAATGGATCAGCAGAACTTCACGAGTCACGACCCAGGGGCATATCCGTCATTACCAGGTGAAAGAAATATCCCAAATTTGGAAACCCTCATCAATTGAATCAGTCAAATCAAAATTACAAACTAGGGTTCTTCTTTGTGCGCAAAGGGTTCAATTCTATTCCACCAATCCTCCTACTGCTGTACGTACATTTGAACGACACTGAAACAGATTTCCTTTTTTGCAAGGTAATTTTTCGACTGAGTTATCTTTGCATACATTGTTATTGTTATTCATTTTCTCGCGTAATTCATACTTTGCGCTATGGAATCCTCCGTCGATTTTACATTATTTGAATTCATATGGAACTTATTCACCAGTTAGGTCAAACTGATGTGCGGTAGACTGTTGTTTTCTCTTGTGCATTACGGCAACGGCGTCGTTTTAGTGTCGATTAGTTGGGACGTGTTATTTTAACCGAAATGTGAATCACATTGACCTAAAGTTAAGAAATTGGCTTCGTTAAGTTCACTAGCGTCCACATATTTCTGTATCCTCTTTAACAAGTTTTCGTCTTTTTATTCTTCTGTTGCCCCTAGGTTGAGAAGATTTACATGTCATATTTGTAAATGTTTATTGATTGTGTCTCATATGGTCGTAGACATTTGGGTCTGTTATCTCACATTTTCCTCATGTGGATGGATTTCTTAGCTACACCCATCATTTGCTCTTGATATCTCTTAAGTGGACCATCTCTGAAACTTCATTTTCAGTTTTATAGTGATCCTAGTTGTTTTATTTCCGGGATGCCAACATTTTTTTTTGTCCTTGTCATATGTCCATCTAGTGCTATTTCTAACCAGCCGATCACAGAAAGTATTTCTTTCTTCTGCTCCAACAAGGTGCTCACTGTTCTCATATCATTTCAATTCCCAGCCGAAACTTCCCTATGCAATAATATTTACTGTAGTGCCAAATGTGCTTCTTCATTGTGGTCCCTGAATATCTATATTCAACGTGAACCAAGTGGAAGTTGCTTACACCCATTTGTGGGTTATCCCTTTCTTGGTGTTGTGGGATAAACTCATAGTCTGATGAAAGGAAGGCTCTGTATTGAGAAGCTCGTTTTTGGAGTCTTTACTTGCGATTATTGACATAATACCCCAACCCCCACCCGCTATCGAGTGGAGGCACCACTCTAAAGAATGTTATTATTTGGAATGTATTCTCTAATCCCAAAATGGTGCCCAAGACCAAAAACAGATAGCCCCGCGCACAATGTTACTAACGAATCATGATGCTTCCGTGGCATTTTTAGCAATAATCTCCTTGCTCATTGTCTGATGAGCCTCAGTTTTTAACATATTCATTATCTTAAATCTTCATGTCTCTACTGAATTCCTCAAGTTGCAATACTTGGTATGTCCATCTCGATCTATTGCATGATAGAGAAACAAGATAAAAGCGAAGCCTTATTTAACAGGAAAATTGTACATTTGCTCAAATCTGTTTTTAAAAATGAGCTTGACCTGTTTTTTGGGTTAAAAACCACGGTCCATTGGTTAGAAGATTTAAAGTAAAGTATGAGAGGTTCATGGTAGCTTGGGTATGAGGTTTTGAAATTGCAGTGAGGACGGCTGTTGATGATTACACTACTTGACGGACCCGAAAACAATTTAATGATTGCAAGGGTCCAGCCATCAAGGTTTTTTGGCATTTTTTTTGGATGGCGTCATCTTTTTTTCTCTATGGCTTAGCTTCTTGCCTAATGCTGCAACTATTTGTTCAACTAATTGTGGCTCACATTTGTGGAATTTTATGGAACTTTGTATGCATAACTTAACTATTTCAACTTTATAAAAGTTTAAAGGGCCTTGACTGTTTTCTATAAACGATCATTTTGTTAAATGTGTTTGAGGTTGATCAATAATGTATTCATTTACAGTTCATGTGCATTAACTGGCTGCAGGAAGGTTACAGACTTGCCATATATTCGGGAAACGGAATAGACTTTTTAAGAAACCAATTACAATATCTGTATAATGAGGATATTCTCTTTTTCCATCATTCTGCTTTCATCCTACTGCATAACTGACTACGTATCATAATTTTCATATCCTTGTTTTCTCTGCCCAATTTGTTATTTATTCCTGCTCCCTCCTTGTGGTTGTGAATGCATTGGTCCTGAATATGACATAGACTAATATTGGCCCTACTTTGGGCATCATCATTGTCTATATTTCGAGGAAGTCACCTCTTCATTCATTGTGCACCGTTTGAACATCATGTTCTTGATTACAATTCAGGATTCTCTCTTGCCTGTTTCTATTTGTGCTATGTAATGGCATTCCTTGTATTAAAGTTGTTCACGATAGACTCCTTGAATTGTTGGCACCTAATGGAACCATTCTCGATTCTTACTTTGGAACTCCTTATGGCCTTTCATTTTGTTTCCGGCTATCCACATTTTTCTTCTTTCTCTTGCAAACACATCGACCTATATGCTTTTCCCAGAGCTGCAATAAAAGGTTATTTGTTTAGAGCTATAAGATGCCAAGGACAAGGGCCGGTGCTGCAGCTCCTAAACCAGCTGAACCTGAGAAGCTGATTGAAACTGAAAAGCAGGTCGAACTTGCTGCGGACAACGACATGGAGGAGGAAGAGGTTGAGTATGAAGAAGTAGAGGAAGAAGTGGAAGAGGAAGAAGAGGAAGAGGAGGAAGAAGTGGAAGAGGAGGTAGAAGAGGAGGAGGAAGAAGAAGAAGAAGAAGAGGAGGAGGAGGAAAATGATGTAGGTGGTGCGCAAAGAAGACCGGATGATGATGATGATATGGAAAATGCTGATGAAGAGGAGGATATGAAAAGAAAGCGTGCTGAGCTTCTTGCACTCCCACCACATGGTTCAGAGGTTTACGTAGGTGGAATTTCTCAAGATACTTCTGAAGATGACCTAAAAAGATTTTGTGAATCAATTGGTGAAGTTACAGAGGTAACAAAGTTAAATTTCTAAAAAGCAAAACTTAATCTCCATTAGTTTACTCTGATTTTATTCATGTTATGGGCAGGTAAGAATAATGAAGGGGAAAGATTCAAATGAAAACAAAGGATATGCATTTGTGACCTTCAGGACCAAGGAATTGGCTTCCAAGGCTATGAAGGATCTTAATAGTGCTGAATTGAAGGTAAGCAGAGTGTTTGCTTCCATGTTCCACAAACCCCTGTGCACACAACACATTCACACATATTTATAATGTCTGTCAGCTTTCCTGTGAAATTACTACCAAGTCCCATGTTTTCTTGGGAGTGGGTTGTCTGTTCAGATTCCATTGTTCCTGTTGTTCATTTCTATTATGTATAACTCTGCCAGGGGAGAAAGTTGAAGTGTTCCACATCTCAAGCAAAACATAAGCTGTTCATAGGGAACATGCCTAGAAACTGGGGAGAGAAGGAAATTAAAAAGGTTGTGAACAAAGTAGGGCCAGGGGTCATTGCTGTGGAACTTTTAAAGGTTGATATGCTTTTCTTTTTTTACATATTTTGTCATTTTTGCTTATGTCTGGTTTATATGGCAGCTCGGTTGGTTTTCGTGTTGCCAAAATGTTGGTGTAATACGCGAGTCTTCTTTTTTCAGGACCCTCACAATTCAAGCCGAAATCGTGGGTTTGCATTTATAGAGTATTATAATCATGCTTGTGCTGACTATTCCAGACAAAAGATGTCTGAACCAAAATTCAGGCTCGATGATAATGCCCCAACTGTAAGTTGGGCTGATCCACCAAAAAATGCAGAGTCTTCTACTTCCCAGGTCGTTATTCTGCACACATCTTTTATAGTAATTATAGTTGCTCCAGGTGAAGTCTGAAAATTCTGTTCAGGGTTTAAGATTTATGCTTGCCATTAACAAATCTGAAGACTCTGGCATTTGTGTTCTACAACACTGATCTGGAGCTAGTTTATTTATAAAAACCAAAGACTCGAAGAAACCTTTAATTAATTGGTTAGCGAGAATCCAGATAAGAGATTATTTGGATTTGTTGTCTTCTCCTCAGAACTTCATCTAGTGACCTCTGATCTAATTGCTAAATTACATGTTGCATTTATTATCCAATATGGCTGTCCTTTCTGCGGTACATACTTGTGTTTCATAGTTCTGAAATTTATCTCTCTGTTTCTTGCATCTTTTGGATTTATTATGCTAAACGTTGTTGACATTAGCATGCAACTACTCAACATCTTGTGCGAACAGATTATTTCCCTTTTGTGTGGGACTTTGTATGAAACACTACTGGTTTTTTTGTAATCATGTTGATAAAGAAATTGAAGTGGAGTCCCTTAGTGATTTGGAGTAAGTTGCCACCTTTTTAGCTCGTTGGAAATTGAATTACAAACTGACTTTCTCATATTGTTTTCGCACAGGTGAAGGCTGTTTATGTGAAGAACTTGCCAGAAAATATAGATCAGGATCAGCTTAAGGAGTTGTTTGAACATCATGGTAAAATCTCAAAAGTAGTTCTCCCTCCAGCCAAACCTGGTCAGGAAAAGAGCAGATATGGTTTTATCCACTTCGCAGAAAGATCAAGTACCATGAAAGCGTTAAAGGACACAGAGAAATATGAGATTGATGGTAATACCCACTTCCTCGTATTTTCAAGGATTTTGGTGTTCTATTACTTGTTTTCAGAAAGCATCGTTCTTATTCTGGGTTTGATTTATTTTGGCAGGCCGAATATTAGAGTGCTCACTCGCAAAGCCACAGGCGGACCAGAAAAGTACAGGGGGTTCAAACTCACAGAAGGCTGCTATTCTGCCAACCTACCCACCTCGCGTTGGATATGGTTTGGTTGGATCCCCATATGGTCATCTAGGTGCAGGATATGCCGGTGCAGGATATGCCGGTGCAGGCTTCACCCAAGTAAAAAATCTTATCCTTTCACTTGCCCCTTTTCATCTTGTGACCCAAGTTTTGGATCCTGTTGATTTATGTTTTTTGGTTGGTTTCTAATGCTGGATAGCCATATATCCTCTTTTCATGTTCTCATTTCTAGTATCCTCCTCCCTTTCTTCTTGGGCTTTTATAAACATATATGCATTTGCTTGGGGTTGGGAGGACAAAGCTGCATGTGTGCATGTCTGCCATATATGTACTGGTTTTGTTGTTTATTACCCTGCATTTGGCGCTATTTAATGGTTTTCTATTTTGCGAAATCATTGATTTGCATTTCTGTAATGGGGTACTTTAATGCCAAAATGTTTGAGACTGTTACGGAACCTATTAACTACAAGTTATATGATAGTAAAAAGAATCAATTTGAAGACATGTTCATGGAAGTTGTTACATAAGTAGTTAAACCCACTTGACATAGTGGAAATGATTGGAACATCTTAAGGTAAGCGTTCATGATAACTACGGAGCTAGACCAAAAGTAACACCAATTTTGTGATTCTCCAGTGTTATCCAAAATCTGGTTGCCAAATTTACGGTGATGCTACCATCTACAATACCTAATGGCACCAACATCTGAATAACCACTCTAATGGCAGAGTCTTCCTGCCCCCTGCCAACCCCTTTTTCTCCCTTGACTGGATGCTGTGCTCAACGGTTGTTTTGGCATGCTTATATTCTAATCTCTGTGAACCACCTTCTTTTCCCTATCCCAAGGTTCTCTTTTAGCTATTCACTATCCACCACCATAAGCAGTGACATATCTCCGCGTGACATGGCCACATGACCTAAATTGCTATCCTTGTATCTGGACCTATTTATTGTTAATGGAACATCAGCAAAACTAAATTTTACATGTTTTTGGCATTATAATGATGTGATCAAGACATTAACTATTTTTGTTACGACCGCCTTGTGTTTGGTCAATTTTCAAGAGAGTGACTCAGATGGTGGAAAGTTACATAAGTAAAAGGTAAACAGAGGCGTATGTCAGTAAAAGACAGGTCACAAATCGGAAGACGGAGAGAAACATGAGAATTCATTGGGTTTATATGTTTTCCACTGCAGCAATGTTGGCTGAACACAGTCAATCTATGGGTGGCCTACCTAGGTCTGTGTTTCGTGCATCTTATATACAAGCTCCAGATCCGAACTCTTAAGTAGCTTTTTTCTATCATCAATACTGGATAAAGATGGCATCCTCTATAATTGGAATGCGTTTTCTTTACGTTTTTCTTGTCTTCTCTTTTTTATTTCTAGATAGATTGCATGGCGTTGTTGCACTTTGCTTCCACTTCCCTTGAATTCATTTGATATCAGTTACTTGATGGCAAATTTTACCTAAAAGGCGCCTTTTCTGATGTTGGTGTTCATTATGTTGTTCATGTTAATCTACTGATTGGTATATCCCGTCTTTGCAGCCACTGATCTATGGAAGGGGTGCTGCACCTGGTATGGCCATGATGCCCATGCTTTTGCCTGATGGAAGGATTGGATATGTCCTGTAAGTGCAACGTTATTAACGTTATTGGTTATAATGGTGGAGAACAAGAGGCTTAATGATCTAATACAAATGAATGAAGGTTTGAACAGAGGAATATTAAATTCAAAATGAAACATAATAAATAATAGCAAACATCTTTGAGTCTGGTCCCGGTTGCATCTTATGTCGAAATTTGATCTTCCAAGTTTATGTAACATGCAGAATGGTGTTAGAATGTAGCCAGATTTAGAACCAGTTCCTGTTAATCTGGTGTCATTCTACTTGATTCTCATGTAGTTAACGGTTTTTTTTCCCTCATGACATCTTGAGTAGCGAATGTACATATCCAGTGAAGATAAAACTGAACTATCGCAAATTAAATTTATGGACGAATATTGGGTCTCTTCTGTATCGTGTTTAGTGGCTGGATACCTCAAGGGAGTATAAGTATCTCGAAGTTCTAACCCAATATTTGCTCATAAACATAGAATGCATGTTCCCAATGATAATGACACACCAGCATTCTGCAGAAACTTATTAGAGTTTCGATTTCATCGAAATTCGTAAATGCACCATGAGATCGTGATTTATTGTGCTGATTGTGCCTATGTTTCTTAGTAAATATTTTTCACGAAAGTTTTGGGTCTACACGAGTATGGCAAACCAGTCTCAAATCTCAGTTATTTTTGGTTTCTGATTTGATAAGGCGTAATTTGTGACACTTGTTTTGTTCTTATGTCCAGGCAACAACCTGGGTTGCAGCAGCCACACACTCCACCACCACAACAAAGAGGTGGCCGGCACCATAGGGGAGGAAGCTCAAGTGGAGGGAATCGTGGTAGTGACCGTGGGCGCGGCCGTAGTCGCTATAACCCTTATTGATCATATTCTAAGCGATCACGAATGTAATTTTCACAGTTTCCATGAGTAGATGAAACCTGTTCTACTGTCGTCTGACCGTGATAAATATACATTGAGAAAACGAATACCGGGAACATATTCATGCACTCAATTGTAGGATTAACCCAAAAAAGGGGACTTTGACCGTTGTGATTTCCTATTCTCTTACTGTTATATGTATCTGGATTTACTATGCTGAGTCTTTGTTTTCACTAATGTTCATATTGTTGTAACGATGTTCAGGATGTTTGATGTCTACCTACTGTATTCATTTGGTTAAAACCCCCCCTGGAAAGTGTCTTATGTGGCCTTGCAAATGCTTGAGTTTTGGGCTACTAACTGCATAATTGATTAACTGTTGGCAATCTGTTTAAGGTTTACCTTACTGTGGGTAACAGAATTTGAAAACTTGAGAATATCATGAAGGGTAAAAATCTTCCAAGTGTAAAGTGTTTTGCAGAAGTGCTACGAACATATAAAGAAAGAACAAATTGATGCTTGAAACAGGAATAAAAATTAGAATTTGAAGATCCGTTGTCGAAAGTTCAAAACCACATTAAGAAATACTTTACATTGTTTATGACGAAAATAAAACACCTATCAGTAAAAAGATACACATGATTCTCATATTTGTACTTCACATTTCTGGAAAAGATCGTAAAGAAGTCGGTGTTCCACATACTTCAAACTTCGATTGGGAGTTTCATAACAAGTTTACGCCTCATATTTCAGAGAAAAGTTTCCATCAGAAAAACCTACCAAAACTGGGAAAAATATCTCCTTTGTAGAAAAATGATTATCATACTCCCAATCAAAAATCAACAGATGCAAAATGAATATCACAAATTCATATGGAGAATGGAAATGAAAAACAAATTATTCGAATATAAATTTATAAGTTGCGACAAGAAATCCCTAATGTCAATTTAGTACTACAACAATGTTCTCGAGACTATAGTTTTACAAATGGCAAATCCACGAAAACGACAAAGTAAGCAACATAGAATAGCTATGAGAGAGCAATTGATCGAGTCGACCTTATAGCAGTAACAGGCAGAGTACAGAGCTACTGCAACAGAAATAGCAAGCTACATGAGAAGACGAATATCTCATAAACATATACTAGACAGATTTTACAATCACTGTATACCTTCAAAGAAATGTCGAAAGATCTTCAGGTGGTTCAATCCATACACTCTCGAAAGGATATTGCTCCCCCCAGTCATAAAACTGCTTTCTAGGATAATATCTGCCATCATCTAGGGAAAACGAGACACATCGTTTTCCATAAAACCGAACCTTGGAGAAATAGATGTTATTTCTCATTGTTCCCAAAAGATCTGTCCTAGCATAAGAAGACAAAAAGTTTGCAAAAAACGTCATGCCCCCCAAAGTCTCCATCTCCACCCAAACTTTATTCGTATGGTCCAACTTATATATCACGGGGTTCACAGCAGAGCAAGTGTATATCACGTAAATATCCCCATCGTGCTCTGCCATAAATTTGCCTTTCCACCAATTCTTGACGAAAAAATTCTCGGGGCATTTAGGAGGCGGCACAGAATGGACAGCCCACGTGCTTTTCTCGGGGTCATAAACCCCAAGCCAACCCGTAAGACTCAAACAATAGAAAAGCCCATTGCAGAAAACGAGCTTATTCCAAATGCTACTCACAAATGGCAGCCTGTTTTGGAAATTAACTGTGGTCCATTCAGTTGCTCCTGGACGCCATGTGCTGACGGCGACAACCGTGGGGCTAACATGCTTAACCGTAAAAAGAATACAGCTAAGGGAGGTAGGAGCAGCAGAGAAAGCTACTATTTGGTATGCTAATTCTAGATTAGGCAACTTGATCATCTCCCTGGTATAGGGGCAAAAGAAAAAGACACGTTGAGTTCTCGGCTTGCACAGAAGTAACCAACCATCCTTGGCGTAGCAAACTCTGGCACCATGGAGCTCCGGCAACTCGAGCCAATAGGTCTTACGCTGAGAAGGGTCGTAGAATTCATACAAGTCACCGAACTTCGGAAAGAACATAAGCCATGGAGGCTTATTGGCAATTCTAACAGAGACAGCAACAGCTAACCATGTTTTGCAAACTGCAGAGGCACGGATATTGTCTCTCAAGTTTAACTGAGACAGGATCAGCTCCAAAAGCTCTACTGGGAGTTCCGGTGCAGTTTGTTGCTCACTTGGCTGTGCAACTGAAACTCTCACATTGTTTTTTATTGTTTCAGCCAATCTGCAAAACATCAAGTTGTACCTCGTAAATGGCGGATAACAGCAACAAATTCTCTAAAAGTGCTAATCTGATTAATAAGTACCACATACAAATACACAAATCAGAGAAACATAAAATGCAAAAACGAACTCTTGAGCCATCACAATACTTTTTCTTTTTCTATTTCTAAATAGATAACACGATAGAAGAAACACTAACTTTCATCAAAGGGCTTTATAGGCGGCGTCAAATGATTTGTCTCACATTGTCCCAAATTAGTTTCTCAACTTTAGGAATCTGTTAAAACCCGAATTTTCAATACAAAACCATAGTTCCGCATTTTGACATAGATAAAACGGAATCCTCACGGGTTTATCTCGAACCATGGTGACCGAATCCAAGAACAGGAGAATAACCTAAATCTAGTTATACCCAGAAAAGGAAAATCTGAGGGATCAGAGACACAAAAGAAACCCTAATTTCAGTTTGCACATAGTTAAATCAAGAAAATTTGTAAGCCACCAGTAAAATTGGCTGACCACTCAGTCATATTCACCTTACACAACCACATCGGATCACATACAAATGATTCTTTAATCTTGAAATCAGTAAATAAATATATTCAGTTAAAAAGACTCGATCTTTATCAGTTTTGAGTCTTCAATCTACATAAATATCACTAATTTCATCATCAAATTTACAAAAAGAATAACAGTTACGAAATGGGTTTTTCTTCATTTCTTGAATTAATAACAGCAAAATAGAATAATGATAATTACTTAAATTGAACAATAAGGACTCACAGTTTCATCTTTTTCTTTCTTCTTCCGGCCATGATGACAAAAACCCAGATGGGGTTTTGTGAGAATTAAAAGAAAAAAAATGTTATTTATTTATTTATTTTAGTTCATTGGTATGAGTGGAAAAGATAATAGAGAGGGTTTGTGTGAAGTGGAGAGAGAGAGAGAGGGAGTGGTAACAGTAACAGTAAGGAGCGAGAATGATTGTTGTCAGAAAATGTGAGATTACTAACCAAACCCGTTCCCACTACACGTGTGGCATTTAAGGTGTGCGTTTTTCTCGGCGACTGTGGTTATTTTCATCCCAGATAACCGCCAATATTTTCTTGCCACGTGGTTTACTATTATTTTATATTAGTATTGCAAATTATAAAGGGTATATGTTACTTGACTTGTTTCTATTTTCTTAAAAAATGTACAATAGGAAAATAATCACTTATATTTGTCTATACAAAAAATCAATTTCTAGAATCTCACTTTTAACCTTTACGATTTTTCATCGATTTCTCTCTCTCTCTCTCTCTCTATGTTGTTATGTGTTTTCTCTTGTTACATTTCTCTTCTTCATCATTGCAGCAGGTTTATAGCCAAGAAAGCAAGGGTTAAGATGTTCATCCAAGTCACAATAATCACCATCCATTATCCATCATCGTCCAAGTCTTAGTTGGCGGCTGGAAGTTTGAATACACAACAAATCTCCCCCTCCAAGATCACTATGGAGCAATATATAACCCCTTCTTACAAATTACGCAACATCATCAAATATGTGAACCATCGTATCACCATTTTTCGGTTTGTTATCTTGATGCTTTGTGCTAGTTGTTCTTTCAAGAACTTTCAACGGATTCTTCTCACGTGACCCTCCGCGCCACAATGGTATCATATCGATATGTCTTAATTTACATTGATGTTGTTTCGTCCTTATGGTGCACTATCACTATACTGGACCCTTTCTCTTCCTCGTCCTCGGTCTCCTTCTTATGATCATACACGAGGGCATACAACTCGTCGGTATGATTCTCTTTTCTTTGGCATCCTCATTTAGGAGAGCCCCTGTGACCATCTCCATGCATATTTTACCACCAGGAGTAGAGTTAATGAGAGCGATGCCAAGAGTCTCACAGTCTTTAGGTAGATAACTAAGAAACAATATGGCTTGCTCTTCATCTTTGAGAACACATTCAATAACACCAACTTGGTTCATGAGATCCTGAAATTTACTCGTGTGCTCTGGTATAGACATGCCACTTTGTAGCTTGTGGTAAACCAAACTCCTCATCAACATAGTTTTGTTACGATTTGTCTTTGCTTGATAGATATTTCAAGTTTTTCTCAAAGACCAAATACCTTGTTTTCCTTTGCAACGTGATGGAACACATAGTGTCCATTGGCGAATTTGATCCACCGTCTTTTTTTTTTATCCGTTCAACATCCACTTTCTATTTTGATTGAACGCCTTTACTCTCGAGGGTCTGCTAAATCCTTCAAATTCACCAAATCTTCCATGCGAGGCTTCCACATGCTGTAATTTGCTGATGTAGGAGAATCATTGTATTCGACGTGGAATTTTCAATTGCGAGACCCAACAAGTTTTCTTGTACTATAAGAGATAGAAAACAAATTGAGCGCACAAATGGATCAGAACAATCAAAACCTTAGAAACTAGTTTGACCTAATTGAAAACTTATAAAAAAATAGATTGAGTCGGGCTAGAAAAAGTTGAAAGAGATTGTACCGAAATGGGTTTGGGTTGACCAGAGCTAACTAGTCGAACCACATTTTGACTGGGTTAGAAAAATGACCGTCTTGGATATTGTCCTCCTCACCCGCCTCATGAGTTTAGCTCAGTTAACTCCACAATCATGAAATAGTGGTTTTCGACGCCCGAAAAATTCTGAAACATGTATATTCGGAATCCTTGCAACACGAATTTCGCAATGGTAGTAACAAAACACGATTTTGGTACGGATTTTTTTGACGTTGAATCGGGTCGGCGTGAAATGACACTTTTCGGCTGCCAAAATATGTTGAAAATAATATAATCGTAATCTACACGAATTGCCATAAAAAATTACAATAACGTAACAATGAATTTTGAAGAAATTTTACAGAGAATTAGAAATGAAACACGCAGCTCTTGTGATATCAAATTTATTGGAGTTGAATTATTTTTTTATTCAAAGACAAGAGCAACTTACAATAAGAGGAGAATCACTCACATTCGACTTTTACAAAATATCAACCCTTAGGTTTCACTTTTAAGCTCTATAATTTTTTTCTCGGTCTTTCTCTTTGTATGTTGTTATGTTTTTCTCTTGTTGCATTTTTCTTATTCATCGTTGCAGCTGGTTTATAGCCAAGGAAGAGAGGGATGAGACATCCAAGCCACAACCATCACCATCCACCATCATTTAGTAGCTAGCTTTTGTCGAGATTGTAAAACTCATAATCTTGGTTGGCGGCTGGAAGATTGAATACGCAACATAAAGTTCATTATGGTATTTGTTCCAAGAAATAATAAGGAAGAACCTCAAACCTATATTCTTAAATAAATGAATCCGTACATTATATTAATTTAAAAGCGATCTCAAAAAATATAGTGTGAGAAATTTTACATATATTGGACTATTACCTCGTCATATGAAAGATGATATGTATAGATATGTATAACCTTTTTACAAATATAACATATTTTGCCTAGTAAAATCTAATCAGCTGCTTGATTTGCAGGTTGTTCTACAACTCTATGGTTTAGCCATGCACATCATATACAAGTTTATCGTGTATGATTCCATATAAGATAGAAGCAAGGAATTTTCTTTTAAATCTTACAAGGGAGATGGTTCATACATATGTTGGGTTTAAGAGAATATATTGTTTTAATTAATTCTTCCTACTTATTTATTTAACATATGTTTCATATCAAGTATAGGATAAGCAAATAACCCACCTTTTCTATTATTCAAGGGCAAGATTGATGGTGTCAATTACTCCTTATAGTGCACGAACACTTCGAAATTTATCTTATGCTCTTCTTATCCTCGACATCTCATACATTATCATACTTTTGCTGTAACATTTTGATACTTCAACCATGACACTTCTATAATTCAATGCTATACACACATTTGTTAGAGAATGTTTAAATTAATTACATGTTTACACTTTACTATATCGTACCCGAAAAGCGTATCCATATTCCATGTAACATAGTCCATTAAGCAAATAAACACGGGACCATAAACTATCGTTAAAGCAGCCCATGAAAATCATCAGATGAGTAAATGCCCATCATAGTTCATAGACCCAATATCTGTACCAATTTAATTGCTTCTTAATCAACAAATTAATAACTTGATTTATACCACCACATTAGTTACCTTACGTGGTAGTAGTTCGTAGGGGCCAGTCAAATGGGCCTCATAAGAGTTGACTTGTTAATGCTATAATTGTTTGACTAGGAACTATTCTGCCAAATTACGAAACAAGTCCAGATCGATTAGCTCCTTAATTACTTTAAATCAACTAGTTTTTAATAGTTCTGGACTCTGAAAGCTCAGAATATGTGATGAAAAAAGCTGCGTGCCACAACATTTTATGAGTTGCCTCAACCTGATTTATCATTATATTATCCTTTTACAAAATTACCTAATCACAGTTTAGGTTGATAGGTTAGTACATTCAGTCTTTATCATGAAAATATGCATAGACTGATAGACCAAATCACCATAATAAGAGTTGACTTGTTAATGCTATAATTGTTTGACTAGGAACTATTCTGCCAAATTACGAAACAAGTCCAGATCGATTAGCTCCTTAATTACTTTAAATCAACTAGTTTTTAATAGTTCTGGACTCTGAAAGCTCAGAATATGTGATGAAAAAAGCTGCGTGCCACAACATTTTATGAGTTGCCTCAACCTGATTTATCATTATATTATCCTTTTACAAAATTACCTAATCACAGTTTAGGTTGATAGGTTAGTACATTCAGTCTTTATCATGAAAATATGCATAGACTGATAGACCAAATCACCAACAACTTTAGATTATTAACTCGTCCGAATCTCATGGAGGGTTTTAATAATCTACCTGGCCTACATGGGGTAATGATTTAGTATAAAGCATCACTTGATTTTTTTTTTTAACAATGCAAAGACATCATAGAGTTCTAGTACAAGGAATAGAAGAACGTGAAATACGCGAAACAACAGAAGTACAATCAAAAGATAATAACGGTTGCATCCAAGTTGAGCATGTGTTCCAAACATTGTACGCTGGTATCAAAAGTTGATCCGGAGATGGGTCTTGTGCTGGCACTGAGGAGGCCCCCAATTTTGCAAGAGTGTCTGCAATCTGATTGATTTCTCTGTAACAAAATTGAGCCTTGACTCGAGTGAAGTACGTGATGCTAGTCTGAATCTCCGTGAGTAGTCCAATAAGATGAGCTGATGTAGTTTGTTTCCTGATGAGGCAGTCAAGTAGAAAAAGCGAGTCTGTAGCAATCACAATATGGGAAATCTGTATAGACCGTGCATGGCGTAATCCATCTCTAAGTGCCCAAAATTCTGCCTGGATGTTGGTGGAATATCCCACCGATGCAGAGAAAGCTAGTAGAAATCCGCCCTGAGAGTCTCGAATAATGCCTCCTATACCTGCAGGTCCTGGGTTACCATAAGCCGAACCGTCAACATTTAACTGTGCATAACCGATGGGTGATGGGTGCCAATTAAGGTGGAGAGTGTGTTTGGGTTGTGGTGGTTCGTGAAGAGTATTATGGATATGGAAAATAGAATTATGGATTTGGTGGATGAAAATGGCATTTAGTGATTGATACGTGAGAGGACGGTTTTCAAAAACCAAGTTGTTTCTAGCCTTCCAGATAGCCCAAGCCAGGACAACCCAACGTTGTCTAATGGAAACAGGTAGAGATGATATGTGGATAAGGGGGTGACATTCTCTAAAAGCCGGCATCTCAGGCAGGATCCTTTGGATTACTGGGTTGATGATTCGACATGAGTAGAAAAGATGGTCCATGGTTTCAGGGCATTGCTGGCATAAGGGGCAAGTAGGGTCATCAATTATTCTTTGGGTAAATAGGCGATACTTGGTGGGGGGTTTTACCATGGCAAAAGAGCCACATGAACATTCTTACCCTAGGGTTGACCTGCAATTTGTGGATGTTTTGCCAAGGTAGGTGGGGTTGCGCATATGAGGTTGGATTTGCTCGGAAGAAATTATAGGCACTAGAGATTGTGAATTTGCCGTTATCAGACCAAGCCCAAGAGAAATGATCATTGAGGGGGATGTGAGGTAGATGAGTACCTCAGATTGCCCCTATAATGTGACAGGGGAGAAAGGGTGCAACCTGGTTGAGGTTCCAGGACCGATTGATCGGGTCGATGACGTCGGATATTGTTAAAGAAATAAGGTTAGGCGGAATTCCTGGAATAAAATCATTAATGGTGAAATTTCCTAACCATTTTGTATGCCATAAGTTGAGATTACTCCCCTGTCCAACATGCCATCTTATGGATTGGGATAAGTATGGAATTATAGAGGTGATAGATTTCCAGCCCCAACTGTTGGAAGGACGACTTTGAGCAAGGAGAATGTGTGAATTCATGTAATATTTTGCTTGGATGACTTGTGCCCAGAGCGAACTTGGTTGAGTAAGGAGACGCCACCCAAGTTTCATGATGTATGCATTGTTCAGATTTGGAAGATGGCGGATGCCCAGTCCTCTCAGATGTTTCGGAAGACATATCGTATCCCATTTAACCTTGGCTTTCGCCTTTCCTGTGGATTTTGCGTTCCAAATGAATTTATTAGTAATATCGTTGAATTTAGCCAAGGTCAATCTAGGCAAGCGAAAGACAGACATAGCATGATCAGTTGTAGAGGAGAGGGACGAATTTGCAAGAACAACTCTACCCGACATGGAAAGCATCCTATTACACCACGTGTCAACCCTACCAGCCGCTCTACTTAAGATAGGTTTGAGGCTATTATTTTTTGAGCGCCCAGGCCACGCTGGTAGTCCTAAGTATTTATCTTCAGAAGTAATAATATCCATGTTAAGTTGGTTGACCAGGTTTAATCGTGTTTGGGGGTTAACACTTGGAGCGAATATTACTTTTGATTTGTTCCAGTTGACAGCTTGTCCTGCTGCCTCACCAAACAATTCTAGGTTTTTTTTCAATGTTTGGACTGTCTTAGGAGTAGTGTCGCAGAACACAAAGCAATCATATGCGAAGCTCAAAATAGGAATCAGAGGGCCATGTTTGCTAGCCTTAAGTGCCTTGAAAGAGTGGTTTTGACTGCTAAGGACAGTTAGATGGATGAACATGTCCATACAAAGGATGAATAAGTACGGGGGCAATGTGAATAGATTTAACATAAGCATCACTTGATTTGAGAATAGATTTAACGTAAGTTGGTTACAATAGTATTAGTGCATATTAGCGTCGAAGGGTTGTATTAAATTTGCAAACCAATTATTTATCTGTGCCATGGTAGCTTAATGGTTTTTTAAATGACAAATTAATACTTCTGCCCTGTAAGTTTACACCGTTAAAAAAAGTGTCATGTAACTATGAAATCGATAAAACTAACCTACGAATTGGGTTTTTTTAAATTTTTCTGCCCTGAGCTTGCCACATCACAAAAAATGCCTACATGTCATCCGATATGGCAATTTTGACACACGCCCAAACTGCCACATGGAATATATTTATGACAAAAATATATTTATATTCAGAATATATATAAATATATAAAAAAATATCTTTGTGTATTAAAATATATCAAATATATATAAAAAATAGAAAAATTATAAAAATTATTTTTATTACTGAAATTAAAAAAAAAATATACATATCAAATGTATATAAATATATATAAAAAAGGAAAAAATAATTTTTATTACTGAAATTAAAAAAAAAATAAAAAACTAAAAAGAATATTGAAAACCCCCCCGAACCCCGCAACCCCCCCCCCCCCCCCCCCCCCAACCTCGCCGCTGCAACTCGCTGCAGTGGTAGCGGCGTCGATTGACGCCGCCACCGCGGTTGCAGCTCGCTGCAGTGGTGGCGGCGTCGATTGACGCCGCCACCACTGCAATTGCAGCAGCGGGGTTTTGGGGGGGGGGGGGGGGGTTGCGGGGTTGGGGGGGTGGTCATTTTTGTTTTGCTTTTTTTTATTTTTTTATTTTAGTAATAATAAATAATATATATGATTTTTCCATTTTTTATATATATTTGATATTTGTTTTTTAATTTCAGTAATAATAAATAATATTTATGATTTTTGCCTTTTTATATATATATTTATATATATTTTTAATTTCGATAATAATAAATATTATTTATTATATATCTTTATATTTATTTTTAATTTCATTAATATTATTTATGATTTTCCCTTTTTTCATATATATTTATATATTAGATATATTTTAATACATAAATATATATTTTTTTATATATTTATATATATTTTTATTTTAAATATATTCCATGTGGAGCCACCTAGGCTTTAAAAATATATTTTTGTTTTAAATATATTGATGTGGCGTGTGCCAAAAAGTCAACTCGACTGACACGTAGGCTTTTTTTTCTGATGTGGCAAGTTCAGGGCAGAAAAATTCAAAAAAACCCAATTCGTAGGTTAGTTTTATCGATTTCATAGTTAAATGACATTTTTTTTAACGGTGTAAAGTTACAGGGCAGAAGTATTAATTTGTCCTTTTTTAAACACAGCGACAGATTATGCTTGCTCCACAAGTTATGGCATTGATTAAACGGAAATTATTGCTACATATTCTCAATATATAATTTGCTCTATAGATAACTATAATCTTAATTATTAGATCGAGTCTTAAGAAAAAGAAAAGGACGAGAGATCGAAAGAATAATTATCGAGCTAGCTAGCTGTATTATAGCGTGTTGTACCTAATACCTCTCCTAACTACCACCCATATCTATAGATTTGGCACACCAGAACCGCGTCATGCAATAATATCACAAAGTGTATGACATTATTATAATCATAACATGATAGTATCTCAAGAAAAAAATTATGAGTGTTTTGGTAGAGATGATTTTTCTTACCCGGTTATATTTAACGGAGTCACAAAGTTTCCCTTGATAGAACAAGGACAAATTATTAAAAATGTCCGCTAACTTTCGCAAAAAAGTTAAAATGCCCGTTTTTTCGGGCCTGTCAAAAATGCCCGGTATGTTTCATAAAATCTTGCAAAAATGCCCGATGGCCAAATTCGGGCTAAATGTGCCTACATGACGCTACAGTGTCTGTCAAAAATGCCCGGTATCTTTCATATACCAATTGCACTTTGCACCCCAATATATATATAAATAATAAACATATATATAACTATTTTATAAAAATAATAAATATATATAAATAATAATACTGAACATATATATAAAAATAACAATAAGAATAATAAACATATATATAAATATAATTAAAAAAGGGTCATATATATATATATAAACATATATGTAACTATTTTGTAAAAATAGTAATAATATATATATTAATAATAATAATAGTAATAATAAAAAATAAGAAAAAACACCCCCACCCCACCCCCCCTCCTTCCCCGTCGCACCCCCCCCCTCCTTCCCCGTCGCGCCCCACCCCACCCCACCCCACGCCGATTTGCAGCCACCCCCGCTGCAAATCGCGGTGAATCACCGCGATTTGCAGCGGTGTTGCTGCAAATCGCGGTGATTCACCGCGATTTGCAGCGGGGGTGGCTGCAAATCGCATCACCACCGCGATTTGCAGCGGTGGTGGTGCGATTTGCAGCCACCACAGCTGCAAATCGCGGTCATGCAAATCGCGGTCATCACCGCGATTTGCAGCAACACCGCTGCGAATCGCGGTGATTCACCGCGATTTGCAGCGGGGTGGCTGCAAATCGGCGGGGGTGGGGTGGGGGGTGGGGTGGAGGGGCGCGACGGGGAAGGAGGGGTGGGGGGTGGGGGGGAGGAGGGGGGGTGGGGGTGGTCAATTTTTATTTTTTACATTTATTAAGATTTAAATTTTTATATATATTTAAATTTTTAAAAATAGTTATATATATTTGTTTGTTATTGTTTTTATATATATGTGTTTTATTTTTATAAATAGTTATATATATATATATGTTATATATATATTATGGTGCAAAGTGCAATTTATTTTGGGGTGCAAATACAATATTTAGAATTAGAAGGGTTTGTTTGAAAACATTTAGCCCGAATAAGGCCATCGGGCATTTTTACAAGATTATATGAAAGATACCGGGCATTTTTGATAGGCCCGAAAAAAACGGGCATTTTAACTTTTTGGTGAAAGTTAGCGGGCATTTTTAATAATTCGTCCATAGAACAATATAATTACATTTACTTTCAAACCGTTAGTTAATAGAAAGATTTTAACCATTATTTACCAGCTCAAATATAAACAACGTAAAATGTATAATTCATTCATTAAGTTGTAAATTTAGACTTTGGGATCGAGAGAAGGCTCTCAAACTGCGAGAGCAATTTTGTTAGCACAATGCGTTCGATTAATCAATCTTTCAGTTTAATATTTAGTTTAAACTGACTGTTTGTTGTAAGTTGATGAAGATCAGTAAATTCACACTGTATCATTTGACCAGTTGACAAGAACCTTTCATTTCTACATTTATTGTTTGTCTAGTTAAGATTTTTGTGATTTCAAATGAAACTTATTTGTTTAAATTGATTTTACTGTTCTAACCGTGGCATTGAATATCCTGTTCTTTGCATTCTCTGATTTCTGGTGTGACTCTTTGAAACTGCACATTTGGTCGTCTTCGTCTATGTTTTTCCCAAAATTTGTGCTCTAATTGAATTGTTCTTCTTAGGTTTTTGATGGAACATGACTTCATCTGGCACTGATTCTACTGTTATTTATGTTCTTCCATCCAAGAATCCTAGTGAAGATTCTGGATCTAGATACTATCTTGGTACTCATGATTTCACGAGAACTTTTATTGTCATTAACCAATTTAATAGAAAAAACTATATTTTAGTAAGAGCATCATCATGGAATTGAATATAATGACTAAAAATAGATTTGTTGATTGTTCATTGCCTCAACCTCTCCTGACGATCCTGTTATGTTCACATGTTGGAATCATGTCAATACCTTGGTTCCGTTTTGGCTTGTTAATTGTATTACTAAGATTTACGTAAAAACTTCTTGTTCTATGATAATGCCTTGGTATTATGCAACGAGCTTAAGACTTGGTATGAAAGATCTGATGGTTCTCGTGTGTATATCAATTACGGAAATCCTTGTCAACTACACCACAAATATCTTTTTCAATCACCGAGTACTACAATGCATTTAGGTTTCTTTGGGATGAGTACAATAGTGAATGACCTATCATTGCTCGCTCTTTTGCTCAATGTATCTGCAATGTAAACAAAATAATGATGGATTTGCAACACTAGTGTGTGATCAAGTTCCAGGTTGGCTTGAATAATTAATTTTCTTCGTTAAGGAGCCAAATTCTACTATACTCTCGTCGACCCTCTAAATCTAAGGATTATTACTCCTTACTTTAGGGGGAAACCAAAGGGATCTCTTCTTTAATGTTACATCTCATGGTCTAGATACATTGGCCATGCATGCTTTCTTGGCAAGGGAACAACAACAACTATTAGAACTTAAAACAACTGTTTCAGAACAAAACCAATCCGTCATTTTAGCATGGTCCTTCCAAGCCTTACAAACCACAAATGTTCAAACATGAAAATAAGAAACTTCAATGCATGTTTTGTGGCCGTTCATGCCATACTATAGACGGTTGTTACCTAGTTATAGGGTATCTTTTTGGCTGGAATGGCCCTACTGAAAGGAGACAATTCATCAATGACTCAACAAACTCTGTTGTTACTCCTTTTGGACCTGCTCTTGCTGTTCCTCCTACTCAACTCATTAGGAAAGAGTGCTCAAGTCCACCCTTGCACTAAAGTACTGTTGTTGAGCATAAGAAAAAATTATCCAATAGTAAAAGCTTTTGAAATTGCGACTATGTTCATCTTGTTTATATGTTTCAACTTAATCTTTTTACGTTTTACTTATTAGTTAGTAGCTAATAATTATGTTTTTTTTGATTAATAACTTTATTATACATAAATATTATATAGTATGTAAGATATAAGTATAAAACGTATGTCAGTTGAGGGCGTGGGTATACCCAAATGAAAACGGGTAATGAGATGTTACTAATTTATGTTATCGCATGCTAAACTGTGGGTACCCGCGTTGTATGTATACGATACTGTGAGTACCCGTTTCAAATGAAAAATACCTATGTGGGACAAGCTCGGGAGTGAGTACTCAATTAAAATGTCCACTCCTAATCACATGCAAGTTACGTGACAAATTTGGGCCAATTTTGTTCAAATCCAATTTCAGAGGACGAAATTGGACGTAATGCAAAGTAGGGGACCGAAACTAAAACAAATAAATCATTAGTAAACTGAAATAAAAAACATGCTAAGTTAGGAGACTAGTTTAGATAAACTTTCCAGATTCTTTGAAAAGCGGCAAAAAAGAATTAATTACCGACTTATTAATGATGTAAGAAAGAAACCAACTTTTACAACTTTGAATGTAATATCTCATAAAAAATATTGTATTTATGGCACATAGTTTCTTACAAAACAGAATGATAGCATGACAAAAAATGAAAACTACCCATATCCACCCATCCATTAAGGTTTTAACTTAGGTGCGAATCAGATAATAGTAATCCGGGGTCACTTAGCTATATTGGTTTAATCCAAACACGGAGAATTACATAAGAGGTGTAATTAATCAAATTTCTAGAATAAAATTACGCGTAGTCTCTTACAAGTTCTCGATTGAGTAAATTGCAATACAACGGCAGTCAAAACCGACAAGTAACCGTTTTTTTTTTTTGATAAGTAAATAAGATAGCCTAAAAAAGCAACATAAAGAGTCATCAAAAGAGAGGACAACCCCCATCACAAAAGACAGAAAGAGGCAAAGAAACTAGGGAGATAGGGCCAAAACAATGCCCCTTCGCAGCCCAAGAGGCAAGGTTATGCGAAGCAAAATTAACATTACGACTAACAAATTTAAAACGCCATTTTGGCAATTTAGCCGAATATTTACGGATCCCTCGCAAATGAGCTCTAGCCGACTGGGGTAAGCGATTGGTTGTTGATGAAGAGAATAGTGTTATGAACGGCGCCGGAGGTCGCCATTCGAACGCCATGATGTTACTATTTTTGATATTTTCAGATTAATTTGATAAGAAAAAGAGAAAGAGAATAGCTGAGGGGAAGAGAGATTCAGCTTGGAGAGGGAGAGAGGATATTTCTTAGAGAAGAAGAAATATAATTTGTAACATTTTCATTCATCATTCTTTCAGCAGTACAATTCCACTATTTATACAAATGAAACGTAAAAGGAGCAAAATAGCAAAATCGTGAAATAAAAGTTCAATTCTAATATGCGACTTCAATTAATAACCGTGAGCCTATCCTCTGTTTCTAACATTACTCCCTCCTTTTTGTGAGGCTTGACCTCAAGCCTCTGAATAAAGACCTCATGACGAACCTATAAAAGTTGTTTTTGCACCAATTGAACCAAATGATACTAGTCTCATATAAGCCACATTAATGTCTGCTATAAATGCAGCACATTTCTGATTGGCATCGAAGATACAAGGGAGCTTGAATCGGTGTAATATGTTCGTGAATCGCCCTTTGATCAAAGTAAGGCTGGGCAGTAGCTTTTCCTCGAAAGTCAAAGTAAGGCTTTGATACCATTGTTATGAACGGCGCCGGAGGTCGCCATTCGAACACCATGATGTTACTATTTTTGATATTTTCAGATTAATTTGATAAGAAAAAGAGAAAGAGAATAGCTGAGGGGAAGAGAGATTCAGCTTGGAGAGGGAGAGAGAATATTTCTTAGAGAAGAAGAAATATAATTTGTAACATTTTCATTCATCATTCTTTCAGCAGTACAATTCCACTATTTATACAAATGAAACGTAAAAGGAGCAAAATAGCAAAATCGTGAAATAAAAGTTCAATTCTAATATGCGACTTCAATTAATAACCGTGAGCCTATCCTCTGTTTCTAACAAATAGCGTTACTACAATCACTTTTAATAATCAAAGACAAGTAACCGTTTTATCTAGAAGACTAGATCTGATACACTGTGAAAACCACTAATGTTACATATTGTAGGCTTCTCATTAAAAATAATATATTGTAGGCTCAATGTTTTCCGACAATTGATTTCTACTTTTCTATGCTATTTCCCACTTACTTCCTAGTTAACTTTTCCATACTATAATACTATATTAAAAACTCGTACAACCTTAGACTTACAGTACAATATTAAAAACTTGAAATAACTTATTAACATACTTTCTTTCACAATCTCTTTTTGAAACCAAGCATATATTATTATTAATATCCAATGGAAACACAACTTTTTTTCTAAATTCGCAGCCCTCATTCAATAACCTGGTATACCATCTTATTACAAACTTTATGCTTTTGTATTCTTTTGGCATGAAAAATTGAACCTTCTTTGCCTCTCACCTTTCTTCTAGAAAAGGATGCATCATGCATGTAAGTCCAAAACAAGAAAAAGAAAAAAACCAAACCCATAATGAAATCAGTAGTCAAGTAGTTGAAAAACTATCTCTCCCCACCCCACCAAAACCAAACCATCATATGAACTATATATAATTGAAAAACACAATCATACACCAAAACCATGTTCAGACAAATATTCAATTCTCTCTCTACCCTCACTTTCTCTCTCTAAATCTCTTTGCCATTTCCCACCTAAAATGCCTGAGGGCGATCACGCAAACGACGCCGTCCCAACGCCATCGGATATGCCGCCTGAATCGTTCTGGCTATCGAAAGACGCCGAGTATGACTGGTTCGACCGGAACGCCTTTTTCGAGCGTAAAGAATCCACCAAAGGCAACAACAACAACAATCCAAACTCGATAAACCCGAGTTCGAACTCCAACTCTCAACGATTTTCGGTCACTTTAAAATCTAAGCCGTCCATCATCGGGTTGCCAAAGACACAAAAGTTGGCGTTCACTGATTCCAGAAGGAGGACTTGTAAACAAGCACACATAAAGTTGTTTCCCAAACGGTCCGAGTCGGTTGGAAAGTCGACCGGTCAAATGGTCGAACCGGGTTCTCCAAACGTTTCTTGTATGGGGAGAGTTAGGTCTAAGCGTGCCCGACGCCGGTCGAACTCGGTGAAAAGGGGTGTTAATAAACCGGTCGAGAAAGCTAAAACAGGTGGTGAGAAGCAGAAAACCGGGTTTTATTTTAAGGTGATGAGTATATTCCGGTCCAAGAAGGGGCAGAAGAAGTCGTCGCGGTCGGGGAGTAGGAGGGTGGTGGAGGATGAGGCGGTGGTGGTGGTTGAACCGGAGCGGAAGAGTGCGAGTGTTGAGCCGCCTGGTTTGGGAGGTATGAAGCGGTATGTGTCGGGCCGGCGGTCTGAGTCGTGGGGGTCAGAGGATTTTAACCGGGGTAGTTAGACCGGCGCGTGGGGAGGGATAAAAGAAATGTTCTACAAGTTAGTTGAAGAAAACCAGCTGGTTTCTGAAAAAGTCATCATCTTTTTTTTTTCTCACTTTCTTTTATGTTTGTAATTTTTTCTTTATCTTTCCTGATCATTTCTCTTAGTATTTGTAATTACTGTAAATATACTTTTTTGGGGTGAACTTAAAATTTCAGCTTACGGATTTCTTTGAACTGAAAACTGAGAAACAATATTATATTCTTTTTATTTTATTTTAATATCATATAGTACTGAGTTAGTTATGTTAGGTATTTGAGTTGACAAATACGCGCCCCAGAATTTGCCCATCGTGGATATACGAAGCAAATACGAATAAAATATGACGATAGTAACAACACAAGGATTTTACGTGGAAACTCCTAAACCGGAGAAAAAACCACGGGGCCCGAACGAAAATACACTATATAGAAAATTGTTACAACTACACAATTTCTCGCTCAACCCAACCGATCCCCACAGAGCCTTTATACCCATAACACTCCCCGAATACACCTCACACTAATATAGAAATATTACAAGAGGAAACAAGTGAGTATTACACAAAAGAACTCTAAATTAGATGATTCAAATAGCAGGCAATTGCCTGCTATTTATAGGAAGCAAATGAGCTGAAAACCGTGTGATATCCACTCCCAAGCTCCATTATCACAAAAGTGGGGGGACAACACCATTAAGTGTTGCCCCCCACTTCCACCGCCCCACAATCTCCACCTTGAAGATGTGATTATTAGTGACTAATCACGTCTTCAAAATCATTTCCATTCTGGCATTGGGCAATCGCACACCTACTCCGCCTCAGAAGATCTCCATAGCTCCCGCTATCACTGCAACCGCAGTTGTACTTTTAGAAGTACCATGCTCCACCATAAAGCATAACCACTCAGAATAAACCAATTCCAAGAATTTCCTTTTTCGGCCCATGTCGAACATTAACCTGCTGATAGGATGGTGCAACTTCCACTTTTGGCTCCTCCGGAAGTCATCAGCCCGCCGACATGAATATACCACACCTTGCATTAACGCCAAAAGCAATGCCCGTGTGCACACTAGACCCACTAACATTAACGTCCTGTCTCATGGCAATTTTTAGGGTCTCATGCCATCAGGACGAGCATGCCGCTTACAGAACTTCAGAGTCACTGCAATAAGCAATGTTAGTATCTCCTCCAGTGTTTCCCTTTGATGCCTCGGAGCCACTTGCCGAACCGGCTCCCTTTGTTGGACAATTTCTTCTAACGTGGCCAGATCGTCCACACCGCCAACACACTTTCCTCTTAGAGTTTGTCTTCCTGCCATCGTAAGTCACCAATGCATTGTTTACATGTGAACCGTTACCCCCGCTAAGCCTCCCCTCTTCAGACAAAAGCTTGCCCGTAACTTCAGAGAGAATGATTTTCTCTTTCCCATGAATCAATATCGGTTTCATGTGTTCGTACGAACTTGGAAGAGACCAGATGAGTCTCAAGGCTTGATCCTCCTCATCAATTGCAACTCCAATGGATTCAAGCTCAGCAACGATTCCATTTCGAACACTCAGATGATCTGAGATACTCGCACCCTCTGCCATTCGCAGTGTGTGAAATTGCTCTTTTAGGTACACGCGATTCGATACGCCCTTCGCTTGGTACAACTCCTATAATTTTTCCCAGAGTCCCTTAGCCGAAGAAATTCCATGCACGTTCGCAAGAATATTTTTGGCCAGACACAGACGAATTGCGCTCGCAGCTCGCAAATCTAGATCCTCCCAGTCATCATCGTCCACCACAGCTTTTATACTAGCTGCTTCGGAACTCGAGCTAGTAGGGCCGCTACCTTTAGCAACCCTCCCTTTTAAAGCCTTGTGTAACCCTGACTGAATCAACACATCCCTGACTTGAACTTGCCACAAGCCAAAGTTGATTTTTCCGTCAAATTTTTCAACGTCAAATCTCACTGCACTCGTACCCTTGCTTCCTGACATTGCACCAGTGAGCCTTGGTGAATTTCAAGTAGATATGAATAGCACAAAGTAAACCCCCGGAAAGAGATAGCTCGTCTTTCCAGACAGGATTTCAAGGTTCCCAGGTAATTGGTGGGTCACAGCGGTCCCGCTTAATAACCAATTACCTTTGACAGAACCGCCTTTATCAGCGCGTATTCACACTACTATCACACCAAAACTCCACCCCAACAAAAGCTCCACCTCCAGCAGTACCCGGGCTCTGATACCACTTGTTAGGTATTTGAGTTGACAAATACGCGCCCCCAGAATTTGCCCATCGTGGATATACGAAGCAAATACGAATAAAATATGACGATAGTAACAACACAAGGATTTTACGTAGAAACTCCTAAACCGGAGAAAAAACCATGGGGCCCGAACGAAAATACACTATGTAGAAAATTGTTACAACTACACAATTTCTCGCTCAACCCAACTGATCCCCACAGAGCCTTTATACCCGTAACACTCTCCGAATACACCTCACACTAATATAGAAATCTATTAATAATATAAGCAAAACGGTCCTTGGTAGTTGTTAGACCAAGAGACCAAAATTCCCCACTCACAAATTAAAAAAAAAATAAAAAAGAAAAAAAGTTAATATCTATAGAAAATAAATAAATGTAAAATTTGTAACCGGCAGATAAAAAGAAAGGATAAAAGTAGATTTATTTGAGTTATGGGATATGGGATATCAAAGAATTAAGATCAAGCGGTTTTTGCAACATACATTTTTCCCTCCACTTCATCCAATTTCTCCCTATTTTTCTCTCCAACGGATTCATTCAAAAGAGAAGGTTTATTTTATCCAACTGATTTTGTTTCCCCTCTTTCTCTCAATCATGTACGTCTCTCATCTGGCGTGATATATAATTATACTACGAATTGATTTCTTGGTGGAAATTTAATGGATTTTTTTTTTGTTTTCTATGCAGAACAAATATATCAGAGAATGAAGTGTTTGCAGGTATTTTGTTTGTTTTGTTCATTCGTGGACTGAATATGCATGTGGTTATATTGACAATTTGACATATTTATCACAGTACAATATTTTCACTTCCTATTCGTTAAAACCATTTCATAATTGCTTTTTAATTAACAATGTGGTTTTCTTCTTGAATTTGCAGCTCTATGTACTAAAAGATTTGAAGTACATCAGAGACCATGTGAGCGCCAAACAATGTAAAAAGTAAGTTTGTTGTTTTCCACACTTCTTTTTAATTGCTATTTTTCGGAGATTCATCTACCTAAATATATTTCGCCTTTATTGAACACATTTATTTTTATCCATAGTATATGTTATATCCCAAAAAAAAAGGTTCGCATGTCCTGAACAATAGGTGTTGTATATGATAACATCCCTTTATATATGATTCAGTAGAAACACATATAAAAATGAATTCAAACGAAATTAATTACAAACAAAATTTATATTCACATCTATTAGATAAACTTTCATTTATTGTCTCATATATAATAACACGTTATAACCAATATACTCCTTACACTAAAAAGAATTCTGCACGCAGTCCCCGCGTGCGCTTTTTTGCTAGTATTACAAGACGAAACAAGTGAGTATTACACAAAAGAACTCTAAATT
Organism: Linaria vulgaris; assembly: GCA_948329865.1. Classification (NCBI taxonomy): domain Eukaryota; kingdom Viridiplantae; phylum Streptophyta; class Magnoliopsida; order Lamiales; family Plantaginaceae; genus Linaria; species Linaria vulgaris. The sequence continues at coordinate 81,824,394 of OX415253.1, forward strand.
GGATGATTCAAATAGCAGGCAATTGCCTGCTATTTATAGGAAGCAAATGAGCTGAAAACCGCGTGATATCCACTCCCAAGCTCCATTATCACAAAAGTGGGGGGACAACACCATTAAGTGTTGCCCCCCACTTCCACCGCCCCACAAGTTACCCATATATATTGATCTAATTTTTATTATAATAAGTTAATTAGTTGAGCTAATAATATTTTTATGCTTGTTTTATGTTGAAAACGCTTATTACATACCCTCGTTCAAAATAAAAATTAAAGAAGCAAATTATTGTCTTATATTTAACGCACGTTAGACCTATTTGAGAAAAGCATCAAAATTAGGCTATGATATTTTAGTAAGCTTGCCACCCCTATTAATTGGCATATAAGAGCAACGTGTACGCAAGGATAGTTTTATTTATTTAATTTCTAACTTTGCAATTTATGAAATAGGTGGATCGGAGTAAAATTCTCATATATGTTGTGAAAAATATAATTTCTAATTTATCATTACACAAAAGTGTTGGGCTAGGGATGTTCTTGTGTTTGGTTAGTCACTACGACTGATTTCATTTATCGGGCATAAGATTTCAAATTATATGTTTAAGTTTTGGTCTAATCGCAAGCCTAACAGAGAAGAGCAAGGTAACTATTTATGTTGTCAAAATATGGAGTGCAACAGAAATTGTATTTAGAGGGATGAATTGGTATGCTCAAAGTTTAGCTCAAAACTTATTCAAATCGACAATATAGATGAATGCTTAATGAGGGTATTTATTTTAATAAAAACCCAGCTACCAAACCTGCGACTTGGTTCGATATTCCTTAGGTGGAACAAGATATATAGTCCATTACTTATATCTACACGAATATTTGAATTCAAACCAAATAACGACATGATAATTGATAAAGACTCATTAGCTTAATTAATGACATGCAATGTAGTCAAACTCGATGATCTTTCGTCCATAATTGAACATTTCAAAAACAATTGGTCAATTGTTACGAGATTGCTTTAACACAGTGAAACTAGGTTCATGTTACGTACAGAACTCTACTTCGTTAGTTTGGAAGTGTATAGTAGTAAGATAATATCGAAATATTTTCGAATTAATGTTAGCAACTAATTGTCTGATTTACCTAAATTATATCCGAAATAACTTATGGGAAAAAATTAGTTAACCCCCAACACTTTTGCTTGTTTTTCATTTTACCCCTGAACTTTAAATTTTATCACTTAACCCCCCAAACTTTGCTAATCATATCACGTTACTCTAATCTGCATAATTAAGCAAACAATTAAGGGCAAAATGAACATTTCAGTGAAATAATAGAATTTTTATTTTTAATTAGTATTATTAAATGCAAATGTTATCTTATATAAAAGAAAATGGTGTTGGTGGGTGGGGGAGGAGAGGAGGCGGAGAAAAAAGAAAAAAAAATGGCAGTAGTGGTGGTGGAGAGGAGGGGGAGAGAAAAATGGAAAAAATAATAATTGGTGGTGGTGTTGGTGGGGGAGGAGAGGAGGGAGATAGAAAAATGGGGAAAACAAATGGTGGTGGTGTTGTGGTGGCTGGTGGGTGGGGGAGGAGAGGAGTGGGTGAAAAAAAAAAGAAAATGGTGGTGGCTAGTGGTGCCGTGGTGGTGGCGGCCATGGTGGTGGTGAAGAAGAAGAAAATGACATTTTTTATTTAATAAGACTAATCAAAATAAAATAAAATTCTAAATTATATTTATCTCATTTATAATAAAAATATCATTTTCCTCAAAAATGTCAATTTTACCCTTATTTTTTTGATTAATTATATAGATTAGAGTAACGTGACATGATTAGCGAAACTTGAGGGGTTAAGCGATAAAATCTAAAGTTCGGGGGTGAAATGAAAAACGGACAAAAGTATAGGGTTAACTGATTTTTTTCCATCATGGATTAAAATTTCGGTTCGGAGATAAGTTTCGGAATGTTAAATTTTAGAAACATTTCGGAAGAATTCGGAAACTTTTCGACAAGTTTCGGTAAGTTTCGAGGTAATACAAATAATAAAAAACATCAAGGAATTAAAAATACATTAAAATAAGGAAATATTACTTTTTATATACATACTATTAGAGTATTTTTTTTTATATTTTTTTTTGCATAACGTTCAGCATTGGTGACAAAATTCAGTAGTCCTCTAATATTATCATCATAAATCATAATATGCATGTTGTATTATAATTTTTATGCGTAAGATAATAACAACATTTTTTTTTTGCTACAAAATGTGTTTCTCCTTCAGCTATTTTTCATAAATGTTGGAGAGATTTATTTAAACCCAAATTAAAAGAAGTTGGAAACCACTGCCCAATAAGACATGCACGTGGGTGAACATTTTTACTTGAATTAAATAATAGGAAATGTTTCGAAAGTCAGCCGCCGTTTCGTTTCCTTCACTTGCAAAACCGATTTTTTTCGGTGTTTTCGAATGGTTCGGCTCGAATTTTTAATCTATGTTTTCCATAACTTATTATGCTCTAACTCCGAAGTTTTAAAAATGTCAACAAGATCGAGAAGAATCCACTCTGGCGCACATGGATTGTGTTCCACGTTATAAATTGCGGAAATTCTTCATATGATTATCAATTAATCCAATCTTATAAAATATGAGCATTTTGTTGACTTAAGTTTAAGCATTTATTATGCGATCCTTAGTCCTGCAGAAAGTGATGGCTCAATAATTTAATGAATGAGTTGTATTTAATTTTACAGAAAATGCTAGAAATATTTGGACTCATTTCGTATATTCCGCCAAGTGAGTATAGTAAGAACACGGGTTTCGTCCAAATTTTGGGTTCATTATCGCGAGACCTGTAGGCAATAATGAATATTGGCAACTGCAACTTGCAGAATAATGCAGCCCAAAGTCTTCGACATGTTACATCAAATTTCGATATTCCTGTTTCTTGAATTTGTAAGAACATTAATTAGTATAAGTTAAAGAATGAAATGCTTGACGAAAAAGATTGCATTATTTAACATTTGAGAATAATCAAATTATTTTATTTAGTATCTTAGTTTTACTGTGATTATTAATGGATATCTACTGCTTGTTTTTTTTTTTTTTGGAACAAATATCTACTGCTTGTTTACTCTAATATGCCCCAACGCCTTAATTACTCTCATTGTTTACTGTTTTTTTAATAAAGCCAATCACGTGCAAAAGTGAAAGTTTAATCGGAAAATCAATCCAAGTTTTATTTGAGGCATTATTGTACTAAACTGCTGAATTATCTAAGTCTTCAATGTTGGACCGAAATCGAAATCCAAGAGCGTTCATGTCAAATCATCGAGAATTAAACACATAAGCCAAATAACTGGATTGCGGAAGCGTACCTTATACTGTATGATTAATTGCTTGTGAAACGTTGTGTGGTTGGTCTTCCAAATCAGCACGAACCCCTTGAGAGTTCCTTTAGTTCTCTCTGGATCTAACTATCGATGAGATGTAGTATCGAAAATGACTCGTGTGATTTGGGGACCATGACCACCTTTATATATTAGGTCACCAAAACCCTGGTGCCCTAATTCCGTAACTTGGGCTTCAGCCCATCATCGTAAGCACAAGTTACAACAGTCTCTACCCATTAAAGGCCCACACCCTATTAGATACATTAAGCCCATAATTTAACCGAACATTAGATCACCTTTATTGGGCTTGTTATTAATGACATTTAGGGGTGTGTGGGCCGGGTCGGGACCCGGGATCCAGACCCGGCCAGACGGGTTTTTCCCGAATGGGAAAAACCCGTCAAAATCCCGTCCCTGTGAAACGGGAAATAAATCTCGTTTCACCTCCCCTCGGGTCGGGGACGGGATCCATCCGGATCCCGTTCCTGACCCGCGGGGTCCCGACGGACAGACGAGGTAGGTTTTTTTTTTCATTTGCCTCTATTTCTCTTCTTTCTCTTTCACTTCACATATATTTTTCTATTTTGCTCTTTACACCTCACGCCACCACACCGCACCACCACATCACCGTCCGACACCGCACCACCTTTCACCGACACCGCACCACTACATCGTCGCGCGCACCACAGTCGGCGCACCACGCCGCCGCGCCGCCGCCCGATACCAACATCAACAACAACAATCTCCGATTTCCAAATTAAAGGTAAAATCAGATTTTTTTTTGGGTGTTTACTATTAAATTAGATTGTGATTTACATAGTTACACACTTACACTTACATTGATGATTGATTTACATATATGAATTAGGGTTTATGATTTTTCAATTAGGGTTTATAAATTGGGGGTTTTCCTTAATAGGGCTTGGTTTTGAAATTTGTTATGATTAGAGGATTAAAGATTGCAATTGGTTGAAGATTGTTATGATTAGAGGATAGTTCAATTGGCTTAATGTGAAATTGATGGCATTGTGAAGATTAAAGTTTGTGAAATTGATCCTAAATTTGGTGTTGAAGCTTTTGAGTTGATATTGAGTAATTGGTGTTTTATAGATATTGTATCCTTATTCGTTGGTATTGAATCAATTGTTATTTTGGTTGTTTAGATGGTAAGAGTAAAAAAGCCAACTACGGGAAAAAAGTCCACCGTCGCGGGAACTTCTACACATACCGCGATTAGAGTTTCTCCTCGTAAACGACCCTCTCCTTCCACGGAACCGTCTACTATTAAGGCGGTAAAGGTTTCCAAGAAAGCCACGGCACCATCTACGGCTCGTGGCAAGACACCGGTTAAGTCTTTCCGTCCGCCCAAGGCACCATCTCGAGAGCAAACGAGGCTATTGAGGGAAGAGGAAGAAGATGAAACGGGAGGAGAAGCCGACCAATCGCCGCTTGAAGAGGAAGAAGATATAGAATTATGGGGTGGCGAAAGTGAGGAAGAAGGCGGAGGAGAAGAAGGGGGAGAAGGCGGAGGAGAAGAAGGGGGTGAAGGCGGAGGAAAGGGAGGGGGGGACGGCGGAGGAGAAGAAGTGGGAGAAGAGGCACGAGTGGTCTCCAATGACGACAATGAGAAGGTATACAAGACTTGCATTACTCACAAGATAACTGAGGTTGACGGAAAGAAAAAAAGTGGAGAAGATACCCCATGTACTTACGTCAAAATGGTGGAAAGAGTTTGAGCCATTCGAGTGTCCAAAACTGCACATTGTCAACGGCCGTTGTAATCATTGCAGTAAGGTGATAAAAGCGGATGGTATTAGACATGGTACGAAAGGATTGAGAAGTCACACTGAGAGGTGTAGGATACTAAAACAGAAGAAGAAGAAGACGGGGGGAAAGCAACAAATAATAAACGTTGAGGAAAATGGTGCAATTAGAAATTGGCAATTTAATCAGGCGTGGGTGCTCGAGGGTGTCACTTTGTTCTTGATTAGGAACGAGATGCCTTTCGTTACGGTTGAAAAGGATGTATTTAGGGAAATGATGGCTCGAGCATGCCCGGAATTGAGACTACCTTGCCGGCAAACCATGCGGGCAAAGTGTTATTCGTTCTATCTTATAGAGAGAGAAAAGATGATTACGTTCATAAGAGATAATGCACAAGGGTACACTATAAGTCTCTAATCATCTTTAAGTCTTCTATTGTTTCTTTCTTTTAACTTTTCAATTGTTCACATTAATGATTAATGCTTATTATTGCATAGGGTTTGTCTAACCACCGACACTTGGACATCGATCACGCGTGACAACTACATGTGCATCACAATCCACTTTATTGATAATAAGTGGAATTTGAATAAAAAAATCATAAGCTTCTACTTGGCGTCCGGCCATTCGGGAAAAGCTATAGCCAATGATATCAGTGAGGTGTTGAAAGATTACAAGATTAATCGGGTTTTCACGATCACAGTTGACAATGCCTCCTCCAATGAAACTGCTATTGATGATTTGGTGAATTGGTGGGTAGAGAAAGGCGACATTACGGCAGCAAATGGAGCTAATGTGCAGATAAGGTGCATTGCACACATCTTAAATCTCGTGGTTCAAGATGGCTTAAAGTGTAATGGCGAAGACATCTCAGTAGACCGCATTCGAAATTGCATAAGGTACATAAAGGCTTCCCCGAGTCGCTATAAGTTATTCAAAGATTGTGTGAGGGATGCTAATATAGAAACCCAGAAATTGTTATGCCTAGATGTGCCAACTCGTTGGAACTCCACATACATGATGCTTAGTGCCGCTTATGATTTGAGGGTCGCTTTCCTTGGATACAAGCAACGTGATGCAAACTATGTCAATGAGTTCAAGGGTTGTTTACCAAATGATGAAGATTGGGAGAGGGCAAAGATGTTTATTGATTTCTTGGATCCTTTCAAGAAGTTAACTGAGGTTGTTTCGGGCACGACTTATGTGACATCACACATGGTGCTAACCAAACTTTGTATAATCGACGATCGCTTGAATGTGTGGATGAGACGACCGACGGTGGACCCTTCTACCAGAAAGAAAGATGGGTTGAAAGCAATGGCTTTGATAATGAAAGAAAAATACGACAAGTATTGGGGTGTTACGAGGAAGATGAATCACTTGTTGTATTACGCCGCCATTGTAGATCCCCGGCTCAAGTGGAAATATGTCGCAGCAATGTTTGAAGACGATGCAAACATGCTTCAAAAATTAAGGATGGGTTTCAACGGTTGTTTGAAGAATATAAAGTCATAGTCGAAACAAATGCATCAACAAGTGCGGCTCCTCCAACTTCATCTTCTTCCTCTTTTGCGAGTACTGCTCCTTGGATTCAAGAGGACCTCATGACAACGAGGCACAAGCGATGGGCAAGGTACATTCTAAGGCTCTAACCATCTATACGTTTTTCTATTTTTTGGCACTTTTCAATTTGTGACATTAATGCTCATTTATCAAATTGGTAGGGCATTGGATACCGATGAGAATGAACCACTGTGCGAAATGGATATATACTTCGGAGATAGGCTCGAAAAGCCTCAAGCTGATTTCGACATTCTCGTTTGGTGGAAAGCCAATAGCTTTAGGTATCCTATTATAGCCAAAATGGCTCGCGATTTGTTGGCTATTCTGGTGTCAACAGTTGCATCCGAATCAGCCTTTAGTACTGGGGGTCGTGTTCTAGACCGTTTTAGGAGTTCATTGACTCCAAGAATAGTTCAAGCACTTATATGCTCTCAAGATTGGCTACGAAAGGTTGGTCAGCCAATTCAAATCGAGGAGTGCTTGGCGGACTTGGAGAAACGTGAAACAGGTATATAACATTAATAGTTAATTGTTGTCTTAATTATTAATTAATTATTGTATTTTGAAATACTAATATTCTGATTTTCATGCAGACTTTGCGGCGATGGGTGTGGATTCGTCGTTTTTGAATGGATTTGAATGAAAGTCCAAGATTGGTTACATTTTTATATTTGATGTTGGATGTTTGGATTGTATGATCCGTATTTGGTTATTGACGGATAGTCTTAATGTGTTATGGACTAATTTTTGAATTTGTGATGAATGTTTTTTGTTGACATTCCTTCAATTGTTGTGTTGATTGTTGGTGTCGTGTTGGTGATGACGGTGTAATTTGGTATTGGTATATATTTGTGATGACGGCTTGACTTATGTAAGTTGTGTCATATCATATTGGTGATGTCGGATCGGGGATTTTTTAGCCAGGAGTGGGGATCGGGAATTTTTTAGCAGCCACTTGGCTGTTGTGTGCTGTTTGGAGCACGGGATCCCCGTTCCCGTCGGGTCCCGCCCACCGGGACCGACAGGTCCCGGCGGGAGGGAACGGGATCTGGTTCCCAGATCCCGTCCCAGGTGAGTCCCGAAGGCCGGGGTCCCGAACCCGCGGGATCCCGGCCCAAAACAGCCCTAATGACATTTCGTATTACATAATTATTAACATATAAGCCCAACGTTGGATTAATGATCCAACATTATTGGATAAAAGATCCAACAATCTCCCACTTGGGCTATATGTGAACTTCATAATTATGTTAAACCGAATTGAGCTCCTTTACCGTCATTATTGAATGTATCTACAACCAATCCCGTCCATCAATCAGACCAACATAGAATCGAAGGGGTCTTTGTCGCATTTATCGTGACTCGACCCATCAACGGTCACGTATGTCAATATAACTGAATGACATAGATCATGATGTGGATGCGTAGCATGGAAACTTCATGTAACGTGACCATAACATGCCTGTTCCAACTATTCCTCCCTTAAACCTTAGTGAGATCAACCTCAAACTGAAATCAGGGTGTAACTTTACTTGAAACTTTATTTCTACAGAAACAACTTTAAAATCCTTAACCCGGACTGACCGAAAGCGTCTATATTGTAAAACACCTACAAACTCCCACAGAAGCTGAATTTCCTTATATGTATGTCATCCATACGAACGAACCGCTCATAAAACCTTTTGGGTGACACCGTTTTAATTAGTGGATCCACGATATGGAGTTTATGTTGATGCGCTTTACAAACGACTGTTTACTCTGAACTCTTTATTCAACAACTAGGAATATAATGTCTAGTGTAATTTGACATTATAAATATCCTATTGTTAGAATGTATAACTGCTGATTATTGTCACAAAATAACTTTAGTGGTACGTTTCAACGCTATCCACTTCACGCAGTCCCGTGACAAAAGTATACAGTCATACTTTTATAATTGGACGCCTTACAACACACCACAGACACCGTTGTCATGAAAGTATTTACCATACGAGACGGTTACGTACTCTTTCTAAAGTGACTCTCATGACAAGCAGGTGACCATAGCCTAATGTAAAACCATACTTTTAGGCATCCACCAAAATCGGAGTTAGTATACTATACGATCTCAAACTGACCTGACATTCGACATGTAAGCATGTATCCTTTAAAACACTTTAAGTATTATAAGACTCATTTTGGCTGCTTACTAATGGTCTTTTCTAAGTTACTCAAATATTTGACCAACATTTATTATAATTCGAGCATACTTAAGAATCTCCATTGATAAGGCATATGGAATCTTTTTTATTACCTTTTGCTCAAGAACAACTTTTGGGGCATTAATTAATTATACTAGTCTCTTATAAGAAAGAGTATCAAAAGCAATGCAATTACACTATAGTTTTACTCCCACGGACCTTATGATATTTACTAAATTCATCTCAAATTTAATTGAGATAATTACTTGATAAACTTTAAATACCATTCAAAACTTTACTGAAATACTCACATGGATTTTCTAAGCTTGCAAACCATAATCCATGCGTCTTTTGACACAAGGTTTTCTGGATGCACTATATATATTGTCTCACAATGTTGCCATTAAGAGACAATAATCATATCCATCTTGTAAAATTCATAGTATATCTTTAATGTTATAGTTCTTGAGATGCTGAAGTTTGTTCTTTTGAAACTACTTTCTATACAGGAGTTTTCTTGAAATTGTCTTAACTTGCATGATATTGAATAGAATGACAAAGAAGTCAAGACCTATTCAATACATCCATAAGAATACAAACATATTCCGCCTGAAAGACAATGTCTTTAACTTTATCTCCCCCCGCAAACTCAGCATCCTCAAAGAACCAAACATTCCTTTCACTCTTAAAAGTTGACTTTAATGTGGAATCTAAAACTTTTAACTTAGACTTCTTTAGAATACTTAGTAACTTACCTCTATTGAATCAAAATTATGTTCTTAAAGTCACTAAGACTTTACTTTTAATTGGATATTCTAAACAAGTAAGTACTTTACTTAATATTCTATATAATGCAAGCTGCAATCTCAAGTGTTCCAATTTAGAGAAATTCTAATTTATCATAGTTCATATTTTAAGTGACACCATTATAGTGGAATAAAACCTTTATGATGTACCTAAAGATGATATTATATTTCTCTATAGGAATTTAACAAACTATATTTGGTGAACTTGAAATATTAAGTATACAGAATAAATTAATATTTTATATGAACATAATGTTTTGATCTTTAAGTTGAGTGAACTCTCAACTTTAACAACACACCCTATGTTTGAGAATTATAGTAACATGAATTCTTATTCTCCTTTAGGAGGTATGACTTGTACTCATATACCATAACTTGACTGAATTTTCACAGATTAATATAACTTTTGTACCTTAACTACTAGAGTAAAAGATTTATGAGGCAATTATATTATTTTAAAAATTTCACAACTGCATGTAGAAAGAACTCTAGAACTTCAAAACCGAAACTTTAACAAAAACTGAATTTTCTTTAGTAACTTTATAAATCAAGAAATGTCTTAATTTATTTAAAAATAATGATTTTCTCCCGAAAGACGAAATAGAAAGACTTTACCAAAATAAATCTTTAAAAACCAGTTCTTTCATAGTAAACTAAATTTCTTTTATTCCCTCAACTTGAACTTATTGTCATCACGCAAATAGATGCATCTTTCAACATCATTTGACTTCAGACATTTTAGAGAACATTTCATAGACATAATGATGTAAGATACTGCGACTTAATCTATCCATCACATGGGTCTATGTAATCAAAATTAATTTAATATGTGAAATTATCAAATTAAGAAGTACACCATTTGACACGCCTAACATGACAATTAGTGCAATGTTTCTCCTTAAGATTAAAACTCAAATGAGAAACAACTTTTTCTTTTCCAATTTAATTGGTGGCTTTTGTTGTTTCTTCTGAGTTGCTATATTTGCAGCTTTTGTAAGATTGTATTTTGCTTTGTCCTTTGGTATTAAGGTAATACGAGATATTTCGAGATGTACTCCCTAATATTATCCTTTCCTCATACATATTTAAAAAATTAAAATTGTCAAAAATGTATATATTTTAGACTTATCATTATGGACAACTTTATTTTTATATCCTTATGGAACTTAACTTTAATATATATATATATATATATATTTGAAATAATGCCCCTAAAAGTTACTAAGATTGTCTTGTTCATGACCATCCTACAAGTGCTTTTAACATTTTCTGCCACAATTTTATATTACCCTTGTTGCAAAGGTAAATTTTATCCTTAAGATGTGGTAGAGAAGTAATCTGTAACGCAAGATGAAGATTCATGATAAAAATTGAAGTGCTTTAACACCGAAATATAATTTATGTTGGTAGTTTTTGTTGGTAGTTATAAGTAGCATGTGCTACAATAGAATAAATTTTATACATGCTCACATTAACCTTAAAGCAAAATCAAATTCAAATATTGGTAATTCCCATCTCAAGATACCGGAACTCCATTAACATTTTATCTTTGACCAAATGTTAACTTGTAAGTGGCATCTTGAAGTAGTAATTAAACTTTGACAATAATGTCGAACATAACTCTACCTTTGGCCGATATTATGTTCACATGCAAAACTGCGTAATCATCACAAGTTTAATTATGCAAGTATGCATGAAATTCTGATAAACATCGATCTTCCTTTTGGCCGATGGACATTCACATAAGTTACATGCACATTACCATTTATATTTTCAAATAAATTAATTTCCACAGGAGAGCTCAATTTTGCGAGATGTTGCTTCAATTAACATATCTAAAAATATATATAACTTTTCCAATATTAGAATTCAAGATTGCACCGAAAAATTTGGGGTTCTATAAAAGGTTATCCTTTTTAATCAACAAGTCAAAAGTGAGACTGGACAGGTCAAATGAGACCTTGATCCTACTCCAGTTTCTTGACCCACGCCCAAATTTTTAATCTTTTGCTTTAATTTTATTAAAGGCTAAAACTTTAATTCTTTAACTTTAGTTATAGTTGGGCAATATAATTTTATTAAACTTAAAGGCCAATTTGGAATTGGAATTTTCTAAGGCTATTTTGTAGTAATAAAAAAACTTATCTACAAGATATTATGGCTGGTTTGCAATTTGTAAGATGTAAAGACTGGAATTACAATATAACTGGACTTGATTCCAATCCTAGAAAAGATATAGGCTGAAATTGCAATTGGCAGGGGCCGTTTTACAATTTATAAGAGCTGGCATTAATTCCAGAAAATCTCAGATTTGAGTTGCAATTAGCAGAGGGCGTTTTGCAATTTATAAGACTGGATTGCAATATTAAAAGGACTGATTTGCATTAGATAAGAATTTCATGGACTGTGGTTGCAAATTGCTAGGACTAATATCCAATAAGATATGACTAATATAAGTCATCTTCTTCTTCACCCTTCAGCAAGCCGCCATCTTCCTTCCTTTTTTTTTTCTTTTTTTTTTTTTTTTAATTAGGACCTTGAAGCGGTGGCGATGGCCGCCGCTTTTCAACTTTCGCCGTCTCCTGAAGCTCGTGGCTTTCCAAGAGAGGTAGGCCGGAGTCTGGAGTTACTAAGCACCGGCGGAAGACGTCCGCCGGTGTTGGTTTATATTTAATTTTATAAACTATGATAGCAGCGGCGAACCGCTGCCCGTTCCGCCGTGGTCGGGCGGCTGAAGTCCTTTATCGCCGGTGGAAGACGTCCACCGGCGGATCTGATTTCTCTTTCTTTCGTTTTTTTTTTATTTTACTTTACCTTTTATTTTAATCCTTAAAATATATAATCTCTCAAAAAAGGAAAAGATAATCATTAATCAAGTATTTCGGAATTTTCCAGAACTAAATCTCATCTTTAGGAAATCAGATATTGTGAACACCAGAACTAATTTCTTCACTTTATTGTTACTGAATTTGACTTATCAAAGCAACCATCCGAAAAGACTTAATCAAAGCAGCCACAAGTTTTAATCGGAATTACACAAATAGAATTCTGAATAGGAACTGAACCGTACAACCTTATAATTCAAGAAGTTACCAAAACTTACTCCTTAACCACATAAGTAACTTTATTTTTTTTTTTTGATAGAAAAGTAACCTTAATTATGGATGTTAGATGGCTTTAAGATAAAATAAAAATATGAGCATATTGACCTGCAAGTCTGAGCCATACTTTAACGCAAAACGTATTCTTAATTAAATCAAGAACACTTAATCATGAATCTAACCACATGTATGTTCTCAAAATAATTTCATACAAAGCATAATTATTTATTGCGAACGTAGCAACAATTAATCATTGAAATAAAATCATCACTTTAATCCCAATGATTCAACATGAAGTAGTTCTGATACCACTTGTTGGGACCGAAATCGAAACCCAAGAGCGTTCATGTCAAATCATCGAGAATTAAACTAATAAGCCAAATAACTGGATTGCGGAAACGTACCTTACACCGTATGATTACTTGCTTGTGAAACGTTGTGTGGTTGATCTTCCAAATCAGCACGAACCCCTTGAGAGTTCCTTTAGTTCTCTCTGGATCTAACTATCGATGGGATGTAGTATCGAAAGTGACTCGTGTGATTTAGGGACCATGACCACCTTTATATATTAGGTCACCAAAACCCTGGTGCCCTAATTCCGTAACTTGGGCTTCGGCCCATCATCGTAAGCACAAGTTACAACAGTCTCTACCCATTAAAGGCCCACACCCTATTAGATACATTAAGCCCATAATTTAACCGAACTTTAGATCACTTTTATTGGGCTTGTTATTAATGACATTTCGTATTACATAATTATTAACATATAAGCCCAACATTGGATTAATGATCCAACATTATTGGATAAAAGATCCAACATTCAAACCATTTTTACTCTGTCCTTAGACGCATTTACACAATAAGTAGCCCACAAGAATTAGGCCGGTCTGAACTAGCAAACTCACGTTGATACTTAAGTCAATCAACAATTATGATCCAAGGGTTAAGCCTCAAAATTTGGCAAAAACTCGAACTTGATCAATGTCGAAATACATTACACAGCGATACTCTGAAGACCGAACTCTACAAGTTCATGATAGGATTGGAGGGCGAATCTCAAATGAGGGCAAAGATTGTTGAGATTGAAATTGACAAGGTGGGGAAAGCCTCAGAGCCAAAATTTGATCTCTAACTGTAGTTCGGGTAAATCTGAACAGTAATAATAACATACATAAACCTTAGAAATCGAAGGTATTTATAAGGCTCACAAAACCCAAATTTAACTCTGAAAAATCCAAAAACCCTACATTTACTATCGGAAGGTCAAAAACTTGTGGATCAAAATAGTACCAAGGTCGAAACAGGGGCTTCGGGGTATGATCAAGCCTTTTCCATCTTAGACCCATTTCGAGGTCCAAATGTGATTTGCGACTTTCTATATAATGGAGGTTATATACACTACAAGAAAACGTTGATATTGGAGGCCCGAATTGCCCTCCAATATGGGCTGATTCGCCTCCCATAACAGAGTTTGCAGGCGAAAGTGGGCCTCCGACAAATTGCATGCTGAATGGCTGCCTGTTAATAGATTGGAGGCGATCTTCTGCACACAATCAAATGCAGGTGCGTAGAAGGTAAAGAATCGCCTCCAATGCTTTTTGCGGTACTACAGGCGCGTGACAGGCGAAATTTCGCCTCCAATCTCGTTTTAATTATATAATTTATATATTCTTTATCAATAATTTTAAAAGCAAATATTCGCCTTTTACGTTTCTAAGATGTAGATTGGAGGCGATTTTTAGCCTTAAAAAATTTAAAATTATATCGATAATTTATATATTGGTGGCGATCATTTGCCCCCAATCTATATTTTATGAAAAAGAAATTAAAATAAAACAAAAATCAAATTAACGGTTGGAGGCGATTCTTCGCCTACAAAACGTTTAAAGTTTTTCCAAAAAAAAAGTGGCAAATATTTGCCGCTTTTTTTCCCTCCAAAATTAAAATTTTCATATTTGTATTTTTCGCCCAAAAAATATATTTCATATTTTTGCCTCCCAAAATTAAATATTTCAATCTCCACTTAATTTTTACATTAATAAATTAATATTGTTAGAATGTTAATAACCACACTACAAGTACAAAATGTTATGCAAAGTATATCATTCAAAAGTAATTAACCATGTATTATATAATATGATTAGAACAAATGAAATCTAAATTACACTTTAACTTAAACAAAAAGTTAGACAATTCCTATATAACATAAAATTTCCAAAGCAAATTAATAACTAATACTAAAAACACTATTTTTTTAAGTTGGGAAATATTTATCTTGGAGAAGAGTGGACTTGTGTAGAGAATTATGAAGACTGGGTAATGTTGAGATTTGTGGAGGAAAATGTGTGTATTTATAGGCTGAAAAAAATGTATAGCAGAGATTGGAGGCGATTTTTCGCCCTCAGAATTTTGACACGGATCGAGCCAGATTTTGACAGGCGTAACACTGATCATGCCAAAACTCACCGCACATGGGCGACTACTGAGTGGCTTAAGAGTTACATAATATATTGGCGAGGATCTAAACATCTGGCGAGAGCAGATTCTTCAAAGAAGAACCAAGCAATGTTTGAGGGTGTTACTTGGCTAGGCGGTTGCATTAGCATAGCTGTTCATAGAGCTGAAATGGTACGTATTTTAATGTTTTATACTTAATTCATATATATTTATTTTAGATGAATCTATGTTTGACTAATTAGTAAATTAAATTGTGTAATTTGGTGCTAATCTTCAGGCAGAAGAGAGAGGGTACCCTACCCAAGGAGGTTCCAATACAAGAGGTGTGGATTAGGACGCACACATTGGTGGATGAGACGACCAAGGTGGTGAAGTGGAGCAACAGATGGGCATTAAAAAATTTATAATTACTCCAGGCTTTTTTAATGTATGTTGTGAAATTTAATTGGTGGTAAAGGATATCAGATTTACGTTCAGTTGCTTTCCGTTGTGAGAGTTTCATTTTAATCTGCTAACGGCTCTGTTCTAAAGTCTGTTTCTGTTTCCAGAACCTTGCTGTGTTGCTAGCCACTTGTTTCTGTTTTCAAAAAGTTTTACAGTAGTTGAAGTTGTTACCATTCTATTTTTCTTAAATTAAGAGCATGTTTTATTTGTGGTAATGACCTCAAGTTTTCCAGTAACTCTTAGTTTCTGTTTTGACAAGATATTAATTAGCAAACTTTCAAATATTGTTTCCTGTAGCTTCAAGTTTTGATGTATTAAGAGTAGATTTTTAGTTTGATTACAGTCTGGTTATTCTTCTAGCTTCAGGTTTCAGTTATTAAAGTTTGTATTCTGCTTGATGACAATTTGAATATCCTCGGGAGTCGATAAAAGAATGCACGGATAACATGAAGAAATGGAAACCACTCAACAAAGAATCTTGATGGAAAGCAGTTAAAGGAGCAAAGAATAACTATGTGCCAGGTCTTTCGAGGTGTGGCGACCCGGAATTTATGGGTTTTGAGACAAGGAAGCACCTTAGGTACCCTGTTATGGGCCATTACAGAGATTTGGTTGAACAACAGACAATTATGATAGCACATTTGGTTGAGGAAAATGCTGTAAAGGCAGCATTGTTGGCAAAAAAAAACAAAGGAGACTTCCAATTTGAAGGAAATGATGAAGGAAATGTACGGGGCGCTAAAAATGCCTATCCCTGCAAAATATGCCTCCATGTTCGAAGAAGAGGACGAAGGATAGGACGGTGAAGATTTCAAGAAAGACGACGAAGAATGAGAGGATGATGAAGATTTTGTGGAAGACGACGAAGGAGGAGAAAATGACGATGTGTCTGGTATACCTGAGTATTGAGATGGACGAACAAATTTAGTTTATTTGCTTTTGTTTTTTGTCGGCTTCATGTTTCAGAATATGCCTGGATTTGTTTAGGTATTTATTTTCTGAATTTACGGCATTGTGGATTTTGTGGAATTTGCCTAGGTATTTATGGATTGGGAGGTTGGAGGTGTTTTGTTTAAGAAGTGGATGAGGTATTTAGAATGGGGTTAGATTGCTTTGATGGTTGTCTCAAGCTTGATGAATATTGTTGCACTAGGCTATTTGGATTGGATCACCTTTCTAGTGGTTGTGGTTATGGGGTCTGTTTTGCTCCCTTTGTTTTGTTGTATGTTTAATATAATTTACTTATATAAATGACAAAGAATTGGAGGCATTTTGTGTAATTGTTTAACTACTGTTCTTGCTACTGTTCTTTTATTTTGAGGGTGTGCCAGCTTTTTAATTATGCAATATTTCCTTTAAAAGAAAACGTGATTATAATTTATAGAGGGCATTAAGCCATGCTAAAAAAGAGAGCAGTTATGCAATATTTTCTTTAAAAGAAAAGCTGATTATAGTGGGTCATTAAGCAATGCTAAAAAGGAAAAAGAAAAAAAAAAGCAATAGCCGTTGGATCTTGTGGATTGGTCATGTTTGACCAGTCCAACTTAATGGTATAAAAAAAGGCAGAGATTGGAGGCGATTATGGGCCTTCTGTTACTTTAAAGACCTATAATCGCCTCCTAACTAACTTTATTTTTTAAAGGCCTTATTTCGCCTCCAATTTAGGCCTGCAGTTTACAGACATTCTTGTAGTGGTTGGCATGGGCCAATACTAAAACCTGCCATTCAAGTCAAGATTAGAGCCAATCAGATCTAGTTGACTTGCAGCCACACATATTTTGGCACACTAGAAAAGCTAAAATATAAATGGCCATATATCACAGGGTAAACTTTGATTATGCGAATAAAAGAGGCATCATGCTGCTAGCAATCTGCTGTAAGATACTTATGTCTCTACTACCGTTGTTCGTCGTGCTAGCGTCTCGACAGACGTTTTAGAGGAACAACTAAATAAGAATTATAATAATATTTTTTATTCTACTAAAAATAAAATTGTTACAAGGTTGGTCAAAGAGCGTAAAATTCTTGAGTATAAATACTTGCTTTTAACTTTTCATTCTTCACTCCATATATATAGCAAAGAAAATGCTTGTCCCAAGAACAAACACTCCAAAACTCAAAAAAATTCAAAATATTACGATGATCACACATTATTAAAATGTTTTGTTTCAATCTTCAATCTTGGCCAATTGATTTTAAGTTACTACAATGCCACGACGGGTTGGTCCCACGAGGATTCAAAATATGTGCAAGGACGCGGCGGTAACCTCTACCCATCACATCCTCCTGCACTTGTGAAAGAAACACCCTCAGCACTCTTGAAATCTTGTATAAGTCAGTGAGATCTTTGAACATCTTGAGGATGGTCGCTCACTCCCAAGTGTTCTCCTAGTTGCTGCATCCACTCTCATTCACCAAGTATTCGTGAAATTATCTTTCTTTGTTTGTATGTGCTGGACTATTTGGAGTTATAAGAATAAGGGTTTTTGGCAAATTACCTCCATGTGTAATGGTAAATTGGTAAGTTATCTCCATGTGAAAAATAAGTAGGCCAAATACCTCAATGTGATCTCAAAAGTTGGCATTTTACTCACTTATACATGGAGGTGTAGTTCACTCTCCCATAATGAGAGTGGGGTTAGATATTTCTTTTGAAAAAGACATTTATACCCCTATTACTTTAAAAAAATATTATTTCTTTTAATTCAATATTTTAAACTTTCAAAAATTACAAAACTTAATTAAAACTAAAAATAAAAATCTAAGATATATTAATGTAATGGCTTGTTTCTTAAACTTTTTTTAATATAAAAATAATAAAATATAGTAAAATCAAATTCAAAATTACACAAATGAAAATATTAGTATTGATAAGGGCATTTTAGTCTTTTAATATAAAATTTGTCCAACTTATTTTTCACACGGAGGTAACTTTACCATAACACATGGAGTAATTTACCAAAAACCCTAAAAATAATAATATGCTCCATGGGGAGAGACTGTTCTCGTCGACTTCGTTAAAATTAAGGCATGATATTTTGTGACGATGCAAAAAATGAAATTCTAATTTACCACCAGTAATAAAATTCTGCCTAATTGTTTTTTTTATTTAAATTGAATAGCATACTCTTTCTCTATATTGGTCCATATAAGACTGACATGACTGTACAACTTAGAAGAACGCACACATTCTTATCTTACTTTTCTGTTTAACTAGCATATATATAACATGTCCATAATTCTGTCTCGTCGTAGTGTGACTTTTAGTTTGCTTCAATCTCAAGCTATTTTGGGGATTTCACTTTCTTTGGAGTTGAAATATAAAATTTAATTAATGCGCGCGAGTGAATCAACGTTGAAGGCAAATTGGTTGTTATTTTACCGTTGGAATTAGGCCCCCATAATTGACTACTCTTGAATCTCGATGCCAGTATTATTGGTGTGAAATTAGAAGACTCTTAGAAGTATTTATAATATAGAAATTGATCTAAATTATTAGTTTATAACTGAGTGGGATTTTCTTTTTCTTTTTTCCTCTTATAGGCGATGGACGGTTACCACGGTCTCTGATATTTTGGAGTTAGTACGTATACTAATAATACATTATGTTGTAACTTGTAAGGACACCTCGAAAAATCAATTAGCTTCATCGTATTTCATATTTTTGTATTATATGATACTCTGAAGTTCCAATATTTTAGATTTTAGAAAATATGTGAGTGTGGATTTAGAAATGGATTATAAATTAATTTAGTGCATTACAAATTATACATCAAATACTTATATTAATTCATAATATATATCCATATTATAAATAGATGTATTTATGGTGTTCCGTATCCAACATTTGCATAAAATTTATGTATTTTTTTTTTATTTATGAATAAGAGATTTAATAAATCAAGACGAGGTCAAAGGAAGGCAATACCCGTCACAAAAAGAGTTTACAGGCATATCAAAAATTGAAACAGGTCCCGACTCGTTTCGGGAACGACCACGCAACCAAATTGTGGGCTGCACCGTTAGTAGATCTAGAAATAAACTTAAATTTCCATTTAGGCGAACATGCCCAATATTTTCTAATTTCAACAATAAAATTATTTGAGCTCCAATTTAAGGCAATTGAATGATGGATAATTTGGTTGTTCACCTCTTCGCAATCTCACTCAAAGGTGATTAGTTTGATCTTGAATTGATGTGCAAAGTACACCGCTTTGAGGATAGCTCTAGCTTCATCCGTTTATGCGTCAAATAAAGCAAACAAACTTTTTTATAGCAGCAAAAATGACGGCACCAAGATGATCTCTCCATAAAAATCATGTGGCAGCTCCCGATAAAATCTATATATTCACTTTACATATGTTGTATCTGGAGCGGAATTATGATTATTTAATTTTATTATCCTGGGCTACTGAAGAAAAAATACATAAATATTAAAAATAGAATGAAAAATATGATATACAATGCTTCTCAAACAATATCATGAACAATTTTTTAAATAAAATAAATGCGATTCAAGTTGAGCCTTGAGGTAATAAAGTAAGACTAGTCAATTCTCAAGTCTGGTAATGTAATATCACCAATTAGGAATACCGACAAAAAGAGTTGTTTCATTATGGTATATCATTAGAAAGTATAATTTAAAGTAATAATTGAGTTTGAAAGCAAGATAATCAAGACTATGATAGAGGTTGGGGAATTAATTCCCAGATTTCAGATTTTAGAAGGGCGAGGAAAAGAATAAGAAGAACGAGAAGAGAACAAAGAGAAGACAACAATTGCTCGGCAATTCAATAATCAATAATCACTCATAAACTTCTCTAATAATAAACCCTTATCCTCATATTTATAGGCTAAGTAATAAAAACCTACCAAAGCTAGAGTTCTTAATAAAAGCAACAATATAACTTAGAATCCTAAACTCACCAAACTATTATACTATAATTTAATAATACTAGGAAAGTAATACTAAAATAATATTCTATTTATAATCTCTATCATTCTCCCGGCTTGAAAAAACTCGCCCCCGGAGAGTTTGGAAAACGCCATTCTTGAATCTTCAATAGAACTCAAATCATTGGGTTTTGGGCGACCCTTCCAATGAACAAGATAGTCTTGACGTCCATCAATGAGACCACCAGGATTTGCCTCCGAGGATAGGGGTGATGTAGGAGACAGTGTAGGCACTAAACTTGAAGAAGTTGTGGAACTCCCTGAAACACTAGCATAAAAATAAGAAGGTCAAATATCACGATAAGAAGTTAAATTCTTAATATTGACAGTAGGACTCTCATTAAAATTTGAAGGCAAGTTCAACAAATTAGAGTCAATAGTTGGAGCCATAGGTTGATGATTCATGAGATTAAGCCGAGGTTGTGTCCCACTCTCATCATCTTGACCCTCCATAGTGGCATCTTCTTCAAGTGATTCCACAAGTATCTCTTCATCATCTTTGTGGGTCTCATGTGAAACAACAGTGCACGGTGCGAACATCGGAAAGCAATATGACCTCTTTCATGACATTTATGGCACACTATAGAAGAGTAAGATCCTGAGCTTTCCCGATTAGACTGTTGAAAACTGGCAGACTTGGTGTGTTTAGACTCCCCAACTTGTGATCCGTATGCAGACGAAGATTCGTGTTATCGCTCAACCTCTAATTCCTTTTGATAAGCATCAAGTAAAGTGTCTGGCGCATGTAAGTTCACATCCATTTGAAGATCCTCCCGCAAGCCATTAATGAATCGAGTCACAGTGACCCAGTGCTCTTCTTTAACTTTGTACTTAAGTCTCAAATCTTCGAACCGATCAAAATATTCAGCCACACGTGAGGACATTTGCTTCAAATTTAACCAATCATCCATCATTTGTCTTTTGTAAAAAGAAGGCAAATATTTTTCTTTCGATTTATGCTTCATCTCTTCCCACAAAACAATAGGTGGTTCAACAACTAGCTCCACTTCTCTTGCAATACTTTGCCAATACTTCTTAGCGGACCTAACTAACTTCATTCTTGCAAATCGGACTTTGTGACTATCAGTCATGCCATAAAAATCAAAATAATCTTCCAAACAATCTAACCAATCAACAAAGACAGTAGGATCATGTCTCCCATCAAAATCGGAGATATCAACCTTAACCTTCCTAGTTATGTCATAAGGATCATCGCCAGGTGGTTGATGTCTACTAGGTCTATCTCCGTACCTCTCCCTATGTTGATAAGATTGAATATCTTCATGGTCATCAAGATAACGATCATATTGATTATGCTCAACATGCATGTTCCTACCATTCCCGTTATTAGAAGGTCCTACAAATCTCTGTTTGTAATGAATATCAGGTTTGGGTAGGATTCCTTTACCGTTATTCGGATATGGTGTAGAATTACTTAATGAATTTTGACATTGAGACACATGAGCATCCAATTTACTATTAAAACTAGTCGCTAATATTGTGATCCTTTCATTGAATTCATCCCACATTGATTGAATCGAACCATTCCTTGCTTCAATCCTATTACATAATCTTCAAGTTTCTTATCCGTCATTGCTCTTGTAATGGTCATGCAAAACTTGCCAACAAAAATTTAAAAGTCCTAAAATCAATAAAAAAAATAAACTTTTACCGATAATATGAGCCAACCAAATTTTTGCTGCAATCCAGGCAGCCCGCTTCCTCGATAAAATTAGACTTTAACTGGCTTTGCATCACATGTATCCAAATAAATTAATTGCAGGTCCAAATATGAGAATAACAACAACTTGGGGATAAATTGGAAATAACCAAGAAGGATTAAAGTTGCAATTATCCGTCTTCTTTACTGGACAGTCTTTGGTTGAATCGAGCGGGTGGACCAGCGGCAATTTGCAGTAATTGCGGGCTAGTGGGACTGGTGGCCCGAACGTGGGAGGGGACGACGGTGATGGTAGTGGAAATCGCACGGGGTGGCGGCAACGTGCAAAGAACTCCCCTGACAGTTTGCGCGGTTGGCCTGGTAGTGGTGCTACTGAGCACGGAGGCGACGTCGTGTAGTATCGACGGTCGCGACGGTGGTGACGGGTGGAGTAGGCGGATGCGTGGCGAGCAACGACGATGGAGGCGCTGCTGAACGGCGGCGACTGTGCCTAGGGTTTGCTGTGCGAGAGTTTTGTTTTTTCTTTTTTTTTTCCTTTTTTTTTAAATTCGGAAATTACATACCAAAGTAGGGGTGTTCAAAAAACTGTCACCCGCCCGACCCGCCCGCCGCAACCCGCAAACCCGCGGTTCTATTTTTTATATGAATACTAGCAGTTTAAAATGAGGGTAACCCGCCTTCTCGCGGGCGGGTGGCGGGTTATCCAGCCCGCCCGCCCGCCCCTTAAATATATAATCCTACTTAATAAAATATCCTACCCAAATACCCAATACCCAGTAGTCCAGTACCCACATTAGGTCTTAATTTCTCAAAACTCACGCAGCCTCCATCTCTTTATTTCTCTCACTTTCCCTCTTCTAGCCGCCGCCAGCCCGCCACCACCACGACGCCACGCTCCACCACTGCTCAATCAGACTAACACCACCACGGCAGCCGCGATCCACCACGAAAGGCGCACCACCACGACAGTCGCGCACCACCACTGTTCTACCACCACCACGACGCCGCTGCTCCATCACCACCACGACGCCACGCTCCACCACTGCTCTACCAGAGTACCACCACCACGAAAGCTGCGACGCCGCTCTTTTCTCCCACTCATTGCCGCAACGCCGCCATGCCCCGCTTCTGCACGACCGACACCGCCACCGCGACGCTGCAGTCCGCACCGCCAGTCTACTCCACGACAGTCCGCACCGCCACCGCTCCACGTGTGACGCCGCCACCACTGCATGACCGAGACGGACTGCCGCACCTCCGTACCTCTGCACCACCACTCCACCACCGACTGCCACCTCCGTAATAAGTTACTTATCATTTTTTCGTTTTCAATTTATTTCCATTTGAGATGTTGATATGTTGAATGTTGAATATTATTGTTGACAGCCTCAATATTATTGTTAAATGTTGATTGAATATATCCTGACAGCCTCAATATTGTTGAATATATTATTACAGCCTCAATATTATTGTTGAATGACTGAATGTTGATTGAATAATGATGATGATTAATATTATTGTTAATTGTTGCTGTTAATTGCCTATGAAATCACTTGTTTATGACAGTGCTGTAACCCGCCCGCCACCCGCACAACCCGCGTAATCCGCCACCCGCATGGTTTTAAAATTAAAATGACCCGCTCGGTTGAAGATTTTGGTAACCCGCCATATGCGGGTATGGTGTATTTTTTTGTGGTAACCCGCAAATACCCGCCCGTGTGCACCCCTATACCAAACCCTAAACTACCAAAAATACTGAAAACTGACTCGATTTTTTTTTGTTTTTCTTTTCTTTAACTCGATTAAATTTTAACTGAAACTACTGATGCAACGGAAAAATGAAAGGATAGGAATGATTCTGGTGCCAATTTGATAGAGGCTGGGGAATTAATTCCCAGATTTCAGATTTTAGAAGGGCGAGTAAAAGAATAAGAAGAACGAGAAGAGAACAAAGAGAAGACAACAATTGCTCGGCAATTCAATAATCAATAATCATTCATAAACTTCTCTAATAATAAACCCTTAACCTCATATTTATAGGCTAAGTAATAAAAACCTACCAAAGCTAGAGTTCTTAATAAAAACAACAATATAACTTAGAATCCTAAACTTATCAAACTATTATACTATAATTTAATAATAAGAAAATATTCACTACTCTTTCTTTGGTTATATAACAAAGGAAGTTGGGTTGAGGGAGGTTTCAAATTTGGTGCCAGTTACTAGATGAATCTCCCTCTATAAAGATAATATAATCTTATGGTGTTTCGTGTTAAAAAAATCGTGCAATGGAATAATTTTTATATATTTGTCTTAAAGAATTGTTTAAAATATTTTTAAAGCTCATATAAATAGGGATTATTCCACTAAACCCCCAAATTATAGGTACTTTATGCAAACAAGTCAATATCTTTGTTTTTAGACCCATTGAGGTCGAAACTTTGGTAGTATGTGCGAATTGCCCCATTTTTCACTTTTTGGTGATTTTTCGACCAAAAATCACCGAAAAAATTGTTTAAAGTTTGACTACAATCTTCCCCTCGATGAGACGGTTCCGATGGTGGTGATGGTGTTGCAAAATTCAAAGGTTATAACACGAGAATTCTAATTTAAGTTCAATACACTCAAATTAAATTTCTCGTGTATTGACTTTAAATTTTACGACACCGTCACCACCATCGGAACCGTCTCAACGAGAGGAAGGTTTTAGTCAAACTTTAAATTATTGTTTCGACGATTTTTGGTCAAAAAATTGCCAAAAACTGGAAAATGGGGCAATTTGCATAAACTACAAAAGTTTAGACCTCACCGTGTCTAAAAACAACCCATAAAATGGCCATAGTTTAGGGGGTTTGATCGAATAATCCCTATAAATATTAATGAGCTTTGAGATTAAATCCATCGTTTAGTGTGAGTTCAAACTTTAACCACGAAATTCAAACTCCAGTCATAAATTTGATGACCATCGAATCTTCAGTACAATCGACATACCTGATGCATTATTTCGAGTTATGAGTCTTTTGGTCCTCGAATTTTGTCTTCACTAAAAACAATGAAAAGCTTGTTATAAATGTGCATGTGGCCTTGTTGTAAATTATGGGAAGATATTATTTATTAATACTAGTATTAGTTATAAGATGATGTGGAATTAATTCTCGTCTTCAAATGTGCCTATAAAATGGCAAGAACCATGCATTTGCAAAGACACACAATTGAAAATCAAATCTTGCTTACTCTTACACTTTCCTGTCTAAGTTCTTGAATATATTGTTACACCACCATAGTTTTACTAAATCTATAACACGTTATCAGCACGATAGTGCTCGATCCGGAAGAATCCAGTTCTTTCGTTAAAGACATTCAACGTCAAAAGGTATAAAAGTTTTATATTTACGTGTTCATCTATCTATATTATTATAGACAAGTGCGGACTACTGCCAATCTATAATTTTATGATTAGATGAATATGTGTTTATAATTTTGTTGATTAAGTTTTATATTTACGTGTTCATCTATCTATATTATTATAGACAAGTGCGGACTACCGCCAATCTATAATTTTAAGATTAGATGAAAATGTCTTTATAATTTTATTGTTATCTAACTCTAACGCTAATGATAATCTTAACACTCGTTGATGCTTGAGTTAACCCCAAGCTAAAAACGACTACTAACACTTAATTATTATGGAAGGTTTTACTTTTACCTCCTACTATATTGCTTAATTTATTTCACAAGCCCATGAAAGTTTTTAACATAGTAATGTGGCGGAAATTGTTTACGCAATTAGATTATTTCAATTATGTTAGTTATTTACACTATTCCACAAGCCCATGAAAGTTTTTACATAGTAATGTGGCGGAAAATATATGTGTATTTACTTATCGTAATATTATTCCATATGCCTGTTAAAATATCATTAATGCGGTGGAAATTATTTTACATGTTATTACAATTAAGTTTTGTTGCTAAATTATTAAAGGCATTACCGTTCGTAAAACATGCCAAAATAAAGAAAAATGATCGTTTTCTAACGGCTATAAAACGGCTACTTATAGATATCTTTCTTCTATAAATATGCAGATTTCATAACTCAAACTCCACACAAATCTTCACCTTATTTCTCTCATCTTGCAAAATGATCTCTACAACAACAGTGATCTTGATCCTCATTTACCTTTCAATTTTTATGTTTATGCTTGTAGATGAGGACACTCCAATGTTTGTCCCTATGATATTCCTCTCTTTTATCATAATAATGTTTGAGTTCAAGATTTGGCTAGAGATGAGATAATTACATTGTATTATTGTAATAATTGTGCTTGTGTGGTTGCGTATTAAAATAAAATGTCTTGATCCTAATTATGTTTGTTTTAATGTTCATTTAGCTGCAATATGTCTAATCTCTCGAAAGTAGATTTCAACGAACTCACTGTCGATGGAAAAAAATTATATGCAATGGGAATCAAATGTGAAAACGCATCTTACTGCGAAATTCCTCGGGGAAACAATTGTTGAGGAAAATGAATGTACTGACCAGCAACGATGCGAGGCAATTATATTCCTGCGTAGACATTTAGATAATTTTCTGCAAACGGAATATCTCGATATTACAGATCCTTCTGAGCTATGGATTAATCTAAATGAAAGATATGGCCACCAAAGGGAAACAATGCTTCCAAAAGCCATACATCAGTGGAACACATTAAGGTTCCAAGATTTTACATCAGTAAATGATTACTCCTCTGCCATCCATAATATCCGACAAACGCTAAAATTTTGCGGAACAGAAATTACCGATGAAGAAATGATTGAAAAAACTCTTTCTACTTTTCATGTCAGTCATATACTCATCCAAATGCAACACAGACTAGTCGGATACACTAAGTATCACGAACTAAAGAGAGTGTTGTTAACGACAGAGAATAGTAATAATATATTGATTAAAAATTCTGAGTTACGCCCAACTGGTGCACAGGCATTGCCAGAAGCACATGCCATAAATTTCTCAAACTTCCGTGGATGAGGAAATTACAATAATGGTGGTCGAGGCAGAGGCCAATATCAAGGTCGGGGTGGTTACATAGGAGGATATGTTTCTAGAGGTGGTCGTGGCCATAGAGGTGGTCGTGGTCGTGGACGTGGTCGAGGTAGTTATCACAACCCTTCGACCAGTGATACGGTCCATAACAATAACCATCATAATAAAAGAAAAAAATGCTCATAATAAATCTGAAGGTTACTGTTTTAACTGCGGAATGAAAGGACACTGGGCCAATACGTGTCGTACACCTGAACATTTTTGTAAATTGTACCAAGAGAGTAAAGGCAAAGAAAAGGAAGTGAACCTTGTTGAACAAATGCCTAATAATCCCACATATTTGGCAGCATCTGATTTCGCCGATGATCATGATGTTACTATGGCTTGATATGAACTATGTGATTCATATCTGCGTAATTCCTGATTTGATTTGCATTGCGTGATTCCTTGTTGTGTGATTTTTGAATTGATATGTATTTAAGATTTCTGCTTGTAATGTAATGTGTTTTCATTAATTGTGTTTCCTTATGTATCTTAATGAAACTATTTCCCTTTTTTCGAATATATACTTCATTTATTGTTGTATCATGTTTAACTCTACTTGTTTGACATGAAGCCAGTATGGAGCATAACGGTGATTTTTGCATCCCTGATAGCGGTACAACTCACACAATTCTCCCAAGTAAGATTTTACATATCTAAAATCAACAAAGGCAAAAATCAATACGATATCAGGTCCTACTGACCTGATTGTAGGATTTGGTAAAGCTAGTTTTATTTTACCAAATGGAACGCTATTTATCATCAACGATGCCTTATTTGCCCCAAAATCCAGAAGAAATTTGCTAAGTTTTAATGATATATATCGTCATGGATATGATACCAACTCAAAAACTGAAAACAAAACTAAATATCTTTTTATTATTAAGTATATATCAGGAAAGCAACATGTATTTGAAAAACTACCAAAACTCTCATCAGGATTGCATTATACATATATTAATGCTATCGAGTCAAATATGGTAGTCAATGAAAATCCTGAATTATTAACTTTATGGCATGATCGTCTAGGTCATCCTGGTTCAACAATGATGCGAAGGATAATTGAAACTACACATGGACATTCATTAAAAGGATCCAAACTCAATTTGAACAATACTAGTCCATGTGAAGCATGTTCTCTTGGAAAGCTAATTATAAAGCATTCACCACTTAAAATTAAGAAAGAATTACCAACATTTCTTGAAAGAATTCAAGGTGATATTTGTGGACATATCCATCCATCATGTGGACCATTTCAATATTTTATGGTATTAATTGATGCCTCAAGTCGATGATCACATGTCTGTCTATTATCTACTCGTAATATGGCATTTGCGAGATTTTTGGCTCAAATAATTAAAATAAGAGCTCAATTTCCTGACTATACGATCAAGAAAGTCAGACTTGACAATGCTGGTGAATTTACGTCTCAAGCTTTCAATGATTACTGTATGTCAACTGGAATTACTGTTGAACATAGTGTTGCACATGTACGTACTCAAAATGGTTTAGCTGAATCATTAATTAAACGCCTTCAATTAATTGCTAGACCATTGTTAATGAAAGCTAAATTACCAACTTCTGTATGGGGTCATGCAATTTTACATGCTGCATCACTAATTCGCATTAGACCAAGCTCGTATCATGAATACTCCCCATTACAACTTGCTTTTGGTCATGAACCTAATATTTCCCATATAAAGATATTTGGTTGTGCAGTTTATGTTCCGATTGCACCACCACAACGAACAAAAATGGGACCTCAAAGAAGGTTAGGGATATATGTTGGATATGACTCACCATCTATAATCAGGTATCTCGAACCATTAACAGGTGGTGTCTTTACGGCACATTTTGCCGATTGCCATTTCAATGAGGCAAATTTTCCAACATTAGAGGGAGAAAAGAAGCCGTTGGAAAATGATATATCATGGTATAATCCATCTTTATCACACTCTGATATTTTAACAAAACAATGTGATTTGGAAGTTAAGAAAATTTTACATTTTCAAGATATTGCAAATCAATTACCTGATGCATTTACTGATATAAAACGGGTAACCAAATCACATATACCAGCTGTGAATGTTCCTGCTCGGATTGAAATTCCGAAGGACATATCCAACAATAATAAAATGAATGCACGCAAGAAACGTGGTCGTCATGTTGGTTCAAAAAATAAGAATCCTCAAAAAAGAAAAGGAGAAAATATTATTAACTCCATTATCGAGAAAACTGTTAATGATGAAACAGAAAATGTGACAAATGAGATAACTCAAGAGATCACCGAACCAAATCCCAATACTGAGATCTCTGTAAATTATGTTAATTCAGGAGTTATTTGGAATCGAAATGAGATGAAAAATATAAGTGAAATATTTTCATATAATTGCTTATGATCTTATGAATGAAAATGATGATCCCGAACCACAATCTGTGGATGAATGCCAAAATCGGGACGATTGGGGTTAAATGGAAAGAAGCTATGCAAGTTGAATTGGATTCCCTCAACAAACGAAAGGTTTTTGGACCTATTGTCCTCACACCTAAAGACGTGGGACCTGTAGGGCACAAATGGGTATTCATTCGGAAAAGAAATGAGAAAAATGAAATTGTAAGATACAAAGCTCGACTTGTTGCACAAGGTTTTTCTCAAAGACCTGGGATTGATTATGGTGAAACTTATTCCCCGGTAATGGATACAATTACTTTTCGATTCTTAATCAGTTTAGCTGTTTATGAAAACTTAAATATGCATCTCATGGATGTTGTCACAACTTATCTTTATGGATCACTTGATAATGATATTTATATGAAAGTCCCTGAAGGACTTAAAATGCCTGAATCATCTTGCTCTAAACCTAGAGAAATGTACTCAATTAAATTGCAAAGATCGTTATATGGTTTAAAACAATCAGGTCGCATGTGGTACAATTGTTTGAGTGAATATTTATTGAAAGAAGGATATATAAATAATTATTTGTGTCCATGTGTTTTTATCAAGAGAACATCATCTGGTTTTGCTATTATTGTTGTTTATGTAGATGATTTAAATATCATTGGCACTGACAAAGAAATTCATTCAACTATGTATTATTTAAAGAATGAGTTTGAAATGAAAGATCTTGGTAAAACTAAATATTGTCTTGGTTTACAAATTGAGCATACTAAAAATGGTATATTAGTGCATCAATCTAATTATACCAAAAGGATTTTAAAACGTTTTAACATGGATAAAGCAACTCTTTTAAATCATCCTATCATTGCTAGACCATTAGCTAAAGACAAAGATCCATTTCGTCCAAGTGAAGAAAATGAAGAAATTCTTAGTTCTGAAGTTCCGTATTTAAGTGCCATTGGAGCTTTAATGTATCTAGCAAATTGTACTAGACCTGATATATCATTCACTGTGAATTTATTAGCCAGATTTAGCTCATCACCCACAAAAAGGCACTGGAAAGGAATTAAACATTTATTCCGTTATCTTCAAGGAACTGTTGATCTTGGTCTATTTTATCCTAACAATGCAGAACAAGAATTGTATGGTTATGCAGATGCAGGTTACCTATCAGATCCACATAAATCCAGATCACAAACTAGATATGTATTCACGTATGGAGGCACTGCTATTTCATGGCGTTCTCAGAAATAGACATTTGTTGCAACATCATCGAATCATGTTGAGATTATTACACTCCATGAAGCCAGCAGGGAATGTGTATGGCTACGATCAATGACACATCATATAAGAAGCACATCTGGCTTACCAATTAAAGAAGGTCCTACAACACTATTCGAAGACAATTCTGAATGCATTACACAGATGAAAGAAGGCTATGTCAAAAGTGATCGAACCAAACAAATACACCCGAAGTATTTTGCCTACACTCAGGAACTGGAGAAGAACAAAGAAATTAATATCCAATATGTTCAATCATGTGACAATATGGCAGATCTCTTTACAAATGCACTCCCTACTGTAACTTTTAAGAAACATGTTCAAAGTATCGGGATGCGTCACCTACGAGACTTATGAAGAATTGGAGATGCCAACTTGAGGGGGAGTTCACACGACTGCACTCTTTTTCCCTTATTAAGGTTTTTATCCCACTGGGTTTTTCCTTATAAGGTTTTTAACGAGGCAGCATAAGACGTGGGCAGAAGACGGATACATAACAAAATTTTCAAACGGCCAAGAGGGAGTGTTATAAATGTGCATGTGGCCTTGTTGTAAATTATGGGAAGATATTATTTATTAATACTAGTATTAGTTATAAGATGATGGGGAATTAATTCTCTTGTCTTCAAATGTGCCTATAAAATGGCAAGAACCATGCATTTGCAAAGACACACAATTGAAAATCAAATCTTGCTTACTCTTACACTTTCCTCTCTAAGTTCTTGAATATATTGTTACACCACCATAGTTTTACTAAATCTATAACAAAGCTTACTTTGATTCAGCCTCAGATCAAGCTCATATGTTTTGCACTCTGTCTCAACTTAGTCCTCTACCTAGGTCCGTACTCAGTTGTATCGTACTGCTATAGTTAAATTTAATTCATGCAATATAACTGGCAATTAAAAAGATCATGTCATGTTTGCACTACCAAGACTCTCTTGACGTGCTCTCATAATATTTTGAGTCCATAATACTCTGTCTCAAGGCCGATATGTATTACTACACTAATATAAGACATTTATTTCTATTTAGAAACACGACTCCTTCCACGAACATTTTAAATCTACTGCGTAAGCTGAAACTACTATATTTGCGACACATTGAATGTGTCAAAAGACTCATCATGATTTTGATTTTGGATAGCAACGTGATAGCAATATATATAGAGATCCTTGTCACATGAAGCCGAATGTTGGGCACTTGCGCACAGTGGGAAGAGCATAAATACTTGCGACCCTTAGTTTCAACATTTGCAATTTAAAATTTGAAAGTGTGACTGTAATGTAAGCTGGTACAGAGTATATCTGTGCAAAAACTTTTCTTTGACTAGGGCGCACATCAACCAATCATGGCCCGACAATTCATCTTCTATACACACTCGATTAATGAAGTTAATTAGCCCCCCCCCCCCCACACACACAAAGCAAATCACATGCCAAACAGCCAAAGTACTGTTTGATTTTCTTATTTTCTTTTGAGTAGTATTTGATTTGAAATCACTTGGATATTTTCTGAAGTCTTTGAGTCAGTCGACTATGGTTTTTGGCATATTATAACACAAATAGCTAGCTGAAAAATTCAAACAAAGAGTTTATGGTTACTAACTACTCGTGGACCAAACTATATATTAAAAGGGTTTTGTTTATCTTATGCTAAAGAAGCTAGTATACTATATAGCATCAACTTTTATTTTCCCAATCTGTTACGATCAGTTAAATGGTGGAAAAAATTGCAATTTTTCGATTTTGATATGTAATAAATGAGTGTAAACTACTATGCTTTGTTTTTACAAATTAAATACAGAAATATTTCAGTATTGTTTGAGGAAATGTTTAAAAAGTTTCATGCATGGACAAAATTGTTGAGTTTTGGACCACATAATGTTCGGGGAACGAAAAGGGCTATGAAATAACAATAAATTATTGCTGTTAATTTCGCCTTTAGTTAACCTTTTGAAATGAGTAGCTAATAATAGCTTACATAATTGATAATTCGCACGTTTAATTACTTTTTGGTGGGCCAAATAACATAAATGGGCACGAAGAGAAACAAACTTTATGTCTTGTAGAAAAATAGAATCCAATCTGCTAACTGATCCAGTCTGATGGCCAGTTTGCTAGTTCGATACGACTCAAAGAACACCACGCTAGAGTTTAAATAAAAATTTCCATATAAATTGGAGGATATGAGTAATTTCAATACGTAAATAGTGTCAAAAGAAAAAACACTTGATATCACCTAGAACAGTTACTCTTCGGATTTTAAACTTTTACCATCATGAATTAGCTACAACTCTATTATCAGAGTACTAATTATGTGGACAAATTAATATTTGTGCCCGCCCTTTTGAAAACAATGCCTAGTAACTTCCGAGTTTTTATAAATACTCTGTAACTATGCCCTTTGGTGATTTTTTTGACCCATGACTGCCAACTTTAAAAAATCTTTTACGTGTCTGCCATACGGCAAAATCCGTACGCCACATCAGGATTTACACTGCCCAAAAATATATACATAAAGGATATTAAATTTAAAATATATTATTTTTTATTATTGAAAAAAAAACCTATCTTCCTCACCCCCTCCCCCCGGCGCCGCTTGCCTGCCCCCCACCCCCACCGCCATCTTCATCACCACCTCACCCCCACCACTCTCGCCCTCACATGCCCCCACTTTAATTTCGATGAAGAATTCGATTTCGATTTCAAATCCCGCCGTCGCTGCCTGCCCCCCACTCCTGCCGCCATCTTCAATTTCGATTTTTGAATCTAAGGCAAGTGTGGTGGTGGTAGTGCTGGTGATGAATATGGCGGCGGGGTGAGGGCGAGCGTAGTGGTGGTAGCGATGGTGATAAAGATGGCGGTGAGGTAGGGGGTAGCAGGCAGCGGCCAGGGGGAGGGGGGGGGAGGTGTCTGGTGAGGAAGATGGTTTTTTTTTTGTTAAATAATAAAAAAATAAAGTATCTTAATATTTTTTTATTTGGATTTCAATTTCAATAAGATATACTTTTATTTAATTCTTCATATATATTAATGAATCAAATATCTTATTGTTTTTAATAAACTAAAATATAATTATTTATATATTTATATATATTAAGGAATTAAATACCTTATTATTTCTAATAAATAAAAATACACTTTTTTTTATATATTTATATATATTAAGGAATTAAATATCTTATTGTTTTTAATAAATAAAAATATACTTTTTATATATTTATATATATATATTAAGGAATTAAATATCTTATTTTTTTAATAAATAAAAATATACTTTTTATATATTTATATATATATTAATGAATTAAATATCTTATTTTTTGTAATACATAAAGATATATATTATATATATATATTATGGAGTTAAATATCTTATTATTTTCATACATAAAGACATTTTTTATATATATTTATATATACTTTGGAATTAAATATCATATTGCTTTAAATATATTGATGCGGCGTAGGGTTTATAACGCGTGGAGTGGCTTTTTTCCATGTGGCAGCCACGTAGCACATTTTTTTTACAGTTTGCAGACACGGGAAGCTTTCAGAATTCTAAATCCCTGCTGGAGGTCTCCAATAATGAGACTAGTGGGCGTGCTAGATCCAAAACGTACGAAATTTAGTAAATATCGTAAAGGCAGATGTAGTAGCGGTTGCAAACCGGGAGGTACACAACTTGGGCAAAAAAATTACCAAAGGGCATAGTTATAGGGCATTTCTAATAACTCAAAACGTACTCGGCATTGGTTTCAAAAGGGTAAACTTACATGACACAAATATGTCAAGTAGTGTTCCTCGTGGTATAGCTCCACGTGTCGTCCATTCATTGGCTGGCAGGGCCTTGCATTTTTCTTGCATCTCATATGAGGGGAGCCTTCAGGGCCTCTACTTGCTCTCTTGATATCGATCTTACCTGCATATAGACTGAAATTGTGGATCGGTTGATACATGTTCGTTGTTAACGTCTCCATGTTACTTTAACAACGTCCAAAATAACGGTGTTCCGAGCAGTAAGCAAAATACTACAAGGGTTTAACAAAAGGTATTTCTCACAACTCTCAAGCTCCTCACTCTTGAATTGCTAGAACTCAACAAAGCAGACACGAATTGCTTTCTTAATTCTAAACCTAGAACTAAAACAACAACTCACAAACTTTGCAAAAGCAAGACAACACTCAACAACTTGTGAATTAATCTTTCGGATTTATTAGCTCTTGTCTCGTGTTTGTATTGATGTACTTCACACCTATATATAGGTTCTTGACTTGGACATAAGGTATGTTGTACACAGTTGGTAATTTGTCTAGTTTCCTTGTCGAACTCCTCTTCATTGTTCTCGCAGTCCTTCTTGAATAATAATTCCTTCGTTAGTAAACCAACTGAGGAAAGACTCCTTCTTCAAATCAGGACTCAAGTTGGATGTTTTCTAGTTGCACTTGAACACTTCTTTCCTTTTAAGTTGGGCGGTTAGCTTAATTAAGGAAACTTCCTATAATGGAAACTTTGAGCGATCAACCTATGACGAGTTTGTTTCCTGAATAATAATCAAAGACAATCACAACTATGGAACTAGATTAGTTAGGTGAATAAGGCAAAACAATATTTAAGACATTCAAAACAAGATTGTAAAACGGATTCTGCCAGCCAATTTTACTCTAACATTGAATTTCTAACATTGCGAGAATACTTGCACTTTCATCGACAAAATGTACCAGTCTAAATAACTCTTTTAAATGGATGCATGACTTTTATCCTGAATAATGTTAATGTAATGGAATGCGTTGTTATAAGCATTGTAAGATCGTAACGATAACACGTATCCTGAATCGTATTACGTGGACGTTGCGTGGTTATACAACACATGAAGTGGCACACAAAAGATGTAGACTATCTGTTGTGTAGAACGTAACGTGTATTGTTTACCTTGTCCACGATATTCCAGATGACATTCTCAGTGCACGGAGGAGTCGTAAAAGAGCCGGCATAGATCTGTGGCATCTTTTCCTCACTTCTTCGGACAGGAATTGGCGCCGCACGGCAATTGGGGCTTTTGCATAGCGCCTTACCATATGCGCGAGTTCGTTCTATTTGTTCTGTATTTGTTAAACATGAATTGAATACATACCTCAAGAATCAGATCTCTACTTTCTTTTCTTAGCACAGGAAAAGAAAAGCCGTTTGCTTAACTTTTAGTTACTTCACCTTGGTGATGAGTGGATCTGGACCTCCATAATCGAAAAGATTAGCTACTAGCCTACTACTGAAACACCGCCCTCGTCAGCAAGTGTGCACCAGATGAAGCTCTGCTAGCTCTGCATATCTGTAATTGTCATTCAGTTAGCAAAACTTGCTTTATTGCTTCTTAATAAAGCTACAAAGTACTGAATAACTATCGCAACTAGAAGTTTTAAGTAGATAGTAAGGAGAATTGTTCGCGCTTTTAGTCTCAAACATGTTTTTTCACGTGGAGATACGTATGATTTCTCTATTATTGAATATGGTCGGCCCCGTTCTAAACAAGCAAAATGGAACAAATAAATTCATACTGTTGCGACTGTGGAGGAGGAAATCGGCTAGATAGGCTTCCTTGAAGAAGGCAATGAATTTTAATAAGTTTACATTAAATTATTTTTATTGCTATGTAATATAATATGGAAAATACTATAATAATTTCGATTTATTTACTTTGTGTAGAATGGACAAGCCTGATTCAAATACAGCAACGGCTACTATTTGATCATCTCCAATATCGCCAACAGTTGATGGATGATTTAGGATTTCAAAGGTACTAATAATTTATTTTTCATTTACAATTACATAAATTTTAAAATTTTTAGTCTACTAACTTTTTGATGTTTTTTGATGTTTCATCTTTGTACCTTAACTTGAAAAAGATTAGCGAGAAGAAATGGTAGAAGTCTCAAGTCTTGAAAGTTGATAATAGAGTTGAGGTCTTGGGACTCATTTTGTCTGATTGACATATGTTACTTGTTGGATTGTATTGTTTCATGGCTTGATATTGATGTCATGTTGAATAATTCCACTCTCCATTTCATGTTGATGTGTCGCTTTTGTACTTCGATATTTTGTTAATGTTTTGTATTGGTCTTGTTATCGTATTTTCGTCTGCTCCCAGTCGGCTAGTCCTATGTTGGTATGTGCTATGTTAACAACTTAGTATGCTTGTAAAAATTGATCTTGTTATCATTTTTTTTTGTTTGCTTGGATTGGAATGTTAGAAGGTTTATCAATTATTTTTTAGTAACAAATTTTTTTATGCAAATGGAGATGCTTAATGGAAAACTCACTACTTTTGCTAACATTTTCAACTTAACCCTGCGAATTTCCTCAAATTTAGTGTACTAAACCTTCGGTTACACACAAAAAAATGTTACATTAGTGAACTTAGTATGTAACACAAGCAAAATGTATTTTAAGCCACAACTTCACAAAAGAAACTTACAAAATAGTATATTTAACTTTAACATCATCATTTGGAACGAAATTGTCAACTACACCAGTCTTACCAATAGAAGATCCATTACGAAAAGGTCTATTTCGAAAGAAAAAAGGTCCGGAATGGTCTTCTATTTGGCTTTTTACAGTTTGGACAATTTGGCTGGTTAGGAATGATTTTATCTTCAAGGGCGATCAGAAGTCGATTATAGAAATTGTTGATTTGATTAAAGTTCGTTCTTGGGTTTGGATCAGAGGTAGAGTTAGACATTTTGTTTACTCTTTCCGTGAGTGGTCTGAGTTTTCTATGTATTGCCTTTGCTAACTTTGTAACTTGGAGTATGTCTTATACCCCTCTTTCTCAATAATAATTTATTTCGCCGTTCAAAAAAAAAAACCAATAGAAGATCCATTACAGTCACACACAAAATATGACTAATCATCATCAGAGTCAACGTTGTTCCCATGCTCATTTAGGCTTCTGGCATCTTCAGCTCGATAAAAGATGCATCGATCAGTATAAGACACACGAGTCCCCTAAAACCCTCGATTTCTATTGGCAAAACTGAGAACGAACAACGATCACCCACAAAAATGAACGGATCATCTATTTTTCTTCTTCTTCTTCACAAGAACCCATTTCTTTGCAGCCTTATCTATCCTATAAATGACTATCTCAACATTTGTTTTCTTAACCAGAATGTCCTTCCAGAAAATATCCTAGAATTAGGGGAACATTTGAGGATTTTGTAATAAGGTGCAAAAAATCATTTATAACCGTTCAATGACATTGATTTTCAATGTTTATTAAGGATGTAGGTTGTATAAATTCATCACTAAGGAAGATCAAATTGTGTCTTGCATGGGTAAATAATTGTACCTTTTTGTTTTCACCAAATAATCATGAATAAGATGTCTTCAGACTCTATGGTGAAGAAGAAAAGAAACGACAAATTGTTTGGGTTGAAAATTAAGATTGATTCCTAGTCCTATCTTGCGGAAATCTCGAACCTAATTTATTAATCAAAGCGCAAAAAAAGAGAAATCATAAATTATAAATGAAAAAGAGATTTTTTAAATAAAGAGAGAAAATTAATAAACAATAATAATCATAAACATACAATTTTATTAACATAGTACACTATAGATCACTACATATTTGCCACATATTGGCCAAGAAGTCCAGCGAAATATCAAATTGCAAGGTTCTTCCAGGAACATCGATTCCAGGGAACTTTCCTTTATAATTCACGACATCATGAAGTTCATTAAAACAAAGATGCGCATGAGTCCATTTACGGTGTCCAAACTTTTTATACTAAAATCTTTCACATTCATCTATTGCCATCACCGAAAAATCTTAAGCATCAACGCATGAAGAAACGACAATTTTCTAGCAAACCTAAACCATAACCAGAGTGTGGATTAATCGTCCCAACACTGACTTTTTGAAGAGCATAAGACTTACAGATTTCAGAAACGTGAAATTAGAGCACGTTCAACACATTGGGCATAAGTGTTTATTTTATGAGTAATAATACATGGCAGACCGAAATCCTTGATTTACAAAGAAGAGTGGGGGGGGTCATATATATAGACTTTTCAGAGTAGGCTCGTAGGTAAATGTCCTCGAATGGCGGTAAGAGCTAGCTCTAATAAGCTTTTGACACATATCGTGTTTGATGAAGAGATAAGAATTTCGAGGAGCTTCTGAGTCAGCTTTGGCTTTGATGTGTACTGATCTTTAAAATGAGATAAGAATTTCGAGGAGCTTTTGATTCATCTTTGTCTTTAATGCGTAATGATCTTTGAAATAGGATAAGATTTTTGAGGGGTTCTTAAGTCCACTCTGGCTCTAATGCGTACTGATCTTGAAATGAGATAAAGTTTTCTGAGAAGCTCCTTGTCAGCTCCATCGTTAATGCGTTAACCGCCACTTCGTAAGAGGATTCATATTTCCTTGTGCTATTAGGAGTCCCTCAATTCTTCTCGTATTCGTAGAATACGAGAGGGATTTAAAGCGTTGCTTTAGGAAACTCAAAAGTCAGTCTTTAATGAGACGCAACTCTCTGTTTTACGTTACTGGATTGGACGCATTGATTAGGGGTGTAATTATGACGAGCAAGTTGTGCATGAGGTGGCACGACTCTTGATGTTTGGTTCGACACATGCTTTTTCACAAATCGCTTCATTTTTGGATGGGAATTAAATAACACCATTCCCCCATCTATAAAAATGGGTATTTCGCCATTTCTCGTACTCATCACGCGAACAACAATTTATATTCTTCCTTGCAAGAGAAAGCTTTGTTCTTCCAATTTCTTCTTTTTCTATAACTTTCAACTTGGCTTTCATGTATATCTTTAATGGCTTCCAATATTCTTGCTGCAATGGCTTCTTCTGGTGGGAACACGGGTGTGACGTCGTCAATAACTGGAAGAGGAGTTTCGGGGCAAGGTGGTTGCTTCGTTGGGTCAACTTCCCCGCGATGGAGAGGGTGGAGGCGGATGCCAAACATATTCGTGTTGGCGACATTCTCTCCATTGTTACAGAGACATTCATGGTGGACAAGTTCAAAGAGTAATCGTGGATGTTTCGACGGTGGACTTTAGGGTTCTCTTCCTATTGATAGGCCTAATAGGCCTTCTACTGAGTTCTTAACACTATACGAGGCCCAAATTAAAGCGGAGCTACAAGCATTGATTCTCCTCTTGTGAAGTCTTTCAGGTGTGTGGGCTATCTCCTAGCCAGATGGCGCCTAATGGGTATTCGAGCCTAGCCTGCTTTGTATTCATGTGCTTGATAAAAGGAGTTGGGTGCACAGTGGAGCGTTTCTTGGCGGTGTACGGGGTGAGCTTATCACGTTTGGGGGATCCCTTTTATTATTTAACTCCTCGAAAGGGACACTCTCAATTTTTGTGTAATACTTCCTCGTCTTTCAGGGCTTGGAAATCGCACTTCTTTTTCGTTCGTCCCTTGGAGGCGTCGTGTTTGATCCATTACGCCTGGCAGAAGGGGCCTTTGGTCCAGAATTCTACTCGTTTGGATGTTGTGATGCAGACAATGCGTGAA
Organism: Linaria vulgaris; assembly: GCA_948329865.1. NCBI lineage: Eukaryota > Viridiplantae > Streptophyta > Magnoliopsida > Lamiales > Plantaginaceae > Linaria > Linaria vulgaris. The sequence continues at coordinate 81,865,025 of OX415253.1, forward strand.
GAGGGGGTTTTATGTACCATGGATGATGCTACAAACTCTTTGATCCTAAGGTTTTGGATTTTTTCAATAAGAGCAACAATCTTTTGTTCGTGGGACATGGTCGTTAGATGCTCCTCTAGGTGGATTCGAGCGTCATTTGTAAGTATTTTATGGGGACCATGGTGTGCGTATCTTTTTGAAATTCTCTTGTGCTTAATTTTAAAGTTGGTATATTCATGTGCACGTATATCGTAGAGTTGCTGAAGCAGGGGAGTGGCATAGGTTCGGCTTTCAAGGAAGGTGACTAGGGGGAAAACGAGGCTTCAGATGGATTGGGGGATCGAGGAGGTGCATCGGAGGGCAGGGGTGCGGGTCTAAGTGAAAAGAAGAAAAATAAGAGTAAAAATGAGGATGAGAAGAGGACAAGGGTATCTCTAGTGGGAGTTCCTCGGTTGTAGGAGGGTCGGGGGTGGAGATACAGAGAAGAAGGGGGTAGAGGATGTTTCTACGGAGTTAGTGGTGATCTTGTCCAAAGAAATGGCTGCGCCTTTCTCGGACATGGAGACAAGGAAACGTTTTGAGTCTTTCTGACAACCTTCTGCTAAGGCTTTTACGGAGACGCCTCATGCTAGTTATTCGAGGATCTTTTTCGGAAGGGGACTTTAGTGACATCAACGCTCATAATGATAAGGGTGCTCAAATGTAAAATGTATCTTCTTCTGCTTCTCTGTCTGTGGTAGTGCGGGGCGGAGAGTCTCCCGAGGGTGTGAAGGTGGAGCAACTACGACCCCTAGGTCCATTGGTTTGGAGTAGCGGTGAATCTTCGAAGGAAGTAAGGGTTCAAGAGCTATAAGAGGAGTTAGGTGGTCAAGTGGAGGTTGGAGAAGTGGCCGAATTGAGGGGCTTATTGTTTCTGTCCTTGTGGTAGAGTCATCTGTGGCGACAAAGTTGCATTCCAATTCACGCCGACCTTTTGACAAGGTAAACTCTCATTTTGTCTTTTGAGGACACCCTTCATAGGATGTGAGGAGATAAATATATTGTTTATTTAGACAATGAATATTTACTAACTTTATCTTGGTAGGCCTCCGCTTCGATGGGGAGGGTTTGGGACTTGTATGATCAGGCGGCAGCTCGAGTGGCAGAGCTGAAAGAAAGAGTGCTTATACTAGAGAAGCAGGTGGCTCATCAGAAAAATGTTTCATTGGAGCAGTGGAATCGGCTCATGGCGAAGTACGAGGTGGTGGAAGAGCGGAGAGAGGAGGCGGCTCAGGCGGCAAAGGCCCATAGACATGAGCTGGAGGAAATGCACATAACCCTAGATGTTGCAAGTATAGAGAGAGAAGAGGCCTCGGTAGAGGGTTGGTAGGCATGCAGGGCCAATGACCAGTTAACAAGGTGCTTCGTCTTTAGGAGGCCTTAACCAAAGCTCATTTTGATGCGGTATCCACAGTGGAGAAGGTGGCTCAAGATATGACGCAGATTCACCAAGAGTACATTGATCGTGAGGCAAGGATGGCTAGTATACATGACGAGCATACGTACAAGATGGTGAAGGAAGTTCCTCTGGGGACGGTGGATCGATACAAGGGGTCCAAGAAGCGCGAAGCCAAACTCAAGCGATATTGTATGGACCATGTTTTGTTCGGCTTCTGGGACTGTCGAGTGAAAGGGATAGAGCTTGGTTTGTACAAGGATGATGCGGATATTTCGAGGCTTCATCTCAAGAAGAAGTTCTACCTTTGTTTGGGACTAGGGACAATTCTTTTAGTCCAGCAGTAGGGCTGAGGATTTTGGCGGCGCCCAAGATCCCTGAGGCGGCGAGTGTCGAGATAGAAGAGGAAGAGGAAGAGGACGAGGGGAGGTTTGAGACTCAGGAGGATCGTGCGCGCAAGATAAGGGAGGGGAAGCGGCCGACCTCTTAGCGTTGTTTATTATTTTTTTAGTTCGTGTATTTTTATTTTGTCTTGCGAGTAGATAGAGTAACTTGTACTTTAGCACTATGAATAAAACTTGATGATCTTTTTATCAAAGTTGCTTATACATACATATAGAGGAGTTAAAAGTAAAGAGAAAGGTTTCTATCAAAGATTGCATATTTAAATCTTAGGGCAAGGCTCGAAAAATGGGATTTTGAGAGCATAAGATAATTGAAGAAATGATAAGACATTAAAAAGGGGATTTTAGGGATCGAGGTGTGTTTAAATAGAGGGAGTTTATTTTTGAATAAATGGGAGTGCCAGGACAGTGGAAGCGTATTTTTCCTCTTTTTTTTTAATTATAGCGGTCTCCTCGATTTGTTGGGTTCTTCGTAAGGCAGTCACAGTTGTTGCACGTGGTGAGTTTATTTTGGGCGTGAAAGAGTGCCCAAACCGTCTCCAGGGCCGCGAGATCCCTTCGTAATGTGGTCGTTCTTGGGGATTGCGGTTCCCCTCGAACTGTTTCAGGTTCATGTGATCCCACGTGGTTGAGTTCCCTTAGAGTCGTAAGTCTCTTTCGAGGATGTGCATACAATGGTATGGAAATGGGCTATGTATGTATATGATGGTATGATGACAAGGTATAGTCAGTTTAAGACGTGAATAAAGGAGAATAGTACTTACGCGTGTGACAGGGAGTAAATTTTGGTTCGTATGGGATTTTCCTCTTTCCCTATTGCCTATTGGGGGAGACCCTTTGAAGGGGAGTCATGAGGTTTTCAGAGAGTGGCCAAGATCGTGCGGGCATTTCAAGCCGAGTTTGTAACGTTTGGGCTTTTTTAAATGGTACAAATGTTTCGAGCAGAACCTCTTTTTTTGTTTGGGGGGGAGAAGCACAATTCTCTTCAAGGATTTTTTTTTTATCAAGGGATTCTTCATATATTTGACGGGGTGGCTTCGAGGAGGACACATGGAAGGGGCGTATTTGTCGCGCTGGCAGTGCGATATTTGAGTTATCTTGTTGTGTCAAGTGACACCTAGACAAGATAGACATGTCATAAATTCGCTCATTTAAATGCATTCATGTTCGCCTGCAATGGTTTGTTTGTTCGCCCACGTGGAATTCTGTTACGTCTCCACGATTTGAACATGTACCAACGAAGGGTCGTGGCAGTTTCTTCGAGCAGGCATACATGCGAACTGAAGAGGTGCTTGAGGGGGTCTATAAATACCGCACGAGTTCCTTTCCCTCAAATTATCTTTGCTTTTATGTCTTCATCCATTTCAGAGTATATTAGCACACTGAAATCTTCCTAGTTCTGGTGGGACTATTTCGCTCTCTCTTTTTCTGGTAGAACATGGTCATGGAGCGGGCGGTTTCTGAAGTGTCGGATCGTATCCACGAAGAATCTGACTATACAGGAAATTCTAGTTTACTCACTAGGTGGTCCCCCTTTCAGTGATGGCAGGATAAGGTTCGAGCAGGCACCCCATGCCAGGTCATGGGGAGGCCACATTATTGGAGGCGAGCGTGCTTCAAGGGCACGTTGTCAGCGTGTGGATCGTCTTAAGGCTATGGCTAGATTGTGCCGTAATCGGGCTAATCAGGAGGTGTCAGATCGTGGTGTGGGAGAAATGTAGACTTGGATGAAGGCGCTTCCACATCAAGGGTTCCCTGCCAGGCGACGAATGAAGTAAGGGTTGCGTTCCTTCAGAGCAAGCCTTATAATCCCCCTCTTGCATGGCTTGGCTTGTTGCTAGGTTATTTTGAGCCGAGCTCCATTGTGGGGGAAAGGAAAGTAAGGAGTATTTCTAGTACGATGTCAGATGAGGGTGTGCGCAGACTGTTCGATGGGGTTTTTCTAGATATTTCCTGGTTTAACTTTCTTATCCCATCGGACGTTCAGAGGGCGTAAGATCCTCCCACATGCTTTTTAACAGTGTATGCTAGTCAGATTCGATACGGTCTTCGATTGTTTTTTCATCCCTTTGTGCGAAATTTGCTACAGTTTTTGCAATTTTGCATGAGTCATTTTCTTTCTTTTTTGTTCCTTTTTATGACGGGGTTCATATTGTGCTGCGAGCTGCTGGATGTCCTTTGTACCCCCTTTCAATTTGTGGCGCCTTTTCCTTTACGAGTCGCCTCTTTCGATCCTCCTTTCTTTTGTTTCGAACCGTCAGAGTCTTCTTTCTTTCTGAAGGTTTGTGGTTTTACGGGCGAAAGGAATAACTGGTGAGAGGAGTTCTTATATTTGGCCCCCCGGGAAGTGGTGGTGTCGTAGTGAGGGATTCGTACAAGGCGGGGTACGAGTGTGACAAGGATGCCTCCATTTTTAGAGGAGCGGGTGAGGCAAAAGTTAGAATGGAAGGGTTTATATGCGGGTCGCTACGACGTGGTTTTTATGCTAAACTATCCGATAGCTATGATCATGGTTGAGTTGCAGCAGGCCGCTGAGCTATGATCATATGAGTCCCTTGTTTAGTAAGCACTTCTCTTTTACTCTCCCTCCTCTTTTTTAACCGTCTCTTTCTACATCATTTTGATAGTTGTCGTTAATTGCCTTACATCATTCTACTAACCATTACGGATGGGCTTTGAGGGCTGAGATGGGAGTTTATGCAAGGGAGGCTTATTTGCTAGCTCTCCTCATTAACCAACAGGTCTTGGCTAATGAAGGGTTACTGGAACCATTGCCAAAGGAAATTGATTCGATGATTTTCATCTCCGACTTGCCTACTCCTCCGGTTGAGATATCCCCAAGGCTTTTGTCGGGCTTAGGCCAGGGCATATTTTGTGCGAAAGGTTGTGTTTATCTTGCAAATCTGGAGAAGGTTCAAGTCGTACATTTCGCCCTTCTAATGTCCAGATTGGGGAGTTAGGGTTGTCTTATTTGTTGGGTATGGTGGACGGTCTTTCCCTTTTTACGCGAGTGTTGGGAAGTCTGGAATATTGCAGGTCGTATCTGTGCGGGCTTCATAACGAGCGGGATAGGGAGTTCCTTCTTTCTTTTACTTTCTCGACTTTGCAAGATGACTTTAGTAGAACACTTGTGAGGTATGTGTCCTTCTTTTTGCATTCGTATTGGGTTGTTCTGTGCACAACTTTTAGTGACCATTTTTTTTTTACTTTGATGGGAAGTAGTTGCGCATTTGGTGGAAGCCATGGTTTAATGTTTTTAGACCGCTCCCTTTAGTACCAGTGCTTCAGAGGTGTTGTCATAAGCTTGAATTGGCACTGAGGGAGGCTCAATGTCAATTAGAGCAGAAGGACGCAGAGATCGAGGCATTGTGGGCCATGAACGTACAAAACTCTGACTGAAGTATGGAAATGTTGGTGTGGAATTTGAAGGTTACGAATGATCAGTTGAAGCAGACAGAGGAATGGCATGAGGGTTTGCTCTTTTGTCTTGGTTAGTCAGGCGAGATGCTTCGTGCGGAGAAGAAATAAAAAATGAATACAAGCATCTTTTAATGGACTTAGGTCGTCGGTTCGAGGAGAAGTTGGCAAAGGCGCAGGCCCAAGCCGCCTTGGGTGGGGCAAGTATAACGTGCACGGGTGATTAATTTGATGATGGAGAGCGGCAGTTTATGTCGATGGGCTATAATATAATCCATCATGTGGTTTAGTCGATGCAAGGGTTCCCTCTGGACTTGGTGGTGGATCCCGTGATGGTGGGTCCTTCCATCTCTAGACCTTCTTCTTTGAAGGGAGCAGAGAATTCTGAATTGCCGGAATTGGGGCGGATAGGCGCATCCATGTCAAGTCCCCGACCTCCATCAGCGTCTTTGATAGAGGTGTCAGATGGCGTCCGTCGAGCAATGGTGCGAGAAGGAAAACATCAAGCTCTTTGATTAAAGAAGGGTTTGGGTAGGTGTAGGGGGTTTTAAGGGATATTTTTTGTCCGTCTTTATATAGTAGGGTGGTGGAATTTTTGTTAAAAAAAATAAAAGGCTTTTGTATCCTGGGCTTTTTCAAGAGGAACGAAGGAAATATGAATATTTTTAAAATACGTTGGGGAAGCCTCGTATATATAATCAAGTGGGCGTACATAGTTTAACTTTGTTTGTGCTTTTGAATGGACCTGGCTTTCTTATTTGGTATTTGTTTTTTGCCTACGAAGCGGTAGTGGTGCGACAAAGGGGTTCTTAGACTTATATTTTCTCAACTGTTGATTTCTTTTTTATCTCCACCTTCTTCTTTTTGTTTTATAAACAAGGGAAACTACTAGGTTTAAGTTTGGGAGCGAATCGAGCTACGGCCAAGGAAGGGGCTTGCGGAGTGGTTAGTTTTTCGTACCAAGATGCTCCAGGGTTCGTCGAGTTCTTCTTTTCGCCAGGGTAGCTGGTTTTCATGGGATTGATAGAAGGGGATGAGTACGGGCTTTCTTTATGTTTCGAGGGTTCACCAGGAACTTTCCTATATTTGGACCTTTTCTCAAGTGCAAAAAGATCCTTCTCACATACGATGCCATTTGATGATATGTGAATTATAATGTTGCGAAGGGTCGGTCTGTCCCGGTCCAAAGATTAAAAATCGTAAATAAAAGAGAATAATAGTTTAAGTATTTATTTCATGAGTAATAATAGACGACGGACCGAAGTCCTTGCTCTACAAAGAAGAGTGGTGGGCCATATATATAGACTTTTCAGAGTAGACTCGTATGTAAATGTCATCGAATGGCGGTGAGAGCTAGCTCTAATCAGCTTTTGACACGTATCATGGGTCTTGATGAGATGATATGAATTTCGAGGAGCTTCTGAGTCAGCTTTGGCTTTAATGCGTACTGATCTTTGAAATGAGATACGAATTTTGAGGAGCTTATGAGTCAAATTTGGTTTAATGCGTACCGATCTTTGAAATGGATAAGATTTTCAAGGGGTTCCCGAGTCAGCTCTGGCTCTAATGCGTACTGACCTTGAAATGGGATAAAGTTATTCGATGAGCTCCTTGTTAGCTCCATCGTTAATGCGTTAACTATCCCTTTGTAAGAGGATTCATATTTCCTTCTGTTATCAAATATATTACAGTAATACTAGAGTAAAAAACTGATACAAACACAGTAAACATAATAACACATTACACGCTTAGATTAGATGGTTAGATTTACACTTACACATTCATTCATACACACTAATACACAAAAACCTTGGTCCTCAAAATTTCAAGGCAACTCACAATGCCACCCATCCTCTAGTGACCACCGCCCACCACAACGCCACAATCCCATAAATATCTCACACTATCTCTGCCTCTCAGTTTTTTCCTCCCTCTCAAGTCTCAACTCACACACATCATACAATTTTTTTCTCGACATGTTCTCCACGATGCAATGTCTCCGCCACTGTACTCTCGAACCTCCAGCTCTCAACCCTCACGCCCTATCTCTTGAAATATATATAATTATAAATGCTTAATTTTTCCTTTTTTAAAACCTGATTCATGAATTGAAACTTTTTTAAGGAATTGTACATGAAAAATTACAAGCTTGTAATGGTGTGTGGTGTTTGGTGTTTGGTTGTGATGAGAATTTACCTAGTGTAATCTATGTACTAGTTTTTTCAACACTTTTATATAGTTCTTGGTGCATATTTATTGGTCTTCGTATCCTTTTGTCATTTTATAGGTTTCGGTCGAGTCAAGACAAAATAAAGGAAAAATAGCACAAAATGGATGTTTCTGGAAGGTAATGCAATTAGAGCGTGATACTGCACCATTGCAAGCGCCACAACACTAAGCAAAACGATGCAACCCTAATCTCTTACACAAAAAGAAGCCCAACAGCTGGCCTAGAGGAAGCGGATTCGTGCAACCATAGAGGTTGTCGCGCGACACGCGCAATCCCTATCGTATGTGGCACGAGCTACGCCATGATCGACACAATGTGTGCCACCAACACAGAACCAACACGACATCGGCGTGACAAGTGCGAGATGCACTAACGCATGTGCGACATGGCCGCGCGACACTACATGTCGCACATCTTATGACAACTTGTCTTTTCTTGTGGCTTAACCTACATCCGACCTAGGGAAACACGCTTTACCTATATATAGGAGAGGACGACCATCACTTATGTATTGCTCATAATTGATTTCATCATCTTTCATAGTTTTTAGTTATGCTAGAGAGAGTTGTGAGAAAGTTGTGAAAAGAAGATAGAAAACACCATTAGAGTTATGTTCTAGTTTTTTCATATTAATGAGTCAATAGTTTGTGAAGAAGAAGATAACAAGTATTCAAGAAGATAACAAGGCATCAACGTTCCACCGAATTTGAGAAGCTTTATTTATCTCATTTATTTTTGTTCATGTTATTTAACTCTTTATTTGTTGAATCCAAGACTATGAGTTGGAAAACTACTCCGTGTTTGGAGTAGGGAAGTAGCTCTGATTTATGAGTATGTTTATTTGTTTTTTTTATTTGTGTTTGAGAGTTCATGTGTCTAGTGTGACGTTCTTATTCTACATGATTAGTCTTACTCTCGTTGGATGAACGAAAGCACTACACTGGGACCGTCATAGTGTAGATGTTCATCTAATTATGTATATATGTGATTTGTGACTTTGATACGCTAACACAACTATTGTGCAACCTCTAGATCACGCTAAATAATCTTAATTATGTACATTTTGTTAACACAAATTGGATGAGTTAATTGGATTGAAGACTTAATATCTTTTCTAAAACAAATGAAAAATGGATTGATTTCGATAACACGACAAGTCATTAGAGAATTAAGGATTTTATAGTTATGATAGCTCCAGCTATAGGTCACAAATTAATTAGACACTAATAACTCAAGCACGTAATCAAACATCTCAGAGAAGTATAAGGAGTTTGTTTATGAACTATTGTGGTTAAATCATTATTGAAACCCAACCTTCTAACATCTTTTAATAATCTGTTTAAAACTAAACCAATTATCCATCAATCATCCTAAATTATATCTTCTTTACTTTTTATCTTGTATTAGTTTAGTTAATTTGATCTCTTGAGTTCAATCTACTTATTAATTGCTCTCATTGTATTCAGAACGTTTTATTGCATTCAAATCATTCTATTTGCATTCATATTATTTTCATTGCATTTTACTTTAGTAGTTCATGCTTACAAAACTATTTTTCAAAACATGCATTTATAGTTTTCTGCATTCAAAACATTTTGGCATTCACATAGCATTCATCTTACAAGTGACAACCATTAGTGTTTTTACATTTAAGTGATTCTGATAAGCAATCCATTACTCCCTAAGAATATGATACTTGGTTCGTAACTATACTTATCATTTTATTATTACTTGACCGTGAACTTGTAGAAAGAAACATAGGTGTGATATGCCATACTCATACTAAGTTCATAAACATCGTTTGTGTTCCCATCAAGTTTTTGGCACCGTTGTCGGAGAGTAATGGTAGTGAATTGTTTGATTCATTAAAGCTTATTTGTTAAGGTATTAATCTATCTTCTAATTGCTGTAACGTACTATGCATAGAATCATTCAACGGTCATCTGCCACTATCTTTCAACAAAGGAGCAAGTGGCAACATTTGCACACCCTCTGACGAGAACTTGCCGGTGGAAGGATTTGGAGTCTTGAAGAACATTGAGGAGGTGAAAAGTAACACGATTTTCAAAAATTCATGCAAGGAAAGTATAGCATGGATCTCCTCAAAATAATAGAGTGAAGACAATTTAGAGGAGACCCAGAGGAAGACCCCGACCCGCATTTTGAATTGGTGGCCATGAAATGCAAGGATTTTGGATGGGATGATGTCAACATTGTCGAGTGTTGTTTCCTATTTCGTGCAAAGGAGATGCACGAGCTTGGTAAGATGGAATCTACAACAAGAAATCCTATTCATGGGAACAATTGCAGAGAAATTCTGCCACAAATTTATGACAACTGAAGGAAAGCATAGGCTACATGAGACAATCCTTAGCCTCAAACAAAGTGATGGAGAATCAATTGCTGATATGTGGACAAGGTACCAACACAAGATCACATCTTTTACACAATGCACATCTTTTACACAATGTGATCTTAGCGAGGAGGTACTATTGAGGAATTTCTACTATGGCTTGGAGTTTGATAACGAAATGTTCATTGACTCAATCACTCTGGACGGATACTTAAAAAGGCAAACCGATGAAATCCACAATTTGGTGGAGAAAATCTGTATGTATAAGCCAAGTGGAAACAAAACATCATGGTGGATTTACTAGTCAATCTCAAACCGAAGAATACACCCATCACAATAGAAGAGAGAAGAAAGGTTTTGTTGAAGTTCAAGTAATACGATGATGAGTTTATTTCAACAACATGGAGGCGCTACAAGATGACTGCAAGGTTATATCCCCCCGGTGTGCTTACACTAATTCGTCATATTAGCTCATTCTATCATTGCTTGAAGCCAATGAGCAAGCACACTTTGGACAAATTGGCAAAATGAGAGTTTATGAACCTACAACTTCACAAGGGACAAAACTTGTTAGATACTTTGGCAAAGTATGAGGACAACCATTTTCCACCAAAGGTTAATGCAATCGTCAAGAATTTAAAAAATACCCTTACCAATAAGTTGAAGAACAATTGTTAGTTTGAGCATTCAACATAGTTGAACATGAGCTTGGAAATTGAATTGAACTGTTAGTGTGAGTTCGAACTTGAACTACGAAATTCGGTCTTCTATCAAAATTGAGGTCTATCAAATTAGATATTCAGTACAATTTTGAATACATGTTGCATAATCATGACCTACGAAGTATATTAGTTGAGTTCGGTCTTCACTAAAAACAATATGCCAACTTCATGAAAAGCTTACTCTAGCTTAGCCACCGTTCGAGCTCACCAACTGATTAAAGACTCTTAAAGAATCTGGATTAGGCTTGCCATTTTCTGTTCCTGTAGGTAGTCAAATCAGCACACAAGGATAACCTTCATGAGTTTTTTTTTTTAAAAAAAAAACATTTGAGCTAAATTAGTTTTATTTCTACATTCTTTTTTATTATTATTATTTTCCTTCTTTCACTTCGTATTGCTAAAATTTATTTTCGAACATAACTAGTAAGAAATTATCATGTTTCTATTACATCTTAAGGGCCTGTTTGGTTGCAGAGACAGTTATATATGTAGATTAACTATTACTCAGTTAAAATAGTCTTTTATTTCATATGCGTAACAGTAACCGTGTTTGGTTGGAGAGTTGAATAAAGTTACTATTTTATCTTGATTTATAAAACGTGTTTGGTTCATGTTATGTGCAACGGCTATTTCTGGATATTGCAGGTAATTACCTTATTGCCCCCATTTTATTAAGAAAATATACACCAAAAATATTTTCAAAAAATATCACGTTCACCTCCCAAGCAATATTCACAATTAATTATGTCCTTAACTAATTTGAAGTAAAACATTTTTTTTAATTACATTTTTTTAATTACATTTTTAATTACATTTTTTAATTACATTTTTTTAATTACATTTTTTTAATTACATTTTTTAATTACATTTTTAATTACGTTTTTTAATTACATTTTTTAATTATATTTTTTAATTACATTTTTTAATTACATTTTTTTAATTACATTTTTTAATTACATTTTTTAATTACATTTTTTAATTACATTTTTTTAATTACGTTTTTTAATTACATTTTTTTTAATTACATTTTTTTAATTACATTTTTTTAATTACATTTTTTAATTACATTTTTTAATTACATTTTTTTAATTACATTTTTTAAATTACATTTTTTTAATTAAATTGCTGCATAAAAAGATTAAAATTGAAGAAACAGTGGTAAATAAGTCATTTCGTCGGGTGAGCTGGATGACTAAAAAGTGAGATAAAATAATAACACGGGGGGTAGATATTATTTAAGTTGAGAAAGTGAGATAAAGAGCGGGCCTCAGCTATTAAATCAAAAAGCCCATTTGCATAATCATTCAAACCAAACTGGTTTTAAGTGAGATGAGGGCAGTCATGTATCCTCATCACTGCAACCAAACACCCTCTAAATGTTTTACTTATCATTTGGACAATATTATAACAACTACGTGTCTCAACATGAAAGTAAGGAAAACAGGAACACATGGAATTTTATAGTGGTTCGTGGCTCAATAGACATAATGTACTTGGCTTTCGTTAATCAACTCAAGTCTTATTTCGTGTAATATATGACTTGAGTCACTTAGGATTTACTTATACTAGTAATTTAGACTTTCTATAATTACTTTCCTAAGATGCGACGGCTTACTATAGTACTTCACTTGAGTTCAGAAATACTCAAGTACACACGAAGTTCCTTCGCCTTGGTAGTTCTTAATCAAATTACTATAAAATAATTTTGACTCTCAAACAAATAAAATGACAATAGACTTAGGCTCTAATCTCTTGTCTTCAGATGTCTTCGACTCACCTGCTTTTATAGAGTGTAGAGGCTCTCTTCGAAAGGCCAGCTGTTGCACCAGATTCTCTGATCCTTTGGACACCTTGCAAGCCTTCCATAATTCATCCAATATTATTATGCATAAAAACAAAATATTCCAATGTATATGCATATTATCGCGTCTAAATTTATTGGAAACAAACCGATTCATACAAGTACAAATAAACGATTCCAGAATTAGCCGAAACTTCTTTCCTAATATATATCCTAAAGCGCCATGATCTTGTAATTATGGGAAGCCAAAGATTCACTTCCATAATCTCACCTAACCTCTTCTCTTAAATAACTTTATAAAACAGGATCACAAATAGCTCTGAAACATATTATTTCAAAACACAATCAATAATATAATAATTTACTTAATAATAATTAAACCAAAATATTTGGTTCTAACATTCTCCCCTTTGATTTTGTTTTGACATCAATAATACTAGGATTAGGCGTAAAAGAATATCATCCAAAATAATTAAGTTGCCTTAACATAAAAATATAATATTCAGTTGCAATAGAAAGCGCAACATTTCAACCCAAAAAAACATAAAGTGTTCAAACTAGAAAAAAGGAAAAAAAAACTTGCAGAAATTTAAAATTGTTCAACCATAATTGACATAAATAAAACAAAAAAAGGCAACAAGCAGCAACTTCCCCTAACTCTTTGCTTCTCCCCCTTGTTATCACAACAAAATTAATTGTCAGGTTGACGGCTCTCAAGGTGAGCAAGAGTCTCGTGCATGGCATCCAACACACTTTGCATCCTCTCTTGGTTGGTAGCTTGGTGAGCCAACTCCATGTGAATGCCCTCAAGGTGGATAGCAGTGGACGTCGTTCCTTCGTGCTTTGTGGGATTGCTGTTGGATTGAGCAGTCTTCCGGGGAGCAGTGTTAGGTCAGTGCGCTGCAGGACCTCGCAGCTTCACGCATCTCATTGGAGATGAAAATCTGTTCGCCTTTGACACTAGGCACTAATTGTTCTAACAGGACCCGGTAGATCAGAGAAAGGAAACCAATAGACAATTTCACCTTTCGTTGAAAAGCCTCTAAGTAGATTCATCCAAACACCACTTTCTCCATATTGATGGAAATATCCTTTCCCAAGTGATTTTCCTTTTTTCACATCATTTTTATTTGAACTAGGCCAGACTAATATCTATGTATCTTTCACCAAAAACTCATCTCGGGCCTCTAGCTCAACTTAGGTGGTGTTTGCAAACTCTTAAAAAGAAGCTATAATCAGTTTTTTTATGTGAACAAGTGATTTTGGGGTATTTGCAAATCTAGTTTTTTCGGTTACAAAACTTTTTTTAAGCTGAAAACCTCCACAATCCTAAAGCTGTTGTGGGGGTGCTTTTAACTTAACTTAAAATTGTGAACTTCTACTTTTCTACTAGAGTTTGCAAACACCACCTTAGTCCTCTACCTAAAATTCATCCTCAATTTTATTCTACTCGTATTACTAAATTTATTTTCGAACATAACTGGTAAGAAATTGACATATGTTTCCATCGCCAAAACTATCATGACTTGTTCCCATAATTTTTGGGTTCATCAAACTCTTAAGGACGATTTCTTTTTTCTTCCGGACTAAAGCCGATGTATATAATAACTACACTAATAAAAGACTTATTTATTTCTTTTTAGAAACACGACTCCTTCCATATTTTGAGACCCCATCTTCTGCGTAAGCTTTAACTACTATATTTGGGTAACGTGTGACTAATTGACTGTGTCAAAATTTTATCATCATGATTTTGATTTTCGATATCAACGTGATAGCAATATAGAGATCCCTGTCACATGAAGTCGAATTTTGGGTACTTATACAGTTATACATTTTGTTCAGCGGGAAGTGCAATAAATACTTGCGACCCTTAGTTTCATCACTTTCAAGTTTCAACATTTGCTATTTAATCTTTGAAAGTGAGACTGTAATGAAAGCTGGCGTATACACACGCGATAAATGAAGTTGTCCACACACACCGCAAAATCATGCCAAAGTACTATTTTATTTCCTTGTCTTTATTTTTGGATGAATAAGTACTACTTGATTCGAAATCACTTGGATATTTTCTGAAGACTGAGACTCAGCCGACTTGGTTTTCGGCATATTATAGCACAAATAGCCAGTTGAAAAACTCAAATAAAAAGTTCATGGTTAGGTTACTAACTACTCGTGGACCAAACTATATATAGAAAGAGTTTTATTTTTCTTATTGTAAAAAAGCGAGTATATTCCGGTATCAACTTTGAGTTTCGACATTATGTTATTTATTATCAGTTAAATAAAAATATTGCAATTCTCTATACTGAGATGTTATAATTACTGCATGAGGGTAGACTACTTTGATGTTTTGCTTATCCAAACTTACTACTAAAATATTTCGGTAATTTTTTTGGAAATGTTAAAAAAGTTTGATCCATGAGGAAAACTTTTGGGCCAGTGATCTGATGCTCGATACGACTTAAAGAACACCACACTAGATTTTAAATAAATTTTCCCTTTAAAATTGGAGGATATCACCTAGAACAATTAGACTCTTGGGATTTAAACTTTTACCATCATGAATTAGTTACATTTTTATTATCAGGGTACTAATTCTGTCAAGCAGTGTCCTCGTGGTACAGCTCCACGTGTCGTCCATTCATTGGCTGGCATGGCCTTGCATTTTTCTTGCATCTCATATCTAGGGGAGCCTTCAGGGCCTCTACTTGCTCTCTTGATATTGATCTTACCTGCATACACACAGTAATGCACAAATGTAAATCACACTTTTAAATTGATGTATGAATTTTATTCTAAATGTTAATTTAATGGAATGCGTTGTAAGATAAGAACGTAACGATGACACGTGTTCTGAATCTTATTACATGGAGGTTGGGTGGATATACAACACAATGAACACATGAAGTGGCACACAAAAGATGTATACTATTCGATGTGTAGAACTTAACGTGTATTGTTTACCTTGCCCACGATGTTCCAGATGACATTCTCCGTGCATGGAGGAGTCGTAAAAGAGCCGACATATCTGTAATACCTGTGGCATCTTTTCCTCACTTCTTCGGACCGGAAATGGCGAACTGCGATTGGGGCTTCCGCATGGCTCCTTACCATATAAGCGAGTTCGTTCAATTTGTTTTGTATCTGTTAAACATGAATTGAATACATGCCTCAAGAATCAGATCTCTATTTTCCTTTTTTTAGCACAGGAAAATAAAAGCTGTTTGCTATACTTTCAATTTACTTCACCTTGGTGACAAGTGGATCTGGCCGTCCATAATCGAAAAGATTAGACACTACCGAAACACCGCCATCATCAGCAATGTGCACCAGATGAAGCTCTGCTGCATATCTGATATTGTCATGTATAGTATAGTCATTCAGTTAGCAAAACTTGCCTTTATGCTTCTTAATAAAAGCTATAATGTACTGAATAACTATCGCAACTAAAAGTTGTAAGTAGACAGAGAGGAGAATTGTTCGCGCTTGTAGTCTCTAACATACTTTCTAACGTAACGTGCATCTAAGTATGATTTCTCTAACATTGAATATGAACGCGTGTAAACAAGCAATATGGAACAAATAAATCGTATAAAAAAGGGCGATTGTTCGTACTGTTTTCCATTAATCCTGTGCTCAGAAGGAGCATGCCAGTGCATTTGCTTCAACTTGTACATCTTTCCGTTCACCGTCATTCCCCCTGAATTCTCAGGGTATTTAACCTGCGACCATGTAAATTAGAAGCTGTTATCGTGCGATCATCTCGTAATAGTTGTATAAGTTCTGTGAAAAAAAATCACTATGGTATGACCAGAAAGCACCTATATTCTAGTAATGTCTGTTACTCTTTCTTTTCCTTAGCTTAATTTCTTGCAGCCTATATGGCTTGTCCTGTTCCAAGTAATAGTACTAATCATGGTATGAGCATTTTCACGCCTACCTTGTATTATAGAGGCCTCAACTATTCACTCTCAAGTCCCTTCAAGAGTGATACAGAGTAAAACAGAACAAAAACTATTGCAAGTTATTAACTTGTAACGATTTTGCCAAAATAAAATAAAATTGTAAAGATAATATAGTGTTGCACCATCTCTACATTTGTAAATAATGTTAATTGCTTGTGTAGGTGATTCAAGGGATTGTCAAACACTCAAACTGCAACATGGAGAGTATGGCACAATAGTTGAAGTTAGTTTGTTATAAAATTATCTGCCAATAATAAAGCCAAGTTGGTTAGGCAAAGTTGATGATGAGTAGGAAAAACAGTAAGGTTGGCCTTGTAGTCAAAAGTTGTTGTCTTAACAACTTTTCAGGCCACATTCAGTTACTACTACAGTGGTAATTCGGCCTAATAACTCGTCGATGACTTAGTTTGAAGTTAAGTTCGAATTTGGCCTAATGGTACACTCCACAAACCCGATTTAAGGCAAAATCCCGAGCTAACGGTAGTGTCAATGTCATGTAGACGTAATCAGACAAAATCAAGAGAATCTAAATATAATTAGACCTATATATTTTGAGAATGCAATATTAAGTACTAAGTACTAACCCCAACATTGAACTTGTTGTCGATCAAAGTAACATTAGCAGCATTATACAGTCTGACTAGGGGCTCTAGTCTCTTGTTGGGCACAACTTGGCCTGTCACAATATTAATAGGAGACTGCAATTTTCCATTCGCGCACATCGAGAAATTCGGGTTGAGCCTTCCCCACATACCAGGCCCTGTACCTCCACTATAAGTAAATGGAACACTATCCTCTGTTTCAAATAATAAATAAATAAATAAATAAAATTAGTCATGCCAAGAATTAGTATTGTTCATATATGGATATTACACACTCCTTCAAGTAAACATAGTATGATATAAAGCATTTTCCATAGACATTATATAATCTTGCAATCAATAAAAAACTAAAACAAGGTAATACGAAAGTGTAACGATATTTAAACGTATACGTACGCTGAGAGTTAGCAACGAGTAGTAGTGTGGTTGCAACCATGAAGAAAAACATTCTTTGGGCGGCCATGGTGCACATGACTTTCATTGGTGACAATGTGTGTATTCTTTATATGAATTTTTGATGTGTGAATGTGTGGTGTTACGCAAGTTGGGGGTGGTGAGGAACAATTCTGGTGATGGGGTCTCAGTTATATAGAGCAGCTCTCAACTTTATTCCTTTATACAATTTGTTGTGTTTGTGTCTTTATATAGAAAAGCTCCCCCACCTCCTTTATTCTGTATGCATGCACTTTTTTGCAGTATGGTGTAAATGTGTCTTTATTTCACTTTTTATCTATATTTGTAAGTACTTACATAAATAACAATCGGCTTAATGATACATGGTGAGCTAGAAGACTCTATTTCATTCATAGAAAATATAAACATTTGTCATATAAAATATTTCCCCGTTTGTTTCGTTTTGGTATACAAGCCAAATGGGACTGAATAATTGATTCACTCCGTGATATTATTCCCATGTAAATACTAAAGTATAGGTTTCCATTAGATGGAAATAATAGTCGGGAAAAAATCTTATCCAGCAACCTGCCTAATAATTTTCAATCACCTGGTCGTTTACATAGGCTAGATAACTATTTTGTAGTGACAGAATCGATACAAAATAGTACAGCTCAATGTGAGCCACAACTTCCCACTATCAACAACTCCGCATATGGTCAACCCTAATTCCACGAATGGGACATAAAAGATAAGTTGCATTATACATACATGCATACAACATCATATTATGACCTTCCCCTGATAAAACCTCCCATAAATTAGTCATAAAGAAAAAAGAAAAAAAACTCCCGTAAATTGTTTCATGATGTTATATTTGTTATTACACATAAGTTGCATTATACATACATGCATACAACATCATATTATGACCTTCCCCTGATAAAACCTCCCATAAATTAGTCATAAAGAAAAAAGAAAAAAAAAACTCCCGTATATTGTTTCATGATGTTATTACACATGGTTTTAGTCGGCTTTGGATTACCTCCTACAAAATTGTGTTACATCTCCCCTACGTCATTTAGATGAATGATATGTGAACACAATTTAAGATTCCTTAATTTCATGTTTGCCTCTCCTTAGCTTTGGATCACCTCCTACAAAATTGTGTTACATCTCCCCTTCATCATTTAGATGAATGTCATGTGGACACAATTTAAGATTCCTTAATTTCATGTTTGCCTCCCCTTAATTAAGGATTATTGAAATTGAAATCTCTTCCCTTAAATCTTGCAATATCTTTTCTTTTGGTTATTATCCCTAAATTATAATGGAAACTAGGATCACATAATTTATTCATTATCCAAATGTTTCTCTTGTCATTATAATTTTAATTTCATAATAAAGAGACAATTAAATTACATTATGTGCCACAAGTTATTTAAAATAAATTCTGGTTAAGTCTACGTACCAAAAAATATTTTTTATTTCAATGTACAGTAATTAGTATTATATAATCATCTTAATGTATGTGAAATATTAAATTTGAAATATAGATACAAGATATAACTTGAAATACTTTTTTTTCTGTGAAATACCATTTTTCAAGAAAAAAAATGTAGATGTGATTAAAATCACACTCTAGCTATAAGTTATATAATATATATATATATATATATATATATATATATATATTTCTTATCATCTTTCTCATCAAAAATATAAAAAAAAATATTAAAATTTAGCTATCAAACGGTCAATCATAACGATATAGAAAATGAAATATAATATATTAATCATTGTAACAAAGCAAGAACAATTTTGAAAATACTTGCTTGCAAGTTATTTTTCTACTAACTTGGGTTAAAAGATTTATTATGCTTTCAATTTTAATATCATATTAGTTAAAAAGTAAGTAAAAGAAAAATAAAGATGCTTTTTTAATTTACTTTTTTAATAGAAATACGTTGTTAACTCAAGTAATCATGGTAAATAGATTAGAAAACATATTAACAAATAATTCAGAATTAATTATCATTTTCTTATATTACGTGCTAAATGAGGGAGAGATTTGGGAAAATGTTACTAATTCCTAAATTAAAGGAACATTAATCACTTAATTATAGTTGTTGACTTTTAAAAAAACAAACAAACATGGTATTAAGGAACTTTAAGTTGTATCTGCATGTCATTCATCCAAATAATGTAGGAGGAGATGTAACACAATTTTGTAGAACAGGATCCAAAGCCGTTTTAGTCTACCAAATATGCAAAACTAGGACTACTTAAATCCAATGACAGCGTGAACACTTTCAAGCTCAATGAAAGCTTATTTTAGTATAACTAGCTAAGACATTAATCGCCTATAATAGATGCCCTAAAAGTCTAAACAAAGAAAAAAAAAAGATGCCCTAAAATACTCCATTTTTTTCTTATAAAAGTTACAGTAAAGAATGGTGAAATTACTCCACAAATCATGCCTGCCCACTAAAAATAAAACATAAAATAGAAAATTGAAAAGGGGGCCTAATTAAAATGCAGTAACCAGATTCCCACTGTACCATCAACACTATGCCTAAAAGTTGTGGAAGATGTTTTAGTGGAGGGTAGAAACTTCTCCAAGGTCCAATATAATTACATATAGGAACCCCACTATTCCACATAAAATGGTCATAAATAAAAGATAAGTTACTTTCATAATTAACGAGAGACTAGGAATCTTCCAGATACAAAAGGACCTGAATAAGCCTTCAATTATAGTGTCACAACTTCCATAATTTATTCACCAATAAGGTCTTTATTTTGAGTTTTCTTTTTGGTTGGAGCTTTAGAAAATATCCACTGAGATTGAGGCAAAAGTCCTGTTATATGGCAAGAACAAAGACCCCCACCATCCATCCACACACGCACCTCCCTCCAATACGACCTGAATTTACAAATGTTACAAATCTATTCCATTGCAACTTAAGCTGACCTTCATATGCATTACATATTAACACAATTGCGAATTTCAATCGCCAATACATGGACATGTATATTTAACTGAGTCACAAATAATTATGCTGAATTTAAAGTTCCAAATATCCTGATCTTACAAGAATCATCCTACATGTTTGTTATATAAATGTTTATTAGATTAGAGTTTTGCAAATTACCCCTTGTGTCATGTTAAATTGGCAATTTTACAATCACAACCTTATCTTATCAATTTATTTTCTTCACGAAGTAATTTGTCAATTCTACACAACACACGAAATATTAATTATTAAAAAAGGTTATAAATGTTTTAGAGGGTGCCATAATTCTTTTTTACAAAGTTTATATATAAAAAAACGCCTGTCAAAGATAATGTTAATAATATTTATGTTAATAAGTTAGTTTACTTGTACACACCACTACACCAGTCGACAGTCGTTATTTCGTAGTTGGGATCGAGCCCAGTAGCTATTGTGTTAAAATATACCCAAGTAATATTTCCTTAGCCCAAGATAATGTATCAGTCCAAGTGTCCAACCTTGCGGTGCTACCCAAAGTTTAAAATAAAAAATAAAAAACACCACAAAACAATGTAGTTAGCTAATATTATAGTAATGTGATTTCACAATCAAAGTAGATTATACCATGTTAATAGTTTCCACTTCCCACTTCTTATTAAAGAACTGTAAGTCTGTAATATTAGGGACACACTTTTGAAAATGTAATTAATTAGCTCAGAAAATGGAATTTGGAGGGAGCGAACCGAATTGAACATCACAACCCAAAAGACTCAAACTTCACTTGCTTTGCCAAATATTGTGTTTTTTTTTTTTTTAAGTGAACACTAATCATTAAACCAAGATAACAGAGGACATCAGTTTATACTGTTCACGCAGCACAAATAAAGCTCCAAACACGCTACAATTCGGCAAAAAATAGAGGGAATGGTCCCTCGGAGTCGACCACCGCGTTGCGCGCTAAGTTATGAGCTTCATCGTTAGCCTCTCTTCTAACCCAATTAAAGGAAAAGTCCTCGTGGGGGTTCATCAATTGAGTAACGTCCGCTATAATGTTAGCTTGGAGGGCGTCCCCCGGTCTTCGTGCGACAATATCATGGATGACGTTGAGGCAATCCCCTTCAAAAATTACTTTGTTCCATTGCATGCCAATTGCCAATCGAATCGCCCACCGAGCTGCTAAGGCCTCAATACACACGGGTGCGAGCGATGCCTCCAACCGACGTTGAGAAGCACAAATAGTTACTTCTTTGTATTTGTGACTAGTTCAAGATACCTATTTCCAGATACTATATTCTTTTTCAATTTAGGGTAGAGTGTGGGTGTGAATGTGAATCTTGTCCGCCACTTTCGACAACAAATTCAATTCGATCGACAATCATAAAAACCCTAATGATACATATACATCTCAAAATCATACCGAAGTATCAACACGACAATACCACCATTTCATTGTTTTATTTTGAGTGATTCTTTAGATATCTTGAATTTTGTTTCCTTTTTCTCGTTTTCCATTTTATTTTTACAGAATATGAATTGGATGGCTTTACTGATTAGCGGATGTGGACCGATTTGACCAATTCACACTAGTATTTATAATATTGATTTGGTGTATCAAACGTCTCAAATAGAGCATCAATCAAAACGCACCATTAATCAGAACGCGCCATTGGTGTATCAAACGCCCGAAACAAAGCATCAATCATTGCATCATTGGTATACCGACCCTCATTCAATTATTAAAATAATGTTAATGAGGTTTTGTTTAGATTACTTTCATTCTAAATTACTTATACATACAAATTATTTTACACAACAAGTTTTTATCATTAAGTATAGATATAGATATCTAATGTTCAGGTTGTACATGTTTCATAGATCTTAGGTTGGAAACATCTTAATGCTCAAATATTGAATCTTAGACTACTGTTTCTCATGTGTAAAAATATTTACCAATATCTTTAATATTTTTTTTTGAACACACAATATCTTAATATATTCCATTCACTATAAGAGTCATTTGCCAAAAAAAAAAAATAGCACAAAGGAATGATGAGTATGACATTGCAATTGACTAAATTTCACTATAGAATAATAACAATAATAATAATAATAATAATAATAATAATAATAATAATAATAATAATAATAATAAAATAGAGTGTGGGGTGTGAAATTGTGAAAGTGAGAGAATCTTTTCCACCATTTTCGACAACTAATTCTATCCAAAAACTTGAATAAAAACAATAAAATCCCCAAATCATAAAAACCCTAACGATACATATATATATATATATGCATATACAATTATATATCTGTGTCTATATTGATCTCGATTTTAATGGGAGCAGCGGGATCGAAGCTGGAGAAAGCGCTGGGAGAGCAATTCCCTGAAGCCGAACGCTATTTTGGACTCAAAAATTACGGCAACACTTGCTACTGCAACTCCGTCCTTCAGGTTCTAAATCTCAATCTCAATCTTACTCTCACTCTTTCTTGTTGATTTTGCCTATTGAAGATGATGATGATGATGTTTAATGTTGATATACCTATTTACTCTTCTTTATCACTGCAGGCTCTGTATTTCTGTGTTCCGTTTCGTGACCAGTTGTTAGAATATTACTCCAATTACAAAAGTCCAGAGGATAACCTCTTGACATGCCTAGCTGACTTATTTGTGCAGGTAATTTTATCGAATATAGTCTGTGATGATCGTATCGTTCATCGTCGTTTCTGTTTTATGACAATGTTACTTCTGTTGGTGATTTTTGCTACTTAGATAGATATGATTTTCTAAGATTCATTGCACAA
Source organism: Linaria vulgaris (assembly GCA_948329865.1). NCBI lineage: Eukaryota > Viridiplantae > Streptophyta > Magnoliopsida > Lamiales > Plantaginaceae > Linaria > Linaria vulgaris. The sequence goes on from OX415253.1 coordinate 81,888,133, forward strand.
ATTGGGTGTGGTGTCTGATCTTTGTTGTTGGTCTAGTTTTGCTTTTGATATGTGAAACTAGTTGATTTGGTCTTGCATCACGTAGGATGTCTACAGATTGTTACCGTATTCATCCAAAGGGTAGATTTAGTGATAAATGTATAAGGAATGGCAGTCCGTAATCACTCTTTTGGAGCATGCAATGTTTCTCGGAAACTGGAAGGTTAGCAGGACAAAAAAAATAAAAAAAAATTGTGCGGTTCGGTAAACTGAGCTTGATTTGAACATGCCATTGCGTATGTGATTGCCTGATGTAAGTTGTAGCCACTTGTTTTTGGTGAATCTTTTGACCTGACTTAGTATAGTAGCACGTGATTGGTTTGGGAGTGGAGAAGTACGTCCTTTATATAAGAAAGGAAATTGTTAATATGTTTAAGAAATATGTAAGAGAACATTGAATGAGAGAATATGTGAGTTAGTCAAGAGTATGACTGACCCCACTTGTGTATATGTATGTATGTATGTATGTATGTATGTATGTATGTATGTATGAGTATCTCTAATACAATTTCAAAGTTACCTATGTGCTTGATCTTGGTCTATCAAAAGGGGGGTAGTGGCGACGCAAAATGCGAAAAGGATGGAAAATGAGTGAAAATGATGTGGGCAACTGAGAGGGGAGGTGTGTATTGGGAAAGACTGTGTACTGGGATGGGGGATGGTGCGTATTGGGATTGAGAAAATCTGATTTACTGTTATTGAGAGAAATGAGGGAAATGGAAGGTTTGGAGATAAAGTTAGTAAATATTAGTGATAAGCATTATATACGTACACACATATATATGTAATATTCTTTTACAAATGACTTGCCCTACCATTGGCGGATTTTAGAAAAAGTTACGTCCTGATGTCCGCATCATGGCATTTTTGCATTGTCCTATTTGTACCTGTTGAACATTGTCCCATCAAATAATTTTACGAAGGTTTGAAAATTTTACTGAATCTCAGGATTGCCTGCGCAATACATTTTCTCCTGGAAAAGAATAGGGGGAAATCAACATATTTCGTAGGTTGTGCTATGTTGGCTTGATTGTGTGGAAGTTTTACAAAGTTATGATTCTTAATTAAATGTTGGCCTTTTTATGTCTTCATGTGTGACAATCGAATTCAAGCTATGAAGTTCATATTGATACATGATGAAGAATGTTTGTTCCAACACTTTTAACTCCTTTGATATCCATTACTTTTCCTCTCACCTTTTTGCATGGGTTAATCTCTAAAGCTTCTGCCTTTGCTTTTGAATGTAGATAAGCTCTCATAAGAAAAAAACTGGCGTTATTGATCCGAAAAACTTCGTGCAGAGATTGAAGAAACAAAATGAAATTTATCGCAGTTATATGCACCAGGTATGCCATAACTGAGCCTCCTACTTACGTGTAGTAGTTGTGGTGTCAGGATAAATGATGTACCGTGCGCTTGACTGAATCACAGAGAAATTTATTTATGCACTGTCTGTTGCTGCAGTGGTTGATGCTGTAAGATTTCCTAGGAGGAGCTCTATATGCACTCTCCTTTAATAATATTATGATATGCATTCTATTGCCTAGTCCTTATATAGCTTGATTTTGCAGTAGCAATTGGGACATTAAGCTTATGGTACATCTACATATGCTTTAACACATTTCACTTGTAGGATGCCCATGAATTTCTGAACTATTTGCTAAATGAACTGGTCGACATACTGGAGAAAGAGACTCGAGCTACTATGAATGACCAAGATGCTTCCGATCCATCTGAAAAAATTGCTAATGAGCCAACAAGTACATCTTCTAATGGCCCTCGAGAAGAGTCTGTGATCACCTGGGTGCATAAGAATTTTCAGGTGACTTGTTTTTCCATTCAACTTAATGCTTCTCAAGCTTCTTTCGGTGCATGGTAGAGGGTCACTTGGTGCAATTTGCAATTTCTCCTTTTCCATTTCTGTGGCTCACCTTTTTTCCCACTAAAACTGTTTTGTGTTATGTTTCAGCATGGTTTTGTTTCCTGCTTCCTCCTCTTTCTTCTATAGTTTTGGATCTTGAAATGCAAATATGATAGTAATTGATTGCTTTAAAAGTTTCTTCCTTCATTATGACCATTTTTCAGGGAATATTAACAAATGAAACCAGGTGCTTGTGTTGTGAGACAGTGACAGCAAGGGATGAAACATTTCTCGACTTGAGCCTCGATATAGAACAAAACAGCTCCATTACAAGCTGTCTAAAAAATTTTAGTTCGACGGAAACTTTGAATGCTGAAGACAAATTCTTTTGTGACAAATGCTGCAGGTAAGTCACATTTTAATCTACTTGGAATGTCAAATGCCAATCAAATCTGCAAGCACCTGAACATTCCGAGTGTTTGTGCTGTAGTCATGTATATGATCAACATGGATGATGGTAAATAGAGTAATTAGCCTAACAACGGCCTAATATACTTTGATATAACTTCAGATATCAGGCATTCTGTTCGATACAATTAGTTTTCCTGGATTTACTTTAGCTTGTTATCGGCAAATATGTTTATTATATGATTCATCTGTTTTTAATCTTTCCTCAACAACAATATTTATTTGTATTAAGGAGCTTAAATGTTCTTAATCAAAAGATAGAAGTCTTTTCCCCTCTGGTTTGAAACTGCACTGCATTTGCTTACTTTTTGTAACAGAAGAGAATAGAGCAAAACTGTTTATGGTTTCTAAGTTTATTATCTCCTGCACTTCCAATTAAACCTTGTTTTGAACCTGCAGCTTACAAGAAGCGCAAAAGAGAATGAAGATAAAAAAGTCACCCAACATCTTGGTCATCCATTTGAAGAGGTTTAAATACATTGAACAGCTAGGCCGATATAAGAAGCTATCCTATCGTGTTGTCTTTCCGCATGAGCTAAAGCTCCCGAACACAATTGAGGATGCTGATCCTGAGTATTCCTTGCTAGCTGTGGTTGTCCATGTAGGTTCCGGACCTAACCACGGTCACTATGTTAGCCTTGTGAAAAGTCACGACCACTGGTTATTCTTTGATGATGAAAATGTCGAGATGATAGATGAATCCGCGGTACAGACTTTCTTTGGATCTGCAAAGGAATATTCTAGTAATACGGATCACGGCTATCTTCTATTTTACGAAAGGCTCATCTCGAGTATTACAAGCTGAGAGGAGACCTCCATTTCTCGTACATACCGGTTTTGACTTTTAGAGCAGATACTTCTAATTAGTATTTTCATAGTTCTTCTCTTCCTCTGCTTTTGATTAGAGGAAACTTTCTTATATGTCTAACTGGTTTTAGATGAAATGTCGAGAGCAGAGTATATTGTACATACATACAGTTAATTTGACTTGGTATAGTGGATTCTGGAAGCTCACGCCCTTTCTCTTTCCAAATTCCAACGGTTAGGAGATAATCTGTATTCTGTAGTCTTTGGGGATTTGAGATTTTGATGTCATTGTTATTGTCTTTAGGACACTAGTAGTTAATATTAATTTTGTCCATAGATTCACATTGTATCAAAAGTAAAAATGATGCCTATGTGCATAAGTTTGTACTCTTGTAAGTTACGCCGCCAATTATTATACAGCAACACGAAAAGGAAATTAAAGCCACGCCTAAAAGCTCAAGAAATTTAACAATCACTACGGGCAAGTATTACAAACTAAAACAAACAAATAACATTAACACCATTACTTATTTCCGATCATGAATCTCGATCCAATCAATCAGTATACTCTTATTTACAGGTAAACCTGTGCAAACTCAAACCACACGTGACGGATTAAAATTGTGTGATGGATTAAAATTAAGGTGATTTGTGATTTTTACCAAACATCATACATCTTGCCTATGTTAATCGAAAGTATAGGAACAAGTTATGCTACAACATCATATAGTAAAAGTGCACTAATACATTGGGATTTGGGATGCCTGCGAGACATGACAGTGCACTCTTACTTCATGTGGCTATAGGTTAAGGTTTGTAATAGCATAGACAGATCCAATGGGGTACTTAGCTAGGTTAGGAAGTGATTTTTTTTATATATTTTTTCTTTCCTATTTAGAACCTTCCTAACAATGTGATATAATCAAGAATTCAATTTCAAGATATTTTTGCAATATTATTGTCCTTTTATTTGCAAAAGATAAATTTTAACTAACAAAATATTCGAGTGTGTTTTGTTTGATATATATTTAATTATAAAGTAAAAATACAATCCATATTATAATCAACTGATTTTAATATCAGTCTCTTCCAAACTGATACTTTACTTGATGAATTTTTGGTCTGTTTTGCTAATACTTGTGAACTTCTTTGGCAGAATAGAAATAAAATTGTCCATGGACTTACTCATCTTAACCCGCAGGAACTCTCCAAGTTGGCGAATCTTAAAGGAAAGGAGTATTGGACGATTCAAAATTCTGCCTAACTCAACGCAGAAACATGCATCGCCACCACTTGGAAGAAACCTCCTCGCACCTGGAATAAGGCAAATTCGGACGCCACCTTCAAGACGGAAAGGCAACTTCAGCTTTTATCATTCAAAATGGCGAAGGAGATATCATTTTCGCATCGGTTAAAGCTCACCTTTGCATGGACCCTATTACTGTTGAAGCTTTTGGACTCCTCTGAGCTTGCCAATGTTTTGATGAGGCAAAAGTGGAAAAAGGAATTCTGGAGTTTTTGGCATAATACCCCCTGTAATATGAAAAATAGGCATTGTAATATGAAAAATAGGCATATTACCCCCTGTAAAAAAAAAGGGCATATTACCCCTCTGTAATTATAAACTAGGCAAAATACCTCCATGTGTTATGTTTAATAGGCACATTATCCCCTTGAGTATTTTTATACGGTGAAAAATACCTCCTTTTTATACACATGTATTAAGGGGATGATGTGCAACTTTTTTAAAATTATAAGGGAGTAATGTAACTATTTCATATATTACAGGGGTAATTTACCTATTTATTTTTTGCAGGGGTAATGCGCCTCTTTCCTATATTACATGGGGTATTGTGCCAAAACCCCGTAATTTAGTATCAAGATAATTTCTAGATTAAACTTAAAAATTGTCAATACAATATATCATGATTTAGTATTAAGTTATGTTTCTAATTGTTGGACGACTGTCGACTTGTCTAAATCTTGGTCAAGTCTCAGAAGAATCGTCAAAGTATCTCACCCAGATCACTTAATTAAAGAATATATATATATATATATATATATATAAACAACTTAAATCTCTTACATAAATTGCGATGTTTGGACACAAAAAAATTGCGTGGGTTAAATGAAAACACGTGTGCAAGATGGAGAATGGGGGTCTTGGCGTTAAGGATATAGGAATGCCTCAATCTTGCTTTGTTTAGAAAATGGAAATGGAGAGTTATCAAATAAGAAAACGCACTGTGAAAAAAAAGTTTATTAGGTTGCACAAATATGAGTTGTCAAAAAAGCCAATATTCGACAATCCCATATTTTTGCATTCAAACCTTCTCACAACGCATTTTCTTATTTGATAATCAGAGGGGAAGATCGAGAAGTCGAGAACCAACGTCTCAGTTTGGTGGAAGGATATTCTTTTCATCGAGCGAAAAAATGGGAGCATAAACTGGTTTTCTAATAATATTCGTAGAATAATTGGAGAGGGGAAACAACTAAGTTCTGGTCTCAAGCGTGGCTCGATAAAGAAATATTGTGCACTAAATTTCCAAGTCTTTTTATTGTAACAATTACAAAGTTATGGGAAGCCAATTGGAATCGGTAACATTGGAAGTGGAGGTGAAGGCGTTCTCTTTTTGCATGGGAACAACAATCCGATCCATCAGTGATCTGTTCACATTACTTGAACCAAATCAGCTGAATCCAGAACAACGGGATAGATGCAGCTGGAACAACGATAAGAAAGGCCAATACTCGATCAAGTCAGCCTATGATCTTATAACGAGAGAGGATGAGAACGCGGACTGGTATTTTTTCGAAAATTTCTGATTTATTCCAGTCCCGCTCAAGTTGTCTTCTTTTTCTCGGTAAATGTTTAAATAGAAGACATCAACAAAACATCGAGAAGGATTTCGAGATATCGAAACGCTATTGTACATGCATGTGGGTTCTATGAAGAAAGAGAGGAGGAGACGTCTCACATTTTCGTCGAATTTTTGGTTTCACATAATATTTGGATGTGGTGCTACTCTTGTTTTCATTCTTAGCCCGTTAATCATAATATACAATGCAACATTTCACTCTTCATGAATGAAATTTCTTTCACTTGGTTTTTTTTAAGGATCTTTCACTGGGGGTTGGAGTACCCTCATATCAAAATTCATGAAGAACTAGTTTAATTGTAAATGCCCGGCATAATAAAAGCCTTTTGTATTGTACGTCATAAGTAGTATGACCCCTGGCGGAATATATCACCGTTGAACTATTTCGAGGAAGAAGTGCATCATTCATTAAGATACATAAATAGGGCGAACGCTGCCCGACGGGTAAAATAAGGAATTCATTACCAGTTTGCCAAACATCCAACGGATAACTGAAGTCTGGAACAATAGCTATTCTCTAGTAAACAATAATCTCCCTTATGATATATATATATATATATAAGAGCAATAATATATAACATGAAACGTGAAAGACTATTAATTATATTTGTGTCTAGCCAGTTAAATGATTTTAGGAATTAAACATTATACAAAAGTCTTTATTATTGGAAAAAATTTAGGACAATAAACGATGGTTAAGTAACTAACAACTATTTTCTATCCTGAATTTATTTGAAGTGGCGGCTCTCATCCTCCCTTCTGCCCTCAAAGCATCTCTTGCTGATATAATTTTAGTATTTACCAGTCCAGCATCAAACGTCGTACAATCAATCCAACCATGAAGCATATTCTCGTGAGCCCACATGTCCGGCACCCAAACGCGACCCGCTGCCTCTACTCGATGCCTCTTCAGCCTCTCCCTTCCATTGTACGTAGTTGTATTTGGTTTTACAAGCTTGGCATTATTATTCGATTCCTTAGCGACGAGGTCGTTTGTTATATCCAATGGATTTGCACTTGGAACCTTGATTTCCTCGGACGTAGTACTATGTTCTTGCTGGTTTAGTGTAGTTTTCTTGTTGGACTCATAACGTTGTTCTTGATTGGGATTTTGAGAAGGCATGGTAATTAGGGTTTCTTGGCCTATTTGCATGGACTAAAATGAGAATTCAAATGCGTGAACAATGTGTTTGAGAGAGTTTGAGAGAAGGGGATGGTTCTAGTAATTATACAACTCGAAGTTTGATAACATATGGCAATGGGATGAAGGTTCGTGTGTTTATAATGTGTGTGTGGGAAGAGAAATGAATGGGAGCGTTGGTTTACACGTCTAACAGAACAAAAAGTGAGTTTCTTTGTATGGTAAGCGACAATGGTACGTGTCTCCATGTTTCATCATATTGGGATTTCTAACTATTCACCACCGCCGAAAATAGAATAAATTAAAATTGGGATTCTAAAAACGTGTGTGGTTTCATTTCTTGCTGTCTCCAAAACAAAGATATGTGTATATTTTACCAAAAAAGATGGTTTCTTGAATCCCTTGCAATAAATTAAACTGGTGAATAATTGCATTTTACTATCGTGTTATATAAAATGATATACAATATTCACGTGGAAAACAGTATAATAGAGAAACTATCTTCTTAACACATAAAATTACCTTATGTAGGAAAATGGCAGATGATCCAGTGTAATCTTATAATAGTTATGCATCACGTAATATAACAAGGAATATTTTGGTGATTTGCTTAATTATTTTCACGGCAAAATAAGATGTCTAGCTATTAATTAACTATATATCACATGGAGTTATTTATCTATTTTCATTTTCTTAAATACATATATACTTAATGTACTTATCTAACATAAACACGAGAGCTTGTCCAAATTAAAACCATAAATCCAACATCAATTACTTATTTGCATCACTGGTTCTATTGATTTCCGTAAAGCAAGAGGACATTTTTATTTATATTTCATCATTTGAGACTTACTATTCAACGTAATTTAGCTCGACACGACACATGAAACAAACTAAACAGTGAGAGGTACATGTGGAGGGCATGCGAGAGACCTTTTGATTGGCTATGACTTTTGGTTAGAAACGTAAGGTTGATGTAGTTTTTGATTTTTAAGATTTTGGGAGAATAAGGGTATTTCATATCCTGCATGACGTACGTACGTACTATTGTATGTTTAGTGAGGTTAGGCATCGTCAGGGGCGGAGCCACCAAGAGGGCTTGGGTAGGCTCCAGCCCGGGGTCGATTTTTTACGTCGCCCATAATAGGTATCTTTTTTTAAAAAAAAAAGTAGCTCTAATAATAGAACAGCTAAATAATATAAGCACTACTGACATGAAACTGGGCTTGTGGCGGTGGTTAGGCCTTTAATCTTGTACGCTGCAAGTCCTGGGATCGATTCTTGGCAGAAGCATTTCTTTTTTTTGCTTATCTATCAGCAAAATAATATCTTAATTCATTAGTTGTTTATGTTACATTTTTTTATTAAAAAATCCAAATGACTAGTAGAATCAATATTCCGTATCTTAAATCTCAATACATCAATAATTACTTTTTCTTTCAAAAAAAACCTAAAAAACTAACGAATCAATAAATATAAGAAGGAAAATCCAGTTTAAAATATCTTTACATTTTTGTTGTATCTATCAGCAAAATGAAATCTCAATTCATTAGTTGTTGTTTATGTTACATTTTTTATTGAAAAATCCAAATGACTAGTAGAATCAATATTCCCTATCTTAAATCTCAATACATCAATAATTACTTTTTCTTTTAAAAAAAGCCCAAAAAACTAACGAATCAATAAATATAAGAAGGAAAATCCAGCTTAAAATATCTTTACACCTAAAAAGCCACCCTTCTTAGTTTCAAACTGATACCGAATCTTGAGACTTTTAGTAAAGGTGTACTAAGTTATATTATTATATATAAAGAGTATACTAAATTTGATTTTTAAATTTATTTTCAAGTATAGACTTGTGCATTCAAACCAAATTTATTCTTTGTTGGGGCTTTAAAGTAAGACTATTAACTTTTTAATATATGTCCATTAAAGTATTCTTTTGTTCTAGTAAAGATAAACGGATATACTAATTAAAGGAGAGAACCATATATAATCCTAAGAGCTCGTGTACAAACGTTGTTGATCAATTTTACTCTTCGCAAAAATATAGAGATTAATTTCGATAACATCATTATTTACGTGTATTTTATCGTATTGTACTTAACATTAGACATTTTTCACTCTATTTACACAATATATATATATATATATATATATATATATAAAAGTTAATAGCAGCCCGGGGTCCGAAAAAATCCTGGCTCCACCCCTGGGCATCGTCATATGTAATCATTTAATGACAGGCAAGCTCATAGTTCATTTGTAGCATGCTTCTGATGCCTTTTAGCCCTAATAATATTGCATGCTCTACTCAAGTTGGTAATGTGTTGGGTGCTCATTAATTAAAAATAATTAAAAATATCTGAGGCCATAGAAAATTCACCGCTTATCGGCTTACGTACTGTGAAAGTACTGAAACACGTAGCGTAAACTTGCGCCATGGATGGATTAATATCAATTGCGTCTTGAATATATGTAGATCGAAGTTGCCGAATATTATGCATTTGGCTATCTAATTGACATACTCATTAATATTGTTCAGGTTACAAGTTTTATTTTGTCCTTCAGTTTTTATCTATAGTGATATATAGTAGTAGCCTGGTAGAAATAATGGTCTTCATTTGCTTAAAACTTGTAAATTGCAACTATATATAGCACTTTTTATGAAGAAATAAGAATAATGTAATTAAAAAAAATATTTGAACAAAAAAAATATTATTACCGACGCAAGGGCGTCAAACAGTCAAAATACATCTCAACGTCAAAAGACCCAACTAAATCAATCTAACACCCAACTAATGCATAGCAAAAATAAGATTATGAGGCTCAAAGAAATCGCCAATTGTTGTTCGTCCTAAATCATGTGCCAAAACATTTGCCTCGCGTCCCACCCAACGAATTGAGAAACCTTCACGTGGTTCGAATAGGTGAAGGAAGTCTGCGACGATATTAACATAGCTTGAATATTTTGAGTCTGTTGTATAATATCATGAATAATGCTAAGGCAATCCCCCTAAAAAATAACATCCTGCCAATTCATACCGACCGCCAACTTAATTTCCCATGAAGCCGCTAGCGCCACAATGCATACGGGCTCAAGAATTGCCACCAATCGCTTTTGTACCCTCGCAATAACAGCCCCCTCATGGTCATGAACAACCACTCTGATTCCCACATCCCTCTCTTCTTCAAACCGCGCCCCATCGAAATTAATTTTCAACACACTCTCGCGCTGCGCTTCCCAGTCATAACCACCCGTGCGAGTAGCTGATGTTGAACCTCAGCCCAGCTCTCGTCATTCCGATGCGTACGCTAGAGCATATTACACGATTTCCTTCGGATTATGAGTACGTTCGGCCACCAACTTCAGATTTCTACTTGTCCAAATCGACCAACACACCGTAACCGCAACACAACCCGACGTCTTGCTCTCCTCGCGCATAATGCGAATAGACCACTCAAGTAATCTCTCGTTTGTCGCTTCTGCTCTAGAGCATTCTTCTTCATTAATCATTTCTTTCCTATAAGTTATGATCAATTTCATAGTGAAATAATTGCCCAATATATGGGAGGCGATACATATATCCAAAGTAAAATTCCTAAATAAAAAGTACTTTTTATGTGATTCTTTATTTTACCCTTTTCAAAATCATAATTCAAATCACAATCTTTGAATTCCTTAATTAACTGATATCTGAAACCACTAAAATTAAAGTAGAAAATATTCTCTTAATTATTGCACAAAATTTCTCTCGCATATTCAAATAGTGAATATAAAATTAAAATATTATATAAACAATAATATCAGCATATTGACACCCGTTTTCATCCATTAAAAAAAAATAGCAGCATAACTTAATAGGTTATCTTTATTAAAATTGACACCCGTTTTCAACAACTTTACTTACTTTTTTCCGTGTTTTTGAGTTAGCACATTTGTTATTAATATTAAAATTTGTTTCTTGTATCTATGCTAACTCAGTTTATTACAACAAAATAACGTTTTAAAGTGTTCTAAACTATCATAATATTTATTCACAAATTTATTCTCACTAATAATCTTATTCTTGAACAAAAATGTAATGCCTTGTTTCAAGTTCACATTTAATTTTCAATTATAAAATACCATCAACAAAATCTAAAATTGTATTTCGCTAATAAAAACAATCTTTAACAAAAAAAAAATGCGTGTATGGAGTTCTTACTATATTTTCTTGTCTATACAGTGAAGGAGACACGAATCTTCATATACTATATTTTAATATTCAAATTTATGTTTATCTTACTCACTACAAGAATGGGCGGTCAATAGGGACCGCCCATTCGCGACTCACATGCGGTCGCTGATCTTCAGCGACTGCTGAAGACAACAGCGACCGCATTGGAGTCGCTCAATGTCCACGAGGACATCAGCGACCGAAATGCGGTCGCTGATGTCCTCCTGTAAATTCAGCGACTCAGGGCGAGTCGCTGAAGGCCCTAATTAGTTGGGCCAAACATTTCGGCCCTAATTGGGCCGAAATGTGGATCAAAATTAGGGCCAAAATGCCCTAATTTTGGCGGACAAATCAGCGACCGCATCGCGGTCGCTGATTTATTCCTATAAATACGAAAAAAAAAAATTTATTCACAAAAACTGCTCCATTCTTCAATACCCGACGTGCCCGCCCGTTTCGACCCGACCCTACGCCATTAGCGACCTTTTCTCGAGTTTTTGCGACCCAAATTGAGTCCCCAACCCCTCAAACCCATTTCCGCCCAATTTCCGCCGTCAATCCGTCAATTTCCGCCGCTAATCCATCCATTTTGGTCCATTTCCGTCGCCACCGCCACCGAGTCCGTCCATTTCCGCCGCCACCGCCACCGAGTCCGTCCAATTCCGCCGCCGCAAAAGGTAATTCGATTTTTCCTTTTTTTGTTTCTTTTCTTAATTTTGTGTTTAATCCAAAAATAATTTATTAGATTTGTGTTAGATTTGTGTTAATTTTGTGTTAGATTGTTAATTTGTGTTAATTTTATGTTAGATTGTTAAATGTTAATTTTGTGAAGAATTATTAGTTAAATAGTGAAGAATTTAGGATTGTTAAATTAGATTATTGTATGATTAAGAAAAAAAAATAGGGACCGTGAAGATATTTAGATTGTTAAATGTTAATTTTGTGAAGAATTATTTGTTAAGATTGTTAGATAGTTAAATAGTGAAGAATTTAGGATTGTTAAATTAGATTATTGTATGATTAAGAAAAAAAAATAGGGACCGTGAAGATATTTAGATTGTTAAATGTTAATTTTGTGAAGAATTATTTGTTAAGATTGTTAGATAGTTAATTAGTGAAGAATTTAGGATTGTTAAATTAGATTATTGTATGATTAAGAAAAAAAATAGATTTGTGAAGATATTTAAATGTTGATTTGATATTTAAATGTGATATTTTTATTTTTACAGTATATACATATATTCGGTATGTCGTCACGTAAGACCACTAGCGGTACTGGAGGTCGAGGTCGAGGTCGTGGAGGTGGAGGTCGTAGTGGGGTATCGGGTACTGTTAGTGGTGGTAGTGTTGGTCGTGGAGGTGTTGGTGGTAGTGGTAGTGTTGGTCGTGGAGGTGTTGGTGGTAGTGGTAGTGGTAGTGTTGGTCGTGGAGGAGTTGGTGGTAGTGGTAGTGGTAGTGTTGGTCGTGGAGGTGTTGGTGGTAGTGGTAGTGTTGGTCGTGGAGGAGTTGGTAGTGTTGGTAGTGGCGGTGTTATTGATAGAGGTCGTGGTAGTTGCCGACCTATACGGATTGTCAGATCGGGTCGTCGTGCAGAGCCTAGTGATCCAGCTGGGCCATCCGTCCCCCCACTAGGGTCAGGTGACGGATCTACATCGAGGACACCTGCGTTGCAGCGGCAGTTATTTGTAGAGGATGAGGCGGCCGCTCCCAGAGCAGGTGATAGACCCTGATCATCAGAGTCCACAGCAGCCCAGCTGCCACGAGCACATACTTCAGCTTCAGTTGGGACTCACGTGCCCCCATTAGCCGAGTCTGGCAGACTTCAGACTCCACCACCTGTAGACGACACCGGAGCTGGACCGAGCCAGAGGTTGATCGATACTCCAGGACCGAGCCAGACTCGACCCCCGAGGGGGCCAACTATAGGGGTTACGGCGCTTAAAAAAGGGCAGAAGAAGGAAGTTATAGAATTGAAACGGGGTTGTTTTTCTAAACCCCCCGGTCGTGAGATCGCGAAGACGATCACCTCACTCATTCGACAGTTTATGAGTGACTTTTGGCCCTCCTACTTGAAGGTTCCTGAGGGAGTACGGAAGGAGATGTATGCGAGATTTACGGTGAGTTTTTAATTTATTGTTTAATATTTTTTAATTTAGTATATTAAATATAGTGTTTTTCAAATATTGTTTAATTTAGTTTATTAATTTAGTGTATTAATTTATTATTTTATATTTATCCTTTTTGTAGAATGTCTATGGGATCCGGCGGTCAGAGAGGGGAGAAGTACATACGGCATACCAGAAGAAGGCGAGGGAAATTTACAAGCGTCTGATGAACAAGACGAAGGGACAGTACTTCAAGAACAAAGACAAGGAGAAGTATCAGGGCAAGAAAAAGACGTGGATGAGCGAAACTTTGGAGACTAAGGCGTCAACACACTGGGACACCGAAGATCATAAGCAGAAGTCCGCGAAGGGAAAGAAAGCTAGGCGAGGCGGTGTGGAGGACGGCGAGGCGCCCGCTACCTTTTACGGTGGTTCCATTGACTATGAGGAGATTCGACGGCGACTCGTATGTTTTTCTAATTATAATTTGTAAGTTTTTTTTTTAAATGTCAATTATAAAAAGAATTTTAACCCACTATTACTTTAAATTTGAAGGAGGGGAATCAGCCCAACCGCACGCATCCTATCAGACATGACGAGATTTACAAGGCAGGTCATACGAGGAAGGTGTCGGGCACTGGCAAAGGTACAGGCAGACCGTTGAGGCGGGAGTGGAAGTCTGAGGTGACCAGACTTATTTACGTAAGTATTTTAAATTTTGTAGTCGTTTACCACTTATGAATTCTAATTTAATTTTAAAATTAAGTTTGAACTAATTTATCTTTTTAATTATCTTTGAAAATTCAACAGAAAACATACAAGAGGGAATTGAGGAAGAAAAACCCGGACGCCGTAGAAGACAAGGACTTGCCCGAATGGGACGCCGATTCGTGGAAGAAGGCCATAGGGAGGATCAAGAAGGGGAAGGTGCAGGGTATACCGAGCTATGCAGATCCACGCAACTTCGACATTGAGTACGGTAGGGAGCCAGACTACAGGCGAGAGTTGCTCAGGCAGGTCCAGGAGGAGAACAGAGAGTTGAGGACGACACAGGACCCGAGAGTCGACTCCATGTTGTCCTGGCTTCAGGGTTTTAGAGAGGACATGCAGCAGACTACAGGCCGACCAGTGCGGGAGCTTCCGACAGACTTGTTCATGGGGAACGCTATTAGGAGCGGAGGCGCATTTAGAGTTCCGAGGCCGATACGTCCGAGACCAGATCCTTTTGCTCCAGGTACTTCCACTGCCACCGAGTATGTCGATGATTTTGATACTGATGAGTCGGGGAGTGGTGATGATCTCGATATGATGGATGATGAGGCAGAGGACCTTGATGTAGATGATGAGGGTGATGTTGGTGAGGGTGGTGATGGTGTTGAGGATGCTCCACTGGCAACCCTGGATGAGATGTACGACTTGGCGGAGAGTTCTGGTGATGAGGGGGTCGTATATCCGTCTAGTGGTGATGAGGGGGGTCAGTGATCATGTGGCGGGTAGTTGTTTGTATTATTTCTTTTGAATTATGATATTCTGTTTTTTCGACTATTTCATTTTGAACTATGGATTTTTCGACTATTTCGTTTTTCGTTTTGGTAATGGTTGTGTTGGTTATGATTGTGTTCGTTTTTCGTTTTGGTTATGGTTGTGTTGGTTATGTTTGTGTTCGTTATTCGTGTTGGTAATGGTTTATGTTTTTTTTAATCAGACGAAGCACTATTAATTAAAGTGTTACAAATTTATTTGGTTTTAAATA
The DNA here is from genome assembly GCA_948329865.1 of Linaria vulgaris. NCBI lineage: Eukaryota > Viridiplantae > Streptophyta > Magnoliopsida > Lamiales > Plantaginaceae > Linaria > Linaria vulgaris. Next base: position 81,903,412 of record OX415253.1, read on the forward strand.
TCAATTTATAATTCTTTAGAAGGGTAATTTATATGCTAGGTGTCGTTCGTTTTTGCATATTGGACATCACCTAACAACACTAGCTATAAAAGCAAGAAAATAAAAAATTAAATGACGGTTGCCTTTAAACATTTGAAGGTAAAAAAAGTCGTGATGATTATTGTCAAATCTTCTTATTCCATGGTGGAAAACTTTATGTTTATTAGTACTTAAAATTCAACCTTAATATATTTGTTCATGTTGAAACATACTTTTTGGTTATTTGTGATGAAACTTAGGTTGTGAATAGGGACCGCATCGCGGTCCCTATTGACATAAATATGGACAATAGGGACCGCACTGCGGTCCCTATTGATACTAACAATCTCAATAGGGACCACATATCGGTCCCTATTGATACTAACAATCTCAATAGGGACCGCAATTCGGTCCCTGTTGCGTCAATAGCGACCGCAATTCGGTCCCTATTGACATTAGCGTAGTCAATAGGGACCGCATTGCGGTCCCTATTGTCAATATTTGTGACCTAATTGCGGTCCCTAATAATATTCATACTTTAAAATCGATATTTTAAGATGGTTCGAGGTGCCGCGTTGTTTGTTTAGTTCATAATAACCATTGTAATAGTTCAAATAACAATAATTACAACGGACCGCTTTGAAGATTCTCTTACTATTTTATACAACGAATGTCACAATGACAAACTAATTCTATATACACATGTAAGTATAATGATTACTTGATCTAATGATTATACCTCATAATCATATCTATTCCAACATTAGTGAAATAAATCATAAAAACGAATAACAACTACAACTAACTAGTGATGATTAGTTGTAGAACATGAAATAATCTTGAACGTTAATAACTCGCTCAATCTCAATCAATCTATTACTTCACAACTAATCTACTATAAGGTTGATTTTGCAATCATTTATTACTTCAATTCACATGTTACAATGAGTTTGGTTACTAAGAATCACAAACATACCAACATCAATAAAAAAATTCGAATGTAAAATATGAATATTAGTAGGGACCGCAATTCGGTCCCTGTTGAGTCAATAGCGACCGCAATTCGGTCCCTATTGACATTAGCGTAGTCAATAGGGACCCAAATGCGGTCCCTATTGTCAATATTTGTGACCTAATTGCGGTCCCTACTAATATTCATACTTTAAAATCGATATTTTAAGATGGTTCGAGGTGCCGCGTTGTTTGTTTAGTTCATAATAACCATTGTAATAGTTCAAATAACAATAATTACAACGACGCATTGTAAATCCAAGTATTATGTGAGGAGAACGGACCGCTTTGAAGATTCTCTTACTATTTTGTACAACGAATGTCACAATGACAAACTAATTCTATATACATATGTAAGTATAATGATTACTTGATCTAATGATTATACCTCATAATCATATCTATTCCAACATTAGTGAAATAAATCATAAAAACGAATAACAACTACAACTAACTAGTGATGATTAGTTGTAGAACATGAAATAATCTTGAACGTTAATAACTCGCTCAATCTCAATCAATCTATTACTTCACAACTAATCTACTATAAGGTTGATTTTGCAATCATTTATTACTTCAATTCACATGTTACAATGAGTTTGGTTACTAAGAATCACAAACATACCAACATCAATAAAAAAATTCGAATGTAAAATATGAATATTAGTAGGGACCGCAATTCGGTCCCTGTTGTAGTCAATAGCGACCCAAATTCGGTCCCTATTGACATTAGCGTAGTCAATAGGGACCGCATTGCGGTCCCTATTGTCAATATTTGTGACCTAATTGCGGTCCCTACTAATATTCATACTTTAAAATCGATGAATATTATTAGGGACCGCACATAGGTCCCTAAAATAGCAACAGGGACCGCATTGCAGTAACTAAAAAAATTGAGTGACCTAAATTGGGTCCCTAATTATTATTAGTGACCTAAATGCGGTCACTGAAATCCAAAAATTTGAAATTTAGGCAAAAATTTTAGGCGGGATTGAGGGGGAAATTTGAATTTGACGAAAATTTGAAAATTTCACCCTCCCTCTATATATACTCACCACTCTTACACATCTCATTTCATTATCTCCAAAAAACACCCAACACAAAAACACTATCTTATTTTCCAATACAAACACACTTTCTTCTTTTCTCCATTAATCACCCAACAAAAAAAGTTTTCTTCTTTTTACCAACACAAATCTAAAAAACAAATCACCAACACAATCTTTCTTTTGTTTCTTTCTTTCACTTTCTTTATTTTACCACTTTCTTTTCTTACTTTTCTTTCACTTTTTGTTTTATTCATTCATTTTTTTTTCATTCATATTTTTTTTTCTATTATTAGTCATTTCATTCATCTTTTTACATTCATTAATACTTTCACGTCATTATATTAACATTTTCTTCATTATTTTACTGTTTTGATCTTGTTAAAATCATAATGTTACCAAAAAAAACAATAATATTGCGGATTTAATCCGGAATATTATTGTTTTTTTTTATTTTTTCTGGAGGGTCAATAGGGACCGCAATTCGGTCCCTACTAATATTCAAAGATATTCTATGAATATTAGTAGGGACGGAATTGCGGTCCCTGATTTTGGTATTAGGGACCGGAATTCGGTCCCTACTAATATTCATATATACCATATGAATATCAGTAGGCACCGAATTCCGGTCCCTGATTTTGTTATTAGGGACCGGAATTCGGTCCCTACTAATATTCATATATACTATATGAATATCAGTAGGGACCGAATTCCGGTCCCTGATTTTGTTATTAGGGACCGGAATTCGGTCCCTACTAATATTCATATATACTATATGAATCTCAGTAGGGACCGAATTCCGGTCCCTGATTTTGTTATTAGGGACCGGAATGCGGTCCCTATTGATATTAATTTATCAGGGACCGGATTGCGGTCGCTGATTTTCCGGTCCCTATTGACCCTCAATAGCGACCGAATTGCGGTCCCTATTGACAAGCGACCGTGGTCAATAGGGACCGGGCAATAGCGACCCAGTGGCGGTCGCGGTTGAGCATCAGCGACCCCCAGGGGGGTCAATAGCGACCCAAATTCGGTCGCTATTGACCCCTAAATCTTGTAGTGACTTATCATTTTTATACTATTAATTGTTATCCTAGATATTTGTTAATTACACTACATCACGTATTATTGTGTATAATTTGTTTTCACATGATCTTTTCTGCTCTATGTTATGAAAGATATTAATATGTTAAGAAAGATAATCTGTCACTATAAATTGGAAAGGATTGATTGATTAAAGATCCTACCTAGTAATTTTCAAAATTAAGAATGGGTTTACTTTTATAACTAAAGGATAAATTAGAGATGATCGAGGGATTTTGCTTTGTCTATATCATTTGTCCTAATATACAGTAAAAATGCACACGAAAACCATGTCGGAAACTAATGTTGTTTCTTTTTTTCTCTGACTAATCTCCACGGAAATCAAATAATCAAATATTAATTTCAGAAGCTAAACCTACTAAATCAAACTCAATGATTCGCCTAAAAAAGTACCAATATAAACATAATTATTATTTTTAAGTAAGAGAGTATACAAATTGATGGATGTAATTCAGGATTGGCCCAATATAACGTTATTGGGCCGGCCCATAAACGCATCGAATAGAGAGAATTCGATACGCGCATCGAATCAACAGTATAATCCTTCTTTATTTGGGCCGGCCCAGTGGCGCATCGAATAGGGAATTCGATGCGCGCATCGAATAAGAATGATTCGATGCGCCTTTCTATATTGGAATGTGGGCTCCACGGGACGGGTTCTATAAATAGCTCGTCCCCTTGTTATCTGTGGGACTTTTCGAGATCTGAACCAGCTCAGCACAGTCAGCATCGAACCTGCCCTATTCGACACGAGTCATATCGAATCAACCCCAGTTCGACACGCACAAAAATACCTTATCTTTATTCGATACCTAAGTACGCATCGAATTCGACATCTACAGCACGTATCGAATTCGATACCTTCCAGATTGATTTTCACCCAGTGATAACTGTACCGCATCGAATTGACCCTCGTTCGACACGTCAGCATCGAATACTTGAAATTCGATACGTATTATTAACATTGTAATTTAGTTATTCTATCTAGAAAGCTTGTATTAAGTGTTCCGGACCAAGCTAGTCCGTTAATAATATAGGATAACATTGTTTGATCTCATTTTGTATAATCTATTGTGTTTTATTACCGTGACGAAATAAGACCAAAACATTGGCGTCGTCTGTGGGAACACAAATTATATTAGCTTGATAGGCAGTATGACTAGAATGACCAGATCCCAGAGTAAAGCACTAGAAGGAAATACGGGAGAAGAACGACTGGGTACACCTGAACGGATCATGCAAGATATCATTGGACCGTCTACATTACCCCCAGCAGTACCAACTCCGGCCAGGAAAGAGAACCAAGGACCTCAAGCTGAGGAGATACCCAATAATGAAGCCGATGCAACTGGAGCTTCAACGACGAGTGCCGCAATTCCAGATAAATTGAAGAATGAATTAATGGCAATGATAAGAGTTGTGGTGACTGAAGCACTCACTCCAGCACCTCCCGCCATGATACCATCTCCTGTTGAATATTCTGAGAACTTGAGAGAACAAGGTTCAGCTATCCGAAAGCAAAAGGTAAAGGAAAAGGAAAAGTCTCAGCAAGACGACCGAAGAAGTAGACATACTTCTGAGGGAATAAAGAGCAAAGGGAAATCCGTTCATGAAGAACGGGGAAAGAAGCTAGTATCTGTTGAGATACAATCAAAAAGGCATCATGAGAAGAGACAAAAGGAAAAAGAGACAGAATGTATTGCTGAGCGAACAAGAAGAGAAGACAGAAGACGCTCAGAGAGCCGTGATTCCAGAAAGGAACGGGACGAGGAAGAGAATCAAAGAGTGGAATCACGAAGAAGAAAACATAGAGATGACAGAAGACAGTCAGGAGGTCATGACTTACATGGCAAGCATAACACAGTGAGCAGAAACGTTGGAAGATTGGAAAAGGGGAAAGCAACAGCCGAGACTCAAACAGCAAGAGAGGACAATTCTGTAAATCACAGTCCTTTTTGCCGAGAGATAGAGTCGGAGATTCTGGGGCAAGGAGATAAAATTCCGGAACTAAAAACATACAATGGGAAATCTGACCCCCGAGATCACCTGTTCCAATTGGATAGAAAATTGTCCCTTTACGGTTTCAGGGACAACATGCAAGCCAGGATATTTGCAACGACTCTATCAGAAGTGGATGTTGATTGGTTTAATCGCATTCCTCCTGGACAGATTAAAAGTTACGCCCAGTTGAGGAAAATGTTCGAGGATCAATTTTCTAGTCAATCTAGACTGGTTTTGGATCACTCCCATCTATACACGATGAAACAGGAAGTTAATGAAAGTCTAAAGGACTTCATGAAACGTTTCAATACAGAGCTATTAAGGATTGATAGCCCGACGGGAGAGATGGTTGCAAGTATACTCTTTCGAGCAACTACCAACACCATGTTTGGTGGAGACTTACTGAAACGAAAACCCACCACAGTTGAAGAAATCAACAAAATAACGCAAGATGTGGTTCATTTCGAGGAAATGATGGCGACCAAAGTTCCTAATAGTGTGGCTGTGAAAGATAGAGAGAGATGCAGAGAAGGTCATAATCGCAATAACAGCAACAACAGGAACAAAAATTACAGAAGGGATAGTTCACCAAGAAGGTACACGCCGTTGAATGCTAACATCATGGCAGTCTTTGGGGCAGCTAAGAGGAAAGGATGGCTGAAGGATCCCAAGCCAATGAGGGAATCCAAAGCAACGATGTTTTCAAGTCAATTCTGCAAATATCATAATCACAAAGGACATGAAACAGAGGATTGTATAAACCTGAAAGATGAAATAGAACGGCTAATAAAGGATGGCAAACTCGTGGAGTTTGTTAAAAAGGTACAAGAACAGGAGAACCATTTCAACCGGAAGAGAACTCCATCTCCCAGGAAGGATAAGCAAAGGTTGATTGATGAACCGCAACTTTTCCAATACCCTCAAATCGAAGATGGGAAAGCCAGGAAAGGGATGATAAATATGATATCAGGAGGTCCTGGGGGTGCGGATTCCACCAATGGCCGAAGGAAGATCACAAGAATGGTTGAATCAGATAATTTTGTGGACATAGCCAATATACTGAGAATCGAGCAGATACCCCACGAAGAAATCACATTTTCTACAACAGATTTGAGAAAGCTGAGTCCACAAGCTATACAGATGTCAAATTTGAATTGCCCTTTGGTGATCACAGTGGATATAGCTAACTATGGAGTCACTAAGATGTTAGTTGATCATGGGAGTTCAGTAAATGTGCTGTTTAATTCTACGCTGATCAAAATGGGCTTGAATAATCAGACGCTAGAACCAGTAAGGACATCTCTTCATGGTTTTGGAGGTCCAGAAATAATACCACTTGGAATGCTCAAGCTACCAACATCATTGGGAACAGCACCACAGAGGAAGACGCTTATGGAAGATTACGTGATTGTAGATATGCATTTTGCATACAACGGTATCATAGGAAGACCTGCACTCAATAATTTCCGAGCGTTACCCTCAACTTATCATCAAATGGTGAAGTTTCCAACTTCTAGCGGCACAGGAGAGGTCATAGCAGATCATATTGAAGGATGGAAATGCTACGTAACTTCACTCAGGACTGGGCCACAACAAGAAGAGCCAGCGGCAAGGGTATTGGCTCCAAGGCATATGGAGCGTATCGATTAAAGATTATGTTTCAGTTTACCAATGTTTTTTAGCATTTTGAATATTTTGAACAAGTTTTTATTCGTTCTCTCTGCTATAACACGCATGAGAGACAAGAATGTATGAACTTAAAACAGGTACCCCAAGTCATGAATCTGGAGGACAGCACTGGAAGTCATGCAAATGAGCGATGATCAAAGCTCAGTTCTATTTACATAAGCTAATTTGAATTATTCAAAGAAGATTACGTCTAGCTATTTGATTTGCGTGAGTTTTATCTACTTTGTATAATGTAATCAGTGCAGGTCTGAAAAATCAGGAGAACGGAAACTCGGCCCCAAAGCGGCACGAGATACCGAAAATCCCTAAAGAAATCAGGAGAACGGAAACTCTGCCCCAAAGTGGCACGAGATACCGAAAATCCCTAAAGAAATCAGGAGAACGGAAACTCTGCCCCAAAGTGGCACGAGATACCGAAAATCCCAGAAGAAGTTACAGGGACGGAAACTCTGTCCCAGAGTGACACGAGATACCGAAAATCCCTAAAGAAATCAAGAAAACGGAAACTCTGCCCCAAAGTGGCACGAGATACCGGAAGAAGTCAAAGACGATGTAAGGAATGGAAACTCAGCCCAAAAGTGGCATGAGATACCAAAAATTCCTAAACCTATCAGAAGAATGGGAACCCCGTCCAGAGTAACATGAGATACCGAATGAGGCCGAGGACGAGAAATAAGAATGAGCCTATTAACAATGCTCCAAAGGTAATGAATAGACACTACATATGAAATGGTAAGCGTTATAAACTTTATGTTTCAGAAAACATAAACAAACTCTCAAAAGATTAACAATGATTAAGCAAAAATATTAAAAGAAAAAGAAAAATACTATGTCCAAAGCGACGAATATAATCTCCTTTCTTAATGGCATAACAATTTTCAAAGAACAATAAGAAATCATCAAGTTGTCAAAATAAAGTAAAGGACTGAGATAGGAAATTGAAATAAAAGACAACAGTTATTATCCCAAAAATTAAGCAATTGATATAAAATTGTTTCAAACACATCAGAGCGACGCAGCGCCATACACAAATTAAATTAGAATAAAATTCAGTCTTCTTCCTCATCCTCAGATGAGGGATATGGTTCAGGCATTTCTCGCGGCGGTGATAATCCTCCGAGAACGAGATCCTCCTTATCCAGCAGTGAGGCAAACTCATCAGGTTCTGTAGCTTCAGAAGTTTGACGAGGTGGACGTTTCTCCATATTTGGCCCCAGTGACAGATCCAACCAGTCTGGTTTAAATTTGCCACGAACATACGTTGTAGCATAGAACTGATGCACTGTCAGAGCTTGAGCATTTCGAGCCACGTGATCATCTCGACGAGTGCGCAATTCTTGAAACGTGTTGCCTTGGAGAAACCTTTCAGCAATTTCCAATGTTTGCTGAGGAGAAACCTTCAGAAAATGAATAGATATTAATGAAAGTAATCATAAGAGAATGGGTGCCAAGTTATAAAAATAATATATTTTACCTCTTGGAGGCCTCGAAGGTAGCCATTCGAGTCAGCATTGAGGGCTTCCTCTTTGGCTGCACCAACCTCTTTCTTCAGCGCAGTAATTTGCTGATTAAGATCTTCTTTGAGTTTTTCAGCTTCCTCTCGAGCCTCCTTGGCTATTTGCAAAGCTTTTTCCTTGGTGTCAAGGGCAGCTTGAAGCGCAGAGTTATCAGCATTACTAGTAGTTTCCTTAAAATCCATTAAGGCTGAGGCCATGACATCCACGAAACCTCCCGCCTGACAACAAACGAACGGTTAGACCAAAATTTGCAAAGCCAATTCAAAGGAAGTGTAAGTCAAATAAGGAAATCATTACCGCTGACAGTAGATGCAGCGTATTTCGCTCCAGCCTTTTCCTTTCTTCATCAGAGATTGGAAGAGGGACGGACAGACCAGGCAACAATGCCCTTAAATGCTCGATGGCTTCGGCCTCCGAGAGCTGGTACCCAGCGGCTCGAGCTCGAGGGCCCTGGCTAGGTCTGGCCATGTAATTCGACCCAGATGCACCGGCAGGAGGGTTGGAGGCACTCGGCCAGCTTATCTGGCCAATCGTAGGAGCAACCCCTTCGGTTTGCGACTGATTTTGCGGCATCCTTCGTCTCTTACGTTGGACGAGATTGCCGATATCCTCGCCGGTTTCAGTTGCCCTGCCTTCCGACGCTTCAGCACCGCCTGGAATTCCCTCAGGATTATCCCCCAATAATTCCTCGAAAGGATCAACTGATGGATCAATAGCAGCAGTAGTAGCAGTAGAGGGTTCAGAAATTTTCTTCTTGCCCTTACTTTTTCTCTTCCGATGAGGAGGAATTTCAGGCACAGTGTCGGTCTGGGAACTTGCCATATCCGCAGCAACAACCCGGTTCATCCTTGCGTGTCGACTCATGAAGAACTTGTCTGCAAATAAAATAAATCGTTAGAACCACAACAAGCATAAATCAAAAATTCTAATAAGGTCATATTAATTTACCAAGGGTCATCCTGCCATTATATTTAACTGGAGACAACCCAGCTAAAGAAAGTACCTGGTTTTCAACGAGTTTTTTGACATCAAATTGATGTTCCCTAACTAAATTGGGGACAAATTCGCAATCCCATAGGGTTATGTTAACTCCGCTGGGAATCATTACCCTTGACCCGGTATACCATTCCTGGCGAAATTGATCGAACTCGCCGTCGTAGCTCTCTTTTATGTAAAAGTATCTTCTTTTCCAATCCTTTCCATACCCGGTCGCCCCACCGTTCAAGAATTTTCGATTCGTTTGAGCCTTGATATGGTAAAATCCTTCTTCGCGCCTCGCAATCTCGAATAACGCGTAAAACTCATTGGGACTTTGTGGTTGGCGCAAAGCCTTCATAACTATGATAAAACCCATGATATTCCCGTATGAGTTTGGCGTGAGTTGCGCGGGAACGACGCTTATTTTCCGTAGAATCCATCTTACCTCATAGGGGATCGGGAAACGCAGACCATTCAGAAGTTGTCCAACAAACACGGTCATATGTTTGGGTGGCGGGGTATGCATCCGATCATTTGGGCCCGGGAGCACGATCTTGTACTTATCAGGTATATCAAACTTCTTACGAAGTCCCTTACGACTATGTTGAAGCCGAGAAATATATTGATCAAATGTCATCCCTGGGACCTCGACATGATCGTCAAATTCCCTATTGATATAATCTACGTCCTCTTCACCCTCACTTGGAGCGCGGTTATCTTTATAAGATGACGTAGATAAATCATCACTGTTTTCTTCGGCCATTGTGGGTTCAGTGTTTCCCGCGGGGGCGTCACCCGCGGGTGGATCAACTGTTGTTATATCTATTAAATCAAATAAATCTACGTCGTCTGTATTCGGGGCCGTGAGTGCAACCGGAGGGTCCTCTTTATTAATGGAACTGGAACTAGAACCAGTACTCGACTCACTTCCACGAGTGGATCCACCGCTCACCATCTTTGATGATAACAAACTGAAATAAATTAAAAATAAGACTGACTAAGGACGCATACGTCACTCCACACTCTCGTATATCATTCATATATGCGTAACATTGAACGTGTTAAAAACTAAATAACCCAGCAAAATAAAAACCAGAAATTTTACCTTAAATATATTCTCGGTAAAAGAAGTTCTTGCTTGGTTGTTTATATCCTACACAAAATAACAGCAAGTTAGAAATACGCAACGGAACGCTTGGAAAGAGGACGAGAAACAGATATATTAACGCATCGAATTTTCTGAATTCGATGCTGATCGTATCGAATTCCTGAGCGCTCAATACGACTCGCATCGAATGACACATTCGATGCGTCTTACCTGAAGCGAAAAATTTGTTGCCTGAAGAATGAGCTGGTCATTGCAGACCCCCCTTATATAGGGGACGCGAGGCCCATCAGGCCCATTTACAATGCCGCATCGAATAATCGCATCGAACAGCTATAATTCGATGCGTACTTTTTCACGCATCGAATGGCTCACAATTCGATGCGTCAAAAATTATCTTCCTATTACAAGTACTATGAACCGCTCCGATTTTACTATGAATAGGAATATCCCAAATCAGTACAAATATATTTTTAAAAGTTTGGAATACGATCTCTAAATTGATATCGTATCCCAAACTGGGGGGACTATATGATGGGTGTAATTTAGGATTGGCCCAATATAACGTTATTGGGTCGGCCCATAAACGCATCGAATAGAGAGAATTCGATACGCGCATCGAATCAACAGTATAATCCTTCTTTATTTGGGCCGGCCCAGTGGCGCATCGAATAGGGAATTCGATGTTTCTATATTGGAATGTGGGCTCCACGGGACGGGTTCTATAAATAGCCCGTCCCCTTGTTATCTGTGGGACTTTTCGAGATCTGAACCAGCTCAGCACAGTCAGCATCGAACCTGCCCTATTCGACACGAGTCATATCGAATCAACCCCAGTTCGACACGCACAAAAATACCTTATCTCTATTCGATACCTAAGTACGCATCGAATTCGACATCTACAGCACGTATCGAATTCGATACCTTCCAGATTGATTTTCACCCAGTGATAACTGTACCGCATCGAATTGACCCTCGTTCGACACGTCAGCGTCGAATACTTGAAATTCGATACGTATTATTAACATTGTAATTTAGTTATTCTATCTAGAAAGCTTGTTGTATTAAGTGTTCCGGACCAAGCTAATCCGTTAATAATATTGGATAGCATTGTTTGATCTCATTTTGTATAATTTATTGTGTTTTATTACCGTGACGAAATAAGACCAAAACACAAATGATTATATGTTAGCATATACAGATGCCTGTTGTTGGAAAATATTATTACCAATTACCATCATGAGTACAGAAGATTTTTGGTTATTGTAACATTTTAAAAGACAGAGCTACTAACCAAAAAGAATGGTCCAAACTCAAAGTTAGTTATTGTCATCATAACAAAGAAGAAGGCAACGGGGCCTATAGGAAGAATGTTGCCAATGTTGATTTTGGACCGTCAAGCCAATAAAAATGGCAGTTGGCAACTTGGCACCCTTTTCATGCTTTGTTTTGTCTAATCTGTTGTGGTTCACACACTTAATATCTTTTCGTAGGACGCACAAGTTTACATGCATTTTCAATTCTAATAATAATTTCACATTATTTGAAGATACACACGTGACAAAGATTCAAGTCTGCATTGTCTCGTTTACCCCCTATTTTGTTGTAACATTGGACTAGTTCTAACTTCTAATACGATTTACTTCCACAATTATACGAATAACGTCTTATATCGTAATCGAAAAGATGTTTTGATCAAAAAAAGAAAAGATGTTTTGATAATGTTATCCTCTAAGGTCACCAGAACTCCCAATATATAATTCCGATATCTTAAAGGTAAAAGAAACAAATGCAAAATTCTATTAAGAAAATGTCAAATGAATAAAGTTGCTGGAGTATGAACTCTAGTATTCTACCATTGCAAATACCTTTTTGCTTTCTTTAAGAAAATGAATATTTATAACCATTGCCCCATTCTACAGGATCTCCAACTTATTTGCTGCTAATAATAAACTATTACCAAGTAAAGTTTGTTGGTGACTTCACATTGGATGAAAAAACCAAAACCTTTTGTACAGACACAAGACACGCACACATCAAAATATGATGATACTACTTGTCTGAATGGCATGATGGAATTAAGCTCTGGGATAGCGAGAGCGTCCCTTCTTCCTCAAGAACTCAGGGATTTCTACGGAAACACCTTCTAGAAAGGATGATGGTCGTCTATTAAGACCAACATTCGCGTCTAGCTGGCTTGCCTGCATCAATTATATGAGTAAACGGGTGTTTCACAAGAAATGAAGGGAGGGTCTAAGGAAGGGCTTTCGTAAGAAATGAAGTGATACCTGGAGGGGCCTCCCTTCGCTTTCCTCTTGACGTTTAAAACCCGTGGCAATCAAAGTTATGCTCACCTGAAATTTGCAATGGATTTTGTGCAACAGTTACTCGTTGGAATCAAAGTTTTAAGTGAAAAAATAAATAAAAATAAAAACCAGTCCTAAATGTCAGTCACCCCCAGGAAAAGCACATAAAAGTAACTGATTATGTGCGAATTTCAAAGAATCACCATGCTAATCAGTCAACTTTTGTTAGGGACTTTGCTTAAGATCATTTCAAGCTTAAGGAATATCATATAGTGTCAATTCAGTTATACATTCTAATCAAGATTCTAGCTCTCGTCATGTGTATTAAACATAATGGAGGACAGAATGCTCAGGCAGATCGATAGCAAAGTTTTCCAAGCTTCTAAGTCAAACTATAATTAAGTCGATAAACTTACTTGACCAGTTAAGGATGGGTCTATGACAGCACCGAATATTAAGTTGGCACTTGGATCCACAAGATCATATATGACTTCTGCTGCAGCATTTACCTGTCCATTTCACAATTCAAAAAATTATTAATAAGGAAACAAAATGATACAAACCAAACATATCGTACAATACTAATCAACAGTAGTCTTATACTGATATACCCACACCCACCTCTTAATAGTAACAAGATAAGACAATTTTTATTTCTAATAACATATGCTTATATTTGATTTGTTAATAAGTCAGACTAGACGTTCTTTGGTTTACCCCACGCAAACCGGCATGCCAAAGTCAAAAGAACATGTGCGTCAAATAGATAAGATCGGATCTCTCATGATACTGGTTATCAGACTGATCAAGTTTTTTTCTTTCTTTTATTTGTTTATTTTAATATAACTGAGACTCATCGAGATTGCTCACATAATTCGTAGATGAACGAGTGGTGTATATGGAAGCCAACAAAGGGAAAGCAAAATTGGCTGACAGGCACCATATGGAAATTAATGGTGAGTGTCTGGTAATGTGTATAGCTAAATAAAAACACCATGAAAGCATATATTTGAAAGAAGATAATTTATAGCTTTCGTTACTTTTTCCCCGGGTATAGAACTGTGAGTCAATAGCAGCACTATATTTAAAAGAAGAGGATTTGGCTAGTTTCTGACTGTTGAATCGTTTCTTTACTTTCTTAGTAACAGAAGAGGTTTTAACAGGAGACCAACAGAAACTCAAATAGACAGTGAGGTACAAAGAGAAAATTCAGAGAGCGAGAGAGAAGAGCAGTCAAAGTACCTCAAACAATGTTAGATCAGTGCCACCAGTTATATTCCACACAATTCCAGTTGCTCTCTCTATACCAATATCCAGTAAAGGAGATTGAATGGCATTCAAAGCAGCATCTCTGGCCCTCGTCTTTCCTGTATTGTAGGATGATGACAAAATCAAACTCAAATCAGAAGAAATAAGTAAAACCATATAAAAGAAAGTAGCAAAACTCTTATAAGAGGTGTGACAAATTACTTCTGGATTATATCGAAATAATAATTATTGAGATATAATCAGTAAAAAACAAAAAAATAAAAATTTGATGAGCATCATTTTCCTTGCTGGTATCGACGGATTGACCCAACCAGCGCATCATGCTATTCTAATCAAATAATACATGTTTTGTTTAATATATTTACTCAGTGCATTCATCTTGTAGATCAAGTCATGGCTCAGATGAAAGAAAGCAATCCTATCATGGTTGAGAACAGTCACATAACTTCAGAACAACAACTAATACCAAACTCTTCCCTTTTTAATTATGTGCTACTCGTCTCCCTAGTGCCTTCAGTTACAGAAGAACATTTTGAGCTCTGGACGTCCATTATTATGTTAAGTAAATTCTTCTACTCCTAAAAGAATTTAGAGTGGCTTGACCCTATCAAATCCATTAAATCACGATAATCTTCTACACCTCTGAGGTAAACGCGGCACTTCTAAATACAATTATGCCGGAAACTCACACGACTTTCACCAACAATAGAATTAATATGCATAGAAGACTTTGTCCAAGTATAATTCCCCTTGGTGAATCAACACATCCTCCCAACAAAAACCTAATACAATGAATGTTGTTTTATGCAGGTTCCAGCCCATAGAGTGTATCATGTCACGAGTTCAAGGAAATTCACTCTTCACTTTCTTTCACCATGTCTCATAAACTTTCAAGCACGTTAACAATAATTCTTGTGCTCAAACTTATTCTATGACTCCTAGATGGTTTGGGACCATTATCTTAGGATGCCTTCACTACGAACATATAAGAGACAAAAAAATAGCAAAGGCAAGAGAATTGTGAATCATTTGAATCATCAACAGAAGATATCAATATACTGAAGCACCAAATCAAATAAAATTGAGCTAAAATATTCAGTAGTTACACATGCAGGAGTATTCTTAATGAGACGCTTGGCTAATCAACAGAGCAGGAAAAACAACGAATTCTTTACCCTAAAATGGAATCATATCAAATGTGTAGGCTACTGTAAAATATTAATATGTATATATTAAATACAGTAGGTAGATGCATAAATATAGTCACGGGTGTTATGTGACTGTTGATTTATTTCTCAGCTAACTAGTCCTAGCTTCATATATATATGTCTGTTCTTAACTGAACCAGAATATTTATATATATGTATATATATAGAGAGAGAGAGAAAGCAATTGAGTAATCGGTGCAAAGAAAGGGGCCGAACAGATTTGAAGCGGCGCAACTTCAACAGCGGCGATGGTAAGACGGCAGCGTGGCTTAATGAACAGAACGGCGTGGTACGTCGGTAGTAAGATGGCGGCTCGGCTTAATGAACTGAACGGCGCGATTGGACAGATCGAAACCCGGCGCAGCGGAATGAAGCTTTTGTGATATGTGGTGATGGGGGAAAATGCACGGCAGCAACAAAATGTATGGGTGATGCCGGAAAATGCACGGAAGCAACGAAATGTACGGGTGATGCCGAAAAGAATGCACGGCAGAAAACAAAAAGGAAGAAAAAAAAAATAATCTGTATCAGAAGATTGGCTCGATACCATGTGAAATGAAATATAAAGAAGAGAATGTTGTGTGTTATTCAGCTGAAGATACACATATATACATGAAGCTAAGACTAGTTAGCTGAGAAATAAATCAACAGTCACATAGCACCCGTGACTATATTTATGCATCTACCTACTGTATCCAATATATACATATTAATATTCTACAGCTACCATAATGTTTCAGACCATTATACAAAAGTTGTCCTGTTCTTTAAAAAAGATGCAATCAGTTTGCAGAGATTCACCATTCTGTTTGTCAAATTAGTATGTTAGTGGTTTCAAGAAGCATGTATGCCCTCCTGACAAGTTACAAGTTTTCATGTTCAACTTCTGCCATGTATGAAGTCATATTATAGTTTTTCATCAGGGATGGGGTATATTCCAGTAAATACTAGACATCAAGGCAACTTGATAATACCTGTTGCAGTTCCTATTCCCATTAATGAAGAGCCTGCATTAGCCATAATAGCTCGAACATCGGCAAAATCTACGTTTACTAGTCCTGGGATCTGCGATAACAAAAAAGGCATAATAAACCTCATGACCTGCTTAAGAATACAGAAGGTAACCAATTTACTGTTATACAGAACAATAGAGAATAAAAACACAAATCATCTTTGCAATATACTCAATCATTGTCATTTATAAAGAAGCTGTTTAGTGAATCAAATATGGGAGCATCTTATACATCATTTTAGCCTATGCATGTCGATCGACTCATATCATCATTCAGGTATTTAAACTCCGTAAAACTCCCATAAAATGATCATAAACATAATATCATAAAAAGTAGGATCAAATCTTGCTCATATTTTGCATAGAGATCAACTTTTCACTAAGAAAGGTATTGGATGCATGGTGAATGTTTACACATACACACCTAACAATAAGATAGATTAAAACTTTCAAGAACATTTAACCAAATGAAATGACAACTTTCTCATGCAAAACTTGAGGTGCTGTACCGTGATTATATCAGAGATACCACGAACTCCTTGCCGAAGAATATCATCAGCAAGATTAAATGCTTCTGTTACTGGGGTAGATGGGGAAACTGCAGTCAGTAGTTTATCATTTGGAATTACAATTAGGGTGTCGACGTTTTCTCTTAAAGCTGCAATTCCTTCTTGGGCTTGGACAGCTCTTCTTCTTCCCTCAAATGAAAATGGTGTGGTGACTATACCAACAGTTAAAATGCCCATAGCTTTTGCGATTCCAGCAATTACTGGAGCTCCACCAGTTCCTGTGCCCCCACCCATTCCAGCCTGCAAAAATTTAAACAAGAAAAGGAGAAAAACTTACTATCCACGAAGATTTTAGCTTCTTGCACGTATATGTTCATATGGTAGAGGTTGATTTTTTTTTTCACGCATTACAGACATAATAGCATCGACCCACTTGAAAACTAATAGCAATTTCATATAATTCAACAAGTTAGACCCTAGAGAAGTTGAACCCCTAAACTTGTGAGATGTGCCATTACTAAAATAGGTTGAACTTGTCGTTACGTAAAAAGTACACAATATTGTTATACAGCGGCCAGTAGACTACATTCAATTATGATCACCAAGTAATAATGATGAATTAATGATAATAAGATGTTAAATTATTCTTTTTACCAAGCAATCATAAAGTGTGTGTTGACAACTATTGCTTTGGAAAAAAAGGAGTTTTTGGTTTATTTGGTGATTAAGTTTATTTAATCAATAAAATGTCCGTGCACTACTTTATATGCGTCGATATGATGTCGAAACCAAAATCAAGACTCGGAATATCCGAATAATTAATAAAAGAACTCTTACTTGTGCTGAAGATTATAAATATATATGCCTCGGAATTTTTTGTTTCCAAATGGGTCAGAAGAAAATTCAAGTAAAGATGAGATCCCAAAGAAGATTTCGAGTTGAGCATTAGGTATTGCATAATAACAAAGACCTATCTCAGTTATTACTCATTAATTGTTCAATTATGAGAACGCACAACAACTTAATCGTCAGAATTGAGTTTAAATACATTTTTGTTCGCTACTTACCAGCGCTAAGCAATAATTTCAATTACAACAAAAAGATTAATAATAGAAAGAAGCAAATATTTAAGACTCAAACAGAATTCGACATTTGAGACTTCACTCACATACATTGTTTTACCAACGAAAATAATGAACTTACAGTCACAAAGACCATGTCTGCTCCATAAACAGCATCCTCAATTGCTTCTTTACTTTCATTAGCAGCGTTCATCCCAATATCCGGGTTCCCACCAGCACCAAGCCCTCTCGTCAGCTCTTGCCCAATCTGCAAACGCTGCTCGTTAAAAACCGGCGACATCCTCATGGCTTGGATATCAGTGTTAACAATCCAGAATTCAACACCCTTCATCGCGCTCTCAATCATACGGTTAACCGCATTCGACCCACCGCCTCCAACACCAATAACCTTGATCTTCGCCTCGTTAAAATTGTTCAAATTCGACGGCTCCCTCGAGCTCTCCGTAACATTCCCAGCAGGAGTATCCTGTCTCGTGGTTGGGTTTGATTCGCCTCTAAGCATCGAAATCTCAGGGTGCAGATTAAGAAACGGGTCCTTACTCGTAAACTGATTAACACTGTGCGAGTTTGTCGAGCATTTGACTTGCGTTAAACTCGAACCACATTTCTGACTAATACTTGAAAATCCACTCCTCTCTTCAACAGATTTCAGAGGACAAAACCTAGTTCCAAGTACAGTCAATACCCCAGCTGGCCTTCGAGTATCGGGTGGCGTGAAATACGGGGATGTACAAGAAGCCATTAACCCAGAATTTCAACCTAAGTTATAATGCCAGCTCAGTACTAAGAAACCCTATTAACAGTTATCTGATTCACTACCTACAAATACATACAGAAATCACAATAATAGCTATAAATTCAAGAAACTATCCAATTCACAGCCAAATTAAAAAATAAATAAAACCCAGATATAAAAAGGTGCGGACTTTACTAAGAACAACAAAGTAAGTGAATGCAGTTACAGTTAGTTAGCTAACAAACCTTTTTCACTTGGTAGTGGTGCTGCTGTCAATTTTGTTGTTGGAAATGCAGGTTAAAGAAATGGGCTTTTCATGAACACTAATTTAGTACTTTGATTTTAAGAAGAAAAGATCTTCACAAAAAAGGTATCTTGAATTCAAGAAAGAATCTATCTTTGTTCTTGTTGAGTGAGTGAGAGAGAATAGAAATGTTGTTGTTTTTTGTTGGAGGCGTGGGCCTAAGGCCTCGTGAGTTGGGCTCGAGCTCTTATCATCCAAGATTTTAATTGATTGGTCGGTTTTTGATTCTCTCCTTTCATGATTTTGACCCATCAATTATTTGTATTATTAACAACAAAAAAAACTTACTTTTCTTATGATGGGAAATGTTTGATGAAAGGGAGAGGAATTGGTTATGTAGCCGATGTTGACCACAATGGTGGCCAAGCAAAGCTCCATTGCATTGCTTATGTAGCTAATGTTGGAGAGATTATTAGGTGCAGCCAATGTAAGATAAGGTGGTGCATCCAGTTATTGCTACTAATACACGGTGAAAATGAGGTGTTGGGTGGTTATTTTCTATAACTTGGAAAACTCTTTTTAATCTCAACCATCGGTTGTACCACGTTATCCATAAATCGATTGTAATTTTTCCTAATGTTGGTCAAAGGAAAGTTTATTTAATCTTATTCTTTTAATTAGAATAGTTGTCGATAAGTCTTGGTAGTTTGTTAGGGTAGGAGTCAACAAAGAACTTAAGATATCAACTTCAATAAGGCTTGTGAAGTAGGTCATCTCGAGATTCGATGGTCATTATGATTATTCCACAATGATGGGGAGATATTTGTGAGGAGCAAGGAGATATGGAATCTAGTGGATGACGAAATTCTATAACCAACAGTCAAGAGAGTGTCAGCAAGTAATGCAAAATATCCCTAAAGCATCTAAAGAGTTTTCACTAACAAAGTGTATAAGTAATTGGAGATAGTACCCAACATTAACATCAAGATGATTACAAAATCAAATGTGCTTTTTTCAATCAAAACACCAGCAGTTTCACCTTTTATTAAGTTATAGGATTCCACATCCACTATGTTTCCAAGAACCATCAATATGAAACTATACATGTCCACTACACTACAGATTGACCCAAATTGTAAACTACAACGTGTTTTTCCTGCCTATTATGTTGTACCAATCTGATTGCACATTTACTACTATCACATTCACCACAGTTATCATTTTTTCAATTTCATTAGTTTGAGTTGAATGTGACTATGATTGACCTTTTGAAGATGCACTAACACAACTTTAAAGTCCTTTTAGAAAAATCACCACACATATACCTCTTTTTTAGCGACCGCAACTAATGCTTATTGTACTCAATGAGCAAAATAATGTACATAATAATAAACTTATGAATAATTTCTAAAAAATAGCTTGTAGCCCGATGAACCACACATAATGTTAAGACCATCATATCCCATGACCTCTGATACTGTTGATGAGTACATCATATATAATAAGGACTTTACATATCGTTTTTTTAAGTGTAGTAGCATGGTGTAAGCAACATGCAAATCATCAAAAAAGAGCTCTTTGTATAAATTCATTAGCATCAACATATCTCAAACTAAATTGTTTGCTTTTTACTAGATATATTTTTGTCCATTCACAAAAATACTATATTTTGCATCCCCAACTTCCCACAAATATTTGTTCTCACACTCTCAGCAAAATATGCAAAAGTGGAGTCATATTTATGAAAATCTTTTTTGATAATGCATAAATACATCGGGTATAGAAAAAACCACAATACTCCGCAGAACTCCAAAAATGAACCTCGGCAAGGGCCTCCTCGTATGAAAAGTTCTCCATAAGCTTCCTTAATCTGAAGACCAAATGTCACCCCTCGAAGCCATCATCCTCGTAAGAGAAGTGCCTTAAATACAGTCAGACATCATAATGTCCAACGTGAAAGAATCATGCACGTAATAAAATCCTATCAGCCATGATTGGTCTAATCACCTTTAAACTGCAGGTCACTCGCATTATCCACTGTCAAATGCCCATCTCACAAATGTAACATTAATGGACGCTCATTCCCTAACATTTGTGAGGCCAAGTTGTTGCGATATTAACTACGCTCAATACCTTATAAATATGAGGATGATTCTCTCCTTGTAACCAACTCAGATTCACACAACACATTTTGTATCCTCAATCTGCAAAACAATATATCTTTAGGGCGTGTTTGGTTCTAAATATAGTGGTAGATAAGGGTCCTTATCTCTCGCAGTAACTAGTTTGGTTTGTGTGTTTAACAGAGCGAGCTTTTATCTCAGCTCGGTCAAAAGGGCTGTTATCCACCGTTTTTCCATCTCTCCTCCCATTCTTTAACAAGTTATCTCGACCATTGGCTGATAAATCAGCAAATCTCAAAAAGTCTACATTACCCTTACTTTTCCACGTGTTACAACACTGTTAGACCACTGATTTCGTCCTCTATCACCCCAACACATTTCATTTCCCCTCCCCCCCCCCCCCCCCAAAAAAAAAAGTCTCATTTTTACTCCCCAAAATTAGGGTTCATAATTTTCTCAATACTATACGAAAGCGACTAAGCAAATTGGCGCGATTGGCGATTCTCTCACATCTCGCTCCCATGTGATATTTTAACCTCGTATTCCATCTATAATGCATCATTACAAGGTATTACGTTATTATCTAATAATGAATTCGCTCAAAATGCAGGAGTATTTTGTTTTCCATCTATGTTGCTTAACCCTAACCCTAATCCGAAAGTTTGCAGGTATAATATCTACTATGCATCTCTTATTTAGTATGAACTAGCCCGGGTTATGTTGTATTATATGATAAATCGTGAAACATGCTTATGTGCTTATGCATGTGTTCAATGATGATATGTTTATGTGCAAATATGTTGGAATTCGAGTTATTAGTGACTGTTGTGATGTCGTTGAGCTTGAATCTGTGTTAAAACTTGCTCTTTATATGAAACCCTAGTTTAATTATAGATGAACATCAATGTTTGGGTTAGTGATTGGGGGTTTAGTTCAACCTCAAGGGGTTTTAAGAAATTTGGTTTGGTAGAAACCTATAGTTTCGAAACGCCCACTAATTGAAGTTACTAAATTTAATATTTGTCTGAATGAGCTTTAATTATTGGGTGAAAGTGTGTTGTGTGGCGATCAAAAGATCATCAAAGGCGTATGCTAGTGTTAGTGCTATTGTTGATTGTACTATTGAGGGTTCGGGCATTCGTGTTTATGGTCATAATGCATCAACGCCGTATTAAGATCCATAATCTTCGGAGAAGGGAAACTATCCGATATAGTCTACTCAATAAGATTCCTAGTATCACGTAACACATGGACAAGCCCTTAAGAATGATATAGATTCCATTAAGAACTTAATGATGGACCGTGAATGATTTGATAAAATGTGTTGGATTCTTCGAGAGGTTGGGGGTTTGCGCGAGGAGAAGTTTGTGAGCTTGAGGGAGCATGTGACTATGTTCATAAAGATCCTAGCACACCACGGTACGAATCGGGTTATGGTTCTATTGGCATCGGTCGGCACATACGATTAGTCGATACTTTGGGAAAGCACTCAATGCACTATTGAAGGCAAGTGAGCTGATGTTGGTTACACCTACACCCGTGGACGTTGAGAACGACAATTGTCAAAAGCCATGGACTTATTTCAAGGTTTGTCATTTTACTTTATAATTTAATAGCAAAAGCTTGATTTATGATCCTTCTCAAGTTTTTACCACTATATTTGATGTTTTGCATGCATAGGATTGCTTGGGAGATTTGGATGGTACCCTGATCGACGTGACTGTCCCGATAGCTGATCAATCAAAGTATATATCCAGGAAGGGTCGAATCCACGTTAACTTACTTAGGGTATGCGATATTAACACGAAGTTTGTAATCATGTTGTGTGGTTGGGAGGGTTCTGTCGCCGACGGAAGGGTCTTGAGAGATGTCATCTTTTTTCCTACGCCACATGGTTTAAAGGTTCCAAAAGGTAAGCCCTTAACATTGTTCATGCAACGTACAGTGATAATATGTCTTGTATCGTGCTACTTTTGACTAAAGTATCTGACCATTCCTTTGATGTGCAAGGCAACTACTACCTGATTGATTATGGCTATGCAAATTGTGAGAGGTTTCTGGCTCCATATCGCGGCAGGCTTTACCACCTAAAAGAGTGGGAGGTCGGTAGAGCAGCGCCTCAAGACCAGGAGGAATTCTTTAACATTAAGCATTCCAGAGCTCGGAGCGTAATTGAACGGGTATTCTGGAAGCTCAAGAACCGGTGGAAGATTCTGAAGTGGCCTTCCTACTACCCGACTAAGGTCCAGAACTGCATGTGCCCTGCTCAACAACTTCATCAGGAGGCAAATGTCGGACGATCCCATCATAGACTCAAGTGATGATGAGAATAATGTTCCCAACAACCCCGATAAAGACGACGACGACGATGATGATGGACCCCCTCTAGAATGCATTGAAGGCCTTGGGAACTCTGCAGCATGGAACCAGTTCAGAGATCAGATTGCTATGGAGATGTGGAACGTTTACCGTGCACATAGACGTAACCATTAGAGATGTCGGGGTTGGGATTAGAAATTAAGTAGATGTTTGCCTGGAGAGGTGGCAGAATTATTATGATCAGGAACAAACATCTCATTTTAAATACTTATTGGAGCTTTCTTTAACTACTGATTTGCATGTCTATGAATTATGTCAAGATTTTGATTTTTGTATTAATTGTGCCATTTGAGATGTGTGGTTGTGGTGCTGATTAAATTTTATTGTGTTTCAGGTTTCATGGATAAGTTGTTTATTGCTTTTTAAACTAATATTTATCCTAGTCCCAATTACTTCCATCTATTGATTACCTTGCCTATATATTTCTAGTTATTAATAGCTCAATCTAACTGTTTGCTTCTGCTATTTTGTAGGCTACTTAACTTTGAGATGGAGGCTTCAAGTGCTAGAAATGCCAAAACCAACTAAGAAGGGAAAGAAAGGCAAGGGCAAGGCCAATGGTGACACTGAGAAAGGATCGAGGCGTGTATGGATGATCGAGGAAGAGAAAGGGTGCTGATCAATGTGCTCTATGAGTACAAGGCCACAAGAAACAAGGTGGGCAACAATTTCAAAGCTCACTACTTGAGGGACCTGTAGGAGTACATCATGAACTCGTTTCCCGACACCGACATTCTTGGCGATCCTCATGTGAAGTCCAAGCTCACTGTTTGGAAGAGGTTTTACTCACACCTTTACACCATGTTTGAGGTCACTGATAGAAGTGCTTCATATGATCTAGAGACCCAACATATCAAGATCACCGACTAAATATGTTGGATTGAGTACAAGAGGGTAAGATCATGTAATGTTAAGCCTGCCTAACTGTTTGTTACCTTAACTGTGATATGGCTAATGGGGCTGTGTAATTCTAACTATTCTTGATAATTCTAACTATTCTTAATGATGTTTTCACATTATTCCCAGGTGCATGACTATGTGAAGACTTACCACAACATGAAGTTTCCCTTCTACGAGGCCTCCTAGAAGCTCTTTGGTAAGGACAAGGCTATTGGTGCTGGTGCAAAGAACATATCAGTTGTTGTTCAAGAAGTGATCAACAACCCAAGTTTGGGGGCTCATGCCAAATGGGGGACTAGGGATGTTGCTGGACCAAGCCGAGGCCGGCGGATGAAGACTGAAACTCCATCTCCAGTCAGTGTAAGGGCAGATGAGCTCCGTAGTGACCTTGAAATGGGATACAGTAGCACTGACTACAACCTTCTATCTCGCACTAAGGACAAACTCAGTGCTAAGGCTATAATGAAGAAAATTAAGAAGGCTCGTGCAGAGAAGATGAGACTAGCTGCTGAGAAGGCTGAGAAGAAAGCTAATGAGGTGCCTCCATACATTGAGGATTTCATGCAGAAGAATTAAGATACAATTGAAAGGCTTGTTACCATCTCCTCCCAGCCACAAAGTGTTCCCAAAGATCCCGCAATCATCCAGCGTAAGGGGATCTATGAGGCACTGGAGAAGATAGCGAATTTGATGAGGACCAGAGGATGGTGCTTGCTCACAAGCTAGCTAACAACAAGGAATATGTTGATCTCTTCTTCAATATGCCTGAGAATTCCAAGCCCATGTACCTGAAGATGCTCCTCAAACTCAGCGTAAGGGAATCTATGAGGCACTGGAGAAGATCGCGGAGTTTGATGAGGACCAGAGGATGGTGCTTGCTCATAAGCTAGCTCACAACAAGGAAGATGTTGATCTCTTCTTCAATATGCCTGAGAATTCCAAGCCTATGTACCTGAAGATGCTCCTAAACAGAAGTTTGTCAAGTGATTACAAGGAATTTTGTGTGCCCCCCCCCCCCCCCCCTCAATGTGATGGTTTTAGAACAATTTCAATGATATATTGATGTGTTGACGTTTGATGAAATCTGAATAGCTCACCCTTTTCGCCTAATTGGCAGATGCACTTGTGTGCATATTTTGTAAATGTCGTCTAACTTAGGAGATCTCATGGTTAGATCATATTCGTGTTCCTTTTTTGGATTGGTATGCTTGTGTTATGCATTTCCATTAGGAGTGCAGTGGTGTTTAGATATAGTTTCTAAATGCCATTTTTTGGTCAAGGCACCTTGAACAATTATGGAGTTTGACATATTTTGTCATGGCTATGTTCTATTTTGTGGGAATTATCTATTTTCAGCTTGTGCAAAGTATTTTGCAATTATCTGTGGTTGGTTTTAGTCTATATTTTAGTTCATCTGCCCTGAAATTAGAAACTTGTGTGGAGCAAATAAGTAAGTGACTCCCATATGCTTTAAAGAATTTTTGTAAAACTTTGCAAGATTTGAGTTAAAAGTTGTAGTGCAACCAAACCAACAGTTTAAAGCAACTGAAATTTAAAACATAATCACATTCTACTACTTGGTCAAAGTCAGCAGTACATTGGCAGTAACTAGCACATCAAAAGACACCAACTCCTACACTTTATTTGCCATTATTTCCATGCAATATAACCAGCCCATGCGATTATAAGGCATACACACGTTTGGATTCTAAAACTCCCATGAACAGGCCGATCATGACGCGTGTGAGCTATGTTTTTCTCTTTCGTTAATGTTCGCTATAATCTCTGAGTCGCTAGGAATATTCACATAGAAAATCCTTTTCTCGTGGTTGTCGGATTGCACGTCACACGAAGCTTGTGCAATTTTTACATCCTCTTTTTGTACTTGTATTAGTACAACGATTAATTCCTGGTATTGATCTGCGGGTGCATATTGAAGCTCTCTCCCAACATGAAATAAAATTTTATTTCAACTTAAATTAAATTTATGAAATTATGTACGAGCTCCACGAATAATGTCCTCGTTGCTTCTTATCGGCTTGTCATCTAACACGATGGCAACTTCCATAACCTTCCAATATGGACTGCAATTCATCCCATGCAAACTCCTCATTCTCCTTGTATGCCTCGCTAACTTATTCAACTACATATTCGATGTTAGTAACCAAATAGTCATGAAGACAAAGAACATGCATACTAACTTGTAAGAAAAGGGGAGTAGTAATAATTATCGCTACAAAGTAGTCCCATGTAGTTGGATCGACTAAAATGGTGTTCTTTCGACTTATCACACACGATGTTCCCGTACATCACTATCATTTTGAAACAATCATATCAAGCTTATAACACGTAAAAAGATCAAAGATTTCATCTGCAGTGAAGTCAGTATCAAACAAGAGATTAACGCAATCGCGGCCATTCACGAGTACCGTATCCATGAACTTGGTGTTTGAAAGCAGCACACGCCCAAACACAACCTTCATGGACTGTTGTAAGTCAAGAATTAGTTCCTCGTTGTATTACTCTAGCCAACGTCGAGTGTAAAAGTAACTACCTTGTGTGTTGTTTGCTTTACCCATTTAAATGCGATTGCAATTCTCGATTTTCTGAATAACACTTTGATGTTGAGATATTGTAGTTGATGTGAGAGTTCTTTTCTGTGAGTGTAATAGTGTAGTTTGCAGTTCTATTTATAACAGGATGAGGTAAGGGTGGGTTCGGGTAGGAAAATATCGGGTATCGGGTAGGGTAAACCCCCTACCAATAACCGGCATATAGTTCATGGTACCCGATTGAGTTCGGGTACCCAAAACTTTGGGTTTGGGGTACCCGATATATATCTAGTGGCTGAATATGGCCACTAGATATTAGTGGTACCCGATACCCGATGGGGTCGGGTACCCCAAACCTCGGGTTTATGGTACCCGAAAAATATTCAGTGGCCAAAAAATGGCCAATGGATATTAGTGGTACCCGATCGGGTACCAATTCGGGTACCCAAACTTCAGGTTTGGGGTACCTGAATTTCATCCAATGACTATTTTGGCCACTTGAGTGGACTCCTCTGTTTTCAGAAAACAGTTAAAAATCCTCCATTTTCAAGTTTTTTCGGTACCTACCTGTTTGAATAACATCAATCATTCGGAAAAAAAAAAAGCATTCATTCGAGAAAAAAAAACATTCATTCGAAAACAAAACGCAATCATTCGAGAACAAGGAGCAATCATTCGAAAATAAGAAAATATGCAATCTTACAAGTTCAAACAAAATCAACAAATCAACATAAAAATTGTTCATTCGGCATCGACACGACGACACCTAACTCCCGCAAGTCCAACAATTACAAATACCAAGTAACAGGTCTTCACTCTTCATCATTCAATGTTCAAGCATCGAAGCATCTTTACCCATTTCGTTAAATTCTACAATAACAATTAAAGAAAATCATTAGTATTACCAAATAAGTCAAATCAAGACTATATACATATCAATTTTACAAGTTTAATTAAAGAACAATAAGAAAAATAATATTACCTTAATCCCATTTTTCCACCTCGTACAAGTTCTCTTCCACGTTCACAGGCACATAATCTTCGCGAAGCCAATCTTGGGCACAAATGAGTGCTTGTATAATATTGGCAGATAATGAACTCCTAAATGCATCTAGCACACACCCTCCCGTTCTAAATGTCGCCTCAGAAGCCACTGTCGAGACTGGACCGCTATAATGTCACGAGCAATCTTGGAAAGGATTGCATATTGATGGCTTCCTACTTTCCACCATCCCAAGTTACAACATTCATAGGAAATTAGTTTCAACATTCATATAACACAATAATAATTCATATCAATTAATGTATATCAATTTATCAAATAACAAACGTCATTAACAAAATGTCCAAATCATATAACACACTTCATATCAATTATCAATTTATCATATAACACACTTCACTAACAAACTTCATTAACTAAATACCCAAATCATTAGTCATGTAACACACTTCATATCAATTATCAATTAATCATGTAACACACTTCATTAATTAACACACTTCACTAATCATATAGCACAATTCATATCAATTAAGTATAACACACTTCAATACTTCATTAACATACTTCATTACCAAAATGCCTAAATTCTTCTAATCTAACAAAACGCCCAAAATCATTAACCCTAATTAATCTAATTGAGTCACCACACAACTCCAATTGAGTCTAATTGAGTCACCACACAATTCATATAACAAATACATATCAATTAAAAGATAAATTTAGAATTTATAGTTTACCTAATTTTTTCAATTTTGAGAGAGAGAGAGAGAGTGAGTCGCTGGAGTACGTGCGCTGCCACTGATAGAAGAGAGAGAGAGCGTCGCCAGAGTCGAAGTCGGGGTCGCCGACTGGAGTTCCTGTGTGCGTGCATGAATTTTAGAGAGAAGAGTGTGTGCGTGCGAAAGAGCTTTGTCCTCTGTGTGAGTGCGTGAGAAAGAAAGAAAAAGGAAAAGGAAAGAAAAAGAAAAGAAAGGAAGAAAAAGAAAAAAAATGAATAAAATAGTAATATATATAAATCGCGTAATCGGGTACCATAAATAATTCAGTCCATGCTACCCGAACCCGTACCCGAATCACCACATTCGGATAGTGGTACCCAAATATTCGGGGTAGGGTACGAGTATTATTACCTGAATTTTGGGTATTACCCGACCGGGTCGGATAGGGTACCCAAAATTCGGGTTTGAGAACCCACCCCTAGGATGAGAGAATCTTTGAATTGCAGAGAATCAAACCATTGACCAAATTTGATGATGTTACATTTGTAGGAAATATTTCCAATGATTAAAGTAGGACACCATGTGATAGATAACCAAATAAAAACAAATAAACAACACAATTTTTTATAAGGAATTTAAGAAGACAAATTGAAAAGAAGCCAAATACACACACACACACACACACAGATGTCTCCTATTCACTACTCCCAACAGATCAAGTTCTTAAAACCATACAATAAGAAACCTGAATGAACACTATTTTATATAGAGAGCCATACTAACCCAACCAAATTGCACCATGATCACTTCCATGTAGAAACATAAAAACCTAAACAGTAACATATATTAATGTACTAGCAGAAAATACTAAAATTAAACTATTCTTCAAGTCACCCTCTATTTTCATATTTAAAATTAATAGTTTTCATGATAGATATGTTGAACCACTTTCAAAAGTTACTGAACCACCACCCATTGTTGCACTGATCTCACTGAAGAACCCCCTGACTTCAGGTTTCTTTTCTTCGTCTTCTTCATCATCGAGTTCCACGGGGCAATGTGGTGTTCCAACAAGTTCCTTATGAAACTTAGCATGATGGAGCTTCTGAAAGACATCGATGTAGATTTCCCAGTGGTCCCCTCCTCAAGTTGGAAGTATCTTTCTTCAAAAGTCTCCTGCAACAATGGAAGTATTGACACAATGTAATTGTTCATTAACGAGTTACCGAACAGTAGTTATATTCAAATTCTATTGAAAGATAATAGGAAATATTTACCTTGGAAAGGTGGCTCTTGTGCGCCTCGTCGATCCACGCCTCGTTGTCAGCATAGATAAATCCAGCACCAGGAATCATTAGGAATTCAACAAACATGTGAAACTTGTGCCGCATGGAAGCAATCTTTTTGCGTAGTCGTTCCCTTATCACGTCTGTCTTCAAATACCTTGAAAGATTGACTTGCAGCACTTCCAGAACCCTTTCCAGTTCATACAGCCTAGTAAGGTCTCTTGTTTTAGCCTGGTCCTTGAGTATATAGAGTATTAGTGTCTCCTCTCTGCGCCCGAAGAACTCGTCTCTAAACATATGTGCCAAACGTTGAGTTCTTGTGAATACCATCCTACAAGGGGCAAACCATTAGAGCAGGCCACAAGGGAGGCTCACTAAATGTGAACTAACAGATATGCATTACACTCATGATATAACAACATCTTGGCAAAAAGCAAAATAAAATTAAACAAGCATATGACACAAGAACAATAATCAATAAACATAAATAGTTTGAAAATGCTGGAAATGCAATCTTATTACAAACTTCATAATTTGGGACCCCAAATACAACCCAATGTCATCACACTCACACATCAAATTACATTCAAGACATCAAATTACATTCAAGAAACAGAAAATACGTTTGTTCATAAGTCAAGCAGTTCGTAAACTTTTGAAACTACATTCATTTACCAATTAAAGACACACAAAATACAACCAACAACAACATAATAAAGAACATAACTCATCCCAGACAACAACACAATATATCAATCCAAGCAATGGTCTTGTCCCCCCCCCCCCCCCAACTCATAATATTCTCCACCTGCTTTTTTCCCATTGACACATTCAGCAGTAAAAGTGCAGGAGGTTGGGCCAGTAGGGTTAATTTTGACTGCTTTGTGCATCAGAATTGTTGTTGTTGGAGTCACTAACACTAGGGCCTCTACGAGATATGTAGGGTTCATCGATTGGTTGCGAGCGCGGTGGGATGTGTCGGAACCCATGACTTTCATGGTTGGGTAGGGTACCTAGTTCATCATACCAGATGAAATATAATTTGTGCAAGCGGTTCCTTGGACACATATAGTATTGACACCCGGGACGCTTTGAATTAGGACCAACAAGTAGACACATCATTAGCCCAGCTCCACAAAAGCAAGGGGTTGAAGCATCAAACCTAATTTCAGGTAAGGCTCACTAGTGCCTAAAATATATTGCACCCCAACTAACTAACTAAAAAATATAATGTAATTACTGGTTAAGCAAAAGAAAATCACAACACAGTATGCATAGATGCACCAAACCTGTCATGAAATCAAATTATAACTTCATTAACCACAACACAACCTAATTCGTATGAATTTTAGACATTTACATATGAACAGTGAAAATATGAAACCCTAGTTTGATTGTACCTTTATTTTGTCTCTAGGGGGGATGTTGTGTACGGCATAACCATTCAACAACATCATATTGTACATACGAGACAGAAAAATGGAGAATGTCAAAAAATTCTGAAGAAAAAAAAAACCAATTTTGGAATTTTAGGGTTTACGATTTGCCCCAATTTCAAAAATAATAAGGGTATATTAAAACGTTGGACAAGAGACTGAATAAAATTGAAGTGGAAACTGGTTCATTTGTAGTTTTCAGACTAATAATAGATGTTGTGGAACCGGTTGTAAAGCTGAGATGCTTAGTTGATGAATGTAAAAGAAGGCTTCACAAGCCATGGAACTACACTTTTAAATGGATTACTAGAAGTGCTAGTATGGTTGCAGATGCTTTGGCCAAGTTGCATGGAGTTAATCACGATGTGGAACACTTTTGGGAGTTCCCTCCATCTTATTGTATTACTACTAGCTTATTAGCTAAAGACCTTATGTAATTTATAGTATTTCTATTTTATCAAAAAAAAAAGTGCTCAATTCGCTGTTATTTTCTCTCCGTACAAATTTGTATCGAATTAGACAATTACAGAATTACTCACAACAGAAAACAACAAATCATTTAAATGAGAATATGATATTGGGCTTGAATATAATTTCTGTTGAAGTTTCTTTTCTTTAGACTTGGACCAGTTATTTAGTTTACGCTATAGATGGACTACAAATAATATTTGTCAGGCAAACATAAATAATATTTTAATATGCTAGGTTCAAGCCCATGACTGGCTCCGAGCTATAGCCCAGATTAGCTTGGGCTTGGGTTTAGGCTTCCATACATTAATTAAATGGGAGGGCGGGAGGGAATGGAGGGGGCTCCCTCTGCCTCCGCCCCTAGCTAAACCAAGACTGACTCGACGTATGTCCGCAGATAACTAAGAAAATTAAGGCTAACGTATACCAAAAAGTGATCGAGATTGACATGATCTTAGCTAGCTAAAATCGTTCTTTGCCAAAAGGTCAATCTTATTTGTCAAAATGAGCAGTCAATTATGGTGAGTGATGCTGTTATGATATGCATTGTGGTTAACGATTATAGTACGTACGATCACAAATGGTAACATACTCAGTTATAGATTATATTGTCTATAAAAAAAGTGAAATACTCCATCATTTGGTGCAATATGATCTGTACGTTAAGAGATAACAAGCTAACTTTATGGTCAAATTCAAGATCACACTTCTTTTATGTTTTGAAAGCATTAATCATCATTGCATATATCTTTTTGAAATGTATGTGTTGACTTGACCATGAATTTTCTCAAGGGAACAAAACGTGAAAAAGAAAAGTTTGATTTATCGACTAAAATGAGTAGACATGCAAATTAAGTAAGACCCTTTTCATGCTCTCTTTATTATGATTTATGAAAGTAACCATTCGCCTAATCAAAATGGTCCACACAGTTGAGCTAAACAAAGATACTTGACCCAACTTTTTTTAGTGCCACTTCTCTCTATACCATTTAATAGATTATCTTCTTTAGAATTTAGAGAGTGCATACACGAGTCATATCCACATGTATAGAAAAATCCGGTTGCTGCATTAGTTCCGGTAAGTTGAAAATAAAATAAAAATAAAAACTTGCATCTCCATATCAAAAGAAATGTAAATTGGTTTGGAGGATTAATATTTGATAGTCATTGGATTTGCTTGAGTTTACGTTTACGAGAACTGGTAATTAAAGATGAGGTTTTAGAAAATTCAGTTAAAGTTTAAAACTATATTAATATTTGTGTTCCGCGCCAATATTGAGATTTAAATGCATTGAGAAATAAACTTAGTCTACAGAAAAATAGATTTTGCATTTCGATTGGACCATTCTTCTTTTCAAGTACATATTACTATGGGAATTTTTTTGGTTCTTTGCTGCGCATTGAATCTAAAAGTATCTGTGATTTGCGCATGTTAAAGGGATACTAATACTAATTCATAGGGTATGCTTATTTCGGGATATTATCAAGGCACATGACATACTCATGAGGAAAGAAAATATTTTGTTTGAAAAGAGTCGATATTCAATTTGTCGCACCTTAGAAGAAAAAAATTGGACTCATACATAACATAGTAAATGATCAATCTTGTAAAAGAAAAAACAAAAATGAGAAGAGACGGAGTACTAGTCCTCGGATCTGGTGACAGGAAAAAGAAAGAAACTGAAATGGTTTACTTTTACTAAAGCGTGTGCTTGATAGTTTGAATTTGATCACGCGAAATTGGTCTTCTAGTACTCGTCCATATCATGAGTTGTGCATATTTTTGGGAGACAAAACTTAAGTGTGATCACTTTTCGAAATCAAAATTGTCGTTGGTCTGCCAAATATATCACTAAAAATGTAATAAATAGTACTAGTGCACGTATAGAAAAAATAAACAAATTAGAAAAAAGAATTAAGTGAACGAAAAGAGCAATCCGATCGAGACGATTGTCCCCTTCATTTGCATGCCTGGTCCCTCCTTTGGCGCCGGTGTCTCCGCTTTGTCTTCCAGTTTAATTTAGTGTTAACACACATTTCTACTCTTTTTTTGCGTGTGAAATTAAGGTGGCATGAACAATATGGGAGATAAGACGCTGGGCAGTAGAGTAGTGCACCAACACTATAACTTTACCAAAATATCCTTGCCTTTTATTTGTAAGAAATGGATCCATCTTTTATGAAATTGCAAATTTACCCCAATAGATTAAATAGTTCTATTTTTAGTATTCTATTCATGGGAATAGTCCATTACGACCATATCAGGCCCAGCATGCTTCCGTACAAACAATTAAAACATAACGTAAAAGCTACCTCCTTTTGACCGTATCACCGTCGGGTATTCTGCCAGGTTTTACGAAGACTCCTCGCCCTCAACCACTCGATCGCAACCGATGGTTCTGCAACAGCTCCTTCAACAGTAACCAGCACAACCCTGGTTCGTTTCCTACTCCGGGTGTAAGAGGCGACTAAAACGGAATATTTAAAAGCTTAACATCGACATACTCAAGCGATAGCAAAAGATCTTATTTATTTATGTGGAGATTTATTTAATACAACACACTCATATCTCCTTAGAGAGGAGTAACTTGTTTTAGCTACTCATAGTAGCTAACTCTCTCTCGTACATACACTCAGTACTGAAATTAAAACTATTCTACAGACACTCGTTTATTGACAGAAATAAAAATGCTCACACTATTACAAACTATGCTTCTCTCTTGTTTCTTGTAAGAAAATAGTGGTGAAGACTTTTTTTCCTCTGCTTCCTTATGCTTGTTTATATAGGCAAAGTTTCGGATTTAAAATCCGGACTTCATCAATATTCTTGGGTGGAATTGACGTGTTCCACTTGCACCTGTGGTCCCTCCATGGTAGTGGGGGTTGTCCTGTCTTGATCACATGGCTGCTTCCTAATCTTCTGAGTCACGTGGTCCCTCCATTATGTTAGTGGAGGCTGTCTTGTTCACGTGGGTGGCCCTGGTTGTTCAGCTGTCAAAGTCCCTCACATGGCCTCTTGTTCTTTTTCAGCAAAAGTGGTCCCTTTACCAGCACGCGGCATCTTTCCCTTTTTTGAGGGGCCCCCTTTGTCATATCTTGCTTGGTCCCGTTTCATCGGGAATCCTTTTCCGAAAAGTGGCTCCTTTTGATCGGGACACTTGTCGCAAATCCGTTCATTCCATCGTCCGGCGTGTATCATGTTGCAAACCTTCCGACGTGTTTCGGCGGTCGCCGGGATCTCGTTTTTCCACAACATTTGCCGCTTCTTTTCGAACGCAGTTTCCGCAAAATCTGTGGTGTGGTTAGTCATGCTATTGAGCATGAATGATCCGTTCTCATTATTGTGGAATAATTTGAACGAATACTTGACTTTGTCCATCTCTGTGAGACAGACCCAGAATCCCCACGCCCTTCTTGTTGAGATTTCGTCTTCGTTGATTGGGGAAATCAGACAAAGTTCCTTGGGTGGTGGTTTGATGAATTCCATAGCTTTCGTATTTGGTCTTTGTATCTTGATGAAGTGAAAGCTTGGTTGGAATCCTTTTCCTGCAATCTCTGGTGCAGCTGAGATAAATTTGATCTCCAAAGTATCTCCTCTTGCAAGAGTATTATTCATACTCCATGTTTCGTAAACGTTCCTGTAGATCCATCCTGGTAATTTTGAAATCTCCAGGAAACTTGGTGATGTGGTAAATACTGAGGCTAGACAGCCAAAGTCGTACCATTCTTGTACTCTTTCCGGTTTTGATCCTGGCATTGCCCAGATCCTCGGGTATTTTCCGGACCAGTCGGCCACGGATTTTCCAGGAATTAATCCTGTTCTCGTTTGTAGTTTTTCCCAGGTTCTCTGATATTCCATCAGAGGTACTCTAGGCTCGTTTCTTATCTTAGATGATCCCGAATGGGGTCTAAGACTAATCTCGTCCTCTTTCCTAGAAGAGGTATTCTGGGATTCGATCGGGTTTTTCCCCCTCGAATCAGACTTGTCTTCTTTCTTTGAAGAAGTATTCTGGGATTCCGTCGGGTTTTCCCCTCTTGAATCAGACTTGTCTTCTTTCTTTGAAGAAGTATTCTGGGATTCCGTCGGGTTTTCCCCTCTTGAATCAGCTCGTTTATCAGTATTTTCCTCGAAAGGATCACTGCTTGGTCCGATTTTACTCGGATCCTCAAACACGTATGTATTTGCCTGTATTTCCACATTTAGTTTAGATGTGGAGGCATCTCGTGATAGGGGTACCGTAAGGCCATCCCATAAACTCGTGCTACCCAATAAAGTTGCCTTCATCGAGCTTTGAACCCTGATAAGGTCCCTTTCCTGAACATGACCGGAGGCCCGAGCATTGATTGTCAGGCCGTCAATCGCTTTTCGGAGTTCCTCCAGGTTATCCCTGTGGTGTCTCCATCTCGTAAGGATGGTGTTGGCTTCACTTGCCTCCATCCCTAGTCAGAAAATCTGCAAGAACATTCTCGTGAGATTTAATGATTTGAACATCAAAATTATAATACTGACATTCCGCTTGCCATCTTAATAACCTAGCTTTTTCGGGTTTGCTTTCTATCTTATTTTTTAAGAAAGCCTTGACGCTAGTGTTATCAATCTTAAGTGTGAATTTTTTAGCTAGTAAGAATAAAGGCCATTTTTTGAAGGCCCTTCGAACTGCAAAGAATTCCTTCTCGTTGATGTGCCATCTTGCTGCCTCGTCTTTCGAAAAGAGACCGCTACAGTATCTGCATGGCATTTCTCCTTTTGGCTCGACTTTGGTAAGAACCGCCGCCCACCAATGGTCGCTTGCATCCGTATAAAGAACCAAATCGTCTTCGTCATTGGGGATTGCAAGCTTGGGGAGATCCTGACAGATAGCTTTGAGCTTCTGTACTGTTTCCTTGTGTTCATTCGTCCATCTGAACTCTGCGTCTTTCTTCAGTAATGGACTGAACGCTTTCCTGTAACTTGCCAGATTGTTAATAAACATTCCAGCAAAATTAACCAACCCCATAAAACTTTGGAGTTGTTTAACCGTTTTAAGATCGTCGGGAAAGTCGCGTACCTTTTCCACCAAATGATTTTGGAGGATAATACCTGACTCGTCAATCTCGACTCCGAGGAATTCGATCTTCCTTGTAAGAATTACTGCCTTCTTTTGTGACAGCACTAATCCTTCTTTGTGGCAAACATCTGAGAAGATCTCCAAATGTTTGATGTGCTCTTGGACGTTCTTCGAGGCGATGAGGATATCATCGACGTAGACGAACATGAACTTGAAATAATCTTTGAAAAGATTATCCATTTTCCTCTGATATATCTGGGACGCATTAGCCAATCCCATTGGCATGACATTCCAAATATAGTGACCTTGTGGTGTGGAGAAGGCTGTAAACTTCTTACTTTCTTCATCCATCTTGATTTGGTAGAAACCTGATTTGCAATCAAACTTGGAGAAGACTCTCGCATTCTGAACGCAGTTGATCAGGTGCTCTCGGTTCGGGATGTAATACCCGTCGAATTCCAAGATCTTGTTGATCCCTTGATAGTTGATCACCAATCTCGGCTTTCCTCTTTTGATCTCTCCATGGTTCCTGACTAAGAACCCTGGACTGCTGTAGGGGGAAACTCCTAGTGAGATGAGCTTCAGATTCAGATGTTCTTTGAGAATCATCTGCATATCCTTACGATCCTCCTGATTCATGAGGATGGGTCTATATCTGACCAGCTCGTTTTCCTTACCCTTTTGAACTCTTAGAGTAGCTTTGAGTTCATTCTTGTTCCACCATGCCAGAGGATCTTCTTCGTAATTCCTCTGAATCTTAGCCTTGACATCTTCTATTGAAATCTGTTCTTCAGTAGTGATGTCAATATGAGGACTTGGTTCAAGGCTGGCCTTAAGGATCTCGATCGTTTCATCCCTGATCCTTTTGGTCTTTAGTCCACCTAAGCTTTCATTCCTAAGCTGTAGGATTGCCTTACCATACTTCCT
The DNA here is from genome assembly GCA_948329865.1 of Linaria vulgaris. Taxonomy (NCBI): domain Eukaryota; kingdom Viridiplantae; phylum Streptophyta; class Magnoliopsida; order Lamiales; family Plantaginaceae; genus Linaria; species Linaria vulgaris. The sequence goes on from OX415253.1 coordinate 81,941,091, forward strand.
CTGGTCATGCATCTTTGGGTGTAGAAGTCGTCCTTCATCACCACGCTTGCTGCGAAATTGAATTGGCAGTCTCCGGTGAAACGCTTGTGTCAACCGCTGCACCAAAATCTTATGATCACAAAGTGTTGTGAGGATAAGACGCCTAGTTTCATTATCCTGCGTAAAACGTTTGAATGTTTGCAGGAAATTGTTGCCGAGTAAGATATCGGCTCCGGTATCATGGAAATAAATTGGGGGCGTCTTTACTTTGTACCATGGGGTACCTCCTGCTCCTCCAATTAATATCTCGGCTTGTTTTATTCCTCGTTTGAAGATGATGATCTTCTTTGAGAAATCCCTTCCAGCAATAGCTGGTAAATCTTCCCCGAGTTCTTCTGGAAAGATTCCTGGTTTAGCTGCGCAAATTCCTGCTCCTGAGTCGATATACGTTGCAAAGTATTCGGCTCGATAATTCTCGTACAACATCCCAACTGAGATGTAGATTGAGAATGGACTGGTGGTCATTTGAGCCGGTATCTTCTTCCTTCCACCGTAAACTCCATTCCTTCCGGTACCTTTTCCCAAGGTTTGTAATCCTCGAGAAAATCGATTCCGAGAACAAGTTGTTCTGGGATCTGTCCTGCACGTCCGTTGATAATAAAATCAAGTCCACCTAGCTTTAGGTTTCCCTGATACCTACCAACATATGGCTGCTTGAGATAATACAAAGCGTCGCATGGTAACGTATTATCTTTCTGGGTGGTATCGAAGATGACTTCGATCTCTCCCCATCCTCCTGGACATTGGAGTTCACCTTTGGTTATGAATTTCTTAGGTTCACTCACAACTTCAATAATAGGTTTCTTTCCCCAGGTGAGGCTTTGCATCCTGTTCTCCCGGAAAGAGACCGTTCTGGACTCGAATCTTTGGCTCGTGTCTTTGCCAAAAACTGGTTGGTCGCGGATTATCAAATCCATCTCATGAATATGTGGCAGGCTGGAAATTTCCGGCCTGACTGCATGTGCGACCTTTTCGAAAATCTCCGGTATCTCAACAAACTCATTCCTCTGGAAAAGATCTGAATGGTGAGTATTTGAGAGTGCGTAGGAGATACTGTAGGTAATGGAGTAAGGACGGTTTCCCTCCTTCATTAACTCCTTGTTTTTGAAATCCTGATGTAGAGTTAGAACTCTACTGAAATCTTTGTCGGCGAGGTTAAAGGCGATCTTTGGATATATGAATGTCGCCACCTTTCCTGCAAATAGATTTCCTGAAATACCTCCGAGACAGGCATCTCGCAAATTCTGGATCCTTCGATCAAAGACGGCAATGTCAATTGGGGAATTGATTCCTTCTTTGAACGTAGCCTTGAGCAGAATTCTTATGGCTCCGATATGGATCCATGACATCTTCTGCGCGATCTCCGGCCTGAGTCTTTTTAGTTCCTCTTTGATTTCGTTCATAGGAACTAGCTGCATCTCCATCACATTACTGGTCAGCTCCATTGGGATAGCAATTTCTCCCGCTGTCACCTTGTAGATGATGTGATGTTTCCTCCTTCTGAAGCTTAGCTGGGCTAAGGCTCTCTCCATTTTTCCGATGGTGAACCCATCGTAAACTCTCAACTTTGGATCTTCTCGCATGATTCTCACCAAGGCTTTGTGAGAAATGCTGGTCTATGAGAAAAATCCAGTCCTGTCTTCTTGAACTTCCTGATGGAAGATCTCCTCGTCTTCAGTCTGATTCTGATTCTGACTCTGAAGACTCATCTGGTCCTTCGTCTTCCTCATATATACTTTCGTCTGAAGGGATATCTTCAAACCGGTATACCTGAACAAGATCTTGAAAGTAGACAGCTTCTTCGAACTCCGGTGTAGCTTCGAACTGTCTAACCCCTCTCTCTTGGTTCTTAGGACAATCCGTTGAGATGTGTCCTTTGGCACCACATGTCCAACAGTTGCAATCTTTGAAGCTTTCATTGGCACGAGTTTGTGCTCTCCTGAAAGTTCGCCTAACTGGTGGTCTGTTGGTACTCCCTTGACTGGAAGACGTCCTTCCACGACTGGGTCCTGTTCTCTGCCCTGATTTGTAACTTCGGGCCTTCTGTTTTGACCAGAATCTTCTTGGCTTCCATGAAGATCTTCTGGTAAACTTGCTTTGTCGCTCATAGGGATGATCCCTACGCTTCTTCTTTTGATGCCTCTCTGGTGCTCCTACGACTGTTGGAACGTCGTTATCGTCGCAGCAAAGGCGGGCTGATTTGTTGATACGTTTCAGCCTCTTGAAATTCTTCTGGATTGCCGCCTTCTGGCACCATTCACTCAATTTGGCTTTGAGGAAGGACATCCTTTGAGCCACCGTGTCTATTCCCAAAGGAATATACTCACGTAGTAACATTTCTCGCCATGGGCTAGGAATCTTGGCGAAGAAAAGGGGAAGCGCCGTTTCTTCAGCAATTCGGCTCTTCCATCTGTACTCAGTGAACAACTTGATGTATAGATCAACTTGACATATGTCATGTAGCTCCAGGCTATACAGCGCTTGTTCGTATCTCTTGACTTTTTCCTGATCACCTCCTCCGGTCTGGGGATCCACAAAGTATCCTTCTCCGATGAAGTAAATCTTGAAAAGCCTCGCCATTCTATCAACGATGTCTTTGAGAGACTCGCCAGATAGGACTCCACCTCTAACTTCTGGAGTACCATGTTCCCATCCGACCTTGACTGAACCTTCGAGACTCATCTGTAACATCATGATGAATCCTTCTTTGTCGAGTTCAAGCGTCGCCGCTGCAATCCTCATTGCGGCTGCCCATTCATCGATTAGGGCTTCTCGGTTCTTGAAATCCAAAATATCCAAGTTGAGCATGAGCCCATACGGGTGAATTGGATCGAGTTGAGATCTTCCGTATGGTGTTCCATGGACATCTGGTCTTCTGGCTCTTGTTCTGGTTGGAATACGATTGTACATATTCCCCGCAACAAAATCATGCTGGTGTGGCATGGCTTCTTCTCGAACTGGCTCTTCCCGAAGTGGATCTGGGTTAGGGATGGAAGATCCGGCACCTTCGGTGACTGTAGATTGTCCCAGTGGAGGACCTTGACTTGATTGTCCCGGTGGAGGACCTTGACTTGGTACAATCGCACCAAACGTCTGTACGTTTTCCAGGCTGAGGCCTGAAAGCGATTCCGCCAGATCGGAAAGGTCTCGCCCAATCTCGAAGTTGAAATCGTCAATCCTGAATCTGGACATGATCTCACTTCGTGCTAGGTTCTCCCCTAATCCGGGCTTCCAGCTTCTCGTTTGTGGTCATCTCTCTTTTGACCTGGACTGCTTTGCCTTTTTGATGTAATAAAGGCTCCTTCCCGAAAGATGGTGGCAACCATCCGACTTTCCTTCTTTCGGACGACCTTGGCATGGATTCCAAGCTCTTGACTCGTTGCTGGATATCATGTATCTTTTCCAAGATCTCCTTCTGTCGTCGAGACATGGCTTCAAACTTGTCTCTGATTTCCTGTATCAGCTCGGGCACATAGTGTTGGCGATTGCCATACGCTTGCACCGTCTTCTGGACTTCCCTGAGGTCCTGGGATAGCTTGGAGCTATCTGGCACGAGCTCGTGGAAATCTGGCAAAACTAGATTACTCATGAAGAACGGTTATTACGTTCAGTGATTAATCTATTAATTCTCGCAATACTAGCCAAGAGACCATTAACTCTAATGAATTTGACTCTAATGGCATATATATCGTCTGGTCTATAACTAGCTAGATCATCTAACTTAGTTATCAAGATCTGGAGTTCTCGTTCAAGTGTAATACCAGGCATTCTAGAGGCTTAGTATAGAACTCTGCTTGTGAGCCTTTCTGAGGCTTTCTTTTAAAAGCTTGATTCCATCGAGTCTAGCTTTATTCCAGGGGCAATTTTCTTGTTCGAGGTCGCAACAAAGAACCTCATGAAACTCGACATAGGTTTCTTGTGTATTAATACTCTCAATTAAAGTTTTGATAAAGTATTTAATACTACTCGTTTTTGGTCCTTTGAAATGGACCTGAATCGGGGTGTCCCAAATGTCCTCCATTGCTGGATTACTCATGTAAAAAACACTCCTCTCAAAAGGTAATAAAGAGTTGAACTAAATAAATAAATAACCACATAAAATAAATAAACCATGCTCTGATACCATTTTTTGCCCGAACCCCAACCTCACTACCTCAAGTTCGCCCCAAGAGGATGAGGAACCACTGAGCATGGTTTTTTACAGGGAGACGCCAAAAACGATACCTATCAGTTTGCTACCGGCCCAGACGGGTTCTTGCCCGTGGGTTTCGGCATCCCCTACGGAGAGTCGCGCTTCGCGTCAGGTCACGCGATAGAGGCTCGGGGCTTTTCATTATAGCTCTGATACCATTTTCAAATGCTATGAATAGAAACCTTTAAAGTATGGGGTATAAGTGAAATATCTTAAAAGTTGAAGAAATCCTTGCAATAAAAGTGGGGGTATTAAAGTAATTGAAAGGGTGTTGGAGTAGTGCTCTACCTCCTAGCATCTAATTTCTCGAACAATATTAATCAATTGCATCAACTCTTAGATGTCCACGTTTGGAAACTTCTTTTGGCAATTCTAAGCTGACATTCTGCATTCCTGTTTCCAATACATTTTTATATGGTTTTTATTTTTCTTATATATGATCATTTATAAGAATTTAGAAGCTGCAATTTCTACACTTCATTCCGAAGTTATATATCTTTAAAGTTTATCTCTTGCATTGTACTCATAGTCACTGGCGGACCTAGGCTTGGGCTTAGCTAGGCTCAAGCCCAGGTGAGTTTTTTTTGCAATTTAGTATACATAATGTATTTATAGTTTATACCACTAAAAAAATATTTTATGTTTTTTTTATCCATTATATCTTTATTATAAATCTAAATTACTATAATTTTCAGCCCAAAAAAAATAAAGTCCTTAGTAATATTCTTGTTTGATTTATATCTTATTGATGAACTAAAAAAGTATGTAAGATTTTAAAATAAATTAGGAGGATCAAAAACTAATGGAGACGACTCTAACAACTCTTTACCTGCCTCTCGTCATAGCGCAGGTTAAAATAACTTTCTGGGTCCGCCCCTGCTCATAGTACTACTTCATGACATGCATCACTAAGATCAATATTAGTTTCTGTTAAAAAAACGATCAACATTAATTTCTCCTGATTAGTTAAGTAAATAAAAGTTGTTTTCTTAAAGTTCATATATTTAAAAAAACCACCAACAAGTATATGCATAAATCATTGTTTACCGCATAAATAGATCAAATAATTATGCAAGCGATCAAGTAGAAGATTTTGTTGCGCAAAAACATTAACATGTGGATACAATATTAATATTGATTGGAAACTGTATTCATATAGAATTTGGTCAACATATGTCGTCGATTTCGAAATCTCAAAGCCTCTAGGACATCAAATTGTGCGTACTAATTATTATATATATATATGTATGAAAGACTTTTGGTAGTCGTTATAAACAAAGAGCTTGCTACAAGTAAGCCAATATATATACAACAATTCTCATTCTCTGACTCATCGGATTAATTAATCAAATGCGAGCATTACAAGAAGAGATATAAAATATAAAGAGGATGGGGCAGGGTACAATGAAAAGGGAGTTGTTTGTGTTTTTTGGGTGGAGAATATTTCAGGTGGGCATGCGTAAAAGAAGGAAAGGCGTTTGATGATTGATATATATTAATTTTGAGTAATAATTAATATAGTAGACAGTAGTCGTAAGCATGAGGAACCCTAAAAGTGAACTTGATATCATTTTCCTCACCTTCTTCTCCTTCTAATCCCGAGGCACCAAAACCCTTCATTTCCCTCTTTATACATTAACGACTTATATCCTCCTCCATATTCACCATTCTCATCACCTCCTTCTCCCCCTCCTCTGAATGGTGATATCAAATGGTTTGTTTTTTCATGGCTAGATACTTAGTTATGTGGTTTTTAATTGGATCGGATTACTTGGTTATGTGTATATATGGCAATGATATGCATATGTGTATATGGAATAGCTGCATGCTTGTTCATATAATCTTGTTTTTTGTTTTAATGCCATCAATTTCTTTCTTTTCCTCCAAGATTATTGCTTGTTGAGAGCACAGGATTCATTGGTCTCGTGAGTAGGCCGCACGCACATAGCTTTTAACCAATGTTAAAGAGCTTCTAAGATATATATATGCTAGTTTGTAATTGCTTGACTCCCATATATTCTGCCACGCTGTTTGACTTGATATTGATTGAGACCTATCATAAATAGAAACAACTTGACTTAAGATTGTACCTTTAATAAGTTCTTTCAGATTGTATTAGAGGGCCCTTGCTTTCTACATAAATTCAGGGTTTACCAAAATAATGTTTGGCTCACAACCTATATATTGATCATTCCACTTCATAAGTAATGGACGCGTAGAAATTTATAATTGCTTGAGAATAAACTTGGGGCAAAAGTGTTTTCTCTTTCGTGCGTCTTCCACTAAAGTAAACGCTCATGTCTATGAACTTTAGCTTTTCAGTCAAAGAAGAAGATGCTTTGTAAATATATTCTTCTTGGACGACTTTAATTATTTTCTTTCCTCAAAAATAGTTTTTCATGCCCTATAACTCCATGCCTAAATTGCCCCTCCCTTATTTAAGATGAGTAAGACGATGGGTGTCATCTCTGTTTCTCAACACATGCAACTGAGGACCACCATTATATATTCACCCTTGGTTCAACTTATGGCTGAATTTTTGTTAGGAACGAAACACCATATAGCGTGTGTGATCCATACCTTGAAAGTATATATCCACTTCTTGTGGCAAATATATCTAAAAGTATTTCTCGGAAAGTATGTTTTTTCTTTTTCTTTTTGATTATAGATTTTGAGGATGCTTGTTTAATTTATTGGGAGCTTGATGAAGGAAGCGATGTTGGTGAGGTTCAATTTGAAGACGAATTTACGCTTGTAATTGTAAAAGACGATCTCAGATTGAGCCGCGCCAATATCACTTTCAGTATATCTTGATCACTAGTGAAATCTCCCTTTATATTGCAACTCCAACACCTGAATGTTTAGGAATATGCATACTATAAGCCAATACATGTTTTCAGTTCAAAGTAGCCTATGGTTACTTTTGTATGCGTAGTTAAAAGATGTTATATGTCCATCCATGCGTACATTTGTTGTGTTACTACTATATATGTAGGTCTCAAGCAGCTCTGACGTCGGGCACTACTGAATTTCCGGCTCATATAGGACATTCTCAGACATGAGTTTATAGGTCAGTAATCACATGCACTATTATGCCTCAAGTTGTTAGTTATAGAAATCTGTTTGTTTTGCCTTTCAATTTTTATTTATTTATATAATTACTACTAAATGAATTTTCAAACCACATAGAGAGAGACAAATACAGTTACACTTGTGTTCCTGCCCAAAGAATAGGTTAATAGTCAGGGATAGCATCAGAAGAAAAAAAATACACAAAAAACTAAATTTTTCCTATGTTTCAGGAAAACCCTTAGGTCATTATTAAAAATCTTCCATGAGTTATAAGTTTAGTATCTTCGCTCAATTTTTTAATTAATTAAATGATAAAATGCCCTTACTTTAATTTTGTTTGAACATGTATTGTTAAATATTTCTAAAAAACATTTTATTTATCAAATTTTCTGATCATTCAGATGATTTTGATTTTAAAAAGACAGTATATATATTTAAAACCATATATTTAACCTGCTCGATGTAAATCCACACAAGTATAATCAAATTCATCTGCTACAACTTAGAGAAGGATAACACACGTTTGTTAAACTTGTTCACCAAGTTATCCGAAATTCTTTTATTATTGAACTAAAATAACATTTACCATGCACGAGAGAAAGTTACAACAATTCGATACTATTCCCATATAGTTCTCAAATAGTATTGCGATAAGAGATTGGGATAAATTTTAAAGGGTAAAAAACATCCTTAATTATAATGGAGAATTTTAATTCTGCCCAATAATTTTGCCCAAAATTACTTTTTGCCATTTTTTTCTAGGGCTGACTTTTTCTGCCCCGTTAGTTTTCAAAATTCTATCAAAAATGGCCAATTTCTCTTAATTGGGCTAAATTACTGATATGGCTGCCCAGTCAAAAAAGTGTTCATCCAGTCAATAAGTTGCTATAGCCACGTCAGAATTTTTGAGCTGAAAAAATATTTTTAAGACAACATGAATTATTGCACAACTTAACCAATAGTTTTTTTTAAATTACACTTGAACCCTAAAATAAAAAAAAACAAAAAAATATATATTATGGGGTTCAAGTGCAATTTTAAATATTACAAGGATTAGTTCAAAAACGTTATTTAGGCTGAAAAATATGACGTGGCGCGACAACTTATGGACTAGGCGTAGCACTTTCTTGACTGAGCAGCCACATAAGCAATTTAGCCTAAATAAGAGAAATTGGGCATTTTTGATAGAAAAATAAAGAAAAAGTCGGCCCTAGAAAAAAAAAGGCATAAAGTAATTTTGGGCAAGGTTGTTGGGTAGAAAAAATAATTCCCCTCATTATAAAAACCAGCTAACATTCGGAGAGTAAAATCTATATCGGAATTCGAATGTTAGTGAAATAGCTCACCGGTCCTTTTTTCGGATTAGGACTTATATTCTTGTCGTCTATATATATATATACAATATATGCATGCGTGCATGTAACACTTGGTCGATGCCGTCCCAAAACACCTGCATCCCTTGAGCGCATAATTGGTAGTGATTGTCATCGATTGCTTGAACAAACCATTCTTTCGTACTCGAAGGATATTATATTATAGGGCTTTTTATAATTTCTGCCTGTTTATTTTCACCAACTTCAAGTATTACCCTTTTTTGGATCGGGCTTTATTTTTGCCCGGTAATTGTTTTTTTTAAATGCCCGACGGGCTCAACTCTGGGCTTCGACCAAGCCCACCGGTCCAAAAAATGGCAAAACTTGAAGTTGGTGGAAATTAACGGGCAGAAATTATAAAAAGCCCTTATATATATTTTAAAAAACAAAAAATACCAAAAAAAAAAATTACTCATCATCTTCATCACCCAACCGCTGCCTCCACCCCCCCATCCCACCTCCACCCCCCGTCGTCGTCGCTACCACCACCATCTTCATCGGATTATCACCAATTACTACCACCATCTTCTTCCCCACTACCACCCCCACCACCGAACACCACCACCATCTTAATCGGCGCCACCACCACTGTCCACCACCATCGCTACAATTGCAGCTCTCATCGGCGCCAAATCCTCCCATCGCTGCCCAATCACCACCATCGCTGCAAATCGCCAACTCTTCCCATTGCTGCCCAATCACCACCAAAATCGCGCCACCACCACCATTGCTGCAAATAGCGCCTCTCATCACACCACCACCACCACAAAAAATTACATTCGACATTTAGATCGAAGTATACATCAACAAACATTCAAATCATCAAAATTTACAATTCGCAAATTTAGGGTTTTTGAAATTACCTCGAATTAGACAAACTTGAACCACCCTAACACGTCGATAACCCTGTTCGATCAAAACACAACAACAACAAAGAAAAAAAATTAAGTATAAATCAGCAATTATGTATGATCGGGGAAAACAATGATAACCCTTTCACGAAATTAAGTTTCTGGTTCATCTAATTACCTTAATTAGAACTTGCGAAATCGTTTACCTTTCTTTGCGGAACTCAAATTGGCAAAATTGGAAATGGATTAGGGTTTGTGAGACGATTTGGGGATGTGTTTTTTGTTTTGTGAAACGATTCGATACACTCCAACGAGTATGATAGTTGACATGGTAATTACCCCTGGTCAACTATTATAATTTCTGCCCGTTAATTTTTATAAGGGTTTTTTTATAATTTTTGCCCGTTAATTTCCACCAACTTCAAGTTTTGCCCTTTTTTGGACCGGTGGGCTTGGTCGAAGCCCAGAGTTGAGCACGTCGGGCATTTTTTAAAAAAAAATAATAATTACCGGGCAAAAATAAAGCTCGGTCCAAAAAAGGGCAAAACTTGAAGTTGGTGGAAATTAACGGGCAGAAATTATAAAAAACCCTATATTATAAGGAGAATTTATAGATTAATTGCTTAGAGAGGATTGAATTTTGATAAATATTGGGACGGCATCAACAAAGGGCCATTGTTCAAGATGCTAAAATGATTACTTTATAGAAAGAATGGCAGAATTTCGCCATTTCGATCAAGAACAATCGACTGTTTCTACATAAATTAAGATATCTTGATTGGTCACATAGAAGAATAGGTGTGGATATTGCAACAGAAAATTGGAGTTGTAGGGTTTCAATGTCATTCGGAACTTTTTGCAGTGTTATGTTCATAGACTTCCTGAATCATGAGGCACATCGTCTTCGCACATTTGATCACACGAAAGTTGGGAAGATCCAAATTCAAAAGGATAATCCAGTCTGTATACGAGACAAGATTCTGCACAGAATTTGTTTTAATGATATTTGATAATTTTCTTTATTATTTTACCTACATAGTTCTTGTTTTATAAAAAAAATCAAGTTTTAGTATATAGTTTGTATTTGTTCCGTTCTCGAAATAAGCTTGCCGTGTCTTTATATTACGATTATCCTTTTTATTTTGATTTATGGCTTTTAGTCTGTCATACTGTCATAACAAACCAACTAATATCCAAGCTATGAATTCATGTTTTAATCTGGTAACTTTCCCATTCAAATTAGAGATAACTCAGAAATCAAAACACATTCAGTCTCCTCTAGCTTTTTATTTTATTTTTTATCAGCAGGTTATTTTCTTGAGACAAAAGAATGAGGCATACTCAAGAAAACAGATACATCAAAAGAGCACACTAACAAGCACTTGATTCAGTTGTTTACTGATCCAATCATTACAAGAATAAATATAACAAATAAAGAAAAAAGAAAAAAAAACTCTTGCTTTTGGATTTGATCCATTTTCCCTACCTCACTTATGAGTTGGGTGGGTTGATACTGTATTTCCTTCTTATAAGTAGTAAGGTGTCTTGCAATAAAAGGGCACCCCAACACATGTGTTATCCATTGCTCCTTTTTGCTCTGTTCTAGTACTTTATATTGTTGAGGCATCGTAATGGAGGAGTGTTGCTAGAGTAAAGGTTCTGTGGGGTCGTTCGGGTAAGTAAAAATTGCGTAGTTGTAACAAGATTTTGCTCGGGTCCTATAGTTTTTTCCAATTTTGTAGTTTGCACATTAAAATTTTGTATTGTTACTATCGTCTATATTTTTTTCGTGTTGCTTCATATTTTCATGCACGGTGGGTATGGAATTTTGTGATTTACATATATACCCAACATTCCAAATGTTAAGCTTTGGTGGTCTCTAATCTCTACCATAATTGGAGATTGCAGATTGCACTTGATTTTTTTTTTTTTAAATTTTTACATGTTATATTATAAAGGGCTTGCTATCACAAATTTTCAACTAATAGTGAGGATATATAGTATACCCCAAGTCCCATTAGGATATAAAGGGTATTTTTTATCCACCGCCTATTAGGTTTGGATCACTGGCAAACACCCTCCTGAAGTTTTAACTCTTGGCATATACCCTCTTCCATCATTTGACCGTTAGTCAACTGTTATATTTGATGACACATGTGTAATTTGTGCTTCAAACTATTTTAGTTATCTTTTCATTTTTGTAATTTACAAATAACATACTTATTCATATTTAAATATTCACAACAACAACAACCAAGCCTGTAATCCCAATAAATTGGGTAGGTTATATGAACCATCAATGAATCACGTCAAGCCGTGAACATGAATCTTTTGCCTCCATACGTTTCGGTTGACGAGCATGTCTTCATTTAAATCTTTTAGCTTCATGTCGTTTTGTATGACCTCCATCCACATTTTTTTCGATCTTCCACGAGCTCTAGCCGTTTGTCCCAAGTTGAGACCTTCAACTCGTCATACTGGTGCATTTATTGGTCTGTATTTAACATGCCCAAACCATCTTAAACTATTTTCTCGCATTTTCTCGTCGATGGCTGCCACACCTAATATTTGTCGAATATCTTCATTGCGCACCTTATCTCTCATGGTGTTATCGGCTTACCACACATCCACCGTAGCATGCGCATCTCTGTAACGTTCATTTTTTGTGCATGAATTTGCTTAATAGCCTAACACTCGGAGCCATATAGCAAAGCAGGTCTAATAGCCGTACGATAGAATTTTCTTTTATGCTTTAGAGGAAAGTTACGATCACTCATGATCCCTGTTGCACTCTTCCACTTTGACCATCCAGCTTGGATGCGGTGGTTGACATCTCCGTCTAACTCTCCATCCTTCTGCAGTATGGAGCCTAAATATCGAATATGCGAGCTTCTCGGTATCTCTTGGTCATCCAACTGGACCGTCCCATCATTATTTCTTCGTTGTTTGCTAAACTTGCATTCGAGGTACTCTATTTTTGTTCGACTTAGTCGAAACCCTCATGCTTTTAATGTTTCTCTCCATAGTTCTAATTTAGCATTAACTCTCGTTCTCGTCTCATCGATGAAGACAATATCGTCTGCAAAAACATACACAATGGAACTCGGTCTTGGATATTTCTGGTGATTTCATCAATTACAATGGCAAACAAAAATGGGCTCAGAGCTGACCCCTGATGTAAACCAATTGTAATCGGGAAGACGTCTGTTAAACCGCCACAAGTTCGAACACTTGTCACCATATTCTCATACATATCGTTTATGATGTTGATATATTTAATGGGTACTCCCTTCTTCACCAAGGCCCACCATAAAACCTCTCGAGGTACTTTGTCATATGCCTTTTCTAAGTCGATAAAAACCATATGCAAGTCTTTACTCTTTTCTCAAAAGCATTCAATGAGCCGACGAATCAAATGGATGGCCTCTATGGTCGACCTTCCGGGCATAAATTCAATTTGGTTCTCAGATATGGGAACAATTTATCTCAAACTGTGTTCGATCACCCTCTCCCATAGCTTCATGGTATGAGACATAAGCTTTATCCCACGATAGTTAGAACAGTTTTGGACATCGCCCTTGTTCTTATATAGAGGTATCAGCGTACTCTTCCTCCACTCTTCTGGTATTTTATTTGTTCACCATATTTGGTTGAAGAGGTCCGTCAACCAGGTCATACCTATCTCTCCCATGCTTCTAAAAGCCTCGATAGGGATACCATCTGGGCTAACAGCTTTTTGTGTCTTCATCCTCTTCAAAGCATCTTTGACTTTCGACCTTCTAATACGACGGATAAAATTGCGGTTGAGATCTTGAAGGGGCTGCGAGATGTCACCCACTTCTTGGGTGGGGCCTCCATTGAACAGGCCCTCGAAGTACTCCCTCCACTGTGCTTTGACCTGATCCTCACGCACCATGACATACTGACCTTCATCTTTGATGCATTTCACTGCACCTAGGTCTATAGTCTTCCTATCTCTAATGAGAGCAATCATGTATATATCCTTCTTGGCCTCCTTGTTATCCCTCTTCTCATAAATTTCCTTGTACACAGCCTCTCGCGCTAGTCGAACAACTTTCTTTGCTTCTTTCCTAGCTAGCTTATACTTTTCAAAGCTTGCTCCATCATAGTTCTTCTTCAAATCCCTGTACCAATCCCGTTTGGCCTTGATTGCCGCCTTCACTTCTTCATTCCACCATGACGTGTCTTTACCTGTCAGGCTACTACCTTGGGATTCACCTAGGAGGTCTTTAGCTACCTTCTTGATACAACAAGCCATTTTGGTCCAAGTTGCATATGCATCGTCGTGAGTCCTCCAATCTACCTCTTGAACCACTCGCTCCACGAAGGCCTTCTGGGTAGACTCCTTAAGCCGCCACCTCTTAATTATATGTTCCACCCGGCACGTACTCCTCTTCAATCCTTGCCACAGTCTAATATCCAACACAAAAAGCCTATGTTGCGTAACCACACTTTCTCCAGGGATGACTTTGCAATCTAAGCAACGACTTCTACCCGCACTCCTAGCAAAGAAGAAATCTATCTGGCTCTTATTCGACTCACTCCTATAAGTGACCAAATGAGATTCTCTCTTCTTATACCAAGTATTTGCTACAAACAAATCATAGGAGAGGACGAAGTCTAAGATAGTGTTGCCCGACTCATTGCGATCCCCAAAGCATAAATAGTTTTATATTTCTAATAACAACGACTCATTTATTTATGCTTTAATTATTCATTAATAACTTTTTATATATTTTCTTAATCAAACAATAAAAAAAATTAACTAATCAAATAATTTGTATAAGATCATTACATGATTTGTTTTGTATAACTAATTTAAATTATAATCTAGTTTGCATACCTCTATCTAATGAATGATATTTTATATTTTTCTAACTTCTATTTTTATTTATACAAAACTATTAACTACACAACTTTAATGTTAGTTTAGTTCATAATTTTGTTAGAGTGACAGTATAATTATGTTGTATTAGTATATCTACACATAATACGAATGACATATATATTATCATACAACAAAGAAAAACATGTTCATAAATTATAGTTTGGTACAAAAATATGTTTATAAATAGTCAATACGGGTTTAGCCTCAAGAGAATTCATAATTACTAAGAAATATAGAAAATTGTATTTTTAAAAATTAAAGTAAGCAAAATAATGTGTACCTTTGATTTGTAGATTAAAAATAATGATACCGTGTAAGTTGTATAATCCTACATCTAATCAAATTATTTAATATTTATACAAGCTTTTTTAACTAATTAAGGAAAGTCAAATTCCAAAGTTGTTGTACAAACAAGCATTATTTGAAAAATAATGAACAACCCGTTTACAATACCTTTGGGATACTGACTTCCTTTAATTAGTTAAAAAAACTTGTGTAAATAATTTGATTAGATAGTAGAACAATAGGAATTGAAAAGTATTATAATTTTAATCAGTTATACAAAACAAAGCATGTATTGAAATTTGTTATATTTTCATGATCTTATACACATCATTCTGATTAGTTTTATTTTTTTATTGTTTGATTAAGAAAATATATAAAAGTTATTAATGAATAATTAAAGCATAGCTAAATGAGCCGGTGTAATTGAAATATAAAAAATATTTATGCTTATCTAAATATTTATTTATAAAAATAAGTATGTTATTTGTAAATATCTATATATATATGTATATATATATATATGCGGTCAGCTTTTCCAAGTAGATACAATTGTGTCCTTTGGTTTTGCAAGAAAGAGGAAAAAAAGAAAAATAATATACACATATAAGAGAACATAATATATATATATATATATATATACATATATGAGCATATTATGTGAGAAAATATATATTACTTTATAATATATTTATATGACATCTTATTTCTAATATGCAGTTAGGAGTAAGATTACGACGTTATTTGCTGGGCTGTTGCATCTTGGAGACGATGTGCTGTGTGTGACCCTACTGCATGTTGACTATTACCAACTAGTGGCGCGAATCGTCTTAAAGAGA
The DNA here is from genome assembly GCA_948329865.1 of Linaria vulgaris. Lineage (NCBI taxonomy): Eukaryota > Viridiplantae > Streptophyta > Magnoliopsida > Lamiales > Plantaginaceae > Linaria > Linaria vulgaris. The sequence continues at coordinate 81,956,648 of OX415253.1, forward strand.
GCTGATATAATACGCAACCTAGCGTTTATACTTCACAATCGACGTAAACCGTTGGAGTTACGGTAATATCGTCACTTATATATTGTTGCCAGAACTACAAGAACAGAGGGACATCTGCAACCGCCCGGGCGGTTGCAGATAGCCCATGGGCGGTCGTCCGAAGGGTCGTCGTTGGTACTCTTCAATTATTAGATCATTTAAAACATTATGTATATATATGAACTTAGGCATTACGTTCGATGTCGTTACGTTAAAGATAGTTAGAAGCTCATTACGCATCGTCCTTTATAAAAGATGCTTGATTTTGCAATGAAACCTTACAATTTGTTAGTTTTAACTATTATTAGAGTAATTTTTAATTTAACAAACAACGCGTCACAACTAATCATTCGAAATGCAATAATTTAAAACATAAATATTATTCGCAACCGCCCGACAGTTGCAAATAACCCACGATAGCAACCGCCCAGGCGGTTACAAGCTTTTAGCGACCGCGAGGGCGGTTGCGAGCTTTGGGCCCAAGTGTGCCGCGACCGCCGAGTGGTCGCGCCCATTCGAGCGACCGCGTGGCTGTCGCTCCACGATCGCTAATGATGACGACCGACCGGGCGGTTATGGGAGGCGGTTGCAGATTCCCCCCAAATCTTGTAGTGCAATATTCTTGATCATTCTTCGAGATAATATTACATTTTATTACATGTTTCTTTATTTAATTATTGTAAATTATTAAATAGAGGAACAACAGTTTTAATTTGTGTTTACGCTTCTCATCAGTTTTTTCTTTCCTTTAAAGCAAAGTGCAATTTTATTTTGTTAACATGTAATGTTCATGCGTTTTGGAACATAAACAAACGATAAATAGTGTTCATTATAAGACATTCCTCATTGTATAAACAAGAAGAATATTTTAATACTTTTATTTGTTCGTGTTTAATTTTTGAATAAATTAGATGAAATTGTGTTAACGCGTGGGATGGATTGGCCATTGCCCACTCAGTGCAAAATACTCATGTAATTATTATTGATCATGAATACATTTTCTTGCTTAATCTGATTAATTACTAGACCATGACTCTCACTACAAGAAAACTTCACAATGGAGACGAAAACATGGGGACGAGATTTCGTTCCTATCTAATCGGAACGACATTTTCGTTCCCATTGCCTGTTATTCGTCTTAAAGGAAAAAGCAAATTATACACATAGTAATGGGACCAATATTTGGTTCCCATTGAGAGTTGGTTCCCATTAGTGACACCTCATCGCAATGGGAACCAAACCGTGGTTCCCATAGATTAAAAAAAACAAAAAATAATAACTTTTGGAACAACTTTGTGGTGGTGGTTTATTTTATACTGTTTGGATAAATAATGATTGTTAATTGGTAGTATTATGATTTAATCTCCTTTAGTTGGACTCATATTTAATAAATACCTTATGTTTTTTTATCTTGTAAAGGGTAATTACTACAATTGAAACTCTTGTATATTTTATTTCACAAATCAATCACTTATTTAAAATACGTAATGTTTAACGAAATACGATAAATAAATAAACAGGAAGAATATATAATTATAGAAAACTTAAAGAAATATCCGAATTAAGTTTTTTCTTTTACCAATCATTTGAAAACACTAATTAAGCGTGTCATTCCAAATCTCGTCCAAAACGAAGTAACGAAATACGATAAACAAATAAACGGGGGGTTTATGTAATTATAGAAAAGTTAAAGAAATATCCGAATTAAGTTTTTTCTTTTACCAATCCTTTGAAAACACAAATTAAGCGTGTCATTCCAAATCTCGTGCAAAACGAAGTAACGAAATACGATAAATAAATAAAAAGGGGGGGGGGTTATGTAATTACAGAAAAGTTAAAGAAATATCTGAATTAAGTTTTTTCTTTTACCAGTCCTTTGAAAACACTAATTAAGCGTGTCATTCCAAATCTCGTCCAAAACAAAGTAACGAAATACGATAAACAAATAAACGGGGGGTTTATGTAATTATAGAAAAGTTAAAGAAATATCTGAATTAAGTTTTTTCTTTTACCAATCCTTTGAAAACACTAATTAAGCGTGTCATTCAAAATATCGTCCAAAACGAAGTAACGAAATACGATAAACAAATAAACGGGGGGTTTATTTAATTATAGAAAAGTTAAAGAAATATCCGAATTAAGTTTTTTCTTTTACCAGTTCTTTGAAAACACTAATTAAGGGTGTCATTCCAAATCTCGTCCAAAACGAAGTAACGAAATACGTTAAACACATAAACGGGAGGAATATGTAATTATAAAAAAGTTAAAGATATATCCGAATTAAGTTTTTTCTTTTACCGATCCTTTGGAAATACTAATTAAGCGTGTCATTCCAAATCTCGTCCAAAACGAAGTAACAAAATACGATAAACAAATAAACGGGGGGTTTATGTAATTACAGAAAAGTTAAAGAAATATCCAAATTAAGTTTTTTCTTTCACCAGTCCTTTGAAAACACTAATTAAGCGTGTCATTCCAAATCTCGTCCAAAACGAAGTAACGAAATACGATAAACAAATAAACGGGGGGTTTATGTAATTATAGAAAAGTTAAAGAACTATCCGAATTAAGTTTTTTCTTTTACCAATCCCTTGAAAACACAAATTAAGCGTGTCATTCCAAATCTCGTGCAAAACGAAGTAACGAAATAATATAAACAAATAAACGAGGGGTTTATGTAATTATAGAAAAGTTAAAGAAATATCCGATTTAAGTTTTTTCTTTTACCAGTTCTTTGAAAACACTAATTAAATGTGTCATTCCAAATCTCGTCCAAAACGAAGTAACGAAATACGATAAACAAATAAACGGGGGATTTATGTAATTATAGAAAAGTTAAAGAAATATTCGAATTAAGTTTTTTCTTTCACCAGTGCTTTGAAAACACTAATTAAGCGTGTCATTCCAAACTTTGTCCAAAACGAAGTAACGAAATACGATAAACAAATAAACGGAGGGCTTATGTAATTATGAAAAAGTTAAAGAAATATCCGAATTAAGTTTTTTCTTTTACCAGTTTTTTGAAAACACTAATTAAGCGTGTCATTCCAAATCTCGTCCAAAACGAAGTAACAAAATACGATAAACAAATAAACGGGGGGTTTATGTAATTATAGAAAAGTTAAAGAAATATCCAAATTAAGTTTTTTCTTTCACCAGTCCTTTGAAAACACTAATTAAGCGTGTCATTCCAAATCTCGTCCAAAACGAAGTAACGAAATACGATAAACAAATAAACGGGGGGTTTATGTAATTATAGAAAAGTTAAAGAACTATCCGAATTAAGTTTTTTTTTTACCAATCCTTTGAAAACACAAATTAAGCGTGTCATTCCAAATCTCGTGCAAAACGAAGTAACGAAATAATATAAACAAATAAACGAGGGGTTTATGTAATTATAGAAAAGTTAAAGAAATATCCGATTTAAGTTTTTTCTTTTACCAGTTCTTTGAAAACACTAATTAAATGTGTCATTCCAAATCTCGTCCAAAACGAAGTAACGAAATACGATAAACAAATAAACGGGGGATTTATGTAATTATAGAAAAGTTAAAGAAATATTCGAATTAAGTTTTTTCTTTCACCAGTCCTTTGAAAACACTAATTAAGCGTGTCATTCCAAACTTTGTCCAAAACGAAGTAACGAAATACGATAAACAAATAAACGGAGGGTTTATGTAATTATGAAAAAGTTAAAAAAATATCCGAATTAAGTTTTTTCTTTTACCAGTTTTTTGAAAACACTAATTAAGGGTGTCATTCCAAATCTCGTCCAAAACAAAGTAACGAAATACGATAAACAAATAAACGGGGGGTTTATGTAATTATAGAAAAGTTAAAGAAATATTCGAATTAAGTTTTTTCTTTTACCAGTCATTTGAAAACACTAATTAAGCGTGTCATTCCAAATCTCGTCCAAAACGAAGTAACGAAATACGTTAAACACATAAACGGGAGGAATATGTAATTATAGAAAAGTTAAAGAAATATTTTAATTAAGTTTTTTCTTTTACCGATCCTTTGGAAATACTAATTAAGCGTGTCATTCCAAATCTCGTGCAAAACGAAGTAACGAAATACGATAAACAAAGAAAATGGGGGGTTTATGTAATTATAGAAAAGTTAAAGAAATGTCCGAATTAAGTTTTTTCTTTTACCAATCCTTTAAAAACACTAATTAAGCGTGTCATTCCAAATTTCGTCCAAAACGAAGTAACGAAATACGTTAAACACATAAACGGGAGGAATATGTAATTATAGAAAAGTTAAAGAAATATTTGAATTAAGTTTTTTCTTTTACCGATCCTTTGGAAATACTAATTAAGCGTGTCATTCCAAATCTCGTCCAAAACAAGTAACGAAATACGTTAAACACATAAACGGGAGGAATGTGTAATTAAAGAAAAGTTAAAGAAATATTTGAATTAAGTTTTTTCTTTTACCGATCATTTGGAAATACTAATTAAGCGTGTCATTCCAAATCTCGTGCAAAACGAAGTAACGAAATACGATAAACAAAGAAAATGGGGGGTATATGTAATTATAGAAAAGTTAAAGAAATATCCGAATTAAGTTCTTTCTTTTACTAATCCTTTGAAAACACAAATTAAGCGTGTCATTCCAAATCTCGTGCAAAACGAAGTAACGAAATACGATAAACAAAGAAAATGGGGGTTTATGTAATTATGAAAAAGTTAAAGAAATATCCGAATTAAGTTTTTTCTTTTACCAATCATTTGAAAACACAAATTAAGCATGTCATTCCAAATCTCGTCCAAAACGAAGTAACGAAATACGATAAACAAATAAACGGGGGTTTATGTAATTATGAAAAAGTTAAAGAAATATCTGAATTAAGTTTTTTCTTTTACCAGTCCTTTGAAAACACTAATTAAGCGTGTCATTCCAAATCTCGTCCAAAACAAAGTAACGAAATACGATAAACAAATAAACGGGGGGTTTATGTAATTATAGAAAAGTTAAAGAAATATCTGAATTAAGTTTTTTCTTTTACCAATCCTTTGAAAACACTAATTAAGCGTGTCATTCAAAATATCGTCCAAAACGAAGTAACGAAATACGATAAACAAATAAACGGGGGGTTTATTTAATTATAGAAAAGTTAAAGAAATATCCGAATTAAGTTTTTTCTTTTACCAGTTCTTTGAAAACACTAATTAAGGGTGTCATTCCAAATCTCGTCCAAAACGAAGTAACGAAATACGTTAAACACATAAACGGGAGGAATATGTAATTATAAAAAAGTTAAAGATATATCCGAATTAAGTTTTTTCTTTTACCGATCCTTTGGAAATACTAATTAAGCGTGTCATTCCAAATCTCGTCCAAAACGAAGTAACAAAATACGATAAACAAATAAACGGGGGGTTTATGTAATTATAGAAAAGTTAAGGAAATATCCAAATTAAGTTTTTTCTTTCACCAGTCCTTTGAAAACACTAATTAAGCGTGTCATTCCAAATCTCGTCCAAAACGAAGTAACGAAATACGATAAACAAATAAACGGGGGGTTTATGTAATTATAGAAAAGTTAAAGAACTATCTGAATTAAGTTTTTTCTTTTACCAATCCCTTGAAAACACAAATTAAGCGTGTCATTCCAAATCTCGTGCAAAACGAAGTAACGAAATAATATAAACAAATAAACGAGGGGTTTATGTAATTATAGAAAAGTTAAAGAAATATCCGATTTAAATTTTTTCTTTTACCAGTTCTTTGAAAACACTAATTAAATGTGTCATTCCAAATCTCGTCCAAAACGAAGTAACGAAATACGATAAACAAATAAACGGGGGATTTATGTAATTATAGAAAAGTTAAAGAAATATTCGAATTAAGTTTTTTCTTTCACCAGTGCTTTGAAAACACTAATTAAGCGTGTCATTCCAAACTTTGTCCAAAACGAAGTAACGAAATACGATAAACAAATAAACGAAGGGCTTATGTAATTATGAAAAAGTTAAAGAAATATCCGAATTAAGTTTTTTCTTTTACCAGTTTTTTGAAAACACTAATTAAGGGTGTCATTCCAAATCTCGTCCAAAACAAAGTAACGAAATACGATAAACAAATAAACGGGGGGTTTATGTAATTATAGAAAAGTTAAAGAAATATTCGAATTAAGTTTTTTCTTTTACCAGTCATTTGAAAACACTAATTAAGCGTGTCATTCCAAATCTCGTCCAAAACGAAGTAACGAAATACGTTAAACACATAAACGGGAGGAATATGTAATTATAGAAAAGTTAAAGAAATATTTTAATTAAGTTTTTTCTTTTACCGATCCTTTGGAAATACTAATTAAGCGTGTCATTCCAAATCTCGTGCAAAACGAAGTAACGAAATACGATAAACAAAGAAAATGGGGGGTTTATGTAATTATAGAAAAGTTAAAGAAATGTCCGAATTAAGTTTTTTCTTTTACCAATCCTTTAAAAACACTAATTAAGTGTGTCATTCCAAATCTCGTCCAAAACGAAGTAACGAAATACGTTAAACACATAAACGGGAGGAATATGTAATTATAGAAAAGTTAAAAAAATATTTGAATTAAGTTTTTTCTTTTACCGATCCTTTGGAAATACTAATTAAGCGTGTCATTCCAAATCTCGTCCAAAACGAATTAACGAAATAAGTTAAACACATAAACGGGAGGAATGTGTAATTAAAGAAAAGTTAAAGAAATATTTGAATTAAGTTTTTTCTTTTACCGATCCTTTGGAAATACTAATTAAGCGTGTCATTCCAAATCTCGTGCAAAACGAAGTAACGAAATACGATAAACAAAGAAAATGGGGGGTATATGTAATTATAGAAAAGTTAAAGAAATATCCGAATTAAGTTCTTTCTTTTACTAATCCTTTGAAAACACAAATTAAGCGTGTCATTCCAAATCTCGTGCAAAACGAAGTAACGAAATACGATAAACAAAGAAAATGGGGGTTTATGTAATTATGAAAAAGTTAAAGAAATATCTGAATTAAGTTTTTTCTTTTACCAATCATTTGAAAACACAAATTAAGCATGTCATTCCAAATCTCGTCCAAAACGAAGTAACGAAATACGATAAACAAATAAACGGGGGTTTATGTAATTATGAAAAAGTTAAAGAAATATCTGAATTAAGTTTTTTCTTTTACCAGTCCTTTGAAAACACTAATTAAGCGTGTCATTCCAAATCTCGTCCAAAACAAAGTAACGAAATACGATAAACAAATAAACGGGGGGTTTATGTAATTATAGAAAAGTTAAAGAAATATCTGAATTAAGTTTTTTCTTTTACCAATCCTTTGAAAACACTAATTAAGCGTGTCATTCAAAATATCGTCCAAAACGAAGTAACGAAATACGATAAACAAATAAACGGGGGGTTTATTTAATTATAGAAAAGTTAAAGAAATATCCGAATTAAGTTTTTTCTTTTACCAGTTCTTTGAAAACACTAATTAAGGGTGTCATTCCAAATCTCGTCCAAAACGAAGTAACGAAATACGTTAAACACATAAACGGGAGGAATATGTAATTATAAAAAAGTTAAAGATATATCTGAATTAAGTTTTTTCTTTTACCGATCCTTTGGAAATACTAATTAAGCGTGTCATTCCAAATCTCGTCCAAAACGAAGTAACAAAATACGATAAACAAATAAACGGGGGGTTTATGTAATTATAGAAAAGTTAAAGAAATATCCAAATTAAGTTTTTTCTTTCACCAGTCCTTTGAAAACACTAATTAAGCGTGTCATTCCAAATCTCGTCCAAAACGAAGTAACGAAATACGATAAACAAATAAACGGGGGGTTTATGTAATTATAGAAAAGTTAAGGAACTATCCGAATTAAGTTTTTTCTTTTACCAATCCCTTGAAAACACAAATTAAGCGTGTCATTCCAAATCTCGTGCAAAACGAAGTAACGAAATAATATAAACAAATAAACGAGGGGTTTATGTAATTATAGAAAAGTTAAAGAAATATCCGATTTAAGTTTTTTCTTTTACCAGTTCTTTGAAAACACTAATTAAATGTGTCATTCCAAATCTCGTCCAAAACGAAGTAACGAAATACGATAAACAAATAAACGGGGGATTTATGTAATTATAGAAAAGTTAAAGAAATATTCGAATTAAGTTTTTTCTTTCACCAGTGCTTTGAAAACACTAATTAAGCGTGTCATTCCAAACTTTGTCCAAAACGAAGTAACGAAATACGATAAACAAATAAACGGAGGGCTTATGTAATTATGAAAAAGTTAAAGAAATATCTGAATTAAGTTTTTTCTTTTACCAGTTTTTTGAAAACACTAATTAAGGATGTCATTCCAAATCTCGTCCAAAACAAAGTAACGAAATACGATAAACAAATAAACGGGGGGTTTATGTAATTATAGAAAAGTTAAAGAAATATTCGAATTAAGTTTTTTCTTTTACCAGTCATTTGAAAACACTAATTAAGCGTGTCATTCCAAATCTCGTCCAAAACGAAGTAACGAAATACGTTAAACACATAAACGGGAGGAATATGTAATTATAGAAAAGTTAAAGAAATATTTTAATTAAGTTTTTTCTTTTACCGATCCTTTGGAAATACTAATTAAGCGTGTCATTCCAAATCTCGTGCAAAACGAAGTAACGAAATACGATAAACAAAGAAAATGGGGGGTTTATGTAATTATAGAAAAGTTAAAGAAATGTCCGAATTAAGTTTTTTCTTTTACCAATCCTTTAAAAACACTAATTAAGCGTGTCATTCCAAATCTCGTCCAAAACGAAGTAACGAAATACGTTAAACACATAAACGGGAGGAATATGTAATTATAGAAAAGTTAAAGAAATATTTGAATTAAGTTTTTTCTTTTACCGATCCTTTGGAAATACTAATTAAGCGTGTCATTCCAAATCTCGTCCAAAACGAAGTAACGAAATAAGTTAAACACATAAACGGGAGGAATGTGTAATTAAAGAAAAGTTAAAGAAATATTTGAATTAAGTTTTTTCTTTTACCGATCCTTTGGAAATACTAATTAAGCGTGTCATTCCAAATCTCGTGCAAAACGAAGTAACGAAATACGATAAACAAAGAAAATGGGGGGTATATGTAATTATAGAAAAGTTAAAGAAATATCCGAATTAAGTTCTTTCTTTTACTAATCCTTTGAAAACACAAATTAAGCGTGTCATTCCAAATCTCGTGCAAAACGAAGTAACGAAATACGATAAACAAAGAAAATGGGGGTTTATGTAATTATGAAAAAGTTAAAGAAATATCCGAATTAAGTTTTTTCTTTTACCAATCATTTGAAAACACAAATTAAGCATGTCATTCCAAATCTCGTCCAAAACGAAGTAACGAAATACGATAAACAAATAAACGGGGGTTTATGTAATTATGAAAAAGTTAAAGAAATATCTGAATTAAGTTTTTTCTTTTACCAGTCCTTTGAAAACACTAATTAAGCGTGTCATTCCAAATCTCGTCCAAAACAAAGTAACGAAATACGATAAACAAATAAACGGGGGGTTTATGTAATTATAGAAAAGTTAAAGAAATATCTGAATTAAGTTTTTTCTTTTACCAATCCTTTGAAAACACTAATTAAGCGTGTCATTCAAAATATCGTCCAAAACGAAGTAACGAAATACGATAAACAAATAAACGGGGGGTTTATTTAATTATAGAAAAGTTAAAGAAATATCCGAATTAAGTTTTTTCTTTTACCAGTTCTTTGAAAACACTAATTAAGGGTGTCATTCCAAATCTCGTCCAAAACGAAGTAACGAAATACGTTAAACACATAAACGGGAGGAATATGTAATTATAGAAAAGTTAAAGAAATATTTGAATTAAGTTTTTTCTTTTACCGATCCTTTGGAAATACTAATTAAGCGTGTCATTCCAAATCTCGTCCAAAACGAAGTAACGAAATAAGTTAAACACATAAACGGGAGGAATGTGTAATTAAAGAAAAGTTAAAGAAATATTTGAATTAAGTTTTTTCTTTTACCGATCCTTTGGAAATACTAATTAAGCGTGTCATTCCAAATCTCGTGCAAAACGAAGTAACGAAATACGATAAACAAAGAAAATGGGGGGTTTATGTAATTATAGAAAAGTTAAAGAAATATCCGAATTAAGTTCTTTCTTTTACTAATCCTCTGAAAACACAACTTAAGCGTGTCATTCCAAATCTCGTGCAAAACGAAGTAACGAAATACGATAAACAAAGAAAATGGGGGTTTATGTAATTATGAAAAAGTTAAAGAAATATCCGAATTAAGTTTTTTCTTTTACCAATCATTTGAAAACACAAATTAAGCATGTCATTCCAAATCTCGTCCAAAACGAAGTAACGAAATACGATAAACAAATAAACGGGGGGTTTATGTATTTATAGAAAAGTTAAAGAAATATCCGAATTAAGTTTTTTCTTTTACCAATCCTTTAAAACCACTAATTAAGCGTGTCATTCTAAATCTCGTCCAAAACGAAGTAACGAAATACGTTAAACACATAAACGGGAGGAATATGTAATTATAGAAAAGTTAAGGAACTATCCGAATTAAGTTTTTTCTTTTACCAATCCCTTGAAAACACAAATTAAGCGTGTCATTCCAAATCTCGTGCAAAACGAAGTAACGAAATAATATAAACAAATAAACGAGGGGTTTATGTAATTATAGAAAAGTTAAAGAAATATCCGATTTAAGTTTTTTCTTTTACCAGTTCTTTGAAAACACTAATTAAATGTGTCATTCCAAATCTCGTCCAAAACGAAGTAACGAAATACGATAAACAAATAAACGGGGGATTTATGTAATTATAGAAAAGTTAAAAAAATATTCGAATTAAGTTTTTTCTTTCACCAGTGCTTTGAAAACACTAATTAAGCGTGTCATTCCAAACTTTGTCCAAAACGAAGTAACGAAATACGATAAACAAATAAACGGAGGGCTTATGTAATTATGAAAAAGTTAAAGAAATATCTGAATTAAGTTTTTTCTTTTACCAGTTTTTTGAAAACACTAATTAAGGATGTCATTCCAAATCTCGTCCAAAACAAAGTAACGAAATACGATAAACAAATAAACGGGGGGTTTATGTAATTATAGAAAAGTTAAAGAAATATTCGAATTAAGTTTTTTCTTTTACCAGTCATTTGAAAACACTAATTAAGCGTGTCATTCCAAATCTCGTCCAAAACGAAGTAACGAAATACGTTAAACACATAAACGGGAGGAATATGTAATTATAGAAAAGTTAAAGAAATATTTTAATTAAGTTTTTTCTTTTACCGATCCTTTGGAAATACTAATTAAGCGTGTCATTCCAAATCTCGTGCAAAACGAAGTAACGAAATACGATAAACAAAGAAAATGGGGGGTTTATGTAATTATAGAAAAGTTAAAGAAATGTCCGAATTAAGTTTTTTCTTTTACCAATCCTTTAAAAACACTAATTAAGCGTGTCATTCCAAATCTCGTCCAAAACGAAGTAACGAAATACGTTAAACACATAAACGGGAGGAATATGTAATTATAGAAAAGTTAAAGAAATATTTGAATTAAGTTTTTTCTTTTACCGATCCTTTGGAAATACTAATTAAGCGTGTCATTCCAAATCTCGTCCAAAACGAAGTAACGAAATAAGTTAAACACATAAACGGGAGGAATGTGTAATTAAAGAAAAGTTAAAGAAATATTTGAATTAAGTTTTTTCTTTTACCGATCCTTTGGAAATACTAATTAAGCGTGTCATTCCAAATCTCGTGCAAAACGAAGTAACGAAATACGATAAACAAAGAAAATGGGGGGTATATGTAATTATAGAAAAGTTAAAGAAATATCCGAATTAAGTTCTTTCTTTTACTAATCCTTTGAAAACACAAATTAAGCGTGTCATTCCAAATCTCGTGCAAAACGAAGTAACGAAATACGATAAACAAAGAAAATGGGGGTTTATGTAATTATGAAAAAGTTAAAGAAATATCCGAATTAAGTTTTTTCTTTTACCAATCATTTGAAAACACAAATTAAGCATGTCATTCCAAATCTCGTCCAAAACGAAGTAACGAAATACGATAAACAAATAAACGGGGGTTTATGTAATTATGAAAAAGTTAAAGAAATATCTGAATTAAGTTTTTTCTTTTACCAGTCCTTTGAAAACACTAATTAAGCGTGTCATTCCAAATCTCGTCCAAAACAAAGTAACGAAATACGATAAACAAATAAACGGGGGGTTTATGTAATTATAGAAAAGTTAAAGAAATATCTGAATTAAGTTTTTTCTTTTACCAATCCTTTGAAAACACTAATTAAGCGTGTCATTCAAAATATCGTCCAAAACGAAGTAACGAAATACGATAAACAAATAAACGGGGGGTTTATTTAATTATAGAAAAGTTAAAGAAATATCCGAATTAAGTTTTTTCTTTTACCAGTTCTTTGAAAACACTAATTAAGGGTGTCATTCCAAATCTCGTCCAAAACGAAGTAACGAAATACGTTAAACACATAAACGGGAGGAATATGTAATTATAGAAAAGTTAAAGAAATATTTGAATTAAGTTTTTTCTTTTACCGATCCTTTGGAAATACTAATTAAGCGTGTCATTCCAAATCTCGTCCAAAACGAAGTAACGAAATAAGTTAAACACATAAACGGGAGGAATGTGTAATTAAAGAAAAGTTAAAGAAATATTTGAATTAAGTTTTTTCTTTTACCGATCCTTTGGAAATACTAATTAAGCGTGTCATTCCAAATCTCGTGCAAAACGAAGTAACGAAATACGATAAACAAAGAAAATGGGGGGTTTATGTAATTATAGAAAAGTTAAAGAAATATCCGAATTAAGTTCTTTCTTTTACTAATCCTCTGAAAACACAACTTAAGCGTGTCATTCCAAATCTCGTGCAAAACGAAGTAACGAAATACGATAAACAAAGAAAATGGGGGTTTATGTAATTATGAAAAAGTTAAAGAAATATCCGAATTAAGTTTTTTCTTTTACCAATCATTTGAAAACACAAATTAAGCATGTCATTCCAAATCTCGTCCAAAACGAAGTAACGAAATACGATAAACAAATAAACGGGGGGTTTATGTATTTATAGAAAAGTTAAAGAAATATCCGAATTAAGTTTTTTCTTTTACCAATCCTTTAAAACCACTAATTAAGCGTGTCATTCTAAATCTCGTCCAAAACGAAGTAACGAAATACGTTAAACACATAAACGGGAGGAATATGTAATTATAGAAAAGTTAAAGAAATATCTGAATTAAGTTTTTTGTTTACCGATCCTTTGGAAATACTAATTAAGCGTGTCATTCCAAATCTCGTGCAAAACGAAGTAACGAAATACGATAAACAAAGAAAATGGAGGTTTATGTAATTATAGAAAAGTTAAAGAAATATCCGAATTAAGTTCTTTCTTTTACTAATCCTTTGAAAACACAAATTAAGCGTGTCATTCCAAATCTCGTGCAAAACGAAGTAACGAAATACGATAAACAAAGAAAATGGGGGTTTATGTAATTATAGAAACGTTAAAGAAAATATCCGAATTACGTTTTTTCTTTTCCCAATCATTTGAAAACACAAATTAAGCGTGTCATTCCAAATCTCGTCCGAAACGAAGTAACGAAATACGATAAACAAATAAACGGGGCGTTTATGTAATTATAGAAAAGATAACGAAATATCCGAATTAAGTTTTTTCTTTTACCAATCCTTTAAAAACACTAATTAAGCGTGTCATTCCAAATTTCGTCCAAAACGAAGTAACGAAATACGTTAAACAAAGAAACGGGAGGAATATGTAATTATAAAAAAGTTAAAGAAATATCCAAATTACGTTTTTTCTTTTACCGATCCTTTGGAAATACTAATTACGTTTGTCATTCCAAATCTCGTCCGAAACGAAGTAACGAAATACGATAAATAAACATTGTAATATAAAATATTATACCTCTCTTCAACCCTAAACCCTAAACCCTATAAACCCTAAACCCTATCCTTAAAACCTATAGACAACATAGTTCTAACTTGTATTTTCATACATAAAGGTTGTAAAACGCCTTCCATCCTTAATTTTTGTTAACCATACACTAAGATATGTAAAATAGGAGTGTTCCTCCAAATTTCGTACAAAACGGAATGTCGGAAGATGTTTAAAAAAAATTTGGGAAAGAAAGCGCAATTATACAAAAGATGCAAAACAACTTCAAATTCAATTTTTTCTTGAACAACTATTTCCCCAACACTAATGAGGCACGTAAATTCAAATTTTATCGACAAATGGAGAAACGAAACACATTTAAAATATATTTGTGGTCAAAAATGTAATTAATTTTTTTTTATAAGTATGGGTTCTAATGGAAACCAATTAATGGGAACTAAATATGTAGTTCCCATTGACACCAATAATTGAGGAAGCCGTACAAAAACAGCTGGCCAGTAACAGAAACCATTTTAGCAAGCAATGGGAACCGAAATTTCGTTCCCATTGCGGATACTTTTCTATATATACCAACCCATCCCATTGACAGTAGCCGCGCGCAGTAGAGAAGCTCTGCAACTTTTTTTTTTTTTTTTGCTTCTTCTTTATTTCTGGTTAACAAGAAAAAGAAGAAGAAGAAGAAGAAGAAGAAGAAGAAGAAGAAGAAGAAGAAGAAGAAGAAGAAGAAGAAGAAGAAGAAAAAAAAATAAGTTTTTTTTTTGAGCTTCTTTGTTACTCGTTAAGAACAAGAAGAAGAAGAAATCCGAAGAAGAAGAAGAAGAAGAAGAAGAAGAAGAAGAAGAAGAAGAAGAAGAAGAAGAAGAAGAAACAAAATAAGTTTTTTTTTTGAGCTTCTTTGTTACTCGTTAAGAACAAGAAGAAGAAAAAATCCGAAGAACAAGAAGAAGAAATCCGAAGAAGAAGAAGAAGAAGAAGAAGAAGAAGAAGAAGAAGAAGAAGAAGAAGAAGAAGAAGAAGAAGAAGAAGAAACAAAATAATTAATTTTAATTATGTTGTTTAAATCCATTTATTTTGTTATTTTTTATTAAAATTTGTGTTGTATAGTTGTATCCTAAATTTTCTTAACTACAAATTTGTGTTGTATAGTGGTATTGTTTAATATATAATATTACACATTTTACCTATTACAATATAAGTGATATTCAAAAAATACAATAATTTAAATATTATACAACAATGTTATAACATAAAACGAAATTAAGCTTATTACCATGAAAATGATAATTTCAGATTATACAACAACAACAATAATCAAAAATGAAATCTTTGAAAATTTTCAAAATCAAAATGGCGCCAATATGGAAAATTCGAAAATTGTACTGTTTTGAAAACAATTCAAATTTCCCCCCTATTTTTTTTAACAAAATTCTAAATTTCCGCCATTTTTTTTTTAAAATTTTGAATTAAGCAATAGGAACGAAGATTTCGTTCCCGTAATTTGGACAAGTTGGTTCCCGTTGGCAGAATAATGTGTATCTCATGTCAGCATTGGGGGTCCCAGTCCTAAAGTAATGGGAACCAAAAGGATACCAAACACGTTAGTTCCTATTAGCAATGAGAACCATTTAATTCGTTCCCAAGGCAATCGCCACGGGGGTAACGGAGACAGAGCCTTTGGCGCCCATAAGTGGTTCTCATATGGTCTACGGGAACCAAAAAGGGGCAATTGGAACCTAATTAATGGTTCCAATTGTGCAGTTTTCTAGTAGTGTCTATCTTATCTCATTAAGCTCTTATGCAAAATTTTCAAAATCAACTTCTTGGTTTCCCAACAATTCTCGACATTGTTATTTTGCACCGAGAAAACTAATCAGACAACTAATCTAATTGACGACTTATCAAAAACAAACTAATCTAATTGATATCAGCTATGAAATATGATACGAAATATAAATTACTCACATATATAAACATATATATGTTATAGCTTATGTCACATTGCATCTTATTTCATGTACCAAAACTATTATTTCATATCGAAATAAACGAGGGTAAAAAGCACTTTGCACCTCTAAAATGGCTCATTTTGACACTTTGCACTCCTAAAATGAAATGACACCACTTTGCACCCTTAAAATTGATATTTTGACACTTAACACCCCTTTAGTGTGTAGGTGTTTTACAGGAGCAAAAAAGGCATTTTAATATTTTAAAAAAGAAAAAATAGAAAAATTAAAAATTCTCAAAGTAAAAAATCTACCATTGATAAAACAAGAAACAAAATCAAAATCACCTATAATTTGACAATAGATCGTATATATAGAATAGGGTCTATTACAAGCGTAGCACAACGAATCTATCTCAAACTATGTCTCATATCACTAGTTATAGGATGACTTTGGTCCGGAACTCCAGGTACTCGAAGTAGAGGTTCAGCTGGATA
Source organism: Linaria vulgaris (assembly GCA_948329865.1). Taxonomy (NCBI): domain Eukaryota; kingdom Viridiplantae; phylum Streptophyta; class Magnoliopsida; order Lamiales; family Plantaginaceae; genus Linaria; species Linaria vulgaris. The sequence continues at coordinate 81,973,106 of OX415253.1, forward strand.
GCCTTATCGATATCGGGTGTGATGTCGAGAGTATGTCGAGGGTAATATCAGAAGTATATCGGAGATTATGTCGGAATGATATCGGGAATGATATTGAATTAGACACGTGATTCAATGTCGAATTCTGTACTATGTAATATATCGGAGTCTATATCAAAAGTAATATCGAATATGAGTATTATATATTGGCGGAAGGGTCTAGGTATTAATTGTGTGTCTTCTCGGTATGTGGAATGCAGTATTTATAGAGTTCACAATGTACTATATCGAATATGAACTTCGATATATATGTCAGAAATGATCCCCGATATAGCTGATCGTGGGTCTGGCGTGGGGCCGGCCCAATACGAGAAATATCCCTATCATGTAGTCCTCCAGTTCATAAACTATTAATTTTTATAATAATTTATGATTTTTCTTGTATATTTTATTTCCCTTGGGGCACCCATAACTCCCCCCAAGTTGGCGACTGATTGGATGGAACTTTGGTTTTAGAAAAATAGTTGTTGCGATGCTCCCTCATTTTTCTAAATATTTTACGATCAATGAGTCTGGAATTTTCTTATATCGAATATGATCTTCGATATGTCACCCGATATTTTGAGCATTAATTGCTCTGCGGGGCTCGATACTTTTTATTTATATAAGTGGGTCCTCTTATTTCGTCATCATTCGATTATTTTATTTCGAAGTCTTGTCTCTTTTGTAGTACTAAATCGAGGTTTATATTGAGAATCTGCGAGGTATGTCAGAATTTATCTTCGACATATTGCCTTTTAATTTTTAATACACTCGTTATGTTTTTTGATTAATTTTCGATCGATTTTTCGATGTCTCTTCGACATATCCCCGATATAATATTTGATATATATATATATGTTTATTATTATTTTTATTTTCCATATATTTTATAGGTTTCTTGACCATGATTTTCTTCTTGCTTTAGTGCTAAGGATGGTTCGAGTGAAAACTCCTCCTCATAGGAAGTGTGTCGTGTCCCCAAGGCCACATGTGTCAGTGCCTCCGCGACGCAACGCATTTGTGGTTTCTGATGGTGAATCCTCGGACTCAAGTATTTCAACTCATAATGTTAGTGTGTCGGACAACCTACCAGCGGATACCACGCTAGACGATGGTCTTATGCGGGTTCTCGATATTGCTGCAGAAGTTAGGCTTCCGCGTGTTCGTTTTCACGAGCAGAATTCCCAATTTCCAAGTCGTTTCTTAGTGTACAACCATACCAAGATGGTGGTAACATTGTTGTTGGAAGTCGTGCGACTGTTGAAGAAGGTTTGGTATTAGAGCATGAGAGAGTGCGGGCTATGGAGGTAGAGCTTTTGTCTGAACGACGACTCGCTGCTAATCCCCCTAGAGTTGCTGTGACTCCGCTTCCGCCTAGAGCGCCCTCTAATTATTGGCATCCGAGTGGTAGGACGCTTTTTGAGGACGAAGTAAGGAGTTGAAAGGCGAGCGATGGGTCTCGAGCTAAAGATCTTAGTAGTACTCCTCCTCTCTTGGATGGTGTGAGCGGTGCCTCGAGGCATTCAGATGTTGGGGAAATATGAGGGCTTGAGCTAGGGGAATTTGTACCTTTGCCTGATAGGGCTGGCAATGTCAAAACTGGTAGGATTACTTCTAGTAGGCGGACTCCCCTTAGTATGGCGACTGCGTCAACATCTCCTGAATCAGGTTCTCGTCGTCGGGGAACATCGCGGAGGTCTCCGGGGTCTGCCCATCTTTGATGGAATATTATGACTTCCTGCGAGATCGTACTTCTAATCAGCCAATTATGAGGATAGGTGGTGAAATGGTTCGTGAGCAAGATACCATTCAAAGTATGAACAACATTTATTCGGATTTCGACCCTGATGTGTTACTTCAGAATCTGGGAGCTACCTTAGCACCACGTATGTGTGTAATGCTTTATTATGAGGTAAGGTCTTCTATTTTGAGATCCTTTTATCTAGTTGATGACTGTTTCTTTTTTTTTTTTTATGATATTTAACGTGTTGTGATTGTTCATCAGTTTGGGCATATGTTTCACGCTATTTGCAACGATTATATGTTGCTTGTCGAGGTGCAATATGATTATGATGCGAGAGTCAATGAGTTGCGGGCGATGATTTCTCGTAGCAATGTTTCTCGAGACCGAGCTAATGTGCGAGTGCGTTCAACCGAGGTTCGTGCGCGAAAGGCTCACGATAGAGCTGGGAAAGCGCAGGTTGATAAAGAAAAATTAACTAAGGAGTTGAAAGAGGCTAGAGCCGAAGCCTCTAAGCTTCGCGTAGAAAAATTACTTTTGGAGCGAGAACGCGGCTCTTATAGGGATTTCGTGGTGTCGCTTGAGATTCAAAATGTCAAGTTGATGGAATTGATGATTCGTAATGGTATAGGTGACACCCTCTAACCCAAACAGAAGTCCGAATCGTGCTGGGAATGAGGATGGTGATATAGCCCTTTCGGGCCACGTGGAACAAAATTTTTCACCGGAATACGTATTTCAAGGATTCTCTACGGATTCATGTAACAGACTTGTAGCTGGCCAGCCTATTGTGTGGGCTTTGGCAGGGGCATACCCGAGGGTACGTTATGGAGTACCTCGTGCACTACGGTACATGCCTCCCGCCATGGACCCTGAAAGTGATAGTCCAAAATGGTACATGTATCTAGACGTTTTGTCGCCTAGGGCAATGGGTGAGCTTGCAATTGATGTATGCGACTAGCCATGGAAGTTTCCTGCGGATATATCAGAAATGGATTTGTCCCATGTTGGTCCCGTTAGTAGGGATGAAATTCGTAGTGAGCTGTTTACTGATTTAGAGGGTGATGAGTTTTTTCATAATTTGTAGATTGCCCTAAAAGTCTGCAATGTTGGTTAAGTAGTATTCTGATAGGGACTATCTTATGAATTGCGCGGATAACGCGCGATGTAGCTTCTTTTTGTAAATGCCCGATCATTGTTGAATATATTCGAATGGCAGTTTCTCGTTATATGGTTTTTGTGACGGTCGTCCTCTTTTGGACGTATGTGTCACCTTATTGTTATAGTTCTTCACCATCTTATGTGGTTTGTTTTGTCGAAGATTCGTGTAATATATTTTCCTTGCATGTTATATGGGGAAATGGACAGTCGCCTTTTCGAGCGATATGTTTTGAGGGCGATACCTCTGTGCTGTTTTGTCAGCATCTCTCTTCTTCTTCTTTTTTGCTGTGTAGGCATGTGGACAGTCGCCTTTTCAAGCGATATGTCGTGAGGGCGATACCTCTGTGCTATTTCGTTAGCATCTTATTTGCCGTGTAGGCATGTGGACAGTCGCCTTTTCAAGCGATATGTCCTGAAGGTGATACCTCTGTGCTATTTTGTCAGCATCTTTTTTGCCGTGTAGGCATGTGGACAATCGCCTTTTCAAGCGATATGTCCTGATGGCGATACCTCTGTGCTGTTTTGTCATCATCTTTTTTAGTGTCTCCCACCAGTTGAGCCTATTGGGAGTAGTCTTACTCCTGCTATCATCCAAAATAGTATTAATATTAAATTGGTGTTGGGCCATAAAGGTAGCTGCCTACGTGTCCCATATAGAGAATCAAGCTTTGCGTAGTTCTATTTACAAGATGTGATAATTTCAACAGTAAAAACGGCGCATATGTTGCACGTTCTAGGGTCGGGGTAGTGGATCTCCATGCATATCTTCTAGGTAATAATGACCTTTTGAGCTTGCGCGGGTGACCCTGTAAGGTCCAACCCAATTTTCATGCAGTTTTCCTACATGTTTGCTAGCCCTTACGCTTTTTAATACCAACTCTCCCACTTGGAAATTGCGAAGATGCACTCGTTTATCAAAGGTGTGTGCCATGGCTGATTTGAAAGCCACAGTGCACTGGTAAGCATGTTCCCTAGTGGATCCAATCATATCCAGGTCCATTTGGCGCATGCGCGCTTAGTATTCGGGATTGTACTCTGTAATGCGATAGGTTGGCATACCTATTTCTACTGGTACTAGTGCCTCAGAACCGTATACTAAGGTATATGATGATTCCCCGGTCGAAGTTCTTGGTGTAGTACGATAAGCCCAAAGGATCCCTCGAAGTTCTTCCGTCCAACTCGCCCCGGTCGCATGTAGGCGGCATTCAAGATATTCTTTTAATGTCTTGTTGGTGGACTCCACCTGCCCATTAGCTTGTGGATGTGCCACTGCCGCGAAGTGCTTAGAAATTTTTAACTCCTTGCACCATGAAACCATTTCCTTTCCACGAAACTGAGTTTTGTTATAGGAGATGAGGACCCGGGGTAAGCCAAAGCGGCATATAATGTTTTTCCATATGAAGTCTATCATATTATTTCTAGTTATGTGTGCCAGCGCTTCTGCTTCCACCCATTTGGTGAAATATTCAACTGCTACCAGGAGGAACTTCTTTTGCCCTTTCGCTATTGAAAGGGGACCCACTATGTTAATTCCCCATTGATCAAATAGGCATGTGATTTCCATAGGCTGCATCAAAATTGTTGGCATGTGAATGAGCCTCGCATGGTATTGGCAATTTTCACAAGTTCGACAGTACTGTGTTGCATCCTTTCTCAATGTCGACAAAGCTTTCCCATCAGAGTGAACACCGCAACTTCTTGCATGTATTTCTCTCATAATGTACTGTGCATCCACTGGTGATATACATCTCAATAAGGGACCCTCGAAAGATCGCTTGTAAAGTTCGCCCTAATATATGGTGAATATGTAGGCATTGTATTTTAGGCACCTCCGTGCGTTAGCATCCTCCGGTAGTGTCTCGTTTGAAAGATATTGGAAAATTTCATTCTTCCAACAAGGGGTGTCTGTAATAGAAAAAATGAATTCAACGTCAGCCCATACCTTACTAGCCTTAGTAATACCAATTACAGGCCTTGTGATGACCAATAACGTGACACGCTTCTCAACATAGTTATCCGATGAGCTTGCAAATTTTGATAATGCGTCTGCCTTGGTGTTCTGAGATCTAGGAATCTGGGTTAAGTTGAATGTGGTGAATTCAGAAGCTAGCTCCTTCAGCTTTGCCAAATATAAGATCATCGTCTCCTGTTTTGCTTCAAAGAACCATGAGAAATGATTTGCCACTAGTTGAGAATCCGTGAAGACCTCTAGGTGGTCTGAACATAGAGTTTTTACCATCCTTACACCCGCAAGGACCGCCTCGTATTCTGCCTCGTTATTTGTTATAGAAAGTTCAAGCTTATAGCAAAATCAAACTCCCTTCGATCTGGTGAAATCAGGTGGATTCCCGCACCGCCACCGTTTGCGGTTGAGGAACCATCCACATGGAGCAACCATGCTGAATGTTGTGTACTAGGCCCCAGATCTTGTGTTATGGTAAAATACGATTGTATGAATAATCCAAGATGTTTTCTAATGTCTCTGCCATGAAATCTGCCAAGACTTGTGCTTTAATGGCAGTACGCGGGCGGTATTCAATCTCAAATTCACTAAATTCAATTGCCCATTTCACCAATCTCCCCGAAGTTTCCGGGCTCGCCATAATCTGGCTAAGTGGCTTATCAGTGATAACCGTTATAGGATGTGATTGAAAATAAGGTTTCAATTTCCATGTTGTCATTACGATCGCCAAGGCGAACAGTTCGATGTGCAAGTAATTCCTTTCCGCGCCATGAAGTACGCGACTAACATAATGTATTGGTGTCTGCTTGCCGGCCACGTCCTTGACCAAAACTGTACTGATGGTGTTGGTTGAGACTACAAGATATAGGTAAATCATCTCTCTTGGTTTGGGCTTTGCCAGTAATGGTGGGGCCATCTAATACTTCTTTAATTGCTAGAATACTACCTCACAATCATTTGTCCATTGAAAGTATGTTGCCTTTTTCAATACCTTGAAGAAAGGAAGACTCTTTTTCACTGACGTTGCAATGAACCGCCCCAGCGCTGTTATCCGTCCTAGCTGACATTGTACATCTCGCACGGATCGCGGTGAGGGCAAACTCATCACTACTTGAATCTTGTCGGGGTTGGCCTCTAATCCCCTTTCATTAACCATATATCCAAAAAACTGTCCTGCTGGGACACCAGATGTGCACTTCTTCGGGTTGAGTTTCATTCCGTAGTTTCTCATTATGCCAAAATATTTCTCCAAGTGATCCACATGATCATGCGCCTTTAGGCTCTTGATCAACATGTCGTCTACATAAACTTCCATGGATTTCCTAATCAATTCATAGAACATCTTTGCGACCAACCTCTGAAATGTAGTGCCCGCGTTTCTCAATCCGAAAGGCATCACGCGGTAGCAGTATATGCCAGTATCCGTGAAAAAATCCGTTTCAGGCTGATCTTCCGTCGCCATAAAAATCTGATAGAAACCACTCTTAGCATCCACAAAACTGAACAGGGCACACCCTGCCGTTGAGTCCACCAAGAGGTCTATTCTTGGCAATGGAAAAGGGTCTCGCGGACAGTGCTTATTCAGGTCCGTGTAATCCACACACATCCTCTATTCTGCCTCTTTCTTCAGGACTAATACTATGTTACTAAGCCATTCGGACTTGCGTATCTCATAAATATGGTCTGCCTTGAGCTTTTCTACCACTTCATTTTCTACTGCTTCATTCTTTTCCTTACTGAAATTTCTCTTCTTCTGCCTCACCGGTTTGGCTCGAGGATCAACATTCAACTTGTGTACAATGATATCCGGGCCGATTCCCTTCAGATCTGAGTCGCACCATGCAAATATGTCGGCGTTTCTCCTTAAACATTCTATCAATGATGTCCTTATATCGGGTGACATCGTTTCCCCAATTCGTAGGTTATGCTTCGGGTGCGTCGGGTGATGCCAATAGTGATAAAGTCCCCAACAAGTTCCATTTTCGGCTCATTCTGGAATGGTATGATTGCCTTTTCTCTTTAAGTAACTTCGTCAGTTGGTTTGATTTCTAATTTCTTCTTATTTATGCCCATCTTTCTTTTCTTCTTTTGGTCCAATTCCCTTACACTCTGCGGTCTCTTCATCCTTAAGATATCATGTGAGCCTCCAATCTCGAGAACTAGTGTTCTCATAGACGGCGCCACTAATTTGACAATAGATCGTATATATAGAATATGGTCGGTTACAAGCGTAGCACAATGAATCTATCTCAAACTACGTCTCCTATCACTAGTTATTGGATGACTTTGGTCTAGAACTCCAGGTACTCGAAGTAGAGGTTCAGCTGGATAGCCTTATCGATATTGTGTGATGTTGAGAGTATGTCGAGGGTAATATCGGAAGTATATTGGAGATTATGTCGGAATGATATCGGGAATGATATCGGATTAGACACGTGATTCAATGTCGATTTTCGTACTATGTAATATATCGGAGTCTATTTTGAAAGTAATATCAAATATGAGTATTCGATATTGGCGGGAGGGTCTAGGTATTAATTGTGTGTCTTCTTGGTATGCGGGATGCGGTATTTATAGAGTTCGCATTGTACTATATCGAATGTGAACTTCGATATATATGTTGGAAATGATCCCCGATATAGCTGATCGTGGGGCTGGCTTGGGGCCGGCCCAATACGGGAAATATCCCTATCAACCTACTTACGATTGATCTTGTTGTAGAAGGGAAGAAGAATCAGTTACAAGAAGTGGGTCACGCGAATGCTGAATTCAAAATCTACCATTGATAAAAGGAACAAATTTATTTTGAAGGTTTGGATTACATATACACACAGAATTAATTATTATTACAATGTGCTGCAGTTTCAAGATTAAAAAAAGATGAAAAAGGGATTTGATTAACCGAAGTGATGGAGAAGTAGTTGGTGGGTGGCGTTCGTGGTGGTGACGTTCGCAGTGGTGGTCCACGGTGGTGACGCGGTAGTGATAGTTCGCAGTGGTGACACAACAATGGTTGTGATGTGGCGTACGGAGGTAGTAGTTCGCGGCAGAATTGCAGCTGTTGCGTAGGGCTTACAGAGGTGGTGGCGCAAGGCGTCGCTTTACTCGGCGGTAGTGGCGAACGACGGAGTTACGCCGGTGGTGTCGTGAATTTGACATTCCTTTCAATTTATTTATTTCACCATCTTTTAATTTAATTTGGCTAAAGGCTTTGAGATTTTTTTTAAAAAAAATAAAATAAAATACCTTTATTGCCCCTCTAAAAACACCTACACACTCAAGGGGTGCTAAGTGTCAAAATATCTATTTTAAGAGTGAAAAGTAGCAGCATTTTATTTTAGGGTGCAAAATATCAAAATGAGTCATTTTTTAGTGGAAAATGCTTTTTACCCAAATAAACGACTAGGAAATTAAGAAGATGGTGCAAAGCTGGAAAATCAAACCGACGGGCAAATAGCGGTTGACAGGCCTAAAACGGGTGGACCTAACTTGTATGATTTTTAATCTCTGCAACGGGAAAGTTCTATTGTTATTATCTGAATATCATTTTTTGATTGGAGATTTTCTGATTATTTAATTATATGTATATATCGTACATAAGCAAATTGGCCAATCTCTAGTCGAGAAATTAAGGTGGACCACACCAGTGACACCACCCATTCCTCTATGTACACTTACATAGGTCCCCCCCACCTTCAACAGCAACAAACAGCCTTAATGGGACCTCGAACAATTTTTATTCTCTGCTACAAAATCAATTTTGTGTTTCCATATAATTCATTTATTTTCTTTAGAAAGAATATATAACAAATTAAACTTTAAAGTTCAGTGGTTTTAATTAGAAAGAGTATTTTACCCGCGGACGCATATATATTATAATGTGAAGTAATTAATTTAATTATGTTTCAGATTGGACACAAAAGTTGTTACGCTTTTAAGTTAACGCCGGTGGTTTCTTTATGCAAGAGATCGATTCATGCATCTAAAATGCCTCATAAGACTTTTTTGCATGAAAGAATCATTAATTATTATTTTTGTGAATCTCGCTGTCACCTTCTCATTTGGCAGTAATCCTTGCAAGGATGTATAAATGAATAAGTACAAATACTCCAGGATGATGTAAAAAAGAAAATATCAATCTTAACATGTACCTACTTTATTGGTATTTGATTTAGCAAAGATAATATATCTTAGTGTGTGTGATGTAGAAAAAATCATAAAAATTTGGGGACCATGAAGCCCCATGCCTTTGATACAAACGACCTGGAGATCATGCTCACATGCGGGCATGTGATGGATGTGATGGGATGATTTTAGATCATTTCCCCCTTTTTAATTTTCCTTTTGTGCTATTAGTTCGGGGCAAAATGTCGTAAGAGATAATAATAATAATATTTAATAACAATTTATTCTATTAATGAACTTATATGTATTTAGGTCGAACTATCTTAACCTTTTCATTATGAAAAAGTCTTTCACGTGCCGGATTTCACTTGAAAAATAAACTACCTTGATCAATTAAGGTAATCAATATTAAGTAGATCTATTCTTTTGTCTATGGTAGCATATGAAAGCTTATCAAACAAATAAGCAATAGAAAACTTTCAAGTGATAAAATCTAAGACATATGAAAATTACGCAATTTGAATAAAGTGTTGGGGCAAACAAGAGTCTCACGTCGGAAAGATGAGGGAGTTGAACTAGGTTTATAGGATTGGAGACATCTCAATTGGTATGAGGCCTTTGGTGAATTGGACCCAAAAAAATAAAACCATGATGACTTGAGCCCAAAGTGGACAATATCATACCAATGTGGAGATTTCAATGCCTAACAACTGGTATCAGAGCCCCAGGTTCTAAGGGACTATACAATTCTGCTGGAGTTGTATGTTGAACGGAGGGAATTGCTGATTGAGATGTTCGATGGTCGAATTATGTGAAACAGGGGGTTTCAAGTTGATGAGACAACCTTTGAGGGGTGCTGAATGTGTTGGCTCATGTGTTCAGGAAGCCATTTGCGGCGAACAAGGTTCATCTAATGCAAGTCAACCAAGATGGCATCGATCTTGGTGGTGGAAAATTCCTACATGATGGTTCAATCGTGGTGGTGAAAGTGGTGCAAGTATGCGATGATGCGGATGTTGCTGCATGAGCAAGGATTCAAGCCAGTGTGAGTTGAGAATTTGCTGACTAAGGTTGTTGCCTTAGTAGAGTTGAAGTTGTGTGTGGCTTCAACGGGTCTTGGAACTTGAAGAGTTCAAGGATTGTCGTCGTTGTTGTTAATGGATTGTTTGCAATTGAATCACATATGGATTCAGTCTCCAAGTGAGAGATTGTTAGGTTTTGTGGAGCCAGAATTACCAAAGAATGCAGTTTCCTAGTTTAACTAAGAGTTGTAGAGACCTAGTTTCCTAGGAATTGCAGAGTTTGAGTAATTCTAAAATTAGAAGTTGCCTAATATTAGGCGTGTGTCCTTATTATAAATAGTCCACTCATATGTAATTGTTATTTGCGCACCCATGAGAACTAGTAGAAAATCCTGGCCTGACGACGCCCCCAGATTTAGGCAACGAACTGGGTAAACAAATTGTGTCATGTGTGCTGATTGTTTTGTTATTGCTTTGGATTGTGCGTATTTCTCTGTTCTTGTTGTGGTTTTGCGTTTTTTTTTTCTGCGCAACAAGTGGTATCAGAGTCAGTACTCCCGATCCGTGTTGGTGTCCCAGGAGAGAACGAGAAAGGAGGTGAGCTCCAACTTAAGGAGATGATCATAGGGGGTGAGGCGTCGGGTTAAGGGGAGGCTCAGAGATCCTTTGTTCAAGGGAAGAAAAAAAGTTTGTTTGGCCAAAAACAATATCCCAGAGAAAAACTGAAGAAGGAGACGAAATCTCAGTCACGTGGGGCACACGTAGGGACAGTTCGGTGGTCATTTGTTTGAGGGGAGGATTGTTGGGGCAAACAAGAGTCCCACATCGGAAAGATGGGGGAGATGAAATGATTTTATAGGATTTGAGACATCTCAATTGGTATGTGAGGCCTTTTGGAAAATTGGACCCCAAAAAATAAAACCATGAGGGTTTGGGCCCAAAGTGGACAATATCATACCAATGTGAGATTCCAATGCCTAACATAAAGTCTTACGTTTAGCAATTTATCTTGTTGATAAATCAAATAAACTAATCAAAATCAACCATATGCACGTACACATGCACACCATTCGTTATGAAAATAGGTTATACTTCAAATCAGTAAGGGGAGTAAGGGACGTTTCGGGGCGTCTTAATCGACTAACTCAATATTATAATGCGACAGAAGAATTCAATGCTTCACTTGAACCAGTTTTATCCTTTATACACCAAGCAACACAAGTAAACTAGGCGGATGAGACATGTTGTAGTCCGGTAGATGCTTAAGAATCAAGTCATCATTATTTTAACTAAAGTAGATAAGATCACAGATCTTATTTGGGTGGGGGTGGGTATTTCCCAATTTTAGTCAGTTCTCTGAACTAAGTCATTGTACCTACATATTTTGTCTAGAGAATCAAATCAAACATAATTCAATTTATCTTGGTGAAGGCCGAGCTTTTATTTGATCGAGTGATTACCTGTAAGGCTGAGTTCTTAGGTCAAAAACATAATGATTACGACTCTTGTCAGACAAATAAATGGCCCGAGGGTCAAATTGCGTTTGAAGGTTAAGACTTGGAGGTCGAAATGGCTTTCATGATCAAAATCGTGGTTGAAATTGGACGTTAAATTTGACCTTTGCTTCTCTTTCGCACAATCTCACTGGTTTGGCTATAACTTCTTGAACTGACATCAAATTTGCATAACACGTTTTGTTTTGATTTGGACATTGGACTTCAAAAGTTTTCCAATGACACAAAATTCGTCAAATTTAGGTTCTAACTTGGGGCCCTAATTGAAGATCAGAATCGGTTCTAAAGAACTCCAAAAGCCACCCGCTAACCGCCCTCTGTCGAGCGATCTATGTTGGGTCTTATGGTATTTATATTGGCGCTTTACTCTAAGATCGAAGTCTTATATTTTGAGATTTGCTCTTACTTAAAAGTTTTTCACTTATGGAGGTCAAAATTGGAAGGTCAAAGGCCCGAAGTTGTGACCCACTCTTTACATTCAAAAAGTAAACGTTGGTAGCTTCCCACGTCACTGTTTAGTGTAGTTCATAGAAATCATAGTGAATCGCGCAAGGTTTAATTAGTTGTGCAATTTGACTTTGTCATACTTTTTGACATACCTAATTCGATCAAGCATTGTGCCTTTTTGAGACTGTGTCACGTATCATTAACAAATTACGACACGCCAGGTGAATTGATACAATAACACACATGTATTTCAACAAGTAAATGAAAACTCCCTAATTCTATGAATGACAAAAACACTTCGTATTTTGAATCATGTCAACTAAAATTAATTAAATCAAGAGTTAAATTCTAGTCTCTCTATATATTTAGTAAATTTTAAATATTTAAAATGATTTGAGGAAAAACTAGTATCACTTTTAGTTGTTTTTCGCATATCAAAAGAATAAGAGTTACGTTAATTTATATCATTGTACCCCACAACACATTCAGAAAATAAGAAATTAAAGCAGGCTACACATGTGGAGAAAATTGGCATTGTTTGTGGAGTGAGTCCTACTGTGTTTCCTCCCTTGCTCTATAAAGCTGCTCACATATACACTATCACATTGTGACAGAGTGGTCCTTAACACATTGTATGGACATTTTCAAATACATTTTCTTCCTCTTTCCTTTTAACCATCCAAAGTATTTCTTTCTGTTCTCCATTTATATCGATCTTTTGGTTTTTTGTTCAACTCCATACAATTTATACAGCTTTCCCTTCTTCTAAAATGAATCCAGTTAGCTTTAATTATGCATGGCATTATATTCTTGATATCTAAGCTGCTGTATTATTTAGTTATAAAGAAAAAAGGATGATGGTAAGTCCTTCCATGCTTTTCCACAGCTTTCTTGAACTTTATTCTGCTGGAATTTTGATCTCTTTGATCAGAGAAATGCAAATTATATAAGTTCAAGAAAGTTGTGGGAAAATATGGTAGATTTTGGACTTGTTTTGCAAATTAGAGGCGACTAATTCAAGAGGGATCTTCATCTTCAGTACATCATGGTAAATTCTTTAAAAACTCTTAGCATATAGTTAATTTAGAGTTTAGAGTTTAGACCACTCAATTGAAAAATTATTTCGTATAATTGTTGTACGATGATTTGGCATATACAATTCAGCCACTGCCCACTGGTGTTAATGCACTATGCGTATACATTTGTGGAATGGTAATTAATGTCTACAGGTTAAGGAAAATATTATTATCATGGTTGTTGGTTGTTTTGCGCTAGTTTCATATAGTGGTTACATAAAATATTTTTTTCACATACTATTTCATATCTTAGAAACTCACATAATTTTATTTATGCATTTTAATTTTCATTACCCAAAGGCTTTCCCTTTAGATTAGATAGAGTTTAACGCATTTATATTTTCAATGAAAACCTTATGAAACTATAATCAATATTTTGAAGTTAAAAAACTTATACTAGAGCAATATATATCAAAATTTCAGGTTTTATAGTAGAAGTAGTTGTCCTTATCTTATCATTTTACTTCATTTAATTTGTTGGACCAATTAGAATTGTTATATTTCCTTAGTTTTCAGATTTCATAGTTTCTTGACACAAATCCTATTTTTAACAGTGTTAATTCTTGAAATTTGTATTGCGTAAACTGAGTAAGAAGTAATTGCAGAGAAGATTCCCTGCACTTTTTTTTTTTTTTTCATTTTCGTTATATTATTTCATATCATAAGTATTAATGGCATATCTAGTTTTGCCCTTCTGTCTTTGTCTCCCTGTGATCTCATATATTACCTGGAAAAGGTTTTAACTTTTGTCACCTTCTGCCAAAAAATCAGAGCTTTATTACTTTTATGCTTTCTGTTATTTACAGTCCTAATAATTTTCCTTTACCTATGTCATCCTTTACACTGTCACATATCATACACTCACATTAAAAAGATAATGTTTACGTACACATTTACACTGATCAGTTCACAGTCTCACACTGAAACTCATGCTACATTATTCATGAGAATTTGCTGCTGTTTTTGTTAATATCTCCAACTCATGTGCCTAATGCTATGTACCCAAATCCAAGGCTTAATTATATAAGTTCATACATTTAGCGACTAGCTTTATTCTTAATTTTGCGCACGTGAACTTCAAGCTACGCACATCAACTATATATGGTGGGGTTAAGGCGTAGGTCTTCTGATGTTTAAATCTGCAATATATTCAAGAGTAGTGAAGATTGGAATCTAGGGGTCAAAAAGATCGAGGATCACAAATATTACTTCTTTGTGCGTCAGAAGATGCTTTGCTACCTTGAAAGTCAAATTAGACTGTCATGGTTGTTTTGGCCTTCGCCTAGTTTTGGCGAGAATTCTCCGGCCAGTTTGTGAAGTATGGTAGTATGCATCAGATCAGGTTACATGTGTGATGTGTCCTTGCAAAAAGAATATGGCACATCACTACTACATATATATAGCTTTGATTCTTAATTATAATTATATGCTTGATATAGGTGCGAAATCAAGATAACAAGTTAACATAAATCTGGCCATGGTTGTATGAGTCGCACAATAATTAGTGATGAGCGGTGAATTCTAGCTTGTCGTACCAATTGTAGGAGAATTTTAAGTAATTGGGTTTAATTGAGTAAGCCCAAGTAAGTAAGTGTGTAGTGAATGTTCATTGACTTAGGCAAGTGTAAGGGACTTTGTCCCACATTGGAAAAAGTCCTACAAATTCTATTGGTTATATTGAGATACCAAACTAGAGAGTGTAGTGAACTAGAAGATATGAGACTTCTCGCCCAGTCGTCGTTGTCCGTCTCGCCTCGACTCGCCTCGCCTCGTCGCATCGCGTCGCGTTGCGCGTGTCCCTGCCGGGAAGGCAGTAAATATCTTTTTGGGAGAAATTTATTTAATTATATTAAATAAAATGCTTAAGCGAAATTCTGAATTTGAATTTGAAGTTCGAATTCAAGAATGTTTATTACACACTTAATGGCTACGGATTTAATTAGAAAATTAAATCTGCTGTTTTAATTTGTGAATTAAATCAGACGTTTTGAATTGAGTCAAAACGTTTTGAATGCTGAATAAATTCCCCTTGATTGTCTTTGGCTGTTACATTTTTTTTCCAGCTATAAAACCAGACCCTCTGCGCAGATGAATTTCATCGAAGAAAACACATATCATTCTGCATTTCATTTCATATACAATTTCAGAGTTTTGCAAGTACAGTTAGTGTTCGTAAGTGAAAAACAGTATAGTCCTTCACTTGCTGTTTATTTGTGTGTGGACGTTGTACCTTGGGAGATCTCTTCCTCACGAGGGCTTGAAGGATAGTCGGGGAATTCGATCTTAAGGGGAGACGACTTGCTTTCAACTCGTCCTAAAACCTTTCGTCAACCCATTCGTTCACAGTTTCGGTAAACTTTATTTGTTTGTCATATGTATTTATTTTGGAAAATCAACTTCATGAATATAAAAATTATTTCTTGTCGTTATTTGTTCTTTATTATTGTTAAGTGTTGGATTATTCTTATGCAATCGATTTCCAGATGTTAAAAGAACAGGATTGCTTTTGGTTTTCTAAGTTCAGCTGCTGGTGTTTTTCTAATTAATTTCTGCTCTCAGTTTCTGTTTTCAAAACTTTAAGAGCGGGTTTTTAAAAAATTATTTTTGCTACTGCTGTCACACGGATTCGAACTCTCAACCTCTCACCTGTGGATGCTAAGGCGTTACCATTGTGCTATATTAATTTCTTGTAAATTAATTGATTCGTTATGTATTTATTGCTACATTATTCTGTGAGTTTAATTGTGTTTTTAAAAAAAACATAACTGGTGAGAATCGAACCCCTGTCCTTTTGTTTAATAGTTGTTGTCTTTACCGTTTGAGCGTTATGAATCTTGTGTGTTAAGTTGTTCGGTTACATATTTAATACATGCTAGGAATCTGTGGTTATTTGCTAAGCATGTTTAATTTGCAAAAACTTTTTTTTCTGGATTCGAACCCGCGAGCTCCGCATGCGTTTCTGTGCTCTTACCGTTTGTCTAAGAGTTATTATTGGTAAAAGCATGCATTACACTTTTATTATAATTACTCATGAGCTGCTGATTATTTCGTGATGCTACTGTTCCTGTTAACAGTTTCGAACGTTTCTGTGATGTATAAAATCCGAATTTAAATACTTTCAGCATGTTAAAAGTGCCTTGTGAAATAATTCTAAAATTTGGGATGGTTTTGAATTATTTAGATATGGCGGGGGATGATGTATCCAACAACGATGGAATCAAGACATCCTCGAAAATTGTCGGCACTGAGGTCGACGCGCAACATCAGAATAGTGGTACTGAGGCCACTATACCGATCTTGAGGAACCCTCCAATGCCTTACAATCATCCGGAGAAACCGGAGAAGTTCAAAGGCTCGAACTTCAAACAGTGGCAACAAAAGATGCTATTTTTCTTGACGACACTCAATCTGACCAAGTTTCTCAAGGAGGAGAAACCAAAAGAAGATCGTGAGGATCCTCTGTCCATTGAGAAGATGGAAATCTGGTCAAATGGCGATTATCTTTGTCGGAATTATGTGTTGAACTCACTAGATGATTCTTTTTTCAACGTGTACTCCCCAAAGGAGAGCGCTCGAGAGCTTTGGTCTTCGTTGGAGACGACGTACAAGGTTGATGATGTTGGGGCTAAGAAATTTGTGGCCGGACGTTTCCATGAGTATCAGATGGTCGATGGGAGAATCGTGGTGGAACAATGCGAAGAACTGCAATTGATTTTCCACGAATTGGCGGCGGAAGGAATGCCTCTACCCGAACCTTTTGAAGTGGCAATGGTGATTGAAAAATTACCACCCTCATGGAAGTAGTTCAAGAGCTATCTCAAGCACAAGCGAAAGCAGATGGGGCTTGAGGATCTTGTTCGTAGACTGTGGATAGAACAAGACAACCGCAAGATGGAGAGGAAACCAGATGGGGAGTATTCAAAGGCTCACGTGATCGAATCCGGGGATACCTCTAACGGCCAGAAGAGGAAACATTCGGATGTTTCAAGGCAAAAGGAAAAGAGAAAGAAGAATTCTCGGGGGATTGCTACACATGTGGCAAGGCTGGACACAAAGCAAAGGATTGTCGCCGACGTCCCAAGGGGAAAGGGAAAGGCAAACGATCAGTTGCAAATGTGGCAGAGGTAAGCCAAAACTCCGATGAAGACACGTATCTAAGTGCTATGGTCTCGGAAATCAACCTTGTTGGAGGAAACTCCAAGGAATGGTGGGTTGATACGGGAGCTACGAGGCACATATGTGCAAATAAGTGGATGTTTAAAACCTACCAAGCTGTTGAGAACGAACAATGCTACATGGGAAATTCCGCTATATCTAAGGTGGAAGGCAAGGGAACGGTAGTGCTTAAAATGACCTCCCGGAAGATGGTGGGTTTAAGCGACGTTCTTCATGTCCCATAAATTCGGAAGAACCTGATATCCGGTTCTATGATGAGCAAGAAAGGTTTTAGGCTCGTTTTCGAGTCCAACCGGGTCATCCTTTCAAAGGGAGGAACATTCGTGGGCAAGGGATACTTGACCCAAAATCTGTTCAAAATGTTGGTGACGACTTTGGCAAATAAGAGTGAAGCTAGCAATGAAGCTAGCAACTAAGTTGAAGATTTAAATTATTGTAATAAATGTCTTGAGAGAATAGACTAATAATTTAAATAAGTGTAATAAAAATTAGTCTCGTAAGAGGAGGCTAAATATTATGAATAGAATTTTCCCTTTGATTAATTGCGATGTGTTTGCTACATTAAAGGATAAAATAATATATATATATATATATATATATATATATATATATATATATACTTGTTGAGAATAACACAAGTGTGAGACTTGTATGTTATATATATTTGTAGAAAATAAAACCAAGTGCGAGACTTATATTTTATTATATATATATATATATATATATATGTGTTTGAAATATTTGGAATTGAGTTCAAATATAAGTGTGTAAATTAAATTGCTTAGTAAGAAGTAAGTGAGATTTAATACTATTTATTTTACTAAATAGATTAAATATTCAGATTTATTTGATGTAAGACGCGAAGTACGCAAACAAAATAAATTCTGAAATAAGTAATTTCTTTAAGGCTAGAGACATTTTTTTTCTTGAGGAAAAGAAAGAAACGTGGAGGCTTGAAGAAGAAAGTGTTGGTTAAGATTATTCCAAACTTTTAAGTTGAATAATAATCATAATATTTTTCGAATACTTTAAGAGGTTAAAGAAAATATTGGAGGCGAATGACGAAAGGTCTAGCGAGAGACTAAGTAGCAAATTCATCGAGGAAAATGGGAAATTTGAACCCACCAAAAGACATCACCCCATGATGGCAACCCTACCTGAATTGTAAACCCCAATTTGCAGGTTCAAAGAGACAACCGAATTGTGGGGGCGAGTCGAACAAAGCACTCGGGAAATTGAGTTCTCAACCCATTTCTAGGATGAAATAGTGATGGACCTGTACAGGTTAAGGAGAACTTGAGATTCTAATGATCCTTATGTCTTGTGAACACAAGCGGGGTATTGCAGGATACCCTTAATGAGAGATC
This sequence comes from Linaria vulgaris, assembly GCA_948329865.1. Classification (NCBI taxonomy): domain Eukaryota; kingdom Viridiplantae; phylum Streptophyta; class Magnoliopsida; order Lamiales; family Plantaginaceae; genus Linaria; species Linaria vulgaris. Next base: position 81,991,719 of record OX415253.1, read on the forward strand.
ACCTATGTCGAATGTGAAGGGGCCGCTTCTATGAGATGACACAAAAGGGCTAAATCTCTAAAGCATTCGATGAAATTTTTCAAGGCAGTCCAAGGCCGAAACGGACAACAACGAGAACCAATACGGTATTGGAATGAGTTGTGTGAGTACCATTGTCTTGGTATACACAAAACGCCGAACAGTTCAAGGCATCACATCCACTGGTTGGCAAGTATATCCGATGGTATTTCACTAAGGAAGGTTCAAGGCCCAAAACCAACTATCCTGATGCAACAAGTTCCGGCAGAACTCTGAAATTGCATTTAGCATTGTTAGGCTCACGTGCATTTCAGCCAATTACATTCATGTGGGGGATTGTAGGAGAATTTTAAGTAATTGAGCTTAATTGAGTAAGCCCAAGTAAGTAAGTATGTAGTGAATGTTCATTGACTTAGGCAAGTGTAAGGGACTTTGTCCCACATTGAAAAAAGTCCTACAAATTCTATTGGTTATATTGAGATACCAAACTAGAGAGTGTAGTGAACTAGAAGATATGGGACTTCTCGCGCAGTCGTCGTTGTCTGTCCGTCTCGCCTCGACTCGCCTCGCCTCGTTGCATCGCGTCGCGTTGCGCGTGTCCCTGCCGGGAAGGCAGTAAATATCTTTTTGGGAGAAATTTATTTAATTATATTAAATAAAATGCTTAAGCGAAATTCTGAATTTGAATTTGAAGTTCGAATTCAAGAATGTTTATTACACACTTAATGGCTACGGATTTAATTAGAAAATTAAATCTGCTGATTTAATTTGTGAATTAAATCAGACGTTTTGAATTGAGTCAAAACGTTTTGAATGCTGAATAAATTCCCCTTGATTGTCTTTGGCTGTTACATTTTTTTCCAGCTATAAAACCAGACCCTCTGCGCAGAGGAATTTCATCGAAGAAAACACATATCATTCTGCATTTCATTTCATATACAATTTCAGAGTTTTGCAAGTACTGTTAGTGTTCGTAAGTGAAAAACAGTATAGTCCTTCACTAGCTGTTTATTTGTGTGTGGACGTTGTACCTTGGGAGATCTCTTCCTCACGAGGGCTTGAAGGATAGCCGGGGAATTCGATCTTAAGGGGAGACGACTTGCTTTCAACTCGTCCTAAAACCTTTCGTCAATCCATTCGTTCACAGTTTCGGTAAACTTTATTTGTTTGTCATATGTATTTATTTTGGAAAATCAACATCATGAATATAAAAATTATTTCTTGTCGTTATTTGTTCTTTATTATTGTTATACGTTTGCGACGCATACCAACACCAATTATATTTAAACGAAATAATTTTTTGGGGTTATATATTCAAGTCTTTCCTTTATTAATTTGGCCTATATAGTTTTTATGAAAGTAGGGGAAGACTGAATATTATTCAAAGAACAAATCAACCATTAGGGCGTATACGATGAAGAATGAAGATCTTATTCAAACTTTGATTTTAAATAATATACAAAGATTGGATGAAGTAATCTAGCTATTAGACAGTACTAGAACAATCCGACCCTTGCATATGAACGTAGTATTAATGATAATGTAATATTTTTTGATCTCATCGGTTAATTATGTTTCTAACCTCCAACCAAGTTTAGCTAATATACATGATATTCACTATTAGAAAAACCTCTGTACTGTACTGCTGTTGTAGCTAAAACACCATTTGATTTATACTAATATTGAACACTGAGACTGGGCTGGCCCGCTGGACGGACGTCTAGGCATGTGAAGCTCATTGGAAAAACTGATCTCAAATCTATATGACTATATATATGTCTTATACTCTATTTCCACCAAACTTCAAGGGTCAAAATATAAGTTGCGTTACATGCAAAAAAAAAAAATGTAAGTTGCGTTGAACTCACATGAGTTGACTTAAAAAGTCGTTCATGTTTAATTAGTAACTTCTTTTTTATCTTCCAATATGCAAATTTTATTGATAAAACGGAAAAACTACAAGAAGTACTCGAGAAAAAACAAAGTAGCCAAGTTAACAACCATAAATCTTGAATTCAACCACGTCAAGACTTGACCTCTATAAGCTTCAAGCACGAATCGACAGAAGGCTATTCGTTTTTGAATAAAACGTTATTTTGTAGATTCCATGAAGACCGAACCGTGATAAACCAATACATTTCCATTTCCCAGAACCGCCGGAAGAAGGAAGAAGGAAGAAGAGCAAGATTTTGTTAAGTGAACCATTAAATTATTTGGTGATGCATTAGCAAAACTGAACCATTTGTAACACCTAACCAAAATTGTCGCGCAAATTCACAGCGAATGAAGAGGCGTGTTGCGCTCTCATCGTGTTGCATAAAAAAAACACACAAATGACAGTTTTTAATCTATGGATAATAATCTTCCAACTAATGATCATGATAACCATTTTGAATGGAGCGGCTGATTTCCATTTTTTTTATTTTTTTTCTTTTCGAAGAACTCGTCATCAGATTTTATAAAATTCCAGTAGAACTTTGAAAAACTTTATAGGACGATTTAACTGTAAAGAGGCCCGAAAAATCTGCAATCCAACTCTATTTATTGCATGTATCTATGCTTAGAGTGATTCCTTGCATCAAATTCTCGAGAATCTAGAGAAGAGAAATTTCTAATAGGAACATATAGTTCTTTTCCATTGCCAAAACCATCGGCAACACAATTAGTCCTACGACCAACACTAAAAGCTTTGCAAGAGTCGCAAATGAGCAGGCTAGTTTAATTCCTTATTGTACTTTTTAAATAAAATTAATTTAATGTGACTTTAATTAAGTTTTAACTTATTACATGTTCAAGCATTGGTAAACAAATTGATACTATAAAAGATATAATTGTACGTATCACAGTGTTTATTTTTTTCATGTTCTTGTACACACACATTACACATTTTACATGCATGTAGAGTGTAGACTGCGACACATGAGAAAGAACATGAAACAACCAAATGTGTCAAGTGACCAATATCTAAAGAGAGGGCATTTATGTGAAAGTCGTGGGTTTAAACCAGTGTTTTATAAATCAGACCGAGTCGGTAAGTCGGACCAATTTAACCACCGATGGTGATCTATCTGGTCTAATTAAGGGGTTTGACTCGATTTTGCAAAAAAAGAGTCTGGCCAGTTAAAGTGATATTATAAAAGATGTAATTTCAGGCGACCTTCAATGTGTGCAAATACATGCAAAACTAGGCAGACATTACTAAACGAAGAAGAATACAATATAGCCCAAAGCGATATTGTAATATAATTGTATGTATCACATTTATTGTATCGTGTATATTTTAACTATAACTAGATTTCATGTTCTTGTAGATAAATTACACATTTTACATGCATGTAGATTGCGATACATGAGAAAGAACATGAAATAGTCGATGAGTTAAGTGAACCAATATATAAAAATGACTTATGTGAAAGTCATGGATCCAAAGTCCAAACAAAAATAGATGAGTTCACTCGTTTACCATAGGAGTATGTGTATATCTCATGTTCAAATGATATATCAAGTCACAAGACGCATATCCAAATTTTACAATTATAGTCTTGCAGCAACAACTAACCGATAAAAGAGCTCGACCAATTCAAATCTCAACCCGTCTATGTGCCACGATACGAAATTATGGATACATATACTAAGTTAGTTATTTTTCAATTAAGAATATATATTTTATGATTATCTTTTATCTTATGATCATTATTACATTTTTTCTATTTCTAAAAGTCCTTCATTTATTTGTAGTAAGTCTCTAGTGATCTTTCTCCAATAGAACAATTTGCAAACCGAAAAAACTGGTCATTATCGTATGCTAGTCTTGTTGATCATATCCCAAAGGTAAAATTATCAATCATTTTTTTTTAATTAAGAAACTAAGAAATTATTTTATATTAATTTGGTAAATTTTAATATCATGTGCACTTTATTGCAGCCATATAGTCTGTCAACTTGATGGAATTGCTTTCTTTTTTCTTCATATTGGTAATGCAATGTTCTTGGAAAGAATTTTATGCCAACAAGAAGCATATAGCTATTGGAGTACTATACATTAATATAACATGGATCCATCTAGGGTGTGTTTGAGAAGGGTACCCGTCTCGTTAGGGAATCAAATGAGGGTACCCGTGTATTTGAGAATAATAATAATAAAAAATCTCGTTCTCATTCCCCTTTTAGCAGGGTACCCGCAATCGAATAGCCGATAAGGTCGAGTACCCTACCTTGCCGGTTGAGAGTACCCAATTATTTCTCGTTTTATTGTTTAAAAAAATAAAATATACATAAATATGATCCAATATGAGTTAACTATTAAGTAAATAAAATATGAGCCAATTCAAGCGCGTACTTGGTGTTGGATGAAGAGGATTAGAAAAGATTTCGTTTTCTCTTTTAATGATTCGGTTCAATCTCCTGTTTTGTGTATGAGTTGATTTTGATTTTGATTTTCTGTTTACCTTGATTTTCCTTGTATTGAGTATACCTTATACTTAGTTTTGTTGTTCTAATAAAACTCGCTTAAAAAAAAATAAAAAATATATGTTACAATTTGTATTATTAGAATAGCTACTTAAAGAGAAGTATATATATAGTGATCTAGGTGTATATCATCTTAGATTATAAATAAATACCTTAGTATAATAAGAAATGGATACCATATAGGTTATGAGAAATAAATCGCACTTGTTTCATTTTCTGCACCCACCTTAGAACCCACGAGTAGTGCATTTTATGTGAAATAAAACACTTTAATTCAAATTCGACATATTACCCTTAAGAACATAGTTTTTTTGTGTAATCTTATTTGAATTAGCGTGAACCACGCATTATTGAGTTTAAAGCGTAAAGTCTTATGTAGGATCCGTCATATAAATTAAATTATATTTATTTTTCTTTAGTTGTAGAGGATTTAAAAGAAAAAAAATCAAGGAAAATCTCATAAACAAAATATTTAACAAATTTACTGGAATTCATTTTTGAAATTATTTTACCACATATTGCAGTTTTAAATATAATCACGATTTTGAAATATAATAATAAGTTTCAATTTTTTTGAATATAATTTGTCCTCAAATTTTTTTATTTTCTCTCATTTTTTGGGGAACCAAACTGAAGACATAATTAAGTTGTTACCTTCGTAAAATAAAAGACTAAATTAGATCTAGTACATAATAGAAGACTAATTTAAAAAAATAAAATCAATAAATAGCTCAGCTGGACTGTTTCTAAGTATGAATCCATGTAGTCATCATATTATCAGTCATCATATTATCAGTCATCATATTATCACATGAGTAAATGGCAAAAACCATTCACGGATTATCACTAATTGTTAAACTTTGTACAATATAATTAATACAAGTTTCTTTTCATTATTCATAGTTGATTTACGGGTACTGAAACTGATAACAATTACTAACTTTTCTATTTTTGATACTAAATATTTTAGCAATAAAATGAAGTTTTAGCGCAATCCAATATAAAAGCATATGTAAAAAAATTTCTCTCTACATACTTATGACCCAAAACAATAAAATGTTGTACATTAAAAATTTCCAATAAATCATATTTTTAGGGTAACTTCACTTCCAAAATCAAATTCTAATTCATAAGATTGGGCCATAAATTAATGATTTCATGGATCAAACTTTGTTTATATGGGCAGTAAAAATTGGTTTGGAAATGAAATTACCCTAAAAAATAATGTTTTCATAGATCAAAGTTTCGTTTCGAGAGTGTATTTTAATTTGATCCGCTATCTTCTTAACCTGTTTCGCAGATTTGTAAAAGTTATAGTTACAAATAAGTTAAAATTACTTGTATGTTACGTTTCTATAGAGCGGAAAACAGAAACGTTTTAGTATTTTTCTTAAAAAATAAAATAAACTTTCTTTTTGAAGCAATAAAATAAAATAAACTTTGATCCATATAGCCAACTAAAATACATATGAGAATACTTACTATATGTGCTATTTATTATTACTTAAAAAAAAAGGTGGTAGCAGCTTCATCATTATAAATAAATCATCTTCACTTTGCTCTGTTAACAAAACAAAATCCCCAATTCTATTTTTACTTAAATAAAATTAAATTATGCTGTAAATTGATGAACCCTCACTCCCTATAGGGATCGGAAGAGAAGAGCTTGCAGCTATGGTGCTTTCATTTAAGGTTTCCAAAACTGGTACGAGGTATCGTCCCAAACCGCTGCTGCGGGCCCATCAATTCGAAGATGATGAAAACGTACAAAACGACGCCGTCTCTGTCCTCAGTAACAACAAGAAGAAGACGAGTGATCTCAATTCCCTCAAGCCCTCGGTACTTGTATATTTATTTATCTGCTTTTGGTTAATTAATTAATTAATTCTCGATTCGTGTAGCAATGCGTGTTTAATCAATTATTTGGGGAAAAAGATTGGATTTTTAGGTATGTGATGAAATTATAAGAATTGCCCCTTTTTCAGTTGTGATTGAGAGATGTTGATTCTGGGGTTTTATTTTGCAGTATTATATGGGATTGTTTTAATTTGGTTGTATTGGAGATTGGAATGAGTTCAATTAGCTTTTTTGTTTTTTTGGGTTAGGGTTTTTATAGAGTGAAAAAGGTATGTGTGAAATGTTATTGGATTGTTGTTATTTTTCGGTTTTACGGTGGTGAATCTCGATATTGCAGTAAAGAAAAAGGAAACGAGGGGAGTACTGGCAATTGGGCATTTTACGGGGTTTAACTTGTTGCTTAATGTGGCTAATTTTTAAATGGTAATTGAATCTGTGTCTTTTTGGTGTAGGGTGATGCCACAGATACCGAGAATGTTGCCGGGATTGCTGGTATGTGTACGCGCACTTGAATGCTTGTTTAGGAATCGGCATTTTCCTATTTTGAGATTTTCTTGTTTTCAAGTTTGCTGTCGTTACATTCCGTTTGATTCTGTTTCTTCTTTTTTTTTTTGTCAGATAATGATATTTCGTTCACGATTACCCTTTTTCCTGATGGATATTCAATTGGGAAACCAATGGAGGTTTGTTATTCTTCACTTTCTGAATATATCTTTGTAATTAACCCAATCCACCAAAAGAAGATCTGATCTTTCTGAATTTGGTCTATAGTACTGGTTGTTTGACTTTATGCTATGAATTTTCAGAATGAATCTGGTCCTCAGACTTTGGTCAGCATTCCCAAGTTTCTTCATCCATATGATAGAGCATCTGAGACTCTGTTCTCGGTAGGTTTTACAACTTATATATCTTTCCCGCTTATCCATTTTTATCGAATAATGTCTTTTTGTGATCTTGCTAGAGGTAATTGGATTTACCGTGATTTAAAATTCACAATGTGACATATTATTCGATAGTTATCAACTGTTAAAAACCCTGAAAGTGAACTGAACACTTTCTTACAAGTTGCTATAGAGAGGTTGACAACTTTGGGATTGATTAGTATGTCTAGCTATACATATCATGTAAGCTTCTGGATTCTTCATCTCCTCCTCCTCCTATTTTTTACCTTGCCTAAAAATGCCCTTTCAAATTTCTAAAGCTTCTGTAGTTTTTCCTTTGTCAAGAAAATACAGTTATTATGCTTTAAAAAGCATTGATGGTTTAGTTTTTAGTTTTTTGTCCTGATCCCTCTGTTCGTGGTTTGTTGAGTTATGCATTATGCTGCTTAGAATTAGCATTGCACTTTGAGTATGCATTATTCTTTTCGTTTGTTATTATATTTACTTTAGCACTGCCAATTCGTCATTACATTCTAATCATAGTCTTACTCCATTATTCTTGATGTTCTTAAGGCTCTTGACTGTTGTTGTCAACTGTAATTGATGTTAAAAACAAACTAATTGTCTGTCAGTGGAGCCTGTTGTATGCTTATTCTGGTTTGAACTCAATAACTCATACACTTCACCTTGTCCTATTAATCAAATCCATTTTGCTATGTAAACCCCTTTGGCTAAATTTTTTGGATCTTTTAGTTCATTGTTTTTTCTCGGCAATACAAGGCCTCCATCTTCTCGTCCACCAAGGGAAATGCGTATTATGCCTGGAAAGCCTGTGTCAATGTCTTGTACGGAGTAGGCAATTTTTGCTAATAAGCACTTTGCTCTTGCTTTGATGCACTTAATCTTTACCTTTCAGTTATGGTTACTTATCTTTACTAATTTATTTTTCTTATATATGCATCATCATAATTGGAAGGCAATTGAGTGTGGGCAATTTCCGGGAGAATTTCTGGATGATATACCGTGCAAATTCATTGATGGGACAGCTTTCTGTGAGGTGAGTTGTCAGAAGTCAGAATCACAATATTTAAAGAAAACTTTGTTGTGGTGTGTTTATCTTACTACTCTGGATATTGTACTGAAAAGACTATTGATTCAAAGTGCACTTGGTAAAGCCGTAGAACACATCCAGATTGTAAGTGTACGAGACCTATGTATTGAATTCTGGATAATTCATATTTTTCAGGTGCGAGATTATAGGACGTGCTCTTCTGAAGGAGGGTTAAATGTGGTTTCTGGCATTGGTTCACCCATCATTAACAGAGTGTCTCTGAAGGTGTCACTAGAAAATATAGTTAAGGATATCCCAGCTATGGCAGATAATGGTTGGACATATGGCGATCTTATGGTAAGAGATTTTCTCTTTTTATTCACATGAATTAGAAGGATGGTTTATGTATGTGATTGATTGTTATTTATGATTGGGTGCAGGAAGTGGAGTCCAGGATTGTGAAGGCCCTGCAGCCACAACTTCATCTGGATCCAACCCCACAGCTGGGAAAACTTTCTAAAAGCCCGGATACCAAGGTTAGTACTATTTTTTTGTTTAATTGTTAACAGATATTGTTTTGCTAATCTGTGGTTTAACTTTATTTTCAGTTAAATTTTGGAATACGTAAAATGCGGTTGAAAAGATTGAGGCAGAATACTGAAGTTTCAGTATCGCTGGATAATAAGGTCCAAGGGAAAAGAGCGTGTTTAGACAAAGTCCCAGAAAGCTCAATGTTGGTAGGCGCAGGATCTCTGGTGCAACAATCTCCGCATGAGAACCTCCACATGCAAAACAATGTTTTAAGTACCATGCATCCCCTGCGGAACAATAGTTTTGGGTCAGATGGCTCTCTTTTGGCGTCACAACAGGCAAAGTATCATGTTGGAGTTGGGAGCCCGAGAATGATGAAGGATCAGTGGTCAGGATCTCTCTCAAATGCGTCTGCAGCTTCTCCTGGTGGGCAAGATATAATGAATCCCTTTAGTGATAATGGCGCGGCTTCTGTTTATGGTAAGAGAGACAATCAAGATGGGCAATCATCTCCACTTACCAACAAGAAAGCTAGGCTTATGCATACAGGTGGTACTGATGGCAATATACAGCATTTAGGACCCCAAATGGAAAACTTACAGGGATCTGATTTACATTGGAATAACACACTACTCCAGCAACAACAGCAGCAAGCTGCAAGAGGGATTCCGTACACTAACAATGGTTTGCAAAAGTTTTCCCAGCATGTGTTTAATGGAGGTATAAATCAGGAAGGGGGCGCGATGCCGTTTACTATTGGTCAACAAGGAATAAGATACAATTTGAAGGATGAACCAGTTGAGACGGAAAGATTGGAGAAGCCAGATTTCAATCGGCGTATAGGAGAATCAGAACTTAACAGTATTGATCCCCAACAGGCGCGACTACAGCAAAGAATTCCACAGCAGTTCATCAGATCAGGTTTTGCTCAAACGCCGTGGAACAATCTTGGTCAGTCTCTTGACAATAATTCTAGAAAAGAGGATGGGTTTCAGAAGAAAAAACTGGTTCAAAGTCCTCGTGTCTCTGCTGGAGGTTTACCTCAATCTCCCCTCTCTTCAAAATCTGGAGAATTTTCAAGTGGTTCAGTTGGACCACAATTTGGAGCTGTCGTGACTAGTGGACTGGTGGCGTCCCAGAAGGAGAAATCTGCTGCAACTACCATTCCTTCCGTTGGTGTAGGTGGCAACCCATCATTTACTTCAAGTGCTAATGATTCCATGCAACGACAAAGCCAGGCACATGCAGCTGCAAAACGCAGATCCAGTTCTCTTCCCAAGACGCCCGCGATAACTGGAGTTGGTTCTCCAGTGAGTGTTAGCAACATGAGCCTACCGATAAATGCAAGCAGCCCTCCTGTTGGAATTCAACCTTTGGCTGATCAAACAATGCTAGAAAGATTCTTGAAGATCGAAGAGGTGACGATGAGGTAACTTTTTCAGTCATTTGTTAAGTGTTTTGATGTTATTTATAATTTTAACTTTTAATTCATTAGATTATTGTTACATCTTCATGAATAACTAGTTTATATCTATTTCATGTGCACGTGTTAGAATATGCATTGAATAACGACAATATTATTATAGTAATAGTAAAATAGCAATATAGAGTTTTCCTTGTTAACTTGATTTATACGTCTAACAAAATTACTGATAAACTAAATTTATTGTGTAATAATGGACTTCTCTGAAATTATTGACGAAGTTTATATAGCTTAAAGATGGGGTATAGTTCAAATTCAAAGCATGATAGTTGTAATTGTGTGATCCTTAACGATTACATGCAATATAGAGTTTTCCTTGTTAACTTGATATATATGTCTAACACAATTACTGATAAACTAAATTTATTGTGTAATAATGGACGACTCTGAAATTATTGACGAAGTTTATATAGCTTAAAGATGGAGTATACTAGTTCAAATTCAAAGCATGATAGTTGTAATTGTGTGATCCTTAACTGTTACATGTAATGAAAATTAGTCGTTTTCAACTCATTAAGTCAGTTTTTGGGTTTTGGCTGCTAACTTTTCTTTCTAACATGTGCGTGCAAAGATTAGTTGTTTTCCTTTACTTACGATTTCCTTGCTAGTTTCTGATGTTACTGTCTTGTAAAACAGATACAGCGCTTCTGTTTCCGTACTACCTCTCCCTGTTTCCTTACTTGATACAGTTGGTACTTCTCTAGGTGATGTAATTCAGTATGATATTTTAGTTAGCGTAGAAAGAATAGTACATATTTTGAGCCAATCAGACAATTATTTGGGTAACATACTCCAAATATATCAACACTTGCACATAACTAATGATCTTGACTTGGGGAGCCTGCGTTTCTTTGGTTTTTGTGTGTTAAGAGGATAAGATGACATTAAATGCAGGCATCCTTAGTATTATGATGTCATTGATCTTTTTACCTTAAAAATATTCTAAAATAACAATTTATGTTATCTATTCTTGTTTCAGGTATCAACTGAACTGCAAGAAAAATAAGGTAGATGTGTATCCTGTCCGGAAACCCAATGCATTTTCTGCTCAGCTGCTGGCAGCTTCGCACTCCAGTGATTTGAACAATGAGAATTTTAAAGACGAAACATGTAACATGCCATTATCAAAGTCCCTTGTAGGCGGCCATATGAATGTTTGCAAGATAAGGATCATGAACTTTATCCTGAAAGAACGCGTTCTTCAAGGTATCTTTGATCTCAAAGTTTAATGCGATACTTTTGGTTAAAAGTAGGCTTACCCTTCATTGGTATCTCTCAGGTAATGGATACCAAATGGTGCCAAAGGCAAGAACAAGGATGATCATGTCAGAGAAACCTACTGATGGTGCTGTGGCATTTCATGTTGGGGAAATAGAGGATGCTGAATACTTGAACGCAGAGGATTTCCTTCCAACATTGCCAAATACTGTGAGTTTCTTACCTTTTTCTTGCAGTTCAATATCTAACTATGCATGAAAGTAAATTTGTCTAATCCTGTTTGACTGGTGGGACTTCAAAGTTCGAAGGTCTTTTATATATGTGATCCCCGTCTGCATGCAACTTCCTTCTATTACAACAATCAAAGCTTCATGTTTTTTACTGAATGGAAAGCTTAAAAGACAGAATCCAAATAGTTGGCATATTATGTTCTGTGCTGTTGCTTATAATAGAACAAATGCCTTCTATCGACGGTATTTCTTACCCATGTCATTTGACTCCTGCAGCACATAGCTGACCTACTTGCAGCTCAGTTTTCTTCACTGGTATGTCAAAAGTAGTTCTTTTTTGCTTAGTGTTATTTCAACGATCGGAGATAAGTTCATTGTACATTATTATATACAAAACACAATTTTCAGATGGAACGTGACGGATATCAATTGGAGGATCATGTCCAACCTAGACCAGTCCGGACCTCGATCAGTCCTCTTAATGCGCCAGGAATTCCTCAAGGGGGCGCCATGTCTGAGGCGCCGCAGTTTTCTGATGGTCAGCCATCAAATGATACCAAACCTAGCTCTAGCGGTATTACACAAATAAATCCATCACAGAATTTACAAGGCTCTCGAATGCTACCTCCAGGAAATGCTCTAACGATGCAAGTCGCCCAAGGACTCTTGCCAGGAGCTTCAGTTCCTTCTCGACCTCAACAATCTGAGCAATTGTCTCCTATGCAGCAGCAGCAACTACAGCAGCAACAACAGCAACAACAACAACATCAACAACAGCAGCAACAGCAGCAACAGCAGCAGCAGCAGCAGCAGCAACAACAACAGCAACAGAACCTCTTGATGCAACAGCAGCATCCTCAGTTCCAAAGATCGTCAATGATGCTTGGAACAAATTCAATGCAACACTTGAACAATATTGCTCAGAGTGCAAATATTCATTTGGGTGCTCATATGGCAAATAAATCATCGATGTTGCAACAGCAGCATCAACAATCTCAACAATTGCTTCAATCACAACAGAATCAGCAGCAGCAGCAGCTGTCACAGATGCAGAGAAAGATGTTGGGCGGCCTTGGAACTGTAGGTATGGGAAATATTGGCAATAATGTGGTTGGGCTTGGGAATTTTGGCAATGTCATGGGAATGGCGGGTGTTCGCGGAGTAAGTGGAACTGGGATTTCTGCACCTATGGGAAATATCTCGAGCATGGGTAACGTGACTCAGAATCCCATGAATTTGGCATCGGCGTCAAATATCAGCAATGCTTTGCGAAATGTGAACCTTAACCCAGCTCAAGCCGCTTACGTGAAGTTGAAAATGGCTTCACAAAGCCGAAATATGTTGGGCAACCCTCAATCAGGTATTGGAGGCATGCCTGGAGCACGACAGATGCACCCGGGATCTGCTGGTATTTCAATGCTCGGTTCAGCCTTGAACCGAGGCAACATCACCCAACAGATGCAACGTGCAGCTATGGGGACAATGGGGCCGCCAAAATTGATGCAGGGAATGAATGTCTACATGAACCAACAGCAGCAGCAGCAGCAGCAACAACAGCAGATTCAGCAGCAGATGCAGATGCAACAGCAGCAGCAACAAATTCAGATGCAGCAGCAGCAACAACAATTGCAACAACAACAATTACAACAGCAACAAGAAACAACCTCACCACTACAAGCCGTTCTTTCACCGGCGCAGATGGGTTCACCGTCGAGCATCGGGATCCCCCACCAAATGAATCAACCCCAGCAGCAGCAGCAGCAGCAGCAGCACGTGGCGAGTCCCCAGCAACAGATGAGCCAGAGAACTCCAATGAGCCCACAACTGAGTGCTGGGGCAATCCATCCAATGAACAGTGGTAATCCAGATGCTTGTCCGGCAAGCCCCCAGTTGAGTTCTCAGACTTTAGGATCTGTTAGTAGTATTGCTAACTCTCCAATGGAATTGCAAGGTGTGAATAAAAGTAACTCCGCGAACAATGCATAGCAATCATAATAAACAACACGGTTAAAGTTGGTGCTCCTCCCGTTTCCTCTTTTGTGGTTATGTATATATTCGGGAATGGGGGTAGTAGACTTCCGGGCCATCAGTGTTGTTGCTACTGCATAATCTTATGTGAAAGTACCGCTGTTGATTGGGAGGATATGGTCACTCACTCTTTAATAATAAGCTATTAAGTGCTAGCTAGCAGGGTAATATTTCATATTATAGTTGTATATTTGGGTTTAGTTGTTTTGAATAGTTGGTGATACGAAACAATATTTAAGTATTTAAATATAAATGCTTTAATTTGATTGTTTGATAGTTGTAATGTTATGATGTATGCAGAAGTTAGAAATTTCATAATGACATGTGAAAAGACAGCAGTTTCTTTGATTTGTGGCATGGTTTTTCTTTTGAGGTCACTCGACAAATCTTAGACCCGATTATTAAGTCTTTGGTTTACCCAAGTACAATTCATTAGTGTGATTAATCATAAAGTAAATTCTATGTTGCACGTACCCACGGGTACGGATACGGTTCAGTATGGGTTCGACAATACGGATTTTCAAGAACTAGGCGATACTGTTACGACAATGATACCTCTCATTTTTATTTCTTTTTATTTTATTTTATAAATAAATAATGTAATAATGTTCACAATAAAATAGAAATCTAACAATATATAAAGAAGAATTGAAAACAAAAATAAATGGTATTTTGAAGTTCATATTCGTAATAGATGTATTTTGTGAATCTAAGTAAAAAAAATTTAGATGCCACATTCATAGTATGTAAATTAATTCGTAAGTAAAAGATTGAGAAATGTCTGAATTGTGAGCTCCTAAATTTGATTAAAGATTTTATTTTAGGTGATATTTATTTTAGTAACCCATCGATTTATAAATTTACAAAAGGACCTAAAATGTATCATATACGCCCAAATTTGTATCGGATTTTTTTTTTAAATTAATCGATACCCCACGTGACGTATCGAATACATATTACTAGCGTATCAGTAGTGTATCGATATCGGATACATATCTGATACATCATAGTTTATTTTTTAGGAGTATTGGTGCAATAGAATAAACTTATGAAATATAAAAAAAATACGTGAAGAAAATTCCGAGTTATTACATTTTTAGTGTAAATTTAATTTAATAATAATAATAACAAAGAATCAAAGGTCAAACGAAAAGGCCTGAAAATAGTTCACGTTCATAAGCTGTGTGTCTTACTCTATTAAGATAGAGTAATATATCTTGAAAAAAGTTAAAAAATTAGAGAACAACTTTAATCGTGTTTGATTAAAAAGGCCAGCCAAACTACAAGAATTCAAAATAGCTCAGGAGGTTCTCATAAAATTGGATGGTGGTCATAATTATATATACAGTCAACGACAAGACATTGTTAGATAATTTTTGCTTCTGATTAGTATTATTATTGTATTGATTGAGTCCATGTGTCCACTCGTTCTTCAAATCACCAATTCCAAATAATATGGTATGTGTTATAAATATGGTTAGTTGGATATGTCTAATGACTTATGTACAAATATTATTTTATAATAATAATAGTTGTTGTAAATGGTGTAAAATATTGAAAATTCTTTCCTATATAAGGAGTCATCAAGATGAAGAGAAAAACACTCATTCACAAGTAATATACTTCTTATTTGCTCTTCTTTCCCTATGTCCTTTTAAATATATTGTTATAAATCCCAATAGTCATAGCTTTTCTATAACACGTTATCAGCACGATAGTGCTCGATCCGTAAGAATTCAGTTCATTCGTTAAAGAAAACGTTCAACGTTAAAAGGTACGAAAGTTTATATTTACTTGTTCTCTATCTTCATTATTATAGACAAGGCGAATTACCGCCTATCTATAATTTAGATGAAAATTCTCTTTATATTTTGCTGTCATCTAACTATAACACTAACGCTAATTTTAACTTTCGTTGATACTTGAGTTAACCCCAAGCTAGAAACGACTACTGGCAATTTATAATTATGGAAGGTTTTACCTCCTATTACTACTAACACTTTATTATTATGGAAGGTTTTACCTCGTATTACTACTAACACTTAATTATTATGGAAGGTTTTACCTCATGTTATATTGCTTAGCTTATTCCACAAGCCCATGAAAGTTTTTACATAGTAATGTGGCGGAAATATTTATATGTATTTACTTATCGTAATATTATTTCTTATGCCCGTTGAAATTTATTGACGCGGTTGAAATTATTTACTTGTTATACAATTAATCCTTGTTGCTCGATTGTTAAAGATATTATCATTCATCAATTATACCAAATTAAACAAAATAAAGAAAAATGATTGCTTTCTAACGGCTATAAAACGGCTACTTATAAATATCTTTCTTCTATAAATATGTAGATTTCATAACTCAAACTCTACACAAATCTTCATTTTTTTCCTCTCATCTTGCAAAATGCTCCGCGCATCAACAATGATCTTGATGCTCGTTTACCTTTTATTTTTTATTTTTATGCTAGCAGCTGAGGAAAATCCTATATTTCTACCTATTATATTCCTCGCTTTTGTCGTAGCAATGTTCGAGTGCATAATTTGGCTAGAGATGAGATAATTGCACCATAGTATTGTAATAATTGTGCTTGTGTGGTTGCGTATTAAAATAAAATGTCTTGATCCTAATTATGTTTATTTTACTGTTCATTTAACTGCAATATGTCTAATCTCTCGAAAGTAGATTTTACCGAACTCACTGTCGATGGGAAAAATTATATGCAATGAGAATCAAATGTGAAAACGCATCTTACTGCGAAATTCCTCACGGAAACAATTGATGAGAAAAATGAATATACTAACCAGCAACGATGCAAGGCAATTATATTCCTGCGTAGACATTTAGATAATTTCCTGCAAATAGAATATCTTGATATTACAGATCCTTTTGAGCTATGCATTAATATGAATGAAAGATATGGCCACCAAAGGGAAACAATGCTTCCAAAGGCCATACATCAGTGGAACACATTAATGTTCCAAGAATTTACATCAGTAAATGATTACTCCTCTGCCATTCATAATATCCGACAGATGCTAAAATTTTGCGGGACAGAAATTACTGATGAGGAAATGATTGAAAAAACTCTTTCTACTTTTCATGTCAGTCATATACTCATCCAAATGCAGCACAGACTAGTCGGATACACTAAGTATCACGAACTAGAGAGGGTATTGTTAACGATAGAAAATAGTAATAATATATTGATTAAGAATTCCGAGTTACACCCAACTGGAGCACATGCATTACCAGAAGCACATGCCATAAATTTCTCAAACTTCCGTGGGCGAGGAAATTACAATAATGGTGGTCGAGGCAGAGGCCTATATCAAGGCCGGGGTGGTTATAGAGGAGGATATGTTTCTAGAGGTGGTCGTGGTCGTGGACGTGGTCGAGGTAGTTATCACAACCCTTCGGCCAGTTATACAGTCCATAACAATAACCATCATAATAAAAGAAAAAATGTTCATAATAAATCTGAAGGTTACTGTTTTAACTGCGGAATGAAAGGACACCGGGCCAATACGTGTCGTACACCTGGACATTTTTGTAAATTGTACCAAGAGAGTAAAGGCAAAAAAAATGAAGTGAACATTGTTGAACAAATGCCTAATAATCCCACATATTTAGCAGCATCTGATTTCACGGATGATCATGATGTTACTATAGCTTGATATGAGCTATGTGATTCATGTCTGCGTGATTCCTGGTTTGATTTGCGTTACGTGATTCCTTGTTGTGTAATTTTTGAATTGATATGTATTTGCGATTTCTGCTTGTAATGTACCATGTTTTCATTAATTGTGTTTCCTTATGTATCTTAATGAAACTATTTCCCTTTTTTCAAATATATACTTCGTTTATTGTTATATCATGTTTAACTCTACTTGTTTGACATGAAGCCAGTATGGAGCATACTGGTGATTTTTGCATCCCTGATAGCGGTACAACTCACACAATGCTCACAAGTAAGAAATATTTTACATATCTAAAACCAACAAAGGCAAAAATCAATACGATATCAGGTCCTACTGACCTGATTGTAGGATTTGGTAAAGCTAGTTTTATTT
Source organism: Linaria vulgaris (assembly GCA_948329865.1). Lineage (NCBI taxonomy): Eukaryota > Viridiplantae > Streptophyta > Magnoliopsida > Lamiales > Plantaginaceae > Linaria > Linaria vulgaris. Next base: position 82,009,565 of record OX415253.1, read on the forward strand.
TACCAAATGGAACGATATTTATCATCAATGAGACCTTATTTGCCGCAAAATCCAGAAGAAATTTGTTGAGTTTTAATGATATATATCGTCATGGATATGATACCAACTCAAAAACTGAAAACAAAATTAAATATTTTTTTATTATTAAGTATATATCAGGAAAGCAACATATATTTGAAAAACTACCAAAACTCTCATCATGATTGCATTATACATATATTAATGCTATCGAGTCAAATATGGTAGTCAATGAAAATCCTGAATTATTAACTTTATGGCATGATCGACTAGGTCATCCTGGTTCAACAATGATGCGAAGAATAATTGAAACTATACATGGACATTCATTAAAATGATCAAAACTCAATTTAATCAATAATAGTCCATGTGAAGCATGTTCTCTTGGAAAACTAATTATAAAGCATTCACCAGTTAAAATTAAGACATAATTACCAACATTTTTTGAAAGAATTCAAGGTGATATTTGTGGACCTATTCATCCATCATGTGGACCATTTCAATGTTTCATGTTATTAATTGATGCCTCAAGTCGATGGTCACATGTCTGTCTATTATCTACTCGTAATATTGCATTTGCGAGATTTTTGGCTCAAATAACTAAAATAAGATCCCAATTTCCTGACTATAGGATCAAGAAAGTCAGACTTGACAATGCTGGTGAATTTATATCTCAAGCTTTCAATGATTATTGTATGTCAACTGGAATTACTGTTGAACATAGTGTTGCACATGTACATACTCAAAATGATTTAGGTGACTCATTAATTAAACGTCTTCAGTTAATTGCTAGGCTGTTGTTAATGAAAGCTAAATTACCAACTTCTGTATGGGGTCATGTAATTTTACATGCTTCATCACTAATTCGCATTAGACCAAGCTCGTATCATGAATACTCCCAATTACAACTTGCTTTTGGTCATGAACCTAATAGTTTCCATATAAAGATTTTTGGTTGTGCGATTTATGTTCCGATTGCACCACCACAACGAACAAAAATGGGACCTCAAAGAAGGTTAGGAATATATGTTGGATATGACTCACCATCTATAATCAGGTATCTTGAACCATTAACAGGTGATGTCTTTACGGCATGTATCGCCGATTACCATTTCAATGAGGCAAATTTCTCAATCTCAGCGGGAGAAAAGAAGTAGTTGGAAAAGGATATATCATGGTATAATCCATCTTTATCACACTATGATATTTTAACAAAACAATGTGATTTGGAAGTTAAGAAAATTTTTTCATTTTCAAGATATTGCAAATCAATTACCCGATGCATTTACTGACATAAAACGGGTAACCAAATCACATATACCAGCTGCGAATGTTCCTGCTCGGGTTGAAATTCTGAAGGACATATCCAACAATAATAAAATAAATGCATGTAAGAAACGTGGTCGTCCTGTTGGTTCAAAAAACAAGAATCCTCGAAAAAGAAAAGGAGAAAATATTATTAACTCCATTATCGAGGAAACTATTCATGATGAAACAGAAAATGTGACAAATGAGATAACTCAAGAGATCACCCAACCAAATCCCAATACTGAGATCTCTGTGAATTATGTTAATTCAGGAGTTATTTGGAATCAAAATGAGATGACAAATATAAGTAAAATATTTTCATATAATATTTCTTATGATCTTAGGAATGAAAATGATGATCCTGAACCATAATCTGTGGATGAATGCCAAAATCGGGACGATTGGGTTAAATGGAAAGAAACTATGCAAGTTGAATTGAATTCCCTCAACAAACGAAAAGTTTTTGGACCTATTGTCCTCATACCTAAAGATGTGAGACATGTAGGCCACAAATGGGTATTCGTTCGAAAAAGAAATGAAAAAAATGAAATTGTAAGATACAAAGCTCGGTTTGTTGCACAAGATTTTTCTCAAAGACTTGGCATTGATTATGGAGAAACTTATTCCCCCAGTAATGGATACAATTACTTTTCGATTCTTAATCACTTTAGCTGTTTATGAAAACTTAAATATGCATCTCATGGATGTTGTCACATCTTATCTTTATGGATAACTTGATAATGATATTTATATGAAAGTCCCTGAAGGACTTAAAATGCCTGAATCATCTAGTTCTAAACCTAGATAAATGTACTCAATTAAATTGCAAAGATCGCTATATAGTTTAAAACAATCAGGTCGCATGTGGTACAATCGTTTGAGTGAATATTTATTAAAAGAAGGATATATAAATAATTATTTGTGTCCATGTGTTTCTATCAAGAGAACATCATCTGGTTTTGCAATTATTGCAGTTTATGTCGATGATTTAAATATCATTGACAATGATAAAGAAATTCATTCAACTATGAATTATTTAAAGAATGAATTTGAAATGAAAGATTTTGGTAAAACCAAATATTATCTTGGTTTACAGATTGAGAATACTAAAAATGGTATATTAGTGCATCAATTTAATTATACCAAAATGATTTTAAAACGTTTTAACATGGATAAATCAACTCCTTTAAATCATCTGGTCATTACTAGATCATTAACTAAAGACAAAGATCCATTTCGTCCAAGTGAAGAAAATAAAGAAATTCTTAGTTCTGAAGTTCCGTATTCACAATATCATTTACTGTGAATTTATTAGCCAGGTTTAGCTCATCACCCAAAAGGCGTTGACAAGGAATTAAACATTTATTTCGTTATTTGCAAGGAACTGTGAATCTTGGTCTATTCTCTCCTAACAATGCAGAACAAGATTTGATTAGTTATGCAGATGCAGATTTTCTATCAGACCCACATAAATCCAGATCTCAAACTGGGTATATATTCATGTATGGAGGCACTGCTATTTCATGGCGTTCTCAGCAACATACACTTGTTGCAACATCATCGAATCATGCTGAGATTATTGCACTCCATGAAGCAAGCAGAGAATGTGTATGGTTACGATCAACGACACATCATATAAGAAGTACACCTGACTTACTTATTAGAGAGGGCCCTACAACATTATATGAAGAAAATTCTACATGTATTACACAGATGAAAGAAGACTGTCAAGAGTGACAGAACCAAACACATACCCCCAAGATATTTTGCCTACACTCAGGAACTCGAGAAGAACAAAGAAATTAATATTCAATATGCTCAATCATGTGACAATATGATAGATCTTTTTACAAAGGCAGTCCCTACTGTAACTTTTAAAAAACATGTTCAAAATATTGGAATGCGTCACCTACGAGACTTATGAAGAATTGAAGATGCCAACTTGAGTGGGAGCTCACACGGCTGCACTCTTTTTCTCTTACTAAGGTTTTTATCCTCCTCGATTTTTTCTTATAAGGTTTTTAACGAGGCAGCATAAGACGTGTGCAGAAGATGGATCATGTACATAACAAAATCTTCAAATGGCCAAGGGGGAGTGTTATAAATATGGTTAGTTGGATATGCCTAATGGCCATTGTTGAAAATTATGTACAAATACTATTTTATAATAATAGTAGTTGTTGTAAATGGTGTAAAATATTGGAAATACTATCCTATATAATGAGCTATCAAGATGAAGAGAAAAACACTCATTCACAAGTAATATACTTCTTATTTGCTCTTCTTTCCCTATGTCCTTTTAAATATATTGTTATAAACCCCAATATTTTTAGCTTTTCTATAACAATATCAACATTATTATATCAGAAAGCAATGAATATCAATATATTTTCAATTATCATGCATATGTGGGGTATGATTAGATTACAAAAACATTCTACTACTTTACCAATTTTCTGACAACATGGAAAGCGGAAGATTTCTGGGCGTTTTTTTCAACGATTTTGAAAGGTTGGGGAAGTTTGTCTTCCAGACAGAAAAGGTAGTAATAAGTTTGGATGGATTTGTCAAATTTAAAGATATGTCTCAGATGAAAAGAAACTGAAACGCCTGCTGGATTCGATTTCGATGTGGATAATTGGGAGCTTCAAACAAACTTAGGGTCGGTCAATATCGCGAAGTTTGATAGTATCCAAGGTATGGGACCGGGTCGACAACTAGGGAAAGAGAAGAGTAATAATAATAATCAGATATCTTCAAATAATATCACTCAAGCTACTTGAAATCCTTTAAATTTAAATATAAGAATGAATCTTTAATACAAAAGGAAACAATCTTGAGAAAAAAAAACAAGATTCTTGAGTTTTGCTCCGATAGCTCTTCCGGCGAGTTTCAGTAGTAATTTGTTCGGAGAGAAATATTCCAGAAGAATCATCAGGTTTTATATTCACACTTCTAAGCCTCTTATTTCTGATGGACATACTCTAGTTGCGATATTGTTTGCGGACATTACTAGTATAATTAAAAATGAAGCTGCTGGGTTATGTTAATGTTATGGACTTTGGGAAAAAAATGCATGGAATGGAAAAGTAAAGGTAACGTACAATCATACAGATATTGAAACATTATTAGTGGAGATGGAGATTAGGGACAAGAACAAAATTGTTGGGCAGGGTGACAATAGTAATATGGAGAGGATCACCGAGGTTTGTCCATGAAGATTTAGGGGTTTGGGGAGAGGGCCAAAAATAAAAGAAATCAGTAGTGACTTGATTGTTGGTAATCTGAGAATCTGAGACTGAGGGTGGATTTTCTTTGTGTTCAGGAGACCAAACTTCAATTTGAGAATCGAAAACTGTGTCGTAGGAAATTGTGAATGGGTTTTGACGGCAGTGCAGGAGGTATTCTTACGATTTGGAGAAAAAATGGGTGACTTCAAGATGAACGATTCAGTGGAAGGGAATGGTTTTGTTGCAATTAAAGGTGTTTGGGGGCTGCCTGGATAATATACAAGTGTGTATTGTTAATAATATATATTCATCTTGCTTCATGAATGATAAAAGAGCATTATGGAATGACCTCACTAGTTATACCCGATTTTGCTTAAAGAGAAAAACTAAGGACTGGGACCCCAAACCTTTCAGAGTCCTAGACTGTTGGGCTAACCACAAGGATTTTCGATCATTGGTGGAAGGAAATTGGGCTAATCTCAAAGTTGATGGACGAGCCGATTATATTTTTAAAGAAAAGCTCAAAATGATGAAATGTGCACTCAAAGATTGGAACAGGCACGTGTTTGGGAATATTGACGCCAATATTTTGAATCTCAAAACTATTATCTCGAATATTGACGACAAATGAGAGCACTCTGATCTTTCCACAGAAGACATCAATGAAAGGAAAAGAGCTTTTGGAGAAATTTGGCAAGCTGTTAAATCTAAAGAAAGCATGTCTAGACAAAAAGCGAGACAAAAATGGCTCAAGGAAGGTGATTGCAACTCTAAATACTTTCATAAGTATATCAATGGAAGAAAAAGAGCAAATCAATTACCAGGATTGAATGTTGATGGGAGATGGATCGAGGAGCCGAACGAGGTTAAGCAGGAAGTACGAAAGTTTTTTGAAACTCGATTTATGGAGGTTAGTTGGGCCAGGCCTGTTATTGGCGATGTGGAATTTAATAGAATTGACGACGAGGATAATCTCATGCTTACTTCAGAATTCACTAAAGATGAAATTAAGAAAAAGACATGGGATTGTGATGGTAGCAAGAGCCCAGGCCCTGATGGGTTTAATTTTCTTTTTATTAAAACATTGTGGAATGTTTTGAAGGATGATGTGATTAGCTTCGTCAAAGAATTCTATAGAACAGGGAAACTGGTAAAAGGGATGAATTCGTCTTTCATTATGCTAATCCCTAAGAAAGACAACCCAGCGTCTTTGAATGATTTTCATCCCATTTCTCTTATTGGACGTGCCTACAAAATATTGTCCAAGCTTCTTGCCAATAGGATGAAAAGGGTAATGGGTAAAATTATTTCACAAGAACAAATGGCATTTGTTGATAACAAACACATTACAAATTGCTTACTCATTGTTAATGAGGTGCTTGATGAAGCAAAAAGGAGGAGGATTCCGTGCCTTGCTTTGAAGATTGACTTTGAAAAAACATATGATCATGTGAGTTGGGAGTTCCTGGATACGATGTCGATTCACTTGGGGTTCTGTGCTAAATGGAGGCACTGGATTAGTATGTGTCTCCTATCAACCACAACATCAATTTTAGTTAACGGAAGCCCTACGAAGGAATTCCAGCCCCAAAGAGGTTTACGTCAGGGTGATCCACTATCACCTTTTCTTTTCCTAATCATTTCAGAGGGGCTAAGTGGTTTAATCAGAAAAGCGAGAGATGAAGAATTCTTGACTGGAGTTAAAGTGGGATGGGGTTGTATTGAAGTTACACACAATCAGTTCGCGGATGATACCATATTTTTTGTAGAGTAATGAGCAGAACATACATACCCTTAAATGCATTCTGCGAATGTTTGAGCTCTCTTCTGGACTTAAGATTAATTTTTCTAAAAGCAAATTATTTGGTATTAACGTGGTGGACGATGTGTTATCTGATTTTGCAGGTAGACAAAATTGTCAAGTTGGAGCTCTTCCTTTCAAGTATCTTGGAATTCAGGTAGGTGTCAATCCTCGAAAGAAAGAGACATGGGATCCAAATAGTGTGACAATCAGTGGGAGACTTCATAAATGGAATGATTGTGATATTTCATTCGGTGGACGGGTTGTGCTTGTGGGACCAGTATTATCCTCTCTTTCGGTCTTTTTGTTCTCCTTCTACAAAGCACCGAAAAAAGTGCTTGATAAACTTACATCAATCCAAAGAATTTTTTTGTGGGGAGGAAATGAAGAGAGGCAAAAATTCCTTGGGTTCGGTGGGAAGAAGTGTGCAAGGAAAGGGATAAAGGAGGACTTGGAGTGAAGGTTACCTTCACTATTTAATTGTGCATTACTTGGAAAATGGAAGTGGAGATTTCTTATTGAGGAAAATGCTTTGTGGAGGAAAATTCTTTGTGGAGGAAAATTCTTCAGTCTAAATATGGTGATTCTCTGTGGAATCTCGAGACATGAAACTCAACAACAGGCCTCAATGGTCATTCGATTTGGTAGCGCAACTTGAAGTCTTTATCACAAGAATCGATCATAGGTGATTGGTTTATTCAAGGAATTGAAAGAGCTATCGGAGATGGTAAGAAAACCAGATTTTGGATGGATACTTGGGCGGGTGACATACCCCTTAGCATAAGATTTGGCAGATTATTTTCAATGACCTCTAATAAAAACTTAATGGTGGCTGAAAATAGTGAGTGGTTGAATGGTGAATGGGTTTGGAGATGGCAATGGAGACGAGGACTATTTCAGTGGGAGGAGGAGCTTGTCCATGATTTTGAGCAGCATATTCAACAATATCCACTTCGAAAAGATACTCATGACAACTGGATTTGGAAGATGGACTCCTCGGCTACGTATGCGGTACAATCAGCCTACAAAATGCTCTTAAATAAAAGTACAAATGTTAGCGAATTTGAGTTTTACAAAACTTTTTGGAAATGCAAGCACCATTCAAGATGAAGGCTTTTTGTTGGAAAGTTACCCTTGACGAAATTCCTGCTAAAACTAATTTGTATAGGCGAGGATTTTTTGATAATAGTCCAAATCTCAGTTGTGCGTTCTGTGAAAGTGACGAGGAGGATGTGGATCACATTTTCTACTCATGTAAAAAGTCTTATGCTATTTGGATGAAGATTTATAAGTGGTTTGGCCTTCTTACAGTTATCAACAAAGGTCCGATGAATCATTTTAGGCAGAACTTGGAACTTTTTCCTAGCAAACAAGAGCGTGAAGAGTGGGGATCAATTTGGATTATCACAGTGTGGTCGATATGGAGTGCGCGTAACAACATCATCTTTCGTGGAGGAAAATTAAACATTGAATGTTTGGTTGAAGAAATCCAGGTTCAGACTTGGTGTTGGATTAAATGATTTAGGAAAAACTTCATTTTCTCTTTTTCGGATTGAGTCCTTTGCCCTCAAAAATGTATTTTTGGTCCTAATCCCATGGTCTTGCTCTAGGGATTGATTTTTTTCCCCTTCATTCTCCTTGTATTGGTCTTGCGTTGTGTTTCTTTCTCTCTTTGGTTAATATAATTATGCTTATAAAAAAAAATGTTTGTATAGTTTCTTCATTTATGTATGAACAATGCAATCAATGTAAAATTTTGATCCTGCTTAGCATATTTGTATCATTGTATTAAAAGTTATGGTTATAATTATATGCAACTATGGAATTATCCGCTCGAGAAAACACTAGTAAGAAATCTTAATAACTTATAAGCATGATCCGAGAGTATTTGACATGAAAAGAAATATCTATTAATAGGACAGATTTTATTAAATATTTACTTAAACACGATCCGTATAATGATGTTTGAGGAAAAGAAAAACCATGAAGTAGCTATGCCTTCCCAGTTATACTTCTTAGACAAAGGACCATTGCCGTTCTGCAAGTAAATACCATCGATCTTAGCTACCCAAATAAACTTGACACCATCGCCAAAACTTCCTGATTGTAAGCGTTAGATTTTTTTTCCTTAACGCCCCACCAAAGATGACAAAAGAACAATGATCTATCAAAAATTTGATCACAAAATTTCCAGTTGAATTCTTGATTCTTATTTCTTAGTGAGTTACGTGGTTCCCAAATCATTATCTTTTGATGCACAGTGCATCCTCATCGATTCAGAGTTTTGAGGGAGCTAATTAACTACAAATACGTTGACCTCTTTTGTGAAGAGACATTTTGCATGGAGAGGAGAGTTTCCTCATGATTGTTATTGATTAAGTTTATTAGAATTCCCTTTAGGAAAAAAAATTACAAAGTTTATACCCAAATAAATATTGAAAATAATACTACAATTACTAAAAAAGACTTTCCTTATCAAACGGGATTATCTTCATCTTACGTAATATATCCATAAATGTGTGCATTTGCCTGATATGCTATCCTTCGAATCAAATTTCACTATATCAAGCAAATAATTCATTCTCTTCTCCCATTTAAGGAAGACGAAAAATCTGTAAGAAATTAATACCTTGCTGAAACGGGAATTTTGAAGCTTATAGCATGTAGCCTATAGTATTATATGCTCCAATTTCCTGATTGCTAGCCATATTGGAATTTATATACCCGATTAGCGAAAATCCATGGAATTAATTAAGTATAAAAATTGAAAGTATTCCATTTTTTCCGCCCTGTGTTATGTTGTATATTGTGGAATAAATTTAAGGTCATTGAAGTTAGATCTTGTTATTATGAATATGATTGATTGAATACATTAAAACATGTACTTTTTACTAAATTTAACTTTATGTCCTAGTAAACTAAAATAATTCTTTTGCTTAAAATAATTCATATATGAAGACTGCAGTATAAATGAAGAGTTTCTTGATTTAACCTTTACATTCCTTCATGTTCATATGACATTTGGCATTTTTTAAATTTAATTAGATAATTCTTATTAAATTAATTTTTTGCATGATATCTTTTTTGAAAAATCATGTTTTGGGGTCATGCTCGACACTGCTCAAATAATAGGAGGTTTGATGCTTTTATCCCATCAATATAATGATTTATAGGATCTACACGTATCATACAATGACTAGAAAGCAAATATTATTTGTATAAGTAGTTAATTGGCATGTGCGACACGAGTGCATTTTATTGTGATTGATAATTTAATTGTCATTTTTAAACTGTGTTGCATAGCGAAAAATACAAAACCACAACTAGAACAAAGAAACACGCACAATCGGAAGCGATCATTAACGTTCAACACATAAGACATTTTTTACCCAGTTCAACTATGTCTACCTTTAGGGTGATCCAAGCCAGAATTTTCACTATGATTACGATGAGCGATTTATGATTACAAATAAGATACAATTGTGCTTCACATACTAATCTCTCACAATGTCTATCAATCTCACAGGTTTTTTCTTCTCCTATTTTTATCTCTCTCTATATTTACCGCACTCTACAAAAACTCCAAATTACATATTTATAGCTGCTAGGGCATCAGAATCGAGATGGAGTGAAATTGGGCCAAAACTGCTAGGCGCGATCACACCACATCGCGACTCAATCGTGCCTGCCAGGCGCGATCATTGTGTCATCATGCGTTCTCTGGAAGAACTGCGTGCGTAACGCCACTTAGGCACGATCAGTCTTCGTTGTGCCTGACATACGTGATCATTGTCGTAGCGCCTCACCGTAGTGCCACTCCTTGATTGCACGTCTGATCTACTATTTGTTCTCACTATATTTAGAACTCCAGTCTTCAATTTCAGTACAACATCTTCATTGTTTAGGCTCCACAATTCTAACATTCTCCCGCTTGGAGACTGATCCACCCGAACTGCTCCCATGAACCAAGACCTCCATCACATTCATCAATGCCATCATCCCGAACCATCATCATAGAAATCTACCAACCCTGTAAACACTAATCCTCGAATTTCTTCAAATCCCAAGGCCAGTTGAAGCCACATAAAGCTTCAACTTCTCTAAGGTCACAACCTTAGTCATTATATCAGCAGGATTTTCAGTACCTCAAATCTTCACATGCTGCAAAATCTTCATCGTCAAGAGATACCTTATGTAGTGAAACTTCAACTCAGTATGCTTTGTTCTTGAATTAAATGCCAGATTCTTCATTAAGAAGATAACAATTTGACTATCGTTGTAGAGAATGCTATTACTCTGCCCTTTACCCAATTCACTCAGAAAACCTTGCAACCATACCATGTCCTTGCTGGCCACTGTTGTCGCTACGTACTCAGCTTCTGTAGTAGATAGCGCCACGATCATCTGCAGCTCTGAACCCCGAGAGATTGCAGTACCACCCAAAATAAACACATTCCCCGCAGTACTCTTTCTCCCATCAAGATCACCTGCTAAATCATCATCAACATAGCCACATAGATTTTTGCTCGATCCTAAAAAACACAATGCATGTCTGTATTACCTCTCAAGTACCTCAAAATCCACTTCACTGCCCTGAGTGTTGTTTCCCTGGATTGCTCGTGTATCTACTAAGAACTCCCACTGCATGTGCAATGTCTACACATTGCATACATAATATTGCCCACTGTTGACTCATACAAAGTCTTCATTATTTCAGCACGCTCCTACTCACTGCTAAGCGACTCCTTCTTAGATATGTCAAATTGACTATATAAAGGAATACTTACCGGCTTTGCACCATCCATGATGAATCTCTCAAGAGCCTTCCCAATATATTCAGCTTGTGAAAGATACAACTTTCCCAAAACCTTGTCCTGTGAGATACGCCTGCCCAAGATTGGCTTTGCCTCGCCCAGATCTTTCATAGAAAACCGTTTAGACAAGTGTTTCTTCAACTTGTTCACCTCTTGAACACAAGCACCGCTATCAACATATCATCAACGTACAATAGCAATATAATGAAAGAATTATCGAACCTCTTGAAATAACAACAATGATCATCATTGCACCTACTAAGCTCAATATCATGCATGAAACCATCAAATTTCATGTAGCACTGGCGTTGAGCTTGTTTAAGGTTGTACAAGCTCTTCTCTAGTTTACAAACAAGCGGAATGTTACCTTATGCTAAAAAAACCTCTAGTTGCTTCATATAGATACCTTATTCAAGGTCACCATGAAGAAACGTCGTCTTGACATCCATTAGTTCTAGCAATATATTCACCACCGCAAGTTTACTCAGAACCATTCTAATAGTTATCAGCTTCACCACCGGAGAAAATATATCCGTGTAATCAATGCCCTCCTTTTGTTGAAAACCCTTCACAACTAACCTTGCTTTGTAATGCTTGCTTCCATCGACTTCTTCTTTAATTCTATACAACCACATCCAATAAACATACACTTCACAGATTTAGCATCTAACTTACTTTTAGCAGCAACATCAATATGAACATATGACACACAGCCAAATACTCGCAAATATGATATGTTTACCTCCTTACCACCCCAAGCCTCCTCCAGAATACCTTACTCCAGTGGAACGGACGATCCTCAGTTGATCAGGAAAGTTGCAGTATCAGCTGCATGTGCCCAAGACTCCTTTGGTAATCCACTCTTCAATCTCAGGCATTTAGCCCTCTCATTCCGTGTTTTGTTCATACGCTCTACAACCCCGTTTTGTTGAGGGTTCCCCTTAACTGTCTTCTTCATGCGAATTTCGTTCTCAGCACAATATTGTTTGAACTTCGCAAGTTCATATTCGCCACCATTGTCAGACCTCAAACACTTCACACTCAGACCGATCTTGGTTTCTACCCATGCTTTCCACTCCTTGAAGACATCAAAGGCTTCTGATTTCTACTTCAAGAAATACACCCATACCTTTCTCGTAGTGTCATCAGTTAAAGTCATGTAACACAATGATCCACCAAGAGATGTGATTGGCATCGGTCCCCATAAGTCACTATGTACCAGCTCCAACTTTTGCTTCTTCAGAGTTCTACCATTTCTTGAGAAACTGACTCTCTTCTGTTCCCCGAATACATAGTCTTCATGTATACCTATGTTAACTGTCTGCATGTCTGGTAGCTTGCCCTTAGAACACATAATCTTCATCCCTTTCTCGCTCATGTGGCCAGGTCGACAATGCCACAAAGCAGCATCACCCTTTGCTCCCGCAACAACAATGTTATCCTTCTCCATTGTAGTCATGTAAAACGTTCCTTTATTCACACCCCGAGCTAACACAATAGCTCATTTGGTTATTCTCCATGCACCCGAACCAAAGGATAGATGATACCCATTATCATATAACTGCCCAACGGAGACAAGATTTCTCCTTAGGCTAGGAATATGCCTCACGTCCCGCAACATCCATATGCCTCCATTGTTTGACTTGATTCGAACATCTCTTTTTCTCACGACTTTCAAAGGCTTATTATCTGCAAGATAAGCTGTCCTGGGATCTCCAACAACATAAATTGCCATTACACTGCTATCTAGACATGAATGGAACCACACTCCAGAATCCAAGATACACGACTCCACTGGACTGCATACACTCAATATTAATGCTTCATCAATATTTTCAATTGCTGCATTTGCTGAGCTTTCATCCTTCTTTGGTGCTCGACAATTAGCTTCGTAATGACCCTTCTTTCCATAATTCCAACACTCATTAGATCTCTTGTCCTTCTTCGACTTCCTCGTTTTTTATCTATCCCAATTCGAATTTGAACCCCGTTGTTTTGATCTACCTCTAGCTTCCTTACTCAGAGTTGATCTTGAAAAATTCCATGACGAACTACCCGACTCCTTCCTGCGAATTTATTCACTAACAGTCAGGTCTCTCACTTCGTCATACTTCAACCTCGCCTTCCCCATTGATGCACTAACGGACTTGACCATTCCGCACAATAAAACCAAGGGTTTGAATTCATCGCCAAAATCAATTCCGGCTGAGTTCAACCTTGACACAATCAAGTTAAACTCATTAAGAAGATCCTACACCACCGTGTTTTCCATAATCTTCAAGTAGAACAAGTGCCACATTAGATGGACTTTGTTGGCTGCTGATAGTTTCTCGTACATGTCTGCAATAACCTTCAACATCCCTTTCCTGGTTATCTTCTTCGTGGTGTGAAACGCCAAGTTTTTCTCCAGAGTCAAACGAACCACACTCATTGGCTTTCTGTAAAGAACTTTCAGTCTGCATCTGACATCTCTGTCGGTTTATCCTTCAATGGTTTCCACATATCTTTACCATATAGTAAATCCTCAACCCGCATCCACTAAAACTCATAACCCGACTAATCAAACTTCTTTATTTGCATTTTACCTCCGTCCATCATGCAATTCCTGCAGAAATTGTACCGTCCCTCAGAACCCGATGCTCTGGTACCACTTGTTGCGCAATGGAATATACAAAACCACAACAAGAATAGAGAAACACGCACAATCGAAAGCGATCAATAACAATCAACACACAATACATAATTTGTTTACCCAGTTCGACTATGTATACCTCTAGCGGCGATCCAAGCCAAAATTTCTGCTATGATGATGATGAGCGATTTATGATTACAAATAAGATACAATTGTACCTCATAAATTAAGAACAATCTCTCACATTGTCTCTCAATCTCACAAGTGTTTTCTTCTCTCATTTTTATCTCTCTATATCTCCCGCACTCTACAAAAACATCTAAATTACATATTTATAGCTGTTAGGGAAACATAATCAAGATGAGCCGAAACTGGGCCAAAATTGTCAGGCAGCGCGATCACTGTGCCATTGTGCCTGATGGTCACGCCACTCTCTGGAAGAACTACGTACGTAGCGCCACTAAGGCGCGATCAATTTTCGTAGCGCCTGACATGCTCATTCACTGCCATAACGCCTCACCGTAGTGCACTCCCTGGTTGCACGTCTGATCTGCTCTTCGTTCTCACTGCTGTTAGAACTCCAGTCTTCAGTTTCAGTACACTATCTTCATTGTTCAGGCTCCACAATTCTAACAAAGTGTTGTTCTAATTTTAATGATAATCAGTTTGAGTATCTATTTAACATGTATAGTGTATAGTTTTGATTAACTTTATTATGATTTCATTCAATTTAAAACAAACATGTAAAACTACTTGATGATAAAAGTCCAAAATATTTATCTAAAATCCCTTTTTAGAGAGATAAAACATTAATATATATATCACACGCCCATTAATTTCGACAGTACATCATACATACTCACCATCTTAGAAGGACATTATCTAATGTGTTTTGCCAAACAAACCCCTCCCCATACGTTAAGATATATTGATAAATTGCTCTGTTGTAAACAATAAATAGGCAGTCACTTTTTTTTTTATCTTAAAATGTAGAGCATACCTCTCATACATGATAGTATAATTTACTCACCTAAACTTGAGAGTTGAGTTATTTATTTATCTTTTCCGCCAAAAAGACATTTATACTCTTTGTAAAACACTAGAAAATAGGCATGTGCTTTGCACGAGCATGTTTAAGCTGTGTCTCAGAGATTATTGAGCATTAGGGACAATATAATAATTTAAAACTAAAAGGATTGTTCAACAATTTATAGCGGGACGTAGAAGTAACTAACATAAAACTTTTGCGACAAAATTTTAAGAAATAAAAACTAAAAGGACTTTCTGCCAATTTACAACGGGGCCCTCAAGTCAAAAACACAAAACCTCTAGGATGGAACTAGAAGAATTGAAAACTAAAAGGATTGTCCAGCAATTTACAGCGGAGCCCCTAAGTAAACAACATATACCTTTTAGGCAAAAACTAAAAGAATTTAAAGACAAAAGGACTTTTCAACAATTTATAGCAGGCCATAGGTAAATAACATAAAACTTTTAGAGCAAATTTAGAGAGAAAAAAACTAAAAGGACTGTTCGACAATTTACAGTGGGGCCCATAAGTGTGTAGCGTAAAACTTTTAGGGCAAGACCAAAAGAATTAAAAACCGAGGGGACCGTTCCGCAATTTACAACGAGTCCCAATAGATATAGTAATTAGTTAGAGTTACAACGACAAATTTAGAACAATAAAAGATAAAATCAAGTTATTAATTATGAACCAAATAAATGGAGGCAAAATTTGAAGAATTGAAAACTAAGAGGATTGTTCAACAATTCACAATGGGACACATAAGTAGAAAACATAAAATTTTGGGGCGAAACTAAAAAAATATAAAAGCTAAAAAGACTGTTATATAATTTACAGCGGGTCCATAAGCAAATAACGTGAAATATTTGAGGCGAAATTGAAAGAATAAAAAACTAAAAGTAATGTTCTTTAATTTATAGTGGGGCCACCACGATTAAGTGTTGGTCAATCTTATATTACGCGGATCCCAATAGATATAGTAATTAGTTGAAGTTATAGGGGCAAAATCGAAACAACAAAACTTAACAAATTAAATATTGAGAGGATCGTTCTGCAATTTACAGCGGGTCCCGACGTTATTGGTCCAAATAGATATAGTAATTAGTTGGAGTTACATGAAAAAATTCCGAACAATAAAAGTTAGAATCAAGTTATTGATTATGAATCAAATAATTAGGGACATAATTAGAAGAATTGAAATCTAAGAGGCTTGTTCAACAATTTATAGGAGGACACATAAGTAGAGAACATTAAACTTTTGGAGCGAAATTAGAAGAATATAAAAATTAAAAGGACTGTTCGATAATTCACAGCAGGTCCCATAAGCGAACAACGTAAAATATTTGGGGCATAATTAGGAGAATTGGTGGGCACTAATGAGGGATTTAATATTGATTAAGTATGAGTTGCATAAGGCGTGTTTCACATACTAGTTGATTTTGTAGCTGCAAAAAAAAGAAAAAGATTATCCGGTTGAAGGTGAAATCCAGGCTCTTTCAAAGTCATCCACGCGTTCGTACATGTGGCTCAGATTTTAAGGTATCAACTAGTTTGGAGTACGGCCACTACACAAGCATTAAGTTAAAAAATTGCCCTTTCACTTTAAATATTCTAGTAATTGTATATTATTTTGTACTTAATTAGTATCCCAATTTGCAGGAGATGTACTTTGACACATACTTTCAAATGTATGGTCTTGTTAATGACCAAATGCTGCATAAGTTGTTCATTGTTCTAAGTACACTTGTTTTGATGAAGAGGCTGGAATTAACTAGAAGAAACCGATTGTAGTTGAGGATGAGGAAGAGTTGAGCCAGAGAATGAGGTTATCAACTTACTATTAGATGATGAGGTTGGTGATGTTCATGCAGAGGATATGGAAGGTGTGGGTTAGGGCTGGGAGGATGAGAGTTGGTGAGGTTAAGATACAATCTTCTGTTTATGTTTACATTTTATTCTTCTGAATTATGTTACATACAAACCATAGTTTGTTTAATATCCTGAATTATGATCATGGTAGTCAGCTTAACATTCTTTTTATGCATTTGAGATGGTTTTAGTGGTTAGTCTTATCATGTGAGGCTTTCATGTTAGTACTCTGTTTTGCTATCTTGCCTTTTTTTAACTCTGTTTTGCTTGTTGCTTTCATGTTTAGAGTGGTTAGAATATTTCATATATTGATATCATGTTGTACTATCATGTGTAAGGTAGAAATCCAAAGCCATTAACCAACCTTAAAACAACATCAAACTCATAAATCAGTCTTACAACCTACCATTACAAACAACCACCTTACAATACCTTAACCTACAACCTTAAAACACCAACAACCACCACCTATAGCAGCAAGAAACAAACTACAAAAACAAATTGCGGTACAACACATCACAAATGAAAAAAAAAAATAACAATCCACAAGTTCTTCTTTTTTTCGTTCCTAATTGGAAGTAATCTTTTCAAGCTTCTTATTCCTCTTAGCTATCTGATTGTTCATCATCTACAATTCCAAGTTCTTCTTCTGCAAATCGGATTCATATTTTAAGTTTCGAAATTCTCTCAATTTGGCTTCCACGACTTCAATCCTCCTCCTCAAGCTCGGTATCACCACCCTTGCCCGATCGAGGTTCGTCAACCCAGAACCACAACCCACACCCAAACTTTCCCTTGTAACACCCAGTGAATCGACGACCGAGATTAGCATCCGTTAGAGACAGCCTCGTCACAATGTATTTTCCGCACCTGCAATCAAAGTCAGCCACTTCACTTGTTTCTGACATCGCATGCCAACGTTGGGATTCGAATTCGAAGAAATTGTTGTCGAATTGTTGGATTGCGAATTCTAGGGTTCATGAAATCTTTCGATTTGGGGCTAAATTGACGAATTTGAATGATATAACCGTTGATAAAATTTGACGTTCCGATTTTGCTCTTCTTAATGACGTCAGCCTTATGTCACAAAGTCGATACATGACGTTTTTTGGTTGGGATATTAAGTTTACAAAGTTGGGATACTAAAGTGCCACTTGAGCTAACTTTGGATAGTCGAGTTCACGTTTTAAAGTTTGGCAATGTAAGTGAAAAAACCTACAAACTTTGGATACTAATCTCTAAATTTTCCTAATAATTAAGACGAGGTAGGCTATTAGTTTTTAACTGTATCTATAACACACACACACACACATATATATATATATATATATTTTTTCAATGATTATATTATTCTATGTTATGTGGGTCCCAATGATTAATGTGCGCGGGTCACCAAGCTACTGATTACTAATTCGTTTTATATTAGGTAAGCCTCAATTGATTAATAAGTGCAGGCTCACCGCTCACAAGTTATTTATAACTGAAGAAAAAAAAATATAATATAGTATTTAGTTGAACTTACAAGGGCAAAATTGAAACAACGAAAGCTATTGAAAAAACTAATTCTTATATATGGTATAAACAAATATAAATATAGATAATAATATCATTTTCAGTCCTCATGACTATATTTTCTTTCCACAATTCTTAGACGTTATAATTTCTAAGAATTCCAAGAATGAAAGTGAGCTGTCCTTCCAGATCATTTCTGCTGTTCATTTTTATTAGAAAAATCGACAAAACTGTTAATAATAAGGTCTGTGAATGTTTTTGCAAAACAACATTCTACCATTGCTGTAATATTGAGGCTTTTGTTCTTTCTCTCTTACTATTTTCTTTTCTTTTTTGTTGAGATATGGCGGTGAATGTACTTAATGACTTCAAATTTCTGGGGCTAGCAAACTAACTTTGGGCTTGGCTTCAATTAGTAATGTGCACGAGCCGTTGCTGCTAAGTCTACATAACCATGCTTCAGTTAAATTGAGCCGCAAACGAGTAATATAGTACCTTTTCAACTATTATTATGACAATAATTTTACCTTTTTCACATGATGTATCATCAACTATAGTATAAACTATACACAAAAGGGTAGAACTCCAGGAATAAGAATACCTGTGCAGGTGAACTAACCTAATCTATAAGACAAGATAACTATGGTAGATTTCTCCATAAAATCCAACTATAGCAATGTATAAACTCCTGTCTATCTTTTGATACACTACCGTATCACCACGTTCAGGAGGCTTTCAGTAATCAACACGTTAAGAAGGCTTTTGGTACACCTAAACAAGAAGTAGATATGAAATATAATAGCAAGAGATTATAAATGTCGTTAGCCTGTTTACATTGTTTTTTTTAATTTATATTCTACTACTGCATTATTATTCACCCATGAAAGATCAATTATCGTTTACTTATATGAAGTGCTATCAAACAACCCCTATATGAACTCGTAAGGTGAGGTGCTTCCTACTCTTAGCAATGTTCTATAGGTTCCACCTCAAATCACCTTGGTAGTTTCGAAGTTACAACTTACTATTGGTAAAGGAATAATGTCAAAGACTTACTGAAAGTTCTCTGAAGACTGAAATGTGTAACCAAAAATACAAAATAATAATGACTATTTGATGTGAAACTTAAGCCCACGACACTAAACAGTTTTCTCAGAGATGAAAATTATCGATTTGTCTTATCATAGAGTACTCCTATTTTGAACAAGGTTTAATGTGTTGCATCCTCAGCAAAAAAGTAGTCCTTTTAAAGATCTTGCCAGCGAGATGAAATGCAAATGCAGACCAGGAAACCGATACGCGTCAAAGATCGCGAAACAGCTCTATCAACTGCAAATAGATGCAGCCTCACCAGAACTTCTTTCTGACCCAGAAGAGGAGGAAGACAACTCCAAGAACCACCGCAACCGGGGCCCATTTCCGTATCAGAGCCTGTAATCATAGAGCACCTAATCATGGAATGATCTGATGTTGTATAATACTGAACCATATTTTATAGGTAAGAAACCGAACTCACAATCATTTGACATAATTACATATTTCCCATCATCCCACTGTGACAAAAAGGGAGCGTACCCCTATCATTTACAAAAGTTGCTCACCATGACTATAAAATTTTCGTGTATTTGGAACTATAAAATGACTAGAATACTTCAAGTTAAATATTATTTACCAAAGTTTTGGTATTTAAAGTGAAAATAAAAGTTAGAGAGGAAAAGGTAATTCATGCCATTTTCCGGGTTGAAATTAGTACACACCCGATTTTTGGCTAGTGAGTAATACTTCGACAGAAAACGGGGTATTTTTACAGCATCCGAAATACAGAAGTCAATTCCCCAGAACATGGTGTTGTGCTAGAACCCCTAATATTGATTTCACTGGCATAACCAAGGTGTTGGCTGTATCAAACAGCAGCATGAATGTCAAAGTTCTCAAATACAAATTAAGAAACTCAAACATCGCAGCAAAATATGTAAAGGCTCCTGAAGTTATATTGCCATGAAGAGCATGCAAGGTTTCTATATAAAAGTAAAGCTTCAAAATGATCAATTATGTAACATAGGTTTATACAAAGAGCTTGCACAGAAAAGTGTAACTGTTTGTAACAGAAAAGCAATAAACCAACCTGGCGATTCAAATCTTTTGCCTTGTCTGCATATATGCGGGATTCGGATGTCAAGCGACTAGACATCTGACTAACCTCTGTGAAAGTTGATTTTAGATACAGGGAGTCAGCAACCATGTTGGAGAAAAAAAACATCATTACATACAATAAAGAAAAACTGATTCATCCCCAAAATGCAACAAAACCATTCTGCTGAGAAGTAAATTAGACAGAGAGAACAGGAATATGGAGAGAAATTCTAGAATTTAAAGCATCCCAGTATCTAAATCTCAGAAAAATTATGAGGGACCACTTACGGTCCAACTTTTCACCAACACCAAGAACTTCTTGCACATTCCGAGTCATAATCTGGTGAACTTCATAAAGTTCGTCGTTCAACTTCGATATATTTCGCTGAGTTCTTGTATCCTGGTACAATTTCTTTGTCTTCTGAATGAAAGTATCTGGAAATTGCAATAGAACACAATGAAAAGAGTCCTTTCTTGACAAATAACAGAAATAATATAAAATACTACAGATCAGAAAGGAAACCACAATCTTTTTTACCAAATTTAATAAATGCATAAGGTCTTGCGGCAGTTTCTGTCTGATTCTCGTAGAGACGCCCAAATTCATTCCTGAGGTCTTCAAGATATTGAAAGGCAAGCTTCTTAGGGTAAGCACGATCACACATTGTCAGATAGCATACACGCCCTTCGATGATATAACTAAACCCCAAGTTAAGGTCATTGCTTTCTAGACAATATGGTCAATGAGAACGATATAAGAAAAACAGAAGTCCTACAAACATGTTTAACACCATATCTTAAATATATTTCTTAAAGGCTGAAAAGTTCCTGAAATTGAGAAATCGTAAGCAATGTTATTGAAGTTGTTCAAGTAGTAAACAAAAAGGAGCCACTTGTAGAAGCATGCTTTATTTGTGCAAAGGTTTTATAATTAACCCATCTGCTGCTTAAGTAAGATTTTCATAAGCCCATTAGTAAATTAAAATTTGCAAATGCAGACCTCCAGCAGATAGAAAGTAAGAAGTTAAGCATTGGCAATAACCTACAGAGTCTACGCGAGTTCTGAAACAGTAGGAAACAGAAGCAGCTAAGAAATGATTTGTCCAATAGACATTTTAAATTCACTGACTCAAAAGTTATTTTGCTGTGATAACAGTGATATCGCTCTTAATCTTTCTACAGATACAACAAAGAAATCTGTGTTCATCATTAAGAATTTGGCTGGTCATTTTGCAACTTGCAAACAAGTAAAGAGAAGATTTCTAAAGAAATTTGAAAAAGGATACTGGAATATATATGGCCCTGTTTCAACTGACATCCTTGAAGGCTCATTCTGGCCCCTTGAGAGGTTTTTGAACAAAGCCTTGACTTGCTGTTTGTAGAAGTCAGCATCTGGCACATCACGACCATCATCCAGTCCCTCTGCTAGTGGAAGGCCATCGGTAACACGAGCAATCATTGTCAGTTTCACCATCTTTATCTCACGTACTCACACCTACAAGATAATTGCAAAATTACTCGACAAACGAAAAGAGATCCGATCTGATCTACTCAAAGTATATCCAATCCCATGGCTAGATCCTCTAGAAGAAAGGGCAAAACCTGTGTGTTAACTACCCACGGTCAACTACCCTTTACAATGAATAATGAAGTGATACAGAGGCGACTCAAACATCCAATGCACGTTGAAGTTTCTCGTGTAAGAGTATGCTGGATTTTACAATGCCCGTCAATAATATCAATCCGGTGCCTAGATTCTAGCGATTCTATACAAGAAACGGTAAAAGCTGTGTGCTACACCACGATCTTAAGCTTTACAACTCTCAAGATGAATAATGACGTGGAACATTGGCGACTCAAAACATCCAACGCACGTCGAAGTCTATAGTTTATGAGTTATAGGGTAATAATTCAACGAGTCAAATGTTCAACAACAAATCATTTTAAGCAAATACAGAAAAAACACAACCATTATTGTAATGTTTTCTTTTCTTTTCTTAATACTAAACACATTCGATTCTGAATCGAACACTTTTTTTCACGAGACTCACACCATGCTGTCAATCTATTAAGCCCGATCCGAATATACTCCATTCGCACTCACAACGTACAATCAATCATTGCACATACAACAAACGTACAATAAATCAGTAGCACATAAAACAAACGTACAATCACTTGTAGCACATACAACAAACGTACAATCAATCAAAAAACCCTAACAATTCTTCAAATCCGCCATTCACAACAAGAAATGTTAAATCTAATATATAAATAACAATAATAATAAAAAAAAAAAAACAGTTACCAACAAATCACATGCGTGTGTGAGCCGCTCACCGATCTTCAAAACTCTGAGAGAACAGTTGATGATCAACAATCTGAATTCCAAAATTGAAATCGGAAATACGAAATACGAAAATGGTTTTTTTTTTTCCTTTTTTTTTTGTGTTGCAACTTGCAAATAATTGTTGTACCACTGTAGATACTGTGCGTCGCGCTGTATGCAATTACTCCACCTTGAATTTAATGCACACTGATTTACTTATTGGTCAAAATTAGTTTTTCTGAATTACAAGATATACAAATGATATATGATTGTGTTTCTTATTCATGTTTAATATCTTATTGAACAAATTATTTGTATTTAATACACTTCTAATTATAAATCAGCTTAGAGGTGTTTAGTCAAAGTTCAAACCATGAGTTTTAACTTTTAACATTTTGATTTTCTTAATTACTATTTACTATATTATTAAAATTTGTTATAATAGAGATATAACTGTAATTTATTTTAACTTTAATATTATTTAAGTCTTCTCATTAAAGAAAATAAAATTATTACTTAATTTCTCTTACTTGTCAATATATATAGACTTTCTATCTTTATATTTTAAAACTCTAGATATTTAAGTTGTAATCTTTATCATTTAAATTAAGTATGTTAACAGGGTAAAAATCCACGTGCTTAAAATACGCCATTATTCGATTACCAAAATTATTGGGTATATAATTATAGGGTTTGTATTCGTAATCACAAAATACGAGAACATTCTCTTACTGAACACTCCAAAGTCTAAATGCCCTCGGAACACCCTTCCCGAAAACCAAAACGCGATAACGATGCCCTATTAAAATCTAAAACCCCTCGAGGCACATGTCATAAAGACCTGAATGCAAGAACATTGACGTGCCAGAAATAAAAAGCCATCGGAGCGTTATTCCCAGAAGTCACATTCAAAGAACTATTACATTACTATAGACCAGTAGCCATCGGAATATGCGTTACAAAACCCCCAACACAAGAACGCAGCCCTACTCACATAAAAACACCCTCGGAACCCACGCCACGAGCAATAATGAGCAAATATACCCCTCGGAGTACACTTCCCAAAGAAGACAAACCAGACGTAACTACTGCAGAAGCTACAACAACGACAGACGAGCATTTCATCCCACTTATCCAACATTTCCGATAGATACAACTCATCGAAGGGAAGAAGACCGAGGAGCCAGTTCATCGGAGCCCGTTGGAGCTATCGGAAAGGATATGATTCATCTTAGTCAGCGCCCTGTCAGCAGATATACTAAACCGATATACCTTATCTTATTTTTTTCACACATGTACCTATATTACGACACTTGTACTTACTAAAAC
The DNA here is from genome assembly GCA_948329865.1 of Linaria vulgaris. Taxonomy (NCBI): domain Eukaryota; kingdom Viridiplantae; phylum Streptophyta; class Magnoliopsida; order Lamiales; family Plantaginaceae; genus Linaria; species Linaria vulgaris. The sequence continues at coordinate 82,033,567 of OX415253.1, forward strand.
ACATGCATAACGACAATTGTCCCCAACAAACTCTTTATAAAGAAGGTTCTCTAGGAGAGAAAGAAGGAGGAGGAAAAAAAATTTTGAACTTATGTTCTCGACAGGAGGAGAACTCCTTCTCTCGACCCCCTCAGACTCCTCTCGTTCTCTCTTATGATTTCACGAGGACAACCCCTCTAACAAATACAAAACTAATTCAATCGATAAAAGCGACAGACACCAAATATCCAACGCCAAAAACAAAAACTACGAGTGGCTTGATTCCCAATCGGGGGATACGTAGGCATCTCGGAAAATATCCGAGTCCAGCCGCAAATCAATAAAAACCAACAATCTCCTCGGGTCGGGATCGGCGTTTCGAACAATCCGTTACGCTCTTCGTCAAAGCTAGTAGGCACGATGAAGATACCGTTAACAAAGTATATTATATTTAAAATAAATTTTTAATCACGGGAAACCGCGTGCCAGCGTTACTAGTGTTAGGTAAAGTAGAACATTAAATTGGCGTTCAATTTTGGTAGACAACTTTCATTTTCTTTTTGATATCCACATTGTTTCAAAATCAAATAATCAAAATTTTCTTCTTTTCTTTTTCGATCCCAAAACAAACAAATATATAAATTACGAAAAAGAGGGCGCGAACGCCAAGTTTATACAATCCTCACACGGAGGCAAAATATTAACATTAGCGGTACAAAAATCACAAAGGGGAGCATCTCTATCACGAACAAATCCATTCCAGTGTTTGAGGGTGGCCCATTTAGCTAAGAAGTGGGCGGCTTTGTTGCCAAGGCAAGGAATCTTCTGAAATTTCCAATTTGAGTGCAAGTTATTAGTCTTGTGGATGGAGTCGAGATCCTCTTGACATGACCATGACTTGGCTTATGAACCGGCTTGTACCAAGCTGGTTGCAATGGCTGGATCAGATTAGAAAATGACCTTATCAAGGTTGAGATTATGAAGAGTCTCGCATGCCTTAGAGATGGCAAGAACTTCAGCCGTGTTCGCATCAAAGGTCGACAAAATGGAGGAGAAACCGATAACCAGATTGCCACAGTGGTCATAAAATATGATTTCAGGAGCCGCGTGACCATCAGAAAAAGCAGCATCCGAGTTGGCTTTCAACCAACCTAAAGGGGTAGGAGTCCAGTTTCCCAAGAGAGGGGCGACACAAGAGTCTTTGGATTTGGCAGCCTGCGCAAAAAGATGAGACAATGTTTGTTTTTAGCCCTGTCAATAATTTGATTCTCATTGAGAGCGTTAGTACCATGAAGCAAAGAGTTACGAGCAATACAAATTAGAGACATAGCATAAACACTAAACGTAAAAAATCCATGGTGAATTGAAGGATTAGGCAACAAGTTACTGTTTTGATCAAGAAGCAAAAGAATCCATTTAAAAATAGGAAGATAATGGAAATTATGAAGGCGAAATTGCCATTTGGAAAGTAACTAGATTTTTCAGCGTTTCAGAATGTTGATTGCAAAAAAGACAAAGATCATCCTAGATAGGAAAATGCAAGCAAGTCTTGCCCGGGTATGGAGGGTGTTAGAACAAATCTTTCGAATAAAAAGCTTGATTCGATCGTGGAGTTTAGCTCCCCAAATGAAAGGCCAAATACGAAGTAGCTCATTGTCCCGATGAGGGAAGCGGGCTGTTTGGCTGATAATGTAAGCACTTTTAGCGGTAAAAATACCACTACTAGTAGGAGTCCAGAAAGTCTGTCGGGGTTTTAGTGATGAGGGGAATTTTGTTCTTCATGGTATCTTTTACCAAATAAGGTGGAAAAATGTTCCTGAGTATATGGATATTCCAAGAAGAAAGTTATTGTACTGGAGATCCGCAACATGAGGGGTGCAAGAGTCAGCGAAAGGAAAACCACAGAGAGCTTTCCCCATTAATGTTGGGACTCATGGGTCATCCCAAGTGCGAATATTCAAACGAGCCAAAAGTTTGAAACAAATGCCTCTGGGAATTACATCACGGGCAGCACAAATACTCTTCTCGCCCCAATAATCCGCGGGCTTTGGAATGAGAGAAAGGAAATCTCGGTGGCGAATATATTTTGAAGAGAGAATAACCATCCTTGGTTTGTTCGAATTAGATAAAATAGCCCACGAAATCTTGGCCAATGGTGCCTTATTAAAATCAATCACAAGGCAAAATCCGAGACCGCCTTTACTTTTAGGGAGACAAATATCCGACCAAGATTTGAGAGCAAGAGGTTTGTTGGGGGAGGAAGGATTCCACCAAAATTGTCTCATCATATTATCAAGGGGGAGGCAATCTAGTTCAGAAGCAATTGAAAGGACATGATATAAACGGATGAACTTTGGCCGACTGATATGATAAGAACTGAGCGGCCAGCTTGCGAAAGAAATTGAGATTTCCAGCCTGCGAGGTGGTTTGCAAGCTTATGAAAAGTGTCCTCGAGATGTTCAGATTTGCGGTCAGTGGCACAAAAGGAAAATCCCATATGTTTGATTTTATGAGAGCAAGTGGCCATGCCAAGAATACCCGTAATGTGTTGCCGAAGAGAGGGAGAGCAAAAGGTGTTGAAATGGATAATAGATTTGTCTAAATTGATCCGCTAGTCTGTTTAATTAGAGAAAATATCAAGGCAACAAAGCACTTGTCTAGCATTAGACTCCTTAGCACTACAAAAAATGGTGATGTCATCCGCATAAAGGAGATGAGAAATAGCCGGACCACCACGATTAATTTTAATACCATTTATGAGGTTACTATTCTTCGTGCGAGTCAGAATTCTAAAAAGGATATCATTGAAATTAACAAAAATAAAATGGGATAGAGAATCACCTTGACGAATGTCGCGGGAGGGAGTAAAGTGACCAAAAACAGAACCATTGACAAGCGTGGAGAAAGAGGTAAGCGTGATGCATTGGGTAACAAGCTTAATAAAATCATGACTAAAATCATTAGCAGCAAGAATATCAAAAAGAACCTCCCATTCGACACGGTCAAATGCTTTGGCAAGATCAATCTTTATAAGATGAGAATCACGCCTACTTTTATTGATATGATGCCTAAGTTTCATGAGTAAGGAGTGTATTATCAGCATGTTACGGCTCGGCACAAAAGTAGATTGATATGGGGAAATGAGTTTATCAAGAAGGGGCTTCAACCGATTAGTAATAATTTCTAAATAACTTTGTACAAGGTGTTACACAAACTAATGGGCCTAAATGATTCAACTTTCAAAGCGTTTGTAACTTTACGAATCAAAGTAGTGAAAGTATGATTCAAAGAGTTGCAAAGAGAACCTGTTTCAAAAAAGTGGTGACAACCTTGTAAACATCAGATTCAACGACATCCCAATTTTTTTTTAAAAAAAGATCGGAGCAAACCCGTCCGACCCATGAATTTTAACATATTCCATAGAAAAATCACATTTTTTATCTCTACAAAGAAGGAATAGCAGTGAGCATAGAGTTGTCATCACTAGTAACCTGACAAGTAAATAAATTCTTAAAATTAGTCGGATGAGTAGGAGAAACAGTAGAAAACAAGTCACCAAAGCTAGAGTTAAAGAAAGAGCCAATTTTAAACCAATCTGACACCAAAGCATTAAGGTTAAGGTCAATGATATGAGGAATACGGTTTGACCAAGCAAAAATAATGGTAGAGTGATGGAAGTACCTCGTGTTAGCATCAGCATGTTTGAACCAATTTCGTTTAGCGCGTTGTCTCCACATAGTCTCCTCTTGGAAACGAAGATCATTGAGATGGAGTTGAAGAGCTTTTCGAGAGCAATAGAGTCTCATGTATGAATACCAGCCTAGAGATTTGGAGTTGTTTTTGTACTTCTTCGATATTCTGAGAACAGTTCCCCAATTGAGATATATTCCATGACCAAAGGGTAGTTCTCGTATTTTGGATTTCAATGAGAATGACAGATTGAGGACAACCCCAAGTAAAAGAATTCTAGGTTCTGGAGATAGTATTGAAACAAGAGCCATTGCTAATCCACATAGCTTCAAATCTGAAAGGTTGAGGGCCAGATTTTGAATCTTCGTTCGTGAGGAGGAGGAGAAGAGCATGATCAGACTTCTTGGCAGGGAGGTGATGGATAAGAGATTGTGTAAAGATTCCGTTCCAATTAGGATTGGCGATGCCTCTATGAATGTGTGTGGCAATGTTGTCCAAATCTGGTTTGTTATTGTTCCAAGTAAACGAATAGCCGACAAAATAAATATCGGTGAGACCCACATTGTTCACCAAATCTTGAAAAGGTGAGTGCAAGGAAGAGGAGAAAGGAAGACCACCACATTTGTCGTCTTGGGAAAGAATAACATTGAGGTTCCCCATAATTACCCACAGATCAGTAAGGGAAGATCCAATATCATGCAAGTAATCCCAATAAGGGTTTGTCTGAATAGTTGGTAGGAGCGTGAGCCACAATGATGAACCAAGGTTGAGGTTCCAGAAAGCTAAGATGAAAGAGCCAATAATTTACTTGATTGGCAGTGGGAGAGATTTTTGATCTCCAAGCAATATAGATTCTGCGCGCCAAACCAATAGGCAGAACAAAATCAGAGAAGATAAGATTCACAAAGGAAAGAGTGGCTAGAATAGGATTAATATTGAAGGTCTTGAGTTCACAAAAAAAAATAAGGTATGGTTTTTGGAATGTACAAGCGCCCTAAGAGCACGTCTTGTCGAGGCATGGGCAAGGCCTCGACAATTCCAGGCGATAATCCTCATGATTTTACTTATTAACCCCCTATGGTCATCGTCATTAGGATTGGATTCATCGAGAGAAACATGAAGAAATTCAACGGAGGGGACAAAAATGAACTTTCGAGCTTGAAAGGATTCGAGGTGAGCCATTCTCTTGATCTTATGCAGAGAATTCTCTGTGTGAATGAACTGAGATGGTTCAATATGGGAATGGGGAAGCTTGGAAAAGATGGAGAAGTATCATGTAAAGATGAAGGGAAGTCGGGTTTAGATTTTTTTGAGTCAGGTTCAGACATATTAAAGTCATGAGTTTCAGAGATAATAGAGAAATATCTTTTTGGATTATTACCAGAAAATATTTTGCAGCGAAAATACCTATGAATTGGGCTTCTGTTGTGATGATGTAAGAGGGCTTCACTAAGCCCAAGTGAAATAGAAGGCCTGTCAAAAGGGTCAGATGGCCCAGAAAGGAAAAGTGAGCCAAGTCTTGTTTGAGCAACAAGGAGAGAGGAAGTAACGATAAAATTGGTAGGTGAAAGAGGAGTGTCAGACTGAGTAGGAGTTGTCTTAGTCAAATTAGGATATATTTTGTACGATTTCGGCGAAGGAGACATAAGGCATGATGGGGATTGAACAGAGCCTTGGGGGAAAGGAAGATCGCGTGAGGCATGAGATGGGAGAGAGAAGCTCGCGCATGGAGTAGAGAAGGGCTAGTCGACTGGGGAGGAAGAGACGGTCGGAGGAAGATGAAGGTGAGAGAGAGAAGGATATTATGGTTTTCAATTCATGAGGGTCGAGTAAAAGGGTTGAAATTTAGGATACTGTCTTCTTTAATCCAAGGCCCAAAAGGATACATATCAGATTCATAAAAGTTTGGCGAGAAGCATGAGGAGGGGGTGTGACAAATAATCTCACAGTTGTAGCAAAGATTTGCTAACTTTTCATACCTGATTTCCAGAACCACAGAGGGGTGATTTTGGACGGAGAAGAGAAAATGATCAAAAAGAGGACAAGAGAGGTCATTTTCGTTTCTGATGCGAATGGATTTCGGCCATTTTTTATTCGACATGTATATATTCACATACAGGAACTTCCCCGGACTATTCTTAATAAACTCACAAATATGGGGTTTGGTCAGATTCATTGGAAAGTTAAAAACATGAACCCAAAATTGAGAGAGTTTAAATTCTAAATCCCTGAAGGATTTATGTTATTGCCAGTCTTGAAGGCGGACGTGACAGCTCCTGAAATTCCATGGGGAGGAGCTAATAACCGTGGCACCATCTTCAGGGGAAGAAAAGATGAAAGAAAAAGTATTTTTCCCAATATTGTTGGTGTCGACTTGATTTTTAGGTTTCCAAGCTTTTAGGAGAACAACTTTGATGGAGAGAGGTTAAAATCTTTGCCATAAATGACTCTTGCCACTGAAGTAATGGATAAAGGTTGATAAGAGACATTTATGGAGTCTGATTCATGTTGAAATAGTTGGTTAGTGAGTTGAAAAATAGCAAGGAGGGATAATGTCGCAAGAGAGAACAGAGAAGGCACACTTGTGGAAAATGCCAAAAACTTTACACCTCAAGAGAGAGAAAGCAAAACAAGAAGATTTCTTGTAAAATGTAATAATCTAAATTTTCTTATATCCTCTATTAGTTCTAACTTTCTCATGACCCTTACAATACGATAATAACAACGTCGTTTAAAATTACAAAAATTTAGTCGAATGTGTAAACTATCTTAAAATACAACAGAGATAAACATGTGAATGTATAAACATAAAAACATGAACTTTAACAATAAACAATAGAGTTAAATTGTAAAATAAGAGCTTGCGCAATCAAAGAATTCATAACACATGCCCATGGTTTATTGCTCCTTTTGGTCTTAGATATTATGAGAGTTGGATTGCTTCAAAATTCAAGATAGTGGTGTTAGACTATGCATGTTAGAAAGGATTTTGTGACTGTGACTAGCAAAAATGAATTTACACACAATACTTAGATACAAAAAATACACATCTTTACAAGCACGTTTTGTTAACACTATCGGATGGTAAATTGGGTTACATACTTAATCTCTCTTCTAAAACGACTAAAAACTAGACTGTCTCGACAAGACTCTAGGCAATTAGATACCTATGGATTTATATGTGCTGATAACTTTGCTTGTTGGTTATGAATCTAGTGAACACGTAAGAACCAAGCAAGGCTCAATAGATTAAAGAAGCATAAGTGGATTGTCTATGAATTGCAAAGTGAATTTGTAGTGAAACATATCTCTAAACACATTTGTCATTCATACGCTTTACAAACAACTCAATCAACAATCAATCTTTTTCATCTTTGTTCATTAGAGTAGCACTACTCTCAATTAAGTAGGCAGTATTAGCTTATGAGTAGTTTAATCGAACATACATTATTCACATCTTTTCATTTAAGCGATTCTAGATATTAATCATCCACTCTCTTGGGATTCAAATCGATACTTGGAACATAATTTATTTTCAATTTTATTATTACTTGACCGTGCACTTGAGAACACGTATGCACATAACTTATTATTGTATACATAATAAAAACTACTCACACTTGCCACTCAATCTCTTATGGCTCGGAGATCGGGTCGAGGTATTTCCTCTATTTTTATATAAATAGCTTTCTCATATGGAATGTTATAGGTGTGGGTAATAAGCATGCACACGACAATTTGAGCTCTCATGCATGAAGTGCGACCTAAAATTGTAGTTTTTTCTTGAGCCATTTGTGGGTATGCGATAATTCTATGGGGATGCATGTTATGGAGGGTCACCCTCAATTTTTCATTATTGTGTTAGTTTTGTGGATTTTTCAGGAGACATCTTTATGACTTTTATTTATTATTGTTTGAGCTCATTTAAATTATGGGAGGGTTGTATTCGGTATGTACACCTAAGCATTAGTTTGTTGGTGGGGATATTAAGACGATCAGGATTGTGGATGAAAGAATAGGTAAGAGTCGACCTAGAATTCAAAAGATTGAAGATTTCATTAAGGTTTCCATGGAATTAAGGCTATTTGATGTATGTTTCCAGCAATATTTTCATGTGGACTAATAAACATGGTGCATACGCGCGACTGGACCGTCTGTTGTTTAAAACGGTTATACATATTTGTTCGAAAAATGTTGATTTCTCATTTCGCAAAGAAACATTCCATTCACAGTCCACTATTTCTTGGTCGCAAAGTTATCGGAGGTAGAGGATTTCAGCTTTTTCGTTTCAGAACATGTGGTTGCGCCACCCCTTTTTCTTGCCTCTGATTCGTGAGAGTTTGGAATCTCTAACTCATGTGTCGGGTTTGAGGGTCTTATAGTAGAAGTTTAAACGTCTAAAGCAAACTTTGAAGTGGTGGAACTAGAATTATTTGGTGGCGTGAACAATAAAGTTACGGACACGAAGAAAAAGGTGCATGATGCTAAAACTGCCTATGAATAGGATCCCTATGATGCATCTCGTACTAATCTCAACTGTTGCAATGTTGAGTATACTCTTCAGGCAATCATGCAAGGAACATGTGGCACCAACAGGTTGTATGTAAGTGGCTGAAAGACATGGAAAGAAATAGTCGATATTATCAAGGGATTGTGAAGAAAACAAAGAGGTAAAACACATATTCATAAAATCTTTGATAATGGAGTAGAAATCTCGGATCCTCAATAACAACTCCACTCCTCGGCACTCGAGTATTTCAAGAATTTTCTAAGTAGTGATGGAGTGCAACTTTGGGAACATGATCTCCATTATATTTCGTCACTAGTCTCGGAGAATGACAATGAGCTATTCACTATCACATAATGATAGTGACGCGTCTTATGGACAGCATAGAGGCCGAGAGCATGGAGGGACCAAGCCTTTTTACCACGAATCTTTTTCAAGCGACGTGGTATATCATTAAAGATGACTTTATGCGTTGTGATCATGGAACTCTTTGTTGTTCAGGCTCTTCCTCAAGCTTTCACCAACTCAAAAATTATGTTGATATCGAAGAAGGAAAATCTAGAAAAGTGGAGTGACTTTAAACCAACTAGCTTGTCAATACCTTTTACAAGCTATTCTTTAAACTCATAATGACCAACACTCTTTAATTCTTCCCAAAATTATTTTGCCAAATCAGAGTAGTTCTTTAAAGAATCGACCTATTGCCCCTAACATTCTTCACCCGTTACATAAAAAAAAGCAAAGAGACACAATTTGATTCAAGCTTGACATGGAGAAAGCTTATGAAGGTATAATGGCTCTGTCTACTTTGAGTTTTGGACAAGTTCGCATTTTCAGAGAAGTGGCGTAAGCTAATTGTTGCGTATATCTCCAACCTCTACTTTTTGTGTTGTTCAATGGAGAGGCAGAGGTGTATTTTGCATCTGCACAAAGATTGAGGCAAAAGGATCCCATATCTTCTGTCTTATTTATTATTGCAACAAAGTTTATTTCTCGGGGTTTGGAGGAGTTGCATGCATCTCATGCAGATAAGGGCTTCAACGCAGAGTTTCCCTATCTCATTTAGCTTATGTTGCTAACTACATTCTTTTTTGAAGTGGTAAAAAGAAGCGTGTTTAGAGAACTTGCAAGTTTCTTGATTTATATCGGTCACGGGGTAGGAGATCAACATGTCTAAAAGCACGTTAATAAGTGGAAAATATGCGTCCTCAACTAGATGAGCAATGATTTCAAGGGCGAGCTTTGCTCAAACTCAGCCTCCTTCAATCATTTGGGAATCCCACTCCATAACAGGAGAGTGTTGAATATCCACTTCGAGAAAATAATTAAAAAATCTGAGTCCACTTGAATATTTGGATTAATTGAATGCTCTCTCTTGAAGATAAGTTAACTCTTGTTAAATTGAGGCTTGCTATTATTCTTGTCAATCACTTTCAAGTGATGGATTCCCTATGTTTGTTATCAAACATATGGATGGGGATTTTGTCCCTTTTTTTATGGGAGATATGAGGCTCATCGAAAGTTTCACTAGGCTCTCGGAAAGAATTGCCTAGGTCGATTAGTGAAGGAGGTTTGGGGATTAGGGACTTGCGTGATATGGTGGAGTATGTCTCCATTAAATATTGGTAGAGTTTGTCTCTATTTTTGGAGTGAAGGAAGATGGGACATGCAATTTTTGGCTGAAAGGATTTCCAATGAGATCATTGATCTAATTAGGGGCTTGATCATCAAGGAATAGGAAGAGGATTTCCTTCTTTTGAAAGTTTCACTAGATGAAGATTTTTGCACAAATTAGCGTGGGAAAATATTAGAGAGGCACATGATAGTTTTTGGGTAGGCAGTTGATACGACACTTGGCCATTAGGCCTTATATTTCCTTAATTTGGTGGAAACTTACCAATGAATTGATCCCTTAGGATATGCATTTGCAAAAATAAATGGATTGAACTTGCATCTAAGTGTCAATGCCGTAAAGATGCCGAAACCTATGAACACATGTTTTGGACCAGAAACGTGGATAAAAAAACATGGGGATTCTTTTTTGAGTTGTTCAGCTTGAAGCAATACATGGGTGTGTCTTATGAAGAGGCCACATGTACATAGCCTTGTCAAGAAGTCTATCGCATTGGTATTAGTAAATAGTGTGATATAATTAAAGATTGAATATATTAAATAAAATTAAGATACTTGATTACCTTAAAGTGATTCCAGAAAGCTCTTTATCATCATAGGTGATATCATCGTAATGAGGATCCATAGTCCGTATTGGCTTTTTAACAATGTTAGATTAGCAAGAAGTATACATGCTCATGACTGCCACATGGGCAGAAACGACGACGTCTATGTCTAGCGTTGTCGATGAGGCAACATCATCGTTGGATCCGTTGTAGAATCGACCGTCTGGAGGGCAACATTGTCAGGTTGATCAGTGTGGAGATTGCTTGACCGATTACGAGACTTTAGAAATAGAGTTTGCAAACTTTTTTTCTTATTAGGCACATATTTCCCCAAACGAGAGGGTAATTGTTATCTTGCATAATAATCGACTAATATTTACGAGAAGATAAATTGTAGATGAGATAGTGAAAAATGAAATAATTGCAGGTATTTATTTAGGAGGGCGAAGTATCATGGGGACGACCAGTTTTCGTTGCCATCTACCAGAAGCGTCGAAAAATACGTTTCTATTGTCCATCGACCGTGCCCTATGATTTTTTTTTAAATGGTCAAAGGACAGCCAGCCGCCATAGCCTCTATTTTTTACTTATTTTAGGCACCACCGCTGTCAACACGAAGGTCTCCAACGACGATGGTCAATGGCCATCTCCAACGCCAATGATCAATGGCGATGGCGCACCACTGTTGTTGCTAACGTTGGCGCCACTTTTGGCCGACAATCGTTTGCCAATGGTCCAAACCTCATCACCTACGGCAATCCGTCACTAATGCATGTAGGTGATGCTCGTTTGTTTTAGAGATTTGTTAGTAGAACTGCTAATATAACAGACAATAACTTAACTCATTGCACATTTGAGAAATTGGTCAAAGTACATTTCAGTGAGAGTCCATGACACCCTCACAACTTGTTTCATTGATGGTGAATTACCTGTTGTGAATTATCGGGGACAAAAATCATGTATCCCATGCTTCGTTATGTGTCGCACTAAGCATCCATCTTTGATATCAATATTTTGGGGCCACCATATAATGAAACACATAAATCAAGGGTGTGTGTCTAGTGGAACACATGGCAGGACATCAAAAGTGGGATAGAGGATCTCTCCTCGTATTATTCTTGTACGAACTTTGCTTATTCATCTTTTATTTATATATATATAATATAATTCTTAAAAGAAAAATAGGTATGTTATGCACTAGACCATTTACACAACAAATTAAATTAACCACATATAACTCTGGATAATGTCGAGCTCATTGATCTTATAATCTTAGTAGGTTGAACAACATATATAACCTATGCGTTTAAAAAAGACTCTTACTCATTATGATTTCAAGCCATATGCCTAAGAGTCAAATAAAAACTTCGTTATCATCATTATCTTTAAGAATTAAGTAATTTTAAAAGCATAATTACGATAGGAAGATTTCTCCTCGCATGCGGGACGAGCAGACATAAATAAGATACTCCTCGCATGCGAGACGACCAAATATAAATAAGTTAAATATATACCAAATGTTACGTCTTAAGAGGTCAAAATATCGTGTAAACAATGAGAAATTCATGCATGCCTAAAATGGATTTACTATATTGACACCTTTTGTGATGCAAGACAATATTTTTATATGTGTTATAAATAAATCATGATTGTATCATCGAATTAATTGTGCATTAATGGTGGATGACCAGCCAATATAAGCTTTATGTTGACAGCAGGTAGGCCTCATAATTCGTTGATCATATAACTTCCTTTTTTGGCAGCCAAACTTCCTCCACTCGATACAGCAATGGTTAAACTACCATATATATGACAACAAGCAAAAACAAACGAGTACATCGCATAAGATCCTTTGTGTTTTCAACAGTAATTGTACTAAAATTTTCAAACCCCGGCCCGTTTCTAATGGGAACACTTAACACACGCTTAGCTCAATGTGAATTTTCAGTTATTTTTCAAATTTAATTATTCAGTGTAGAGTTCTTAATGATAAGTAGGGTTTTGGTGAAATTTATGGTGTTTGATAACATGCAAGAAGTTGACTGCGAAGTTTTAATTACATGGAAATTTGGTGCAAGTCTCAAAATATACAGAGATGTTATAAGAATTTTCTCCATTACAGTATTTTAGTCAATTTAGATACAAAAGTTTAAAAGCTGGACAAAAAGTCCTCTATAACACAAGGGTAAATACTTGCTCCATTGAAATAAACATAGAGGAACCATCAAAAAAGAAAAATAAATTAGCATAGAAGAGATATGGCTCAGATATTTTAAAATGCGAGGAGATTTAATTAATGCTTGATATTGATTTAGAACACAAGTTTGTTTTATGCATTATTCTCTCCAATAGGACCAAAACCAAAACCAAACACATACAAGTTATTAAACCAGAATAACTATATAAAAATGAAAGAAAAACCAAAATGAGTCGAAAACGTGAATTCAATATCTCTTCTTTATTCTGTTAGATTAATTAATTAAGTGGATCAGTCACGTAAACGAGGAGAAAAATATTGAACCAAGTAAATATTAAATATAAGATCAATGTTTAAATTAAAGCAACGTAACGCCCAAATATTATCCACCGGCCGGCCCACCCAACCAGCGAAAGGTTTCCAAATCTTATGATGGGGATCCCACCAGGATGAAGTGTATGATATATTAACTATATTTAAGTCAATTGCTTAACTCAACTGAAAGTACTTTATAGTAAAATTCATGCACCAACTATAAATATATATTACTTGTGGATGTAACATATTGCCAAAGGTTAGCTGAGCCATTTGTTAAGTTCAGATCAACCAATGAAATTCATCCTTAATATATTTCAATCATTTTTGTACTGGGGTGATAGTATATATAAAGCTGAATTGAGCATGAATGTTCAATCACTTGGAAACCTTGCATATGATAGAAGATGTGGAATGGGGTTGAGTGAAGCTGGAGAAGCAGGGCACATGCCGTTTAATTTGCTCGATGAAACTGAGAACATGAACAAACGCGGCATGTGCCATGACTCTCCAGCTTTGTTCCTCTCCTTAAGATGACTATAGCACGACAAGAAATGTGTTTATATATCAGCGACGATCAGATGTCATACAGGTATGTTACTATATATTGCACTTTGTGACATGAGTAGCGAAATTACAGTTTATATAGATGCATATATGTTTCTAACTGATACATAAGAAACTTTCTTGATTCCCATTTCCATGTGTTAATGATGTGTTTCAGAGTAGTGTCTAAGAATGCCTATAGCTATTAAATGAAGAGATTATAATTGGATAAGGAGAGAACAAATCACTAGAACTTTGTTTCTCGCTAGCTCTTCTTCAACTTGTTAGACTCCCATCAATAAAAAATTCAAAGTCGCGAAGTTAAAACATGCAATATAATAGAGCTAGAGCCTTCATAAATCATAATAAACTGATGAAGCGAGAGAAAATCGATCCATTTCGTAAAGGAAGGAGTCGATACATATATAACCGGTCGTTTACTCAACCTTAATTAGTTCATGTGTTATTCCATGTGCAAAACAGTGACCACCTTGTATTAGATTCATGACGTGTATTATTGTCACAACTAAGTGACACACAAAGTGGCTTACTCATCCGCGTTCTGATCGTTGTATACCTTTGTAACATTCGAAATTAGCATCAAACGTAGGAATGGATTCTCAAATACGAAACTAGAATCCTCCGGGTTGAAATAGTTTTAAATTTTACTAATATATATAAAGCCAAAACGGATGAATAGTACTAATGAGTTTAACTATTTTGCTAGGAAAGAGACCTAAATACGTTTTTCGATTTGGAAAGTGAGGTATACAGTTTGGTAATATGGTGGTTATAGATCTGTATAGCTAGTACGTAGTTCGATTTGATATATTATGAGCCTGAATCGAGCACGGATCGAGCAAAAGTTATAGCGATGATTGTTGTGCTCTTTTTTCATTTTTGTTTCTTCCTTACTTTATGGATGTCAAAAAAAGAGAGTAAACAATAAAATAGAGATGGAAAAAATTTGTCAAAAGAGAATGAAATACAATAATTTGGACTACAAGGATGACATTCTGCAAGTCTAGTCTGAAGAAGCAAATGTTATCATTAGGTAAGCAGTAAACTACTTACGTACTGAAAGTATGGAAATATATGTCTCGTGTATATGTTTCTTCGATTCCTGTGGATTTAAGTTGATATTTATTTTATATGGTTTGATCTTTTATATTATTGGATCTATAATCAAATTTTGAGCTTATATGTTAACAAATTATGTAATGTGAAATGTCATTAATATAAACCCAAAATAGTGATCGAAAGTTTATTTAGTTATGCGCTTGTTGTATCTAAGAGGAGTAGGTCTTTAATGTGTAAAGATTGTTGTAACTTGCGTTTACAAAGATAGGCTAAAACCCAAGTTACGGAATTAGGCATCACATTTGATGACCTAATAATTAATGGTGGTTATAATACCCAGATCATACGAGTCACTTTTTATATCGATCATTTAGATTCAAAGGTAATGAAAAAACTCTGAAGAGGTTTGTGCTGATTTGGAAGACCAACCACATGTCAGTTTTAGAATTAACTAGTCATACGGTGTAAGGTACATTTATGCATTTGGTCTTTCGGTTTATTTATGTAATTCTCGATGATTTCGCATGAACGTTCTTGAATTTTGATTAGGGATAAAAGCATCAAGCCCCCTAACATATGAGGTGTTTTGCACTTTGGTCCTTAACCTAAGTTTATCAGCACTCTGATCCCTAAACTATAGGGTGTCTGTTTGATTTACTACAGTTTTGCATTTCCGGTTATTTCCGGCCATTTTTGGCCGGAATATTCCCCTCTATCCGACTCATATGTGTTGTACTAGATGTATAATAGTAGTTGGTGAAAAAAAATAAGACAAAAAAACACCTCCAAGTGAGGAATATTTCGGCCACAAAAAGACCGCGAATGCACCACGGGATTTGCCCATTTTCGGCCATTTTTGCCGGAATATTTTCCTCTACCCAACTCATATCTGTTGTACTAGATGTATAATGATAGTTGGTGAAAAAAAAAGGCAAATAAAAACTCAAAGGGAGAAATATTTCGGCCACAAAAGACTGGAACTGCACCATAGGACCAAATCAAACAGACACCCAATAGTTTAGGAACCAAAGTGCTCATAAACTTAGGTTAAGAATCAAAGCGCAAAACACCCCATAGGTTAGGGGGCTTGATAATTTTATCTCTTTTGATTATCATATTTGACTCATTCTTAATTTACCCACAATTATTATTTGCTTCAATAACATTCACACACAACCTAATAATACAAATGTCTACATGTTTTACTTCGATATTTTTTAGTAGCTAGCCAACACTACTCAGATCGAACAAAAACATTTGATTTTGTGCCTCATGACCTCTTAAATAAAAAAGGCTTATATGCCGAGAAGTTTCTTCTTTCACTTTAAAACAACACCAATATAGCAAATAGAGAACAAATTTCTTGTCAAGAAATCATAATAAGACAAATTTTCATATGTAAAAAATACATAATTTTCAAAGTAACAAAATGGTTGTCCATAAATTAAGGTGATCTGAAATTTCCAAACAAACAAACCAGAATAAATTATTTGCAGCTTACAACTTATGAAAGCTACCAACATTAATCAACCTGTTGCATGTTATACATTTTATAACCACAAGGGAGACTTTCTACTTTCCAAAGCTAATGCTGCTGAATCAACTTGAACCAGCAAACATGCATATACTTTTTGCTTCAATCTGTCAATAGTCTCCACCAACTGATCATTTTTCTCCCAAATCATGCTACTGCTTCTCAACTTATCCAACCATTCATTCGCTTGTTTCAACTGCGATAACGATAAAGCAATGTGGTTATTCGGTTCCAAGACGCGTGTATTACTCTCTTTTCCTTTCTTCTCTTGGCTAACCCTATGAAAGCCTGATTCAAGCGCTTCTTCCAAGAATCTCAAGAACCACGTTTGTGTTTCGTTTGATAGGACTTTTCTTAGATCTGAAATCTCTTTTGTACTGTCACCTTTTGACCACTCTAATTTGTCGGCCCCTGATAGTCCTGTGGATGCTTTCGGGATTTTGCTCTTAATCCTGCGGTGTATTGAAATCGACTTTTTAGTACTTGAGTTGTCTTTTTCTTGCAGTGTTGAGGTTATTTGTGAATTGTCCAATATTGGATCTTCTATTTGAATTGGTGCATCTATTTTTTCTAGCAGCTGGTGGAGCATAAAGAACTTGGACAGATAGGGATGAGGATTCTCAGGCGATGCAGACGAACAAAGATCTGCAAACAAGCTGAAGTGAAAGAACATTTGATCAGAATGCAGAAAAAAATAGGATGTTTCAACTTTCAAATCCACAAACAACTTAGGTTTAATGAGTAAGTACTAACTAAGTTTACCTGAGGCAGTTAACAAGATTCAATGCGGCATTTGCTTCTTTCTGCGCTTCTGCTGCTACCGTAGAAGCCAAGTTTCCTCTTCTAAGTATGCCCTTGTAAGAACAATCAACAATAATATATGTATAAATACAAAAACAGTTACCTAATGAATATTTTCATGCTTAATATATGTTTACAAAATGTTGAAAATGATTGAGACAAGAACATACCTTTCCAGGCTTAATAAGCGTTGATGGAAGACTGGACCATGATATTGGCTCAGGTGACTGCTTTTTGTTATTGATAATAGATAAACATGAGTTCAAGTTGTAATTTTCTTGTTTGTTTGTGGATTTAACAGCCTGAAATATTGGCATTGTCGAGTCTGTTTTGCCGCTCAATGAATCTGCTTCTGATTTTCGTTTCGACGTATCAGGACTAGTGTACGAGGGGCTTGAGGACCGTGACTGAAAATTAAGTACAACGAAACTCTTTAGTGTTGGAGAATACATATATAAAACAAGAACTGTCCAACTTCGCTACAAGCTTAAGCCTTTAAACGAGGAGACAGTTCTCTAAAGTGTTCCAACCTTAACAGCATTCATTTGGATAATAAAAATTTCAAGAGGAAGAGAATACAATGTTATTGATAAATTTCATACCTGACCTTTAGGCTCTTGTTGTTTCCCTTTCAAAGATCCAACCCTTTTAATCGACACGCCCCAACTCTTCTCCTCGTTAACTTTTCCTTGATCGGCTTCTCTTCCTTCCGACTTCTTAAAAATACCCTGCATATACCTAGAAGAAACAGACCCTTTCTCCTCTTTGATGACAAACTTCTTTCTCCCACTCTCCTCTTTTGTTTCCCACAAATCGGTTAATTTCAAACTCCCCCCACATTCTTTATCAAATAGCAAAGGCCCCTCGGATGGCTCCAACAACTCCATCAAATCCTTAGGATTCCCAACAAACGGATGTCGCCCTGGGATCGGCCTAACACCGACTAACATAGGAACGGGAGTCTTGGCCTCCATCTTCTCGACATAAAAAAATTGTCCGAGTTGCAACTTATTGTTGAGGATCAGATCAGTGTCTTCTTTCGATAGAGTGACGTACGTTGCATGTGAAGAATCAGAAACCTTGATGAAGAATCCATGGTCAGGCCATAATTCTAATCCGCTTATGGCAGGAACGATGCTGATGACTTGTAACAAGATTGATCGATGCTCACCGCGAACTTTGAAGTTGGAATTAATGGTTTGAATGAGTTTGACTAGTACTCCAGGCACCAAAGATGCCATTTTTCCCTGTTTCAAATTCGAAGTTCTTAACATAATTTTTATGGAACTTATTGAATATGCATGTTGATCATGAAGCCTTAAGAGAAAACCAAAGGATAGTGAGCAACTTGGTGTGCTTATAAAAAGTAATCAACTGTACTTAATTTTCGTTTTCGTGTATTTTGCTGTGCAAAGATGAAAAGAACTTTCATTAACAATTAACTTAGTTGACTGTTCATAGAGTAATTAGCAACTTTTATTTTTCCACAATTGATTAATCCATTTAATATAAGGTATTACAGGACTAAGTATTAGCTCTTAGGTATTTTTCTTTACAATCAAAAGATTTGTCAAGTATGAAATAGTCTAAAATGAAGCTATATATAAACTAGTTATTGATCTAGTAAAGAGTAATAATTATTAAGAGTCACAAAAATCATATTATCTATATACTATTATATAAAGAAACCCATTGTGACACCAATCTTTTGATTTTCAACTTTAACCTTTAACTTTTAGTTATATTGTAAAAATATATCATTACATTCCAAAATAGTTTTGTTAGACTAATTAATTACACTACTAATTGTAATTAATGATTTTTTTTCCCATAATCTGCCTTTCTTCCATTCTTCTACTCCAAATTTATGGCACATGCTTTTAATCTGTATTATCTAAATGAATCTTCTTCTTTAACCCACATAGAATGGCATTGAAATACCAGTGTTATTTAGATGAAACTTCGTTAACCCACATAGAATGGCATTGAAAAAAGAATTATGCTCGCGGAAACCGTGTGCTACATTTGCTAGTATAACTTAAATTAGAAGAATTGCATGTAGTTGTATATTGGCCATTCGTTTAATTGGATAGGTGAATTGTGTATATACAAGCTAAGCGATAATAAAAGTATGATTGATAGAAATGTAACAAAATTGATCAAAAGCGTATATTATAATAAAATTCCAGTATAGCGCATGAAAATCTTGAGAAAACATTGATGAAATCTAACCACATTTAAAAATCAAATTATCAAACAACGCATAATAATGTTAAGGCTTGAGAGGTATTTACACAAAGTAACGTAACACAATTACGTACCTTATTATTAGACACCTGAGAAAATTGCCAGAGCTAAAGAACAAAATTCAAGAAGCTGGTGCAAGAGAGAAGTTATGTAAAGGATTGAGTTGTGAGATAGCAAAAAACAGTGGAGAAAGGAAGAAAGAAAAAAGGTGCAAGGCACGAACGATGTGCAACCTTTAATGGTAGGCACGTTAACATCAAAAGTACTTCCCCTTGCCTTTTAAGCCAAGGCAAGGCACTATCTTTTCTTCAAATTTATAAACTATAAAGTTAAGAACGGGTCCTTTTGATAATTATTTATAAAAACTTACAATTTTAACCTGAAGACTTATATTTTAGGAGTATCTCATCTCAATTACAAAGCTGAGGCTGAAGGGTTAAATTGTCTATTGGCTTTCGGTTTACAGAATTGTGTTTGGACTTTGTATTAATTAGCGTGAGTAATAATGATTATAAATTGCACTTCGCTATCATTATTAATTAGATATATTGACCTAATTGTATTGTATATATATAATAATAAGGGTATATCTCTCTATTCTCCCAAAAACAAAAACAAAAAACAAACAAAAATGTGCTGGGATTTGTTCTAGTTGTTGCCATTTCCATTTCTAAAAGAGGGGCTGGCAACATTTGAAAGGTGAGAATATTATTATATCTTAATCTATCTAAAAAATGTCTCTTAAACGTAACTATCTTGTCACTGTCCCTTCAGAATAATGTCACACTCATGTTCAATACACCCAGTCTTACAGCATCCAAGTGTTTAGATATCAAATTAAGCGCTATAGGGAAAGCACTTGTCTAAAGTTTTACTTCCTTTGCTGTTTCTTTTTCACTCGATCATCGTAGGATCCCTTTCAACTTCAAATCCATAAATCCCAGAAATACAAACACACTTAGAGAGTGTTTGCAAATGCTTTTAAAAAGAGCTTGTAGGCTTTTGTTTATAGAGAAGTCATAAATTAGTGTTTGATTATAGGGATTTTGCTTCTGCTTGTCTTAAAATAAGCCAATAAAAAGCATAAACTCACAAGCTAGGTAGATGGTGCTTTTAAAAGCTCCTTTTAATTATCAGCATTATAAAAATATTTCTCTCTCCTAATTCCCGCCAAAGTGCCGCCTATATCCCTACAATTAAGAAAAAGAAATATTATATAATCTTTCTCATCTATTTTCAACAATAAAAAATATTTTTAATCTTTTCTCTTCCATATTCAACGTCATTCCCAAATTATATTTAACAAAATGTATACTTGTCTAATGTAAATGTATGTTAATTGTTTATATGTTCAATAAATAAGGGTAATTAAGTCTTATTGCATTATAAAAGTTGTTTCTTACTTATTATTGCAAACACTACAAAATTAATTTAAACAGCTTTAAGTTACTTTTTTAAGAAGGATTGCAAACACTCATTGCTTTAAGTCAAAAGGAGCTTTTAGTGACTTTAAGTAAAAGCTTGAAAGAATGAGCTTCTATAAGCTCTTGCAAACGCCCACTTAGTTTACACCATTGACCATTATGTATAGGGTTGTGCAAAAAGAATCGGATCGATCGAATCGGGTGAAAATCAATCGAAAGATCCGATCCTCGGATCGGATCGAATATTTGATCTGACTTTTAATTTTTGCCTTAAGATCGAACCCCCCCCTTTGATTCGATCCTCGATTTTAGAGGCTGAGAATCGGATCGGATCGAATACTCATCTTATTTTTTAAAAATAAATAAATATATAATAGTATATATAATATTATGTTTTTATATATAATGCTAAGCCTATTAAGATGTCACTAAGATATTTCTATATATAATGCTAATATTATATTTATATATATATATATATACCTAACATCTTTGTCAGGTTTTTGTCTTTGGGAAACGTAGACAATTTGTAACACTTTTCTCTCTCTGTAGTCACTAATCTAAGTCTCTACGAATGATTCACTGAAAAAGGGGTTTCACTCAAAAATCAAAATTTCTGCAAATCAAACCCTTTCTCTTTCTGTACGAAGGCCGACAACTGCTGATAAGCCAGTGCATAGTCTAGTGAATGGAAAGTGTAAAGTGATGAAAATTAATTTGTGAAAGTGTATCTTTTATACTTGATTTGTGTTTTGTGTCAAAACGTGTGATTGAGAACCATATGAAAGTGAACTTTGTAATTCACTAACTCTGTTTGAATGTTGTGGTTGGTCCCCTTGATATTAAATTAAATAAGAAAAAAAAAGATCGAAATCGAATCGAATCGGATCGAAATCGAATGATTTTGGATCGAATCGGATCGTTTTAAATTGATTTGATTTCAATCTCCATTTCTCCATAATCGAAATCGACTTTCAGCCTCGATTCAATCCAATTTGATATGATCCGATTCAAATGCACAGCCCTAATTATGTACCAATATTGTTATAGCAAATATAATAAAGGGAGAAAGAGGCACACAATAACTTAAGTTAAGTCATGTAACACAATTCAGATGGTCAGAGAATTGAGAACATGGGCATGTGAGAGTCTTAGGTCTTCTATATGAAAAAATATTTGATAATAACATTTTATTAGTTAGTGGTGCAATCAATGATCTAGACCTAAATTATTCTTTAGAAATAAATAATAACCACGTAATTGACCATCTCCTTGTTGTGTATTGGTAGTTGGTGCACAATGTCAACAATACATCTATTGTATCAAATATTTTTCTCTCTTCATTGTTGGAAAATGGGTTCAAGGAATCGGATTTGTACAATCGACTTTGGGTCGAGTTTGGTACATGGGTGAATGAGAAACTGATGATCAACGTTGACTAATTAAAGTCGAAAATATTGTATGCTAATATTTAATATTTTTATTTTACGTAAACAGAAGTATGTAATTTTCTGCTATATGTTATATATGAAAAATAATAAGCATCAAAGAGATAATTAATTATCTTAGGAAATCTTTCTATAAGATTTACCAATCAATTTTTTTTAACCGAAACGTGTCTACGTTCATCCAAAATCTTTGCGAGATATGTACTTATCTTAATTACATTTCGTAATTATCTTAACCACGTTTCTTGGTGGTTAAGTCTTCCAACTTTCTTCCCGACCTAGTTTATAAAAGGGGTCGCTCCCCGTAAGGTTTTTATAATCGAAAACAAAAGCATACATACATAAAAGGCTTTCTTGTGTGGTGGTAGAGGAAAGTTACAGTTCGAGTTCGTTGGGGCAGTCCTTGCTTGTTCATGCAATTCTACTCGTAGTCGTTGTACTCTGGGAGACAAACGCTCACGTTTTCTCAAGCACGTAGAGAGGGCGAATGTATTTTAAGAAAACCGAAAGGTCCTCGACTTCTCGTTTCTTCGTTCATCCAATTCCGATTAAGGTTTGTTTGGTAACGGTAATTTTGTATCATTCTAATTTTCGTTGTTTAATTTTTCGTCAATGAAATTCACTATCTCTATTCGTTTCTCTCAATTATGGTGCTATATTTCTAACATTCATCTCCACAACATCCTCGTCTTTATGTGAGAATACATTTTTTTTGTTTCTGCATACGCACATTGTTTACCTATCCTAAATATAAAACCCGTTAACCATTTTATTACATTAAACTTATGAATATACTATCTTGTAGCTATGACATTTTTTGTTTTGATTTGAGTCCCACACCAAATTGCACTCCAAAAAAAGTCCCCTAATAAAAGAATTGCAAATCGATCAGGAAAATGGGGGGTGGGGGTAAGGAGAACAAAAAATAAAAGAGGACAAATAGAAAAATAAAAACCAAAAAAATCAAGAGAATTTGAATAAAGAGTGAAATAAGAACTATATTGGCAATTCATTTTTAGATGGATTGCCTTCGAGCCACATTGATTCTCAACTCGGGCTTAATTCCTCGATCTGGCCCAAATTTGCTCTAAGATTGCAACCAACAGTCACCTTATATGAATATATGTGGCATTGGTCAAGCCCAACTTATTTGTGGGCAAGGACTGATCAAGTGATATGCATAGTACAAGAGACATTTTCCTCTCAATTTTGCCTAAATTATATTAAAAGAAATCTTTTGTCAAACAACTCAAAAGAAAATCGATTCGAGTTACAAGACGTTTCCGATTAATGTTTTAATGTAAATTGTAAAGTAACACTAAGTTATTTACTTATTTGCTAAAAATCAAAGTATAATACCAAATATACGTGGAACTGTTGCTAATTAAATAAAAAGTAAAAAAAATCTATAATAGCAATTAAGTTGTGTAGCAATCAAAATTGTAGTTGATTAGGTCACACTACATGGCTATATACACTACTAATTCCCCTGGAGATTGCATTCTCATGCATATATAAAGCAATCCCTTTCACTCGAGCAATCATGAAAGGTATCGCATGCATTGGTCAATTCTCTATCAACTAGGTGGAATACAAACAACATATAATGTATCTGGACACAAACTACTGTAGTTTTTTTTTTTTTTTTTTTTTGCCTATAATAGACAGAGACTATATACTATATAGTTCGATACGTCTATTACATTGAAAACCCACATTCCGATTCGTATAACTGGTTAAATCCATTAGCTTGTGTAATAACACCTTCCCATACATATTCTATATATGTCGTTCCAATTGCATTTAGTTGCGCCGCAAATTACTCTTGTTTACATAAACTTGTTTTATGTAAATCGTGTAATATTATTTATTTAAAATATTTATACTTATACCATATGCATAAAGAATTGAATAATATTACTGCAGAGTACAAACCCGAAAAATATAACAACAAACATATTGAGAATTGCCGTTAAAAACAATTGTTCCTTTTTCTTCTTCTTTTTTTTTAATGAAACATATATGAGTGATTTTGCTTTACCTAAATTTTAATAATATGTGAGCTGGATAACTTGGGCATTTCGCACAACAAAAGCGTCAGTTTATCCAAAAATTATGTACAGGGTGAGAATGTTTGTTAATTAATTAAATTAACACGATGGTATTTTGTCAATTAAGCACAAGTGCACAACACATGGAAGGTTTTCGCATATAACTCCACTAGTCGTCGTTGCATTGAAGAAGAGCTAGCCATCTAGGAAAATGTACAAAATGAACGAAAGTGAAATTTCGATTACTCTCCAAATTACGTCGTTGTATTAGTGAAAGGGAATATGGGCATATATGTCTCTCATATATATATGGGAGAACGTTCGTCAATAATTGTGCATGGAATCTTCACACGTATGGCTGAAGATCCATGAACCAATAATGCATGGAATCATATGCGCTCTTGTCAGTTTTCTAAGAAACGATGAAGACCTTTTTCTGATTGATTTAATTTGGTTCTGTGATAACTGGTGCATTCGGGTTGAATGGAACAGGAAATAAAAGGAAAACATTATAGAAAATTTTATTAAAGAAGATGAAGGGAGGATCAATTTGTTACATAGAGAGAGAGAGGAGATTATTGTGTATCTTGTTCTCCTTTGTGTGTGCGCGTGTGTATATATACATGAACAAGAATCCTACTGAGATGAGGAGAGCTGAATTAAGCTAACAGAACTCCTGAACTAACACTTAACTAACTTACCAAATATAGAAGCTGTTATTAAC
Source organism: Linaria vulgaris (assembly GCA_948329865.1). NCBI lineage: Eukaryota > Viridiplantae > Streptophyta > Magnoliopsida > Lamiales > Plantaginaceae > Linaria > Linaria vulgaris. The sequence continues at coordinate 82,058,287 of OX415253.1, forward strand.
TGCCATAACAGAATTACAAAATATTATTAAAAATGGAAAAAATACAAAATGAATATTTTGATGATTTAACATTATGAAACATCAATTTAATCAAAATTGTTATATGTGGCGCCCATTTTAGTCTTTCTATAGGAGAACCTTGGCTTTGGCCTGTAGTTTCTCTAGGAAAGGTAATTAAGGTAGAGGTGATATACAAAATCCATCCACTGTGTTGTTTTATTGTTGTTAAGAATAAAATCTCTATTCTTTTTATTAGTAAATATCTCATGTTTATTAATATTTCATTAACTAACAAATTAATTGTCCAAGTATAAAACGGTTTAATCTTTATCAAAGTTTACTGTCTGTAAACTGTCCTAGCTAGATCTGGAGCCTCATAGTAATTAAAGACATGATTAATAAACTTCCTCTCATTCTATTATTAATTTTTTTCTTTAAGAAGATAGTAATTACGGCTAACTTATTTAATTTTAAGAACCGCTAGAAAAGCTGCACGTACCTTTCAGTGTTTGTCATTTTACGCGTCTCATTTTCCATACCAGTGGGAATTGTATTCAGCTTAAACATTGGGGGACAAGAACTGTTACATACAAATTTGCCTTAATTTGGCATTTGACTTTGAGTGATGATGACAAATATCGAAAGGCCGAGCTAAAGGAAATCCTAGGCCACGAATATAAAACGTGCACGAAGTGTTAAGGGTTGTTACACATAATATATTAGTAAGTAAATTAGCAAAAGAAAAACGTATTACAAAAACAGTAATTTCTAAAACACCAGAATTATTTTTTAAATGTTGGTTTTTACATATATACGTGGAAGGTTTATTCACAAACGCGCATTGTGACGATGACCTAACTTTATCTTAAAGTTAGACTTATTTAATTTGTTTTTACCAACGTTGCAAGTATACGAATATATACCGGGACATGATATTTTTTAAACTTACTGAATACTATATGTCTAAGCTACTTCAATAATTATATATAGGAATATTGAGTGTATGCAGTCTACTAGAGTCGTGGGTCTTGAATTCTGGAGCACCGTATCATATATGTTTGCTCATATAGTGATATGATGGTGAATTATGTTGTTGGAAGTTTTGGAAAGGTTTATATTGATGATGTTGAGCCTTTGAAAATTGTGAAAAGTAGAGATATATATTCGAATCAAGTCGACTAGTGGAGGCTTATGGACACTGCAAGGGTGGGGTATATTCATGGCTTGAAGTTGTTGGGCAGTTGGATGATCAGTGATATCATGTATCATTTGATTCAGGTACATGGAAGATAATCAAAGGAGTCGTGGTGTAGGCTCGAGGTTTGAAGGAAGAAATGTTTTACATGAATACAACAAAGAACGATAACATTGCAGTCGCGAGTGCAAATCGTGATGCTAATCTGTATCATTGTCGACTTGGCATGTTGGCCACATGAATGAGATAATGATGAAGATTATGTGTTCAAATGGTAAGTTACTTGACTCGAAGTCAGTTGACATGAGCATTTGTGAAGACTGTATGTTGGGGGGAGGGGGGAGCATAAGTGGGAGCTAGTACATAGTAACTTATGGGGCCCGACGATAATCATATCTCTTGGTGGAGCACAATATTACATAACTTTCACCGGTGACACTATGAAAAAGTTATGAGTGTATATGCCAACTTAGCACAACTTGCTAGGTAGTAGCTAGTATGCGAGTACTTGTCACGCCCACAAACTACAATCTAATTTCATTTATTTATCACAATTTAATTTAAGCAATAATCAAATGCTAGCTTACTAGATATTAATTAAAAAGAATCATTCTTGAAGGGATATCTCAAACTCGAACTCAAGCTAAAACTCAAGTCAAAGTCCATGCTCTCGACTCGTGATCCAGAACCTCAACCCAAGACCTAGGCCAAGTTTTAAATCTCCAAGGCAGAGCCTCTATATAAATGTTATTTTTATTTGGATAAATTCGTTAAGCCCCTAATGTATGTTGTTATTCTCACTTTGTTTTCTAATAAGGTTTCAAAATTAGCAATGTGTCCCCAAAATATTAACAATACCTCATTGGACCGTTGATCAACCGCTCATTGTGGACACGTGTCCATATTTTTGTACGTAATATTTGGTCCAAATGGTATTCAGAATATATTAGGGGCACATCGTCAATTTTGAAACTTTTGAAAGTAAAGTGAGAAACACGGTATTAGTAGATTGACGGGGTTTACCTTTTTTATTTTTATGCTCTTGTTAAAAATTGCACTTGACATATTTTAATATAAGTGGATTCGGTGAGACTTGACCTCAAGAATTTTTTTTTGTTTCAATGCGACATTGAAGTAATTAAGTCTCTCACCTACAAACTCAATGCTTGTATATTTCTTTTAATATTATTCAATTTATATATACCGCTCATCACTATCAAATAAAAATTTATATATCACTCGATCTACTTATTTGTAGTGGAGCGTTTTTCCATACTTCTCACGTCATTTGGTACGTTCAAGTTTGCAAGAAAATCTGTAAGGCAAAATCTCACTCTATTTGTCTGCCAACTGAACCATGTAAAGCTCTTCTCCTTCTTCTTATTAGTATACATGTGATGCTACTACAAACGAAAGTTCTTTCAACTTCAACCTGTTATAACATATATTCATGCATAATTATTTGGTAGCGATAAAAGCAAGAAACACTCGTAACTATGACCACTTTTGCAGCATACCCGCGGGCGAGAAATTTTATTAGCGGTTTGCCCCTCAACCTTTGCCAACTTGTTTGATTTGTCCGGGTGTGTTTCCAGCGACTTTTCGACCAAAAAATCGTCGGAAAAGTTTGGAAAAAAAAATCTGGCAATGGCGGTGGCAGAGTGGCGGGTTGTTGGAAATTGTTTGTTCAGGACGGTGTTTCAAAATTCAAAACTATATTACACGAAAAATTTAATTTTAATTTAAGAAATTTTCGAAAAATGTGAAGAACACTTGAAGGCACCTTTTGCAAATTTCTTGAATTAAAATTAAATTTCTCGTGTAATGATTTTGAATATTGTAATATCGTCACCACCACCCCAACCGTTTTGTTCAATATATTTTTCCGGCAATGTTTTGGTTGAAAAGTTGTGTTGAGACAAATCGAACAGGTTGGCAAAAGTTAGAAGGCAAACCGCTAATACAAATTCTCGGGAGTATGTTGTAAAAGTGGTCATAGTTCAGGGGCTTTTTTATCGAAACACCCATTAGTTAACTGATTTGGTGCTTAAGTTTGCATGTTTGTACAGTGTAAGAAACATGGAGAAGGGGCTGCTAGTTAGTTCAGAAGAGGGTAATTTGAAGGGGAGAATCTGTGAAGAATCTAAGAAAATATGGAGAGTGGCACTGCCAAGTGTTATTTCAAGAGTTAGTTCTTTTGGGACAATTGTTGTCACACAATCCTATATTGGTCACATTAGCTCAGTGGATCTTGCTGGTTATGCTCTCGTTCAGACCTTAGGCATTCGATTTGTTAATGGAATTCTGGTAATTCTATATCAACCCTCCCTTCATAATGATATGTTTATGGATTATTTGTTGTAGTTATTTATATGCTCCTGCATATTTAATGTTTATCCTTCACATTAATAGCTTTTTTCATGAATTCTGATTATAATTATTATTCACCTACAAATTGGAATATCGGATTTACTGGAGCTAATTAAGCTTCTATATGTTGTAATCATCTTTTTTTACCCCTAGATTTCTGTGTTGTTCAAGTCACAAAATAGAGAAATTATTTTTGTTATGCCGTAGGCCCATATTGTTATTGAAACTATATAAGTATTGTATTCTAATAAATGCCTGTATATGTTACAAATTTTATTGGTCACTGATTAACTCAAAAGTATGTACGTACATAAACATCGATCTTCCCAAAGTATCTTATAAATTATTGCCATCATGTGATTAATAATTAGCATGATCAATTAAAAATGAAATTATATATAGAGAGGACATTAACATCCTATAATTCAAACGTTCTTTTTTTCTCAAATTTAACATAATAGCTCTACTTATATATTTTTTGAATTATTTGTGCGTCTATAAATTATGTTAAATGGTTTTTAGCCCGTCGAAAGAGGTTTATTGCTACATAATATATATGATATGATATGGCATGATATTATATGTATATGTCATTTTTCTGGGTATTTTTACCATGCCGCCGAGCATACATTTATGGCCTGCCAGGGCCACAACGTTTCTGAATTTGTCACTTTCCCATGAATCGACCGCATTTAATCTAACGATCAGTGACTGCATGTGTAAAATCTAGAATCTGGAGAAGTATCAACCATTGGGGTATGGTCCACCACTCTACCTCAACAAACTTAGTAATACACCGGTTGTGTAACTACAAAATTTCCCTTGACGATTAAAAGATTTACATATTTTGCGGTTATTAGAGATTATTAAGTGCACCCGTTCTAAGATGAGGTGGTGCATCCGGTTGATTATTGCTACCAATACACGCGAAGATCGGGTGTTGGGTAGTTATTTCCTAAATTTAGAGAATTCTTTTTAATCTCAACCGTCGATTGTACCACTTCATCCATGCAGAGTTGTACATAATAATTTTTTCGAGAGGAAGGAAGTGTATTTTTCCCCTTACTTTCTTTTTATATTTTATTAACGTCTAAATTTTATTTTATTTTGATGAACTCGATAAAACAAAAAGCTTGTCTTCAAAATTTTATATTTTACATTAAATATAAGGTCGGTGATTGGATACTGATTAAGTTATAATTACTAATTTTTTAATCGGCAATTACTATTTTTCTAAATGTATTAAAAATAGATTTTAGATAGAAAGTCTCATGAAACACTTCTAGATAAATGGATGCGCTATAAGCAATGGCGTAAACGTGATTATCCACTAAGACAAAGCAAAAAAATGAATGTGGGTGTAGTGTGCAATTATTACAACGTAGAGACGGTTTCCTAATAGAAATAACACAGATTTTCGCCAATTAAAGATAACAAAGAGGGTTTTGGTATAAAAAATAACAAAAGAGTTTTTCTGCCAATTAGAAATAGTACAGTGGTGGCTTTTGCAATTTACTAAAATATTATTGGTGAAGACATTTCTCTTATTCAAAGTTTATTTTAAAAAAAATAATTGAGCCTTTAAGTAAAAACTTGAAGAATATTTGATCAATCATTCGTTTACTTCTTCCAACCGATAAATTACACTATAATCAAGGAAATATAAAGGTAGCATGTGATTTGTAATTGCAGTTCACCACATCCTATTCTTTTTTTGAGTTTTTTACTTATTGTTTGTATAGTAAGATCATTCGGTTTTTTTTTTTTTTTTTGGTAAACAAGAGACAGAGAATCTACTACGTAGAGTCTAGATCTAACAAACTAATAACACTTGGAGGTGGTGTATCCATGAATACAACTTCCCCTCTAGCACTGATGTCTAGCTTCGTCATATGGTCCGCAACCTTGTTGGCATTCCTAGATATGCAATGTAACTTAATCCTCCAAGCTTTGTGAAGTAGGCTTTGACACATTCCCAACAAAGTCGTGTTATCCTCCCCGGGACTTAGACTCATGACCATCTTATAGCAAGTTTTCGAGTCCATTTCAACTTCAATATTTGATATGTTTTTGTCCCAAGCTAGTTGCAACACATACCTTAGCGCTTCAAGCATCGCTTCTTCAACAGTTGGTGAGACGAGGTTCATCGTGTATCCCCAAATCCACTTGCATTTATCCAACCTTAGAAGGCCACCTGCTGCGCCTCTATTTTTCGCACCTCTACAGCTTCTGTCTACGTTCAACTTAATCCACCCCGCCTTCGGTTTACACCACTTAGTTCCTCAGTTCCTCTTGAATTTCCTTTCGACTTCTTAATTCTTGTTATGCTGAGTTTCGCCCCCAGCATTTTAATTTGGTGCAGCGTGCTCCCAATATTCTCGACCTTCCCTGGAAAACGCGTAGGTTCCTCGCCTTCCACAAGTGCCAAATTGCTGCAGCAAACATTTGTTCCCAACTCACCTCCGGCATTAGGATGCATTTAAATTTCCTGTGCTGCGGATTTTGGTGTAACCATCTACCATCCTCGATTTGATCGAATGTGCAAGTTCCGGAGCAGCCATTAATTTACTCCAAACCTTACGGGCATTCGGGCATCGTCTTAGGATGTGTAGAACTGTTTCATCCGAATCCATGCAAAGGAGACATTTCGCCGATTGTGTCATTTTATGCGTTCTCCGGAGATGATTTGTGGCTAATCGGTTGGGGGTCGCCAACCACAAAAGTGTTGAATTTTATAGCTAAGATTAGTTCCCCAAACTCAGCTACAGTTTGGCCTCCTTCCATCGTCTGTGGCATGTGTTTTCTGGAACACTTTATAGGCGGATTGACACGTAAATTCCCCGTTTTCCGTCTCGCTCCAAATCACTTTGTCCTTCTCGCTATTGAGCATGATAAATTTTCTCCTAACCTCCTCCTTCACATGTATCGGAATTTGAGTTCGCAAATCATCCAACCTTCAATCTCCCGAATCCGTAACAACATCGTATAGCCGCAAATTTGCTTCGTTTCACTCAATATTCTGGACCACGTCGCAAAGTCTAGTATTGTCCATCCATATATCGTACCAAAACGATATGCCCTTGCCATCTCCTATTTTCCATCTCAAAAGTTGCTTCATGAGGCTCATGCACCTCATAATCCCCTTCCAAGTCGAACTCGCTCCCGCCTTTGGAGTACGGTCAAGTATCGAGCCGATCCTCAAGTATTTAGCCTTTATTAATTTGCTCCACACCATATTCTCTTCCCTAAGGATCTTCCAAGCTAATTTTGATAACAATGCCTCGTTACTCGTCTGACTCGTGTGAATTCCCAGCCCTCCGTCCTTCTTTGTTTGTGTCACCTGACTCCACCCCCACCAAATGGAATATTTTCCTTGAATATATCCGTCGACCACAAGAAGTCCCTAATTAACTTGTCCAATTGGTCACAAACGTTCTCCGGAAGCCACAAAGATTGCATATGGTATATGGGCATGGCTGTTGAGACCAATTGTATTAGAGTGGCTCTACTCGCAAGTGAAAGAAGGCTCGTTTTCCACCCGCTAAAACGATGTAGCACTCGGTCCATAACTGTTGTGTAATTCTCGCGCGTAACTCGGTCGTATATATGTCGCACTCCTAAGTACTTGTCGAGGTTGCACGTTTGCTCAAATCCAAGTATTTCACTAATCCTCCGCTTAAGACTCGCCCCTGAACTTTTAGAAAAATAAACTTTAGATTTTTGCGGGCTAAGTTTCAAACCCGACGCGCCACAAAACATATCCATCACATTTTTTATTACTCTCGTCGTTTCTTTCGTCGCACGTCCCATCAAAATCAGATCATCGGCGAAGAATAAATGTGAAATCTTTGGCCCACCCCGGCAAGGCATAACCGGCTTCCATTTTTTTCGTCAACTTTCTATTGAATCAGATACGACAGTCTCTCCACACATAAAACGAAGAGGTACTGGGATAAAGGCCACAAGTATGAGCAAACGGGGCCACGGTGATCCGTTCCATAGAACTCTTGTCGCCGCACTACGAACACAAAACATTATGAGGCTCGTCAATTCCTCCGAAAAATTGAAGAAACAGAGGGTCTCCTCCAAGTAGTCCCAGCTAACTTTGTCGTAGGCTTTTTCAAGATCTAACTTCATTATCATATCCCTTATTTCGATGATATCAAATCGTATGTAATTGAGTTCCTAATTTTAACATATTGCAATTTCTCCTTGAATTTTAAGGTGCAAAACAAGTTCACACATATGCATGTATAAATAAGAGAAAATGTGGAAAATCGCAGCTTCAATTTTAACGATGAAGTACTACGAGTACCGGAGTACGTATTTCGCAATGTATAAAAGTTATGAAATTTGTTCGGCTGCTGTATATGTATTTCGCACCACAGCAATGCAACGGTTGCATAAAATATTTTTTCTTAATTTTCATGCATCTTTCATTAACTTTTTGTAACATGTATCTATATCGACAGATAGGAATGTCTAGTGCAACCGAAACACTCTGCGGCCAAGCATATGGAGCAAAACAGTACCATATGATGGGAATTTTCTTACAAAGATCGTGGCTGGTCGATCTCGTCACCTTAACAATCTTGCTCCCGATCTTTTTCTTCGCGACGTCCATATTCAAACTACTAGGTGAAGATGATGCAGTCTCACAATCAGCAGGAAATATTGCACTATGGTTCATTCCATTCTCCTATTCACTTATTTTCAGTCTAACTATCCAAATGTATCTTCAAGCGCAACAAAAGAACAGAGTCATCGCATGGCTCTCCATTTTGCAATTTGCGATCCATGTTCTGTTGTCGTGGTTGTTTGTGAGTGTGATGGATTATGGAGTTCGCGGAGCAATGGTTTCTCTAAGTGTTTCGTCGTGGTTTTTGGTGGCGGGAGAGTTTGTGTATGTTTTAGGGGGTTGGTGTCCTGATTCATGGAAAGGGTTCAGTTTGGTTGCATTGAAAGATATATATCCAGTGGTTAAACTCTCAATATCTTCTGGTGTTATGCTATGGTAAGTCGTCAACTCTTTTGGAGTCAATATGCTCAAACAGAAATATCTTGCCAAACATTGACCAAAGATAAATCGTACATTTTAAAATTAATGTGGTGCAAGTTTCTCGTTTTTGAACAATATAAGCTACAGTTTTCCTAAGGGCATACCATGGAGATCGCTAGAGTTCGACGCCATCTGCACTTTATTTGATAGAAAAGCTGGGAAATACGCTGATATGTTTTTCTTAATGTCTTGTAGAACTTATATTTGAGGATGAATTTTTGTATTATTAGTTAACAGAGAAATTAAGCAAGCATTTTGTGACTACAATATATATGAATCACCAAACTTGTGTTAACTGTTGATGTTTTATAGCTTGGAGATGTGGTACTATGCCATTCTGGTGTTATTAGCAGGACACTTGAAAAATGCTGAGGTCGCCATATCCGCCTTCTCTATTTGGTAAGAAGTATTCCTCATCACATGAATTGTCCTCTTTCTTTCCTCAATTCCACTAAGAAGTGCCGTTAAAATACGTAAGCAAGACACTTAGGTCACTTGAAAATCCATATACTCGAATCGATGTGTTCTTGTAAGTCATGTAATCCTAAACAAATTTAACACTTTAATTATTCATGTCGGTATAAACAAAAGACTAACCTAAAGTTTTTTGCAGCCTCAACTTAAGTGGTTGGGAGTTCATGATATGCTTAGGCCTTCTTGGTGCCTCAGTGTAAGTATTCATTCACACACACACACAAAAAAACAAGACACATTTGTGAATATATTACCTATGACAAAGTTGTTGTGTGATAACTTGGTATATAATAGTGTGCGCGTCGCCAATGAACTTGGAAGAGGAGACGCTAAAGCTATAAAATTTTCGCTCAAAGTCCTGCTTGCTACTGCTAGTATAATACAGATCATTTGTTGGGCCCTTTGCTTAATCTTCGGGAATAAACTCGGGTACCTATTTAGCAACGAAAAGGCCGTTGCAGAAAGCGTGGGGGATCTCTCGATCCTACTTTCTATCACCATCTTGCTTAACAGCATTTTCCCTATTTTCTCAGGTTCATGCTTCCCTAATCAAGTTTCATCACATTACAATCGATTAGTACTAATTTATAACATAATATATAATTTGGATTATGTTGTTTCTGGTATGATCAGGTGCAGCAATTGGGGCAGGTTTGCAAACTACAGTTGCTGTAGTCATCATTGTTTGCTTCTATTTGATTGGAATACCAATTGGGCTTGTACTTGGATATGTGCTTAATTATCAAGTGAAGGTAAATATATTACATGCATGTTACATCTTCTTGTTAAGATATCAATAATTGTATCAGATTTTTTATGGTATTAGTAAAAACAATATATCTTTAATATGGTAAAATTTATGAGATTTGGACATGTATATAATATTTGTTTTGCAGGGTCTGTGGATTGGAATGATATGTGGGGTTGTTACTGAAACACTGGCACTGACCTACATGATGTGGAGAACAAATTGGGATGAAGAGGTATACAATGTAGTAATGATAATGCACTTTTTGCATAATAATTTAGATAATTTTTTAATTTACAACCTTAACTTTAATTTTTTTTCTGATACTTAACAGATGAAATGAAAACTTAAGTTTTATTAATGGATATACTGTCGCTTCATAAAACGTTTCGTTTATTTTTACAGGTAACCAAGGCTACAATGCGCCTCAAAAGGTGGTACCTGGAAACTCCAGAACAAAAGCCTAATCATGCTTAAATTCCAGGGCCAGGACCTGAATTGTATTGAGGAACTGTACGAGCAAAGTAGGAAGAAACAATCAACTACTACAAATTATTTGAATCATTCTGCAGTTTGTGTTTAGTCCTCTCATCATGCATCCTTTTTATCAATGGTCGAATATTGTGGAATGGAAAAATATTACTCGAATGTATAGTTAAGTGTCTATGGTGATCATGCATATTTATTTCTGAATATGTAATACTTTTCGAACTATATAAGACCAAAACAACTTAAAAATCAAAATGAGGTATTTCAAAAAAATAAAGAAGCTATTATGCATAAAATATAGTTACATAAACAAGTTATGACAATGCTAACAAGAACATTTTACTGAAGTAATATACCATTTTATGACTAAAACGCCATTAGCTCGGGGCTCGGGAGTATGAGTATGACAGTGAAAACGATGATGTTTTATAGTTAAATCGAACGGAGTCTACCACAGCAAAACTTCACATTTCTTTCTTCGTTCTTTAAAACAATGACAATTTAAAGCACACTCCACTTTAATGGTTGCAATGGACGACATAACTTCAGAATCACCTTTTAACAAATTTTAAAGGCACTACAAAACATTTTCCATGCATAAAAGATATCAATCATAAAATACACAACTGAAATTCTTCTCTTGGGTTTATATAAATAGGCAAAGGAACAAAAGGCAAGCAATATGAAGATTACAGAGCAACTCCTTAACCATACTTCATATTCCAAACTTGGGGTCAAAACTGATGCAACTCAGACAACGAAAACATAAAAGGAACCATGAAAACTCCAGAGTCACAGATACTACATCCAGTGGTCTTTTTCTTTTTTTATACTAAACATGTGATCTACATCACAAATAGAGCAGGAAGAAGATCACATCTCATTGGCAGGTGGTAGTGGAGTTTCAATGTTAGAAGGCATTAATATGTTAAAACCATCTGCAGCAGTGGATATGAGCATTCCAGGTATCTGTGAGTGCCAATGAATTTCTTTCAAGTCCTTCTGACCCTGCACGACAAACAAACACAACTCAAGGCTTACATTAGGAATGTTGTAACATGTAAACAAGATTCTTCATTTATGAAACACTCATAGAAGCCGTTCTTCAATACTATATAATAAACTCACTAGTACCTGATGAACAAAGAGTAATTGCGGTGGCAAATCTGTGGGGGCATTTACTACTTCGTTTGTCTTGGCTTTGAACTCAGCCTCTTCTTCCTCGTCTCTCTCAAGAGAAAGGTCCCATATACTGAGAGCAGAGAATTATTTGTGGATCAAATGCAAGTTGTATTAGACGAAGCTATATAAAATATATAAAGTTGGTTAAGAGATTTCCTACGTCAGTTGATTGTCTGCTGAGGAAACAGCCAAAGTGGAGGCTTCGTGTGGACTCCATTCAATAGATGTAATGGGATGTTTATGGTACTCAAAATGTGCCACAACTGCGTCTCCTTCCTGCGCAAGAAAAGCAGAAGTTAAAATATTGCAGGCTATCATCTTTAAGTCTAGTATAACTAGATGGAAAAAAATGAATTCATTCTTTTGTTTGATTTCCAAGAGGAAGTAAGTTGGGAAGATATAATGGTCTAGTCTCACTTGTCTCACAACTGTATGACAAGAAACATCACTTAATCGTACTTAAGGCTCATATTTGATTTTGACGATCAATGTACCCTTTTCACTGACAACCCAGCAGAAACTTAATGCACATACAAACATAATAATACTAATAAATTTTTTTTATTAACAATAATAGTAATAATGGGAGGTACGAGTACCTTGAGCAGTCTAAGATCTCGAATGGAGAACGTCCCATCATCACTACCCGATGCCAACATGCAGCTTGCCAGGCTAGTACAAGATATACACATTGTAATCAGTATGGCTCAGAAAATGATTGTAACAGTTTAAAGAGAGAGGGGATCTTTTCACTACCTGTTCCATGTAATAACATTAACATCAGTTTTATGTGCTTTAATAGAAACTGCAGGAGATTTTCCCAAGCGAGTATCCCATATGGCAACATGTCCATCAACAGAGCATGAAGCAAAGACATCTGGTTCGGTTGGACTCCACTGAATATACAAAAGCATCCTTAGTTAGTGCTCAAGCCACATTGATCTATCAAATAAAAGCAGCTGCAAATGATAGACACCTACCTGCAAATCTTCAACACTTGCAGTATGCCCAACAAAAGGATTGCTATCAACACTCCATGTCGAATCTGATGCCGGCTCCCACATATGAATACAATTCTTACAATCCCCTGCAGACATGAAGCATAGAATATATCATTTTGACTAGCCTCTAATCAGCAATACAAATACAAGGAATGTCATCTATCTTCTTAAGTACCAGTTACAAGCCTTCCAGCAACAAGAGGGCTCCAGTCCATGGCGTAGCCTTCATCCTTGTGTCCACTAAACCTAAATAACGGAGCTTGATTGAACAGTGAGGATCCTCCTCCGTTTAAAGCTTCGGTGTGTGATTCTGCTAAAGCATTTAAATGAGTGCTCATGTCCCACACCTGCAATAATCACGACACACACAGGAACTATTAAATTCCGGCCCTCAACATGGAAAAGAGGAAATGAAGCCTTTCCATTTACAAATACCTGAACAAGACCGTTATCTGCCCAAGAAGCACAAATATGGGGGTTCTGTCGCATAGCACGTATGCGGTTAACACCTCCTGCTTGATGAGAGACTTTAGGTAGCTGTAAAACAGGAGAGCCACCGCCACCGCCACCGCGACCTTCCTCTTGGTCTTCTTCATCGTCACTTTCCGTGTCGGAACCATCATCATCTTTGTTTGGCAATAAATGGCGCCTCTTTCCAGAAATATTAGATATCTTAAATATTCCTATGGAGTTGGAGGAAGCTTTGTCCGCCTGCGTTCCAGCAATACAATATGTAGTATGCGGAAACTCGGTACGGACCAACCCCAGTGAATCGTGCAAGATATCAAAACTAGTAATAAAACAATAAATTCAGCTACAAATTGAATTGATTGATAATAAAACAATAAATAAATAAATAAATAATGTTAGCGGCTGCTAAGGTAACCTGAGACAAGGCCATCCAATGTGAAAAGCATGAAGAGAATTGTAAGCAGAGAGATCACATTGAAGCTCTTCTCCCTCTTCCAATTTGTCAACACCAGGCTGCCAAACCTTTACAGGAGGACCTGATGCTGATGCTGATGGATTTGTTGAACTTGATGATGACGATGATTTCTTCGAACCCTAATTCAATTAATTAATTGTGGATTTATCATTATTGATTGATGAAAGCAATAATACTGAAATGAAAAAGAATATAAAAAAATAGAAAATTGAACCTTGTTAGTAGCCTTGCGTTTTCCTTTCAAGCTACGAACCATCTTTCAACTGAATTTAATTGGAATTTAGTCGCAACAAAACAGAGAATTTAGGGTTTTGCAGTGACGGGGTTTTTGTTTATTGTGCAGTGAAGAAGATGACATAAACCCTATGGGCCTGGGCTGGACCCAATATGTAATGGAGGCCCAATGACATGCAATTGGAACAAATTATTCTTAAATTATTAAAAAGGTATTTCGATTGCAACACACTATTTATTTATTTATTTAAACACTATTTATTTATTTATTTATTTATTAAGTGCTACTAATTTAGTACTAACAAAAGTTACCATCTTTTTATAATTTTGAGAATGCGTAGGGGGAGTGAGTGTATATCTGGAACCATAGTGCCAAAAATACTATAGCTAAGAGATCAGTGGCACAACTTACAAGTTACAATGTATACTTTAGCGCAAAAAGGAACATGCATATATATATTTGAAGAGAAGATACGCCAGCGCAAAACAGGACACGAACTCAAATTTTTACTTTCACCGAGCTCGTGACACGTGGACTAACCCACGGTCGCGTTTTCACAGTTTATCAAATGATTCCCCTAAAATTAAATAAAAATTAAGTGCTATAAATACACCACGATATTAAGTGCTATAAATACACCACGATGAAAGGTCAAGAGTTGAGAGATTATTAGGTGCAACAGTTGTAGTAAGATGAATGTGCATCCGATCAGTTATTGCTACAAATACACAGTGAGTAATACACAGTGGGGATGGAGTGTTAAGTGGTTATTTCTTACAATTTTATAAACTCATTTTAATCTTAGACATCGGTTTATCACGCCATTCATACAACAGTTGTACATAACAATATTTCCAAGAGTCGGTCCCCTTATTCGCGATTCAGAGTCTTTCCTATTTTGTCACAAAAGAAATGTAGTGTGAAGAAAAAGTATCTCAAACCACCTACTGTCACTATCTTAAATAAGAAAGGCGCAACACCATCATTTTGTGCCTCAACTAATTCTGTATGTTAAATTCCGAGTCTTGCATAAAACTCCCTTTTTTAATTCAACGCACAAAGTCAAAGATGCACAAACATTAAATACCTTATTCATCACCCAAAGTCAAAGAGTACTTCTGTCTTAAATACCTTATTTACTGAACTTGCACTCGAATGAGTGTCGACCCATATCTCTATTAGGTACACGTTCTAATGCAATTTCTGATTACCAAACAGTCTATGAGTATTTTAGGTTGTCAAGTGTCAAACACAAGAACGTTCAACATCTCTTTCTAGCTAGTAAAATATTTCAAACAAGTTTTAGTGCAAACTTTAGATTGCAAAAAAAGAATTCTTTTTAACTACAAAAATAACATCTCAATGTTCCCCCAATTGGAACCGTTCGCTCATTACAATATACAACATAATATTGCGCAATTACAAGAGATAACTATATCTCCTAGAAGCCAGCATCTCAATCAATGAAGGTATACAACAATATATTCATCAGGTATGGCAGGTGCATACTTCAATCTTTATCATAGTCAAAATTCCCGTAAGCTTACCACAAACCCGAGACAATATACATTCTGCGGGAAACTTTTATCTAGGCTTTGAGTCACTTCCCTTGCTTCGGAATGTTGATAGTGAGAAAAATGATCTTGGGGCTGTGTAAAAAGGGAGAAGATATGAGCTGTCAAAATCCAATTTATACATCCAAACAAACAAACAAAAAGGATTGATTTTAAGAACCTCAGCTTACACATATGCTCGTGGTAGAATTTATCAGCAACTAACGCATGCCATCATCAACCCTACCCCCAGCCCCAAACTAAAACAACAAAAGAAATGTATGTACGTACATCCCTCACAGCAACATTTAAGTCAGGCTTATGTGGTGATTTCCCATCCCAAATAGGCATCCAAAGATAAGGATTGCGGAAAAATAATTGCTTGAAAAGAAAAAGGATTGCCGGAAAAGTAAAGCATAAGTTCAAGCTGTTCAGAAAAGATAAATTGAAGTATTTAAACTTATCCATAAAGAAAATCTCTGCTTGTCATATATATAGAGAAGACGCGAAGAAGACAACTTTAAGTATCTAGAGATGCTTTCCAAAATACAAAAAGGGGTAAAACCAGCTTGAAAGTGTGATTAGGTTTTCAGTATTTAGGCTTTAGAAGAAAGAAGATCAAGTGTAGTGTTCTACCTGCCAAGTGCAATAGAATGAAGAAAACTGTTGTCTTAACCTTTACTTCAAACTATGAGGTCAAGATATGATCAGGTTGTCAGTTTAGCCATTCAAGGTACTTCTTTAGTAGGTAACTTCTATTAAATCTAAAACAAAAATACTATCATGTATTTTACCTTTAATTGAGCTTCCAGACATGTGATCCTCTCTTAGTTTGAAGTTGACTGGAGGTGCTGGGATAGAACTCTCTGCGGATTGAACTGGGTGCAGAAAAAGGTATACGCACGTCAACTATAAAGCATACTTGACCCCTTTCAATGTTTTAAGGGGAAAAATGGTAGAGAAAATCAACACAGGATAAGAACTGAAGAAAATTATACACCGACAAAATTTACAAACATATAACAACAATATAGTACATAAAATCCTCAGTGATTCTCTCAGACACCAAGAGTAACAAAAACCAATTGATTCCGCTAGACTCAACATAGCTAAAATAAGTGAAAAGAACAGTCCTGTCAAAATAATTTTTCAAGTGATCTTTGATTGCTGGGCAACACACAATGAAGGACGATTTACCCGTACGAAGAACATTATAACATCTTGAAAAAGAACAGTACAATATCAGACAATGCTCTGACGTTAGACAAAATTTATCTTATATCCTTGCGTGATATATGAAAGATGCTTCAAATATTAAGGCATTCTCCGATCAGTTTTTGTTTTACCATTTCAAACAATATAGAACTGCCAAAAACAGCTTTTTTTCGGTGTCGTAAATTTGACTTCTCAAAAGAGTTTCAAATATGAAATCAAGGTTTAAAACATTCTCAAACGTCCCCCCTTTCACACACACACACGCCATAATATATTATTTTTTTAAATTGTTACGTCAATCAAAATAACCAAATAATATAATTATAATATCAGCTCAATCATCATCAATTTAAATATTATTTCTCGATCCTCAAACTAACTTCATCGGACATACGCAGAGCCATGTACCACCAAGCATGCTTCTCTCAAATACACCCAAATCATCTTCATCTTTTGTTGCAATACCACTACATAGTTTTTGGACGTGCATTGTTTTCTAAAATTCAATTTAGGCCAATGTCCTAACCATGTGTAAACTGTCTTAATATTATTTGGAGAATTTTCAACCGATCCATTTAAATACTAAAAGAATAAAGTAAGCAGATAGATTTCGAAGCATTTCGGAACACAATGTCGAAAGAATTTTGGATGTTTGTATTCAATGCATCGCTAATGCGCTCGTAGAATCCACGTGACATGTTTAGTAAAGGCACAAATTAATCTTGAGTGATAAATGACCGTCTTAATGGATTGCATAAACTGGGATAAATATACATTTGCAGCCTTTAAATCATCTTCAAATTTTGTCATTATGAATCGCTACTGAAAGAAAGTTATCAGAAAACTTTTGTCATCAAAGCAAGCCCACAGAAATATATTCGTCATAGATTACATGATACCTCCAGATAATGATCATAAAGTAGTGACATTATGAAAATGAAGTAAAACACAAAGATGCATGCTAGATAATATTATAGCAGGAAAGAAATAACAAAACCTAATATATAGATCATATTTCACCTGATTCACTGAAAAACTCGCTCTCGTTGAAGCTATCATCAGATGGTTGAGCTTGAGAAAATCCCATTCTAGATTTCCTCAGATCCTCTGAAGACCGATTGGCCAGATCACGTCCATCTTCCGAATCATCTCCTTCCGATGTGGTAGCAGAGATCCAGTCAACTAAGTCTGAGCCACGAGTTTTCCTTCCAAATTTCAATAACCGTTTAAATCCGCTAGTCATATCCTTGCGGGATGAATTACTGGATGAATGGGCCACCAACATCGGCTTCTGAGCTGTTCCCCATTTCTTCCTCATTCGAGCGGCATCGGCCTCCATTTGACTTAAAGACTGTGAATTCCATGAAGCAGGACTTCCAATGGGGGAATCCACAGAAGCATCAACATCAGACATTTCGTGGGGATAAGAAAATGGATGTTGACCATGAGAATTCCACGACATGGGACTTTCCCCTGGCCAATCTTGCAAAGACTCCGTAGGTCGGAAGCTTGAAGTAATTTCACTGGGTAATTGTGAACCCAAAGCCCGGTCCACGTGAGAAAATGTTAGAGTATCATCACCATTTTCTGAGCCAGAGTTTATGAAATTATCATTATCCTGCCCATGTCTTGGACTCCCATTGTCCTCTATGTTGTTGCCTTCGGGTTCTACGGTCTCGAATTCTTCAAGTACTTCATGTTTAACCATACTCACTGGATCATCAGATCCAGAGCCCAAGATATCATTGTCATCATTGTTGTTTACAGGATCGGATACTGCAGAGGCCTTCTGTTTCGCAATACTTGCTCTAGCAACAAAGCCTGCACGACTACCCTTTTTCAGAAAAGGCTTGGGGCCACCACTTTTCAGAACTTCCTCATCAAATTTTATAGGTGTCAAAGAAACACCATCAGAATCCAGAGGAGAAATTTCCTTGAACTCAATTGGATTTGCATAGCTTTTTCTCAATGACTGTGATCTGAGTGACTTATCTTCCTTGACCATGGCCACTTCTTCAGCAGTGCTTTTGCTGCGGTTATAGTTCCTTCCTTGTGAACGAGTCACTTTACTGCCTCCAGAAGAAGGCTTCGTATTTTCTTTTCTCAGATCAGAGAAGTTGGGAACAGATTGTGCAAGAGGATTTTCAGGCTGCGTTCTTCGCTTCCCATAATTACTGGTGGAAGTTTTGATAGCAGATCTCGGAAGTGGAGCTGCTGAGGCTCGAGGAGTAGAGGACAACAAACTTCTGTTATTGGGTAAATGCTTATTTCCCTGTGTTTCATCCTCATCATCACTGTCCCCATAATCTAGTTTTTGCTGTCAAAAGAAACTTTTCCACAGTCGGTTAATAAGCAAAAAGAAGTCTAAACTCCAGTAAATCCTAAAATAAGAAAACAGATATAGTCAAATGGTTCCATTTATATGTGGCATATATATCCAGTAAATAACTATAAAACTACCTGCTCCCTCTTCAAAGATGACCTGCTATTATATGATCTGAGTCTCTCAGTACGTCGACGAGCACTGGATACTGAATCTCGTCTGTCTGCAGATCCTGAAAAACTGGCTTTCATCTCAGATCTATTCCTGTCAAGGCTATCCTGCATAGACTTAAGCCTGGCTTCTTTCTCCACTCTGTTGGAACTCCATTCCTCCTTAAGCTTTGCATCTCTCTTTTGCATGTACCGATCATAGAATTTCCCTCTGGAACCCTCTGAAACGCTAAGCTCATAAAAATTGTTACTCAAAGCATCAACTGGTTGCTGGCTGTCAGTTACTTTCATGTGAGAGGCAGCATCATACTTGGTCATGTTCTTTGAGCTAGCGGTAGGTTCAGCAGACAGGTAATTATCAGATAATTGAGAAGAATCATCTGGTACTTGTTTAGCGTAGGGTAAACTACTTGCAGGCTCACGACGAGTGTCTCCTAACTTGCCTTTACGGGCAGAATTGAATTGATCTGCAGGGACACGTTGTTTATGCTCAGCAAATAGCTTTTCAAGTTCATTGGCTTTCAGCTTCAACTCATCATTAAGCTCCTGATTTTGCTTTATTCTTTGAGGTTGCTCCGGAGGTGGCGTTGAAAAAGAATCATAACTTTCCTGAGGTTCTGTTATAACTTCACGAGTAAATGTTGTCCTGTTGCTTGCACTAAAACTGTTTTCGCTGCGTTTAACTAGTACTCTCTTACTCAATTCAGCTGATGGACCTTGTCTATTGAGCTTCATTCTCGGGGTTGCAGAATCATCAACGGTTGAGACAGAATTACTCATTACCTTCTCAGAGGGGCATGTTTTGTTCTCTTCAACCACTTCAGTTTCCTCAATAGACCTAACCTCTTGCTGGGCAGACAAGGAATCACTTTCAACCCCTCTATAGCGAGCAGCAAAAGCCTCTCGAATTCTTGAGCCAGCAACACCTCCAAATCCTCCAGATTCTACTGTAACCTTCTGATCTGCTTTCACACTTGTATGCTCAGCAGATTTGAACCTTGGTTCAGAATCTTCCCTTTGATTCGGTATTTGAAGCTGCCCACCAGCTTTGCTTCTAGAAGGCCTACTCTGAGTCAATGAAGAACCCTGATCCTCGTCTGCAGCAGTAAGTGTCGGGGAGGCACTAAGCTCCTCATAACTGTTAGAACCCTTCAACTTTCCGTGATACTTTAAGCCAACCATGCCCTCGTTTTCACCACCAGGCAAAGCATTAAACTTCTCTTTAGAGTATCCTTGATCATCAGTCCTGTCCATGGAAGACATAGCCAGATTCTTCCCTTGCCCTTGATCTTTCAAACCATGTCTTTCACTAGAACTCAGATTGAAGTTTTTCTTGCCACACTCAAAAAACTGTTCAGACTGATTAAAAGAAACATCATTCATTCCTCCATTATTAGCCCGAGCCGAACTAGGAACAACCCTCACCTCTGGCCTAACAATGGAAGAATTCTTTGCTGGATCATTGTTTGAGTTCAAAACTATCTTGTCCCCAGAAACCGTCACAGGGGATGGAGAATGCATGGGGCTCTCCACAGCCTTCTTTTCAGCACTCAAGTCAATGCTCATATCACTAGCTCCACTCCACCTCCTCAAAACCGCCTTTTCAGCAGCCGCACCAGATGACAAGTCAGAAGACAACCTCCGCAGCTCAACAGCCTTTGCAACAGCTGGCTTGGTCCCAGAGGTCTCCTTCTGTTTGTTCTCAAACATGTTTATCCTGTCCTGTACACTAAGTCGCCTAGATGGCTGACTTGACTGGATAGAATCAGGAATTGCTGAGCTATCATCTTCACCATGTTTTTCAGGGATGGTGTTTGGCTTGTTCCCATCGCAATTATCCCTTTCCACACTGGATTCTCTGCTAATAACGCGGCTAACGGGGCAGGAAAAGGATGGAGGATTTGGCTGTTGATAAGTGCTGGGTTCTTGGCGGGGTGGCGAGGACTGGTCATCATCGATGGACATATCTGACCCATATGAAGCACGGACTACCCGGTCTTCGGTTCCAGCCTTCAACGAGTTGATGAGGTTGGGCCGCCTCTCACATAGTGATATGAATTTGCTGCATGCTTCACTGTACAGACACAGTAAAGCAATTATTAATATTTGAGCAAAAAAAGAATACTCCTACCGTTAAGGTAATGAAAAATTGACATCCTTGTTTTTGTTCCATAAACAGCGGCAACCGGAGAGATGTTTGTAGAATTGCTTCACAACATCTAAGCACATCAGAGTTTTCAGTACCTCTCCAGCTGTATGCATGTTATTTACCTTTGCTGATACGTTAGCTTTTATGAAGCTGATTTGAGCAATAATACTGATAGAAATAATAGATAGAATATTATTTAAATATTACTTTCCTAGTATTTTAATTATTGTTAGGTTATGATTTAATAGTTTGGTAAGTTTAGGATTCTACCTTATATTGTTGCTTTTATTAAGAACTCTAGCTTTGGTAGGTTTTTATTACTTAGCCTATAAATATGAGGCTAAGGGTTTATTATTAGAGAAGTTGATGAATGAGTATTGATTGTTGTCTTCTCTTTGTTCTCTTCTTGTTCTTCTTATTCTATCCATCGCCCCCCTAAAATCTAAAATCTGGGAATTAATTCCCCAACCTCTATCAAATTGGCACCAGAGCCATTCTTATCCTTTTCATTTTTCGTTGCGTCAATATTTTCAGTTAAGAGTTAATCGAGTTCTAGAAAAAAAAACGAAAAAAAAAAGTCAGTCAATTTCCAGTGTTTTCAGTAGTTTAGGGTGTGTTTCACAATTTTCAAATTTCCGCCAAAAAAAAAAAAAAAAAAAAAAAAAAAAAAAAAAAAAGGCACAACAAACCCTAGCTGAGTTCTGCCGCCGCCATCGCCGGTGTCCATCCGTTCCTGCCGTTCTCTCCATCATCGCCGCTTTTCTCAACACCAATCACCAACGTCGCGGTTGTTAACACCACGCGACGCCGCCTCTGTCATCGGAACCCCACCACCCGTTACGCGACCACCATCACCGCCGTTCACATCAGTCACCTACACATTCGTGCCACCAGTCTCAGCAGTAGGAAATAGTAGGAAATCGCTGCAGATCGTTGCCATTCCCACCGCTTGAGTCGGCCGACGGATATCCAGTAAAGAAGAAGGATAATTACAACTTGGTCCTTTTGGGGTTAATTATATTTTGATCCTTGGGCTTGCTAATACTTTGCTTTTCAGTGGTATTTGGAACCGCTAAAGTTCTAAGGAGTGGACGCACTATCCGTAATCAGAATTGATTGGCTCGGGATGTTTCTCGGTAATGTTATTTCTTTTATGAATTTTGGACTTGAAATTATTTGTTGGCAAGTTTTGCATGACCATCATGAGTGAAATGACGACAAATGAGAAAATTGAGAAATTGTTTAACAGGATTCAATCAATGCATCTTACAATTTGTTCGATGAAGGATGAATTTAATGAAAGATTCACAGCATTAGAGATTAAATTAGAGAATAAATTGAATGCTCATATATCTCAGTGTCCATTTCTTACCAATGTTTCTCCTCCAATTGACATACATAATACAAAGGAAGTTGACATACATAATACAAAGGAAATCCAAGAAACACTAGATATGCACCATAAGTCTCTAGAGAATTCGAGCCCTAATAATTTTACATATTTAAACTATGAGATTACTCCATTGCCAATACCAACTCCTAATACTTTCCCCATTTTCCCATCCCATGTGGATATGATTACCAACCAAAATATTCTAGCCACTACTGATAGCAAGTTGTTACACTCATTGTCTAAAGTTGATAAGTCTTTGTTGGACTTGCCTCCAAATTTAATTGAGAGTCCAATTTTCAATAATAAGAATTTAACTATGAGTGTGAGCATTCTTCATGTTCCTAACTTTTCTACATGTTCCTAACTTTTCTACAAGTGCTACAGGTGGTTCTGTGACTTCAGTTTTGGTGTCTCCTCTACTTCCGATCCAATTGTTGGTTTTGGAGAAAGCCTATGTAGTCAACAACACAAGAGATGGGCAGTTCATGCATTTAGTTCGATGGAAAGGTCGTCCTAATTTGACAAGCTCCCAAGTTCACTCGCTCCACCTCAGTGGAGTTATTTCATGCAAACTCTCCGGGGGCGAGTTTTTTCAAGCCGGGGAGAATGATAGAAATAATAGATAGAATATAACTTAAATATTACTTTTCTAGTATTTTAATTATTGTTAGGTTATGATTTAATAGTTTGGTAAGTTTAGGATTCTACGTTATATTGTTGCTTTTATTAAAAACTCTAGCTTTGGTAGGTTTTATTACTTAGCCTATAAATATGAGGCTAAGTGTTTATTATTAGAGAAGCTGATGAATGAGTATTGATTATTGAATTGCCGAGCAATTGTTGTCTTCTCTTTGTTCTCTTCTTGTTCTTCTTATTCTATCCCTCGCCCCGCTAAATCTGGGAAATAATTCCCCAACCTCTATCAAACATTTCAAATCTGAGCTAAGTTTTACTTATTTATCTTCTCTTTTTAGCAAGTATCCAATTTTCTTCCTTTTTTTAAATGTGAGGTTGCATACTACAGACACATTTCAAATGCTAGGTGAAACGAACATTTTGATGTTAGAGCCACTTTACGCAATTCAATGGATTTATGGTGTTCTTACTTTAGGCGTTGAGCACCAAACCTATCTGCAAACATTTGTAGTTCAGAAACACTTTCCATATCAAAACCAGCAGCAGCAGCACGAACACAGGCAGTAGATAGGTTCTGCTGCACTGCAGAAAGTCTTACATCAAGAGCTCTCAGAAGTTCCTTTCTGTAT
The DNA here is from genome assembly GCA_948329865.1 of Linaria vulgaris. Taxonomy (NCBI): domain Eukaryota; kingdom Viridiplantae; phylum Streptophyta; class Magnoliopsida; order Lamiales; family Plantaginaceae; genus Linaria; species Linaria vulgaris. The sequence goes on from OX415253.1 coordinate 82,082,054, forward strand.
TGATGAGAGCAAAAAGATAATTATCAAAATAACAATGAGAGAATGATAATGGAAGAACAGATGGAAGGAAAAGCAATCAAGAATAAGACCACAGGTTGCCTCACTAGGCTTACTAGAGTTCATAGATTGCCATGTGCAAACAGTCTTGACGGCACAATGACTAAAGCATATACAGCAAAGACGGGATGAACGGAATAAGGTTTTGCCCCTTACGAATGAACCACCACAACTATAACAACCAAACTGACATTTAATTAAAAAAAAAATCAAATACAATGATCGCGACCATCAAAAAAGGATGTTGATTTCCAATATTATACGACACTTATAACAACTTAAATGAGTTTCTAACTCCATTGGTTTGAACTTTTAAATTATGCGGACATTATGAGCTAAATTTTCCAGAAAGTGTAGCCTGCCTCATCAATGAAATTATATGGTCAAAGATATAACAAAAAAAACCAATCATGCAGTCAAGTATGAATCCTAAAAACTAAACAATCTTATAACTTCAAGCCACTACATCAGTCCTTCAAATTGTTATTTAGAGAAGAAAAGATCAAGACCATCCTAAGCTCTATTTAAATCCAACTGTAGCACAAAAAAAAACTAAAGAGACCGAGAACAAGATCTCACACAAAAATATAGTTGCTATACCAATTCAAAATCAATTGAAAATTAGCTATTAGTAGAGGAGTAAGGAGGTAGTACTTTGTGGCATCATCTCCAGCTGTCACCCCACCTCCACCTGTAACAATTAGTTATGCATTTTCAAGTTAAACAAACTAACAAGCTTTAGTCAGAAAATAAAGGAATAAAACTTGGCATCCACTACTGATCAACGCATGCCTCAGCACCAGATGAAATAGAGGAAAGGAAAACTTTCCTCAAAGTCTTTCCGCAGCAACTGCGGTTGGGCCTTTGTCTTATAAAGTATGAAGGGTGATATAGATTCCATATAACATATTACTTCACCGAGTATCAAAGAGAGAAACCAAGTGCAGCATCACAAAAAATCAATCACAATACCTTCCCAATGGAATTGTTTGATTGAACTAATAAGGAACTTGCATACAACAAAATTAATCAGTATACATGAGCTTAAAGGAAATAAATTTGATTAGGGCCGTGATTAAGATCAAAAGTAGATCAAGCCAGTTTCAAGACCGTGAGTGTACACAAAAGTAAATGCAGTATTACATAGGAAGAATAAAGGATCTGGTGCACAGACAACTTAGCAGGGTCCTACTTACCAAAATTAAAATCAGCAGGCATGGGCTTGAGAAGAAAGAAAAAATGAAAGGGTTGTGACGTAAGGCCAAAAAGTAGGCCAAGACAGCTGAAAGCGGCAACCACATCAGATCTAAAGAAGCACACGATGTCCCACACAGAATTACCAGCTAATGCTGTTTGGATAGTCATCCAGTACAATGAAGATTAAGAACCTGACACGACTCAGGACATCAGAGTACATACTAAATTAGAGAGGCAATACCAGGGAAATGCACTCATGACACTGAAATATCTGGAAAATGGAACCCATTTCCTGGGCTTCAGGTCTTGACCCAAATACTTTGGCTACGATTTCCTTCTGGAGTTACAAAAATAATGCAACTATACAATACCACCAGGTTTCTCAAGTTATAGATACCTACAACGCAGCCAACTACCACAACTGATATAGTAGTTTCCAAGAAAGTCGGTCCAGAGAGTAGATTCAGACCCCCCCCCCCCCCCTCTTGATGCCATTTGTCACAGAATGACAGGTAGAAGCCAACTGATAGTAGGCAGGGAGTTATGCAGAAAGATTGTTTATTCACTATCTAGATTGTGAAATGGACTATTTAGAACAGTCATCTAGGATGTTTATCATGCGGAATTGGAAGATGTAAGCCAATTGCCTATACTCAAAAATAGCTTAACATATATTAGAAGCAATTATCTTAAATATTTCAAACAGGGCACTTGACTGTTTATTTGAAGTTAGCTCTGTTAATACTTTTGCAGCAGCAAAGCATCTTCACTTTATTTTTCTTTTATTTTCCTTCACGTAATTTGCTCTATGAGAACAGCCAATCAACAAGCAAACCACTTTAGGGGCATTGTCTTAGGGAAAAAGGATTTTTGTTGTATATTAGTAAACGGGGACTCGAAAGATGATTGAAGACTTATGAAAATGAGGGACACCTGATAAACTCAACTTAGTCATGCCTCACCACGCTAATGTTAAGTATTGTAGAATTACATGCTGAACCTTTTACAGAAATTTATTCGCAGAAACTTTGAGTTCTTCCATTAAGCAATATGCAAGTAAGACAGAACTTCAAAAGAACAAACGGTATTCTTTATTGAGTAAAAGAACAACAAAGAAGACGTGCAGTTATCAAGTTCTTTTATGGGTTTGCCACTTCCTGATCCCATAAGCAATCAAAAATAAAGCGAAAATTATAAGACAATCGGGAAATTGAATATCATACCAGAAAGCTGGTCCCCGGCTCCCTGAATCTGATGAAAGCAATGATTTAGTCCAACACCATTCACAGAACCATCAATTGAACTATGTGATCATGAAGAATCAAATACCTGTGAATAAATTTTCCGGGCAGCTTCCAACTGTGACATCTCCGCGTCAAAGGTAGCGACCAGTTCCAAAACTTCAGGTGTGCTTACAAATCTTACAAACCTGAATATGAAAAGTCGTTGAATGTAAAATTAGATTGATGCCGCTGCAAATTACTAACTCACAAATGGTATTACCTCTCAAGTGTTCCCTTGGTGAACCACGCTTCAGCATTTTTACGCCGACCAACTTCAAGCTTAACCGACTGAGCAGCAGAGGCAACTTGTTCCTCTGCAATCTTCAAATGTGCAACAAACGGTTTAAGCAACCCCGCAGCAAGCCTCTCCGTGTTCCCATCACTAGAAACGAATAGTTCACATCTGGACAAAAAAGGAGCCTTGATTAAGTAACAAGTACTTCTGACGCTGTCTTAACGCTTATGGAAACAAACTAACCGTGAGCGCTTTGGCGACAGCTGAAATACAGCATAATCTAACGGCGTGTCTGGCTTCATACTTGCCATATCATGAAAAGACACTATTTTACTAGTGTCATATACATACGCCAACTAGCAATCAGGCAGATAACGGAGATCCACGGCCCCCTGCATTCACATACAGAGGTTAGACCAGATACCTACAGGCAAATTCCTTCTACGACTATGATATTCCGATGAATAGTAGCAGAAGCAAGATCAAAATTCAAAACCTAATAAATGCACCTTAAATATAACTATTTATAATCATCAGAAAAACAAATAATGTACTTCAATTGAACGTCAGCCAACACTAAAGCAACAAAATTCACTCAGATCTGATAACGCACAACAAACAATGCAGACCGCTAAACTCCGCCGCAACTCGGCATTACCCCCAACTCAGTATCAGCTCAATCTGCACCAATGCGGCAACTCTCTAACCGACATTTCTCATTACAACCAACTTAATTAACTGAATAAAAATCAAACCCTAATACATCCAAAAACAAAACTACTGAAATTCAAACAAAAATGCAAACCTTAACAATGTCGGCGGTGAGATCTTCAGTTGTGGGACCCGATCATCGGATTCAAGATCAAATTGGCTGCAACAAAATCAGTCAGGTTTTTTTCAAATGTTAAAGATGTGATTTTTTGTACAGGGTTTTTGTCAAAGGTTTATGAAAAAAAGAGGAACAGATATTATTTTAGTTTCTGCTCGTGTTTTTTTTCTCTCTCTCTAGAAGAGATGAAGTGCAGAGGAGAGAGAAAGAGGAGGAGGTAGAAGAAGAAGAGTGGAGCTGTGTGTGTGTGTTTGATTTTGATAACGTTATATTGTATTGTATTGATTAATAATAATATTCTTTTGTTTTTTACTGCATTTTATTTTTTTCTTTTTTTTCTTTTTGTGGTTTTGTTTTTTAAACCTTTTTTGATTGTTGTTTGAAATCCTAAAAGAAACAGTGCAGGGGACAGTCAGTAATGTTGAAATGTGAATGTCTTTTTCTCTTTCAAAAAGAAATTCTTAAAACACATATTTGACATTTGTTGGTGGCATGTGAAATGCCACGAAAGCCCATGTGTCGTCTTTTTCTCTCTCTCTCTCTCTTTCTTTTTTTGCTTTTTTGTAGTATTTAGTCAAATGAATTTCAAAATTTCAATTGTATTTTAGTCTAATTCTAGGACTAACACATATAAGTGGTGGACCTTTTGGGGAAAATTTTGTTTTGTTTCAGATTTTTTTTATATTATCTTACGAAACAAAATAAAATATTTTGGGAATTTTGAAAATGTAAGCAAATACCAAACCCTGATTGAGGCTTTGTTTTTGCAACAAACTATTTCAAGAAAGTAAGGACTTGATTGTTTTGAAAATAAAGCCTCGTGAGTATTAGTAGTGATGGGCATGTTTTTTGTTTGATCTACATAGGTATTTATACGATAAGTCCCGTCACTAGAACACATGTGGTAAGGTTCCTACTCGGCTATTTGTTCATATCCTCTCCCTCCAATCAATAATACTTAGATTACCTGCGGAGCAAAGTGACAAAATCATCCTTACTATTGCCCAAAGAAAATACGATTTTACCCTCTATTGAAGCCTTTCCTCAAAATTAGAGTTCACGTCTCCTCATTTTCTATCCAAGCTCACTTCGTTCGAGAATAAGTGAAGTCATCGATTCGAGCATCGCTGCCTATCGAATTGGTAGTTACCGACAAATTTAATTCCAACTAATTGGCCTAATGCAAGTTTCATTGTCGATATGATGATGTTATTTCTCATTTTCAAGAAGCTAGGACTTAACATCAATCCTTTCGATTGTTTCTTACATGTGGTGTTAAAAGTGAGAAAAGGTTGCGCAATCTCTTGTAGGTCGAATTTGACAGAAATTTTCAAATAAGTACATTTGTGGGAGTGAAAAACGGGCGTCAGTATTAACTAAATTTTGGGCACATGTGTAGTGTTGTCATGTAATTTTAGAACAGTTATACAGTTTCCCAATTCTTGGTTTGATATAAAAGTAATAAGTTGTTAAGCTTATATGATACTATAACCCGAAAAATGATGTATGAATTACTCGGTTGTGATGTTTTATTTTGGTTACCCTAACTTGTTGCTAGTTATTGGTTTGAAGACTTTTTTTTATGACATGGAAAACCCACAATAACTACATTTGGGTGCGGATTAGGTAAACTTACGGATTAAAATAGCTTGCAAACCTTGTTCTAGCGATATAAATGGATTATCCTCCTTAAACAATGAGGCTTCAGGTGTCGGTGTTAGTACAGGCAGTCGCGCAACCATCCCCGTTTTTTTATTGCGTCAACAAGTCAATTTGTTGAAGTAACCATGTGTAACCATTACATCTATTTTTTCCCAATGAAGTATCATGGACTTCAGTGTTTCTCTTTGCTGCCATAGTGAAGGAATGACATGTCCCTGACGCCAATTGAAGTCTCTAGTGGAAGCCATAAGAAAAGATGAAACAACACAAAATCAAAGACTCGTTGATTCCGCCATAGTTCATGAGCCACACAACCCTTATGTCATTACCACGACCAGCTATTTGTCTTCGTTGTCCAGGTTCCACAATCCTAAGAGGACAAGGGTTTGGGTCCCCTGGGATGCCACTAGTCTTTGTAGGGGAGAATATCTAGATTCTATGGGCTATGCTCCAAAGTACACGCACCGCCGCCACTGTTTGTGCGGCGTGGGCATGGGCTTAAACCTGGCTTGGACTTTCCCTATCAAATATTTATTATTTTTAGACAATTTTAATAAGTAATTAATTAAATATTCTAAAATTAATTGCAACAAATAAGTAAATAATATGATTAGTTGTTGGTATTTGGCGAAAAATATGGCGAATCAGTGTGTGCAAAATCTAACGAGAAAATGTAGTCAGTGAGCAGTCGTCGCACCTAATCAGCACAAATGGGTACATACTGACCGTGAAATGGTGTAAAATTTTGGGAAAAGTTGTGGCGAGAATATGACGTGTCTGCCCAGTCACCACGTAGGCCACCTTTCAAATATATACATAGACCCCATACATCTTCCAAAATCACTCATTCAATACATTCTTTTTTTTTTATGTTTTGTTCCAAGAGTTAAAAACATTCTTTTGATTCGGTGTTCTTATTATTTGTTGTGCTACTATATTAAAAATTAATTAATTAACGATTGCCAACTAAGGTGTAAGAGCGGAGCAATAAAAGAGAAAGAGTTCAACTATTGCCTCAACTTTAATTTATGTTATATTTTTCGATTTACACCTGTTAATATGACACAAAAAACAATTAAAGCATATGCATATTGTGAAGAATCTCAACAAAGTGAAATGCTAAATTAATTAACTATCCACATATATGTTACATAGGCGTCTTACCTCTGTGTGTAGATATTCGCGCAAAATACTTCTTATAGATAAATGTTTAAGACGGTGATATGCAACTTCTTACATCTATATAGGGCCGACGTGCCCTAACTTAACACAACATAAGGACAACTTACCTATTTTCTTAACGATTAAAACAAAACCAGAGAAAAGAAATTACCTATTTTCTCATAAGAGGTATACGTCCTATAAATTTAATTTAACGCAAGGAACACAATCATGATTTGCCTATTATTTTAGCAAGGGTTAATAATGTGCTTATTTCAAGAAGATTGGCTAAAATATATACCGTTTCATATTGTAGTAGTTTTAATTTTTTATCCCCCCACCCCCCACAAGAATTATGCAGGTCGATCGGGCATTGAATCATTCCGTTAGATTTAAAAGAACTCAATACCCTACTGCATCTGAAATCGATCATATATTGGTGCATATGGGCTTCCTCCCCACCCCACCTCACCTCCCCCCCTAGAGATAAATATGAAAGCTTGGATTTGAATGCAAAATTAAAGTGGCCCATCAATGTCGGTGAGGATAATGTGACTTTTTGGGTACACTTCTTTCTATTTTCTTGTAACGTTTAACATGTTTAGGAGTAGATATACCTGGAAGACATGCATATGCTATACGTATATATCTTTCCTTACATTTCTATATAGTTGCCTAGTTACCTAAGTAAAAATAAATAAAATTAGATAGCCAACATTTTGCAAGGACAAACAAGCGGAATTTACCAAAAAAAAAAAAAAAAAAGGACAAACAAGCGGAGTGATCTTTTGGCATAAGGATTCTGGAACAAAAGAAAGAGCGGTATTGTGCTTCTTATTTTTTTTAAAAATAAGAAAGATTATACATGATTCTGAAAAAAAAATTAGCTATCATACATGGATTTTTTGTAAAGAACACATGGATTTTATTTTTCCACGTGATGGTTTTGACTTTTGAGTAGCGCTTATCTAACAGTACTCAAGTAAATAATTACAGTCTTACAGCCGGTAAGTATGATGATATTTCGTTCCTTGCTATTTTCATTACTTATATTTCTTTGTTTTATTGTGTGTAAATCGGCTGCTAAATTGAATTATTTATAACAATAAAACACGTCAGATTGTTTTATATAATATTCAAAGATCCCAAATTTAAGTAAAGAAATACAAACAAAATAAAAATAATATATCCTTGTTATTGATGGAAGGAAATTAGCCCATGTGTAAAATGATAATATATTTTTTACTTTTATTATTTCTTTTAACTAAAATCTCTGCAATTAAATTATTTATTAAATTAAAAATAAGGCTTGCCAATTAATGGTTTATTTATGGCGTGTTCTCTTGAATACATGTTTTAACGTTTTAAAATTTTTGGGTGGAGGCACGAAATATATTGTCTTAGTAAAAGGCAATTAATTAACCCTTATGTAAAAATGAGAGTATTTTTGTTCCTCTTTATGATTGTTTTTTTGGTAGAAAGATTTAATTTATTGGAAGGCATTACATTGCAGAAAAGTTTGAATTTCTTGAAAAACCCCAATTTGGATGAAATTCCTCATTATCTTGAAACACCTATTAATCAATTATCTTTATTGTCTGAAAAGTTAAAAAGAATTAAAAAAATGAAGTTGCAGAACTAAAGAACTTTTAATTGCATGAGGCAAAACAATTTACAAAATCAATGACCGAATCTATAAGTAGCCGGTAACTGCATTAACACTTTATAAGAAAAGAAATGGACTGTAAGCATACAGTACTGTTAGATAAAGGATTTTCCATTAAGTCATAGCATAATTCGAATACTCTTAAGTATTAAGTTTAAGTAAACACAAAAATCATGCACACGTACCATTGTAACGAGCAAAAGTAATTTTAAATCTGCACGAGCAAGGTTTTCGGGATGGGAAAAATTCAAGAATAGTCCCATAATAATGTTCTTTTCAAATTTTAGTCCCATAACGACCCGCTCTTCAATTTTAGCCCCATATAAATTAGTTTTTATTAGTTTTGGTATTTGGAGCAGAAATGGAGAATTTTTTTCATCTCAAAGCGTCCTTTATTGATGTCGAGTTTTATATTTGGCCCTTATCATTTTGAGTTATCAATTTTAGTTTGTTAATGATGCCTTTTTTTTTAATCAATTTTCACCCTCCACATCCTCAATACTACAACAAAACGCAGCAATTGCATGGAAAAAATTCCATGCAATTGGTCTGATTTTCCATGCAATTGATCAATTGCATGGAAAAAATCTAATGCTAAAATCCCATGCTTTTGGTGTCCCGGCAAGAGAATTGCATCGAAAAATTTCGATGCAATAGGTGGCTGCATAGAAATTTTTCTATGCAGAGATGCATAGAAATTTTCGGATGCAAAGCTGTCCTGCAGCGAAAAAATCCCATGCAACAAAAGCCTGCATCGGAAATTTTCGCTGCATAACCCGAGAGCGGAGGTGCAACGTGGCGGTACGAGGGAGGTTCGGTAAAAAGGTTTGCATCCGAAATTTCGGATGCAAAGATTTATTAAATCTTTGCATCGGAAATTTCGGATGCAAAGTGTAAAGGTTCGGTTTTGCATCCGAAATTTCGGATGCAAAGTATAAAGGTTCTGTTTTGCATCCGAAATCTCGGATGCAAAGATTTATTTAAATCTTTGCATCCGAAATTTCGGATGCAAAGTATACGAAATTTTTTTAAAAAAAAAGTGGCGGAAATTTATCCGCCACTTTTTAAATATTTTATTTTAATTAATATAAAAAATTATTTTAAGTACATTCTTTTAAATTTTAAAGTAATATCTATACATAGTTACTTTAAAATTTTCGTATACTTAATATTTTAAAAACAAAAAATTTAAAACTTGTATTAATAATAAAAATTTGTTATGAAAACTTGTATTAATATTTATATTTTTTATTTTTCGTATATATACTTATATTTTTTGTATTTATATTTATATTTATTTTTGTCGTATGTCTATTTATATTTATTATTACTGTATATATATATTTATTATAAATTTAGAGAAAGAAGAAGTAGAGAGAGAAAGAAGAGAAAATGGGATGAATGAGAAGTAGAGAGAGAAAGAATAGAGAATTGGATGAATGAGAAGTGAATGATAAGTGGAGTATTTATAGGGAAAGGTTGCAAATTAGCATCCGAAAATTCGGATGCAAGGATACTATTTGCATGGGAATTTTCCCATGCAAAGGATACTGCATCGGAAAATTCCTATGCGACAGATAATGCATGGGAATATTCCCATGCAGCATCTATTGCATAGGAAATTTCCCATGGCAATACATATTTGCATGGGAAAATTCCCATGCAAAGGATACTGCATGGGAATATTCCTATGCAGCATCTATTGCATAGGAAATTTCCCATGCAAATACATATTGCTTGGCTGCGTGAATTATTACTATTTATAAAAAGACCTATACTTATTAAATTTATATTTATATTTTCGACCCCAAAAGTATTTTAAACATTGTTCGTTCCGTATTTTTGACAAATTTTAAATGTACATATTCCTCATAAGTTTTATTAAAATAGTGGTTAAAAAAAATGGAGGTTTGATGTCGTTTTCTATCTTTTGCATAATTAGATATTCTACCCCAAATATTTTTTAAACGTCTTTCCATACTCCGATTTTGACAAAATTTTGAAGAACACTTATATTTTTAATAACATAGCATATGGTAAAAAAAAATCGACGAGAGGACTTGATTGACACTCTCTACATGTGAAAATACAATTTTAGTATGATAGAGTATACTTATATAGGGTTTAGGGTTTAGGGTTTAGGGTTTAGAGTTGAAGATCATATAGTGTTATATTGTTTATTTGCGTCTTTCATTACTCCGTTTTTTACGATATTCGAAAGAACACTCCTACATATGGTATAAAAGATGTTGGTGGAAGAAAAAGTGGATTTCGAGTTGTTTTGCAACTTTTTACTAATTACATGTTCACCCCGAAATGTTTCTTTGTGTCTTTCGTTACTCCATTTTTTACGATATTTGAAAGAACACTCCTACTTATGGTTTAAAAGATGTTGGTGGAAGAAAAAGTTAAATTTGAGTTGTTTTCCAACTTTTGAATAATTACATTTACAACCCGAAATGTTTATTTGCGTCTTTCGTTATTCAAATTTTTACTATATTTTAAAGAACACTCCTACTTATGGTTTAGAAGACGTTGGTGGTAGAAAAAGTTAAATTTGAGTTGTTTTGCAACTTTTGAATAATTACATTTACAACCCGAAATATTTATTTGCATCTTTCGTTATTCCGTTTTTTACTATATTTTAAAGAACACTCCTACTTATGGTTTAGAATACGTTGGTGGTAGAAAAAGTTAAATTTGAGTTGTTTTACAACTTTTGAATAATTACATTTACAACCCGAAATGTTTTTTTTGTATTTTTTGGCATGGAAATATTTCCATGCAATTGCTATAATTTCCATGCGATTGCTTAATGCATGGGAATATTATGGGAATTTTTCGATGCAATTGCTATAATTTCCATGCAATTGTTCTATGCATGGAAAATTTTCCATGCCAATATCTCTTGCATCGCAATATTGGGATTCATAGTCAATCTTTGCATGGGATTTTTTTTATGCAATTGCTATAATTTCCATGCAATTGTTCTATGCATGGAAATTTTTCCATGCCAATATCTCTTGCATCGCAATTTTGGGATTCATCACCTATCAATGCATAGAAATTTTCCCATGCAAGTAATTATGCATTGAAAAATTCCCATGCAAAGATGAACTCTACCCCATTGCTCACTCTATTTAAGCACTGACGTCCATCCATTTGAATCACTCAACAATTCCTCTTCAATCTCTCAATACTTTTTTGAATCTCTCACAAATATAATAAATTTTCTCCTCCGTATGCTCCCTGAAGCTCAATTAAGCTAGCCTACGTTTGAAGGTTTGTTCATCATTTTTTGTACCTTAGTCAATTATGCATTAATTAAATATTTATGTTTTAATAAATAATTGTTTATTAATTTCGTTTAACGTTATTTTTTCAGTAAATATAACGAAGGATGAGTAATTGGTGGTCTGATCGACGTTGGATGTACGAGAGGCTAGACGAAAACGAACACTTGAATTATCATTTTGAGGTTGGTGTGTCGAACTTTCTCGATTACGCATTCTCGCATAGTAGTAATTTGAATCGTGGTCGAGCTCGTTGCCCATGTAGAAAATGCACCAACGCCAAATATTTAAATAGGAATACTATTCATATGCACTTGTATAAGTGGGGGTTCGTACCACACTATATGATATGGGCTTATCACGGTGACTTAGGTGACACCTCGGGGGGTAATATACACTCAAACGTTGAAATAGGGTCATCATCACATAGTCATGGGGGTCAAGGAGATGACCTAATGAGGAATATGGTCGATGACGCATTTGGTGGTCAATTTCTTAACGTCACTTCTAATATGGCAAGTGCAATCGAGGAGCCCAATAGTGTGGCAAAAGCTTTTTTTAAAATGCTAAGTGATGCAGAAGAACCTGTATTCCTAGGGAGCCCGACCACTGTACTAAGATGGGTTTCTCAGTTTATGTCGAACAAGGTATCACAAAAGCTTAGTAATGTATCTTGTAACAACACAATAAAAATAATTCACAACTTGCTCCCTCATGAATATCGGGATAAAGTACCTGAATCTGTTTACCAAATGAAAAAACTTATGAAAAGTTTGGGTCTAGGTGCAAAAACTTATGATGCGTGCATAAATAACTGTTTCTTGTTCTACGGGGAGTTCGAGTCCATCGAACATACGGCGTGTCCCGTTTGTGAGGAACCTCGTTTCAAACCCTTTCGAAATCCAAGAAATAGATACAAACCAATCGCTCGTAAGATGTTGTGGTACTTTCCGCTAACTCCCAGACTCCAACGGTTGTACATGTCTCGATCAATTGCTAAGCACATGACGTGGCATACCAATTGTCGTGAGAATAGGGATCACATGATACATCCGGCATCCGGCCATGCTTGGAAATACTTTGATAATCATCATCCTGATTTTGCCGCTGAGGATAGAAATGTAAGGCTAGGATTGTGCACCGATGGATTCGCCCCTTTCGGCAGCTCTTCGGGTCCTTATTCTTGTTGGCCTGTCTTTGTAACACCATACAATCTCCCACCAGATATGTGCATGAGACAAGAGTACATATTTTTAAGCCTTATCATTCCTGGCCCTAATAGCCCTGGGAAGAACCTAGATGTTTTCCTGCGTCCCTTGATTGATGAGCTAGTCTCTTTGTGGCAAGTCGGCGTACAGACGTGGGATAGCTGTAGACAACAAAATTTTAAGTTACGCGCTGCTGTTATGTGGACTATTAGTGATTTCCCAGCGTATGGGATGTTGTCTGGATGGAGTACGCACGGAAAGCTGCCGTGTCCTTATTGTATGGAGTACACGAAAGCATTCCAGCTTAAGAAGGGTAGGAAGACAAGCTTCTTCGATTGTCATCGCAGATTCCTTCCGTTAGATCACGAATTGAGGCAGAATGATACCGATTTCTACAAGGACCACGTAGAGACTGACCCACCTTTGCGTAGGAGGACAGGGGCGGAAATGAAACGTCATGTTGATCGCCTCCCTAATGTCGGTTTCGGAGAAGGAAGGGGGACCATCCAATGGGCTGGAACGAAGCACAACTGGTGTCGTAGGAGTATATTTTGGGAGCTCTCTTACTGGTCAACAAACTTGATACGTCATAACCTTGACGTGATGCATTGCGAGAAGAACTTCTTCGACAACATCAAGAATACTGTCATGGATGACCCGGAAAAGACAAAGGACAACATGAATGCGCGTCTGGATTTGCGAGAGTATACCAACCGAAGTGAATTGTTTTTAGTGGAGGGATCGGATGGACGCACTCATAAACCTCATGCAATATATTGTCTAACAAAGGATCAGAAGAGGCAAGTGTGCGAATGGTTGTGCAGTTTGAAGTTTCCCGACGGTTATGCTTCTGATATTGGCCGATGTGTTCAGATGCATAATCTAAAAGTGACCGGAATGAAAAGTCACGACTGTCATGTCTTTATGCAGAGACTAATTCCTATTGCTTTTAGAGACTTCTTACCAGATGATGTATGGGGTGCGTTAGTAGAGGTCAGCAACTTTTTTAGGGCATTGTGCGCAACTACCATTCGCAAAACTGATATGGCTCGCCTAGAGGTTGCAATTGTTGAAACAATGTGTAAACTGGAGCTGATATTTCCACCAGCATTTTTTGACTCCATGGAGCATCTAGCTATTCATCTTCCATGGGAAGCAAAAATGGGAGGACCGGTGCACTATCGATGGATGTATCCCTTCGAGAGGTATTCAACAACTGAATTTATAGTTATTTACATTGATTCACTATATCGTTCATATCTAATTTTTGGTTTATATTTTCAGGCGTATGTTCGATTTGAAGGGTAGTGTCGGTAACAAGGCGAAGGTCGAGGGATCTATTGTTGAAGCGTACCTGACGTTCGAGATGACCAATTTCTGCGATCATTATTTTGAGCATGATTTCGATACACGCCTGGTCCGACTGGGTAGAAACGAGACAAGAGTTGATCCTAATGATTCTCAACGACTATCCGTCTTTCGAAAGGTCGGTTCGCCAGTAGGACAAGCGTCTCGCATACGGCGGTTAAGCGCCGTCGAGCTCAAGGCTGCCGAGTTGTATATCTTTTTAAATTGTCCGGAGGTTGAACCCTGGATACGGTTAGTGATAAATAATATATAAATATTTATTAAGTCCTCGTACTAAAATAAATACATTAATTATTTTTCAAATTGTGTTATATCAGTGTTTTCGATGAGGAGATGTGTGTTGGGTTAGTCGATGATGCAATCCATCAAAGACGGAACGATCAATTTGTACGATGGTTCAAAGACATGGTATTCACCAATCGTCGCGAGTATGATCCGCGTTTGCTAAACCTAGCACTTGGACCAAAGAATCAGGTGATTAGTTGAGAAAATGGCTATGTGGTAAACGGTCTTCGTTTTCACACAGATGGATACGCCGTTGGGAAAAAGACGACGAACAGTGGGGTATGCGTGAAGTGGTGCAGTGACGAGCAGGAAGACACATATTTTTACGGGACTTTGACCGAAGTCCTAGAGCTAGAATACCAAGACCGAGAATCTATCTTCCTTTTCAAATGCATATGGTATGATACCAGCTCTCGTGGTTTGCGAGTCCACCCGTCATACCGTTTGATCGAGCTTGATCCAACGCGTCGTCTCCCGTCTGGGGAGATCGAACCATTCATTCTAGCAAGCCAAGCGCAACAAGTGTACTATACGCCATATGCATGTCAAAAGAACAGACAAATAAGGGGATGGTGGGTAGTGATTCACACTCCAGCGAGACACGTGGTTGACATGAGTTCTATGACTAATAAAGTGACAGAAGCTCCAGGAGTTCAAGGTCTACCTGAAATGGTATTCCAAGAAGAAAATGTTCCTGTGTCCAGATTGTTCGTTGACTTTACATCATTTAACTTGACAGAGTTATCAGTGGATGGCCAATCTATACCAGTGACAATTGAGGAGGAACCCGTGGCAGTGAGCAGTGGCGAGGATGATGATGACGATGAGGTTGACGAGGATGATGACGAGGAGGGGGATGATGAGGAGGGAGAAGAGGAGATGGTCGAAGATAATGACAGTAGCGACCCGGATTATGTTTAGTTCTAATATGTACTTGTATTTCAATTTTCAACTTCTCATGTATGGTTTCATTGTATTGTTCGACTATGTCTTAATTTTGTGATTTGTTTTATTTTTTTATTTAATAACAACTTAAAAATGAAACTTAGGAAAAGTAAAAATAAGGACACCACGACAAATAACAATAGACCCAATAACAAGAGTCCCAATAACAAGAGTCCCAATATAAATAACATATTTGGAATAAAAATTACAATAACAAACATAACACATAAGATCCACAATATCTAATCGGCATGAGGTGGGATACTAGGCTGGGGGTTAGAAGGCTGAAACTCGTTATTAAGCTCATCTACAAAGTTTTGAAATTCAGCTACTGATTCTGGATCCAAAATGCCAAACTCCCTATCAAGCTGCTGCTGCGTCGGCTGCTGTAATGCTGCATCCCCTCGACCCTGAGACCTCGGCCTACCCACATCCTGATACTGCACATCTCCTCGAACCTGAGACCGCGGTCTACCCACCTCCGGATACTGCACCTCCCCTCGCTCATGAGTCCTCGGCCTACTCATCTCATGGTACATCTCATCCCCTCGACCCTGGTGTGGTCGCTGATATGTCGTACGATGGGGCGGGTGCTGGTGAGACGACTCATGGTGTGTCCGCTGATATGTCGTATGCTCAGGCTCCCGCTCTCGACGAAGGATATGTGACGTGTCTGGGTAGTACATACCGCCCTCAGGGTATGGGTGGTAGTCATCACGATGCGGCGAGAAGGATCTCGAGCGATGTGTATACTGTGTACTAGCCTGAGGAGGTGGATGCGTACGCCGTGGGGTCAGAGAAGTGTGAGTCTGCGAACGCTGGGTAGGACTCCCTCGCCAAGCGGGCTGCGGCGGATGGTGGCGCTGTGTAGGCGAACTACTATGCATAACTACAGGAGAGCGAGTGACCGGTCTATCATTACCAGGAAATGGATCGTCTAGGCCCTCGGGTGGCGGTGGTCTATCCGGGTACGGCAAATCTAGGGGCTCCTGTCCGTTTTGCCTCGACATGTTTCTCAGACTATCCGTGAGTAGCTTGTTGTGCTCCCACTATCGTAACGACCACTCGTACTGTTGCCTCAGCCCCGACTGATACGCCGCATAGGCTCGACGCTGCTCATCCCTCATCGCTGCATAACGTGCGCTGTGCGTTGCCTCTCTATCCGCATAAGCACGAGCATTACTAGAGGCATCACCTCTGAAATGCGAATGGGTTTGTACCCCCATAACCGGACCAACTGCTGTGGTAGAAAATGTTTTAATCTGATTTTTCTTCATTGGTTGAGCCTTGAACCAGGTGTCGAAGTCCCATGGAGGCCATTTGCTCCTGTCTGGCCCATGTTTCCTCTGGAGCTCTTGCAGATATTTAAGCTGCAAAAAAAAAAAATGACAAATTCCAAAAATTCAATAAGTAAACTGTGGAATTTATAACTCTTAAATTATATTCATAGTAATAATAGATTATTTACCCAAGCCTGGTGAGCTTCATCTGATACCCACTCTTCCGTTATAACTCCTTCGCTATCTTTTGTTTCTTTCACTCGACCAAGCTTGTATATCTTCGCTATCGGCAATTCTTTAATCGTAACACCCTCATCTTCAGCCTGATTCACAAAACAATTAAAAATTAATACTAAAAATTTTAATACCACACCCTAATATGTATTTTAAGAACCAATTACCAAAAAAAAATATACCACTTTTTCGGCCATTTCTTGGCCCGAATGCCTCCCACCAAACCAGTTCCTCAATGGCGCCTTCTTCCTGTTGATCTTGGCTTTTTCGCTCCTATTCTTGTGTGCAGGCCCATCCCAATAATCATAGAAATCTTGCTCATGATTTTCTGGAATCCATATATCATGTCTATTACGATCTTCGTCGTTGTCCCTTATCGCCAACATTATTCTCTTCAGTGAGTTCAAGCATTCGCTATAACGATTGTTGCCAATTGTCTTCCAAACATTCCTAACTTTATACTCGTCGGCTTCATCCCACTGATATTGGCTCTGCGAATTTAAAATAATATAAACAAAAACATATGAAAAATAAACAACAATAAATGAAAAAAATATGTATTTTAATTAACTATTTTTAATATCTAATAAAAATTTCATTAAAAAAACTTACTTCAAATTCATTCCATGCGCTTTTCCTATAAGGTTCAGGAAAATCCTTGAATCGAAACCACGTGCCCTGACACAACTTCTTCAAAGTAGCAGAAATCGACGCACTAATGGCCGATTGGTCCCTCAACGCTCCAGTATATGGACAAAATGTGATCCACTGCCTATGATCGCGGTCACTTGGTATAAGTGCCCCTCTGCCCTGCCCTCGAAGATTTCTCGGCTCATCGTCATCGGGGGAATGTGATGGTCCTACATCGGCGGGCCCTCGTTCTGATGTCGGCCTGTCTGAAGCAATAGACGATGTCGGCATGTCGGAACCTAAGGCATGCGGCGACTCGGTGGTGGCAGTGCTGATCGGTGGAAGAGGCTCTATCTCGAAGCCAGCAATAAACCCATACGGGTCATAGTGCGTAGGGTGAACCGGCATATCATCATCATCATCATCAAGTGGGTTAAACGGGTGGACCGGGGGTCTACGTGGCTGCTGACTAGTAGATGCAGGTTCCTTCCCCAGACGCCTCCCCCTACGGGCTCCTCCACCCCTAGATGATCCCCGACCTCTATCTGCCATCTAAATTGTCCGACAAAAATATCAATATAATCCTCCTTAAACTTTAGTAAATTGCATATTTGCAAACAAGCCCAAACCTTCTTATTCCTAAAATATACTCTATTAAATACATTCAACACAAAAAAAACCCCAAAAACTTCGAATTAATAATCTAATTTCTAATTTTGTTTCAACAAATATTTTCTAAATTACAAAGTAACCTCTAAAGTTCAATAACCAAATACTCTACATATTTGCAAACAAGCCCAAACCTTCTAATTAATTACCTTATTCCTAAAATATACTCTATTAAATACATTCAACACCACAAAAACTTTAAACTTCAACTCATTCCCCAAAAAACCCCAAAAACTTCGAATTAATAATCTAATTCCTAATTTTGTTTCAACAAATATTTTCTAAATTACAAAGTAACCTCTAAAGTTCAATAACCAAATACTCTACATATTTGCAAACAAGCCCAAACCTTCTAATTAATTACCACACAAATTTTAAACTTCAAATTGAGACTATAACTTTCTAAAAACTACATTATCTACCCTCAAGTTTTGTTAACTACAAGTTATACCCCTAACCTTTTGTTAAACTACAAATTAAGCCCTAAATTCGCAATTTATTAAACAATTAAGCCCTAAAATTGTAATTATGCCCTAAAATCCCAATTACGCACAAAAATTGAAATTAAACCCTAAAATGGCAATTAATTAAACAATTAAGCCCTAATTATATTAAAATCGCAATTAAGTACAAAACTATTTTAACATTACACATAACAACACAATAATCATATTCACATTAACAAATAACAACAAAAATCAAAATTATAATAACAATTTTAAAATTGCAAAAATATAAATAATGGATGAAAAATAGTATAAGTTGCGTCAAATTGATCCTTGAGAAGAATAGAATTGCTTACCGGTATTTTTGGGTAATTTCCGGCGACGGTGGCGGTCAACGGTGGTCCACGGTGGTGCGGCGCTGTGTGTGTATGTGTGTGTGGGGGGTGTTGCGCGACGAGCAGTGTGTTTTAATATTTTTGCATCGGTTTTATCCGATGCAAAAATAGTTTAATACTTTCTTTTATTATTATTTTTTTTAATGCTGCATCGGATTTTATCCGATGCAGAGATATTTTATATCTTTGCATCGGATAAAATCCGATGCAGGGTCCCCTGCATCCGAATTTTCGGATGCAGGGTCAGTTGCATCCGAAATTTCGGATGCAGCCTACGTGGCTGCATCCGAATCATCGGATGCAAAGGCTGCATCCGAATTTTCGGATGCAGCCTTTCCGAGCCTAACTTTGCATCCGATTTTTCGGATGCAAAGCCTGCTTTTGCATCCGAATATTGCGATGCAATATAATTGCATCGCAATTTTCCAATTCAAACTATCTTGCATCCGAAAATAAAAATTCGGATGCAAGATTTTCTATGCTATTGCTATGATTTGTTGTAGTCTTACCACCAATGTTTTAAAAAAATGCACATGCACTCATTTTTTTTAACATTATTATTTTTATAGTCTATTTTTTATGTTTTCTTTGGCTATTATCGATCTTCAATATTTTCAATCTTAAATAATTTACCTGTAAGGGCAAATTAAAAAGTAGAAAAAAAAAAGATTAGAACCCTCTTATAATACGCCCTTTACTCAAACATTATAAAAGCTAATTATTAAGATTTTTCTAATTTTAAGCAAAAGTTTTGAACAGTCTTTTTATAAGCTATTGCAAATATCTTGCAATATCCTAAGTGAGAGAGATTTAATTTATACAACAGGCAGAAGCTTAGTTGGTTTTATTCTTATGATATATATACATTATAGTGTAATATAATGTATGCCTTTTTTTTTAAGAAATATATAATATTTGGATAGGCCAATAATTAACCATGCGAGTTACGTAGCAGACCAATATTATATTGGATAGGTACTTACCCAAATAATATATGACTTCCTCTAGCTAGTCTATGTGGTGTTCGCAAATTAATTAAGTTCATATTTAAGTTAAGTTTTAATAATTAAATGAAAACTACCTTTTTATCAGCTTTAAACTTGTGGAGATTTGTAAACATTAATGTTAACAGGTTTGGAATAATACCCGATTAACTGATTTATTTAGAGGTTCGGAACGCCATTATCCGTGGTTCAAAGAAAGTAAATGACTATTTGGGAAAAATTACGAAAATATCCTTCCTTTATTCACTGAACTTCTTATTCCGAGGAGCACAAATATGATTTTATGCTTTTTTGGGTGAGTTTTTGTATATCTTCCCTCCTCTTTCTCTCCTTTTTCTCCCCTCTCCCTTATATAGGTATGGGAGGGAGTATGTGTCACCATGCATGTGGTACAAGTGTAATGTTGCATGTATTACAAGTGTCCTTCTATAAGATAAGGTATATCTTGTTGACAAGGTGCTGACTAGGCTGATCATTATCTTGTCCGAGGGCTACGGGGAGTTCCGAGGGGTTACTTCTTCTGTTTTCTTCCCTTTGATAGGCGGAATCTTCTGTTTTCTTTTCTCCGAGGGGCTGAATTTCACGAGGAGGTTCACTAGTTGAAGTGAAGTGGGTGTCCGAGGAGTTTTCTGTTCCGGGGACAACTATTTCTTCATTGACTTCTTGAGTAAGATTTTCCGAGGGGCAGATTTGTCTCGCCAGGCTTGTAAGGTGGGCTCCGAGGGCATCAATGTGCATGTAAGGCGGTATTCCTGCGTATGGATCCCAATAGTAGGGATTCCGAGCGTTTCCTGCTATCGTGAGAGTAGTGGTTCCTTCGGGAATCATTCTCCGAGGGCTTTCTGGTCTTTGTTGAATGACCTCCTTGGTTGGTGCCTTCGGAGTAAGGGAGTTTAGTGGTTGGTGCTTTGAGTAGGACGTTGTTTTGTGAATTTTGGCCTTCGGGATAATGATTCCGAGGGCTTTGGGAGTGTTCAGCAAGGAAGTATTTTCATATAGTGGTCCCTCTTGGCGCAGTGATGGATATCCGAGTCGCGTGGATCCATCGGGGTTTACTCTTTTTCCGATGCCACGTTGATATCTTATTTTTATTCATCTTGACTTTTCAAGGGACGCTTGGGTGTCCACTCGGGTGTCACGTCGTACCCTAGTAGGATATGTGAGTTCCGAGGGATTCTATTATCTCTTCGGGTGCCACGTCATACCATAGCAAGGTATGCGACATACGAGAGTGACGATAGTATCGTCTTTGGGATTAATCCCTAATTTAAGGGTTAATCTTTCATATAATCCCTTATTTATTTTTTAGGGTTAACACTAGCCCCCCCAAATTTCAATTGCTCTCGTAGAGGCGAGTGAAATTTTATTTCGTGGCCTTAATGCGGCAAAAGGGGTTTTTCTTTATTTTTGGTGATTTTTCCGAGGGGATGGGAGTTTTTCCGTTCTTTTTTATGATTTACGAGGGTATTATATGTATATAAGTATACACTTAAAATACCGTGAAGTAAAATTACCGTTATGTTCTTGGGAAGTAACGGTTCAGATGAAAAGTTGTTTTTATAACGGCTCTTTCTAGCCGTTAGATGTCTTAAATGTCATTCATTCGTCCGTCCATTAACTTGCAGTAACGGCTAGCGCGTGGATTGACACGTCGCTTCCTGAGTGGAGACGTGGGGCGTGGGAAACGGGGCACGTCTTTAATGGCGGTCTCCTTATAAATATACCCGTCCGTATTCTTTTTCCCCATTCTCTTCGCAAAATCTTTCAATTTTCAAGCTTCCAAATCTTCAATCTTCTCCAATTTTTCTTAAGCAGAAAAGAGTGACTTTAATTCTTCTCAATTTTTTATTCTCTCTTACCCAACTCGTAAAAATCTCTCTCCATCCCAAAAAGTAGATGGCTTCCTCTGTCAACATGTCATCTGCCGCTGCTGTTTCTATGGATGCTCCTGTTCCCGTCGCGACTACCGTTCCCCTCGTGGGACCTGCTGCCGCTACTCATAGGAAAAGGGCGGCTGTCGCCGAAGGGAGTGGTGCCGCCGTCGCGAAAAAGGCTAGGGTTTCTAAATCGAAGAAACCCCCTCTCCGTGACTTCTCTAAAATTGAGAATGTCCGATCCGTGGTGACCTATGAGCAGGTCATGGATTTATTTGAAGCTACGGGGACTACAATGATGAATGCGACTATTCATATTCCTTCGGAAGACCAAAGGGCGTGCTATCCCCCCGCAGGTATGCTTACCGTGTACTTTGCGCAAGTGAATTACGGGTGGCGCTCGTTTATGCCATCTTTTTTCTGCGAAGTCTTCAAGACTTGCAAGATTTGTCCGAGTCAGTTGGTCCCCAATGGTTATGCTGCCCTTTGCATTTACGTGTTCTGGTGTATGATTAAGGGGTACGAGTGCAACGTGGACCATTTTCTGTCTATTTTTGATGTGGGAGTGTCACCCGGGGGATATCCCTTTTATCACGTTCACCATCGGGATCACTCGGCTAATTCTTCAAAGAGGATTTTGGGCGCGACGATAAGCTCGCACGGCGTTTGGAAGGACAAATTCTTTTACGTGAAGCCCGTCCGAGGGAAGTGGGATGTGCCCTACAAGTGGGGGGAGGGTGTGACTCCAATTCACACTTTGGCTGAGGATATGGTGCTCTCCCCAGTGATTGCCCAGCATGCGCTAATGGAGTCAGAAGACTTTCAATGGCTATTTGCGAGGGCTGGGCTTCACTTTGTGGTAGGGGTCAATGACAACATGAAGAAGCCGCTTTTTGTTCCGAGTATGTACATGGCGGCTTTCAGTAAGTTTCCTCTTCTTTATTCGCATATTTCTTTTACTCTATATCTATTTCTTTAAGTAGTCTTCCTTATTTTTCTGTCACCCGTACTAATACGTTTTTGTGTGGTGCAGAGGAGGTTATGGCGAGGTACTATCTGGTACCTGGTTCTGAAGAGGTGGTTCTAGGTGGACACAGCGAGGCTTCCGAGGGGGGAGGTCACGGGGGGGGGGGGGGGGGGGAGATCACGAAGAGGAAGGTCACGAGGAGGCGGAGGCGCAATCCGAGGAAGCAGGGATGGACGCGGGAGTCGAGGGTGTATACGAGAATATCCCACGTCCCTCTCTATATGCCGAGGGCATATGTCTGGATGTTGCTCCGTTGCGACAGGTGGACCCTAGGTCGGCAATGATCTTGATGCCTTCTTCCGAGTCCAATACTAGCAATCTTCCGAGGAGTTCGCAGGGGGTGCAATCTCCGATAGCCGAGGAGGAAGAATTTTCATCTCCGGGGCCAAATGTCATCTTGCTCTCCTCTCGGGATCCTTCGCCTGCTATTCCGGATCCTTCTCCCCTTCGCCCTCGTAAGCTTCTTATCCTTCTCCGCTTTCTTGACTTTAATATCTTATTTATATTGACTCATTATTCGAATTTCGTTTTTATTATTTTAACTGCTTACCTTGCTCTTGTAGAGGTTGATAAGGGGAAGGCTCCTATGTTTCCGGGCGCGGATCTGTTCGCTCAACTACTTCAACCAGACTCGGAGAAGTCATCCGAGGGGCTCGGCCAAGGTCCTACGGATCTAGTGAAGGATTTTGAGGCAAAGAAGGAAGTGTGGGATACCCTGCTCCGGGGGGAGGGTCCCTCGACCACTGCAAAAGTTCCGGAAGTGATTACAACGGAAGCAGTGGCCACGACTCCTGCTACGGCTATTCCTTCTCCGATAGGAGACCTCCCGAAGAGGGTTCCCCTGCGGAGGTCAGCTTCCGAGGGGAATTTTTCATCTCAAGTGCCTGAGAAGGAGCCTTCGACTGTAGGGGAGGCATACCATGAGATCCTTCATTTCTTCGGATCTTCTCTTGCTGCACCCGCGAAAGGTTATCAGTTTTTGCGGGCCAGCATGGTCTGGATGGAAACAATTGTAAGTATTAATCCTCTAATCGTTTTATTTTTAAATAATACCCCTGTATCTTTCCTTATGTTTCTCTTCCTGTCTTGTAGTCCAAGAAGACTCGGGAGGTCCTCACTGTAGTAGAGCAACGCCATTCGAGGGAGGTGGCTGAACTAGGATCTCTCCGAAAGCAGGTGACTTCTCTCCGGGCCCAACTCTATGAGGCCGAGTCAATGAGAGATGTTCTCCGAACGAAGTTGGAGGCCAGCGACTTCGTTTGGAGGGAAGATCAGAGAGCCAAAGAAGTGATGCGGCTCACTTTGCAGAGGATGTAGTCGGCTTACGACAAGCTAGAGACGTCCGAGGGAGCTGTTCGAGTCCAATTGACTCTTTTGGAGAAGGAGAAGAGGGAATCCGAGGAGCTTCTCAGTGCTCGGGTGGAAGCTCTGGAGAAAGAAAAGTTGGGGTGGTTGGAGCGAGAGCAGGAGCTCCAATCTCGGGTCAAGGAGTTAGTGGATCTGAAAATAGCCAAGATGGTGCCTCAGGAGGAGGTGCAGGCCCGAATTGACGAGGCTGTTCGGTACGCAGCAGTGGAGGTAGAGCGCCAAAGTGCTTCTTTGTCCGCTCGAGATTCCCTGGGGCATATGTTATGGGGATGGTTAGAGTGTGCTACCGTAGCCCGTGGAGTAGTGCCTTCGGGGGTGAACTTTGGTAGTCTTTTTGACGTCAAGAAGCTTGCCAAGCCGTCTCCTGAGCAGGTTCAAAATCTTCTCGAGATGTATGACGCGGTGATGACACCTAGAGGCTCCCCTGCTCCTCTTCCGACCGCGTCAGATCTTGGGGCTACTGGTTCAAGTAGGATTTCACCTCCACCCCCACCTCCACCGAGTACAGGGATTTAGAATAGGATCTCTTCTTTTTTATTTTTTCTCCTTTTGTAGCCTTTTCTTATGCTTTTGTAAATTTTTCCGAGAGCTTCTCGGATTTATGAATGAACAATTTGTCCTATTCCTACCTTTCTATTTTGTCTTATTTGTCCCTTAGCATGAGATATTAATAAATTATTAGCATGCTTACATATAAAACTTATTCTTTTTACTCTTCTTCAAAAAGATAAGCTAAAGACAAAATCTTTTATCTGCTGACTAAGTACACAACTTAGCAGGACGTGTCAAATTACATGCGTGTTTAAGAGTTATTTATCCTAATTAAGGACACTCATTAGCACGTGTCATACTCGTAGGAGTGGGTGGGACAGCTCCAGCTTTTTTTCATATGATTAATTCATCACATATAATATGTTAACAATGGTACGTATACTCATCGTTAAAAGTTATCTTGCTCTAGCAGATAAATCATCTTACTTTCTTCTTTTAGAAATCTATCTTCGTAAGACTTGTTTTCATTCTCGTAGTTGTACTCAATACTTTATTTTCGACCTTCGTATAAAAGTAAACGGAAAACTTACCATTAAAGATGATGCCGCCACATCGCAGGCATGGGGGGTCCACATCATCAAGTAGTTCTTCTCGGAGTCGTGCCCGAGTCGGCCCTGGATCCCAGGTTTATAGTGCCTCCTCGGAGAGTTCTTCCTCGGGACAACGTAATAGGTTGGTTGAGAATCAAGTGATCATTGGGACAAGTTCGTCTTCACGGGTGGGGAGTAGGTCATCGTACACGGATTCTCGAAGGATGGACCATATAAGGGATGTGTTTCTAGGTAGAGAACCGTATTCTCTTGCCGACGAGCGTTCTGAATTTAGCTTAATACCTTTGAGCCCCTCAAAGTTGATAGGTCGGGGACGGGTTGGTTCCGCCGTTAGTACTGTGTATGGAGAGTCTCTAGTAACTCTTTTTACGGAATTCAATCTGAATTTTGATGATTTTGATGTGATTGTGCCCTCCCCGGACCAGAGAGCATATGACCCTCCTCCTGGATTCCTAACTGTCTATTGTGATCAAATGCACTGTGGATTACGGGTGTTTTTTCATCCTTTTCTTCGATCGCTCTTCCAGTATTGGCAAATCTGTCCGAGCCAGTTAACACCCAATTCGTATCGCCTTTTAGTGGGATACGTCTTATGCTGCGAGCTCCTTAACCTTCCCCTATCCCCGTATCGGGTGGGGGCAATTTTTATCCTTCGGCCTTGTTCGGATGGAGTCCCCCTTTTCAGCCTGGCCTATCGGGACGTCGAAAAAGCCTTCACAGGTACTTCCAGTCCTCGCACTCGTAGGGGGGACTGGAGGCGGAGGTATTTCTTTGTCCGTTCGAAAGGTTGTTCGGCCCGATCGTGGGGAGTGCCTATCCGATGGGGCTTGGGATACGTTTCGCCCCTATCCGAGACGTTGGGGCGAGAGTGGGAGGAACTGAGTTATTCCGGGTTATTTTCTGGCTCGTACGATATTACCGGTCTGCTTGCGTGTCCTGAGACTCTTATTCTGGCAGGTCTTCAAGAGGGAAAAAGGAGAGAGAATTCGCCAATTCATCCTCTTCATGGCAATTTCTATTTTCGTAAGTCTGAAGATCTGTCGACTTCTCTTTTATCAACTTATGTGTCCTCGGGATCATCATATACTCTATATTTGTCTTGTAGGTGCTGAGATGGCGGCCTTTTCCATAGATCCATTTAATGGTGTTTTTCTAGGGCGAGCTCTACATGGTATGGGGTGGGCATCAGAAGGCCTTTCCAATACCTTCGTGGCAGTTACGAGGGCTGACTCCTCTTCGGAGAGGCAAGAATCGGGGGGTTCGCCCGTGGCAGCTCCCCCAGTGAGCTTTGTGATCCCTCTCAGGGCCGAAAATCCGACTACGGCACTTTCTCCGATAGACTATCCAGTGCCTCCCTTGGTGTCACGACCCTTTCCTCGGATTTCCGATATCGTGAATGTTGTGGAAGGAGGTCCCGAGCGCGTACCCGTGTCGCTATCCGGAGGGAATCCTCTTCCTGTAGGCTCTTCTTCCGCGGGCGCGGACCCGGGGTTTTCTCCCCTCGGGGAGGTATCGGGGTTTTGCCGAAATTTTCTTAGTGGTCTACTGAATGTTACGGATTGTGAGCTCATGAGGACCCTTCCTTCCTCTCGTCTTCAGGACTTGGTTTGCAAAAACCTATGTGAGGTAGATACTCATTTTGTTAATTTTGGTTACTTACCTTTTACTTTTCCAGTAGTGATCCATTCATCTTCATCCAGATTTATATGGTGCTAGACGCCATCGGATCTCGGGGGTGTTCCTCTTCAGATCCTGGTCTGGTATATCGTCGTCGGGATGAGTTAGAGCATGGTTTGTTGGAAGCTCAGACGGAAATTTCCCGTTTGCAAGAGGAGCATGAAGCTGCTAAAGCGATTCACGAGATGGTCCTTCAGATTGAGAGGGATAAGTCTTGGGAGGTGGAGCGTCAGTTAATGCTAGAGAGGACCCGGGTGATGAGTTTTCAAGCGAGTTTGGAGGAGTTGAAGAGTCAACTTCGTCACTCCGATGAGCAAGTATTACAGATGATTCGGGAACGGGATACGGAAACTCATCGGGTGCTAGAGATTACTCGCGCTCACGATGTTGCTTTAGTGGTGGCTCGGGTCCAAGCTGTTTTGGATATCGCGGGTCCTTCAACTTTAAGGGAGGCCTTGCAAAAGGAGATGCGCGATCTGGTCCGCATCGGGTACCGACTTGGTACGGATGCGGTCCAATCATTGCTAGAGTGTCCTGGGAACTTAATTATTCCCGAGCTTAATCTTCATCCCATCTTTCCCGAAGATAGTCCCGTGGTTTCCGAGGGCGTTTCATTGGCGGATCCACTAACCTTATCCGAGGAGCAGCGTCGTCGCCTTATCCGAGAAGGAAAGCGTCCTTTGCGAGAGGAGTAGTTTGTAGTAGGTGGTATTCAACTTGTAGTAGGTGGTCTTTTGGGGTCCGAGGGCTGTTTATCTATAGTAGATGGCTCTTAGGGGTTAGGTTGCTTGAAATGATTTCCTATGTAAGGCTATCACTTTTGTTTTGCAACCATATGTACCCTATCGGATTCGAACGTATCGTAACCATCCACTTATGAACAAACAGTTTTATTTATGTAACAATGAAGATGTTACATTAAGCATAGTATTTTCTAAGATTGAAGGAATTCCACGTGTTACGAAGAGTGGCACCTTCGGAATTGGCAAGTAGATAAGTTGCGGGTCCGACAATTCCCGCTATCTTGTAAGGTCCTTCCCATCGGGGTTCAAGCTTGCCTACGTTTTTGGAGGCTCCAACCCGTTTTAGCACTAAATCACCCACTTGAAAAGTTCGAAGCTTTACCTTGGTATTGTAGTATCGTGCCATCCGAGCTTTGTATTCCTCGTTCCGAATGGCTGCTCGGATTCTCCTCTCTTCTAAGAGATCAATGGCCAGAGCTAAGTTAGCACTATTGGCCACTTCTTCATATTCTTTGACTCGCCAACTCTCAATTGAAACTTCGGAGGGTACGACTGCTTCACAACCATAGGATAGGCTGAAAGGGGTTTCGCCCGTGGCGGTATTTTGCGTGGTCCGATAGGCCCATAATATGCCGGGTATTTCTTCAACCCATTTGGCTTTGTGCCAGTCGAGTCGAGCCTTCATATTTTTCAGGAGAGTGCGATTAGTTCTTTCGACTTGTCCGTTGGCTTGAGGGTATCCCACCGAAGCAAAACGGTGTTTAATTTCCCAATGATCACACCACTTCTCTAACCCTTGGTCAGTGAACTGCAGACCGTTGTCACTTACTAGGCTCCGAGGGACTCCAAAACGGCACATAATATTTCTCCACAAGAAGTTAATGACCGCCCCTGCAGTTATTCGCGCTAAGGGCTCCGCCTCTACCCATTTGGTAAAATAGTCTACTGCTACGAGTAAGAACTTCTTTTGACCAGCATCGGGAATAAGTGGACCGACTATGTCTATTCCCCATTTAGCGAAAGGACATGCGGTCAGATGGGGTTCCCACGGAGCCGCTGGTTGATAAATCCGAGGGGCATAAGCTTGGCACGACTTACACTTTTCCGCGTGGTTTTTACAATCTTTGACCATCGTGGGCCAATAATAACCCTGTCGGATTATTCGTCCGACCATGCTTCCACCACTGGTATGACTGCCGCACACCCCTTCGTGAGTTTCCGCCAGGACAAGTTGAGCCTCTTCTTTATTTAAACATCGGGCGTGAGGGTAGGAGTATGTCCTTCGGAATAGTATTCCGTCTTTGAGGAAATATCGGATAGTCTTCTTAGACATCATTCGTTGGACGGATTTGTCCTCGGAGTATCCTTCAGGATCTTGTAGGTATGCTTTAATGGGCGTTGTCCAGTTTATCGGAGGATTTGTCATGGTGACACTTACCTCTTCAGGTTCAGTCCTCTCTGATTCGCTCATGTGTAACAGAGTGATTTTCCGAGTACAAATGGTGGTCAATTGTGCAGTCATTTTGGACAAGGCATCAGCTTCTTGGTTATTCCCTCGGGGAATCTGCACTAACTGATACTCTTCGAACCATGCCTTGGCCCGATGGACTACTCGGAGATAACTCTGCATTCTTTCTTCTTTGGCTTCATATGTGCCTTGAACTTGATGCACAACTAACTAAGAGTCGCTATGCAGGCGGACTCTTCGTATTCCGCCTTCCCGAGCAAGCCTCATTCCGATAAGGAGGGCTTCATATTCAACGTCATTGTTGGATACGGGGTAGTCAATTCTAACCGCGAAATGTAGCGCCTCCTCTTCGGCTTCTGTGTTGATCAGGATTACTCCGGCTCCGCCATGCGTATTTACGGAGGAACCGTCCACGTAGACGTACCACAAAGGTTCTTTCCTTTCTACTCCGATTCCCGCAAGTTCTACTACAAAGTCTGCTAGCACCTGGGCCTTAATGGAAGGTCTCGGGGCATAGGAGATATCATACTCCGTTAGCTCGACGGCCCATTTTATCAGCCTCCCCGAGGTCTCAGGTTTGTTGAGAATTGCTCGTAGAGGGTGCTTGGTCAGGACAGTGATCGGGTGGGAGAGAAAATATGGGCGCAATTTACGCGCCGTGGTAACCAAAGTGAGTACAAGTTTTTCTATCAGAGTGTACCTGGTTTCCGCTCCGAGGAGAGTTTTACTAACGTAGTAGACCGGATGATGTTCCCCATCGTGCTATTTGACCAATACCGCCCCGATAGCCTCCTCTCCTACGGATAGGTACACGAAGAGCTCTTCCTGGGGTGACGGTTTGACCAGCAAGGGTGGTCTTACCATATAGTTTTTCAATTCCTGGAAAACTTCTTCACATCGTGGGGTCCATTGAAATTCTTTGATATTCCGAAGGATTTTAAAAAACGGAAGTCCTTTCTTTGCTGATTTGGAGACGAATCGGCTGAGGGAGGCCATTCGCCCAGTCAGTTTCTGCACGTCCTTTATGGATTTCGGGGTTGGTAGCCCAATAATTGCTTCAGCTTTCTCGGGGTTAACTTCTATTCCCTTCTCAGTGACCATGAATCCCAAAAATTTGCCTCCTCGGATACCAAATGAGCATTTCCGAGGGTTTACCTTCATCCCAAAGCGATCCATGATAACCAACACTTTCCGCAAGTCTTCGGGATGATCTTTCGTGGAGCGACTTTTGACGACTGTGTCGTCTACATATACTTCCACAGTTTTTCCAATGAGTCCCGCAAACATGAGATTCACCAATCGTTGGTATGTAGCTCCTGTATTTTTAAGTCCGAAGGGCATGACTAGATAGCAAAAGGTACATGCGTCCGTAATGAAGCTGGTTTTGTCCTGGTCCGAGAATGCCATCGGGATCTGGTTGTATCCTTGGTCCCCATCTAGAGTCGACAGGAGTGCGCAACCAGCAGTAGAGTCGACCAATTGGTCTATGCTTGGCAAGGGATAGCAGTCCTTTGGGCAAGCATCATTGAGATCGGTAAAGTCAACGCACATCCTCCATCTTCCTCCTGTCTTAGGGACCAGAACCACGTTAGCCAGCCACTCAAGATACACGACTTCTCTAATTTGTCGTAGGCTGAGAAGCCGTTGAATTTCTGACCGGATAATCTTGTTGCGTTCGGGTCCCATTCTTCTCTTCTTTTGTTGAATGGGTTTGGCCCCCGGCTTTACATTAAGGAAGTGTTGGCATACCTTATTACTGATTCGTCCGGGGGGGCCTCCTTCCCATGCGAAAAGATGACAAAATTCCTTTAGAACAGATACCAATTGGGTCTCCAATTCAGGTTCCATATTAGTGCCCATCTTGATCGCTCTAGCGGAATTTCCTTCCACGAGTTCTACCATCTTAAGCTCTTCAATGGGTTGGACTCGGGTTTCTTCTACTTTCCGTTTTTTGCCACTATCCGAGGGGTTTTCGTCTTCTTCGGGGAGTAGGGCATTCATTCGGCATTCTCTGGCTCTAGCTTGATTGCCCCGGACTTCTCCGATGCCTGCCAAGGTAGGAAATTTTACCTTAAGGTGGAGGGTAGAGGGGATCGCTTCGAATGACCGAATGGAGGGTCTGCCGCATATAGCGTTGTATGTCCTTGACGAAGCCTCCACCACCCAAAATTTGGTGTGTTCCGTTCTTCGTAGGGCTCCCTCTCCCCACGACATTGGCAGGGTCACAGTTCCGAGGGTGTTACAGGCTTCGCCAGAGAAGCCTACTAGAGGGACTTCAGCCACTTCCAGTTGCTCCTTCTTCAATCCCATGGCTAGATAGGTGGGAAAAAACAAGACATCCACGGAGCTGCCCGTATCTATGAGGATACGCTGGATCTCAAATCCATAGATGGTAGCTTCAATTACCAAAGGGTCTTCGTGGGGGTAGACTACACCTTTCAGGTCTTCGGGTCCGAAAGTGATATTTGGTAACCTAGCCCCTTGGGCGGAGCATACTGGGAGCCCTTGTCCCACTCGTCTGGCTTCTTTGAGATATTTTGTCTTCTTACTCTGGGGTATTCTGGAAATGTCTCTTCCCTCTATCATGTTGATCGTTCGTCCCGAGGAGGGGTTGACCTCGTACGTGTCGGGAGGGGGAGGTAGGTTCCGATACCCTGTGGTCCTGTCCCGTGATCGCCACGGAGACGCAACGGTTCTCTCTCGGGGGGATCTTTGACGCTTCCTGGTCTCTTCTTGGGACCTCCTCCGATGTTCCGCGGTTTGTTCTCGTGACTGCTGGTGGAGAGTATCCTTTTCCTCATCAGGTCCTCCTCGGGGCCTTTTCCATACATGTGCTTTGGGCTCTTCGGGATTGTTTCTTTTTAGGTAGTTATGCAGATATCCTGCTTCCAGAAGGCGAAGTATTTCTCTCCGCAGGGTAGTACATTCCTCGGTGATATGTCCATAGGTTTTATGGAATTTACAGTACTTACCCGTATCTTTATCTTTGTTGGGAAATTTGGTGGGCCGGGGCCAGCGCACTTCTTCGTTGCCCCGCATCACGTTGAGTACTTCCACAGGAGCCAGGGTCATCGGAGGAAGGGGCACGGGTTTAAGGAATTTCTTGACTGTCTCCCCATCGTTCTTCCGAGGGGGCGCTTTTCCGTCTTTGCCCTTCTCTTTGGTTTTAGTTTCCTTTTCCGTCTGCTCGTGACGTTCATTGTCATCCTTCTCTAGCCCTCTCTTTGTATGGTCGGCTTCTTCCATAAGAATATGAGTTTCAGCTTGTTGCATAAGTTCATTCATGTCCGTGACATGATTCCCCATTAGATATCGGAAGAATTCTCCCGCTCGAAGCCCTTGTGTCAGAATATCGGCCATAATGGTTGGGCTGACGTTCGGAACATCCAATGCTTCGTCCGTGAAGCGTTTTATATATTCCCGAAGGGATTCATCCTTTCGTTGCTTAATAGTAAAAAGATGAGTGGCCGATTTGGGATACCTGCGGTTACAAGCGAAATGGCGTATAAACAGGTGAGCCAACCGGTCAAAGTTGGCCACTGAATTGGGAGGGAGATGGGTAAACCAAGATTGGGCTCGTCTTCCGAGGGTAACAGGGAACACTCGGCATAGGACATAGTCCGGGGCGGACGATAGGTCCATTCCTGCCAAATATTGGTGTATATGATCTTGCGGATCTCTCCCATCAGCTTCTCCTGTATATAATGGTACATTAATAGGCCGCATTCCTGAAGGAATCGGAGCAGATGCTATTTCAGGAATGAAGGGAGATATCTTAAACGTCGGATCTTCCTTGGGCCCTACAGTCTTCTTGAGATCTCCTACTTCCTTTCGTAGATCGTCAAGGATTCCCCATAAGGTTGGTTCTCCGTTGGGAGTGATAATAGGGGGGGCCGATATACGGGGAGAGACCTCTCTTCCCTCTGGATTATCCTCGGAGTTTCCAGATGATCATAACGCCTTGGCGTCCTCCGAGGAGTTTCCTGGTACCATGAGATTGGTGTAGGGCATTGTGCCCTTCTTGCATAAACTTCGCCTTGTTCCGAGGGGTGATTTCCTTGGTTCGGAGATCCTGGGACGGTTTCCAGGGGAGATTCGAATTCTCGGTGATTAACTCGAGTGGTAACTTCCACTAATCTTTCATAAACAGATCGGGGAACATTGATGAAGTCCCTTTCATCGAAATGGCGATTCGCTACAGTTTCCTCCGAATTGTCCGAATGGGGCGGATAATTTTCGCTGTAAAACAAATTTTCCATAGTGGATTTGCTTTCTTGAACACGCTCGAGGAGAACTTCTATGGCGTTCCCACAGACGGCGCCATTTTGTTAACAGGTTTGGAATAATACCCGATTAACTGATTTATTTAGAGGTTCGGAACGCCATTATCCGTGGTTCAAAGAAAGTAAATGACTATTTGGGAAAAATTACGAAAATATCCTTCCTTTATTCACTGAACTTCTTATTCCGAGGAGCACAAATATGATTTTATGCTTTTTTGGGTGAGTTTTTGTATATCTTCCCTCCTCTTTCTCTCATTTTTCTCCCCTCTCCCTTATATAGGTATGGGAGGGAGTATGTGTCACCATGCATGTGGTACAAGTGTAATGTTGCATGTATTACAAGTGTCCTTCTATAAGATAAGGTATATCTTGTTGACAAGGTGCTGACTAGGCTGATCATTATCTTGTCCGAGGGCTACGGGGAGTTCCGAGGGGTTACTTCTTCTGTTTTCTTCCCTTTGATAGGCGGAATCTTCTGTTTTCTTTTCTCCGAGGGGCTGAATTTCACGAGGAGGTTCACTAGTTGAAGTGAAGTGGGTGTCCGAGAAGTTTTCTGTTCCGGGGACAGCTATTTCTTCATTGACTTCTTGAGTAAGATTTTCCGAGGGGCAGATTTGTCTCGCCAGGCTTGTAAGGTGGGCTCCGAGGGCATCAATGTGCATGTAAGGCGGTATTCCTGCGTATGGATCCCAATAGTAGGGATTCCGAGCGTTTCCTGCTATCGTGAGAGTAGTGGTTCCTTCGGGAATCATTCTCCGAGGGCTTTCTGGTCTTTGTTGAATGACCTCCTTGGTTGGTGCCTTCGGAGTAAGGGAGTTTAGTGGTTGGTGCTTTGAGTAGGACGTTGTTTTGTGAATTTTGGCCTTCGGGATAATGATTCCGAGGGCTTTGGGAGTGTTCAGCAAGGAAGTATTTTCATATAGTGGTCCCTCTTGGCGCAGTGATGGATATCCGAGTCGCGTGGATCCATCGGGGTTTACTCTTTTTCCGATGCCACGTTGATATCTTATTTTTATTCATCTTGACTTTTCAAGGGACGCTTGGGTGTCCACTCGGGTGTCACGTCGTACCCTAGTAGGATATGTGAGTTCCGAGGGATTCTATTATCTCTTCGGGTGCCACGTCATACCATAGCAAGGTATGCGACATACGAGAGTGACGATAGTATCGTCTTTGGGATTAATCCCTAATTTAAGGGTTAATCTTTCATATAATCCCTTA
The DNA here is from genome assembly GCA_948329865.1 of Linaria vulgaris. Lineage (NCBI taxonomy): Eukaryota > Viridiplantae > Streptophyta > Magnoliopsida > Lamiales > Plantaginaceae > Linaria > Linaria vulgaris. The sequence goes on from OX415253.1 coordinate 82,116,665, forward strand.
TTTATTTTTTAGGGTTAACAATTAAAAATGTTTTGCACCAAAGAGCTAAATTTACAAGACACCCCATAATTATTATTTTAGACAAGAAGTTGATTTTACCCCTCTCTTTTTTTCCCTTAAGTTTGACAACACCACCTAATACTAATAAAAAATTCAACATAGCATTCAACTCACGAAGAATAGCAGATAGTGACATTCATAAGTTGTTTTATATGTCTTATTCATTCTATTTAACATGTCTACTTGTAACACTTTTATCCTAAATTCTAGGTTGCTTGCCCGAAAATCATGCAGCTAATCATTTTTTTGGCACTCGCAAGCTAGTTATTTAACGATAAGGAAGATAAACAATTAGCACTTAATTACCTTAACCGTACGTGTGCAGCTGAAACGACATTTTACCCATCCTTTTTACTTAATAAATAAAATTTAATTATGAGTTTTTGCATTTATTGTTGGCACAAAATTGTTCGTTCCTCAAATCTCACTTCTAGGAACCTTTTTTTTTTTAAGAAAGATATCATTAATAGACGGCGTAAGCCGCAAAACATGTACAAGTGTCGTAACGCAAAACAAAAGCAAAAACTAATGGTTTCGGTCCCTCAGCGTTAGCCGCCGCATCACGAGCAAAATTGTGAGCCTCCTCATTCGCCTCTCGTGTAATCCAATTAAAAGAGAAGTCCTCATAAACTTTCATGCTTTGATCACGTCCTCAATGATATTAGCTTGGAGTGCATCGCCTGAGCGACGGGAAATAATATCATACACGACATTCAAACAATCCCCCCTTAGTAATCACCTTAGGCCATTGCATCCCTATCACCAAACGAATCGCCCAACGTGCCGCTATCGCCTCAACACAAACGGGCGAAAGGTTTGTATTTTGGTCTTATTTCGTCACGGTAATAGAACACAGTAAAAGATTACAAAATGAGATCAAAACAATGCTATCCAACTTTATTAACGGACTAGCTTGGTCCAGAACACTTATTACAAGCTTATTAGGTAGAATAACTAAATTACAATATTAATGTAGTGTATCGAATTGTAGGTATTCGATGCTGACGTGTCGAATGTCTTTGTTCGATGCGGAACAGTTAACACTGGTTCAAAGTCGTTCTGGAAGGTATCGAATTCGATACGTGCAATAGGTGTCGAATTCGATACGTACTTTGGCGTGTGGAATGGAAGAACACTATTTAACTGCATGTCGAATGAGGGTTGTTCGATCTGCTGCGTGTCTAATGAGAGGTGGTTCGATGCTGACTGTGCTAAGGTGGTTATCTTCTCGAAAAGTGCACGGAATACAAGGGGACGGGCTATAGCAGCCATCCCGCGGAGCCTACAATCCAATATAGAAAGTCGCATCGAATCATCCTTGTTCGATGCGCGCATCGAATAAGGGATATTCGATGCGCTAATGGGTTGGCCCAATAAAGAAGCATTAGATTGTTGATTCGATGCGCGCATTGAATTCTCTCAATTTGATGCGCTTATGGGCCGACCCAATAACGATGTATTGGGCCAATCTTAAATCACACCCATCATATAGTCCCCCCAGTTTGGGAGACGATATCAACTTAAAGATCGTCTTTCAAACTTTAAAGAATATATTTGGAATTGTTCTGAACGGTCTTCGCCATAGATTATCAAATATTTGTACTGATTTGGGATATTCCTAGTCATATGTGAGTTCGGAGCAGTGCACGGTAGTTCTATGAACATTAACCAAACGCATCGAATAGCATCAATTCGATGCGTGAAATGTACCGCATCGAATTCGGTTCGTTCGATGCGGTTATTCGATGCGGCCGTTGAATTGGGCCTGATGGGCCGCGTGTTCCCTATATAAGGGGAGTTCTGCTGTGAGGAGCTCATTTCGCAGCCCACACACTCCGCTCCTCAAGTGAGACGCATCGAATTGGCGCCATTCGATGCGTTTCGCATCGAACGGTCATTAATTCGATGCGGTCAGCATCGAATTGTTATTGTTTGATGCGATACTTATATTAATTAACTCTGCTGCTTTTTCTTCCTTTTCTAATTTTGCTTTTTACTTTTGCTTAGGATATATATTAACCAAGCAAAGGCTTTTTCTACCGGAAATTCGATCAAGGTAAAAATTTTGCTTGCATGTTGCCAGATTATTTCTTTAATAAATTCCTCTTTTTCGTATGTTTGAGTGATATACGAGAGTGTAGAGTGGCATGTTCGTCCTTAGTCAGCCTCCGTTTTAATTTATTTCAGTTCATTCTCGTCAAAGATGGTGAGCAGTGAATCCACTTCTGGGAGTGAGTCGAGTACTGGCTCTAGCTTTAGTTCCATTAATAAGGGGAACCCTTCGAATGCTCTCGCGGGCCCGAGCACAGTCGAAGTAGATGTATATGATTTAATTGATATAGTAACGATTGATTCACCCGCGAGTAACAACCCCATTACAAATATTGAACAAACAGCGCCCGAAGTGGACAATGATGATTCGTCCTCGTCATCCTATCAGGATAACCGCGCTCCAAGCGAAGGTGAAGAGAACGTAAATTATATTAATAGGGAGTTCGATGATCATGTCGAGGTCCCCGGAATGGCCTACGATCAATACATCTCCCGTCTCCAACATAGTCGTAAGGGGCTTCGTAAAAAATTTGATATACCTGATAAGTATAAGATCGTCCTCCCGGGCCCAAATGATCGGATGCATACCCCACCGCCCGGTCATATGACTGTATTCGTGGGCCAACTCCTCAATGGTTTGCGTTTCCCAATTCCGATCGAGCTAAGATGGCTCTTGAGGATGATAAATCTCGTGCCTGCGCAACTCACGCCAAACTCTTATGAAAATTTGATTTGCTTTATTATAGTCATGAAGGCGTTGCGACAACCGCAGAGTCCCAATGAGTTTTACGCTTTATTTGAGATTGCGAGGCGCGAAGAAGGATTTTATCATATTAAGGCACAAACGAATTGCAAATTTTTGAATGGTGGGGCGACTGGATATGGAAAGGATTGGAAAAGAAGATATTTTTATATCCAAGAGAGTTATGAGGGTGAGTTTGGGCGATATCGCCGTGAATGGTATACCGGGTCAAGGATAATGGTTCCGGGCGGCGTTGCCGTGACTTCATGGGATTGCGAGTTTATCCCGAACTTAGTTCGAGAACATCAATTCGATGTTAAAACACTTGTTGAAAATCGAGTCCTTTCGTTAGCTGGATTGTCTCCAGTGAAATATAACGGAAGGATGACCCTTGGTAAAATAGCGCAACTCTTTTGATATTTTTAATTTAGGCTTATTATGATTCTAACGATTTATTTCTCTTGCAGCCAAGTTTTTATGGGCCGCCACGCGAGAATGAATCGAGCTGCCGCTGCTGACTTGGCGAGTTCTCAAACCAATACTGTGCCCGAAATTCCTCCCCCTCGAAAAAGAAAAAGTAAGGGCAAGAAGAACATTGTTGGTCCCTCTTCTGATGTTGCAACTTGTTGCAACTGATTCAGCAGTTGATCCTATTGAGGATATGTTGAGGGATAACCCTGAGAATATGCAAGGCGGTGCTGAGGCGTCAGAGAGCATGGCAGTTGGAACAGGCGAGGGCATTGAAGTCGACGTCCAACGCAAAAAACGAAAAATGCCTCAGACTCGGTCGCAATCCGGAGGGGTTGTTCCACCAGTGGGCCAAACAAGCAGGCCAAGTGCCTCCAATGCCCCGGCCGGTGCAGCTGGGCCAAGTGCAGGAGTTGGGCTTAGCCAAGGCCCTCGTGCTCGAGCCGCTGGGTATAAAATCTCGGAGGCCGAAACTATCGACCATTTGAGGGCACTGCTTCCTGGTCTGGCAGTTCCTCTCCCTGTTTCTACCGAAGAGAGGAAAAAAGTGGAGCGAATCACGCTTCATTTGTTGACAGCAGTAATTATCTCTTTTGGTTGCTCTAATTTCTTTTAAACTAAATTTATTAATGTTGATCTGACTTCTCATTAATCGTTAGGCGGGCGGGTTTGTGGATACCATGTTCTCTTTGCTCATGGATCTTCGGGAGTCAGCCAGTAGTGGTAACAATGTTGCGCTTAAAGCTGCCCTCGACGAAAAGGAAAAGGTCTTGCAATTGGCCAAAGATCATGCTGCGAAGGCGCATGCTGATCGGGAGGCAGCTAAAGAGGCACGGGTGGAGGCTGAAAAGCTCAAAGAAGAGCTAAACAAGGAAATTAATGATCTTAAGATGAAGGTGGGTGCAGCCAGAGAAGAAGCCCATAACGCCGACGCTAACGGTTATCTGCGCGGCCTTCAAGAGGTAGACTATATTCTTTTTCATTGGGTTTTGCACCTCAATTTGTTGTTGTTATATTAATATTTTTCATATCCTTGTAGGTTTCTCCCCAACAGAAAGTGGAAATAGCTGAAGACTTTCTCCGAAGCAACACTTTTCGGGAAATCTGTACTTGTCGAGGCAACCTCGAAGCTCGGAATGCTCAGGTTCTGACTGTGCATCAGTTTTATGCAACGCAATATGTTCGTGGAGGTTTCAAACCAGAATGGTTAGACCTGTCTCTAGGACCGAATCGAGAAATACAACCGCTTCGTACAACTTCTGAGCCTGCAGAACCTGATGAGTTCGCCTCGCTGCTAGAGAATGAGAATCTTATTCTCCGGGGACTATCACCATCGCTTGTTATGCCTGAGCTGTATCCCTCATCTGAGGATGAAGAAGATGTCTGAATGTGCAGCCCTAAGGCTGTTCTATTTTTCCATGTTTATGAACAATTTTTATTTATAGTTTTATTTTATTTGTGTGGCGCTGCGTCGCTTTGATGTGTTTGAACAATTTTATGTTTAAAAGAATTTTCTCACTTCTGAATGTTTACCTCTAGTTGATTAATTATTTATTATGCTCATATTTGTTGCCTTTTATTTCAATACCCTACTTGGGTTCTTTACTTTATTATGACAACATGTCGGTTTTTTTTTCATCTGCGATGAAGAGTTGAATAACGTTTTTGCTTGCCTTATTATAATTTAGAAAAAAGGCTTTGCTTGTCTCTTTGGACATAGTTTAGTTTAGTCAGTTACTCTTCTTTTTAGGGTTCTGTTCAAGATTTCTCAAATCGTGAGTTTTAATGAGAACTTATAGCGCTATACGTAGTGTATGTTCCTTGCTTGTGTTTCTAAGCAATTGTGGTAATATTTGTCATTCCGGAGAGAATCCTTCATCCCTCCTCATCCTTTGAGAGATTCTGAATGTATTGTGGTAACTCGCTTCCTATTGGGAAAAACCTTGGTCTTTTTATTGCCTCTGACTTTAATCGGTATCTCGTGCCACTTTAGACAGAGTTTCCGTTCTATTCTTCTCTTTAGGGATTTTCAGTATCTCGTGCCACTTTGGACAGAGTTTCCGTCCCTTTTGTTGCCTCTGGCTTTTATCGGTATCTCGTGCCACTTTGGACAGAGTATCCGTTCTTCTTGCTTCAGGGTTTTTCGGTATCTCGTGACACTTTGGACAGAGTATCCGTTCTTCTTCTTACGTCAGGGATTTTCGGTATCTCGTGCCACTTTGGACAGAGTATCCGTTCTTCTTCTTGCTTCAGGGATTTTCGGTATCTCATGCCACTTTGGACAGAGTATCCGTCTCTTTTATTGCCTCTGCCTTTTATCGGTATCTCGTGCCACTTTGGACAGAGTTTCCGTTCTTCTCCTAGCTTCAGGGATTTTTGGTCCTGCATAGATTTTATTATGCAGAGTAGATAAAATTCATGTAAATCAAGTAGACGTAATCTTCTTGAATAATTCAAATCAGATATATAAATAGATATGAGCTTGGGTCATTGCTCATTTGCCTGACTTCCAGTGTTGTCCTCCAGACCCATGGTTTGGGGTGCATGTTTTAAGTTCATACATTTTTGTCCCTCATGCATGTCATAGCAGAGAGAACGAATAAAAACTTGTTCAAAATATTCAAAATGCTAAATACACTTGTAAATTGAAACATAATCTTTAATCAATATGCTCCATTTGCCTTGGAGCCAATGCCCTTGTCGCTGCTTCTTCTTGTTGTGGCCGAATCCGGAGCGAAGTCACGTAGCATTTCCATCATTCGATATGGTCTGCTATGACCTCACATGTGCCGCTAGGAGTTGGAAACTTCACCATTTGATGATAAGTTGATGGTAAAGCTCGGAAAGCATTCATTGTTGGCCTCCCTATGATTCCATTGTAAGCAAAATGCATGTCAACGATCACGTAATTCTCTAGAAGCGTCTTTCTCTGCGGTGTTGTGCCTAATGACGTTGGGAGTTTGAGCATTCCGAGTGGGACTATCTCTGGACCTCCAAATCCGTGAAGAGATGTTCTCACTGGTTCTAGTGTCTGATTATTCAATCCCATTTTAAGCAACGTAGAATTGAATAGCACATTTACTGAACTTCCGTGGTCCACTAGCATCTTGGTGACTCCATAGTTAGCTATATCCACTGTTATCACCAAAGGGCAATTTAAATTGGACATTTGTATAGCCTGTGGACTCAGCTTTCTTAGGTCTGTTGTAGAGAAAGTAACCTCTTCATGCGCCATTTGCTCAATTCTCAGTATACTGGCCATATCGACGAAATTATCCGATTCAACCAGTCTTGTGATCTTTCTCCGACCATTGGTAGAATTTGCTCCCCCCGGTCCTCCTGATATCATATTGATCATGCCTCTCCTGGCGTTCCCATCTTCAATCTGGGGGTATTGGAAAAGTTGCGGTTCATCGACTGCCCTTTGCTTATCTTTCCTGGGAGATGGAGTTCTCTTCCCGTTGAAATTGTTTTTCTGCTCTTGCACCTTCTTGACAAACTCCACAAGTTTGCCATCCTTTACTAGCCGTTCAATTTCATCCTTTAAATTGATACACTCCTCAGTATCATGACCCTTCTGATTGTGATACTTGCAGAATTGATTTGAGTACATCGTCGCCTTGGACTCCCTCATTGGTTTGGGATCCTTCAACCATCCTTTCCTATTTGCTGCCCCAAGGACTGCCATGATGTGAGCATTTAACGGGGTGTACCTTCTAGGTGAACTATCCCTTTTGTAATTCTTGTTCCTATTATTGTAATTGTTACGATTGTGATCTTCTCTGCCTTTTTCCTTTTCTTTCACAATTGTAACAACAGGTACTTTAGTCGCCATAATTTCCTCGAAATGAACCACCTCTTGTGCTATTTTGTTAATCTCTTCAATAGTGGTGGGCTTTCGTCTGAGTAGATCCCCATCGAACATTGTATTGGTGGTTGCTCGGAAAAGTATGCTCACAATCATTTCTCCTGACGGGCTATCAATCCTTAATAGCTCCGTATTGAAAGTCCTTTAGACTTTCATTAGTTTCTTGCTTCATTGTGTAGAGATGGGAATGATCCAGAACCAATCTGGATTGACTAGAGAATTGGTCTTCAAACATTTTTCTGAGTTGGCTGTAGCTTTTGATCACTCCTGGAGGAATCCGATTAAACCAATCCACAGCTACTCCCGACAGAGTTGTTGCAAATATCATGGCTTGGATATTGTCTTTACAACCGTAAATGGACAACTTCCTATCTAGTTGTAAAAGATGATCTCGGGGATCAGACTTCCCATCGTACGTTTTCAGTTCCGGGAGTTTCTCCCCCTGTCCCAAGATTTCTGACTCTATCTCTTTACAAAATGGATTGCGGCTACAAGTATTGTCCTCTTGTACCGCTTGAATCTCAGCTGTAGCTTTTCCTTTCTCCAGCCTTTCTTTATCCCTGGCCATTCTATCATGCTCACCTCGTAAATCATGACCGTCTGGATGTCTTCTGTCATCTCTATTTCTTCTCCTTCGTAGTTCTTCTCTTTGGTCCTCTTCCTCATTCTGTTCCCTTCTGGAATCATGACTTTCTGAACGTCTCCTTTCTTCTCTTCTTCTTCGTTCAGTAACACGTTCTGCCTTCTTTTTCCTTTCTCTCTTCTCAAGATGTCTTCTTGATTGTACCTCAACCGACACTAACTTCTTTCCTTGTTCTTCTCGGGTGGATTTTCCTTTACTCTTTGTTCCCTCCGAAACATGTCTACTTCTCCTGTCGTCTTGTTGGGATTTTTCCTTCTTCTTTCCCATTAACATTTTGGCAACAGAACCTTGTTCCCTTAAGGTCTATGGATGTTCAACAGGAGATGGTATCATAACGGGCGGTGCTGGAGTGAGTACTTCGGCCAAAACGGCTTTAACCATTGCCATCAATTCATTCTTCATATTATCTGGAATAGAGGCACTCGTTGTTGTGGCTCCAGTTGCACCTGCTTCAGTGGCGGGTACCTCTTCAGCTTGAGGTCCTTGATTCTCTCTCCTTGCTGGAGTTGGTACTGCTGCGGGTACTGTTGACGGTCCCGCGATATCTTGCATGATTCGTTCATGTGTATTCTGTCCTGCTTCTCCCATATTTCCTTCTAGAGCTTTACTTTGGGATCTGGTAATTCTAGACATACTGCCTAACAAACTAATAAACTTTGTGTTCCCACAGACGACGCCATATTTTGGTCTTATTTCGTCACGGTAATAGAACACAGTAAAAGATTACAAAATGAGATCAAAACAATGCTATCCAACGTTATTAACGGACTAGCTTGGTCCGAAACACTTATTACAAACTTATTAGGTAGAATAACTAAATTACAATATTAATGTAGCGTATCGAATTGTAGGTATTCGATGCTGACGTGTCGAATGTCTTTGTTCGATGCGGAACAGTTAACACTGGTTCAAAGTCGTTCTGGAAGGTATCGAATTCGATGCGTGCAATAGGTGTCGAATTCGATACGTACTTTGGCGTGTCGAATGGAAGAACACTATTTAACTGCGTGTCGAATGAGGGCTGTTCGATCCGATGTGTGTCGAATGAGAGGTGGTTCGATGCTGACTGTGCTGAGGTGGTTATCTTCCCGAAAAGTGCACGGAATACAAGGGGACGGGCTATAGCAGCCATCCCGCGGAGCCTACAATCCAATATAGAAAGTCGCATCGAATCATCCTTGTTCGATGCGCGCATCGAATAAGGGATATTCGATGCGCTAATGAGCTGGCCCAATAAAGAAGCATTAGATTGTTGATTCGATGCGCGCATTGAATTCTCTCAATTCGATGCGCTTATGGGCTGACCCAATAACGATGTATTGGGCCAATCTTGAATCACACCCATCAGTTTGCTTCCCATCGTCGTTGGGCCAAAACAATTATAACCCCGTTCGAATTGCGCCCCACAATTCCCGCTCCAACTGCCCCATCCTCAAAAAATAATGCCGCATCAAAATTAATTTTAATAACATTCACCGAGGCGCTGTCCAGCACTTAGTATGTTAAAATATGTTTAAAATGTAAACTCCAAGTAAAATTTTAATTTTATTATTGTTAAAATATTTACTTCAATTGGTAATTTGTTCTAGCTATAATAAATAATACTAATATGACAACTAAATAAATGTGAGCAGTCAACTTCTATCGCCGTAAACTGAAACACAGTATATTTTTTTGTAAAGTTGGTTAAGGTTATATTAAATGTGAAAAATATTGCTTGTTACTTTGTATAAATATTCAGGTGTCAGGGCTACTAAATAATTTAGTCTATAAACATAAATAATTAATGTATAGCGATATTTAATTTCTAAATATCCAACACATGCAGCAAAAAGTCTTCAATTAAAAGGTATAACGCAATAGCAATTTTTTAGCAAAAGAAATCTGATATCGGAAGAAATATGCTATTGGATGAAATAAAAAATATAGAATAACTGTGGTTTCATTTAGACTAATTGCACATTTAGACTAATTGTGGTTTCATTTGACCGAAATTTAGCACTTTAATTTGTTAAAAAATCTTTCTAAGTTTATGATCTCCTATCACATAGACAAATCTATTGCTAACAAAACTTAAGGAGAAAATTTGAGGCAATTAGTAAATATATTTTGTTAGATAATGGAAGGCAATTAGTGAATCTTAAATAATTAGAAACTTGACAAATCCCCGTATGAGGGTAAGTTTGATAGATTAGAAATATTGCTTTTGATATATTATTGTAAACTACAATTTTCGCATAATATAGCGCAATACGGAAAAACAATGATTGGTATGGCAATTCCTCCCAGAATTTGGCCTATGGAATGGGGTTAGATCTAGTTCTGTTACATGGGAGTCTCCCAATTTTGAGGTTGTCCTTTAACCTGGGGTATATACCCCCTTTGTAATTGCTGCTGTTAGTTTTTTTTTTTTTTTGAACACATGCTGCTGTTAGTTTTAATGAAATATTCTATCAATACAAAGAAGAACGACACTTTTTGCTTTGAAAATATTAGTAACTATAGTTTAACACGACACTCATTGCTTTGAAAATATAAGTACCAAAATACCATTCGCGAGGATATATAAGTTATAACTAAGAAAAGTATTCGGGAAAACTGCCTAAAAAAGCGTCTTAGGGTACTTCATGAAAAACTAAATCATTTCTACTTATATTTTGAATTTTGATCAACTAAATATCAGAATATTTTCCAAATTTTAAAAGTTTTTCATCATTTTGTTTTTTAAAAAAGAAGGGAAATGGTTTCTGAAATGACTTTAAAGTATAGCTGAGTCTTGGGCCGACCCAATGATCAATGAGATGAAGGCTTCAAGTGAAATTAGAGGAATTGTTACCGTCGGGTAGCAACCCAGTTTTGATTTTACAGAAAATACGAGAAACTAACACCTTAAAAAATATATTCATTACCTAAACGAAGGTTCTCTTAATAAGAGTACGGGCTATATATATATATATATATCTTACTATATAATAAGAATGGATGCAAACACTCAACATAAAGTTCGGACGTTGATTTTTTGTGTTCTGATTTTGCTCCTGTAAGTTCAACTAATTATTGTATTATGTTTTGTTTTACAGTAATGAATATCTGGAGGATCGGTTGAGACCCACAAGTAATAAACTTTCTTAATACTTAATAGCGTTGTGGTCCTATGTAAATTGCAGAATAGTACTTTTATTTGTTTAAGTCTTTCGATCTCGCCTCAAAAGTTTACGTCTCTCACGTATCGGCCCACTGCAAATTGCCAAATAGTCATTTTTATTTTTATTTTTCCTAGATTCACCCAAAAAGTTTTATGTTATTTATTTTTGGGCGCTAATGTTTGTTGTTAACATATTGATATTTTAGTTTCACAATTTTGACAACCTTAAATAATTATTATAAAATTATCCGTGCTTTTAGTTCAAGTTAATGAAATAAATTTTATCATTTGTTTTACTTATATCGTTTAAACCTTGTAACGTAAATTAATGACTATACCAAATAAAGGTTTGTTAATCAAATGATATAAAATATTTATGCATTTTCACCCATTGTGGATTTCTTAGGCTAAATCTATTTTTTTAAATATAAAAAAAATTGTTAACAAATGAAAAAAATTATTAGAAATTAAGTATTAAAATTTAACTAGATGCACGGGTAAGTTCCTAGTTGGCATATAAATTAATCTTGCATCTTGGTAGCTCACATTCGCTCAGTACTTTATTTGTTTTATTTAATGCTTACCGAAGAGTTTAACTACTTGGCTGATTAAGTCCAAATCATCAATGACAAGATAGATATATAATATGTTCGGCTTCTGTAATAACAAACTTAACGATTATATTCAAGGGAATCATCATTATAAAAGTAACAGTTAAAATTGTATCGTCTGTAACTCGGCATGTAAATGGGTGGAACTGAAAATAAATCAGTTACATTACACTGTGTGTTACGTATAGATGGCCTACAAGATTATGTTACCTCGTTGTTGATGCGGGGTAATTTCATCTGCTGGCTAGTCACTCTACGTCAGACTAGCTCGAGTTCCTGATTTGTCCAAGCTAGTTTTGAGTTTGAGAAACCTGCACTGGAAACACAACACGTGAACTAGGCGGAGGCTGGCCCCGCGAAGGCACTCCGATACCTAAGTCAGTAATGGGCCTTTGTAGGAATGGGCCTATAATGCCAATTATAGGCCTCGTAGTGTTGAAATATGTGAAAATACGCTGAAAACATACTAAAGTGCTCAAAACAGGCCAAATAACTCGAATTCAACCCTCAACTCGAATTCAGGGCAAAATAACTCGAATTTAGCTTCAACTCGAATTCAGAGCAAATAACTCGAATTCGATGCAGATTCTCAACTCGAATTCTTCAACTCTATCAAATTGTCAACTCAAATTCTTCAACTGTAACTGATTCTCAACTCGAATTAGGTTAAAGCTTCTCCGAAAAACCAACCTTAACAATGAAGATTAGCCGGGTATTTATAGGCATAAGCCTTGCTTAATCATAGGCGTGGGCCACGCTAATGGGCCGAGCTTTTTAGGCCTGATTGGTTGCCTTCAACTCGAATTTGGCCTTCAACTCAAACAAGGGCTTTCAACTCGAACACAACATCTCAACTCTAACAGCCCATTTAACTCTAATTTGGCTTATAAGTCAAATTGGGCCCAAGTGTTGATTTAGGGCCCAAATTTGACTTATTAATCCAATTTTTTAAAAAAATTATGGCCCGTCATCGACTTGCCACGCGTCACGAGCTTATAAATCGCATATTATTTTGCATAACATAAGTCCCCCAATTTGCACGGGCTCGTGGTATACGATCGTTTGCAAAATTTGATGATTCGCTCTTTATCTTGGCGGGTCAAATTTTTATTTGACCCTTCATAAGTCCCCCAATTTGCACGGGCTCGTGGTACACGAGCGTTTACAAATTTGATGATTCGATCTTTATCTTGGCGCGTCAAATTTTTTATTTGACCCTTCATAAGTCTCCCAATTTGCACGGGCTCGTGGTACATGAGCGTTTGCAAATTTGATGCTTCGATATTTCTTCAATCTCGGCACGCCAAATTTTTATTTGACCTTTCGTATAATTTGAGTCCGACTCAATCAATAATTTTTTTTATATATTATGTATATATATATATCTATTACTATATTGAAAACAAAGCCCTCAACTCACAAAAAAAGAGTTGGGATACCAACTTTTGATTTTCCAAAAATACCCTACTCCTCTCAATTCAAATAAAAGAATAAAAGGCCTATATTGTTACTTTACTCACTTGGATCAACTGCAATCCTAAAAAATAGCTATTAACGTAATATTTCAAAATATATATTTTTTTAAATTAAAATAACATGCACGCGGTCTCCGCGTGTGTCAAAATTTCTAGTATATATATATATATATATATATATATATATGTAACTAGGCCGTGGGCTTCAATTTCTAAAAGAGAGGCCCGCAATATGGGCCTACGTTATATGTATTTCGCCCAGCCCATATAATTAGGCTGTGGGCTGACTACTGGTGAAAGCTTTGGCTGGGCTGGACGCCCAAGCCCAAGTGTTGGGGGCGGTGGCAGTTTTGTAAATAGCTGCCACTGTCCCTTTATATATTCGTGGGCAGCCGGTCCTTTCTTCATCACTTTCTCCGGCGCGTTTTTTTTCTTTCTTTTTCATTTCAATTCGAAAAAGTATCATTTTTTCTTTAATTTTGGCTTCTCTTCAGCTTTTCAACTCGAACTTTTGGGCATCCGAAAATTGCGTAAGTACCCTTCATCTCAACTCGAAATCGAATTTTTTATTTAATCTTTCGGTTGCTTCAACTCGAATAAGGTGAGACTTGGAGTAGTTGAACTCGAATACGCCCTCAATTCGAATTGTAACGCAGCGTTGTTTCAACTCGGAGCTGCGATTTCTCAACTCGAATTGTGTTTTGTTTGAGTCGAAACTTCGAGTACTCTCAACTCGAATACTTGAGCCGCGAGTTCTTATTCGAGTCGAATTCCTCAAGTCGAACGGTGGGTTAATTGCTCGAACTCGACTCTAGTTTTTCAGCTCGAATTTATTGAAGTCGAATTGAATTTGTTGAAGTCGAATTTGTTGAAATCGCATTCGTTGACGTTGAAGTCCAGTTTGTTCAAGTTGAGTTTGTTGAATTGTTGAAGTCGAATTTTGCCAAATTGTTGTTGAACTCGAATTGTTGAATTGTTTCAAGTTGAATTCGAGTTGGGGCGACTTTCAAGTCCAATTCGTGAAATCGATTTGAAGTCGAAGTCAAATTTCAAGTCGAATTTATGAAATCGAATTTCAAGTCTCAATTCGAAGTCGAAGTTCAGGTCGAATTTCAAGTCTCAATTTCAACTCTCAATTCGAAGTCGAAGTTCAAGTCGAATTTGTCCACCTTAGTTTTAACTAGAAAACGCCGAATATAAGTTGAACTCTTGAAGATTTTTAGTCGATTAAGTACTGTTTAAGCCGAACATAGTGCACAGTTTTTTGAACTCGAATTTGTGCGTATTTTTCCGGTCGTGGTTGAACTTGCCTTTTGAAGTCGAATTGTGCCAACTTTTCAACTCGAATTGTCGATAATTGTCGAATTTCCGCGTTGTAGGTCTTTTAACTCGAATTGTCGATAATTGTTGAATAAGGCTACCAAGTTGTTTTCAAGTCGAATATGATTTCAACTCGAATTGTTGTTTTCAAGTCTAATGAGGCATTCTTCAACTCGAACACGTAGCATTTTAACTCTAACACGTCGTCTTCAAGTCGAATATGATTTTAACTCGAAAATGTTTTTGAGTCGAGTTGTTGATTTCAAGTCTAATTATGTGCATTTCTCAACTCGAAAATGCTCTATTTCTAAGTCGAACATGTTATCTTCAACTCGAACAAGCCTCTTTTGTTAGAGTTATTGCCTTAGTCAATTTTTGTGCAAATTTTAATATTTTGCTAATCCGACTTTTGTGGCTCTTTTTGTAGGAAATTTTGCGACGACGGGTTAGGGTGATTCTCGTTCTGTGGTGCGATACCCGAATTATCACAATCGTCATCAGTGTGCTAATTTTTCGGCATCCCGTTTCGGAAATTTTTACTCTCGTTCCGATTATAGTCGAGCCGGTAACTTCCTGGCTTAATTCACTTTGATTACTTAATTAATGCCTATTTCTGATAGTAGTTCGTCTTTTGAGATTGATCGGGAGTCGAATGATGTAGAAGTAATTTCTTCCAATACTGTAGTCGGTTCTGATGATGACGTTGGGCCCTCGGGTCAAATTGTTGGGAGTAATAATGAACTTGTTGATGATTGTGTAGGCAACGATAGTCCAATTCCTTTGATTAGCTCTTCGATTTGTTTTGATGATTTTATCTCCAACATACTTCAAACCCCCGAGAACTTCATTGATAGATATAATATTCCCGAGGGGTATGAAATTGTCAATCCTTCTAGCATTGATCGCATGCATCTTCCCTTTTCGGGGTGTATGACTATCTTCATAAATTACTTAGATAACGGCCTTCGGTTTTCCATTCCATCACCTATGACAGATATTCTGATGTCCTTACCTGTTAGTCCTTCGCAATTGTGTCCAAATTCTTATCTCGGGATGCTCGGGTATGTTGTAGCCTTCAAGCTTCATAATTTAGATATGTCGCCCGCCGCGTTCTGGAGTTTCTTTACTCTTAAATATTACAGGCATGGGTCTGAATCGGGATTTTATTCCATCGTAGCTAGGAGAAATCGTGCCTTTATTCGAAATTTGGCCTCGAGGTTTGGTAAGAGTTGGAAAAAGCACTATTTGTTTGTGAGATGTAAGGACACATAGGAGTTTAAAGGCTCTTGCCGAGACTGGGGTCGAGAGTAATAATCAGTCGCAGAACACCATGCATTGGTGGGTGGTGAGGGGCCATATTAACTATCATGAGATATTTTCTTGTAGTTGGTGCAATCATAAGTTTTTTCCGAGTCATTCTTACATGCATTGCTGAAAGTAAAAAGAAGAGTTCGTCAAAATTTAAACGAATAAGTTCAAATGGTATAACAATTCAAATTAACTACTTTTTATCTCTCGAATACCCAACCCGCCGATTAATTCTTTATAACGTGCTCTATTTTTTTTTTGATAAATAGGCCAGTAGTCGTTGACGTTTTCCCAAAATTTCCACAAACCTCTCTGAGATGAAGAGTCTTTTTTGTGTAATTCCAAATGTGAAGTAAGTCTCCTTATCTTAATAGTGAAAGTGAATACTTGAAATTTAACAGACCAGTGAAAGTGCATACTTGAAATTCAACGAACCCTTTCTTTTCTTCGTAATCTTTTTGAGAACTAACCGAAATAAATGAATTTTTGACCATAAAAAAATTCCCCGACCTCCGTATTTTCTGGTAGTGGTGGCATTACCAACAATCAGATCACCTTACTGAAGAATCATCCGTTAGATGCCAGATCTTTAGTCAATGATGACAATTTGACCTGTGTCGGCTTGTCTGGAGAAGAATCACTTGGTAGTGATTTCTTCTCTTTATGTACTATTTGTTGCTTCTTATTTGCTTTTAATATTTTTATTTGTCTTTATCGTCATTGACTTATTCTCTTCTTCTGTGTTTGTTTGTTTTCAGATCCAATGTCGCGAAACAACAACTTTTTGGCCAACTTAGACCAGTTTGACAAGGAGAACGGAGTGCGAACTTTTCGTGGTCGCAAGTGTGGGCCCTGGGGTAGTAGCCGTAGGCATGGTGAGCCAAGTAGTTCACGTGCTCCTGTGGCTTCATCCTCTGCTCGAGACAAGGTTGGTTCTGGTGAGCCACGTCGCTCATCTGCCTCTAGAGTGACCCTGCCAACACCTCCACCCCGATCGAATGCTGATCCCTTACATGAGGTTGTTGCTGATATTGATCCTGCCATAGGCGGTTCTGACGTAGTGGCAGGTTTGGGTCGTGACAAGAGTGAGCCTAATCCTCCCTCCGCGACTAAAGGTTCCACTGCTGCCGGAGGTTCTTCTTGGTTGAGGAAGGACAAGATTGCTGACTTGTCTGGTGAGAAAGGTGGAAATAAACGTAGTTCTGGTGCTGATAATAGGACACGGAAGCGTCCCACCTATACCCCTCAACCTGAACGCATTACGTATACCTATGATTATATAACTGTTCTGGATGAGGTCCCTAAGTTATCGGAAGCTTGTGGTGCCTACAAATTGGATGGTCCAATGGCGACTCACTCTTTGGCCAAGCTATGGCCTGTGGTTGATAGGAAGTTTTTCTTTGAGAAAGCTTGCAAAGGAGATCCTCAACGTCTGTTGGAGCGCTCTTGGTCTTCATCAGGTAGGAGTTTCCATTTGGTTTGTTGTTGCTTTGGTGCTTGAATTGTATAACTCGTGACTCTAATCTATTATTGCCTTCTATGTAGGTTGGTGTAGCTTATGATACCATGGGGATTCTTTACAAGGAGTTGTCTGCTAAACATAGTAAGTCTGATTTTCTTTATGATAAAAAGCATGCGGCGTTTTGTCAAGCCAACAAGCTTACAGATGATGCGCGTAAGGAAAATCGTAAATTGCGACGTGGCTTGTCAGGCGAACAGGAGAATGCTAAAGCAACTTGGGCCGAGGTTGAAAAGCAGAAAAAGTTGTGCCAAGAAGCACAAGCTGAAGCCGCGGAGCATAAATTGCAGTATGATATTGCCAGATCTGTTGCTGATGAACATGTGAAGCTCCGCGATGAAGCTCGTGCCGAGTCCCGTAGAGTTACCGAGGAGTTGGCTGCGGTGAAAGCTGAGTTGGCCAAGTTGCAGATTGATCATTTGCCAAAAAACCAAAATGACTGAGGATAGAACACCTAATGACCACCCTTGCCGGTGGAGCCAAGGTCAAAGTTCAGATCACCTATAATGCCACCACCAACTGGAACCCTTAAAAGCTCGGCGCGACGCTCCTCGTCCTGTTTCTCCAACCGTGCAACCTCATCGGCATCAAAACCCGCATAGCCATCCTTCAACCTGTACCTAGCATCAGCAAGGACCTTTGTACCCACCCCTGTACTAGTAGAAGCCAATGCTTTCATTAAGTCGTTGTCACTCAAATCCACCGTGGAAAGCTCATCCCCGGAAGCGGCAACAGCAGGATCAACAGTGGAAGGGTCAACCAATGAGACCGAAGGAACGGCATCAGCAACAACTATCAAAGGGACAGCTGCGGGTGTCATCGAAGAAACCACAACTACAGTAGCTGCCAATGGGACAGCTGCGGAAGAAGTGTGTGCATCACCGATGTTCGCACCCTCGACATAGTCCTCGACATCAAGCTCATAGTCTGAAGAGTCACCAGACCCAACTAACTCTGCTAATTCTGCTGGATCCATCAAATCTCCCATCCAAAGTAGTCTATCGCCAATCAGAGATACATAGACATCAGTAGTGGGATAGAGCCCACCACGAGGCACCACATCAGATTCTTCAGCTGCAGGGGCATCTTCTTCACGGCATGGCGTTGCAATTATCATATCGAACTTAGACATATCGGGAAAATCGGGACAACTAGCAGCTGCGTGATAATACATTCTCCGGTATCCCCTCTTCATATCTTTGCTAGATCGACGTAAAGCCATGAAAGCCCACGTCTCTGAGGCAAAGAAATCCCTCACAATGGCAGTGCGTTGAGCAACATTAGGAGAAAATGCTACTGCGGAGGCCTACAGAGAATAACGAGGGGAGGAGTGAGCACATATACAACAATAAAGACATACACAATATGAGAGAAACGACAAGTAGTGTTACCTCAGCTTTTCCTTCCTCAAACCCAGCAAGCTTAGCTGTAGCAATATCATTCTTGTTCTTTTCCTCCTAGTAGGCGAGGGTATCCGTCAAATGTTTCTTATCTTTGATATGACCCTCCTCAAGCTTCTTAATCCGAACATCTCCCCGAGCCGCACGTCCTTTCAAGCACTCATGATCAATCTGCAACTTGGCCAACTCAGCTTTCACCGCAGCCAGCTCCTCGGTAACTCTACGGGACTCGGCACGAGCTTCATCGCGGAGCTTCACATGTTCATCAGCAACAGATCTGGCAATATCATACTGCAATTTATGCTCCGCAGCTTCAGCTTGTGCTTCTTGGCACAACTTTTTCTGCTTTTCAACCTCAGCCCAAGCTGCTTTAGCATTCTCCTGTTCGCCTGACAAAGCACGTCGCAATTTACAATTTTCCTTACGCGCATCATCTGTAAGCTTGTTGGCTTGACAAAACGCCTCATTCTTTTTATCATAAAAAAATCAGACTTACTCTGTTTATCAGACAACTCCTTGTAAAGAATCCCCATGGTATCATAAGCTAAACAGAGTAAGTCTGAATTTTTGTATGATAAAAAACATGAGGCGTTTTGTCAAGCCAACAAGCTTACAGATGATGCGCGTAAGGAAAATCGTAAATTGCGACGTGCTTTGTCAGGCGAACAGGAGAATGCTAAAGCAGCTTGGGCCGAGGTTGAAAAGCAGAAAAAGTTGTGCCAAGAAGCACAAGCTGAAGCTGCGGAGCATAAATTGCAGTATGATATTGCTAGATCTGTTGCTGATGAACATGTGAAGCTCCGCGATGAAGCTCGTGCCGAGTCCCGTAGAATTACCGAGGAGTTGGCTCCGGTGAAAGCTGAGTTGACCAAGTTGCAGATTGATCATGAGTGCCTGAAAGGACATGCGACTCGGGGAGATGTTCGGATTAAGAAGCTTGAGGAGGGTCATATCAAGGATAAGAAACATTTGACGGATACCCTCGCCTACTAGGAGGAAAAGAACAAGAATGATATTGCTACAGCTAAGCTTGCTGGGTTTGAGGAAGAAAAAGCTGAGGTAACACTACTTGTCGTTTCTCTCTTATTGTGTATGTCTTTATTGTTGTATATGTGCTCACTCCTCCCCTCGTTATTCTCTGTAGGCCTCCGCAATAGCATTTTCTTCTAATGTTGCTCAACGCACTGCCATTGCGAGGGATTTCTTTGCCTCAGAGACGTGGGCTTTCATGGCTTTACGTCGATCTAGCAAAGATATAAAGAGGGGATACCGGAGAATGTATTATCACGCAGCTGCTAGTTGTCCCGATTTTCCCGATATTTCTAAGTTCGATATGAGAATTGCAACGCCACGCCGTGAAGAAGATGCTCCTGCAGCTGAGGAATCTGATGTGGTGCCTCGTGGTGGGCTCTGTCCCACTACTGATGTCTATGTATCTCTGATTGACGATAGACTACTTTGGATGGGAGATTTGATGGATCCAGCAGAATTAGCAGAGTTAGCTGGGCCTGGTGACTCTTCAGACTATGAGCTTGATGTCGAGGACTATGTCGAGGGTGCGAACATCGGTGATGCACACACTTCTTCCGCAGCTGTCCCATTGGCAGCTACTGTAGTTGTGGTTTCTTCGATGACACCCGCAACTGTCCCTTTGATAGCTGCTGCTGATGTCGTTCCCTCGGTCTCATTGGTTGACCCTTCCACTGTTGATCCTGCTGTTGCCGCTTCCGGGGATGAGCTTTCCATGGCGAATTTGAGTAACGACGACTTGATGAAAGCTATGGCTGCTACTAGTACAGGGGTGGGTACAAAGGTCCTTGCTGATGCTGGGTACAGGTTGAAGGATGGCTATGCGGGTTTTGATGCCGATGAGGTTGCACGGTTGGAGAAACAGGACGAGGAGTGTCGCGCCGAGCTTTTAAGGGTTCCAGTTGGTGGTGGCATTATAGGTGATCAGGACTTTGACCTTGGCTCCACCGGCAAGGGTGGTCATTAGGTGTTCTATCCTCGGTCATTTTGGTTTTTTGGCGCATGTGCCTCTTTTGTTTAGATTTTAGTATTGTTTTTCATTCATGAGTACTCTCGCGTTTCCTTCTCGAGCCTTAGACGTTTTTGTTGACCTTTGGGATTTGGTCTTCCAATAGTTGCTTTCTTGGACTTGTATTTTATTTCGAGTCTTGTCTTTTATCGATGTAGCATGGGTTTGTTGTTATATGGTCATGTTTCCCGTTTTATCTATACGATGGATTTCCATAACAGTAGAAAATCATGGCTTTCCAATGTGCCAAGAAGAATGCTCATCATCTATCTTCTTCTTCAGTTAATCGATAATTGCTAGTCGCTTTTATTGGCTTTTCACCATGCAGGTCTTGACCTAGTTTAATTTATGTAGGGCTTTTATAGCTCACATACTTTATGGGAATTTCACCCAATAGACTCTTCACCTAGTTTAATTTCTGTAGGGCTTTTATAGCTCGCCTACTTTATAGAAATCTCACCCAATAGCCTCTTCACCTAGTTTAATTTCTGTAGGACTTTTATAGCTCGCATACTTTATGGGAATTTCACCCAATAGGCTCTTCACCTAGTTTAATTTTTGTAGGGCTTTTATAGCTCGCCTACTTTATGGGAATTTCACCCAATAGGCTCTTCACCTAGTTTAATTGCAGTCATTCATCCCTTGTTTTCTCGATATTACACTTCAAGCAAGTATCCTTTGGCCAAAAAGAATGTTTTATTTATTTCGGACTGCACTTGCGGCCACGACAAGCTGCCTACATATCCCTTATAAGTGGGAATCATAGTTCATTGTGGAGCTTACATCTCCTCGGGTTCCACAGGTCGGAACCTCGCACTGACTCCCACAAGTCGGGATCTCATTATTTGCAGAAAAAATAAATCTACCAATCTACTGCGCTAACACATCAAGCGCTTTATTTACTAGAAAATCTAAAACTATCCTCATTCGTGCTCCATCATCCGCTTGGTGAATTTTTCATGCGTAGAAACGACGCAAATTCTGAATGTTCCAGGGCCTTTTCAACATCTTCCCTCCGAGTTTTGCTAAATAATAGTATCCTTTGGTACTCGCCTTAACGACTCTATATGGTCATTCCCATGTTGGTTGTAGCTTTCCAACATGACTTCCTGTTGCTTCAACCTTTCTTAATACCAAGCCCCCAACTTAGAATTCTCTGAAACGTACTTTCTTGTCGTAAGCTTTTGCCATCACAATCTTATTAGCGAGCGAACATTGAAAAGCTTCTTCCCTGATTGCACCTATCATATCCAAATCCAACTTCCTTAGTCGAGCGGCTTCTTTAGGGTTGTAACTCTCCATTCTATGCATTGTCATTCCTGCCTCCACTGGTATGACAGCTTCCGACCCATACACCAATAAAAATGGAGTCTCCCCGATTGCTCTCTTTGGTGTAGTCCTGTAAGCCCACAGAATTCCGGGCAAAGTTTCTGGCCAAGTTCCACCCACTTGAAACAAACGTTTCTGCAGATAGTCTTTCAGTGTCTTATTGGTGAACTCCACTTGTCCATTTGCTTGGTGATGCGAAACTGCCGAAAACTTTGTTTTATCTTTAGCTCTTTACACCACGATGTAATATCTGATCTCGTGAATTATTTTCCATTGTCTGATACTATCACCGGAAGACCAAAACGACAGATAATATTTCTCGAGATGAGCCCAATCATGTTCTTCTCCGTGATTCCTGCTAACGCTTCGGCTTCTACCCATTTGGAGAAATATTCCACCGTCACTACCATAAATCTTTTGCCATTCTTTGCCGCCGGTAACGGTCCCACTAAGTCTATTCCCCATTGATCGAAAGGACACGTTGCCTCCATGGGATGTAAGAGTTGGAGCTGGTACATGGGTTGAGTGAGCATGCAATTGACAACTCTCGCACTTCTTGACGTATTCCATCGCGTCCTTGAATAAGGTAGGCCAATAATAACATTGCCTCATAATCTTCTGACCCAATGCTCTACCACCTGCATGATTTCCGCATGATCCTCCGTGGATTTCATTCATGACATATTCTGCTTGATTCGGCGATAAACACTTCAATAATGGTCCTTCAAAAGACCGCTTGTATAGTTTCTCATTGAAGATCACGTATCGCGAGGCGCTATACCTCAACCTTCTTACTGTCTGAGGATCCGTAGGCAAACTCCCATCTTTCAGAAATTTGATAATGTCATCCTTCCAGCTAGGTTCGTCAATAATTGGCATCACAAACTCTATCTCTTGCTCCTTTGCACGTGGAATTCTGCCTATCGCAGGTTGTTCAGATGCCAACAGGACCACTCGTCGTTCAACGTATACGTCAGTTGAGCTGGCAAATCTAGAGAGTGCGTCCGCCTTGGTGTTTTCTGCCCTTGGAATCTGACTAAGAGTGAATACCGTGAAGGACTCCGCTCCCTCCTTCAACTTAGCCAAATATCTCACCATGTTTTCTTCCTTTACTTCATAAGTACCAGTGAACTGATTGGCCACTTGCTGCGAGTCAGTGAAGACTGCTAGATGGGTTACCCCTAGAGATTTGCACATTTCAGTCCCTACTACAGCCGCCTCGTACTCTGCTTCATTATTAGTCACCGTGAAGTTGAGGCTAATGGCATACTCATATTCCCTTCCTTCGGGGGATCGTAGATAGATCCCTATTCCTCCATTTGAGGTAGTCGCGGACCCATCTACGTGAAGAGTCCACAGAACAGTGGACAAGTCCCCCTCCAAAGTCAATACTTGACCCTCCGTGGTCATTTCTTCTCTTCCTCCAAATGATTCAGCAACAAAATCAGCAAGGACTTGTGCCTTGATCGCTTGTCTGGGTCGATACTCTATTCCATACTCGCTTAACTCTATTGCCCACTTGACTAATCTTCATGATGTCTCTGGTTTTGTCAAAACTTGCTTCAACGGTTTGTCAGTTAAGACTACGATTGGATGAGCCTGAAAATAAGGCTTTAGCTTCTTTGCTGAGTGAACTACCGCTAGAGCAAACTTCTCAATATCTATATAATTTAATTATGCTCCATGAAACACCTTGCTGATGTAGTAGACTGGTAAATGATGCGTCCCTTCAGCTCGTACTAGGACAGAACTAATGGCTTTAGGAGAAACTGCCAGATACAAATACAATGTTTCCCCCTCTACGGGTTTGGAAAGCAATGGCGGCGTCGCCAAATAAGTCTTGAGTTGCTGAAAGGCATTCTCACAGTCCTCACTCCACTCAAAGTTTCTATTCTTCTTCAAAATTTTGAAAAATGGAAGACTTTTCTCAGCCGCCGTTGATATAAAACGACCCAAGGCTATCATTCTTCCTAGCAAGCATTGTACGTCCCTCACAGTCTTAGGAGACGGTAACGTAGTAATGGCCGCAATCTTATCAGGATTGGCCTCAATCCCTCTCTGATTTACCATGTATCCCAAAAACTTCCCTCCATTAACCCCAAAGGTGCACTTCTTTGGGTTTAACTTCATTCCATACAGTCGCATGATCGAAAAGGCTGTACGCAAATGATCAACATGGTCCTCTGTCTTGACGCTCTTTACAAGTATATCATCAATATATGACTCCATCGCCTTTCCAATGTGATCATAGAACATCTTAGCCACCAACCTTTGAAAAGTTGCCCCTGCATTCTTAAGTCCGAACGGCATTACCCGATAACAAAACACTCCTATATCAGTTACGAAGACCGTCTTCGACATATCATACACATCCATCAGGATTTGATGAAAACCACTTTGCGCGTCCACCATACTTAACAAAGCACATCCTGCTGTAGAGTCCACCAATAGATCTATTCGAGGCAATGTGAATGGATCTCTTGGACAATGCTTGTTTAAGTTTGTGTAGTCTACACACATCCTCCAATCTTTATTAGCCTTAGGAACCAACACGATATTGCTCAACCACTCCGAGTAGCGTACCTCGTATATGTGTCTTGCTGCCAACTTTTGGTTTACCTCCTTCTCGGCTGCCAGATTCTTCTCTTTACTGAAGTTCCTTTTCTTTTGGCGTACCGGCCTTGCATCCGGATTCACATTTAGTCGATGCACGACTATTCTAGGATCTATCCCCTTCAAATCTTCATCCGTTCATGCAAACACATCGTAATGTTCACGTAAACACGTGATCAACCGCTCTTCCACCTCCTTCGTCATACAAGTCCCAATTCGGGTAGTCTTGGCAGGGTCATTCTTTGCGAGGGACATCTCTTTAAATTCCCCCAATGGCTAAACTTTGCCGTTTTGCGCCAACTGCGCCTTGTACCTTGTCAACTTCTTATTTTCTTCTTCCTCCGGAATTAGTGTCTCGACACCCTCCGGAGCTTCTCCCCCTAATCTTTGCTTCTTAGGTTCCTTCTGCATTTCAGTAACATTCATCAACTCCCTCTCTTGGCATACTGTGTTCAACATATTGACTTCTTCCTTCCCCGTGGGTTTCAATGATGCCACATATGACTTCCAAGCTACCTTGTGGTCTCCACATACCTCGCCTACACCTCTTGGCGTGGGAAACTTAACCTTCTGATGATAAGTAGATGCTATTGCACGGAACTCATTCAATCCTGGTCTTCCGATTATCATATTGTATGTGAAAGGGGTGTCGACCACTACGTACTTAAGATTGCGAGTTCGCCTAGCGGGAATGTGCCCAAATGAGGTTTGAAGTGTTACTATTCCTATTGGTATCACTGTGGCTCCCCCGAATCCTTGCAGTGGTGTAGTTACCTTTTCCATGTAGAGTTGCAGTATCATACAAGATAATGTTTGTCGAACTTCCATTGTCAATTAACACTCTTTTCATTGCGTAATTTGCTACTTCAATAGTCACTACTAATGGACAGTCGAGCTCGTGGGACTCAGTCATCTGAGGATCTAATCGCTCCCGGTCCTTCTCATCAAACGTTATCGAGTCTGGCAAATCCTCCACCATTCCAACAAGGGATGTATTCCTGGTGAATACTCCTTGATTTACCTTCCTCATGATTCTCTCCCTTCCTTTGTTGGAGTCTGCCCCAACTGGCCCTCCAGATATCATATTGATCACACCTCTAAGAGGCGCACTTTCTATTCTCAGTGGTTGTTCATCAGCTTCAATTCTTCTAGGTTCATCCCTTTGTCTGGAGTCATCAGTTCTAAGCTTTTTGCTCGAAGGGCTTTCCCTCTTATGATCCCTTTCATACTGGGCCAAATGCCCTTCTCTGATCAGACGTTCTATTTCTGCAAAAAGGGTGCGACACTGTGAAGTGTCATGACCATACTGCTTATGGTAACGACAATATTCTTTGGACTTGCGAGTTCCTTCAGTTTCTCTAATTTTGTTTGGTTTTCTGGTCAACCCTTGTTGTCTTGCCACAACAAATACCTCTGTGATGCTTGCATTCAACGGAGTATACTTTACGGGTGATCTACCCCTTCTCTTATCATTTCTATCTTGATCAAGACCGCTTCTCCAAGGCCTGTCATTACGTCTAGTGTCATTCGTCTTCTGCTTTCCCGGATCTCTATAATCTCATCTGTTATACTGGTTCAATTCTTCCACCTCCATCTCACGACGCAATCTCTACATGATGGGCTCAATAGTCGGGGGCGGGTTTCGCACTAAATAGCCAAAGCCCTGTTCCTTAAGGTCTTGAAAAGGATTCCTCGAATTTCCCTTGGGGTTGGCGTTTTGACTTTCAACATCTCCACATTAAACTTCTTCATATACTCCCGCAAAGATTCTCTCTCTAGCCTTGTTTGAGGCGGCATAGGTAATCTGACTCAAGCGGATCTACCGAGAGTGTAGAGAACTTTAATCTAAACATGTCACGCAACTGTTGCTAACTGTAGATGCTTCCTGCAGGTATACGCGCAAACCACTCCTGCGCCACTCCCACTAGAGAGATCGAGAAACGTCGTGCCTGGATTCTTGCATCAAATCCTCCTAGGCTCAGTATTCCATCCAAAACATGCAAGTGCGATGATGGATCTGTAGTCCCATCATAGCTGGGCATTTTTGGGATATCCTGTCCTCTACCTAGGACCACACGTCGCAACTCCTCACAAAAAAGGTGAGGGTTCAGACACCCTATTATTATTTTGATTATAACCACCCGTTCTCCTTCTATCATCCTCGTATCTCGGTGGACTATATTCACGAGGAGCTTCGCGGTGCTCCCTCATTTCCAAACTTCTATAATGTCTATCACGCCTGTCTGCTCTCTCGGTGTCTCTTCCTCTATGCACTCTATCATATGAGTTCGCTTCATCATCCATCTCCACACGCCTCCTGCGTGGGTCAGTGGTTCTCATGTCATCCTCAGGCCTCGGACCGCCCGTATGCCTTAATGAGCGAACATTAGAGGAGGCTTGGCGGGTCTCTCTATGTGAACGTGAGATCACATCTTCCTCCCTACCTCTGTCCCGATGGGCTACCCCAGCCGATCGGTGATCACGCGAACGTGAGTTCTGTGCCTGAAACTCGGTCCTCCTTTGAAGTCCTGGCTGGGTCTGAGGAGCAACATGTGAACTGTTGCAATGTTTGTACTATTTGCTCCACATGCTGTGGTGGTAGAGGAGGTATCACTGCCAGATCGGTCTGTTGGTTCTCCACTGGCGCAACATTTCTGCGACCCCGTGCTATATCAATCACAGAAGTTTCATCCCTGTTGCCGTCCCTATCGCCACGGGTCGAAGGGCCTTGCGGCTGGCTAGTAGTTGCAGTGTGAGCTCTGGTGCCTACTACCATGTTTGAGTGGTCACGTGTGTTTCTAACTCAGTGCACTTAAGTGGTTTCCCACAGACGGCGCCACTGATGCAGGGTAATTTCGTCTGCTGACTAGTCACTCCACGTTAGACTAGCTAGAGCTTCTGATTGGTCCAAGCTAGCTTTGAGTTCGGGAAACCTGCACTAAAAACACGACATGTGAACTAGGCGGAGGCTGTTGACCCCGCGAAGGCACTCCGATGCCTAAGTCAGTAATGGGCCTTTGTAGGAATGTGAAAATACGCTGAAAATGGACTAAAGTGCTCAAAACAGGCCAAATAACTCGTGTTAACAGGATGATAATTCACCTTCTTGAAATAAACAATAAATCAATTACTGGAATTACCAGGTATATTATTATATGATTATGCGATCTGCATTCACGATACATGTATCACACCCCAAGTATCCCTCGGAGCACATCTCCAAACATCAAAAACTGGAGCAAAGTCGTGCCTAATGGCCCAACAGGAGGAATCCGAAACCAAGGCAGATACCTATCGGAATATACACCGGAAGAAAGCATTCTACAGACTAACTGCTATCGGAACTACAACAACATCGGACAAACACTCCGCCCCACTCATTCTGCCTCTTCGGAAAGTATGAACTCTCGGAAAGGATGAGTTAGAAGAACCAATCTATCAAAGCCCACTAGAGCTATCGGAAATCAACAGAGTCCCAGAACCTTGACAAAAACACTTCCTTGCTATGCACTCCCAACACAAACGCTCTCGGAACACTACCCCAGTACTTCCCTGCTACGCACTCCCAGCACAAATGCTCTCGGAACATTACTCCAGTCGACCAACCCAGAGGACGGAACTTCACAGTGACGCAACAACTACAGAACAACACTCTCCGGGCACTCGGAGAAAGAAAACACCTATCCACGATAGCTAAAAACCTCTCGGAGATTAACCCATGAATGCACACCCCATCGGAGAATATCCTGAAACAAACACACCAGAATACACACCTATCGGAGAAGCATTGTCACTAAGAGAACGCTCATACTCGGCCCTCGAGTCACCATTAGAAGCAATGAGCTCTCGGAAGCAAAGAAGGCAGTCTACCCCTTATCATAAAGAAGACCAAAGTCCTCGGAAGAAGAAATGATACAGTCAGCACTTAAGATAGACGTTATCTTATTGGTTAAATGAACATTGTAACACGTGTGGAACACCACCACATGCATAACGACACCTGTAAAAACATGCATAACGACACATGTCCCTAAAAACTCTATATAAACAGAGGAAGAAGGGACAATGAAGGGAGGTCGGGGAGGAGAGAAAAAGACAGATATAGACTCGGAAATACGCATAAACGACTCGGAAAAGAGAGTGGATCATAGTGAATAAAAGGAAGGAATATTCTTGTTAATTTCTCTCTCCGATTAAATAACATTTAGTTTTTGAGCCACAGACAGAGGCGTTCCAACCCAAATAAATAATACAGTTAATTAGGTCGTAATTCCAAACCCGTTAACAAAATGGCGCCGTCTGTGGGAAACGCCATAAGATTCGCCAACAAGAGCGCTCAAAAGCGATGCCAATCGGGGAGAAATTATTCTCGCGGTCATTAAACCCTTAAGCAGGTTCGTGGGATCGTTGCCACAACCAAAAGGGAAAGCAGGTGCTACTGCAATGGAACGATACGCACCAAAGATAAGTATCCTTCTTTCACTAGTTGTAGTTCGAGTCAGATTTTGGTTATCTTCGTGAGAAACCATAAGATTCTATAATTTACTATGTAAATACTTGAGGGGAGGGGGGAAGACATGGTCCAGTGACCTAGGAGAATATCTCCGAGAGCAGTTACTATGGGAAACTTCACTCGTACTCTCTCATCAAAGGCTTTCCGAAGGTCTACATAATTAAAAGTGACGAGGATATAAACAATTCTATTGGAATGATTCTTTGAAAGGACGTGAAATTATTCACTAAACTCTAAGCATCTATACATACTTAGGACCCTTTCCTCGAATAACTGAATTAAGTTGAGCTGCCCAAAGCATACTATAAAAGGCTACGAGGGCGTGTCAGGGGATACTCCTATTTAGGAAAGTATATTTCCCCAAACTTGCACTGCAAATAGACACACTATGCTAAGAAAGTTGTTTGGCCAGTAAGAGTGAGATGCTCTCTCATTTATGTAAACTCAATCTTAAAATTCTACAATTGAAGGAAAGGGACCAAGTATCCATAATATGCTGAAAAGTTATGTGACTATTAACACGGGAAAAAAGTCTCGTTCCAAATGAGAAATGTTTCATTCCAAGCGAGAAATAAAAATACCACTACACAAAATAATAACAAGTATAATGGTCCTTAAGAGAAAAATTAAAAACCCCTAAGACTGGGGGGGTAGAGCACTCGAGGGGACATGAGCTGGCTCAGTTGTGGAAGGAAGAACTGGAGCACTTGCAGGAGGAAGAACGCCAGAGGAGACAGCCTGGAGAGGGGAGTGCACCGAGGGCCACGAAAGTACCGCTGTCAAGGGCACCCGAGTCGGGGAAGAGGAGGAGGGAGGAAGTCGAGAGCTACTCTTTTTGAAGAGGTCGTAGGCTTGCTCCAGGGTAGGCCTCTGCATCTCCGCGATATTGACTACCCGCGGGTCTAAATTGGGAGCCACCTTACTGCGCACCTGCCCGAAGCACTGAAGGAACCTCCATATAGCAGATCCTGCTAAGTACCCCTGGTGCTTATTGATGTACAGTTCCTTCACATGAGCAGTGGCGTCCTCCCGAGCTTGCTTAACCGCATCATCCACCCTTTGCTGCACCTCATCGGAAGTGACACCCTCCGAAACCGTAGCCCGTGACAACTTCTCGTTAAGAGTGTCCACCTGGCCCAACGCCTGCGACAGATCCCGCTCCAACTCTTTTTGCTTGGCCTCCCAAGCAACTTTTTCCCCTTCAAAGGAGGTCACCCTGTCTTTCAGTACAAGCCCGGAGGCCTCCATCTCCTTATTCTCCCCCCTCAAGTCGTGGTTTTGTTGCGTAAGCATGGCCCACGCCTCGTTATACTTCCCCATTCTCTCCCGGATATCCTTGTTCTCAGCCTCCAGCTTCCGAGACTTCTCTTCAGCTGCGCTTGCCAGTTTTTGCAGCTTCTCGACCTCGAGTAACATAAGAGGAAGCATTTTAGGTGCCTAAGAAATCAAAACAGAGGAATAAAGATCCCGACACAGGATCTTAAACGAATTAGATAAATAAAAACTTACCAACATAGCCACGTTGTTGGTACAAGCTCAGACGAATTGCCACCCGTCCGCTGGCAAGGAATTGGCAGCTGTTAAGTATCGAGTGACAGTCTCGAGAGCCACCTGGGCGTCTTCAGAACTAGGCTCTCGTCCCGAGGCTAGAGCGTTGGAAGAAGAGGGCATCTCTGGAGGTACTCCCCCCGACAGTGGAACCTGAGTGACTACAGGGCTATCCGACTGGATGGCCGCGAGTGGTCTCGGAGCAGGAGCACTCGTAAGCGGGGGACCCACAGCCAAAATCTCGTCCAACAGACTCATTGTATCAAAAGCTGGAGGAGGGGCGGGATTTGA
The DNA here is from genome assembly GCA_948329865.1 of Linaria vulgaris. Lineage (NCBI taxonomy): Eukaryota > Viridiplantae > Streptophyta > Magnoliopsida > Lamiales > Plantaginaceae > Linaria > Linaria vulgaris. Next base: position 82,147,608 of record OX415253.1, read on the forward strand.
GGGAAGCGATCCCCCTTCTAGACCAAAAAGGTCTTCACCTCCTGCGGAATCAGAAATGTTTCTAAGTAAATCTATCCCTTCGTCTATCTAGAGCAGATTCCCATATAAATAGAAGAAGTGTATACTGTTTCAATGCTGTTTAAAGACTAGGGAGAAACACATACCTTTGGGAGGAGTCGACAGTAACGCGTAAGCAGAGTCCCCCGACAACTCCGAGGAGGAGGGTATACTGATAACACCGGGGGGTGGTAAAGCCATCCCCTCTATCCCGACCTCCTCCTCCCCACCCCTTATGACATATACCCCAGCAGGGCCTGCATCGGCGGAAGTCACACCTAACCCCGCTTCCTCAGGGGTATCAGAAGTCCCGCTAGACGACCGGGACGTGACTGTAGCAACCTTCAAAGGGGTCCCCCTTGCTCGTCCTCACCCCCCGCAGCACCAAAGGCTTCACCTTCTCCCAGGGTAGACTTCCCCTTCTTGGTTACTACGTCCTCGTTCTCCACCATGAACGGTCGCAGAACATTCACTACAAAGACAGTTACAAGTTAGATAAGTTAGAAAAAAAACACGTATACTATAAGGGAGGTAAATACTTACCGAAGGTATCAAAGAGCTCCTCGGGAATGGCCAGGGGAGTCTCGATTTTGTCTAAGGGATAAATGTGCCTCAATCCTGCGGTCCGATAGACGCGAATAAAATCCTTCGACTCCACGAGGGGCTTTGCGGAGAATACCGGTGAGAACATCAAGGTATCGTCCATCACTCTCTCGGGAAAGGTGGGCTCCCTCCAAGTCAGGGGTATGTCCCATTCTCCCTCAGCAGGACATATGAAGAAAAACTTGTTTTTCCATGAACTGTGGGAGGTGATGTTGCCCTCGGAAATCCGGTCGTCCTTATCCCGATGGGTGAAGCAGTAGAAAGGACCTCTCCCCGGAGACGACTTCAACTCAAAAACAGCGAAAAATCTGTCCCTCGTGCACTCGATGCCTCTCACCAGACACCAAAACACGAACAAGGCCAACGTAGTGAAAGAGTTGGGGGTGAGTTGGCTAGGGCAGAGATTACAGTAGTTGAAAATATCACAGTAGAAGAGCGGGAAAAAAGAGCGCAGTCCCGCCTTTATTTGTGGATAGTACACTGTCAGGTGTCCCGGCGGAGGAGAATCACCCCGGTGGTGGGCCTCCGGCACCATCACCTCCACATTACGGCCAGAAGCGCCGTGCTCAATGAATAAATTTCGGATTTCCTTCTCCGACGCGGTGCTAACTGTATCACCCACCTTCTGGGTAGCCCGCGGAACACCACCCTTGTCGGCCTTCTTCTTCAATTTTTTCGCTTTTTCGGCACCACCACTGCCGCTCGCCCCCGCCGCCGCTGCACTCCTCTTTCGTGAACCCAAAAACGTTGCCCCCGCTGCACCTCCGGTACCGGAAGTGGCCGACACCAGGTTAGTATTGGATTGTGACGCCATTGTAGAGAATTCTTAAAAAATCAGAGAGTGCTTTTGCAGAATTTTTTTGCAGAGAAGAGAATTTTTTTTGCTCAAAGATTGCTAGTGAGGTTAATTAGGAAAGAAGAGGGTTTATAAACCCTACACCCACTAAATGCCTTAAATGACCACTAAACCCACTCACGCCCCACGATTAAAAGTCGTGCCTAGTGCTATTAAATGTCACGTCTCCTCGGTTAACGGAAACACAACGGTCAAGACGCTTCGATTCCGGCACAATACATAAACGTGGCATTAAAATCACCATTAACTGCATTTAAATCGCAGTTAAGTAAATGCCATAACTTTAAATTATAATTAATGCCCCGATAATGATCCAACGAGGGCACATTTCAGAATACGACGGGAATCACTCGGAGAGAGTAACCACGATACTCCTCACCTTTTTAAAGGTAATGCCAATAACGAGGGAAACGTCGAACAAAACATAAATGTCACTGACCAGTGTTTACGACATCCCTGAAGAGTTCTACGAGGCCTTGTGAAACATTCCCGGTATACCTGACAAAATCTACGATACCCGAGCCCTCGTACCCTTTAACCTATTAAGTTTCTAGTGCAGTCATAATGACCAACTACACTAAAAACTGGGGGGGGGGGGGGTTGTTAACATGATGATAATTCACCTGCTTGAAATAAACAATAAATCAATTACTGGAATTACCAGGTATATTATTATATGATTATGCGATCTGCATTCACGATACAGGTATCACACCCCAAGTATCCCTCGGAGCACATTTCCAAACATCAAAAACTGGAGCAAAGTCGTGCCTAATGGCCCAACAGGAGGAATCCGAAACCAAGGCAGATACCTATCGGAATATACACCTGAAGAAAGCATTCTACAGACTAACCGCTATCGGAACTACAACAACATCGGACAAACACTCTGCCCCACTCATTCTGCCTCTTCGGAAAGTATGAACTCTCGGAAAGGATGAGTTAGAAGAACCAATCTATCAAAGCCCACTAGAGCTGTCGGAAATCAACAGAGTCCCAGAACCTTGACAAAAACACTTCCTTGCTATGCACTCCCAACACAAACGCTCTCGGAACACTACCCCAGTACTTCCCTGCTACACACTCCCAGCACAAATGCTCTCGGAACATTACTCCAGTCGACCAACCCAGAGGACGGAACTTCACAGTGACGCAACAACTACAGAACAACACTCTCTGGGCACTCGGAGAAAGAAAACACCTATCCACGATAGCTAAAAACCTCTCGGAGATTAACCCATGAATGCACACCCCATCGGAGAATATCCTGAAACAAACACACCAGAATACACACCTATCGGATAAGCATTGTCACTAAGAGAATGCTCATACTCGGCCCTCGAGTCACCATTAGAAGAAATGAGCTCTCGGAAGCAAAGAAGGCAGTCTACCCCTTATCATAAAGAAGACCAAAGCCCTCGGAAGAAGAAATGATACAGTCAGCACTTAAGATAGACGTTATCTTATTGGTTAAATGAACATTGTAACATGTGTGGAACACCACCACATGCATAACGACACCTGTAAAAACATGCATAACGACACATGTCCCTAAAAACTCTATATAAACAGAGGAAGAAGGGACAATGAAGGGAGGTCGGGGAGGAGAGAAAAAGACAGATATAGACTCGGAAATACGCATAAACGACTCGGAAAAGAGAGTGGATCATAGTGAATAAAAGGAAGGAATGTTCTTGTCAATTTCTCTCTCCGATTAAATAGCATTTAGTTTTTGAGCCACAGACAAAGGCGTTCCAACCCAAATAAATAATACAGTTAATTAGGTCGTAATTCTAAACCCGTTAACAACTCGAATTCAGCCCTCAACTCGAATTCAGGGCAAAATAACTCGAATTCAGCTTCAACTCGAATTTAGAGCAAATAACTCGAATTCAGTTTCAACTCGAATTTCTCAACTCTAACAGATTGTCAACTCGAATTCTTCAATTCTATCAAATTGTCAACTCGAATTCTTCAACTCTAACAGATTCTCAACTCGAATTAGGTTAAAGCTTCTCCGAAAAACGTACCTTAACAATGAAGATTAGCCGGGTATTTATAGGCATAAGCCTTGCTTAATTATAGGCGTGGGCCACGCTAATGGGCCCCGTCCTTTTAGGCCTGATTGGTTGCCTTCAACTCGAACAAGGGCTTTCAACTCTAACACAACATCGCAACTCTAACAGCCCATTTAACTCTAATTGGGCTTATAGGTCAAACTGGGCCCAAGTGTTGATTTAGGGCCCAAATTTGACTTATTAATCCAATTTTAAAAAAAAAAAATTATGGCCCATCATCGACTTGCGACGCGTCACGAGCTTATAGGTCGCATATTATTTGGCATAACAATTGTCATATTTTATTTTATTTCTTTATTTTTAGTTTTGAGTAGTAGGATTATGTTAACTTCGTTTGCATATTTTTATTCTTTTCATTATTTATGTTTTGAGCAACAATATAAGTAGAACTCTTATTATGTATTGAAAGCATTAAGCAGATTTTGGAATAGTTCATCAATGGAGTTTTACACTTGACTCGAATGTGTATCTTTTGTTAAGAGTTTGGGCACGACTCCAAGGTGCTATGTATCTTTTCTATAATTCGTATCAATTTCATATTAATTTGTAACAATTGGTGTTTTCACTTTGAACTCATTATGAGGAACGATGAAATTACCGCTTTGTTGACCTCAATGGAGTCCAAGATGGTTGCTCAACCGGCAAAATTAGCGGAGACAATGACTTTCTCTCAATTAGTTGAAGAGCGTTTTGTTCATGGCATTCTCGACCTTGAGGACAAGGTCGTTTTGAAGGAGAATGGAGTGTTACGTAGAGAGATGGCCTAGAAGATTATGTTACCTCATTGTCATATTTTATTTTCTTTCTTTATTTTTAGTTTTGAGCAGTAGGATTATGTAACCTTCATTTGCATATTTTTATTCTTTTCCTTGTTTAAATTTTGAGCAACAATATAAGTAGAACGTTTATTATGTATTGAAAGCATTAAGCAGGTTTTGGAATAGTTCATCAATGGAGTTTTACACTTGACTCAAAGAAGTATATATCTTTTGTTAAGAGTTTGGACACGACTCCAAGGTGCTTTGTATCTTTTCTATAATTCGTATTAATTCGTATTTTATCTGTAACACACTAGAAGTTGATTTCACAATGATTTATTTCTTTAAGCACGCGTCCTTCTATTGGACAACGAACTTGAATGAATTTGCTTTTGCAACTTTTGAGACAATCTCATATATATACATATATCTCGATATAACTGAATTACGTTTCACTGTTGTGATGCCTAAATTTTCACTCTAGATTGTAAAAGAGAATTCACAATTATCACCCATAAAATTAAACCAAAGAAATACTGCTTAACTTTATTGGGAAGAGCATATTAGCTCTTACACGACATGCAATGCTCTTAACTTTTGGTGCCTAATATTGCAAAAAATTGTTCTGATGGTAGAGAAATGGAGAAGAATAACTTATCAAAAAAAATAAAAATGGAGAAGAATAATATTAAACAAATAAGTTAATTTATAACTTCTATTACAATTGCTTCATTATAGAGCATTGAGAGTACAGTTGAGTGATACATATTTACAGACCTAACTTTGCGCAATAATGGAAGGAAAAAATATCTTATGTACATGACATGAGTCAACATATTAGCTACTAATATCTAAAACTAACTGATCAAACAAAATTCAAAAGGGTTCATCACTTTAATTTCTTCACTAAGCGAGGAAGAAGGATTCCATTATTTAAATCCTAACACTCGGATGGTTTACTAATTCATCCGGTTCGATCTCCTTTCAACTACTTAAAAACTAGAAATTAATCTATTTACATTTTTTTCTTTTTTCTTTTTTTCTCTCGAGACAATTGTGTAATTTCCTCCGAAAAGTATGTTAACGGTCCAATGCACTTAGCACAATCCTGTTATCACAAATTAGCAAACATTAGGATAATTATTATTAGTGGAGAAAAGAAAAGGGAGAGTGAATGAAACGTGTTTCTGACCAATGAGCAAATAGTATTTCAATCTCTAGTCATTCTAAATGCTAAAGGGGCAAAACTAATTAAGTGGGAAGTATTCAGTAAATCCAATATTTAGAAGTTGATGAAGAAACTAACCAATCATAACCAGTCGGCCCTTTCGGTTTCCTCCTGTTGAATTTCTTCACATTTCCACCTGGCATACTTGCTGAAACACCATAACACAAAATCAAAATTGTAAAACAACTAAAAAAGGAACTAAACTAGACCAATTTTCCCAAGTTATATATTTAGGAAACTACCAGTGTGTTATTTCTGAATGACAGATAACGTACCCCATGTCTAATTTGTTAGCAAATGCCTTCTTACAATTCAAGAAACAGATTAATTGATCATATATGTACGTATTGAAAATTATAGCAAAAATTAATTTTCTAATTATTATCATAATGTAATGCATGAGGGTTTGTAAATCCTAATCGAAGTTTTCTTAAAGGCTCCATTTGTTTCTAAGAAAATGGGGAAAAGAAAGAAAATGAGGAAAACCTCCCCCAGTTGTTTGACTTTGACAATAGGAAATCTTTGAAAAATATGGTGCAGTTTTCTTCCAAGCATAATAATAATTTTTCCGAAAAATCAGTGGGAAAAATTAAAAACAGCTGGAAAACAAGGTTCTTTTTCTCTAAGAAATTTCTTGAAAAAACCTTTTTTCCCTCATTTTTCCTTTTATTTTGCCTTTTCCACCATTTTCCGAGGAAACAAACAGAGCTTAAAAGATTAATACATTTCCTTTACATTGGAAAATATAAAATGAAGGTAATAATCATTTTCCGAGGAAACAAACGGAACTTATACTTTTACTTCACATTGGAAAATATAAAATGAAGGTAATAATTATTTTCCTAATTATATTACAAAAGGGCGATCTCAAAACCAATTTAGTCTAATTAACAAACGTAAATTTAATATAAAATCTTACACATAAAATTATTAGCTAATGATATAATCAATTAAAAGTTTGGAGTTGGGTTGTCATTTGCTAATTTCTACTTTCACAAAAACCTATTTGCTAAAGTTACACCTAGAATTGTTGACTAATTAAAAATAATGTAGAGATACTGAATGCAATTTAACCAGAAATTAAACAAACAAACGCGTTACAATGATAAAAGAATGAGTCTGTGAGATATAAAATAAAACACAAGTGAGACAGATGATCCTTATTTACTTGCAAGAAATGAGAATAAAAATACTAATATCAAATTTAATCTTACTGGAAAACGGCGATCTTGGAGTAGTAGATCCATCAGGAGTCGACGGAGTCGATGGAGAGTCGACAGATACAGTAAGATCATTACCATGACCGTTGCTTCGAACAACGGTTATGCTCCGGGAAATTGGGATGAGACCGCCGTCATCATGTGGTGGCGCCTCACCTACTGGCGGCGCAGCAGCCGACCTGGCCGAGAAAGAGTTGTACTTACGCAGTTTGCCAAGGCCGGAGTCCGGTGCGGGCCCGGCTAACGTGTCATCCCAAATCTTGTGGAGAAAACCCATAACTCTATATATACGTGAACAAACTAATATACTTTTGTAACAACCGGAAAAAGGTGATGAACTAATTATGTAATATTGTTTGAGTGCGAAACTTTGGAAAGAATATACGTAGTGACACCACCTTGATATGGGACTGTTACAAAGAAGCTGGGTGTGATTTATAAATTTTGTTAAATAAGGTTTTGATATTAAAGAAAAAGGAGGTTGTGGAAAGAGCTAGGTATTTATAGTGAAGTAACAATAATAACTCGATCATGAGGATCTTTATCCATTGAAATTCTACTGGAAACCCGAATATTTGCAGTTCGTTGGAGAAACTGTCAAACATTGTGCATAGAATTAAGTAGATTTGTATGATCGCTAGACAGAATACTAAAATTAGTACACTAAACCAAAGGAACCGTAAAGAAACTTAGTAAGCAAAGAAAATCGGAGATTAGACAGTAAATACTAACAATGACTCATTCTTTTTTAAGACAGTTTATTTAAAAATATAAAGTTTTTTTTTGCATCCTTAAAATCTAGACATTTTAATCTAATATATATGTATATATATATATATATATCTAGACATTTTATTTACGTAAAAGAAAATGCACGTCCTTTGTGTGACATGTATCATTAGAAGGGAAAAGGAAATACACAACAATATGAACCAGTATTTGTGTGTGTTTATGTGTATATATAGTAAGATAATTAATTATGGTAATTATATTTTCCCTAATTGTGGTATAATAAGAATTCTTGTTTTCAAGAAAACATGTTAATTCTATATTCTAGTTACCTAATAATAGAGTTATTTTCCTTATCAAGCTCTTCTGTGATGGATGGTCAAGATTAAGTCCTAAATAAATCCTAAGTAGAATTTGGTCCTCTCTTCTCCTATATATATTATGTCTTTAGGCCATCATAAAATATACTTAAGAAACACATAATGAAGGTGTATAGGTAGAAAGAGAGAAATCCAAAAGCTCCAACTAAAGTTGTTCGTTGACGGATCGTGTTCAAACTGATCAAAGACTCTCCACGACACGATAAAAGAGGATATGGCTAGGATAATGTTTGTTTTGTGCATTAAGATATATATTTATTTTTGCATAATAAAAATATGTTAGTCACTATAGTGATCTTATTCCATATCGTGAAATATATTATTGCATGAATATGTGTATTAATTTAAGATTCACATCATAATTTTGATAGATTATTTATCACGAAATTGATTCAATCAACAATTTGTGAATTCTTATTACACATAGCTAACTGTTGCATATGATTCATGTATTAAGAATCAAATATTCACCTTATCAGAATATGTTGACTACCGCAATGGCTTTATTCCTTGTGAAATTTAAATATTACATGAATCTATTAAATAGAGCATTAAGTTTTAATTATTCTACATTGCCATAATTAAGTTTCTTGTCTATCAAAATTTGTATCATGATATTTTTGGTCATTATATATTGCCTTATCATTATTTGATAGGTAAATTTTAAGCATATGATGATATATGTAGCGCTAAATAATGATATGTACATTATGAAGAAGACATTTTTGGTATAATAATTCGTTAGTCACTCAAGTAATGTGATTAACATTGTTATCAAATTGTCTCTTGTATGATATATTGGCATATGACGTTCTTCGCAAATTTAGACCAAGTTCACATTTTAGGATTTATAATTCATGCTAGTGAAATTATCAAGCGCCAAACTCATTGTCTAACTCATCAATAAAGTATACTAGACAAATCAATTTGCTATGTAAATCATAAGAGTTAACCCACCGGAAGTTCGCGTTTGCTTAGTAAATATTTATGGATTAAGACAATTCCGTGAATTTTTATGGTACATTATGTTTATGTTTATCTGTTAATGTATTATTAGTTAAGTTAAAATTATCGTAGTAGTCTTAATCGGCTAAAGATTTATTTACCATTATTATGATTTATTTGATCTAGATATGAATTACGTAGTTGACCTACAGGCAATCCATATCATATTTTTGTATCAAATATAAAGAGGTAATGTATTTGTAGACTAAGAAAATCCACATATTTCTTATGTGTTTATGCAAAGTAGATATATTACTTGAATTATGCTCGTTGAATATTACGACTTCTAATGGTATTATTTGTAGAATTTATGGTGACTACCCACAAGAGCACTATATTTTATTGTCGTGTATATTCTATGTAATGTGTTGCTTATATTCTTTCAATGCCTTAATTACGATATATTATATCTCAATAACTAAACTAATGCTCATGCTAATTAGTCATCATTTATGTCGTATGTCTCACTTTTCACGAGAACCAACTTTTCATGAGAAACCATTACGAATCTTGGTTTTACTGTTGATCCTTATTGATACCTCAAGATCAGTGGGAGTAAGTTCAAATTTTTGATTATGCATGACATTCTATTAGCCAATAAAGATTTTGGATGCATGATAACATAACTTGTCTTTGTTTAAGACATTATGGAACCATTATGAAAACTCTTGCTAATGGCCTAATTATGATAGTGATTGATATTGTGGTACATGGAAGGAATCATGTTGCAAAATAATGTGCCTACCATGACTCTTACTAATTACTTGACTAATCAAGGTACTTATAAAAACTAGTTTAAGAAAAGTATTAACATTTTATGCGCGCCTTATGATTCTTGATGAAAACACTAATGAGTATTCCTAACGACCAAGTGGGAGACTGTAAGATAATTAATTATGGTAATTATATTTCTCCTAATTGTGGTCTAATAGGAATTATTGTTTTCAAGGAAACATGTTATTTCTATATTCTAGTTACCTAATAATAGAGTTATTTTCCTCATCAAGCTCTTCCGTGATGGACGGTCGAGATTAAGTCCTAAATAAACCCTAGGTGGAATTTGGTCCCCTCTTCTCCTATATATATTATGTCTTTAGGCCATCATAAAATATACTTAAAAAAATACTTAAGAAACACATAATGAAGGTGTATAGGTAGAAAGAGAGAAATCCAAAAGCTTCAACTAAAGTTGTTCGTTAACGGTTCGTGTTCAAGCAGATCAAAGACTCACCACGACACGATCACAAATGTATTCTTCTTTCATATCTATTTAAGAATCTATTTGTGATGATCATAGTGTTCAACGATTTAAAGTCATATAAATTAAGGATTACATATATATATATATATATATATATATATTGATCGAGATTTGATAAATTTAAGAGGATATTTAACTTCCTCAAACTAAACCAATTATTTATAATTGCCAAAATTTAAAAGGCTAATTAATGAATATGCAAAATTTTGAAATGCAAATTGATGAATATCAATATCAGAAGTTTTTAGCCTATATTTTAGAAACTAAAAGACTAGGAAACAAATGAAAGTTTTTAATAAATTGGACTGGATAGGATATTGAAAGAAAGGATACAATAATGTCCAATACTCAAATCTTTGTCAAATACAAGAACTAGACAAAATGGGCCAAACAGTGGCTACAAAAGTTAAAATGCTCGTGGTCGTAAATGTCTAAAACCCCTGTGCGGAGGATTAATCTTCTTAATGGGATCCATATTATTATAATAGGATTTTGTAGTTTTTGGAGTAATAGCTCAATTAAGAAAAAGGCTTTTCTAAAAAACCTGGTCGCGTTGGCCCATTGTGAATTCCTAAAGCCGAGGAGCGTACACTGTTCCATACTTCCATGTATCAAAGTTGATGGACTCATTGAAAAGTACTGTTACGATTTCGTATCTTTGTTGACGACAAAGGAGCATTATGCATTGCCAATAATTCAGTTCCTTTTTAGAAAACAATGCACAAATAGAATGAATGTTATTTTGTGAGAAAGTAGGTGCAACAAGGCCTAATCAAGAAATTTCACATCTCCAATAAGCACCCCTAGGGGTGTTTGGGCCGGGTCGGGACTTTGGAGTCCGACCCGACCCGCCGGGTTTTTCCCGAGCCGGGGAAAACCCGGCTCGTTCCCGTCCCGGCCAGACCGGGAAAATGCTCCCGGTCTGGCTCCCGCCGGGAGGGAACGGGATCCAAACCGGATCCCGTTCCCTCCCGCGGGATCCCGGGAGACAGTTTATATATATATATATATATATATATATATATATATATATATATATATATATATTTTTGTCTCATTTTTCTGCTGCTTCTCTAAGAGTCCAGTAGGTTTTTTTTTGCAAAACATAAATTACAAACAAACACACACACACACAACTTAGCTTCTACTAGCATTTGTTTTGTATGGATAAACTTAGCTATGTTAGGACTGCATAAACACTCCATTCTTCGCAACGGTTTCCATTTACGCATTTTCTTATGAGTGATTGAACTTAAGCTACTTAACACATTGGTCTAACTCTAAAATATACAAAAGGACATCTGGATCATTTTCAGTTGAAATATCACTGATTCCTGAAGCAAAAAAATAATTTAACGATTGAAATACCTTCTTGACTCAGACAACTTATATTTTATTTTATAGCCTGCTGATTGAAATAGCAAGAAATGGGGAACCTTCAATATGTAAGATGTAAGACCCTTTTTTATTTTTTATTTTTTATATTTTTTTTAAGTTGAAGAACTATTTTCTCTCCCATAGTTCAGGAATGCTGCTGTTAATTGCAGTAAGAATCAGTAATTACTACAGAGCTAGTAATTTGATTTTTCAGGGAACAAGTATGACGGTGAGCTGTTTCTCAATCTCGGATGCTTGGACGAAATTTCCGTTTTAACAATGATTTAAACTAGAAATAGAGAAATATTTTAATTGACAAGAAACATATAGGAGTCTTTGTTAATTGGCTTGGAATCTGCCCGCCGGGATCACGGGAGCCCTCCCGTCCCGGCGGGACTCCCGCGCCGCCGGGAACAGTGTTCCCGGCGGGAGGGACGGGATCTGCCCAGTGGCTCCCGCCCCGGCAGATCCCGGTGGGCCGGGGTCCCGTCCCGGCGGGATCCCGGCCCATAACACCCCTAGGCACCCCAGACTACAAAATTTTTAACTACGCCATTGGCTTGCGCCGTATTAACATTCATGCTCATTTTGAGGGAGGATCTTAGTTAATAAATCAACACAGTTGGCAAGTCAAAAAGAATTTTAAAATCAGTTAGCCGTTAGCCTAATGACATTGCAAATTAGAAGACTTTCGATTAAGAGTTGTATTTCAATTATTGTAATTCCGACGCTCCTCTAAATAAAGGACTCGTCCACCGATTGGGATCAGCCTTACAACTCCATAATTGCGATTTTCAGGATGTTTTTTTCCACAAGAGTTAATGTGGTTAATATGTCGCACGTTTCCATCTAGGGTTTACCCGATCCATCATGGCTTTTGTTTCCTTTCGCTTTAGTTTTGTTTTCGTTCGTTTCATCTTTGCTTTCTTTGCCTTTTAATTGTTGTTTTCTTGCTGGTTGTGTTAGGGTTAGGGCTTGGCTCGAGTTAGTCCATACGTTACGGGTGGCTGCACCAAAATTCCAACGTCACATCGTCCATATTCTCATCACTCTCGCTGAATAGAATCCGAATTAGAAAGATTAGGGGAAAATCTTAAACTGACTGATAAAGAAACATATGTGGTTGAGGTGCCGGGTCTGGACTGGGGATCGCAAAATATAACATCGAAACTTATCTTGGTAGGCAGATTGCTCACGGGTGGAGAGTACCACTTTAATTCATTTTGTTCGCAAATGAAGACGATGATGAATCCGAGTAAAGGAATGGAAATCAAGGAAATTGAGGGAGGAAGGATTTTGTTCCAATTTGCGCACATCATTGATAAACAACATGCATTGGAGGTCTGTCCATGGACTTTCGACAAACATGTCCTCATTTTGAATGAGATGAATGAACATGAAAATCCCTTACAAGTGAACTTGGACACGTGCAAGTTTTACGTGAACGTCCATGATCTCCCTTTCTCACGTCAAACTCCGAAGATTGCTCGTCATATCGGAAACAGAGGGGGGGGGGTTCAAATAAATTGATCCAAGGGAGCCGTGGGGAGTAAACATGAGGATGAAGGTCCGAATTAATGTTTTAAAACCTCTCATTCGGTGCATGAAGCTTCGAGGATCGGCTGGAGAGGAGGTGATTGCATCGTTTATGTACGAGAGACTCCCAAACTTCTGTTACATGTATAGGATTATAGGCCATATCATGAAGGATTGCGAGATGATCTACGATAGTGGGGAAAAGCCAAGGGACACGACTGGTCTTCCGTATGGTATGTGGCTTAGAGAGCAGTTGGCCCGAATAGAGCAAGACATTTCATCGTTCTGAGCAAAGAAAATGAGCGGGCAGGATCCTCGAGTGGGAGACAGGGGTCGAACACTCGTAGGGGAAAAATATATGGCATGCAGGGTTTGAGAAAAAATATGAAAGCCAGCTCTCAACAAACAAGTCACTGGACAACGAAGAAACACCGACGGGGGAACTGGAATTGAATCGCTGAGGGGGGAAGGGGATAGGAGGAACGGATCAACGAGAGCACAAAAGTAGCGCCGAATCGACTCCAAACACTTTGTTGGAGCAGCAGCAGGTCGGGGAAACTCCGCTGGAATTAATGGTAGTGGACGTCGCGGAGGCACACGATAAGTCGAGAAAAGCGAGTGTTGTAAGGGGAAAGGAGGTGCGACCCAGTTGGTGAGTGAGAATGCCAGTGGCATGATATTTTGTGCGACTCCAGGGGATAAAAAGAAAGAAAAAGTGCAGCGTAGGGGCGTGTTGAAAAATAAAAGAGCTTGTAGTGTCAGACAAATTTCGGGAGTGCTAGGAAAACGGAAAGGGGAGGATGATGAGTATGCGTGTTTGAGTTTGAAGAATATGGCGAGACCGAGCGGGAAGGGATTTAATAATTATGTACCACCGGTGGAGTCTGCGAGGCAGCTCCGCCGAGACCAATGAATATTTTAGCATGGAACTATCAGGGAATGGGGAACCCTTGGACAGTTCGGGAATTGCGCAATCTTGTGGCGCAACACCACCCCTCTCTTATTTTCCTAATGGAGACTAAATTAACGTTGAGAAAAATAAAGAAGTTGAAGAATTCAATGAACATGTTTGGCGTTTATGTGGATGTGCGGGGTAAATACGGGGGCCTTGCTCTTTTGTGGGGGAAGGATATAGTGGTTAGGTTGTTAAGTATGTCGAGAAATCATATTGATGTCATGGTGGAGGATTTTAAGGGGGTTAAAGAGTGGAGATTCACGGGTTTTTACGGGGAGCCGAACCCTATAAAAAGACATGTGACATGGGAGTTGTTGCGCACTCTTAGCCGAAGTGTCAACAAACCGTGGGTGTACGCGAGTGATTTTAATGAAATATTGTGCAACGAAGAAAAGGCGGACTTTCATGACCGATCCGTGAGTAATATGAGGAGGTTCAGACAAGTTTTAGTCGACTCAAATCTGTTTGATATGGGATTTCAAGGGTCAAATTTCACATGGTGCAACAGAAGACAAGATCCGGATACAGTGTGGGCTCGGTTGGATAGGGCGGTGTCGAATGGCGAATGGAGATCACTTTTTGGAGGGGCCAGAGTCCGACATCTAGACGTGCTAAATTCAGATCATTCGGCGATACTCATATGTTGTACCTTTAGTTCGAACGAGAGGGGAAAGTGGCATAGACAATCGCAATTTTAGTTTGAGGGAGCGTGGGCAAGTTTGGATGGATGCAAAAAAATTATTGAGAGGTGTTGGGGAAATGAGAGGACAGGGACCGAGCCTTTAGATATGTTGGGGAAGCTAGAAGTGTGCAAAACAGAGCTCACCACCTAGAACGAAGTGTGTAGAAGGGGAAATAAGGATATGGAGGAGAAGATGACTAAGCGAATCACGAGTTTGAGATAGGGAGTGATCACGAGCGAATCGAAGAGGGAAGAGAGGGAGTTGAAGGTGGATCTAGAATAGATGCGTGGTAGAGAAGAGGTATATTGGAAGTAGAAGGGAAAAGTTTAGTGGCTCAGAGAGGGGGATAGAAATACAGATTTTTTTTTCTTCATAAAAGAGCAAATGAGAGGAGGAAAATAAATGAGATAAGAGGGGTGCGTGATAACTTGGGGGTGTGGCGCAAAAATCCAGTTGAGGTGGAGGGGGTCATTCAAGATTATTTTTCTGATCTTTTTTAGTCCACGAGGCCGAGTGTTGAGAATATTCAGGATGTGAGGGGAAAGATGCAGGAACGGGTGACGGATAGGATGAATCAGATTTTGCTCCAACCCTATACGACCGAGGAGGTAAAACATGCTTTGTTCCAAATGTTTCCTTATAAATCCCCTGGCCCTGATGGTTTTTCAGCAGTATTCTATCAAAAATATTGGCATATTGTTGGCCCTCTAGTTACTGAATTTTGTCTTGATATTTCGAATAATAACAGATCCATCTCTAATATTAATTTCACAAATATTGCCCTTATTCCCAAATGTTCTAACCCTGAGTTTATGCAGAATTTCAGGCCGATAAGCCTTAGCAATGTTTGTTTCAAAATTGCCTCGAAGGCAATAACTAATAGGCCTAGGACTATTCTTCCAGATATCATATCACTATCTCAATCTGCTTTTGTCCCACAACGTTTATTCACTGATAATATCCTCGTGGCTTTTGAAATTAACCATTTTCTGAAAACCAAAAGAACAGGAAAGAAGGGGCTGATGACGCTCAAACTGGATATGAGTAAAGCTTACAACAGAGTCGAGTGGTCCTTTTTGGAACAGGTCTTGCTCAGGTTAGGTTTCAATGATAAGTTTGTTAGCCTTGTTATGAAATGTGTTCGATCTGTGTTCTATTCTTTTGTTGTTAATGGTCGTGAATTTGGATCTGTTTTACCGGAGCGGGAAATTCGTCAGGGTGACCCGTTATCCCTTTATCTTTTCTTGATGGTTTCAAAAGCGTTTTCTGCACTAATTAGTGAGGCATAAGCTAAAAGAAGTATCAGTGGTGTAAAAATTGCAAGAACGACACCGATTATTTCACATCTTCTGTTTGCAGATGGTACACTCGTTTTTTGTGAGGCGAGTAAGTCGGGGGCTGAGGAGATATTGAATATTTTGAGAAAGTATGGAAGAGCATCGGGGCAGATGATTAATTCGGAGAAGTTTGTGGTAGTATTTAGCAAGAACACGAGGGAGGAGGTGGCTAAGGAGATGGCTGATTTATTGGGGGCGAGGATGGCAGATAAGCATGAGAAATACCTTGGCCTCCCGTATCTGGTAGGGAAATTGAAAAAAGAAGTGTTCAACTACATTCGCGACAAAATTTGGGACAGAGTGAAGGGTTTTAAAGAGAAAAACATGTCAATTGCTGGGAAGGAGGTGTTGATTAAAACGGTGTTACAAGCCATCCTTATGTTCGCTATGAGTTGTTTTTGGTTACCGGACTCGCTGATAGCCGAAATTGAGTTAATGATTAGTAACTTTTGGTGGGGTAACAAAGATTAGAACAAAATTCATTGGCTTGCATGGCGGAAATTAAGTAAGAGCAAAAGGGATGGAGGAATTGGATTTCGGGATCTTCAGAGTCTTAACTTGGCGTTATTGGCTAAGCAAATTTTGAGTATGCTTGAATATCCAAATAGCTTGAGGCGCAGATTTTTAAAGAGAAATACTTCCCTAGTACGTCGGTCCTTGAAGGAAAAATTGGTGCGACACCTCCTTTCTCGTGGCATTGCATGTTTGAGGCTATGGAAGTAGTCAAGGCAGGGGTGATATGGCGAGTAGGTAATGGGGAGAAGATCAGAGTTTGGGAGAGGCATGGGTGCTACGGCTAGCCTTGTTTCACATTGTTACGCCACGAATGGAGGCGATTAGTGATATTTGGGTTTCGGCCCTCATCGAGGAGGATTCAGGCGGGTGGAAAATTGGATTGACTTAGCACTTATTTTGGGAGGAGGACGTCGCAGCCATTCTATCGATTCCGTTGGGGGCTGGAGTTCACGAAGATAAAATCTTTTGGCATTATAGGAAGTCTGATTTCTTCTTGGTAAAAAGTGCATATCATCTTATAGTGTCGCGGGGTCTATGCACAAAGAAACCGACGGGGGAGGCGAGCTCGAGTTCTACGAGGGACTGGAATTTCATTTGGAAGCCGAAGTTACCAACAAAATTAACATCTTTAGTTGGCTACTTATACACAACATTCTTCCAACTCGAGTCTTATTAGCTAAAAGGCATGTGGTTCGAGACACGTTTTGTCCAGTGTGCATGGGGGATTACGAGGATTATCTCCATGTTTTCATGATTTGCCATGTCGCAAGACAATTATGGCCGTTACTTTTTATTCATTGTTCGGACCTAATGCGATGTGACGAGGATGAGGAGTCTCAGAGGCGCATGATTTATAAGGATAAGGGAGTGGCAGTGTTCGGTCTCTATGTAACTACTTGTTGGGCACTGTGGTCAAATAGGAATAGATTTGTAGCGGGGGAGAAATCATCGCAATCGGAAGAGATCATGGAGTTTGTGTTGAGTCAATCGGAGTTTTGGACAACAGGTAGAAAGGCGGGGGAGCTGGATATTCTTTCGATTCGCTGTCATGGAGTGTATGGTTTCCCCGAACCGTGGTACATAATTTGCTTTGATGGTGCTATCTTTGTAGAAAAGGGAGAATCGGGTGTTGCGGTTTTTGTGTGCGATTGGAAAGGCGAGGAGGTGATCCAAGTCCAACGTTGGATTATTGACAATTTGGGACCTCGGAATGTGGAGACATTGGCGGCTTTAATCGCTACACAACATGCGGCTCAAATGGAGTGGGAGAACGTTATTTTCGAAGGGAATTGCTTGAATGTTATCCATGATATCTTATTTCCGAAGGGGACAACGGAGACCACGAAAATATGATTAAAGATATCCGGGTACTGTGGGAGAAGAAACGAAATTAGAGATTCCAATGGATTTGTCGTGATGTAAATAGAGAGGCTCATGAGCTTGCGAGATCGGCACAATTCCTTACTATTGTCTAGCTTTTTGTTCTTGTGCTTTTCAGTGTTTGTATCCATGATATGATATTGTATCATTTGTTGCGGCTTTTTGGTTGGAAGTTTTATGAAATGGTTATTGATCTTAAAAAAAAAGTTTGTAACATTCCAATCGCTTCATTCGAACATTTGGTTAATGCAATTTTATCTTCAACTTGTCGATGAATCTTTCGATAAAGTTGTTTTGTTGTTTGTTTCAATTCTGTCCGACTATGAACTACTATGAATTTAACCTATCTTATACATTCTCCCATTTATTGATTTACCTTATTTAACAAATTATCATTTTTCTATTTACTTTTATTTGAGTAACTTAATTAGTTTTCTAAAAAATCAAAGTAAACGCTTGAGGTTATAGATAGGATATAAGATAGTTAAAGTAATATTGTGAGTCCACTAGGCATTCGTAAGATTTTTTTTTCGAACAACAATATTTTATTAAAAAACTACGGCGAGGTCACGTAATGTACATAGGGGTGCGAGGTTGGGGCTGACAGGATAACCGCGTAAATGTACAATGCATATCTGATATGTTGAATGAGCCAGATCGGACGGGCAGCTCGTCAAGCCGTGCAAAATGGTGGTTGTAGTGGACAGTCTACCAAAGCCCAATCAGATTTCGTGCATGCCAACATGCCTGCAAATATGTTCATCCCTCTATTTATACGTGAGATGAATAGGGTGAGAATCCGTCCTTCTAGACTTCATATGTCATTGAGCAGGGCCAGCGACTCTGCCGAGGCCCTAAGGCCCCACATCCTGGTCAGGCTGCCAAGCACAACTTTCGAGTCAGTTTCAATAATACGAGCAATAATCGAGAGTTATAAAGCACTTAGTACTCTCTATGATATGAACCATACTATGAATTTTGTTGGGGCGACGAGCTACATCGAATCCCAGTTATAGTGATAAATGGGCAAGGGTTGCTAGGTCGTCGCCCGGAAGTGAAGCGCCACATCGACGCCCGGGTGTGTTGTCAAATGAACAAGGGTTTTCTCACCTTCCAAGACGAGTGAGGGTAAAGAAGTTAGTCCAGGAACGACGAGTTCGCCTTGCATCGTGGAATGTGGGATCACTCACAGGAAGATTGGCCGAGTTAGCTGAGCTGATGTCCAGGAGGAGGATCAACATCTTGTGCGTGCAAGAGACCAAGTAGGTTGGTGAGAAGGCCAAAGTCGTAGACCCTTAGGGTTGTAAGCTTTGGTATACCGGGACAGAGAAGAACTGAAATGATGTTGGGATCATCATAGATAAGCTTTGGCTCGAGGACGTGGTGGAGGTCAGAAGGAAGGGCAACATGATATTACTTGTCAAGTTGGTTATATGTGATGATATCTTGAATGTCATTAGTGCCTATGCACCACAGATAGGACTAGACGAAGTTGTTAAACGCAAGTTTTGAGAGGATTTGAACGAGATGGTCCAAAGGATCCCTAGTACCGAGAAACTCTTTATTGGAGGTGACTTTAATGGTCATGTAGGATCTAGCCGTGATGGGTTCGAGGACATCCACGTTGCATCTTTGGGGATCACAATGAGCCGGGCAATCTATCTTAGACTTCGCCCCCTCATATGATTTGCTTGTAGCAAATACTTGGTTTAAGAAGAGAGAATATCATTTGGTCACATATAAGAGTGGGTCGAATAAGAGCCAGGTAGATTTCTTCTTAGCTAGGAGGGCGGATAGAAGTCGTTGCTTAGATTGCAAGGTCGTCCCCGAAGAAAATATGGTTACGCAACATAGGCTTTGGGTGTTGGATATTAGACTGCGGCAAGGATTGAAGAGGAGTACGCGCCAGGTGGAACCTAGAATTAAGTGGTGGCAGCTTAAGGAGTCTATCCAGAAGGCCTTCGTGGAGCGGTTCAAGAGGTAGATTGGAGGACTCACGACGATGAAGATGCAACTTGGACCAAAATGGCTTGCTGTATCAAGAAGGTAGCTAAAGACCTCCTAGGTGAATCCTGAGGTAGTAGCCTGACAGGTAAAGACACGTCATGGTGGAATAAATAAGGTCAAACGGGATTGCTACAGGGATTTGAAAAAGAACTATGATGGAGCAAGCTTTGAAAAGTATAAGCTAGCCATGAAAGAAGCAAAGAAAGCTGTTCGACTAGCACAAGAGGCTTTGTACACGGAAATTTATGAGAGGAAGGATAACAAGGAGGCCGAGAAGGATATATACAGGATTGCTCGCATTAGAGATAGTAAGACTAGAGACCTAGGTGCAGTGAAATGCATCAAAGATGAAGGTCAGTCTGTCTTGGTGTGTGAGGATCAGGTCAAAGCACGATGGGTGGAGTACTTCAAGGGCTTGTTTAATGGAGGCTCCACCCAAGAAGTGGGTGACATCTTGCAGTCCCCTTAAGATCTGAACTACAATTTTTTGCGCCGTATTAGAAGGTCGAAAGTCAAAGATTCTTTGAGGAGGATGAAGACACGAAAAGCTGTTGGCCTAGATGGTATCCCTATCGAGGCTTGGAGAAGCATGGGAGAGATATGTGTGACCTGGTTGACGGACCTCTTCAACAAAAAATGACGAAGAAATAAAATACCAAAAGAGTGTAGGAAGAGTACGCTAATACCTCTATATAAGAACAAGGACAATGTCCAAAACTGTTCTAATTATCGTGGGATAAAGCTTATGTCTCATAACATGAAGCTATGGAAGAGGGTGATCGAACACCGATTGAGACAAATTATTCCCATATATGAGAACCAAATTGGATTTATGCCCGGAAGGTCGACCATAGAGGCCATCCATTTGATTCGTCAGCTCATTGAACACTTTCGAGACAAGAGTAAAGATTTGCATATGGTCTTTATCGACTTAGAAAAGGCATATGATAAAGTACCTCAAGAGGTTTTATTATGGACCTTGGTGAAGAAAGGGGTACCCATTAAATATATCAACATCATAAAAGATATGTATGAGAATGTGGTGACAAGTGTTCGGACTTATGGCGGTTTAACAGACGCCTTCCTGATTACAATTGGCTTACATCAGGGGTCAGCTCTGAGCCCATTTTTGTTTGCCATTGTAATTGATGAAATCACCAGAACCATCCAAAACCAAGTTCCATGGTGTATGCTGTTTGCAGACGATATTATCCTCATCGATGAGACGAGAACGAGAGTTAATGCTAAATTAAAACGATGGAGACCAACATTAGAAGCATAAGGGTTTTGACTAAGTCGAACAAAAACAGAGTACCTCGAATGCGAGTTTAGCAAACAACAATGGCATGGTCCAGTTGGATGGCCAAGAGATACCCAAAAGTTCGCATTTTCGGTATTTATGCTCCATACTGCAGAAGGATGGAGAGTTAGACGGAGATGTCAACCACCACATCTAAGCTGGATGGTCAAAGTGGAAGAGTGCAATAGGGATCTTGTGCGATCGTAACTTTCTTTTAAAGCTTAAAGGAAAGTTCTATCATACGACTATTAGACCTGCTTTGCTTTATGGCTCCGAGTGTTGGGCTATTAAGCAAAGTCATGCACATAAAATGAACGTTACAGAGATGCGCATGCTACGATGGATGTGCGGTAACACCAGGAGAGATAAGGTGCGAATGAAGATATTCGACATAAATTAGGTGTGACGGCCATCAACGAGAAAATGCGAGAAAACCGTTTAAGATGGTTTGGGCATGTTAAACGCAGACCAATAGATGCACCGGTACGACGAGTTGAAGGTCTTGACTTGGGACAAACGGCTAGAGCTCGTGGAAGACCGAAAAAAAGTGGATGGAGACCATATGGAACGACATGAAGCTAAAAGATTTAAATGAAGACATGCTCGTCAACCAAAATGTATGGAGGCAGAAGATTCATGTTCACGACTCGACATGATTCATTGATGGTTCACATAACCCACTCCAATTTATTGGAATTACGTGCTTGGTTGTTGTTGTGGTTGTTGTTGTTGTTGTTATATCGTACCTATAAAATCACGTAACACGCTGTTGATACCAGAGGGACCAGAATTACCCAAGACCGAGCCGTTGATATTGAGTTCGATAATCCCCCCACTGAGGGAGGTGTCGCGAGTCGCCTCATATAGAACCTGTAAATTTTGGGGGGTTCTAGTGGGTGGGACAAGTGGACATTCATAACATTGATAATTGAGTAATTTAATTAAGGGGTAATTACATTAAACCCCTCATCGTATGGTCCCTTTTTTAGTCAACCCCATTAACTTTGTTTTTACTCAGTCAACCCCCCATCGTATGCCAAAATCATCATTTTACCCAAGTCAACATTTTGCACTTTTTTCAGGGGCATTTTAG
The DNA here is from genome assembly GCA_948329865.1 of Linaria vulgaris. Taxonomy (NCBI): domain Eukaryota; kingdom Viridiplantae; phylum Streptophyta; class Magnoliopsida; order Lamiales; family Plantaginaceae; genus Linaria; species Linaria vulgaris. Next base: position 82,169,967 of record OX415253.1, read on the forward strand.
TCAAATGTCAAAAATTTCGACAAATTTTCTTTTCGACAACTTTTTTTTTCGACAATTTTTTTTCGAAATAAGAAATTTAGCGAAAAAAAAATTGTTGGAAAAAAAAATTTATCGATTTTTTTTTTGATTAATAAATTTTACATTTTTTTTAAAAAAATATTAAATTTTTTGTCATTTGACGAAAATACCCCTGAAAAAAGTGCAAAAAGTTGACTTGGGGTAAAGTGATGATTTTGGCATATGATGGGAGGTTGACAGACACTACAACAAATTGGGCCTTTTCCGTCAGGCCCGACAATTTGGGCCGACGGTAAAGGCCCAATTTTTACCGTCGGGCCCAATCCCGACGGTAAAGGGCTTTACCGTCGGGTTTGGGCCGACGGTAAAACTAGCATTGTATTACCGTCGGCCTAAACCCGACGGTAAAGCCCATTACCGTCGGGTTTGGGCCGACGGTAATGGCCCGTTTTATAAAAAAAAAATTAAAAATTTATGTCGGCAGACGGTAAAGCCAAAAAATAAAATAAAATTAAAAAATGATGTCGGCCGGATATTTTTAATAAAAAAAATTATTAAATTAATCTCGCAGCTTTTTCGATTAAAAAAAAATAAATAATTTTATTTACCGTCGGCCCAAAGCCGACGGTAAAGCCCATGGGGCCCGGTCAACAGTACTGTTGACCGGGTGAAATTTTTTTTTTCTCAAAAACTCTATAAATAACGAGCTTCTCTTCTCATTTTCAGTATCCAACTCTTCGACTCTCACTCTCGATAACAATCCTTTCTCTCTCTCATATTCGATAAATTTTTTTTCGTCGGCAAAATTCGTTTATTTTCGTTATGAATAACGAAAATAATCGTAACGTTACCGACAAAGGTAAATGAAAACTCGTCAAATCCAAATCCAAATCCAAAAAACTTCCAAAATATATTTCGAATACAAATTTGTTCAAAAACATTAAGGCCCTCACAACTATTTTTGGCCATAAAGCTCATCAAGATGTAGCAACCTCAGATCCTAACGAGGTTATGCAGCCGATAGAGGATACTATGCAACCAACAAGGGAGACTCCGGTTGTCCTCGCTGCACAGCAACAGGGGCCTACCCGTAATCGGCCCCCTTTGCCGACGAAACTACCACAGTGGCCCACTGCAACCCGAAATCGGGCCTCGCCTCTGGGCCAAGTTCGTGACCAAGTCTCGGTCCCGCCGCCGTCAATGACTCCTGCAGCTCCGACATTTCCGCTCGCCCTGATGGACGAAGTTCCAGATGACAACGACGGGGGAGGTTCGTCGTCGCAAGGCTTCCCGGTTTCTGGTGGCTCAGCAAGTGGTTCTACTACGCCGATTGCTGTTAGGGGACGGGGAAAGGGCCGAGCTGCGACTGATGACGAGGATAAGAGGCCCCTAATTGGCGTTACCGAAGACTATGTTTTCGATCTATCTTTATCCTACGGTAAAAGATATCATACTAATGCGGACGAGATTATTCGTACAATCGGCTTCATAATAAGGCATGATGTGGAAGAAGCAGCTATCTATTACTCCGATTTATCCAACGATCAGAAACAAAAATTTCTGAACCAGGATAAAATTTCTGAACCATTTTGCTTATGTTAATATTTTTGTATAATATTGTTTTTTCCGTTACACTTATATGATATTATAATTTGAATATGGTATTCCAATACTCGGATGAAATAAAGCCAATGGTTCGTGAGGCATTCGACCGGGTGGCACAAGGCATCTATAGAAACTCCATCTATGATGTAAAAAAGACGTACAAGCAACGTGACAAGAAGCCAGCTTGGTACAAGAAGTCTTGGCTACCTATAGGTAAAGAACAATTTTTTGTTAATCACTGGCAACATGATAAGACGATAGAACTCGCGCAAAAGGCAAAAGAAAATCGAGAGGCCCTGAAAACAAAGAGTGCAGACGGCAAGTGTTCGTTAGCCACACACCACGGTGGATCTGTCAGCACACAACAAAGGAGCCTACAGTCGGTACGATACGTTACGATTTGCTTTCGTTATGAATATACTTTATTATGTTAACTTTATCATTAATTAATATTGCTTTGAAACAAATGTTGTTATAGCTTGAAAGCGAGACCCCTTACCGCTACGACCTACAGTGGGTGGTCGACCACACAGTGAGGACTCCCGATGAAAAAATAATCAGATGGAACCCACCGAGCGCACAAGAATATCATGTAAGTTATTACAACGTTGTATATTATTTTTGGGAAATATGTATATTGTTTATTGATTTACTTTAAAAACTGTAGATGCGTTACACGCAAGGACTCTATGATAAATATGAGGTCGAAGAACGCTTTCCCTTTGAGTGTGATAAAGAGATCTCGACAAATGCAGATCTCAACGGTCAACACGGGAGGCAACGTAGCAAGCCTAAGCACAACAAGATGTCAGATTCAGGGAGGACGTCGGCAAAGAATCCTAACCCTGGCGAGCACGGAAGAATTAGCCAAGCCGTGCAAAATTTTCATTCACAGTACCAGGAACAACAGACTCAACAGGAGAATCGCATAGCGGCACTGGAGCAAAAAATCCTTCATGATGAGGAGGAGAGGAGGCGGGAAAGAGAGGAATCACAATATAATTTTAACAGGTATCCTCAATATAACAACCTTCCCAATAATTACCCCAACAACAATCCCAGCCAGTTTTGGAATCAAAACCAAACACAATAGGGTCAAACCGGTCCGGGGAATCACGGCTTTCATTCTTACCACCAGTCGAGCCAAGGCTATGATTCTTACAATCAGGGTACACCTATTCGTGGAACCAACAACACGATCAGGGTACGCCTATGTCGTGGAACCAACAACACGATCAGGGCGCACCTTCGTCGTGGGAACAAGTCATTCCACCTACTGGTTCGTGGGGCGAGAAACAGCGTCAACCCGAGCCGCAGCCGAAAACTTTACCGTTATGGACAGATGAATATCAACCACCATGTTCGTGGCACGATCAATGTTATACTCAAAGTGCTCCTGGACGTGCTAGTTATAGTGGGGCTCGTCCAAATGCTTTGTGGCAAAATAGTAGTTGGACCGAACGTCCAAATGACCCAAGACGTGCTAGTGTTAGCGACGCTTGTCCGAGTTTTGCAAGGGGCTATCAGGTCGAACCCGTAATTGATCTAAACAATTTGGAGTTACTGACGAAAGACTACACTAATCAAGCTTGGAACAGTGACGTGAATAGAGAATACGGTGGTCCATGTTGGATATGATCGAGTATGTGTGCTTAGAGCCGACGGTAATACCCTGATCCGTGTGATTTTATCACACGGATCAGATCACGCCACGTCACCGATCCGTGTGAATTATCACACAGATCGGTGACGTGGCAAGACGCCCCCCTCCCTTTTTTTTGTTTTTTGAATTTAACCCCTTCTCCTCCTAAATATCTATAAATACCCCTTATTCTACCCACTTAATTCATTCATTCTTCCAATTCTCCAAAAACTATCTACTTTCTCTCCAAACAATTCTTAATAACTAACAAAAATTCATCCATATTCACTAACTTATAGTTAGAGTTTATTATTTGTTTTATTATTTCATTTCTACTTATGTTTTATTCATTATCTAACTAATAATAACTATAAAAAACTTATATTATCAAGAATTTATTTTAAATACGAAATTTTATTTATTATAATAAATATTTCAAAAAAAACGCTTGAAAATGTGCATGTTATTATTTAAATCGAATTCTTTTAAATTAAATCACCAAATAAACATAAAAATAATTATTTTAAATCGCTTTTTTTAAACAAAAATTGCCAAAATATTATATAATAATTATTTTAAATTGATTTCTTTTAAATAAATCGAAAAAAAATTATAAATTAATTAATTTAAATCAATTTTTAATCAATTAATTTTTTTTAAAAAAAATTTTTAACGGGAAAGAAAGTTCCTTTCCCGTCGGCTTAAGCCGACGGGAATACCCTTTTCCGTCAGTAAAAATCCGACGGAAAAGCTCTTTACCGACGAGCTTTTTTTCGTCGGGTTTTACCGACGGCTTTTGCCGACGGAAAAGGGTATTTCCGTCGGCAAAATACCCTTTACCAACGGTTTTTCACCCGTCGGTAAAGCTACTTTCTCTTGTAGTGTGAGTCAAAACAAAGTTAAGGGGGTTGACTAAAAAAGGGTCCATACGATGGGGGGTTTAATGTAATTACCCTTTTAATTAATTAGTTTAAACTTGTTCACTTAGATTAACCTTTGCGACAACATCACTCAACTTTCTCAAAATCTTACTTAACCTTTATACATCCATGAGAAACGCATAATATTGAGCAACTTGCATTTTTACCACCCTTACAAGAGAAGGAACCTAATGATTCAAACATGGTGGACTAACTTTATTATATTAGAAAACCAAGTTGGTTGAATATACGAAAGTTCTAGACTCCATTTTTGCAACTTGTAGATATAATAAAAATTTTAGCCAGCCCTTTTTTTTCAATCAAACGAAAGGAAGAACGAGTCGCTGAATCTTTCTATTAAAGCGTTATTCATATCTGTTGCCGGCTGCCACTTGCGCCACCAAGATAAGAAGGCTGCTGAAATCTCTGTCTATCTTTTTCCAACTTCTGGATCCCATCAGGCATCAACTTGTGTGTCAAAAATAAAAATATGCATACAATTACATTGTTATACTCAATTAATTCAAGGCTCATACTTCTGTAGTGTGAAATCTCTAGTTCTATTATTTATTTTAAAAAACAAGATCCAGTTCTGGAGTTCTGACTGCGTGCTGCTGACCCCACTCATCACTACTTTTTATTACAAAACAATATTCGGACAAATAAACTGCATCCAGTTCGCATCACAAGTTGTGAACTTCGAGGGCCGTGTGACAAAAACAGGTCCAACAAATTATCATATAATTAAAAATAGGGGCACTAGCAAGAAACCCCCTGTGTTATGGAAAATAGGCAAGAAACTCCCATATGAAAACAAAATAGGCAAAAACACCTCCTGTGTTAAACAAATCATAGCACACTGCCCCCCTTCTCTTTCTTTATACGTATTTTCTTTCTTTATACGTATTTTCACCAGAAATGACTCATTTACCCCCAAATTAAAAAATAGTCATTTCTTCTCCCACCATTTTCCCATTTTATATTTATGCTAAATTATTTTAAAAAAATATATTGGATTCTTGAACGCATCTAATTATGTTACTGTAAATTTTAAAATTAACTTATTCTAATATTTAAATGAACTTATATTTTCATAATATTTATTAAAATATATAAGTACTTTAATAAATTAATATAATTAAATGAATTTTTTTTTAATTAGTGAAATCCAAAAAAAAGTGAAAAATGTCATCTTCCCCATAAATAATTTTTGGCAAAATTATTGGGCATAAATAATAATTTTCTCCTTTTTTACACCAGAAATAATTTTATGTAAAATTTTGTTATATTTCATGTGATGAACTTCTATGAGTTTTCTAAATTTGTACTACTTTAATTGTACGTACAAGTCCAAAAGAAAATTTACATTTCAAAATATTTTAGAAGAGATACATTTCAAAATAAGAGTTTTATCGACAATTTTTTAACAATACCAAAAAATTACAGCAAAAAATGTAGGCAAAAGTGCATAAGTTTTTTGAAAATGGATAATTTGCAATTATGTCGAAATTATATGGACTTATTTGAAGTTTTTAATTTTTAGAGGTTATTCAGATAGTTTTCTAAATTATTTGTCTATTATCATAATATGAGGGATTGTTTTGTTGCTTCTTTTCATTTCACAGGGGGGTTTTTTGCTCGTTTCAAATAACACAGGGGGGCTTTCTGCCAAAAACTCAAGTTATTTTATAAGAGAATATTAATTCCCACTCTCACTTCTTGGCAAATGTATCACACTCTCGTACAAAAGGGGGTTATTTGCTACGTATTTCAATACACAAGGGGGTTTTCTGCTTCTTTTTATTTCACAGGGGGTTTCTTGCCTGTTTCGAACAACACAGGGGGGCTTTCTGCCAAAAACCCTTAAAAATACAATATTCGCACAAATAAACTGCATGCAGTTCGCATCACTAGTTGTGAACTTGGAGGGCCGTGTGACAAAAACAGATCCAACAAATTATCTTATAATTAAAAATGGATTATTCCATCAAACCCTTGGACAATAGCCACTTTATTGATTTAGGGTTTATTTTTATACCCAGCCAAGTCTAAATTTGTTAGTTAGTGCGAATTGCCTCATTTTTTAATTTTTAGAAATTTTTTGACCAAATCAAAAAAATAATTTAAAATTTGACTAAAACATTCCTCTCGTTGAGACTGTTCCGATGGTGGTGACGATGTCGCAAAATTCAAAGTCAATACCCGAAAAATTTAATGTAAGTGTATTGAACTTAAATTAGAATTCCCGTGTTATAACTTTGAATTTTGCTACACTATCACCACTGTCACCACCATTGGAACCTTTTCATCGAGGGAAAGATTCGAGTCAAACTTTAAATAAATTTTTTGGTGTTTCTTGATCGAAAAATTACCAAAAAGTGAAAAATAGAGTAATTCGCATTACCAAAGTTTAGCCTCACTTGGTCTAATGGCCTTGTTTGCATAAAGTACCAATAGATTGGAGGGTTCAGTGAAATAATCTCAATTAAAAATAACCACTTAAGAGTTGACAAAAATGAGTTATGTGCTCAAACTTGGAGCCAAGATCTAAATAAACTTTCTGAAACATTTCGTGGAACTTGTTAGACTTGAATATTGAATACTATTACATGGTTTTTGAACTTGAACTGCTAGAATCAGACAAAGGTACAACTGAGAAAATCAAATAACAATATGACAAGAGATATCGGAGGCCCCTGAAGCCTACATAGTGAGCCTGGAAAGACCAGCTTCTCCACCAAGAGGTAAACGGATGATTCTCACGCTAAACTCCCTACCCACTGCAGATTTTTGCCCTCGAGATCTTCAACTAGCACCTGAGAACACCGGAGCAATTCACCAGGCAAAACTACACAAGCCGGCCATGGGGAAATCTTCTTCGAAACGTAAACCTCTCTACCTACGGACTTTTCGTGCGGTATTCTTTCTCCGGCAGTTCTCACCCCCTACTTGATGCTTTCCTGATGTTCCAGCCATCTTCACACATTAAGAATTTACACATATAAACTGGTCAGACAGTTAAACTTCCGAAAAAATAGTAGTTATTAAAAAAGGACACTGGAAAGGGCAGCGGCAAAGGCTTTAGTTGACGTACCCCCATACAGAATCCTTCAAATGGACTAGCTTGAGCGCTTGAACTCATCTCCACGGAGTTCCTCTTGTTGGAAAAGCTGTTTTGATTTTCATTAGACGAGGCTTGGGAGGACGACGAACACGAGGAAGACATACCAAAGGCGTCCATGTCACTCTGGAACATCTCATCAAACAGATCTTTCAGTTCTTCAAAACTCTCATTCCCATTTTCCTGTAAAACAATGAAACCAAATTTTAGCACGACTCACAAATGTGTTCCGATACCACAAACGTTGAAGATTTCAAGTTAAGAGTTAACAAAAAAAAAAAATGATCTTTAAGATGGTTGAGCGAGAAACTCACTTGAGACTTGTTTTGGGTCATCATTGAGGCCATTTCGTTCAAAAAGTCACCCATACCCTGCAAATCATCACCACAAAAAGGAACATTATTTTGGTTTCATCAAAATTGTAACATTAAATCAAAGTGCATACAATCAAATCTTATTCCCTAGCACAATATTCTAATAATAAAATTGTCGCAAAAGAACAACATGAACCAGTTTCCAGATGAAAATTGATGATCATTTGACTGATTCACATGAGCCCAAAATTCCAATCTTTTCATGGTCCCACCATTCTTATCCTTAAAAAAACTACACCATCTAATTACTAGTGGTCATTAGGTATCTGGGACCACACATTTTCTAGATTAACTTTACTACAACCACTAAATTTATTGGCCTCACCGCTAAAATTCTAAATATGCGACTCCAACACCAACTTGCTCCCATGTTAGGCAACTTGAACAACCCCATTCATTATCATTCATACCTAATAAATGGGGAGTCTAAAAAGAAAGAGACATGCGCCATAAAAGCATAAAGTAAGAAAAATATAATCAAAATAAGGAAAAAAGGATAAGCTAAACCTTTTCATGGCTACTAAACAACATAGAACATTTAAAAGGGATCAGTGATCACGTGCAAATGTACAGACAAATAATTTTGTAACTCACATTTTCGTCATCATCGTCATTGCTGTCGTAGACTCCTACGTCGTACAGAAATCTCTTGTTGGTGTCCGAAAGAACTAGAAACAACAACACATAGTCTTATTTAATTATCATTCCAATTAAATGCACAACAAGTCATGCTAGGCAAAGATTAACAAAGGAATGTAATACATTAATAGTTAATGCATATACATGTTGCAAAGGATTCCACACAAACAAGAAAACAGGCCTCATAGCACAAACAAGAACACATCATAATATGCATTAGCTACAATGGAGATCTTTCTTGCTCTCTTCTGGTCAAGAAGTAATAGTTTGTGTAATTGGAATTTTGGATTAAAAGCAAGATAACCTCCCTTTTTATGTATAAGTAACAAAGACTCGTTTTTTTTAATTAATAAATATATAATGGCATAACATTCTCAAGTTCCTATTTAATACAAAAATGTTAATTTCTTGAAACCATGATTACCAGAATAGGCTTGCTGAATGGTCTGAAATTTCTTCTTCGCCTCTTCTTCATACTTCAAATTACCAGATGCAGAGCACCGATCCGGGTGCCATTTCTATCACACACACAAAAGAAAACAATATGGATCATATTAAAACACAAAAGACATCATACACTTTTGCAGGGGAGACAAATTACTGCAACCATGCCAACAATTAGTAGCCCAAAACCAAAAGCCCTGTTACAACAAAAAGATTCAATCTTTTTCAAGAATGACAAAAGTTTGACATTTTAAATTCCTAGATCACTGTTTTCTAGGTCCCATTACACATTAAAATAAAATAAAAATCAACAGTACAGATTTGTCCTTTCTTTTTGTTTTTCTTTCATAAATTCTAACCAGTGCAAGTTTCTTGTAGGCAACCCTGAGTTCAGCAGCTGTGCATTCTCTCTTCAACCCCAAAATCGCATAAAAATCGCTGCTTTTGTCACCCTCACCCGCCATTTCTTGATTTCTTCAACAGTACCCACAAATTAATTAAAAATCCAGTCTTTTCGACGAATTAAAAAAACCCTCTTCAAATAACGAAATACCCATATCGTATATATACGGGAATCATGTTTTTTCTTTACGTAAAATACTACAATACGTAACCTTAATTGGTATTATGTAGAGCTCTGTTTCTCTTTCTTTTTGTTCTTACAAGAAGAAAAAGAAGAGTCCAGAAACAGGGTGAATGAATCTCAGTTTATTGAGGGCTTGTTTTTTATTATATTATTATATAGTGTGATTGAATGGAAAATTGAATCAAAAATTAGGAGTTTAATATTGAAAAGAAGAAGGAACATCAACATGTGTGGGGTTTGTAGATGAACGGCTGAGATTGGATTTGGAGGTAGATATTTTTATTTTGTGCTGGGGCTTGTGTGTCTCTAGAAACTTCTGTTTTATTAACTGCATTTTTTTTCTTCTCACACCTTCTTCTTCTTCTTCTTCCGCTACTTTTTCCTTATGACGTATTATATATATTATTAGCCTACTAGGAGGGATTATTATTATATCATTGTTTTTATTACTTTTTAAATTACTTTGTGTTCTTGTTATTATTTTATTATTGTTCTTACCAGAATTTTATTAGTAGACAGTTGCAACTTGCAATGAAGGCTTACAGCCATCAAGTTTCCAACTATTTTATTTTTACATCACGATTCTATTATGTAATATAAGATAATGTCATAATGATGATAAAATTAAGATATAGTACTCAAATTAATATATTTTCTATGGAAATTGGTCTACCCGTAATTGCAACACCAAAAGAGGGATTTTTTCATTGAGTGGCAATATACAATATAGCTATTATTTTAATTATGGTTTAAGATTAGCAATATGAGAATGATTTGATATCTAAAAAGGATAATTACACCACACCTCCTATACTATGAACCCCCCTAAACTATATTTTTAACAAGGTGCCCCTTCAACTATCGAATTTGTGCACCGCGTTGACTTTTCGGCAAAAAAATTGGCTGGTAAACCCAGCAAGTGTTCCCCAAAAGGGTATTTTTGTATGAAATTTGTGAAACAAGTTTTGGTGCTTTACTTATCAGCCCTTAACTATGGACATTGTGCGGGTATGCTCCCTCAAAATTAAGATATTTCAACTTAAGTTTTATTACTTTAATTACTTTTAAATTATTATTATTTTTATAGTTATTATTATTATTATTATTATTTTGTTGTTATTAGTAGATTTTTATATTAGACAGTTGCAGTGAGGCGCCTTACAGCCATCAAGTTGCAAGTATTTACATCACGATTCGTAATATAATAATAAATTAAGATACAGTACTCAAATAACTTTGTTATGTAAATTGGTTTATGCATAATTGCAATGAAATGAGTCGACACTAAAAAAGGGATCATTTCATTGAGTATGCAATTATTTTAGTTATGGTTTGAGCTAACAATTTAATAATGTGATGGTATTTACGAGCTCAGAATTTTATTAATTTCCATTTTTTTACAATCTTAGGTAAATTTCTCTATATTCTCTATGGACTGATTGATTGGGGACACAGAAAACTATGAGCTCTCCTGCCAGCTAAGTGGTATTTGATACTCGTCTTTTCATTGAATGACTTGAAGAGAATTTCGCTGGCGTGAAAGACAAGATTGGACAAAGCTTCAAGCATGTGGACAAATGGGTTGTTAGAATCGATTTTACAAATGGAGTCCACAAATTCTACAATAGCAGTAGAAGAAGATGGCATAAGATCCGCAGAAGCAGCAAAGCAGACTTTTCCTTTTGAGATTAGCATATCATTTAGAAAAAAATGCCATTTCGCTTAAGAATGAATTAATAGGCTGATGAGATCCAATGGCATTGGACTAACTCGGAAAGTAAATTTTTTTTAGCGCACTATATTGCATTGAGACTCAAGTCACATAATGTGAATGTGCCAACGAGTGCAAGAGCATGATTACTAGTGTATGCGTCAATGCATTAAATTTAAATTTCTATGAATGTAAGCTTGTTTTAATATGTTTACTAAAATAAATAAAAATATATTTATAAATATTAGATTTATCATTAATTGATATAACTAATATACTACTTCTTACGATTCGTTATTGTACATTTATTGGTAAGTGAATTTGTTTTAAACCGTGGTCAATTAGTTTTTTCTCTATAGTCTTTAACCCCCTTCAATTTTCTTACTCTCTTTTCTTTCTTTAATTTTCTTTCCTTTAATTTGCTTTTGGTATTTTTTTTTTTTCGAATTTGTCTTTCTTTCAATTTTTCTATCTTTGATTTTTTCTTTTGTTCTAAAAGAGAATCAATGTACTGCCCTGAAATTTGGAAGAAAAATATAAATTTACAATTTAGTCTCCAATTTTTTGAAAATATCATTTTAACCCCAAATATTTAAGAAAAATTGCATTTTAGTCCTTGAACGAAAATTACCATTTTCTTATCATCTTATATGCTTCAAATATATTTTACATGTAAATATTGATCTTGGAGTTTTTTTTACCTAGAAAAACTTACATAAGTAAATATGTGTAAAAATATCTATTTATTCATATTTGATTTTATTATAAACATCAAGAATAATATCATATCATAGGTGAATGGTTTTGAACTCAGCCACATCACTCTTTTGACAATTGAAATCAGATTTTGATGATTAGTTGTTAAAAAATCAAAGTGGGACATTAACCTAAATTGTTTTAACATGCATAAAAAATAAATATGTATATATTAATCTATGTATTTTGTTTGAATTAGACATCATATTTTAAGTTATGTAAGAAAAATCAGCCACATCTCCCTATTATCAAATTAGAGTTTTCATTAGGTGGCCAAGGATAAAGAAATTAAAGTGGGACCTTAATTAAAAATATTTTAACATGATTTTTTGGCTATAAATAGTAGGCTTTCTTCCAACAATTTTCACACCCAAACCATTTCGGTTTTTACATTCTTCCTTCCTACCAATCTCTTTCTTTTTGAGTTTACTTTCAGAAAAAATTCATCCCAAGTTCGTGTTTCATCATTTTCTACCCGAAAATACGCAAAAACTTTTATTGCGCAAAAATTATCCATTCGGCCCTGGACCTTCGAATAATTATAACTAATTGTAGAAAAATCATTTTTGATCAAGGTCAACGGCTAAATACTCCTCATGATGGCCTCTAACTTTCATATGAAAAAAAATATTTTTCAAATAATGTGATTTAGAGGGTCGAAACTCCTAAACTGTAGACTGGTGCTTGAAAATCCGAAAATATGTTCTATATTTTCAAGAATTATTTAGCATAGTAAACCTTTGGATTTTCCTTCCCATTTGGGTACACATGTTCCTCATGATATTAGATACCAGAAAACACAAAAATATTTGGGTACCAAGTCCATTTGGATATCCGATCGAAGGTAAACATGATATTGCGATAATTTTCAGCTTATTTTGCGTACTTTATGTTCTTAGTTTATGATTAAAAATAATCCTCATAATTCCATGATTGATCACTCACACATGACTCTTATAAGATATAACAATGATTAGAATCACTTTACTACAATTTGTAACTACGGATTAATATTTTTGAGATTTTTCAATAGTATATAAATAGTATATTTATCATGTTTAACATATCCTTACATAAGTTTAATAAGATTATCATATATAGTTTCCTCTTATATGATTATGTATCGTAACTTAAACATTCTTTGATCATTTACCTTGATTAGGTTTACGTATTAATAATTTTTTTAAGTTATAAATACAATGTTATGTAATTTAAGATAATCTTGGAATAAAATAATATTAACTAAGTTATACAATTTACTCGATTGCTTCATAATATAATTTTTTGATGTCATAATTCCTGAAAGTTTTGGATGTACTAGAGACTTAAAGAACGATTTTCCATAAATCAGTTAAGTAATATATTTTAAAGATTTATTATGCCTCAAATTAAATAGGTTATCATACTATACTTAATATTATTGTATAATTACCATTTGAAATGATTTTCTAACATTAGAAAAATTATAACTACAATTATAAATATAAATATATGTTTGCTTAAGATAAATCTTGAGATATAAATTATGTATACAAAGTATATTTGATATTTAACTTAACCTTACGACATCAAAGTTTATCGCATAAGATTTTCATCAATGATATGTGCTATTTACTTAAATTAGTATTGGCTACCTTTTTAACAAGAACTTCCTCAAATTTCATTAACACGAAAGTTAAATAGTACATATGTTTATTGTGGTGAGTTATGATTATTCAATTAACTGATATTATCTTAATGTTATCAAGGTTTGACAAATTAATCAACGACGCACAAGATTCTCCGTACAAATAAAGGTGAAGTTCGATTTCTGAATTTGTTCTAGCCCCGTTTGGCATCCGGCCTGAGGAACTTGGACAGAAAAGACATTACTCCATTACCAAACCACGAACAATATATTATTCATCGTATTCCTATTTTTGCACCTCACCTCATAACAATGATTTTCTTACTCATCGTTAAATCGTATTCAATCATTAATTATTTATCACATATTAAATCATAATCGTGGTAATTCTTCGATATTATAATCCCATCTGCTGATTCTTGAACTGTGCAAAGAGCAACGAACTTTGTTCGGGACATGTAGCTCAAGGAGTAACGGATATTGTCCGGTTTACTAGCTTATTTGTTTATCACCCATTGGGACACCTTTGGGAAGTTGGGCCAAGGGATTGAGTCGATTTACTGCCGGGTAGTAAGGACTGTCGGTTTAAGTAATTTCGCTTGATACCCATTTATCTAGGCGCCGCTTGCAGTCAGGAGTTGGCTGTAACCCGCATGCTGGATCGGCATGTACTCGAGCATGTCGCCTATTTTGTTTGCGATGTCGCTCCTCGTTGGGAGGTATAAGGTACTATTTGGAAGTCATAAGGTTGGATTTGTTTACTGCTAAGCACATGTTCATAAACTACTCTAAGAATATTCCGGTACTACTATACATCAAATTACCTGTTAAACTATTTCTATCGGTAAGATCACTTCTAGAAATATATCAATTAAATTACTGTTAATTCTTGCATTGCTAGTTGTTTTGTATGAATCTCACTAAGTCATCAAAGACTTATTCCTTGTTTTATCTTGTCTGTCCATTCCTCAGAATAAGACCAACGTGGCAGCATGGATCACATGAATAATTTTGCCAATCTTGCCTTTCGAGATATTCGTGTAATTGAAAATGATTTATCATCATTACGTAATTATTAAAGTTGTCAAATTATTTGTATTTTCAAGACTTCCGTTGTGTATATTAAAAGCTATTTTTTTTATCATAATGTGTATGGTTGATCCTGGACAGTGACATCCCTTCTTAAGAGTTGTGTTTCTGTCGAAGTCGGGTAAAGTGACTGATCACCACTGAACCAACTCGGATTGGATCACACTCTTGGGGCACGGTCGTCACAATCAATCTCTTCAATTTTTACCTTCCTACTTCATCTAATCACGAGCAGGATCATGCCAAAGTTAAAGCCTTAAATTAGTTTCAAATTTTTGTAATAATTTTGTTTTAAAATTAGTTTTGTCTCCTCTTGCTTCAACTCTTCTTCATTATCACTTTTTTTTGTTTCATTGTTTACAAATCCTCTATAATTATTCATTAGATTTGGATGTAGGAACTAGAAATCTTAGTGTGAGAACTAAGAATGTTTAAAACACCTTATGACGAAGTACGTGCGCTGAAGTCGTCAGAGCACGCCCAGTGGGTTGATAATTCTGATGGTGTGAAGGATTATGTGATTTAGGTTGAGAATAGTTTGTTGGTGTGATTACTTTTGCAACTCTAAAAATATGAAAATAATATATATATATATATATATATATACACGCACACAATAAAACTCCTCATTACTGTTAGGACCGATTTATTTGGTATTAATAATCTTGTGACTGATATTTCTTTTATCAAAATTTTAAGAATTTTATTAAGAAGGAAAAGTCAAATGTTTGGACATAAAATATTCTCAATATTTTCCTTATTATATGATGATTGACTTTCAATTATTTTCATACGAGAGCCGAAGATATTTCCTTGTTATATATTGCGGCATATATATGTATTTTGAAAACAATGATATTGCAAATTTAATTGAAGATCAAGATCCGACTAATTATGGACATCCGCGATCAATTGCAATATGAAAGCAATCAAGCTAGTTGCAACGTGGACATGAGGCATTGGTATGGCCTTCTAAAAGCAAAGACTCAAACATACTGAAGACATGTTTTGATAGAATATTTTAAGAGACTTTGTATTGTAATATTGTTAATGAGTTAAAGCAGTAACTATTTTAGTACGAAAGCTTCTAAGTTAAAGGAGTTTTTAGTTGTCTTGAAGTTTTTCAAACTCAAAAGGAGTATATTGATAACAATCATTCCTTAGGTGTTGCAAGAGTATATTTAGGGAGTTTAGTTTACTTTAAACATGATTTCTATGGTTGTAATTCCCGCATCACTAAGGATTTTGAGTTGTCTCACCAAACCATGTTAAAATCCATGTGTTTTTTATTGCTTTATTTTATGTTGCAATTGTCTAATTGTTACAACAGTAAAATCACCTCAAGTTATAACAAACAAAGATCTTTCAATTGGTATCACCGCATGTCACTACCATTAAATTAGTGAGATTATGTAAGGAGATAAGGTCAAAACTATGAAGCCACGCAATGCAGAAGCAAGTGAATCATGCATCCCGATCAGAGCTTGGTCCTGAAAAAAGACAAATAAACTGTGTTCAACTTGATTCCCTCAATGGGATATTTAGGCAGCTTGGCACATCCCAAGTTCAGTCCAAATTCATTAAAGACATAACCCTTCCCTTGTCGCATTGCTTGGAGTGCATGTGTGCAAAGAACAAATTTGGTTCGAACATAACTCTCCGATGTGGCACGACGTATGTTGCATTCTCCTTCCGAGCTGCTGTCAAACTGCCTCCATGTCCAACTTATGTCTCCACAAACCTACCAAAATCACCAACACATACAAAATATATCTTTTACCCTTGCTGCATTCACTTTGAATTGGTCCAACCAAATCTATGTGAGAAATTTCTAAGATTTTAGATGAGGATGCATGTTGCAACATAGAGTGACTACTCTTCTTTTGTTTTTTCTACAAACATGATTAACAGTTTCCTTTAAGTCTTGGATCAAATTTAGGAATAGCTCTGATTACTTTAATCTTAGACAGCTTGGGCAAGACTTTGTTGTTGATGTGGGCGATCCTTTGATGCCACAATTCAGTTTGATTATTAAAACTGAAGTTGCAAATCAACGGGTTTGATGGATTGATGCACCCAGGCAAGGTGTACCAGTTCTTTGCATTTCAAAGTCCTCGAAGCATACATTTTCCATCCTTGTTGATGACCCCACATTCATCCTTTGTGAATCTTACAAAAATATTTTGGGCACACATAATGCTAATGTGGTTGGCATGAAATTGTTTTACATTGTAGACATCCTTGAAGCGAGAAATCCCTTGACATTAAGTGTCCCTCTTCTCACAAGTTTCCTTTATTACCATCGCCAAAGATAATATCTCTTCTCATGTTAGTGAAAAACTTATTGAGGGTACTTTTATTTCCTGTCATGTGGCGTGAATAACCGATGTCAAAGAATTATGAGTTATTTAAGACAGAAAAATGACTAGCAAAAGAATCAAAATTGAATCGTTCAACCCAGATTTGTTTCTTTAAGGATAACTTTGTAGTTTCAACATGCATTTTTGTATCTTTCTTCCTTCCTTTCCTCAATGGTATTCCAGGTCTTTGATTCCTCTCCTGTAGATACATGTTGTCCTATAGATGGTAGGAGTATGGTATGATGTGTCTTTGATTCCACAGTGATGATGATTTCCTTTTTTGGAAAACTTTACTTCATACCTGAGAATCTCTATCAGGTAGAAGGTTGTTGGTTTCCATTATGTTGTTCAAAGTCCTCATTGGGATAGACATAATGATACTCATTTCCTCGTCTTTCATTTTGTTCACCTTCTTAGGCAATATTTGTTCTTGTAACAACTGGAATTTCTTCTTCAAAGTCCCCTATTGTGATTTACCATAAAACCCTACTCCTGCCCAATCAGAGCCAACTCGTTGTAACTCCAAAACTTCCTCAAGTTTCAGGATTTTAGAGCTAAGCATCTTTACATTGTTCTTTACATAATCTAGATCGTTCAATGATTTAGCCAAGTTCTGTTGAGCTTGTTTGGTAGTGTTCCTTGCTTATTCAAGTTCAACAATTAGTCTTTCCTTATTCTTCCCATACTTAAAAACTTTTCTTTCAAGATCGTTGATGATTTTGTCCATTTTCATGGTGTTTCCACGAACATTTAGGATATTGATCTATGCCTCAAGTTTCGTGTTTCTTTTCATCAAGGCCCCACACTTGGTAAGTGTGTTATTGATCTTACTTTGACTATTATTTACTTCTGCATTTTGTCATATGGATCATCTTCAGGTTTGGTCAGGAGGTCTGTTGCAACAACATGTTCATATGTTATTGCAACTCTAGCAGTTAGGGTAACAACAATTCTTTCTTCATCCTTCTCACTTTCTACATAGTTACTGTTAACCGTATAAAATAAATATACAAGATTAAAGAGAATATTAGTCCTAAACCAAAAGGACTAATAAATGGACAATAATATTGTCACGAGTACCTCCGATGAGTTGTACCCACTCCCAACGAGGAGGCCCATCGGGTGTGACCAATATCGCTCGGTTACTAACTCAAAGCGGTATGATTGGCCATCCGACGAGGGCACCTAAGCGTCCCTCGGAAATTCACGATGATTCAAAACCAGATATCAGGGTGGCCTCGAATAAAAAGTAAACCCGGAGGAATCCACCTGATTCAGATATCCATCACGACACCGAGCAGGGCCCCAATGGACAACAGAGTCCCAGAACCTTGACAAAAACCCTTCCTTGCTATACACTCCAAACACGAAAGCTCTCGGAACACTACTTCTGTCGATCAACCCAGAGGTCGGAACTTCACAATGACACAACAACTACAGAACGACACTCTCCGGGCACTCGGAAAAAGAAAGCACCAACCCACGATAGCTAAAAACCTCTCGGAGATCAACCCATGAACGAACACCCCCTCGGAGAATACCCTGAAGCAAACACTCCAGAATACACAGCTCTCGGAGAAGCACTATCACTAAGAGAACACTCAGACTCGGCCCTCGAGTCACCATACGAAGCAATGAGCTCTCGGAAGCAAAGAAGACAATCTACCCCTTATTATAAAGAAGACAAAAGCTCTCGGAAGAAGATAAAATGATACAGTCAGCAAGATAGACGTTATCTTATTGGTTAAAAGACCATTGTAACGCGTGTAAAGCACCACCACATGCATAACGACACCTGTAAACACATGCATAGCAACACATGTCCCTAAAAACTCTATATAAACAAAAGAAGAAGGGAAAGAAAGAGAGGTCGGACAATGGTGAAAAAATACACCCATAGACTCGGAGAATACGAGGAAAGACTCGGAAAAGAGAGTGGAATATAGTTAATAAAAGGAAGGAAGGTTCTTGTCAATTTTTCTCTCTTGTTAGCATAGCATTTAGTTTTTGAACCACGGGCAAAGGCGTTCCAATCCAAATAAATAATTCAGTTAATAGGAAATAACTCAAAACCCGTTAACAAAATGGCGCCGTCTGTGGGAACGCCATAAGATTTGTCTTTGAGAGCGTTCAAGAACAATGCCTATCATGGAGAATTTATTCTATAGCGGGAGTCGTCCTCAGCAATCTCAATTTTCGGAATAAGCTCTATCCAATCGCAGATGCGAAGAAAGGGACTTTATTAATATCCCTCGTTCCGTCTTTGAAAGACTTTTAGAAACTAGAGTCCAAAGAACCTCGCTCGGATATGTGGATCCTCTCGATTCCTCCCCTCGATCCTCTCGCCACCAACATCCCTGGACTGAGGAAGGCCGGGCTCAATCTAGGTGGAGCCCTGCCTCCGAACACTGGGGTTATGAAACCCCACAGAATGGACAAGCACATTACGACTATCGTGAAGCGCGCCGAGTTGGCCAACAAGAGCATAGAAGAGTGGTTCCAGAACTTCATGCACCCTTCCCCTCTCCAGGTGAGGATCAAACCATATGGGGAATTCTCGATGGTCTAAGGAAAGAGGTGGGTGATATTAAAAAATAATGGGACCCAAGGAAGAACTTACTTTTAAGACATCCCCTTTTACCCCCGAGATAGCCTTGGCCTCTATCCCCGCGGGGATGCGGCCCGTAAATGGTCCTCTGTATACAGGTGATGCAGATGGAAAGGAACCACAGGATCATATACACCAATACTTGGTAGGGATGGATCTCAACTCCGCCCCAGACCACGTACTCTGCCGCATGTTCCCTGTAACCCTAGGAGGACGGGCACAGTCATGGTTTACTCAACTTGCACCTGGGTCCGTCGACAACTTTGATCGACTAGCCCATCTATTTGTAAGGCATTTTGCTTGCAACCGGCGGTATCCTAAATCCGCCACGCACCTTTTCACCGTTAAACAAAAAAAGGATGAACCTCTGCGAGAGTACATAAAGCGCTTTACGGATGCGGCGCTGGATGTTCCGAACGTTAGTACCACTATTTTGGCGGACATACTCACACAAGGGCTCCGGGCGGGCGAATTCTTCCGTTACCTTACAGGAAATCATATCACTGATATGAATGAGGTAATGCAGCAAGCAGAGACTTATATTTTAATGGAGGAGGCTGAAGGCACGAAGAGACGCCTAGAGAGCAATGATAATGAACATCGTGAATCTGCTGAACGGGAGGTAAAGACCAAGGAAAGGAACCGGGAAGGAAAACATCCCAAACGAAGAGACGAGAGCGGTCCAGTCAAGAAATTCCTTAAACCAGTATCTTTGCCCCCAATGACCATTGCCCCCGTAGAAGTACTCAACGTGATGCGAGGCAGCACCGAATTGCGATGGCCAAGGGAAGCCCAGTTCCCCGACAGAAACAGGGATACGGGTAAGTATTGTAAATACCACAAGACTTATGGACATACCACCGAGAAGTGTACCACCCTGCAAAGGGAGGTGCTCCGCCTCTTAGAGGCCGGATACCTTAAAAACTACCTTAAGGTAAACAACCCCGAGCATCCCCCTCGTTATACCTACATGAGACCCCGACAGGAAGAAGAAGAAAAAGAGACTCCCCATCGGAAGCCACGAGAGAAAACGGCGAGGCAGCAAACCCCACCCCTCCCCCGGAAACGTACAAAAATAACGCGCCCTCGGGGCGTACCATTAGTATGATAGAAGGAGGAGATCTCTCGGTGACACCGCAAGGAAAAAAAAAGCTTCCCATCATCTCCTTTGGACCCGCGGATTTAAAAGGAGTAATTTATCCCCACGAAGATCCCCTGGTAATAGAAGCGGTGATATACGGAATTGACGTCCAAAGGATACTGGTTGATACCGGTAGTTTCGTAGATGTCTTGTTTCTTCCCACTTATTTGGCCATGGGATTAAGGAAATAACGATTAGAAGTAGCTGAAGTCCCGTTAATTGGTTTCTCGGGAGAAACCTCCAATACGCTAGGAACTGTGACGCTCCCAATGTCATGGAGAGAGGGAGCTCTTCGACGAACGGAGCCCACAAAATTTTGGGTGGTAGAAGCTTCGTCGAGAACGTACAACGCAATATGTGAGCGACCCTCCATTCGAGCCTTCGAAGCAATCCCTTCAACTCTCCATCTCAAGGTAAAATTCCCAACCCTATCAGGTATCGGAGAGGTCCGAGGAAGCCAGGCAAGGGCTCGGGAGTGCCGTATGAATGCCCTCCCTCCGGAAGAGGAAGGACCTATCTTCGGAAATAGTAAAAAACGAAAAGCAGATGAAGAACGAGTACAACCCGTAGAGGAGCTAAAATTAGTGGCACTCGTAGAGGGAAGCCCGGAGAAAGTTGTCAAAGTAGGTACCCAAATGGAGCCTGAAGTAGAAGCCCAACTGATTCCCATCTTAAAAAAGTTCCACCATATCTTCGCGTGGGAAGACGGCCCGCCAGGACAAATCAGCAATAAGGTATGTCAACATTTCCTTAATGTGAAACCCGGGGCTAAGCCGGTCCAACAGAAAAAGAGAAAGATGGGCCCAGAGCGCAACAAAATCATCCGGTCGGAAATTCAGCAGCTCCTCAGCCTACGGCAAATCAGAGAAGTCATTTATCCTGAATGGCTGGCCAACGTGATCTTAGTCCCAAAGCATGGGGGCAAGTGGCGAATGTGTGTGGATTTCACTAATCTCAATGACGCGTGCCCTAAGGATTGCTATCCCCTCCCAAGCATTGACCAACTGGTAGACTCAACAGCAGGCTGTGCCCTCTTGTCCACCCTGGATGGGAACCAGAGATACAATCAAATCCCGATGGCCGTTGGGGATCAAGACAAGACTAGTTTTATAACTGACGCGGGCACCTTTTGCTACCTAGTGATGCCCTTCGGGCTCAAGAATGCTGGGGCTACCTATCAGCGACTGGTAAGCTTAATGTTTGCAGGATATATAGGAGATACGGTGTAGGTCTATGTGGATGATACAATCGTTAAAAGTCGTTCCGCTTATGACCATCCCGAGGACCTACGAAAAGCCCTAGCCATTATGGACCGGTTCGGAATGAAATTTAATCCTAAGAAATGTTCCTTTGGCATCAGAGGGGGCAAGTTCCTCGGATACATGGTTACGGAAAGGGGAATAGAAGTGAACCCTGAAAAGGCTGAAGCCATCCTAGGATTATCTACCCCAAAGACGATCAAAGATGTGCAAAAACTTACGGGTCGAATGGCCTCCTTAAGCCGGTTTGTTTCCAAATCGGCGGAAAAAGGACTTCCATTTTTTAAGGTGTTACGTAATATCAAGGAGTTTCAATGGACCCCGCAATGTGAAGAAGCTCTCCAACAACTGAAGAGTTACATGGTGAAACCTCATTTATTAGTAAAACCGACGGCACACGAAGAACTTTTTGTGTATTTACCCGTCGGGGAAGAAGCCATAAGCGCAGTGCTAGTTAAAGATCAAAACAAGGAGCACCACCCCCTGTACTATGTAAGTAAGACTCTTCTCAGGGCCGAAACTAGGTATACTCAAACCGAAAAACTTGTCTTAACTTTGGTTACAACGGCTCGGAAACTTCGTCCCTACTTTCTATCCCATCCCGTGACCGTGTTAACCAAACACCCGTTGCGAGTGATTCTTAACAAACCCGAGACCTCGGGGAGATTGATAAAGTGGGCCGTGGAACTCACCGAATATGACATTTCTTATGCCCCGAGACCCTCTGTCAAAGCAAAAGTACTAGCAGATTTTGTGACAGAGATGACGGGAATAGGAAATGAAGAAAGGACACCCCTATGGCACATTTATGTGGATGGTTCCTCTGTGAGCACACATGGGGGGGCCGGGATAGTTCTAGCAAACCAAGAAGTCGAGGAGGAGGTACTCCACTTTGCGGTCAGAATCGACTACCCCTTGTCGAATAACGAAGCCGAGTACGAGTCTCTGCTCATAGGAATGAGACTCGCCCGAGAAGGTGCTATCAGAAAAATAGTCATCCACAGTGACTCGCAACTAATTGTGCAGCAAATCAATGGCTCGTACGAAGCTAAAGAAGAAAAGATGCAAACATACCTTCAAGCGGTTCGCCACAGACGGGAATGGTTTGACGAGTGCAAAATAGTCCAAATCCCACGGAAGGAAAATCAAGAGGCGGACGCCCTGTCCAAAATGGCCACCCAAGCGGCCGTTATTCGCACTCGGAAGATCACCCTGCTTCAAGTTACCGAGTCCGAGAAGGCCGAAAGTCAAGAGGTGAATGCCACTATAGACCCCCCGGCCAGCTGGGTGACCCCAATCAAAGTCTACCTACAGGACCCGGAGGGTTATTCCACGAATAAAACCACGCATCGGCTTCTGGCCAGGAAAACTATCAGGTATTTCCTTAAAGATGGAGTATTATTCCGCAGAACATACTCTCCTGCCCCCATGCTCGATGCCCAAATGAGGAAGAAGCTCAACTGGTTATGGCAGAAACCCACGAGGGAACATGCGGTAGTCATACGGGCGGAGAAAGTATGGTCGGGCGCTTAATTCGCCAAGGCTACTACTGGCCCACAATGGCCAAGGATTGCAAAGACCATGCCGAAAGGTGCAAACCGTGCCAAGCTTATGCCCCTCAGGTTCATCAGCCCGCTGCCCCATGGGAACCACACACAACCCCCTGCCCGTTCTCTAAATGGGGCATAGACATAGTGGGACCTCTTATACCCGATGTCGGGCAAAAGAAGTTTCTCCTCGTAGCAGTGGACTACTTCACCAAGTGGGTGGAAGCGGAACCAATGGCCCGTATAACCGCGGGCGCGGTCATCAACTTCTTATGGAGGAGCATCTTGTGCCGTTTTGGGATCCCTCAGAACCTGGTAAGTGATAATGGTCTACAATTTACGGACCAGGGGTTAGAAAAGTGGTGCGACCATTGGGAAATTAAGCACCGATGCGCTTCGGTGGGATACCCTCAAGCCAACGGCCAAGTAGAGAGGACTAACCAAACTCTCTTGAAAAATATGAAGGCCCGACTCGACTGGCACAAAGCTAGGTGGGTGGAGGAAATTCCTGGCATACTATGGGCCTATCGGACCACGCAAAGCGCGGCCACGGGCGAAACCCCCTTCAGCTTAGCCTATGGCTGCGAAGCCGTTGTGCCTACGGAAGTCTCTATAGAGAGCTGGCGAGTTAGAGAGTACGAGGAAGTGGCTAACAATTCTAACTTGGCCCTAGCCCTCGACCTCCTCGAAGAAAAAAGAATGCGGGTCGCGGCCCGAAATGAAGAATATAAGGGCCGGATGTCCCGGTACTATAACTTAAAGGTGAAACCCAGGACTTTTCAAGTCGGGGACCTAGTGATGAAACGGGTCGGAGCCTCCAAAAACGTAGGCAAACTCGAGCCGCGATGGGAGGGACCGTACAAGATAGCGGGGATTGTCGGACCTGCGACATATCTCCTCGCCAACTCCGAGGACGCTATCCTTAGCAATTCTTGGAATGTCTTTAACCTTAGGAAGTACTATGCGTAATGTAATAAAACAACTTTGTACCTAAATAATGTTGTTTACAAATAGTGCATGTACAATACACGGGAAATAAGGTTGCCCGACAAAATAATGACTCCTTATCTATGAGTCATACTAAGCAACCTAACCCGAGGGACCATCAAGCGTGAAACGCAAGATCCCACACAAAAATTAGATCGGGCCATACAGGGGTCCTAAAAAACACAAAAAACTCTAAGCATCCTCTATCGGACGCTTTCCTTCCCTAATCAGGCGGCGGCGGTCCTCCGTGGACATATGACCCGGATCTCCCATAGACGCGATCGGTCCCTGCGAAGGAGGAGCCTTTGGGAACACCTTATAAATATCCAACTCGGGAATCACCATGTCCGAAGGGAATCCAGGCAAAGCTTCCATGGTATCCCGACACAAGTAATACCCCATGCGGACTAGATCGCGCATTTCCTGCGCAAGAGATTCGCGGAGGACAAGAGGCCCCACAACACCCAAAACTGCTTGAACCCGGGCCAGCACTAACGCTACTTCATGGGCTCGAGTTAACTCCAGCACCCGTAAGTTTGCTGCATCCCTCTCCTCGGTAATCCGCAACAGTTGTTCATCGACAGAACGAACTTGCTTTCAGAAATCATCTAACCTGTCCTCTAGACTTGTTACGCGAGCTTTCTCCATCGTCAAAAGACGTTCCAAGTCCCATGATCTGTCCCGCTCTGCCTGCAAAAGGATAGCATGAGCCTCGTCGGAATTCTCCCGATCATTCCGCAGCTGATCCACCTCTTCTCGAGCATCCAGCAAACCTTGCTCTAGCTCATCCCTACGGCGGTACACCAACTCCGTATCTGAGGACGATCCGCCCCGAGATCCGATGGCGCTCAACACCATGTAGATATGTGAACAAATAATTGCCTAGTTTCAGAAAACTCGTAAAGGTTAGTATCACATAAAATAAGAATATACTACCTCGCATAAATCTTTGCATACTAAATCTTGAAGGCCCGATAAGGGTAGCGACTTCATATGCTCGCAATCAGTAGCATTCAAAAGACCGCTGAGGTAATTGCGGCAAAAGCTAATCGTCCCCATAACAGAGGGAGACAAGACACCGCTTCCGAGTGGCTCCGACCTGATGACATGGGGATTTCCGTCAAAAGACGGCCCCGAGACGTGATCAAAACCCTCTCCGAGCGAAATAGGGGCTCCCACAATTGGAGACAGAGCACCCTCCTCAAAAGCTTGCCCAGTCCTCGTATCCCCCCAAGAGGAAGAATACGGTGCCAACGGAGGTAAAGGAATATCCGCCTGCCCAAGCGCAACTATCGGATCATATTCAGGAGCCAAGGAATTCACTGGGGGGGCTGCCACGGGCGAGTCCCCTGCCCCCGAGGGGCCAGCCACCTCATCCAAACTAAAACTCTCGGACAAATCATTGTCCGAAGTATTGTACCCACTATCCACTACCTTCTCTAGGAAAGTTTCACTGAAAGGTTCAATGGCAAAAGCCCCCATCTCCGCCCCTGTCAAAACCAGAAAATAACCAGAAAATAACGTGACAACAGGAACATTAAAATATCATAAGAGAGAATTCTAAAAGAAAAGAAACTAACGAAAAAAGAAATTGCTGTAAAGAGGTTGCTGTGGAAGATTGAAGAGTTCCACCCCCTACTGTAAGCCAGCCATAATCAGTGTTTCTGGGAACTCCAGCATGCTACTGATATCGTACATCCCTGAAAACAACCCGCTATCGGATAGGATGTCCCACTCTCTTCTCAAAATCGATTCGGCATGAGTAATATAACCCAGCCCCCATTGAAGCGGTACTCCCCATGACCTAGCCGACAAGCCCCTCAGACGGACAAAGAAGAATCCCATTTTCCAATCTGTTCTATTATTACGGAAGTGGGACACGTTCAGAAAGGCCTTCCTCTTGTCCCGATGGGCCAGGCTGAAGAAAGGGAGACCGCCCGAGCAAGGGCGGAGGTTGAATATAGCCCCTACCCGAGAGGGGGACAGTTGCAACTTCAGTATCTCAGAACACAAGATATATCCTACCAGGTAACGATAGGAATTCGGAGTCAGCTGACTCGGGCATACTTGCCAGTAGTGAAACAAAGTCTGAAGAAAAGGGTGAAAAAACACCCGTAACCCACACCGCATTTGCTCCCGAAAAACGGTGAGATAGCCCGACGGAGGATCATAAGCCCTCTGTTCAGGATGCGGTATTATTATGTCATATTCATCAATGTCCAGGTTGTATTGGGCAAAAAGGGCCGTAACAGAAGCACCATGCTCACTCCCAACAGCAGTACCAACACGCCATGGCCCCATCATCCGCTCTGGCTCCAGCACGAGCCTGGTAAACGCCGACGACTCGTCTACCAAGGGATAAGGGTCACGACTCATGAACACTTGACGTATGTGGTTAATACGAGAGAGAGACTCCTCCTGAGATATAGAAACGATCCTCACAGAATTACCTCTCCCCCCGAACCCTGCGATTATTATGCCTGCTCCCTTAGACCGAGTTCTCCGAGGTCGCGTGTCGTACTCCTAACGATAAGGAAGGAGTCCGAACAAAATTCCGAGGAGAATGACGGGGCGAAGAAGGATCATCCTGCTTAAAAAATGGGGGCATCATTCTGACAAGGTATGTAGTTCACTTGCTTTACTTAAAAGGAAACTCCACTTTTCAGAAAACGTGACAAGCATTAAACGGTAAAAACTTTGTGTAATTCTGAGAGAATTACTGAACAACTATTTATACCATCTCAGAAAAAGAGTGAAAAGCTTGAGCTGTCTAAACTAGTTAATGGGATACACGTGTCCAATAATTTTCTTATTTAAGAAAATGTGGCTACATGCCAAGCGACACCTCACCCTTGATTTTTAGCTTAGTCAGCAAGCATTACTATTATTTTAGAAAGAACTAAAATAATAAATCAAGTAATTATAGTTCCCTTACCTCAGGAAGGCCACGGAATAAAATTTCCCTCGTCTCTACGAGAACGATCGAAAATTGGGGGGGGGGGGGGGGAGGGGGGGGCTAGTGTTAACCGTATAAAATAAATATACAAGATTAAAGAGAATATTAGTCCTAAACCAAAAGGACTAATAAATGGACAATAATATTGTCACGAGTACCTCCGATGAGTTGTACCCACTCCCAACGAGGAGGCCCAACGGGTGTGACCAATATCGCTCGGTTACTAACTCAAAGCAGTATGATTGGCCATCCGACGAGGGCACCTAAGCGTCCCTCGGAAATTCACGATGATTCAAAACCAGATATCAGGGTGGCCTCGGATAAAAAGCAAACCCGGAGGAATCCACCTGATTCAGATATCCATCACGACACCGAGCAGGGACCCAATGGACAACAGAGTCCCAGAACCTTGACAAAAACCCTTCCTTGCTATACACTCCAAACACGAAAGCTCTCGGAACACTACTTCTGTCGACCAACCCAGAGGTCGGAACTTCACAATGACACAACAACTACAGAACGACACTCTCCGGGCACTCGGAAAAAGAAAGCACCTACCCACGATAGCTAAAAACCTCTTGGAGATCAACCCATGAACGAACACCCCCTCGGAGAATACCCTGAAGCAAACACTCCAGAATACACACCTCTCGGAGAAGCACTATCACTAAGAGAACACTCAGACTCGGCCCTCGAGTCACCATACGAAGCAATGAGCTCTCGAAAGCAAAGAAGACAATCTACCCCTTATTATAAAGAAGACAAAAGCTCTCGGAAGAAGATAAAATGATACAGTCAGCAAGATAGACGTTATCTTATTGGTTAAAAGACCATTGTAACGCGTGTAAAGCACCACCACATGCATAACGACACCTGTAAACACATGCATAGCGACACCTGTACCTAAAAACTCTATATAAACAAAAGAAGAAGGGAAAGAAAGAGAGGTCGGACAATGGTGAAAAAATACACCCATAGACTCGGAGAATACGAGGAAAGACTCGGAAAAGATAGTGGAATATAGTTAATAAAAGGAAGGAAGGTTCTTGTCAATTTTTCTCTCTTGTTAGCATAGCATTTAGTTTTTGAACCACGGGTGTTAACGGGTTTTGAATTATTTCCTATTAACTGAATTATTTATTTGGGTTGGAACGCCTTTGCCCGTGGTTCAGAAATTAAATGCTATGCTAACAAGAGAGAAAAATTGACAAGGACCTTCCTTCCTTTTATTGACTATACTCCACTCTCTTTTCCGAGTTGTCTCTCTCCTATTCTCCGAGTCTATAGGTGTATTTTTTCCCAATTGTCCGACCTCTCTTTCTTTCCCTTCTTCTTTTGTTTATATAGAGTTTTTAGGGACAGGTGTCGCTATGCATGTGTTTACAGGTGTCGTTATGCATGTGGTGGTGCTTTACACGCGTTACAATGGTCTTTTAACCAATACGATAACGTCTATCTTGCTGACTGTATCATTTTATCTTCTTCCGAGAGCTTTTGTCTTCTTTATAATAAGGAGTAGATTGTCTTCTTTGCTTCCGATAGCTCATTGCTCCGTATGGTGACTCGAGGGCCGAGTCTGAGTGTTCTCTTAGTGATAGTTCTTCTCCAAGAGGTGTGTATTCTGGAGTGTTTGCTTCAGGGTATTCTCCGAGGGGGTGTTCGTTCATGGGTTGATCTCCGAGAGGTTTTTAGCTATCGCGGGTAGGTGCTTTCTTTTTCCGAGTGCCCGGAGAGTGTCGTTCTGTAGTTGTTGCGTCATTGTGAAGTTCTGACTTCTGGGCTGGTCGTCAGAAGTAGTATTCTGAGAGCTTTCGTGTTTGGAGTGTATAGCAAGGAAGTATTTTTGTCAAGGTCGTGGGACTCTGTTGGGTTCCGATGGCTCTTGTGGGCTTGGCGGAGTATTTGCCCAATACTGAAGGAGTTCCGATAGCAGTTAGTCTGTGAGACTCTGCCTTGGTCTTCTATTCCTCATGTTGCTTTCGCTCCAGTATTTGTTGTGTTGGAGATATGCTCCGAGGGATATTTTGAGGCGTGATACATGTATCGTGGAGGCATGTCGCATAATTATATAATAATATATTTGGTAATTCCAGTTGTTAACGAGTTTAGAATTATTTTCTATTAACTGAATTATTTATTAAGGTTGGAACGCCTTTGCCCGTGGTTCAAAGGCTAAATGCTATGACAAGAATTTTCCTTCCTTTTATTGACTATACTTCATTCTTTTCTCCGAGTGGATTTTCTTACATTTTTCAGTCTCGTCCTTCCCCTTTTTTTTTTCCTTCCTATTGACATCTCCCTTTATATAGGTTTTGATAGGGGCAGGTGTCATGATGCATGTGTTTACAGGTGTCGTTATGCATGTGGTTATGTTTACACGTGTTACAATGTTTATTCAGCCAATAAGATAACGTGTTCACTTTGAGTGCTGACTGTATCCTTTCCGAGGGCTTTGGTCTTCTTTGTGATACGGGGTAGATTACTTTCTTTGCTGTCTCTAATGGTAGCTTCGAGGACCAAGTTTGGAGCATTCCCGTTTAATGATAGTGCTTTTCCGAGAGATGCGTATTCTGAAGTAAGTGTTTCAAGGTATTTTCCGAGAGGGTGGGGGTGAGTTGGTTTCCGAGAGGTTTTTGAGCTATCGTGGGTAGGTGTTTTTCTTTCTCCGAGTGTCCAGAGAGGTTAATCGAGTAACGTTCTGATTTTTAGTCCGATCGTTGAGAGTAGTGTTCCGAGAGCTTTCGTGTTTGGAATGTATAGTCAAGGAAGGTTTTTTTGTCAAGGTTCTGGGACTATTGTCCGTTGGGGCCCTGTTTCCGAGAGCTTTACTTTTCTTGGTCAGTAGCATGAGTTCCGAGAGCCTTCATTTATGAGATTCTGCCTTAGCCTTGCATTCTTCATGTTGGCTTTTGTCGGAAATGCGCTCCGAGAGGTGTGATACCTGTATTGCAGAATTAGGTCGCATAATATTTTTGGTAATTCCAGTAATTGGTTCATTGTTTTATTTAAGCAGGTGAATTATCATCCTGTTAACAAACCCCCCCAGTTTCTAGTGCAGTTAGTTATTGCTACTGTACTAGAAACTTTTGAGGGGTAGGGGAAATCTAGTATCGTAGATTTTGTCTTGTATGCGGGGAACAGTTCACAAGGCCTCGTAGAACTCTTCAGGGGTGTCGTAAACATTCGTCATTTGACTAGTCAGTGACATGTATGTTTTGTTTGACAATTCCTTCGTTCTTGGCTTTGCTTTTAAAAAGGCGAGGAGTATCGTGATACTCTCCGAGTGTTTTTCATCGTGTTTTTCAAATGTACCCTCGTAGGTCATTATTTGGGATCATTAATTATAATAATTTTAATTGTCTGCAACTTAAATGCAGTTAGTGGAGATTTTAATGCCACGCTTTAAGTTGGGTGCAGAAATCGAAGAGTTTTAACCGTTATTCTCTCATAAACCGAGGAGACGTGTTATCACGCACGATTTTCAATCGTGAGGCGTGGCACGCTTAATGGTCATTTAAGACGTGTAGTGGGCGTAGGGTTTAAAAACCCTCTTTTTCACCCATTACTTTCACTTGCATACTAAGCAAATTCTCTCAAGGCGCACTATTTTCCTCTCTGCAATTTTCTGCTAATCTTTTCTTTCCAAAATTCTGTTTTGATGGCGTCGCAATCTACCACAAATTTGGTTTCGGGTGCTTCCGGTACTGGAGGGGCGGCGGGTTTAGGGTTTCAATCTTCGCGAAAGCGAAGTTCTGCGGCGGTGGGGGCAAGCGGTAGTGGTGGCGCAGGGAAATCGAAAAGGATGAAGAAGACGGCTGAGAAAGGTGGCGCTCCACGCGTTACCCAGAAAGTGGGTAACACTGCTAGCACCGCCACCGAGAAAGAAATCAAGAACTTGTTTAAGGAGCTTGGTGTTTCCGGCCGTAATATCGAGATAACGGTGCCGGAGGCTCATCAACGGGGTGATGCTCCTCCTGAAGGGTACCTGACAGTGTATTACCCGCAGGTAAAGGCGGGGCTACGTACTTTTTCCCCGCCTTTTTTCTGTGACATCTTTAATTACTGCAATCTTTGTCCGAGTCAGCTCGCTCCAAACTCGTTTTCGTCACTGGCTCTGTTCGTGTTCTGGTGCCTGGTGAGAGGTCTCGAGTGTACGAGGGATAGGTTCTTTGCTGTATTCGAGCTGAAGCAATCTCCCGGGGGGTCCTTTTTACTGTTTCACTCATCGAGACAAGGACGATAGGATCTCCGAGGGTATGGTTACCTCCCATAGCTCGTGGAAGAATAAATTCTTCTTCATCAACCCAGCTGTGGGGTCGTGGGACATACCTATGACCTGGAGGGTGCCTACATTCCCCGACAGAGTGATGGACGACACGCTGGTGTTTTCACCGGTGTTCTCCGCGAAGCCTCTTGTGGAGTCAAAGGATTTTATTCGCCTCTATCGGACCGCAGGATTAAAGTATATCTCTCCGATAGACAAAATCAACACTCATTTGGCTGTTCCCGAGAAGTTGTTTGATACGTTTGGTGAGTTTTTTACTCTCCTATCTACTATCTTGCTGGTTTTTCTTTTCACTTTATCTAACTTACGATCTCTTTGATAGTGAGTGTTCTTCAGCCCTTTATGGTGGATAGTGAGGCTGTGGTGGGCAAGAAGAAGAAGTTTACCCTAGGAGAAGGTGGAACTGCTGAGGTCGTAGAAGGGGAGCAAGGAGGAACTCCTTCCAAGACTGTGGAGGTTACGTCCCGGTCGTCTAGCGGGACATCCGATACCCCCGAGGAAGTAGAGTTAACTGTGACTTCTGCCAGTGCAGGTCCAAAGGGGGGATTCACCATAGGGGATGGTGAAGATGAAGTTGGGATAGAGGAGACGGCCTTACCAGCTCCTGGCGTCATCCGCATACCCTCGTCGTCGGAGTTATCAGGGGATTCTTACGCCCTGTTGGCGACCCCTCCGAAAGGTACGTGTTCTTGAAATATTTTGGAGTATAGAAGTGTGCTTTAGATAACTGCTTTTAGGTAGTCAGAAGGGTATTTTTATTTATACTAACTTTCTGATTTTGTAGGAGGCGAAGAGTTTTTTGGTGTGGAAGAGGGATCACTTTCTGCCGACTCTGCTTTCCTTCCAGCATTCGACACCATGAGCTTGTTGGACGAGATTTTGGCTGCGGGTCCTCCGCTTGCGAGTGCTCCTCCCCCGGGACCTTTCACGGCCGTCCAATCCGACAGTCCCATAGTCACCCATACTCCATTGGCGGGGGTGGTATCTTCTGAGAGGCCCTCGTCTTCCAAGGCTCCCGTTTTAGGACGAGAGCCTAGCACCGAAGATGCTCAGGAGGCACTCGAGACGGTGACTCGATACCTCACTGCCGCTAATTCCTTGCCAGCAGACGGGTGGGAGTTTACCCGGGCTTGTGTCAACAACGTGGCCATGCTGGTAAGTTCTTTATCTAATTAATAATTTACTTTTAAGATCCTTTGTCGGGATCTTTATTCTTCTATTTTGCTTTCTTAGGCACCTAAAATGCTTCCCCTTCTGTTACTCGAGGTTGAGAAGTTACAAAAATTGGCGAGTGCGGCTGAGGAGAGGTCTCGGAAACTGGAGGTAGAACAGAATAGCCTGCTGGAGAAGGTAGGGAAGTATGAGGTGGCTTTTGCCAAGGTCTCGCGGCACAATCAAGACCTGAGGGGGGAGAACAAGCAGCTTCTCTCCTCTGTAAAGGAGATGGAAGCTTCTGGTCTAGTGCTGAAGGACAGGGTAGTTTCTCTCGAGGGCGAGAAGACGGCTTGGGAGACCAAGCAAAAAGAATTGGAGCAGCACCTCTCGGAGGCACTGGGCCAGGTGGATATTCTTAATGCGAAGCTGGCACAGGCTACGGCTACGGGAGGCGTTCTCCCTGAGGAGGTGCAACAAAGGGTGGACACGGCGGTTAAGCAGGCCCGAGAGGAGACTGCTATCCAAGTGGGGGATGTGTACCTCCGTAAACACCAGGGGTACTTGGCGGGATCTGCTATGTGGGGATTCCTTCAGTGTTTCGGGCAGGTACGGCAGAAGGTTAACCCTCGCTTGGACCCGCGGGTGGTTAATATCGCGGAGATGAAAAGGCCAACTTTGGAAGAGGCCTTCGACCTCTATCAGAAGAGTAGTACTCGACGTCCTCCCACTTCCTCCTCTCCATCTCGAGTGCCTTTTTCTGCTATCCTCCCGCGATCCTCGGCGGACTCCCTCCACGTTGGAGTTCAAGCTACCTCCTCGGGTGTTCCTTCTTCAGTGGGTGTTCCTACCCCCCCTACTTCGGAACCAATCCCTGATTCATCGAGTGCTCAACCCCCCCAAATTTAATTTGTGAACACTTTTTATGTAATGGTACTTAGTTTTTTTTTTTTTTTTTTTTTTTTTGTAATGGTATTATTGTGGAATGAAACATTTCTTACTTGGAACAAAACTTTTTCTTTTCCGTGTTTATAATCACACAACTCTTCTGCATATTATGACTACTTAGTTTCTTTCCTTTTATTGTAGAATTTTTTAAGATTGAGTTTACAGAAATGAGAAAACTTCTCACTCTTACTGGCCAAGTAACTTTTAGCATAGCGTGTCTATTTGCAGTGCAATTTTGGGGGGAATATACTTTCCTAAATAGGAGTATCCCCTGGCACGCCTTCGTAGCCTATTATACTTTGGGCAGCTCAATCATAATTCTATCTTCGAGGAGAGAATCATAAGTAGTCGTTGATGCTTAGAGTGGTAAATATTTTCACGTCCTTTCAAAGAATCATTCCTAGTAGATTTGTTCATACCTTTCTCTTTTACTTATTTAGACTTTCGGAAAGCCTTTGATAAGGGGGTGAAATTTCCTAGAAGGACCGCTCTCGGAAATACTTACCTGGGCTCTGTTCCTTTTCCACGTATTTACATGAGTCGTGATTTCTTGACAGAGATATTATAATCTAATTTATCATATAATAGTGAAAGAAGAATACTTATCTTTGGTGCGTGACTGTGTTAATACTGTAGCACTCGTTAATTCCTTCGAATCTGGACGTTCCTGGAGACAAATCTTGTGTAGTTCCCACAGACGGCGCCATTTTGTTAACGAGTTTAGAATTATTTCCTATTAACTGAATTATTTATTAAGGTTGGAACGCCTTTGCCCGTGGTTCAAAGGCTAAATGCTATGACAAGAATTTTCCTTCCTTTTATTGACTATACTTCATTCTTTTCTCCGAGTGGATTTTCTTACATTTTTCAGTCTCGTCCTTCCCCCTTTTTTTTTCCTTCCTATTGACATCTCCCTTTATATAGGTTTTGATAGGGGCAGGTGTCATGATGCATGTGTTTACAGGTGTCGTTATGCATGTGGTTATGTTTACACGTGTTACAATGTTTATTCAGCCAATAAGATAACGTGTTCACTTTGAGTGCTGACTGTATCCTTTCCGAGGGCTTTGGTCTTCTTTGTGATACGGGGTAGATTACTTTCTTTGCTGTCTCTAATGGTAGCTTCGAGGACCAAGTTTGGAGCATTCCCGTTTAATAATAGTGCTTTTCCGAGAGATGCGTATTCTGAAGTAAGTGTTTCAAGGTATTTTCCGAGAGGGTGGGGGTGAGTTGGTTTCCGAGAGGTTTTTGAGCTATCGTGGGTAGGTGTTTTTCTTTCTCCGAGTGTCCAGAGAGGTTAATCGAGTAACGTTCTGATTTTTAGTCCGATCGTTGAGAGTAGTGTTCCGAGAGCTTTCGTGTTTGGAATGGATAGTCAAGGAAGGTTTTTTTGTCAAGGTTCTGGGACTATTGTCCGTTGGGGCCCTGTTTCCGAGAGCTTTACTTTTCTTGGTCAGTAGCATGAGTTCCGAGAGCCTTCATTTATGAGATTCTGCCTTAGCCTTGCATTCTTCATGTTGGCTTTTGTCGGAAATGCGCTCCGAGAGGTGTGATACCTGTATTGCAGAATTAGGTCGCATAATATTTTTGGTAATTCCAGTAATTGGTTCATTGTTTTATTTAAGCAGGTGAATTATCATCCTGTTAACACCAGTAATTGATTCATTGTTTATTTCAAGCAGGTGAATTATCATCCTGTTAACAACCCCCCCCCCCCAAGTTTGTAGTGCAGTTAATTATTATTACTGCACTAGAAACTTAATAGTTTAAAGGGTACGAGAGTTCTGGTATCGTAGACTTTATCAGGTACGCTGGGAATATTTCACAAGGCCTCGTAGAACTCTCCAGGGGTGTCGTAAACACTTGTCAGTGATATTTATGTTTTGTTCGACATTTCCCTCGTTCTTGGCATTACCTTTTAAAAGGCGAGGGGTATCGTGATACTCTCTCCGAGTGTTTCCCCTTGTATTCTGAAATGTGCCCTTGTTAGGTCATTTATTGGGGCATTAATTATAAGGGGCATTAATTATAATTTAATTAACTGCGATTTAAATGCAGTTAGTGGCAATTTTAATGCCACGTTTATGTTTAGTGCAGGAATCGAAGCGTCTTGACCGTTATACTTTCGTTACCCGAGGAGACGTGGAATTTAATAGCCCTAGGCACGATTTTCAATCGTGGGGCGTGGGTGGGCTCAGTGGTCATTTAAGGCACTTAGTGGGTGTAGGGTTTAAAAACCCTCTTATTTACCCATTATCATCACTTGCAAATTTCGAGCGAACAGAATTCTCTCTGCAAAATTTCTTCTGCGAAAGTAATTCTTAAAATCTTACTAATTCTCTACCATGGCGTCTCAATCC
The DNA here is from genome assembly GCA_948329865.1 of Linaria vulgaris. Classification (NCBI taxonomy): domain Eukaryota; kingdom Viridiplantae; phylum Streptophyta; class Magnoliopsida; order Lamiales; family Plantaginaceae; genus Linaria; species Linaria vulgaris. Next base: position 82,206,102 of record OX415253.1, read on the forward strand.
AATACTAACCTGATTTCGGCCGCTTCCGGTACCGGAGGATCGGCGGGGGCAGCGCTCCAAAGTTCACGGAAAAGGAGTGTTGCGGCGGTGGGGGCGAGCGGCAGTGGTGGTGCCAGAAAATCGAAGAAATTGAAGAGGAAGACTGATAAGGGTAGCGCTCCGCGGGCTACCCAGAAGGTGGGTGACATGGTTAGCACCGCCACATAGGAGGAAATTAAAAATCTTTTTCTTGAACACGGCGCCTCCGGCCGTAATGTGGAGGTGATGGTGCCGGAGGCCCACCACCGAGGTGATTCTCCTCCGCCGGGGCACTTGACGGTGTACTATCCCTTTATAAAGGCGGGATTGCGTTCTTTCTTCCCGCGCTTTTATTGCGATATTTTCAATTATTGCAATCTCTGCCCAAGCCAACTTACTCCTAACTCTTTCACGTCGTTGGCTCTGTTCGTGTTTTGGTGCCTGGTGAGAGGTATCGAGTGCACGAGGGATAGATTTTTTGCCATCTTCGAGTTGAAGCCATCTCCCGGGGGAGGTTCTTTCTACTGCTTCACTCACCGGGAGAAGGATGACAGGATCTCCGAGGGCATGGTCACCTCCCACAGTTCATGGAAAAACAAGTTTTTCTTCATATGTCCTGCTGTGGGAGAATGGGACATTCCCCTGACTTGGAGGAAGCCCATCTTTCCCGAGAGAGTGATGGACGATACCTTGTCGTTCTCACCGGTGTTCTCTGCGAAGCCTCTCGTGGAGTCAAAGGATTTTATCCGCCTCTATCGGACTGCAGGATTGAGGCATATTTTTCCGATAGACAAGATCGAGACTCATTTGGCTGTCCCCGAGAAACTTTTCGATACCTTTGGTGAGCTCTTATTTCCCTCGTATTGTAGGTGGTTTTAGCATTTGTGGTTACTTCTATCTTGTCTAACTTGTAACTGTTTTTGGCAGTGAATGTTCTGCGTCCGTTCATGGTGGAGAACGAGGACGTGGTTACTAAGAAGGGGAAGTCTTCCCTAGGAGATGGTGGAAATTTTGGTGATGCGGAGGGCGTGGACGACCAGGGGGGATTCCTTCAAAGGTTGCTACAGCTACCTCCCGGTCGTCTAGCGGGACTTCCGATACCCCTATGGAAGTGGGGGTAGGCGTGACTTCCGCAAATGCCGGTCCTAGGGGGTATTTGTCATAGGAGGTGGGGAGGAGGAGGTTGGGATAGAGGGGATGACTCTACCACCCCCCGGCGTTATCAACATTCCTTCCTCCTCAGAGTTATCGGGGGATTCTGCTTACGCCCTACTGGCAAATCCACCAAAAGGTAATGTGTTCCTAAGCTTTAAACAGCATGGAAGCAGTATATACTTTTTCTATTAGTATAGGAATATGTTCTAGATAGCCGAAGGGACAGCTTTACTTAGCTAAATTTCTGATTTCATAGGAGGTGACGACTTTTTTGGTCTAGAAGGGGGACCACTTCCTTCAGACCCTGCTCACCCTCCAGCATTCGATACCATGAGTTTGCTGGACGAGATTTTGGCCGCGGGTCCCCCGCTTACGAGTGCTCCTTCCCCGAGGCCTTTCGTGGCTATCCAGTCCGATAGCCCTATAGTCACCCAGGTTCCACTGTCGGGGGTGGAACCTCCTGAGAGGCCTTCCTCTTCTAAAGCTCTCGTTTCAGAGGGGGAGCCCAGCTCGGAAGATGCCCAGACGGCACTAGAGACGGTCACCCGATACTTGTCGGCCGCCAATTCTCTACCAGCGGACTGGTGGCAATTCGTCCGAGCTTGTACCAACAACGTGGCTATGCTGGTAAGTTTTTATTTATCTAATTCGTTTAAGATCCTATGTCGGGATCTTTATTCTTTTGTTTTGCTTTCTTAGGCACCTAAAATGCTTCCTCTTCTGTTACTCGAGGTCGAGAAGCTGCAAAAACTGACGAGTGCGGCGGAAGAGAAGTCTCGGAAGCTAGAGGATGAGAACAAGGATATGCGGGAGAGAATGGGGAAGTATAACGAAGCGTGGGCCATTATTTCGAAACAAAACTACGATTTGAGGGAGGAGAATAAGCAGCTCCTCTCTTCTGTAAAGGAGATGGAGGCTTCCGGGGTCGTGCTGAAGGACAAGGTGAATTCCTTCGAAGGAGAGAAGGTTGCTTGGGAGGCCAGGCAAAAGACATTGGAGAGGGATCTATACCAAGCACTGGGCCAGGTGGATGTTCTCAACGAGGAGTTGGCACGAGCCAAGGCTCCGGGAGGTATTCTCCCCGAGGAAGTGCAGCAAAGGGTGGATGCTGTTGTTAAGCAAGCTCGAGAGGAAACTACTGTTCAGGTAAGGAATCTGTACCTCAGCAAGCATCCAGGGTACTTAGCAGGATCTGCTATGTGGGGATTCCTTCAGTGCTTCGGGCAGGTACGACAGAAGGTGGATCGTAACTTAGACCCGCGGGTGATTAATATCGCGGAGATGAAGAGGCCAACTTTGGAGGAAGCCTACGACCTCTTCCAAAAGAGCAGCTCCCGACTTCCTCCCTCCTTCTCTTCCCCGAATCGGGTGCCTTTTACTGTTATCCTTCCGCGGACCTCAGCGCACTCCCCTCTCCAAGTTGGGGTCCAGGCTACCTCCTCTGGTGTTCCTTCTCCTGCGGGTGCTCCTACTCCTCCTACCACCGAGCCAACCCCTGATTCTTCGAGTGCTCAACCCCCCAGCCTTAGGGGTTTCTAATTCGTTTTTCTATCATTGTACTTTTTATATTTTTATGTAATGGTACTGTTTTATTTGGAATGAAACATTTCTCATTTGGAACAAAGCTTTTTTCCCGTGTTCATAGTCACACAACTTTTCAGCATATTATGGATACTTGGTTCCTTTCCTTTAATCGTAGAACTTTGAGATTGAGTTTACAGAAATGAGAGAGCATCCCATTCTTACTGGCCAAGCAACTTTCTTAGCATAGCGTGTCTATTTGCAGTGCAAGTTTGGGGGAATATACTTTCCTAAATAGGAGTATCCCCTGGCACGCCCTCGTAGCCTATTACAGTATGCTTTAGGCAGCTCAATCTTAATTCAATCGTTCGAGGAAATGGTCGTAAGTATGCATAGATGCTTAGAGTTTAGTGAGTATTTTCACGTTCTTTGAAAGAGTCATTCCTAGTAGAATTGTTCGTACCCTTCTCTCTTCTCTTCAAGTATTTAAAGCGTAAATTATAGAATCCTATGATTTTTCACAAAGGTAGCCCAAATCTGACCCGAAATATACTGAAATAAGGATACTTATCTTTGATGCTTATTGTCTTATTGTTGTAGCACCTGCTTTCCTTTTTGGTTGTGTCATCGGTCTCCTCGAGCTTGCTCAAAAATTCAATAGCAGTTCCCACAGACGGCGCCATTTTGTTAACGCGTGTAAATGCTATGCTAACAAGAGAGAAAAATTAACAAGGACCTTCCTTCCTTTTATTGACTATATTCCACTCTCTTTTCCGAGTTGTCTCCCTCCTATTCTCCGAGTCTATAGGTGTATTTTTTCCCAATTGTCCGACCTCTCTTTCTTTCCCTTCTTCTTTTGTTTATATAGAGTTTTTAGGAACAAGTGTCGCTATGCATGTGTTTACAGGTGTCGTTATGCATGTGGTGGTGCTTTACACGCGTTACAATGGTCTTTTAACCAATAAGATAACGTCTATCTTGCTGACTGTATCATTTTATCTTCTTCCGAGAGCTTTTGTCTTCTTTATAATAAGGGGTAGATTGTCTTCTTTGCTTCCGAGAGCTCATTGCTTCGTATGGTGACTCGAGGGCCGAGTCTGAGTGTTCTCTTAGTGATAGTGCTTCTCCGAGAGGTGTGTATTCTGGAGTGTTTGCTTCAGGGTATTCTCCGAGAGAGTGTTCGTTCATGGGTTGATCTCCGAGAGGTTTTTAGCTATCGCGGGTAGGTGCTTTCTTTTTCCGAGTGCCCGGAGAGTGTCGTTCTGTAGTTGTTGCGTCATTGTGAAGTTCTGACTTCTGGGCTGGTCGTCAGAAGTAGTATTCCGAGAGCTTTCGTGTTTGGAGTGTATAGCAAGGAAGTGTTTTTGTCAAGGTCCTGGGACTCTGTTGGGTTCCGATGGCTCTTGTGGGCTTGGCGGAGTATTCGCCCAATACTGAAGGAGTTCCGATAGCAGTTAGTCTGTGAGACTCTGCCTTGGTCTTGTATTCCTCATGTTGCTTTCGCTCCAGTATTTGTTGTGTTGGAGATATGCTCCGAGGGATATTTTGAGGCGTGATACCTGTATCGTGGAGGCAGGTCGCATAATCATATAATAATATATTTGGTAATTCCAGTAATTGATTCATTGTTTATTTCAAGCTGGTGAATTATCATCCTGTTAACAACGGGCAAAGGCGTTCCAATCCAAATAAATAATTCAGTTAATAGGAAATAACTCAAAACCCGTTAACAGTTACCATCATTGCTCTAGGATAAATGAGGACACATACTTTGTTCTTTTCTAGTAAATTCCCGCAATCAACCCTAATGAATCCAAAGCCTTGACATTTCTTGCATTGGATTCCCTTCCCGTTTCTTTTGACTTCAAGAGCAATTGCAGTGGAAGTTTTTTATTTTATTTTATTAAAATCAGAGGTTGATGAACTTGATGATGGAAACTTACCTCTATTTCTTGATTTGTTCATCTTTTTGGAGTGATTTGTGAGTAGGGCCATGGATTGGAGAAACTCATTACGTTGAGGATTCTAGAGAATGGATTGAGCCATTGATTGAAGTGCTAGACCTTTGAAAAATGTATTTCCTTCATGCTTGAGTTTCATCTCGTAAGTTGCTAGTGAACCCATGAGTATCTCAAAGGAAATTTCATCAGTGTCCTTTGCTTCTTCAATATCTCCAACTTTCATAGTGAACTTTGTCGAAAGAGATTTGAGGGCTTTATGCATCAATTTGGATTCGTTGTATTTTTCACCAAGCAGAGAGGATTATGTTGCAATATGGCAGAGCTTTGCATTGTATTTAGTAATGGTCTCGTGTCTTACATTTTAAGTTGCTCAACTTGGGTGGTTAGAAGTTGTAACTCTGACTACAACTCTTGAGGTACCTTCATGAGCAACAACACTGCAAATGGTATCTAATACAATTGAGTTTTGACTTGCAAAAAGGTCTCTTTATTTGACCAATTAAGTTCTTCTTTAATTTTACCATTGTCACCTAGTGAGGTGACAGGCTCTTAATACACTTTTTCTGGCCTTTTCATCCTCATGTCTTATAAAAAAAACTATATGGTTTTTCTAGTATTAATAGTTGGAACTCGTAAGCATGGGTGACTTAATAGTCGAGAGCCCCTTGTTGACCTCTTCCATTTCTACGATCAACTCTTTCTTTTTAAACATCTCCAGGTTACTTTTGGTGACTGGATCTTGATGCCGATTGTAAGTTCTACAGTTGTTTCACTCTTAACATTATGGTGTGTTGTAATAGTTAATGTCGCAACAGTAAAGAAAGCAAAACAAAGCACACAAAGATCTAACATGGTTTGGTCCAAACCAAGGCCAATTCACGAGGATTTCGTGTAAACGGGTCAAATCTTTCTTTTTGGTAAAAGATTGACTCACATATGTATTATATATACTAGTAATCCAGAGTATAGACTCCCTTTAATTACGTCTAACACCTACCATTTTTCTTCACTTGAGTCTGGAAACATCAAGATGACTTGAAGTTTCTTAGCACTTATATTACAATCACAGTTTCGGCTCTTAAACAAATAAACAAATTTAGACTTATCACAAAAACTTGTCTTCATTGTTTTCGAGTCTTATCACTACAAAAATCTGGGGTCATCCGTGACCGCCGGCTCGTGACCGCCGGGCGGTCACGGTAAACAACGCTGTGACCGCCCAGCGGTCACGGGAGGCCATAGGCGGGAAACTTCCAGCCTATGGCTGCCCTAGTGGCATCCGCGACGGCCGGCCGGGCGGGAATTTGACCGCCTATGGCATCTGCGACGGCCAGGCGGTCACGAAGGCAACTAGCCGTTGGCATTCGTGACTGTTGGGCGGTCACGAAGTAGGTTCGTGACCGTTCGGCGGTCACGAAAGAGGGGTCATTCGTGACCGCCCGACGGTCACGAATAATATTCATAAATCTTGATGTGTTTATGATTTTTAACAATAAGTCTCATTACTACATGTGAATTGAAGTAATAAATTAGTACAACATTAGTAATTAACATATTAAAATAACGAATTAGATGTGATTAGGCGAGTTATGAACGAATAACCTATTTTATGTTCTACAACTAATCATCATATACACTAAGTTGTTTTAGATGTAATGTGTGATTTTGTAATAAAATCCCTTTTAATTTACTTAGTAGTAACTATTTTATCAATTTAACAAACATCGCACCTTAATTAAACAAACGAAAATTAAAACTTTCGAATGAGACTTATTCGTGACCGCTCGGCGATCATGAAAGAGGGGTCATTCGTGACTGCCCGACGGTCACGAATAATATTCATAAAAAAATTGATTTTATTGATCCATCTTGAAGTGTTTATGATTTTTAACAATAAGTCTCATTACTACATGTGAATTGAAGTAATAAATTAGTACAACATTAGTAATTAACATATTAAAATAGCAAATTAGATTTGATTAGGCGAGTTATGAACGAATAACCTATTTTATGTTCTACAACTAATCATCATATACACCAAGTTGTTTTAGATGTAATGTGTGATTTTGTGAGAAAATCCATTTTAATTTACTTAGTAGTAACTATTTTATCAATTTAACAAATATCGCACCTTAATTAAACAAACGAAAATCAAAACTTTCGAATGAGACTTATTCGTGACCGATGGGCGGTCACGAATAATGGTTATTCGTGACCGATGGGCGGTCACGAATAATGGTTATTCGTGACCGATGGGTGGTCACGAAGTATGTTCGTGACCGCTCGGCGGTCACGAAGTAGGTTCGTGACCGCTCGACGGTCACGAAAGAGGGGTCATTCGTGACCGTCCGGCGGTCACGAATAATATTCATAAAAAAATTGATTTTATGGATCCATCTTGATGTGTTTTTGATTTTTAACAATAAGTCTCATTACTGCATGTGAATTGAAGTAATAAATTAGTACAACATTAGTAATTAACATATTAAAATAGCGAATTAGATGTGATTAGGCGAGTTATGAACGAATAACCTATTTTATGTTCTACAACTAATCATCATATACACCAAGTTATTTTAGATGTAATGTGTGATTTTGTGATAAAATCCCTTTTAATTTACTTAGTAGTAACTATTTTATCAATTTAACAAACATCGCACCTTAATTAAACAAACGAAAATCAAAACGTTCGAATGAGACTTATTCGTGACCGCTGGGCGGTCACGAAGTATATTCGTGACTGCTCGGCGGTCACGAAGTAAGTTCGTGACCGCTCGGCGGTCACGAAAGAGGGGTCATTCGTGACCGCCCGGCGGTCACGAATAATATTCATAAAAAAAATTTGATTTTATGGATCCATCTTGATGTGTTTATGATTTTTAACAATAAGTCTCATTACTACATGTGAATTGAAGTAATAAATTAGTACAACATTAGTAATTAACATATTAAAATAGCGAATTAGATGTGATTAGACGAGTTATGAACGAATAACCTATTTTATGTTCTACAACTAATCATCATATACACCAAGTTGTTTTAGATGTAATGCGTGATTTTGTGATAAAATCCCTTTTAATTTACTTAGTAGTAACTATTTTATCAATTTAACAAACACCGCACCTTAATTAAACAAACGAAAATCAAAACTTTCGAATGAGACTTATTCGTGACCGCTAGGCGGTCACGAAGAATATGTGGCGACCGCCAGGTGGTCGCGAAAGACCTTGAAATTGGGGGAAAATTTAATTTTTTGACAATTCAAAATTTTCACCTAAATTCTATATATACCCACCATTTCACCACTAATTTTCACTACACTCAAATTATCTTCTCTAAAAAAAACCCAACACTTTCTCCTTCTTTCCTCATTTCTCAATCCAAAACAAAAACATCAACAATTTTTCTTCTCCTCTTTCCTTACATCTCCAAAAAACAAAACACCAACAATTTTTCTTCTCCTCAATTCTTATATCTCCAAAAAATAAAACACCAACTCTCTTATTTTCTTGCTTTCTTTACTTATAACCCAAATCATTCTCTTAAATGATGTTTTATATAAACAAATCGCCCAATCATACATTCTATTCATAAAAAATAAATATATATTTCGGTATTTTGCCGGAATATATTTTTTTATTTCGTTTAATATCATCTGTGACCGCCAGGCGGTCACGGATGACTTAAATATTATCCGTGACCGCCGGGCGGTCACGGATGGTTTAAATATTATCCGTGACCGCCGAGCGGTCACGGTGTTTTCCGTGACCGTCGAGCGGTCACGGTTGATGACATCGGGGTCATCCGTGACCGTTGAGCGATCACAGTGTTGTCCGTGACCGCCGAGCGGTCACGAATGACCTCGGGGTCATCCGTGACCGGTCATCCGATGTTGGCCGTGACCGCCCAGCGGTCACGGATGACTGCTGTGACCACTCGGCGGTCGCGGATGGGTCATCCATGACCGCTAAGCGGTCACGGAGGACCCACGACCGTGGTCTTCCGCGACCGGTCATCCGCGACCGCCAGAGGGTCATTCGCGACCGCTCGGGCGGTCGCGAATGACCCCTTTTTCTTGTAGTGGTGGTATATGTGTCTTTATAGTGTAGCTCCCCTAGGAAGTTAGCTGATTGCAACAATCTAATCACATTAAAATCTAATCGGGTTTATTCAAAGACAAATAAATAAATCACAAAGATACTTGCCTTCAATAAAAAATTTAACAGATATTTTCAGTTTTAAAAGACTTAGAGAACCTGAGAGATAATAGTTCCAATGGAAACACAATAATCACAATTAATTGTCTTCTAAAATGAGCTTTGGAACCAAATAGATCCTAACAAAGTACACAATGCAATTTGGATAAAGATAAGATTGGAGTCTTATCAATTTGTTAACTCTTGTTGACCTGTTCGTCAACATATGGCTATGTTCGCATTATCATAACACCTAAAAGACAGAAGGCGTGGGCTGCCGGCTGAGATCCAGCTGCACATCTGAACAAAACTAACTAGCTTATAATAATATCCACTGTTGTGTTAAATTGCGTGCTACAATATTGAAGAAAATATACAGCGCTTTTTGTTAAAGTATGATAATATTTTCTACTCTTCGTTGAAAAGGTGGCGGCAAAGGCCTAAAAAATCGCAATGTGCTACGAGTAGTATGCATCATCCCATCTCGTGTTTTCTTGTACGTAGCAAACTTATAAAACTAAGACTAAACAGGTGTGCTTCTTGGAGTTACGTACGTAATGCAAAGTACCCTTCACCCTGCCTTGAAGGCATTAATTTGTAGACACCTAAAGGGATCAAACTTACGTAGACCTGGTTCATAGTGAGAACTATGGACCATGTGGTCTTAATTGGTCAAGGTCCCACCTTAAAGTCACCATCATGCTTTAATAATTAAGAAATTGAATAAATAACTTTTCAGAATTAGAATTTGACCCCATAAGTAATCTAAATTTTCATTATCGGGACCCCAATCTGGGAATAGTCCATTACGACCATATCAGGCCCAGCATGCTTCCGTACAAACAATTAAAACATAACCGTAAAAGATACCTCCTTTTGACCGTATCACCGTCGGGTATTCTGCCAGGTTTTACGAAGACTCCTCGCCCTCAACCACTCGATCGCAACCGATGGTTCTGCAACAGCTCCTTCAACGATAACCAGCACAACCCTGGTTCGTTTCCTACTCCGGGTGTAAGAGGCAACTAGAACGGAATATTTAAAAGCTTGACATTAACGTACTCAGGCGAAAGCAAAGATCTTATTTATTTATGTGGTAACTTAGTTATTACAATACACTCATATCTCCTTTTGAGAGGAGTAACCTGTTTAGCTACTCATGGTAGCTACGACTCTTTGCCAACCGTTCTTGGCTCGAATCGTTCTTGGTAACCGTTCTTGGCTCGAATCTCTGGCTAGTATCTTTGCCAAACACTGGTTGGTTGCCAAACAGTGATTAATCTATTAATTCTTGAAATACTTGCCAATATGCCATTAACTCTAATAAATTTGACTCTAATGGCATGAAGATTGTCAGGTCTATAACTAGCTAGTTCATCTAACTTAGTTATCAAGATCTGAAGCTCTTGTTCAAGTGTAATACCAGGCATTCTAGAGGCTTAGTATAGAACTTTGCTTGTGTGCCTTTCTAAGGCTTTCTTTCAAAAGCTTGATTCCATCGAGTCTAGCTTTATTCCAGGGGCAATTCTCTTGTTCGAGGTCGCAACAAAGAACCTCATGAAACTTGACATAGGTTTCTTGTGTATTAATACTCTCAATTAAGGTCTTGATAAAGTATTTAATACTACTCGTTTTTGGTCCTTTGAAATAGACCTGAACCGGGGGGTTCCAAATGTCATCCATTGTTGGATTACTCATGTTTTTTAAAAACCCCTCTCATAAGGTAATAAAGAGTTGTAACTAATAAATAAATAACCACATAAAATAAATAAACCATGCTCTGATACCATTTTGGATGGTCGAGATAATTAGAAAATTTAACGAAAACTTATTGGGGATCTTATTATAATTATTACCAAGTAAAATATCCGATTCATTATCCTTAAAACTTTAGGGACTAATAGGCAAATATCCTGACAAATATGGACCGCATGGTCCATACTATTCATATAGACCTGGTCCATATAAGTTTTTTCCCACCTAAAGCACTCGCGCCTGATCTTTACAAAGGATACCTGTAGAAGCTACTACTATATTAAATATATATATATATATATATATATATAATATATGCATATGAATTATCATCTCAATCTTATAATGCATGCACCTACAGCGGACGCCCCCAACAAGGCTACAGGCCACGCTAGGTTTGAAATTATGGATGAAGAATTTCGGTTTAAATAATTTTCAAGACTACAAGGAAAAGCTTTCGACCAAGTATGATGATTCTTTTTTAAAATTCTTGATTTATGGTTGCAAATTAACTTGGCTGTTAATTACACACTTAATAAGGAAATTGTTACCGTCAATATATCCTCGTGCGATGTGATGGGAATTAAAGCATTTAATTAATTAACTAATGCAATAAATTGAATGCCAAAATATAATTTTTTGTACTTATTATGAGTAGCAAAGTACCCCAATTATTTTACATGTTAATTAACTGCCATGCTCTTGTAAATATCGGCTGAGGCAAGTATCTTTTAAGAAGAAATGAACGTATAAATGTAATGTTGACGAAACATAATCAAATAATTAGTTTACGTGTTGTAATGTTACGCTTGAAAAAATGAACGTATAAATGTATAATAGTAAATAATTCCTTCTAATTAAACCAATTGGACGTTTATTATTATTAATGTTAACACTAGAAAATAAAGATATAAAAAGAAAATACTGGTCCTAAACCAAAAGGGCATATAATAAATGGACAATAAAATTGTCACGAGTACCTCCGATGAGTTGTACCCGCTCCCAAAGAGGAGGCCCATCGGGTGAGACCAATATCGCTCAGTTACTAACTCAAAGCGATATGATTGGCCACCCGACGAGGGCACCTAAGCGTCCCTCGGAAATTCATAATGACTCAAAACCAGATATCAAGGTGGCCTCGGATAAAAAGCAAACCCGGAGGAATCCACCCGAGTCAGATATCCATCATGATACCGAACAGGGCCCCAACGGACAACAGTCCCAGAACCTTGACAAAAAAACCTTCCTTGACTATACATTCCAAACACGAAAGCTCTCGGAACACTACTCTCAACGATCAGACTAAAAATCAGAACGTTACTCAATTAACCTCTCTGGACACTCGGAGAAAGAAAAACACCTACCCACGATAGCTCAAAAACCTCTCGGAAACCAACTCACCCCCACCCTCTCGGAAAATACCTTGAAACACTTACTTCAGAATACGCATCTCTCGGAAAAGCACTATCATTAAACGGGAATGCTCCAAACTTGGTCCTCGAAGCTACCATTAGAGACAGCAAAGAAAGTAATCTACCCCGTATCACAAAGAAGACCAAAGCCCTCGGAAAGGATACAGTCAGCACTCAAAGTGAACACGTTATCTTATTGGCTGAATAAACATTGTAACACGTGTAAACATAACCACATGCATAACGACACCTGTAAACACATGCATCATGACACCTGCCCCTATCAAAACCTATATAAAGGGAGATGTCAATAGGAAGGAAAAAAAAAGGGAAGGACGAGACTGAAAAATGTAAGAAAATCCACTCGGAGAAAAGAATGAAGTATAGTCAATAAAAGGAAGGAAAATTCTTGTCATAGCATTTAGCCTTTGAACCACGGGCAAAGGCGTTCCAACCTTAATAAATAATTCAGTTAATAGGAAATAATTCTAAACTCGTTAACAAAATGGCGCCGTCTGTGGGAACGCCATAAAATTTGCCTTCGAGAGCGTTCAAGAGCCATGCCTATCGTGGAGAATTTATTCTATAGCGGGAGTTATCCTCAGCAATCTCGATTTTCGGAAGAAGCTATATCCAACCGTCGATGCGAAGAAAGAGACTATATTAATGTCCCTCGCTCCGTCTTTGAATGACTTGTAGAAACTGGAGCCCGAAGAACCCCACTGGGGTATAGAGATCCTCACGATTCATCCCCTCGACCCGCCCACCACCTATACCCTAGAACGGGGGAAGGTCCGGCTCAATCTAGGTGGAGCCCTGCCTCCGAACACCGGGGCTATGAAACCCCCTGGAATGGTAGAGAGCATTCTGCCTATCGGGGAACGTGTCTAGTCAGCCAACGAGAGCATAGAAGAATGATTCCGACACCCCACGCACCCTTCCCCACTTCCAGTGAAGATCAAACCATATGGGGAATCCTCGAGGGCTTAAGGAAAGAGGTGGGCGATATTAAAAAAACAATGGGACCTAAGGAAGAACTTACCTTTAAAACATCCCCTTTTACCCCCGAGATAGCCTTGGCCTCTATCCCCGCGGGAATGCGGCCCGTGAATGGCCCTTTGTATACTGGTGACGTAGATGGAAAGGATCCGCAGGACCATATACACCAATACTTGGTAGGAATGGATCTCAACTCCGCCCCGGATCATGTGCTCTGTCGGGTATTCCCTGTAACCCTTGGAGGACGGGCGCAGTCATGGTTTACTCAACTTGCACCTGGGTCTGTCGACAGCTTTGATCGACTAGCCCATTTATTTGTAAGGCACTTTGCTTGCAACCGGCGATATCCTAAATCCGCCACGCACCTTTTCACCATTAAACAAAAAAAGAATGAACCGCTGCGAGAGTATATAAAACGTTTTACGGATGCGGCATTGGATATCCCGAACGTTAGTACCACTATTCTGGCGGACATACTTACGCAGGGACTCCGGGCCGGCGAATTCTTCCGTTACCTTACAGGAAATCATATCACTGATATGAACGAACTGATGCAGCAAGCGGAGACTTATATTTTAATGGAGGAAGCTGAAGGCACGAAGAGACGCCTAGAGAATAATGACAATGAACCACGCGAATCCATCGAACGAGAGGTAAAAGCTAAGGACATAAACCGTGAAGGAAGATACCCCCAACGCAAAGACGAGAGTGGTCCAGTTAAGAAATTCCTTAAACCAGTACCTTTACCCCCAATGACCATTGCCCCCGTAGAGGTACTCAATGTGATGCGGGGCAGCACTGAGTTGCGATGGCCAAGGGAAGCCCGGTTCCCCGATAGAGAAAGGGATACAGGTAAGTACTGCAAATACCATAAGACTTATGGACATACCACTGAGGAGTGTACCACCCTGCAAAGGGAGGTGCTCCGCCTTTTAGAAGCAGGATACCTTAAAAACTACCTCAAGATAAACAACCCCGAGCCTCCCCCTTGTTATACCTACAAAAGACCCCGGCAGGAAGAAAAGAGAAAGGATCAAGAGACTCCCCGTCGGAAGCCACGAGAAAAAACGGCGAGGCAGCAGACTCCACCCCCTCCCCCGGAAACGTACAAAAATAACGCGCCCTCGGGGCGTACTATCAGTATGATAGAAGGAGGAGACCTCTCGGTGATATCACAAGGAAAAAAGAAGGAATACTTGAAAGAGGCTAGAAGGGCGGAGCACGGGTTATTCGTGGGATCTATCCAAGGTATGAAGCTTCCTAGCATCTCCTTTGGACCCGCGGATTTAAAAGGGGTAATTTATCCCCACGAAGATCCTCTAGTAATAGAGGCAGTGATATATGGGATTGACGTCCAAAGGATACTGGTAGATACTGGTAGTTCCGTGGATGTCTTGTTTCTTCCCACTTATCTGGCCATGGGGTTGAGGAAAGAACGATTAGAATTGGCCGAAGTCCCGTTGATAGGTTTCTCGGGAGAAACCTCCAATACACTAGGAACTGTGACGCTCCCGATGTCATGGGGAGAGGGAGCCCTTCGAAGAACGGAGCCTACGAAATTTTGGGTTGTAGAAGCTTCGTCCAGAACGTACAACGCAATATGCGGGAGACCTTCCATTCGAGCCTTCGAAGCAATCCCTTCAACTCTCCATCTCAAGGTAAAATTTCCAACCTTGTCAGGTATCGGAGAGGTCCGAGGAAGCCAGACAAGGGCTAGGGAATGCCGTATGAATGCCCTCCCTTTGGAAGGAGACGGACTCAGCCTCAATAAAAAGCGAAAAGCAGAGGAGGAACGAGTACAACCAGTAGAGGAGCTAAAGCTAGTGTCACTCGTGGAAGGAAGCCCGGAGAAAGTTGTCAAAATAGGTACCCAAATGGAACCTGAGTTAGAAGCCCAACTAATTCCCATCTTAAAAAAATACCACCATATCTTCGCGTGGGAAGATGGTCCGCCAGGACAAATCAGCAATAAGGTATGTCAGCATTTCCTTAATGTGAAGCCCGGGGCTAAACCGGTCCAACAGAAAAAGAGAAAAATGGGCCCAGAGCGCAACAAGATCATCCGATCGGAAATTCAGCGGCTCCTCATCCTGCAGCAAATCAGAGAAGTCACTTATCCTGAGTGGCTGGCCAATGTGGTCTTAGTCCCAAAGCATGGGGGCAAGTGGCGAATGTGCGTGGATTTCACTAATCTCAATGACGCGTGCCCTAAGGATTGCTATCCCCTCCCGAGCATCGATCAACTAGTAGATTCAACAGCAGGCTGTGCCCTCTTATCTACCCTAGATGGGAACCAGGGGTACAATCAAATCCCGATGGCCGTTATGGATCAAGACAAGACTAGTTTCATTACTGACGCGGGCACCTTTTGCTACCTAGTGATGCCTTTCGGGCTAAAGAATGCGGGAGCTACCTATCAACGACTGGTAAGCTTAATGTTTGCAGGATATATCGGAGATACGGTGGAAGTCTATGTGGATGATACAGTTGTAAAAAGCCGCTCCGCTTGTGACCATCCTGAGGACCTACGAAAAGCCCTAGCCATCATGGACCAGTTCGGGATGAAAGTTAATCCTAAGAAATGTTCCTTTGGCATCAGAGGGGGCAAGTTCCTCGGATACATGGTTACGGAAAGGGGAATAGAAGTGAACCCCGAAAAAGCTGATGCCATCCTCGGATTACCTACCCCAAAGACTATCAAAGATGTACAAAGACTCACAGGTCGAATGGCCTCCTTAAGCCGGTTTGTTTCCAAATCGGCAGAAAAAGGACTTCCATTCTTTAAGGTGCTACGTAATATCAAAGAGTTTCAATGGACCCCGCGATGCGAGGAAGCTCTCCAACAGTTGAAGAGCTACATGGTGAAACCTCCTTTGCTAATGAAACCGACATCACGGGAAGAACTTTTTGTGTACTTATCCGTCGGGGAAGAAGCCATAAGTGCGGTGTTAGTTAAAGATCAGAACAAGGAGCACCACCCCGTGTACTATGTGAGTAAGACTCTCCTCGGGGCCGAAACCAGGTATACTCAAACCGAAAAACTTGTCTTAACTTTGGTTACGACGGCTCGGAAGCTCCGTCCCTACTTTCTATCACATCCCGTGACCGTGCTAACCAAGCACCCGTTGCGAGCGATCCTTAACAAACCCGAGGCATCGGGGAGATTGATAAAGTGGGCCGTGGAACTCACCGAGTATGATATTTATTATGCCCCGAGACCCTCTGTCAAAGCACAGGTACTAGCAGATTTTGTGACAGAGATGATGGGAATGGGAAACGAGGAAAGGACACCCCTATGGCACATTTATGTGGATGGCTCCTCTGTGAGCACACATGGGGGGGCAGGAATAGTCCTAGCAAACCAAGAAGTCGAGGAGGAGATACTCCACTTCGCAGTCCGAATTGACTACCCCTTGTCGAATAATGAAGCCGAGTACGAGTCCCTTCTCATAGGGATGAGACTTGCCCGAGAAGGCGCAATCAGAAAAATAATCATTCACAGTGATTCACAACTAATTGTGCAGCAGATCAATGGCTCGTATGAAGCTAAAGAAGAAAGGATGCAAACATACCTCCAAGCGGTTCACCGCAGACAAGAATGGTTTGACGAGTGCAAAGTAATCCAAATTCCCCGAAAGGAAAACCAAGAGGCGGATGCCCTGTCTAAAATGGCTACCCAAGCAGCCGTTATTCGCACTCGGAAAGTCACATTGCTTCAAATCACCGAGTCTGAGAAGGCCGAAAGTCAGGAGGTGAATGCCACTATAGATCCTCCGACCAGCTGGATAACCCCTATTAAAGTCTATCTGCAGGACCCGGAAGGCTACTCCACGAGTAGAATCACGCAAAGGCTTATGGATAGGAAAACTATCAGATATTTCCTTAAAGATGGAATATTATTCCGCAGGACATACTCCTGCCCCCATGCTCGATGCTTGAATGAGGAAGAGGCTCAACTAGCTATGGCAGAAACCCACGAAGGAACATGTGGTAGTCATACGGGTGGAACGAGTATGGCTGGACGCCTGATTCGTCAAGGCTATTATTGGCCCACGATGGCCAAGGATTGCAAGGATCATGCTGAAAGATGCAAACCCTGCCAAGCTTATGCCCCTCGGATTCATCAACCCGCTGCCCCATGGGAACCGCACACAACCCCCTGCCCATTTTCTAAATGGGGCATAGACATAGTGGGACCTCTTATACCCGACGCCGGACAAAAAAAGTTTCTCCTCGTTGCAGTAGACTACTTTACTAAGTGGGTGGAAGCGGAGCCAATGGCTCGTATCACCGCTGGCGCGGTCATCAACTTTTTATGGAGAAGCATCTTGTGCCGCTTTGGAGTCCCTCGTCACTTGGTAAGCGATAACGGTCTACAATTTACGGACCGGGGGTTAGAAAAGTGGTGCGACCATTGGGAAATTAAACACCGCTTCGCTTCGGTAGGATACTCACAAGCCAACGGCCAAGTAGAGAGAACTAATAGAACTCTCTTAAAGAATATGAAGGCCCGACTCGACTGGCACAAAGCTAAGTGGGTGGAAGAGATCCCTGGCATACTATGGGCCTATCGGACTACGCAGAGCGTGGCCATGGGCGAAACCCCCTTCAGCTTAGCCTACGGCTGCGAAGCTGTTGTACCTACGGAAGTCTCTATAGAGAGCTGGCGAGTTAGAGAATATGAAGAAGTGGCTAACAGTTCTAACTTGGCCCTTGCCCTCGACCTCCTAGAAGAAAAAAGAATGCGGGCCGCTACCCGAAATGAAGAATATAAAGGCCGAATGTCCCGATACTATAACTTAAAGGTAAAACCCCGGACTTTTCAAGTCGGGGACCTAGTGATGAAACGGGTTGGAGCCTCGAAAAACGTGGGCAAACTCGACCCGCGATGGGAAGGACCGTACAAGATTGCGAGGATTGTCGGACCTGCGACATATCTCCTCGCCAACTCCGAGGACGCTATCCTTAACAATTCGTGGAATGCCTTTAACCTTAAGAAATACTATGCGTAATGTAAAACAGCTTGGTACCTGAATAAAGTTGTTTACAAATAAGACCTGTATTATACATAGGGAATAAGGTTGCCCGACAAAATAATGACTCCTTATCTACGAGTCATACTGGCAACCTAACCCGAGGGACCATTAAGCATGCAATACAAGATCCCGCAAAAAAGGGGGAAAACTAAGCGTCCTCTAGCGGACGCTTTCCCTCCCTAATGATACGGCGACGGTCCTCCATGGACGTAGGATCCGGATCTCCCGTCGACACTATTGGCCCCTGCAAAGGGGGAGCCTCGGGAAACACTTGATGAATATCCAGCTCGGGGATCACCATGTCCGAAGGGAATCCTGGCAGAGCTTCCGTAGAATCCCGGCACAAGTAATATCCCATGCGGACTAGATCACGCATCTCCTGCGCAAGAGATTCGCGGAAAGCAGGAGGCCCCGCAACACCCAAAACCGCTTGAACCCGAGCCAGCACTAGTGCTACTTCATGAGCCCGAGTCAACCCCAACACCCGTAGGTTCGCCGCGTCTCTCTCCTCAGTCACCCGCAACAGTTGATCATTAACAGCACGAACTTGCTCTCGGAAGTTATCTACCCCATCCTTTAGACTCGTTACACGAGCCTTCTCCATCGTCAAAAGACGCTCCAAGTCCCACGATTTGTCCCGCTCTGCTTGCAAAAGAATAGCATGAGCCTCGTCGGAATTCTCCTGATCATCCCGCAACTTATCTATTTCTTCTCGAGCATCCAGCAAACCTTGCTCTAACTCGTCCCTACGGCGGTATACCAGCTCGGTATCAGAAGACGATCCTCCCCGAGGCCCGATGGCGCTCAACACCATGTAGATCTGTGAACAAACAGTTGCATAGTGTCAGATATCTCGTAAAGGTTAGTATTACGCAATAAGAATATACTACCTCGCATAAATCTTTGCAGACTAAATCTTGAAGGCCCGATAAGGGTAACGATTTCATATGCTCGCAATCAATAGCGTTCAAAAGACCGCTTAAGTAATTGCGGCAAAAGTTAATCGTCCCCATAGCAGAGGGAGACAAGGCGCCGCTTTCGAGAGGCTCCGAGCTGATGACAGGGGGATTTTCGTCAAAACGCGGCCCCGAGACGCGGTCAGAACCCTCTCCGAATGGAATAAGGGCTCCCACAATTGGAGACAAAACCCCCTCCTCAATAGCTTGCACGGTCCTCGTATCTCCCCGAGAAGAAGAATGCGATGCTAACGGAGGTAAAGGAATATCCGCCTGCGCAAGCGCAGCTATCGGATCGTATGTAGAAGCCTCGGAATTTACTGGGGGGGCTGTCCCGCGTGAATCCCCTGCCCCCGAGGGACCAGCCACCTCACCCAAACTAAAGCCCTCGGACGAATCATTATCCGAAATAGCATACCCACTATCCACTACTTTCCCTAGGAAAGTTTCACTGAAAGGCTCGATGGCAAAAGCCCCCATCTCCGCCCCTGCCAAAAACCCAAAAATAAGCGTGGTAATAGGAACATTAGAATATCATAAAAAAGAGCTCTGAAAGAGAAGAAACTAACGAAAAAAGAAATTGCTATAAAGAGGCTGCTGGGGAAGATTGAAAAGTTCTACCCCTTGCTGTAAGCCGGCCAAAATTAAAGTCTCTGGGAATTCCAGCATACTACTGATATCGTACATCCCTGAGAACAACCCGCTACCAGATAGGATGTCCCACTCTCTTCTTAAAATCGGTTCGGCAGGAGTAATGTAACCCAACCCCCATTGAAGCGGTATTCCCCATGACCTAGCCGATACGCCCCTCGGACGAACAAAAAAGAATCCCCTTTTCCAATCTGTCCTATTATTACGAAAGTGGGACACGTTCAGAAAGGCCTTCCTTTTGTCCCGATGAGCCAGGCTAAAGAAAGGAAGACCGCCCGAGCAAGGGCGGAGGTTAAATATAGCCCCCACCCGAGAAGGGGACAGTTGCAACTTCAGCAACTCAGAACACAAAATATATCCCACCAGGTAACGATAGGAATTCGGAGTCAGCTGACTCGGGCATACTTGCCAATAGTGAAACAAGTTCTGAAGAAAAGGATGAAAAAACACCCGTAACCCACATCGCATTTGCTCCCGAAAAACGGTGAGATAGCCCAGCGGAGGATCATAAGCCCTCTGTTCAGGATGCGGTATTATTATGTCAAATTCGTCAATATCCAGGTTATATTGGGCAAACAGGTCTGTAACAGAAGCACTATGCTCACTCCCAACGGCAGTACCCACGCGCCCCGGCCCCATCATCCGCTCTGGCTCCAGCACAAGCCTGGTAAACACCGATGACTCATCTACCAAAGGATAAGGGTCACGACTCGTGAACACTTGACGTATGTGGCTAATACGAGAGAGAAATTCCTCACGAGATATTAACGTGGTCCTCACGGAATTACCTCTTCCCCCGCGAACCCTGCTCTCATTATGCCTGCTCCCTTGAACCGAATTTTCCGAAGTCGCATGCCGTACCCCTAACGATAAGGAAGAAGTCCGAACCAAATTCCGATTAGAGTGACGGGGTGAGGAAGAGTCATCCTGTTTGAAAAATGGGGGCATCATTTTTGACAAGGTACGTAATTCGCTTACTTCACTCAAAAACAAACTCCGTTTTTTTTGAAAAACGTGACAAGCCTGCACAGTAAAAAACTTCGGGGTAATTCTGAGAGAATTACTAAATAAACTATTTATACCGCCTCAGAAGAAAAGTGAAAAGCTTGAGCTGTCTAAAATAATTAATGGGATCCACGTGTCCACCAATTTTCTTATTTAAGAAAATAGGGCTACATGCCAAACGACACCTCACCCTTAATATTTAAGCCTAGTCAGCAAGCCTTTCTATTATCTTAATCAGCAGGCTTAATTACCCATGATAGAAATAATAAATACTAACAGTTCCCTTGCCTCACGGAGGCCACGAAGTAAAATTTCCCTCGTCTCTACGAGAGCGATCGAAATTTGGGGGGGCTAGTGTTAACACTAGAAAATAAAGATATAAAAAGAAAATATTGGTCCTAAACCAAAAGGGCATATAATAAATGGACAATAAAATTGTCACGAGTACCTCCGATGAGTTGTACCCGCTCCCAAAGAGGAGGCCCATCGGGTGAGACCAATATCGCTCAGTTACTAACTCAAAGCGATATGATTGGCCACCCGACGAGGGCACCTAAGCGTCCCTCGGAAATTCATAATGACTCAAAACCAGATATCAAGGTGGCCTCGGATAAAAAGCAAACCCGGAGGAATCCACCCGAGTCAGATATCCATCATGATACCGAACAGGGCCCCAACGGACAACAGTCCCAGAACCTTGACAAAAAAACCTTCCTTGACTATACATTCCAAACACGAAAGCTCTCGGAACACTACTCTCAACGATCAGACTAAAAATCAGAACGTTACTCAATTAACCTCTCTGGACACTCGGAGAAAGAAAAACACCTACCCACGATAGCTCAAAAACCTCTCGGAAACCAACTCACCCCCACCCTCTCGGAAAATACCTTGAAACACTTACTTCAGAATACGCATCTCTCGGAAAAGCACTATCATTAAACGGGAATGCTCCAAACTTGGTCCTCGAAGCTACCATTAGAGACAGCAAAGAAAGTAATCTACCCCGTATCACAAAGAAGACCAAAGCCCTCGGAAAGGATACAGTCAGCACTCAAAGTGAACACGTTATCTTATTGGCTGAATAAACATTGTAACACGTGTAAACATAACCACATGCATAACGACACCTGTAAACACATGCATCATGACACCTGCCCCTATCAAAACCTATATAAAGGGAGATGTCAATAGGAAGGAAAAAAAAGGGGAAGGACGAGACTGAAAAATGTAAGAAAATCCACTCGGAGAAAAGAATGAAGTATAGTCAATAAAAGGAAGGAAAATTCTTGTCATAGCATTTAGCCTTTGAACCACGGGCAAAGGCGTTCCAACCTTAATAAATAATTCAGTTAATAGGAAATAATTCTAAACTCGTTAACAATTAATATACATATATATATATATATGTGTGTGTATATATATTTTATACCAACGTATTACGTCTTTGAAAATTACACGTCATAAATCAAGACATTTTAATGCATGAGCTACTTTTAAATATATATATATATTTATATGTATATTATATTATAAATGTATAATATATTATAAATGAAGGTCTCTCTTTACTATCAAAGTACCTCTAATCACCCCATAATACCTTATTAGTCGCTCGTACTAAATAGAGTTACCAGATACATTCTCCTAAAAAATAAAGCAATAAAACATAGCACTTTGCTTTAGAAAAAAACCCTAAAAGAATAAAAAAAAATTATATATATTAAAGACTATATTGCACCCAACAAAGAGAGAGGATAGACTAAGCATTAATTTTACTTCCCTAGACAATGTGTTTTGACAATAATGTTGTTGAAATCTCTGAAGCAATCTAGTCTGAGAAAAAATCGTTGTATCTTTTAAACTTTCAGTACTGAGCATAGGGTTTATAATGTTCTCATTCAGAAATGAAACATGAGATGCGTTACAATAATTTTTAATTATTAATAATACATTAAACAGATAAACATTACATAATGTACCAAAAACAATTCACGTAATTGTCTTAATCCATAAATATTTACCAAGCAAACGCGAGTCTCCTGTGGCTAAACTCTAATAATTTATAAAGTAAATTGATTTGTCTATTATAGATGAGTTAGACAAAAAATTTGGCGCTTCATAATTTCACTAATTAAAAATTCTAAAATGTGAAATTAATCCAAAATTTACAAAAATCATCATATACCAATATATCGTACAAGAGACAACGATAAATATATTAATCACATTACTTGAGTGACTAACAAAATAATACATCAAAATGTCTTCTTCATAATGTACATATCATTATTAGTAATACATACGTCATCATGTTCTTACACTTTATCTATCAATAATGATAAGGCAATATAATGACTGACTAAATATCATGAAAATTTTAACAGGCAATAATAAACTTAAAAGATAGAATATCAAAACTTAATGCACAATATAGATTGATGTAATATTCAAGTTTCACAAGGAATAAAACCACTGCAGTGATCAATATATTCTAATAAAGTGGATATTTAATTCTTTAATACATGAATAATGTGCAACAATTAGCTATGTGTAATAAAGATTCACTAAACTATTGATTGAATCACTTTCGTGATAAATAATCAATCATAATTATAATGTAAATCTTAAATTAATACACACAATAATATATGTGTGGTAATTATATTTCACGGCGTGGAATAGGGCCACTGTAGTGGCTACAATATTCTTATAATGTGAAAATTAATTTTCTAATACACGCACATCTCTGCCTCCTTAATGATCCTTAATATTAATGGTATATCGTAGCACAGTCGATCCCTTAATATAAACGTAGATAAATATGATTCATCTCACATATTAATACTTGACTTTTTTTTTAATTGCAAGTATATACATATCATGATATTGATATATATCATCATGAAACAAAAGCAGAAAAACAAAAACATAATTCGTCAACTGATCGTACGTAATGAACATATTATTAACATCATATATATATATATATATATAACACTATTACTGCATATTTCCATACACATTAGGATTCCTTAATAAGATGTTCACATAATTTAGACCTCAAATAAAGACACCATGCATATCATGGAGAAAAATAAAATAAACTTCATGCCATTGGACACATTATATATGTAAAACAATTACTCCATATATATCCATCCACATTATGATAGTGAAATAAATTGGTTTTTACTTCCTTTATAAGACGCACCAGCAGCAAACAATATTTAATGTAATTAACACAATCCACACTTTATCATAAGTCATAACGATACTATACTATGCAACGTGGATGTAAAACAAAGTAACGCACCGCTTTGATTTTCCTTTAAGTGCTGGTAAGTTGCTTAATGAAAAAATAACGTTCAACTCTTAATAAGGATTTCGAGAGAAACTCAATATTAAAGTTAGGACATATATATGCATTCTCAGTCGCAAGGAATTTCGGCTACTAAACTTATCACGCCATAACCTAGTTTTATACGAATAAGCGGTAAGCACTATGAATAATCATGTGCTCAGTAACCTTAGCTCTGATACCACATGTAATCCTATCGTTGAACACTATGATCATCACAAATAGATACGTAAATAGATATGAAAGAAGAATACCCATTTTATCGTGTCGTGGAGAGTCTTTGATCCGCTTGAACACGATCCACCAACGAACAACTCTAGTTGGAGCTTTTGGATTTCTCTCTTTCTATCTATACACCTTCATTATGTGTTTTGTAAGTATGTTTTATGATGGCCTAAGACATAATATATATATAGGAGAAGAGATGACCAAATTTCAGTTAGGGTTTAACTAGGACTTAATCTCGACCGTCCATCACGGAAGAACTTTAATTGGAAAATAACACTAATTAGGTAACTAGAATTATGCAATTAACATGTTTTCTTGAAACCACGATTTTTATTAGACCACAATTACGGGAAAGATAAATGCCATAATTAATTTATCTTACAACTCATGCTCATGAAAATCATTAAGTAAAAACACTACCTCATATTCTCCCGCTAAAGTAAAATGGGCCATTGAATTGAGTGAATTCGGGATTGAATACCGCCCACGTACCACCATTAAAGCACAAGTCCTAGCAGATTTCATGGCAGAGACATTAGGAAACAACTTGGATTATTCATGCAACAACATTTTTACCATAACACAGGATCCGAGGCCCAGCACATGGCATTCAACATGGCTGCTCCATGTGGATGGATCCTCAACCGCAAATGGTGGCGGTGCGGGGAATCCACCTGATTTCACCAGATCGAATGGAGTTTGATTTTGCTATAAGCTTGAACTTTCCGATAACAAACAACGATGCGGAATACGAGGCGGTCCTTGCGGGTGTAAGGATGGCAAAAACTCTATGTTCAGACCACCTAGAGGTCTTCACGGATTCCCAACTAGTGGCAAATCATTTCTCAGGGTTCTTTGAGGCAAAGCATGAGACGATGGTCTTATATTTAGCGAAGCTGAAGGAGCTAGCTTCTAAATTCACCACATTCAACTTAACCCAGATTCCTAGATCTGAGAACACCAAGGTAGACGCATTATCAAAATTTACAAGCTCATCGGATAACTATGTCGAAAAGCGTGTCGCGCCATTGGCCACCACAAGGCCTGCAATTGGTATTATTAAGGCTAGTAAGGTGTGAGCTGACGTAGAATTCATTTTTCCTATTGCAGACACCCCTTGCTGGAAGGACGCAATTTTCCAATATCTCTCAAACGGGACACTCCCTGAGGATGCTAACGCACGGCGGTGCCTCAAATACAATGTCTACAGATTCACCATCTATCAAGGTGAACTTTACAAGCGATCTTTCGAAGGTCCTTTATTGAGATGTATATCTCCAATGGATGCACAATACATTATGAGAGAAATACACGTAGGAAGTTACGGTAACCACTCTGGTGGGAGAGTTCTAACACAGAAAATTCTACGACATGGATATTTCTGGCCGACATTGAGAAAGGATGCGACACAGTATTGCCGAACTTGTGAAAATTGCCAATACCATGCGAGGCTTATTCACAGGCCAGTAGTTCTGATGCGGCCTTTGTAAATTACATGCCCTTTTGATCAATGCAGAATTGACATAGTGAGCGCCCTTCTAGTAGCTAAAGAGCAAAATAAGTTCCTCCTGGTGGCAGTCGAATATTTCATCAAGTGGGTGGAAGCAGAACCACTGACACACATAACTGAGAATAACATGATCGACTTCATGTGGAAAAACATTATATGCCATTTTGGCCTACCCCGGGTTCTCATCTCGGACAACGGGACTCAATTTCGTGGAAAGGAAATGGTTTCATGGTGCAAAGAATTGAAGATTTTTCAGCACTTCGCAGCAGTAGCTCACCAACAAGCTAATGGGCAGGTCGAGTCCACCAACAAGACATTAAAATATTATCTAGAACACCGACTACATGCGACCGGGACAAGTTGGACGAAGGAACTCCCAGGCATCCTTTGGGCTTATCGTACTACACCACGAACTTCGACCGGGGAAGCACCGTATACCTTAGTATACGATTTCGAGATAGTAGTACCAGTAGAGATAGGTATGCCGACCTATCGCATTACAGAGTACGATCTTGAACACTCAGCGCGCCTGCGCCAAATGGACCTGGATATGATCGGATCTACTAGGGAACATTCTTACCAGCGCACTGTGGCTTTCAAGTCAGTCATGGCGCGCACCTTTGATAAACAAGTGCATTTTTTGTAATTTTCAAGTGGGAGACCTGGTATTAAAAAGCGTAAGGGCTAGCAAACATGTAGGAAAACTGCAGGCAAGTTGGGATGGACCTTACAAGGTCACCCGCGCGAGCTCTAAAGAACAAGACTACTCCCAATAGGCCCAACTGGCGGAAGACACTAAAAAACAAACAGCACAGAGGTATCACCATCAGGACATATCGCTTGAATAGGTGACTGTCCACATGCCTACATGGCAAAAAAAAGATGCTGTCAAAACATCACAGAAGTATCGCTCTCAGGACATATTGCTTGAAAGGGCAACTGTCCACGTGCCTACATGGCAAAAAAGATGCTGACAAAACAGCACATAGGTATCGCCCTCAGGACATATCGCTTGAAAAGGTGACTGTCCACATGCCTACATGGCAAAAAGATGCTGACAAAACATCACATAGGTATCGCCCTCAGGACATATCCATTGAAAAGGCAACTGTCCATTTCCCTCCAGAACAGGCAAGGAAAAGATATTATACGGATCCTCAACTATACAAACCACATAAGATGGTGAAGACCTACAACAATAACATGACACACACATCAGAAAGAGGATGAACATGACAAAAACCATATGCCGAGAATCTATCGTTCGAATATATTCAACAATGATCGGACAGATACAAAAGAAAACTACACCGCGCGCTATCCGCGCGAATCATAAGATCATCTCCATCAGTACTACTTAACCAACATTGCAGACTTAGAGGGAAATCTACAAATTATGAAAAAACCCATCACCCTCAAAATCGTTAAACAACTCACTACGAATTTCATCCCTACTAAAGGGACCAACATGGGACAAATCCATTTCCAACATGTCTACATGAAACTTTCATGGCTCGTCGCATACGTCAGTAGCAAGCTCATCCAATGCCCTAGGCGACAAAATGCTTGGATACATATACCATTTCGGACTATCACTTTCAGGATCCATGACGGGAGGCACGTACCGTAGGGCACGAGGCACTCTGTAATGCATCCTCGGGTATGCCCCTATCAAAGCCCACACAATAGGTTGGCCAGCTACAGGACTGCCGTCACCACTGTTTACAGGTACGTCTACGTCCATAGACTGATCAGAACTGTAACTTGAGTCCGCATAGAAGCCTTGAACTACGTATTCTGGTGAAAAATCCCGTTCCACCTGGCCCGAAGGGGCTATATCACCATCCTCATTCCCAGCAAGAATCGGACTTACACTTGGGTTAGAGGGTGTCACCCATATACCATTATGACCCATCAATTCTGCCAGCTTGGCATTTTGGATCTCAAACAACACCACGAAATCCTTATAAGGGTCATGCTCTCGCTCCAAAAGCATTTTTCTACGCTAAGCTTGTGGGCTTCGGCTCTCGCCTCCTTCAACTCCTTAGTTATTTTTTCTTTTTCAACATGCGCTCTCCAAGATTTATCATGAGCCTTTCACGCACGAACCTCTGATGCACGCGCTCGCACATTAGCTCGATCTCGAGAAATATTGCTACGAGAAATCATCGCCCGCAGCTCATCAACCCTCGCATCATGACCAGATTGCACCTCGGAATGCAACATATAATCGTTGCAGAGAGCGTGAAACATATGCCCAAACTGATAAACAGTCACAACACGTCAGATATCACGAAGAAGGAAACAGTCACCAGATAAATAAAAGGGTCTCAAAATAGAAGACCTTACCACATAAAAAAGCATTACGCACATATGTGGCGCTAAAGCAGCTCACAAATTATGAAGTAACACATCAGAGTCGAGATCCGGATAGATATTGTTCATACTTTAAATGGCATCTTGTTCACGAACCATTTTACCACCAGTCCTCATGATTAGCTGATCAAAGGTAGGATCGCGCAGAAAGTCATAATTTTCCATAGCAGATTGGGCATACCCCTGAGATCTCAATGATTTTCCCCGACCATGAGAACCAGAACCACGAGATGTCGATGTAGTAGCCACACTTGGGGGAGTCCGCCTACTAGTAGTGGTCCCACTCGTTTTAACATTGCCAGCCCTATTAGGCGAAGGCACAAATTCCCATGGCTCAAGCCCTCCTGATTCCCCAACATTCGAATGCGTCGAATCACCGCCCAAACCATCTGAGGGGGGAACAGTGCTATCAAGATCTTTAGCTTGAGACCCATCACTGACTTTTTGACTCCATACTTCCTCCTCAAAATGGGCCCTACCACTCGGATGCCAATAATTAGAGGTCGCATCGGACGGAAGCAGCGTCACAACAACTCTAGGGGGATTAGCAGCGAGTCGTCGTTGTGACAAAAGCTCTACCTCCATAGCCCGCAGTCTCTCCTGTTCTAATACCAAACCTTCTTCAACAGTCGCACGACTCCCGACGATAATGCTACCACCATCTTTGTTTGGCTGTATCACTAAAAAATGACTCGCAAATCGGGAATTCTGCTCGTGAAGACGAGCACGCGGAAGCTTAACCTCTGCAGTAATATCGGGAACCCGCATAAGACCATCATCTAGCACAGTATTAGCTGGTAGGCTGTCTGACACCCCCACAATATCAGCTGAAAGACTCGAGTTCGAGGTTTCATCATCAGAAACCACAAATACGTTGCGTCGCGGAGGCACCGGTACATGTGGCCGTGGAGATACGACACGCTTCCTATGATGAGGATTTTTCACTCGAACCATCTCTGGCACTAAGTTGTAAGACAATCATGGTCAGAAACCTATAAAATATAATAAAAAATAAAAATATATATCGAATACTATACTGTAAGCATGTCGAAAAGACATCGAAAAAATCGATCAAAATTAAATCAAAAAATATAACGAGCGTATCGAATATTAAAAGACAGTATTTCAAAAATGAATCCTGACATACCTAGCAGATCCTCGATATAAACCTCGATATAGGACCGCAAAAAGACAATATTTCAGAATAAAATAATCAAATGATGACGAAATAGGGGGACCGGCTTATATAACCAAAAATTAACGCCCCCCCCCCCCCCCCCCCCCCAGAGTAATTAATGCTCGAATATCAGGAAATATATCGAAGTTCATATTCGATATAGGCAAATTCCCGACTCATTGATCGTAAAATGTTTAGAAAAATTGAAACACATATTTTTCTAAACCCAAGTTCTGCCCAATCAGTAGCCAACTTGGGGGGAGTTATGGGTACCCCGAGGGAAAGAAAATATACAAGCAAATTCATAAATTATTATAAAAATTAATAGTTTCTGAATTGGAGGACTACATGATAGGGATATTTCCCTTAGTGGGTCGGCCATACACCAGGCCCACGATTAGCTATATCGGGGATAATTCCCGACATATATATTGAAGTTCACCTTCGATATAATACAATGCGAACTCTATAAATACCGCATCCCGCATACCGAGAAGACACACAATTGATACTTAGATCCACCCGCCAATATCGAATACTCGTATTCGATATTACTTTCGATATAGATTCCGATATATTACCTAGTACAGAATTCGACATTGCATCACGTATCTGACCCGATATCATTCCGACATAATCTCCGATATACTTCCGACATTATCCTCGACATACTCTCGACGTCACCTCTGATATGGGTAAGGCTATCCAGTTGAACCTCTACTTTGAGTACATGGAGTTCCGGATCAAAATCATCCTATAACTAGTGATAGGAGACATGGTTTGAGATAGATTCGTTGTACTATACTTGTAACCGACCCTATGCTATATATACGATCTATTGTCAAATTACACTCCATCTTTACTTGATAGAATTTCATAAGATAGCTAATAAAATCCTTCAACCTCAAATAGAGTATCAAAGAGTAATCTATTTCTAAATTTTAAGAAGTGAACTGCCAAAACTAATTATTTTGAGGGAGGGCAAAGTTCTCCTTTCCCCTTTAAAATATTACTCTTCGGATCATGTATTTTAGCTTTATCCTTTTCCATTTTCTCCATTAATATTCACTGATAACTTTAAATATATCCTGCTATGCGCCACTTTACACTAAAACCAAACTCAATTCTCTATTCAGAATCTTCTGAATTTTTCTTGAGCATTTGGAAGCAACAAATAATAAATATCTCTCTTTTTTTTTTTTTGCAACTGTTGTTGATACTGTGTCTGAACTCATGCTAATGTTGATCCAAACAAGTGGTCCAAACGCCCACGTGATGTTCAGATGCATAGAGCTCCAAGTCACATTTATATACAAAAAGGTTTTTGTTAGCTCCATGCATGATGCAACACTTTCACAAATAACAATAACATAATTAATAGAATAAATGGTGCATATGTGAGTGTGTGTGATAAACTGATAATATCTGCTTCTTGTGGCTTGAATATAGAGCTTCATATTATACGTGGCCCCAAACTCCAAAGTGTCCAAACTTAATGGATTACACAATATATATAATAGGACAGAAGCACCAATATTGGAGGACACAAATGGTCACTCGCCTCCCAATGAATGATTAGACCGAAAGTGTTCAAATGAATTAACTAATTAACTTTAAAAAGAAAGAAAGGACTAATACAAATCAAATTTATGGTAGATGTTATGATCACGATACGATTCAAACGTGAAATAAGACCTTCCTAGGAATGCCAAATAAATCTCTTGATTATGTCATTAAATAATCTTTTTGTACCATAATGTAGGAAGTGCATGGTGCTCAAATACATTTCATAAGTGATAAGTATACTTTTAGCAACTGCTTCGTATCAAAAAAAAAAAAAAATACTTTTAGCAACTGTATAATAGATGGCTGCATCATGCACTTTCCACGAACCAAGAGTAGCGTAGAGAGAATTGGAATTTGAATAAATCTGGTAACCGTGAAACTGAAAACTGAATAAGTACTGCCGACCTATAAAAAAAAGTTCGGTGAAGAATAAGACAACTCTAATTAGCCAATATGCGGTTGGGCCAAAAAAATAGTCGTCCAACATTCATATTTATGGTCCAATAGCATTTGAAAAGACCCACAAATAAGCAATTGGATACCCAAATTGTGAACAACCTAAAAGGCCACGAAATTATGTTAAGAACATATTGACATCAATAGATTCTGATGAATTCGGGTGATGTTCCATTTGGGGTTCTAGCCTTTGCACTTATTTTAGCTCTGAGGGCCCAATCCATATGGAAAATCACTACTTCCAAGAAGAAAGGACTATAAAGTGTTTAGTAGGGAATCATATTCAAGCTACCTGCACTTGTCTGGTCCGATCGTTTAGTCGTTCTTTCTAAGAGATGTGTGGGTTCTTCAATTTACTTTCTCCACTTTCTCCTTCACAGAGGAAATAAGTAAGGTAGAGCATCCCAATCAATATCAGTAGACGCAGAGAAGATCCTATCCCCTGTGGCGTTTGTTATCGCATTAAAAATCCTTATTTTCCATAGTAAGTGTATCTTCAAACAAAGTCACATTCTAAACAAGCCAGAGGTGTACTAGCTTGACCCTAAGGTAGAAAACACTTTGGGCGGTGGTTTCTCGTGCATAGAACCGAGGCTTTGATTTGAATCCATCAAGTAAGGGTGGTTCTTCTACTTTTGATTTGGCGCGTGAGACAATTTGTGGTACTGCCAGACCGCTGTAACCTTTTCTGTGGTCGAACGACCTCTTTCACACAAGGGAAGATGTGATTGATGCCGATCACCATTAGGTTTGGTAGGTCTCTAAGAGAACCGAACACCTTACTTGAAAAATGCGCCTTTTAGAGAAACTAAGGCTTAGCTGTTGGGAAAGCAACAATCTAAATGATGAGCTGATGACTCAACCAAAAACCTTTCCCTCAACTCATCTTCATTATTCCAAGTCGAAATTTCATGAAATCGGTCGCTTGAGTATCAAACTTAACTTTTGGCCCTCCATAGTAGAAATGTTTTAAACTTCGTAAATGGTTCAGCATTCACAACTTGTATTCTTTTTTTCTTTTCTTTTACTAAAATTTCATTTTCTTTAACGTGGTTGAACCTACATATGTAGGAGCGTGAATATTGTGTTTAATAACCCTTTTTCGAAAGAGAAAAACACGAATACTTTTTTTAATGGACCAAAACTGAGTTTGTTACGTACTAGAGGATAAAAATTAACTCTAAGGACTCGTTTGCTTTGCCCAACAAACTCCAATTAGATTAATAGTCGTATATAAAAGTTCGTTTGCTTCGCATGGTTATTAATTGGGTTTGTCCTACGTGGCAGGTTAGTCATGGGTTTATTAGTTGGATTCCTCCACCCTCCAATTAATAATACCCCCAATAGGTTTAAATCCTCAATACCCAAATACCCCTCTTACCTGTAGTTTTTGACTAAAATAAATTATGTTGATTACTAATTTACTACACAAAACACATCTTATCTCTTACAACCAAAGACATAATATTTATTCATGAACATTTACTTGTTTGAGACATATGATCAAACACTTGAAGTGAAAAAAAAAACAAGGAAAAAATAATTTTAAGAAGTAAATACTAAAAGGCTTTAAAAAAAATTCCAAGTTAACAACTAAACTACTAAAAGGCCTTCAAAATCTTTAACTGAAACCCGAATTCAAGCCAACCATGGAATAAAACTTCGGTTCAAAGGTTATCTTCGAATTTTTAGATTTTAGAAATGTTGCGAAAAGTTTTGGACATGTTTCGACTATGGGACCAAAATAATATAAAACCACAAAAGTATTAATATATTACTATTTAATTTGTAACAATAAAAATAGTTCTCCCAAAAGTCCAGTAGCATCATGAATCAAATTTCGTGATACAAATAATGCTAATCTTTACATACAATTGAATGATACGACACATGCCTGATTGTTGGAGATATGCGCATAGCACATGGTACTAATTTGTCAAACCATTCAATCTACTAATTATACACAAGTATATTAGTAGGGGCGTATTAATAGTCACGCGACTAATAATTTCGCAAACAAACGAGTCCTAACACAATAGTCAATAGTGAGGCAAGGTAAATTCAATACTAATAAATAATTTTTCGATATTCCAGTAATATACTCTAGCTATATTCAACCTAAAGTCTCCATGACATTAAAATTGCTGATTGCGCACCACTCCCTAAGTGGAGAGGATCCTCTATTTCACTCATTTGTGCCACTTTCCAATAATGGTAGTTTTAATTAATTATTTTTTAATAAATTCCCTCTCTCTCTCTCTCTCAAAAATGCACATGGATTTTTTTTCTCTCTCTCTCTATATATATATATCTTTCTAATTTATATTTTATTTGTGGTAATTTACCTTATATATGTGTGCCTACTTTTCCTCTACTATTGAAAAAATAATTTGCCTTTTAATTTTAACAAATCTTACTAACTTACAATACAGTTTAATAAGAGAAACTATACACGCGGAAAAAGATGGGGACATAACATGGGTAGAAAAGAAAAACAAAATATTGGTTATGGATGACTAAATTTTTAAATATTGAATTTCATACAAAACTACCTAGAGTAACTAAATTTCAACGGTGAAATATTTTTTGAATACAAGATAGTAATTCTAACAGAGCAACATTAATGTAATATGTGCAAGTGTATATATATATATGTTACTTTTAATAAACTTCATATAATTGATCAGTTATGCAAGAAATATGAGACTCATGTTCAAATTATTAGGAAAAATCTTAAAATTTGTCCCTCAAAGGTGTATCGGGTCAATCTAATTCTCCTTCCTTCATCTTTTTTTTTTTTTAATGTTGTATTATCTTCCTCATTTAAATAACCCGTAAAAATTAAATTGGGATTTCCAATTTGAAGTACGAGGTTTTGAAAGATTCTTAAATACATTTTTTGGTTTATATTTCATTGAATTGTACTAGTGATATAAATCTCAATGGTAAAATTTGTTAAAATTAAAAAGCAAACTATTTTATTTCAACAATAGAGGAAATGTAAGCACACTATATAAAGTAAATTATCCCAAATAAAATATAGATTGGAAAGAAAGATATATAGAAAAAGAGAAAAAAAAAACCAAATTTCATATACAAATTTTAGTGGTGTGTTGGAGAGAGAGGGGGTTACCTATGTACTAAGAGCGGGAAGAGGAGAGAGAGGGGAGAGGAGAGAGGAAAGGAGAGAGAAGAATTTATTAAAGAATTAATATTAGAAAGTGGCATAAAAAATCGCACAAATAAGTGGAATAGAGGATAGTATATATGTTCATGTTTACTACATTCAATTATGTGTTGCATGTTCAAGTTTTATTGGGTTTATATTTATTTGGTCTTATATATATATATATATATACTAGGTGACCAGCCCATGCTTCGCACGGGCAAGTCTAATTTTTAATATTTTTTAATTATCATTATTAAATTAGTGATCAATTAGATTAAATTAAATAATAATTATATTTAATAATATTTTGATATAAAACAACAATAAATCACAATGCACTTCTTCATGTGGTTATTTTTTATTTTTATGACTTTTCATTACATAACTTACTCCATTTCATTTTCAATCTAAAAATAAAGAGTACATTTTTAAACATTTGAACAATTTAGCATGTATTGGGCGTGTCAGTATTTCATTAAATGAAGTTTTCCTTCCGTAGCCAAAGCATATCTTCTTTTCTAGCAAGTAACCTTCAAATTTTGGAAAACGAGAAAACAAAGAAACATACTTAATGATGGGTTAAGAATTAGGTATATATCTAGTTATCGACCTCCTCAAAAAAGAGTACAAACAAATTATATCTTTGTTTACCAGTGAAATCTTATTTCCTAAATTACATAACCAATTCATGAGAATTTTTGAAATTACTTGCTTTTCAATATTATTAATTAAACTGCATTGTTAAAATATGGGCATGCCATAAGATACGTATATTTATGGACAGCTGTAGGTTTTGCATCATTAATACTTATTGGTACTGCCATATACTACCATAAAACAAAAATGATACGTTATCTTATGACCGCTAACTATCATTTTGTGATATTCAATTATTTTTTATCATGTCAAAGAAACTTTGTGTATTGCACATACGAATATAAATCAATAATTACCGTCACCCATTTTCTAGATATAAAAAGACCAAAAAAATATTGAGGTCCATTAGTTGCACATAAAAGATATAAGCCAAAGCTTATTGTGGGACCGCCACCCATTTTCTTGATATTCAAAGGTTAAGAAAAGTCAAAAACCTTATGCTAGAGTTTTTTTTTTTACTAAGAATAAGAAAACATACACTGTGGTTGAGAAGTAATTTGCAAATGAAATGATAAAAAAATGAAAATAGAAAAATTAACGTCGAATTTTTTGTACTAATATTATATTATATGGACCACAATCGATTAATACACGCGCCCCCTAAGATATTTATTATTGCAAAACAAGATGAACGATGGAACGAGTTAAATAAGAAATATTTTGAGGTAAAAATAAGACAAAAATTTAATTTAAAGGACTATTTTATAATTTATCGTGAGGACCAAATGTAAATAACATCAAACTTTAGGGGCAACATTTAATAAGTTAAAAACTATAAGGACTATTCTGCAATTTGTATGAGTTAAATTAGAAAGCTTTTGGGACAAAAATAAGAAAGTTTAAAATTTGAAGAACTATTTCATAATTTACCATGGGCTCAAAAGTAAACAATATCAAATTTTAGGGACATGATTGAAGAAATAAAAAGTAAAAGGACTATTTGACAATTTTGCAGCGGGCAGATAAGTAAGTAAACAACTTTTCAATCAAATGAATATAAGTAAGTAACAACTTTTCAATCAAATGAATATAATGATCGCTAGCAATCACAAATCCTAAAGGTAAAATTAAAATAACATGTCGTCTAAGGCACCGCGCTGTCAACTGTTCAAAAAGTGTGAAGTGTGACTTAGTTAGTACTTATCTAGGCAAGCCCTGTCCCCTCTGGACTTCTCTTGAACATACATGCAATATATAACATTTCCTTCTGGAACATTCCCTCATTCCTCTTTTTAAATCATACACACCACCTTTTCTTCCTCAATCCGCACAAGTCAACCTTAAATCCAATCAAAAAAAAAAAAAAAAACAAGTTTTAGTTAAGTGAATTTGCATTAGTTATTATCAACACAAAATGAGTGCTGTAGTTGAAGCAATGAGCGAGCTCCTCAATTTCCCTGAGAACCTGGAAAGATTCGTTCTCTCTTCTTCTCGCGCCCCTAATGATCACCAGTACCACCACCACCACCGCGTTGGCGGCGCCGCGGTGAGTGTTCCGACGGATATAGTGGACACGGAGAAGGAGTACATATTCTATATGGACGTTCCGGGCTTATCTAAATCTGACATTCAGGTAAATATAATAACGGTATTCTTTTTGTTAGTTTGTTATTTAATAATTTCAGAGGTTGTGTTATGTTTTGTTTATTTAAAAAAAAAAGGACTTGTACTTTTGGACTTCTTGTGGTATTCTATTATTTTCATTGTTAATTTGTGATACGGTATTAATAGTATTATCAATATTCATTGGACTTGCTATTTACTAATCAGGTGACTGTTGAAGAGGAGAATACGCTGGTGGTGAAGACCAATGGGAAGAGAAAACGTGAAGATGGGGAAGAGGAAGGATGCAAATATGTAAGGCTGGAGAGGAGGCCGCCTCAGAAGCTCATCAGGAAATTCCGGTTACCCGACAATTGTAACATGTCGGCTATTACAGCGAAATGCGAGAACGGGGTGTTGAAAGTGGTGGTGGAGAAGCTTCCTCCGCCGCCCCCGCCCAAGTCCAAAACTGTGGAGGTCACCATATCTTAGGGAGTGTTAATAAGTAGTTACTTTACCGTGTGTGTGAGTTTGTGTACAAGCCTTGTGTACTATGAATCTGTGGCAAATGTAAGGAATCTCTGAGATGTTATTACCTTCCTAGATTTGGCTACTCTGTTTTGCCCTGTTTCTGCCAATGTATGATTGAAATTGCTGCATGATTTTACTGGGGTTTTACTAAATTGTGATCTTAGTTTGGTTTGTGCGTTTTATATTCAAACAGACTAAACTACTCATGGTTTTTTTCTCATAGTATTCTCAGTAGATTTAAGGTTCCAAACAATCTACTTCCAACTTTTACAACCGTAGGTCTGAAATGTAATGGAAATTAGCCACATGGTACATCAGGGACTTCAAGCTAGGCCAATTAAGAAATAATATGTTTTAGCGGAACTTCAACCAGATGGTAGATCACTTCTCGTCTAACCACATATACATACCACCAGAAGTGAACGGAAAACGAATCAATAAAATTGCCATGAGAGAATGAAAACAAAAATATTATTTACAGCAAAAGCAAAACTTCAGCTAACAGTATACTAATATTCACACTATTTACACTTGCAAAGAGAAAATAGCCAAAAAATACCAAAGGGCTATGTACATGTATGTTCATGGACTTCTGCACAAGGATCAATTGCCCCATAATTGGTAATGGAAAATTATAAACAAAATCTAAGGTGTGAAGTATGAACTAAAACTCTGCCGTTTTGTATGGGTTTTTTTTTTTTTTTTTTTTGCATTTTGTTTTAAGTTAGGCTTTCACATCCTTCGGATGAAAATGGAGTGACCATTGCTGTTGTATGTTAGCTTGTTCGAGATTTATGGACATCAAGGAAAAACCAAATCACTGTAAGAAACCCAGTGAACAAACTGTTTGGAATATCCATGTGGACTCTCGCAGCAACATGGAGTACCGGAACATATATTCTTGCTAGCCGGTTCCCTACCCTGCATGAGAGGAAGAGGAAAAAATATAAGAAATGAGCAGTCAACAACATCCTAAAAAGAGTAATGTCACTGCTACATCAGGTGACCACACCCAGCCCCCTGATTCTCGAGCTCAATAAATTTGACTCCAAATTTATACATGCAATAGTCCGGGTTGTACTGGATTCGGGTAATATAGTGAAGCACTGACATTGTGATTATATTCAAGTAAGGATAATCATAACAAGTCCTATAGCATGATAATCTTTAGGGTGAATTATGATTATCCAAATGTGTGGTCAATTTATAGCTAGCTATACACCCTCAATTTCTTCAATACTAAAATACATGTTTAGCTGGTTAGCAAACATGGGCAACATCTGACGACAAAAACGAAATCTTGATTTGATTTAGACCCTACATATGGCTTTGGAGCAGTTGAATGAATTTACATTGTATAAATGCATATGAGTACTTTATTATGAATGGATTTTTATATCGAAATCTGTCATTCATTTTTTTTACTGCATGCAATATCAGTGACATAAACATTTGGCTTCAATATCATTAAAGAGATCTTTCCTAGTTGCGATAGGGTGGCACAGAGCATTGCACAATTCACTCTTCTTTTCTACGTCAACACTCAAAGTAAACTCGACACTAAGTTGCAAAAGGAACTGACCTTCAAGCTTGATCTAGACTCATTTGCTGGGCCTGCTACCTCTTTCATTTCACCTGAAGACGATCCAGAAGGTGCAGAAGCAATAAGGAATGATCTGCAATGACAAAAGAGAGATTAATAGATCAAACATTTTTATAAGATGTAATGCTAAGAAATGAAACTCTCGAAATAGTAGTAGAGTACGATAATATCAGTGTCCTAACTTCATGTCAATTCTAAAAGATTCTCCAAATGGGAGATGGGGCAATTCCTGGGTTGTTATATGCACAAAGAAGCTTAAACATTAAACTATAACAGACTCATTTAAAACGTTTCATTCCATATGTTACTTGGAACATTTAACGGTTACATGCAGTACACCAACCAACCTATCCTTACCTTTACAAAGTGCCCGCAGACGTATGGAAAGTTGATTTAACCCCCTCCCTCCCTCCCCCTGGACCTAAGATTTTAAGAAGTTCCCCCCGTGCCATTAATCAACCATTCAATTTGGACACGGGTATGTATAGTCCATGAGTATTTATCTCCAAACAAACCCGCCAAAATCAATAGGTTGGGAGTTTTGCTGCAACTTTTTCATACATTTGATACTAATTGGCAAAATGAGCTTAGATAGAGGGATTTATTGCATTTATCCCAACATTTAACACTAACATATACTATACATTAGGGTTATTTTAATATTAAGCTTAAGTAATTTCATATTTAATCGACTTTCCTTTTTAGTAAATTAATCTGGAAAAAAGCTATTACAATTCTGAAAATCAACCACCATCTCGGTATCCCCATTTTCTCTTTCCAAAGTATACTACAGCACCATAAACGCTAACTTACTTCTTTAGTCGCTGAAATTCATCCTAAACAATCAAATGTTTGTTTATCACGATAGGATTATTATGAAGTTTAGAATCAGTTGCAGGACCACAAAAGTTTCCAGTTCACGGGAGATTTTTTGTTTGATGTTGTATGTCTACAAATCAGGGCGGGATTTATAGCATGATTTATTGTGTTAGTTTTCGAAGAACAAAAGAATTTACAGCTAGGTTAACTATCTCATTTGAAGTTGCAGATTCTCTACAGAACCCAACAAGTTGTACGGGCATCATAAATGATGCAAGTATACTGACGGAAGCAGCTTCAGTCAAAACCACTAAGTTTTAACTAACAATATTACTTGCAAACTAAAGAGTGACAGGGAGTGAACTCAAGTGTCTTACAATGTAAATACTTTATCATCTGACTAGGAGAATCCAACATAGTAAGAACTGGATAGTGGAAGACTCGAAATGCAACATATAAAGATGTTTTTCAAGAAGGTTTACCTTTCAAACTTATCTTCTTCCCATGAATTCCCAGATGAAGACAGACGATCCGTAATAAGAAAATTTGAACAGTTGAACGAAACTTCATGTTCAACAACACGAATGTTTTCATTTCCTTGATATGACGCTGGTTCAATTTCTGGGAGAAGATGTCTACGAGACATTGATGGGGTGTACCTGCAATAAGGAGCCACTATTAGAGAGTAATCGCACACTGTCAACCAAAACATAGAAAAACCCACAGCACAAAAATATCAGAGAGGAAATAATGCTGTTTCTGCTAAATGCAATTCTCTTACATAACTAAGCAATGCAGGCCTGAAAGTTTACACGTGGTAAGGTTAGGCTCCAACATGACTAGAGCTTGATGGTTTTCCTTGCTAATGGATAGCATTCTTATTCATTATCAAATTGGAAAAGTAAAGAGTGGTTTGCACACAGTATACGAAAAGTCAATTTCAGGTGTCATGAAAAGGAATTACAACGTAAGATGCAGTTACATGAAAGCCAGGATAGATGACTAAATTGCATTTCACAAGTACTTGACTTTGAACACTCTACAATGAAAAATATAAACGAAAAGGAATCATGTTCAACAAATCATCAAAATGCCAAGTTACCAAAAAGAATAAGGAACAGGGCATTTGAAATGGTCAAGCGTTTAAATTATTTATCTTCAGACCGGATAAAAGATTTCCGCTACAGATAATCTCAAAAACCAAGGTCATATCAAGGTAAATATGTAGAAATTACTGGCAGAGCTTTCAGAAAGTGACGATTCATGCTCGTTTTTAACTCTTCGATAAATTCATCCAATTTCAAGTTTAATGTCACAAAAAAATATGACCAAAAGGACTAACCTCAGTTTAGTTATATAACGAAGAGCCCAGGCCACAAATACCATATAAAAGGTCTCAATATCAAAATGCTTAAGTTAACAATGATTGCTCTCAATCACCTCGGGATCTTAATAAAGTATATTTAGCAGACATCATAGTTACAAATTAAGCATTCTACACATTTTAATTTTCATTAGCTATCAATATCCCATTTAATTAAACATTCCACACAATGATTTTCAATTTTCAACTAGAAAATTTTAAGTTATCAAATTATTAAACTTGCCTGAAGCTAGATACACTATCACATGTTTCTGGAATTGATTCCGAAAGAATCGCATCATAGCCTGTAATATTTACAGGCAACGGCTTGTGAATATTATCCACTGGTACAACACTTGCATCATCAATATCTGAGTCAAAAGTTATGTCCCCAACCGATAGTGACCTTTTGATATACGACCTGCAAAGCATAAAGGGCAAAGTTAAACAATAGCAACAGTATTTTGACTGTCCCAGCGGCCACATTAACAAATAACAGCTCTCACACGCAAATATTCCTACAAATACACCCCCTAGGTGCATCCTCTCTTAACATGCAATTTAAGCAGACTAGTTTTGACAGTATCCTCAAAGGTAACAAAGTTCTCTCATAACTTCCAATACAAGGTGATCTGATCATATGAATGAGGATTATGTTCTGGTGGGAGTGTGTGTTTGCGTGGAGAGAGAGAGAGAGAGAAAGAATACGTAAGTTTATAAAAATATTAACAATCGACCTTGCATTTTCGTCTAAAAAGTCAGAACGCCTTTCAACTTTGTGGTGCTGATCAGAATCTAGTTCCCAAATAGCTGGTTTGCCAAGTTGTGGCTGGAAATGCCCCAAGAATCTGATAGAGTAGGCATTATGATTAGATAAAAACATAATTATACCAATCTGTAAATATTGCAACTCCTCACATCTAGTACACTTTCCTGCACTGCATTACCTTGTCTATGCCAAAGAAATTAAGATAATATGAGAACTCTCTGATAAAAGTAATATATCTGGTTAGAGTGTTAGCAAGGATGATTTGGCTTACAAATTTATGGCATCTTGCTTCTCCCCATCCATGTAAGCATTACTATAAAACCGATGAAGATTTTTCAGAAACTCTTGGGACTGTGCTGCTGCTTTCCATTGACCTCTTAACTCTGAAAAGATCTGTTTCACATTGCAACTAATCAAGGATCAAGTGTCATGGCACGAACTGTATTGGCGCAAAAACTAAAATATCCTATAAACTGAGTTCAGAATTTTAAAAAGCTATAGACTATGCATTTTTATATAAACAAAAATATAGAAATTATATGATCCAATATAGTATGCTTTATTGAAAAGAAGTAAATTCAAGTATCTCTTCAACCTCTACTGTAGTAGGAGTTTCAGCATAATGTGACAATTTAGTAGTTCGCTTGCCAAAGAAATATTTACTCGATATTTATTGAGGTATAGTCGCATATCAATAAACTCAGAACACAACCAACACCCAGATTCCTGGGTAAAGATTTCAGCAGGCCTAAGAATCCATATACTACAGGTTCATACATCACATTCTTCGTTTCTCAAAAGCTATTATGACAAGAAATATCAAGTGAAATTTCCTTTTACTGGTAGAAGCACGCAACAACCACTTTATGGCACATGACTTATAATTACCTTATGGTGTGCCGCAGATCCACCATATTGTAGAGCAAGCATGTCACCCATTTCTTCATAAATCTTCATCAAATCATCCGCCAGCGGTGAGACTAAGTTAATGGTAGAAACTTCATCATATCCTAAAGCACGTAATTGATGACCAAGAGCAACCAGCCCATGTGCATACTGTGCTGTATTTGTGCGATCAAGACAGTCTATGCAATTTGTTCTTAAAACCCCTTTCTGAAACGATGGAGGCCTGACAAAAGGACTTCCATCTGCATTAGCCATATTGCAAACATCGGTAGCATCGCAATTTCCATAACTGTTTATGCACTGGAGTTGACTGTAAAAGAGGAGAAGTTTGAAAGATAATTAAAACATGGAAAATAACTATTGTCAATAATTTTCCATGAGCCGCACGTATAAGAATAGCTGCAACTCAGGGTCTCCAGAACAAGAGTACAAAACTGTGTTGAGGTTAAGTATTAAAAGGTTTTAGTAAAAATTGAGAATAGATATTGCCACAATCTACTAGTAAATGGCTGAAAGAGCTAACACTTGGGGGATAATATGATTCAAATGGTACAAAATTGCAAAACTAAGCTGAGTAAGGGACCATTCTGAAATGTTTACAGGAATTTACGGGAAAAGAATATAGAACCAAATTGTCACACTTAAGTTGATGAACATAATCGAAACTCATCAGCCAATACTCCCTCAGTCCAAATTATTTGTTCTCGTTTCCTTTTTCAGATGTCCCAGACAGAGCTTCCTTCACAAATCATATGTATCCCCAACAGTACTCTTTCATTGAGATAAGATAACAAATATATTTCAGGCAAAAAATTAAACAATACTATAAGCTTTTCCCACGTTTTCAACTCTCTTTTCAATCCAAACAAAAGAGAGTAATGAAATTGGAACGAAGTAAGTACTATAAGAACTCCCACCTGGACACCTATTCACAAACATACTGTGAAGAAGGTAGAACTGGACAAGTAAGACCAGTTTCACTATTTACTCACCTCGGAGATGGGAGTAACTGACAATAGAAAAAGCCCGTAGACTCTAATGAATTAGTCGCCACTTGGACTAAATGTGCCAGTGCAGTTGCTGCTTTCCTGGAGAACAGACAAGTGAAATCTTTTAGTCGGTTAAGTTTCAAGATTAAAAAGATGGAGCAAAACAAAAGGGGAAGAAATATATAAAAAGTTACTTTCTGGAGTATTTGCTCATATCCCAGTGATGGAACATCAAGCGATTCCCATCTACCAGATCTTTATTAATACATTCAATAGCATTCTTAAACTCTGTACGAAGAATGCATTCTCTGGGCTTCTTCTCGCGCATCTGGCAATGAATAAATAAATGATAGGTCAAAACGAAACCAAATAAACATTTAAAGATCTAAGTTAAACATACATACTATCAACATCAGTCCACCAATTCCAATAAAGTATACCTTAATTAAATTTAATATAATAATAGGATTTCCATATCTCTTGACCAGATTCTCGAAGTGAAGTTTGGTGGCTCTGTACTTGTGGTCCTTCTTTGATACTGGAAGAAAAATACAGGCATTGAGAGAGTCAGGTAAAAGCAGTTCAAAAAGAAAATAAGAGTGTTACAAGCCTTACATATGATATCAGGTTTAATATTCAGTCGTGAAATCTCCTGCGACCAAAAGAGGGGTATTGAGCCCCGGTTCTGCACAACAGAAGAAATTTGCACAGGACATCCTT
Organism: Linaria vulgaris; assembly: GCA_948329865.1. Classification (NCBI taxonomy): domain Eukaryota; kingdom Viridiplantae; phylum Streptophyta; class Magnoliopsida; order Lamiales; family Plantaginaceae; genus Linaria; species Linaria vulgaris. Next base: position 82,250,509 of record OX415253.1, read on the forward strand.
CCATTACATCCTCAAACACAATTTGTTCAGTCTCAACGTCATTTGCCACACGGCCTTTCTCATTCACCCCCCTTTTTAAATATCTGTGATATAAAAAATGCAGCAAAAGAGTCGGAACAAATACTATCAAGAGAAGGAGAAGTTTCATTCCATGAATTTCAATAGCTAGGTTACATCGATCCGGTTATGTGCCTTTAACGATCACCAGAGCATAACAACCAATAGGGAAGTGTTACATATTGCTCACGTAGAGCTTTTTATACCTTCAATTTAAAGATGCCCAGGTGGTAGACAATCTCCTAAACGTATTGTAATGAGGCATCTATTAGATATTGCGTGTGTGTGTCACATTCTTAGAAGCCAGAGATGTCAAGGCATGATTCATGCAATCATATCAAATCACACTATGTAATTTAGTTATCTTCTTAACTTATATTAGGAAATATTCTAATTTACCTAGAATTAGGGAGTTGAGATGTACTTCTAAATTCTATATAATGTTGGGAATCAATGTACTCAGCCAAATAAGATATTCTTGACATGGTATTAGAGCCATTGTCAAGAAAATTTGTTTATAAGAGAGAAAGTTCTTCGGGAAACTCTGTGGCCGCCGCCGCAGCGCCACTTCTAATCTGCGGCGGCGGCACCAAATCTGTTTTTGTTGGCAACCAAGAGTAAAATAATTTTTTTCCTATTCAGTTCATGAGTCCAGTTATGTTCTTTTAAAATAAGTCTATAGTTTCTCTTTCTTCTTCTTTGTTTTGTGAATCGTACAACTCAGCCCATTGCAAACCTAATGTTTGCCTCGTGACCTTTCGTCCACCATCTTGCGCTATGTTTTTTCTTGAAATCCTTCGGTCGCTGATGAGATCAAAACCTGAGAGATATGTCCATACCTTTGTTGTGCAACGATTACAAAATCTTGTCAGCACCCTTCCCCTTTTGTGGCTCATTATTATGGACTTCATCATGTTGAAATTACGGTGTTGTCGCTGACTTTGTGGATTGCCTACGTGATTAGAGTTACACTCTTGCACATTAACGAATTTTGTTATGGATTCTGATTCCACAGATTTTGGATGTTTTGGATTAATCCGTCGTCTTTGCGGGAGAGTAAACTGGTTTCATGTTAGTGGATTGGAGTGTTGCCAATCATTTGTCACTGCAGAATTGCAGAGTTGCAGGTGACTAGGCGAGATGTCGTCTCTTGGAGGATCACTTGATTCATTTTTTTGGTTGATTGGAGTGTTACCAATCGTTTGTCACTGCAGAATTGCGGGTTATGCGGAGTTGCAGGTGACTCGACGAGGATTGATTTCAGAAATGTGAAGTGTGGGTTTGACTCACTATTTGTAGCAGTTTGTCAATGAGTGTAAGGAGTTATGAAGTCAAGTCTGGGTAGTAGGCAAATTGATGCTTAGCAGCATCAAGCATCAATTTGAGGGGGATGTCAAGGCATGATTCATGCAACCATATCAAATCACACTATGGAATTTAGTTATCTTCTTAACTTATATATATTAGGAAATATTCTAATTTATGATATGTACTTCTAAATTCTATATAATGTTGGGAATCAATGTATTGAAAGGCATTCAGCCAAATACGATATTATTGACAAGAGAGGGTATTTATACAAAAAATAGTTACTAGTAACCTGGTTCCAGCATAATGACGAGATCGCCTAGCAATAAGAATTAAGTTGAAGTCGCGCCCAGATACTGAAAGTTTTACCTGTAATAGAAGTTGAAATTAAACATTACGTAAGACTTCATAATAACACGGAAGAAAAAAATTACATGTATCACCTCATATCTTAGTTGCTAATCCATTAAGCGATAATCAAGACAACAAAAGCGCATACATATAAAAACATACTCCAACAACCCCAAGCCTAAAAGATGGCCTACATTAACCTAAAATTCGGTTATTTAAAAAGAAAAAAAAGGCTGGTAAAATATTTGGAATAACTTCAAAAGAAAACAAGTATGAAGACGGCCAAGACATACTATCACATTCATGAGACACTCCATTCATGAAACACAACCACCAATTATTAAACTAATATACTACAACAATCTGGGGAAGTGAAGAAAAAACAAGTCAAAATTATACAACTATCAAGAAACTTTAATATTTACCTGTTTAAAGAACCCATAAACTAATGCAACTGTCCAAGCCGAATTTTTTAGCTGATTGCGTATTCCTCGTGTTAGGAACTCATTCCAGACAAACATTTTATCATAGAGGATCGGCCCTGTTTCATGATTTCTCAGATTCTTTTGGAGACTAAGCATAACATGGTAGGAGTAGCTAAAAAAGAAGCCCTTTGTAAGATCCATGGTGTGTAGGAGCTTCTTGTATCTAGTCATCAACAAGAGAGAAATGCAGAGGAGAAAGTATGTAAATAAACCAGTATGTCGACTGACCAGCAAAACTATAGTCAATCCATCAATGATTAACATAAAACATAAAGACAATTATGCCTCCCTACGTGAACTTTTTTTCTTTCAAATACAACCCCTGAATATCTGTCTGAGGATGCACTATGAGAAGTGCTGGATGTCTCTAAAGTGCTAATCTCATAAAGTATCTTCTCCATTATCTCAGGAAAATGTGAAGCATTTACAACAATACCTAAGTGTAAGCATTCAATCTAACCTTCTTTTCTCTCATTTACATAGGAAGTTGGCAACTGACCTGTTCTCATTCTTAGGTATTGCCATAGTTGATTGTACAATGGAATTGGGTATTGGAATCATCTCGCTCTTGGCGACCGCATATACTGCATGACCACATATAGTGCCTATTTTTCTTCTTTTAGTAATAAGGATCATGTAGTAAGGTCCCAAAAGTTTAATCAGTCCTGAAATCACAAGAAACCATAAACAACTTAGGGAGAAACAAAAAGTTTTTTTTTTCCTCTTTAATGTAAATATAAGTTATCGAGCAGTAATTAAGCCAAGTTATTCTGAAGATATAACATACCAATAATTCCATAGCACTTGGTGACAAACTTCAGTCCTCCAGTAGATTTGTTTCCTTCGTGTATTCTATTTAGGAGGTCAGAACATTCAATTTCTGAATATGTTGTCCGATCTTCAAGGATGCTAAACTCATACTGCTCTAATCTATTGATCTTCATAATTTTCCAACATGTTCTGTTCTTGTTCCATCCAACCATATAAAAGTTCTACAGCAGCAAGAAACATATTAATACTGGTTGTAGAAACACAAAGAATGAATGCACCATGGAAAGACTTTATTTCCAATAAAACAGAGAAATTAGAGTACCAAAGAATGAAATAAAGAACTCAAATATTTGAAGAAGTTCAGTAAATAACAGATGGATGAAAGAATCAAATTGGGGGGGGGGTTAGGCTATCTATGTAAAAAGGGAAGAAAGAATGAAACAAAAATGTTGAAGAGAAACTTAGATATCTGAATATTGCCTATATCATGCCTATATATATATATATATATATATATATATATATATATATATTTGATTTTTTTCTCATCCCTAGTTTCCAGAATCAACAATGCCGAATAACAATCAGTCCTATATTTGTCACTATGAGGTCATATACACATGAATTAAGTTCAGCGCATGTCCTTGACAGACTTAAAGCAAATGGAGCATACCAAAGCCAGGCTTATGATCTCTTTGCATAGAATAATACCAAATATAAGTATTATAGGACGATATTCTTGTTACTAGACACTCTATTTTGGATTGCACTTCTTCGCCTCACATAGTTCTTCTCCAACTTCTTCTTCCCCTTATCTTAATCTTCTGAGTTACCAAACCAGACTCAGGCCCAAAAAATGTCAAATCACTATCTCAAAGGAAACAATGTACAATTCATTTTGCAATCAAAACAGTGTTTCACACACGATGACGAACTTTTGCTAGTCGATGTTGTATTGTATGCACAAGAAACGCATGCACAAACATTCATGTTATTATGTTCTCAATCAGAATTTCGGTCAACAGGATGTTGAAGTGACCGAAGGACCACTCCCGTCCTATCGCTTATCAATGTAATTCAATAAACAGCTTCCCAGATTTAACTTCTCCATCACAGGTATTATTATATAACAAGGTTTTGTGCGTTTTAACTCACAGAAAGAGAAAAACGACGACTGTGGTGATTGCATAGAAATAACCTCCTTGACAGTAAATCTTAATCAGAGCAATAACTAATTCTCAGAGCTTGCATAAAATACAAATTTAAATATATAGATTATAGTTTCAAAAAATGAAATAAAACATAATCAAGCATTTGTTCCACCACAAGTCAAGTATAATAATAAAAATGTCACAAAAAGTAGAATATCAGCTTCGTGTTCGTCAACTCACAATCAATAACTGAAATAAAACAGATAAATAATAATAATAATAATAATAAATAGTGAGGAATTATTATTTATTACCGAACGTGTTTCGTAAAGTCTAAATTTCTGCAAAAAGCTGCTGCTACTGCAACCATCGCCGCCGCTAATCGAGGCTTGGATCCGAACCTGCTCCTCCTCCTCCTCCACATTCTCCGAACCCATTGCCGTACCTGAATCACCACCTACAGACTTCTCCTCCAACCGAAAAATAACAGCTCTTCTTAGTTTTTTCTACTCCAAGTAAAATGAGTTTCAAATCGATTGATTGTGTGTGTATGAACTATTATTATGATGATAGGTGGGAGGGAGGGAGAGGGAAGAAGAGAAAAAATGTTCAATAATTAATTATTATAAGATGATGATAAAATTATTTGATTTCATTAATACTTATCTAATTATATTTATACTTATCTTTTTTTTACTTAGTAGTACTAGTAGTAGTAGACTTTGTATGTAAAGAATTTTATACAAATACTGATTGAGTGACTGACTGACTTCGTAAAGAATTTGATATCTGCTAATCAGATATCTAATTCCTAATTTGTGCTAAAGTAATAATAATATTCCCACAACTCATATCGAATATTATTTTTCCTCCATAAAAATATGAAATTAGGTGTTGGCAAAAAAATTAGTTTATTTTGTTTTATTTTATTATAACTCCGAGTAAAATCTCAACCTTCAGTTGTTGCTTTTTTGTTTTTTACGAAAGCAAAATTTGTTGACTGGTTATCAACGAAAAATCAATTACTTCTTGTCAAAAAAGGGAAGCAGTCATAGTCATCGAGAATTGCCAGCTATTTACAGGAATTGATGAATTGTAAGGTAACACTTCCAGGTGTATTCTTTAATTAATGACTCACTCAAATATTCCACGCCATTTATTCTTTCACCTCTTGCTAAAATAAGTTAATAATAGAAGCCAATTGATTGATATTTGATGGTAAAACTTGTGTTTTTGTTTGACTCTGAAAGGGAAATATTAATAAATATAATTTAGTATTAACTCAAAGTCTTTTCATTGGATGGAAGGAGGTTGCGACTTGCGAGTCATCATATCATACGGATCACCAACTCATTTGCAGTTTGTATTACATTTTAATTATTATGGTAGATATTTCTCAGTTCTCACGTTTCACATGCACTTCTTTTATCTTAATTTAACTAACATGCTTATACATCATTAACTAAAAAAGATAAAGAAACAAAAAAAATACCCATATATACCTTTACTCATCAAAAAAAAAAGTTGGTTATCATGAATTGTCCTGTGTTTAATTTTTCCACTCAATTTAAAAAAAAAATTCTAAAGTGAGGTAAAAATTTATGAGACTTAACCGCAACATCTACATGTATATTTTATTCTGTTGATGGTTTGACTTTTTTTAATTTTTTTAAAAACAAAGGAATATTTTGATTTATATGTCGCCATATATACAACCTTGACATGGCCATTATAATTTTAAAGTCGCAAGTTCGATGAGTAGTTTGGAAGTGGATTCGTATCTGGTACTTTATCATTCATGATTGGTATCAACTATCAAGTGGCATTTATTAATAATTTAATAAACTAAAATTTGATAATACAACCTAACGTTAATTATAAGTGAAAGTTATCTTGTTTTTTTCCTTAAATCTTTCACTCGATCAATGCAAATATTATGGATTAGAATTTAGAACTTTGTGGATGTATGCCATTTTATTTTATTTTCGAAGAAAAGAATCCTTCTACTATCCATGCCAACTTTTTTTTCTTATATAACAGAATTATCGAGGCGCAATATTACCGACAAAACACATATTTTACAGTTTCCAAAGCCTATTAATTAAAAAAGAAGAAACAGTCTCCAAAGTTCAAAGTTGACAGGTTAATATATATAAGAACATGAACGTGTGCAGTCTTCGTAATGGAAAAAAAAAGGAAAGTCCGTAAACCTTTAATCAATAGAAATAAATAGACACCGATGGTTTTTTTTCTTCTTTTAATTAAACATACAATGATAATGAAAAGTTTACTTTTCAATGTTTTGATTGTGAAATAATTAGCTACGAAGTTTGGGCGTTGACATAGCTGCTCAACTTAGGATTGCCTTTTAGTTGGGAAAAAATCAAGTTTGGTACTTTAATTTGACCTCTGTTTCCTTTTGGTACCTTAATTTGTCCAACCAACTTTTTGGTACCCTATGTTTGCAAAGTTCATCACGGTTGGTACCTCCCTAGCGGCGTCCCCAATTTAACCACCGCGAATCCTATGTGGCTCACCGTTAACCACCCCAGACTCGATTTTGACCCAATTTTACACACGTGGACAAGCTGACTGAATTAAAAAAATTAAAAATAAAAAGCAAATAAAACTATTAAATCTTATATCACAATTTCTAGTTTTTATATTTCTTTATAATTATTTTCATTATATAAAATTTTGTAATTAACTTTAAAGTTATAAATGTTAAAGTTATAACTATTAAATTATATAACTATTATAAATATAAGGTTTTTTTTCAAAAAAAAAAAAAAAACCCGAAATCTAAAAAAATGATTAAAAAAGAGAAAAAGAAAAACCTATCACCTTCACTTCCCTTCACCCCCCCGCGCCCACCCCCACCATCAATTCATCATCCCCAACAACCCCCCCCCCCCCCCATTCCTCTAGCGTTCCCCTTCGCGTAACCCAACAGGCTCGCATTCGCCACCTCAGATCTGGCGGCCGTGCTCGCCGTGTGAGTACCATGACCGTCGATGTCCCGAGGAGACTGCACCTTCTCCTCGTCGACCTCCGCCGCAATGGCGCTGTATCCTCTCGCGAAAAACCTAGCTCTGATCAACTTTTTGTTGCAGTTAACCTTCGGATCGAAATCGGCACCAGCTTCGCACTCGCCGCGCCACCGCCTCGACTCCGGCCAGACTCCGGTGTCCAATACGCCGATGATGACATCATTCGAGGCCTGGTTGAGCTCCTGAGTACTGTGACCAATCCACGGGCCGAGCTCGGTGTCAAGCCCTAAAAACTCGGGGGTGCGGGTGGCGGTGATGGCTGGTTGGGGGTGGTGGGGGGGGGGGGGTTGAAGAAGATGATGCATTATTATATTTTTTAACTTTTTTTGTTTTAATTTATTTTGTTTTCTTTAAAATTCATTAGTTATAATATTTTTTTAAACATAATTATATAATAAGTTTTTAAAATTTATATAATAAATTAATTATAAAGAAATATAAAAACTAGAAATGATAATTTATTAGGAGGGAGAAATAATTTTTTAATTTTTTTTATCCAGTCAGCATGTCCACATGGACTTAATTGGGTAAAAATTGAAGATTTACGGGTCAACGGCGAGCCACGTAGACATTAGGGTGGTGAATTTGGGGACGCCGCTAGGGAGGTACCAACCGTGATGAACTTTGCAAACATAGGGTACCAAAAAGTTGGTGTGACAAATTAAGGTACCAAAAAAAAACAGAGGCCAAATTAAGGTACCAAACTTGATTTTTTCCCCCTTTTAGTTAGTTATTTCTACAAAGGCATGGCCTGGGTAATTAAGTATATGATATAAAATTATAGAGCTATGGCAGTTTATATATCTCCATGTTTTGTAAAAGAAGAACATGCACTACTATTTGTAAATAAAAAAGGAAAGGTAAATTATCCTCATGTGTTATGTAACTCCCTCATTCTCTAATAATTAATATTAATATTTGATATTTCTACAATGACTCCGCCTGAGAAATTAAAGTATAAAGACCCCTCAATAAAGGAAGATAGTGGTCGAGTGCAAATGATAATTAGTTAGTATTATCTTTGTTTGTTATCATTTCTGTTAAAAATCACAGATTCTATTGATGTTTATTGATGTGCATGAATCATGATCAAAACATATATATCCTGATAAATAATATTAAAAGGAAAAGGCAAAGCGTGAAATGAAATCTGAATTATTGTATATGATAACTATATATATATATATATATATGAATAGATATGAACTTTCTGCATGGTCAAATACTCTCCAACCATACGTTATTTAATTTATAATCTCAGCAAAAGACTAATACCGACTCCAAATTAAATTCGAGAATTGTTTTATTTCGGGGTTCCCTTTCTCTATTAGATATGTAATTACTTTTAAATTGATAATAACTTCTAATTAACCGATGTTTAGTATTTTATTGCCGACATTACCGCAATGTTTGTATATTCATTTGACTTTACAAACACATGCCAGCCATGATCTCTACAACGAAACCACTGGTCGAAACCGCCAATCAACTAGTGATCGAGTCTTGGTTTTGCTAAGTCTTTTCTTGATGTAGAAGATAGCCACGTCAACACCTACTAAAAGGTGTCATTGTGTGAGATGTCCTAAAAAATGAGTTTAATTTAGATATGGGAGATAAGGACAAACGAAACAAGGAAAATGGGGGCATTGTTTTAGTACCATTAAAGCTCATATAATTACCCAGATTTCATAACTATTAAAATATTATTATATCATGAAAATACATTTTTATTTATAAAAGAGGATGAGAGATAGCAAATGGAAAATCAGAGATATGTAAATTAATTAGCTTACTTTCTTTAGCTGTTTTATGCTGTGCTTAAAGTTTATGTTATATAATAACCATGTCAAATCTCATAAGAAGTTAAGAACATATCAACTCTTACGAAGTTTGAACATAGCTACTTTTGTGATTAATTAATCACACGCATCCTTGATCAACTCTCTAAACACGACGGTGCCGTCCAAGGTTGTGGCAGTTAGGTTATTACTAAGTTTCCTGGGATATATTGTTTCAGCTAAATAAATAAGATGGACAAGCACGTGATCATTTATGGTTTTTAGGGATTTTAGAACTAACATATGTTCATCGAATGTCAAGTATCATGTTAAATCACCCGTAACTTTCAGTGCCTCCTTTTTTTATTGTAGCTTATCAAACTTTTGGGACCCAGAAAGAATGTGAACTTTTTGATTGAACTTTGCTTATAGGATAAACCAACATACATGTTTAATAATTGCGGCGTGTCAAACGTGTTTTATAAATTAAAGAGTTTTTGGCGTAATATCCTGAGAAATATGCATAGTATCCCGTAAAAAAAAGGCATATTACTCCTCTGATATACGAAAAATGCATATTATCCCTGTAATAATAAAATAGACAAATTACTCCCCTATGTTATATTTAATAGGCGCATTACCCTCTTGTGTATTTTTATACGGTGCAAAATACCTTCTTTTTATACACATGTACTAAGGGGATGATGTGCAACTTTTTAAAAATTATAGGGGATAATATACCTATTTCATATATTACATGGGGTAATTTGCTTATTTATTTTTTACAGGGGGTAATGCGTCTATTTCGTATATCACAGAGAGGTAATAAATCTTTTCTTTTTATACATGGGGTAATGCGCCTCTTTCTTACACTACAGGGGGTATTGTGCCAAAAACCCTAAATTAAAGGGCCATCTGTACATTGGGGTGGGGGGTAGTACTGTGGAATCAAATTAAGGTACTTGTGTGTTTAGTAACATGGAAAAAGGTTCCTTTGTAATTCTCGTTTCAAGTAGGATACTCGCAGTCGGATATTTGATAAAGGGCGTGACCTCTACCGTGTGAGTTGAGTGTACTCTACTATTTTTTTACTATGAAAAAAATTAAAATATACTTGCATGTGAGTTACTATGAGTTAACTGAAAATATATGGCGTAGTTTGTATTATTACAATAGTTAACTCTTAATGGACAAATATAAAATTTAGGGTTAATTATATTAACTTGGACTATGAATAAATATCAAAGTATGAGTACTGGGCCTATACGCATCTATTTCTCTTCCCGCACATGTCTCATAACTCACCGGTAATGTGTTTTACGGTACCTTGACCCGAGTTCGCCCGACCTTATTGAAAATATCTAGTATAAATGGGTTGCGGTTTGGAAATGGGTACCCACTTTGTGGCGGAGGGAGCCAGTGCACCCCCTCAATTTTTGTACATATATATATATATATATATATATATATATATATGTTAACGGTATTTATTTTCGAGATATTTTAGGAATAGGTTGGAAGCCTTGCCCAAGTTTGAAGAAAGTATATGATGATTTTTCTCTAATTCTCCGGAAAAGTCAGTCTATCTTTCTTTCTCCCCTTTTGTTCTTCTTTTATAGGGGTCATTCTTTGTACAATTGTGGTCCTCTTCCTTTACTTTTATTTGTATTTTAATCGGGGTAACCGCTTCTGAAGATGCTGGTATAGCTCTCGGGTGCCAGTGTTATCGGTCTTTGGTAGACAAGTGTAGCCGAAGTTGCTGACGTAGCTCCCGGATACCAGCGCTTATCGGGTTTTAAGGGATAAGTGTCGCTAAAGTTGCTGACGTAGCTCTCGGATACCAGCGCTTATCGGGCTTTGGTGGACAAGTGGCGCTGAGTCAACTTGGGGTGGAGTTCTTATCCGCTTTAGGGAGATAAGAACTATTGGTGTGTCGTTTCGAGGCCTCTTTGAAATAAGGATGGGGCGTACCTTCCTCCGAGACCTTTCTATCGGGGGATTTTTTCCTATATGCCCTCGCGGGATCTGCTCTGAGACTTCGCTATTAAGGTTTTTTTTCAAGATGCCCTGGGAAAGTCGGGTTTTTTTTCTAGCTTCTACCAATTCGCTTCCGATGGACGGGTGGAAGTTTATACATGCTTGCACTAACTGGATGGCTATAATGGTAAACCATTTCTCTTTCTGTTCATTCCTCTAGGGTCCGATGTTTGGGTCCTTATTTTTTCGTTTTGTTTTTAGGCGCCTAAAGTGCTTCCCCTTGTTTTACTCGAGGTTGGGAAGTTACAAAAGAATGTTGTCGTGGCTGATGAGCAGTCTCGAAAGATGGAGGAGTAAAACAAGTCCCTACGAGAGCAGGTAGGGAGGCATCAGGTGGCCTGGGACAAGGCGGCTCGGCTGATGTTCGAGCTTGATACAGAGGGCAAGCGCCTCCGGGACCAAATATCGGAGCTGAAGGTTTCAGAGTTAGCTTTGAGGGAGAAAGTAGAACTTTTGGAGGGGGAGAGAGCTGCGGAGATCTCTCGGAGGGAGGAGTTGGAGCAAAACTTATCGCACGCTCTTCTCCGAGTGGATGCTTTGACAGAGGAGTTGGCTGGGGCTCCGGTATCAGGAGGTATTCCTCTCGAGGAAGTGCAGAGGAAGCTAGAAGATGCAGCCAAGTTTTCCCGAGAGGAAACTTTCTGCCAATGTCAAGTGGCCTTCGTTCGAAAGAATCACAGGTACCTTATAGGGCACGTGATGTGGGGCTTCATGCAATGCTTCGGGCAAGTGCGGGAGAAGATTAACCCGAATGCGAATATGCGGCTAGTTAGTATTCTGAATATGAAGAAGCCCAATCTAGAGGAGGCGTACGCCCTCTTTGAGAAGTATAGCTCTCATTTTCCTCCTTCTTCTGCTGCTCCTAACCGAATTATTCCCCTTGAAGTTGTGGTTCCGTTGCCCCCGGTCAGGGGAAGTACTTCTCCGATGCCTGCCCCTCCTACTTCTGGGTCGATAGCGGGTCCCTCGAGTGCCTCTCCTGCCGCTCCTGCTGCCACCATCCCACCGTCCAATACTTAGGGTCTTTATGTTTTGTAGTATATATTCTCTTTTGTAGTTTTTTTTAGTGTAAAGGGGGTGCCCTACTTTGTACTTTTCGTAAACTCTTCGGTTTCTTAATGAACTTTGTCTTCTTGCTCTCATTCATTTGTTGAGATGGTTTAGACGTAAATAGAGTAGTCGGACCGTGCTCCATCAATTTTGGGGACTTTTTTTTTTATGAATTAGAAATTATGCATTCAAAATAAAGGATCGGTTACATCATGATACCCAAACAAAGGATCAAAACAAAAATCTAAACTAAAGATACAACTTCTTCGGCCCACTTCAACAAAAGACAAGGAACAAATGAAAATCCGAGAACACGAACACGAGACACAGGACAATCTGCAATGCCGATGAAACAAGCAAAATTTTGGGCTACTCCCTGACGAATAGGAAATAAAGTCCATTAGCCTCTGGAGATGCACCGACTCTAGTAGCTTTCGCTGACAACGCCGGCTTAAAACGAAGAAGTGGCTCCGTAGACATGAATCAATAGTCACAATTTCAGTTAAGACCTCTGAAGAAAACTTGAGAAACCAAAGCAAAAGACAGGCAGAGCATAAGCTTATCCTGCAACCCAAGATTCTACTGCATAACAGTAATAACAAGCAAGAAAAATAGAGATACGAAACATAAATAACTAGGAAACAGAATAAAAGCATGAAAATAGAGACCCTCAATCTCTGGTTTGGTTCAATCATCGGAACAATACTGATAACAAGATAAGCATGTCTACCCGGTGCAGCAAAAAGAAAGATACCAAACTTCAAAGCAAAATCAGAGATATGAAGGCACAATGTCACCCTTTCCCTAAAATCCAGATCTGGGGTAACCCTCCACAGCCGCCCTTTTACTTGCTTGAGCAACGGCTGAAGTGGTGAGGGGTGTGTGATTTGCTCGTGGGACAGAGTGGGGGATGAGAGTATCAACCATGTCTTCGTCTTTCCTGGGCCGGAGGCTGGAGAAGAACGGATCCATGGCGACGGTTTCTTCGCGGGTTCGTAGATCTGAAAAGTTAGGTACGTATAGAGGGGAAGATTCGAGTAGATCTGAAAAGTTTGGTGCGTATAGAGGGGACGATTCGAGATGGCTGTGGAAGGAGATGAATGTAGGGGTGAAGATGGAGCAATGATGTGGGAAACTGAAAGAAAAAATGAGAGATGGGAGGGAGGCGGCGGCTGACAAGCAGCCAAACCCTAAAAAAGGGAGGAGAGAGCTGAAAAGCCTCTCAGAGAGAAAAAAGGAGAGCGGGAGCTGCAAAACCCTCTTGATCATGGGTCAACTTCAATCAATTTTGGGGACTTGAGTTCTTTCTTTAATGCTTTAGATGATTAGATGACTTTGCAAGATTTTGATCTTATCTTTAGCATTTAATAAAGCAGTTGTGTGCCCTCGTCCCATCGTTGCATGAAGCATGCGCAAATAATCATCTCGTTGACTTTGGGAGAAGGCGACATGTGGCCCTTTGTACCTTTTCTTGATTGGTCGTGATGACCGCGCAATCCGGGTGGTCCTACCTTGAGGGGTGGGTCCCTTTCCTGCACTATATATTGATTTTCCCTTGAACCATCACTTTCTCCAAGTCTCGACATACCTCACCTTTCTAAGGAATATTCCTTCTTGTTATCCTTACTTAAAAAAGGAGTTTTTGTCTTTTTGCGTTCTGGATTTCTCTATGATTTAAACTTTTTGGTGTCAGCTTAACTAAAGAAGAATCTGACCTTTTGTGCTCTTATCATGACATTTCCTCGTTCCTCTCGCAATCAAGGGGACCCTACTCTCCTCCGAAGGTCTCCATCTGTACGTATGATGCGGCGTACTTCAAGTGAGACTTTTATGTCACGCTCTCGGCGTCCAGAGGGTGGTTTGTCCCCTATCACGAGGGCTCCCTCTCCTACTTCCCCTTCTTTGCTAATTCATACAGATATGCTGCTATCGCACAAGATCAGGGAAGTATCTATGAATAGGGTAGCTTACCTTCCGATAGATCGCTTCTCAGTGTTCTATACGATCACTGTAAACCATCGGGTGCTGATTGGCAGGGGTCGAGTGGGGTCGACGGAAAGCATAGAGTCTGTGGACTCAGTAGCGACATTGTTTGTTGAATATAACTTGGACTTGGGTACGTATGATATGGTGCTGCCTAGAGCTGATCAGCGAGCGTACGGTCCTCCCGTGGGGTACATGACGATGTACTCGAACCAAGTTCATTTGGTATGCGCTTGTTTTTTCATCCCTTTCTGTGGTCTCCTTTTCAGTATTGGCAAATATGTCCGAGCCAGCTTACGCCCAACTCTTATCGCTACTTGGTGGGCTATGTTCTTTGTAGCGGGCTCCTGAATCTACCCCTTACTGCGTGGGGAGTATCTTTCTCTTGCGCCCCTGCCCATGTGGTTTACCCTTTTTTAGCTTGGTTTATCGTGACCAACACAACTCTTTTACAACCATCACTAGGCGTGTAACTCCTTGCGACGATTGGAAGAATCGCTTCTTTGATTTGAGGCCTCGCGGGGGAACTGCTTCCTTGTGGGGAGTGCCTACCCATTGGGGGCTAGGATACGTGGTTTCAAGACCGGAAATCGTGGTTCATGAGTTTGAGGCCTTACATGAAACTCCTTTGTTTGCTGGGAGTTATGATATATGTGGTTTATTAGAGTTATCGGATGCCCTCACTCTTGCCGGTTTGCAAGAGGGGTCGGCCGCACGGGAATTCCCTCCACGCCCGCTGCACGCTAATTTCTTTTTCCGTAACGTTTCTTCCTTGCTTTCATTTCGTGGTCCTTCAGGGCATAACTCTTAAAAACTCTAATATTGCCTTTTTTGTATAGGGTCTGAGATGGATTTCTTTTCCGTTAAGACTTTCGGGGGAATGTCCGCGAGCAATGGGTCTGAAAGGATACTTAAAAATGAAAAAATGGAGGGGTCGTGGTGTTCAGATATGGGGCTTCGAGTTACTACCCTTTGAGGGCGGTCGGGGACTCTTCTTCCCGTTTCCCAGGGAATCTGGAAGTGGAGGTGGGAACTTCTTCCCGACAGGCCCCGGGGGCGGGGGAGCCTGTGGTGGCTCCAAGCCCTTTGTTTTGGCTGGAGTTGAATTTTTGACCTGTCGTGGAAGGTAACGTTCAAGAGGGTCCCTTCCCTGGATTCCGAAGGGATGCCGTGAACGTAATCGAAAAGTAGGCGCCATCTTCCCTCGATACGCCATCATTTAGGGGCCTTAGATGGTGATCCGGTTTGTTTCCCTCTCGACGATGAAGATTATCCCCCATCGTCTCACTGGCCGACCTTGACCCCTGTTATTTTGAGATCATATCTAGTATTTAGAGTTTGCCTCGATTTAGTATAAGTGATTTACTGGACTACCCAAATCATACATTGCCTTGTAGAAAGCTTGATAAGCGGATTGACACGTAAAATTACCACTCGAAGTCTCGTTCCACAAGATAACATATTTTTCGTCCCTCAACGTGATATATCGGCCACTAAGCTCGGTTTTCAAACCACTTGGGATATTCGTGCAAAATGTTTCCCAATTCTAGCCCCCCTTCGTTCACGACATCACATAGTCGAAGCTTCAAATCCTCGGGGTGTATATCGACATCATCAGTGCATAAAATTCGATACCCCATCCAATTATCTTGCCAAAAATGGATATTTCTCCCGTCCTCTATTTTTCATCAAATATATGGTTGCATTAGATTGGCGCACTTGACAATACCTTTCCATAGAGTGTTATCTGTCATCCTCACCTTATATTCAAGAATGCTTCAATTCTTAAGATATTTGGCTTTGATAAATGCACTCCACACAATGGCCTCTTCCTTAATGATTTTCCACGCTAATTTCTCTGAATAAGGCTTCATTGCTTGTGCGTGTGATTCTGATCCCGAGTCCCCCTTCTTTTTTCGGTTTTGTCACTTTCTGCCAACCAACGAGATGTAGCTTCCTTCGGTTCACATCCGCGGACCGCATAAAACTTCGGTTAAGGCGGTCAAGACTATCACAAATTTCTCTTTTGCCAGCCGACTTATGACTTTTCGAAAAGAATATCTTCGACTTCAACGGGTTGAGCTTAAGCCCCGACGCCGTGCAGAATTTATCTAACACCTTCCTTACCAACCGAGCCGTATCAACCGTTGCTTTGCCCATTAGGATTAAGTCATCCGTGAAGAAGAGGTGGGAGAGCTTTGGGCCATTTCGACATGGGATTAGGGGTTTCCACTTTACGTTATCCACCGCCTCATTGATAAGATACGACGTAAAGAACAAAAAGGTAGAGCGAGAGAGGATCGCCTTGCCTAAGTCCGCATGAATGAGAGAAAGCTTCGATTGGTGATCCGTTCCAAAGTATCCTAGTTACTGCGTTTCGCACACAAATCATTATGATCTCGATCTCTTTCGGGAAGTGAAACACAAACAGAGTGTCTTCCAAGAATTCCCAACTCACTTTGTCGTACGCTTTCTCGAGGTCGAGCTTCATTATCATATTACCATATTTCACCTTCTATTTATTTCTCAACGAATGGAGCACCTCTTGTAAGATAAATATATTATCTTTCGTGCTACGATTCTTGATGAAGCTAGATTGAGTCGGGGCAATAATACGGGGCATGATATCTCTAAGCCTCATAGTGATGCACTTCGTTACAAACTTATATAGCACATTGCACAATGAAATGGGACGGAATTGGGTTATAGTTTCCAGGTTTCTAACCTTTGGAATCAAGCAGAGATACGCCTCACATATCTTTTTGTTGAAACACTTGTTCTTGAAGACATCTTCCCCAAACTTTAACGAGTCATGCGTCCAATTTCAAGTCATGTGGTAGAATATTGCTTGAAGACCATCCGGGCCCGACGTCTTGTAAGGATGTGATGCGAAAACAACCTCCCTCAACTGGTCCAAGTCGATCATCCGCATAAGGTTTTCTCGATCCTCAATCGGCAGAATACGTTGGTACCCGCGACTGCTTTTTATGTGATTTTTCCGAATTCCCTGTGCATCCGAGAAAAGTTTCCCGAAGTAAGCTCTATCATGTTGTTGTAGAATCTCCTCGTCACTCACCCAATGATCATCAATTTTTAGTTCTGTGATTTTATTCATCTCCTTCTCGAGATGACGGATTTATGGAAAAACTTTGCGTTTCTTTCCCCGTCTCGCATCCATCTCACCCGAGATTTTTGAAACCACAACATCTATTCCTGTTTAAGGACCTTGTTTAATTCCCCAATTAAGTCGCTTTTCAGTCGTGTAAGATAGACGTTCTTTGGATCCCAAAAGTCTAGCATTTATTTTTCGTTTCCTCACAAAGATATTGCCAAATTATGATCGATTCCAAGGTTCGAGGATTTTTCGTACTTCGGTGATGGCGCCAGAATCTCTTTTTTTCCCTCCCATATCCGCCGCAGTATTCCCTTGCAATCCTTGTAGAAGAACCATGCTGCTTCGAAACGGAACGGTCGTGTACCTCTAATCGACTCCCCTCCCTCACAACACGTTAGGACTGGATGGTGATCCAAACACGTGCATGTGGTGTGGTAAACCTCGTGACGCGGAAATTTTTCCATCCATAATTGATTCGCCACGGCTCGGTCGATTCGACCTTTGATATTTTCTCCATCCTCCCTTTTATTCGTCCACGCGAACTGGGGGCCTCGGAATCCTAAATCAAGAAGCCCACATCTCTCGAGATAGTTCCAAAAAAATATTAGGCGGCTTAAGGCAACCGTTCTACCTCTAATTCGTTCATGGGCATAGAAAACTTCGTTAAAATATCCCGTTACTAACCATGGCTCCTTGCAATCTGTCGCCATCAGTACTAAATCATCAAACGCTCACACTTTATCAGCTTTTCTTGGTTGCGCATAGATCCCATAAATCCTCCACGACTCCCTTGTATTCGGCCGAATCCTCGCATGGATTACTTGGTAGTTAATTCCTGGAATTTCAATCTCCACTTCCTCTTCTTACCAAAGCATCCAAACCCCGCCCGTCATGTCATCGGTGGGGGCCATTACGTGTCTTGAGTAGCCGAGAGTCGGAATGATTTCTCTTGCATGTTCCTCGCTAACACGCGTTTCTAGAATATACACCATTGTTGGCATGTGAACCCGTACAAATTCTCTGAAGTTTAGACGAAACTCGTCTTTTCCAGCACTCTGAGTATCCTCATGACGAAGTTCAGAATTTCCAGCCATTGGCCTATTAAGCTCCCGTTTCACGTGAAATTTGCATGTTTTTCACCAAACGTAATGGCTGGTGTTTCGATGCTTCTCGACAAAATCTGAATATTGTTCACAGCCTCAGTGTTTTCTTGTAATAAAGAGTAGGAGTTCCTTGTGTTGGTAATTTCTTTTGATAAGGAACTTTCCTTGTTCTTCTCGGTAAGAGTCATAGTGGGTTTGGATTTCCTACTCGCATTAGAAACCCGCTTTCATTGTCCATTAGGTTTCTTAGTTGGTGTTTTGCTTTTGAAAATCGAGTGGATAAGATCCGCGATCACCAAAGGCCGAGAGCTGCTGCCACTTGTAACATTATTTGATTGAGGCGTTTCATCAAATACCTATTCCTTTCCTTTTCCCAGTGCTTTGTCCGCTTTTTCCATGGCTGATCCCTTCCCTTTCGGGTTTCTTTTCGGTTGGACTACCATCCAATCGTCGTATTCCTTATTCTTGGCTTTAGCAACTAGCCATGTGGTTGCATCTGTCTCAGTTACGTTTTCTTCTTTATCCTCGTTAGATGCAGTCCAGTCCATGGCTTTTTCGTCCTTGTTTTGTTCCTTTCGCATCGTACATTGCTCTTTCCTATGCCCCGCTTTCCTGCATGTGTAGCAAACGAGAGGGAGATTTTCATAGACTACTTGGTACACAACATCGGCAATGCATACCCCAAGGTCTAGTGGTTTATCCATGCGTACTTCCACGCAAAATCGGGCAAATCGGCCTCGCGAGCTGAGTGTGTGTTGCCGTCTATCTTTATCGGATCACCGACGCTTCTTGCGAGTTTCCGGATCCATGCTTTCCTAAAGTACTTCACCTGTAAATCCAGAATTCGTACCAACATTATCATGTTTTCGATCCTATCTTTTTTGGCCCAAAATTTTGGGCACCACTTCCGGATCGATAGAACGCTACCCGTCAATTGCCACGGTCCCTCGGTAAGTATCATCTCGCGTTTCCCTGGATTAAGGCCCTTCATGCAGTAGAAATTATGTCCGAGATCGACAAGTTTAAATTCGTTTTGAAGTTTCCACATGATGTCCAATTTGTTAACAAGGGCCGATTAGTACCAAGAATTTCCAAGAACCCTAATAATGATTGAAGTTTCCTATTGGCTTTTCATTCGATCCTTCAGTTCCAAGAGACTTGTGAATTGCTTAAGTGGCATGTTATCCGACTGGAGGATAGTTATAATGAGATCTTCTTCTTCGTCAGGTTCATCATCGTTCAATCGTACATGCTCGTGTATCATCCTAATCGCATCGGCATACGAGAATGATTTGCGCGAATCCTCTTGTCTTGTTGGAATTGCGTAATTCAGTGTGTCCGTTTCCATGGTTTCGTCTTCTCCTGGTCGGAAACGTTTTTGTGTGCGAATTCCTTATTGGCCTATGTCTGGCGGAACGAATTCCGTCGACGGGGGCCTGATTTCGTGCGATTTCGATCGCGCCATGGTATTTTTTGATTGGTTTAAAAGATATTGAAAATAATAAAATTTAAGAATTACATATCCAGTTCAGATAGATGGTTATTCACAAACAGAAGTAGTTCCTTAACGATAAGTATTAGTTTTTCCTCTTAGTTGTTATATCATGGATTCATGATAGTAATATCCAAACTGTCCATAGAGAAATTTTAGTTATGATACTTCTTGTATCACGCAGACGGCCGGTGATGATAATTTCCCTCTTTTTCAATTTTCGACTGAAGAGTACTTAATATACCAAATTTATAGTGAACCTTGTGGTCAAATTCTCTTTGCGCTAAAGCATGTCACCATGTTCACTGCATTTATTTGGTACTACAATTATTTGTTAACATGTCACAACTATAAGTCTATACCATATGGTGTAAACCAAGCCTAGACTGATGACATCAATGATCCATCTCCAAAAAACCAGCAGCCAAACAATGCACTTTCAAACATTACTGCCTACCCCTTTTACCATTTAATTCTCGTTCCACTGGCAATAGAACTGGACTTCATTGTCCTCAAAGATTTTCACCCTAACAAAAGTTCGTCACACAGAACCGAAGAAAAAAAAAAAAACTACTGACTCATACTTCTACATAGGCACTCCCTCACCTCAACCATGCTAATTATGGTTCATAATTTCAAAACACTAGCATATATAGTTTAACGGATAACAGTCTCCATCAGATTGAACCACAACAATGTAATATGTCACCTCACCAATAAACAAAGGAAACAACAAGTTCCTATAATCAAGTACTACTAGTCCTCATCAAATATTAAATCATCCATACATTGATACAGACATAATTTCAGTCGTAATATCGAGTCTCAAAAACACTGATTAAACTTAGTTATTTATGCACTTTCTTGTTTAACCAGAACCTATTAAAACACCGTCCATGGCTCTGAGTATGCTTCATTGTTTGGCCCTCTTGATTCACCAGCAACAAAAACACCTAGCAAAGCAAGGAAGAGAAACTAGTTAACCATAAAAGCACACACTGCATTCAAGAAACATAACAATGCCCGAGTCTTCAACATCAATTAAGTATAAAAGCTCTAACATGTAGCCTTATTTACAGGAAAGCCATCAAGCGGGGTTGGCCGCATCAGTAGACCCCATCTATCATAGCTGAAACATCATCAAAAGACCAAAGACCCGCCCCATTCACGTCAGTCTGACTCGCGTCACTGTTCAGTAAGGCATCAATTGAGGCTTCCCAGTCGAATGTTGATAGATCTTCAGAGATATTGCTCTGGTTAGCAGGTATCAAGTTCTCAGAACTCAACTTGGCTTTTTTTGCAGGGCTAGCATCATCCACAAACTGAGCTTGACAACCCTCAACAACAGCTGGAAGAATAGATGATTCCGGAGTCTTGGCACGGTTTTCACTCCAGCCAAAGTCTGAGCAATCAAGAGAATTGCTCCCTTGATCAGAGCTGAAGTAGACATTAGCGCCATCAGTGGGTGTGAGTGGTTTTAGTACCACATCACCAATCGCAGGGTATGCCTCGGCATAACCGTATTGCATCATCTGTGGTTTCATTTCCATCAAACTCAGAGAATCGCAGTAGTTACTGTTAAGCATATTTCCAACACTCATAGACGGGCAACCATTGGGCTGAACTGAATCAACGCTTTCCTTAGGACTCGCTTTCTTCTTAACTGAGCGTCTGGATGCAGAAGGGGCAGCATCTTCAGGGAAATTCAACTTAGCTTTGTTGCCCCTGATCCTTCGTGCCTCAGCATCATAAGCTCTTGCAGCTTCCTCAGCAGTGTTGAAAGTGCCAAGCCACACCCGAACCCCTTTCATCGGATCACGGATCTCAGCAGCCCACTTACCCCACGGACGCTGTCGGATTCCCCTATACTGATTCTTCCTCTTTCTTTTAGAAGACATTCCAGCGTCTTCTTCAGATTCAACAGACTCTACATTCTTCAAACCTAACAGATAGAAAACAATATTTATATCAGAGAACAGCGTAGAAACTAGAAACAGGCTAAGCCATATGATATGCAAATACCCACAAATTGAACATGCAAAGAAGTTGTGACTAACACGAAACCGCCACTTTTTTAGTTTGCAGCTTCTTTCTTTACGGAAAGTAAAAGAAATTGGATCGTGTTTACCGTCAAGTCAATCAATAAGCTAAATGCAACGAGTTGGAAACGAATCAAGAAACAAAAAACTCAGTCAAATACACAATTTATTTCAGCCCAAAATCAATTATATATTTTATCAATCAAAATTAACGTAAAATAATAAATAAGCAATACTGATTACTGGCTAATTAACCTAAAATCCTGCTAAAAAAAACTAAAATCAAATTATAACAAATTTCATTCGCCTAAAAAAAACAATAAAAGCACATCATAAGTCAAAACACGAGCTGGATAACAAATCAAACAATATTTAAAAAAAAAAATACAGTGCAAAATTTCAACACTCCGTACCAGAATTACCCTTAGCGGCGGAATTTTTCGAAGCAGAGAAGGGAAAATGCTTGATGTCCTCTTCGTGATCCGAAAAATCCTTAAAATCCTGAAAATCAGCCTCGAAATCATCGTCCACGTCGACATAGAGATCAGATCTCAACGGCTTCGAGTGATAATTCGCCGGTTTCTGCTTGTTATTATTGTTCCTACTCAGATCTGCAACTCCGCTTCCCCATAGCAATTCCGCCGTCAGCTTGCGGGTTGTGGCGGTTGCCGGAGGTATTAGGTCGGAGATTATAGCTCCACCACACATTTTTTTTCAGGTCAGATTTTTGATAAATTATCAAATGAATAATGATTATTGTTTTTTTACTTTCTCTCTCTAAATGATAGTAGGGTTTATAATTATGAAGTTACATTTTATTTAAATGGCAAAGAAGGTGGAGAAATCGGGATGAACGAGGTCGTCATCAGCTGTGGTTTGACATATATACCCTTTGAAGTGAATGATTTGATTTTTGATACTTTTTATTGAATCGTGACGAGGCGTCTTCTAGACCCTTCGAGTCGAAAAATGGTGCGATGCACGATCGGACTTTGTAACGAGTATTGAGAGAAGCGAGACTTTAGTCCAATAGATTCTAAGTAGTAGAAGTAGACGGTCCTCCCGATTAAGGGTGGTGCATTTTACGAGCCTTGATCGTACGACCTTAGCTACTGACAACTTTTAAAAGACTTTATTGAGCGAATTGTCTACATGTTAATTAATTTTGTACTGAAAAAAGGTTGTGTGGCTTGAGAAGCACCCTTGTATCTTACAACTATAAAAGCCATTATTTTTACAACTTGTCAAAGTATATACATACACCTTAGAAATAGATGGTGTTCATCTTTACAACTCTCATTTTGTTGTCTTTAATGGCTTGTCTATATAGTTATAGCTAGTGTATGAAAGTCAACATGTCCCTTGAGCTGCCGTTATGTATATTTGATTAATTAGTACGATAACTCTCACCTATACGGCTATACACATTACGTTTTTCAAAAAAAAAACACATATTATCAGTATGTAAAATATATTGTATCATATATACATTCACAAATAAACAAACACACACGTACATATATAGAGATATACGTGCTAGATGTGCTACCTGGAGTTATTGCAACAATTTATTAAGTTTCAAATAATTCAATCATATACAATTTATAAGTGGGAAAGAGATCTCTATTGTGTTTCTATTGTCCTAAAGAAAAAAAAAAATCATCACATGAATAGTTGCTATCCGATTACAAATTACAATTGAGTATCGGTAACCCATTAGGCACTAACTTTTAGAAAAATATCAAAAAAGAAAGCACTCTTTAAGGATGACTCTTTTTTACTTTGGTTTGAACACGAGACTGCATTTGTATGAGGTCAGCAATTTATGGTCGAGTATATTAAATAGGGAGAATTACACAAAGTACCCCTCAACTATGGATAAATTACACAAAGTACCCCTCCTCTTTGGAAAATTACACAAACTATCCTTATAACCGATTTTTCGTAATTTTTTTAATTCAAATTATTGAATGTAAATTCATGGTCTTCAATTATTTTACACAAAAAACAAAAAATAAGTCAAAGTTATTGCATTAAACCTCGTTTATCTCGTTTAAAAAGACAAAAAATATTGATAACAAATAATTTCTTCTAAGAAAAAATAAATTATTTGCGAATTTTAGTCTCTGCTATGATTTGAATTTGAAAGGTTGTCTTAATTATTTTAATTTTTTTGACCATAAGGGTTGTTTGTGTAATTTCCCAAAAAGGAGAGGTACTTTGTGTAATTTATCCATAGTTGATGGGTACTTTGTGTAATTCTCCCTATTAAATATAATATGTAAAATTGTTGCATTTTATTAAATCCATGAACTTCAACTAAGTAATGCTTAAAATCTTCTAGTTAATGTTCCGCCATATATAAACATGATATCGTAACACGTATGATTACGTCATGACTCTAGTTGAATGTTGATGGGGATTATTTAGGATAGGGCCGGCCCAACAGCGATGGCCCGCAGAAACGGACGCATAGAACGTAGGAGGTTCAATGCGGCTTCAGCATCGAACCACGCTTGTTCGACTCTTACTATCCGACGTCTGAAGGGTTCCACGGGATGGGGTCTATAAATATCCCGCCCCTTAACCTTCTGACAATATATTTTTACACACAACACACACTACCACATCGAACACAAGGGTTCGATATACTTTATTGTTCGACATAGACCCAACTTACTTTGACTAAGATCGAACCGGTCCCCGTTCGAGGTTCTACTGTATCGAATCGGCTCAGTTCGACACACCAACATCGAACCAGGACGGTTATATACTTCATCGATTCGACCGACAACACTCTTGAACCATTCGAGTTCGACTTATAACAGCAACGAACCAATCACGTTCCATGCGCACATCGAACGTCATCTATTCGATCTGCACTATTCTTTGTCTTATTTGGATGTCTAGAGCAATTCAATACTTGTAATAGAGAGTAGGTGTTCCGGACCAAGTTAGTCCGTTTATTATATTGTATTAGCATTATTTTGGCATTGTTAGACCCATTTGTAATTATCTCTAATGTATTGTAACCCGAACGAAATAAGACCAATATAAATGTATTAACGACTTTTATGTTGTGAATCAGTAAATCGATCAAATTATATATTCTTATATATTGCATATTTGTTTAAAATTTGTGATAGATTGGTAATTGGAGCGCGATATATTGGCAAATTCGTATGTTTTCAAAAAGTAATAAAAAAATCTCGTGATTTTTATAGTGAGAATAATCTCATCATAAATTTGAGAAATCAAAAAAGCAAATGCTAGTAGTCTAGTACGTCCAATAATACTAGGTAGTATAACGAGACTTTTACTGAAATGATGCCAATGATCATGGAGGATTGAATTATTAACTAAATAAAACGTTGTTGACGTAATTTGAAGGACCTCTTTCGTTGAAGTACTAAAAATATTCACTCGCATGTGTCAACCACGTTTTCTACTATTTTTGGCTTAATTCTTGATTATGGTGACACATAACACGTAGAAGGTTGTAGAAGGCAGACAAAAAATCTTAGCACGGATTTAAGAGATTTGATAGAAAAGTATACCTAATCTTGATCACATGATTTGATCATAGACGTAACTTATCGTGTTTAATTTTTGCGTGATTCTCCCTCAACAAAATGTGTTCTGGTTTTAGGGTGTACAGTTTTTTTTAGAAATAGTATCTCTATGTTTAAGATATAATCGTGCAATGCCTCTATTAAAAATTTATATTTCTGAAGAAGAACTATATATAATCGCCAAATATTCTAATAATTCTTGTTTTTGTAAATTAAGTCATTGTTGTATGTACAAAACTATGATTATAAATTAAAGTTACGATTCTGATTTTATGTATTTCTTCCAACAATTCTTGGATTTGTTTAGTACAATTTTTTCCAGAAACATTAGACCCAAATTGGTGTTTTGGATGAATACATTCAAACCCTTTGATTCAAGATGAAGATTATTTAATAAAATAATCTAAACGAAAATACATTTTTCACCAATTAAAACGCATAAAAAAGGACACAAAAACATACCTTGATTGGTTACAATTACGTTTCCGCTGCGTACTCGCTTTGATCCTTGCCAAATCACGTAAATCACGAATCCAGCAAATTGTTCACAACCCAAATCCCTTTAGAATGTAATGTTTGCACAAAATAGATGATAAAATAAAAATATCACTATACTATTGTATATAGAAAAGTAGGAGACAAAAAACTTTTTTTCTTCCTTTTTTTTCTTGTGTTGTACGGCTAATTAAAAGAAAAAAGTAAGAGTAGTGGAAGTTATGGGAATGGGAAATAACTTCCATTCCCTCCACTTCTCATTTTGAATTTAAAAAACATGGGCTGTGGGTCAACCCAAAATAGGTGCTCCACACCCATTTAATTAATTTAAATCCAACATCTCCCACTCACCCATGAGGGTTGAGCTCAAACACAATATTATCATCTTATCACATTCTTCAAATCATACAGGTAAGAGGGTCGTGTGACGAGCGAGTAATAAGAGCTTAATGCTATACACCGGTTAAGGATACATAGCTGCTCATTCAGTATGCAAAAGAGAGGACATTCAACTCGTTATACCCCAGTCTATCTGATTTACTACACAAGTCGACATATCTCTTATCCCTCTATATGTAAATAGAGCATATTCGACTCCCAAGTTACAAACATATATTCACAATTATGTCTCGAATTTCAAAATTCAACATAATTGGCTAGCCGGTGAATTTAAGTCATGTGATAGTCAAAAGATAGACTTCCTTTCCCACTGGAATCTTTATACTCCCCTATAGCAGCTTTCCTAGTCATGCACCGCATTACCGAATATATCATAGCTATTAGTAACATGCTAAAGTAGCGACACTAAAGTGAAGTTTCGAGATACCGTTGAAAGTCATAGGGGTACCATAATGAGATATTTAAACCTCTGGGTCTCACACAATGAGAAAGCAGGGATACATTTGCTCATTTCCCATGGTCATTTAGCACATACGGTATGAAACGTAAGCTACGATGCTCATCTTCCTTTTGGAAGCGTATGTCATTTACAAATGAAAATGTAATTCGCATCGTACAGATCTTAGTTCAAGTGTACATCAACACTTAACCTGAGTTTTTGTCTATTTGTCCTCTAAAAGATTTCTCCAATAAATCTCCAACAAACAACTCACATCTGGCTATACTTCTAGACAAGCTCAATGGATGTGGGGAATCCAACACGATAACCAAGTCAAAATTGTTAGATATCTCATCTCTGCACATTCCTCGATGTCGGAGGCGATTGCTCGTGTGAGAGAGCCAATCTTAACTTGTCCGACATACTTTAAAATATAGAGACATCTATATTGCTCAAACATGTGTATATATAGAAACATTCATTAGCATTAATAACATGGGCATTATACATAAATGTTCACAACATTCAATTACATCATATCCTACGCAATCCTAACGACTTAACATGACCCATAAAAACATCCCTCGGGATTGGCTTTGTGAAAGGGTCTGCCACCATCATATGCGTAGATATATATTTCAATGTCACCTCCTTCTTTTCGATGATGTCTTTCACAAAATTATATTTTGTATCTATGTGTTTGGTCTTTCCATGATACTTGGGGTCTTTTGTGTAGGCCATTGCTGATTGACTGTCACAATTGATCATCACAACTCCCACGTTCTTGTCTACCACTCCCAAATGTTGTAAGAATCTTCTCAACCAAACACCTTCTTGTACTGCAGATGCACATGCCACAAACTCAGCTTCCATTGTGGACAATGCAATACATTTTTGCTTCTTACTGCTCCAAGAGATAGCGCCATTATTCAGCAAGAAAGCATAACCAGAGGTGGATTTACGCTTGTCCAAATCACCTCCCCAATCAGCATCTGTGTATCCTTCTAAGGATAGATTCTTTCCTTGATAACATAGGAAATAGTCTGCAGTACCTTTCAGGTATCTAATGATCCGCTTAACTGATTTCCAGTGACTCATCCCTGGATTGGATTGATACCTACTAACTAGACCTACGGCATAACATATGTCAGGGCACAGCATGGCATACATCAAGCTCCCAATTGCACTGGAATATGGTACATTAGACATCTTTTCTTTTTCTTCTTGAGTTTTAGGGCACATTAGATGACTTAAGCCTTCACCTTTAGCCACAAGGGTATCGATGGGTTTACAACTCTCCATCCTGAATCGTTCAAGAATATTTTTAATATAAGGCTCTTGCGAAAGAGCAAGTAATTTCTTTAAACGATCTCTATGGATTTTCACACCAAGTATGTAATTTTCTTCACCCATATCCTTCATTTCGAAGTTTGACGACAACCAACCTTTGATGTCTTCAATACATCCCTTATCATTACTAGCTAACAATATGTCATCAACATAAAGAGATAGAATTACAAATCCTTTCTTGGATTTCTTCACGTATACACAATGGTCTTCGTCTATCATGACAAAGTTATAAGATATCACAACCTTGTGAAATTTGAGGTACCATTGTCTGGAGGACTGCTTAAGACCATAAATAGATTTTTTCAACTTACAAACCTTGTTTGTTTGGCCTTCAAGAACAAAACCTACTGGTTGTTCCATGTAGATTTCTTCTTCTAATTCTCCATTGAGGAAAGCAGTCTTAGCATCCATTTGGTGTAATTCTAAATCCATGTTAGCTACTATGGCCAAAAGTAAGCGAATAGAGGCAAACCTCACAACAGGTGAGAAGGTTTCTTCATAATCAACACCCTCTTGTTGGGTATAACCTTTTGCCACCAAACGAGCTTTGTACCTTTCTATGGTTCCGTCAGCCATTCGCTTTATTTTGAGAATCCATTTGCTCCCAATAGCTTTGCGCCCAGAGGGAAGATCAACTAGTTCCCATACTTGGTTTGATTTCATGGATCTCATTTTCTCTTCCATTGCTATCTTCCATTCTTCTTTTGCAGAACCCAAGAGAGCCTCTTTAACACTCTTAGGTTCTTGCTCACTTTCTAGAGAAGCCATGAGTGCATGTCTCTCTATGTCATAGTGACGTTTGGGCACATTTTTTCTAGTACTTTTTCAGAGTTCAAACTCCGTTGAATCCTCGAGGGGCTGAGAGCTCCCACTAGGATCAAGTGATGATTGTCATCATTTGAGTCCACTAACTCATAAAGAGGTTCTTTATCTCTTATATCACCTCTACTAGGAAACTCATTCTCTAGAAAAGTTGCATTACGAGATTCGATCTCCGTAATTGATCCATCTTCTTGTTCTCCTATGAATACGTAACCCTTAGATTGTTCTGAGTATCTTACAAAGATACACTTCTTCCCTCGAGGACCCAACTTACCAAACTTACTCGTGGAGTCATGTATGTAAGCTACTGACCCCCAAGTTCTAAGGTTACTTAAATCATGTTGCCTACCTGACCATAATTCATAAGGAGTGGAAGGCACCGTCTTTGATGGCACTCTGTTCAAGATATATGTTAACAAGGTAAAAATTCACGTGCTTAGAATATACTATAATTTGATTAATTACTGGATATATTATTATATGACTTGTACTCACTATCGCAAATACCCGTATCGCATGGCGAAGGCCCCGAATCTTCCGGCATACTATGTCACCCCCTATCGGAGAGCTCATTCCGAGAGCCTATGTCACCAAACACTATTGCACAAAACAAAGCAAAAGCCCTCGGAAATCAAATCAGACCCCTCGGAAGACACGCCTAAATTGCAACCAAGATATAAACACCTATCGGAGTACACTTCAGAAGAAGGCAACCTAACAATGGACCGCTATTGGAACTACAACAGCATCGGACGAACATTCTTACACACCTGTCCAGCACCTCCGATAGATCCCCCCTATCGGAGAGAAGGAAGCTAAGAAGACAGTCCCTCAGAACACATTGAAGCTATCGGAAAGGATAATTTCGCCTAATTAGCGCCCCGTCATCAGATATATTCGACGGATAAAACCTATCTCTTCGCACATGCATGGTGACATCTGTGAACACATGCATGGTGACACTTGTCCCTGAGTAACTTCTATAAAAGGTAGAGATGAGAGATCATAAAAGGGAAGAGGCCCAAAAAAAAGGGCGCTCCAGAGAAAGAGCACACTCCTGGGAGGGGACAAAAGGGAGGTGCTCCAAGGGAACTCGTGTTCTCTATAAAATTAAAAAAGGCTTCACGGGAGAAAAACATTTTCTTTCTGAAGGCTTCACAAGGGTCCATTCTTTCAAACAAATAAAATCAACACATCAATAAAATCGACATACTCCAAATTAACCAAAACCAAAAGTAAAGAACAAGAACTACGAGTGGCTTAATTCCCAATCGGGGGATACGTAGGCACCTCGGAAGATATCCGAGCCCAGCCCCAAACTGATAAAATCGGCGATCCCCTCGGGTCGGGATTGACGTTCCAACCCAATATAAATATCTTCTGTTAAATAGGGAATAATTCCAAACCCGTTAACAATATACACAGTGGTTAACAAAGCATCTCCCCAAAAAGAGATCGGGAAGTTAGCTTGTGCCATTATGGACCTAGTCATGTCTAACAATATTCTATTCCTTCTCTCAGCAACCCCATTTTGTTGAGGCGTATAAGGAATAGTTAGTTGTCTCATGATACCCTTTTCACTACAAAGATCCTTGAACTGATCTGATAGATATTCACGTCCCCGGTCAGTCCTTAACGTTTTAATTGTTCTATCCATTTGATTCTCAACCTTGTTTATATATTTTCTAAAGCATTCAAATGCTTCAAATTTGTGAGATATCAAATAGACATGACCAAAACGTGTAAAATCATCTAGGAAAGTAATGAAATAGGAGGCTCCATGCCTAGCCCTCACACTCATTGGACCACAAATATCAGAATGTACTAATTGCAAAGGAAATTCAGCTCTAATAGCTTTGCCAAAAGGTTTTCGAGTCATCTTACCAGCAAGACAGTGTTCACACGTAGGTAAATCAACTTTAGATAATGAACCCCACAGTCCTTCTCTAACTAGTCGATTCATTCTGTCTTGCCCAATATGACCTAATCTAGCATGTCATGTATTAACATCACAATATGCATCAACAGAAGAAGAGACATTTAACAACATAGAACGATCTATATAATAGTTAAACATTTGTCTATTACAATCTAATATAATAAAGCCATCAGTCAGATGTCCAGTACCAACACACCTATTATTATAATAGATACACACCATACTACGAGAAAAGTTCAATACATAGCCTAAATTCATAAGAACAACAACAGAAATAAGATTTCGTCGAATCTCTGGAGCGTATAAGACGTCATACAGGATTAAGGTTCGGCCACCCTGCAACTCTAGTTTGCAAGTACCAATTCCCTTCACCGCCACTCGTGCGTTGTTTCCTACATATATCCATCTAGTACCAGCAGAAAGTCGACGAAAATCTACAAACACTTCTCGATCTCTAGTTACATGGTTTGTGGCCCATGAGTCTACAATCCACAAAGGATAAGATTCAGTGAGTAAAACAGTACTATAGACATAAGTAATATGCTTTGAAGCGTTAGTGAGTAATACCTTGTCCCTCTTAGGTTCGGTACACTCACGAGCAAAATGCCAGAGTGCATCACAGTTAAAGCACTTCATCTTGCTCTTGTCCTTCTTTTTCTTACCAAAATGCTTCTTCTTATTGTTGTGGTTCTGATTGTTGTTCCTAGAACCTTCACCATTCTGCTTTCCTTTCTTTCCTTTCTTCCAGTTCCTCTTGCGCTTTTTTCCAGAAGCACCTTGGGAACTGGATTCAGCAACCATGGCACCTGACATGGGTCTCGCAGCTCCAAGCCGCTCATCCTCAAGCTCCACATGATGAGCCGCATCAACAAAAGTTTTGATGCCGTCATTGTGAGTCAGGTTTACCTTCAGATGCTCCCACTTGTCAGGAAGAGACCGGATCAAAGCTTGAACCTTCTGTTCATTAGAGAGGGAATGGCCAGTTGTCTCTAACTCACTTATCATTTTTGACATTTCCCTCAGATGTTGCTTGATCGTGTGATCACCTCTTTTCTTGTAAGTGTCAAACTTGATAGTCAACTGCCTCAGACGAGTGATTGAGGTCCCACCATACTTCTCCCTCAGATACACCCAGATATCATGAGCAGTAGGGTGCTCCTCACATTCACGGATGAGATCATCCACAACAGAGCTAACCAAAATGGCACGAGCAGTGGAGTTTTTCTTTTTCCACGCCAGGTAAGCATGTTGATCCTTCCTCTCTTTAGTACTATTTCCCGTTCCAGGATCCACCATCACCTGGTTGATGCCATCCAATGCATCTTGTTCATCCAGTACGTACCAGATCTTGTGACGCCAGGTGACATAGTTGTCACCATTTAGTTTGTCACCCTTGTTCAGATCAGCAATGATTGATTTGGATGCCATAGTCTAAGTTAATGACAAAGAGGTAACATAAAAATATTAATGCCCATTTACACATGCTATTTTACATTAAGCCAACTAACATCTATGACAATTTTGACACAAGGTAAGAATCAAAAGGTCACTTGGAGTATCCAATCATCATCTTAACCTAAAACATTATTGTCACTGACTCAGTTACTTAATGCAAAATTAATAAGTTCTAGGTGAGAATCCATTAACTCTTCCTATTTAGAACTCCCACTTAATCATCATGATTAAACATATATCATTTGCATCATATGTCATGCCATAAGAAAATAACATTCATAAAACATGTATTTACAACATATTTACACAAAGATAACAAATTATCCATTGTTTGTTAAATACATGTATTGAATGAAAAAGCACAACATAAAAGCAATATATACACGACGAAATGAAATAAAAACACATCAATTCATCTCATCCCATATCTCGTCTGAAGTTATAGCTCTTTTGAAGCTGTCGAGAAGGGTCGAATATTTTAAGCAGACTATATGTGAGTCTATCTCGAGGAACACATCGCACCCAAGCGTTTGCGGGAGGCCTTCTATAGGTATGCCTTATACCTCTCAGGCTAGGATTCATGCTTAAAAAGAAGTCTTTCTCAAAGTTTGTTGACATTCCTTTTTCCATCTCGCAATCATAGAATCCAAGTAAACTTCTACAATTTTGCTTTCTCCCAAGACTCTACGTGTATCCTCAAAAATAGTAGTCCAATGGGGACTTAACGAATTTTTCCAAATTCTTTTCTCAGACTCATGGTCCATATATAGTCCCAAACGCTTAAGATATTTTATCTTGTTCTTCATAACATTTATTTGTTGAGGTAATGTGTGAGCCGGATCCATCCTATAAACTTGTAACTCCCTAAATCTCCTCATGCGCTCAGGAGCATACCTTTGCATTGCATTCCCCCGGAGAATGCGAGGAGCGTCGAAGGACCTAGCCATATCTAAAAATAATGGGGCATTAACTTATTTAATACAATATAATGAAATTCAAAACATAAACAAAAAGAACAATAATTATATTCCAAATATAATTATATTCTTTTAAAGTTAAGAATTTCCAGTAGCCACCTTTGAAGGTGATGTTCTGCTCATCTTTTACCAAAAAAAATAAAAATAAATCCATGTGTTTTCTATTAAAATCATTTTTTTTATTAGAATATTGAAAATTTCCATCAATGAAAAATCCAATTTCTGATCCACAAAAATTAATTTTAATTTACAGAAAACAAGGAACAAGAATATTTGGTTATTCAGAATTTTCAAAAAAAATGAAGCAACAGAACGTCCGCACGCGCCCACATGCGTCGCGCATTATCCGACAATCGGATTCTAACTATCCTCCCATTGTTAGGCCTTCGGAGTTCAATGGTTCAGTTTATTTTAAGATCCGACAAAATTATCTCAACAAGTGCGCTGCCCCGTGGGTACGACGAGGGTGGATTATGAATTTAGTGTTTAGATTTCTTAATCATGCATTTTAAATAATTTTCAGAATTAACGTAAAGTTGGTTAAATCTTAGAAAATTCAT
The DNA here is from genome assembly GCA_948329865.1 of Linaria vulgaris. NCBI lineage: Eukaryota > Viridiplantae > Streptophyta > Magnoliopsida > Lamiales > Plantaginaceae > Linaria > Linaria vulgaris. The sequence continues at coordinate 82,284,287 of OX415253.1, forward strand.
AACAAATTCATACTAAGTCCGAATTAGATGATTCTAGTGGGGTTACGAAGCCCTTAACATAAGGTTTCTAACCATATAAAGAACAAAGTATAATATGAACTATAGAATTTTCTACGAATTTCTAAATATTCTGAAAATTGGTGGTTAAACAATTATTTCTTGAAAAACCACCAAGCCAAAAATTACTAAACTTTCCAGATATGTTTTGCAACAAGTAATGATGCTACAGTAATTGTTTCAGAAAAAAATACGAAGTTTTGAAAAACACGAAAATTCATAACCACCACCAATCCTTTCTAAAAAGAGATATAAAAATGCATGACATATTATAGGCATGGATTAGAGCACGAAAATGGCAGAAAAACGTGATATAATCAACCATTAAAAGCTCTGATACCAATGAAGATTATTTAATAAAATAATCTAAACGAAAATACATTTTTCACCAATTAAAACGCATAAAAAAGGACACGAAAACATACCTTGATTGATTACAATTACGTTTCCGCTGCGTACTCGCTTTGATCCTTGCCAAATCACGTAAATCACGAATCCAGCAAATTGTTCACAACCCAAATCCCTTTAGAATGTGATGTTTGCACAAAATAGATGATAAAGTGGAAATACCACTATATTATTGTGTATAGAAAAGTAGGAGACAAAAAACTTTTTTTCTTCCTTTTTTTTCTTGTGTTGTACCGCTGATTAAAAGAAAAAAGTAAGAGTAGTGGAAGTTATGGGAATGGGAAATAACTTTCATTCCCTCCACTTCTCATTTTTAATTTAAAAAATATGGGTTGTGGGTCAACCCAAAATGGGTGCTCCACACCCATTTAATTAATTACATTTAATTAATTTAAATCCAACACAAGATAATTGGTTGCGTAGTTTAATTTCTTGGAGTAACATAGAATTATTTTCGGTATTAATCTTGTTGAAAATTAATAACATTCAATCCATATAAAAATAGAATTTACGAACACTTCATTCTCGGTGATCTTCAACCAGCTCGATTCTATGATGTTCTGGGCATAACCAAAAATATAATTCGAGGAGGGGGCAAATTTCATGGAAGAATATATATATGACCATAAGAAAACCTAATATAATGAAACATATAAGATAAATTCTAAATTACAAGCTACATCTATTATTTGTCCAAAGAAGAACTAATACAAATTTGCTATATAAGCAAATACAAAAATGATATAATACTACAACAATGTACAAATATAGAAAATTGGATTTCGAAAGAGAATTTGTCGCGTCTCATGTTGAGAACTGAGAACACGCTTTCCACGTAAGTAAGTAGGGCGGAATCGCTACCTGTGACTTTTTATTCTTTAAAAAATATATTTAAAGACATCTAGCAGCTTGGGAAGAGTGGCATTAACCCAATTCCGCACGAATCACATTGTATCCACAAGCGAGATTTCAGATGCTTCAAGTGCAAAGCTGGCAGCAAGTGTAAGTATAATCGCAATCCATATGAATTTCATTAATCAATATCTCTTACGTTCTCTAGCACTTTGTTATAGCGTAATCACTGATTCTAGTTTTGGAGATTAGAAAGAACCCAGTTTCATCGTCAATAACGAGACCATTGCTAAGCATGTCAACGCCCGTACGGGAGCGAATTGCCAATAGATGGAGGCGGTTGCATCTAAGAGTTTAGTTCCAGGAGACTGAACAAGATGGCCTAAAGCAAGATGACAAGCTCATTGGCAAGATCGGAGGTTGTATACAATAATGGAAGTTTCAAAGAGTGTTGGTAAGATCGAAGGGATGAGAAATCGTTGTCAATTGAAATTAGGGAATAAAATACTCATTTTTGTAAAACATTAAAAAATTCAAACAAAATGTATGGAACATGCCCATTGTTTGTTGTCTATGCTTTCGGCTTCTACTTTAAGACAATACTATTACATTGCCTTTGCAAACAGACAATCAAGTGCCCTTGCTTGAACAAACAACTAATCCGGTTTTTGCCACAAATAGCTCTTCAAATATATTCACCGACAAGCACAAAGCAACTCGAGAAAAAATGAACTTAGTTCCAACGTCTAACCCAACTACAAAGTCCATACACTTTCGAAAAGAGCAGTCATTTCGTTTAATTCACATATGCCAACAACAATGTATTCGCCACTCGTAGGACTTAGGTAACTGGTACAGAAAATTCGGACCACCAAAGTAAATCCAAACTAATTCCTACAAAAAAACTCGTAGTAAGCTTCAACATCTGACCACAACACCCAATGCGCACTCAAAAGACACCAAATGATCCAAAATTATGCTCGGCATCCCTAGAATTCCCATTCGATCGACAAATCGTCCCACTAAAGCATTTTTAAAGCCTTGTGGTTCGCAACAGGCCAAACTGTCTTGTTAAAGCATATTTAAAGCTCTTCTAACTCACAACAAACAAAGACTATTACGCATATCAACCAACGTATTTCGTTTGAGTCATAGGATTCAGACTTACTCACTCTAATGAGATCTGAACGATATCGGGGTTCACATAAGATTTTTAACATCTCGAATGAACACATCTCTCATGCGCACTGAAACATCCTAAAAGAAGGCACGTATTTGTTTTTCTTGAGAAAATAGGACTTAAGATGTAACAAAGCTAAATTAATTGCAGAATATTGCTCATTTGCTTGCGAATGTTTATTTCAAATAACAAGCCAAAAGATTTAAGTAAAGTGAAAAGGTAAAAGCCTAGAAGGTGCATGAACACAATTAGTCACCTAAGATTTGGGGAATATGTCGGCCCTTAATTAAAAAAAGTAGAATAGTGGGATGGAGTAGAAGTCGGTTTAAACTTTTAAATCACATCAAAGTACTTAAATCAGTCGAAATGTAATCCATCAGAGGTCATTGGATTTGATACGAATATAAAGCAACATAAGTTTGAAAACTACACTCTATAAGTAGTTATTTCAGCTTTAATTTACTGAAGCTTATAATTTTTTTGATCAAGAATGAAGCTTATGAACGTTAGCATTTTCACTCCAAAAAATAAAAACTATTCTTTCATTTTCAGCATTTGTTTTCAGTTTCAACACTTTCCTAAATTATTTCATTAAGTACATTTCAACTGTTTTTGTTTTTCTTTCTCCTTTTCTTTTCTGGATATGAAAGCTCTCCTTAGCTTTTGATCATTTACATTTATTAAAAGTGTAACTTAATGAGGCAGTCCCCTATAATTTACATCTATCTTGTTCTTTAGTTAATTAATTTTGATTACTTGCATTGTTTACGTACGTATTAAATTTGTTACATCTTTGTCTACAAGCTTTAAAATACTCTAATTGGTTATATCATAAAACTATCTCAATTTGCCCTAGTTTATCTTGATCTACACACTTGTCATAACATGAACAATGATTCAAACGTTGGATTGACGGGAGATGGCATTAATCAAAGTCTTCTCGTATGTTTTCGCTACTATATATCAAAATATTTTCATTTTTGATTCTGCCAAAACTAAACATATACAAGTATTTTTCACATGTATTACGATTACAATTTTGTTTTTTTTTAAACTTGTCAAAATAATCTTAAATATTACGAGAAAAATCGTAATATTTAGCAGATCCAAAATTGATTGTGATGCGGGGTGATTTCGTCTGCTGACTAAGCACTCCACGCCAGACTAACTCAAGCTCCGTATTGGTCCTAAGTTAGCTTTGAGTCTGAGAAACCTGCACAGAAAAACACGTAAAAACACGAAAAAATAAACTAGCCGGTGGCCCCAACGAAGGCACTCCGACGCTCAAGTTAGTAAAAATCTAGACTATTGAAATCTAGAGAGAGAAATCTTTGACTTAGAGAGAGAAAGTAAGAATGTGAATTGTGTGTTTATTGCCTTCACACGAGGGGGTATCTTACCTCATGGGCCTAAGATGGGCTTGGCCCATCTTGGAGGCCTGGTCTAATTCCAAACGTGCAACCTTGTTACCTTGCTAACGTGCAACCGTGTTACCTTGTTGGCATACACTCAATAACTTTGTTAGTATGTCACCTTGTTAACGCGCAACCGTGTAACCTTGTTAGCACGTAACCATGTATTCTTGCGAAACATGTAGTGTGTTGCGTTGGCGACTTGTGAGCTTGCCACATGTCATATATGACAATATGGCACATCATTATTCCCCCATTTCTAAGTGTATTGTATGTAAGACAAGACACTTAGAAGTATTCATTGTGAGTTTGCCAGGCATCATATACGAGAATATGGTACATCATTATTTCCTTACTTCTAAGTGTTGTATGTAAGATAAGTCACTTGGAAGTATTCTCGTGCTCTCTTGAGAGCTCTGTTCAACTTTGTTGAACTTATTGGGTTCCTTTTAGAATGTCTGGAGTGTTCGGTGTCTTTTTTTCGTTTCTCAAATTTGTTTGAGTTCTTGTTGAAACATATATCTGAAGTTTCCGAAGTGTCTTTAGACATTTCTGAATTTCTTGTGGGGACTTTTGATATTTTTGACATGTCTTGACCTCTTTATGTAATTGTATGGGCCGATGTACGATTCCGAAGACTCCAGGTGCTCTTTTGCAATTTCATGACAAGCATAAGTTGACTTTTCAACATATTTTTCTCCATTCAAAACTTTAATTGGTCCGTGAAGATTTTTCATAATAATAATAGTTCCATGTGGGGCCTGACACTTGTAATGAGCTAGATCACATAATCCTTCACATCGTCAAAAATTTTGGCGCACCGTTCTCGCACTGGCGCATTCAGTGCCCGTGCTTCGCACTGAGACGCATTATAAATTCTTAGTTCTCGCACTAAGATTTTTTAGTTCTTTTATTCAAATTTAATGAATAATCGTAGAAAATTTGTAAAGAACGAAACAAATGAATGATATTAAAAAAGAGTCGAAGCAGATGGAGAACAAAACTAGGTTGAAAATAAAATAAATATAGAATATTAGAAGTAATTTAAGACTTATACATTTGTCTTTCCACCATAATAATTTAAACAATATTATATAAAATTAATTATCATGAGTAGTTATTAAACAATACTCAAATATATACGAAATTATGTATCAATATTCAATATTTAATTATTTTTAATAAACGCATTAAGGCGCATTGAAATTTAAGTTTTTTAAAATTTGGCGAACTGGCGCACCCGCATCCGCACTCGCACTCGCACCCGCATCCGCCTTATGTGACCTAGGTAATGAGTATAATATCACTCACGTCATCTGCAATTCTCTTTTTTCTTCTTTCTCCTTCCATCATTTTTGCAAAGAAAATATGGGTTCAATTGATATCCCAAGTATATTGGGATATCTTTTCATTTCATCTGAATCTTCAATATCAGGATATTATATATGTGAATTATCAAATCTATTGATCCGGATCTTCATTTCCTCAACGATACACCTTGTTTTTTATCTTCTTCAAAAATTCAAATTCCTTCTCCTCTTAAAAAATTTATCTTCTCCTCAAGAATTTCAAATCTCCAACGCATGAATCTGTTGCTTCTTTTCCTCTATAAATACCAGTTGCTCCCTTGCTCAACTTCACCCAATTGTTCAGCAACGTTAGAAATAATTCATTCGACAAATTCAAGTTCACGACGAATGGCGACGATTAGGGTCTGCATTCTAGTGTACGATTCAATATGATTGCGTCTCGTATTTTCTCTTTTCTTGGCAACATGTTGTTCTCCTTGTTGATGCGACGACGAATATTCTTTGATCATAAACTTGTGTCTTATTTGCAAGTTGAAGTGGCTAGATTAAGAGAGCGAGTATCTTGTTTTCGTAAAATCTGTACAACGAGTTATGGCCATTTTTTTTGGATTGCGCAAACTGCATTGAAGTACGTTAGGTTGCAGTTCTTCTACACTCCTTATCAAAACCGGCTTTGGGGGAGGTGAAGTAATTTCGTTGGGACATATCATATTGCCCACATCATCTGGGGAGGAACCGTGCAGAAGGACAATTGAGGTCAAATACACCCTGGTCGACCTCTTCTTCCCCTATAATGCCATCATTGAGCGTCCCGCCCTCAACAAAATGAGAGCAGTGGTATCAACCTACCACCAAAAAATGAAGTTCCCAACCGAAGGGGGGATTGGGGAAATCACAGGTGACCAGAAAGGAGGGCTGGATGTGCTATGTGGCTCACTAAGACTTCCCAGGATTAGGGAGATACATGAGGTGGAAGTAGCCGAGCAAGAATACATGCCAGATACGGAGTAATAACTTTGCATCAACTTGGGGTTCATACTTTCAGTCTATTTACTGTTTTTACTATTTCTAGAACAATTAAGTTATGTCTTCTTGAACAATTTCAATCCCCTAAATTTGCCCATCGTTGGCCTGGTCTGTAACCAAAATAGGGGGAACTAAGCCGGTCTGATACCTATACCACGGGATACGTAGGCGGGTTAGGAGTTACCTAGCCCTCGACCGTTATCCATCATTAACTCTTATCGTTTAAATTGATATATGTATCTGCACTACAACACTCATGAACTTCTACAGGTACATATCCTATGGGATATAACAATGATGTACCTCACCATGAGGACCAGACGAAACATGCCCGAAAGGTACACAAATTCTGCGATATTCCTCGTTGGATTTCCTATTGTTGCAGTATAATATTATTATATCTTTTGTCAACAAGTTCATCTCACCTATCTAGATTAGGTACAATGATACTCCTCTTACACGCTGGGAAGAACATATCTCCCACCCATCAGGATACAATGTACAGATTGGAATTCACCTCTCAATCATGTCTTATCAAAGGATCACCAATGTACATTATGTTACCTTGTTTAAACAACATGAAATAAAGATCTACAAATCCGACGAGATATCAACCACCCGATGCGGGATGGGGAATCTATAAATCTTACGGGATATCGACCACCCAACGAGGGGTGAAGAATCTACAAATCCTACGGGATATCAACCACCCGAGGTGGGATGAAGAATCTACAAATCCTACGGGATATCAACCACTCGACACGAGTAAAGAATCTACAAATCCTATGGGATCATAACTCCAATATCCACCGCGATAGGCAGGACAGCACCCGAAAGGGGCAAGCATCTATAATTCCCGTGGGATAACTCCCATATCCACCGCGATAGGCAGGAGAGCTCCCGAAAGGGGTAAGCATCTACAATTCCTTGGGGATAACTCCCCTATCCACCGTGATAGGGAGGAAATAACCCGACATGGAAAGAACGAACCTACAAATCCTAAGGGATCATGACTCCCCTATCCACCACGATAAGCAGGAGAGCACCAAAAAGGTGCAAGTACCTACAATTCTTACGTCATAACTTCCCTATCCATCCTTATAGGAAGGATAGAACCAGACATGAGGTAGCAACCTACACCTCCGACGGAATCCCGAATAAACAAAGGGAGTATAGATATACAAATCATATCACAAATACCCTACTCAGAGAAACATGGAGGAATGCAACATCAGGAATCATTCGAACACAAAGTATACCGAAATAAGTCTACAAGGACAAAGTACCATTATTAAGATAATTATTTCACAACCAAATTAATGAAAAGGCGCTGCAACGCCAATGAGAAAAACATGCGACTCAGCTCAGGCAGAACTTTTATCCTTCAACAGTGAGGAAAATGGATCGGGCTGCTCAGAAACAGTGTCCATAGACTCAGGGTCTTCAAGAGGCAACCCATCCGGGCCACACATAGCATTGAGCTCCATGAACTTGAACCCATCCTTGAACCCCTTCTTGGCAGTTATCTGCCCAATCAACGAATGAAAGGCTTCATCCCGCTCCATGATAGCATGTTCCGCAAAGAGCTCCTGATAGGTCCCACTTGCCAAAAATTTCTTGGCAACACACGCAGCAAGACTTCAGGAGACTCGTCCTATAAAGACGACACATTAGCTAGAAAACTAAAATACGAGAGAAAATTACACGTCAAAAGCACGTAGACTTACCACTTTCCCCATATCAGCTTGGGCCTCTTAGCAAGCTCAGACAACAAACGCTGGTTCTCTGCCTTCACCCTCGCAAGCTCGCGTTCGTCGTGAAGACGGTCGTTCTGCTCTTTGAGAGCATGATCTTTGTACTTATCAGCCAAGATAGCCAGCTTCTCATTTTGAGCACAAGCATCGTCATATGCTTCCTTCATCAGCCGGCCTTTGCGTAAAGCCTCTTCTTTATCAGCATCGGTCTTCTTTAAGGCCATAGTGTTAAAATCAGCCATATTCACAATGTCAGACTCGCGTTGAGCGATGATAACATCTTTGTCGCCCTCTGATTGATGAAAAGTCCTCATAGAGGTAACCAACATTTTTCTGAGCTACAAATACAACGACTATGAATAAAAAGAACTTGAGGAATATGTACCAAATACTACAAAATCTCAACGACTTACACTTTGGAAAATATGCATATTTCGATGCACGTTCTACCCTACTCCATTTCAATCAATACAGGGACCCTAGCCGGCGGAAGGAAGGCTCGTGTCATACCGCGAACCGCATCAGCCTTTCGGAACTCCACCTTTTTACCTTGGACACTAGGTCCATGCCTCGTTTGCCCTTGCCCAGGAATGGGTCGTGGCACTGAGGAGCCCTCATCTCGAGCCCTCTTTCGGCCAAACTGAGAAGATTTTGAGGCGGTTGGGGCACCAGGTTTCTGGGCAGGATTACCTCTAAAAACTTGGGAATGAGGCATTTGCGAACCAACGCTAATAGCAGGACCCTTTCCTTTAGCCGCAGTAACGACCGGATCAAAGCATCTTCGTCTAGTGATATAGGGACCTCAGATGAACGTCCCAGTTCTGCCTCACCAATTGCCACGGCAGGAGTAGCTCTGGCTACAACCCTTACGACATGAGGATTACCATACGCAAGATCACCAGTTGCAGCTAGTTTTAAAATAGCTTCCCCAATTGTTCCATTACCCTCGATGGGGGGGCGGATTTCAGTTTACCCCATAGGCGGAGGCCGAGCTTGTGAAGAACTAGCAGCATCCATAGCCATAGATACTGCCTTGAGCAACGCATCCGCTCCGGCCACGCCCCCGACAATGTCAAGGACCTTTTCACCACTGATTCCGACAGCAACCGGAGCAACTTCCTCCATTACACTTACACTCCCTACAGGACTTGGCATACCACCGGTCGTTAAGACTTCAATGATCGGGACAATTTGTTATATTATCGCCGGAGAGGCAACCACACCTTCTAGAACAGTAGCTCCCACACCGGAAGCAGACGAGGATCCTTCTTCTCTCGTTGCTAAAGCAGCAACCTCTTCCGCCTGGCGTTCCAAAATTTGGGCATATGGGCGTGAATTCCAGCCATGTCTTTTAAAAAGAAGGAAACGAACAACATAAGAACAAGCAAGAAGTTTCAAAATCTGCAAAAACAACAACTAAAGTAAAAACCCAAATCGAAATACATATCGAATAAATGTCGAAACACATATCGAGAAACATATCGAACAAAGTATCGAATACTCATATCGAGTATCACATCAAGGGCGCATATCGAAATATATATCGGGTATCCCCGACATACCTGTCTGAAGAGGATTTAAATGCGCTAGAAGACAAAATGAACTCTTCTCTCTCTAAGCACGATACTATTTATAGGAGCAAACCTACGGGTAGGCATTAAATGCCCACCATATCGAGTTTCAAATTTGACATACATATCGAAGAATATTCGATATCCAACCTTAAATTCGAATACGGACATCTCGAATACGCCAATTATATTGGGGGTCCACCGGCATCTTTGAGTAAATTCCCGTATCCAAGCTCCGTTATTCGAACTGGCGGGACGAGAGGTACTGGTAATTCAAAACTCAAATTTAATTTGCGAATTATTATTCTCAAATAATAACTCTTAAATTGGGGGACTACGTGATATGGGTATTTCCCATATTGGACAAAGCCAATATTTTACCTATGTAGAGACATACATATCGAATATGACCTTCGATATAGTACAACTCACGTGTTTATCACGTGAGTGGTCCCTGCATTCCGAGGCCTCTAAATACCCGCGTCGTGGTAATCAAGGTAAGCTTTAATTATCCGCAATTAATGTACACCTATATCAAACATACTCGATATAGAGTTCGACATAACATTCGATATATATCTTAAATATATATCACCGACCTAGCATCCGATATCATACTCGACGTCACTCCCGACATCGAAGGCTTCCGATATTATCCCCGATATTACCTTCGACGTCACCCCCGATACACACTCGACATCCGCCATTGCACCTAATGTCAGTTCGAGGTGTTCGGACCAAGCCTACTCGATACTAGCATAGTTCAAGTATGCCTAGTTAGTGATAGATTCGTTATTGTTTACCAAGCTCCCACTACCACTCATACGCCCTTGGCGACGCGCACAACCGCCACTACATTCGGCCCTTCTGATTGCGCATACCATTACCACCACATCACACACCTCCAATGAGACCCACAAGCACATTCTACGCCACAAAGTCTACGATCGTGGCCGCCTCTTTTTTTGGTGTTTGAGCTTCAGTATATTGGAAAGTAATTACATGTAATAACACGGGGAAAATAGGGGCATACCAAATTATAGGACTAAAATCGTAACAATTTATAGATATAGTACATATAAATAGACATAATATAACATAACACTTATACGGGCAAAATTGAAACAAAGAAAGATAGACGACGAAATGAGCTAAATAACAAAAACTTTTGGTGCAAAAAAAAAAATTAAAAATTTGAAGGAATGTACTACAATCTACTATGGGGCCCAATAGCAAATAACAGGAAACTTTAGGGGCGAATGTGAAAGAGGTAAAAACCATAAAAATTGTTCTGCAATTTACCATAGAGCCCAAAAGCAAATAATAGAAAACTTTAGGAGCAAAAGTGAAAGAGTTCAAAGGCGCAAGGGTTGTTCTGAAATTTACAAGTCAAATAACAAAAACCTTTGCGGACAAAAATAAGAAAATCTAAAATTTGAAGGGTTGTGTTATAATTTATCATGGGACTCCAAAAGTAATTAATAAAAGACTTTAGGGGAAAAAGTAAAAGTATTAAAAATCACAAGAACTATTTTGCAATTGATCGTGACAACATCATTCACCTTTACATATATAGTAGTAGAAGATATGTTGGAACTCTGATCACATTGCGCCTTTGAATTGTCAATCTTTCACAATTTGTAACTTAATATGTGTTTGGTTATTATTACTTTGATAAAGACGTCCTTCCATTTTGTAAAGTGAAATTACATCCCAAAATCAAACTGCTTTACAATGTTAATTTTGAAATAAAAAAAATAGAACAAAAATCTAAAATATATTCAAGATAAATCTAAAAGGATAAAAGAAAAATAAACCGGGAAATTGCTACAAGCCCGCGCTGGCACCCGTCATCATTTTCGTACGGTGATGCCCAGTCAAAGGTCATCATAACGTGGGCAACGATATCCCACATCGCTTGGGGTATGTGCATGAATTATAATTAATAAAGAAGACTTCCCTCTCCAAGGCAGTTTAATAGGGAAAACATGGTCTTAAATTTCTCTCATTGTATCAGAGCCAACCAAAGACGTGTGTGGGCTCACGACCTACCCGAGTGATAGCACCGAAAATAATACCGGGCCACACGTGATGAGGCGCGTTGAGAAAATATTCCACATCGGAACATATCCCACATCTCTTGGGTATAGTTTTGGACTTTTGGATTATAATTAATAAAGAGGAGTTGTCACTCCACTTAACAAGACCTTTTAAGTGGAGAAACATGAACTTCAATTTCTACCACTTAAGTATATTTCATTACTCACACAAATGATGATGATCCCATTCATCTAGTTATTACACATACAACCAACTTAACCGTGATTGATACATCATACATTGTTTAATCGTCAAAGTAGTTATTCTTTCCTATTTTATCTTCAGTCGAACGATAATGTTAAGATAGTTCCTGATTTTAGTTGCTTGATGGAACCACAATGATCGAAGTGAAATAAATCAATCAACCCTCCAGTCCTGATAATGCAAAATCTTGTAGAAGAACGAACTTGGCTTTCCCGCCATACTCTTCGGGTAAGGCTTCCTCACCAATATACCTAACGAATTCCTTTCTTTCCTCATCATTCGTCACATTAACTATCTGTATCATTTGTCAAGGCTATGGTTATTATTAACATGGCAAATATCAAAACATAAATCACTAAACGCCCCACATGAACACATATTGTCACAACATATAAAAGCGTGTTTCGTGAAATGTTGGGTTTTACATGCATCTAAGATGACAATTAACGTGAAATTAGATGCTAAGGGCGAGACTTGTGCTCTCGCCCCGTTGAGATCTTGCCATGTGTACAAACACCCACCCACTTTGTATATGTGACAAGATCTCAACGGGGCGAGAGTACAAGTCTCGCCCCTAGCATCTAATGTCCCGACAATTAACATGTCTATGATGATATGTACCTTTTCTAGAGTAGCTTTTTCAAGAAAGCGTGAAACCAATCTCCAAACACTCACAAAAAACCAAGGCATGTGTAGTATGTACAACTTGGCTAAGCGCTCAGGGTAGTATGCCTGTGAACGAAGAACATTGAACACCACAAGTTAGCGTTGAGACATCATAATTACATATTGACGAGCACCCATCACCACAACGATCAGTCCAAACGGAAGATGAATTGACTGTAATTGGGATATCGTTACTAGAAAAATAAGACAAAGATATACTACGCAAATGGCTGGTTGTTTTACCATAGATCCATTCTGTTTTCGTTGCAGATGAAAGTATATCATACGAGACTGATGTGACATTATTGGTGACTCGAAAAATAACTATTCAAATCCACATCCTAAGAATCTGCATTTAACTTTAACTAGTGCATCCAAGCATGTGTAAGTGTCAGTTTGCGACATGAGCGATGAATATCCGCATAACATAGTTTTCTGACAATATTCTCTAGTTCTATTTCAATAATAGGAAACAACACATAGATCTGCTTCCAGGGAGAACTATATAAGACCAGCTTACTTGTAAGAACTGAAAACCAGTTATTAAACCACGAGCATCAACGTTCCTGTAGGAAATATTTTGCAGGTCAAGAATGCCAATTAATTTCTCATTTCCTACTTCTTTGCCTCGGAACGCACTGCAATTGGCAGATACAACTCAAAGTTAGAACCAATTCGTGTTTTCAGTAGAGGAGGTTTAAGCGAATCCATTATAAGATTAGCAATAGTTAGGCAACTAAAAACCCATCTCTCATTTTCTAACAATAACCCTACATCACATTTGGCAATACATTTTTGTAACATTACAGGAACACCAATAGGGGCTATTGTAACATAGCTTAACTGTCGTAATCGCAGTTTGGCACATAGTAGTTATGTGTAAATTCATATACATGAAGAATGATTTGTATAATTCGGTCACATTCCCAAGATAATGTGTGTAACTTACCACCAAGATCAAATAATGACCAAATCAATAGGTTTCTACACCAGTCCCCCCTCGTGCACCAGAGATAATATTACTCGAATACTAAGCTTTGAACAACACAAGGATTTCATGATCGAGTTAGGACTCATGTTTTTCTTAGATAAACATTACTTTCATACAGAGCTATGCATATATTTGTAAGACTGAGTATGTCATGCAACCAATCTTGCCTACATTTTTTGTAAGGATAAGTATCTCATACATTTAAACTTGCAGGTTATGATATTATTCATCACACAATAACCAATGGTCTTGTCTAGTAAATGAACCACAAATCCTGCACAATTCGGAATAACTGATCAAAACCTTACTTTTGGGATTGCAATCCGTCTTAAAGCAGCATATTCGTGAAAATGTGGTCGGTTTAGGAAAAGAAATCCACTTAAAGTACCTCCATAGTTTAGTTTTATGTACCAAGAAGATACATTCGAGAGCATTTCTATATGCAATTAAGTTCAATAGGAGCAACATTTCAGTGTTACTTCAAAGTAAAAACTTATTACATAATTCAATATGTCTTTTGACGTATTACGTAATGTGATCAAGTTGTAGTTCCCTAACGAAGAAAATAATGTCAATCTGCATATGCTTATGGTTTAAATTTGCCAAACTTATCGTTGATGTAGGGGAGCGGTAAACATTTTCAAAACTGATAGTTAGCCATTCCTAATTCCTCGAAGTATAGATATTATTGTTAGAGACGGCTTATTAAGCTACATCAAACTTCATCTACTACCCAAACCTAACTACCTAACTTACATTGATGAATGTCTCCTAGTTAGTACTGCAAGCTAAGGACAGTTCCATTTAATTACAAATGAATGTCGCCTAACCACGTGGTCACATCATACTTTAGAGCGACGGTCATACCGAGGAATGAAGATGCATTGAAACACCTAGTAATTGACTAACAAACTAACAGAAAAAAGTTAATAGTAAAGAATTTTGTAGAGGGAATTACGCTTGAATTGAAGGTGATCCTTTGCGTGGAAATGTTTACTAGCTTTGACTATGAGGATCGGATTTCCTGTTTTAGAGAGGTGATCCTGCAAATAGATTTTTTTAGAATTTAATTCATCTTGAATTTGAGATTCAGGGATGTAGTTGTTGTTGTTCAATGGCAGCACAAATGAGTCCCTCCATTTTTTCCATTCAAGGAACATTTTTGCAGCCTTTTTGGTGTCCATTGACCTTGCAATTAAGAATCTAAGCAGAGTGGGATCTCCATACATCTGCAACAAATTAAGAATGCCATACATATTATTATACTGTGGCTTATAAAACCACCATGTCGTGTCCGTGTCGTGTCATGTACTCATGTCATTAGTACATACTAAGTAATATTAATTTACTCGTGTCACCGTGTTTGTGTCCATGCATTATAGATTATCGACACAAATTCAGACAAAGTGACTGAGTGCAAATGAGTGTTAGATATCATGAAAGTGTGTACTTACCTGGGCGGAAGAAGACCCAAGAACCTTTTCAACTGATTTTCTCATTTCAGCTACTGCCAAAGCTTGCTGCTGCTGCTTTGTGTCCATCTCTACAATGCTCAGAGAGAGAGAGAGAGAGAGTCAACTTCGAAGTGTCCTGTGACTTAAATACTAAGTTTGAAATCTGGGAGGTGGAATATGAATCTTTTTACCGGAATAATAAGGCACCGCACATGTACATGTATCCTATTGTCTTAATAATTAATTAGAATAAGCTAAGTATCGATATATACTTTTATCGGTAAACAAAAAAAGAACAAAAGTAATTAACATACATGTTAACTTTGATTCTCATTAGATATATAATTTTTTTATATATTAAATGCCAAAGATATTAAAGTACATCCCTAGAATCACTTAAAAGCTACTAAACTGAAATTCTTTTAAGGACGAATTATAAAAAATGCTCGATAAGTTTGTCAATTATCTTTAAATGCCCGATTTTCCCAGACCTGCTGAAAATGCCCGTTACATTTTAAAATTTCTATCAAAAATGCCCGATTTGAAAATCTCGGACATTTTATCCGACGTGGCATCGGAATCAAAGAGGCGCGTTGCTGAATCAAAAAAACGCGCCCGACATGTAATTTTTGGGGAAAAATCGAAATTGGTCCTCTATTGTGTCATAGTTACAGTTTTCGTCCTTTATTGTGTCCTTGTTTTATTTTGGTACTTTATTGTGTGTTTCACTACGATTTTGGTCCTTCGGATGGAATCTCAGCCGAAAATGTCATGTATGAGCACGTGACGTCCTAAATTCAATTTTTTTGAATTTTCCACAACCAAATTTGCATGTTGGAACAACAATTTTAATTTTTTTATTTAAAATTTTGACCCGTCCGATCCGGATAACCCGATCAAATCGGGTTGGCCGGGTCAGAATTTTAAATAAATAAAAATTAAAAAAATTGAAACCAGCGTTTCCATATGTGAATTTGCATGTGGGAATTAAAAAAGTTTTTATTTTGGCCGATAAGTGTTCCACGTGATATTTTTCGACTCAGACTTCTTCCTATGGACCAAAATCGTAATGAAATACACAATAAAGGACCAAAATAAAACAAGGACACAATAAAGGACGAAAACTGTAACTAGGACACAATAAATGACTAGTTTCGATTTTTTCCCCGTAATTTTTTGTCCGAAAAAACAGCGCTTCTTATTCTAACCAAACCATTCAACGGCTCTTTCATTATCCAACGGTAATCTTATTTAAAAAACCCCCAATTTCAATATTTATAAACCCTAACAACAGAAAATCGATCAATTCACTTCCAATTCGCAAAATTACTAACATGTCGGAATCAATTGACAGCTCTGGTCTGATGTGCGACTGCGGTAGACCCGCCGTCGTGAGGGTTGCTACCACCAATGCAAACCCGGGCCGTAGATTCCATGGGTGTTGGAAGGGGAAATACGGGTGTCGATTTTTCGATTGGAAAGATCCTCCTGTCTGCGAGAGACTGCGGATTATAGTACCATTACTTCGTTCGAAAATCGAAAAGGCAGAGGCGAAAGTTAAGCAAGTCAAAGAAGAAATGGAGTTGATGGATCACCCGAGTTTGGTTACGATTCGAAGAGTGTTTGAAAAAACGAATAAGGAGTTGGAAGAGAAGGTGATGAAGCTGGAAGCCGAGAACAAGAAATTGAGGGGAAGAAATAGGTTTTGTTTAATTACTGTTATTGCACTTTTTTTAATCGTTTTGAAATTGTATTGAAAGGGGAAGAATCTGGAACGGTTTGTTTATTTATGTTTGTGCTGTTTTGTGTGGTAGTGTTTAGTGTGACCGAATGTAACGTTTTGTGTGGTAGTGTTTAGTATGATCTTTTTAACAATTGGTAAGGTTTGAGTGATTATTATGTTATGTTATGATTTTCGAACAATTGGTTATGGTTATGGTTATGTTATGGTTATGGTTATGATCTTTGAACAATTGAACAATTGGTTATGGTTATGTTATGATCTTTGAACAATTGGTAATGTTGTTTATGTGTACTATGTTTGTGTAATTGTGAGGTTTTACAATTTTATGGTGTTTGAACTGTTATAATTATGTTGTTTTAGTACTATGATTGCTGGAAGTGTCAATACCAAAACGAGGTCACAAAATACAATTAGCTTATCCATCAAAGCATTGTTGTAGGTGTCAATAACAAAACGAGGTCACAAAATACAATCACCTTATCCATCAAAACATTGATGGAGGTGTCAATATCAAAATGAGCTCACAACATACAATCACCTTATCCATCAAAACATTGCTGGTAGTGACATTGGGAGCAATCAAGTTATAAGTGGCAAATAATATTCAAATGAACACCAAAAAATAAGCTACCCTCATTCACTGGATATTCATTTGCAATACAAATAACACAAAATGAACTTGATTCAAAATGAGGTCTTCTTCACAGTACTGTGTCCTCCTCCCCAAACCTTCTTCTATTTTCCCATTCCATTTACTTTGTTCTGACCCTTCTGGTTGCCCAATTCCATAGCAAGGTCTGACAACTTCACATACTTTCTGGATACACCTTGTTTGGGATCCGGAGTCCTTCCCAGTGGGGTTCCCAAGGCTTCTTGATTCTCCCTGAGTTGAGTTGTCACCTTTGGAGTAGGCTTGGTTTGCTTTCTTTTAATCCTTCTACTAACCCAACCGCCCTCTGTACTCAGACCAGCACCACCAACAGACTCCTCTCCACCAATTGCTGCTTGAGCAGCTAGTGATTCTTTCCTTGTTCTCTTCCTGTTAATATGCACAGGACCAATTTTGGCTGGCATTGGTGGAGCACATGGATTTGGGGTTGGGGATGTCAAAACACCAGTTGTAGGATCAGCAAACAAGACCTACAAAGCACTATTGTAAATACAAACATATTTGAACTTCAGAATTTAAGTATAAGGATTAATAACCCTAACCCTTCTATTCTCTGATCTCTTGTTCTTTCTGATTGACCTTGAGCTTTGACCAAGCCTCATGGGAATCCCTTCTCCAGTAGTTGGTATCAAATCTACACCATCACTAACATTTCTGGTCACCTGAATGAAAATGTTTGACATTGATATTAAGTATTACAGTTCAACTAAATCAATGGAAATTATATGACATTTTATAAGAACAATACATTTTTGCTCATAGCCTTCTTCTTATTCCTCATTGCTCTGGACTTATTGAATATGTTGTCAATGGCAACCAAACCAGCATCAGCATTAGATGCATCTTCAATCTCCTCCTCTTGATTTTGTTGTAAACCTGCTATATTCTGTCTTGTTATCCTCTCTCCTCTATCATCCTCCCTCCTGATCATCCTTTCTTCTCTCTGAGTTTGTGAAAATTTGTCATAATGCTCTTCTGGGACCTCATCATCAGGAGCCACATATGGTGATCTATTTTCAGGCAAAGTGAAATCATCCTCAGGGGCTACATATGTGGTAGATTGCATTGTAACTGGAGGTGCATGAGAGTCATTAGGAGTTGTTGTCCCATGAAGGGGAGTTGGAGCAGAAGTATCAGTTGGAGCAGAAGTGTTAGGTGCAGGAGTATCAGTTTGAGCAGAAGTGTTAGGTGTGAGAGAAGCAGTTGGAGCAGGAGTGTCATTAGGTTGCTCTGGTTGAGGCCCATGTGTAAAAACAATCATATAAGCTTTCTAAACTATCATAATTCAAGAAACAGTGGATCACACAATGACTTACTTGAGCATTCTGATTATTGTTTCCCCTCATGTCACATCTTCTCTTATTGTGCCATATCTGCTTACTCTTTCCGCATTTCACAAATTTCTGCCTCCTCTCAGCATATGTGGGTTCAGCAGGTGGTGGAGCAGATTGTTGTTTCCTTGTTCTAACTAGAGGAGGTCTTCCGGGCAACCTGCCAAAATTTGGGGGTAATGGGGGAATATAATCCTCCTGTTTCCACAATGCAATACCAGGCACAGGGTAGATTGCATATTGGTACACCTTGTTATAAGTTTCTAAAGTGTACCAATGAGAAACATAGTCTGCTATATGTTCTCCTCCCTGAAGGATAGAACATGTTGTATGTTTGCATGGTATTCCTGTAAGTTGCCAAGACCTACAAGTGCAAGTCCTCTCTCCCAGATCAACACAATGCTGGGAACTATCATAACATCTCACTTATATCTATTGTATGCGGCCTTCTCTGGCATGCAGGTATCAACCAAGTTTGTGACCCTCTTTACTCTTTCCTGGATGTTTGGAGGCAAAAATACATTCTGCTTAGCAGGGTTTTGTTTTGGCCAATTCTTGACTGCTTGCTCTCTGTTCTTTGTAAATCTTATCATGCAGTACTCTCTCATCCATTAGAGCATGGTAAGTATAGGCTTCTCTCTAGCTGGCAACAGTATCCCATTGAATGTTTCACAGTGGTTGTTCAAAATTAAATATGTGCTTGCATTACAATCGAAGCCAGATTTGCTCCAGTGTGCTGGATCTTTGTCATACATCCATTTCCCAAGTGATTCTGACAAAAATTCAATCTCATCATTGCTGCTTCATACTCACTTTCTGTTGTCTGGTTAGCTGCATCCCAAATTGCATCACTATATTCCTCCCCACTAAAGCCAGCTCTCCCAGCATTGCCAATCATATGCCTGACACAGAACCTATGTGAAGCACCTGGAAAAATCTGAGCAAATGCCTCAATTAACCCTTTCTGCTTGTCAGACATAAAGGTCATTTTAGTAGGATCATTCAACTCCAAATCAACTTGCAGCAGTGATAGGAACACATCCAATTATCAGTATTTTCAACAGCAACAACATCCCAGGCAATGGGTAATATGCTGTTTGCTGGATCCAGTCCCACAGCTGTAAGAAGTACTCCACCATTAGGTCCAGTAAGATGTGCACCATCAACACCTATGAATGGTCTGCATCCTGCCTTATACCCATCCTTCATGGCTTGGAAACAAATGTGCATGCATTTGAATCTATTTTCTCCATCAATATCTTCTGTGCAAATGGCAATAGTGCTACCAAGATTTGTCTTCCTCAGCTCAGCTTGCTAGTCAAACAGTTTAGAGTATTGAAATGCAGGAGTCCCCTCTAGCTTCTTTTTAACTAAACCCTTTGTCTTGTATGCTTGATTGAAGGTGACATTGCACTTGATGTTGGCAATGGTGTCTAATTTGAAACCATTAATGTCTCTCTTAGGATCTGTGACAAATGCATCTGCAAACCTCTCAGCAAGCCAGGAAGTCTTAACATTGATGACATAGAATGACTCAGCACAAGAATGCTCATCAATGAACTTTCTAATTTGATAGCTCTCCTGGCCTTGGATTTTCAAAGCATGCAACCTCCATGGACAATCTTCGCATACACATTTGTAGTGAACCCTTCCTTTGTCACTCTTCCCCACCTTTACACTTCTTCTTCTCTTGATAGCATGGGACTTTACAGCAGTAGCCAGTTGTTTTTTGTTTATGAATAACATTTTCAATTTGAAAATGGGATCAAATTTGTTTGCCTGATTGAAACAAACCACCTCAGGGTCAGGATCTCCATGATGATCAACAAAATGCCAGGGATCCCTCTCTTCAATTAGTGTCACAACTGGATCATCTTCTTCTTGCTCTGCATTTGCATCAGTGGATTTTTTCTTCTGCCTCCTACTATAACCAGCATTTTGTGCCTCAGTAGCACCATCTTTATCCTCAGCAGCATTTTCTTGATCCTCAGCAGCATCATCTTGATTATCAACATCATCATCTTGTTTATCAGTAGCACCATCTTGATTATCAGCAGCTCCATATTGATCCTCATCAGCACCACCTTGGTATGGCACAATTTCAAACCTATCACCCAACTCTGGCACAACATCTTCATCTCCCAACTCTCTATCAGGGTCAATGTCCAGTTCATGAAATTCATCAATATATTTGAACAACTCATCATCAGTTTCTTCTTCTGATGCTATGTAATCTTCATCATCACTGTCATCATCTTCAACAACAACACCCTTACCCTTATCCAACATTGAAGGATTACCATCACCTTCCTGATTGTCATCACCAAGTACATTATCACCCCCAACACCCTTTTCCTCGAATACATCTATGTTTTCAGCTTGAACACTAGCTTCCTGTCTTGAACATCCAACCTCATTAAGAACAGGAACCTTTGCATCCTCTCTTTCATCATGACTACTCTCTAACAACACAACCCTGTGGTTTTCATCAGTAATGTACAAATGGCACTCCCTTTGCTCTATATGAGCTATCTTACCCAAATTATGTAACAGTGGATCATTTGACGCCACATGTTTACAGTGTGACGCCTGGTACCAGTATTTCTTTCTCCCTCTTATACCAATCTCATTTGACAGCCTATTCAATAGAGAGATTTTAAGCTCTTTGTAACTCACAAAATCATAAATGCATCTCGTGTCTGATCCTTCAAATGCATAATATCCACCTTGGTAAACGCTAGCTGTGAAATACCCTCCAAAATGTAATACAAGGGTAAATCCTTTGCTTTCTGGTGCTGCAATAATGAAGAGAACAAAAGCTTAAACATGTCTAGCTCACAAAATACCAAAACCCACAACATGCAATAGCCCACAAAAAGATGACAATACACGTCCGAGGGAAATCTCTACTTTCGGACAAAACCCTAACCCCCGCTAAAATATTACATTTACCATAACATTTAACAAGATTTAACATTTAACATAACATTTAACAGTTAACCCAAATGAAAGAGAAGACTTACAATATTCGGGTGGAGGCAAATCCAACTCGTTATGAGGTCGCAACTTGAACACCATTTTACACTAACTCAAGATTAGTCAACAAACCACTGCGAATATCCGATTTTGGGTGAGAAATTGAGGGTTCGGTGTTTAGGGATTAGGGTTTTCGATTTTGCCGCGTTATTGTGTAAATGAAGACAACAAAAAAACCTAAGTGTCGGATTTTGGTTTTATATGGTTTGGTTAGAATAAGAAGCGTTGTTTTTTCGGACAAAAAATTATGTGTCGGGCGCGTTTTTTTGATTCAGCAACGCGCCTCTTTGATTCGGATGCCATGTCGGATAAAATGTCCGAGATTTTCAAATCGGGCATTTTTTATAGAAATTTTAAAATGTAACGGCCATTTTTAGCAGGTCTGGAAAAATCGGGCATTTAAAGATAATGGGCAAACTTATCGAGCATTTTTTATAATTCGTCCTTCTTTTAAATTCTGGATTTGGGATGTTGAAAAGATTGGAGTTTAAAGTCAGACAGACATCAGTGATATTCATATTTTATGTAGCTAAGGCAATTCTATTTTTAGGGAAATAGCAAAGATTCTTTTAATTTACTTGTTTCTGATGATTCGTTATATCCTATTTTCTTGTTTTCTTGTAGAGATTCTTAAATATTTGACTGGCAGTGGCAAGGCTTAATTATCCATACAATATTGCTCTATAATATCTAAATTAGAAGAAAGTTCGTGTCTTTTGAATTTTTTAAACGCGAGAGTATGTATGGTTTTTGCATATGAAATATAACGCTCATGTTATAGAATAACTAAAACTGTTTGGGGTTTATAACAATATATTAAAAGATTTAGGAAAAAAAATACAAATATTAAGTAATAGCACTTGTGATTTGGTATCATTTTACATGGAACAGTGCTCTTTATATAGAGGCTTTTCCAACATAATACACTATTTTAATAGTGTTTATAATAATTATTATTACTATGTTAAATAGTAAGCCTAAGTATAGGTACAACTTTTTCCACAAATGCCACATGTATGTATTATTTATAACACTCCCCCTTGGCCGTTTGAAAATTTTGTAACGTATATGATCCGTTTTCTGCACACGTCTTATGCTGCCTCGTTAAAAACATTATAAGGAAAAATTCAGTGGGATAAAAACCTTAATAAGGGAAAAAGAGTGCAGCCGTGTGAACTCCCCCTCAATTTGGCATCTCCAATTCTTCATAAGTCTCGTAGGTGACGCATCCCAATACTTTGAATATGTTTCTTAAAAGTTATAGTAGGGAGTGCCTTTTGTAAAAAGATCTGCCATATTGTCACATAATTGAACATATTGGATATTAATTTCTTTGTTCTTCTCGAGTTCCTGAGTGTAGGCAAAATATCTTGGGGGTATGTGTTTGGTTCGATCACTCTTGATATAGCCTTCTTTCATCTGTGTAATACATACAGAATTGTCTTCGTATAATGTTGTAGGACCCTCTCTAATAGGTAAGCCATATGTACTTCTTATATGATGTGTCATTGATCATAGCATACACATTCCCTGCTTGCTTCATGGAGTGCAATAATCTCAGCATGATTCGATGATGTTGCAACAAGTGTCTGTTTCTGAGAACGTCATGAAATAGCAGTGCCTCCATAAGTGAATACATATCCAGTTTGAGATCTGAATTTATGTGGGTCTGATAGAAAACATGCATCTGCATAACCAATCAATTCTTGTACCGCATTGTTAGGATAGAAAACATGCATCTGCCTCGAATACATGACCTTGATTGGCATTCTCATTGTTACCTCGTCCATAGGAGTTTCAAAAGTTAATGGCATTTGCCTCAGGTAATGCATGTGCTCCAAGAGGACGAGATTGATGATTTTTTATCAATAAGTTATTGTAACTTTCTGCCATTAACAACTTTTGTTGCAAGTCGTGATATTTTGAAATATTCAGCAATCGGTATTGCTGTTGAACATTTATTATGGACACATGGAAAGTAGAAAGTGTTTTCTCTATCATTTCTCTATCAGTAAGCTTTCTTCCACAATAAACTAAATCTGAACGAATCTCCATAAGCGCGGAGTTGTATGCGCTTACAGTTTCAAAATCTTGGAACCTTAAATTGTTCTAATCATCGGTGACTTTTGGCAACATGGTTTCCTTTTGATGGCCATATCTTTCCTGTAGGTTTGTCCATAATTCACGAGGATCGGTAACATCGATATATTCTCTCTTTAAGGTTTCATCTAGATGTTTTCTCATGTAGATCACAGTCTCACATTTTTCTGGATCCGTATTTGTATTTACTGCAGCAAGAGTTTCAACGATACTCTTTGATCTGAGGTACAATTTTGTATCTGATTTCCATTGTCCATAATTCTTACGAGTGATATTGAGTATACAACTAACTGTACTCGTGATGTTAGACATTTTGCTAGCTAAATACATAACCAAGAAAAACATAATTAGGATCGAGACAATTTATTTAACACATAATCATAGAAGCATAATTATTATAATAATACAATGCAATTATCTCATCTCTAGCCAAATCTTGAACTCGAACATTATTATGATAAAAGGGAGGAATATCATCGGGACAAACATAGGAGTGTCCTCATCTACTAGCATAAAAATAAAAATTGAAAAGTAAATGAGGATCAAGGTCGTTGTTGTCGTAGAGATCATTTTGCAAGATGAGAGAAATAAGGTGAAGATTTGTGTGGAGTTTGTGTTATGAAATTTGTGTATTTTTAGAGGAAAAATATCCGTAAGTAGCCGTTTATACCCGTTAGAAAAATAATCATTTTTTTTTTATTTTTGGCATGTTTTAAACGGTAACGTCTTTAATAATTTAGCAACAAAAGTTAATTGTAATAACATATAAAATAATTTCTGCCGCATTAATGATATTTTAACAGACATATGGAATAATATTACGATAAGTAAATACATATATATATTTCTCCACATTACTATGTAAAAACTTTTATGGGCTTAAGGACTAATGTAAACAAGTAAAATAATTGCAATGAATTAAGTGCGTAAATAATTTTTGCCACATTACTATGTAAAAACTTTCATGGGCTTATGGAATAAAATAAGCAATATAATAGGAGGTAAAACCTTCAATAATAATAAATTATCAGCAGTAATAGAAGGTAAAACCTTCCATAATAATAAATTGTCAGTAGTCGTTTCTAGCTTGGAGTTAACTCAAGCATCAACGAAAGTTAAAATTAGCTTTAGTGTAAGAGGTAGATGACAGTAAAATATAAAGAGGATTTTCATCTAATCATAAAATTATAGATAGGCGGTAATCTGCCTTGTCTATAATAATGGAAATAGATGAACAAGTAAATATAAACTTTCGTACCTTTTAACGTTGAATGTTTTCTTTAACGAATGAACTAAATTCTTCCGGATCGAGCACTATCGTGCTGATAACGTGTTATAAAATAACTAAAACTGTTGGAGCACGTTTGCTTGCCCCAAAGAGCCAAGATAAAATTAATAATCTTGGCTAATCTAGCGTTTGGATGACCATTCGGAAAATGTCGGGCACCCGTGATAAGTGGGGTATTTGGCATTATTTGCAAGATAAGAAATTTCACCCAACCCCCTAGGATTATTTATCTCACATTTTATTTGCTTCTTCAAATGACACATTTGTCCCCAAATTCATCTCCCACCTAAACTCAATGTTTAAATTGGGGGTAAATGTGTAATTAAATTTCATGTTAGCCAAGATATCTTGCAAGCCAAACATGGAATAAGAAATTGTATGAAAGTTATATGTTACTTAGTGTTACAATCCAAATGTGATATTAAAAAAAAAACTAACAAGCAATACCTAGATTAATTGTTTATATGATTAAAATTTGGGGCAACCAAACATGCCCTTGGGGTTTATAACAATATATTAAAAGACTTAGGAAAAGAAATACAAATATTAATGTTAACGGGTTTGGAATTATTTCCTATTTAACGGAAGATATTTATTTGGGTCGGAACGCCCTGTCCGTGATTCAGATGCAATGACAAGTGGAAATAATAAGAATAACTGCAAGAATATTCCCTTCTTTTATTCACTGAACTTTTCCTCCTCTCTTTCTTTTTATGTATCTGAATGTCAAGTTGTAGTAAGTAAGCTGAGTTATCTTAGGTTCCTTTTTCTTCTACTGATCACCTCCCTTTATATAGACTCTGGTAGGGACAGGTGTTATTGTGCATGTGCTTTGGTAAGGACATGTGTTGTCGTTACCTTGATACAGGTGTTTAAAATAAGGATAAGGTTTATCTTTTATCGACTAAGTGCTGACTAGATTTAATCTTCATCTCTTCTGATAGCTCCGAGGGCCTTTGATGTAGATTGTTTTGATAGAGCTATTCTTCCGAGGGCTTTTATTTCTCTTTCTTGATTCGGGTCTTTTCTTCAACAATCAGGAGTGATCTCTGTGGATATAGATGTGATCTCCGAGGACTAGTGTGATCTCCAAGGACATGGTGTGATATCCGAGGGCTGTATTTGCTTTATTTGAAGTGAGATTTTTTCATCGGAGTCCTCGGAATATGTTATCTGGGCACTCTGTTATTTACTTCTGATTTTTCTCCGAAAATGGGTCCTCGGGTGATGGTCCGAGGGTCGTCTTTTCCGAGGAGTGTTCAGCAAGGAAGTTTTCTTGTAAGGTCATGGGACTCGGGGTCCATCGTGGTCCCTCTTGGCGTATTGGTGGATATCGGAGTCGTACGGATCCATCGGGGTTTGCTCTTTTTCCGATGCCGTGTTGATATCTGTTTTTTATTCACCGTTTGACTTTCCAAGGGACGCTTATGTTTCTCCTCATGTGCTCTTGTAAACCTTTTCGGGTCAGTGACCGAAAGGTAGGGCAATCCTCCGAGGGGTTTTTTTTATAGGTACATCTCATCGGAAGTACTCGTGATAATAGTATTGTCCCTGTACTGTTTTTTCCGAGTAGGAGTAATCTTCTTTATTTTATTTTTAGGGTTAACACTAGCCCCCCCAAATTTCGATTGTCCTCGTAGAGAGAAGCGAAATTTTAAACCATCGTCCTCAGTGAGGCGAGGGGTTATTTCTTGCTTAGTGTCCCTATATTTATTTTTTGATATTTTTCCAAGGGGTAAATATATATATTCAGAGTTTTGCAAGTGATTTTACCTGAATACCCTTAAGGTATGGTTATTAAGCATGCGAGAATCTCGGGGCGCAGGTTGCGGGCTGTTGCTTTGACCAGCTTTGAATTTTGAAGCATCTGACCGTTGGCAACGGTCAGAATTTTGATGGCGTGGCGCGATTATGCGGCAGTTACGTGGAGAGGTAAATGACGGCCACGTCTTGAAGGCATCTGACCGTTGTAGCTCGTGGTTATAAATAGGGACATTGTTGCCCCTTCTTTTCCATTCTCACAAATCTGATAATTCTCTTAAAGCGGAATCTCTTCTCTTATCCTCTATTCTCCATCTTCTTCGATTCAAATTTCCAGCAGATTCGTTCATTCCTTTTTCCCTTTTTTCAAAAGCATCCCTCTGTAGCTATGGCTTCTTCCGCCAACACTGATCCCGTTGTTGCTGCTACCTCCTCGGAAGTTACTGCTCCGATCGATTCTTCCGCGAATGTGAGGAGTATTTCGGTGGGAGTTGTTACTCGTAAACGCAAGGGAGAAATTGCTGCCGCTGCCGAGGGCGGCGCCACTTCCTCAAAAAAAGCTAGGGTTCCCAAATCGAAGGAGCCGCCTCTTCGTACTTTCGCTAAGGTGGAAAAAATGCGGAACATTGCTACTCGTAAGCAGGTAGAGGATCTGTTTACCTCAACCGGTGTCCTTCAAAAGAATATGGTATTCCGAATCCCGACGAAGGATGAGAGGGCATGTTATCCTCCTCCGGGTATGTTGACAGTGTTTTTTGCCCAGGTGAAGTACGGGTGGCGTTCATTCATGTCACCTTTCTTCTGTGAGCTTTTCAAGACTTGTAATATCTGCCCGAGTCAAATGGTGTCGAACGGGTTTGCCGCTATTTGTATTTATGTCTTTTGGTGTCAAGTAAATGGACTAGAGTGCACGGTGGACCATTTTCTTTCGATTTTTGACGTGGCGGTGTCACCCGGGGGGTATCCGTTTTATAATGTTCGTCACCGGGACAACACGGGGAACTCCACGAAGAGGATCTTGGGGGCTGATATTTCCTCACATAGCGTATGGAAGAATAGATACTTCTTCGTGGGACCTGTTAATGGTAAGTGGGATGTGCCCTTCGATTGGCGAGAGGGTACTACTCCCGTGCATGCTCTGGACCAGGAGGTGGTGTTGTCTCCTATAATTTCCCAGCACAAATTGATGGAATCAGAGGACTTCACAATGTTGTACGAGACCTCTGGTCTTCACTACGTAGTTTTCACCGATGACGCCGTGGAGAGGCCTTTGTCTTTATCTCCCGATGCGAGGAGTCTCTTTCGTAAGTCCCTTTATTTATTCTTTTACTCTTTATCCGAGTACAGTAGTAAATTATGCTTATACACGTCATTGGTGGGGTTGATGTAGGGGAGGTCATGGCAAACTACTACTTACAGTCGAGTCCGAGGGAGCCTACTCCTAGCGGTGTCTCAGAGATACCAGAGGAGGGTGATCACGAGGAGGATGAAGTTAACGCTCCCGAGAGTAGGCAGATGGGTTCAGAAAAGGGTGAATTTTACGAGGACAACTCTCTTCTATGTATGGATATGACGGGGGTTATCAGGAGCGCTGTTCCCTTGCGCCAAGTAGCTCCTGCTTCTTGGAACTTGGCTTTGGTGCCCGTTTCCAGATCCGAGTCAGGGAACTTACCTGCTTCTGAATCTAACATAGGAACTTCCCCGAGAGTTTCCGAGGAGGGGGTCTTTCCGAGTGTTACCGAAGAAGAAATTGCTCAGAAGGTTACGGAAGTAATAGACTTGTCCTCCGAGGGTCCTTCTCCTCAGCCTCCGACAATTTCCGAATCCGCTCCTCGTGGTAAGTTTCTATGAGGTTTTAATGAGGTTTTCATACCTTACTCGTAACATTCGCTGATGTGCTGACGCTTTTCCTTTTGATGTAGCAGCTATGGATAAAGGAAAAGCTCCGATGGTAGAAGAGCCTTCATTATATGGTGAGTATTCGTTATTCGCCCTTTTTCCATAATTTTTCTAGTTTCAATCTCTCTCTCACTGACAGTTTGTATCTTTTGTAGAGGAGGAGTTTCTGGCCCAGTTCAACATTCCCGAGCAGGAAGCTTTACGAGGGGATTCCGAGGATACTCAAGGGGAGTTCGATCCTTCTTCCGAAGACAGAGATGTGAAGGAGGGGATTCTTAATTCACTGTTGGGTAAGACTAGCCCACCCACAACAGTTGGTGGTTCTCGGGCCGTGTTTACGAATTCAGAAGTGATGACTCCCGTAAAGGATGCGACTCCTCCGAGGGGGCATGTTCCGGTGACTTTGTCTCCGAGGGGTCATACATTCCAGGAGCCCGTTCCTCCCAGTGGATCCGGGGGGCAGTTCTCGTCTCGGACGGTGGGGGAAGCTTATCAGGATATTCTCCGGTTTTTCGCCTCCTCCAGTTCAACACCCGCCGAGGGGTACCAATTTTTGTACACCAGTCTTAACTGGTTGGGGCTCATGGTAAGCTTCTCTAAATTAATCCTCTGAAATTACATGATATATCTCTGTTAAATTCTTTATTGTTGACTTCTCTGTAGATTGGAAAGACTCGGGAGGCGGTCACTGCCGTTGAAGAGCGCGGTCGGAAAGACCTAGAGGAGTTAGAAGTACATCGGGCGCAATTGGCACCTCTCTTAGTCCGGGATAAAGAGAGTCAAACTAGGGAGGACATTCTTCAAACTAGGATTTCCGACTACGAATTTGCTCTTAATGAAGCAGAGAAGACGAGGGCGAATTTGCAAGGTAACTTAAACGCTGCCGAGTCCGCTTATAAAAAGATGGAGGCGTCCGAGAAGGCTGCAGCAGCTAAGATAGCTCTTCTGGAGAATGAAAGGAAGGAGTCCGAGGGGGTCTTTACTGCTCGTATTGCGGCTCTCGAGAAGGCGGTGGCGGACGGGAATGAGAGAGAGAGGGTTCTCCAGGAGACATTGGGCCAAGTTACTGATAGGGCTGAGTCAGCTGAAGAAAAGTTGGTAAACTTTCTTTCTCCCGAGGACGTGCAAGCTAAGGTGGATGCAGCCGTTCAATTCGCTCAGCGGGAGATTTCACGACAGCAATCAGGAGTATCCGAGATGCCTTCTCACGAGCTCTTGACATGCCACCTTTTATGGGGTTATCTGGAGTGTGCTAGGTTGGCTAAGTCTTTGATAAGGTCGGAGGTTGACTTCTCAAAGTCTTTTGACCTTCGTAAGCTGAAGAGGCCAACTCCCGATGATTGCCAGTACTTTGTGGGGAGATTTGGGGGTTTACTATCTTCTCGGGATTCTCCGGCACCGTCTCCGATGCGATCTGCCACTAGTCCGAGTCCGAGGGCTAGTGGTTCCGGGGGGGTATTTTCTCCAATTTCTCGTCTCGCTCCATTGGGTACTTCTGCTGAAGAGACAACTTCTCCCCTCCCTCCTTCCACGGGAGCTTAGTCTTGCTCTCTTTTATCTTTTGTGTTTTTTTTTTTAAATAAATGTTCTTTGTATCTATTACCCCTTCTGAGGGCTCTTCGGCTTAAATAAATATTTTTGTTCAATTTCCTTTTTCTATTTTTTGGTTTTATAATTAAAATTTAACTAAATCAGATAATGACAATTCTTATAAGGTTGATGACTAAGTAAGCTTCCTAAGTAGGAGGTGTTGCTTTGCATGGTTAAGTAGGGTACGTGTCATTCTTAATCAAAAAGTTTTTCAACACGTGTCCCTTAGTTAACATAATAAGAATCTAAACTTCTTCTTTTAACCAAGAGTTTAGAGAGTATATATGTACTTAAGCTTTTTACCAATTATGCACTTATCTCTACTTTTGTAATCATAATTAATCATTGATTTTCTTTCATAATTGCAAGTACTAAGATAATACTTACCTGATACGATGATGCCTCCTTATTATAGAAGAAGCGGTTCAGCTTCGTCTTGTAGTTCTTCTCGGGATACCGCTCGGAGTCCTTCTGGATCATCAAGGGTTCCTCCGAGGGACAATCTATCCGAAAATCAAGCGACACTTGGTGCTAGTTCCTCTCTTGGAGTGGCTCGTAGGACTCCATCTACAAATTCACGTAGAGTCAACCATATCAGGGAGATGTTCATGAGTAGGGAGCCATATCCTTTGGCGGATGAGTCTTCGGAGTTCGATTTGATTCCTCTTAACCCATCAAGATTGATAGGTAGAGGACGTGTAGGATCCACTATGAGTACAGAATGTGAGAACTCGGTAAGATCTCTTTTCACTGGTTATAACTTAGATTTCGAAGATTATGACATAATAGTGCCTTCCTCGGGCCAAAGGGCTTACGCACCCCCCTCGGGTTACATGACCGTTTATACCGAACAGATGCGTTGCGGGTTGCGGATGTTTTTTCACCCCTTTTTCCAAATACTTTTTCGGTATTGGCAGGTGTGTCCGAGTCAGTTAACACCAAGTTCCTATAGCCATTTGATGGGGTACATCCTTCGTAGTGAGCTTTTAAACCTTCCAATGTCCCCTTATCGGGTGGGAACAATATTCACCCTTCGACCTTGCTCAGAGGGGACTCCCTTTTTTAGCTTGACCTATAGGGACAAGGAAAATACCTTCACTCGTGTATCCAGCTCCCACTCTTGTGGAGGGGATTGGAGGCAGAGATTTTTCTTCGTCCGTCCGAGAGGTCAGTCAGCCAGATCATGGGGGGTACCCATCCGATGGGGTCTGGGATATATTGCTCCCAACCTTGAAACACAAGGGCAAGTGAGGGAGATATTGCTTCACTCGGGACTTTTCTCTGGTTCTTATGACATATCCGGGCTACTGGATTTCCCCGAGGCCCTGATTTTGGCAGGTTTACAAGAGGGGGTGGAGGGATGTACTCCTATTTCTCGTCCTCTTCACAGTAACTTTCATTTTCGTAAGTTCTATTAATCATTCTTTAACTTGTAAATTTTATAAGTGCCCTCGGACCGTTTTCCTACTGACATCTTTTGCAGGAGCGGAGATGGGAGCATTTTCCCTCGGGTCTTCTACCGACGTTTTCCTTGGGAGAGTATTGCATGGTAGTCCCGGGATGGTGGAGATTGGTAATTCCGTTCCTCTCGTGAATGAGGGCATGGTTGAGATTTCCTCGGAGGAGGAGGAACCTGTAGCAGCCCCCCCAGTCAGTTATATAATTCCTCCGGGGCCGTCAGATACGATAGCGGCTCTTTCCCCAGCAGACTTTCACGGGAATCCTATAGTGTCACAGCCTAGTCCTCGTAGCCCTGCCATGGTGAGCGTGTTAGAGGAGTATCTTCTCTCCCCTGGCACAGAGGTCTTGCCGCCCCGGGAAGATATCCCTGATCGTATTCCTGTACCACCGCCCGAGGAGCAGCCTTCCCTCGGGAGAACTCTTCCCCCTGGGGATAGTCGGGATGTTTCTCTTCTTGGATCAGAGGTGGGATTTTGCCGAAACTTTCTCAGCGGTTTATTGAACGTAACAAATTGTGAACTGATAAAAACCCTTTCGGTACCCGTTCTCCAAGATTTAGCCTGTAAAGACCTGTGTGAGGTATTTATTCATTTTATTTAATACTAACCTGTCTTCCGGTCTGATGCCCCTCGCTTTGTTTTTTGACCAGATTTATATGGTGTTGGATGCTCTTGGTTCTTACGGAAGCTCCTCTTCAGATCCAGGTTTGGTATATCGTCGTCGGGACGAGTTAGAGCAAGGTCTCTTGGAGGCTCAAGTGGAGATAACTCATTTGAAGGAAGTTCACGAGTCCGCTCAGGAGACTCATATCCATGCGTTACAATCCGAGAAGGATAAGGCGTGGGAATTAGAACGCCAATTAGTGCTTGAAAGAGCTCGTGTATTGAATTTAGGGAGGAGCATTGAGGTGTTACGTGGCCAAATGCGGTCCTCGGAGGAGCAACTAACACAGGTTACGATGGAGAGAGATGCCTTGAGTCAGCAGTTGCTAGGAATAACTCGTTCTCATGGGGTAGAGGTGGTTATGGCCCGAGTCCAAGCTGTGCTGGAGGTGGTGGGTCCATCCAATCTTCGTGAGTCTCTTCGGGGTGAGATGCGTGATTTAGTGCACATAGGCTATAAATTGTGCCAAGACGCCGTACAAGCTTCGCCAGAGTTCCCTTCGGGCTTGCTCCTTCCTGAACTCAACATCCGTCAAGTCTCCGAGGAGTTTCTTCCTTCACCTAGTGGAGATTTTGCGGTCGGAACTGTGTTCTTTGATGACCCATTCTCTCTTTCCGAGGAGCAGCGCAGAAGACTCGTCCGAGAGGGGAAACGTCCCATGGGAGGGTCTTAGCTTGTAGATGAATGTTATATAGTTTAGTTCATAATACAGAGGGTTTTTAGTATTATCGGGTTGTCCCGATGTCTCATATATAGAGCCATCATTTTGTCGGACAACTCTTATTTCTTTTGTACTATAGCCCCTCGTATATGAACACTCTTTTTATTCATGCATGATTATTACATTAAGCATAGTACTTTCTAAGGTTGCTTGCGTTCCACATGTTGCGAAGTATTGCCTCCTCGGAGTTGGCAAGCCAATAAGTCGTCGGTCCCACAATTTCCACTATCTTGTAGGGTCCTTCCCATCGTGGATCTAGTTTACCCACATTCTTAGAGGCCCCGACTCGTTTCATCACTAAATCTCCAACTTGAAAGGTTCGGGGTTTTACCTTGGTATTATAATATCGTGACATCCGAGCCTTGTATTCTTCCATTCGGAGGGCGACTCGGGTTCTTTTTTCTTCGAGAAGATCAAGGGCAAGGGCTAAGTTTGAGCCATTGGCCACTTCCTCGTATTCCTTGACTCGCCAGCTTTCTATGGAGACCTCCGAGGGCAAAACAGCTTCACACCCGTAGGATAGACTAAAAGGGGTTTCGCCCGTAGCAACACTTTGCGTGGTCCGATAGGCCCACAATATCCCGGGTATCTCCTCAACCCACTTAGCTTTATGCCAATCAAGTCGGGCATTCATGTTCTTCAAGAGGGTTCCGTTGGTTCTTTCTACTTGGCCATTTGCTTGAGGGTATCCCACGAAGGCAAAGCGATGTTTTATCTCCCAATGATCGCACCATTTTTGTAATCCTTGGTCAGTAAACTGCAAACCGTTGTCACTTACCAGGCTCCGAGGGACACCAAAGCGACAAATAATACTCCTCCAGAGAAAATTGATGACGACCCCTGGGGTTACTCTAGCCAGGGGTTCCGCTTCCACCCATTTGGTGAAGTAGTCAACGGCTACTAATTGAAATTTCTTTTGACCGGCATCGGGAATAAGAGGTCCCAGTATATCAATACCCCACTTGGAGAATGGGCAAGGGGTCAAATGGGGTTCCCAATGAGCTGTAGGTTGATGGGTCCGAGGGGCGTATGCTTGGCAGGATTTACACCTTTCGGCATGGCTTTTGCTGTCTTTGGTCATCGTGGGCCAGTAATAGCCTTGTCGAATCAAGCGTCCGACCATGCTTTCACTACTGGTATGGCTTCCGCATACCCCCTCGTGAGTTTCTGCTAAAGCTAGTTGGGCCTCCTCTTCATTAAGGCATCGAGCATGGGGGCATGAGTATGTCCTTCAGAAGAGTATCCCGTCTTTAAGGAAGTATCGGAGAGTTTTTCTGAACATCATTCGCTGAATATTCTTGTTCGAGGAGTATCCCTCGGGATTCTGCAAATAAGCTTTGATAGGGGTCACCCAGCTAGATGAGGGATCTGAAATGGTATTCACCTCTTGGCCTTCGCTCTTTTCAGATTCATTGACATGAAGTAGAGTAATCTTCCGAGTATGTATTGCAGCTGTTTGTGTAGCCATTTTGGACAAAGCGTCCGCCTCTTGGTTTTCTTTTCGGGGAATTTGAATTATATCATATTCTTCAAACCATTCGGATCTTTGACGAACAACTCGGAGGTACTCTTGCATTCTTTCTTCTTTTGCCTCATATGACCCCTTAATTTGCTGAACAATCAGTTCGGCTCCGAGGAGGGTTTTGCTGACGTAATATACCGGGTGATGTTCTCCCTCCTGTTCTTTGACTAAGACAGCGCTAATAGCCTCTTCTCCGACTGATAAATACAGAAACAACTCTTCTTGGGGTATAGGTTTTACCAGCAAAGGTGGTTTCAACATATACCTTTTCAATTCTTCGAGAGCTTCCTCGCATTGAGGGGTCCACCGAAATTCCTTGACATTTCGAAGTATCTTGAAGAAGGGAAGTCCTTTCTCTGCAGACTTGGAGACAAATCGACTCAACGAGGCCATTCTTCCAGTTAATTTTTGGACATCTTTCACCGTCCTAGGGGTAGGTAACCCCATGATAGCTTCTGCTTTTTCGGGGTTTACTTCGATTCCCTTCTCCGTAACCATAAATCCCAAAAATTTTCCTCCTCGGATACCAAAAGAGCACTTCCGAGGGTTAACTTTCATGCCAAAGTTGTTCATAATGACCAACGCTTTCCGTAGGTCCTCGGGATGTTCTTCGGCAGTGTTACTTTTAACTACAGTATCATCTACGTAAACCTCTACTGATTTCCCAATAAGTCCTGCGAACATAAGACTTACTAACCTTTGGTAGGTAGCTCCCGCATTCTTCAGCCCAAATGGCATGACTAAATAACAAAATGTGTTTGCATCTGTGATGAAGCTGGTCTTATCTTGGTCAATAGTCGCCATTGGGATTTGGTTATACCCTTGGTCTCCATCTAAAGTTGATAGTAGCGCGCACCCTGCGGTAGAATCAACTAGCTGATCTATGCTCGGTAAGGGATAACAATCTTTTGGGCATGCTTCATTGAGGTTGGTAAAGTCAACACACATTCGCCATCTTCCTCCATGCTTGGGTACTAGCACGACATTAGCTAACCATTCGGGATAAATGACTTCTCGAATTTTTTTCAAACTAAGAAGGCGTTGTATTTCCGATCGGATAATCTTGTTGCGCTCGGGTCCCATTTTCCTTTTCTTCTGTTGGACAGGTTTAGCCCCGGGCTTTACGTTAAGAAAGTGTTGACATACCTTATTGCTGATTCGCCCGGGTGGTCCACCTTCCCATGCAAAGAGGTGATGAAACTGTTTGAGGAGAGAGATCAGTTGACCTTCTATGATTGGAGCCATATGGGTGCCTATTTTGATTACTTTCTCGGGGCTTCCTTCTACTAATTCCACCATTTTTAACTCTTCCACAGGTTGGACTCGTGTTTCCTCGGTTTTACACTTTTTGTTCTTTCCGAGTGAGGGTCCGTCCTCTTCTGAGGGAATGGCATTCATGCAGCATTCTCTGGCTTTCGACTGACTTCCTCGGACTTCTCTGATTCCCGAAGAAGTGGGGAATTTCACTTTAAGATGCAGAGTGGAGGGGATAGCCTCAAAGGCCCGAATAGATGGTCTTCCGCAGATGACATTATATGTTCGTGAGGAAGCTTCCACTACCCAAAACTTAATAGATTCCGTTCTTCGAAGGGCTCATTTCCCCCATGACATTGGAAGAGTAACAGTTCCGAGGGTTTGACAGGCTTCTCCTGAGAATCCTACTAGCGGGACCTCAACGGTTTCCAACGTTTCTTGTTTCAACCTCATAGCAAGATAGGTAGGTAAGAAGAGTACATCCACGGAGCTGCCCGTATCTATAAGGATCCGTTGGATTTCATACCCGTAGATGACAGCAGAAATAACCAATGGATCTTCGTGAGGGTATATTACGTCCATAAGATCCTCGGGCCCAAAAGTGATGCTAGGCAGATTTGATCCTTGAATGGAGCAGACAGACAATCCTTGTTCTGCTCGTCGGGCTTCTTTCAAATATTTCTTCTTTTTACCCTGAGGTGTCATGGAAATTTCACCCCCTTCAATCATATTGATCGTTCTCCCTGTTGGGGGGTTGTTTTTGTAAGAGTTAGGTGGAGGAGGCAAACTCTGATACCCTGTCGTTTTCTCTCGTGAATTTTGCCGACGATCTTTAATTCTCTCTTGGGATCGGAGGCGTTCAGTTGTCCCTTCTCGTGACTTCCGACTAGGTATCCTTTCTTCCCTTTCTTGTTCTTCCTCCTCTCTTCGTGATCTCTTCCAAACATGGGCTTTGGGCTCCTCGGGGTTATTTTCCTTGAGGTAATTCTTCAAATACCCTATTTCTAACAGACGGAGCACCTCTAGACGAAGGGTAGTACATTCTTCCGTAGTGTGCCCGTAAGTTTTATGGTACTTACAATATTTCCCAGTCTCGGTTAGGGAATTTAGTCGGTCTGGGCCAGTGTAACTCGTTGCTACCCCTCATTATATTGAGCACTTCTGGCGGGGTAACAGTCATTGGAGGCAGGTGCACGGGTCGGAGGAACTTCTTAACCACTCCTCCTTCGTTCTTGCGCTGAAGAGGTTTTCCTTCCTTATTCTTTTCTTTGGCCTTTGCCTCTTTCTCGACGCGCTCTAGGTGTTCATTATCCTCCTGCTCCATTTGCTTCTTTGTTCCCTCTGCCTCTTCCATCAAGATATGGATTTCTGCCTTTTGCATTAGTTCATTCATGTCCGTGATCCGATTTCCCATAAGGTATCTAAAGAAATCCCCCGTTCGGAGTCCCTGAGTTAATATGTCCGCCATAATGGTCGGGCTAACGTTGGGAACATCAAGTGCTTCATCCGTGAAGCGCTTTATATACTCTCGTAAGGATTCATCTTTTTTCTGTTTAATAGTGAATAGGTGTGTGGCAGATTTAGGGTACCTTCGATTGCAGGCGAATTGTCGTACGAACAAATGGGCTAATCGATCAAAGCTCGTAATAGAACAAGGTGGAAGGTGAGTAAACCAGGCTTGGGCCCGCCCTCCGAGGGTAACAGGAAACACGCGGCATAACACGTGGTCAGGGGCAGAAGAGAGGTCCATTCCGGCCAGATATTGATGAATGTGATCATGTGGGTCCCTTCCATCAGCTTCTCCAGTGTATAACAGGATATTGACAGGTCGCATCCCCGAGGGGATAGAAGCTGAAGCGATTTCGGGAATGAAAGGAGTGGTCTTGAATGTAGGATCCTCTTCAGGGACCATGGTCTTCTTTAGGTCACCTAATTCTTTTCGTAAATCATCCATCATTCCCCATAAGGAATGTTCAACCTCTCCTCGAT
Source organism: Linaria vulgaris (assembly GCA_948329865.1). Taxonomy (NCBI): domain Eukaryota; kingdom Viridiplantae; phylum Streptophyta; class Magnoliopsida; order Lamiales; family Plantaginaceae; genus Linaria; species Linaria vulgaris. The sequence continues at coordinate 82,322,301 of OX415253.1, forward strand.
ACTCCGAGGGGCGAAAAATTTCTTCTCGACCCCTCTATGGAATTCTTTCATGACACACATACCTTCGAGGCATCTGTCGGGATTCTCGTTGCCAAGGATTCGAATTTGGGTTCCACGCCATCGGAGGTACATCTCCCTCCGAGGGGGAATTCCCATTCTCGAAGAGCACAGAGGATGTGTGTCCGATAGGTTCATTCCTCCGGGGTGTTCGTGCAGCATCTATAAGTCTTTCGTAAACAGATCAGGGAATATTAATAAAATCTCTAGTACCTGGTTCGTAATTGGACAAAGTTTCTTCTGAGTCGCTGTTCGAGAAAGGAAGGTTGTCACTTTCGAAAAGATCGTCCATCCTAGCTGACATCTGCTTGAATTCTCTCGAGGACAGATATTATGGCGTTCCCACAGACGGCGCCACTTTGTTAACGGGTTTGGAATTATTTCCTATTTAACGGAAGATATTTATTTGGGTCGGAACGCCCTGTCCGTGATTCAGAGGCAATGACAAGTGGAAATAATAAGAATAACTGCAAGAATATTCCCTTCCTTTATTCACTGAACTTTTCCTCCTCTCTTTCTTTTTATGTATCTGAATGTCAAGTTGTAGTAAGTAAGCTGAGTTATCTTAGGTTCTTTTTTCTTCTACTGATCACCTCCCTTTATATAGACTCTGGTAGGGACAGGTGTTATTGTGCATGTGCTTTGGTAAGGACAGGTGTTGTCGTTACCTTGATACAGGTGTTTAAAATAAGGATAAGGTTTATCTTTTATCGACTAAGCGCTGACTAGATTTAATCTTCATCTCTTCTGATAGCTCCGAGGGCCTTTGATGTAGATTGTTTTGATAGAGCTATTCTTCCGAGGGCTTTTATTTCTCTTTCTTGATTCGGGTCTTTTCTTCAACAATCAGGAGTGATCTCTGTGGATATAGATGTGATCTCCGAGGACCTAGTGTGATCTCCGAGGACATGGTGTGATATCCGAGGGTTGTATTTGCTTTATTTTAAGTGAGATTTTTTCATCGGAGTCCTCGGAATATGTTATTTGGGCACTATGTTATTTACTTCTGATTTTTCTCCGAAAATGGGTCCTCGGGTGATGGTCCGAGTGTCGTCTTTTCCGAGGAGTGTTCAGCAAGGAAGTTTTCTTGTAAGGTCATGGGACTCGGGGTCCATCGTGGTCCCTCTTGGCGTATTGGTGGATATCGGAGTCGTACGGATCCATCGGGGTTTGCTCTTTTTCCGATGCCGTGTTGATATCTGTTTTTTATTCACCGTTTGACTTTCCAAGGGACGCTTATGTTTCTCCTCGTGTGCTCTTGTAAACCTTTTCGGGTCAGTGACCGAAAGGTAGGGCAATCCTCCGATGGGTTTTTTTTATAGGTACATCTCATCGGAAGTACTCGTGATAATAGTATTGTCCCTGTACTGTTTTTTCCGAGTAGGAGTAATCTTCTTTATTTTATTTTTAAGGTTAACAATTAAGTAATAGCACATGTGAATTGATATCATTTTACATCGAATGGTGCTCTTTATAGAGAGGTTTTTCCAACATATTACACTATTTCAATAGTGTTTATAATAATTATTATTACTATACTAAATAGTAATCTTAAATATAGGTACAATTTTTTCGGCCACATGTATGTATTATTTATAACAGCTACTTAATTATTATTTCTTATTTTAGTTGAAGGATCCAGCCAAACAAGCTGAATAAAAAACTAAAAATGGATATTCTACTTCTATGCTTTTGTCTTCTCGCCAAGGCTAGGTGGTCCACGGGAAGAGTAGCTAATTAATTGATATATTAATCTTTAATTGATTTAAGGACTTTTTTTGCTCGACCCCCTGTGTGGCCTATAGAAAAAAAAATACCACAAAACTTCCAAAGGGTTCCAAAAAATTCAAAAAATACTATGACGAACATATAAGATATAGAAAATTTGACTGAAAATACATTTAATTTCGAGCTCTAATATTATACATGAACATGCACCATGCATGTTATTCAAGTCAAACTGAGTACTTGGACTAGTTATAATTTATCTTATAAGTTATGACAGCTAAAGCTAATCAAGTCATTCCAATAAGCCATCTCAAAGATTCGACAATTTTAAGTGAGATAATTTCTTTATTTAACATTTAAGAGCAACGTAAACGTGTTCGGATAAATTGATCCTATTAGTTTTGACTTCTCTAATCTCTAATACAAATGGCCAAACAGCACAACTAATTGGCAATTAAAATTTAACAAGTTATTTCTAATTTACTTTAAACAAGGTCTAATAAACTAAACCTAATTTCACCATCATTTGGTTGGATTAATTTCATGAATATATGCTTAGACTTACGCACAAAGAAGTCTGTGTAGAATTAATCTACAATAAGCTAAAAACATAATGCTACTCATTTCTTGTATCTTAATGTTATCATGCATGGTTAATTAAAGATAAAGATTTCATATATCTTACAATGTGTATTAACTTTCCTATGCTCTGTTTCAATTGTGAATTAAGTAATTAGATTAGTAGCTGCTGGGTTTAGGGCATAGGGTTTGGCTCTGTCCCAAACTGAAGCATTAAGCAAATTAATTTATAACAGCTTCTTGACTAAGGTGGTCTCAATCAATTAAAATCTCACACCTAATTAGAGTTACAGGTTTTTTTTCATTAAAAATATATATATACTTATATATATACTTATATATATATATATATATATATACTTGAGACAATGATATTAAACGTTAATGCAAGTTATGTAATTGTGTTGTGTATTCAGATCCTTTTGTAAAAAAAAAAAAAAAAAAATCCAATTTTTTTATTGATATGAGATATTTAAGAGGGGCCTAGTGTCAAGCAGTGAATGGGCCACATGACATCAAGCCTCCAAAGTAAAACTTGATTTAGGCCATTCCATACAACCTACGTCGGATAGGCCATTCAACGTGACTTGGGCTTTACAAAAAGCCTTATGTAAATTGGCCACAACTCACATGAGGGCAAAATTCGACATATCGGGACAAGGGAAAATGTGGTACGCGATCCTACACTTTGAGACCTTTAAATACACGGGTCCCAAAAATAAAGGTAAGTCACTTTTATAGTTCATGTTTATCTCTTAAGAATATCGAATTGTCCATAGTATATAGATCTAGGCTCACTTCAACATGGCCAATCCGATATACAAAGATTTGATATACTATCTGGATTCGATATATATATAATATTCGGACGTAGTTCGAATTCGACATGCATTCTTTATAGTTTATACACATTGCTGACTTAAATATCAGATGAGTTTCGCAAGCCTAATGCAGATTTAGTTTACGTGCTTGACCTTTGTAGGTGTGTTTTAGACGAAGCCTACCTACAAAGTAGTTCAAGGCTCGAGATCAACCTTCTTGGAGTGTTAAAATATCTTTTCAGGATTGGAGGCGAAAATACACCACAACATATATCTTGCGTCTATAATCAAAATGGACGCAAAGAATAAAAATTGCAGAGTATGAAGCGAAACCCTATTCCCTAAACATAATGGTGATTTTCTCCATTACTTTCGTAATCATAATTTTTTTCGAGTTGGTTGTTACAACTATTAAGCAACACAAGAACAATATAGTTAAATAACCTTTTAAATTCAAAAACTGTCCCAAAATTCGGATTTGAGAAGTTAAACTTTAGTAGAGCCGTACGTAGTGAGGCAAGATAAGATTCCAGTAAATTAGTTGTATTTCTTCGGACTTATATAATTGCAATTCTGTCGTCTTTTGTTTTCATTTTGCCCATTTTAACGCTATAGGACGTGTCAGACGTTTCTTTAATAAGTAAAATTTATCCACAACAGTTGGATAAATATCTATTTTCCATGCCCAAGAGTGATCGAGACCCATCAGTGTACAGTTGTATACTGATACTTTTGTCGTTTGAAATATAACTTTATAATATATATATATATATATATATATATATATTCTATTATAAAAATAATTGAGCGGGTAAAAGAACCACAAACTTACATTTCAGGAAAATGTTTGTAAATAGTAAATTAATTCATGTCAAATGTATGTTATTCGATCATCTTTGTAAGAAAAACAAAAGGTATAAGTTCTTCTTAATCAACATAGGTCGTATCCTTAAATTATTTTAGTTTTTCTCAGCAATTATATTGCATAACTAATTCTTTTAGTATATACCTACACTTTGGCAATGACAGCAACAAATATAATTTATTACATCTTGTCATATACGTTTCTTTATTATAATAATAATATAAAAAAAAAAAAAAAACATGACCAAATGTGATATAGAAGTCTTCCTCACGATGTTCTGTTTGTGACTCAATTAGTTTCGTGTACCTCCTGTAGTCTAAATAGATATTTTGAGGAGAAGAAAAAAACAGTATTAATGATCAGATTAATTCCTATATCCCAACAATGAGAAATAAGCTTCCAGTATATTAGGCTTAATTATCCATACAATATATTGTTCAATAATTTCTAAATAGACCTATAAATTTATTCATAAGTTCTCTCATCCTCACTAACAGTTTCACCTATTTGTTTTGGTGTTTCAAGTTGTTTGTAGTTAAAGTCTAGAAAACGAAACTAAAATATAAATCGCAAATGAAAGAACAATAAGTAAAGATAAGTAAAGATACTCATATGATGATTACATCAGTACATGTACAAATATCTCCTCTTTGTTCCTACTTGCTCAAAATTATTTCTTGCACAAAATTTTAATTAACCATCTAAACATAACCTATTCCACTTCTTATTTCTTAAAGCAAAAACTACCAAAGTCTCTATAAACAAATAAAACATCTAAATTAATCTACAAGAAAATAATCCGATCATTGTCCGATGATAAAGGACTCCGCCGTGGCCTGAACTCCTCACACCGACCACCACCGCTCTCACGGCGGCGCTGTAAAGATTCCAACACCCTTTGGGTGGAAGTCTCTATTTCCTTCATCTCATCCATATATATTTGCCGGTCTCTACACTCCAAACTGCAGAATCCCATCTCACCCCTGCACACATACAACAATCAAATAAATAAATAACTTAAACGCAATTCAAGTCATAAATCTTAAACTTTTAAAATTAAAAAATTAAATTCATTATGGTATTAGAACCAGAACCCGATCGAATGATATTTTAGTCAACTTATACATTATATCTAGTGCCAGACGTAATAAAAAGATTGTTACACTTTTCTTTACTAGCTTAAACTTTTAGATGAGACGACAAAAATTAAATAATGCAAATAAAACCAAAATTGGGTTGATTAATATCTTACTTGTACATGTAAACTTCTTCATCTAGACTTAGGACCTTGCCACATAGATGGCACGATTGAAGAAAGCCGTAACGATGTTGATCCGTACGATGATGATGACTAGTTAAATTGGGCTTTATTACAACCTTTGACGAGTTACCATTATTACCAAGATTTGTAAGTAGGATCCTTAATCCATCAGAATCGGTAAAAGAGTGCTTATTTTTCTTACTCCATGTTATAGAGGATAACATTTTTTCTTTTTTTTTTTGAGGTCTCAGTGCTTGTTGTGCTTGTCAGATAGGTATTTCAGTATGTCTGAAAACTCTGAATCTGTATGCACAATCAGTGAGTGAGTTAGTGATACTGTGTGTGTGTGTGTGTGTGTGAAACTGTGTGCTGGGATGAAGGTTGTAAGGTGGAGGTGAAGTGGGTACTTATTGATGAATTTAATGAGGGAAGGGAACAAAAGCAAAAGTTGGCACATATTTGGTACACGTGCTGTGATGCTACTGCTTTATCTTGCTTTGTGTATTTTTATTTCACCTGTTGTTTTTCACTTTTTTGTTTTTTTCCTATGTACTGTGACGTGACACTGTTTTGTGTCGCTTTGTGAATTTTATGTAAGGGTTCTTAGGAAATTAAACCCTTTGTTGTTTAAGCTATATTGCAAATTACATCCAATAAAAGAATGAATTTGGCAATATATTCCGTGGTTTTTACTTTTTACAAGTAGCTAAATCAACCGTTCCCTTTGATTAGTTTTGTGTTCTACTCTTGATATTTAATGACTACCACCTTTGGTACTTTAATACGTCATTTTGTGTAATTTCAGATTTATTTGATGTACTTGTTCGTGTTTTTTATAGATAAAGTATAATAAAGTATAATTTCAGAGGGTTATTCACCTATTTATTTCTTGTAAAGAGTAATTGTCTAAATTAACTTAACACGGTGTTTAAATTTTAATTTACCAATAGCCTTTTATGTAATTCAATAAACGTGATAGTTGTGTCGCTATTTTTTTATTTTCTAATTTCTGACTCGGATGACGTGTGACAAGTGACAACTACTTTAATTGATTTATACCTTGAAAAGTCCGCAGTTCAGGAGTGATAGGTAATAATATTTAAAAAAAAAAACAATAATACAACTCATACTGGATTACTGGGGATGTGACTGCATGCTCTGTTTCACATTTTTTAATTTTTAATGACGTGTTCACCTTTCTGTTTAGACCATTAACATATTTTAATATCGTAAGTTTTTGTCATTAATTTTACATTCATTCACGTCATCATGATATAATCAACTATAAAATAGTGTCACCATGAAATCATTAACTAGAAGATTTGTATTAGATTACATCTTTATAATGACCCAACGACTTTTCTTTTTCTTCTGATAATTAACAATCCAGAGTAGTTGTGATTCAAGTATACATCTGTATATGAGAACAGATGGAAAAAAAAGTTTGGTGAATTTTCAAACAAAACCAAAAAATGCAAACCATCATTCCGAGCCTATGTTTCTAATGGTGGCATGGGAAACAAAACACTGGTTTTCCTTTCTCTTATTGTAATTGAGTACATATATTATTTTGTCAATTTCAAATTAGAAGTTCATATGTTTTTCTTTCTTTAGATACAGATTGTTCTCTTGCAGCCAGTTCGGTTATATAACTAACATTCTTGCAACAAATTAACTAACTTTGCCAACGTGGTTGAAATGTGGTTCCTTGATAGCATTGACCTTATTATATCAGGTTTGATAGTTTGTTGCAGCGATTAACATTTTGAATTATATGAATACTAAAGAATCATAATTAGTCTATGTCAAACATTGCTTTTCTTTTTTGACGCATTATGCCTAACATTGTCGAAAATCAGCAAATAATGCTAAACGCATCTGTTTAATTATTGTGCTAACAAGAAAGCCTACACGGTTGTAGCAAAAAATCTCAAAAGTCCAAACGCAACAATCAAATTTGTCCAAGTGACAAAGGATAAAATTCTCCCATTTGGGATAATATTGACTACGACTGCCACCCTAGGTTAAACTATGGCATACTTTACTCAAGTATCGCTAGTGGGATTTATTTATTTACAAACTGAATTTTCTACAGATGAATGCTTTTAAATAATTGATCAAAGAATACTAAAGGAAAGTTTTTAAACACTTTCCGAAAAAGTACCAAAATCATGTCAAAATATACCATTTCAGAAATAATGTATTCTTACATTTCAATAAAAAATTAATTCATAAAAAGAAACAATTTATTCGAGTTTACACTTCACAGTATTGTTTAAAAAACCTTTTAACATAGCAAAACATCTCTATAATATTCAACAGATCGGACATACAAACCAAAATCAAAACTTCGACACGTGCTTTAAATGTAAATACTATTTGTACTGCAACTCAACTATGCTTGGTATGTAGATTTGCCAAAGATACAAATATTACAAATTCCAAACTTCAGCTTGTATTCCCACGTGCATATTGAGAAATAAATTCACAATCACTTGTTGTGCTACAAGCTCACAATAGCATACTACAATACTGAGACAAAATTGAACTGCAACTTGTGTTTGAAGTTCAAAAAGCTAATAAAATCTCAGACCAAAAATGAAAAGGTAATAAAGAAAGAAGCCATTTCAGTAACATGAAACACAATTTCAATTGATAGTCTAGGAGAGGTAAATATAATACCTGTTATAGGTAAAGCTGAATCAGCTCGTCGCTCACTACAGACGGAGTTAGAACACCTAAATCGGTGAAAAGTAAGGTAAGATATTGTGGAGGCGTATAATCCCGTGCAGATGTCTCTACCTCAACCTTTGATGGAATTGGTACTCCAAAATCAATAGGACGCAAAGCAGGCACCATGTCTTTTTGATCCAATGGATATAAACGAGCAAACTGTAGCACAAACATTAGAGTGAAACTTGGTATATAGACAAACAGATTCAAAGTCCAAACAAGCACTAATCACATGCTTTAGGATGCTAAACATCAAGGTCAAAGCAATCACGAGATGCAGTAACTATTAGTTTTTTCTGTCCAAATGATCGTTACTCAAAATATATTCTGCGAAAGATCAAATCTACAACATTTAAGATTAAATCAACTTTGGGCATGGCAGAGCAGATATAAATTATGGAAGCACAATTACGATGTACGACTTTATGGAAGAAAAAAATCAAAGGATTATATATAACTCAGTATGACGAAGTTATAATTATATTTATTTAACACCTCACTTTACCCGAGGCCCTACGGATTCTTCTAGAGAACTCAAAATGATAAACCCATAACAACAATCCAATTTGAGACTTCAAAAATACAGAAAAGTGTTGCTGCCCGCACAGAGTAATCTAAGTTTAATACTTCAATTACCTTGTAACTTTCGGCCGCCACGTAAACTGGTTTGTTCATGCTTTTAGCAACCAACGCAATTTGGTAGGTACCCATCATATTTATTATCCCACCACTTTCTACAACTCCATCTGCACCCACAAACACCATGTCCACTTCATCCATGCTGTATGCCACGGCAGAGTCAATTAAGAGCTTAACAGGAACGTCAAGCTTGGCGAGCTCATTGGAAAACCGTAGTCCAGTTCTGTCTGGCCTCCCCTCTGCATTGGAAGTCGTATGAATATGGTGTTTCTAATTTAGACAAGTCAATTACTACAATACATATGAGAATGTAGAATAGAACCAAACTACCATGAGAATGCAGAATACTTCATTCTAAAGGTCAAATCTCATTTATCGATTCTATATAATTTGACACAAGAAAGTTGCTTCCAAGAATGCACACCTGTACAAAAAACTCGAAAGAGTTTTTTATTCTGAGCTGCTGTTTTCAGAACCTCCAGCACCACTCTGGAGAAGCCATGCACCAAAATGGTACAACCATCCAAAATGAAATCTTGACTAAGCATTGCAATTATTCTCCTAGCCTGACATATGAAATATAATTAACAGCTTTCAGGATGATTTGATAGATTCAAACTGGCCCATGAAGAATAACAGGCACTTGATAGTCCAAACAGTATCTAGCAATAGGCACCTTATATGATATCTCCCCGAACTTCTCAGCACGTTCAATCAGACGTGATTTTGCTGAATTGAAGTCCTCATATTCCAAGGCAGAAGTTCTCGTGACATAGCGCATGAACAGATCACAGCCAGCTGTTAAAGAGATCGAGGTAGTATCCCATGACTGCATAAAAAATGCAGGTCCCATAAAGTTATTGTTCAGTATAGTAGCCTTGACTGTATTATCAGCCAATCATCTAACTCACCGAGTAAATCATGTACATTAATATTCCCTTCTGTGAAGATAACAAACATTGATAGACACCAATCCTTTATGTGGCACAAAAATGCCAGGAATATTATAAATCAGTAGCATTCATAGACAATATGCTGCAAGGACTCACTCAGGATAACACCAAACTATCAACCTTTCAATTGCGAACACATATATGGAATACTTACTTTATGAGATAAGGCCTCATTCAACAAATTATAAACTTAAAGCCTGAGAATAGCTGCTCCATCACTATAAACCATTTCACTACGCATATCTAAAGGAGTCACCGAGACTCTTGATGAAACAACTCCCAAATGCCTCTAGCAATAACGTCACAAAATCCTTTTTACATTCCACTCATTGTAGAATGAAATATCAGTTTTCGCAATAACATCATACATCATCAACGCTTAGAACATTTTTACATTATAGCGATAACATGAATATCAAAGAGCTCCTTGGCCAAAACTGGCTAAAATCAATATTCAACAGCACATGAAACCTTTTAAGCATTTATCAATAGTTCTTTCGAACTATCAAGTATAAAGCTACGAACCAACCACATCACAATGAAATTCCATATTCACAAATGAGCTATAAGCACCATTCCAGACTCAAAGTTAAACATTACTTCGACCATGGATCAAAGTTTCCTTATGTTTCTTCGGAAAGCACTGAAATGTTTCCAATTTTGACTCTATCGAACCGTAACATGTTTATATATTCTATGTTCATTACAACTACAGTTTTCAGGAATTCTTTGAAACATGTCAAAAAAATCTTGAGACATTACGAAACGTTTCTAATTTTCAACAGACTGAAAGCGTAACTTAAATCCATGACTTCGACTAAATTTAGACTCGGATTTCACTATCTAATCAAATAAATCCACAAATACTGATCAATCACTCGAAAAAGTTCACCTACTTTGAGCGAATCAGCGGCTTTCTTAAGCTCGATTTCGAGCTCCATCATCGTCGTAGCCTGACTCGAACGAATCACCGAAGCCAAAGCCCTAATCGCCGCCACAGCCTCCGCCAATTCCGGCTGCTTCCTCCAATTATTAAACTCATCCACCACGCTGAAACCCTTACTCTCCTCCTCACTACCGGAAACGTAACTCTCCGAAACAGCGTCGTCGGGGCTCTGACCGATCGCCGCCTGCGCCTGAGCCAACCAATCACTCGTGACCACGGCGTGGTGCGCCGCGCGAGTCTGGTAGTAAAGCGAAATGTTAGGGTTAGGGTTAGGGTTAGGGTTAGGGTTCTCGGCTGCCATGGCGGTTGAAGCAGGGGAAAGAGGGCCGGAATTCGCTACGGTGTCGTTTTGTTGTTGTTGTTGTTGCTGCAGCCGTTTGTCGAGTATGAATGAGGCTGACCTGTACCACATTTTTAGTGTGCTCTTTTTGTAATTAAGAGGTTTTTGTGGGGTTTAATGGGAAATAATGGAAAATTGGGACCGGAATTTGTGAGATTTAGCGACGAAATCGTGATTTCAGGTGGGATTTTCTTCCGATGTTTCCGATGGGTTTAGACAAGGGAGATGATAATTAACTGATTAGGGGATTAGGGCTTAAGGTTTAAATTTTAATATATGATAATAAACTATATTCTTAAAATTTAATTCCAATTTTTCAGGGTTAACCACAAAAATAAGTGCCTGTCATGTTATTTCTAATTGTCAACCGACTCACTGTATTAATTTTATTAGCAAATACTCCCGTCATAAAATTTAAAAGTTAACAAAAAAATCCCCAATTAATGTCATGATGACCCTAACGATAACTAAGGTTTTTTTTATATATATGTGTGTGTGTGTGTGTGTGTGTGTGTGTGTATATATAAAAAGTAAAAATTATAAAGTAGTTTTTCCAATTTGTTAAAATTATATATAAGCACAGTAGAATTAATCGGCACCTACTTGTGTTCTTGCAGATGTAAAATAAAAATTGTTTCAAAATGACCAAAGACATGCATATAATTTAATGTAATAGTATTATTTTTATATATCAAATAAATACAATAGAAATATATTTTATGATTAATTTCATTATGTGTGGATTGGTTGTGACGAGAGAAGTTTCTTTATGTGTGTGTATTTCCTGGCTGCCAACTTTGTCTTGTAGCGCTCTATGATGCCATAAGACTTATCCAATATAGTTGTGGTTAGTAACATAAGTACATAACCAATGTGTGTGGCTTTTGTGTGACTATTACTAGGCATGTGAATAGTGATATTAACGAGTGGCGTATCCAGGATTTGAGTTTGGGGGGTTAGATTTTTTTTTTTTAAAAGAATAATAGGCAAGAATTTTAAATCGATTTTTTCAGAGTACAAAATCATGGATTTGTGTTTTGTTACTTTTCGCTTCTCGCAAACAAATATTTGATAATAAATTCACCATGACTATCGTTAACCAAGAAAATTTTTTCGTGCATTGCAATTTAATCAAACATTTATGTACTACAAAAAGTAATGCTATAACTTTTTTTACATTCGTTGAAAGTTGAATAAAAGTACTCGATGTCAAAAAGATGATAAAAATATATGCATATCAATAAACTTATACAAATATTTTTTATGTATCAAATGAAATAATTAAGATTAAGTTTTCTGATCTCATTACATGAGAATTAATCAAAATAAGAGTTTTTTTGTGTATCAAATAATAGTGTGGTTTTTTTTTTTTTTTGCTAATTTTAAATATAAATAAGAGTGTTGTGCTAACTAAAATAATATATAAGTTTTGCAATTTCTAATTTCAATAAATTGTTCGTTGCTTTGTTAATTATTGTATAGAGATTTATACTTCATACGTACTACATCAAGACCCCAAAGAGTTTATGTTTTATTTTTTAACAACCCCTTATATTTATACATAGGTACTAGAAAATAATTTCAAAAAAATGGGGGGGGGGGGGGGGGGGCTTAATAGATCCGCCACTCACATTAACAGGAGTTGTAATATCACTAAAAGCACTTAAGATGCATGCAAAATGGTATGTGGTGTTGGAAATGTATCACGACAACAATGTAATTTGCGCATCGATCACCTCGACTCCATAGATTTTTGCCAAGTGTAAAGTATAATCGTGTGACTGAGGCACGTACTACGTCAGCTTTCTTTAAGACGATTCGCGCCCCTTTCCTCGTAGAATTATGCAGTAGGGTTATGCACGTCGCCTCCAGGATACAACAGCCACACTATTGTTTTCTCTCTTTACTGCAATTAGAAAGAAACATAAGTTTTTTTCCACCAACACTTTGCTTAACTTACTCAAGAGAAATATTTTATAGTATATATAAACTAATGTTGCTTTTTTGTAATTTTTTTTTTTGTTAAAATTTGAAAGTGTTAACAGGATGATAATTCACCTGCTTGAAATAAAACAATAAATCAATTACTGGAATTACCAGGTATATTATTATAGGATTATACGATCTGCATTCACGATACAGGTATCACACCCCAAGTATCCCTCGGAGCGCATCTCCAAACATCAAAAACTAGAGCAAAGTCGTGCCTAATGGCCCAACAGGTGGAATCCGAAACCAAGGCAGATACCTATCGGAATATACACCTGAAGAAAGCATTCTACAGACTAACCGCTATCGGAACTACAGCAGCATCGGACAAACACTCCGCCCCACTCAGTCTGCCTCTTCGGAAAGTATGAACTCTCGGAAATGATGAGTTAAAAGAACCAATCTATCAAAGCCCACTAGAGCTGTCGAAAATCAACAGAGTCCCAGAACCTTGACAAAAACACTTCCTTGCTATGCACTCCCAACACAAACGCTCTCGGAGCACTACCCCAATACTTCCCTGCTACGTACTCCCAGCACAAATGCTCTCGGAATACTACCCCGGTCGACCAACCCAGAGGTCGGAACTCCACAATAACGCAAACAACTACAGAACAACATTCTCCGGGCACTCGGAGAAAGAAAACACCTACCCACGATAACTAAAAACTTCTCGGAGATTAACCCATGAACGAACACTCCCTCAGAGAATATCCTAAAACAAACACACAAGAATACACACCTATCGGAGAAGCATTGTCACTAAGAGAACACTCAGACTCGGCCCTCGAGTCACCATTAGAAGCAATGAGCTCTCGGAAGTAAAGAGGGCAGTCTACCCCTTATCATAATGAAGACCAAAGCCCTCGGAAGAAGAAAAGATACAGTCAGCACTTAAGATAGACACGTTATTTTATTGGTTAAATGAACATTGTAACACATGTAGAACACCACCACATGCATAACGACACTTGTAAAAACATGCATAACGACATGTGTCCCTAAAAACTCTATATAAACAGAGGAAGAAGGGAGAGAAAAGAAGAAGGGGAATGAAGGAAAAACACATGTATAGACTCGAAAATACGCATATCGACTCGGAAAAGAGAGTGGATCATAGTGAATAAAAGGAAGGAATGTTTTTGTCAGTTTTTCTCTCCCATTAAATAGCATTTAGTTTTTGAACCACGGACAAAGGCGTTCCAACCCAAATAAATAATTCAGTTAATTAGGTCGTAATTCCACACCCGTTAACAAAATGGCGCCGTCTGTGGGAACGCCATAAGATTCGCCATCAACAGCGTTCAAAAGCGATGTCAATCAGGGAGAATTTACTCTCGCGGTCATTAAACCCTTAAGCAGGTTCGTGGGATCGTTGCCACAACCAAAAGGGAAAGCAGGTGCTACAGCAATGGAACAATACGCACCAAAGATAAGTATCCTTCTTTCACTATTTGTAGTTCGAGTCTGATTTTGGATATCTTCGTGAAAAATCATAAGATTCTATAATTTACTATGTAAATACTTGCGCGGAGTCGATACAAAACTTGAGGGAAGGGGGAAGACATGGTCCAGTGGCCTCGGAGAATATCTCCTAGAGCAATTAATCTGGGAAACTTCACTCGTACTCTCTCATCAAAGGCTTTCCGAAAGTCTACATAATTAAAAGTGACGAGGATATAAACAATTCTGTTGAAATGATTCTTTGAAAGGACGTGAAAATATTCACTAAACTCTAAGCATCTATATATACTTAGGACCCTTTCCTCGAATAACCGAATTAAATTGAGCTGCCCAAAGCATACTATAAAAAGCTACGAGGGCGTGTCAGAGGATACTCCTATTTAGGAAAGTGTATTTTCCCAAACTTGCACTGCAAATAGACACGCTATGCTAAGAAAGTTGTTTGGCCAGTAAGAGTGAGATGCTCTCTCATTTCTGTAAACTCAATCTTAAAATTCTACAATGGAAGGAAAGGGGCTAAGTATCCATAATATGCTAAAAAGTTATGTGACTATTAACACGGGAAAAAAGTTTCGTTCCAAATGAGAAATGTTTCATTCCAAACAAAGATAAAAGTACCATTACACATAAACATAATAATAAAAAGTACAATGGTCCTTAAGAAGAAAAAAAACGAATTAAAAACCCCTAAGGCTGGGGGGGGGGGGGGGGGGTAGAGCACTCGAGGGGACATGAGTTGGCTCAGTTGTAGAAGGAAGAACCGGAGCACTTGCAGGAGGAGGAATGCCAGAGGAGACAACATGGACCCCCACTCGGAGAGGGGAGTGCACCGAGGGCCGCGGAAGTACCGCTGCCAAGGGCACCCGAGTCGGGGAAGAGGAGGAGGGAGGAAGTCGAGAGCTACTCTTTTTGAAGAGGTCGTAGGCTTGCTCCAGAGTAGGCCTCTGCATCTCCGCGATATTGACTACCCGCGGGTCTAAATTGGAAGCCACCTTACTGCGCACCTGCCCGAAACACTGAAGAAACCCCCACATAGCAGATCGTGCTAAGTACCCCTGGTGCTTATTGATGTACAGCTCCTTCACGTGAGCAGTGGCGTCCTCCCGAGCTTGCTTAACCGCAGAATCCACCCTTTGTTGCACCTCCTCGGAAGTGACACCCCCCGGAACCGTAGCCCGTGACAACTTCTCGTTAAGAGTGTCCACCTGGCCCAGCGCCTGCGACAGATCCCGCTCCAACTCTTTTTGCTTGGCCTCCCAAGCAACTTTTTCCCCTTCAAAGGAGGTCACCCTGTCTTTCAAAACAAGCCCGGAGGCCTCCATCTCCTTTACAGAAGAGTGGAGCTGCTTATTCTCCCCCCTCAAGTCGTGGTTTTGTTGCGTAAGCATGGCCCACGCCTCGTTATACTTCCCCATTCTTTCCCGAATATCCTTATTCTCCGCCTCCAGCTTCCTAGACTTGTCTTCAGCTGCGCTTGCCAGTTTTTGCAGCTTTTCGACCTCGAGTAACAGAAGAGGAAGCATTTTAGGTGCCTAAGAAAGCAAAACAGAGGAATAAAGATCCCGACACAGGATCTTAAACGAATTAGATAAATAAAAACTTACCAACATAGCCACGTTGTTGGTACAAGCTCGGACGAATTGCCATCCGTCCGCTGGCAAGGAATTGCCAGCTGTTAAGTATCGAGTGACAGTCTCGAGAGCCACATGGGCGTCTTCAGAACTAGGCTCTCGTCCTGAGGCTGGAGCGTTGGAAGAAGAGGGCATCTCTGGAGGTACTCCCCCCGACAGTGGAACCTGAGTAACTACAGGGCTATCCGACTGGATGGCCGCGAGTGGTCTCGGAGCAGGAGCACTCGTAATTGGGGGACCCGCAACCAAAATCTCGTCCAGCAGACTCATTGTATCAAAAGCTGGAGGAGGGGCGGGATCCGAGGGAAGCGACCCCCCTTCCAGACCAAAAAGGTCTTCACCTCCTACGGAATCAAAAATGTTTCTAAGTAAATCTATCCCTTCGTCTATCTAGAGCAGATTCCTATATAAATAGAAGAAGTGTATACTGTTTCAATGCTGTTTACAGACTAGGGGGAAACACATACCTTTGGGAGGAGTTGACAGTAACGCGTATGCAGAGTCCCCTGATAAC
This sequence comes from Linaria vulgaris, assembly GCA_948329865.1. NCBI lineage: Eukaryota > Viridiplantae > Streptophyta > Magnoliopsida > Lamiales > Plantaginaceae > Linaria > Linaria vulgaris. The sequence continues at coordinate 82,338,821 of OX415253.1, forward strand.
TCCGAGGAGGAAGGTATACTGATAACATCGGGGGTGGTAAAGCCATCCTCTCTATCCCGACCTCCTCCTCCCCACCACTTACGACAAATACCCCAGCAGGGCCTGCATCGACGGAAGTCACGCCTAACCCCGCTTCCTCAGGCGTATCGGAAGTCCCGCTAGATGACCGGGACGTGACTGTAGCAACCTTCAAAGGGGTCCCCCCTTGCTCATCCTCACCCTCCGCAGCACCAAAGACTTCCCCATCTCCTAGGGTAGACTTCCCCTTCTTGGTTACTACGTCCTCGTTCTCCACCATGAACGGTCGTAGAACATTCACTAACAAAGATGACTACAAGTTAGATAAGATACCAAGAAACACATGTAATATAAGGGAGATAAATACTTACCGAAGGTATCGAAGAGCTCCCCGGGAATGACCAGGGGGGACTCGATTTTGTCTAAGGGATAAATATGCCTCAATTTTGCGGTCCGATAGAGGCGAATAAAATCCTTCGACTCCACCAGGGGCTTCGCGGAGAATACCGGCTAGAACATCAGGGTATCGTCCATCACTCTCTCGGGAAAGGTGGGCTCCCTCCAAGTCAGGGGTATGTCCCACTCTCCCTCAGCAGGACATATGAAGAAAAACTTGTTTTTCCATGAACTGTGGGAGGTGATGTTGCCCTCGGAGATCCGATTGTCCTTGTCCCGATGGGTGAAGCAGTAGAAAGAACCTCCCCCCGGAGACGGCTTCAACTCGAAGACAGCGAAAAACCTATCCCTCGTGCACTCGATGCCTCTCACCAGACACCAACACACGAACAAGGCCAACGCAGTGAAAGAGTTGGAGGTGAGTTGGCTAGGGCAGAGATTACAGTAGTTGAAAATATCACCAAAAAGAGCGGGAAAAAAGAGCGCAGTCCCGCCTTTATTTGTGGATAGTACACCGTCAGGTGTCCCAGCGGAGGAGAATCACCCCGGTGGTGGGCCTCCGGCACCATCACCTCCACATTACGGCCAGAAGCGCCGTGCTCAATGAATAAATTTTAGATTTCCTTCTCCGACGCGGTGCTAACTGTATCACCCACCTTCTGGGTAGCCCGCGGAACACCACCCTTGTCGGCCTTCTTCTTTAATTTCTTCGCTTTTCTGGCACCACCACTGCCGCTCGCCCCCGCCGCCGATGCAGTCCTCTTTCGTGAACCCAGAAACGTTGCCCCCGCTGCTCCTCCGATACCGGAAGCGGACGACACCAGGTTAGTATTGGACTGTGACGCCATTGTAGAGAATTCTTAAAAAATCAGAGAGTGCTTTTGCAGAGAATTTTTGCAGAGAAGAGAATTTTTTCGCTCAAAGATTGCAAGTGAGGTTAATTAGGAAAGAAGAGGGTTTATAAACCCTACACCCACTAAGTGCCTTAAATGATCACTAAACCCACTCACGCCCCACGATTAAAAGTCGTGCCTAGTGCTATTAAATGTCACGTCTCCTCGGTTAACGGAAACACAACGGTCAAGACGCTTCGATTCCCGCACAATACATAAACGTGGCATTAAAATCACCATTAACTGCATTTAAATCGCAGTTAAGTAAATGCCATAACTTTAAATTATAATTAATGCCCCGATAATGATCCTACGAGGGCACATTTCAGAATACGACGGGAATCACTCGGAGAGAGTAACCACGATACTCCTCACCTTTTTAAAGGTAATGCCAAGAACGAGGGAAACGTCGAAACAAAACATAAATGTCACTGACGAGTTTTTACGACATCCCTGGAGAGTTCTACGAGGCCTTGTGAAACATTCCCGGTATACCTGACAAAATATACGATACCCGAGCCCTCGTACCCGTTAACCTATTAAGTTTCTAGTGCAGTCATAATGACCAACTGCACTAAAAACTGGGGGGGGGGGGGTTGTTAACAGGATGATAATTCACCTGCTTGAAATAAAAGAATAAATCAATTACTGGAATTACCAGGTATATTATTATAGGATTATACGATCTGCATTCACGATACAGGTATCACACCCCATGTATCCCTCAGAGCGCATCTCCAAACATAAAAAACTGGAGCAAAGTCGTGCCTAATGGCCCAACAGGTGGAATCTGAAACCAAGGCAGATACCTATCGGAATATACACATGAAGAAAGCATTCTACAGACTAACCGCTATCGGAACTACAGCAGCATCGGACAAACACTCCGCCCCACTCATTCTGCCTCTTCGGAAAGTATGAACTCTCGGAAATGATGAGTTAAAAGAACCAATCTATCAAAGCCCACTAGAGCTGTCGGAAATCAACAGAGTCCCAGAACCTTGACAAAAACACTTCCTTGCTATGCACTCCCAACACAAACGCTCTCGGAGCACTACCCCAATACTTCCCTGCTACGTACTCCCAGCACAAATGCTCTCGGAATACTACCCCGGTCGACCAACCCAGAGGTCGGAACTCCACAATAACGCAAACAACTACAGAACAACATTCTCCGGGCACTCGGAGAAAGAAAACACCTACCCACGATAACTAAAAACTTCTCGGAGATTAACCCATGAACGAACACTCCCTCAGAGAATATCCTAAAACAAACACACAAGAATACACACCTATCGGAGAAGCATTGTCACTAAGAGAACACTCAGACTCGGCCCTCGAGTCACCATTAGAAGCAATGAGCTCTCGGAAGTAAAGAGGGCAGTCTACCCCTTATCATAATGAAGACCAAAGCCCTCGGAAGAAGAAAAGATACAGTCAGCACTTAAGATAGACACGTTATTTTATTGGTTAAATGAACATTGTAACACATGTAGAACACCACCACATGCATTTAGTTTTTGAACCACGGACAAAGGCGTTCCAACCCAAATAAATAATTCAGTTAATTAGGTCGTAATTCCACACCCGTTAACAGAAAGAAAAGGAGACAACAACAATATATATAGGTGAGGGAAATGGCTGTAATAAAACACGTAATTAAATCCAAGATTACTCTTTGAACTGATTCAGATTTTCAGAAACGACTGCACATGAATTATCCACATTTAAGAAAAAAGAATTGATGCTCTGTTTTCATTTTTCTTTTGAAATACAAAAATGCTAAGTAATGAGAAGGAAACGTTTTTCTTTACATTTAATCACCCATGATCTGCATATTAAAATGTAATGAATGTATTTAACCACCTTTCAAATTTAAACCTCTGTTGTGAAAGGCGCGTTCTGGGGCGCGCCTGGGGCGAAATGTACATAAAAAAGCCTCTGGGCGCACTGTTGGGGTGTCAGGTTTGTGGGGCGCACGCCCCGACGTTCGGGGCGTGCGCTCAGAGTGAAAAAGGCGACTGGGCATACGCCCATGCCGTTTACACACGCCCAACAAATATAGAAAAAAAGGTTGAGTTTTTTCCTTCTTTTTTAGTTAATCGAGCCCTCTAATGAATTAAAAAAAACATAAAATATGCCCAGTTAAAATATTCTAAAGCCCAAATAAAAAAAAAAGTAAAGAAAGCAAAAAGGGTTTTTGCATTGTTAAAGAATATGAAAAGTTAGCAACAGTACCGTGACCTCACCTCACCTGCTATTCTCCAATTCTTTTCTTTTCTTTCATTATTTTAACAATCGAACCATGATTATGATATAAGATAATTTATATAATCAGTTTTTTTGTGCACGGTTGATCCCAATTCTTTACAGGTATGATTAGTCAACTTTTTTTTTTCTTTTTATATTTTGTTTGTATGGAGTTTTTGTTTTTAAATTTAGGCAACACTTCAACTCTCCCTAAAGTACATGTTTAATTGGTTAAAGGTTTTAGTACTTCATTGCATTTGTAAGAGTAGCTTTCGGCCGTAGGTATTAAAGGTCTTAGTTTGATTATTGAATTCATTAGCTTCTCTACTGTGTAACTTAAAATCTTCTATAAATTTACTTCTTAAGTTGTTATTCTTAGTACCAAGTTGCAACTAGCATGCTAGCAACAACTAGTTTATCCTTAAACGTAAATATTGATTTAGAATTAGATGCATGTATTATGTATCTATGTGTATATCTTTTTTCATCATAATATGTAAGTATATATGGTTGTTGTTCATAACTTCATATCAAAAGAATTATACGTGATGTAAAATGATAAAATCTTTACACTTTTATATTTCAGGTTTCTTTCTATAATGGCTGAAAATGATGGTGAAACTCAAACAAAGACAAAAAAAAAAAGGATTTTGCTTGGGCTTATGGAACTTCGGTCCCAAATGCAGCCTCAACCCAACAATATGTTCTGTGTAATTTTTGTCAGCATGTATGTAGCAGCATTATCTATAGGCTCAAACAACATTTAGCTGGTACACACAAAAGTGCACTTGCTTGCAAACTTGCGCCTAATGAAGTTAAAGAGAAGTGCATAATTGCATTAACTCAAGCTGAAGAGAATAAAGGCCACCGTAATGCCGTATTGACAGATATACGACAAGCTGCTGAAGGACATCATCAAACACCAACAGAACATGGAGATCGAGCTTCACAACCTCGAGTAAGAGGTCCAATGGATAATTTTGTCAACTTAAATGCACGACAAGGTACTCTGAATTCTAAATGGAAAAAAGAATAAAGGAAAGAAGTGTGTCGCAAGATTGGAAGATTCTTTTTCTCAGCTGGTCTTCCGTTTGATGCTTCACAAGATCCATATTTTATGCCCATGTGCAAAGCTATTTCTGATTTTGGGCCTGGATTTACACCACCTTCAATTCATGAGTTGAGGACTTGGATACTGAAGGCCGAGGTAGATGATATAAAAAAAATGATGGAAGAGCATAAAGCAGCATGGAAACAATACGGATGCTCTATGACGTCAGATAGGTGGACCGATGGCAAGGGTAGATGCCTCATAAATTTTCTTGTCAATAGTCCTGCTGGCACATGGTTTTTGAAATCTATTGATGCATCCGATTCCATAAAAAATGGCGAGCTCTTGTTCAATTATCTTAGCACGGTGATAGATGAAATTGGAGAAGAGAACGTTGTTCAAGTTATTAGCGATAATGGTTCCAATTATGTGAATGCTGGAAAAAGGCTAATGGAAAAGTACGAGAATTTGTATTGGATACCATGTGCTGCACATTGCATAGATCTTTTGTTAGAAGATATAGGAAAGCTGAAGATTCATCAGGAGACACTTGCAAAGGCTAAACAAGTTGTAAAGTTTATCTATGCTCACACTCTGCTTCTAACCTTAATGAGATCGTTTACAAAGAACAATGAACTTATTCGACCTGCAGTGACGAGGTTTGCAACTTCTTATCTCACTCTTCAGAGCATCTATAAACAAAAACAAGCCTTACAAAGCATGTTTTCATCATAACAATGGCATTCAAGTGTGTGGGCAAAAAAACCAGAAGGTATAAAAGCTCGAGATACTGTATTATTTGATCGATCATTCTGGAGTCGTGTTAAATATTGTATTCGGAGTGTGATTCCACTTGTAAGTGTGCTACGTGAGGTTGATTCGGAAAAAAGACCTGCAATGGGTTTTATATATGAGTTGATGAATGCAGCTAGAGAAAAAATTGCTTTCAATTGTAATAACAATGTGCAGAAGTACATGCCTATATGGAATAAAATTGATGCTAGGTGGAAGCCACAACTACACAGGCCATTGCATGTTGCTGGGTATTATTTGAACCCTCAACTTCGATTTGAGGATATATTTTCTTCTTGTGAAGGAGTAAAGGAGGGGTTGTACGAGTGTATGGACAGGATGTTGAGCTACATAGACAGTCTTAAGGCCGATGTTCAACTTGACCAATATGATAGTGCAACAAGAGAGTTTGGGAGTCGTATTGCAATTAACTCAAGGAAGTTGCGTTCTCCAGGTAAAACATTTTATTTTTATTAGTGAAATAAAAAAAAATCAACTTCTTTTTATGTGATATTTTAAAGTGTTGCTTATTTTTTGGTGTGTGATTTGTTTGGTAGCTGATTGGTGGACAAGATTTGGGAGCAAAACACCAGAATTGACTAAATTTGCAACTCGTGTGCTAAGCCTAACTTGTAGTTCTTCTGGTTGTGAAAGAAATTGGAGTTCATTTGAAATGGTAAAATATTTTTTGTTTGTATATTAGTTAATTTATTTAATTAGTATGTCATTCTCATTTTTTTTAATGCTAGATTCATACAAAGAAAAGAAATAGGCTTGAGCATAAAAAACTAAATGCTCTAGCTTATGTGATGTACAATACCAAACTACGTGAAAGAAGTATTAGAAGAAAGTTGCAAGGAATTGATCTGATTGTTATTGAGGAGGTTGATTCAGATGATGAGTAGATTACTGAAAAAGAAGACCCAGTGCTTCCTAATGATGCATCGTGGCTTGATGATGACAATTTGTTTGATGTAGAAGTGATTAGGCAAGTTCCTTCTGAAGCATATGATATGGGGAGTAGTTCTCGACTTCTCGTCATAATACCTCTGTCAGTGCTAATATTTCTTCAAGTCGACCACAAAAGAAAACAAAGACAACTGAAGCTTCTAGCAGTACGTCTCCTTTATACATATATATATATTATATATATAATATATTCGATGTATTGAAAAATATTATTTACATTTGAGATTTTTATTTGATTAGGTCGACCTCGTCGCACAGGAGAAAGCAGTGAGGCATGCACAAACCTTGATGAAGATGAAGTAGAAGATTTAGAAGGTCATTTTGAAAGAAGAGCAAATGAAGAAATAACTACGCTTACCGACGTTGAGATTTTAAATGGTCCTTATATTCAAAATATGGGAGTAGGCGTGAATGAAGAAGATGATCTTTTAGATGATGATATGTTTGAAAGTGACTAAGTAAGCCAATGAGTTACGTAAGACTTATTTTAGTTTGGTAGTTCATAGTTCGCAACTTTCAATTTTCTTCTCGTATGGTTCTTTTATGAAAGCATTTGTAAATGCTCTTTGAGACTTCGTAGGACTTGAGTACTTGACTAATATTTTTGAGTTTTGCATATGAGCAATTTGGTTTAAGTTTTTAGTTAAGTATATTTTGAATATTTTGGAGGTTATAAGTTTATTATTTGGTTCTATTTCATATTTTTTTTGTATTATTATATACTTATTTATAATATTATAGTACTTAAAATAAATAAAATGTCAACTTTTATTGGGCTTACGCCGGGCGCCTCAAGGCTTACGCCTCGCCCCTAACTATGAAAAACGACTCGCTTACGCCCAACGCCTTTCACAACACTGATTTAAACCAAAAGAAACGGATGAAAACTTGAATAAAATTCATGACATGATCATTAAAATAATGATTACATGATTCATAAGAATCAATGAGAGCAAAGAACCATTTTTGACTTTAAAAAAAAAAATTGAATGCAGCCAAGTATAATATTATCTTGTAATTAAAATACACAACATGTCTCTCGTGTGTCAAAAATCCAAGTATTTTCATTAAGACTAATGGAAGCACTAAAAGGCATGGAGTTAGAAATACGAAAGACAATTGTTGCTACATAATGTTGAACGTTGTCTAGCATCGGAGTAACGAATGAGTTGCTCAAACCCTGGTATATCTGGAATGCTAGAAACTGCTCAAATAACTCCATGTGAGACTGTAGTCCTCCATTGGATGCATGGGCATCTTTGGATTCCTGAACAACAACAAAACCATTGTTTCTCCTACTGCATGTTGGACCATCCCAACCAGAAGGATACCCATTCAATTGGAAGCATTTGTCAATTGTGTGGCATGTGAAGCCACGGTGAATGCACTTTAGTTATAAAAAAAATTGTCCTTCTTATCCATTAGAGGTTTATAAAACCTTGAGGAATTGTTCTGGTTATTGAAGTAAGGCTTGTTTTGTGCATCTAGTTGTTTCTTGGGAACAATAAGTGCATCATTAGGTAAAACAATCGATGCATACATTGATTTTCTTCTTACATGGCTTACGCATGGCTTACACTTTGGACAAGGGATGGAGGGGAGTCAACAACAGTATCTGAATGCCAACTGAAGAAAAACTATCATCGAGTCCTAATAAGAATTTCAAAACACAATTAGATTGTTGTAAATCAATAATGTTCCTCCGCAAGACCATGCAACTATTAGCCTTTAGCTTAGAAATTCAATCCATATGGCACAAAATTTATTGTAGTATCCAGTTAGTGACGAAGAATTTTGAGCAATTGTTGAAAATGTTTTTTGAAGTTGATACATTATAGATCAATTCATACGATTATAGTGCATTCTCCAACCACATATCATAGGCATTATCAAAGGACATCAAGCTTTGATGAAGATCCGTCGTAATTTAATTAAGTAGCCATGCAAACACCAAAGTATTAGCGCAGACCCAACACACACGTGAAACTTCATACGATTCAACACGCAATGGTAAAGATCCGTCTTTAAAACGAATTTTATTATTAATGTTCAACGCCATGCATATGCTTCTGCACCATGCAATATATTAGGAAGGAAGATACTACGGAATCTTCTTCCCCTGATTAAGAGATTCTAGTCTATCGTTACCATACTTAGATAGTTATCTTTACCATACTTAGATAGAAGAATCTTTCCTTATTGTACACTCTTATAGTTGTATATATACCCTTGTAATTTACTTTACTTATTACTCAATGAAATACCATTACAAATAATTGTTTACATGGTATCAAGAGCCTCAAAAAGGTCATAAGATCAAACGATCCAACCTAAAACTCCTCATATTTTCGGCCACCACTCTCATCAACAACAAAAAAAAAATCTCTCTTCTTCTTTTCTCTCCTTTCGGCCGCCACCTTCATAATGTCACACGAGTCCACCGCCTCGTCCGGCCCCGTCCGTGACCAAAACCCTACCGCCGACCTCCCACTCTGACCACAAGCCCCCACCACACTCATCCATGTCACTCAATCACACCACTTTCCACTAAAACTCACCACCACCAACTATCTTTCATGGAGGCTACAAGTGGTCTCACAACTCAATGGCCTCAATCTCCTAGGCTATCTCCAGGGCAAGTTTTCATGCCCTCCCCCATCCAATATTGCGGGCTACACCTTGTGGTTTCAACAAGACTCACTCCTTCTTGGAGCACTGGTCGGTTCGATCTCGGATGAACTTCTCCCACTCATCTACAATGCCACCACCTCGTCCGAAGCATGGGTTTGTCTCATGCACAACTTTGCACGACCCGACCGCACACGTGTGATGGCGCTTAAGGATGCCCTCAACTCCACCACAATCGGCTCTCGCTCCGCCACGGCCTTCCTCACTGATATAAAGGCCAAAGTTGATGAAATAGCCATGCTTGATCGACCTATCCACCCGGACGATGTCACCCTTTATGTCCTAAATGGACTTGGCACGGCGTACAGAGACATCGCCACATCGATCCGCCTGCGTGAGAAGCCTCTCACCTTTGTTGAGCTTCACAGTGCTCTCGTCTCTCATGAGGCGTACATCAAGCGCTTGGATCAGGACACGCACCACCTCGTTGCCACTGCCAACACGGCCAACCCCCACCCCAATCCGCGCGGATCCACCTCCTACCACCCCAACCGCGTGTCGCAGTCCCGTGGCCGTGGCTTCCATCACTCCCGTGGTCGTGCTCCTCGCGGTCGAAACCAAGGTAACCCTAATTATGTGTCCAGTCAATCCAACACTCATGCTTCTAATGTCCAATGTCAGATATGTGGTCGTCATGGTCACACCGCTCTTCGGTGTTATCAACTTGGATCCGTCACACCCACCGTCAATACCGCGCGCACTACCCCACCACTGACCCAACACCGATATGGCACGGGCGGTTGGCTTGTTGATTCTGGAGCATCTCACAGCATCACTCCGGATCTCAACGCATTGAACTACCACTCGGAATATGATGGCACGGACGAGGTTCACATCGCTGATGGACATGGTATGGAAATAACACATGTTGGTTCCTCTGAATTAAAATTTCATCCACGCACGTTTACTTTATCTAATGTTTTGAGGGTTCCATCATCTCAGCATAATCTTTTATCTGTGCATCAATTTACGAAAGAAAATAATGTGTCTATGGAATTCTTTCATGATTATTTTGTCATTAAGGATCAACCGTCGGGGGATTCGTTGGCGAAGGGACTCTGCAGTGATGGTGTGTATCACATTCGGCCTCCTTCTTACTATATGAAGTCTGCTGCTCGTTTAGCTACCTTGGGGGTTCGTACTACATATCATACTTGGCACTCTCGTCTTGGTCATCCGGCCTCCAAGACTAGTTCGTCTTTAATTTCAGCTTTTAATTTACCTATGGACACTAAATCCTCTGCGAAGGACTTGTTTTGTGAGTCTTGCCATATTAGCAAGTCTCACCGCTTACCATTTGTGGACTCTTCATTTACTGCTTTACATCCCTTGCACTTTTTTTTTGCGGACGTTTGGGGCCCCACAGTGACCTCACATGATGGTTTTCGTTACTATGTTATTTTTATGGATCTCTATACTCGTTATTGTTGGTTTTTTCCACTAGTTACCAAATCCCAGGTGTATGATATCTTTATCCACTTCAAGCCCTTGGTGGAAAAACAGTTTTCTCAAAATATAAAGAACTTTTATAGTGACAATGGCGGTGAATTTCTGGCACTAAAATCATTTTTTGAAAAATCGGGCATAAGCTGGTTAACAACTGCACCTCATACGCCGCAACAAAATGGGATTTCTCAGCGACGCCATCGTCATATTGTTGAAACGGTAAGGGCACTATTACATCATGCCAAGCTGCCCTCTATTTTTTGGTCTTTTGCATTCCAAACCGCGGTCTATCTCATCAATCGCATGTCTTGCTCTGCAATCGCCAACACATCACCGTTTCATAAATTATTTGGGACATCTCCCAATTATCTCAAGCTGCGTGTTTTTGGCTGTCTCTGCTATCCTTGGCTACGCCCTTATGAATCGGGCAAACTCACTTTTCCGTCTCGCCCGTGCATATTTCTTGGGTACTCTAACTCACAAAGCGCCTACAAGTGTTGGGACCCCTCCACCAACAAATTATTTATCTCTCGCCATGTACGCTTCTGTGAGTCCAAGTTCCCTTCCTATGTTGCACAACCCACCACCGCCTCACCTGGCCCGCCAATGATCCTCCAGCCTCTTCCGGGCCAGCCCATGTTGCCCGCTCCTATCTGTCCGGCCGATCGCCTGGCCCAGCGCACTCTGGCGCCCAACCCACCAGCCGATCGCCTGGCCCAGAGCGCTCCGGAGCCCAGTCCAACAGCCGCCCGCTCGGCTCCGCCTCCCTCAGCGCCCGCAACGACTCCTCCCGAGCCGCCCACTGCACCGTCCATCCCGGACCCGCCTCCACAAGGCCCGCACCATCATATGACAAATGATACGATATCCACCAATGATGAATGGTATTCGTATGCTAAACGTAGGATCGTTATCTTCAGGTTGTTTGGATGGAACCTCGACCCGTTACCTTAGTACAAATAGGAACCTTGGTATGGAGACCGCGACCCGCTACTTGATACAAAACACGAACCTTGGTATAATGAAGACGCCACAAACGGTTATGGAGGGTGCCGTTTGATAAGTCAGATTTGAACGCCACAAACGAGGGTGATGAACCCGTTTGATAAGTTCGAAAATAGTTCTTCAAAGAACCAAAGAGAATAAATCTCACAAACTTTATAAATATGATAAGTGTTGTCTTACAATGAAAATGGTCATCCTAATTTATAGGAGAGACAAACTTGGTCACTAAGAAATCAACTTATGACCTTCCAACAACTTCTAGGAAAAGAAAATACATTAACTAGACTAGGAAATGATGAAAGAGTCTTCTAGAAAAGGAAAATACATTAACTAGACTAGAAAATGATGAAAGAAAAGTCAAAACTCATCTTTGACTTTTGACCATTATTCAAAAGGTCACTTGGATCAAATTTGACCATCTTTGTTGCTCATTTGGGTCTCCTTTATTATTATGGACCCAAACTTGGTTAATTAGCCCATAAAGAGATGCTTCCATCTTCTTAGCAAGCCCTCTTGTGATTGACCCATTTAAAGTGTGAATTTGGTCCATTCTTGTGACATCTTCTTCATTTGAATTCTTGTAATCTTCTTCTTTTGTCACCGTGTCCATATTTGCATCAACTAGGTCCAAAAACAATATTTTCAAACCGAAGGTGGTCAATCTCACGACCAAGTATCCACTCGGCCTCTCTCTTGAACCAACCACTGTCTCCGCTGCTCTCAAAATTCCACAATGGCGTGACGCCATGTCCCTGGAAATTAATGCTCTCCTTCAACACGGGACTTGGGATCTAGTTCCCTCTCATCAGGCCTCCAACATCGTTGGTTGCAAATGGGTCTTTCGTATCAAACGAAATCCAGATGGCTCAATTGACAAATATAAGGCACGCCTCGTCGCTAAGGGCTTTCACCAACGTCCCGGCATTGACTATACTGAAACATTCAGCCCGGTGGTCAAATCCGTCACTATCCGACTCATTCTCTCTTTTGCTGTCATGAACTCATGGCCCATTCGCCAGCTTGATGTCAGCAACGCCTTTCTTCACGGCGATCTCACTGAAGAGGTTTTCATGGAGCAACCTCATGGTTTCGTTGACGACTCTCGGCCTTCTCACGTATGTCGCCTTCGAAAGTCCATCTACGGGCTCAAGCAAGCTCCTCGTGCATGGTTTCAGACTCTCCGTGACAAACTACTGCAGCGTGGATTTCTTCAGTCAAAATCCGATGTCTCCCTCTTTATCTTCCGCCGCAACTCCATCGTTCTCTTTCTCTGGTATATGTGGACGACATCATCTTCACTGGCATGGACCCCGACCTTATCTCGTCACTTATTCGTCGCCTTCAGTCATCCTTTGCCATCAAGGATCTTGGTTCCCTCTCCTACTTTCTCGGCATTGAGGCTTTGCCATGTAAGGAAGGCCTTCTCCTCTCCCAACACAAGTATATCAGTGACATCCTTCATCGCCATCATATGGAAGGTGCCAAGACTGTCTCCACTCCTATGGCCTCCAATGCCGCCTCGACCTTTCGGGACTCCTCGCCCGACTGCGATCCTAGCTTGTATCGTCAAGCCATTGGTGAACTTCAGTACCTTGCTCTCACCCGCCCGGACATCGCTTTCCCAGTCAATCGTCTTGCCCAATTTGTCTCCAAGCCCACCCAGGTACATTGGGCCGGGGTCAAGAGGGTCTTACGGTACCTCAAGGGTACTATCACTCATGGTCTTCTTATCCGGCATGATTCTCATCTTACTCTCCGCGGTTACTCTGATGCGGACTGGGCCGGCGACCCAATTGACCGCTCCTCCACCACGACCTTCATCATTTTTCTCGGCAACACTCCGATCTCTTGGAGCTCCCGCAAGCAACGGGCCATAGCTCGATCTTCGACCGAGGCCGAATATCGGGCCCTCGCCACTACAACATCAGAAGTTCGCTGGATTCAAAATCTTATGTCCGAACTTCACATCTCACAACCATCGCCTCCGACCATCTACTGCGACAATATTGGTGCCACTCATCTTTCTCTACATCCCGTCCTCCACTCACGGATGAAGCACATCGCTATTGATATTCACTTCGTTCGGGATGTCGTCTCCAAAGGACTCCTCCGTGTATCACATATCAGCACTCATGACCAACTCGCAGACATCCTCACGAAGGCCCTCCATCGGACGCGATTTATCTCCTTACGTTCCAAAATTGCCTTAGCCGATGGAACGACAATTTTGCGGGGGCGTATTATGAAGGAAGATACTACGGAATCTTCTTCCCCTGATTAAGAGATTCTAGTCTATCGTTACCATACTTAGATAGTTATCTTTACCATACTTAGATAGAAGAATCTTTCCTTATTGTACACTCTTATATAGGGGTGAGTTGGGCCGGATTCCCGCGGGGATCGGGAATCCGGCCATCGGGAATCGGCGGGGATCGGGAGCTCGCCGCGACTCCCGATCCGATCCGCGGAGTGCGGAACTCCCGCGATCGCGGGAGTTCCGCGGATTTCGGGATCCCGTCGGGGGTCCCGCGATCCCCTGGATTCCAGTGGGTCACCCGTGCCCGAGGAGCCACCCATGCCCGAGGAGATGGTGCGGCGGAGATGGTGCGGCGGAGATTCTCTCTCTTGTACGGGTTTATGTTGGGTTTCGACATTTGGCTCGAATTAGAGGCGGAGATGGTAATGGAGTCGGTGAGGTGGCGCGACGGAGAAGGAGCGGCGGCAGAGATGGTGTTGTGTTTGTGTGTTTCTGTGTGTGTTTGTGTTGCTGTGTTGTGTGTGTGTTTGTGTTGCTGTGTGTGTGTGTTTGTGTTGCTGTCTTGTGTGTGTTTGTGTTGCTGTGTGTGTGTGTCAGCTCTCCTCCGCCGGAAAAGAAGCTTTGTGTGTGTGTTTGTGTTGCTGTGTGTGTGTGTGTTGGAGTGCCACCGGAATAATCGGGAATCCGCGGTCGGATCGGGAGGCGCGGCCGGATCCCGATCCGATCCGCGGGAGTTGCTGCGGGAGAGATTTCCCGCAGCATCGGATCGGATTTCTTGCCGGATTTTTCCCGGTGCGGGAAAAATCCGGTCGGGTCGGGTCGGGTCGCGGGAATCCGACCCGGCCCTCCCACCCCTACTCTTATAGTTGTATATATACCCTTGTAATTCACTTTACTTATTACTCAATGAAATACCATTACAAATAATTGTTTACACAATATAGGTCTTGCCATTGAATTCTCAGTAACAATTGAAGAACCAGTAATATCACGCGATCTGAGGAAATACTCATAATTCGAATATGTGTTGGGATTCTTAGTGGAAATCATGATAGACAACGAAGCAGGGGAGGTTATTTTTCGTCAAAATCAGATAATGTGAATCAATTAACGAGCAAATATGATCAAAAAATGAATATCAATCATAGACTCAATGTAGGATTTTAAAGAATAGAAAGAAACACGAATCGCGCTAGAGAAAATAAATCGCGCAGAGGAATGTTATGGATAGATCGTGATGAATTCACGCAGAATTTTGTAGATTAGCAACTGAATCATGATCGAAATGTACCAACGAATGATACCATGATGAGTTTGTGCATAAACGAATTGAAATTCATCAAATTTTATCCAAGCGTTGAAGAACCAAATGATTCGCTTTTACAGAGAAGAAATCCACAAATTGGTGAAATGGAAAGCGTGTGATGTGTGTGTTGTTACATATTTGTAATTAGTTAAAGATTGAAATTACATGTCCTTGCTATTTCGGGAAAGTCGTTGGGCTAACGGTCAACGATAATTTGAAACTTTCTATTTCAGGAAAGCCTTTTAATCCGAACGCTAAGATTGTATGTAGGGTGTTCATCGACCGATTTGACCCGTTTCGATTCGGTTCGGTCACCAACCGAACTGCTAAACTGAATAAGGCCGATTTTGGTTGCGGTTTAACAAGTTTGGTTTGGTTCGGTTTCGATCGGTTCGGCCGAACCGTTCGAGTTATGCCTACTTTTATGCTTTTTTTTTACAATTTTTTTCATTATGGTTCGGTTAACAGAAGTACCGTTAACCTAATAAGCTATATTTGGCCGGCTGAAATCAAACCGAGAAATGCATTCGGTTCGGTTCGATTTTCGACCGAATTATGGACACCCCTAACCGTATGAAATTCCAACGGTTCAACTCTCAGGCTTGCAAGACCATTTCTTCATTTATCTTTTACTAATAGCTGTTTTATTTAAACTTTTTTCTTTAACTTTATCCTCATTCATAGAGGAGTATAGAACGCCCCAAATTGAGAAAACAGTGCCCCAATTATTATTTTTTCATGCGTGAGTGATTTTCTGTGTCATGATTGGACTTTTGTCTTATATATCGAGTGTATAGTATAACTTATATATCTCTTTAAATTATCAAAAAAAAAAAACTTATATATCTCTTTGTTTGTCTTACTCTCACTAACTATTTCCTATTCCATTTTGTAATCTATGCTATACATTTGATCCACGCAGACCGCATGCAGTAAAAGCGAAAGTGCACCTACTGGCTAAAAAGGTTGATTAAAAGATCGAATATAATAAATAACAAAAAGTAGTTGTTTCTATAATTAACAAAAAGAGTAATTTAGTTTATCTAAGCTTAGCATATATTTCAAGTTGTACCACTACACGAACTGAAAGTATCATCTATTGGAACATATAAAGCAAATGAGTATCGAAATAGTTTGCTCAACTCTCCACAACATCTCGTTTGTTGCTCAACTTCATCTTCTTTATAATGTTTTTTTCTTTTTTTCGTGTAATGACTCGTCGGCCTTCCACGAATAACATCGAAATTGCAAAACCTCGTGACTACAATTCGCCTCCTACACGAGGTTTCACCATCAACACCATCTCGATGAACTCTCGTAGTCCGCAAATCTGTCTGTATAACGTATAGTGCATAAGCTAGTAGTCAATAAAATTGTCCCTAATTATTGTCATTTCATTACAATTTATGCGTAGCGATGGTAATATATAATTACCTTGAAACAGAATTTACAAAGTTCACTTGCTCATTTCACATTTTATGGTGTATCAGACCAAAAACAACCACAAGCCCCATAATGATCGAGTGATCGATATGAGGCTCGACCACCATTGTCAGCACATCTGCTCCTAGTACAACTCCGCTTGTGGTCGTCTTTCTTTTCACCTGTATATCAAAATCAAGAATCCTCAGTCGACATAGAGTACAAAATTAAATCTTAATTAGTACATAGAAATTCATGCAATAATATATTACCTCTGCAACAAGTCCTCCTAGGTTGTCAATGATTTTGCAAGATGACTTGCATATTTGATTTTTCATAACATATTCACAAGGTTGGTTTTTGTCCAAACCAGTTACAACCTTTAACAAGGAATGCCCGCCAAAAAATCCCATAATTTTGTGAACTTTCGTCACACGAAATCTAGGTTTTTCTACGGTAGCACCCGAGCTACGTGATCTGTAGCCTTCCCACAGCCCAAGGACAGAGAGCTTCTGCATAAAACATTATGTATCAACATTAAATATCAAATATTGGTACTTAGTTAGGTACTTAAAAGTTATTTTTTCTAAAAGTATGTACCTTTTTTAGTATAGTTAACAGAACTTTGCCCCCGACGTCCATGATGTAGACTTTGTTACGGCATTTTTTCTCGTAATTATCGACCCGATACACGATTTGACCATTCGAATCGAACACAGCGCAGCCGTTGCTGCTCAGTATTAGAGATTTCATCCATAAAGTGAAAACTTCTTGCTTAGATGAAGTACTAGGAGCAGTAAGTGTTTGAGGATGCACTCGTGCCATTTGAAACAATTACGTGTGTTTGTGTGCGCCAGCGCTTAATATTAAGGACTTTAAAGTACAATGAGATAATACTAGTATTTTTTCAAGAGACTAGAAGCTAAATTCTTGTGTGCATATATAGTGATTGGGTGACTCTGATCTCTTTTGCTATATATATACATGGTCGCATGTGAGTGACAAAGTTGAAGAGCATCATCATACACAAACATCCACATGGGTAAGTGAGTGAAATTTAAAACTTTCTAGTGGGAAAAGTGCATCACCTTTGGGTCCTACGTACCTGACCTAAACATGTGAAGTATCCTTAATCTTATGTGCACACAGAGATGACCTAAGAAAGCATTAATTAACACGATTATTAATTCTTTGCTCAAATGAGGCAACTTTTGGTTTCTTGTAACCTGAGTATTGCCTTGTATTATTTTTATGTGCGTACTTGTAGCTTAAAGCTGAAGCCAAGAAGGTTTTATACGACTGTTGTTCATAATATATATGGTAGAAAGTAGTAAAGTTTTCATTTTTGGACTCTTAAGTAGTATGGTCATTCCGCCGCGCCTCCAGTCACTGCCATTCCGCTGCGCCTCCACGCCACCACACAGCCCGAGCAGAAACTTCCGAGCTTCGTGTCCGAACCTCTCTCCACGCCACCACGCACCGCTCGACATACGACTGTCGCCACCACCTCTCGCACGCCGCCGCCACCGTTCAACCATCACACGGAAGTCGCTATAATGGGGGAAACACAGTAAGTCAGATCTGTTTTTCCCATGGGGGCGACACTCCCCGTGGCGGCGGAATCTGCTCCGCCGCCAAAACCGCCGGAAAATTTGAACTCACCTCAAAGGTCGTACGCCACAGTTGCTCGCGCTCCATCTGGACTCACGCTCTTGAAGTCATGTGTTGACGACCCGTCGTTACAGATCCAGAATCGAAGAATTCAGCCCAAAAAAATTGAGATTTACAAGGGAAAACGTTCAATTTTTATTCCTGATGATGAAATTCGCGTGCTCTTACAACCATTTAAGTTGGCGTTGGTTGGAAAATTCTCCCATGGATGCCCCAAATTGCACGGATTAGCACAAGGTTTCAGATCGTTGGGATTGCGGGGCAAATACTCGATTGGGCATCTCGATCCGAAGCATGTGTTGATTACATGCACGGTGGAGGAGGACTACTCACTGTTATGGCTGCGACGCGACTGGAAAATTTGGGGTTTCCCAATGAGGGTGCTCAAATGGACGAAGTCGTTCAAGATCGAAGAAGAATCCCCAATCGTTCCGGTGTGGATTACGATTCCGATGCCGCCGGCATATTTGCTATCCAAGGATATTTTGATTGAGATAGCAAAGATGATCGGAAAACCTCTCCGAATCGACGAATCAACGGCGTGTCGCACCAAACCGGGAATCGCAAGGATTTGTGTTGAACTGAACCTCCTAGAGAAGCTTCAAGACTCGGTGGTGGTGAGGATGAGTGACGAGGAGGTGTTATTGAAGATTGCGTATGAAAAGTTGCCCAAGTATTGCACGGTGTGTAGGCATTTGGGTCACGAGCAAAACATGTGTTTGTTAAATGGAAACGAGCATAATGAGAAACTTGGACCTGTTACTGGTGTAAATCGAAAAAAAAAAGGAGCGGGGAAGGTTATGGAAGCTGGAAAAGAGCAAGCAATAGTAGTTGAACATCAAGTGTTCGACAAAATGCCGCAACGAGAACAAAACAAGGGAGCATTGGAATCTGCTCAAGAACCGCGTGTGACGACACCAAAAACTGCTACAAATCCAGCGACGAATATATCGCCAAGGTCAGTGTGTGAACCTTCTAATAGGTTTGAAGTATTGACTTGCTTGGTTGAGAATAAAAATGATTTGAATTCTGGAACATTTGTTATTGATGCGGAGAATTGGAATTCAAAGGATGTTGATGTGGAGGAGAATAATAGTGTCTTAAATTTGGGGCAAAAAGATAATGAATTTGTTTTAGAAGTTGTTCATGGGAATTTAGCGTTGGATACTCATTTTAAGGAAAGTAGTTTTGTTGGTGATGTTATTTGTGAACAAAATGATGTTGCTGCCAATGATGGCTATGAAGGTGTTATTGATGTGAATACTAACATACAAAAGAGTAATGTCGATGTTCTTGATTGTGACCAAATTGCTAAGGAAGTATCTACCAATGATGGAAATGAATATGTTGGGGGGTATTTTAATCTTGATGAAGGAGGAGGTAATTTAAATATGGATGAGGGAGATGAAGTTTCACAAAATATTAATGTGGGGGTTGTTGTGGAGGAGGAGGAAATTGAAGAAGGGGAAATGGTTGCCATGGTTAATAGTAACAATCAGCAAATTGTGGTGCACGATTCTACAATTTTGGGGACTGAGCAAGGAAAAGAAATGGTTGCCATTTCTAACTCGACGGATGATGTTTTCCGAGATATTATTGATAGTAGAGGTGAATGTTCGGATTCGGAATGTCAAAGGCATATTGACTTTGACTCAATTGATAATATTATTATCAACGATACCATAGATGATAGGGGCATGCAGTCGGATTTCGAGTGCTTAAAGAAATCTCGTAGGGTCTCCCCCAGCCGCAAAGACAAAAAAATTCAGCACGAAATTGATTATGTCAATGCTTTCGGGGATGATGAGAGCGGGGGAACTGTGAGGAAGGAAACAAAGGAGGCGTTGAAGTCCGTTGACGACAAAAAGATTGGGAAGAGGAAGGTTGCGCCAAAGGCCGATAAAAGGAAGGCTAAGAAAGAAAAAAATGCGAAGAAAGATCCCAACAAGCCAAAGAGGCCTCCCAGTGCCTTTTTTGTGTTCCTGGAAGAGTTTAGGAAGACTTTCAAGCAGGAAAATCCTAATATCAAGGTTGTATCAGCTGTTGGAAAGGCTAGTGGAGAAAAATGGAAATCCTTGACTGCCGCCGAAAAAGCGCCATACGAAGCTAAAGCTGCAACGAGGAAGGCCGCGTATGAAAAACTAATGATTGCATACACTGATGAATGTGACGAAGGATCTGAGATATCAAGATTTGAAGTTCATGGTGATAACGAGGATGCACAGAACGAGGAGAGGGAGACTCAATTTTCAGTTCTTTGAGTTTGTAATCTTTATAGCATGCTACTCTGCTGTTTTCATTTACAGTACTACTGAAAATTTTGTATTGGTCTATTTGGTTGAGGACTCCAAATATGACTTAATGTGTTAGTCCTCGTTTTATTTATAAAACTCTATATTTCCTTAAGTAGTATGGTCCGCAAATGATGAACTGGCATATTACATTAAAGTGAACATTTTTAGAACCAAATAATTAGTATAGCCTTGCTAGTCACAAGTTTTACCAGTTAAATAGATATATAGAACCACTAGTAAACGAAGTCATCAACTAGTCGACGCTACATATTTCTTATACTAAACGAACTAGTTCATATATTCTACTTCATAATTCATATGGTGTGAATATCTTCATGATTTTATAACAAGGTGAGATGTCTAACTTTATAAATTCCTTCATACTATGACATATATTTGGTACAACTCCATCTTCAAAAAATCACATCAAATAATAGTTTTAAAATTTCGACTCACCGACATATGTAAATTTCTATTTTTTTTTTGGTTAGAAGGAATTACATAAAAGCTAACTTTTATACGTCTCTATAAGATGTTGCGCACACGGCGGGGGCGTATCCAAGAACACGTACCGCTCCCTGACTCCAATGTCCAACTTTGCGACACAATCGGCAACTCTATTCGCCTCTCTTGGGATCCATTTGTAAATTTCTAATTAACTTCAAATGCATGCCCAAATTCTAAATCTTTACAATATATCAAGCCAACACTACAAAAAAATCAGGTCATTCCCGACCGCAAAGCCGGTCTGGAATGACCCTTCGGAGGTCGGGAATAACCTTTTCCCGACCGATTTTCGGTCGGAAAGGGCCGGTCGGCATTGCTTCGGTCGGAAATACTTTCCCGACCGAAGTTCGGTCGGACCGGGATTTTCCCGACCGACTTTCCCGACCAAATACCGATCGGGAAAAATCCCGACCGATTTTCGGTCGGGAAGTTTTTTTTTTTAAAATCCCGACCGATTCGTGGTCGGAAGTTCCTCAATTTGTTTCCCGACCGAAAATCGGTCGGTAAAAATTTAAACGTTTCCCGACAGAAAGTCGGTCGACAATAATTACGAGTAATCCCGACCGGTGTGCGGTCGGAAATTATGTTCATATTATTCATGCTATTCCCGACCGCACACCGGTCGGGGATAATATTTATATTATTCCCGACCGAAATTCGGTCGGGAATAAAACTCATCAGAATAAAAAAAATATTACGGTAATAATTACCGGAATATTATTATTTTTTACTATTTTAAAATATTTTAAAACATTATTTAGCTTTTTTGTGTTTTAGATGAGCAATTAAATTTTTGATTCATTGCTCAATCTCAAACAAAAAAAAATTAAATAAGTGTTTGATTATTGAAAAGTTGAATAAAGAAGTGAAAAATTTAATTTTGAAGTTGAAAGAAAAAAGTGTTTGAAGATGAAAAAAGTGTTTGAAAAAGTTTTTGGAGATGAAAAAAGTGTTTGGAGATGAAAAAATGAGGGGAATAATGAAGTGTATTTATAGAAAAAGTAAAAAAAAATGAATTTTCGTCAAATTTGAATTTCCCACCGAGTCCCGCCAATTTTTTCGATTATTCCCGACCGAAAGTCGGTCGGGAAAGTTGAAAATTTTCAAAAACCGCCAAATTTTCAAAAATTGCCGACTGAATTTCGGTCGGCAATACTATGCTGCCCAGAAACGCGACCAATGCCGACCGCATTTTGGTCGGGAAACGTTTAAATATTATTCCCGACCGAATTTTGGTCGGCAATAACTTTAAATATTATTCCCGACCGAATATCGGTCGGGAATAACTTTGAATATTATTCCCGACCGATTTCCGGTCTGCAATAAGTGTCAATGCCGACCGAATTTCGGTCGGGAATGACTTTGAATATTTTTTCCGACCACAAATCGGTCGGAAAAAATAGTAAATTTTACTATTTTTTCGATCTTTTGGAAAATCTTGATGTGTTTGTTAAGTATAACTATAGAATCTCACTAAATACATGAATTGTACTAATAGTTAGTTAGTTTAATGTACTTTTAATTATTAAATTAGTATAGATTACCGGAATATATAAGTTAAGTTAGTTTGGAGTTTTACATATAATAATCATACGTAGTATAGAGGAGTATTCACAATTGGCGATCAACATTTGTTACGAACGTTAGTATAGAGAGGCTAATTGTGATATATATATTAACATATGTTTAACATAATCGTAAGTAGTTACATTATTAGTAACCAGATATACCAATCTATTTATAAGTGACAATATGAATCGACGCTTCAAACGATTCATCAACGTGCAACTAAATTTAATTTTTTTGAGATTTTTAGTAATATATAACTAATATTGATTTACTTGATCATTAAATCAACGATTTATCTAAAATTGAGAGCGAAATTGTGAAATTAAGAATATGAATATTATTTCCTACCGAAAATCGGTCGCCAATACCCCTAAACCCTAAACTCTAAACCCTAAACCCTAATATTCCCGACCGACTTGCGGTCGGGAATAACAACGGTAAATGTTATTCCCGACCGAATTTCGGTCGGGAATAACAACGATAACTATTATTCTCGACCGAATTTCGGTCGGGAATAACAACGGTCAGTATTATTCCCGACCGAATTCCGGTCGGGAATAATAGTTAACGTTGTTATTCCCGACCGAAATTCGGTCGGGAATACTGTCAGCCCCCCTATAAATACCCCTCCCTATTCCACTTGAAAAATCATTCAAACGTTCATCACTTGCTAAGGTAACCACTATTTCCTCTTATTATAACAATTTTTTGTTAGTTTTTCTCAATTAAGATCATCTTTATTAACTTTTTTTCATGTTTCTTTGTTTTAGATATTGTGGTAAATACAACGAGGGGCGTGTGTTTGCAAACAATACTTGATCTAAGTATTTTCCACGCTACAACAAGTAAGTATTAATTGTCTTGGCTTCTATGTACTCATGTTTTAAAATTTTAATATAAATGATAAATATATTGATTGGTCAAATTAATTGTAATAATTTCTTTTTAATTTTCTTAGATTAGAAATGGATTATCGTCCCGATAGATCTTGGATGTACGATAGGATAAATAGTAACACTGGTTATTTGAATCAACATTACGTGGTTGGGGTTCGTGAATTCATACAATATGCATCACAACAGAGAGATTACGTAGATATAAGAAATCGTATTAGGGCTCGTGCCAGAGATGCATCAATTTAAAGTTTTTTGATCGAAACGTAGTACGGGATCATCTTCATAAGTGGGGGTTTGTGTATCAATATTGAATATGGGTGTTGCATGGAGAGAAGGCGAGCGAGGCGTCTACATCATATGTACCTGAATCACCGTCTGCTAGTATTCACGTTAATAGTCCGGTTCATGCCGATACTTCGTTTGGAGAATTGGTTGTGGATGCATATGGGGGTCGATTTGTTGAGGGAGAGGTGCGCAACGAAGATCCAAGTCCCGAGGCAAAGGAATTCTACAAATTGATGCAAATGGGAGACATAAAAATGAACAGTAAGAAGTCAAAGATTGTGCTCCAGTGGTTTTCCGAGTTCTTAACTACCAAGACGATGCACAAAGTAGTTAATGTTGTTTGCGAAAAGTACTTAAGATTGTCTAAAGATATCATGGACCCAGAGATTGAGGAAATGCTACCGAATACGGTTCCAGGCATGAATAAGATGCGCGCGGGTTTGGGTTTAGGGTACGAAAAGATCGACGTATGTAGGAATTTTTGTTTCTTGTACTACGGCGATAATGCCAACAAGGATCTCACATCGTGTCCGATATGCAAGACCGATAGGTACGAGGCTGGTAGAAAGTTCAGGGTCGCGAGGAAAAAATTGTGGTACTTCCCCCTAGGCCCTCGATTACAGAGGTTGTTTTATACTGTAGGCACTTCGAGACATATGACTTGGCATTTGAAGTGTCGAGAGTCAACTGATAGAATGATTCACCCAGCTGCAGGCAAGGCGTGGAGAGCTTTTGATCGTACGTATCTGGACTTTGCAGCAGAGCCTAGAAATGTCCGACTCGGCCTATGTACTGATGGGTTCACACCGTTTGGGCCATATGGGAAGAACTACTCTTGTTGACCCGTGTTTGTTACCCCTTATAACCTTCCGCCGGATTTATGCATGCGACCGGAGTTCATTTTTCTGAGCCTTATTATACCCGGTCCAAAGAGTCCTGGAAAGAACTTGGATCTTTTGCTGAGACCGTTGATTGATGAGTTGAATGATTTGTGGAGTAATGGTTTGTGGACATATGACAGCTCACGAAAGGAAAACTTCCAAATGCGAGCGACCCTAATGTGGACTATTAGCGATTTTCCTGCTTATGGAATGTTGTCCCAGTGGAGCACGCACGGTAAGCTGGTGTGTCCTTATTGCATGGGTGAGACAGATTCTTTTACACTTAAGCATGGTGGAAAAGCCTCGTGGTTCGATTGTCATTGTTTTCCGCCCAGAGTTTTCCGACCGCAATTCGGTCGGGAATAATATTCCCGACCGAATTGCAGTCGGGAATGCCCTTTCCCGACCGATTTGCGGTCGGGACTTGTTTTTTAAAAATGCCCGACCGAATATCGATCGGGAAAAGTCCTCCCGACCGAATATCGGTCGGAAATGCTCTCGACCGAAATCCGGTCGGGAGTTTTCGGTCGGGAATGGGCGTGAAATCTTGTAGTGCAACTATACCACTATCTCCATGTTCTTTTATTTGTTTTTAATTAATTGCTTTTTCGTGGATATCTTAAAATCTTTTATATAAATGAAAAATCGTCGACTGAATAACAATTTTGGATTAATTTTGACAGATTCAACCGGTTTTCCAATCGGTCCAGACGAGGAATATATTGCTTACCGGTTATATCGGTTCGATCGGCCGATCCGAGTTGGTTGTGAAACGAGTGATTAAAATATACAATAATACCAGCGAGAAAAAACGAGGGAAAAGTTAAATATTTGTGAAAAGTACGTGTAGTCTCCGTATACGAAGAAGATACGGAAACAATTATTTATAATGGTTCAGTTATCTGAAAAAAGGTATATTGATATTACGTTGAAGTTTCCCAATGGGGGCAAATATTCAGTAACAAGAGGACGACAAAAGAAGATGAGAAAAGGTGATATACCGACGGATCACCAAAGATCGAATTACTCAACTAAATGATGAATGGAAAAACATAATTTATAGATCTTATGTGACGGAATTCTTGTTGGATACATTTAAGCTTACTAGAATTCATTGACAATAAGAATGACGTAATTCGTTGGCTTTGTTTACTTTGACAATCTCAAGTTGGAACTTAGTGGCTGAGTCATGCTTTATTTTGGAAGATCTTACAAGTTGGTAGTTCTTTCTAATTAATAATAATTAGTTCCTTCGAAGGTGATTACGCTGAACATTTGGATCTCCCATATTTAGAAGAAAAAAAAAGTATATATAGTATATACATTCTTTTTGTTTTTATGTTTGTCATGCATGTTTGGATAGGTATCCTCCACATAAGCAAATTTAAGGATGTGATCAAATGACCCCGATATAATGCATGTTTCTCATTTGTTAAATGGCGCACCTTTATGAACAGTTTAAAGGGCATTTATCAAACAAGTAGGTGTAGTTTCTCGATTTAAAAAGAAGCTAATAGCATTTGACCTCGTGTTCAAATTTGAAGTGTAAACCTGGGAAGAAAAGAACAACCCTCGGAACTAAGAGCCATCGGGGAACAGACTAAACGATGGCCTTCGAAAGACAAGAAAAACCTTCCCCATCGGGGAAAAGTATAACGTTCATCGTTAAAAGATAATATTGCCTCTCCGCGAGCTTTGTCTTCGATGACGTACGGATTACTACACTCCCAGAGCATCCGATGCTAAAGGCACTACCAGTCTTGGATGACTCTACGATGCCTAATAATCGCCGATGCTTTAGTTAGTGAACAATCTTCTAAACACAATACCTTAAACATGCTCCTCCCAAACGATGCCTCTTGTAACAGCATATCAAAGAATATGTTTTATAAGTCTCGGAGGAAAAACCCCCCCGAAGACCTAATAAAGTTACTCGATGATAACATCAGGGATACGTCCCGATGGCATCGTTGGGAAAGCATTCCGAGGACGCGACACCAGAAAACTTCTCCGATGGAATTATTGTGAATAACATTTTTAGGCCAATTAAAAGATCACGGGAAAACTTCCAAACATTTCCAGGATAAAACCAGGTGTCGTCCTACCAGATACCGTGGTTGTGCAACAACTAAGTGTCACCATGCATAGCTTGAATCAGCCACGAAAATAACCAGGTGTCATCTTCGCCAGTGACACTTCAGCACCAAAAAAATGAATATTCACCAGGTTATGAACTAAGTCAGTAAGTGAGCATTGGAGTATCTGCCACCTAATGGAGGCGCATGCAGTTTCAAGAGCGCTATAAATACAGATGCCAAGTGAAGAAGGAAGGCAGATCGGAGAGGAGGGAAAAAAGAGAGAAAAGGAAAAATTTGATTCTGTAAATTCAGAAAAAGTCTTATAATATAATCTCCTCTTGTTTTGATAAGATTCTTTTATTAGCTATTTGGGCAAGGCGTTCCTGATATTAAAAACTATAGAAATTACACCCTTGAGTTAACAAATGGCGCCGTCTGTGGGAACGCCATAGATTATTGCCTTTGAGTCACGCTAGTAAAAGGATCTCAATACTTGCCATATTTACAACCAACTCGACAGATGGAAGGACCAGCACGTTCTGAGGATCGGACAGACAACCATGATGAAAGTATATACCAAGAATCTGCTGAGAGTTCCCCAAGAAACACTCCACCACCCAATGGCGATTACATCAATATACCCAGAACAGTGTTTGAAGATTTGGTGGAAGCTGCTTTAAGAAGGGCTCAAGCTAACGAGAGGCCCCCGGAGCCACAACATATACAGCCATATGGGGAAAGATATCGAGTGGAAGAGCAAGGCTCAAGGATGACACCAACTCCGCAGCGGGTACCACCACCACAACAAGGGTGTCGACAAGAACGATACCCAGGTGTGATACCTCCCCCTGGCAATATTTTCGAAGATAGAGTACCTCTTTACCGCCCCAACATGTTCCCTCATTCAAACAATGAACCCGCTCTTTGGGAGATGCTGAATCATCTCCGACGTGAAATGCTCAGCATGAAAAGAGCCATCACACCAGAAGACGAGCCCGTATATCATGGATCACCGTTTGTACCAGATATAGCACAAGCTACAATCCCAGCATATATAAGAGCAATCAACTTACCCATGTATTCTGGAGAGAAAGATGGAAAAGATCCACAAGATCACATTAATCAATACATTGCAACGATGGATCTACAATCTGCCCCAGATTTTGCGTTGTGTCGAATCTTTCGAGCCACCCTGACGGGAAGGGCACAATCCTGGTTCACCCAGATACCCCCAGGCACAATTTCTAACTTTTCCCAGTTGGCTAGTTTGTTTGTAAGGCAGTTTGCCTGTAACCGACGCTATCCCAAATCAGCATGTCATCTGTTTACCATAAAACAGCAAAAGGACGAATCTTTAAGAGATTTCATGAAACGCTTTTCCGACGAAGTATTGGACGTCCCCAATATAGATCCGACCATGTTAGCAGACATCCTTGCTCAGGGATTGCGATCGGGGAATTTCTTCCGATACCTAGTAGGAAATCGAGTAAAAGACATGAATGAGTTAATGCAGAAGGCAGAAACGTATATCCTAATGGAGGAAGCAGAAAAGTCCAAACTAAAGGCAGAAACCGCCGATGCCCATACAGGGCTGAAAGAAAAGGAGGAATCAAAGAATCATCCCCCTCGAAGAGATAATCCAGGAGTGGTGAAGAGACATCTTCAGCCTATACCATTGCCAACTCTAACCATCACCCAGTCGGAAGTATTAAATGTAATGAGGGGAAACAAGGATTTCTCTTGGCCTATGCCAGTCAGACAACCATACAAGAAGAAAGACTCGGGAAAGTTTTGCAAATACCACAAGTCTTATGGCCACACAACCGATGGTTGTAAGAATTTGAGAAATGAAATTCATAGGCTGCTGGACTTGGGTTATCTGAGAGACTACTTGAACAGCAACAAAGAAGATCAGTCGAAAGAACGAAAGAAAGCCCGGAATGAAGAAGGAGAGGCAGTCGTGGAACCCCCCTCGAGGAATGATGAACAAGAAGAATTCAATCAGCAGCTACCGCCACCCCCGGGAACATACCGAGATAATCCTCCATCAGGAAGAACCATCAACATGATTGAGGGAGGAGATATATCCTCATCTCCAGCTGGTAGAAAAAAGAAATACCTCAAAGAGGCTAGGAAAGTGGGACAAGGATTGTCGATATGTGCAGTGCAGGGAATGAGGCTACCCACCATATCCTTCGGGCCCGAAGATCTGCAAGGAATTGTATATCCTCATGAAGATCCATTGGTAATTAAGGCAACCATAATGGGCATTGATATACAACGGGTCCTCATAGATACGGGAAGCTCAGTAGATGTGTTGTTCACCCCAACCTTCGGAGCCATGGGGTTAAAAAGAGTGCATCTTGATCCCACAGAGATACCCTTGATAGGCTTTTCTGGAGAAACTAGTCGAACATTGGGAACTGTCATACTCCCCATGTCTTGGGGCGATGGGGCGTTGAGACGTACCGAGCATGTGAAGTTTTGGGTTGTTGAAGCGTCTGCGCGAACTTATAATGCTATCTGTGGAAGGCCATCGATTCACGCTTTTGAAGCCATACCCTCTACTCTTCACCTCAAGGTGAAGTTCCCCACGATGTCGGGCATAGGAGAAGTCCGAGGCAACCAGATCAAGGCTAGGGAATGTCGTATGAATGCTTTACCAACAAATGTGGAAGAAGAATTTAACCACACTGGGAAGAAACAGAAGATGGAGGAGATACGAGTCCATCCCGTGGAAGAATTGAAACTAATAGAGTTAGAAGATGATGAGAAAAAGGTGAAGGTAGGAACAGGAATGGATTTAGGGACAGAAGGAGAAATTGTTTCCATTCTGAAAGAGTACAAGCATCTATTTGCTTGGGAAGGAGGCCCACCTGGTAGAATCAGCCCGAGGGTGTGTCAGCATCATCTCAATGTTAATCTCACATGTAAACCTATCCGACAGAAGAAAAGAAATATGGGTTCAGAGAAGAATGGAATCATCAAAGCAGAGATATTACGACTCCTCGGATTGCAACAAATAAGGGAGGTTATATACCCTGAATGGCTATCCAATGTAGTATTGGTACCTAAATCAGGAGGACAATGGCGAATGTGTGTAGATTTCACCAATTTGAACGACGCCTGCCCGAAGGATTGTTATCCTTTGCCCAGCATTGACCAATTGGTAGATTCAACAGCAGGATGCGCATTATTGTCCACAATGGACGGTGATCAGGGATACAATCAGATTCCGATGGCTGAAGAGGATCAGGAGAAAACTAGCTTCATTACCGACGTTGGTACATTTTGCTACATGGTCATGCCATTTGGACTCAAGAACGCGGGTGCCACCTACCAGAGGTTAGTGAATCTAATGTTTGCTGATGTCATCGGAGACACGATGGAAGTATATGTTGACGATATGATTGTAAAAAGCAAAAGGGCAGAAGATCATCCAAGGGATTTACGACAAGCTCTAGCCATCATGGATAAATTTGGCATGAAGATAAATCCCAAAAAATGTTCTTTTGGAATTAGGGGAGGAAAGTTTCTAGGGTATATGGTAACGGAGAAAGGAATAGAAGTCAATCCGGAAAAAGCTAAAGCTATCATAGAAATGAAATCTCCCCGAACAATCAAAGAGGTACAAAGGTTAACAGGAAAAATGGCATCACTCAGCAGATTTATATCACGATCAGCAGAAAAGGGTTTGCCATTCTTTAAAGTGTTGAGGAAGGTAAAAGAGTTCCAATGGACCTCAGAATGCGAAGAAGCATTCAATAATCTGAAGGATTATTTGGTAAGTCCTCCATTGCTGGTCAAACCAGAACCAGGAGACAAATTATCTGTGTATTTGTCAGCAGGGGAGGAAGCTGTAAGTGCGGTTTTGGTGAAAGATAAGAATGGCAGCCAGCATCCAGTGTACTATGTAAGTAAAACCTTGCAAAATGCTGAGAAAAATTACGTGCAGACAGAGAAGCTGATACTAGCCCTTGTAACTGCAGCTAGAAAACTGAGGTCCTACTTCTTGACTTATCATGTGACGATACTTACTAAATATCCGTTGCGAGCCATACTCAATCGCCCAGAAACGTCGGGTCGAATGGTAAAATGGGCAATAGAGTTAGGTGAGTATAGTCTGTCATACGCTCCACGACCAGCCATCAAAGCACAGGTTTTATCTGATTTCATGGTTGAAATGAAAGAAATGCAAAACGAGAAGCCCCCTGCATTGTGGCACGTGTATGTAGACGGATCTTCCGTCGGAACACATGGTGGAGCGGGAGTAGTTTTGAAGAACCACGAGGAGGAAGAAAACCTATGCTTTGCTGTCAGGTTAAATTACCCCTTATCCAACAATGAAGCCGAATACGAAGCCCTCCTGATCGGAATGAGGTTAGCCATGGAAGGAAACATCAGTCGAATGGTGGTTTACAGCGACTCACAATTGATAGTACAGCAGGCCACAGGAAAGTTTGAAGTAAAAGAAGAGCGATTGAAGGCATATGCTCAGGAGGTTCGAAATAGGCAAAGGATGTTTGAAGAATTTCAATTAAAGCAGATTCCAAGATTGGAGAACCAAGAGGCGGATGCATTGTCAAAAATAGCAACTCAATTTGTGGTCGGAACACGACAAATTACGTTGCTGCAAGCTTTGAGGTCGGAACAGCAGGAGCCTCAGGAGGATATCCATGTCGTTGTTGCCCCAGTGACATCAGGATGGATGACGGAGATAGTTGCTTATTTAGAAGACCCTACGCAATACTACGATGACGACGTTGAACGAAAGAGGTTAGAAAGGAAAGCGGCAAGATACTTCTTGCACAAAGGGGTGTTGTTCCGACGCTGCTACTCTAATCCTCACACTCGGTGTCTGGATGATCAAGAAGCGTTGGGAGTAATAAAAGAAATGCACGAAGGAACATGTGGAAACCACTCGCAAGGAGCAAGTATGGCCAATCGTATTATAAGGCAAGGATATTATTGGCCTACGATGGTTCAAGATTGCCAAGACTACGCGCGCAGATGTCCCGCGTGTCAAGCCCATGCTTCACAGATTCATCAACCAGCAGCACCATGGGAGCCAAATTTACTAGCGTGCCCTTTCGCCAAGTGGGGAATAGACCTTGTAGGACCCTTGATGCCTAATCCGAGGCAAAAGAAATATTTGTTGGTAGCAGTAGATTACTTTACAAAGTGGGTAGAAGCAGAACCGATGGCCAGGATCACAGCAAGCGCAGTCATAAATTTCCTATGGCGAAATATACTGTGCCGATTTGGAATTCCCCGATACCTCGTTAGCGATAATGGGTTACAGTTTGAAGATCAAAAGGTGGAAGATTGGTGTAAGCATTGGGAGATTAAGCACCGCTTTGCTTCCGTCGGATATCCCCAAAGCAACGGCCAAGTTGAGAGAACCAATCGAACCTTGTTGAAGAGCATTAAGTCTAGACTGGATCATCACAAAGAGCGATGGATAGAAGAAATTCCGGGTGTTTTATGGGCATATCGAACAACTCCTAGCTCTGCCACGGGAGAGACACCATATAGCATGGCCTATGGCTGTGAGGCTGTAATTCCACCCGAGATCGTGACTGAAAGTTGGAGAATCCGAGAGTATGAAGAAGTCAGTAACAGTTCTAATTTAGCCCTAGCCTTGGACTTATTGGAAGAAAAAAGGCATCGAGCTTCGATACGCATGGAAGGATATAAAGCCCGAATGGCCAAGTACTACAACAAGAATGTTAAGGTTAGAACATTCCAGGTCGGAGATCTGGTTCTCAAACGAGTGGGGGCATCCAAGAATGTCGCTAAGCTACAACCTAAGTGGGAAGGACCGTACAAGGTGAGCAAAATCATTGGACCTGCTACGTACCAGTTAAGTACCCCTGAAGGTACGATGCTTACTCGGACTTGGAACGCATTAAATCTTAGAAAATATTATGCTTAATGTAGTAACATCGAAGATAAGGGCATCACATCAGTGTACATGTAAATAAAGTCGTGGTGAAATAAAGATGGCCTTTTATTTATATAAAATTTGTGCGTAACCTCAAAATTCAGTTCATTCTGATACAGCCATCTAACCCGACTAACTTGCATACACACATACTAATACGACTGAACTCGGATAAAGCTCCGAGATGCCTACGTATCCCGATACAAAGGAATCAAGCCGCTCGTAGTTCAATTTACATAGAAAATTACAAACTTAACATATAAAATATATTAGTTTTGCATAGGACGTTTTCCCTCTCGAATTAGGCAACGGCGTTGTTCTTCGGAAAGGTCAGCAGGATCCGTAATAGTTACTACCGGGACGGTAGATCTTTGGGAAGAAACCGAAGGAATTGTAGTTTGGGAAGAAGTGATGAATTCAAGGTCGGGAAGATCCAGATGGGGAGGAAAATTCGGGAGTGTTCTCACTGCCTCTCGACAAATCTGAAAGCCCATCATCACCATCTCCCGCATCTCCACACGTAGGGTGGCCCTCATTTGCTCCAAACTGGGAACTGCCATGATAGCCTCGGCACGGGTAATCAATGCGTCAACTGCCCTAGATCCCTCTAGATCCGATAACTTTGTAGCCAATAAGTCTCTTTCAGCCAATAGAGAGGATATCAAAGCATCGGAGGTACGGCTCTGACTCAGCAAATTGTCTATACGAGTCTCCAATTCTCTGACATGATCCCGTCCCAAGGTTACCAATTGTCTCATATCCAAGATGGTATCTTGGGCATCCTTTAAAAGAGCTTCTAAGGTCGCTTGGTCGGAATCGTAGTGAGCGTGCAGGTTGTCAATCTGATTACGAGCATCGTCTATATTCTTCTCCAGATCATGGAGGTGTCTATACAAAAAACCAACATCAGTGGAAGAATGTGCACCAAGGGCGTCCGTGATCAAAAATACCTGCATGAAACAGAAGGAAGATTAAGAGAATATAATATAGGCGTCACCAAAGATAAACAGGAATACGACGTACCTCACATAAGTTACGGCATAACCGATCCTGGAGAAGATTCATAGAAACAGAGCTGAGAGCCTCACAATTAGCCTGACTCAACAAGCTACTTAAGAATCGCCGATGGTATGAAACATCTGAAGAAAGTACGGGAAAGGTATCGTGAAGATTCCCCGTGGCTATACCACTAGTTCCTTCCCCATGGGGGGGAACCATTCGTGGAGGAGAAGGTATCACACCATTAGAGCCAGTGGGTAGCGCGGTTACGTTGTCACCATCTATAACATTGACTGAAGGATCAAGGGGGGATTGGACAGATAAGGTCAACGTAAGGGGAGGTGTATAGTCGGGATCCATGTTTAAGTCTGGAGGAGATGGATCTTCAAAAAGCGAATCAATAGAAGGAAGAGTAGATCCCCATGCAAAATCGGATTGCGAAAACATCCATATGTCATCGGAACCAAGACAGGGGTCGGGTGGATTGTGCTCAGACGAGGAGCCAGGCGTGGTCGAATATAAGGGAAAAGAAGGCAGAGGAACCAACACTTCCTCAGGATAACGCCTGATGGCAAATCGCTCCATCTCACTTCCTAAAAAGAAATAGTTAAAGGTTAATCACCATAGCGAAAAAGACAGTGTCATTAAGGTAAATAAGTAAATTAACTTACTAAAAGCCGGGTTGTAGTGCAAAGGCATCGGAGGAAGATTCAGCTGTTCAACACCATGTTGCAGACCCGCCATGATTAAGGCCGAAGAGTTCGTCAGAATAGAGCATATATCATAACTACCTAAAAACAGGCCAGTGGAGGTTAAATACTCCATTTCCCGTACAGCGGTCTCGGGGCGGGGGATCACGTATCCTAAACCCCATCGTAAGGGAATACCCCATGGATATCCAGAAGAATCCTTTGGTTTAATAAAGAAATACCTTTTCTTCCAATCTACTACAAATGCCAAACGACGAGGGACGTGAAAGTTTCTCTGCTGATCTCGGTAAACTAGGCTAAAATATGGGAGACCATTGGGACACGGACGCAGAATGAAGGCTGCACACACCCGGTACGGGGTCAGGGGTACATTCAATAGATTACAGCAAAGGACGAAGCCCACCAAATAGCGAAAAGAGTTAGGAGTCAGTTGGCTAGGACAAATCTGCCAGTATTGAAATAAAGAGTGTATAAAGGGGTGAAAGAGCATCCGCAGACCACAACGAATTTGTTCCGAATACAAAGTCAGATAACCAAAAGGGGGCTCGAAGGCCCTATGGAAAGGACGAGGAACGATGATACTGTAGTCATCAGGATTCAAACCATTCTCGCGTAACGTATTAAAAATAGACTCGGGTGATTCTACGCTTTGGCAGGAACCAACTCTATTTCCTCCAATCATAGCATTGACATTCAGGGCTGAAGTGTTGAAAATAGAAAAATTGTCAGAAGGGAGATAGGGTTCTCTTCGCAGAAATGTCAGGCGTAGAGAATCTGCCATGCTCGAACTAGGGCGAGAGGCTGATAATCCAGGCACAACAGGAGAACCTCTAAGATTCAAAGACAAATCATCCCCCTCAATTCTATCCCTTGCATGTCCATGAGAGGGTTCACCCGGAACATGAAGGGGAGGAGGTTCCTCGGGAGATGACGACGATCTGCGTATGAAGGAAGGCATGTAGAAAAAGAAAAACAGGGAAATTAACAAAAGTTATATCTACTACAATAAGAAACACCCGAGAAAGCCAAAAGCAATAAAAGGACAAGAGCAAGATCCTGAGAATGAGGTTGATAGGTGAAAGGATGGAGCATTTTATAGAAGTACTTGAAGACAGGAAAAGGGTACGTGTCAAAATAAAGTTGACATCTGGAATTCTCAAGGTATGGGCAATTGAAGAGTAAAGACACGTGAAAAGAATGTTGGCAGTATTGGCAGACATCACGCATAAAAAACAGTGCAGAAAAGGACAAGAAAAGACAAAACGGCGGAATAAAAAACAAGAAGAGAAGACAATAAAACCCATTCATCAATTCATAAGGCAATAATATTCATATAATAAGGCTGATAACTTGTTCAAAATGCTATTACAAGCTTGATAAAATTCTCAAGGTTAAAAAACTAATCTAAGGGTGTCGCTCCGAGGGTTGAGAGGGCAGGCCAGAAGAAGAAGCAGGAGAGGGACCCCGACCCAGCACCCTCTGGTAGGCATCGTGAGCTTCTTGGGAAGAAGGGGGTCGCATCACCAAAGACTGAGGTCTCAGACGCCTCCAGTTATCAGGATGAGAAAACAGTTGATCTTCGCGGCATTGGTTGAGGCATCCCAGGTACCCGAGTATGAAGTTGCCTAGGAGATGACTCTTATGCCTTTGTTGATACTTCTCCTCACAGTGCCTTTGAACTTCGTCCTTAGCAAGAAGGACGGCCCCAGATAGTTTATCTTCCAATACCTCTTGAGTAATGAAACCTGAAGATGGAGGCAAAGGCTTCTTCAGCTCCTCCTTGAGTTGACTATACTGAGTCCGAAGGGTAGAAATTTCTGTTTTTAAAATGTGTTCTAACTCCCCCCAAGAACTCTTTTCTCTCGATAGCACGTTAATGTCCTCCTTCAGCTTGTCACACTCGGAGGTGCGCTGGGATAAAAGGGTGGTGGTCGCATCGAGCTTAGTTCTCAATATTTCTTCCCTCGCCAGGCTCTGAGCAAATGCCTCCCGAAGGTTCTTCAGTTCGTCCTCAGCTTTCTTTAAAGCAGCATTTTGCAGAGATAGCTTTTCCATAGATGTTTGCCCGATAGCTTGAGCAGCATCTACTTCGCGCCATATGGCGGGGATGATTTTGGGAACCTAGAAGGATGCGAGAAGAAAGTTTATGATTATAAAAACTAGTAATCATGTTAAGAAAGGATAAGAAAGGGAGTCTTACCGTAGCAACCATCAATTCGGAGAAAAACCGGGCGGTATGCTCATCGTGAGGAGTAGCCGCTGATGTGGTATTCAAATAATGGGTGATCACCTCAAGGGCTGAGCCCAGGTCAGAACTACTTGGCCTCACGCTAGACTCGGCGTTGGCCCCAGTGGTGTGAATGAAAAAAGGTGAGCCCGTCGGAGTAAATCGGCTGGAAAATGGCATTCCTTCGAAATGAGACCCCGTAGAAGTACCAACAGGAGCTGCCGAAGGGGTGTTCCATACATGCTTCTTCACCAATGAAGGAAGCAACTCATCCAAGAGCTCTAAGTTGACAGGGTGAGAATGAGAGGAAGAAGGGAGATTGTGAACCACATTTTGGAAAGCTTGATCTTCAGAGGGAAAAAGATCGTCAACCGACAGATCGCGATGGGCCAAGGATGGATGCTTCTGAGCATCCAAAGGGGAATTACCTGCTTCGACAGAAGTGTAACAAACATATAAAATAAAGCGTGGAGAATAAAGTTGACACGAAGGTTATAGTAAGAAGAATTAACCTGATCGAATATCTTCATCTCCACTCTCGATCACAATAACCTTCTCTTGGTTAACTATAGAATAGTAAAAGAGTTAAAACACATTACTCGGAATAACAAACACTTGGCAAAGTATTGCAACGCTTACCTAAAGGAGGAGAATCCGCAGGAGGATCGGGCTTCTCCTGGGTGTCATTTGCGCAAAGAGGTGAGTGTGGAGGAAGAAGGGGTACCTCCACAGTCTGATCCAGGTGAGTAGAAGGGGGAAGCAGAGGGTTTAAAGTTTCGGAATCGTGAGAGCTTTCATGCACCTCCTGAGCAAAGGTTGGGGTAGGAATATCCTTCGAGAGGTTCTCACCATCAGCACCAGGCAAAGCGTGGGGATCCGTTGGAGACGGGCGTACCACGTCAGCACCAGGCAAAGCGGGAGGATCCGTTGGAGACGGGTGTACCTCGTGAGCCACCTGGGTATCTGGAACATCCCGTTGAGAATTATCATCCTCGGAACCTAGCTCTGCAGATTTGTGGGATTTAGCCCCGTAGGAGCCCTCAGAATCAGAACCTGCATCAGAAGACTGAGAATCACTATCGGAAGGCACCACGGTCTTCTTAGATCCCTTGTTCTTCACACGAGAAGTCGAGGGACGTGGAACGACACTCATATCTTTCTCGTGTTCCTCCAAGTAAGAAACTGTGCAAAAGAAAAAATCAAATAAGAAGAATATAGTGTATCAGTGAGAAGGATATAGACATCGGAGTTACTCACCAAACGTAGGACGCTCTTCAGCGGAAAGGCATAGAAGGTCCTTCCCTATGAGTGAAACATCCAATGGAGCAGGAACTGTCAGCCCCGCGGTATCGTACAAAGGCAGATAGTGGGCTGACCTTAGTAAAGCCGAAGCATCGAGCGCTAAATTAAAGGAGAGAGAGGAGTCTACTTTATAAGAAGGGGCTTCGGGACGACGCCAAGAATAGGGGAAGTCCCACTTACCCTCGATAGGTTTAATAAAAAGGAACTTATCTTTCCAACTGCTGTAAGATAGGGTGGTTCCAATAACTATTTTCTTCTCGGGATCCCGATGCGAGAAAAAGTAAGAGGGATGGCCAGAAGAAGAGACATTGATCGTAAAGATAGAAAAAAATCTCCTAAGTGTGCACGCCACTCCCTTCGATAAACACCAAAAGACAAAAGAGGCTAGGATGGTAAAACTATTGGGGGTCAACTGGCTGGGACATATGTCACAGGCTTTGAATACCTCACAGTAGAAGGGGGGATAGAAAGACCGAAGGCCTGCTCGTACCTGAACCAGATAGAGGGTAACGTAGCCCTTGGGGGGAATATGACCCCTATCGTCCTGAGAAGGAAACTCCCGACGGATGTTCATAGACGACACCCCAAAGTCATGGAAGAGTTGATTAACCTCCTCCTCGGTAACAGTGCTAGCTACCTGCTCCACTTCTTTGTAGCGGCGATTACTCTTCGTTTTCACAGGAGCAGACGAAGCGACAGCAGTAACGGAGGATTTCTTTGACTTTTTCGAAACACGGACAGGTTCATCTCCTTTAACTTTAGAAGCTTTGCCTTTCCTTTTGCGGCGGTAAGTTTCCAGGCCAGAGGGGTTGACCTCCGGTAACATAGCTACAGTAACAGCGGTAGCATCCACGTCCGACGTGAAATGAGCGGTGGAAGGGGCGACAGAATCCGTGAGAGTTGTGAGAGGAGCACCAGTAACATCCTCCGAAGTGGTGGTTAGAGAAGGAGGAGTAAAGGAAGCTTCGCCGGCCATGATGTAGAGGAGAGAGAAAAAAACTTAGGGCTTTGCTGCTGAAAAAGGAAAACTTGAGAGAGAAGAGAATTGAAGCGGTGAAAGAAAAAATGAGAAGGGGAAAGTAGTTTTAAAGGGTTTAAGCTGAAAAAAGGGGAGAAGTTAATACACGCCTGCTTTAAAGAGCACGATTTCCCATAAATAACAGCCGTTACAAAACCCTTGAAATTCTCCCATTAATGCGAAATTAGTATGTTCCCCACGATGCTCCGATGGCTACGCCTCCAATAACCACTTCACTATAAGTTCCTGATGATTACCTATATAATACACCAGGAACTGGGGGGACTGGTGTAAACCTGGGAAGAAAAGAACAACCCTCGGAACTAAGAGCCATCGGGGAACAGACTAAACGATGGCCTTCGAAAGACAAGAAAAACCTTCCCCATCGGGGAAAAGTATAACGTTCATCGTTAAAAGATAATATTGCCTCTCCGCGAGCTTTGTCTTCGATGACGTACGGATTACTACACTCCCAGAGCATCCGATGCTAAAGGCACTACCAGTCTTGGATGACTCTACGATGCCTAATAATCGCCGATGCTTTAGTTAGTGAACAATCTTCTAAACACAATACCTTAAACATGCTCCTCCCAAACGATGCCTCTTGTAACAGCATATCAAAGAATATGTTTTATAAGTCTCGGAGGAAAAACCCCCCCGAAGACCTAATAAAGTTACTCGATGATAACATCAGGGATACGTCCCGATGGCATCGTTGGGAAAGCATTCCGAGGACGCGACACCAGAAAACTTCTCCGATGGAATTATTGTGAATAACATTTTTAGGCCAATTAAAAGATCACGGGAAAACTTCCAAACATTTCCAGGATAAAACCAGGTGTCGTCCTACCAGATACCGTGGTTGTGCAACAACTAAGTGTCACCATGCATAGCTTGAATCAGCCACGAAAATAACCAGGTGTCATCTTCGCCAGTGACACTTCAGCACCAAAAAAATGAATATTCACCAGGTTATGAACTAAGTCAGTAAGTGAGCATTGGAGTATCTGCCACCTAATGGAGGCGCATGCAGTTTCAAGAGCGCTATAAATACAGATGCCAAGTGAAGAAGGAAGGCAGATCGGAGAGGAGGGAAAAAAGAGAGAAAAGGAAAAATTTGATTCTGTAAATTCAGAAAAAGTCTTATAATATAATCTCCTCTTGTTTTGATAAGATTCTTTTATTAGCTATTTGGGCAAGGCGTTCCTGATATTAAAAACTATAGAAATTACACCCTTGAGTTAACATGAAGGATGTTTATTAGCTCTGTAAAAATTGAAATATAAATGGACAAATTTACATGCGCGATAAAATTAGTTAATTTATCTCTATATTATGTCAAATATAACGTATTATCTTTATATGATATAAAATATAGGCAAATTACCTCTGCATATATAGGGCAACTCGTAACGTGTAAATGATATATGAAGTGACGTGCCTATTGTGACACGGTTTCTTTTTGCCTATGTGATGCGGCGTGCTTTCGTCCTGCTAACTAAGCACTCCACGTCAGACTAACTCAAGCTACGTGCTGGTGCTGAGTTAGCTTTAGGTTCGAGAACCCTGGACTGAAAAACACAAGAAGGTGAACTAGCCGGTAGCCCCGGCGAAGGCACTCCGACGCTCAAGTCAGAACGAATCTAGACACATTTTAGAGAGAAAAAACTCTTGACTTAGAGAAAGTAGAATGTAAATAATGTGTCATCTTTACATGCCTTGTAGTTGCATTGAATCTTCATGAAACTATTTTTTAGCATCAAAACTTTCACTAGACAGATATTGATGCAGTCTGCGCAGTCCCAAAAACATATCTATAAATCCTTTTAGAAATTTTCAAATAAGCTCTAGTTTGTTGCATTGGAAAGAGGACACGGAGAGCTTTCCATCCATATGTGGCACCTGTTATGAATCATTTCCAATCAGAGCAGCTTATTGAAAGAATTTGAGCTTCCACTTCGGACAGATTCTGAAGTAGTCCGCATAATCCCAAAAAAACTCCTATAATTCCTTTTAGAAAATTCTAAATAAACTCTAGTTTGGTGCATTGAAAAGAAGACACATAGAGCTTTCTATCCATGTGTGG
Source organism: Linaria vulgaris (assembly GCA_948329865.1). Classification (NCBI taxonomy): domain Eukaryota; kingdom Viridiplantae; phylum Streptophyta; class Magnoliopsida; order Lamiales; family Plantaginaceae; genus Linaria; species Linaria vulgaris. The sequence continues at coordinate 82,379,781 of OX415253.1, forward strand.
CACCTGTTATGAATCATTACCAATTAGAGCAGTTTTTCGAAAGAATCCGAGCTTCTATTTCAGACAGATTCTGAAGTAGTTCGTGCAATCCCAAGAAATCGGCCATAACTCGTTGTACAAAATTTCAAATGACCGCTAGCTTGATTCATTAGAAAGAAGACTCATGAAGCTATCCATACATATATGGCATTTCCACTGGAAGGTTTTCAATATGAGCAGTTTTGCTAAGGAGTGTGGAAGAGCTGCAACTTAACAGACTTCGATGCAGTTTGCGCTATCTCACGAAAATGTCCATAACTCGATGTACAAATTTTCAAATGACCTCTAGATTGATTCATTAAAAAGAAGACTCATGGAGCTATCCATACATATATGGAATTTCCACTGGAAGTTTTTCAATATGAGCAGTTTTGCTAAGGAGTGTGTAAGAGCTGCAACTTAACAGACTTCAATGCAGTTTGCGCTATCTCACGGAAATGGCCATAACTCGCTGTATGAATTTTCAAATGACCTCTAGCTTGATTCATTAGAAAGAAGACTCATGGAGCTATCCATCCATATATGGCTTTAATTATGACTCATTCTCAATTGGAGCAGTTCTACAAAATATTTTGAGCCTTCTGTTGGTTGCATGCTGAGACTTGAATTTGTGACTACTAACTTTTTGAAGCCCTCTTCCCATGATTTCTTCTGTATCAACCGAGCTTCCAAAAATGTGGCGAACCGTGCTGGTAGGAAAAGTTTCGATATGTGATAAGTCTTTGAATGACATTCTAATCAGTGAAATAGATTCGTGGTTCATATTTTGCACGTCATTGTATATTTTGCTCGCCTTTGCCTGCAAATGTGTTTACTTGATTTTCGTCAATAGGGATTTTCACCTAATAGACACTTCATCTAGTTTGGTTTGGTAGGGCTTATGTCATGTGCCTACTTTATGGGATTTTTACCCAATAGGCTCTTCACCTAGTTTGATTCGGTAGGGCTTATGTTATGTGCCTACTTTATGGGATTTTCCCCCAATAGGCTCTTCACCTAGTTTGATTCGGTAGGGCTTATGTTATGTGCCTACTTTATGGGATTTTCACCCAATAGGCTCTTCACCTAGTTTGGTTTGGTAGGGCTTATGTTTTGTGCATACTTTATGGGATTCTCAACCAATAGGCTCTTCACCTAGTTTACATGTAAATTTTCGATGTTTCCCCATTATAGTAGTATTGTTCAAATTCCATAGTTTGTGCGATGCGTCTATTTAACGATGTAAAGTAGCCTTTGCATAAGATATAAGGAAATGAATGGGCCGGAAAGATTTTTTATATATTTTAAGACTGCACTTGCGACCACGACAAGCTGCCTACGTATCCCTTATAACTGGGAACCAAGTCATCGTAGTTCATTTGAGCTTTTTGATTACACTGAGAGTCCCACATGTCGGGATCTCACATTATTCGCAGAAAATAAACCTACCAATAAACTACGACACTCTGCAAGCAGATGACTTTATTTGTAATAAAAAAAAACTAATACTTCAATAATAATAACCTAATACTTTAATTGTGGCCTATCATTTATTGTTGATCCCTTCACACGTAGTAGCGTCGCAGATTCTGAATATTCCAAGGCCTCTTCAAAGCTTTCCCATCCATGGATGCCAAATAGTAGTATCCTTTTGCGCTTGCACGGATCACCTTGAACGGGCCTTCCCAAGTTGGTTGTAGCTTGCTAACGTGTCTGCTTGCTTCCACCCTTCGTAAGACCAAGTCACCTACATGGAAATCTCTAAAGCGAACCTTGCGGTCATAGGCCTTGGCCATGACTATCTTGTTTGCCAACGAGCATTGGTACGCCTCTTCTCTGACCGCTCCAATCATGTCCAAGTCCTCTCTTCTTAGTCTTGCTGCTTCTTCATGATCATATGTCTCCATCCTATGTGTCGTCATTCCAGCCTCAACAGGTACCACTGCCACCGAACCATAGACTAACAAGAAAGGAGTCTCGCCGGTCGCTCGCTTGGGTGTAGTCCTATAAGCCCATAAGATGCTTGGTAAGACCTCTGGCCAAGTTCCACCTATATGTGCCAGACGCTTCTGCAAATAGTCTTTCAGCGTTCTATTCGTCGACTCCACTTGCCCATTAGCTTGTGGATGTGAAACAACAGTGAAGGGTTGCTTGATTTTGAGCTCTTCACACCAAGAAGTGATTTCTGAACCTGTAAATTGCCTGCCATTATCAGATACTATCACTCTGGGAAGACCAAAATGACAAACGATGTTGCGCCAAATGAACTCAATCATGTTCTTCTCCGTAATGCTTGCTAAAGCCTCAGCTTCAGCCCACTTCGAAAAATACTCTACTGCCACCACTATGAATTGCTTCCCGTTCTTTGCGGCAAGGAGAGGTCCTACAATATCAATACCCCATTGGTCAAAGGGGCAAGTTTCCTCCAATGGGTGTAACAGTTGGGCCGGGACATGAGTGGAATGGGCATGTAATTGGCAACTCTTGCATTTCTTCACAAACTTGGTCGCATCCTTAAACATGGTAGGCCAATAGTATCCTTGCCTCATGATCTTTTGGCCAAGGGATCTACCCCCAGAATGATTGCCACAACATCCACCATGCACTTCGTCCATTACATATTCAACTTGTCTAGGAGATAAGCATTTCAACAATGGTCATTCGAACGATCTCTTGTATAATTCTCCATTGAAGATGACAAAACGGGCAGAGTTGTACCTCAACCTTCTTACCGCCAATGGGTCTCATGGCATGATTACATCCTTCAAGTATCGTATAATCTCATCTTTCCAGCTTGGTTCTTCAATAATTGGCAAAATGAACTTCACTGCAACAACTTTATCCATGTTGCGGGTCTTGCCAATAGCAGGTTTGTCAGCTCCAGGAGTACAACTCTGCGTTCAATATAAACATCAGTAGAGCTAGCAAACCTTGATAGAGCATCAACCTTGATATTTTCTGTTCTTGGAATCTGGCTAAGAGTAAAAACCGTGAAGAACTCTGCTCCCTCCTTCAACTTAGCCAGGTATTTCACCATAGTTTCCTCATTGGCTTCATAAGTGCTGAGAAATTGGTTCGCCACCAGCTGTGAATCCGTGAATACTGATAGATGTGTGATCTCCAAAGATTTGCACATTTCAATACCGACCAGCATCGCCTCGTATTCAGCTTCATTGTTAGTCACCACAAAGTTGAGGCTGATTGCAGACTCATATTCCGTTCCATTGGGGGACCGCAGATAGATCCCTAGTCCTCCCTTTGAGGTAGTTGCAGATCCATCAACGTGAAGACTCCACATGACAGTGGACAAGTCCCCCCTACAGTCATCACTTGATCATGCTCGGTCACTTTTTCTCTTCTAAATGCTTCAGCTACAAAGTCGGCAAGGACTTGTGCCTTGATTGCCACTCTTGGCTTGTACTCTATTCCATACGCACTGAGTTAAATAGCCCATTTGATCAATCTCCCGGATGTTTCTGGTTTCGTCAACACTTGCTTCAATGGCTTGTCAGTTAAGACAACAATTGGATGCGCTTGGAAATAGGGTTTCAGCTTCATTGACGTATGCACCACAGCGAGAGCAAATCTTTCAATCTCCATATAGTTCAACTCGGCTCAATGCAGTACTTTGCTTATGTAGTAGACAGGCAGATGATGAGTTCATTCCGCCCTTACAAGGACATAGTTGACAACATTAGGAGAGATCGCCAAATAAAGGTACAAAGTCTCTCCCTCCGAAGGCTTGGCTAAAAGAGGTGGCATCGCCAAATAACTCTTGAGCCGCTGAAAAGCACTCTCGCAATCGTCATTCCACTCAAAATTTATGTTCTTCTTCAAGATTTTGAAAAAATGAAGACTTTTTTCAGCTGAGACTAAGATAAATCGTCCAAGCGCTGTCATCCGCCCTAACAAGCATTGCACATCTTTCACGGTTCGAGGAGACGGTAGAGTAATCACAGCTTCAATTTTTTCAGGGTTGGCTTCAATCCCTCGCTGATTTACCACATACCCTAAAAACTTTCCACCATTCACGCCGAATGTGCACTTCTTCGGGTTCAACTTCATCCCATAAAGGCGCATGATAGAAAATATTGTGCGCAAGCGGTTGACGTGATCCTCAGATCTAATACTTTTCACGAGTATATCATCAATGTAGACCTCCATTGTCTTTTCAATGTGGTCGTAGAACATCTTTGTCACCAACATTTGGAAGGTGGCCCCTGCATTGTTTAGCCCAAAAGGCATCACGCGATAGCAAAATACTCCTCTATCAGTCACGAACGCCATTTTTGACATATCATAGACGGCCATTAGAATCTGGTGAAATCCACTATGTGCATCTACCATGCTCAACAGAGCGCAACCTGTCGTCGAATCAACCAACAAATCAATCATCGGCAAAGGGAAAGGATCACGTGGGAAATGCTTATTCAAGTCAGTGTAATCAACACCCATCCTCCACTCTTGGTTGGCTTTAGGTACTAAGACAATATTGCTTAGCCATTCGGAGTATCGTACCTCGTAGATGTGCCTTGCTGTAAGTTTTTGATTTACTTCCTGCTCTGCAGCCAAATTCTTTTCCTTACTGAAACTTCTCTTCTTCTGGCGGCTAGGTTTTGCCTCAGAATCCACATTCAATCTGTGTACCAGGATTCTAGGGTCTATACCCTTCAAGTCTTCATCGGTTCATGCAAAGATGTCAAAATTCTCGCGCAAGCAAACGATCATTTGTTCTTCAATCTCTTTCGGCATGCTAGTGCCAATGCGGGTCACCTTGCTCGAATCATCCCTTGCAAGTGATATTTCTCGAAAATCCCCTAAGGGTTCCACCTTGTTGTTTTGCGCCAGCTGCGCCTTATACTTCTTCAGTCTCTTGCTCTCCTCTTCTTCCGGAATTAGTGCCTCAACATCTTCCGGTGCTTCGATTTCCCTAAGGATCTTAGGCTTCTTAGCATTATTTTGTGTCTGAGTAATGTTTATCATCTCTATATCTTGGCATATACTGTTAAGCATATTTACTTCTTCCTTTCTACTTGGCCTTAGAGAGGCCACATAAGACTTCCAAGCTTCCTTGTGGTCACCCTGCACTTCACCAATCCCTCCCGAAGTGGGGAACTTCATCTTTTGGTGGTAAGTAGACACCACAGCTCTGAACTCGTTCAATCCAGGTCTCTCAATAATAACGTTGTATGTGAATGGTGTATCAACCACTACGTATTGAATATTCCTAGTGCGCCTGGTTGGATAATCTCCAAAAGATGTTTGCAAGGTCACTACTCCAATCGGTATCACAGTTGCTCCTCCAAATCCATATAAAGGTGTTGCCACCTTTTCATGAAATTATTGCCTAACTCCATTCTTTCCAATGTATCGTACCAAATGATGTTCGGAGAACTTCCGTTGTCAACTAAGACTTTCTTCATTGCATAGTTGGCAATGTCAACAGTTACCACTACAGGGCAATTTAACTGTTGGGCCTCCGCTACTTGAGGATCCAGCTGCTTGTGGTCCGTCTCATCGAAAGTGATAGACTCCTTCAATTCTTCTACTGTGGCAATCAAGGATGCATCCTTTTTGAATACGTCACCATCCACTTTTCTCAAGATTCGATCCCTCGCATGGTTAGAATCAGCACCAGTGGGCCCTCCAGAAATCATACTAATCACGCCTCTTGTCAGAAGGTTGTCTATTTCCTCCCGCCTTAGAGGCGGCTCAATCCTCTGATGTTCCTCAACACGTGTCACATCCTCTGGTCTTGCTCGCTTAGCTGAGGGGTTGTCTCTCCTTTGACCACGGACATATTCTGCCAAGTGTCCCTCCTTGATCAAACGTTCAATCTCGGTGAAAAGGGCTCTACATTGCGATGTATCATGGCCATTCTATTGGTGGTAGCGACAATAGTCCTTAGACTTTCACGTATCCTCCGTTTCTCTAAATTGTAGTGGCTTTCTCATCAATCCTCGCTGATTGGCCACAACATATACTTCCATTATGTTGGTGTTTAGTGGGGTGTAATTCACAGGTGATCTACCTCTCCTTCTATCATTTATGTCTCTGTCTCGAGCATTTCTCCATGGCCTATCAAATCTACGATTGTCATTTGTCTTTTGCTTCATGGGGTCACGGTATTCGCCTCTGCTAATCAGGTTCAACTCCTCTACTTCCATCTCTTGGCGTAACCTTTTCATAATGAGTTCAACAGTGGGGGGTGGACAACGCACAAGGTCATTCGCCAACTGTCTGTTCCTCAATGTCTTGAATAAGATTCCTCTGATAGCCCTGGGTGATGGAGTTTGCACTTTTAACATCTCAACGTTAAACTTCCTCATATACTCGTGTAATGTCTCCTTCTCCCCCTGCTTCAATTGACATAAATAGTCTGGGTCCAATGGGTCTACTGAAAGAGTAGCAAACTTAGAGCAATACATATCACGCAGTTGCACGTAGCTAAAGATGGTTCCTGGTGGAATGCGCGCAAACCACTCATGCGTCACGCCGACCAATGTGATTGCAAATAGTCGTGCTTGAACTCTGGTATCATAGCCTCCCAAGCTCAAAATGCCATCAAGTACATGTAGATGTGACGCCAGATCAGTGGTACCATTGTAATTGGGCATCTTTGGGATATCTTGGCCTCTCCCCAAAACAACCATTTGTAACTCCTCACAGAAAGGTGAAGGCTCAGTAGTTCTACCATCATTCCTGGTATCTTCAACGTATCTTGTCGAATCACGACGGTTGTAGTGATGCTCTCTTCTGCTGGGACTGGGATACCCTTTGTCATACCGTTCAATCCTTTCAACGTTTCTTCGTCTTCGAGCTCTATCATACGAGTTCACTTCATCATCCCTTTCAACACGCCTTTCACGGGGCTGAGGAGTTATGATTGTTTGGCCTAGTTCCTCTAACATGCCTCAAGGGGCGCACATTGAAGGAGGTTTGGCGAGTCTCTCTGTGTGACCGAGACACCACATCATCATCCCTATCTCTGCTTTGTCGTGTTTGATTTGCTGGTCGAACAGTCTGAGATTGGGAGTTTTGTGCACGGTGTTGCGTCCTTGCAAGAGGTGCAGGTTGACCGATAGGCACAGTAGCGGGTACGACACCTAACTCTTGCAAAGTTTGAACTGTTTGCGCCACATGCTGTGGTGGCAGTGGAGGTATTGTCGCCTGAGCGGTGTGTTGATTCTCTACTAGTGCGGCATTCCTATGAGTCTGTGCAGTACCAGCCTCCCCATTCTGGCTAAGGGTTAGATTTTCTACCCTCTCGGCTCGAGTCGAAGGTCTAGTTATTGATTGTTGGTTGTCTGAAGCCTGGTGATTATGGCCATGATCGTCACGTGTGTTTCTTCTACAATGCACTTAATGGTTTCCCACAGACGGCGCCACTGATGCGGCGTGCTTTCGTCCTGCTAACTAAGCACTCCACGTTAGACTAACTCAAGCTCCGTGCTGGTGCTGAGTTAGCTTTAGGTTCGAGAACTCTGCACTGAAAAACACAAGAAGGTGAACTAGTCAGTGGCCCCAGCGAAGGCACTCCGACGCTCAAGTCAGAACGAATCTAGACAAATTCTAGAGAGAAAAAACTATTGACTTAGAGAGAGAAAGTAGAATGTAAACAATGTGTCATCTTTACATGCCTTGTAGTTGCATTGAATCTTCATGAAACTATTTTTGAGCATCAAAACTTTCGCTAGACAGATATTGATGCAGTCTGCGCAGTCCCAAAAACATATCTATAAATCCTTTTAGAAAATTTCAAATAAGCTCTGGTTTGTTGCATTGGAAAGAGGACACAAAGAGCTTTCCATCCATATGTGGCACCTGTTATGAATCATTGCCAATCAGATCATTTTATTGAAAGAATTTGAGCTTCCACTTCGGACAGATTCTGAAGTAGTCTGCATATGGTTAAAGTGTCATATATGTTTGACGTAGCATTGGAAAGTTATTTGCCTATTTATATTTACAGAGACGTAACATCCTTATTTCACGTAATAAAATAAGGTGCCAATAACCTTTTAAAAGATATTCCTTGATACAGAAGTTTTATAATTTTTAAAAATTATGGAGGTCATTGCTCTCAATTTTAAAGAATTCGAGAACCAGAGATTACAGCTAACCTATATATATGAGTTGATTTCCAAGGCAACCATCTAGTGCAATTTATTTTACTTTCTTGAATATGTTTATATTTTAATGTCTTCTGAAAAAGAACGTTTTATATAAACACGGCCATCACCATGTTGAATGAAGAGACCTCAAGACTAAATATGATATATAGTATATACTCCGTGAAGGCACTGCTAAAATGCAGTAGTTGAGCATATAAATTGGTTGAAACGAAATATACATTTTCCTGATATATACACATATATAAGCTTCATTTCCACCTAAATGTGATGGTCATGTTAAGGGTGTGTGCATTGTTTGGTTCAATCCGACAAAAAACCACAAGCGATATTGGAAACTCGGTTTGGATCTTTCAGCTAAGAAAAAAATCAAGTTCTGATTAACCGAAAGTTAACCAAAACCCGTTCTTCTAGAAAGAAAAAAAAAAATCAAAAGACACTAACTAAGTTGGAATAAGGGAAAAAAAGAAGAAGAGAAATGTAGACACTGTTGTCTAGCTTGATTTTTCATCACTCTCCTTTGTAAATTGATGTATTATTTCCAATTATACTAATTATATATTAAATTTACAAAAGCATATAATCATAAAGTCTTTCTTCATCCACATGACAACATTAACAAAAGCAATAGAGTAACATAACAAATAGCGAAAAAGCTACATATTTTTATTTTATTAAAAGACATATAATCCATTATGTGCTCGTGGTTCGAAATCCATCACTCGCATTCTTAGTTGATATTCCTTCCATGCTATTTTGGCTTGTTGGTGCCCCTTTCTTCTCACAGCTTCCCACAGTATGTCCAACTCGACCACAACTATAACAAAGTGATGACAGATTTTCGTAAACCACTTGATAAGTCTTGCCGCTTATACATAGCCCTAATTCCAACGGTTTATCAATTTGCACTTGAACACAGAACCGCACACATTTCTCCCTCTTTGCATTGTAACATGTTCTCATCAATTTTAATCGGGTCACCCATGCACGATGCTATCGTCTGGGTCACCGATGTTGTATACAGCTCCATGGAGATTTAACACACGAATCCATGTAATTGTGTTGTCCATTTTCTCCGTACAGAACGAAATTTCGATGCCAACTTTCTTATGGATAGAAAACTTCCCGCTAATTTCTACGGACCTTAATCATCTCACGTTTATGCACCACAAACTGATACGGCCCAACATAATATAATTGAGCTACCTATTAATTCAAGCCCCAGCCGTGTGAAGATTAAGCCCACATGGTTTACTCACTATGAGAGTAGATCTATATTAGAAGTCTTATGTTAGTCTTAGATTATGAGTTTTTATTTAATCACACTAGCTAGTATTAGAATCTTAGTTAAAATTCAAGCACCTACTTTCTTAACTATTCAAATAAATGATTTTCAGTTGTTCGAATTAAGAAGATGTGCAACTTATATCCAATGCGATAACAAAAATTGGTAATTTTTGTGCATTAAATTGCTTAGTTAATTATGGATATATTTGTAACTAAATTAGCCTCGCCCTAACAAAAAAGCAAAAAAAAAAACTTATTAAGAATTCTTAAGTGAACAACAGCTTTGGTACGGCTAATAACCCCAGGCCCAGAGCCAGCCATAGTTGGTGGACTTCTTCTTACAAGGCCCTATGGTTTCCGCTTCGAATTTTCTATTCCAAATGTCTATTCCATTCTATGTGCCACGAATAAGGTTAGGACACGTGGCAAACCTTTATGTCTCAGCCTTTTCAAACCGTTAGCTCTATTAAAACAAAAGTACTACACTTTTTCAATTGCTACATATATAAATAAAAAATTAAAGATTGCTACTATTGTACTACAGTTGTATCTAACTCACCACATAACACAAAAGAAATTGAGTCCCACATAAACTATTAATTGTAATAAAGTAAAATAGTAATTTTCTTCATCTTCTCAGTCGTCCTACTCTGTTTCTCTCTCTCTCATTTCTTCTTCAACCATATATCTCTTTTTGTTTACTGAATTCATAAAAAAAAACATTTGTAATGTTTTTATAGCTTATTCGATATGTTCATAGCTTCAAGGTGAGAAATTTCTTCCTACTCATTTAGTTTTATCTCTTATCCGGTCAAATTTATGATATATTTTGACATGCATGTATCTTGATTTTTTCTTTCTTACAAGTAATCTTGCCGTTGTTATCAGAGTAAAATTAGAAGAATTGGTTCGGAAGTTCACTTTTCCAGTAAGTTTTTTTGCCTAGATATCTCTATAATTGAGTAACATATGGTGATTTCTATTTGAAAGGAATAGTTGTGTGTCTATGAAGAAAAAAATAAATTTGATCACAGAATGTAAATTTTTGTATATAAAAAAGCACTGTCAGGTTAGTGAGAGATTGATAAACTAAAAATTGCATAAATTTCAGAATATTTATAGCAAGATAAATCTGAAAGGAAGAAGAAGGACAAAATACACGAATATGTTAAACTTCGTGCTTGGAGTTTATATCAGATTCATACTAGTACTTAACATGATCTTTCATCTTTGTTTGTAGAAATCTTCTTTTGATCAGTTTGAGGTGTCGACTCTTGCAATGCAGATCTTCCAAACTCTTGTTGGTGAGATATTTGCACCTATAGTTTAACGCATTACAGTAGATAGTGAGCATCTCATGAAGCAATATATATTTTAACAACAATGTCAACATAACTATTACTTCACCTTCAGTATTTCTGTCAAACTAGTACTACTATCTTCATCTATTCTCGCATATCGAGGCCAACAATTGAGTTGCTGGTGTGTCTTTTGGTTCCTCATGTATTGATGAAATGCATTTTGATTGTTTATGAGTTGATGTGCACTTGAACTGTTCGTGAGTTGCTGATATGTATTTGGATTGCTCATGATGACTTGTTGATGTAAACTTGGATTGCTTAACTGAATGAAATGCAGATTTGTAACATGATTCATTGCAAAAAAAAAAAATAGCAATTTATCACAATTAAGCTATTATGATGTAATTAAACAATGAAGTGTACTTGTACCATTTGTGGCATTGGTACGTGAGAATTAACTCTGTTATTGGTAGCATATGGTGTTTCAAAGTGTGCACGTGCATCCCAGTGAGAGCTGCCAGCTCCAAAATTCTACACCACAGAGTACAAAAGGATTACAGATATGATGCAACTTAGCATTAAAGTGTATCACAACTACTAAAAAGGAATACCTGCATTGTTTGGGTTGTTGATACACTTGAAATAGCCTGGTTATTAGCAGGATATGGTGTTCCCATTATTTGTTGGCCACTCCAATTAGAAATCCCAACTTGATAATTCTGTTATAATGGAGTCTATTGCTAAATATTCACAATATTGTATATAATCAAACATGAATATTGTATATATTAGTTCATAATGATAACCTGGGAGAGTTCTGACATTCTATTCATTAAATGACAAGTCAATTATAATGTTATGAACTGCTTAGTTTCAATTAAATTAAACTCTTTTGCGACATTGGGAAATACTTTGTGACATGAAACACATGAAACACTTACTGAATTTAAGTTTACCTGTGTATTACTTTGTAAGATATCAACTGAAGATGACTCATTTGTTGATTTCTTGTTATGCTTTGGTCTTCTTCTTTTTCCGATGGCTTGTTCTAACCCATTTTTCATCCTTTTTCGAGATTTTATCTTAGATTTTTGCTTTGGTTTCCACCCCTGAATTCTGATTTCACTACTTCCAACTTTATTGAGTGCAGTTTCTGTACTTTGTGATGGCTCACATACCTCAAATGCAGTCTTCATCACTTTACGAGCGAAAGATTTTTTGGCAGCTTGGTTGGGGCCAAGAACTTGTCCAACAACTGGATTCACAGCTGTTCCATTCTCCATAATATAATCAACTTCTTCCATCATCTTCAAAAGACATGTTCGTGTAATATCAAAGGTTTGATCAGTTGACGCAGCCCGTATAACAAGTTGGTTAACCAGGCGACATAGCTCTCTGTAATGCTCCATTATCCTTGTTTTTTCATCCTCTTCTTTTGTACTCATGGTGGCTTGATTCAACATTACAAAAGGTGCTGAAGAGTCTATGATTACTCTTTGTTTTGCTCTCTTTGTCCATCTTTTTTTAATATAGAGTTCTGGTACTTGGACAATATTTTTTGTGGTAAGCACTTTTAAAGCATGTGAACACAAGATTCCAACAAACTCAAATTTCTTACAACTACACGAGACCTTGCTACTCAAAGCATCAAAACTTACAATGTGATGACACTTCTTTTCAAACGGTGTTACCTTATATTGAAATGTATCTTCTGATTCATCAATAATTTCTAACTTTGAATCATATCCTCTGCTCAACTCCTCCTGAAATAGCTTAAAGATTTCATGAGTGTATACTGTAGTTGCGTGCTTTAAGATTTCAACTTGAAAAGCAGGTCTCTGAATACTATGACATGTTCTCAAATCCGCTTTCATCTCTTGGTATCGACGATCATCCACCAATCTATCAAAATGCTGGAAAAATCTCAAGAGATTGTGTTTACTACTCACATATCTTTTAAGAGCACTGTTCATGCTTTCACTACGCTGTGTAGAAATCATATTCGCACAAAATGCTTGTCTTCCATACACCATTGCCCATTTTTCCTTTTTTTTATATAAATTTTGAAGCCATTCATTATCTTGAAGACCATACTTATCCAACATATTTTGCCATCCAACCACAAATTCTTCTTCCTCTTCATAGTCATAGATACATGAATTGAAGTCTTTAGAAAAATCCTTGAAGGCTGAAAATATAGTGTTGAGATTCATGGCGGCATTTTGGTAAATGTGCCAAATGCATAGTCGGTGACATGTTTCAGGCCATCGTTCTTCCAAAGCTTTGGCCATAGCAGCATCTTGATCCGTAAGAATAGTCACGGGCTTTTTATCATTCATAGCTTTAGCAAAAGTATCAAATAGCCACATGAAACTCTCCGTAGTCTCATCATATAACAAGGCTGCACCAAACACAATGGTCTGCTTGTGATGATTTATACCGACAAACAGCGCAATGGGTCTTTCTTCTTTGTTTGTCCTATATGTTGTATCGAAGGACAATACATCTCCAAAAAAGTCGTAGTCAGCCTTCATTTGCCCGTCAGTCCAGAAAATATTGGCTATGAGATCATCTTCGTCAACTTGAACAGCATAGAAAGAACTTGGGTCTTTGGATTGCTTCATTTGCAAATAGTTAAGCACCCCTCCGACTTCCCCTTCGTTAATTTCCTTTTTTCTCTTTGAATGCAAAAAGTTTTTCCAATCTTCAATAATAAATCCCACCTTATCACGTCCACCTACTTGACGAGCCATGTATTCCAATCCCGCTTTTGGTGGTATCCCAGACTTTTCAATGTCGTCTATTTGAATGGCTTGTTGCTCGCTGATATTTCTATGAGACCTTAGAAAATGAGATTTCCGAGGTGTCACCAACATATGTCCATTGTGCTCATCAACAAATTTGACAACTATATATTTACTTGCATTGCGAATATTGATCTTCATACGTGCACGACAAAAAGTCCTTGTTTCGGGACGATGAGACTTGACATTCATGTCTCGTTTATCTTCTACTCTTTTGCCTTCACATGAACAACAGAATGTCCTATCGAGAATATTTTCATCCATGTCTTTATGTATCGTGCTTATTCTAATGCTAAAACCTTTTGCGTAAGCATAGTCATTATAAAATTGATAAGCTAAATTCTCAGTATCAAATTCCATACCAATTTTTGGAATTTTAATTTCTGGCTCTATGTTGTGATGATTATCCGAGGGATCTGTAGTCCTTTCAAGATCAATCGTCTCACTTTCCCTTCTTTCTCTTTCTTCTTGCAAACCGAAGATCTCATCATCTTTTCCAAAGTGCAACTTACGTTGTGATGATCGACTTTCTATAAATTTAGTAACTTGACTCATCCTGCGAAGTTAAGAAAACATTGATATGTAAATTTTCTGTAAATTTCTGTAAATGTAGTAACTTTGATATGTTAAACAATGTATATATATAGATATTTATATATATTTTAACATGATCCTAGACTTTTTCGTAACAGACAGTTATGGGAAAATAATGGCTTCATTAAACACAAGGGTAAATAGATGAAAATAGAAAAACTATAAAAATTATTTTTCTTCAATTATATATGTCATTTGCTTTTATATTGATACTTCTTACATAATATTGTATGAATTGGTGTACTGTAATGATATGTGATAGAACATAGGAGGCTAATTGTTGAGTGAGTATGTAAAACAAATTGGAAGGTGTGTGGGTTGTTTTATTCATCAACAAGTTGATTGCCAGGTTTTAATTTTGTTTTTTTGGATGTTTTTGGAATATAAATTACCACTAACACCACAATAGGAATGACCACCCAAATATCCATATAGTACGCAACAAATACACAAGTTGAATATAATAAAAATATAATTTAATAACATAAAAATTACTTGTGACTTTAACAATGTTATTTGCTGGTGTTGTAACTATCTCAACTCTCAGGAATGGTGATTTGCAGAATTTAGGGTTTATAAAAGATTAATGAAGAAAAGAACTATTCTTTAAAATATACATTGCGGGGCCAATTTTTTTGTTGTTGAGTGAAGTACAACTCAAAGGGATTTTTAACGTTTTGGTCCCATAAGTTGGCCTATCCGCGATTTTGGTCCCATAACTTGGAGGGCCGCGATTTTGGTCCCATAAGTTGGCTTACGAACTCGATTTTGGTCCCTCGGTCAACGTTTTTGAAAATATATCCGTTAATCGCCTATGTGGCATCGTTTGACCGCACACGTGGCAATTTTGACCTGAATGTAACACTCACCTATACACATGGCACACACATGGCAATTTTTAACCTGAATTTAATCTTAAAAAAGTTATCAGAATAATTAATTATCTAATACCAGCCCCACCCAGCACCACCACCACCCCCACCCCCAGCACCGCCGCACACCACTACCTTACAACCCCCCACCCCCACCCCCACTCCCAGCACCGCCGCACACCACCCAGCACCACCACCACCACCACGCACCCACCACTACCTTACAACCCCATCCCCCCCACCCCACCCCCACTCCCCGCCCCGCCGCACCCACCGCACACCACCCAGCACCACCACCGGCCCCACGCACACACCACCCCACCCGCACCAGCACCACCCCACGCACACACCACTACCTTACAATTACAACCCCCCCACCCCCACCCCCACTCCCCGCCCCGCCGCACCCACCGCACACCACCCAGCACCACCACCAGCCCCACGCACACACCACCCCACCAGCACCACCCCCACCCCCACTCACACACCACTCCACCAGCCCCACGCACACCCCCACGCACGCACCATCCCCACCCCACGCACCACCACACACGACCTCCACCATCATCGCCCGACCTCCACCAGCAACACAACCACACACGACTTCTTTAGATATTTCGATTTCGATTTCGAAATCAACACCATCACTCGACTTCGATTTGGGGTTTTGGAGGGGCGGCGGCGGCAGGGGTTTTGGAGGGGAAGTTGTTGAGGGTTTCGATTTTTGATTTTGGAGGGGCGGCGGCGGCGGCGGCAGGGGAGGACCACCGGGGTGGGGAGAGAAGAATGTGATTTTTAAAAAAAATTATAAATTAATATAATTAACTTTTAAATTATTTGTTATATAAATATTTAAGAATGAATTTTTTATTAAATTAAGAATTAATGAATTTTTTTTTTGTTTTTTTCCACATAGATGCCATGTGTATAAGTGAGCCCTAAATTCAGGTCAAAATTGCCACGCATGCGGTCAAACGATGCCACGTAGGCGATTAACGGATATATTTCAAAAATGTTGACCGAGGGACCAAAATCGAGTTCGTAAGCCAACTTATGGGACCAAAATCGCGGCCCTCCAAGTTATGGGACCAAAATCGCGGATAGGCCAACTTAAGGGACCAAAACGTTAAAAATCCCTCAAAAAGATGGAAGAACTTTTGTTTTAACGGAGCTCACAACTTGAAAAAGCCGAGACATAAAGGTTCGCCACGTGTCCTAACCTTATTGGTGGCACATAGAATGGAATAGACTTTTGGAATAGAAAATTCGAAGCGGTTTGGTTTCTTCTTCTTCATCTTTTATTTATTTATTATTACAACAGTAAGTTACTTTTTCAATCAACTTGTTTTACAGTTTCTTTCTTTATCGAAATGCAGAAAGTGTAAATAAATCACAATGATAAACTTGGCCATGATAGCGATAGACTCTGGAATTTGTCATTGTATCCCTCTTTTGTCATTTTTTTTCCTCATCATCTCAACTCTCAAGGTGACATTAATTAATCATCTATTTATTTTAAGTAAGATAATTTAAACAATCAACATCATTTCTTTAACTCACGCTGTGTCACAAAATGTGTTGCTTTTGACTTTTGATTTATGAAGCTATCGAGATATTATAAATTATAATGCGTCATCTTGACTGAGGTTCCAAACAATTTAATGGTACATGATTAAAAAGGAACAATTTCAATGTAGATTTTATTTTTTAAAAAAATCATATTGTGTAATTATTATATGTTACGCCATTTATAAAATGTATTTCTGCATCAGAATAATTCAATTGTAATTTTTGGTACATGGAATGTAATTTCCTTTAATTTCAAGTACAGTATGGCATCATAACCGATTTATGCATATGAGGTTATAAGTTGTGTAACTTGTAAATGCAAACCTTGATCACGCGTTTTGTTTTTGTTTTTTTTAAGTAAAGAAGCGTTTAGTTGATTGGCTTTCATATTTGCCTGTCACACAAAATTTACAAATTATTAATTACTGTCAAATCGATCAAAAGAAGTTATAAAGTATACATTTCAGAAAAAAAAAAAAAAAAAAACTCACACTTTCGTTAAGGGTGGCAAGGCAGAAAGAAAATTATTAATTAGGTACACCACTACACAATAAGGTGGTACACTCAATTATGTATTTATACTTATACACCGTGCAAATGAGATGATGGATAGTTATTTCTCATAATTTAAAAAATAATACTAATAACAAGTTCTGGTTGCACCATTTCATCAATACAACAACTCTACTTAATAATCTTTTCGACACGAGGGACCGAATAGTTCGTACCCAATTCATAGTTTCTCGTTTTTCAAATCCTTGTCTTTGTCTTTTGAAAGCTGAAAAACAAACATTGAGAAAGCCCTATAATAAGACATTTGAATACTATGTAATCACAAACAAATGTCGTGTATATGTGCAAAGATTTCAAACACGAAAATTACAAAAAAAAAAGAACGTAATACAATAATAAATAATTCATTCCAATTGGTAATCAAACAATTTAAATTCAATTTTTTTTTTGATAAATAAGGTCATTCATATTAACGATGAATACAGAGGATCCGCTAACGGGAATCCTCCGTCACAAAAAATATTTACAAGAAGATCACGAAAGGGAATAAAACCCGACCTATCAAAAGTTCTAGCCCAAGCGGTTAAATTATGAGCCGCAACGTTTGCATTTCTAGACAAAAATTTAAATCTTCATTTAGGCCATAATGCCCAAAATCGACGGATTTCCAGAATAAACTGATGGGATCTCCAATTCAATTTCTCATTTGTGTCATGCAACATGTTTATCACCTCCAGACAATCTGTTTCGAATATAGGATTTTTGATTTTGAGGTGATTCGCCATTTTTGTAGCGAGGAAAATAGCATATGCTTCAGCAGAGTGAGGGTCGAGGCACTTGACTTTGGCAGTTGCAGCATATCGAATAGATCCGAGGTTGTTTCGCCCAATCAGGCTAGTGAAAGAGTTGTCTGCAACAAAGGTGGCATCGACATTAATCTTGATCCATCCCTTCTTTGGTTTGCACCATGCAGAATTTGATGAGTTGAGGGTATTCTTGCATTTGATTTTGATTAGAGCTTGAAAATGTTCTTGTGTCTTAGTAGTAACGGTTCTATTGAGCTCGTTGAAATTAGGCGTGACTTTGTCGTGGATCACTCTGTTGCGAAGACACCAAATGTTGTCCATCAACACAACACCAAAAATGAAAAACTCCTATTTATCTTGAGGAGATGAAAGAATTTCAAACCTGCAAGATAACAAAAGTGAGATCCAGTCAGAAAATGAAAGGTGTTGGAAATGAGCGATACGAAAGCTCCATTTAGAGGTAAACCATGCCATAATAGAAAATTGACAGCGAAGAAACAAGTGTTCCACATATTCCTCCTCGTTGTGGCAGAGAGGGCAAGATCGATCTTCAATCTTGAAGATTGAGTTGAGTTTGCTCCGCGTTGGCAGGGCATTTGCTAAGCAACGCCAAATGAAGAACTTGTGGCGACTCTGAATTTTTGCTTTCCAAATTAATTTCCAACATGGATTCTGATTCATAGGCCGCCTAGCATGAATTATTGTAAGATATGAGCTTTTTGTTGAGAAAACGCCTGACTTAGAGGGCGTCCACAAAAGCTTTTTCGGTTCCTCAGAGGGAATAACATGAATTTTGAGAATTTTCAACGCTGTTTCTAATGGAAAAATGGCTTTGACAACCTCCTCATTCCATCCGTCTTCTGTGTGATTGAAAAATTACGAACTTTGGAGAACAAGTTGGGAAGAATGCTATTGATAATCGATTCTTTCGGAGGAGGGCATCCAAAATCCATGGTTGGAACCCAGGGATCTGTCCAAGTATTGAGGTCCGAGTTACTCACTATTTGGAAACACGCTTTCTTACGAATTAACTCCTGACATTTGAAGATGTCCCTTGCTATCCAGGAGATGTTTGAAGATGGGGTGTTCATCAGGAAAAAATTCTTCGTTTTAATGTATTTGGTGTTAAACACTTTCACCCACATCTTGTTATCCTTGTTCGCAATGCTCCACGCCATCTTTGAAACTAATGCTAAGTTAACATCTTTCATACGACGAAACCCCAATCCTCCATCTTCTTTCGGCAAACATAGGGTATCCCACGCTTTGAGAGGCAATATGTTTTTATTGGAATTTTCTCCTCACCAGAACGAAGGGAGATACTATCCATTTTCGCCGTGATGGATGCAGGTAGCAAAAATTGTCATATGATAAGATGGGGTGGTTTGAGCAGCCGATGAAATCATAACTCCTCTACCTGCATGCGAGAGATTATTGCCTTTCCAACCACCCAGGTTTGAGCTAAACTTGCTGAGAAGAATATCGAATGCTTCTTTTCTCCTGCGAGGTTTGCAAAAGGGAAGGCCCAATTGAATAGATTTGTGGTTGCAGTCTTTGATGAGAAAAGCGTTGAGAATATCTATCTTCAAAGCTGGTGAGGTATTGAAACTGAAATGAATAAAAGACTTGTCTCTGTTTATTGATTGACTCTTCCAGAGTTCGAGAACATCAAAACATCTTTGAATAGCATTGGCATCTTGAAGATTGGCCCTACAAAAAATTGTAAGATCATCCGCATACAACAAATGTGAGATGCAAGGACTTTCACGAGAGATTTTAATGCCAACAAGATTCTTTTTGGATTTCTCTCTCGCTAAAAGTCGTGAGAACAACTCAGCATACACAATAAATAAGTATGGAGATAAAGGGTCGCCTTGGCGGATTCCTCTTGACGGTTTAAAGAAATCAAATGGAGCGCCATTGATCAGGATCGAAAAGCTGCAAGTTTTGAGGCAGAGAGAAATCCAAGAACAAAATTTTTCACCAAAACCAACATTTTTTTGAATTAAAAGCAAGAGATCCCATTCAACTTTATCGTATGCCTTAGTGAGATCGGCTTTGAGAGCCATAAAAGGTTTCTGGCCCTTTTTAGAGTTGAGATAATGCATGATTTCATGGGATAAAATGTTATTATCATGTGTATGCGTACCATGAATAAAAGCAAATTGGTAAGGGAAAACGATTTTATCCAACACGATTTTCAGCCTATTTGCAATAATTTTTTAAATTGCTTTATAGAAAACATTACATAAACTAATAGGTCGAAATTTATCCACCATACAAGCATTGTCAAATTTTGGGATAAGAGTGATGTAAGTGCGATTGAACACATTTGGAAAAGTTTTATCTTTAAAGAAAGATTGAATCACTCGAATCACATTCTTGTTAACAATGCTCCATAAAGATTTGTAGAAAGATGGCGGGAAACCGTCAGGTCCCGGACTTGCATTTGAGTCCATATGGAAAAAAAGTCCTTTTGATTTTGGCAGGATAAGGAATTTTGCACAAATTATCATTATCCTCGACACTAAGAACATTATCAAAAAGGTTATCCAAATCATTCGAAAAGGGAAGGGTAGATATGATCATTTTGAGATTGAAATAAATTCTTGAAATGTTGCTGAAAACACTCACCAATGTCACCCCAAAAAGAAAGCAGTTCACCATCGTTGGTTTTAATGTAAGCTATACGGTTTACCTTTGATTTTATCACAGCAGATAGGTGAAAAAATTTAGTATTCGTGTCACCTTCCCGAAGCCATTTTTCCTTGGCTTTTTGCTTCCAACAAATCTGTGATGGTATTCAACTCCTCTTGAAGATCTTTTTCTTGGTGGAGATTAGGTAACGTTTGATCCTTAGCTTGGATGATCTCGATTTCTTTATGAATTTCTTTAGATCGATCATGGATATTTCCAAATTTGGTTATGTTCCACACAATAAGCTCTCTCCTTGTCAACCTGATTTTAGCTAGCAAATTAAAAAGAGGAGAAAGCTAAAATATTCTTCCAACAGTCAGTAACAACATTATTGCAACTCTCATCCGAGAGCCACGTGTTTTCAAAATGAAACGGCCTTATTCCTTTACTAGTCCTATTAGAGAGATTAAGCATAATTGGGCTATGATCAGATTGAATAGCCGACAAATGAAAACAAAACAACAAAAGGATACGCAAGACACCAGGAAGAGTTTGCAATGCCACGATCCAGTATTTGACGTATGTTAGCGAACCCCGGTCTTTTATTATTCCAAGTAAGCGGGTTTCCCACAAAGCCAAGATCCACCATATTGAGCTTTTGAATCTCTGCATCTAGATTATGCTTGGAGGATGAACAAAAAGGTTTGCCACCACATTTCTCTGAATGATCTTTTATCTCGTTGAAATCGCCCATTACAAGCCACGGGGAATTACTAAATGGAGGGAGGTCTTTAATAGTATCCCAAAAGATGGATTTAGGACCGGAGAGGCAGGGACTGTAAACACCAGTAAAGAACCAGATAACTCCAATAGATGAGTTCATTATAGAGCAATGGATAAAGTTTCTACCCCAGTTCAAAATAGTTAAGTTAACATCACTGGACCAGGCCATACTGAGGCCTCCAGATAAACCACATGGATCCACAAAAAATGAGTCAATTAACTTTGCCGAAGAACACACTCTGATGATATGATTCTTTTTTGTTTTGTTTTGTTTTAGTTTCACACAAAAACACTATGCTAGGATGGTTATCTACAAGAAAAGCCTTGAAGGCTAGAACTGACTTCTTTTTTCGCTAATCCTTGGCAGTTCCACGCAAGGATGGCTTGAGGATTCATAATTATACCCCCCGGGGCCGCGGTTTTTGACTTCTCAGTAGAGTTCTCGTTTTCAGAGATATGGACAGAATGAGCTTGATGTCTTGGTATCTTTGATTTGAAGTTTCTTACATTTCTCACAATGACAAATTCTTCGATAGATTTATTTTCATTAAAGCGGGAAGAGACCGTAGTAGACGAGAGCTGCATATTCCATTTAGGAAAGCCATGTGTTAATTCAAGTTCATGGTTCTGACTAAGTTTGAGAAGTTGAAATGAGTCAGCACTTGGGATAGATAGTATAGGCCAGAAAATGTTTGGCTTTTGGGGGATATTTTGGTTTGGGTAAGTTCCCTCGGCCCCTATCATTAATCCATTCAGCGGTTCATAATTACGATTGAGAATTAAAGGCGTAATTTGACCACTTGCTTCATGACATTCAGATAAACCACTTCTTGGATTAGGCGTTATATGGCCGAATGGGTTAGAAGTTTGGATTGTGGTTTCATTACATTGTATAAAGTTTGCTTCATGGGCCAGATGAGTAGGTGTAGTGCATAATGTAGATGGGTAGAACTTGGTAACTGAGTTTAGCTTGGGCCCTGGTGTAACAGTAACATTTTCCAAGTTGATATTTTTTGACGGTTTTGGATTAGATGTAGACATGACATCTTTCCGGGGAACATAGTAACTTGGGTTAGGATCTAGGTCAGGCTTTTTGCTGCTGTTAACACTGGTTAATGGCTGAGTCTGGTTAGGAACTGTTTGAGGATGGAGTGTGGTTTCTTTAGGAATGTTTAGGACAATGGAAATGGGGTTGGCTATGGAATTTGGAGGATTTTGAGATTTGTTTTCCGATTTGAGCCACGACTCGAATCTATAACTGTTTGAGGGCGAGTTGGATTTCGTTGGTGTGGAGTCGGCAGAACAGTCGCGTATTTTGTGACCCACAACGCCGCATGTGAAACAAAAAACCCCCCAAACACTCGTATCTGATATCATAGGATATGGATCTCTTACCCGGGATCTCCATGATAATATGATCGGAAAGAGGTTTATAGATGTCAACCTGGATTTTAATTATGATAGCTTTCTTCCATTTGTTGGTGCTGGATAAATCAACCTTTTGGAATTTATCAACTACATCTCCAATTTGTTTAACTGTTGTTTCCGTGATATAGCAAACTGGAATATTTGACACTTGGATCCAGAAACTAGACCATGAGAGGTCAACTTCTTGTAGAGATTTGTCTGGAGGCCATAAAGCAACCAACACATGATTTTCGCTGAAATTCCACGACCCTTGATTTTGAATTCTTTTTGATTTTTAGTCATCTTCCAATATGACAACTATAGTGTAATTATCTATTATATTCACTTCGTAATTAGTACTGATTCCCCAAGCATTGAGGATAGTACTCTTGAAAGCTTGAGAATTAATTTTTTTTGGGCTTATAATTTTGCAATAAGAGTTTCAGGATTCTGAGCTTGAGGTGTGTGAGATGTGTCCATGGTAAAAGATGGAAAGAGGGAAAGCTCACTACTCACTAGCGAGAAAAATAAATGATAACAGTAGATGAAACCACAGGAAAATCCAGAAATTACTAGTAACTCACGATAGAGAGAGTTCTACTCATAGAGAGAGAACGGAGAAAAAAATAATTTAAATTCAAATTCATAATTTATCAACGACAAATTTTAGTCATTGAGTGTAGTGTATATGTTGAATGTCCTTTTGGGATTTTCTTTGTGTGTTCCCTACTTATACTTGGCTAAATCTTAATTATACGTCTATATGAGAATACTGAATAAATCTGCGGGTACAACTTTACGAGTACAAAAGAATTGGTAATTAACATCTATTTGCATCGTTGTAGACTAACCTGTTGCTACTCGCACCCGTTTCCGACTTAAATATACAAGAACGTCTTCAAAATTAGGTACTCCATTTAAATGTCCATGTCCACCATAGATGATGCCAAAATATGGTTCCTGTGCCGACTTGTACTTAAATAACAATATGAATTACAATCACACGCCACGTGGCACACAATGATTGGGTGTGTTTTCTCATTATTTTGTCTTCGACACTCTCAATATTGATTGATTGATTGAATAAATAAATAAATAAAAGAAGGTGCAGTGTAGAGCACATTACAGACAGTCAATCCTGCCCTGTATATTATATATAATTTAATTACAATAAATATTAAATATGAAATATACACACACACAATCATCTGTGGTGACGGGGATTTATTTAATTCATAATATTTATTTCTTTTCTCCAATTTGTTATAATACTTTAGGTTTCGAAACAGAAATGATCACAAAAAATAAATAAAATTGGGCAGACATTCGTCACCTCCAATTCCGCGTGAAATTGAAATTCGTTTGACAATTGACAGTGGGGCATGAATTGGATTTTGGATTGAATTGCAGCAATTGAGCAAGGGTTACGTATATATATATATAAAGGTTCGATGCTTTTTCACTTTGACTCATCTCATAGTATATTCGATTTCAGATTTTTATTTTTTATTTTTTTTGTTACTGTTGTTATAGTCAGAATTATTTAGCATTTTCGAATAAGTTTTTTATTCGTCGAATTTCGGAATCCGGATCGGTAAGTGCTGTTGGAATAGATTCGTATATGGAATGAATCTCAGATACTGTGAGATTTTACTTGCAACTGTTTTTTGTTACTGATATCGAGTGATTATTGTTCGAATCGTTGAATTTTCATGATTGTCGAATAGTAGTTGATTGTTGGTGCGATTCATCTGTGAAATTTATTGGTTGTGTTTTGTAGATTGAGCTTAGGTAGGAGTGGTTAAATTTGGAGTGCTACCGTTTTCTGTTCAATTGGAGTTCGGGGGGTCACAAATGGATGTTTAGAGTTGGAAAGGAATGAGACATCACAATGACAGGGGATGAGAGGTCGTTGAGTCGATGGATGACCCCGACAGTACATTCTCGGATGTGGTAGGGTTATTCAAATCATGGATCGCACGGAGGGCCGAGCCTACGCACGTGTCCAGGGATTTCTGGATGCCTGACGAGAGCTGCAGGGTATGCTACGAGTGCGATTTGCAGTTCAATTTGTTCAACCGTAGGCATCATTGTCGACATTGTGGCCGAATCTTCTGTGCAAAGTGTACTTCCAATTGGCTTCCGACTCCCTCCAGTGAATCGCAGACTGCTCGGGAAGAGTGGGAGAAGATTAGAGTTTGTAATTACTGTTTCAAGCAATGGCAGCAGGCTGTGACGCTGCCTGTTGATGATGAGCTTCAGGTCGCGAACTTGGATTTCAGCTGTGTTTCGCCATCAGTTTCCAGTTTCATTAGTACTAAATCAAGTAGAACGTGTGACAGCAGCATTACGTTTGTGTCGCCACCAGAATCTACTGAACTTAGTCCACGTCAATCAGCTCTAATGGAGAAAACTATAGAAGGACAAACTGTTGTTGCTGCTGCTGCTCCAAGCAACAATAAAGCCATGGACATAGTACAACAGAACCAGTCTCAAATGCAATTCAGGTTTAGCCTCAACAGGTCCTGTCTGCTTCTCTTATTTGACTGCCTATATTAAGTAGCGATTTTGTGGTAGGTTTATACTTTCTTACATGGTAGATTTTGTGGCTACCTGAGTAATAGACATGATATATAGCTGTAATATATGGATGTAACTAGCATGCCATTTTTGACTTGTCTTGTTCTGCGCTACTCAAGTTTCATTTTGACATTGCATTGGACCTCACAGATAATTTCTTATAAGGGCGTGCTATTGCCCCTATTTTGACGTTTCTGTCTAGTTTGATTATTTCGTGTGTGGCCACATTCTGTTGAAAACCTAAATCACGTAGAAAGTACTTCAGGAAGGTGCTGCTGGTCCATATTTCTGCAACCTGCTATGTTTTGATCTCCAAGTGTGTTGCATATAATACTTATAACGATCTGACAACTGTGTAATACCTGAACGTATATGTGGCATAATTATAAATTGATTTCTTGTTTTATGATTGTGAACTTCTGAAATAGGTAATCTTCGTCATGTTTAATTTTCTTGATTGAATGAGTTGATTATTAGGCCGTGTGAGTTTTATTCTACTTAATTTATGATGAGGAATTTAGCTTTCCTCATTATATAGTCTTTAACAATAAAAGATTATACTTGAAGTGCTAGTATTGTGTTGAGGCTTGTCACTATAGATTAAGTACTCTATTGTTCTCTAAGTAAAAATAAATAAAATTATTTGGCATCTGCCCCCCGATAGCTTTCCCACTGAGGAAAGAGTTTATGAAGGTAATGATGATGACGAATATGAGCTAGTACTGCAAAATTATTGCTCTCTTGATTTAGTTTATATAAGTTAAACTTACTGGAAACTATCAATAATCGTTTGATGCTCATATTGTCTAAACAGGAGTGACGACGAAGATGATGATTTTGGAGCCTCTTATTTTGGCTCCGCAGTAAGCCATTTTTCCCAGGCTAATGGATACTACGGTCATATGCCCTTTGATGATATCGACAACGACTATAGATCGCGTAAGGTTCATCCAGATGGGGATGCTGCAGATTTTAGAAGTGTGAGCGGCTCTCCAGTAAAGAACAATTTGGACTCACAGAATTCTGAAGAAGTCCATCAGATTGATAGTAAACTTGTCGAAGATGTAATTGGTGATGAAATTGAGGCACCATCTTCTGTATATGTGGCTGAAGATGTTGATACTGCACCTGTGGATTTTGAAAATAATGGGATTCTCTGGCTCCCTCCTGAACCAGAAGATGACGAGGAAGAAAATGAGGCTCTTTTATTTGAGGATGATGATGATGAAGATGCAGCTGGAGAATGGGGGTACTTACGTAATTCAAACAGCTTTGGGAGTGGGGAGTCTCGAAACAGGGATAAATCAAATGAGGAGCATAAACGAGCAATGAAGAGTGTAGTTGACGGTCATTTTCGTGCTTTAATAGCTCAGCTGTTGCAAGTGGAGAATCTTCATACTGGAGAAGAAAGTGACAAGGAGAGTTGGTTGGAAATAATTACATCCTTGTCATGGGAGGCTGCTAGTTTGTTAAAGCCAGATATGAGCAAGGGTGGACAAATGGATCCAGGGGGTTATGTGAAAGTAAAATGTTTAGCTTCTGGACGTCCAAGTGACAGGTATCTACTTAAACCTGTGCTGCTCTTACATCATCTATCCTTAATAATTTGACAAGATATTTGTTGAACATCGAGGAGTACTCTACAGATGTGTAACCACTAACCATTCTCAATTTGAAACAAGTTGAGTTTGATAACTGCACTTATGTCTAACAAGGGAATCTGTGTTGTCTAGAACTGTTGTTTTAGAAATTTAGTTGGCTTCACAAAATTTTTAATGATATAAATACATTATGCGTAGATAGAATCTTTGCTGTACGCGAGCACATCTTGGCTCTTGTTGCACAATTTTGATGTACTAGTATGGAAATGAACGGGGACATCATTAGATGAATGTACTCAAATTTCTGATAAAAGCAGGTTGCTTATGGGAGCTACAGTTTTATCACCCTGAATTAATATCCGAAGGATATACGAGTTGATGTTGACCTTGTCAGTTTCTGCTGACCAATATCTTGAACTCTGTCATTAAGGATAACTAATACAGACTTTTAAGATCAGTTATTTACGTTCGTGCAACTTCAATGTTGTTGATGAATTTTATCCTTACGAGTGATTTGTCAGTTTTTTTTTGTTCTTCTGTGTTATTGCCGTTATCTATTTCTCAGTTTTGTTTCTCATTCATCTAATAAAGTATCTTCTCTTATGATGAATCATCTCCTCTTGAGCAGCATGGTGGTTAAAGGAGTTGTTTGCAAGAAAAACGTAGCTCATCGACGAATGACTTCGAGAATAGAGAAATCTCGCTTGCTTATCCTTGGAGGGGCTCTTGAATACCAGCGGGTTTCTAATGCTCTTTCAAGCTTTGATACTCTATTGCAGCAGGTTTAATCCATTTAAATTACTTGTAGTCATATAGTTGGTGCATTAATGCTCGAGTTTGTCATAAGTTTATCATTATGGCTTGATATATTTGTTTTTTATGAAGATTGGATTCTCTGTATGGTTTATGCTCAAGTTGTAAGCTAATGTGACTAAATCTCTTTCCAGGAAATGGATCATCTTAAGATGGCTGTTGCAAAGATAGATGCACAACATCCAGATGTTCTTCTGGTTGAGAAATCCGTCTCACGACATGCACAGGAGTACCTTCTTGCAAAAGATATATCACTTGTTCTAAATTTGAAAAAGCCTCTTTTGGAACGTATAGCCCGATGCACGGGTGCCCAAATAGTGCCTTCAATCGATCATCTGTCGTCACAGAATTTAGGATCTTGTGACTTGTTCCATGTCGAGAGGTTTCTAGAAGAGCATGGCAGTGCTGGTCAAGCCGGAAAGAAGCTGGTGAAGACACTAATGTATTTTGAAGGCTGTCCAAAGCCTTTGGGCTGTACGGTATGTGCATTACAATTGTAACAGGAAAACAATAAGTATATTGATATTATTTAAAGTTTTAATGTTCCAAAATCTTTTGTGGGAGTCCCAGTTACGCTTTTGCATCAGATGTTAAAACTTGGAACATCCAAAGTACTTATATGAACTGTTACAAATTTGGGTCTTATTGAAATTTAGGGTAAAAAGCATCAGACTCTCTAGGTATACTGCATTTCGCAAAGTGCCCCATAATGTTAAAAAAAAATAAAAAAATTGTCCCCTAATCTATTAAAAAATATGCGGCATTCCTGCATTTGATTTTTCTTTGATTTTGACTGTTCTGTTTGAGATGCCATCAAACACGGAGTATCCCGTCAAATATGGCATACTCAGTCAACTTTGACGGAATATTTCCATCAAAGAGGTTATAGTTCACGGGAAGTTACACCAATGGGCAGAACTGTTTGATGCTTTACCATGAAGTTTATTGGAAATACATACTTGTTTTCTTGAAGATCTTATTGTCCTACAAAATCTGCTTCTTGTCCTCATTGATTGTTATTATTATATTGATTGGTTCAGATATTACTTCGTGGTGCCAATGGGGATGAGTTGAAGAAAGTGAAACACATTGTTCAATATGGAATTTTTGCAGCTTATCACTTGGCTCTGGAGACGTCTTTTCTTGCTGATGAAGGTGCTTCTCTACCGGATTTTCCATTGAACACTTCAATTACTGTGGCACTTCCAGATAAGCCATCAATGATTGAGAGATCGATTTCAACTATACCGGGTTTTACGGTCCCAGACAGTGAGAACACGCCTGGACCTCAACCTTCTTGTGAACCGCGGAGATCAAATAGTGTGCCCACTCCAGATTTACCAAAGGTGCCAATTGCATCCACAAATAGAAATGTCTCTACAGAGACATCAAAACTTCCTGCAAATATGATCTCTCAGTGCATCGAGCACGTAATCTCATCTTCAGTGGAACATTCTCAGTCTTTATCCTTGAATGACTCCTCTCTTTATCGTGAATCAGAAGAAAGAGGGCCTGTAAATTTGGCCGTGTCTTCAAAAGCAAAAGGTTTTGAATCAGGCAGTATGACTGCCACTAGAGATTGTATCATCTCTAATGATGGAGATGCAAATTCTCAAATTCCGGCAGGTGATTGCTTTGGCACAGATGCTAACAGAAATGTTTCAAGTCCACCACTGTTGCAACTTGATGGAAAGCAAACTTTGGAGGAACAATCTGTAGTAAAAGAAGAGTTTCCGCCTTCCCCTTCAAACCATCAAAGCATTTTGGTTTCCTTATCATCGCGATGTGTGTGGAAGGGAACTGTCTGTGAAAGATCACATTTGTTTCGTATCAAATACTACGGGAACTTTGACAAGCCATTGGGCCGCTTTTTGCGGGATCATTTATTTGATCAGGTAGTCTTTTCCTCTCTGAATATATATTTTTTAATAAGCCCCTTTACCCTAGGAATTAACAAGGAGCTAATAGGTTTGAATTGTTGTGACAGAATTATAGTTGCCGTTCATGTGAGAAGCCAGCAGAAGCCCATGTTCAGTGTTATACTCATCGACAAGGTACCCTTACAATCTCAGTTAAGAAACTGCCAGAAATTCTTTTATCTGGTGAGAAGGATGGAAAGATTTGGATGTGGCATCGTTGCCTAAAGTGTCCCAGAGAGAACGGTTTCCCGCCTGCAACCCAAAGAGTTGTGATGTCGGATGCTGCTTGGGGATTGTCCTTTGGAAAGTTTTTGGAGCTAAGCTTTTCAAACCATGCAGCTGCAAGCAGAGTAGCAAGTTGCGGCCATTCTTTACATAGAGATTGTCTACGATTTTATGGGTACGATGTTCCTTTACGTAATCGCGATGGTCTTTAAAATGCCATTGCAATATGTTTTGTATAAACTTTGCAGGAAAAAACGAAAGGTTTAACTACTGATATATTGTTTATAAACTAAAAAAAAATCCAATATGGATTTTCCTTCAAGCTATGGGATTACAGTAAAAAACCATGCAAGTTTGAACTTGTGGAAGGGGTATTCAGTGTCTTTGGTGTGTGTTTACTTTTGTGATTTTCCGTAACATACAGATTTGGAAAAATGGTTGCTTGCTTCCGTTACGCATCAATTGACGTTCACTCGGTGTACCTGCCTCCTTCAAAACTTGATTTCACCTATGAAAGTCAGGACTGGATCAACAAAGAACTGATTGAGGTGCATGGGACATTTCTTTTGTTTGCTTCTTTCCCTTTTTGGGAGTCTTACTGCTTCTATCAAGTTTCTGCATTTCCTTAGTATGTTTGTACTCTTAACAGGTGACAGCGCGTGCTGAGCTGCTGTTCTCTGAAGTGCTTAATGCTCTGCGTCTTATGGTAGAAAGAAGATCTAGTTTATATTATAATGGCAACAAAATTCCTGATTCAAGACGCCAAATAACCGATCTGGAACAGATGTTGCAGAAAGAGAAATCAGAATTTGAGGTCTGTCAACAATTTCAAATCTTTAGCTTTCTTTGTTGTTGTTATGCGTTGAAATATTATGTTCACATTTATCTTCACGGTTCACATGAGTATTAATGAAAGCCAATTGCAATTGATAAATTCGTTGATCTTACTAAATCACACATGTAGCGTATTTTTGGTTCTTAACCCTTTGGATGTGCTGTCTAGAGGTAGACTTTTGTTCAGAAGGTTCTTGTATATGAGAGACTATGCATCATACTCTGGGTACCATCAATGATGTGACCTTTAAAAACATTGGAATGAATTATCATAGTTTATTAGATAAAACATTTTTAATAACCTTGTGCCAGAACACGTACGTCGTACGAAAAATGTTTATATATTTCTCAGGAGTACGTATTCGTGACTAAAGAGTATTTTAAGCACATAATATTGGAGCTTTATTCGTGAAATTGACATTTATCTGTGCATGTTGTGCCGATATTCCTTATTTTTCTGATATACAGTTTATATATAGCCTTGACATATTCATGACCTTCTACCAAATTTTATGTATGATGTTGTGGAACTTTCATTTAATTTACATTAAATCTTCTCCTAATTTTGAGTTTCATATGTTCAAGCATCTTATTGAGTATGATGTTTTTGGTTTTCAAAGTTATTTTCCTGTGTGTATTTAGTGGGAGTTTAACAAATCAGTGCCATTGTTTGCCAGGAAAGAGATTTCTTTTTTGATACTTAGGAATATAATAAAATTTGCTGAGAACTGACATCTCATCAGAAGTGATATAACTTACTTATGCTGTACTATGTCGATAGTTCATGTTAGTTAATAAATCAGTTCTGATAAATGTTTTTTGGCAGGAATCACTACAGCGAATTTTGAACAAGGAAGTAAGAAAAGGTCAGCCTGCCATTGATATTCTCGAGCTCAATCGATTGCGTAGACAACTTGTCTTTCAGTCTTATATGTGGGACCAGCGCCTTATATATGCAGCAAGCTTAGAGACCAGAAACAAACCAGATGTTTCTGAGGTAACGTTTTCAGAACCAATTCTGAAACCACTTGTTGCCACTAAAAAAAATCTTGACGGTGAAGCCACAGTTAAGACAGTTGAAAGTTTGAGTAGTTCTGATCCTAATGCTACAGATGCAAAGCCTGAGCAAAACCCTGATAATGGTGATCAGAAAACTGATACACTTTCGAAGTCTGACTTTGGAAACCAAAATCCCTCTCCACCATCTACGGGGACAGAGGATATTGATGAGCCTGATCCTCCGGAATCTGATGTTTCTGGTCATAGAGAACTCTCTGATGGCCAAGGTGCCCTTAGTTTATCAGATACTCTCGATGCATTATGGACTGGTGAAAACCATAGCAGTATTGGGATCTCCAAAACCAGTAGTTTCTCTGAGTTAGATACCGATCCATCAACAGTGTCTGAAAAGTTGAACATGGAAGGCCTCAGGGAGGATCAGAACATGTCCAAGGTTTCTCAGATGCCTGCTACATTGTCCTCCAAAGGTTCTGAAAACATGGAAGACAGTGTAGGCTGGCTGGGTATGTCCTTTGTAAGTTTCTACCGATCTTTAAACAAAAACTTTTTGGGAAGTGCTCAGAAATTGGATACCCTCAGTAGTCATGATCCTGTGTACATATCATCCTTCCGAGAGGCGGAACTGCAAGGTGGGGCTGGGTTATTCCTGCCTGTAGGAGTTAATGACACTGTTATACCAGTGTATGATGATGAGCCGACCAGTATTATTTCTTATGCACTTGCTTCGCCTGATTATCTTGTCCAGCTGTCTGATGAGCCAGATAGAGCAAAAGACACTACAGAATCCATGTTTTCATCACAGTCCTTTGATTCTGGGAATCTCCAATCTTTTCAATCTTTTGATGAAATGATGTTGGAATCTTACAGAAGTCTAGGATCTGGAGATGATAGCATGTTATCCTTAACAAGTTCTCGAAGTTCCTTGCCTTCGGACCCGCCCTCGTATGCGAAAGCTTTGCACGTTAGAGTGTCTTTTACGAATGATGGGCCCCTCGGGAAGGTGAAATATGGTGTAACTTGTTATTATGCAAAGCAGTTTGAAGCCTTGAGGATGATTTGTTGTCCGTCTGAGGTAGATTTCATTAGATCTCTTAGCCGTTGTAAGAAGTGGGGAGCCCAAGGTGGCAAGAGCAATGTCTTCTTTGCTAAAACTTTGGACGATCGCTTCATCATTAAGCAAGTGACCAAAACGGAGCTGGAATCTTTCATCAAGTTCGCTCCTGCATATTTTAAATATCTGTCTGAATCAATCATTACAGGAAGCCCTACGTGCCTAGCTAAGATCCTTGGAATCTATCAGGTATATCTGAAGAACCAACTCTCTTAAAATATATTATTTGGTCTGTATTGTTAAGCATAAGCATTTTACATGCAACCATAGCCATATTGTAAATATGTGTAACAAAATGACTTATTTGAGGGACTCTTTTTCTAAACGATGTTACCCATCAAGCTTGCAACATAAAACAGTTCATATTGTTATGATTTTTAAATAGAATGTTCTTTCTAATATATCATTTTCTAATTTTGTTGCTGTTTTTATTCTTAGGGTGTTTATTGTCATACTGTATAGTGGATATTCTGCTGTGTCACTAAGTGTTAAGCTACACAGACATTCACATAATTTTCCTGCAACATTATTTCTGAAACGCCATAGATGACACTTTTTATGTTATGTCGAACAGTATACATCCAAGCATCTTAAAGGAGGGAAGGAATCAAAAATGGATGTACTGGTTATGGAGAATCTATTATATGGCAGAAATTTGACGCGTCTGTATGACCTAAAAGGTTCTTCTAGGTCTCGGTATATTGCTCCTGATTCTTCTGGAAGTAATAAGGTCTTGTTGGATCAGAACTTGATTGAAGCAATGCCTACATCTCCAATTTTTGTGGGGAACAAAGCCAAAAGATTGTTAGAAAGAGCAGTCTGGAATGATACTGCTTTTCTCGCTGTAAGTTTGCAAATATCTTATTTATGGATCTAAACTTGCACTGGATTGATTAATGCTCTATGTGTCATGAGTGTGCATTCATCTTCATTGCGTAGTTGAGTGAACTTTTCAATTTCTGAATTCTGTACTAAATTGCCTTTCCTCCCCCACTACCCACTATAGCACGTGTCTGAGATAACATTCATACTCACAGAGCAATTTCAAAACCTGCAGTTATGATATTTGTAACTTGCAAATATCAGCTCTGATTATTTTACTAGCAAACATGTTCTATGGCGAATAGTCTTGTCATGATTCACGCTCAATATGGAATTTTTGGTTTCAATCTTTGTCCTTTGAAGTCAGTTATTTGCCTTTTTAACATTATCTTTTTACTTTTAGTTTTTCTCGGTGTATGGCAGTTATGGGTATTCGGTAAATGGAACCCGGCCATGGGTATAACGGAGTTGTAACATACTTGCCATTGCCAGGGGTGGGGTGGGAGGGAAAGGGAGAGATATGCTATGTTTTCATTATGTGTTAGATGAAGACTGTTTCTATGATAAATTAATCTAATTGAACAGCTAGTTGCGAATGATACAGAGTATGCAGATTTGTTTGTTTTTATAATTGTTTATTTGTCAATAAAAATTACACAAAGGGTTCTCATGTGTATCATTTAACCAGAAAAGGATATTGGGCTTTATTGTAGTGGAGGAAACAAAAACGGACAATAGGGTTGCTAGTTGGTTGCACTTTATAAAACACTTAACTAAGTTCCACTTTTAATGAATCTAGATTGCTTATAGTGGGTGCCAACTTTTGTTGCAGTCTGTAGACGTGATGGACTATTCATTACTAGTCGGGATAGACGAAGAGAAGCACGAGCTTGTTCTTGGAATCATCGACTTCATGAGACAATATACATGGGACAAGCACCTTGAAACTTGGGTCAAGGCATCTGGCATTCTTGGTGGACCCAAAAATGTTTCACCAACCGTGATATCTCCGAAGCAGTACAAGAGGAGATTCAGAAAAGCCATGACTACCTATTTTTTGATGGTTCCAGATCAATGGTCGCCTTCTACTAGCATTCCTAGCAGCAAGTCACAGAATGATTTATCTGAAGAGAACTCACAGAATGCTGTAAGTATGACGGCTGCTGAGTAAAACCTCTTTTATGTATAGTTTGACCCTATTCCAGGGGATTAGAGTCTCATCTCAGTTGCCCTTGTCTATAAATTTCTTCCCTTTTTTCTTGGTATTCTTTTTATTCTTTTGGGAGCTTGTTCTTTTGGGATTCTCTTCGAACGAGAGTTCTTGAATATATGTTGGCAAAAAGATAGCCAAATGAGGCAATTCAGGCCATGAAGCGTCGCTCCCAGTCGGAATATCGGATGACTCCTTTCCCCAAAGTTTTTTTTGTACACATGGTTTGTTATTTACCCCACCTAGGTGTATACATACCTAAGTGCATTTTTTGTGCAATATGAGGTTTTGAACGTGTTTCTCTATGTATTATGGATGCTCGTGTGGCTTTATTAGTATTATCGAATATCGATAAGATTCTTTGTGTATTTGGTGGAAGGTGGGGCGGTGGTAGGGTGGGATTGCGATTGGCCTTTTTGTTTTTTTCTGTTATCGTATATGTTTTTCTTTAAGTTGTTTCACAATACAGGAAGAAGCTAGGTCACATAATGCGACTGTGTGTGCGCGTGCGAGTGCTCCAGCGCGTCAAATAAAAAATACAAATATTTGTATGATTAATCAGATATAAGTCTAAATTTTTTTGGTGCAAATTTATATATTCATGTGATAAATCAAATAAATATTGATTACTTGTATTTAACACATTGTCTTCACAAGGTATTCTTTTTCTCTCTCAATATCATTTCTATCGAAGAAGAGAAAGATTCATAAACCTCACTTAATTCACAATAGATGTCGAAAAAAGTACATAAATTTAGTAAGAATTATTTGTTCGCCTTAGAGTCTAGCACAAACATTAAATTTGCCAGTCCCACTACCAGAGCGTTAGAGGGGCATAGATAGTAGGAAGATTATGTGACCAAGAAATGACGTATACAATGAGAAGAAAATAATTATTATATGATTATATCTACAATTATTGGACTTCATATGATTTGTGTTATTCGTTTTTGTAATCCACCCCACTACTTAATATTGAATAATGTGTCATGGTTTAATATTTAAGTATCGACTTTTTTAACCATCGCTATAATTTCAGAAAAGGATTGTTTGTGTACCATTGTATATTATATATGTAAACCTATGGAGAAAAAATAGTGATCATCGGAACTTGAAGCCCTGAGGGGCGAAACAAACGATGGCCATCAAGAGGCAAGTAAAACCTTCCCTATCGGAGGAAAGGTATAACGTTCATCGTTGGAAGATAAAATTGCCTCTTCGCAAACTTTGTCTTAGATGACATACGGATTACTACACTCACAGAGCATCCGATGCTAAAGGCACTACCAGTCTTGGATGACTCTACGATGCCTAATAATCGTCGATGCTTTAGTTAGTGAACAATCTTATAAACGGGAGGCTTTGAATATGTTCTCCCCGAGGGGTACCCCCTATAACGGCATATCGAAGAATATATCTTATAAGCCTCGGAGGAAAACATCCCGAAGGCATAATAATAGCCGTACTGCCCGATGGCATCATTAGGGATACACCCTGGTGACACCATAATAATTGTATTACCCGATGGCATCATTGGGGAGATGTCCCGATGGCACGATACTGGCAAAATCACCTGATGGCATTATTACGAAGAATATTTTTAGGGCAGATAAACTGAAGGCAAAGAAGTTCATCCAAGTGCATACAAGATGAAACACTTCTAGAACGAGAACCATGTGTCATCCTACCAGATACAACTGCTGGGCGAAGACTAGGTGTCACCATACATAGCATGAAGCAGCTATAAATCAATCAGGTGTCATCTTTGCCTGTGATGCTTCAGCACTAGAAGAGATGAGTATTCACTTCGTTAGCAGCTGAGTTAGCATATTAACGATGGGGTATCTGCCACCCAGTAAGAGGCATGCAGTCCCAAGAGTACTATAAATACTCACGTAGAAGGAAGAAGAAAGGCAGATCGAAATGGGGAAAAAAAGAGATAAGTGTCAAATCATTCTGTAAATCTAGGAGATTACCACAATACTATCTTTTCTTATTTTTGATAAGATTCTCTTGCTGGCTATTTGGGCAAGGCGTTCCTCAAATTGAAAAGTATAAAAATCACACCCAGGAGTTAACAATATACACTTACTTGTAAAATACACAGCCTAACGCAAAAAGAGGTACAATAATATGACTCACAAGCAAAATCATTTAAATGTGTTTCGGCAAAATACAGGGTACTACGTTCATGTCAGATAATAGATTAACTTCTGTGATATAAAAAACAAACACATCGCCACTTGTATGCCGTTGCGGCCGCCAATCGCGGTACATTCTGACCGGAGCGGGCAAGGCGCAGCCTTCCGCGCGCTGCGACTACACCGCTTCGTCATGCAAATTACCTCACTATGTTATTTTAAAAATTAAATAGATATACTTTTATCTAGTGTAATTTTCTAAGGTGCTAATTTGAACTTTCTTTTTATACCCACTCGTGTGGGGGTGAGGGTAATGTATGTATTTCTTATGCCATAAGGGATAATTTAGCTATTTTTGAGAGGTGCTGATTTTCTTATTTTCTATAAGACTTGAGGGTATTTTGCTTTTTTTTTTTTTAAATTTTAAAGTGGCGACAATGTGCCTATTTCAGTATTTCTTTTATTATCGGCGTAAAATACAATCAACTTTCAATTAAGTGAAATTCAAGCTTTAAAACATATGAAGTGTATTATATAAATATACAATATTTTTAAAATAATAAGTTTTTTAAAAGTAAAAAAGAAAAAGTTTAATGGAAAGAAATATTAGGCTTTGGGTAAAATTCCAATGAAAATAAATCTGGATAGTAGGCCCGACGAGCTAACCCTATATCCGGGTCAGCCCGAATACCCGCCCATTTTTTTACTTGAATTAGAATTTGCCTTGTTGAACAAGAAGAAGAAAGGCTTTGAGCACTAAACCCATACAAAAAGAAAAAAGAAAAGATAACAATCTCACAGATCTGCTGCTCGCTCTCATTTCTTCTTCTTCTGTAATCAGCTCGGTAAGATTCAGATCTACTTTAGTCACTGTGTTAATTTTGTTATCATTGCGTTCAATTACGTATTATAATAATAGTAAATCTCTTTGCAGGAAGCTATTAAACCTAATCGAAAATGTTCCTCACAAGGTAAACATACCGCGATGATGATGAATTGTTTTTTTTTTTTAATAAATTGTAGTTAAGTATTGAAATGTTGTTGTTTTTGTGGTGAAGGACTGAGTACGATAGAGGAGTGAACACTTTCTCTCCCGAAGGTCGTTTGTTTCAAGTTGAATATGCAATTGAGGCAATCAAGGTTGTTATTATTAATAAAATGTTTTTGTACAGTTTGTTGGGTCTTTTTTTGAGTTACTGTGTTTTTGTGTTTGATTTTAGTTGGGTTCGACTGCGATTGGGTTGAAGACTAAGGAAGGAGTGGTTCTGGCTGTTGAGAAGCGCATCACGTCGCCGCTTTTGGTATGTTTATCGTTGGAGATGGATTTATTATTACTTGATGTTTTATATTGCTTTGTGAATGAATAAATATGTTGATTAGGTGTGTTCATACCGTCGTATCGTTAATCGCTATTGTTTAAGTGCCACTTAGATCGTAGGGTGGTATACTGCTTGGTATTAAGTTGTTATATTCGCTTACGATTAGGATATTGGGATGGGCTATGATGTTATTTATGTGCCACTTAGATCGTAGGATGGTATGCTGAATGGACTTAAAGTTGTTATAGTCGCTACGGTTAAGATATTGGGATGGAATATGATGTTCCTGGCCTTCGTATTTCTCTGCCGATTTTTGACATCTGCCTCGGTTTTATTAGGGAATTATTCGATAGAGAAATTGTCATATGAGGTCGAGAATTTCGTTGCGTGTTGTGCATAAATATGACATTTGTATTGCTTGCAGGAGCCTAGCAGTGTGGAGAAAATCATGGAAATTGATGAGCACATTGGGTGTGCCATGAGTGGCCTAATTGCTGATGCCCGCACATTGGTTGAACATGCTCGAGTTGAAACTCAGGTTAATTGTGGTACTTGCACCTTTTCGGAGATTTTTATTGCGTTAAGTGCTAATGTGGCGTTTTTTGCATAATTTAGAATCATAGGTTCTCGTATGGCGAGCCAATGACAGTTGAGTCCACTACTCAAGCTCTCTGTGATCTTGCCTTGCGATTTGGAGAGGGAGAAGAAGAATCTATGGTATTTTACCTCATCATGATCTTGCTGATATTTTTCTGAGTGAAGTATATCAATAGATCTATGAATAGGGACGATGTCTGCAAAATCTATATCTTAGTCTCAGCCACTGTGCATTATCTTTGAGAGTTCTTTCCCCTTTATTTTAGGGTGGGTAGTGGGTGGTTATGTAGTTCAAGTTAGTTTATCAACACTCATTTTTACTTTTGACAAGACTTGAAATTCAGTTCTGCATTACTTGTTGTGCCATTAATCGTATGTATGTTTTGGCTAACATCTTTAGGAGATATCACTGTCATATATTTACTATTTCATGCGTTGCCTTTTACTTGCATCAATTTTGTAAGAAGCCGAATATTATTTTATGCCTCAGTAGAGACACTTTGCTTGTCTATGGTGAATAAATTGTTAATAGTGATGTAATAAGTTTGGAAAAACTTCATTTTGTCAAATGTGCTTCCAACGCCTAGTAAATTATTTTTCGTCACTTGCTGATAAGTTCTGTACAACCTGGTAATTAAGTTGAATTTTGGAGTCAATGTTATACGTAATCACCATCATCACATTCTGACTTATCTATTTTATCTTTCTAATTTTCCTTTCACTTTATGCAGTCGAGACCTTTTGGTGTTTCCCTTCTTATTGCTGGTCATGATGAGAATGGTCCTAGCTTGTAAGTACTTCTTTTTGGTTAATGGTTAGACTTATACCTGCATATAGCTCCATCTTCAGTTTTAACTCGGGTGTTACACCAATTTTAATTTTTTATAAAGCTTGGGCATCTTTAATATTAACCAACGGTTATAGATATGAAATGAGTACAATATTTGAGCTTTCTGGATGAACTGCGTACATTTTTTGAGCTTTCTGGATACTGAAGCACTCATATGTTATTTTACTCGGTACACGAGTTTTTTCGTCAAAGTATGTAGATCGTGCCTCACATTGCTGTAATTTATAATAATTAATTTCTGCCTTCAACATCAATGGGAAGTGGACTCTATTATGATT
Organism: Linaria vulgaris; assembly: GCA_948329865.1. Classification (NCBI taxonomy): domain Eukaryota; kingdom Viridiplantae; phylum Streptophyta; class Magnoliopsida; order Lamiales; family Plantaginaceae; genus Linaria; species Linaria vulgaris. The sequence goes on from OX415253.1 coordinate 82,419,824, forward strand.
ATAAATGTATCAAAAAACCCAATGGTTTCTTTTGTGCTTCCATATCTGTTAGACATGTTAATAATTTTATTTAAATCTAACAAAGATATCCCCTGAACATATTGCACCAAATAGCCAGTCACTAGTCGACGTTCTTCTTAATCTTTTTTTTTTAATTTATTCCTTGTAACTTGTACATCCTGGTCATAATATGGTGCGTAACAATTACATGACTATAAATTTATCCAATTCATGCTTCTGATAATTAATTGTCATTGTCTCTTTTGTTTGATTCTACAATTATGGTCCGTTACGTACTTGGAGGGCTTATTTGTAACATTAATACATTCTAGCTAACATATATACATTCTAGCTAGTTCTGATATCAATGTGTGTTTTGGCTTCAGAATACTAGAGTCATGGAACTTAAGTTGTTGAAAATATTCATGAGCTTTACTAGCAAAATGTGGGATCGCGTAGTTTCTTGCAATATATATAACCTATTCCATTATCTTCCGAACATAGTTGACTGGTGCATTTCCTAGTCAAGTGATGTGAACAGTTTCATTGTAAAAATTTAAGTAGAAGCTTTTAATTCACTGTGATTGAAAGATCGGCCAAATTAACATCCAGAGTGGAGTAAATTTGTCCTAAATTTACGGTAGGTCGGACAGTGAATGCTAACCTGGATCATTTATATGCACAGGTACTATACGGATCCCTCTGGCACATTCTGGCAATGCAATGCAAAAGCCATCGGTTCAGGTTCTGAAGGTGCTGACAGCTCTTTGCAGGAGCAGTATAACAAGGTATTTCTTTTCTTCTTTGCTAGTTACGTTATGCCTGAGGGCTTAAGGCTGTTCGTTTATTGGATTGTCGTTGAGGCTATCGGTTCATTATGTTCTGACTGCTTATTTCATCAGAGGTAAAGCTGAGATAGCTGTTTTGAGGCTTTGAGCTGTATAAGATTGTGCTGCTCATGGCCAAGTATCGACAACTTTTAAAAATGAATTATTCAGGCTGCTATTAAATGATCATCTTTTTCAATTTTGCAGGATCTGACTCTTAAAGAGGCTGAAACCATTGCACTCTCCATTCTGAAGCAAGTTATGGAGGAAAAGGTACCTCCCTAATTTAACGTGTAATATATTTTTGTGGTGCATATCCATATCATATTTTCCATCTTCCGGGGCATTACAGCTTTTTGTAATTTGATTGTCAGGTTACACCCAACAATGTCGATATCGCAAAAGTATCACCAACATACCATCTTTACTCCCCTGCAGAGGTCGAAGCAGTGATCAATCGCCTATGAGAAGTGCTGTCTGTTCCAGTCCCAATCGCTTTTATTGTGATATGCATTCCCTTATGAGATGTTTGAACTCATTTTGTACTATTGTTATGAATTGCCTAAATCAAATTTGACAAGAGAACTGTTATCAAGTGTGTCAGACGTTCTCATAAGTTTAATGAATTCAAGAACTTCTGACTTATTTAAAAGTCGTCTTTATGTATTTCTTGTGAATTCTCGCATTTATGAAATATGTCCTCCAGCAATGAAGTACTCTGCTAAAATTAAGCATCATATGGTAAGATGTAGCGGGACACAGCATTCTGCAGATATTCTTCAGCTTTCAATCATTAGGTTTCTGTGAATAAAAATTATGTGGAGTCAACAATCTTATGTACGAAACAACCATATAAGCTTCACTTATAGTTTCAGCCCTCCCCCCAATGGGATATCTATTTCTAAGAAAAATAAAAAACAAGGGATGTCCTTTCTACCAATCTATTAGTCTTTTGATTAGTAAAGTTATTGTCAGCTAAAGAATGCTCAAGCTGTGATTCACAGCGTTAACATAATGATGTTATATAACTGCTATTCGAATGTAATTTATGAAGGGGTTACATTATTTCTGGTGCAATTCATCACTGAAAATGTTTGTTTCACACAGAAATGAATCGTTGTTTAATGGCTTTGGCAAGTAACCAAGTATACTAGCCTGTAAAACTCTCTCAGATGATAATACATATAATAGTACAAAGTCGTAAATGTCTCGCGACAATCTTATGTATCAACTTGAATGAAGCTACTCGTTGAAAATTTTGGCAAGCTAAGACCCTCGAAAACCATCAAATGGTATTCAATCACGAAATTCGTTCATGAATCCTTTGTGGAATTCAGTGAGACGAGAAATAATAGCTGGTATTCTGTCCTCTTGTGGTAAAATTGTGCACCTAAAATGCCACGTTCCAGGAACCTGCCACAGTCAAGAAAAGCGAAACCAAAAACCAGAGTGAGAACTGAGGGGGGTTAGTTAAAAAATGAAATTGAGATGTTTGTGCCTGGTACAAAGGGAGGTTATTGCATGCCATTTATATCATGTTCTTGTTAGACAAATAGTACAGTCTAAATTTTCTGTGAAAGTCAATTTCACGGTTGATAATTTACCTGTCTAAAGCCAGAGCCAGGAACAACTACTACTCCAGTAGCATTAAGGAGGCGGCGAGCATAAAATGCATCTGGGGCAGTGTTAGCAGCTTTGGCAGTATCCATCGCTTTCTTTGGCAACTGAATACGAGGGAACAAATACATTGCTCCTTCTGCCCTGTTGCAAGTTACTCCTTCTAGGCTATTTAATGCATCTTCAAGTTTCTGAAGACCAATAAAAGGTATACGAAGGTGAGTAGCTGACAGAAAGTGCAGATGCAAACTTAATGTGCAAGCAGAAAACTGGGGAAAAGTTTGTGTAGGGGAAACAAGCAAAACTGATGGAGTAATGGTCAATGTGTTCCTTCTTGATGAGTATGCAGACATACTTAAAGACTGCCGGCAGTCTCATCAAACCGCAGAACTAACAGAAATTTTCAAATGGTCTACATTTCCATCTCAGTTCACTACATTGTTTTGTAGCATACCAAGAACATCTCGTTTGTTCTATCCAACGGTTAGAGTGCTTTATAGTGGTCTCTTTAACAGTTTTGCTGGGACATGTTCCAAAGAATATTTTAAAGCAACAATCAAGAAACCAACCTTGGCACGCCTTGCTAGGGAGGATAGGATTGCATCTTTCTCTGCAGAATAAGAATCATAGGATTCATCTCCGACCTGGCCAAATCAAATCAAAAAAAGTTAATGGGAGAACTCTGAGTTCCATGGAATCAGAAATTAAAGAATCTATATCAATTAATATTACAGATGAGGATGGCATGCTGTTTTTTTTATTAAATCTGAGGGGTGGGGGGTATGATTTAAAGGCCAAGTTGAGAGCTTATTGAGAAGTGACACATAACAAGGTAAAAGAAAATGCTAACTTCCCAATATGCTTAGTCCATTCTGATAATTGGGGCCCAAAATCTTGACTCAAAAACCACAAATCTCAGTTCAAAGAAAGAAAAAACATCTTGAATCAGTTACTCAATAACCAAACAAGTCAACGAGATCCAACTGCTTCACAGGTGCAGAATGTGGAATCAAATACTTAAAATAGAAAACTTCTCTTTCAAGTGTGCTAACCCAGCTTTGTCTGGTTATTTGTCACAAAAGTTACAGTTATTCGAAGAACCATCAGTTTCATACCATAAAACTTTATCATTATGTACCCTTAAGTTTACATACGTAGCACTTGTATAGAAGGTAGCATAATAAGGCAAGAGAAAAGAACCTACCTTAGGAGGGCTCATCACAAGGCTTGCAAGAATCTGACCAGATATATTAGAACACAGGTTCACAGATGCCACTTTGTATATTTGCTCCCTAATCTCGGGACTGAAACCAGTGACCTCCATATAACCTCCTCTTTTTCCACATTCTCCATAATAACCTGAAGGCAATGGAGGTACACAAATTAGAATACTTCGACAAATTCCTTAAAGAAAACTACAGCAATACAAGAATCAGTAACCTTACCTTTTGACACTGACTGAAATGATACTAAGGATACATCTTTCTCGCCATAACCCATAGAACGGGCAACTTTCTTAAAAGAGTGAAACTTCTTGTCTGGAACATAAACATTTTCCTGATACACCTATATAGGCCCAACCAAAAGATAAACACTATCAACATAAGAAATTAAAGACATGCAGGCATTATGTTTAATTACAATTCATATAGAAAAGGCCCAAAGAAGCACAAATTTTCAAGAGCAGAGTAACTAATCAAATACATTTGAAACTCTTTAAGGTATCTAGTCACCTCATCGGCTAGAAGAACAAGGCCTTCTTTCTTGCAGAAGTCAACAATTTGCTGTTGATTGTTCTCAGCAAGAACCTTAAGAAAAAGAATTGAACTAATTAGAAATTGTGAACGTAGATCCAAACTTGAGAAATCGATCAGAGGCAAGGAAAGACAATCAGCCAGTTCATGAATGAAAGCTATTATCAACTAATTGTTTTACCTGCCCTGTAGGGTTGCCAGGATTTATAACCACCAAGGCTCTAACATTAATGCCATTTGATTTGGCAGTTTCCAACTGACTTTTCAGCTCTGAGATCTCCAGTCCCCATCCAGTTGCTTCATCAAGATAATAAGGAACCTGGAAAGTAATAAAAGGTTGCTATATTAGACCAAATGAAAACCTTAGCCAAGCTAACTGAAGAAACTGAATATGATAACTCCAGCTTTTATGATGTTCAAGCTAGAAATGAAAGGTTAGAATGTCGTAGAAGCAACAAAATTACATAAATGATTTGTAAAATACGCTGTTAACATAAATGTACGTACAAGAGTGCCACCATGGAGAGCTATTGAGGCAGAATAAAGAGGGTACTGAGGAATGGGACAGAAAATCCCATCATTCTTCGATCGTATCAACAACTGCATCATCATATGGACCTGAGAAAAGACCGCAGTGTCAGCCCAACCTCGGATTGGTTAATTTATTCTCTAAATCTCCAGCATAATAACTAAAAAGGAAATAATATCTTTAGATTCTTTACCGCTGGGCTTGCACCATCTGTCAAGAAAATATCATTTGGGTCGGCTGGGAATCCATCACGAGCTTCAATTCCAGCAGCAATTGTATCACGCAGTCCTTTAATACCCTGATTTAGTAGTTTCATATACGCTTTAGCATCTTGATATGCGTTAATGAGAATTCAACAGAGGACATTAATTACCTGACTGTGGCTATATGCACCAGTTGCTCTTCCAGGGATTTGATCAAGGATTTGAAATGCTCGTGCTATCGAATCAGCACTACAAAAACCAGAAATGGAAACAAATCGGATCAATTTTAGATGCACATCAAAGAGCTTTAACTTTAGTAATGCTTCCTGTGAGGAAGTACTAAGTATTTTGCTTTACATAGGCAAAGAGAATCAGCATCCGATGAACTCTAAGATAAAAGGTAAGTAAATTGATCCAAAATCATGATTAAAATGTTCAAGATTTTGATTAATCACAAGTACCTAAGTCTGAATAGTTTCTATTTATTTACCACAAATTGCAATGTTCTCCTATATACCTGAAAGGAACAGGCATCTGTTTTAAATAATGATTCTTCTCATATACGTATCTAGGATTCAATTTAGGCTATTATAACTCCCCTGAACGTTTATCCTTGCAATGCTTCTCCGATACTACTTAACGTGAAAGACAAATTCTTTAAGCAAAGATAGGACTCACTTTCTAAGTGATAGAGTTACCCTAAACAGTAGCATATTTGTTGAATATATTAATAATTCGATTTCCAACTACGTAGCAAGCGAAATTCTCCATAGCAAAGGAATCTCACGGCTAAGATAAACCAGATTTCCCATAGATATTAACATTATGCAGATACTAGCAATACAGTTTGGGCAGAAATTACCTAAATAAACCATGAGTTTCAGATTTATCCAATATAGCAGGATGATCACATAAAGCCAGAACCTGAAAAAATAGAAGCAATAAATGTCAAAAACCAAAACCCTTTAAAGATTTTGTAGAGTCCAGTCGACGGATGCATCATACCTCTCTAAAGAAAGTGATTGGATGCTGGCCAAGGGATTGAGGATTTCCAATATTACAATACAGTATCTGCGCGAATAGACAATGAGTTAATAAATAAGCATCCAGGCTGAATTCTCTCTTTAATATTTCAAATTGTAAAGGTACGATGAAATGGTACCTCATCGAAAGGGTGAGAACCAGGGTTATCCTTAAGTTCTTGTTGTAATTTCTGTTGGAAGTAAAACATGTCAAACATTAAGATGAGAAAGCAAAACAGAAACTCATAAGCAACTGAGTAAATCACCTGAGCAAGGGTCACAATTTCTCCACGAACCGCATATTCGCATTCCAAAACCTGGCAAACACAAGTTTAATAACCAAATTAAGAGATAACACATTTATAACCAAGTGCCAAAAACTTTAAACTGAATCCTCCCTTGCTTCTGAACTGTCAAGATTTGTTTAATTTAATACATTGCTTGCAGAAAAAAGAGATGACGATTTTCTTGAATATAGACTAAAAGAAGACTTGACTAATAAGAAAAGTGATCCAGAAACCGAGATCATTAAATTGCCCAAAACCCATTAATCTTTCATTGATCATAAGCTACACAAATGAAGCTCGGAGACCTATATGAAGATATATATTTCTCAACCGTAACGTATGGAGACAGAGGATTCATGTACACTACTCGACGTGATTCACTTATGGTTCATATAGCCTACCCCAATTTATTGGGATTACGGGCTCGGTAGTTGGTTGGTTGGTTATAAGCTACACAAACAACATTTCCGGCAAAAGAAATTACCATAGTTTATTCACAAAGAGAGAAAGCAAAAAAAAAAAAAACCCATATTGTTAAATACCTTGGGGTTGATGGTGGAAACAGTGAGAGGAGTGGATGAATTAGCATTATTATGAGAAGAAGCCATTTGATTTGAATGGAAGAAACGCAAAAGAAATGGTGTTGCTGTAAGAAGAAGAATACAATGAAGGTGGTGGATTCACAAAGACTACTACTTTTCTTCCAATGGGCACAACCAAAAGCAATACTAATACCGCCTTTTTCGGCTGCTAGTTTCCGCATTTTAAATACGTGGTGTGTAGTGGAGAAAGAGGACAAACTTGAATTGATATATGGGTGCTTTTCTTGACTTTTTTATTACCAATCCTTTTTCCCTTTAATAAGAATATAATTCTTCCTAATCCTAGGTGAGGATGTGTCAGAATTCAGATGAATCCATTTACTTTATTATTATTATTATTAATAAAAACTTTTGATTGGAAGAGAAGTCTGAGATATTATATTATTTATTATTTGTCGACATTGGAGTCAGCTCCCACGCGTATGTCTACCGACGCATGGGACGTTGACCGTTCTCAAGGGTAATTAGCTTAAAAACGCCCCTCTATTCTTTCTAATTAATTAGCACAAGATAATGTAAGTTTCTAATGTACTCCAAGCTAGTTTTGAGTTCAAGAATTTATGCTAAATTAGACGCCTCAATTAGGGCGAGCTTGACCAGACGTGTGCGCTCTAATACTTAAGTCGGTATTTATTCATAAAGGGTCGAGTCTACAGAAATATTATAAGTTGAATTTGATTATAGATCGAAACTAAAAATGGGAACATACACCATAAAGTAAGGCTACTTAGATAGATTAGAACAATCAAACACTTCAAAATGGAAGATCAATCGAGGTTGCCCCTATAGGTCAAAATTCGATGTATCAAACTGATGTATTCTCGAGTGCGTGCTAAGTAAAGTATATCTGATACTGACGATTATTTGAATTATTTTGTAGTAATTTTGTTTTTTTTAATTATCAAAACGCTTTGTGTTGGGCTTTGGTAGGCCAACGTTATAGGTTGGAATATTCATCAGAACATCATAATAATGTATTTAAAAAAAAAGGTCATAAAAATACGTTGAATCGTGGGTACATGCATTCCTATGCATGTTTCTATTTCGCCTTTGTAGCCAAGTTGGATAGCGCCAAGCCACACAAATTGGTTTCGTTGAGGACACATGTTCATGTCAAGTAACGACACCAACAATCATAGATTCAAGTAGACGTATTATAGTCAAGAAGTTAGTAGGGTTTGGTTTGTGGATGATGTTCTAGAGTTTTCTGTGTATTGGTATATCAAACGAGAGGCCCGACCCCATCTAATCAAGAATTATACTAATCCATTTTCTTGTGTTATTTTCATTTAACAAAGTTCTCACACACATGCTCCTATCAGCAAGAAGAAAATATCTCAATTTTGAATATTATTGTCTCACTTTTTATTATGTTCGTAACGAATTCAAATAACATTTTAATAGACCAGAAAAGTTAACATAGTTTTTTTGAAGAAAAATTATAAAATATCTAAAGAAAGCTACTTAATGTAAAATTGGTAAACAGTGCTTTTCCACCTTAAAAAAATAAATGTGCATTTTACCACCGTTGTTGACATAAATAATGAAATATGCACGTGAATACGCTATAAAAGATTTTTTTACCTCACTATTTCATGACTAAAGCATGATTTTAATATCAAACTTGTGTGAAGTTATTGTGATATTATTATTAGACAGTTATTACGTGCTAAAAAGTTCAATAACTTTTAACAAGTTAACAGTAACTATTTTTGCTTATTCGGATGAATTTCCCTAAATTGTTTTCCTCCATTTCATTTTTGTCTCTTCCAATGCTCCCTCATCTCTCTGCTAGCGCATTTTAGAAAAAGTATAGAAGAACTCCTAAATCGATGAACTGTGTAAATCGTAAGTCTTGCGACACATTGCTTATTTGAAAATAGTTTCCATAATTCAACAAAAAAATCGCAGAAGTAAATATTTGTGTATGCATTTTGCAGTATGAGTTGAAATTTGTTGAGCATTTGGCATGTGAAGTGAATCTCAACATGTACGTAAAGCAAGTGAAAGATCGATTGGTTTATTTATTCTTTGTTATTGTATCACATACACATTATCAGTTTGGATGTTTGTTGTGTAGGATGCAATATCATGTTAAGAGTGATAAGGAACTCAAATATTGTGAAAAACTAAGTCCCAATGTTAACTTTTCCATTATTCTATTTTAAAAGCACCCAACACAAAATTTGTTATACAACGTTTTTGTCAAACTCTTTTTGAATATCCTTATAATTATTTTATATTTTTTGCATCTCGTGAAGATTATGAATATAAAGAGAAATGCATAGAAGGAGTGCGCAAATAATTTCTCAATTTTGATGAGAAATTGCAGAGGTTGAGGCACGTGATTAAAGAGCACTTTGACACAATATGAAAAACTTGTTTGAATTGATTTTCCATAGTGGTATAAATAACCGGAAAGAGTCGATCGACTTGCCTAAACACTCTTGTCACTTCAAATTGCTCCACTTGGCAAACGTTAACGAGAACATAAATAATTGTTTATTGCAGGTAAGTCTTTATCACCAAGTTGTGCTGAAACCTAAGGGCACCCATCATTTGATTAAGAAATTTTCAACGTCTTCATTTTAATTGTCTAGCTCATGGTAAGAATGTTGTCAATGATTTCTCTCTCTCAAGAACTCAAATTGTTATTAGAAGAAACTACATAAGAGGTGTTTTTACAATCACTTCTTAATTAGAGCACGTGAGATTGGTATAAATGAAAAAAAAAGGTGAAATTCAAGATCTCAACCTCGCGTACATAAAATTCATTTTTATCATCTTTTACTTAACTCGTATGACGTATCTTATAAATTTGGGTGGCTCACATCACAAAAGAGTATATAAGTATACTTTGCACCTTCCACTTCTAAATTATATAATTTGTAGAGGTCAAAATCTCCTAAACAACTATACGAAACTTCTTGCTTAGGTACACACATGTAATCACATTACCATTTACCAAATCAATTATATATTTGAAAAATGTCACAATTTATTCCAAAATGAAATTAACCGATGAAAATAATGTCACCCCATTTGCTAGTCTACCAAATAGTCAAACCCAACACGTCACACACCTAAGGGCTTCACAGTCTTTTCACATCCTAAAACTAAAAAAGGGAAAAGCAAAATAATAATTGAGCCCTAAAATAATCCTAAAATTCCCAAATTGGCGAAATCGAGGCTCCACACTTTTCTCCAATTATATAACTCCACCCAATATTTTGTGTAATTGATGTTCTCGAAGATCCAGAATCTTCCAAAACCAGTCCCGGTGATGAATTTCAGTTACTAATCCTCTCGATCTCTGGTATGGTTTACTCTCTGCTTTTGCATTTCATGTATACTGTTTTTTTTTTCTTTCTTCTTTTCAACTACGCTAGGTTTTAGAATTGTGTGAAATTGAAATTGAGCTGTAATTTTGTCGATTTTTATTAGAAATTATGATGAGCAATTCGAAGTTGTATGTGTTTGTAGTGGTGATGGCTAATTAATTGTGTTGAGGATTCGGAATTTTGACACGTGTTGCTGTTTGGTTAAGGTGTGCAAATACGGTTACAGTTTTTGTGTGCGCTTAATTGATGTTCGGTTTGACGAATAATAGCGAATTGAGTTGAAGTAGAGTGAGATTGTAACTCGTGTGAGAGGCGAGTTAGCGATACGGAGCTATTTTACTGTCGTTTGATAGCTTTGAGTAGAGTGACTAAGAACACTGGCCAAAGATGGAATTGGCGATCTACCGCGTGGTGTGACTTAGTTAAATGTAGCGTAGATGTGAGTCTTCGTTTCGAGGATTGTTCCACGTGGTGTGGAGTGTGGAGTGTGGAGTGTGGTCTAAGCATTTCGCTGTTAAATGTTTTCGTCCTCCCTTCTTGTTAATAAGGTTTTCGGAGGACATACTAATTGTGATAGTAAAAAGGAACTTTCTGAATAAAGTGGTTAGCTGGAAGTATGACCGCAATTGGCAGCGTGTATAAGAATTCTGACGGAAAATCATGATAACTGGATTCATTTTCGGATAGTTTGTTTCAGAATTTGATATATGATTCAGGCAAGATTAGCTTCTGTTGCATATTATGTTTTTTAAGAATTCAACTATTTTGTAAGTGTGGATACATATCTATATCTACTCTGAGGTTCCCACTGAAATATGCACTGGAAGGAAGCCACTAGTTTGAGAGTTCTATGGTTTCTTTTTTCAGTGATCCGTTTATAAATCGATTGGTTGTGGTTTGGGCTAAGTTTTCAGTTTTTGGTTAAATATTAATATTATAGGCAATGTGCATATATTTACATATTCATATTGGACTAACTTAATACATGTGCCTCTTTTGGAAAAATGGGAAAGTGCATGGACATCCAATTATGTATTTCGTCAGGAAGAGTTGTGGTTGTCTGTCATGGAATTGTGTATCTCTGACTTTAGACTTTGTATGGCGTAAATGTAAAGGCAACTTTAATTTTGTGGGGAACATCTTACTGCAGACTATTGATATTAGAAGAAGCCTGTGCTATCCTATCTTACTCATTGTTCATTAATGGCTGAAAAAGCATGTGTAAAGCGCCTCCAAAAGGAATACAGAGCACTCTGTAAAGTAAGTACTCTTTTGACTTGAAATCTCTAGTGCTTCCATCATTCCATGCATACTGCTCCTTTATCATCTTCCTTGTGAGCTTCATTACTAAGGTATTGCATTGCGGAAGTATTTAATATTTTTTTCTGATGATGAAGAATAAGGGTTTTATTTGCAAATTCTAGGTAATTGAATCAGTATAATTTGGCATTGGATTTCTAATTTTTCTAAATGGAAAAAATTCTTCCCTCGGCTTCATTCCTATAGGATGATTTGTGTCTGTCCAGTATGCCATCCCCCAGCTGTTTCTTTTACGTGTTTTTCTGCGTCTTTAACCTTTTATACGGATCTTACGCATTGTAAGTGGCTTGAGCATGTATCATGTTGCTGATAGTTTGTTTTATGGATATTAAGGAGCCTGTTCCCAATGTGGTGGCGCGCCCTTCACCAACCGACATCCTTGAGTGGCGTAAGTTGCATCTGCTTATTCCCTTTCCATGTGTATAATTTGGTCTTGGGGACTTATACTGTCAAAAGCTTATTGTTAAAGTTATGAACAAGTTCATTAGATTTGCACTTCTGTCTTTATTTGTACAGACTTCTTCTAAAGGTTCTTTATTAAGCCTTTCTTTTTCCAGCTTCATCTGACTAAATTGTATTTTCACATATGAATTCTAGTGTCCTGAGGCCCGAATCATATACTTGTTAGACCTTATTGTCTGTTTAATCAACATTCCTTCTGTGTTACCCGCACATTCTTCCATGTTGAATTGTGAGTATAGTCGTATTATCTTTTTGTTTGAAGTAAATGGGTTCTAGGTAGTGACTCGATTCAACTGCATAGTTACGTTTCTGTACAAATTATTAAACAAAAACTTGTACATACATATGTGGCCTACTATTCCCATAGTCGTGTAAGTGTATAGGCATCTTTGCAGCATGCTCTTTGCTGCATTTTGATATGCTGCTATACCCTCGTGATAAGATATCTCGAGTAGACCCCTGTATTACTACAAATATATGTCTGCTTCCTATATCTTTGGTCATACCCCTGCATCTTTCTTCGAAGTAACTGACTGCATTTTGTCCTGTGTACTGATCCCTTTACCTAATTCTGTGGCTAGATTATGTGTTGGAGGGAAGTCAAGGAACACCCTTTGCAGGTATTTTGTTTTTGCGTTTATTTTACAATATAATCGAACATATATGGAGTGAGATGCATGTTTATACTTTTTAATGTGCGAGAGTTACTGGCTTAAACCATAGATCTGTTAGCACTTGTGTTATGATTCCCCACACCATCTGCAAATTCGTGTAAACTAATTTATGGTAAAAGTAAGGTCAGAAGTTCTACTTGGACTACGAAAGAGTTTTTGCACTTGTATGCGTTGTTCAAAACTCGTAAGTCGATTTATGTTTTGTTATACTGATGCTACTTTTCTCTTACTTATACTGATGCTACTTTTCTCTTACTTCTCATGATAATTGTCATTCAAGGTGGATATTACTATGGAAAGATAAAGTTTCCTCCAGAATACCCATTTAAACCTCCAGGAATCAGGTATCTTTTGTTTGCATGAAGGCAGCATCTAGGAAGCTTCATCTCGAGCTTTCTAGTTATCATAATTTTGGGCATTGTGAGTATCTTCCGAAACTAAAGTGTCGTTTTACCTCCTTCCTAGCATGACTACTCCAAACGGACGGTTTATGACACAGAAGAAGATATGCCTCTCTATGAGTGATTGTAAGTTCCGCTAGATCAACTCATTCATTTCTTTCAACATCTTCATGTCTTTCTCCTACCACATCATGTGTGTTATTCATTTTCAGTTCATCCAGAAAGTTGGAACCCCATGTGGTCCGTCTCAAGGTGATGAGTTGTCAAATAGGCCATATATTGTTTTCTTTTTCACCATTGTTAAGTTTGGTATGCTGACTTCCCATTTTTTTCTTGCAGCATACTGACTGGACTCCTTTCATTCATGGTGAGTTTCTTCCGAGTATTTAGATTGATAAAATGATTTCGAGTTTTTTTTTTTCCATGTCATTTGATCTTTGATATCATTTACGGTTAGTTCCTAAGCTCTGCTAAAGTGAGATTGAGATCAATATCCTAAAAAAACTGAACGTGTTCCTTCTGTGTCGTGGTTCAGATGGACAATAGCCCTACCACAGGCAGTGTCTCAACTACAGAAGAGGAGAAAAGGAGGCTTGCAAAGGATTCTCTTGCTTTTAACTGTAAAAAGTGAGTTAAGCGGTTCTCTTTTCTTCACTTACTCTTTTTTCATAGTAAAATGACTACATGAAATGCCTTTGCTATTTGTTTATGCTAATAATAACAAATTCAGTAGTTGCTTTCCTCATGTATTGCTTCTTCTTTTTCAAACAGTGCCACCTTTAAGAAACTTTTTCCCGAATACATAGAAAAGTACGAGGAACAACTAGCAGCCGAGCATTCGTCAGAGAAGGCAACAGAAGAATCTAACCACAATGAGAAACCTAAACTGAAGAAGCGTGCATCGTCTGAGGAGGAGGTGAAAAACACACAAGTCCCAAAAGAGCTAAATAACCAGCAGAGACGTTCTTGCCCTATATGGTTGTTGTTCTTGCTAGTTTTCGTTTTTGGTGTTGTTATGGCTCTGCCTCTGCTTCAACTTTGATGCATGGGTTGCGAAGGAGGAAGAATTTGTAAGTTTGCTTAGGTGGGTTACATTGGCATCTTGAATCATTAAACAAGCTTTTGAATATCTCGATGTCCTATTAACGTGACTGGATTTGTATAGTAATTGTGCTAATGAAGGGAATCTGTTTGCTATCTGAATATAAAGAGTATCTTTCTCTTGTTTCTCAGTTTTGATTATATGTTTTCTCTATAGATATTGCATCGTTACTGTATTAATTTCTTACTAACTTTGGGAAGCTAAAAAGTCTTTTTTTTTTTTTTGACAAACTTTATAAGCTATGTTAACGTAAGATGGTCTGAGAATTTATTTCATGAATTTGAAAAAAGGGCCAGCGACTAATTATGTTAAAGTGTGACTAAGAAAATTACTCAAGTGCTTTGCCGGCTGTTACGCATTTGGTAGTTGGTTAGGTAAATAACTATGATATAATTTGCACTATGTAGTATTAGTTATAATTTGTTATACGTAAAGTCAAAGTAAATATGGCCTCAACATATATGAGTAATTATATCATGAGTGGTTTTCACACGCAGTGTTTCTTGACGTGGAGCGTGGGTTATGAGTCTAGTGTGTTATATGATAATCATGAACTAATGCTTATTTATGAGGTATATCGTAAATTGCTTTAAAAGATTAATTGAGATGAAATTATGTAATTGATTACTTGGTTACTAATTTAAGGGGACAATACCTGCATCAGTCTTGAAGCTTTCAGGAGCATTAAATAATGGTTTATGTATCGAATTTTGGCATTGCAGACATTTACGAGTGGATTAATTAAGTGCATTGACTCCCATTGCCATGAAAATCTGCAGATCTGTCGGCCCTGGTTTTGTGCTTTTTGTCAACCACTAGCGACTGCATTTCCCTCTGAAACTGAAGATACCATTAAACTATAGTCATCATGTTGTACTATACTATTTTTTTATTTTTTTTTTAACTTTCTTATGTAAGTAATAAAGAATGGTTCTACAGGATCTTGAGAAGTACAGATTCGGCAATCATTTATTTATCAAGTTTCTTAATATAATAACTTCTGATAAACGCAACTAGTGCAATTAGGTGTAATAATTTCTAACCACAATCAGGCATGAATTTATTAATTATAAATAAGTTGCGTCACACGATTAGTATGCCTTTTAGGAGAAAGTAGTAGTGAGAAAATCAAGAAAAATATACTTTTTATGGCTAACCTACCGTCCTTCACCGTGGTCACATAAAATCCCCTAGTTTTTTCAAGAACCCAACACCAATTTTTAAAGCACTGCAACAAATCATTTATGTTTTCAGAAATCGTGCACCTAACAATTTGTTATTAAAAGTACATATTAACATTTCATATGCAATTGGGGGTTCAGTGCATGATTTTTAAAAATATAAGATCTCGTACAAAACAAAAACACAAGGAAGTTGTGTGCATAATTTTTAATAACACGAGGGAGCTTGGTGAAAGATTTTTGAAAACGCAAAGGAATTTTGTGCAAAATAAACAACCCGAAAGGGTTTAGGGGTTTTTAATAACACAATGGGTGTTATGCCTTTTTCTCCACCCTTATGCAACATACAAACAAAATGACAACAATGAGTTGGTGATTGGTCCAATTGACCTTTATTTTTTGACTCACCTTCCAAAACATACAAATTAAAAGCAAATAGAAAAGAAATAAGTCATGTTTTCCTTTTAGTACTTTGTAGTTGGTAGCAACTCTCTCCTGCACATCTGTTTTTGGTGAAAGCTCCATAGACCAATTTATTAGCTTCCCCCCCCCCCCCCCCTCTTAACTCTCTGTACTTTCCAACTTCCCTTTTGAGTTCCTATATATTTTCGTTCTTTTCCATTTAACCATTACAAGTTACAACTGCATGTTCTATTATGTGAGTAGTAGCTTTCAGTACCTATCCAACCACCAAAAGCTTCTATAATATCCTCTGCAGTCTCATGTGAAGAGATCAGATTAGTTGGCAACTTTTTTTTCCAAACAAAAATCACAAAAGAACAAACTTAGCAACTGAATATAGGGAACTGAATTGGTTGGACACTTATAAGAACACTGTCAAACTTCCCAACATTCAGATTTTTGTAAAACAGAGTTACAAAGGATTTGTGGGGTTTAATTCTCTGACTTTATCAGTTCATTTGTGGTGTTTCTGTTTCTACTTGGATTCCAGGCAAAGATGAACAAATCTCCAATATATCCAAGAATGGAAGTAGAAGATTATAGTGGCAGTTGTGAGTTTGATTATCAGGCAGATTTTACACAGGTTTGGTTCATTCACATATAATTTCTTTATGGTGTTGAGGCCATCACTCTTTTTTACTTTCTAAATCTTTTACCTGACATCAAAAGAGACACCACTCTTATTTTTCAGTTCCTGGAAGAAGCAAAAAAGAATGCAAGCAAGGGGAATTCAAATAGTGCACAACTTGAGGGACCAGGAATGAAAAAACAGTTGGATGGGGAGAAAAAGAACAAGAAATCATGGAAGAGTTCACTTTTTTCTTGGTTTAATGTTGACAAGAAAACCAAATCCACCAAACAGCAAAAGAACGACACCGTCGTTCCTAAGCCAAGGCGTGAATATGTATCGGGTCCAGTCCATGGAATTGGAGGGGGCGTAGCTCGTGGCAGAGTCGGGAAGCCAGCGTCAGGCCCCCTCACCGGTTTATTCGGTTCAAGGAGGGGAGGAGAGGAATATGAGGGGCCTTACATGTGTCTGAACAAGCTAAGTGATCCTCAGAAGATTCCTTCTTATGGACCTGTTTACTTAGTGACATAGCCATAAATCAAGGGAAAACAGAACAATATTCTTAATGTGATGTCCTGTCAAGAAACTTTAGGCTAGTTGAATCATGAAACATAGTCTGGTTAATGGCTGTGGGTAGGTTAAAGTGTGAGCTTAAGATGAAAAGCTGAGATGAGAGTATATTTTTCAACTAATATGGTATGAATTATTTTATCAAATGCTTGGATTTTACTTATGTTTGTTGTTCATTATCCTTTTTCTTCAAGTATGATTTGAATGCTTGATTGATTAATGATAGATTGGGAAGTTTATGATGTGAAGGGAGGCACCCTAATACAGAAAACAGGAAGGGCACTGGAAATAAACCTGAATGGGAAATCGACCTAAAACCTCCGTATAGTTTCAAACATTTGCACGAAATCTTCTTGTGGTTTGTTAACTGTCGAAAATCCCTTTGGAGTTCATGATTCTCTTGATAATTAAGGCCTAATTATTCCTCACTATTTCTCTTAGCATGTAAATTACTTTTATTCGTGGCAACCGTCCACTTTGTCATATAAAATAGGTATATTACAACGTAAACTTGTCAGTGTCTATAACGTAAACTTTTAAACTTGTCAATTTGTTTTACACATAGAAAATGTGCCTATTTAACATAATAAATACAATGGATAAATCGCATATTTACTTTTTAGGGAGCATAGAGCCCAAGGGTGTTATTCCAAAAAAACCTTTTTTTTTGTAACCGTATTAGACACTAGACATCCACAAAATATAATGTACATTTATTGAACGGAGATCTTCAACTTTTCAATCACACGAAACTCCCACATACATCTTGGTACAAAAACAGATCAAACTAAGTCATGAATTACCCTACACACACGCACACTTAGAGGTGTAGACTAAGCTGGCCCCGATCCAGGACCAGCTTGCCGATCTTTGGGGGATGGAGGGTTATTATTATTGTATTACATAACACACAAAATGAAATAAAACAACACCGTACTAAAAAGGATCAAAAGTTGAATAGTTATTCATTGTGATTGTGGTAATTTTCTGTCCAAAACATCTTCACAAATCTGACCCATCATGCGGTAGTAAGCCATGAGATCTGATAACTCTTCCGCCGACATTTTTCCCATCGCATAGTTTGCACCTAACAATTTCTCTCTCATTGTTCCTTGTATGCACGGACAACCATTACTTAGTACGTCAGTTGCACTCTTTGACTGTCATAAAACAAGCCAAATTGAATTAAGGATATCATCATGCAGCCATATGTAGGTCTAATAATTTACATAAAGTTAGAGTAATAACATTTTCAGTATTATGTGATTTGTACCTCATTAAGAAGCTTGGCTAGTGCCTGTACTAATTCAGATTCTTTTGTAATTATTCTCTTCTTCTCCTTCAACGCTTCACCAGATCTGATAGGCAATGGCACACGTGTCAAGCAGTTGAGTTTCTTTTGATAGGCAGTGGCAGCCTTTGCAAATTCCTGATGTGTCAAAAGTAAGAAACAATAATAATAAATAAATAAATAAGAAGTTGCTTAAATTAAGAAATATGAAACACTTTATAACATGCTCATTTACCATGACCGATTCTCATTTTGGTTAGATGAAGTAAGTTGAAAACTCCATACATTATGGATATGATTTGATACTTGATAGAAATCAAATTAGTATATTTATTATTCCCTTAACTAAATGTCGTCATGTTAAAGGGAGATTGGATTTCTCTTCGCATATCAACAGTTCATATTTTTCATTTTTCAAGCGATGTGAGATACTTCTTAACGATAAAAGGGAAACGTACCTTATAGACAGACGGGCATCCTGGATAATCAAACTCATTAGAATACGGGCGCCTCATCCTCTCCGGGTGAAACTGAAGTCCCACAATGAATTCTCCCTCTTTGGGATTATACGCATTTGGATCGTAAAACGCTTCAATCAAACCATCCGGAGCAAACGCCATAGGTGCAAGTCCATGAGCCAATCTCTTCACCCCTTGATGATGATAACTATTAACCCGAAGTTCCATATACGATTATCGTGAGAATCTTTAAACCATTCTTGTAAAGGTGTATTCTCTACAATTCGAACCAGATGTCGATGATCATCATAATTGTCGTAATCCATATGTACCACCTCTCTCCGATTTTCATGATCATTAGAGTTAATGTTTTTGGAGAGTTCTATTCCAATGTCTTGGTAAAGGGTGCCTCCACATGCGACATTTAGGACTTGGCTACCTCTGCATATTCCAAGGTAAGGAATCTTTCTTTCAAGGCAAAGTTTCGCAAGCTTAAATTCAATGTTGTCCTTCTCTTTGTCAATTGCAGTGTCACTTGCATGCAACTTGCGAATCTCTTCCAAATCTTTAGAGGACAATGAATCCGAGTTTTCATTGTTGTGTTCGTAGAAGGAAGGGTTGATGTCTTCTCCTTCACAAAGAAGGACACCGTGAATCGGCTCGAAGTTGCTGATCAACGTGTGGATTCCAGGTACTCGGGGAACAATGACTGAATGACAGGCACCGCCCCGTGACTTACTAGGAGATCGAGGTAATATTCTCCTGCAAAAATTAATTTGCAAATTTGAGCTTTTAGACGAGAAATATGCATGGTATTAGACGTCAGTCCGTAAGGTGGATTTAGGTTCAATTATTCACCCCACCTACTATAAAAAGAAAAAAACAAGAATAACCAAATAATTTACAACCTGCATTTGAGGGGTGTAACAAATTAATTATATTTTGTATGGGTATGAATGTGGCTTATTACATATACGAAATTATAAAGGCATAAGTTTTCTAGTGTTTTTAGCTTTTAGATGAGAAGGTATGCAGTTCAATGTATTTACCTACAAAGTCGACAAACTTGTCCTTGCGAACGGTTCTTCTAGACACTACAAGAACCCGAGGTAAGGCAACAGAATGATCAGCCATGCGTACGTCGAATCTTGAATTAAGACAATAAGGTTTAGGTATCCGATTTAGAAACATAAGTGGAAATGTAATTAATAATTAATATTGTGCTAGTGAAAAAGAAGTATAACACTGAGCTCGATCTGTTGTCTCTTGATGTTGATTAGCGTGACCGTGTGAGAGCTAAGATGGAAGAGGCTATATTGTGGTGAAGGTCTTGTATCCGCATACAGGTATATATACTATATATAGTATCCTTTAATAAAAGAGAAAGTAAAATAATCCAAGATTATATTCTGGAAAATTAAACTATTATTAGTACAAAACATTTGGATTAATAATTTAATTTGCCATGAATCTCGTGATATATGTGACCGCGTGGATGGTTCTTCGTTATCCTAAACCACGAAAGGAACTAATGACATTGTACACCCGTTTTATTTTACATTAAATAGACATATTACGATGACTGAGAATAGTAGACGGATTGTTATTAATTAGTTCCATGTGTTATGTATATAAATAAACATGGATATAAATCTATATGAAAAAATATCTAAATATTTATATGAATATTAATTTGGAAAGGAATAGATTTCTGGATTTATTACATTAAAAACCCAAATCAGATAAAATCACAAAAGTTTACAATTAATTAATTTATTATTTTTATTTTGAGAACGCTAATTAAGAACTTGATATCAAGTATATGATGAAAATGTCCTAAAACTTTAAATTAATTGTACTTTTTTATCCTTCTAAAACTAAATGTATGTTGAAGTAATATGGAACCACAACTTGCCTGAGAGAAAGAATTAATTTTTGCTATGGCCGCATGCTACATTCAAAAATGCTGGAACATAACCTTGCCGATAAATTTAGTATGCACGAGATCTGAAAATGGATATTATCCAACTACATATCCTTTTGGAGAGTATTTAATCTTTATGTTAATTTGGTGGATGCCAGATAGGGATCCCAGTTGTCTCTTTTCCATTATTTTATATCTCAACTTTGTAACCATGCATGTTTATCAATTAAGCCGAGTTTCGTTAACCTGGATTTAATTAATTAGGATGGAGAAAGAAACTTCTCTGGGTGTGTTATAAATTAATTATAATATAGCGTCAAGGAAGAATATTTAAATAAAAGAATGAATCAAGACAATGTGTTGTAATATCAAAAGATAAAGGAGCCCAAGTGTATAGTCAATCAGTGACATTTAGGGGTGTGCATTTGGATCGGATCGGATCGAATCGAGGCTAGAAGTCGATTTCGATCCTGGAGAAATGAGGATCGAAATCGAATCAATTTAAAACGATCCGATTCGATCCAAAATCATTCGATTTTGATCCGATTCGATTCGATTTCGATCCTTTTTTCTTTATTTCTTATTTAATTTAATATCAATGGGACAAACCACAACATTCAAACAGAATTACTGAATTACAAAATTCACTTTCATATGGTGAGAGAAAGGTGTTGCAAATTTACAATTGTACATGTTTCTCAAAGACAGAAACGTGGCCTTCAAATGGACCAAGAAAAAGATGTTAGGTATGTGTATATATAAAAATATAATATTAACATTATATATATAAATATCTTAGTAGCATTAATAGGCTTAGCTTTATAGATAAAAATATAATATTATATATACTTTTATATATTTATTTATTTTTAAAACATAAGATGAGTATTCGATCCGATCCGATTCTCAGCCTCTAAAATCGAGGATCGAATCAAATGGAGGTTCGATCCTAAGGCAAAAATCAAAAGTCGGATCAAATATTCGATCCGATCCTAGGATCGGATCATTCGATCGATTTTCACCCGATTCGATCGATCCGATTCTTTTTGCACAGCCCTAGTGACATTCATTCATATTCTTTATATTTCAGTGTTTCACCATTAAAAATAGAAGAACACGACTTCACAAGCTTCACGTGCTGAAGGAAAAATATTCGAACACACACACACACACACACACATATATATTCACTACCCATTTTACTAAAGTGTTATCCTCCACATGTTATAATATATAGGAGGAATTATTCCAAGATCATTATAAAAAAAAGTGTGCCCATGCACCCTACGAATCTGAATAGATGGCAGCACCCTGTTCGAGACTCAAACTTAAAAGTATTCAAGACAAAGTAGTTAAGAATATGCTCTTTGAAATCAAATGAGCTTCGTTGATGAATTTAATCGAATTGAACTGAATGCTTGAGGGAGAATTCTTCTCACCAACATGTTGTTTCAAAATCTGAAAGTGAGAAAGTGAGAAGGTTGAGTCCCCGCTCCACTATTTATACTAATCCTAACTAACGTAGCTTAACTATTTTAATTATACTTAATTAATGAAACTTTCTATTTCTCGAAAAATTGTTACAACGGTTATAACAGAAGTTTCCCTTTTGGGAAACTTTGGTGTGGATGTGTCAAGACCCTCCCTCAAGAGGGAGTGGATGTCGATGAGTCCCATCTTGGAGATCATGATGTTGAATGGTTTGAGAGAGAGAAGGATTTTGTCAAGATATCAGCCACTTGAGTGTCATTTTTGATGTGAATGACTTTGATCAATACTTGTTGCACTTTTTCTCAACAAAGAAACAATCTATCTGTATGTGCTTTGTTCTTTCCTGTTGAACAGGGTTAATAGCTATGCACATGGCACTTTTGTTGTGCTTTGTTCTTTCATGTTGAACAGGGTTAATAGCTATGCACATGGCACTTTTGTTGTCAGTGAAGAGTAGAGAAACTTGTCTTTTATGACAGCTGAATGTGTCACCAAAATGTACATGTAGTGACGATTTTGTTTTAGTGACGCCTTGCTACAGCGTCTCCTAAGTGAGCGTGACTATAGACCTAGTGACACTTTAAAGCGTCTCCAAAACTTGATCTTGTGAGAGCTATTGGTGTCTCGTACAAGATTTTTGGAGACACCATTTAGTATCTCATAAACTCCATATTCCATAAATGTGGTGACATTTATGGATTATCAAAATAACATTTTTTTTCTTTCTACTGAAAGTCAATTTCATTCATTACAAAGGTATAAATTGAAGTAACAGATTAAGCAAATATGAATCCATTAATTTATTCCAAATTGAGAACCATGCCTATGAACTGAAGCATCGATTATCATCATACTATAAAAAATACACAAGAGTTAAGAGTGTACAGATCAAGGAAAAACTAAATCTATAATTGCACATTTACATCAACATGAATCTATAGCCAAACAACAAGACGCTGCAATCAATAATTGAAACTTCAACTGCAATCAATAATTGAAACTTCAACTACTGGCAGACTTCTAATTTCCTCAAAAGTTATATTCAGTCTGGTGCTTCTTCACCATGCTTCATCTGCTACACAATAAAAAGCTACACAATAAAAAGCTCAGAATGTAATACTTTGAAGATAATAAACTTACATGGTACGATTAAGTGAATAAAGGGAATACAAATCTGAAACACCTGGAATCCTGAAAGAGATGGTTAAGAAAAGTCTACAATTGTATGGCATTACACTCTGTCTACTTTTTTTTTTTTTTTTAATCTGGTTAAACAGATTAAATGTAGATATAATGAACTAGCTTAAAGAAAAATCATCATGTGAATATATTGAACTAGTCTAGACAAGAATCATACACCAGGAAATCTAAGTTAGCTATGATACACGATTATAGTTATTAGCACGCGTATAAGTGTAAAAAGATCAAGCAGTAAGAGGGGCAAGCCATGGATCTCTTATGACATTGACCAATATTTTCCATTAAAGGGGTGCAAGTAAACTCACTTCTGCACCAAGAGGTTCTTTTAATTGAGTATCTGAATTGTCACTGCAATCTTTAGAAGTATTCTTCTGTAAGACTTCAGCACTTGAGACAATAGATCTAGATACAGAAAAATAAGCATCACATAAATAATGTCAAAAATGGTAAGCAGCAGTATGTGCTGAATAAAAAAGTTACAAATGCGAATCATTGTTCTCAACGTACTTTACATAATGGCATTTGGTTGAAAAGGTTTGAAGAAAATCATCTTTAATAGTATATTCTGCGTAATAGTAGCACAGATTAGTAGTCATATAATGAGTTTTGAATGTGAGCATTCATGAGAAGTCAAGGTTACCTGAACTCCTGAAGACAAGATTTCAGATCTGTTATTCCCTTGCCTCCCTTACAAATTACAAAAAATAATTGTCAATAGGATATCATGATGGAATTCAAACTTAGGATAGGCAAGGGTTTTGCAACAAGAACCAAGTCCAGTCACATAATTAGAATTTGGCACACAAGCTTTGGTACTTTAATAATATGCTGAAAGGTTAAATTATTTCAACTATTCCCATGAACCGGAAGGGGAAACTAAAGTGGGGAGTATAGGAAAGTCAAGCCATTCAGGAAGTACATTTTGAGAGTTAACTGTTAAGTGACCCTTAGTTTCACAATTCCACTTTACAGAGGATTGACTATTTTATCAAATGCCATCAGCAAAAATTCATAGGACTTACATCAGATGAGCTCTCAAAAGAAATATCAGCGTATGCATCGAAGGATACACTGCTAAGCCAAACAGTGATCTGCACAATAAAGATAAAAAAAGATCAAAAAATAAATTAACAACCCACAAAGATGTTAGATCCAATAGGAAGTGAAAATGCAGCCACATATTCATTCGAAAGAGATTTTGAATACAAAGTACTTTCAAATTCAGAGTACAAGAAAACACATCTCTCATTATGCTGCCACTGGGAGAACATGCAGTTTATATCTAACAGAATATCCAGATTGCTTTCAAAGAAATGCCACAGGAGGACCTATTATAATAGGTATAGCCCCTCAATCGAAAAAGCAATAGTGGTCAAACCCACAAACATGATGGTCGTAAGATGACCTCCAAGAGAAGAAAAAACAACAAACCTTTCCAATTTTCGAATTGAAGAAAAATATTAACTATTTAGGGAACGAATTACGCGCAAATGAGTCGACAGAAGATAACAGAAGTTCAAATCTTCACTTATAGTACCCTACCTTCAAACCCTTGTAACCATATATCTTCTCATCCTCTTCAAAGAAATGGTTCAAGTCAACTGGCTCAATTTCAAAACTGTCAGGAGAGTCCACTTTGTCTCTGCTAGACACTATGTTTATAAAGCATTCATACAACACAAAGAAGAAAATGTCAATAATCACAATAAGAAGAATAATCAACCATAGAAAAGCTAAATCAGTAGCAGGCAACTGACCAAACATTATATAATCCTTAGTACCAAATTACCAATAATAAGTAGCCCCTCGACCGCCACTCCTCTCAAGTCACTTTTCATAAACTCCATTACAGACATGCATGTGTAGTTCACTAATCAGGCACTTGATAACACAATAAACCACTTACGTGAAACTATTGCGGTCTACAACAACAAAAACAACAAAAAGACAACAAAACCAAAAAAAAATACAAACTATGTGTGTTCTAAACAAAATCTGAAATTAAAAGGTTATCGACTCAATTCGCGGATTAATTTCATAACTCGGTCGATTTGGGACGAGAGCTAAATTAACTTTAAATCTGGGGTAAACAAATGAAATAGTGAGCAGAAAAATATACCGAGATAGATTTTGATGCAGTCATTAGCTTCGATTCCAGTATCTGCGGATCAAACAGAAGGAGATCTGAGCTACTAGAAAACAATTGCAGAAACTAAAGAAAAACACCTGCAGAGAAGTAAAATTGAGCCTGATTTCTCGCTCACGGGCAAAAACCGGTGCAGCAGATATGAGATTGAGGGGCGGCCTATTGTGGAGAGAGTGGGAGAGAGAGATGGTCAAGGGTTTTTTTTTTTTTTTTTTTATTTAATGTGGGTTAAAACTCCCCTTTTAAAATGAAAAGTGAAACCAAGGGACGCAAACGCAATTAACAAATGCGTGACAATAACTCAGATATGGAGACCATCCAAATATAGTGTCACCATATGTGCGTCTAATTAGAGTGTTTTTTTAGTAGTGAGGGGTCCTTGTTTCATTAATATCAAGGTCAAGGAGGAGTTGTTTCAACCACAATACTTCATATGTTGTTGTTGCAACTGCTCTGCAATTATGCTTCAGTTGATGAACGACTGACCGTTGGCTGTTTCTTAGCCTTCCGAGAAATGAGAGATTAGCCTAGATAAACAGCATAACCTGTGACACTTCTTCTAGAATCATGACAAACAGCCAATCACTGTCACATAATGCTTTAAGATGAGTTTCAGTTGAAACATGATAGAAGAGGCATTTCCCTGGGTGGTTTTCGATGTATCTGAGTACTCTATGAGCAACTGCAGATGAGTGACAGTTGCATGTCACATGTATTGAGTGAGAGCATGTATTGAGTGAGAGATTGGATGCTGAAACTTAGATCATGCCTTGTAATTGTTAAATATAATAGTCTGCCAACCAGCCTTCTGTATACTGAAGGATCTTCTAATGGTTGTGCATCTTATGCCCTGAGTCTTGTAGATGAGTCTATAGGTGTTGTAATAGGTTTGCAAGCCAGGTACCCAACTTCTGAAAGAACATCATGTGCATATTTTATTGGGAAAAAAACACCCTGCCCCCTATTCTTTCTGCCGTTTCTCACTTTACCCCCCCACCTTTGTTTTGTTGCACCCGACACCCCCAACTTTGAAACCGTTAGCACATTACCCCCCGCCGTTAGAATTTTCGTCAATTATGAGGGTATTTCGGGTATTTCGGCCATTTCTCCCCCCAACCCTGCAGCCGTTGTTCACCGTTCACCGTGCACTGCTCACTGTTCACGCTTTTCGCCGAAGTTCGAAGCGAAGTTGTTGGGGTGGTGGTGATGACGACGACGGGGCTAGTGATGATGGCGGCGGCGATGGTGATGAAATTGGGGGCCGTGGTGATGAAATTGGGGGCAGCCGCCGCCATCATCACCACCCCCGCCGCCATCATCACCATTGCCGCCGCTATCATCACTAGCCCCGTCGTCGTCATCACCACCCCCATCGCCATCATCACCACCCCCATCGCCATCATCACCACCCCCAATTTCATCACCACCGCCGCCGTCGTCATCACCACCCCCATCGCCATCATCACCACCCCCAATTTCATCACCACCGTCGTCGTCGTCATCACCACCACCATCGCCATCATCACCACCCCCAATTTCATCACCACCGCCGCCGTCGTCATCACCACCCCCATCGCCATCATCGCCACCCCCAATTTCATCACCACCGTCGCCGTCGTCATCACCACTAGCCCCATCGCCATCATCACTACCCCCAATTTCATCACCACCGCCGCCGTCGTCATCACCACCCCCATCGCCATCATCACCACCCCCAATTTCATCACCACTAGCCCCATCGCCATCATCACCACCCCCAATTCCATCACCAACGCCGCCGCCATCATCACTAGCCCCGTTGTCGTCATCACCACCCCCAATTTCATCAACAGCGGCTGCAGGGTTGGGGGGGAGAAATGGCCGAAATACCCGAAATACCCTCATAATTGACGGAAATTCTAACGGCGGGGGGTAATGTGCTAACGGTTTCAAAGTTGGGGGTATCGGGTGCAACGAAATAAAGGTAGGGGGTAAAGTGCGAAACGGCAGAAAGAATAGGGGGCAAGGTGTTTTTTTCCCTATTTTATTTGGCATAAGCTAATCCATTTCTAAGATCTTGCAATCTCAATTCCAAGAATGTATTTAAGTTGACCAAGATCCTTTATTGTGAATGTGTCATCTAGCTACTGTTTGAGTTGCTTGATTTCTTGGATGTCATTTCCTGCTAGAATAATGGCAGCTACATATATGCAAAGAGCTGTGAAATGGACTCTATTATTCTTTATAAACAGTGAGCAATCATATATGGATTGAGAATAACCATAAGTAGTCAAACAATTTGACAATTTAGTGTACCATTGTCTTAAGACTTGCTTTAAACCATATAAGCTTTTTTCAGCAGACACACTCTGTCATCATTAGCAGCACGATACCCTAGAGGGGGTTTCATATAAATTTGTTCATCTAAGTCACCGTGTAAAAATATATTATTTACACCTTACTGTTCTAATTACCAGCTATTAGCAACTGCCAATGCTAGGATAACTCTGACAATTGTCAATTTAGCCACAGGAGAAAAGGTGTCAAAGTAGTCAAGGCCTTCTTCTTGTGTGTACCCTTTTGCTTTTAATCTAGCTTTATGTCTTTCAATAGATCCATCAGCTCTATGTTTAATTTTGAACACCCACTTACACCCTATACAGTGTTGATTAGAAAGGAGTTTGGTTAAGATCCATGTGTTGATTTTCTCTAGGGCATCTAGCTCAGTTTTCATGGCCTTTTGCCATTCTATGGATTTGCTAGCTTGAGTGTATAATCTTGGTTCAATAGCTTGAGTTATAGCAGCAGTGAAAGCAGAATGATTAGAACTCAATTTGTTGGTAGAAAGATGATCTGCAATAGGATATTTAATAAGTTGTTTACTACAGTTTCCTCTGTGAATGGATTTAGGCAAGTTGTAATCATAAACATTTAAATAGGTTGGAGCATTATTATTCCTGCTTGATCTTCTATGAGGAGCAATATTAACAAGAGAATGATCAGAGTTACTTGTCATTGAGTTATCACTGGGTTATGTGGCATGAGGTGCTTAAGGAACTTCAAGAACTGTGTCTGTTTGTGGCTCTTCTAAGTGTTGTGTCACTGGTGCAACATGTATTGGAGCAGGAGAGGGATCTTCAGTATCCTGCAAATTAGTAAAAGCATTTGTGCACGCTTGTAACACCCCAAAAATTAGGAAACAAATAAATTTATATTTTAGTCCTTGAACTTTTGAAATTTTTATTTTGACCGTAAATGTTTTGAAAATTTTGTATTTTAGTCCCTAAACCTAAAAGTTAGTCTTTTATTATTTTTACAGGTCTCTAATCCTAAAATATATATTTTAATTTCAAATCTTAACCAAGATGATCGAGTTATCTAGAATAATTACATAAATAAATATGTATGTAACAAAGAAATCTAATTATACCTATTTGAATTTTAATTATAAATAATTGAGGGACTTGATATGCAATTAACCAATTGATGAAGTAAGCCATGACATATTTCTGATGAGGTAAGCCATGGCATCCTTAAGAGCATGATTAAAATATTTTTTGTAATTTATTATAAAATAATCAAGGAGGGACCTAAATAAGTATGATTAAAACTACTATTTGCGCCTGTAAATACTCACCCTTCTTCACCATTTTTTACAGCCCAAAATAATCCAATTCTGCAGAAGGAACTAAAATTAAAAGTTGTTCCTTTTTGTGTTTTCCTTCGGAAAATAATTTTTTCAGATTTTTATCTTGCCATTTTCTACCCAAAAAGACGCCAAAACTTTTACTGCGCAAGGAATGCTGATTCTACACCTTAGAAAAATTATATCAAATAGTAGAAACATTATTTTACTATCAATTTTCTGTTGCGTACTCTCCTTGGTGTCTTCTATATTTTATATGAAGACATCTTTCTCAAATAATATGATATAGGAGGGCATAATCCATAAATCGTAAACTGCTGGCAGGAAATCCGATAGCAACTCTTATGTTGCAAGAGTCATTTAGCAGAGCAGACCTTTGTGTTTTCACAAAATCTTGAATTCCCACATATCTCATGATGCTAGAAACCATAAAGCATAAAAGTATTTGAAAACCAAATTCATTTGGATGTCCGATCAAAGGTAAAACCAAAACTGCGGTGATTTTTCAGTTTATTTGGCACAACCTTTGTTTTCTTAATTTATAAGTTTAATCGCCATCATAATTCAATGTATTTATCACACACATAAATTTAACATGATATAGTATTAGTTATAATTAGGCTGTTATGATTTATAATCATGAATTGATATTTTTGTGATCTTATTTATGGCAATTAAATGGTAGATTTATCATGTTTAACATACTATTTTCTAAAGTCTTACAAGATTATTCTTGCCACTCATGACCTAACCATCAAATAAGATTATTTATCATCCCTTATCACATGTTTTGATAAACCTCTCATGTTTATATCTTTATATTTAAGTTATAAAACAAGTATATGCATTTTTAAACTTATTATGTAAAATAAAGTAATAAATGACTAAGTTATACCTTTTAAGGTGTTATTTCATATGACACTTATTTGGTGTGTGGTTATTAAAAGTTTGGAATTGACTAAAGACTAAAAAGATGAGTTTTCCTAGAGTTAGTTAAGTAATGTGTTTTTCTTTAAATTCATCATCTAAGATTTTCATGTTTTGTGTAGTGACATAAATTAAACTTGTGTGTTATTTACTAAGATTTACATTGTAACTAGCATTCTTAACAAGAACGTTCTCAATTTCACCAACATGAGAATTGAAGAAAAAGTACTAATATTTGTTGTGGTGAATTATAAATTCAGTTGATTAATATTATTTAAATTTGTTAAAGGTTTGACGAACTAATTAACGCCATTAAGGTTCCTCGTACGAGTTAAGGTGAGGTTCCATTTCTGATTTGTTCTCGCCCCATTTGGCATCCGGCCCCGAGGAACTTAGACAAAAAAGTCACTACTCCGTTACCAAACCTCGAACAACCTATATTTCATCATAATCCTGTTTGGCATCTCATCTCATAACATTATTTTCTTACTCATCGTTAAATCATATCCAATCATTTATTATTTATCATATATATTCATAATCATGATAATTCTCCAATATTATAATCTCATCTGCTGGTTCTTGAATTGTGCAAAGAGCAACGAACTATGTTCGAGACATGTAGCTCAAGGAGCAACGGATATTATCCGGTTTACTAGCTTATTTGTTTATTTGTTATACCCATTGGGACGCCTTTGGAAAGTTGGGCCCAGTGATTGAGTCGAGTTACTGCCGGGTAGTAAGGACTGTTGGTTTAAGTAATTTCGCTTGATACCCATCTATCTAGGCGCCGCTTGCAGCCAGGAGTTGGCTGTAACCCGCGTGCTGGATCGACAGGTACTCGAGCATGTCTCTTGATTGTTTGCGAGGTCGCTCCTCGTCGGGAGGTATAAGGTAGAATAATAGAAGTCATAAGGCTAGATTTGTTTATTTTTAAGCACAAGTTCATTAACTATTCTACGAAAACTCCAGTACCATTGCTACATCAAATTGTCTAGTTGAACTGTTTCTACTGGTAAAATCACTCCCAAAATGTATCCAGTAGGTCACAGTTAATTCTTGCATTATCAGTTCTTTTATATGAATCTCACTGAGCCATTAAAGACTTATTCCTCGTTTCTTCTGTCCATTCCCCATGATAAAATCAACATGGCAGCATGGACCAAGTGAACAATTGTTCAAGCGTGCATTTTAGAATATTCGTGTTTTGTCATTAGTGCATAACTATTAAAATAGTCACATTATTTGTAATACCAAGACTTCCGCTGTATATATCAAAATATAATTTATAAAACGTGTATGATTTTGATCCTAAACAAGTGAGGCCCATTCATGTGAGTTGCGATTTAGTATGGATTGACCACCACTGAACCAACTCAGATCGGAGCATGGCTCGTGGAGCGCGGTCGTCACAACGCTGGAGCAGAACTGTTAGAGATGTTATCTTGTTGTGGATCAGGACTTGTTGCCATAGGAAAAACATCTCCATAGAAGATAACATTTCTAGATATTATTGTAGTGAATGTGTCAAGGTTAAGTAATAAGTATCCCTTTGTTCTCCTTGGATAGCCAATACACACACATTTGATTCATCTCGAATCAAACTTTGTTCTATTGTTTGAAATGATTGAGGCATAACAACGACAACCAAAGACCTTTAGGAGAGAATAGTCGGGAGGTTTATTGAATAACCTCTCATATGGAGACTTGTTATTTATGACAAGAGATGGAATTCTATTAATAATAAATGAAGTTCAATATTGTAAAGGAATGTTAGATTGAAACCTCAATGCTCTTGCTACATGTAAGAGGTGTTGGTGTTTTTTTTCCACCAAGCCACTTTGTTGTGGTGTTTCTACACAACTAGTTTGATGTATAATACCAAATTCATCATAAAAGCATTTCATGAGAAACTCAGTGCCATTGTGAGATTTAAGCACTTTTATTTTGCAGTTAAACTGAGTAAGTTTGTTTGGACCTCTCATTTGGTCTTTAGGAAGTATACCCATGTGACTCTACTATAACCATCAACAATTGTTAGGAAGTCCATGTGTCCTTCATAGGAAGTAACAGAATATGGGCCCCAAACATCACAATAAACGAGCTCAAAAATTTATAGAAGAAACAGATTGACTTAAAGGAAATTTCAACTACTTTTGTTTTGCAAAATGGCATACATCACAAAGGATGTGCAGAGTACAATTAGTCAAAGATAATTGTGAGATACAAGATAGTTTTTGTGTTGGTGTGTGCCCTAGTCTCAAATGTCAAATGTTTACAGAATCTTTCTTATTGCATTGAGAATTATCAGAAAAAGTAGAATTGTAGAAATGTATAGGTGATGCAATGTTGTCTAGGAGATATAGGATATTAATTCCTTTAGCAAAACCATTCGTCTTCTTGGTGATTTAGTTCTGCAGCACACACATATTGGAGAGATATAGCAGACTGATGTTTGAGCGTTTGGTGAGTTTAGACACGGATTAAAACCGAATGTAATTACACATAAAGCATGTTTCAAATAGATGTTTTCAGATATATTGACATCACCTCTGTGTGAAACATGAGTAGTTTGATTATTTGGTAATGAGATAGCGATATTCACATCAGTACAAGCATGCTGGAACCAAGAAAAACAACACAACATATGGTCAGTGACTTCAATGTTCAATATCAAAGTATTGTGTGTGTTATTGTGAGTGACAGATAGTGCATAATGGGAGTGAGAAGAGATGTTTATATCAGTCATAATTTTGGTTGCATGGTGAACTTCAGAGTTTGAAGATGCAGTGTACTAGGACTTTGTGAATGCCAGGAACTTCTCAAAGAGAGCAGACATGTTTGCATCAACATGAGATGGTTGTGATGTGGTTTCAGTGAGCTGTTGATTAGTAGGTGTAGCAGTCATGTTGGCAGAGTGAGGGGCTGTCCTTTTACCCTTGGGTTCTTCCCAACCAAGAGGGTATCCAATCAGTTGAAAGCATCTATCTAAAGTGTGACCACTGTATTTGCAATGAGTGCATTGCAGTTTCTTATTGTTTTTTCCCTTTGCAAACTTGTTCTGGTAATGAGGCTTCTCTTTTTGCAAACTTGTTCTGGTATTGAGGCTTCTGGGCTTGATCATTAGGACCAGCTCTAGTGAACATTATCATGGGGTCAGTTGATGTAACAGTAGCTTGTATGTTCCTTTGGTTCTCCTCTTGGAGTAGCTGAGAGTAAGTTCTTGACAAAGAGGGCAGCGGATTCATCATTAAAATCTGACTTTTGATGACAGTGTAGGACTCATGGAGGCCAACCAGAAATAACATGACACAATCTGATTGTTGAACCTCTGTAATCTATATGTTCACATTGTAAGTGCACAAGCCACAAGTACAACCAATAGTAAGGCGCTGGCTAGTCAACTCATCCCATACAACCCTGAAAGCATGATAATAAGCAGTAATGGACATTGCTCCCTGGTTCATAGTAGATAGGGACTTCTGCAACTGAAAAACTCTAGAACCATCAGTTCTAGAGTATCTGATTTTCAACTCATTCCAAATCTCAAATGCACTTTTGTAGGAGTACAAACTAGGCTTGATTTATTTTGAACAAGAATTAACCAACCAAGACAGAACAAGATTGTTGGCCCTGGTCCAACAGGGATCATTAACAGGTTTTTGAATGGAACCATCAATAAAACCATATTTTTGATGTTCAATGCCATCTCAATACTTTTAGTCCAAGAAGGGTAATTGTCACCAGTCAAAGATTCACTCAAATACTGGATCCAGTGTAATCATGTGATCTTAAAAAGTAAACCGATGCAGAATCATTGGATGGATTATTTGATCTAATCACATGATTAGTAGTGCGATTATCAGGATTGTTAGTAGAATCATCAACAACCGTGTCATTATTATGTGAACTCATATTGAATCAACTTGATTTTGTACTCAAACAACACAAATGTAGTGAAATTAAGCGGACTTGTGTAACGCCCCGAAATTTTGCATGAATTAATAAGATTCTTTTTATTATTATTATTAAGCCTTGCATAATTAAATAATGATGAGTATGTTAATTAATAAGTGATGTTGTAGTTTAATTAGGAACCGTGAAGTACTTTTCTTAAACTCAAATTATAAACCCTGACATATAAATAGTTATTGTATCTGAGGTTAAGGGTTTCATCTTATCGCCGCAGCCGTAAATTTTTTTTCACATTATTTTGATTTTGCTTTCGCATCTTCTTTGCGCCGATTTTCTCACTTCAGGTAAATCACCGTTTCCCTTCTTTAATTGATCTGATCGTCATTTATTTTGTAGACAATATGTTGTATTGCACAATTAGTTTAGATCATAAGCAAAGCTATGGGGGCCACGATTTGCATGTTGCATGAAGTTGTAGCAATTTGACATTTATTAGTCATTGGAATTTTAAATTGGTCAACTTGTAGAATTGATAATCTGGTGTTAACATTTACAACAATCACGTGATAGTATAAGCATGATTTTGAGAATTAGTGATTGATTTCTTTTAGTGCGCATAGTCAAGTGAATGTTTTATCCAATATAGTAGTAACATGTTTCTCTTTTAGTAGCAATGGTAGTAAATTAATACGGCCCTGAGCATGTGTTACCTATTATAACATATTATATTATATTATATATATATATATATATATAGGGGCGTAGCCAGAGTTGGGCTCATCTGGACTGAAGCCCAAGTGAGAATTCTGAAAAAAAAATAGTAGTTGTTCTTATATAGTAGTAGTAGAAAGATAAAGGGCTACTCTTTTTGATATTGTTGTAAAAATTAGGCCCACTTATGTAGTTATATTAAACTTTTTTTTCCCAAGGTAATGTATACGCCCATCAGCCTAACTTACACTTTAACAAATATAATAATAATAATAATAATAATAATAATAATAATAATAATAATAATAATAATTGTTAACATGATGATAATTCACCTGCTTAAAAGAAACAATAAATCAATTACTTACCAGGTATATTATTATATGATTATAGGACCTGCAGTCACGATACAAGTATCACGCCTCAAGTATCCCTCGGAACACATCTCCAAAACATCAAATACTGGAGCAAAGTCAACAGGAGAAATACGAGACCAAGGCAGGCACCTATTGGATACACTTCCAAAGAGTCTCACAGACTAACCGCTATCGGAACTACTTCAACATTGGGCAAGCACTCCGCCCCACTCATTCTGCCTCTCCAAGAGATGAACTCTCGGAAGGGATGAGCTAAAAGAACCAATCTATCAAAGCCCATTGGAGCTATCGGAAACCAACAAAGTCCCAGAACCTTGACAAAAACACTTCCTTGCTATGCACTCCCAACACAAACACTCTCGGAGCACTACCCCAGTACTTCCCTACTACGCACTCCCAGCACAAACGCTCTCGGAATATTACTCCTGTCGACCAACCCAGAGGTCGGAACTTCACAATGACGCAACAACTACAGAACGACACTCTTCGGGCACTCGGAGAAAGAAAGCACCTACCCACGATAGTTAAAAACCTCTCGGAGATCAACCCATGAACGAACACCCCCTCGGAGAATACCCTGAAGCAAACACTCCAGAATACACACCTCTCGGAGAAGCACTATCACTAAGAGAACACTCAGACTCGACCCTCGAGTCACCATATGAAGCAATGAGCTCTCGGAAGCAAAGAAGACAATCTACCCCTTATCATAAAGAAGACCAAAGCCCTCGGGAAAAGAAATAATACAGTCAGCACTTCAGATAAACACGTTATCTTATTGGTTAAATGAACATTGTAACACGTGTTGAACACCACCACATGCATAACGACATCTGTAAGAACATGCATAACGACACCTGTCCCTGAAAACTCTATATAAACAGAGGGAAGAGGTCGGAGAAAGAAGGAGGCAATGGAGAAAAAATACATATAGACTCGGAAATACGCATATCGACTCGGAAAAGAGAATGGATCATAGTGAATAAAAGGAAAGAATGTTTTTGTCAGTTTTCTCTCCCGTTAAATAGCATTTAGTTTTTGAACCACGGACAAAGGTGTTCCAACCCAAATAAATATTTCAGTTAATTAGGTCGCAATTCAAAACCCGTTAACAACAATAATAATAGAAAACAAATTTGTTAGGCAGAAATAGGAGACAAAAACACAGTTGCCTACTCCTCTTCACTCGTGCCAAAGGAAGGAAGGGGGGCCAATCTTTGCTTATTATTTTAAGATCCCAAATAATTGATAAATTACACAATACACCTAAGAAGTAATTACTTCTTATTATTTAGTCTTAAAGCTTACTTCCATTGTAGATTATTCGTTGTTTGCTAATTTTAAATGGCATAAACCCTAATTAATTTTATGTACAAATCTATCCTCAAGTGTTTTTTGTTGGTAATAATGGAGTTAAATATGTATTTTGTGAGAAGCTTAATGTAAATAATTTGAATCTTGATTTGAACTGTGTTGAAACTTGTTAAAATAAGAGTAAAAGAGACAACTTTTTAAAACAGTTATGCGCAATAAAATGGGATAAGGGTATTTGGCAAATAATATGGTTATCTACATTGAAAGAGAACTATAAAAAAATATAGATGTAGATTTCATAATTGATGAATTTTATTCCATTAAGGATCGAAAAGCTCATCTCCGATAGTATTGTTATTTTTAGTGTTTAGTAGTATGAAGTTTTTACATTTACAATTTTGTACTAAATAATGACTAGTTCTCATTTTATTTAATATCTCCGTACTTTAATTTTTGGATTTTTTTTATATCTTCATTGAGTATAAAGTAGCCCAGGTGAAGAAAAAATTCTGGCTCCACCCCTATATATATATGATATAATTTTCTTGGTTCAGTATTTGTTAAAAAGGCAAGCAATCACCAGGTTATATTATAGTAATATCATGTATACACCACTTCTTTCATAATTAGGATAATCAATTTGATACGCGATGCCTTAGTGTGTTATATGTATGCATACTGGAATTCCTGTAACTGCTTGAATGATTCAAATCGTATATATTAGTAAAGCTATATAGATTAATGCAAGCAAGACTATTAAATGACGATCACTGTACATGGGGTTTTGGGTATTTAGGCACATACCTAAGTAGATTAAGATTTATAACTGTAGCAATAGTTTAATAAGATTTAGACTAGAACTTGAATGGCTCATGACGTTATATTTATGACCATAGACAGTTTCGAGTAGACATGAGTGAGCATCTATCACTCTTTGCAGTCCATACCAGGTGCGTGTTCCAACATAAAGTTATTATTTTCAAATGGAAGAAAGTACGTGCTAATTGATTACTACTAGTAAATAGTTATATCTATATATCATATGTGCCATGTGAATTGATCATTATTGTTATAACTTGTTACTGAACTGATCTTTATAATGTGTTAAACTTGTTCGCCAATGTCTTACTCTGTTCACTGAAATTTGTGTTGTTGTTTTGATGATTGTTATTTGATCGATTGTTTAATGGATCCACGGCTATGTGAGCGTGTTGTACCACTGGGCAGCGGCGGGCTTGCCAGATGGTCTCCATGCCCATGGCCCCTCTCCCTTAGACCTGCGGGAGTTTTGTAGCACCTAAGTGGGGTAACCGACGAGCATACATGTGTGGTATGTAGACTGATTTCAAGGTAGCTCCTTGAATGGGGGTAATAAGGACCAACCGAAAGGTATTATAAGGTGGATTAATTTGATACTGAGGTAAAATCTGTCATGATCCTGCACACAAACGATGAAGATTATGAGTTATTCAAAGATGAAATCAAAAGAATTGGAGAGAAAGGGGAGAAACAGAGGAAATCGGAGAAGAAGAGAGCACTTATCTGTGAGGAAAATGAAGAAGATGACTTTTTGGACAGAAATTAGGTTCAATTTGGCCGAGGATGCAGAACGACGTCGTGGCATTGAGAAGGGACAGAGGAGATTGTGACACGTGGGGCGCATCTGCTAATGCTGAACTTATGAAGTTGTTTTTTAGTTAAATAACGTTTTTTAGCTGTAACAGGGTTATAATTGGTGATTATTCCTTTTTACCTTTTTTACCCCTGAGTGGTTAGGCTATTTTGTCAGCTAGTAAAACAGTGGCACATGCATGTATAAGTGCCGAGCCATCTTTCTGATTGGAGCAAGCAAAAAAATGATATTCTCTTTTCTTATCTCTTCCTTCTTCTTCCTCACGTTATCTATTTTCTAATTACCTGCAAAATTAAGAAAATTACAGAAGTCAGAACTCAAAACCTGACATTTGGTATCAGTGCCGGTTCAAATCACTGAACATAGGATGGTGGATACCAGATTTAAGGATCTCCAGGATTTACAGAAACAAAATGAACAAAAATTGCAAGATGAAACTACTAGGCGAATCGCTGTAGAAATGGGCATACATGAGCAGATAGGTATGATCAACACCCAAATCCATGAGCATATAAGGCACATCGATGAAAAACAATCTAAATTTAATTAGCAATTGAATGAAAAAATAATACACACTGATGAGAAGCAAACTGAGTTCACAACTACTTTAATTGGGATGCAAAATCAAATGTCTCAAATGATGACTATGATGAATCAAATCACTACTGCTAAGGATCATACTGTACCAATACTTGGTGGTTCTCCTTTGGTCCAGAAGGGAGAAGGACAACCACAACAAGGGTATATGGATAGATCCAGCTCTAAGATTGTTGAGCAGTCATTTCAATGTGCATTACCCAGACCTAAGATTGAATTCCCCAGATTTGATGAAACTAGGGCAATGGGCTGGATGGTGAAATGTTTGGGTTATTTTGAGCTGATGCCTAGCACTTCTGGTGTGCAGAAGGTTACTCTAGCTACTCTTCATTTTGAAGTGAAAGCTGCCCTATGGTTTCAGAATTATAGAACCAAGTTCTTTGGTATTACTTGGAATGATTTTGTGAAGGAGGTTACTACCAGATTTGAGGAATTACAAGAGGCTACAGTGATTGCTGACTTCAATAGACTGAAGCAGACTCACTCACTTGATGATTACAAAGAGAAGTTTGAGGAACTGAAGATGTATATGGGAATAGTTTCCAACAGAGCATTTGATGAAGCTTATTATGTGGATTGTTTTGTTAGTGGGTTAAATGAGGAGTTACAGTCTCAGATCTCATTGTTCAACCCTACTACCTTACAACAAGCAATGGAGGTGGCCACAAAGCAGGATAGGGTCAATGAGGCTACTAGGAAGGCAAGACCTAAGCCTGTGGGGTTACCTTACAACCATCAAAAGAAGCCCATGGAATTCAGTAGTCAGCCTACTAAGTCTGTGGGTGCACCACCAACTACTCAAGTTAGGAAACCTTTAACAGCACCAGAAATGCAAGCTAG
This sequence comes from Linaria vulgaris, assembly GCA_948329865.1. Classification (NCBI taxonomy): domain Eukaryota; kingdom Viridiplantae; phylum Streptophyta; class Magnoliopsida; order Lamiales; family Plantaginaceae; genus Linaria; species Linaria vulgaris. The sequence continues at coordinate 82,459,195 of OX415253.1, forward strand.
GAGGGCAAGAGGCATTTGTTTCAACTGTGATGAGGCCTATACTTTTGGTCACAAATGTAAGGTTAAACAATTTTACTTGCTGCTAAGTGAAGATGAGGAGGATGCATATTTTCAAACCATACTAGTATTGAAGGAAGGGCTACCAGGAACACTATGAGGTTGTTGGGGGAGTATGGGAAACATAAACTACCCATACTCATTGACCGTGGTTCTGACTATAGTTTTGTAGACACACCCTGGGCTAAGAGGATGGGGTGTGTGTTAGAGAAGGCCCCACCCATACTTTTAAAGATTGCTGACAGTAGAAAGTTGGTGAGTGACCAAAGAGTGGTTGGATTTCAGTGGGCTATGCAGGGGAATACATTTCAATTCCCTGTAAGATTGTTAGATATGGGCAGTGGGCACCTCATTCTGGAAGGTGATTGGTTAAAATTAAATGGTCCTATAGAGTTAGACTATCAGGACATGACTTTCAGTATTAGGATAAATGGTGAGAAAGTCACCTTTCAGGCTATCACCCAAAATGCAGAATGCCATGTCATTTCAGGAGATGCTATGTCTAAGCTACTGTTAGGAGGTGACAGTTTGTTAGAAGGGCATGTATTTGCTATCTCAGTAGTATCTGGAGGGGGTAAGAATAACCCAGAGTTGTGCAACTTGTTGGATAATTACAAAGATGTTTTTGAAGAGCCAGTGTGACTACCACTGATAGGGAGATTGAGCACCAGATAGTGCTGAAGCCTGACAGCATTCCCAAGAGACAGTACCCTTATAGGTACTCTCATGATCAAAAGAGTGAGATTGAGAATATTGTTAAGACATTGTTTAAGGAAGGTGTTAACCCTAAAAAATAAATAAGGGATTATATGAGTTAAACACAAGGTTAACCCTTAAATTAGGGATTAATCCCAAAGGCGATACTATCGTCACAAATACTCTCGTATGTCACATACCCTACTATGGTATGACGTGGCACCCGAAGAGATAATAGTCCCTCGGAACTCACATATCCTACTAGGGTACGACGTGACATCCGAGTGGACACCCAAGCGTCCCTTGGAAAGTCAAGATGAATAAAAATAAGATATCAACGTGGCATCGGAAAAAGAGTAAACCCCGATGGATCCACGCGACTCTGATATGCATCACCGCGCCAAGAGGGACCACTATACGAGAATACTTCCTTGCTGAACACTCCCAAAGCCCTCGGAATCATCACCCCGAAGGCTAAAATTCATAAAACAAACATCTTACTCAAAGCACCACTCACTAAAGTCACTTGCCCCGAAGGCCCAAGCCAAGAAGGTTACTCAACCAAAGACAAGAAGCCCTCGGAGAATGATTCTCGAAGAGACCACTACTCTAATGACGACAAGAAACGCTCGGAACCCATACTACAAATATCCAGATACGAGAATACCGCCTTACATACATATTGATGCTCTCGGAGCCCACCTCACAAGCCTGGAGAAACAAATATGCCCCTCGGAGAACTCTACCAAAGAAGCCGACGAGGAAATATCTGTCCCCGGAACAGAAACCTCCTCGGACACCCACTCCACTTCAACTAGTGAACCTCCTCATGAAATCCAGCCCCTCGGAGAAAAGAAAACAGAAGATTCAGTCCACCAAAGAGAAGAAAACAGAAGAAGCAACCCCTCGGAACTCCCCGCAACCCTCGGACAAGATAAGGATCAGCCTAGTCAGCGCTTTGTCAACAAGATATACCTTATCTTATAGAAGGACACTTGTAACACATGCAACATTACACTTGTAACACATGCAGCGCATGCATAGTGACACAAACACCCTCCCATACCTATATAAGGGAAAATTAGGAAAGATGAAAGGGGACAACAAGGAAAAGGACAAAATATACACTAAAACTGACTCAGAAAAAGCATAAGATCATATTTATGCTCCTCGGGAGTAAGGAATTCAGTGAATAAAGGAAGGATATTTTCGTAATTTTCCCTAATAGTCATTTACTTTCTTTGAACCACGGATAACGGCGTTCCGAACTCATAAATAAATCGGTTAATCGGGTATTATTCCAAACTTGTTAACAAAATGGCGCCGTCTGTGGGAACGCCATAGAAGTTGTCCTCGAGCGTGTTCAAGAAAGCAAACCAACTATGGAAAATTTGTTTCACAGTGAAATCCACCCGCCCCATCTGGACAATTCGGAGGAAACCGTAGCGAATCGCCGTTCCGATGAAAGGGACTTCATCATTGTTCCCCGATCCGTTTTTGAAAGACTAGTGGAAGCCACCACTCGAGTTAATCACCAAGAATTCGAGACTCCCCTGGAAACAGTCCCAGGATCTCCGCACCAAGGAGATTATCCCTCGGAACAAGGCGAAGTTTATGCAAGAGGGGCACAATGCCCTACTCCAATCTCGTGGTATCAGGAAACTCCTCGGAGGACGCTAAGGCGTTATGATCATCTGGAAACTCCGAGGATGATCCAGAGGGAAGAAAGGTCTCTTCCCGTATATCGGCCCCCCTATTATTACTCCCAACGGAGAACTAACCTTATGGGGAATCCTTGAAGATCTACGAAAGGAAGTGGGAGATCTCAAGAGGACTGTAGGACCCAAGGAAGATCCGACGTTTAAGACATCTCCCTTCATTCCTGAAATAGCCTCTGCCCCATTCCTTCAGGAATGCGGCCTATTAATGTACCATTGTATACAGGAGAAGCCGGCGGAAGAGATCCGCAAGATCATATACATCAATATTTGGCAGGAATGGACCTATCGTCTGCCCCGGACTATGTCCTATGCCGAGTGTTCCCTGTTACCCTCGGAGGACGAGCTCAATCTTGGTTTACCCATCTCCCTCCCAATTCAGTGGTCAACTTTGACCGATTGGCTCACCTGTTTATACGCCACTTCGCCTGTAACCGTAGGTATCCCAAATCGGCCACTCATCTTTTTACCATCAAACAGCGAAAGGATGAATCTCTTCGGGAATATATAAAACGCTTCACGGACGAAGCGCTGGATGTTTCGAACGTTAGCCCAACCATTATGGCTGATATTCTGACACAAGGACTCCGAGCGGGAGAATTCTTCCGATACCTGATGGGGAATCATGTCACGGACATGAATGAACTTATGCAACAAGCTGAAACTCATATTCTTATGGAAGAAGCTGAACATACAAAGAGAGGGCTGGAGAAGGATGACAATGAACGTCACGAGCAGACGGAAAAGGAAACTAAGACCAAAGAGAAGGGCAAAGAAGGAAAACCACCCCCTCGGAAGGACGATGGGGAGACGGTCAAGAAATTCCTTAAACCCGTGCCCCTTCCTCCTATGACCTTAGCTCCCGTGGAAGTACTCAACGTGATGCGGGGCAACGAAGAAGTGCGTTGGCCCCGGCCTGCCAAATTTCCCAACAAAGATAAGGATACGGGTAAGTACTGTAAATTCCATAAAACTTATGGACACACTACCGAGGAGTGTACTACCCTCCGAAGAGAAATACTTCGCCTTCTGGAGGCAGGATATCTGCATAACTACCTAAAAAGAAGTAATCCCGAAGAGCCCAAAGCGCATGTATGGAGAAGGCCCCGAGAAGGACTTGACGAGGAAGAGGATACTCCCCACCGGTAGTCACGAGAACAAACTGCGGAACATCGGCGGAGGTCCCAAGAAAAGACCAGAAAGCGTCAAAGACCCCCTCGAGAAAGAACTGCCGCATCTCCGCGGCGATCACGGGAAAGGACCGCAGAGTATCGGAACTTACCTCCTCCTCCCGACACGTACGAGGTCAACCCTTCCTCGGGACGAACGATCAACATGATAGAGGGAGGAGATATTTCCAGAATACCCCAGGGTAAGAAGACAAAATATCTCAAAGAAGCCCGGCGAGCGGGACAAGGGCTCCCGGTATGCTCCGCCCAAGGGGCCAGATTACCAAATATTACTTTCGGACCTGAAGACCTGAAAGGTATAGTCTACCCCCACGAAGATCCTTTGGTAATTGAAGCTACTATCTACGGATTTGGGATTCAGCGTATCCTCATAGATACGGGCAGCTCTGTGGACGTCTTGTTTTTTCCCACTTATCTAGCCATGGGATTGAAGAAGGAGCAACTGGAGGTGGCTGAAGTCCCTCTAGTAGGCTTCTCTAGCGAAGCCTGTAACACCCTCGGAACCGTGACCTTGCCAATGTCGTGGGGAGAAGGAGCCCTACGAAGAACGGAACCCACCAAATTTTGGGTGGTGGAGGCTTCGTCAAGGACATACAACGCTATATGTGGAAGACCCTCCATTCGGTCATTCGAAGCGATCCCCTCTACCCTCCACCTTAAGGTAAAATTTCCTACCATGGCAGGCATCGGAGAAGTCCGAGGAAATCAAGCTAGAGCCAGAGAATGCCGAATGAATGCCCTACTCCCCGAAGAGGATGAGAACCCCTCGGATAGTAGCAAAAAACGGAAAATAGAAGAAGCCCGAGTCCAACCCATCGAAGAGCTCAAGATGATAGAACTCGTGGAAGGAAATCCCGCCAGGGCGATCAAAATGGGCACTAATATGGAACCTGAGTTGGAGACCCGACTGGTATCTGTTCTAAAGGAATTTTGTCACCTTTTCGCATGGGAAGGAGGTCCCCCCGGACGGATCAGCAATAAGGTATGCCAACACTTCCTTAATGTAAGGCCGGGGGCCAAACCCACTCAACAAAAGAAGAGAAAAATGGGGCCCGAACGCAACAAGATTATCCGATCAGAAATTCAACGGCTTCTCAGCTTACGACAAATCCGAGAGGTTGTGTATCCCGAATGGCTGGCCAACGTGGTCTTGGTCCCTAAGTCGGGAGGAAGATGGAGGATGTGCGTTGATTTCACTGATCTTAATGATGCTTGCCCAAAGGACTGCTATCCCTTACCAAGCATAGACCAGTTGGTCGACTCTACCGCTGGTTGTGCACTCCTGTCGACTCTGGATGGGGACCAAGGATACAATCAAATCCCGATGGCATTCCCGAACCAGGACAAAACCAGCTTCATTATGGATGCAGGTACCTTTTGTTATCTAGTCATGCCCTTCGGACTTAAGAACGCAGGAGCTACATACCAACGATTGGTGAACCTCATGTTTGCGGGGCTCATCGGAAAAACCGTGGAAGTATATGTGGACGACACGGTCGTCAAAAGTCATTCCGCGAAAGACCATCCCGAGGACTTGCGAAAAACACTGGCTATCATGGATCGCTTTGGGATGAAGATAAACCCTAGGAAGTGCTCCTTCGGTATCCGAGGAGGCAAATTTTTGGGATTCATGGTTACCGAGAAGGGAATAGAAGTTAACCCCGAGAAAGCCGAAGCAATTATTGGGTTACCAACTCCAAAATCCATAAAGGACGTGCAAAAACTGACCGGGCGAATGGCCTCCCTCAGCCGATTTGTCTCCAAGTCAGCAGAGAAAGGACTCCCGTTCTTTAAGATCCTTCGGAATATCAAAGAATTCCAGTGGACCTCACGATGTGAAGAAGCTCTCCAGGAATTAAAAAGCTATATGGTAAGACCACCCTTGCTGGTCAAACCTTCGCCCCAGGAAGAACTTTTCGTGTACCTGTCCGTAGGAGAGGAGGCTATCAGAGCGGTATTGGTCAAAGAGCACGATGGGGAGCATCATCCGGTCTACTACGTTAGCAAAACTCTCCTCGGAGCGGAAACCAAGTATACTCTGATAGAAAAACTTGTACTCACTTTGGTTACCACGGCGCGTAGATTACGCCCGTATTTCCTCTCCCACCCGATCAATGTCCTGACTAAGCACCCTCTACGGGCAATTCTCAACAAACCCGAGACCTCGGGACGACTGATAAAATGGGCCGTCGAGCTAACGGAGTATGATATCTCCTATGCTCCGAGACCTTCCATCAAAGCCCAGGTGCTAGCAGACTCTGTGGTAGAACTTACGGGAATCGAAGTGGAAAGGAAAGAACCTCTGTGGCATGTCTACGTGGATGGTTCTTCCGTAAATACGCATGGCGGAGCCGGAGTAATCTTGATTAACACGGAAGCCGAGGAGGAGGCGCTACATTTCGCGGTTAGAATTGATTACCCCGTATCCAACAACGACGCCGAATATGAAGCCCTCCTTATCAGAATGAGGCTCGCTCGGGAAGGCGGAGTACGAAAAATCCGCCTGCATAGTGACTCTCAGTTAATTGTCCAGCAAGTTCAGGGTACATACGAAGCCAAAGAGGAAAGGATGCAGAGTTATCTTCGAGTAGTCCATCGGGCCAAAGCATGGTTTGATGAGTTTCAATTAGTGCAGATTCCCCGAGGGGATAACCAGGAAGCCGATGCCTTGTCCAAAATGGCTGCACAATTAACCACCATTCGTACTCGGAAAATCACCCTATTACATATGAGCGAATCAGAGAGGACTGAACCTGAAGAGGTGAGCGTCACCACGACAAATCCTCCGATAAGCTGGATAACGCCCATTAAAGCATACTTGCAAGATCCTGAAGGATACTCCGAGGACAAATCTGTCCGACGGATGATGTCTAAGAAGACCATCCGATATTTCCTCAAAGACGGAATACTATTCCGAAGGACGTACTCTTACCCTCATGCCCGATGCTTAAATAAAGAGGAGGCTCAACTTGTCCTGGCAGAAACTCATGAAGGGGTGTGTGGCAGCCATACCAGTGGCGGAAGCATGGTCGGACGGATAATCCGGCAGGGTTATTATTGGCCCACGATGGTCAAAGATTGCAAAAACCATGCGGAAAAGTGCAAGTCATGCCAAGCTTATGCCCCTCGGGTTTACCAGCCAGCGGCTCTATGGGAACCCCATCTGACCGCATGTCCTTTCGCCAAATGGGGAATAGACATAATAGGTCCACTTATCCCCGATGCTGGTCAAAAGAAGTTCCTACTCGTGGCAGTAGACTACTTCACCAAATGGGTGGAGGCGGAGCCCTTAGCACGAATAACTGCAGGGGCGGTTATTAACTTCTTGTGGAGAAACATTCTGTGCCGTTTTGGGGTCCCTCGGAGCCTGGTAAGTGACAACGGCCTGCAATTTACTGACCAAGGGTTAGAAAAATGGTGTGATCATTGGGAGATTAAGCACCGTTTTGCTTCGGTGGGATACCCTCAAGCCAACGGACAAGTTGAGAGAACTAATCGCACTCTCCTGAAAAATATGAAGGCCCGACTCGACTGGCACAAAGCCAAATGGGTTGAAGAAATACCCGGCATATTATGGGCCTATCGGACCACACAAAATACCGCCACGGGCGAGACCCCGTTTAGCCTATCTTATGGTTGTGAAGCAGTGGTACCCTCCGAAGTCTCGATCGAGAGTTGGCGAGTCAAAGAATACGAAGAAGTGGCCAATAGTGCTAACTTAGCTCTGGCCCTTGATCTCTTAGAAGAGAGAAGAATCCGAGCCGCCGTTCGGGCTGAAGAATACAAAACTCGGATGGCACGGTACTATAACGCCAAGGTAAAGCTTAGAACTTTTCAAGTGGGTGATTTAGTGCTAAAACGGGTCAGAGCTTCCAAAAACGTAGGCAAGCTTGAGCCCCGATGGGAAGGACCCTACAAAATAGCGGGAATTGTCGGACCCGCAACTTATCTACTTGCCAACTCCGAAGGCGCTACTCTTCGCAATACGTGGAATTCCTTCAATCTTAGAAAATACTATGCTTAATGTAACATCTTCATTGTTACATAAATAAAACTGTTTGTTTATAAATAGATGGTTACGATACATTCGAATCCGATAGGGTACATAGGTTTGCAAAACAAAAATGGTAGCCTTACACAAGAAATCATTACAAGCAACCTAACCCCGATGAGCCATCTACTATAGATAGACAGTCATCGGACTCCAAAAGACCACCTACTACAAGTTAAATACTATCTACTACTCCTCTCGCAAAAGGACGCTTCCCTTCTCGGATAAGGCGACGACGCTGCTCCTCGGATAGGGTTATTGGATCCGCCAATAACACGCCCTCGGATGCTACGGGACTATCTTCAGGAAAGATGGGATGAAGATTAAGCTCGGGAATGACCAAGTCCCTGGGGCACTCTGACAATGTTTGAACCGCATCCGTACCAAGTCGATATCCGATGCGGACCAGATCACGCATCTCCTTTTGTAAAGACTCCCTCAAAGCTGAAGGACCCGCAATATCCAACACAGCTCGGACCCGAGCTACCACCAAAGCAACGTCGTGGGCGTGAGTAATCTCCAGCACCCGATGAGTTGCCGCATCCCGTTCCTGAATCATCTGCAGTAATTGCTCACCGGAGTGGCGAAGTTGACCCTTCAACTCCTCCAAACTCGCTTGAAAACTCGTCACCCGGGTCCTCTCTAGCATCAACTGGCGCTCCACCTCCCAAGACTTATCCCTCTCAATCTGAAGGACCATCTCGTGAATCGCTTTAGCAGCTTCATGCTCTTCCTGCAAGCGGGAAATCTCTGTTTGAGCCTCCAACAAACCATGTTCTAACTCGTCCCGTCGACGATATACCAAGCCAGGATCTGAAGAGGAACACCCCCGAGATCCGATGGCATCTAGCACCATATAAATCTGAATGGAGACGAAGGGATCACTACCGAAGAAATAAAAGGTAAGTAACCAAAATTTGCAAATAAAATGAGCATTTACCTCACACAGGTTTTTGCAAACTAAATCCTGAAGACGAGAGGAAGGAAGGGTCCTCATGAGCTCACAATCCGTAACATTCAGTAGACCGCTAAGAAAATTTCGGCAAAACCCCGATACCTCTCCGAGGGGAGAAAACCCTAGGTCAGCACCCGGAGGAGGATTCCCCCCGCCCAGCAACGCGAATATGCACTCGGGACCTCCTTCCACAACATTCACGATATCGGAAATCCGAGGAAGTGGTTGCGACACCGAGGGAGGCACTGGGTAGTTTATCGGAGAAAAAGCCGTAACCGAATTTTCTACCCTAAGAGGAATCACAAAGCTCACTGGGGGGGCTGCCACGGGCGAACCCTCCGATTCCGGCCTCTCCGAGGAGGAATCAGCCCTCGTAACCGCCACGAAGGTATCGGAAATGCCCTCCGGTGCCCGCCGCATACCGTGTAGAGCTCGCCCTAGAAAAACACCATTAAATGGATCTATGGAAAAAGCCGCCATCTCAGCACCTATAAGACAAATATAGAGTATATGATGATCCCGAGAGCACACAGGTTGATAAAAGAGAAGTCGACAAATCTTCAGACTTACGAAAATAGAAATTGCCATGAAGAGGATGAATTGGCGAATTCTCTCTTCTTATTCCCTCTTGAAGACCTGCCAGAATAAGAGCTTCAGGACACGCAAGCAGGCCGGTAATATCGTACGAGCCATTAAATAACCCGGAATGACTCAGTTCCTCCCATTCCCGCCCCAACGTCTCGGATATGGGCGAAACGTATCCCAAGCCCCATCGGATGGGTACTCCCCACGATCGGGCCGAATGACCTTTCGAACGGACAAAGAAAAACCTCCGCCTCCAGTCCCCCCTACGAGTGCGAGGACTGGATGTACCAGTGAAGGCTTTTTTGACGTCCCGATAGGCCAGGCTGAAAAGGGGGACTCCATCCGAACAAGGCCGAAGGATGAAAATTTCCCCCACCCGATACGGGGACAGGGGAAGGTTAAGGAGCTCGCAGCATAAAATGTATCCCACTAAAAGGCGATACGAGTTGGGTGTTAACTGGCTCGGACAGATTTGCCAATACTGGAAGAGCGATCGAAGAAAATGGTGAAAAAACACCCGTAATCCACAGTGAATTTGATCACAATAGACAGTTAAGAATCCAGGAGGAGGATCATATGCTCTCTGATCTGGAGAGGGCACAATCACATCAAAATCATTGAAATTCAGATTGAATTCCGCAAAAAGAGTTACTAGAGACTCTCCATACACAGTGCTAACGGCGGAACCAACTCGTCCCCGACCTATCAACCTTGAGGGGCTCAAATGTATTAAGCTAAATACAGAACGCTCATCGGCAAGAGAATATGGTTCTCTACCCAAGAACACATCCCTTATATGGTCCATTCTTCGAGAGTCCGTGTACGATGACCTACTCCCCACCCTTGAAGACGAGCTTGTCCCAATGATCACTTGATTCTCAATCAGCCTATTCCGCTGCCCTGGGGAAGAACTTTCCGAGGACGCACTATAAACCTGGGATCCAGGGACAACTCGGGCACGACTCCGAGAAGAACTACTTGATGATGTGGACCCCCCATGCCTGTGATGTGGCGGCATCATCTTTAATAGTAAGTTTTCCGTTTACTCTTATTCGAAAGTCGAAGAACAAGTATTGAGTACAACTACGAAAGTAAAGACTAAGTCCTGCGAGAATAGATTTCTAAAGGAAGAAAGTAAAATGATTTATCTGCTAAAGCAAGATAGCTTTTAATGATCAGTATAAATACCACTGTTAGCATATTATATGTGATAAGCTAATCCCGTGGAAAGAAGTTGGAGCTGTCCCACCCACTCCTAGGGGCATGACACGTGCTCATGAGTGTCCTTAATTAGGATAAATAACTCTTAAGCATGCATATAATTTGACACGTCCTGCTAAATTATATACTTAGTCAGCAAATAAAGGATTTTGTCTTTAGCTTACCTTTTTTAAAGAAGATTAAAGGGAATAAGTATTATATATAAGCATGCTAATAGTTTATTACTATCTCAAGCTAGTGGACAAGTAAAACAAAATAGAAAGAAAAGAATAGGACAAATTGTTCATTTATAAGTCCGAGAAGCTCTCGGAAGCGTCTACAAAAGCATAAAAAAAAAGAGAAGGAATCCTATTCTAAATCCCTGTACTCGGTGGGGGTGGGGGCGGAGGTGAAACTCCGCTCGAGCCAGTAGCACCAAGATTGGACGCAGTTGGAAGAGGAGCAGGGGAGCCCCTGGGCGTCATTACTGCATCATACATTTCAAGAAGGCTCTAAACCTGCTCGGGAGACGGCTTGGCAAGCTTCTTGACATCAAAAATTCCGCCAAAATTTGCCCCCGAGGGCATTACCCAACGGGCTACAGTGGCACACTCTAGCCATCCTCATAGCATATGCCCAAGGGACTCCCGAGCGGACAAGGAAGCATATTGGCGCTCTGCCTCCGCTGCTGCGTACCGAACGGCCTCGTCGATCCGGGCTTGCACTTCCTCCTGTGGCACTACTTTGGCTATCTTCAAATCCACTAACTCCTTGACCCGAGATTGAAGCTCCTGTTCTCGCTCCAACCACTCCGATTTCTCCTTCTCCAAAACTTCCATCCGAGTACGAAGAAGCTCCTCGGACTCCATCTTCTCCTTCTCCAGAAGAGTCAACTGAACTCGGACATCCCCCTCGGACGCCTCCAGCTTATCATATGCTGACTGCATCCTCTGCAAAGTGAGCCGCATCACTTCCTTGGCTCTCTGATCCTCCCTCCAAGCGAAGTCACTGGCTTCCAACTTCGTCTGGAAAACATCCCTCATCGACTCGGCCTCATAGAGTTGGGCCCGGAGAGAAGTCATCTGCCCTCAGAGAGATCCTATCTCAGTTACCTCCCTCGAATGGCGCTGCTCTACTGCAGTGATAACCTCCCGAGTCTTCTTGGACTACATGACAAGAAGAGAAACATAAGGAAGAATACGGGAAAATTATTTAAAAATAAAGCAACCGGAGGACAAGCACTTACGATAGTTTCCATCCAGACCATGCTGGCCCGCAAAAACTGATACCCCTCCGCGGGCGCAGCAAGAGAAGATCCGAAGAAGTGGAGGATCTCATGGTATGCCTCCCCGACAGTCGAAGGCTCCTTCTCGGGTACTTGAGATGAAAAATCTCCCTCGGAAGCTGACCTCCGCAGAGGAACCCTCTTCGGGAGATCTCCTATCGGAGAAGGAATGGCGGTAGCTGGAGTCGCGGCCACTGCCTCCGTCATGACCGCTTTAGGAACTTTGGCAGTGGCCGATGAGCCCTCTCCCCGGAGCAAAGTATCCCACACTTCCCTTTTCGCCTCCAAGTCCTTCAATAAATCCGCAGGACCTTGGCCGATTCCCTCGGATGGCTCCTCCGAGTCCGGATGAAGTAATTGAGCGAACAGATCCGCACCCGGAAACATAGGGGCCTTTCCCTTATCGACATCTACAAGAGCAAAGTACGCAGTTAAATAATGATAACGAAATTCGAATAAGGGATCAACATGAATAGAGTATTAAAGTAAACAAAGAAGAATAAGAAACTTACGAGGGCGAATGGGAGAAGGATTCGGAATAACGGGCGAAGGATCCCGAGAAGAGACCAGAACCACATCCGGATCCGGAGACGAAAACTCTTCTTCTTCGACCCTCGGAGATTGCACCCCCTGCGAGCCCCTCAGAGGACTACTAGTGTTGGACTCGGAGGCAGACCTCCAAGTCAGAACGGACGAGGGAGCCACCTGCCGCAACGGAACAACCTCCAGGGGCACTCCCCCAACGTCCTCGGAGGGACGCGGAACACTCTCGTGTACACCCTCAGCCTCCGTGTCCATCCCTACCTCCTCGGACTGCGCTTCCGCTCCCTCGTGATCTCCCCTCTCGGAAGCTTCGCTATGACCACTTGGAGCTACCTCTTCGGAACCAGATACTAAATAGTACCTCGCCATAACCTCCTCTGCACCACACCAAAATATCTTAGTACGAGTAACGGAAGAATACGAAAAACTACTCGAAAAAATAGATATGGAGTAAAGAAACATGCGAGTAACAGGAGAAAACTCACTGAAAGCTGCCATATGCACCCCGACAGAAAGTGGTTTCTTCACCCTGTCATCAGTAACCACCACATGATGAAGCCCGACCGTATCAAACAACCACAAAAAATCTCCTGACTCCATTAGCGCATGCTGGGCAATCACTGGAGAAAGCACCACATCTTCAGCTAGGGTGTGAATTGGAGTCACACCCTCCCCCCCACTTGAAGGGCACATCCCACTTCCCTCGGACGGGCTTCACATAAAAGAATTTGTCCTTCCAAACGCCGTGCGAACTGATCGTCGCACCCAAAATCCTCTTCGTAGAGTTAGCCGAATGATCCCGATGGTGAACGTGATAGAAGGGATATCCCCCGGGTGACACTCCCACATTGAAGATAGACAGAAAATGATCCACATTGCACTCGTACCCCTTGACAATACACCAGAATACATAAATGCAAAGGGTGGCGTAGCCGTTGGGCGTTAGCTGACTCGGACAGATTCCGCAGGTCTTGAAAACTTCACAGAAAAAGGGTGGCATAAATGAACGCCACCCGTAATTCACCTGCGCGAAGTACACGGTGAGCATACCCGTGGGAGGGTAACACGCCCTCTGATTTTCCGAGGGAATGTGAACCGTCACATTCTTCATAGCCGTCCCCGTTACCCGGAACAACTCCATAACCTGCTCGTATGTGACAACGGACCGAACATTCTCAATTTTAGAGAAGTCACGGACGGGGGGTTTCTTTGATTTGGAAACCCTAGTTTTTTTTGCGGAGGCGGCGCCACTCCCTTCGGCGACGGCAGCTCTTCTCTTACGAGTGGCAGCAGCAGGTCCCACGAGGGGAGCCGTAGTCGCGGCAGAAACGGAAACGTCAACAGGGGCAGCAGCAGCAGAGGATGTATTGGCAGAGGAAGCCATCTACTTTTTGGGGCAAAAGGAAAAATTTTACGAATTTAGCGAAGGGAAAAAGAAGCGAAAGCAAAAAGCTATAAGAGGAGCAAAAATCCCTCTTTTCTGCTTGAGAGAATTAGAAGAGTAGAGAGAATTGGAAGTGTAAAAATTTTGTGAAGAGAATGTGAAGAAAAGAGTACGGACGGGTGTATTTATAGGTGAACCGCCATTAAAGAAGTGCCTCGTCTCCCACGCCCCACGTCTCCACTCAGGAAGCGACGTGTCGCTCCACGCGCTAGCCGTTACTGCAGATTAATGGACGGATGAATGAATGTCATTTAAGACATCCAACGGCTAGAAAGAGCCATTATAAAAGCAACTCTTCATCTGAACCGCTGCTTCCCAAGAACATAACGGTAATTTTACTTCACGGTATTTCAAGTATATATTTATATACATATAATACCCCCGTAAATCATAAAAAAGAATGGAGAAATCCCAAACCCCTCGGAAAAATCACCAAAAAATAAAGAAAAGGCCCATTTTGCCATATTAAGGCCACAAAATAAAATTTCACTCGTCTCTACGAGAACGATTGAAATTTGGGGGGGGGGCTAGTGTTAACCCTAAAAAATAAATAAGGGATTATATGAGTTAAACACAAGGTTAACCCTTAAATTAGGGATTAATCCCAAAGGCGATACTATCGTCACAAATACTCTCGTATGTCACACATACCCTACTATGGTATGACGTGGCACCCGAAGAGATAATAGTCCCTCGGAACTCACATATCCTACTAGGGTACGACGTGACATCCGAGTGGACACCCAAGCGTCCCTTGGAAAGTCAAGATGAATAAAAATAAGATATCAACGTGGCATTGGAAAAAGAGTAAACCCCGATGGATCCACGCGACTCTGATATGCATCACCGCGCCAAGAGGGACCACTATACGAGAATACTTCCTTGCTGAACACTCCCAAAGCCCTCGGAATCATCACCCCGAAGGCTAAAATTCATAAAACAAACATCTTACTCAAAGCACCACTCACTAAAGTCATTTTCCCCGAAGGCCCAAGCCAAGAAGGTTACTCAGCCAAAGACAGGAAGCCCTCGGAGAATGATTCTCGAAGAGACCACTACTCTAATGACGACAAGAAACGCTCGGAACCCATACTACAAATATCCAGATACGAGAATATCGCCTTACATACATATTGATGCTCTCGGAGCCCACCTCACAAGCCTGGAGAAACAAATATGCCCCTCGGAGAACTCTACCAAAGAAGCCGACGAGGAAATATCTGTCCCCGGAACAGAAACCTCCTCGGACACCCACTCCACTTCAACTAGTGAACCTCCTCATGAAATCCAGCCCCTCGGAGAAAAGAAAACAGAAGATTCAGTCCACCAAAGAGAAGAAACAGAAGAAGCAACCCCTCGGAACTCCCCGCAGCCCTCGGACAAGATAAGGATCAGCCTAGTCAGCGCTTTGTCAACAAGATATACCTTATCTTATAGAAGGACACTTGTAACACATGCAACATTACACTTGTAACACATGCAGCGCATGCATAGTGACACAAACACCCTCCCATACCTATATAAGGGAAAATTAGGAAAGATGAAAGGGGACAACAAGGAAAAGGACAGAATATACACTAAAACTGACTCAGAAAAAGCATAAGATCATATTTATGCTCCTCGGGAGTAAGGAATTCAGTGAATAAAGGAAGGATATTTTCGTAATTTTCCCTAATAGTCATTTACTTTCTTTGAACCACGGATAACGGCGTTCCGAACTCATAAATAAATCGGTTAATCGGGTATTATTCCAAACCTGTTAACAGAAGGGATTATACAATACAGTAAGAGTCTTTTTGCCTCTCCTGTGTTGCTGGTGAAGAAGAAAGACTCCACATGGAGGATGTGTGTGGATTATAGGTATTTAAACTCATTGACTATAAAGCATGGTTATCCCATACCTGTCATTGATGAGTTAATGGATGAGTTACATGGAGCATTATATTTTTCCAAGATTGACTTGAGATCTGGATATTTCCAGATTAAGATGAGGAAGGAGAACAGATTTCTGACTGCATTTCAAACCCACCATGGACACTTTGAGTTCTTAGTCATGCCTTTTGGATTGTGCAATGCTCCAGCTACCTTTCAATCCCTTATGAATCAGATATTTGTTGAACAATTGAGGCAATATGTACTGGTCTTCTTTGATGACATTTTAATATACAGTAAGGATTGGGATTCTCATGTTATACATCTGACTAAGGTACTACAATTGCTGAGGGAGAATAAATTGTTTGCAAAAATGAGTAAGTGTGAGTTTGGGCAAAAACAGGTGGAGTACTTGGGCCATATTATCACCCAAGAAGGGGTGGCTACTGATCCCAACAAGATAGAGGGAATGTTAAAATGGCCCATACCTAAGACAGTGAAAGGTTTGAGGGGATTTCTGGGATTGACAGGTTATTACAGGAAGTTTATAAAGAATTGTGGTATTATCAGCAGGCCTTTAACTCAGTTATTAAAGAAGGACAGTTTCTTATGGAATGAAGAAGCTAATGCAGCTTTTCAAATGTTGAAACAAGTTATGACCAGTGCACCAGTGCTAGCACTCCATGATTTTCAAAATCATTTGTTGTGGAGACTGATGCTAGTGGGAAGGGCATAGGTGTTGTCTTAATGCAAGAGGGCAGGCCTATTGCATTTTTGAGTAAGGTGGTATGTGTTAAGAATCAGCTTCTCTCAATCTATGAGAGGGAGTTTCTGGCAGTCTTATTAGTTGTCCAGAAGTGAAGACATTACCTCCAGGGATCTCACTTTATCATAAAGACAGATTAACAAAGCCTAAAGTTCATGTTGGAACAGAAGGTGACTTCAGCACTGCAACAGAAATGGGTGTCTAAGTTGTTGGGCTTAGACTACAACATTGAATATAAGAAGGGGGTTGAGAACAAGGTGGCTGATGCCTTGTCCAGAGAATATATGGAGGAAGGAAGTTGTCATGATGTATCAGTGGTACAACCACTATGGTTACAACAGGTTATTTTGAGTTATGAGGGTGACCCATTCTTCACTAATATCTTGGCTACTAAGACTCTGGATCCTAGTACTTTTGAGGACTTTACTGAAACTGGAGGGGTGTTGAGGTTCAAGCACAGAGTGTGTGTAGGAGTAAGTACTGATCTAAGGGTTCAAATTCTCACTACTCTACACTGTTCATCTATTGGTGGCCATTCAGGGAATTTAGGTACCTATATGAGGGTTAAGGCTCTGTTCTTTTGGCCTAAAATGAAGGAGCAAATTTTTAATTTTGTTCAGGAGTGTGATGTGTGTAAGATGGTGAAATCTGAAACTAATGCTTATCCTGGGTTGTTACAACCTTTGCCCATCCCAGACCAAGCTTGGTCTCATGTGGCTATGGACTTTATTGAGAGGTTGCCTAAATTTGAGGGCAAATCTGTTATATTGGTGGTTACTGATAGGCTGACCAAAGATGATCACTTCATTGCCTTATCTCATCCTTATAATGCTAAGGATATTGCTCAGATATTTATGACTCACATTTTCAGACTCCATGGGATGCCAGTGAGTATTGTGAGTGACAGGGACAAGATCTTTACTAGTTTATTTTGGAAGGAATTTTTTGAATTGCTTGGAACTCATCTAGATATAGGACCAGCTTATCACCCTCAGTCTGATGGACAGACTGAGAGATTAAACCAATGCTTAGAAAAGTATTTAAGAAGCATGGTTTTTGACAATCCCAAGCACTGGATGAAGTGGTTATCTCAAGCAGAATATTGGTATAATACCAATTTCCATTCCAGCTTGAAGCTCACTCCGCATGAAACATTATGCAGATAAGAAACGTTGTGAAAGGAGTTTTGATGTGGGGGATTTTGTGTTCCTAAAGCTACAACCTTTTCGACAGAATTCGGTGCAACTTCGCAAGAATTTGAAACTTAGCTGCAAATACTATGGACCCTATAAAGTTCTGGAGAAAATTGGCACTGTGGCATATCGTTTAGAGCTACCCTTGGGCTCACAAATTCACCCAGTCTTCCATGTTTCTCTCCTAAAGAAGAAGCTCAGCGCCACTACCCTTCCAACCCTGATCTCCCATTTGTTGACCCAACAAGCACTTTCAAGATCTACTCATTTAAAGTACTAGACAAGCGCTTTATTAAACGAGGGAACAGCGGAGTACCTCAGATTCTCGTTCAGTGGCAAAATTCTGGGCCGGAGTCGGCGACATGGGAGGATTACAGCTTTATTGCTTCTAAATTTCCTTCCTTTGATCCTTGGGGACAAGGATCGAGTGCGGCGGGGGGTAATGTCATGATCCTGCACACAAACGATGAAGATTATGAGTTATTCAAAGCTGAAATCAAAAGAATTTGAGAGAAATGGGAGAAACAGAGGAAATCGGAGAAGAAGAGAGCACTTATCTGTGAGGGAAATGAAGAATACGACTTTTTGGACAGGAATTAGGTTCGATTTGGCCGAGGATGCAGAACGACGTCGTGGCATTGAGAAGGGACGGAGGAGATTGTGAGACGTGGGGCGCATCTGCTAATGCTGAACTTATGAAGTTGTTTTTTAGTTAAATAACGTTTTTTAGCTGTAACAGGGTTATAATTGGTGATTATTCCTTTTTACCTTTTTTACCCCTGAGTGGTTAGGCTATTTTGTCAGCTAGTGAAACAGTGGCACATGCATGTATAAGTGCCGAGCCATCTTTCTAATTGGAGCAAGCAAAAAAATGATATTCTCTTTTCTTATCTCTTCCTTCTTCTTCCTCACGTCATCTATTTTTTAATTACCTGCAAAATTAAGAAAATTACAGAAGTCACAACTCAAAACCTGACATTCTCCTTTCAAATTAGGGCAAAATCGAATCGCACTTCGAAGAACACGAAAGTGGCGCAGAGTCTGATCGCGATCAAAAGTGAGAATCACGAGCAACAAGAGAGAGATTTGTATAGCGGAATGTAGAATCATATTTGACGAATGATACCATAAAATCAAATGAGCTTCGTTGATGAATTTAATTGAATCGTACCAAATGCTTAAGGGCGAATTCTTTCATCAACATGTTGTATCAAAATCTGAAAGTGAAAAAGTGAGGAGGTTGAGTCCCCGCTCCACTATTTATACTAATCTTAACTAACTTAACTTAACCATTTTAATTACACTTAATTAATGAAACTTACCATTTCTGGAAAGATTGTTACGACGGCTATAACAAAAGTTTCCCTTTTGGGAAACTTCGGTGTGAATGTGTCAGGATTCTTAGTAAGGGCACCTTCTCAACGGATAATGGAGCCAAATGCATTTGTGACTTTGAATTCATCGCGCTTAGCTCAAAGACACTTTTGCAGCTGATACTGAGATAGTTTCTAGCAATGCTGCTGGCGCCGAAGTTTTTAAAAGCTACCTTAAGTTTTTAGTTAATCATGGATACGTATATCAAAAGCTACCTTAAGTTTGTTAAGTTTTTTGAATGTGATTGTACCCTTAAAGTAGATCTAACTTATTGAATCATAAAGGGGTCCTTATAATTACCCAGTTTAAAGCTCTATAATCCACACATAACCTCCATGTTCACTTTTGTTTTGTTGACAAAGTGAGGAAGAGAATAGGATGTCGTTTAGGAGAACTGCACGAGGTTGTCAACCCGTATCATTCCATATTTTACGAAAACTTGTATATTGAATTTTGACACCATAATAAACAGGTTCCTTGAAAAAAGAAACGAACTTATGTTTATCGTCTTCATCAATCTGTCATAGTGCCACCTTAATGACCTGATGAGTTTTTCATACAACAGCGTTGTAAATTTGTGGGATTTTGTTCATTTTTGTCCACTTATATGTTTTGACTAGGAAAAGGATGAGCAAATCTCCAATATATCCTCGCGTGGTCTATAATGCAGATTATGGTGGCTGTGAGTAAGATTATCAGACTGGTCTTATAGAGCATTGTTCTTCGAAATGTAAAAACAGTTAGATGGCAATAAAGAGGAACAGTAAATCATGAAAAGATTCAGTTTTTTCTTGGTTTAATATATATGAACAAGAAAAACAAAATCTGCCAAATAACACCAGCATCAGAAGCTTCCACCTTATAGACCTGTTACAATATTAATGCCATATAACCAAAATATCAGATCAGATCAGGAAAGTATCAATCTACAATGTCCTGTTTACATAGCATATTTGAAGCCACAATATCAAATCAAGAGAGTTAGCTCGATTTATGACTTCCGGTTAGGTAACAAAACTGTGTTATCAGTTATGGCAAGGCTGGTACGCATTTCACGGTTAAGTAAGTTCAAGGACGAAGAAGATTTGTATCTATGACATTAGAATGAATTTGTTCGTATAATGTTTCAATATTTCGTATTGTGCATTCTATCCTGTTTCGATGAAAATACCTGAATAGTGGAAAAGGATGATGTATTTGAGAAATTTCTTATGTGAAGGCAAACTTTTATTTAGGAGTTAAAATTTCAGTACCTGATGCGGGGTAATTTCGTCTGCTGACTTGTCACTCCACATCAGACTAGCTCGAGCTCCTGATTGGTCCCAAGCTAGCTTTGAGTTCGGAAAACCTGCACTGGAAACACGACACGTGAACTAGGCCAAGGCTGACCCCGCGAAGGCACTCTGATGCCTAACTCAGTATATGCTTGGCATCCAGGTCAGACTAGAAGTCATTGATGTGGATTGGGGGTTTGTTGATTTCGGACTGAACTTGGGGTTACCAAGCTGCCTACGTATCCCATGTAGGGAATCAAGCAGAACGTAGTTCATTTTTTTAGTGTAAGCCGAACGTGGTTGGAGGTGAATGTCGGCCTTTAGAGGGTGAACCATTTTCCAATTGGATCTTAGTTGATGGCTCAATATATGTTGTTGATGCTTCAGCATTGCACAAGTTTACGATTTTGCTCATAACTCTCTCGTCGGAAGTCGGATTGATGAACTGCTTCGAGTTGAGAATCCGAGTTGAAGATCAGCATTGCGCGACTTTATGATTTTGCTCATAACTCTCTCGTCGAAAGTAGGATTGATGAACCGCTTCTTGATATGGAAACTAGACTCAAAGGGCTTTCCAGGAATATAAGCCATGATAACTCGAATTCAACTATTATAAGTCGAATTCGAGTTGGGAGCCCGTGTTATGAAATCGAGTTGAGAATCCGAGTTGAAGATCAGCATTGCGTGACTTTACGATTTTGCTCATAACTCTCTCGTCGAAAGTAGGATTGATGAACCGCTTCTTGATATGGAAACTAGACTCAAAGGGCTTTCCAGTCATATAAGCCATGATAACTCGAATTCAACTATTATAAGTCGAATTCGAGTTGGGAGCCCGTGTTATGAAATCGAGTTGAGAATCCGAGTTGAAGATCAGCATTGCGCGACTTTACGATTTTGCTCATAACTCTCTCGTCGGAAGTCGGATTGATACTCAAAGGGCTTTCCAGGAATATAAGCCATGATAACTCGAATTCAACTATTGTAAGTCGAATTTGAGTTGGGAGCCCGAGTTATGAAATCGAGTTGAGAATCCGAGTTGAAGATCAGCATTGCGCGACTTTCCGATTTTGCTCATAACTCTCTCGTCGGAAGTCGTATTGATGAACCACTTCTTGATATGGAAACTAGACTCAAAGAGCTTTCTAGGCATATAAGCCGTGATAGCTCGAATTCAACTATTATAAGTCGAATTTGAGTTGGGAACTCGAGTAGAAGGCTGTGGGCGCCTCCCCCCCCAATGTGAAGGGTTTGGGGGGTATTTATAGGTGCTAGCTAACCTATTTTCATGGGCTTGGGCCTCTTTTGTTCTATTATGCGAGTGAGCTTGGGCTTCTCTTGTCCAATTGGATGAGATTTCACTAATTTGATCATAACTTCTTCAATACTCATCGAAATTGAGATCCGATTTTTGCGTTAGAAACTACACATTCATATCTTTCCAACGGCTTATGGCTCATAGCCTGATTTGGTCTACAAGTAGAGTAGTGAATTTTACAAGGCATGCTTTCATTTACCTCTTGCTTTATTGTCAAAGACACAACTGAGGTTGTTGTGGCTTGTCGTTTTCTGAAGCCCGCATGATGACATGGCATTACACGCAAGCAATACAAATTATGGTACAACAGTACCCTAAACAAAGATTGGAGGAGAACTGAAATACAAACTAGATATTTAAGGGAGGTAATTCTATTTGCCTTAGAGAGACATGAATAATCATATAGACATATCAAGCTCAATTATGTCTCAAGAATATCCTTTACTGATATGAGATTAGTCCAGTTAGTCATGGTAAACTTCAACTAGGCACCATCGTTTAACAAACAATTATCAAAGCAGAATAGCGCAACGAAGAAGTGGAGCATCCAGAAATGCAGAAGAACCATGATTGAAAGAATCCTAAAGAAAAACATATGATTATTATTGCCACAGCTGGTCAAACAAATAAAAAATGTTTACAAATTTTACTAAGATATTTTCATCTAATACTACTCTTCTGTAATGGAAAATAGACTACTCCATTCTCAAACAGAGAAGCAAACCTATATTTATACAACAAACTCAATTTCGATGCTATACCGAACGGAATTCTTGGAACAAGAAACACGTTTTGGGCCGAAATAGGACTAACAAGATCGAGATCAGGCTAACCTTCCATCTTCATCAAGAACTAAAGAATTTTTCGAACATGTAAATACTTCCATCCGAGGTTTAACTCATAATATCGCGCAACCAGTTCATGTTTATCAACATCAAGTACTCAGCTCTCACCTCGTCCTCCTTGTTCCAAATCCAGATTTCTTGGACTGGAAGCTGGAGTAAACCATATTTTACCACTCAATAGTCTCTTCAATGACCCGAGTCTCGTAGGCACCGGAGGAGACTTCTGGTCTTCCTCTACATTCCTCTGCCTTGGAATATCAATCACCAATACCCCATCACGCCTATTACTCGTTTCTGCCATCGATGATGACGATGACGATGATGATGATGATTCTGCTGTACCTTGACGATGTGATGAGTTTTCAACTTGAGTCTCATTACCCCAAAACAACACATTAGTTGGAAAATTTGTAGCCTCCGTTGAACTACTCTCACCCGTTGAACTTTGAATTGTCGTCTCTAACGCTGATTCAGAAACGGGGTTCGACTGATTCTGATCATCAACAACAACAGAACTTCTACAGAGAGGGCAGGTAGTCCGCGACTCGAACCACATGTCAATGCAATTTAAATGAAATCCATGATTGCATTTAGGCAAAAGCCTGATCTTTTCACCTTCACAGACCTCAGACAAACAAACCGAACATTCTAATCCATCTTTAAACGCTTCAGGATCAAATACTGTGACAGGTATGGTTTTAAGGAGTGACGAGTCAATTCCGGTTCGTACGAGGTGGCGTTGTTGAGGCGTTATGGTGTCTCGTTGGCGACGCTGCCAGAACCATTTTGCGTAGAGGTGGTGGCAGAACACAAAGGCTATAACAATGAATATGAAGATAAATGCTGCTAATATTATGTTCCCCATTAGCTGAATTACACCATTGTCACCAAAACTTCCAGTGTTACCTGATGAATCTGACATATTGGCTTTGATTTAGTAATAAAGATTGGATTTTTATTGCCTAGTTCAAACTTTTGGAAACTGTATTCAAATGGGATTTCTTGTTTTTGAGTAATTGTGAGAAAGATTTGATATTTAGAGCAAAAGCAAGGCAATATAAAGTATATTATAGCTTATTCTAGAATTTTGAGTGAGGAAAAAACGAGGAAGCAAAAGAGAAGTGGAGTTTGAATTTTGACTTTTTGAGTAGTGTTGGATCAAAGATATATATATATATATATATATATATATATATATATATGGGATAATTACATTAAACCCCCCATCGTATGGTCCATTTCTCAGTCAACCCCCTTAACTTTGTTTTGACTCAGTCAACCCCCCATCGTTTGCAAAAATCATCACTTTGCCCCAAGTCAACTTTTTTGCATTTTTTCCAGGGGTATTTTCGTCAAATGTTAAAAATTTTAATATTTGTTTTAAAAAATGTAAAATTTAAAAAATTTTAATATTTGTTTTCTGAATTTTTTTTTTCAGCAAATTTTTATTTTAGCCAAATTTATTTCCGAATTTTTTTTCAGCAAATGTTTTGTTTTCGAACAAAAAAATTTTTCGACAACATTTTTATTTCCGAAAATATTTTTTTTCAGAAATTATTTTTTTCGATAATTTTTTTTTTCAACAAATTTTTTTTCGACATAGTTCTTTTTTCGAAAAAAAAATTGTCGAAAAAAAATTTTCTGAAAAAAAATATTTTCGAAAATAAAAATGTTGTCGAAAAAAAATTTGTTCGAAAATAAAATATTTGCCGAAAAAAAAATTCGGAAATAAATTTGGCTAAAATAAAAATTTGCCAAAAAAAAAAAAATTCGAAAAACAAATATTAAAATTTTTAACATTTGACGAAAATACCCCTGGAAAAATGCAAAAAAATTGACTTGTGGCAAAGTGATGATTTTTGCAAACGATGGGGGGTTGACTGAGTCAAAACAAAGTTAAGGGGGTTGACTGAGAAATGGACCATACGATGGGGGGTTTAATGTAATTATCCCTATATATATATATACACATTATTAGCATCTTTGAACAAAATATACACGCGCATGTAATAAAAGAAGATTTCATATATGGAAAAAGTGACGCGATATTAGTCAAATTAATTGACTGAATAGTGGAGTCACTAAAAAGGAAAATTGCGCCACCAGGAAGGAAAGACAAGTCCAATAGCAAAAGTCGCAGATTGGAGGCTGCCAGGAAAGTACTATGGTACGGTTAAAGTTGGAAAAGGTCAATTGTTCGATTTTTTCTTCTAGGAAATAAAATAGTCTATGATACTGTTATCATCAAAGTGTTGGTTGCAAAACTCGTTTTTCATAAGTGAAAAATTGTAATTATGGTAACAAAGTGGACTCCATGTTTTACGTAAGGTATGAATTCTTTTAAGATCTAAGAGTAGCAGGATGATTTTAATTTATGACAGAAGATATGTACAAGGGAAATCAGAAATGTTTCCAAACTACAAGCTTTTTCCTATTGAGAAAATGGATTTTTATTCCATGGGAGATAAATTTTTTTTTTGATTTCTCACTGGTGTCCGCTTATGCGACTAATCCAGTCGAGCACTGTCGGACCCTTTTTTTGAGGGGGCGGCTCTCCCAGCGGTGTTTTTTACATCCACAAGACTCACATGAGAGATAATTTTACTTTATGGTTCACGGTGCGATATTTCTTGGGGGGCAGGTTTGCTCGCACACATTCATACGTATTATTACGTAATCACAAAACTAAGTCATGCATTATATAATTGGGTATTGTGTATTGACTTATCAATATCATTAAGCCCTTTTTACGAAATTACACACACTTATGCCTTTCATTGCGGGAGATGAAGTCCTAGTTACCTGGAGTTACAAAATCACGAAGAGATTGTAATTAACATGACTTATAGTTATCACATTCAAAGAATTTTAATAATATAGTTCAGCCGCATTATATATATATATATATATATATATATATCTATATTTTGATTTGAGAATTTGAACCACTTTTCAAAAAAAGTCTTCTTTGTTGACATTTAGCAGAAAACGTCATATATGTTGACATCATTTGCAATTTTCGTCATATATGTTGACATTTAGCAGAAAACGTTCTATATGTTGACATCATTTGCGATTTTCGTCCTATATGTTGACATCATTTGCAATTTTAGTCCTTTTCAAAAATATGGCAGGAAAATATTTGTATTTTCATCCTTTAATATTTTATATGATTGCATTCACACCATAATATATTTTTAGAAATTTAAAAATTTCAACAAACATAATTAGTAATTTCTTAAGCTTGATTTTATTAATTATCTGATAATTTAAAATTTCAAAAAAATAAAATAATATTATACTTCATCTTCTCCACCCCCCCCCCCCCCCACCCTCTCCACCCTCACCAAATCCACCTCAAATGGACTCATTTCCATCACCCTCGCACTTCTATGACATCAATTTTTCGTTTTGTGGGGTTTTGGATAACGATTTTTAAACTATTTCGAACGATTTTGGGTAGCAATTTTCAAAATTGAGATCATGAAAGAGTGATGGTGATGAAAATAGGTCGATTTGAGTTGAATTTGGGGTTTCGTGGTGGGGGTGGGGTGGGGGTGCAGTGAAGAGAGGCGGGGTTGTTGGGGGGGGTGTGTGTGGAGAAAATGAAGTATAATATTATTTTATTTTTTAAAAAATTTTAAATATCAGATAATTAATAAAATCAAGCTTAAGAAATTACTAATTGTGTTTGTTGAAATTTTTAAATTAATAAAAATATATTATGGTGTGAGTGCAATTATATATATTTAGGGATGAAAATGCAAATATTTTCTTGCCAAATTTTTGAAAAGGACAAAAATTGCAATGATGTCAACATATAGGACGAAAATTGCAAATGATATCAACATATATGACGTTTTCTGCTAAATGTCAGCATAGATGACATTTTTTAAAAAGTGGTTAGCATAAAGGACTTCCAGTGGGAAATTCCCTTTTCATTTATATTACTTGTAATACTATGTCTTATCCTTATCATATTCAAAATAATGCACAAAATTTAATACTTTTGATGCGGGGCGATTTAGTCTGGTAACTAATCACTCCACGTTAAACTAATTCAAGCTTCATATTGGTCTTGAGCTAGCTTTGAGTTTGGAAGCTAAGTTGGGGCTGACCCATCGCAATTACTCTGATACCTAAGTCAATAAATGCTCGTTGACGGTGGAGAAGATAAACAAGTATAGCTCAAATAAGCACATATGGTAGAAAATAGTTAAGTAAGTCGAATGTATCCGCTAGGTCAGGTAGAAAGCGAGTGATCCCGATTGGGGGTTTGTTGATATTGGACTGAACTTGAAGCTAAGTCAAGCTGCCTAAGTATCCTCTGAAGGGAATCGAGTCGAACGTAGTTTATTGTTTCTATTTAGTTGTCAATCATGGTCAGAGGTGAAGGCTGAACCTTTGCGGTTAGGCCTTTGCGCATATGATATTAGTTGATGGCTCAATATCTGCTATTAATGATTGAGCATTGTGTGACCTACGATTTTTGCCAATAACTCATACGTATTCGATTCACACACAAATAATTCATGAATTCGTATGAACTCCACAAGTATGAACTGAATACATACAAACTCAATATGTATGAATTGAAGGTGAATGAACTTAATACGTATGAATTAATCTGAGAGCTTTGAGAAAAATCCTCTCTTGTTAATGATGATTAATGAGGTATTTCTAGGAGCTAGTTGGGTTGTCCTTAATGGGTTTGGGCCCTCTTGTTCAATTATGTGCGAGTTCGCTAATTGTATCATAACTTTTTCAATACTCATCGAAATTGGGATTCACTTTTTATGTTAAAAACTAGACACCCGTGTCTTTCCAACGACCTATGACCCATGGCCTGATTTGTTCAACCCAGGCTATCGCAACTTGGCATTTTTGAAGCCCGCACGAGCATATAACATTCACGCATAATACAAATTATGATGCAACAAATATAGTATATCTAAAGTTTAAAATATACGCTACATACATATATATATATGTAGTTATGTTATGTACGCATAAATAGCTATGACTTTGAAAATTATCGATATATATATGTTTTGTGTATATTTCTAGGTGGGATTCGCGTTATTTTAATCTAGAAATCTTAGGTGATGTTTGCAAACTCTTAAAAAAAGTTATAATCAGCTTATGATTTGAATAAATGATTTTGTGGTGTTTGCAAATCTAGTTTTTTCGGTTACAGAACTTTTTTGAAGCTAAAAAAGCTCACAATCTTCAAACTGGTGTGGGAGTGCTTTTGGCTTATGAACTTCTGCTTTTCTACTAGAGTTTGCAAACACCCCCTTAATATATATAGTCCAATCTTGAAATCTTAATTTGTTGCAATGCTATTTTATAACTTGGTCATGTATCTACTTATTATTCAAAACCAGGTAAATATTTCTTATTCTAAAACATTAATAAAAAATCCGATTATATATGATAGAAATTGTAAATAATTTTCTTTGAAAAAATTAAAAAAACTATCAAAGATAATTTGTCAAGAAGCGATCTCACTTAAGGGTATTTTAACAATTACTTTCCTTTAATTTTCAAAACTTTATTGTAAAATTTAAATATATTAATAAAAGGAGTTCAATGGAATTAAAAGGGTAAAAATAAGTACCACATTATCCACCGGCAGTGGCTCTTTCACTTCATTTCAGACAAACCGCTGGTGTGTGGCTCTCGCACTCTATCCAATTCCAAACCTTTCTCTCCCGCTCTACAATTTCAATCTCTTCATTACAAATTCATAAAATCCCTTTTCTTTTGTGATAAGAATCTGCCCTTAATATCACCCCAATTAGTGTTTATTGAAGTGCATGGAAATCCCTCAAAGGACACCATCAAATTATTTTATCTGAATAGTGTGCGTTGGACTTCTGACTTAATGAGCTCCCCATGCCTTTATTAGGTACAAAAATCTCATCTTTTTTACTTTATCTATCATGGGTTTGTTCCAAATTTTGAATCTTGATTGTGCTGTGCATTGTCCAATTCTGTACCTTAAAGTTATTATTAGGTACAAAGATCTCATCTTTATTGCTTTATCTATCATGGGTTTGTTCGAAAGTTTGAAGCTTGATTGTGCATTGCTCAATTTTGCATCTTTAAGTTATTACTTTATCTTTGATGGGTTTGTTCGAAATTTTGAATCTTGATTGTGCTTTGTTCAATTTTGTATCTTTTTAAACTTTGGTGCATGTTGCAAATTGAGCTATATCTGACGTTTAGTGGTAATTTGGCCTTTTTTGAATGAGCAATAGTTGTTGGAGTTGGGAATTTGAGAACTGTGTTTATTTTGCAGATATTGCTATTTCACACCCTTGTTCTTGTTTTCGCAACAATATATTAGCATTTAGGTCGGAAACGCATTTTCGTAATAAAGTTGTGATTGGGAATGATAGGGGGTTGGGGTTGGCATCTGCGATTTCATGGAAAGGTTTATATACTTCGAAGAAATCGAGTAAAAGTTACTTATTTGATAGAGTCGAGGTAAGGCGTGGTGGACTGAAAATTGAGGCCGTTGCTACCCTCGAAATCAAACGTGTAATCAACAAAAAGGAAGGTGTAAATGGGCAGAATAATGTGTTACGGATTGATAGTGATTCAGTAGCTTCAGATCCCCCGTTATATGAGCCTCAATCGTCAAATGAGGAATCGACAGAAGTGGAAGAGAGAGAACGCTTGAGACGGCTGAGGATTTCTAAAGCAAATAAAGGAAACACCCCGTGGAACAAAGGCAGAAAACACAGTCCGGGTACAATATTCTGCTCAGCCTTTTGAAATCATGTGAGATTTCGAGTTGGACATTGTTATTGAGCTCTGTATGACCGAAGGTTATTTCAATATGTGCAGAGACCTTGCAGCGGATTAAAGAGAGAACCAGGCTTGCAATGCAAGATCCTAAGGTGATGTCATGTAAGAAAATGAGGATAGTTTCACTTAAAAACTACAAAATAATCTAAAAAAGGTATATATCTGAGATTGTGAACAGCGTCGACTCATAGAAACAATGTGAGTGTTCTTAGAAGTTTATGCTTTTAATTCAAAGTTATATGACTAGCTAAGAACTTATCACTTATCAACTCTTCCTGCTTGGAGTCTTGAACCTCTATTTATTGATGCGTAAACATATGCATTATCTTGGATATGCTTGTCAGTTATCACGAACCAGCCTATATACTTAAATAATCTGTCAATGCCGCTGTGCAGAAATATACTTATTATCTTCTTCATCTGATGAAGTGGTCTGAGTAAGTTCTGTCTGTTTAAATATTGTTTTGTCATGACTGCAGAAAGAATCCTAAATTGTGTCTATTTGTGAACTTGAATGATAATGGTCAAAGGCTGAATTTTTCCTTTCTGCAGGAGATATGACTTGGTTTCAAAACATAAAAGAGAGAAAAACTGATACCTAATCAGAATACTGTCTTGATAATTGACCTAAGTAGGGTTACTGAGAGTGATGGAAAGCTTGTGTATATCATTAAACTGCCATATTTATATTTTGAGATTTTGGAGTTGCAATAATGATTTTTTTTGCTTTGCAGGTCAAGATGAAGCTAGTTAACTTGGGGCATGCTCAAAGGTTGGTGCTATCTTTTTTTTTTTTTTTTTTTTTTTTCTTGCTTTATGGGTTAAACTTTGTTCTGGAATAATTATCAATGTTTTTTTTTTAAATATTGGAGTCAAGTTATTCTGTAAGTGCTTAGGCTTGCATGATGTTGGTCTATTTATGGGAGATAGCTACATTTTTGGTTGACCTACATGTGAACAGGTTGTAAATCTGATCCCTTTCACAATCCACTATCACTCCCTCGATTTCTGTGATACTCTCTCTTTCAGATTAACAGGTTTCATACTTCTGATAAGTTGAAGTGAATCTTTAGTTTCCGTTTTGGTATCATATCCATCAAAAGTCATCCGGAAGCTTCGTAATTGAGGTCTCTAGAAACTCTTTTTTTTCTTTAGGTTTTGGGGTAGGATAATAGTTTTTATCAGTTAAAAGAGGAGGGAGACAAGCCTTACCACATATACAATAACCAAAGGCCAAAGAACGTCTTAGTAGCGTGTTATAGGATTTATAAATCTAGTGCTAGTTGCATTTTGTTGTAAAGCATTAAAAGAAGCTTGGCCTGCTTTAGTATGATTGCAGTAACCCCAATTTGAATGTTCTACACTTTTAGTTGATATAAGAAAAGCTTCTTGCGGCTTGTACTGATTTGTGGGTCTACTAGTCAAGAGAAGAAGAAAAGGATCTTGTAAATATAGGAGCTAAGCAACACAACACTTCATCATTTGTTTTTCTTGAGATTGAATGTTGTCTGATCGTCAGTATAATGGTATGTCGCCATCTTATAGTGTGTATTCTTCCTCTGTTTTGCTTGTTGTACAGTGATGAAACAAGGGTAAAAATTGGAATGGGTGTCCGACTCGGATGGCAAAGACGCCGTGAGAGATTGATGGTGCAGGAAACTTGTCATTATGAATGGCAGAATCTTATTGCAGTCGCTGCCCGAAAGGGTCTTCACGGCGAGGATGAATTGCAATGGGATTCATACAAAGTTTTGAGTAAAGAAATTGAGAAAGAATGGTTGCAAAGTGTTGAACAAAGAAGGCACACACCGAAGCCAAAAGGGAGCAAGAGAGCACCAAAGTCGGCCGAGCAAAAGAGGAAGATTTCAGCAGCCATAGCTGCCAAATGGGCTGATCCAGTAAGATTTTTATTTCATGTAAAAATTATGATCTGTGTTGGCTACTAATTTGAAATAATAGGTATCTCGCTTTGCAGTTTTCGTAACCCTTAACCTTTCCTTTTCCAATGATAGGATTACCGTGATCGGGTTTGCTCTGGTCTAATGAAATTTCATGGCATATCGGAAAGGGTTGAAAGGAAACCCAGGAAAAAGCCAAGTGGGGATGGACAGACTCAAAAGAGTCCCAAAAAGAAGGATGTTGTTGATAGTCCTACGAAGCTCGAGACTAAGAGCAGGGTCAAACGAAGGAAAACGCCAATGTACAAGGATCCGTTGGCAAGTTCCAAGTTGGAGATGTTAAAAAATATTAGAGCACAAAGAGCTGGCGCTATGAGCAAAAGATCGGAAGCCATCTTCAGGGCAAAGTAAGTTGCTATTTCATAATTGATTGTTCGTTTAATCTTATTATTTGTCGCATGGAAGAAATTATAGTGAATTTAGCTTCCAGTTTCAGTAATATGAGAAATATGTTGAAAGTTACAAAATTATTCTGTCTAATGTAGTCTCTAATGGTTAGTGGTCATTTGATGAATTTATCTATTTATAAAGTAGGGCCAAGTTATATCAAACTCCATGACTTGGTCATATTGCAGTAACACTCTCTTATGTTTCACAAATTTTAAAAGAACCCGTCACAACAAACATCAACAAACATCGGTAAGCTAGTGAACAGATAAATTTTTGTTCTGGCTGTAAGAAAGGTTGAAAGTTGATTTTTTCTTAAGCGTTTTGAAAATTTGACCTCAAGTTTCTAGTTTGGCATCATAACCATTTTGTTGTATTATTTTTTCCCCATTTTCATTTGGTATTGTTATTCACGCTACATCACGCGAATGATATAGTCAATGTTATGTTTTTTTGGTAATATTAGTTCACAATGGGTGTTTTCCTGGAACACGCCAGAGTGTTATAATATGATTAAACACCAGGGGGGTCTCATCGTGGTTCACTGTATGAAATGTTTTGATATAAATTTCGGAAAACTAACTCCTTTCCCGATAGGTTGCTAATTGCGGAGGCTGAGAAAGCTGCAGAGTCTCTTGAAGTAGCTGCTCGAAACAGCCCTCTTGCTCAGGCCTCATTAGAGGAGAGCAGGATGCTAATTTCTGAAGCAATTCAATTCATCGAATCTATAGAGAAAGAAGATCCAGTCTCTTTCGAAAATGACGATGATCTTTCAGAGATTCCAACTGAGCCAGTTTACCAGACCGGAAAAGACACCGATTCAGATACCCAAGATCTGGATATTGTCAACCACATAAAAGTAAATGGATTCCACAGCTCATCCGCTAGTACCCTTGAAGCCGAGAGTTTCAATTTCAACAACTTTGACTTGTCCGATTTGTTGAAGGGAAACGATTCAGATTCTTGTAACAGCAGCTTACTAAAGGAAACTGAGGAAGAGTTTCAAGAACAAACTTCTGATGGTGTGTTGGAATCCGAGGAAGATCTTCAGCAAACAACTTTTGATGGCCTTGAGTCACTGTTGTTGAATAACACAGCAAAGGACTCCAGCTTTACGATGAAGAGTACTGATCAGATACTGAATCCGAATGAGAGCGCAGAGTGCATGCAGAAACCGTTAGTGAATGGACTTAAGTTTGTGTCGGAAAATGCAGAAGCATCAACGAAGCAAGTGAATAGAGTCAAGAAATGGGTTCGTGGTAGGTTGGTTGAAGTTGAGAAAGAAAGTTAGGTCATTTTTGAATATTGTAGGTTAAATGCATAGTTCGATCTGTCTTTCGGGCGAAGTATAGAGTGTATACTACTTTCTTGTATCCATTTTTTTATGCCTATAAAAGTTTCATTGCAACTGAATGCTAAGTTTGTATAATATTTTCATGTGGTTTAGATCAGAATTGATCGTAAAGTGGATGACTGGATACATTTTGTGCTCGTTTGGTTACATTTTAACTATTCAATCCATTTAGTGTTGCTTGTTACTATGAGCCATTGAGATGCAATGTTTGTAAGAGAAACATCGGAGACTTCAAAATGCTTTTAACTTCAACGACTCATCAATCCTATTTCACATATTGTTAAGCATAGCAACAAGACATCAAACCCCTACGCTAGCACTAAATGACTTCACAATTAACATTGATGAGTTCAGAAAGCAAATCCTAGAGGGAAATCTAGGTGTTCGAAGTTATATTTGAAAGACATTCTATTAAGTTGGTTAGTATTTTCATTTTTGAATTTTTTTACATAAATTCTTTACAACTTTGATTAGTTTATGATACACTTTGATAATTAACTTATTTTGTTTGTATCATGAATAAATTCAACATCAATGAACTGAAATATAAAGACACAATCAATATTATTGTCCTTAGGACTTAGGAGTACGTATCAAGAGTTAACATTACAAATTTCATTTTCACATTGGTGGGAAGATAAAAAGTTTCAAAAACTTTAGAGATTAGGAATATAATATGGGACTTTGGTTCCTTTTTTGTTCAAAGAAAGAAGAGATTTAAATATTTCAAGATAAGCCTTAATATTTCTAACGATCTTGTATAGGACGAAAATTGAAATATATTTTTCTCTTTTCCAGAGAATCACTCTCTCACACTCTTTTCCAACAACGTCTTTTTTTCATTTTTCTTGAGCCCAAATGAAAAGAAATAAAAACATACATTGTAGTTGTCACTTGTGACTTTTTATCAAATATAAGACTCTCCTTTTCTTTTTTGATAAGTAGATATAAGACTTTGTTATGAGAGGATCTTTTGATATAAATTGTTATAAGAGGATAAGGAGTGAGATTTGAGGGGACCAAATTAAAATGGGTCGGGCCATAAAAGTTCAAAACTGAAATCTGTGGGTCAGGCCCATATTCAAATACCCACGTCACATGATTTCGGTGTTGGGTCACCGATGACCTTTCTTTCTCCTCCGATCAACAAATTCACAATCAATGCCATTCCCATCAAGTACATGTACCACAACTGGATTCTCAGGTCCTTTGGCATTCTCTTCAGCTGAATTCACCGGAATTAGAAAATTATCATCAAACATGTCTTCCAGCATCGGAACATCCAACACGTAAACCTCATGCAGATCCTCAATGTTGAGCACATCATCTTGCACATCTAACATTTGCCCAACTAACGTTTGTTCTGGGAAACGGATCCTCATTGTTGAACATATTTAGATTCCCATGAAGACCAAATGCCTGTAGAAATGGTAGGTTGGGATCCTCAGTGTTGAACAGATTCAAATTCTCGGAAAAATTACCAAATGCCGATTGAAATGGCAGGATGAGATCCACCAGTGGAAGCACATTTGTAAGTAATATGCTAAATATTTGTATCAGACAATGCAATTCACTGTGTATATCACACATACCAACATTCTATCCCAAAATTGAATCTCACACCCCAAAAAACGTCATACATTTCTTTAAGCAAGTCCTCCGATATTCCCATCAGGAAAGATCTACCGAATGTAGGTATCTGACCATCAGATACTGACATTTCAGGTTTTCATAATTTCACATAAGAGAAAAGCTATTTTCATCACCAGAAACAACCTAAATTTCAACCTCTTGCATTGCATTATTGTAACGAAAATGACAAAAAAAACATTTAAAAAAGAGATTGCTCTTGTGATTCGGAATGAACAACATGTACCACAGTTGGATTCACAGGTCCTCCGACATTCTCTTCGGCTGGATTGTCCGGAATTGGAACAATATCATCAAACATGTCTTACATCATCGGTCATCCAACACGTCAACCTTAGACAGATCCTAAATGTTGAGCACATCATCTTGCCCATCTAAAATCTAACATTTGTTTCGGGAACAGATCCTCATTGTTGAACAAATTTGGATTCTCGGGAAGACCAAATGCTGGTTGAAAGGGCAGGTTGGAATCCTCATTGTTGAATAGACTTGGATTCTCGGGAAGATTACCAAATGCCGGTTAAAAGGGCAGGTTGGATCTCATTATTGAACATATTTAGATTCTCGGAAAGAATACAAAATGTCGGTTGAAAGGGCATGATGGGATCCACCGGTTGAAGCACATTTGTAAGAAATATGCTAAATATTTATATCAGACAATGCAATTCATTGTGCATATCACATACCAACATTCCATCTCAAAATTGAATCCCACACCCCAAAAAGCGCCATACAATTTCTTTAAGCATGTCCTTCGACATTCCCATCAGGTACAACATGTACCGCAAAGGGATTCTCAGGTCCTCCAACATTATCTTCAGCTGGATTTTTCAGAATTGGAACATTATCATCAAATATGTCTTCCATCATCGGATCATCCAACACGTAAACCTCAGGCAAGTCCTCAATGTTGAGCACATCATCTTGCCCATCTAACATTTATTCCGGGAATGGATCCTCATTGTCGAACAGATTTGGATTCTCATGAAGACCAAATGCCGATAGAAAAGATAGGTTGAGATCCTCATTGTTGAACAGGTTTGGATTCTTGGAAATATTACCAAATGTCGGTTGAAAGGGCAAGTTGGGATTCTCATTGTTGAACATATTTGGATTATTCGAGAAGAATTCCAAATGCCGGTTGAAGAGGCAGGATGGGATCCACCGATGGACACACATTTGTAAGTACTATGCTAAATATTTGTACCAGCCAATGCAATTCATTGTGTATATCACAGAAACCAACATTCCATCTCAAAATTGAATCACACATCCCAAAAAGTGTCATACATTTTCTTCAAGCATGTCCTCCAACATTCCCATCAGGTACAACATGTACCGCATATGGATTCTTAGGTCCTCCGACATTATCTTCATATGGATTCTCCAAAAATGGAGCCTTATCATCAAACATGTCTTCTAGTGTCAGATCATCTAATACGTAAACCTCATGAAGGTCTTTAATGTTGAGCACATCATCTTACCTATCTAACATTTATTCTGGGAATAGACCCTCATTGTTGAACATGTTTGGATTCTCGAAAAGACCAAATGCCGGTAGAAAGAGCAGGTTGGGATCCTCATTGTTGAACATATTTGGATTCTCGAAAAGATTACCAATTGCCAGTTGAAAGGGCAGGTTGGGATCCTCATTGTTGAACA
Organism: Linaria vulgaris; assembly: GCA_948329865.1. Taxonomy (NCBI): domain Eukaryota; kingdom Viridiplantae; phylum Streptophyta; class Magnoliopsida; order Lamiales; family Plantaginaceae; genus Linaria; species Linaria vulgaris. The sequence continues at coordinate 82,495,388 of OX415253.1, forward strand.
GATTTGGATTCTCGGGTAGAATACCAAATATCGGTTGATAGGGCAGGATAGGAAGTGAAAAAGTGTCTTAACCAAAAAACGAGAGCATTACGATAAATTAGTGAGTTACCTCGATATGAGTTAAAACCACCATGTTATACCACATTGACAAATTCACTATACCCAGTTCGGGCTCATTCGTGTTCTTAGTTGCAGGCGATCATCAGTTCGCTCTCTCGCCATGAGCCACAAATAACTCAATACTTGCTTTCGAAACTTTATTTGAAGAAAAACATGAGACTGTAGCAACAAATTTTTCTAAGTATTTAAAATAAAATACGGAAAAGTAGTTGAACAAATAAAACTTATAAATTTGATGATTATATGGGATAACAATCTCGTTAATCCTCTGATTCGATTTTACAAGGACAATAAATTGAACTTTAAGAATCTTGAAGGAAATCTTGACTTCGATCTTTTTCAAAACACTTGGATGCTTGACAAACGTTGATGTGAAGGCTTGACACCTTCATTTCGGATCGAATGGAAATTTGACTTTGAAATTGTAGGATTGGGACTTGATACTATGCTTTCAATGTTATGCTAACACTGGACTCTCAATGTTATCTAAACATCCGTTTAACATTAGTTAATGTTAGTACAAATCTACTGAATATAACGCAGCGGAAAAGTAAAGAACACAAGTAGATTTAATTTTAAAAAGATTATATATTAATATGATACTCCAAGACCACTATCGAAATAATGATTTTAACAAAGGTGTTTCTCTCAACTCTCAAACTCACACTCTCAAGTTGATTGAACTCAACGAAGCAGACAGAGATTCTCTCATTAAACCTATAGTTAGATTTAACTCGATAATCTATAAACTTTGCAAAGCAAGACAAAGACACTCAACTATAATAATTTGTTTACCGAATATTTTCGTTCTTGTCTTCGTGTCTTTTTCTTGATACCCAACATGCCTATTTGTAATGTAGTCTTCCTTGATGGCCAAGACATGTTGTGCTCAGTTTTGGTTGCTATTAGATCTCCTTGTATAATTATAACTTCGTTCATGGCAAGTCGTCTTTAATAAGGAAAGGTTTCCTTATCCAACTAGAGGTCTTCAATGGAAATGTTTTCTTCTTTAACTTGAAGTCTTCTAAGTAAAGTATCATTCTCCGTCTTGTAGTCTTTTATGGAAAGAATCCTTCTCCATCTTGTAGTCTTCTATGGAAAGAATCCCACTGCAAGTAATCTTCTTTCCTTCTTGCAATTCGCACGCCTTGATCTTTCAATTGCAACCCACACATCTTTCCTTCTTTAATTATGGAAAGTTCTTCTTTGAAAATTTCAGTTTGAATGGTAACTTATCTTGAAGGAAATAGATCCATTCTTGAAGTATGGAGCACATACAAATACCATCTACAACTCGTGGAAATAAGTTAGTAAGTGAATAAATGAAAAACAATAGTATATAAGATATAAAACTGGAATGTTAGAAAGTTTTTGTTCCTCATGTTATCCTAACACTGTCATTACAATGTTATTCTAGCATTGATAGAACATTTTGCACTTTCAATCTCCCAATTTTTGCAATTCTTCACAAAACCAAACATGTTCACAATTCATATTATGCATAGTGCTCCAGCAACACAACATCATTAATATCTTAAGCTACTCCCCCTTAATATGACACTATTAACCAAATAGACTTAAGATACTAATAAGAAGGCACAACGAGTTAAACATCACAATTATAAGCATAACTAAGAAAACATTAGTTACATAAGAATTGCAGAACCAGTAGAATAAACATGAAGATAAAATGCTTACTTCTCCCCCCTTTTTGTGAGGAAAGAAAAACCTTGACGAACCACTTCATAGGATAAAGTTCCTTTAGCTCTTCTTTAGCAGTTATTTCCACTTTTTTCTCTAGAAACTTTGTCATCCACTGTTTCATGAAATCCTTCATAACCATAGTCTTCTCTCCCCAAAAGGAAAACAAAAGTTAGCCTCAGTTGTAGATATTACCTAAGGTGTTACCTCTGATTTTGAGTCAACATTGTTCTCAGACGATGTTATCATAACATTTAGCTCAGACTCAGCATCATCAGACTTCTCGCAACGTTCTTCCTTACCCTCTTCATCTCTACAGTTTCATCATCATCACCATTCTCAGTTTCTTAATCATTTTCCTCAGAATCATCTTTTTCTTCTTCACTACTTCATCTTCATTCTCAACCTCTTTGTCCTCATTCTCTTTCTTATTCTCCTCATCACCTTGCAATCAACCAACACCATCAACATCTCTTTTTCTTTATTAGCACTAGTGGGAAAACACAGCTCCCCCTTAACGCAAACTATCAAACTCAATGTTGGCATAACATTGACATCTATCAATGTTGTCATAACATCAGACTTTATCCATGTTAAGTTGTTAACTTAACATTGAATACAAAATGTTGTTCTAACATTGGCGTTAATCAATGTTGTCTTAACATTGAAACCAGAATGTACTTGCACAAGACAAAACCACCATTATCACCCACATTAGTCTCTTCAGCAACTAAAGTGTTCTCCCCCTCAATTAAATCATTCTTCTCTATAAAATGTTTCTCAAGAACTGTCTCATCAATTGTGTTTAAAGTACCAAATCAACAACACCATGTTCCTCAATTTTAACTTATTTTGTCTCAGTGACAATGTATGGAACGAGTTTTGTACCACGAGAAAGAGCTATAGGAGCAGGGGTGTGGTTATCTCCTTGATTCTACATATCAAGGGCCACACAATCAAGATCGGAGATAGATGCCATGGATTCCGAAAACAATTGCAAGTCAAAATTCTTAGTGTTTGAGAGAGTTAGGTGCAAACAAAGTAGAGAAATCAAAATCATAAGTGAAAAGAAATAATGGGCTATTTCTTAAAATAAAACATGCATGATCACCGCCTGTTGAGACAACACGTGAAACCATGTTTACTTCACATGTGACCAGAGCAGTTCACGAAAACTTATAAGTTATAATGTTAGACCTGGATGTTGAGACAACAACCTTACAGACTGGTGTTGGCACAACATTGACACGTGTTTTGAATCAACACTGGTTCTTGTGAATGTGGAGGTATTGGGCTTACCCTTAAGACATTTTCAAGTAAAAGCATGAGCTAGATCTGAAAACACATATTTGAAACTCAAGACATATTAGCAAGTTAGTATCACAGATATATCAGACCTGTACATGGAAAGGAGAGTTAGTAAACAGAAAATCCAATATTTTGGGTATGAAGTTAGAATTAAAAGAGTCAATCTACTCCAGGTCATAACAAAAGACAACTTAGTGTGTCACCGCAGCTGAATCACCCAAAATATATGCCTTCACATGTTAACATAACTATTTCTCCCCTTTAAACCCAAACCAACACAGACACATCAAGAAAAAAAAATGAATGAATGCAGTATGCATAATGTAGAATGTTATAACAACATTGGAAGATGGTAAACGATTGTGAATTTTTTTTCAAACCAGCAACAATTCACGTCAACAAATCTTTATCAATTTTCATAACTCATCTGAACAACAACTGGGAGCTGCATAATAAAGGATAATGACACTACTGAATGGGGGCAGGACTAGACTCCACACACCACAATAACAACATAATCAACAGCAAGTCAGGCAAGTACATAGACCTTGAATGTTGACAACACATGACCCCAACACCCCAATTCCTATTGCATACTTATTTACCAACATGCATACAAGGTTTTAGCACCAAGTGATTAGTGCTACTGAGTGCAGACAATCGAAACTCTAAACACCTCAGAAGAAAGAATCACCATTATGTGCCCCTTGACCAAAAATACAGAAACATGTAATTAAGCACAACTGAATATCACTGAAGCTGTTAACATCATGAACCCCAGCTTCTCCACATGTCCTGTAAAACCTACAAATGGATAAGACACAACTGAATAGACATCAAAGCAGCGAACTTTGTGTACCCCAGCTTCTCTAAATGTTAGGTTAACAACGTTAGACAAACAAAAGAGTTTTATTAAGCATTTCAAAACAAAGATGTGAAACTATTAACTAGAAAGATTTGTTCATCATAGAGTTCAACTACACATACCAAATATGTCGAACATTCATGAAGACAGACAGAAACAAAAACAAAATCAAACAGAAAAAATCTAAGGCAATCCTATACACCATAAACAGTAGGGATGTACGCGGGCGGATATTTGCTGGTTGCAACAAAAAAATACACCATACCCACTTATGGCGGGTTGCCAGTTTCTTCACCCGTGCGGGTTATGTTAAGTTTAAAACCATTGGGTGACGGGTTAGATGGGTTGGCGGGCGGGTGACGGGTTATAACATAATCAAACACACATAACCAATTCCATGAGAAATACATATATTATAACTTCTTTATTTATAATACTACACATCAATTTACTAATATATATATATATATATATATATATATATATATAATATTTACATTGATATTTACATTAGCAATTGAAGAATAAAAAAAAATCAATGGTATATTAGGCATAAATTATAAAACAACACTCTCATTAACATAAAGTAAATATATTCATAGTTGTTTTCATCTCTTAAAAAGTGACGAGAAATAACAACTCACAATAAATAAATCTTTTTCTTTTGCAAAACCAAGTTTTATAGGTAACTTAGAAGTTTTTTAGTAAACAATAATATGTGGGTGGCGGGCGAATGACAAGGTAAATCCACCACCTGACCGGCATTGAACGGGTTGACAAAAAATCAGCCCACCAACATGTACAAAAAAAATAAAATCATGGTGGGTGTGGGTGAGCTCTGGCGGGTTAGGCAGGTGAGCAGGTTTTTATACACCTCTAACAAACAGTCTACGGTGTTAGCTAGTGGTGTTATGGCAACACCAGTATGCAACACTGAATCACAGAACATTCAAGCCTAAAGTCTTCCTTAAATTGAAGAACCTCTCGCTATCTAATGGCATTTTAAACAAATCAGTTAGTTGATTGTTGGTCTCTAAGTAATCAATGTATATAACCTTGTCATCAATTAGATTTCTCAAGAAATGATCATAAAAATATATTCCTTGTTCGAGAATGATGCACCATATTTTTTTATATGCTAATGGCACTAAGATTATCAACAAACATTAACAATGTGTCACTTTTTATCCCATAATCATGCAACATGTGTTTAAGCCATATAAGCCGGGTAACATAGCTGCAAGCTGCAATATATTCAACAGTTGATAATAGCACAAACTTATGTTTCTTGCTATAACATGAAAAAAGATTATTTCCAAAAAACAAAAAACAATCCCCACATGTGGATTTTCTATCAGCTAAATCTCCAGCTCATTCAGAATCATCAAAGCTAACAATGTTTGTATTTTTATCATGTGTATACCAAATGGTTAAGTCTACGATACCAGGTATATAACTAAGTATTCGCTTCACAACAATTAAGTGAAAAGTTGTAGGTTCAGCGTAATACCTAGCGCAAACACAAAACACAAACCAATTACGTAATATATGGGCGAGTGGAAAATAGATATAGCAAGCTTCCAGTCATGGATATGTACGATGTTGTGTCAACATTATCTCTTGTGCACATTTTTTCAATCATTAAGGTAGAAGTCATTTGAGTATTGCTTGATTTTGACTCCTCCAAACCAAATCTACCAATCATGCTCATCTCTAATGTACCTATTAAAACCTCAACAAACTTGTCTAAAGTAGACTTGTTGGTAGAAACAAAGACAATTCCATCAACAAATCTTTGAGCTAAACAATTATCAGAACACGTAGTAGACATGCAAGGACTCAAGATTATTATATCTCTATAATTTACCCTTTTCTTGTTGCGTGTTTGGATGTCATTAATGATTTCATCCATAACATGAGATGTATGATGATTACTCTGAATCATATCAGTTGTATCTGTCCAAACATCTTGAACTCGAACCTTTCCATTGTATAATTTTGGTTGCTCAGATGTCGTGTCAACATCAGGGCTGGTCGATGTTGGCATAACACCAGCTTCTGGTTCAGATTCAGGTTTTAGATTTGCAAGTGTGTTGGAATACCAATGTCTTGAGTTAATGTTGGTGCAATATCTGAATCCAGTAGACTTGGCACAACAACCTCTAACTCACCTGTAACACTTGGAAAATCATCAAAAACCACAGTTACATATTCTTGAACAATATTCAATCTTAGATCAAACATTCAGTATTGTTCAAAGAATAGCCATCAAAGATACATTCTTCACTTTTTGGATCACATTTGCTCCAAAAAAATTACAATTTATATTATAGCAAACACATTCAAATTCATGAAAATGAGCAAGATCAAGTTTCTTCTTTTTCATCATCTCATAAGGAGCTATGTGCATAAAGAATTTATGAATGCTTTTACTAAATACACATAAGTCAAGGAATGGCATATTTTCTAATTATCTATCATAATATGACCAAATACTACCAGAGAAGCACCATGTAAGTTATCAATACTAGCATGCAATGTTCTAAAGGTATAAGGACCTTTTGATTTTTCTTTGAAAGTTTTGATCACAGTATATCTAGAAAAATCATTCATAATCACACAATGAAATTTGTAAATCGGTAGCTACTGTTTGGAGAAGAATCAACAAAATACCTAATAGCATAAAAACAGATCCAAGTAAAGTATAAAGGAAACACTGATATGCTGCCTTGATCTTTCTTTGTCTCGAATTGTTTACCCCCAACTCTACTTGCTTCAACTAGAGGTACTCGTAACATGTTCATCCACTTAGCTGATTATAAGAAGCTTTGGTCACCTTACATTTTCAGCAAACATCACAGACCAACTTACCAGTACCCGAGAGATTGGGAATTTCTCTCACGGTTTCAAGTTTCAGCACTTTGCCCATATTTTTGTTGTGCATGTGTTCAAGTCTCTTGTTCTTGATAGCTGAATTGTTCACCTTTGTTTGAAAGCATGGCACTTGATTCCTCACCAAGTAGTTGTCTTCAAACATTTTGCCTGTGAAAACACACAGATTTGCACGATCAGATACATCATACTAATATTTATCATACCTTACCAATAAGTTATCATCACACAATTAACTGATGCTTATATGGTTTTCACAGAATCCATCCAAAAAAATTCATTCTTCAAGGGTGAGGATCCATCAACATTCAGCACTTGTTTGCCAAAGATTTTTCCTTTTACTTCCATCTTCATATGTGAAAGTTTCAGTGGTTAGTGGTGCACAATCCTTCAAATTAGATTTGTATTAAGTCATATGCCTCGAGCATCCACGATCATAGTAACACTTACCTGCAAGGTTAGTATGCAAAGGAGAAAATAAAATATCGAAAACAACCTTAAATTTAGGCACCCAAAGTCTAGTGTTTCTCATCTTGATATTTCGTTTAGCAATGTTGGAACCGAACGTTGAGACAACACCAGAATCCAGTGTTGGCTTAACATCAGTATCAACACAGCCTGAATCCCTATTCCACTCCACTATTTTCCTTTTAAGAAACTTTTGTATTTATAACAATATGGCTTAAGGTGTCCAAGTTGAAAATAGTGTTGACAAATATAGGTCATTTTCTTAGATTTATCAGAAAAGCTTCGCTTTTACACAACCAGGCATAGTGGATTCAACATAAGTATTTGAATAAGTAACTTGACTTTGAGATCCTAAACCACAATTTCCATCATTGCCGAAGCATAAAACTTCTTCAATTTTATAAACACCTATATTCCTCTTGGCAATGGTATGTTCAACTATTTCTAGCTTAGAAGCTACCTTTTCTATGTTAGCGTCTTTTTTGTCCAAATTGACCTTAAGTTGAGTGATTGTCGCCTTCAAGCTTTCATTCTCTTCCACAGCCTTCTCAAATCTACTCAACTTCTTCTCCTTGAGAAGGTCTTGGTAGATGATCTTTAGTTCATCAAGAAACTCTTCTTGAATCAATTTTCCTTGAAGGACTCTGCCAAACCTTTAGAATCATGCACACTCAAAGTTAGATCATCCTCAAAGTCATCATAATCAGAAACAAACATTCAGTGTTATCTAAGCAAATGGTTTCATCCCAATCGACCAAAAAGGATCTCCTGGATTGGTGTTGTCGTCTGAATGTTGTCATAACACCGAGTTGTCCAGATGTTGGCAGAAGACCAGGCCTTGACACCAGCAGGTCTGTCTAGCTTTGCACACACTGTTGTTTGAATTTCTTCAATCGTTGACACACGTCCATCAATACATTCTTCAAAACCTGTCTCATCATTATCATATACACAAACTCAGTTTCAATTCATTTTTGTTCTAAGGTTGTTACCACGTTCATAAGTAAAATGGCCCCAACCTTTACATTAATAGCATTGAATCTGTTTGATATATGTATAATTATGAGGAGTAGGTTCACAAGAATATTTGGTCATCTTTTCAGAAAAATCTTTCTTTAAATCAGCAGGAATATTGTTATCTCTTAGACTAAGCTTACTAAACTTTTCAATCACAGTTTCATTATAAGATTAATTTCTTCTTCATCGTCTATTTTTTAAAGATTCATCTCAAATTCTTTCAGTGTGAAAAGTAGAGTATGAAAGTCTAAAATGACCATATTCCTATCTTCTCACATAGAAATCCCCTCAAATTTCTTATAAAGAGTTCTCACAGCTTTGTACACCAGTTGCTTATTAGACAGGGAATCACCTAAGTTTTGAATTTCATAAGCAATTTTCATGAGCTTCTCAAAATAAGCAGTAATGCTTTCATCGTCCCCATTTGTTAAATTATCAAATTTGTTCAAAAACATGCGTAGCTTGGTCTTTTTAGTGCTTAAATCACCTTCGCAATGATTTTGTAAGATATCCCAAGCATGCTTAATTGTTGAACAACTTTTAATTAATTTAAACATATGACAATCAACCAAACTATATACGGTATTAAGGGCTTTTTATTGAAGAAAGTGTTACTTATCTCAATTTGTGTCCACTCTGATTCTAGCCTAGGAATAACATCATAATCTTCATTTGGAGCACACATATGAATTGCATACCCTTCGATCACCGTCTTCCAAGCTCGCCAACTGAATGATTTACTGAGCGCGCGAAGTTTGATGTTCCAATAAGAATAGTTGGATCCATCCAAAACAAGTAATCTGTTGTTGTTCGAATTCGTGTTGTCCATCCTTTAGTATCAAATCCAAACACCAATGAAATTGGTGCTTGGCTTTGATACCAATTGAAATTGTTGGATGAGAACTTGATACTATGCTTCCAATGTTATGCTAAGACCGGACTCTCGATATCTTAACATCCGTTTATCATCAGTTAACGTTAGCACAAATCTACTTGATATAGAATAATGCAACGGAAAAGTAAAAAGCACAAGTAGATGTAATTTTAAGAAGATTATATATTAATATGATCTTCCGAGCCTTAGGCGAAATAACCACTATTGAAATAATGATTTTATAAATGGTGTTCCTTTCAACTCTTAAGCTCACACTCTCAAGTTGATCGAACTCAACGAAGCAGACAAAGTTTCTCTCATTAAACCTATAACTATATTTAACTCGATAATCTACAAACTTCGCAAAGCAAGACAAAGACACTCGACTATAAAAATTTCCTCATGTGATATTTTCGCTCTTGTCTTCGTGTCTTTTTTTTTATGCCCAACATGACTATTTATAATGCAGTCTTCATTAGTGGCCAAGACATGTTGTACACGTTTTTGGTTGCTATTAAATCTCCTTATATGACTATGATTTCGTTCATGGCAAGTCATCTTTAATAAGGAAAGGTTTCCTTGTCCAACTAGAGGTCTTCAATGGAAATGTTTCATTCTTTGACTTGAAGTCTTCTAAGTAAAGTATCATTCTCCATCTTATAGTCTTCTATGGAAAGAATCCTTCTCCAAATTGTAGTCTTCTATGAAAAGAATCCTACTGCAAGTAATCTTCTTTTCTTCTTGCAGTTCACACGCCTTAATCTTTCAATTGTAGCGCACACACCTTTCCTTCCTTAATTATGGAAAGTTCTTCGTTGAAAACTTCTCTTTGAATGGAAACTTATCTTGAAGCAAATAGATCCATCCTTGAAGTCTCTTGACCTGGAGCACACACAACTACTAACTACAACTTCTGGAACTAAGTTAGTAAGCGAATAAAGGCAAAACAATAATATATAAGATATAAATCTGGAATGTTAGAAAGTTTCTATTCCTGATGTTACCCTAACATTGTCATTACAATGTTATTCTAACATTGACAGAACACTTTGCACTTTCAGACTTGAAAATTGATGAAGAATGGTATGATCTACGTCTTCAATTCTTCAGATATATGGCCTTTGATTAGGGGTGGGAGTGGGACGACGATTTGTGGGATCTCGTCCCGTTCCCGCGAGCAATTCCCGTATGAGAATTTCCCACGGAAAGCCATAAACGGGAATCCCGTATCTAGCAGGACGGGAACGGAAATCAAATCTCGATTCTCGCGGGAACGGGATTCCCGCAAATTTTCAGCATTTATCTTTAAGGGGTTTAATAACTATACTAATAAGTTACAAAAATAAATAAGGTGGGGCTTTTGAAAAAATAGATAAATATAGGTAGTTAATATGTAAATACAAATTTACATATTAACTCCCATTTCCAGCGTTCATGAGCATCAGTTCTTACTTGGTCATTTTTTTTTGAACACCACTTTTCTTCCTCACCATTTTCGCACCGCCGCTCTTCTCTCTTCGTCACACCACCTCTCTTCTCGCTTCATTACGCCGCCATTCTTCTCTCTTCTCACGCTGCACGCGGACTCAGAGTCAAGTCCAACCAAAGTCCGAGTTTGACAAGTATTTTGAGGATGAGAACGAACCCTTCAATGATGAGTTCGACATTTTGGGTTGGTGGAAGGTACATGCGGTTCGATACCCGGTGTTGTCTAGAATGGCTTGGGATATATTGGCCATTCCAGTATCCACCGTAGCATCGGAGTCTGCATTTAGCACGAGAGGGCGCATTCTAGATCGGTTTAGGAGCTCGTTGAGTCCTCGAGTTGTACAAGCTCTTATTTGTGCCCAAGATTGGCTACGCGACGAAACTGATAGCTCGGAGCCTATTGATATAGAAGAGTGTATATTGGAGATGGAAGCTCGCGATCAAGGTATTTGTAGATAGTAAATTAATTAGAGTTTAAAATATTAATGTTATCGTTTCTTGATCCGTGTTTGTTTTGGTTGATTTTTTGTAGAGTTTGCGCAAATGGGTCCCGATGCATCATTCCTCCAACCCTAAATGGAGATTGAAGTTGGAGCATGTCGTTCTTTAATTATGAAGTTTTAGATGGATTAAACAATTTCTATGCCATATTTTGTTATTTGATTTGAATTGGATTATTTGTTGGACAAATGTAAGCGTGAATCGTACTATGTTAATTTGTGATGCTTGATATGGTGTTCAATTGTTATTTGTTAGTAACTTAGTATGATCGATCGTTCCTCATTGCGTTATGACTTACGAGTAATATTTTGTGGTTTGTGAATGGATGCGAAAAATTAAGGAAGATGTGGTTCATCTTTTAAGGCCATATAGGCTGGAAAATAACAGGATTCTCGCGGAATTCCCGTTTTTTTTAGTCCTTAGAGTGACATTTTAGGCCTTTCCAGGGACTGGAAAAATTCGGGAATCCCGTATGATATCCCCGGGATGAGGGATCCTGTATTGGCAGGATCCCACACTCTGACAACGGGAACGGGAATACATTTTGGTGTCCCGTTCCGTATTCCCGTTCCCGCAGGAATCACTCTCGCGGGATCCCGTTCCCGCGGGATATCCCAAGTCCCACCCCTACCTTTGATCTTATTTGGAGTGATTTCAGTCCTCAAGAAAGGTTTTCGAGGGTCTTGTGACTTGATCTCGAATCAAACAGACTTTTGGCTTGAAGATTGTTGACAAACGATATGAATTTGATTTGGATTTGTTGAATTTATTGAACTTCGATCTTCTCGGATTGAGCACGATCTTAAAAAAGGTTATTTGATGGATTTGAAGCTTGGCGCTGGATCAAACAGTGGTTTTCACGAAGAACGCCTTGAATCTCACGAACAACGTCTTGAAGATGGATGAACTTGATGGAGAGACCCCCCCCCCCCCAAGCTTTTCTCTTCAAGACTTATGAACACTTTTTTATTTTTTTATTTTTGTTTTTTTTAAGGGAGGACCCCTATTTCTTTTTGTAGAACCTAGAGCCACTTGGCTTGTGATTGGTCGTTTTTCTCTTCAAGATAAGCATGAATATAATTTGAATTGTTTATCAAGAAATCTTTTGATTGGCTAGAAAAAATCATATTTTTCACGTGTAATATTGTGATTGGTGAAACACATCATCATTTTCCACATGGCCTTATTAATTGATTAAAACACATCATCATTTTCCACATGGCTTAACATGATTGCTTGCAATACTCCATCTTTTCCATGTGCCTACATTTGGTCAACAATATATATATATATATATATATATATATATATATATATATATTATAAAATCAATTAATTTATCTATTTTTTATTGGAATTTAATTTAGTAAAATCATAAATCTAAAATAAAAGTAATTAATTTAATTTCTAATAATTATTTTGACACTTATCGATATTTAATTAGAGAAGACACGGTTAATTTATCTACAGAGACAAAATTAAATTAAAATGTTTCCACGCCCGTGTATAATTTACAAAAGAGTACTGAAAAACACGTCAGTACATACTCAAAATTCGGGAACATCAGATTCCACAGTAGCACAAACAGAATAAGGGATTCAAAATTAACAACTACGAGTTACAAGGTCGATACCTCATTAATACATACTCAAATAATGATTCATATTTAGAAAAACATTGATTAATAAACATCACTTTTTTCTAAATAATGTTTCATATTATTAGGGATTCCGGTCTTATCGAATCTCCTTCCTAGTTTATCTTGTATATTCTTGTTAAGGATTCTTTCCTATCATAGATTATATTGTATATTCTTAGAATAGAAGACCTGTATAAATACTTGTACTCTTGCATTATTCATTAAGCAATAAAATACCAAAGCATTATTATTATTCTTCACATGGTATCAAGATAAGCCAGATATATCACATGATCTCTCCCTAAAAGATCCGCCCTAATTTTCTAGCCACCACCGCCATGTTGCAAGATTCCTCCGCCTCGGATGGCACCACTGCACCACACACGTCCGCCGCATCACCACCCACCGCCCTCACGACACCCACAAACCTTATATACGTCACTCACCATAGTTACTTTCCTTTCAAACTCACGTCATCTAACTACTCATAGTGGCGGCTACAAGTTGTGTCCCAATGCAATTGGCTCAACTTACTTGGTTATCTCCAAGGAAAGTACCGTCGGATCGTGATGCTTCCATTTTGTGGTTCCAGCAAGATCTCCTTCTCCTTGGGGTGCTTGTTGGTGCCATCTCAAATGATTTGCTTCCGCCCATCAACTCTGCTACCACATCGCCTGAAGCATGAGTGTCCCTCATGGATAACTTTGTTTGCCCCGATCGAACCCATGTCGTGGCATTAAAGGATGATATGAACTCTGCATCCCTCGAGAATCGATCCATCACCACTTATATGACAGAAATCAAAGCCAAAGTTGACAAAATTGGCATGATTGACCGTCCTCTTTGTGCGGATGACGTCACCTTGTATGTCCTCCTTGGCCTTGGTCCAACTTATCGAGATATCACTACTTTTATACAGTTCGGAAGAATCCGCTCACATTTGCGAGATTACATAGTGCCCTCGTGTCACACGAGGATTACCTACACCGCATTGACGCTGCTATATCGTCGCTTGTGGTTACAACCAACACCGACAATCACAACTCTGGCGCTAACCAATGGATACGTGACCGGTGGTCATCCCCGCAACAACAACAACCGCGGTCGTTCTCATCACCACTCTAGTGGTCGCCCCTTTAGGGGTCGAGGTTGAGGTAACCCTAACTCGAACTCACATAATTCAAACTCACCGTAGAGCCATGTTCAATGTCAGATTTGTGGGTGCCACGATCACACCTCCCTTCGATGCTTCAAATTGAACTCGGCCGCGACCACGGCTAATACAACCTGCACACCGCCTCCTCCGCAAAACCGCCCTAGTGATGGTTTGTGGCTCATTGACTCGGGTGCTTCTCACACCCTCACCAATGATCTCAATAACCTCACCTTCTCATTCGAGTATGATGGCACCGACGAGGTTCAAATTGTCGACGGTCATGGTATGGAAATTACACATATTGGTACATCTACATTAAATTTCCATCCCGCACGTTTTATCTCTCTCATGTGTTACGCATTTTGTCGTCACAACATAATTTACTGTCGGTTCATCAATTCACTCGTGACAACAAGGTTTCTATGGGATTCTTTTGTGATAATTTTGTTGTTAAGGACCAAGTTATGAGGGATCCACTAACGAAAGGAACATATGGCAATGGCATTTGCCACATCCGACCTCCTTCATACTATATGAAATCAGGAGAATAGCCACTTTAGGGGTTCAGGCGTCCACTAGCACTTGGCACTTTCGTCCTGGTCATCCGACCACCAAGAAGAGCTTATCTTTAATTTCTGCATTTAAATTACCTATTTACTTTAAATCCTCTGCGAATGACTTATTTTGTGATTCTTGTCATGTTGCTAAGTCTCATCGTTTGCCTTTTGAGACATCTAGCTTTACTGCATTACATCCTCTCCATTATATTTTTTCGGATGTTTGGGGTCCCCCTGATCCATCCGTTGATGGCTTTCGTTTATTCAGTCGCTACTGTTGGTTTTTTCCTTTGGTTGCTAAATCCCAAGTACACGACATTTTATGCATTTTAAACCACAATACAATGGGCTTTCTGAAAGGCGTCATTGCCATATAGTTGAAACTGGGCGTGCACTCTTGCATCATGCTAAATTACCACATTTATTTGGTTATTTGCCTTACAAACTGCGGTGTATTTGATTAATCACATGCCTTGCTCTACCATTGGCAATACCACGCCCTTTCAAAAATTATTTGCCACTACTCCAAACTATCTCAAATTTTGTGTGTTTGGGTGTTTATGTTATCCTTGGTTGCATCCCTATGAACCCGGAAAGTTATCTTTTCTATCTCGACCGTGTATCTTTCTTGGGTATTCTTCTTCACAAAGTGCTTACAAGTGTTGAGATCTTATATCTCGTCGTCTTTTTATCTCTCGTTATGTTAGGTTTTGTGAAGGGCACTTTCCCTTGTTTGATATGGCCCACCCTGTGGCTCCATCTATCCGACCCGTGGCACCGCTTCTCGCCCGTCGGTCCAATCCAAAGCCCAAACTGCAGCCCAACCCTTGGCCCCGTCGGTCTAACCCACTACCCAACATGCGACCTTATCAGTCCGACCCACGGCACAACCCTTGGCCTCGCCGATCCTACCCATAGCCCAACCCGAGGCCCATTCGAAGGCCCCGCTGGTCCGACCCGTGGCAGTTCTGGCCCCGTCTGCAGCCCAAGAGGACGCACGACCCGCATCCCCTCATGCCCCTATTCTGCCTCAACCCATGCCACTTGAGGCCCAATACGTTGAAGCCACCCCTCTCCCTTGACCCAGCCCTAACAATGTGCACCCTATGGTTACACTGGCCAAAAATCACATATTCAAGCCCAAGGTCCTCAATGTTGCCACCAAATGTCCAATGCCTTTGGCTCTTGAACCTACTTTGGTGTCCATCGCGTTGAAAGACTCGAATTAGTGGGATGATATGTCCACTGAGATCAATGCTTTACTTCATCATGGTACGTGGGATCTTCTCCCATCTAGCCATGCCTCTAACGTCATTGGTTGTAAGTGGGTGTTTCGTGTGAAGCGCAATCCCGACGACTCCATCGACATGTACAAGCTCGGTTAGTTGCTAAAGGATTTCATCATGTCCCGACTTTGATTACATTGAAACCTTTAGCCCAGTTGTTAAGCCCATCACGATTCGTCTCGTACTTTCCTTCGCCGTTATGCACTCTTGGTCTATTCGCCAATTAGATGTGAGCAAGGCATTTTTACATGGACATCTTAGTGAGGTTTTTATCATGAAACAACCTTCGGGGTTTGTTCACGTCACTCGTCCCCATCATGTTTGTCGGTTACGTAAGTCTATTTATGGCCCTAAGCAAGTGCCGCATGCATGGTTCCATTCCTTACATGATGCTCTCGTTCAACTTGGCTTCACTCAATCCCGCTCGGATTGCTCATTGTTCATCTATCGACGGTACACCACGGTCCTCTTTCTACTTGTGTATGTCGATGACATTATATTCACGGGCACGAATTCACGCCTCATCTCGTCATTAATTATCGAGCTCCAATCGTCCTTTGCAGTCAAAGACCTCGGTTCTTTGTCTTACTTTCTTGGCATCGAAGCCCTACCGTGCAAAGAAGGCCTTCTTCTCTCTCAAAACAAGTATATTCATGATATTCTCAGTCGACATCATATGGATGGAGCCAAAACTATGACCACTCCTATGGCCACCAATGTCGCAACTACGTTCCTTGCTTCATTGCCGGATTGCGACCCTCGTGTCTATAGCCAAGCTATTGGTGAACTCCAATATCTCTCATTGACACGTCCCGACATCGCCATTGCGGTCAATCATCTTGCTCAATTCGTATCCTCCCCAATCGAATTGCATTGGGCGGGTGTCAAGCGTGTGCTACGCTATCTCAAAATCACCATCACACATGGGTTACTTATCTGCCGTGTCGATTGGGCTGACAACCCTACAGACCGCTCCTCCACCACTGTCTTTCTTATTTTTCTTGACAACAATTCGATCTCTTGGAGTTCTCGCAAGCAACGTGTCATAGCCCGCTCCTCTACCGAGGTCGAATATCATGCCTTGGCTACTACAACGTTTGAGGTACTTTGGATCCAAAACCTTCTCGTTGAGCTCCATGTTCAACTCACCTCGGCCCCTACTATATTTTGTGACAATATTGACGCCACACACTTGTCTTTGCACCCGGTCATGCACTCTCGTATGAAGCACATTCCTATTGATATTCACTTTGTGCGTGACATTATTGCAAAGGGGTTGCGTCGTGTTTCCCACATTAGTACTCATGATCAGCTTGCGAACGTTCTCACCAAGGCACTACATCGTTCTCAGTTCTTGTTACTTTGTTACAAAATCGCCTTAACCAATGGAACGACAATTTTGAGGGGGCGTATTAGGATTTTTCGATCCTATCGAATCTCCTTCCTAGTTTATCTTGTATATTCTTGTTAATGATTCTGTCCTATCATAGATTATCTTGTATATTCTTAGAATAGAAGACTTGTATAAATACATGTACTCTTGCA
Source organism: Linaria vulgaris (assembly GCA_948329865.1). Classification (NCBI taxonomy): domain Eukaryota; kingdom Viridiplantae; phylum Streptophyta; class Magnoliopsida; order Lamiales; family Plantaginaceae; genus Linaria; species Linaria vulgaris. Next base: position 82,512,805 of record OX415253.1, read on the forward strand.
TTATTCATTAAGCAGTAAAATACCAAAGTATTATTATTCTTCACACATATTACCCTGCTTGTATGTTGATTACTGTTTATATCAACTTGTTCGAGTTTTTATTTGATATTGCAAACATGTTATTTATGTGAGTAAAATAATAGAAACGACCAGATATATATTGTGTCACATCAAGATATATGTGAATAATCACGTAAATTATATCCTTATTTTACATAGCTCACAACTCTTAGATTGTCTAAAGTAACATTCTATCGTTATTATAATAGCCTACATTCTCAATAGACATTGAAAGTTAATTTGATTTAGCGACTATGAATGAGTTCATACGTATTGGTATGAAATCCTTGAAGGTTCTCCCGACTCTAAAAGCTATTAAACCTTCCAGGCTTCTAGTAATTACTTACTTTTTATATATGTACACAAAGATTATGCTCCAAGTAAACTTAGAAAATATTAGAAAATTGCCCAAAATTCATTGCCTTAAACCTCTAAGCTCCAAATGTAATTGATCTTTAGTATTTAAAAGGGGAGGATTACATTGGATTTAGGGTTGTCCGAGTCGAAAATAAATATTAAAATCTGATAACATAACTCTTTTAAAATCAAGAATTATAGCAAATAAAACATGAAATAAATGAACAAATAAGCGTACACAATCACCATTCACAAATGTAATACCAAAAATTAATATTCAACACAAATTAAAATATAAAATCTATAAAAACTAATGATGAGTAATCAATCGTCAATTGATATTCTTATATTATAATTAATACCAAGTGAAATCATATAAGGCGTCTTCTTTCTTTGTATAGTTCATTTTGTTGAAAATTAAAGTTCTGAAAGATCAATACTGAATGAAAAGTTTGGAAGATAATTCAGTATATCATTTCATCTCCATCAAAGGTCAAGGGCAAAGAAAAGTCAAATCGAAAAGAAAAAAAAAACTTCTTCTATTGATTGATTAGTCGATCGAGATCAAAGAATTAAGGGATTTGTCCTCGATGCCACCTTGGTTGTTTTCAAACAAATCCAGTCTTGGGCCAAGCGTTGCCAGCCGGTAATAGCCGAAGATAAATAAAAAACACAAAACCTCATAATACATTAATAAAATAACATCTCTAGCATCCGAGATTCTATATGCAAGGTTCACTTTAAGTCTATTGTCAATATCACATCTTTAATATTGTTTAATTGATGACCAAGCTTGATCATGTTTGTTTAATTATTTAATTTTTTAATTAGATAATATTGATCTAGTAATTTAATAAAGTGTTAAAGTTTTATTTAATGAATATGCAATGTTATAAAAATAATTGGTAATTGATTCGGTACAATTACCTAACTCTTGTACTGGATATCAAATTAAATGATGATTAGATATTTAAGATGTGATTGTTTGTCGAATTAATTTGTACAAAAACCGAAGAAATCTAAAAAACGGGTCAGGCCCATATCCGAATAACCCACGTCACATGATTCCGGTGTTGTGTCACTTTCCACCGATGGCCTTTCTTCTCCTCCGACCAACAAATTCACCTGCCATTGAATTATCTGACACCTGTTTGCGGTGGCAGTTTGATCGATAAATAGCCAATCCAATCGTTCCATCGACAATTTCTACTGTATCGCTACACACAGTAACACACTACTACTGCGTGTTTTTTTTTTTTTTTCAATTGGATCGAAAGGTACAAACAAAATGAGCGAGCTAGAGTTCTCCGAAGAAGAGGAGAACACCGAGCGCGAGGTTCTAGTTTCTCAAAACGACACCGTCAAGTCCCCAAATCACCGCAACCGCCGCTCCGTTTTCCAAATCGACGACGGTTTAACCACCCGATTATCCCGCAGATTCAACAAGAGGTACTACTTTTTAGCTATCATTCTCCCCGCCCTGATTTTGATTCTGTATTTCGCCACCGATTTGAAGAATTTGTTCCAGACGCGTATTCCCACCATTGATGCTTTTAGTGCTAGTAGTAGTAGTCGTTCACCGAGTCGAATGCTCGAGTCGGAATTACGAGCTCTGTCGTTGCTTAAACAGCAGGAACTAGAGCTTTTTAAGATATGGAACTATACTGCATTGGTGAATAGTAGTGTTCATTTGTTGAATTCGAGTTCCGTGAATAATAATGATGGCCGAGTTCCTTTGTCAAGGTTGGAAGACTTGAGATCTCGTGTTTTTAGCCAGATTTCGTTGAATAAGAGAATCCAAGGAGTTCTGTTGTCGTCTCACGAGAATGTGGATTTGAATGAGACTTATACGGAGGAGGGTTGGAGCAGGTGTGGGAAAGTGGATCAAAGGCTATCAGGAAGGAGGACGATAGAGTGGAAGCCGAGATCGGACAAGTATTTGTTTGCGATTTGCGTTTCGGGGCAAATGTCGAATCATTTGATTTGCTTGGAGAAGCATATGTTCTTCGCGGCTTTGCTTAATCGGGTATTGGTGATTCCGAGCTCGAAGGTTGATTATGAGTTTCATCGGGTTCTGGATATTGAACATATTAATAAGTGTCTGGGGAGAAAAGTTGTTGTCACGTTTGAGGAGTTTGCGGAGAGCAAGAAGAGGCATATGCATGTTGACAAGTTTTTATGTTATTTCTCGTTGCCGCAGCCGTGTTTTGTGGATGAAGAGCGTGTGAAGAAGTTGAAGGGTTTGGGGCTCTCTTTGAGTAAGATTGAGGCTGTTTGGAAGGAGGATGTTAAGAAACCAACTCGGAGGACGGTACAGGATGTTCTGGCTAAGTTTTCTTCGCATGACGATGTTGTTGCGATTGGAGATGTGTTCTTTGCTGATGTAGAGGGTGATTGGGTAATGCAGCCAGGTGGTCCAATTGCCCACAAGTGTAAGACTTTGATTGAGCCAAGTAGGCTTATTTTGCTCACTGCTCAACGTTTTATTCAGACATTCTTGGGCAAGGACTTTATAGCTCTTCATTTCCGCCGCCATGGTTTCTTGAAGTTTTGGTATTTTCTCATCCTTCTAGGTCTTGTTACATTTGTTTCTGGGATTATATGTGATAAGCTTACATGACTTGTTCAATGTTTTTGTAGCAATGCCAAGCAACAAAGTTGTTTTTACCCCGTCCCTCAAGCCGCAGAGTGCATCAATCGGGTGGTAGATAGGGCCAATACTCCTGTGATCTATCTTTCTACAGATGCTGCAAGAAGTGAAACTGGGTTACTTCAGTCACTTGTTTACTGGAACGGGAAAACCGTACCTCTTGTCCAGAGACCCCCTCGTAATTCAGCTGAAAAGTGGGATGCTTTATTATACAGGCATGGACTTGAAGGAGACTCTCAGGTGCGCAATGTTCCATAAACTTGGTTTCAAGTTATTAGTTGCTTTCATGACCATTGATTGGAACTGCGTGCATATCAGAGCTAAGAAACCTTTTTGCTCAATAGTATATCAAGGAATACAAGACGTGTTGTAGAGGGCACAAGCCCTTTGTGTTAGAGAAGTTCTTGGATCTTCAAGAATTCATGTAGAATGTCTGCAAAATCAAGAAACTTTTTGAGTGCTAATATTATAGTGGTGTTTGTAAATTCTTAGAGAAAACTAGAGTCTACTTTTAATCTGATTGAAGCACTTTTAGAATGTTTGACTGGCAAGCTAATATCACACAAGTACTTTTTGTAAGCTAATAACTACCACAATCTATGCTTTTAGCTTTAGGTGGTAATTTTTTATATATAAAAATATTATTTTGCAGTTTGTGTCAATTGTGTGAGCTTTTTAGATATTATTCCAAACACCCTCTACTTCACATGATTACAACTTTAGCTTACGTTACGAGATTTTGCTTTTGGAGATGTGAGCACCATCAATGTTTGCAAACACCATCAATGTCGCATGAGATGTGAAATAAATTAATCTGACACTCTTATTTCCATTTGATTGTGAAGGTAGAAGCAATGCTTGATAAGACTATATGTGCTTTATCTTCTGTGTTTATTGGAGCTTCTGGATCTACTTTCACCGAAGATATCTTGCGAATACGTAGAGCATGGGAATCAGCCTCAGTGTGCGACGAGTATTTGTGCCAGGGAGACCTGCCGAATTTTATTGCAGAAGATGAGTGAATTAGTAGTTAGGAGTTAGGAGTTAGAAGTAGAAGCTTGTATATTCAATATTCATGTACAATTTGAGAACTTTCTGCTGCTCTGTGGCTGCTGGAAATAGCAATTGCTATGGATGAACGCCATTCCACCAGATCAAATCATCCAATTATTTCTTAACAATTATGTTGACGAGGATAACTGAAGGAGCTAATAATGATGACAGTGCCTTCGATTTTTGCGATGCATTTGGCAGATTGATGATTGATTACTTCTGGAGATGCATCCGCCATCCAGCCAGAAGTTCTTGATCTATGTTCTAATATCTGGTGAGTGCTCCTATGATGTGACTAAATGTTTCGCCATGTATATTACCCCCAAATTTGTTGCGTAAGGTTCTTGTGAACCTAGGACTAGAATAAGCTGATGTAATGTATTATATGGACAGCATATGACATGTATGGACACCGAGATCTATTCATTTACGTGATAATGAAAATTTATTTGAAAAGAACAATACGTTGGTGGTTAGTTTGGAAATTCCATGCACCCATTTAACCTGCCTTTTCACCAATCCCTCAGTCAAAACCCAAGATGAAACTAATTGGAAGACATTAGATGATGAAAAACATGAAAGATATGCCAGTAATTACTGATACGAGCATGGTTTATACGGTGAAAAGGGTGGTGAAATGGTTCTGCTTTCCACCATCAGGTTTTTTATTATTTCCATCAGATACGAGCTCAGCGCAATATTAAACCATTAGGTCAGTTATCTTTACAAATTAAATTGCAAATCAGCTACAAAGATAAAAATACATTACCTCATTTATTGTTTAAAAAAATTAAATTTATGCCAACTAAAATGCAGCTCAGCCGCAGACATAAGCTGTCATGACCCGGGGTTGTCGTCGTTAGACTTTAGTGAAAGGATCATCAACGTTGAACAAGTGTAGAAATTGCAAGAGGTTGTGGAGTCGCTAACGGAGAATTCGCACTTCTTATATTACGTTTTAGCTCGTATTTTATATTTATGTTTTTGTTATAATGCCATTAGCAAACCGTTAGCTTGTTTTGTCATTTAGCTGAAACATTTACTAATGTACATTAAGCTCAAAACTCTCTATTTCTTTTCTCCCTAATTGTCTCTACTCTCTATCTTCTTCCCCAAGCTCTTCTTATTTCTTTTATCTGCATCTATTTTATTTCATGTTTTATTCATGAAAAACAACAAAAAGATATTATTATCATAAAATGAGTTCATCCTATTCTTCCATCAAAAAGCAAGATCATCACATAAACACATCAAAAGTTCTGCCCCAACTTAATTTTTAATTCAACCACACACGCAGATATTCTGATATAGTTACATAATTGACTAAAACTAAACTGTCTAAATTATAAATCATAACTAAAATTTCGAAGAGTAAAATTTTCAGTTATGCAACTATCATACGTTTAATTGGATCAATACAAACTTTAAACTTTTCATGTACTCGTTTTTTATCTGGCAAATAATCTCACCATGAGAATGGAGATCCAAATAGAGAGAAATTATTATTGCAACCTATGTATCAGTCAACTTTTTCTAGCAATACAACGTGGAAATGAGATTATGAATAGTTATCTCCTATAAAATTGGGCAATTATTTTGATCTTAATCCTATATCGTGCATAATAATTCTTCAGAAATAGAGGAATAGTTATTTCATAAAATAGCCATTATATGATGCAGTGCAAAACTGCAAATTAGTGAAACTAATTATTTACATTATATATTCAAATAGGATATTGCAATTGTATAACAATTTATAAATTATAAATTTACGATTCTATTATTAACTTGATGTACTAAAAAAAATTTAAAAAATTAATCAGGCTTTGATAGGCTCATCCGGCCCAAGTAGTGTTTGATTTGATCCCTCACTCCCCCATCACGGTTACGGGTCGCCGGGTCGGAGGCCCAATTCATTACATATCATTTTTTTTTATTCTTCTTCTTGCTCAAGAAAACTTTCCCCAATAAGAAGAAAAACACACACAAACACACACAGTAGAGGAAAATCAATTAAAGAAAAATGGCACCAGCAGACATTGAGGATGAGATCAAGGACGAGAAGAACCCTAGGCCACTCGATGAAGACGATATTGCTCTCCTTAAAACATATGTAAATCTACTTTTTCTCTTACTCTTCTTCTAGCAGTTAAACCCTAATTCGAAGCTGATTTCTTCTCACTTTATTTGTTACTTGCTGAGTTGAATCGTTATTTGTTTTGTCTGAGTTGTGATTTTAGTCTAGGATTTGAGTGTAAAGTGTAATTGAATTGAATTATTTACTTGTGTTTGAAACCTGAATAGTCGGAGTTACACTGTATGCTACAATTTGACATTTGGCTACGATGCGTATTTCACGTTTGCTTTCTGATCAAGTTAAGCGGTTGAGACTCCGTCAGAGCAGCTTTAAATGTCATCGCCTCTATTGAATTTGAATGGTTTATGTAGGGCTTGGGACCTTACTCGACGAGCATAAAGAATGTCGAGAAAGAAATCAAGGAGATGGCTAAGAAGATTAATGATTTGTGTGGTATGTTTATCGCCCCTGCTGTCTCTGTTTCTTCGCTATTGCTGTTATTATCAGATCGTGTTGCTTAGTTTTTCCGAATAGCTGTTCTTGGATTTTTTAAGAATTTCGAGAGGAGTACCTTCCGATTAGATTATTTGTTGTTAAAAGATGATTTGATCAGACATAGTAGGCGGCTTGTAATGTGTTCTCCTTTGTATTAATGATGCTAATTTATTAAGTTCTACTTCACCATAGGTATCAAGGAATCTGATACTGGTTTAGCAGCACCTAGCCAATGGGATCTTGTATCTGACAAGCAAATGATGCAGGAAGAACAACCTCTTCAGGTATTATGCTTGTCGGTTACTCAATCTGTAGTGACCATCGTATTAAAGATGGATTTAACTGGGCTTTGTGATTAGGTTGCGAGATGTACCAAGATTATTAATCCAAACACTGAGGACGCAAAGTATGTGATAAACGTTAAGCAAATTGCTAAGGTATCTTTTGTTTGTGAAAGCTTTTGCACTGTTTTTTTTTCCTCGTATCACAGCTAAGTAGGCGTTTAATTATCTTGTGTGCATTTCCTTGTTGCAGTTTGTTGTCGGGTTGGGTGATAAAGTTTCACCTACTGATATTGAAGAAGGCATGCGTGTCGGGTAAGATGTGATACCTTTGTTGTGTGATAAAATGCTCACAGATATTATATATGTGCTATAGCACATATGACTCTCTGTTTACGTGATTACAAAGGGATAGATGCAATGTTATTCGGAAGATTCTTTCTTTTTGGTTAACACATACTGAATTTGTCACGTTGTAATACAACTTTCGAGGGCAAAGGATTAAGCAGTAGAAAACTATTTTGGTTTTACTGTAGATTTGGTGATCCGACAGTAGGGTTTCTTCTTATAGGAGTTGTACAGCGGGGCTCAATGGCACAGCCTTAATTTACATTTTTTACATTGAGATGGCTGGTTGCATCTTCATTCAGTAACTGCATTTAACATCTTATTTGTTAGTTTGTTGTATGTTTACATGCTTAGAAGATAGCAAAATTGCAAAATACAGGAGCTCTATTAAACCTGATGTTGTAACTTGAGCTAACTATGGTAATGTATGTATATATTTTCAGAATATGAAGTTTGAACAATCATTTTCTTTGTACAGTGTTGACAGGAATAAATATCAAATTCAGATTCCGTTACCTCCAAAAATTGATCCAAGTGTTACAATGATGACAGTGGAGGAGAAGCCAGATGTTACCTATAATGATGTTGGAGGCTGTAAGGAGCAGATCGAAAGAATGCGAGAGGTTTGTTATATTTTGAGGTGTTGACATTTATCTTAGATAGAATGTTTGCTGCTGCAAACTTTGCCTTCCCTTTTCTCTCCTCTCCTGCCCTGTCCTTTTTTTAATTGGTAATTAAGGATATCTGAAGTTTAGCCTTTAACCCATTGTTAATTTTCTCTAACATGAAATTACTTTTCACGAAAACCCATGTATTGCATATTGTTTAGGTTGTTGAAATGCCTATGCTTCACCCAGAGAAATTTGTGAAGTTGGGAATAGATCCTCCAAAGGGTGTTCTGTGCTATGGTCCTCCTGGTACTGGGAAAACACTGCTAGCTAGGGCTGTGGCTAATCGAACCGATGCATGTTTTATTCGTGTTATTGGTAGTGAGCTTGTCCAGAAATATGTTGGTGAGGGAGCTCGGATGGTCCGTGAACTGTTTCAGGTCAATATCTTCAAATTTACCAGTTGTACTTCACATTGAATCATTGTAAGTTACAACGTCCATGACATGTCCTTTGTGTATTCTCTGTGCAGATGGCTCGCTCCAAGAAAGCCTGCATTATATTTTTCGATGAAATAGATGCCATTGGAGGTGCTAGATTTGATGATGGGGCGGGTGGGGACAACGAGGTTCAGCGCACCATGCTTGAAATTGTGAATCAGCTTGATGGATTTGATGCTCGCGGAAATATTAAAGTACTAATGGCAACTAACAGGTCAGTATGTCTTTTCATTTATATGTGTTCTTTTTCCTTTCCTTTGTTAGATTAAGATAGGTAGCACAAGCTTTTAGTCTTTCTGGGAAGTCCTCACTGCATTGTTTATTCTTAGACATCTGATCTTCATGTTAATGATAGTGAGCTCCAACGAGAAGCATGAATAAAGTCACAATTTTGATAACGGTGACAAGTTACTGAAGCATTTGTTATAACACACCATTCACTGTTATTATGTTACTGTTTCTTGTAATTTTTCCTTCAAGTGCGCTCCTCAATATATTTACACGTTTGATCAAAAGCTATGATGTTGTAATCCTCCCTCCATTCTCAAAAAAGTATCCACTTCGAAATCTTAGGGGATCAAAATTCCAGCTGCCCTTCTTGCATTAAGGTCAAATGATTTTTTTTGCTTAAATTATGTGATGAACTACGTATTTGAGTAAGAGCACATATTTACCTAGTGAGCGTTTAATCCTTTCCGTGGTTATTAGACAGTTGCCAACCTAAAATCTGGATTCTTACTCGTGGAACGATTCAATAGGCGCTTTTACACTGTTTCCGTACTCTAGGTGTTAGCGGAAATCCATTGAATTTTACTAGGACAAATACTAATAAAAAACACAGATGTCTTCTATGCAATTAAGTAAATTTTTGACATGTAGGCATTGTACACTTCTTCGTACTCTAGACAGTGATGGTTGTCTCTCCACACAGGCACTCTCTTGATTAGGAGTAGAGGATAGCTTTATATTGTAAACCTATAATTGTTTGCTTTGTTGTGTTAATAAATTGTGTTTGCTGCTAAATGTCCATTAGGGTTATGGTTTTCAACAAAATACATGGTAATGTAATATGTATGTAATAGCTTTTCTTTTGTCCTTTTCCAGACCTGACACCCTTGATCCGGCTCTGTTACGTCCTGGACGACTGGACCGAAAAGTGGAGTTTGGACTGCCAGATTTGGAAAGTAGGACACAGATATTCAAGATCCACACCCGCACAATGAATTGCGAGAGAGACATTCGTTTTGAACTTCTGGCCCGGCTTTGCCCTAATTCTACAGGTAAACATAAATATGCTTGAAATATACCATTCTAAGCCTTAGTTTGCAGAGATATCTTGCCAATTCATTTCATTTTGTTTGGTATTCAGGAGCCGATATAAGGAGTGTGTGCACAGAAGCTGGAATGTATGCAATCCGAGCAAGAAGAAAGACCGTCACCGAGAAAGACTTTCTGGATGCTGTTAACAAAGTCATCAAAGGATATCAGAAATTCAGTGCCACCCCTAAATATATGGTTTACAACTGATCATCTGTTCTGTTTGGTAAAGTTCTAAGTAGACCTTGGAGTTGTGTGTTGTTCTGTAATGAATCCTCTATAACAATTTGATTGGACGGGTTGATTTTAGCTTCACTTTTTTTAAAACTGTTTCTTTTTTATCTACAGAACAACAGTCTTTTTTTGGGTAATAGAGTAGTTAGGTACTGCTTATCATCTCTCTGGTTATAAGATGGTCCAGTTTTCATAATTCAAAAATCCAATAGGACGAAGACAACAATTCCACTGTCAGGTTTTTGCGACTTATGAGCTTCTGGGTTATAGCTAGGGGCGGGAGGGCCGGGTTGGATTCCCGCGATCCGATTTTCCCGTGTCGAAAAAATCCGATCGTGATCCCGACCCGTAGTTGCGGTCATTTACTCCCGCAACTGATCCCGCGGGTCGGGGTCGGGAGTTGGGGCCGGAATCCGATCAGACCCGCAACTCTCGAAAATTCTAGTGGGCATGCATTGTTCTTTTATAACACTGCTTCCCTTTTTTTTTTGCAGCATAATACACTGCCTGAAACCAAAAAAAAATAATTCAAAATCTACTCCTCTCAAAAAAATGCACGCGCACACACACGCACACTGTCTAACACTCACACGCACACACAGTCACCACTCACCACAGTTAACGTCGCGAACAACCACCACGGTCTAAGACCACCGCGCCGCCGCCCCTCTGCCGCAACAATTTCAAAAATTCTAGGGTGACCATTTTTCACCCAATTTCAAAATTGAAGTGTAATTTCTTGTAATGTTTTGAAATTGATTCACATAAGGGTTTTTTAACTCTTATTGTTGTTAGAAATCCATGAAATTATGAAAAATTAGTTGTTTTAATTTTTGAATCAGGGTTTTTGGGGGTTTTTGAAAATTACCTCAATTTTGGAAAATTAATGGTAATTATTATAAATATTTAGAACTCAAAGAAAATAAAGGAGATCAATAGTGATTATCAAACCCCATTCTATTCCAATATATATTTTTTGGAGTGTTTGAACAATACATAGAGGTGATATTTATAGGCATGATATGAGGAGCGTAGTACAAAGTTTCCTATGTGGGACATTCACCCACAATTCATAACACTCCCCCTTGAATGTCCATTATTACATACTCCATAAAACCTTGCTAAATAAAGCCTAAAAATCATAGCAGAATGCACTTGTTCCGAAGAATAATATGCTAGAGGAAACTGCCTCGTTAAAAACCTTGCTAAGAAAAACCCAGTGGGAAAAACCTTAGCGAAGGAAAAAAGAGTGCAATGCATATTTACTCCCCCTGATCATTGCTTCCATTGATATCTTTGAAGCGCCGCATTCCAATTTTGTGCACTAGTTTCTCAAATGTTGTTGTAGGTAGGGATTTAGTGAATAAATCTGCTAAGTTGTCACTTGAACGGATATGTTGTACATTGATTTCGCCTTTCTCGTAAAGATCGTGAGTGAAGAAAAATTTAGGCAAAATGTGCTTTGTTCTATCCCCTTTAATAAATCATTCCTTCAATTGTGCTATACATGTTGCGTTGTCTTCATAAAAGGTTGTTGGAACTTCTCGCTTGGTGGGTAAACCACATGCTCCAAGAATATGTTGCGTCATAGATCGTAACCAAACACATTCGCGACTAGCTTCATGAATTGCTAATAATTATGCATGGTTAGTTGATGTAGCGACCAAGGTTTGTTTTACTGATCTCCATGAAATAGGTGTTTCACCACAAGTGAAAACATACCCTGTCTGAGATCGTGCTTGTGTGGATCTGATAAATATCCTGCATCTGCATAACCAGTTAGATCCGATTTGGATGAAGATGAATAATACAATCCTAAATCGATTGTTCCTTGAAGATATCGAAAATTGTGCTTAATGCCATTCCAATGCCTTTTGGTTGGGGAAGAACTGTACCTTGCTAATAAATTCAGCACAAATGATATATCAGGCCTCGTATTATTAGCAAGATACATTAGCGCTCCGATAGCACTAAGGTATGGTACTTCTGGACCGAGTAGTTCTTCATCATTTTCAGATGGTCGAAATGGATCCTTTTTCACATCAAGAGATCTCACAATCATAGGTGTACTTAATGGATGAGCTTTATCCATATAAAACCGCTTAAGTACTTTTGAGGTATAATTAGATTGATGAATAAATATTCCGTCTTTTAAGTGCTCAATTTGAAGACCTAAACAAAATTTTGTTTTTCCAAGGTCTTTCATTTCAAATTCATTTTTCAAAGAATTCATAACTTTTGATAACTCTTCACGAGTTCCAATAATATTTAAATTATCAACATAGATAGCAATGATAACAAATTCAGATCCGCGTCTTTTGATAAAAACACAAAGGCATATATGATCATTTTTATAACATTCTTTCAACAAGAATGTACTTAAGCGATTGTACCACATTCTCCCAGATTGCTTTAATCCATATAAAAATTTATTTAGTTTAACTGAATAAATCTCGTTACGATTTAAAGGTTGTGCTTCAGGCAACTTAAATCCTTCAGGGACTTTCATATAAATATCATTTTCCAAGGATCCGTAGAGATAGGCTGTAACGACATCCATTAATCGCATTTCAAGTTTCTCATGTATTGCCATACAAATAAAATACCTTAGGGTAATTGCATCAATTACTGGAGAATATGTCTCTTCATAATCAATACCCGGTCTTTGGGTATATCCTTGTGCCACAAGCCTTGCCTTGTATCGCACAACTTCATTATTTTCATTTCTCTTACGTACGAATACCCATCGACATCCTACTGGTTGTACATTATTTGGAAATACTTGACGTTTGGCAAGTGAATTTAATTCAACATTGATTATGTCTTTCCATAAGGGCCAATCCTTTCTACACCGACATTCTGAAATAGATGTAGGCTCAAAATCATCACATTCTTCCATAATGTTGACCGCTACAGCGTAAGCGAAAATTTCATCAATGTGAATATTATTGCGATTCCATTTGTTGCATGTTGTGACATAGTTGATTGATATTTCTTCATTTTCAGTAGGTTTTGGCGACTGAGGTTCTTCTGGAACCTTGTCATCTATGTCAACCGGTTCTGTGAGAATTGTTGTTTTCTCATTTTGATCATTTTCGACACGTGCTCCTTTTCTATTTCGAGAATTTTTATCTTTGGAACCGGTAGGTCTACCTCGCCTTTGTCGTGTTACTGACTCATTGGCAATACCTGGTTGTCCTTCAGGGACATCAATTTTAATTGGAGCATTTACAACTGGTATATAAGACTTAGTCACTCGTTTTGGATCAGTAAATGCATCTGGCAACTGATTCGCAATATTTTGCATATGAATTATCTTTTGAACTTCAAGTTCACTATGCTTTGTACGAGGATCTCGAATTGATAGCGATAATTCTTTCCAAGAGATAGTATTTTCCAACTGTTTATTCTCCCCCCTAATGTTGGATAAATAGATTCATCAAAATGACAATCAGCAAATCTTGCTGTAAATAAATCTCCAGTCAATGGTTCTAAATACTTTATTATAGATGGAGATTCATATCCAACATATATTCCAAGTCTTCTTTGTGGACCCATCTTTGTGCGTTGTGGTGGAGATATCAGAACATATACCGCACAACCGAAAATTCTCAGATGGGAAATACTTGGTTCTAGACCGGAAACCATTTGTAAAGGGGAATTAGTATTATAACTTGTTGGTCTGATGCGTACAAGTGTTGCTGCATGTAAAATAGCATGTCCCCAAGCATAAGTGGGAAGCTTAGATTTCATAATTAATGGTATTGCAATTAACTGAAGACGTTTAATAAATGATTCAGTTAAACCATTTTGTGTATGAACATGAGCAACAAGATGTTCAATATCTATTCCAATTGACATGCAATAGTCATTGAAGGCTTGGGATGAAAACTCACCAGCATTATCAAGACAAATTTTCTTTATAGTATAATCAGTGAATTGTGCACGTAAACGAATTATTTGTGCAAGCAATCTCGCAAATGCTAAATTGCGAGTGCATAATAACACACATGTGACCATCTAGTTGATGCATCAATCAATACCATAAAGTATCTAAATGGTCTGCACGGTGGATGGATAGGTGCACATATATCACCCTGAATACGTTCAAGAAATTTAGGATTTTCATGTTTGATTTTGATTGGTGATGGCCTTGTGATTAGTTTGCCTTGAGAGCAAGCAACACATGAAAATTCATTAGATTGAAAAATCTTCTGGTTTTTCAATGGGTGACCAACTGAATTCTCAATAATTCTTCGCATCATTATTGAACCAGGATGGCCCAACCGGTCATGCCAAATTTGAAAGTCATTAGTATACTTCTGGTTTACTGTGGCATAAGTTTCAATAACTATGATTTTGGTAAAATACAATCCTGGTGTCAAAGTTGGAAACTTTTCTAAGACATGTTTCTTTCCAGAAACAGTATAAGTAACATAGAGATATTCATTATTTCCTTCCTCTTGTGTTTCAATATGATATCCATTCAAACGAATATCTTTAACACTTAATAAGTTTTTCGAGCCTTTCGAGAAAATAATGCATATTCAATTACCAATTTTGTTCCTTTTGGTAGTAAAATAGTTGCTCTTCCGGAGCCATCAATTAATTTTGTAGTACTAGCTATAGTACTGACATTTGCACTTTCCATATTTAAGTGAGAAAAATATTTTCTATTATTGAATATGGAGTGAGTAGTAGCGCAATCTGCTAGACATATTTCTCCTTCGTCGTTTGTAGATGTTGCCAAATCAATTTCCATGTTTCTAAAAATAAAAGAGTAAGGAGATATATATTAAAAACTTTTATTGAACTTAAAAATGGTTACAAGAAAATCGGAAACACCCATGACAACAAACAAAGGTACATATAAGATAATACTGAACTTAAAACGAAACAACATGCTGAAATGGAAAAACTAGACTTTATGACCATTCAGTTATTCTCAGAAAACACCATGTGTCTTATTCCATCTTTAGGGCGGTCAAGATAGTCGGCAACATTAAGTTGTGCCATGTCAAACTGTCCGTGTTCATTTGCATCTTGAACATAATTTGTTTCGATATTTTCACCCCTCGCCTTTGATGCTTGGTAAAGGTCAACAAGGTGTTTTGCTACTTTGCAAGTTCTTGACCAATGGCCTTTCATACCACATCGGTGACAAATACTTTCATAAATTTTCTTCGTCGACCCATCATCTCTATTTTTATCTGTCTCATTATATGCTCTTTTATGATGGTCATTTTTGAAGTTGTTATTACGACCTCTTCCTCGGCCTTGACCACGTCCACGATCACGTCAATATCCACGTCCACGTCCACGACCACGTCCATATCCACGACCATGAAAGGAATCATGGCCAAAAGGACTGTGTGATGTTGCATTCACTTCAAGGAATGGGGTAGAACCAGTGGGACGAGACATGTGTTTTTCATCAACAACTCGTGATTTTGTTCAGCCACTAAAAGACATGAAACAAGTTGAGAATACTTTTTAAAAACTTTTTCACGATATTGTTGTTGAAGAATAATATTTGTGGCGTGAAAAGTAGAGAATGTTTTTTCGAGCATATCAGCATCAGTAATAGTTTCTCCACATAATTCCAGTCGCTGAGTAATTTTACATACTGCGGAGTTGTATTCTCCCACAGTTTTAAAATCTTGCAATCGAAGGTGTATCCAATCATGCCGAGCTTTAGGAAGGATAACAGCCTTACGATGTTCAAACCTTTCTTTGAGACAAGTCCAAAGTTCTGCAGGATCTTTGAGTGATACATACTCCCCTTCTAATTTTGGAGTAAGATGGTGAAGTATGAAAATCATAGCTGTTGACCTTTTATTTTGTGGTAATGTGTTACCAGTTTTAATAGCATCGCCAAGGCTTTTAGCATCCAAGTGCAATTCTACATGCAATATCCATTGTAAATAATTATCTCCAGATGCATCCAATTGCGCAAATTCTAGATGTTTGACATGATGACTTTTTCTTTTTGGAACTCAAACGAAAATGTCGACAAAATATCGAGCCTTTCGTGCTGATAACGTATTATAAATATTTAGAACTCAAAGGAAATAAAAGAGATCAATAGTGATTATCAAACCCCATTCTATTCCAATATATATTTTTTGGAGTGTTTGAACAAGTACATAGAGGTGCTATTTATAGGCATGATATGAGGAGAGTAGTACAAAGTTTCCTATGTGGGACATTCACCCACAATTCATAACAGTAATAAAGGTTATCTTAGGGTCTTCTTATGCGAGCAAATGTTATTGATATGAGTTGGTGCGGTTATTCGTGATGTTAATGTTATTGTTATTCGCCAAAGAGCATGTGATGTGGTATCCGAAATGTTATTGTTATTCGCGATGTTATTAAAACTTTAAACTTGATGGTTGCATTGTTGGGATTGTGCACGTGATGCGGTATTGTTGGGATTGTGCACGTGAGTACGTGACTAAGTGACATTTTTTTTTTGATTTCTCACTGGTGTTCGCTTATGCGACTAATCCAACCGAGCACGGTCGGGCCCTTTTTGAGGGGGCGGCTCTCACAGCGGTGTTTTTTACATCCACAAGACTCGAACACGAGACCTTGCTTAAGTGAACTCAAGTCTCTTACCACTTGAGCCAACAACCGTTGGTACTAAGTGACAACTTTTTTGGTGCAAGAACTTGGTATTTTTGTTACTTGGAAATGATGGTTTGAATTAACTAATTTTATGTCCGTCTTATTGTAGAAAACTAGAAATGGTAAACAAAAGTGCCAATCGTAGTCATGGTGGTGGTCGTTCACCGTCCAAAGAAGTTTCATCAAGTACTCCCCCCCGCCCTTGCTCCCCGACGAAGTCCTATTAAAGTGCTAAGGGAAAGGGGAAGGAATTAGTAACTTCACGTGATAAGGGGAAGGCACCGGATACATCACTTGATAAGGGGAAATCACCGGATACTTCACGTGCAAAAAATAAGGCACCGGTAACGTCACGTGATAAGGGAAAGGCACCAGATACTTCACGGGGTAAAGGAAAGGCATCCGATACTTCGCGGGATATGGCTAAGTGGAGACACTCGACGATTTCGGGATCTCAAAGAAATGGGGGAAATAAGGCTCGTGAACCGAAGGATGGACATGAATCCTCCTCCCCCCCCCCCCCCCCCCCCCCCACCCCCCACCCCCAATAGATACAATAATGATTATTCGCATGGGGAGTGGGAGGATCATCTACATACTATTAATGAAGAAGAAGAAAACGATGTAGATATGAGCGATGATATCATTGAGTCGGAAGAAGAGGGGGTAGAAGAGGATGGATATGAGGATGAAGAAGAGGATGGAGATGATATCGTTGAGGAAGAACAAGACGAGAAAGTGCATAAGACCATTATTACTTCCCACACTAAAAAAGTGGATGGTAAAATCACAAAATGACAAAAACTCCACCATCTTACATCCAAGTATTTGGCAACCTTTGAACCTTTTCAATGCCCTATAAAGAAATACGCGAAGGGTCGATGCATCAATTGCAAAAAGGAGATCGTTGCAGATGGAAACCAACACAGTACGGGAGGTCTTCAAAGTCATAGTAAGAGGTGTCCAAAACGAGTTGACAAAAATGTCAAAAAATAAGGCTGGTTGAAAGTGGAAGTTAATGGCTTGGTGGCCAATTGGAAGTTTAATCAAGAGTGGGTCTTGGAGGGTGTGGTGATGTTTTTAATTGACAATGAGATGTCGTTCATCACCGTAGAGAAGCCTTCTTTCTGGCGTATGATGAAACGAGCAAGCCCGCATTTGAGATTGCCACGTCGAAAGACCATCACCAATGCATGCCACGAGTTATATCTTATCGAGAGAACTTGATTGAGTGCCTCACAACCGACACATGGACTTCAATTGCCAAGGACATCTACATGTGTGTCACTATGCACTTCATTGACAATCAATGGATTTTGAAGAAAAAAATTATAAGTTTTAGCTTGATTTCATGGCATAAGAGGATAGACATAGCACGTAGTGTCAACAAGGTGGTGGTTAAAGATTATAAGATAAACAAGGTCTTCATAATTACGGTTGACAACGCGGCGGCAAATGACGTGGCTATTGATGAATTGGTGATCAAGTGGTCGGCCCGGGGGTTCATTAGAAAGAGAATGGGAAACACATGCATATTAGCTGCATTGCTCACATCTTAAATCTCGTGGTGCAAGATGGGTTCAAGACGAGAGGTGGTGATTGCACGGTAGAACGCATTCGTTCTTGCATTCGTTATATCAAAGCCACTCCCTCCCAGTATACAAAATTCAAAGAAACCGTATTGGAAATTGGGCTCGAAAGTAAAAAGTTACTAAGTTTGGATGTTCCGACAAGGTGGAATTCTACGTATATCATGTTTGAAGCCGCCCTTGAGTTGAGAGGTGTATTTGATATCTACGAGCATGTTGATTCAAACTATGGGAATGATATGAAAGAAAATATGCCAACGGAGAAGGATTGGAAGAAGGCTCAAATGTATGTAAATTTCCTAAAACCTTTCAAGGTTTTGACCGAACTTGTCTCCGGCGCAACATATGTGATATCAAACAAGGTTTTAACACAACTAATTTGCATCGATGAAGTTTTGGGTCGGTGGTTGAGCCGTCCGGATGACGAGGTGACCAAGGAACCCGTCGATTTGAAAGCAATTGCATTGCTAATGAAAGAGAAATATGATAAGTATTGGGGTACAAATGGGAAGATGAACCCTTTACTTTATTATGCCGCCATTGTGGATCCCCGTTTGAAGTGGGCTTACGTTGGGGCTATGTTAGACTATGATATAGAGTTGCGACGGACAGTGAGGGATGGGTTTTTGACTTTATTTGACGAGTATAGGGAAAGGTACGAAGAAAGTTCAACTATTAGGCCTACTCAAAGGTCTACTCCCGTATCTACTTTTTCTTGGATCCCAGAGAACCTATTATCGTCGAAGCAGTAACAAAGATTATGCATTAACGGTTGATGAGTTCCCGTTATTGTCTTGTGTTCTTTTGAGACTAATTTTTAAATTATGTTTGATTGTGGGCATTACATGTTTTGAATATTAGACCTTAATTTGGTGTTGTTGGATGGTTAATGTCTTAATGCCAATGTTTTCTATGGGATTATTATGGTGTTATGCTCAATGTGAATTATTATATTGATGTATGGCTATGAGATTATAGCGTTATGCTCAATGTGATAGATTTTTGATGATTGCCCTTGAGACTTTGAGTATTAGATGGATTGTTTGAGCTTGGGAGATAGTTGATTTTGGGAGATAGTTGAGTTTGGGAAGTAGTAACGACTAAGTTTGTGATTAAATGGAGCGTTTTGGAGATAGCCGAACGTTTTCGGAATCAAACTAACGATAGGCGTTCAAATAAGTGTCGGTTAGGGGAGGGGAAAGTGTTTGCCTTTTTTAAAAAAAAATTGTGGCCTGATCCAGGGGACAAAATGTCCCCTGGAAAATTCGGGATCCCGCTCGGGATCCCGACTACCGTGGGACTCCTGTCGTCGCGGGAGTTCCGCTTACGCGGGGCGGATCGGGATCCTCCGTTGTGCTCCCTATCCCGCTAATTCCCATGGGTTGGGATCCCGACCCTGCGGACTCTCGGCCCACCCCACCCCTAGTTATAGCTAATTAGAGATACTCTTTCATGTTTGAGAAATTACACAAGTAATTTTTGGGTCAATATTTGTATAAGAATTATTAAATTTAGTTGAAAGTAAATTCTTGCTCTGTCATTTATCTTGCACAAAAAACATGAAATTAACCAAAAATTTGGGGGAAATAGAAAATAAGTCTAATTTATTTTGTTTAAAGACAAAGAAAAATGAAAAAAAAAAGAAAACAAAAGATATGTTGAAAGATAAGATCAATTATCTGAGCCTTTATTTTCTGTATGGTTCAAAGTTGTACGTTATCTTAATTATTTTACTTTTTTTATATAAAGAGTTTGCGTAATTTTTCAAACATGAGAGGGTGTCCTGTAATTATATTACCCCATTACTCATGGGTTGCTTCGGCAACTGTCCAAAAATTTGCATATTGGAACCTAGGTCACATAAGGCGGATGCGGGTGCGAGTGCGAGTGCGGATGCGGGTGCGCCAGTTCGCCAAATTTAAAAATACTTAAATTTCAATGCGCCTTAATGCGTTTATTAAAAATAATTAAATATTGAATATTGATACATAATTTCGTATATATTTGAGTATTGTTTAATAACTACTCATGATAATTAATTTTATATAATATTGTTTAAATTATTATGGTGGAAAGACAAAGGTATAAGTCTTAAATTACTTCTAATATTCTATATTTATTTTATTTTCAACCTAGTTTTGTTCTCCATCTGCTTCGAATCTTTTTTAATATCATTCATTGTTTCGTTCTTTACAAATTTTCTACGATTATTCATTAAATTTGAATAAAAGAACTAAGAAATCTTAGTGCGAGAACTAAGAATTTATAATGTGTCTCAGTGCGAAGCACGGGCACTGAATGCGCCAGTGCGAGAACGGTGCGCCAAAATTTTTGACGATGTGAAGGATTATGTGATCTAGATTGGAACTAAGAACCATGACACTAAACGATCTACAAGACACACATAATACTTGAAAGGCAGAAGTGCTAAAAATGCCCTTTATCTTTTGCTCACTTGAGTTTTTGCCCTTTATCTTTTTTTTTCTTGGTTAAAATGCCCTTTATCTTTCTTAAAATTCCCTTTATCTTTTTCACTCACCTAAAATGACCTTTTGCTTTTGCAATGCAATTTTGCACTGCCAACTGGATAATTCCTGGTCGACGTGGCAAAATTTGTGTTGACACGTCGACATTTAAAAAATAACTAATAAAATATTAAATATTAATTTGAAATAACTAATAACTAATAAATTTGAATTTTAAAATATTAACTTTTAATAACTAATAAAATTTATTAAAAAAAATAGAAAAATGAAAAAAAAAAAGAGGAAAAAGAGATCCCCCCCCACCCCCAGCCCCGCGGCCAACCCCCCCCCCCCCCCACCCCCAGCCCACCACCACCTCCACTGCACCGCCGCCGCACCCACACCTCCACCCCCACCGCTGCCCGCTCTCTTTCACTTCACTCACTCACGCTCCTTTCTTCAAAGTGGGGGGGTGGGGGAATCTGCAGTGAATTGATCGGCGACGGCAGTGTAGATCGACGTGGTGGTGGCCGGGGGGGGGGGGGGGGATCTGCAGGGAATCTGCAGTGAATTGATCGGCGACGGCGGTGTAGATCGACGTGGTGGTGGGCGGGGGGTGGGGGGTGGGGGTGGGGGAATCTGCAGTGAATTGATCTGCGGCGGCAGTGCAGATCGACGTGGTGGTGGGCGGGGGGGGGGGGGGGGGGGGGGGGGGGGTGGGACGGTGAGGGGGGGGGGGGGAAGAACATGGGGTATTTTCTTTTTTTTTATTATTTTATTTTTCTGTTTTTTATACATTTTATTAGTTATTAAAATTAATATTTTAAAATTCAAAATTATAATATAAGTTTTTTTAAAATTCAAAATTATTAGTTATCAAATTTTATTTTTTTTATTTTCGAATTATTTTTTAAATGTCTACGTGTCAACACAAATTTTGCCACGTTGACCAGGAATTATCCAGTTGACAGTGCAAAATTGCATTGCAAAAGCAAAATGAAATTTTAAAAGATAAAGGGCATTTTAGGTGAGTGAAAAAGATAAAGGGTATTTTAAGAAAGATAAAGGGCATTTTAACCAAGAAAAAAAAATAAAGGACAAAAACTCAAGTGAACAAAAGATAAATGACATTTTTAGCACTTCTGGCTACTTGAAATACACAGTAATAACATATCTAAAAACCCCACATTATATTATACTTAAAAGAACATGCACAACCCTGAAACATTTAAAAAGTAAAAACGGAAATTAAACTTAAAAAACAAATAATCACAGACCGATCACCCAAAAAGAGACAAACTATACATTTTTTAAGACATAAAATAACGCTAATCACCTAAAACCCCTACACAAGGATTGAAGTTCTAGTTTTGAGTATGTTTAATTCATTGCGCTAAATATGTCAATTATTTAGCCATTTTTTGAGAGTTTTTCGTTAGGTTTTTCAAAAGTGTTTGATGAACTTGAAAATACTTTCTCTCTTCTGATCGACGATGTTGAAAATGAGTTGTTTTTTTGTACGTTTTGAGAAACATTTAGAAAATTTAAAGGAAAATGGAAATTATTTGCATTGGACGCTTGAAATCAGAAACAAGAAAATCAAGTTATTTTCTTCACTCATAACGAAACTGTCGAAACCTATTCTTCTAGATTTCTTATCCCGCGGTTCCTTGAAACTTGAAAGTGATGTAACATATTTAAGTAGTGCACGTTTCTTTGAATTAGAATATGTATAAATTGTCTGGCATGAGTAAATCATGAGTACTAGAGTATTACTAGTTAAAAAGTAGTTGATAGAAAAACAATAATAAATTTCTTATCTTGAACGCAATCAAACAAGGAAAACTTGTCAACGTTGATAATAAAAGTGCTTAAGGATTACAAATCGGTTTCTTTTCTTTTGTGGTTTTTTGGCATCATTAGAAGGTAATTATGGGCAGTTCACATCCTTTAATTGTTGCCATCTTATCATAAAGCGTGATTCATCATCCTAAGAGATCCACTTGCAATCACATAAGACGGCTACAAAAGTGAATATGGGAAAAAAAACATGAATTCCCATGATTCCTCGCAGGTGTCTTAAAAAGAGAAAAAAATACAATAAGTTTATCCAAGCATTACCAAAAGAAAAAATGAAAGAATTGAAAGTTATTCACATCGAGATTTTTGTGTTTTCTTTTCTCACTCAAACACTTACTACATATCAGGTTTATGCATCAGTCCATTATATTCCTCTCATTATATATATGTACAATTAATATCTTGGGTATCTAGTTGCTAATTGAAAATGTGTTTGCACGGGCTTATGGTGGATTCTTTGCTACTTTTACCTAAAGTCGCTTATATAAATGCGTAACCTCCTACTGAAAAATTAAATGTGTAATTATCATATGCACTATTTATTAAGTTATACACGCGCAATTTTGAGTAATGTCCAAATGTTAGGGTCACGTACTCAATACTCATGTTTAACTTTTGAAAATCACTAGAGGTAATTTATTTATGTTTTACAAATTGCCAATTTGTCCATTTCGCATAACATAAACTTAAAATCTAATTGTCTCAACAGTTAATGATATATACACATCTTTGGTCCCATATACATCGTGTGGTCGTGACTTTTGCATGTGAAATCATATGTTGGGTTTTCGCATAGTGAATGGCACACTAAAAATCTAGTCGAATTAATGTAAAGTTATCATGGTTCATCACTATTATTTTTTGGAATCCAGTCTACCAAGATTCTAAGTGAACGGTACACCTAAGATATAGTTGAATTAATGCACAGTTATCTCTAGTTCATCATTAATATTTTAGTAGAATCCAATCAACCATATATACCTTGCATTAATTACTATGGATCAAAAGTTGGAGTCTTTGTTTGATTCCTAAGTAGAAAGTGTACGTTGGTTGATTCTTAAGTAGAAAGTAGTCCAATTCACACATAAAACGTCATCACTAGTTAACTTATCAAAAAAAGTCTTCATTTCTCAAATTGCATTAATTGTCTCAAATTAGTCTTCATATCATAAAATATGAACAAATTCATCGGCTTTGTCCTATAAACCACCTTGTACTAGGCTTTACATGTAATATATTACACAATTTTTATGACACATGTTATCATCACAATTATCTTACACAAAAGGTAAGGTGATAGTAGTAATACAAACAATACACGTGAAACTAGTAATAACTCGATCCAATTATTTTGTCCCAAAGCGCTTGACACTGATACAACATGTATCATCATTAGATTTAAGACACGTGTACATAACTCGTGTAGGTATCTTAATGCACGGCGTAGTGTTCGATCAGAGAAATAAAACATCAGTTATTTACATTTTTTCAATCAATCGTATTCGTACCATAAATCTATATCGATAACGTATAGACGCAGGTAAAACACTTAGCAATTTCCAATCCAAATCATTTCAAAAGGAATCTTCAGCTAACAAGTAGTAATCAACATTTTGTGTTATATCTTTCTCATTCAAACACTCAACAAATCAAGTTGCAGCATTAGCCCATAATTCAGTTTCCTAAACTTTGCCATAATCAACAAAATAAGCCCACACCTACGCCCTGGTACTATCCTAGTACCTCCCAGTCCCATACAAAGATCCACAAAACGACAAAAACAGACCAACAAAATGACGCATGTAACCCCATGCTGCCCCCTCTCAACCGCAATCCGTTACGATATATATTCCCACACCACACGTGACCTTAACTATACCACCACTATAAATTCCCCACAATCCCATTCCAACTTTCACCATTTTAGTGACAGTCATCATATTAAAAAAAAAAAAAAAAAAGACAAGAAACAAAAAGAATGGGTGATGATTGCAAGTACTTGATAGTGAGGCCTGAAAAAGGTGGGATTTTGGATTTGTTTAGGTTCTGGGTTTTTAATAATGATGAGTGTGGTGCCAAGTTTCTAGAAAGTTCTCATGGTGGTATGTTTGATGCAGAGATGTTGGGGGGTGGTGATGAGGGTGGGGGTGGGGGTGAGGTGACACCTGATCACAGGTGGGTCATACTTGTTTCTATTATTGCAAGAAAGATTATTAAGGTTTGTGGTAAGCCAATGGAGTGGACTGGTTACCTTGTGGAGTTTTTTCTTAATCTTTTGTCACTCAATGGAGACGTCATGGGACTGGTCTACAAGTTTGTACAAGGTACTAGATTGTTTTCTTGGTTTTCCTTTTTTAGTCTAAATTTATGTTTCTTAAAATGTACAAGAATCATTATATATGCCAAAAACAGTGGGCTAATTCTCCGCGTGCATTAAGATTCCACCATGACACGCTGCGACAATCTTGGCGCGGAAGAGTTGTTTACTGAAGTGCTGAAAAGTGGGGCGTAACTCGTAAACGTGTGATTATACGTGTTTGATCGAAGGGAGTGACTTATACACAATCTAGGCATAGCTTAAAGTTGACATTTATAGCTAAGATGGTTTTAGTATTATATTTCCCATTGAAGTATTATATGTTCTTGTGTGGTTGTACGAGATTGTTAAATGTTGGCTGATGTAGTAGTAGTATGTGATCATAATTTGTGAATGCTAGAGAGGTTGCTACGAACAATGTTGCTTGTTGTTTCATTCAAATCCACGGCAGGGGCGGAGGAAGGGGTCAAGGTGGTGCAGGCTGAGGCCACACCCTTTAATTTGCCCGTCACCAAAGTACATTTTTATTTACCTTGTACTAAGTGTTTGCAACAGTTTAATTGTTACCTCATTGCTATTCTAAACAGGAAATGTGGTTATGCCAGCAAGAAATTCAGAAACATTCATAAGTACTATTGGGCATATAGATGGCCGTATAGATCTTTGCAAAAAGAATCTTCAACCTGAATCTGAGAAGAAAAATTGGAATGTGGAGTTGGGGGATCGAGAGCTTATGGACTTATGTATGATGGCTTCAAAGTTAGCATACGAGAACGCTAAGGTTGTCAAGAACGTTGTAGATCTTCATTGGCAGGTGAAATTCCTATTCTTTGCTCTTTTATCCACAATCATATGATTGTACTCTGTAATACTAACCTTTAATGTCCTTTTCTTAAATCAGATGCATTTTGTGGACTTCTACAACTGCTGGAACGGTAAAACCGTGACTTCAATTTTACAAGATGCCATTTTACTTCAACACAATATATAGGAGTTTAGTATGAGTTATGCTGTGTTTTCTTTTTTCATAAAATTTTAATGTGCTCAATTACTTATTGTGTTTCAGATTATCAGAAAGACATGTCAACCCAAGTTTTCATAGCGTGTGACAAGCCAGAAGATGCAAATCTGATACTCATCAGCTTCAGGGGCACTGAGCCGTTTGATGCTGATGACTGGGTCACCGATTTTGACTATTCATGGTATGAGATTCCAAAATTGGGAAAAGTTCATATGGGATTCCTAGAAGCCTTAGGCTTGGGGAGCAGAGTTAAAACCTTCACATTCAAGGAGCTTCTTCAAGGAAAAAATGTCAACTCTGCCAATTTAAACGGCGGTTTTTCAAGCCAGTCGTCTGATCAGGATCAGCCTTCAGACTCTAAGAAGGATCTCGTTCCAGTAACGGGGCAGGTGTCTGCGTACTATGCTGTCAGACTCAAACTCAGGGAGCTATTGAAAAAGCACATGAATGCAAAATTTGTTGTGACGGGGCATAGTTTAGGCGGCGCCCTGGCTATATTGTTGCCAACCGTGCTGGTTCTGCACGAGGAAGAGGAGATCATGCAGCGTTTGTTAGGCGTTTACACCTTTGGACAGCCTAGAATTGGCAATGGACAGATATGTAGTTTTATGCAAGATCATCTGGAACGTCCTGAATGTAAGTACTTCAGGGTAGTATACTGCAATGATGTTGTTCCGAGGTTGCCTTATGATGACAAGACTTTCTTGTATAAGCATTTTGGCATATGCTTGTACTATAACAGCCTCTATGTTGAGCAGGTTTGCCGTCTCTCTTTATGATTTTTGCCTTTTGCTTTTGTGGTTATATCTCTCTTTTCGTACTGCAAATTAAAGGTTTCAGTACCTTCTGCGGTCCATCCACTTGTATCACGCATTTTACTCGGTTGATGGAAATGATCTGATATGCTATCTCCTGTGATTGATATCTTAGATTATAGGATACAAAATAGTCTCTATGTGAAATTACTTGAGAATCATAACTGAACAATTGAACATTTGATGCTAATAAGTGTCAACTGGATCCATGCCTCAATACGGACATTTCTGAAACGAAAATTTGAAAATCTCTTATTTTAAATATTCTTTTACTCCTATATTGCCGTAAACATAGTAGCAAAGTAAATATTTGCAAGATGTTCCTCAGAAGATTGAAAAGGATGTCTTATGCTTGTTATGAGAAATATCCTGACTTCTTTCACTGATCAGAATTATAGAAACGACTCGTAGTCATTGTCTTTTTCTGGGTGTGAGTAGCCAATTGATTGCGCACCTCAAAGCATGTAAAGAATATGTGCCACATTATCTATAGGGCGTAAATTTCTCGTCTTAAAATCAAATTCTTAATCAAAACTTTAGAGGTTTGAAGTAACATGTCATTATCTATATCTGTCATGATTTTTCGCAAACTCTGACATTACGTCTCTCTCTCTTGATGTGGTGCAGAATGTTGATGAAGAACCAAACAGGAATTACTTTGGTCTAAGATACCTGATACCCGAATATCTAAACGCAGGGTGGGAATTGTTAAGGAGTTTGGCAATGGGATACGTATATGGGCCGGACTACAAGGAGTGCTGGGAGTCATTTTTCCTAAGAATGCTCGGACTAGCAATCCCGGGCCTCTCTGCTCACAGCCCCGTTGAATATGTAAACTCTGTTCGTCTTGGAAGAATGAGATCGTCTGTTGAAATGTCGTCGTTATAAAACATTTATACTCACACCCAAAATATGAGTGTCATGGAAAAATTTCTGTTTCTGGACTTTTAATCAATGTTGCTATGGTCTATGTAGTAGGGATGCGTTTGTTTGTGTGTCACGTTATTATGATTGTGGAATAAAAGGGTGATTGATTTGTTTGCGGTGTACCAATTATTTTGTTTGTGTAATTGTGTCTTAATAAAAGATTCCATTATTTTATTTTATTTTTGTTTTCATTAACAATTTCTTTTGTGTGTCATTTGAAACTTGCTGTATTGGATTTGGATGTATAAGAATTGTCTAAGTACGAACTGTTTTTGCCTTGTGGGTAGCATTGTTGGAGCCCTAGAGTTGTATTGATCTTGTCATTGAAAATATATGTACTCAAATCTTTGAATTTTATTTAATTAAATAAATAAAATTTCATTAAAATTGGAACAAATCCTACATGCTCCTCATTAAGAGATTGTAATTCACACACTAATTATTGGACTCAGTTTTATATATAGCCAACATGAGAAAGGCAAATATGAATAGTGTGAATTGGTAACGACATTTTTTAATGATGATCCACAGATTTTTTATTTTTCTTTTCTCCTCGGGTTGGCACTTAATTTTCTTTATGGAGTTTTGTTGTTGGGCTAGGTTGGCCTTCTAGGCTTCTACTAAACATTAAACCTCTCCAATACTTACGAAAATTTTAAATTTTATCAGCAGTTCATGATATTTATTATTTTTGGTGAGATATTCCTCAAATTTATCGATCTCAAATATATATAATAAAAGAATAAGACCAAAATGAACGAAAAGAAAAAGAAAGAAAGAACTACATCGCCCTTCTAGGTAGCGAAGAGAATAAATACGTACAAAAGAAATTTAACTATAATACAACAATTATATACATAAATAAAAAAAAACCTCACATACTTAATGTGAAGCTAACGAGTAGGATATAAGTAAGCAAATAAACCGCTACCCCTATGTCATTTTCACAAGTGCACGGTCAAGTAATATTGAAATAGTAAGTATAGTTACAAACCAAGTATCGTGTCTCAAAAGAGTGGTGGATTAATCCTAGAATCACTTATATGTAAAAGCAATAATAGTTATCACGGTTGCTACCTTTGAAGTTTGAATGTTGCATGCATGCAAAATACTCTGAATGAAAAAAAAAATATGAATATAGGTTTTGAAAAATGATTTTAAATGCAAAAGAACAATGTGACTAGAATACAATGAGAAAACAATGTGAATGCAATGGAAATATTTATGATGCAAGAAAATAATTTAAGTGCAAATTGAATGAAAGAAAAACAGTTTAAATGGAACAAATGCAAAACATAATGTATATGAGACAGAATTGATGATGATTGATGCTTGGTTACTTAAGATTATAAACAAATGATTAAGAGATGGTTGGAGGTTGGATTTCACTACTGATTTGTACTTAACAGTTCATAAACAAACTACCTATGTTTCTATGAATTATTGATGTTTGCTTGAGTTTTTCTAGTTCTAATGGATCCGTAATCTATAATTGGAGTTATCCTGATCTATAAATACTTAAGACTCTAATGACCTGTTGCGCTAGCAAAGTCAGTCATGTTGTAAACCGTTTTAGAAGAGATATTAAGTATGCAATCCAATTCACTCATCAATTCATGTTAACGTAATGTACTTAGTCAAGCTTGATTTAATGTGATATATTAAGCAATGATTGTGTTTACCAAAGTCACAAACCACATGTATACACAATTAGTTTAACATCTACAATATGGCGGTCCAATGGTAGTGCTTCCGTTCATCCAGGGAGAATAATACTAATCATGCAGAATAAGAAATAAATAAATAATCAATTTAGAGACATGAATTCTCAAATAATTATCAGACGAAACAAATACACATATTCATAAATTATAGCTATCCCATTATTCTAAACACGGAGTAGTTTAACTACTCATAATCATAAATTCAACCACAAGTAAAGAATTAAACAACAATAAAAGAGAAAATGAGATAAGAAAAACTTCTCAGATCTAGTGGAACGTTGACGCCATGTTATCTTCTTGACTCATTTGCTTTGTCTTCTCCCTCAGAATTGTTGACTCTTGAATATGAAGACAAAGCTAGAACAAAGTCACAATGGTGTTTCTCTTTTCGCACTTTTTCTCACAAATCTTCCTTCACAACTTTCTAAAGTAATTCTAAGCAGTAAAAAGTAATGAACGTGATAGTAAGAAATTGTAAGCCTAGTCTCTAAGTGTTGACCATCCTCTCCTTTATATACCACAAGTCGTGTTATCCTGGTTCAAATCATCAACGATCACTTAAACATGTAAATTTTCCATTTTGCTTCATGCAGCACAGCGGGCACGCGGTGGTATTGCAGGGTTGCACGAGTCACTCTAGCTTTAGCCTTAGGCGCGCAGGTCGCGCCACTCTCTTTCTGGAGCGCACGAGTCGTGTCGCTTGCTATGCGGGTCATGTTTCTTGTTCGTGTTGCGTGCCTCGTGCGACTTTTTCTACGTCGTCGGCCTCGACTGATGGTGTACTGGCTGCTGGGTTTCTCTTCGTGTGTAAGATAGGATTGTATCATCTACTCTCGTATTGTCATAGCGCTTGATCGTGGCGTTGTAGGACTCCAATTGTAATCCCTTCTAAAAACTTACAGTTTGTGTTCTTTCTCCATCGTATTGGCTTGACTCGACTAAAAACTACAAAATGACAAAATAATACTAAAACCAATATATATGCACTAAGGATTCATCAAGAGTGTAAGAAAATAAAAACTTAAATCACGTTTATGTAATGCTCATTAATACTCCAGATGTACAAATTCAACTACAAGTTTTATGAATTGGAATTTGTTAGACTTATTGATATTTGCAAGGAGAAAATGCAGATGGCTATCCAAACTTTGACCCTTTTTTGCACTTACCGATCCAACGTTTCAATTTTGTCAGTTACCGATCCAACATTTCATTTTTTTGCAGTCAAATGTCCCAACTTTCATTTCGCCCGATCTCCGTCCAAAAACGTCACTATTCGACTAAATGACGTCATGACGACGTGTTATGGGGGAGGCACCTGAGCCGCTCGCCGACATCATTTTGAAGGCCTCGTCAGGCCAACCCAGTCGAGGTGCCGCAGAAGTCCTATACAAACGTGGCCAAGATTGAAGATTGAAAGAATAGTTTTGTAGAACTATTTTGTACTTGTAAACGGTTACTGTTACTTTGTAATTTGTTTCGGTTTATTTATAAGTTATTAGGGTAGCTGTTAGGAGTTTTATGTAGCCCATTGGTGACAGAAGTTTGAAATTAGCCTTTTGACTATTGTCAAGAAAAGAATAAAAGTTGAAAAGTAAAATCATTTGTATTGTAATTGTTATTCAAGTAATATATTTATTGGTATTGACATCCAGTAGCAATTCCTATTCATGTGGAAATGGTGAATGACTGTTACGCCTTCGGTTGATTGTGTTGTGGGTTAAAGTTGGTTGTGCCTCTAAAACACCGGCGAGGCGCAAGTGCGACGAACAACGTAGGCGGAGTAGCCAGTGGTGGACTATTAGCTGCACGGGACCCTTTTATTCATATAATCAAAAGACGCCCCGTGATAGGTAGTATCAGAGCCTCGGCTCCTGGTCGATCGAGTTGAGGTAATGTCGGGTGATACAAGGTATTCATTACAGCCGCCCGCCAAAAGTGCGAGGCTAGACGCGAAAGTGCAACTTGCGGGGCTCAAGGAGTGGAGCGCGCAAGCCGGGCCGAGGATAGAGGCCTTGGAGGGAGAAGTGGAAATTTTGAAGGGCGAGAAATAACATCTGAATGCTCAGCTCGAGCAGAATAGAGACATTGCCAAGGGGCTTATGACTACATTGGACGTTCAAGGGGCAAGGTTTGATGCCCAAGAGGCAAAGTTGGACGTAGTAAACCAAACGTTGACGACGCTTCAATGGTTTGTGAATAGTGGGCAGTCTGGAGCCCAGGAATTGGGATCGAGGGCTCAAATTTCCGATCCTCGACTATTTGAGGGTGCAAGAGACGCCCAAATATCTAGGCGCCGCTTGCGGTCAGAAGTTGGATGTAACCACGTGTTAGGTTGATATGTACTCGAGCATGTCTCTTGATCTATTTGTGAGGTCGCTCCTCGTTGGTAGGTAAAATGTAGTATATTGGATGAAATAAGGTTGAATCTGTTATATGAAATGCACGAGTTCATTATCTTATTGTTCGTTTGCTATTCTTTACCTCTCAGTTCTAATGTTTTTTTTTTCATGCCATATCAAATTTCATATATTTGTTACATCTATTATTGTTTTTAAAAATCTCACTAAGTCACCAAAGACTTACATCTCATGTCATTTTCTCTGTCCATTCCTCATAATAAGCAAGGCTTAGCAAGGCGGATGGATTAAACTACTATGGACGTGTGATATTTTAAATAAATCAAAAGTGTGTGACAATAAAAATAAATCCCTAATAATTGTGTGTTTCATTACATATTCGGTGTTTTGAGTTTCGTGTGGATTGTAATAATAAACTCTATGAATCTTGAAAGCTTCTGCTGTAATAAATAAGTTTATATTTGGCTTTATTATGGTTCCATTTAGTGAGCCTCTCTGAGGTAGCGCTAAAGTTCGAATTGGAAATTTATAAATCCTATTTGGAGACCTAAACGAGACTTTAGAGTTTGGGACCTCACAGCAACAAACCCTACACTCAGTGGCAGATAAAGTGTGAATAAAAAAGGGAAAAAAGTAATACTTTTCCACATGTAGACAACTAATTAATCAAATACAACCAAAACAAGGGACCACACACCCATAAAATGCTCTAAACAAAGGAATAAAGTAAATTAAAGAAGTATGGTTTCATACCATAATCGGGGTGTGAGTGAACCTTCCAAAATAACGTCACTTGGTGGTTGGTGCTCTAACTTTCCAGCCCATTATCAGATTATACAAATCGAGTAGTGTATGCAAGAGATTGAGGTTCAATTTTGAAGATTCGAGTTTAATTTTGGGATTAGGGTTTCTGGTTTTGGCGGGTCGAGAAAGGTAAAGTAGTTGAAAAGGGCGAGCTCGATGGGTTATGTATTTGTTTTTTAAATTTTCTTTTATCAAATAAAAGATGCACTACCGATTTTACCCATCCAGATGACGTCGTCACGACGTCATTTAGTCGAAAATTGGCATTGTCGACTGAAAAAAATTGAAACGTTGGATTGGTAACTGACAAAATTGAAACGCTGGACCGGTAAGTGCAAAAAGGGGCAAAGTTTGGATACTTATCTACATTTTTCCCTGTTACAAATATATAAAAACTATGGTCGGGCCCACATATTGTACATAGGTATTCAGAATCTGGGTTGACGGAATAACCACGTATAAATACAATGCAAGTCAAATGGGGCAAAATTCGCTAGATCGGCGGGCAACTTGTCCAAGCTGTAGCTGTAGTGGGCAGTTCATGCGGGTCCAGTCAAATCCCGTATGCACTAGCATGTCCGCGAACTTGTTCGCCTCTCTAAATGTACGCGAGATGAACATGGTGAGAATTCGTCCTCTAGACTCCATACATCATAGAACATGGTAATCCGAGACCGTGAGGCCCCGCTTCGTGGTGAGTTTGCTGAACACCACTTCCTAGTCAGTTTCAATGATAAATGCACTAATCGAAAGGTATAAAGCAAGCAACACTCCGTGGCGGAGTTCAACTACGTTGTTGGTGTTGTATCTTGCCGCTTATGAGAAAACACCGATTATCGTACTTTTTATTTTTTTTGAAACAAAATAAAGTATTAACATATTATTATGGGATAATTATACAAAGTACCCCTCAACTATGGGTAAATTACACAAAGTACCCTCCTATTTGGGAAATTACACAAACTACCCTTATGGTCAAAAAAGTTAAAATAATTAAGACAACCTATCAAATTCAAATCATAGCAGAGACTAAAATTCGCAGATAATTTATTTTTTCTTAGAAGAAATTATTTGTTATCAATATTTTTTGTCTTTTTAAACGAGATAAGTGAGGTTTAATGCAATAACTTTGACTTATTTTTTGTTTTTTGTGTAAAATAATTGAAGAGCATGAATTTACATTCAATAATTTGAAATAAAAAAATTACGAAAAAACGGTCATAGGGTAGTTTGTGTAATTTCCCAAAGAAGATGGGTACTTTGTGTAATTTATCCATAGTTGAGGGGTAATTTGTGTAATTTTCCCTATTATTATATAAGTCGAAAGTAATTTGTAAAACCCTTCACTCTTGAGTAAGATGTCTGACTACTTCCCGCCGGAGCTGACAGAAAAGATCTTCCTAAAGCTTCCGGCGAAATCTTTAATCAAATTCACTGCCGTCTGCAAAAGCTGGCGTTCAATTATAACAAGCTCCTCTTTCATCTCCTCGTACCTCTACAAACCCAGAAATGAAACCCTTCTTTTCCGGCATTACGACATTGACGACAAGCAAGAGCACTATTCGCTCATTGAAATATTCAGAAACAACCCCCTTACCATCACTTCTTCGTCACAACTCGAATTCCCACTCAAACCCGTAACCGGAATCTTATTAGTCAAAGGTTACTGCCGCGGTGTCATGTGTTTATCCAACAATACATCTGGGTCTAACCAAACCATCATTCTGTACAATCCTTGTATCAAAAAACATTTCATTTTACCAAAAGTCACCATCCATTCGGAATTTCCCCGATTTTCTGCGCTGGGATTTGGAGTCGCGGCAGAAGATTTCAAGGTTGTTAGGTTGGTTTACAGTGTAATGGATAGTGCTAGAAGAGTTGGAAGTACTCAGCCTGAGTCTGAGGTTTTTTCGCTCAGGGAAGGGAGGTGGCGGAGAGTGGGAATTGATGTTAGGTTTCATAATCTTCGCCTCGCGCACTCTCATGTTTTCTTGAATGGGGTTATGCATTGGATCGGGCACAAGGACAACCCAGTTCAAGAAGGTATTGATGTTTCAATTCTTTTGTTTCGGGTTGCTCAAGAGGTGTTTGATGAAATTAAGCTGCCTAAGGGGTTGCCTATTAGAAAGGGTCATCGCTTGACTATGACTTTTATTGGAGAATCTCTTGCTCTGATCAGGTTTGGGGAAGATGTGTTTTGTGAAGTTTGGTTGATGAAGGAATATGGCGTTGAAGAGTCTTGGACTAGGTTGTATAGCTTTTCGTGGGTAAAAAGAGCCTACAACGTACTGAGATTGTGGAAGAACGGTGAAGCTTTCATAGAGTCTCAGGGAACTGAACTGTTTGCTTTTGATTTAGAGAGTTTGGAGGCTAAAAAGCTTGGAATACGAGTGACAGCAAACACATTTTATGTCGAAAATTATGTCGAAAGCCTGGAATTGCTCCTGACAGGTGTAAGTGGAATTCTAAAGGAGTTGAGCGAAGATGAGGAAGAATCTTGATTTGTGATGGTTGTCATTTTGTTTAGAACTGAAATCATTTTGAAACCAGAAAAAAGGTTTTGTTTACATTGTTTTGCAACTTAGCTAGTTGTTTGATCACGAACTAAATTGATCTCATTTGAGACTTGAGTAATATTGTCCTGAAGTATTTTGAATCAACTACATAACTTCTCCGTAATATTGACGAATGTGAATTAATTTGTAGAAAGCAGATAACTATCTAAGTACTAATTGTTCTAGCGTATTTGTATTGATGTTGTTTTGTGATATTGAGATTGCAACCTCCACTGTTTAGACCTCGTATATTATCTTTTAGGGCCATATATGAACAGTATGATATTTATTGTTTTGCCAAATTTGAGTTTTTGCAGCATTCTCCAACTTTGACACCTTCTACATTATCTTTAGGACCCTAACAGTAATGGGTTTATGCCTAGTACGCAATTTTGGATTTTATTGTAAAGTGCTGCTGATTCTTTGTGTTAGAGCAGCTCAGCAGCTCTGAAGTATCTCGAACTTAAGACTTCGTCAAGGAGAGTTTCTCTTTCTATTTGACGTTGATAAAAGTTTCGTTTGTTCTCACAAGATGCAAATAAAGCAAAACAGGGGAGGCTCTCTTACCTTCTCTGTGTTCATCAGATGTTCAAAATCTCTTTCTGTTATGTCTTCCGTCAATTTACTGATGCACTGGATTGTCTTGAAGTGGAATAAGATCTGGTTATATTTGCAATTGCAGTGTTTATAGAGGTCAATCTGCTGCACACCTTTCTTCTTCTATTTTTTTGTGGCTCCCAAGAAAATATGTCTGAGTAACATGAATAGAATTTGAGGAAATTTTAACTTGATTTGTAGAATGGATTGAAGTTTTAATTGAGGTATGGTAGATAAGCTAAGTATAAGAATATCTTGTACTTTTTCGAGATGTCTAGGAAAATCAGGGAAATAATTATACAACTTAGCGTGCCATATATGAACATATACTTCTGACGAAGATCACAAATAGAAATCCCTTCTGATCCTGTGATTGGATGATAACTAAAACCAGTACTGGTGTTTCCTTTCAGCCTCACAATTGTCTCATCATTCATTTGTAATGAGTTTGGCAGAGGCTATTGGCAATATCTAATATTTAAGAAGTGCTTTTATAATTTAGTCAATTGACAACATCTATTGGAAATGTACACGATTACACTTCTACAGATAACTTTTTCGGCTTCATCAACAGTACATTGACCTATTCATTTAAGAAAACATTAGTGACTAATACTACCCGTCACCAATTTTACAAAATGCATATTTTCACTTCCAAAAATTCTGTATGAGTTTCCCAACAACACTTGAAAGCGAGCAATTAGAGTGATGTTGTTTTTTCAATTTTCATTAAATTTTGATGTGCTTGTCTTGTTGTGTTTCATATTATCAGAAAGAGATGTCAACCCAAGTTTTCATAGTGTGTGACAAGCCAGAAGATGCAAATCTGATACTTGTCAGCTTCAGGGGAACGGAACCGTTTGATGCTGATGACTGGATCTGATTCTGACTATTCATGGTATGAGATTCCAAAGTTGGGGAAAGTTCATATGGGATTCCTAGAAGCCTTTGGCTTAGGGAGCAGAGTTAAAACCTCCACATTCAAGGAGCTTCTTCAAGGAAAAAATGTCAACTCCGCTAATTTAAACGACGGTTTTTCAAGCTTGTCATCTGATCCGGATCAGCCTTCAGACTCTAAGAAGGATCTCGTTCCAGTAATGGGGCAGGTGTTTGCGTACGATGCTGTCAGACTCAAATTCAAGCAACTATTGAAAAAGCACGTGAATGCAAAATTTATTGTGACGGGGCATAGTTTAGGTGGCGCCCTGGTTATACTGTTGCCAACCGTGGTGGTCTGCATGAGGAGGAGATCATGCAGCGTTTGTTAGGCGTTTACACCTTTGGACAGCCTAGAATTGGTAATGGACAGGTATTTAGTTTTATGCAAGATCATCTGGAACGTCCAGAATCTAGGTACTTCAGGGTAGTATACTGCAATGATGTTGTTCCGAGGTTGTCTTTTGACGACAAGACTTTCTTGTATAAGCATTTTGGCATATGCTTGTACTATAACAGCCTCTATGTTGAGCAGGTTTGCCGTCTCTATTTATTATATTTGCCATTTGCATTTGTTGTTATATCTCTCTCTTCGTACTGTGAATTAAAGGTTCTGTACTTTTTACGGTCCCTCCACTTGTATCGTGCATTTTCTTCTGTTGATGGAAATGATCTGATATGCTATCTCTTGCGGTTTTATAGGATGTCTTATGCTTGTATTGAGGAATATCTTGATTTCTTTCATTGATCGGAATTTTATAAATGACTCGTTAGCCATTGTCTTTCTCTTAGTGTGATTTTAGTAGCCAGTTGATTGCCCACCTCAAAGCATATGAAGAATATGTTGCCGCATATATCTATTGGATGTAAATTTCTCGTGTTAATCAAAACTTGAGAGGTTTGGAGTAACCTGTGCAGCCTATATCTGTCATTTTTTTCGCAAACTCTGACATTACATGTTTCCCTCTCTGGTGTGGTGCAGAATGTTGATGAAGAACCAAACAGGATTTACTTTGGTCTAAGATACCTGATACCCGAGTATCTAAACGCAGCCTATATATCTCTTCGTACTGTGAATCAAAGGTTCTGTACCTTTTGCGGTCCCTCCACACTTACCGCACATTTTCCTCTGTTGATGGAAATGATCTGATATGCTATGTCTTGCGATTGATATTACAGGATACAAAATAGTCTCTATGTGAAATACTTGGGAAATCATAATTGGAAAATTGAACACTCGACGCCAATGAGTCGACTGGGATCCAGGCCTCAATATCGACATTTTGTCTGAAACAAAAAAATTTAAAAATCTCTCATTCTATTTGTTCTTTTACTCCCATATTGCCGTACACATAGTAGCTATGTAAATGTTTGTAAAATGTTCCTCAGAAGATTGAAAAGGATGTCTTATGCTTGTTATGAGATATATCTTGATTTCTTTCATTGTTCAGAATTATATAAACGGCTCGCTGCCCATGTCTTTGTCTGGGTGTGATTTTAGTACTCAGTTGATTGCGCACCTCAAAGCATATGAAGAATATATTGCCACATATATATCTATTGGACGTAAATTTCTCGTCTTAAAGTCACATTCTTGATCAAAACTCTAGAGGTTTGAAGTGACATGTCATTATCTATATCTGTCATCATTTTTCGCAAACTCTGACATTACGTCTCCCTCTCTGATGTGGTGCAGAATGTTGATGAAGAACCAAACAGGAATTACTTTGGTCTAAGATACCTGATACCTGACTATCTAAACGCAGGGTGGGAATTGTTAAGGAGTTTGGCGATGGGGTAAGTATATGGGCCGGACTACAAGGAGTGCTGGGAGTCGTTTTTCCTAAGGATGCTCGGACTAGCAATCCTGGGCCTCTCTGCTCATAGCCCTGTTGAATATGTAAACTTTGTTCATCTTGGAAGAATGAGACCGTCTGTCGAAATGTCGTCGTTATATAACATTTATTCTCACACTCAAAACAAGAGTGTCATGGAAAATTTTCTGTTTCTGGATTTTAATTCAATGTTGCTATGGTTTATGCGGCAGAGGTGCGTTTGTTTGTTTGTTTGTGTGTCACGTGATTGTATGATTGCGGAATAAAAGGGTGATTGATTTATTTGCGGTGTACCAATTATTTTGTTTGTGTAATTTTGTCTTAATAAAAGATTCCATTTTTTGTTTTGTTTTCATGAATGATTTGTTCAGTGTGGTATTGAAATTAGTAGAGTACATTTCTGCAGTTTCTGATTATGTTCTTAGGTAATTGTGAAAATGCTGTATTTTTCATATTTCTTTCTTTTGAAAATTTTGAACGAAACTAAAAATTATTTATGTTTGAATGAAAGAGCACCTGATTCTCGTTCTGCGATGTGTAGGTTTAACCTATGTCACATAAGTCGTAAACGCGAGCGCGTGCGTGTGCGTGTGCGGGTGCGCCAGTTCGCCTATTTTCAAAAATTCACTTCTTAATGCGCCTCTAATGCGTCTATTAAAAAAATATTAAAATATTAATAATATTAAGTAAATTTTTTAATATTAGGTAACAAAATGATTATTTCAGTCAAAACAATACTAATCATAAACAAGATAAGTCTTTTCATTCATCAAAATGTCAGTTTGTTCATCACTGCATCTAAATTACTTGCTATTACATTCAGAAATGAGTGACGTGGTGACATGCTATATTTCACTCACTTGCAAGCATCAACAAAATATATTATATCTTAAAACCTAAACTACTAGTATTTATTATTTTGCTTACTTTTTATATTTATATCTTAAAAACTAAACTACTATTTATATTTATATCTTAAATTTTTTGATATTATACTATTTAAAAACGTGATAAAAAAAAATTCAAAAAAATAAGAACTCCATTAATTAAACTAGATTTTTATTTAATTAATAATTCAGAAAAAAACTTCATCTTGATCAAACGATATAAATTTTCAGAAATTAAATTTTTGCTACAAATCTAATTAATACTTTTTAAGCTTGATGTTTTAATTCGAAATAGCTTTAAACTAATTATGTATGTTGAAAATATTCTGCTTTCTGAAAGTATATGTTAAACTTTTGTAGGTAGAATTATTCTATTATGAACGAATTATTAAAAATGCCCATTTTGTTTGCTGTTTTGACGATAATGCCCTAAAAATTCTACGTGGCGGCGATGTGGCTGCCAAGTGGACCAAATAACCCGAATAAGAGAGATTGGGTATTTTTGACAAGGTATACATATAGTTACGGGATATTTTTGAAACCCAAAATTCTTTTGGGTAGTTTTAGAAAAATGACAAACTTAATGGGTAGATTTAAAAATTCCTCCAAATCTTAACTATATATGATTTTTGTTCATGTGAATTTCAAAAGTAAAAAAAAAAAGGAAAAAAAAAAAGAAAATAAAGGAAAATTTGTGCACAAATTACGCATTTACACTTAATTCACGATTTATTAATGTTTAATTCGAGCACTATCAATGTATAAATCGCGAATTAGAATGTCTTAGTTCGCGAATTAGTATTTCTTAGTTCGCGAATTAGTATATCTTAATGCGCGAATTAATAAATACTAATTCGCACTGGAGCGCCGCACGCGCACTCAATTCGTGAGTTCGCGAATCGTGCGCTAGTGCGTGAGGGGGGTGCGCGAATTATGTGACCTAGGGTTTAACAGGGAAAAATAAACTTTGGTTTTTAAGTTGACACACTTTTTTGTTTTGTTTTTCTTTTAGTTCCTCAATTTGGGGTAACATAAAATTAGTCCCTATGTTGGACCAGGAATTCAATTTTAGTCTCTCTCTACCAATCAGGAATTTTAAAAAAATACCCAAATTGTGACCGGTTAATCCAAGTTTTAGGTAAATCCCCCAAATTTGTGGCATTGGATTTCAAGGTAGCCGAAAAAAATAGATAAAAAGAGAAACACACTTTTTTTTTTTTTTTTTTTTTTTTTTTTATTAAAACCAAACTTTCATTTCACTAAATGAAAAAACAGGCCAACAATGCCCCATCACTATGCATGATAGACATGCTACAGACTCCAATGACAAAACATAAACAAACTCAAAACAAGAAACAAGGATCAAATGAAAAGGTTCCAATCCAATCTATATTCGAGGTTGTTGTGCGAGCCAAATCGTGTGCATTCTTATTTTCTTCACGCCTGATCCAATGGAAGAAAAAACCTTGTTGGTCACGACGTAAGTCCTAGATGTCATTTATGACAGAACCCCCCTCCACTCCAATGACCGTCTTGTTTTCAATTGCGTTGAACACGTCCAGATTGTCGCACACAAATACAACGTTTCTCCAACCATGGTCAACAACGAATTTGATAGCGAGAAAAGCTGTCATAATCTCCGAGTTTTGAGGTTCGAGGTTACCAAGAAAATGCCTTTGCACACGAGCCACACACACAAAGAAATTAAAACAAAGCTGAAAATTTAATTAAATCACTATTTCTTCTTTTCTCTTGTAAGCTGCCTACCTTTGCAACCCCAAGTCAGTTCCAATCAAGGGTTGAATTGCATTTAAATTCGAAATGGACGAATTGTGGTTTGCCAATTTGTTCTTTGTGTGTGTTTTTATACTATATATTTATCAATTTACATTTCTAAGTAAAATTTACATATTTATTGTTTTCTTGTTAGATTTATATTGATAAAAATATTAAAACTTTTGACGTATCTATGCCTTGTCGGATCATGAAATTTTTGAAAATCTATGTTCCCGTCTACGTATCGTGTCGGATACGTATCTGCATGTCGTGTAACATAGTTTTAAATGCACTCCAAAAATTTATAAACAACTCAAAATGCATTGAGCCTATGGAAAAGTGGAAACACTCCAGCAAGAATAAAACAATAAACAAAACAAAGTCTTAAAAGGATCACTCTCCCGTTGTTCCTCCGGTACGGTAAACGATGTCCGACTACTTCCCGCCGGAGATGATCGAAAAAATCCTCCACAAACTCCCCGCCAAATCTTTAATTAGATTCACTACTGTTTGCAAAAGCTGGCGTTCGATTATAACAAGCCCCTCTTTCGTCTCCTCTTACCTCTACAAACCTATAAATGAAACCCTCCTTCTCCGGCAATACGATGAACACGACAATCAAGAACGCTATTCTCTTCTCGAAGTCTCCAAAAACAGACCCTTTACCATCACTTCTTCCTCACAACTCGAATTCCCACTCAAATCGCAAATGGCGTGCTTTGCTATTGTGGGTTCCTGCCACGGTGTCATGTGTTTAGGGGATTTCGCAAATGGTAGTCGACTTATCATTCTCTGCAACCCCTCTATCAAGAAACACGTTGTTTTACCAAACCCCACCATCAATCCGGAAAAAAAGCAGCCCTATTTTATTGTGATGGGATTTGGGGTTGTCAACCGTAATTTCAAGGTTGTTCGGTCATTTTCTATGGAGAACCTAGTGTTCGTCCTCACGTTGAGGCGGAGATTTTTACCATTAGGTCAGGGGGTTGGCGAAGGTTAGGAATTGATGATGTTAGGTTTCAAAATGTTGATTTGTCGTTCTCTCAGGTTTTCTTGAATGGGGCTATGCATTGGCTTGCGTGTGACTTATCTAGCAGTAATGTTTCTGTTCTAGTGTTTCTGGTCGACCAAGAGGTGTTTGATGAGATTCCGCTGCCAAATGCGTGTGCAACCAGAGATTCACACAACTTGTGTCTGAGGTTGCTTGGGGAATCTCTCGCTGTCATCAAGTTCAGTGATTGGTCTTGTGAAGTTTGGTTGATGAAGGAATATGGGGTTGAAGGATCTTGGACTAAGTTGTATAGCAACGAGGTGCTAGAAGGGGTGACGGATTTTGTGGCATTGCGTGACAACAGTGAAGCATTGTTGAGCACTGCTGCGTTTGAATTGGTTGCTTTTGATTTAGAGAATTTGGAGGCTAAAAAGCTTGGAAATCAAGGGACATACGAGAGCCAATTTAATGTGGAAGATCACGTCGAAAGCCTGGAATTGCTCGCATGCGAAACCTGAAATTGCACCAGTGTCGAGCAATGGTGCAGAAGAGGCCTTGATTTGATTGAGATGATAGATCTCTTGATTCCTCGCGGCCGGGCCGGCTTGGAAGCAAGCTAATGATGCTTACATTATTCTGCAACTTATCTGTTTTCTTGGATTGTGAAAATTGATCTTAGTAATAGGTAGTATTGTCCTAAAAAGTATGTTCTATCAGCTATTTAAGTTCTCATTAATGTTGAAGAATGTCAATTAATTTCTAGAATACAGATACTCTTTTTTGAACTAAAAGTTCGAATATATATACTCTATTGATGTTGTTTTGTAATGTTTTTAGATTGCGGCCTCGAGGGTCTTGGC
Source organism: Linaria vulgaris (assembly GCA_948329865.1). Taxonomy (NCBI): domain Eukaryota; kingdom Viridiplantae; phylum Streptophyta; class Magnoliopsida; order Lamiales; family Plantaginaceae; genus Linaria; species Linaria vulgaris. The sequence continues at coordinate 82,555,734 of OX415253.1, forward strand.
CTCCTATATTATATTTTAAGGCCATATATTAACAGTTAGATATTGTATTGTATAATTTGGCGTTGCTATTTTAAACAGGAAACGTGGTTATGCCAACAAGAAATTCAGAAACATTCATAAGTTCTATCGGGCATATAGATGGCCGTATAGATCTTTGTAAAATTCAGTCGCATGCCAAAGAAATTCTTCAACCTGATTCCCAGAAGAAAAATTGGAATATAGAGTTGGGGGATCGAGCTCTTATGGACTTATGTATGATAGCTTCAAAGTTGGCATACGAGAATGCTAAGGTTGTCAAGAACATTGTAGATCTTCATTGGCAGGTGGAATTCTAATTCTTTTTGCCTTTTTATCCACAATCATATGACTGTAGCCTGTGGTACTAACCATTGATGTCCTTTTCTTAAATCAGATGGACTTCTACGACTGCTGGAACGGTAAGACCGTTAGTTCATTCACAAGATGCTTATTGTCACTTCCACACAATTTATAGGAGTTTCAAACAAAAACACTTGAAAGCTAGTAAGAGTTATGTTGTGTTTTTAAATTTCATTAAATTTGGTGTGCTCGATTTCTCGTTGTGTTACAGATTATCAGAAAGAGATGTCAACCCAAGTTTAATCTTGTTGTGACAGGGCATTGTTTAGGTGGCGCCCTGGCGATACCGTTGCCAACCGTGCTGGTTCTGCATGAGGAGGAGGAGATCATGCAGCGTTTGTTAGGGCGTTTACACCTTTGGACAGCCTAGAATTGGTAATGGACAGATATGTAGTTTCATGCAAGATCATCTGGAACGTCCTGAATCTAAGTACTTCAGGGTAGTATACTGCAATGATGTTGTTCCGAGGTTGTCTTTTGACGACAAGACTTTCTTGTATACGCATTTTGGCATATGCTTGTACAATAACAGCCTCTATGTTGAGCAGGTTTGCCGTCTCTATTTATTATATTTGCCTTCTGCGTTTGTTGTTATATCTCTCTCTTCGTACTGTGAATTAACGGTTTTGTACCTTTTGCGGTCCCTTCACACTTACCGCACATTTTCCTCTGTTGATGGAAATGATCTGATATGCTATGACTTGCGATTGATATTACAGGATACAAAATAGTCTCTATGTGAAATACTTGGGAATCATAATTGGAAAATTGGACACTCGACGCCAATGTGTGTCGACTGGGATCCAGGCCTCAATATCGACATTTTGCCTGAAACAAAAAATTTGAAAATCTCTCATTCTATTTGTTCTTTTACTCCCATATTGCCGTAAGCATAGTAGCAATGTAAATATTTGTAAGATGTTCCTCAGAAGATTGAAAAGGATGTCTTATGCTTGTTATGAGATATATCTTGATTTCTTTCATTGATCAGAATTATATAAATGACTCGCTGGCCATGTCTTTGTCTGGGTCTGATTTTAGCACTCAATTGATTGGGCACTCAAAGCATATGAAGAATATATTGCTACATATATATATATATATATATATATCTATTGGACGTAAATTTCTCTGTCTTAAAATCAAATTCTCAATCAAAAATTGAGAGGTTTAAAGTAGTAACATGTGCAGCCTATATCTGTCATTATCTTTTGCAAATTCTGACATTACGTCTCCCTCTCTGATGTGGTGCAGAATGTTGATGAAGAACCAAACAGGAATGACTTTGGCCTAAGATACCTGATACCCGAGTATCTAAACGCTTGGTGGGAATTGTTAAGGAGTTTAGCGATGGGGTACATATATTTGCCGGACTACAAGGAATGTTAAGAATCATTTTTCCTAAGGAGGCTCGGATTTACACAGCCCCGTTGAATATGTAAACTCTGTTCGTCTTGGAAGAATGAGATCGTCTGTTGAAATGTCGTCGTTATAAAACATTTATACTCACACCCAAAATATGAGTGTCATGGAAATTTTTCTGTTTCTGGACTTTTAATCAATGTTGCTATGGTCTATGTAGTAGGGATGCGTTTGTTTGTGTGTCACGTTATTATGATTGTGGAATAAAAGGGTGATTGATTTGTTTGCGGTGTACCGTGTACCAATTATTTTGTTTGTGTAATTGTGTCTTAATAAAAGATACCATTGTTTTATTTTATTTTTGTTTTCATTTATAATTTCTTTTGTGTGGTATTTGAAATTTGCTGTATTGGATTTGGATGTATAAGAATTGTCGAAGTATGAACTGTTTTTGTCTTGTGGGTAGCATTGTTGGAGCACTAGAGTTGTATTAATCTTGTCATTGAAAATATATGTACTCAAATATTTTTCATGAGATATAAATACCACGAATTTGAATTTTATTCCGCTATTCAAATTGTTTTGATGTTAATCTTTGAATTTTATTTAATTAAATAAATAAAATTTAAGTGTTGGGCACTTGGGCCGCTGGACCGCTGTCATTAAGCCTCTCTAATAATGCATTGAGCTATATATATATATATATATATATATATATATCTTACAAAAACCCTTCCAGTTTTGCTGTTGTTCTGTAAAGATGTCCGACTACTTTCTGCCGGAGATTGTGGAAAATATCCTCTTGAAACTTCCGGCGAAATCTTTAATTAGATTCACAATTGTGTGCAAAAGCTGGCGTTCAATTATAACAAGCCCCTCTTTCATCTCCTCTCACCTCTACAAACCTCCAAACGAAAACCTCCTTCTCAGTCGTCGTTACGACAGCCAAGAACACCATTCGCTCCTTCAGGTCTCCAGAAGTAAACCCCTTGCCATCACTTCTTCCTCAGAACACGAATTCCCATTCAAATCACAATTTTGGAGCTTAATTGTTGGAGGTTACTGCCGCGGTGTCCTTTGTTTATCCAACGATAGTACGCACTCCATCATTCTGTACAATCCTTCTATCAATAAACATTTATTTTTACCAAAAGCAACCATCCATTGCAACTATCCCCGATTTTCTTCGCTGGGATTTGGAGTCGCCCATGATGATTTCAAGGTTGTTAGGTTGGTTTACTGTGGACTACCTGGTGTTACTAGGTTTCAGCCTGAGGCTGAGGTTTTTTCCCTTAGGGAAGGGAGGTGGCGGAGATTGGAGGTTGATGTTAGGCTTCGTAATCTTTTCTACGTGAGTTCTCATGTTTTTTTTAACGGGGCTATGCATTGGACAGTTGAAAATGAAGATGCTTCGATTCTGTTGTTTCGGGTTGCTCAAGAGGTGTTTGATGAAATTAAGCTGCCTAAGGGGTTGCCTATTGGAAAGGCTCATCACTTGACTATGACTTTGTTTGGAGAATCTCTTGCGGTGATCAGGTGTGGGGAAGGGTCTTGTGAAGTTTGGTTGATGAAGGAATATGGTGATGAAGGATCTTGGACTAGGTTGTATAGCTTCAAGTTGGTAGAAAGATTGTATAGACCACTGACATTGTGGAAGAACGGTGAAGCTTTAATGATCTCTCAGAGGAATGAATTGGTAGCTTTTGATTTAGAGAATGTGGAGGCTAAAAAACTTGGAATAAGAGGGATATCAAAAACATTTTACGTTGAAAATTATGTCGAAAGCCTGGAATTGCTGCTGGCAGGTGTATGTTGAAATCTAAAGGAGTTGAGCAAAGATGCGAAAGGATCTTGATTTGTGATGGTTGTCATATCGTTTAGGACTAAAAGCATTTTGAAACCAGAAAAAAAAAAGGGTATTGTTTACATTGTTCTGCAACTTATCTAGTTTTTTCAGACCTCGTATATTATCTTTTAGGGCCATATATGAACAGTATAATATCGTTTTTTTGTGTGTCAAATTTGAGATTTTGCAGCATGCTCCAAGCTAATTTTGACACCTCTTTAGGGCCATAACAAAAATTGGGTTTATGCCTAGTACGTATATTAAGTGCTGCTAATTATTTGAGTAAGAGCACCTCTAAAGTATCTTAAACTTAAAGATCTCGTCGAGGAGAGTTTCTCTTTCTATTTAGCATTGATAAATGTTTCATTTGTTCTCACTTCTTTGTAAAGAAAGCAGAACAGGGGAGGCTCTTTAACCTTCTCAGTGTTCATCAGCTGTTCAAGTCTCTTTCTGTTATGTCTTCTGTCTTCCGTCATTTATTTATGCACTGGAATGTGTGAAGTGTGCAGTGTAGCATGGATTAAAGTTTGTTTGAGGTTTGTCAAATCAGCTAAATATAACAGTTTCATGTAATTCTTAGAGATGTTTAGGAAAATGCTAGATTGCACGGATACGGATACGAGTATCGGTATCTGCCGGATATAGATACGTGGATATAATTTTTTTTAAATTGACAAGATACGATAGGTATGCGATACGTTAAATATTTATACTAATAATTATATATAGGGATATAATTTTAATAAAAATATCACATAATATTATATCTAATCATTTGCACAGTCATTAGTCACATACTATTATGAAGCATATCAAACTTTTGTGTGTTGTTCTTATTTGGTTTGAAATAGAGGGTTTTCACGATTTTATATTTAATTTTCTGAAAGATATTGCAATTTGGTTTTTGTTGGGCTTTTTCTAGTTTAAGAAAACTACCACACTACTCTTATAAATTGTTGATACGTATCGGATATTTCTCGGATACGCTTCACAGCGTATCCGATACGTGTATCCGTCTTTTTAATTATTTTTAATGCAGGATACGCCACGTGGCGTATCCGACACGTATCTGAAGAATATCTGGAGAGGATTAGTATCTGATACGTATCCGACACTGACCAGCTATTTTTTTGGAGTATCCGTGCAACATAGGAAAAATGTAATCAACCAGATCCTGCTACAACTTAGAGAGCCATATGTGAACATTTAGTTCTGATCCTGTGATTGGATATTAACAAAAAGGGCAATGATAATAAGCATACAGTCATTACATAATGTCTGTATGTACAAACACCATTTTTTGGCAAGTAAAAATATGATATTTACTTTAATAGTCCCTTTATTTGTTAGAAATATTAAAGTTATCATTATTTAAGAAGGTAACTTGCATATGGCAGGCAGGTAGCTATTAATTCTATTCAAGTCCTCAAAGCGCATTACATTATTATAACAAAGAGAAAACACTTACAGAACATTATCAACTTAGCAATCAATATTCACCTATCTTGAAAATTTGGAAAAAAGACACCAAACAACAAAACTTGGTGTATTGATTAACTTGTGTTCACGAAGAATATAAACATTTAGGATTTCTGTAATTAATATTGATGAATGAATTACTTTATTCATTAAAGATTGATAAATTATTATATTTCTCAATCAACAAACTAATTAGTTTTATGCAATCTATATTAATGTCATGTTTATTTGTACACTTACTATTTAGGTTGAAAATTGAACAACTTATATGATGCTTTTTGAATGACAGATTCAGAAGAAACTATGTAATTGTAAAGAAAAAAAAGATTTTGTGTAGATAAAAGTCAACATAAATAAAAAGAACAGCTTCTATTGAATTGATCAGTGTTAATAAAAAATATTGAAAAGCTACAAGATTACATTATAGACTTATAGTATGTATCTGTCAAATAAGAATCATTTGCTTCTCAAAAACATACAACCTTGATTGTGTTTAAGAAATTAACATCTAATCAATCTAGTTAGCAGAAATGCTTCATAAATCATGGATCAAATAAATTATGCCCGTCATTATGTGAAACTAGATTATTCCAACAATGTACCATGTAAGTTCCAAAACAGAGTAGTACTAAACAATATCAAGGGGGTATTTGCAAGAGCTTTTGAAAGCTCATTCTTCATAGCTTCTACTTAAAGTTACTTAAAATTGCGTTTGACATAAAGCTATGAGTGTCTGCAAATCCTTCTTTAAAAGTAACTTAAAGCAGATTAAGTTAGTTTTATGGTGTTTGCAATAACTAGATAAAAACAGATTTTGAACCTTTATTAAAATACAATAATCTTTAATTATTCTTATTGAAATTATAGATATAGAAATATTAGTCGTTCACTCACATTTGCATAATCATGAGGTGGATAGTTTATGTTAAAATTAAAATAATTTAAATTTATTATAGAGTAATCAATATATATGTTTATTACATTACAATATACAAGTTGTTTGGTATAATTACATCGTGCATATATCCTCTAGAAATAATAACTATATCGAAAACATGTTAATATAATAATGTCGCACATGTTGTTGTTAAGTAAATAATTTTTTTTCTTTTTTTAAAAAAATTATTTTTTTACTCTAAAAATATAAAATAATAAAAAATAAGACCGTGTTAATAAGGAAAGAGAAAAATTATGGGATTTATTTGAGGATAAAATTGGATATTTAGAGAAATTTTAGGAATTAATAAGTCTAAATAAGATATTCATCAAGATTTTGGGGAGAAGCTCCTTATAAAAGCACCTCATGACATGTTTATTGTTTTTTTTTTTGACTTTGACTTTTTTTAAGATAAGGGGAAGCAAAATATTTTCCGGTCGGGATTTAAAGCAGCAATTACAAACACTCATTAAATGATTTTCACTAACTTAAAGCCCATAAGGAGCTTTTAAAAGCTCTTGCAAACACCCTGGAAATACCATTTTCAGGTTTATATTCACAATCTAACATTAACTAACTTTAAAACCCAAGGCATAACGACATTTACAAAATTACCTTAAAAAAACATACGGGTGAAGTATTAGATTGCGCATCAGCTCAGTCAACGAAGTCACAAATTTGCGAAGACAAAAACAAGGTATGGAAATGTAGGTCAATAACTGCATCAAATTGAATCGCTTACAACAAATTAAGTTACAAAGTCGAAGATTTACCTGAAGTAGTAGCGCACTGAAAGAGATTAAGAGCTCGTTCTTCGCAATTAGGGTTATGGGATGTACTCAGTTTTGATTTGGGCGAAAGAATAAAAATGAATGATTTTGATTTTGTTAAGCCTGATTAGTTTTGGAGGCTGAAGTTTTCATTTACTTTTAGTGGCAAAATTGTCATTCAGGCGAAACAGCATTTGCAACTGTTCAATGATGTTTCAAAAAACGTATTGATGAGCCCGGATTAGAAAGGCTGATGAAGCTTGGGTCACTCTTATTACCCACCGAAGATCATGTTATAAATATGGGCCACCAAAGCTGAAAAACGCACTGTTGAAGATGGATAAAAATATCTTAAAGGACCTACAATGCCCAACCAAACGAGCCCTAAGCCTACCCAGATTTGGTGTGTAAAAGCTCCCCTAGAAAACAGATGGTCACAATTCTCAGTTTTCAGGTTACATGAATGTGCAAAAGGCATCGCTGTTTGGTAACGTTATCTCTTTTTTGAGCAGATTACTTCTCGCTGGAATCCTATAAAAAATCACTTTCCACTCAAGCGCCTTCATCTTTAATAGAGCCTGAATTCTCCACAATGACATGACGAGATGATCTTGGGGGAGAGTTATCAATTGGTGAGAGCTCTCAATAAGCAAATTTCACCATGAACATACTTGCCTCTTCTTTTTTCCCCACCTATCCGAAAACTGAGGTTCCGGACAGAAACTATCGACCAATCTTTGCAACTCGTCAAATCTAGTCTTGCTCCCAAGAGAAAAAGCTTCTTCTCCAATAGCCATTTTCAAGTCCAACCTTGTGTTGTCCATTCACCTTTTCCAACAATTATTGCACTCTTGTTAGTTGCGATACTAAAGAGTCGACTAAATATAAGAGGAAAAGGTTCGCCGAAAACTCACTTATCCTTCCAAATGGATGTGCTAGCTCCATCGCCAACTTGCCTTCATATATAAACCATGATTCATTGCAACAATCCGTATCTAAATTCATCTAGTTCTTCCACCAAATTGATGAGTTCGACGATCTCTGCCTCTATTAAAATTGGATGGTCTAATAACTTTACAGTACTTGGCTTCAAGGATTTTAACCACAAAGAATCACTACCTTGGAAAATTTTCCATTTCCGCTTAGACTTATGTCAAAACGTTGAATGTCTTTAATACCGAGTCCACCCAATGCCTTATGTTTACAAATTTGTTCCCACTTTATCCACAAGACTTTTTTAGACTCGACATTGCCTCCTCACAAAAAACGCCTTTGAATTTTTGTGAACTCCTTTATCACCTTCTTTGGTGCTCTGTAAAAGGACAAAATATAAAGAGGTAACTTCACAATTACAGGATTCACAAAAACATATCTTCCTCCGAAAGAAATATGACTGTTGGTCCAACTCGAGAGTTTATTAACAAGGGAGAAACTTGTTGGTTGCCAAGTTTTCAAACATTTATTTCAATGATGCTACTTTTTAGGAAATTCACTTTGAGGCCTCAAATAAGCTCAAAAATTCTGAGAATGACCTTAATTGCCCAAACACTTGAGATGGAACTTTCATAAAAGATAACCGTATCGCCCACAAATTGGAGGTGAGTAACCTCTAGTTCATTGTCACCAAGAACCAAACCTTTAAGAATATTTTTCCTTGACACCAGCTTTGATCAGTATTTCAATACCTTTTGCCGAAATATTGAAAATGAAGGATGATAAAGGATCTCCATGTCTCAGTTCCTCGGAGGGAATAAATTGCTATGTATGAATCCCGTTAACTAGAACCGAGACTGAAGCCGAGTGCATGCATTCCATGATCCAACTTTGTCATTTCTGACAAAACCCCAAAAGTCCCATCATTTTCGAGAGATATGTCCAATTCATGCAATCAAAAGTTTTTTTTCAAAATCAACTTTAAACGTAAATCCTTGTTTTCTTGAGTTTGATAAATATTTAACATTAAATTATAAAACATAACTTAAATTAGTGAAATGAACAAATTTGGAGGACAAAAGGTCAAAAACTGTAAAGCTCCCTACTCTTTTTAAAGCATAAAAAAAACTAAAATTGGAAATATAATAATTTAGTATTGTTAGAGAATCAAAATTAGAACTGTGATTATTTTAGAGTACTAAAAACGACTCGAAGTATGATTAATTTTTAAAAAAAATAGTTACTATAGAGGGAGGACCTACTATAAAGTCAAAAATCCCATGATCAAAGAAAATGTTATTCTATTAGCCGAAAGTAATTTCGCCCAATTTGTAAACCCTACAGACAGAGACACTCTTCAGTTCAGCTAGATTCTCTGCTATTTATTTATTGTTGAGTAACGATATGTCCGACTACTTTCCGCCGGAGCTCATCGGAAAAATCTTCCTAAAGCTTCCGGCGAAATCTTTAATCAGATTCACTACGGTCTGCAAAAGATGGCGTTCAACTATAACAAGTTCCTCTTTCATCTCATCTTACCTCTACAAACCTACAAATCAAACCCTTCTTCTCCGGCGATACGACGTTAGCGACGACCTTGACCAGTATTCGCTCCACGAAGTCTCCAGAAATAAACCCCTTACCATCACTTCTTCCTTAGAACTCGAATTCCCACTTAAATCACGATATTGGTGCTGGAGGTTACTACCGCGGTGTCATTTGTTTATCCAACAATAATAACCGAACCATCGTTCTGTGCAATCCTTGTATCAATAAACATTTCGTTTTACCAACGGCCACCATCCATTCGGATTGGCCCCGATTTGTTGAGCTGGGACTTGGAGTCGCGGATGATGATTTCAAGGTTGTTAGGTTGGTTTACACTGTAATGGATAGTGCGGATAATAGGGCTAGAGTTAGTCGTACTCATCCTGAGGCGGAGGTTTTTTCGCTTAGGGAAGGGAGGTGGCGGAGATTGGAGGTTGATGATAGGTTTCGTAATCTTGACGGCGTTGAGTCTCATGTTTTCTTTAACGGGGTTATGCATTGGATCCAGTACAAGGAAAACCCAGTTAAAGATGAAGATGATGTTGTTAGGTATTTGAGTCGACAAATACGCGCCCCCAGGATTTGCCCATTGTGGATATACGAAGCAAATACGAATAAAATATGACGATCGTAACAACACAAGGATTTTACGTGGAAACTCCAAAACCGGAGAAAAAACCATGGGGCTCGAACGAAAAATACACTATGTAGAAAATTGTTACAACTACACAATTTCTCGCTCAACCCAACCGATCCCCACAGAGCCTTTATACCCGTAACACTCCCCGAATATACCTCACACTAATATAGAAATATTACAAGAAGAAATAAGTGAGTATTACACAAAAGAACTCTAAATTGGGATGGTTTAGAATGGGGAAGGGGATTGGTATTTATAGGCTAACATTTCAACTAAAATAATGCTAGATAATCAAATCTTGCACTAATCAATTAGTGTTGCACCATAACCACCCCATTTTGATAATGTTTGCTGCACTATACATTATCAAAATGAACCGCCCCAACAATCTCCACCTTGAAGATGTGATTATTAGTGACTAATCACGTCTTCAAAATCATCTTCACTCCGGCCTTGGGCAATCGCATACCCACTCCGCCTCAGAAGATATCCATAGCTCCCGCTATCACTGCAACCACAGTCGTACTTTTAGAAGTACCATGCTCCACCATAAAGCATAATCACTCAGAATAAACCAATTCCAAGAATGTCCCTTTTCGGCCCATATCGAACATTAACCTGCTGATAGGATGGTGCAACTTCCACTTTTGGCTCCTCCAGAAGTCATCAGCCCGCCGACATGTATATATCACACCTTGCATTAACGCCAAAAGCAATGCCCGTGTGCACACTAGACCCACTAACATTAACGTCCTGTCTCATGGCAACTTTTAGGGTCTCATGCCATCAGGACGAGCATGCCGCTTACAGAACTTCAGAGTCACTGCAATAAGCAATGTTAGTATCTCCTCCAGTGTTTCCCTTTGATGCCTCGGAGCCACTTGCCGAACCGGCTCCCTTTGTTGGACAATTTCTTCTAACGTGGCCAGATTGTCCACACCGCCAACACACTTTCGTCCTAGAGTTTGTCTTCCTGCCATCGTAAGTCACCAATGCATTGTTTATATGCGAACCGTTACCCCCTCTAAGCCTCCTCTCTTCAGACAGAAGCTTGCCCGTAACTTCAGAGAGATTGATTTTCTCTTTCCCATGAATCAATATCAGTTTCATGTGTTCGTACGAACTTGGAAGAGACAAGATGAGTCTCAGGGCTTGATCCTCCTCATCAATTGCAACTCCAATGGATTCAAGCTCAGCAACGATTCCGTTCAGAACACTCAGATGATCTGAGATACTTGCACCCTCCGCCATTCGCAGTGTGTGAAACTACTCTTTTAGGTACACACGATTCGACACGCCCTTCGTCTGGTACAACTCCTCTAATTTTTCCCAGAGCCCCTTAGCCGAAGAAATTCCATGCACATTCGCAAGAATGTTTTTGGCCAGACACAGACGAATTGCGCTCGCAGCTCGCAAATCTAGATCTTCCCACTCATCATCGTCCACCACAGCTTTTATACCAGCTGCTTCGGAACTCGTGCTAGTAGTGCCGCTACCTTTAGCGACCCTTCCTTTTAAAGCCTTGTGTAACCCTGGCTGAATCAACACATCCCTGACTTGAACTTGCCACAAGCCAAAGTTGATTTTTCGGTCAAATTTTTCAACGTCAAATCTCACCGCACTCGTACCCTTGCTTCCTGACATTGCACCAGTGAGCCTTGGTGAATTTCAAGTAGATCTGAATAGCACAAAGTAAACCCCCGGAAAGAGATAGCTCGTCTTTCCAGACAGGATTTCAAGGTTCCCAGGTAATTGGTGGGGTCACAACGGTCCCGCTTAATAACCAATTACCTTTGACAGAACCGCCTTTATCAGCGCGTATTCACACTACTATCACACCAGAGCTCCACCCCAACAAAAGCTCCACCTCCAGCAGTACCCGAGCTCTGATACCACTTGTTAGGTATTTGAGTCGACAAATACGCGCCCCCAGGATTTGCCCATTGTGGATATACGAAGCAAATACGAATAAAATATGACGATCGTAACAACACAAGAATTTTACGTGGAAACTCCAAAACCGGAGAAAAAACCACGGGGCTCGAACTAAAAATACACTATGTAGAAAATTGTTACAACTACACAATTTCTCGCTCAACCCAACCGATCCCCACAGAGCCTTTATACCCGTAACACTCCCCGAATGTACCTCACACTAATATAGAAATATTACAAGAAGAAACAAGTGAGTATTACACAAAAGAACTCTAAATTGGGATGGTTTAGAATGGGGAAGGGGATTGGTATTTATAGGCTAACATTTCAACTAAACTAATGCTAGATAATCAAATCTTGCACTAATCAATTAGTGTTGCACCATAACCACCCCATTTTGATAATGTTTGCTGCACTATACATTATCAAAATGAACCGCCCCAACAGATGTTTCGATTCTGTTGTTTCGGGTTGCTCAAGAGGTGTTTGATGAAATTAAGCTGCCAAAGGAGCTGCCTACTGGAATTGATCATCGTTTGACTGTGACTTCCATTGGAGAATCTCTTGCGGTGATCAGGTGTGGGGAAGAAGGGTCTTGTGAAGTTTGGTTCATGAAGGAATATGGTGATGAAGAGTCTTGGACTAGGTTGTATAGCTTCAAGTTGGTAGAAATGATGACGGATTTAGTGGCATCACGCCAGAACGCTGAAGTGTTGATGGGCACTCTGGGGTTTGAATTGGTTGCTTTTGATTTAGAGAATTTGGAGGCTAAAAGGCTTGGAATACGAGGGGTAAGAAACGCATTTTATGTCCAAGACTATGTCGAAAGCCTGGAATTGCTGCTGACAGGTGTAAGTGAAAATCTAATGGAGTCGAGCGAAGATGAGGAAGAATCTTGATTTGTGATGGTTGTCATATTGTTTAGAACTGAAATCATCTTGAAACCAGAAAACCGGTATTGTTTACATTGTTCTGTAACTTAGCTAGTTTGTTTGATCACGAACTAAATTGATCTTAGTTTGAGATTTGAGTCGTATTGTCCTGAAGTATGTTGAATCAACTACATAATTTCTCGTTCATGTTGAAGAATGTGAATTAATTTGTGGAAAGCAGATAACTATTTGAGTACTAACTGTTCTAGCGTATTTGTATTGATGTTGCTTTGTGATATTGAGATTGCAACCTCCAACGTTTAGACCTCGAATATTATCTTTTCGGGCCATATATAAACAGTATGATATCTTTTTTTTTTTCAAATTTGAGGTTTTGAGCTTGCTCCAAGCTAATTTTGACACCTCTTTAGGGGCCATAACAGTAATTGGGGTTTATGCCTAGTACGTTGATAAAAGCTCTCGAAGTATCTCAAACTTAAGACTTGGTCAAGGAGAGTTTCTCTTTCTATTTGACGTTGATAAAAGTTTCGTCTGTTCTCACAAGATGCAAAGAAAGCAAAACAAGGGAGGCTTTCTTACCTTCTTCGTATTCATCAGCTGTTCAAATCTCTTTCTGTTATGTCTTCCATCAACTTATCAATGCACTGGATTGTCTTGAAGTGGAATAAGATCTGGTTATATTTGCATGTGCAGTGTTTATCCTCACAAGGACCTAAATTAGTGATTCTTTTCTTGATAGAGTTCAATCTGCTGCACACCTTTCTTCTATTTAGTTATGGCTCCCTAGAGAATATGTCTTGAGTAACACGAATAAAATTTGGGGAAATTTTAACTTGAGTTGTAGTATGGATTGAAGTTGTGTTGGAGGTATGGTAGATAAGCTAAATATAAGAATAATATCTTGTAATCTTTCGATATGTTTAGGAAAATGTTATCAATTAGATCATAGTTAGGGTGCCATATATGAACATTTAGTTCTGATGAAGATCACAAAAAGAAATCCCTTCTGATCCTGTGATTGGATGATGATAACTAAAACCAGTACTAGTGTTTCCTTTCAGCCTCACAATTGTTTCTCATTATTCATTTGTAATTAGTTTGGCAGAGGCTATTGGCAATATCTAATATTGAAGAGGTGCTTTAATTTGCTCTTCGCGCACATACATTGAAAGTATCTCCGGTGCTATCAAGTAAAGTAACTTAAACTAAAGAAACTCGCGTTCCACGGCCCAATTTTTATAATAATACTAGCAACTTTGACACACGCGGAGACCGCGTGTAATTAAACTAATCTTAATTAAAAAAAAAATTGTAACACTTAGATATTGTAGGATATGCTTTAAGATAGTTTATAAAGTATGCTTAATAGTTTATGTAAAGTAATATAATAAAAATGAATTAGTAGATACTCAATTACAAATTTTCAATTTTGTTTATTCGTTTTAAACTGCAAAAGTAAGAAAAAAGAACTTTCAAATAATCTTGGAGCTACTTAAGAATGTGAACATCAGCCTCAAAATTTGATTGAAGGAGCACGTGAATTGTTTGGTGACAAAGCTCCTTTTGAGAATAATTATTTTGCAAAAAAAGAAGAAAAAAGGGAAAAAACATATATAAATTACGTACTCTTCCCAAACGAAGAAAAATAAACAATTAATTTTTTTTATGGATACTGTTATTTCAACTTTGTAAACAAACCGCATGAGCTGAAAAATACATGAAATTTGTTTTTTTTAATTACCTGCGAGCACAATTTCCAGCCAATAAACATGCCTTAATTAAATTTTTAATGTCCCAAAAGTTAAGTAGGGATATTTTGAGATATATTATGATTTTATTTGCCGATAAAATTAGAAGTGGGGTTACACTATTCTAATTACGCACATATAGTGAAAAGTTCAGCACAATACGGAACAGAGTCCCATGATCAAGGAATCATCTAAGTATCAATTGATGGAAGAGAAACTCAAAATTTTGCCCAACAAAGTATTCTTTTAAGGCCTAATATTTCCAACTGGAGACGTATAATTACTAAATATGACTCTTACTACATTGCGACGATGATAATTGATAATTATATTTCTCAATGAACAAACATTGATGCTCAATTATGTACGAAAAGTCTTCTAGGAATATGAAAAAAAAATTAACATACATTTATCGAATTAGATGAAACACATTATCATCCTAAAATAATGTGAAGTCCTAAACCCGATAAAATTTAGAGAAAAACGCAAAACTATACCCAACTTATAGGCCTTTTTGCGGAACTATACCCAACATTTAAAAAGTTGCAAAACTATACACAACCTTTGCATTTAGTTCGAAACTATACCTAACGTTTATTTTCGGGCCAAAAACGTCATATAAGTTTCGAACTAAATGTAAAGGTTGGGTATAGTTTTGCAACTTTTTAAACGTTGGGTATAGTTCCGCAAAAAGGCTTATAGGTTGGGTATAGTTTTGCGTTTTTCTCTAAAATTTATTGAAAAAAAAAACCGTAGAATGCAGTACTTATATTTGTACCAATTAGTAGTTCTTGCTATTCAAAATAGACAAATTAACAAAAAATTTAATGCTAACATACTTGAAAAGTGAAACCCAATCTGCAAAGTCAGAAAGATGCAATACATTAAAAAAGCCTATAGTTTGTAGAAATAGGAAGATTCTAGTCAAAGAGTTTCCAGGAAAAAAAAAAAACCTGCAAAATTGTATCAAAATCAAACCACTACCTTGTTGCTTCTCCTTCCTCCTCAAATTATAAGAAGAAGAATCTGTAAAATCAAACTTTATTAGTTAGCAATGCATAAAATAAATTTAACCAAAACCATAAAACGTGACACGAACTATGAGTTAAAGATTCGCATGCCATGTGTGGGATAAAAAGAGAGGAAAACGTGAAGTATCAAATCTCTGAATTTGCAGACTATGTGAGAGAAATGGAACTATGGTAAAAATAAGTTGGAGAAAAATGTGGAAGTGGGTGAAATTTTCAGATTCGGGTTAAGATATTTTGAAGTTGCATAGGATATTCAAAATTTTAATATGAGTGGGGGTGACATACGTGGGGTGGCAGTTGCAACTTGCATTTCATAAATTTAAATTTCAGTCCTATAAACCGTGTCGCTAAAGAAAAAAAAAATCCTATAAACCGCCCGCAATTTTAGAGGAGATTATATTTGAACCCCTAGAGCTGTGCACAAAGTTGGTTTTAAGTGG
The DNA here is from genome assembly GCA_948329865.1 of Linaria vulgaris. Taxonomy (NCBI): domain Eukaryota; kingdom Viridiplantae; phylum Streptophyta; class Magnoliopsida; order Lamiales; family Plantaginaceae; genus Linaria; species Linaria vulgaris. The sequence goes on from OX415253.1 coordinate 82,571,674, forward strand.
GGGCAATTTAGGCAATGCATATTTTGGTATCATAACTTCCGTTTTGTGAGTAAAAACAGCCTTCCCTTAGATAAATAGTATAGATAACATAGGGCGTGGATCTAAAAATGAAATTAAACATAAACAAGAGAAATAAAGAAACAATCAAACCTTCATAAATAATGATAAGTACCACATGCTAAAATTTCGAGCTTTCAACGGATAGAATATGCTTAAGCCATGTGATGATAGATTGTCCGATTTTAAAAGAAAGAAAGAAGGCCACATTGGACCAAACACGAAACTAGTTTTTCGTATTCGATAAAGATTATACTAAAATGCCACACCACACCCTTCATTCCAAATGTACTTAGTCCTATAAATCACGAGTAATTTTTTCATTTATTGTTAGCAAAAATATTTATTTGAGCTCTCTGAGAATAATTAAAGTTTATGTGAACTTGTCTATGGGGAGAATTAATCATAATTCATAATACATTATTAACCAGTTAAAGATACGTTATGATTTTTCCAAAACGAATCTAATGTGATTTACGTAAACATATATATTCACCTACCATGTGTACCATTTCGATATACATGATATGGTATAATTGATGTTTCGAGTGAATATGTTTTTCTATTATCTATCCACAAAATGACATTTTCGAGATTATATCTCAAATAGATTAATGAAGAGCAAAATTTCCGTTATCTTCTCGCTTTATTACTTGAACTTGTGCCCTTGCGAAAGTCATGTAATTGCTAAAGTAGTCATGCACAAAATTACATACAAGTTACCTCTACCTCGGTCTTGTGTACAATAAATGTTCTACTTATAGAGCGATCGAGTAAGGTAAAGTTTAATGGTGCATTTACATAATTAAGCAGAATATGTCTGAATATTAGCTACTTATAGAAAATTACACATGTAAGTGTAAAGTTTGACCCCTTCATAAGAAAATACATTTAAACTCGAGAATTGTCTATGACCAAAATGGACCTATTCACGAGAATACAAAAATGCAGGAGAGTGACTAAGTGGATACAGTTTCTTTTGGTTTACATCATAGACTGAACAATTCAAGATGTGTTGTAGTCACCTGCCAAGTAAATTCAATGTATTCAACTATGGAAGGCCCAAGGCCCAAAGCTACCATATTTAAGCTCATTGCTTGAACTCGCGAGAATGTAGGCATTTAACTTTGATGCATGTGGGAGAACTACTGTAAAACAATTATTATGCTTGAGAACCCACAACCACTACGTACCTTTCGAGTATACACTAAGTAAATCCTAATTTCAGAAAACTACTGTAAAATATTATTATGAACAATATTTGACAATTTATTTAAATAAGGTGAGACTTAATCATCGAGATTTGTTAGCTTAAAATAATATATATTGTGTAGTCGATCTAGTCCATTTAATTTCTAAAAGCTAATTTGAAATGAATGAAAAATTAAATGTTGAAGTTAGCTACACTACAAAAAATTATCTTGAAAACCAAATGGGTGGGATGGTGGCTTCACATGGAAAGTTTAATCTTGTTTTGTTAATTATACTTGTTATTTATTTTGGATTATGTTTCGATCCTTTAAAGTACACGAGGACGACATACATAACGTAGGCCATAGATTCAAAGCACATGCGCACATGCCATTGCCATCATTGTCTGTTACGCACGACCTTGGCCTTGACCTAGTCTTGGGTCTTTGTTTGAGGTCATGGGTCTGGGCGTTCTTTAAATAATTTTTCTTTTTGAACATAATTTAAGTATGAAACTAAATTTTAACAAATATAATAGATAAATTTTTTGATATTTGTGCGACATTAGCAAGTTACAATTGAATCAGTGTATCTAATTTTTGAAAAAAATTTATAGTTAACGAGCAATCGCATGTATATACAGTCAACGACAAACAACCACAAAGCACACATTTGGTAACGTATGGTTGCACACGATCAACACCAAAATAGTGTGACATAGATTTGACGTGTCCGTCGAGTAAGCTAGCTTTTTGTAATTTATAAATAGACACCATACTTAAAAAAACTGTCACTTGATGAACCAAAATTTGAATTTGTTCCTTTTTTTTTCTTAATAGGATGAAAGTGTGTTTTGTTTGCTTTCGAAATGAATTAGTTGAAAATATTTTCGTTAAATCAATTAACTTATTCTTGTTATTGTGATGTAGTAAAGTATTTTATATATTTTTTATTTACCAATTAATATACTTATAATTATGAATGGAACATTTAAATTTATTTATGATTGAATAAAAGAGCACCTGATTCTCGTTCTGCGATGTGTAGGTTTAACAGGGAAAAATAAACTTTGGTTTTTAAGTTGACACACCTTTTTGTTTTGTTTTTCCTACTTTAGTTCCTCAATTTGGAGTTACATAAAATTAGTCCCTATGTTGGATCAGGAATTCAATTTTAGTCTCTCTCTACCAATCAGGAAATTTATAAAAGTACCCAAATTGTGACCGGTTAATCCAAGTTTTAAGTAAATCCCCCAAATTTGTGGCATTGGATTCCAAGGTAGCCGAAAAAAATAGATAAAAAGAAAAACACTTTTTTTTTTAAAACCAAACTTTTATTTCACTAAATGAAAAAACAGGCCAACAATGCCCCATCACTATGCATGATAGACATGCTACAGACTCCAATGACAAAACATAAACAAACTCAAAACAAGAAGCAAGAATCAAATGAAAAGGTTCCAATCCAATCTATATTCGAGGTTGTTGTGCGAGCCAAATCGTGTGCATTCTTATTTTCTTCACGTCTGATCCAATGGAAGAAAAAACCTTGTTGGTCACGACGTAAGTCCTAGATGTCATTTATGACAGAACCCCCCTCCACTCCAATGACCATCTTGTTTTCCATTGCGTTGAACACGTCCAGATTGTCGCACTCAAATACAACGTTTCTCCAACCATGGTCAACAACGAATTTGATAGCGAGAAAAGCTGTCATAATCTCCGAGTTTTGAGGTTCGAGGTTACCAAGAAAATGCCTTTGCACACGAGCCACACACACACACCATTCTAATCCCGAAAAATAGCTCACATACTCGACTCCCCCAAGTCCTCAAAAATGGTGCCATCAAAATTACATTTAAGCATAGGCTTGCACAGCGGCATGCACCGAAAATCATCACCACGAGTCGTCGGATCTGGTAAAGTGTAAAGATCAACCCACTATTTGTGATATGCGCTGCAAAAAGAAACCATCTCCCCCCGCGTAGCCTCCTTTTCCCCCCGCTAAAATTCTATTGCGATTTCCCTATAAGGCCCACATGATAATAGAATTCCTTTACACCCATGCTTTAAAGGCACGTAGACTCCAATCCTTGATACATTTCCGCTCTCTAATTCTGGCGACAAGAGGAAATTGAGATTAGGTATCCATTGCCCGTCCTAATACCTGTGTGTCTCTGCATACGGATATTTGGTATGTGCAGGACAGAGAGTGGACAACGAAGTCTCATTTTCGACAAATGGTGATACCTATCCCCCATCCACCGCTAACCAGGACTATTAAAACAAGTCCAGCAAGAATAAAACAAAAAACAAGAAGTTTCAGTATGTCAATGATCCAAAGATTTTTTTTTTCTCCATTTGTTGGCACATAATAGTTTCCTTTATGAAGTTTTGATGTTGGGCTGGACCGCTGGAGTCCCTTTTCTAACCGTTAAACCTCTCTAATAATGTATTGAGCTATATAAGAATGTATTACAAAACACTATTAAAAAAAAAAGGATAGTCCGGTGCGCTAAAGCATCCCCGCAATGCGAGGGTCTGAGGAGGGGTCCCACCACAATGGTGTATAAGGGGCAAGCCTTTCCCTGACAAATTTTTGACAAGAGGCCGCTCCTAGGACTTGAACCCGTGACCTCTCAGTCACACAACAACACCTTAACGGTGCGCCAAATCTCCCCTTTATATTACAAAACACTATTCACATTAGGAAATGAAAAGTTTTAAAGCAGTCATGCAAAATGCAAAAAATTAGCACTGCATGCATTGAAAAGTAATGCGCACATAACTATCAAAACTCATATAGATTAAGTTAACTCAAGAAAAGCCAGTATGCAGAAATTATAAATAGTACCAAATTGCATTTTTTTATACTAAAAAATGCTTCATTAGTAATACGAATGATCCACCAACGATAACCCTCCGTCACAAAAAATATTTACAGAAAAATCAAAATAAAGAACAATCTCCTGCCGAGAGTGTTCCCATGCCACGCAGCCAGATGGTGAGCTGCAAAATTACACTGACAAGAAATAAAATTCAAATACCATTTAGTCCAACATTCTAAAATTTTCTAATTCTAGCACAAGATTAGCTTCGTGATCATACGGATAAGCATTTGAGCATCAGTTTCAAAAATAACCATGTCGTTTATTTGATCGTGCGCAATGTTTATCGCTTCCAAGAGTGTTATTGCTTCTGCCATAACTGAGTTAAGGCAATCTACGATTTTAGTGAAGCATAGCGTCACCGAACCATTCTCATTTCTAGCCATGACTTCCGCTGTCATCGGTCCTTCCTTAAATGCCGCATCCGAGTTAAAAAATTTCCAGATGTCCCCAGCAAATTGCATTGGCCTGTACCAAACAGTCCAGCAAGAATAAAACAAAAAGAAAATAGGAAATGACGTATCAACGTATTAGTTTCTTTTCTTTTCTTTCTTTACTCTAAACGTATTAATTATTAGTCGAAATTGATACTAACCCCCAATTTGTAAAACCCTTACACTCCTCAGCTCTATATTGTTGCTCTTGTTCGGTAACAATGTCCGTCTGCTTTCCGTCGGAGATTGTCGAAAAAGTCCTCCTTAAACTTCCGGCGAAATCTTGAATGGGGTTATGCAATGGCTTGGGTACAAGTGTGACGAAGTTTCCATTTTGTTGTTTCACGTTGCCCAAGAGGTGTTTGATGAAATTAATTTGCCAAAGGGGCGGGGGCTGCTTATTGAAAATGTTCCTCGTTTGACTATGACTTCCATTGGAGAATCTCTTGCGGTGATCAGGTGTGGGGAAGAAAAGGTCTTGTGAAGTTTGGTTGATGAAGGAATATGGTGATGAGAAGGGTCTTGGACTAGGTTGTATAGCTTCAAGTTGGTAGAAGGGGTGATGAAGTTAGCGGCATTACGTGAAAACGGTGAAGCATTGCTGGCCACTAAGAGGTTTGCTTTTAGAGAATTTAGAGACTAAAAACCTTGGAATAGGAGGTATAGCAAACTCATTTTGTGTTGAAAATTATGTCGAAAGCATGGAATTACTGACTGGGGAAAGTGGAAATCTAAAGGGGTTGAGCGAAGGTGAGGAAGAGGACTTGATTTAAGATGGTGGTCGTATCTTTGGGGGCTGAAAGGATTTTGAAAGAAGTATTGGAAGACAAGGGATATAACTCTATAAGAAAAAGATATTGTTTACGTTGTTCAGCAACTTATCTAGTTTGTTGGATCACCAACTAAATTGATCTTAGTTTGAGACTTGAGTCGTATTGTCCTCAAGTACGTTGAATCAGCTCTATAACTTCTCGTTAATGTTGAAGAAGAATGTGAATTCAGTTTTAGAAAGCAGATAACTATTTGAGTAGTAAGGGTTCTAGCATATTTGTATTAATGTTGTTTTGTGATATTTGAGGTTGCAGCCTCCCCGGTTTAGACCTCCTATTATCTTTTAGGTCCATATATGGACAGTATGATATCAATTTTTTTTTTGGGGTCAAATTTGAGGTTTTGCAACATGCTCCAAGCTAATTTTCACACCTCCTCGTTAGGGCCATAACAGTAATTGGGTTTATGCCTAGTACGTATATTAAGTTAAGTGCTGCTAATTCTTTGAGTAAGAGCACCTCCGAGTTTCCGACTCTAAAGTATCTTAAACTTAAGATCTCGTCGAGAAGAGTTTCTCTTTCTATTTTGGGGTAGTTAATGATGGAACGTTTATTAAAGAAAATAAAATTAGCTTACCTTTAATAGTGTATTGTATAAAATATTTAACTGATAAGAATAAATTCATGTTCGATTTAACATATATATATGTATGTATAAACACCGATTAAATCTAAAGTCTCCAATCCATCTCCTCCCCACCCAACCTCTCATCTTTCCATGAATTAATTAAATAATAATTCTAATTTTAATTAATTCTGCGCGTGGAAGAAGAAGAAATCCAATTAAGGGTATATTTAATTTCTTTCAAGGTAATGTATGTGATTTAGTTTTGTGCAATTACTTTCTCATATATCTGTTTGTGTGTGTATGATTGATTATATTGTAAAAAAAAGGCGCCCTGGTCTTTGTTTTGTATTATCTGAAAATTTTGTTAAATTATGTACTTGAATTGTAAAGATCTGAACTTTGTTCAAAGTTGTAGTGTAGGGTTCTTGTGTTTCTTTTGTTCTCTTTCATGACCAAAAAAAATTGTTAAATTAGGTACTTGAATTGTGAATATCTCTGAACTTTGTAGGATTAAAAAAAAGGGGCTAAAATTTACCTAATTCCAATAGGAATGAATGTGTAAGAAAAGAGGTCTATTAGGACTCAAAGAGACTAACAAACACCCCTGCCCCCTACTATTAACAGACACAACCGGATTAGTAGTGCTCAACTCATATACTCACTATATATATTTGTTTTAACAACGTATATACATAATATGGATTCCATCTTAAATACTGCCTGCTTTGTAGGTTGGAAGATGAGTAGTTCAAGTGCTTCTGCTACTACTACTACTGCTCCTTGGCATATGCTTCCGGATGACATTCAATGCTTAATATTCAAACGCTTGTGGTTAGGCGACAGAGTTAGAGCAAGTCTAGTTTGCAAATCGTGGGCACAACTCCTTACTCAAGAAGACTCTAACCCCGACATTCCCGAAGCTCCGTGGCAAATCTTGTCTGATGATTCCTACAGCAAACCCCAACCTTGTCTGAGAGAGATACACTTCAAAAGCCTCTCTGAGCAGAGAATTTATCGTTTTCGCCTCCCACGGGCAAGCGCCAATCAGAAGCTGGATGGTGCTTCTGCGGGTCCTCGCACGGCTGGCTGCTCTTGGCGGGAAAGGAAACTATGTTTCTGTGGCACCCGATGTCAGGCGACACCCGGAAACTCCCTCCCCTCTCCTCTCTCCCCTTTTTCAGCCAACTACAGATGTCAGGAAACTTGTCAAGTGTCGTCCACCGGGTTCAAGTTTTTTCTCTAGGCCACATTGATTGCATAGTGGCCGTAATTTTTCGGAGGACTAATACAAACACCGAAATTGCACTGTGTACTCCATGGGGAAAAACATGGAAGATTCTAAGCGGTTCTGGACAGTTTGAAACGTGCTATATCGATATCTTATTTCGTAGTGAGACGAGAGATCTTTGGACTTTGGCTACTCCTCACACGTCGCTGACGGATGCACGAGTGCTCGAAGATTTCATGGCCACCAAAACAATTCGTTTGACTGGTTGTCGAGTAACAGTGAAAAAACTTGTCTCGCCGGTTCTTGCCCCTGAAGTTCGACTTCCTTTGGGCTTGCAACGTAGAAAATGTTACCACTTGGTTGAATCAGCACTTATAAACAAAATTATGGTCGTATCGGCAGCGTTTCTCGGTGTCGCTTGTATGGAAGGCGTTGACATAGAACAAGATAATAATATTGTGGGATTCAGGCGCCAGAAAACTGCAGCCTTTGAGGTTGGCGCTGTGGTTATAGACGACAGGGACGTGGGTGTAATAAAACAAGAACTGGAAACCATGAGCGGCACAGGTGAGAAAACGGTATTTGTAGGAGCTTCTGGATCCTTTTCGACTCCGACTGTTGGAGGCGGCGAGCCAAATTGCGTATACTTTGCAACAGATGACGCCAAAGGTCTTGCATTACGTAACGGTGAACACGATGAGGATTACGTTATTCGTGAACATGGTGTATTCTCCTTTAATCATACGAAAATGCTGCAAACTTCTTTCAGCCCAGTGAGATGCCTTTCGGGATCGAGAGTCGGTTGGTTCACGCCCCAACTCTCATATACAAAGAAAAGAAATTATTAGGTCAATGATGTGCCTTTTTTTCACTTACTAAACTTTTATGGAAAATTATGTTGGTGACTGACTCAATTTATTATTGAACAATTCAGCTCTTTATTATTATTATTATTATTATTATTATTATTATTATTATTATTATTATTATTATTATTATTATTATTATTATTATTATTAGGGTTTTTGGCAGAAAGCCCCCATGTGTTGTTCGAAACAGGCAAGAAACCCCCCTGTGAAATGAAAAGAAGCAGAAAACCCCCCTGTGTATTGAAATACGTAGCAAATAACCCCCCTTTGTACGAGAGTGTGATACACTTGCCAAGAAATGAGAGTGGGAATTAATATTCTCTTATAAAATGACTTTTCTACCCTTATTCTTAGTAGAATTTTTGGCAGAAAACCCCCCTATGTTATTTGAAACGGGCAAAAAACCCCCCTCTGAAAAGAAAAAAAAAACATTTTTGCCTACATTTTTGGCTGTAATTTTTTAGTATTGTTAAAAAATTATCGGTAAAACTCTTATTTAGAAATGTATCTCTTCTAACATATTTTGAAATGTAAATTTTCTTTTGGACTTTTACGTACAATTAAAGTAGTACAAATTTAGAAAACTCATAGAAGCTCATCACATGAAATAACAAAATTTTACATACAATTATTTCTGGTATAAAAAAAAGGGAGAATTATTATTTCTGCCCAATAATAATTATTTATACGTGGGGAAGATGACCTTTTTCACTTTTTTTTGGATTTCACTAATTAAAAAAATCTTCATTTAATTATATTTAATTTATTAAAGTATTTATATATTTTAATAAATATTACGAAAATATATGTTCATTTAAATATTAGAATAAGTTAATTTTAAAATTTACAGTAACATAATTAGATGGGTTCAAGAATCCAATATTTTTTTTAAAAATAATTAAGCATAAATATAAAATGGAAAAAATGGTGGGAGAAGAAATGACTATTTTTAATTTGGGGGTAAATGAGTCATTTCTGGTGAAAATACGTATAAAGAAAGAGAAGGGGGCTGTGAGCTACAATTTGTTTAACACATGGGGTGTTTTTGCCTATTTTATTTTCATATGGGGGTTTCTTGCCTCTTTTCCATAACACAAGGGGGGTTTCTTGCTAGTGGCTCTTATTATTATTATTATGGAGTTGCTTGTGAGTTATGGATTTGTTTTCTGCAAATTTTCTTAGCCAACGAACTTACTGAATTTGTAAACATTCGAGAGTTTGAAAGTAGTTTGAGATCTCAATGATCGTGAGTCAAGAGGTGTTTGGTGAAATTGAGCTGCCAATGCACATTAGACTTAGGCATCGCATTTGCGTCAGCCTTAATCCAGTTTTGCGTGTCGTATTTTTTAGTGCAGATTTCTCAAACTCTAAGCTAATTTATCACAAATAAGGAGCTTGGGTTATTTATAACATGAATGACTTAGTTAGCAGGCAAAATTACCTTGCATCAAATATGAACAATTTGATTGCTTTATTAATGAGCTTTAATAGAACCCAGTGAGGATCTTGATTGATAGATTTAGACACATATTGGTTCATTGTGGAAGAGGCGATTGAATTGATTTTCAAGTTTGTAACTGGATTCAACTGGTATAAAAGTATGAGCTTTGCCGTTTTTTTTTCTTTTGCTCTTGGATGACGTGAGCAAGGTAAATATGAATAGTGTGAATTAGTAGGGACAATTTTAAGAAGAATAATCGTCTATTCCACTTTTTGTGTTCTATTTTGTGTCCCACTAAACATTCATCCTTGACGCATTAAAATTTGATGACAATTCTCAGGTTTTAAATGATTCACGTAATTTATTTTTTTCTATGGCTTGCACTTAAATTTTCTCTATGAAGTTTGCAAATTGGGCTGGAGTGGTTAACGGATTTATGCAAACCATTAAACCTCTGCAATAATGCATTGAGTTAATCTTTGCAGTGAATAACCACTTGACCCTATTTAAGAACATGTGCCGCACGAGTACGGATAGGAGCTACGAATTCAGAGATACAAATCTTTTAGGGAAAAAAGTAGATTACCTCATTTCCTTCCGGCCGTTTTGCACTTTGCCCCCAGCTTTCATTTTTAACACATTGCCCCCCAACTTAACAATCTGTGTGACGTTACCTCCCGAGGTTGGTTGACCGTCAATTTCTCGAATATTCCGTTAAAATTTTGGCCGGGCCGTCACGTGGAGGGGCATTTTCGCCACTTCACCTCGGACTAACAACTATATTACTGAGAGGGACTTTTATAACAAAAAATTGTCAATTCGCCCCAAAGAGAAAGATCCCCAAATTTCTAGGGTTCTTCGTTCTTTACAAATTTGAACCGAATTACCATGGATTTTAGCATGATTTGCAAGTGTGGTAGTAGGGCGACGGAGCACACAGCATGGACATATGCGAATTGTGGTTGTAGGTTTCTACGATGCTCAAAATACCCGGGATTCTTGATACATAAATCCTAAATGGACAATGATCTTGTTTGCACACCACTGTAAACTTGAATTTGTCACTCTTTTTCCATTTGATACTTCTTCCTTCATCAATAGCATATTTTCTAACAGCTGCTCGAAAGATATCTGCATCAGTGAAGCAAACTCCAGCCTCAAAAGTAACTTTATCCATATCAACAGCTGGATTGAACACTTTGTATCCATTGTATAGATACTGATCCTTTGGAGTTTGTTTCTCAGGAACAACAAGTGCAGGTGCAGGTGCAGGATTAGCCCTTGTAGCTGGTCTTCTTGGTGGCAAACCAGCCCACTCAGCACCTTGATCAACATTATCATCAAACTGTTGGTTGTCCTCAGTGGGGTCATTGTCTTCATCAACAAGGTAATCAGAGTATTCAGAATCATTACCCACACTGACCTCTCCATCACTGTCATCACTATCAATGAGTTATGTTGTGTTTTTAAATTTCATTAAATTTGGTGTGCTCGATTTCTCGTTGTGTTACAGATTATCAGATAGAGATGTCAACCCAAGTTTAATCTTGTTGTGACAGGGCATTGTTTAGGTGGCGCCCTGGCAATACTGTTGCCAACCGTGCTGGTTCTGCATGAGGAGGAGGAGATCATGCAGCGTTTGTTAGGCGTTTACACCTTTGGACAGCCTAGAATTGGTAATGGACAGATACGTAGTTTCATGCAAGATCATCTGGAACGTCCTGAATCTAAGTACCTCAGGGTAGTATACTGCAATGATGTTGTTCCGAGGTTGTCTTATGACGACAAGACTTTCTTGTATAAGCATTTTGGCATAGGCTTGTACTATAACAGCCTCTATGTTGAACAGGTTTGCCGTCTCTCTTTATTATATTTGCCTTCTGCGTTTGTTGTTATATCTCTCTCTTCGTACTGTGAATTAACGGTTCTGTACCTTTTGCGGTCCCTTCACACTTACCGCACATTTTCCTCTGTTGATGGAAATGATCTGATATGCTATGCCTTGCGATTGATATTACAGGATACAAAATAGTCTCTATGTGAAATACTTGGGAATCATAATTGGAAAATTGGACACTCGACGCCAATAAGTGTCGACTGGGATCCAGGCCTCAATATCGACATTTTGCCTGAAACAAAAAATTTGAAAATCTCTCATTCTATTTGTTCTTTTACTCCCATATTGCCGTAAGCATAGTAGCAATGTAAATATTTGTAAGATGTTCCTCAGAAGATTGAAAAGGATGTCTTATGCTTGTTATGAGATATATCTTGATTTCTTTCATTGATCAGAATTATATAATTGACTCACTGGCCATGTCTTTGTCTGGGTCTGATTTTAGCACTCAATTGATTGGGCACTCAAAGCATATGAAGAATATATTGCTACATATATATATATATCTATTGGACGTAAATTTCTCGTCTTAAAATCAAATTCTCAATCAAAAATTGAGAGATTTAAAGTAGTAACATGTGCAGCACTGCAGCCTATATCTGTCATTATCTTTTGCAAATTCTGACATTACGTCTCCCTCTCTGATGTGGTGCAGAATGTTGATGAAGAACCAAACAGGAATGACTTTGGCCTAAGATACCTGATACCCGAGTATCTAAACGCAGGGTGGGAATTGTTAAGGAGTTTAGCGATGGGGTACGTATATGGGCCGGACTACAAGGAATGTTAGGAATCATTTTTCCTAAGGAGGCTCGGACTTACACAGCCCCGTTGAATATGTAAACTCCGTTCGTCTTGGAAGAATGAGATCGTCTGTTGAAATGTCGTCGTTATAAAACATTTATACTCACACCCAAAATATGAGTGTCATGGAAAAATTTCTGTTTCTGGACTCTTAATCAATGTTGCTATGGTCTATGTAGTAGGGATGCGTTTGTTTGTGTGTCACGTTATTATGATTGTGGAATAAAAGGGTGATTGATTTGTTTGCGGTGTACCAATTATTTTGTTTGTGTAATTGTGTCTTAAGAAAAGATTCCTTTTTTTTTGTTTTCATGAATGATTTGTTCAGTGTGGTATTTGAAATTAGTAGAGTACATTTCTGCAGTTTCTGATTATGTTCTTAGGTAATTGTGAAGATGCTGCATTTTTCATATTTATTTCTTTTGAAATTTTTGAACGAAACTAAAAATTATTTATGATGGAAAAGAGCACCTGATTCTCGTTCAGCGATGTGTTTTTCATGAATAATTTGTCCAGTGTTGCATTTGAAATTAGTAGGGTATATCTTCATGGTAAATTTATCTCTTTTGAAAATTTTGATAGAAACTAAAAATTATTTATGATTGAATAAAAGAGCACCTGATTCTCTTTCCGCAATATGTGGGTTTAATAGGGAAAATAAACTTTCTTCCTTCAAGTTGACACAATTTTTATTTTTTTTCTTACTTTTGTTCCTTAATTTTTTTTTTCTATTGGTAGAAAATGAATACATCAATAAACTACGCTACATCCGAGCGTAGTAAGCTAATAACATGGTTCGGGGGTGTATTCCAGAATACTTCCAGTTTCTTTTCCCCAATATTAGATTTGGCAATACAATCCGCAAGCTTATTCGCCTCTCATGGAATCCATTTAATATTAACACGCCATGGTAGCCGTAATAGTTCGCGGCACTTCTTCACCAATTCCAAATTCATACTGGTCGGTTCTCGAATTCCCATCACCAGTTTATGGCATGTCTCGGAGTCCAACTCAATCTCGATGTTCGTCAATCTCCTTTCCCAAGCAAGTTCCATCCCCTTACTTAACGCTTCGAGTTTCGCTTCCTCAATTGTAGGTGTGTTCAACAGTTTCTTGAATCCCCATAGCCAACTCCCATTATCTGCTCGCATAATCCGCCCCCGCAACCCCTTCATTACTCTTGATATTAGCTTTCGTCTACATTAAGTTTGATCCATCCCTTCCTCGGCTTTGTCCACTTTGTTGTTGATCGCATAATCCCCCCCCCCCTGCGCGCGCGCTTAATGATCACATAAATTTTCTAATTTTTTTTTCTCCATGCGTTGGCACATAATAATCTTCGTTATGAAGTTTTGCTGTTGGGGACTTGGGCTGGACCGCTGGAGTCCCTTTTCTACTAATCATTAAGCCTCTCTAATAATGCATTAATGCATTGAGCTATATATATTAGGGAAAAATTCACTTACCCCCTGAACTTTGACCTCAGTTTCACTTACTCCTCTGTACTTTCAATCTTTTCACCCGCCAACCTCAAGTTTCTTAATTGTATCTGTTAAGACTCGATTTGTGTACTCCGAGGGTTATGAATATTTTTCAGGTGTCGGAACGCCTTGCCTGCTCCACACAGTAATATTTTTTATTTATTTATTGATTTTTCTCAATACTTTACATATCTGATTTCTTGCTCCTTACACTTATGGCAATATTCCTTTTTTATAGAGGATGGTCATCAGTACAACTGTCAATATGCATGCTTTCTTTCTGACATATAACTTTCTTTCTTCTGTTGATACATTCTTCACATGCTTGCCTGGTTAACAAGTGGTCTGTTGTAGCTGACTCGGGTGGTTTATTGTTAGACACCTGGTGTTAACATGTATCAATAATATGCGGTTTAAGTATTTATCATCGGTCTCATCTCTAGTCGACCGATGTTTTCAGAAAAACTATCGGATAATGCCATGAAGTATCGGAGAGTTGCCTAAGGATAATCGTAATCACGTGAGGTATCATGAAGTCATCCAAGCCTCGGGGTACCTCGTGGATTTTGTATCCTGTTCACACTCTCCTATCATCGTTTTTAAGGAGAGTCTTTCAGATCATCTAAGCCCGATGACTACCTACACTTCCGAGGGTTACTTTCATATCGTTTTTAAGGAGAATCTCTCGGATCATCTAAACCCGATGACTAATTCCTCCGATGGTTACACTTCCGAGGGTTACTTTCATACACATCTGATGATTGTGGTTTTTATCCCTCGGAGATGACAATCTGACAATCCGTCTGGTTTACAGTATCACTTACCCCCAAGTCAAAATTAGCTGATTAAACCCCCTTTTAACTGTCACGTGCTCCGCATATGTCCCATTGAGGGAGGTAAGTGATACAATTAAGAAACTTGAGGGTGGCGGGTTAAAAAAATTGAAAGTAAGGGGTAAGTGAAACTGAGGTCAAAGTTCAAGGGGATAAGTAATTTTTTCCCAATTAGTTTAATCAGGTAATTTTGACTTAGGGGGTAAGTGATGCAATAAACTTGAGGGTGCCGAGTGAAAAAATTGAAAGTACCGGGGTAAGTGAAACTGAGGTCTAGAGGAGTAAGTGATTTTTTCGCTATATATTACAAAAACCCTTCCCGAGGGTTTTTGTAAGTTTTGCCGTTGTTCTGTAAAGATGTCCGACTACTTTCCGCCGGAGATTGTGGAAAAGATCCTCTTGAAACTTCCGGCCAAATATTTAATTAGATTCACTAGTGTTTGCAAAAGCTGGCGTTCAATTATAACAAGCCCCTCTTTCATCTCCTCTCACCTCTACAAACCTCCAAACGAAACCCTCCTCAACCGTCGTTACGACATTGACGACAGCCAAGAACACTATTCGCTCCTTCAAGTCTCCAGAAGTAAACCCCTTGCCATCACTTCTTCCTCAGAACTCGAATTCCCATTCAAATCACAATTTTGGTGCTTAAGTGTTGGAGGTTACTGCCGCGGTGTCCTTTGTTTATCCAACGATTGTAAGCGAACCATCATTCTGTACAATCCTTCTATCAATAAACATTTATTTTTACCAAAAGCAACCATCCATTCCAACTTTCCCCGATTTTCTTCGCTGGGATTTGGAGTCGCCAATGATGATTTCAAGGTTGTTAGGTTGGTTTTCTGCGGACTACCTGGTGTTACTAGGTTTTGTACTCATCCTGAGGCTGAGGTTTTTTCGCTTAGGGAAGGGAGGTGGCGGAGATTGGAGATTGATGTTAGGCTTTGTAATCTTTTCTGCGTGAGTTCTCATGTTTTTTTTAACGGGGCTATGCATTGGATCGGGAACAACCTAGTTGAAAATAAAGATGCTTCGATTCTGTTGTTTCGGGTTGCTCAAGAGGTGTTTGATGAAATTAATCTGCCAAATGGGTTGCCTATTGGAAAGGCTCATCGCTTGACTATGACTTTGTTTGGAGAATCTCTTGCGGTGATCAGGTGTGGGGAAGGGTCTTGTGAAGTTTGGTTGATGAAGGAATATGGTGTTGAAGAGTCTTGGACTAGGTTGTACAGCTTTTCGTTGGTAGAAGGAATGTATAGACCACTGACATTGCAGAAGAACGGGGAAGCTTTAATGATCTCTCAGAGTAATGAATTGGTTGCTTTTGATTTAGAGAATGTGGAGGCTAAAAACCTTGGAATAAGAGGGATATCAAAAACATTTTACGTCAAAAATTATGTCGAAAGCCTGGAATTGCTGCTGACAGGTGTAAGTGGAAATCTAAAGGAGTTGAGCAAAGCTGCGAAAGAATCTTGATTTGTGATGGTTGTCATATCGTTTAGGACTAAAAGCATTTTGAAACCAGAAAAAAAAAGGTATTATTTACATTGTTCTGCAACTTATCTAGTTTTTTCGAACACCAACTAAATTGATCTTAGTTTGAAACTTGAGCCCTATTGTCCTGAAGTATGTTGAATCAACTACATAACTTCTCGTTAACGTTGAAGAATGTGAATTAATTTGCAGAAAGCAGATAACTATTTGAGTACTAAGCCCCTGTTTGGTTTAGATTTCAGAGTTATTTTTCAGAGAACAAATCATTTTTAGAGATATTGGGCTTCTCAGAAAAAGTGAAATCGGCCCAATAAGATAAAATTTAGGTCTTTGATGAAATTATTGGAATAAAAGAAAAGTAAAATTTAGGGGGAAATGTAGCCTTTCGCCTAAAACGAGGTGTGATTGTGACATAAAGTTGCTGAAAAAGCTGTTGCATTTTTAGGTAATTATTACATAACTGAAATTAATTTTTTTCAAAATTCGGTTGGCCTAATTTTTAAAAACTACCGGTAGTTATGAATTTTGTACTTTATTTCTTTTAGGCTTGTTTTCTTTATATTAGCCTCAATACCCTTTAAATGACCCATTATGTGCATCATTTTTGAATTATATGTGCTTGTGATTTTACTTGGGTATTAAAATAATACATATTAAAAATCCACTTACTATAAATATAAAATTTCAAAAGGCATTTGGAATCAATTTTGAAATCCTTGACATATGTTCGGCTCTTGATATGAAATTTAATTATTCCGTCACATATTAAACTTGTCTCCAAATTTGGAATGTATCAAAATTATCCGTGAACATAATATTATATTTGATACAAGGAAACAAGGTTTAATAGATACATAAATATCCGCATACGTTACAAAACAGGCATATTTCGTATTTCTCCATTACTCATACATCGAGTTTGCGTTAGTCAAAATACGAACGTAACTATTACGAGAAATACACGCCATATTCAGTCTTAACCTCCTCAAATTCCATATCCTGATTCCATCTGTTTCTCTGCCTTATCATTTTCTCTAGTGCAATGAACGCGCATTTATCGCCGAATATGGATTCCATCAACTCGTATTGCGGCAACCCGTATTTGCGGAAGTATTTCCTATCGGCGTATTCCTGCATTTTTATTATTATTATTATGGAGTTGCTTGTGAGTTATGAATTTGTCTTCTGCAATTGGAAAAAAATCGAAACTAGTCATTTATTGTGTCCTTGTTTTATTTTGGTCATTTATTGTGTATTTCATTACGATTTTGGTCCTTAAGAAGAAGTCTGAGTCGAAAAATATCATGTTGGAACACTTGTCGCCAAAATATATATTTTTTTAAATCCCACATGCAAATTCACTTGTGGAAACGGTGGTTTCGATTTTTTAATCTTTATTTATTTAAAATTTCGACCCGGCCAACCCGATTTGACCGGGTTATCCGAATCGGACGGGTCAAAATTTAAAATAAAAGAATTAAAATTGTTGTTCCAACATGCGAATTTGCTTGTGGAAAATTCAAAAAAAATGAATTTAAGGCGGCATGTGCTCCTACATGACATTTTCGGCTGCGATTCCATCCGAATGACCAAAATCATAGTGAAACGCAGAATAAATGACCAAAATAAAACAAGGACACAATAAAGGACGAAAACTGTAACTAGGACACAATAAAAGACCAATTTCGATTTTTTCCCTCTGCAATTTTCTCAGCCAACGAACTTACTGAATTTGTAAACATTCGAGAGTTTGAAAGTAGTTTGAGATCTCAATGATTGAGAGTCAAGAGGTGTTTGGTGAAATTGAGCTGCCAATGCACGTTAGACTTAGGCATCGCATTTGCGTCAGCCTTAGTCCAGTTTGCATGTCGTATTTTTTAGTGCAGGTTTCTCAAACTTAAAGCTAATTTATCACAAATAAGGAGCTTGGGTTAGTTGTGACACGAAGGACTTAGTTAGCAGGCAAAAGCACCTTGCATCAAATATGAACAATTTGATTGCTTTATTAATGAGCTTTAATAGAACCCACTGATGATCTTGATTGACAGATTTAGACACATACGGGTTCATTGTGGAGGAGGCAATGAATTGATTTTTAAGTTTGTAATTGGATTCAACTGGTATAAAAGTATGAGCTTCGTCGTTCATTTTTTCTTTTGCTCTTGGATGACGTGAGCAAGGTGAATATGAATAGTGTGAATTAGTAGGGACAATTTTAAGAAGGATAATCCTCTATTCCACTTTTTGTGTTTTATTTTGTGTTCCACTAAACATTCATGACAATTCTCAGTTTTTAAATGATTCACGTAATTTTTTTTTATGGCTTGCACTTAAATATTCTCTATGAAGTTTGCAAATTGGGCTGGAGTGGTTTATGAATTTATGCAAACCATTAAACCTCTGCAATAATGCATTGAGTTAATCTTTGCAGTGAAAAACCACTTGACCCTATTTAAGAACATGTGCCGCACGAGTACGGATAGGAGCTACGAATTCAGAGATACAAATTCTTTAAAATGTATCTCGGTAACGTATCAAAATGCTTTTGTTTTTTTTAAATAATATTGGATACACCCACCATGTGGCACATTGAATATGTTTTGTATAAGTATGAAGACGTATCGATGGAGAATACATATTGGATACAACACTGTTTATTTTTTTGGAATATTGATGCAATAGAGATAAAAATATATTAAAAGAGCCATTCACAATAGAAAATGAAAATTTTATATCTATGTTGCACGAATACTTTAAAATTTTAAACAATATTGTGTTGGACATGCAGAGGACACGGATACGCCTCAAACACGCCTTGATACGTGATACGCCACGTGGCGTGTCCTTAATTTTTATTTAAAAAAAAAAATTAGGACACGCGTGTCGGACACATTTCACATGTGTGCCAAACACTTCAATGACACGTTTGGATTTCTATTGCATATTATCAAAATTATTGTGGTTTAAAACATCATAGCTATAAAATGAACTTCTAAAAACTTTATTTATTATATCACAAACCACAAAGAAATTAACACAAAGCTGAAAATTTAATTAAATCGCTATTTCTTCTTTTCTCTTGTACGCTGCCTACCTTTACAACCCAAGTCAGTTCCAATCAAGGGTTGAATTGCATTTAAATTCGAAATAGACGAATTGTGGTTTGCCAATTTGTTCTCTGTATGTTTTTATACTATATATTTATCAATTTACATTTCTAAGTAAAATTTACACATTTATTGTTTTCACTTTGTTAGATTTATATTGATAAAAAATATTAAAATTTTTGACTTGTCTATACCATGTCGGATCATGTAATTTTTGAAAATCTATGTCCCGTGTATGTATCGTGTCGAATACATATCTGCGTGTCTGTGATGTAATTTTTGAAAATCTATGTTCCCGTATAAGTATCTGCGTGTGCGTGTGTGTGCAACATAGTTTTAAATGCACTCCAAAAATTTATAAACAATTCAAAATGCATTGAGCCTATGGAAAGTGGAAACACTCCAGCAAGAATAAAACAATAAACAAAACAAAGTCTTAAAAGGAACATTCTCCCGTTGTTCCTCCGGTACGGTAACGATGTCCGACTACTTCCCGCCGGAGATGATCGAAAAAGTCCTCCACAAACTTCCCGCCAAATCTTTAATCAGATTCACTACTGTTTGCAAAAGCTGGCGTTCGATTATAACAAGCCCCTCTTTCGTCTCCTCTTACCTCTACAAACCTATAAATGAAACCCTCCTTCTCCGGCAATACGATGAACACGACAATCAAGAACGCTATTCTCTTCTCGAAGTCTCTAAAAACAGACCCTTTACCATCACTTCTTCCTCACAACTCGAATTCCCACTCAAATCGCAAATGGGGTGCTTTGCTATTGTGGGTTCCTGCCACGGTGTCATGTGTTTAGGGGATTTCGCAAATGGTAGTCGACTTATCATTCTGTGCAACCCTTGTATCAAGAAACACGTTGTTTTACCAAACCCCACCATCAATCCGGTAAAAAAGCAGCCCTATTTTACTGTGATGGGATTTGGGGTTGTCAACCGTAATTTCAAGGTTGTTCGGATCATTTTCTATAGAGAACCTAGTGTTCGTCCTCACGTTGAGGCGGAGATTTTTACTATTAGGTCAGGGGGTTGGCGAAGGTTAGGAATTGATGATGTTAGGTTTCAAAATGTTGATTTGTCGTTCTCTCAAGTTTTCTTGAATGGGGCTATGCATTGGCTTGCGTATGACTTATCTAGCAGTAATGTTTCTGTTCTAGTGTTTCTGGTCGACCAAGAGGTGTTTGATGAGATTCCGCTGCCAAATGCGTGTGCAACCAGAGATTCACACAACTTGTGTCTGAGGTTGCTTGGGGAATCTCTCGCTGTCATCAAGTTCGGTGATTGGTTTTGTCAAGTTTGGTTGATGAAGGAATATGGGGTTGAAGGATCTTGGACTACGTTGTATAGCGACGAGGTGCTAGAAGGGGTGACGGATTTTGTGGCATTGCGTCACAACGGTGAAGCATTGTTGAGCACTGCTGAGTTTGAATTGGTTGCTTTGGATTTAGAGAATTTGGAGGTTAAAAAGCTTGGAATACAAGGGACATACGAGAGCCAATTTAATGTGGAAGATCACGTCGAAAGCCTGGAATTGCTCGCATGCGAAACCTGAAATTGCACCAGTGTCGAGCAATGGTGCAGAAGAGGCCTTGATTTGATTGAGATGATAGAAATGGGAAAGAAAATGATGCTTACTTTATTCTGCAACTTATCTGTTTTCTTGGATTGTGAAAATTGATCTTAGTAATAGGTAGTATTGTCCTAAAAAGTATGTTCTATCAGCTATTTAAATTCTCATTAATGTTGAAGAATGTCAATTAATTTCTAGAATACAGATACTCTTTTTTGAACTAAAAGTTCTAATATATATACTCTATTGATGTTGTTTTGTAATGTTTTTAGATTGCGGCCTCGAGGGTCTTGGCCTCCTATATTATATTTTAAGGCCATATATTAACAGTTAGATATTGTATTGTATAATTTGGCGTTGCTATTTTAAACAGGAAATGTGGTTATGCCAACAAGAAATTCAGAAACATTCATAGGTTCTATCGGGCATATAGATGGCCGTATAGATCTTTGTAAGATTCAGTCGCATGCCAAAGAAATTCTTCAACCTGATTCCCAGAAGAAAAATTGGAATTTAGAGTTGGGGGATCGAGCTCTTATGGACTTATGTATGATGGCTTCAAAGTTGGCATACGAGAATGCTAAGGTTGTCAAGAACATTGTAGATCTTCATTGGCAGATGGAATTCTAATTCTTTTTGCCTTTTTATCCACAATCATATGCCTGTGGTACTAACCATTGATGTCCTTTTCTTAAATCAGATGCATTTTGTGGACTTCTACAACTGCTGGAACGGTAAGACCGTTAGTTCATTCACAAGATGCTTATTGTCACTTCCACACAATATATAGGAGTTTCAAACAAAAACACTTGAAACCTAGTAAGAGTTATGTTGTGTTTTTAAATTTCATTAAATTTGGTGTGCTCGATTTCTCGTTGTGTTACAGATTATCAGATAGAGATGTCAACCCAAGTTTAATCTTGTTGTGACAGGGCATTGTTTAGGTGGCGCCCTGGCAATACTGTTGCCAACCGTGCTGGTTCTGCATGAGGAGGAGGAGATCATGCAGCGTTTGTTAGGCGTTTACACCTTTGGACAGCCTAGAATTGGTAATGGACAGATATGTAGTTTCATGCAAGATCATCTGGAACGTCCTGAATCTAAGTACCTCAGGGTAGTATACTGCAATGATGTTGTTCCGAGGTTGTCTTATGACGACAAGACTTTCTTGTATAAGCATTTTGGCATAGGCTTGTACTATAACAGCCTCTATGTTGAACAGGTTTGCCGTCTCTCTTTATTATATTTGCCTTCTGCGTTTGTTGTTATATCTCTCTCTTCGTACTGTGAATTAACGGTTCTGTACCTTTTGCGGTCCCTTCACACTTACCGCACATTTTCCTCTGTTGATGGAAATGATCTGATATGCTATGCCTTGCGATTGATATTACAGGATACAAAATAGTCTCTATGTGAAATACTTGGGAATCATAATTGGAAAATTGGACACTCGACGCCAATAAGTGTCGACTGGGATCCAGGCCTCAATATCGACATTTTGCCTGAAACAAAAAAATTTGAAAATCTCTCATTCTATTTGTTCTTTTACTCCCATATTGCCGTAAGCATAGTAGCAATGTAAATATTTGTAAGATGTTCCTCAGAAGATTGAAAAGGATGTCTTATGCTTGTTATGAGATATATCTTGATTTCTTTCATTGATCAGAATTATATAATTGACTCACTGGCCATGTCTTTGTCTGGGTCTGATTTTAGCACTCAATTGATTGGGCACTCAAAGCATATGAAGAATATATTGCTACATATATATATATATCTATTGGACGTAAATTTCTCGTCTTAAAATCAAATTCTCAATCAAAAATTGAGAGATTTAAAGTAGTAACATGTGCAGCACTGCAGCCTATATCTGTCATTATCTTTTGCAAATTCTGACATTACGTCTCCCTCTCTGATGTGGTGCAGAATGTTGATGAAGAACCAAACAGGAATGACTTTGGCCTAAGATACCTGATACCCGAGTATCTAAACGCAGGGTGGGAATTGTTAAGGAGTTTAGCGATGGGGTACGTATATGGGCCGGACTACAAGGAATGTTAGGAATCATTTTTCCTAAGGAGGCTCGGACTTACACAGCCCCGTTGAATATGTAAACTCCGTTCGTCTTGGAAGAATGAGATCGTCTGTTGAAATGTCGTCGTTATAAAACATTTATACTCACACCCAAAATATGAGTGTCATGGAAAAATTTCTGTTTCTGGACTCTTAATCAATGTTGCTATGGTCTATGTAGTAGGGATGCGTTTGTTTGTGTGTCACGTTATTATGATTGTGGAATAAAAGGGTGATTGATTTGTTTGCGGTGTACCAATTATTTTGTTTGTGTAATTGTGTCTTAAGAAAAGATTCCTTTTTTTTTTGTTTTCATGAATGATTTGTTCAGTGTGGTATTTGAAATTAGTAGAGTACATTTCTGCAGTTTCTGATTATGTTCTTAGGTAATTGTGAAGATGCTGCATTTTTCATATTTATTTCTTTTGAAATTTTTGAACGAAACTAAAAATTATTTATGATGGAAAAGAGCACCTGATTCTCGTTCAGCGATGTGTTTTTCATGAATAATTTGTCCAGTGTTGCATTTGAAATTAGTAGGGTATATCTTCATGGTAAATTTATCTCTTTTGAAAATTTTGATAGAAACTAAAAATTATTTATGATTGAATAAAAGAGCACCTGATTCTCTTTCCGCAATATGTGGGTTTAATAGGGAAAATAAACTTTCTTCCTTCAAGTTGACACAATTTTTATTTTTTTTCTTACTTTTGTTCCTTAATTTTTTTTTTCTATTGGTAGAAAATGAATACATCAATAAACTACGCTACATCCGAGCGTAGTAAGCTAATAACATGGTTCGGGGGTGTATTCCAGAATACTTCCAGTTTCTTTTCCCCAATATTAGATTTGGCAATACAATCCGCAAGCTTATTCGCCTCTCATGGAATCCATTTAATATTAACACGCCATGGTAGCCGTAATAGTTCGCGGCACTTCTTCACCAATTCCAAATTCATACTGGTCGGTTCTCGAATTCCCATCACCAGTTTATGGCATGTCTCGGAGTCCAACTCAATCTCGATGTTCGTCAATCTCCTTTCCCAAGCAAGTTCCATCCCCTTACTTAACGCTTCGAGTTTCGCTTCCTCAATTGTAGGTGTGTTCAACAGTTTCTTGAATCCCCATAGCCAACTCCCATTATCTGCTCGCATAATCCGCCCCCGCAACCCCTTCATTACTCTTGATATTAGCTTTCGTCTACATTAAGTTTGATCCATCCCTTCCTCGGCTTTGTCCACTTTGTTGTTGATCGCATAATCCCCCCCCCCCCTGCGCGCGCGCTTAATGATCACATAAATTTTCTAATTTTTTTTTCTCCATGCGTTGGCACATAATAATCTTCGTTATGAAGTTTTGCTGTTGGGGACTTGGGCTGGACCGCTGGAGTCCCTTTTCTACTAATCATTAAGCCTCTCTAATAATGCATTAATGCATTGAGCTATATATATTAGGGAAAAATTCACTTACCCCCTGAACTTTGACCTCAGTTTCACTTACTCCTCTGTACTTTCAATCTTTTCACCCGCCAACCTCAAGTTTCTTAATTGTATCTGTTAAGACTCGATTTGTGTACTCCGAGGGTTATGAATATTTTTCAGGTGTCGGAACGCCTTGCCTGCTCCACACAGTAATATTTTTTATTTATTTATTGATTTTTCTCAATACTTTACATATCTGATTTCTTGCTCCTTACACTTATGGCAATATTCCTTTTTTATAGAGGATGGTCATCAGTACAACTGTCAATATGCATGCTTTCTTTCTGACATATAACTTTCTTTCTTCTGTTGATACATTCTTCACATGCTTGCCTGGTTAACAAGTGGTCTGTTGTAGCTGACTCGGGTGGTTTATTGTTAGACACCTGGTGTTAACATGTATCAATAATATGCGGTTTAAGTATTTATCATCGGTCTCATCTCTAGTCGACCGATGTTTTCAGAAAAACTATCGGATAATGCCATGAAGTATCGGAGAGTTGCCTAAGGATAATCGTAATCACGTGAGGTATCATGAAGTCATCCAAGCCTCGGGGTACCTCGTGGATTTTGTATCCTGTTCACACTCTCCTATCATCGTTTTTAAGGAGAGTCTTTCAGATCATCTAAGCCCGATGACTACCTACACTTCCGAGGGTTACTTTCATATCGTTTTTAAGGAGAATCTCTCGGATCATCTAAACCCGATGACTAATTCCTCCGATGGTTACACTTCCGAGGGTTACTTTCATACACATCTGATGATTGTGGTTTTTATCCCTCGGAGATGACAATCTGACAATCCGTCTGGTTTACAGTATCACTTACCCCCAAGTCAAAATTAGCTGATTAAACCCCCTTTTAACTGTCACGTGCTCCGCATATGTCCCATTGAGGGAGGTAAGTGATACAATTAAGAAACTTGAGGGTGGCGGGTTAAAAAAATTGAAAGTAAGGGGTAAGTGAAACTGAGGTCAAAGTTCAAGGGGATAAGTAATTTTTTCCCAATTAGTTTAATCAGGTAATTTTGACTTAGGGGGTAAGTGATGCAATAAACTTGAGGGTGCCGAGTGAAAAAATTGAAAGTACCGGGGTAAGTGAAACTGAGGTCTAGAGGAGTAAGTGATTTTTTCGCTATATATTACAAAAACCCTTCCCGAGGGTTTTTGTAAGTTTTGCCGTTGTTCTGTAAAGATGTCCGACTACTTTTCGCCGAAGATTGTGGAAAAGATCCTCTTGAAACTTCCGGCCAAATCTTTAATTAGATTCACTAGTGTTTGCAAAAGCTGGCGTTCAATTATAACAAGCCCCTCTTTCATCTCCTCTCACCTCTACAAACCTCCAAACGAAACCCTCCTCAGCCGTCGTTACGACATTGACGACAGCCAAGAACACTATTCGCTCCTTCAAGTCTCCAGAAGTAAACCCCTTGCCATCACTTCTTCCTCAGAACTCGAATTCCCATTCAAATCACAATTTTGGTGCTTAAGTGTTGGAGGTTACTGCCGCGGTGTCCTTTGTTTATCCAACGATTGTAAGCGAACCATCATTCTGTACAATCCTTCTATCAATAAACATTTATTTTTACCAAAAGCAACCATCCATTCCAACTTTCCCTGATTTTCTTCGCTGGGATTTGGAGTCGCCAATGATGATTTCAAGGTTGTTAGGTTGGTTTTCTGCGGACTACCTGGTGTTACTAGGTTTTGTACTCATCCTGAGGCTGAGGTTTTTTCGCTTAGGGAAGGGAGGTGGCGGAGATTGGAGATTGATGTTAGGCTTTGTAATCTTTTCTGCGTGAGTTCTCATGTTTTTTTTAACGGGGCTATGCATTGGATCGGGAACAACCTAGTTGAAAATAAAGATGCTTCGATTCTGTTGTTTCGGGTTGCTCAAGAGGTGTTTGATGAAATTAATCTGCCAAATGGGTTGCCTATTGGAAAGGCTCATCGCTTGACTATGACTTTGTTTGGAGAATCTCTTGCGGTGATCAGGTGTGGGGAAGGGTCTTGTGAAGTTTGGTTGATGAAGGAATATGGTGTTGAAGAGTCTTGGACTAGGTTGTACAGCTTTTCGTTGGTAGAAGGAATGTATAGACCACTGACATTGCAGAAGAACGGGGAAGCTTTAATGATCTCTCAGAGGAATGAATTGGTTGCTTTTGATTTAGAGAATGTGGAGGCTAAAAACCTTGGAATAAGAGGGATATCAAAAACATTTTACGTCAAAAATTATGTCGAAAGCCTGGAATTGCTGCTGACAGGTGTAAGTGGAAATCTAAAGGAGTTGAGCAAAGCTGCGAAAGAATCTTGATTTGTGATGGTTGTCATATCGTTTAGGACTAAAAGCATTTTGAAACCAGAAAAAAAAGGTATTGTTTACATTGTTCTGCAGCTTATCTAGTTTTTTCGAACACCAACTAAATTGATCTTAGTTTGAAACTTGAGCCGTATTGTCCTGAAGTATGTTAAATCAACTACATAACTTCTCGTTAACGTTGAAGAATGTGAATTAATTTGCAGAAAGCAGATAACTATTTGAGTACTAAGCCCCTGTTTGGTTTAGATTTCAGAGTTATTTTTCAGAGAACAAATCATTTTTAGAGATATTGGGCTTCTCAGAAAAAGTGAAATCGGCCCAATAAGATAAAATTTAGGTCTTTGATGAAATTATTGGAATAAAAGAAAAGTAAAATTTAGGGGGAAATGTAGCCTTTCGCCTAAAACGAGGTGTGATTGTGACATAAAGTTGCTGAAAAAGCTGTTGCATTTTTAGGTAATTATTACATAACTGAAATTAATTTTTTTCAAAATTCGGTTGGCCTAATTTTTAAAAACTACCGGTAGTTATGAATTTTGTACTTTATTTCTTTTAGGCTTGTTTTCTTTATATTAGCCTCAATACCCTTTAAATGACCCATTATGTGCATCATTTTTGAATTATATGTGCTTGTGATTTTACTTGGGTATTAAAATAATACATATTAAAAATCCACTTACTATAAATATAAAATTTCAAAAGGCATTTGGAATCAATTTTGAAATCCTTGACATATGTTCGGCTCTTGATATGAAATTTAATTATTCCGTCACATATTAAACTTGTCTCCAAATTTGGAATGTATCAAAATTATCCGTGAACATAATATTATATTTGATACAAGGAAACAAGGTTTAATAGATACATAAATATCCGCATACGTTACAAAACAGGCATATTTCGTATTTCTCCATTACTCATACATCGAGTTTGCGTTAGTCAAAATACGAACGTAACTATTACGAGAAATACACGCCATATTCAGTCTTAACCTCCTCAAATTCCATATCCTGATTCCATCTGTTTCTCTGCCTTATCATTTTCTCTAGTGCAATGAACGCGCATTTATCGCCGAATATGGATTCCATCAACTCGTATTGCGGCAACCCGTATTTGCGGAAGTATTTCCTATCGGCGTATTCCTGCATTTTTATTATTATTATTATGGAGTTGCTTGTGAGTTATGAATTTGTCTTCTGCAATTGGAAAAAAATCGAAACTAGTCATTTATTGTGTCCTTGTTTTATTTTGGTCATTTATTGTGTATTTCATTACGATTTTGGTCCTTAAGAAGAAGTCTGAGTCGAAAAATATCATGTTGGAACACTTGTCGCCAAAATATATATTTTTTTAAATCCCACATGCAAATTCACTTGTGGAAACGGTGGTTTCGATTTTTTAATCTTTATTTATTTAAAATTTCGACCCGGCCAACCCGATTTGACCGGGTTATCCGAATCGGACGGGTCAAAATTTAAAATAAAAGAATTAAAATTGTTGTTCCAACATGCGAATTTGCTTGTGGAAAATTCAAAAAAAATGAATTTAAGGCGGCATGTGCTCCTACATGACATTTTCGGCTGCGATTCCATCCGAATGACCAAAATCATAGTGAAACGCAGAATAAATGACCAAAATAAAACAAGGACACAATAAAGGACGAAAACTGTAACTAGGACACAATAAAAGACCAATTTCGATTTTTTCCCTCTGCAATTTTCTCAGCCAACGAACTTACTGAATTTGTAAACATTCGAGAGTTTGAAAGTAGTTTGAGATCTCAATGATTGAGAGTCAAGAGGTGTTTGGTGAAATTGAGCTGCCAATGCACGTTAGACTTAGGCATCGCATTTGCGTCAGCCTTAGTCCAGTTTGCATGTCGTATTTTTTAGTGCAGGTTTCTCAAACTTAAAGCTAATTTATCACAAATAAGGAGCTTGGGTTAGTTGTGACACGAAGGACTTAGTTAGCAGGCAAAAGC
Organism: Linaria vulgaris; assembly: GCA_948329865.1. NCBI lineage: Eukaryota > Viridiplantae > Streptophyta > Magnoliopsida > Lamiales > Plantaginaceae > Linaria > Linaria vulgaris. Next base: position 82,600,228 of record OX415253.1, read on the forward strand.
ACCTTGCATCAAATATGAACAATTTGATTGCTTTATTAATGAGCTTTAATAGAACCCACTGATGATCTTGATTGACAGATTTAGACACATACGGGTTCATTGTGGAGGAGGTAATGAATTGATTTTTAAGTTTGTAATTGGATTCAACTGGTATAAAAGTATGAGCTTCGTCGTTCATTTTTTCTTTTGCTCTTGGATGACGTGAGCAAGGTGAATATGAATAGTGTGAATTAGTAGGGACAATTTTAAGAAGGATAATCCTCTATTCCACTTTTTGTGTTTTATTTTGTGTTCCACTAAACATTCATGACAATTCTCAGTTTTTAAATGATTCACGTAATTTTTTTTTATGGCTTGCACTTAAATATTCTCTATGAAGTTTGCAAATTGGGCTGGAGTGGTTTATGAATTTATGCAAACCATTAAACCTCTGCAATAATGCATTGAGTTAATCTTTGCAGTGAAAAACCACTTGACCCTATTTAAGAACATGTGCCGCACGAGTACGGATAGGAGCTACGAATTCAGAGATACAAATTCTTTAAAATGTATCTCGGTAACGTATCAAAATGCTTTTGTTTTTTTTAAATAATATTGGATACACCCACCATGTGGCACATTGAATATGTTTTGTATAAGTATGAAGACGTATCGATGGAGAATACATATTGGATACAACACTGTTTATTTTTTTGGAATATTGATGCAATAGAGATAAAAATATATTAAAAGAGCCATTCACAATAGAAAATGAAAATTTTATATCTATGTTGCACGAATACTTTAAAATTTTAAACAATATTGTGTTGGACATGCAGAGGACACGGATACGCCTCAAACACGCCTTGATACGTGATACGCCACGTGGCGTGTCCTTAATTTTTATTTAAAAAAAAAAATTAGGACACGCGTGTCGGACACATTTCACATGTGTGCCAAACACTTCAATGACACGTTTGGATTTCTATTGCATATTATCAAAATTATTGTGGTTTAAAACATCATAGCTATAAAATGAACTTCTAAAAACTTTATTTATTATATCACAAACCACAAAGAAATTAACACAAAGCTGAAAATTTAATTAAATCGCTATTTCTTCTTTTCTCTTGTACGCTGCCTACCTTTACAACCCAAGTCAGTTCCAATCAAGGGTTGAATTGCATTTAAATTCGAAATAGACGAATTGTGGTTTGCCAATTTGTTCTCTGTATGTTTTTATACTATATATTTATCAATTTACATTTCTAAGTAAAATTTACACATTTATTGTTTTCACTTTGTTAGATTTATATTGATAAAAAATATTAAAATTTTTGACTTGTCTATACCATGTCGGATCATGTAATTTTTGAAAATCTATGTCCCGTGTATGTATCGTGTCGAATACATATCTGCGTGTCTGTGATGTAATTTTTGAAAATCTATGTTCCCGTATAAGTATCTGCGTGTGCGTGTGTGTGCAACATAGTTTTAAATGCACTCCAAAAATTTATAAACAATTCAAAATGCATTGAGCCTATGGAAAGTGGAAACACTCCAGCAAGAATAAAACAATAAACAAAACAAAGTCTTAAAAGGAACATTCTCCCGTTGTTCCTCCGGTACGGTAACGATGTCCGACTACTTCCCGCCGGAGATGATCGAAAAAGTCCTCCACAAACTTCCCGCCAAATCTTTAATCAGATTCACTACTGTTTGCAAAAGCTGGCGTTCGATTATAACAAGCCCCTCTTTCGTCTCCTCTTACCTCTACAAACCTATAAATGAAACCCTCCTTCTCCGGCAATACGATGAACACGACAATCAAGAACGCTATTCTCTTCTCGAAGTCTCTAAAAACAGACCCTTTACCATCACTTCTTCCTCACAACTCGAATTCCCACTCAAATCGCAAATGGGGTGCTTTGCTATTGTGGGTTCCTGCCACGGTGTCATGTGTTTAGGGGATTTCGCAAATGGTAGTCGACTTATCATTCTGTGCAACCCTTGTATCAAGAAACACGTTGTTTTACCAAACCCCACCATCAATCCGGTAAAAAAGCAGCCCTATTTTACTGTGATGGGATTTGGGGTTGTCAACCGTAATTTCAAGGTTGTTCGGATCATTTTCTATAGAGAACCTAGTGTTCGTCCTCACGTTGAGGCGGAGATTTTTACTATTAGGTCAGGGGGTTGGCGAAGGTTAGGAATTGATGATGTTAGGTTTCAAAATGTTGATTTGTCGTTCTCTCAAGTTTTCTTGAATGGGGCTATGCATTGGCTTGCGTATGACTTATCTAGCAGTAATGTTTCTGTTCTAGTGTTTCTGGTCGACCAAGAGGTGTTTGATGAGATTCCGCTGCCAAATGCGTGTGCAACCAGAGATTCACACAACTTGTGTCTGAGGTTGCTTGGGGAATCTCTCGCTGTCATCAAGTTCGGTGATTGGTTTTGTCAAGTTTGGTTGATGAAGGAATATGGGGTTGAAGGATCTTGGACTACGTTGTATAGCGACGAGGTGCTAGAAGGGGTGACGGATTTTGTGGCATTGCGTCACAACGGTGAAGCATTGTTGAGCACTGCTGAGTTTGAATTGGTTGCTTTGGATTTAGAGAATTTGGAGGTTAAAAAGCTTGGAATACAAGGGACATACGAGAGCCAATTTAATGTGGAAGATCACGTCGAAAGCCTGGAATTGCTCGCATGCGAAACCTGAAATTGCACCAGTGTCGAGCAATGGTGCAGAAGAGGCCTTGATTTGATTGAGATGATAGAAATGGGAAAGAAAATGATGCTTACTTTATTCTGCAACTTATCTGTTTTCTTGGATTGTGAAAATTGATCTTAGTAATAGGTAGTATTGTCCTAAAAAGTATGTTCTATCAGCTATTTAAATTCTCATTAATGTTGAAGAATGTCAATTAATTTCTAGAATACAGATACTCTTTTTTGAACTAAAAGTTCTAATATATATACTCTATTGATGTTGTTTTGTAATGTTTTTAGATTGCGGCCTCGAGGGTCTTGGCCTCCTATATTATATTTTAAGGCCATATATTAACAGTTAGATATTGTATTGTATAATTTGGCGTTGCTATTTTAAACAGGAAATGTGGTTATGCCAACAAGAAATTCAGAAACATTCATAGGTTCTATCGGGCATATAGATGGCCGTATAGATCTTTGTAAGATTCAGTCGCATGCCAAAGAAATTCTTCAACCTGATTCCCAGAAGAAAAATTGGAATTTAGAGTTGGGGGATCGAGCTCTTATGGACTTATGTATGATGGCTTCAAAGTTGGCATACGAGAATGCTAAGGTTGTCAAGAACATTGTAGATCTTCATTGGCAGATGGAATTCTAATTCTTTTTGCCTTTTTATCCACAATCATATGACTGTAGCCTGTGGTACTAACCATTGATGTCCTTTTCTTAAATCAGATGCATTTTGTGGACTTCTACAACTGCTGGAACGGTAAGACCGTTAGTTCATTCACAAGATGCTTATTGTCACTTCCACACAATATATAGGAGTTTCAAACAAAAACACTTGAAACCTAGTAAGAGTTATGTTGTGTTTTTAAGGGAAAATGGTGATACTAGACCCAACCTATTCGCGCTTTTGCGATGTTGTACCCAACCTTTGATTTTTGACCCCGCTGTACCCAACCTTTCGTTTTTAAAACATGTTGTAACCAAACTAACTTTCCGGCCAAAATTTTAAAAATCGAGGGGTAAAATCGCCAAATTACTGTTGCCAACGGATAGTTAATGGCTAGGGTGGTTATTTAAATGACGAATTTTCCCCATAAATTTGAAATTTCTGAAACCCTAAATTCGATACTCCGAAATTCATCAAATTCGTTCGATTAAGCATGGAATACGCGGAATTGTGCCATTGTGATATGAAGGCTTCGATTGAAACATCCTGGACGAACTTAAATCCTGGTCGAAGATTCTTCCAATGCACCAAACCGCGGGTGAGTCTCGGTTTTTAAAAGTATTGAGCAAATTTTGAAATTTCTGCTTTTTATTTGATTAAATTGTCTATATTTGTTAAAATTGACAGGGTAGGGGAATGTGCAACTATTGGGTTTGGATTGATCCACCAATGTGCGAACGTTCTAGGCAAATTATACCCGGTTTGCTTCGTAGGATAGGAGCCATTGAAGATGAACTTGCTCGGGGTGAAGAAAAGGGAGAAGGTGCTTCGGGTTGCATTATTTATTTCGCTTATGTATGTTATTTGGTCACTGTTTTAGCCTATTAATGTTAGGGTTATAATGTTGTGTTAGTTTAAGGTTGTAATGTTGTGTTAGGGTTGTAAGTTTGTTTAAGTTTGTAAGGTTTGTGGAGGTTATTTTGGAGTAGTCTTTTGATGTTGGTTGTTTGTCGAGGTTTGGCAGATTTCACTAACCAACGCATTTTGTAAGTTTGTAAGGTTTCATTGGGAAGTGTTGGTTATTTTGAGTAGTCATTTCATGTTGGTGGTTTGTGTAGGATTGGCATATTTCACCACTCAATTAATGGAACGTTTTTCAAAATTTTGTCTTGTTTTTCTGTAAACTCTTTGATAATTGTGTTGCTTTGACCGAAGAGACACAAAACATGTGAAGAGTCACCAATTATGCCTATAAATACTCTAGTCTTATGTCATTGTTTATTCACCTTCTTTAAGCCTATTTACTTCTCTGTTTTAACATAAGCATCATGATGATTCGCAATGAAAACGACGTGCATCTGTTGTACACCGATTTCGAATTCAACCAATATTTTGAGGTTGAACTGCTCCGCCGCCTGTCGACTTACGCAAGAACTCACGAGCTTGACTATCTCCCGTCTCTGGAGCGAGCGTTGCGCCTGATCAAGCCGCAGCTTGACGCCTTACGTTGGGGAGGAGGATGTCCAAGGTATATTCAAAGATAGAAGAAATGCGGGAGAAGTGGATCTCCTTCACTGCCTTCCTTACCCTCCATGGTGTTCGCATAAACCGGGACGTCAAGACTGTCACCATCTCCGCCCCATACTGGGACATCGACCGTCAAGTAAGTGGAAGAAAACGTTTATTAGTTTTTGAAGAAAAATGACCAAAATAAGTGTGTTTCATTATTAACATTTATTATTTTTTGTAGGAAACCGATCAGGAAAAATACTTATGACTCTATGGCTGCGAGAACCTTCCTCTCCTCACCGTCTTGTTTGCGGTGCGCTGCTTGGCAAGGCTACCGGAGTATCTGGATGACTAGGGCGGTGAAGAAGGCAGCGGAGTGGCAGGGGCATGTGAAGATTGTGTTTCTCAGTTGTTTTTATGATTGTGTTATGTATGGTTTACTGATGATGTAGAATTTGATCCTCAGTCGTTTTATATGCCATTTGTCTTTTGGTTATCTTTTGATGTTTATGGATTTTGAATGGTGTCTTAAATTGGCCAACACAACAAGTTAGATGCAAACTAAGATAAGCCAAAGAACAATTGCATCAAACTAAATTGTTCACAATTTCTAAAGTTCAAACTAAATTGTTCAGAATTTGTTGAAACTAAATTGCATCAAATTTATGACACCCTCCTAAACTAGTCTAAATGCTAAAGTTCATGACTGTGGAGAGGGTGTCTACAAAATAGAAAATACAATCACCAAGTGTACCAACAAAATAGAAAATACATTAACAGAACCACTATTGGAAATTGTCTTCCACTGTTCTAACAAAAGACCTGGTAACAACTCTCTTAGGAACACCAACTTGAGGCCTTGGATTTGGGGCTTTAAATTTCTTTTTCCCAGGAGGTGTTAACTCTCCTGTTGCACTTGTTGAGGCCTTGTTTACTTTTGCTGGCCTTGGTGGTTCAGGAAACAACCTCTTCTTGTTTTTATCAGGAGTGTTGCCTCTGGTGTTTGGTCTAGAAGTGGGAACCACAACATCTTCCTTGTCTTTAGTTGGTGTCTTCTGACTTCTAGTAACAGGTCTAGAAGACCCTACTCCACCTTGGTCAACAACACTTGTACCAGTTTTTTTTTCTCACCTAAAGATTACACCAGTTTTAGAACAAGTAGTATTGGTACATGAAGTTAAATGGAGTAGCTAGATTAAACACTCACTGGTAGCTTAATCTTTGTAGAGCTTGTACCAGCTGCATTCCCTGTGTGAACATAACTACTCCATTGTTCAAACCTAGGGCTCGTTTGGTTCTTCCTTTAAGGTCCTATAAGGCTCATTTAGTTCGGATTGAACAGTGTTAAACTTTGCTTTGGTTTTTATGACTCAAAACCCGGGTCATCCGGTTGAATATGTACGACCCGGGTTTCATGGTCATTCTCAACAAGCAACTTTTGGGACTTTATTAGAAAGTGACTTCTACAGTACCATTTCAACCTAAAGTGTATAGACAAAAACACCCCTGCTTTTCAACTTATATGGAGGCTGACACAAATTCAGAACACACAAATTCCTTCTTCTCCCCAAATATGTGCGACCTACAGTGAACCCTAACGAGCCCTCACATTGTGCATCACACGAAGTCAATTAGTTGACTACTTCATCAGCTTCCATTCCAATTTTCATCAGCTCTATGCAAGAAAGGTAACAACTTTATCTCTTCTAAGCCATTTTTGAGCAAATGTATGTGTGTGTGTGTGATATTGATTCCAAGATCAAATCTTTTTGGTACTTTTAGCTATATTTGTAGTTAATTTTGTTACTTTGGAAAATCCCAGAAGGATTTTCTGTAAAAAAAACTGATTTTGTTCACAGATCAATTTTTTATAGGATTTTTGAGTTCTTTTTGAAGTTAATTTTGTGAGTTTTGAAAAACCCAGAAAGATTTTCTATTAAAGATTTGAAATAACTCTAGTATCAAGCTTTAGCACTATATCTCTGTTTGTGTGTGTTGTAATTTTATTCAAAGATCAATCTTTATGGCATTTTAGCCGTATTTGAAGTTAATTTTGTGAGTTTGACAAAACCCAGAAGGATTTTCCTTAAAGATTTAGATAAACTTTAGAATCAAGATTCAGCTTTGTGATTGGTTTTTCTAATCTTGAAGTTACTTTTTTCTATTTTGAAAACTTTGTGTTAGTGAAGTGGTTGTGAGTCTTTGAGGACAAGTAGTTTTAATGTTGCTTTCTATTACAGTCCTATCTGTTTTCTTGAAGGTTGTTGTACTAGTACTTTGTCTTTACTTGCTTGCTCTCAATTACAAGACCTGTCTCCATTTTTCTCTTTTTCAATTAATTTAAAATCAAGCGTGGTCTTGATTGTTCCATCATTAATACAAGTTGATTTTGATTTTTGCTTGCATAGTACAGAAGGGTAAAGTAATTGCCAAATCTACTGCACCACAAGGTAAATTTCTCCTCACTTTTCCTGTCTTACGTTCGTATCCGAATTTATGGCAACAATCTGTAGTCGATGTTTATCAATTTTTGATGATTTATAAAATCTTTTGTGTATTCTAGGCTACCAGCTATTCGAACCGAGCTTCGTAATTCGATTTAGGTAAACACGGTTGGCCCGCTTTTGTATATTACAAGTTGTACGCTCTCTTCAAAGTGGTTGTAAAAACGATTTTTTTGGGCAGGGGTATACTTTGTCGCGTCTTCAAGCACTTCAGCCGTACAGGTATATTACTTTGTCAAATATTGGTGTTGGTTAATGTTGGGCAACTCTAATTTGTTTGGGGTTAGCTCAATTGGCATAAATTTTGAAATAATTTTGACCTCGATTTTTTTCCTGTACTCTATGTACTTCTTATATCACTGGAATATTTGAAAAGCAAGCACTAACCAAGACGTTTCTATATTTGTGGGAATCCTAATTGTGCCTTAATTTCAGGTAATTTAATTAATACCCTCTTTAATATAATGTATAATTTGGTGTATAATTAATATGTAATACCCCATATGTACTTTGTTCTACATTAATACATAATACCCTATATGTCTCATATTAATACATTAATAAAATGCATAATTTTGGTGTACTGTGGGAGTATTTGATCTTAGCATTTGTTATATGCTATATATTTATTTGTGTGGTTTGATCTATGCATTTTCTAAAGTGATTTGGTAGAAACCTTGTAACAGGAAATATTTTTGTCATGCAAATGAGGAGTGAATAATCTGTTTATCTGTACAAGTTCAAATTGTTTGTACCCATCATAGTTCATATTATTTCCTGAACAATGCAAAGAATTTATATTTGTAGGATGGATATGACAGCATACGCTACGATCATTGCTTCCGCACAATTAGTTTTGGTTAGGCTTAGGTTATTATTGGTATTGATTACGTGCTTGCTTGCGAGGAGACGTACGCGAGAGAGAAAGAAACGTAAACGAGGGTACACTTACAACATGCTTGGTAGGCTTCCAAAACAAATAGAACATATGACAGATTTGGTGAACATTAATGATAAGGATTGCGTGGACATTCTACGTATGGATAGGAATAGTTTTCACAAGTTGTGTTATTTGCTAGAACATGGGGGTGGTTTAAAGAGTTGCCAATATGTTAACGTCCATGAGATGACCGCAGTATTTTTGCAAACTTTAGCCCATCACGACAAGAACCGTGTTGTACGCTTTAACTTTAAAAGATCTGGTCAAACAGTAAGTCATTATTTTCATAAAACAATGGATGCTTTGATCAAGATATCCAACAAATTACTGGTAACCCCAACACCAGTGACCACAGATTGTACTGATGAGAGGTGGAAACCGTTTCCGGTAAGAAAAAAAATTGTTTAACAACTACTTAATCTTTTTTTGCAAAAATAGGTTACTAATACCTTTATCTTTATTGAATACGTTATAGGGTTGCCTAGGAGCAGTTGATGGTACTCATATTGCTGTCCGAACTCCTCTAATTGATAAAGAACGTTACCGTACACGAAAGGGTTTTGTATCAACAAACGTTCTAGGTGTTTGTGATACTAATAAGAACTTTGTGTATGTACTTGCGGGATGGGAAGGGTCGGTAGCTGACAGTATGGTTCTGAGAGAGGCTTTAGTTAGGCCTGGAGGTTTTAAGGTTCTCGCTGGTAAGTCGGATTCCCTCTAAAAGTTGTTTTTACTTAAAAATAATGAACAACAATTGTGTCTAATTATGCAAAATATTTTGAGCAGGAAATTACTACCTTTGTGACCTAGGTTACATGAACGGTGACGGGTTTATGGAACCTTTCAAGGGTAGGAGGTATCACTTGAATGAGTGGAGTACAATGTTTTAAAAAGCTTATTTGAAGCTCGCTTTAAAGCACGCTTTGAAGCAAAGCTCACTCGAAAACGCCTCAAGGCTCATGCAAAAGCTTAAGTGTTATAAAGCTTCCGCCTTATTGCCAAGGCGTACACTTTTGGTGCAGTTTTTGCGCTTTACGCCTTGAGAAATAAACTAACGCCTAATTATATATTGAAAAAAAGAAAGAATTTCTCACTAAATCAATGGAAAAATTTTAACTAACGCCTAATTATATATTGAAAAAAAGAAAGAAGTTCTCACTAAATCAATGGCAAAATTTTGAATATAATTATAATGTTGAAGGTAAAAGTCAAAACTCTGTTTATTGACAAAAAAATATGTGGTTTTTTTTTTTTTAACATAAGTTAAAAGAAAAAAGCCACAACACCTATTTTCACAGTAGTTTTATTTAGAATATGCATAATAGTGTGACAAGAGTGCATTTATATTATACTTAGAACATATTTATATAAGATTCATATTATATATTCATATTTTTAGCAACACTTCTTTTCTTATAATACTTAATATCAAAACCCATAAAGCTTACGCTTTGTGCCTCAAGGCTTACGCCTCGCTTTTTGGAACATAAAACGCCTCACTTACGCTTTCGCTTTTTAAAACACTGGTGGAGTACAGGTAGAAATAGGCCCGTTGACCGTGAGGTATTTTTCAACATGAAACACAGCAGAGCCCGCAATGTTATTGAGTGTGCCTTTGGACTCTTGAAGACTAGGTAGCCACTTTTAGATCATCCCACGCATTTCTCTGTCCGGCATAAATGCAGAATTGTTTTGGCATGTGCATTGTTGCATAACTATATTCGATTAGAGATGGAAGTAGACCCCCTTGAAGCTAGTGGTGTAGAACTGCCTGTTGGTCCTCATGACGAAACGGAGTACATTGAAACAGTTGTTCACACAAATGCTTGGCATAAAAAACGTAATAATATGGCCGGGGAAATGTTTAACAATTGGCGTTTGAGACGTCATAATAATTAGATTCTAATATCAGTGGCGGTTGGAAATATTAATCCTACTTATTTTCCAGTTGTGGATTCTAGTAATATGTAATTTATTAATGGGAAAAAAACACCTTGCCCCCTATTCTTTCTGCCGTTTCGCACTTTACCCCCCCATCTTTGTTTCGTTGCACCCGACACCCCCAACTTTGAAACCGTTAGCACATTACCCCCCGCCGTTAGAATTTCTGTCAATTATAAGGGTATTTCGGGTATTTCGGCCATTTTTCCTCCCCCCTAACCCTGCAGCTGCTGTTGATGAAATTTGGGGTGGTGATGACGACGGAGGGGCTAGTGATGATGGCGGCGACGTTGGTGATGAAATTGGGGGTGATGATGATGGTGATGGGGCTAGTGGTGATGTCGACGACGGCGATGTTGATGAAATTGGGGGTGGTGATGATGGCGATGGGGGTGGTGATGACGACGGCGGCGGTGGTGATGAAATTGGGGGTGGTGATGACGACGACGGCGGTGGTGATAAAATTGGGGGTGGTGATGATGGCGGCGGCGGTGGTGATGAAATTGGGGGTGGTGATGACGACGACGGGGCTAGTGATGATGGCGGCGGGGGGTGGCGATGATGGCGGCGGCTGCCCCCAATTTCATCACCACCGCCCTCAATTTCATCACCATCGCCGCCGCCATCATCACTAGCCCCGTCGTCGTCATCACCACCGCCCCAACGACTTCGCTTCGAACTCCGGCGAAAAGCGTGAACAGTGAGCAGTGCACGGTGAACAGTGAACAGCGGCTGCAGGGTTGGGGGGGTGGGGGAGAATTGGCCGAAATACCCGAAATACCCTCATAATTGACGGAAATTCTAACGGCGGGGGGTAATGTGCTAACGGTTTCAAAGTTGGGGGTGTCGGGTGCAACGAAACAAAGGTGGGGGGTAAAGTGCGAAACGGCAGAAAGAATAGGGGGCAAGGTGTTTTTTTCCCTTTATTAATTTCTATTTTCGAATATTGTGTAACCCTGTAGAAGACACAACTCAATGTTGTGCAATATTGATGAACCACTATATCAGTGGAATTTGCTATGTAATATCATTACAATCATGATAGCATGTGTTGATAATGTCTACTTGATTAGCCTGTTTCGAATTTCAGAAATTTGTTATTGGGAGCTTGTTGACATTGCTTCTAGATTGAATTAATATATTATATAATAAACAAAAACTTTAAACAAATGGCTTTTCTCAGAAGATTAGTTGGCTGAATAGTATATATTTTGATGATTGTTATATAAAATAACCTTCTGTATAGTTGCATATTGATGTGGGTTCTTAGGTAATATGAGTAATGCTTAGTAAAATAATATTTTTGTTCTTACCTATAGCCAATGTTGTGTTACTACATAAATATATAATCCCTATTTACTGTTTGTAACATATTAATTAATGTTGGGAAAGTGTGTTTAATCAAAGCTTATTTATATATAATTACATATATTTTACCCACTCTTTAATGTCTTATTATTTATAAGATATGGCTGTACTAACTATTTTATGACTTCTTTAGATGGAACAAACTGCGAGTAGCAAGAAGCCAAAAAACAAGAAAACTAATGGAAACGCTACTCGCAAATATTGGAGTAAGGTAGAGGAGGAGGCTTTGATAGAAGCCGTGAAGGAACTTATTATTGAGGGGTGGCAGTCGGGCAACGGATGGAAACCTGTGTTCAATAATATGGTTGCTCAGAGAATTAAGAATTGGGTGCCATATAGTGATGTCCAAGGAGACCCTCATGTCATCTCAAAGATGACGGCATGACGAAAGGACTATGGTTCTTTATCTAGGATTTTTGGCCGCACGGGGAGTAACTTCGTCGCTTTGGATCCTCTTTCACACACTATCACCATTGTGGGATCAGAAGTCTGGGAAGCTAGCATTAAGGTACTACTTATATATTTTTCTACCAATTATTAAGAATATGAAAACAGGTTTAAATTGTTTTTATTATTCTTTCAATTGTAGGTTAATCCAGAACTCGATAAATCAAAACAAAACCTTTTCCATACTATGACGATTGGGATGTGATGTTTGGTTTCTCCAAAGGCACGGGCGATCATGCCGTTGACTTCAATGCTGCAAAAGAACAAGTGAATAATCATATGCCCCCACCAAACACTGACCTGATTGGTCATGATCCCACAACAGGCCTAGAAGACTTGACCTCTGAGTCATCTGCCACCCCTCTTTCGGAAGGTGGCGGTCCTTGGAAAGCTTCTGGCATTAAAAAGCGTAAGGTCCATTCGGCTGGAATTGATGACGACTTGTTGATGAAAGTTTGTAGCTCCTTGGACAAGACTGGCATTGCAATTACTGAGTTATCGAGTGTTATTCGGTCACTAAAAGAGGTTGACCCCCAGGTTACGCAAATATTCGCAGCTCTTCAAGATTTTCCCGAGTTTAATATGACCACTCGCATTCGCGCGGCGAAGAAGATTGTATCTTCTAAAACTCATGTTGCACTTTTCTTTAGCTTGGATATGGAAGGGCGCTGTGAGTTTGTTAGGAGTATACTTGCGGAGTGATTTTGCAATACTCTATAAAAAAGCATGCAACCGAAGGTATATCTAAGTATTCCGCCTTCCCATTGCTAGTACCCCATCTCATTTTGTATGGCAATGTTGCAATGCTTATTTTGGTATATTATATTAGTTACTTACTTACTTGTGCAAGCTATAACACTGTTTTTAATTTGCTCTTGTAATGTGTGGAAGTGATCTTGATTGTTAACTCATCGGAGTAATTTTATATTTTTTTATTCTAGGAACGCCTTTGCCCAAATAGTCGGTAAGTGCATTCACGCCAGAAGCCAAGAAAGATAACGTTTATCACTGTTCTTTTCTTAGAATGTTCCCCAAATAGTGATGTTTTTTTTTATTTAGAGAGTATGTAAGGTAAAAAGGGTTCTACCCTCATTGATTCACAAAGTGAGGGTATTTATAACCCTCTCTAGTTTGCATGCCCCATATTGGGTGGCAGATGGAAATGCTCACATGCTAACTCAACTGTCTGTCACACTGCCACCCAACTCTTCTTGTGCTGATACGTCGCAAGTAAGGTTGACAACTGGTTAGTTTGGCATTGATACATGACATTGATGATGACACCTGGTCTTTGCATGGCAGGAGTATCTCGAAGGATGATACTTGTTTATTTTTCTTAGGAGTATTTCTCTTGTTTACCCTTGGATGAACTTCTTGTCCATCAGATTGATTGCCATCGAATTACTCTGCCCGTAATGGTGCCATTGGCATAATGGTGCCATCGAGTAATTTTGTTATTGTTGTGCCATCGGAATGTCTGCCCATCGTGTCGTTAGGATATATGCCCTGATATATCATTATAGTATGCCTCCATCGGGGGGGGGGGGAAGCATGTTTATCGTGTCGTTGTTCCTTAGGCTTGTTCACTGGCTAAAGCATCGGTGATTATTAGGCATCGTAGAGTCATCCAAGACTGGTAGTGCCTTTAGCATCGGATGCTCTGTGAGTGTGATAATCCGTGTGCCATCGGAGATAAAGCTGCTGACAAGCAATTTATCCTCCGATGAAGAATGTTTTACTTGTCCTTCGATGGTGAACGCTTTGCTTGTCCCCCGATGGCTCTAATCTTTTTCCATAGGTTTACACTAGTTCCCCCAGTTCCTGGTGTATTATAGGTAATCAACAGGAACTTAGAGTGAGGTGGTTATCGGAGGTTGATGTAGCCATTGGAGAATGTGGGGGGGGGGGGGGGGGTTGATTAATTCTGCATTAATGAGAGAATTTCAAGGGTTTGTAACAGTTTTTATGTTTGGGAAGTCGGGCTTTTTAATGCGAGTGCGCATTAATTTCCCATTATGTCTGACAAAATTTCCTTTATAAGCGTCCCTTCTCTATTTTTCTCCTCTTACTGTTCTTCGCTTTCTTCCAGTTTCTTGTCTTCTTCAAGCAAAAAAAAAAGACCCTAAATTCCTCGTCTCTTTTCTTCCCCTATTATGGCTACTGAAACTTCTGCCGCCATGCTCCTTTTAGCCACCACCATGGTGGATACTTCTGATGCTCTGCTTGCTCCTCCAATGGAGTCCGTCTCTGCCCCGATTGCCTCTTTGACTGATGTAGAGGATGCCACCGCCGTCACGGTGGCCGTGCTACCGGAGAATAATCCCTCTTGTATCGAAACTTACCGTCGCAAAAGGAAGGGCAAGATTTCTACTGCTAAGGATGGCGAACCGACACGGGTTTCTAAACGATCAAGGAAGTCATCCATCGCCGCTGACGCTTCTGTTCCTCTAGCGAAGACGAAGGGTAATCGTCGCTATAAAGAGGTAGAGCACGTTATGAGCACGATTACCGAAGAAGAAGTTGACAACTTCTTCAAGGATTTTGGAGTATCATCTCTAAACATCCTTAGGAAAATTCCTTCGAAGGACGATAGGGGAAACGCTCCTCCCGAGGGCTATGTTACCCTTTATCTAGTTCAGGTACGCGCGGGTCTCCGATCCTTTTACCCTCCCTTCTATTGTGAGGTGTTTAAAACATGTGACGTCTGTCCTAGTCAGTTAACACCCAACAGTTTGACTATCCTTGCCTCCTTCGTTTTTTGGTGCCTATCGAGGGGGGTAGAGTGTACCGTGAGGAGATTTATCTCTATTTTTGCTGTTAATGTTTCTTCTACGGGTCATCCATCGTACTTGTTTGCTCACCGAGACCCAGAGAAGAAAGTAGTCGTAGGAACTACTTTGTCCTACAACAGCTGGAAAGATAAATTCGTCTTTATCAAACCTATTATGGGCCAGTGGGATTTTCCCTACTCCTGGCGTCAACCCGAGGCCCCCTCCTATAAGATGGATTCATCTACTTCTTTCACTCTGGCCCTCGATGCTTCTGCCCTGCTGAAATCCGCCCATTATTTGCCCTTGTACGATACTGCTGGGTTGAATATAACAGCTCCTTTGGATGCTTCCCTCGTGGGGAAGACACTCATCTGTCTCTACGATGATGCGCGGCCTACCTTCAGTGAGTTAAATGACCACCTTCCTATTTAAACATTTCTCATCTATACTTTGCATTTTCTCATTTACCTTTCTCTTATGCAGTGTCTTACTTGGAGGAGCACGAGAAGGACATAACGGATATTCCTCGCCTTATTACTTCTCGTGCAAAGGGTAAGGGGTCCAAGAAGGCAATGATGCCCTCGGACGATGATTCCCAATCATCAAACCAGGATTCTGACCCTGAGGAGCCCCATGCGGTTAACTCCCAAATATCCGCAGGGCTCGGTGCTGATGACGAGGGCCTTGAAAAGGACACTGTGGATACAACAGTCTTTTCTGAGATGCCCGAGGCTCCCATTACTCATGATGCTTCATCCTCCATGTTTTCATCTCCTATGCGCTCCGATAGAGCTATGGAAGAGGTTTCTGCCCATCCTTCGCAGTTTGTGGAGGACTCGTTACTATCCACACAGCCTTCCAACGGAGCAAGTATTGCTCAGGAAGAAACTGATGCCACCATCGTTCCTTCTCCCTCAGGTATATAGTAAAGATTTTACTTTTTGTTTTTTTTAACGTGTGGCTTATTCTCTTTGTTATTCCGCAGTCAACAAAGAGAAGGTTATTCTGATCGAAAGCGAGGAAGAAGGTGTTCGAACAGGTTAACCTATTTTACAACTATCTTTTTGTCAGTTTTTACTTTCTGTGCTTAGCTTGCGTACTTACTTTTGTTTATCTTTTTAAGCAGATACTTCGCCCTCGAACACGCAGAAGCATTCGTCCTTGGTTCATCAGGATTTATCCGTTGATGACCTCTTCTCCTTCGAGGGTCGTGCTTTCGAAGGCAATGCTCACGATCTTTCTCCTTCAGCTCCTCTTCGCTCAATTAACTTGGAGCTATTGGACGAACTGTTGCCTTCTTTGGTGAAGAAGCACGTATGGAATGGGCCCTCGGAAGCTCCTGCCGGTACTTCTGCGATGCCTTCTCCTTACTTCGAGGGGATGCCCTTCTTCAATCGTTTTACCCCGACTGGCTCCCCTTTCTTTATTCATACTACTAGGGCCAGAGCAGAGTCTAGCACAAGACCAAGTGGCTCGAATCTGAGTACAGCTTTCGAGGTCGTCACCCAATATTTGAATGCTACTTCGGCGGCCACTCCCCATGATGAAGAAACTGCTCGATTCTTCTCCGAGTTGATGGTTGTCATGGTAAACTTTTCGGTTATCTTTTTTCGTTATGACTGTTAACTTTCATATTTATGAACTTATCCTTTATATCTTCTTAGGTTCCTAAGATCATTCCCTCCATCTGGAGAGAGGTGGATGCTGCTCAAGCTATCGGGCAATCGTCTATGGAGGAGCTAGCTGCTCAGAATGTGGCTTTGAAAAAAGCCGAGGACGAATTGAAGAACCTTCGGGAGGCATTTGCTCAAAGTCTGGTGAGGGAGAAACTGTTGGAGACCAAGCTGGATGAAACGACCAACACCCTATCCGAGCGCACTTCCGAGTGCCAGAAGCTAAAAGACGAGCTCTCTGTGATATCAAGAGAAAAAAGTTCATGGGGGGAGTTAGAGCGTAATTTGAAGAAGGAAGCTTCTACTGTTCAGGACCAATATAATCGGCTCAAGGAAGAATTGAAGAGACCGCCTCCCCCTCCTTCAGGTTTTCTCTCCCCCGAGATATTGGAAGAGAAGTTGTCTGGGGCTATCCTTCTCACGAAGGATGAGGTTCAGAGGCACTGCCAGGAGAAGTATCAACAGAGGCACCAGAGTCATCTTCTGGGTAACTTTTTACTCGGGTACCTTGGCTGCATCAACCAGTGCCGTGAAGATAAACTGTCTCTCATCCCGAGAACTGGAGGAGATTAAACCCTCAGGCCCTGATGATGCGACCACCTTCATCCCAAGAAGCTCACGATGCTTATCAGAAGTTACTGGGTCGCTCCCCTTCTCCTGTATCTTCTTCTGGTTTTCCGTCTTCTTCGTCTCGACCCTCGGACCGTCGTTTTTAGGCTATCCTTCCAGCTTGTTTTGCTTTTATCTTTTAACCTGCAATTGTACTTTGAGCAAGTTTATCCTTTCACCAGATGAATGTATGAATTTTTGTTGACTTATGAATTATCGAGCAAGTTTGTTGTCCCCATTTTCTTTATTTGTTTTGCAGTTTTGTCTTTTCTTGTCACTTTCGGCACTGTTTTTTATGCCTGGTTTCAGAGAATGTATGCCATGATTACTAACATTCTTCTCACGTGTCTTTATCTTTGTTTGCATATACTTTGAGGGATCCAGATGTCATTTTTAGTTTGACACGTATCCAATTGTTGTCTTCAGGTGCTCCTATAAATTGTCTTCTCATCATTTCCTCAATCCATCTTTTTCAACTAAAAGCATTCTCTGTAGAGTTTTGCTTTTGTCACTTTACTGTTCTCGGTTTGTTTTGCACTTTATCATAACAAATATAACTCCTCCCCTACTTTCCATATTTTGTCACAATGCCTCCCTTCCTCAATGGGTCATCATCATCTTCTGAGAAATCTTCTCCTCGACATGCTCGAGATGAACTTTTAAATGGGGATGTGAGGGTCAGGCCTTCAGCAGGCGGTTTGTCCCTAATTTTTAGGAGTTCTCCTGCTCTGCATCGTGCACCTGTATCTCGCTCTGGCTCGAGCTTAGCGGATTCCCTACATCTCACATTCCTCCGTCGGGAACCCTATCTCCCTCCCGATAGTCTTTCTATTTTTAACACTTTTGCCCTGAATGTTAATGCTATGATCGGGGGGAACAGAGTATGTTCTTGTCAAAGTGTTGAATCGCAAGAGTCCATCTTTCGCATGTTGCGTGAATATGGTTTGAATCCGGACGAATACAATATCATCGTTCCTCGTCCTTTTTATAGGGCCTTCGAGCCCCCCTTGGGTTATCTGACCCTATACTCTGAGCAAATTCGATGTGGCCTGCGCATGCTCTTCCATCCTTTCATACACTCGTTATTTCAATACTGGCAGATTTACCCCAGTCAACTGACTCCTAACTCACTTCGTCACTTGGTGGGTTTCATTCTCTGTTGTAACCTCTTGAATGTACCCCTAACTCCGTATCGGGTAGGTGCTGCTTTCATTCTGTGCCCGTGTCCCAATGGTCTTCCCTATTTTAGTTTAGTTTATCGTGATAAGTTGAGAAGTTTCAATAGACCCCGACGCCTGGCATTTGTAGTGGACTGGAAGAAAATATATTTTTTTATTAAGCCGAGGGGTTCCTCTGGGGACACATGGGGTGTACCTTTACGATGGGGTTTGGGATACGTGATCCCTCGTCCTGAGATTGCGGTGCGAGAAATGGCGTATCTAACTTCCTCTGGCCTGTTCTTGGGTAGTTATGACATGTGCTCTATTCTGGCGAACTCGTCAACTCTAATTATGGCTGGTTTACAACATGGAGTAGAGCAGCTGAATATTCCTCCGATGCCCTTGCACTCAAACCCTGCCTTTCGTAAGTCAATCTACTTACTTACTTCTGGGGTATCATTGTTATGTTCTGATGATTAGCTTTAATTGTTTCTCTAGGATATGAAATGGAGTGATTCTTCATCAGGCGTTATCCTGAGGAGATGCTCGGCCCACTGGTTTCCTTCCCTGTGTATTCTGATAGTTCGAGTTCGTCCATCGAGCACGATTCCCCTGCTCCTTATCTTGATTCCGATGACCTTCTGATGGCCTCGCAACCCGATTCTTTATGAAACTCTGTTGTTCCTTCTATTGACGCACTCTTTGAGGACCCTATCCCGCATGATTTAAATGTGGATCTTAATGCTCCTTCTCCTCTCACTTTGACCTTAGCCGCTCGATCACCCCACGATCCCTTAGTCAACGTCATAGATGGTGATAATCCGACTGTGTTGCCTATAAGCTCTGGTAGTGTGATTCCTTCCCCTCCTAGGATGGTCCCACCATCGGGTGAGGGTCCGAGTGGTGTAGCTACAGAAGATTTTCATGATAACTTTCATGTGCTTACTTCCAATGCTTCTTACTATCGGCACTTCTTAGGCGGCTTGTTGAATCAAGCCAATTGTGAAGTTCTTGGTTCTGTTCCTACATATCTTCTCCATGACAGATTATGCCGCAATTTATGTGAGGTATATCACGTTCAGGCTTCTTTTCGTTATGAATTCTTTCCAGTTCCTTGACTTTCTCTTATCTCTTGCAGGTGTTTTTGATTGCGGATACCCTTGGTTCGCAGCATACATATTCATCCAGCAATGCTGGTTTCTTGTTTCGATACCTAGCCGACCTGAAGAAGGACTTAACTGATGCACGTAACCAATTTGCCAATCTACACGCTTAGTATGATTCTGCCCAAGAAGTTTTAGAAGCTTTACTAAAGGATGCCCAAGATACCATCTTGGATATGAGGCAATTGGCTACGTTGGAGCGTGAGCGCGCCAGAGATTTAGAGGATCGTATAAGCAATTTATTAAGTCAAAGTCGTACTTCTGATGCCTTTATATCTTCGTTGTTGGCTGAAAGAGATTTACTAGCTACAAAGTTGTCGGATTTAGAGAAGTCTCATGAAGTGACTGTGATGATCGCCCGTGCCGAGGCTACATTGGCGGTTCCAAGTTTAGAACAAGTAAGGGCAACCTTGCGCGTGGAGATGCGGGAGCTGGTTTCGATGGGTTTTCAAATTTGCCAGGAGGCAGTGAGGGCACTCCCAAATTTTCCTTCTCATTTGGATCTTTCCGATCTTGAGATCATTACCTCTTCTAGCACTGCGGTTCCTTCTGTGCCTCTCCGAAGATCTATGGTTCCATCAGTGACTATTATGGATCCTATTGATCTTTCAGAGGAACAGCGTCGTCGCTTTATCCTAGATGGAAAGCGTCCCATGCAGAACTAACCTTTTCTTATATATATTATGTATGTGAGTGCGCATGTAAACCGAACTACGAGTGGCTTGATTCCCTTATACTGGGATACGTAGGCATCTCGGAACCTATTCGAGTTCAGCCATATTTATGTGTGTGTATGCAAGTTAGTCGGGTTAGATGGCAGTATCGGAATGAATCGCGTTTTGTGACTATGTACGAATTCCATGTATATAAATAAAAGCCATCTTTATTCCACCACGACTTTATTTACATGTACGCTGGTGTGGCTCCCATATTTAGATTTACAAGATTTTAAGCATAATATTTTCTAAGATTCAATGTATTCCAAGTTCGGGTAAGTATAATACCTTACAGAGTACTTAGTTGATAAGTAGCGGGTCCAATGATTTTGCTCACCTTGTATGGTCCTTCCCACTTTGACTGTAATTTAGCAACATTCTTTGATGCTCCCACTCGCTTGAGAACCAGATCTCCGACTTGGAATGTCCTAAACTTGATATTTTTGTTGTAGTGTCTGGCCATTCGAGCTTTATATCCTTCCATTCGGACTGATGCTCGATGTCTCCTTTCTTCCAACAAATCTAGAGCTAATGCTAGATTAGAGTTGTTACTAACCTCCTCATATTCTCGGATTCTCCAACTTTCCGTTACTATCTCTGGCGGGATTACAGCTTCACAACCGTAAGCCATGTTGTATGGCATTTCTCCAGTGGCTGAACTAGGGGTCGTGCGATATGCCCACAGCACACCCGGAATTTCCTCCACCCATCGCTCCTTATGGTGATCTAATGTAGCTTTAATGCTCTTCAGCAGAGTTCGATTAGTTCTTTCAACTTGTCCATTACCTTGGGGGTATCCGATGGAAGCAAAGTAATGCTTAATCTCCCAATGTCTGCACCAGTCTTCCACCTGCTTATCTTCAAACTGGAGCCCGTTATCGCTTACCAAATATCGAGGAATGCCTAACCGGCATAGTATATTTCGCCATAGGAAGTTGATAACAGCACCAGCTGTAATCCTGGCCATCAGCTCTGCTTCTACCCACTTTGTGAAATAATCCACTGCAACTATCAGGTACCACTTCTGCCTTGGACTAGGCATCAAGGGCCCGACCAGGTCTATCCCCCATTTGGCGAAGGGGCATGCAAGTAGACTTGGTTCCCATGGGGCCGCCGGTTGATGGATTTGTGAAGCGTGGGCTTGGCATGCTGGACATTTGCGTGCGTATTCTTGGCAATCTTGAACCATCGTGGGCCAATAGTACCCTTATCTTATGATACGATTGGCCATGCTCGCACCTTGCTAGTGATTTCCACATGTTCCTTCATGCATTTCTTTTATTACCCCCAATGCCTCCTATTCATGTAGACATCGAGTATGGGGATTGGAGTAGCATCGTCGAAACAATACTCCTTTATGCAGGATGTACCGTGCTGCTTTCCTCTCTATCATTTTCCTCTCTTTGTCGTTATCGTAACATTGTGTGGGATCCTCTAAGTAGGCCACAATATCTGACATCCATCCTGCTAACACCGGGGCCACGATGGCGTTGGTGTTCTCTTGAGGCTCTTGCTTTTCTGATGTCATAGCTTGCAACAAAGTAATTCGTCGTGTCCCGACTACAGATTGAGTTGCTATTTTAGATAATGAATGTGCTTCTTGGTTTTCCAGCAGAGGAATTTGCCTTAACTGGAACTCTTCAAATAGCTGTTGCCTATTCCGAACTGTTTGGGTATAGGCTTTCAGTCTTTCTTCTTTTGTTTCGAACTCTCATATCACTTGTTGCACTATCAGTTGTGAATCAATGTGGATCACCACTCGACTGATGTTCCCTTCTGTGGCTAGTCTCATTCCGATCAGGAGGGCTTCGTACTCGGCCTCATTGTTAGACAAGGGGTAATTAATCCTGACAGCAAAACATAGAGTTTCTTCTTCCTCGTAATTTTTCAAGACTATTCCTACTCCCCCGTGCGTTCTGACGGATGATCCGTCTACATACACATGCCATAGCGGGGGTATCTTCTCATCTTGCATCTCCTTCATCTCTACTACAAAGTCAGACAAAACCTGTGCATTGATGGCTGGTCATGGAGCATATGACAAACTATACTGGCTTAATTCTATTGCCCATTTTACCATTCGTCCTGATGTTTCTGGAGGATTGAGTATGGACCTTAACGGACATTTGGTGAGTATCGTCACATGGTATGTTAGGAAGTATGACCTCAGTTTTCTAGCCGTCGTTACAAGGGCTAGTATTAACTTCTCTGTTTGCACATAATTCTTCTCTGCGTTTTGCAAAGTTTTGCTGACATAATACACAGGACGATGATCACCTCCTTTATCCTTTACCAACACTGCACTTACAGCTTCTTCTCCAGCCGACAAATATACAAACAACTTATCTCCAGGCTCAGGTTTTACTAGTAACGGAGGACTCACCAGATAATTCTTCAGGTTATCGAAGGCTTCCTCACACTCTGGAGTCCATCGAAACTCTTTCACGTTCCTTAACACCTTAAAGAATGGTAGACCCTTCTCTGCTGACCGTGATATGAATCGGCTGAGTGACGCCATCTTTCCCGTTAGCCTTTGCACTTCTTTTATTGTGCTGGGGGATTTCATGTCTACGATAGCCTTGGCTTTTTCTGGGTTGACCTCTATTCCTTTTTCCGTTACCATATATCCTAGAAATTTTCCCCCTCTGATCCCGAAAGTGCATTTCTTGGGATTTATTTTCATGCCAAACTTATCCATGATGGCTAGAGCTTGTTGCAAGTCCCTTGGATGATCTTCTGCTCTCTTGCTTTTTACAATCATATCATCTACGTAAACTTCCATCGTATCCCCGATGACATCTGAGAACATCAGATTCACCAACCTTTGATAGGTGGCACCGGCGTTCTTAAGTCCAAACGGCATGACCATGTAGCAAAACGTGCCAACATCAGTAATGAAGCTGGTTTTCTCTTGATCTTCTTCCGCCATCGGAATTTGATTGTATCCTTGGTCACCATCCATCGTGGATAATAGTGCGCACCCTGCCGTTGAATCTACCAACTGGTCGATGCTGGGTAATGGGTAGCAATCCTTTGGGCAGGCATCGTTCAAGTTAGTAAAATCTACGCACATTCGCCATCGGCCTCCCGACTTGGGTACTAATACGACGTTGGACAGCCATTCAGGGTATATAACTTCCCTTATTTGCTGTAATCCAAGGAGTCGCAATATTTCTAATTTGATAATCCCATTCCTCTATGGGCCCATGTTTCTCTTCTTTTGCCTGATAGGTTTGAAGAGGGATTGACATTGAGGTGATGTTGGCATACCCTTGGGCTGATTCTTCCATGTGGGCCTCCTTCCCATGCGAAGAGGTGCATGTATTCCTTAGGGATGGAAACGATTTCTTCTTCTATCATCGAATCTATTCATGTTCCTATCTTCACTTTCTTATTATCTTCTTCGAATTCTACCAGTTTTAATTCTTCCACTGGTTGTACTTGTATCTCCTCCATTTTCTGCTTCTTCCCGGGGTGGCTAAGTTCTTCCTCCATACTTGTAGGTAGAGCATTCATACGACATTCCCTAGCCTTGATTTGGTTACCTCGGATTTCTCCGATGCCTGACATCGTGGGAAACTTCACGTTGAGGTGAAGGGTAGAGGGTATGGCCTCAAAGGCGTGAATAGATGGTCTTCCACATATAGCGTTATATGTTCGTGAGGAGGCTTCTACAACCCAGAACTTCAAGTGCTCAGTCCGCCTCATCGCTCCTTCGCCCCAAGACATCGGAAGTATAACAGTACCCACAGTTCGACTAGTTTCTCCTGAGAAGCCTATCAAAGGTATTTCCGTGGGATCAAGGTGTACCTTTTCTAGTCCATAGCTCCGAAGGTTGGGGTAAACAACACATCCACCGAGCTTCCCGTGTCCACAAGGATTCGTTGTATTTCAACACCCATTATGGTTGATGTAATTACTAACGGGTCTTCATGGGGATACACTACTCCCTGGAGATCTTCGTGTCCGAAGGATATCGTTGGTAGCCTTACTCCATGCATCGCGCAAACCGATAGCCCTTGTCCTACCTTTCTAGCTTCTTTGAGATATTTTTTCTTTTTTCCGGTAGGGGATATGGATATATCTCCTCCTTCAATCATGTTGACGGTTCTTCCCGAAGGGGGGTTATCTTGATACGTATCTGGTGGGGGAGGTAATCATTGATCAAACTCATCCTGCTCGGCTTTCAATGGGGGAAGCTCGACGGCCATTTCACCTTCTTTGCTTCTAGCTTTCTTTCGCTCCATCGATCGATCTTCTCTGTTGTCGTTCGAGTAGTCTCTTAGATATCCCTAATCCAACAACCTATGGATTTCGTTCCGTAAGTTCTTGCAACCGTCGGTTGTATATGCCTTATATATTTACAGAACTTTCCTATGTCCTTTTTCTTGTATGGTTGTCTTACTAGCATAGACCAAGAGAAATCCTTATTTCCTCGCATCACGTTTAAAACTTCTGATTGAGTGATTGTTAAAGCTGGTAGCGGTACAGGCTGAAGATGCCTTTTCACTACTCCCGGATTGTCTCTCCGAGGCGGGGGACCTTTGGATTCCTCTTTTTCTTTTGCCCTTGCATTGACATTGGCGCTTTCTACTTTCAGCTTGGACTTTTCCGCTTCTTCCATCAGGATATAAGTTTCTGCTTTCTGCATTAATTCATTCATCTCCCTCACTCGATTTCCTACCAGATATCGGAAGAAATTCCCCGACCTTAATCCCTGGGCAAGAATGTATGCTATCATGGTCGGGTCCACATTAGGAACATCCAACACTTCATCAGAGAAGCGTTTCATGAAATCTCTCAAAGATTCGTCTTTTTGTTGTTTTATGGTAAAAAAATGTCATGCTGACTTTGGATATCGTCTATTACAGACGAACTATCGTACGAACAAACTAGCCCGTTGGGAGAAATTGGATATAGTGCCTGGCGGTATCTGAGTAAACCACGATTGTGCTCTTCCCGTCAATGTAGCCCGAAAGATTCGACATAGTGCAAAATCTGGGGCTGACTGCAGATCCATCGTCGCAATATACTGATTGATATGATTCTACGGGTCTTTGCCAATCTTTCTCTCCGGAATACATGGGCAGATTAACTGCTCTCACATGGATCAGAATCGTAGCCTGCGCTATATCCGGTATAA
Organism: Linaria vulgaris; assembly: GCA_948329865.1. Taxonomy (NCBI): domain Eukaryota; kingdom Viridiplantae; phylum Streptophyta; class Magnoliopsida; order Lamiales; family Plantaginaceae; genus Linaria; species Linaria vulgaris. The sequence continues at coordinate 82,625,536 of OX415253.1, forward strand.
AAGGAGATCCATGGTATACTGGTTCATCTTCTAGTGTGATGGCCCTTTTCATGCTGAGCATCTCTCGTTGTAGATGATTCATCATTTCCCAAAGAGCTGGCTCGTTGCTTAAATGAGGAAACATATTGGGACGATAGGGAGGCATTATGTCCTCGAAACCACTCCTTGGTGGATGTATTCCTCCTGGATACCCTTCTTGACGATACCCCATTTGTGGTGGTGGCATTGCTGGGGGGTTGGCATCATTCCTGATCCTTGCTCTTCCACCCTATATCTTTCTTCGTAGGATAGTATGGGTTGCGGTTCTGGGGGTTTTTCATTAGCCTGAGCTCTTCTTAAAGCTGCCTCCACCAGGTCTTCAAACACTGCCCTCGGAATATTGATATAATCGGCGTTTGGTGCTGAAGGATTTTCGGGGGAACCATTTGTAGACTCTTGATGCATACTCTCACTGTGACTTTCTGACCAACGCTCGGATGAAGGTACCCTGTCCATCTTGACCTTTGATTGCGCTAAATGCCAGTTTTACCGACGTAACTCAAAGGCAAGAATGTATGGCGTTCCCACAGACGGCGCCATTTGTTAACTCATTGGAGTAATTTTATATTTTTTTTATTCTAGGAACGCCTTTGCCCAAATAGTCGGTAAGTGCATTCACGCCAAAAGCCAAGCAAGATAAGGTTTATCACTATTCTTTTCTTAGAATGTTCCCCAAATAGTGATTTTTTTTTAATTTAGAGAGTATGTAAGGTAAAAAGGGTTCTGCCCCCCTTGATTCACAAAGTGAGGGCATTTATAACCCTCTCTAGTTTGCATGCCCCATATTGGGTGGCAGATGGAAATGCTCACATGCTAACTCAACTGTCTGTCACACTGCCACCCAACTCTTCTTGTGCTGATACGTCGCATGTAAGGTTGACACCTGGTTAGTTTGGCGCTGATACATGACATTGATGATGACACCTGGTCTTTGCATGGCAGGAGTATCTCGAAGGATAATACTTGTTTATTTTTCTTAGGAGTATTTCTCTTGTTTACCCTTGGACGAACTTCTTGGCCATCGGATTGATTGCCATCGAATTACTCTGCCTGTAATGGTGCCATCGGCATAATGGTGCCATCGAGTAATTTTGTTATTGTTGTGCCATCGGAATGTCTGCCCATCGTGTCATTAGGATATATGCCCTGATATATCATTATAGTATGCCTCCATCGGGGGGAAGCATATTTATCGTGTCGTTGTTCCTTAGGATTGTTCACTGGCTAAAGCATCGGCGATTATTAGGCATCGTAGAGTCATCCAAGACTGGTAGTGCCTTTAGCATCAGATGCTCTGTGAGTGTGATAATCTATGTGCCATCGGAGATAAAGCTGCTGACAAGCAATTTATCCTCCGATGAAGAATGTTTTACTTGTCCTTCGATGGGGAACGCTTTGCTTGTCCCCCGATGGCTCTAATCTTTTTCCATAGGTTTACATTGATGATCAACATTTCCTAGTAATTTGTGATGTAGTATTGTAGTTGAACACCATTTGCTCTTGTACTTTGTATTGTTGTATTAAGTAGGTAAAGAACACATGTGTGTATGGTACTTATTGGATTACTGAAAATCAATGTTCATGGTTGTTGTATGATACTATTAATTCATAATTGTGATGTTCTGTCCTCTGTGATGATTTTTGAAGCGGCATGTATTGGCTAAAATGACGTTTACGACGTCCATGGTTTAAAACCATGTTTTTTTTTTTGAATGGAAAACTTATTATTGAAAGAATAGTTTCTGATTTCAATGTTATCCTGATGTTGGCTCAACATCCATCCAACATTTAATCCAGAAGACATTACTCATGTTCTGGTTTCAATGTTGTCCTGATGTTGGTTCAATATCCATCCAACATTTAATCCAGAACACATTACTCATGTTCAGAGTAAACTACGCCTCTTCAATATGAGAGGTAACAATGTTATTCACCAGAGGGACTAAACTAATTGCCGCTTTTGCTAACTCATGTGCCTCGCCATTGTTATCTCTACTAATCCAACTAAAAATCCAATGTCGCCATCCTTGCCATACATGTTTTAAAATGTTGTGTATGTGTGAATATGCTTGAAGCTTATGTTTAGGTTTTGAACATGTGGTTTGCTTTTTTCTAAAATTGGTTTTCATGTTTCTTCATGCGTATTGGAAAAAATAGTTATGGCAGAATATGTAATAGGTAGTATACAAACTATAATATTGGGGACAACTCAAAAAGCGGTGTTGAGGTTATGAATTATGTGAAGATTCCAATTATCACCATTGTTTCGTTTGTGTTTATACGAAGCTACTAAAATGGTAATCGTTGTAACACCAAACAATTTTGGTAAGAAAGGTTATAATAGCTGTTTTTTGGATTTCTTAATCACTTCAGCGTGTGTTAAGTAAAATTTCACGCAAGTATCACTCGAACAATGTAGTAACATACTTCCGTACCCGCAAACATCGGAATTATATAAAATTATAGGCATCATTACTTACAACCAAAGCAAACATTTGCAACCTAATAAAATGGTTATCATGTTCGAAACAAAAACAGTCCCTAGCGGGAAACAACGTCAAACTAAGATAGGAAAAGTTGGCTAGTCTACAAGGATTAGAACGGTATTTGAAAATCCGTACTATCTGTGGCATATGCCTCAACTACAAGCCAACGAAGCATAATACAAAATAACGGTAATTACTAACTTAATGGGAGCTCAAATAAACCGTCGTCGCGAGATGGGATAATGAAACGCTGATCATTCTCCCAAAGTTGTGATACGCGAGTCTACGATTGCATCCCTATACAATGTCAGAGCAAAATTAGAGATTGTTAGAATACTCGTATACTACATTCATCTTTTCCAATAAAGGCTTAGCAAAAAAGGGTTGTTTATTAACTGATCTTACCATTACAAGGTAATCATGTAGTGTGTCAGTACTACGCGAACATCACAGACCATGCATCGTAGTAAGGAAATGGAACGTTCCGCATTTTTCCAATTTGTGGGGCTTGCTAGAAAATAATATCAAGAATATAAATTATTTACGAAGAGCAGCAACTACGTAAATGTTGACAACATATTCTTAAATAAACTCTTAAACTTGACTTACCAATATATAGTTTTGCCATGGCAGTTCATCCATAACTATAACACAATGGGTTAAGGAATCCATACCAGTGTAGCCGTGGACAGAGTTGTAAGATGACAAAATATTATATTTTCGTTGCCAGTTCATGATTGTGAATTGGATGTCCCTAACGCCATTATGTCCACTATCTGGAAACAAATCAGGCACCATGGCATATATACAATTGTAAAATCCAGGCTTCCAAGATTGTCCTAATCGGCAACCATCGAACCTTAGACCAATGACTACATCAATTAGTCTTAGTTCTTCCTCCTTTGTCCAACGCCGAGGGGGTTGATTACATCGCCTTATCACTACATCAGAATTTAGCAAACATTGTTGTAAACAACTTATACGAATTTGTTTGTGCTAGTCGCAAGGTGATTCAACTAGTAATATTCATTACAGATTGTAAATAAATTGAATACTATAGTTGCATGACATACACAAAGAAAATCAATATGAAGGTAAGTAAATCTTCTCTTACCATATCCAGACATCTTTATTAGTTTCGCCAATGGTTTGAATCAATCACAATTTTGAATGATCACCACCTAAATAATCTGAATGCCAAAATCAGAAAGTTGAGAAATTATTTATCTGTCATACATGAGGGAGTGTTTTGGTTAAAAGAAACAATGTAATATTTTCATTAATTATATATATATATATATATATATATATATAAATCATGAATATAAATACATTCTTTTACAGAAAAAATAGCAACAGACCAATTATTAATATTTGCAAACAAGTTTTTTCAAGCATTTGATTGTAATGCTTCTTTACAAAGGATGTATGGGTAGGCAACTTCAATTAAGAGTAATTCGAGGTTCCATTGAACTAGTCAATTTAACTACTCAATCGAAACAATACCTATGTTCAAACTTCTCAAGTCGGAACAATCAGAACAAACTACTACATTGAAAACATAATCGATCATTACAAATAAGTTTAATTCAAATATGCAAACCGGAGAACCCTAATTCGAATATCCACTGTAATAGTCAATTTTTTAACAACCGGGAAGAAGTAATCGTTTACCTGAGATTATGTTACAGATAGAAGGCAACTATCGTCGGGGAAAATTGGACAAAAACTGGCCGCCGATGAATCCCTCAGTTCATGGGGTGTCGCGGTGAAGGGCAAGATGAAGACAGGGGATTTTGGCCTAATTTTTGTTGTCCACGGAAAAAAAAATGGGGAGTATATGAGGGTCAAATTAAGGGCATTCTATGCAGAATGAGTATTGATAACCAAATGAGGGATAAAGAGGTGGTATGGACTCAATAGATGAGGCAATTTAATAACAACCAAAGCTAATACCCATCATATAATATGGATCCTATTAAATTCCTTACTGAGAATGACCAAATAGATTAGCAACAACCAAACGAGCCCCTACTCCTTTGAGTTGTCTGAGTGGCTGGATCAAAATCAGTTGTTGGAGAAGTGAATTCTGGGGGAGGTACATCATTGGCAGCAGTTGATTCCTATCACAACAATATAGTCAATAAAATGAAATTGGTTTTTTTCAAAGGGCACAACAATTCCAGATTCTTAATTCACTTACCCTAGCCTTCTTATAGTATTTTTTAAACACTCTTTTCTTTTTGACTGGCAACTCAGGGTTGATAGATGCTGCCTGAAAAGATTGGCATTGGTGTGAAGGTGGAATTGGCTCATTGTGGACAGTGGATGTTTGTGTTCCAACAGCAGGTTCAGACTTTTCAGCATAGAAGTGTAAAAATGCATTATATAACGAAGTAAACAGTTAAGGAACCATAAATGTAAGATCAAAACATTACTAAAATACCTGGTGATTCTGTGTTGATGATGTAAATTTCCTTTCTTTGAGGTCTTCTTTTTCCATGGTCCAGCAAGTGGATTAGCTCTCCTCAACTCACATGTCCTAACATTGTGTCCCTTCTGCTTACAGTAACCACATGTCATACCAAGTCCATGTCTTCCAAGTTTACCTGTCTCTTCAGCATGTTCCATTCTTTTCTGTCTTATTTCATCCTTACTCACATTTCTTTTGCCTTTCTTTGGCCTACCTGGCATGTTTGTAGGCTCTGTAGGAACCATCATTGCAGCAGTTGTAGCTGGTACAGGCCAAGATTCAAGCCCCTCCATGGGCATCATGAAATGGTTATAGATGCATAGATAGATTGATCTGTGGTAACAGGGATGAACTCTCTTCTCAAGATCTTTCCACTTCATGTATCTCATACCACTTATGGCATGAGGACATGGAATGCCAGTTATTTGCCACCTGTTGCAACTGCATGTTACCTCCTCAAGGTTAACACACATTTTCTGTGAAAAGGGACCATGTCACTCAAAATGTAATGATCCATTCCAGTGTGATATCCACTGAACAGCTTTTTCCTTGTTCTTTTCAAAGATTGCATCAATTTTAGGAGTTAAGAAACTACCCTCTTTTTCCATTGCTCTTCTTCTAACACCTATCCTCTTCATCAATAACATCCTAATATGTTCAAACATTTCAATTATTGGCAACCCTCTGGCCTTCACTATCAATGCATTAAAAGACTCTGACATGTTATTCAGAATCAAATCACTCTTGCATGTGTGTCTGAAATAGGCTCTACACCAATGTTCCTTAAGTCTCTCCTCCAGCCATTGAAATGCAGCAGAGTTTTTCTCTCTAAGCTGTTGCATATATCTATTGTAATCTGGGTAGGTGCATATGCAAATGGGTAGGTGCAGTTGTTAGCATCAACCCCCACTGCTGTCAGAAGTATGCCACCATTTTTGGTTTTGAGGTGTGTTCCATCTAAGCAAATAATAGGTCTACACCCATCCAGAAAGCCTCTCTTCAAAGCATCCTAGCAAACATACATTCTCTTGAACTTACAAACTTCCCCAAACAACTTGCATTTAATCTTCACAGTAGTGCCAGGATTAGACTTCATCATCTCTTCAGCATATCTCCAGAGATGTGAGTATTGCTCTGCATCATTCACATGGCCAATCTCAAACACCTTCCTCTTAAGCCTGTACATTTGATACTTGGAAAATACAAGGTTGTGTCCCTTCTTAACACAGTCATCATTGACTCCACATGCCAATTGGGATTAGAAATCACATTATCATAATATTTCTTGGCTAGCCAAGTGGAAGTAGCTTGTCTATTGGTATCATGTACCTCACAGTCATGAGGTTCTTCAAGATTCTTGATCACAAATGTGTCCTCTCCATCTGGGATGCATAAATATACCAAGGGCATTCTGGATCCACACACCTTCCACTTATCTTTTTTTATTGCTCTTGATCATCCATATCTCTCTTTTTTCATCAATTGAGAACTTGACAATTGCATCCCTAAGATGATCAGGATGCTGAAAACACATACCTATCTTAAACTCCACCTTGGTCATGTCAACTCTTGGATCAAATACATCATGGTTTCTGTAGAGCTCCCTTGCAGCTGGTGCCACCACAGCTTTCTTCTTCCTTCTGACACTGTTGTCTCTTGTCATTGTAGACTCAACTGGGCCATCATTATTAGCTGAACCAGCAGCAGTAGGGCCATCATCATTGGCTGTGGTAGCAACAATAGGGTCATCTGCATTTGCTGCATTAGCACTAGTACCAGCTCCTATTTCCATATTCCCAATCCCACTTGCAACAGTTGCAGCCTCACTTGCATTTGTGGTTGCCCTGTCAAGATCCACATTTTCAGTGTCAAGCACATCATCATCTACAACTTCATTATCAGGATCAATGTACCCATCTGAGTATTCAGAGTCAGATCCCAGAGAAACCTCTCCCTCACTATCATCACTGTTCACAAGGTCAATGATTGAGGCTACTAAGGGTCCACAGTGCTCCATGATAAAGGCTGGTAAATCCTTTACCCTATTCTGCCCATCTGTATTTCCTTCTTCATTTGAAACACCCTCCCCACCAATTCCAGTGTCACCATTCACATTGTTTGCTTCAGGTGTATCATTGAATGTTTCCTCAATCCTCTCACCAAATGCATTGATAGTTGCTCTTCTCCTTCTCTTTCTTTTCCCAACAACACCATCACTATCCACCCTCATGGATGAACCCACATCTTGTTCAACTTGACTAACATCTTCTAACACTCTATCAACATCTTCTACCCCTTGTTCAACTTCACTAGTTATCTTCTCAAGTTCATCTTCAAAACCAATAGGATCTTCTTCACCCCCAAACTCAGAACCCCCCTCATCATCACCAACATAATTTAAGGGCTTAGTGATAGGAGGTAGAGGATCAATATGTTCATAAATATTCACCTCAACCTCATCATGACTCTCTTGTGTGCCAGCAGCAGGTTGTTCTGGTTTCATTAGGTAAATTTCTACCAATCTGTGTTGTGTAGCATACCTTGCCATCTCAAGGGCATCAAAGTCATCAGTGATAGGCTGCAGTTGTAGGGATTCAACTTCAGGTTCATCTCTCCAGAAGACCATCAAATCATGACTGAGACCTATCTCCTTTGCCATGTTGATCAACTCCAATCTGGACATCTCATCCTCAGTGCAATAATCCACATAAGTAACTTGACCCTCCATGTAGCACATTTTGCCAAAATTGAGTAAATTCCCAGAATGATGGATCATGATTGAAAAGTACTCCATGTCATTACCTGGAAAAACACAACAATTACAACAAACCATAAGTTTATTAACATATCATAAACCCTAAATTGCAACAATATTAAAGTAAGCCCTAGTGGTACTATAATAATGCTCATGCAATACCGAATTCTTGAAATATACACTACTTTAGGTAGTGGGGAACACTTAGGACCACTTCCCATGCAAAAACATATAAAGAAGGGGACCAAAGAACAAAAAATTATACAACTGACTACTTTTTGCATACAATGTCCAAAATCAAACCATAAACCGTGTACCACAAAGTGGGAAAATTATGATATTCAAAAGCAATTACTCACCGTAGTCGGGTACGAGGGATAGGTCTGGAATCGGGTCATTATTGCCTCTAATTTTCCACCCCATTTGCGTTGTGCGTGCTTAGGACAGTAACAATGGTCGAAATCGTGAAGAATCGGGCAGTGATTTGGGCGAATTTTACAATTTTGTGAAATCGCGATTTTAGGGTTTTGGCCTTGTGATCAATTTTGCCGCGAAAAAAAATGAGAAGAAAGGGTTGTTGTTCCCTTCTAAATCAGTCAAGTGGTAAAAGACTAAATTGCCCTCAAGGACTATGTTGATAAATGACGTGAATTCGACGACTAATGACGTTTTTTGGCCGGAAAGTTAGTTTGGGTACAACATGTTTTAAAAACGAAAGGTTGGGTACAGCGGGGTCAAAAATCAAAGGTTGGGTACCACATCGCAAAAGCGCGAATAGGTTGAGTCTAGTATCACGATTTTCCCTGTTTTTAAATATCACTAAATTTGGTGTGCTCGATTTCTCGTTGTGTTACAGATTATCAGAAAGAGATGTCAACCCAAGTTTAATCTTGTTATGACAGGGCATTGTTTAGGTGGCGCCCTGGCGATACTGTTGCTAACCGTGCTGGTTCTGCATGAGGAGGAGGAGATCATGCAGCGTTTGTTAGGCGTTTACACCTTTGGACAGCCTAGAATTGGTAATGGACAGATATGTAGTTTCATGCAAGATCATCTGGAACGTCCTGAATCTAAGTACTTCAGGGTAGTATACTGCAATGATGTTGTTCCGAGGTTGTCTTATGACGACAAGACTTTCTTGTATAAGCATTTTGGCATAGGCTTGTACTATAACAGCCTCTATGTTGAGCAGGTTTGCCGTCTCTCTTTATTATATTTGCCTTTTGCGTTTGTTGTTATATCTCTCTCTTCGTACTGTGAATTAACGGTTCTATACCTTTTGCGGTCCCTTCACACTTACCGCACATTTTCCTCTGTTGATGGAAATGATCTGATATGCTATGTCTTGCGATTGATATTACAGAATACAAAATAGTCTCTATGTGAAATACTTGGGAATCATAATTGGAAAATTGGACACTCGACGCCAATAAGTGTCGACTGGGATCCAGGCCTCAATATCGACATTTTGCCTGAAACAAAAAATTTGAAAATCTCTCATTCTATTTGTTCTTTTACTCCCATATTGCCATAAGCATAGTAGCAGTGTCAATATTTGTAAGATGTTCCTCAGAAGATTGAAAGATGTCTTATGCTTGTTATGAGATATATCTTGATTTCTTTCATTGATCAGAATTATATAAATGACTCGCTGGCCATGTCTTTGTCTGGGTCTGATTTTAGCACTCAATTGATTGGGCACTCAAAGCATATGAAGAATATATTGCTACATATATATCTATTGGACGTAAATTTCTCGTCGTAAAATCAAATTCTCAATCAAAAATTGAGAGGTTTAAAGTAGTAACATGTGCAGCCTATATCTGTCATTATCTTTTGCAAATTTTGACATTACGTCTCGCTCTCTGATGTGGTGCAGAATGTTGATGAAGAACCAAACAGGAATGACTTTGGCCTAAGATACCTGATACCCGAGTATCTAAACGCAGGTGGGAATTGTTAACGAGTTTAGCGATGGGGTACGTTACGTACGTATATGGGCCGGACTTCAAGGAATGTTAGGAATCATTTTTCCTAAGGAGGCTCGGACTTACACAGCCCCGTTGAATATGTAAACTCCGTTCGTCTTGGTAGAATGAGAGTGTTGGTTGAAATGTCGTCGTTATAAAACATTTATACTCACACTCAAAATATGAGTGTCATGGAAATTTTTCTGTTTCTGGACTTTTAATCAATGTTGCTATGGTCTATGTAGTAGGGATGCGTTTGTTTGTGTGTCACGTTATTATGATTGTGGAATAAAAGGGTGATTGATTTGTTTGCGGTGTACCAATTATTTTGTTTGTGTAATTGTGTCTTAATAAAAGATTCCATTTTTTTTTTGTTTTCATGAATGATTTGTTCAGTGTGGTATTTGAAATTAGTAGAGTACATTTCTGCAGTTTCTGATTATGTTCTTAGGTAATTGTGAAGATGCTGTATTTTTCATATTTCTTTCTTTTGAAATTTTTGAACGAAACTAAAAATTACTTATGATTGAAAAGAGCACCTGATTCCCGTTCAGCGATTCGTTTTTCATGAATAATTTGTCCAGTGTTGCATTTGAAATTAGTAGCGTATATCTTCATGGTAAATTTATCTCTTTTGAAATTTTTGATAGAAACTAAAAATTATTTATGATTGAATAAAAGAGCACCGGATTCTTGTTCCGCAATGTGTGGGTTTAATAGGGAAAAATACACTTTCTTCCTTAAAGTTGACACATTTTTTATTTATTTTTTCTTACTTTTGTTCCTTAATTTTTTTTTCTTTTGGTAGAAAATGAATACATCAATAAACTACGCTACATCCGAGTGTAGTTAGTTAACAACATAGTTCGGGGGTGTATTCCAGAATATTTCCCATTTCTTTTCCCCAATCTTAGATTTGGCAATACAATCCGCAAGCTTATTCGTCTCTCATGGAATCCATTTAATATTAATACGCCATGGTAGCCGTAATAGTTCGCAGCACTTCTTCACCAATTCCAAATTCATATTGATCGGTTCTCGAATTCCCATCACCAGTTTATGGCATGTCTCGGAGTCCAACTCAATCTCGATGTTCGTCAGTCTCCTTTCCCAAGCAAGTTCCATCCCCTTACTTAGCGCTTCGAGTTTCGCTTCCTCAATTGTAGGTGTGTTCAACAGTTTTTTGAATCCCCATAGCCAACTCCCATTATCTGCTCGCATAATCCGCCCCCGCAACCCCTTCATTACTCTTGATATTAGCTTTCGTCTACATTAAGTTTGATCCATCCCTTCCTCGGCTTTGTCCACTTTGCCGCTTAATGATTACATAAATTTTCTATTTTTTTTATCCATGCGTTGGCACATAATAATCTTCGTTATGAAATTTTGATGTTGGGCACTTGGGCTGGACCGAGTCCCTTTTCTACTAATCATTAAGCCTCTCTAATAATGCATTGAGCTATATATATACTAGTAATGAAGTCCGTGCGTACAAATTTCTGTTAATCTCTAAATTAGTACTATTGAATTGCTAATTAATAAGATTAAAACAAATAATAGTTATGCATATACGATTTTTATATATAACAATAATATGTCACAAAATGATTATTTTTTAACGTAAAAATTATCGATAATCAATTTTAATATCTCAACATGTTGCTATGACACACTTTATAACTATAGCATCTTATAGTTGTATTAGTATAACTTTAGAATTTTATTTTATAACGTATAAGAATAGTACCGATTAATTTTATCACGAACTAAGCGTGCAATCCTAATGAATTAAGGTAGGCTATATGAATTATGAAAGAATCACGTCGAGTCGTGCACATGAATGATTTGCCTCCATTCATTTCGGTTGAGAAGCAAATCTTCACTTACACCTCTGAGCTTCATGTCGTTCTGTATGACTTTCATCCATGAATTTTTTGCTCTCTCACGATTTCTAGTCGTACGACCCAAATGGAGATCTTTAATGCGTCTTAATGGGTCTGCAATTAACAAGCGGGCCTCATAAGTATGTAACATAAAATTTTCAAGAGAAAACTAAAAAAAAATAGAATTTACAATGAGGCTAATAAGTAAATAACATAAAAAAATTGGGGCAAATTTAAAAGATATAAAAAACAAAAAGAACCATACGATAATTTACAACGGGATTATAAGTGCACGTCGTAGAACTTTTGGGACACGATTGAAAGAATTCAAAACTTATAAGACATTTCTACAATTTACAGTGGAACACAACACTTTTTAATGTAATTCAATGCGGGTCCAACTCTATTATACGCGCGGACCCACATGTTATTAATACTTGAAAACAAAACAAATTATAGTAATTAGTTGAACTTATAGTGGCAAAACTGGTAGCAAACGTTAATGCCCCAAAAACCTATGCATTTTTATATAATAGCTAGGTAATTTCCCCATGATTAGCACTGGCGCATTTTATTGTATTTGATAATTTAATAATAATTTTTAAAAGTGTTGTTCAAATTTTAACGATAGTCAATTTGAGTATATAATTAACAAATTTTAAGATAACTTTACAATTTAAATTTTTTATGTAGGTATTAGTATGGTATCGATTAAATTTATTATGAATCAAACCAGCAATCCCAATAAATTGGGGCACGCTATATGAACCATTAAAGAATCACGTTGATTCTCGTGCACATGAATCCTCTGCCTTTATTTATTTCGGTTGAGAAATAAATCTTCATTTAGGTGCATGTTCTTCATGTCGTTGTTTTGTATGACCTCCACACATGTCTTCTTCGATTTTCTACGAGCTTTAGCATTACATTCTAAGTCAGATCTCAAACGCATCTTATCAGTGCGTACATGGATCTCCATTTAATAAACGGGTCCTATAAGTGTGTACAATAGAACTCACGAGGCAAAACTGAAATAATAAAAATTTAAAAAGATTGTTCCAAAATTTAATACGGACCACCACCTTATTATGTGTTAATCGATTTTATATGAAGCGAGTCTCAGTTATTTAATACGCGCGAGCACACAAGTTATTAGTTACTGCAAAACCAAAAAAAATATAATAGCTAAACTTTCATGATGAAACTGAAAGAATTTAAAAATAAAAGGACCATTTAATAATTCACAGTAAGGCCCATAAATAAATAAACTAAGATTTTTGGGCGAATTTGAAAGATAAAAAATTAAAGCACCATTTGACAATTTACATTTGGCCCACAAGTGCACAATGTAAAACTTTTGAGACAATATCAAAGAAATAAAAAATTAAACGAACTGTGTTGTAATTTATAACGGACCCCGACGCAATTAACTGTAAAAAGAATTTATATTTAGCGAGTCACAATCGATTAATACATGCGGGCCCACAAAGTATTTATTACTATAAAACAAAACATAATATAGTAGAATAGTTGAACTTCTAGGGACAAAACCTGTAGCAAAAGTTAAGGCCTGGATCCATTCTTATATAATAGTAGAAGATTGTGCGAGTCTCAACAACTAACTTGCTCGAGCCCCCAAGTATTGCAATGGGAAAATCGTTTCATACAATAAAATTATGGATCTTTTGTGTAATTTAAAAGTTTTAGGTGTATTCGGAGAATTCACAATATTTTGTTGGGCCCTTTCAAAATTTATAACTTGTGGAGTTTTGTAAAAAAATTATAACTTTTGATTAACATTTTAAAGTATTTAGGCATCTTTCGAGAATTCTCGATATTTTGTGGAATTGTTTAGAAATTTAAATTTGTAAGGCCCCTTATGCAATATTTGGGATAAAATAAGTAATATTTATTTATTTGTCTTTTCTTTGTCTCTTTTCTTCTCGGTCAAAACCTGCGGCTTTTTTTTTTTTTTTGACAAATTCATGGTGAAAAGTAAACTGTGAAGAAAATGAAGGTAAAATGGGAAAAAAAAGTGAACCAGGAATTTTTTTCGATTCTTATAATATAGTGGTCAAAACCTGCGGCTTTTTTTTTTACAAATTAATGGTGAAAAGTAAACTGCGAAGAAAATGAGGGTAAAATGGGAAAAAAAAAGTGAACCAGGAATTTTCTTCGATTCTTATAATATAATATAGTATATATATATATATATATATATATATATATATATATATCTTAGAAAAACCCTTCCAGTTTTGCTGTTGTTCTGTAAAGATGTCCGACTACTTTCCGCCGGAGATTGTGGAAAAGATCCTCTTGAAACTTCCGGCGAAATCTTTAATCAGATTCACTACGGTCTGCAAAAGCTGGCGTTCAACTATAACAAGCCCCTCTTTCATCTCCTCTCACCTCTACAAACCCACAAACGAAACCCTCCTTCTCGGCCGTTACGACAAGCAAGAACAATATTATCTTCTTGAAGTCTCCAAAAGCAGACCCTTTACCATCACTTCTTCCTCACAACTCGAATTCCCACTCAAATCACAATTTCGGTGCTTAGCTGTTGGAGGTTACTGCCGCGGTGTCGTTTGTTTATTCAACGATTGTAAGCGAACCATCATTCTGTGCAATCCTTGTATCAAGAAACATTTCGTTTTACCAAAGCCCACCATCCATTCGGATTGGCCCCGATTTTCTTCGCTGGGATTTGGAGTCGCCCATGATGATTTCAAGGTTGTTAGGTTGGTTTACTGTCGACTACCTGGTCTTACTAGGTTTGGTACTCAGGCTGAGGTTTTTTCCCTTAGGGAAGGGAGGTGGCGGAGTTTGGAGGTTGATGTTAGGCCTCGTACTCTTTTCTGCGTGAGTTCTAATGTTTTCTTGAACGGGGCTATGCATTGGATCGGGTACAATCCAGTTGAAAATGAAGATGTTTCGATTCTGTTGTTTCGGGTTGCTCAAGAGGTGTTTGATGAAATTAAGCTGCCAAATGGGTTGCCTATTGGAAAGGGTCATCGCTTGACTATGACTTTGTTTGGAGAATCTCTTGCGGTGATCAGGTGTGGGAAAGGGTCTTGTGAAGTTTGGTTCATGAAGGAATATGGTGTTGAACAGTCTTGGACTAAGTTGTATAGCTTCAAGTTGGTAGGAATGTATAGACCACTGACATTGCGGAAGAACGGTGAAGCTTTAATGATCTCTCAGAGTCAGAGGAATGAATTGGTTGCTTTTGATTTAGAGAATGTGGAGGCTAAAAACCTTGGTATAAGAGGGAAATTAAAAACATTTTACATCGAAAATTATGTCGAAAGCCTGGAATTGCTGCTGACAGGTGTAAGTTGAAATCTAAAGGAGTTGAGCAAAGATGCGAAAGAATCTTGATTTGTGATGGTTGTCATATCGTTTAGGACTAAAAGCATTTTGAAACCAGAAAAAAAAGGTATTGTTTACCTTGTTCTGCAACTTATCTAGTTTTTTCGACCACCAACTAAATTGATCTTAGTTTGAAACCTGAGCCGTATTGTCCTGAAGTATGTTGAATCAACTACATAACTTTTCGTTAACGTTGAAGAATGTGAATTAATTTGTAGAAAGTGTTAGGTATTTGAGTCGACAAATACGCGCCCCCAGAATTTGCCCATTGTGGATATACGAAGCAAATACGAATAAAATATGACGATCGTAACGACACAAGGATTTAACGTGGAAACTCCAAAAACCGGAGAAAAACCACGGGGCTCGAACGAAAATACACTATGTAGAAAATTGTTACAACTACACAATTTCTCGCTCAACCCAACTGATCCCCACAGAGCCTTTATACCCGTAACACTCCCCGAATATACCTCACACTAATATAGAAATATTACAAGAAGAAACAAGTGAGTATTACACAAAAGAACTCTAAATTGGGATGATAACAAATGGAGAAGGAGCTTGGTATTTATAGGCTCAATTCTAAGCAAAAGAGGTGTTAACAAATAATGTGGTGATTATACTAATCACCACCCCAATTCATTAATCACCGGCCAAATTCACTAATCACCGCCCCAACTCACCGCCCCAACAATCTCCACCTTGAAGATGTGATTATTATTGACTAATCACGTCTTCAAAATCATCTTCATTCTGGCATTGGGCAATCGCACACCCACTCCGCCTCAGAAGATCTCCATAGCTTCGGCTATCACTGCAACCACAGTCGTACTTTTAGAAGTACCATGCTCCACCATAAAGTATAACCACTCAGAATAAACAATTCCGAGAATTTCCCTTTTCGGCCCATGTCGAACATTAACCTGCTGATAGGATGGTGCAACTTCCACTTTTGGCTCCTCCGGAAGTCATCAGCCCGCCGACATGAATATACCACACCTTGCATTAACGCCAAAAGCAATGCCCGTGTGCACACTAGACCCACTAACATTAACGTCCTGTCTCATGGCAACTTTTAGGGTCTCATGCCATCAGGACGCGCATGCCGCTTACAGAACTTCAGAGTCACTGCAATAAGCAATGTTAGTATCTCCTCCAGTGTTTCCCTTTGATGCCTCGGAGCCATTTGCCGAACCGGATCCCCTTGTTGGACAATTTCTTCTAACGTGGCCAGATTGTCCACACCGCCAACACACTTTCGTCCTAGAGTTTGTCTTCCTGCCATCGTAAGTCACCAATGCATTGTTTACATGTGAACCGTTACCCCCGCTAAGCCTCCTCTCTTCAGACAGAAGCTTGCACGTAACTTCAGAGAGATTGATTTTCTCTTTCCCATGAATCAATATCGGTTTCATGTGTTCGTACGAACTTGGAAGAGACCAGATGAGTCTCAAGGCTTGATCCTCCTCATCAATTGCAACTCCAATGGATTCAAGCTCAGCAACGATTCCGTTCAGAACACTCAGATGATCTGAGATACTCGCACCCTCTGCCATTCGCAGTGTATGAAACTGCTCCTTCAGGTACACGCGATTCGACACGCCCTTCGCCTGGTACAACTCCTCTAATTTTTCCCAGAGTCCCTTAGCCGAAGAAATCCCATGCACGTTCGCAAGAATGTTTTTGGCCAAGCACAGACGAATTGCGCTCGCAGCTCGCAAATCTAGATCCTCCCAGTCATCATCGTCCACCACAGCTTTTATACCAGCTGCTTCGGAACTCGTGCTAGTAGTGCCGCTACCTTTAGCGATCCTTCCTTTTAAAGCCTTGTGTAACCCTGACTGAATCAACACATCCCTGACTTGAACTTGCCACAAGCCAAAGTTGATTTTTCCGTCAAATTTTTCAACGTCAAATCTCACTGCACTCGTACCCTTGCTTCCTGACATTGCACCAGTGAGCCTTGGTGAATTTCAAGTAGATCTGAATAGCACAAAGTAAACCCCCGGAAAGAGATATCTCGTCTTTCCAGGCAGGGTTTCAAGGTTCCCAGGTAATTGGTGGGGTCACAACGGTCCCGCTTAATAACCAATTACCTTTGACAGAACCGCCTTTATCAGCGCTTATTCACACTACTATCACACCAGAGCTCCACCCCAATAAAAGCTCCACCTCCAGCAGTACCCGGGCTCTGATACCACTTGTTAGGTATTTGAGTCGACAAATACGCGCCCCCAGAATTTGCCCATTGTGGATATACGAAGCAAATACGAATAAAATATGACGATCGTAACGACACAAGGATTTAACGTGGAAACTCCAAAAACCGGAGAAAAACCACGGGGCTCGAACGAAAATACACTATGTAGAAAATTGTTACAACTACACAATTTCTCGCTCAACCCAACTGATCCCCACAGAGCCTTTATACCCGTAACACTCCCCGAATATACCTCACACTAATATAGAAATATTACAAGAAGAAACAAGTGAGTATTACACAAAAGAACTCTAAATTGGGATGATAACAAATAGAGAAGGAGCTTGGTATTTATAGGCTCAATTCTAAGCAAAAGAGGTGTTAACAAATAATGTGGTGATTATACTAATCACCACCCCAATTCATTAATCACCGGCCAAATTCACTAATCACCGCCCCAACTCACCGCCCCAACAGAAAGCAGATAAATACTTGAGTACTAACTGTTCTAATGTATTTGTATTGATGTTGCTTCGTGATATTGAGATTGCAACCTCCACTGTTTAGAACTCGTATATTATCTTTTAGGGCCATATATGAACAGTATAATAACGTTTTTTTTTTGTCAAATTTGAGATTTTGCAGCATGCTCCAAGCTAAGTTTGACACCTCTTTAGGGCCATAACAATAATTGGGTTTATGCCTAGTACGTATATTAAGTGCTGCTAATTATTTGAGTAAGAGCATCTCTAAAGTATCTTAAACTTAAGATCTCGTCGATGAGAGTTTCTCTTTCTATTTAGTGTTGATAAATGTTTCATTTATTCTCACAAGATGCAAAGAAAGCAAAACAGGGGAGGCTCTCTAACCTTCTCAGTGTTCATCACTCTAACCTTCTCAGTGTTCATCAGCTGTTCAAGTCTCTTTCTGTTATGGCTTCTGTCTTTCGTCATTTATGTATGCACTGGAATGTGTGAAGTGTGCAGTGTAGCATGGATTAAAGTTTTGTTTGAGGTTTGTCCAATCAGCTAAATATAACAGTTTCATGTAATTCTTAGAGATGTTTAGGAAAATGTAATCAACCAGATCCTGCTACAACTTAGAGAGCCATATGTGAACATTTAGTTCTGATCCTGTGATTGGATATTAACAAAAAGGGCAATGATAATAACCATACAGACATTACATAATGTCTACAGACCATTTTTTGGCAAGTAAAAATATGATATTTACTATAATAGTCCCTTTATTTGTTAGAAATATGAAGGTTATCATTATTTAAGAAGGTAACTTGCATATGGCAGGCAGGTTGCTATTAATTCTATTCAAAGTCCTCAAAGCGCATTATATTATTATAACAAAGCTAAACACCGGTGGAGTTGGTACTTGTCGTATCAACGCTAAACACCTGTGGAATTGGTGCTTGGCTCTTGATACCAATTGAAATTGTGGATCAGTTGATACGTGTTCATTGTTAAATTCTAAATGTTACTTTAACAACGATCAGAATAATGGTGCAGCGAATAATAAACAAACGCATAATTTAAGAAGTGAATATATTGATATTAACTTCCGAGCCGTAGGCAAAATACCACAAGGGTTTATCAAAATATGTTTCTCACAACTCTCAAGCTCCTCACTCTCGAATTGCTCGAACTCAACAAAGCAGACAAGAATTGCTCTCTCAGTTCTAAACCAAGAACTAATTGAACAACTTACAAACTTTGAAAAAGCAAGACAACGCTCAATAACTCGTGAATTAATATCTCAGATTTTTTAGCTCTTGTGTCGTATTTGTCTTGATGTACTTTACACCTATATATAGGTTCTTGACTTGGACTTCAAGGTGTGTTGTACACGGTTGGTAATTCCTCTAGTTTCTTTTTCGAACTCCTCTTCCTTGTTCCCGCCGTCCTTATTGAATAATAGTTCATTTGTTAGTAAACTAACTAAAGAAAGACTCATTCTTCAAATCAGGACTCAACTTGGATGTTTCCTAGTTGCACTCGAACACATCTTTCCTTATATGTTGAGCGGTTAACTTTAATTAAGGAAACTTCTCATTATGGAAACTTTAAGCGATCAACCTATGACAAGTTTGTTTCCTGAATAATAACCAAAGACAATCACAACTTTGGAACTAGATTAGTTAAGTGAATAAGGCAAAACAATAATTAAGATATTCAAAACAAGATTGTAAAACAGATTCTGAGAGCCAATGTTACTCTAACATTTAACTTCTAACATTGCTAGAATACTTGCACTTTCAATTAATACTTGTTAAAATCTAAAGAAGTTTCACTCCACGATGAAATATTACTTAAACGTAAACCCATAAGTTTTAGCTAAATTATGTTGTTATATTTCTCACATTAGGCAATTGGCAGACACCATCAGGAATGGTTCCTTTAACTATGTTTATTTGTATTGATGTTACACTTCTTAGTTTCCCAACTTTATCTTTAATATTCTCTTGATCAAACATACGTAAATATAAATATTAGCCTGAGTACTATTATATTACTAGATTCATACAATGTCTCATGAATGTTACAAAGCTCAAAATTGAAATATATATATATATATATATATATATTTGGTAAGCGTAGATAAATTTCAAGTATCTTGAAAAGTAAAACACATTTAATAACAGAGTAAGTTTACTTTAATAAATTCCATTACAAGTTCCTGTTTGAGCCATTATTCTTGAGCTTGTATTCAACAGGAACCAGTCACTACCTTGAGTCCCCAAGTTTCCAAATCTCACAGACATGCCGCCTGCTGAAGGTAACAACACAACACTAATTAGAAGGTTAATATCAAACTTCTAGCTCAGAAAACTAAACATAATTTAGTAAATACTTGCCATTAAGTTTCAGTTCCTGTGTTCTACAAGCTGAAGCCTCATATTCTTTAGTTCCACAAGGACACATTTCATGTTCATCCTCTCGACATGAGTATCTAGTGAGCAACGCAGAGCTAACCTCAGAACATATGCTACACAATGTATCTTTTCTTCTAAGTTTTCCTCCTCTGGTCTTATCAAATTGCAATCAGTAATCTGACTCAAATCATTATTAAGCAATGCACATTGAACCCAATTCTTGAGGGTGACGTCTCCAGAAAATATTTCGTCACTAGGCTTCTTTCTTGTGAAAGTTTCCAAAGCCAAGATGCCGTAACTATACACATCACCTTTCACAGAGATTGTGCCTTCCGATCCATATTCTAAAATAATTTTTGCTTTCAGTAAATGGTATAGACTATTATGCAAACAAAAACAAATTAAACGTAATTGTGTAGAGAGTGAATAAACTCCGCCAGTGTGCTGTCACTGCCTGTCCCAAGCCAGGATAAAGGAGGAGGGTTGTGGTAGGCTTGTGACAGCCAACGTAAAAACCCCGTCATATCCTATGATATGAACCATACTATGAATTTCGTTGGGGCGTTCCCTACTCAGCGACGCGCTACATCGGACCCTAGGTGTAGTGATAAATGGGCAAGGGTTGCTAGGTCGTCGCCCAAAAGCGACGCGCCACATCGACGCCTGGGTGTGGTGTCAAATGAGCAAGGGTTCCCTCACCTTCCAGGACGGGTGAGGGTAAAGAAGTTAGTCTAGGAACGACGAGTTCGCCTTGCATCGTAGAATGTGGGGTCACTCACAGGAAGATTGGCCGAGCTAGCTGAGGCAATGTCTAGGAGGAGGATCAACATCTTGTGCGTGCAGGAGACCAAGTGGGTTGGTGAAAAGGCCAAAGTAGTAGACCCCTGGGGTTGTAAGCTTTGGTATACCGGGACAAGAACCGAAATGGTGTTGTGATCATCATAGATAAGCTCTGGCTCGAAGACGTGGTGGAGGACAGAAGGAAGGGCGACATGATCTTACTGGTCAAGTTGGTCATAGGCGAGGATATCTTGAATGTCATTAGTGCCTATGCACCACAGATATGACTAGACGAAGTTGTGAAACGTAAGTTTTGGGAAGATTTGGACGAGATGGTACAAAGGATCCCTAGTAGCGAGAAACTATTCATTGGAGGTGACTTTAATGGTCATGTAGGATCTAGCCGTGATGGATTCGAGGACA
Organism: Linaria vulgaris; assembly: GCA_948329865.1. Classification (NCBI taxonomy): domain Eukaryota; kingdom Viridiplantae; phylum Streptophyta; class Magnoliopsida; order Lamiales; family Plantaginaceae; genus Linaria; species Linaria vulgaris. The sequence continues at coordinate 82,646,807 of OX415253.1, forward strand.
TCCACGGCGGGTATAGCTTTGGGGATCTCAATGAGCCGGGAAGCGCTATCTTAGACTTTTCCCTCTCATATGATTTGCTTGTAGCAAATACTTGGTTTAAGAAGAGAGAGTCTCATTTGGTCACTTATAGAAGTGGGTCAAATAAGAGTCAGGTAGATTTCTTCTTAGCTAGGAGGGCAGATATAAGTCGTTGTATAGATTGCAAAGTCATCCCCGGGGAAAGTGTGGTTACGCAACATAGGGTTTTGGTGTTGGATATTAGACTGCGGCAAGGAGTGAAGAGGAGTAGGCGCCGGTTGGAACCTAGAATTAAGTGGTGGCGGCTTAAGGAGTCTACCCAAAAGGCCTTCGTGGAGCGAGTGGTTCAAAAGGTAGATTGGAAGACTGAGGACGATGCAGATGTAACTTGGACCAAAATGGCTTGTTGTATCAAGAAGGTAGCTAAAGACCTCTTAGGTGAATCCCGAAATAGTAGCCTGACAGGTAAAGACACGTCATGGTGGAATGAAGAAGTGAAGGCGGCTATCAAGGCCAAACGAGATTGCTACAGGGATTTGAAGAAGAACCATGATGGAGCAAGCTTTGAAAAGTATAAGCTAGCCAGGAAAGAGGCAAAGAAAGCTGTTGGACTAGCGCGAGAGGCTGTGTACAAGGAAATTTATGAGAAGAGGGATAGCAAGGAGGCCGAGAAGGATATATACAAACTTGCTCGCATTAGAGAGAGGAAGACTAGAGACCTAGGTGCAATGAGATGCATCAAAGATGAAGGTCAGTCTGTCTTAGTGCGTGAGGATCAGGTCAAAGCACGGTGGAGGGAGTACTTTGAGGGCCTGTTTAATGGAGGCCCTACCCAAGCAGTGGGTGACATCTCACAGTCCCCTCAAGATCTGAACCGTAATTTTATGCGCCGTATTAGAAGGTAGGAATTCAAATGCTTTGAAGAGAATGAAGACTCGAAAAGTCGTTGGCCCAGATGGTATCCCTATCGAGACTTGGAGAAGCATGGGAGAGATAGGGGTGACCTGGTTGACGGACCTCTTTAACAAAATATGGCGAACAAATAAAATACCAGAAGAGTGGAGGAAGAGTACGCTAATACCTCTATATAAGAGCAAGGGCGATGTCCAAAACCGTTCTAACTATCGTGGGATAAAGCTTATGTCTTATACCATGAAGCTATGGGAGAGAGTGATCGAACACCGATTGAGACAAATTGTTCCCATATCTGAGAACCAATTTGGATTTATGCCCGGAAGGTCGACCATAGATGCCATCCATTTGATTCGTCAGCTTATTGAACGCTTTCGAGAAAAGAGTAGAGATTTGCATATGGTCTTTATCGACTTAGAAAAGGCATATGACAAAGTACCTCGAGATGTATTATGGTGGACCTTGGTGAAGAAGGGGGTACCCATTAAATATATTAACATCATTCAAGATATGTATGAGAATGTGGTGACAAGTGTCCGAACTTGTGGCGGTTTAACAGACGCCTTTCCAATTATAATTGGCTTACATCAGGGGTCGGCTTTGAGCCCATTTTTGTTTGCCATTGTAATCGATGAAATCACCAGAACCATCCAAGACCGAGTCCCATGGTGTATGTTGTTTGCAGACGATATTGTCCTCATCGATGAGACGAGAATGGGAGTTAACGCTAAATTAGAACGATGGAGACAAACATTAGAAGCACGAGGATTTCGACTAAGTCGAACAAAAACAGAGTACCTCGAATGCAAGTTTAGCAAACAACGAAGAAACAACGATGGCACGGTTCAGTTGGATGGCCAAGAGATACCGAGAAGTGCGCATTTTCGGTATTTAGGCTCCATACTGCAGATGGATAGAGAGTTAGACGGAGATGTCAACCACCGCATCCAAGCTGGATGGACAAAGTGGAAGAGTGCAACAAGGATCATGTGCGATCGTAACTTTCCTCTAAAGCTTAAAGGAAAGTTCTATCGTACGGCTATTAGACCTGCTTTGCTTTATGGCTCCGAGTGCTGAGCTATTAAGCAAAGTCATGCACATAAAATGAACGTTACAGAGATGCGCATGCTTCGGTGGATGTGCGGTAACACAAGGAGAGATAAAGTGCGCAATGAAGATATTCGGCATAAAGTGGGTGTGGCGGCCATTGGCGAGAAAATGCGAGAAAATTGTTTAAGATGGTTTGGGCATGTTAAACGCAGACCCATAGATGCACCGGTACGACGAGTTGAAGATCTCGACTTAGGACAGACGGCTAGAGCTCGTGGGAGACCGAAAAAGACGTGGATGGAAGTCATACGGAACGACATGAAGCTAAAAGATCTAAATGAAGACATGCTCGTCAACCGAAACCTATGGAGGCAGAAGATTCATGTTCACGACTCGATGTGATTCATTTATGGTTCATATAGCCTACCCCAATTTAATTGGGATTACAAGCTTTGTTGTTGTTGTTGTTGTTGTGTAGAGAGTGAATAATAAAAATGGTAAATCTATTTACCTGGTGCCATGTAACCCATTGTAGCGAGGGTCCTGGTATGTGTGATGCTCTTATCTTCGGCCAAAAATTTTGCAATACCAAAATCACTTACATGTGCAATCAAATTTTTGTCATGAAGCACATTACTAGGTTCCAAATCACAGTGAATGACAGGTGTTGGGTAACCATGGTGGAGGTATTCTAATGCACTCGCTACATCTATCATTATGCTCAATCTTTGTATGATGTTCAAAAAATAATTGTCAGTATACAACCACTTCTCAAGGCTTCCGTTTGATTTGTACTCGAGTACTATGGCCTTGAAATCTAGGTTAGAGCAACTAGTGATAACTTTAGTAAGATTTCTATGACGAAGATTACGTAGTACTTCACATTCAGCGTCAAACGACTTGACTGCACCTTCAAATTGCAGATTCAGTATTGTTATGGCCAAAGTCACACCGTCTCGTAACACCCCTTTATAAACAGAACCATAACTTCCTTCATCTAGCAAATTAGCTTCATTATATCCATTGGTTGCATGTAAAAGGTCAAAATAAGAAAGTCTTGCAAGTCGTGGCCTGGCGGAAGATGCGTCTGATTCTATCACGGGCTTATTTTGCCTCCGATTTTTGAACATTATCAAGGCCCAGATGATGATAAGTAATAAAGATACATTGCCAAGGGGTATGAGTATAGCTAACAATACTTTCTTCATCTTTGATCTATGCGGCGACCTTTTGCAATGTGAAACATGGTATCTAGAAAGTCCACATAATGCAGCATTGAAAAGAAAAGATTGACTTGTGAAGTTCCTAAAAGGCCCTCCAGTGGGAATCTCTCCAGACAATTCATTGAAAGAGATATTGAAATATTCTAGCTGGCTAAGAGCTTCTACCTTGAGATCATACCAGAGAGGTTGTTATGGGAAAGATCCAACGAAACCAAATTCAACATGTCACCAATAGACTTTGGAATGGATTCTTGGATTCTATTGTGATCCAAAGAAAAGCTGGTTACCATTTGCGTGCCTTGAAACACATCAAGAATTTCACTTGAGAACAAATTCATTGACAGGTTCATGTGTGTCACATTCTTCGAATTTCCTATTTGTGGAGACAGAGAACCTGTAAAGGAATTTGAGGAAAGAAATAGATACTAGAGATCTTGCAACCCCCAAATGCTAACAGTTACACTCGAGGACAAGCTGTTAGAAGACAAGATAATCACCCTTAGGGATGAGACATTTTCCAAGCATTCTGGAATTGACCCTGTGAGATGATTTTTGCTCAAGTGTATTGCCCCCAGATTTTGTAATTTGCAGAGAGTACTGGGAACATATCCTGTTATTTGGTTGCTGCTAAGATACAGATGTTGAAGACCCGATAAACCCTTGAGCAATATTGGAATATATCCAGTCAAGTCATTTCCAGAAAGATCTAAATATATTAATCCACTAAAATTACAAATTTCAGTTGGAATTGAGCCACTGTCATATCATCATGAAATCCTGTTATATTAACGGGTTCACGACTATCGTATCATCTACGTAAACTTCCATAGTCTCTCCTATTAGCTCTAAAAACATCAGGTTCACCAGTCTCTGGTATGTAACCCCCGCATTTTTTAACCCGATGGGCATTACCAGGTAACAAAAGGTACCCGCATCCGTGATAAAATTCATTTTTTCTTGATCAACTTCTGCCATTGGAATTTGATTATATCCCTGGTCTCCATCCATTGTGGACAATAATGCGCACCCAGCCGTAGAATCTACTAGTTGGTCGATGCTGGACAGAGGATAACAATCATTGGGGAAAGCATCATTTAGGTTAGTAAAATCTACGCATATTCGCCATCGTCCGCCTGTTTTTGGCACTAACACCACACTGGACAGCCATTTAGGATAAATCACCTCCCTTATCTGTTAAAATCCTAGCAACCTCTGCACTTCTGATTTGATTATCTTGTTTCTTTCAGGATCCATGTTCCTCTTTTTATGCCGGATAGGCTTGGATGTATTTTTTACATTAAGATAATGCTGGCAGATATCTGAACTAATCTTACCTGGAGGGCCTCCTTCCATGCGAATAGATGGAGATATTCCTTCAGGATGGTCACTATCTCTCCTTCTATGGCCGGACTCATTTCTGTCCCTAGTTTGACCCTTTTATTATCTTCTCCGAGATCCACAAGTTTTAACTCTTCTACCGGTTGGACTCGAATTTCTTCCATTTTTTGCTTTTTCTCTAGGCTGTTTTCTTTCTCCAGTTTTAACGGAATGACATTCATACGACATTCCCTAGCTTTGACCTGATTACCTCGAACTTCCCCTATACCTGATAAGGTTGAAAATTTGATTTTGAGATGTAAGGTAGATGGTATTGCCTCGAAGGCATGTATGGACGGTCTTCCATATATAGCTTTATATGTTCTGGAACGGGCTTCCACTACCCAAAATTTAATGTGTTCTGTACGCCTCAACGCTCCTTTCCCCATGACATAGGTAATATCATTGTTCCTAATGTGCGACTGGACTCGCCCGAGAAACCTACCAAGGGAATTTATGTAGGTTCAAGGTACATTTTTTTAATCCCATTGCTCCAAGAGTTGGGGTAAATAATACATCCACCGAGCTTCCCGTATCTATGAGGATTCTTTGTACTTTGATCCCCATGATGGTAGCAGTAATCACAAGTGGATCCTCATGAGGGTAAATGATTCCTTTAAGGTATTCTGATCCGAATGACATCACGGGTAACTTTATCCCTTGCAGGGTACACACTGGTAATCCTTGCTCCGCTTTTCGGGCTTCCTTGAGGTATCTTTTCCTTTTCCCTAAGGGAGTGACAAATATATCTCCTCCTTCAATCATATTGACAATTCTTCCCGAATGGGGATTATCTTCATAGGCCTCGGGAGGAGGGGGCAAGCGATGCACATATTCTTCTTGTTCTGTTTTTGCTTGTGGAAGTTCTATGGTAACTTCACTTTAATTATTTCTTGCCTTCTTTCTAACCTCCGTCGGCCAACTACTATTCTCACTCAGGTAGTCATGTAAATATCCATGTCTAGCAATCGGTGTATCTCATTTTTCAGAGTTTTACAGCCATCGGTGGTGTGCCCGTATGCTTTGTGATACTTGCAAAATTTTCCTATTTCCTTCTTTTTGTATGGTTGCCGAACAGGCAGTGGCCAGGAGAAATCGTTGTGCCCCTTCATCTAATTAAGTACCTCTGTCGGGGTAATAGTTAATGTGGGTAACGGTACCGGCTGTAAGTGTCGTTTCACTATTCATAGATTGTCCCTTCGCGATGGAATTCCTTTATTATCCTCATTTTCTTTACCTTTACCACTTGCATCTGCATTTTCCGCCTTCAACTTTGAGTTTTATGCTTCTTCCATGAGAATGTACGTTTCTGCCTTTTGCATGAGTTCATTCATGTCTTTTACTCTATTTCCTATCAGGTAACGGAAGAAATTGCTTGCTCTTAGACTCTGTGCTAGAATGCCTGCTATCGTGGATGGCTCCACATTAGGCACATCCAGCACTTCAACAGAGAAACGTTTCATGAAATCTCTAAGGGATTCATCCCTCTGTTGTTTTATAGTGAACAGATGGCATGCCGATTTCGGGTATCGTCCATTATAGGCAAAATGTCGCACGAATAGGCAAGCTAGTTGGGAAAAATTGGATATAGTGCCTGGAGGTATCTGCGTGAACCATGACTGGGCCCTTCCGGTCAATGTCGTACAGAATACTTAGTAGAGAGCATAATCAGGGGTAGATGCTAAATCCATTGTAGATAGGTATTGATTGAAGTGGTCTTGCGGATCTTTCCCATCTTTCTCTCCTGGATATGTAGGCAAATTGACTGGTCTGGCGTTGATTGGTATCACTGCTTGAGCGATCTCAGGGATAAAGGGAGCCCCATTATATACAGGCTCATCTACTGGGGTAATAGTTCTCTTCATGTTATGCATTTCTTGTCTGAGGTGATTGATTATGTCCCATAAAGTTGGGTCACCATTCGGATAATTGAACATGTTTTGAGCTTGTCTTGGTGGCATCCCCATAGCATATCTGTTCATCGGATAGGGCATTTCCCTGTGATATCTCATCCTATCATGCCTAGGTTGTTGTGGTGGCATCTGTGGGAGAGTTTGGGTCATCCTCGACCCTTGTTATTCTACACGATACCTTTCCCCGTACGGCTGTATGGGTTATGGATTTGTGGTCCTCACATCGCCTTGTGATGCTCTTCTTAAGGCTGCTTCCATCAGGTCTTCAAACACCGACCTTGGAACATTAATATAATCTGTATTAGGGCGGGAGGAGGATTTCCCGGAGAATTTTCAGTAGATTACCGATGTATACTCTACCTTTCGTTATTCTATGTTTGCCTCTCCCTATTGACTGAACCTTCCATCTTTAGCGATTTTAGAATTATTTCTTTTGATTCCTTTGTTGACGTAACTCGAAGGAAATTATTCAATGGCTTTCCCATAGACAGCGCCAATTGTTAACTCAAGTAGGAGAAGTTTTATTTGAGTATCGAGGAACGCCTTGCCTAACCGTCAATTGTGAATTTATATGATTATTATCAGAATTATTACACAAAATGCTAAGTAAAAGGGTCGTATTTTTTTTTATTCAAGAATTCTTCCTTGTTTTTACTTTTTTTCAAAGGTGGAGGTATTTATAGCCTCTTGGGAGTATAGATACCAAGTGTACATGTTCAGTACAAAGACACATGTCATATTTGTGAGCTGATGCATCTTGGACTATGATGACACATGGTTTCGACTATGATGATACATCTTGGAATATGATGACACCTGGTGTTTATTACGCTGATACATCTCGTACTATAATAACACTTGGTGTTTATTATGCTGATACACCTCGGACTATGACACCTGGTTTTGGGAATATATAGGAATCTAGTGTGGACCTTTTATTTCATCGGGGATCTTTTGAATAATTCTTCCATCGGGGCTACGATACCCAATTTGGTTATGGGAAATCATTTATTTCGTCATGGCTTTGTACTATCGGATAGTCAACTTGCTAAAGCATCGGCGATCGTTACCTTAGGCATCGTATAGTCATCTAAGACTAGTAGTGCCTTTTGTATCGGATGCTCTGAGAGTTGGGTAATTTTGTCTGCATCGTTCCGTTCTTCCGAGCCATTTAAATCCCGAAGGACTAGTTATCCGATAGCTCGTTACTACTCGAGTGGTTAACACTTACCATATCAACATCCATCCACACAGATATCCTCTGTTGATAAGGAATATAGTAGATACTAATTCTATTATGTAAAGATTTAGTAGTCAAAGTCTTTCCATAATGTATAGCCATGTCAACGTAATTCTCCTCATTCACTCCACCATTAACGAACTTACCATATAAGCTTAGGAAAGTTGTCCTATAAATCTCTACGTATACATTCATTGTAGTAGAATCATCCTAAAATACATAATCAAGATATGTTCAATTCTAAAATTCTTCTTGGTATCAGAGCCTAAGCTAAAGAGATCTTGTGTTCAATCCATCGTCACCCATTAATGAAAAAGCGTTACGTGACATGCGTAATAAAAACATTACAACCTACATGTGAGGCGGCGTGTTGGAGATAATATATAATTAAATGTCTTCTCTCTCTAATAGCTTAAACTTTTAGATGAGATGGCAAATTCAATACGGACGAGCCCGTGTGACCTTCCCAGTCTCCTTCGTCAACTCTGCTTTTATACCTCATAATGGATGCACAAGATGATGATTAATGGCCTCATTGAGATTGATCATTCTGATAAAAATATCTCTTGTTTTAGTGTTGGAATAGGTGTGTTCGTAAGTTAAAGTGGGTAAGGATCATAATAAGCACGAAATCTATCATCATTAATACTTGTTAAAATATAAAGAAGTTTCACTCCAAGATGAAATATTACTTAAACGTAAACCCATAAGTTTTAGCTAAATTATGTTGTTATGTTTCTAACATTAGGCAATTGGCAGACACCATCAAGAATGGTTCCTTTAACTATGTTCATTTGAACTGATGTTACACTTCTTAGTTTCTCAACTTTATCTTTAATATTCTCTTGATCAAACATAAATAAATATAAATATTAGCTTGAGTACTATTATATTACTAGATTCATACAATGTCTCATGAATGTTACAAAGCTCAAAATTAATATATATATATATATATATATATATATGATAAGCATAGATAAATTTCAAGTATCTTGAAAAGCAAAACATATTTAATAACAGAATAAGTTTACATTAATAAATTCCATTACAAGTTCTTGTTTGAGCCATTATTCTTGAGCTTGTATTCAACAGGGACCAGTCACTACCTCGAGTCCCCGAGTTCCCAAATCTCACAGACATGCCGCCTGCTGAAGGTAACAACACAACCCTAATTAGAAGGTTAATATCAAACTTCTAGCTCAGAAAACTAAACATAATTTAGTAAATACTTTCATGTTCATCCTCTCGGCAGGAGTATCCAGTGAGCAACGCAGAGCTAACCTCAGAACAAATTCTACACAATGTATATTTTCCTCTAAGTTTTCCACCTCTGGTCTTATCAAATTGCAATCAATAATCTGACTCAAACCATTATTAAGTAATGCACATTGAACCCAATTCTTGAGGGTAGCGTCTCCAGAAAACATTTCATCACTAGGCTTCTTTCTTGTGGAAGTTTCCAATACTATGATGCCGTAACTATACACATCACCTCTCGTAGAGATCGTGCCTTCTGATCCATATTCTAAAACAATTTTTTCTTTCAGTTCATGGTATTTGAAATTGTCGGATCGTGGATTGACACAACAACTATGAGAGTTAAGCTGGCGTTGCCTTAACTCAATTGTGATCTTCTTGAATATTGTAATCTGCAGCGGAATTAAAACACAAGAAAATATAATTTTAAGAAGTTTTCAATATTATTAAAAACTGCCGAGCCATAGGCCAAATAACCAATAAATATTTTAACAAAAATGTTCCTCACAACAATTCACTCCCGCTCATTGTTGATCGAACTCAACAAAGCAAACAAGTACGAACTACTTAACTAGACGTAAGTAGTTGATACAAAAACTTCGCAAAAGCAAGACGAAGACAATACAAAGTATGATTAATCTCTCGGATTGTTTTGCACAATTGTCTTGTATTTATCTTGATGAACTTCACATCTTTTATAGATTTCTTGAATCTTGCACGCCAAGATGTGTTGTTCACAGCTTTGGTAACTCTTGTTATTTCCTTGTTGAATTTTTGCTTCTTTGTGAACTCGATATATTTCTTGAATATGTGTTTCCTTTATTACCGATCTAGCAAGGTAACACATCTTCTTCAAATCGGAGAATCCTGGAAAGAATCAAGTTGCAGAGAACCGCCAATATTGTTTCCTTCTTTTGCAAACCGTGTTGAGTTGACTATTCAACTTAACTTGAATTATGGAAACTTCAAGTAAGGAATCATCCATAGCTCTTCCTTATGATTAATATACTTTCCTGGACATAAACATAAACAACTAAAACCGTGGAACTTGATTAATAAGTGAATAAAGGCAAAACTTAAATTTGGCAATTAAAGAACAGTTTTCGTACAGGCTATCAGGTTTCAATGTTATCCTCAATGTTTTTCCAACATCGCATAACATTAATTCCAGAAAACCCTGCACTTTCAATCTCCCCATTTTTGCCTTTCTTCACAAAACCAATGATCAAGTCATATATCCAGAAAGTTAGAATCAACAAGAAAAAAAAAATTAAATTACTAAACTGCTCCCCCTAAATGCAAGCTAACATATTCAAAGTTAAACTAGCAAAGACAAGTATTAAGATCATCACTACATCAAAAGATGTTCAGACCCCCAACATTCATCAATGTTACCTCAACATTGAAACCAGTGAGTTTCCTGCATAAAAGGTTAACCAAACAAGCAGCTCAAAATGTGCTTTCATAAGAAATAGCAGTTAGAGTAGTTCAATCAGTAGTAGTACTTAGTGTTACAGGCCATAGCTAAATATCAAGGACATGTCCCTTGATCAAAATAAACCAAATAGAGATAAATGTACCAGCAACACAAACATATCAGCAGTTCATAAGAAACAAAACATAAACTGGAAGACTAAAATTTAAAAACTTGGAACTACTCTCCCCCTTTTTGTGAAGAAGGGAGTTTCTCCAAATTTTTCACCATGTCCTCTAGCTCTTTGAGATGCTCCTTCCTTTCCTCAATCTCCCTCTGAGTATCAAGAATTTGCCCCCTATACCAGTTCAACAGATGATCCACAAAATTAGAGGTTATGACCATGCACTCTTCCTCTTTGGACATAGGCACTGAGGTTCCAGCAAACTCCTGAGCCTTCTTCTTCTCAGTTCTTGGTCTCACCACTCCTTTTGGGTTCCAAGGAAGATCTCTTACTCTTGCTCCAGACATGTAGCTTGGAGAATTGTCAGTTCAGTATCATTCTTCCTCCAGCCCACAGTGACACTTGTCTTCAATCCTTGCTTGCTAAGGATTCTACAAATGAGTGAGGGAAAAGGCAGCATGCCATTCTTCCTTCCAGCAACTTCAGACATTGACTTCAAGATCTTCTCTCTCATATTCACAGCTAGCCCAATCTTGAGTTTGTACACTAAGAGTGCTGATTCCTTAGTAAGTATAATGACATTCTTGCTTGGCAGCCTGTTGAAACAAGCTATCTTGTGCAAGACAGCACCGAGGGAGGTGAGTTTTGTGGTTGTCAGAGCATCTCTTCAGATTTTGACCAACCCTCCAGTCAAGTCTTCCATCACTTCATCATAGTAGGGGTCATTTGATTCTTCAGTAAGTTGGAATCCACAGATCTTATTAATGGTGTAGGGTTCAATGTTGAAGACTCTCCCCCTCACCCAAGCTTTTCCATATTTTGGAGATCTGTAGTCCCTGATCCATTTGGAGAGATTCAGGTAGAACTCCATGGCAATCTCAGAAGCATAGTCATGCAACTCCATCACAGATTGATGCATCCCTCTTGCCTCAAGTAAGTCCATCATCTTTTGTTCCTTGAGGCTGGCCATCTCTACAACTCTTTCAGTGTGAATCTCCTTTCTCATGAAGGAATCCTACTTCTTCTCCAACTCTTGGGTAAGATAACAGGGAGAAAAGTAGTCCTCATCATCCTCAGGGTAGATCACATACAGCCCATTTGTGTACTCTTCTGTCCCTGATATTGCCTTAACATCAGCAGCAACATCCTGCTCTTCCTCATTCTTTTCCTCTTCCTTCTCCTCCTCTTCCACTTCATCCTCAACATCCACCGCCTCTATTTCCTCTTCCATCACTTGCTTTCCTTTCCTTTTTCTCTCAGCAGCAGCAGCAGCAACATACTTCCTCTCTTCCTTAGCCTTCTTCTCAGCTTCAGCAGCCTTCTTCCTGGCTAACCTCTCCTTTTGCCTCTTCCTAGCCTCAGCACTTTCCTTAGCAGTCTCAGACATAGTTCTCAACTTTTCCCCAGAACCCTTGCTCTTTTTCTTTTGAGCCCTAATCCACTTCCTCACCAATTTATCCACAGACTTATCCACAGATTTATCAATAGATCCACTACCCTCTCTCTCAACAGTTATATCAGCATCAATTTCAGGGTTGGGTTTAGCCGTGTTTACCTTAATTTCAGGCTCATTGATGATTGGTGCGATTGACTCAGCAGTTGGCTCCACATTAGAAGTTGATTCTCCATGTTTAGACTTCTTTCCACGTCGCACGGAGGGGATCGCCTTCCTTTTAGCAGTAACTGAAGCCTCCTCTAATTTTGCAGCAACACGCCGAGTGTGAGAACGGGTGCACGCTGTTGTGGGTTCACTGCTCAGAGCAACATCTACAAGAGTATGCATGAGCGACTTGATTGCCATTGTTAGTAAGAGAGATTTGAGAGAATTTGCAGAGAAAATCGAGAGAATTTTTGAGAGTAGAGAGTAATTTTGCAGAGTAAGCACAAATAGGAAATTGTAAGCACAAATAAGGAAATTAGGGCTTTAATTCCGAATCTAACCGTGAATAGTTGAGAGAGAGTGAATGTTAGGGGGCAGTTACTGAATTTGAACAAAATAAAATCTTCCCACTATGTTTTCCCACGCACACGCGTCAATGTTTAAGTGACAGGTAGCCAGAGCTGTTTTCAAAAAATTGAAAACTTATAAGTTCCTGTTTTCAATGTTGTCCTGCGACAGTGCACAATGTTTGGATAACATTCGATAACATTCAAACCAGAAGGTGGAGGTAGAGGCTTCACCAAGGCAAATTCATGTGAGAGCTTGAGATACATCCAAAAATACATCTGAAACTTAACCAATATATCAAGTGAGCACCTCAGACATATTGTTCAGATCAAGATCATGAGTAAGCAACATATATAATAAGAAACATAGATAAGCAGTTGTGAATTCAGGAAAAATTCACTTTTGCAGCATAGAAAGTCACAGAAAAGTGTGTCACCTGCAGTATGTCACCCAAATTGTATGCCTCAACACATGAATTATACTCCCCCTAAGCATAGACCGACACAACTCAACAACAAGAAAGAAAAAACAATGTAGTACAAGAATGCAACAATATAATGTCATATAGGTAGATGGTAAACACATATGAAAAAAAACTCCTCAAACCAGCACAGCACACATCTCTTTATAATCTTTATTATTTTCATAACTCATCTGAACCAAAAGCTGAAGATTGCTAAACACAAAGCTAATGTCACTACTGAATGAGGGCAGCCTGAACTCCACACACCCCAGTAACAACATTAACAACAGCAAGTTAGGCAAGTACAAATGCCTTGAATGTTGGCAATTCATTTATCATGCACCCCAACACCCCAATTCCTTATGCATACTTGTTTACCAACATGCATTCAAGAGAATCACCAAGTGATCAGTGCTACTAAATGTAAGAAATCTAAACCTCAAACACCCTAGTAGAAAGGATCACCCTCATGTGTTCCATGGCCAAACAAACAGGAACATATAAATAAGCACAACTGAGTAACACTGAAGCTGTCAACATCATGTACCCCAGCTTCTCCACATGTCCTGTACACCTTTCATATGAATAAGATACAACTGAACAGACATCAAAGTAGTGAACTTTGTGTACCCCAGCTTCTCCATATGTTAGCCTATCACAACCTCAGACAAACAGAAGAGTTTTACTACTTTTTCAAAACAAATATGTGAAACTGACAACTAGAAAGAGTTGTTAATCAAAGAGTTCAACCACACCAACCAAATCTGACAAAACAAAGATGTAATGAGTCTCACAAGGAAATAAATTCAACAAAAGAAAAACAACAAAATACGTACTACACCACAACCAATATACCAGTGCTGGATAGTGGTGTTATGTCAACACTGGTTTCCCCAACATTTTCACATATTGCACATGCCAAGAGATTTCCTCAAACTGAAGAATCTCTCAATATCTAAAGGTTTTGTAAACATATCAGCAAGCTGATTAGTTGTCTCAATATGTTCAATGTTGATCACTTTGTCCTCTACCATATTTCTTAGGGAATGATGTCTTATGTCAATATGCTTAGTTCTAGAATGTTGGACAGGATTCCTAGAGATACTTATGGCACATATATTGTCACAGAACATGAGAAGTATATCACTATCTAGCCCATAATCTGAACGCATGTGTTTGAGCCACACAAGTTGGGTAACACAACCGCCAGCTACTACATATTCTGATTCAACAGTTGATAATGAAACACAATTTTGCTTCTTGCTATACCAGGAGACCAAATTATTCCCCAAATAAAAACAGCTCCTACTTGTGGATTTCCTATTATCCACATCACCTGCCCAGTCAGAGTCACTGAAACCAACCAAGTTAGTGTTAGTGTCATAAGAATACCAAATGCCTAAAGGTGAAGTTCTAGAGATATATCTAAGAATCCTCTTTACAGCAATCAAGTGAGATTGCCTTGGCTCAGCTTGGTACCTAGCACAAACACATACTGAAAACATGATGTCAGGTCTAGAGGCATAGAGATATAGCAAACTACCAATCATGGATCTGTACAATGTTGGATCAACATTGCTGCCAGTGCCATCTTTTTTTATCTTCACTGAAGAGGACATAGGAGTCTTGCAAGGCTTGGACTCTTGTAGCTCAAATCTCTTCACCAGATTCCTTGCATACTTCTCTTGGTTCAGGAAGATACCATTCTCCAGCTGCTTAACTTATAGTCCCAGAAAGTAGTTGAGCTCACCAATCATGCTCATCTCAAATGTTCCTATCATAGACTCAACAAACTTGTTTAAGGTAGACTTGTTAGTAAAGCCAAATAAAATATCATCCACATAAATTTGAGCAATGCATATATCAGAGCTTTTTCTAAGGACAAACAATGTTCTATCTCCATCTCTTCTATTGAAACATAGGCCTAACAAAAAATCAGTTAGCCTCTCATACCAAGCTCTAGGAGCCTGGTTTATGCCATACAAAGCCTTCTCAAGTTTGTACACATGGTCAGGATGTTTAGGATCAGCAAAGCCTTTAGGTTGTTCTACATAAACCTTTCTGTCAATTAAACCATTCAGAAAGGCACTTGTTACATCCATTTGGTAAAGTTTAATCCTAAGACAGCAAGAAATAGCAAGAAGTAATCTAATTGATTCTATCCTAGCTACTTGAGCAAAAGTCTCATCAAAACCTATACCTTCTACCTGAGTATAACCTTGTGCAACCAACCTAGCTTTGTTCCTCATAATTACACAATTCTCATCAGTTTTATTTTTGAAATCCATTTTGTACCTATTACATTCACATGTGATGGCCTAGGCACTAGATTCCAAACTCTGTTTTTGGTGAATTATAAGAGTTCTTCTTGCATGGCATTAATCCAGTAACTATCCTTAAGAGCTTCAGTTGCATTCTTAGGTTCAATTGAGGAAACAAAACAAGATGTATTATCAATAGTACATGAAGAAGACATACAAACACACAATTTAACCATATTCTTGTAATTAACCCTTTCTTTATTGCGTGTTCTAACTCTCTCAGTAATTTGACCAATTACTTGAGTGGTTGGATGATCTCTTTGGATCCTAGCAGGAGGATCTCTTCTGGATACAGGAACAACTTCATCTTCAGAATCTAACAGCACAGATGTTGGCCTAACATTGGGGGTTTCTGGTGTTAAGTCAGCATTTGCTCCAGTTTCCAGTTCAACATTTCCAGCTTCTATGTTCAATGTTGGGTCCAATGTTGGAGTAACATCTGAAACAGTGACTTCTTCACTACCTACAGAAACAGTCAGCTCATCAAAAAGGACATTAACTGATTCTTGTACAGTATGCAATCTTGGATTATAGACCCTGAAAGCAGCACTATTAGGAGAATATCCAACAAATATACACTTTTCACTTTTGGGATCAAATTTTCTCAAATAGTCTCTATCTTTTAGTAAATAGCAATTAATACCAAACTCATGAAAGTGTGCAACTGTTGGTTTTGAACCCTTCAAGATTTCATAACGTGTCATAGTAGTACCAGGCCTAAGATAAACTCTATTACTAATATGACATGCAGTATTCAAAGCTTCAGCCTAGAGTTTCTTAGATAGGTTTCTAGAATTCAACATTACTCTAGCCATCTCTTGAAGTGTTCTATTCTTCCTCTCAGCAATTCTATTTTGCTGAGGTGTTTTAGGTGTAGAGAACTCATGAAAAATGCCTTTAGTTTCACAGAAATTAGCAAAGCTTACATTTTCAAACTCTTTTCCATGGTCAGACCTAATTCTTCCTACAGAAGTACCATATAGGTTTTTAATACTAGCATGCAAAATCTTGAATGTGTTGAATGCCTCTGATTTTTCTTTCAAAAACTTAATCTAGGTATATCTTGAAAAATCATCAACAATAACAAAAGAATACTTCTTACCATTCAGGCTACTAACCTCAATAGGACCCATGATATTCATATGTAGCAATTCAAAGCACTTATTAGTTCTAGGGTTAGTACTTTGTACCTGAAGTGGCGGATGTACAGCTTTGTTTGTTTACCTTTCAGGCAGTCTTCACAAACAATTTTACTTGGGTTAGTCAACTTAGACAGTCCTCTCACAACCTCTAACTTATGTTTCTCCAGATTTCTATAGTGCACATGTCTTAACTTCTTGTGCCACATGACAGATTTTCATGTACCTTGGCATGGTAGCATTCAACTTCATATTGAGCAAGATAGCAGTTATCCTTTGATCTTGTACCTGTCATGACACGGACATTGTCACTATTAAACACATCACATGAACTTTTATCAAAAGTAACTAGCAAGTTATCATGACAAAGTTGACTTATGCTAATTAAATATGCTTTCAATCCTTCAACCAACAAACATCCTTAAGTGGTGGAAATCCTTCAACATCCAATACTCTTTTTCCAATGATTTTCTCTTTAGTGCCTCCTCCATAAGTAATTGTTCCAACAGTCAAAGGGATTACATCTTTCAGGTTATCAATGTTTCCAGTCATGTGCCTTGAACATCCACTGCTAAAATACTACTTACCCGCAAGGTTAGAGTAAACCGCAGAAAAGACAACATTGCAAACAATTTTAACCTTAGGAGTTTTTATATTTTCAATCAAGTTCTACTTTTATGTCCTTCAAATTTGTTACCTAATGTTGGGATAACATTCAGATCAGAGGTTCTCCTAACATTGGTACTGCTATTAATTCCTGTTTTCTTCTCAATCACACTTCAGAATTTTTTGCAATAAGGCTTAATGTGTCCAGGTTGAAAACAATATTGACAGTGTTGACAGGAATTTCACTACTCACACTACTACTTTCCTTGATAAAACCAGCTTTTAAATAGGCAGAATCAACATCTTCAGAGGGAGGTTTCTCAATATAGCCCAAACCATTTTTACCTTGATTTCCCATACTCAGCATCTCATCAAGCTTAGATGTAGAAGAGTTCCATTTGGCAATGGTTTGTTCAGCTTTATTTAATTTTACCTTTACCTCCTTCAGCTCAGCCTCAGTTTTGTCAAGGTCTCTCTCATACAGTTTCAACATCTCCTTCATGCATCCAATCTCTTCCTTCAGGATTTTATTGCTCTTGATGAGTTTGCGATTCTCAAGCAGCAGTTTGTGGTAGATAGACTTCAGGTCTTCAATGATTTCCTCCTGGGACATTTCACCTTCAAAGAAATATTCTACATCTAGATCCATTGAGCCATGAAAATAATCAAAGTTAGATTCATTATAGTTAGACATAAGATTAGGTCCAATATCAACATCATATTCATCCCAATCGGCAAAGAAGGTCTCATGTTCTAATGTTGGATCCTGAATGTTGGAGTAACATTGAGATCCGAAGCAGTTCATGGAGTCTTCTGGTGTCCAGTCAATCTGAGTGAGTAGCGCAGCAGTTTGAATCTTTTCTGATTGTTCTTCAGCTTCTCCAGAACTAAAGTCATCTTCATTGAAATCATCTACACAAACTCAATGAGAATTTCCTCTTTTTCTAAAAGTACTGTTAGCACATTCATTAGCCATATGACCATATCCTTTACATTCAAAACATTGAACATCTTTTAACTTATCAACTTGTAAAGGAGTAGGTTTTGATGCCATGTACTTCACAAACTTAGGAGGTAATTTCTTATAACCTGGGGGACTATTACTAGGATTCTTTTCTTTACCTTTTCCTTTAAGGTTCAGCTTATTTGAACTTCTTAGTAATTTTACCATAGTTTGAAAAAATTAATTCACATTCATCTTCACTTTCATTGTCAAGACTTGATCCTCTTAAAGCAACATCCCTATGTTTGCTAGGTTGTGAGGCAAGCTCCATCTCAAATTCTCTAAGAGTATTCATCAAGACTTGAAACTGTAGATTAGCAAGGTTCCTAGATTCACTCATTGCAATTTTCTTGAGAGTAAATTTAGATGACAGTGTTCTCATAGCTTTATAGACCAATTCTTGAAAACATAGGTTTTCACATTGGTTAGGATATCAAGAATTTTCTCAAAATAACTATCAACACTTTCATCTTCCCTATCTCAAGTTTTTCAAATTGCTGAAGCAGTTATCTATATTTAGAATCCTTAACAGCAGAATCTCCTTCACAATGTAATTCAAATATATCCCAAGCATGTTTAGCTTTTGTACAATTCTGGATTAACTTGAACATGTGATGATTAACCCAACTAAAGATAGCATTAAGAGATTTTTCATTAGAGTTATAGAGACTTACCTCTGCTGCCGTCCACTCTGCTTCTGGTTTTGGCACAAGATCACCTTCACCATCTCTTGGTAATGTTGGGAGAGAGTATCCATTGATCACGGATTGCCAGGCTCGAATATCAATAGCTTTGATGTGAGACCTCATCCTGATCTTCCAGTATGCATAATTTGAGTCATCCAAAACTGGAATCCTGTTGGTATTAGGATTGACACTGTCCATTGTGTTGCATCACCTCCAAACCACCAGTGTAGTCGGTGTTTGGCTCTAACGCCAATTGAAGTTGTCGGATCGTGGATTGACACAACAACTATGAGAGTTAAGCTGGCGTTGCCTTAACTCAATTGCGATCTTCTTGAATATTGTAACATACAGCGGAATTAAAACACAAGAAGATATAATTTGAAGAAGTTTTCAATATTGTTTAAAACTTTTGAGCCTTAGGCCAAATAACCAATAAAGGTTTTAACAAAAATGTTCCTCACAACAATTCACTCAAGCTCTTTGTTGATCGGACTCAACGAAGCAGACAAGTACGAACTACTTAACTAGACCTAAATAGTTGATACAAAAACTTCGCAAAAGAAAGACGAAGACAATACAAAGTATGATTAATCTCTTGGATTGTTTTGCACTATTGTCTTGTATTCATCTTGATGAACTTCACATCTTTTATAGATTTCTTAAATCTTGCACGCCAAGATGTGTTGTTCACAGCTTTGGTAACTCTTGTTGTTTCCTTGTTGAATTTTGGATTCTTTGTGAACTCAATATCTTTCTTAAATATGTGTTTCCTATATTATCGATCTAGCAAGGTAACACATCTTCTTCAAATCGAAGAATCCTGGAAAGAATCAAGTTGCAGAGAACCGCCAATATTGTTTCCTTCTTTTGCAAACCGGGTTGCATTGACTATTCAACTTAAATTGAATTATGGAAACTTCAAGTAAGGAATCATCCATAGCTCTTCCTTATGATTCGTATACTTACCTGGACATAAACATAAACAACTAAAACCGTGGAACTTGATTAATAAGTGAATAAAGGCTGAAGTTGAGGCAAGAAAGTGAAGGAGAAAGGAACATCCCCTGTGAAGTTGTTGTAACTCAAGTCGATGAACCTCAATCTCCGTAAACGGGCCAACTCTTGAGGCAGAATTCCCCCAAAGTAGTTGCTTGTCATGTCGAGTGAAACAAGAAACGAGAGGTTTCCGAATTCAGAAGGAATGTCTCCAGTAAGTCTCATGTTGGATACGCTCAATGTGCTTACTCTGCGATGACGAAAGCCACACGTGACGCCAATCCAATTGCAAACTGACGATGAGGTTGTCCAGTTTTTCAGGATATCGTAGGGGTCAAAGGTAACAGTATAATATTCAACCTCAGTATCAGATTATCCCATCCATATAACTCCTATCAGTTAATCAGTCGGTCGGTCCTTATCTCCCCCATTCAAGGAGCTACATTGAAATCAGTCCACATACCACACATGTATGCTCGTCGGTTACCCAACTTAGATGCTACGAAACTCCCGCAGGTCTAAGGGAGAGGGGTCATGGCATGAAGACCATCTGGCAAGCCCGCCGCTGCCTAGCGGTACAACACACTCGCATAGCCGTGGATCCATTACATTCGATCAGTCAGTCATTCAGTCATTCAACCATTCATTTCCACAGCAAGCAATCAATAACATTACAGTTCTAATCAAATAACATTCTTGGAAGCAAGCAATTATTTGCACACAAAGTTTATCAATGCATTTTCAATTATGTCAGTCAACAATGCATATATGTATACATATGTATTTACTACTAAGATACACGTAGCACATACTTTCTTCCCGTAAAATAATAAGATTTTGGGAACACGCACATGAACCTGATTGTAGCGAGCAACAAGTACCACAGAGAAGTAACATTAAACGTGTAACTCGAATTTCCTGATGCGTCAAAAGAATCGATAAACACACTTTAATTTCCAATTTTAACTTATAAAGTAAAACTCTGCTAATATCTCCTAATCCCTTTTAAAGCAAGTTTAATTACACGATTGTACTTATTTTTGTATCCTTGTATACTCATTAATGACAATGAACTAATTTATAAATCTACTAACAAGTTTCTTAGGACAGTATATACCTATACACATGCACAGGTATAAGCACGTAAACTTCATATCTTACCTCATAGAAAAGTTATTGTTTTCATAATTATGCGCATTACAAGCTTACTTAATTAAGGATGCTGACCATGATGATTTAGAGTTTGCAATTAGTTATATAAGTTCTAAATATGAAGGATGTGATATTGAAATATGTATGACAACAATATGATTCTATTATGTGTTGTCGCACACCAAGGCCACCAAATTCATAATTTTAAAGGGAAAGTGAATACAAGAATTGTGGACCCAAATTTATGTAGATTACTCATCCTACAAGGTCAATAGTGATTGATGTAGATGAATTAAGGAATTAAAAGAGGAAGGAAAGGAATTGACATTACCTGATGCAAGAGTAAGAAAACGGCGACGAGAGCCGACGACAAACGAAAACCTTAACCCTCAATCTGATTATGATTATAGTAGGGCTTTTTTTTTTTTTTAGGTGCAGTGGAGTTTTAAGATAATTACTGATAATAAACGATTCCTAATTAAACTAAAATTGCACTTATTTATTAACATAACTAATACACACATATATATATATGTAAATATAACAAAAATACACTTAATTAATCTTATTATTTTATTTAATAATTTATGCAGGACTGAGTAATAATAAATAACTTAAAAGAAATCCGATTAATTCATGCTAAAATTTTGGAGCGTTACATAAACCCATAAGTTTTAGCTAAATTATGTTGTTATATTTCTTACATTAGGCAATTGGCAGACACCATCAGGAATGGTTCCTTTAACTATGTTCATTTGTATTGATGCTACACTTCTTAGTTCCTCTACTTTATCTTTAATATTCTCTTGATCAAACATACATAAATATAAATATTAACCTGAGTACTATTATATCACTAGATTCATACAATGTCTCATGAATGTTACAAAGCTCAAAATTGATATATATATATATATATATATATATATATATATATATATTTGATAAGCATAAATAAATTTCAAGTATCTTGAAAAGTAAAACCTATTTAATAACAGAGTTTTACATTAATAAACTCCATTACAAGTTCTTGTTGAGCCATTATTCTTGAGCTTGTATTCAACAGGAACCAGTCACTACCTCGAGTCCCCGAGTTCCCAAATCTCACAGAGATGCCGCCTGCTGAAGGTAACAACACAACACTATTTAAAAGGTTAATATCAAACTTCTAGCTCAGAAAACTAAACATAATTTAGTAAATACTTGCCATCAAGTTTCAGTTCGTGTGTTCTACAAGCTGAAGCCTCATTTTCTTCAGTTTCACAAGGACACATTTCATGTTCATCCTCTCGATAGGAGTATCTAGTGAGCAACGCAGAGCTAGCCTCAGAACAGATGCTACACAATGTATCTTTTCCTCTAAGTTTTCCTCCTCTGGTCTTATCAAATTGCAATCAATAATCTGACTCAAATCATTATTAAGCAATGCACATTGAACCCAATTCTTGAGGGTAGCGTCTCCAGAAAAGATTTCATCACTAGGCTTCTTTCTTGTGAAAGTTTCCAATACCATGATGCCGTAACTATACACATCACATCTTGTAGAAACTGCGCCTTCCGATCCATATTCTAAAACAATTTTTTTCTTACAGTAAATGGTATTGACTCTTATGTAAACAAAAACAAATTAAAAAAAATTGTGGAGAGAGTGAGAAATAAAAAGGTAATTCTGTTTACCTGGTGCCATGTAACCCATTGTGGCGAGGGTCGTGGTATGTGTGATGCTCTTATCTTCGGCCAAGAATTTTGCAATACCAAAATCACTCACATGAGCAATCAAATTTTCGTCAAGAAGCACATTGCTAGGTTTCAAATCACAGTGAATGACAGGTGTTGAGTAACCATGGTGGAGGTATTCCAATGCACTCGCAACATCTATCATTATGCTCAATCTTTGTATGATGTTCAGAAAATAATTGTCAGAATACAACCACTTCTCAAGGCTTCCGTTTGGCATGTACTCGAGTACTATGGCCTTGAAATCTAGGTTAGAGCAACTAGTGATAACTTTAGTAAGGTTTCTATGACGAAGATTACGTAGTACTTCACATTCAGCGTCAAACGACTTGACTGCACCTTCAAATTGCATATTCAGTACTTTTATGGCCAAAGTCACACCGTCTCGTAACACCCCTTTATAAACAGAACCATAACTTCCTTCACCTAGCAAATTAGCTTCATTATATCCATTGGTTGCATGTAAAAGGTCAAAATAAGAAAGTCTTGCAAGTCCTGGCCTGGAGGAAGATGTATCTGATTCTATCGCAGGCTTATTTTGCCTCCGATTTATGAATATTATCAAGGCCTGGATGATGATAAATAATAAAGATACACTGCCAAGGGGTATGAGTATAGCTATCAATACTTTCTTCATCTTTGATCTATGCGGCGACCCTTTGCAAGGTGAAACCTGGTATCTAGAAAGTCCACATAATGCAGCATTGGAAAGAAACGATTGACTTGTGAAGTTACTAAAAGGTCCTCCTGTGGGAATCTCTCCAGACAATTCATTGAAAGAGACGTCGAAATATTCTAGTTGGCTAAGGGCCTCTAAAGACCTTGGGATCATACCAGAGAGGTTGTTATGGGAAAGATCCAATGAAACCAAATTCAATATGTCACCAATAGACTTTGGAATGGATCCTCGGAATCTATTGTGATCCAAAGAAAAGCCGGTTAACATCTGCATGCCTTGAAACACATCAGGAATTTCACTTGAGAACAAATTCTTTGACAAGTTCATTTTTATCATTTGCTTCAGATTTCCTATTTGAGGAGACAAAGAACATGTAAAGGAATTTGAGGAGAGGTCAAGAACCTGGAGATCTTGCAACCCCCAAATGCTAATAGGTACACAAGAGGACAACTTGTTATAAGACAAGACAATCTCCCTTAAGGATGAGACATTTCCCAAGCATTCTGGAATTGACCCTGTGAGATGATTATTGCTCAAGTTTACTGCCCCCAAATGCTTTAATTTGCAGAGATTACTAGGAACATATCCTGTTATTTGGTTATCACAAAGATATAGTTCTTGAAGGCCCGATAAACCCTTGAGCGTTGTTGGAATATATCCAGTCAAGTCATTGTCACTAAGATCTAATAATAGTAATCCACTTAAATTACCAATTTCATTTGGAATTGAGCCCTTGATTTTGCAAGAAAAAGCCCATATATGGGTTAGGGAAGAAGAAAGATTCCCCAAAGCACGGGGGAGAATGCCGTTTAGAGGATTTTCACTGATACTCAACAATTTCAGATTCCTACAATTACTCAAGGAGGAGATAAAACTCAATTCGGTCCCGCTTATAAAATAGTTTCCCCACAAGAACAGGTGTTGCAAGAGTCTTAGCTCCCCAATCGAATCTGGAATTGCACCCATGAAATTATTTCGAGCAAGTACTAGAGATACGAGATGAGAACAATTTAAAATAGAATTTGGTATAACTCCACCAAACTCGTTGCCCCCAAGAAGAAGATGGCGAATATTGGGTAGAAGATAACCAATATTGGATGGAAGACTACCAGAAATGTTATTTTCTGTGATTGATATTACTTTCAATGTTGAGATGTTGAATATATTTGTAGGTACGAAGCCGCTTAAACTATTTTCATTCAACGCTAGTATCTCTAGTTCTCGAATCTCGCCAAAGCTTTGTGGTATTACACCTGCATACATGTAAAAAAGACAAACAAACATGAGAAGTTATTGGTTGAGTACGTTAGGCTTATGGAGCTCTATCTCATCAAAGCAAGGATATTTTATATCCATGTATGTACCTGTGAAACTGTTAAAACCAAGATCAATCTCCTTAAGCATGGTAAGATTACCAAAATCTTCCATCAAGAATCCGCTCAACTTATTTGTAGATAAAGTCAACCATTGCAAAGATGAAAGATTGAATAGAGAAGATGGTATAGATCCCCCAAGCATATTACTATGCATTTCTAAGCGGCGGAGATTGTGAAGTTTTCCAATTCCGAAAGGAATAAAACCTACCAAAAAAAAGGGAACAAACATGACATATATGATCAATTAGATAGCAAAAAACAAACTTGATATGATCAATAAGGTAGCAAACAACAAACATGATAAACATGATATATATGTTGTTGTTGGTGTTCTTTGTTTGTTTAATGAATTATTACTAGATTTCTGATGGTATTATTGCATAATGGCCTTTCTTTTTTTTGGATTACTATTTCAAGACCAATACATAACCTAAAAAAACTACAATGCTTCGTATAACCAGACAACCAATTTCTTTCATAGATGACTACAAAAAAAAGTTCTCGTGATTTATATAGATGTCAATTAAATAAGAGGCAATTTTTTTTCTGTCTGTTACAATATCAAAAAAGTGTTTTTTGTCCTTCATCTTTTCATACGACAAAAAAATCACTACCTTTCAAAAACTCGACAAAATATACATTCGAACAAATATAATTCAAAAAATTTAGAGTGTATTTTGTCCTACGTTGTGTCCACTTGATGTCCACGTGTAGAAATTGAGTTATAACACAATTTTAGGTATAACTTAATTTCTTTTTAAAATTTGCAAAGAACTCTAGTTATAATACAAACATATATATACAATATTAGTGATAATTCTAAAATTTGTTTTAAATCATTGTTAAAAATCACAAATAAAAATGTATTAATTTTAGGTATGTAGTATAACTTAATCCACATTAGTCTAGAAATTGTCATAATTATAAATGCTCAATATAAGAAATAACAAATATTATTCTTAGTTACATTATTATTTTTATTTGAGTCTTTCTTAAACCCTCATTACAGAAAATACAGTTTTCACCAACGCATTATTAGGTCTTTGCCATCGCTCTTTTTCGCTGGTGAAAACCTTTACCAGCACTACCCTAGCACTCGTGTTGTTTGCGCTAGGATCCATACTCCAGCGTTGTTTTTGGGTTAATATAATAACATGTTGGTGTATTGTGTGCCTAACTTTTTTACCAGCACTTAAAAGAGATGCTGAGAAAAGAAGGCGCTGGAGATGAACAAATTTCTTGTAGTGCGTTGGCTATTTATTATATCAAAAAAAAAATTGTTGTAAGAGGTCAACTATTTTCATAGGAAAATATTCTAGGAATATCTACTTTACGTAACTAAGATTATGTTTGGCTTTTCAGTTAATTTTATATATGATTGTATTTTCAAAATCAGCATAAATCGAATTATATTATGTGTGTATAGAAAAGATCACACATTTGTGATCGTAGGAAAAAATGAGTTATTTATAGAAGTTCGTCAATCAAATTGCGACAATGACGGGAGTGCAGTTGCAACCATGCATCCTATAAGGTTTTCTTCAGCCTTATAAAAAATAGAAGACTCGAAAGTGAATGAAGACAAACGCTTAAAAAGATTTATATCTAATTAACTAGCTTTTAGGTATTTATTACTCAAGATTTCTGAATTAGTTAACCGTAATAGTTGGCTAGGAAACCTCAAGTTGAACAATATTCGAGTTATCTTAAACTGCTCTAGACTCAAATGAAATACAATGATAGTGTATTACAACATGTAATATAAATTAGTTAGAGGGACAATAGAGTACGAGTAAATATAAAACCTATGTGAGTAAATTTTATATGAGAAACGGTTACAATTTGAGTTGTTTTTGGACAAAAGCCTCGTGGACGAAGTTGATTAACCGAACCACGGTAAAATATTGCGTGTTTGTTTTAGTGCTTTTACAGTTGTACTAGTAATAGTCCATTATTACAATTCTACTTACCTTTTTAGTAAAAAGGGATGAAGATATATATTTCAATTATTCATTACACACAACAACCAGTTACTGTGAATTTTCTCCAACTTTTGATTCTCCTTTGAGTGTTGGGTGTTGAATTACTTATCTCACATTGGTTGGGGACTACCATGGGCTTATTGTTTATTAATAATTTCCCCTCTCCCTCTAATAAGGCCTTTTAGGGGGAATATGAGGTGGCTCTAATTTCAACATGGTATGAGAGCCTACCCCAGACAATATTAGGCTTGCCCATCTATTTCTCTCACGTGTAGTTCCGTTTGGTATTGTCCTGGCCTACACATGAGGGGGGCGTGTTGAATTACTTATCCCACATTGATTGGGGACTACGATGGGCTTCTATTTATTAATAATTTCCCCATCTCCCTCTAATAAGGCATTTTAGGGGGAAATATGAGGGGCTCTAATTTCAACATTGGGCAACAAGATGGTAGAGAGTTTAGGATTTTTTGGGGGGGAGGGGTGGGGGTTGTGGATCACATGCAATGTCTACATACGAATATAAAATCTTCAATCCATGCACATAGTTACACTCCAAAGAAGAAAAAGCAAAGAATCCCGTATAGATATATCTTGAAAAAGGGGAAATTAAGAAGGATACCTGTTAACATGTTGAGGCTGAGATATAATTCCTCAAGCATCTCTAACTTTTCAATTTCTTGTGGCACGTTTCCAGCAAAGTTGTTTTCATGCAATGAGAGGATTTGGAGCTGAGAACAATTACAAACACCTGATGGAAATTGACCATGCATCTTATTGGTAGTTAGCTGGAGCCGCTTCAGTAAAGGAAGTCGAAGGCATATGTCGTCCGGAAGGGTACCAGATAAGCTATTATAGCTGAAACGGACGACTTCTAGTGTAGAGATGTTGAAGACATCTAATGGAATAGGACCTGTAAGCTGGTTACCTGCCATATTCAATTCCTTGAGACCTTGGAGATTGCTTATTGAGTGCAGAATGTTACCTTGGAGAGAATTGAACGAGATGTCAAAAATTTCAAGCTTTTTCGTTTCATTGGATGAGGAGTGTAGGAATAAGTGCACACTCGTAAAACTGTTGTTAGCTAGAAACAAGTACTGAAGTTGAGGCAAGAAAGTGAAGGAGAAAGGAACTTCCCCTGTGAAGTTGTTGTAACTCAAGTCGATGAACCTCAATCTCCACAAACGGGCCAACTCTTGAGGCAGAATTCCCCCAAAGTAGTTGCTTGTCATGTCGAGTGAAACAAGAAACGAGAGGTTCCCGAATTCAGAAGGAATGTTTCCAGTAAGTCCCTTGTTGGATACGTTCAATGTGCTTACTCTACGATGACGAGAGCCACACGTGACGCCAATCCAATTGCAAACCGAAGATGAGGCAGTCCAGTTTTTCAGGATGTTGTAGGGGTCAAAGGTGACTCGTGCTTTGAGGGCAAGAAGAGCCGACTGATCAGTGGTGATGTTTGTTGTTCCGTTGGCCACCGAGCCTCCCAATAGAATGTGCAGGAATAGGAGTGCTGTAACACAACGGAGGGTTCCCTCCATAGGATTTGCGACAATATTTTGATGAACTTTTGTAAGTATTGATCGACGTTATAAGGCGGTATGTTTAGACTGAATGGGATTTGTATTCTGGAATTATATGGAAGTTTTATTACCATATATATAATATATATATATAGGGCATAGAGTCAATGAAGTCAATGACTAATAATCTCCAAAATCTGCAAATTATGCAAAAAATCAGGTCAGCCTGACTTTCAATGCAACTACAAATGATGAAGTTCAGTCACTAACCCACTAGTGACTCTAAATTCCTGCCACTTTGTCTTCTTTTTTCCAAAGTGTAATGTGGGGTGTGTGTAGTCAAAAAGATGCATCATTCCCCTGTATTATATTGCAGTGTTGCATCATTTTCCGAAATGGTGTGCAAATATATTAAAGGACGAATTATTATTTATGTCCTGTAAGTTACCTTTTTTTTTAAAATGCCCGTTATGTTACCAATTATACAAAAATGCTCCGTAACTATGCCTTTTTTTGTAGAAAATGCCTTTTGGGTGCCACATGTGTATTTTGGCCTACGTGGCATCCATTGTGGCTGCCATATGTATTTTTTTTTGTCTATGTGGCTGCCACATGTAATATGTTTAAAATAAAAATATATTTATATCCATAATATATATAAATATATATAACTATATAAAAAAAGGTAAAAAAAAATCATAAATATCATTTATATCTATAATATATATAAATATATAAAAAAAAGTATATCTTTATGTATTAAAACATATTAAATATATATTTAAGTATATAAAAAAGGTAAAAAATCATAAATATAATTTTCTATTATTGAAATTTTAAAAAGTTTTTTTTACTAAAATAAAAAAAATCTTGTTTTTTTGTGAAATTAAAAAAAAAACTTTTTTTTTTACTGAAATAAAAAAAAAACACCCACCGGTTCCCCCCCCCCGCCACCCGCTGCAACTCGCCGGTTGCAGCGGTGGCGGCGTCAATTGACGGGTTGCAGCGGTGGCGGCGTTGATTGACGCCGCCACCGCTGCAACCTGCGAGTTGCAGCGGGTGGGGGGGGGGAGGGGGGGGGACCGGTGGGTGTGTTTTTTTTTTTAATTTCAGTAAAAAAAAATAATTTCACAAAAAAACAAGATTTTTTTTATTTCTGTAAAAAAAACTTTTTAAAATTTCAATAATAGAAAATTATATTTATGATTTTTTACCTTTTTATATACTTAAATATATATTTGATATATTTTAATACATAAAGATATACTTTTTTTATATATTTATATATATTATAGATATAAATGATATTTATGATTTTTTTTTACCTTTTTTTATATAGTTATATATATTTGATATATTTTAATACATAAAGATATAGTTTTTATATATATTTATATATATTATGGATATAAATATTTTTTTTTTTAAACATATTACATGTGGCAGCCACACAGACAAAAAAAACACATGTGGCAGCCACGGTGGATGCCACGTAGGCCGAAATACACATGTGGCACCCAAAGGGCATTTTCTACAAAAAAATGCATAGTTACGAGGCATTTTTGTATAATTGGTAACATAACGGGCATTTTAAAAAAAAGGAGTAACTTACAGGGCATAAATAATAATTCGTCCTATATTAAATTAATATTACAATCACTATGAACTCAGAAACCGCTGATCACCCTCTGATGATGATATGCAACTCTATCTTTGCACTCAGGTCTTAATGAATCAGTAATTACAATGTGTCTTAGTTGAATCAATTATTATTTATCCAACTTCAAAAGATTTGATCACTCGACTAATTCATCCTAGCTCCTTGTCAAAAAAATCTTCATCAGACTCCAAAAGTTTATTGTTATTGTTATGTGACTGTCAAGAGTGGGCGTTACTATTTATCCAACAAAAGGACTTGATGATTGATCATGAAGATGCTGAGACTTGGATTCAGACGACTTGCTAAGGATTTAGAGTGCGATGATGTTGATTTGTATCACTTGTTGTACATGCACTATGGGGTTATTGTAATCGTGCGGTGGCCTCGGAGAGACTCTAATCCGTATGGCATTGCTCACTTTGCTCTATTGTACTTGGCTTGGGTGAAAGAGTTGGGACAACCCAATAGCTAACACGAACAGAGGCGACAACATTGTTAATTTTTTGGGTACCTTTTTCAAAATAGCATATACGTAACAGCTACCAACCCCGTATTATTTCCTTTTAAGGAGACACCACCTTCCCTTCAAACTGCACGAACGAAGAATCAGTGCTAGACCTACTAAATATGCAATCCCCTTCAGCAACCAATATCGGCCTCACCATAGCCACAGAAGGAACAAAACCACTTACACCCTCTTCCAACCTCTCATCCCCTCGACCTACCTGAGCATCACCGCAACTCCCCAAATAACTCAACGGCGTAATTAAACGCTCACGACCCTTCCTAATCCTACCCACCTTCCCCATTCTACTCAACTTTCCAGTTTCACCATCTCCACCAAATTCCCTTCCACACCAAAAACCGAACGCGTCCCGCTAATCAACCCCGTATCGTGATAACCATAACCACCCCGCAAACCGACTTTCCTCAAAGCATCGAAACTCACAGAAGCTTCTAAATCTAGACTACTCAATCCATTATTATGTCATGATCTTGACATATATACGGGTATATTGGAAATACATCAATTTGGCATGGGCAATACAAGAATATATACAACAAACTCCTGCGAAATGGTATCGTTCATGTGCTTCGAAGGCGTGACAATTTGTCAAAGTGGCTCGACGACATATTTACGCGTTTATTGTTATTACTCAATTTTGTTATTAGCTTATTTGTCATTGTAACTTGTATATAAAGGAAGAGTGTACTGCATTTAAAAATTAAGAAATGAATTATGAACTCTCTTTATCTCTCTTCCCTAACTATCTCTCCCTTTTTTTTTACACTTATGCACTGTTACTTTCTTCATTTTACTAAAAATTGGATAATCATATTTCTTCAAGGAAATACAAAGCTTAAAAAACCATAAAAATAGTCAGATCACACAATTTATGATTTAACTAACATCTAAAGCATCCTCCACTTGACAAATTAAGAATTATATATTAAACCCTAGGCGATTCCTTGGCGATCTCTTGGTGATTTTTTGAGAAAATTCGACGTCGATATTTACCTCCTCCACGTGATGGCTGAGGACCCCGGTGCCCCAAAACGACCAAGATAGGAATATGAAACCCCCGATTCACAAACGATAATGTATGAAACTCGGAACACTAACGTCGTGCAGGAGCTGAAGGATTCATACGCGACTCAACTGAGACCTAAAGATGTCCTCATTGATACATCGAAATCTGATTTGAATCGTACTAAGATTAGGGTTCATCCCCCACGCGACGGGAAACAACTAAAGATCCTTGAAATCAGCGAAGATTACCTTAACGAGCTGGACAATAGGTGGAAAGATGCGATTTTGATCAAGGTTCTCGGACGTCCATGGTTCTATCCCACCCTACTTAATAAGCTCAGCAATATGTGGAATCTCACAGGTGGATGTGAACTAGAGGATTTGGGTTATGGCAGCTATTGTCTCAAAGGAGTATCAGCGCTATAAAGGGAGCGGATTCTAACACAAGGGCCATGGCAGTTGGCGGGGAATTTTTTATCCGTAAGAACTTGGATCCCTAACTATGATGCGAAGAACGATAAGGTGGACTATGCCATCACATGGGTTAGAATTATGGACCTACCGCTTGAGTTATATGACGAACCGATAATTCAGACCATTGCGGAAAGCATAGGGACACCAATCAAGATCGATGGCAACACATTCGCCGCGACTAGGGGAAAGTTTTCGAGATTTTGCGTGCAAGTTTCGACCAATGAACCTCTAGAAAGTGGATTATATTTCAGGGGCAAAGCATACCAACTTATGTACGAAAACTTGCCGTCCTTATGCCATAAGTGCGGCCGTGTAGGACATTGGAAAGACAAGTGTTCGTCGCTCGAATCTGTGGAAACTATCCACATTGCACCAGATTTATCAGTTGAGGCCAAGAGCAGTGTAGCCTCACAGGGAAAGAAAGGAAAGGAACTTGAGGAGAAAATAGAAAAGGAAGGCTTTGGAGAGTGGATGCAGGTCCAAAGGAAAAAGTTGTGGGTAAAGAAAAGTGGCAGTGGGAAGTCTAAGACTACTCCGAATGGAAGTCAACTAATGGTTGGTAATCTGGGGAAGTATCCGAAGGACAAGCCTATTACAATACTTCAGCGAGGAAATAACATCCAGTTCCACCCGGAAAGAATTCTAATGCAAACGGGAATGATATTAATGGGAATAAGGTCACGCCTAAATCCACAGGTGTAAAGAAAAGAAATATCAAAAACACGACAAAGGCTACTATAGCGGGAAGGGATAAAATCAGCCTCACTACGAACCCTTTTGCAGCATTGGCCAGCAAAGAGTTAGGATCTGAAACTATACACGAAGGGGCTGTTTTGGCAGAAAATATTGGTTATGGCGCAGAACGACGGGAATGGATTAATTTGGGTAAACGAAGGGATGATAATGGTGATTCCGCCGGACTTTTGGGATATACGAACTCAGGTATACAACTTCCTAGGGCGCTTCAGGATATCACAAATAGAGGAGAGGAATATACATGTGGTGAAAATTCCATCAACAATTTGGGAGCTAGAGGTAACCACGACAACCGTGGAAAGAGTGGAGAATCTGCGGTCGAGTTGGCAGAGGATAGAGGTGTCACAATGGGAGATGAACAGACAAGTCTCGGTGTCGTTAGAGTTAGCACGACAATTGACAGTGTCATGGAGGGGGCTGGAAATTGATAACCCCGTCTACGACTACCACTTATCGATGTATAATATGAAGATTGTTACGTGGAACTGTCAAGGTGCAGGAGCGGACACGTTTATGCCTACTTACAGGGAACTTGTTCGTGTGCATAGTCCGGACGTGATTTACTTAATGGAGACTCGAGTCTCGGCAGAACAAGCTCATGAATTCGTGCCAAGACTGGGGTATATGGACTTTCTCATTGCGCCAACGGATGGGATGGATGGAGGGATATGGATGCTATGGAACTCCAGAGTTATGGATGTTGAGGTTACGGATGTTGATGACCAGGAAATTCATGCGATTATCCGACGACAGAATCGGGAGAAATGGCTCGTGTCGGGAATTTACGCCAAGCCGCCGTATGATGATGACAAGACACGGATCTTTGATAAGAAAACACTTACAGAACATTATCAACTTAGCAATCTATTCACCTATCTTGAAAATTTGGAAAAAATACATCAAACAACAAAACTTGTGTTCACGAAGAATATAAACATTTAGGATTTCTGTAATTAATATTGATGAATGAATTACTTTATTCATTAAAGACTGATAAATTATTATATTTCTCAATCAACAAACTACTTAGTTTTATGCAATCTATATTAATGTCATGTTTATTTGTACACTTACTATTTAGGTTGAAAATTGAACAACTTATATGATGTTTTTGAATGACAGATTCATAAGAAACTATGTAATTGTGAAGAAAAAAAAAAGATTTTCTGTAGATAAAAGTCAACATAAATAAAAAGAACAGCTTCTATTGAATTGATCAGTTTTAAAAAAAAAAAAAAAAAAAAAAAAAAAAAAAAAAAACAACAGTTTCTATTGAAAAGCTACAAGATTACATTATAGACTTATAGTATGTATCTGTCAAATAAGAATCATTTGCTTCTTAAAAACATACAACCTTGATTGTGTTTAAGAAATTAACATCTAATCAATCTAGTTAGCAGAAATGCCTCATAAATCATGAATCAAATAAATTATGCCCGTCATTATGTGAAACTAGATTATTCCAACAATGTACCATGTAAGTTCCAAAACAGAGTAGTACTAAACAATATAAAGGGGGTGTTTGCAAGAGCTTTTGAAAGCTCATTCTTCGTAGCTTCTACTTAAAGTTACTTAATGTTGCGTTTGACTTAAAGCTATGAGTGTTTGCAAATCCTTCTTTGAAAGTAACTTAAAGCAGATAAAATTAGTTTTGTGGTGTTTGCAATAACTTGATAAAAACAGATTTTGAACCTTTATTAAAATACAATAATCTTTAATTATTCTTATTGAAATTATAGATATAGAAATATTAATCATTCACTCACATTTGCATAATCATGAGGTGGATAGTTTATATTAAAATTAAAATAATTTAAATTTTATTATAGCGTAATCAATATATATGTTTATTACATTACAATATACAAGATATTTGGTATAATTACATCGTGCATATATCTTCTAGAAACAATAACTATATCTAAAACATGTTAATATAATAATGTCGTACATGTTGTTGTTAAGTAAATAATTTTTAAGATTATTTTTTTCTTTTTTTAAAATTATTTTTTACTATAAAAATATAAAATGATGGAAAAGAAGATCGTGTTAATAAGGAAAGAGAGAAACCATGGGATTTATTTGAGGGTAAAATTGGAGTGCACCGAAAGAGATTAAGAGCTCGTTCTTCCCAATTAGGGTTATGTGATGTACTCAGTTTCGATTTAGGCGAAAGAATAAAATTGAATGATTTTGATATTGTTAAGCCTGATTAGTTTTGGAGGCTGAAGTTTACATTTACTTTTAGTGGCAAAATTGTCATTCAGGCGAAACAACATTTGCAACTGTTCAATGATGTTTCAAAAAACATATTGATGAGCCCGGATTAGAAAGGTTGATGAAGCCTGGGTCACTCTTATTACCCACTGAAGATCATGTTATAAATATGGGCCACCAAAGCTGAAAAATGCATTGTTGAAGACGGATAAAAATATCTTAAAGGACCTACAATGCCCAACCAAACGAGCCCTAAGCCTGCCCAGATTTGGTGTGTAAAAGCACCCCTAGAAAACAGATGGTCACAATTCTCAATTTTTAGATTACATGAATGTGCAAAAGGCATCGTCGTTTGGTAACATTATCCCTCTTTTGAGCAGATTACTTCTCGTTGGAATCCTATAAAAAATCACTTTCCACTCAAGCACCTTCATCTTTAATGGAGCATGAATTCTCCACAATGACATGACGAGATGATCTTGGGGGAGTTATCAATTGGTGCGAGCTCTCAATAAGCAAATTTCACCATGAACATACTTGCCTCTCCTTTTCTCCCCACCTATCCGAAAACTGAGGTTCTGGATAGAAACTATCGACCAATCTTTGCAACTCGTCAAAACTAGTCTTGCTCCCAAGAGAAAAAGCTTCTTCTTCAATAGCCATTTTCAAGTCCAACCTTGTGTTGTCCATTCACCCTTTTCAGCAATTATTGCACTCCTGATAATTGCAATACTAAAGAGTCGACTAAATATAAGATAAAAAGGTTCGCCGAAAACTCACTTATCCTTCCAAATGGATGTGCTAGCTCCATCTCCAACTTGCCTACATATATTCATGGATGAAAATTTCGGTTCGGGAGTACGTTTTGGTTAGCTAAAAAGTAGAAATGTTTCGTAAAATTTCGAGAACTTTTCGGCATGTTTCGAAGAATTCGTAAAATTGTAGTTATAACTATCATGGAAACTACATGTATATTTCGTACATGTGAAGTCAAAAACGGAAACTTTTTGGTATTTTTCGAGGAAATGCACGAAAATTTTGATCCATGCATATATTATTATTAAACCATGATTCATTGCAACAATCTGTATCTAAATTCATCAAGTTCTTCCACCAAATTGATGAATTCGACGATCTTTGCCTCTATTAAAATTAGATTGTCTAATAGCTTTACCGTACTTGGCTTCAAGGATTTTAACCACAAAGAATCGCCACCTTGAGAATTTTTCCATTTTCGCTTACACTTATGTCAAAACGTTGAATGTCCTTAATATCGAGTCCACCTAATTCCTTATGTTTACAATTTTTTTCCCATTTTATCCACGAGACTTTTTTAGACTCGACATTGCCTTCTCACAAAAAGCGCCTTTGAATGTTTGTGAACTCCTTTATCACCTTCTTTGGTGCTCTGTAAAAGGACAAAATATAAAGAGGTAACTTCACAATTACAGGATTCACAAAAACATATCTTCCTCCGAAAGAAATATGACTGTTGGTCCAACTCGAGAGCTTATTAACAAGGGAGAAACTTGTTGGCTACCAAGCTTTAGTACGCCTCGGATTAGCTCCTACCGGAATTCCAAGGTATTTGATAGGACAACTTGTTGTTTCGAGTTCATGATTTCTGCATATTCATTGACGAGATCGTTCTCAACATTTATTTCAATGGTGCTACTCTTTAGGAAATTCACTTTGAGGCCTCAAATAAGCTCAAAAATTCTGAGAATGACCTTAATTGCCCGAACACTTGAGATGGAGCTTTCACAAAAGATAACCGTATCGTCCGCAAATTGGAGGTGAGTAACCTCTAGTTCATTGTCACCAAGAACCAAACCTTTAAGCATATTTTTCATGACCACAACTTTGATCAGTATCTCAATACCCTCCTCCGCAATATTGAAAATGAGGAATGATAAAGGATCTCCTTGTCTCAGTTCCTCGGAGGGAATAAATTGCTTTTTATGAATTCCGTTCTAGAACCGAGACTGGAGCCGACTGCATGCATTCCATGATCCAACTTTGTCATTTCTGACAAAACCCCAAAAGTCCCATCATCTTCGAGAGATATGTCCAATTCATGCAATCAAAAGTTTTTTTTCAAAATCAACTTTGAACATAAATCCTTGTTTTCTTGAGTTTGATAAATATTTAACATAAAATTATAAAACATAACTTAAATTAGTGAAATGAACAAATTTCGAGGACAAAAACAACAAAGCTCTCTACTCCTTTTAAAGCATCAAAAAAATTTAGAATTGGAAATATAATAATTTAGTATTTTTGGTGTAAGTGATATTACATAAAAATATTTTGGAGAAAAATTTAAAAATCCCGAATTTGACTAAGTCTAGTCAAATTAATCAAGAAAATTTGTGAGAGAATCAAAATTAAAACTGTGATTATTTTAGTAATAAAAACGACTCGAACTATGATTAATTGAAGAAGGGCTTTTTATAATTTCTGCCCGTTAACTATCTCCAAATTCAAGTTGTGCCCTGTTTTTAAACGGGCTTGAAAAATGCCCTATAACTTTTTTTTTGAATAAAAAATGCCCGATGGGCTGAGGACTGGGCTGGCTCGAAGCCCAGTCGACGTGGCATCCCACGTGGCGTACGGACGACGACCACGTGGCGCCACGTCAAAAAAAAAAAATTATTTTTTATTTTGGACCAAAGGTTAATTACAAAATTACCCCTCTTCAAATTTATATCCGTTGAACTCCTCATTTCACCAAAAACACACTACACTCTCCACCAAATCGATTAGGGCGAAATTTCCCAACTTGAAGTGCGGCCGTTAAAAGCAAGATAATCGATTTCTTTCATTTTTGGTGTTAATCAAATCAAGGTATTTCGTTGTTCTTGTTAATCCGAATCTTAATTTCGTTGACCCGACTAATATCGCATTTTTCCCCCGATTTTAGCTAATTAGTGATTTGTTGTTGTTGTTGTTCTTGTTGTATTTTGATCGAACACAGGGAATCGGCGTGCTAGGGGAGTTTGATTTTGCAGAATTCAAGGTAATCGCACAAACCCTAAAAATCATGTTGTTCAAATTTAGCCTGCTTTCATGTTTGTAATCGTAAATGATTAATTGTTAATTACCGAAAGTAAGTACTTTGATTGTCTAATTGATTAATTGTTCGAATTATTAAAAATTGATTAGTATAGTTTTGTTTTGGTGTCTGTGCTTATTTGACAAGATTTTGCCGTGCTTAGGGTTTCAAAATTAAGGTGTATCATGCAAAATTGATTAGTTTACAGTGCTAAATTCTGTAATATGACCCTATTATTGTACTAGGAATGTTTAATTAGTGATTATGTTAAAATTGATAAATGTATTCTTTGATTTTATTGTAGATGGTGTATCAATTTCCTTGTGTATGTGGTCGGGGTTTAATGATATATGATAGGGCTGGGTTAAAATCGACTCGACCGGGTGAATTCTATTATGTGTGTCCAACTAGAGTGCGTCACCCAAATTATTTTATTTGGGCTGATGAAATCTATTTGGAAAAATATGCTCGGCTCCGTCCTTTCATGTATCCTCGTACAATGAATTTTCCACCTTCTTTGAAAAAGAGAAGTCACTGTCAAGAAGACATTTCTGAAAAACATGAACAAGATAAAACATATTCTAGTTGTGGTGTGTCATCTACATCTACATCTACTCTGCTTGCTGCTACTGTTGGAACCCCTCCTGGTTATGGATTGAATGAAGTGTTGTCCAATGTGAATGTCACCAAGACTGCTCTTGCTTGTTGTTGTCTTGCTTGGTCAATTGTGATCATAATGGTCACTTTATTTTGTATTTTTTTTGTGCTATTTTATTCAAGAAAGTAGATGTAGGTAATTTGTAACATGTTTGAATATTTAAGTAGCTAATGTTGTTAATTTCAGTAAGTTTGTAAGGACTATTTCCTGGATTTGTAATGTAATGAATTAATTTTACATTATTAGTTAATTACTTTGTGTTACTCATATTGGTTCTATTTTCATGACATTTGTTGATATAAAGTTTGCATTTTTAACCAGAAGAATGGATAATTTGGCTGATGAAAGGCTTAAGCACCTGTTTAGGGATCCTTGTACTAATGACTTTCTTGAGTTGAATCTTCTTGATATTGTTTGTACTTACAGTGAAAGGCATCGTATATCCAACCCAAATATCCTAAACCGTGGAATGAAGCACTTTCAGATACAAATGGAGAGGGGTTATGGCATGCCTAACCCATTTCCACCTTCAAGAATCAAAAAAATGTTGCAAATTTGCCGCAACAAGTATACTAAATTTCTGGAATTCATGGAAAGGCCTAATGTAGCCTTCATTGGTCCTACTTATGAAGTTGTTCCTTTTGACAACTATGATCCTACAGGGGTAAGTGTGGTTTCTTGTACTCAATTATTTTTCAAAGTCACTGTTTCATTGTTTGTTTTAGTTACTAACTATAAGTTGTGTATTTGTAGGAGACTGAATCTGACCGCTACTTCCGCCTCTATGGACTCCAAAATGCATATTACATATTCCAACTGTATAGGGACCTTCAATGTGCTATTTTGCCTCAGGAGTTCCCACCAAATCCACCTGCCGCACCTGGTGAAGCTACTGAAGTTGATGTGGTTGAGTTGGAGTAGAAATGGTCTTGTTGAAGTCTTTTGTTGAGTGCTGAATTTCTTCTTCTTGTTTGAGTACTGTATTTGTTAAGTGCATATTGAGTACTGTCTTTGTTAAGTGCATATTATATTGTCTGAGTACTATCTTTGTTTGAGTACTGTCTTTGTCATAATCCATCATCAACATTCAACACAACCAAACAACAATTATATTGAACACCAATCAACACAGAAGTCATAATCCATCATTAACAGTCAACATAGCAGAACACAACTACACTGAAATACACACTATATTGAACACTAAACGAACAACTCAATAATTCATTATCAAAAAAACAAGGATACCACATTAGTTAGGCAGTGTACTTTGTAACTGACATTATCAAAAAACAAGAACACACATGTGTCCTCCAGAGCCTACGTATTACTTACAAAATAAATGTCAAATGTAACTGAGATTTCCATCACCCTAGAATCAAAATAAGAGACCTGTTTAGTTCAATTTATACAAGACATAAGTGAATATGCAGAAAACTCCCAAACAAGTTCAATATGAACTTTCTCAAAAGTTATATTAAAACTAAAAAAACAAGTCATATCACTTGTTAATTTTTCCTTTCCCTTTCCCATTTTCATCTCCCTTCTTGGACTGCTGACCACCCTTTGTTTTATTGTTGATTTCATTGACCACAGTAGCCAAATTAGATAACTTCACAAACTTTTGACCTCTCACATTGAATGTAGGTGCCATATGGATGTTCACATTCAGTTGTGGAGGAGGAACATATGATTGACTCCCCTGTGACATTACCATAGGAGTTGGTCCTCTAATGTTCACACCACCTCTGGATAGTGTGTGTGTTGTGGCATCACATATGGTGAATGTCCAGAAATACTTTGGCTAATCTGAGAGCTAATGTTTGGTACAGGGATGTTAGTTGGTGCCTTGTAGTAATGGTTAACCAAACCATGTACTGGCACTGGATCAGGTGCATAAGTATTATCAACAACAGAACTAGCTGCCTCCTCCTGATAAGTTCAAAAGAATATGTTAAAACAGAACAATACACCATAGCATCATGTGTTAGCCAAAGAAATTTAAAATACAGATAAAATATATTAGCTCACCTGTGATGCAATGAACCCCAAGCTAGTTTTGCTTAATCTTCTTCTTCCCTTTCTTCTTAATTCCAGTGTCAGGCAAAGAACCTTGAGTTCCAGCATCTATGTCCTCCATGTCTTTATTCAAATCAACAACACCAGGTTCCTTGTAATACAACACTTGTTAATAGTTCACTTATAAAATATGTAATTCTAATATCAACAAAGTTTGAACTGTAACAACTTGATTACCTGTGTAACTCCATGTTCTCCTTCATCCATTGAACTCTCCTTCTCTAAGTTAGAATAAAGCCTATCTTCCTCCTCAACTCCATCATAAGCTTGCCTCAGATGACAGGTCACAACATTATAACCTAAAACACCACAGAAGCTGCACATCACAGTCTTTTGTTTCCTCTTAACTTTCTGAGTGTTCTTGGCTTTTCCTTTGTTGACTCCATTGGTTGTCTTCTTCTTTTTCTTGGTTATTGGTTCCTCATCTGGTGTCCTCCTCCTTGCTTTCTGAGGTCTTCCTGCTTTTCTACCAAAATTTGGTGGAAGTGGTGGCATGTAGCCTGCTTCACCCCATATCTTTTGTCCAGGAACTCCATAGATAGGCAACTTATATGCATGCCTATACTTCTCCACAGTATACCAATCAGAGATGTAATTGATTGGTCTCTTGTTATTGTGCAATAGGGCACATATAGCAGGTTTACAAGGGATGCCACTAAAATCCCATTTCCTGCAGCTACACTTCCATCTTCCCAAATCAACAGTATGTTGAGAACATCTGCCAGAGACAAGATATGATAATTCAGCTCATCACATTTCATTGGAACCAATCCAGAAATCTTTGCTGAGTTCTTATCTAGTATATCATTAATCTTTGGACAGATTCTGACATCACACCACTTCCTCTCAACTTTCTCTCTATTAGTTGTTTGCCTATGTAACAGATACTCCCTAATCCATTCCCACATAGTGATGATTTCTTTCTCTCTTGCCTCCAGTATAGAGCTGTTCAAGGACTCACAGATGTTGTTAAGGATCATATCACAAGTGGAAGTAGTGGTGAAGTGAGACTTGCTCCAGTGAGCAGGATCCTTATCATCAAACCATTCTAATGCACTTTGGCTCAGATCCCCCATTTCATTCATTGCCTCTTTGAATTCACCTACTGTTGTGGAATTTGCTGCCTTCCACACTATATCACTGTATTATTCTCCTCTATAGCTGGCATTATAAAAATTCCTCAACAAATGCCTGACACAAAACCTACAATTGCAGAAATGATCCATCACAAGTAAGAACCAATTATGAATAAACAGCAGTTCAATTATGAATAAAGATATGACCAGTATACTAGTGAATGGCATCAGGGAACACTTCTCTAAAAGCTTGAATTAATCCTTTCTATTTATCTGACATAAATGTCAGACTTGCACCATCATGTAACTCTAAATCCACCTTCAACACACTTAAGAACCACTCCCAGTTCTTGTAATTCTCAATAGCAACAGCAGAAAATGCAATAGGATATGTAGAATTAGCTGCATCAATTTCCACAGCAGTAAGGAGCACCCCTCCATGTGGACCTAGTAGATGACATCCATCTACTCCTATGAATGGTCTACAACCTCTTTTCCACCCCACCTTCAATGCATGATAGCACACATACATACATCTGAACCTAATTTCACCTCCAACTTCATCAGTACCAACAGCAACAGTTGAACCTGGGTTGGTTTTTCTTAATTCCTCAGCATAATCAAAGAGCATGCCAAATTATTTATCTGGATTACCCTCAAGCTTCTCAATCGCAACCCTCTTAGCATAATAGGCCTGAGTCTTGGTGATATTGCAATTCAAAATGTTGACTGCATCTAACCTAAATCCTTCTGTCTTTCTGTTAGGATCAGATTTAAAGAGATGAAGGAACTTCTCTGCCAACCATGGTGCCTTAACATTCTTCACATTAAAATTTTATCCACAAGTGTGTTGAGGGTTGTAGCTCTTGATCACAAAAGAAGATTCATTTTTCACTTTTAATACATTCATCCTCCAGGTGCACTCCTCATCACAACACCTCACATGAATTCTACAAGGATCACTTTTCTTAACATAAATACTCCTCCTCTCTGTGACTGCAAGTGACCTGATAGCCATCTTGATTTGCTTCTTGTTAGTAAAG
Source organism: Linaria vulgaris (assembly GCA_948329865.1). Lineage (NCBI taxonomy): Eukaryota > Viridiplantae > Streptophyta > Magnoliopsida > Lamiales > Plantaginaceae > Linaria > Linaria vulgaris. The sequence goes on from OX415253.1 coordinate 82,689,558, forward strand.
ATCATACCAACCTCAAATGTTGGCCTAAACATCTGCTCCTTGTTAAAAAACCAGTCAACTTCATTCTCTTGACCACTATCCATGTCATTAGTTATCCTTGTTCTCTTAGGGCTAGTAACAACGTCTTCATTACTTGGATACTCTTGTTCATCAATCATCTGGCCCTTTCCTTTCTCAACCCTCTTAGCAGCTCTGAGTTCCTCCTCTCTTTCTGTAGCTCTAATTTCCTCAACACTGCCTTCCTCACCCATCTGTGTTTCTGTCCCTCCACCATCTTCATCTTCATCAGTTGGATGCTCTTGTTCATCCCCCATCTTGCTGTTTCCTTTGTCAGCTCTCTTACTAGATGTTTCTCTAGAACCACCTGCCTCATCTCTTTGTTCAACATCCACAGTAGCATTAATACCATCATCAGTTAACATTATATCAATGAAAAACTCAATCTCTCTACTACCAACCAGAGAATCACAACTTAATGTTTGCAGATCTTCATCACTTATAACCAGCCTAAAACCACCACTACACCTTATGTAAAATCTTACTTCCCCAATGATACCAATACCAGGGCAAAGAGACTTCAGGAATGCATGATCTACCATTTGATAGTTTACAAAGTCCCACTTGCTGACCACCCCACCCACACATTCATTGGTAGGCCTCAGAGTATAGACACCACCATGATGTAGAACAACTGTGAGTTCAGTGCTTTCTTCAGCTGCAATATTGAAGAGTAAAAGTTAGGGTTATTCACATGAAAATTAATAAAAACTCTTTGAAATCATCACATAACTTATACAAATCACATTTATGATGTTATGTCAGTTGAGTACAAGTTAGGAGAATCACATGCAATCAAGATCAGTGTCTAACTAAGGTTAAACTCTAACCAAGCTAAAAAAATGTCAAAGTCAAACCCTAAACCACTTCATCAAAAGTCAAAACCACCAAATCAACAACCTAAAGACAAAACCACAAAAATCCAAAATTGAAAAAGAATTAAACAGGGGGGACCATTTTCAACGGTGACAAGCTTGAAAAGCTACCTAACTTCACAACCCTACCACACAAGCAAACAACATCAACATTCAGTCACTTCACCCACAACAAAAGAACAACAACAACATGCAGTCACTTGACACTCATAAAAACGTTCTGCAGCATATTAATTTTCCAAAAAAAAAAAACTGCATGTGTACCAAATCGAGCTACTTACCATACTTTGGAGGTGGATTATGTAAGTCCTCTGTCGGACGAGATGTAATCATCACCAATTTCAAGCGAATTTCACAAAAAAGTGAACATTTTGGGTGAAAATGATTTTTAGGGTTCCTCGCCTGAGAATTTGGGTGGCGCATTTTTTTGGTCTGAAGAGGTGAGCTTAGGGAGTGATTTTGTCTGAAGAGTTGATCGGTTGTGGTGTAATTTTGTTGAGCTGAGGGTTTGATATTTTGTGGTGTAATTTTGTCCACGTCCGTAGCTTCATTAGGTTATAAATTTGAAGAGGTGTAATTTTGTAATTAACCTTTGGTCAAAAAAAAAAATTTGACGTGGCGCCACGTGGTCGTCGTCCGTACGCCACGTGGGATGCCACGTCGACTGGGCTTCGAGCCAGCCCAGTCCTCAGCCCATCGGCCATTTTTTATTCAAAAAAAAAGTTATATGGCATTTTTCAAGCTCATTTAAAAAAAAGGAAAAACTTGAATTTGAGGATAGTTAACGGGCATAAATTATAAAAAGTTAATAGAAGAACCTACTATAAAGTCAAAAATGGGGGTCACCACTGGGTCACCCCCCTAGGATTCAATTTACCTTTTTTTTATTTTATCTCTTACATGCTTTTTCTCCTTTTTCTCCTTTTTCTTTTACATACTTTTTCTACTTTCTCCTTTTCTCTTACGTGCTTTTTCTCCTTTTTTTCTAATTTAAATTGTAAATAATGAAGAGTTTTAATAAGAGTGTTAAATTATGTTGATTTTCTTATTTTATGATATCCCACCAAATTGGCATTCTTATTTAACGGCAAATATTTATTTCCTATTGAAGATCACAACAATCAAACCAATAATTTTATCTTACCAAAGAAAAAAACCAATAATTTTATCTAAATCTTCGTTATTTACAATTTTTGTAAAATCCACACGGTATTAAAACTTTTTTGGCAGATACTTATATAATTATTTTGCTGAAATGAATATAATATACCACCCTTATAGTTTATTTATTCATCTTTTGATATTCTCACATTAGGAAATGAGTATTTTAGACAACTAGAATTTATGGTACAAATATTTTTCTTATTTTAAATATTTATAGCATCTAATCCTCATTTAGTATGTAATATTAATAATTAGAGCAGTGGATTAGAACTAAAACTTAGCGCTTACGGATAAAACTCTTCATTATTTACAATTTGGTGGGATATCATAAAATAAAAAAAAATCAATATAATTTAACACCCTTATTAAAACTCTTCATTATTTACAATTTAAATTAAAAAAAAAAAAAAAAAAAAGGAGAAAAAGCATGTAAGAGAAAAAACCAAAAAAAGAAAAAAGAACGGTAAATTGACTCGTGTCCGAAAGTAATAATGCCCAATTTGTAAACCCTACAGACAGAGACACTCTTCTTCAGTTCAGCTAGATTCTGTGCCTGCTATTGTTGAGTAACGATGTCCGACTACTTTCCGCCGGAGCTCATCGAAAAAATCTTCCTAAAGCTTCCGGCGAAATCTTTAATCAGATTCACTACGGTCTGCAAAAGCTGGCGTTCAACTATAACAAGTTCCTCTTTCATCTCATCTTACCTCTACAAACCTACAAATGAAACCCTTCTTCTCCGGCGATACGACGCTAACGACGACCTTGACCAGTATTCGCTCCTCGAAGTCTCCAAAAACAGACCCTTTACCATCACTTCTTCCTCACAACTCCAATTCCCAGTCAAACCCCTACTTTGGTACTTAACTATTGGAGGTTACTGCCGCGGTGTCATTTCTTTATCCGACGATTGTAACCGAACCATCGTTCTGTGCAATCCTTCTATCGATAAACATTTCGTTTTACCAACGGCCACCTTCCCTTCGTATTGGCCCTGTCGTTTTGAGCTGGGACTTGGAGTCGCGGATGATGATTTCAAGGTTGTTAGGTTGGTTTACATTGTAATAGATGAGGACGTTACTGGAAGAGTTTTTTATACTCATCCTGAGGCGGAGGTTTTTTCGCTTAGGGAAGGGAGGTGGCGGAGATTGGAGGTTGATGATAGGCTTCGTAATCTTAAACGCGTGGCGTCTCATGTTTTCTTTAACGGGGTTATGCATTGGATCCAGCATAAGGAAAACCCAGTTAAAGATGATGAAGATGAAGATGTTTCGATTCTGTTGTTTCGGGTTGCTCAAGAGGTGTTTGATGAAATTAACCTGCCTAAGGGGTTGCCTATGGGAAAGCGTCATAGCTTCACTATGACTTTGTTTCGAGAATCTCTTGCGGTGAGCAGGTGTGGGGAAGGCTCTTGTGAAGTTTGGTTGATGAAGGAATATGGCGATGAAGAGTCTTGGACTAGGTTGTATAGCTTCAATTTGGTACAAGGGATGACGGATTTAGTGGCATTACGTGACAACAGTCAAGTGTTGATGGCCACTCTGGGGTCTGAATTATTTGCTTTTGATTTAGAGAATTTGGAGGCTAAAAACCTTGGAATAAGAGGGATATCAGAAGCATTTTACGTCCAAGACTATGTCGAAAGCCTGGAATTGCTGCTGACAGGTGTAAGTCAAGCGCAGATGAGAAGAATCTTGATTTGTGATGGTTGTCATAGTCATATTCATTAGAACTGAAATCATCTTGAAACCAGAATACCGGTATTGTTTACATTGTTCTGTAACTTACCTAGTTTGTTTGATCACGAACTAAATTGATCTTAGTTTGAGATTTGAGTCGTATTGTCCTCTAGTATGTTGAATCAGCTCTATAACTTCTCGTTAATGTTGAAGACGAATGTGAATTTAGTTTTTGAAAGCAGATAACTATTTGAGTACTAAGGGTTCTAACGTATTTGTATTGATGTTGTTTTGTGATATTTGAGGTTGCAGCCTCCACTGTTTAGACCTCGAATATTATCTTTTCGGGCCATATATAAACAGTATGATATCGTTTTTTTTTTTTTTTTTCAAATTTGAGGTTTTGAGCATGCTCCAAGCTAATTTTGACACCTCTTTAGGGCCATACCAGTAATTGGGTTTATGCCTAGTACGTTGATAAAAGCTCTCGAGGTATCTCAAACTTAAGACTTGGTCAAGGAGGGTTTCTCTTTCTATTTGACGTTGATAAAAGTTTCGTCTGTTCTCACAAGATGCAAAGAAAGCAAAACAAGGGAGGCTTTCTTACCTTCTTCGTATTCATCAGCTGTTCAAATCTCTTTCTGTTATGTCTTCCATCACCTTATCAATGCACTGGATTGTCTTGAAGTGGAATAAGATCTGGTTATATTTGCATGTGCAGTGTTTATCCTCACAAGGACCTAAATTAGTGATTCTTTTCTTGATAGAGTTCAATCTGCTGCACACCTTTCTTCTTCTATTTATTTGTCACTCCCTAGAGAATATGTCTGAGTAACACGAATAAAATTTGGGGAAATTTTAACTTGAGTTGTAGTATGGATTGAAGTTGTGTTTGAGGTATGGTAGATAAGCTAAATATCTTGTAATTTTTCGATATTTTAGGAAAATGTTATCAATTAGACCATAGTTAGGGTGCCATATATGAACATTTAGTTCTGATGAAGATCACAAAAAGAAATCCCTTCTGATACTGTGATTGAATGATAACTAAAACCAGTACTAGTGTTTCCTTTCAGCCTCACAATTGTCTCATTAATCATTTGTAATTAGTTTGGCAGAGACTATTGGCAGTATCTAATATTGAAGAGGTGCTTTTAATTTGCTCTTCGCGCACATACATTGAAAGTATCTCCGGTGCTATCAAGTAACTGCACTTAAACTATAGAAACTCGCGTTCCACGGCCCAATTTTTATAATAATATAACATAGGGCGTGGATCTAAAAATAAAATTAAACATAACAAGAGAAATAAAGAAATAACCAAACCTTCATAAATAATGATAAGTACCACATGCTAAAATTTCGAGCTTTCAACGGATAGAATATCCTTAAGCCATGTGATGATAGATTGTCCGATTTTAAAAGAAAGAAAGAAGGCCACATTGGACCAAACACGAAACTAGTTTTTCGTATTCGATAAAGATTATACTAAAATGCCACACCACACCCTTCTTTCCAAATGTACTTAGTCCTATAAATCACGAGTAATTTTTTCATGTATTGTTAGCAAAAATATTTATTTGAGCTCTCTGAGAATAATTAATGTTCATGTGAACTTGTCCATTGGGAGAATTAATCATAATTCATAATACATTATTAACCAGTTAAAGATACGTTATGATTTTTCCAAAACGAATCTAATGTGATTTATGTAAACATATATATTCACCTACCATGTGTACCATTTCGACATACATGATATGGTGTTTCGAGTGAATATGTTTTTCTATTATCTATCCACAAAATGACATATTCGAGATTATGGCTCAAATAGATTAATGAAGAGCAAAATTTCCGTTATCTTCTCGCTTTATTACTTGAACTCGTGCCCTTGCGAAAGTCATGTAATTACTAAAGTAGTCATGCACAAAATTACATACAAGTTACCTCTACCTCGGTCTTGTGTACAATAAATGTTCTACTTATAGAGCGATCGAGTAAGGTAAAGTTTAATGGTGCATATACTTAATTAAGCAGAATATGTCTGAATACTAGCTACTTATAGAAAATCACACATGTAATTGTGAAGTTTGACCCCTTCATAAGAAAATACATCTAAACTCGAGAATTGTCCATGATCAAAATGGACCTATTCACGAGAATACAAAAATGCAGGAGAGTGACTAAGTGGATACAATTTCTTTTGGTTTATATCATGGACTGAACAATTCAAGATGTGTTGTACTCACATGCCAAGTAAATTCAATGTATTCAACTATGGAAGGCCCAATGCCCAAAGCTACCATACTTAAGCTCATTGCTTGAACTCGCGAGAATGTAGGCATTTAAGTTTGATGCATGTGGGAGAACTACTGTAAAACAATTATTATGCTTGAAAACCCACAACCACTACCTTTTGAGTGTACACTAAGTAAATCCTAATTTCAGAAAACTACAGTAAAATATTATTTTGTACAATATTTGACAATTTATTTAAATAAGGTGAGACTTGATCATCGAGATTTGTTAGCTTAAAATAATATATATTGTGTAGTCGATCTAGTCCATTTAATTTCTAAAAGCTAATTTGAAATGAATGAAAAATTAAATGTTGAAGTTAGCTACGCTACAAAAAATTATCTTGAACACCAAATGGGTGGGATGGTGGCTTCACATGGAAAGTTTAATCTTGTTTTGTTAATTATACTTGTTATTTATTTTGGATTAGTGTTTCTATCATTTAAAGTACACTGCACACGGGGACGACATACATAACGTAGGCTATAGATTCAAAACACATGCGCACATGCCATTGTCATCATTGTCTGTTAAGCCCGACCTTGACCTTGGCCTAGTCTTGGGTCTTTGTTTGAGGTCATGGGTTTGGGCATTCTTTAAATAATTTTTCTTTTTGAATATAATTTAAGTATGAAACTAAATTTTAACAAATATAATAGATAAAAATTTTGATATTTGTGCGACAATAGCAAGTTACAATCGAATCAGTGTATCTAATTTTTGAAAAAGTTGTATAGTTAACGAGCAATTACATGTATATACAGTCAACGACAAACAACCACAAAGCACACATTTGGTAACGAATGGTTGCACACGATAACACCAAAATAGTGTGACATAGATTTGACGTGTCCGTCGAGTAAGCTAGCTTTTTGTAATTTATAAATAGACACCATACTTAAAAAAATTGTCACTTGATGAACCAAAATTTGAATTTGTTCCTTTTTTTCCTTAATAGGATGAAAGTCTGTTTTGTTTGCTTTCAAAATGAATTACTTGAAAATATTTTTGTTCAATCAATTCACTTATTCTTGTTATTGTGACTTTATGTAGTAAAGTAATTTATATATTTTTTATTTACGAATTAATTTACTTGTTATTATGAATGGAACATTTAAATTTTGTGAAATTACGTAGGTTTTTATAGTGTGTATATATATATATATATCATGTTTGTATGTTTTTCTTTTGTGCATATTCGGTTTGTGACGTTATTAGTTTTTATATCGTATTAGTATTTGACTATTTTCTAGAAAATCCGCATTACCATCCATAGTCGTATCCCTTCAATATGAAAAAGTAATTAATGGCTAACGAGGATAAGTTTTCAGATTTCACGTGATAATTCTAACCAAATAAAAGAAGGCCTTCACTGGTAATTCATTAAAAGAAAGAAAGGAAAAACAACTGACCGCACTGTCTTTGGTAGCTGAGTTCTGCATTTTCAGTTCTTCTTTTCCAGTTATAAATAAACAGCTAACGTTTGCTTGCCCTCGCGAGTAAACTCCAACTTATTATATGCAACATAGTTATCCGTGATAATTAAGTAGTTTAATGTTTGGTTTTTTAAAAAAATTAGCATAACACCCTCACAATTAGTTAGTACATCGTTTGGCAAGTCTATTTAGTGGTTGGATTCTTGTGCTTTTTCCTATTATGCCCCTTAGTTGCCATAACAAATTCAAGTTGGGTACTGCTTGCAAAGGTTTTTTTAAGGAAAAAGATGAACCTATTTTCTAGGAAGGCTTCTTTGCCGCTATCTGTCAAAAGAAACATTTAAAACTAAATTATAAATTCCAATAGAAAATAACGTCCAATTATGTTACTAAACAAAATGAAAGATAAAAGATAAAACTCGAACGGGTTTATTATTTTTATTTTCTTGGTAAATTAAAGATAAAACTAAAGCATCAAGAATCAAGATAGAGGTTCCACTTCCACAAGCAGATAACCTCTATCACAAAAAAAAAAAAAAAAAAAAAAAATTCACAGGAAGTTCGGCAAGTAAAATAATGTCACTTCGACGAAAAGAGCGCGTACACGTGACGAGGTTATGCACCACGAAGTTGTTCGATCTAGTTACAAGTTACATAACCAAAATGTCATTTAGGCCAACATGCCCCCATATCTTTTGATTTCCTCAATAAGAGGCCAAGAGCTCTGGTTATTACATGCATTCGATGGAGTCATTGATTTGAGTAATGACTTCCATATTATCGGACTTGAAATTAAAATGAATTTTGGCACTCTGAACGATCATGATTGCGACTTCCAAACCGTCGCAAATAAAATAGATACACAACTTAGCCATGCGTTATATTGGAATACTTAAATAAGCACGCCAATGCTAATCCCTAATTTTCTTTTTTTAGTTTGGCACTAGAAAAAATCAAATCCATAAAAGAAATGGCACGCTTATGCTATTTTTGAATTTTTTTATTCCCCCACCACCCATCAAATTTGAAATTAAAACTTATGTTGGTAGCATATATAACGAACTTAACGTTACTACAACTCCAAGAACCTTCAATTGATTCTAATTCTGATTTGAGCTAAAGAAAGCTCCAAAGTGATTTAATGGTTATATATTATAATATGTAAGCTTTAGTGGGTGCGGTGTGAGTTTGTAATTTAGTAATTAAGCTTATATGTATATATTATTTTAATTGCAGCAGTTATAAGTGATTAGAGTTGGTGGGTAGTTAATAGTTATTAATTATATAAGGATGAGAATGATTTTTTATTTTTATTCTTTTATGTTCGCGGGATATTTTGGCAGAAGCAGTAAGGGGAAAAAAGAAATTTTGCTTCCAACTTTTAACAGCCAACTAATAGTTGGAGGTGTTGTAAAGTGGACCCTTCGGATAGAGCGAAAAACACGTCAATAAATGAAAGACGGAAAAATAAACGACTCACAGATTTTACCTAAAAAACCCGAAATTACTTGAGGGTGAAAAACCACGGGCAAGGTAGAAGAACTTCAGTATGAGTGTAAAATAGGAATTACAACTCTCCGACTTTTACCGTAGTAAAGTCGCACAAACTCTCTAATTTTACCTCACAATTACAACACTCTAAACAACTCTTTATATTAATTATTTGCTAATTATATATAAGAGAAATACTTGTGTTTAGGATTAATCAAAATGAAGTGAGAGGCCTTCTATTTATAGGCCTAATTCTAAACCTAAAATGTATTATTTAATCATAGTGCACCACCATATAATGCTACACTATGAATTAATGGTGCACTTATGAATTAATGGTGCACTAAGCACCGCCCCAACAATCTCCCACTTGAAGATTTGATTAGGGACTAATCAGATCTTCACATCATTCTTTCTACCTCGCCTTTCATGTTGCTTACGTTTTCATCAGACCACACGAGGACCGACACTGAACAAACTTGTTAGCATTAACACTCTTTGTCAAAAAATCAGCTATGCTATCTTTAGTGTGAATCTTATGCACATCCACAGTACCCTCTTCGACTTTCTCACGAACAAAGTGATACTGCACCCGAATATGCTTTGTCTTGGAATGAAACGCTGGATTCCTTGCAAGATGCAACGCACTCTGACTGTCACAAAATAGAGAAATACTCTCTAGTTTGTGCCCGAGTGCCTCCAGAACCATTTTCAACCAAATCGCCTTTTTACTGGCATGCGTAGCTGCCACGTATTCAGCCTCCGTTGTTGATGTCGCAACAACTGACTGTAATTTTGAAACCCAACTCACTGCACCTCCAGCAAGAGTAAACATATATCCTGTCGTGGACTTGCTTCTGTCAAGATCACCTGCATAGTCAGAATCTCCATAGCCCCTGACTGTAAAACTCGATCATCCATAACATAATGCAACATCTGAGGTTCCCTGAATGTATCTCAGAACTCTCTTTACTGTATTCCAATGCTCTCTTCCCGAATCCGCCATGTATCGACTAACCACTCCCACTGCATGTGCAATGTCTGGTCTAGTACAGATCATATCAAACATTAAACTTCCCACTGCTGATGCATACGGTACTCGAGACATCTCCCTCATCTCTTCTTCACTGCTAGGATACATGCTTGAGGATAACTTGAAATTAACAGGAAGAGGGGGTAGAGATTAGCTTACAAATTTGCATACTGAACCGCCGCAAAATCTTCAACAGATAGTTCCTCTGAGAAAGCCAAATCTTCCTGCTATTTTTGTCTCAGTGGATTTGCATCCCTAGAATCTTGTTTGTTGGTCCTAAGTCCTTCATTTCAAATTCCCTAGCCAGATCAGCCTTCAATTCTTCAATACGAGCTTTGTTGGGGCCTGAAACCAACATGTCATCAACATACAACAGTAAAATAACAAAGTCATCACCAGATCTCTTGAAATGTGCACAAGGATCTGCATTCAGCCTGTTGTATCCAAGGCTCATTATGAATGAATCAAATCTTTTGTACCAACACCTCGACGCCTGTTTGAGACCGTACAAAGATTTGGTCAACCTGCAAACCAAGTTCTCTTTTCCTTCTTCTATAAATCCTTCCGGTTGGAGCATATAAATCTCTTCTTCAAGATCACCATGAAGAAAATCCGTCTTTACATCTAGCTGTTCAAGATGTAAATCAAATGTCGCACACATCGCCAGAACCACCCGCATAGTTGTCATTCGGACCACCGGAGAAAATATTTCATTGAAATCAATCCCCTCCTTCTGAGCATATCCTTTCACCACCAATCGTGCACGATACCTCTCCACTTGGTCATCACTGTTACGTTTGATTTTGTACACCCATTTGTTGCCAATGGGTTTCCTCCCTTGTGGTAGAGACACAAGTTCCCACATTTTATTCTTATGGAGTACTTCGATTTCCTCTTGCATTGCTGCCATCCACTGAGCTGCATCTGAACTGCTCATTGCTTTCTGGAGAGTTGATGGCTCTCCGTCCTCAGTTAAAAGACAGTATGCAACATTGTTCTCCATAAAATAGTCTGAGTGCCAGCCTGGTGGTCTCCTGACACGTGTCGACCGACGTATCCCCGAGACTCCAGACTCCGTTGTCTCCTCATGTTCATGCTCTGGTTCAGTAGGACCCTCATGTTCGGCATCCTTCTCGACTAATACTGTCGTAGTTTCTGGATCTTCCCCTGTGCTGCTATCATTTTCTTTCTTATTTTTCGTAAAGATAACAACCTTGCTTACAATAATCTTGTGGGCAGTGGGGTCCCACAAGCGATACTCCTTCACTCCTTTAGCATACCCTAAGAACAAACACTTTCTGGATTTTGGATCCAGCTTTGTTTTCTCTTGAGTATTAAACATAACATAAGCGGGACTCCCAAATACTAGAGATTAGAATAATCAACTGGTTTACCTGTCCACACCACCACCGGTGTTTTCAGCTCCAATGCAGTTGACGGAGATCGGTTCACCACATAACAGGCGATATTGATTGCTTCTGCCCAAAATGACTTTTCTAAGCCTGCAGCCTGCCATCCCGTTCTGCTGCGGAGTGTATGTCGTAGTAAACTGCCTCTTAATCCTATCATCTTTACAGAAGTCGTCAAACTCCTTGCCAGTATATTCCCCTCCATTGTCAGATCTAAGGCACTTGATCTTTTTCCCATATTCAAGTTCCACCAGCGCTTTGTACGTTTTGAACATCGAGAACACCTCGACCTTACTCTTGATCATGTACACCCAACATCTCCTGGAATAATCATCTATAAAAGACACAAAATACTTTGCACCTCCCATGGATAGTACTGGTGCTTGCCACACGTCAGAGCAAATCAATTCTAGAATGACTTTACTTCTAGAATCTAAACTACGAAACTTTATACGATGTTTCTTGCCAACAACACAATAATCATAAAAAGGTAAAGATACCTTTGTGAGGCCCGGAAGTAGTTTTTTCTCTGCAAGAACCTTCATGCCTTGTTCTGACACATGCCCGAGCCGCTGATGCCAAATCATTGATGATTTCTCAATCGACTCAGATGAAGCCACTGACGCTTCTCCCACTTGCAGAGCCCTCCCCTGTACCATGTATAAGTTTTCGACAATCTTGTCCGCCTTCATTAGTACAAACACACCCCTTTTAACTTTCATGATCTTATTTCGCGACCCAATCTCACAACCAAGATCATCGAGTTGTCCATAAGACAACAAATTCTTGCATAATCCCTCCACGTGTCAGACATCTCAAATGGTCCGAACAATCCCGTCATGCATCTCCAGCTTGATCGTACCAACGACAACAACTTTCAAAGGTTCATTTTTACAACTATACACAGATCCTCCAGCGATCGGTGTATACTCATGAAACCACTCCCTCCGGGGAGTCATATGAAAACTGGCTCCTGAATCAATACGCCATACATCATCGAAGCCACGCATACCTCGAATAGGTGTTGCTGCTTCACAGCATAGTATATCACCATCATCTGAAGTGCTAGCAACGTTCCCTTGAGGATTAGAACTCTTCTGGTTTGAATCCTTAAGATTCCAACAGTCCTTCTTCAAGTGACCTTTCTTGCCACAATGCCAACAACTGCCCTTGGTCTTTGACTTGGATCTCCCATATTTCTTACTCCCACTTGCACCGAGCTCCGTCGTTCTCCCTCCCTCTTGTCACCGACAAGGCACCTGCTTGTTGCGAACCTGCCTCCCTGTCTTCTTTGTTCTTGCGCCGACTCTCTTCTTCCAGAATATCGGCTGCAATTTCGTCGAAGACTAAATAATTCGTGAGAACATTATTTGTTAAGTTGTTGACAAGCTGGTCATACAAATCGGGCAGACTTTGCAGTAGAATTTCAGCACATTCAACTACTTCTATTTTATGACTCAACGATGTCAATTGAGAAAATTGAGTATTTAAAACATTGAGGTGCTCAGTTACCGGGGTAGATTCCGCCATCCTCAGTGTGGACAATTTCCTTTTAAGGAAAATTTTGTTGTGTAGGGATTTAGCCTCATACAACTTGTTGAGATGGTCCTGTATCTCCTTAGCTGTCCTCTTCTCCTCAACGCTTGACAACACGCCATCACCTAACGCCAGGTGAATATTTGCGATAGCGTTGCCGTCCATCTCGTTCCACTTCGTATCATCTGTGATTTCCACCGGCCTGTCGCCGATCGCCGCGAGACACTCATCTTTTCGCAAGATGGCTTTAATCTTCAGTTTCCACAACGAGAAATTACTCACGTTGAATTTCTCGATCTCGAATTTTGCCATCATTGCTTCTATCACGTACCACCGTCACTGAAAACTAATTTCAGTACGATACCCACAGATATCACCGAGACCCCGGAAAACCCCAAATTACTTTAGGGTGAAAAACTACAGGCAAGGTAGAAGAACTTCACTATGAGTGTAAAATAGGAATTACAACTCTCCGACTTTTACCGTGGTAAAGTCGCACAAACTCTCTAATTTTACCTCACAATTACAACACTCTAAACAACTCTTTATATTAATTATTTGCTAATTATATATATGAGAAATACTTGTGTTTGGGATGAATCAAAATGAAGCGAGAGGCCTTCTATTTATAGATCTAATTCTAAACCTAAAATGTATTATTTAATTATAGTGCACCATCATATAATGGTGCACTTATGAATTAATGGTGCACTAAGCACCGCCCCGACATGAGGGTAAAAATGATTATTATTATTAGCAGTGTAATTGAGGCTATTACGCCCACTTATCTTGACAATTGAGTTAATTAATAATTGCATACAAACCTTCGATTATCCCCTTGCTAATAGTTAATATGGGCTACTTGGACCAAGCAAACCTGCTTAAATAGAGCTTTTTTCGCTAAGCACGTTTTGAAGTATATTTTTTCATTTTTTATATATGACTGCGTTGGGCTATCCAATGGAAAAGTAACATGTAACAACGACTTGGGGGCTTGCTTTAATTATTTGCCAAACTAGTAATTGCACCTTTAAATGTTCTATTCTATTGCACGGAAATTTCTTATCTAACTTTAATGTTAGAGTCCACAACCCCTATTTTGTGGGTATTGATGTGGGTATCACACACCCCAAAAGTGTGTGAGCCCCACATCAATACCCACAAAATAGGGGTTGTGGACTCTAACCTTAATGTTAGGTAAGAGTTTCCCCTATTGCACATGCAATACTATCTTCAATATATATATATATATATAATATGTATATGTGTGTATAGAGTACTATAGACTATAGATATCGATATACAATTATACATATATTTGCTTCCGACGTACACGGTATGTGGAAATGTAATTAAACTGATTGTTACATAAATTTACTAACTAATCTTTCTTGTATGTATTTCAATAAGTGGTGAATACTCCATATGCACAAGCATTACACTTGAGAGTACGTAATTGAGATAAAGCCTCCTTTTTATGTGCAACAATATCATTTCTTGGTTTCCCGAACTATTCAGATTTTTTGCTAATTGTTTTTTCCCCCTTCATTTTTGAGCATTTAACATTCACATGGCAACTTGAGAGGGGTGTCAATAAGTTAATTTTAATATTAGGATTAGCAAAATCCAATTTACATCAAACATTTAAGTTGACTGTAGGTATGTATCAATTGACAGAGAACGAAAAAGGGAGAAGGTGTGAATAATCCGATCGGTCCCAGAATGTTATCACTGTAGATATATATACTGATATACCGATTTCATTCAAAAATATAAAAACAAAATCACACTATTTCTCATACTTCAACATATTTTTACAAGATCGAAAGAAAACTAGTCCCCAATGTTATGAATAATAGATAATATATTTATATAAAATTTTAATTTTTACATATAACAAAAAAATCATTAGGCCCGCCACCATTTATTTTTCAAATAATTACACGATATATTATTTTGCTTCTATTTTACTCACATTGAAAGTATCTTCGGTGTTACCGTGTTATCAAGTAATTGCAGTTAAAATAAATAAACTCATTCCACGACCCACTTTATAACAAAATCTTAATATAGGGGAATGGGTTTTAGATCTAAAAATAAAATAAAATAAAATATTAGAAGAAACAACTCAATAAAATTTACAACGACGATTTAAAAAAAAAAAAAAGATTTAGTTGTCAACGGATAGAATATGCTTAAGCAATGTGAAACATTGTCCGTGTAAAGAAAAGGCCAAAAATGAACCCAACACGAAACTAATTTGCGCATGTTAAAATGCCACACCACTGCCTACACTATCTCTTACTTTACTAATTCTGTTACTAATTCGTATTTAACCCAAAGAACTAACTCTCTTTCTTTCCTTCTTTGAAGCTGATTGAAAAGATTTGCTGACTGCTACTACTCTTCATCTCCTTCTCAAAGGTACAATCTTTTTATGTTTTATGAGTTTCAAGTTTTGTCATTTATTGTTGAGTTGCTGTTATTTGTGAATTGTTAAGTTTGTTATGGTTATTGGTAAAGCCCCTTTTGTAATTTTGGTGAAAAGCAAGCTGAATCAGAAGATTTTGTTCAATTCCTACACTTGGGTTTTCGAAAGTTGGGTTCTTTTTGGAGATTTTGGTCATCTTTTAATGTATTGTGTTATTTGGTGCAAAGTTTTTTTTTTTTTTTTTTTGGGTTCTGTTTCTTGAAAGCATCCCTTTTGAAATTTAGATAGAGCAAGGTGAATTGTTGGTATTCTTTATTTATTAACCTTTGCTTAAAGAAGCTCCCTTTTTTCCCATGACTTTTCATTGAAGAGATTTTACTTGAAACCATATTGCGTGATGCATAGTGGGGGATGGGTATGTTGGGGCGAACAATACTCCCGCATCAAGGTTAAGGCGATATGGGTTATATAGATATGGGTGATATCTCTGAAGGGGTGGGCCTTCAACAAATTTATGAGGGGTTGGCCCTGAGTAGATGTACTATATCGTGCCACTGCGTAGATGTGTTCTTGACAGGCTTAAGTTTCCATCTTATGTATCTAGCTCTACTTGGTTATTCTGATTTCTTTTACATATGAATGAAAAAGCTAAAATACTCTACTGATTTGAAAAAAGAAGCTCAGTAGTTTCGTGACATTACATTTTACTGAGTTGTTCTAAGAGGTCGAACTGTTTAGTTGCGTCACGCGTGGATAACTCTTATGTTATTTACTAAAAGTACTTTTGATATGGATTCTCACTTAAAAATTGCATTTTGCAGTGGCAAGCTGTTGTACTGTGACCAACAGCTTGAGGGGAAGCAGATTTTAATTTTCGGAAATGGTCCATTTTGGAAATGTTTCTGCTGTCAATTTGAATATACAAAGTAACATAGGCAACACATGGAGCTCTGAGTCTTTGATGAGACGTGGTTTCACTGTTCGCCAAATGAATGGTCTATCGTTTGCGGGTAGTGATACCATGGGTCATAGACTCAGAATTCGAGTTCCTCATGCTTCTAGGACGAGATCCACCAGGGAGACGCTCCCTCTGAAAGTATGCTATCTGAAACTTCCTTAAGATAATTGGAGAACTTCTTGATATTTAGACGAATGGGAACACCACTGATCTGTGGTCTTAAACAGGTCGTTTGCGTCGACTATCCAAGGCCAGAGCTAGAGAATACAGCCAACTTTTTGGAAGCTGCGATGACATCCTCACAATTTCGGAGTTCTCCCCGTCCAAACAAGCCATTGAAAGTGATAATTGCTGGTGCAGGTTGGACCAACATTTTCTTCCTTTTAACTTATTTCAATATTGTTTTTGTCTCATGTTTATTCTTGTTAAATCTGATTAAGTGAACTTCTCTTTCCCCTTCTCTTTCCTTTGAATATTAAAATTTAAAATACAACTTGTTTTTGTCCTATATTCAGTTGTGGTACAATCTTGAACATGACTTAAATAAGTACATGATATTATAGGGCATTTGATAAAATAAAATTAAACTCTCCTTATTTTACATTTTCCAAATTTGGAACATATAGGTTTGGGTGGCTTGTGTACTGCAAAGTATTTGGCTGATGCAGGCCATGAACCAATATTGTTGGAAGCAAGGGATGTCCTTGGGGGAAAGGTTCTAATAACTTAAGTTTCGGTGTAGCTTCTCTCCTGTTCCATTGCCCTTATCTTCTCTGATGACTTTTTTGTCTTTGCCTCCAGATTGCTGCATGGAAAGACGAAGATGGAGACTGGTATGAGACTGGGTTACATATATTCTGTAAGTTTGACTTCCCTAATTTGGAGGGTCAAGTTACTATAGATTTTATTGCAGCATTTGGTATCCAAAATATCTTGAGGATTTTTCCCTCATGTATGTTGAAGTATTTATACTGTATAATTTATCCTCAAGCTATAACTTGCCCTGCTGTATATGACGTTCTCGACTTTCAAACTGCTTCATTTTGACCCTATATAACTTTCTTAGCTTTCCTACACTTATGCAATCAATGACATGCCATTTGGTGTTTGATTTTCTTTAAGTTGGGGCTTACCCAAATATGCAGAACCTTTTTGGCGAGCTTGGCATAAATGATCGGTTGCAATGGAAGGAGCATTCTATGATATTCGCAATGCCGAACAAGCCTGGAGAATATAGCCGATTTGACTTTCCTGAATTCTTACCAGCACCCTTAAACGGTGGGCTGATTTCCCCCCTTTTCTTTTGAGGAGGATAAAATAATAGTAACGTCTAACTTCTTATTGCCTCTAATTACTTGTCAGCTAATAAATTTCTCTACCAAGGGTCAGTAAACAGTAAACGTAGTAATCCATGATGAATTTACTCATTTAACAACTTCTCAGTGTTTGTACCCTACTTCATATATCAATCGAAATGTTAGTGCCTTATTACAAACATTTTTGGTAGGAGTATTGGCAATTCTGAAGAACAATGAAATGCTTACTTGGCCTGAGAAAGTTAAGTTTGCCATTGGGCTCTTGCCTGCCATAGTCGGAGGTCAGTCTTATGTCGAGGCTCAAGATGGGATAACCGTGAAAGATTGGATGAAAAAGCAGGTATATACTTAATTCTTTATATACGTAGCTTGACAGTGTTCAGTGATGGGAAAATTTGGTTTAGGTGGATACTTGACTACTATG
Organism: Linaria vulgaris; assembly: GCA_948329865.1. Classification (NCBI taxonomy): domain Eukaryota; kingdom Viridiplantae; phylum Streptophyta; class Magnoliopsida; order Lamiales; family Plantaginaceae; genus Linaria; species Linaria vulgaris. The sequence continues at coordinate 82,707,665 of OX415253.1, forward strand.
TGAAATATGAATCAGCATTTCTATCATATTTCTCTAACTGTGAACCCATTTTTATCTTTTGTAATGATATCTTAGTAATAATGTTCCCAATCATGACAGGGTGTACCAGACAGGGTGACAGATGAAGTTTTCATCGCCATGTCAAAGGCACTTAACTTCATAAACCCCGATGAGCTCTCAATGCAGTGTATTTTGATTGCTTTGAACAGATTTTTGCAGGTCTCTCTCTCTCTCCATCACTGTCTCTCTCTCCAAGTGATGTTTGCATGTGGAGAAGGGCGCATGCACACACACACACACATATCTAATACTTTACACTGATAACATCTATGATTTGAAAATCAATACTTTTGTAGACTTTATTCTATTATTCTTTATGAAATCAAAAAGGATTACTTTGAAGCGGATGTTTTACTTTTAAATGACATTTTGAAATTTTATGAGTCTTGTACAAGAGTACAAGAAGCAAGCTGTAATGTATTTGCTACAATCAATAGGAGAAAAATGGTTCAAAGATGGCATTTTTGGATGGTAGTCCGCCAGAGAGACTTTGCATGCCAATTGTTGATCATATCCGGTCTCGAGGTGGCGAAGTCCAACTTAACTCAAGAATTAAAAAGATAGATCTAAATGAAGATGGGACTGTTAAAAGCTTCATACTAAGTAATGGAAATGTAATACAGGGAGATGCTTATGTATTTGCTGGTCCAGGTAAAGCCTTCATTTCTCTAGCCCATTTGCTTGTATATCCTTGTTATCTTGGCTGGATTTTCCCAAGATTATTAATTTACTACCATACTTTCAGTTGATATAATGAAGCTTCTTGTGCCTGAGGAGTGGAAAGAGATTCAGTATTTCAAAAAATTGGAGAATCTAGTTGGAGTTCCAGTTATAAATGTACATATATGGTTAGTTTAAATTTTCTATTTCCAACTTATTTGACTATTATTTCAATAATGTGTCAGGCAGACTTTACTTTCCTCAGACATGCATATATATATATATATATAGATAGATATATATTGATATTAATCTTCCTTTATTGTTCGTCCAACAAAATGGATTTGACGTAGATGGGACACATTTTGATTGCTAAAAAGAATGCAATTAAGGATCTAAATAATGTAGCATGAAATATTATTCACTCTTTTTTTATGAGAGAAATATTATTCTCTTTAAAACCTGTAAATTACTTGAAATATTGTCTCTTTGATATAATTGTTCTACTTTTATCACTGGACATACTATGTTACCTCTCAAACACTAATATTTTGTTTTATGAGCAATTGATGTTGTTATATAGCAAAAATATGCAGCTCATATTATGTTTTCATGTTTTGATTTGGACTACAGGTTTGACAGAAAGCTGAAAAACACATATGATCATCTACTTTTCAGCAGGTTTGGTCACATGCAACCACATTATTTCCTAAGCTTTTGGGGATTTGTAATTTGGTTTGAAGAATGTGTTAATTTTACTATAGTAAACTAAGGGTATCTTTGCATTATGCACTGTAAATATGTATTTGTGAGTAACAGTAGGGACTTTGCAATATCTAGAAAACATTCGGGGTTCCATTGCTTTTTGTCTTTCTCCACAAGGCTTATTACTAACTTTGAATATCACATGGAGTTGGTATTTGATTATGCCAATCCCTCATTAACATACGTATAACCCGCAGATGAGCATCTTCTTTCTCGTAATAGTATCTTCTGGAGGACTCTTTTTCAGTATACTACAGTAGTAACTTCCCATGTTTCCCTTAGCACTCTTTCTTATTCTACATCAATCCTTCATCTGTTTTATTTAGCTTCTAACCACTTTAAAAAGATAACAGAATGTACACATTATTGCATCCTGAAGGGGAGCCTTGGCGCACTGGTAAAGGTGTTGCTGTGTGACTGAGAGGTCACGGGTTCAAGTCCTGGGAGCGGCCTCTTGTCAAAATTGACAGGGGAAGGCTTGCCCCTTATACACCCTTGTGGTTGGGACCCTTCTCCGGACCCTCGCATTGCGGGGATGCTTTTGTGCACCGGGTTGCCCTTTTTTTTTTTTTTTTTTACACATTATTGCATCCTGAAAATGCCGTCACCCGAACAATGCAGTGCATTTTTGTTTGTTTTATACGTTAGAAATGATGAAAATATTGCAAAATGGTTTAGTTGATATGTCTCCTGACTCTGGTTGCATTTTCTAAGTGTTCTGTATAAATCGTGCTGCTCATACCTTCTCATTCCCATGCAGAAGCCCACTTCTCAGTGTGTATGCTGATATGTCCGTAACATGTAAGGTAATGCATATATACTTGTTCTCACCAAAATTTGTGCACTGGATATAAGATTCGCTCCGACGTCTTTGTAATTCGAAGGTTTTTTATGAGTTTCAAAATGTTCTTCAGGAATACTATGACCCAAATAAATCTATGTTGGAGTTGGTTTTTGCACCCGCAGAAGAATGGATCTCACGTAGTAACGAAGAAATCATTGACGCCACAATGAAGGAACTCGCAAAACTCTTCCCTGATGAAATCGCCGCTGATCAGAGCAAAGCCAAAATTTTGAAGTACCACGTCGTGAAAACCCCCAGGTAAAAAAATAAAGATCAATATCCAGCTATTCGCCGACCTTAGATACTAATTTTCTGTTCCTTTTTTCCTTTGACGAACCATGGTTCTGTTATGTAGGTCTGTGTATAAAACTACACCGGGCAGTGAGCCTTGTCGTCCGTTACAAAGATCTCCAATAGAAGGATTCTATTTAGCTGGTGACTATACAAAGCAAAAGTACTTGGCTTCGATGGAAGGTGCTGTTCTGTCGGGGAAGCTTTGTGCTCAGGCCATTGTACAGGTGATCCCTAACTCACTAGCCATGTCTTAAGCAAATATGTTACTGGCATTACATTAAAATGGTAGATATGTCTGTGGATAGCTAAGTGAAAATCCAACCTTATTCTTATATAATTGTTCCATTCATATATCATTATATAAATACAAGCCTGCCTATTTGAATTTCTTTAAGAAAATGGATGGAAATACCATGAGTCGATGACTCCATGTTTAGGTCAATTCACAAGGATACCCCCATAAATTGTATGTTTATACCAATGGCTAGCCTGCAAAAATGTTGTTTCGAGTGTAATTAAAATCAGGAGGCAATACGTTGTAGTTTTTGATACATATTGGAGCGTTGTGATTCGGTGGAGGGCCATTGTTCCTTATCATTTCTGTGCATGTTAAATGTTTCTAATGCACCCACATAGTTACTTTGATTATACCGAACGAGTTATGATATTATTGTGATGGTGGTTTCTTACATCATAAAATGATCGCTGATATTAATTTCAGTCATAATTCTTTTGTTCGAACAAATAGTTCCATGGGTCGGTCGATTTAACATTGCAATCTTTCTTTCAGGACTATGAATTGTTGGCTTCAAGGGGACAGAAGAAGTTGGCCAACGCCAGCGTTGTCTAGTTGTTATTAGAATGAGGATTGGGTAAATATTACACATGAAGATGACTTGGAGAAATATATATACGAGAAATTCAGCACACACAGAGCAATATATTTGGTTACTTAAAACTTTTTGATGAAAAAACTCTCCCCTGACTGCTGCTTCTTGTAAGATCTAAAGCTCGAATTGAAAAGAAAAGAAAAAAAAACTGTTCTTGTGGCATACTCTGAAAGGTGTGGCTTTGTTGATCCCTGTGTGTTTATAGCTAATATAGCAAATAATCTGTGTTAGGCCACGTATTATGTTTATTGGCATATTAATCTGTGCAAGGAGAAAATTAAAAAAAAGCTATAAGGATAGCAAATAATTGAATGATTCTAAAAGTATATCACTACTACTCGAGTGTCAAATTATTTCATCTCTTCTTCCTTTTCTTTTCTTTCTTTTCCTTTTTTTTTTGGTAGAGACGAAAATATTCATATACTGTGTTGAATAAGAAAAAGTTTTGTACACATATTCGGATATTCCTCTCTTTTTCCAGGTATACGACTAGTAGTTCTACAATAAGGAGATGGGAGCTAATTTGTTGGGTGTATACTTTACATAATATATCTGTTTCTGTTGATTCCATCTATGCTACCCAGCTTTTACTACACTGTGGTCCCAAATACTTTTTCTATTTGCAGAATAACCCCTCTTTCTCTTTTGACTTAAAAGGAGTTCTTCTTTCAAGAAATTCCAATTTTACCCCATAAATTAAATAATTTTATTTAACATCTTTAAAAATGGATATAGTCCATCACGACCATATCAGGCCCAGCATGCTTCCGACCAAATGAATAAACAGTCCGAATTAAAACAATACCTCTTTTTGACCAAATTGTCGTCGGGTTTTCCACCAGATTTTACGGGCTCCTCGCCTAACCACACGATCGCAACCGATGGTTTCTGCAATGGCTCCTTCAACGGCAACTAGCACAGCCCTGGTTCGTTTCCTACTCCGGGCGTAAAAGATACTGTTTGTGGTACATGCTGAATATTTAAACGGGAAATATGCTCAGGCAATTGCCAGAATTTTATTTATAGAATGGAAACTTATTTATTACAATATCATAACCCTTTATAGAGAAGAGTTACTTGTTTTAGCTACTCATGGTAGCTATGTTTCCCTCACACATGCACTCGTATTTAAAACAGAACAATGAAATTACTACACACTTATATTTTACAGTGGAACACTTCAACTATTACAAGCTATTAAAAGACTCTTTTTATTTCTGTAAGAAAACAGAGGGGAATGGTCGATGCCTTCTGCTTCCTTCAGCTTGGGTTTATATAGAGGCTAATCCGGACATCAAATGCGGATTTCATCTCTTCTCGATAGTGGAATCGTCATGGCTTACATCTTATTCCACCTAGCTTGTGGTCCCTCCATTATTTTAACAGATAATGGTGCGGTTGCTGAGACTTCCTTGTCGTGGCCCCTTTTTCTTTGACGTTTTTGAAAGTGGGGTGGTCCTGGTTGTTAACCTGTCATGCTCAATCACATGGCCCCTTTTCCTTTGTCAGAGAATTTTGTCTTTTTCCCGGCATAAGGCATCTTTCCGGGCCTGGTAGAGCTTTCCTCGTCATATTCCCATTTGTCTTTTTTAATTGGGAATCTTTTGCCAAAAAGAGGCTCCTTTTGCTCAGGGCATTTTAGACAAATGCGATCTTTCCATCTTCCGACATGCATCATGTTGCACGCTTTTCGTTTAGTCTCTGCCGTCGACGGAATCTCGTTTCTCCACAATTTTTGCCTTTTATTCTCGAATGCTGTTTCGGCAAATTGAGTGGTGGTGCTCGTCATGGAGTTGAGCATAAGTGATCCGTTTTCCGCGTTCTGGAACGTTTTGAACGAATATTTGACTTTGTCCATCTCTGTTAGACAGACCCAAAGTCCCCAAGCTCTCCTTGTCGTGATATCGTCTTCTGATATCGGAGTAACTAGAAGTTGCTCTTCTGGTGGTGGCTTTATAAAGTCTAAAGCCCTCATGTATGGTCTCTGTAGCTTTATGAAATGGAAGCTGGGAAGAAAACCTTTTCCATTAATCTCTGGTGCGGCTGAAATGAATTTCAGCTCCAGAGTTTCACCTCGTCCGAGTGTGTGGTTATTTTTCCACGAGCCATACACTCCCTCGTATAACCATCCTGGCAATTTCGAAATTTCCGGGAATCCTGGTGCTGTAGTGAAGACTGAGGCTAAACAGCCAAAGTCGAACCACTCTCGTACACTCTCCGGGTTTGCACCTGGTAGAGTCCAAACTCGTGGGTATTTTCCTGACCAGTCGGCCAAGGATTTCCCTGGGACAAGTCTCATTCTCGTGTATAACCTTTCCCATGTCCTTTGGTATTCCATCAATGGGGGCAGTTTCATGTTATCTCTTTGGACCTTAGATTTTCCCATCCTTGGTCTAAGATTAAGCTCGTTGATTTCAGTTTCCAGTTTTTCGGATTCTTCAGATGTTTCCATCTTAGAATCTCTCTCGTTGATCTCAGTCTCTAATTTTTTAGACTGATCGGATTTCTCAGATGTCTCCATCTTAGAACTCTTCTTGTCTTCAGAATCCTTTTCATCATCGTAAGGATCTTTTCCTGTGTTCGGGAAGATACTGCTTGACTCACAAATTTTTACATCTTGCACTTGTACTTCAGAGATAAATTTTGATTCTGAAGCGTCTCGCATAAGGGGACCATAAAGGCTATCCCATAACATGGTGCCATGAAGCCTTGCGGCTTTCATTTCAGTCTGGACCTTGTTAAGGTCCTTTTCCTGTACATGTCCAGAAGCCTTTGCATTAATTGCTAGGCCGTCTATTGCCTTGTTTAGTTCTTCAAGGCTGTCGCCAAGATGCCTCCACCTTGTAAGGATGTTGTTGGCTTCATCGGGCTCCATCTCGTGTTAAGAAATCTGCAAGAACATTTTCATGAGATTTAATAATAACAACGTCAAAATCGTAATATTGAAACTCGGCTTGCCATCTTAAAAGTCTGGCTTTCTCGGGTTTATTTTCTATTTTATTCTTTAAGAAAGCTTTAACACTTGTATTATCGATTTTTAAGGTAAATTTCTTTGCAAGTAAGAACAGAGGCCATTTCTTAAATGCACTGCGAACAGCAAAGAACTCCTTCTCGTTAATGTGCCATCTGGCTGCATTATTGTCTGCGAATAGACCACTGCAATATCTGCATGGGACTTCTCTTGTTGGTTCAACCTTCGTTAGAACTGCCGCCCACCAATGATCACTAGCATCAGTATATAGTACCAGATCGTCTTCATCATTTGGTATAGCAAGTTTTGGAAGGTTTTGGCACAACTTCTTTAGTTGTTGTACCGCCCCTGTATGTTCATTAGTCCATTTAAATTCAACATCCTTTTTAAGTAAGGGACTGAATATCTTCCTGTAACTTGCAAGATTGTTAATAAACATTCCTGCAAAATTAACTAACCCCAAAAAGCTTTGGAGCTGTTTAACTGTTTTGAGATTATCCGGGCAATCACGTACCTTTTCAACCAAATGGGTTTGGAGGATGATACCTGATTCGTCAATCTCGATGCCAAGGAATTCAATTTTCCTTGTAAGGATTACTGCTTTCTTTTGAGATAACACTAATCCGTTCTTAAAACAGATGTCTGAGAAAATCTCTAGATGTTTGAGATGTTCTTTGACTGTTTTGGATGCTATGAGGATATCATCCACATACACAAACATGAAACTGAAGTAATCTTTAAAAAGATTATCCATTTTCCTTTGGTATATTTGGGGTGCGTTGGCCAGTCCCATTGGCAGCACATTCCAAATGTAATGTCCTTGTGGAGTGGAAAAGGCAGTAAACTTCTTGCTTTCCTCCTACATTTTAATTTGATAGAAGCCAGATTTGCAATCAAATTTAGAGAATACCTTTGCGTTTTTGACACAATTGATTAGGTGCTCTCGACTTGGAATGTAGTAGCCATCAAATTCTAGGACCTTATTGATTCCTTGATAGTTGATGACAAGTCTTGGTTTTCCTCTTTTAATTTCGCCATGGTTCCTTACCAGAAAGCCTGGACTGCTGTAAGGTGAGACCCCTGGCGATATCAGCTTAAGGTCAAGGTGTTCCTTAAGGATCATTTGCATATCCTCACGATCTCTTTGATTCATCAGGATTGGCTTGTATCGTACGAACTCATGCTCCTTTCCCCTTTGAAGTTTTAGGGAAGCTTGGAGTTCATTCTTGTTCCACCATGCCAAAGGATATTCACTGAAATTCCTTTGAATCTTGATTTTGATATCTTCAAGTGATATTTGCTCCTCACTCGTGATATCTGTTTGCGATACTCCTTCCATACTGACCTTGAGAAGCTTGATTGTAGTCTCTTTGATCCTTTCCATATCTGGATCATCCTCTCCTATTAGGTCTGCTTTCAACTGGAGTATTGCTTCTCCATACTTACGTTGATCCCTCATTTTTGGGTGTCGAAGTTGTCCTTCATCACCACGTTTGCTGCGAAAATTGAAAGGCATTTTGCGGTAAAATGCTTCCCTTAATCGTTGAATGAGAATCTTATGGTCACAAGGCGTTGTGAGAATAAGTCTTCTCGTCTCATTGTCATGTGTAACCCTTTTAAAGGCTTGCAGGAAATTGTTGCCTAGGAGAATATTTGCTCCTGTGTCATAGAAATAGATAGGTGGCGTTTTGACCTTGTACCAAGGGCTTCCTCCTGCGCCTCCTATGAGTATTTATGCTTGCTTAATTCCTCTCTTAAAGGTGATAATCCTTTTAGAGAAGTCTCTTCCTGCAACCGCTGGTAATTCTTCTTCGAGGTTGGGAGGAAACACGTTCTTTCTTGCTGTACATATTCCTGCTCCGGAATCGATGTATGCTGCAAAGTATTCTGCCCTGTATTCTTCATATAACATCCCTACTGAGATGTATATGGAGAATGGACTAGTGGTCATCGGATTCGGTATCTTTTTCCTTCCACTGTAAATTCCATTCCATCTTGTATCCTTTCCCACGGCTTGTGGGCTTCGAGGAATTCTAGTCCGAGTATTAGATTCTCGGTTAGTCTTCCTGCCACTCCTTGTATTGTGAAGTCCATACTTTCCAGTTTTAGAAGTCCTTGATATCTTCCTGGTAAAGGCTGTTGGAGATAATACAAGGCATTGCTTGGAAATGTATTATCCTTCTGAGTAATATCGAAAATTACTTCGATTATACTCCATCCTGCTGGACACTGAAGCTCTCCTTCGGTAATGAACTGGCATGGTCCAGTGATTGCTTCAAGAATAGGTCTTTTTCCCATTCTTTGACTTGTCCTTTGGCTTATCATCCGGTTTTCACTGAACGAAGCTCGCCTTTGCTCAAACCTGTGACTAGCTACTTGGTTAAGCACTGGCTGATCTCTTATGATCATGTCCATCTCTTGGATATGGGGTAGATCAGAAATCTCTGGTTTAACCGCTTGAGCAACCTTCTCGAATATTTCTGGGATCTCAACGAACTCTTTTCTTTGAAATACCTCTGAATGATGGGTATTAGAGAGGGCGTACGAGATGCTATATGTAATAGAGTATGGTATATTCCCTTCTTTCATCAGATCTTTATTTTTGAAGTCTTAATGAAGGGTTAGCGCTCTATTAAAGTCTCGATCCTCCAGGTTATAGGCAATCTTTGGATAGATAAACATTGCCACCTTTCCCGCGAATAAATTGCCGGAGATTCATCCTAGACATGCATCTCTCAGATTTTGAATTCTTCTATCGAAGACTGCAATGTCGATTGGGGAATTGACGCCTTCTTTGAAAGTTGCTTTAAGTAAGATTCTTATGGCTCCGATATGGATCCACGACATGTTCTGGGCAACCTCCCTGTTGAGTCTGTTTAGTTCATCCTTGATCTCCATCATGGGAACTAGCTGCATTTCCATCACATTACTGGTCAGCTCCATTGGGATTGCAAGCTCTCCCGCCGTGACCTTGTAAATGATATGATGCTTCCTTTGCCTTAGACTTAACTGTGTCAAGGCTCTTTCCATTTTGCCGACTGTGAAGCCGTCATACATGCGAAGTTTTGGATCCTCTTTCATAATTCTCATCAGAGCTTTGTGTGAAATACTCGTCTGTGAGAAAAACCCCGAGATATCCTCTTGCATCTCCTGGTGGAAGATTTCCTCTTCTTCGGTCTGATTCGGATTCAGAAGACTCATCGTTGTATTCTTCTTCTTCGTATATGCTTTCGTCTGAGGGGATGTCCTCGAATCGATATACTTGAATAAGATCTTGAAAGTAAACGGCTTCCTCAATTTCTGGCGTAGCCTCGAACCGTTTGACTCCTCGGTTTTGGTTTTGCGGGCAGTCGGTAGAGATGTGGCCTGGAGCACCGCATGTCCAACAATTGCAGTCTTTGAAACTTTCATTGGCCCTGGTGTGCGCCCTTCTGAAAGTTCTCTTGGTGGATATCCTATTGGATCTATCTCGGCTTGTAGCTGGTCGCCCACGGCTTGGCCCTGAACGATGTCCTGATTTGTAACTTCGGGTCTTTTGTTTGGACCAAAATTTTTTGGGTTTCCAGGAAGATCTTTCTTTGCCCCGTCTTTCTTCTCTGGCATAAGGGTATTTCTTTCTTTTCTTATGCTCTCTGGTTCCTCCGACAATTGTTGGTATGTCGTTGTTTTCGCAACAAAGAGTAACATTCTTGTTGACTCTTCGCAGCCTCTTGTAATTTTTGAGCTCAGCTGCCTTTTGGCACCATTCGGCAAGTTTGCTCTTGAGGAAAGACATACGTCTTGCCACGGTATCGATACCTTGGGGAAGTTCGTATTCTTTTATCAGCATTTCCCTCCATGGACTTGGGATTTTGGAGAAGAACAGTGGGATGGTCGTGTCATCACTCACCTTCGACTTCCACTTGTACTCGGTGAAGAGTTTTATGTATAAGTCTATGTTACATATGTCGTGTAACTCAAGACTATACAACGCTCTTTCATATCTCCTGGCTTGCTCTCGGCCTCCTCCAAAGTTTCCTTCTGAGTCCTCGAAGTAGCCAATTCCAATGAAAAGTATCTTGAATACTTTTGCCATTTTATCTACGATATTTTTCATAGATTCTCCTGCCGCCACTTCCTCTTTGGTTCCATGGTCTGTTTGTTCCCAGGCGATCTTGACAGACCCTTCCAGACTCATATTAAGTAGCAATATGAACGCTTCTTTGTTGAGATCAAGGGTTCCTGTTGCGATCCTCATTGCTGAGGCCCAATCGTCAATCAAGAGCTCCCTGTTTTTGAAATCAAGGGTATCAAGATTGAGCATTAACCCATACGGGTGTATCGGGTCGAGCTGGGACTTGACATATGGTGTTTCCCTTATGTCTGGCCTCCTTCGAGATCTCGTAATGCCGGGCCTTATGAAATCTGGATGTAGATTTCCTCCGGGAACAAAGTCTCCTTGGTGCGGCATGTGCTCATCTTGTTGTGGATTGCTCACTCCGCTACTTTCCGGTACAGCTGGTGGAGCCTGACTAGAAGACTCAGCATGTTGAGTTATCTGATGAGTCTTGAGATCCACCAGATTTAATCCATTGAATGACTCTGCAAGGTCATGTAGATCTTGCAAATTACCGAAGTTGACTTCGTCAAGATGGATACGATCAGTCATGGCTTTTTCTGAGGAACCGATTCTCCTCTTAATAAAGCTCTCCTCTTTTCTCCTCCCGTCAACTCTCGTTTTACTTTTACGGTCTTGCCTTTCTGGTGTAGAAGTGGCTCTGTTCCATAAGATGAAGGTAACCATCCGCCTCGCTTTCCTGAAGAATTGGGTTGTGATTCCAAATTCTTCATTCTCTGCTGAACGTCCAGCAGATTTTCCAAGACCTCCTTTTGTCGCCTTGACATGGTTTCCAACTTGTCCTGGAGTTCTTGAAGTTGCTCGGGCATGTGATATAGACGGTTACCATATGTCTGGACTGTCTTCTGAATTTCTCTGAGATCTTGGGATAGCTTAGTGCTATCGGTCTCGAGCTCGTTGAAGTTTGGCAGTGCCAGATTGCTCATCTATTATTTCTTTCGATGATCAATCTCTTAATCCTTCCGATCTCCGCCGTAAGACCATTAACCGCAACGTACTTGGCTCGAACGCTGTGGATGTTGATTGGTCTTTGTCTGGCCAGGTCCTCAAGCTTTTGCATCAAAAGATCGAGCTCGTGTTCCAGAGTGATACCAGGCATTATAGGCTTAGTATCGAACTCTACTTGTTGGCCTTTTTAAGGCTATCTTTTAATCGCTTGACTCCTTCGAGTCTAGCCTTGTTCATGGGACATGTTTCTTGTTCTAAGTCGCAACATAGAACCTCGTGATGTTCAATATAAGTTTTTTGAACGACAATACACTTGGTTAAAGTAGCAGTAAAATGCTTTATACTCGTAGTTTTTGGTCCTTTAAAAAAGAACTGGAAATGGGGTTTCCAAATGTCATCCATTGCTGGATTATTCATGTTTGTAAAATACTCTTCTCTTAAAGTAAATTATGATTTTGTAACAAGAGTTTCCATTAAATAAATAAATACTGGCTCTGATACCATTTTTCAGCGTGAAATAAAACTTTAATGTATAGGGTAAAGAGTGAAACATCTCCAACCAAGAGGTCTTTAAAAGTAAAAGGGTAAAGGGTTTTCTATGCAAATAGGCCTCGTGTGTGGGTCCACTGTGTAATGAAAGCAGGGTAGCCAAGATTTTACCCTGTTTTAAGTGTCATAAAGTCATGAATGTAGCGCACATGTGTATAAAATAAGGCCACGTGTGCCAAACCCAAAATCCAAATCACATTGTGATCTAGGGTTATTGTATAATTTTACTTTTCAATTGTTTGGTATTCTTAAGATTAAAATAAAAAGAACATTATCGAGTTTGACAAATATTCATTTTTCCTTGAGACGAGCGCAAAAATATGATACGAATTGTAAATTACTTATTTTTTTTACTTAGTAGATAGATGTGTCTAAATTTGAAATTTGCAGTGAATCTACAAATCAATATTTTTTAGGGAAAAAGGGGATACTAGACCCAATCTATTCGCGTTTTTGCGATGTTGTACCCAACCTTTCATTTTTTACCGCGTTGTACCCAACCTTTCATTTTTAAAACATGTTGTACCCAAACTAACTTTCCGGCCAAAAAACGTCATATTCTGATCTTGTGACATCGGCAATCCGATTTGCACGAGGGCAAAATAGTCATTTCATTTATTTATAATAAAAATTAAAAAAAATTAATAAAAAATAAGAAAAAGCAAAAACCCCCCCACCCACCCCCCTCCTTCCCCGTCGCCCCCCCCCACCCCACCCCACCTCCCCCACCCCGATTTTGCAGCAAAACCGCTGCAAATCGCGGTGATTCACCGCGATTTGCAGCGGTTTTGCTGCAAAATCGGGGTGGGGGAGGTGGGGTGGGGTTGGGGGGGAGGGGGGGGGGGGGGGGGGGGGCGACGGGGGTGGGGGGGTGGCGACGGGGGTGGAGGGGGTGGGTGGGGGGGGGGTTTGCTTTTTCTTATTTTTTATTAATTTTTTTTAATTTTTGAGTGTAGTACCGATTTTACCCCTGCAAATTCCCAATTTTGGCCGGAAAATTAGTTTGGGTACAACATGTTTTAAAAATGAAAGGTTGGGTACAGCGCGGTAAAAAATGAAAGGTTGGGTACAACATCGCAAAAACGCGATAGATTGGGTCTAGTATCACCGTTTTCCCTATTTTTTATTGTATTTTTGTTTTCACAAAATACATAAAAATAAACACACTCCCGTAAAAATTATCAGGAATTTTTGACAGTGGAATAAGCATACTAAGCGTTGATTTCAATAATTTATATCTATAAAACTAATACTCTTTATAATATTCGTAAAAAGATACGTTACAATCATATTATTTTAACTCTAAATAGAAATACTTAATGTGTAAATAATAAATAGCGTAATCGCTTAAGAATTTTCTTTTGTCTAATAAAATTTGAATGTTTTGTTTCCAAAATAAATAATATGTAATAATCAATAAATTGACAAGATTACCCTTAAAATTAATTGTTGACTAGAGGTCAAAGTGAATGAGGAGAGGTGGATGAGAAAACTAGAACTAGAGGGGAGACAGATAGAGATAGGTAATACCTTAGGGGAGGTGAATGGAATTTTCCCTATTTTCAACTAAGATTTGGGGTCAGATATGAATTATATGTATATACACATAATATAGATAGATACTGTTAGATAGATAATATTATTAATCGAGTAGGTAGGAATAAATATCACTGATGTATTAATTTGTATTAGTGGGAAGTGAGAGATTAGTTAATTAATTATATATTTATAAAATATTATTAAGATTAGAGAAAACACATCTTTATATATCCTTTACATTTTATGAAAATAAACTTTACATAAAATAATTTAAACTATCAACATCATAACGGTTCAAACTTCGAACGAGTGTTTAAATCGACTCAACCTAATGAACCGGTGACTAGTGAGGCTATTGGTTCTACAACCTGTCCGGCTATAACAACGCTATGTAGGGGTGGTTAGTGTGTGAAAAAAATGTGTAGTTATAATCAACATGGTTTACCTTTGTTATGGTCTACGTGATTTTTCTTTTATTTTGGAGCTTTTGCATAAATCTTGTATTGTTATTATCCTTATATTTTATTCATTTTGCTACATAATTTCAAAATGGCCAAATCCTGCGAGCGTGTATATTAATATTGCTCACTTTTTTTACATTCTTTGCCAACTTACGTCATTTCTTTTTTCCTTTTTCATTTTGCATAATAACATACGGCCATAGGTTGTTTGCCGATATTTTTTATTTAAAAAAAAAAAAAAGGTAATCCGATATGGGGATATCACTCTCTGAATATTGCAAATTTTGCAATAATACAGTATATGTTTTGTACGGCGGCTCTATTTTCCACATATGTAGCTAGGTCTCCAACAATTTCACGCTTAGTTTTTCGTTAGACCTAAAAGTCTTTTGGGAGTGTTCAATTTTAGAAGCTTTCAACCATTTCTTTAAAGAATTGAATTAAGTACCAAACATGCATATCCTCTTAATATAAAAAAAAAAATTGCGAAAGTTAGCGTAAAAAACCAAATTGTATAACTAGTTTAATCCGAGCCAGCTTAATATATATTTTTGGCCTTTGAAGAAATCGTAACATTGAAATGACCGCGGCGGATAACTTAGCTATAAAAAGTACAAAACGTACTGTTAATATTTTTAAACTAATAAGTGGATCGATATTAATTAATGAGTGATGAAGTCAATCGACTCGATGAAAATAAAAGCAAGGGGTTTCAACTTTTGAACTGGCCGGTGCACTGCATTTTGCACAAAAATTTAAACTGGTTATGTAACAATCTAATTCGAAGGAATGTTCCTAGAAAGTGTGGATCTTGAAGCTCGCCTTTAATTCTCTTTTTGCCCTTGTGCACTTCATTCATTGAACATAAGCACGCTTTTCGTTAAGTGGCTTCGTTTCTTAAAAGAAGGTGATAATGGTCGCTCCAATTTTGTTGGGAATACGTGATCCATTTTATAGTTTCTTTAAATAATTTAGATATGATGTGTTGAGAGCTTTTGATTTTAATTAGAAAATAGCCCCTTAAAAGAATTTCGTTTTGACGTTTTCTCAAGTAAAAAAAGTAAATGACAGAATTTGATGAAGATCAGAAGATTGAAATAGTCCATAAGTTGGCACACTCTCCAGAGGATGCTGATGTTGTTTTTGGTTTACCCGAAGCTTCACGTGTCAAGTACTTGAAGCACATAATGAAGAAGAATGCTGGAAGGGCCTGAATTTGTATTAATCTATTATCTTTTCAAGTATTTGGGTGCACAATTTTCCCCCTTTGTGCATCTCTGTTATGATGGATATATGTGAAATTATGATATCATGTTTTGTTGTTGACTATTCACTCTTATTTAGATTTTCGAGTATGTGTTGTGAAGTTTGAAAATGCAATTGAGATATTTAACAACTATGTTAGTTGTCTTTGTTTAAGAAATGTTGCTTCTGATGGAATTGATAGCATTACATGTCTCTTTCTTTGGAGTATGTTAGCTGGATTTGACAAGTGAGTTAGTTGCAACAGTAATTGAGAGCAGATTACATAATCAGTAATTGAGAGCAACAGTATATACATAATATGTAATTGAGAGCAACAATATATACATAATATGTAATTGGCATATCTCATGTTTCATTATGACCATTTAATCAGGATATATATAAAGAAGATATAAAAAAATTATGAATAAATGGACAAATTATGAATAAATGGATGGAGTAGTCATCGAAATTTCATTGAAAATAAAGAAGGGATACAAGGTTAAAATACATCAACTTCATAGCACAACCTACTTGAAAATCCACATTGCATTAATCTGATGAACTAGCGCAACACGAACAATAATATGCCAGGAATTACAACTAGTAGAAGTAAAAAGACTATCATCCAAGCTAAGAGACAACATATAACCGCTGCTCTAGTGACGACTCGATCATTAATCCCGGGCAGACTAGGATGTAGGACTAAGCCTAATATCTGCCTAGAAAAATTAGGTTGACTTTCATCCACAGTAGAAGAAGAGCTTGGGTCAAGGAAGGAAGTTTGAGTGTTGTGAATATGAGGTCCAGGAGGTGATGCTGAAACTGATTCACTTGCGTGATTGTTTGTAGAAATAGGAAATCGGTTGACATGATTGTATCGTGGGTGGGTGAGCTGATCAGCCCAAATGAAGAAATGATCGTGTTGTATGTTAAAGGGGCAAATGTAGTAGTATCGTCCGGGGAACTTGGCTGTGTCACTGGCCTTACGAAAATGCATTGTTCCTCTACCGCACGAACAACGGACAACATGAGAAGGCATCATCTACACAAAAAAATAAACACAAACCAAATCAACACAAACCAAATCTGTCAAACCAATCAAGAAATCTAAACCAATACTGCATACAATGATAGAACAACTAGTTTAGGTGAGAAACACCACCTTGGTTACTTCTAGTCGCACTTACTGGCAACATCAACTTCCATATTTGCAGGGCGCATTATAGAAATTAGGAAACAAGAAATAGTATTATATGTTTGCACATAACGAAATGTGATGTAGTCGGCTGGTAAAACAGAACTTAACCTATAAACTTGAGGCATCCACTTGTAACGAAATGTGATGCAGCCGGCTGGTAAAACATAACTTAAGCTATAAACTTGAGGCATCCACTTGTAACATTTTATTAGAGCATTCCAACAATCGGAACAGAAGTGGTACCAGAAACTCTGTTTTCTAGGGGCAGCATGAACATGACATATAGGTACACAATTCAACAGAACAACAAATTCATTAATTTCCAGTTTATAAGTGAAGTAAACAAAACACAAAACACGCACGTTGACTGTTACCCGTGGATGCGAGTCGAATTCAAAGAGTGGGCCGACGAGAACTTCACGCCGAATCGAATTCAAAGAGCAGGCAACGAGATCTCCACGCCGAGTCGAATTCAAACAATGACGATATCTTCTCGCCGAGATTTTCGTGAGCTAGGGTTCGCTCTCAGAGGTGCTGATTTGGGGGAGTTGAGAGGGTTTAGAGAAACGGGGGCAAATGTAGGTTTTTGTGTGGTAAATGAGGGGCATAAGAGTCAATATGTGTAACAATGTGTATTAGTAGTGCAAACCAAACACTGTTTAAGAAATTTGTATTAAGCAATTCGTATATGAAACACGAGAACCAAACTGTATATTAACGAAACTTGGATTAAACTATCCAGATTTTAATACAAATTTTAGTCAATACGTGTATTAATTAATACCTGAAACCAAACACGCTCTTATTTCACAAGCACGAATTCCATGTTTATCAATATTTACTTTTGCAAGATTATACAAAAAAATAAGCCTAGGAGGCCCGGGGTGTACAAGGGCAATCGAATTCGTAAAAATATTCGATTCAATAATTGAATCGAATACTCGATCTAGTTTTTTTTTTTATTTATTGTCATCCAACAATTGGACCCAGCTTCATTTGATTTTCGTTTTTAGAGATCAATAATCAAGTCATATACTAATATTCGTTGTGAACTAATATGATAAATTAAGACAGAGAAATCAAAGAAATAATCGAATAAAAATTGAATTGGTATATTATTGTGAATAATAGTATATTTTATAGATCTATATTATTGTATATTGCAATGTATAGTTTGATTTTTTTTAGCTATAGTACATGTGAATTAAGACTTGATTCTTATAAGTTAGTTGTTTTTGACACATTAGAGTTTAGTTGTTATTGAAAAAGAAATCTTTAGAGTTTATCTTTATCTCTTGTCAATTTCTTTATACTATACGGAATCACCAAGCCTTTGGTTTTTGTGTGTTATCTCCATCTTTCCCTTCAAGAGCTATATTCTATCAACCATATGAAAGAATAGGAATGTAATCCTATCACCTCCATTTTTTGGCTTTTGAGACCTATCCTAAGGTTTAACAATGGTATGATGATCGAGTATAAAGTATTGATAATTAATAATAGGGAATTAGCGAGAGGGGGTAACTCCATTAATTATCTTAGTAAAATGTGGTTCAGAATGTGATTCTTGTGATTCAAGAGACAATTTCCTGGGATAAGAGTGTGTTACAAAGGGCTTCTGAGTACGATGGCCATCTTTAGAGTAGAAAGTGAATAAAGTAAGAATAAATACCTTAGAATATATTATTCTTGAAGTTGAGAATACAAGCTTAGTGTTTAAATTTGAGATGGTTTACAATAATGGAATTTCTTGGTATATATAACAATAGGGGGTGGTTGCGATGTAGTCACTTGGTCTCCTTCAATGTGGTAGGACGAGCTTTATTTAATGCCGCCTCATGTATGGCGGATCTACTGACAAATATTTAATTTATATTGCCAACGGTTTAAGTGTTGTTTGGGCCAATAATGACTGTCAGATCATTGAATGCCTGCAGGACTCTTCTATGTGGGTTATTAATGCTCCTCATCGTAGTAAATGTTCTATCTTACGAGGGTTGTATTTACGAGGTGGCATCGTGCTTGATACATAACCTTCGGGGAAACTCCACTTAGGATGTTCTTCTGAGATATCCAATTTATTTATGCATAATCACAACCCAACTATAAATTTGTTAAAAATAATTAAAACAAACATAGCTAAGGGGGTTGTGTTTCCTTTTTCTTTTGAATTCATTGTTGTGCTTGTTAGCATTTTCAAAATTAAGTCGAAAGTGAACTTACGCTACCTATCATATTTCTTTCATTATTGACTCCAAAACTCTGAATTCAAAATTGCAAATTATAACAAAACAATCAATGGCCTCACAACAAACTATAAAGTGTCGACGACAAATAATCCATATATTTGTTGAAGAATAAGAGCGGTGAGCCAAGTCCAAGGGGTACAAAAATTATCCTATGTAAAAAATTCATTGCATGAATAAGGCGTATATAAAAGAAAAAAGGTTGTGCTTTACATGTCAAAAGTGGGGCACATCACAAAACGACCCCCACTCGATACAACGGAGTGACTACGCGTACTGACAAACCGTGAACGAACAAACAACAAACGATTACAAGGTGACAACACAATGTAATAACAAATAAACAACAAACGATGCCACTGCTGAACTAATTGCCCCTTTGCCAAAAAACACACTCGGTTTTGAATTGCCGACTCACCCGATCGCATTTCGTCTGTAGTCAACATTGGAGATTATCTACTCTGCCTCTCAAGCTTCGATCGCTGTCACTCAATTTATGCGAGAAAAATTTTCGAGTCCCTCCAAAGATCATACAACACCCAATTGATCGGACTACATATGAAGGCATTAAGGTGATTAGTCAAACATCGTCGCCCCTTCGTGAACCCAAGTGTGTCGTGAAGAAAAAGGCTTCATTGGTTGAAAAGAGAGGAAAAATGATCCTACTATGCAGATTAAACGGTTTCACACAAAGCTAGGAAAGGATTTCAATTCTTACTAATTTTGGGTGTGCCCAAGTAACTGTTGTGAATGCATTGCCCGCTAGTTACCTCCAAAGCTGACCGGTACAGTACACGAGTCGCGGCGAGAATGTGTTACTAGCAGCCTTGGGAATGTTCATCCTCTACTTTACCTTTCTTTGCATGTGTGTGTCGCCGAAGATCTGTTTTCTAGTCAATTTTCCATTTTTCTCCCGTCGGTTGGAAAGTGCCTTTAAGCACATCCAAGTATCACTAACGTGCCCCTATGCTATGACCATAGTGACACGAGAACAAAGAACAAATCCATCTCGACAATGAAGAACCACCACAAGTGCGAAACCCAATCCTCAAGAACTTTACATGCTAAGACCGCACTAAAAATCGTTTACCACTTGCATGCGGTGTCCAAAGATCCACACGTAGACAATGAAAGCCCAAACAAATACGCTCAAACGCAGTAAGGATCGCTTGTTAGCCCGTTGTGTGTAAGAGTCCTTTTATCATAACTGAACGACCGGTGCGTGGGTGTCGGCTGACTTGAACCCAAAAAGGCAACAAATAAGCGGTCTGAAATGCCAGTCAATAATGAAAAAGGTGATGCATTAATTCATGGGATCTGGATGCACATCGACTGTCGTGAACGAACGCGAGTAAATGGTAGCGCCTTAATGTGGGGGTGACGTGTGGGCCGTGGCATGGTGTGACCTGATGGTCAAAGTCCACGGGTTTTATACCGATGGTGGTTGCCTGATGCGTTGTAAACGCACCGGCGTCCGACACTTGTGGCCCCGAACTAAAATGAGGATGGGCGCACGTGGGTGAAAAACTGCGCACATGGGCACACATAAAGATGGTCGGACCCTGTCCGCTCGCCAGCTCAGACCGAAGACGCATGACTAATAGCGCGCACATGGGCGCACATGACTGTCACCAAAACACATAGGCGCATGTGACTGAGGGGCGCACATGATTGCCAGCAAGACCGAAGATGCGTGAACGGCCCATTGGGTGGGGACAAAAGCGTTAACCCGACCCCACACACATGGGCGTCCATAATGATGTCGGGCACCTGTCTGTCCGCATCGACAAAATCGAACCAACCGACGCCGGTGCGAGCTGTTGACCGTCCCAACTCTGCCCCGTCGTCGGAACGAAAAGAGCAAACCGCCGACGCTTCTCTCCGGTGCCGAAAAAATAACCCTCCACCTGAAATGTTGTAGGCATCGAGTGGAGTCCATTTCTCTGATTAACAACAACAAACCATACCCGGAAAAAGCAAAATCATCGGGCCAATCCAAATCGTGAACAAATATATCTTCGTTCATCATTTTGAGAATGGATGAACGAAGAACACGAAGCTCAAAGCAACTTCCGTTAAAAGAGTGCAACAACAACAACAACAACAGCAAACGATTGAAGATTCACTAATCTGAAACCAAAAGGCTGCCATAAAGACCGAAAATACATGGTCCGAAATGATGAACGAACACCAACGTCCAACGAAGTGCTGCTGGAGCAGCAAGATGCAGCGATCAGCGTCCATCAGAAAGTCGGTGGTCCGAATGAACATAATCACACCATAAAACACGGCCAACCCGTGTCAATAAGCAACGAACAGAACCCAAAAGTGGACGGAGATCCACCCAATTATTCAAACGACTTGCACCTAAACAAGCTACTTTATTGAAAAAAATCCACGGCCAAGTGAACCATGGAAAGAGAAATCCGTCCAACTCCAAACGAAGATTGATAAATGAGCTAACCGTCGTTTTAAAAATCGAAGGAAAACCCACGGAGTATAAGAAGACATCGTTTCTTCTACGGGCAAAAACGCAACTTTCTGGCCAAGAACAGTATGACGAAGGAGACGATGGACCACTCATATGCGAACGGTGAGACCCGATTGTTGCTCCATAAAACTGCTCCGAAAATCCAAAGAATCACCCAAACTTCGAAGGAAAATGCAAAGATCTTGACGATAACGGACTAATGATTCAATCCATCATGAAAGAGATGAAAAAGATTGAAGAAAAAAGATGAAAAAGCAAATGAAATGGAGACCCAACGGCATACGCCGCAGGGTCTCCGCCGTGCACGAAGAATAGGCTTGGGGTGAAGTGAAGGGCACCCATATGCACCTTCCCTAGCTCCGCCCACGGCCTTAAAAATATTATGTTATAGTTATATGACAGAATTTCTAAAAATGCCCTATGACTTTCTCTCACTTTAGTTTTTGGCCTCTAACTTTATTAAGCCTGAGTTTATGTCTGGTAACTTTGGCAAGAATGTCGGAAACACTGTTTGACACCATGTGTCTGCCATGTCATCAAGTTTTACATATGTGGAAAAAAGTGACTACCATGTCATCCAATTTATAATTTTTTATTTCTTTATAATTAACTTTATTATATAATTCTAATAACTAATATTTAAAAAAATAGAAAAAAAAAAGTTAAATCTTAATAATTAACTGAAAAACCTATTCTATAATTCTAATTTAGTAAAATTAATTTTTAAATTTCAAAAACCTATTCTATAATTCTAATTTAAAAAACTTAATCTTTAAAACAAAAAAACATGAATATAATAAATAAGAAAATAAGGAAAAATAGGTATTTGGTAATATATTCTTTTAAAAAATTAACTTTATTTATTTGAATTATAAAATATTTATATATAAATCTTATTTCAATTAATTCCTTACCAATTAAAAAAAGCAAAAAAATGAAGAAAATAGTCGGCACTTTCTAGTTTCAACCACCACCCTCCCCCCACGACCCCCAACCCCGCGGCCCCGACCTGCACCGTCGACCACCACCACCAATTTGCCCCACCGCCACCGCACCACACCACCACCAAATTGTTGCACTTGTTTCATTGGCACTTTTCGGCGCATTTGTGAGCCGTGATGGAGGTGATGTGGTGGTGGGTGGGGGGGGGGGGGGGGGAGGGGAGTGAAGGAGGGGGAGTGACGACTTGGGTGTTTTTATTTTTTCATTTTTCTATTGTGAAAATATTTTTATTGTTTTTAATATATATTTTTTTATTTATTAGCCGTTAAAAATTAAGTTTTAAAATTTAGAATTATATTATAAGTTTTAATATATATATATAATAAAGTTAATTATAAAGATTTCAACATAAAAATATAAATATGGGGGGGGGGGGGGGTATTCATTTCTTTTTGCAAATTCTTGTAGTTATTAAAAGTTAATATTTTAAAATTAGAATTATAATATAAGTTTTTATTTAATTTTTGTAATATAGTTAATTATAAATTTGATGACATGGTAGCCACATTTTTGCTACGTATGACATGATTTGATAATTTGGCGGACACCGAGCATTGAACAGTGTTTCGAGAATTTTCGGTAAAGTTACCGAGCATAAACTCAAGCTTAAAAAGTTAGCGGGCAAAAACTAAAGTTAAGAAAAGTTATAGGACATTTTTAGAAATTTTGCCTAGTTATATTAACCTATGATTTTGATAACTTCGCGGAAATAAGTTTCACTAATGCAACGTGGTTGGTAATTTTTTCTCACACGAATATACACGATCTGATCTACTATAAATTAGTCATCCATTTAAAATGAAATATATACACAGATAATTTGGAATTTAATCATTTTTATTTATATGTTGTTTATTTCGCTAAAAGACTAAGAGAAAATAAGGATTAATACAGAAAGTTAAATATTGGACAAGTCACATATAATATATTACTGAATTAAATAGTGAAAGGGTAAAAAAAAATAGTAACAGTTAAATAAAATTCTTAGATGATATGTATATGTACACCATTGTAACTTAAATTAAGTAGTGGCTTTCAGAAAAAAAAAATGAGGCTTTGAGATACTACTTCCAACTGCTGCCAAATTGAAATTTTAAAATTTTATTTTGATACTGTAGTTTGACTTGTCACTTATATCTATAAAAGATTTTGCAAACATTGGGTTCACAAAAGCTATTGCAAAATGTGCGAATCGGAATTAAGTAATAATATACGCATAATTAACAACTGAAAACAATAAAGATTCGAATATCACTGAAATCTCCCAATTTCAAGACAGATTTGGTCGGTTATAGATAAACTCAAGGATGTTTGTTAGAAAAAATATTTTATGTTCTTATTTTCACAAAATTCCATTTACTCGTAAAAGATATGGCTGTGAACAGTTATGTATCATATATGTTCAAGCTAAGAATCTTGAAAAACACACGAAGCATAAGAAAGAAAAGAAAAGGTCATGTCACTAGCTAGGAATCTTTTCTTGGAGAAATTAGGCGCAAATAGGTGAGATTTGATTGTGATTGTATGGAATCCTATAATATATTATTTCCATGTTTAATGTTAGCAAGTACTTTATCTTAATTGATTAGTTCATGGTAATAAATGTGGTATAGGACATTTTGTGCTACTAAAAGTAAAGAATAAAAGATGTGATTAGTAGAGAAATATTTACCTATAAATCACAAAATACAGTAAAAGGATTGACTTACTAAAGTTCACTACATCAGTGGACACTTACAAATCGACTTAGAGTATATTTTCATCTACCTAGCTTAACGAGAGTTCAGTATTAGACAAATAATGTGTAAATGTTTTGATATAATGAAGCATGCGTTATGAAATAAAATCATGACATTGAGACGTTTTTAGAATTCTTTTTGGTCTAAATTCTGAGGTGCCGAACGCGGCGATAAAGGTGTCCACTGAATCTGATGGAAACTAGTCTAATGAAGCATGTTGACCAACTTGAAACTCGACATGCTTAACTTGGGCAATTCGTCAAAGATCAGAATACCCAAGAGAGCCGCTCCCATCGCATTTCAACTGGTTGTATGATGAATTTATTATCTTACTGAAATTTTATTTAGCGTCGGAAAAATTAACAGTTATTACTTAGTCAATTATGATTAATCAATTAGCGATTTAGTCAATGTAATTAATTAAAGAGAAAAAATCAGTTAACCCCCTACACTTTTGCTCGTTTTTTACTTTACCCCTGGACTTTAAATTTTATCACTTAACCCCCCAAACTTCGCTAATCATATCACGTTACTCTAATCTGCATAATTAAGAAAAAAATTAAGGGCAAAATAGACATTTTACTAAAAAAATAATATTTTTATTTTAAATTAGTATTATTAAATGCAAATATTATCTTCTTCTTCTTCTTCACCACCACCACCACGGCCGCCGCTGCCACCACCACCACCGTTTTCTTTCTATATTTTTTGTTCTCCACCTCCTCTCCTCCCCACCACCACCGCCACCATTTTCTATATATTTTTTAAACAATAACCTCTAAAACTGCCAACTTACAAAGATAACTAACTAATTAGATATTGAATTTTTATATAGTCCCACGAAATTCGAACACATAAAATAAAGGTAAATATTGAGGTTATTGTTTTGAAGAAAAAAAGAAAATGGTGGTTGTGGTGGTGGTGGAGAGGAAAGGGAGAGGAAAATGAAAAAAAGAAAATGGTGGTGGTGTTGATGGGGAGGAGAGGAGGGAAGGAGAGAAAAAAGAAAAAAAGGAAAATGGTGGTGGTGTGTGAGGGAGGAGAGGAGGCGGAGAAAAAAAAAATGGTTGTAGTGGTGGTGGAGAGGAGGGGGAGAGAAAAGTGAAAAAAAATAATTGGTGGTGGTGTTGGTGGGGGAGGAGAGGAGGGGGATAAAAAAATAGAAAAAGAAAAAAATATCCAAAATGACCAAACTAATTAAAATAAAATAAAATTTTAAATTATATTTATATCATTTATAATAAAAATATCAATTTTCTAGCAAAATATCTATTTTACCCTTATTTTTTTATTAATTATGCAGATTAGAGTAACATGACATGATTAGCGAAGTTTGAGGGGTTAAGCGATAAAATCTAAAGTTCAGGGGTGAACTGAAAAACGGACAAAAGTATAGGGGGTTAACTGATTTTTGTGATTAACTAAAAGTAACACTTGGATTAACTTAGTTAATTAAAATATTTAATGAGATCAATATATCAGTATTTTAAATTTTATAAGGAGTTAGAAATTTATGAATTTCATAATAGAAGAAACAAAAATTCAGACCTCAATAACTTTAATTTTATATATCTCATAAAATTAACAGTAGATCTAATTTGGTTTTAATTGGACTTTATGATTTGAGAAATAACCAAAGAATCCAACTAGAACAATTAAACAAAAGCGTTGATCTTAATTATAGCTAAAAACGTCTCATGTAGAATTGAAGAGAAGACTTTAATTTCTTTTTTCTTCTAGAAGATAAGATTTGTTTGACTTACTAGTAGAAAATTCTCCAATGGTAGGAAATTCTTATAGAATTAGAAATTCTAAAATAAATTAATTAACATCCACATCTTATCTTACAAATGAAAAGAGAAAAAAATAGAGAGACGTACGGGACATTATAATAGACATACAAGACTTTTACAAATGTTTCCTTGTTTTTCTCGCTCTTTTAGTTAGATAAGATAAAAGAAAAAGTTTGAATACAAATAAGAAAAATGAACATTGTGTTAGATATTCCAATAGATCAAAGACGAGGGAGTCTTTGTTGATTGTTTATAGTTGATTTGTAAGAAGAAAAAAGACCACAAATTTCGTAATTCATGAACATTGTTATAATGGAGTCAAAGGTTTAACATGGTACTCGATATAATATTTATAATATGCATGATTTATTATTTATCAAACATTTCATACAAAAAAGGATTATTGTGTGAAGATCACAATCACCAATTCTCAACATTCGATTCAAATTGTCTTGCTTGAAGGATTTCTTAAAAGCAATTAATTTGATGATGATATGAATCGAAAAAAGAGTTTTCACAAAATTCAACTTACGGAATTTTGAGAATTTGGATCTTTTGATTTGAAGAGAAAAAGATCTTGAGTTTGTGATGCAAATGTATGCAGTGTCATTCCGAGTAATTTCACGATTAATCCCCTATACATAGTCTCACATAAGGTGAAAATATACGCCATTAACAATAATTTATTTGTCACCGCACCAAGGCACGGAGATTAAACAAAGTAACCGACCTTGGCCAGAATTAATAGGGATCAAATTCAACCTCCAAGATTTCGACCCTGAATTGGAATTAGACCATCGATCATGTATTGAGTGTGAAGAGTTCATCCTTCAACGTGCTTAAGCCAAATTTGACGTGTCAAGAACGAAGATGATTCTAAATTAATTTAAAGAATCGAACTATAGTCCGACATGAAATTTCAAATCAGTCAAGTCAGTTGATGAAGATACATAACCGAAGACGAATTAGATATATAATGTTTAAATGACTCAATGGTTCCAAAGGAGAATTGTTGCAGCTCTCATAAGTGTGAGATTGGCAATATAATTTGGGTGGAGGAGGGTGATTTTTGAAGGGGGTTGCTTTGAGGTTATTGATGCTATTAATAAGAGTATAATTATAGACGCGAAGGAGGGAAATCTTGTTGGTGACATGCGGCGAGCATGCGCGGATTTTCCAATTTTTTTCTTTACTTGGATACAAAGAGAAGGCAATAAGGAAGCAAACCTTCTTGCGCGATCATCAATGGTTGATATGGATTGGCGTCTTCTTAAGGACCCGGGTTAGTTTTAGTTTTTTATTTTCTCTGTTTTTTGCTATTTTGATTTAGTACTTGGATCTGCGATTTTCAGATCTTTCCTTGAGTGTATGAATTGTTTTTCGATTCGCTAAAACCGAGCTGCTAATGAAATCCATTGCTTTGTTATCAAAAAATAAAAAATAAAAAAATAACTGCAATTGTAATTCTACTATTTATTTAAAAAAATAAGAAAATTCAGAAATTGTTATTAATAGATAATTTAACAGTAAACTCATTATTAATTGCTTAATAGAGTAAGGTTAACACTTAAAATAGATAGATTAATTGGTCGACTTTACAGTTCACTATGATGATATACATCACAGCTGTACTATCTTAAGACTGTGGTCTTATGCAAACAGTTAACCTAGACACACAATTACACAAAGATAAGGAGTAAGAGATGCTGACTTATGATGGATTCTATTTTGGAAGAGATTGAACAAGCGAATCTATAGGGATCTGAGGTTGTCTGAAGACCAAAGCACTTCCCATTACTACAGAAAGATTACCAAATCTCTCAACTCACATGCCAAAAATATTATCCCACAATTTCTTTTTGGTAGTAACATATACAAAGATTGCTAATTAATGTCGCATTCGATAATAAACACATTGGCCCATTAACTTGAAAGATTATGCCACGACATCAACATTGTTGAAGATCCCCTGCGTATTAGAAAATGTAGCATTGTGACATTTCTTAATATTGGGTTAAACTAAACATTAAACAATCACCCTCCTCCTGTTTCAGAAATTAAAACTAGAAACACTCCTCCAGTGATGATCGATGTTAGTTGACAAAATAATAATATTTATTTGGGATAATTACATTAAACCCCCCATCGTATGGTCCATTTCTCAGTCAACCCCCTTAACTTTGTTTTGACTCAGTCAACCCCCCATCGTTTGCAAAAATCATCACTTTGCCCCAAGTCAACTTTTTTGCATTTTTCCAGGGGTATTTTCGTCAAATGTTAAAAATTTTAATATTTGTTTTAAAAAATGTAAAATTTAAAAAATTTTAATATTTGTTTTTCGATTTTTTTTTTCAGCAAATTTTTATTTTAGCCAAATTTATTTCCGAATTTTCTTTTTCAGCAAATGTTTTGTTTTCGAACAAATTTTTTTT
Source organism: Linaria vulgaris (assembly GCA_948329865.1). Taxonomy (NCBI): domain Eukaryota; kingdom Viridiplantae; phylum Streptophyta; class Magnoliopsida; order Lamiales; family Plantaginaceae; genus Linaria; species Linaria vulgaris. The sequence goes on from OX415253.1 coordinate 82,735,912, forward strand.
TCGACAACATTTTTATTTCCGAAAATATTTTTTTTTTCAGAAATTATTTTTTTCGATAAAAAAATTTTTCAACAAATTTTTTTTCGACATAGTTCTTTTTTTGAAAAAAAATTGTCGAAAAAAAAATTTCTGAAAAAAATTATTTTCGAAAATAAAAATGTTGTCGAAAAAAAATTTTGTTCGAAAACAAAATATTTGCCGGAAAAAATCAATTCGGAAAACAAATATTAAATTTTTTTAAAACAAATATTAATTTTTTTAACATTTGACGAAAATACCCCTGGAAAAAATGCAAAAAAGTTGACTTGGGGTAAAGTGATAATTTTTGCAAACGATGGGGGGTTGACTGAGTCAAAACAAAGTTAAGGGGGTTGACTGAGAAATGGACCATACGATGGGGGGTTTAATGTAATTATCCCTATTTATTAACTATCTTTATCTTTTACGAATTTAAAGAAAACTAACAGGGAGTTGGTTAATTAAAAAGATTGTATGGTGTCAAATTCCTTCATAAAAAGACGATTGATCAAATTTAATCAGTTTTAACTCTATATGTCACCCTCATAAACTTCTTCTTATAGTAGAATTCGACTATTAAGTTTCAAGCTTTAAAAAAAAAAAAAAAAGAACCATCAAGAATCAATTCCACGTTTTGACAATTTGTTGAACAGAGTCCATCAATAACTATATTTGGGTTTAGTTAATTAGTTAATTCCTGTTCAAAGAAAATTAGTTAATTAGTTAAAGAAGTACCGAGTCTGCTAGTGATGTGTAAGCTTAAATTTTATATTTCCAGTCTGACAGGATATTCGGGGTGTGCCCTCAAATTTTAGGACAATCTGGTTGTTGTTCAGACAACGAATTAATTAATCAATAGAACAAATCTGACATGTATGATCACTGAACTGTTTAGTATGCCAAAATTATACTAGAATCTTAATTTTTACCAAATACATATTATTTTGGAGATTAAAAGCTACATCAGAAATATCAAGCATTTCCTCGGAAGATATACACAAGATAATGTTCCTGGTAAATCTTTTTTGTTTCAGCAAATCAATATCGTTTGGTTCCTTGTTAAGGGTCCAATTCAATACAATTATTAAGTTTCTTTTTATTATTAATATGTGTAATTAAATTAGTATTATTTATTTTTTAGTTGGTTATTAAGTTAGTAGAGTAGTGGACTAGTGGTGTTATTGCTTAGTGGTATTACAAGTTATTTTTATTTGCTATATATGTAAGGTTTTGTAAATTTTATTGGGAAGAAGAAAAGAAATTAAATTATTTTAGTTAAAATTCTAAGTTCCCATCTCTATTCTTATGAGTTCTTTCTCACTCGAAGTAGGACAAAACACGTTAGGATCTTAAATCCTAACAATGGTGCTTTCATCATTGAACTCGTCAAAGCCTCATAAATTCGCTCAAACACAATCGTTCTCATCCCCATCATCAATCCCGCAAATGGAATGTATCATGGATGTATGTCTTTCCAAAAGGCAACAACACATGAACGAGTCGTACTCCACAACCCGCAAATCCTCCAAAACGAGTCCGACCAAAAATCAACAACACTCGACCAAAACACAAGCCCAAACGACGTATTCAATTTCATACGTGTAAGACACATCTAAACTTTTATGATCGTTGTTTGACTACTAATCAACATTTTGAGACACTGACTTGTCGTTCATACAAACATGTTCCCGTTGTATACCGCATTTGCCATGTCTATTCTTTTCAATTATATAGCTTGTCCGGCATACCACACCGTTACCTCTTGAACACACTACTCTCAATTCTCTGGCATGGATATTTCAAAGCAAATCACAAGGCATGGCTGCGTAACTGAAAAAGAAGGAAGAAAAACAATATACATAATTTAACCGGCGCTTTTTTCTTTGGAATATTGAAGAATCAAAATTGGCCTTGAGGACAAGGTTAAAGCCAAGGGAGCGGGAATGCTATGGGTCCAATTCAAGATAATTATTAAGTTTCTTTTTATTATTAATATATGTAATTAAATTAGTATTATTTATTTTTTTAGTTGGTTATTAAGTTAGTAGAGTAGTGGACTAGTGGTGTTAGTGCTTAGTGGTCTTACAAGTTATTTTTATTTGCTATATATGTAAGGTTCTATAAACTTTATTGGGAAGAAGAAAAGAAATTAAATTATTTTAGTTAATATTCTAAGTTCTCATCTCCATTTTTAGGAGTTCGTTCTCACTCGAAGTAGAACAAAATACGTTAGGATCTTAGATCCTAACATTTCTTAAAATTTATGCTAAAGAAAATAAAATGTGACATTTGGGACAATGATTAGATTACTATTCGTTATTTGTTTTTTAATCCAATCATCATGTACTCGATCTTATGTGATATCCCACAATTATATGATGACATACGTCAAATTGAGAGGTGACCGCATGGCAGGAAGATCAACGGCGGCAAACGAAGATTGTTTCGGCCTTTAGATGAGATACTGAAAGAAGCATACGTAAAAAAAAAAAACTCAAGGTCGAAAGCCTCAATTTCAAATTTCCCTAAGGACATGTTTCGACCTCCATGGCAGCTTCGATCCCAATACCCCTATAAGATTACATAGCACATGATAATTATTGCGTCATTTTGAGATTATGAGGCCTATATATACCTTCAATTCAATCCTGAAATACACATATACATTATATTTACAACTCACGTCTACTGGATCATCTCCTCTAGATCAAAATTCGACCATTGGCGTTGTTCGGCCCTCGTCAGTTTTGACCCTCACTATAAGTCAGCCCTTGCAAATTCAAGTTGTTAAGCTTCGACCTCTATTTGTAGTGTGCATCATTCGACCCACAATCTAATTCTTACTTGCTAGCCATATTTCAACCATCAAGGAATTTGAGCCTCAACTCAAATTTGATGTCTCAAGATTTGACCTTGGACCAAGAACCCCTCACTGACTTGTGCATTAGAATCGCTCAAGTGAACTCTAGTTTACTTCACGTGTTAGATATATTACTTGTAACTTTCATATATCTCAATGACCAAACTGTAAATTATCACTTCGAGTTAGCTAGACATTTAGTTAGGTAAGTTAGTTATGTTTTAGCTAGGTCAGTTAGCTCGGTTGTACATCTACACATTGTACTTTTGCACATTTCATACTTTATTTGCCAAGTTCATCGCAAATGTTACGATCCTCTGATTTTACCTCTTTTCTCAAGATTTTGCCGCAATTTAACTTGCGATTTACTATTTTTGCTTTGAAATCCATTGAATTCCCTCAAATTTCTTTAATTTTTTTATGTCAAACCTTGATTCAGCTCATGTTCCCGTGAATGCATCTACTCATAATGTTATCTTATTGCATAGTTCCTATAACCCTAATTAACATGCCGCTTAACTTTAAGGCATTGACTGGAATTCATAATTACCTTATATGGAGTCATTTGGTGAAGATTACTTTAGAAGCATGCAAAGCATAAATTAGGGTTCATCACTATTTTAGTGAAGAAACCATTTTCTAATCATCCAGATTCGAGGATTGATTGAGAGCTGATTGCATGGTCAATTCATGGATTATACATTCTATTTCCAAATAAATGGTCGATGTATATCTATATACAGGTTCGGCTCATGCTTTTGTGGAATCAATTAATCAGCTTTAAAGAGAGGTAGCTTCTGTATTCGAAGGCACATGTAGTGTTTATGCTTACTATACCAAATTCAAGAGGTTGTGGGATGAATTTGGGTACAACTCACTATCACTTATCACATTGGGAAATCAATCATGTTTGTTAAGTCATCTATTTATGAATCATCTAGAGACACATGATTTAAGCTTGTAGGGATACCTGGTTCGTATAAAGATCTAAGGACAAAGAGAGTTCCTCTTCTGGTATATCTTTCTTATAATTCAGTGGATTCACAACAGGGTGTTAAGTCACATGGTTCAGCTTCCACTTGTTCTACAGTTGCTGCAACTTTTAACACCTTGCATGTGACGACCGCGGTCGACAAGCCATGCTCTGTTCCGAATTGGTTCAGTGGTGGCCAGCCACTTTACCCAATCTAGACTAAAGCATAACTCATAGGAAGGGGTCTCACTTGGTCAAGATCAAAACTATACACGTTTTATAAATTATATTTTGATATATATACAGTGGAAGTCTTGGTATTACAAATAATGTGACTGTTTTAATGTTTATGCACTAGTGACAAAACAAGAATTTTTCAAAATGCACGCTTGAACAATTATTCACTTGGTCCATACTGCCATGTTGATTATATCCTGAGGAATGGACAGAAGAAACGAGAAATAAGTTTTTAATGACTTAGTGAGATTCATATAAAATAACTGGTAATGCAAGAATTAACTGTGACCTAGTGGATACATTTCGGGAGTGATCTTATCGGTAGAAACAGTTCAACTAGACACTTGGATGTAACAATGGTACTGGAATTTTCATAGAACAGTTAATGAACTTGTGCTTAACAATAAACAAATCTAGTCTTATGACTTCTACTATTCTACCTTATACCTCCCGACGAGGAGCAACCTCGCAAACAATCAAGAGACATGCTCGAGTACATGTCGATCCAGCACGCGGGTTACAACCAACTCCTGACTGCAAGCGGCGCCTAAATAGATGGGTATCAAGTGAAATTACTTAAATCGACAATCTTTAATGCCTGACAGTAACTCTACTCAATCCATGGGCCCAACATTCCAAATGCGTCCCAATGGTATAACAAATAAACAAACAAGCTAGTAAACCGGATAATATCCGTTGCTCCTTGAGCTACATGTCCCGAACATAGTTCGTTGTTATTTGTACAATTCAATAACCAGCAGATGAGATTATAATATTGGAGAATTATCATGATTATGAATAGATATGATAAATAATAAATAATTGGATATGATTTAACGATGAGTAAGAAAATCATGTTATGAGATGAGATGCCAAACATGATTATGATGAAATATAGGTTGTTCGAAGTTTGGTAATGGAGTAGTGACTTTTCTGTCCAAGTTCCTTAAGGCCGGATGCCAAACGAGGCTAGAACAAATCAGAAATGAAACTTCACCTTTACTCGTACGGGGAACCTTGATATCGTTGATTAGTTCGTCAAACCTTTAACAAATTTAAATAATATTAATCAACTGAATTTATAATTTTTCTACAACAAATATTAGTACTTTTTCTTCAATTCTCATGTTGGTGAAATTGAGAACGTTCTTATTAAGAATGCTAGTTACAATGTAAATCTTAGTAAATAACACATAAGTTTAATTTATGTCATTATACAAAACATGAAAATCTTAGATGATGAATTTAAAGAAAAACATATTACTTAACTAACTTTAGGAAAACTCATCTTTTTAGTCTTTAATCAATTCCAAACTCTTAATAACCATACATCAAATAAGTATCATACGAAGTAACACCTTAAAAGGTATAACTTAGTCATTTATTACTTTACTTTACATAGTAAGTTTAAAAATGCATATACTTGTTTTATAACTTAAATATAAAGATATAAACATGAGAGGTTTATCAAAACATGTGATAAGGAATGATAAATAATCTTATTTGATGGTTAGGTCATGAAGTGGCAAGAATAATCTTGTAGGACTTATGAAAATAGTATGTTAAACATGATAAATCTACCATTTAAATGCTATGAATAAGATCACAAAAATGTCAATTCATGATTATACACCATAATAATCTAATTAAAACTAATACTATATCATGTTAAATTTATGTGTGTGATAAATACATGAATTATGAGGGCGATTAAACTTATAAATTAAGAAAACAAAGGTTGTGCCGAATAAACTGAAAATACTGTAGTTTTGGTTTTACCTTTGATCGGACATCCAAATGAACTTGGTTTTCAATTTTTTTTATGATTTATGGTTTCTAGCATCATGAGAGATGTGGGAATCCAAGATTTTGTGAAAACACAAAGGTTTGCTATGCTAAATAATTCTTGCAACATAAGAGTTGCTATCGGATTTTCTGGTAGCAATTTACGATTTATGGATTATGCCATCTTAGATCATATTATTTGAGGAAGATGTCTTCATACAAAAGATAGGAGACACCAAGGAGAGTATGCAGCCGAAAATTGGTAGTAAAATAATGTTTCTACTATTTGATATGATTTTTCTAAGGTGCAGAATCGATATTTCATACGCTGTAAAAGTTTTGGCGTCTTTTTTGGTAGAAAATGGCAAGATAAAAATCTGAAAATTTTATTTTCCAAACGAAAACACAAAATTTTTATTTCTTGTTACTTTTGCAGAATCGATTTTTTTTGGGCTGTAAAAATGGTGAAGAAGGGTGAGTATTTATAGGCAAAAATAGTAGTTTAATCATACTTATTTAGGTTCCACCTTGATTATTTTATAATAAATCACAAAAAATCTGAATTTAATCATGCTCTTAAGGATGTCATGGCTTACCTCATTAAAAAGATGTCATGGCTTAATTCATTGATTGGTTAATTGCATATTAAGCCCCTCAATTATTTATAATTAAAATTCAAATAAGTATAATTAGATTTCTTTGTTACATGCATATTTATTTATGTAATTTTTCTAGATAATTTGATCATCTTGGTTAAGATTTGAAATTGAAATATATGTTTTAGGATTATAGGCCTATAAAAATAATAAAAGACTAACTTTTAAGTTTAGGGACTAAAATGCACATTTTTCTAAATATTTAGGGTCAAAATAGAAATTTTCAAAAGCTTAAGGCTAAAGTATAATTTTATTTTCTTCCTAAGTTTTGGGGCGTTACAATCCCCCCTCCTTAAAAGAATCTGGTCCCCAGATTTTTCCCTGAATTATTTTGAAGATAAAGTATTTCTAACCGCTATTTCGATTAATTTTATCCTTGAAAACTAACACTTAACACCATAGGAAGTTGTATACCATTTTATCGGAAGAAGAAATTTAAACTCTTATGATTCTTTTCTAATAATAACCGAGAGTTTATTAGTTTTTTTTATTAGCTTAATATAATTATGCAATTCAAGTTTTTGACGTTTCACATATTATAACAATTATATAGGTAAAAGAAGACTACTCAAATAAATGTCTTATTATCCAAGATGCAATATTTCAATTGAACTTATATAATAGTAGTAAACTCATACCAAGAGTAAGAAATAGGAAAGGTATTGCGAATCCTAAAAATACAATAGCAAATTCAAATGATGTTCTTCATCATTTAGAAGAAAAATAAAAATAAAAATAACAAAAATTACAACAAGAATTACTTGAACCAAATGATCCATTTTTGGTAGAGAGAAGTTAGATGAAGATGAGTGTGTGTTTTGTAGTGTAAAATTATGTATTTATAGAAGGAGATATGGCCATTATAGCCGTTTATAACCGTTGGGAGGATTTTTTTTTTGAATGGTATGATGATTGGGACAAAAATTAAGATTAGAAGTATGTGACTTGTTTGTGAAAGATATGTTAGTTAAAAAAAGTTTTAACTAACGAGCATAATATAGAGTATTTAAAAAAATATTTCTTACTTTGGTTGTCGAATTCTGGTGTTGGTGCTTCCAATTATGTTGATAGCTTATCATATATTAACCCATGACATGTCAAACTCATGTTTACTTACCATATCCATATGGATAAGTAAAATTGTTGAAAACACACTAGACATGTAGTTTTACCACAAAGCCAATTCTAAGCTCAATTTGATTTCAGTCACCAAGTTGTCCTTAGATTCACATTTAAAATCAAATTATCTTTAACTATTGCAGGACCTTCTGACTGAAGAAGTCATTGCAGTAGACAAGTTGGTCGCCAATCCCCACTTACTGAATCTCACTACTTGTTCAAATGAAATGTATCTTGCTTTACTTCTGCAAATTGTAACATGGATCACCATGCCTTTGCTTTATAGCATGGAAGATTGGGCCATGCTTCTACTGATGCTCTGGAACACCTGAGTTGTTTACAACTTAGATGTTTTTTTACAACACATTAGCTTCTTGTCATGTTTGTCACAAATCTAAGCAACATAGACAATCATTTTCCAAGAGTTCTACTTGCTTTACTGTACTTCTGTTATGTTACACACTGATCATTGGGATCCTTACAAGATTCCAGTTGCATCTAATGTTCACTATGTACTTACTATGGTTGAGGATTTCACAAGATCTACATGTACATTCTTGTTGAAGATATATTCTCATCACATGGGATTCTACATCCAAAATCTTGTCACTACACTCCACGACACAATGGAGTGTTGAAAGAAAGCATAGACATTTGCTTCAAATCACAAGAGCTCCATTGCTTAATGTTGACATCCCTGTTTTTGGGAGGAGGGGGGAGGGTATGCCATTTTATGGCACACATATATATCTGATCAACTATTCCCAAGGAAAGTTCTACGTTGGTCTTCACCATAATAACTATTTCACTGGATCAAACAAGATTCTGAAGTTGAAGATCCTTGACTACCTCTGTTACTCTGCTAACACAAAGCCTCACAAAGACAAACTTGAGGCTAGGGCTTTCAAAAGGTGCTTCTTATGATTTTTCTTTTTTTTTGAATTGGTCTTAAAATGTGTCGCGTTTACAATTTTGGCCCCTTAATAATAACTAGTCCAAGTTTTCTCCTATTTTGTTTCAATTTTAGTTCTTTGACGTTGGAAGTACCATATTTTGGTTGGAATCACGCATGTGACGTGCACATCGTGCTTTTCTAAGGGGTGTTTTTAGCACTTTAAGCCCTCATGTGCAACGAAAATAATTTTAAAAATGGTGAATTAGCTCATGTAATTACTCTACTAATTATGGTATCCATTTTAACAATTTTTTTAATGTTTTAGTTTCTAGAAGTATTAAAAATGACAAATTATTCTTGCAGGACAAAAAGTTTTCGGACGAGACATCTTTTCGAATTATTTATTGTGGGTGCACTGCCAACAACGTGTCATTCTCATAGGAGTCTTAGTTGGGAGCCCGAAAACAACCTTGCAACCTAACCCACCCACTCATTCATCAATCACGGTGTTTGATTGACTTGCACAGATCGCCCCTATTGTATTGGAAATTAGGAGCCCATCTTTTTACTGTTGTTAGTTAATCTCTCAACCTTCGATTCTACTCTATGATAGAACACTGTTATTTTGATCTCAGTGGTCTTATTCTTTGTCGGGATCTCACGTACTCAGTCTCCCAAGGGAAAGAAAATCTTTCGACCTTGTGTCACATGGCTCTTATTCAACCTTCTTTGATGTGGCCCTCGATATGGGCTCGAGTCTCATTATATTTGAGCGAATTGCAATTTCGTAGCAGTTGAATTCTATGACCCTCGTTGAATTCGACAGCTGGGTAATTCAACTTAGGGTTCAGTTCACATTTGAATTAATTATTTACTTCAATATTTCAGGACCTACGACGCGTCAGCCAACCCATAAAGTGCGATGTTGAAGTGAAACACAAAAGTTGACTCAATACTCTAAGAAACTATAATTTCATTTTAGAGAGTATTCTTATTATGAACTATTGAATGTCGTATAAATATATTTTACACGCAAAAATAGTCTGGTATAAATATATTTTACACGCAAAAATGAAAAATGTACCCGCGCTTACTCTATAGGCCAACTAAAAATGTTGGCACGCGGTCTAAGTGTGACTAACCTTTATTTTAAGTATAATATAATTAATTTATATTATAAAAATTATAACTTAAATATAGATAAAGAATCTATATATCTCAACATTCTTTTTATGTAAGAGAGAATTGGGTAATAATTATTTTTTTAATGAAAAACTTTAAATAATAATAATACTAAAATAAATTATAATTATATCCCAACTAATAACAAAACTTAATAGTGTGTCTAAGGGTAAATAAGAAATCAAAAAATTAGTGTCAACATGGCTTCATATTACTTTATTTATATAATAGTATAGATGAACAAGCGACGTTCCATATCATGGAGCGATGTGTTGCTTTTTAATTCTAAGATAATTGTAGTCTTCATTTTTATTTTTATTTCCTTTTCACGTGAGTTAATTTGTGAAATTAATAGAACGCATGAGATTACTTAGCACATCCACCTATTGCTTGTCATGATAATGAAGCAAACCTTTATTTATTACCATTTTTCTAATCCTAAGTTTACTCAAGAACGCCTCATTGTCCCAACAAAAAATCCCTTCAATAAAGGGGTAACGTGTGGATTTTCTTAGTTAAATCAATCCCATTTCGCTTTAAGTTTTTTACACCAAAATATCCCACCCCACGTTACCCCTGATCTATTTCTCGTTAAACAGAAAATCAACTACGGTATATATTTATTCTAATTGCTGCATTTCCCCAAGCTATCACCAACTTTTCAATCTTGTCCATGTTCACCCCCCCAAATTTCCAATCATGGTCAACTTCCCTAACTATAAATACTCAAACTCCTAAACCATTTCCCCTCAAGGATCCAGCTCCATTGAATTGTGAGCTTTTTTTCCCAATATTTTTTCTCTTTTTTTGGGGATTAATTTAGTCACTTTCTATTCTTCAAAACTCCATCTCCAAAATCTGAAAATTAAAAAAAAAGAAACATGGTCGAGTTGAAGCAGCAATTGAAGAATAATGGTCTTTATGTTTCATCAAAACGGTCATCAAAAAGCAGTGGTTTTAGTAGAAAATGTGCATCTTTGGTTAAAGAACAACGAGCTCGGATCTACATTCTCCGCCGCTGTGCCACCATGTTGTTGTGTTGGTATATTCAAGGAGAAGATTGAGCTAAAAACACTCCATAAAAATCTCATACCAAAGCTAGTACCTATATATCCATATATAAATACTCTGTCTCCTTAATTTAGTACCCCTTCTTCTATATATCTTGGACCCACGCAACGAATCGCCTGTACCCTTCTCCGTGCCATAGTCATCCATTTTTATGTATTTAAGCTCACGACACGTGTTATCGCCACAACAAAATATGACACACAAAGCAACATAGACGATGTTCACTGACAGTTTATAAGCCTCTCGCACGTCAAATAGTTCAAGAAAACCACATGCGTTCATTTAGCTACAATAGAAGGTCCCGGTTGTTGTTTTTTTCTCCAATGGCTTCTTAATTTGTTGAAGCTCTCTCCTTAAGTGTCCATTTTTTTGAACCTAATGGTGAAATTCCATTAGGATTTCGTCGTGGAAAAGGAGAGAGTTGTAAGCATGTGGAGGCTTTTTTTGGTTGAAGTTTTTTATAACAAGCGGGGTAGTCTTTGAAGAGCTTGCTGGTGATGCAAATATCAAGTGGAAAAGCTAATGGAAATTCGTGTGCAGGCTAAGGACTGGAAAGTGCTATGTAAAAAGGGCTCCTCGAATGTATAATTATATAACAGTACGTACGTGTGTTACTATTGTAATTTGCATCCCTCTTGTAAGAAATATATGAATAAATTGGAGGGGGCTAGAATTATACTTAATTTCAATGTATTCAAATAAAACAGTTCCATGTCCCATGGTATCGGCCTGAAAGTATTGTAATCATATATTTCCTGTACTTTCGTATTTCAGTTGCTATCTTTAATTTCTATGTAAAATATATCAGAACTTTAAGTAAGAAATAACGTATTTCTATTAATAAGGCAAGCAATAACCCCTTACCCGAATTTCTAAAGATTGAAATGGTAGTACCTTAATACTTGTAACGACAACTGGTAAAACCAGTATGTATGAAACGAAATTATGTATCTTAAATTCCGGGATTACGAAAACTTCCACATACGCCCTGCCCAAATAAAATAAGTTAAAGAATATAAAATTAACAACAAAAATCTCTTTTAGGCATTGTCATACGTTTTGTCGGAAGTACTTAATATTAATAGGTATCTGAACCGTCAAAACTTTCAAGATTTGTCTGTTGTGAAAATACGAAGGAACACGAATAAATTATGATAATTGTCACAAAATAAGAATTTAACATGAAGTGGTGGCAAAAAGTGTCATTTCTCTTAATTGCATTTAATGATTGAATTGAATTAATTGGATTCACGCGACATATTTTTTAACAATTCCCATTTTAAAGATTTGATTCACAACCAATCACATCTTTAAAATTCAAAGCCATATATTCACTTAATTGGCATCTTCAATTCCGTTACTTGTTTGCGTTGATGTTAATAAATCACAATTAAACTAGTATCACAATTCACAACTTTGAATTGTTCTTTCTTACTGCGAATTAGTATTTGGACAGTATACATAAAAAGATTGTTTCTTCCTTTTGTAAAAAATTGCACCTTAACCGGTTCTGATGTCCAAAGGAGGTGAATAATCGTGTTCAGAGAAAACATAGGCTTGAAATTAAGTAGACTGTTTAATAAAGTTTATTTCTTATTTAATTTTAACTTTTACACGACAACAAGTCATAAGTAAATTACTATATAATAATAATAACCAACGTAATAAGTCCAGAATGGAAAACATTAGAAGATCTTTTGTTGTACATAACCGGTACCTTCAAAGTAGTTATACAACTGTTGCAATCATTTGTTGCGTACATTTAAAACTAAATAAAGTTTTATTTAAGGGTTAATTCCGTAATATATACTTATTTGTCTGAAGCAGGAAGGATCTAGAAAAAGGAATAATTCTTGATTCACTACTTGAGTCAGTAGGATTTTTTGTCCTAAGATGGGAGAACCCACTTTGTCATTTGCACAAATTCTGTCTAAATCTAGATCAAGGAAATTGTATAAAATTATTTTGTTGATTAATGCATAAACAATCAACCTTTCCAGCTAAGTACAAGTTATTTGTGTTAGGGCCGTGCGTCTCACACCCTGACCCGATCGGCCCATTCATTATCTTTGTTGATATTGTTTTGTTTAAATTATTAGGATTTAGTTAAATCTAATATGGTAATTATCTTGAAGAATATTTGCTTATCTTGAAAGATATATAATCATCTAAATCCTGATATACCTTCCTTATCTCTTTATTGTACTTGGACTAATAAGCGTGCAGATTCATTATAAGATTCATGAAGATCGGTTGGAATCCTCTTGATAAGGAAGGACAGTCTCGCGAACAGCTGGCGGGCTCTTCTTACTTGGAAAGAAGATCGCCAGTGGATTGCAACTGAAGATTCGAGAGAAGATTCTGGTGCGCCTATATAAAGAGATGACTCGAGATCATTATGAGGCACTTTAAAAAGGATATTAAGCAGTCAGTCTTGTATCGAGTCATTCGTGAAGAACATTAAGTCAGAGTGTCTCTGGAGTAGCTTAGTGTGTCTTCGATTCAATCGTGTTTCTGAAAACAAGTTAAGGGTTAGGTGTTGCAACTGCATATGTTAGAGGGAGTCTAGTATATGAGTTGATATAAATCCTTCATTGTAATTCTTAAGTAGGAAACAGTTTGAGTCATACTTTGGGTGAAAGCCCCGTGGACTAGGACCATTTGGACCGAACCACGTTAAAATCTCTTGTGTTCTTTAATGCTTATGTTTCACTGTTTTTCGCAATTACAACTGCAAAAAATATTTTAAACGTTAAAGAACTATCGTCTGTTGTACTTCAGTGTACGGTTGCAACTATTGCTAAGTGCAACTGGACACAACAACAAGTATTGCAGATACTAAGATCTTTCAATTTGCAAGATAACGTACTCATGCATTGATTTGTCAATACAGTCATGCATGTCCCTGTTTGTTGCGTTTGACAATCGGCCATAAGCCCATAACATTACAAATTAATATGGTTGGAATCTAAATACGTCGCACATTGCATTCGGATCATGGAAGTCGATCGAATTTTACAAATTATCATAATAGTAACCGATGTTGCCCTTAGGAGTTGGGATATGAAGAGTTGATGCCTTGCTGTTCACTGATTATTGGATTTAGTGATTAATTTTTTATCTGGTTATAGTTTTTTCTTTTCGTAACTTTAAAAAGTTTTGTTAGGAAATACGTCATTATATATACTGATACTGACCAGAAAGTTATATATTGAGAATGAGTAGAATGGAATAATACTTGCTTTCATTAGTAAAAGAAGCTAAATATATAGCCAATGTACAACAAAAGATAACAGTAAATCTAAACAACAAGATATAGCTATCTAAACGATATTAACAAATCTGATGCTAAGTACACATAATTAAATAAAAGGTGTGAAGTCTGCTACAACTAATGTATATCCTTATCACGCCCCCGCAAGACGGACGATCGTTGGGCAAGTCCGATCTTGTCAAGTAATACAGAAAACCGTTGCTTAGGCATGGGTTTTGTAAGAATATCGGCTAGTTGATCATTGCCCGATATGTGTTGAACGCGGATAGTGCCCAATTGTACCTATTCACGAACAAAACGAAAAGCCAATGCAAGATGTTTCATACGCGAGTGGAAAACGGGATTAGCTGAATATTGAGTAGCACTAAGATTGTCACAGTAAATAGAAGTCTGAGTATTAGGTTGTAACCCGAGTTTAGTAAGTAAGGAATGGAGCCAAAGAACTTCAGCCGTGGAGGATGCGACAGCCCGAAACTCGGCCTCGGTCGAGGAACGCGCAAGATCCCGCTGCTTCTTTGAACTCCAGGAGATTGAATTTCGACCAAGATAAATAATGTAACCAGTGGTGGAGACATAATCATCCTTGTCACCAGCCCAGTCTTCATCTGTAAAGGCATGTAAGCGAAGTGGAGAGGACTTGTGCAAGGTAATTCCATGATGTGCAGTACCATGTAAGTAGCGTAATAGGCGTTTTAGAGCTTGCCAATGTAGATAAGTTGGACAGTGCATAAATTTGGATAAATTGTTTACTGCATAAGCAAGATCCTGTCGAGTGAGTGAAAGGTATTTTAGGCTGCCAACAATAGTGTGGTAGTCAGTAGGATTGGCTAAAAGAGTGCCAGCATTTTGAACAAGAGAAGGGTGAGTTGACATGGGAGTGGTAGCTGGTTTAGATTCGTGCATATTGTGGTGGACAAGAAGATCTTGAATATATTTGGTTTGAGTGAGAAGAAGACCATGAGGGGTCGTTTGAACTTCAACACCGAGAAAGTAAGAAAGAGGTCCTAAGTCTTTTAGAGAGAATCGGTTTGCAAGAGTAGAGATGAAGGAATTAATTGTAGACGACGAGGGGCCGGTAACGATTATGTCATCGACATAGACAGGTAAGTAGATAAGAGAGGATGCATGTTGATATATGAAAAGTGAAAGATCGAGATGGAGTTTTGAAACCCGAAAGATAAGAAAATTTTTAAGCTCCGTATACCAAGCACGAAGAGCTTTTTGAGACCGTAAATGGATTTGTGAAGATGACACACATGAGTGGGAAGTGTTTTATCAATGAAGCCAGTAGGTTGTGCCATATACACCGTGTCGGTAAGAGTGCCTTGTATGAAGGCGTTGTTAATATCCAGTTGTCGTAACGACCAACCATGGCTGACTGCGTGAGAAAGAATGAGACGAACAGTGGTAGGTTTTATAACTGGACTAAAAGTTTCAGAATAGTCAAGATCGGGGTGTTGATGAAAGCCTTTGGCGACAAGCCTGGCTTTATAACGATTAATGGAGCCATCCGAATTATATTTGATACGAAAAACCCACTTACACCCAACTATATTTTGTGTAGGGCTGGAAGGAACAAGTTGCCATGTGTGATTTTTAGTGAGAGATGTGAATTCTTCATGCATGGCCTGACGCCATGACGGATCCTTAAGTGCTTGAGTGGCAGAGGTGGGAAGAGAAGTGGAAGAAGGAATAGTAGATGTGTTGCATTGTTTGGTAGAGGTATATTTAGGATTGGGTTTTATTATGTTGTTTTGGAGACGGGTGACAACTGTACGTTGTGGAAGAGGGGGATGAGAGGATAATACCGTTGTGGGAGAAGGAGCAGGAGACGGACATAAAGTAGATGGATCAGAAGGTTTGTGTAGTAGGGGCTGATTTAGGCAATGAAAGAATGTGAAGAGTGAGATTGCACCATTCTGATATAGGGACAGAATTAGAGGGTGAAGTGCATGAAGAGCGTGTGGGATAGGGAAATTATGTCTCTATAAATTTTACATGGCGAGAGACATAAATTTTCTGAGTTTTAGGATCGATACAATAGTATGCACTTTGAGTAGAAGGGTAAACAACAAAAACGCATGGAAGAGAGCGTTGTTCAAGTTTGTGAGATGTGTACGGGCGAAGCCAAGGATAACATAGACAACCAAAGTTGCGAAGCTTCGTGTAATTGGGGGTTTTGCGGAAGAGAGTAGTGTAGGGAGATTGAAGATTGAGAGTTGGAGTTGGTAGACGGTTGATGAGGTATGCGGCTGTAGTGAAAGCATGAGACCAGTAAGTGATAGGAAGAGAGGCGTGAGAAGGAAGTGCAAGACCCGTTTCAACAATGTGACGGTGGCGACGTTCGGCATAGCCATTATGTTCTGGAGTGTGAGGAGGAGAAGTAAGGTGAGAAATTCCAGAATAAAGAAGAGTAGGTGTGAGTTTTATATATTCGCCACCATTATCAGAATATAATTGAAGAATAGGTTTGTTAAAATATTTTTCGACTAAGGCACGGAAGCAAAGAAAAGTGTTGTAAGTATCTAATTTTTGTTTGAGAGGATATAGCCATATATATTGTGTAGTGGTCGACAAAAATAACATAGTACTTGTAGTTATCATAAGAATACACAGGGGCAGTCCATACATCACTAAAAATGAGATCGAGTGGTGCATGAGATGATAAAGATGATTGAGAAAATGGTAACTTGTGACTTTTATTGATATCACATGAATTACAATGTGAAAAAGAACTACTTGACATAGGTAATGAAAATTGCGAGCTAATAGACTGGATAATTTTTAGAGAGGGGTGACCAAGACGATGATGCCAATCGTGGATGGTGCTTTTGATGCTGGAGAAGACAGTAGGAGAAGGACACCAATGGTATATGCCATTAAGCGGAAGACCCTGGAGAAGAGTTTATCCCGTTGAGATTTCCTTTACACGAAAAATGGAAGGTAAGAATTCGATGGAAATATTATTATCACGACAAAATTGAGAGACAGATAAAATATTTTGAGAGATAGACGGAACATATAAGACATTATTAAAGTGAAAAGTCTTTTGAGGAGTAGAAAGAGAAAAGGAACCAGCATGTGTGATTGGAAGTGCGGAACCATCGCCAATCAAGAGTTCATATGAGCCATCATATGGAGCATGGAGGGAGAGATTGGTCAAGTCGTTTGTGACATGGTGAGTTGCACCGCTGTCGACGAGCCAGGAGCTCAGCGAGTCGAGGTAGAGATTTGCAGCATGCGCCTGGGGAGAGTAGGCAGGGGCCACTAGATGAGCAGACGTAGGAGAAGGCACGACAATATGCGGGAAAAGACGCTTGACAGTGGGGCAATGGTTGAGGGTGTGACCTTGAACAAGACACCATTGACATTTTCCTAAAAATGGCTTAGGCGTGTGTGAGGTAGCCATAGTGGGTGGGTTGGGAAACAGAGGTGGATTATACGATGGATGAGGGGACGAGCGATTGTAGTGAGGATGGTAGTGAGCAGCGTGAACGGAAGCGGGAGATATGTGAGAAGGAAAGGTATTTTTGGCAGTGAGTTCATGAGTAATGAGTTTTTCATGTAATTCTTCAAAGGAAATTGGGTTGTCCCTTGCATTAATGGCATCAATAACAGGCTTGTAGTATTCATAATCAAGACCTTTGATAACTTTGGATATGATGTCTTCAATATCCATAGGCTTTCCCATGGCAGCAAGTTGGTCAGTGCAATATTTTATTGCTTGCATATATTCAGTGATAGACCGATTTTTTTTGGTTATGTGATTTAAGTCGCTGCGAATTTGCAGGATATGGCCATGGGAAGGATTAGCATATGTGGAAGCAAGAATTTTCCACGCATCAAAAGAAGTAGTGCAATGGTTAACGAGAGGAAAGACAGCCGGGGAAAGAGTGCCGACAAGAGCGCCAAATATAAGTTTGTCTTGGCGCACCCATGTAGCATACGCAAGGTTGGTTTTGGTGGTGTTGTCCGCAGCAGTAATAGTGGAGGGAGGAGTGAGATGTGTGCCGTCAACGAATTTGTATAGATCAAAACCAACTAAAGTAGCTGAAATGTGAACTTTTCAGGAAGTGTAATTTGTAGGAGTGAGTTTAATAGCATTCTGGAAGTGAATGAGGATGAATGGCTGGGTTGGTTCATTTGGATTGGAGAGAGTGCTGTCAGAGGCAGCCATTGAAGATTTTGAGATAGATGAGGAAGTGGGATCGGTATTTGCTGATACCATATTGAGAATGAATAGAATGGAAAACTTGCTTTCATTAGTAAAA
Source organism: Linaria vulgaris (assembly GCA_948329865.1). Lineage (NCBI taxonomy): Eukaryota > Viridiplantae > Streptophyta > Magnoliopsida > Lamiales > Plantaginaceae > Linaria > Linaria vulgaris. The sequence goes on from OX415253.1 coordinate 82,754,253, forward strand.
GAGGCTCAATATTATAGCCAATGTACAACAGAGGATAACAATAAATCTAAACAACAAGATATAGTTATCTAAACGATATTAACAAATCTGATGCTAAGTACAAAAAATTAAATAAAAGGTGTGAAGTCTGTTACAACTAATGTATATCCTTATCATTATATCCCATAAAATAATAATAACAATAATATATATAAAAAAAAGTGATTTTTTTAGGGGGGCTTTGTTCTCAGTATATTTATTCTCCAAAAAATATCTAGTTTGTCTAATTCTTCATCTTCAAAGTGCACCTATATATTTTGATCAAAAGAAAAAATAACTATATTGATAAGGGGTAAATTGGCTTACTGGGACGCTGCGGACCGCAAGAATACGTGGGTGGGCCTTATATCGATCACTAAAATAATGCAACTGTGGGCTGCTGCAGTAGAAAGCCCAAAGAAAAGAATTCAAGTCCAATAGTTCATCACTAAAATTATTCTTCTTGCTGGAAAGAAAAAAAAGACTATAAGTGGAAGAGATGTCTTTGAGAGTTGTTTAAAAAGAAGTTTAGGCACAACTCCAAGGTGCTTCACTACTTTGTATACATAATTACGATTCAATTATAACATTTGAGATTTAGCTAGAGGTTTTCATGGCACTGGGCGATTCATATATAACACAAATTTAAATTTTAAAATTTCAAATAAGTATTGAGTTTATTCATTTGACTGTTAAGTGTGCAAAGAAGTCCAGCCCGCCAACCTTGAATGGCATGTTTCATGCCCCCGACACATCACATCACGATAGTAAAGCTCCGAAGTGGACATCTCACTTCTTCCTCCTATAAACAAAGCTGCAAAGATGGAGAGAAAATAAGAACGAGTTAGAAAACAACAACTAGAGAAAGAACAAAAATATACAGAGAAAAGAAAAAAGAAAAAAAAAAAGTCGTTGCGCAAATTGTGAGAGTTTCGAGGGTTGGTTTTTTGTAATAGTCAAGTGTGAAAGTTGCTCCTCCTATTGTAATTCGTTCTAGCGTTGAATGAAGATTTTTCCAACCCCAACAACTGCTATCAAGAGCTAATGTTGCATTTCCATTCTCTGTAAGAAAAATGTCTGAAATTTTCTGTCATACTGGTATCCTGTCATACTGTGCCTAATTAGGCTTAGGAATCATTAAAAGTTAAACTAATTAACCTTACCCTTTCTACTTGTAGCATATTTATCGTACACGGGAATGAGCTGGAGTTAGCTCCAAAGTGCTATTACTGAATCCTTACAATTTCGGTGTCCCTTTGAACCAAGATCTTGGGATCTCCAATCAACATGGTTGGGTTTCATCCCAAAGATTCTTTAGTGTTGGATTTTAAACCCATTCCCCTCGATAAGCAGTATGTTTGATCTCTTGGTAGGCCTTAGACAACGGATCTGATAAGTTGTCCTTTGATTTTACATAATCAATGAAAATGACACCATTAGAGATCAACTGTCTTTTTTTTTTTTTTTTTGGTAACCAAGTCGGAAAAAACGGTGCCCTTAGGCTACATCATTCGACAATATAGAAATAAACTCGGGGGGTGGTGTGAGCATAAAGCTAAGTCCGCCATCCGTGCCATATCCGCACTTTGCAATAGCATCCGCAAGCTTGTTCTTCTTTCTTGAAACCCAATTAAACTCACAAGTCCATGGTTTTCTCAATAAGGCGCGGCATTCCTCCACTTTGTCTTGAATGTGGGGGTCGCTCGCATTTGCATCCGTGATCAAGTTATACGCGCCCATCGAATCAGTCTCAATGCATATTTTTTCAATCCTCCTTTCCCAGGCATACATTAATCCCTTCCTAATTGCTTCGATCTCACATTCCAAAACCGTTGGGCTTGTCATCGGCCCGGAAAAACCCCAACTCCATTCCCCTCTTTCGTTCCTTAATACGCCGCCAATAGCTCCCTTGTTCCGTCTCGATTCTACGCTGCCGTCCACATTTAGTTTCATCCACCATGTGCTCGGCTTCTCCCACTTCTCTCGGATCTCCATTCTCTTCTTTCCCCACGCCTTGTGCATGTCAATGCTTAAGGATTTAATCTGGCATATGACTGCAAAGTTCTTAGTAGTCTCACCTCTAAAGATTTTGGCATTCCGTGTCCTCCAAATAATCCATACGCTCGCTGCAAATATAATGTTCCACGGTATATAAGGGAGCAGGTGGCAGACCTTAGTTTCCTTGTTGATATTGTGCTTAAGCCAATCTTTATCGCTCGTCTTCGCAAACTCGTGCCACTCTTGTACCGTGAGAAGTGTCCTCCAAACCTTGCGTGCTATGTGGCAGTGCCGAAGGATATGTATGGCTGTCTCGTCCGCCTGATTGCACCCTTCGCAAATAGCCGAATCTGTCATCTTTCGTATTTTCCGCAAGTAGTTCGAGGCGATGCAGTTTTGACTAGCAAGCCAAAGGAAGAACCGGATTTTTTGACTACAAGGAGCTTTCCACACCCATTGAAGCTTCATGACCCGATTATTCTCCTCTTTGAGCTTTGAGTAGAATAACTGATATGCACTTTTGCATGAGAATCTACCATCAGCAGTTCTGCTCCATATGAGTCGGTCTTCATTATTGTTCAAGCACGGTATTTTCCTTGCAATTTCATCGGTCCAGTATGCATTGAGCTCCGTATGTAAATCCTCCAAGCACCATTGGCCCGCATCATCAATAACATCGCTAAGAGTAAGGCACAAGTCAGCCTCGTCAATTTCCGGGACTATGTCGCATAATTTTTCGTCTCCTTTCCAATTGTCAAACCAAAAGGAGATGGACTCCCCATTTCCGATTTTCCATCTAATGGAATCGTTAATGAGTTTGAGGCACCGAACTATCCCTTTCCATGAAGCGCTATCACTAGCCTTGATTTTGTAGTCCAAAATTCGTTCCTCTTTTAGATATTTTGCCGCAATAATCTCTCCCCAAAGACCAGCCTCTCTATTCAACAACTTCCAACCGAATTTAGATAACAAGGCCTGATTGTTTGCTCTTGAAAGGCGAAGTCCCAGCCCTCCTTTCTCCTTTTCTTTCGTGACCTTCCGCCATCCAACAAGATGGAGTTTACGAATATTCGGATCGCTAGACCATAGAAAGTCCCGGTTCAATTTATCCAAGCCCTTGCAAATATTCTCTGGGATCCAGCAAGTTTGCATAAGATGGTTGGGGATCGCCATTGAGATCGATTGGATTAGTGTTGCTCTACCCGCAAGAGAAAGGGTTTGGCTCTTCCAACCTGAAAAACGCATAAGAATTTTATCGAACATATCCGTGAAGTCCCCCCGTGTAATGCGCCCATGGAATAACGGTGCACCAAGGTATTTACCGAGGTGTGATGTTTGTGCAAACCCGAGGATTGAGCAAATGCGTCTTCTATGATTCCAGCCATCCGTTTTCGAGAAAAACACCTTGGATTTCGCCGCACTAAGCCTTAAACCCGACACTTCGCAGAATCTTTCAAGTGTCTCCTTAACAGCCCTTGTGGTTTTAAGAGTTGCCTTTCCCATAAGAATAAGGTCGTCCCCAAAGAATAAATGCGAGAGTGCTGGGCCACTGCGACAAGGAAAGATAGGCTCCCAACGCTTGTCCCGAACCGCTTCTTTAATGAGATAAGCAAGGCGCTCAATGCATAGGACGAATAAATACGGGGAAAGGGGGTCTCCTTGGCGAAGACCACATCCATGATTGAAAGCCTCTAAAGGTTCGCCATTCCAAAGAATTCTTGTCGATGCGCTGCGAACGCAAAACATAATCAGCTTAATAATATTCGTCGGAAAATTAAACGCGTGTAGCGTTTCTTCAAGGAAGCTCCAGCTGATTTTGTCGTAGGCTTTCTCTAGATCGAGTTTCAAGATCATACACCCTATCTTATTTTTCTTTTTGTTTTGCAACGAGTGTAGTATTTCTTGAAGCACAAGGATGTTATCTTGGGTTCCCCGCCCTTTAATAAAGCTCGACTGCGTAGGCGCGATTAACTCCGGCATAAAGTCCCTAAGTCTCATTGTAATACATTTTGTGATGAGTTTATATGTGACGTTACAAAGTGAGATTGGGCGGAATTGAGAAATTACCGAAGGATTGGTCACTTTCGGTATAAGACATAAAAACGCCTCGCATGCGGTCTTGTCGAACTCCCCATCCCTAAAAGCTCCTTGTATAAACTCGAATATGGATGTGCAAACCCAACTCCAATATTTTTGATAAACTCTCGCTTGAATCCCGTCGGGTCCGGGTGCTTTCGAAGGGTGCGTCGCCCAAACTGTGGCTTTAAGCTCTTCCATTGTGACGTCCATTCCCACCGTATTAGCTGAAACGCTGTCTAATGAAATCTGAAAATCCGAGACCTGGAGGGAGGGAGTTTGTGCTGTTGTACCAGAGAACAGTCCATGGAAGAAGGAAACAGCGTGTTCTTTGAGGACTTGCTGATCTTCCGTCCAAATACTATCGATGCTAAGCGACATTATTTTATTTCTTTTACGTCGGATTTTCGTCGCTCGGTGGAAGAATTTTGTGTTGCGATCCCCCTCGTCCAGCCACTTCACTCTAGATTTTTGTTTCCAAAATGTTTCTTCCCTTTTCAGTAGTTCGCTATATTCCTCAAGAAGTGTACGCTCCAGATTTTCAAGATATGTGGTCGACTTTCGAGCAAGCGCTTTTTGTGCTCCAACAATCCGCTTAAGTACACGCCGCTTATTCTCAAAAATATTCCCAAACCTCGACTTGTTCCACGGGATCATATTTTTGGGGACCTCTTTTATCGCATCGAGTAACTTCGGGTTTTTCTCCCACACATCACGCATCAAATTTTCACACTCCGGGTGCGAGTACCACATGTCCTCAAAACGGAAAGGTCTCTTAACGATCGTTCTGGGGTTGCCCTCGCATCGAGTGAGGATCGGATGGTGATCCCCATGAGTACGTGGTAGGTGAGTTACCACATAATTTGGGAATTTTGCCATCCAATTAGCATTAGCTAACGCTCTATCGAGTCTTTCACGTATAATTTCTCCGCCCTTCCTCTTGTTAGTCCATGTGAAATTTGGGCCAACGTATCCAAGATCCTGAACTCCCCATGAATTTATACGTTGTTGGAAAGCTTGGCAGCGGTTAAAGACGTTCGAATCTCCCCCAGATTTCTCCTCCGCTGCCCCAATCTCATTGAAGTCTCCTTGTAGGAGCCACGGGAAATCATCCTCTTTTGACAGCCTTTCAAGATTGTCAAATGCACGGGCTTTGTCAATTTCGTGCGGCTTCGCATAGACCCCGGATATTTTCCACTTGCTTTGTTTCTTCGGCCCAATCAGTGCATGAATGTATTGGTCCTCAATCTCTTTGATAGTCACGTCAATGTTTTCTGCATTCCATAGCATCCATATCCCACCCGACATGTCTTCGGTGGGTGCAATGCGAAAATCCGAATAGCCAAGAGTAGGCGCGATCTCGTAAGCACGTTCCTCGCAAACCTTAGTCTCGAGGAGGTAGACCACATCCGGACTATGAATTTTAACAAGCTCCCGAAAGTTTCTTATAAACTCCCCGTCTCCTGCTCCTTGACAATTCCAAGATACAACTTTCATCTTGCTGTGGACGAGGTGGTGCGCTTGGATTGGATCAGCACTCGGTCTCCCCAACCATGTTAGTATCAATTGGCTCAGTAGTTCTTGAGCTATGGATTTCTGTCTGTTCACTTCCCACTCGGTTAGCCGAAGTTTTTGCCAATAGTTTCGAAGGTGCACTATTCTCTCGATCGCATAGGTCTGGACTTCGAAATTCCATACTGTCGGGGCAATTTCCATCACTTCTATCATGCGTGGTTCTGTTAGTGATGTCTTCGAGGGGCCGCTGAAGTGCGCGGTCCGAGTCTGATTTTCCCAAAAACCGAGCGGGATTATTCCCACCATTGCGCCGTTCACCCATTCGATTTGTAAGTTTTCCTCCGGATTCATTTTTCCTTCCGTCCCCCAAGTTCGTTTTTGATTTAAAGGTGAAGTCTGTGTTTAAGTTGCCCTCTGTATCATATGTTTCCAGAATTGCAAAAGGATTTAAGGCCACAACTTTGCTGCTTTCCCCTTTTTGTAGATTTTTCTTTTTTCCACTTGGGGTTGGCGTAGGATAACTCTTTGACTTGGAAGGTAAGTTCCCTGTATGAGAAGGATTCTGATATCCGTATGATTCTTTTCCTTGTATTCGTTTATCCCCACTCGAACGGCTTAGGATTCTTATAGGAGCAGCCTCGGTTCCTTCGTTACTCGTTGGAGTTATATTTTTCTTTCCCTCTTTCGGATAGTGACGAGTGTCCCTTCCTCCTGCTTTCCTATTCACGTTTTGCCTCCTTACTACTTGCATCCAATTTCCAAATTCATTGGATTTTGCCTTCTCTATCAGCCATTGGTTCGGGTCCGATTTGGTGTTCTCCAATTTTTCCGACGTCTCCCTTTGTTGTGTCTCTTCGTTCGCTAGCGCATTCTCTTTACATTTATTCTCGAGATGTCCAACTCGACCGCAACAATAGCAAAGGGCCTCTATATTTTCATATTGAATTTGATAGAGTTTCTCCACGATATAAATTGCCCTATCTAGTGGTTTATTCGTTTCCACTTGGACGCAAAAACGTGCGTATTTTCCCCTCATTGCATTATACGTGTTGCCGTCGACTTTAATCAAATCGCCTATACCTTGCGCCAGGGGGATAATGGTCGCCTCGTGCATCAACTCAATTGGGATTTCCAAGACACGAACCCACGTAATGACTTGATCAATTTTATCTTCGCTCGCCCTAAATTCCGGCTTCCATTTTCGAACGGATAAAAAGCTTCCAGCAATTTGCCACGGTCCTTGAGTAAGGATCTTCTCCCGTTGAGATTGTGTGATGCTTTTAAGACAGTAGCATCCGTATCCGAGGTCCACCAATTCGGCGTCTCCATGAAGATTCCACATTGTGCTAAGGCGATTCACGAGATTCGGGTAGTACCAGCTACGTCCCATGACTTTAATAATTATCGAATCTTTCCAGCGGCTATCTAGTGATTGCTGCAACTCCGTGGGGATATCTAAAGTTTTGAACAATTTATTTCCCGTTGGCGGAAGGATCCTTGCTCTGCTTTGTAATCCAGCCATCATTTTTTCATCAATGCGGACGTCTGGGATTTTCACCTTGTTAGCGTATGACATTCTATTCGCTCCACCAGTAGAGAGCAAATCGTTTGTGGATTGTCCATTATTTCTCACTGCCCGGAAGATATGTTCTCGTCGGGCTCGCTTCAGGGATCCCTGCTCTTTGGTTGGCTCCATGATTGTGTCCATGTGGTCTCGTTCATCTGGTAATCCTGATTCCGGGGGCCGATCCGGTGGTGTCGGAGGAAGAATCTCCGATTCCATTGAGGATTCCGGTGAGATCTTGGTCAGCTTTATTTTTGGTAAGTATATCGCACAGAATATCAGTTAAGTTGAAGTGGGGAATATGATCAACTGTCTTTTGGTATTATGTCTATGACGAATATGTCTAGACTTACCATTGTACATGCCACTTTGTGCTCTTCCAATAGCTGCTTGGTTGGCGCAGTGTATTAAAATAGCAGGCACTGGCTTATTCCAACAAGGAATGTCCTCAAGAAAGTTACGAAGCCATTATGCTTCTTCATCAGCCTTATCCAAGGCAATAAACTCGAATTCCATCGTGGAGCGAGCTATACATTTGTTTTAATGACTTCCACGACACAACTCCACCTCCAATGGTAAAGACATAACCACTAGTGGATTTAGTGTCGTTAGAGTCTGATATCCAGTTCGCATCATTGTATCCTTCTAATATAGCTGGATATCTACTGTAATGTAATCCATAGTCTGAGGTGCGTTTTAAATACCTAAGTATTCTAATTAACGCCTTCCAGTGATCTTTGTTTGGATTACTTGTAAATCTACTCAATTTGTTAACTGAGTAAGCAATATCTGGACGAGTGCAGTTCATGATAGACATGAGGCAGCCTATTATCCTGGCATATTCTACTTGAGAGACTGGTTCACCATGGTTTTTGCCTAAGTGTAGACTCAAGTCTACTGGCGTCTTAGTCGGAGGACCGTTATAAGCATTGTACTTCTTAAGTACAGTCTCAATATAATGAGATTGTGACAATACAATCCTATTTGATGTCTTAGTGATTTTAATCCCTAATATAACATCGGTGACCCCTAAGTCTTTCATATCAAAATGTTTGGTCAACATTTTCTTGGTATTCATGATTGTATCATGATTACTTCCCATGATTAACATATTGTCTACGTATAGACAGACGATCACGTAATCATTGGGTGTGCCTTTTACGTACATGCATTTATCACACTCATTAATTTTGAAACCATTCGACAACATCATTCTGTCAAATTTCCCGTGCCACTGCTTTGGTACTTGTTTAAGCCCATACAATGACTTAATGAGTCTACACACCTTTTTCTCCTTTCCTGGAGCAACAAACCCTTCAGGTTGTTCCATGTAGATTTCTTCATCTAATTCACCGTTTGAAAATATTGTTTTTACATCCGTTTGATGTATTTCCAGACCTTTCAATGCAGCGATAGCAATGAGCACTGTAAAAAATGTGATCCTAATCACAGGTGAATATGTGTCAAAAAAGTCAAGGCCTTCTATCTGTCTAAACCCTTTAGCTACCAATCTGGCCTTGTACCTATCAATAGATCCATCTGCTTTATACTTTCTCTTCAGTATCCATTTGCAGCCCAAAGGTTTGCTACCCGCTGGGAGATCAACCAACTCCCATATGTGGTTGTGCAAAAGAGACTCTATTGCACTATTGATAGCTTCTTTCCAAAAGGGAGCTTCTAGAGAGGATAAGGCTTCACTTATTGTCCTCGTTTCGTTTTCTAGCGTATAAGTTAGAAAATCAGGACAATAGCTTTTAGCTATTTTAGCCATTTTACTGCGTCTGGGTTCTTCATCTTCCTCATGATTATTCCTTGCAGCTTCATAGGTTTTTTTAAGGGAACCAGATTCTTTCCTTTCCTTGCAAGGATATATATTTTCAAAAAATACCGCATTCCTTGATTCAATGATCATATTTTCATTAATATTAGGAATTGAAGACTTATGTACTAAGAAGCGATAGGCACTACTGTTGTGCACATATCCAATGAATATGCAGTCAACGGTCCTTAGGTCCTATCTTCACTTGTTTAGGTTTAGGCACTTCTACCTTTGCTAAACACCCCCACACTTTTAAGTATTTATAGGAAGGCTTTCGACCTTTCCATAACTCAGAAGGGATTTTATTTCTACTTTTGTGAGGTAGTTTGTTTAGTATATGATTTGTTGAGAGGATTGCATCCCCGCGGGAGCTCAGTTTTGTGCATTGAAGCCCGGTCCTAGCAATGTCCTATCTTGGACTTGGGAACCGAGAGGATGGAGGATGATGTTGATTACCGATAGCGGAGACCTTTATACCGTAAGAGTGATTGTGTCACAAGGTATTACCGCCGAGTTATCTCGTAGTCTCTACAGCGCTCCATATGGAGTTCGGCCATTTCTCGATCGCTTCTCCGGCAATGTTACGGGCCTTTTCCCAAAACTTCTTGTTGCGCGGGGGGCCAACGAGCGTTGCCTCTTTCACTAAGAACTTAGCGTATCCGGCATGCGCCATCGCGGACTCCTTGTTGGTGTTGAACACTTGCTTGGCAATTTTCGTGGCTTTGGAAGACTGTCCTGGCTCAAGAGATAGAGTGTCGGCCTTTAGCAATTGGTACCTGGTCTCAAAATTTGGATCGCTTGGTGTGTCATCCTTAACCATCTTCTTTTTGCCTTGGTTTCTGCTTTTTTTTTTCATTCTCAACTAACAGTTAGAACTTATATTGTAGAATTGTGAGGTGTAATGAAAATGCGGTGGGGGGAAATAGAAAGGAGGAGATGAGATTAAATAGAGAAGTGTACCATATTTGTGACGCATCTCATATGGAATTTGAATATATATGTATGTAAGTATAATTTATATTCTCACAGGATCACAATTACATGTATGAGTGATTTTATTTTAGTCTTTGGTTAAAGAGCGAGCTGATCAGTCTCTGAGATACTGTATTCCTAAGTAGCTAGTACAATTGTTATTCAATGTATGTTTAATATTAGAAGTAAGATAAGATAAGATACTGGTCTAAATATATTCATATTCAAACTATAGAGAGCTATCAGTACGTATATGAATTCATTGATACTTTAATTTTTTTTTCCATTAGTAATAATTAAACTAATGAACTGCAATTAGAGAATTCATTATTCGGTTGGAGAACGGTTCTGAATAAGGTGCCGACTAAGTGTGATCGTCTACGATACGTAGAGGGTTGAATATATATGAATGTGGACTAGTAGTGATCCATTAAATCGGTGCGGACGTGAGAAACGAAGACCTTCTAATTGTGCTTTGGATGAAATATTTGTAAGCGGGTGGGACGAGTGAAATTAAATCTAATGTGGAGCATTTTTTTGGGGTTGGTTTGAAACCTCCGAACAAGATTCTCGATCCGGAGCCGGTGCAATCCATACAAAAAGACGTCTTGCGTGCGAGTTTGCCTAACGAGTTAAAGATTATACTTAAAACTGCCAAATACATTAATTATGTGACTGAATTGATATTTTCTATATGTATAGGTCCAATTCCTAAGTTATAGGAGAATCTTGGTATTTATATGTAATAATAAAATGAGGGAGCGTGTGAGGTTGGATATTAAAGCCAATATATATACTAACAGTAGACCAACAAAAACCATTTCAGACCCAAAAGAAATGAACCTTAAATTAGCAGCCTGCAATTTCAATTTTCCACTTCTCCTACATTTGAACAAATCTCCATTTCATGATTTCCTCTGTGTGACTGTGTCCATTTCTAACAGTGTCCATTTGCGTTTCCAAGGTTGATCAATGGCCATCCATTCAAATTTCATGGCCAAGATCCTTCTAATGGTCACCCTCCTCATGGGGGGTTGTGTAATCAGATGGTCCCCATCTTTCTCGTAGTCTCTATTGTGGTTAGAGGGCGTATTTTTGGCGGCTATAGTTGATAAAGGCCAGGGAATGATCTTGATGATCGAAGGAAACATGTTATTTAAAAGATCAATACAAAACTATTCCCCTATTTCAGACATGTGCAGCGGTCGAGAAAATCAACTATTGATTGCTCTTGGTTGACACCTAATGGCTTACTATTGCAAGATTCCAAGAAGATCAGTGTTAAGCAAATCTTCGAAACGGGTTCAATTACAAAGGTGTGACTGGTACCTGGACCTTGAAATTAAAAGATTCGGATCCCTATCTCGAGGTGGCAACATCATATTGATGATGCGGCTCGAGAGGATACAGTAGTATAATAAAAAGAATTCTAAATCACTTCCAGTTCAAGCATCCAAAATAAACTTGAGCAGTTTCTCTTTAAGATTCTTCAAATATCAATATGTTTTCTCCTTTTATCTCTCTTTCTCCCTTCCTCTCTCTCGTAACTCTCTTCTTTTCTCTCTACGAAGTCAACATTGAAATATTATAAAATTTTACACCTAACAAAGTTATATAAGATTATGTGGGATTAATTAAGAATTCTAATGCTCATACTCTTGCTTGTTGATTTTATAAAGGAAGACTTGTTGATTTTATAAAGGAAGATTGTACCTATTTATAAGACTCTTTTACTCGACGATACGGGTAGGATCAGCTTGATTAAACAATGGCAATTGAAAGCTAGAAGTATCCTAAAAATAATTGCTCAGTTTCTACTAATATTCAAAAGGGGCATTTACTTTAAAGCTTAATTATCCATCTTACATTGCTATGTGACTTCAGATGTTAAGCTATTAAATAGTACTATGCACGTAAGATTAACATAATTACTATATCAATGTTACGATGGACATGTGATAACACAATAAAATAAAAGTAAGAAATAAAGATTTTGCCATAAATGAGGTGTTACCCTCATTTACTAAGAGATGTGAGAAAATCACTTACGACGACTAGGTTAGTTAGGTAAAACCATACCAGCAAACCACCAGTACGATGCACTAAAACTCTTGATATGGAGCAAACAAAAGGAACATATAGATGATCAAAGAAAAATTGATCGACATGATTCATGTAAAGTTCATTTAATCTATCTTCAAACAATTGAGATTACATACTTGTTTGTCGTTGAATATATATATATATATATATATACTTAAATAATAGAGAATTTTTCACATTAGACATATACATAGGATATAATAGTATATGCAGGTACTTGTTACCACAGTTAAAGAAAGCCCACAAAAATATTATAAAGCCCAGTAACCAGCCTATTGTTGTTAAACAATAAGGGGTGCTTAAGCCTATTGTTGTTAAACAATAATGGGTGCTTGGTTGGGTTATTATCTTGTGTGACTTAATTCGAGTAGTTACTAAAAGTCAAAATTGATGGCCTCCAATTTAGTAATTTTTCTTTTGTAACTTAGTTGGTTTGCAAAAAGCGAAAAGTTATAACTTAATAATTGGTCTTAATACACCATTTGGTTTAACATATTACGAGTATTTCGTTATTATATACGGTGAATTTTCTATGCTACCCCATGCACTATATATCCTCTTTGATGGCTCTTATTGCCACACACTCTTCCTCTTCCAGCACACACACACACAAAAAAATAGAGTCGAAACTCGGGCGAATCCATGGCACAGCTAGACATCATTTGACCAATTCGTACTTTCAAGAAATCAACTTTGGTAAGCCATCCATTCACCTATCTCTAATTTATGAAATTGTTACATTATTGATAAAATTAATGTTCTTGTTCTACAAATGACTATTAGTTAAATCGAGATTATTATGAACTTCTTTAAATTGGTTGTGGCAGAGATCCAATTGACATTTGTTGCCTTTATGATTTCCAGTATTTATTTTAGGGAGTTTAACTTATTTATACAAATGTAGATAGAATAGATTTACATGATTTTTTTTTAATTTTTTTTTTTGTCTATGTACATGATATCTTGAAAATGAAAATCGCAGAGAGTTAATTCTGAGAATCGTGTCGGCTCAACTACCAAAATTCTATCATAAAACTAAACTGCTAAATCAATGCATATTGGAGTCAATCCACTCGCCTCTTTCGGAACAGATTTGATCAGCCATGCATTTGATCACGAAAAGACACACAGAGTAGTTGAATCGTTGAAATTCTGGTAGGGAGTTGCACAATATTTACTAGGCGTCTTTTCAAATCTAATAAATTGTGCACTTTCATTGGACACTTAACTACTATAAATACAACTCATCTACCCCTATCTTCACTCATTATTCAAAAACCTAACTTACCAAAATCAATACTTGAACAAAGCATGGCAGGGAGAGCAGCATTACACTCAAGAAAGTTTATAATTCTACGACGGTAACATGCAACGAGTTTATTATGTTTCTGATATTATTAGGGCTTATGTTTCTATTTTGCATCATTGATATAGTTTTGTTCTTGTGGGAGCATAACGAGTTCATTATGTTTCTGATTTTCTTAGGGCTTATGTTTTCCATTTAGCATCATTGATATAGTTTTGTTCTTGTAGGAGCACGTCGAAACTATTTTTCTCAATTTTATTGATATCTCACATGACGATGAGTACATCCTGCTGTCTGAACTTCGTGACTATATGGAATGCTCCATATGGTTCTCTTTAGAGATGATGGAGGACATCTACGAGGAACTTGCAGGGGTGCTCACGGATTTCAAACAGCAGGAAGTTACTCGTGCAATGATCAGGGATCGCGTCTAGATTATCAAAACTCGGTTCCTCCTCTTCAATCGATTTTTGAAGTGTTTGGGGGTGAAGTTTGACGAGGCAACAAGCCAGGTGGAGGTGAATCACGTGAAATATGCTCGACTCGTGAAAACAGTGAGTTTAATTCCCTGTGTAGATGATTCCTTCTTTAATCAGACAATGTTAGTAACACAATTTTCCAACCATTGCAGCCAGTCTCCATCGACATGAGGTTCGCGCAAGGGCCGTTCCCCCATTATGGCCATGGCCTGGTGTATTATTGTTTCTATGTCAAGGAACTTCCGATCCCTGAGATCAGGGTGCTGTCTATGATGGATCTTTTGTATGCGGATGTTTGAAACTTTTGAACATTTATTTTGTGCTTTTGATGCTGTTGGTTTTGGGGAGTTTATCCCCCTGAACATGTTTTAATGTGGTATATCCCATGCATGGCTGATGGATGGATTTTTTTTTATTGGATGTGGATTTTTTTAGTATGGCTTACTTCTGTGACGATGTATGTTGTGATTTTCTTTTTTGGTTTTTTTTGATTATCAGTAGTGTTCATATTGAACACTGACTAGTTACAGTCAGTGTTGATATAACACATTCTAACCACATTGAGGAGGATATGTTGTTGGCTATTTTGCTTCATTGCTTGCAGGTACATAGATCAGGGGAAGCTAAAGAGGAAGAGGTCAACCACCAAAAGGAATGGGGTAGAACAGAGACAATGATAAGGAAGAGCCCATATAGTAGTTTCATGACTTCTCTAGCTTAAGATGACATATTGTAATACTTTCGACATGACTTCTCTAGCATTGTAATACTTTTGATGTTTGAAATAAAATATTTTTCTTTGGTTATCATAGCATGTAAATATGTTCTTTTATCATGTGAACCTCACTCATAACACAAAACCTCATATCACATAACCAAAGCAACATATCATCGCCAAAACCACACAAATTATGACGCATTTCAACTGATTGAACAGAATACCACATTCTAGAGAATGATACGAAACATCATTTACTATACGTTCTGATCACAACTAGTGTATCCCGCAAAAGCGATCATTCATAATTCATTACAACGGCACAGACCATAATAAAAAGCAAATCGGTGTTCGCTTGAAAATAGTACAATACATGTTCTTAATAAGTAGCAAACATCATCAGAGTAAACATGTCAAAGCCATACTATATCAAGGCGTTAACATTAATCAGTTCATGCACTATATTACCCATACCATCAACATTGTCCTCACGAAGAACATTGACAAGGGCTATGCGGTCTCAAAACACCTCTTCCCAAGTCTCATAGTAAGGAAACTGCTACTCTAAGTACCTCTCAAAGTAAGGGTGATCCTAAATCAAAAACAAATTGCATTTATTACTACATTGTTGCCCTAATAAGGTTGGTACTAAAATTGCTAACTACAAGCAATCAGTTGTTTGGTAATACTTTAACATAGTCGTTCCACGATCCATAATCAGACACCTCAATTGTGTGAGAGAAACTATTGAACCATACCGCTCATGTAATGTGGTTAAACAAGTCGTGGAGGTGATGATAACTCTTTTTCCAGACAATTAACTTGGACTTGATATGTGAAAATGCATTAATAGCATTATTAGGCAGTAGCACACTCATCCTAGCTTCGAGACCTTGAAGGTATCCGACACTAATGTGATTGATAACGTGACCTTGTTCGTTGAATTATTCTCTCAATGCCCATATTAGTGCCTCCTCCTCCAGCCTAGTCTATGCATGTCGTGCCGTTGTCATCTAACAATTCATGATTCATGTGGAGGTCATCAACAAGACAAGTTTGTTACTACTATACTCTGGTAAGTTGTATAATAAAACATAATTATCAACTCAACTAAATTAAGCACTAATCATCAGCATGCATGTAGACATATACTAGAACAAACCAAATGTAATGCAAGTACACAGTGGCCAATGTTAATAGAACAAAGTGTTTTCACGCCCATTAATCGTAATTACAGTATTTATAATGTTTGTAATCAGTAATGGTACTACTTAATTGCAAACAAACATGGGATTTTCTTAAAATTTCCCAAAGCATAACCATGAACTATAGAATGACGAAATAGGGTTCGCATTAGAGTACAATAATACATAACAAGATTAGTAACTCTTGCAGAGGAAGTATACCTTAGTAGGTAAATGTGAAGAACAATCTAATTTCTGGGAATTTAACTACATGAATCGATAATTTGCATCAATGAATTCAAAAAATATAATGAAATTAAGGCATCAGGAGTAACACATGACGTTGATCTAACAAGATTCAGAAGAAATGGGCAGCAATAATAAAGTAATTGGGGAATCGGGGTTACAAAATTAAGGTTCAAGCTACTTACATTTCAGCAGAGTCGCGCCCAATTTGTTTGCCAAATGATTTGATTTTGTTTTATAATGATTTTATGAAGTTGCCGTGAATTCAGGCAAAAAAAACAACACTTTCATAAGTTGTCAACGCATTTGTTAAAAACAAGGGTAATATAGTCTTTTCGCATAGGGTGATTTAGTAACCGAACTCAACTTATATAATCGTTGGAGGGGAGTAGCGATCACTATCCGAGTTATTGAGGTAAACAGTTGTGGGCCGCCTCACTTTTTGGTCAAAGCCCAATTCCTCTTTCCTACGAACCAAACTTCTTATTAAGTCAAATAAAACCCCTTATTTCACCTAATATGCGGAACCAAGCGTCTCCTAACAAATACTAGTCTAATTAGGCGTCATCGATATTGGTCCACTTCATAAATTCTACAAACTTCAAAAGTATTTTTTACGACTTAGGAAACTGAGCAACTAACTTTCAGGTGTGTATAAGGTAACCCCAAATGGACGCCATGCCTACAAACCACGCCGATCGTGCAATTTATACTAGGCTAATCATGTATGACAGACTTAGACATACAAGACATGATAATCAAGTTGCTCTTTGTGGAGTCAAACTTGAGACCAAGGAAAGAAATCTTTACTTTTTAACCAATTAGGCGACCCTCACGGGTATAAACTTTGAAATTCTTAATTTTTCATATTTATATATATATATATATATATTGTATCTATATAGTTAACTTTGAGAAAGAGTTCTCGAATCATGTATGTATGTATGTGTATATATATACATGTATATTATATTATATAGCAAAAGTCTTCTAATAATACTATAATTACACACAAAGCGGAAGGAAATATAATTTAGGGATAATTACAGTCACACCTCCTGAGGTGTGGTGTAGTTATAAATACCTCTTTTCTAGTTTTGGAAATTACAATCACCTTCCCTGCAGCCAAAAGTTATAAATGAATTTTCACCTTTGTCCTTCATCAATTAACTCTTCCTTAAGAAACTATAAAAAAAAAAGCTCTTCCTTAAGTGATTTAGATATGAGAAAATTAATTTTTATTTTGCCGAGTTTCAAGATGTACATGTAATTTTAGATAAATATTGCACAATTTAATTCTAAAATTAATTGATAAAACTTAAATAATATGAAACTAAAAAAGAATTATTTTTAGATAACTAATGTTATTACTTATTCCTTAAACTTTTAAAAGTTGTTCGATCATTTATAAAAAAATGGATAATATTATATTATATATATAAAATAAATATGGGAATAAAAATAGATAAACATGCCTTAATTGTGAAAAATATTAATTATGGTTTTACATTATAAAATATGTTATTAACTTAATAATATATATTTTAATATAGTACAAGAAACAACTTAAACATAGATTCACTACATTGAACTTCTTTTAGTAGTATTTTTATATTTAAAGTGGAATAATCATTGTTTTTAAAATTTAGAGAAAATAATAATATTAATTATATAATTGAATAAATTATTTTATTTTTCTATTTTAAAATTTATTTTATATTCTAAAGATCGGTGTTAAATAAATTTTAACAAACTTTATCATGTGCACATTAATAGATTACATTCAATCCTTCTTTTCTTTTTGATAGAAACATAAAAGAATTAATAGAAGAAAGGTAAATTTGGATTTTTTTGTATAACTTTTAATTGAAGGGGAGGTGATTGTAATTTCCAAACTAAAGGGGAGGAATTTGTAATTATACCAAACTAAAGGGGAGGTGATTATAATTATCCCTATTATATATTGTGTAATAGACATGCATACCGAATATTTCGCCCTAGTGTCCTGTGAGGGACTTCATCATGTTGATTACTTTTGGTCTTCTACTCTTGTGTAGTTAACTATTTTTTCGTATAACTTTTCTTTCCCAATCGTACTTGTTGTGAGTTGTGACGTGACTTGTCTACTTAATTATTTAATAATTACGGGTCGTTAGATAAATTTTAATAGCCACAAATTAAGGAGTATTGCATTCGTTTTTATCCAACATTGCAACATTCAGCAGAGTAATTATAGATGCAAACTAAACTATTGGCTGACCCTGTTTCGTGGCATATTAAATCCATCTACTATTGGTAGATTATATAATTCATGTAAGTCTCTACCGAACGTCATTTGTTTATGCAAATGACATATTATATAGTATGCACTTATTATATTCTTGGCTTAATCGATACTTTCTTGTTAAACGACTCTCATAGGTTTTATATTATTGATGTCACATTGGTCTCATTTGTCCTAATTAGTAACCCACTCAATTATTATTATTGAAAACGCCGTACATTGTTTATAATAGATATTACAAAAAATAATCGATAGGCAGTATTTTATCTGACAAAGTTTAATATTGGAACACTTTAAAATACTAAAGTTGTATTAAAAAAAAAAATCAGTGTTTGTGGCTTGTAATTCGTATGTTCTTCAATTGTGATTTGTATTGAGTATTTTTGTGACTTGTTATTGTGCATCATTGGTAAATCATGATACTCAAATTTTTACTTTTAAATTGTTAATGGTAGATGATGCTCTGTGATTAACGAACAACCTTTATAAATTAAGTAATTGATCAATTTTTTAGCTAGCATTGAATAGCCCATTCTTCTTAGTTCACACTAATTACACAAGTATAGATTTAAATTTAATAGATAAAGGAGGGAGTGTTTCTGCAATTAACTCAAGGGAACAAAGAATAATAGCTTACCAGTTGCAGGAGCTACTACCATTCCATGGACGCCGGAGAAACTCAACAATGGCCGGGAAAAAAATTGTTTGGTGTTCGGGTACCCGTTTGGCGTCGGGATTCCCGAGTCCCGTTCGGGTACCCGCCGAGCATCAAACAAATAAAATTCTCCTCGCCGCATTTTTTGGTGCCCTAATTTTATAAACCGCCACCCCTTTGTCCCTTTAGCTTCGCCCATTGCTTCCTCGCTCGCTCACTCACAAACCTCCATTACTCTCTTAATAATCAGGTACTAATTTCTCTTATACATTTTTAAATAAGAAAACAAAAATAAACAGTTTTCTCAAATTTGATTTTATCTATTTTTCTTCGAGAGAATGCAGAGCCTTTTGTTTACTAGTTGCTGCATACTTCTAACTGTGCATATATATATATATATATATATATATATTTGTTGATTCATATTCCGAAATTAAAAGTTCTGTAGTAATGTGTTTGTTGAAATGATGATTCGTTGGCAGGCAATGGAACCAGGTCCATCTTCACCGATTCCGCCGGACTCTTCCCAACCACCACCTGATTTGACTGTGAATGCGGTAACATCCGAACACCCCTCTCATGAACAACCAACGCCCGATGCTAAACAATCATCTTCACATGAAACTGAACAAGAGCTTTTTGAAGAGGTGGAAGAGGTTAGCGAAAAAAAAGGTGTCAGAATCATAAGGAAAAGGCGGAAAAAACTTGGCAAAAAAGTGGTACTGAATTACAATAAATCTTGCAAAGAAAAGTCTGAGGACACAGCGCCATCTGAAAACTGTTGTAGTTTTGATGAAGAAGACAGTCTTAGTTTGGAAGAAACCACTGTGAACCAAGGAGTTGCACAGTGTGACTGGAAATTTCAGGAGAGTGTAGTGGAGGGCATATGCGAAATGTTAGTTGCAAATGAGCTACCTTTCAGTGAGGTGGACAAGAAAAGCTTCAGGATTATGATGGGTCGTGCTTGTCCAATGCTTCGTATTCCTTGTCAACAGACGGTGTCTGATACTGTGTACCAGATATATCTGAAAAGTAAGTCACGGTTAAGGTCTTTCCTCAAAGCACGCGATCAAAGGGTGAGCCTCACTACTGATACATGGACATCTATCCAAGGTGATACTTACATGTGTCTAGCTATTCATTTTATTGGTGGTGACTGGATTCTTAAAAAAGGAATTATAAACTTTTGTTTGAAGTCCGGTCATACGGGTGAGAGTTTGGCGCAAGATATTGACAAGTGTTTGAGAGAGTGGGGTATTGAAAAGATTATGACAATCACAGTTGATAATGATTCATCCAATGATACTGCACCTGGATGTTTGATAAAGAGACTCGATGGACGCAGAAATGCAACTATTTTGTATGGGAAGTATATGCATATTAGGTGTACTGCCCAGATCATCGACCTTATGGTGCAGGATGTATTAAAGAGCAATGATAATGCTTCTGCTATATCTCGTATTCGATCGGCCGTTAAGTATGTGAGGGATTCACATGCGAGGTACAAGAAATTTAAAGAGTGCTTTGCACTCGACGGATCTCAAACCAAGAAGTCGCTATGCCTTGATGTACCGACACAGTGGAAATCAACATACATGATGTTGAGAGTTGCTGTGGAGCTTAGGAAGGCATTTGATTCTTATGGAACTGTTCATCTCAATTTTGCACGTGACCTTGATAAAGAGATGCCAAGTTCCTTGGATTGGAATAGGGTTGAAAAACTTGTTATGTTTTTGGAACCTTGTAAAAAGTTGACTAATGCTATTACATCTAATATGGTATTTAAAGAAACTTGTGCCGTTGAAGGTTGTCTCACCAGGTGGTTGCACGGTTCAGACGATGAGCTGAAAGGGATGGCAACAACAATGAAAGAGATTTATGATAAGTATTGGGGATCAGTTGAGAAAATGAACAAGTTGTACTACTATGCGGTCATTCTTGATCCACGCTGCAAATGGGGCTGCTTGGAGTTTGTTTTAGAGGGGATGTACACAACTTCGCCTAATGAAGGTAAGGTCTTGAAAGAGGAAATCTGGGATGGGTTCATTGAATTATTCAACGAGTACAAGAGGATGTACGAGCAAGAAGTTCCAACTATCCCCGTGCAAAAGTCAACTGTTGGGAGTTCGAGTTTTGCGGGTGCTAGATATGAGGTGGATGATAAATTTATGAGGTATGCTAGTTTTTAATTTTATTTTGACTTTTATAATACTATTTGATGAATTACAACTTTGGAACCATTTCATAACAATTTGATAGGTGGAGAGCTCAACAAAATAAACAAGTTAAGTCTGAGCTTGACAAATACTTGCAAGATGACCTTGAGGATGAGATAGATGTGTTTGACATATTAAAGTGGTGGAAAGTAGAATCTCGTCGATTTCCAATCCTTTCAAACATGGCTCGCGACATACTGGCGGTTCCAGTCTCCACGGTCGGCAGACGCGTTCTCAATGAGTTCAAGAGTTCTTTAACTCCTAAAATAGTGCAAGCTGTCATTTGCTGTCAAGACTGGCTACAAGCCAATGATACACTAATTAGCACAAAGAAGAATTTGGCGAAGTTAGAGAAACGCAAAAAAGGTAGCTTTAATTGTGAATATTTCAACTTCAATGTTCATATTAAATGCTAAATGCTTATTTTTTATTCCTTGTTGCCTTGTATAATTTTCGCTACGGGTATGGATCCATCAGTCCTTGAGGATTTCACAGAATATGAAGAAGTGTTTGATGAAGAGGTAAATTCGATTATTTGCTACTTTTATGTAAGCTATTTGTTATTAATATATATATATATATATATATATATATATATATATATTCACTTGTTAGGTTTATTCTAACGACATTTGTTGTATGTTTGTTAATGTAGGAGTCGACAGAGGATGAAGAGACATCTGAAGAAGTTGATTAATATCTTTTTCATGTGACTAGGCTACTTTTTTTGGATACTTATTAGTTAGTTATGCTACTTTTTTGAATGACTTTGAATTTGGTGATTATGAATTTAAGATGTGTTGCTCTTTTAAAAGATGATTTTGAATTTGGTGATGTTTCATGTTTGAGGAATGGTGTTTCATTTCGTTTCGGCACATTTTGAGAAATAGTGATGAATGATGTTTCATTTCTGCACATTTTGAGAATCGTATTTGATCCATAAGAATAATAGAATGATGATATTGGTCCCTATACTTTTCTTTTAGTACCTTTGGTAGGTGCTCAAATATCTGATAACTTTATGTCGTATCACGTGATCACTAATGACTTTTGTAAGGAGACGAATGTAAAGTAGAGTAGTGAGTTGATGCTCGATATCTCATCAAACTTTTACAACATGACCTTATGTTTTACATTTTTCTTTTATTTTACATATTTAAATTAACAAGAATCTATTTCATTTTCATGATAACATTTCATTCAATGAAATCATACAAACTTAGTAAAGTAATTGTGGACACAATTTAACATTATAATTGATTTTTTGTTTAGAAACAGTCAGAAACGATTGAGAATGGAATTGTTTTGAGGAGTAAGCGAGCGTGTTATAGTTCCAAATCCAATACATAAATAATAATAACGTAAGGATGAAAAAGTTGTAACATTTGAAAGCTTATTATATATATTTGTATTATTATTTTGTCTAAAGTCGGAAAGACCAACTGATTTAGGAGTCACAAAATTTCAAAATAGTATAGATGTTCAATCCAAAAATAACAAAAGCAAAAATATCCAAAAGAAAAACTTAAAAGACGAAAGTTGAAGAAGATAAGTGAGAATCCGAGGGGCAAAGTGCAATTTTCGTTTAATTTTATTATTAATATTGTTTGCAAAGATTTGAAAGTAAAAAGATAAACAAAAAGATTGAGCGCCCCCTCTCTCTCTCACACACACAGAAGAACAAAAAAGAATTCAGTCTTCAATGGTTCACAAAACTCTCACTATTTTCAATATTTAGCTCACTGGTACGTACGGACGCCACACGTTAGGTAAAATTTGTGATTTATGCTTTTGAAGTTATTTTTTTTTTTGTTTATTTACATTATTTCGTATGGATAACCTCGTATGAATTTGTGGCTTGTAGTGAGGGTTTGGTTTGGTTGAATTAGAAGTGGTGGGTGGAGCTGCCACTGACTCATGGTGCTCGCAAGCTCGGTAACTTTATTCATTTTTATCAAATTATTATTTTTGTGTTTATTATTTTAAGAAATCTATATTGCATAAGAATGCTCAAAGTTACTTACTTAACAAGGAAATAGTGTTTCGTGCAACCGTAGAGTAGCTAAGCTGCAAACCTTTTAGGATCACGAGTTAAAGTCGCCCTAATTTATCCGTTTTAAAAAAGGATTTCATTGTTGTTGTGAGTTTTGTTGTTAAAACAGAGCATAATTGTGGAAAGTTCTACGACATGATGGGTGTTGCACGTAAAATTGTTGTTGTCAATAGTATCCAATCAACACTATCATCGACAACGTCGAGGAACTCTATTCATAAATTGGAAAGTTTTCACAGCTTTGAGTCTTTTTAGGTTGTATTCCTATCATGTATTCCTCCCTTTATTCGATAAAAGTGAGAGGCAAATTATTATCTTGGTTGTTAAGAATCAATGTCAATTCCCTTGTTATATTTCCTAGTAGTATTAAATTCTCTTCTCTGTTTCCTTTGCTTTTAGAAGACGCCATGCAAGGTATCAGACATAACGGTTTTGTAAAGGAAGACATGTGGACATCGTCAGATGTTGTCTGGAGGTTTTCCACGCTAGTGCAATCACCATGCCAGCAAAACAGAAAACGTGTAGCAAAGCTTAGATCTCATAATGGAAGAAGACCTGTGGCTCACTTATTTCTTCCATGGATACACAAAAGACGTGAACGGCTTCTAGTTTTAGTTTCTTCAAGAGGTAGTACTTTTATTGTTAACCGTGTTGTCAATTCAATTTTCAGAGCAATGTGTTTCTGAACACTCAAATGCTTCCAGTAATTTCACAGGTAAAGATAAAATGGAGACATGTGGTAGAAGTAATTCTTTGATGTCAAAGCTCCTCCTGAATGATGACGGACATGATAGTTCTACAAGAAGATCATATTTAAGCGAAACCTTTTCAATTAGAGACCAGGTTGTTGAGGAGCCTTGGCTGTTGCAGTCATCCATCATATCGCATCGTGTGGAGGACTTAGGTACATCAAGTGATATTGGAAAAGATGTTTCGGGGAACTTGGATAATGATACTCAGAAATCAACATTCTTAAATAGATCTGGACTCTGTGATGTGTCTCATTATGATGTGAATGAAATGAAGGCTGGTTCTGAACAGTTAGATATTATGTTAACAAATTATCCAGTGGAGGAACCGTGGTTGTTTGGATCATCCACCAGTAATAGTTGTTCTTCCATTGATATGGTTTCAGATGTGCCGGGTAACGAATCCATCACAGATGAGGTCACTCCATTAGCACTTGATGAGCAGCATCAGTCGATATCAGAGGACATATTGCATGAGGAAGAAAGCATCTCGATGACCGAGGAAAACTCTGTTTCCACTGTTATTCTGATCAATTCGTCTATATGTACAATGCAGCGGATTGCTGTTCTTGAAAATGATAAACTGGTTGAGTTATTGTTGGAACCTGTTAAAAACAATGTGCAGTGTGATAGTGTGTATCTCGGAGTAGTAACAAAGCTAGCTCCGCATATGGGCGGTGCCTTTGTAAATATCGGCAGCCCGAGGCCATCTTTTATGGATATAAAGTCCTACAAAGAACCATTTATACTAACTCCGTTTCAAGATCATGTTAAAGAAAGAGAGCTAAATGACTGTGTAAATCATAAACATGGAGAACAGGTGGATCTTCCTGAAAACGGAACTGTTTCTTATAGAAATGAAGACCCAGAGGAGGTGGAGGATGACCAAAGTGAAGATGAATCCATTGATCATGAGTTTGGAGATCACGAGAACCGTTTTCGTTTTGATGTTTTAGACGTTATTAAGGAAAACATAAATGGTAGTGTTGTTGGACATGAACACGAGGTGGATGGAGAAAGACTCTTAGAACTGGCAAATGAAGATGTAGAATTGACTCAGAGTAAGAAAGGTCGCAAGGATAAGTGGGCACAAGTTAAAAAGGGCTCTAAAATAATTGTACAAGTTGTTAAAGAAGGATTGGGTACAAAAGGCCCTACATTGACTGCTTATCCTAAGCTGAAAAGCCGATTCTGGGTCTGTAGTATCACCTACCTTTTGATGTTTTATGTTTCTACCAAAATGTTCTCTACCAATAACTTGTTCATTATCCTGGATGCTGCAGATATTGATGACTCGCTGCAATACCATAGGGATATCAAAGAAAATTTCTGGCGTTGAGCGGACACGATTACGGGTCATAGCTAAAACATTACAGCCTCGTGGTTTTGGCGTCACCGTAAGAACAGTTGCTTCTGGACATTCACTGGAGGAGTTGCAAAAGGATTTGGAAGGTCTGCTATCAACGTGGAAAAGTATAGTGGAGCATGCAAAATCTGCAGCGCTTGCTGCTGAAGAAGGTGTTGAGGGAGCTATTCCTGTTATGTTGCATAGGGCAATGGGCCAAACGCTCTGCGTTGTCCAGGATTACTTTAATGAGAAGGTGATCTATATCAACTTTGCTTGTAGTACTTGGCAAATAAATGAACAGAGTTGTTAACCAAAGTGGAGACCACATATGTAAGATTATTATTTTGGTTTATTTCCAGGTGAAGAGCTTGATAGTTGATTCTCCAAGGACTTATCATGAGGTAAGAGACTCTGTCAGTTGGTAAAGTTGCAAGAATTAGGAATTGTAATATATTTTAGCCTGGACATCTTTCTTATGATTACATTTCCCTACGAAAATATTGTGAATGGATCTGGCATATCTCCTACGAGCTGCATCCAGTGAAATCGTATAGCATATATATGATGAATTGGTTGAAGGTAAGAACTGATTGTAAAATTGATATTAAGGAGGTTCTTGCTCTTGATGAGATATGATCATGTGTGTGCTTATGATGATGCATGAAAGTCTACCTACATAAATAAGTTGAATTTAAGTAATGGGATCAGTGCCTTGCTTCACTTGAGTTGAACAAAATAAACAGGGTGTGTCAACTAACATTTGGCAAGAATAGATTTTTAGGGTATCTAGATTCGTTTTTCTGCCTAGTGTTTGCCATCTACTGATTTAAGAAGTGTCATCCGATACTTAGAACTTCGGTGCATGGTGAACCCTGAATATTAATCTAGTGTATCCGAAAGACTGATATGTTTTTGGATAAATTTTTCCTTGCTTTCTCAAAAAATTAATTCACGTCTCAACTTTTCAATGTTATACCCTACTATCAGGTTACCAACTATCTTCAGGAGATGGCACCCAATCTTTGTGAAAGACTTGAACTATACGGCAAGAAAACTCCCCTATTTGATGAATTCGATATTGAGGGAGAAATTAATAACATTCTCAGTAAAAGGTTAGTAAAGCTCCTTTTGTTGTTTCAATCTTGTCACACACTTAACAGTACGATATTTGTCCAAGCCACTCAAGTTAGTGCTGATAACCCTTTCAATACCCTGAAATGTTTTCCGTAAAGTTTCAACGTTTAAAGTGAGTTAATAAGTCAACTCTCTCTCTCTCTCTCAATATATATATATATATATATATATATATATATATACACATATATATGTGTCTATGTAGTGGCGGAGCCACGGGTGGTGCATGTAGGAGCGACTGCACCCCCCAGCTCCTCTCAAATCGGTTACATTTGTTGGCACATGGAGTTGAAATTCTTCTAAAATTACATTTCCCCCTCCCCCAAGCCTTGACCCATCATTAAAGAGGATTATGAATTGGTTAAGATCCTTGTTGTTGGGCCCTTTTGTCTTAATTTTAGAGCTAATAAGTTAATTAAAGTGTGTAATGGTAAGAGAAATTAGTGAACACTGAACATGATATTATAACTGACCCAAAAGGTGATTTCGTATATTTTGTATTAGTAATTTTAAGAAATATTTAGTTATATGCTTATATTAATTTAATATCCTCATAAACAGAAGTACTGCATGCTTAAACTTTCTAACTAAGAATAAACAACAAAAATAAATTTCATGTGATATATTATATATATGTACGTGTGTGTGTGTGTGTGTACATATATACATAATTGGAAAAAAAATGCTAAGATGAAGGGAGACCAAGAACAGAGCTCACTGTGTCACATAAAATATATATATATATAATTAAAGAATGTGAAGAAAAAAAAAACCCTTTCAGGAATGAAAAAAAAAAGAAAAAGAAAACCAATGCAAGTTTTTTGCCCTTTTTAGAATCCCTATATATATTGAATAAAGGGAGAACTTAATACAGTGTTATTTTTTTTTTCTTATGAACAAAACATTATTAATTATATATTAAACATTTTAACAAAAGAGCTGCAAAATATTTTGCCCCCCCAACTAATATTCCTGGCTCCGCCCGTGTCTATGTGTGTGTCTGTGTAAAAAATTTAGTGGCACTGTGGTACCTCTTTATTATAAACAAGACAACCTTAAGGGTTAATGATTTTCTTAAATATTCTAGTTGCTTCCAGGACTGTTTACTGATTTAAAGAGGCATTGGTTGCTGTGATAGGAACCAGTGTGTTATTTTGTTTTTCAGATATATTTTACAAAAGAAATACACCTGATTTGTATGTGAAGAAGATAAGTCTCCTATATGTTGGAATATCTAGAAAATTCAATAAGAAGTATATATTGCTTGCTCAAAGTCCAGTTCATAGAAAGAAAAAAGATAAAGAATATGTCCACAAGTATCATAACATGGTGACAGTTCCTGTCTTGAATAGATTAGTGCATTAAAGTACTTTTGCATCACCAACCGAAATCACTTTAAGAGGAATACCCACCTAGCGCCTTACAAGAGCCAATGCATGAGTTAGCCTCCAACAGATTGCATTGTCTCTGGCTTTTCGTGCAAAACAGCTCCTGCAGACCTCTCAGTGTCTTCTTGGACATGAGCTGAGAAGATGTTGCATTTTTGTACACAAGAAAAACTGTCCACTCTAAAATGGAAAAGCGGCTTAGATAAGAATCGCTCCTTAGAGCTATGTCCCGAGATTTTGTCATAACACTTTACATTTAAAAGAAAGAAAGACACAGAAACTAGCACAAGAAACAAAAAGATTGTGAAAACCACAAGATCTTGTATATTGTCGGAGAAATTTATGTCGTTCAGTTGTTGCAGGCTGCAAGATGTCCTTCTCTTGTCTGATGCTCTTCAAAATGACTAGTCAAATTCTTCATCATTCTGCAATAGGATATTGGACCATATTTTTTATAATCTCCAATTAACTCATCTTACATCTCTTTCGTTTGCAAATCAAATTCCAATACTTTATGAAAGTTTTTTTTTTCACAGGGTTCCTCTGGATAATGGGGGTTATCTAGTGATTGAACAAACGGAGGCATTAGTCTCTATCGATGTAAATGGGGGCCATTGTATGCTAGGTCAAGGAACATCACAAGAGAAAGCTATACTTGAAGTCAACCTTGCAGCTGCCAAACAAGTAATTCCCATCAAATATCTACCCTTCTTTTTTCCTTTTTTTTTCTTTTTTTCTGTGTGATTTCTGAAGAAGATCCTGAATCATGTTACTCTAACCAATATTTTAAAAAAAAAAATCGGCATTTGTATGTGGTTGCATACGATGCAAAATGGAGTATCTATGGCGTCTTTTAGAAACTCGCGATTTGTTACAATAATGATGAAAGGAGAAACAGAAAATTTGGGCTATTGAGGCTGTTGATGGAGAGCTAATCGCCTGTATGGCTGTATCCAATTACAAGACTTAAATGATGGAATCACTTGTTCATCCTTAGATAGATAAACTATCCTTCCACCCCCAACCTTCTAGGCCAACAACTCACATACTACTTCTCTCTTCTTCAAGTGGTCACTCCTCTCAATTAATAGCGTGGGTGCGCCTATAATCCGATCTACACCCAAACTGCTCCATCAGTTTTCCTTAAATTAAGCTTCCTTAATTTGGGTCCTTGTCGTCCTTTTGTAGGTCCTCCATAATTGCAACAAAAACAAAAACAAAAAACAAACAAAACAAAACAAAACACTTGTGTTATGTGAAAGATGCAGAAAACTCCACTTTGCGAAAAAAAGGGGTGAAAATGCCCATGAGTCATGCAAAATTGCCTAAGAACCCTCTTGGTGACAAAACATAGCAAGCCCCTTTCTAAAAACGAGAGACAAAAAATCTGCTCTAATGTACAAGGGGTTTCACCTATGTTTCTTTCATTTTTTTTGGGGGGGGGGGGGGGGGGTGTCAATCATGCAAAAAAGGGGGGGTGTTTCTTGCCTTATTTTTCAAGCGAGAATGCAAATTCAATGCGCTAGGATCACTTCACATTAAGTGCCGTTTTGATTGAATTAACAATGGTCTTGAGTGAAGGTAGATTAATTCATAAGGTTTTACTTTGACTGGTTAGGTTAACATCATAGACATTTCCCAGTTATGAACGGAAATGAGTAAGCTAGGAGAAAAGGGAGAAAATTCTAGTATGTGTTGTATATTGCCTCTGTAAGGAATCATAATTTGTCGGATATTGAAAAAAGCAGCCTTGTTTCTTAAATTTAAAGATTCCTTAGTAACAAGAAACTCTCTGCATCCTTTTTGGTGCTCACTGATGCATTTATTATGATACAGTGGAATACTACACAATGTCAAAATGCCAATAGAGCACCCCCTCAATTGTGCTTTCTTTCTTTTCTTTATGGTACCTCTGCAAAGATAAATTTTGGAACTAGATTGGCGAAGTAAGATACTTGTAGCTCATCTGCTTAAACTCTAAGAAGAATGAAAATTGCACTTGTACATTTTCTAATGAACTCACCGACACTGTATGTGCAAGAATTTCATAGTAAGTGATCTGCTTCTTGATCAATGTTCGATTGATAAGTAGATCAATACATTTACTTGTATATGATTATTTTACCGTCTCCCTTAACCAAACCTGTCAGTGGAAAACATTTTATTTGGTTATAGATTCATGTTTTTCAGCTACCAGTATTGTTTGTGGCTGACGCTAAATCATACATTCACCCACATGTTAGTTGTGAGCAGATTCTTAGGGTACTCTGATGAGGTTTTTATTATAGTAGAACTCTTATTAGTAATAAACTATTATCTGCATATGAAGTTGAGTAGTTTTTTCTTCGTTTCAGATTGCCAGAGAGTTGAGGCTGAGAGATATTGGTGGAATAATAGTGGTGGATTTCATCGATATGGTGGATGATTGTAAGTATATAAATTCATCTCTCCTGTCACTTGGCATGTATCCCGCTCTCTTTCTGGATGTTGATGATTCGCCTTGTATGGAAATGCTGTATAGTAAAATCCTAAAACATGGAAGGTTTCCACATGATTCTCTTTAGTGCGGGGACGTGATATCTCCTCCTATTATTCGAACACCGTTGAACTTTGTGCAGTCCGATATTGTCAAGAAGCACTACATGTTACGCGTTTGATATTATGAATTCTGTATTAGCATTGCGTATGAACTAGGATTAGAGAGACAGTACGGGACCTTGTAGCCCTCATCCATAAGACCCCCAATTATACAACCTTCAATGAGATTCTATTATTCTCAATCTAATTAGAGGTTTAATACCATGATGCATCTTTTTCTCTTAACAAAAACATTTTGTTCTTCGCACTACTGATATTAAGTAAGGTTTATAACTACAGTTTTATGAGTTGATGCCTTGATGGTATATGAACTTGATTTATGCTCGACAGATTTTAGTCCTTAGTCATTTGTTGCCAAACACCAGAAATGTTACCACATCCTCAACCTATGTAATTTTCCCTGAATGCACTTACGTACTGCTGGAGTGTGTCTTCCAGTTCATCTCTACCGTTTTTATAACCCCTAATCCGTTGTGTTCCTACCCAAATTTGAGATTGCTAACTCATAATGTTTCTAGAAGACAAGTCACTTAAAGAATTTTTTGATTAACATGCAATCTTTGTTGCAGCAAATAAGAGACTCGTTTATGAAGAAGTTAAAAAGGCAGTCGAGAGAGACCGGTCAACAGTTAAAGTCTCTGAATTGTCTAGGCACGGGCTGATGGAAATAACTCGAAAGCGGGTATATTAATAATTCTGATTTTGTTCCCTTTGCTTGATATTGTAGATGTACTTTTACCTGTTAGTTATACAGACAAAGAATGGCAAAGTTGAATAGCTGTTGAATGATTCTGTACTTCCAATTTACTTTAAGTCATGTTAGTTTTCTTTGTAGAAGTGAATTGTACTTGTGGGAAGTTGGGTCAAAGGTGACTGGCCGTAGAGGTTTCCATGTTCCAACTCCTCCCAATGATCACCCTAACCCCCAAAGAAAAAATAAAATTAAATAGGTTTTACATTTTATGAAAAGTCCTACCTCTCCTTATTTAATCAAACTTAAGATAGAAAGCAAATTGGGGTGGTAAACAAACTACTTCTACTCAAGCATGCTGAGAATCTGGGACTGAGATTACTGCATCTGTAACTACAAATTGCATGCTTGGTTTCTGACAACTTTCTGTAACGATTTCTAACAGATTCGTCCAAGTGTTACCTTTATGATTAGTGAACCCTGCACCTGCTGTCATGCGACTGGGCGAGTGGAAGCTTTAGATACCTCTTTCTCCAAAATTGAGCATGAAATCTGCCGACTTCTGGTAACTGATGTTTCTGGAAGAAGTGTAGTCACTATTGAAAGGAATCATTGAATTGATTTTGAATCTATAGATTTTTTCTGTAACTCTACATTCAGTAAATTACTGATAGCTTTAGCACTCTTTCTCAATCTGGAGCAAACTATGCTCCAAATTTTGTTCAAATACAAGGAATAGTCCAGAAAAGCTCAGTTATGTTTTGCGTAAAAACTTGATGTAGATTATATCATTCATGACTTGTCCTTGCATATTCTTCCAACTGTTGCATTCTGGCATTTTATTCCATTTTCCTTCAATTAATTTATATTGGGTGGCGGTGGTATGTTTGGAGCAGTTATTAATTTGAAAATACGTCATATCTTTTACATTCAACTGGATTCCTTTTTCCTTTGTTTTTTTATAAGTTATGATTAGAATCTACTACAATATATTCTTTGTTTTCTTCTGAGTCTTTTCTCCTTTGCAGTCAACCGTGAAACAGAGGGCTGACCCTGAAAACCCCAAATCTTGGCCACGATTTATTCTAAGGGTTGATCGGCATATGTGTAACTATTTGACCTCAGGAAAGAGGACAAAACTTGCACTTTTAAGTAGTTCTCTCAAAGTGTGGATTCTTCTTAAGGTATGGAAATTAAGCCTTTTCTACTAATACTAGTTTCCATTTTTTCTTTTTGGTGTTTTATGGTATTTGTTGCCTTACTGGAAAATAGAAACTTATACAGATGCAAAGTTCTATTTCTCACACATGATGTACTGCCGCCTTTCTTGAATGCATAAATTACATGTTAACCGGTGCATAAATGATGTGTTTGTATCCATTTTTAGCGTTTTGATGTTGTAAAAGGAGATATTTTTTAGTCTAGATTGTAAGTTTCATTCTTAAAACGAAGATGATCTCCTTCCATGAATGTGAATCTCGGTTCCTCACTTTCTTGATGTGATTTTTGTGGAAAGCCTTTTAATGAATGATTCATCCGTCTGAAGCTTATTTTTGTAGATTTGTTCTTAGAAGCAATTGAAAATCTGCTATTCCCTATTTGCATCTCTAGTTTAAAAGTCGGGTCTTTTTGACAGTTTCCAAGGGTAAGCAGCACCTCCTCTTTTTAGTCTTAGGAACCTATGTGGAAATCATAACCAAGTTAAATTTTTATTTTCCCCAAAAACAAGTCAGATAACATGGAGTAATGAGTTACTTAAGCTCTTTCAAGACTCATGCTACTAAGTGTATTCGGCATTAAATTACAACACGGTGACTTTATAAGGAAACATAAGCTAGACTGGAGATCCAGGGAAGGGATCTTATAATTGCTTTTTGTCATTATTTCTGGTGTTTGTTCCAATCTGAACAAAAGAAAATAGCTTATTTTCAAAATATATTACTTCAAAAAGAGTGAAACTTCAGTTTCATGGAAATTGAACCTCTTGCTTGAGTCTTTTCTCCTATTTACTTATCATCTATTATTGCATGTAGAAGAAAGGAAATGCCATCACCATCACATCCTCATGGCTAACACCATGAGCATTTTCTACTTTACAACCTACTTGTTGGTTATTTGCCTAGTTCATGCAACAGATATCTCCACATTTGAGATTAATTTATCTCTTTTCATAAGAAAATTATAACGACATGCGCTTTTACAGCTCGACTTCTTTCTTGCAAATTGTATCCCATGGACTGCCAATTTTTTTTTTTTTTTCGTATACCATCAGGTGGCTGGAGGGCTAACGAGAGGGACATTTGAGCTGAAACCTTTGACAGACGAGAGCAATCAGAAGAACCAAGAAGACCAGGGGGCTATTCCGGTGTTGCGGCAAACAGAGGTAGTAAGGTACATTCCCAATAAAAGAGTAACTCTTCTTCCCATCAAAAAGTGGATAACACGCGGGAAATGATACTCAATACCAGTTGTTTAGAATGTTTGGAGAGTCTATTTTTGGGGTAGGAAATTGTATATCATGGGATTCTGCTGTTCCCTTTTTATTTTTCTTGGCTTCTAAATCATTTGCTAATGTTGTAAGCTGTTGAGTTGGGGCAACATGGTTAGGATTTTGTTTTAATTTCTTATATTTTATTGGTAATTTATTGGTTAGAACATAAGAAAACGGTGACATAAATGCACCGCTTATGTTATTTGACTATTTCTAATTGGCACAATAAAATTCATTTATGCACTTGTCTAGAAAGCCTCAAATTAGTTTTAAGTTCTACTTAGGCTTAGTTTAGTTCCAGAAAATGAAAATGGGAGAAAGAAAAGAAAATGTGGGTTGTTTGGCAACTCAAGAATTTTCAAGAAAATAAAGAAAATGATCGGAAAAGTTTTGATCTTCCCTCTACACAATAGGAAATATGTTTTTTTTAATCAAATCTCAAGAGATTTGAATCTTTCCTTTAAGATATGATGAAACAAACCTTAGAGATTTTTAAAATCAGACTCTCTTTCTTACTCTTAAAAAAAAAGCTCTTTCTTTAATTATGTAAATTTAGCTTTAAATAAAAATGTCAAAACACAGTTTATGCTATTAAAAGAACACTTTAATTGGTTATACAGTAACGAACTTTTTTGAAAAGAATTTAAGGTTTTTAAAACAAGTTGTTTGGCAAAATATTAACTCGGGAGCGACGAGCTCACTATTGCAGTTTCATTTGTCATTTGTGGGTAGCCTAAACAAACGGGACACACGATTTGTCTTCATTGAATTGCCGGTTAAAGCCGCCTTAAGAGTGTTGGATGAGACCGATAGCATTAGCAGAATACAGAATGATGAAGACAAGATGACATTGGTCGCTTTTCTAGCTCGTCTGAACTATCGTGTCGAGGAGAAGTTCGGTCATTTGATAAATCAAGTTGTTGTCGAGAAATGATGGAATTTAGTGATCGCCTAGTCTCTCCTCTCCTAGCGACAGTGGGACATACTACCACTTATTGATAGAACAGGATTTGAACCGCTGGCTTTCTCTGCCTTTGTTCTTAAATTTCTTTTGTTTCTTCCATAGATTTTCGCAGCTATGGAATGCAAGCCTACCTCTACCAATAACAGAGGCTAGAATATTGCAAGTACCTCGTTTTAGTAGTCTAGCATGATTTGCTTCATAGAGCCTAGCACAAAGGGATACTACTTCGTATAAAGCAGCTATTTCTCATAGCTCTATAGTTAGCTGCAACATGTAATAGAGCACGAGGCTTGTAAAAATCGAATCATATAGCCAGGGAAGGAAGAATATTTTTGAAGCCTTAGTCCATACTCCATATTGTAACACGCGGTTAACAATCAAAAAAAAATATTGTAACATCAGTAAATCGAGACGTATCGGATGCATTTTAAAAAAATTGCATGGAACCATGCCTATTTTCCTCTGCATTTTTTTACTTTTCAAAGTGTCTTCCACTCAATATTCTGCAATATTCTGCAAGGAGAGATCACATATTGTGACAATATTAATCGTCTAAGTAGGGAATGCAAGGAACAGCTTAACTGTCCAAATAAGTTGATTAAAATATGAGCAATTTTTATTAGGTTGCCGATATTATGACAATATTAGTTGTCCCGTCCCATCCCCCTTTCCGTTCCCGTCAAGACTGACGGGACGGGATTCTCGCCAGCTGTTAGACAAGAATGGGAATCGTTTTCGGATTCTCGCCTCCAGCGGGAATTCCGCCGATTTCCAATGCCTGTGCAATTTAGAGAGGGTTGGGAGGTTATTTGCTAAAATAAATTAAAAGAAGGTGAATATAAGGAGATAAATAAAACATTCGAGTATAATCGTTAGACAATTTTTTACTTTTAAGTTTTTTTGTGATTTGTGATAGCGAATAGTGATTGTGATTCATTGCGAATGTGATTAGCATTGAATTGTGATTCACAGGTTGTTACTCGTTAATGTCGAAAAGAAGACATTTTTCTAATACGACCCTAAAACCCGAATACGAAGTATTAGAAAAATGCCGATCATCGGAGGAAAAAAATTGAGCAAACATTTTCCCCATTTGTATTCTAAAAATTGGCTGAATTCCCGCAAAAATCCAGCCAACGACGGGATCTCGCGTAGACAGAATCACGACGAGAATGGGTTTCGCATTCCCATGTACACGCAATTTCGTCCCGCTCCCACCCCTACCCCCAAAGCAAATTTTAAAAGTCACTAATTTACCCTTTTTAATTAAGTAAAAGACAACAATCAAGATTCTTACATTTATTCACTCTCTTTGATTGTAGTGATTAGTTATTTACTTATTCTTTCTCTCTCACATGTAGCAATTTGTTGTGGCCGTTGGTTTCTTGATTGCACTTCATTTTCAAGTGACTCTACGTGTAGCTACAATGTCATCTTAAAGCATTGGTAAAATTAGATTATGTGGCGTTTTAACATGTCATTTAAAGTATTTTTAATGGTACGTTATAATATCATTGTATCTAGATGTAGTAACACTTTCTCTTGTGCGACTATCGGATAAAAAAGTGACATTACTACCTTTAGCTACACCACTACAAGTGGCATTTCAGAAAAACGCCATTAAACATAAAAATGCTACAGTTATAACTTAATACTAACATTTTTGAATGCCACTATACGCCATTTTTGATGTAGTGTGAGTTCAAAGTGGATTGCTGACCAATTGGAGAATTGTCTAATTTAGTTCACCTCTATGTATAAATGGGAAGAGTTGTGCATCTGAGAGCACACCAGAAGTTCCCCGGTTGGTCTCCATTTTTATTTTTTTAAGGTGTCCGATGATTGGTAAGGATAAATAGTTAATTTCACACTTAAAATTTTGAACTCACGTACTTTCCAAGCGCATGAAGCGCAACTTTGCACTTGGAGTTGTTGCCTTATGAGGTTTTGCGAATTAAAGTAACACGTGATTTTGATATCAATTAACGGATATGCTACATTAGAACCAGAAATGAACTTAACAATAACGGATATAGGATTTGTTCATCTCTTTTACCAAGAGTTAATTTATCAAAATTTGGGTCAAAGTCATCACAATTTATTGGGTGAAATCTTTAATAATTTATACCGTCAGGGCACTTCTGCGCTATATTGGGATCTAAATCTCTTCCCAGTTCCAAGTCTGGTCCTAAGAGGTTAGCAGTAAAGGTTTTTGTTTCAACAATTCACCAACTTGCTTCAACAAAATGGCTGCTCTTCAGACACAGTTTCCGTAAGTTCATGCCACGCTTCATTGAATCACTTCTGACACGAAAGCATGTAATGTTGAACAAGGAAAGCTTCCCAATTTAAACAGAAGAATTGAGAATTCTGCATCACTCATCATATACCTACTTATAGCATATCAAGAACTATGCAGCTCAAGAAAAACTTCGAGTTTCAACATCGTAATTCAATGAACCTTTTCACATTATTATAAGGAACTGTACTAGCAAATTAGCAAATTATATCATCTGGCCTTGATTTGGAGATCATACAGTTTTAAATGACTTTGATCTTCACACCAATCAAAATTGAGATGTCAAAGATGACGGGAAAACGAACCCTGGACTCCACAAGGAGTTCCCATCAGATTAGTATGAAACAAAATTTTAAAAATGATTTGTGAGACTAAATTACAGAAAATTTGTGTTGGAATATTAAGTCAACAAAAGTCTTTGTTAAAAGGAAAACACAAGAAAAATAGCAAAAATATAAAGCATAGGAAAAAAACTACCATCTCACAACCTTTAGGTGGAACACTTTTCATGCAAAGACGAGCACGATTGCCGCCGATATTGCTGAGCCATACAAATACAGGACTGCCTTTCAATTGTTCTGCAGATCCGGGACTTGACCACCCTTCAGAGACAACCTGCAAAGTAGCAACAGAATTCCATACAATCTCCACTAGTACCTTGTTCGAACCCTGAACGTTTAATTCATCATTCAAAATACCAAGATGCCTGAAGAGGGATGAAAGATGATGTTGATGTATTACTGATAGGAATGGTATTATTCTCTATGATGAAAATCTTTAGTGATACATGATGTCATGGAATGAAACTCTGTATCATTTTTTTTCTGAAATGATATGAAATGGTGCTTGTAACCACCTTCACATGTTGATTGCACCGTAAAAGGTATGGGAGTTCTGATATCCAACAAAGAACATATATAGACAAAAACCACACAGGTTATAGAAAACAACAGAAACCATGCATACTCGATAATGAGTGACATCTCATAATAGGAAACAAAATCATTCGAAAATGGCACTGCATTACATGCATGTATTGTATAGTATAGATGGTCCAACAACATGATTGCGACAAAGTGCATTCACATGTATGAGGAGATGCTATGCTGATGACTTTGATGAATGGATGCATGCAACAGCTGCATGATGCATCCTATCATGAAGTGCATAGAGAACAGAAAACATCCCCTTCCAGCTACTGGTAGGTCATTGGAGGTTGCGCTCCATTCACGCCAGGGGCGCCCGGGTAGCCAAAGTCCTTCCTTCTCCCGAACGGGTTCTTTGAATACGTATCTCGAGGTCAAGGACAAACATCAACCATATGAACCAGAATAAGCACATTATCATAGCCCTCTTTTATCTATTGCCTTCAGCGTTTTAGAAAGAGGGGGGGGGGGGGGGGGGGGGAGATGAGGTCGGATTCAGTTTGATGTTTGCTAGAGTGAGAGCATGCGGTGATTTTGCATTTTATATCCATATGAAGGACTAATTCATAAATAAAGAGAAAAAAACATGAAAGCAGAAGGATATTGAATGCGCATGCCAACAGCACCCGAACTGGGTATAACAGCTCCCTGTAAGGTGTGGTGCACATTAGTGGCACTATTCACATCCTACATGACACAACAAAACTTCAGTCGTTACTACGTCGAGATGAACAGAAGAAATAAAAAGTATAAGCATGAGAAACATCATGCTGAATGATGAACCACACAACTAACCTCAAATTCAATAAAGCAGACAGTGTGCCTTTCCTGTCTTAATACCTTCATCTGCTTGAATCCAGGTTGGCTGCACCAGCAAAAATAGTACAATAAAGCAGTCAATCCTCACAAGTCGCCAGTAGAAAAAGCGATGGTCAACAAACAAGTAACAAGTGTAAATACATACACAGTGAAAATGCCCCGCAGCTCTTCTTCATTAATATTCTCACCAAGATTGCCAATGAATAGGGTATTGCAAGGAGGGTTGTCCTTGGTGTTCTACAAGAAGTATTAACTTTTAATTAAACAAAGATAGCTCAACAAAAAACTAGCAGATGTGTCACTAGTTGCATCTCCTGATGCAAACAAACCTACTGCCAATAAAAACTCATCAAATCACAAACTACAGTCAACTGTATACCTCCCATAACTAATCTTATTCACTCATGCATCAGTAATTTACAGTTAGCCAGTTTGTACTTATCCAACAGTACATAATCTGTTAAAAGTTAGCAGTGAACTGAACAGCAACCATATTACACAGTGACAGATGATAATTGTCTTGAACCATGACAATAGTGGTGTTATTTTAATGAAATTAATTTGATGGACATACAGAAACACTTGTTTAAAAGCCCGTTTTTTCTTTCATGTCACCCCCCCCACCCCCCACCCCCCAAGGCAGAAAAAGAAACTAAGGCTCAACCACGAAATAAATACTAACTCGTCATCAAAATTGGACAATATTGGAACATCGTGAGATATTCCCAAGCTAATGACCATTTGAAGGAAAACCACTGCACATGCCATATGTCCCATGAGTACTTTGGTCAATAATCAGAAATCTTTACTTAGATTTACTGGATAAAAACTATTATCATCAACGCAAATGGAAGAAACGAAAGCTTGGAGAAGGGCTTAACCTGAACAGGAACATAACTGCTTGGTGCCGGAACAGGAGCTGGAGCAGGCATTGGCACTGGGGGAACTGCATAGCCTGCATATGGATCATAAGGTGGAGGTGGTGGAGCCATGTATCTGAACCCGAAAATATTGTAAATGTCAGTAAGAGAAACCTTGCTTTAAAGTTTCAACAGAATCATAAATCTAGTTCAAAACCTCTGATTCATCAACAAAATTCAGTATATTTTCCAACAACAAAGATGGTCTTGTGAAAGCAAAGTTTTTAGAACCTAACATACCCGTGTGGGCCCCAAACAGCTGCTGGGGGAGGATGGAAAGGAGACGGTGAATAAGCAGTGTGCGTATAATCACCACCAGTTCGCATGCGTTTACTTTGGTCATAAGCATTTGGATCAGCAACTATCCCTGTCCACCAACAAAAGTTAAAAGGGGGAACTGGAAACAAAATGAAAGAAAAGTGAAGGACATTGGCTCCACGAAAACATCACGAGAAACCTTGAAAATCACCTTAACAAATGACATGCTATTCAAACAATTATGTTCTGATGAAGGTTCAAGGAGTTTTCAAACTAATAAGTTTAATAACTGAAACAAATGAAACAATGCTAAAGTCTTCCAAACTAAATAACTTTTTATGTTTTCTTTTAATTTTTCTTGTGTTTTCATTTATTCAATTTCTTTTTCCAACTCTCAAGAGATCTACCACCACACATTACCCCTCCTCTCCCAGTTCTTTTTTATTCCCTTACAACCTTTCAAAACACCTACTTACCCCAATCTTCCGTCTTATCATTTCTAAATTATGTTTCTACTCATTCTCCTAACTTTCATGATTCTTCTCTATCATTTTCCACAAGCATTCTAGTTTCCTTCTTTTCCTTTGTTTTGTTAACTCCCTTGAGCTGCTTAACCTAGTATATTACGTTGCTTGTGAAATTTCAATTCTCATCATCAGCAAAGTCTTGCTCCATGTGTCTACGCTGTAAAGTCATCGGCATCCCATCCTCGCTGTAGAAAAACATTTAAAGTCACAGGGATATGGGAACTTGGCTGCAGATCTGCTAAGTCGGCGAGCCTTTCTTATATTATGACGTGCTGGAGATGAAAAAACGAAAGGAGACAATAGAAGCAACTATCTCGCCTTGCCATCTCCAAAAGAGTTCAACATGGGCATTTTGTCGTGTTGAACACCGAGATTTTAGCTTTTTCCTACTTGATGGAAATGCAATGTGCAATGCCAAAACATGCGTAAGCTGTCACTGGAAAAAGCACCCTCCCTTTCTCCAGCGATCCATGCATT
Organism: Linaria vulgaris; assembly: GCA_948329865.1. NCBI lineage: Eukaryota > Viridiplantae > Streptophyta > Magnoliopsida > Lamiales > Plantaginaceae > Linaria > Linaria vulgaris. Next base: position 82,795,048 of record OX415253.1, read on the forward strand.
CTAGGTAGGTTATTATTTTTCCCTCCAGCATAAATTTAAGGCACTACTTTCCAAGCTAGTTTACTTGCCTTCAATCCAGACGTAAATATTTACAACACAACAAAACATAGCGTAACGATAACATCAGTTCAATTACTTTAACATAATTAAAACAGCAGCAGGTTTTGGGTACAACGTATGCAAAATATATACTAAAATCTCACGACACGCGTCATAAATTCCGGTAATAAGAGCAAATTGAGCTCACCCCTTTTCACAAAAAGATTCTTCTTTGCCATCTCTGTATGCAACACAGACTTTGACTCCGCGTCAAACACCATATCCTAATCCGTCCAAAACATTTCAAGATTACAACTAGCGACATTTAACTTCCACGGCATCAAAATTAGAGCAAAGTAAAGGAACAACCTGAAGCGCGTCCTTTGCAGCAAGAGCATGCTGCTGGGTGGCAAAAAGCGCAAACCCCATCGGATGCTCCCCTTTGAAGTTCACCTGCGACGCCTCGTACCCAGGCAGCCACCTCAGTAAATTCTGCAGCTCCCTCTCTTTCACATCCTCCGGCAAACCCGAGATAAATATGGTCCGAAGCTGTAATAATAGCACAAATAACTCCATTCATTCCTCCCAACAATAACTCATAGTAACTAAAAGCACTACGCGAAACCCTAAACCCCAATGATACAAGTACTAATCATCACGAGTATAGTCATTAACCAATAATCTTCGAATAAAAGAGCATTAATTAATAACGAGTAGTGTTGACAAATAAGGCTAATCTTGAAAACCTAAACCCTAGAATGATATTTACCTCGTCTGATAGAGAACGAGCTGCGGAATTATCCATGGGGATTGGGGAAGGGTGAGCATGAGGAGGAGGAGCCGGTGCTACGGCGGAGGGGACCGGTGGTGGAGCGGCGGCAGGCGGCCATTGCTGGTGGTAGGGGTGAATTCCATTGCCCGCCATATGTGGAGACTGGAGAGAGATCAATTAATTTTATTGTTTCTTTTAATTCTGAGCTGTTATTTGTTGGAATTTATATATATATATATATATATATATATATATATATATATATATATGTGTTAGTTTTTAGTTTTTACTATCTGTGTGGACTAACAATATTATTATTTGTTAAAAAAAAAATATGTGACGCCTTCTATAATAAATAGTGTATTGGTATTGATCTTGCCTGGTCCAACAATATTTGAGTTTTAACTATTATTATTAATAACTCTTTCACTTATTCTTGCATTACTTTAATGATCTTTTTATCTTATACATGTGTGTGTAAACTACACTGGAACTCATCATGCACCGAATGAACCAAAAATATTGATGGCATAAGAAAACGATTCCTTAATTCAGACTCACTCCAATAAAAAACATAAAAATAAAAATTAAAGACTCAAGAATGACTCGATCTAACTTAACCAAATAAAACATAAAATCCAAAGAAAGAAACTCAAATAGACTTATTCTTAAGATAAGACATAATAAACAACATATGCACCCCTTAAGATCTACAATGTCCTTATTCTACAGGCACAACGACTAAACGAAACATAAATACAAACAAAGAAAAGTAAAATTAAATTCTTATGGCTCACCTTGTGTCGTCATAATCATCGACATCAGCACCACTAATGCCGCCAAATAGCCTCTGAAATAAGGCTCGAACTTGGGTTGCGATTTCATCCTGTCGAGAGGGCCATCTCCTACTGGTTGTTGACCAAGACGCCTATCATATGTCTCAGCTCTGTCAGCTCCTGTCTCGTCTGATCCTCATAATTTCGAGGTGCTCCATTATGATCTCTACAACTGTGTTGTGGTGATGTAAATCTCCCTTTACATCACCAGCCTCTTGTTCAACATGGTTCAATGCTCTATACACGCTCAATCTCCCAATGGTGGTAGTGTTGATGAGGCTCATGAGATCAATCAAACGGTCTATGGGGCGCTAAAGACCAAATTATTTTTCATAGTGAAGTGATGGTAAATGAAAAGAGAAGACCATTTGTGTTACCCGGATGTGTGTGCTAAAAACCGCGACGAATGATCTCTCGGGCTAGTCCGGATGTCGTGAACTAGGTTGTAGAGCACACATGTTCTACCCTCGGAAATCCCTTTAAAATGAATAGTCGACGTGATGTTAGTTTGCAAGAAGAAAAATAGAAATAGGTATAGTATTTGTAAATATCTAGCCTTTATGTGGGTACTCACATGTTTTAATAATATCAATAGTTTCAGTTTACACATATACATAAGTCTAAACTTATGTATAAATAATATATTAATTTCAAGTAGTGTGATTTTATTTGACTATAGTTGTGTATTTTATATTAAATTTAAGAAACTGCCATCAACTAATACATTTTTTTTAGTATTGAATCTTTTTTTTTATAAAATCGAGTTAATTGTGTATGTTGTAGTTTTTATTGTTTTAATGAACGACAATGTTGGATTTGAATGCTTGATTATCGAAGAGTTTAATATTTAATTATTGAATGTGAGTTATCATGGTATTTAAAATTTGAATTGTGTGGCATACAAATCTTTTATTTTACAGAATTTACTAGCTTGCTTTAAAAGTTATGAAATATGAAAAATACATGAGATAAGAGTACACACTATCCGTCTCGTACCCTCATACAAGTACGTATGAATGAAAATTAGTGGAGAATACCCATTTTCGCAAGCGATGGTATCCATATGTGGGTACCATATTGAAGAAACCTTCCGTCGCCCACCCCAATAGGCCTTATACATGATCAATTTAAATAATGTAAAGAAAATGTCTCCAAATATGCAACAATACACATAAGCTAAATAAAATATGATAAATTTGAAGTTACTGTGCAACACCAATTTAATAGCAAAATAAACGTCGATGTTCGGTTAGATATAAGATATTTAATATTAAAATATAAATTATGGAATTAAAATATAGTTCACTCTAACTGTGGTTTAAATTCCGACCAAAAGTATTTTGTTATAATATATTTCTAATTCCGTGACTCCTATTGTTGTACCATAATTTGGTAGTTTGTACTAATAGCGACCAATTACAACATGACAAGTGACTAACACGTTGAAACTGACAGCGCGCCAAAATTCAACTCCCTAAATCGGTCATGGCACTTAGGCCCATCAACTGACCCATGTACTATCTCTTCTGGCCGCAAACAATCTCTTTGCTCACGAACAATCTATTTTGGCGGTGAACAATCTCTTTGGTGACTCAACCCATACAAGGCCTATCATGTAGCCTATAAATACCCACTATACTCATCATTAAAGGGACACATTTTTCTGAGAGTTTTCAGACCACGCACTATCTCTTTGTGCACTATCTCATTTATTTTGCATTATTATTTGAGTTATAACATGTTTATAGTCTAACACCTCAACGTGCATCAACTAACTTATGCATAGGTGAAACGCCGGGTTAGTCACGGTTTAGCTCACGTGTCGTGTTTTTCAGTGCATGGTTCTCAAACTCAAAACTAACTTAGGATCAATAGGGAACTTGAATTAGTCTGACGTTCAATGATTAGACAACAGATGAAAGAAACAAATCAATGACTAACAAATTTTAAAGAGTTTTTTCGAGGCAATTAAGGAAATCTTAAATAACTAGAAATATGATAAATTCTTATATAAGAACAATTTTGATAGTTTACAAGTATGCTCGCTAAACAACACTTTTTGTTTTGGCAATTTTCGATCTAAAAAGAATCTCAATATTTACCAAACAAGATAAAAGATAAATGGAATAATGGAAACTTTAATGTAAAATACTATGGAGTAAAGGATCGGCTTAACCAATCTAATTTGCTTTAGCGTAATGAACATGGTTAGGTGTCCATTTACTACTACTCAGTGAGATTATGACAACATAATCAAGATCCAATCTTAAATATTTGTACAACCAATTCTATCATTTTCACAATAATTCATTTTGTTGGAAGCCACTACACATCATACCGGATTGTCCAGATTCTCCGCATTTTCACTATCGCCACTCCTTTGGATGTTTTTATCTATCTGCCCCAAATATTTTCTTGTCTAAATACATTATGTAGGATTGATTTATGAGCTATATTATGTGAATCGTCCAAATCCTTTTATTTGATCATCCAAAATCTTTTGGCGATCTTTCACTTTTTATTATGATTTGAGACTGACAAACTAAAAAAAAGAAAGAGAAATAAGAAATAAATAATTTTACAAAATAAGATAGGGTCCTACTACATAATAAAATTAGTAGTATTTTCATAGTCCCACATAAAAATTGTTGGCCGGGGTGGTCACAAGCTTAACTGAACGCTACTACATAATAAAATTAGTAGTATTTTCATAGTCCCACATAAAAATTGTTGGCCGGGGTGGTCACAAGCTTAACTGAACGCTATTACATTCATACTTCATGTTTCACACTATATTAATATTTATCATCACAACCTCATACGAAAGTACCATATATAATTTGGAGTAATACTTTTGTATCGTGTGATTCATGACATAAAATTCTACTTTCGAAAAATCACATCAATTCAGAGTTTTCAAGCTACTAATATACGTAAATTCTAAACTTTATATACACAAACTCGAAAGCATATCAAAATATCAAATTAACAATATTACAACAACATTGCCCAAACATCCAACAACTTAAACAAGTTCACAAAAGTCAAGACCTCACATTCCATACATAATTGAACTATTTGGGTGGATTTTTGAAACAAATAATCCTTTTTATAAAATCAATTAATTGGGTTGCCGGTCTGGACCGATTATTTTTAGTAGTTGTTTGTTGATTTAATCGGCACCAACAGTTTATTGATTAACACGGTTCAACCAACCAATTTTAAAAATACAAAAAGATAACAAGAAATAATTATACCGTAACCCGTAGGTGTTCCAAGACGAATGAATGAGGAAGCATTTAGTCGGAATCATGGATCAAGATTTTGGTTTGTACTTCTTGAAATTAATTTGACATTATATAATGTCTGCTAATGAGTACATCGTCATACTAATAAGTTGCAAGTGGAACAAGAAAGTGGTATAAGGCTACAGTTTGCTCAGACAAAATGTCCCTTCTAATTTTTACTACTATGTTTTGTCAACATCGTACCTTAAAGAATTTTTCTCTATTGTCACACTTTTTTGCTTGTAGGCTTTATTTATGTCTAGCTATCAAATTAGCGTAGAAATAATTTTGAGTTTCACTTTCATTGTGCCGAAATTCCAACGTTTATGAAAAAATTCAGAATTTGAGCTTTGATTGAGATGAAGTTTTGACTAGAAAAAACTTAATAAACTGAATGGTGGGAAAAATAAGAATCAATGTGTTAGGTACTCGTCTATTTTAGTTTGCGGCCATTTCTAATTAAAAGATTAACTACCGTAATTGTCGGAAAATTACAAATGTAAGTAAAAGTCCACATCGCATCCTTAATTCATATGTCCTAACTCTTACACCAAATGGCAACCTTAGGCTCAAGTTTGTTTGCCAGGAAAATAAGAGAAAGAAAAGAATACGAGGTTTTCCAGTGGTTTTACAAGTTAACATTTTCCGAGAAAATAAAGAAAATCTTTGAAAAAGATAAGAAAATATATTCATATCAGAAAAAACCTACAAGTATCTTTAACCATTTCTCAGGAAAATCAGTATACAACCAAACACATGAAAAATAAGGGGAAATTTTATTATTCACAAAAAATTCTCTGGAAAATCTTATTTTCAATAATTTTCTCCATTTTTCAGGGAACCAAACTGAGCCTTAAATAATGATCTTTTAATTAATTTAAAGTGACTAGTATAATGAAAAAGGCAATATATCTAACTCAATTGGAGATAGAAAAAAAACACCATCACAAAAATACTACGATTTTGAAAATTCTTGGCGTAAATGAGAATTTAAATTTATTAACAAAAATGCGAATGGATCTTTTAATACGTCTGAAACCATCCTTACTTTGCGACCATCCTGTAAATACTTTTGTTGACGGGATTCCCTCTCGCAGACTCCGCCAACTTCGTCGAATTAAATTCTGAAGTCTTAAGTCTTAAGCACTTAAAACATGAAAAAAAATAAGAGTAATATATGAAGCCATAATTTTAATCGGATACAACGAAGTATACTACACTCATTGAAAAAAGAAGAAGTATATTAATATTAATAAAAAAATCTTTTAAAATAATAATAATATTAGATCGAAATCAAAATTGGAGAAAATGGCACATCAGGCGCTACTTCTTGGAAACTTCCTCTTTCTTGCAGGCCCATAAGAGAAAGACACATCTTTCCTCTTTTTTTATTGATGCCATTACAGATTTTCTAACTTAATTCACTTCATTTTCCACAAATTTCTGCAAAGTTTATTTCTTTTTTTCTTTTTATTTTAAATTCAATAATTTCAACGGTTGTGCTGTTCACCTGAAGCAGTTTTTGTGGGTTCAGATCTTTAGAGTCAGTTGAATAAAGAAAAGGGAGCAACTTTTGATAACTGTAAAAAGGTAAAGTCTTGAACTTTATCATTTTGCTTTTCTTGTTTTGTCTGTTTATGAATTTTTTATTTTTTCAGATGTCTTACTTTAGAGAATCTTGATCTGGGTCTGTGTTAATGTGCTTACTTACTTAAAGGATGATTGTTAGTTTGAGATTGGTAGTTTATGTTTTGTTATATACTATGTTGTAAATTGATCTGGGGTTTGGACCATTTTCTTGTTATCCATTGGCATTATATATTGACCAGGTTTGACTTGATGTTGAAAATGCAAGATTTTCATACTTATCTGTGTTAGATATGTTGATTTGGTTTGCTCTTTTGTAGGAATCTGCACTGTCATTTATATGACATAAGTGTTTGCTGACCACGATTTAGTGCATTTGTTTGCTAATCTTGATGCATTAATGCTTTTTTTTTTGCCCCTTAATGTTTTTATGCCTCGGAGAATCATGAGGCTAGTATGGTATTTCAGTATTTACGGAATGTTGTGATCTGGAACTTTATTGTGAGCTTTAGTGGATGGTAATACTTTGAGGTTTTCATGTAAACTTGTGGCCCAATCTTGGTTCTTGTAAGTAAAGCGTCAGTCATTGGCAAAGTTGTTGACTATTAAGTTATGCGTTGCTGATCTTTTCCTATCAGGAGATAGCCATTGATTACCAGAGATGGGAGCAATAGAAGAAAAGGCGGACCTTGAATCAGATGAGGAGATCCCTCTAAGTGCGTCTCAGACGGCTAATAAAATGCGTTCTTTGAATTTTGAAACGCCTCATATCTTGTCGAGATTTTCAGGTTCTTGGGTTATGAGAAAAGTGAATCGAGTTAGTGTTCTGAGGAGTATATACATTGTCTTGATCAAAGCAAAGATCAACGTTTTGCTCCCTTTTGGGCCGCTGGCAATTATCTTACATTATACCACAGAAAGACATGTAAGTAAAAGCAAAACTTGTCCAAAGAAAACAGATAATTAGGATAACCCAATGATCTTCTGTTTAACTGTTTGTCGAATGATGCTTTTGTGATATCTGATGTCGTGCATTTTAGGGATGGGTGTTCTTCTTGAGCTTAGTGGGTATTACTCCTTTGGCAGAGCGGTTAGGTTATGCAACTGAGTGAGTACCTTCTTGACAATGCGACTTTTCTTTTACTAGTTTCACTAGCCTTTTATGCTTAAAAGCTGATCTAGCTCTCCTACAATTGTCTTGCAGGCAACTTGCATTTTTTACCGGACCCACAGGTAGATTTTCTACGTTTTCTTTTCACATCGAATTATTTGAATTTCCAAATGTTAGACATAATCTGTATATGTTTGTGGTGGTTGCGAATTGTCCGTTTTTGGCAAAATAATTTAAAGGTGTTGGAGGCATATCATTTTCCCGTTCCTCTTGATTGTTACTAACTAGATTAATGGGACTATGAGATGAATGACTTTAAGATGTTAACATTTGTGGAGATTAAAGAAGTCCTGAGAACCGATGTTGCCAAGACACATCCGCGCTAATATATTCTAATTGAATGTAATATAATGCTGGGATCAGCACTATATTGCTGTTACTAACAGGCTGATTTTGGTGAAATGAATCTATAGAGCGAAAAACCTTGTCTTATTTGAAATGAAGTTGGTTTGTGTTGGGAAAGAAATGAATGTTGGCTTAAACAGACTCATGTGGCTTCTTGAAGGTTTTATTACGGCATTTATGTTATACGGGGAGCTTTATTAGGCTTAAATTCTGTTTAGTATTTGACTTGGTGTAGTTTGTACACAGACAACAGCACAGCTAATCCTTCAAGCCTAATTAATCGCATAAGGCTATATGAACCAAACAAGAATCATGTTGAGCAGGCTCATAATTTTTATTTCACCTCATATGATTTATAGTTGAACAAAGCTTCTTTATTTAATACTTTGGCGACTATATCATTGTAGATCATCCCCATCAACGTTTTCTTGGATGTTCTTTTGTTCATTTAATAATTGTGAGGAACAGACATTCTATGTGGCTCGTGCTCTGACTGCTCTGCTCCTCCCCACCTCCCGCAGAAAAATAAGAGGGTGACCTATTTAATAAGAAATACTGGAATCGCCTTAGTTCAATCATGAAAGGCATGGGAGTCTTTGGGTATAAAGAAATATTCTCTTCTTCTAGTCATCAAGCCCTGATTTTTGATTGAGAGTGATGGGAATTCAATATAACAACTTGTCCCGCAGAGAAGTGGCCATAAACTGGACAGTAAGACCAATTTGAAAAATAATTTAATGTAATCTAGAAGTTCAATAATATTCTTATATGTAATACCGCCATCATAGACACTTGCAGTAATATACAGAAAGGATTAGAGCCCTGTATTGTGGTGGATTGTGGTGAACCCCCACCAATCCAGATCTGCCATGACCTGCATGTGTATTTGAAGAATTCGTGTAAGGAGGTTGCGCGTCTGTGTAGACCGTACACATAAGCTAGAAGGATAACTTGTTGCGATTCTTATTTTGCCCATGTATACTGCAACAAACAATTAGAATTAAATGGGCTGTTGTTGACGTAGGTGACAGTAAACATTAAATTTGTGGAGATAGAATTCCTTATATGTTCAATTTTTATTTCCTGTCCAATCCAATATAAGCGTGTGTGTGTGTATATATATATATATATATATATACTGTTATATATTCCCTTCACCAATGCTCTCTTTTGTTTAAATCTACAGTTGGTGGCCTTCTAAATGCTACATTTGGAAATGCTACCGAGATGATTATCTCTATGTATGCATTGAAGAACGGGATGTATAGGGTTGTTCAGCAATCATTGCTTGGTTCCATCTTATCAAATATGCTTTTGGTGCTTGGATGCGCCTTCTTATGCGGTGGGTTGGTTAATCATCAGAGAGTTCAACATTTCAATAAGGTGTGATCCCTATATTAATTCCCAACATTCACTTGCCTTTAAATCTCCGAGTTTTGACCAAGAAAGCATAATAGCAGTGAGTAACGGAAAATTAACGGTTTAAATTGTTTCAGGCCACAGCCATTGTGAATTCTGGTTTGTTGTTAATGGCCGTTATGTGCATATTGCTTCCAGGAGTGCTCCACTTCACCCATACAGAAGTGCATAAGGGAAAGTCAGAGATAGCTCTTTCACGAGTCAGCAGCTGCGTAATGCTGATTGCTTACGCCAGCTATCTCTATTTTCAGCTCAAGAATCAGGACAACTTATATAGTTCTCTTGATGAGGTACAAAACTGAACCATCTCGAGTCAAACTAAGTTTTACTGTTTGTTCTTAAGCCACATCTGGACAATCACAAGCTTTCTTTTCTGATGTTGGGCAAACATGTTGGAGGACTTAAAAAACATGAACGTGTCTGAGTGCTATGTGCAGCTCCCCTGGTTTAATTGACCGAGTAGTTTTTCTCCCTGGCATTTGCTACAGGGAAGGGAGATTGTCGAGGAAGATCCCGATGAAGAAGAGACCCCTGAGATTACCCATTGGGAAGCAATCGTGTGGCTTGCTATTTTGACTTTGTGGATATCTGTTTTATCTGGATATCTTGTTGATGCAATTCAGGTAATATTATAATATACCATGTAATGGTGTTTAAAAACTCTAAAAGTAGGATGTAAGGATAGGGAAGACAAATAAAACAAGTAATACTAGCATGCTGAGCTACGACTCTGAAAGAAAAAGCTCTTTCTATTTACGGAATTTTGATACCTTCTTCCTGGAAGTTGTGCCTGTTAAATCCAATAATATCGTGGAGTTAAATAACGTTACACAATCATCTATGAGTTTAGTTGGTAGCAGTAAAAACAAAGAGAATTGGCAGCTTAAAGATACTTGTGTCTGATTACTGACGATCTCAAAGCATTTCTCTATAAAGTACTTAAGAATTAATAAGTTTTCCTAAAAAAGAAAAAACACATTCAAGTATGACAAATACAAAAAGAAAAATTTACATTTACGATCATAATTTTAGAGGTGACTCCTGACTTCTGATTTCGGCCACCGTACTTAAAATTCTTGGATGTGCATTCTTTCGTTATTTCATCAATAATTTGTAAACTAGGAACTTGCATGAACAGTGAAACTGATTTTTGCACTGCCATCTCTTCCAGGGAGCATCTGATTCAATGAACATGCCTGTCGCTTTTATTAGTGTCATTTTGCTTCCTATTGTGGGGAATGCGGCTGAACATGCTAGTGCTATCATGTTCGCGATGAAAGACAAGCTTGTGAGTGTTGAAGTGGCATAGGAATCTGCCCAACCATTTATTTCAAGTTTGTGGTGTTATTCAGCTAACTTTGTTCTTTTCCAGGATATTACTCTTGGAGTTGCAATTGGATCATCAACGCAGATATCCATGTTTGTGGTAGGTCATTATAAACTCCATCACTTTTCAAAGGTTTATGGGATTGCTGAACTTACCTTTGGATCAGTGATAATAAAAAGATAAAAAAAAATGGTTTCTTTGTTTGTTCTTGGTAACCTATTTTTTAAATTATCTTGATCATATAGAGTTTTTGAAGATTATTTTGCGAGCTTATGTTGATATATTGGCAAGCTTATGTTTCTCGTACTTTTACAAATGCAGATTCCATTTTGTGTAATCGTTGGTTGGTTCTTGGGAAAGCCTATGGATTTGAATTTCCAACTCTTTGAGACTGCTACACTATTTATCACTGTGTTAGTGGTGGCATTTATGCTCCAGGTTGGTTCCCTGTAATTTTTCGTGTATCCCTTATTTTGTATGATTTTGAGAGACTACAGGAAAAGCACAACTGTTTCTCCATCACTTCATTTCCCACTCCTCTCAAGTCTGATGGAGGGCTTCATCGTTATTAGTTTATTTTGTGAAGCGTCTTTACTATTTTTGCTTTTATTGATGCAGGAAGGGCAATCTAACTATTTTAAAGGTTTGATGCTTATTCTGTCCTATATCATTGTCGCGGCGAGTTTCTTTGTCCACGTTGATCCTGCCACTGGTGAGATTCCTGGTTGACTTTTGATGGTTTTACTTACAATACACAGTCCGTGATTTTCAATTTGCACATGATTACACTGATTTGGTTCCATTTTGCTCGCATGGTTGCATGTGATAGGCCGGTTTTGCACTTTCGATTTCTGTTTTCGATATAGCTTCAGCATATACCCTTAATACCCAAATAAGTAGGTAGTAAGCAGAAACTGTCTGTTTGCATAAATATTAAATCTTGGAAAATGGCACCTCTGCGCGAAAATGGTACGCCCTATTGGGAAGTTTGTTTATTTGTTCTCCAACAACATTCCGAAGTTCCAACTAGAAAACGCCGAAAGCAAGACCAACCATAATGAACCATTCTTGGTATGTCACAATTTGTGTTGTAATAAAGAATTACAAGCAAAAATAAAGCTACTCGAAGATGCTCATGTAGAGCTCGAATATGTGTGTAAGGCAACAAAAAAAACTAGTCTATGCTGGAATCTCCATGCCACTCGCTTTCAAAAAATTACGTGCTAAGCTTTATAAAGAAGTTGCAATCTGCACCAGAGGAGCATATCATAGATTCATCAAATACATATATATATATACTTTTTTTTTTCAATTAATATATAATAGATTTGTTGATGAAGTTGGACTAACAACTCCTCACTATGTGCAGATGATGACTGAGCACATGGACTCACTGTGGCTGTCATTGTAAAGCAAGCTATGATTCCTGCTTAAAGAACCGCCCAAGTCAGATTCTTGTTTTGTTTGTGACGCCGAGTTTTGCTGCGTCTCCCTTTCACAGAGGTTCAAGAGATTGTGCTATCTTGCTAGTGAAAAAAAAAGGTCTTCGTAGTTGTAGGAACTCAACAGCCACATCTTTCGACCCGACTTTCATTCATATATTTATGTTGTATGTTACTACTTGTATCTTCACAACCAGTTCGTCCCTTTCGGTAGGGGAGTGAAAATGAAAGTTTTTTTAGTCTCTTTTGTTTCACAGGTAGGTCTAATTTAAAGCAAAGAACATAGGCTTATATTTTGAACCACTTATTATATAGTTCTTTCATGAAATTTTGTTATGATATGGATCCCCATTTTGGTCAAATTTCGTTTATATATACACCAAATTAAAGGAGGGGAGCATCTTTTTTAGTAAAACTAAAATTGAATCCACCAGAAAAGAATTAAAGTAGGCTAAATATTAAGTAAAATATAGTGATAAATGATGGCTTGCCAAAAAAGTCAGAAAATGAAAATTGACGTCGCACCTTCTCTAGATCATGTAAGAAAAATAGTAAGAGAATCTTATAAAACATTGTGTAATATTGCAAGTTGCATTTGTTGACAACCTTACAAGTCCCAAATAAGGCTTGATAATTGGCAACATGTTGAGAAAAATAATGAAATCATAAAATTGAAACAAAGCCTTTTGCCAACTATGCATTTATAAACGCATCCCTATTTAATTTGTTCAAATTGTAATTTTATACCTGTTAAAAGTTTTAACAATGAAATTTATCAAAACTATCTGAAAATTTCAGTTCTCAATTTTTCTCTGTCTATTATTCCGTACTCCCTTTGAAATGGTATCCCGAAAACGTCATGGTGTAATTAATTAATACTTTACTTATAAAAATTTAATTAATAAGACTTAGATTTTTTCCTGATGATTCTAGTTCTTATCTCGGCAGTTTCTATAATAATAATAATAATAATAATAACAATAATTTTTTAACTTAATCAAACGTTAGACTTTTTCTCTAATAAATTATCCTTTATTAATTTATCAAATTTGTTTACGCATACACCCAAGTGGCCTTGCGATTGTTCAAAGCCAATTCAATAACTCAAGGCCGACTTGCACTATATTTGCAACATACCACTTTTTTGTAAGATAGGCTTTATTTGGAATTAAAAAATGATGATGCATTTGAATAGATAAAATACTTGAATTTTATGTGGCTGGCTGGTGTCAAGTTCTGTTGTGTACTTTAGGAAAAATGGATTCGAATCTTTGAAAATGGAAAAGGAATCATAATGCAGAAATTGACTTTTGAATTAAATGGAATAGGATTGATGGCATTCAAAATGCGCAATCATCATAGATTTTATGTAATTGGCCGACCATTGCTAAGTAATGACTGGTGAAAATGATGGGGTGGGATAGGGCAGGGAAATTATACTATGCAACCGTTGTATCGATTCCAAGAGATTTTTCTTTTTCTTTTTTCTATTCAACGTAATTCTCATTTGGTTCATATTACCTACAACAATTAATTGAATTTACAAGTTTGGTTGTAGTCAGGTAGACGCATAGCCGTTCGCTTTCAATTGGTCTAACCAAGAGGGGTGGGCTGATGAGGTACTTTTTAAGCTCCTCGAAAGCTTGAAATTTTAACAAAAGTAGCCCCATAATGATTCACTTTATCAATTTTAGTCCCATAATGATTCTAGTTTTAATTTTGGTACCATAATGAATTTTTTGTTTTCAATATTGGTACTTTCGGCGAAAATCACCAAATTTCGCTGGAACTTAACATGTCCAAGTCACGTGTGTGAGTTTTTGAGGATCTTTTTGTCAGTTTAATTGTTTCCAAACTTCAGAAAACCCAATAAAACACCTTAAACCCCCAAAGTTATTAAATTTATAAGTCGTAATTCTTCCAATTTCATTTATAAATTCCAATTTCTTGATACAAAATCCACGTCCATTGTTTATAAATATTTGAACTGACGAAAAGGCCCTTAGAAATTTGCACACGTGACACGCACGTGCTAAGTTCAGGCAAGAATTGGGCGATTTTCGCCGATAGTACCAATATTGAAAACGAAAAATTCATTATGGTACTAAAATTGAAACTAGAATCATTATGAGACTAAAATTGATAAAGTGAATCATTATGAGGCTATTTTCGATAAAATCCCCGAAAGCTTTCTGGCACTACTGGTTCCAATATTTGCTACATGCGTGACGCAGTGCAACAAAAAACTAAGATGAAAATATTTCCCTAATTATAGGGCTCTAGCATCCGTATATTAGTCGAGCATTTACACTAATAATCAAAATTTAAAGTATTACATTATCCTACATTAGTAGCATGGAATCATTTCTCGACGAGGAGTGGAATTATTTTAGCCAATGGGTGAGACATGATATGATAATGGTGTAAAGAGCTAAGCAACATCCAAAGTGGGTTGGGTTAGATATGTTGTTGCTCTGTTGATAACAATTATTTCATTTTCCCACTATAATTGCTTATATCATTTTCCACCCTTATTTTAGTGATCTGCAAAGGGACTATTTGATGGGACTAAAATATGGACCTACTGTTATGACTCACCATATTTTTAGATGTTATTGTATAAGTAAAACGAATAATTATTTGAAAAAAAAAACCTAGTTTTTCCATCGGATACTTTCTAGGTTGAGTAACCACCAAATTCACCATGATTAGGTTAGACCATAATAATTTTTGTTTCCGCTAAATAATTAGGAGAAAAATCATTTTTGGTACATAATTGTAAAGTAAAAGCGACAGAGTTATTTTATAATATGTTCTCTATCTAATTAATAAAGACAAAACGCATGTCCTCGTTAAAGTAAAATCTAAGATATGATTTTGAAACTTACTTCAAGTTGTATTTATTTTCTTGGTCATATAATTGCCACTCTGCCAAACGAGAGAGAAGATTAATTCTTAAAGAGGAAATATTAAAAGAGAAAGTGGTGCAAATTTAATCAGAGGTTCGATCTGAGCTTCTGATGCTATATTTACAATTTAATTACATAAACTTTAAAAGAAAAGAAAATGGAGATCTATCAATTTAAACTGCAAGTCTACCTATCATTTGCAGGATTCTTAATTAATTAAAACCTCAACTTGAGGATGTTTACAATTTCCAAGGTTGGGAACTACTTTAACAACTATAGTATATGTCGTTCTCTTTAAAGGCCAGTATGTTTATACTACCTACTTTGGTTTGGACATATCGTTCATATATTGTCCCACTCGCACGCACTTATTATAACACCCCCCACCCCACCCCTCCACCCCGAAGCAACAATGCAAGTGACAACTGCATCTTTTACTTTCATGAGATAAGGCTTAACTAAAACAGTTAAACCTATAATCTCAATTAGTTAAAACTGATTATGTATATGAACCACACTGATCAAAAGTTTTGCAATTAATCTTGTAACCTTCAAGTCTTTTTTTTATAACATTTTTGTTTATTTATTTATTTATGCCTATCTTTGTGCTCTATCCTTAGATTGAGAGTTTTGAACGAGTTTTCATTTGAACAAGTCTCCACAGAATAATCTTTTTAATTTTAAGGGGTGTTTAGTGCAATTGTTTAAGCAACCAAGAAAATATAATAAGACCAAACTTTAGGGAAACATAGATGTAATTTTTTTTTTTTATATATATATATATATATATATACGCAGAGTTTAATAGCGAACCAGAGAAGGTGACACACAGACAAATGTTAAATTTGTTGTCATCACAAACACACACACACACACACACACACACACACACATATATATATATATATATATAAGTTATGCAATTGGTAACCACGATCCATTGACCTTCAAGTTTGACTGCCTGTATATAATGTTTTTAAAATTCCAACTTGTTAAAAAAATAGTGAAGCCAGGTGATGTCCGCGATCGACAATATGCAACCAACTACAATAGTCAAATTGCCAATTTGGCTCTAAACTAGAACAAAAATAAGTCACCATCATCATCGATCTATATATCTGTGAGGACCAAGGAATTTCCCTAGAAACCTAGTCGGTGCCAAGGTGACTTTCATCTAATTTTTGTTTTTACATTAGGTTGTGTAATTTTTTCTATTTGAACAACTTGGGTGGTGTAATTTTTATTGCACTGTTTAATTGTAAATATTATGATGTAATAGTATGTTCCTTCCATAGGAGTCCTTGCACTAATTCAACTCCGGTGATTGCCTATAAAATAAAGCATGCTATAAAATAAACGCATATAGTTGCTGATTTAATCATATTGTTGTAACGAAGACACGCGAAAGCTGTTACACGGTCAAAACAATGACCAAAGAACATACAGAAAAATCAAATTCCACTAATGCACTTGTTTAACCAATTCGTCAACAATAACACATTCAAAGAAGCGGTTAAGCTAAGATTTTCACTATTTTGAACGAGTTAAATTATAGTACCGTTATTTTGGTCTTATTTCGTCACGGTAATAGAACACAGTAAAACAATACAATCGGAATATAAATAACCAAAATAATGTTAATCCAATAAAGTAAACCGGACTAACTTTGTCCGGAACACCTACTATCTATTACAGATCTTACACTGATTTAAATATATAAATTACACAAACTATTCAACGCATCGAAGTGCGGTTGTTCGATGTGCGCCTTGAACGGTACTAATTCGATGCAGGGTTGATTCGATATGGCATTGATAAAACACTGTTGGTGTCGAATTCAGATACGTGTCGAACAATGGAGCGTGTCGAATATGGTGATTCGATGTGGTAAGATTGGGACTCGGGTTCGATCTGCCTCTGAATGCTAAAAACCGGGATATATATAATAACCTCGTTTTGCGGGGCCCATAAACAGTTGTATAAAGCGCATCGAATCATATCGATTCGATGCGTGCATCGAATCATATCGATTCGATGCGCGCATCGAATGAGGGTTATTCGATGCGCTGAAGGTATCGAATTGGGCCGACCCAATTCACAGTGCTGGGCCAATCCTAAAATACCCCTATCACATAGTCCCCCCCAGTTTGGGAGATGTTCTCTAGATGAGAACGGTTTCCAAACTTATGATTATGCTCACTGTTGACTGATTTGAAGGCATCGAATTGTGACTATTCGATGCGTGCTATAGATAGGCATCGATTTTGACAAGTTCAATACAACGCATCGAATTCGATGCGTACTATTGATACGCATCGAATTGTGAAAATTCGATACGCCGCATCGAATTCGATGCGCCTCCGACAGTTATCGGCCCATGGGCCTATATATAAGGGTCCACATGCTCTGACATTTCTGTTCTCACTCATAAAAGGGATTTTTTGTTCGTTTCTGGACCGCATCGAACAGAGGCTGTTCGATACGTGACGCATCGAATCTTGGAATTTCGATGCGATCTTAATTTATCTTTTTACAGCGCGAAGCAATTAAGATAACTGAGGCTTTCATGGCCCGCACAAAATCTCGAAATCGGAGTAAAATTGTGATGTCACCCGAAAATATTTATGATACTCAGAGAAGAGTCGAGCAAAATGAGCCCTCGTAGGCGGGCCCATCTACTGCCAACCTTACCCCGGAAGATAATCCAGAGGCATTTGCAGCAAAAGATCCTGCGACCACAACCCCTAGAAATCTTTTCGACAACTGGGGTACGGGCCATTCAGGTGGTGTTAGTGCTGATTATACTACCATAAGGCTTCGTGGTATTAGTGCTGGCACTCGGGTGCCTATAGTGAGCGATTTTGAACGTTACGAAGATGCTACTACACGGAGATTGGTGTTGACGCCAACCTCTACTGGTGGACGCATAAAAGTTGGGACTAATCGCCAGATCCATATAATGGAAGATATTGATGCTGAAGATGAGAGAATTGCTGCCAATCTGGTCAGGTTTAATGCGGCTAACCCTACATTTAGGAATAAACAAAGAGTAGATGAAGCGAGCTCCTCTCGTCCAGTCGGTGATGATTGGTTTTCTTCTGCTAAAAGGAAATTGGCGGAGGAAGAATCTGCGCGGGATGCTCAGGACATACCTCCACCTCCACCTAGACGGCCTCGCCCTTCAGGGAATCCGAGACCGGCCCCTCCAAGAAGTCTTGTTAATTATGATTTTCTCAATGACGAGAATTCTGAATCATTAAGTGCCACATTGGGCAGTTATATGTTAAGAGAGGAGCAAGTTAGAGAAATAATGCAGAGTCTATGACCTCAGCTGGATCGACAAGCCGTAATAAACCGTCTAGGATATCATGGTTTAGCTCGTTTTGGACGTCTATTCTTTACGGCTGTCATTCTAGCAGTATATCGGCTATGCAGGGATTATAGCAGTTTGGTTGAGGTGCAGAACCAACACAATGCTGTCGTCGACAATCTACGTGCTACTATTCATAACGGGAATTATAGTCGTCGAAATGCGCTGAAACGTTCATGGGAGGCGGAAACAAGAGCGTCTAAAGCCATCCGCGACAAACATGATGCCGAAGTTAAGGCCAAGAAAGCAGAAGAGGATGCTGAAACCTTGCATGCTGAAATTATTGCACTTAAAAAGGATAATGAATCATTGAAACGCAAAAATTGCTCTCTTCATGCCTCAAATGTGGACGCGGAAAATGCTATTTCCAATTTGCGCCGTCGAATTCAGTATTTTGAATCTGAAGATTACAAATGTGCAATCGTTCGAGATTTTACGCAAAGTAACGTGTATAAATTCTTGGAATTACTTCGCGGTGCTGCTTATATGAAATATGGAATGAAAGTCGGTGTTGACCAAGCTGGATATCTTGGGTACCTCAGAGAGGGTTTTCGAAAAAATATGCTTGATGCGAGTCGTAACTCAAGAATGGAGATCCCAGAGGCTAGCAGTGATGATGATAATGACGATTTACATACTCCTAGGCCTGGTGATTCATTTTATGCCGTGTGGCGCGATCGTAAAAAACCAAATGTGGCCGGCTCAAGCTCCTTAAAATCGAGCTCACCTCTGGCCCATACAGGAAAAGAGAAGAGCACTCCTAGCACTACTCTGGGGAATTCAGAGAATATCAAAAGAGCTCTTCATGATGCTTTTGGTTCGAGCGATGATGATTCAAAATTACCTCCGAGAACTTCTAGGTCTATAATTTTTCTCCGAAGTCCTCCAAAGACAACGGGTTTTGAAAATATTCTCCCTGCAGCCTCGGATAAAAGAAATAGGGTGGCAAGCGCATCTAAGACTTCTGGTCCTACAACAGTCTTACCAGGCGAAATGTATCCTACTCAAGGTGACAGGGTTTCTGTGCTGGCCCGTAATGTACCTGATCCATCATTTAGTGCACATAATCTGATTTCTCCTAGTAGATATCAACTCAACGATCCTACTGAAAGACTTGAAGTTGTCTTGCCCGATGATTGGGCACAAACTGACGAATTGATTCTGACAGAGGATCAAATTCAGGGCAATTGTGCCAACTTTGCGCGTTCAGTGGGTGTAGTTCTTCGTCAGGAGTCTCCCCATTCATCGAATAAGTAGTGATATTGAGGTTATATTATTCTGTATGTGAATATTAGGTCTTTTGTTTTGTATAGAGCCTTGTAACTCTTTAGCGATTGCTTTTTTAATGAAAATGATTCAACTGTTTGACATTATAACCTTTGATTTACGTTTACTCGCATATTGTTTCTTTCCAATTCATTCTAAAGAACGCTACTTCATTCATTTGCTTGCTGTTGGGTCAATATTTTTCTGGTGTTCGATAATGGTTTTTTGATGTCATGGTGCATGTCTAATATTATGATTGTGCTTGCAATGAAAATATGAGCACTTTGAGCTGTTATTATTATCGTTAGGGTATTCATGTTTCACCTGAGAGATCGGATCATTTGGGCCTTTATCTCGCCGTTCTTGCATACGGGGGTGGACCACTTTGGGCCTTCTTACCCCTCCGTCATGTTCTTCCTTCTGGCATGCGGGGGTGGACCACTTTGGGCCTTCTTAACCCTCTGTCATGTTCTTCCTTCGGGCATGCGGGGGTGGACCACTTTGGGCCGTCTTATCCCTCCGTCATGTTCTTCCTTCGGGCATGCGGGGGTTGACCACTTTGGGTCTTCTTATCCCTCCATCATGTTTTCTTCGGGCATGCGGGGGTGGACCACTTTGGGCCTTCTTACCCCTCCGTCATGTTCTACCTGTATCATTTGATGAATAAAAATTTGCAGTTAATAATTCATGAGGGATTAATATAAATTAAAGTGTATGTAACATAATATTTGATGAAATTTATTCAATTTTATGCATAATAACGCATGAGATGTTACACATTCCATGGGCGTTTCTGTTGAATTCCTCTTAGAGTCTCCAAATAATAGTATCCTCGTGAACTTGCTCGCGTGACTCTAAAAGGCCCTTCCCATTTTGGTTCAAGCTTTCCGATATGTTGTTTAGCTGCAATGCTTCTCAAAACCAAATCTCCTACTTCAAAATTTCTGAATTGAACTCTTTTATCATAACTTTTGGCCATTGCTGCCTTAAAAGCAACAGTACGCTGATACGCATCCTCCCTTGTCGATCCTATCATATCCAGATCCATTTGTCGCAGCCGGGCTGATTGCTCTGGATCATAATCAGTAATTCTGCGCGTTGGCATACCTATTTCTGCAGGTAACACAGCTTCAGTGCCATACACAAGAACGAATGGAGTCCCCCCTGTGGATGTTTTCGGAGTCGTTCTATATGCCCATAATATTCTTTGAAGCTCTTCCGGCCAAGTTTTTCCTGTACACCTCACTCTCCTTTCGAGATAATTCTTCAATGTTTTGTTAGTGGATTCCGTTTGGCCATTGGATTGTGGATGATATACTGAAGTGAGATTGTGTGATATCTTTAATTCTCCAAACCATGATTTTATCTCCTTTCCAGTAAATTACGTGCCGTTATCACATACAATGGACCTCGGGATGCCGAAGCGGCATATGATGTATTTCCATATAAACTCGATCATATTCTTCTCTGTGATCGGCGTTATAGCTTCTGCCTCGACCCACTTAGTATAATACTCAACTGTTACTATTAAGTATCATTTTTGCCCTTTGGTGGGTGGAAACGGACCCACAATATCAACTCCCCACTAATCAAACGGACATTGCCACATCGATGGGTTGTAGCTGACGCGCTGGTCTATGAATGAGACAAGCATGATATTGGCAACTATCACATTTCCTCGAGTAAGCTGTTGCGTCTTTAAGTAGAGTTGGCCAATAATATCCCTGACGCAATATTCGTTGAGCTAAAGCTCGTCCCCCAGAATGATTTCCACAACAACCTGCATGGATTTCTTCCATGACATACTCAGCTTGAGTAAGGGTCAAACATCTTAACAACGGTCCTTCGAAAGATCTTTTATATAACTCTCCATTGCTGATAGTAAATCTGTAAGCCTTATAACGCATTCTGCGCTGTGCATTCGGATCTGCTGGTAGAATACCCTGCTGAAGATAAATCATAATTTCGTCCTTCCAGGATGGGTCTTCTTGTATTGCCATTATAGACTCCACCCGGGCTTCCTTGGTAATATATTTTGATATCCCAATCGAAGGTTTATCAGCGACCATAAGTGTGATTCGCTTTTCCGCCAGAATATCTGAAGAACTTGCAAATTTGGAAAGTGCATCTGCTTTTGCATTGTCGTCCCTAAGGATCTGAGTTATATCAAAGAATTTGAAGTTCTTTGCCAATTCTTTAACCTTAGCGGCGTACATCTTCATAGTTTCCTCACGCGTCTCATATCTTTCCGAAAAGTGATTTGCCACCAAGAGCGAATCGGTGAATACGTCCAGATGTTCAATGTTGAGTCCGAGTGCCATTTTGTCCCCGACAATTATTGCTTCGTATTCGGCTTCGTTATTTGTTACCATGTAATTCAGGCTAATAGCAAATTCAAATTCCCTTCGCTCTGGGGCCAGAAAATGTATTCCAATTCCCCCTCCGTGAGTTGTGGCAGATCCATCAGTGTGTAGTATCCACGTCGATGTTGCCCTGCTGGTTCCAAGTTGGTTTGATATGGAAAAGATACAACATGCAGTCTCGTTTGCACTGTTTCCCAGGGTCTCGGCCATGAAATCTGCTAGAGCTTGCACTTTGACTGCAACTCGTGGCTTAAACTCCAATCTGAACTCACTGAGTTTGATTGTCCATTTCACCAATCCACCTGAGGTTTCTGGCTTTGCCAACACTTGCTTCAATGGTTTGTCTGTTACCACGGTAATTGGGTGAGACTGAAATACGGTTTCAACTTCCGAGCTGTAACAACAATCGCCATTGCAAACAACTCTATTTCCAAATAGTTTCTCTCTGCCCCTTGCAGTACTCTACTCACATAATGTATGGGTAATTGCTGAGCTCCTTTTTGCTTGGGTAATACTGTACTGATTGCATTTGCAGATACTGCCAAATAGAGATATAGCATTTCATTTTCCTCCGGTTTTGCTAACAACGACGGGCTTACCAAACAATTCTTCATTTGTCTAAAAGCCTCTTCACATTCCGGCGTCCAAATAAAATCTTTGTTCCGCTTCATCACTTTAAAGAAAGGAAGATTCTTTTCCGCATATGTTGATATAAATCTTCCCAAGGCCGTCAGACGGCCCACCAGACATTGAACATCCCTCACTGTTCTTGGTGATGGTAGATCCAGTATTGCCTTTATTTTATCAGGGTTGGCTTCAATTCCTCTTTCATTCACCACATATCCTAGAAACTTTCCAGCCGTTACTCCAAAAGTGCATTTTTTAGGGTGTAGTTTCATTCTGTATGTCCTCATTATAGTGAAGGCCTCATCCAAATGTCGCACATGCTCATTTGCTTTTAGGCTCTTTACAAGCATATCATCAATATACACTTCCATCGATTTTCCAATTTGATGGTAAAACATTTTAGCCACCAACCTCTGAAAAGTTGCTCCCGCATTCTTCAATCCGAACGGCATTACCCTATAACAATACACTCCGGTATCTGTCACAAATGATGTCTTACTCTGATCTTGCACTGCCATGAAGATTTGATGGAAACCACTCTTTGCATCCATCATACTCAGCAATGCACATCCTGCTGTATAATCCACAAGTAGATCTATCCGAGGCAACGAAAAGGGATCTCTCGGGCAATGCTTGTTTAAGTCAGTATAATCCACACACATTCTCCATGTAGCTTCTTTTTTCAAGACCAACACAATATTGCTCAACTATTCTGAGAATCTTATAGAATAAATATGTCGCGCTGCTAAAAGTTCTTGTACCTCTTTTTCATCTGCTTCATTCTTTTCCTTGCTGAAATTCCGCTTCTTTTGCCGTATCGATTTCGCACTCTTATCTACATTCAAACGATGTACTATGATCCTAGAGTCTATCCCGAGAAGATCAGAATCGGACCATGCAAATATATCTGAATTACGCCGGAGACAGTCTACCAACGCAGCCTCTATAATCCAGTCCATTTCTGCTCCAATTTTTATTACTTTCTCAGAACTTTCTTTGAAAAGCTGAACAATTTTGAACTCCCCTAAAGGCTCCATCTTACATTCTTGCCATTGCTTTAACAATTGATTTTCTATTTTATCTTGCCCCTGTTCTTTAGGCTCAATCCGCTCTTGACTCAGATCTGTTTTTGTTTTGATCTTTTTCTCTGTTTGCCGTTTTTCAACCGCATACATGCGCCGTTTATTTGTCATCTTAGCTGCTCTATCTAAAAACAATGTTAACGGTGTTCCCACAGACGACGCCAATATTTTGGTCTTATTTCGTCACGGTAATAGAACACAGTAAAACAATACAATCGGAATATAAATAACCAAAATAATGTTAATTCAATAAAGTAAACCGGACTAACTTTGTCTGAAATACCTACTATTTATTACAGATCTTACACTGATTTAAATATATAAATTACACAAACTATTCAACGCATCGAATTGCGATTGTTCGATGTGCGCCTCAAACGGTACTGATTCGATGCAGGGTTGATTCGATATGGCATTGATAAAACACTGTTGGTGTCGAATTCAGATACATGTCGAACAATGGAGCGTGTCGAATAGGGTGATTCGATGTGGTAAGATTGGGACTCAGGTTCGATCTGCCCCTGAATGCTAAAAATCGGGATATATATAATAGCCTCGTTTTGCAGGGCCTATAAACAGCTGTATAAAGCGCATCGAATCGATATGAATGAGGGTTATTCGATGCGCTGAATGTATCAAATTGGGCCAATTCGATACGGTCTTGGGCCGGCCCAATTCACAATGTTCGGCCAATTCTAAAATACCCCTATCAACCGTTTACTTGGGGAAAGCATAATTCTATTTCTAGAAGTGAATAATACGTGTTCTCTTCTTATACAATACGCACACTCTTTCCGACCCCAAAAGTCCAGACCTTTTATTTACTCCACCACTATTTCTTTAAATAGCACAACACATTTCGACTACAATTGTTTTTAATACTTCTATTTTTCATACACTTGACAGACTCAGTCTCGAATTAATTACCAATATACTTAGTTTGTAATCCAGGTTTAAGCCATTAAGCAGCCGTGGAAAATGTCTTTTTCTATCACGCAATGAAATTAATCTCATTTGTAAGTCAACGGGGCAAAATTAATGTCTTGTACGTGTGCATATAACCAAAGCTCCAATTGGAAATAAGACATGACATGTGCATCTGCACATTATCTCACCAAACTGTCAGCTCACTCAGTACAACCCTTCACGTTTTCATATTTTAAAAAATTATTACAGAAAGCTGACTCCAATTACTTCAAATATACTCGATACTAATTAAAAGTCCCATAATGAATCCCAAGAGCCTTCAACTATAAGATTAATCTTGAATGCACTGACATAATTATTAAAGAAATGATCAATTCATAACCTTTGACCCAAAAAAAAGTTATGAATAAAAATATATAAACTTTGTAAACCATAAGCATACATCATGAGTCATGCAAGCTAAACCACAGGATGATCTAACTTTGTGTTGATTAGTCCCAAACTCAACATATGAAATGACCAGATCTTTCTAACAAAATCTAAGAGACCCAAAGAATGAACCTCACTACACAGTCTATAATATTCACATATCATCATACAAGGTACTATTATGATTTATGAGCAAATTCCTGTCTCATTTATTATTAAACATAAACTTAATAAAATACAAACCCAAATAGATTTTCAGAACACTTCCAAAAATATGGTGTATAAATAGTTTTACAAATGGAAAAAAGATAAAAAATCACTTCTCATGAAATACTACAAATATAAAATGAAAATTATAGTAGTCTACTAAAAACATTTCCGTATAACAAAAAGTAACTTTAGAACTATAAGCAGAAAGTAGGAAAATTTCGTTTCTATAACTCAAACAAACACCCCTAAGTATATAAAGTAACCATGACCATTGACCATACACTTATCAAGTATGACAGTAAAGTGCAAAATCTCCAGTCACTAATAATGTTTTACCCAGTGGAGTAGCTTTATGAAATGCTCTCACTGTTTTCCCCCACACCCCCACGTAAAATACACGCTTCTCCTTCAATATAAGAACCTTCAGATATGCATCCCATTAAACAAATAAATAAATAAATTATTATATATATATCACATATATATGGATAATAGATAAATATAGATAAAGAAAGTCCACTAGCTAGCCGTCCCAAAAGTAAACGCTTTTTGGTAAATTAGACCTCAACTTTTTAATATTGCTCCATGTCAACATCACACCCTTACACCCCCCCCCCCCCCACCCCTGGTGGGTAGTAGAAGACTAAAGTCTGCACAAACTTGGATGAACAAACAAAAAAAAAAGGAAAAAAAAGAGAAGCCACATGATTGATTAATTACAACAGTATGTTTCTTTCTTCCTCACATCTTCAACTGTCTTTCCATCTTCTCCTCCCTCCTTGTCCTTTTTTTCAACTACTATGATCATCCAACCTAATTAAAACAACCTTATTATCATCAAATATTACAGAGCAGCCATGCTCTTACAAATAAAAATCTTCCCTTTTTCCTCTTATTCTTCATTATCTAATTATAATTACTTGAAAATACTGCTAACAACATTAGTGGTAATATCCATATCAATACACACGTGCCACGCAGCCACTTGCAGTCCGGTGGATCGAGATTCCTTATCGGAGTTCAACCTCAACATCTCAGCCGCATCTCCGCCGTTGAACTGGTCTATTTCCGTTGACTGCTGCACTTGGGAAGGAATCTCCTGCGATGACTTTGGCAGAGTCAACACTATTTGGCTGCCGTCACGTGGCTTAGCAGGAACTATATCTCCTTCCATTTTGAACCTCACAAGTCTTGCTAATCTCAGTCTCTCAAACAATTGGTTCTCCGGCGAGCTTCCGCCTGGTTTTTTCGTAAATTTGAACGAACTGCGAATCGTCGATTTGAGCAGGAATAGGTTGACAGGCGAATTGGCGCCGGAGGCCCAGCTGCCGAGCACAATCCAGACGTTTAATCTGTCCAGCAATCATTTCCGCGGGACGATTCAGTCTTCGTTTCTGCGGTCCGCGATCAATTTGGAGAGTTTCGACGTGAGCAACAATAGCTTCGTGGGGACGATTCCTTCGTCTATTTGCGGTTTCTCTTCGGGGGCAATTCGGAGGATTGATTTCACCAACAATGACTTCAATGGGACTATTCCTCCGGGTTTTGGCGCGTGCGCGAATTTGCTGAGCCTCAGGGCGGGTTTTGCTTATCTATCAGGGGGTGTGCCGGAGGATATTTACGAGGTGTTGACGTTGCAAGAGCTGTACTTGCCTGGTAACAAGCTATCTGGTCCCATTGACGGAAGGATTGTCAACCTTGTTAAACTTAGAAGCCTCGTGTTGTACGGGAATGTATTAACAGGAACGATTCCTCAGGGTATTGGGAGCTTGTACAGATTAGAGCAGTTGCAGCTTCATATCAATCAGTTGAATGGAACTATTCCGCAGTCGCTCACCAACTGCACAAGGCTTACATCGCTGAATTTACGAGTCAACTTACTGGAAGGTGAACTTTCTGGTTTTGATTTCTCGAAATTTGTTCAGCTTAGGTCAGTTGATCTGGGAAATAATTTCTTTACTGGAAGGTTGCCAGCAAGCCTCTTTACATGCAAGACGCTCACTGCGATTCGCCTGGCAACGAACAAGTTGAGTGGAGAGGTCATACCCGAGATAACGGCTCTGCAATCTCTGTCCTTCCTCTCGCTTTCTAACAACAGCTTGACCAACATCACGAGTGCGATGAGAGTTCTGAATGGGTGCAAGAATTTAACGACTTTAATCCTCTCAAAGAATTTCTACAATGAAGAAATGCCAAGCGACGGAAGTTTGATTGATTCTGAGGGGTATCGAAATCTTCAAATATTGGCTTTTGGTGGTTGTGGATTCAGAGGTCCGGTTCCAACGTGGCTGCAGAAGCTGCCTAAGCTGGAAGTTCTGGACCTTTCTTTTAACAACTTCACAGGGGTCATTCCAGGTTGGTTTGGGGCGCTTCCGAATCTCTTTTACTTAGATTTGTCGCATAATCTGTTGACTGGAAACTTCCCAATGGAACTTATTGGACTGCGACGACTAGCATATCAGCAGTCTGATCAATTGGACAGCAGTTATTTGGAGTTGCCTGTGTTTGTTCAGCCCAACAATGTCTCCAACCTGCAATACAATCAACTCGCAAACTTGCCACCAGCTATATATCTTGGTAATAACAGTATCATTGGTACTATCCCGCAAGAGATTGGTCAATTAAAGTTCATTGTGCAATTGGATCTCAGTAATAATGGTTTCACTGGCAATATTCCTGATACGATTTCTAACCTCACTAACTTAGAGACACTAAACCTCTCTGGAAACCGTCTTACTGGTGAAATTCCATTATCACTGCAAAGCCTCCACTTTTTATCTGATTTCAACGTAGCAAACAACAATCTTGAAGGGCGCATACCGGCTGGAGGTCAGTTTGATACGTTCCCCAATTCCAGCTTTGCAGGAAACCCAATGCTTTGTGGTAGGGTTTTGCAGTGCAGTAATCAACCAGACAGTACAAGTCGTTCAGCAGCAGCAAGAAGTGGGACCCGGAAGAAAACCATCATTGTGGTGACCCTTGTCATCTGTTCAGGCATTTTCACTCTTACTCTACTGATATATTGGATCTTGACAAAGAGGAGAATCCTATCAAAAGGTAACCCTGAAAAACATGACATGGATATGATGTCGTACAACTCATCTGGAGTATTTCCTGAGGAATCAAGGGAATCTAACCTAGTTGTATTGTTTCCCAACGAAAAGAACAAATTGGAGGATCTCACCATAGCTGATATCATGAAAGCCACAGATAATTTTAACCAAGCTAACATAATTGGTTGTGGGGGCTTTGGATTGGTGTATAAAGCGAGTTTGGGAAATGGTACGAAACTGGCAATCAAGAAACTTTCTGGAGACATGGGTTTGATGGAGAGAGAGTTCAAAGCAGAGGTTGAAGCCTTATCAACGGCTAAGCACAAGAACCTGGTTACGCTGCAAGGTTATTGTATGCATGATGGCTTCAGAATGTTACTATATTCCTACATGGAGAATGGGAGCCTAGACTACTGGTTACACGAGAAGCCTGATGGACCATCTCAACTTAGTTGGCCAACACGACTCAAGATTGCTCAAGGGGCGAGTTGTGGGGTGGCTTATATGCACCTAATCTGTGAACCACACATTGTACACCGTGACCTAAAATCCAGTAACATCCTTCTTGATCACGACTTTGAAGCACACGTAGCTGACTTTGGTTTGGCAAGATTGATTCTTCCTTATGAAACTCATGTCACCACCGAATTGGTTGGTACACTTGGTTACATTCCGCCCGAATACAGTCAATCGTGGATAGCCACGTTACGAGGTGATATGTACAGTTTTGGAGTTGTTATGCTTGAACTATTAACTGGCAAGAGACCTGTTGAGATATTCAAGCCAAAGATGTCGAGAGAGTTGGTTGCGTGGGTACAGCAGATGAGGAATGAGGGGAAACAAGGTGAAATATTTGATCCTCTATTGAGAGGTAAAGGCTTCGATGAAGAGATGGTCAAAATGCTTGATGTAGCCTGTATGTGCATCAACCAGAACCCTTTCAAGAGGCCAGTTATAAAAGAAGTAGTCGATTGGCTCAAAGACATTGGGGCCGATCGACAGACAACAGCAACAACATAAGAGGCAACAATATGCACAGATAGCAACTCAAAGTGTGATGTAAATATGAATGTTAATGCCAATTTACTGTTGTATCCATTTTGTTCAGGCGATTTTTTCTGCCTTCAGCTGCAGAGATTCTGCAATGGGTGTGCAAAGTTTGAAAGAGGTTTTTTTTGCAACCGATATTTTTTTATCACAGAATCACATTTGGACAAATGTTGACCATAAATCTGACTGAGGACTTGATGAAGATAGATATACTGTAAATAATATAAGAGCATTTACAAGTACAAAAATTCAGATGTGTATCATTATCGTCATCATTGTACATTTAATTATACTTTTCTCGCAAGACGAATTTATGGGAAAGCTAATGATAACATACAAACACTCATTTTGCGTGTTAACTGGGTCGTTCAACATTTGCTGTTATGCTTAATCGTGTAAAGAACTACCATCGACTCGTACTGTTCCACGGGTTCAAGTACATAAAGAAGAGGTAAGAGAGCAGATGTTAAACACAACCCTAATGTTCTCAACACTTTCTCAAGGCAGGCATTATAGTACAAAACAAAAGCAACAGTGATTCTTCAGGCCTCATATCAAACTACCAGTTAGCAAATCTGATAATTAATTAATTCCTGGTGGAAGAACTTTTTCTCCAAATGAATAATAACCACAACTTTTCAAATATATTCTCACAACTACTTTCTGTTTTCTTTTTTGACAAGTACAAAGATACTAGGATTTCACCCCTAGTTTATGTTATCCAATAATCATATCAATGAGCACTAACACCTCTAATCACATATCTGATAAAACATTGAGAAGTTAACTACTAGTCAAGCCACAGCAATTTCCTAAATTCCATATAAAATCTATCACGGCGTGATCGGAAGCAAAAAAGCATCAGAAATGTCTCATCAAAACACAACTCCTTGAACATCGAAACAGAATCATAGAGCGCAGTTTCCATAAGAACATAATATTACTACACTTTATCTGCAATAAATTTATAAAACACGATTCAGAAAGGCATCATCGACGTGGTACGTTTCGTTTGTCTGCTTATTTTGGCAGGGAATCTAATTGCTCACCTTTCTATAAAAAAAATGTACCTCAACGTGGTCCGTTTATCAGCCTTTGGCATCATTGCAACGCAAACATCCGCAATTCATCCTCAACAGCCTAATAAAATCATAGAGCACCAGTTTCCATAAGAACAGAATATAGTACTCGATAAATTCAGAAAACACGACACGATTGAAATGATTTCACGATCGATAAGCATACCTAAACCCTAAACCCTAAACCATAAACTCGGAAAATATTTAACTACTAACAGTACTGGAATTGGATCCACTCATTCGCCTTTGTGTTATGAGCAAATGACAATATACAACCACTAAAATGACATGAAATTAACAATTAAGCAACCAACACCCAAATTTTGCAATTCTATGCTAAACTAATCCTATATATATATATATATATATATATATATATGTATATGTGTGTGTATCTCCATAAAATAATAAATAAATAAAAACAACGTGAAAAGAGTATGAAGCTAAAATACAAGGATTTTAAAAGAGAAATGCCGATCTCTATTCTCGAGATTGAGGAGGAAAAAATTCACGGCTGCGTATTATTTTAGGGCACGAAAGTTTGATTAGGGTTTGATTGATTTGTTGACGCTTTGATTTTGGGCGAAGAAAAAATGGAGGGAAAATAGTTAGAAAGAAATAGAAAGCGACCGTTGTAGTTCTATTTTGGTTCGTTTTCCATTTTTATGATTTACTTTCGAATTTACTAATTTGTTAAATCGAACGTAGTAATAAATAAGAAAAATGCTTTGACTTATTATCAGATTTTACCAAATAAATAAAAGGACAGTTGGTTGGCACTTGGCATTATATTATTCTTTGCTTGGGACAACTGGAAGTAGGACACTGCTGTACTTTTATATAATTTAATAAAATATTATACACCAAAAACATGTAAAAATAATATATCAAGTCCATATAAAGTGGCCTGTTAAGTGTTGAACGAAGGGCTTGAACGGAAAATTTTAAGATGGTCATGGAATTTTAAGATGCGGACTGAAAATGATTTAGATTCAGATATCTTACTTAATTCAATAAGTTTAGAAATCATCCCCTTCCTTAAATATAGATTTAACATTTAACAACCACAAGAGTATTGAAATATATATAATTTACTCTCAGACGAGTTCAATACATGTCGAAAACGCCTTTCCAACGTGTCTACACTGTATCGACATTTTTATTTTTTTGAATAGTGACACGTCAAGTGGCTTATCGACACTTATCGTATAAACACGATTATTCATAATTCTTTGTAAGGTTGATACATGTACTGATATACAAGGAAAGTTTTTAAATTAAGAAGTGGCTCAAAGTTTCTCGTAATTTTGTATCTGATCTTTTTCGTGTGTTGTAGCACACAATATACTCGTTAACTTTACGGAAAATTATTGCTTGTATCTTGATTCTTGAATGAGGGCAGTGGATTTTGGTGTTTTTGGTCTGGTTTCTAATTGATATTCTTTTCATAAAGGAATGTATTGTACTTTATTTTTTGAGCAGAAAATGTTTCATCTTCTTGACTTAGAAGGTTTAAAATTTCAGTTAGCAATATATTATAGGATTTAAACTAGTCTCACAACCCAGAACCTGAACCTGAACCTGAAAAAAACACCAAAATACTGGGTACACAACAAATAATTAGACGAAAAGTTGTCCGCCCCGTAAGTTTGGATGCTGATAAAGTTTATTTCAAAGCCCTCATGGTATTACCCATACAATATGGTCCAGATCATAATGAAGCACATCATATCTATAATATGACAGGGTATTACAAAACCCACAACAGTTTGAAGCAAGTCTCCAAAACAAAATCAGGACTAAAGAAGGAATGTCTGAATTACACGTTGAATTATTTTGCAGATGTCCAACTTCATTCAGGAGAATCTGAACGGATAGCTGCAATAACCAAAAGTTTGTATCAGTATAAATCCAGCATCAACTATAAATTTGACGAAAGAATTTACAGGTTATGGTGAAGAAAACTAGTAACATATAAGCCAACCAGGAGAGACATATGACAGTAGACGGACATACGACTAAAGCAATTACAAATCCTCTACAACACGAGAAACATCTATGAATAACAGTGAACTTACTAAACAGGTATTTACTCAAACCAACACCCGAGGTCACCTGAAATTTAGGTCTAACAATCCCTGTTAACAAACGTGAAAAGTTCATCGATTGACTTTAATTTGGGTTTTGAGTTATTTGATGCACAAGGAATATGCAATCTACTCGTTGTTCCCAGAGAGAATTATTTCTCATGTCAAGGAAAACACAACCATTACAAAAAAAGAGGGGAAATAAGAAAAAACTTGCTGTTCTGATTCATTTGAGTAATCGAGCCAGCATTCAAGATTAGTTTGGTGAGAACATTGTTTCACATACACTATATTTTCAAGACTGTAACTTCACTAAAGAGGTATGTAAGTGTAGTGCAAGCATTCACAAATAACAGGAGATGTGTATTCAAAACCACAATCAGACAGATAATGCACAGTTTGTATGAAGAGGATTCAATATATAATAGATCTTAAACAACAGACATGATTTGAAACTCAAATGAAATGGTGGAACGGAACCAAATACAAAGACAATAAGACACGGATGCAAAAAGAGGCAGAGCAAAACTAAACGTGAGTGCCAAAATTTGTTGCAGATAAAGCACTTCCCAAGACTTGAAAGCATAATACCACCTCTTTTGCTATAGAACCACACTGCGATAATCCTTCCCCCAAATTCCTACCCCACCCTACCCTCAAAGCAGCCCTAAAGCCTTACGCAAGCAGCAAGCAAGTTCTCGTACAAAGACATAATGCTGTAGATGCAATTTGCACTATAGCCTTTTCATAATCTGACTTGATATGGATATGTATAGATAACAATTGGAGTTCTTAAATATCGAACAAATTGCCGTTGCAGTACCCTTGCTAAACCAAGCTCAAACTATCATCTCAATACACCTCTAAATAGGAAGTTTTCTTTTGTGATATAATTTCACAACCATGCTCAAGAGCTCACTCCTAGAGCCAATCACACCCAAAATTAACCTTGATGCTAACACAAAATAGCAAAGATCGCTATCAGACGACTGAGTTTCCTCAATCGAAACGAATAAAACTCCGTAATAATCGACACAAATCAATCAATCAATCAATTAAACATAGAATAATATTCCAATAATCAAAAACGGAAACAGATCTGATATAAGAAGGAATCGGAAGTTACTAGGTTTCTCGGATTTGCCGTCAACCCATTGAGCGACGGAGAAATGGACCTGCTCACGGTTCAAAGCTTCGGATTTGTGGGGCTCCTTCAAACATTGCCTCACCAGATTTGCGCATAGGTTTGTGTAAGTGATGTAAGTCATACCAGCAGCTCTCCAAAACGGCGCCGCAGCGTTCGATGCCATTTTTCGATTTCTTCTCCTCCTTTTTCACAATTCACAGTTTGTTCGTTGACATATAAGAAAGAACAAATGTGGTGCGTTTGTTTTGACGCCCTTTTTTGGCTAACGATATTGGCATATTGCCCTTCCAACCCTATTTTGGGCTAGGGTTATTGGGCTAGACTCTTTTTACAAACTATTTGGAATTTGTAATTTTATCGGTAGTCAAACGAAGGAGGAGCGAGGAATCGTTGCACGACGAGGAGGTACATTTAATTAGTTCTTACTATTATTAATGGACGGTGGAATTGAGTTATGTGTGGTTCTTTTCTATAATTTCGTGATACGTCATCAATACAACGAATGTACATAATATTTTTTTCCCGAATGGAGAGTAGAGGCCTACGGTAAGATATTCTACTCAAGCTGAACGAACGAATGACCATGGAGAATACTATGTGTGCAACTCGGTGTGATTCACTTTTGGTTCATATAGCGTACTTCAATGAACTGAAATTACAGGTTCTACTTGTATTAGTTTCTTGAAGTTTTATAGTAGATTAGTCCGATTCGTGTAACTCGTATATGACTCGGGCTTACAAGAGTTGTGAAGAATAACACCTTTTTTTTTTGTCACAAAATCATGAAGAATCACACTTGGTTTGTATGGAAAATCTTTTTTTGCATTTGGTTTGATTGAACTTTATAAGAGTTACCTTTGAGAGTGCCTCAAAGTTCTCTAGGTCTTTTATGATTTTTACCAGAATTCATTCATTTACTTTTCTGGGGAAAAAGGTATTACGTCCATTTCTTAGGAGAGTTGTGGATTCCGGTCTTCTTCTCTTCTAATTTTATGATTTAGATTATTTTAACCTATAATTTTTACAATCCAAACACTGATTTTTTGGATAATATTCTACATACTATGTAATCAGCCTTGTCAGTGCTCACTGCTCAGATATTATTATTCGGGTTCCAATCTGGAGCTGGGTTCCGAATGTGCTCATTAACACAAATAAATCTTCACAACCTAATTTTCCATCTAAGTATTCATTAACCTGGTGTATGTTTAGGCGGTATATATCGAAACTTCCATAGCAATAAGCATTAAAAGTTAAAACCGTAACAAAAAAAAGCAAAAGCAAAAGCTAAAATTCCCAATATAGGGCACTTTTAGGAAACTGAAAATCTTCTGGTTTCAGGAGTTGGAAGCTTCTCTGATACAAAGTTTATTAAAAGCCCTGAGATGTTACTGTATGGTATGCCAGGGCATTACAAAACCACAACATTATGAATCAAGAACAGAACTAAAGAAGAAATAGATTGAATATAAAAGACCTTCACCCATGTCGAACCTCATTCAGATGTATCTGAGCGGACGGCTGTAATAAGAAAAGTTCTTATCAGTAAAGTTCTGGCATCAACTTATCAAAGTGACAAAAGTATTGGCCTTTTATGGTAAATCTAGGAAAGAAACACTAGTAAAATATAAACCAGTGAGAAACATATGGCAATGGCGTGCATTAGACATAGAGAGTTACAAATACAACCCTCTATAACACGGTAAACATCTACGGAGAATAAATTACTTACTTTACAGGAATTTCATTGAAACAAAACCCCAAAGATATAAGTCTAATAGTTATGCCAATCAATTTATTGTAATTAAGGTTTTAATCTCGTTCTCGTCTAATGACCATGCCTAACATTCCTTATCTTTAACAAAAGAATTATTTCTCATGGCTTGAATATGCATGCAATCACTTCTAAAAGATGGGAGAATGATAACTGGTACAAGGTTTTGATCTATCCAAGTGATTGAACTGGCCTACAATCATAGCTTATTGAATAAATTCTTTTACCAACTCTTTTTGAAGTGCACAACTCGCGACTCTCTATCACATGAGAGGAGAAATGTGTTGGTTTTTGAGAATTAATTTCAATTGCAGATTTACAGCGCATGTGGTTAAAAAAGAAAAACCTATCAGTTATCTCACAAGAATCGAATACAGGTCAAACTTTAGTATTTTTGAAAACAGACCACTTGCAACTAGAAATGTTTTAAACACAACTTGGAAATTTATTTTGAAGAAACACGGCTACTGGCAATGGTTTGAACACAACCAGAAACAAATAATTTGCTGCAAAATTTAATAATTGAAGATACACAGAAGCAACATATTTTATACTTGAAGATACTGGAAAACCTTTTCTTTAAAGTGCTTATTTCGATTTCAGTTCACCACGATTATTTGTATTCATCGATTACTCATATATGTTGATTTACGTGTTCAACATGTTATTTCATAATCATAATCAGACAAAAAATGTGCAGTTTTGTGATAAGAGAATCAAAATCTATTGGATCCTGCATAAAGAATGTGATGGCTAAATCAAAGCGACGTATTGCCTCACTGCATTAATGGGCCAAATGGTGCATTGGAAACAAATCCGAATACCATCAAGAGGCAGAGGCTAACATGCACAGAGAACCAAATGTTCGGGCCAAATTTTTAAGTGCCAAAAATTTGTGATGAATCATAACAGATTGACCAGCACTAGACCCGCCCAAAATTTCCCCATCTATTGTCGAGTTAGTCTTACACGCCGTTTCATAACACCTAATACACATTTATTAAAAAATGTGCTATCCAATATGATATATGCATTCAGTAAGTCTGTTGTAGTACCATTTCAGTCGAATTTACCCAGTACTACATAGTAATATAGTGTACCTCTATGGGGTGGGGTGGGTTAGAATCTATAAAGCAAGTAGTAGGATCCAAACAGAGTTATAGAACAATCATATAATCCATAACATAATCCCTAGTTATTCTAATCAAGTAACCATTTCTTAGATATCAAATGACCCCCTAAAGTCTTACAAAATGTGTTGCTAACGATAGTTACTCTTGCTAAACCATGCAACCCTACTTATTATTCATTAAAAAAAAAATTAAGGATCACCGTAATGATCAACTACTGCTTCAAGAAAGTCCCTATCAAGATAAATTGACATCAACTAATCATATTGACATAAGAAATTACTTTATATGGTAAAGTAAACAACTAAACCACAAAACTGACAACACGAAAATACAAAAGTAGCTGAACATAAGACTTAAGAAGCTGCAACTATAACCCTCTATCACACAGTAAACATATACCGAGACTACATTACTTTGCAAAATTTCCTTGAACCAACACCCAGACATTTAAGTCTATTAGTCATGCCGAACAGTAAGAAAAAAAAAACGTCAATTTATTTTAATGAAGGTTTTGAGCCCTTTCTCATGTAACGGATATGCCCAATATTCCTCATTTTTCCATTAAGAATAATTTCTCATGGCACGAAGATCCAATCACTTCTAAAAGATGGAAAAATAAACAACTGGTGCAAGTTCTAATTCATCCAAGTAATTGAATTGGCATGCAATAATAATTTGTTTAATACATTCTTTCACCTACTCTATTTCAAATGCACCAAGTTCACAAAAAACAGAAGCAAGTGAAGCGAGAGTCTATATCAAATGAGACGAGAGATATCATTTCAAAATCACAATCAAATAGAAAATGAGCAGTTAGGGTTAAAAGGACTCAAAATTTAGTGAGACGAGAGATGTCATTTCAAAATCACAATCAAACAGAAAATGAGCAATTAGGGTTAAAAGGACTCAAAATTTAGTGATCTTGCATCAAAAATGATATGGCCAAATTCAACTAAGCGACGTACTGCTTCACTTGGTGAATGCGCCAAATGGTGGATTAGAACCAAATACGAATACCATCAAAAACACAAACACTAAAAGGCAGAGCAAACCAAATGTTTGGGGCAAAAACTGAAGTAACCATCAAAATGTTTCTGGTGAATCACAACACGTACAACACATTCTACACCCCCAAATTTCCCCGTCGATCATCGAAATTTGATAGCACCTAATACACCATCTCATGTAATTCGGTGTGAAATGCTATTGATGCATCCGCTACGCATGTTATTGCCGTTTCAATCGGATTTACTCAGTACTACATAGGTAATAAATACATTCTGCCTCTATTAGGTGGGGTTATAACTTATAAGGCAAAAAAGATAATCGTATGATCAAAACAATGTCATCAAACAACGGTGCAACCGACGCTATAATCCCTATCTATTCTAACCACTTCTCGCATATCAAATGACTCCCCAAAGTCATACTAGTGACAATAGTCACACTTGCTGAACCATGTAACACTATTTCATACAAGGATCAAAATATCACAATCAATAACGATAACAAAGATCGGAAGTAACCGACTCAATTACGAAAAACCCTAGC
Organism: Linaria vulgaris; assembly: GCA_948329865.1. NCBI lineage: Eukaryota > Viridiplantae > Streptophyta > Magnoliopsida > Lamiales > Plantaginaceae > Linaria > Linaria vulgaris. Next base: position 82,833,330 of record OX415253.1, read on the forward strand.
ACAACAGCGCAACAACTGAAATCGATCGTTCGATCAAACAGAAGGTAGTCAAACGCCAAATTAAGTAGAAAAAAAGACTTACTAGGTTTCTCGGATTTGCCGTCGACCCATTGAGCGACGGAGAAATGGACCTGCTCACGGCTCAACGCTTCGGATTTGTGGGGCTCCTTCAAGCACTGCCTCACCAGATTCGCGCACAGATTTGTGTAAGTGATGTAAGTCATACCAGCAGCTCTCCAAAACGGTGCCGCAGCGTTCGATGCCATTGTTCGATCTCTTCTCCTCCTTTTTCACAAATCACAGATTTTGCAGTGATTGTTCTTCTCGTCAGGCTAACACATACATTATTATTATTATTAATAATAATTAATACCCTTTAGCTTCTGTTGGGCTTCAGTATTGTTGGGCCATTGAGAAGTTTGCAAGTCATGGAATGATTAGTTATAATTAAATAATTACAAATCATCGCGTTATTTGCATGATTCTTTTTTCTTATTCTTTTTTTTAAAAAAAAAGTTATTTGCATGATTTTTTTAATATCTTGTAACAGTAAATATCTTCTACTATAGTATCTATTGTCTTGTAAAAGTTCTATTTGTGTTATTATGTCCTCAACTAGGCAAGTTATTAGAAGGTATCTCAGATTGTAAATTTGTAATTATATATATATATAATTACCGTATTGTTCGCGTTAGCAGGATATGAATGAAATATTTTAAACAAAGCAAATAAGCAATGCTTCTTCTAATTTTGCGAGTTTCATTTTAAAGGACTGTTCCATTTGAACAAAATTCTGATCACTTTGTAGACAAAAGTATATAGAATTGAATCTCACCGCATATCGAGATTTAAATTTTACACTGCACTACATATTATTATTCAGACATTAAGCAGAGCTTGTTGTCACTAGTTCCCTCGCTTGTTCCAACTCCAAAGGCAAATCTTCTTCTTGGTATTTGTTCTCATAATAGACGTCGCTCTTGAAGGGGTGTCAAGCTTGAGAGAACTCGCCAATGTTCCTGGCTGTATATATGTAAACACAAACTCGTGGCAAGCCAACTTGAATATGTTATTTGGCACAGTTGTATGAAATTGTATCGACATTATGCTCTTCGTCAGTTTAATTAATTTTGTCACTATTACCTAGTCCACTCATGCCATTAACAATTTAATCGATGAGATTCACATGCAAAAATTTAAGAGTAAACTTCTCATTGATTCACATGTAAAAGTATAAGAGTAAACTTCAATTATTGTCAATACAAAACGCGCACATCCAGGGTAAAGCTTGGAAGACAATGAATCCATATATAATCCCATTACCTATGAGCATAGCCATAAAAATCTTAGCTTTCTATCTGAGGGCTCAAAAATGTAATGGAACCGTACGCATAAAATCCAAAATTCGCGCGATCAGAATACCAATCGATAGGCATTAATACAATCAATCGTACTAAATTATATAACATCAAAAATGGGTAAAGTATAGTATGTTGTATAACATCCGCATAGTCCAACTCTATGATAGTTCTACCAAATGTCGTAATAATACTCAAAAGCCAAAATTAGCACCCTTAATATGAGGCCGTTATGGGCTACAAAACGCCCTCTAAGGATATCATTGTCTCAAATGTGCAGTGTGAACCACAGGAGAATGACTATAACAGTTAGGATTCAGCTTCAAAATAAAAAGAATTTAAGCTTACAGCAAAATTATCAAATTTCAACATAGGATAATACACGAAAAGGATTCTATTCTTCAAAAACACAGATTCAAGTTGTAATTCAAGACTATCTAGACAAGTAAAACACCATTGATGCAACCATCATTTTCCGGGTTATTCGTAACCTGGGCATATTTACCTGCATTAACGACCCAAAACAAATAATAATTAATAGCTGAACTATATTTCGACATATAAATCTACTGAATCCCAAACACAGATGGGAAGGAAAAACATACCCCAAACAACTTTTCCAGCAGGAGTGACAAGACCAAGCTCACTAACGTTCACCTGAGATATTCAAAGCATGCACATAATGATGAGCATCTCTAGTAATCAGTTAATCAAATATTATGTCATAAGATGAGGTTACCTCAATTATAGTTCCCTTGGTCATAACACCCAGAGAAGTATACATGGGACCATTTGGATTTTTCTTCACACCAATGATCTCTAAATTGAAGGTGCACTTGAGTTCGGGGTGAGTAACATGGGCTTTTGTAAAACGCAGCCCACTTGGTCGGATGAAGCGCTCGTACTTCGGTGGTTTCCTTGTAAAACTTGGTCCAACAAATGTGGCCTTAGTGATCATCCTCTTCCACTGCTTAGCTGCCATGCAAATATATACAATTACTCAACAAGTATAGGAGCGAGTTGGCATGTGTCAACAGCTCCGCTTTTACACGAGCAAACAGCTTTTCGACCAAGTTTGTCTTAAACTGCAGAACAAACTCTCTTATTTCACCAAGATACTTACTCTTTCGTTTACCGGACCTGATCACCCTGAACATCTCATCTTCAGCCACGGGTCTTACCTATATGAGGTCAAAAGACATCACAATTATAGCTAGAGTCGAAGATTACAACATTACACAATTAGCAAAAAAGGTAAAACATTTTGTCACACCAGGCCGTGAAATCAACCTATCTCCTAGGAAACATAGTGCTGGAGAAAAAACCAATAACAAGGAGATGGAATATATTAACAGTCCCTGTAAACGAAATAAGTTCCTCAAAAATGCACCCAACTCTAGTTGAAAACCAATAGTGGTATGCGGCCTATTGAGTTAATATTCACGTGGCTTTTTTTTATTGACCTCAATCAAGAAACAGTATTACACATCATGAATTTATAAGAGTACTCAGCTATATATGACCACAGTATGTATTTGCCAAGAGACCAACTGCCAATATCAACTATGCACGAACTGCTAAACTGTCAGTCCTCCAACTCAATATATCATGTACAGGATCAGACTATTTAGCTTAACATTATTCTTGTACGAGAGTTCCGTACAAGACCCTCCACGAAAAGCCAAATTACAAAGAAAGGATACTATGTGCATGGCTTACCTTTGGTAGAGGCACCTCCCATTTCCCTGCCTTCTCTTTCCTCTTTTGCTTTATAGTGTTGCTAAGCACCTGCATACATGAAGATGTTACTCCCGGAACCATACAAAACATAATGCAGTTTTGTTTCTTCATAAAATGAAATGAAAACCCTGAGAAAAATAGGAATGTAAGCCTACCTTTGCTCTGGTGGTCTCATCACGATCAAGCAAATATGCAGGGCGGGCACCTTCTTGGACATCCTCAACCTTGCGCCGGGTTGATGACTCCTCATGCATTGCCAATCTGTAAAAATAACATGAAGATGATTACAAGCGTCCAAGTTACAGCAATCTAAATTCATAAAATAGAATAACTTTATCGTAAACGCATATGATCTCAACGAACATACATATCTAGATTCAAGTTAAACACAGGCTAAAGTATCTAACTTCTGTGCAGTAAAAATCACATACTGTATCACAGCATGCAATAATTCATGTGATTTGACCTTTCTTACCCGTTCGATCAATTTCATTACTACCAAACGGAAAAACATGATCAAAACCATAACACGACACATCGAAGTAGCTTACGTTTTCTTCATCAGCGCCTTCTCTGCATATCGCTTCTTGGCAAACATCTTACCCTTAATACCCAACGCCTGTGCCATTCAAGTTACTAAACAGTTAAACTTCACATAACAACAATTGCACCCAAATAAATCGAAATTATAACTGAATCAGAAGAAGAAGAAAAAAAGAACCTTTTGGGCGATTTCAGAGCGCTTGTGAACCTCACGCGCCTCCTTCTTCCTCTTACGCTCGAAGTGGTCGAGGCGGTAGCCATTTCTCTTCCTGTGAAGCTCGATATAATCTCCTTGCGGCTGTTAACAAAAACAACAACAACAACAACAACAACAAACAGATTAAGCAGTTGCAGATGTAAGGAATCTTATTGTGTAATAACAGACGTACCATTGTTGATTGATTTCAGAATTTCAGTTTTTCGGGAGTGGCTGAAATTTGAAAACCCTAAGTTTAGGGTTTGGGGGAGAGAGTGAGAGAAAGTGATTTAAGGCCTTTTGTTAGCTAAAAAAAAAAATAGAGGAAATAAATAAATCGGGTCAAAAAAATAGGGTCGGTTTGTGCGTGTTCAACTTGGACCATCTAGTATATCCGTTCCGACGCCGTTTGGTACCCAAAAAAATAATCATTTATCTATAATCCTAATTATATTTTTTGATTTAATCATATTTGAAAGTGTTCATGATGTAATTTCGAAGTCATTAGAAAAACATAAAGAATAAAAAACTCGTAATGTTGTCGTTGTGTTTGGTAAGACAAGTTTACTTGGTGAGCTCTATGGTGAAAGAAGGATTAGTGCTCCTCGTTCTTTAAGATTATGACAAGTGTCTAATTTTAAATGTCTTTAATATGCAACTTAAATGTCTAGCCCTTTAGTTTGTATTATTTATTTTTCAGACCCCATAAATTATGAAATTAATCCATTACGACCATATGAGGCTCAACATGCTTCCTTTCAAATAGTAAATCATAATTCGAATAGTACCTCGTTTTGACCAAGCTGTCGTCGGGTATTCCACTAGTTTTTACAAAGACCAACTGCCTCCAACCACACAATCGCGATCGATGGTTCTGAAATGGTTCCTTCAAGCAGTAGACAGCACAAACCTGGTTCATTTCCTACTCCGATGTGTAAGAGGTATAATTCGAGATATATGATTGAGACAAAGATACGTATGCAAGTTTAGGCAAAGCCATAATTTTATTTATAAGTGAAAACTTATTTATTGCATAATAGATAACCCATTTTGAAAGGAGTTACGTGTTTAGCTACTCATGGTAGCTATGTTTCCTAAGTACATAAACCTCAAAACTAGAAATGAAATAACTATTACAATTCTTGTTTTCAGAATGGAAATTGAATACAATTTTATTTAGTAAGAAAACAGAAGATAATGGTCGATGCCTTATGCTTCTTTTAGCCTGTCTATTTATAGAAGTCCTTCCAGATTTCAAATTCGAACTTCAACTCTCTAAGATGGATTGGTTCGTCACTGCTTACGTCTCAACCCATTATTTGTCCTAGTCCCTCCAATTTTGGATTGATTCGTGTTAGTGGAGGTGGTCCTCGTCAATCACATGGCCTCTTCACATGCCTTCTTTTCTCTTGTCGGGTCTACTTTAAGATTTTGATCGTTTCTCACTTGGTGGAATATTTCCACGTTTTGAGGGGCCCGCCTTGTCATTATCCCACTTGTCTTTTTTCACTGGGAATCCTTTTTCGAACAAGGGTTCCTTCTGAGTTTGGCAATGGGAGCAGATGTGATCCTTCCAATGACCAACGTGTGCCATGTTGCAGAATTTTCTGCTAGTCTCTGGTGTGCTCGGAATTTCATTCTTCCACAATGCTTGCCTCTTTGCTTCGAAGATTCCTTCGTCAAACATTGTGCTTTTGCTCATCATGGAGTTCACCATAAAAGACCCATTCATTGCACCCTGGAATATTTTGAACGGATACTTAACCTTGTCCATCTCAATGAGACAGACCCAAAGTCCCCAAGCTCTTCTGGTAGTGACTTCATCCTCACTGATGGGAGAGACTAGGTATTGTCCTTCCGGCGGTGGTTTTGCCAGATCCATTGCCTTTTGGTAAGGTCTTTGTAGCTTGATGAAATGGAAGCTACTATGAAAGCATTTTCCTGTAATTTCAAGTCCTGATGTTAAGAATTTTAATTCCAGGACATCCCCTCGGTCGAGTGTATGATTATTCCTCCAAGATTCATGCACTCCATTGATAAGCCACCCCGGTAACTTTGATATTTTCGGGAAACTTGGTGACGTGCTGAAGATCGAGGTTATACAATCAAAGTCATACCATTCTCGTACACTTTCAAGTTTAGAACCTGGAAGCATACATTTCCTCAGATATTTTCCTTACTAGTCTGCCACGGTTTTGCCTGGGATAATCCCATTTCTCATGTAGAGCTTCTCCCACGTTCTCTGATACTCCTGCAAGGGAGAATTCCTAGTTTCCTCGATGATAACCTTAGATTTTTCCGTCATAGGTCTAAGGCTAATTTCCTCTTGTTCATCTTTAACCATGGTTGAATCATCTACTGCTTCTGATGTGTCCATCGTTGGATAAATGTTTTCATCTATGTCTTCCTCGAAAGGATCAACACTAGGTCTCGTGTTCGATGTACTCGAACTTCCTTTTTTGGGTTTTTGACCCTGCCATCGAACTTCAATTTTAAACTTTGATTCGGAGGCATCTCGCATTAATGGACCCATGAGGTTGTCCTATAAACTCGTAACATTGTGCATGGAGGCTCCCATGGCACTTCTGACCTTAGAAAGGTCAAGTTCATGTATGTGACCAGATGCCTTTACATTAATAATAAGGCCTTCGACCATCTTGTCCAGTTCCTGTAAGTTTTCCCTGTGATATTTCCATATTGTTAGGATGGTATCGGATTCATGTGCCTCCATCTCTCGTCAAAAAATCTACAAGAATATTTTCATGAGATTTAATCACAACAACATCAAAATCATAGTATTACATCCAGCTTGCCATCTCAAAAGTCTACCCTTCTCGGGTTTACTTTCTATTTTATTTTTTAAGAAACCTTTAACACTCGTATTATCAATTTTTAAAATGAATTTCCTTGCAAGTAAAACCGAAGGCCACTTTTTGAAAGCCTTTCGAACTGCAAAGAATTCATTCTCGCTGATATGCCATCTTGCCGCATGGTTTTTCGCAAAAAGTCCACTGCAGTATCTGCACGAAACTTCTCCTTTTGGTTCAACCTTAGTTAAAACCGATGCCAACCAATGATCACTAGCATCTGTGTATAGAACCAAATCATCTTCATCATTGGGTATCGATAGTTTGGGGAGGTTTTGACATATGTTCTTTAGTCGTTGCACCGTTCCCCTATGTTATTCTATCCATCTAAATTATGCATCTTTTTTTAGCAGTGGACTGAAAATTTTCTTGTAGCTTGCGAGATTGTTGATAAACATTCCAGCAAAATTAACTAACTCCATAAAGCTCTGGAGTTTTTTAACTATCTTGAGATCATCAGGAAAATCTCGTACCTTTTCAACCAAGTGCGTTTGAAGAAATACCTGATTTATCGATCTCAATTCCAAGGAATTCAGTATTTTTTGTAATAATTACCGCTTTCTTTTCAGATAGCACCAACCTTTCCTTGTGGCATATGTCTGAGAAGATTCTCAGATGTTGCAGATGTTCCTTAATATTTTTTGATGTTATGAGAATATCATCAACATAAACGAACATGAAACTGAAATAATCTTTGAAAAGATTATCCATCTTCATTTGGTATATTTGTGGTGCATTTGCTAAACCCATAAGTAACACATTCGAAATATAATATCCTTGTGGAGTGGAGAAGGCCGTGTATTTCTTGCTTTCTTTCTCTATCTTAATCTGATAAAACCCAGATTTACAATCAAACTTTGTAAAGACCTTTGCATTTTGAAATGCAAATGATAAGGTGTTTTCGACTTGGGATATAATATCCATCGAACTCCAAGATGTTGTTGATCCCTTGATAATTAATGACCAATCTCGGTTTTCCTCTTTTGATTTCTCCATGGTTTCGTACCAAGAATCCAGGATTGTTATATGAAGAAACTCATGGTGAGATCAGCTTAAGGTCCAAGTGTTCCTTGGGAATTTTCTACATATCATTTCTATCACTCTGGTTCATAAGGATATGCTTGTATCTCACAAACTCACTCTCTTTTCCTTTCTCGACTTTTAAGGATGCTGTGAGCTCGTTTTTGTTCCACGATGCCAAGGGATCTTCGTTGAAGTTTCTTCAGATTTTGGTTTCGACATCTTCAAGCAAAATTTGTTCTTCAGCAGTGATGTCTGGCTGAGGACCCTTTTCTAGGCTGGATTTTAGGATCTCTATAGTTTCATTCTTGATCATTTCCTCGTTTAAGCCTCATAGGCTTTCAACTCTTAGTTGAAGGATTGCATCACCATATTTTCTTTGGGCCTTCATCTTTGGGTGTCGAAGTTTGCCTTCATTACCACCGCGCTTGCTGCGAAATGTAATGGGCATTTTCCTATAAAATGTCTGACGCAGTCGCTGAACCAGAATCTTATGATCACAAAGGGTTGTGAAAATAAGTCTTCGTGTCTCGTTTTCCTGTGTGAAATGCTTGAACGCTTATAGGAAATTGTTTTCTAGCAGAATGTCTGCTCCTGTATCGTGAAAATAAATTGGGGGCGTCTTTACCTTGTACCATGGGGTACCTCCTGCTCTGCCAATCAGGATTTCTGATTGTCTATTCCTTGTTTGAAGAGGATAATCTTTTTAGAGAAATCTCTTCCTGCGACTGCTGGTAATTATTTCTCAATATCTTTTGGAAAGATTCATAGTTTGGCTGGTTGAATCGATGTAGGTAGCAAAATACTCTGCTCGATATTTCTCATATAACATCCCAATTGAGATGTATATAGAGAATGGACTGGTAGTCATCGAAATTTGTATCTTTTTCCTTCCATCGTGAATTCCATTCTGTTTGGTAACCTTTCACAATGTTTGTGTTCCTCAAGAAATTTCAACCCTATAATTAATTGTTCTTGGATCTTTCCTGCACGTCCTCTAATGGTAAAGTCAATTCCGCCTATTTTTAGGTTTCCTTGATATCTACCCACCAATGGTTGCTTTAGGTAATACAAGGCATCCGACGGTAGAGTATTATCCTTTTGGGTGATGTCAGAGATTACCTCAACCTCGCACCATCCTCCTAGACATTGGAGTTCTCATTTGGTAGTAAACCTGCTTGGTTCGAAGACAACTTCAACCATCAGTTTCTTTCCCCATGTTAGGTTGTGCATCCTATTTTCATGGAATGAGGCTCTCCTGGACTCGAATTTCATACTAGTGTTTTTGTTAAACACGGGTCAATCTCTTATGATCATATCCATCTCATGAATATGTGGTAAATCAGAAATCTCTGTTTGACCGCATAAGCTACCTTCTCATAAATTTCTGATATCTTCACAAACTCTTTCCTCCGGAAAAGATTGGAATGATGAGTATTGGAGAGGGCATATGAAATACTGTAAGTGATAGAGTATGGCCTATTCCCTTCTTTCATCAGCTCCTTGTTTTTGAAATCTTGGTGGAGGGTAAGAACCCTATTAAAATCTCGATCTGCTAGATTATAGGCAATCTTTGGATAAATGATTGTTGCCATTTTTACAGTAAATAAATTTCTCAATATTCCTCCAAGACAGGCGTCTCGTAGGTTTTGTATTCTTCTGTCAAAGATAGCGATATCAATCGGCGAATTGATCCTTTCTTTGAATGTTGCTTTGATCAAGATTCACATGGCTCCAATATGGATTCATGACATCTTCTGAGAAACCTCTATATTGAGACTACTTAGTTCATCCTTAATTTCATTCATAGGAACCAATTGCATTTCCATCACATTACTTGTTAGTTCCATTGGGATTGCTATTTCTCCCATCGTAACTTTGTAGATGATGTGATGTTTTCTTTGTCGGATGCTTAGTTGTGCTAAGACTCTTTCCATCTTTTCAATGGTGAAACCATCATAGACGTGGAGTTTCGGATCCTCTCGCATGATTCTCATCAATCCTTTGTGAGATATGCTAGTTTGTGAAAAGAATCCAGACATATCTTCTTGCACTTCCTGGCGGAAGATATCCTCGTCTTCAGTTTGATTCTGATTTTGATTCTAAAGACTCATCTTGACACTCATCTTCTTCGTATATACTTTCTTCTGAAGGAATATCTTCAAACATGTATACTTCAGCGAGGTCCTGATAATATACAGCTTCTTCAATTTCTGGTGTTGCCTCAAACTGTCTAACGCCTCTCTTTTGATTCTCGGGGCAGTCTGTCGAGATGTGTCCCTTAGCCCCACATGTCCAACAATTGCAGTCCTTGAAACTTTTGTTGGCTCTTGTATGTGCCCGTTTGAAAGTTATTCTTATTGGCGTTCTACTTGTGCTTCCCTGACTGGAAGTTGTTCATCCACGATTAGGTCCTGATCTTTGGCCCGATTTGTAACTTTGAGCCTTTTGTTTTGACCAGAATCTCCTCGGTCTCCATGAAGACCTTTTGATGAAGCTTCCTCCTATTTGTTCATAGGGATGCTCTATATGTTTCCTCATTTTATGCTTTTGAGGAATTCCTATGACCGTAGGAATGTCATTATTGTCGCAACAAAGGCGAACTGATTTATTGATTCCTCTTAGTCTCTTATAATTCTTCTGGATTGCTGCCTTCTAGCACCATTCGCTCAGTTTGTCCTTGAGAAATGACATTTATCGAGCTATGGTGTCCATTGCTCCTGGTGTGTATTCGCGTAGCAGCATTTCTCTCATGGGCTTGGTATCTTTGTGAAGAACAAAGGGATCGCCGTGTCTTCACTAATCCGGCTTTTCCATTTGTATTCGGTAAAGAATTTGATGTATAGATCAATGCTACATATATCATGCAACTCTAAACTATACAACGCTTGTTCGTATCTCTTGACTCTATCTCGATCGCCTCCTCCTATCTCGGGGCGCACGAAATATCCCTCTCCAATGAAGTAGATTTTGAATAGTCTAGCCATTTTATATACAATCTCCTTGAGGTATTCTTCGGCTAGCACGCCTTCTAGTACTTCTGGAGCTGCATGTTCCCAACCAAGTTTAATCGATCCTTCGAGGCTCATTTGTAGCATCATTATGAACCCTTCTTTGTTGAGTTCTAAGGCTGCCGCTGCAATCCTCATGGCCGACGCCCATTCATCGATTAACGTCTCTCGATTTTTGAAGTCTAATATATCCAAATTAAGCATAAACCCATAAGAATGTCTTGGGTCTAACTGTGACCTTCCATATGGTGTCCCATGGATTTATGGTCTTCGAGGACGTGATCTGTTTCCAGATACTAGAAGAACAGATCCAGCCACAAAGTCTCTCGGGTGTGTCATGGGTTCATCTTGCATTGGGTTGTTAGATCCCAAACTCTCAGTGATTGTCGACATTCCCTGTTGAGGGTTTTGTGATGGGACAATCGTTCATTCTATTGTTTTAACATTTACGAGTTTTAAGCCCGTAAATGATTCTGCGAGATCAGGGAGATCTTGCAGGTCACCGTAATTGATCTCGTCCAGACTGATTCTAGACATTCATTCTCCTTATTAAAGCTTCCAGTTTCTCGTTGCTTGTTAGTTCTCGATGAACTTGTATCGCCTTGCCCTTTTGATGTAATAAGGGTTTGCTTCCGAAAGATGACAGTAACCATCCTCCTCTTCTTTTTCCCTATGTGCTTGGCGGGGCCTCTAAGTTCTTGACACGTCGTTTGACATCTTGAAGGTTCTCAAGAATTCCCTTCTGATTTTTCACCATGGTCTCTATCTGGATCTGAAGGTTTTGAAGGTGCTCAGGTATACGGTATTGATGATTACCATGTGTCTGAATTGTCATCTGGATCTCTCTAAGGTCTAAGGATAACTTAGAGCCATCCGTCTCGATTTCATGAAAATTTGGTGACCCCAAATTACTCATCTTGTTGATAGAATTTTGCTATCATTATAATATTTTCTTGTTTCATGTTTTTCGATTTTTCGAAAAACTTCCTATTGAGAATGTATCTCGAACTTTCGTTCGGATTCATATTTTAAATTTACTCCTCCCAAGGTAATTAAATATTATTATAATAAATAAATTTCCACTTTTAAATAAATAAAACCTAGTCTCTGATACCAATTTCTTTACATGGTCTGAAAAATAAATAAGTAGACAAACTTTTGAGGCTAAAATTAAATTCTTTGAAATTAATGGATTAGCCAAGTAAATATATCAAAGTGGTCCATGACATGTGACATCGTCCAAGCAAGGGGGTGCAGTGGTACCCCCCCTACATAGACTACAACGGTTACTTGCTGCTTTTGAGGCTAAGCAGTTCTATAGAATATTTTGTCAACGTATTCTCAAGCTCTTCTCTAAAATTGCAAATTTATAATTTGTGTAAAAGTCGTAAAAATTTGTGCAAGTCATCAATCGGAGGTGTTTGAAAAGAAAAATTATCTAAAGTTAAAAAAATTATTGTACAAGCTAAAAGCAGACACATGCTTCTAAATTACGGTTGTTACTAGTTGAAAAGAGTAGTTTTGTGATTTTGGTTCGTTAACATTCTAAAGTGGCTTGTTACAAAATATTCAAATTAAATTAAGTAAATTATAAATTTTTTCAGAGTTCACAAGAACCCTACCAATATTCAAAATTTTCTTTTATGTCGAGGGAGTAACATATTATACAACTGTTACTTTGAAATTCATTGAAATTGAAAAGGTGAAACTAGACCCGAACGATTTCTGCTGTAATATTATGTTTACGGTGGTCCCATTACTTTTTTCCTTTTAGTTGTGTGCAATATAAAATAATTACTACGAAAATTATCTCAACAAAACATAGACGAAATTCCCTTTTGTATCTTAACAATTAAAGGCACAAACGATACATGTTGTCCAATAAAGTCGTTTGAACCTGTGATCGTAGTTTTACCAGAATATGATTACAAGGTCGTTTTATTCGAAAGAATTACAACCACAATGTGTACATACAACTAAGTCGTATATAAAGTGCAGTTGAATGTGACAAGTAGAGAGGAAAAAACAGAGGTTTGCTATGCTAAATAATTGTTGTAAACATAGAACCTGCTTTCGAATTTCTGAACACCGATTTACGATTTGTGCATTATGACATTTTAAATCACATTATCTGAGAGATGTGTCTTCATATAAAAGTTAGAGGACTTCATTTTACTCATGATATGATATTTTTAATTAAAATAAAATACATATAGATAAATATACATATTTACTTATTTATACATGTTAAAACAATATAACTAAGGTCACGACTTAATTTTTTTTTATAAATGGACACTTATATTTGATTCCAATGTGTAAAGGGTGACGTGGATGAATTTAATCCATTAACTTGTGATGTTATATTATTCATATTATTTATAATAAAATCAAATAAATTTCAATAAACATATATTTTAATACATATTTACTTATGTAAGATTTTCTAGGTAATTCAAAACTCCAAGATCAATATGTACATGTAAATTATTTCTTAATTGAAATGAAGCATATAAAAATAATGGTCAATTTTCAGTTCAAAGACTAAATTGTAATTCTTCTCAAATATTTGGGGTCAAAATGATATTTTTCAAAAGTTTGAAGACTGAATTGCAAATTTATATTTTTCTTCCAAATTTCGGGGGCGCTACATTATATATAAACAAACAACACCCCTTAAAAAATAAGCGCATACCAGAAACACGAGAAGGGGGCTCATTGTACTTGCTTTGTTTTGTTTTTGTTTTTGTTTTTTTTTATCATATATTACATATATGGGGCTTTGCATTTCTTCTAAGGTAGCTATGTTTCACGAGGCGACAACTTTCCACCTAATCGGAGGCACGTTGGCTGCAACATCGAGCCAACGACACACACAAGACACGCACGCCGACCAGACGACACTTGCACCGCATGCATCAACGCCTGTCACGGGGGCTGAACGAACAAAATGGCAGGATTTTGGCTCCAAGATTATCACAAAACTTGGGCTCCATCATGTAAATACCGCCCGGCTCTAGAGACTTCCTTGTATAAAAATATTCATAGAACTGTCTAGAACATTGCTAGGATTGAGCACCATTATTTTATTTTTGGAAGGTGGTAACACCTTAGCTTAGCACTATTAGATTAGATTGATATGAACCGTTCATTGAGCTAACTTTTTTGTATATATACTCCCTTGGTTTCTTCATTTCAATCATCAATAAACTTTTCTTTGTACATACCTTGAAGGAAGCACATAACTTTCCGATGAATGTGTCCTATTGTTGAAAACTACAATATGTCAGAGACTTAGGCCCTTGACACTTTATGATGACTGTAAAAAAAAAATCAAAAAAATAATTAAGTATATTAAACAGTCATCATAGAGTATCATAATTTTCTAACAAAAAAACATAAAGTATATGTTATGGAAAACAAACTTTTTTGTATTTTGCAATTTTTCATGGGTCTTCGCCAAATGCCCTTTCCGCATTGTGCTTCTTTTCCTCGAAGGCGTCAACGGAGAATGACCGGAGTCTAGCGCTGCCATAGCGTTGAACGACGAATCTAAAGGTGGATCAAAATAGGTTTCCAAGAATAGCCTTTTGTTCTTGAGCGTGAGTGTGTGTGTGAGAGGGGGGGGGGGGGGGAATTGTAACTTTTGTGCACTAGCTTTAAGTTCAAGCCTCAAGACTTCGTTTGGTTGCCATTTTAGATTAAGTGTAGGTTGTAGCAATATTGGATAATCATAAATATCTTTTGATTGAATGGAGTTTCTAAAAGCACCAAAATGGTGCAAACTTATGGTGTGTTTAGATGGGGTGTTTTTCTTCTTCTTTATCTAAAGAAGAAAACAAAAAAAAAAACATTAATACCTAAGCGCCTTCATGCTTTACTAAAAATAATAAAATATTAAATATAGTGATCGAACACAAAACATCTTGTTGATTACTATAGTAAAAGTGTACCACATCTAAACATTGAAGTTAGTAGATAGACACCCTTACAAAATAACTTTGAACAAGTAAACATATGAATCTCCAAAAGCAGATTGCACCTCTACCGCATAGAACTAATAGCAACAAGAAAAAAATGTTTTATTCCGGAATGCATGGCATGCAATAAATGTATTGGAAAACTTTATAAAAATAAGACAACACAACTTGGTTAAGAAGTTTCTCCTTTTCTTTATTGTGAGGGGGGGGTCCAGGAATTTGAGTTAAGGGGAGCGAAATTATACAAAAAAAAAAAAAATACAAAAAATCTATGTCTGTAAGTTATAACAATTTGAATTAATGTAAAATTACAAGTACCATAATGCAAGATCACTTAGACCTAGGTATTAGGAACAATTAGATTATTTGATCTGCATGATTGCTCTTCACCAAGAAATCAATAAATTAATTATTATAAGTCTAATTTCAATCACAAGAATATACCAAGTGTTCTAGATTTTTCCATTTAATGAAATAATGCATGCATTATAATTTCCGAAGAAAAAAAACAAAATCCAATTCATGATAGTTAGATGCAAAATGTGTTGATAAAGTTGCCCTAAACTAATTGGAAAAAAAAAACTCACTAACTTATTTACTTAAAAATATTTTGAACACTTGGCTTCTTATCTTCTTTTCATCCCTTTTTCAGAGCAATTGGGACTAATTTCTTTTTTTGTGGGTATGATCAAATTTTATACTAATATAACTATCTAATGTGAAAATGAATTAGAGTTATAGTGAAAGTAACTTACTTTTAAAATAAGAGTAGATGTATGTAAAATGATAACTTTGATAAGATAGCAAAAGAATATCTATAATCTATCCAAATCTTTTTTTTTTTACCATTTTTATACTTTTTCTTATCTTATCTTCTTCATTTTTAAATTTTCTTGCACGTTGTTTTGTTTTTTACTTCCACATAAAAAATATACATATATATAACATGCATATAAAAGGAAATTGAACTAGAGTTTTGTAGAATAAGTTTCAAGAAGGGGGGGGGGGGGGGGGGGGGGGGGGGGCGCAAGGCTCACTTCAAAACTTCCATTTTAAGGCATTTCTCTTCGGCCCATTAAACATTGATTTACCAACAATCTTTTTCTCTGCGCCTCCCATAATACATTAATCCTAAAACCCTAATTCTCTCACGAATTTCATCTCCCCCTACACATTTGATTTTTACATAAGCCAAAAACATGTAGAGCTCGTTTTGGGCCATAGAAACGCCTTCCCGAAGGTGATGAAGGTCGTTAATGACGTTCTCGAGGTTGATATCGAGGATGATATCTACAACAATGATATCGAGGATGTTATCCAAGATGATATCATACCTGATATCAATGAGGATCTCGTAAAGCTCGACTTCTCCGCCGTTGGTATCTCTCTTGAGGTCGTGAATGATAAAAACATTTTATTCGTTTCTCTCTTTATTGGACCTGAGGCCTTCGAGAACTACAGATACGACCGTAAGTTTTTCACGAGAATGAATCTCTACAACTTGTCATGGTTACTAGAGTTCGCCGGAGAAGATGAGACAGTTACTCTCAAGGTCGATGACGGCACTAATAACGCCAAATTAGCATTCCAGGCCCCCAGTAAGTTATTCTACTTTGGTTTGTTCTTAAATTTAGTTATTTTAAACTAAATGAAAACTTAGATATGTTTTTGATGATATTTCTATTATCGCATGCCCTTCATTATAGTTACTTTAAACAAAATTATGTCTTGCCAATTATTGTCGCACTTGCAAATTACAAAAATGAAAAACATATATCATGTATTTGTACATGGTTGGTGTCCCCTTAGTATTTTTGTTAGTGCACTATGCAACTATTTAAAGACCAGTAAGTTATTCTCCTTTGATTTGTCCTTAATTTTAGTTATTTTAAACTAAATAAAAACTTAGATATATTTCATTGATGATATTTCTGTTTTAGCATGCCCTTAATTATAGTTACTTTAAACGAAATTATGTCTTGTCAATTATTGTCGCTCTTGCAAATTACAAAAATAAAAAAATATATCATGTATTGGGGCATAGTTTGTGTCCCCTTGATATTTTTGTTAGTGCATTCTGCAACTATTTAAAGATCATTATGTTTGTGGTGTTTGTGGCGCTAAGACTTGAAATAAAAGTCCAACTAGTTCTCACATGCAATATTTTTTCTTGTTTTTTTTTTGTTTTCTTTTTATATCAAGTTTCTTTAGTTTCTTTAGTGCCTCGTCTCAATTATTTGTTTTTTTATTTGTTGTGACTACTCATCATCGTGATTGCGTTGTTTTGAACTTCTTTTTGAAGTTTTATGTGATTTGGTTGAAACAAGTTGCGTTATGATTGCAATGTTGTGCACATTCGCCTATTTGGGATTTAAATGTTTTATGCTATGACAATTGATCATGTGCATATAGAAAATTAATGTGCTATTCGTAATATTTCAAATCAAAAATTGAAATGGACAATCAAGGTGAGAGTAGCAAGAGAGTTATAGCCACATCGCTCCAAAGATGGGAGGACTATGTACAAGAGGCTTACTGTGGTTGACGAGAAGGTTTGTTGTGGATGTTGATTTCTCCGTGCTATGTTCTTAGTTTGATCAATAGGTTAAATGTTATGATAAATTGGATTGGGCAATTTATGAATCTAGATATATTTGTATAGGATACCATGATACAAACTCTTAGTTTTGGAGACAATATCGAATATTTGAGGATACTTTACAGTTTGGGAGGTCCTATAATGTATCGGGGGTTTGCAGAAGTTATGTCACAATTTGAGTGCGAGGAGTGATTCTGAACATAATTTCCAAATGGTCATGAAAACTGCATAAAGGTTATGCGGGTGGAGAAGGGAGTAGACGCACAAACGAACATTATTCTTGAGAGGTTAAAGTTCTTACATTTGACATATTTGGCTACCATGCTGACCGACCAACAACATATAGGTAAGAAACATTCAAACTAATATGCTATATAATTTTTATATGTGATATAACGATACCCGTTGATGGATATTGTTGTTGTGTTTTTGTTCTGTCACACATGGAAAATAGAAAAAAAGGAAGCACGGCTCTATGAATATTTTATTTTAGAAGATAACTTTGACCGACTCAATGTTAGTGTCTTTGTTTTTTTATATTTTTTTCCTTGTCGTTTTCTGTCAATGTTAGTGTCTTTCCTTTTTTATGTTTTTTCTTATAATGTGCCATTTTTTGTCATTCGACACATTACTATTTTGGCTTTAATCTTCCACCCGTGATTTTTTTAGCTTGGTGACTATTTATTACTCACATTTGTGAACCCTTTGACTACTTGACGGTGAATGAAATTGTTATGCTTATTGCACCGCTACCAACTACAAATCAGCCGTTGCTGTCACGCTTTGCCTTGCTTTGAATTTGTGTCTCTAGGTTGAAGTTGAACTCAAAGAAAAGTTGTTGCCATCTAGCATGTTTATCAGTCGAAGTTAGGTTGAGTCAAGAAATGACTAGCCATGGTGTTATCTAATTTCACCACAGACGGACGTCATAACACATAGTGTCGCCATATTCGTAGACAATGAACTACAACCAGTAATTCTTCCTCATGAACTGAATATCGAGTCTCCACATCCTTCAACTTTTGGCTTTCAAAAGTAACTAGATGCCCATCTTGCACTAGGATCCTCCCTTAAGCAAGGTCAGAAGCATCAATCTGCACTGCAAATGTTTAGACATATTGGAAAGGGCACGAATAAGATCCGTCATAATTGCCCTCTTCAATAACTCATACGTGGTTTGGCACCGCGTAGGCCACTTCTACATCTCCTTCTTCAATAAATATGTTCTTCAATAAATATGTGAAAGGTTTGTCAATTGTCGAGTACCTCTCCATAAACCTATGATAATAGTTAGTTAGGCTAGGAAAAGAGCACAACTTGTCGACATCCTTAGGGGGTTTCCACTCTTGGATGGTTTGGATCTTCTTGGGGGCCATTTGTATCCTCCTTGTTCCACGATGTGTCCTAGAAAGTTGATACTTGCATGAACAAATGAGTATTTTGACAATTTAGCGTATATCACGTTCTCCCTTAGCCGCAAGAACAATTTCCTCAAGTGGTCTACATGTTGCTCCAACGTCTCGTAGTAGATCACAATATCATCCAAGCAAAACACTATAAACTCATCCACTACAAATCCATCCATGAATCCTTGTAGCACTTGGTTCATAAGGGTACTAAACGTTGCGGGTACGTTTGTGAGGTTGAAGTTCATCACCAAATATTTAAATGCTCCACTCCTCGAAACCACGGTCGTCTTGGCCTCATCACCCTCCTTAATTCTTACCTACCAGGATATCGATCGCGAATAGATGTTGGAAAAATACTTGCCCCGACTGACATGATCACCGCTAACGATATCTGGCGACTATTCTTCACAGTGATTTTATTAAAAGCCCAATAATCGCAGTACAACGTAGGGCACCATCCGCTTTCTTTTGGAAAAGGAGTGGCTCTCCATACGATAACTTGGCAGATTTTATCATGTCGTTTTCCAATATATCCTTCAATTTTTTTTTTCTAAACTCCCCCAAGTCAAGTTGAGCCATTCGATAGGGCACCCTGGTCGACAACAGGTTTTATCATGTCGTTTTCCAATATATCCTTCAATTTTTTTTTCTAAACTCCCCCAAGTCAAGTTGAGCCATTCGATAGGGCACCCTGGTCGACGGCTTCATGCCAAACACCGGTTCTATCTCATGATCCACTTTTTGTCTTGGCAACAACTTCTTTGGTTACTTATCCAGCATAACATACTCAAATTCCTCCAATAGACCTTTGAATAGTTTTAGAATATGTTTGGATGGTGTCTCAAATGCTTCCCATCAGGGGGTGCACAAGAAGGATGTTCGTCTCTCTTACACCCTTTTTCAAGCTGCATAACCATAATGCGTACATAAATCCTGCCTAAGGCGTATGTAGTTTAGTTTAGCATCCAAGCTATTACCAAAAAAAGGGTATTACAACATCTTGTTACGACCCACTAGCGATCCTTACCTAACCTAGACCAAAGTGTTGTCACCATAATTTGTCACGTCATTGGAAAAATAGTGATGTTAATACATAATATAAATGCAACCACATGTTTTACTACATTACATAAAGTAAGAATTTCCCAGAATATGCCTTGCAACGGGTCACTGTTGATTTTGTGGCCTCTGCTGTTGAAAGTTAGGATGATTCTGTACAGTGTTTTGCATGGGTACAATGCCAGGTTGCATATTTTGAGCACCTTGTGGCATATTCCCAAACGCACCAGGTGCTCCATGTTGCTGCTGTTGTTGCATGGGCATCATACCACCAGCATTGGCTGCTCCCATATTAAACACTGAAAGCATCCGAACGTCAGTTAATTAGTAAAATGGCCTACAAAAAGTAAAAATCATAGCAGTCTGATGTACAATTTGAACCAAAGCTGAACCAACAGATATACAAGAGAACAAGAAATGAATTCATACTCTGGTCGTTCAGACTTTGGGAAGGAAGAGACCTGTTGCCACCAGACATTCCAAACTGAAAACAAAGAGTATCATTAAAACAGTGTTAGATGTCAAAATTAACGAACGCTTGGTTAAGATTTACTGCAGTAGCATTCTAGATAGTAACTAATCCCCAATAAAAAAAGGGGTAGAATTCATGTCGTTTGAAGAAAAACTTCCTGTTTATAAGGCCAAGGTACTTCGAGGTTCACCATGGAATAGCGGTCCATTGATATTCAACAGATAGTACTCAAAAGATAACTTATTTTATGGCAGTGAGCACTTAATCAATAAGAATGTACCATAAAGTCAAAAGAAAAATTGTATGATTTGTCCATTTTCTGAATTACTGTTCTTTCTAACTATCAAAAGAGCGGCTCTTCATTTGCATATCTTGTGATGACTTTTGAACACTATATGATTCATAAAAATTATGGAGACTGTTGAAGAGATTTGAAAGCAAACCTGCATTCTGGGAAGAATCGATTGTGAGGGCATCATAGCTGACATGTTGGTGATCTGAAATTTATGGCCTTTATAAGGGTGAGAACAAAGCATGAAAAATCTAATTCAAGGTAAGCTATAAAACAGTAAAGAGAAAAGACATAGAGGTGAAGTTTAGTGTTACCAAAGTTGCCAGAGCAAAGAATAGAATAGTACAACAAAGAACGTGATAAAACTGAAAGCAAAGTCCGTCATTTGACAATCTGATCCAGGTAATAAGCAGATAATGACTAAAAATGTATAATCGAATCCTCATGGGACAACAGAATGTAAGGTACTGCCTTAAGATTCACGAAGAGAATTAAGATGGGAAAAAGTGATGTTCCACTTTCAACCTAGATAGTAAGTGGTGAATATCTATAAGCTTACTCCTGTCAAAGCAATCCTGGTAGCAGCTAAGGATTTAACATCACTTCTACTCTAAACTAAGAATTTTGAGCGATAATTAACAAAACCAAAACAGCTTCCAAAAGAGACAATCCACATCTCAGATCTCCACAAAAAAAAAAGAAAAAAGGAAAACCCCAGAGCATAAATCAAGCGAAACAGTCAAGAGGTGAAGGAAAAACAACCACATTACAGATACAGTTAGTACTTAGTTGCTTCTGCACAAGATAACTTTATGGGATAAAACAAACACTGATAGCAGACGAGGAATATAATTAGCTGCACTCATCAATGTATTTTGCTCAATTCGAGAAAAGTTATAACTTAAAATTAATGGACTGCTTCCGAGAAGAATAATGTCCACGCAAGTTCTGTTCCAAGCTGTTTGCATCACGTGACAAGAAAAGCTGAGTCCTTAGGATTAAGGAAGAAAATTGAACTAAGAAAAGAGGGAAACAAAGTGAATTAAGCAGGACAAGTAAAGCTATGCAACAAACTTATCCAAAACTTCATAAAATACTGGGAACTGAGAAAATATAGTATCAAAAGAAAGAAAGAAAAATCAATGACATGGAAAGCAATCAAAGTAATGGGCATGTAAGAAGGCATGATAGACATCTTACCATCTGAGATGTTGGTGTTGTTTGTGCAGCATTAAACAGTGCACTATTAGCTGGGCTAGAGAACTGGTTTAATTGACGATTCATCTGGTTTCCTTGGAGCTGTCTACTCTGTAACTGCTGGGCTGATAATGGCTGGGAGAATTGCACGTGATGCTGACCATGAATCTGTAATGCAGCAGTTTCACATAGAGATAAACAGCATTCTTTCAACATCTAACTCAATAATTTGGGTTATAAGCAGGGGCGAAGCCAGAATTCAGGGAGTGGGGGTACGAAAAAAGATGCTACAAAATCTTTATAGTTTTAACTTAATCATTTCATAAGAAAATATCCTTTTGACCTAAAAAGATGTTAGTACAAGGAACAATTAATTATTAAAAGATGAATTAACTTAAAATAAGTCTGTACCTACTACATAACTATTCTTGTATCTTTTAGATCTAGTTGTACTTTATATATAAATTGTAACTCTAATCACTTTAAACCAGAGGTTAAAATTAAATGAAGGAATATGAGATAGTGTTTATATTTAATTACAAAACAACAGTTAACTAAAAATGTATTATGTAATGTATACGTGCCTAAGATAAATTATTTTAATTACTATTTTTATATGAAAATGTGTAATATAACTCTATATAGGACATTAATGTTGTGGTATTTGTTTCTTGACATATATCCACACACTTTCAGAGAGAGTTATCATCGACATCACATCTAGAAATCACAATTAGTGTATTGACACTTTGAACACAATTGTCTAAAAAATATTAACTTGTTTCGTGTTGGTCAAAGACTTATGTAAATTAGTAATTAATATACCATAATTGCGCCATATATTGTTGTAAACTTGTAATTAAATCATCTCAAAATTATATATTGAAAAAGGATCGCCAAAGTTGTCATTTGTATTAAGTTATAGCAATAGCATATTAATTATAAGAAACAATTGATTAACTATATAAATTTGTACAATAATAGAAAACAAATTACATTAATATTAGTCGTGTTCTATGATTATCTTCATAATACATTAAATGGAAAATTTAAAAAGAATGAAGAGTTTTAACTACAAATAAGGAAAAACTGTCAAACTTCGTTACCATCCAGTAAGATGGTTCCAAGATTGTAATTCATGCATACATCTTCATTCAAGTATTGTCAGGGTAAGAGAGTAGTGGGCCAACTCTACAATTTATAAATGACGACAAAGATAAGATTAATGTAGCGTTGGCCACAGGGGTGCATATAAGCTGATATTACCATCACTCTCTCATTATATCATATGCCTATTAGAAAATTCAGAGGGGCTCCTTTACAGGAATAATAAACTATAAAGGGTTTTATTGTCTATTTACCGCCTGAAATTTTTGCTGTGTCTGATTCTGCATGTCATGAAGCTGCGATTGCTGGCTCTGCAAAAACAGATTAAAAACATTTCATGCTAATCTTGCCTTTTGTTTAAAGAAACTGATAAATAGTCCACCAAACAGGGTTGAAAGTTGTAACTGCTAAAGCCAAAAGACTAGCAAAAGAAAGAAAACCAAATTTTACGAGTTTGCCTAAAAGATGAGTGAAAATTGAAGTGCTTTGAGCATGAATATAACCAAAAAAATTCAATTGTCATATGCATAATGCATAAGTCGGGGACTATTGTCTAAGTCAAGTTGCCTCCTTGAGCTGGGAGTAGCAAAATACATGGATTACAATCATGGTAAAATTGGAGGCCACGCAGAGAACTCTAAGGTGCATTTGAATAGTAAAATGACTCTCCTAAAATAAGTTCTGAAAAATAAAATGCAGTTAAAAATAAAAAGTTAATGCCACTTGCGCCGTTTCTTACAGAGAAAGGTTAATATTCCACCAAACAGGGTTGAAATGCTAAAGCCAAAATATAAGCAAAAACTAAAACCAAGATTTACGAGTTTATCTGAAGATAACTGACATTTAATGTGAAGAGTGCATAAATATAAATAAATGCATCTCAACTGTATTATGAATAATACATAAAGTCGAGGAATATTATCTAAGTCGTATTTTTAACTCATAAATCAATTTGCTTTCTTCAACTAGGAATAGCACCACACATGGACTACTATCATTGTGAAACTGGAGGACATGCAGAGAACCCTAAGGAGCATTTGATTGTAAAAGGACTCCCTTCAGATAAATTGTGAAAACATAATGCCATTTCAAAGATCAATCGTGGTTTGCAAAACCACCAAGTTTTTATTCTAATGCAGTTTAATACCCAGAATCTCCAGTATGACAATAAAGGGCAGTCCAAGTCCTTATTCTAATGCAGTTCAATACCCAGACTATCCAGTATGAAGAGAAAGGCCTGACTACGTAACATAAATGTATCATACATTGAATAACCGTACGTCTTAATAACAAAGTGAATTATATACCTGGCCAAGGCCTGGCATTGCTGATTGCCTTAACTGCTGTTGAGCTAAAAGTTGTTGCTGATGTGATTGTATCATTTTCCTTTGTTGGAGCTGGTGTTGCTGTAGTTGTTGTGGCGTCTGTTGCTGATGTGCTTGTTGCTGAGGGGACGGTGTATTCATAATGTTTACACCAGATCTCGGCGAATTGGTATATTGCATAGGAGATGCCGTCGTGTTATCAAATGTACCCCCGTTAGAAGGAGATGCCGCAGCTCTTCCAATAAGTTGCGCTCCAGAAGCCTGTTTTTAATAGTATGGATCAAAACATGAAAAGTACGCACTACAAGAAGCAGCATATAGTTACTTTTATTCAGTGAATCATCGATGACTTGGGATCCTCATCTGTGACTTGGAAAATTAAATAGCTTAATCTAATAGTAAAGGGGTTACAAAGACTAGTACGTAGATGCAGCTTCTGCGGGGTGAATGCCATGGACACAACGGTATAAAATCAAATAATATTCTTGTGAAATTAAACAATAGATGTGGCAAGACTGAAAGATGAACCTGCATTAAAGTACTCTGGTTGCTATTAGTGGGCGTTGACATAAGCGGTGGTGTATTTTTCTGGTAAATCCCTGAAACTCATAGAAGTAATGTTGTTAATATATACCAAGGTTGCGAGAAGTCCAGATGTAAAGAAAACGGGGAAAACATGAAGTAAAGAGAAAAGAAGTGCAATCATCAGAGAGAGAGAGAGAGAGAGAGAGAGAGAGAGAGAGAGAGAGAGAGAGAGAGAGAGAGAGAGAAAAGAAGTGCATACCAGACGAATCTGAAAATGATTGCATCCCATCATTGGTTGTAAGTACATCTACTAAGTGCATTGGAAGAGGGGATGTTATTTGCCTTTGATCAACAGGCATTCTTAAACCTACAAAAATAAAATAATATGTTAGGACAATAACAGAGATAAATCAAGAAGGTACCTGACATCTATATGCAATGAGGAGTGGTATGTAGGAACATGACAGGAGTTCTAATAGATGATGGCTCTACGATGAAACATAATCCGTGCTTGAACATGTAATCCTGGTTTTAAGAGAGTCTTCATACTTGATAATAAAGTTCTACTATTAAGTTGATTTTTTGATTAACAGATACTAAAACGTAGACAACAAATGTGAAACAGATTAACTTCAGAATAATTTGGATTCATCTCTACATAATGCACTTCAATAAAACAGAAAGTACACATGCGCCTCTGTACATGCTCTTACAAAAAAATGACAGAAAATCTTGCAGTGTGACTTGTCTGTGCATATTGAACTGTCACACAAAAAGGAAGTTTTGGAGGTAAAAAAATTACACCTTCGCCTTGATTGACAGCACTCCTGAGTAATTTTTCTTGTTCTTGTATTTTGGCAGCTTGGACCTTGTCAATAGTTGGGAGAAGAGATGGTCCCTGTCGCATGCTACCAAAGTAGGCTTTACGAGCCTCAGTTATGATTATCTCCGCACTCTCAGAGGCTTTTTTAATCATATCAATTCTTGTCTGGAAATCATCAAAATCATCAAACAGATCCAGTTTAACGGAATTCCATGTAAGACGCTAACACGTTAAGCAGCATGACTACTCTACCCACTCACTCACTCACCTGTAACATTTTAATTTGTGTGGGCACCGGCAGGTTCTGCATACCATGTAACAGCTGTTCGCTCTTAGTATTGTCCTCTATCTCCATTTCAGGTAAAAGCTTGGACGACAACATAACAGGCAGAACTGCATTCCCAATAATCCTCCCGTAACTACGCTATTGAAACAGAACAGCGATAATGAATACAATTAACGAGAACAAAAGGAAGCGAAACATACTGACGGCATTCTCAGCATTGACATTCTTAGGGTAGACAACAAACGACTTGGACACGTCCTTAAAATCCTCGACGATATTGTGAAGCTCGAGATTCACCATGGAGAACTGCCCCAATATATCTTGCCTGTCAAATTGATCGGTCAATTTTCTTAATTCTACTACGAGTTGTGTTTATAGGTATAGGTACGAAAATAAATAAGGAGCATTTTTTTACCATTTGGGGACACCATTGGTGCGGGCTATGGCGTCGAGTTCTTCGAGGATGCGAGAAATGGTTTTGAAGAGACTGATAGCGCGGGTTTTGACGGCGTCGAGGTTGAGCTGCTGTTTGATCGCCGGATTCAGCGGCTCCACAGCCCTTGCCGGCGGCTGTTGCTGTTGGCCTTGGTTCGCCACGCCCCCTTCCATTGCTGCCGTCAAAGCTCCGCTAATTAGTTGGGGATTAGGGTTTTTGGGCTCAACAGTCGATCAATTTGATTGCGTAACTGTATCAATTATCATTGAAAATCTGTTCAACAATTAAATTCATGTTGCCCATGTGGAGTTTTTAGAGGTATTTTTGTGATTTTTTTTGTGTAGTGTAATGACTAAGGGAAATTAACAGATTTGACCCACTAACTTGGCTTCATTTCAGTTTTAGCCCACTAATTTGACACACAATAGTTTTGGTCCACTAACTTGGCACCGTTTTCAGTTTTAGCCTCCTAATTTGGCAAGCAATAGTTTTGGTCTACTAACTTGATTCCAGTGACAATTTTGGCCCACCGGTGCGGCGAGATGCCGCCACCCAGTTAGCACTTCAGAGCGCTAGCGCTAGTGTTTTCAGAACCGGACCGAATATCGAACCGGCAAGCCCACTAATTACAGGTTCGATCGGTTCAATCGGTTAAACCACTGGTTAAACCGCTACATAGTATATTTCGTAAAATGTATATATTTAAAGTACTATACTGTAAATATTAAACATTTCTATAACTAATTGTTATGTTATAACATTAAAATGCCTGATTTTTGACATTCAAAAATTCAAATCTATCTTTCAGTTTATGTTATATATTGTGTATATATATACATATATATATATATATAAATATGAGTGTATGTATCATGTATGTCTATACACATATATTATTTTAGTTAATACGATTTGTTTTCTATTCATATTGGTGGCACAAGTGTTTTAATTGCTTAAATTTAATAGTCGAAACTGATGACTTTCATGGCCCAATTAAAAACTTGAAGGCCCAAACTTATTATAAGAATAAGAAACAAACAAATTCTCAAACCTACTTTTTCATTCTTCCTTCAGCCGTCATCTTCATTTTACCACTTTCTTCTCCTTTTCATTTCTTCTCCTAATTGTTAAATGTTAATCTCTTTCTTCATCTTTTTGCTTATAAATCGCAAAGTATGGCTGTTTGAAAATGGTAAACATCCACATATTTCTTTTTAATTGGATCTGCACCAGTTTCTTACATCTGAAAGTGATAAAAGGATAGGAAAAAAAAACCGAGCCAACCGGCGGTCCAAGTCGCCGGTTCACCCCGATTTTAGCCGGTTTATAGCGGTTCGGATCGCTTTTTGGGAACCGCGAGTTTTAAGTGGTCTTCGGACCGGACAAGGCAACGTTCACCGGCCGAACCGGTTGAGCCGGCCGATCCGGTCCGGTTTTCAAAACACTGGCTAGCACCACGCATTAACAACTTTCAAACGTGGCATTTTCTTTTGATTTCTTGCCATTTCCCATGTCATTAAAAATAAATAAAAAATCAAATATAAAAAATAAAATAAACAAATGAGGGGTCAAAAGATCACACCTCATTCTCACTCACCTCAATCTTTCTCTCTCTGATTCATATGTGACCACTTTTTCCCAATTTCAACATAACTCTAACCTTAAATCGCCCACAAATATGCAATTTCACATTAAAATAATTTTACCTCTTCCCACCACATTTTTTATATGCTTTTATTTAAAATTATATTTAGAGATTTTTAGTAAAAACCAATTATTCAAAAAATTAGGTTAGCGCACATTAGTGAATTTTCGCCGTTGACTTCACTGATTTGGGTAACAAGTGTTATTGTACATATTGTTTTCTTTCTTAATATTTCATACTTTAAGCCTCTACAATATAAATAGTGATAAAAAGATTTGAATGTCAGACTAATTATTTTCGAAAGAAAGTTTAAGAAATATTGCATATTTCATATCCAAGCTTCCAACATTTGTGAATGAAATGTAATATTCATCTAAAGTTCCAATCTTGTCCATGTAGCAAACACAGAGAATGAATCTAGGAGGAAGAATAAGGGGAGAGAGAGAATGAGGTGTGATCCGTTGACCCCTCATTTGTGTCTTGATTTATTTTATATATTATTTTTTTGGTTTTTTGTGTTTTGGATTAAAAAAAATTAAATGACGTGAAAAATGGAAAAAATAAAAAGGAAATGCCACATTTGAAAGTGGATGACGCATGGCGCTGCGAAGTGCTGACTAGGTAGATTTCGGCGACTCGTGACACCGACGGGCCAAAATGATCACATGTGCTAAGTTAGTGGACCAAAACTATTTTGTGTCAAATTAGTGGGCTAAAACTGAAAACAGTGCCAAGTTAGTGGATCAAAACTATTGCTTGCCAAATTAGTGGGCTAAAACTGAAAACGGTGCCAAATTAGTAGACCAAAACTATTGCATGCCAAATTAATGGGCTAAAACTGAAATGAAGCCAAATTAGTGGGCCAAGATTGTTAATTTCCCTAATGACTAATGAGTAAACGAGGAAAATGCAAAAAGAAATTATATTTGTTCTTTTAACTTAACGCTTCACGATTTTAGACATATAATTTATTAGAATGCTTATTTTGTCTCTTTCGGTCGTGTTTAGTTTCGTGTATTATTAAGTCATACTACCGATTTGATATCATATCACTTAATAACGTATAGCGTATATTTGGAGCTCAATATGAAATTTTAATTTCTTGCAAGACTTGTTCGAATAAGGGAAAACTCCAACGATTGCTTCGAAGTAAGTTCCTTGCGTTGGCCCTTTTCTAAACCATAACCGAGGGAGGGTGAGAGGAAAATGGGATTTTTGATGTAACGATAGATGTACTCAAAGACTAAATCGTTTCACAACTTGTTTGTTTGAATGATTAGATTTTCGAGCTTTTTGCCTAACAAGCTCTAGCACGATATTTAAATCATTATTGTGGATTAGCATAATTCCTCCTAGCCAAATTATTGTGGATTAGCATATTCAAAAGAAAATGCTTTCAAGATTAATTAACTCCATTACATCCAAGTTAAATTTAAGGAAAAATTTGTTACACGTTCAAATTTAAAGTAGTTTAATCAATTACTTGTTTCACAACTAAATATTAACAAATAAAAGAAGAAGAAAAAATAAGAGTCATGTCCAAAAATAAATTACCTGATTCGTGCATTTGATTGGACTTAATTGTGCAGTGTATCCCTCATTTAGGAAATGAATGTTGTTCTTTTGATTATGAAAGTGCGCAAGTGAAAGATATCATATCGATGGTATTGTTTTAAAAACAATTAAAGTGTCCTATATGGATGAGAATTGTTATACATATCATTTTCATAAAGCGTGCTACAATCTTAGTGAACTTGAATAACATTAAATTATCTTTCTAGTTTTTTATTCCACCAATTATTTTCAGTAAACTTCATAGCGGGTAAAAAGGGCGATTTTGCTACAAACCCTAGTGCAAAATATGGGGAAAAAATATATTTCGTTCGTCAATTTTTTCATCGTGATTTTCTCAACATTTCTCAGTCATGTTGCTTCGCGTTAACAGGTATTGAAAGAGCACGAGATGGGTCTCTGTCCAAAATTTGTTGACGGCTAGTGACAGTTGCAGGAAGGTAACACCATTTTCCCATTGTGGTTGTTCTAAAGTTTCGTGGAGGAATTGTATGTTTTCATTTGGGGGTTACAGTTAGGTTCCTTGAATTTGGGGATGTGGGGGTATCATTGAATTTCCAGACAATTCATATGATATAACGGAAGATCATGGTAAAACCAACCAGGTCAACGAAGGTTGAGTTATATAACACGACAACTAATCAATGGCAGTGTGCTTGAATTTCATCAGCATGCATAATCTTACATATGCCGTTTTCAATGTTCTTCCTTTGAATTGTTACGTGCAAACAGTACATCAGATGTTCACAATGTTTTGTATCAAACTGTGTAGTGAAAGTGTGCAATATGCATGATACAAGAACTTAATAATTGACGTTAGATGTGTATATGCAATATATGACTCTGAAAGTGGCATGATTATCTATTTTGTGGATTGATTTCTGATTTCGATCATGAGATTTATTATTATTGTGTGCGAGATGGACATTTGAAGAAAAAATGATTTTCATTCTAATGCAACTAGTTGTTTTGTCCGTAAATATTTTTATGTTAATTGTCGTGATGCACAATCATGAGCGGGAACGAGGTACGTTCGTCGTCGATGAACCATTAGATACACTTTATTGGATAAAATTAGGGAGATTGACAAGTACATGGACAAAATTACAACTCAGAATGATTTTAATTGCATTACACAATTACGAATTGATTGTAATTGCTTCCTGAGACTTTGTTGTTACTTAAAAAGGTTGGGGGACTACGTTACGAGAAATTTGTGATTGTACGCAAACAAGTGTCAATATTCCTAAAGATATTGACACACCATGATATGAACCGCGATATTGGGTTAAACTGGCAATGATCCGGGTAAACAGCGAGTCGGTATTTTGGATGAACCTTTGACGCACTCCTAAAGTGTAGTCATCTAATGCTTGTGACTCGAAGCCAATATGTGAGAATAATGATTACTATTACGACCCCTATGAGTATTTCAAGGTATAGTTTTCACTCAATTCTAATTTGAGATTTTACATTTAAGTTTCATAACTAATGATAATATGCTTAAAAGTGTTGTTTGGGTGTGTTGGATGGGACAATGGTTGATGTCATTGCCCCTACAAGTGATCAACCAAATAAAAGCACGGAATGGGTCGAGTGCAAGTAAATATGTCGGGGGTTTGTGGCATTGAGATGCAGTTTGTGGATGTGTTGTACAGGTGGAAAAGCTTGGCCGCCGACGGGAGGGTTCAATTACCTAATATATATTTTCCCATATGAGACCAATAAAAAAAATGAAGAATAGACTAGAGCATAATATGTGATCGTGCAATCATCTTAGATTGTTTAAGAAAATAAGGAAAAAGACTACATAAAGGAGGAAGTGTAACATGAAACTAGTGCCAATAGTTGGACTTTGTTCATAAAGTAACATGAAATTACTGCATTCCATAATCAATGGTTCTACGAGATTACTCTTTACTCATCCTTGGAGAATCCAATACACTTGGACATCTCAGATACCTGCCAACAACAATGCTCCATGTCAACAGAGCATTTCAAATGTTTATCAATTATTAAAACTTTAATCGATATTATGAAGATGAAAAAAAATCAACTACGTGTTGTTTGACAAGACTAATTGCCCAACTCGTGCAAACAACCTTTAAATATAACATACCTTAAACTCACATCTTAGACTCATTGGAATGTGTTGATTGATGCTATTATTGGGATTTTTTACTACTATTTAACCAAATAAGAGAGAGTATATTCCAACATGCTACGATCCAAATGTTTGTCGTAGGAACGACATAGGATGTAATTATGGCACTGAGTTACCGCTGGATGGTAAAAAATGTAAAATAAAGTGTGATTTATGTGGTGTTATTCTTTTTAGCGGGGGAATTAACCGGTTTAAGCAACGTCTTGAGGGCATCACGTGTCAAGTTAAAAAATGTATTTCGGTTCCATAAGAGGTGCGATTTAAAAATCAAAGAATTGTTTGGTAATGAGAAAAAAAGAAACAACCATCTTTATTATCTGTTGATGAAGAAAGTGATGAAGAATTTGAAAGTCTTGTGGATACAAATAACAATGGTAAGAGAAAGAAAGTAAAAAACATAGAGAGTTATATGTGAGGAAAAGAAGGGGTAGACACTTCTCAACCTACTATAAAGGCAAAAATTATAAGTAAAGAAAGAGTTTTGGAGGCAGGTTTGGCTTTATCTACGTGGTTTTATGATGCTCGTATCCCTATGAATGTTGTCAATTCTCCTTTCTTTGAGCAAGCAATAACTAGAATAACCAATATGGGTATTGGGTATGTCGGTCCTTCTTATCCGACACTAAGAACTACATTGCTTGCTGAAGTGAGGTCTCAATCATAGTTGGTAAACGATAAACTTAAAGAATGTTGGGTTACTTATGGTTGCACAATTATGGCTGATGGGTGGACTGATAGGAGCCATATGTCATTAATTAATTTTTTAGTTTATTGTTCTAAAAGAATATCTTTTATCAAGTATGTAGATGCATCTGATATTGTGTCCAGTGCTGATAATTTGTGCAATATCTAGTGCTGAGAATTTCTGCAATCTCTTCTATGATGTTATTGAAATAGTTGGTGTTGAAAATGTTGTGCATGTAGTTACCGACAATGCAGTTAATTATAAAAAAGTTTAATCTTTGCTTGAAGAAAGTATCAGTCATCATTTTGGTCACCTTGTGCTGCCCATTATATTAATTTGATTATGAACAGTTGGCACATGTTGGTTCTAAAGTCACTTCATTTGTTTCTAACTGTAAATGGGTTATTGCATGGTTGAGGAAAAATGAGAGGTGGACATAAATAATTTCTTCGTGTGCTACGCATTTTGGCACAACATTTATAACATCGAGCAGTTTGTAAAGTTTGTATGACAAAAAGAGTTTTTTGGATTAGTTGGTGACTGATCCGGGCTTTCAAAAGTATCGAAAAGAGGTTAAAGAAAATGAAGTGAGGGATATTGTTGTGGATAATATGTGTTGGGTCAATGTTAAGGCGGTTGTTCAGGTTATGTCTCTTATTATGAGGTGGTTACGTCTATGTGATTCTGATGAGAAACCTTATTTGGGTTATGTTATGACGGCATGGCAAGGGTAAAAATTGGGATAAATAAAACTTTTGGCCAAAGAGCAACTAATTACAACTTACAAGTTGTATACTGACATTGTTGATAATAGATGGGATAAAATGTTGCGAAAAAATCTTCATGCGGCAGCTTATTGGTTTAATCCGGTTTTTCAATAGGCCGATGATACTCTTTGTAAGAGTACTGAGGTGATGAAGGTTGTGTGCAGTGTCTTAGAGAAGCTTGTCACAGATGAACCAGATGTGGCGAAAGAAGCGACCTTGTTTCTATAGCGGGAATGGAGTTTTGGATGAAAGTATGCCCTGAAAGGTGTTTATACTACTACTCCAGGTAATGTTTGTTACAAGTTAAATTTTATTTATTCTTATATATTTGGTATGATAAGATATGTTCTAATATGATCTAATTGTTTAGATGTTTGGTGGAGCCTATTTGGCAGTGATGCGCCACTTTTGCAAAAGGTTGCCATTAAATTTTTGAGTCAAACATCAACCACTTCTGGATGTGAGCGCAGTCGTAGTGTATTTGAACGTATACGCACAAAAACTGGAATAGGTTGGAACATGAGAGGTTGAATGATCTTGTATTTGTGCATTATAACCTACGCTTGAAGATGCGGTATGACTTTTAAGTTTTAATTATTGTGTTTCTTTTTTCAATGTTTGTTTTATTTTAGTAGTAAGTATAACTTATTACTTGATGTTATTTATAGAGGCATGAAGAAAAATAAGACATATTATCCAACTACTATGAACATATTGATAGAGTTGACAATCAGATATTAGAAGAAGATCTAAGCGAAGACTTTACTAATGAAGAGATTGATGATATGTTAGGGGCATATGTTGCAAGTTCAAATGCAAGTCCGAAGGGGAATGATGTAGTTGATTTGGCATTGTATGGGTCTTATGGGAGGGTGTCTAATCTTCCTTATGAAGATGTTGATGCAGAGATGTCTAATCTTGTTACTACTTTGTTATTTTAGTTTACTTTTGACTTACTAAACTTTGAACTTTGAATGATGTGTTTGAGTTTCTTCATTGTGGACTATTTTGTATTTTTGTTGGCTACTTTGACATTTTGGTACAATGAATTCGAGTTTTGGATTTGGATTTGGAGTCGTTTAATATTATATTTGCTCATTTAGTGATTAGTTGTGATATTAGCATGATATATTTATTTAGAGATTTTATAATTGCAAAATTGAGTATTTTGTTATGACTTTTGTTATACAATTTAAGTTTGAGTTATATATTTTGTTGACCGTCGACTGAACCGGTCTAACAAGTGGTTCAACCGGTCTATCCTGCTGAACCACTAATTAGTAGCCTCACCGGTTCAGTGACCGGGTCGATACTGAAAACACTGTGATAAACCAATACACTATTATACGCACTCTGGAGTCAATCTTTAAAATCTTAAGGACAAATAAGTAATATATTGAAAATACTCACAACAAATGACTGAATTGAATTCAATACACAAACTTAGATCTCGATAAACTCAACAATCGATTTTAGCCATTACATAAATACGACCGCTAACTACATGATACAAACTGCCTCAACAATGCGATAATGTAAAAATTACACAAGGGATGATAACCATTACAAACATGAATACAACAATCCAAGCAACATAACAACAAATAACTGCAACCCTCGTCACAACCCTATCGCTAAGACACTCAAATACATTGTGTATGGCTCGAGATAGTTCATGTTTCTGATTGATGCCTCGATGATTCATAGAAGATAATTCATTGTCATTGTTTGCAATGTAGTGCTCGGGGATTCTTGGTACATGGTTCACAATAGGTTGTTGCATTATTGTGCTAAATTGACTTGTGGGAGAATGACGACCACGTCGAGAGGCAGCTCGATTATTAGGTAGGCTGGAATACAAACGCAATTATTTTTAGGGTGATCTAGTTCATCGACCCATATGAAGGAGTTAGGGTGCTTAGCTTGCATTGGACACTTTTAGAATGAAAAAAAAAACGACCGTCATTCATTGCATTAGGGCCTGCCCTAGATAAACCATTGTTCTTCGGCCACAAGTGCATTGGACAATGTAAGGAGCCACCATCTACAACATAATTTCGGCTATTGACAACTATTGGCACAGAAAAAAAAAAAAAAAAAAAAAAAAGATCGACCAAAGGTTCATCTAAATTGTGACACAATAGGTATACAAATGTGGAACTATGCCAAAGCAACTACGAATAACCCATGTACTCATTATATTTTTGCTTATAGTGTACATGGGTTGCCTAATCTAAGGATCTCACCAAGCATACTACCAATCATTACTCTACGCTAATTACACAACAACGAAGCACAAATAATGTTACAGTGTAGCAACGACAATTACATATCACTTTTTTTCGACCGAGGGAAAAACATCTTCAAGTTCCTATCAACAAACTACATGAACATCATAGTGCCAAAATCAAACTCCAACGATGAAAAATACAATCATAATAGCAAAACGACAATCAATGGATCGCAAAAGCGACCAAACCCCAAACAAACTAGCAATTTTCAATTATGTTCAATTACGAAAAAACATCATAAAGATTTGGGGACCGAGTGCTCACATGTTAACAATGTGATCTTTAGTCGAAAGTCATCGAAAAACAAAGTCGAGGCCGCGGGTTACCGTATGCAAGAAATCCCCATCAAAACCAACCACCTATAGTTAGATTTCTAATAGATATTAAAATGAAAACACAATAATTTTCAAAAAAAAAAAAAAAAAAAGAAGGGAAAATCTCCATACTGTTTGTTGATTTAAGTTGGTTAATTCTGGGAAAGGTCGTGAACGATTTCGAAATAGGTGGGTTTTGTGTTAGCATTTGATTTTGGAGAAGTGATTCGATTTGAGGATGAAATGATGTAAATTATGAAAGACGCATTAGCTAGTAATTTAGGAAGTTCGCGGAAGATAATATCTAATAAGCGTTTAATGAAATGAACCAAATCGGATTTAGGTGTGTATATAATTTAGTATCAATTCCATTCTCAAGAACCAGACATATTATTAATTTTGAAATATAATATAATACGAGTAATAATGACCTTTTTAGTAACAAGTTGTATTAATTAGTAACGCAACCAAATGGCGCCTTAATGTCGAATGTCACTTAAATCTATTATGAATTATTGTGTGGGTCGTGTGCCCCCTTAAGTTTTAGCTACAATTTGATGTCTCACTAATTATTTTCACTTACACATGCAATTTTGCTCATTTCTCCAATACGTACATATTACACATATAAGTAAATGGTCAGAATTCAAGTCATGATCCCAAATATAGAGGTCACATAATCCACTTGTGTAATTGTTTGCATGTTCGAGACTTATAAAGGTAAATAAATGCATGATTATAGGACATGATAAGTAAGAATATAATTTAACAATCTTAGTATATAAATCATGCAAAAATATAACTAACCGCAAAAGCAATGTTGAATGATTATGATGACGAAGCCTGATAGAGGACATATTGATGTAAATCCAAACAGTTATAAACTTAAAGTTTGGGGTTGATTCCTTATTGTTCTATGAGAATCTTTTCAAAAGAGGAACAAATTGTGAGTAACGCCGACTCTTGCATCAATTTAAGCAATAGAAAATGTTATAAAATGCTCACAAAATGTGCTTTTTCACAAAGAGAAAACCAACCCTAAACGCACATCAATTGCCAAAACTAAAAGAATCACTAATGAGAAACTCGCAAAAGGAATTTTGTTACTATAAAGATACATGCAGATAATCCAAAAATCAATATTTAACCAAAAAGTTTAGTAGAAGAATCGAAGACAAAAAAAGTTTATTAGAATAATCGAAGAGGGCCGCACCTTACTATCTATGAAACTTGTCTTCAGGTTCATTGATAACATACCTGCCAAGATCTTAAAAATATTAATAAAAGGCATACAAGATATTCTCAATAATTTTATAGCTTGAACTCATAGCTTAAACAATAATGGTTTTATTTATTTATTTAT
Organism: Linaria vulgaris; assembly: GCA_948329865.1. NCBI lineage: Eukaryota > Viridiplantae > Streptophyta > Magnoliopsida > Lamiales > Plantaginaceae > Linaria > Linaria vulgaris. The sequence continues at coordinate 82,870,376 of OX415253.1, forward strand.
CTCAATTATAATCACTATCTTTTCTTATCATCTTCATTGATGTTATTATTGTTATTATCATTGGATTCAAAAAAAATATTTATATGCATATGGATGACATTATGATTCATAAAAAATCTTCAACAAAAGCTTACCAGCGAAAAGTGAAGCAACAACGAAACACAAACTCAGAATTTGAAGAAACTTCAAGCTCTCCGTACGAAGGACAACCTGCCGAGCTCTCATATAAAAAAATAAGATGAAGATTACTTTTAAGCGTGCATACTGTCATAAAGCTATGAATGAACGAAGGCATAAATTTTATATAATTATGTTAATAGAAGAGAACCTTCAAACCTATTTGAGTGCTCTATCACACCATTTAGCTTTTTTGAAAAACAAAGAAAGCCTCTTCGTCTTCTCTTCAAATGTTCTAAATCTACTCAATACATGCGATATAGAAAGAAAAACTCGTAACATATTCCATAGGAACAGATGTCCATAAATATGCTACATATGTTTTTAAATTACACCAAGGGGAAGACTTTTCATTGAGCATCAAAAAGTCGGAAAATATTGTAGAGAACATTACTATGCACATTAAGCCAAGATACTCACAAGCGACCATCCAATAACTTGAGCATTTTCTTAGTGCTCTCAGCCACCATGACCTTTTTGATTTGTTGTATTTTCAAAGATTTTGTCATATTAACAAATTCTTATTTCTATAAACTAGACATCAAAAATCAATACATTTACTTATTTAGATACAACATTATAGGAAATTTTGCATTTAAGGTCCTTCATGTTAACCACTTTTCAAAGAAAGTCATTTATGTTGACATCTATCACTGGACGTTCTATATGTTGGCATAATCTAGCATTGATGAAGCTTCTGCCCTTGATTATGATTCTAAAACTTACACCTTGTATAAATTTGATTCTAACAATATTTACATATGTTTGGTGTAACATTGACAGAGATCACTGTGGATTTTGAACTTCAACTTATCTGATAATTTTATACTTATGTTTTGTTGTACATTAGTTTGTAATTATTTTACAATAAGTACTTCATTTTTTCTTTCTTATCCATGGAAGGTAGAAGAGAACATAGCTAAGTGTGGTTCTTCTGATTTGGCAAATCGGAGCATATTTTTCACACGGACAACCATAAATTCACATTAGTTCACTTAAATATAGTTGGGTCGTAGCTTATGAACATAATGGTTAGCATAATAAGAAAAATGTTCAACACTTAATGAATTAAGTCCATTGGATTCCAGTTGAGAAGGACAAAAAATAAAATATATGTCAACATATAGGATGTCCATTGATAAAATTTTATCAAGTCCACTGAATTCGGGAAGAGAAGGACGAAAAATAAAAATTATGTCAACATATAAGACGTCTTGTGACATATGTCAACATAGAGGATATTTTACAACGAAACCAATTGTTTGAACAATTCTAATCGATACACCCACAAAACAAATACAAAAAAAAACGGAATTAGAGATTTTGAAAATAAATAGATATACCTTAAATTTGACTTTATTCGGGAGTCCCGAAACCAGTTTTTTTTACTGTATATATAATTGTTTTTTTTATTATTTGAAGTAGCGCGAAATTTGAGAGGAATGTTCTGTGCGAGAGAAAAGAGAGGATGCTAATGAATCCAAACACATGTAAAACTCCCATACTTATAGGTGGGAACACTCAATTGATGTAAATACCCTCATGTGTCATAATAAGATATGGTTTTAGTCTACTTTAAATCTACTAAAAGATTACAATTATATCTTTCCAATTTGAATTATTTATTCCTTTTCAAAAGATTTTATTAGCAGGTAAATAAAATTAATATAACTTTTCCTTTTTAAATTTGGAGTGTACTTGGTGAGAAACATTTAGATGGCAGAGTAGCATGAGAAACGAGGACTTTTAGTAGCTTTTAAAATATATGTTATTTTGCCAGGATATTTTAAAAAATTATACCTTATTGTATCAGATTTTGATACCTCTGATGTTTTGTTCTTAAGTGTCCATGTTCAGGTTGTACTACATTTTTTTTAGAACAAAGCAAATGATTTCTTATCAACTTGGTTCTAGGGAACCAAACAACAGTTCTTACAGCTCAAGTGAAGATATGTAAAACCACAAATCCAATATCAAATGAATAACAACGAAATTAATAGAAGCAAAAAATAAACGAATATGTATCCATTATCGAAGATCGCACAAGAATGTGAGCTTCCTCATTACCATCCCTTTGAGTCCAAGTAACGAAAAAACTCGGACAATCCATGATTGCTGGCCTAATATCACCAACAAGATTTCACCCCCCGCACCAACATTTTTATCCTTATTTATACCATCAAACACCCAAAGAAAACTGCCAAATTTACACTTGCAAGGGCGGCGACCATCTCCGCTTTCGAGGATCAAGTAACCCAACAATTCTCCTTTGGAACATGCCCACTGTTGTTCCCTCCTAATTCATCACAATGATGTCAATCCCCAAAGCCTCCTCTTCCTTGAATACCGTCACGGTAAATTAATTTCCAGTCACTATCGAACCAGGGGATCCATCTCCTCGCTTCCAAATTATGATCACGCACAATCTCTCCCGCTACACTATTCCAACGACCAAAATACACCTTCGCAAAAGTTACAATATCTAGTGGCGTGGCTACCCGTTCCCCTGCAATGATCCTATTACGATTTTCTCATAAAGCCTAGCATGCAACAAATATTTTTGAAGCCAATAGTCGATCCAATTCAATGTAACCCGCCCATTCAACCACATCCACTTCCTCCATAATACATGCTCGCAATGGAAGAAGTAACAACGCACATACTCGAGGAGATACGTGACACCCCGACAACACGGGGATAAGATCCTTCGGTTTGCCCAAGCGCACCGCGCAATTCGTATTTTGAATGATATTTCGATGCGCCAATTTACATCTCGTAGGGATGATATCCAAAGACAATCGCCATAAAAAAATTAATTTTGTTTGGGCACTTGATCTTACACAAAACCATCAATCCTTATCCTCCCTACTCGATTCCATCTCCCTTCTCCCTGATTCACAACCATATGATACACATTATTCACAATAAACTCATTGTCTTGCTATAATGCCAAATACATTAATCTAAATCTTGCATGCATCCGAGAGGAATACCAAGAATTATAGACGCATAGACATAGACTTTCCAAAACACGCTGCTCACCACATCAATATTCCACCATCCCGTGTTCTGTCAATCAAATCAGTCACTCTCCAATCCTCCATCCCCATGGGAGTCCAGGTAATCGTCCTAAATGTCACTGGCCTTGGCAACCACCCCACCATCCACACTAAAACATCTCATCCATTCCCTACCTGCTACCTTAATCCCCGCACAACCTTCGTAATCGTGCCAAACAAATACCTCACATAGGACAACGCATTCCCTCTACATGTAGCTACAAACATGTAGCAACACGGGAGGTATTTGGCATTAAAAATTTGTGCCACAAGGCTGTCGGGATACTTCCAAGTACGCCGCACCTGCTTTGCTGATAGAGAATTATTGAAAGCTCTTAAGCCACGGAAACCAGTTCCACCCTCCTTTTTGCCCACACACAACTTCTCCCCCAAGCAAGGTAATGATTTTCTTATTTTCTAAATTACCTCAACAAAACCGAGTCGTCATTGATTCAAGCTCATAAATAAGAGTCTTGGGAAATAAAAGCAACCCATTGCAAAAATAGACATAACTTTCACCACTGCCTTAATAAGAATTTCCTTTCTAGCACCTAAGAGCAAATTTTTGCAACCCTTAAGTCCGTCCCAAACCCTATCCCTAATGTAGTCAAACAATTCTTTTTTCGACTTCCCCACCATCACCGGCAATTCCAAGGATTTGTCATGTTTATCAACAATCTTCACCTCCTATTTTGCTCGTTTTTCTAATACGTGCAAATTGCACGTATAAGTCAAAATAATTACTCGATTGTCAAATTTCAAGTAATGATCCGCAAATTTAAGGGTCTCATAATCCATTAGCGCTAAGGGTAAGGTGGGTCGAGAATCTGCGATGGCGGGATCCCGGGCCACAGACTTACTGACAAACTCCCACATATGCGGGAGTCCCGCGGGAGGCGGGATCCCGAAACCACGGCGGCGGAGCAGCGGAGATCTTCTCTTGAGGGGTTGGTGGCGTTGAGGGCGGCATATCTACGCCATCAGATTAATTCCATGTCCATCTCTTTCTCTTTTACGATCATTACCTTGTAATGTTTTGTGTTGTATTTTTTGTAATTTTTGTATAACAAATAAGAAGATGCAAAAAGGAATTAAGAGAAGAACAAGAAGAGAGAACTGGGATAACATTTTCTGCATAAAAAACATGACAGTAGCATGACCCAACATATATCTTGCACGTGCTAGCTACAAGACAAAAGATTATGACAACTTAGGGGTAAAACAGTACTTTCCTTGGTCTAGCTAGAAATGGAATAAAAAACAGAATAAAAGCAATACAAAAAGCTGCGACTTAATTAGAGGAAATGCGATTTCAATTGAGTCTTCTATTGATGTTGATGCTCGACACATGAGCTGATTTTGGCCTTCCATTCATCTGCCAAAATGGTGTCGTCCCCTTCTATCTTAATCTGATCGAAGCTTATTCCTATCCACAATTCTCTTTCACCATTTTTTTTGTGCAGTTAAGTTAATCTTTTTTTTCCTTCCACTTCTTTTTAATTCTTTCAATTTCTGACTCCCACAACTCACAATTGTGTTTCTTTGTTTGCAGGATCATGACATACCTCAACTGTTGATTTGCTGTTCTCAACTTTATTGAAAGGGAGTGGGCTCTGCTTCGAAAATGTCGTCAGATGGCGACGATCCCTTTGCTGCTGATATTCTGAAAGGGAGCGACGATGAATGCACCACCGCTTCATTAGTGATTGGCATCTTTTATTAGATCTTCTACCAAATTTGGGAGTTGCGGGTGGGATCGGATTCCCACCCCAACTCCCGATCCCGTCTCGCGGGTGCGACTGTGGGAGAAAAATCTGCAGCTATGGGACGGGTGTTTGATCGGATTTTTCCCGTTCGGGAAAAATCCGATCGGGTTAGGTCGGATCGCCGGAATCCGACATGGCCATACCACCCCTAACTAGCGCAATCGCTAACGGATTCATATAATTTATGGCGCTGGATGTCTAAAATCAAGAAGAAGAAAAATATTATAAGAACCGAAATAATGGACTAATAAGTTAAGGGTTAAAATAAAAAATGGTCACTTATTGTGGCCAAGTTATGAAAATAGTCTCATATTGTGGCTTTCTTTACATTGAGCCCCATATTGTGGGTTTCAGTCCAATTTGGTTCCCAAATCACTTTGTGTGGCGGAAATTGCAAGCGACCTCACGTGACAGCGCTGACACCTTAATTGTTTACTTTTTTGCCCCCAAATTATTTTTATTAGCAAAAACAAAGAGACCCATTTGTTATGTCTAAGTAGTAAAAAGGCACCATTTGCTATATATTCACCTAAAATATTTTCTTGATTAGCAAAATCCTCATTTGTATTCTATTTAATTATTATACTGCACCCATAATTGTTTTAAATACCCTTATTTTGAGTAAATAACAAAAACTACCCAAGTGGTAATTTTGAAGTTATGTATTTAACATATTAAATTAATCAAAAATAACTTTATATTTATGAAAATAATTAATCAATTCTTAAATATAACTTTGTATTTCTGAAAAAACAAAATCTAAACATTTTGAAACTCATATTATATCCCAAAAACATAAATTAACGCATTCATGTGTATTTCTATTTGTATTTCTAAAATATAAATTATAAACACAATGTAATAAAATTTGTATTTTTTTTTAAATTTAAATATTCATCATCTTCACCCTCCCCCTCCCACCCCCCAACGGGCGCACCACCACCCAACCACTTCCCCAACCATTGTCATCGCTCTTCCCTGCCCCATCATAACCGCAAAGTATCCTTCAGAGTATTCCAGTGGTGGTGAAATTGACGGCTTTGCATATGTGAACACAAAATTAACACCACACTTGAACCACACTATAAGCAAACCGAACAAATTGGATAAGAAGAAAACGACTACATATATGAGGCAGAGATTGCGATTGTGAATCGAGTTAGGGCATAATCAATTAGGAATGTTGTTCATGGTGTGCCGATTTTAGTGATGTTGAATTACATACGAGAAATAAGTTGTTATTGTGAATTAGATGAAGGATTTTGAGGGGATGGATTGGTGCAGTGGGTGTTGGGTGAAGATGATGAATTTCGAGGCGGTGGTGCGGTGTGTGGGGTGGGGGTGTGTGGGGAAAGAGGCATTTTTTATTTTACTTTTTTTTGATCATGTTATTAAAACTGAAACTTTTTAAAAGTTTTGAAAATAAATACTTATATTAATTAAAATTTATTTAAAAATGGATTTTTAGGTTTTTGTTGTGGTTTTGGGGTTTTATACATTTTCAAAGTGAAATTGTTTGAATTATCAAAATTGTAAATTCTTTTTTTTTATATAAATAATTTGAGAGGCATAATATTTTTTTTATCATTGGTGCAAAGTGTAATAATTTTAGGGGTCTTTTTCTAATCAGATATAACATTGGGGGGGGGGTCGCTAATAAAAATAACTTAGAGCCAGAAAAATAAACCACAATCGAAAAATTCAATGTGGACAAGGTCACGCTACTGAATCATTTTGAGATCACATTGAGGTATTTGACCAACCAGAATTATATTTTGATTTATTGGGTAATACTTTACACATCTTACTATGAAGGAACATGAGTTAGTAATTTAGTAAATTGAGTATTGAGTATTGAGGGAGTGCAGAGTGTGATACTCGTTCAATTAGCGAGTCAACTGTGTAATATACATACCTTATGTGGTGCAAAGTGAAAATAAGCCATTTTCTTTATAATCTCAACATCGTTTTATTATTATTATTTCCCAAAATTCACAAAACCAAATTAGGGTTCCAGATCTCCACACACACACACAGAGGGAGAAATGGCGTTGAGGACCTTTTACAACGAAATCAGGGGCTTGAAGGTGAAGGAATTGCCGGCGCACTTGAAGCCGATGTTCTCGATCGGATACGTGAAGAATTCGTTGAAGCGCGGGCTCGACACGTACCACGCCAAGTACATCGAAACGAGCTCCATCGATCCTCTGTATCACATCTGCTTCGGTGGAATGGCCTTCTCATACCTCGTTGCCCTCCCCGAGGAGCGTCGCCACCTCGAGCACGCGCAGCAACACGCCGCTGCTCATTGATCAGGTCAAATTTCTGATTCAGGTGTTATAATTGTTGCCGATTTTCGCATTTTGATTTGGTTAAGAAGTCTTGCAGCGTTACTGTATTATACGCCCTTGCTCGTTATCGCCCAGAAAATCGAAGGCGTAGCGTGAATTTGGATAGTTTGTTTTAGTTGCGTAAAGGTTTTCTCTACTAGCTTCGTGTATTTGTTATCTGCTAGACAAGAGGATCTAAGAGATCCAATCCATTAGAGTGCTTGTCGGAGTTTGGATTAGAATTGGGAATTGGGAAAAGATCGCTCTCTGGATTAGTATATGTGTAATGCATTGGATGGATTTTGACAGTTTAGTATTCCATTGAAGCTGGAACTTAGAGTAGAAGAAGGATTTGTTTTGTCCAGTTTAATCCTGTGTTCTCAACTATGGATTGTCAATCATGCATTACACGTTGGTACATGAGAGCAATGTTTGGATGCCTCTGTTCGTGCCATGCTTTTATTTTGAGGGTTCTATCAAATGAGATAGTGAATATGTACCCTAGTGAAGTAAATTGGAGAAATGTGAAGTTTTTAGGATTACGATTTGTCATATTTTATCCTTGTGAGGTCTAAAGTATCTGTTATTGAATAGAACTTATAAGGTGGAAAAGTGAACTTATTATATTTCATTTTGTAGGTTTGACTAGATTTTCTTATTTAGTTACCTGTTTTATAATATACATTGTTGATTTACATCCATGCATGAGAAGTTTATAAGTCTCTTTCCAACATAAGATATGAATTCATTGTTTAAAACAAAACTTCATCCCCAGGGCTGGGGCCTTGTGATAAATAAATTCTGGCACAGGCGTGTTGTGACCAATGATCACAAATAATTACATGGTAATTACACAGTAATTGGGTTTTAATGAAATGTGACTATGTACCAAGTGGATAATCTGAAGTCAATGGTTTTTCAGGCCAACCTCCATTGGAGATCCAGCGTGGTATCCACAGATAACTTGCACAACATGTGTGTTGTGAAGTATCTTCCTTCTAACTTTGGAAGTGAAATTTATGAGTAGAAAAGCGAATGCAATTAATTGACAAAATAGATGTCTTTGAGTTTGAAATTACAATTGAGGCATCTCAGTGTTGCAAGTTAGCGGTTGATTGGCCAAAGGATAACTGTAGACCGCTTGAAGCAAATTTGGCTCTTTTCTCTTTGATGCCTGTTGTGAATGATATTTTACATATAGTATAGTACTTTAGAAATTAGTCTGGTTGGTGAAAGATATTTGTTGCGATATGTTATGGGGTCAAAGAGATGGTTGAAGAGTGACAATATTTTGTTTTGTGATACAACAAAGTCTGCTTTAATAATCATGCATCCTTCAGTGCGAGTATCTCTGTGGTTTGAACTGTGTATGGTGACGTCAGTCATACCTGGGCCATCGAACATGAAATATCTTCTGGGCTTCGGTGTAAGCGATACTGTGTTCTACACAATATATTTGTTGATTATCGGCATCAGCAAAAAAGTCCTTTATACGACTCAATGAATTGCTTGTTTGGCATGATAACATTGCGCGTGCCTGTTTACACAACTGTTTAGAATAAACGAGTCCAAAACATTTTATTGACATACTTTTACCTTCTGGATGCAGTTTCAACCGAGTGCGTGCAGGGCCCAGAATACACTAGGAGCTCAAACCTTGTTACTTGTTTTCATTTTACATTGTACCCTATTTGATACTTGAACTCAAATGCTGCACCGAGCAAGCTGATGCAAATAAAAGCTGGGATTAGCAAACTAATGCGAGAAACTTATGTATTTTTTTGTTTATGTCTTGATCATATTATGTTTAGTGGTTTGTACTTTTGGGATTGGAGCTTGGATATGAGCTACCTGTTTTGAGCTTCTTTTTGGATTAATTCTTGTTTTTTGAGTTTTTTCCCCTTGTACCCGAGACCCGGGTAGTAATACCATCTTTAATTTATAAGGAAATTCACAACTTGGAATGCCTGCTTCATTCTAGCAAAAAACCAGGTAGCCGTGAAATTATCTTCTGTACCTCAACTATTTTTTTATTGGGATATTTATTGGGATAAATGCATTAAACCCCCTAAACTATGCACATTTTTGCGTTTTCGTCCTTAAACTAAATAAATAAGCGCTTTGCCCCCTAAACTATGATATTCTGTGTGATTTGCTCCATGGCCGGGTTTTCGGCTATTTTTGGTCATTCTTGGCCTGAATTTTTTTCCTTACCCGACACATATGTGTATATGTGTCGTACTAGATGTATTTTAGCAGTTGATAACAAATCGAGTTTTAAAAAACATCTCGAACGGGACATATTTCGGCTAAATTGTGATTTCCTCTTCAGTGTATTTTAGCCGAAATTGTTCCGTTCGAGGTATTTTTTTGCCTACTTTTTGTCATCAACTACTAAAATACATCTAGTACAACACATATGTGTCGGGTAAGGGAAAAAATTCGGCCAAAAATAGCCGAAAACCCGGCCAGGGGGCAAATCGCACAGAATGACATAATTTAGAGGGCAAAGCGCTTATTTATTTAGTTTAAAGACGAAAACACAAGAACCTGCATAATTCAGGGGGTTTAATGCATTTATCCCTTTTTTATTTGATAAGAAGAAACAAAATCTTCAGAAGATACATTCTGTAAAATTACTTCGGAGCTCTCACGTGTTCCCTTGTAGTTAAAGACGCATTAAGTTACAATAATGTGTTGGTCCATTAGTTCGTTAGATTAGGACAATTCATCTACAAAATATATATCATCATGATTTCCAACTGGAATAATTAGAAATTTATGTAAAGCAACAAAAAATTAGATAAACTGTCATCTCACAGAAGTATACAGGAGGAAATTTATACAACTGGATACCCTTTATAAGCAAGAGGAAATTTATACAGCTCAATACACTTAAACAACTACCACCACGCCTTAATCTGTAATTCTAATTAATTGTGTGTAGACAAGTAGAAGTTAACACGACCAGGTACAATTAAATAATGACAAGTAAGTTTAAAAATCTAAGTCTAGGTAATTTGGGTATATTGTATGAACTAGAGGAAAATCACATTGAATTATGTTATTGAATTGGGTTTATGAAAACTCCTTTACTTACCCTGTTCGGATTAATTTACTTCTCTTTTTTCTCGATTGTTCTTGTGCTCTATTCGTTCGGTTTGGATGAAAGTTTCAACTTAATATAATTAAAAGAGTCCAATAACAGTCAATTTTTATTTTTTTGAAATTCAATCAATTATTTTCTTTTATATACTAAAAAGCATATTTTTCTTTTTGGTGACTTCTTTTGCTGAAATGTTTAACATTTGGTGACTAAAAAAAAAGGTGTTATACTCAGTCTGACTTAGAGGATGCAAGAGCAATTCGCCAAGTGAACCACAGTACTTTTGACAAAAAAGTGCTTATTCCATGTAGTCAGCGCTGACCTGGAAGTGTAGTTGAGCTTTGATGGCCATGTGAACGAAATAAATAAACAAAAAAAAATAATCTTATCATGTAGATCCTTTTAATGTTTCCTCATGCTTAACCCTTATAAAGTAAAATCAATTTGCTTAAATATTTGACAACATATTAAATCTGAACTTACAATCTGGATACTCTTCAACACTTCAGTATCATGAAAAAATTACTATTTTGAAAGAAAACAAAATGTGATATTTACAGAACCTTGTTAAACATCAATGGAGGTCAGGTACGTGTGCGCGCGTATGTTATGTGGAGAAGAGTACGATGAAAATAATGATAAAGTAAAAATAGTATGCCAAACACCAGGTGCAGGGTGCCTAATAGTGTTCTATATGATTTAGATTTGCATAGCAAAATGAGCTTTCCTAACATTTAATTAGTTTATCATGATTTTTCATTCGATATTCATTACTGTTAAAAGTCTTGGCCGCCCGACTTGACTCGATTAGTCTCAATAAATCATATATCCATGTAATGTTATTGTGACATTATAGCTCGAAAATACTTCTACAAATAGGTGTTTATACTGGTAAGAATGTACACACTACACGATTTGTTCGAATAAAAATACATATTGGCACATTGCACTTATTCCTCGATTTTCTACTAATCTTGTTCAAGTTATAATGGCATTATGTATTATACGCTATTAACAAGAAGTCAAGAACACTATTGTTCCACTTGAGCATATACTTAAACAAATATATTTGTAGTCCTTTTTAATGTGAAACGTGTATTTAGCCCATAAAAATAATTGTTGTTGCTGAAACCAACCGAAACCTATGGAGGCAGAAGATTCATGTTCACGACTCGACGTGATTCATTCATGGTTCATATAGTCTACCCCAATTTAATTGGGATTACATGCTTGATTGTTGTTGTTGTTGAAACCAACTTTTACGTTCAAATATACAAATAACTTTTGTTGCTGAAACTAATTTTTACGTTCAAATATACAAATAACTTTTTCGTCAATCTTCATGTGTCCCCAACTCTCCATTATTATAGACGATGAGTCACTATCACCCATGTATATTTTTGTGATTAGATGTGTAGATTTTTTACGCCCTTATTATGTTATTTAACATTAATTTTAATGTGACCATTTTGGCATAAAATAAGCATATCAGGAACATATATTTTAATTAGGTTTATATATTCATGTTTTTATGAATTTATGAGTTATAATCATAACACTAAATAGTTAAATAACTATAAACAAAATAAAAACTGACTAAGATACACACTTATGGTGTGAACCGTGTGATTTCATATGAAATTTGTTTGATGTTCTAATTATATAAACTCTTCGATAAAATTAAGAACATAAAGAACGAGTTTGCTTAGAGTTAATTAATAAGTAATATATTCTTAAAAATTGATTGTGCATCAATTTATATAGGTTATCAAATATTAGTGTTACTGTTACTTGTCGTTCGAGATGATTTTCTAACATGAAAATATGAATGTTTTATAATAAACTTGACCATATGTTTGTTTAAAATAATTTTTACGACATCAATTATGTGATTAAATTTTTCATGTGCAATGACAAGAGTAAGCTTATGTATCATTTACTTAACTTATGATAATTGGCATTTTAAACTTCCTCAAATTTTATCAACACCAAAATCAAAAAAATTGTGATATATTTATTATGATAAATTGTGGTTACTTAGTTAATTATATTATATTTATAAAAAAATTGACAAACTAATTGACGTTCATCAAGATTCTCTTACAAATAAAGGTGAAGTTCAGTTTTTCAATTGCTTGAAGTCCATTGTAGCACCTATGAAGAACTTGCACAAAAAAATCATTACTTTGTTACCAATATAATTTATCATATTCCTGTCTTTACAATCACACCTACACACTTGTCACCTCATCTCATAATCAAATTCCCTTACCTTACTGACTTATAGTGTATTGATTCATACTCCAAATAATTATTTGATAGTATAACTTATCTGTTAGTCCTTGAACTGCGCAAAGAGCAACATAATACGCTTGAGATATGTAAACTATAATATTTTTCGAGTAAATAAAAACTTAGCAAAAGTTGAAAACATAAAAAAACGAGATTGTCTACTAATAAAATAATATAGTTAGTGAAAGAAGCTACAAAGATCAACTTGAAGTTCATACATTTCTAAGTTAGAAACAATATAAAATTAACAAAGACGCGTTGCTTATCCAAACTTGTTCGTTAACTTTTAGGAGTATACCGCAATGTTTGATCTTTTTTGAATTGCACACGAACATTTCTATCACTGACCATTTGTTCCGAGGAAGCTTTGGCAATTTAACATACTTGTCAATTTAAAACTAAACGAACTATCATTGTAAGCGGTTTTTCTCGAAGCTGTTCTTTCTATCAATGATCAAACTTGCACTTGATTGGATGGCGCGACCTCATATCATAGAAGGTCAAGCTAGTGCTTAAAGAAAAATATAAATATTTAGTGTTCCAAATGCAACGAATCATCTTTTTCTTAACTTGGTTTCATAGATTCGTTCTTGGCTTATTTGACCATTTTTTTTCTATATGTTACATGTTAGTGTTTTGTATTTCCATCTAACTTTTTTTTGGGTTCAAATTACACATTCGTATTACTATTAATAATCAATATAAAATCTTATTTTGTTTTCGTGCTTCATCAATAACATAATGTGCCTTAGAGTTAAATATGTCTAAAAATCGGAAGAGGGAAGAGTTTCGAATTGGAAATATAAATCTTGTAATTTGGATATTAGTAGTTTGTCTCGACAACCATCCGAATAGTACGAAGTGACTATTGATAAAAAAAAAGAAAAGAATAGTACGAAGTGACTACATATTTCTGTGATTTTTTAATTAAATGAAAGTAATGTCCAATCAAATAAACTTCTATAAAAACATTCAGCTGGAAATAGTCTTTTCTAGATAGGGTTCATCTAATCCCTACTCCGACAAAAAACGGATTTAGCAAAAAAGTTTCCCAGAGGCGTTAAATCGAAGGAATTAACCCAACGTGGATACTGCAACAAGCTTTAAAGCAAAGCAATTAAAGCAAAATCATGGGCACAAATTCCGTTTCTTCTTCATATCATTTACTAATTACTATCATTATATCACATAATTAATTATTCAAGTTGACCACTACCAATTTTTATCCACATTTTGAGATTATAATCTATGATGTCAATTTCTTATCCAAATGTAGATTCTAGTTTATGATGTCAATTTATGTTTTCTATTATAGTTCACGAACAAGTTCTTGCACGCTTAGAAGTAGCACTTATATGGGCTATTTACTTTTAATCGATAGTTTAATTTGTTAAAGAAAAAGAATATTCGTAGTATATAATAATTTCCGTCCTATTATTTTAAGACTTATCAATGATAAATTGATAATCAACATCTATGAAAGAAAATTTACTACTAAAGCAAGAAATTTGAATATAGACCTATGCATAATAGGTAAATAATATAAAATGCATAAATAAATAACTAGTTTTGTTCTCTTAGACAATCTAGGGTTGCCACGAAAAACAAATTATACACGTACACTTAAATCTACGCAAGAGTTGCATGCAAAAAAATAAACACAACTTTTGAAACGTTTCTTAAAGTATTATTTTTTGTAGTAAAGAAACATAATAAGTTTTTTCACGTCTATAAATTTATGTGGAACAAAGATACAAGTTTTGTATCTAATATTTAACGGACTGATACCAAAACTTTAACCATGACGCTAGTACAAATCTGCATCCTAATGCGACAGTTTTTGATCTTATTCTCATTAATGTACTTAAACTATATTTCGATATATTTTCAAACCATCTCAAGCTTTCGAAAACATCTTTTGTTAGTTGTTAAAATTCGACATCATCAATAAAGTTGCTTGACATATATTGTGTAAAAACCAGTGTTCTGAAACCCGGCCCGGTGAGCGACCCGGTGAGGCTACCGGGTAGTGGGTCAACAGGTCGGACCGGTCGGACCACTGGGTGGACCGGTTTGTTGACTAAAGTCAACATTCAATAAAATATATAATAAAAATAATTAATTGTATAAAAAAATTATAAGATTGTGAGAAATATTTGAAGTCACCAATATTTTGTTATATTATAAGAAAAATAAGAATATGGTTATGACAATACTAGGACTTGAACACATGACCTCCAACAAAAAAAGTTATTGGGAAGTAGTGGAAACCATTGAGCTATCCAACAATTTAATAAATAATCCAACAAACTATATATTTAACACAAGTTAAAATATTGTTTTGGATTTTTAAATGTTGGCCAATCGTATCATAAAATTCAATACAAGAACAACAATATGTGACACTAAAATCTAGAAAATGAACTTAGCATCGGACGAAATACTATGCTTAAAATTCTCGAATACGTGCTTGTTTAGCTTCAAAATCAAATTAAGGATGGAAAACAGCGTTTTTTTAAAAATTTGTTGGCCCAAACCGCCGTAGGCAGTTTGCGGTGGATAGATCTCGTCGAGATACCCCAAATCAAAAAAAAATGCGTCCAAAACGGACGCTCCTACGCAAAGTTATGGCCTTTTAAAGTTTTGCATTTTTTTTCTTCATTTTTTCCAAAATTTTCGAGGCAAGTTTGTAATTGTCAAAAAATTATGGACTATCTTATAATTTTCAGAACAAAAAAAAGTAAAAGAAGAAAAGTAAAAAAAAAAAAAAAAAAAAAGTGGCTGCCCGGTTCGAACCGGGCGACCGGGTCGCCGGGCAAACCGGCCAAATTCGCCGGTTCGCCCGAGGCTCGTTACAACCCGGTATATGACCAGAACCGGCCCGGCCAGGCCACCGGTTCCCGGTCGAACCGGTCCGACCGGCCGGTCCGGGCCGGGTTTCAAAACAGTGGTAAAAACAATGCAACAATCTCAAGCTACATATCAAAATCACATATTATTAATTATTAAAACAACACTAGCAAAATATGACGACATTTTCCAAACAAGTTTCTCTCAAATCACATTATTACAAAAATATTGTTATAGTACCATTTATTGTACGAAAGAAATATAATCTTAAATAAATCAACCGCTACATATCATATTATATAATAGAACATTGTAAAAATAAAAAATTGGAAAGAAAGTGAGTGAAGAGAAAACCAGACCAAATTGTGGTGAGGAGGTGGAAGGTGTGTTTTTCTCTTTCTCTCTCTTCAATTACTACTACACATATACACACACACATTCAGTATTTGCTGTTACTGTAACTAATAATAATAAATACCCTTTATTCATTTTTTGTTTTTTCATACGAGCAAATATTTTTTTGTGTAAAATTTGTATGTATTGGAGGTTACAGTGCCATACCAGTCGAGTCGACCCACCAGTTGTTGCGGCTTTCACAAGTCTTGAATAAAAATTCAATCTTTCAACAGTTTTTTAGAGAGAGAGAGAGAAAGGGGAAAATCTTTTATTTGTGTTTTGTTGTGTTGTTTGTTGTGTGGTGATGAATGAGATCGCACCATAATTCAAAGTAACAACAACAACCCTTTTCTTGTTTTTCTACAAATCTTACGCCAACCATTTCATATGTCCCTCACTCCCCTTCAGATTTCACTTTCAGGTACTGTTAATGAGTTCCCAAAATAAAAATAAAAAAGAGTCTTTTTTTTTTAGTTTTTTTATTGAGATTCTGTTTTGTAATAATGTATTTGTGGAAGGGTAGGATTTGGATTTGAGAATTCTATTTTTGGGTTTTTGGGAGAAAAGGGATTTTAGATTTGATGGGTTTTTTGCTGAAAGATCTCATTTTTATAGTGGTTCCAAACGATTAGATTTTGATCCATTTGTTTTAGTTTCTTTTCATTGTAAATTCAAATCTGATTAGCATTCTTACTCAAAATGATGATTTGTATGGCTTCAGTTGTCAGTTGCTTGAAATGGTGAGAGTAGGTGTGTTCTGTTTCTTTGATTGAAGCAGTGTTAACTGGTGCAGTGAAGTAGGTCTAATCTCCTTTTTTGCAGCTATAATTATGATATTATTTTGATTTTTTATGTTACATTTACTTGGTCTTAGATTTCCTGATTTTGTGATCTGAAGAATAACTTGTTTGGGCTTAATTGACTGGTGTTCTTGCTTGTATGTAGAATTTGGATGGGGATTTTGGCTTAATTGACTGGTGTTCTTTGATTATGCAAGCTATTCTGGATTTATGTGTGTGTGGGAAATGTAATCATACGTGTCTATTCCTTGTTTTCCGCCAAGTTGCTTCATGTTTTTGTCCTCACTTAACCATTTAGAAAACTAGAAATGGAGGTACATTGAAGTACTATTGTTTTCTTGTGAACCTCCTCAAAGCTTGCACATGTGCGGCTGACGAAGATTTGTTGGCTGTAATTATTGAGCTATTGTCAGTTTCTGGAAGATCCGCCTTTTATGGATATTGCGGCAACCATTTTTTTTTTCTTCCCATAGCCGTGTTTACATTTTTTTATGCTAGACTTGTTTGGCGATTCTCATTCTCTGAGTGAATTCTGTTCAAGAGGTCTTGTTCTTAAAACTGTAATTCAACTTGTTCTTTCATGTGTCAGGAAGGCAACAGGTGACCCCCCCCCCCCCCCCCCCCCCCACCCCCCCGAAGTGTGTTGTGCCATATTGTTGGTTTTAAGCAATTAGTTCATTTAGCTATTTTTTGTATTTCCATCATTTAGATGCATGCACTGGATTATGTAGATGATTCAGACCATTTCTTCTGTAAGTTTCACATAGATATCATATTGGGAGCCTGGACCTGGAGATTTGCTTGCTAGCTACTGCCAAAAAAATGTATATTCAAATGCAACAGCTCTGTCCTGAACATCTCGCATCATGCATACAAAGGATTTCAAAACCGTCAGCAATTTGTTCTTTGAAGTGGAAACTAGAGTGTGTTTGTTGGTATTCCCTATACTGGGAAAATCTGAATTAATTCTAAATTATTGTTAGCTTTTTAAAATATCTGATATATCTGTTATGCGGTTAAGCAAGTCAGATAAAATGATTGGAACAGAGTCCATGTTATACCTTGGTTGAATTTATGTTCCCCATGCAGTATCCAATCTCCTCCCTTTGCTCCACGTGTTTATACTGTGGCACCCAAAAAAGGAAATGGCGGCGGGGAAAAGTTATTGGCTGGAGTGTATCGAACTTACGGATCTAGTTTGTTTAAGCCCGTCACAAGTTATCTATATTTGTTTTCTCGCTCTTATTTATTGCAAAACAAAATCTCCGTGTTGCATTTGTCTTTCTAGTTAAAGGAAAGAATCGTGACACGTAATAAATGACGAGAGCTCCTTTTATTTCCGGTTACTAATTTGCTAGTCGTTCCTTTGATGATTCTTACAGTGATTAATTTGTAAGCACTTTTTGTTGATTTTTTCGTATAAAACATGTTTCTGATGAGGCAGTTTGTCATTATTGCAGAGGCTTAGATTGGAAGCTATATAATTGCAGTGGCATCTATTTTCTGTGCATAAGGAAACCTGATGGGGTCAAGATTCCCGTCTCATCAGCTGAGCAATGGGCTCTATGTATCAGGCCGCAAGGAGCAGCCGAAAGAAAGGGCGCCGACCATGAGCTCAGTGGCCATGCCCTATACTGGTGGTGACATCAAGAAGTCCGGTGAGCTTGGCAAGATGTTTGATCTTCCATACGATGGCAAAGCCAGGAAATCTGGACCTATAACTGGTGGTGCTCCTTCAAGGACCGGATCTTTTGGTGGAGCTGCTTCGCAGTCTGGACCCCTCAACCCAAATGCTGTACCCAGATCCAGCTATGTCACATCGGGTCCCATATCATCCTCCGGGATGCCTGGTTCAACTTCAATGAAGAAAACTAATTCTGGGCCACTGAATAAACATGGGGAGCCTATCAAAAAGTCCTCTGGCCCTCAGTCTGGGGGAGTGACGTCAATGGGTCGTCAAAACTCGGGACCAATACCTCCAGTTCTTCCTGCAACGGGACTCATCACGTCTGGTCCTATCACTTCTGGTCCACTTAATTCATCTGGGGTCCCAAGAAAGGTTTCCGGGCCTTTGGACTCATCTGGGTCGCTCAAACTACATGGTTCCTCAGTCATTAACAATCAGAGTGTCACGACACTTGGTCAAGATGATGAATACTCCTTCAAGAAGAACCTACCTAAACCTATCTTATGGGCAGTTATTCTGCTTTTTGTGATGGGTTTCATTGCTGGTGGTTTTATTCTTGGGGCAGTTCATAATCCTGTTCTCCTCATAGTTGTTATTGTTTTGTTCTGCATTGTTGCTGCTTTATTCATGTGGAACTCTTTTTGTGGGAGAAAAGCTGTCATTGGATACATTGCCAGCTATCCAGATTCTGAACTAAGAACTGCCAAAAATGGGCAATATGTCAAGGTTTCCGGGGTATGCCACTTTATAGATACTGCCACTTTGAATATATTCTTTTTGTTGAGAGGTCATGCGCGTTCTATCACTGCTTTGAAATTGTTACTTTCATCTAAACCTCGTATTCTTATGCGTCATATGTATGTATTATCTTTTTCAGTTAATGGGACAAAGGTATCAAGAGAATATTATATCAAAACGTTATGAGCTTTTTCAACTCTATGCATGTACACTCGGCTGGATAATATTTATTTTTCGTACAAATGTTGGTATATTAATCTAGATGAAAGTAGGTTCCTCCTGCCATGCAGATATTGGACTTTTTTCTCTTTTATTATTCCTGGTAGCTATATAAAGAATCATTCATTTTTATAATATTACTCATTGATTGACTATTTTGGAAAGGTGGTCACGTGTGGAAATGTGCCCCTCAAATCATCTTTTCAAAGGGTTCCCAGATGTGTCTATACTACGACAAGTTTGTTTGAGTATCGTGGATGGGACTCCAAGGCTGCAAATCCTACACACCGTCGTTTCACGTGGGGGCTTAGATCTTCAGAGGTGAGTTGCCAAATTCAGGTGCTGTCATTATTGTGCTATGTGTCTAGGTTGAACGTATTGTACCAATCTATTTATACAGTGAGAATATATCAAAAAGGGCCTTCATTATTCTCCTGGTCTCCGTTCAATCGCACACAACAGCGATAATTTTTATTATTATTTATTTTTTGATGACGTGGGAATCTGCAGCCGCTGCCCTTCGGCTGCGCACTAGGTAAACCCACACAACAAAGATAACTAAAATGCAATACATTTACTTATATCCCTTTCCCACCCCTATTCTTATAGTCCCCCACCTTTCAACCCTGAAAAAGCAAATAAAATTAGATTTCCATTGCATAACTGGACAAAAACTTTTTCTTCCATCCATCTTCCACAATCTTTTGCTATTTTTCATTGTATTTGCTTCTATTCAGTTTTAAACTTTTCCTTTTCGTGTTGTCTCGGACGACAAATTTGTTGTCAAATAAGACTTACTTTTGAAGTTTTTAATGAAGCGAAGACTGTGTCACTGACGATAAATTTTGATCCCCGGTTCGAACTTTTTGGATTTTGATACATTATAAGTTATGCTAGAGTATATTGTGCGATATTGCTCTTCATAGTAATCGTTGGAATATAGAACATAAGGAATTTCGCCATGATGATTATGCTAGAATTTGACAAGCTTAGAACCACTGAGATCAATAAACGTTAATTATGTTCATCCTTTTCTTTTCATTTATTATTTCTACATGGTATGAGAGCCACCATGGTGTGTCCTGAATTAAGTTTCGTACTACTCATCCTTTTCTTGCGCAATCTTTCGCTTCCACTCGCACTTTTAATTTCATTAATCCTTTATTTGGTTCATTTATCTTTTTACCCACATAAACTCAAATACTTTGTTTAATCGGTGTCACAACTTATCGTCTTTGTCATTTTAAGATTTGTTCAATTTTGACATTTTCTGGTGCTTTATCACTGAGGTTGTTCATAAACATCTGTCGTGATCATGTTGTGGTGATGTCATATTTAATCTCGTCTTATAGTATATTATCACTCTACTCTTTGGCCGTTTGACAAAGACTTGTTTTGAAGATCAGGTATCTCAATGTTCAAATTTGAGAAGTTAAAGTTGCTCGCCCACAAACAACTTGATGTTATGCTACCATGATATTTATACTGTTATTCATGTATTAGAAATTATAATGGAAAGAATAATACCATATTTTTTCTGGAGTACAATTAGGAAAGCCTTTGTTAATGTTCATTTATACTACACAAAAGGGTCACTGAAACCAGTTGACTCTATTTTAATCATCCTCTCTTAATGGATAGGAGGGGCATGTCTTGGCATCTTGTATCATATTTTTTTTTTAAGTGATCTGTACTTGATACTTAAACCTGCTATCTCATATGTCTAACTGGAATTCCTCAACTATAAACCATGCAGAAGCATGCCGTCGACTTTTACATCTCTGATTTCCAGTCTGGCCTGAGAGCATTGGTTAAAGCTGGCTATGGTGCACGTGTAACCCCCTATGTGGACGAAAATGTTGTCATTGATATTGAGCCTCAAAACAAAGAGTCTTCTCCAGGCTTCCTTCGGTGGTTGGCAGAGAGGAATCTTTCAAGTGATGATCGTGTGATGCGATTGAAGGAAGGGTAAAATCTTACTGTCTTTCCCTCGTGAGATATCTCTGAGTGTAGCACGATGAAAGGGTCCCCTTTCAAACAAAAGAATAGAAAATAAAAGAAAGAGCATCGTCCTGGTTCTAAACGTATGGCATACCACCTAGTTTACCCAAAAAACACATTTTAAACTTGGATAGAGAAAAATATCGCCATGAACAGTAATAAGGAAGCATATGAATTCTAGAAAATAATGTTTATATTTTATGCATGTTTCTTTGAGGGGTTTTTTTTCTTTCTATTTTTTATTTTTATTTTTTAAGCGTTAAAATAATGGATACGCGTTTTAAAGAGTTAAGGGTGAAATCTTCTTACAAGTGACAGAACCATCGACTCCACAAAAAGGTGAGCATTTGGCAGTTAGTAGAGACTGCTGTGGTATCCAGATCTTATTATATATAAAAAGTTAAATAAATGACGTCCGTTATGTGATTCTCGTTCGTGTTGGGATTGAACACACTAGAAATCTACTATGATTGTTGCTTTCTTACTACTCCACATCCTGCTGTTTTTTATTTGAAATTAATTATATTGTTAATTTTGTAGGTATATCAAGGAAGGAAGCACCGTCAGCGTCATGGGTGTTGTTCAAAGGAATGAAAATGTGCTTATGATAGTTCCTCCCCCCGAACCTGTCACAACCGGATGCCAGTGGACTAAGTGTATATTCCCTGCTAGCTTTGAAGGTATCGTGTTGAGGTGTGAAGATTCATCGAAGGTGGATGTTATACCGGTGTGATAATAGCATGTGCTTTTACAGAATTCTCTTCCGGTCATCTTATAGAAAGTTTATTCTGTTGGATTACATACAGCGTTGAAACTTATGTGGGAACTTAGTTTCTTCATGTTTTGCCTTTTCTTGGTGTATAGTTGTCAGGATATTTTGTCTGTTTATCGGAGTTGGTTTATTGGTTTATTCCTTGGGTTATGAGAGGTTTTGTAATGGTATGGCTGTGGTACTATTGTAACTATCGAAAATTTTATATGTTTTCGTACATTTTGTTTGTATAGGGTGTTCTTGTACAATTTGACGTATATTTATGTGTGTAGGCTATAGCACATTGTGTAAACATGTGCTTGTTCTTGTGTCCTTACGGTTATGCGAACGCGACAAGTAGTAGTTTGTGTCCTGGTGCAAATTATGAGTTTCTGCATGGAATCCAGTACGGTCTTTGTTCATTGTGTCGTAGTTCAAATCCAAGATTACTGAAGTTATTTAGCGGGCTTACTACGAACGTATGTTGTGCGTTGGTAAGACGCGTCACTTGTTATCAAACATGTGACATGTTCCAGTAACTAGTAACTTGTCATAAAGGTCACATGTTTGAGTATAAAAGGTCAAATGTTCGAATCACTTAGTCATGGGTCGAGTCAGTGTGAAAAAATAAAAATAAAATTAAAAGAAGGAATGCTAACTTGGGTGACGCTAAGGCTCATCCATTGGCCATTGCCAACTAAAAAAGGTACCCTTAACCTTGAAGTGTAGCCTTCTCTTTAGTCTTTACAGCGAAGAAACACGTATATTCTTCTGCTTTTGAAGCATCAGATATGGGCTTTTGTCTTAGTTTCTATTCTTGTTAATTCCCTTTCCCTCTAATTTTCCTAATTGCAGTTGTCAACAATTTGCTTATAATTTATTTTACCTACTAGTACTTTCTACATATAGTTGTATGTGCTTTCAACCTTGTATAACCATTGTTCATTAGTAAAATACAGAATATCATATGTATATGTCAATGAAGAGTGACTAGTGGGAAATGAAACAATTTTGAAGCAAAATATTGAGCAGCAACATCTAATTCTTCAATTCCAACTAATAATTTGGATAGATAATATGAACCAAATAAACAGCACCTTTTTTCAATAATTTCTCCTCTCAAATCTCACACAACTTTGCTAGTGAAAGGTCAGTATCACAATTGTTGTTCATGCAGCCTTATTGAGATAAAAAACTTTCTATATTACTTTGCTTCTTTCATGGGATCACAGATGGAGAGTAGATCCCTCTATTCCTGTAACTTTAAATCCATCTCTCTACAGTACAATATCGACTTAGCATGTTTCATCCATCTCTCTACAGTACAATATCGACTCAGCATTATTCATAACGTTACACGACCATTCACAAGAGATTCACTGTCATGTAAATCAACAAATGACATCCAAGACATATATCTTAAAGACAAAGGGAAGGGATTCATATACCATCAAACGCCATCTATTCATTGTCTAGATAAACCACACTTTCCAAAGCAATATTAGTCGACTACAAATAAGACGACCTTTAATTGTTTTTCTTTCAGCCCGCTTGAGTAGTAATAATACATATCCTGTACCTGTTTGCAAACTGATAATGGAAGTGCATGACTTTTTGAGAAACATTACACCATATTGTATAGGTTTTTGGTCATCATTGTTGATCAGTGCTTCCCTCTTTATTGCACTCATCTACGCATTATGAAGAAAGAGGAAGCTAAGAATTCAGCTTTCGAGCGCATGCCCCAGGGCGTGAGCGCCCACCCCCCCCCCCCCCCCCCCCCAACACCCAGTCATCGCTATTTGCTGGATGAAAGTACTTACAAGCTCTGATGAGCCTGTATCTATGGCACATAAGCTCGACTTCTAAGATGGTAAAACAAGCTCCACAAGGTAAATTTCACCATCAAACCTCAAGCCAGATGGATCAGCAGGCTGAAGCAACCCGTCTACCATACCACCATAAACATACAAGTAACGACCCGAATGATCAACACAACCACCATGAAACGATCTACAATTAGGTCTGTCACCCTTGGATTCGACCCTTTTCCACATTTTCCTGAATGTTGGGTTTCCATTCTGCAGTCCAACACTAGGTAAGGAACTAACATCCAAAACCCAGAAATCATCTTTGCGGTTCCTGAACGTATCTTCACCTCCATAAATAAGAAGTCGACGTCCTATTATAAGGCTTGCCGAGTGCCCTACTCGTGGGAGGGAAAATCCTTGAGGTACGTTGGGCAACTCAAACGGTACTTGTACCCATTTCCAATGACCTTCAAACTTGTCAAAGAGCCATACATCATTAAGCACTTCATAACCTGATCCCCTTCCTCCAAATAGAATAGTCTGCAGTCCTCCTATATTCGTTATCGTGTGTCCTGAGCGGGATGGGGGACATGGCCGTGTCACGATTTGTCTCCATGTTCCAAAACAAAGATCTTCAGAAAGTTCAAGAATCCACGTGTCGCCTAGTCTCGTGCCAGATGGTCCAATGCCTCCATGAATAAGCATACGTCTGTTGTCGACAAAGCATCCGGCATGAGCGCCCCGGGGTGGAGGTGCAATTAACACTACATTAAGTAGACGCCAAGAAAATGTAATTCCAAGACTTGGATGAACGGTGACTTGTCCAATCCATGTATCATTTTGACGGACACCATGATCATTAATCCCTCCAAAGAGAACGAGAGAATCGCCAACTACAACACATGAATGGCCAAACCGACCAGTTGGAACGCCGGAACTTATCTTTTGCCATTTTAACGTTCTCTTGTAGTCGTTACCAATATATGCTATCCATGTATCATCAAGATGCCTCCCTGCATAAAGAAACATAAATACAAATCATACACAGGAAACTTCTGAAAACTAAGTCATGTACAAACAGATACACTTTCTACAATGCTAATGCATGAAGGGTATATCGTTTTCAATAAAAATGTTCAGGATTTTATCAGTCTGATGTGATTTGTAGTCTAAAACCGTATTGGTCTGACCATTCAAAAATCAGAAAGTTTAAATAGAAAGTTTATTTCTTCTTTTCTCATGCATGAGAGAAAAATGCACAAGTCAAGATTCTTGACAAACTAAAGCAAAAATAGTTGCAAAACTTCTTATTGTTGTTGGCTCGTTATAATCTAATCCTGGTAAAAGATACGTTCAATCGTAAGCAAAACTTCCTTAGACAATCATCTGCAATAACTGGCAACCGTTTCACACTTCCTACGAAGCAATCGAGAAATCCAGTACATTTCTTGGATCCCATATTCATCACAGAATCACATACTTGTAAACAAAGGGCAATGAGTACGAAGAGCAAGACCCCTAGATTTGCATTTCATGACACATGCAATCAGTGATGAACCAAGAAAATACTTATCTAGACCGAGTCTACCGCCATAGATCTCGTGGCTACGATCATTAAAACTTGTTGCTACAATCATCTCGTATATTAAATACCATTAATGATAGGGCAAAAACCCTTTTAGACCATGTCTACATAAGTACTGACTCAAACGAATCTCAACCCAAATTTTTATTTAATAAACAACCCCAACCATATATATATATATATTAATTAACTCCAACAATCATCATGTATTGAATACCATTAATGATAAGGCAAAAGTCCTATCCCAAAAACTCCATAGACTTGGTCTACCTAAGTACTGACTCCAACGAATCATAACCCAACTTTTTAATCAATAAACAACCTCAACCATATTAATTAACTCCAAGAAAGAATCATCACAACCCAAAAATTAAAAACCCAACAACCAAGTAATAAAATAAAACAAAATCAAAAATCCAACAAGTAACTAACTAACTAACTAGCTAACTAACTAACTAACCTCCCTCACACCCACCACCAAACAAGACCAAACACCCATCCACCAAGTTCAAGGAATGAGAAGCTCTTGGACTTGGTACAATCTCATCACCATCAGGTACATCAGCCAATAGCCTGTGACAAAACACAGAGTCCAACTGATAAACCTGTTGGTACAACTTCCTCCATGGGAGTTGACTGGTTGATTTTAGAGCATCAACTGAGAGATTACCCCAATCCCTTCTGCAAATAGATTCCCACAAAGTATCTGAATAAGCTAAAGATTTGAGCTTTTTACAAGTCATGGAGAAACAGAGGATGGATTCAACTGGTAAGAGGAGTAGTATTGAAAAAAGTTGGTCTTTTGGTATGTTGGATATTGGTGATGGTGGTGCATCACTACTGTTGCTGCTTTCAGCCATTGGAGTAATCTGTGTTTGATTGTATTTTGTTTTTCTTTTTTTTCTGTCTTTTTGTTCTTTTTTTTTTTTACTTGCATGCTTTTGTATGTATTGGTGGGATTTTATTACAGCAGGGTGGGTGTGGGTGGGTTAAAAAAATCTCTTGCTTTCTCTGTCATGACTCATGAGTTGTAAGAGCTGTCTAATTATCAGATTTATTTTCTTTGACAAATTATCCATTTAATATTACTAATTTGAGGAATTATCATTTTGTTAAGAAAATAAAACTTAGTTGAAAAAAGTATCACGTTATCTAATAGTGGTTTGACTTGTAGTCTTCTTGTATTTGAATGTGTTGCTTACTAACCCCCGTTTGGGTGAATTTTAGAAAAAAATATTTGGTACAACCGTTGCATTGTGACATAGTGCAAACGACGATTTGTATCTAAAATATGTTTTAAGTTTTTTAGCATTTAGGAAATAACTCAATTCCAACCGTGTATGGTAGTGGTTGCACCGGTAGTGGTTGCAACATCAATACAACGATTGCATGAAATAATTTCTCTTAATTTTTGTTATATATATAAAAATCCTATTTTTTCAAAGAATATTTATATTATTTTGAAGTTATATTTCGCATTACGAAACTAACGCAAAATAAATACTAAGTTTTGAATAACTTGAGATTTTGTGTGTGTGTGTGATATTTTTTGCTTACAAAAGAAAAAAATGTATTTACAAATGTAATTAAAGTTACAAGGAAAATATGTAAATGGCAAAGATACACTGATCATCAAATGTAGGGAAAATAAAACATTTACTACAAAAAAAAAACAATATCATGCTGTATATTTTACCAAAAAAACATATCATGCTGTTCAAACTACAAAATCACATGAATCTGGTTTATTTCTTTTCACATGGGACAACATGACAAGATATTTTGCCAAAAAAGCCTGTAAATTTTCCTTGAGTCCTTTGTAATTGATAATTTCATTAATATTAAATATTAATAACACGTGACATTTCAGACTGCATCTGTAAGAAGTAAGAACTCCCACCAACATCTTTTGGAACTTTGCCAGTGAATTTCCAAACGGTGTCCGTTACATTGCTGGACTTGTTGAGGTGGTTGAGTTCTACGGCTGTTGCCATCTTTGAATGAGAACGGTAAGAGAGATATGCAAGTCGATATATTTTCCAACTTAATTTAGATACACGAACTTATCTTCATATTAAAATAACTTAAAACACATTTCTTATGAAAGTAGAAGCTTATCTATGATAATATCTCATCAAAATTCAGAGATAAACATTAAATCATTAAGAAATAATGGATAAACGAACGATTCTATAGTTTTAGAAGGATGAAGTGCGGTATTTTCTTTTGCTCATTTGAGAGACGAACTTAACACGCCACGTCAGACTAATCTAGTGTTGCAAGCGATTTTAGCTTTTTACACACCTGCACTTCAAGCAACATACATGAATCAAGTCGAGGCGAATCCAACATAGGCTTTTTAAGTCATCAAGATGTTAAGTCAAAGTACTGAGCTCATAGAGCGTATCCGATATCAAGGTGATGGTCAAGAGTTTGTTAATTTTTGTATGAACTTGGACTAAAAGCGACCCACGTATCACATCTAGAAATCAAGTCGGACGTAATTTTTTCTTTCTCGATAAATACCAATCTTAGATTAAATTGAGTAATTCGTTTGCAAGGTCGAATTTTCAGATCAAATTAGAGCTCATGGCTCATGCATGTAGGTCAAACCCACAACTCTTAGGGTCGAAGTTGGTAAATCAAGCCCTTTATAATGCTTCATCTTTTTGCAATCCCACAATTTTGGCTATCACTACTTTTGTCAACATCAAATTCCAAATCAGTTCTTCATTTAAAAGCTAGACTCCACGAGCTTTTCAAGTGTATAAGACAATTGAAATATGGATAGAAACCAACACCTAGAAATTAGCTAATGCTTCAATATTGCGTGACTTCACAATTTTTGCTTTAACTCCCTTCGTTTGTCAAACTTATAAATCGCTTGTTTATTTGGAAATTAGACTTGATTTTTTTTACGTGTGTAAGATAAGATAAAATATAGATTGAAGTGAATATTGGAATATAGAGTAGAAACAACACCTTGGAAATCAGCTAATGATTCAGCGATGACAGCTTTATCATTTTTGACATCACTTTCTCATCGGATGTTAGAATTACAAACCTCTTCTTAATTTAAAAATAGACTCCAAAATCTTTGTAAGAACGTAAGGTATATTAAATTTGAAGTGGAGATGATACATCAGAATATAAGGTTGAATTCCAACTTATGCCAACTCCACATACCCTACTTTTTGCATGGCGCTCTAGGTACTTAAGGAGCTCGATGGGCTATTATTGATGGGTTTAGACTTATAGGTCAAATATAGGTTAAAAAAACAACAGTTAGGTGTACAATTTTGGCTTATTCGTTCAACTTTTTGCAAGTTTATAATTTTGATCATAACTTCTTATCGGGGGTGTCAAAATTGCAATTCAATTTTTGTGTTGAAAAATAGATATCAGTGATATGGTTCATTGCTTGGTTTTATCTAAAAACAATTGTAGCGGATCATGCAAATTATACTAATGTCTTTTAATCCCTTCAACTTTAAGACCCTCAACTGCCAATTTAGACTATTATAACTTCTTCACATCCTACCATGTATAATTATCAAATTATAGCACATGACAGGATAGAATATAACTAAGTGGTGGAACGAAAAATTAGTATGATGAATGTGAAAATATCAAATTCGCCTTTGCTTCTCCAAGGCACCTTCTTATGAGTAAAAATGAGCTTTCGACTAAGCTTTCAAAATTATCTGTGGACCACCAACAACAAGACGAATTTGGATCTACGTGTGTTGGGCACAACATTCACGTACGCCAGTTCTTCTAAAATCTAAACTCACTGGCTATTTAATAAAACTTTATTTATAGAAATATGTCTTTCTGTTACAAATGTAAACTTCAGACAATAGCCATTAGGTGATAAATGGTTATTAACGGACGTGGTTTGCATTTGCAATTAAGAGTGAAAATCAACACGGGTGTTTGCATTAGGGGTGTTCATAAACTCGCCCACCCGACCGACCCGCCTAAACCCGACCCGCACAAACCGCAACCTGCACGTTTTTTATTTTTTTAACTTGCACCACGGTTAGAAAAGATGGCAACCCGCCCTTGAGCGGGTGGATTGCGCGTTGAGACATACACCCGCCCGCCATCCGTCACCCGCGTATGAAAGAAAATAAAAAAATATTAGTTCATTTCTCTAAACAATTCAATGAGAAAAGAAAGTATTTGTGTACTAGCAAAATAATAGAGATAAGAACACAATACTCTAGTTCGTCTATAATGTGAAAAAATTATAATTTGATACGTATTAAGGAAAGACTTTGTATACATATAGTTCAAACTCGATAATAATAATGCATAAATTGGGGATTTTTAACATTTTGGTCCTTTAAGTTGGCATATCCGCGATTTTGGTCCCATAACTTGGAGGGCCGCGATTTTGGTCCCATAAGTTGGCCTACGAACTCGATTTTGGTCCCTCGGTCAACGTTTTTGAAAATCTATCCTCTAATCACCTACGTGGCTTCACTTGACCTGCAAGGTGGCAATTTTGACCTTACGTGGCTACAAAAAAAAGGAAAATAAAACAACGGATCGATTTCCTTTCAAATACCAACCGTCGTCGCGTCGCTTCATAAACCCACTTACCAACGGATCGATTTTCTCCTCTTCCTCAAATGAAACGTCCAATTCTCTTCATCATTCATTTGCCGTAACATTTTCAGAGCAAAACACAATTTCTACCTACAAGTCGAAGGTAAATCCCCAATTTTGGGCTTTTGTGTTCATAGCAAAACACTTTCCGTGTTTAAATTGCTATTCAATTTTAGGGCTTTTGTGTTTTTGGTACTACTGTTTTAGAGTTAGGGTTTAGATATTGCTAATTATGTGTTAATATGTCACATTTACCTGTTAAAATCGTTAATCGCATGCGAAATTAGGGTTTGTTGTGTTGCTCAAATGTCCTTATCGTTTGTGGTATCTGTAGATGGCTCACCCTCGCCAAATCCAGTGCGTTTGTGGTCGAGGAATAATGATGTATTGTAAGGCTAGTAGCAACGCATCTCTCCCCGGTTGTTTTTACTACATATGCCATATGCGTGTACGTCACACGAATTACTTTTTGTGGGCTGATGACATGACTGATGGATCAAATCTGAGGAGGAGAATGTATCGTAGTGAGGAGGGTTCTGGCGTTAATGAAAGCGAACCCCAGATTAGTCAATTTTCACAAGCATCCACTGTTGAGAGGAGTGGGATTGAGTAATCTAGTCCTCTTATGGACTGTGTATCCAATATGAATGCCATTAGGGCTGCTATGATTTGTTGTATAATAGAGTGGTTTCTGTTTTTTTTTTTTTTTTTATTTGTTCTGTTGCTTGCTCTGCTACTTATTCTATATTCAAGGGTGTAATATGGCTGATTGTATTTGTTATTCAAGTCTAAGTTCTAGGTTTTGATCTTATGTAAGACTATGTTACATTGCTACTATAAGACATTGTCCTTTAATGTTATTGTTTACTCTTTATTTAAATTATAATGTGTTGTTTTATTTATGTATGTTATAGAATATAATCATGAATCAACATCCATTGATGGTTAACCTCAATCTTGCCTGGAGGGATAACTTGCTTAATGATGAGGGAGAGAAGTTTTTGCTTGAATATCTGGTGAAATATGGTAAGACCCATATTGTTAACCCTAAAAAATAAATAAGGGATTATACGAGTTAAACAAAAGATTAACTCGTATTAGGGATTAATCCCAAGGACGATACTATCGTCACGAACACTCTCGTATGTCACATACCCTACTATGGTATGACGTGGCACCCGAAGAGATACTAGAACCCCTCGGATCTCACATACCCGATTATGGTACGACGTGACATCTGAGTGGGCACCAAAGCGTCCCTTGGAAAGTCAAGATGAATAAAAATAAGATATCAACGTGGCATCGGAAAAAGAGTAAACCCCGATGGATCCACGCGACTCTGATATCCATCACTGCGCCAAGAGGGACCACTGTGCGAGAATACTTCCTTGCTGAACACTCCCAAAGCCCTCGGAATCATCACCCCGAAGGCTAAATTCACAAAACAACGTCTTACTCAAAGCACAAATCACCAAAGTCACTTATCCCGAAGGCCCGAGCCAAGAAAGTTACTCAGCCAAGGCCAGGAAACCCTCGGAGAATTGTTCCCGAAGGAACCACTACTCTAATGACGACAAGAAACGCTCGGAACCCATACTACGGAGATCCAGACGCAAGAGCACAACCTTACTTGCATATTGATGCCCTCGGAGCCCACCTCACGAACAAGAAGAAGCAAATCTGCCTCTCGGAGAACCTTACCAAAGAAGACGATGAGAAAATGACTGTCCCCGGAGCAGAAACCTCCTCGGACACCCACTTCACTTCAACTAGTGAACCTCCTCATGAAATCCAGTCCCTCGGAGAAAAGAAAACAGAAGATTCAGTCCATCAAAGAGAAGAAAACAGAAGAGACAACCCCTCGGAACTCCTCGAAGCCATCGGACAAGATAAAGATCAGCCTAGTCAGCGCCTTGTCAACAAGATATACCTTATCTTATAGAAGGACACTTGTAACACATGCAACATTACACTTGTAACACATGCATAGTGACTCAAAAGCACCCTCCCATGCACCTTACAAGAAATCCTATATAAAAGGGGGATTTTGGGAGGGAGACAAAGGGAGGAATGGGCGAAAAGGGAGAAAATAGCGCAAAAGACATACTGTGCACACAAACTCACTCGGAAAAAAGCATAAGGTCATACTTATGATCTTCGGGAGTGAGAAGTTCAGTGAATAAATGCAGGATATTCTCATAATTTTTCATAATAGTTATTTACTCTATTTGAACCACGGATAACGGCGTTCCGAACTTACAAATAATTCAGTTAAGCGGGTATTATTCCAAACCTGTTAACACATATAATCCAGAATGAGAAGCCACTGTTGAGAGGCTTGAGGCTTGCCATCCCAAGGCTTGAGAGGATCACTGGAAATTTCCATAGCATTGCTCACATGAAGAATATTGTTGAGAAGATGAGGCTGAAGCTGCATAGGTTCCAACACTTCATAGCCCTACCTGGAGTTGGAGTTGTAGGGCCTGATATGGATGTTTATCTCACAATGGATTATATTGAGGATGAAGGTGATCATGTAACTCATATTAGCCCTTACTGCTGTAACCTGACCCATACATATGTAGCCTAACTCATAGTACCCTTAACTAATTTTTTCTTATTGTAGGAGCCTGATGAATACTATTATTTCAGACACTTTGGCCTTGCAAATGCTCCATTGTACTACCAGCTGTTTGAGGAGATTTGAGTCTTCACATTTCCTCTAGAACTCAACAACAATCCAGATGAGCCAGTGCTGCTCTCTGACAGTGATGAAGAACCAGTTGGTGCTGATCAGCCTGATCCAGAAGCCATGGAGATTGATGATGACCAACAAAGTTCTGCTGTTGGTGCTGTTCTTCAAGATGGTCAAGGATCTGGGGTGTATTTTGAAGTTGGTGAAGGATCTGGTGCTGCAGATGGAGAAGTTGAAGGATCTTGTGCTGTTCTGAGTTGGCTCAATGATGTTGATTAAGTTTTAGTGGTTTTTGAACATTGGTGTTGAGTTTTACTGGTTTTTTGAACATTGGTGGTTTAAGTGTTTTGAGTGTTTTGAGAGTTTCCAGTGGTCTGTGAACTATGTTTTAAGTGGTCTGTGAAATATAGCTTGTGAACTATGGTGCTCAATGATGATTTTAAGTGATTTAAGTGTTGCTGATTGTTGACTGCTGTTCTGGATGGTTTCCTGTTTAATGTTTAAGTTTTTTGGTTGTTGAACAATGGTTTTAAGTGAGAGTGAATATTGAATCAGATTGTAAGATGTTTCAGATTTCATCATAGCCACAACTACATGTAAATGTTGAATCATACAAAATTCAAATACATGTCATCAAAATAACTTGGCAAACTACTTTAACAAACTGCCAATAACAACTACACTTCCTAAAAGACTTGTTAGTGCTTCTTTGATGATGAAATTCCTGTCCCCTTTGCCCTTTGTAACAACATTGTCCCACCCCTAGTGTTGAGTTTCACAACTCTATTAGCAGTGATCATTCCATCAGTTCCTAATTGGTCATTCAAGGAAGGCCCCATGGTAGGTGGCATTGGTGGTGTTGGTGTGTGTGTGAACAAATGGCTTGATTGCTTCTTTTGGTTCCTGTCACCAGCAGAGGTTCCCTATCACAGAAAAAAAAACCCAGTTAATAAAGCTTCTAATATCAATTGATCTATGTTACACAATAGAACAGGAACCATAAAAACTTACTTTGGCAATCTCATTGTTGCTATTGTTACTCATGCTTATATCAGTGGGTTGAACAACTTGGCTAACTCTTTCTTCTTGAGTCAAGTCAACTGTAGGTTGAGAACCATTAAACTGAAGTTCATCATGGACAGTATTGTTCACTACCACATCACCTTGAATAGGCTCATTTATAGGAATATCCCCTATGTTACCCTCTTGAGCTACAGTAGTGTTATGTTCCCTTACCACATTGTCCTGTTCAACATCCATGGTGTTACCAAATAGGATATCATCTAAATCATCTGCATACTGATCTTCAGGCTGATTTTCATCCACTTCTTCTTGTACAACCACATCAGCTGCTTCCTCTTCTGCAGCAGCATTCCTACCCTCTCCAATTTCTTCATCAGTAGCATTGTTACCCTCTCTTTGTTCAGGTACAGCTGCATTTCTACCCTCTCCATGTTCAGGTATAGCTGCATTTCCACCCTCACCCTGTTCAGGTACATCTGCATTTCCAGTGACTTCCTGTTCAGATGCCTTCAATACTTCCTCTTTCCTCACAGCACAACCCTTCTTGTTGTGACCTAATACTTTGCAATGCCCACACCTGACAGTTCTTTGGTCCTTAGTAAGCCTAGTAGGATCAGAAGTAGATACCACAACAGGTTTACCCCTGCATCTCATTTTCTTTTTCAAAGGTATCTCACCTGGTTCTCCTTTTCTGACACCTTCAGGTCTACCCACTGATCTGCCATCATTAGGTGGATTAATTGGGAGGTAGTTCATTTTCTTCCACTCTTTTCTTCCATTCATAGGATAAATTGGTATGTTATACGCTTCCAAGTAACAATCTGTGCTGTAGGAATGATGAATGAAATCTTCAGGATCAAGTCCTTGGGCAACTATAGCACTCACATCATGTACACAGGGTATCCCACTAATATCCCATTTCCTACATCTACATGTCCTTTCATCCAAGTTCACTGCATATGTGTCTCCAGTGTAACTTTGGATAGCCCATGCAAATGGATAAATGTTGTTGTTAGCATCAATGCCAACAACAGTTAACAAAATACCCTTATGTGGACCCTTAAGATGAGCTCCATCCACCCCAATAATTCTTCTACAACCATGAAGAAATCCCTGCCTCAGAGATGCCAAACACATATATATCCTATCAAACTTGTTCTCTCCAGTTTGATTGTTTGTTGACAGTAGAACAGTTGAACCAGGGTTTGATCTTAGGACCTCTCCCTTGCAGTACCACAATGCACCATACTGCTCACTGGATGTCCCATTTAGCATTGCTAAGGAAATAATCTTAGCTCTGTAAGCCTGGTGAATGGAAACTTGCACACCAGTATCTGCTTCAGCATCAATACTAAACCCCTTCACACTTCTGTTTGGATCAGATTTCCAAAGATGAATGTACTTCTTTGCAAGGTAACTTGATTTCATATTCCTTGACTTTTTTATTGCAGGACAACCATGTTTCCCCCTATCGAGCTTGATTCTGAATGTTGATTCTTGACCCTTGATTTTCCTTCCATTCAATCTCCACTTGCACCTGGGGTTATCACACTTTGCATACATCCTACTTATGTCATGCTTAAATATGTGAACTGGTCTTTGTTGGTTGATGGCATCCGCATGGATAGCATTCAATATAGACTTGTTAGTGAACCTCATTTGAAGTTCAAACTCAGGGTTGAAGATGTCCTTGATATCAAATATTTTTCCTGGTTTTGCTAATCTTTCTTCATCACTACCACACTCACTTTCCAGCTCATTAGATGACAGTAGCAAATTATCTGAACCTTCATCAGACAATGTCTCATATGGAGCATCCACTTCTTCTGGTACAACCACAATAGGATTGGTATTTTGTACACCACCAGTTGTTGAAGTCCCCACATTATCAGCTCCTTCACTCCCTTTGCCTGAATATATTTTCCTTCTCCTTACATTCTTTTCACCTGCTCTACATTGGGCTTCAAACAACATTGCCTCAACAACTCTCTCATTTACACCATGCATCATATCCAGGTCTTCTTCCATACTATATTCATCATCACTGAAGTACTCCAGCTCATCTTTAGCATCTCCTTCTCCTGCCTCATCTCCTTCATCAACAAGTTCATTATCATCTGCTTCTTCAGTGACTATACCCTCAAACATTGCTTGCTGTTGTATATTGATCCTCACTTCACAATCCACAAAGAGCACCATTGCTCTACTCAATTGACAAGACAGGAAGTATGTAGAGATTTTTTGGTCATTCTGGAGGAGGACATAACCACATTGTTGCTTCATATATATTCCCTTCACAACCAAAAAGCGAAGTCTTGAACATAAAGATTCAATACCACTGCAGCTTATAGTTGAAGGCCCCACATAATCTACAACAACCTTTGCATTTTCATAGTTCTCCAATATGCCCTCGCCATTAACAATCCCACCATACTGCAATTCTAAAGTAACATCCAAGGAGCCACAGTTTGTTGATTTCATAATGAGATTTCATTAGGCAAAGTCAAAATTAGTGTAAGGCAGTGTAGGCAGAGTACAAAAGTAAGGTTCGCATACTCAGTGTTAACATAATTAACAAATTACAAAATTAGGGTTCAACAATTTGGGTTTTTTCCAAAATTAGGGTTCGACAATTTGGGGTTTTCCAAAATTAAGGTTGATTTGACGCATGCAATCGGGGAAAACGTTTTACTAAGGTTGAAAGATTAATTTAACATAGGATTAAACAACAAACTTACCATAATTCGGAATGAGATCATCGATTTTGTCAGATTTTCGTACTTTCAACTTCCTCACTGTACGAGCCATGGCTTTAAGTGTTAACGAGGGCGGGACGACGGCGTCGTCGGTTAACTTTGACGACAGTGAAGAGAGAGAATTGGCGCAAGTTGGTAAGTGAGAGAGAGAGAGAGAGAGAGAGAGAGAGAGAGAGAGAGTTGTAATTTTGGCGCGAGTTGGTAAGTGAGAGAGAGAGAGAGAATTGGCACCTCTTCTCTGCAGATATAATTCATTCCTTTTTTTTAGTAGCCACGTAAGGTCAAAATTGCCACGTTGCAGGTCAAGTGAAGCCACGTAGGTGATTAACGAATAGATTTTCAAAAACGTTGACCGAGGGACCAAAATCGAGTTCGTAAGCCAACTTATGTGACCAAAATTGCGGCCCTCTAAGTTATGGGACCAAAATCGCAGATAGGCCAACTTAAGGGACCAAAACGTTAAAAATCCCCATAAATTGAACTTGTAAATAGCATAACCATACGAAAGAAAAAAAAAGAAAAAAAAGAGGATATTTCTTAAATACAAATAATATAGGATCGTTGAGGCATATAATTTGTGTGTTTTAAAACATGGGAGTTTTTTTTTTTTTGTGATTTGATGTATAACATTACCCGCTAATCCGCCCGCCAACCACATGTACCCGCCTAACCCTCAATTCGCATGGTCTTTAAAATAAATTCACCCGCCCAATTGGAAAAATTGGTAAACCGCAAGTGTTGGATATGATGTCTTTTCTTATGGCAAACCGTCAAAATCCGACCACGAACACCCCTAGTTTGCATAAGCTTATACAAGCCATTTTTTTTTAGTACATTTGCTTGAAGTCATTGTTATTTGACTAAAAGTCTGAAGCATTTGTAAAAAATTAAAAAAATACTTTAAGCATTAATTAAGTATTTGAAATAATTGACGGTAATAAGGTCAACTATTGCTAGTAGTTGTTTGAGAAGCACCCTTAAACCTGGTGTTTGCAAATTGTGCGTTTCCCAACCATTTTTTAGACAAGTAAAGATAAAAGTTAGTGTTGGAAAACACTCAAAAAATACTTATGTGGGTCCAAAAGCTAATACGTCATTTTTATAAGGGCTTGCAACCAACTCTTAAATCGTCAAGTTTTATACATATGTATTTTTTATAGGTTGGTTATTCTGATAAATCATCTACTTATAAAACTCATATAATTTTCTTATCTCAAAAAAATCTTTGCTCTACCCTTGATTCCATTTATAAAAAATTCTGGTGGGGTGAGACTGATATTAAAAAAGCCCTTCCTCTGATTGCTTGGGCTGACATTTGTAAACCTAAATCCAAAGGGGGTCTTGGTTTTAGAAAATCTTATGATTTCAACAGAGCCCTTATTGCTAATCTTGCTTGGAAAATTGCCACAAATCACAAAGCCCTCTGGGTTAAGGTCCTCATTGCCAAATGTCTTAGAAATGATACTCTTCTGGATATAAAAAAAAACATCCCAGGCCTCTTGGATTTGGCAAGACATCTTACACTCTAGAGATATCATTGCTAAAGGTCTTTGCCATCCTACTTATACAAACTCTAATATCATCATTTGGGACCAGCCTTGGGTTCCAACTATTGAAGGTTTTATCCCTAAACCCATCACCCCCTCAAACCCAAACCGCCACATCAACTTCCAAGTTAAAAGTCTTATCTGTCAAGACACTAACCAATGGGACAAAGAGAAAATTCTCACTATTTTTGACACCCTATCTACCAATGAAATTCTGAAAATTCAGATTCACCCTATGAATTCTGAAGCCCAGAATAACATGTCTCTTTGGATTCCCTCCAAGACGGGGACATTTTCCACTAAGAGTGCTTTTCTTGTTGACACAAACAGAAGAAATACTCCTACTAGCAATAACAACTCTGTGTTGTACAAAAGAATATGGAATGTCAGGGCTCATGGGAGGCAGAAACTTCTTCTATGGAAAATTATAAGAAACATTCTTCCCACAAGAGCTAGGCTCAATTCTATTTTCAAAATTCAGGACAAGAGTTGCTTGTTCTGTAATCAACATGATGAAACAGTGGAGCACATTTTTCTTCATTGTCCCTTTGTTGCTCAAGTGTGGCTCCTGTCTGCCAGGCATCTCAATCTCCTTGCATTTCAAAATTGGAACATAACTGACTGGATCTCTCTCATATTACAGAATACATGGAGTTTTCTCAACACCGCTTTTTCTTACGAATTTTTCTTGATATCCTTTGCATGTACCTGCGATCTGATCTGGGCTAATAGAAACAAAATTCTTCATAATCTTACAGCTCTTAATCCTCAGGAACTTGCAATCATAGCTGACAAGAAGAGCAGAGAACACTGGACAGTGCAAAAAGCTGCAAAGATTAGAGCAGCCTCCTCACCATCATTGGACTGGAAGAAACCTCATGAAGGATGGATCAAAGCAAACTCTGACACTACTTTCAAAGATGGAGAAGCCACATATGCTTTTCTTATTCGTGATCATAGAGGATGCATCATTTTTGCCTCATCAGCTTTTCACTTATGCATGGATCCTCTCACTGCAGAAGCTCTTGCACTGCTTAAATCCTGCCATTGCCTTGACACAACAAACATTTCTCGAGGAATTCTAGAATCGGACTGCCTGGAACTAATTCGGTGTATTCATGACACACACGATGATATTTCTTGGAACATCAAGCCTCTTGTTATTGCTATTTGGAAGATCTGGCAAAAACACCCCTTTTGGAAATTTACTTTTGTGAATCGAAATTGTAATCAAGCTGCCCATAATCTTGCTCATTGGGCCTCTACAAACGCTTGGCACTCAAATTTTATGATTCATAGCCTCCCATCATCTTGTCTTTGTGATGGAGGTTCTTTTGTAACTAGCTACATTGGCACCTTTTGATTGCAATACATTTTTATTTCCTTTCAAAAAAAAAAAGTTTCAACCCCGTTGATGTTGATATGGCTGACGTGAGCTATAAAAACGACCTAGGAGTTCAACTGCCCCATAAATCTTGGGTAACTAATTTAATAGTGTTATAAAATAACTAAAATTATTTGGAGATTATAATAATATATAAAAAGAAATTAGGGAAAGAGGTGCAAATATTATGTAAGATAGACTTTTGAATTGATGTTTTTCTCTTCATCTTGATGGCCCATTAATATAGAAATAGATTTCCAACATCTTACACTATTTACAACAACTACTACTATTATAAAATAGTATTTGTACATAATTTTCAACAATTGTCACTTGCCATATTCTACTTGCCATATTTATATCACTCACATTTGGTCATTTGAAGATTTTGTTATGTACATGATTCGTCTTCTGCATACGTCTTATGCTGCCTCGTTAAAAACCTTATAAGGAAAAACCCAGTGGGATAAAAACCTTAATAAGGGAAAAAGAGCGCAGCCATGTGAACTCCCCCTCAAGTTGGCATCTCCAATTCTTCATAAGTCTCGTAGGTGACGCATCCCAATACTTTGAACATGTCTCTTAAAAGTTAAAGTAGGGAGTGCCTTTGTAAATAGATCTGACATATTGTCATATGATTGAACATATTTGATATTAATTTCTTTGTTCTTCTCGAGTTCCTGAGTGTAGGCAAAATATTTTGGGTGTATGTGTTTGGTTCGATCACTTTTGGCATAACCTTCTTTCATATGTGTAATACATGCAGAATTGTCTTCGTATAGTTTTGTAGGACTTTCTTTAATTGGTAAGCCAGATGTACTTCTTATATGACGTGTCATTGACCGTAACCATACACATTCCCTGCTGGCTTCATGGAGTGTAATAATCTCAGCATGATTCGATGATATTGCAACAAGTATTCGTTTTTGAGAACGCCATGACATAGCAGTGCCACTGTGATGACCGCGCCTCACGAGCCATGCTCCGATCCGAGTTGGTTCGGTGGTGATCAATCACTTTACCCAACTCAGACTAAAACGTAACTCATAGGAAGAGGTCTCACTTGTTCAGGATCAAAACCATACGCATTTTATAAAATATATTTTGATATATACAACGGAAGTCTTGTATTACAAACAATGTGATTTTTTTTAATGATTATGCACTAGTGACCAAACACGAATATTTCAAAATGCACGCTTGAACAATTATTCACTTGATCCATGCTGCCATGTTGATTTTTATCCTGAGTAATGGGCAGAATAAATGACGAATAAGTCTTTACTGAATTAGTGAGATTCATATAAAAGAATCGGTAATGCAAGAATTAACTGTGACCTACTGGATACATTTCTAGGAATGATCTTACATGTAGAAAAAATTCAACTAGACAATTTGATGTAGCAATGATACTGAAATTTTCATAACAATAAACAAATTTAGCCTTATGACTTCTAATATTCAGCCTTATACCTCCCGACGAGAAGCGACCTTGCAAACAATCAAGAGACATGCTCGAGTACATGTCGATTCAGCACGCAGGTTACAGCCAACTCCTGCCTGCAAGTGGCGCCGGGATAGATGGGTATCAAGCGAAATTACTTAAACCGACAGGCCTTACTGCCCGACAGTAATTTGACTCAATCTCTGGGCCCAACTTCCCAAAGACGTCTCAATGTGTATAACAGATAAACAAATAATCCAATAAACCGAATATTATCCATTGCTCCTTGAGCTACATGTCCCAAACATAGTTCGTTGCTCTTTGCACAGTTCAAGAACCAGAAGATGAGATTAAAATATCAGGGAATTGCCATGATTATGAATCAATATGAAAAATAATAAATGATTGGATACGATTTAACGATGAGTAAGAAAATCATGTTATGAGATGAGATGCAAAAACAGAAATATGATGAAATATATGTTGTTCGAGGTTTGGTAAC
Source organism: Linaria vulgaris (assembly GCA_948329865.1). Lineage (NCBI taxonomy): Eukaryota > Viridiplantae > Streptophyta > Magnoliopsida > Lamiales > Plantaginaceae > Linaria > Linaria vulgaris. The sequence goes on from OX415253.1 coordinate 82,911,909, forward strand.
GGAGTAGTGGCTTTTCTGTCCAAGTTGCTCAGGGTTGGATGTCAAACGAGGCTAGAACAAATCATAAATGGAACCTCACCTTGACTTGTACAGGGAACCTTGACGGTGTTGATTAGTTCGTCAAAACTTTAACAAATTTAAATAATATTAATCAACTGAATTTATAGTTCACCACAACAAATATTAGTATTTTTTCTTCAATCCTCATGTTGGTGAAATTGAGAACGTTCTTGTTAAGAATGCTAGCTACAATGTAAATATTAATAAATTACACATAAGCTTAATTTATGTCATTGCTCTAAACATGAAAATCTTAGATGATGAATTGACAAACGTAAGGTTAAGTTAAATATCAATTAACAACCTTATTGATATCTCAAAATTATCTTAAACAACCATATATTCAAACTTATGACTGTGAGTATTCACGTTAGAGTCATTTCAATGGCAAGTTACAGTAATAAGTAAAATTTGATTAACTATCCAATTTGATGAATAATCAATCCTAAAAATATATTACTTAACCAACTCTAAGAAGACTCGTCTTTTTTTGCCTTTAATCAATTAAAAAATTTTAATAACCACACATCAAATAAGTATCATATGAAGTAACACCTTAAAAGTTCTAACTTAGTCGATTATTACTTTATTTTACATAGTTAGTTTAAAATGCACATAATTATGTTATAACTTAAATATAAAGATATAACATGAGAAATTTATCAAAACATGTGATAAGGAATGTTTATTATGATAAATAATCTTATTTGATGTTTAAGTCATGAAGTGGCAATAATAATTTTGTAAGACTTATGAAAGTAGTATGCTAAACATGATAAATCTACCATTTAAATGATATAAATAAAATCACAAAATATCAGTTCATGATTATAATTATAATAATCTGATTATAATGAATACTAAATCATGTTAAGTTCATGTGTGTGATAAATACATGAATTATGATGGTGATTTAACTTATAAACTAAGAAAATAAAGGTTGTGCCAAATAAACTGAAAATTCACCGCAGTTTTGGTTTTACCTTTGATCGGACATCCAAATGAACTTGGTTTTCAAATCATTTTATTTTTTCTGATTCATAATGTCCTGATGAATGTGTGTATCCAAGATTTTGAGAAAAACACAAAGGTATATTATGTTAAATAATTCTTGAAAACATAGAACCTATTTTTGAATTTTCAGACATCAGTCTACGGTTTAGGAATTTCGACCTTCTAAATCACATTATTTAAAACACATTTCTTCATATGAAAGTTAAAGGACATCATGAGGAGTATTTGGCCGTTGGCCTTGATCAATTTTTTTTTCTACAATTAGTTATGATTTTTCTAAGATGCAGGGTCAAATGGATAATTTATGCGCAATAAAAGTTTTTGGGTATTATCGGGTAGAAAATGATGAAATAAGAACTTGGGATGAATTTTTCCTGAAATTAGACTCACTAACTTAGAGATTAATTGGAAGAAAGAAGGAAAAAATGAAATGATTTTGGGTGTGAAAATTGTTGGAAGAAAGCCTACTATTTATAGCAAACAAATCATGTAAAAATCATTTTAATTAAGGTCCCACTTTGATTATTTTATAATAAATCACAAAAAATCTGAATTTAATCATGCTCTTAAGGATGTCATGGCTTACCTCATGAAAACGATATCATGGCTTACTTCATCAATTGGTTAATTGCATATCAAGTCCCTCAATTATTTATAATTAAAATTCAAATAATTATAATTAGATTTCTTTGTTACATACATATTTACTTATGCAATTTTTCTAGGTAATTCAATCAACCTGGTTAATATTTAAAATTAAAATATATGTTTTAGGATTAGAGACCTATAAATGTAATAAAAGACTGATTTTTCAGTTCATGGGGGCTCAAATGCAAATTTTCTAAACATTTAGGGTTAAAAATAGAAATTTTCAAAAGTTCAAGGGCTAAAGTATAAATTTATTTTTTTCCTAATTTTTGGAGCGTTACAACCACCATACGTGAATACATATTCAGTTTGAGATCTGGATTTATGTGGGTCTGATAGGTAACCTGCATCTGCATAACCAATCAATTCATGTTTTACATTGTTAGGATAAAATAGACCGAGATCCATAGTTCCTTGAAGATAATGAAATAAATGTTTAATTCCTTTCCAGTGCCTTTTTGTAGGTGATGAGCTAAATCGAGCTACTAAATTAACAATGAATGATATATCAAGTCTAATACAATTAACTAGATACATAAAAGCTCAAATGACACTTAAATACGGAACTTCAGAACTAAGAATTTCTTCATTTCCTTCACTTGGACGAAATGGATCTTGTCTTTAGTTAATGATTTAGCAATGACATGATGACTTAAAGGAGTTGCTTTATCCATGTTAAAGCGTTTTAAAATCCTTTTGGTATAACTAGATTGGTGCACTAATATACTATTTTTAGTATGCTCAATCTGTAAACCAAGGAAATATTTAATTTTACCAAAATCTTTCATTTCAAATTCATTCTTTAAATAATTCATAGTTGAATGAATTTCTTTGTCAGTGCCAATGATATTTAAATTATCTACATAAAACGCAATAATTGCAAAACTAGATGAGGTTCTCTTGATAAAAACACATGGACACAAATAATTATTTATATATCCTTCTTTCAATAAACATTCACTCAAACGATTGTACCACATGCGACCTGGTTGTTTTAACCCATATAACGATCTTTGCAATTTAATTGAGTACATTTCTCTAGGTTTAGAGCAAGATGATTGAGGCATTTTAAGTCCTACACAGACGTTCATATAAATATCCTTATCAAGTGATCCATAAAGATAAGCTGTGACAATATCCATGAGATGCATATTAAAGTTTTCATAAACAACTAAACTAATTAAGAATCGAAAAGTAATTGTATCCATTACTGGAGAATAAGTTTCTCCATAATCAATCCAAGGTCTTTGAGAAAAACCTTGTGCAACAAGTCGAGCTTTGTATCTTACAATTTCATTTTTCTCATTTCTTTTTCGAACGAAGATCCATTTGTGGCCTATAGGTCTCACGTCTTTAGGTGTGAGGACAATAGGTCCAAAAACCTTTCGTTTTTTAGGGAAATTCAATTCAACTTGCTAGCATCTTTTCATCTAACCCAATCGTCCCGATTTTGACACATATTGTGGTTCGGGATCATTATTTTCATTCATAAGATCATAATCAATATTATATAAAAATATTTCACTTATATTTTTTATTTCATTATTTTCATTTATTTACAGATATTTTAGTATTGAGATTTGGTTCGGTGATCTCTTAAGTTATCTCATTTGTCACATTTTCTGTTTCATCATTAATAGTTTCCTCGATAATGGAGTTAATAATATTTTCTCATTTTCTTTTTCGAGGATTCTTGTCTTTTAAACCAACATGACGACCACGTTTTTTTACGTGCATCCATTTTATTATTGTTGGATATGTCTTTCGAAATTTCAATCCGAGCAGGAACATTCTCAGCTGATATATGTGATTTGGCTACCCGTTTTATATCAGTAAATGCATGAGGTAATTGATTTGCAATATCTTGAAAATGTAATTTTTCTTAACTTCCAAATCACATTGTTTTGTTAAAATATCATAGTGTGATGAAGATAGATTATACCATGATATATCATTTTCCATCTGCTTCTTTTCTCCCCTAAGGTTGGAAATTTTGCCCCATTGAAATGGCAATCGGCAAAACGTGCCGTAAAGACATCACATGTTAATGGTTCAAGATATCTGATTATAGATGGTGAGTCATATCCAACATATATCCTTAACTTTCTTTGAGGTCCCATTTTTGTTCGTTGTGGTGGTGCAATCGAAACATAAACCGCACAACCAAAAATCTTTATATGGGAAATATTAGGTTCATGACCAAAAGCAAGTTGTAATGGGGAGTATTCATGATACGAGCTTGGTCTAATGCGAACTAGTGATGCAGCATATAAAATTGCATGACCCATACAGAAGTTGTTAATTTAGCTTTCATTAACAATGGACTAGCAATTAACTGAAGACGTTTAATTAATGATTCAGCTAAATCATTTTGAGTATGTACATGTACAACACTATGTTCAACAGTAATTCCAGTTGACATACAATAATCATTGAAAGCCTGATATGTAAATTCACCGGCATTGTCAAGTCTGACTTTCTTGATCGTATAGTCAGGAAATTGAGCTCTTATTTTAATTATTTTAGCCAAAAATCTCGCAAATGTCATATTATGAGTAGATAATAGATAGACATGTGACCATCGACTTCAGACATCAATTAATACCATAAAATACTGAAATGGTCCACATGATGGATGAATAGGTCCACAAATATCACCTTGAATTCTTTCAAGAAATGTTGGTAATTATGTCTTAATTTTAACTGGTGAATGCTTTATAATTAGTTTTTCAAGAGAACATGCTTCACATGAACTATTGTTGTTTAAATTGAGTTTTGATACTTTTAATGAATGTTAATGTGTAGTTTCAATTATTCTTCGCATCATTGTTGAACCAGGATGACCTAGTCGATCATGCCATAAAGTTAATAATTCAGGAATTTCATTGACTACCATATTTGATTCGGTAGCATTAATATATGTATAATGAAATCATGTTGAGAGTTTTGGTAGTTTTTCAAATATATGTTGCTTTCCAGATATATACTTAATAATGAAAAGATATTTAGTTTTATTCCCAATCTTTGAGTTGGTATCATATCCATCACGATATATATCATTAATACTCAGCAAATTTCTTCTGGATTTTGGGGCAAATAAGGCATCGCTGATGATAAATAGCGTTCCATTTGGTAAAATAAAACTAGCTTTACCAAATCCTACAATCATGTCAGTAGGACCTTATATCGTATTGCTTTTTGCCATTGTTGGTTTTAGATATGTAAAATATTTCTTACTTGTGAGAATTGTGTGAGTTGTACCGCTATCAGTGATGCAAAAATCACTGGTATGCTCCATACTGACTTCATGTCAAACAAGTAGGGTTAAACATGATATAACAATAAACGAAGCATATATTTGAGAAAAGAGAAACAGTTTCATTAAGATACATAAGGAAACACAATTAATGAAAACACAGTACATTACAAGCAAAAATCAAAAATACATATCAATTCAAAAAACACACAACAAGGAATCACGTAATGCAAATCAAATCAGGAATCATGCAGACATGAATCACATAGTTCATATCAAGCCGTAGTAACATTATGAGCATCCGTGAAATCAGATGTTGCCAAATATGTGGGATTATTGGGCATTTGTTCAATAAGGTTCACTTCCTTCTCTTTGCCTTTACTCTCTTGGTACAATTTACAAAAATGTTCAGGTGTACGACACGTATTAGCCTAGTGTCCTTTCATTCTGCATTTAAAACAGTAACCTTCAGATTTATTATGAGCATTTTTTCTTTTATTATGGTGGTTATTGTTATGGACCGTATCACTGGTCGAAGGGTTGTGATAACTACCTCGACCATGTCCACGACCACGACCACGACCACCTCTAGAAACATATCCTCCTCTATAACCACCCCGACCTTGATATTGACATCTGTCTCGACCACCATTAATGTAATTTCCTCGTACACGGAAGTTTGAGAAATTTATTAATGTAATTTCCTCGTACACGGAAGTTTGAGAAATTTATGGCATTTGCTTCTGGCAATGCTTGTGCTCCAGTTGGACGTAACTCAAAATTCTTAATCAATATATTATTTCTATTCTCTGTCGTTAACAACACCCTCTCTAGTTCGTGATACTTAGTGTATCCGACTAGTCTGTGTTGCATTTGGATGAGTATATGACTGACATGAAAAGTAAAAAGAGTTTTTTCAATCATTTTCTCATCAGTAATTCATGTCCCACAAAATTTTAGCGTCTGTCGGATATTATGAATGGCAGATGAGTAATCTTTTACTGATGTAAAATCTTGGAACCTTGTTCCACCGATGTATGGCTTTTGGAAGCATTCTTTCCCTTTGGTGGTCATATTTTTCATTCAGATTAATCCATAGCTCAGAAGGATCTGTAATATCGAGATATTCCGTTTGCAGAAAATTATCTAAATGTCTACGCAGGAATATAATTGCCTCGCATCGTTGCTGGTCAGTACATTCATTTTTCTCATCAATTATTTTCGCGAGGAACTTCACAGTAAGATGTGTTTTCACATTTGATTCCCATTACATATAATTTTTCCCCATCGACAGTGAGTTCGGTAAAATCTACTTTCGAGAGATTAGACATATTGCAGCTAAATGAACATTAAAACAAACATAATTAGGATCAAGACATTTTATTTTAATACGCAACCACACAAGCACAATTATTACAATGGTATGATGCACTTATCTCATCTCTAGCCAAATTATGCACTCGAACATTACTACGACAAAAGCGAGGAATATCATAGGTAGAAACATAAGATTGTCCTCAGCTACTAGCATAAAAAATGAAAAATAAAAGGTAAACAAGCATCAAGATCATTGTTGACGTGCAAAGCATTTTGCAAGATGAGAGAAAAAAAAAGATGAAAATTTGTGTAGAGTTTTGGTTATGAAATCTGCATATTTATAGAAGAAATATATCTATAAGTAGCCGTTTTATAGTCGTTAGAAAACAATCATTTTTCATTGTTTTGTTTAATTTGGCATGATTGATGAATATAATATCTTTAACAATCGAGCAACAAGGATTAATTGTATAAAAAGTTACAAACTTCAACCGCGTTAATAAATTTCAACGGGCATAAGAAATATTATTACGATAAGTAAATACATATAGATATTTTCGCCACATTACTATATAAAAACTTTCATGGGCTTGTGGAATAATGTAAACAACTAACATAATTGAAATAAACTAAGTGTGTAAATAATTCCCGCCACATTACTATGTAAAAACTTTCATGAGCTTGTGGAATAAACTAAGCAATATAATAGGAGGTGAAACCTTCCATAATAATTAAGTGTTAGTAGTCGTTTTTAGCTTGGGGTTAACTCAAGCATCAACGAGTGTTAAGACTATTATTAATGTTAGATTTAGATAACAATAAAATTATAAAGAAATTTTTATCTAATCTTAAAATTATAGATAGGCGGTAGTCCGCCTTGTCTATAATAATATAGATAGATGAACAAGTAAATATTAAACTTTAACAACAAAATTATAAACACATATTCATCTAATCATAAAATTATAGATAGACGGTAGTGCGCCTTGTCTATAATAATGTAGATAGATGAACAATATAAAACTTTCATACCTTTTGACGTTGAACGTTTTGTTTAACGAAGGAACTGAATTCTTCCGGATCGAGCACTATCGTGCTGATAATGCGTTATAAAATAACTAAAACTATTTGGAGATTATAACAATTTATAAAAAGAAATTAGGGAAAGATGTACAAATATTATGTAAGATAGCCTTTTGAATTGGTGTTTTTCTCTTCATCTTGATGGCTCCTTATATAGGAAAAAATTTCCAACATCTTACATTATTTACAACAACTATTACTATTATAAAATAGTATTTGTACATAATTTTCAACAATGGCCACTTGTCATATTCTACTTGTCATATTTATAACAAATAGTTATTCTTTAAATATTTGTTGATAATAAACAAGGTGTACAAATTTAATGGCCAAAACAATAACTTTTCACCTTTGATTATAGATGAGAATACATATACTTATTGAAACATCTTAGTCTTTCTTTCGGAAAAAAGGCACATAACCCCCTAAACTATTGGCCTTCGAGCACTTTACCCCCCCAACCTTTATTTTCGAGCACTAGCCCCCCCAATCTTATTTTTGAAAGTTAGTCAGGCCCCCGGTCACCCCCAGCCCATCAAAAGAGGCAAAATGCAAATAACTAATTATATTTTTTACTCTAAGTTTTTTATTTATATAATACACCCTAATTTTTTCCAATTTCGTCAAAAATACAATCGTTTCCAAATTAAAATTTTAAATCATCGTTTTATCCTCTAATTAAAAATTTGCTACCACACAAAAATATTTCTCTACTCATCCCTGGAAAATCAACTCGATTCAAACAACTATTCCTTTCTCACGTAGAATACCACCCTAGATATCTGCTTTGTCCATTAATTACTTAATCTAGTTGTAAAATGTTTGCTCTAATAGGAAGTCGAATGCTGAGAATCTTCACTAACATTTATTTTAATATCATTCAATTTCTATTTTTCTTGCAACTGATTTGTTTTTCTTCGTACTTTTATATTTCCTAAATCTACCTATTCATTTTAAAAATCGGTTTGCATTTTCCATTTATTTTCTAAGTAATCGTGTGTGAGTGATCTTATTTTTGTTTACGAGATAAATGAATGTAAACGTGTTGCAACCTAAGTTAATAGCTTACATTAATGCGGAGTAAAGACATAACTATTTGAATCAATTCTACGTGAGAAATGAATAGTTATTTGAATCGAGTTGATTTTTCATGGATGAGGTGAAAAATATTTTTGTTTGTGGTAGCAAATTTTTAATTAGAGGGTAAAACGATGATTTAAATTTTTTTATTTGGAAAATATTGTATTTTTGATGAAATTAGAAAGAATTGTGGTGTATTATATAAATAAAAAAATTTAGGGTAAAAAATATAATTAGTTATTTGTATTTTACCCCTTTTTATAGGTTGGGGGTGACAGAGGCCTAGGGGTGGAGGGCCGGGTCGGGTTCCCGCGACCCGACCCGACCCGACCGAATTTTCCCCGAGCCGGGGAAAATCCGGCACGAAACCCGACCCGTTGTTGCGGGAGATTTCTCCCACAGCAACACCCGCGGGTCGGATCGGGATCCAGGGTTGGCTCCCGATCCGACCGCGGGAATCCGACAACACACACACACACACACACACAGCACACACAAACGCGACGAACGCCATCTCCGAACCACACACAGCAAACACACACAAACAGCAAACACACACAAACACAAAAATTTGCAGCCCCTCCTCCGCCTCGCCGCCGCCGCCCACCATCTTCTTCAACCACCATTTTCTTCAACCACCATCTTCTTCAACCACCATCATCCACAATCCATTGTTAGATGGCAAAAAACGCCCACCAACACCACCGAGCAACCTTTCACCTCCACCATCGCGCCATCGCAACTCGACGCCACCGCCACCACCACCACCACATCAGCCGCGCCACCACCAATCGCCACAAATTCATTACTCCCACCCGAACCCACTACCTCCGACGAACCCTGCCGCCGTCGCGCCTCCTGGAAATTGAAATCCAGGGGATTGCGGGACCCCCGACGGGATCCCGAAATCCGCGGAACTCCCGCAAACGCGGGAGTTCCGCACTCCGCGGTGCGGATCGGGAGTCACGGCGAGCTCCCGATCCCCGCCGATTCCCGATGGCCGGATTCCCGATCCCCGCGGGAATCCGGCCCAACTCACCCTACAGAGGCCTGACTAACTTTCAAAAAATAAGATTGAGAGGGCTAGTGCTTGAAAATAAAGGTTGGGTAGTAAAGTACTCAAAGGCCAGTACTCAAAGGCCAATAGTTTGGGGTTATGTCCCTTTTTCCCCTTTCTTTATGATAAAGAACTTTTAACCTTTGACTTTTATTTACTACCTGACCCTTGGTTCATCCACGAATATGAAAGTTTTTTCTTCGTAAATATAATCTATTAATGTAACATTTACTTGTTGTAGATTCACAATCTTTTCCTTATGCTTTTTCAATTGAATATATAAACACAATCGACAAATTTCTTACAATCTGTCAGTGTTGCTCACTGTGAGCAGTAATTATTATTATTACAACTCATTGCATTATTTTTGTACTGTGACGTTTTCTCCACATGCCGTTGAAAAGTCTGACAGACTGACAAAGGAGGCCACCACCTTCAAATGCGACAAATTCCACTTACACATGTAATGATATTATCAATTGCGAATCTAGTTATTTGGAAATAAATAGAATTGCATGGTTGCTTGCACCCACTTATTGTCGGCATATAACAAGTGTTTCTAATATTCAAAAAAAAGTTCTTACAATTTTTATTAGTCAACTCAAAATCATCTGTATTTCGTTCAGTTGACAAATGCGTTTTACTTAAGTATGAATCAGTTTCTGTACTCCACTGTTATTCGGTATTAAAGTGCAAAACTCCATGTCGTATGCTTAGTTGCTTACATATAAAGTGGCAACAATCAACATGATTGGGGAGTTAATGTTTTGTAAGTCATAAAGGAAACCGTAAACTTACTCTTTGATAGAGCAAACACAAAAACAAAATATTACCAGAAAAATCTTGTAAAGATGTCACAAAAAAATGAATAATTCTCGTGATCACATACGGACTTCAAATCAATATATAAGACATAGTTATGCTTAAAATAGACTGGAAGCCATTAAGCCATATAATATTTTATATTTTACTATCAACAACTCCAAGATTTTCATATCAAGAAAAAGCAAAACAACTCCAAAGTAACCACGTGAATCAAAATATTACTATTGTCTTTAACTTTAGTCCACGCAACGTGTGCAAGTGGGTGTATCAGAGATAAAGATGGCTATTATTTCTACAATCTAATTAAACAAAAAACAAAAAAGAAAAGAAAAAATCAACTGATCTTTTAACACTGAAAATCCATCAACACTCAACAGGACACTCAGTGCCACTCCATATACCAAGCACACAAGGTCCAAACCCTCTTATTATGTCCTCTGCTTCCTCACATTACACAGCTCAGACTTTCACTTAAATAGCATAGCGAGTTAGTGACTCAACTCCAGTTAAACCTTACTGCCGATAAATTAATGTGAATCAACTCAAGCTGGTTTCACTTTTGCAAATTAAATACGCGACCTTTACCGATTAGATCCCGAAGAGCTATTTTGGCTTGCTCTAGCGTTTCAACCATGTTCCCTTCTTCAAAGGAAATCCTTTGAACGTTAAACTGCAAAACAATGAAGAAAATTGGAGAATAGTTGAAAATATTTTATACAGGACTGAAATGGTGAGTTAATGTATGGCTACAAACCTGGGCGCCTTGGCGCACTCGAATATCAACACCCCTGCTGTCTATCGATATAAGAGCAGCATCGTCTACCTCGACTACTTGGGACATTAGCTCTTTCAGTGGCTTTGAGAAGATTGCATTTAGTTCCTATGAGAATATAATGGATAACCCATTTGAGTCATATAAATAGATGCATTTAAAGGAGGCATGTTTGTATAGCATGCAATAAAATGTGTCATATTATGGGTTTATAACAGTTGTAACACATTTTCTTGCGGCGTAACATGTTATGTCGCCTACTACACAAGTGCACGCCAGTGAGTTATCACAGATTTGGCCCCAATCTTCATGAAATGGATATTGTCAAGGTAAACTATTGAATATGAGTATTAGCCGGGCGGGAGCACAAATATAACCACTTCCCAAGTGTTTTAAGTCCTGAAGTAAATTTGGATATGCCACAATAGTTGTAGGAGTATACCTTTTCCCATTATGGCTTACGAAACAATTTACAAGTTCTAAGATTACCGTCACGCAATATATAACACCCTATGAGATAAAAAACACGACATATAAGATTAGCATAGGATGACGGAGAGTATTGCTACTCTGAAGAGGTATCTTGTAAGAAATGCAACCTTTAAATTGTGTTCACCCCCATCAACTGCTATCTTATCCGGTTGAATGGCTTCATATTCTTTAACGTTAACCCAAGCAACTGTTCCAAAGCCTCCAATGAAGTATATATCACTGCAAGTAAGATGTTAACCTCATTAAGCTCTTGGCAAATATTGCTACTCATCTCAACCGCTTACCTATAGGAACATGGATAAGGTTTTCCATATTTGTTGGGCACTAATTTCACTAAGTCAATAGTACTGAATTCTAATGAAAAGACACTAAATAATGACACCATTCATTAATTAGCAGATTAAAATATTACAACAACATTACTGCCCCCAGCCCACCTGCGCGCAAGAAAAAAGAAAAAAATTGAAGATAAAACACTCCGACATTTCAACACAAAGCTTTATTATGACCACATATGATTTGCTTTGACGTATTTAAGATGTCTTTTGCATCACAAAACCAAATCTACAGAACTATAAGTCTCTTTATTTTGCAGTTACCACTCTCAACCCCCCTGTAACACATCAATGGATAAATGAAAATAATCTGCGGCCAGCAAAATTCCAAATATATTTGGGTGCAATTCCATTTTTCTAATCTCAAGACCTTCCACTTCAGCAACGCCTCCCTATCAGGGATAGAAGTGTACAGAGAGGTGAATTGCAATTGTCTCCACTCAGGAAGTGAAGTGGGCAAACAAGTTTAAAAGAACTTTGATGTCAAAATGCGATTGTTTCTTCATCTAAGACTCATCTAGTCCAACAGGTTATGCCGGACCACATTTCAGAAGAAGGGATTTCAAACACATCAATAGCATAATGGATCTCATAATGACATCGGAAATTGGTGTCAAGTAGGGAAAGAGTAGGCCAGGAACCCCGAGATACGCAGCTTCAGTCTTGACTCTTAAGAAAGAATGAATATAGAAACAAAATATAGTATTTTAGTAGTGGTAACTTATGCTGGCCTGAGCGAACAAATCATAGCATAGGAAGTTATTAAGCAAAGGTTTTGTATAATTTAAAGAACAGCTAAGGACTTAGGAACAACGACAACAATCTGACAGGAATGCAGATGATACAAAATATTACAACATATTGAAACCAAATTTTGACCGGAGTTGCTTTAAAACAATTACTGGAGCAATCCGAACAAACAGACACGCATATATTGCTTTAACCTTTAAGTTGGGACATCGGAATACTATGTTACAAAAGAGAGCTAACCTTATCTTCTGCATCTTAAAGTAGTAGAAATTTCCCCATTGTTGAGAAGGTCCCTGTTGATGTTTTGCTATGTACTGTTTATGAGCCAACGCCTGGTGATGAAACAAGACATAACTAATTATTGAAACCAAATATACATTGTGTATAATTCAAACTGATTGATATAGCACGTGACTTTTTAACTGAGCAAGTCAATTACTGCGAAAATAAAATTCCTATTCAAGCACCAATCACCAGAATTTGTTTCTAAATATGTGAGGCAGGGTAGCCAACAAGGTCAGTCACTAAAGGTCTGACCACTTAAAGAATTGGAGTAATATGCAAAAACTACCCTTGTGTCATGCCTAATTGGCAAAAAGAAACGAGCATAACTAGTTATTTGACAAACACATCCATACATTAATAAATGCATGTTGATAAAATTGCTTTTCCTTTTGCAAAAAAAGACGAAGTTATCCTTATGTGACTAAAATTTCAATAAAAGCAAAAATCACTATTCAAAAAAAAAAAAACTATACACTTATTTAACACTCCATATGTTTAAATTTGTACTTCTCCCCATTGTATAATGAAGTAATTCTTTTTTCAATATCCATCTTATTTATATTACAACCAAAATTATTTCAAATGAATAACCTAGGCAATTTACATAAGATAAGCTTATACCTCCAATTGCACGAGGGGAAAATTTGGTTTATTGCACACAAAAAGCAATGTGTTTTGCCAATAAGACATAACTCATGGGTTGTTTGTGCATATAATTCTACAGAATTTCTTCCCATACATGCCAAAATGCCGAGGGCAACCACAAAACAGGAAGGGTGGATAAAATAACAGCTGATCTCTATCTTAATTTCACATTCAATTTGCAGTTGAAAGTGTCATAAAGGCAAATGAATAAATAAAACATCAACATTCTGCATGAAAATTCAAATGTGAAGTAAAGAACATATTAAAGGAAGAATTCAAGAATGTCCTAACAATTTCCAGGGCAATGGACAACATAACACAGGGAATTAAATAATATCAACAGCATCTTAAGATATACTAAGGATTTCATAGCCCCGTAGGATCTTCCACATAATTGTTCCATAAAATTAGTTGACGAAGGCAATAACCTGCTCATTTTCTGGGAGGGGATATACATCGCCGAAGATTGTCACTCTTGGATTTGACAAGCCACTCCATCCAGGAATCTAAACAAATGTCGTATAGTTGGCACAGTTAAAGAAATGCAGTAATAGTTAAAAACAGCAATGTGATACAAAGTTAGCAAAATATCTGATAACCTGCACTACTAGCGTGCATCTTGGATCCGCTAACAAGTTCCTGGTGTGTATAGCCAAAGGTGAGAATGAAAATATGGGGTCTGCAAAACAGGGGGTCAAAGTATAATTTTTCTAGTAACAGATTGAACATTTTGGTTGTATTTAAATAAATAGAAGTTGCCAGGTCAATAAGTGGAAAATCCTGATGCAATTTTTGTTGTCCTCCTAACCCTTTAAGAAACCAACGTCTTAGGTTACAAAAGGCCGTACATTTGATATTATGTGAAAAAGAATAAGAATTCATAGTTGTAAGAGTATTCTGCAGAGCTTGCAGAAAGGACAACTTCATGACATCTGAGTACAACTTGTCACTTTTAGTGTCTATAACAGGGCTATTTGCATTAAATCACGTCAAGTACATCTATCTTTATAAATGTACACATTTGATTTTGCTTATAGGAGACCCGGAAGCTGTATAGACAGCTGCTGGAGGGATTCAGGGTTTACAGGATCCAAAGAAATTGAACATGCTTAAATTAATGGTCACATTTCCAAAACTCAGTAAAACAATATGTTCTTCAATTTAAATATTGTCAGCAAATTACTCGTGTCATAAATGGTATTAGATACTATTCTAAGTATGCTAAAAAGTAGTATCTTATACATGAAAACAACAAAAATACGGAAAATGTCTTTCTTACACCCAATTCTGAACAAATTAATTGAACAAGAATACTCGAGATCTGTTTCAGAAATTATGAAAAGGAAAATCGTTCTCAAGGCAGATTACACTTATAACAAACCAATTATCTTGTGATGAAATATGACACATTTAAATTATAGAATGGCACTGTTTGAAACTCAATAAGAAGTGGAATGAGCAAAAGCAGACAACATGTCTTGTTTAGAATTTGATAAAAAGGAGCACATCAACTTACGTCCCGTAGGATCCGGTGCAAAATCTACGAGTGAACCAAAAGGATATCCTTCTCGGCGATGGTGCATATGAGACATCACAGTACACAGGTGAGCAAACCTAGCCTTCAGTTCGAATGCAACATAATAGAGTTAATATTCACCAGTGTCTGTTGTTAGCAAGTTTAACCAGCAGTTCAATGAAATTGACAAAATCATTCAACTAAGAAATAATTTTACCTGTTCCATTAGGTTCCGCACTGCTAAAGCTGGACTTGGTAAGCCATGTGCAGAAGTAGCACTTTGTACTCCCCCTGATATTGGCGTTCTGAAAAGCCCAGTTCTTGAGCCTCCACCGCTCATGCTTCCATAGGAGGCCATAAGATTAGACGTTGAATTTGTTGTTATGTCCGCATCCTTCTCATTACTGTGCTTGAGTTCTAAATTACCCTTCAGGATGAGAGAGACCATCAATTCAACAACATAACATCTGAAATGTTATTTATCAATCTATCGTCAAAGTAAGTCAAGCTATTTTGCACGAATATGAATAAAGCACTACCACTGCTGCCGCAAAATGCTTTATTAGATGAAGGGTACTGTATCGCATGGGCTACTTATTTTAATACTTACATTATTATGCCTTAGTATGAAAATTTGAAAATAAACACAATCTAATCTTTAATACATCAAATATAATCAACAGTACACGAGTAAAGTATTAACGCACAATTCGTACTATCCTACATTACAAAATGTGCGTGCAACATGGAAAACGTTAGTATCATCGAATTATCCGATACATTGGGAATCTATTCGAAGTATCCGTGCAACATAAAATCCGTGCCACCATCAGCATAACAGCAAGTCAACTTGGATCATAAACTTCCTAAACCCTAAACCCTAAATTAATATCTTACGAAACATCAACGCCGTTCAGGTAAAACTCGACAGACAATCGAAAAACAAACAAACAGTTTCACAAGTAATTCATTCACATTCCCTCAAAAACAATAAAACAAGTAAAGGCAGCATTTTTTTTTATATACCTGAGATTCAGGTACATACAAATCCCCTCCCGAACTTAAATTAAACAGACCATTATTATTAATATTATTATTGTCCAATCGAATGCCCTCTTCTCCGTGGCCCTCATCAGATACCAGCGCCGAAACACGAAAAGCACGAAACGACGTCGAATTTAAACTCAACGACGCACTATACCCGGCGGCGGCGGCAGTCATCCGCACATTAAGAATTCCCGGTGAACAGCCGCCGGAAAACCTGGGAGTTTGCCACGTGGAGCTAGAAAGAGCTTCCATTGAAGAATTTACGTAGAGGGAAGAAGCCATTACAGGTGGCGATTTGGCTGCGTGAATGAAATTTTGAAGTGAGGTTTATTATTATTATGTGAATGGACAATAATAATACATTGAGAGGGGTTTAAGAAAACTCATAATAAAAAGAAAAAAGAGAATCAGATTCTGTTCTGCTGCTTTTATACGCGGTTGAAGTAATGATTATATATATATATATATATTCCTTCGAAATTATTGGTGGCTTTTTTGATAAAACTTCGTGAATTGGGTCGGCCCAGTGAATTGTGGTATATTACATAATGGACCTTGTTTTTCATAATGTTGGGCCTCGGTGTTTACAACAACAACGACAACAACAACCAAGTCTATAATCTCAATTAAATTGGGATAGACTATATGAAATTATGAACCATGAATGAATCACGTCGAGTCGTGAACATTAATCTTCTGTCTCCATATGTTTCGGTGACGGGCATGTCTTCATTTATATCTTTTAACTTCATGTTGTTCCGTATGACCTCCATCCACGTCTTTTTCGGTCTCCCACGAGCTCTAGCCGTCTGTCCTAAGTCGAGATCTTCAACTCGTCGTACCGGTGCATCTATGGGTCTGCGTTTAACATGTCCAAACCATCTTAAACGATTTTCTCGTCGATGGCCGCCACACCCAATTTATGTCGAATATCTTCATTGCACACCTTATCTCTCCTGGTGTTACCGCACATCCACCGAAGCATGCGCATCTCTGTAACGTTTATTTTCCGTGCATGACTTTGCTTAATAGCCCAGCACTCAGAGCCATAAAGCAAACGCATGTCTAATAGTCGTACGATAGAACTTTCGTTTAAGCTTTAAAGGGAAGTTATGATTGCACAGGATCCCTCTTGCACTCTTCCACTTTGTCCATCCAGTTTGGATGTGGTGGTTGACATCTCCGTCTAACTCTCCATCCATCTGTATTATGTAGCCTAAATACTGAAAATGCGTACTTCTCGGTATCTCTTGGCCATCCAATTGAACCCTGTCGTCCTTGTTTCTTCGTTGTTTGCTAAACTTGCATTCGATGTACTCTGTTTTTGTTCGACTTAGTCGAAATCCTCATGCTTCTAATATTTGTCTCCATCGTTCTAATTTAGCGTTAACTCACATTCTTGTCTCATCGATGAGAACAATATCATCTGCAAACACCATACACTATGGGACTCGGGCTTGGATGGTTCTGGTGATTTCATCAATTACAATGGCAAACAAAAATGGGCTCAAAGCTAACCCCTGATGTAAGCCAATTGTAATTGGGAAGGCGTTTGTTAAACTGCCACAAGTTCGGACACTTGTCACCACATTCTCATACATATCTTTTATGATGTTGATATATTTAATGGGTACCCCCTTCTTCACCAAGGTCCACCATAATACCTCTTGAGGTACTTTGTCATATGCCTTTTCTAAGTCGATAAAGATCATATGCAAATCTTTACTCTTTTCTCGAAAGCGTTCAATGAGCTGACGAATCAAATGGATGGCCTCTATGGTCGACCTTCTGGGCCTAAATCCAAATTGGTTCTCAAATATGGGAACAATTTGTCTCAATCGGTGTTCGATCACCCTCTCCCATAGCTTCATGGTATGAGACATAAGCTTTATCCCACGATAGTTATAACAGTTTTGGACATCGCCCTTATTCTTATATAGAGGTATTAGCGTACTCTTCTAGTATTTTATTTGTTTGCCATATTTTGTTAAAGAGGTCCGTCAACCAGGTCACCCCTATCTCTCCCATGCTTCTCCAAGCCTCGATAGGGATACCATCTGGGCCAACAATTTTTCGAGTCTTTATCCTCTTCAAATAATATTTGACTTTCGACCTTCTAATACGGCGTATAAAATTGCGGTTCAGATCCTGAAGGGACTGCGATATGTCACCCACTGCTTGGGTGGGACCTCCATTGAACAGACCCTCGAAGTACTTCATCCACCGTGCTTTGACCCGATCCTCACGCACCAAGACAGACTGACCTTCATCTTTGATGCGTTTCACTGCACCTAGGTCTCTAGTCTTCCTCTCTCTAATGCGATCAATTCTGTATATATCCTTCTCGGCCTCCTTGATATCCCTTTTCTTATAAATTTCCTTGTACACAGCCTCTCGCGCTAGTCAAACAACTTTATTTTCTTCTTTCCTAGTTAACTTATACTTTTCAAAGCTTGCTTCATCATAGTTCTTCTTCAAATCCCTATAGCAATCCCGTTTGGCCTTGATTGTCGCCTTCACTTCTTCATTCCACCATGACGTGTCTTTACCTATCAGGCTACTACCTCGGGATTCACCTAAGAGGTCTTTAGCTACCTTCTTGATACAACAAGCCATTTTGGTCCAAGTTGCATCTGCATCGTCGCCAATCTTCCGATCTACTTCTTGAACCACTCTCTCCACGAAGGCCTTTTGGGTAGACTTCTTAAGCTGCCACCACTGGTTTCACCCGGCGCCTACTCCTCTTCAACCCTTGTCGCAGTCTAATATCCAACACAAAAAGCCTATGCTGCGTAACCACATTTTCTCTGAGAATGACCGTGCAATCTAAACAACGACTTCTATCCGCCCTCCTAGCTAAGAAGAAATCTATCTAGCTCTTATTTGACCCACTCCTATAAGTGACCAAATGATATTCTCTCTTCTTAAACCAAGTATTTGCTACAAGCAAATCATAGGAGATGGCGAAGTCTAAGATAGCGTTGCCCGACTCATTGCGATCCCCAAAGCTATACCCGCCGTGGATGTCTTCGAACCCATCACGGCTAGATCCTACATGACCATTAAAGTCACCTCCAATGAAGAGTTTCTCGCTACTAGGGATCCTCTGTACCATCTCGTCCAAATCTTCCCAAAACTTACGTTTCACAGCTTCGTCTAGTCCTATCTGTGGTGCATAGGCACTAATGACATTCAACATATCATCGCCTATGACCAACTTGACTAGTAAGATCATGTCGCCCTTCCTTCTGACCTCCACCACGTTCTCGAGCCAAAGCTTATCTATGATGATCCCAACACCATTTCGGTTCTTCTCTGTCCCGGTATACCAAAGCTTACAACCCCAATGGTCTACTACTTTGGCCTTCTCACCAACCCACTTGGTCTCTTGCATGCATAAGATGTTGATCCTCCTCCTGGACATTGCCTCAGCTAACTCGACCAATCTTCCTGTGAGTGGCCCCACATTCCACGATGCAATGCGAACTCGTCGTTCCTGAACTAACTTCTTTACCCTCACCCGTCCTGGAAGGTGAGGGAACCCTTGCTCATTTGACACTACACCCGGGCGTCGATGTGGCGCGTCGCTTCCGGACGATGACCTATCAACCCTTGCCCATTTATCACTACACCCGGGGTCCGATGTAGCGCGTCGCTGAGTAGGGAACGCCCCAACGAAATTCACAGTATGGTTCATATCATAGGATGTGACGGGGTTTTTACGTTGGCTGTCACAAGCCTACCACAACCCTCCTTCTTTATCATGGCTTGGGACATGCAGTGAAAGCTCACTGGTGGAGTTTCAGTGTCTAAAAAGTAAAAAATTATTACAAACATAGTGAGTTAGCAAATGTTTTTCTAATCAAAAAAATTGCTGCTCTCGCATACTAACTAAGGTATGTTAGTATACTCTTAAAACTGTTCAAGTAATGCCCATTTTATCCCACTAACCCACCATTCAACACTTTTGGCCTGGTTACTCATTGCAGCCGAATGAGAAGAAAGGTGTTTATCGGTGTGGTTATGAAAGAATTGATGACAATGCCAAGGATTGGACAGTTATGAGTATTGCTTACCACCATAAGTATGATGGTTGAACTGAGAGGGTGAATTGGTGCCCTGAGACATGCCTTAGGTGTATGAAAGGTGAGAATCCTAAGCATTTAGCTAAATGAAGAGCTTCATTTAGCTGAGTGGTGGTATTACACCAACTACCACTCAGCCCCTCATGATTGACCCCATTTGAGATACTATATGGCTACAAGGCATCCCACCTGGGTTTTAAACTCTTAGTACCAAAGTGGTGGGGTTGAACAACTCATGTAACAAATGCTAGCTACTACACAACTAATCAAACAATAACTATATTAGGCACAAAACCGCATACAGATTTTGCAGATCGCAATAGAACAAATATGAGGTATGCGGTTGGGGTTATGTTTATTTCACATGCAAGTCACATTACACACAAGCAACATTCGAAAACTATCTCTTAAGTATGTTGGCTAGTTTATTATTACTAAACGAGTAGGGTCATTGCTTATCATATACAATTTCCACCAATTGCATGTGTTCACCGAGTTTTCCACGTGTCTCTTCTAAAGCGGCGCGGTGGCTTTGCGACCACTGTACCATCCAAGTTTCCTACAATGGATGATTGGGGGTTTGGGGGGGGGGGGGGGGGTGGTGGTTTAGAATTGCATGCTTGAGCATTACTAACTAAAATAGTTATTAAACGCAACAATGTGCACAATGGTTGATTCATTGAAGCCATTTACCTGAATTTGAGGAGACATTGGAGGATTTTGATTGGGCAAATGATCATTTTCCTATATATGGCCGCTTCAGGAGTAACGTTTGGAATGGTATCAGGGTTCTGGAAATGGGAATTAGGGTTTGCGCAAGAAGTGAATCGAAGTAGGAGGGAAAATATTGACTTTTCAAGTAAGTTATGAAGTGTTTAAGGTTGGATTGACTTTAGCACATTTAGAGCAACACTTTCGGATGTTGAGTTTTCATTAGTGGTCGCCACTTGCTAGTTGAAAATTGCGTCTTATGTGTATCACATGCACATCTGCTGAAATTAGTCACGACTCGCGATGTTTCATAATCTGCATTTTGTATTATTAATCACATTTTGTCATTTATGTTTTTGTTGTGTGATACGAACACGCCTTAGTAATATTAGTTATTTATTTTAATGTGCAATTATTATTGCTAGAGTTTAGTGGAGGTTATGGGTGATTTTATACCATAGTAGTTAGTAGAATATTGTAGTTAGTAGAGCAGTGAATTAGTCGTGCGTTATGTATTTAATATATATAGAAGTTTGATTGTAAAGTATTATGCAGAATATATTGTAAGAAAAGGTTCTCCTCTTCTCTCTAAATTGTTTTAGGAGTTTCGTTTCAACTCGAATATGAATATTTAGCCTTGTTTATGGTAAGTATCATTGTGTCACGCGTCTGTCATAGTGACGTGAACAGTTAGTTAAAAACACACTTGTTGTGAGTCATTCGAATTTTATGCCATTTATATGAATTCTCTCAATTATCTCCTCTCTCTTTCTAATTATCTCACTGTTCACTATCTTTCTAAACAAGAAAAAAAGGGTATAATCGTTACAGACTTTAAAGTAGCACTTGGTTCGTGTTGCAGCTAACTGCATTCACGTCATCACCGCGTGTACTGTTACTGATATATGATTCTGATTTTCAAATTGAAATTCTCTCTAACTATGTCACAGTGCAACAGTGGACTGTACTACATCTTATTATTACTGATTAGGCAATGCCGTACCTGAATCATAACATAGCCATGTGCATTATTAATCAACCAAAAAATTTCACGGGAAATTTCCTCGAAGTTTCGCCTCAGGTGAAAAACTTTACAATTCAGGGAATAATAAATAATGGGAAAACGTTTTGTAAATTGCAAGACAATATACTTACACTAAAAACCTAACTAATTCTTTATATATATCATGTAGTATAATATAATATAATATAATATAATTTAATAGGTAGCAGAAAGAAAGAACAGAAATAATTCCCGCTTCCTAAAGTTGGCGGCATTGCGTATCAATCGCATTTCCTCTAATTTGATAGCGGTAACAGAAAATCAATCAATCAAACAAAACAAAACAAACAATTTTTTTCATTTTTTGTTTTTATTTTTCTGTCAAAAATGAAAATGGTTGTCCGCCATAACTTTGCATGCGAGGTTTTTCCGATTGGATTTTAATCCACTCGATCGCCTCCTCTCTCATTCGCTCTTACCAATTTTCTCTCTCCTCTCTCCTATTTCTCCGATTAATCGGAGCACTGGTGGTACTACTGGTGGTTCCGTTGTACTATACCGGCGGTTCCATCTTATAATCACAATAACAATAATACGCGGCCGCCGCCGGTATTATTAGCAGCTATGACGACTACCGGCAACGACGACGTGGTCGCGGTCGCAAAAATGCACAACAACGATATCGAGGCCGGCTCCGATTTAGCCACCGGCGCCGCTCGTGACGACCTAATAGTTGTTGCTGATCCTCAGCCGCTGCAGGGGGAGGACGACGACGGCTGGGGTACTACGGATCCTGATTTCACCGATCCTTTCGACATTGTCGACACCAAAAACGCGTCTCATGAGTCTCTCAGGCGATGGAGGGTGAGATTAATTAATTAGTCGTGAAATTGATTGTACGTACGTGTTGTTTTTTGCGGCGATGTGGCGTTGAGATTGGTGATTGATATTTAGGTGTTTTTGTTTCGTGCATGCTGAGTTTACGGTTACGTTTTCGGATGACGATTTTTGATGTTGTGTTGGTGAATAGTGGCTCTTCGATTGCGATTGGGTGATCTGTTGTGGTCAGATTGTGATTGAATATGAATAAAAGTAGCTTCACCAGCTGGTGTGCTCTGAGTATAAGTTCCTGGATTGGAGCTGGTGAACATAGAAGTGTTTTCCGGTTGATTACGTTGGTTTGTATAGGATAATTGGTGCGGTTAGAGCTAATATCAACGAATTAATAGTACCGAAACCGTTTATTTTCTGAACCGTCTTGCTTAAACCCATTCTAGGCACAATGTCTGAACCTTAGTAAAGTTTCGCGAGTATAAGTTTGCAATTCCTTTTCATATATAAACAGAGTCTAGTCAAAACAACTTGTGTATCTAAATCTCGGAGTTGAGCTCGTGAGGTGTGTACTATGTTTCGGCTACAGGGTGGATCGTTATGCTTTTTGCCTTGAGCGGTACTTTTATCTATATTCCATGAATCAACAGTCGGATTGTTGATTCCGTCAACTTAATGAATTCTGCTATTTGCTTTTTGAGATGTCCGAGACTAATATCCTGATCCTACATCCAGCAGTTTATTTCAATGTTATCCTGCATTTAACGTGTGAATATAACTACAACTTGATTATAACAATATTAAATATGCGAAAAAGGAAAAAAAAAAAATCAGCTTTCAATTTAATTTTGTTTCTATACTGAATTCCGAATTAAGTGAGTGTATCTCTGCAAACATTGTCTGAACACTGAAGAAAGTATCCTCCCGAATGCTATTTAAGCTATGTTGATATATGACATTTTCCGTTTTCTTCTGAAGTTCTTTAATGGAATCGTGGTATTTCAGTGCTGTCCCAGAACTGTACACATCATTTTACTTTGAGTTACCTAATTTGTCTTCATTCATGAATTACTAAGAGTTGCTCCAGCTATACCTTATGATACTTCTACATGTGACAGACCCAATCTATAATTATGTACATATTATAATACGCCTCTAGGAATTCCCCAAGAGGGAATAATGTGTACGAATTACATTTTCATGTATAAAATTGAGATGCATATTTTTAGTTTGTGGACAATAATCAGTTATAAAGATGTAAGGATGGACGCATAAGCTTATGTTTGATGCATATATGAGCATCTTTTTTCTGATTTACAACTGATGGTTCTTTACAGCAAGCAGCGCTTGTACTTAATGCTTCCCGCCGGTTTCGGTACACATTAGACTTGCAGAAAGAGGATGAGACTGAAAAAAGAAGAAGGATGATTAGAGCACATGCTCAAGTCATAAGGGTAATCTAAACGCAGTAGTCTCTGCTGGCTGTGAGTTCTTTCAAGGATAACATTTTTGCTATTTCTGTTCCAGGCTGCATTGCTCTTCAAATTGGCTGGACAGCGGGCGATAGGTACTATATTGTCTGATCCCCTCATCCGCGTTGATGTCGGGTTCTTTTTGATTGTATGGATGATATAGGTGACTTTGCTTTCGTCATCATCATAAAACATTAGTTCAGGGGAAGCGCAAACAGAAAAACTTAATTAGTGAGAGAAGTGGTGTTAACCTTATACTTTGAGTACATATCTTGGAAAACCAAATACAAGCTAGGCATATTTCTTGTTATTTACCATTGTTGGCTGTTCCGCACCTACTCTGTTATACTCATTTTGCAGTCTAAGATCAATGAAGTTCCCAATTTTCTTGTTCGTTTTCTGACCAAATAGTCAAACTTGTTTCTATATTGCACAATTATGTTTATTCTATCCTTAGCAAGCTCATATCAAATATGATATTGCAAACGAGCATATTGAATTATACTTCAGAAGCAGTATCTTCAATTGACATCTTGGTTAGTTACAGCGTGCTTGAGTGCTGTCAGCACTCATAGTTGATAATAATTCCATTACGACAATCTCCCTCTTTCGGGCTGTACAGGCTGTTAGCAATAGAGTTATTTACTGACAAGGTTATAACTAGGGTCAGAAACTTTGCCATTGAATTTCCTTCTGATGTACATAACTGGTCAGGACTTATATCACATATTAAAAACTTTTATATTGTTAACCTAAGCTATTTAGAGTAGAAAGTATCGGTATATAAGTATTTGACATGCTCAATCATGATATAACTTTAAACTATTTCGAGAAATCTAAGTGTTCCTACATTTGTTTTTAGATATTTAATTTGCCCAATATTAGTGGTTTACAAAATCTTTTACATTTTCTTTTTCCTTGCTTATATCTGCGGTAACCTGATTTAGTTTAGTAAATGCAGTGTTGGGCACTGCAGTAACTCCTCCAACCCCTGTTGGAGACTATGGGATTGGACTTGGAGAGCTTGCTTCAATGGCTAGGGAACATGAGCTCTCTGCATTCCAACAATATGGAGGGGTTAGTCAAATAATCCGCATCACCTCTAAATCTTTTGGCAGAGTATCATGTATATGCATACTAAAATTAGCCACTCTCATTCTCATTTGCATCAGGCTAAAGGGATATCAGATATGCTGAGAACAAACACAGAGACAGGGATTTCTGGTGATGAAACTGACTTATTACGAAGAAGGACTGCATATGGATCAAATACGTATCCGGTGAAAAAGGGGCGAAATTTCTTTGTAATATTTCTCACTCGAATAATTTATTTTTTACTTGATGTTTTCATTGCTTCATATTCTTCTTCTTGTGGATATTAATATCAACTTCCTTTGATATTTGTTTCCGTGCAGAGATTTCTCTGGGAGGCTTGGCAAGATTTAACCCTCATTATATTAATAGTAGCGGCTGTGGCATCGCTAGCCCTCGGAATAAAAACTAGGGTAATCTTAAACTAAAGGGCTCACGAGTTCTTTACAATTAACTTCCGTATTGAAACATATCCATGCTTATTTTGTGTTTCTTTGAGTTAATTCTTATGGAAAACGTTTGCAGGCTCTTAACATTTCTAGAATTCTCTAATGAAATTTGCTTTCCAAATCAGTATATTTGCTGGGAAAGTTTACTTAATACGAATCGGTTGAGTTAGGTTCTCTGCTATGGTTTCTTGTTAGGCTAGGAAGCTGTTAAACAATATCCTCTATCTCATTTATACCCAAAACTTTCTCTTTTAATGTTTATCCTTATGCTGTAGTTGTTACTCGTTATTCATCTAGCCGCAGAAGCACCATCTCATGGCTCCATGTGCAAGTTGTGGTTTCAAGAGTGAAAGGTCTGTTAGGACTTTCATCGTGGTGGTAACTTGTTTTCACAATTTGATGGTTGAGAGTATAAAGCGCCTTTCTAACTGTTGTTGGTGTTCACGCTTCAACATGGTGGTAACTTGTTTTCACAATTTGATGGTTGAGAGTATAAAGCGCCTTTCTAACTGTTGTTGGTGTTCACGCTTCAACAAATTGATACATGCTGGATTGGCATTCAATTTATAGGACATATGGGTGACATTGTTAATAATATTTGGTTGATCCTGAACGTATTTCCTTGGAGTTAAACGGGGTCTTTTGAAGAAGAAACAACTTGATTTCATGATGCTAGATTCTAAAGACACACAATCCAAATTCGTTTTACATGTCTTAAATTTTCTATCCGCCTTAAATAATTAAGAAATTCCATCTTTATGTAATATAAATCCATTTGCTTAGGGACTAATGTAGTTATGCTGTTTTTATAGGGCCTGGAAGAAGGATGGTATGATGGGGGAAGCATTGCGTTTGCTGTTTTTCTAGTTATTTTTGTTACTGGTACGTAAACATTGTATTGCATCCTTTATTTTGCCTTTTCATTATATCTTTGATTAGGATCTAAATATTCTATTCTCTATCTGGATTATTATGAAAACACAAATTTCCTAATGCTGAGGCTAACTAATACCTTTCTTTAGTTTTAGCCGAATGGTTTGTTGGCTTATAGTTTTCCTCTTGGTGTGGGTTAATGCCTGGATGACACCCAAGCAGATTCATAGTTAATCATGTCTAGTTCTTTATTCCAAAAAGAAAAGAACACAGTTTAGCCGATTGAGTTTTCCTTTTTGTCTGGCTTTGTGGTTCATCGTTTGTTGCATTTTGTTTGCAGTTAAAAATATTAGCTTTTACAGGCATAATCATTATAAATTGTTTGGAAGATTATGTCTCTTTAGACAATATTTTTTCTTCATTGAGTTAGATTATTTAAAAATGGGAGCGATTATAATCTGTTGATGCATGGGCTTATTGTTCCTTTGCGATTGAAACCCCATCTGCTTTGGATTGCAAAATAAAAGAGGCTAAGTTCTACGAAGACAATGTGATATATTATTTATTATTTTCTTTTTCAAACCACGAGGCCTTCTTTTTGTTTGTTTGTTTTGTTTTTTGTGAAACCATGCAAATCCTGACAAGACTTGTCATGCCATTGTTTTTTGTGAAGTTTTGTGATTTCTATCCCTCTCCACAGCCCCCTCTTGTCATGCTGCATAGTTATTAAATTCATTCTTTATTTGAAGAACTTAACTAATATTTACGGTATTCCTCTTTTCCTTGCGTCGTTCTTCTAGCAACAAGTGATTACAGGCAGTCGCTCCAGTTTCAAAATTTAAACGAGGAAAAACGAAATATCCAAGTGGAGGTAATACTAACCTTGATATTCAATAAGTTTATAGTATAGTTCTTCTTAGTTTCTTTTAGGCTGGTTTATTGATAGTTAAAGAACTCATGGGCATAATGCATGCATAGGTCATCAGAGATGGTAGAAGGGAAAAAATTTCAATATATGACATCGTGGTTGGGGATGTCATTCCTCTCAAGATAGGTGACCAGGTGATGAATTTTTTGAACAGGTTTAACTGTTTAGGTTGTCGGATAAGACATCCTTATTAATGCCATTGTTTCTTGGTGTATTCTCCCAGGTTCCGGCTGATGGAGTCTTGATAACTGGCCATTCTCTTGCCATTGACGAATCCAGCATGACCGGGGAAAGCAAGATTGTAAGTGTTTTAGACCTTCTTGACAGTATATGAGATATTTGTTCTTACGTTTCTAACATATGATATTATGCAGGTTCACAAAGACCACAAAGCTCCATTTTTTATGTCAGGTTGCAAAGTAGCAGATGGTGCTGGAACCATGCTGGTAAGACAGAGTCGCATTGACTTTCAAAATCTCAGTAATTAAGAATATAAAATAGATTTGGGATTTTTTTTTTCAGGATTTACATCATCATTATACCAATTTTTATGTTGGTTTAATATTTTGACAACTGTTTCTATAATGAAAAGCATGATACTCAGTCAGTAGATTGTTTGTACATGCAAGCTCCTTAACATTACTTGTCGGTTATATACTAACTATTACTTTTTTGATAGTTACTTTCTTGATAAATAATGTGGTAGTGTGTTTGTTCATGATAAACACCCACTGAGATACTGAAACACACATGTTCTAAGTGTACCCATTCTATCAGTACTGCATGATGAAGTTGAACAGCTCATAGCGCATCGTAATTGGTGAAATCTCTCTTGTTTTCACAAAATAGTGATGTGACTAGTTTGCATCTATCATCATGTTGGTGGTTTCAGCCTCTTATGTTATTTTATTTATTGTTATATACTGTAAATACTTGGTCAATCTAGTTCTTTCTGTCACAACTTAAAATGACTCAGAACAGAACCTCATTTTAGGTGACTGGTGTGGGAATCAACACTGAATGGGGATTGCTAATGGCTAGTATTTCAGAAGATACCGGTGAAGAAACTCCATTGCAGGTACTTAATGAACAAGGGCCATATTTGGTACTTGCAATATTTAAAAAAATTATATGGATCCTGATTATGCATTACAGGTTCGGCTGAATGGTATTGCAACTTTTATAGGCATTGTTGGGCTCTCTGTGGCTCTATTAGTGCTTATTGTTCTCTTGGCTAGGTACTCTTTTGTTGTTTATTTTTAACTTTCTGCGTGATTCTTATTCCAAAACTCCATAATATGTGAAAATTTATTCAGATATTTCACTGGGACTTCAAGAAATGTCGATGGATCTGTTCAGTTTGTACGTGGGCAGACCAGCATTGGACAAACATTTAATGGAGTCATACGTATAGTCACAGTTGCTGTAAGTTGAAGCATCCTAGAATCTATAATTCCGCGTAAGTGTAGTTATTATATTCACTGACTGAGTTCATATATAGGTCACAATTGTGGTGGTTGCAGTCCCAGAAGGGCTTCCTTTGGCTGTGACCTTGACGTAAGTATCATTCCTTTATTTATTACGTGTTTCCTTGTCCTTTTCGCCTCCATGCTCTTTGGTTTTGACCCATCTTGAATTTTAAACAGCCTAGCGTACTCGATGAAAAAGATGATGGCCGACAAGGCGTTGGTATGCAACCTTTTTCTCTTTCACCGGAATCTTTACTATTGTTTAATATAATAAATATTCTGTGTTTTATACTATTTATCATGGTTCTGATAACAAAAACTGGTATCTAGGTTCGTAGGCTTTCAGCCTGTGAAACTATGGGATCTGCCACAACCATTTGCAGTGATAAGACTGGAACTTTAACTCTGAATCAGGTTCCTTCTACATTATTTTATAGTTGTTAAGGGGATGTAGCATATTAGTTTGTTCTTGCTGTTGAATTGAGTTACTAAATTTATGAAGATGCATCTCGACACAGATGACAGTAGTGGAAGCCTATGTCGGGAGAAAGAAGATCGATCCTCCTGAAGATGGTTCCCAACTGCATGCAACAGTTTCGCCTTTGCTGGATGAGGGACTAGCACAAAATACTGCTGGCAGTGTTTTTCTATCTAAGGTACTACGGTTTGTGAGTGTCTGCCTAATTTCAGAATCAA
Source organism: Linaria vulgaris (assembly GCA_948329865.1). NCBI lineage: Eukaryota > Viridiplantae > Streptophyta > Magnoliopsida > Lamiales > Plantaginaceae > Linaria > Linaria vulgaris. The sequence continues at coordinate 82,941,700 of OX415253.1, forward strand.
CTAATGTGAGTGGTTTTGGATGCTATATTATAACTGGCTATACCTACCCCGCTCTCAAGAATTTATTTGTTTGTTTTTATATCACATGTTCACCAAACATTTTGTCCATTTGCAGGATGGTGGACTGGAGGTTTCTGGATCTCCAACTGAAAAAGCTATCCTTCAGTGGGGTGTTAAGGTATTGTCACGATATATTCGATTCTCTTTTGGATAGCTGGAGATTAAAATTATCTGTCTAAACCAACCTGTTGCAGTTGGGAATGAAGTTTGATGTTGTGAGATCAGAATCTATTATTCTCCACGTTTCTCCTTTTAATTCGGCCAAAAAGCGAGCAGGTGTTGCAATACGAGGACGGGTAAGTATCTATAACATTGATAATATCTTCTCTTAGTTTATTGATTAACTAGTCATATCATCTCTGGAAGATAGGATAAAACTTTTGATCGAAATTATTGAGTCAGGGCCTGGAAGACATTATGCGGAAAAGTATATTAGAGTATTTGCTTAAATAAAGTAGGCAACTACATTATTTTTACTGGAATCTATAGATTTTTTTTTGGTAAAAGATTGGAATCTATAGACTTATCCCTACCTTAATTTATCGGATGAATGAAATATTTGTCTGTTAAAAAGGCTTTTTTTATATGGAGAGAGTAAGAGATCCATATTGCTTGCCACAGCGTTACTACATGCATGGCGTCTGCTTGTCTCATATAGATATACTTAAGTAGTGGACGAGCTTTTTTCATAATTTTGTAGTTCTCCAGTTGTAACATTAATTCCACTCGAGAGGACCCCTTTTTCCTTGTTTTGCTTGGGGGTTGGGATTTTCTCATTTTCCTATATTTTGTGAGAGATTGAAGAATCCCTGAGTTATTGGACTTACAATTTGTGAAATTTATCACAAGTCAAAAACCTTGGAGACACCTGCCACGGTTGAACTTCAAAATATTGATTCATATTTGCCTGAAGGAAAGATGGTGACAAATTATGTGAAGTGCTCTAACATGAGAAAGTTGTGCTGCCAAATGTTTACCATATTAATATTTAGAGCCCCACCATGCATTTGCTCTATCAAAATGGATTTAGATGAGAGTGTAGTCTAAATACTCTATGAAAGCAAGATTAACTCAAAGCACAAGAGACTTGATAAAACTGGCTGTTCACCACTGAATGGCTGCTTGTTATTCATATTATTAAACATCCTAAAATTAAAAGTTTGAGAATATTTTTCTTGTTCACTTGGCAGAGTGGCTCAAAAGTTCATATTCACTGGAAGGGAGCAGCTGAGATCATCCTAGCCTCATGTTCACAGTACATTGATCAGAATGGCTCTTTGCAGTCTATCGATGAAGATAAGGTTAGATTTTATATACTTTACTTTATGGTGGTTTAAAGAAGTGTGGAAAAAACAAAAACTGACAACAACAACAACAACAACACAGCCTGACATCCCAAATCATTGGGATAGGCTATATGAACCAAAAGTGAATCACGTCAAGTCGATCACAAGAATAATACTAATAGTTCTGACATAAGACATAAATAATGCTGCTGTAGTAGAGCTAAACTGCATCGATACATGAGAAGACGAAGATCTTACAAAATTAATTTTAGTCAGTTATATTTTGGTTTTACGATTGAAATATCTGATGTTATTCGTAAAAAATGTGGCACAAAAGATTGTTAAAGTTTGGATTGAAATTCGCTTCTTGTTCCAGGATTTTTTTAGAGATACTATTGATAGTATGGCTGCAAAAAGTTTGAGGTGTGTTGCCATAGCTTACCGAACATATGAAGCACACGAGGTTCCAACTGGTGAAGAAGAGCTGGCTCAGTGGACATTACCTGAAGATGATCTTGTTTTGCTGGCTATTGTTGGCATCAAGGTATTAAAGTTAGAAACCTACTATTTGAAGCCATTCCCACTTCTGTTTGGACACATATCTCAAAGCATATAGTTGGGTGTTGCTTTGGAATTAACATTTTCCTGTGACGTAGCTTAACTTACATCACCAATGTGGATGTGGTTATTAGCACCATTTTAACTGATTTTTAACTGGCAGTATTAATCACTTTGCATCACTCTCTACAAATTCTATTCCTTGTGTTTTAACACATGTTATGTACAGGATCCTTGTCGTCCAGGTGTAAAAGATGCAGTGAAACTTTGCACTGAGGCTGGAGTGAAGGTATCCATTTTGTTTGCCGAAGTCTCATACTTATGCAATACATGCCCCTTGTTGCCTTTCTTGCTTTGGTTAAATTTCCATAGAAGAGCATCTTTCTGGGAAGAAGCTATTCAAGTTACAAATATGTGGTGAACATTGAATTTTATTAGTTTTAGGAGAAAATATGGAGAAGTGAAACAGGATACCAAAGAACCTATTAAAACATGTTCATCGAATCATAAGCATCATATAACTAAGGTTGTCTAACACTTGTAAAGATCACACTTGAAACAAGATGGGGTGGGAAGTTGGGGGAGGAACTTCTTTGAGTCCTTTTTTATATTTTTGCTGCTCCATTTTATGAAGTTCTGTTCTTTTTCAAGCTGCACATTTTTTAATGCAGTGGATTTTACTCCTCCCAGCAAGAGCCAGTTCTTGTGAAATTGAATGACCCTAATCTTCTACCTTGGTGACACTCAACATGAATTAAGCCCAAGCCTTTTTCTGATAAAGAAAGGGTGAAGTAAGTGTTATATGATGATCATGTAGCCTGTTTTTGCAATCATATAGGTGCGCATGGTTACTGGAGACAATATTCAGACTGCCAAAGCAATCGCGTTGGAGTGTGGTATACTTTCTTCAGATGACGACGCAAGTGAACCCAATGTTATAGAAGGGAAGACATTCCGTGAATTGTCTGAAAAAGAGAGAGAACAAGTTGCAAAAAAGATTTCGGTCTGTAATAAGAACATAAAATTTTGAAAATATTATCAACTTATGACTCGACTGTTCATGTCTAAATATTGTATTGACTATGAGCAGGTTATGGGAAGATCTTCCCCATCTGACAAACTTCTGCTTGTGCAAACATTGCGTAAACAAGGGGAGGTTGTTGCTGTAACTGGAGATGGAACCAACGATGCTCCTGCTTTACATGAGGTTAATAATCTGGTCACCTTTTTCCTCACCATGCATCATATCCATATATCATTACGTATTTAACTGTCAAGCGCATGAGTGTTAATCCTTATTCCTGCATTAGGTTCATCAATGGAACTTATTTACTAACCTATCCGATTCATTATTGGATACTAACCTATCCGATTCATTATTGGAATAAACAAACATAAACGTCCTTACTGAAGACTCAAGTCAACACTATCTCTTTGGTAAATAATCATTTGGGTCTCATTTTTTGTAACAAAAAAATCAAGTTACTAGATATGATCCCGAGGTCCATGGCTAGCTGCGTACTGCTTCTTTGACCCTGTTTATGCATGCTACTCTACTCTTCTTTTCTGTTTTTTGCCCTAGGTCCTATTTAGATTTCCTTGTTTTTTCTTCTTTGTTTTTCACTTCAAGAATAGGTTTGAGTATTGCCAAACACTCATAAAAACATCATTCTTCTCAGAATCTAGAGTATACATGTGATATTTGTGGTACTGCCATTTATACGTAATGATGCCAAACTTTATTTTGCATATTTAGGCGGACATTGGTCTTTCCATGGGAATACAAGGAACTGAAGTTGCAAAAGAAAGCTCAGACATCATTATCTTGGATGACAATTTTGCTTCAGTTGTGAAGGTTAGTGTTTCTGAACATTATGTTTTATTGGGGAGAAAAAGTTGTATTCTTAAGAGTGAAGTATTTGAAAGATATCTTGTTATTTCTTTAATGAGTAAAATGCAAAAAACTACCTGTGTTATTTCGAATTGGCAAAAAAACCCGTCTTATTTTTATTAGCAAAAAATCCCTGTGTTATTTGGTCAAAGGCGAAAACTCCCTATCATACAATTTTGTGCCTCACGCGCTTGAACTGCGACTTGAACTTTAAATTTCGGCATTTAAAAGTTATTGTGAGCCTATTTTACCCTCTGTCCTCACATGTTAACATTGTTTTTTTTTTTTTCATAGATCCCTCACATGTTAACATTACTTATCAGATATATTAGAAAAAAAATCCTTTTCCACCATTATTGTACTTGGTTTGCTCTCTTTCACCATTGTTGACAACTTGAATTGCTCGATTTACGGCGCAACTCGTTTACTTTGCTTGATTGTTACACTGCTGCAAAGATTTTCATGAAGGATCAACTTGAAACTATGAAATTGCTGCATCCATTTAGAAAAGCAGAGCATTGAAACAAGGATGCTCGTAAAATCAGTCCATGAGCAGAAATTATGAAACTTCATTCGAATTGCACACTATGATTATCAATTCATCAGTCGATAAAAGTTTTACACAATAAAATCAATTTGATAAAAGAATAAAACAAAAAATGCAAAACCTTTGAAGAAATACCTCATGGGAATGTCGTAGTACTAGTTGTAGTGTCTCAAATCATGTAAAAAAGGTAAAAGACGAACCAAATCATGTAAAAAAGGTAAAAGACGAACCCTCGATCCTCGAAATGGAGTTGCATGAACGGGTTGTGGGGAATTCTACTTTGATTTTTCTGGTGGGTTTTAGATTTGAGGTAATTATGAAAGGGGTAAAATAGTCCTTTCGCGAGAGGTCAACTATTAAATTTGAGTAGGGGGGACGGTGTGCTAAGGCTGAAAAAACACAGGATTTTTTTTGCTAATAAAAATAAGACATGGGTTTTGTTGCCAATTCGAATAACACAGGGTAGGTTTTTGCATTTTAGTAGGTTTTTGCATTTTACTCTTTCTTTAATACTTGACTGCTTGACTGAAATACGTCTAAGAAACTTTTGTAGAATATCATGTTTCTATTACTTCTTGCAGGTTGTCCGTTGGGGACGCTCTGTCTATGCAAATATTCAAAAATTTATTCAGTTCCAGCTCACTGTCAATGTTGCAGCCCTAGTTATCAATGTAGTTGCTGCTATATCTTCTGGTGCTGTTCCTCTAAATTCAGTGCAGGTACAGTCTCTGTCAATGTGGGTATAGGTGTGTGTATTTGTCAGCCAGCATCTTTTTTGATATCTATGGAATCATTTAACATCACATAGATTACCTACTATTTGCTAATACTACCCCCTTAGAGAAGAATTTACCACTATTCTTACAGTTAACGCTAATTCTGCTACTTTCTCGCCAGATTTGGAAACAGCATTTATTTGTGAAGCCAGTGTTAACATAACTGAATCCGGAACAGTTTAGGGATTTGTCATTTGTATCAAGGAAATAAGTGAAAAATAAAAGCATTGTTTTCTGCAGGCCTGCTGAAGTTGTTATATCATTCAAGTAGGCTTCAGTCTTGACAATAGTAAGTTATCCTTACCCTACTGGTTTAATTTTGGATGCAGCTTCTTTGGGTTAATCTCATCATGGATACTCTGGGAGCTTTGGCATTGGCTACTGAACCACCAACTGACCATCTCATGCATCGAACTCCAGTTGGTCGAAGGTTAGAATTTTGAAACTATTGTAAATTTGATGGCCAACAACTTCGTTATCATAGCACGATAAGGCGAAATGAAATAATTTTTACTGCTTCGTGCATCATCCAGACCAATTAACAACTCAATGTTATAAGGAATTCCATAATCAGTAACCGATTAAATTTATGTACATACATGGTCTGGCCCATGGGATATTCCTACTCTTTATGTGGCTTTCTCAATTCACAGAATGATTATAGTCTTCGACATTTCAATAATTATTTCCTTCATCACACTTTTGTGAAATGAATAATTACTCATAGCTGTTAAGAATTTTTGGCAATTCCTTAGTTTATATTTTATGATTTTTCGTTATGAGAGATTGCCTTCTTTAATGGACAATGTTTGAAACCCAACTTAGTAGTTAATGTGATAGCCCATAAACTTTTCTTGCATATGCTGTTATATAAATAAAATGAGGAAACTAATTTCTTTAGTAAATGTGTTTCATGTTGTTGAAGTTTATGCATTGGAAAATGACCTTTATTATGTTAACTGATTTTAAATTCATCAGGGAGCCGCTTGTGACAAACATCATGTGGAGGAACTTGCTAGTACAGGTAATCTTACCTTGTTTTATGGTAGAATCTGCTGTCTTCTTTTATTTAGATCATCCCTTATTTGTCAAGTTGTGGTAACACTTCCTAACATTTAAATTAATACAAAGGCACCTACTCTTGTTATCAATGGAACTTTGCTCAAACTGATTGCAGTAAAAATGACTTGCTTCCTACTTTTGTGGTTGAACAATCAATAAGTCCAAATAAAATAAAAAGATCTATACTTAATGACAAAATGAAGACAAAATGAACTTGAATTCAATTTTATGCGCTTCTCCCTTTTTATTTCTCCTCGTAGGAGAAAATTTCTCATTCAGATGTCATAATAACGTAATCTTAACCATGTTATCATTGTGAGAGTCCTAGGAGGCGTTTTTGTTCTTTAAAATATGAGAGAAACTGTTTTCTTCTGATTTTATGTTTTACATTTTACTATTCACAATTTTCTCTATTATTTGAGTACATTTAGTAATGCATCATGCTGTTTTCATATTACAGGCACTTTATCAAGTTGCAGTCCTCCTTGTTCTCAACTTCTGCGGTATTAATATTCTAAACTTGAAGAATGACAACAGAGCGCATGCTAACACGGTGAAAAATACCGTAATTTTTAATGCCTTTGTTCTATGCCAAGTAAGTATAATCTTATCCAATAGATAACAACAAAAACTTGTATAATAAGGTGATGTTTCAACTTTACTGAAATAACAATTTTTTTTTTATTTTTTTTTGTCTATTCGCAGATTTTCAACGAGTTCAATGCTAGACATCCGGAACAAATGAACGTCTTTAAAGGCTTGACCAAAAACCACCTCTTCATTGGAATTGTGGGGACTACATTTATGCTTCAGGTGAGGGACATAACATATGCGGTTTCCATGGTTCGAAGTGGTTCTTTTTTGGGATAATTACACCTGCACCGCTGAGGTTGGGTCTAATCACAGTAACATCTCGTATTGTTTGAATAACATGAAATTCAGAAAGACAGAATCGATAATAGATAGGGCCTATCTGAAATTCAAATAGTTTTAGAGACACCTGTAAAGTTCGAAAATATTATTACCTGTTTTATGCTTTAGGGATTGTATCCGAAGTTATTCAAACAGTACGGATGCTTTGTGTAACTAGACCAAACTTCGTAGGACGTAGAGGTAGTTATCCCTTCATTCCATTATTATTTGCTGGTCCTAACATGCCCCTTTTTACAGATAATCATCATCAATTTCCTTGGAAGGTTCACCTCAACTGTTAGGCTTGATTTCAAACTATGGGTCATTTGCCTCGCCATAGGTGTTGTCAGGTTTGTTATTTGCTTTGTTATAAGTAATTTTCGACTCAGAGAGTAATACTACAAGATGCATTCTATTATTTCTATAGGCTATTATCAGATTAAGAGAATTTTAGTCTTTATAACAATTAAATAGATAAATAGATGATATAAAAGGTAATTTAGCAATTTCACTTGATAAATAAATATACGACAAATAGTGAAGAATTAATAGAGGGTAAAGACTGAATTCTTCATTCTGATGTGACTGGCAGAAAACCAGTGTATAAATACATGAGAAAAACACTTATTAATAGAAAGAACTAATCCCACCTAATCGGCATCTAATCTAATAAATCAAATCATCTAAAATCAGCAAGATATTCTTGTTGATTTATTTACTAAAAATAAGCTAGACATTAACTCCTAAAAATAAGGACTAAGTATGGCACAGATTACAACACTCCCCCTCAAGCTGGGAGGTAAATGTTTACCATACCCAGCTTGTTGGTCAAGATATCAAAGTTAGTCCTAGGGAGAGCCTTGGTCAGAATATCCGCTGTCTGAGATCGTGTTGGAACATAAATTAGTTGAACAGTTCCATCTTCAACCTTTTCTGAAATGAAGTGACGGTCTATCTCGACGTGTTTAGTCCGATCATGATGAACAGGGTTCTTTGCTATGCTTATAGCAGCTTGATTATCACAAAATATCTTTAAGGGCTTGGTCATTGGAAGCTTTAATTCTTGCAACAGCCTTCTTAACCATATTCCTTCACAAATCCCAAGTGCAAGAGCTCTAAATTCTGCCTCAGCACTACTTCGTGATACAACTGATTGTTTCTTACTCCTCCATGTCACTAAATTGCCCCACACAAATGTACAATAACCGGATGTTGATCTGCGGTCTAAGACACTTCCTGCCCAATCAGCATCTGAGTAAATTTCCACATCCTGACTTGTCGATTTTCTGAATAGAAGACCTTTGCCAGGTGTCATCTTTAGATACCTTAGTATTCGATTGACTGCTTCCATGTGCTCTTGAGTAGGATTGTTCATGTATTGACTCACTACACTCACCGAAAAAGCAATGTCTGGTCGAGTGTGTGAGAGATATATTAACTTTCCTACAAGTCGTTGGTATCTCCCCCTTTCTACCGGTGCATTGTCTCCTGTTGTCCCGTTCCTTTTTATTGAGTCCATAGGAGTGTCAGCTGGTCTACTTCCCAACATTCCAGTTTCCTTCAGTAGGTCAAGAGTATATTTTCGTTGAGATACGAATATACCTTGATTTGAACGAGCAACTTCCATCCCTAGGAAGTATTTTAAGTACCCCAAGTCTTTAACTTCGAATTCTCCTGCTAGGAAATTCTTCAATCTGACTATTTCATCTTCATAGTCACCTGTTATAATGATGTCATCAACGTATACAATCAAAATAGACTTCTTACCCTCGGCCGAGTAGCCGAACTTAGTTACTGATTTGGTGAATCTGCCAAACCATGCACGCGGTGACTGTTTTAGTCCATAAAGAGACTTCTTGAGCCTGCAAACTTTGTTGTTGTTTGCTTGGTTTTCAAATCCAGGAGGTATGTCCATGTATACTTCTTCCTCCAAATCTCCATTTAAGAACGCATTTTTGATGTCAAGTTGGTACAATGGCCATTCCTTGTTTGATGCTAAGGAGAGTAACACCCGAATGGTGTTGAGTTTTGCAACCGGAGCAAAAGTTTCTTGATAGTCAATCCCATAGGACTGTGAATACCCCTTTGCGACGAGCCTGGCTTTAAATCTATCAATGCTCCCATCTGCTTTGTGTTTAACAGTGAATATCCACCTACATCCAACCGTTCTTTTTCCTTCGGGCAGATCAGAAAGTACCCATGTTTGGCTCTTTTCTAGGGCCTGGATCTCATCCATAACAACTTGCTTCCATTGTGGTATTACGAGGGCTTCATGTATGCTGTTAGGAATCTGTACCGAGTCCAAACTCGCGACAAAAGCCTGAAAACTCGGTGATAATCTGCTATATGACAGAAAATTATAAATGGGATGCTTTGTACATGATCTCACAGCCTTCCTTAATGCAATAGGCAACTCTAAATCAGAATTTGAATCACATTCCAAGGGAACAATCTGACCTGTGTCATTATTTAGTTCTGAATTCGGTTCGGTGTCATGGTTTTGCTGATGTAATGTTTGTTCCTCTGCCAACTCATCAACTTTTCTTCTCCTTGAATAGACACGTAGCTCTTTTTCAGCAGGCTGTATTTCATGAATTAGAGGCAGATTTTGAGGTGATAGAGGGTTGGTCAATTCAGATTGTTGTATTTGAGGTTCAGACATGTGAGGAGTGGATTGGGGTTCTTCCAGAAATGCCCAAGGCTGGAATTCTTGACTAATCTCCCCCTGAATTTCAGTTTTGGAGTAAAAAGGGTCATTTTCAAAGAAGGTTACATCCAAAGATGTATATACTTTTCTGGTAACAGGAGAGTAACACTTGTAACCTTTTTTTTGTGGAGAATACCCAATGAAGACACACTTAATGGATCGTGGGTCCAACTTATTTCTGAGATGGGAATGAATGTGAACAAATACAGAACATCCAAATACTTTCATGGGAAGGGAAGAAATGACTCTAGTGTGTGGAAAATGGTGTAAAAGAACCTGACTTGGTGTTTGGAAGTTAAGGACTCTAGAGGGCATTCGATTGATCAAATAAGCAGCGGTTAATATAGCTTCCCCCCAAAAAAGTTTTGGAACATTTGTAGAAAACATGAGCGATCGAGCTACTTCTAAAAGATGTCTATTTTTCCTCTCGGCAATCCCATTTTGTTGTGGGGTATTGACACATGAGTTTTGATGGATTATGCCTTGATTGAGGAGGTATGACTTTAGGACAGAGTCAAGATACTCGGTGCCGTTATCAGTTTTCAACACTTGAATTTTGGACTGAAATTGAGTTTGGATCATGTTATTGAAGTTTTGAAAAATACTCCCAACTTCAGATTTTTCTTTCATGAGAAAGATCCATGTAAGACGTGTATGATCATCAATGAATGAAACAAACCACCGAGTACCTGTCAAGTTAGGAATGCGTGACGGCCCCCATATGTCACTATGGATTAATGTGAATGGTTTGGAGGGTTTGTATGCAATGCTGGGATATGGAATGCGTGTATGCTTTGCAAGTTGACAGATTTCACAATGAAAAGATTTCAAATCTTTATTGATGAACAACGAAGGAAACAACTTTTCTAGGTAAACAAAGCTTGGATGACCTAAACGGTAATGCCATAACATAATCGCTTTGTCATTACTGGAATTGGAAATTGAACTAGATGACTGACTCGTAAAAGAAATACAACTTGCAATTTGAGCTTGTCCCTTAGGAGGAGAATTGTTTCTGAGAAGATAGAGTCCATCACAACCATCAGCATTGCCAATCGTCCTCCCCGAACTCCGGTCCTGAAATTGACACAGTTCATGAGAGAATTTAGCAATACAATTGAGATCACGAGTCAACTTGCTAACTGATAACAAGTTGCAATCCAGTTTTGGCACAAATAGCACATAATTAAGCTTAATCAGATTAGATATCACCACTGTCCCAATTCCAGCAACTTTAGAAAGGGTTCCATCAGCTATACGCACAGAAAAATTTTCATAGCACTGTCTATAACTATGGAATAAACTGGAATCTCCAGTCATGTGATCTGAGGCGCCCGAGTCTATGATCCATCCGCCTGTTTTCTTAGAATAAACTGAAAGGGCAGCAAAGAGTTTACCTTTTTGAGTACCTTTTTGAGCAAGCGAACTGGTCCCAATGATTGTATGCTTAGTATTGGAAGAAGACTCGCTGATTAGTTGCCTTAAGATCTCCATTTGTTCTTTGCTAAACACATTTGGCACTTGTGAATTAGAATTTTCAGCAGTACTGTACACAATATTAGCACGGTTTTCCCTAGGTTTCCAGTCTGACGGTTTGCCATGTATCTTCCAGCAAATGTCTCTTGTGTGTCCATGCATTCGACAGTGATCACACCAAGGCCTTCCCTTTTTCTGCCGATTATTATTGTTGTTGGTGGTGAAGTTTGTCCCTCGGGCAGCGAGGGCTGAGGTTTCACTCTGGGTAGACATTGTGCTTTGCATAGTAAGTGCAGATGTCTCAAAAGTTGGATTTGAGGAATCTGGTCCCATCATTAGCTTCTTTCTGCTCTCCTCGCGACGAACTTCAGAGAAGGCAGACCTTATATTGGGAAGAGGTTTTGTTCCGAGTATGCGACCACGAACCTCATCAAGTGTCTTGTTAAGGCCAAGTAGAAACTTGAAGATTCGTTTCTTTTCCACAATCTTTTTGTAGTTGGTCTCATCTACAGTACACGTCCACTCATTTTTCTCATACATATCGAGTTGCTGCCAACATCGTGTAAGAGTGTTGAAGTATTGAGTGACGGGCAGGTCCCCTTGTCGAAGATCGTGGAGAAAAGATTCTATTTCAAACAACTCTGCAGTATTCTCGTTGCTTGAATAAGTTTCTTTTGCAGCCTCCCATGTTTCTTGTGCTGTTCCATACAACAGAAAATTCTCGCCAATCTCGTTAGTCATAGAGTTAATTAGCCAAGACATTACCATGTTATTTTCAGATTTCCAGCGTTTGAAACTTGGATCAGTAATTGCTGGTTGTTTTGCTGTTCCATTGAGATAATCATCCTTGCCTTTTCCACAAACAAACATCATAACTGATTGGGACCATTGCAGGAAGTTGTGTCCATTGAGTTTGTGGCTGGTGACGGGCATCGGAGATGGATCTGATCCTCCATGAATATTTGGAACAGATACTGGATTGGGGTTGGTTTCTGATGAAGTGGAGCTGTCTTTTTCAATCGCCATGCCGTATTTGGTCATGGGTTTAGGAATTATAGGGTTTCTACAGATTTTTGGCTCTGGATACCATGAAGAATTAATAGAGGGTAAAGACTGAATTCTTCATTCTGATGTGACTGGCAGAAAACCAGTGTATAAATACATGAGAAAAACACTTATTAATAGAAAGAACTAATCCCACCTAATCGGCATCTAATCTAATAAATCAAATCATCTAAAATCAGCAAGATATTCTTGTTGATTTATTTACTAAAAATAAGCTAGACATTAACTCCTAAAAATAAGGACTAAGTATGGCACAGATTACAACAAATAGCTCGCTTCACCACACAATCAAGTCATCATGGATACACTAGATATCCTTCTGCTCCTCATAGTTTTCTACAGGTAGGCATGATAATAAATTAAAACTATATTCAGTAATGAATTTATTAACTATGCAGCTTTTTTTGTTTTCTTGTTTTCAAAGAACTTTTGTTTACATACAGTCGGTAACATCTTGTTTTTCATCTGTGGTTACTTGTTGATTTCTCCAGTTGGCCTCTTGCTGCTGTTACTAAATTCATTCCGGTCCCCAAAACGCCTCTAGCGAAGGTCTTCATAAAACCATACCAACGGTGCATTGCTTCACGCAGTACTCGCAACTCTAACTAATCGCGACACTGAATGATGTGTTTGACGAGTATATTAGCTTAGCACAAATTTGTAAGTGGCTTTGTGGAGCTGAGTTGCTTCTATTGAAGTACTTGGCCACACAAATTATATGATTCATCTATTCTATATGATCTATTTTTTAACTATCTTACGCAGGATATTTTGTATTAGGAATTTGCTAGTATGTCTTGTGCATTCTCAAATCTCTGTTCATATTCTTGCTATGTATTGTAGCAGTGAGCATTAACAATATGAAATATGAGACTTTGGATAATCTGAAACAATCTTGTCGAAGCAGTTTTCTAAACTATAATGCATTGAAAATCCCACAATTTCATTTCAACTTTTGTAATGTAAGAAACGAACAAAAACGCAACACGAAGACGTTTCGAAAGTAGAAGTGTAGAACTAAAGAAAATTTTGTTAAATTAGAAGGACATGAAAGTGTTTTTCAGTTGACGCGGTTAACATGCACATATCAGTGTGCTACTCATGAAATCTTATATAAATAACAAAAAGGAAATTCAAAAGCTGCTTCAGCCTTCAGGGATCAATTTTCGAACAGTTTGAAAACAAGTATTCTGTTAAGAAAAAATGGGTACAAGAATTACTCGACCCCATTATTTTTTCTTTTCTTATCTTATCTTAGTTTTTTTTCTTTTTTAATTTTTTTATGAATATCTTATCTTAGTGTTTATAATAACTAACCCGTGTTCATAATGCTTCATTATTTTTTTTGACCTCTTTTATACTTCTATTTTATTTACATGTTACCATATGAACATTGAACATTTTCACGATTTATTGTTTTTGCAAAACCTAGAATCAAATTGGAGGAGAAAGCTACTGGATAACCTTATTTTACTAGGTGTATATAAACAATATTTACTTCCCTTCCATTTTTTTAATAACATGGGCACACGTAGCCGTCACCCTTCGAGTGCGCATTAGGCTGTGATGCACCAATACCGATACTAAGTCGGATATGCAGTACTCAATACATATCAATACCTTCAGATACCGATACCCGTACTAACGTATTCGATACGCCACGTGGCGTATCCTTTAATTTAGAAAAATAAAAAAAACTTGATACTTATCCAATACGTTTTGTTTGCCGAAAAAGTCCATGAACAAACAATGTAGATTGTGAATTTGTGATGTGCAATTCAATTTTGAAAGTGAAATATTTGAAAATATTATTATTAATTCACTTTTTTTTGTTAATATGACTTTATGTAGTCATTAATCGTGAGTATCGAACATTTTGATTTTGTAGTATTGCAGCAAGCTTGTTAACTTGTTGTTTAACTTGTTAGTCATAATACACGTTTGTATGTTTTCTTTTAGTTTTGATGCATGACTTTTTTTAATGTTAAACCTTTTTTAGTGTATTTTTTATTTTTTTGTTTAAGTTTTAAATTCCATTGTTTGTTAAAAATAAAAAATACATATAATAAATATTAATAATTTTTATAGACGTATCCTTGCCGTATTGACTATTTTAAAAAAATGCCGTATCAGTGTATCCGTACCGTACTGTACCAGTACCGTGGTATCCGAATCCGTGCAACCTAGGCATTAGGTAAATTCGCGGATCGACGCAATAGTCTGCAAACTTCGCCAATCGAAAAAACCACACTAAGCAAATCATGGGTGATCCCTTCCATTTATCAACTTTGGGATGGGAAAATTAGAAAAAAACAAACTTTTTAGGGACTTAATTGAAAATAGCATAACATAACCCCTTCGCTTTAATAGGGTTTTGCTTTATTAGGGTTTTTATTCCAACTCGCAAATTTTGCTTCTTCTGTTCTTCATAAGAAAATAATTTGATTGAAAATGGATCCTTCGGCTCTAAGCTCCCCCGAATTGCAGCAATTTCTGAATGTAAGTGTTTTTCAAAACGGATATAATTTTTTTTTTCCTGCTCTTCATAACAAATTAATTGACTGTTCGTCAATGCTTGGATATATAATTTAATAACCGAATGCGTGGATACCAATTTAATGACCTGTTTGCGTGTAAGTATTTATGTGCTATCGTATTGATAATGAGGTTGTTTTCTTTTCATTTTTGGCACTTTATCTACTGTTTGCTAGTGAGATTAGCGATTATACGATTACACGTAGCTCTTGCATATACGAGAAGATAAATTATACTAATGATTTACACTGCAGTTGCGGATTGTGGTAGTAGCTGTGCTACTTAAATCTGTAACTACTCGCGATTGTATTTCGTGAAATAAGTTTGGCAGTTGGCACTTATTTCCTGCTTCCTAGTAGCGAGTGGTGTTATATCTTTAGAATTGCTTCGGCATGGCTCTTCCATGTAGCGCGTGCATATTAGCTAAAACACAACTCGTTGGACGCCATCATGCCATGGAGTTCATGAAATTATGAGCTGTGGCGTGGCAGTAGCTTTCTAACGAAATAGCTCTAGCATGTTTGTCGCAACCTGGCTTTGAAGCTCATGGGTTTGGTGAACTGTAGAAGAACCTGGAATTCTTGTGAATTAAGTGAACTGCCTTATAGATTATTAAAACGGGCAAGACTTAAGCTATAGAGATTCTATTATCCGTACTTACTTAAATGTTGTAATGGAGGCCGCTTTTGAAAGTTTAAGATGTCACGAGCCTTTTAGGAATAGGGAACTACCCTGACTCTTGGCTTACTTGAAAGCTTGTATCACTTTGAAGCCGGATTTGGTATTGGCTGAAACCATATATTCATGCTCCGCATAGAAGGTATTACTGTATGTGTCTGAGTTAGTTTCTCCTGGTATTCTGGTGCCTGCAACATCACACACATTTTATGGTATCTAGCCTTCCACTTTTTTCCTTGGTTTTTGTAACTCAATTCATCTCAAAACTATGTTTCCTTAATCTTTATTATCCGACATATCCGTTTACCAAAGAAGAATATCAGAATTCCACTTACGGTGAAGGAAAAGATGAGGATATCGGATCATTTTAAATATTGGACTAAGGAAAAATGTTCCATGGTGAATAAACTCAGTTCATATTTTCCTTGAAGTGAAGAAATTCTCAATATGTTTGTCTTATTGAACTGCAAATGTAACCAATTATAAATGATGACAATGATAGAACTGTGTACTGTAGCATATTCAGATAGTTAGATTTTTCTGAAGAAAAAAATGACCGTGTTCTACTTTGCAGAAAGCTCTCATGAAATTTTATGGTTCATGTGCAATGAAATTGGCATTTCTAGTTCAAAGGTTCCTTATCTTAATTGTTTAGCACACCTCATATGGTCTTGTTGTTTTGCGTTCACTGCTGTTCCTTTTCAGATTTCATATCTATTGCCCTGTTTTGGCTTTGATAGATGTATTCTACTCTGATGTGCTGCTCCTTTCATAGTTGGAAGTCATTTGGTTACTCTACACAATCCATTCTTAATTTGAGTAGCTTGTTCTGCGGTGGTTTCTATAGAGCCGCTTTTAATCTATCACTCTACCAAAGAAGAGATTTCAAGATCATGTTAGAAAGTGAAATGTGGAAGAAACTAGATATAAAATCATTTTCTGTGGTTCGCTATCATTTTTCTTCATCTTCAATTCATGCTTACTAGAACTCTAATAGGTCCAAAAGAGAGTTTTTGTCTTTTTTACTCACCTGTATATTATTTGGCTTACTAAACCCACCAGTAATGTTTTCTTTTTGTTAATGCGTTTCTATATCTTCGCAGGCAGAGAAAGAAAAGGCTATGCAACATGAAATGATTGGAAAACTTACATCTGTGTGTTGGGACAAATGTATCACCAGTGCCCCTGGAAGCAAGTTCAGTTCTAGTGAAGCTACTTGTCTCACCAACTGCCCCAGACGCTATCTTGATATGAGTCTCATCATCATGAAACGTCTTCAGCAATGATCTCTCTTTGCAGTTTAAGTATCTGATCTCAATGGTGTATTACTATCTAAGTGATTATTCATTCACAGTACTTTAGTAATTCCGTATGCCATAATTAGATGATTGTGACATTAATTTTGTAATGTGCTGAAGTTCTAGAATTCCTCTGTTACATATCTTGGATGTAGAGTGAAATTTTAATCTTGCAAGTTGCACTTGGTATTTGATTTTCAAATAAATGGAGTTCATGTTATTCCCAGGAGAGTACCTTTGATTAGCTCACTTGAAAAACTAGAGCTCTTCAATTACGACATAGGAAAATAGACGTTCATTGATATATCATTTTAACTGTTGATGCTCTAATTCCCTAAAGCTCTTCATGTCGTTACACATATGGTGTAAGATAGCAAGCCAATTGACCCAAATATTGCAGTTTACAGAGCTAGATTTGCCCTTGGAGGGTGGGGGAGTGGAGGGGGATTGTGGGATTCTTATCCTCGCTAAATTAGAACAAAACCGTTAGGATTTTGCTGATCTTCTCGCAATACTACACTTGCTTTCGGGCATATATATAGAGCCTGAGTATACATAGTTGTATGTTATATCGGATGTTGAGCTGCGTTAGGTACACAAGATGAATGTGATATTCATTGAAAAACCTAGATTTGAACTCTCTCTAGTGAGGATCAAAGTTGTTAAAAGAGGAAAACTCGTCACCTCTCTGTATATACATTGTGAGCTGGTAATATATCTGACCATATTGTCTTCAAGTTTGTGAAACCTTATGAAGATAGAGGTATTTTTGAACTCAAGCGATAATACTAGCCATCTTTGGGTGTTCTTTTGTTGGCCTTAAATATCGTCTGTGTTCATGGTAATAATCACTTAGTATGATACGTAGCCCATAAAGACCAGCGTGGCATGTTCTCCCAATTTTCTTGGACCCTTATGCAACTTTCCACTGATAAAACAGAGTCGTGTGAGATTTTACGGGATCCATCTCACTAAGATCCATCTCACTAAGCTTGTACTCTCTAGTAGGAAAATTACGTATGGATGATGGATCAATACCCCCGTTCCCAAGTGCCATTTGATTTTTTTTTTAGTGTCTTCAGAAGGAGCCTTCAAAGTTGAATTCTTGACCAGTTATGATATATAACTGGGGCATCCCAAACCTGTGTAATGTTGTACATTTCAGATCTATCGAGCACTACATGAAACTCGTCTCCCTTCGATGCTGGTGTGCTTGACGTCTAGACCATCATTAGTTTGTTCTCACACTCTTGAAATTATTGGAGTAGACTGTTGAGTTTCTTCTTATTCCTCTTTGAGAATAAATTTGAATTTCGGTTGAGAATCGTTGGATCTATATGCTTACAATTATCAATGAATTCGACGAATAATCTGATATCATATCTTCCTTTTTATCCGAAAAATACTGAAGTAACGGATTTTTGTCATGACAGATCACTGGTTCCTATGAGATTCTAAGCAGATCTAGTCTTTACTAGACTAGATCTGCATGGCCCTCCTCAACTTGCCAGGAAAGTAATTTTCACTTTAATTTATTAGGAGAAAAGTCTATTTTGATGAACAGCCAAGAGCGAGTCATGCTGCTTCTTCAAAACTTTTGGACTCTATCTGGCATTAGTGATTAGTGACGATATCAATCTCTAATGTACGGATTGTTAAATCCTAGTTTGTGATTGAAATGATTGGCTTAAGTTGACAGATGACGAATACAAGAAGGTTGATAGAATGTGATTAATTTTGATAACGTTGCTAATTGTGTTTATCTATTTACAGCAACAGTAAATTAACACAATATGTGGATATAAGTGAGTGAGCTTTCATATTGATGAAAATATCGAAAGGATGGTGTGTTTGGCTTATATCATTCGTACTCATCAGGAGAAAAAAGAGACGATGCCAGCTCTAAGGCTCAGAATTTTTCTAATTTTTAAGTTAAATGTGGCGTTCATTTATTGTTTGGAAATAAAATGAAGAGGAATAATTAAATTTAGGGAGAATTACACAAAGTACCTCTCAACTATGGGTAAATTACATAAAGTACCCATCTTCTTTGGGGAATTACACAAACTATCCTTATGACCGATTTTTCGTAATTTTTTTATTTCAAATTATTGAATGTAAATTCATGCTCTTCAATTATTTTACACAAAAAACAAAAAATAAGTCAAAGTTATTGCATTAAACCTCATTTATCTCGTTTAAAAAGACAAAAAATATTGATAACAAATAATTTCTTCTAAGAAAAAATAAATTATCTGCGAATTTTAGTCTCTGCTATGATTTGAATTTGAAAGGTTGTCTTAATTATTTTAATTATTTTTTTTACTATAAGGGTAGTTTGTGTAATTTCCCAAAGAGGAGGGGTACTTTATGTAATTTAACCATAGTTGAGGGGTACTTTGTGTAATTCTCCCAATTTATACAGGAGCCTGATCGGACTTTAGAAACTTCTTGTACAGTGGTCCATTACACGAAGCTTCAATATATGGAAATAAAGGGCCTACTTGACATTTTGTTTTTTGAACTTCCTGTCTGCAATTATTCCAACTTTCCCGGTAGCCTTGTTTGTATTTTTGTACGATTTTGGAGAGATTTCTTCATCTTTTTTATTTTTTTTTATTTGTAACTATAGAAATGGTAAAACAAATTTATGGCATATCTTACTGGGGTGTAATTTTATCCTAAAAATGAAACCCATTTTACCTTTTTGCTTAAGCTCTTGGCGTAACGTAACCTTTACCAAGGCTTTTAATTTGTTTCAATTGAAATCTTTTTACCAATGACTTGTGTATAAGCATATGTATATCAAAGTGAAGATTCTGCATAATGTAAATGTTTGTCGCAATGCGCAAAAGCAGTCATGGAAACGATTGGTGCGAAGTGAAACATAGGAGATAACGATTAAGAGTAGGAAAGTGTCTGATCATCAGGTTGTTTTAGCATAAAATATTTACCTTGTTTAAGATTACAATTTCTTTTTAAAAAATTTGCAATCTGAGGTTAGGCAGCACATGATATAGATAATCAAAATAGGGATCAGTCCATCAATAACACAGTAGATCTGAAAAGATTCGTCAATATCAAGTATCAACTACGCACATGTTTAAACTTTTAAAACCAAATTATTCATGACGACATATACCGACTTGAGAAAGAAATTCTGAGTCGAGGATGACTCATTTATATAAATAATTTATCGACATAAATGACTATATGCCCGTATGTTGTCAGGCAAAAGAAAACTAAAGCTGATAAAATAAAACAGGCCCAGAATGGTTGGTTATATCGTTTATGAGATTGGTGAGATACCTTTGATCATATTGCGAAATTTATTTTTTGGTTTACCACGAGTACACCCAAAGGGTAGCGTCTACGAATTGTTGTGTCATAAAACAAAGCAAAAAAAAAAAAACCTTATGATTAACAATCGTTATATCCTTTGTACCCTTTGGAGATCGACAATGAATGTATTTATTATGTAATTTATCTAATTTTTTAATTTGAAAAATAGGAAGGGATTGGAAAGACATTTTGTCATTTTTCATCAAATCTCCGTTCTTATTAATTTGTTATCCGCCAGATCGCCACGTAAGAGTATATTGTATAACACCTAATAATTCAAAAACGTATGAATTACTTCTCAAAGTTTGAATTCAACTGCGTAATAATTGACAGGGCAATGGGAAACGGGAAATTCTTGACTTCTATCTCATAACGCATGGAAATGATTCTTGGCTTCTGTATATTAACATTTTGTCGCGCTCCATCTAAGGAAAAAAATAAGAGGATCTAAATTATAATATGATATCAGAGTTCATTAAAGTTGACGTTGGCACTTAGGTTGTTTGTTGTCTTAACTAACGTGACTGATCTGATGCAGTGATGCTCATTCTATTTTACACATAAGAATGTGTCTTAAATTCTATTCCACATCTTGCCGCCTCCCTCTAATAAGAATTCTTAGAAGAAAGCAAAAGGGATCTAAATTTTGATAATATTGAAAAGAAAAACATGCAATTGGCTTCTCCTGGGGCATCCCCTAAAATTGCGCCCTTCCAGGTTGCCGTAGCAACTCCATGGTCATAGTCTTTAGTGTATCTAAATCAGCAGCCCAGTATATCGTGGCATAATATTTTTTTTTGATTGCTGTCAAGGCCAAAAGCACCTGAAGAGTGAAGCCATTCACCCAAACCAAAAAGAAAATAAAAAATATTCAAGATTATCCCAAGAAGATCACCATAAGATATCAAGTTCCGTGATCAATTAATATCATGAAATAATCGTAAAGATCGTGCACTATATTTAACTAATTAAATGAAGATTATTCTTAACTATCATATCCAATCTAATACTAGTAAGCCACTGCGGTTTGCTGGTTGAGAACTAGTCGGCAGTCGCCTATTGGCTAGTGCTGATTATTTTTCTAATGATTGTAGATGCACCAAACAGGAAGGCGTTATCCTCCCAATTAAGTAGTGTATATTCAACTTTAATCCTACCTAGTATCTGAAAACTATGCTCTAACGTACTTTTTTGCACGACACGTGGACATTTAGTAGGTCCATTTTCTACCTTTTAAAGAATGAATTTCATATCATTAAATGCAATAGAAAGCAGTAAAATTTGACGGCAGAAACTGCAGCTTGCTGAGAATGGGAAACAAACTTTACTCTAGTTTAATTGTAGTTGGTTCCCGAGTCACATAAGTACGTAGAATTTGGTTGAGTTCAAAATTTTCAATTTATCATTTTTGCAATTACACTATTACAATTCTGTGACGACGGCTTCCCATGAGCCTCCGATCCGAATTGGTTCAGTGGTGGCCAACCACTTTACCCAATCCAGACTAAAGCACAACTTATAGGAAGATGTCTCACTTGTTCAAGATCAAGACCGTACACGTTTTATAAATTATATTTTGATATATACAACAGAAGTTTTGATATTACAAACAATGTGACTATTTTAATGGTTATGCACTAGTGACAAAACACGAATATTCCAAAATGCACGCTTGAACAATTATGCACTTGATCCATGCTGCCATGTTGATTTTATCCTGAGGAATGGACAGAAGAAACGATGAATAAGTCTTTAATGACTTAGTGAGATTCATATAAAATAACTGGTAATACAAGAATTAATTGTGACCTACTGGATACATTTCGAGGAGTGATCTTACCGGTAGAAACAGTTCAACTAGACAATTTGATGTAGCAATGGTACTGGAGTTTTCATAGAATAGTTAATGAACTTGTGCTTAACAATAAACTAATCCAGCCTTATGACTTCTAATATTATACCTTATACCTCCCGACGAGGAGCGACCTCGCAAACAATCAAGAGACATGCTCGAGTACATGTCGATCTAGCACGCGGGTTACAGCCAACTCCTGACTGCAAGCGGCGCCTAGATAGATGAGTATCAAGCAAAATTACTTAAACCGACAGTCCTTACTGCGCGTCAGTAACTCAACTCAATCCCTGGGCCCAACTTCCCAAAGGCGTCCCAATGAGTATAATAGATAAACAAATAAGCTAGTAACCGAATAATATCCGTTGCTCCTTGAGCTACATGTCCCGAACATAGTTCGTTGCTCTTTGCACAGTTCAAGAACCAACATATGAGATTAAAATATCGGGGAATTACCATGATTATGAATCGATATGATAAATAATAAATGGTTTAATACGATTTAACGATGAGTAAGAAAATCATGTAATGAGATGAGATGCAAAACAAGATTATGATGGAATATAGGTTGTTTGAGGTTTGGTAACAGAGTAGTGGGCTTTCTGTCCAAGTTCCTCATGGGGATGCCAAACGGGGCTATAACAAATTAGAAATGGAACCTCACATTTACTCGTGCGGGGAACCTTGAGGTCGTTGATTAGTTCGTCAAACATTTGACAAATTTAGATAATATTAATCAAATGAATTTATAATTTACCACAACAAATATTAATACTTTTCTCCAGTTCTCATGTTGGTGAGATTGAGAACGTTCTGGTTAAGAATGTTAGTAAATAACACATAAGCTTAATTTATGTTATTACACAAAACATGAAAATTCTAGATGATGAATTAAAGAAAAACATATGCTTCAATTGAATATTGAATATTGAATATCTATTGTTTTAACCACCTTATTTATAACTCAAAATTATATTAAACAACCATACGTTCAAACTTATGACTATGATTATTCGTGGTAAAATCATTCCGACGACAAGTCACGGTAACAAGTAAGATTTGATTAACTATCCAATTATATTTGATGCATAATCAATCCTTAAAAACATATTAGTTAACTAACTCTAGGAAAACTCGTCTTTTTAGTCTTTACTCAATTCCAAACTTTTAATAACCACATACCAAATAAGTATCATATGAAGTAACACCTTAAAAGGTATAACTTAGTCATTTATTACTTTATTTTACATAGTAAGTTTAAAATGCATATACTTGTTTTATAACTTAAATATAAAGATATAAACATGAGAGATTTATCAAAACATGTGATAAGGAATGTTTATTATGATAAATAATCTTATTTGATGGTTAGGTCATGAAGTGGCAAAAATAATCTTGTAAGACTTATGAAAGTGGTATGTTAAACATGATAAATCTACCATTTAAATGCTATAAATGAAATCACCAAAATGTCAATTCATGATCATAACTTCTAATAATCTAATTATAACTAATACCATATTATGTTAAATTTACGTGTGTGATAACTAGAATTATGATGTTGATTTAATTTATAAACTAATAAAATAAAGGTTGTGCCAAATAAACTAATAAATTACCCCATTTTCGGTTTACCTTTGATCAGACATCCAAATGAACATTGTTTTCAAATCTTTTTATGGTTTTTGATTCAATATGTCATGATGAATGCGTGTATCCAAGATTTTATGAAAATACAAATGTCTGCTATGCTAAATAATTCTTGCAACATAAGAGTTGCTATCGGATTTCTTGGTAGCAGTTTACGGTTTATGGATTACAGCCTCCTAGATCATATAATTTGGGAAATATGTCTTCATACAAAAGATAGAAGACATCAAGGAGAGTATATATCCGAAAATAGGTAATAAAATAATGTTTCTACTATTTGATATGATTTTTCTAAGGTGTAGGGTTAGAATCGGCATTTCTTGTGCAATAAATGTTTTGGCGTCTTTTTGGGTAGAAAATAACAAGATAAAAATTTGGAAAAATTATGTTCCAAACGAAAACACAAAAAGGAACAATTCTTATTTCAGGGTATTTTTGCAGAATTAGATTATTTTGGGCTGTATAAAATGTTGAACAATGATAAGTATTTTTAGGCGAAAATAGTAGTTTAATCATAACTATTTATGTCCCACCTTGATTATTTTATAATAAATCACAAAAATCTTATTTCAATCATTCTCTTAAATATGTCATGGCTTACCTCATTAATTAGGTTAATTACATATTAAGTCCCTCAATTATTTATAATTAGAATTCAAATAAGTATAATTATATTTCTTTATTAAACATATTTTCTAATGTAATTTTTTATAGGTAATTCAATCATCTTGGTTAATATTTAAACTTGAAATATATGTCTTAGGATTAGAGACCTATAAAATAATTAAAGACTAACTTTTAAGTTCAGGGACTAAAAGAGATTTTTTTTAAACATTTAGGGTAAAAAATAGAAATTTTTAAAAGTTCAAGGACTAACATATAAATTTATTTTCTTCCTAATTTTTGGGGCGTTACAAGTTCAATCCAAAGTTAATGGTTAAATTAAAGACACTAGATGTTAGTGTAATATTAATCGAGTTTGTACAATTGATCGACTCCTGGTCGGATTTGGATCTAATCATACTTGTCGTTTTGATGAGTTTCGATGGAAATAAGTTCTTCACTATGAGAGCTTCGAAAAGATATATTACATGCTCAAAATAATATATTAATAGTAAATTGATGCTCAAAGTTGATCCGCTACTTAAAGCTAAAAATATTTTAAACTGAAATGAGAAACGAATTATCTCACTTGAGAAAAATATCACTTATTTTTGTGCTTCTTAGTAGTAAAACATCCTTAACAACAAGAATGTATACTAAAAAGGTTCTTTCTAACACCCCATGGGTTTGGGTGGTGAATGTTTGATAATGGTGTTGCAACAGAGAGGAGAGAAGAGAGAATATGCATGATGATGTTGAGTGTAAACCGTAAAAGGAACAAATATGATGATTAATGATGAAATGAGGATTACAATGTAGGGCTATATATAATAAGCACTAGAGCTGAAAGACAAAAAATAACAAACTCTAACTATCATATATTCCATACAATGCTGAATCATATTACGTCACATTACAATCCTCTAAATTTAAATTCTTCTTCAAATTTTCATACTTCTCCTCAAGACATGAATGTATATCAAGGACTCCTGTCTTGCTCATCAATTTCCTAAATCTCTCAATAGTCAAGCTCTTTGTCAACATGTCCGCTAGTTAGTTTTTTGTGGACACATGAAACAACTTAGTTACTTCTTCTTGAAGTTTCTTCCTTGTGATATGACAATCAATTTTTATGTGCGTAGTCCTCTCATGATATACATGATTAGATGCTATGTGTAGAGCAACCTTGTTGTCACAATAAATCAGACCAGATTGTTGATGATCATAGCCAAAATCCTTTAGAGGACTTTTAATTCACACAATCTCACACACTCTAGATGCCAAAGACCTGTATTTTGCCTTAGTAGATGACCTTGACACAATGTGTGGCTTCTTAGACTTCTAGGACACAAGGGCATCTTCTAAGAATACACAGTACCCTGTGACAGACCTTCTGGTGTCAACGCATACTGCCTAATCAGCATCACAATACCCTTTGATATGGATGGTGTTGTTACTAGGAAAGAACAACCCTTGTCCTGATAGGGTTTTAAGAAACTTACAATTGTGATGGAAACATCCATGTGACACTTTTGTGTTGTTGACAGCATCCGACTTAAGGTTTTCACTGCATAGGATATATCTAGTTTTGTGACTGCCAAATACATTAGTCTGCCTATGAGTCGTCTGTACTTTGCGGGATTTGCTATGGTGTCTCCGCCTGTCTGAGATAACTGCAAGTCCCAATCCAGGAGTGGATGAAGCTTTTCCAGTCTGTAATCTGCAATCCTCAATTATCTCCAGTGCATATTGTCTCTAGTTAATCAAGATTCCGTTTGAACTCTTTGAAACTTCAACTCCAATAAAGAACTTTAAAGGCCATTTTTCTTTCAACTTGAAGTGTTCATCTAGTTAATTCTTTAGCTCTTGAATGGCTGGATCATTGTTTCTTGCAATGACAATGTAATCTACATAGACTAACAACATTATGGTGATAAATACATATTGTTTAATAAAGATAGAATGGTCAACTGCAAATTGTTTGAACCCCTGCTGAGTGATCACATTACTAAGTTTGTGATTCCACTACTCAGAGGCTTGCTTCAAGCCATATATGGACTTGTGTAGCATGTACACTAAGTTCTCCTCCTCAATAACAAAACCATGTGGATACATAGTGTTTAATAAAGAGAGAATGGTCAACTGCAGATTTTTTGAACCCCTGTTGAGTGATCACATTACTAAGTTTGTGATTCCACTGCCTAGAGGCATGCTTCAAGACATATATGGACTTGTGTACCCTATACACTAAGTTCTCCTACTCAATAACAAAACCATGTGGATGAGTCATATGGATCTCATTAAGCTCTTGATAAAGGAAAGCATTATTTACATCAAGTTGAAACATGCTCTAGTTGTTTACAGCAGCAAAAAATCAAGCAGACACCTGACTGTGGTGATGTTGGCAACATGGTTGAAAGTTTCAAAAAATCAAGGACTTCTTGCGGGGTGTACCCCTTGGCCACTAACCTGACCCTAAACATTTTAATAGCCCCAGTAGAAGTGTGTTTGATCTTGAAACACCCACTTACACCTTATAACAGACTTACCAGGTGGCAAAGGTTGCAGAAACCATGTGTTATTGAGTTTGAGAGCAATTAAATCATCTTACATTGCAACTTGCCAAAGAGGATCTAAGCAAGCTTGCTCCTAAGAAGAAGGGGTGATATGGGAAGCAATAAGTAGTTAAAATGATAAGTGAGAAGGGAAATGTGCTAAGAAGTTAAATTAAGAGTACAACACGGAAGACTACCTGAGTGAGGAGCTGCAATAATGGCTGATCAAGAGATTGCAGAGGCAAGAGCCAATTTGCAATGATAATCATCCAAGTAAGTAGAAGTCCTCTTTGTTTAAGTGGATATCCTGAGGAGAGGAACACAAGAAGAAGTAGGAAGAAGACTATGAGCTATAGAAGGAGTTGAAGATGGAGGACTATGTCCACTATGTAGAGGTGAGGAGTTGGGAGCATGAGAAGAGAGAGGATAATAGTGGTATGCGGTGGAGGACTATATGGTGGGAAATCATCAAGCATGACATGAGGTGGATGAGGTTTTGCACAAGAGTGAGAGAAGAGGAGTAAGGAAATTGATCTTCATGGAAGATTACATCTCTAGAGATGAATATCTAATGTGAGACAGTGTCATAAAGTTTATATCTTTTTATATTGACTGGATACCCAATGAACACACACTTGGTGGCTCTAGGGTGCAGTTTAGTGGTTGCAATGAGGAAGAGTGGTGGTGAAAGGCAAAAACCCAAGGATTCCGAGGTGTGAGCAGTTGGGAGATTTAGAATATATGGGGTGGAAGGGTGTCAGATTATCAAGTAAAGGTGTGGGAGTGTGGCTAATCAAGTATGCAGTTGCGACAACACACTCCCCCTAGAAGATAAGAGGAAGTTGAGCCTGAAACATAGCGCTCTGGCAAAATGTTAGGATTGTAGAGCCTGATCTATAAAGATGATGTACTGATATTAAAGACAAGGGTTCTAACAACATAGTTGAACGTGGAAACAAAAAGAATGATAAGGGGGCAAGTGCAAGACAACAAGGTATATCCCTTTAGTTTCTCTGTGAAGGATCTTAAGATGGGTACCCCTCTTATGAGGTGCAATAGTACGGGCGACCTTTATCCCCTACTTCCACCCGCCACCTAAACATCCACCACCCCACCATCCGCCCCTTTTTTTATTTCCCTCCTCCAAGTTATGGCATGCACGACTTGGTCATCTTGGCGCTCTCGTTTTTGATTTTCTTAGGGACAATTATTTGGTTACTTGTAATAAATGTCTTTCTAGTTCATTATGTCATTCTTGTCCTTTGGAGAAATAGATTAAATTACCGTTTGTTAATTCTACATCCGTTACACACTTTCTGTTTGATCTCGTTTATAGTGATATTTGGACATCTCTTGTGTTAAGTTCATCGGTGCATCGTTATTATGTGTTATTTTTGGATGATTATTCGGGTTTCTTATAGACATTTCCCATATCAAATAAACATGAAGTTTTCTTTACATTATTGTCCTTTCGTGCTTTTGTCAAAACACAATCTGAAAGAGACATAAAAACATTTTGGTGTGATAATGGAAAAGTATATAATAACTCCTCTTTTAATCAATTTTGTGCTAAACATGGCACGCATTTTTTGTTTCTCTTGCCTATCACTTCTTTTTAAAACGACAAATTCGAACGCAACATATGCACCATAAATAACATAATGCGTACCTCTCTCACTCATGCTTTCATTTTGCCCTCCTTCTGGACTCACACCTTCAATCTTGTCAGATATCTCTAAAACGTTACCCGCTCTAAACGTCTTAGTTACAAAACTCCTCTCCACCTTCTATATAAAATGGCTCCATCCTACTCTCATCTCCAAGTTTTTAGGTGTTAGTGTTACCCTTTATTTTCCTCCACTCAAATAAACAAACTCCGACCATGATCCACCCCATGCGCTTTCCTTGGGTATCCTTCAAATCACAGTGGGTACAAATGCTTCGAGTTCTCTACCAACAAAATCATCATATGTCGTCATATGTTGTTTGACGAAAAAACTTTCCCCTTGTCTACATTACCAAACCCAAAGCCCCACAATTACTCCTTTCTCAACAAAGATTTATCCCTTCTTATCATCTCCCATATACTTCAACCCGATGCCTCTCGCCCTACTCTCGGCTCCTCACCGACTTTGTCCTCCCCAGCTTTGCGAACCGCGACACAACCAATGACGTGTCACACAAACATTCTTGGGACTGTCTTGGGCCACCCCAACCAAAGCGCAATCGCGCGACACGACCAAAATGTGGCTCGAGTCGCACATGTTGATGCGTGACCAAACGCGTGACACGACTCGTCGCGCATCCCCTATTACTGCTCCGACTCCTTCTACATCACGACTCTCTCCACCTCTCCCATCACATACTATGACCACCAGAAGTCAACACGACATCTTCAAGCCTAACCTCCAATTCTCTTTTTTCACACATGCTTCTCTATTTTTTATTCCACGAAACCATGTGGCTACGTTATCTGACCCTAATTGGAAAATGCCAATGGCTGATGAGTTAGATGTTCTTATTAAAAATAAGACGTGGGAGTTGGTACACCGTCTACCTGGTGTGAACATTATTCGAGCTATGTGTGTTTTTTTGTCACAAATTTAAGTATGCCTGTTCTTTTGAGCGGCATAAGGCCCGTCTTGTAGGTGATGACATGTCTCAACAAGTTGGCATAGATTGTGATGAAACTTTCAGTCTTGTGGTTAAGATCGCAACCATTCGCTCAGTTCTTAGCATTGCGCTCTCCAAGTTATGGGAAATCCATCAACTTGATGTGAAGAATGCATTTTCCAAGGTAATCTGCATGAAACTGTGTACCTGCACCAACCCCTCGATTTTTGTGATTCCTCTTGTCTCAACTTTTTATGTGTGTGGAAGCTTTCTCTTTATGGCCTTAAACATTCACCTCGAGCTTGGTATCAGCATTTTGCTGACTTTGCTGCAACCATCGACCTCTCTCATAGTAAATCTGATCATTCTTTGTTTATTTTCCAATGTGGTACCAATATTGCTTATATTGTTGTATGCGGATGACATTATTTTCACGCCATCTTCTCCATCTCTCTGTCAGTCTATTATCTCTCTCCTTAGTCGGGAATTTGCTATGAAGGATTTAGGATCACTAAGTTTCTTTTTGGGCATTGATGTTACACATCACCATGATGGTATTTTCTTATCTCAAAGGAAATATGCCGAGGATATTTTTCATCGAGCTGGCGTGGATTCTTGCAAACTTAGTCAAACCCCGATTGACACACACTTCAAGCTTGGCGCTATGCCAACTAGTGCCCCGTATTCTGATCCAACTCATGACCGTAGTCTCGCGAGTACTCTTCATTAACTCACTTTCACGAGGCTGAATATTTCTTATGTTGTTCAACGAATATGCCTCTACATGCATGATCCACGGGATGGTCATATGTTGGCTCTAAAATGCATACTCCGGTACGTCCAAGGTACCCTTGATCTGATCTTCATATTTCTCCATCCTCCATGATGGGACTTACGGTATATTCGGACACCGATTGAAGCGATTGTCTCGACACACGTCGTTCGACCTCAGAGTACTATGTCTTTTTGGGTGATAATTTGATTTCTTGGTCGCCAAGTGTGAATAGATGTTGTCTCACTTGAGTGTAGATGCCGAGTATATGGGTGTTGAAAACGCAATTTCTAAGTCATGTTGGATTAGGAATTTGCTCTTGGAACTTCATTGTCCTATTTCTTCGGTGACTCTTGTCTACTGTGACAATGTCAGTGCCATTTATTTCTCCTGCAATCCGGTTCAACACCAACGTACAAAATACATTGAGATGGATATTCACTTTGTTCGAGAAAATATTGCTCGTGATTAAGTTCGTGTTCTTCATGTCCCCTCTCATTACCAACTTGTCGATATATTTACGAAGGTCTTCCACGTGTTTTCTTTGACGACTTTTGATCTAGTCTAAACGTTCGTCCTCCTTTCGTTACGATTGACGTTGTATATTAGACTATGTAAATAGTATTTTTGATAGATATTGTGATTGATACATATCTCTAGCAATAAAATAGTTTCCTAGTGATAGATATTTTCCTTATCATAGAAGATTTTCTATATATATCATATATATATAGGGATAAATGCATTAAACCCCCTGAACTATGCAGGTTTTTGCGTTTTCGTCCTTAAACTAAATAAATAAGAGTTTTGCCCCCTAAACTATGCAATTCTGTGCGATTTGCCCCCTCGCCGGAAACCACCGAATATTCCTCAGAATATTCCTTTCTCGTGCTTGTCACGTGAGTATTTAAGGGGTATTTTTGGTATAGGTTTTGGCGGGAAAATAATTCTCAAGTTACCCCATAAGCTATGCGAATTCGTGCGATTTACCCTCTTAACTATTCATGTGTACCCCCTGAACTATTGAACTGCACTTTTCCCCCTGAACTATGTATGTGTACCCCCTGAACTATTGAAATGCAATTTGCCCCCTGAACTATGTATGTGTACCCCCTGAACTATGTAGTTGCGTTTTTTGTTTATAATTTGGCTTTTGATTTGAACCTTTTGTGTTGTTTTTCGTTTGATTGGTGTATATTTGTTGATTTTATATGTTGCATGAAAGCATATGTTTATGAAACATACCACACAATTATAGTCAAAATAGCAAACTGGGTCACTGGATAGCAAATAGTCAAAATAACCCCATCACCAAATTACATCAAATGGTAATGACTTAAAACATTAGATATTGTGCAAACTGGGACACTGGATACAAAATATTGTTCAACTTCAAGTTCATCACAAAATCACATCAAAATTATAGAGGTCTGCTTGTCTTGATATATGAAGCAATTGCTTTTTCTAGAGTTTTGCTGTTACACTTCACAATATATCTTCTCAGTTCTTCTTCTGGTCCTTCCTGCCTACCCCCACCTGTATGATTTGGCTCATTACCCTTTAGCTACATATAATAACAGAAGAGTGAAAAATACTACTTCTTACATATTAACAGAAGAGTGAAAAAAAACATATTATACCTTTGCCATTGCCTCTTTCAGGGATGCATGATCATTCATCACCACTTTCACTTTCTGGTGTGGTTTTTTCTTCCCACTAAGCTCCTCAACAAGCCTAGTCACCTTCTTCTTTAATCTGGGTTATTTTGGTTGACTAACTTCTTCAACAACTGCCTTTCTTTTACCTTTACCACCTTCACTCACACCCACTGTTTCATCATTGATCTAATAATCAAAAAAAAAAAATAAATAGGAAATATTAACTAACCAATAAAACATTTTCATACCAACAAAAACAAGCCAATTCAATTATCTCCACAGTTGCAGCTTTTTTCCTTGGTGAGATTGTTATACCAGCATTAGGGTTCTTCCTTGGAGATCTTCTTACATGCATATCACTCATCTTCTCTTTGCCCTTGCTCTTTTTTTCCATACTCTCCTAACTACAATAAAACATACTTATCAATATCATCAAAGATAATTTGTTGACATGTACATCAAATGAATGATATTATACATAAGTATCAGGAATTTGAGCATCATCTGTCACATCCACAGGCACATTATGAGAATTCTGGACATCATCAACAAGTTTTCCTTTCCCTTTCTTCACAGTTTCTATTTTGGTGTTCTTCTTAGTTTTTCTGGACTTCTTTTTGACTCCATGTTGTCCATCACTCTTGCCTCCCTCAGACTGTTCCTGAAAATTAAGTGTAGGTTAATAATTGATAATGAAAATTAAGCAACATTAAACCTTCTTACAGGTAAATACAATATTATACCTTGGTGCTTGGACCTTTTTCATTACTTGGAGGGACATCTACTCCAGGTTCATCCTCTCATTCAGCATACTTTCTTATTAGACATGTTCTCACCTTATGTCCAACCTCACCACAGAGTCTACAAGAAATAATAGTTCCCTTTCTTGTTGCCTTTTGTGTTACACCTTCTTGGCTTTCCATCTTCTTCCTTTCTTTCACTTCCTTCATTTTTTCTTGAGAAATAATTCTAGCTTGTTTCTTGGGCCTTCCAGGTAATCTCTCAGGCACATGAGGCAGCAAAGGAGGTAGGTTAGAATATGGCCAATCTTCTGGACCAGACATGATGTGCATGCAACTCTTGTAGGTCTTTAGATAGGTGGACTTGTGGTACCACTTGTCAACATAGTCTTCAGGATCTCTTTCCTTAAACCTAAGTGCAGAACAAGCATGGGCACATGGAATCCCATTGAGCTGCCACCTTTTGCAGATACAAGTTCTCTTGCCCAAGTCCACCATCATATCCCCTTCTGGCCCACTAACCTCAAACTCTTCAAGACCATTCCAGTGTGGCTTGCACTTTGCTCCAACATCTCTGTTTGCCTCTAACAATTTCACAATGTTAGGCCCTATCTTCCTTGTCCACTTCTTTGCCAAATCTCTCTTCACATAAATTCTCTTCATCAATATCAACCTTATATGTTCCAACAGATCAATTATTGCCTTAGTCCTAGCTTCCAGAACAAGTGCATTGAAATTTTCACACATGTTATTCAATACCACATCACACTTAACCCGTGTTCTGAAGAAAGCTCTACTCCAGTTTGCTGCAGGCCTCTTAGTTAAACACACAAATGCTTCAAGTTTCCTTTTTTTGATTGCCTTCATAGCAGATTCAAATCCTCTGACTGTGGTGGCCCTAGCTGCTCTCCACACCAAAAACTTTAATGGCAGCCCTCTATGCAATTGTTTGAAATTGTTGTACATGTGCATTACACAGAATATGTGGGAACAATCTGGCATGTACTTCTCAACTGCATCAATCAAGCCCTTCTGCTTGTCTCACATCACTATCCATCCATTGTTGTTGTCAATTGTAATCTTTAGATCACTGGTTAAGTGCTGCATAAACCACTGCCAACTGTCTTTTCTTTCCTTCTCTACCACATCATATGCTAGTGGATACATACTGTTATTGGCATCCATTCCAATAGCAGTCAATAAGATGCCTCCACACAAGGACTTCAGGTGACATCCATCTAGGCAAATCACTGACCTACACCCTGCCAAGAACCCTCTCTTTAATGACCCCCAACACATGTAGAACCTCTTAAAAACCAACCCCTTATTTGTCCCTAAAGTCTTGATCCTAATTGTGTTGTCACTGTCACTATTCATAATCTCTGCTGCATATCTCCATAATAGTGTGTACTGTTCAGTCTCTGTGCCAATGGACAAAGTCCTCACATTTGCTTTACACATATACATCTGATATTTAGAGAAATCACATCTTGTTTCAGCTCTGAAACTATCTTTCATTGCCTCCACATGCCACTTAAGGCTACCCTTGATCATATGACTGTACTTGTTTGCAAGCCATGTGGAATTAGCACACTTAACAGTGTCAACAACATTGCAATTGTGTTTCCCATTGTAGGTCTTAATCTGCATTGTCCCACATTCACCAATCTCTGAGGCATAAACTTGATAAAAACAGCCACTGATCTTGCAGTTCACTCTTATTCTATCTTGGTCATTTTTCTCAAATTTGATGTCCCTCTTTACCTTAATTGCATAGTTTCTCAATGCCTGTCTAAGTGTGGCTGCATCCTCAAAACAAAGCTCCAACTCAAATCTGGGGTTATCCATATCTAGTGATTTGTTGAAGACTGGAAAACCCTTGTAAGTCATCCTTGTAGCTCTCCCACTCATGGATTCACTCTCCCTTGAGATATACATTCCAGACCAGTGTGTCTCTGTCTCCCCCACCACACCTACATCCTCATAAACCCCCTCATCATCTGTGACATCTTCTCTATCTTCAAGTACAACCTCTGACACATCAGAGTCAGTGCCCACTGACTGTGCATCATCTCCTACCATCTCCCACTGATCATATATCAAGTCATCCCAATTATGTGCCTCTTCTACTTCAAACTCATCACCAGCTTCTCCTTGTTCTCCTTGTTCTGCTTGTTCTGATTGATCCCAAGATGTCCCCTCATGTAGTGCCTGCTTCTCCCATAGGCTCACTCCCTTCTTCATGGCCTAGTGATCCACCACCAATAGCAAATACTCCCACCATCTTATCTTCATTCATGTGTTTACTAATTGTTGCAGCATCATCATCAGTCATCAAGTAGTCCACACTAGTAATATTGTCAATATCTTTTGTAGTTGAACAGAAGAATGTGGCTGATGACTTAAAGCCAACTACTTTCCCCATTTCCACCAACTCTAGCATGCTTATTGTATTAGGATTGCACCAGTCAAAGTGTGCAACCTGACCATCTTCCCAAACAGTCACCCCCCCTTGGTTTCTAATCTACCAAAGTAGTAGAACCTTATTGTGTAGTCATTTATCTTGGGATCTGCAGAGAAACAATAACAAATTAGGGTTAATTTTGCATTGAATCCTAAAATATACTACCTTTACCCCCCAAAACTATATGATTGCAGCATTTTCAATTGAACCAGGGACCACAAAGTGGTCCAATTGACTAACTCATTCTATAAAAAACACAAATTACCATATTTACATTTGATTACAACATCTGAGGGTCAACATAGTACGCTCAAAAAACACAAAACTACAAAGAATACATACTTTAAACCCCACAAATAGGAGTGTACTTTTCTGATTGACAAATTTTAAATAAACCCCCAAAAGGACACAAATTTAACAAGCGAATATGCTTTTTACCCTTTTTAGATGAACACAGAGTACAAAACCCACGCAAAACTTTTAAAAAACCCTACTTTAACCTATCATTTCTAACATGCATGGAATTGGCACACAAATTAGACCAAATCGTAATGTAAATAACAAGGGTTTATTTATAAGGTGATGAATCGTACCGTAAACAGGCGTATTCTTCCCCTCCGGTATGAACTCGAAGCTGGGCCTCAATTTCCAACTCATTTCGCGCAACGAAATTGGTGACCTGAAGAATTTACCTTAACAAATCGAGATTGAAACACACCCAACAACATCAATATGCTCAAAAGATGATGTAATAGAGTGGATAGATGTCAATTTCGGATGGGTTGCTAATATTTGAACGAATTTGAAGTGGATTTAGAGTGACGATTTCAAGAACCCTAGTTTTTTGCTCTGCCCGTTTTTTTCTAAGTGTGGAATTGTGTAAGTGTGGAATGAAAAGTGTGTGTGCTAATAGTTTATGTTTTGCCCCTTGTACTATTGTTGGTTTTCGATTTTCCTTTTTTTTTTAAATTACAACTAAACTACCGAAAATACCCCTGATAGCCTCACGTGACACGCACGAGATCGGAATATTCCGACGAATCTATGGTGGTTTCCGGCGAGGGGGCAAATCGCACAGAATTGCATAGTTTAGGGGGTAAAACGCTTATTTACTTAGTTTAAGGACGAAAACGCAAAAATCTGCATAGTTCAGGTGGTTTAATGCATTTATCCCCCCACATATATATATATATATATATATATATATATATTGTACACTATTCATTGATTAACACAAGGGATATTCATAATCTTACAACATCGGCAAATATGGTTGTGGGTGGATTTTACGCAACATTATTTTGCTTATTATAATTTCAAGTATCATTTTAACAGTCTTGCATGAGACTTTTTGACGCATACATCCTTCGAAACATAATTCTGCTACTCTTTGGAACTTAATTTTCACAGGAGTTAAACTCTGTGATTAGTGATGGAGGTTTGAGGCATAAGAGTTATCCTTGTTTTTCATGAAAATATCATATTTGACACAAAATACCAATATATTGAAGTAAGATACTCTTCTGACCAGATATTTTATAGAGCTAACTTTTTATAGGTTTTTAGTTTTATAAATACATATCATCATTCTTCTGCAAGTTTCTTTCTTTTTATCCATTTACCTCTTGTATTATGTTTCAATTTTTATGATTAATATAGTTTGTTCTATAATATGCACAATATTTCGTTTGGTACATTGGCGCACAAATCATGCAACTTTCGCCAAAGTAATAGATATAATCATGAAAGAATGAGTAGTTGGAAGAGTAATTTCTTGCCCCTAGCGAGTTGCGTGACACTTGTTTAAGCCGTCTCCTCAGTCATGCCGATATATTCTATGGAAGCCTTGTGGATTCCAGAAAATGTTTGCAAGCAAATTGACAAATTCAATCAAAATTTTCTTGGGGCCTCCACAATAGAGAAAAAGAAAATTCATCTCATGGGGGTGAAATCAAGTTACAAGACCAAAAGAGGAAGGGGGTTTGGGTCTAAGGTCGAGTCGTTTGGAGTAATGGGGATTTTCTATCGAAACTCGCATGGAAGATTTTGAAGGGGGGGGGGGGGGGGGCACAACTTGGCGTGATCTGGTAGTAGGCAAATACCTTCGTAAAGAATCTATTCTAGATTGTAGGGTTAAGTCGACAAATAACACGGTTTGGAATGAGATTTTAAGGTATGCTAAGCTCATAAAAAAATTATTCGATGGAGGATTGGTGACAGAGTGACGATATCTTTTTGGTATGATAACTAGATGGAGGCACAAAGTCTTTGTGATATTGTATCTAATATACATATGGATGACACCAATTATACACTTCGCGAGGTGATGAATGAGCGTACTGAATGGAATCAGGAAAAGCTGTGTCTGCCTTTGCCAAGTGATATTATGCTAGTGCCTTTGCCAAGTGATATTATGCTAGAGACTGAGTCGCGCGTTATTGAGCTAAATGATCAAAAAGATAAGGAGATTTAGAGTGAATTAGTGAGTGGGACGTTCACATGCCAATCGACATACAAAGCTTACCATAAACACTACGATAATGAATCAAGGAAAATGGAAAATTGCAAGTGGATTTGGCGGACAAATAAGAGTTTAAAAGTCAACACTTTATGTGGTAGGCTTACCATATTAGATTGGTGTCGAAGCATTTACTGAAGGTAGGAAGACTACTCCAGATTCGACTTGCACCCGTTGCCAATATCCAGAAAAAGATACCATCCATATATCGCGGTATTGCATGCCCGCCACGAAAGATATATGGGTTAAATTGCTTTCGGATTCAGCACTATAGGATTCCAGAGTATTCCTAATGAACATTGGTTGCGTACTAATTTAACCGTGAAGATGTGGACATGCGATCTGATGCCAGATGTTGCTTGGCACCGTATATTTGCTGCTACTATGCGGATCTTATGCCAAGCGCGTAACAAACAAATTTCTGAAGGAAGTAGAGAGACGCACACCGACATTATTCAGCAAATTAAGTGCCTTAGTCTTGATCTCCAACTGGTAAGAACACAAGGAAAAGTACAATTGGAGAAAAGAGAGTGGAGTAAACCCAAAGTTGGTTGGTTTAAGTTAAACGTTGATGAAAGCTGCAATAAAGAAACTAAACAGGAAGCAGCCGGGGGTATTTTGAGATCAGATTCGTTAGGATGGTTTTGGGGCTTTACGACGAAGCTTGACTCACCTACAATTGAAGAAGTCAAAATTGAAGCTTTGAAGCGAGGGTTGGAATTTGCGTGGGAGAAGAGAGTATCACCAATTGAGATTGAGACGGATTCGAAAAGTGCTACAAGATGGTGATGGGACCCGAGGGATATAAAGCGCAAGAAAATAACTTGGTGGCGAAGTGCAAAGAGCTACTGCGACGTCCATGAATCTTTGAGTTTAGGTGGATCCATAGAGCGTCTAATAGCGTGGCGGATAAAATCGCCAAGTTAGATTTATTTGATAGGGAGCGGGTGTCATTTTGGGACGATTCTCAATTCGAGATTGTTAATGTTTTGAACTGTGACATTGAATAGCCTTTGATTTCTTTTTCATTTTTTTTACAAAAAAAATGGTAAGGGTCTAGGTGGATATATATATATATATATATATGTTATATTTGTATTTGCATTTTAGTTATACATTGTACTTTTTTATAACTTTAAATCGGCACAAAGTAGTTTTTGGATTTATTTACAAAAAATCTTAACTTACTTTCTAGTATTTTCTCAGTTGTTCTTTATAATATACTAGCAACTTTGACACACGTGGGACCGCGTGTAAACTATATAAATTATCAAAGAAATTTTCATGTAACACAACTTTAATATAATTTATAAAATTGATGCAAATAATAAGGAAACCAATCTGTTCTGCACATTAAAAATCAGGTAAGGAATTTGCTAAATATGTGGAGGAATTTTAGGAGTAGTGATAGTTACTTATTTAATTACATATTTTTTAATTGTTGAAAAGTCAAAGCAGGGGTAGTTTTGGAAACTCACAATTTGTTATCCAAACTGCCATTTTGTGAGTGGGAGGGCTTTACTTTTAATATCTATTAATAATATAAGCAAAACAATCACCTGGGGTAGTTGGGAGTCCAATAAAGTGTTTTCCATATTTACCCCTACCTTACTTACTTAAATTAAGGGATATGAAGGATAATATAGTAATAACTACATTCAACTTTTTTATCTGTTCAATTTCTACTGTGTAGTAGTTAAAAATTTTGAAATTCAATTTTTAACTACTCAACTCCCCCACTAAGCCACATCATGATGGTTAGTTTAATTGTGTAATCTTCTCCCATATTTTTTGCTATTGAATGAAAGACACA
This sequence comes from Linaria vulgaris, assembly GCA_948329865.1. Classification (NCBI taxonomy): domain Eukaryota; kingdom Viridiplantae; phylum Streptophyta; class Magnoliopsida; order Lamiales; family Plantaginaceae; genus Linaria; species Linaria vulgaris. Next base: position 82,981,131 of record OX415253.1, read on the forward strand.
CGAGCAAAAATCTTTATATATTTTTATCTTTATCTTTTTATTGCCTTATCTCTCCATACCATTATTTATCTTTTACAATATTTAGTCATAATCTCTCCATAAATCTTTTTCATTCTGCTAATTCGTTTGAATTTTATAAAACATTTTATTTATGAACAGGTACAGGCGTACAATTGTATCACTATGGGGTGGAGAACCCAACATATTTAATGAGAATGGTTTAAACTGGGGCAGGTATTTTATTGTTTATCGAGTTTGAATCTAATACAAAAAGTATGATCAACGTGCAACGTTTTATTTGAATTATTTTCTTTATGAAGGTTAATTATCTGTAGATAAAGCATTACATTTGTGTGTGGTTTTTTTTTTTTTTTTTTGGATTACTAACATTAATATTTTGAATTGCATTGTAGGTGTTCCTCTGGGGATGAAGATTAACTAAAAAGGTACTGATTTGTTATGTAAAATATGCAGGAGATTTGGATGATATAGATTTTGTATTCTTGTGCACTAATTTTTAAATCATGCGTACTAAATTATTTATTGCAATATAGAACGGTCTCTATTTCAAGAGTACAACAAAACAAAATTTAAAAAATTCAATAAATAACAAGAAAATATAGTAATATCAGAAATTTTAAGATCTAGAAGTCAAAAAAGAATAAACAATGGAATACTTATATTGCTAATTGAGGTATCGCTCGAATTTATGATTTAGTTTTTGATATTAAATATTATCCCGCATAACTTTCAAAAGAAATATATATTGTTTTTTAGATAACGACTATTAATACAATTTAAATTACTATTACATAAATTATTGTAAATGTACGCGTTAAAATTAAAATATTGTTTACACTTAAAAGAAAATTGCACGCGGTCTCTGCGTGCGCTTTTTTGCTAGTAGTAATATATATATATATATATATATATATATATATATATTCAAAATATTAAATACTAAACTCGCGTGGAAGGTCCTACCTCTAAATACAGAAACGCATCACATTGCGCTCATTGCATTATAATATTTACAATCATTTTCATAAAATAAATAAAGTATATTTGGCTTAAATGGAGTTTCACAAATCCTGTTAGGATTTAGTAGCATAAGCTAACGACAAGAGTAGTACTGTTGTTATAATTTCCCTAATATTAATAATGGTTTGTGTTTTGTTCCCATATACTTTAGGGATGCCAACTTTTCCTTAAAATATTGTCGAACTTTCCAATTCAGATCACCTGAATACTATTATCTTCAACAACAAAAGAAGTATACCCACGTAATGGATGCTTTAAATTATTACTATTATTTTATTTAAAATAGCAATAACTGGCATTCAGATGGGGTTTGGCACTTCAGCATGGATCTTTTGGTTGAATTATAAAGTGCCAAGTGTAACCGAGGAGGACACGTTCCATGAAACCGTTGACAGCGAACAGTCAAAAAAAAAGTTCTTAGCCCTATACCGCAATAAAATTACTGATGGCAACCATCACAAAATTGGATTTCTTATGATACTTTTACTAACACGTGTCATCTCTTAAACTTATTAGTGGCATGAATCACTCATTGGGTAGTAAGACTAGAATGATTAGCTAGGTTCATGTCATGACTCGGCAGTTGGCTGGAAAATTATAGACTATAGTTCTAGTGATGGATGAGGTGTTAGAAATAATTAGGCGCGAGATGTTTGAAATATAAGCGACTGCGATTTTGGCAATATGTAGTAATTTGCAAATATTTTTTTTTGATAAATGTAGTAATTTGTAAATAAAATGCATCGAGTTGATCATAATGCATTAATAAAGTTTAAATGCACAATTCAACTTAACTAAGACATGTTCGTGTAACTCATAAACATAGGAGTATATATTAGAAGTACTTAGGAAAAAATTAACATTGGTATCTTAACTTGGCCTTATAGCAGAAATGGTACCTTAACTTGTTCAGCCTAGCAAATGGTACCCTAAGTTTCCATTTCTTCTCAAAAGTAATACCCCAATGGCGGAGCTGCACTGTTTTTTGCCCCAAATGCACATATTAACCTCCGTTGACCTTAGAATTACGGACTTTAATAATTTTTTTTACCAAATGGACTTGCTAACTATATCAATAAACAAAAACAAATTAAATAAAAAGATGAATGAAATATCCCCCTCATTGTCACAACTCTATCGCCTATTTAAGCTCACAATCGCTTATTCTTAGGTCAACGGAGGTCCACGTGTGCATTCGGGGCAAAAATTGTGCAGCTCCCGCCACAGGGGTACCACTCTTGAAGAGAAATGAAAACTTAAGGTACCATTTGCGAGGCTGGGCAAGTTAAGGTACCAAGTTTGTTTAGTGGACAAATTTAGGTACCAACATTGATTTTTTCACCTACTAAATACGCAATGAAATTAAGTTTTGATATATTCGTACAACACAAGTCCATAATATGCATGATAAGAACCTCATAACAATTTGATACTAAGACAAAATATTGTGTTAATGTGCTTATTTACGTAAACGGTGATAAATTCGAGGTTATGCTTTTGTTGCAGATGAACGCATAACTTACTAGACTACCATAGTATATTGATAAGTACGAAACTTTGTATAAGTAAAATTTCTATTGTCTACGTATTTATCATTTTATTTTTAAGGTTAGAGAGTGTCACTCTACCTCAGTGGCATGTATATGGAAACCGTGCGAAGAATATATGGGATATACTCGATAATAAGTTTCCATATGTTATAGCTTTGGCAAAGATCGTGTATTATCTAGAGTATGTTATATATAGAATGGTTAGATAAACTAAGCGCATCAATGTAATCTTAAAAAGCTACCGTCGAAGGTCAAAACTCGTAGACTCTTGCCTTCAAAGTTGAAGAATCAGAAGCATAATTATAAAGGACCAAAACTAATATTGAAGATAAAGAAATTATCTATCAAATTAAAGTGCAAGTCGATATATCCACAAGCTTGCAATGAAAATTTGTCTAAGAGATTCTTTAATATCTTACATATGCGTAATGTTGCCAATAAATATAGTACCTGGCGCAACTTGCGACACTAAAGCAACGCGTAGCTCCTAGCTAACCATGAGATTATACGTTTATGTCGAAACCTGTCGTAGTCCATGTAGCCTCTTTCGAAAGGAACCGATATCAACCGGTGTTAACAAAGTCAAGCAAAAGGTTCCCAATATCTAGTAGAGAGGTTTGTAGTTCAGGTGAATCAAAAGACTAAGAAAGCAGGTAGAGTGTGGCGGTATTGACAGTGGAGGTGTTAGGTTCGTATAAACACACTCTCAAAAGGTGTTACTTTTTTTTTCTTAAAGTGGCCTGCACTAAATTAACCATATGTCCTTGCCTCAAAATCAATAAGAAGCTAAGAATTGAGTAACTAATGCATGAAATTCATAACTCAACACTGGTGTTGACGCCCAGTGTTGAGGCAACACTGATTTTTCTTAGTTTTTGTCCTAACACCTACTGACAGAGTATAAAGCACACGTGGTTAAGTTGAATGTTACGCCAACGTTGAAGTAATCAATGTTTCCTTAACATTCGTGATACGATTATAGAGTAAATTGTGCACAACGGAATTAAAATAACACATCAGATTATATGAATATAATCTACCGAGCCCATATGACCAAATAACCACTAATGAATTAATGATTTTACAAATAAACTAACTAAGTAAGGAAACCAATCCTTTCACCTAACTCATTACAAGATATAGAGATTATAGCTTTCACTCTTAGTTAAAAACTCAGTACAACAAGACAAAGACACTCAACAATAAGATTTTTCTCTCGTGATATTTTCCCTCTAGTCTTCGTGTTTTTTCTTGATGCCCAACATGTCTATTTGTAATATATTGTTCTTTGAAGTCCAAGACATGTTGTGCATGTTTTTGATTGCTATTAGATCTCCAAGATCATCTCTAATTTCGTTCTTAAGTTTATCATCTTCTTCGTCCTTATCTTTCGATGAATCTGGACGCTTTCCTATTTGAACTCTACCTCTTCAATAGAAGACTTATTCTCTTGATCGAACTCCTCTTTTGATAGACTTCTAATCTTCCAAAAATCTTCTATCTTTATCTTGAATTTTGTTCAACTTATCACCAAGAAATCTTCCATCCCTATCTTGCAATTCCATTGCCTTTATCTTCTGGATATTCTTCTTTTGATGAGTAAACCACTTGGACTCTTGATTTATCATTATCGTGAAATATAAATACGATAAACTACAACTGTGAAACTAGATTATTAGTTTGTGAATAAAGGTAAAATAAATATTATAATCTAAAAACGATTGTGCAGTGTTTGATGTTAATCTCAATGTTGGGTTAACATTATTTACCATAATGGTGGACCAACATTTCGCTCCAACACATGCGCTTACAGTAATTTATAGTATAATACACATGGTTTGGGTTAGTAGGACGGGATCCCTTTTTCAATATCTACATGCCTCTGAGTGACGCCAGACTAGAGCATTGCATGTTCAAGACGAGTGCATCTATGACCCTATTAGTTACTCTATGGAAAAAGGCCACAGAGGCGTCCTCAATCATAGCCAAAAGCTTTCACTTCTCCGAGAGTCATTCATGTTCCCTAAGGGCCCCACTTCAGCACCATGTTGTAAAATAAAACATGCGAATTAATCTCCATTTGTGATTTGGCAAATTTGGTAATAGATAAGGAACGCGGAAGTAAATTCCAACTTTGAGAGCCTAAAACTCTACAAACGTGTTGATGTAGGTCTAGTTTGGTAAAAAAGAACCTAGTATTACTTAACTATGTGGTCTCGGATAACACAATCAACCCCAATGATCTCGGGTTACCCACGACCCATTTTTGTTTAGCTAGAAAAATCTAGAGTCTCCCAACATAAAGACAAGATATATTATGGGATTTTAATTCAGATGGTCGTTCACTGATGCCATGCCATCTTGTGTGCAATGACCAATGGCTGCACAACCAAGCAAAGAACTGTGGTACGTGGTGAGAGTTGTATGAGACATAATATGGTGGGCGTATGACATGAGTAGGTGATGTGATGTAACCAAATGAGCATAGTCGTGACGAAGAACTTTCTCATGGGATCCCATGCCACCCCCATGATACAGTATGGCTGATCCAACAAGGACTAAGACTCGTCCGGGTGAGGTGGTATGTGAGGTGCAAGGTTATTGAGAAAATTTGTTGTGAACCTCGAAACCATGGGGTTAATTTTAATAGGCTAAGAAACGTTTGGAACCAAAAATTATATCCTCGAGTCAATTTCCATGTCCTAGTAGACCAATTTTGAGACATACGTGGTGGCTTGGAAAATACACCTTTCACGCCAACTGTGATGACATTTGGATGTCGCCTTCATGAGCAATTGGTTGGGGTAGTATTTTTATTATTTGATTAAGGCCCACAAGAAGGTAGGTTTAGTGAGTGGAAGCCAACCTAATTTGAGGAGATACACTTATATTAAGTGATTCCAAATTATGGAACATAGTCCCTCTTAGTGCTTAATTAGGCAAGCAAGCCATGCTCCATCATATGAGTAATCGTCTCGGGTTACAGCCGATGTGTTCATTAGGAAATGTTTTGTAATCTTTGTAATGGTGGTTAGAATCGTTACCAAGAGTCGAAGGTCGTCATGGTGTGGAATGGGACACACTTGACTGTTGATGTAATAAGCGTGCAACGATGAGCGTAAGAAATGAATTTATTGTACCGCACCACAAATTTGGATGTGCACTGATCAACGAGTTGTCGGTAATAATGAGTTTGAGACGACCCTATCAAATTGGAATTTTGAAGTATTTGCCAAGGAAAACCATGGCCACGATTTTTAGTAAGGTGAGTATGACCTATTACCGCTACCGCGTGATATTAGGGAAGCAAATGTTATAGGATTTCTTGCTAATTGTCGGTCTTGCAAATTGGTGAAAGAACTTAAGAACGTGGTGCAACAACTTTAGGGATACTACATGATTGACATAGCGAAAGACACAACAATTGTCTCCAAAACTGAGTATATGAATTTGCGGGCCAATCTTGCTCCTATGTAGGGCACACAATTGGATCGAGTTTGTACTATAGACAAAGCCAATGATCAAAGTTTCATATACAGAACAAAATGGTTTCCCCTAATTAATCTCAAGCCTATGTATAGCATCGTCTAGAGGCACGTTCAAAGGCTAGAGAGCTCCCCGTTAACCATTACTTGGTAGTGGACTGTAGTGACGCAAGTCATGATCAACCTGATTACCTATTTTGAGATCTAGAAGTTGCGTAGAGCATAGTGAACGAACTCCCGACTAATATGGTCACAAGCCTTGGCGAGATCAAGCTTAATGGCTGAATAACTAGTTTGACAAGTACGTAGGGCAAAAATCGTGCGCTAAGAGTTTGTTAGCAATGAGGACATTATTCAAAATACACGGTTTAGGAATAAAAGCGTTTATGGTGGTAATAGATTCTGATATGAAAGTCATAAGTCTGACAACAAGAATTTTCAGAATAATTTTGTAGCTAGCATTACACATTTATAATATTTGGATTACGTAAAAATGAATACGAGATTTCTAGCTTGCTAATTTGAAAGGTCTCTATAGACTATAATGCATCAAATTAAACTTTATCAATTTCCGTGCCACTTTATCAATATTCATTATTCGCAATTGCAGTTTGCTTTACAAATGTTACTGAAGCACGAAAGAAATTGTTCAATTTTTTATTTTTAGATCTAATATGGATATATAAATGTGTCGAGATTTGAGCCGTTGGTTTGCTTCTGCATGCCACCTACGCTTGACTTACTCACGCTGGACCCACTTTTTCAATCCTATATATAAATCCCTGCCCGCATTCTCAAATATTCATAACTTAGTCCAACTAATACAATAAGCTGCAATTTCTGCCTTTGTTTTCCATACATCCTTCCTCGGGTACGTGCAAAAGAAAAAAGAAAAAGAAAATTTAAATGGCGATTTTCCATGTTCAAGATCCTATGGTGTTCACATTTGGCATTTTAGGTAACTAATAAATCAATTTGATAAACAATTTCCAGTTGCACATTATAATATTTCAATCATTACCTTTATTCGCCGCTCGACGTATCATACCGTTTTTTCTAGACAAGTTGAAGCTTCATGTATCATCAATAATTACAACACTCTTCTACTGGATATAACTATTTTGCATGCATGAAGATGCATCGGTATACTTCCATGTTAAGTTAATTATCGCATCATATTTTTTATCAACGTCCAAATTTTACGTAACTTTTGTATATATAACGTCTTGACTATTAATTTCTTAATTGTTGAAGGTAACATTGTTTCTTTCATGGTGTACCTTGCCCCAGCGTAAGTAGTTCTATATTTTACGTACATTCGTCTTTCCATATATCGTAACATATGATTCAGAAATTAAAGTATGCTGTAATAGCTACGTATATTAATAGTAGCTATGTACTATACATTTTCCAGGCCAACATTTTACAAGATATACAAGACGAAATCGACTCAAGAGTTTCAATCCGTTCCATATGTGGTTGCATTACTTAGCTCAATTCTGTGGATATATTATGCCTCACTTCAATCAAATGAAGTCCTTCTTATCACTATCAATTTGGTTGGCTGTATAATTGAGGCTTTTTACCTCGCCATGTTCGTTGCTTATGCACCCAAGAAAGCCAGGGTACGTGTAATTCTCAAAACACACAAAAGTACTGCCTCATCATCATCATCATCATCATCATCATTATTATTATTATTATTATTATTATTTAGAACTATTTTGTATAATTATTTGACATTAGGTTAAACTTGTTTTGCAGAATCTAACTATGAAGCTTTTCTTGAGTCTCAATATTTGTGGAGTTGGATGCATATTTATTTTCACCCACTTTATGTTGAAAGGATCCCAACGCATTCGGATTGTTGGGTGGATATCAGTAGCAATTTCTGCCAGCGTGTTTATTGCACCTTTGAGCATAATGGTATGTATAATTTTCAATAGTATAAACTCAGCATTTTTTGGAATATTTTGCATGTGAATAAAAATGAGTTTATGTAATTTGCAGAAGAAGGTGATTCGCACGAAAAGTGTGGAGTTTATGCCGGTTTCATTGTCACTAGCCCTGGTATTAAGCGCTGTGATGTGGTTTAGCTATGGTTTAATGCTCAAAGACTTCTACATTGCGGTAATTTGTTAATTTGTTCTTCTCAAGATTACTTCAGAATCATGCATGCATGAATGTTTGTCCAGAAATTAAAGAGGGTTAATACCACTCGACTCATGTACATGACTGGATGTGATCTTTACTTTTTTCCTAATTATTTCTGTCTTTTTAAACGTGTTAGGTTCCCAACGTAGTGGGATTGATCTTTGGAGTGGCGCAAATAATATTATATCTGGCATATAGAGGCAATAAAGTACCTGCTGATGAAGCACAAAAGGAACTTCCCACTACAGTGTCAGTAGTAGAGCTCGAGCCGACCAAAGCGACTGAAACACAAAGTGATCAAACTGCCGTGATGAATATTGTTATTCACCACCCTCGTTGTGCCACAAATGAGCTCATACAAGAAAGGGTGGATATGCCTCCAATTTCTATTCAAGCTTAAGATTTTTATTTCGCACATATATATTATATATATACATACTGTATGTATAATATATGTCATATTATGCATGTGTACCCTATCTATATTGAGGTGTCTCCCTATATATGTGTACCATTCTTGAAATGGGTTGTATTTTAGAGTAACTTAATTAGTTCAATTTCCTATTAATAAAGCACTTAGATTTGTGTATTTATTGTCTCCCAAAGGATATTTTGTTCGTATGTCATCATAAGTCATAACAAAATAGTATGCATGTCGTGCAATTATCTACTAGACAGGGACATGAGTGCAAATACATAAATGTAAAAACTCATTGATTCCTTTCTAAACTAGCGACGTTGCTTAAGCAAAAAATGTTGTTGCGAAAATAAATTTCTTGAATTCTCTAATTTGCCCGTCGTGACAAAGTCTATAAAAGTTAAAGGGCTTTTTATAATTTCTGCCCGTTAACTATCCCAAAATTTAAGTTTTGCCCTTTTTTTAAACGGGCTTGAAAAATGCCCTATAATTTTTTTTTTTTTAATAAAAAGTGCCCGACGGGCTAAGGACTGGGCTGGCTCGAAGCCCAGTCGACGTGGCATCCCACGTGGCGTACGGACGACGACCACGTGGCGCCACGTCAAAATTTTTAATTTATTTTTTATTTTTTTCGTTGACCAAAGTTTATTTTATTCCTCCGACCACTCCGCCGGTACTCCACCTCCTCCAACCCTTACCCTTTCCATTCCACCACCCCCTCCGTCGCTGATAATAATCATCAACAACAATATTATCCACCACCACCACCACCACCACCCACCAATAATTATCATCAACAATATCATCCACCGCCACCGGCGACCACCAATAACAATCATCAACAATATCAGCCACCGCCACCTGCAGCCACCGGTAATTATCATCAACAATATCAGCCACCGCCACCTGCAACCACCGGTAATTATAACCAATACAACAATTACAACAATAATAACAACTCCCACTACCCTACGCTGCCGATCAGTTCTCCGGTACCAATTTCAATCACCCTAATCAGTACAACAACAGCAACAATTATAATCCCCAATCCTCACCTCCCGCCACTTACAACCCCCAGCCCCCTGCCTCCGCCGTTCCCGCCACCGCACCCAAATTCGATATCCAATCCTCCATTTCCTCCACCGCTCAGCCCCCGCAGCGCTCCTACGGCTACTCCTGCGCCGAGGAAGCCGCTGCCGAGCGCCGTCGTCGTAAGCACTGCCTCCGCATCGAACCCCCTCTCTACGCTCTCCGTTCCAACTCACCTCCCACTCCCCCTAATCCAACGGACCCCGAGAAGCCCCGCCTGCCTGACTCTACTTCCGCCCTCGTAGGCAACCGACTCAACCTCCACAACCGCGTCCAATCCCTCATCCGCGCGGGCGACCTCGATGCAGCTTCGTACGTTGCACGACAATCCTTGTTTCAATACGTCCGCCCCACCGTCTTCACTTGCAATGCCATCACTTACAATGTTGTTTCGTATAATACCTTATTGTCTGAACAAGTGAACATGCTGAGCTGAGGGTTTGATATTTTGTGGTGTAATTTTGTCCACGTCCTTAGCTTCATTAGGTTATAAATTTGACGAGGGGTAATTTTGTAATTAAACTTTGGTCAACGAAAAAAAAAACTGACGTGGCGCCACGTGGTCGTCGTCCGTACGCCACGTGGGATGCCACATCGACTGAGCTTCGAGCCAGCCCAGTCCTCAGCCCGTCGGCCATTTTTTATTCAAAAAAAAAAGTTATAGGGCATTTTTCAAGCCCGTTTAAAAAAAGGGCAAAACTTGAATTTATGGATAGTTAACGGGCAGAAATTATAAAAAGCCCAAAGTTAAATAATACTAGTATACTACCTCCATAATACTTGATTTTTTTTTAGAGATCGCTCCTTAATTCCAGCAACCTGACTATCTTCCTTAATTATGAGATTTAAACCTTAGTCCTTTACTTATTATCAAATCTTCTTATCTAAGCCCTCAATGTCTTCGATTTTGTAATTTTTATTTTAAATATTTTTTAAATTTTGCTCATACATCCATAATTTTTAGAAATAATAATATTGATAATCTAATAATAAAATTATACATCAAGCTTAAAAGTTTCCTGGTTTCTTAACTTTTCTAATGTCAATTTGGTTTCATATTTGTTGTTTTGCTACAACTTGCACATGCTACGAAATTATTTGGATTCAATTATATGATATTTGTAAAGTTTATCTTTTCTTTTGTAATTCAATTACTGGGTGTTGCATGTTAATTGATTTTCAAAATTAACTGATTATTAGTCAAGGTTCACAACAAGCCTTGTTGTAGTACCTAGTATATTTTTTCTAACCCACTGCAAGATTTCAGGTCATTAGCCACCACCCATTCAGTCGCTAATGACCTAAAAATAGCCGCTAATGAGTTATTAGCGACCGCCCGACCGTCGCAAATTGACGGTCAATAATACCTCCGTCGCGAATGACTCGCGTCGAAATTTTGGTCGCTAATGACGGCTTGGCAGTCACTATTGTTATTCACGTCAATAATGACCGAAAAGTGGCCGCGACTAATATTTTAACGTTGAATATTAGTAGTGACCGTTCGACGGTCACTACAGAAAACAAAAAAAAAAAAACGAACTCAAAAAATCTCCGGAATATTATTGATTTGTATCAACAATACGAGCATTGTTGTGATGTGTGCTAAGAAGATGGATGTTTAAGATGTGAATTGAAAAAAAAAAACATTGAAGATATGAATATAATTTTATCATTTCATTTCTTTTGAACTCTTCTTCTTTTGCTTCAAACTATGAAGTTATGCATAAGATTGTTTGAAGAAAATAAGAAAAAAGCTTAAAAGAAATGAAAGGAAAAACTATAAAAAGTTTGAAGAAATGAAAACTTTGAATAAAACTTTGGAGAAATGAAAAGATTGGAGACATGAAAAATTTGAAAAAAAAATGTCTGAGGAGTTGTATGTTGGGTTAGTTTGAAGATGAAGGTAAAAATGAGGAACTATTTGTAGATTGTAGATTGAGTTTTTTAATTTCACATTTTGTGAATTTCATGTCAATCCCAACCATGTGTTTGACGGCCTAGCCGTCACAAATAGTTAAAAAAATTTAAATTTTTGGTGTTCGCCAAAATTTTCAAAAATTGACGCAATATAGCAACGCCTTGGCCATCACTATTAAGCTTTGAGTATTAGTAGCGATGGTTTGTCGTCGCTATTGTTCTTCAAATATTAATAGTGCGACCGTGCCGTAGCTAATGACCTTTGAAGGTTAACAGCGACGGCCTGACCGTCACTGATATCCTAATATATTCTTTTTGGTGGATTACCTTGTACAATCTTGATTTATATATTATTTAAGTAAAACAAACTCGTAATATATGTGAAATGAAGTAATACGTAAGTGGTATACTAGTATATAAGTAATCGAGGGGTTATATATTGCTAAATAACTTCTTACGATTGAAGTAACAAACTTGTAATTATATATTCGTTTATGATCTACAATTAATCTTACAAGTTGTTATCGTGCCTCATATGTGGTTGATGTGCGTTACGACGTGATGTTACAATGTTTAATTAGTATCTCATATAAGTATGTATATATATAGTATTAACGTACACCGTCATTAGGTATTAGTGTCATTATGAGTCGGCCTATAAATAACGCTTGATTGTACAATTTAATAAGTAATTTGTGTTTATTCAACTAATTAGTACTTGTTATTGATGTAATTGATGACAAACAACCTATTACATGTGAAATAATCGTTCAAAAAGTGTAATTTAGAAAATGCGGTCACTGATGTTAGAGTATTTATGCGACTGCCATGCCGTCGCTAATGACCCTTAATAGTGATGGCTCAGCCGTCAATACTGTTAAGGTAGTTATTTGTGATGAAAAATTCGTCGCTAACTTGGATAGTGGGATGTGTGACTGGATTTTGGTCGCTAACAGTGCTAGCGACATAATATCAGTCGCTCATGTGTAACGACCGCATTTTCGTAGCAAATTTCGATAAAAAATGACATGAAATCTTGTAGTGACCATACGACGCGATTTTGAACTGGCACTACAAGACTAGCCGCCCTTTTCCAACGGAAAAAGGGCGACCGAAATGCTAACTGAAGGAGTTGCGACCATTTGCGATCGAAAACCGGTTGCAACCATCAATTGTGACTAGAATTCAGTCGCAACAACCATTTGCAACCAGAATCCAGTCGTGAACCTTTGGCGGGGCAATTTTTCACCAAAGGTGTTGCCCTAATTTTGGCCCAGTAGGGCCGAAAGTAGCGACTGGGCTGCGGTGGCTACTACTAGTATTAGCAACCATAACCCGATTACTAATGGGGGAGGTATTTATAGAAATACCTCCCCCCGCTTCTCTCATTCTTGTTATTCACTCTCTCATTTCCCCCTCTCTCTTGTGACTGCCCGAAGCCCTTCTAGCCACCGAAGCTCCATCGAAAACATTGGTTTTGTAAGTTTTTTTCCCTTTTTTTTATTTATGTAGTTATTGTTTAATAGTAATTTTATATGTAAAAACTTGTTAGTTTGGTATTTAAATAGGGATAAAAATATCAAGAACCCCAACCTATTACCACTTTTATGCGTTGCCCCTTCAACTAATTTGATAAGCACTTTGGTCCCTGAAGTAAGGGGTGTCTGTTCGATTTGCCCTAGTGGTGTTTTTCGGCGAAAAAAACGTCGGAATATTCCTTTCACGTGCGACTCACGCGTGTGTCAGAAAGGTATTCCCGTACTAAATTATGGGAAAATTTTGTTTAAGCATTTCCCCCTCAAACTATTACTTTATGTGCGTCTTGCCCCCGAACTATTTGAATATGCCCCCTGCCCTATTTATGTGCGATTTGCCACCTGAAGTATATTTTGCAGTAATGGAATATTTGAGCGGTTGTTATATAGGGTTGCATACAACTCATGTGTAGCCATTTGGGATATGCATAGCAATGTTATACAGTAGCAAGGGCAACCTGAATAGTGGAGAGCTTTGTAATGTACTCAATTAGAGTGAACATGAACCTTGTTTTTCTCACGCTAAGAGCTGTCCAACGCAGGTTCCCACTTGTCTGTTTCGAAAGATCGTGGGTCGTCTGCCATCTCGGAGTCTGCTGAGTCCTCGGGTTCTTTAGACACCAAGTATTGCCCTAAGGCTCATGGGAGTCTATCTGCTGTTGATGCGGATGTGGTGACGGCGGAGGCGGAGGAGGGGACTAACTCCAAAGGTACACCCTAACCTATGGACCCGGTGATGGCTAAAGATTTTGCCTATCACTTTATGCCTCCTTTTGTCACCACTATTGATTTTGGGCTGTTGCCAATATCTTCGTTTAACCTGACAGATAAGGCGCATGCCGTAGGGAGTTCTTTAAGGAAGCGGAAATGAGGTCGATATAGGGGCGCGTCGTCTTCGAGGAAGGATACGGGAAAAAGGGGTGATTGACCCCGTTCCTGTTGTAAAAGACTGCTGCTCTGAATCTCCCCCAAAGAGGGGCAAGTTTAAGCCTACCCCCGAGGAGGAAGAGTTTCTTCATACTCCCGTTGTGCCTTCTATATTTATTAAGGGATACAAGGATCCTGCCCACTACACATCTTTTGTTAGTGGGATCGTTAATCCTGGGGATCGTGAGATCCTAGAGGGCTATAGCGATACTGCTTTGTGGGAGCATTTCTGCCAGAGCGTCTCCGAGGTAATGCCCCTTATTATTGGTGTATACTTTGACTTATGTTTGTCGCATGTCTCGTGACCCTTCTTTTTCTTTTGCAACTTATTGTGCTTGGAGTCGCGCTAGGCACGTATAGGGCCAGCTCGACTATCCTAAAGGCTGCGACGGAGGAGCTTGATGCTCTATGTGCCTCGCTTAGGCATGCTCGTGAAGAAACTGCTCGAGACTTGAGGGACTTGAATAGTTGCCTGAAGGAGGCTATAGCTAAATTCGATGCTAAGGCTAAGAGGTGGGAGCAAAAGGCGAGAAAAGCCATTCGGACCGCAAAGCAGATCAACCCGCTTCGAGAAGAACGAGATCATTTTCTCCGCCAACTCGATGATGCAAGGAGAGAGCTTCAGGGGGGCATGACCAGTGCCCATCTTAACTTGGCTTGGCCGCCTCGAAACCATATGCTAGCGTCCGGGACGAGGGACCTCGTTAGGATCGGATACGGGATGGCGGTTTCCTCCTTCGCCTTTCTCCCTGGTGTTCTGAGAGTTCCCTCAGAACTCGCATTTCCGAGACTGGAATTTTTCTCTACCTCATCTGGTACTGCTTCGTCGAACCCTCGTAGGGCCCCTTCCGGAGCTGTGATTATGCTGGACCCGACAGAGCTATTTGCTGAAGAGCGTCGGGCCTAGATCAAGGCCGGAAAGCGCCCTGCAAATGAGTAGTTTTTTGCCGGGCGTTGCCCTTTTTTTTCTTTTTTGTATGTCGCTTTGTATGGGCGTAGTCCCGTCAATTCATGTTTTCTTTATGGTCGTGTTAGACCTGTTAATGGAAGATTACCTTTTGCCTCTTGTTATGATGAGTCGTGAGACTATAAAATTTATCGAACGTAGTTATTTTATTGCCAGTAGTATGTTTGCTCTTACATGGGTATAACCGCTAAGTCAAAATACAAACATACTAACTACACGAACAAAATTGAGTCGTCGTAAGGGGTCGACTATAGAGCGCTTCAAAGGTAATACTTCTGAAGATTAAGGCTGTTCCAAGCTCGTGTGAGCTCTTGGCCATTCACATCCTTAAGTAGAAAGGTGGCAGGCCCGAGGATCTTAGAGATCTGATAGGGGCCTTCCACTTTGGGTCCAGCTTGCGAACGTTCTTGGAGGTCTCTTCTCTTTTTAGGACGAGATCTTTGACTTGGAATGAACGAGGCTGGACCTTAGTATTGTAGTACATGGCCATGCGGGATTTATAGAATTCTGCATGGGTGGCAGCTCTAAATCGCCTTCCTCTAGAAGGTCTAGGGCTAGGACGAGGTCGGCGTTGTTCTGAGCCTTATCGTATTCCTGGACCCGCAGACTTTGCTTCACTACCTCGAAGAGGACTATCGACTCAGTATCGTAGACGAGGCTGTAGGGGGTCTCACCCGTTGCAGCCCGTGGGGTAGTGCGAAAGGCCCATAGCATACCGGGGACTTCTTTGACCCACTTCGACTGGTATTGATCAAGACGGGCCTTTAACATTTCTATTAGGGTTTTGTTAGTTACCTCTACTTGGCCATTACCCTGGGGTATCCGACTCCTGTAAAGAGGTACCTGATCCCTCATTTGTCATACCATTTTCCAACGAGGTTGTTGCGGAACTTCAAGACGTTGTCTCTCACCAGTTGTTGTGGGACTCCGAAACGAGTCAGGATATTTCTCTAGAGGAAGTTTATCACGACTTGGCTGGTGATCTTAGAGAGAGGTTCCACTTCGAGCCACCTGGTGAAGTAGTCGACTGGTACTAGCAAGAACTCCTTTTGTCCCCTGTCAGGGATCATGGCTCCCACGATGTCTATTTCCCATCGGGCAAATGGACAAAGGACATTGTCCGGTTCCCAAGGGACTGCTGGTTGATGTCTCATGGGGGCTTGCAGTTGACATTTACGACATTTTCGGGAGTAGTCTTCGCAGTCGACTGCCATAGTAGGCCAGTAGTATCCTTGACGGATAATTTTGGCTGCCATGGTCCTTCTGTCAGAGTGGTTCCTGTAGCATCCATCGTGTATTTCTTTTAGGATATGTTGTGCATCTTGCTTGTTAACACATCGGGAGGTCGGATAAGACCATGACCTTTAGAATAGAACCCCATTTTGTATGTAGTATCGTGCGGTACGTCGATACATGGTTCGTTGCTTGGCTCAATCATGAGAGATTTTTTTGGGATTCTTAATGAAGTCGATGATCTAGGCCATCCAATCTTCCTCGATGGGTGCGACCATCTAAATTTCTTCCTCCTTACTCTGTCTTTTAGGTCTTGGAGCTGAGAATAAAGTTATCCTCCGACTACTGATGATTTGAGCTTGGATGGCGAGCTTAGATAAGGTGTCGGCATATTGATTTTCTGATCTGGGGATCTGCTTCATTGAGAATTCTTGAAACAAGGTCGTTCTCGCCATGAGCGCTTCCAAACACTTCTTCATGTTTTCTTCGCGAGCCTCGTAGGTCCCGTGGATCTACTGAACCATGAGCTGAGAGTCGCTATGGACCAGTATTCTTCATATTTTTGCCTCGCTAGCCAGGCGCATTCCCAGTAATAGGCCTTCATATCCAGCCACGCTGTTGGAAACGGAGTACTCCAGCCGCACGGAGAATTCTAGGACAGTCTCTGACTCATTTAGACATATTTCTTGAAGATTATGCCTACTCCTCCGTGGGTGTTTGTGGATGACCCATCGATGTAGAGGTGCCACAAGGGTTTGGGCTCGTCCTCCTCAGGCTCTTTATGCATTTCAGTGATAAAATCGGCTAACACTTGGGCCTTGATAGCTGGTTGGGGGTAATAGGTGATGTAAAATTCCCCTAACTCGATGGCCCACTTGATCATTCGTCCTGACACCTCGGGGTTGTTGAGGATGGTTCAGAGAGGGTGTTCTATAAGGACAGTGATTGGATGGGCCAGGAAATAGCCCTAGATCTTTCGAGTTGCAAAAACGAGGGCTAATCTGACCTTTTCCACGCGAGAGTATCGGGTCTCAGCATCGAGGAGGGTCTTGCTAACCTGATATACGGGCAAATGCTCCCTCCCTTTAGCTCGAACCAGAAATGCGCCTACTAATTCTTTTCCCACGACTAGGTATAAGAAAAGCATTTCCTTGGGGACGGGTTTCACCAGTAGGGGCGGTCGGACCAAATACTCTTTTAGTGCTTTGAAGGCTTATTCACATTGGTCGGTCCACCAGAACTCCTTTATATTCCTGAGAATTATAAAGAGGGGGGGGGGGGGGGGGGGCTTTCTGGGAAGAGCGAGAGATGAATCGGCTTAGCAAGGCCATCCTACCTGTCAGTTTTTGGACGTCCCGTACAGTGTTTGTGACTCCATGTTAGGAATATCCTCAGTGTTTTCTGGGTTGACCTCGATCCCCTTTTGGGTAACAATGTAACCTAAGAACTTTCCCCCTCGGATGCCAAAAGAGCACTTCCGAGGGTTGATCTTCATTCTGATTTTTTCTATGATTCCAAAGGCTCGAGCGTGGTCCTCCTCCTGCTGGATTTTTACGATCATGTCATCAACATAGACTCCATGGTTTCGTCGATCAACCCCTCGAACACGAGGTTGACTAACCTTTGGTACATGGCGCCAACGTTTTTGAGACCAAAGGGCATGACTAGGTAGCAGAAGGTCCCGATGTCTGTGATGAAGCTGGTCTTCTCTTGGTCGTGGCTCGCCATCGGGATATGATTGTAGCCTTGATCCCCGTCCATGGTGGACAGAAGGGCACAACCTGCCGTGGAGTCAACTAGCATATCGATGATGGGCAAAGGATAACAGTCCTTAGGACAGTCACTGTTAAGGTCGGTGAAGTCCATGCACATGCGCCATAGACCCACCGTTTTCCAAACTAGGACCACATTGGCCAACCATTCTGGATATCTGACCTATCGGATCTGGTGGAGGTCTATTAGTCGTTGCACCTTAGCTCGAATTACCTTGTTTCGTTCTGGTCCCATGTTCCTCTTTCGTTGTTGGACTGGCTTGGCTGTGGGGTACATGTTGAGTTCGTGTACATATACTTCTTGGTTGATTCGCCCAAGGGCACCGTCCTACCAGGAAAAGACATGATGGAACGCCCTGAGGGTAGTGGTAATGGCTTTTTCTGTATCCTCCCCAACTCGTGTACCGATCTTTACTGTTTTGCCCTCAACGCCTTCCACCGGTTCTATCATTTGGAGTTCTTCTGTAGGCTGGACTCGGATCTCCTCCAAGCAGGCCTGTTTGTTTGAGGGCAGTGCATCAGGGTGGTCAGACTCGATCGGAAAAGTGTTCATGTGGCATTCTCGTCCTAGGATCTGATCTCCCTTGAGTTCTCCTACCCCATAAGGGGTGGGAAATTTGACTTTCAGATGGAGGGTGGATGAACCCACTTCGAAGGTCCGAAGAGTGGGTCGTCCATAGATGGCGTTGTACGTTCGTGAGGGAGCGTCTGCTACCCAAAACTTTGTGGGCTCGGTACAGTGTATGGTGCCCTCTCCCCATGACATTGGTAGAATTATGATTCCCACTATTTGGCATTGTTCTCCAGAGAACCCCACGAGGGCTCCTCGATTATCTCCATCCGACTCTGCAAAGCGCCCAGAGCCAGGAATGTAGGCAGAAAAAGGATATTGACTGAGCTTCACATGTCTACGAGTACTCTTCTGACTTCAGTTCCTAGTATGGTAGCCATGACCACGAGTGGGTCTTCATGGGGGTATACGATACCCATGAGGCCTTCTAGTCCGAAGGAAATAACCGGTTGGTTGGCTACCTTGAAGGTGAAGACTTCTAACTTATTATCAGCATTCTGAGCTTTCCGAATGTAATTTTGCCTTTGTTCCATGGTCATAGACAATACCCTTCCCTTGATCATGTTCACAGTTTGACCCGTAGGGGCGTTATCGCAATATACACGAGGAGGTGGAGGCAACTACTCTTGTTCTACAGACTCTGACTTATCGTCTTCTTTGGGCGTCTGAGACCTCTCATTTTTCTTCCTTGGTGCCTCCTCGTGCCCCTGCTTTTTTACGGGGTTACGTTCGTCAGGCACCACATACTTCTCCAAGTAACCTAGCTTCAAGATTCTAGCGATCTCCCATTGGAGGTGGATGCAGTCTTTTGTCAAGTGCCCGTACGTCCGGTGGTACATGCAAAAATTTCATGTATTCTTAAGCCTTTGGACGTCTCTCACAGTCCGAGGCCACTTGAAGTAGCATTCTTCCCCCACGATGGTGATGACTTGCATGAGGGATATTGTCATGCTAGGTAAGGGTTCCGGGTCCAATTCTTTCTTGGCCCTTTCCCTTTTACCTCCTCCCTTATCGTCTCTTTTTTCTTTCCATTTGGAGGGGGCTGGGGCCCTTGAGGCCTCGGCGGTATCCAAGGTCTTGTGTGTTTCCTCCATCTCTATGAAAGATTTCAATTTTTTCAACAGGTCCTCTATGTTGATAGCTCGATTCCTCATAAGGTAGTTGGCGAAGTCTCCTGGAAGTAACCCTCGAACGATGATGTCGGAGAGCATTCTTGGGTTGAATCGGGCCACTTCTCCCATGGCTTGAGCGAATCGTCGCATGTATTCCCGAAGGGACTCGTCCACGTTTTGGCGGACGTTGAACAGGTGACCGCAAGTCTTCAAAAAGACCCTAATGTAGGCAAATTGTCTTAGAAAAATCTGGGATAGTTGTTTGAGACTGTGGATGGTTCCTGGAGGCAGGTGGGAGAACCAAGATTGGGCCCTACCGGTAAGTGTCGTGTGGAAGATTCGGCACATGGCGTAGTCAGGAGCCGATGACATGCCCATACATGCTAAGTATTGGTTGATGTGGTTACGAGGGTCGCGGTCAGTACTTTCTCCAGCATAACTTGGAAGTCCAGCGGGCTTCATAGTTAGGGGGATTTGAGGTTCAGCGATATAAGGTGCGAACGACGATCCATGGTAGGCCGCCTCTTTGCCTGGGTTAAGGTTGCAACGAAGTCCTCGTAGTTCTCTTTGCATCTACTCCATCATGCCACCTAGCAGAGCATCCAGGGTTGGTGAGCGCTGGCGTCTCCCAACAAGCTCAGGATAATAGGGATCATGAAGGTCAGGAGCATCCCAGACGGCCCTTTGAGGACGAGGTGGTATGGGAGGCTCTCCTCCTCACGGTACGTCGACCGAACTTGCAGTATCCAGTGAGAGTTATCTCCTTCTACGTCAAGAGGGGATGTACGGACGTCGCCTTATGATAGTCCTTCTGACCAGGCCCTTGGAGGTGGGGGCCGATTGGCGACGCATAGGGTTTCTTCGCTCCTTGGAGCGTACTCTATTACGACCTCGATCGTTTTTGGAGGCCGTGGCACCATTTCGGTTGAAATGAGTGAACATGTTGTGATACATGTCCAAGGGCACCTATATGTAATCCATGGTGTGTCCCACTCCCGTGTGTACCTATTGGTGAGCCGATGGTACGGGAGCTTCATCAGCAGGTGGTGCTGGGGCTTCAGGGGGAGGCACAAGACCACCTGGATGTGGGGCCTCCTCAGGAGGAGGTGGAAGACTTAGCTTCCTCTCCATTTTGTTGTCGTGGTTCTCCATTGATTTGACTTCAGTATTGGATCGTGAGGACGCTTGCACCGGTACTCTTCCCACAGACGGCACCATTTGGTGAGGCAATATCATCCGGGCCCGAATAGTCAAGATATTTGGGGATATTGTTACTCAAGTGTTTTTATTCGAAACGCCAATCTTGAGTTTGAGGAAAGGAGGCACGATATTTTTATTAAGTACTTTGAGTGAAGTACAAGAGGGTCGTGTGAAAGACACGAGTGAGAGCTAGAAAAATGCGATAAATTCTAAGTTCAATAAAGTGATAAAGTGTGGAGAGTGCTCCTGCTATGTTTTTTTCGTGTGGAGTGGAGTTTGTGCTTTTTCTTGAGTTTTGACTTTCCATCTTCTTGCTGAAAATGGGGACTATTTATAGTGCAAGTCCCAATGGTCTTTGGGCAATAGGGACTGGTCTTGCCGTCTTTGCTGGTGTCCAATGGTGTGAAGGCCTTTTGCACCAATGGGTTCATCTGTCCGGGCGTGGCCAATGGCAGATGATCCGTCTGAGTGAGCAATGATGATATCTGCTCCAATGGCCTTCGATGGTGGTATTAACCAATGCATGTGATTAGGTCTGCGCCAATAGATAGTCTGCACCAATGGTGCTTGTTGCTTTCTGCCTCAATGAATGAGTTGGACCAATGGGGTGTGATCTTTCCTCATTATTAGGGTGGTTGGGACGGAGGGAGAATTGATGACGAGTAGTGCGGCTTTCGAGTTGAGTCGGAGGTCGGAGTTGGTTCTGAGTAATCGAGTTGTTCTTGTGGGTCGTTTATCTAGAATGAGACCCTTGAGGGTCATTCATCGATGTGAGCTGCGTCCTTGGATTATGGTGGGTATTTGACTTTGCCTTGCCTTCACTCGTGTCCTTAATGTGTATTATGTGCTCATGTTTCCTCAATGTTGGCTAAGTGTTGATGATGGTTCCTTGGGCATTTTGAATGCTTCGGGGAGTACTATTTCTCCGGGCCGAGGGATCTCAGGTCTTTCGTCGTGGATACCCAGATTCTAGGTAGGTGTCAGGTCGTTGAGGGAAACGTGTTCGAGTCTTTGAGGTCTCACCGTATCCCTTTAAAAGGCGTTGGTTGAGTTTGGGAGTACCTTCTCCGAGTGTTTAGACCGAGTACCATTTGTGGGTATTTTCTGATCGTGACTCAAGGGTGCCTTCTCTAGAATCCAGACCGTCGGCTTCTATTCGGGTGATGGTGGTTGTGGCTTTTACGTATCTCCCCGTAAGACAGTAGATAATTTTTTGTAGGGTACCCATTTTTTCGCCCCTCTCCGAGGGTGGGGCAGATTATGCATCATCAATATCCAATCATTTATATCTATCATAATGATTCATAATCATGGTGATTCCCCGATATTTTAATCTCATCTACTTGTTCTTGAACTGTGCAAAGAGCAACGGACTATGTTCGGGACATGTAGCTCAAGGCGCAATGGATATTATCTGGTTTACTATCTTATTTGTTTATTTGTTACACCCATTGGAATGCCTTTGGGAAGTTGGGCCCAGAAATTGATTTGAATTACTACTGAGCATTAACGACTGTCGGTTTAAGTAATTTTGCTTGATACCCATGTATCTAGGCACCACTTACAGTCAAGAGTTGGCTATAACTTGCGTGGTGGATCGACATGGACTCGAGCATGTCTCTTGATTCGTTTGCGAGGTCGCTCCTCGTCGAGAGGTATAAGATAGAATATTAGAAGTCGTAAAGTTGGATTTGTTTACTGCTAAGTACAAGTTCATTAACTATTCTATGAAAATTCCAGTACCATTGCTACATCAAATTATCTAGTTGAATTGTTTCTACCAGTAAGATCACTCCTCGAAATGTATCCATTAAATCACAATTCATTCTTGCATTGCGAGTTCTTTTATATGAATATCACTAAGTCATTAAAGACTTATTCCTCGTTTCTTGTGTCCATTCCTCAGGATAAAAATCAACATGGCAGCATGGATCAAGGATATAATTGTTCAAGCATGCATTTTGGAATAGTTATGTTTTGTCACCAGTGCATAACCATTAAAATTATCACATTGTTTGTAATACCAAGACATCCGATGTATATATCAAAATATATTTTATAAAACATGTATGGTTTCTGATCCTGAACAAGTGAGACCCCTTCCTATGAGTTGCGATTTAGTATGGGTTGGAGAAAGTGGTTGGCCACCACTGAACCAACTCGGATCGGAGCATGGCTCATGGGCCGCGACCGTCACAAGTACCTTATGAGGTAACATATTCTCAGTCTTTGGGTCCATACCATCTTTAGAAAACCTTAAGGACTTCTCACAAGCGGCATTACTAACTCTATGCATGGTCTTGTATGTCAAGAACTTGGCAACTCACTGCAGCACAGTTTTCGGCTTCTTACTATGCATTTGAACGTCTCTCAAATGCATCAATTCGTAGAGCTCCGTCACATCGGAATTAGGATCTTCGTTGCGCACCTCTCCATCAACAAATTGACACCCATATGCATCCATGGCCACTTCTCTGAACAAATTATCAACGTGGACCGGACTATCTACGTGAATATTAGCGGGTGGTGAATCGTTTAAATATGATGTGAATGCCCTGGTCGCCTCCTCTCTGTGCAAGACCCATACACAATATTGATACGTAAAGCCCGACTTATAAAGATGACTACGGACTACGTTTTGATCAAAAAAACCTTAAATTGTTGCATTTCTGGCACAGGCACCTAACACGGTTTCTTAAATCTAAGTATTTTTAGCTGCGAGGCATATTATATGAAGGAACGAACCTCAACCACGTAACGTTCTTTTAAATAACTATTGTTATCTAATATATCGTACATCCAAGATCTATCAACGAGATAATCAATTTTTAATGTAAGACATTAAAAAATAAAAAATTACAATTAATTCTACTAATCAATATCATTTATATAAAATACCACAAACATGTTATAAAATAATGAAAGCAAAGAAGTGAAGGATATACTTACTTGTTGTAGCGCAGAATACCCGTTATCAAGTATTATGAGTGAACGACCCTCATTGCATTTACGATAATAGTTGAAAATCATGGGTACCTTGGCCAATGTTGGTTGGAATGAATTCTCAAAATGAATGGGGGAGGCTATTTATAGGGACAACATACTTATTTGCCACCAGAATCCGGTCATAACTAGTAACGGCTATGGCTAGTTGTGACCTCAAAGTCCTAGCCGTTACTAATTTGAAAAATAGCAATAGCAACCGCTATGTGGTTGCAATTTAGGGTCATTTGCAACCGCATACATGTGGCTAATAATATTTGTTAACCCTAAAAAATAAATAAGGGATTATACAAGTTAAACAAAAGATTAACCCTTAAATTAGGGATTAATCCCAAGGGCAATATTATCGTCACGAACACTCTCGTATGTCACATACCCTACTATGGTATGACGTGGCACCCGAAGAGATAATAGTCCCTCGGAATTCACATATCCTACTAAGATACGACGTGGCACCCGAGTGGACACCCAAGCGTCCCTTGGAAAGTCAAGATGAACAAAAATTAGATATCAACGTGGCATCGGAAAAAGAGTAAACCCCGATGGATCCACGCGACCCTGATATCCATCACTGCGCCAAGAGGGACCACTATACGAGAATACTTCCTTGCTGAACACTCCCAAAGCCCTCGGAATCATCACCCCGAAGGCTAAAATTCATAAAACAACGTCCTACTCAAATCACCAATCACCAAAGTCACTTACCCCGAAAGCCCAAGCCAAGAAGGTTACTCAGCCAAAGACAGGAAGCCCTCGGAGAATGATTCCCGAAGGAACCACTACTCTCAAGACGACCAGAAACGCTCGGAACCCATCCATATACAAGAATACAGCCTTACATGCAAATTGACGCTCTCGGAGCCCACCTCACAAGCCTAGAGAAACAAATATGTCCCTCGGAGAACTCTACCAGAGAAGCCGACGAGGAAATAGTTGTCCCCGGAATAGAGACCTCCTCGGACACCCACTCCACTTCAACTAGTGAACCTCCTCATGAAATCCAGCCCCTCGGAGAAAAGAAAACAGAAGATTCAGTCCATCAAAGAGAAGAAAACAGAAAAAACAGCCCCTCGGAACTCCCCGCAGCCCTCAGACAAGATAAGGATCATCCTAGTCAGCACTTTGTCAACAAGATATACCTTATCTTTTAGAAGGACACTTGTAACACATGCAGCATTACACTTGTAACACATGCAGCGCATTCATAGTGACATAAACACCCCCTATACCTATATAAGGGAAAAGGAGGATAGACAAGGAGGAGGACATGATATACACTAAAACTCACCCAGAAAAAGCATAAGATCATATTTATGCTCCTCGGGAGTAAGGAATTCAGTGAATAAAGGAAGGATATTTTCGTAATTTTCCCTAATAGTCAATTACTTTCTTTGAACCACGGATAACGGCGTTCCGAACTCATAAATAAATTGGTTAATCGGGTATTATTCCAAACCTGTTAACAAAATGGCGCCGTCTGTGGGAACGTCATAGAAGTTGTCCTCGAGCGTGTTCAAGAAAGCAAACCAACTATGGAAAATTTGTTTCACAGTGAAATCCACCCGCCCATCTGGACAATTCGGAGGAAACCGTAGCGAATCGCCGTTCCGACGAAAGGGACTTCATCAATGTTCCCCGATCCGTTTTTGAAAGACTAGTGGAAGCCACCGCTCGAGGTAATCACCAAGAGTTCGAGACTCCCCTGGAAACAGTCCCAGGATCTCCGCACCAAGGAGATTATCCCTCGGAACAAGGCGAAGTTTATGCAAGAGGGGCACAATGCCCTACTCCAATCTCGTGGTATCAGGAAACTCCTCGGAGGACGCTAATGCGTTATGATCATCTGGAAACTCCGAGGATGATCCAGAGGGAAGAAAGGTCTCTCCCCGTATATCGGCCTCCCCCTATTATTACTCCCAATGGAGAACCAACCTTATGGGGAATCCTTGAAGATCTACAAAAGGAAGTAGGAGATCTCAAGAGGACTGTAGGACCCAAGGAAGATCCGACGTTTAAGACATCTCCCTTCATTCCTGAAATAGCCTCTGCCCTGATTCCTTCAGGAATGCGGCCTATTAATGTACCATTGTACACATGAGAAGCCGACGGGAGAGATCCGCAAGATCATATACATCAATATTTGGCAGGAATGGACCTATCGTCTGCCCCGGACTATGTCCTATGCCGAGTGTTCCCTGTTACCCTCGGAGGACGAGCTCAATCTTGGTTTACCCATCTCCCTCCCAATTCAGTGGTCAACTTTGACCGATTAGCTCACCTGTTTATACGCCACTTCGCCTGTAACCGTAGGTATCCCAAATCGGCCACTCATCTTTTTACCATCAAACAACGAAAGGATGAATCTCTTCGGGAATATATAAAACGCTTCACGGACGAAGCGCTGGATGTTCCGAACGTTAGCCCAACCATTATGGCCGATATTCTGACACAAGGACTCCGAGCGGGAGAATTCTTCCGATACCTGATGGGGAATCATGTCACGGATATGAATGAACTCATGCAACAAGCTGAAACTCATATTCTTATGGAAGAAGCCGACCATACAAAGAGAGGACTGGAGAAGGATGACAATGAACGTCACGAGCAGACTGAAAAGGAAACTAAGACCAAAGAGAAGGGCAAAGAAGGAAAACCACCCCCTCGGAAGGACGATGGGGAGACGGTCAAGAAATTCCTTAAACCCGTGCCCCTTCCTCCGATGACCCTAGCTCCTGTGGAGGTACTCAACGTAATGCGGGGCAATGAAGAAGTGCGTTGGCCCCGGCCTGCCAAATTTCCCAATAAAGATAAGGATACGGGTAAGTACTGTAAATTCCATAAAACTTATGGACACACTACCGAGGAGTGTACTACCCTCCGAAGAGAAATACTTCGCGTTCTGGAGGCAGGATATCTGCATAACTACCTAAAAAGAAACAATCCCGAAGAGCCCAAAGCACATGTATGGAAAAGGCCCCGAAGAGGACCTGACGAGGAAGAGGATACTCCCCACCGACAGTCACGAGAACAAACCGCAGAACATCGGCGGAGGTCCCAAGAAAATACTAGAAAGCGCCAAAGATCCCCTCAAGAAAGAACCGCTGCGTCTCCGCGGCAATCACGGGAAAGGACCACAGGGTATCGGAACCTACCTCCCCCTCCCTACACGTACGAGGTCAACCCCTCCTCGGGACGGACGATCAACATGATAGAGGGAGGAGATATTTCCAGAATACCCCAGGGTAAGAAGACAAAATATCTCAAAGAAGCCAGACGAGCGGGACAAGGGCTCCCGGTATGCTCCGCCCAAGGGGCCAGATTACCAAATATTACTTTCGGACCCGAAGACCTGAAAGGTATAGTATACCCCCACGAAGATCCTTTGGTAATTGAAGCTACTATCTACGGATTTGGGATTCAGCGTATCCTCATAGATACGGGCAGCTCTGTGGACGTCTTGTTTTTTCCCACCTATCTAGCCATGGGATTGAAGAAGGAGCAACTGGAGGTGGCTGAAGTCCCTCTAGTAGGCTTCTCTGGCGAAGCCTGTAACACCCTCGGAACCGTGACCTTGCCAATGTCGTGGGGAGAAGGAGCCCTACGGAGAACGGAACCCACCAAATTTTGGGTGGTGGAGGCTTCGTCAAGGACATACAACGCTATATGCGGAAGACCCTCCATTCGGTCATTCGAAGCGATTCCCTCTACCCTCCACCTCAAGGTAAAATTTCCTACCATGGCAGGCATCGGAGAAGTCCGAGGAAATCAAGCTAGAGCCAGAGAATGCCGAATGAATGCCCTACTCCCCGAAAAGGACGAGAACCCCTCGGATAGTAGCAAAAAATGGAAAATAGAAGAAGCCCGAGTCCAACCCATCGAAGAGCTCAAGATGGTAGAACTCGTGGAAGGAAATCCCGCATGGGCGATCAAAATGGGCACTAATATGGAACCTGAGTTGGAAGCCCAATTGATATCCGTTCTAAAGGAATTTTGTCACCTTTTCGCATGGGAAGGAGGTCCCCCCGGACGGATCAGCAATAAGGTATGCCAACACTTCCTTAATGTAAAGCCAGGGGCCAAACCCATTCAACAAAAGAAGAGAAAAATGGGGCCCGAACGCAACAAGATTATCCGATCAGAAATTCAACGGCTTCTCAGCTTACGACAAATCCGAGAGGTCGTGTATCCCGAATGGCTGGCCAACGTGGTCTTGGTCCCTAAGTCGGGAGGAAGATGGAGGATGTGCGTTGACTTCACCGATCTTAATGATGCTTGTCCAAAGGACTGCTATCCCTTACCAAGCATAGACCAATTGGTCGACTCTACCGCTGGTTGTGCACTCCTGTCGAATCTGGATGGGGACCAAGGATATAATCAAATCCCGATGGCATTCCCGGACCAGGACAAAACCAGCTTTATTACGGATGCAGGTACCTTTTGTTATCTAGTCATGCCCTTTGGACTTAAGAACACAGGAGCTACATACCAACGATTGGTGAACCTCATGTTTGCGGGGCTCATCGGAAAAACCGTGGAAGTATATGTGGATGACACGGTCGTCAAAAGTCATTCCGCGAAAGACCATCCCGAGGACTTGCGAAAAACATTGGTTATCATGGATCGCTTTGGGATGAAGATAAACCCTAGGAAATGCTCCTTCGGTATCCGATGAGGCAAATTTTTGGAATTCATGGTTACCGAGAAAGGAATAGAAGTTAACCCCGAGAAAGCCGAAGCAATTATTGGGTTACCAACTCCCAAATCCATAAAGGACGTGCAAAAACTGACCGGGCGAATGGCCTCCCTCAGCCGATTTGTCTCCAAGTCAGCAGAGAAAGGACTCCCGTTCTTTAAAATCCTTCGGAATATCAAAGAATTCCAGTGGACCTCACGATGTGAACAAGCTCTCCAGGAATTGAAAAGCTATATGGTAAGACCACCCTTGCTGGTCAAACCTTCGCCCCAGGAGGAACTTTTCGTATACCTGTCCGTAGGAGAGGAGGCTATCGGAGCGGTATTGGTCAAAGAGCACGATGGGGAGCATCATCCGGTCTACTACGTTAGCAAAACTCTCCTCGGAGTGGAAACCAGGTATACTCTGATAGAAAAACTTGTACTCACTTTGGTTACCACGGCGCGTAGATTACGCCCGTATTTTCTCTCCCACCCGATCACTGTCCTGACTAAGCACCCTCTACGGGCAATTCTCAACAAACCCGAGACCTCGGGGAGACTGATAAAATGGGCTGTCGAGCTAACG
The DNA here is from genome assembly GCA_948329865.1 of Linaria vulgaris. Classification (NCBI taxonomy): domain Eukaryota; kingdom Viridiplantae; phylum Streptophyta; class Magnoliopsida; order Lamiales; family Plantaginaceae; genus Linaria; species Linaria vulgaris. Next base: position 83,010,365 of record OX415253.1, read on the forward strand.
GAGTATGATATCTCATATGCCCCGAGACCTTCCATCAAGGCCCAAGTGCTAGCAGACTTTGTGGTAGAACTTACGGGAATCGGAGTGGAAAGGAAAGAACCTATGTGGCATGTCTACGTTGATGGTTCCTCCGTAAATACGCATGGTGGAGCTGGAGTAATCTTGATTAACACGGAAGCCGAAGAGGAGGCGCTACATTTCGCGGTTAGAATTGATTACCCCGTATCCAACAACGAAGCTAAATATGAAGCCCTCCTTATCGGAATGAGGCTCGCTCGGGAAGGCGGAATACGAAAAATCCGCCTGCATAGTGACTCTCAGTTAATTGTCCAGCAAGTCTAGGGTACATACGAAGCCAAAGAAGAAAGGATGCAGAGTTATCTTCGAGTAGTCCATCGGGCTAAAGCATGGTTTGATGAGTATCAATTGGTGCAGATTCCCCGAGGGGATAACCAGGAAGCCGATGCCTTGTCCAAAATGGCTGCACAATTAACCACCATTTGTACTCGGAAAATCACTCTGTTACAAATGAGCGAATCAGAGAGGGCTGAACCTGAAGAGGTGAGCGCCACCACGACCAATTCCCCGATAAGCTGGATAACGCCCCTTAAAGCATTTTTGCAAGATCCTGAAGGATACTCCGAGGACAAATCTGTTCGACGGATGATGTCTAAGAAGACCATCCGATATTTCCTCAAAGACGGAATACTATTCCGAAGGACATACTCTTACCCTCATGCCCGATGCTTAAATGAAGAGGAGGCTCAACTCGTCCTGGCAGAAACTCACGAAGGGGTGTGTGGTAGCCATACCAGTGGCGGAAGCATGGCTGGACGGATAATTCGACAGGGTTATTATTGGCCCACGATGGCCAAGGATTGCAAAAACCATGCGGAAAAGTGTAAGTCGTGCCAAGCTTATGCCCCTCGGGTTTACCAGCCAGCGGCTCCGTGGGAACCCCACCTGACCGCATGCCCTTTCGCCAAATGGGGAATAGACATAATAGGTCCACTTATTCCCGATGTTGGTCAAAAGAAGTTCCTACTCGTGGCAGTAGACTACTTCACCAAATGGGTGGAGGCGGAGCCTTTAGCGCGAATAACTGCAGGGGCGGTCATTAACTTCTTGTGGAGAAACATTATGTGCCGTTTTGGGGTCCCTCGGAGCCTGGTAAGTGACAATGGCCTGCAATTTACTGACCAATGGTTAGAAAAATGGTGTGATCATTGGGAGATTAAACACCGTTTTGCTTCGGTGGGATACCCTCAAGCCAACGGACAAGTCGAGAGAACTAATCGCACTCTCCTGAAAAATATGAAGGCCCGACTCGACTGGCACAAAGCCAAATGGGTTGAAGAGATACCCGGCATATTATGGGCCTATCGGACCACACAAAATACCGCCACAGGCGAAACCCCTTTCAGCCTCTCTTATGGTTGTGAAGCAGTGGTACCCTCCGAAGTCTCGATCGAGAGTTGGCGAGTCAAAGAATACGAAGAAGTGGCCAATAGTGCTAACTTAGCTCTGGCCCTTGATCTCTTAGAAGAGAGAAGAATCCGAGCCGCCGTTCGGGCTGAAGAATACAAAACTCGGATGGCACGGTACTATAACGCCAAGGTAAAGATTAGAGCTTTTCAAGTAGGTGATTTAGTGCTAAAACGGGTCGGAGCTTCCAAAAATGTAGGCAAGCTTGAGCCCCGATGGGAAGGACCCTACAAAATAGCGGGAATTGTCGGACCCGCAACTTATCTACTTGCTAACTCCGAAGGCGCCACTCTTCGCAATACGTGGAATTCCTTCAATCTTAGAAAATACTATGCTTAATGTAACATCTTCATTGTTACATAAGTAAAACTGTTTGTTTATAAATAGATGGTTACGATACATTCGAATCCGATAGGGTACATAGGTTTGCAAAACAAAAATGGTAGCCTTACACAGGAAATCATTACAAGCAACCTAACCCCGAGGAGCCATCTACTAGATGGACAGTCATCGGACTCCAAAAGACCACCTACTACAAGTTAAATACTATCTACTACTCCTCTCGCAAAGGACGCTTCCCTTCTCGGATAAGGCGACGACGCTGCTCCTCGGATAGGGTTATTGGATCCGCCAATAACACGCCCTCGGATGCTACGGGACTATCTTCAGGAAAGATGGGATGAAGATTAAGCTCGGGAATGACCAAGTCCCTGGGGCACTCTGGCAATATTTGAACCGCATCCGTACCAAGTCGATACCCGATGCGGACCAGGTCACGAATCTCCTTTTGTAAAGACTCCCCAAAAGTTGAAGGACACGCGATATCCAAAACAGCTCGGATCCGAGCTACCACCAGAGCAACGTCGTGGGCGCGAGTAATCTCCAGCACCCGATGAGTTGCCGCATCCCGTTCCTGAATCATTTGCAGTAATTGCTCATCGGAGTGGCGAAGTTGACTCTTCAACTCCTCCAAACTTGCCTGAAAACTCGTCACCCGGGTCCTCTCTAGCATCAACTGGCGCTCCACTTCCCAAGACTTATCCCTCTCAATCTGAAGGACCATATCGTGAATCGCTTTAGCAGCTTCATGCTCTTCCTGCAAGCGGGAAATCTCTGTTTGAGCCTCCAACAAACCATGTTCTAACTCGTCCCGACGGCGATAAACCAAGCCAGGATCTGAAGAGGAACACCCCCGAGATCCGATGGCATCTAGCACCATATAAATCTGAATGGAGACGAAGGAATCACTACCGAAGAAATAAAAGGTAAGTAACCAAAGTTTGCAAATAAAATGAGCATTTACCTCACACAGGTTTTTGCAAACTAAATCCTGAAGACGAGAGGAAGGAAGGGTCCTCATGAGCTCACAATCCGTAACATTCAGTAGACCGCTAAGAAAATTTCGGCAAAACCCCGATACCTCTCCGAGGGGAGAAAACCCTGGGTCCGCACCCGGAGGAGAGGAACCCACGGGAGGAGGATTCCCTCTGCCCAGCGACGCGGGTAGGCGCTCGGGACCTCCTTCCACAACATTCACGATATCGGAAATCCGAGGAAATGGTTGCGACACCAAGGGAGGCACTGGGTAGTTTATCGGAGAAAGAGCCGTAACCGAATTTTCTACCCTAAGAGGAATCACAAAGCTCACTGGGGGGGCTGCCACGGGCGAACCCTCCGATTCCGGTCTCTCCGAGGAGGAGTCAGCCCTCGTAACTGCCACGAAAGTATCGGAAATGCCCTCCGGTGCCCGCCGCATACCGTGTAGAGCTCGCCCCAGAAAAACACCATTAAATGGATCTATGGAAAAAGCCGCCATCTCAGCACCTATAAGACAAGTATAGAGTATATGATGATCCCGAGGACACACAAGTTGATAAAAGAGAAGTCGACAAATCTTCAGACTTACGAAAATAGAAATTGCCATGAAGAGGATGAATTTGTGAGTTCTCTCTCCTTACTCCCTCTTGAAGACCTGCCAGAATAAGAGCTTCAGGACACGCAAGCAGGCCGGGTAATATCGTACGAGCCATAAAATAACCCGGAATGACTCAGTTCCTCCCATTCCCGACCCAACGTCTCGGATATGGGCGAAACGTATCCCAAGCCCCATCGGATGGGTACTCCCCACGATCGGGCCGAATGACCTTTCGAACGGACAAAGAAAAACCTCCGCTTCCAGTCCCCCCTACGAGTGCGAGGACTGGATGTACCAGTGAAGGCTTTTTCGACGTCCCGATAGGCCAGACTGAAAAGGGGGACTTCGTCCGAACAAGGCCGAAGGATGAAAATTGCCCCCACCCGATACGGGGACAGGGGAAGGTTAAGGAGCTCGCAGCATAAAACGTATCCCACTAAAAGGCGATACGAGTTGGGTGTTAACTGGCTCGGACAGATTTGCCAATACTGGAAGAGCGATCGAAGAAAAGGGTGAAAAAATACCCGTAATCCACAGTGCATTTGATCACAATAGACAGTTAAGAATCCAGGAGGAGGATCATATGCTCTCTGATCTTGAGAGGGCACAATCACATCAAAATCATTGAAATTCAGATTGAATTCCGCAAAAAGAGTTACTAGAGACTCTCCATACACAGTGCTAACGGCGGAACCAACTCGTCCCCGACCTATCAACCTTGAGGGGCTCAAAGGTATTAAGTTAAATACAGAACGCTCATCGGCAAGAGAATATGGTTCTCTACCCAAGAACACATCCCTTATATGGTCCATTCTTCGAGAGTCCGTATACGATGACCTACTCCCCACCATTGAAGACGAGCTTGTCCCAATGATCACTTGATTCTCAATCAGCCTATTCCGCTGCCCTGGGGAAGAACTTTCCGAGGACGCACTATAAACCTGGGATCCAGGGACACCTCGGGCACGACTCCGAGAAGAACTACTTGATGATGTGGACCCCCCATGCCTGTGATGTGGCGGCATCATCTTTAATAGTAAGTTTTCCGTTTACTCTTGTACGAAAGTCGAAAATAAAGTATTGAGTACAACTACGAAAGCGAAAACTAAGTCCTGCGAGAATAGATTTCTAAAAGAAGAAAGGAAACTGATTTATCCGATAAAGCAAGATAGCTTTTAATGGTAAATATAAATACCACTGTTAGCATATTATATACGATAAGCTAATCCCATGGAGAGAAGCTGGAGCTGTCCCACCCACTCCTAGGGGCGTGACACGTGTTAATGAGTGTCTTTAATTAGAATAAATAACTCTTAAGCATGCATATAATTTGACACGTCCTGCTAAGTTATATACTTAGTCAGCAAATAAAGGATTTTGTCTTTAGCTTACCTTTTTGAAGAAGATTAAAGGGAATAAGTTTTATATATAAGCATGTTAATAGTTTATTACTATCTCAAGCTAGTGGACAAGTAAAACAAAATAGAAAGAAAAGAATAGGACAAATTGTTCATTTATAAGTCCGAGAAGCTCTCGGAAGCGTCTACAAAAGCATAAAAAAAAAGAGAGAAGGAATCCTATTCTAAATCCCTGTACTCGGTGGGGTGGGGGCGGAGGTGAAACTCCGCTCGAGCCAGTAGCCCCAAGATTGGATACAGTCGAGAAAGGAACAGGGGAGCCCCTGGGCGTCATCACCGCATCATACATTTTAAGAAGGTTCTGAACCTGCTCGGGAGACGGCTTGGCAAGCTTCTTGACATCAAAAATGCCGCCAAAATTTGCCCCCGAGGGCATTACCCCACGGGCTACAGTGGCACACTCTAGCCATCCCCATAGCATATGCCCAAGAGACTCCCGAGCGGACAAGGAAGCATATTGGCGCTCTGCCTCCGCTGTTGCGTACCGAACGGCCTCGTCAATCCGAGCTTGCACCTCCTCCTGTGGCACTACCTGGACTATCTTCAAATCCACCAACTCCTTGACCCGAGATTGAAGCTCCTGTTCTCGCTCCAACCACTCCGATTTCTCCTTCTCCAAAACTTCCACCCGAGCACGAAGAAGCTCCTCGGACTCCATCTTCTCCTTCTCCAGAAGAGTCAACTGGACTCGGACAGCCCCCTCGGATGCCTCCAGCTTGTCGTAAGCCGACTGCATCCTCTGCAAAGTGAGCCGCATCACTTCCTTGGCTCTCTGATCCTCCCTCCAAGCGAAATCACTGGCTTCCAACTTCGTCCGGAAAACATCTCTCATTGACTCGGCCTCATAGAGTTGGGCCCGGAGAGAAGTCACCTGCCCTCGGAGGGATCCTATCTCGGCTACCTCCCTTGAATGGCGCTGCTCTACTGCAGTGATAACCTCCCGAGTCTTCTTGGACTACATGACAAGAAGAGAAACATAAGGAAGAATACGGGAAAATTATTTAAAAATAAAGCAACCGAAGGACAAGCACTTACGATGGTTTCCATCCAGACCATGCTGGCCCGCAAAAACTGATACCCCTCATCGGGCGCAGCAAGAGAAGATCCGAAGAAGTGAAGGATCTCATGGTATGCCTCCCCAACAGTCGAAGGCTCCTTCTCGGGTACTTGAGATGAAAAATCTCCCTCGGAAGCTGACCTCCGCAGAGGAACCCTCTTCGGGAGATCTCCTATCGGAGAAGGAATGGTGGTAGCAGGAGTCGCGGCCACTGCCTCCGTCATGACCGCTTCAGAAACTTTTGCAGTGGCCGAGGGGTCCTCTCCCCGGAGCAAAGTATCCCACACTTCCCTTTTCGCCTCCAAGTCCTTCAGTAAATCCGCAGGACCTTAACTGATTCCCTCGGATGGCTCTTCCGAGTCCTGGTGAAGTAATTGAGCGAATAAATCTGCACCCGGAAACATAGGGGCCTTGCCCTTATCGACATCTACAAGAGCCAAATACGTAGTCAAATAATGATAACAAAATTTGAAGAGAAATGGAAGAGAGAAAGAAACTTACGAGGACGAGTAGGGGAAGGATCAGGAATAATGGGCGAGGGATCTCGAGAAGGGACCAAAACCACATCCGGAGACAAAAACTCTTCTTCTTCAGCCCTCGGAGATTGCCCCCCTTGCGAGCCCCTCGGAAGGCTACCAGTGCCTGACTCGGAGGCAGACCTCCAAGTCAGAACGGACGAGGGAGCTACCTGCCGCAACGGAACAGCCTCCAGGGGCACTCCCCCAACATCCTCGGAAGGAGGCGGAATATTTTCATAAACCTTCTCGGCCTCCGTGCCCATCCCTGCCTCCCCGGACTGCGCCTCAGCTCCCTCGTGATCTCCTTTCTCGGAAGCTCCGCTATGACCACTTGGAGCCACCTCTTCGGAACCAGGTACTAAATAGTACCTCGCCATAACCTCCTCTGCGCCACACCAAAATATCTTAGTACGAGTAACGGAAGAATACGAAAAACCACTCGAAGAAAATAGATATGGAATAAAGAAGCACACGAGCAACAGAAGGAAAACTTACTGAAAGCTGTCATGAATAGGCTCGAAACAAAAAGCGGTTTCTTCACGTTGTCATTAACACCCACTACGAAGTGAAGTCCAGCCTTATCAAATAACCACGAGAAATCTTCTGACTCCATTAGTGCGTGCTGGGCAATCACTGGAGAGAGCACCATATCTTCAGCCAGGGTGTGAATTGGAGTCACACCCTCCCCCCACTTGAAGGGCATATCCCATTTCCCTCGGACGGGCTTCACATAAAAGAATTTGTCCTTCCAAACACCGTGCGAGCTTATCGTCGCACCTAAAATCCTCTTCGTAGAGTTAGCCGAATGATCCCGATGATGAACGTGATAGAAGTGATATCCCCCGGGTGACACTCCCACATCGAAGATAGACAGGAAATGATCCACATTGCACTCGTACCCCTTGACCATACACCAAAACACGTAAATACAGAGGGCGGCATAGCCATTGGGAACCAACTAACTCGGGCAGATTCCACAAGTCTTGAAGACTTCGCAGAAAAAGGATGGCATAAACGAACGCCACCCGTAATTCACCTGCGCAAAATACACAGTGAGCATACCCGTAGGAGGGTAACACGCCCTCTGATTCTCCGAAGGAATGTGAACGGTCACATTCGCCATCGCAGTTCCCGTAGCCTCAAACAAATCCATGGCCTGTTCATATGTAACCACGGATTGAACATTCTCAATTTTAGAAAAGTCACGGAGAGGGGGTTTCTTTGATTTCGAAACCCTAGCTTTTTTCGCGGCGGCGGCCCCACTCCCTTCGGCTACGGTACCTCTTCTCTTACGAGTGGCAGCAGTAGGTCCCACGAGGGGAACAGTCGTCGCGGCAGAAACAGAAACGTCAACAGGGACAGTTTCGGCAGAAGAGATATTTGCAGAAGAAGCCATCTTCTTTTGGGGCAAAAAGAAAAATTTTACGAGTCTGGTAAAAGAAAAGAGAAAAAGAGACTCAGCGAGGAGCAAAAATCGCTCTTTTTTGCTTAAGAAAATTTGAGAAATAAAGAGAATTGGAAGATTGAAGAATTTGTGAAGAGAGAATGGGAGAGAAAAGTACGGATGGGGTATTTATAAGCGGACCGCCATTAAAAACGTGCCTCGTCTCCCACGCCCCACGTCTCCACTCAGGAAGCGACGTGTCGCTCCACGCGCTAGCCGTTACTGCAGATTAACGGACGGATGAATAAATGTCATTTAAGACATCCAACGGCTAGAAAGGGCCGTTATAAAAGTAACTCTTCATCTAAACCGCTGCTTCCCAAGAACATAACGGTAATTTTACTTCACGGTATTTCAAGTATATATTTATATGCATATAATACCCCCGTAAATCATAAAAAGAATGGAGAAATTCCAATCCCCTCGGAAAAATCACCAAAAAATAAAGAAAAAGCCCCTTTTGCCCTATTAAGGCCAAGAAATAAAATTTCACTCGTCTCTACGAGAACGATCGAAATTTGGGGGGGCTAGTGTTAACCCTAAAAAATAAATAAGGGATTATACAAGTTAAACAAAAGATTAACCCTTAAATTAGGGATTAATCCCAAGGGCGATATTATCGTCACGAACACTCTCGTATGTCACATACCCTACTATGGTATGACGTGGCACCCGAAGAGATAATAGTCCCTCGGAATTCACATATCCTACTAAGATACGACGTGGCACCCGAGTGGACACCCAAGCGTCCCTTGGAAAGTCAAGATGAACAAAAATAAGATATCAACGTGGCATCGGAAAAAGAGTAAACCCCGATGGATCCACGCGACCCTGATATCCATCATTGCGCCAAGAGGGACCACTATACGAGAATACTTCCTTGCTGAACACTCCCAAAGCCCTCGGAATCATCACCCCGAAGGCTAAAATTCATAAAACAACGTCCTACTCAAAGCACCAATCACCAAAGTCACTTACCCCGAAAGCCCAAGCCAAGAAGGTTACTCAGCCAAAGACAGGAAGCCCTCGGAGAACGATTCCCGAAGGAACCACTACTCTCACGACGACCAGAAACGCTCGGAGCCCATCCATATACAAGAATACAGCCTTACATGCAAATTGACGCTCTCGGAGCCCACCTCACAAGCCTAGAGAAACAAATATGTCCCTCGGAGAACTCTACCAGAGAAGCCGACGAGGAAATAGCTGTCCCCGGAATAGAGACCTCCTCGGACACCCACTCCACTTCAACTAGTGAACCTCCTCATGAAATCCAGCCCCTCGGAGAAAAGAAAACAGAAGATTCAGTCCATCAAAGAGAAGAAAACAGAAAAAACAGCCCCTCGGAACTCCCCGCAGCCCTCGGACAAGATAAGGATCATCCTAGTCAGCACTTTGTCAACAAGATATACCTTATCTTTTAGAAGGACACTTGTAACACATGCAGCATTACACTTGTAACACATGCAGCGCATTCATAGTGACATAAACACCCCCCTATACCTATATAAGGGAAAAGGAGGAGGACAGGATATACACTAAAACTCACCCAGAAAAAGCATAAGATCATATTTATGCTCCTCGGGAGTAAGGAATTCAGTGAATAAAGGAAGGATATTTTCGTAATTTTTCCTAATAGTCAATTACTTTCTTTGAACCACGGATAACGGCGTTCCGAACTCATAAATAAATTGGTTAATCGGGGTATTATTCCAAACATGTTAACAATATTCATATTATTAATTTAAGCATTGCACACACTAATTTAACGCATATTGTTTGTTTTATGATCAATTACAACAATAATAAGTACAAATAAGTTAAACAAACATGAAACTTTGTTTCGTTGCACATTAAAGAATCATTTGATGTGTCCGTTCATAATGACACTTTTAACTAACTATAATGGTCATGTACGTAATGACTACATATGTATATGTTAATTAGATGGAAAACAATATAAATATCACTATAACCTCTATACTAAAATTTGTAACGAATGTCAATCTCAAATAAGACGAGTACTCCACTGAGTATGATTAGATGTATAACGTAAAAGAGTTCAATATATAATTCATAACTTAGTTAATCAACTATAACTTATTATTTTCATAACTTAATTAGTATTATTAAATATTACTTCAATTCAAGTTTATTAATGAGATTCTTTAGTCAAAATCACAAACACATCAAAATCGTAATAAGGAAACCCAAGAATTTAAAATTTATGATTAGTTGTAACCGGAATGTGGTCGTAACTAATATTCAGAGGTATTTGCAACCGAAATCCGGTTGCAACTAATATTTATGGGTATTTACGACCATAATTCGGTCGCAACTAATATTCTTGGGTATTTGCGACCATAATCCGGTCACAACTTTTGCCAAATTTGGCAGCCAATTTGAATTTATGAAAATTTGAATTTGTTACGACCGCGTTCCGGTCGCAAATGGCCCAAAAATCCGAGGGAAATTCAAAGTTTTTGAAAATTTAAAATTTTCACCTAAGTTTCATATATACTTCATTTTTTCACTCCCATTTCATTAAAAAAAAAATACCCCACACTTATGCTTTTGTCTTCATTTCCTTTCTTCCATCTTTTTTTCTAAATCTCTAAACACTATTATTTCATCACCAAATACCTAACACTTTTACTTCTATCTTCATTTCTTTTCTTCAATTAGTTTTTTCTAAATACCCAACATTAAACTCTTCATTTCCTCACCTTCAATATCTTTTCAAAATCTTCAAACTATTTATTTATTCACAAAATCAAATACATATATCTTACTTTTTCTTCAAATAAACACTTTTTCTAACATATCTTAAATTTCTTCAAAATTATTTGGCTTACAAATATTTTCTTTGTTTTCTAAACGCAACAATTTTGAATTATACAAAAAAAAATTAGTAATTTTATTACCCGGATATTATTATTTTTTATTCTGTTAAATATAAGCCACCAGAGTCCGATGTTAAATATAAACCACCAGAGTCCGATCGCTGATACATTGAATATTATTTGCCACCGGACTGCAATTGCTAATAGTTTGAATTGTATTAGCCACCGCGGCGCAGTGGCTAATCTTTACTACGTATTTTTGCGATCGAAATCATGTCGCTAATATATGTTGCGACTGCAGTCGCAAGTTAAATTGTGACCACAATTCGGTCGCAACTACTATTAGCAACCGGAATATTGTCGCCAATTTTAGGACCACAATTCGGTCACTAAAAGTAGATGCCACTATATAATATGTCGTTTTCTTTGAACCATCACTATGCGACGATTGGCGACAAATCATTGTTTTAGTTGTAGGCTATAAAAGCATTTTTTGTGGGGTTTCTAGTCAAATACAAACTATGATTTTTTCCAAGTGACTTTGTTAAATATTTAATAAGTACAATCCCATTTGAAGTATGAAAAGAATTATTATATTATAAATATATATTTAATTTTAAAAAAGTTATGGATGCAGACACAGAAATTTTAAAATAATTTGGGCTGAAAATCATAAAACCAGTAATATTGAGGATCTGAAAGAAGAAGCTTGAAAAAAAGGTTGATTAGTGAGTGACCAAAAAAAAATTATAAATAAAGGACAGAAATTAAAATGGGCCATGCATCATTTGTGTGTACACGTGCAGACGATTTATTGTTTGTGGGCATTGAGTGTTTTATATAAACCAAAAGAAAAATGATTATTTCTAGACTTTATGCGGCGATATTAAGAATTTTAGTCTGGAACAATCTCAATAATTGGAAATATTCATCGTGGAAGACTTGGAAAGGCTATCAATTATCATGAAAGACAATTAGTGTTGAATCAATGATTGAAACATGAAAGACAATTAGTGTTGAATCAATGATTGAAACATTACTATATATGGGATGATGTAAGCATCTTACTTAACTACTATAAGGTTAGCATCCATAAGTTCCATATGATTGGACTGCCTACATTGCGCGAACACAGATACGTAGACACGTATCAGGTAAGATACGGATACGAAGATATGCATTTTTTCAAAATCACATATTTAGATACGACAAGGATACGTCGAAGATTTAATATTAAATAACTATATATGTATATATTGGTTGAGTAAATATGTAAAATAATGAATATTAAACACTTATAAAATAAAAAATAATAATTAACATATAGCCATATACAAATATCCACAACTCCACAAACTCAACTTTTAAATGAAAAACATGTTCAACACGAATATTACAAAGTTTCATAATATAACAAACAAGATTAATATTGCAATAGCTTATTTATTGTTAAACGACATCATCAACAAACAAAATCGACTCAAAGTCGGGTTCATCAAAAGAAAGATTTGCAATTTCATGAGTGAAACCCATTATATGAGTTAAAACTTAAATCAGATTAATAAATTAGAATTTTTTTTTTGGTGTTTGTAGTATAAAATAATTACTTTTCACCCCTAAAGTTTTCAAAAATAATAAATATGCCTATTTTATTTAGGACACGTATCGGATACGCCTTAGAATAGTATCTGATACGTATCCTATTTATTAAAAATTTAATTATTAAATAGGATACGCCACGTGGCATATCCGACACATATCTGAGGCGTATCCTAGGTGTATCCTTATCCGTTTGGTATCCGATACGGGATACGAAGCCATTTTCGGAGTATCCGTGCAACATAGTGGACCACACATTTTTTAGCTTTTGTAGAAGTGGAAAAAGTAATGTACCAAGCTACCCTTCTTTCTTCTTTTTACTTTCAAGAGTCCTTATATAGATTTTAAAATTAAGTCCAACATTTTGATATATACTAGTTTTTAGTTTACTATAAATGAAAAATAGCATTACGACCATATCAGACCCAACATGCTTCCGTACAAAATTAATAATCATAATTTAAATAGTACCTTGCTTTGACCGAACTGTCATTGGGTATTCCACCAGTTTTTACAAAGACTACATGTCTCCAACCACCTGATCGCAATCGATGGTTCTGAAAATGGCTCCTTCAATCGGCAGACAACGCAATCCTAGTTCGTTTCCTACTCCGGGTGTAAGAGATATAATTCGAAATATATGATTAAGGCGAAGATGTGTTCGCAAGTTTAGAGCAAAGCCCATATTTTATTTATAAGTGGAAACTTATTTATTACATAATAAATAACCCCTTTTGAGAGGAGTCACTTGTTTAGCTACTCATGGTAGCCTTGTTTCCTAAGTACATCAACTTCGAAACTAGAAATGAAATAACTATTACAATACTTGTTTTCAAAATGGAAAACTAAATACAATTTATTTTGTAAGAAAAAAAAATGGGTAATGTTCGATGCCTTCTGCTTCCTTCAGTCTGTCTATTTATAGAAGTCCTTCTGGATTTCAAATTCGGACTTCAACTCTCAGATGGATTGGTTCGTCACTGCTTACGTCTCAACCCATTATATGTCCTGGTCCCTCCAATTTTGGATTGATTCCAGTTAGTGGAGGTGGTTCTTGTCAGTCACATGGCCTCTTCACATGGCTAATTTTCTCTTGTCGGGCCTGCTTTAAAATTTTGGTCGTTTTTCACTTGGTGGAATCTTTCCACGTTTTGAGGGGGCCGCCTTGTCATTATCCCACTTGTCTTTTTTCACCGGAAATCCTTTTCTTAACAAGGGTTCCTTCTGAGTTGGGCAATGGGAGTAGATACGATCCTTCCAATGACCAACGTGTGCCATGTTGCTTAATTTCCTGCTAGTCTCTGGTGTGCTTGGAATTTCATTCTTCCACAATGCTTGCCTTTTTGCTTCAAAGATTCCTTCGGCAAACGTTGTGTTTTTGCTCGTCATGGAGTTAACCATAAAAGAGCCATTCATTGCACCCTGAAATATTTTGAACAGATACTTAACCTTGTCCATCTCAGTGAGACAGACCCAAAGTCTCCAAGCTCTCCTGGTAGTGACTTCATCCTCAGTAATGGGAGAGACTAGGTATTGTCCTACCGGCGGTGGTTTTGCCAGATCCATCGCCTTTTGGTAAGGCCTTTGTAGCTTGATGAAATGGAAACTACTATGAAAGCCTTTTTCCTGTAATTTCAAGTCTTGCTGTTAAGATTTTTAATTCCAGGACATCCCCTCGTTCGAGTGTATGATTATTCCTCCAAGACTCATGCACTCCGCTGATAAGCCACCCCGGTAACTTTGATATTTCCGGGAAACTTGGTGATGTGGTGAAGACCGAGGCTATACAACTAAAGTCATACCATTCTCGTACACTTTTAGGTTTAGAACCTGGAAGCATCCACATCCTCGGATATTTTCGAGTGTATGATTATTCCTCCAAGACTCATGCACTCCGCTGATAAGCCACCCCGGTAACTTTGATATTTCCGGGAAACTTGGTGATGTGGTGAAGACCGAGGCTATACAACTAAAGTCATACCATTCTCGTACACTTTCAGGTTTAGAACCTGAAAGCATCCACATCCTCGGATATTTTCCTAACCAGTCTGCTAGGGTTTTGCCTGGGATAATCCTAATTCTCGTGTAGAGCTTTTCTCACGTTCTCTGATACTCTTGTAAGGGAGAATTCTTAGTTTTCTCGATGATAACCTTAGATTTTCTCGTCATAGGTCTAAGGCTAATTTCCTCTTGTTCATCTTCAACCATGGTTGAATCGTCTAGTGCTTCTGATGTTTCAATTGTTGGATCAATGTTTTCATCTATGTCTTCCTCAAAAGGATCAACACTAGGTCTCGGGTTCGAGGTACTCGAACTTTCTTTTTTGGGCTTTTGACCCTGCGCTCGAACTTCAGTTTTAAACTTTGATTCAGAGGCATCTCGCATTAATGGACCCATGTGGTTGTCCCATAAACTTGCAACACTGTGCATGGAGGCTCCCATGGCACTTCCACCTTAGAAAGGTCAAGTTCTTGTATGTGACCAGATGCCTATGCATTAATAATAAGGCATTCGACCATCTTCTCTAGTTCGTGTAAGTTTTCTTTATGATGTTTCCATCTCGTTAGGATGGTGTCGTCTTCATGTGCCTCCATCTCTCGTCAAAAAATTTCTTTCTTTTCTGATAACACCAACCCTTCCTTGTGGCATATGTCTCAGAAGATTCCCAGATGTTGCAGATGTTCCTTAATATTTTTTGATGCTATTAGAATATCATCAACATAAACGAACATGAAACTAAAATAATCTTGGAAGAGATTATCCATCTTCCTTCGGTATATTTGTGGTACATTTGCTAAACCCATAGGTAGCACATTCCAAATATAATATCCTAGTGGCGTGGAGAAAAGCAGTGCATTTCTTGCTTTCTTCCCCCATCTTAATCTGATAAAACCCAGATTTGCATTCAAACTTTGAGAAAACCTTTGCATTTTTAACGCAGTTGATCGGGTGATCTCGAGTTGGGATATAATATCCATCGAACTCCAAGATTTTGTTGATCCTTTGATAATTGATGACCAGTCTCATATTTCCTCTTTTGATTGCTCCATGGTTTTGTACCAAGAATCCCGCACTAATGTATGGAGAAACTCCTGGTGAAATCAGTTTAAGGTCCAAGTGTTCCTTGAGAATTTTCTGCATATCATTTTTATCACTCTGGTTCATAAGGATAGGCTTGTATCTCACGAACTCATTCTCTTTTCCTTTCTTGACTTTTAAGGATGCTTTGAGCTCGTTTTTGTTCTACCATGCCAAGGGAGCTTCGTTGAGGTCTCTTCAGATTTTGGTTTTGACATCTTCAAGCGAAATTTGTTCTTCAGTAGTGACGTCTGGCTGAGGACCATTTTCTAGGCTAGCCTTTAGGATCTCTATAGATTCATTCTTGATCATTTCCTCGTTTAAGCCTCCTAGGCTTTCAACTCTTAGTTGAAGGATTGCATTACCATATTTTCTTTGGTCCTTCATTTTTGAGTGTCGAAGTTTGTCTTCATTACCACCACGCTTGCTGCGAAATGTAATGGCATTTTCTTGTAAAATGCCTGACGCAGTCGCTGAACCAGAATCTTATGATCACAAAGGGTTGTGAAAATAAGTCTTCATGTCTCGTTTTCCTGTGTGAAACGCTTGAACGTTTGTAGGAAATTGTTTCCTAGCAGAACGTCTGCTCATGTATCGTGAAAATAAATTGTAGGCGTCTTACCCTTGTACCATGGGGTACTTCCTGCTCCGCCAATTAGGAGTTCTCCTTGTCTTATCCATCGTTTGAAGAGGATAATCTTTTTAGATAAATCTCTTCATGTGACTGCTGGTAATTCTTCCTCAATATATTTTGGAAAGATTCTTGGTTTAGTTGTGCATATGCTGGCCCCTGAATCGATGTAGGCGGCAAAATACTATGCTCAATATTTCTCATATAACATCCCAATTATGATGTATATGGAGAATGGACTGGTAGTCATCGAAATCTGTATCATTTTCCTTCCACCGTGAATTCTATTATGTCTGGTAACCTTTCCCAAGGCTTGTGTTTCTCAAGAAATTCCAACCCTAGAATTAATTGGTCTTGGGTCTTTCCTGCACGTCCTCCAACGGTAAAGTCAATTTCTCCTATTTTTAGGTTTCCTTGATATCTACCCACCAAGGGCTTCTTTAGGTAATACAAGGCATCACACGGTAGAGTATTATCCTTTTGGGTGATGTCAAAGATTACCTCAACCTCGCACCATCCTCCTGGATATTGGAGTTCTCCTTTAACCTGCTTGGTTCGAAGACAACTTCAACCATCAGTTTATTTCCCCATGTTAGGTTGCGCATCCTATTTTCTTGGAATGAGACTCTCCTGGGTCCAATTTCATACTAGTGTTTTTGTTAAACACTTGTTGATCTCTTATGATCATATCCATCTCATGAATATGTGGTAGATCAGAAATCTCTAGTTTCACCGCATGAGCCACTTTCTCAAAGATTTCTGGTATCTCCCCAAACTCTTACCTTCGGAAAAGATCGGAATGATGAGTATTGGAGAGGGCATATAAAATAATGTAAGTGATAGAGTATGGCCTATTCCATTCTTTCATCAACTCCTTGTTTTTGAAATCTTGGTGGAGGGTAAGAACTCTGTTAAAATCTCGATCTGCTAGATTATAGACAATCTTTGGATAAATGAATGTTGCCACTTTCCTAGCAAATATATTTCTCGATATTCCTCTAAGACAAGCGTCTCGTAGGTTTTGTATTCTTCTGTCAAAGATAGCGATATCAATCGGCGAATTGATCCCTTCTTTAAATGTTGCTTTGATCAAGATTCGTATGGCCCCAATATGGATCCATAACATCTTCTGGGCAACCTCTCTATTGAGTCGACTTAATTCCTCCTTAATTTCATTCATAGGAACCAGTTGCATTTCCATCACATTACTTGTTAGTTCCATCGGGATTGCTATTTCACCCGTAGTAACTTCGTAGATGATGTGATGCTTTCTTTGCCTGAGGCTTAGCTGCGCTAAGGCTCTTTTCATCTTTCCGATAGTGAAACCATCATAACCTATATGGTGATTTCAGAGAGGAAGACTGCTGAGTGATGATAAGTGGATCAGTAATACAAGTGAGTAGATAATCTTGTAGATGAGCAGGTTTGGTTCTCTGTCTGGTACTCCTTCTGACAGGAGAAGGAGAATGAATATCTGTAGTATGTGTAGTGGAAGGAATGGAATCATCATCATCTTCTGCAGGAGGTTCACTATGTGAAGACACCTCAGACTCACCAGTAACAGTGGCAGGAATATGTGCACTGGTATTGGTGGAGTGAATTGGAGTCTCAAGTATAGTAGATGACCATGAGTCAGACACCACAAGAAGAGGATATCCGGGAGACAACAAGTTGTAGGATTCAAAAGGAAATGAACTCTCATAAAATGTAACATCCCTGCTGATGATAATTTTGTTGTCAGAGAATCTATAGATTCAGTATGCCTTTTGGCCAGGTGCAAAACCCAAAAAACACCCCTTGTGCCCTCTGACATCTAGTTCTCCTTTAGCTGGAGTAGTATTTGCTGTGTAACATAGGCAGCCAAATACCCTTAATGTGGATAGATCAGGAGTTTTACAGTGTAGCAGTTCAAATGGAGATCTCTAGTTCAACAGTCTACTTGGAGTTCTATTAATAATATGTGTTGCCATGAGGATGGCATAACCCCAGAAATGTGATGGTAAATTGGCTTGAAACAGTAGAGCCCTAGTAAGTTGTAACAAGTGTCTATGCTTGCATTCAACTACCCCATTTTGCTGGGGAGTATATGGGCAGGATTTCTGATGTACAATGCCAAGAGAAGAAAATAGTGGCTGACATAGATTTCATGTGAATTCTCCACCATAAACGTGGAGTTTTGGATCCTCTCGCATGATTCTCATTAATCCTTTGTGAGATATACTAGTCTATGAAAAGAATCCAGGAATATCTTCTTGCACTTCCTGGCGGAAGATTTCCTCATATTTAGTTTGATTCTGATTCTGATTCCGAAGACTCATCTTGAGACTCATCTTCTTCGTATATACTTTCATTTGAAGGAATATCTTCAAACTGGTATACTTGTACGAGGTCTTGATAGTAGACAGCTTCTTCAGTTTCTAGGTTTGCCTCAAACTACCTAACGCCTCTATTTTGATTCTCGAGGCAGACGATCGAGATATGTCCCTTAGCCCCACATGTCCAACAATTACAGTCCTTAAAACTTTCGTTGGCCTTTGTATGTGCCCGTCTGAACGTTCTTCTTGTGGGCGTTCTACTTGTGCTTTTATGGCTGGAAGTTGTTCGTCCTCGATTAGGTCCTGATCTTTGGCCTGATTTATAACTGTGAGCCTTTTGTTTTGACTAGAATCTCCTCGGCCTCCATGAAGACCTTTTGGGGAATCTTCCCCCTCTTCGTTCATATGGGTGATCTCTATGT
Organism: Linaria vulgaris; assembly: GCA_948329865.1. Classification (NCBI taxonomy): domain Eukaryota; kingdom Viridiplantae; phylum Streptophyta; class Magnoliopsida; order Lamiales; family Plantaginaceae; genus Linaria; species Linaria vulgaris. Next base: position 83,029,090 of record OX415253.1, read on the forward strand.
TTCCTCATTTTATGATTTTGAGGAGTTCCTATGACTGTAGGAATGTCATTATTGTCGCAACAAAGGCGAACTAATTTATTAATTGCTCGCACTCTCTTGTAATTCTTTTGGATTGCTGCCTTCTGGCACCATTCGCTCATCTTGTCCTTGAGAAACGACATTTGTCGAGATATGGTGTCCATTGCTCCTGGTGTATATTCGTGTAGCAGCATCTCCCTCCATGGGCTTGGTATCATTGCGAAGAACAAATGGATCGTAGTGTCTTCACTAATTTGGCTTTTCATTTGTACTCGGTAAAGAGTTTGATGTATAGATGATGTTACATATATCATGCAACTGTAACTATACAACGCTTGCTAGTATCTCTTGGCTCTATCTCGATCGCCTCCTCCTGTCTTGGGGTCAACAAAGTACCCTTCTCCAATAAAGTAGATTTTGAATAGCCTCGCCATTTTATCTACAATTTCCTTGAGGTACTCTACGGTTAACACGCCTTCTCATACTTCTATAGTTGCGTGTTCCCAACCAAATTTAACCGATCCTTCGAGGCTCATTTGTAGCATCATTATGAATCCTTCTTTATTGAGTTCTAATGTTGCCGCTACAATCCTCATGGTCGACGCCCATTCATCGATTAACATTCCTTGGTTTTTGAAATCTAATATATCCAAATTAAGCATAAGCCCATAAGGATGTATTGGATCTAATTGAGACCTTCCATATGGTGTCCAGTGGATTTCTGGTCTTCGAGGACGTGATTTGGTTCCTGATACTGGCAAAATAGATCCAACAACAAAGTCACCCTGGTGTGTCATAGGTTCATCTTGAATTGGATTATTAGATCCAAGGCTCTCGGTTATCGTCGAAAAATCCCTGTGGAGCATTATGTGATGGGACCATCGTTCCTTCTATTATTTTAACATTTACGAGTTTTAAGCCCGAAAATGATTTCGCGAGATCAGAGAGATCTTGCAGGTCGCCGCAATTGATCTCGTCCAGATTGATTCTAAACATTCCTTTTCCTTATTAAGGCTTTCAGCTTCTCGTTGCTTGTTAGTTCTCGATGGACTTGTACTGCCTTGCCCTTTTGATGTAATAAGAGCTCGCTTCCGAAAGATGGTGGTAACCATCCTCCTCTCTTTTTTCCTGATGAGCTTGGCTGGGCCTCCAAATTCTTGACACGTCGTTGGACATCTTGAAGGTTCTCAAGAATTTTCTTCTGATATTTCGCCATGGTTTCTACCTGGATCTGAAGGTTTTGAAGGTGCTCGGGTACATGGTATTGATGATTATCATGTGTCTGAATCGTCTTCTGGATCTCTCTAAGGTCTAAGGATAACTTAGAGCCATCCGTCTCGATTTCATGAAACTTTGGTGACCCCAAATTACTCATCTTGTTGATAGGATTTTACTATCATTATAATTATTTTCTTGTTTCATGTTTTTCAATTTCTCAGAAAACTTCTTGTTGAGAATATATCTCGAACTTTCGTTCGGAATCATATTTTAAATTTAATCCTCTCTCGAGGTAATTAAATATTATTACAATAAATAAATTTCCACTTTAAATAAATAAAACCTAGGCTCTGATACCATTTATTTGTAACTTAAAAATAGATCATTTTAATTTCGTAGGGTATATTTTAATATCTTCATAATTAAAGGCCTTGAAGGTAAGATAAAGGTAGAGGGTATTTTGGTCCATTAAAAATTCAAGAATCAACAAATATTAAAAGAAATCCAATTTTGGGACCGCTAGACTCTAACCTTAAGGTTAGATCAGATATTCCCGTATGTTAGTAACCATGCTATAATGCACGAAGTTTTCGTGTGGTTTACATAAACGTTATTGCAAAGAATGTTACTCGTTGTACAACTTTGAACACTTTTAATATGGTCCATTCTTTCTGCGAGTTAGGTGCAATACTTATATGTACTCTCCCTCCCAAAAAAAAAATCGAAGTTGCCTAATTAATGTCCTTTTCAGTATCAACCTCCATCATCCATTTCTCAAATACCTAGATATTGTTTTGCCAACAGTTGTTTTATCATTTTCTTGTTAAGATCAAAATATATTCAAAACAAAAAAAAAATAAAAAAAAAAACAAAAGAGCACAACTTTCTTTTACAAAGGTTTTTTACAGCAGTGCGGACTCTCAGCAGCCAAAGACACTCCCCTCTTTATCATGTAAGGTTGTACCAAATGCGGTCACTTTACGCCAGTTCACATTCTGGTCGGTAGAGGTCGTTACGCTCCAGTAAAGTGATTTTATATTTTAATATTTAAATTGAAAATTTACTAGTTGGTTTTATTGTTAAAAAAACATTGTTCAAATAAATTACTGTTATGTTAATTAATCACATGAAACATGTTGTGACTCAAAGGCTTAGATATAGTTCAAATTCATTATTGCTATTCGTTATATTCATTTTATTAGTACAAAGAGATGAACTACACGTGAGCCATTTCTGAGTAGCACAATGTCCCCTTTCTTGTTACTATTATTGTCTTTAATTTGACAAAATTAAAGACAACAATAGTAACAAGAAACGGGATAGTGTACTACTCAGAAATGGCTCACGTGTAGTTCATCTCTTTGTAACCAGTGTTTTGAAAATCGGCTCGGATCGGCCGGTTCGACCGGGAACTAATGGCTTATCCGGGTCGGTTCAGTCCCCAAAATAGGCTGTAGAGCCCTGGCGAGCGAACCAGATGTTTCGGTCGGTTCTCCCAGAAAATTGGCCGCCCGGTTCGCCTAGCGAACCGGTTCAAACTCTTTTTTTTGCTTTTGGTCAATTGATAATCAGCTCCAACCTTTTTGACAATTACAAATCTGCCTCGAAAATTTACAAAAAAAAAAAAAAGAAAAAAGAAAAAAATGCAAAACTTTGAAAGGTCATCACTTTGCGTAGGAGCGTCCATTTTGGACACATTTTTTTTATTTCGTGCATCTCGACGATTTAGGCCAACAAATTTTCAAAAAAAAAACGTTGTTTTCCATGCTTAATCTGAATTTGAAGCGAAATGAGAATGCATTCAGAAATTTCATGCATAGTATTTCGTCTGATACTAAGTTCTATTTCTAGATTTTAATGTCACGTATTGTTATTTTTGTATTGAATTTTATGATAAGGTTGGCCAACATTTAAAAATCCAAAATAATCTTTTAACTTGTATTAAATATATAGTTTGTTGGATTATTTATTAAATTATTGGATAGCTCAATTGTTTCCACTACTTTCCAAAACCTTGTCTTGTTGGAGGTCACGTGTTCAAGTCCTAATATTGTGATAAAACCATATTCTTATTTTTTTATAATATAACAAAATGTTAGTGACTTAAAATATTTCTCACAGTCTTATAATTTTTTTATTATATCTATTATTGAATGTTGACTAAAGTCAACAAACCGGTCCACCCAGTGGTCCGACCGGTTCGACCTGTTGACCCGCTACTCGGTAGCCTCACCGGGTTAGTCACCGGGCCGGGTTTCAAAACACTGATTTGACTAGGGGTGTGCATTTGGATCGGATCGGATCGAATCGAATCGAATCGAATCGAATCGAGGCTGGAAGTCGATTTCGATCCTGGAGAAATGAGGATCGAAATCGAATCAATTTAAAACGATCCGATTCGATCCAAAATCATTCGATTTCGATCTGATTCGATTCGATTTCGATCCTTTTTTCTTTTTTTCTTATTTAATTTAATATCAATGGGACCAACCACAACATTCAAACAGAGTTACTGAATTACAAAATTCACTTTCATATGGTGAGACAAAGGTGTTACAAATTTACAATTGTATATGTTACTCAAAGACAAAAACGTGGCCTTCGATAGACCAAGAAAAAGATGTTAGGTATGTGTATATATAAAAATATAATATTAACATTATATATAGAAATATCTTAGTAGCATTAATAGGCTTAGTTTTATAGATAAAAATATAATATTATATATACTATTATATATTTATTTATTTTTAAAAATAAGATAAGTATTCGATCCGATCCGATCCGATTCTCAGCCTCTAAAACCGAGGATCGAATCAAATGGGGTGTTCGATCCTAAGGCAAAAATCAAAAGTCGGATCAAATATTCGATCTGATCCTCGGATCGGATCATTTGATCGATTTTCACCCGATTCGATCGATCTGATTCTTTTTGCACAGCCCTAGATTTGACGCTGTATTTTTTTTTTGAAACGCCAACAAGACAGATGCATTAAGCAAAAAACACCGAAAGCGTTAGATACATGACTGATGAGGAAAAAAAATCATAAGACTAACAATAACTACCTAATTTTGTATTGGTGTATGCATTCCGAGCTAGCGTATGTGCCTCACTATTAGCCTCGCGATAGACCCATCGAAACACAAACTCTTTCCTATCTCGAGACATCTCTCTAACCTCTCGCACAATATTAAAATATTTCGCTCCTCCCTTTTTGTTGTACGTGAGATCTGAGATAACGCTTAAGTTATCGCCCTCAAAGGCCACGTCCATCCACTGCATATTCAGTGCCAACTTAACTACCCAACGAGCCGCGAGAATTTCGGTAACCAATGGGTTAAGTAGCGCCAAGTATCTTCGTCTAACCCATGCCAGCACTGTACCCGAACTGTCTCGAGCAATCACACCCATTCCACACGCATCGTGGTCCGAAAAATATGCGCCATGGAAGATCACCTTTATCGTGCTTCCAACAGGAGGTTTCCAAACTAGAACTGATCGTGGATTCTCCTTAAGGGACTGTCCAGAATTTGCAGCAGTCCATGCCTCCTTGAAGCAGCGCGCAAAGATAATGATATCCTCTGGACTTGATGCTCCATCGCCTGCAACAATTTGGTTACGATTAGTCCATTGCGCCCAGCAAATGATAGCTATATCCAGTAGTTCAAACTCAGTCGTGCATGCCTTTACTCGTCGCAACCAATTAAACACATCTTTCTCCTCCCGAATCATAATACTATTCGGAAAGTGCGATAGCGCCCATACTTCGCGTGCGACATAGCAAGTGGAAAGACAATGTTTACCATCCTCCTTACCACAAAAACAAATTGGACATAGATCATCCGAGACTACTTTTCTTCGTGCCAAGTTTCATTTTGTCGGTAAGCTATCCATGCAAAGTCGGCAAACAAAAATCTTCACCTTATTTGGACACTTTAGACTCCAAATAATCTTCTACGACTTTGCCCTCGACCCCGCATCGCTTGATGTCCTGTGCTCCTTTTTTTATGAAGCCCACCCTCAAGAATAATATGATATGCATTGCACAACGAAAATATTCCGCTCTTTTCATAATGCCACACAATTTTATCCTCCATGTCCGGATGTGCCAATGGGATGGCTAAGATCTCCGCTGCATCTTCCTTGAAGAACTTCTCACGAACCAGCCCTTCGTTCCAGCCCCCCGTTTCTTCATGCATCAGATCATTTACAACCCCGAGCTCACACTCTTCATGTTTTGGCGAAAAGATACGAAACAGCGAGGGTCTTGGAATCTATTTGTCCGGCCATATGGCGATCGACCTACCATTACCAACCCTGCAACATAGACCTTTTTCAAGAATGTGTATCGTCTCCCAGATGCACCACCAAGAAAACAACGGATTGGTCCCAACATTGGCTTCCAAAAAAGAATTGTTCGAAAAATATTTTGCTTTAAAGATTTGCCCAACTAAGTTATGGGGAGATGTGAATATCCTCCAAGCTTGTTTTGCAAGTAACGCCAAATTGAAAGCCTTCATATTCCGGAAACTCATTCCTCCTTTTTTTTCCCAACACATAACTTATCTCAAGCCACCCAATGGATTTTGTTACTTGATCCGCTACCCCACCAAAAGTTACATGTAAGGGATTCCAATTCCTCAACTAGATTGTCAGAAAGTCTGAAGCAACTCATTGCAAACGATGGAATAGCTTGAAAGACTGACTTAATGAGAATCTCCTTTCCCGCAATCGAGAGATTTTGGCCCTTCAAACCTTACACCCTCTTCCATAGTCGTTCGCGGATATATGCAAATAATTCTTTTTTTGATTTTTCTACAACCGATGGAAGGCCAAGATATTTCTCGTGCTTCTGCGCCACTTGAACCCCCAATAATTCTGTCATTTCTCTCGCATCCTCATCACTCGTATTTCTGCTAAATACAACAACCGATTTATCAAGATTGATTTTTTTCCCCGATGCCTTTTCATATCTTTGCAGGATCATAGCAATCTCCTCAGCCGCACCCGGATTAGCATCACAACAAATCAATGTGTCATCTGCGAACAAAAGGTGAGATACTGCTGGTGCATGACGACTAATGGATATGCCTCGAAGAGTACCTCGTGCATTTGTCTCACTAATAAGTGGTGAAAAGACCTCACAAACAAGTAAGAACAGATAAGGGGTAAAAGATCCCCTTGTCGAAGGCCCCTCTCGGGGTAAAAAAATATTTGATACTTGGCCATTAATGATAACAGAATAGGAAACTGAGCGCACTCCTAACATCACTAGATTTATAAATGAAGAGTTAAAGCATAATCTAAACATTACCTTTTTCAGGAATGGCCACTCGACTCTGTCATTGACTTTACTCATATCTAGTTTCAGCGTAGTTAGAAACTTATATAAAGCATAATTTTACTCTACGTTTTCGGGCTCGTGTACGTATGTCGCCATTGAATTGAGCTGTTCAATGTAATATATAGGATTTCAACTTTTCCTTTTATGAGCAGGCAGTGAGTTGTATTGGTGTTGACTCCCCCTAGTATTACTCCTTAATTAATAAAACCTCTTTTATGATTTTTCATTTGTTGATGTTTTTGAATATTATTGCTGCCTTAATTTAACAACTTATTCATTTAGATTGTACACTTTTTGGTGTCAACATTATATTAGACCTCCTACAATACGCGTCGGAAAACGTGTTGCATGCGATGAAAGCTACTTATTACACCACTAATCACGTGCATATACATGATTCAAAAGTCTTGTTAATGTAAAGTGTAACGGAACCAAACTGATGAAAATACTAAGTTGTTGCTTGTAGTAAAAAAACAAAAAAAAAAAAAAACTTAATTTGTTTGTATACGATATGTATTATATGTATCCTAGAATATAACCTCTTCTAATTAATTATATATTAATGCCACCAATCAGAAAAAGGGGAAGACAAACGCTTTAACGTTCAGATTCAATTTATGCATACCAGAGATAGTATCTAAATTGAACAGCATTTGTAATGAGTTACAGCTATTTCATTTTCCCAAGTATTGTGGGCATGTGGGCACATAAGTGATGTATGGGCTGATACCATACCAATAAATGCATATGCTTTTCGACCAACAATTAGCAAAAGCAGACAAATCTAAGGGTTTTTATAGAATCGAGTAGGACAACATTCTTAAAGACGAAGCCACGATGAAGCACTTTTTTTTCAAATTCCATCCGGAAAAATGAAATTTATAAAAACTTAAAAAGAAAAAAAAAAAAAACACGCACACGTTATCTCTTCGCATGGATAATTGTACTCGTTATCCCTTTGCCATGCATAATTGTACTCTTAACTTTTTTGCATGCACATAAAATAAATTTATTTATCTTCTATCTTCGTCCTACCTAAATATCATATAATTAACAAACCTACAATATGGATAAATATCTAATTAGCTGGCCGCGCTTATTAATCATTTAACTTTAACATGGGCCTAAAATTAGTCTTCACGTACTTTTTGATAACTAGTAAAAATAGTCATTTAATTAGCTTTATATGGTTAGTTATTCTTGTTGTACACACTGTTGTTTTAATTTTTTATTACGCTTAAATAATTAAAAGGTATATATCGCAAATCCTTTGTGTAGATATGGGCATGATATTTGGGAATTCTCTAGATAAATGGAAAAGAAAATTAAAGAAGGTCCAAAATCAATTCATCGAGATGGATCGAGTACCATGCAATTATGAAAAATAAATAAGAAAGATGTAAATTGTTGGTCATATATCAAATTAAATCGATGTAAAGTTAGATATCGAAGAGTTTGATAAACAATGCAATAAAAGATAGCCGCACCAAAGTCACCATATCTTTTGGTTCGGTGGTCCTTTTTGGACCCTTAATATAAACAATGGGGCGCGTGAACTCGTACAATCATGTTTCAATTATACTGTATAGACTTACGCCAAAAAACACAAGAAACATCTTTGTTACGTATTTTAGTAGTATTTTAGTAAAATTTCAGATAAAGTATGATATGGGTATTTCCTGTATTGGGTCGGCCTATGGGTCAGACCCATATTTAATTACCTATATCGAGGATCATCCCGACATACATATCGAATATGACATTCGATATAGTACAGCTCACGTGTTCATCACGTGAGTAGTCCCTACATCCCGATGCATATAAATACTCGCGTCCTGATAATCAATGTAAGCTTTAATTATCTACAATTACTGTTCACATATATCGAGCATACTCGATATAGGGCTCGACATTATATTCGATATATATCTTCGATATATATCACCGAGCTAGTATCCGATATCATACCCGACGTCACTCTCGACGTCAGCAGGAGATCACCCCCTACGTGGAAGGCTTCCGACATCATTACTAATATAGCCTTCGACGTCATCTCTGATATACATTCGACATCCGTCACTGCATCTAACGTTAGTTCGAGGTGTTCCGAACCAAGCCTACTCGACACTAGCATAGTTCAAGTAGGCCTAGTTTAGTGATAGATCTGTTGTACCGCACTTGTAATCGACCCTATTCTATATATACGGTCTATTGTTAAACTAGTGGCGCCGTCTGTGGGAACACCAAGTTCCCGGACGAAGACGTCAAGATGCAATGAAGGATGATCCGCTCACCGTCTAATAGGCTAGTAGTTGACAATTCGGTAGCCGAGAGTGCACCCCCACCTCGTGTTCGCGTTCCTGAACTAGCGGAGGGCCAGAATGAACCTATGCAACCTCAACCGCAAAGGGAGCCCACCCCTGTGCCAGCAACACTTGCCGTTTTGGCACCTGAAACCATGGCGCAAGTTAACGCCACTGTCCAAACAACATTGAATGCGACCATGGAAAAATTATTGACGCACTTGAACAACAGAGGAGTAGATGATGCACCACCCCGACCACAGGAGTCCAGGACTTGGGGCCCCGAATCAGGGCGTAGAGCTGATGAACGTGAGGATACAGGAGATTCCAGAAGGGACCGACGCAGGCCAAGAACCCGCGGGGTTAAGGGTCACGACCCAATGATGGACATGAGGAAAATTGCTAGGAGGATAGAGCAGTTGGACCACGAGAAGGCAGAGGATGGGCGAAAACTAGCTTCAAAAGAGGGTCGTAGTTTGACCCCATTCTCGTAGGAGATAGAGTCAGACGTGTTAGAAAAGGGGAGATAAGATTCCTACCATCAAAGTATACGACAAGATGAGTGACCCAATTGACCATCTTCACTTTGTCGACAGTGTCTTGAACCTACATAGGTTTTCACGAAACATCACGGAAAAGATTTTAGCTACAACTTTAACTAGGGCATCTTGGATTGGTTTACCATGTTAGAGGTTGGGTCTATAAAAAGCTACGAATAGATGAGGCAGAAGTTTGAGAGCCAATTCTCCAGCCAGAAAAGGATGAGTACTAGTATGCACCATCTGAATGCTATGAAGCAGAGGGATAAACAGAGTCTAGAGGACTTCATCAAGAGGTTTAATGATGAAATACTCAAGGTGGACGAGCCGAAGGGGGATCAAGTTGTCCTCGTCTTATTTAATGCTACATCGCATAGAAGATTCGTGGCTCAGTTGATCAAGCTCATATCGCCAACGAAAGATCAGATCAACACACTCGCATATGACATTGTCTATGAGGACAATATGATGGCAACCAAGCAGGGTCCCAATCCATCACAAAACGGGCCATTCGGAAACGAGCGATATAGAGATAGATCCCAAGAAGATATACCCATCTGAATAGAAGAATATTGGAAGTATTCGCCGTAGCACAGAAAAACAGGTGGCTCAATGAGCCGAGGAAGCTGAGTGAAAGCAAAGGAATGAAGTTTGTTGGGAAGTACTGCGAATATCACCACCAAATGGGGTATGAAACAGAAGAGTGTGATGATCTAAAAAACGAGATTGAGAGGCTCATTAAGGAGGGCAAGCTAGTGGAGTTTGTGAAGAACTCAAAGAATGATCACCACAGGGACGGTGGATCCTGCTCACATCGCAGGGACCATTCCCTTTCCCCCATGAGTGATAAACTGAAGACAATTGAAGCTCCGACTGAACGTGGAAGGGCTATTGTCAATGCCCCGACTCGAGGAATGATCAATGTGATCAATGGAGGACTGATAGGTGCTGATTCAGTCCGAGGGTGCGAGAGAATAACCCGCCAGATGCAGGTCGAGACATATATAGGCTATACTACCTCGGTTATGTAGGAGGGTGTTCTACACCAGGAGATTTCATTCACCAAGAGAGATCTGGAGCAGCTCACGCCGCAGGCGCTGGAGGCAGGTAAACTCACTACCCACTTGTTGTTACGATTGATATAGCTAAATATCAGGTACGAAAAGTCCTAATCGATAACGGTAGCTCCTCCAATATTATTTTAGCGCATGTCCTATAAAAGATGTTATTGGCCCAAAACATGATGGAGATGGTTTCAACCCCGTTAACTAGCTTTGGAGGAGGAGAAGTAATCCAGTTGGGACAGATCACATTGCCCACATCATTCGGGGAGGATCCGTTTAGAAGGACAATTGAGGTCAAATACACTGTGGTCGACCTCTTCTTCCCCTATAATGCCATCATTGGGCATCCCGCCCTTAACAAAATGAGAGCAGTGGTATCAACCTACCACCAGAAAATGAAGTTTCCAACAGAAGAGGGGATTAGGGAAATCACATGTGACTAAAGGAGGGTTGGATGTGCTATGAGGATGTGCTATGTGGCCTCACTAAGACTTCCCAGGATTAGGGAAATACAGGAGGTGGAAGTAAATGTGCAAGAATACATGCCAGATGCGGAGTAATCACTTTGCAGCAAATGGGGGCTCCGACCTTCAGTCTATTTACTGTTTTTAGTATTTCCAGAACAATTACGTTATGTCTCTTTGCACAATTTCAGTTCTCTGAATTGCCCCGTCTTTGGGCTGGTTTGTAACTAAAATAGGGGGAACTACGATGGTCTAATTCCCATACACGAGACACGTATGAGGGTTAGGATATACCTAGCCCTCGACCATTATCTATCGTTATCTCTTATCGTTTAAAATGATAGATATATAACGGCATTACAGTATTCATAACTCATTGTAGGAACATATCCTACGGGATATAACAATGACGTACCTCACTACGGGGTTCGGATGAACTATGCCCAAAGGCACACAGATTTTGAGATATCCATCGTAGAATATCCTATTGTCAAAGTGAAATGTGATCATATCTTTTTGCAAATATAACTGTTTCACTTATCTAGAGCAGGTACAATGACATTCCCTGTTAATGGGCAAGGAAGAACATAATTCCCACATTCCGGGATGAAAATGGATAGACTGGAATTCACTTCCCAATCCTATCTTATCAAATATTCACCAATGCATATTGTGTTGTCTTGTTTAAACGATAGGTGAGGAAGATCTAAAAATCCTAAGGGATATTGACTGCCCAAAGAAGGATGAAGATCTACAAATCCTAAGGGATATTGACTGCCCAAAGAAGGATGAATATCTAAAAATCCTAACGGATATCGACCACCCAAAAATGGTGAAGAATCTACAAATCCTGACAGATATTGACCACCCGATGCGTGGTGAATAATCCACAAATCCTACGGGATTATAACTCCCTTATCCACTGTGGTAGGCAGGAGAGCACCCGAAAGAGGCAAACATCTACAATTCCTAGGGAATAACTCCCCAATCCACCGTGATAGGAAGAAGAAACCTCAACAAGGAAAGAACTAACCTACGAAAGCATAACTCCCATATCCACCACGATAAGCAAGAGAGCAACCAAAAGGCGCAAGTCCTACAATCTCTACGGCATAACTCCCCTACCCACCGTGATAGGAAGGAGTGAACCCGACAAAAGTGAGAAACCTACACATCCGAATGGATCTCGAATAAATTAACAAGGTATAAATCTACAATTTATATCGCAAATGCCGTACTCATAAAAACGGGGAGGAGTGCAATTTCAGAAATCATTTGAACATAAGACATAGCGAAAAAAGTCTATAAGGATAGAGTAGCATTATACAAACAATCATTACACAACCAAATGAATGACAAGGTAGTACAATGCCAATAAGCAAGACAAGCGACTCAGCTCAGGCATGACCCTTCTCCTTCAAAAGTGAAGAAAACGGGTCGGGTTGATCAGGAACAGCATCCTTAGACTCATGATCTTCCAGGGGCAACCCATCCGGGCCACACATGACGTTCAGCTCTATGAACTTGAACCCATTCTTGAACCCCTTCTTGGCAGTTACCTGCCTAATCAATGAATGAAAGGCCCCATCTCGCTCCATGACAGCACGCTCTGCGAGGAGCTCTTGATAGGTCCCACTTACTAAAAATATATTGGCAACACGCAGCAAGACTTCAGGAGACTCGTTCTATGAAGAGAACTATTAGCTAAAAAACTGGAATACAAGATAAAATTACACGTCAAGAGCGTGCAAACTTACCACTTTCCCCAGATCAGCTTGGGCCTTCGCAAGCTCGGACGACAAATGCTGACTCTCTGCCTTCACCCTCGCAAGCTCACCTTCGGCTTGACGACGGCCGTTCTGCTCTTTGAGGGCATGATCCTTGTACTCATCAGCCAAAACTGTCAGCTTCTCATTATCAACATGAGCATCATCATAAGCTTCATTGGCCAGCCGGACTTTGCGTAATGCCTCCTCTTTATCAGCCTCGAGCTTTTCCAATGCCATAAGGTTGAAATTGGCCATCCTTTTGATGTCTGCCTCGAGTTGAGCAATGATAGCATCTTTGTCGCCCTCCGATAGATGAAAAGTCCTCATGGAGGTAACCAGCATTTTTCCGAGCTACATATACAACGACCATTAACAGAAAGAACTTGAGGAAAATGTACAAAATAATGCAAGATCTCAACGACTTACACTTTGTAAGACGTGCATATTTCGATGCACGTTCTGCGCCCGCTCCATTTTAGTCAATACATGGACTTTGGCGGCAGAGGGAAGGCCCATGTCATACCGCAAACTGCATCAGCCTCCCGGAACTCCACCTTTTTACCTTGAACACCAGTTCCATGCCTCGTTCGCCCTTGCCTAGGAGGGGGTCGTGGCACTGAGGAACCCTCATCTCGAGCCCTCTTTCGAACCAAATTGAGAGGATTGCGGGGCAGTCGATGCAGCTGGTTTATGGGCATGGTTACCCCCTAAAACCTTGGAAAGAAGGAATCTGCGACCCAACGCTCGTAGCAGGACCCTTTCCTTTAGTCGCAGTAATGATCAGATCAGAAGCATCTTCATCTAATGATATAGAGACCTTAGACGAGCGTCCCAGTTCCACCTCACCAGTTGTCGTGGCAGGCATAGCTCTGGCGGCAACCCTTACAACTGCCGGATTACTCTCCGTAGGATCACCAGCTGTAGCTGGTGTTAGAACAGCTTCCCCAACTATGGGGGACGGATTTCAGTTCACCCCATCGGTGAAGGCCAAACTTGTGAGGACCCAACAGCACCCATGGCTATAGATATTGCCTTGAGCAACTCATCCGCTCCGTCCACGCCCCCGACAATGTCAATGACCCTCTCACCACCGACTCCGGCAGCAACCGGAGCAACTTCCTCCATGACACTCACACTCCCTATAGGAGATGGTACACCACCGGTTATTGAGACTCCAACGATCGAGACGGGTTATTCCACTATCGCCGAAAGAGTGGCCACACCCTCTAGAATAGTAGCTCCCACATTGGAAGCAGGCGAGGCTCTTTCTTCTCTCGTTGCTAGTGCTGCAACCTCTTCCGCCCGGTGTTCCAAAATTCTCTGCATACGGGCGCGAATTCCAGTCATATCTTTTGAAAATAAAGAAACGAGCAAGTAAGGAGTTTCGAAATCTGCAAAAATAATAACTAAAGTAAAAACCCAAATCAAAATACATATCGAAACACATATTGAGAAACATATCGAACAAGTATCGAATACTCATGTCGAGTATCACATCAAGACCGCATATCGAAATCTATATCGGGTATCCCCGACATACCTGCCTGAAGAAATGCGCTAGAAGATAAATGAACTCTTCTCTCTTCAAGTATGCTACTATTTATAAGAACAAACCTATGGGTAGGCATTAAATGCCTACCACATCGAGTTTCAAATTCAACATCAATATCGAAGAATATTTGATATCGGACCTCAAAATTTGAATACAAACACCTCAAATACGCCAATTATACTGGGGGTCCACCGGCATCTTTGAGTAAATTCCCGTATCCAAGCTCTGTTATTCGAACTGGCGGAACAAGAGGTACACGTGATTCAAAACTTAGATTTAATTCGCGAATTATTATTCTCAAATAATAACTCCCAAATTGGGGGACTAGATGATATGGGTATTTCCTGTATTGGGTTGGCCCATGGGTCAGGCCCATATCCCCGACATACATATCAAATTTGACATTCGATATAGTACAGCTCACGTGTTCATCACGTGAGTGGTCCCCGCATCCCAAGGCCTATAAATAACCACGTCCCGGTAATCAAGGTAAGCTTTAATTATTCACTGTTCACCTATATCGAACATACTCGATATAGGGCTCGACATTACATTCGATATATATCACCGAGCTAGTATCTGATATCATACCTGACGTCACTCTCGACGTCAGCAGGAGATCACCCCCAACGTGAAAGGCTTTCGACATCATTACCGATATAGCCTTTGACGGCATATCTGATATACATTCGACATCCGCCATTGCATCTAACGTCAGTTCGAGGTATTCCGGACCAAGCCTACTCGGCACTAGCATATTTCAAGTAGGCCTAGTTTAGTGATAGATTTGTTGTACCGCACTTGTAACCGACCCTATTCTATATATACGATCTATTGTTAAACTAAAGTATTTTAAGAGTTATTTTTAATTAGCATTTTGTTACTTTTTCAATTAGGTTATAAATTTTAGTTATGGGTAAATCTTATTTTTCAATAGGTTATTTGCAGAGTTTATCATTGCTATTAATTAGAACCTTTCATATTTAAGTAATAAAATCAAATTTGTATCCTAGTGCTTCTAGTAGATTTCCGAGTTCTTTCATCATTAACAAGTGTGTGTTTTGATTTTACGATCTCATTCCGCGTCAAGTGGTATGTTGAACATTGATCTTGCCTTGATTAGTGACTGGGCGTGAAAACCCTTGATGATACTGGTCATCAAAATACGAATGCATTGGACATCGCATAGCTACAATAAGAGCATAACAAAATGGTGAACAAACTAATGGCGAGATGTGTCAGCATTTTCTTAACAACCAACAACTGAAAACCAACCCATATCTTGTATTATGCACGGACACACGACAAAAAAATATCCGACTTTGAGTTTTGAGTGATGGTCCAGAAAGAGAAACAACATTTTTATAGGCAAGAGAAATTTTTATTAAAACAAACAGGGTACAAGAAATACTCTGTCAAAACAATACCAGAGAGAGTCGCTAACAAGAAGACCCAATATAAAAACAAGGATTTATAAACCAATCCACAAAACAAAAGTTGAAATCGCGCGTAAACTCTTTAAGTCAACCCCATGTTGTAAGTTTAATTCTTTTCACAATATCCATCACATCGTATCTAACATTCTCAAATGCTAATTTATTTTTTGAGTGCCAAATCATCCACGCCCTAGCCATCCAAACTCGACACCATAGGTCCTTGTTATTATGGCCCGAAACAAGGACAATAAATTGTTGAAAATGGATAGCAACGTCAACGCTGATTGTAGACCGAGCCACTTCAAGATACTTATCCAAATCGACCCCGAGAACGAGCATTCACAAAAGACGTGTCAGACATTTTCGGTTTCAGCCCAACAAAATCCACACAATTTTTCATCATCAGCCATCATCACTTTTCTACGAGCTAAATTCTCATTCGTCGGCAACTTGTTACACAACATTCTCCACGCATACACCTTGATCTTCAAGGGAGCGTTCACATCCCACAACTCTTTAAAAGTTTGTGGATCTCCTTTACATGATTCATTACCCCTTAGTATTTCGTACGCAGATCTAACCAAGTACTGCCCAGTTTTATCACCCCATCCAATACCACATATCGTTGGATTCAAAAAAAAACAACATTTTTTAATAAAAGTTCAAGTTCAATAATTTTCTCTTGTTCCCATTGAAACGGCTCTCTACTCCACTCACATTTCCACCTCCCCACGCCATCAATCCAAATGCACATTTCTTCAACCAAAGCATCTTTCATAAGAGCAATTGACAAAAAAGTCTACTAAAGCTGGATTTCAATGGCACCTTCCCAATCCATCTATCATGCCAAAATGACATTTCTCTACCATCACAAGTTTTCTTTCTAAACTTTACATTTAGTCAATCAGAAATTTCTGGAAATTCATTCACTCTAACGGCATCTTTCCACCAGCAAAAAAAGAAAACAACTATATTTGGTAATCATGTGATTCTCAGAAGTATTAAGAATAACCAAAGTTGATGCAATTTCTAAGTTCCAGTTGATTCAATTATTCTAAAAAAAATTAGAGAGTGAAGATTTGTTGGGTTGGGTTTTAGAGGTTGAGCAGTTCTTTGAATTTACTCAAGTCGCTGAAAATCGACAATTAAAACTAGTCGTATATAAATCAAGAAGTGATGCAGCTGTTTGGTGGGAAAAGTTACAAACTGAAAGGAGATGTAGATGCAAAACACCAACACAATACCGTAGAATGGTGATGTATGTTACTCTACAAAAATGGGCAACTTATTTATTTAGCAAAGGCCAAAATTATTCTTAGCTCAATCAATTAATGAAAGATTTGTCAAACAAGTGAAAGACAGATTTACAACAAGTTTTGAAGCATTAA
Source organism: Linaria vulgaris (assembly GCA_948329865.1). Taxonomy (NCBI): domain Eukaryota; kingdom Viridiplantae; phylum Streptophyta; class Magnoliopsida; order Lamiales; family Plantaginaceae; genus Linaria; species Linaria vulgaris. Next base: position 83,046,186 of record OX415253.1, read on the forward strand.
TCCCTAATGTTACGTGAGGATTACTTTTAAGGGATAAAAGTATCAAACTCCCTGAACTATACACGTTTTTGCGACTTTCCCCTTGAACCAATTTAGTAAGCGTTTTGCCCATTGAACTATGCTCATCTGTTCGATTTGCCCCTTCACCGAATTCTACCGAATATTCCATTCTCGTGCGACTCACGTGAGGGTCAGAAGGCCATTTTTGGTACATATTTTGGAGTGTAAAGTTCATGGAAATTCCCCCTCAAACTATGCTTTTAAGTGAAGTTTGCCCCTTAAACTATTGTAAAGTACCCCCCCCCCCCCCCTAAACTATTGTTGTGCAATTTTCCCCCTGAACCGTATTTTAGAAAGCATTTTAGTAATAAAATTATTATTTTTGGCCATAAGGGTCTTTGTTTACCATTTTGCATTAACTACTTCTTTTTCTTTTAAGATCGAGTAGCATAAAGCATTACTCTAATGCACTCATTCACTTCAGCAAAAAATCCAGTTTACATTCACCAAATGCCTTAGTATATCCTATATATTACACCAAAATGGATGGCTTAGAACATTGACAAAATATTCACCAGATACGATATATCAAAATCATTACAAAACATTTTCCATAATATGAAAACAAGCTAGCTACTGGCCACTAATGAGGTCTTCATTTCTTAAGCTTGGAAGCAATGGCTTTGTCAAAGGGAATGCTATTGCTCTTCATTCACCGTAACTACTCAAGTTTGTTCCAACCAAACTTCAAATCCTTCTACAAACACCAAATGCAAAGCAGAGGTTAGCAAAATATTAGATTTCCACCTGAACAAACAGACATCAACTAATTCAATGCAAATACTCAATTTAATATACATATACTTCAACTACCTAACAAACTCAAATTATCCAAAAATATTTCACAAATTAAGTAGTAGATTTCATATTCTCAACAGTGCGCCACTGATCCAATTACAAAGTTCCTATAAAGCAGTATCGAAAAAATTGTACGCTTACACGAACCATAAATATACATCAATTAACATTTACATAATCACATCAATCACCTCAACTAGACAACTACAGCTAAAATGAGCGAAATCATCGTTATGCATAATAATCACCAGCTTGTTTATAGAATTACGTAATAGCTACAATCATTCACTTACCACATATAGCCTAATTCATCGTCAAAACTCAATGTAACAACTCAATTTTGTTTCAACCAAACTTACAAATGCTTCAATAAACACCAATCCAAATCAGAAGTTAGCTAAACATTTGATTTCATCTAAACAAATAGATCTCTCGAAAACCTAATTCAACGCGAATAGTTAAAATTTTATACACAGATAACTCCAATAAGCTACGAAATTCAACCAGATCTCCAAAATTTTCAACAGTATGCCACTGATCTGATTACGTAAATTCGTACAAAGCATCATCAAAAAAAGTATACTGACATGAACTATACATATACATCTGATTCACATATGCGTATTACGATACAAAGTACCTGCTTGGCGTCTCGAAATCAGGAAGCTTGTTTTTTAATTGCGTCCATTAACGAACTCGATCAATTCGAAGACCTAACCCACCAATTAACGTTTGAAACGAACAATTATTAGCCGTGAAAGTGCTCGAAAATCGTTGTTGCGAACCCGGAATGTCGAATTTGTGTGGGTTGCTAGTAATTTGGACGAATTTGATGTGATTTGAGAGAGAAATCGGATGAAGAACCCTAATTTCTTTGTTTGCAAATTTTTAGCTAAGTATGGAATGTGATGTTTTTGTTTGCCCCGTCAAAAATGGTAAACAAAGACCCTTATGACCAAAAATAATAATTTTCTTACCAAAATGTTGTCCAAAATACGGTTCAGTGAGCAAATCGCACAACAATAGTTTAGGGGGTACTTTACAATAGTTTAAGGGGCAAACCGCACTTAAAAGCATAGTTTGAGCGGGGAATTTCCATGAACTTTACACTCCAAAATATGTACCGAAAATGCCCTTCTGACCCTCACGTGAGTCGCACGAGAATGGAATATTTCGAGGAATATTCAGCGGAATCCGGTGAGGGGGCAAATCGAATAGATGAGCATAGCTCAAGGGGCAAAATGCTTATTAAATTAGTTTGTGGGGCAAGTCGCAAAAACGTGTATAGTTCAGGGGGCTTGATGCTTTTATCCCTACTTTTAACATGATAATCTAGATAAATACTCAAATTAGAAAGTGTAGAAGAAGTTGAAGATGAAGAAGAGAAAGATAACACAAATGAATATACATTTTTGTTCTCAGGTGTTGCAACATAATAGAAGTCCATAATTTTTAGGTTGAAGTCAAAGTAAAGCTCGATATACAAAATAAGAAGCATAAGAAAGTGTATGAATAATTTTAAAAGTTGTTCAATGAAGCAAAGCAAGTCATGATTTAGTTTCTCGTAAGGAGGTTTAGCAACCTTAACTCGATCCAGTATTGGTGTGTCAAAGTATATACAAGAAGAATAATAACAGTAGAAACAACACACAACACTTCCAAAAGAACAAAATCGAATTTTATTGCATAAATGGAACCCAGACAGAAACTAGGTCCGTCCGAACAAGAAAATATGCCCCGTGCAGAGCGTATGACGTATGCGTATGTCGTATGGCATATACCCACTCACCACGCTCTGCAATGACAAATCGACAGTTGACGAAGATAATAGCTAAATGTTCGACTCACTGCCTCATTTACAAAGAGATATGATAAAGGAGAAAACGGAACGACAAAAAGCAAATCTAGGGGAAGCTAAGTCGAGGAACAATATAAACTAATGACAAGAAGTTGGGTGATGAAACCATTGGGAGCATATACTATAAATTAGGCAACCAACGTAAGTCCTACCAAAATAAACTAGGTGAAGAGTCTATTAGGTGAATATTCCATAAAGTAGACAACTAACATAAGCCTTATAGAATAAACTAGGTGATGAGATAATTGGGTGAATATCCCATACAAAAGCCCTACAAAAACAAATCAGGCGGAGAGGCTATTGGATAAATATCCCATAAAGTAGTCTCACTGTACCTACCACAATAAACCTGGTGAAGAGCATAATTATCATATATCCTATCGGAAAAAACTAGGTGAAGACCTATTGAGCGAATATCATATAAAATAGACAATTATTGTAAGCCCTACCAAAATAAGCTAGGTTAAGAGCCTATTGGGTAGCCCATAATGTATGCAAATATCGTAAGCCTTGCCAAACTAAACTATATAAAGAGACTATTTGATAAATATCTCATAAAATGTGCAATTCTCATAAGACCAACCGAAATAAACTAGGTGAAGAGTCTACTAGGCGAATATTCTATAAGGTCCACGATCATTGTAAGCCCTACTAAAATAAACTAGGTGAAGAATCTATTGGGCGAATATCGCATAAAGTAGGCGATTAACATAAGTCTTACCAAAATAAACTAGGTTTTTGGCGACTTTCACTTTCAACCCGATTCACCGCCTACGTGCCCTTTACGCCCAGTCATTCCGAAGAACACTTGCCCCGTGAAGAGCATATTGGGCGAACACTCCAAAAAGTAGGCCGGCTAGTTAACCCTACATTTGGAAGCTAGGTGGTGAATGCATTGGGCGCATATCATAAAGTAGGCCATCTACGTAAGCCCTACATTTAGAAACCCAAAAATAAATTTATTGAACGAATATCTCATAAAACAGATTAGTTACAACCATACAAAATGAAGAATCTACGCAATGCAAAATTATGAAGAAAGTGTGAAAAGCTCTTCAATAATGAAAAGATCAACGAACTATCTCGCAAGTGGGTGACGAGCCTACAAACCACGATACAAGGGGATGAAGCACGCAATTGTGAACACGCATTTGGGTAGAAAAATTAATAAGATAATGCGCTTTGGATAAAAGGCTTATTCACTCGCACGCAACGAAAAGTTTTACAGATCAAGTGAAAGTTTTACACGCATTAGAAAACATGTAAGTCGGTAGCAAGCATATATAAATGCAAAGGGGCTACGGATGTCTAAATACACATCCAGACTCTACATCTTAAAATGTTGAAAGTACATTTATGTTCTAAAAACATTCCAAGTCGGAGGACTACTCTACATTCTACTGATGTGTCCTAATTTGGTAATGGCACATAGTGGAATGCAAATAAGCCACAAACATATTAACTTGGCGATTGAGTGTCTAAATGTTGAAGGAGATAAAAGGAAAAACTAAGCACTACTTCTGCACTTCATCAATATTCTTATAGATCGAATCAAGTCATGGTCCATACACCACTGGAGCGCCAATGATGTTTAGTTTCTAATGCAAAAACCGAATTATAATTTGAGCTTATAGATTGAAAATTGGAAAATAATTGTAAAATGCCCTAGATCGACCTATACCTAAAAGGTTTGAGAATTGCTAAAAGGTCTTTGGATTGACCTATATCAGAATTTGCAGAATAACAAAAGTGACCCAAGAATGGATCTATACTTGCAGGAATCGATTCATCTCTTACAAAAAATTACAATAGACCCGAGGATGGACGTATTTGCATGAATTGAGCTAATTTCTCATAAAAATTAGAGGAACATCAAGAACATGGAAAGGCTTGCTCTTACAAGATTTCGACACTTAATAAACTTTGCACGTCGAACAACATATGCTCAACCCACAAATCTGAGGACTACTAGTATGTCAAAATATATACGAGATGGATAATAATAGTACATGCGGTAACTATACGTACTAAAAGGCAAGATCAACATTTACTGCATAAATAAACCCCAAAAAGAAAAATAGGCCGATATGGACAAGAAAATCGACTATGCATACGACATATGGCATACGACATATTGTGTATGACATATAGCATATGACAAGTACGGGCCTTGGCCCATCACTCGAAACCAAAAAGTGCTCCTACAACTAAAGAAGGTAAAGAAGGTAATCAGGTATAAATATTTGGCTAATCATCATCTACGAGGTACATGTTTACAATATAACTCTCATATGACATATTGAATACGATCTATAGAGCGTCCCTTATAGCGTATGACATATAGCATATGCCCTATCTAATATTAAATATAGCATATGACTTATAACGTATATGACATATCAAGAATAACCTATACTAAAAGATCGTCATATTTTCAATACGTTTATCAGGAATATATTTTTTTTACTCTACATGACATATAACGTGTTATAGACTCATCCTTCAATGAGCATCAACTGACTTACGCATTAGAGTACCTTCGCCAGGTCAGCCCGTCCTAATTCATGTGTTGTGTTTGTCAATGCAGGTTTCTCAAACTCAAAGCTAGCTTAGAGCCAAAAAGTTGAGTTAGTCTGACGCAGAGTGCTTGGTCAACTTAGAAATGACCCACATCAAGTATGGTCGACTTATTATCTTTAGAGATTATTTTTAATTGTATATATTCGGACACTAATTTGACATTAATGATTATAACCCGCGTGTAAGAGAATGATAATTAAAACAAGTGGAATATTCCCTAGTTAATCAAAAACAATTTTAAAAAATATCATCAATATTTCTTATATCTAATATTTTTTATTGGACTTTATTAATTATAAGTTAGGTAGCATTTCTTCGTATGCCATCATAATATGGTTATCTTTAATTGTTGTCTAAAATATAATCTTGCTTGCATTTACTATTTAATAAATAAATATACACTAGCTAATTTCAATGAAATAAGAACCTATAACATTAAATTCCTACATAGCTAGCTTAGAGTTATTTTAACATTGCCATTATGCTATTAGGTATAATAAGCTTTCATAAACTACTAAAAGCACCTATATTTACATATTTCTAATGTTTTCTTAGAAAAACTTAAATCAAATTTATATAATGGTGGGTGTGTTTTACGTTTGTTATATTAAAATATATAGGATCCAGGGCATCATTTGTGACTAAATTCTATAGTGCTATCTAGGTTACGTACGAAGCTCCTAGAGTAGTACCTATTTGAACTACCACCCACCAAATTTTTTTTTTTTTTTTTGGGCTGGCCATGAATTCTGAAAATCAGAGAAATAAATTAAACATCAACGTCGCCAACTATTAGGCAAACATCAAATACGATTTTTTAGCCATCAAACAAATTCTATTATTGTGGAATTGATATTATAACCTACGCGGGAGGATGAACTTCCGTGATTGTCCGAACGTCTGGTTTATGTTTGTCATGTATACGAGTCTTAAATGATAACTTTATTATTACAAAATTTGAAAAAGCTAGGGATAAAGATCTGTAATTGCAAAGGAAATTAATATCGTTCGTTCATGTTGTAGCCAAGTTTCTTTCGGAAAGACCACTATATCCGAAAATATGACATAAAGCACCGAGACATGATAAGCCTACGTCCAAAAGCATTTGATCTTTATTTCCCACCACAACAATTTCCTCGATCGAGATCACCTTAATCTTCAAAATATACAGGAACACACAAATTAAGGTCCCACGGTCATATATAATTGATGCCTAGTGGCGGATAATAATTGCGATACTAGAACCAATTATTGCTGAATTGGAACACATTCTGGGACGGATTCAATAAAAATATTTGAATCATCATTAATTAATTTTCTACATGAGTTGAAATAGCTCGTGCGTTATTATGATTATTTCTCTTCAGATTTTCAACAATTTGTTATTTCTTGTAATAACATAAACGAAAATCAGACATAATTGTGACTACTAGATCTAAACAAATTATAAAACAAATTCAAATTATCACCGAATGTAATTTACTTTTTCTGGTTATTATACACAAAGGTCGATACGATTATGTATGTGTATAAACACCACGTAATGTACAAATTAATTAACATATATTGTCTAAAGAAAAATTCTATAAATATTGGTGAAGAAATTGCACTTGTTGTTGTATTTTATCAAACAAACATAATAATCAATCTCAAATTATTATTGTGATGCATATAATTAAAAGAGAAAAAAAAACTGAACCAAGAAATAAACCTACATTTAATAGGACAAAATTTACCCGTCGGTGCAACTGTGCAAGAGCACTGCAGTTGTGATTTTTATTGTTACATTATGGTGGCAAAGACTCATGTACCCCTCTTGGTAGAGAAATTAAATATGATATCCGGGGAAAAGGAACTTTTCTTTATAATTAAAACCAATAAAAATCAGTCACGTTTTTGAAATATCAATTATAGGGTAAGCTTTAAAGTATTGTACAGGTGTCCCAATCTTTTAATATAAATAGGCGGCATAGCCATTCCACATTCTCCATAAAATCATACAAACTTCCTCTGAGAACTCTTAAGTAAAAGAGCAAATTAAGTACTAGTATTAATTTGCTCTATATATATAGAGATGGCAGGCACTGGACATTGGGCTCTTGTTTTTGGATTGCTAGGTACTTCAACCTCCATGCATGAAAAAAATCTATTTTTTACAGTATATATATTTATTAGTAGTGTTGCGTGTACATACAACTTCAATATTACCTTAATTAGTAACATTGTCTTGTTTCAAATGTTATAGGCAACGTCGTCTCATTCATGGTGTACCTTGCTCCGATGTAAGTTTGTCACCTTTTATTTGAGTTTCATCATAAAATATTATCTTAAATTGATGAATATTAACATAGAATGTTATAATTGCATATGCAGACCAACTTTTGTTCAAATATACAAGAAAAAATCGAGTGAAGGCTTTCAATCAGTTCCATATGTGGTTGGTTTATTCAGTGCCATGCTCTGGATATTCTATGCCCTCCTCAAGACCGACGCCACCCTTCTCATTACGATCAATTCCGTTGGTTGTTTGATTCAGTCTATTTACATTGGCTTTCATCTTCTCTACTCATCAAAAAGAGGAAGGGTACGTATGTACGACACACACATGCATGCACATATATATAAATATATATATATATATATACACACACACACACACATTCATCCATTATTATCAACAATATTCATGTCTTTTTTCAAGTTGAAACTGCTAATGAAGTATAGTAATATTTCTCAATTTAATTCGCTAAAAAATAATGCTTTGGTGTCCTTTCAAATGCAGATACAAACTTTAAAGCTCCTTGTTGGACTTGTAGTTTGTGGATTTGGATTTATCGTTCTAGGGACTCTTTTTATCGCGAAACCTTCTCAACAAGTGCACATCGTCGGCTGGATTTGCCTAATTTTCTCCCTATGCGTTTTCGTTGCTCCACTATGCATTGTGGTAAGCGGAAAGTTATAATTAGTGTATATTGTATCTTGCATTCTTCATGCAATAAATTTACTTCTTCGTTTTTCTCTATGTGAAGTACACATGAATACAATTATTTAACTCTAGCTTTCTTTTTCTTTTTTCCAGAAAAAGGTGATACAAACCAAGAGCGTGGAATACATGCCATTTCTTCTATCGTTCTTTCTTACGCTTAGCGCGGTCATGTGGTTCTTCTATGGCCTATTTCTCAAAGACTTTAACATTACAGTAAGTTTATTTACATGCATGCATGTGTTACCATGCAATAAAGAAAAAGGAACATATATATATATTAGGGGTAATTACATTAAACCCCCATCGTATGGACCATTTTTTAGTCAAACCCCTTAACTTTGTTTTGACTCAATCAACCTCTCATCGTATGCCAAAATCATCACTTTACCCAAGTCAACTTTTTACATTTTTTTTCAGGGGCATTTTCGTCAAATCGCAAAAAAATTAATATTTTATTTAAAAAAATGTAAAATTTATTAATCAAAAAAAAAAATCGATAAATTTTTGTTTTCAACAAAAAAATTTTCGCCAAATTTCTTATTTCGAAAAAAATTTGTCGAAAAAAAAATTTGTTACAAAAAAAATTTGTCGAAAAAAAATGTTTTCGAAAAAAAAATTTGTCGGAAAAAAAAATATTTGCCGAAAAAAAAATTGTCGGAAAAAAATATTTGGTCGGATTTTTTTTTTTGCCGAAAATTAATATTTGTCGATTAATAAATTTTACATTTTTTTAAAAAAATTATTAAAACTTTTTGACATTTGACTAAAATACTCCTGGAAAAATGCAAAAAGATGACTTGGGGTAAAATGATGATTTTGGCATACGATGAGGTTTTGACTGAGTCAAAACAATGTTTAAGGGTTGACTAAAAAAGGGACAATGTAATTACCCCTATATATTATTGAGAAATAAATCACATACAATACATAAATTTTATTTTTCTAACTACTTTTATGTTTTGTAACAGATTCCAAATGTGCTCGGATTTGCCTTAGGCTTGCTTCAGATGGTGCTCTATGTAATCTACAGAAATGCTAAGAAAAATATTCCTGACCAAAAGCTTCCTGAAATACAAAAGCAAGTTATAATTTTGGATGATCAAAAAAGTCCAAAATTGGGTGACCAACAAATTATTGAAATCGTGACATTTGGTGACTTGGTACGGTCGGAGAAAATAGCTGTTCCTGGACTCCATCAGAACGGAGTTAAAGCAATCTCTCCACCTAAGAATTTGCCCGTGCACGTGGAAGCTCAAGCTTAATTGATGGGAGTTGACACGAAAAAGTTGAAACCAAATATCTAATTAGTTGCTATTTTGTATAGACAATTAATGTCTGCACTTAATATTTTTGCGCTGTTACGTTGTATGTTTAAAATTCCCAGGTAGTTTCATGTTATATATATGTCATAACGATGGTGTACATGTTCACATAACACTGTCTTTAACGATAATAAAATGTTATATTGTTGAGAAAAGAATTTGGTAAGAATTACAGCAATTTTCAGTTGGTAAATGTATGCTATATGTAATTATGTATAACAACTATTTACGTACACAAATAACTTTATTCACGAACAAAAGTAATTTGTTACAAAAGGAAATCAGCTGGCTAAATTTATTGGCGAAATAGTACGACTCCGACCTATCTCTACCTTTTAACAACTTTAATCTAATTTATCAAAAGTTCAATATTACAATATCTATATTGAGTTTTTCTTTTCTTGCCTTAATGTTTTTGTAGTCGCGCGTTTTATTAATTTCTCCTCTTTGTAACAATGCATGCAGCCCCTAAACCCTGCTATTCTCTGCTAAACTATATTTTGATATTTCAATAATAAATATAAGATATATATTACTATATATCACCTGCCTAGAGCGGCCACCTGTAAATTGTAAGAATACTAAGAGAAAATATATCATGTGTTATATTGGTAATATTATTATTTTCTTGCATTGGTCTATTTGGTTATAAGATTAAATGGTTTTTGAGTTTACATTTTGTTGGTGGTTTTGGTTTGTCCATCTAGCTTTGGATGGATGTACTCCTTGTTTTTTCTCATTTGTAATAAAATTATTTGCCTATAGAAACAAAGGCACTTATATTTCGTTAATTATAAGCATGCAAGTTAATTAGATAAATAAAAAAGCTGAGAAAGGCTATCGATCGCCACTAATCCCGATGCCTGGTTTCTAAATTCTAATAGGGAATTTAATAAGATAAAATATAACGTAGAGAAAACTGATATTATCATCGCGGACACGCACCCACGAACAATTTATTCTATAATTTAGAAATTAAAAGATAGTTTGGTAAACATCTAAATCCCGAACAAGTATAACATACATGTTGCTAATGAACATTTCGTTATAGTTCGACGATATTTTATTGATCTATTCCTATAATATATATTGATTAAATAAAATATAGTTACTTTACTACAATATATATTGATTAAATAAAATATAGTTCTGCCCATATTTAGCATACCTTTAGTCATCAATCTTAAAAGTTTCTACTTATGATTGGAAAAGTATAAAAATGATATGAAACAATTTTGGAGTGACCCCGATATGGCCACATGTCCTATATGTTCATGCAAGCATCCACTTCATGTTAAACACACACACACATACAAACAAAACACTTCTGATCATGAGGATAACACCTGATAAAGTGTGTTATAAATGGGATCATGTCAATCTTTTCTCCCCTAAAATTTGGGTTTTAGATAATATTGAGGGACAGTATTTTAAAATGGAACGATTAAATTACGTCACTTGACCACTTCATTAACTATCTCTAGCACTTTTAATTTCTCTCACTTTCCCATTAATTATAATTTATCTAAGTCCATGTTTCTAATATAATAATTAATCATGGCTAAGTAGCTAGACTGTACATCGGGCGTAATATTGCCACATATAGCCAAAGTGTGGCTAATTTTTTATGTTTTTCGTTACTGCCACTTTGCCTACCATGTGGCTTTAACTCCTTTTCTTTTGTGAAAGTTACTTTTTCTTCAAAAGGTCGCCACAAAAAACAAACTAATTAATGTATATGTTGTATTTGTTCAATTCTTCTAACTTTATGTTTCTAAAAACGACATACTTCAAATACAGAAAAAAAAAATTATTCTAACCATATATATATATATCATGAATAAATCATCTTTTTCGTAAATTTGAAAAGTTTAAATTACGTACCTTGTTATTCTTTGTATCATTTGTTATATCATTATAATTAATAGAGCTTAAAAATAAATATTATATTCGAAGATTGTTTATTAAGAGTTTAGGACTGCCACTACGATATTTAAATGTTAATTTACTTCATTGATGTTAAGGATCTTTCAAAAGATGATTATATACAATTTTAATATCGATATAAAAATCTAATTTTAATATTAAAGATCGATATTTATATCGAACACCTAATTATTATATACATCCGCTGTATGTACAACCGATGATTGAGATTAAAAGAAGATCCCTAAATTGTAGGAATAACCACCCAGCACCTCATCTCCACCGTGTATTGGTAGTGGATGCACATACAGCAGTTGCACCAAATAATCTCTCCTAAAAGATATACGTGGTTTGTCACTTGTCATAATTTAGCTGTAGCGAATTAGGTTGTACGTTTAGTTATCAAATCAAGCGAGTAGACAATACAATTCGCAAACAATTAAATATTAAACTAAAACGTAATAAAACTGAAAAGAAGTTATATTACGGATAACATGCAAATTACAATAACTTTATTTAATTTAATACACCCCGTGGTATATTGTGCATGGCAGCATTAGCCTTTTGTACAGCTTAAATAGTTTTATTTTTATTTAACTGCGCGCCAAGTGTTTTGCAACTCCTTAATTATATATAATTAATAACGATTATATTCCATATATAGTAATCTTATTGGATGGAATGGCTGTCTCAATCTTTAACTAATCATTTGAGAAAAATAAACAAGGAACATTATCTTATTGAGGTCGCTATTTGAAAATAAAGTATGATTTGGGACCAATTTCTTAAAATGGGACTTTCGTCCAATGAGATATTTATAATGGTAACTTTTCCTTCAATGCGGGTTTATTTTATTTTTTTTGAACTCAAGAAAAGATTTTTATTGCCGACGCAATCGCGCCCAAGACGTCAAAATACATCACAATGTCAATAGACCTCAAAAGAGCCAAGAAAACTAGAGCAAAACAAAACTAAGATTAGGAGGTTCCATAACATCTCCCGTTGCGGATCGCGCGAGGCCGTGTGCCAAAATATTCGCATCCCGTCCAATCCAACGAGAAGCCTTCTTGACTTTCAAAGAGTCTAAGAAAATTCGCAATGATATTGATATAACTCGAGTATGTTCGCGATCTATAAACAATGTCATTAATTATATTGAGACAGTCTCCTTCAATGCGGGTTTATTTAGCTGGTCCACATAATGTTAGTTTCTTAGGTCAATTTAGTGCGTATAATTAATTACCAAATAATTACTCATTCGTTTCTGGTGTTTCCTTTAATTTTAATAATTCTTGATTTACTATAGTATTTTTTATCAATATTTTATAATTTCAACTATAAAATTAGCCGCTTAACCCCTCGACATAATTATAATATATAATGTCTTTTTTGGGAAGTAAATTCATCATCACCCTCGTTTTTTTCAAGAGTGGCTACAATCATATATACATGAGATATTTTGCCTCGTATAAAACACACAAAGACATAATTTACAAATTTTTTTATAGAAACTAATTTTGTGAAATTGACATAACGCGTGGAGTATGATGCGAGAAGCCCTTTATTTTTTTCCTTTATCTCCACTCCTCTCCCATAAGTCTATTTTGGTTGAACTTGCACGCATATAAATCTAAAATGTGATCCCAAAATTAACCTTAGCCAAGCTTTTTGAATGTGGTTTATAGAATCTAACTTGTCTCTGATCTCCAATGGTGCATGGACCATATATGTACCTTTATATGAATGCTTTGTCAAACAAGAGAACAAATTATATATGTTAAGTTTGCTCTGATGTCACGCGAGATTGAGGAGATGATGATGATGATGATGATGAAGTTGACCATGATTTGATGATTGAATTTGTTTGGAGTGAAGAAGACGAAAATACAGTGTTGATTATTATATTAATTGACATTTTGGAATTTATATGTATACATTTTCACATTTGGTTTTCCTAAATGTACATGTTGAATCCTTAGCACTACTTTTAAGGTTGGATTTAAATATAATTTTTTTCAAAATAAGATTATTGTTGATCTTTTATTTCCACCGTGAATAATTCCCTAGAAATAACAGATAAATTATCAGATTTTCGCAAAAGATTAATTGTCGAATTAATGGTCCAAGGGTTTCTGTAGTCCACATTTATATAGTTTGAAGTTGAATATAGCTAGTGCATTCGTTCTTGGTAGTTAGTTTCAGATGGGCTAATGCTGGTAAAGCCCATTTTGGTCAAAATTGGTCCGTATGACTTAAATTTATCATCCTTCCCAATATTCCAACAGTCAACATAAGCCCAGTCTTTTGGGAGTCGGTCCCATTCTTGCATGGGGATGATTTATGAAATTTAAATATAACGATTTAATTTAGGGATAATTACAGTTACACCCCTTAAGATTTAGTGTAATTACAAAGACTTCCCCTGAGGTTTGAGTAATTATAATGACCTCCCCCATTTGTAAGAGATGATTATAATTGCACCCCCTGAGATTTGGTGTAATTACAAAGACCTTCCCTCATGTTTGAATAATTACAATGACCTCTCTTCTAACTAGTAAGTGTATATGCATTTTCAACTTTACCCTTGATCAATTATGTTGTTTAAATAAATTTAAATGTCTTGTTGAAAATACTTTTTTTATTTAATTTTAAGAACTTGCATGTAATCTTAAATAAATTGATTAATGAATAAAAAAGTATTAAGGAATACAATAAATTAATTTTAATTATTGTTACATATATTTAATTTTATTGCTCTTATCAAAAAAAATTATTTTATTACTCAACATTTCTTGACGAGAAAAACCTATTAGTGTGAGGATAAAAGATAAACCCTTATGTCATAGCGGTAGAAAATATTGATTGTAATTTTATATTCTAACATAATTTCTTTAATAAAAATATTTTTTTAAATGTAGTTATCTCTCCTTTTAAACAATTGTTAGGAATGTATTTCAAACTACATTTAAAAATATTTAGTATTAAAGAAATTATTTTGTAATATAAAATTACAATTAATATTTTCTATCACTCTGAAATAAGGGGTTATCTTTTATTTTCGCGCGAATAGAATTTTTTGTCGTCAAAAAATAATGAGTAACAAAATTAAATATATGTGAGAATGAATAAAATTAATTTAGTGTATCATTTAATATTCTTTTTTCAATAATTAATTTATCTAATATTACAGAAAAGCTGTTGAAATTAAATAAAATATCATGTACTTTCAACAAGACATTTAAATTCATTTAAACAATAAAATTGATCAAGGGCAAAGTTGAAAATGACATTACAATTAGTAGTTAGAGAGGAGGTCTTTGTAATTACACCAAACCTCAGGGGGTGTAATTGTAATTATCCCTTTAATTTATATATACGACTATCCTTCGATATTTTGCAGTGAAAACTGAAGAAGAAAAAAAAACTTCAATGCAGAAAAATAGATTTATTCAAAATTATGAATAAGACACGGCATCGCTAAAATATATATTTGAATATTTTATAGTTTTTATTGTACATTAATATAGTCTAATTTATTTATATAATAGAATTTAAATAGAATCACATATTAATTTATGATGCATGTATTAGTAAAGTCTAAAGACACAATTCATTATTTGGGATCAAGTAATGCGTGCAAAGTACTTTTCGACTATTCACTTTCTCTTGTCTCAACTTAAAATGTTGTACTTTTCCAACATCACTTACTCTTGTCTCAACTTAAAATTCACCACAGATGGGGTGGAATCTATTCGATCAATTACTCAACATCATTCCTAAGTTAGCTGAAAGCATATACATAGTGGCCATTTTCTCAATTAAAATATTGCATCAATTCCAGAGGTCAGTCTTTTGTATGATGAGAATAGACTCGGGCAATGTGAGGAAAAAAAATTACAGTGTCTCTCGTATTAAGCATTCATTTCTATGTGAAAATAATCGTATTAAGCATCCATTTCTACGTCAGTCTACGAAGCAAGATCCTAATATTTCTCCATTTCCTTGTTTGTAAGTCAAAAACAAAGAACTCCACTACAAGAAAAATAAAAAACTTGGTGACCCTTCGGTGTTCTAGCTCACCATTGTTGAATATACGCCCTATGTCGTTCCTAATATCTCCACTCTTTTGGTCATTGATGCTATCAACCATGCAACACGCACCCAGGATTTCCATTACATCGCCAATACTATCCTAACACACATCATCCTCACAATCTTAGGCACCCCACCCGTGGCTAGTGATCAAGTCGACTTCTTCTCTTGGGCCTAAGCATCGAATGATAAATTCTCTATTTTCCGTGCATATCAAGCTTTTACTTACTCTAAGGTTAAATGAACTCTTCTTGTCTATCTTGGTCTACGATAGCAAAAATTAAAATAAATCCGAGGACAAAATCTTTCTTCAGGCTTCTCAGCCACGGTAAGCTTTCAACCAAGCAAAGATTATTTCACCAACGGTTGGTACCAATTCTCAATGTCAGTTATGTCAACGATCACCTAGTACAACCCATCACATTTTCGGTGAATGGCATGTCACACGTCCCATAATGCACCATATTTTACCTTCAATGTCTCCATTAAATCATTCCCACCTAATTATGCACCTCTTCAAACTACCACCCCCTATCTGTGAACGAATTCTTGCATGAATAATTTGGAGCGCACGTAATGATTAGGTATTCAATAACCAACTCCTTACCAACTCGAACATTTAATTTAAATTTCTTTACCATATCACTTCTCATTCCCAACATCACTAGTCGGAAAAAACTACTCCCTCTTACACCATTTACCTGAAATGGATAGCAACACCTATAGATTATGTCCAATTGAATGTAAATGGCTCCTTCTATGGCAATCCAGTGGATTGGGTCTATCCTCCATGATTCAAATTGAAGGTTTATTGCGGCACTCTCAGAACTTGTAGGACACAAATCCAATAACTTGGCGAAATTTTGACCACTTATGATGGTCTAATATTAACATATTCATCGATGGTCACTCGTCTCATTGTATATTTGGACTCTAAGTTCTTGTTTGATTGTCTAGACACAATCACCTGAGCGGGCTTCTTCGAGAGATCGAGTAATTTAATTCATCCTTCCATAGTGAGAAACGAGTCTTAATAGTAATCGTTAGAACCGGCACGATAATCAAACTGTAGCACGAGTAGAAAAATCAAAATGACATTTTGGTATTAGTACTCGTATCACGCATGATACCATATGGTTTGGTAGGGTATTTTCTGTATTATTTTGTTTTCAGTGATCATATTGAATTATTAGTTTAGATCTTATCTACTCACATAAACTATTTCTCGTTGTTATAGAACAAAGAACAATTAGTAAACAGTAAAAATTCTTGGTAAGGATTTTGTTTTGTACATATTATCTCCCTAAGATTATACAATTTATAGATTTCTACTACAAATCAACGATTACCTGATTAAGGATGCATAGATGGTTATATAGGCCAGGGTAGCCACTGTTGAACGTAACCGGTGTAAAACAGAAAACAAACCAGATTTAAAGTCGAGGCAAGAGTTGGACTATTTCTCTTTAAAATGATATTTGCCCCACTCGGTGCTTACGGTTTGATCGGCAATCGCTTCCCAAGATGCAACGACTATCTTCTTAATATGGCAGCACTTCGAATATTAAGAAACGGCGAACTAAAATATTGTTTTGAACTCTCGGAACAAAAATGACTGAAAGAAAGAATGTTTGTAATTGAATGAAAAATGAAGAAGTAGGGGGCTATTTATAGTTTACGAAAGTTAGCATTGGGGTTGACTGGACGGACATGTCTTTTCCACGTCACAACTTTCCCGCCAGATTTTACACCATTTCGGCTGACTGTGCATCTATTCGGATCAAAGGTGGCACTTATTCTGCTGACGGGGTGTGTAGGTGACTGTTTGCTGACTGGATTTTTTCTCCAATTTTTGCAGCCACTGGACACACTTATTCGACCAGATTCTGACACCTAATCACGTTTAATTAATTATTAAATTTGTTGCTTATTATTGTTTAAATATTTAATTAATTACTTAATTAAACTTTGTCCAAAAAGATAGGTATTTGATAGGGAAGCCCAAGCCCAAGCTCAAACTCAAACTCAAGCCCAAGCCCAAGCCCACGGCCCATGACCCGGACGAACAACGGCAGCGCGCGCGTGTGCGTGCGCGTGTGGGCTTGAATTGAAGCATAGCCCATCTAAGTATTCGCTCCTTCAAATACTTGTGGTACCTCTTGAGGCCCAAACCCCTATCACAAACAAGCAACTTATTAGGTGTACTAGTTTAGCTCAAACTTTCCATGTGGGATGGTGACTTTTCACCTTCCCACCTATTTCCTTTCATGTCTTCAAGATAACTTATTTCAACTAGCTTACTTGTTCATTTAATTTCTCATTCATCCCACAATGGTTTTGAATAATTAAATATACTAGATTCATCTACACGAAACGTAGATTTCATTAAGCTATAGAAGTTTCACTTTTATAAAGAGGATCCTACTCAAATAAATTATCAAAATCATGGAAAAGTCATAATTTTCCAACAATCCCCCACATGAATGGAAATTCAATGTGTACATTCGAGAAAGTTCAGGCGGAAAGCTTACTGCATCAGGATAGGTTGCTTTTGGCTTTGAACCTTCCTTAATGAAATACATCGGATTTACTTAGCTGATCAGTGAACGTGATGTCTTGAACCGTTCAGCTGTTGGTGTAAACCTAGACAACTGTATTCACACAGTAACTCCCCTAACAAATTTTAGTTCTCATGGTTGTGTCCGTTTTGGCCCTGGACAACTCTTGGGTTCATAACTGTTTTACTTATGAAGCGGCCAAACTTCACACTTATATAGGTGATCTCCTTCAAATAGTATCCTGTCTTACTCTGCTTATTTAAGCTTAGGAATCATTAAAAGTTAAACTTAACCTTACCCTTTCTACATGTAGCACATTTATCGTACACGGGAATGAGTTGGAGTTTTACTCCAAAGTGCTGTTTCTGAATCCTTATAATTTTGTTGTCCCATTGAACCAAGATCTTGGGATCTCCAATCTACATGGTTGGGTTCCATCATAAAGATTCTTTAGTATTGGGTTTTAAACCCATTCCCCTCGATAGGCAATATGTTTGATCTCTTGGTAGGCCTTTAGTCAACGGATCCGATAAGTTTTCCTTTGATTTTACATAATCAATGGAAATGACACCATTAGAGATCAACTGCCTTAGGGTATTATGTCTGCGACGAATATGTCTAGACTTACCATTGTACATACCACTTGTGTGCCCTTCTAATAGCTGTTTTGCTGTGGTAGTGTATTAAAATAGCAGGCACTGGCTTATTCCAACAAGGAATGTCCTCAAGAAAGTTACGAAGCCATTCTGCTTCTTCACCAGCCTTGTCCAAGGCAATAAACTCGGATTCCATCGTGGAGCGAGCTATATAAGTTTGTTTTGAGGACTTCCACGACACAGCTCCACCTCCTATGGTAAAGACGTAACCGTTGGTGGATTTAGTGTCGTTAGAGTCTGATATCCAGTTCGCATCACTATATCCTTCTAATATAGCTGGAAATCTACCGTAATGTAATCCATAATCTAAGGTGTGTTTTAAATACCTAAGTATTCTAATTAACGCCTTCCAATGATCTTTGTTTGGATTACTCGTAAATCTACTCAATTTATTAACTGAGTAAGCAATATTCGGACGAGTGCAGTTCATGATATACATGAGACAGTCTATTATCCTGGCATATTCTACTTGAGAGACAGGTTCGCTAGACGACCGGGAGGTAGATGTAGCAACCTTTGAAGGAATCCCCCCTGGTCGTCCACGCCCTCCGCAGCACCAAAATTTCCACCCTCTCCTAGGGAAGACTTCCCCTTCTTAGTAACCACGTCCTCGTTCTCCACCATGAACGGACGCAGAACATTCACTTCCAAAAATAGTTACAAGTTAGACAAGATAGAAGTAACCACAAATGCTAAAACCACATACAATACGAGGGAAATAAGAGCTCACCCAAGGTATCGAAAAGTTTCTCGGGGACAGCCAAAGGAGTCTCAATCTTGTCTATCGGAAAAATATGCCTCAATCCTGCAGTCCGATAGAGGCGGATCAAATCCTTTGACTCCACGAGAGGCTTCGCAGAGAACACCGGTGAGAACGACAAGGTATCGTCCATCACTCTCTCGGGAAAGATGGGCTTCCTCCAAGTCAGGGGAATGTCCCATTCTCCCACAGCAGGACATATGAAGAAAAACTTGTTTTTCCATGAACTGTGGGAGGTGACCATGCCCTCGGAGATCCTGTCATCCTTCTCCCGGTGAGTGAAGCAGTAGAAAGAACCTCCCCCGGGAGATGGCTTCAACTCGAAGATGGCAAAAAATCTATCCCTCGTGCACTCGATGCCTCTCACTAGGCACCAAAACATGAACAGAGCCAACGACGTGAAAGAGTTAGGAGTAAGTTGGCTTGGGCAGAGATTGCAATAATTGAAAATATCGCAATAAAAGCGCGGGAAGAAAGAGCGCAATCCCGCCTTTATAAAGGGATAGTACACCGTCAAGTGCCCCGGCGGAGGAGAATCACCTCGGTGGTGGGCCTCCGGCACCATCACCTCCACATTACGGCCGGAGGCGCCGTGTTCAAGAAAAAGATTTTTAATTTCCTCCTCTGTGGCGGTTCTAACCATGTCACCCACCTTCTGGGTAGCCCGCGGAGCGCTACCCTTGTCAGCCTTCCTCTTCAATTTCTTCGATTTTCCGGCACCACCACTGCCTCTCGCCCACACCGCCGCAACACTCCTTTTCCGTGAACTTTGGAGCGCTGCCCCCGCCGATCCTCCGGTACTGGAAGCGGCCGAAATCAGGTTAGTGTTGGATTGAGACGCCATGGTAGAGAATTAGTAAGAGATTAAGAATTACTTTCGCAGAAGAATTTTTGCAGAGAGAATTATGTTCGCTCGAAATTTGCAAGTGATGATAATGGGTAAAGTAGAGGGTTTTTAAACCCTACACCCACTAAGTGCCTTAAATGACCACTAAGCCCACCCACGCCCCACGATTGAAAATCGTGCCTAGGGCTATTAAATGTCACGTCTCCTCGGTTAACGAAAGTATAACGGTCAAGACGCTTCGATTCCCGTACTAAACATAAACGTGGCATTAAAATCGCCACGAACTGCATTTAAATCGCAGTTAATTAAATTATAATTAATGCCCCTTATAATTAATGCCCCAATAAATGACCTAACGAGGGCACATTTCAGAATACAACGGGAAACACTCGGAGAGAGTATCACGATACCCCTCGCCTTTTTAAAGGTAATGCCAAGAACGAGGGAAATGTCGAACAAAACATAAATATCACTGACAAGTGTTTACGACACTCCTAAAGAGTTCTACGAGGCCTTGTGAAATATTCCCAGCGTACCTGATAAAGTCTACGATACCAGAACTCTCGTACCCTTTAAACTATTAAGTTTCTAGTGCAGTAATAATAATTAACTGCACTACAAACTTGGGGGGGTTTGTTAACAGGATGATAATTCACCTGCTTGAAATAAACAATGAATCAATTACTGGAATTACCAAATATATTATTATATGATTATGCGACCTGCCTCTACGATACAGGTATCACGCCTCAAAATATCCCTCGGAGCACATCTCCAACACAACAAATACTGGAGCGAAAGCAACAGGAGGAATACAAGACCAAGGCAAAGTCTCACAGACTAACTGCTATCGGAACTCCTTCAGTATTGGGCGAATACTCCGCCAAGCCCACGAGAGCCATCGGAACCCAACAGAGTCCCAGGACCTTGACAAAAACCCTTCCTTGCTATGCACTCCCAACACAAACGCTCTCGGAGCACTGCCCCAGTCCTTCCTGGCTATACTCTCGGAACACTACTCCAGAAACCAGAACTTTACAATAAATCAACAACTACAGAACAATTCTCTCCGGACACTCGGAGAAAGAAAACACCTACCAAAGATAGCTCAAAACCTCTCGGAGATCAACCATGAACGAACACCCCTCGGAGAGTACCCTGAAGCAAACACTCTAGAATACACACCTCTCGAAGAAGCACTATCACTAAGAGAACACTCAGACTCGGCCCTCGAGTCACCATATGAAGCAATGAGCTCTCGGAAGCAAAGAAGACAATCTACCCCTTATCATAAAGAAGACAAAAGCTCTCGGAAGAAGATAAAATGATACAGTCAACAAGATAGATGTTATCTTATTGGTTAAAAGACCATTGTAACGCGTGTAAAGCACCACCACATGCATAACGACACCTGTAAACACATGCATAGCGACACCTGTCCCTAAAAACTCTATATAAACAAAAGAAGAAGGGAAAGAAAGAGAGGTCGGACAATTGGGAAAAAATACACCTATAGACTCGGAGAATACGAGGAAAAACTCGGAAAAGAGAGTGGAAGATAGTCAATAAAAGGAAGGAAGGTCCTTGTCAATTTTTCTCTCTTGTTAACATAGCATTTAATTTCTGAACCACGGGCAAAGGCGTTCCAACCCAAATAAATAATTCAGTTAATAGGAAATAATTCAAAACCCGTTAACAAAATGGCGCCGTCTGTGGGAACTACTATTGAATTTTTGAGCAAGCTCGAGGAGACCGATGACAACCAAAAAGGAAAGCAGGTGCTACAGCAATAAGACAATCAAAGATAAGTATCCTTATTTCAGTATAGTTCGGGTCAGATTTGGGCTACCTCTGTGAAAAATCATAGGATTCTATAATTTACGCTTTAAATACTTGAAGAGAAGAGAAAAGGGTATGAACAATTCTACTAGGAATGACTCTTTCAAAGAACGTGAAAATACTCACTAAACTCTAAGCATCTATGCATACTTACGACCATTTCCTCGAACGATTGAATTAAGATTGAGCTGCCTAAAGCATACTGTAATAGGCTACGAGGGCGTGCCAGGGGATACTCCTATTTAGGAAAGTATATTCCCCCAAACTTGCACTGCAAATAGACACGCTATGCTAAGAAAGTTGCTTGGCCAGTAAGAATGGGATGCTCTCTCATTTCTGTAAACTCAATCTCAAAGTTCTACGATTAAAGGAAAGGAACCAAGTATCCATAATATGCTGAAAAGTTGTGTGACTATGAACACGGGAAAAAAGCTTTGTTCCAAATGAGAAATGTTTCATTCCAAATAAAACTAAGTACCATTACATAAAAATATAAAAAGTACAATGATAGAAAAAAGAATTAAAAACCCCTAAGGCTGGGGGGTTGAGCACTCGAAGAATCAGGGGTTGGCTCGGTGGTAAGAGGAGTAGGAGCACCCGCAGGAGAAGGAACACCAGATGAGGTAGCCTGGACCCCAACTTGGAGAGGGGAGTGCGCTGAGGACCGCGGAAGGATAGCAGTAAAAGGCACCCGAGTCGGGGAAGAGGAGGAGGGAGGAAGTCGGGAGCTGCTCTTTTTGAAGAGGTCGTAGGCTTCCTCCAAAGTTGGCCTCTTCATCTCCGCGATATTAATCACCCGCGGGTCTAAGTTGCGATCCACCTTCTGCCGTACCTGCCCGTAGCACTGAAGGAATCCCCACATAGCAGATCCTGATAAGTACCCTGCATGCTTGCTGAGGTACAGATCCCTTACCTGAACAGTAGTTTCCTCTCGAGCCTGCTTAACAGCAGCATCCACCCTTTGTTGCACTTCCTCGGGGAGAATACCTCCCGGAGCCTTGGCTCGTGCCAACTCCTCGTTAAGAACATCCACCTGGCCCAGTGCTTGGTATAGATCCCTCTCCAATGTCTTTTGCCTGGCCTCCCAAGCAACCTTCTCTCCTTCGAGGGAATTCACCTTGTCCTTCAGCACGACCCCGGAAGCCTCCATCTCCTTTACAGAAGAGAGGAGCTGCATATTCTCCCCCCTCAAATCGTAGTTTTGTTTCGAAATACTGGCCCACGCCTCGTTATACTTCCCCATTCTCTCCCGCATATCCTTGTTCTCATCCCCTAGCTTCCGAGACTTCTCTTCCGCCGCACTCGTCAGTTTTTGCAGCTTCTCGACCTCGAGTAACAGAAGAGGAAGCATTTTAGGTGCCTAAGAAAGCAAAACAAAAGAATAAAGATCCCGGCGTAGGATCTTAAACGAATTAGATAAATAAAAACTTACCAACATAGCCACGTTATTGGTACAAGCTCGGACGAATTGCCACCCGTCCGCTGGTAGAGAATTGGCGGCCGACAAGTATCGGGTGATCGTCTCAAGTGCCGCCTGGGCATCTTCCGAGCTGGGCTCCCCCTCTGAAACGGGAGCTTTAAAAGAGGAAGGCCTCTCAGGAGGTACCACCCCCGGCAGTGGAACCTGGGTGACTATAGGGCTATCGGACTGGATAGCCACGAAAGGTCTCGGGGAAGGAGCACTCGTAAGCGGGGGACCTGCGGCCAAAATCTCGTCCAGCAAACTCATGGTATCGAATGCTGGAAAGTGAGCAAGGTCTAAAGGAAGTGATCCCCCTTCTAGACCAAAAAAGTCGTCACCTCCTGTGAAATCAGAAATTTAGCTAAGTAAAGCTGTCCCTTCGGCTATCTAGAACATATTCCTATACTAATAGAAAAAGTATATACTGCTTCCATGCTGTTTAAAGCTTAGGAACACATTACCTTTCGGAGGAGTTGCCAGTAGGGCGTAAGCAGAATCCCCCGATAACTGTGAGGAGGAAGGAATGTTGATAACGCCGGGGGGTGGTAGAGTCATCCCCTCTATCCCAACCTCCTCCTCCCCACCTCCTATGACAAATGCCCCCTAGGACCGGCATTTGCGGAAGTCACGCCTACCCCCACTTCCTCAGGGGTATCGGAAGTCCCGCTAGACGACCGGGAGGTAGATGTAGCAACCTTTGAAGGAATCCCCCCTGGTCGTCCACGCCCTCCGCAGCACCAAAATTTCCACCCTCTCATAGGGAAGACTTCCCCTTCTTAGTAACCACGTCCTCGTTCTCCACCATGAACGGACGCAGAACATTCACTTCCAAAAATAGTTACAAGTTAGACAAGATAGAAGTAACCACAAATGCTAAAACCACCTACAATACGAGGGAAATAAGAGCTCACCAAAGGTATCGAAAAGTTTCTCGGGGACAGCCAAAGGAGTCTCAATCTTGTCTATCGGAAAAATATGCCTCAATCCTGCAGTCCGATAGAGGCGGATAAAATCCTTTGACTCCACGAGAGGCTTCGCAGAGAACACCGGTGAGAACGACAAGGTATCGTCCATCACTCTCTCGAGAAAGATGGGCTTCCTCCGAGTCAGGGGAATGTCCCATTCTCCCACAACAGGACATATGAAGAAAAACTTGTTTTTCCATGAACTGTGGGAGGTGACCATGCCCTCGGAGATCCTGTCATCCTTCTCCCGGTGAGTGAAGCAGTAGAAAGAACCTCCCCCGGGAGATGGCTTCAACTCGAAGATGGCAAAAAATCTATCCCTCATGCACTCGATGCCTCTCACCAGGCACCAAAACACGAACAGAGCCAACGACGTGAAAGAGTTAGGAGTAAGTTGGCTTGGGCAGAGATTGCAATAATTGAAAATATCGCAATAAAAGAGCGGGAAGAAAGAGCGCAATCCCGCCTTTATAAAGGGATAGTACACCGTCAAGTGCCCCGGCGGAGGAGAATCACCTCGGTGGTGGGCCTCCGGCACCATCACCTCCACATTACGGCCAGAGGCGCCGTGTTCAAGAAAAAGATTTTTAATTTCCTCCTCTGTGGCGGTGCTAACCATGTCACCCACCTTCTGGGTAGCCCGCGGAGCGCTACCCTTATCAGCCTTCCTCTTCAATTTCTTCGATTTTCCGGCACCACCACTGCCGCTTGCCCCCACCGCCGCAACACTCATTTTCCGTGAACTTTGGAGCGCTGCCCCCGCCGATCCTCCGGTACCGGAAGCGGCCGAAATCAGGTTAGTGTTGGATTGAGACGCCATGGTAGAGAATTAGTAAGAGATTAAGAATTACTTTCGCAGAAGAATTTTTGCAGAGAGAATTCTGTTCGCTCGAAATTTGCAAGTGATGATAATGGGTAAAGAAGAGGGTTTTTAAACCCTACACCCACTAAGTGCCTTAAATGACCACTAAGCCCACCCACGCCCCACGATTGAAAATCGTGCCTAGGGCTATTAAATGTCACGTCTCCTCGGTTAACGAAAGTATAACGGTCAAGACGCTTCGATTCCCGTACTAAACATAAACGTGGCATTAAAATCGCCACTAACTGCATTTAAATCGCAGTTAATTAAATTATAATTAATGCCCCTTATAATTAATGCCCCAATAAATGACCTAACGAGGGCACATTTCAGAATACAACGGGAAACACTCGGAGAGAGTATCACGATACCCCTCGCCTTTTTAAAGGTAATGCCAAGAACGAGGGAAATGTCGAACAAAACATAAATATCACTGACAAGTGTTTACGACACTCCTAAAGAGTTCTACGAGGCCTTGTGAAATATTCCCAGCGTACCTGATAAAGTCTACGATACCAGAACTCTCGTACCCTTTAAACTATTAAGTTTCTAGTGCAGTAATAATAATTAACTGCACTACAAACTTGGGGGGGTTTGTTAACAGGATGATAATTCACCTGCTTGAAATAAACAATGAATCAATTACTGGAATTACCAAATATATTATTATATGATTATGCGACCTGCCTCTACGATACAGGTATCACGCCTCAAAATATCCCTCGGAGCACATCTCCAACACAACAAATACTGGAGCGAAAGCAACAGGAGGAATACAAGACCAAGGCAAAGTCTCACAGACTAACTGCTATCGGAACTCCTTCAGTATTGGGCGAATACTCCGCCAAGCCCACGAGAGCCATCGGAACCCAACAGAGTCCCAGGACCTTGACAAAAACCCTTCCTTGCTATGCACTCCCAACACAAACGCTCTCGGAGCACTGCCCCAGTCCTTCCTGGCTATACTCTCGGAACACTACTCCAGAAACCAGAACTTTACAATAAATCAACAACTACAGAACAATTCTCTCCGGACACTCGGAGAAAGAAAACACCTACCAAAGATAGCTCAAAACCTCTCGGAGATCAACCATGAACGAACACCCCTCGGAGAGTACCCTGAAGCAAACACTCTAGAATACACACCTCTCGAAGAAGCACTATCACTAAGAGAACACTCAGACTCGGCCCTCGAGTCACCATATGAAGCAATGAGCTCTCGGAAGCAAAGAAGACAATCTACCCCTTATCATAAAGAAGACAAAAGCTCTCGGAAGAAGATAAAATGATACAGTCAACAAGATAGATGTTATCTTATTGGTTAAAAGACCATTGTAACGCGTGTAAAGCACCACCACATGCATAACGACACCTGTAAACACATGCATAGCGACACCTGTCCCTAAAAACTCTATATAAACAAAAGAAGAAGGGAAAGAAAGAGAGGTCGGACAATTGGGAAAAAATACACCTATAGACTCGGAGAATACGAGGAAAAACTCGGAAAAGAGAGTGGAAGATAGTCAATAAAAGGAAGGAAGGTCCTTGTCAATTTTTCTCTCTTGTTAACATAGCATTTAATTTCTGAACCACGGGCAAAGGCGTTCCAACCCAAATAAATAATTCAGTTAATAGGAAATAATTCAAAACCCGTTAACAAAATGGCGCCGTCTGTGGGAACTACTATTGAATTTTTGAGCAAGCTCGAGGAGACCGATGACAACCAAAAAGGAAAGCAGGTGCTACAGCAATAAGACAATCAAAGATAAGTATCCTTATTTCAGTATAGTTCGGGTCAGATTTGGGCTACCTCTGTGAAAAATCATAGGATTCTATAATTTACGCTTTAAATACTTGAAGAGAAGAGAAAAGGGTATGAACAATTCTACTAGGAATGACTCTTTCAAAGAACGTGAAAATACTCACTAAACTCTAAGCATCTATGCATACTTACGACCATTTCCTCGAACGATTGAATTAAGATTGAGCTGCCTAAAGCATACTGTAATAGGCTACGAGGGCGTGCCAGGGGATACTCCTATTTAGGAAAGTATATTCCCCCAAACTTGCACTGCAAATAGACACGCTATGCTAAGAAAGTTGCTTGGCCAGTAAGAATGGGATGCTCTCTCATTTCTGTAAACTCAATCTCAAAGTTCTACGATTAAAGGAAAGGAACCAAGTATCCATAATATGCTGAAAAGTTGTGTGACTATGAACACGGGAAAAAAGCTTTGTTCCAAATGAGAAATGTTTCATTCCAAATAAAACTAAGTACCATTACATAAAAATATAAAAAGTACAATGATAGAAAAAAGAATTAAAAACCCCTAAGGCTGGGGGGTTGAGCACTCGAAGAATCAGGGGTTGGCTCGGTGGTAAGAGGAGTAGGAGCACCCGCAGGAGAAGGAACACCAGATGAGGTAGCCTGGACCCCAACTTGGAGAGGGGAGTGCGCTGAGGACCGCGGAAGGATAGCAGTAAAAGGCACCCGAGTCGGGGAAGAGGAGGAGGGAGGAAGTCGGGAGCTGCTCTTTTTGAAGAGGTCGTAGGCTTCCTCCAAAGTTGGCCTCTTCATCTCCGCGATATTAATCACCCGCGGGTCTAAGTTGCGATCCACCTTCTGCCGTACCTGCCCGTAGCACTGAAGGAATCCCCACATAGCAGATCCTGATAAGTACCCTGCATGCTTGCTGAGGTACAGATCCCTTACCTGAACAGTAGTTTCCTCTCGAGCCTGCTTAACAGCAGCATCCACCCTTTGTTGCACTTCCTCGGGGAGAATACCTCCCGGAGCCTTGGCTCGTGCCAACTCCTCGTTAAGAACATCCACCTGGCCCAGTGCTTGGTATAGATCCCTCTCCAATGTCTTTTGCCTGGCCTCCCAAGCAACCTTCTCTCCTTCGAGGGAATTCACCTTGTCCTTCAGCACGACCCCGGAAGCCTCCATCTCCTTTACAGAAGAGAGGAGCTGCATATTCTCCCCCCTCAAATCGTAGTTTTGTTTCGAAATACTGGCCCACGCCTCGTTATACTTCCCCATTCTCTCCCGCATATCCTTGTTCTCATCCCCTAGCTTCCGAGACTTCTCTTCCGCCGCACTCGTCAGTTTTTGCAGCTTCTCGACCTCGAGTAACAGAAGAGGAAGCATTTTAGGTGCCTAAGAAAGCAAAACAAAAGAATAAAGATCCCGGCGTAGGATCTTAAACGAATTAGATAAATAAAAACTTACCAACATAGCCACGTTATTGGTACAAGCTCGGACGAATTGCCACCCGTCCGCTGGTAGAGAATTGGCGGCCGACAAGTATCGGGTGATCGTCTCAAGTGCCGCCTGGGCATCTTCCGAGCTGGGCTCCCCCTCTGAAACGGGAGCTTTAAAAGAGGAAGGCCTCTCAGGAGGTACCACCCCCGGCAGTGGAACCTGGGTGACTATAGGGCTATCGGACTGGATAGCCACGAAAGGTCTCGGGGAAGGAGCACTCGTAAGCGGGGGACCTGCGGCCAAAATCTCGTCCAGCAAACTCATGGTATCGAATGCTGGAAAGTGAGCAAGGTCTAAAGGAAGTGATCCCCCTTCTAGACCAAAAAAGTCGTCACCTCCTGTGAAATCAGAAATTTAGCTAAGTAAAGCTGTCCCTTCGGCTATCTAGAACATATTCCTATACTAATAGAAAAAGTATATACTGCTTCCATGCTGTTTAAAGCTTAGGAACACATTACCTTTCGGAGGAGTTGCCAGTAGGGCGTAAGCAGAATCCCCCGATAACTGTGAGGAGGAAGGAATGTTGATAACGCCGGGGGGTGGTAGAGTCATCCCCTCTATCCCAACCTCCTCCTCCCCACCTCCTATGACAAATGCCCCCCTAGGACCGGCATTTGCGGAAGTCACGCCTACCCCCACTTCCTCAGGGGTATCGGAAGTCCCGCTAGACGACCGGGAGGTAGATGTAGCAACCTTTGAAGGAATCCCCCCTGGTCGTCCACGCCCTCCGCAGCACCAAAATTTCCACCCTCTCATAGGGAAGACTTCCCCTTCTTAGTAACCACGTCCTCGTTCTCCACCATGAACGGACGCAGAACATTCACTGCCAAAAATAGTTACAAGTTAGACAAGATAGAAGTAACCACAAATGCTAAAACCACCTACAATACGAGGGAAATAAGAGCTCACCAAAGGTATCGAAAAGTTTCTCGGGGACAGCCAAAGGAGTCTCAATCTTGTCTATCGGAAAAATATGCCTCAATCCTGCAGTCCGATAGAGGCGGATAAAATCCTTTGACTCCACGAGAGGCTTCGCAGAGAACACCGGTGAGAACGACAAGGTATCGTCCATCACTCTCTCGATAAAGATGGGCTTCCTCCAAGTCAGGGGAATGTCCCATTCTCCCACAACAGGACATATGAAGAAAAACTTGTTTTTCCATGAACTGTGGGAGGTGACCATGCCCTCGGAGATCCTGTCATCCTTCTCCCGGTGAGTGAAGCAGTAGAAAGAACCTCCCCCGGGAGATGGCTTCAACTCGAAGATGGCAAAAAATCTATCCCTCATGCACTCGATGCCTCTCACCAGGCACCAAAACACGAACAGAGCCAACGACGTGAAAGAGTTAGGAGTAAGTTGGCTTGGGCAGAGATTGCAATAATTGAAAATATCGCAATAAAAGAGCGGGAAGAAAGAGCGCAATCCCGCCTTTATAAAGGGATAGTACACCGTCAAGTGCCCCGGCGGAGGAGAATCACCTCGGTGGTGGGCCTCCGGCACCATCACCTCCACATTACGGCCAGAGGCGCCGTGTTCAAGAAAAAGATTTTTAATTTCCTCCTCTGTGGCGGTGCTAACCATGTCACCCACCTTCTGGGTAGCCCGCGGAGCGCTACCCTTATCAGCCTTCCTCTTCAATTTCTTCGATTTTCCGGCACCACCACTGCCGCTCGCCCCCACCGCCGCAACACTCATTTTCCGTGAACTTTGGAGCGCTGCCCCCCGCCGATCCTCCGGTACCGGAAGCGGCCGAAATCAGGTTAGTGTTGGATTGAGACGCCATGGTAGAGAATTAGTAAGAGATTAAGAATTACTTTCGCAGAAGAATTTTTGCAGAGAGAATTCTGTTCGCTCGAAATTTGCAAGTGATGATAATGGGTAAAGAAGAGGGTTTTTAAACCCTACACCCACTAAGTGCCTTAAATGACCACTAAGCCCACCCACGCCCCACGATTGAAAATCGTGCCTAGGGCTATTAAATGTCACGTCTCCTCGGTTAACGAAAGTATAACGGTCAAGACGCTTCGATTCCCGTACTAAACATAAACGTGGCATTAAAATCGCCACTAACTGCATTTAAATCGCAGTTAATTAAATTATAATTAATGCCCCTTATAATTAATGCCCCAATAAATGACCTAACGAGGGCACATTTCAGAATACAACGGGAAACACTCGGAGAGAGTATCACGATACCCCTCGCCTTTTTAAAGGTAATGCCAAGAACGAGGGAAATGTCGAACAAAACATAAATATCACTGACAAGTGTTTACGACACTCCTAAAGAGTTCTACGAGGCCTTGTGAAATATTCCCAGCGTACCTGATAAAGTCTACGATACCAGAACTCTCGTACCTTTTAAACTATTAAGTTTATAGTGCAGTAATAATAATTAACTGCACTACAAACTTGGGGGGGTTTGTTAACAGGATGATAATTCACCTGCTTGAAATAAACAATGAATCAATTACTGGAATTACCAAATATATTATTATATGATTATGCGACCTGCCTCTACGATACAGGTATCACGCCTCAAAATATCCCTCGGAGCACATCTCCAACAGGAGGAATACAAGACCAAGGCAAAGTCTCACAGACTAACTGCTATCGGAACTCCTTCAGTATTGGGCGAATACTCCGCCAAGCCCACGAGAGCCATCGGAACCCAACAGAGTCCCAGGACCTTGACAAAAACCCTTCCTTGCTATGCACTCCCAACACAAACGCTCTCGGAGCACTGCCCCAGTCCTTCCTGGCTATACACTCTAAACACGAAAGCTCTCGGAACACTACTTCTGACAACCAGCCCAGAAACCAGAACTTTACAATAAATCAACAACTACAGAACAATTCTCTCCGGACACTCGGAGAAAGAAAACACCTACCAAAGATAGCTCAAAACCTCTCGGAGATCAACCATGAACGAACACCCCTCGGAGAATACCCTGAAGCAAACACTCCAGAATACACACCTCTCGGAGAAGCACTATCACTAAGAGAACACTCAGACTCGGCCCTCGAGTCACCATATGAAGCAATGAGCTCTCGGAAGCAAAGAAGACAATCTACCCCTTATCATAAAGAAGACAAAAGCTCTCGGAAGAAGATAAAATGATACAGTCAGCAAGATAGACGTTATCTTATTGGTTAAAATACCATTGTAACGCGTGTAAAGCACCACCACATGCATAACGACACCTGTAAACACATGCATAGCGACACATGTCCCTAAAAACTCTATATAAACAAAAGAATAAGGGAAAGAAAGAGAGGTCGGACAATTGGGAAAAAATATACCTATAGACTCGGAGAATACGAGGAAAAACTTGGAAAAGAGAGTTGAGATAGTCAATAAAAGGAAGGAAGGTCCTTGTCAATTTTTCTCTCTTGTTAACATAGCATTTAATTTCTGAACCACGGGCAAAGGCGTTCCAACCCAAATAAATAATTCAGTTAATAGGAAATAATTCAAAACCCGTTAACAATATAGATTTCTTCATCTAATTCACCGTTTAGAAATGCTGTCTTGACATCCATTTGATGTATTTCTAGACCTTTCAATGCAGCAATAGCAATGAGCACTCCGATAGATGTGATCCTGGTCACAGGTGAATATGTGTCGAAAAAAGCAAGGCCTTTTATCTGTCTAAACCCTTTAGCCACCAATCTAGCCTTGTACTTGTCAATAGATCCATCTGCTTTATACTTTCTCTTCAATATCCATTTGCAGCCCAAAGGTTTGCTACCCGCTGGGAGATCAACCAACTCCCACGTGTGGTTGTGCAAAATAGACTCTATTTCGCTATTGATAGCTTCTTTCCAAAAGGGAGCTTCTTCAGAGGACAAGGCTTCACTTATTGTCCTCAGTTCGTTTTCTAACATATAAGTTAGAAAATCAGGACCATAGCTTTTAGTTGTTTTAGCCATTTTACTGCGTCTAGGTTCTTCATCTTCCTGATGATTAATTTTTGCAGTTTCATAGGTTCTCTTAAGGGAACCAGATTCTTTCCTTTCTTTGCAAGGATATATATTTTCAAAGAATACTGCATTCCTTGATTCAATGATCATGTTTTCATTAATATCAGGAATTGAAGACTTATGTACTAAGAAGCGATAGGCACTACTGTTGTGCGCATATCCAATGAATATACAGTCAACGGTCTTAGGTCCTATCTTTACTTGTTTAGGTTTAGGTACTTCTACCTTTGCTAAACACCCCCACACTTTTAAGTATTTGTAGGAAGGCTTTCGACCTTTCCATAACCCAAAAGGGGTTTCATTTCTACTTTTATGAGGTAACTTGTTTAATATATGATTTGCTGAGAGGATTGCATCCTCCCACAAATTCTGGGGTAAACCAGAACTGATCAACATGGCATTCATCATCTCCTTAAGAGTACGATTTTTGCGTTCAGCAATTCCATTTGATTGTGGTGAATAAGGAGCTGTTGTTTGA
The DNA here is from genome assembly GCA_948329865.1 of Linaria vulgaris. Taxonomy (NCBI): domain Eukaryota; kingdom Viridiplantae; phylum Streptophyta; class Magnoliopsida; order Lamiales; family Plantaginaceae; genus Linaria; species Linaria vulgaris. The sequence continues at coordinate 83,079,482 of OX415253.1, forward strand.
TGAATTATGCCTGAAGAAGCACAAAATTCGTCAAATGGAGCTCCATATTCTCCACCTCTATCACTTCGGATAGTTTTTATTTGTTTGCCAAGTTGATTTTCAACCTCAAGTTTGTATATTTTAAAAGCTTGTAGAGCTTCATCTTTACTTCTTAGTAAGTAGACTATGCATTATCTTGTGCAATCATCAATAAAAGTAATGAAGTACTTTTTACCACCTCTAGTTTGCACAAATTTTAAGTCACCTATATCGGTGTGAATTAAGTCTAGAGGTTCAGTGTTTCTTTCTACAGAAGGAAACGGTGGTTTGGTTAATTTAGCCTCTACACAAATCTCACATTTATTTTGAGATTCGATATTGAATGAAGGCTATAACTCTAAGCTTATTAGTTTTCGTAGAGTATTAAAGTTAACATGTCCTAATCTAACATGCCACAAATCTGAACACGCAACCAAGTAAGCAGAAGTAATAGTTTTATTATTCTTTTCGAGGTCACGTTTGACAGTCATTACATTCATCTTGTACTAGTGGCTGACCGCGTAACCTTTACCAACAAATTGCCCATTCTTAGTGAGCACCAATTTACCAGACTCAAACACTAGTCTAAGACCACTTGCGTCAAGTGCATAACCAGATATTAAATTCTTTCGAATATCTGGAACATGCAGTACATCAACCAAAGTTATCTCTCTGCCCGAAGTCATCTTTAGCACCACTCTTCCACTTCCGATGATGTCGGACGTTGCAGAGTTTCCCATGTACAACTTCCGGTTGTTGAATGAGTAGTATGTGGAGAACATATCTCGGTCGAAATAGACATGGCGGGTGGCACCTGTGTCGACAAACCACTCCTTTGGATGGCCCACCATGTTGGCGTCGAAGACAACTGCAGTAAGCATCAGGTCAGTCATATCGATCGGAACGCTCTTGTCTTGAACCACAGCAACCAGGTTGGACTGGTTCGGGTTCTGGTTGTCTTTCTTCAGGAGTTGGTAGTCTTTAACCATGTGGTTCGGCTTTCCACAGTTGTGGCAGTTCCCTTTGAACTTCTTTTTCTTCTTTTGTTGCCCTCCACCATTGCCCTGATTCTTTTTCTTCTTAGAGTTGGGCTTGTGTTCCACCACGTTGGCTCTAGCCTCCATCTGCATCTGCTTTGGCTTAGCCTCAGACATTCGATTATCTTCTTCAATCCAAAGCCTGACAATCAAGTCTTCAAGATTCATCTCCTTGCGCTTGTGTTTGAGATAGTTCTTGAACTCCATCCAGGACGGCGGAAACTTGTCTATCATAGCAGCAACTTGGAAGGATTCACTGAGTTTCATGTCCTCTGCATCTAGGTCATGTAGGATCAGTTGCAACTCTTGAACTTGACTCGTCACCGTCTTCGAGTCGGTCATTTTGAAGTCCAAAAATTTGCCGACGATGAACTTCTTCAACCCAACATCTTCTGTTTTGTACTTCTTGTCAAGGGACGTCCAGAGTTCCTTTGACGTCTTGATGGTGGAATAGACGTTGTACAGTAAGTTGTCTAATCCATTCAGGATGTAGTTCCTGCACAGAAAGTCACTTTGACTCCAAGCATCGAAGGCAGCCCTTAGACGAGGATCAATCACGTCTTCTGCCACCACATGAGCCTCTTCGGTCAGCATCCTTGACAGGTTCAAGGTCGTGAGCTGGAACAACATCTTTTGTTGCCACCTTTTGAAATCAGTGCTGGAAAACTTTTCCGGCTTTTCACCGCCACCATGAATAAGCGATATCGTAACCATTTTGTTTCCTGAAATACACAAGCAAAATATCGTTTTAAAATTGTTGAACGTAACGGGTGCAAACAGAAAGCAAACCAGATTTAAAGTCGAGGCAAGAGTTGGACTCTTTCTCTTTAAAGTGATATTTGCCCCGCTCGGTGCTTACAGTTTGATCGGCAATCGCTTTCCAAGATGCAACGACTATCTTCTTAATATGGCAACACTTCGAATATTAAGAAATGGCGAACTAAAATATTGTTTTGAACTCTCGGAACAAAACAGACTGAAAGAAAGAATGTTTGTAATTGAATGAAAAATGAAGAAGTAGGGGGAGCTATTTATAGTTTACGAAAGTTGGCCTTGGGGTTGACTGGACGGACATGTCTTTTCCACGTCACAACTTTCCCGCCAGATTTTACAGCATTTCGGCTGACTGTGCACCTATTCGGATCAAAGGTGGCACTTATTCTGTTGACGGGGTGTGTAGGTGACTGTTCGTTGGCTGGATTGTTTCTCCAATTTTTGCAGCCACTGGACACACTTATTCGACCAGATTCTGACACCTAATCACGTTTAATTAATTATTAAATTCATTGCTTATTATTTTTTGAATATTTAATTAATTACTTAATTAAACTTTGTCCAAAAAGATAGGTATTTGATAGGAAAGCCCAAGCCCAAGCCCAAGCTCAAACTCAAACTCAAACTCAAACTCAAGCCCAAGCCCACGGCCCAGACGGAGGGCGGCGGCGCGCACGCGCGTGTGGACTTGAATTGAAGCATAGCTCATCTAAGTCTCCTCCCCTTCAAAGACTTGTGGTACCCCTTGGGGCCCAAACCCCTATCACAAACAAGCAACTTATTAGGTGTACTAGTTTAGCTCAAACTTTCCATGTGGGATGGTGACTTTTCACCTTCCCACCTATTTCCTTTCATTTCTTCAAGTTAACTTATTTCAACTAGCTTACTTGTTCATTTAATTTCTCATTCATTCCACAATAGTTTTGAATAATTAAATATACTAGATTCATCTACACGAAACGTAGATTTCATTAAGCTAAAGAAGTTCCACTTTTATAAAGAGGATCCTACTCAGATAAATTATCAAAATCATGGAAAAGTCACTTTTCCAACCGCCACGCCATTCATGGGAACTACATGTTGTAAATTAACAATATTATGTTGCTTGATTTCACTACTTAACTCTTGTCTTTTCTCTTTCAACTTCATTACTTAGAAGTTATGTGACGAAATTTACAAAATTGTCCATTGTTCTTAACATTTTTCATCATATCTTGAAAGGCAAATTAAATAATCAATTAAAAAGTTGAACCAAAATCACTTCGTTTATGGCATTGTAGAAGTAGAAGTAAAAGTAGATGAATCCAAAACATTCCCTTTTTTCACACATAAAATTACCTAACGAACATAAATGTGTATATATTAGATGATATAATTTTAAGTTAGTTAAACAAATATAAATTAACCAACCAATTAAGTAATGTTTCAGAACTACTGGATTATATCATATATGTTGTAGGATTAGTCAAATACAAAGAAAAAGAAAGTTACAATATTTCGTAGCATTTCGAAGGGTTAATCAAATTATCTTAATAGAAAATTCAACCTACTTATGTTCTTTTTTTTCCCGCTAATAACTTGTGTTTTTATTAACATTTTGATAAGTAGTGTTTTTATTAACTTGTTACAAAATAAAAAATCATGAATGAAGTAGTACCGGCATTTAGGGGGAAATTTAATGGTTTAGTCCCATAACTTGGCTCTTTTTTAATTTTGGTACAATAACTTGGCACACCTTAATTTTGGTCCTACAAGTTGGCACCTTAACTGAATTTTAGTCCCATCACCCTTGCTCCGCCCAAATCCACCGGAAAATGTCTATGTGGCACCCGTTGACTGTACAGTAACCAATTTTGACCCAATTTGAACATGTGGCAGCCACGTGTATAATTAAAAATAAAAAAAATAGAAGACTAAAAAATTGTATATATATATATAGTTCTTAAAAATGTATTCAAAAATAATATGAGTTTCTCTAATATATTTTAATACTAAATTATAATTATTGAAAATATATTATTTTTTATTATTAAAAAAAGAAAAAAAGGAAAAAACTATCTCCCCCCCCCCGCAGTGGTGGTGGCGTCTAAGCGCCGCCCCACTGCGATTTTTGCAGTGGTGGCGACGCCACCGCCACTGCGATTTTTGCAATGGTGACCACCACTACAAATTGCAGTGGTGGCGGCGTCTAAGCGCCGCCACCGCCACCACCACTACGATTTGCAGTGGTGGTAGTGACGCCACCACCACTGCGATTTGGCAGTGGTGTCGGGGGGGGGGGGGGGGTGTCGGGGGGGATGTGTTTTTGTTTTTTTTTTCATTAATTAAAAAATGATATATCTTTACTTTTTTTTAGATTTCAATAATAAAAATTATATTTATGAAATAATGATTTTTTTTCTTTTTATTATATATTTATATATGTTAAGGAATTAAATATCTTATTATTTTTACTAAATAACGATATACTCTTTTTTTATATTTATATATATTAAGGAATTAAATATCTTATTTTTTTTATTTAATAAAGATATTTTTTTATATATTTATATATATTAACGAATTAAATATCTTATTTTTTAAAATAAATAAATATATACTTTTTTATATATTTATATACATTATGGAATTAAATATCTTTTTTTATTTATACATGTGTGTGCCAAGTGTACTTGTGGGTCTCAATTTTGATTCAAAATTGATGTCTACGCAGTCAACGGGTGCCACATAGACATTTTCCGATGGATTTGGGCGGAGCAAGGGTGATGGGACCAAAATTCAGTTAAGGTGTCAACTTGTAGGACCAAAATTAAAGAGTGCAAAGTTAATGTACCAAAATTAAAAAAAAAAACTAAGTTATGGGACCAAACTATTAAATTTCCCGCATTTAGGTACTGCTACTACTATTCATCAAAAGAAAATAAAAACAGTACTACTACTAGTCTACTACTGCTACAAGCCGATACGTTTAGGTGGGCTTTAATTTCTGAGGAGCCCATAACGAGTCTTGTCAAAGAAATAAGGGGTTCAGGTATAGACTGAAACCCACTACATTTTATGGGCTTTGTTCCTCTCTGACAAAAAGGAGTGAAGGACAAAGTACAATGTCGGCAGGCTTGGATCTCTGTTGGGGATTAATTAAAAATTTTTTTTTTCTTTCATTTTATTTGTTTAATAACGCTTTATTTTATTTCATTTAGATAAAAATAAGTTTATGAAAACATGATTGGAGAAGTCGTTCATGTTGACCGTTAAAGATAAAAGAAATATATTTGTCATGTTGTAGTTGCTGAGCTGTAAAATAATAATAGAAGTTTTTGCAAACTTCCGACACTGTTTGATATGATATGAACCTCTAAATTAGTTGAGCTCCATGTCGTAACACGTCGATACCGATGTGATAGTATAAGTGTGGCACCTGTGCAATTCATCAAATTATTAATTTACAACTATTTAAATATTTAATTTACAATACATCACAAATCAATCTATAATGCATTAAATTAGTTAACAATATAATATAAAAGTGACTAAAGTCCACCCTGGGGCGTATATATTAGTCTATGTAATTAACAAGCAGCTTTAGGAGATTTTATTCTTTATTATTGTAGATTGGTATTTCCTTTTTTATATGACGTTATGCTTATCAAAGATAAGATCTTGTATCTATAAATCTTCTTAGCTTAATTATAGGAATACATTTTAGGAGTAGCCGAGTAGGTGGCACCGTGAGAGCCATTTTCCCTAATCCGGGTTAATATATATGGTTCATTTCATTGTAATCACAAGGTTTTATACATAGGAAGATTTGAATGATGGACTAATTTTGAATAAAAAATTAAATAGGCTTATAGATTAAAAGGTAGTAATTTAGATATTGCATAGTGATTAAAAAATAAATCTTACAACTTACTAATTTTATATGATTATGAATTCTACAGCAATTTAAAATATTTAAATAGGAAATATTAGCGGTGATGATCTAACAAAATTATAAATATATCTGTAGTAGGGAAAAATCTCAATGTCTTAAATGTGTTTCAAGAGGAAAAATGGAGCTATTCTATTCGAAAAATTAAGAAAGAAGGCGATCACTTAGAAAGGGATATTATTTTATAATTTATATATTTAGTAAAGTAATTGCATATTCATAATAGAATTGTATCTTTTTAAAAATATAACATAGCAAAATATTTACTCGACTCATTCAATTATTTTGTCCTCCTAAGCTAAAATCTTGGCTCCGCCCCTGAGTCCACCTATGCCATTCATCTCAATGCTCAGTAACAAGTGCATGCAACATTGAAATCATAAATATATCATGTATTGAGTATCAAAAAAGTATACAGTATGATACAATAAGGGGTCTTTTGGTTGCAAGAGGCACTAAAATGACTCTTCATATTAGTGCCTACTAAGATTCTTATTAGGATGGATTTATCAACTTTGGTTGGACATGTTCTACTCCTTATTATTCTGTGAGTCCCATTACATATTCCCTTTTGTTGCAATTTTATTCACCCATTTTAACTCATATTAGGAGTAAAATTCCCACTGTACCCCTTTTTATACTCTTCAAATCATGAGACACACAATTTGTGATCAGATTGAGTATATATATATGTGTGATTTAATAATTATAGTAAGGGATATTTTTTATTTTTATTTTTGAACACCACAAAGAATATTTACGATAACATATTGAGTAACTTGCCATTTACGCATAACACGTATGTAATTATGCAATTTATATGAAATATTTGATGAAAGTATTGATTTTACTAAATAAAATATTAATTTATTAGTTAAAACTTATACTCCTTCATCAGCTAATATACTTTAAAAAAAAAAGAAAAAACTGCTTAGGGATTAGAACACGGACAAACAACTTTACCCAAATCAAATGAGATAGACTTTCTAAAACAAGATAGACATAAGAAAGATGGAAAGAGAAAAAAATAAAAATACATATATAAATAGTAGATATGCCCCTGATTTTCATTCGACCAAAAAATTAAACACAGTCGTTTCATAGATTAATTACACCGAATTTCATTTTCTCCTCTACTTCAACAATCAGTCACACGCTTCTCTTAACACAAGTGAAAATGAGAGAAGCTAAGGATGAGTTTGCATGCATTTGGATTTATAGCATTCATAGAGAAGGAAATGGAATTTTGTTTCTCTCAATTCGTCTCTCTCTCAATTTTGTTTTAAGAAAAGGTAATAGAATAATATAGCAAAATTTTGTTTTAAGAAAAGGTAATAGAATAATATAGCAAATTTGTCATTTTTAATTCAAAATTTCCATGCTTTAGAATTTGTCAATTTTTTTTTTGAGAAAAGGTAATGGATCTTTGGGTGGTTTTTCCCCAATTAAAATTTGCATGCGGTGCTTTCCTCCCAAATTTAAAATTTGTCAATTTTTGTTTTAAGAAAATGTAATGAATTTCTGGGGTGCTTTTCCACTAGTTTTCACATAGTTGCTAGATTCATATTTGGAAAAATGAAGGAAATAAATGATTTTGTTTTAACGTCAAGTTATTTGAAAAAATAATAACGTCAAGTTATTTGAAGGACATTATGTAGTGACTTTAAGGGGCATTGGAGTCATTAACTTGAAGCAGCCTAATTAACTGTAGAGGTCAGATTCCCAAAACGAACTGTCGAGGCCATGCTATTTTAGCTGATGAAGACCGGGTCAGTCTTATTACCCGGTTTTGAACATTGGCAACCAAACCAAAATTAATTACTGTTCTACCTTGTTAAAAACTAGTTATAAGACCTTATACTGGCTACCAAACGACCCCTAAGTAAAATATCTAAAGCGTGTACCGAATAATGAACTTATCCGTAAAACAAAGAAATATATGTATGATCAACATATTGTAACTTTATAGCCCTAACTCATTTTTAAAGTGAATTAAAGAGGATATCATTAATATCACACAATAAATAATAATATTTTAATACAAGATAACCTCCATCATGTAAGTAACATAATAAGATATTTGGGACTACAAAATGCACATTTTTCTTGAACTTATCATATCTCATCTAATTTACACCGTGAGGGTGTGCGATTTACACACTCAATGCGTGCATTTTTCACACACTAATTTGGGGGAAATCTAGAAAATCCTTTGCTCCTCTCCGACTCACGGATGTCTCCTCTAACTCTCCCCCCCCCCCCCCCCCCAACCACCGTCGTCGCCCACCGGAATGGAAGCTGTCTAATTGACATGTGCTTCTCATGGGGGCGCCACTGCCTATGAAGGAGGAATCTGCTTCGACGCCAAAACAACCGGAAATGACGAATTCTCCTCAAAGGTCGTATGCTACAGTAGCTTGCGCCTAATCTCGACTCACGATTCTGAAGTCGTGTGTCGATGACCCATCATTACAGATCGCGAATCGAAAAATCAAACCTAAACAAGTTGAGATTTACAAGGGAAAACGCTAGATTTTTATCCCCGATGATGAAGTGCGAGTGTTGTTGCAACCATTCAAGATCGCTTTAGTTAGAAAATTCTCCCATGGATGCCCTAAACTCAACAAATTGGCCCCAGGTTTCAGATCGTTGGGATCATGGATCAAAAATTCGGTCCGTTTCGTACGAAACGGCCGAATTTTTTCGTTTTTTTCCTTTGGCCGAAACAAAACAGTGATGCAGTTTCGAAACTATGGACTATATTTATAATAAACTATTTTTTTGTCATAACCCAAATGAGCTTCAAGAAATGTTGCTTGGTTATAACGTATAATATATTAATTTACATGTTTATGCATGCACACTTTAATGCTCTCACACACGGCTTCGTTTATATATATATATATATATATATATATATATATATATAGGACTTGTAACTCTGGTATTTTATGCGAATATATATTTAATCAAAATTCAATACTAGTTTAATTTAGTTTGGCTAGTGACTTTCGTACAGATTAAATAATTATAGTAATTAGCTATTCTTAACAAACCAAGGAATTGGAGACCTTTTTTTATACTCCAGTAAATTATGTTTTACACATTGCTTTTTTCTAATCATGTACGAAATATTTCGAAACATTTCGAAATGTTTCCGAAATTGTTCGAAATGTTTCTAATATTTGATCCACCGAAACATAAATCGAAACCGAAATTTTAATCCATGGTTGGGATTACGGGGAAAATATTCAATCGAGTATCTCGATCCAAAGCATGTGTTTATTACATGTACGTTGGAAGAGGATTACTCCATATTGTGGGTGCGTCGTGATTGGAAGATAGGGGTTTCCCAATGAGGGTGCTTAAATGGACAAAGTCGTTCAAGATCGAGGAAGAATCACCAATCGTTCCAATGTGGATTACGATTTCGATGCCGCTGGCATATTTGTTATTGAAGGATATATTGATTGAGATTGCAAAGATGATCGGAAAACTGCTTTGACTCGATGAAGCGACGACGTGTCACGCCAAGCCTGGTATTGCTCGAATTTGTGTCGAAATTAATCTGTTGGAGAAAGCTCAAGACTCAGTGGTGGTGAGGATGAGTGTCGACGAGGTGTTGTTGAAGATAGCATATGAAAACATTCCCAAGTATTGTACCGAGTGTAAGCAGTTGGGTCATGAGAAGACAACATGCTTGATGAATGGAGATGTGCATAAAGAAAAGTCACAAGAGGTTGCCTATGAAACTAAAAAAAGAAGTGACCCAAAAATGATCGACGAAATCCTGAAACGAGGAGCAACAAAAGAAACATTTAACCGGACATTATCGACGACAGTTCCAGTGACAAATACGTCGCCGAGGTTAGTTTGTGAACCTTCTAATAAGTTTGGGGTATTAGCCGAATTAGTCGATAACGAAGGTGACATGATTTCTGGAACGCTATCTGTTGATGTGGGTAATGAGATTTTAAAAGGTGCTATTAATTACAATGATTTAACTGTTGCAACACCTTTTGTTAATGGCGAGGCTGAGATTGTAAAATCTGTTGATTTGGTGGCTGACGGTGAAGGAAATGGATATGTGAATGAGACTTTAAATGTAGATAATGGAGGAGGGAATTCAAATATGGAGGATGGAGATGGGAGTTTTGATAATATAGATTTAGGGGTTGCTGCTCATGTCAATGCACAAAAGGTTGTTGAAGAGGAGAAATTAGAAGAAGGTGAATTGTAGTTAAGTACCCTGAAGAGGTTTGCAGTCAAGAGTACCAGATGGTAGAATATGTTCAACAAGTGAGGGAAGGAAACAAATAAAATTGGGCTGCTTTAAACCCGTTCTTTAAGAACAACGGAAAGGATGTTTTTGCTGAGGAGCTTTTAGGCCCTCAACGGAGGATGTTTTTCAGGGTATTGTTGATAATAGAGCTGAATGCTCGGACTCAGAATGCCAAAGAAAACTCGTATTGGCTGTAGTGATGCTGAAATCACGAGCAAAACATCTTCTGCGGGTATGACAACGAGAAATAGGAAACGCCAACTTGCCAAAAGAAATAAAGATTTTGAGTACTATTAATTCCATAACACATTTGCGGGTTTACGTATGTGTTGAGTATCATCTGGTTTTTGTGAGTGTTAAAGGAAATTGTTGGCTTTCTTATATTGACTTAGTTGATAGATTTTATGTTTTTAGCTAATGGGTTCTTAAGCCCTTTTTGCTGGTCTTTTTGTGGTCGCATGAGTAGGGTACAATATGCGATCTCCATATGTAGTACCCCTCATTTTTTTTTATAAAACTTTTTTTCCTGGAACAACAAAATGTAAAGTCCAAGAATAAAAAAAAAAAAAAACCCATTGAGCTAGACTAATTAATGTTCCGGAGGGTGAAGTTTTAACTCAATTCTGCCTCGATCAGAATTATAACAGGTCTACCCAAAAAAAAAAAAAAAAGTTATAACAGGTCCACTAAATTCTTAACTGGAATGCGCATAAGTTTTTGTTATAATTAAACAACAAAGGGCGATTTTTGATAAAATTATAAATAAAGTCACGGCTATATCTTTTTTTTTTTTAATTGGGGGTGGGGGTGGGGTGGGGGATGGCAATTAACCGTAACGTACATATGTTCATTCTCTACTTTTGCATTTACAAGTAAAGTGAAAGCTTTGAGTTGGCTTTCGGCAACAAAATTAACACCACCTTTAAATGTTTTGGTGTTTTTAGAGGAGACCAGTTTAATTGGTAATTTAATAATTAATGGAACGTGTATAATAACTTATAGTAACGGCAAATGTTAAAGCCCTCACATGGAAATGCAGTCGCTTATCAAAAAAAAAAAAAACATGGAAATGCAGTCAACGGACACATCTCTCTTCCAGAGTTTCGTGCACGTTACGGCCGGAGCCGGACTCTTGATTTTGTAACGTATTAATTGTGTATTAACTTATAGTAATAGTAATAATAATAATAATAATAATAATTATTATTATTATTATAATAACAATAATAAGTATTATTATTATTATTATTATTATTATAACAATAATAAGAGTAATAATAATTATTATAATAACAATAATAATAATTAATTATATTTTTTTTATTTTTATCAAGAAAATATGAGGCTAAAGGAAAAACATGGACCAGTTGTTTTTTTTTTTAACAGACAAATAAGATCCATTGATGCAAATATTAGAAGATATAATGCAAATTTGGGCAAAAATATTATCCTTTATGGGGGTGCTTACCAAAATAATACCCGTGCGCAGTTTAGCAAACACAAAGACGACAGGTTTTGAAACTTCTTAATTATAGAACATTTTAATTTTAATTATGCGTTAATGCGAGTTAATGCTATAGTCTACCCCAATACCCAACCAACTACAGATATTTATTTTGTTTTAAATAAATGCTAACGTTCAAGCCAGATATAGCATAACTTTTCACGACACCAAACAAATTAATGATGCCTACTCATATTGCCTAAATCTTGGGACTATAATATTACTATTATATTACTTAAATCCTACATTGCAATTGCAAATTACGCCCGAATTTGCAAAATTCATCATCCTTTAGGACCCAATTGGAGAATTAAGAAAAAGTAAATTACAACATAGCTAATAATAAGAAAATTTACGACCTCCAATTGAAATCGAGATAAAAAAAAGAAAAACAGATTTGGACTTCCAATTGAAATTGAATCGAGTCGATCTGAAAAAGACCAACTTTCACGCACATGCGAATATTCCCTAATATCCCACTAAAAATTAACCAAGGGCAGAAGTAGATAGAACTCAATAATAGAGTAGGTGGTATTGCATGCTAATGAGAAGTATAACGTGCAAATGCTTTTACTTAATTATATTAAATTCTGGGGCTTTTGTGAATTACTACTCTATGTTATGTTATATTGACAAATTACATTTTTGTGAAAATTAAGTTGTCAAATACCTCATTGTGATTGTCAAAACTAACAGACCACCTCCTGGAAAATTTTGTATTGTAAATCTTATTTTAAAAGGCCAAAATACCCTTAATAGTAATAATATTCATTTGTGGAATTTCAAACTTAATTTTACTATATTTTTTTTTTTAAATAAAAATTTAAAAAATAAGGTATATACATATTGCTCAACACATTTGCTATTCGTTGTTAATTCAAAGGAAGTGGTTACACGATTATTTCAGCCGCATATCTTGAAATAAGTGATAGAATTTTTGTTAATTACTAGAGAATATATTGTAGGCAGAAATGTCAAAAATGCCAGTTATCTTTTGCCCACTTTATTTTTTGCCCGATATCTTTTTTATCTACTAAAAATGCCCGATATCTTTGTCAAAAATGCATGATTCACTGTTCATAGCCATTTGTCCGCCAACTCATAAAATCGTGTCCTACGTGGCAAAATCGTGTTTTACGTGGCAATTTTTTTTATTACACCTGGAATATTAAAAAAAAAAATAAAAAAACTTAAAAATTAACAATTAAAAAACTTAAAGAAAACAGAAAAAATTAAAAAGTTATAAAAACAGAAAAAACTTTTAAAAAAACAGAAAAATGTCAAACTTATTTTATTTAAATTAAAAAACTTTATACTTAATTTTTTAAAAATTAAAAAACTTAAAAAAATATTTGAAAAAAAAAACGTTCATCTCCTTCCACGCACCCCCCCCCACCCCACCCCAATCCCCGCGGCACCTCACCTCCAACCCCCCACCGCCGGCGAATCGACTCCATTACTGCTCAGATTTGCGTCAATTTTGGAAAACAAAAAAAAAACCTAATTTATTTCAATGTTCGATTAATTGAAATCAATTCAATAATTGTTTTTTGCGGATTGATTGATTGAGCTTTTGGTAGATGACGCATGAGAGTTCCGGCGTGAGAGTTCCGCCGTTCCGGTGACGGGCTGGTGGTGGTGGGCGGGGTGGGGGTCGGGGGGGGGGGGGGGGGGGGGTCGGGCTGGTGGGTTTTCCTTTTTTCTTTTTCCTTTTTTTCATTTTTCTATATTTAATAAGTTTTTAAATATATGTTTTTTTAATTTATAAGTTATTAAAAAAATAAATTTAGAATTATATATAACACAAAAATATAAATTGGGGGGGGGGGAGGGGTGGGTGGGTATTTACTTTTTTTTATTTATTCTTCTATTTTTTTAAAATTTTATTAGTTATTAAAAGTAAATATTTTAAATCAAAATTATAATATTTTGTTTTTTAATATATGTTTGTTTATTTTTATAATATAGTTAATTATATAAAAATATAAAAATGAAAAAAATATGACATGGTAGCCACGTAGGACGCAATTGGATGATTTGGCGGACAAATGTTCATGAACAGTGTTTCGGGCATTTTTGGCAAAGATAGCGGGCATTTTTGGTAGATAAAAAAGATAACGGGCAAAAAGTAAAGTTGACAAAAGATAACGGGCATTTTTGACATTTCTGCCTATATTGTATTTATGCAATTGATCCAAATCCGCCCTTCCCCTTGTCTAGATGAATATGTGGCGAAGATCTATTCGAACATCATAAATGTGCAACAAACGGCCAACACGTAGCAACGTGGTTTCTTTAGTTACTATCTTGCTGACACTTAACTTTCCATGTCATGTTTATGCTGACACGATACCCTTTTATTTAAACACGTAATAATACGCACATGACTTATTTCATGATAGCTCATCGTACACATGGTTTGTTTCACGATGTGTCCACAATACCTTGTATGCGATATCACTTAATTCGCTTCACAATGACCTTAAATACAAAAGTTACTCCACACGAGTGTTTTACGATAACTCTCTATGTTATTGAATATTCGACTGGTTGTTACCTTCGAAAAATACTAAATTGTTATCATTGTTGCTCTGAAAGAGGGAATGCCAAGCTAGGGCATTGTTATCGTTGTTGCCTTCGGAGAGTGAAGTATACCTTTCGGCATAGACGAGTAATTTACCAATATTTGGCCAATTTATTTTTTTACCAATTAGTCAATTTACAAAAATAAGTAGGTAATTCGCCTATTTAGGAAATCTATTTAACATAAACCTACTATTAATCTTTTAACCACTAATCCACCAAAAAATTTGAAGCACAGCCAATCACGTGAAAGTGCCACGAAAAAAGTAAATTCCCCCAAATTCCACCTTTTCCATTACAAATTGCACGAATCCCACCACGCTCCCTCCCTACCCCTATAAAATCCTTCTCAACCCCACTTCCAAATCTCACTCACTCATCACTCACTCTCACAAAAAAAAAGAAAAAAAAACCTTCCGCCACCTTCTCAACCATGTCTATCCCGTCAACACTAGTGTCGCCGCCTCTGGTGGACGAGTTGGACATCGTGATTCCGACAATCCGAAACCTCGATTTTCTCGAGATGTGGCGCCCGTTCTTCCAGCCGTACCATCTCATCATCGTACAGGACGGCGATCCTTCAAAGATCATTCACGTGCCCGATGGGTTTGACTACGAGCTTTATAACCGTAACGACATTAACCGGATCTTGGGCCCCAAAGCCTCCTGCATCTCGTTCAAGGATTCCGCTTGCCGTTGCTTCGGGTTCCTTGTGTCCAAAAAGAAGTACATCTTCACCATTGACGACGACTGCTTTGTAAGTTGGTCTTTTTTTTTATTTTTAATTAAGTTGAATTTTGATAAGATTAGATCTGCTCATCTGAGTTGAATCAGTGAGTTGTGAAATTGAGTTGGATTAGATCTAAGGATTTTTTAAGTCAAAGGCGGTGGGTCCCATTGGAAACTGGTGAGAATGAGAAAAAAAAAGAAAATCTTTGTACTATAATTGAATTTATGACAGTAACGCTGGAAATTTTGGACTTTGTCGGTGTTGTCACGCTATGTGTGACACGTTGCATGAATATTAACTGATTGGGGAAATTAATTGACCCCACATGTGAATTTAAATCCCAGTACGTGTTACCTAGTACGTAGCTACCAATTATTTTTCATTATTGCAATTTTTCTTATTAATAAAAAAAAGAATATTAATTTAGAATAATGTTTATTTTACACTCTCCTAGATCTGAGAAACAATTATGAAACAACTACAAGGCATTTGACATTGTTATGTATATTCAATCAATTTACGTTGATACAAGTAATTCAATTTTATGTCACGTTCTTTTTAATTGTGTTTGACCGCATTGACTCTTAATAGACATGATATAAACATGGATTATAAAATCTAGATTTGATGGTTTCATATATTTGATTTTTCATTTGTTGATCTAGAATCGATTTTATTACAATGTTTTTTGAATGATGAGATTTGGAGTCTGGAGATGCTTTAATCAGTTAATGCTTAAAGCTTTTTAGTCACATGGCTTAATTTTGTTTGAAATTGCAATAGGTGGCGAAAGATCCAAGTGGGAAAGAGATCAATGCACTGCAACAACACATTCAGAATCTGTTGACTCCAGCCACACCATTCTTTTTCAACACATTGTATGATCCCTTCAGAGATGGTGCTGATTTCGTCCGCGGCTACCCTTTTAGCATGAGGGAAGGCGCCCCAACTGCCGTGTCTCACGGACTCTGGCTCAACATTCCTGACTATGATGCCCCGACTCAGCTCGTTAAACCTCTCGAGCGCAACACTAGGTGAGTTCAAGAAACATGTATCAAGAGATGATTTGAATATAATCTGTTTGCAAAGGCCTACTGTTCGTACAAGAAATGTGCCTAGATTTATCGGTAGTTTTCATGATTGATGAGATGTTGTAATATTATCTATAACAGGTATGTTGATGCCGTGCTGACAATCCCTAAAGGAACATTGTTCCCCATGTGCGGAATGAACCTTGGATTCAACCGAGATCTTATTGGTCCTGCCATGTACTTTGGGCTCATGGGAGATGGTCAGCCTATTGGACGTTACGACGACATGTGGGCTGGATGGTGCACGAAGGTAACTTTCCCTTACACTCATTTCTGTCACGTATCTACTTCCAGCCGTCAACAAACTTCTATATTCGAAGTTAAATATTATTGAAATCATCATTTTTAACTCACTGCTTACACTCCACAGGTTATCACTGACCACTTGGGTCTTGGAGTGAAGACTGGGCTCCCGTACATCTGGCATAGCAAAGCTAGCAACCCGTTTGTGAACCTGAAGAAGGAATACAAGGGCATTTACTGGCAAGAGGACATCATCCCCTTCTTCCAGAAGGTTGTGTTCACAAAGGAGGCCACAACCGTGCAAAAATGCTACATTGAGCTCTCCAAGCTGGTGAAGGAGAAGCTTGGCCCCATTGATCCTTACTTTGAGAAGCTTGGCGATGCTATGGTCACATGGATCGAGGCTTGGGAAGAGTTAAACTCACCTGCCGCGCTTACTTCCTCCATGGCCAGCTTGAAGGTTGAAGCGAAGAAGTAGAGTTCCCCGTTTTGTTTCTTATATACATTTTGTCTTAATTTCACCAAGTTTTTTTAACTCTCCCATCTGGAGATTATCGCTTTCAGATTCAGTATCTTCTTTTTGTTACCTATGATCATCGTATCTTGTATCTTGGACAACGAGATCTCTCTTTTGAGGTTTTAGTTATTGGACTATTTATGAAACATTTTATTTACATCATTTTATGGTGACTTATGTTAATCGGAATTAAATTTCTCGCACCAAGAACAGGGTCACAAACTCCCGATCTTTGCTTGTAGTTGGGAGTTTTGAATATTGTTGCCATTGGGTCTGTGATGAATCTTAACTTGAATAAGTTAATTTCCATTCCATTCATATTGAAGGAATTGTAATTATGGACGATATTTGGTGGTTACTTACCCGAGGGTTGAGTTCTTTAACGCATGGCAACCTCGTGTTTCAAATTTTCAATTTCACAATCTCCATTCTCTCGCCTCCACAATTATAGACATATGTGGCTTTTCCACTTAGATACTTGAATAAAGCCATCATTACTTTCTAGTGCTTCTCAAGTGGTACATTTTTTTTTTTTTTTTTTTTTTATATATTAAAAATAAAGGTAAAAAGCTTTCTATACCATTATTACAAACTACCTCCTAAACACAAAAAGCTGTATTAAACTCCACAATCTTTGATATATTTATCCTCATGTCAAACCAAATCTAATGAACAAAATACAGACACATGTCCATGTCAAACCAAATCTAATGAACAAAATACATGTGTGTCCAAAATGGATGACTGATTACGATCAAGTGCCAAATTTTATAGGGTGGAGGTTTAAAAACAATTACATTTGGAGACTGAATATACAACTGAGTAAAATTTGAAATATTTGATGCTTTTAACCTAAAACTAAAACAATCTAGTACACTAGTAAAACAAAGCCCATTCTTTCATTTCCAATGGTGCAAGGGTTAACATCAGGTAATTTGTTAGGTTGTGTTATAAATGTCATTCAGCAATAAGATATAGATGGCAAGGGAAACTAAACTCGATTATGAAACTTGTCACGCACAAGTCATAACCATATGCAATATCTTACGCCAGCAGCCAAAAGATAATGAAAAATGATAGCTAGACAAAATCACTTGTTCTGGTTGTTAAAAAAAAAAAAAGTCAAAACACTGAGGCTCATCAGTTACCAATCCAGAATTAATCTTTTCCAGATAAATCTGAATCATCCTAACTTGATTCTATTCTTGACTAATCTTTTACCACAGGCCTAGTCTTCGACTTTTGGTAGTGAGATGTCCTCTATTACGCCTTTCCCGTCCACCGCGTCGTAGAAGAAGAAATTATACAGAGGATCTCCTTTGCCTGATACCGCTTTAATAACTTCCTACAAGAATGAAATGTTTTTTCAACGTCAGCAACACAATGGTCACTCACAAGTTGCAACGCACAAGTATCATTCTAAGAAACAGCGAGTAGCAGAGTATTTCACCGAGTGGTTCTTAACAAGCTTGTTAACAAGTGAAAGATTATAACCACAAGATTGACAATGAACCTAAGCAAAATGAGGATATTATGTATTTCACCTGTCCAAGGATTCCGCCAATGATGGCACAAACAGGTGGAAATTCTGTTCTACCTTCTAACAGTCTCACTAGAAGAGAATCAGGAATCTGGGACTCAGCAACTGACTGCAGAGGATATGACGTATAATCAGACAGATGAAAAGCATGATGTGCACAAGGAAAATAGCTTAACAATTAACATGAGATTACATGTGCTGCACAAAGTTCATTTCTCAGCTTTTGGACATTCGGCAAGTCAGCGGCAGAAGTTTCCCCAGGAATGCGGCCTTCAAGATCTTCATACTTTTCTACCACTGAAAAATAAAGGTTCAAGAGTAATATATTTAAACCTGATAAGTAATCGAAGTTCTAGCATAAAAATTGGTTTGGTTTCTTCATCCAATGCAGATTATGCACTACGGCCATATGTACTACAACACTATTAGAACTTAATGTGGTTTCTTCGTCCACTGCAGATTATGCACTATGGCCATATGTACTACAGAATACGATGCAGTTAGTCTTGAATCTTTCCTTCATGAGGTACGATTTTAAGGGACCAAATGCATCCTCTTCAAAAGATAACACTAAAATTAGTCCATAAAACACATGCACACAAAGAAACTCTTGCAGTATAGTCCTGGTCATAGTGATAAGAAAAAGGAAAACAGACCAAATAGGTCAAAAGATAAAGTTCAAGGACAAAGGAAACAAATTGAGACAGATTATAATGCACAAAGTTACAATAACATTTTCGGAACACATAGCATTAGTAAAAGAATCAGAACATTTTCATTAAGTAGTTTTGTATGGTTCAACGAGGACATTCCTGTGAAGAGAACATAGCAGTGAAGAAATAAACATGTCTATGACAAATGGAGGTAGAGTAAATCTTGTTAAAAAAAATCTCAGATATTCATCAAAAAGTTCCCACTGCGTGAACTTCTCTAGATCCAGAAATTACAAGTATGTTCAATATTTCTCTATTACCATCAGCTTTCCGGGTTTTTATTGTTTCTGAAATCTAACAGGATATTATCATGATTGGATCCAAAGAGAATAATGTGTTGTAACATATTAAAACTTAACTAATAACTTCTCTGATGAATAGCATTATACTATGAATCAGGAAACCATTGACAACCCCTCCAACCCATACAATTAAAGGGAAAAATACTCAGAGAGCTCCCAAACCAATTATCCAACAAAAATTCTGAAAAGAAGGTCCAACTCATATACAAGCAAATTATAATACCGCTTGTTCATTAATCAAAACATAACAGGCCACACCTGTATTTTCCCGTAACATTCTAGAGCACACCTAGCTCATGCATTTATTTCACTGTTAATTACCCCAGGTACCCAAATAACATGTGCAGTTGACATCCATAGTTTCTTTTAATAAATTAGAAAAAGAAATCAGAAAGTTAATCAATCACCTCTCATGGCCAGATACAACTTAGAGATCCTCCTTGGAAGAGATTTCCATGGGACAGAAATAGCTTCCTGTAAGGAGCAAGAAGGAAGACACTTTTCATTAGGAAAACTGAAACACAATCTAGCACAAGGGATGCAGCATGTATTAGGAGTTTAAGTTTGCACATAAATGTGGTCAGAATCCATTGCGGTTTCAGCAATTAGGTTTTCAAACGACCATTTTTCACCTTCAAGTATTCTAGTGCGTAAATCTTGAAGGAAACGAAGGCTAGATGATACTGCAGTTTCAGAACTTAAAACATAAGAATAACAAACAATCTTCCTAGCCTCAGGTTCAAAGCAAGAGTTAATGCATCACAACACTGTTGGCACAAGAGAAAAGGCCTACCCCTATATTGGAATGCAAAGCTCTTATCTCAGTGAGCTCGTCATATAGATTCCCTAATCTACTAAGTGGGTTAAAAACATGAAGCTTTATTTTTTACAGCCATACATCCCCCATCTGTTGATATAGTTACTCATATTAAACCATCCTCTGCACAAAATTCTCTTTAAAATCTGCATCAAGTTTCATCAGGGAAAGATTCTCTTATTGATCAAACTAATCAAGCATAATAAAAACATACATGAGAAAAAATATGTCAATGCACTTGAAACTGAGACAAAAACCGATTCCAGTTCCATTAAAATCAGTACAGCCAATGAAAAACAAAGGCAATTTGCTTGTGATTCATGAAACTATGAGCATAAAATTCTGTATAATGTATTCTGAGAAATATATGTTAGAGCTGCTCAAACACTTACAGAAGGAAAAATATATACATATATATAATTTGCTAATATGGTATAATAGCAAATGAATCAATTTGCTTATGGTACAATGCTTTCTCATACCTGAAAACTTGGGTACTCCAGATGGCACTCAAATGTTTCATCTTCTTTTTTCTGCCAGAAAGGGGAGAAAAAGTGGTCAGAACTTGGAAAGTATCTATAGATTCCATATAAATAAATGTAACAAGGCAGACAGTTATAGTGGTTTGATGGAACAGACATTGTCGGAAACTCAAAATCTCTACACGAGTCCAATTAATCATGTAGCAGATTTTACTCAGTAATTAGTGGTTTTTGAGTGGAAAAGAGATTCTGGGAAAGATGCAATTGTGCAACATATGATAAAACCATGTATGAAATGCATACATGCAAACAAACGCTAACGAGTTAATATAGAACCTGGGAGTACTTGTAACTCTGCAAGTCAACAAATATTTCCCCACAGGAATCTCTGCAATCCACCGTATAAAATGCAATACGCTTTGACTTGCGGCACTTTTCATTAACTGTTTTCTGCAGCAGAGACATTAAATAGTTATGCAAAATGTTAAGAGATTACTGCTTCATGATGATAATCATAGCCTTAAGAAAAAAAAAGAATAAGCTCCAGTTTGTATGGGAAGTCCTACTTTTGTTGAAAGTGAGCAACCACTGACAACCACAGCGTCAAACTTCTCAAAGAATTCAACACCAAAGTTGGACAATTCACCTGCAAGAAACAAATAAGATCACAAAAATAGCTAATTGATGTTGTGTATGTGTGCTAAAAAGTCTTTACTACACGGATGTGCATAAATGACACGTAATCGACATTCTAAAAGCATCTTTACATCAAACGAATCACACAGGGCTTCTTCTTTTGATGAATAAATCACAGGGCTTGAATGCATAGTCCAGGAGTGTTTAAATGGGGCTTATATATACTAAGGGAAAATATCGAAGTCCCACATGGCAAAAATCAATTTTAACTCCATCAAAAGTCCCCCTATTCAGCTATGTCAAAGTGTTGGTTAACTAAGTTGAAGTTAAAACCATAATTGGAAAAGGATGCACCACACTTGTATTCCAAGAAGCTTGACAATTAAGCAACCTATTCATCATACTTAAAGAAAAAACATGCTTCAGGAGATCATCATTCTTCATTTCAATTATGTTTCTTTAACATCATTAACCAACTATTTATCCCAACTCTGGATTAATTCATCCTTAGTTACAAAGTACCATTTCAATACTAAGAAATTGTTTCATGCAACCGTTACTGATTATGTGGTGCGACCATTTGCTAGGATGGTTGTGGGCACAAACCTCCCAATAATCCCATAACGGCCGTATATCTATTCAACACCAGTAACCAAATTGTATGCACTACACCATCATGAAATAATTCCTCATTATCAAGCTTACGTTAAACTCACCTTTCTCAACAGAAACACGAACCATGGGATTGAAATCTTTCAAGGAATCACAGCATAGTTCGGCCAGTGTTTTCCCAGAGAACACATTCTCATCCAGAGGAATCAAAAAATTTGCTGCCAGTAATTCCTCGGTCACTAGACGATCATCATTTAAAGTCACACTACCTACTCCAGCCAGCACAATATTCTTGCAGAACTGCAAAAGGTAAAGCATAAATCACCCATTGCACAGGCACACGTGAAGTCAAAATTTTGGGGGTGAAAAATCAAATACCTCAACCACAGTTCCTTTGAGTCCACTGACTAAAATATGGGCCTTGCTTAGCCTGGAATCAAATTTTAAATAAATTACGAATAACATCAAAAACCCTAAACCCTAAACCACACTTTTTTTTTAATAAATTACGAAAATGAATAAATAATAATAATAATAATAATAATAATAATAAACAGTTAGTAGTAGTGGTAGTACCTTCGTTGAGCATCAGCGCCCCATACGCGAATTTGGCGATCGTAAAGGGCGGTTTCCTGCTCCGTCAGTTCCTCGCCGCCCATTTCTAACTTCAGCCTGTAACAAAATCACTCACCAAAATAAAATTCGTCGCAAATTACGGAAACCCTAGATTCAGTAGAAAAGGGGACGAACGATGCCAAAAGCGCGGGAAAAACCGGTGCGCGATATAAATTGAAAAAGCGCGTTTTGTATACTGGTGAAGTTGCATGTTATTACAGTTTTACCCTTTCCAAAGGCATTCGCTGTTAATTCCTTTTCACGGGATTTCATTTCAGAAATAGTTTATTCAACACTTTATATTTACTTATTTATTTATTTATGAAAAACACTATTATGAAATTAGTATAACA
Organism: Linaria vulgaris; assembly: GCA_948329865.1. Classification (NCBI taxonomy): domain Eukaryota; kingdom Viridiplantae; phylum Streptophyta; class Magnoliopsida; order Lamiales; family Plantaginaceae; genus Linaria; species Linaria vulgaris. The sequence continues at coordinate 83,102,262 of OX415253.1, forward strand.
TTCCTTAAGCATGCTATTATAATCACCAAATTACCAAAATAAATGTAAAAAAGAGTATAATACTTAATTAATCAGCAGCAAGAAACTAAAAAGGCGTACTCGAGAAACTTGGGAATAAGCTGATCCTGATTCCTTGATACGATCAGCACTTTTTCAACTTCTAATTCTTCATTCTCCAACAGAAACTTTAATCCTGCAAATTCATTAATTATAGAGTTTCATCACACTAATGAGATGATCATCATTCCTTCAATTATAATCTCTAAAGAACTAGATGATTGTTAACTAACTAAAGAACTCACCAACACTTTGATTATCTACGTCGTCGCCTTTCCAACTTTTCGGCATTCTGTCGTTAATCACGACGGTCGTCAATGTTGTTATAATGTTGTGTAAGTGTTATTCATCAATCAATCAATCTTCTATAGAATCGAGCACTTTTTTTTTTTTTTTTTGAACCTAGAATCGAGCACTTCAGAGACCTTCAACTTCTCAAAACGCTATAATGTTTTATATAACAGAAGGGATTTATTCACGTTACTCTCCAACCTTTTAACTTCTGTTCTTTCAGTTCTAGTAAATGGTAATGCATTCATAACAAATGCAACACTACATGTATCTGTTTAATCAGCTAATTAATAAGTAGATTTTTAATTAATGAATTAATTTGACAGTTTCATGCAATAGCATGTATGTAGCCCAGTCAAAATCACAACCATAATAATTTAGTCCTATTGAAAGATGAAGAGGTCTTAGAGTCCTTAGTGTTGTCATACCCACCGCCATCTGGCTAAAGAAGTGGTCGATGGCTACTGTTACGTTTTAGAGGGGTTTGTCTTGCCGGTAATAGTTATCCATTCAAAAATCGAGCAAAGACCAACAAGCTAGTGTAAAATATTTATATGGAAAGTAGCTGCAAGGGTTTACAAGTTGGCCGAAAATAATGTTTTCAAAGAATCTTGCTGCAAGAATCAACAAAATGGCATAAACAGTTCACAACGATATATATGATCATTACAAACACTAAAAGCTGCTTCAAGTCTCTCATAAATTGGAGTTTGAGTGTATCTGTGTATACATGCATCTTAACTTAGTTTAAGTTTCATTAAATCAAATCTACGATTTACTATGAGCCAATAACAGAAGTATGCTAATTTCGACTTCTTTTTTCAATTTAAGGTAATGAAAGTTGAAGGTTCAGTATATAACCGAGCACTCATGGTCATGTAGTTCAAGTATCTAACTCTTTCTTCTTCCGCTCACTCGTTGTTTGATGTGACTGCTCGTACAAATATTATTGTGGCCGTTTCGCAGCAAATCGATTACATCCTTATTAAGGAGCATGTAGTCCGATGTGACATGTTATAGCATTTGTAATGATTTGTTTTCTCGTGAATTGGAAGCATCAAACAAACATAGATAGTTCGACAATACCTACATTAAAGGGAATAAAACATCATCCGTTTTTCAAACTTCAAGAAATACATCATCCTCGAAAACCATCACAATCCTTATAGTATGCTATTACAGATTATGAACATAAATGTGGAGTGAATCTTTCATATTAACAGAAGACCTCCTATTTAGTCTAACAAACTAATCTCCCTAGCAATTCAGCAATCTCTTCTCTGAACTTCAAATCATCTTCACGCCCTTCAACAACCACTCCATTTTCACAGGCCTGGAATCCTTACCACTTCAAATCAAGGCCTCGTCCTCAGCTTCACTCAACTCTTGTCCTATGTCACCTGCACCTCTCAGCAACTCCAAACTTTCAACATAATCCTCAACATGAAACCCGTGCGTTGACCCTTGAATTCCAAGATTTCTAGTCTCCAAATTCTTTAAATCATAAGCAATCAATCCAATTTCCTCAGAAGCCACTAAAGCTTCACCGCCCTTCCGTAATGCCACTATATTCCACATTCCTTCTAACACATGAATATGATACCATCTAGCCCACGATGATTCAACACCATATTCTTTCATCAACCAAACCTCCCAATACGCAGCAGCATTGGGCAAATCTTCCTTGTAGCAGACCACCGCGAGTGATCCTCCAATCGAAGTGAGAGACAACCTATTAACATGTACCCTTGCCAACTCATCCGGAAGAGGAATTTCAGCAAACACCTCCTGCCCAACTCGAAACACCAGGATTGAACCAGTAGGATCATCGTTGTAAGGGAACCCCAGCCAATGCAAAGCCTCGTTCAAGAAAACTTGAGAACACGTGAACTTAACTATGTGAAACCTCGCATTAGTTTCTAACAACCTTCGCCACTTGCCCGTTCTGAGTGAAAAAACCTCAGCCTCCGCACTAATACCGAAACGATCAAACCTCACAACTTTAAAATCATGGTTTGCATCATCGCACCCAAATCCAAGCACAAAGTGGAACTTTTGTGGATTGATGATGGGCTTTGGTAAAAGAAAATGTTTATTGACACAAGGATTCCACAGGAAAATAGGTTGCCTGGAATTTACGATATAGTCGTCTGATAAGCAGACGATGCCTCGGCAAGAACCCACAATTCTGAACAACCCATATTTTGATTTGAGGGGGAATTCAACTTCGATGATGCTAAAAAAGGATTTGTTTTCGGTGGAAACTTCAAGAAGAGAATAGCGTTCTTTCTTGTCGTCGAAACGCCGGAGAAGAAGGGTTTCATTTGTAGGTTTATAGAGGTAAGAGGAGATGAAAGAGGAGCTTGTTATGATTGAACGCCAGCCAGCTTTTGCAGACAGTTGTGAATCTGATTAAAGATTTCGCCGGAAGTTTCAAGAGGATCTTTTCCACAATCTCCGGCGGAAAGTAGTCGGACATTATTACCGAACAAGAGCAAGAATCTTTCTAGGGTTTACGAATTGGGCGAAAATGGTGTTCCTTTTTGTATTGGTTTTTTTCACATTGAAAGAAATTTGAGATTTTTGGTAAATTACGCCTCGTGTTTATCATGCCTCCTTATTGAAAGAAAAAAAAGTTTGCCCAATTATTTTCACTCTTTGTTTTTATTTTTCTTGACCGATCGAAGTAACGTACGCAGATCATTTTAGTACATTGGAATAATATGTGGCAAGGGGATCATGGCTTAAGCGTCCATGAGCAACGAGAAGAGGTTGGTTCTATTGTGATCGTGAATAAGAAGATATGTTGCCATTGTATTCCCTTTGAAGAAGTTTACTTCATATTGACTTTAAGGATCCCGCTTCCAGGAGGCCGTCAGACATTTGTGGGGCAAAAATCGGTTTGGGCCTTTATTTTGACCTCGTCGCCAATTTCGTGCTCTAACTTGGTGACCCGCCAATTTAGTCACGTAATCCTAAATTCCTCTTCAATTTGGTCCACTTAACGGCGGACTTACAATTGCCACCGGGAATTGCTGACATGGCGGTGGTCTGACCACCAGTCATCAATTTTGACCAAATTTTAATTATTAAATTTTCTATTTTGCCACATAATTGCCCAATCATCAAAATAACTTTAAAAAAAAAAGAAGAAGAGAATTTCAACAATAAAAATAAGAAATTTTAAAAATACAATTTTTAAAAAACATAACTTTTCAATAACTAATAAATTTTAAGAAAATAAATTATTAATATTATCTTTTTAATATAGTTAACTTTATTTGTTAAATTATAAAATTTTATATATAATTATAATTTAAATAACTTAATTTCTTCATAATTTAAAAAACTGAATATTTTTAATAACTAATAAATTAAAAAAAAAACAGATAAAGCAAAAAGAAAAAAAAAACCTGTACGCCCAACCCCCACCCTCCACCACCACCAATTCCGATTCCATTGTTGCCGGCATAATTTGAAGTGGTGGTGATGGTGGTGTTAGGTGGGCCTGGGGTTATTCGAATTGGGGTTGGTGGTGGTGGTGGTAGTGGGTGGGCGTCGGGTTTGTGGTGGTGATGGGTGGGTGTCGGGTTTGTGGTGGTGGTGGGTCGGCGTCGGGTTTGTGGTGGTGGTGGGTCGGCGTCGGGTTGGTGGTGGTATTCGAATTGGTGGTGGTGGTGGGAGGGGGGGCAGGGGTAGTTATTTTGTGTGTTTTTTAACTTATTAGTTTTAAAAATTAAGTTTTTTTAAATTAGAATTATGTTATAAGTTTTTTAATTTATATAATAAATTTAATTTACTTATTTTTTTATTATTATATATTGGTTATTAAAAAATAAGTTATTTAAATTAGAATTATATTATAAGGTTTTATAATTTATATAATAAAGTAAATTATAAAGATTTTACTTTTTTATTTTTGGGGTTTCTTTAAAAACTTATTAGTTATGTAAGTTTTTTAAAATAAAATTATATAATAAGTTTTTATAATTTATAATAAAGTTAACAATAAAGTTTTTTTGTTTTATTACATGTTTAAAAACACCCTTTTTATATTTTTTTCTTTAATTTTGGTTAAGTTGGCATATTTTTGTGTCAAAATAAAATAAAAAATTAAATTTTTTGGTCAAAATTGAAGGAAATCGGTCAAATGTGTGTCACGTCAGCTTTTTTCGGCCAAAATTGTCAATTAACCGTGAAATGGACGAATTTGAAGTGAAAGTTTTGATTTTGTGACTAAATTGGCGGGTTGCCAAGTTAGTGGACGAAATTGGCGAGGCAGCCAATATAAAGGCCCAAATGGATTTTTGCCCCGACATTTGCACCAAAGCTACCATTGACGCCAATAGATTTATCATTTTGAGCAAATGTGTGTTCGGCCAACTTTAGTTGGAATCTCTCGGGTTAAAGTCTTTGCATTAACAGTGAACTTCTCATGTGAGATTCTATTACGCCAAACCAAAGAGTCTCAATGCAATGAACGTAAAAAATGAGGATCTTCCTTATCCTGATAGGGGGGTTTCTTGTTGACAATCAATAAAAACCATTTAGCAATGGACAAATCTGATAATGCTTCATTCCGGATGTTCCACTTGGAGGCGAACACGGTTGCGAAAATATGAGAGCTCGATTCGACATAATCAAATGAGAAATGACACACGTGACATGTAATAGAAAAAGTAGCGTTCAGCCAGCTAGATGTGGGGAGCACTTTCTGAATTGATTTCCAAATAAAAGCCTGTGGCGAGCATGGATATTAGATTTCCAAATATTCCTCCGATGTTGATCAACATCCTTGGAAAAGCGGTCACGAGCGATGAGGTGGAATGCGGATTTGGTTATAAATTATCCAGACGAGGAAGAGGACCAAGAAATATTGCCATCATCATGCGCGGGCCGCAAAGGTCTTACTTTCCATGTGCATCTTTTCTTCTTATATTCCATCCACTTATAGAGAATCTCAAAATACATTCAGGCCTCATCGTGTTGTGATGAGGATGACACACTCCGAAGACGATGAAAGGGGCACAAAAGGTGTCAGCGGGAGGAGGTGGCGAAAATAACACACTTTATCTTTTAGTATTTAAATTTTAATTTAGAAAGTGATACAAGATTGTATAACTAAATTAAAAGATATTTATAATCAAATATAAAAAAATTAAAGGATATTTGTAATTTAGTATGTAGGTTTTTGGCAGTTTTAATCCTTTATGTATATTACTTTGCAGCTTTAATGATTTATATGTACCGAACTCTATTTTAGTCATTTATGTATACATTGTTTATTAGCTTTGGTCCTTATGTCAAATTAATTTCAAATTTTGTCAAAAGAAGTCACGTGACACCTAAAGCCGTTCTCATTATTATTTCTATCTATGTTTGACTTGGTATTTAAGAAAAAAGAATAGATCCATTAACAAATGCGAGCGATGATCCGAGAAAGTTTAGAAATACGAGCCAAATTTTACAACTTAACATTAAAAAGTAGATTGGATTTTTCCTTTAGTGTTTCTATATCTATTAATGATCAAACGCGGTAATGTGTTGGTTGCGTTTATCAATCTTCAAAGATAAAAATAAAAGTGTGAATAGTCAGTGAAGCTATGCATGCATTTCGTAATCCCTTCAAAATTTAAATAAATAAAATAAACAAGTATCCCAATTCCCAACTCTTCGTCTTTTTCGTTAGTTATGTGTAAATCACACTTAAACTGACGTGTTGGGAAACAATTGAAGCAACTGAAAAAAAAAACCATAAATGATATTCTCCTTTTCACTAGAGAGTAGAGATTATAATCTCGATTCACTATGTTGGATCACATAATTTCTCTGTCATCATCCCTCTGAGTTCTCCATTTCCAAACCAAATCAAACCATTTTGGTCTTATTTCGTCACGATAATAGAACACAGTAAAACAATACAATTAGAATATAAATAACCAAAATAATGTTAATCCATTGAAGTAAGCGGACTAACTTTGTTCGAAACACCTACTATCTATTACAGATCTTACACTGAATTAAATATGTAAATAACATAAATTAAACAACGCATCGAATTGCGGTCGTTCGATGCACGTCTCGAACGATATTGATTCGATGCTGGTTTAATTCGAGGCGATTTTGAAAACGTTATATTGGTTTCGAACGTAGACACGTATCGAACAAGGATGCGTATCGAACAAGGTGATTCGATGTGGTTAGGTTGGAGCTCAGGTTCGATCCGCCTCTAAATGCTCAAAATCGCGATATATATAACAGTCTCGCTGTGTGGGACCCAAAGACAACTGTATAAAGCGCATCGAATCGGTATGATTCGATGCGCGCATCGAATGACAGTTATTCGATGCGTTGAAGGTATCGAATTGGGCCAATTCGATACGTTTATGGGCCGACCCAATCCCTAGTGCTGGGCCAGTCCTAAAATACCCCCATCACATAGTCCCCCCAGTTTGGGAGACGTTAACAGAGTGATGACGGCTTCCAAACTTCAAATCATATTCACCGTAAAAAGTTATGTGCATCGAATTGTAACAATTCGATGCGTCAGTTTGCTGGCATCGAATTTTGACGAATTCGATGCGCGCATCGAATCCTTTAAATTTGATGCGTTCAGAAAACGGCGGCCCATGGGCCTATATATAAGGGTCCACATGTCTGACATTTTTTGTTTTCATCTGCAGAAGGAATTTTTTGTTTGCTTCTGAACCGCATCGAACGGAGTCTGTTCGACATGGTCCGTATCGAATCGTTGGAATTCAACAAGCTACTGATTTTTTATTTTTATAGAAAAATTATTAAAATTCGTTATTAGACTGATATGGCTCGTACAAAATCTCGAAATCGCAGCAAAATTGTGTTGTCACCTGAGAACATTTATGATGCTCAGGGAAGGAGCGAGCGAAATGAGCAAAATGAGCCCTCAGGTGCGGGCCCATCTAATTTATCTTCCCTAGATCATTCTACCATGAGGCTCGGTGGTATTAGTGCTGGCACTCGGGTGCCCATAGTGAGCGATTTTGAACGCAATGAGAATGTTGACACACGTAGAGTGGTGGTAACACCCACCGTTACTGGTGGACGCATAAAAGTCGGGACTAATCGTCAAATCCGAATAATGGAAGATATCGATTTTGAAGAAGAGAGAATTGCCACTAACTTGGCCAGATTTAATGCAGCGAACCCTACATTCAGACAAAGGCGAAGTGCAGAGGAAGCGAGCTCCTCCCGCTCATTTGATGAGGATTGGTATACTTCTGTTAAAAGAAAATTAGCGGAGGAAGAATCCGCTCGCGACGCTCAGAACATTCCGCCGCCTCCCCCAAGAGAAATCCAAGACCTGCCCCTCTAGGAAGTCTTATTAATTACGATTTTCTCAATGATGAGAATTCAGAATCATTAAGTGCCACATTGGGCGGATACAGATTGAGAGAGGAGCAAGCTGGAGAGATAATGCAGAGTCTATGGCCTCAGTTGGATCGCCGAACCGTAATAAATCAGTTGGGGTATCAAGATTTGGCTCGCTTCGGGCGCCTATTCTTTGTTGCTGTCATCTTAGCAGTATATCAGCTATGCAAGGATTACAGCGGGTTAGTTGAGGTGCAGAGCCAACACAATGTTGTTGTCGATAATCTTCGCGCTACTATTCGTAATGGAAATTATAGTCGCCAAAATGTGCTGAAACGCGCTAGGGAGGCGGAAACAAAAGCGTCTAACGCCATCCGCGATAAACATGAAGCTGAAGTTAAGGCCAAGAAAACTGAAGAGAATGCTGAAACCCTGCGTGCCGAAATCATCGCGCTAAAAAAGGATAACGAATCCTTGAAACGTGAGAATTGTTCTCTTCAAGCTTCAAATACGGACGCTGAAAATGCCATTTCCAATTTGCGCCGTCGAATTTAGTATTTTGAATCTGAAGATTACAGATGTTCAATCGTTTAAGATTTTACGCAAAGTAATGTATATAAATTCTTGGAATTACTTTGCGGTGCTGCTGATGTGAAATACGAAAGGGAAGTCGGTGTTGGTCAAGCTGGATATCTTGGGCATCTTGGAGAGGGTTTCCGCAATGATATGCTTGATGCAAGTCGTAATTCAAAAATGGAGATCCCAGAGATTGGTAGTGATGATGATGATGACGATTTACATACTCCTAGGCCTGGCGATCCATTTTATACTGTGTGGCGCGACCATAAAAAACCTAACGTAACCGGCTTCGGTTCCGTAAAATCAAGCTCACCTCTGTCCCATAAAGAAAAAGAGAAAAGTATTCCTAGCGTAACTATGGAGGATTTAGATAATATCAAACGAATTCTTCATGATGTTTTTGGTTCGAGCGATGATGATTCAAAATTGCCGTCGAGAACTTCTAGGTCTACAATTTTTCTCCAAAGTCCTCCAAAGACAACGGTTTTTGAAAAGGTTCCCCCTGCAGCTTCGAACAAAAGAAATAGGGCAACAAGCGCGCCTAAGACTTCTGGTCCTAAAGGAGTCTTACCTGGCGAAACGCGTTCTACTAAAGGTGACAGGGTTTCTGAGCTGGCCAGTAATGTGCCTGATCCATCACTTAGTGCCCAAAATCTTATTTCTCCTAGTAGATATCAACTCAACGATCCTTCTGAAAAAATTGAAGTTGTCTTGTCCGATGATTGGGCACAAAATGATGAATTAATTCTTACAGAGGATCAGATTCAAAGCAACTGTGCTAATTTTGCGCGTTCAATGGGTGTAGTTCTTCGTCAAGAGTCCCCACATTCATCGAATGAGTAGTTATATTTAGGTTACATTGTTATGTGGATATTAAGCCTTTTGCTTTGTATAAAGCCATGCGACTCTTCAACAGTTGCTTCTAAATGTGAATGATTTAACCGTTTGGCATTATAACCTTTGAGTTATGTTTTCTGGTATATTGTCTCTTTCCAATTCATTCCCAAGAACGTTGTCTCATTTATAGCTTATTGTCAAGTTAATACTTTCCTGATGTCCTATAACAGTATTTGGTGTCATGATGCATATCGGGAATTTTTATTGTTTTATTGCTATGATAGATTACGAGCCTTTTGAGCTATTATTATCATCATTATCAAAGCATTCATGATATACCTGGGAAATCAGATCACTTTAGCCCTTAATTTCACTGTTGTTATGTCGACGACGATCACGAGAAATTGGACCGTATCGTCAAGTCCTTCCTTCATCGTGAAGGAGAGGATTATTTTGGGCCTTTTTATCTATTCATCATGTCCTTCCTCCTGAATGCGTGGGTGGACCTTTTTGGGCCTTCTTATTCTTGCGTCATGTTCTTCCTTCTGGCACACGTGGGTGGACCACTTTAAGCCTTCTTACCCCAACGTCATGCTTTTCCTTCTGACACACGTGGGTGGACCACTTTGGGCCTTCTTACCCCAACGTCATGTCCTTCCTTCTGACACGCGTGGGTGGACCACTTTGGGCCTTCTTACCCCAACGTCATGATCTTCCTTCTGGCACGCGCGGGTGGACCACTTTGGGCCTTCTTACCCCCAACGTCATGTTCTTCCTTCTGACACGCGTGGGTGGACCACTTTGGGCATTCTTACCCTAACGTCATGTTCTTCCTTCTGACACGCGTGGGTGGACCACTTTGGGCCTTCTTACCCCAACGTCATGCTCTTCCTTCTGGCACGCGTGGGTGGACCACTTTGGGCCTTCTTACCCCAACGTCATGCTTTTCCTTCCGGCAGGCGTGGGTGGACCACTTTGGGCCTTCTTACCCCAACATCATGCTCTTCCTACGTCGTTTAACAGATAAAAAATTGCAGTGAATAACTTATAAAGACTAATATCAATCATAATTAATATATGGAAATATTTTATCAATGTTATTCAGTTTTATGCATAATAACGCCTGAGATGTTGCACATTCCATGGACGCTTCAGTTGAACCCCTCTCAGAGTCTCCAGATAATAATATCCTCGTGAACTAGCTCGTGTGACTCTAAAAGGACCTTCCCAATTTGGTTCGAGCTTTCCTATGTGCTGTTTCGCTACAATGCTTCGCAGGACCAGATCTCCTACTTCAAAATTTCTGAAATGAACCCTTTTATCATAGCTTTTGTCCATTGCTGCTTTCTAAGCAATAGTGCGTTGATATGCATCCTCCCTTGTTGATCCTATCATATACAAATCCATTTGTCTTAGTCGGGCTGATTGTTCAGGATCGTAATCAGTAATCCTGCATGTTGGCATACCGATCTCTGCCGGTAGGACAGCTTCAGTACCATATACGAGGACAAAATGGGTCTCCCCGGTAGAGGTTCTTGGAGTTGTTATGTACGCCCATAGTATTCATTGAAGCTCTTCTGGTCATGTTTTTCCTGTGCTTCTCACTCTCATTTCCAGATAATCCTTTAATGTTTTGTTAGTGGATTCTGTTTGACCATTAGATTGTGGATGATACACCGAGGTCAAATTATGAGATATCTTTAATTTCGCAAACCATGATTTTATCTCCCTTCTAGTGAATTGTGTGTCGTTATCACATACTATTGACCTCGGAATGCCAAAACGGCATATGATGTTCTTCCAAATAAACCCAATCATATTTTTCTCTGTAATTGACGTTATAGGTTCTGCCTCAACCCATTTAGTATAATACTCCACGGCTACTATTAAGTATCTTTTCTGTCCCTTGGTTGGTGGAAAAGGGCCCACAATATCAATTCCCCACTGATCAAACGGACATGCCACGTCGATGGGTTGTAATTGACGTGCCGGTCTGTGAATGAGACGAGCATGATATTGGCAGTTGTCACATTTTCTTGAGTAAGCTGTCGCGTCTTTAAGTAAAGTTGGCCAATAATATCCTTGGCGCAGTATTCGATGTGCCAAAGCTCGTCCCTCGGAATGATTTCCACAACATCCAACATGGATTTCTTCCATAACATACTCAGCTTGAGTAGGTGTCAAACATCTCAACAACGGTCCTTCAAAAGATCTTTTATATAATTCTCCATTGCTTATGGTAAATCTATGAGCCTTATACCGCATTCTGCGTTGTGCTTTTGGATCTGCCTGTAGAATACCTTGCTGAAGATAAATCATGATCTCGTCCTTCCAGGAGGGATCTTCTTGTATCGCCAATATAAACTCCACTCGAGCCTCCGTGGTAAGATATTTCGATATCCCAATCGAAGGTTTATCTGCTACCATAAGCGTGATTCTTTTCTCCACCAAAATCTCCGAGGAGCTCGCAAATTTAGAGAGCGCATCTGCCTTTACATTGTCATCCTTGGGAATTTGTGCAATGTCAAAGAACTTGAAGTTCTTTGCCAATTCTTTTATCTTTGCAGTATACAATTTCATTGTTTCCTCCCGCATCTCATATTTTCCCGAAAAATGATTAGCCACCAAAAGGGAGTCAGTGAAGATGTCTAGGTGTTCAATATTGAGTCCAAGCGCCATTTTGATACCAAAAATAACTGCTTCGTATTCTGCTTCATTATTTGTTACCATGTAATTTAAACTGATGGCAAATTCAAATTCTCTTCGTTCCGGGGATAGGAAATGGATTCCAATTCCTCCTCCATGAGTGGTCGCAGATCCATCTATGTGCAATAGCCATGTCGAGGTAACCCTGCTGGTTCCAACCTGATCTGATATAGAAAAAATACAGCTTGCGGTCTCGGTTACACTATTTCCCAAAGTTTCGCCCATGAAATCTGCTAAAGCCTGTGCTTTGATCGCAACTTGTGGCTTAAACTCCATTCCAAATTCACTGAGTTCAATCGCCCATTTCACCAATCGGCCTGAAGTTTCTGGCTTTGCCAATACTTGTTTCAATGGTTTGTCCGTTACCACAGTAATCGGGTGAGACTGGAAATATGATTTCAACTTTCTAGCTGTAACAACAATTGCTAGTGCAAACAACTCTATTTCCAAGTAGTTTCTCTCCACCCCTTGTAGTACTCTACTCACATAATGGATGGGTAACTGCCGAGCTCCTTTTTGCTTGAGTAATACTGTACTGATTGCATTTGCGGACACTGCCAAATAGAGATACAACATTTCGTTTTCTTCCGGTTTTGCTAACAACGGCGGGCTTACCAGATAATTCTTCATTTGTCTAAAAGCCTCTTCGCATTCTGGTGTCCAAATAAAATCTTTGCTCCGCTTCATCACTTTAAAGAAAGGAAGATTCTTTTCCGCAGATGTTGATATAAACCTTCCCAAGGCCGTCAAACGGCCTACCAAACATTGAACATCCCTCACTGTTCTTGGTGATGGTAGATCCAATACTGCCTTTATTTTATCAGGGTTGGCTTCAATTCCTCTTTCATTCACTACATATCCTAGAAACTTCCCAGCCGTTACTCCAAAAGTGCATTTTTTAGGGTTTAGCTTCATTCCATATGTCCTCATTATAGTGAAGGCCTCGTCCAAATGTCGCACATGCTCTTCGGCTTTCAAGCTTTTTACAAGCATATCGTCAATGTACACCTCCATTGTTTTTCCAATTTGATGGTAAAACATTTTTGCCACCAACCTCTGAAAAGTTGCTCCTGCATTCTTCAATCCAAACGGCATTACCCGATAACAATATACTCTGGTATCTGTTACAAATGATGTCTTACTTTGATCTTGCACAGCCATGAAGATTTGATGGAAACCACTCTTCGCATCCATCATGCTCAATAATGCACATCCTGCTGTAGAATCCACAAGTAGATCTATCCGGGGCAACGGGAAAGGATCTCTTGGGCAATGCTTGTTTAAGTCAGTATAATCCACACACATTCTCCATGTAACTTCTTTTTTCAAGACCAACACAATATTGCTCAACCATTCTGAAAATCTTATTGCATAAATATGTCGCGCTGCTAAAAGTTCTTGTACCTCTTTCTCAGCTGCTTCATTCTTTTCCTTGCTGAAATTTCGCTTCTTTTGCCGTATCGGTTTCGCATTATTATCTACATTCAAACGATGTACTATGATCCTAGAGTCTATTCCAAAAAGGTCAGAATCGGACCATGCAAATATATCTGAATTACGCCGAAGACAGTCTACCAATGCAACCTCTATATTACAGTCCATTTCTGCTCCAATCTTTATTACTTTCTCAGAACTTTCTTTGAAAAGCTGGACGATTTTAAACTCCCCCAATGGCTCCATCTTACATTCTTGCCATTGTTTTAACAACTGAGTTTCTATTTTATCTTGCCTCTTTTCTTTAGGCTCAATCCGCTCTTGACTCAGATTTGTTTCTGTCTTGATCCTCTTCTCTGCTTGCCGTTTTTCGACTGCATTCATGCGCCGTTTATTTGTCATCCTAGCTACTCTATCTAAAACAGTGTTAACAGTGTTCCCACAGACGGCGCCAATATTTTGGTCTTATTTCGTCACGGTAATAGAACACAGTAAAACAATACAATTAGAATATAAATAACCAAAATAATGTTAATCCATTGAAGTAAAGCGGACTAACTTTGTCCGAAACACCTACTATCTATTACAGATCTTACACTGAATTAAATATGTAAATAACATAAATTAAACAACGCATCGAATTGCGGTCGTTCGATGCACGTCTCGAACGATATTGATTTGATGCTGGTCTGATTCGAGGTGGTTTTGAAAACGTTATATTGGTTTCGAACGTAGACACGGACTATGTGATGGGGGTATTTTAGGACTGGCCCATCACTAGGGATTGAGCTGGCCCATAAATGTATCGAATTGGACCAATTCGATACCTTCAGCACATCGAATAACTGTCATTCGATGCGCGCATCGAATCATACCAATTTGATGCGCTTTATACAGCTGTCTTTGGGTCCCACACAGCGAGGCTGTTATATATATCGCGATTTTGAGCATTTAGAGGCGGATCGAACCTGAGCTCCAACCTAACCACATCGAATCACCTTGTTCGATATGTGTCTACGTTCGAAACCAATATAACGTTTTCAAAACCGCCTCGAATCAGACCAGCATCGAATCAGTGTCGTTCGAGACATGCATCGAACGACCGCAATTCGATGCGTTGTTTAATTTATGTTATTTACATATTTAATTCAGTGTAAGATCTGTAATAGATAGTAGGTGTTTCGGGCAAAGTTAGTCCGCTTTACTTCAATGGATTAACATTATTTTGGTTATTTATATTCTAATTGTATTGTGTTACTGTGTTCTATTACCGTGACGAAATAAGACCAAAATACAAACACTAACCATAAAATCTTTTACTATTTCTGATTGTATACAAACAATTTTGGCAAACATGCATGTTGATGATATTGTTAAAAGACAAAAAGCCTGTTGTTTGATCTAACAACTTGACAGTTTAATGCAATAACATGTATCACAAGTCACAACCATCAATGTTCTGATCTTAATCTAGTCATCTGAAAGATGAAGAGGTCTTAGAGTACTTAGTGTTGGCATACCTGGCCACCTGACTAAATGAAGTGGTCAATGGCTACTGTTACGTTTTACGGTGTTAGAGGGGTCAGGGGTTTGTCTTGCCGGTAATAGTTATTCATTCAAAAATCAAGCAAATAGTATTATTTTACTTTTGTATTTATTTCTTATCTACAACTATCATGTATTAGGTAGAGTTGTAAATGAGAAAGCATAATAATCAGAATACTGTATATATAGAGGGTTTTTTTTTTTTCTTAATTCGTCAATAAAGCAGCATAAACAATTCATAACTATAAGCTGCAATAAGTCTGTCATAAATTGGTAGAGTTTGCGTGTATACATGCATCTAACTTAGTTGAAGTTTAAATAAAACAGAACCACGAATTACCAGGAACCAATAACAGAGTATTCTAATTTTCATATTTTTTTTTCAATCAAAGTAATGAAAGTCGACGATTCTGTGTATTTCAAAGCTGTTCTTTCTTTTTCCCCTGAAAGATGGCAAATATTTCAGTTTATTAACTTTAAACATATACGCATGGCTAGTGTAACGTTCCCTAATTATAGTAGATAGATATTTCTGAAATGAAGTGGAGAATTTCAGAAATATGAACAACATTACAGGAGGCACGGGCACGGCATGCATGTTACTTCTACTACAAGAGGCACGGCATGCATGCATCGCCTCCTGTAGTAACATATTCAGTGTATTCAGTGAATTAATTAAGAAGTAATGCATTAATAAAGTATTTCTATTTAATTCTTATCTAACTATAAAAGACAAACGCATATAATTCAATCTCCAGAAAATTAAAGAAGAAATAATGGAAAGGGGCACATGATTACGAGGCCAACCATTTTCATCATCCACTTTTCAACTCTTTTGCGAGCTAGTAGCTCAATAAGAGGGTTTGCTTTGTCGTGCATTTTCAGTGGAAGCGATACAATTTGAATACTAATAATAATTCACGAATAGAAAGTAAATTAGATACTTAAGTACTAACCATAAATTGAAGTGACGTGTTGATAATAGTTAATATTGATAATTAACAGTATATGACATGTTGAAAAAAAAATGGATAATTGAAAAAATTAATAACATATTGAACAAAAAAGGAATTGGTATAAACATGAAGTGAGGTTTATATCTCTAGAACAATGAAAGAAAAGAACAGAAATTACTAAGAAATCCAGATATTAGCTGAAGAGCATGCAGATGAGAAAATGTTGCATTCAAGCTTTTTGTATATGTCTTCTGCAATTTTGAATTCGACGACTGCTGCTTCAGCTAAACATGTTGGGAAGTGGCCTTACGGCCATGAATGCATCAACCATCTGCATGTGCAAAGGGCATTGGTTAATAAGTTATTAGTCATGAAGAAGAAAAATACCAAGCTATATGTCGAGAAACTTTTCAAGTTTGTTAAAAAAACCAAAGTATGTGACAGTGACACGTTGATAATTAACAGTATCGGCTATAATCTTATCTGTCAGGATCATATGACGAGATTATCAGGTTTATCGAAATTAATAGAAATTGACAATTCACTAAACACACAATTTAGGGTTGGATCACTAAATTTTAGATCATCAGAAACACACCACACACTTCTATGAACAAGGTCTTCAATTTTTAATGTACGAAAACAACATAATAGAGATGAATCTTCCATACATCAGCTACCAACACATCGTGATTTGAGAGCAAAAATGATTTGGTTTACCTCATCAGTCACAGCAGCTCTGGCTCTCCGGTGTCTTTCAACCATTTCGGTTAAAACTTCAATAAGTCTTTTCTTCACCTCACCTGTTAGCATACGCCCTGCCCCATATTCCTGTTGGATGATAAAATAAGCACCGTGAGTTACTCCGTGCAGTGTGTTGAGAACTTCTCTTATTTTCTTTTTGTTAATTGGGGGAGAGGAGTATCAACAAAATAAAACATAGGTTGCATAGTGCAGAGGAATAGGTAACCAACAGTACTCACCGTTCTGATGTGTTCAAGTTCTGCATCATCCTCCAAGAAAAACTCAAGATATTTAATCGGTATATCTTTCTGAACAATGTCAATGAAGGCATGGAGAGACGGGACAAAAAAGGAGAAATCAGTATTAATCCATAAATAAGAGAGCAATAGATGGTGATGAACTACAACTGGCAGAAAACTAAACCACACCAAATTAACTCCACATTATGAAACAAAAATTGGAAACAAATGAGAATTTCTGCACCAGCTGTTCCTAGATTAATCTCATTGTTATACATGATTAAATGATAATACTCTTCTAACAAATGTCCAATTCTTTTCTGCGGTCTCAGTTATTATTATACAGTTATGAGGGAACATGGTACGTGTGAGGAAAATATTTTCGACAGCAAAATTTTGAGGCTAAGGCATAGTGTTACATCCGTAACCACTTCTTAAACATAACATAACATAACAAATTCCGTTACAGAGAGGTCCAATACAGATGCAACACATAACGTTTGAGCTGCAAAATTAGCAAAACAGAGATAATATGTTGGTGTACCTCTAGGTTAGCTCCATATTTCCTGTGATTCTCTACTGAATCTTGACCACCAGAGTATGCATATCTGTTGATCTGTATGATGTAGTTATCATCAGAAATAGGGAACATAACAAGAAATAGAATAATTTTCGACCAAGGCGTCATCCACAACACCATATACAATGTGCCTCGGATTTACGTTACAAAAAAGTTAAGGGAGAACTTGAAGAACCTTGTTTTTTATGTCTTCAGCCGAATCAGTCACATATATAGCAGAATTTGGGTCACTTGCGCTCATTTTTCCTGTCTCTCCCTGAAAATGGGATGGAAAGAAATATAAGTCACAGAAAAAGAAATGGTCGATAAGCTGGATTCTTTTTTTCCTTCTAAAACAAAAATGCAGAAGACAGAGTCCGTGCGGTCTACCACATCTTGCAACAGTCAATTTTCTCAGGTTAAAGTTACTAAAGGATAATTATCTGTTTTACTTTACAAGTAACTGAACAACAATTCAGTACTGTATAGAAGTTGTGTGTGATATCATAAGTGCTAAAGCACAAGATAGCTTGCAACGCTCCCTTAAGAATCAAGAAAGAGAGAGTACGGGAGAGCAGCCACCAGATACGGAGGCCAGAGCCAATCAAAGCAATAAAGTTTGCTTACAAGAAACACATACAACCATGCTCAGAATCATGTAGACACACATGCCGAGCACTCAAACCAAAAAAAAAGAAGTAACACTAGAATATCAGCTTTTTAGATTGCTTGTCAGTGAGATAAACTAAAAGCAAACCTGAAGAGCAGGAAAGAATGACGATTCTATCAAAGCTGGCTTGTGATAACCTATTCGGGGAGCAACATCTCTTGTCATTCGGAAGTAAGGATCCTGAGAAAAAGGAAAACGAACGATGACACTACAAATCAAAGTTAAAAGAAACAAAAAGATGATATATTGTACAAAAAGAAAAAAGAAAGAGAATTATCGCACGGATGCCTTAGAACTTTGAGAGCTTACAAGCATAGGTTTGGTACTTTCATAAGGGCAGTGCCCGGGTATCATGAATATGTTCAGCAAAACATATGTTAAGCCAAAAAAAAATATATATTGATTAAAGCACAGGGGGGCCCTAAATATTATGGAGCACGGTGATCAAAAATCATAAACAGATAAAACAGAGAGAAGAAACTCACAGGTGTATTCAAAAGTAAGAAACATATCTGAGCAGAATTGAAAATTAACCTGGTCAATTGCGCAAGGAATCAAGCATCGAAGACTATCTTTACCGGCAAACAGATGTGGAAAAGAACTTGGAAAAGACGGAGCCGCCTGATAATAAGTAAACTTAGTAACAAATTTCCCATACATAAGGAGGAGAAGTGTAAATGCAATTAATACTCATAATTTATTGAGGAACAAGAGAAATAAATACAGCCAGCATATGGAGCTTGGAAAGGATCAAAAACTGATAGCAAAATATGATTTTGTTTCATCATCAATAAACTTGAAATCTATATTTAGGCATGATTCATGTCACGATGAAAATTCAAAAAGTACACAAAATCTTCTTTAATTTTTCAATGCACACAAAAGGAAGAGGTTCAGAAGGTAAATTATTCTTAATACACAGCGGCCTCCATCAAATAATGCAGACAAAGTCAAAAAGCTTTACTACTACAGGCGTCATAACTTCTTTCCTATAGGCGGTAAAAGATAGGTTCTACTTGCTACTGCCAACCTCACAAAATTTTACTTTCCGGTCAATTAGAAATAATGGCATAAAAACTGCTACATTCACAACAAAAGTAAAGATGTCATATATTGTTAATGTAACCTCTTGGATGGAAGGTCTTAAACCCTCCAAGCGCAATTGCAAAAATTCAGATCTTGATATAGCTTAGTGAAAAAATTAAGGTCTCTGAAATCTTCTTATGGTTTTATATATCGACAAGTCATATAACGTATATGTTGTTCAAATCAGAACAGTAAACTAATAAAACAATGTTGAAGTAAGACACGCATGCTGAATCCTACTATGCCAGACATTCAAATATTAGATCCTCAATACGATGATTGATAATGGTTAAAATTTTACCTGAATTGCCGGAAAGGCGCTTTTTCCCTCGTGATCTTCACCCTTGAAACCAAAAATACCAACCAACTGCAACCCAAATTAGGCACAACTGTGAGGGCCGATATCTATGACTAGCAGCAGACTAGTAGGGAAAAAGAAATGTTTATTAAAAATCCTTGTGGAAAACTATTAAACACCTTATTATGAGTGACGCAGTTCCAAATCTGGACCACGTTCTCGTAGAAGGCACTGCGCATGGTTAAATATTAATGTATGAGTACAATCACTTGAATTATGGTGAGAAATATGGGATTCTCTAATAGAAAATACATTAAAAGAATTATTACATGCATTACAATCACAACAAAAACACGCGCCACATTGCAAAAAAGACTAGTAACGTATCACCCACCCGCAAATGTAACCAAAATTGGAGAAAATAAACGTCCTGGACACATCAAACCCGCACGCAATAATATCTTTGGCATTCTCCCTGGCCAGCCTCTTGCTCTCCTTGACGCTCAAACCCTTCCATATACACTTCTCGTCGTCCGTCAGCTGAATGACCAGCGGAACCTTGAACGCGTCCTGCAGGTACTTTGTAAACATAAACGGGATCAAGTGCCCCAAATGCAGCGCCTCCGACGACGGGCCCCTTCCTGTGTAGAGGTAAAACTTCTCCCCCCTCTCGTAGGCGTCGAGCAATTTACCGAAGTCGCGGTGGGCGAAGAAAACGCCGCGGCGGAGGAACACGTGCGGGGGGAGGGAGGTGACTCGGGCGACGCGGTCGATTAGAGGCTGGTCGAGGCGCTGGCAGCCGAATTGGTTGATCAGCTTGTCGTAGTCGATTTTCCCGCCTTTTTCGGCGGCAACTTCCCATGGCGTGACGATTTGCTCGTCTTCTGATTGACATTGTTGTTGGGGTTTGGCCTCCATTGATGAATGTGAGATTTATTTAGGGTTTTGCAGAGGTGGTTGATTTGGTGGTTCAGTTACAATGTACGTAGTAGGGTTCTTTTATAAGCTAAGGGTGATGGTTTTGGAATTCAGTTATATTAGGTAACTTTTTTGTTGGAATTTGTTTCCACCTATAACTCAAACTAGTATGAAATTAAATATTGGACGAATTATTATTTATGCCCTGTATATTTCCACTTTTTTTGAAAATGCCCGTTATGTTTCCAATTATAGAAAAATGCCCTGTAACTATGCATTTTTTTGTAGAAACTGACATTTGAGTGCCACATGTGTATTTCGGACGAGGGGTGTGCGTTTGGATCGAATCGGATCGAATCGAGGCTGGAAGTCGATTTCGATCTTGGAGAAATGAGGATCGAAATCGAATCAATTTAAAACGATCCGATTCGATCCAAAATCATTCGATTTCGATCCGATTCGATTCGATTTCAATCCTTTTTTTTTCTTATTTAATTTAATATCAATGAGACCAACCACAACATTCAAACAGAGTTACTGAATTACAAATTTCACTTTTATATGGTTCTCAATCACACTTTTTGACACAAAACACAAATAAATTATAAAAGATACACTTTCACAAATTAATTTTCACCACTTTACACTTTCCATTTAGACTATGCACTGGCTTATCAGCAGCTTCATTCAAGGTTACTACTTACTCCAACACTCTCAGTTTTGATCAATGTTAGTATCACCAACAATATATAGAAATATCTTAGTAGCATCTTAATAGGCTTAGCATTATAGATAAAAATATAATATTATATATATGTTATTATATAATTATTTATTTTTAAAAAATAAGGTGAGTATTCGATCCGATCCGATTCTCAACCTCTAAAATCGAGGATTGAATCAAATGGGGGTTCGATCCTAAGGCAAAAATCAAAAGTCGGATCAAATATCCGATCCGATCCTCGGATCGGATCATTCGATCGATTTTCACCCGATTCGATCGATCCGATTCTTTTTGCACAGCCCTATCCATTTTGGACGACGTGGCATTCATTTCGGACGACGTGGCATCTACATGTGTGCCACATGTTATATATGTTTCTACATTTAATAATAATAAAGATATAAACATATATAACTATTTTGTATAAATAATAAATATATATATATAATAATAATAATAATAAATATTTTAACAATATAAAAAAATTAAAAAATTAAAAAATCATCATCTTCTTCACGGACCGCCCCCCACCCCCGTCGGATCGCAACCCCCACCACCCCGCAACCGGATCGCCCCCCGCCCCCCCTCCCCCCCCCCCCCCCACCCCGCGCCTGATCGCGACCACCACCGCCGAGTTGCAGCGGTGGCGGCGTCGCCCAACCCGCAACGCCCCCCCCCGCCCCCCCCCCCCCCCCCCCCCCACTGATATATGTTATGACGTACAAACACGACCGTGACAAATTTCGAGGACAAATCTGTACGGGTTGTTGTGTTTGAAACGATATCAGAATATGTAAACACGAGATATATATACAATTCAATGTGTGTTCGCTAAAATTGATAAGAACATCGTCATGTCTTCCATTCTTATTACTACTTATACTATTTTGCATTAGTGATAACTGATAAGTAATATAGATTACAATCAAGCATACTTTTATCGAAATATAGAATACTTCTTTAATGTTTATTCTTAAGAGTTCAACATCGAAACACTGATACTATAGATAATACAAAGATAAAATATCTCCTGGTTTGATTTGAAATGTGATTATAAAGTTGTATATACCTTGAGCTTCAACAGAGGTTGACTAAGGGTTGTATTCTGAATCATTCAAATCAAATATAATCAAATTGTTGTGATTCATATCTGTAATGATATTGCAAGAAGAGAGGGAAAATGAGTGGGAAGAGTGGAGCGAATTTTAAGAGATTCGGAAGGAATTGAAAAGGGAAATAAAAATTGCATCTTTGAAGAATGAGGATGAAATCGAATTGGATTTTGTTTTGGAGGGGAACGACGACGTTTGAAGACTGCTACGCGATCAGATCTCGAGCGTACACGTGGCGATGATCTGATCTCCCATTTCCACGCGATAAGACTGCTACGCATTCTTATTACTACTTATACTATTTTGCATTAGTGATAACTGATAAGTAATATATATATATATAGATTCCAATCAAGCATACTTTATCGAAATATAGAATAGTTATTTAATGTTTATTCTTAAGAGTTCAACATCGAAACGATGATATAGCTAATACAAAGATAAAATATCTCCTCGTTTGATTTGAAATGTGATTATAAAGTTGTATATACCTTGAGCTTCAAGAAAGGCTGACTAAGGGTTGTATTCTGAATTATGCAAATCAAATATAATCAAATTGTTGTGATTCATCGCACATAGTAGGCAGTTATGAGGTGGGATTCGATCAATGTGGGATAAATGTAAAGACAACTACCTTAAAACTCAAATTACGTCACTGATTTGTCTTGGAAATCTTAAGATCTTATAGAATCCAAGGCATACGCTTCGTAATGTTTGACAATAGAGACAAGTAGAATCCAAAGCATCAGTAGCACGCTTCGGAAGTGTAACCCAAAGCTCGGGTAAGAGATTTTGGATTCATAGGACTTCGGAAGTGGTAGCGGCCAAGGCTCTATATTCGGCTTCGATGGAGGAACATGCAACCGCCCGTTGCTTGCGAGAACTCCACGAGATAGGGTTGTCCCCGAGGAAAACCATTAAGGCAGTGGTCGAGCTACGGTCAAGAGGGTGGCCACCTCAATCGCCATCTGAGTAGACCACAAGTTTAAGAGGAGAGCGACTGCGGATGAGGAGTCCGTGAGTGAGTGTATGCTTAAGATAACGAAAGACTCTTTTGACCACGATCCAGTTGGTTTCAGTGGGGGCCGAGACGAATTGAGCTAGCCGATTAACTGAAAAGGCGATGTCTGGGAGAGTGAAGGAGAGATATTGCAACTCACCAATAGCCTGACGATACGTATGAACATCACACAGTGTTGTGTTGGCCGAGCTAGCAGCAGGAGCAGTGGTAGCCATGGGCGTAGAGACGGGTTTTGGGCCGATCATACGGTGTCTCTCTAAGATATCGTTGATATATTTGTGTTGGGACAAAAGTAGACCATATTTACACGGAATAACTTCAATACCAAGGAAGTAGGAGAGAGACCCCAAATCTTTGACGGCAAAAGTGGATTGAAGTTTGACAATGTCATAGATATAATAGATGTGTCATTTCTGGTAAAGACGATGTCGTCCACATAGACTAAGAGAAATAGTCGTACCTTGTGCTTGTGAGAAAAGGAAAGGGGAACAATCGGACCGAGATTGTTGGAATCCGAGAGAGGGGAGTGTTGCTCGAAGGGCTTGAAACCAAGCACGTGGCGCTTGCTTGAGACCATAGATTGACTTGCGAAGGCGGCACACATGATTAGGGACCGTGGAGTCAATGAAGCCAGGAGGTTGTTGCATAAACACAAGTTCGGATAGTGTTCCATGAAGGAAGGCATTGCTAACATCCAATTGACGAAGGAGCCACCCATTGGTCACGGCAAGAGCAAGGACAACACGAATGGTAACCGGTTTAACAACCGGACTAAACGTTTCATCATAGTCAACCCGGGGTCGTTGGTAAAAGCCCTTAGCAACCAATCGAGCTTTGTACTTGTCAATGGAGCCATCCGGATTGCGTTTGACATAGTACACCCACTTGCATCCAATGATGTTCGAAGAAAAAGGGCATGGAACAAGTTCCCACGTGTCATGTTGGAGAAGGGAATTAATCTCTTGAGATATGGCGGCATGCCAATTGGGATCAGCCATGGCGGAGGAAACGGATGTGGGCTCAACAATAGGTGGCAAGGGATGTAGTGAGGCGGCATGAACCGACTTGAGCTTGAAGATGTTATTCTTGGCCCGAGTCACCATAGGGTGTGCGTTACTGGTGGATTCAAGGTCTCTGGATTCAGTGTTACCCCAACATCGGTCCAAACATTGGAAACAGAATGTTCAGAAGGAGTAGGGGTCGAAGTCACTGGTTGTAATGTTGCCTCAAGATCTGGTCCAACATTAGAAACAGAATGTTCAGAAGAGGCAGGGGCTGGAGTCACTAGTTGCAATGTTGCCCCAACATCTGTTCTAACATAGAAACCAGAATGTCCAGAATAGGCAAGGGTCGAAGTCACTAGTTGCAATGTTGCCCAAACATTGAAACCAGTATGTCCAAAAGAGGCAGGGGTGCTGGCACTGCAGGTAACACATGAGGTAAAGTGGGCGGTGTTGATTCAGCCGGTAAGATAGAAATCAACTTCGCATATGGAAATTGATCCTCACAAAAATGATCATGTCGAGATATGAACATACCACGAGCAATGGGATCCAAACACTTGTATGCACTTTGAGATAGAGAGTGTCCAAGAAATATACATTGTTGTGAGGGATATGAGAGCTTGCCCGAGACATATGGACGTAACCATGGGTAGCAGAGACAACCAAATGAGCGGAGTTTGAGATAGTTGGGAGCCTTCTCGAAGAGCCGTGCAAAAGGACTAACATTCGCAATGGCGGAAGATGGTGAGCGATTAATAAGATGCACCGCCGTGTGGAGAGCAAAGGACCAAAAAGATGGCGGTAGTTGGGCTTGATGAAGAAGTGCACGCCCCGTTTCAAGAATGTGCCTATGACGGCACTCAACTATGCCAGTTTGTTTCGGAGTATGGGGAGCGGTGGTATGCCAAGTAATGCCCTCTTTTGCAAAGTAACCTCGTAATGCCAAAAACTCTCCACCATTGTCACTGAAAAAATTGGTAATTGGGCGCCCGAATTGTTTCTCAACCAACGGCCAAAACTTGGTAAAAATTTAATATACTTGTGATTTAGCAGCCATAGGAAAGATCCAACAATATCGACTATAAAGATCAACAATCAACAAGTAATAACGAAATCCATCAACAGAAACAGCAGATAAATAGTGCAAAGGAAAGTCTACTACAAAATATGAGTTCTCAAACGATAAACGGTGAGACTTACTCACATTCCAAGAATCACAAAACAAAGCATTCGCAGAGGCAATATTCCGAACTGGTAAATGAAAGTTACTAATTAAAAAAGGAACTCGTCTGAGGCGATGGAAGACCAAACCGAGAGTGCCACATGGCGGTACTCATGCGAACTCCCAAGGATGCAAACTTCACATCAGACTGCATATAGTAGGATGGGGGACGGATGTGGTACACTCCATTACTGCACTCGCCCGTCGCTAGTGGGTCCCTCGTAGGCAGGTCCTTAATGACAAAATGATCAGAGAAAAATTCCAAAGAGACATTATTATCCTTCGCAACTTTACTAACAGATAGAAGATTATTCTTTGCAGATGGGACGCACAGTACATTAGAGAGATCTAAATCATGACGGGGGAGTTTAATAGAAGAAGAACCAGTGTGAGTAACAACCATACCATTGTCGTCGTCTATTTGAACCTCATATGCGCCATCATACTCAGAGTGATAGGTAAGTTAGTTCAGATCAGCAGTCATGTGATGTGAGGCACCCGAATCCACAAGCCAATTGTTGGTCGGGGCATGAGAACCCAAGGACGGTGGGGTACGAGCGACGTTGGCAGATGGAACATGATGGTTCAAGAAACAATAGCACTGTGGGGCTGCATGGCCAATGTAGGTGCACAATTAACACGTAACCGATTCACGGGCATAACCCGAGGGATTGCGACCCCGACCGCGATGACCTCTATTCCCGCGGTAGTTGCCCCCACCACGGTTTGGACGCCCGTGGTTTTTGTTGCAGTTAGGGTTTGGAGCATGCACCGGCGACTGAGTTGTGATGGTGATAGAATTGGCGTCGGACTCTAGGCAACGAAGGTAGGCCTCGTGATTCAGTAGAGCACCATGAAACTCTGGGAATGACATGGGGCGGTCACGAAGGCAAATTGTGGCGGCTATGTCCCAGTAGGTTGCGCCTAAGCCATTGAGATCATATAAAGTCACATCGTCGACATGAAGGGGCCGATCGATCATAGCTATCTCATCCACCTTGGATTTGACTTCGGTGAGATACTCCGTAATGGAGCGGGAACGCAAGGTTGTAAAATTTAGCGTGTCTTTGAGGGCCATGACGCGTGTACGATCCATACATGCAAACGAGTGCATGATGTTCACCCAAGCTTCAAAAGACGTGGTGGCGGAGTGAATGATGGGGAGTAACTCATTCGAGATGAATCCAACAAGAGCCCCAATGAGGAGTTGATCTTGTTGAAACCAAAGAGCATAGGCGACGGTGTCGAACATAGCGGGGCAAGGGAACGTACCCTGGAGATAGCCAAGGAGATTGAGGCCATCGAGTTGGACAACAATTTGCAGACGCCACGAAAGATAGTTCGTGGGCGTGAGTTTGAGAGGAGATTCTGCGGCAAAATTTTAGGTTTGAAATTTCGTGTGATATCCTGATGACGAAGATATCCATGTAAAAATAATTCACTCAATATATTTTCACTCTTAAGTTGTACAACAATGATACAAGATATTATATACAAGAGAGAAGAGGATCGATAAGGAAAGATTCTAGCAATATATCTTGCTAACGTAGATAAGGAAAGATCCTCTAGATATATCTTACTTAAATCTCTAACTATTCTTATCCCTAATATTCCAAACGCCACCTGTGAGGAAATAAAATCTCTAGGTGAATTATTTTAGAGTTGATAGACAAAAGTAACTAATCTTTCTCCACATACCATGCCAACAACAACTTGTAACTTGACAATGCTCCACCTATTCCATCAAATCACTCGAAAAAGTAGTGTAAAGATAAAATTAGAGTTTGCAAGGTAATGGACAATTAACACGAGCAAAAGGGATGCATGACTGAGCAGCCAAAAAAGTCACATGTCTTAAACCTAACAGATTTATGGCTAACTAGTACCTCATATGTACTTTCAGTCACGAGTGTATCCAGGAATCAATAATAGGGGGGGCTAATTTTTTTTTTTTTAAAAAAAACACGGGAAAGTGAAAAAAAAAGAATCAAGTGAAGATTTTTTTTTTATGTTTTGAATCGATTTATTTGGGAGTTCTAAAAAAATGAGTGAGTAAAAACTTTTTTCCAACTATAATTCTTAAAGTAAAAGCCACTAATATATTTTTTTTGATGATAGTATCAAAATTTTCTTAGATTTACTTAAACTAGATAAATGCAAATAAAAAAGAACAAGAAAAAACAACTAAATTCATATAAAAACTATTATTTTGTTCACAAATATGATAAATAGTATGAAAATATTTATTTTCAACAATATTATTTTCTTATAAAATAAACAAATAAAATAAAGATCAAGTTATATTTGTGATCAAATTCAAATGCGTGCCTATTCATTTAGTGTCGATTAAGGTTGTTTACAATTTTTAAACACCACTGGACTTTTTTTGCTAATTAAAATAAAATTAGGGTGATTTTCTTACTAGATATAATAAAAAGGAAAGTTTTGCAATTTAGTATATGGGTAAAACTTAAGAGTTCAAATACATATAATAAGCTATACACCGTCAATTATTATAATATTATTATAGTTATAAAAAGATTGAGTTTGTTGTTATCTTTTTGTTAGTTGATAGAATTATTAGATTTAAATGCCATAGTTTTCTTTTCTTTTGCTATGAATATATAGGTAAAAATTATTTCAAAAAAAATTGGGGGGCTACAGCCCCCCCCCCCCCCCCCCCCCCCACCCCCCCTAGCCCTCACATAGATACGCCAGTGGTGCCGTGAACCTCCATGTCTACATGATAATAATCAGGTGAGATTCCCCTCTCACGTAGTTCTTTTGCAACCTACATTGTGGGACAAGATTAATGATGAGCCTGATTATATTGTCTAACCCAAAACTACCAGCCTGCCATGCAATGACAAAGAAACATCAGCATGAAACAACAACTCAATAGAATCATCGCTGGAACGCTGTTTATGTATGACATCATAGTCACAACGACCAGACAAGTTCAGGAAAGTTACCAAACTACCCAAGATATCTTAATGCACATACATATGTTCCATGGTTTAGATGTCAAGAAACCACATAGATATCATACAATTACGCATATGACAAATGACATGATACATAATAGTAGAATGAAAGAACATGGGGTTGAAAAAAATCTAGAAGTTTATCAATCCCCAGCTCTCAAATACAGCCAACGAACAAGAAGTCGGTCAAGAAGAGCATAAGGGTCACCAATTAGAAGAGAGAACAATGGTTGGAACTCAGAACTCCCAAGTTAGATGATAATATATAACCAGAAAAGAAGACTCACACCTGCTCACACTCTTTTCTGGAAAAGCAATATACGATTCCGGTACATTATTTGGATATGATGTTTGTTTCAAGTCTGTCATAAATTGGTAGAGCTTGAGTGAATGCATCTAAGTTTAAGTTTAAATAAATCAAAACTAGCCTATAACAGAAGTAGACTGATTTTTCTTTTTTTCAATTAAGGTAATGAAATTTCAAAGCTAGTATTTTTCTGAAAGATCAAAAACATTTCAATTTATTAACTTCGCCTTATTATAGTTCTTTGAGAGAAACATATATGATAAACAAATCAGATCGAGCACTTATGGTGAAGTCGTTCAAGTATCTCTTTCTTCTTACGCTCACTTGTTGTTTAACGTGACTGCTCGTAGAAATACTATTGGGGGTGTTTCGTAGCATCTAATGCAACTCTACTAGAGAACATGTAATCTAGTGTCATATGTTATAGTGTTTGTAATAATCGCAACAGCAATTCAATAATATGTTTGTTGTGCATTGGAAGCATCACACCAATATCAATGTCGAGGATTTAACGGTAGTTAGACAATACCTACATTCATGGGAACAGAAGGTAATCACTTTCTCAAATTTTATCACTTTCTCAAATTTTAAAAGATGCACCACTCTCAGAAACCATTACAATCTAATCTACCTTGCAATTCAGTAATCTCTTTTATCTACTTCAAATCACCTTCACACCAAGGCCTCTTCCTCAGCTTCACTCAAGTCTTCTCCTATTTCACTTTGACTTCTCAGCAACTCCAGACTTTCAACATAATTCTCGGCATGAAACGCGTGTGCTGACCCTTGAATTCCAAGATTTCTAGTCTCCAAATTCTTAAAATCATAAGCAACCAATCCAATTCCCTTAGAAGCCACTAAAGCTTCACCGCCCTTCTATAAATCCACTAAATCCTTCATCCCCTGTAACTCGGGAATACAATATCATCTAGCCCACGATGATTCAACACCATATTCTTTCATCAACCAAACCTCCCAATACGCAGCATTGGGCAAATCTTCCTTGTAGCAGACCACCGCGAGTGATCCTCCTATCGAAGTGAGAGACAACCTATTAACGTGTACCCTTGCCAACTCATCCGGAAGAGGAATTTCATCAAACACCTCCGGGCCAACTCTAAACACCAGGATTGAACCAGTAGTATCATCATTGTAAGGGAATCCCAGCCAATGTAAAGAAGACTCTTTCACGAAAACATGAGAACACGAGAACCCAACTACGTGAAGCCTCACATTAGTTTCTAACAACCTTCGCCACTTGCCTGTTCTGAGTGAAAAAACCTCAGCCTCCGCACTAATACCTAAACGATCAAACCTCACAACCTTGAAATCTTGGTTGGCGTCGTCGTACCCGAATCCAAGCACAAAGTAGGGGTGTTCTGGAATGATGATGGGCTTTGGTAAAGTAAAATGTTTATTGACACAAGGATTCCACAGATAAATAGGTTGTCCTTGATACTCGAAATAGTAGTCCGATAAGCAGACAATGCCGCGGCAATAACCCACAATTTTGAACAACCCATATTTTGATTTGAGGGGGAATTCAACTTCTGAGGAAGAATCGATGATGCTAAAAAAGGATTTGTTTTCGGCGGAAACTTCAAGAAGAGAATAGCGTTCTTGCTTGTCGTCGAAACGCCGAAGAAGGAGGGTTTGATTTGTAGGCTTGTAGAGGTAAGAGGAAACGAAGGAGGGGCTTGTTATAATTGAACTCCAGCTTTTGCAGACAGTTATGAATTTGATTAAAGATTTCGCCGGCAGTTTGTGAAAGATTTGAAGTATAATCTCCGGCGGAAAGTAGTGGTCGGACATTGTTAATTTGTTACCGAACAAGAGCAAGAATCTAGCTGCAAGGGTTTTTGCAAACTGGGAGAAAATAATGATTTAGAGTAAGTTTTAATTGAACGGGGATTAAGGTGGAGGGCAGGACACAGTGGCGGTGGAGGCTAGGGCTACTGGTGGTGGTGAGAAATGGGAAGAAAATATCTTCTTCTTATTTTCATTATATTATATTATTTCTTTTTTTTTATGTTAAACTTATATCTAAATTTCATTTATAAAATCAACATAGAACTTGTAAATAAATTATATAATTAAACATGAGAAGATTTAATTTCTAAAGTATTTCAATTTTCAAATGTTAAATAAATATTTTAGAATATTTAATTAACATATCATTTTAGAGGTATAATAAATAGTATTACAAATTATTTATATGACTCCGTTGTGCTCTAGTCTAGTCCCCATGTTTGACGAACGAACTTCTTATCCGACTGGGCCTAAGCAAGTCATGTTTGACTTATCTTTCAAGAGTTATTGGAGTTTTAGACAACTCGAAAAGTTGGAGGGCAAAAGTCGGCACTTCTAGAGCTCGTTTGGTTACATGGTCAAGATTAGTCGAGATTGAAACTAGAATAAATTTCGTTGCAAAATTTGACCACTTATAATAGGTAGGTCCTACATCCAAATTATCTTTGGTTGACATGTTAATCACCCTTCTAACACCAGATTAAACTTGAACTTACATTTATATCCTTCATGAAGGTTTCGGTTGTTTTCCCAAATGAAACGGTTGAGCTTCAATACTCTAAGGCGGAACAAGTATATGTCATATAATTCGCCACAACATTTGATTTTTTTTTTAGAGAATGCCACAACATTTGATTTGGAACTTATTGTTGTGTGAAGAATTATTCCTTAAAATTAAATTGGTTTTTTTAGGGTTTTATTTCAGATTTCAACAATTTGTTCTCAAGGGGATGATCTAAATATAACTTGAGTATTTTTCTAACATTCATTTAAATAACACGTAGTTGAACAAAATAAGGGTGGCGATTCTCGACGACGGATGAACAAATTTTGGCGAAGCAAAGAAAGGGGAGAGCAATCGTGCAACCAAAGTTTGGAAGAAGATCTAAGTGGGGAGGATAATTTCAACTATCATGGGTTGGGAATTGTTGAATCGTGATAATGAATACGAGGGAGTGAGGTTTAAAATTGTTGATAAGTGTCGGGTCATCCAATATTATGCGCTCTAACTCGGTATTTGAACATATGCAACCAAAGTTGTTGTACTTCCGATTAGTACATATTTTTTTTTTTGAAAGGAAGAAACTTTCATTACTCCTGAAAGCCAAAACAACAGGCTACTGTTGATAACCAGTACATGGAAAAATAAAAAACAGAGGCCTAATCAGAAAAACAGAACATAGACATTCTCGTTCAAAAAGCCTATCCAGCATCGATTTCGTTCGGTATTGTACGTGATGTACGTGCAAGCAAGTGAGCTTCCTCGTTCTCTTCTCGTGCAATCCATCGGAACAGCCAATTGTGTCCTACCGCACAGTGAGAGCGAATGTCGTGAATCATGTTCGCGTGGTCTCCGTTCATATCCTTGTCATAAGAAATATCATGAAGAACTTTTAAGCAATCTCCCTCGAATACAACACTATTCCATTGTTCATGTGCCACAAATTCCACTGCCGTAAGCGCTGCGAAAGTCTCGGCATTTCTAGGCCCCCAATTTCCAGTGACGCATCTTTGGATGCGTGACAGTACCGTTCCCTGTGAGTCGACAATAACCACTCCAATACCAATTTCCTCCTCCTCTGCAAACACTGCACCATCGAATCTGACTCTAAACCAAGGATCAGGTAGGACAAAATAATCATCTGTATTGTTCTCCAATTCACCTGAACCTGTATCTCTTCCACGAGAATTCCAGAAATCCCATTGATATCGCACAAAAGAAGCAATTTCAGCAGGTTATGATGCCGCCTCTCCTGCAATAATTATGTTCCTATTGCCCCAAAGCGCCCAACAAGTCGTCACGATCAAACCGAACTCCACCGCGTCCCTATCCTTGAAAATACGTCTCAACCAATCCTCGACGTCTTCATTATTACGCATCAAGAAGGCAACAGGAATGAGCAACAATGCCCAGACTTGTCGCGCTACGTGGCATTCGGATAATATGTGACGAATATCTTCTTCGCCGCACGCACATACCGGGCAGTCCGTCTCGCAATTGATATGCTTACGCGCCAATGAAATTCTTGTAGGCAGAATATTGTGACAAATTCGCCACGTAAAGAGATTAATTTTTTGTGGCAGTTTTGGTTTCCAAATAAAGTTCCATTCCCAATTTTCACTAGAACTTGCCTCTGCTCGAACTCCTTTGCGACATAAGCCCCTTGAAAAGATTAGATGGTATGCACTCTTGACAGTGAATGACCCGGATGATGTGAAGTGCCAAATTAGCTTATCTATGTGATTTCGTCCCCCCGTTGGAATTGATAAGATAGCTGAAGCATCCACTTTCTAAAAAATATGTCGTATTAGGCCCACGTTCCAACCACCCGTAACATCGTCGAAAATAGCTGAAACCCGAATTTCTTTAATAGCCTCCACCCGTGGTGACACAATACGAAATAATGTCGGCCTTGGAATCCAAGGATCCTTCCAAACTTTAATTTTTTCCCCATTCCCCACGCGCCACCTTACACCGGCCTTAAGGACATCAAACGTCTCAAACATACATCTCCATGAAAAGGATGGTGATGATCCAATTTTCGCATTAAGGACAGCCCCGGTCGGAAAATATCTTGCTCTAAAAATCCGCGCCAATAAACTATTTGGATACTCGAGAATTCTCCAAGTTTGCTTAGCGAGTAAAGCAAGATTGAAACTTCGCAAATCTCTAAAACCAATACCGTCGTCTCTTTTGCTTTTACTTAACTTGTTCCATGCCATCCAATGTATTTTATTTTTATCTCCATTTCCCCACTAAAAGTTGCTTATCATCGATTCAATTTCGACAATCAATGAGTCCGGTAATCTAAAACAGCTCATGGCGAACATCGGGATCGCTTGCAACACCGCCTTAATTAAAACCTCCTTCCCCCCAATAGACATATTTTTTTCTTTAAAACCCTTCACCTTGTCCCATATACGATCTCGAATATACTGAAAAACCTCTCTCTTTGACTTCCCAATCACCGCTAGCAAACCTAAATATTTCTCATGCTTGTTTGTTATCCTCGCCCCGAGTGAGTCCGCCACATCTTTTGCCACATCTTCCCCAGTATTTTTGCTAAAGACGACAACAGATTTCTCCAAGTTGATCATTTGCCCCGATGACTTCTCATACTTCCTTAGAATGCTTAATATTTCCTCTGTCGCTTCAGTGCTCGCCTCGCAAAATACCAAAGTATCACCTACAAACAATAGATGCGACACAACAGGCGCGCTCCTTGCCACCTTGATACCCTTAATCCTTCCATTAGTCTCCGCCTCGCTAATAAGTGACGAAAATGCCTCTGAAACCATCAAGAAAAGATAAGGGGATAATGGGTCACCCTGACGGATTCCCCGTTTTGGCAAAACAGAACCAAACTCACGACCATTAACCACAAAAGAGTAAGATACAGATCGAACGCAGTTCATGACAAGTGAAACAAAATTTTCATCAAAACCTAACCTGAGCATGACCTGTTCCAAGAAGGTACACTATTAGTTTGCCGTAAACTAGCCTATTAAGGTACACTAAACGAGCTCTTGACATTTATGCCAATAATTAATATTTTTCTGGATTGTTGTATTTTTTTTCAAATGGAATGGAAAATATATTAAAAGCAGTCAAGTCAAAAGTTACAAAATATAAAGTAGAAACAACAAAAACTATGTTGCACATGATACGAACAAGGCGATACGAATACGCCACGATATGGATACGACGAACCGATTTTTAGAAAAGAGGCGATATTGATACGACTAAAATGTGTCTATATAAATTAGTATTTAATATTACAAAATCCAAATGCCACTTTAATAATAATAAGTAAGTCAATTCGTAAATAATAAACAATACAAAATACTTTACTACATAAAAGTTATAATAACAAAATAATGAAATAATAATAATTTATTTTCAAATAATTGACCTAAAATTCAAATTAAACATACGATCTTGTATTGATTTTTCACTAACTTTATTCGCAAATAAAATTGATTCAAGTTCTGGTTCATCAAGTGAGAAATTCCTCGTTTGTAAAACACCAACATCATCTAAGGAGAGCCGCCCCCTCAAAAAGAGCCTGACTGTGCTCGGTTCGATTAGTCGCATAAGCGGACACCAGTGAGAAAGAAAAAAATGAGAGAAAGAGAGAGAGAGTGGAAAAGAAATAAAGTTTTTCTCTTTTAATTCTAATCAGACGTTACCTCTTATTCAAAGGTTTTGCTTTTCTATTTTGAGGTGATATTTATGTTTTCAACCTATCAATAAAACTTTTGCAAAAGAAATCCAAAGCATGGTCGATATGCCTCAAATACGAATACGCTTCGAGAATTTTTTATTTTTCTTAAACTAAGAGATATGTCATTTGGCGTATCGAATATGTATTATACACGTATCAGATGCGTATCAATATCGAATGCGTATCCGATACAACATAGTTTATTTTTCACGAGTGTCGGTGCATTAGAGACCAAAACTCAAACCCCATCACAAAAGTTTATAAGGAGAAACAAGACTCCAAAAAGACGAAATAGGTACCGAATGAGCGAGGTTGTGGGCCGCCACAGTTGAGTTCGATGAGTATGTCTGAATTTTCATTCCAACACTTATTTCAAAATTTGCATATTCTTAAAATAGAACGGCCGAATGCTCAAATCCTCAAGTTGCAAATGATTAGTGATAAAAGAAATAGCACTAAGTTGTCACTCTCTATGACGACTTTGAAGAAGTTGCGCCAAAAGCATGATTGTCGGATGGCAAAGAATGTTGTATTTTGATATTTGATCGTGTTATACGTATTCTCCAAATTGCATTTGGAACCGTGAATGTCGATTTTTCGTTGAGATTTGTTACTTTTACGTTTTATTTTCCAAGTATGTAAAATGTTCAATATATTTATGTGCGCTCGAACTTTTAGTATATATATAATTGCATAAACGCCCAAGAACCCTAATTTGGTGTTATTTCGTCTGTATTACATGGTTTACAATAATGCCAACAACTCGAGCCAATACACCAGGCTATGTTAGCCTAATACAAAGAAATACTTACTTATGTCCGGAACACCTAACACGGAAGCTCTAACGAAATGGACGAGGTCAAACTACTCAATCGAAACTCGGTATCGAAAGCCCTCCCCGTGATTCTGAACTGAGAAACGAAACTGAAGCTCTCGATTCTGGACTATGGGTCGAAATGTGGCTAAGAATTGAGTGGAACTTGGAATCGAACAGTGAATGAGTCGAACGAGGTGAATCGAAATCGGAAGCTTTCGATCTTTCCATGTATCGAATATAAGAATTCGATACGGTGCGGGTTAGGTGCTACAATAATTAATGATGTGATGTGAATCTCGAGATTTGGGATATATTGACCTCGGGATGCGGACCCCATTTCCCGAATTCCGCGGGTTATTATCGAAATAAAGCTTTCGAGACCAACTCAGAATCAAAATAAACTCTTCTCGTTGGGCCTTAACCTAAGCGGACTGACTCAATTATCACCTTTTGGGTCAGCGTAATTAGCCCACACCAAACCCAAACTCTCCTTTTTGGTGTGAGTGTGTTTAGGTGACCCCTCCCTCACTCATCCACAAAGAAACGCTGGAAAATAGAAAAACCCGACTTGTCAAACACTAGTAAAAGAAACTCATAAAAGATTCTCATTTATGCTATATTGCATTTATAATCTCCATTCATTATGTTGGGTCAGATTCTTTGTCATCATCCCTCTGCTTTCTCCATTTCCAGACCAAACCCAACACTAACCATAAAACCTTCTATTCTTTCTCATTGTAAACAAACAAATTCTGGCAAAAATGATATTGTAATAGAGGAAAAACCTTCCATTTGGTCTAACAGCCTAATTTCACTTGCAGTTGCTGTAGCCCTCATTACTCCATTGCCTTCTTCAGCAATCCCTTCTCTCAACTCCAAATCCTTTCCACTTCCTTCATCAACCACTCCTTTTTCACAGGCCAGGAACTTGCCTACTGGATTGGAAAATGGGTATCTTTTATTTTGCTATAATTTTTTTGTCATGGTTAAGTATTAGTTATTATTTGTTGATGGATGCAGAGTTTATTTTTATCTTGTCTTTTAAGAAGGTTATAGTAAAATGTAAATGAATGTGTGGTTGGTAATGCTCAACCTTATTGTGTACTGTATGATACTAATCATGATTATAATTTTTGTTTTTGAATATAAAGTCTTTTGTTATTTTATAGGAAAAGGTTCTTTTATATGGTGCTGGTGAAATGGGACCTATAATAGATTAAAATTAGTCGAATCCTCGGATTGATGATACTAAATACTGCATTTTCGCCTATGTCATTTTTCACACGATGGTAGACTTTGAGTGGTATATATCATTTGTGATGTTTGCTTGTGGTCCTTGTTGGTAATTGGGGTGGTCACGTAATTGTATAGCATTAGTTAATTGGTGAAGTTTGCGACTTATTTGTTTTGTAAATATGGTCGACTGACTGACTACGAATAACAACAAATTGCTTTTATACTCGCCGGACCTATATTTGAGTTCTAAGAACACGATTTTGTTTGAATTCCGGCTACCATATGTAACTGTTACATGAAATGTTGTCGCAGAAAAATAAGGATTTGTCCTTCAATAAATCCAGGCTGTGTGTCGAGCAATCCTAAATCGTCAAACTTTGCATTTCCATGGAGTTTACCGGACAATTCTAAGGATGGTTCTGCCATTCAAGTTAAGTATCATGCGAATTTGCAGATTTGTGCCTCAGTTGTGGACAAATTTTAAGTTTCATTGTTCAGGGCTCAAAATTAACTTCTCCTTTGTACTGGCAGCAATTGAAGGACGCAATTCTTAAGACACAGAAGAACGCCACGATTCAAGTTGTCGAGGATGCTTCAAATGGTAGGTAAACTTGTCACTTCAACATATTTAAGAAAGATAACAATTAGGAAAAACGAATGAAACTTAACCAAGCAATAGACACTTGATCGTTCAAGAGGTTAACAAGTTTTGTAAATAATCTGTTGTTCTAAAGCTGAGCATTAGAAAAGGGATTGAAATGAATAATCTCAGATGAGAATCTAAGTATGCTTTGTCGAGAAGAGTTAAAGACACTTCGCAAGTAATAGTTAATCTTTTGTTTATTTATTTTTGTTCGACAATGGAAAAATGCAGGGAAGTACCTGCAAGCTGAGGTAGACGGAGGATTTGGTCGAGATGTTCTTGAATTCTTTGTAAATGGAGATGTGGTATCATATAGAGCTATGGCAACGAAGGTAACATACATATATCCCTTCACAACAGCCTTAGGGGACTCGAAAGGTCAGGAAGAAAGACTGAAGCAAATCGTCAACGAGTTAGGGTGGTATGCTCCAAGTTTTGATGCTATGGATTAACGTATCAGCCTTTCTGGGATGTATCATTTGACCTGAAAATGGAAATCATTATTTTTTATTGCAATGTTTTTCTTATTTAGCTCTAATATTGTACAGTTCTCTTCACAGACTAATTTGTTTTATGTTGCATGTTCACTACCCAGAAAAAGAAAAAAATAAGTTGACAAGAATTCCTACAGAGAACTAGGAAATGATTTTTTGGTACAGAAAAGTCGTACCAAGAATCCATATTTACAACATCCAAAAAAAAAAGTTGGGTACAGATTCAACATCTACTGAGCTGGATATTTGAGAAGGCATTGTTTAAGTGTAAAAGTTCTACCTTTGATACGGGGATTCCTAGGACAAGAGCTGCACTCAGAATCTGAAGCTACCTACAGTAGAGCTATAGATCAGGTTGTATCTTGTGAATTGTGATACAAAACCTTCAATTGAGAAATACGGTTTCTGAAATGCCAAAGGCATCCAAGTTTGTGCAAGCTATGCGACCAATGTACCAATACTATGCCCACATTGCCTCGGTCATATAGTCCAGCCGCATGACCGGCATCAACATTATAATTTGTGGCGCACAAAGGACGTGAAACTAATTCTTTTATCCTAAAGCCAACTCTTTTGGTGTATTTTGCTACTAGAGCTTAAGAACAGGAGCTTTTGAAAATCAATGAAAAGCAAGTTACGAACGCTTTAGGAATTGAACTCGAGAAGATTATTTGTGAGGAACAGTATATTTCCTAACTTGACAGTGTATTTCACTTTTTCTAGGTCATTACCTTGATTGTTGCCTATGAGAAGAGAAATGGAAATGGAAACTGATATGGGATTCTTGTTAATGGTGTATAAGAAACTTTCCTCAAAGGGCACCTTGATAAGTTTCTGCACAAATGTTATTTATTCGTAATATGAAACCTTGGTCTAATGTCGAGGCTCAAATGTATTACCTTGTTTATAAGATCCAATCATACTTAGCTGCTAACTTACT
This sequence comes from Linaria vulgaris, assembly GCA_948329865.1. Classification (NCBI taxonomy): domain Eukaryota; kingdom Viridiplantae; phylum Streptophyta; class Magnoliopsida; order Lamiales; family Plantaginaceae; genus Linaria; species Linaria vulgaris. Next base: position 83,141,286 of record OX415253.1, read on the forward strand.
GAAGAAGAGTTGACTCCTCCTAACCTCTACGTAGTAACGTCTACGTGATATCTGCTATAAAAGTTTGTGCCGGTGTGCAGTCATATATAAAAGGTCTTTAGGGCCATTAGATAAATGTGCTTCGATTGCTCATTTGTCTCCACCATGAATGAGACGGAAACAAGCAGTCATTTGACCCTAAACACTCCACCCTCCGTACATGCCATGGTAAGAATGTGCGAGCTGCAGAAAGCTCCATTGTAAACGAAAAAAAAGCATTCAATTCAATGTGTGAATCGACCTTATCAATCTTATCCGCCTCCAAGTTAACGTAAATGATCTTCATGTGTATACACAAGGGGGAGTCTGAAAATCTATACCAACTTCAAGGCAACTTGTGTATAAATAGGGAACAACCTCTCTAATGGGCCGGGCTGTGCACTTATTTTCTTTTTTCCTTTCACGTCGAATGGCTGCTAACCATTATTCTGGGTGGATCTTGCAACGATACCCTTAGCCCTGTCTTTTTTAGTAATCCCCAGGGAAGTACCGGATAAGTCTCTTGTTAGAAACATCATCGTTAGGATTGGGATCTTTTGCAAACCAGCTCTCAAGCACGCATATTCGACTAATATCGTATTTGTTGTCCTAAGAGCTTGTCAATCTCAAGGTTTCTAGTTCGATTTGTTGTTAGCGGCCTTTAAGTTCAACCTTACTTATTTTTTATAAATTCAATATTTTTGGTGGTTGTTGGATCTATTTACTAACGAAAACTTGTTGAAGATCACCATTACTATTGCATTACCTTAACAGGATGGCACTCATGGAACTGATAACGCAATAAAAGTTGTCTAACAAATGAATAGTTATTGACACAAATGAAATTTTCTTAAGGACGTCACTTTTTCTCTCGTTCGTGAGGGTTTAGGTTGCCTTCGTGTGAGTCGACGAGCCTCTTAATTAGTCATGATATTTTTATATGTTATCAATCATTATTTAACATACTTTACTAAAAAAAAACATTATTAAACATATATCAGGAAGTGAAATTAGAAGAAAGGGCTATAGTATCTATCTTGGCCTCATGTTCACATCCATAAAGTTTGCACATTGACACGAATTATTCTCTCCAAAAGAAATTAATGTTTTCGATTACATGATAAATTAATCTTTTGCCACACACAACGTGTAAGAAATGAGATCATGAAAAATGAAATAAATACTCAATTTAAATTAAAAAAGAACATATATATGTTTTATTTTGTATAAATACGCAACAACAAAAAAGAAAGATAATTACTTTTTAAAATCACTTAAAGTATCTGTCCATTTTTTTCCATTAGATGATAATTTGCAAATTTGCTCTAAAATAAAAGTCGCAATGACAAGTCACAAGCCTACTTTGACTTAAGGGTACATTCGGTATTCCATATATCGTCATCCTCATCGCATTACATATTTCTCTCTCTTATAACCCTAATCCCCAAATTCTAAAATTCAGATCTACAACAACAAAAAAGGAGAAGAAAAAATCGCAGAGAATCATGGACGCATTGGATAACGTATTCGATCCTTTGAGAGACTTCGCAAAGGACAGTGTTCGCCTCGTCAAGCGATGCCACAAGCCTGATCGCAAAGGTACTTCTCTTTACTGCCTTACGTACAATCCAATCCAATTTGAATTGAGTTATTGCGGATCTGATATGTGATTATCGGTGCTTGTAGAATTCACGAAGGTGGCGACTCGAACGGCGATCGGGTTCGTTGTGATGGGATTCGTGGGCTTTTTCGTCAAATTGATCTTCATTCCAATCAACAATATCATCGTTGGTGCTACTTGATTTTGTTTAGAGGTATTGTTAGTTTACGACTCGATCGCGTCGTGTCGATTCTGTTTAAGTTTGTGAAATTCCAAGGCTTTCATTAGGTCAAATTTGCGAATTTTATGTATGTTTGTATTGTTGTGAAGGCCATTAATGGGCGGATCAATGTTTGTATGTTGTTGGATATCAGTTATTTTTTAGGGCTGTAGAACGAAAAATGGAATATGTTTTTTAGTTTATCTGCCCAAATGTTTGATATCAGTAAGGATTCGAAGGGTTTGCAGTTAATTATTCGGTTCCATGGTCGAAACATCTGAGATAAGCGCTTGATGATTGTTTGTTAATTTGGTTTGAGTGGTGGGCAGGGTATGATTATTCTGTTCTGTTGCTCTATCCAAAGTTGAAATTGGTGAATATTATTTTGTACTAATAGAAGGCATGCACAAAACTTAATTGTTAAACTTGGAAGAACAGTTTTTTTTTTTTTGGCTGGCGGGGAAGTATGCTTATGCGTAATTGCTATTTTGTCAAGTATGATAATTTTCGAAATGTCTAAAGTAACTGAAATCCAGTGAGGTCACTTGCTTGTTGGTTTTTTTGCTATATTCGTAAATTGTGGTTAGTTTCATATTGGCATTACAGCTGGCTATTGAAAAGCTAAGGGCAGTGAGCCGCATCTAATAGTTGGATATTATGCAACTTCAAAATCTTTTTTTCTGAGGGCTTCTTTATTTCAGTCGCAATAGTGTTGTGGTTGGTTGAGTCAGGTTCTCATGTATAAATCATCAAGTGATAGAAGTGGGATCTTAGAAGGTAATATTGTGGGGGTGGGAATGGGATTTAGAAATTCTAAGCGAGAAGACTCGCTTTCAATTATAATCTGTTTGCCTCTATATAATTCTGTTTGGCATTGCTGTAGTAGAATGTTTACTTTGCCCAGAGTCACACCCATATTGTTATATAGAGTTGAACTCCACGAATAACGCAAAAACGTCATTGTTACTTGTGTCTATGCAATTAGTTTTATTTTCTCTATGCTGAAACTTAATTTCTGGTTTGGTTTTATAACTGAATTCTGCTTTGAGTGGAAAAGATCACCTGGAATTGACTCTATTTTTTGTTGAATTTGTAGGCTGTTGCTTGGCTCGAGAAGCTTGACAGAGGAGAACCTGAAAGCAGGAGGAGTAGAAGGATGTGATTTATTTTTATTAGTTAAACTTATTTTGTAGAAGTTCTCCATGAATAGTTGAGCCTGATGCTACATTTACTGTCTTCATACAACTTTGTCCTTTATTTTAGTACCATTTCAGTTGTGCTTTATACTGCGGTTTGGTATTGGTTATGCTTTATACCATTTCAGTTATGCTACATTTTAGTTGTGCTTTATACTGCGGTTTGGTATTGGTTTAATTGGAATTAGATAATTAAATACAGTATAAGTGCAATTTGGGTGCTAATGTTAAAACTTAAAAGCAAGTTGCTTGATTTGTTTTTTCATACAACAAACTGTTATGCTGATCCACATAAATGATGTATATAATTACTCCCATCATTCAGATCACCACAGTTTATAAATACTCCGTGTCTACGTTTAGACACCCAAAGTAAAGTTTAGGTTGCGGTTGTGGAGAAAATAGTCGTACAGTTTTTTTTTTTTCGGATCTCAGTTTGACAGTATGTCAGTATCATATTAGGGAATAAAATGTTGGCCATGATGTACTATTCTGAAAAGTGAAAACATTGGTAACTGACGATTCTATAAATTACTAGCATAGATCACCAATCAAATTCTGTGTCAAGTTATGTTCAACTCTTATCAGTAACCACCTACGATATGATCCCACCACAAGCTATATACCCACCCATGTATATAATTCATCTACAGCGTATGTTGTGAGCCCACAATAAATTACATGCATCTGTCATAAGTTACAGGCACAGAAATTGAAATATTGTTTTGGCACGGAACCCTTATCTGGAAAGTCCAACAGTGTGGTGCACTGGTGTATCATTATTCCATTATACTCAAAATCTGCAATTGTGTTGGCAAATTAATTCAGCAATGAACTATTTGGTGAACAACTCTGACTCTTACCAACACGGCTATTTTAGTTCAACCACCAGTCCCCCAAACCCCACACTTCTTTCTCTATTTAAACACATCTCACAATACATTCATTTGCCAACAACACCTCATCAAGCACTCAAAAAATCCATCAAATCAAATTAAAAAAATGGCTAGCAAGAAATCCCACCAAGAACAACAACGTGCTAACGCGGAGGTCGTTCGTGGAGCCGAGGAATGCCACAATCACTCCTTGAAACTCCTCACCGAGTTAGGATTTCCACGCGGCGTTCTCCCCCTCAAGGATCTCGTGGAATGTGGATTAGTACACGAAACAGGATTCGTGTGGATGAAACAGAAGGCGCCGTATGAACATTTCTTCAAAGGGACGAATTCTTTCGTGAGGTACGACGCTGAGGTGACGGCTTACGTTGAGAAAGGGAAGATGAAGAAGATGAGTGGTGTGAAGAGTAAGCAGTTTCTCTTGTGGGTGCCAATAGTCGAAATGAGCATTGAGGAATCTGCTGCTGATAATATTTACTTCAAGACTCCAATGGGAATTGGGAAGTCTTTTCCTGTAAGTGGATTTTTGGAGGAAGGGGAGAAGTTTTAGAATGTTGTTTGAGTATGGAATGTATTGTTTGTTTGTTTCTTTTCTTTACCTGACTTTACATGTAAGCTTCAACAATAAACGAATACAGAACATTTTTATGTTGGCTTTTGTTTCTGCAAGATTTATGTTGTCGCCACTGGCCACACGATTTTTATTTTTAAGGTTTTATTATTTGTAATCCTTCTCTAGGAACATTTGGAATACACATTGTGCTATTTTAACAAACGGCGTTAAAAGTAAAATTAGGTCATGTACTCATGTAGGTGATGAAAGCATATTAAAATTTAATCGGCAATGATATTATCAATTGAGATATAATTTAGGTACAAAATAAAAATAACTAGTCATGTTCTCAACTTCAATTCATATATGCAAACAGTCATATTAAGAGGTGGATATTAGTAAATATTACAAAATTAGTTGTCAGTTTTAGTACATGTATATTTTTATGCAACTATATATATGCACGGCATATCATATTGGATGAGAAAACGAATTCAAAAAGAATGCATACAAGTTTTTCGAGAGAAACGTTTGTCAAATATTATATATTTATTATTAGTGAAAACGTTGAGAGATTAGTTTCATTTTATGTTAATCGCTTTGCATAAGAAAAAAATGGTTCCAATGATTTTGAGTTTAAAATAGATTTCATACTTATGTGTGTGTGTGTGTTCTATCTTGTATAAATACGCCAAGAAAAAAGAAAGATAATTAATTTTTAAAATCACATGTTTTCCATTTTTCCTTAAGATGATAATTTGCACATTTGCATTTGTTCTAAAATAAAAGTCGAAATGACAATTTAAGGGTAAATCGGTATATTCCACATATCGTCAGCTTACATATTTCCTCTCTCTCTCTCACTCTCACTCTCATACCCTAAATCCCCAAATTCTAAAAAACGAACGCACTGAACAAGTGATGCCACAAGCCTGAACGCAAAGGTACTTCTCTTTACTGCTTTAAGTACAATACAATTGGGGTTTAGTTTGAATTTTGAACTGAGCGATTGCTGTTCTAATTATGCTGATTGGTGCTTGTAGAATTCACTCAGGGTGGCGCTCGTGGGCATTTTCGTCAAATTGATTTTCATTCCGTTCAACAATATCATCGTCAGTGCTATCTTAATTTTGTAAAGGTACTGTTATTTTCCTATTCGAATGATTCTGTTTGGTGAAATAATTTTTGAAATCATAGTCCATTTCTCGTCCACGGTTTAAGCTTCGTTTATCTTCTTTTGCTAATTCTTTTAATTTTTCATAAAATTACGATATACATAAATCTTTTTTTTTCTTTTTTTTTTTGCAAATATGAATAGCAGCTAGTTGGTTTTGAGGCGGGTGTTACAAACGCGCTATTTACAGCTTGGATTCTACTAGAGGTACGTAGTTATAAACACTTATAATTTTAACTTCAATTGTACATATAATACAATACTGTAGATTTAGATATGTTGTCAGAATTAATAGTTGAAATTGTTTATTTTGTAGATAATAATGTATCGCCGTGAAGACCGAAATTGGATGTATGTGGCTAAGAGGGATCGAGTGAGTGGAAGATTTGTTGAGGGCGTTCAGCAATTTTTACAGTTTGCGTCGACACAGACAAGTTATCGAGATAGTATGGGGCATCTTCGGTGTCCTTGCAAAAAATGCAGCAATAGAAAAAATTTGAGTCCAATCGATGTGGCCGATCACCTCTATCGGTGGGGTTTTGTAGATGGGTACCAAGTATGGATGTTTCATGGTGAAAACTATAGTAGCCACGTAGGGGAATCGTCAATGCATCAAGCTAGGAACGACCCAGTTGATGTTCAGGACGTAGTTCCTTTTAGGGCTCTACCTGATGATACTTCCGGAGACCAATTGCTAGAGGTCATTCATAATGAGGAGCCTAATCCCGATGCAAAACACTTTTACGAATTATTACGGTGGTCGGAGGTTAAGTTGCAAAAGGATAATAACAAGTCGGTGTTACAGTGGATGTCAGAGTATCTTGCTTACAAGAACGAGCATAACGGCAGTAAAGCTGCGTGTAAAAAGTTTTTAAAAATGTCGCGCGAGGCTTTGGGTCCAGAAGAGGAACACTTACTGCCAGATTCACCGTACGCTGCGGAGAAGATGATGCAAGGTTTAGGGCTCGGATATGAAACAATTGATGTGTGTGAAAACAATTGTTTTTTATTCTACGGAGAATTCAAGTCTGTCGAATACACAACGTGTCCTGAATGTGGGGTCGAGAGATATGAAACAAGTACAAAGAAGCTTGTCTCAAAGAAAAAGTTATGGTATTTTCCTTTGGCCCAACGTCTTCAACGACTTTATCTGACACGAACAACAGCTGAGCACATGACGTGGCACTTAAAGTTTAGGGAGCCGGGCGATGTAATGGTTCACCCGGCCTCAGGAGAAGCGTGGAAACATTTTGACAGGAGACACTCTCAATTTGCTGCTGAGCCGCGAAACGTTCGTCTTGGTCTTTGCGTTGGCAACTTCAGTCCTTTTGGAAATCTCTCTGCTCAATACTCTTTTTGGCCTGTGTTCGTGACTCCTTATAACCTTCCTCCAAATCTTTGCATGCGAGAGGAATATGTTTTCCTGAGCCTAATCATATCGGGTCCTAAGAGCCCAGGCCAAAACATTGACGTTTTGCTTCGACCGTTAATTGACGAGTTGAAGGTATTGTGGCACGAGGGTGTTCATACTTATGACAGCTTCAAACAACAAAATTTTCAGTTGAGGGCTGCAATAATGTGGACTATTAGTGATTTTTCGACGTATGGAATGTTGTCTCAATGGAGCACACATGGAAAATTATCGTGCCCTTATTGCATGGAGAACACGAAGTCATTCACGTTGGCAAATAGTAAGAAACCAACGTTTTGGGGTTGCCATCGTCGTTTTTTACCAATTGATCATGAATTCCGCCGTGACATGACGGGCTTCAATGGACACATAGAATTCGATGTGCCTGCACCTAGAAGATCAGGAGTAGAAATGGCAGCAATTGTTGCACAACTGCCTGTTGTGTCTACAAAACCAAACACACCAAAAATAAGAGGTTTCGAGACGTGGCACAATTGGTGTCGTAGGAGCATCTTTTGGGAATTACCATACTGGTCTACGAACATAATCCGACACAACCTTGACGTGTTGCACTGCGAGAAGAACTTCTTTGACAACATCAAAGACACAGTGTTGGACGACGCAGAGAAAACTAAAGACAACTTGAATGCTATGAGAGATTTGAAAGAGTTGACCACTAGGCATGAGCTTTTTCCTATTGATTGTGATGATGACAAAACCTACAAACCCAAAGCCACGTATTGCCTTAATAGGGATCAAAAGAAACTAGTGTTTCAGTGGTTGATTGGTTTACGCTTTCCGGACGGATATGCTTCCAATATTCGACGTTGCGTGGACGAGCAACAGTTGAAGTTGTTTGGGATGAAGAGTAATGATTACCACGTCTTTATGCAAAGGTTAATGCCTATTGCATTTCGTGATTTTCTTCCTAGTCCGATATGGGGAACACTCGTAGAGGTCAGCACCTTTTTTCGAGCATTGTGTGCCACAAAGATTAAAAGGTCGGACATGAAATTATTGGAGGAATCAATTGTGGTAATTCTCTGCAAATTGGAGAAGATATTTCCTCCGGCCTTCTTTGATTCTATGGAGCACTTGGCGATACATCTCCCTTATGAAGCCAGGGTTGGTGGTCCCGTACAGTACCGTTGGATGTATCCGTTTGCGAGGTAAATCATTTTATATATGCACTTTGTCATTATCTATTAGATTATATTTCTATTAGTTAAAATCCCTTCTCAATGTGCACTTTGTCATTACCTATTAGATTATATTTCTATTAGTTAAAATCTCTTCTCAATTTGTATTCGTGGTTTTCCTTTTAGGAGAATGTTTGGGTTGAAGAAAACCGTGTTGAATAAAGCTCGGGTTGAATGTTCATTTGCGAATGCTTATATATTGTCAGAAATCACCAATTTGTGCTCTCACTATTTCGACACCAGTGTTCTAACAAGATACAATCAACTCAGTCGAAATGAAGCTGAAATATGTGGTGATTTCTCGGGGCAACTACCGATTTTTCATAAAAGAGGTAGAGCGTTGAATCCAGAGAAGAAGGACCGGTATCTTACTCTTGAGGACCACAAGCTAGTTGAGTTTTATGCATTGTTGAATTGTCCAGAAGTCGACGGTTGGGTCACGTATGTATATTTTTCTTTTATAAACTTTTTAATTCTTACACTTTTGTATATGTATGTCATATGGTTATTATAATCTTTGACATATTGTTGACAGCTTGTTCGAGGACCTATGTTGTAGCAAGCTTAGTCCGCAACAGAAACAAAGTAAACGGATGGCTGAGTTTGTGTCGTGGTTTAAAAAAACTGTCATGTCGGGAGAATACGAGGTAGATCCACGACTCTACACCTTTGTCGTCGGTCCAACCCCACTTGTAAAGGGGTACGGCGGCTACATAGTGAATGGTTTCAGATTTTACACCGACACATTTAGTGAAGGAAAGTTGGGCTTCAGTAGCGGAGTGTATGTGAAGGGTAGTGGAGAAGGTGTTGAAGGCAAAAAATTTTATGCAACGGTCAAAGATATCATTGAGGTTTTTTATTGCATTGGCGAAAAGGTTCAGTCGATTGTATTTTTCAAATGTGTGTGGTACGATATTAACTATGGTAGATCAGTACACCCGGTGTACGGACTAGTTGATATTAACTCTAGGTGTTCTTTCGCTACCCATGAACCGTTCATGTTTGCTAATCAAGCTCTCCAAGTGTACTACACACCCTATCCATCACAACATGTGCATGAGAGGAAAGGATGGTGGGCTGTTTGCCCTATTCGCGCAAGGAACATCATTAACATGTCGTTAATGCAAGAGGAGAATGACGATGAGCCCATTGCACCCGCAGAAGAGTTTCAAGATGATGAGTCGCCATACCTTAACTTGTACGTAGATTTAAGCAATTTTAACCTTCATGGTCAATTGGCAGCTAATGGGTACGAGTTGGTGGAAGATCGTAGCTTAAGAAGTACCTAGGATGATACTTAGACCGTTGATATATGAAAGTGATATTTTTTCTTGCACATGATGTTCCTAATGTTGTGTTCATTTACCATTTCGAAGAACACTTTTTTAGTACTTATTGTTCTGTTATTGCTTTCATTTTCTTTGTACGTGCTTAAGATTCGTAAAAATTAAATTACAAAATTAAATTGCGTATTCTCAAATCAAGTAGTCAGTTAAATTTCGGGCTAAGAAATTTAAATGCATATGAGTCGAAATACTTTTTTCGGGGGCTGGGGAACCGAATGTGAGTACATAATAATGATAGCTATCTTAAATACATAATCTAAACACACAACTTAAAACTCATAGTTTGAATAATGCTACTAAATCACCAATCATCGAAGTGACGAGCTTGATAAGGGTCGTCAATGCAATGATAGTTTGAGGCATCATTAGGATTCGGCTCGCGAATAACTACTCTTTTATTTGAGCGTGGTCCCGTCCACAGGTCAATGGCCACAAAGTCCTCCACCTGGATTGTAGTAAAAATTGTAGTGTTGTAGTTGAAATTCCAATTTTGTTCTTCAAGAGCAAAGATTGTAGTGTTGTAGTTGAAATTCCAATTTTGTTCTTCAAGAGCAAATTTGGGATGGTACCCTGTTGTAGAAGTTCTTCTTGATGAGATTGGGCGGTCCCAATTAGGGTTTGCACGTCAAGGAATGTCTACTCGAACTTGAAATATTTTGAACCTTTTTTGGAAATCTGATCTAATTTTACACATCATGTTCTTGTCCCCACAAACTCGGGTCGGATAGTGCCTTGAGGTTGCTCGAAGGGATTTTGACCCCGCGGGTGGGGGGGGGGGGGGGTTGTAACGTTTGATGTTGCACCCATGAACGTTGCAAAGGAGACCACCCTTGAGGTTGCCTAACGCATTGTGGCCGGGGGGTTGCGTGATGTTGCACCTAATAATCCTGGCTGGGGGAGTTATTTGAGTTTGACCACAGTAATCTTGGTTGGGGTAGTGTGTCGTAATCCCGCGAGTTCGGATTAGGGGCATTACGTTGCCGTTCTGCTTTCATAACCTCATGTCCAGTCTCCAGAACTTGGAACATGGCTTCGAGCTTTCATAACCCCATCCTCCCATGCGTGCCACGACGCAACTTATGGTCGTCCTTACGTTTGAGGTAGTCTTTCTTAGCCGATCTAATCTCGTCTTTGAACCTATTAGCCCCCACCCAATAGAAATTCTCTCTAATTTGGCCCTCTTATGCAGAATCCCATTGTAGTTCGTCTTCAAATTATAAGAACATATAAGTATAAGGAAAAAACAATAATATAATTAGGATTGTGCATTTGGGTCGAATCGATTGAATTAAATCCACAACAGTACTTGATTTCGATCCTGAAAAATAAGAATCGAAACCAAATCCAATTGAACGATCCCGTTCAATCCAAAATCATCGATTTCGATTTGATTCAATCTGGTTTGGATCGTTTTTTCATTTAGTCCTTATTTTAATTTAAAAAACAAAAGCTAAATAAGACCTTTAGTTTGTATTTGAAATTAGAGAAAGCTTGAATAAAACATGATTATTTGTTAGCGTTATATTTAAACGGATTTGCATTAAACAAATAGTAAGTATTTCATTAGTCTTATTATATCTATTTGTAATTATTATTTAACTTAATTTAATGTACTATTATATATCTATTAAAATTTTAAAAATAAGATGGTTATTCGATTCGATCTGATTCTTAACCCCTAAAATCAAGGATCAAATCGAAGCGGGTTTGATCGTAGAACAAAAATGGGATCAAATATTTGATTTTTGGATCGAATCATTCGACCAATTTTCAAACGATTTGATCGATCCAATTCTGTGTGCTTACCCATAAGTATAAAATATAAGATAAGCCATGATCCATATTAATTTTATAACTTGAGATTATAATTTAGGTACATAATTAAAATAATTGGTCGTGTTCTCAACTTCAGTTCATATATGTAAACAATCAAATTAAGAGGTGGATATTAGTAAATATTACAAAAGTAGTTGTCATCTATAGTACATGTATATCTTTTATGCAGCTATAGCCTATATGGACGGCATATCATATTGGATGAGAAAACGAATTTGCAAAGAATTCATACATACAAGTTTTTTCGAGAGAAACGTTTGTAACATATTATACAATTTATTAGCGAAAATGTGGGAAAAAATCGAAATGGTCCTTTATTGTGTCGTAGTTACAATTTTGATCTTTTATCGTGTCCTTGTTTTTTATTGGTCCCTTATTGTGTATTTTGTTCCAATTTTTGTCATTCGAGAGAAATTTTAATCGGAAATGTCACGTGGGAGCACGTGCTGGCCAAAATTTGAATTTTTTGAATTCCGATATGCGAATTCCCACGTGTGATCGTCGATTTTAATTTTTTATTTAATTTTAAATTCTGACCTATGCGACCCGGTCAACCTCGCCAAATATTTTAAAAAAATTTATTTTATTGCACTGCTTCATTCAACAACATGACCCCGCCCGGTCCCATTTAAGATTAAGGCTTATCGGATTTGAGAGTTAGGGTCATAGCAATTTGGAGGTTAGGGTTTCGCGATTTTGGGATATTTGGGATTGAGAGAAAATTGAGAGTGATTGGCGTGTGTGTGTGTGTGTGTTTCGCGATCGGGTTGGTTGGGTATGTCAAATGAGGCGGGTCGAGTCAGGCTGTTAAATGGAGCAGTGCAATAAAAACTAAAAAAAGAAAAATTATTTTTTTTGACCAGGTTGGCAAGGTCGGATGGGACAATCGAAATAGGCATTCCAATGTGTGAATTTGCACGTGGGAATTAAAAACTTTTGAATTTTGGTCGGCATGTGCTCCCACATGACATTTTTGGCTCAAATTTCTCCAAGAGGGCCAAAACCGAAACAAAATACACAACAAATGAACAAAAAAGAACAAGGACACTATAAATGATCAAAATTGTAACTACGACACAATAAAGTGCCAGTTTCGACTTTTTCCCGCGAAAATGTTGTGAGGTTAGTTTCATTTTACGTTAGTTGGTTTGCATCTTGACATTCATCTTATTTTTATTATGAAGACTTCTCTTGATTTACATTAGAAAAAAAAAAGGTCCCAAAGATTTTCAACTTAAAATAAATTACATAATTATAGGTGAATGATAGACATTTCCATTATATCACACGCGAGGATGTTGAAATTATAATGTGCGTTGGTCAATTTTTATGAGGTGATATATAAAAACAAGAAAATCATGTTGATTTAATAGCAGGGATAAGTTATTATTTTGATAATTGATATAACGTACACAAATAGATAATGACTATATTCATGTATTAAGAGTCCATTTCAGATTAACATCAAAGAATATATTCATGTATTTACATTTTACATGCATTGCAATTGTATGCACAAACATTATGTTTAGTGAGATGAGTTGATAACAATCAAGGAACAAGTCATAATCTTTTTATTTTTTTGTTTATTCTGGAGCCACCAATAAAATAAAACCCTATAGAATATCCAATTACACTTCCTCTCTCCGGAAACTCTGTATACGTGGCTCTCAGACTCCCAGTAAGAGAACTTTGATAATTTTAAATGGATCAATGATTCAATGTGCACATGACATTTGTATAGTAGTATGTTAGCTTGTTTCGTTGCACTTATAAAAAGGGACAGACCTAGGATTTCAGTCGACCGTTGGTTACAAAATCAATTACTTACAAATAATTACAATTTTTTTCTCTTCAAAGAAATTAAAGCTATATTTCTCTTCAACGAAATAAACAAGGAGAAAGCCTGGAGCTGGTAACTAAAGCTTTATGCAGAAATAGAGCCAATATTCTTTTCAGAAAATGTTATTAGGTTTGAGAATGACTAGGTGGCCCTCGATCGGTATAATATCTAATCACATAAGAATGTTGAAGAATATATATTAAATCATCTCCCATATTACATTAAATCTATTCCTTCTTAGTTAATAGAGTTGACAGATCATATAGCCGTTAGAATATAGCTGTTATGATTTGCTTGATTATAGTATGATTGATTTCTTTGATTCTTTCCTTAGTTAGAAAATCTGTAAGCCTTTATATACTTGTGAATAATTGTGAATAGGTATGAATGAATATACAATTCTTACATAAAACTCTTCCATATTTCTTATATCAAATTTCTACATGGTATCAGAGCAAGGTATTGATCCCTTTCCTGCGAGATTACACAGGAGGTAATCAAACGTTCAGCCATACTCAAAAAGAAGAAGTGAAATTTTTGCCCACCAAGTGTTTGTCAAAATGTCAGAAGGTGATGGGAGTAGCAAAAAAGGTGTTGTACAACAATCAAGCATCATTGTTCAAGAGGTAAACAGCCCCAATTTAAAGATCACTCCTATGCTCTTTAATGGAACCAATTACATGATTTGGTCCAAGGCAGCAAGTATGTATATTTCTAGCAAATCCAAGATGGGATTTGTGAATGGAAAAAAAAAGGCTCCCAGTTCTACAGATCCTAGTTTTGAAGAATGGGAATCCAATGATAATCTTGTGAAATCATGGCTGATTCACTCCATGGAGTCCCAAATCGCTCAAAGTATGTACTTTCGAGAAACCGCAGAAGAAATGTGGAAGGAACTAAGGGACATTTATGGGGAGAAAAATAATGCAGCAAGAATATATCAACTGAAAAAAGATATATGGGAATTCAAGCAAGGTGGGAAATCCTTTAGTGACTATATCGACACTATTGGAGGCATGTGGGATGAACTATCTCAATATACTCCTATTACTGGTGATATTACTTCAAGAATGAAAGAGATAGAGCAAGATAAAACGTTTGCCATGTTAGCAGGCCTTGACTCCGAATATGAATCTGTCCGGAGTCAAATTCTTATGAGCATTGAATTTCCGTCTTATTTCACGGCATGTGCAATAGTGCAAAAGGAGGAAACAAGAAGAAAAGTGATGAATTCTAACAATGAGGATTACACTAAAAATGTTGAGAATTCTGCCTTTGTCGTTCAATCAAAAAAGGAGCATAAGCCACAATACATAATGGGCAAACATGGAGGAAGCAGGCCAAACTACCAAGATCGTTGTGAGCTGAACTGTGATCATTGTCAAAAATCTGGTCATACTCGTGATAACTGCTGGTCCCTTCATGGAAAACCTCCGCGGGGTAATCAAGATCGTAGCAACATGTTTTGCAGTCATTGTCAAAAATCAGGACATACACAAGAAAATTGTTGGTCCATTCACGGAAAGCCTAACAGAAAAGACAAGCCTCCGATAGCACATGTCGCAGCAAAAGATCAAAGTATACGTAACGAGGAACGCCTAATCTCAGTTGACAAATTAACAGAGCTACTACAAAACATGGGTCAGGTGAACATTGCATCTTCTATCGAATTGCCACCTTCAAAATCAGGTAAGGGTTCAGGTAAGAATTCTGTCCATTTGTCTTTTAATACTAATGATACTTGGATAGTAGATTCGGGTGCCACCAACCATATGACAGGTTCCTCTCATTGTTTGACAGAATACCAAAAAACAAATAATAACAGTTCTGTAAGTCTAGCAAATGGCGCTAAAGCCTCAGTTCAGGGAACTGGAAAAGTTCATTTTTTTACTAATAAAGATACATCTGATGCATTGTTTATACCATCATTCCCATCCAATCTATTGTCGGTCAGTCAAATAACAAAAACTCACAATTGTTTAGCTATTTTTTCTGCTAATAGCGTTGTTTTTCAGGATCATATTACGGGGAAGAAGATTGGTGAAGGGCGTGAATCCCATGGTTTATATGTATTAGATCAAGCCACCCAGTCCTACTTTGCAAGAAAACAAGACCAAGCTACTGATAAGATATGGCATTCTCGTTTAGGACATCCCTCAGATAAGACTTTAAAACATTTAATTTCTGAAATTGACACATCATTTAATTCATGTGAAGTTTGTCGGTATGCTAAGCAAACTAAATTGCCTTTTACGTTATCTGATAATGTTTGCGATAGTAACTTTGAGATGATTCACTCTGATTTGTGGACATGTCCCGTTGTTTCATTTACTGGATTTAAATATTTTGTTTCTTTTATTGATGATAGATCTCGTTATACTTGGATTTATCTGTTGAAATTGAAAAGTGATGTACCTACGGCTTTTAAAGATTTTCATGCAATGGTTATAAATCAATACAGTGCTAAAATTAAAATAGTTAGAACCGATAATGGTACAGAATATAAAAGATTAGAGCCATATTTTATTAGTAATGGTATTATACACCAAACGTCTTGTGTTGACACTCCTGAACAAAACGGAGTTGCTGAAAGAAAAAATAGACATTTACTTGAAGTGATGCGTTCACTAAACTTTCAAATGAACGTTCCTAAAATATTCTGGTCTGAAACTATACTTACAACATGTTTTCTTATCAATCGTCTACCATCTAGAGTCCTCAGGAATAAAAGTCCATATGAAGTTTTACATGACCGGTCCCCTCCTTTGCACTATCTTAAAGTATTTGGTTGTCAATGTTTTGTCCATATTTTTGAAAGTCATAGAGATAAACTTAGTAGTCGATCTATTAAATGTATTTTTTTAGGATATTCTGTGACAAAAAAAGGCTATAAGTGTTATGATCCAAAAAATAAACGAATGTATATATCACGAAATGTTTATTTTAATGAAGAAATCCCTTATTTTGCTAGTGATAACTCTGAAGAGGAGAGTGCCAATGATGTTTCTGTTTTTGACATAAGATATGATCCCCCAAGTGTTAGAATTATTCATCAAAATGCTGAAAATCAGGAAAATCTTCAAGTTGCCCAAGAAGAGTCACTTACAGAAAGTCTTGATGTAGAAAATTCTCAAAATATAACTAATAATTTGAGACGTTCTAGTCGTGTATCTAGACCACCAGTAACTTTTAATGATTATCATACCTTTTATGTTAATAAAAATGTCAAATATCCTATTAGCGACTATATTGACTTAGGAAAATTAACACCTAGCTATGCCTCTTTTCTATCAAAACTCAACAATTCTCAGGATCCTACTTCTTATGAAGAAGCCAAAACTCAAGAAATTTGGAGAAACGCCATGAAAGAAGAATTAATGGCACTAAAGAAAAATAATACTTGGGATATTACTGAATTACCTACTGAAAAGCAACCTGTAGGCTGTAAATGGGTGTTTAAAACTAAATACAACAGTGATGGCACAGTAGAAAGGTATAAAGCTCGACTCGTTGCAAAAGGTTATACACAAACTTATGGCATAGATTATAAAGAAACCTTTGCCCCTGTTGTGAAAATGAATACAGTGAGAATCTTACTTTCCGTTGCTGCAAATAATGATTGGTTACTCTATCAATTGGATGTAAAAAATGCTTTTTTGCATGGAGATTTAGAAGAAGAAGTATATATGACTATCCCACCTGGTCACCCTCAAGAAAAAAATAAATCTCTTGTGTGCAAGTTAAAGAAGGCATTATATGGCCTAAAACAATCTCCTCGTGCTTGGTTTAAAAAATTAAGTGAGGCTCTTTTAACTATTGGCTTCTTTAAAAGTAGCGCTGATTCTTCTATGTTTATTAGAAAAATAAAAGACGGTATAACAATTGTTCTTGTCTATGTTGATGACATTGTGATAACTGGTAGTGATACAATTGGTATAAATGAACTCAAAAAATTTCTTCGCACTCGATTTGAAATAAAAGACTTAGGAAAATTGAGATACTTTCTCGGAATGGAAGTTGCCTACTCTAAAAAGGGCATTTTTATTTCACAAAGAAAATACGCTATGGATCTCTTGCGAGATACTGGTTTATTAGGTTGCAAACCTGCTCAAACTCCTGTTGAAGCTAATTATAAAGCAGAGATCAACAAAGGGAATGACTTGGAAGGTAAGGAAAGCTTTCAAAGGTTAGTTGGTCGACTTATATATCTCACGATCACACGACCAGATATCACACACGCTGTAAGTATGGTAAGTCAATTTATGCATAACCCAAAAACATCTCATCTTGAAGCAACAAACGGAATATTGCACTATCTAAAGTCATCCCCTGGGAAAGGTATTTTAATGAGAAATTATGGTCACACTAATATTGTAGCCTACTCTGACGCAGATTGGGCTGGAGATGCTCTAACTAGAAGATCAACTACAGGATATTGCACATTTGTAGGCGGAAACCTTGTGACATGGAAAAGTAAGAAGCAGCCGGTTGTTGCTAGATCTAGCGCCGAGGCCGAATATAGAGCTATGGCTTCCACGACATGTGAACTAATTTGGTTGAAATCTCTCCTAAAAGATTTGGGATTGTATACACAAGTTCCTATGATTATGCATTGCGACAATCAAGCAGCCATTCATATAGCATCAAATCCAGTCTTTCACGAAAGGACAAAGCACATTGAAGTTGATTGTCATTATGTGCGTGAAAAGGTGCAAGCCAATGAAATATCTACTCCATTTGTCAGTAGCAAGAATCAGCTAGCAGATGTCTTTACGAAGGCTCTACCAAAGGCTCAATTTCACGAAATCTTGGACAAGTTGGGTCTAATAGATATTAGCCTACCAACTTGAGGGAGGGTGTTGAAGAATATATATTAAATCATCTCCCATATTACATTAAATCTATTCCTTCTTAGTTAATAGAGTTGACAGATCATATAGCCGTTAGAATATAGCTGTTATGATTTGCTTGATTATAGTATGATTGATTTCTTTGATTCTTTCCTTAGTTAGAAAATCTGTAAGCCTTTATATACTTGTGAATAATTGTGAATAGGTATGAATGAATATACAATTCTTACAGAAAACTCTTCCATATTTCTTATATCAAATTTCTACAATATTTGTCATGGTCGGGTCGAACCAGTACCTGTACCCGCGTACTAAAGATCGTGATCATGTTCAGGGTCCAAAGCCAATGTTTATGTATGGATCCGGACCTGGTTTTTATTTTTATGCGGTCCAGTATCGTGTCTGAAATGATGCTTCGTGTACAGACCCGTACCCGAGCCTGTCTTTTCTTTTTAGCTCAGTTTAGTTCCCGAAAATTGGGGGAAAATGAAAAAAAAAAAGAGAAAATGGTTGAAAACAATATTTTACTGGAAAAAATTTCAGGAATCTTTTTTCTCTTATTTTCACGCATTTAGGAATATAGTGAGTCTCTGCGAAAAATATTTAGGCTCGGTTTGTTTGCCAGGAAAATTGGGAAAAGAAAAAAAATATTTTTTTTCAGTTGTTTGGCAAGTTAAGATTTTTCGTGAAAATAAAGAAAATCTTTGGAAAAAATAGGAAAATATATTCAAATAGATAGATTTTCCTGCTAACCAAGCTGAGCCTTAAAGAAAAAAATAAACAGATCTTATTTCGTATAATGATTGATTTTGTTTTACTGTTGCCCCAACAAATTGATTCTGTTTTTGTGTAAACTGTTAGACTGATCCTTATATCATTTCTAATTTGCAAATGGCTTTAAGTTCAGTTTTTATTATTCAATATCCTTCTATACTATTTAAAAATTGTTTACTACTTTATAACATAGAAAGTATAATTGTTATATATACAAAACGATTGTTGGTTTACTAGAAAAATATAATTGTTTATTACCAAACACCCTTCTATACTCTTTGAAAAACACTTTCTACATAGAACAAATTAATATGTGTGCCCTCTAAGTTTACTCTTTTAAAAACAATGGCCTTAAAGTTCTGAGTTTTTAGAAATGCCATGTAACTATGCCATTTGGTGATTTTTTTGCCCC
Source organism: Linaria vulgaris (assembly GCA_948329865.1). Taxonomy (NCBI): domain Eukaryota; kingdom Viridiplantae; phylum Streptophyta; class Magnoliopsida; order Lamiales; family Plantaginaceae; genus Linaria; species Linaria vulgaris. Next base: position 83,160,614 of record OX415253.1, read on the forward strand.
GTGTCCGCCAACTGTAAATAAATGTGCTATGTGGCTGCCACATGGAAAAAAGCCACTCCACGCGTTATAAACCCTACGCCACATCAATATATTTAAAATAATATGGTATTTAATTTCAAAAAATATATAAATATATAAATATATATATATATATATATATATCTTTATGTATTAAAACAATAAGATATTTAATTCCTTAATATATATAAATATATATAAAAAAATACATTTTTATTTATTAAAAATAATAAGATATTTAATTTCTTAATATATAAATATATAAAACAAGTATATTTTTATTTATTAAAAATAATAAGATATTTAATTCCTTAATATATATATAAATTTATAAAAAAGTACATTTTATTTATTAAAACAATAAGATATTTAATTCCTTAATATATATTAAGAAATAAATAAAAGTATATCTTATTGAAAATATTATTGAAATTGAAATCAATATAAAAAAATATTAAGATACATTATTTTTTTTATTATTTTTTTTAAAAAAAACCATCTTCCTCACTAGACGACTCCCCCTCCCCCCTCCCCCCCCCCCCCCCCCCCCCCCCGGCATCTTTATCACAATCGCTACCATCACGCTCGCCCTCACCCCCGCCGCCATCTTCATCACCAACGCTACCACCACCACGCTCGCCCTCAGATTCTGAAATCGAAACCTAAATCGAAGATGGCGGCGGGGGTGGGGGGCAGGCTGCAGCGGCGTGATTTGAAATCAAAATCGAATTCTTCATCGAAATTAAAAAAAAGGGCATGGCGAGGGCGAGCGTTGTGGTGGTGAGGTGGTGATGTAGATGGCGGCGGGGATGGGGGCAGGCAAGAGGTGACGGGGAGGGGGTGGGGGGGGGGGGGGTGAAGGAAGATAGTTTTTTTTTCAATAATAAAAAAATAATATATTTTAAATTTAATATTTTTTTGGGCATCATGATGTGGCGTTTGCGTTTTAACGCGTGGAGTTACGGATTTTGCCGTGTGGCAGCCATGTAAGAGATTTTTTTTACTGTTGGTAGTCACGTGGGCAAAAAAATCACCAAAGGGCATAGTTACATGGTATTTATAAAAGGGATAATTCTATCAAACCCCCCCAAACTATGGGGTCATTTACCGCACAGGGTCAAAACTTTAGTTTTAGCGGCAGTGCCCCCTAAACTTTGGTCGTTTGTGCGAATTTCTCCATTTTCCAGTTTTTTGCAATTTTTCCACAAAAAATCATCGAAAAAATTATTTAAAGTTTGACTAAAACCTTCGTCTCGATGAGACGGTTCCGATGGTGGTGACGGTGTCGCAAAATTCAAAGCCAATACACGGGAAATTTAATTTAAGTATATTGCACTTAAATTAGAATTCCCATCTTATAACTTTGAATTTTGCATCACCGTCACCATCATTGGAACCGTCTCATCGAGATGAAGGTTTTAGTCAAACTTTAAATAATTTTTTCGATGATTTTTTGTGGAAAATTTGCAAAAAACTGGAAAATGGAGAAATTCGCACAAACGACCAAAGTTTAGGGGGCACTGCCGCTAAAACTAAAGTTCTGACCCTGTGCGGTAAATGACCCCATTGTTTTGGGGGTTTGATAGAATTATCCCTTTATAAAAACTCGGAACTTACTGGGCATTGTTTTCAAAAGAGTAAACTTACAGGGCACAAATATTAATTTGTCCTTCTACTTACTACTTACTAATTTTTGAATTTTACAAATGTATTTTGGATGATAAAAGATACTCAACACTACGGTGGTTTTGTCAATAACACAATCATACAAATTATTTGTTCTAATAAGATTAACCTAGATCCCTAATTTACCTCCTACAATTAAAGGATAATATACCATAATATATAGTAAATATTTCCAGTCAACATATTAAAACGTTCAATGAATCTAAGACTAATTCATAAAATTATTTAATTGAAGAAGAGTCCACATGAATTACTAGTCAAATGTAGTACCTGATTTTATTACCTCACTTAGCAAATAAAGATAATTTTACACTCGTGGAAGGTTAAAAAAACTACGTTCATTTGAATTCTATTCAAAAGATTCTTATCACTTATACTGACGGGTCCAAGACCAAAAAAGAAAATAAAATTCGAATAAAAATTCAAACAACAAAACAAGAAGAAAAAGAAAGAGAGATAGGCCGGGTCAACCCGGGCCGTAACAGGCCTTAGCTTTAAAACCTCCCCTTTCCAGTTGTTGGACGAAATTGAGTAATTGACCTTTGATTATATATTTCATCAAATTTCGGCCCTTTTTACACAACTGCGTTGTAAAGTGTCAGTCAACTCATTTGTCAATTTTTTCACTATCATCCCTAAAAATTAAACTCTACGTTACGAAAAATTGCCATTGTACGATTAATCTTTGAATTTACTATTTATATACTCGATATTGACTATAATTCACAAGAACATTCTTCAGTCTACCTAAATAAGAGGGATTTTCTACTAATCGCTGCTTGCAACTATTTCATCGCCCCAAATGATTTTTTTTATCTGCGCTCAGCCGTGTTTGTGAAAAGTAAATAAAAGTATTGAGGGTATATTAGGTAATTAACACTTTAATATAGGTCTTGTTTGTTGTTAGTTTAAGAATAATTTGTCCGAAATAATCTCTCGTGGGCTGCGGGTTGAATTCGGTGAGTCACTGCAAGTTCAACACCAACACCAACAACTACCTAATAAAATTTCAATCCCACCAAACCCCTCACTCCAAATTCTCACCAACTCCTCATCATAATATAAAAAGAGGCAAAGTTTTGCAATTTCAGCTTTTGCATCAAACAATTTTTTTCAGACAGAAATAAAAGGTTAAAATGGCATTGTCGTCTCTTTCTTCTTCTTCTTATTATTATTGTAATTATTCTGTGCAGAGCTCATCATCATCATCATCATCATCAAGCATTGCTGCCTCCTCCTTCTCCTCACAACTTAAACCGATTCAATCAGATTCACAACTACTCTCTTCTGCTGTTGGGTAATTAACTTTCTTTATTATTTTTCTTTCATTTCTTTCAATTAGGGATTTTACCATGTTTATGTGTTCAAATCACATAAAGATTGTATCTTGCCTCTGTCGTTGAACAAAATATGAATTATGTATACATAAATATATGTGTGTGTGTGTGTGTGTGAAAAGGATGAGTGAATTAGTCTATAGATCTGTAAACATATATTTAGAATTCAGTTTGCTTCTTTCATTACAAAATTATGGTAAGAGACAGTAACTAGAAATTGCTAAAGGTATTATCTTTATCTAATTATATTGTCATACAATTAAGACGTCGAAAATGTATAAGCGCAAAGTAATTCCAGAACGTTTTTTGCGCATGTACATTATGTTTATTTTGTGACATCAATATATGTTTGTATGGTTTGTAGTTTGTACTACAGTTTTTCATTCTATACGTATGCGTTTTTTTTACTAATTTTATTTTCTTAAGAATAGTTAATTGCAAAAATGCCTCTTTTTCTATATTTAGTAGTTAATAATTTTACAACGAACTTTCGCCCCCCCAGCCATCTGCATATATAATTCCACTGTTTTCTGCTAATCAATGCGGATTCTGCATTAATGATTGTTAGTTGTAAAAATTTGAATTTGTATCGCCTCAATAGTATTCTGGTGAAAATTTTCATGAATTGGGAATATGCGATTGACAATATGGTTTCACGCGTTTTCGTTTGTAGGTCATTACGCACAACAAATTTGCAGAGAGTTAGTGCAGTTTTGAAAACACAAAATATCTCAGACGCAATGGATGTTGATTTATCTCTAAGCCCCAGAGTGAATTCCGTGAAGCCGTCTAAGACCGTCGCTATTACGGACCAGGCTACCGCACTTGTGCAGGCTGGTGTACCTGTCATCCGTTTAGCAGCCGGAGAACCAGATTTTGACACTCCAGCAGTAATAGCTGAGGTCATTTATCATTTTTTTTTCCTTCCGTGATATTTATGGTTGTGTTTGTTCTAACAAATGACGTTGCCTGTTGCTGTCTTATAGGCTGGAATGGCTGCAATACGTGACGGTCACACTAGGTACACTCCTAATGCAGGGACCTTGGAACTCCGGACAGCTATATGTCACAAACTTAAAGGTACTTCTCACAATTAGGAGCTCTTTTGTTTTGTCATATTAACTGGAATCTTACTTATCTTTTTAACAGAGGAGAATGGAATTTCGTACACACCAGATCAGATTTTGGTGAGTAATGGGGCAAAACAGAGTATTGTTCAAGCAGTTATTGCCGTTTGTTCCCCAGGAGATGAGGTATATCATCGTATCCCTATGCATTAGATTGCTCTTTCAATTCACTTTACCTTGCTCTTTACTAAGTAACTGCCTAATATTTCTTCTATCGGCTAATTGAAAGTCAATGGGCTCTAATTCACTATGCTGCAATGAGGCATATTTATCGAGTTATTTTCTTCAACTTGACGTTATGACCTGAAGTTGCTTCATCTCTGGAATTTGAAGTTTTCTATCCTTTTCATACATATGCATAAAATAAAACATATCAACTTTTTATCTCATCATATAAAGACGACTCTCTATTTCAGGTTTTGATTCCAGCTCCATTTTGGGTGAGCTACCCGGAAATGGCAAGGTTGGCTGATGCAACCCCTGTGATTATTCCTACGAGCATATCGGAAGATTTTCTACTTGACCCAAAGCTCCTTGAAAGTAAACTGACTGAAAAGTCAAGGTTGTTGATTTTGTGTTCTCCATCCAACCCTACTGGATCTGTTTACCCACGAAAATTGTTGGAGCAAATTGCTGAAATTGTAGCAAAACATCCTAGGCTTCTGGTAGGTTTTACATCTTAAGAGCCATTAAGAAGGCTTGGGGTTGGGGTTGTAATGTTATTCGGCTCTATATCATATAGATGCTTTGACCTTTCAACTTTTTGTCTCAGGTTCTGTCTGATGAGATTTATGAACATATCATTTACGCCCCAGCAACTCACACGAGCTTTGCATCTTTGCCAGGAATGTGGGATAGAACTTTGACTGTTAACGGCTTTTCGAAGGTAAGTACTTTAGTGCTTCAAACAATTTATCTTTAATATTACTAATTTTTTCCTATTCTTGGAGGCAAATACATGATTATAGACATCAAACCTTTGTAATGCCGGACTTAATTATTGTGTTGTGTTTGTTCAGGCCTTTGCAATGACTGGCTGGAGACTTGGGTATCTTGCTGGTCCAAAACACTTTGTTTCTGCCTGTGGGAAGATCCAAAGTCAGGTTTGTTAATATTTTCTTGACGCATTGCCTTTTACCTTTGCTTCTCAACATTGAGCAAATATAAATGCTATAATGTCTGAATTGAGAGAACCATATGTAAAGAGTCGATCATTTGTTGAGCATCCTTCTTGTGGCCTTTATACTATCTCAAGGTTTCTTAAGTCGGTAAAACTGAAGACAACCACTTGAAATTCAAATATTGTGAAAGTTAGTGAGACGTTCACTAACATATTTTGTCAGTAGTGTTATTCCATGTTGAAGAATGAGAAGACAATCCATTTTATGTTAACATGTTTGAGGTTTTTACTGTGGATTAAAATGTTAAGCAATGCGAGTCATGCTGGTTTGGTGAATAGTAACCTTAGAATTAAATGTTTAGATTGGGTGATTTGAGCTACTATCTTCTTATAAGACGTCTGATGTGAACTTCTATGCTCACTAGTTTCCTTAAATCTCTACCACTCTTGCCTATCATGGATACTATTGATAAACTGATCTCCTTTAAGAGGAGTGTGCTGCGTTTGTCTGATCGTACACTTTCCATCATTAATCTGGAACTTCGTACAACATAGTTTCCAGTCGACAAAATAGAAACTTGAGGTTTGAGTTTGTTAACTCATTCGATATTTTAGGACAAAAATACTACTTTTGACTAGAGATATCTGTTATTATCAATAGCTCTACTTCAAATAGCATTGTAAATTTGTATATTGGAGAATAGTCTTCATAAACAAATAAATGAATTCCACTTGGTTGCGACAGTCCACCTCAGGTGCAAGCAGTATATCACAAAAAGCTGCTGTTGCTGCTTTAGGATTGGGTTATGCGGGTGGGAAAGCAGTCTCACACATGGTTAAAGCTTTCCGTGAGAGGAGGGATTATCTAGTCAAAAGCTTTAGAGAGTTGGAGGGCGTGAAAATCTCTGAACCTCAGGTAACGCTGCTCGATATGTCTTATTTTTCTTTGGTGGTGATCTCTTACCATTTGGTGGTTTTTGCAGGGAGCTTTTTATCTGTTTCTTGATTTCAGCTCATACTACGGGTCAGAGATTGATGGCTATGGTGTGATCAGTGGTTCCGAGTCCCTTTGTGTGTATTTGCTTGACAAGGGCCAAGTAAGAATTTCATTGTGTTCCATTCTAAAACTGGAGTTCTCTTTGTGATGATTAATAGGCTTTCTTTCATGTCCTGTATTTAGCATAATTTTTTTTTTTTTTTTGAAACTTGTAATAACAAGGGCGATCATATACACACACTATATATTGAACCCTCTTTTAAGTTTTGAATAAAGAGGTACCCCTCGAGCTTGGAAAGAGATTATGAACAAGGGTTGGGGGAGTCTATTTCAAACTTAGATGGTGCTTTTATCGCTATTAAAACCGTAAGAGGGACATAAGTATTTGTAATGTTTTTTAGGACTTTAGGGCTTCTATATAGTTATTTAATAGGTGATTAGTTGTAATATTCTTATCAAAAAGCAAGTATATCATATCTGCAGTTAGACCAAATCTCGTGTATTGTGGTAACTGGAAGTGTTTCAACAAATAATCACTGTGGTTAGGGCAGTGTGCACTACTAACTCAACCTATTTGTTTCTGTAGGTGGCTCTTGTTCCAGGGAATGCTTTTGGCGACGACACTTGCATTCGGATTTCGTATGCGGAGTCACTTACCACCTTGCAGGCAGCAGTGGAAAGAATTAAGGAAGCTCTGGCCTCCCTTAAGCCTGTTGCTGCTTCTCTTTAATATGTTGGTTTTCAACGCTCTCTGTCCCAGGAATTGTTGGAAATTTATTGTGTATCTATGTTGTAATTTTATATTAGCCAAATTTGCAAGGCAATGACGTTTTTCTCATTGAGAAACAGATTTCGAAAGTAATAATATTGAACATGAATGTATTGATAGAATTGGGTACTTGCCCGACTCTACTCTGCAAAATTTCACCGTATTTGTCCACAAAAAAGATAAAAATTGTTGTGGCTTCCTCCATTATCTCCCCTAATTGAATGAAACTATATCTGATGTGCCCTTTCCGAAATAATGTTCTTAACTGTGAGAAGAATAAAGTTATGGTAATGTAAAGATTGTTTTTGGGTTTGTGCTACACAAGACACTTAGTCTCATAGCATCAATGGCTACAGAGACAATAGTGACACTGCGGCACATTAGAGTCTGATGCCTGTAACTTTTGTTCAGTTAATCGGATCATCTTAAAATTTTAGACCTTGTTAAAAGTGCCATGAGGAAGATGACTCAATCAAATGAATTTTGTTATCCAATGTCCTTTGAGAGATTTTGTGAAGGACAGTGTTCGCCTCGTCAAGCGATGCTGCAAGCCTGATTGTGAAGGTACTTTCTCATTACTGCCTTACGTACAATCCAATCCAATTGGGGTATAGTTTGAGATTTGAATTGAGCAATTGCTGATCTAGTATTTGAATTATTGGTGATTGTAGAATTCACGAAGGTGGCGACTCGAATGGCGATTGAATTTGTGTCGATGGGATCCGTGGGCTTTTTCTTCTAATTGATGTTTATCCCAATCAACAATATCATTGTCGTTGCTACTTCAATTTTATTAGAGGTACTGTTGTTTTTCGCTTCAATTGTGTCGTGTTGATTCTGTTTAAGTTAAGGCTTAGGCTTCTGTTTGCTGAGATTATAAAATGTCTAGGGTTTATCAGGTGAAATTTCAGAATATTTGCACGCGTGTAATCTCATGTATTTATGGTAGCAGATGTTTACACCACAAATTAGATTGCTTAGACTTACGTGTTGCAACCGCGGATCAATGTTTGTATACTCGTCCACTAGAATTGTTGGATATCAGTTATTTTTTAGAACTTGTAGAACGAAAATAGAAGATAAGTGTTAGTTGATCTGCCCAAATGTTATTCCGATTTCCAAATAATATCAGTAAGTATTCGAAAAGTTTGGTATTAATTATTCAGTTCCATGGTCTAAACTTCTAAGAATAAGCGCGTGATGATTGTTTGTTAATTTAGTTTGAGAATTGGAAAGGGTCTAATATCCTTTCTGTTATGTTCTCTATCTAAAGTTGAAAATTGCTGAATATTATTTTGTAGTTTGTACTAATGGAAGGAATGCACAAAACTTAATTGTTATACTTGCAAGAACGGATTTTTGGCTTGCTGGATAAATTGCTTATTTTCTGAGTATGATAAATTTTTAAATGACTAAAGAAACTCATATCTGGTGAGGTCATTTGCTTGTTGGTTTTATGCTGTATTTCATATATTGTGGTTAGTTTCACATCGACATTTACATCTGGCCATTGAGGAGCCAATGAAAAGCTTAGGGCAGTCAGTCTCTTCTTATTAGTTAGATGTTACGTAACTTCAAATCTTTTCCTGGGGACTGCTTTACTTCCTCGCAATATTGCTATGGTTGGGTCAGCTTCTCACTTATAAATCATTAAGTGATTGAAGTGGGTTCCTAGAAGGTAATACTGTGGTGAGATTTAGAAATTCTAAGCAAGACGACTCGTTTTCAATTATAATGAATGTGTACATATATTTACATGCATTGTAATAGTGTGCACAATCTTCTTACTTAAAGAAAAAGTGGTAGTAAAACACATTGATACACCAAGTTTTTGTAACTTCTTGAGATATTAGAACTACACAAAACCAGACAACAATCAACTTTGTGATACTAACATAAACTGAAGTAAGAGCTCGAATCCAAAATTATCATGTCATGTTTGGCAAATGAAAGTCGATTATCGTATCCATGACTTCAGAGCTCGTGCTAACTGATCAGCCGTGACTTGCTCACTTCCACAAAGAGCAGGAATGTCAATTGAAGTAACGGCCGATGAAGAAGTGGCAATGCATATTTATCTCATTCGAGAGATTCCCACAGTCAGCGAATAATTTGTTACTTTTCTGCGACAAACTTGATCATACAATCATGAAGGTCATCAAGAAACCAGTTGAAGACTTTCCTATAACCATGATACTTAGAGAAGGCACTCTCATCAACATATCATCCCACCACTTAGAGTTTGCATCATGTTGTCGCTAGGAAATGTGTCACAAACAAACGCGCAATGTCTTAACGCATATATGTAGAAATCTGAAGGAAATAATGCTTTTCTTACTTGAAAACTCTGATTATCGTGTTATTAAAGCCAAAGTCGGGTCACATATCCATCACAAGGTTCTCATACATAGTTAATTAGATTTCATTTCCATAGACACCTTGCACTAAGATACTTCATTATCCCCTGATTCTTTATCGTGCATTAATCCCCCTCTAGGTAGCTCTTCTAACATCCCTTCTCGACCTCTCTATACAAGCAATTTAAATGTCCGTTACATTTTTATATATGTGAATTCAATATCCATCTTTGGTTCAAGAATAGCACAACAAAATCCAGGTAACATATCTAATCCTCGCTTCGGTTTCAACCTTGATCTAAACCAGTTCTGGTTCCCTGTTTTTATAAAGTTCCACCTACATATAGTCTTCAGATTATCTTTTCTTTACCTGGTGATTTACTTTTTTAAGATGACCACCGGAAACAACACAAAACGCGAAAAACACAAGATACATGGTTCAGAAAATCAGAAAATAAAAAGAGAGCCTCACACGCCGTTAGCTTTACGTCGCATCTCTATAACCTTCTTATGAGAGTTTGAGTTCAGTGATGGAACGACGTCCAGACCGGTATCGAACCCCACATGCGTTGCATAGGGGTGTGCAAAACAATCTGGATCGATCGAATCATTGGTAATCATATCAATTGGTATGGATCGTTTACCGAATCATTTAAATGATCCGATAAACGATCCGACGTAAAATACCGAATTATAATTTGATATGATATTTGGTTTTATATGTCGATTACCGAATCGTACCCAATTACCGAACTATCTAATACATATATAATATTTATATATTAAAGTTGGGAACTTCAACTCTTACGCATGTGTTTTTTTTTTTTTTTTTTGCACTATTAAGTAGTTAGATCATTAATTAAGTAATAAAAATTTTAGAGGGTGTGCACTTATATTTAAGACCCATTTAGAATTGGGGAATACACATCATTGTGAAGATATCATGCTTGTTTTTTTATTGAATGTCAATATGATGGTTAAATTAGAGTTAAAATAATGATATCTTGTTGAGCTCTAGAAAATATATTTATTGTATTTGTCATATGTTTTTCTCAATTCGACTAATAGTTTTTTAAACCGTGATATGATGCATATTTTTCATCATTTTTTGTTTTATTTTGCAATGAAAAAATATTCAAGAAAAGTTTGGCAAAAATACCGAATCGATCGAAAGTACCGAATTCAAATTCGATAATTACCGAATCGTATCGAAGTAATTTGATTTGGCAAACGATTCGAGTTTTAGAATTACCGAATCAAACTATTTATCCAAATATCGAATCATTGATACGATAATATCGCTTTGCACACCTCTACGTTGCATAGTGTCTTGCATCACAAAGGCCCTTCCCTCCACTGTGGAGTCTTCGTTATTCCACAGTGACTGCATTCTCTTGAAGTGGCAATACCTATTTATCTCATCCGAGAGATTCCCACAGTAAGTGAATAATCTGCAACTTAGCTTCCTGAGACAAACTTGGTCTTACAATCTTGATGGTCATCAAGAAACAGTTGAAGACTTAGATATAACCATGATACTTAGAGAACACACGTCATCAACATATCATCCCACCATGCACAATCTAATTACACCGAGTTTGCATTAAGTTGTCGCTAACAAGCGCGCAATGTCTAAACGCATGGGGAAATCTGAAAGAAAGAATGCATTTCTTACTTGATCTCAGATCACCGTGTTATTAAAGACAAAGTGGGGTCACTCAAATGTCCGTTATATATATGTACTGACTGCAAGCAAAGATCAAGCTCTTGAACATGAAGCATGATAGCCCCTGATATACATTCATAGATACGTTGCACAATAATATATGGCAATAGCAAGATAGCTGGAACCTATTGATGCTAAACTTCTGTCTCTTTAGGAATGTCCTATTGAAAAACCTTATGAAACGAGTGCGGCTGAATGTGTCTAGTGTCTATTAAAGAGCATACATTTCTGGAAATACCAATTTACTTGTGGCTTTATATATGTCAAAAGAATCGCAGACAGGAATGTTAATCGTAACAGAGGAACGAAAATAATCAAATTAACACAAACCATTATAAATATTAGCGAAACATTGTACTGCCTGACTTTATAATATTATAACATAAACAGACGACTTGAAGATGAGAATTAGCAGTTGAGTTCATGCACTAAAGCTACAAAACATGTCCATGAAAAATGAAGAAACTGTATTACAAAAACTCAATAAAATAAACTATGAGATCACATGGTACAAGAAAGAGAGAACGAGTTTTCAGATGACATGAGTTTCGTTGTGCATATATAAGCAACATATAAATTGATCATCTAAGAAGCTATAAAATGATTTCAAAACACCAGGAATCTGCTATCATCGCTTTCACACAAGCGTCTTCAGCCGTGAGATGTTTCGATACCAGAAGTTCTGAACAGTTGATCTTTGGTTGACAAGCAAAGCAAAAGTACCGAAAAAGACGTCTACCGGACAACCTCACCTGCTATGCGCGGATTGCCAAAGTAAATCATGTGCCTGTGCATGCAGAAACTACATTAGTTGTAGCTAACTTAATCTAGTTTCTAAATTTACTAGTCCTTTTGGTTACTGCATATTTCTCAAAACCATAATACGTGAGAACTAAATAACTAAATAAGTAAAGAAACTATAAAGTTCAAACAATATTAAAGCATAAAGCGCGAAACTAATCCAACGGTCAAATGCTAAGCAGCGTCCTTTTGTGGTGAAAGTACACGCGTTGCATGAGGTAAGCAATTCAATTCTTCTATGTTAAGATGGTGCGCCAATTTCGTATGGGACTGAAAGATTTATGAAATGTAAATCTTTTGTGTGGTGGGTATTATAAATTTTACCTTAAGACCATCAGTCATGGCATAATGGCAAAGAGAAAGATACATCTTTTGGCATATGAAATTTGAGATGATAAATGCATATGTAGAACGCAAGCACAAAAAAAAAAAAAAAACTAATTTCACTCTTCAGGTAATTTAATTTATAAATGTTGGAGCAGAATATATAAAAATGGAGAAATGACGCCACGACAATCATGCAAAGGCGCGGCAAAAAACTGTAATTTGAAACTGGATACGCCTCTACTATAACCCAGCTAGAAGCGAAAGGGAAAAGAATAAGTACGTACAGGCGTGGAGTTCAAGTCCATGTCAGTACACAACGGCCTGAACCTCTGCTAACTCCGTGCAACAAAGCTGTAATCTCCTCACGCTCATTCGGTTCCTTTGTGTAATTAGTGCACCAGAAAATATTCATTTTCTCCAGCACAGTTGCATTCCGCAGCAAAAACTTCAGGAAACATATTTCTGCATCCGTTCCATAAAGATTGTGGTAGTTTACAGTGTTTAGACTCGACAGAACACAATCTGGCCCCACCATCAGCTCTCCGTCCTCTCCATGTTGGTCGAGTCCCTGAATACAGTATAAAACAGTACTTTTCCATTAGTCGAGTGCTTAACAAAATGCCGAGGTTGAATTCTGGATTCCGTTATGTACCTCACCGACAAAAAGATATCCTAACTTAGGCAAGCACCTAAGAAGCTTTATCAACAACTCAATAGAATGCGTCCCAAATTTCTCTGTCACATTCAAAGCCGTCAAATTCCTAAGTGCTGGAAGGACGTTGTCTGCTAGAAAGAGATACTTCACCATGAATGGAAAAGCAATACTACAGGTCAGCACGATTATTAATTCATAAAGCTAACTAATTTAATGTGAAAAGACGAACATAAGCTAATTACCTCAATGGTATCTTCAATTACACTCAAGGAACCAACATTTTTCAACCCTTCAAATAGTTTGACAGCGCGATCAGTGATATCTTCCGGGATGTTGTCAAGAATCGGAATTTCTATCGAAGCAAGGGCCAATGACGAAATAGAATGAAAATTTATCTGATTTGCTAGATTCCCACAGTAATCAAATAACAAGATATTTCCTGCAACAATACTGATCTTACAACCTTCAAGATTATCAGAACTTGGTAACGAGAAATCAATTATTACTAGGACCTTCAGAGAAGGTAAAGTTATTGAGATACTCCTTAGATTCACCCAGTCACAACTGGCTAGAGTCAGATGTGTGAGTGAAGGACAACTAGAGAATAGACTTTGCATTGAGCTCTCGCTTGGAAATGTGACATTGGTAAGGTCCAACGTTTTAAGAGAGGGAAGAGAAAGGTTTGGGGGTAGATGAAGGACATAACTCATTTCTAACTTCAAAACTATGATTTTTGGGTTATGGAAGACACAGTCGGGGAACATGAACGGCTGATCAACTGAAAAGCAGAGATCGAGCTCTTGAACATTATGCCCGATAGCAGTAGCGATCCAATCGTAGACAGGTGTCGCAGGGAAACAAATAAGAGAAGAAAGACGAAATGTCGTCAAACTAGCGTAATCGACCCTCATTTGAAACACCCCATTAATAAAGTTTGTGAAGCGCGTGACATCTAATTGGTCCTGAATGTCCAAAGACGAATCATTGAAGTTGAGGATGGGAACGGACTTCCATAAATCCTTCCATCTTTTGGATAAGACTGCTGTTACGACAGCCTCTTTTGTAGGAAGATATGACAACACGTGATGAAGTATGTGATCTGGTAAAAGGCTGATCTTGTCTAACACCTCATCTGTAACTTTCTCCTGATCGACAACTCTCGCGCGATCGAAGTTATCCATCAAATTGCCGTTCCTATTTCAATAACGTATAGAGTCACAATGTGAGTTTGTATAATCGCTGCGTTAAAATTACGATTACACACTTAGTTAAATGTAATGCTCCTAATGCTATCAATTACGGCGCAAAAGTAAAAGAAAATATAGTAAATAAAGCAGGCAGTTTAGCAGGTTTTTAAACAACTCATAAAACATTGTTTCTCTTTGTAAATTGCTATCAACATTATATTGAGGATCAAACATCAAAATTTTTGGCCTTATATAACTTAAATAGCTTAAATTTCAAAATTCCTGCAAATCAAGATTTAACGGTCATCGATATAAGGCCAATGAGCTCTACAATTGAAATCACATGTAAATGCCAATTAGGAACAAACTCAGTCAAATGATTGATCACATGCAAAGACCATCCAATCATTATGGTAGCAAAAGTTATACAAATCAATTAAAGGAAATTAAAAAGAAAAGGAAAAACTCTAAATGCAATGTTAATTCATGGTTCAAGGTAAAGGCATCTTTTTTTTTTTGGTTAATCCAAGAAATATATGTATCTCTGAACACGATTACCTGAATTTGAAAAACAGATCACATATTTTGAAGCAATAAACAACTATCAATCAACCAAAAAGGAAAACCTCAAACACTATGGAAACATGATCAATCGAAACAACAACAGAACGAAATTAGACAAATTCTAGAGAAACAAAGTAAAATTGGTGCAAGAAACAAAGAACATATGAACATAAATTTACTTACAACAGAGAGGATGGTGGCTGGATTGGAAGCTGACGAGAAGAGGATGTGTTGTGTGTGTGTTTATGGGAAGAGGGTGGAAATATATAATGAGGTGGCACTGGCAGTGACAGTGAGACCTGAAATTCGGCTGATGTTGTGGCAAGAATCAGGATATTAATTTACATTTGGATACTAATATATACATGTAAGAATTTACTTACTCGGATGAGAATCTAGCTGCAATTATTATCATAACAATCCCCATTTATTACAACGAACGTTAGTTGGTACTTGGTAAGAGTTGGGCTAATATACAATTAACAACGAGAATTTTAATTACGACCATTTCATTTTTTGTTCGTCTTTACTAACTTGATTTTATTTTTGGCTTAGAAACAGACAAGAGATCAGCGAGATCATTATGGAATTTTCAGTCCAATTCTTATGGTGAGCTAAAATAACGTTATACCATATTCCAAATTTCGCGCGAACGAACATCAATTGTGGTGAGATCTTCATGTATACGATAGTAATAATTAGCGGAATAAGGAATTATACTTTTATTTCCAATTACTTCAACCAATACACATATAACATAAATCTTACAAGAACACAACGACTGAAACACCAATAATTCATTCTTTTATTATATATATTTCTCAAATATATGTATGTATGTATGTATGTATGTATGTATAACGATCAACTGAAACGGAGTGTATATATATATATATATATATATAATTATTGATGACAAGATCCCCGAGTATAATGTAGTCAATTTGTATTACTAACAACTGAATCTCTGTTATGATCCTAATTGCAAGGTATGAGACTTGGATCCCACATTGATATTGTAAGATATTAGTGTGGGGTTTATATGAACTTGGGCTCTTCCACCTTAACGCTTAACAGCTAGCTTTTGAGGTTGGGTTCTCCTAAGCCCATATCAATCTCCAACATCAAGCACTATTTTTTCAGCAGAGTCTTGCATATATGTGGAAAAAAGTGAACTTGAATTGTTCGAAGTTGCATGTACTATTTGTAGGCCGTAGCGCCTCGTCCTCGAGTGGTGCTGTGGAGCAGCATTGGGGCTTGTCATAGCACCGAGAAAGCCATCGCTTTTTGGCTCTCAAGTACAATTATCACGTCACAGTCTAGAAATGATAGAATTATCGAGCATGAGAGGACGCGACACAAGTAACACAGTAATAGTTCTAGGATTAACTAACAAATATAAAATAGCAGCCATTAGCTAAATTTAAGTTTTTCAAGATGACCACCCGAAACAACACAAAACACGAAAAAGACAAGTGTCTGGTTCAGAAAATCAGAAAAGAAAGAGAGACCCTCACACGCCGTTAGCTTTGCGTCGCATCTCTGTAACATTCTTAATTTCTTATGAGAGTTTGAGTGCAGTGTTGGAACGAACGTAGGACTAGCTGTTGATCGATATTCTGGGAGAAGATGTCCAGATCGGTATTGAACCCCACATGCGTTGCATAGTGTCTTGCGCCCAAAAGGCCCCTCCCTCCACAGTGGAGTCTTCGTTATTCCACAGTGACTGCCTTCTCTAGTCGCAGCAGCCTGACAGTTGAGACGCATATTTGATGCTAGCGTGTCAACTGACGGCTGAGCTGATGTCTTCCATCTATCTTCACTTTTCTTGAAATTCGAAGTGCTTTTGGAGGGGGGATTGGTGGCCAACGAGACCAAACGCCAGGGATTTATACCCCAAGTGTCTTACTGGACTTAATAGGCAGGTTTTCCCCAGTTGAGTTGGACCCACTGCTTTCAAACATAGATACAAAGCTTAGTGCCTGGTGCACACCGGTGAACTTAGTCCATGAATGGAGAGGTGCACTGGATGATTCCTCAACATAATTGGGAAGCTGTTTTTTCACAGTAATCTTGTCAATAGCATCAATAGTAGTCGTTTCAGCAAGTAAATGTTGAGTACTGCTATTTTCATGAGGCACCGCAGGCTGTAAAATCCAGCTGAATAGGCCCCATGGACTCCGAGTGGCTTGCATCCCAGTTTTCAAGAAATTCTTCCCCTTCCAAACTCTCCATAGGGAGATCCCACATACTCATACCAAGCATACCGTCAAACTCATGCCCCCTACTTCGATAGATACCACAACATAAAAGCCTTACAACTCTGTTTTCACGAAATAAGATGGTTCGAGTGTAAGAGCATATATATATATATATATATATATATATATATATATATATATATATCCTGACTGCGAGCAAAGATAAAGCTCTTGAACATTAAACATGATAGCACTTGAAATACATTCATATATACGTGGGGCAATAGTATGGCAACTAGCAAGAAAGCTGGAATCTATTGAAGCTAAACTCATGTGTCTTTTGGAATGCCCTATTGACGAGTCGATGAAGAAGTGGCAATACCTATTTATCTCATCCGACAGATTCCCACGGTAAGTGAATAATTTGCGACTTTTCTGCGACAAACTTGATCTTACAATCATGAAGGTCGTCAAGAAACCAGTTGAAGACTTATCTATAATCATGATACTTAGAGAAGGCACTGTCATCAACGTATCATCCCACCATGTACAATCTAATTGCACAGAGTTTGCATCAAGTTGTCGCTAGGAAATGTGTCACAAACAAACACGCAATGTCTTAACGCATATATGGAGAAATCTTAAGGAAATAATGCTTTTCTAACTTGAAAACTCTGATTATCGTGTCATTAAAGACAAAGTCGGGTCACATATCCATCACAAGGTTCTCATACATAGTTAATTAGATTTCATTTCCATACACACCTTGCGCTAAGAGACTTCCTTATCCCCGGATTTCATTTCCACAGATCACAGATTTTGAAGCAATAAGCAATACTGGACTTAATAGGCAGGTTTTCCCCAGTTGAGTTGGACCCACTGCTTTCAAGCATAGATACCGAGCTTAGTGCCCGTGCACAACGGTGAACTTAGTCCATGAATGAAGAGGTGCAGTGGATGATTCCTTGACATAATTGGGCAGCAGCTTTTTCACAGTAGTCTCGTAAATGTTGAGTACTGCTATTTTCATGAGGCAAAGCAGGCTGCGGTATGAGAAAATCCGGCTGAATAGGCCCCATGAACTTCGAGTGGCTTGCATCTCAGTTTTCAAGAAATTCTTCCCCTTCCAAACTAATATCGAGCATAACGTCAAACTCACCCCCCCCCCCCCCCCCAAATTTACTAGTCATTTTGGTTACTGCATATTTCGTAAAAACCATAATGTGTGAGAACTAAATAAGTAAAAAAGCTATAAAGTTCAAACAATATTTATGCATAAGGTGCGAAACTAATCTAACGGGCAAATGCTAAGCAGCTTCCTTTTGTGGTGAAACTTGAAAGTACACGTTGCATGGGTAAGCAATTTAATTCTTCTATATTAAGATGGTAAGCCCATTTCTTATGTGACTGAAAGATTTATGACATGTAAATCTTGTGTGTGGTGGGTAGTAAGAATTTTACCTTAAGACCACCAGTCACGGCGTAATGGCAAAGAGAAAGACACATATTTTGGCAAATGAAATTTGAGATAGTAAATGCTTATGAAAAACACAAGCAGAAAAAAGCAAAACTAATTTCACTTTTCAAGGTAATTTAATTACAATTACTTAGATATTGTAATCGGTCTTTCTGCTCTTCTGAAGGATTTAGGCTTAGTTTTATGTAATCGTTGAAAGATCCTTGTCAATGAACTAGTTATAATTTACAAACCCGAACAACTAAATACCTAACACGTCAGTAATCTGATACTTATGGATGCGATACATGAGTTGGATAATGCGCAATTTGGATTCATTGTCACACTCTATTTGCATCACTATCCAATGTAGAAAAGGTTCTAGCAAAATATTATTGTAGTAACATTAACATATCATGGAATAAAAGAAAAAATGTGTCTAAGAACAAACTTTACTGATCTGACCACTAATTTTCAAATATTCCAAAGTTGCGAAATGATTGATTGATATCCGAGAATGTGATCCGCCCCTTGCAATGAATGGATTATGGGTGATCCCCTCCTTTGGAGAAATTATGAAAAGATGCATGGACAACTGATTTTGCATTCAACTAAAAATTGTCTAGTATAACACCATCATTTTTTAGTGGAGATTTCAGGAGCAGAATATATAAAAATGGAGAAATGACGCCACGACAGTCATGGAAAGACGCTGCAAAACTGTAACTTGAAAAAAAAAATCACGTAGAACGTAGCTAGAAGAGAAAAGGAAAAGAATAAGTACGTACAAGCATGAAGTTCAAGTCAGTGTCAGTCTACAACGGCTTGAACCTCTGCTAACTCCGTTAAACAAAGTTGTAATCTTCTCGCGCTCATTCGGTTCCTTTGCGCAACTAGCGGACCAGAAAATATTCATTTTCTCCAACGCAGTTGCATTTTGCAGCAAAAACCTCATGAAACATATTTCTGCATCCATTCCTTGGAGATTGTGGTAGTTTACAGCGTGGAGACTCGACAGAATACAATTTGGCCCCACCATCAGCTTTCCATCCTCTCCATATTGGTCGAGTCCCTGAATACAGAATTAAACAGTCTTCCATTAGTCGAGTGCTTAACAAAAGGGCGAGGTTGAACTCTGGATTCTGTTATGTACCTCACCGACAAAAAGATATCCCAACTTAGGCAAGCACCTGAGAAGCTTTATCAACAACTCAATAGAACGCTTCCCAAATTTCCATGTCACATTCAAAGCCCTCAAATTCCTAAGTGCTGGAAGGAAGTTGTATGCTAGAAAGAGATACTTCAGGAATGGAAGAGCAATACGACAGGTCAGCACGATTATTAGTTTATAAAGCTAACTTATTTAATGAAAGATGACTTTTTTTGCATAAGCAAATTACCTCAATGGTATCTTCAAATACACTCATGCAACCAACATTTTTCAACCCTCCAAATAGTTTGAAAGCCGGATCAGTGATATCTTCTTGGATGCTGCCAAGAATCTGAATGTCTATTTTAGCAAGGGCTGATGACGAACTAGCATGAAAATCTATCTCATTTGCTAGATTCCCACAGTAAACAAAAAACATGATATTTGTTGCGCCAATACTGATCTTACAACCTTCAAGATTATCAGAACTTAGTAATGAAAAAAAAAATATTTCTAGGACCTTTAGAGAAGGTAAAGTTATCGAGAGATACCTTTGATTCATCTAGTCACAACTGTCAATATTCTATATTCTTTATAATTTGAAGATTGTAAAGAGAAAAGATGATTTATTCAGCTGAAGAAGCATCCATATATATACATGAAATTGAACCTAAGGTAGGTGGTGATATTCATCACCCGTGACTCTCTCCCGTGACTCTCTAATATACCAACTATATTATTCTATCCGTTGACATCCCCCCTCAAATTGATGGTGGTTGTTCAACAAGCATCAATTTGCCCAAAAGAAATTGATGACGTTGCCGACCTAAAGCTTTCGTAAACACATCGGCAGTCTGAAGCGTAGACGAGATATGTGGAAGAGTGATAATATTATGATCAAAAGCCTCCCTCATAGAATGACAATCCACTTCAATATGTTTGGTACGTTCGTGAAATACTGGATTAGTGGCTATTTGGATGGCACTAGTATTGTCCGCATGTAATGGAGTTGGTAAATTTTGAGAAAAACCAAGCTCAGATAGTAGACCACGTATCCAGATAATTTCAGAGCAAGCAGATGACATAGCGCGATATTCAGACTCAGTAGAGGATTTAGAAACACGATCCTGCTTCTTACTCTTCCAAGACACAAGAGAGTTGCCAATAAACATGCACCAACCAGAAATAGAACGTCGAGTGTCTGCGCAGCCGGCCCAATCAGCATCACTATATGCTGTCAAGCTAATAGAATCGTTGATAGGAAAGAAGAGACCACGGGTGCAAGAACCCTGCAGATAACGAATGATACGACGAACACCGGCTAAGTGAAGATGTGTCGGGGCCTGCATAAATTGACTCACTTGCTGAACAGCAAAAGCAATATCTGGTCGAGTAATCGTCAAGTAGTTGAGACTCCCCACCAATTGTCGATACAAAGATGGATCAGAAAGAAATTCACCATTTTCACGTTGATACTTTGTATTGACCTCCAAGGGCGTATCAACTGAGCGACCATCTTGAAGACCAGCCAACTTAATTAACTCCTGAGTGTACTTATGCTGATTTAAGAAAGTACCTGCGGCAGATGAATGCACTTCCAAACCCAAGAAATAGTGTAAGGGACCCAAATCCTTCATGTGAAAAGATTTCTGAAGGTGTCTCTGAAGATTAGAGATCAAGCTAGTATCATTTCCTGTTATAACAATATCATCAACATAAACTAGCAACAAAACAATCCCAATAGAAGATTTGCAAAGAAACAACGAGGAGTCATAATGACTCTGCACAAAGGAGAAGCTAAGAAGAGTAGCACGAAACTTGTCAAACCAAGCACGTGGAGCCTGTTTTAGACCATATAAAGAGCGTTTCAACTTGCAAACATCTGGAGACGGGATCAAGAATAACCCTGGTGGTGGGGTCATATAAATTTCTTCATTAAGGTCACCGTGTAAAAAGGCGTTTTTAACATCCATTTGTAATAGATGCCAACCTTTGGAAGCAGAGATAGCCAAAATGAGGCGGACATTGGTCATCTTAGCAACTGGAGCAAACGTTTCATTGTAATTGACCCCATATTCTTGTCGATTACCAAGGGCTACTAAACGTGCTTTGTAACGATCAAGAGACCCATCAGACCGTAGTTTAACAGAGTAAACCCATTTGCAACCTATTGTTTAATGCCAATTGGGCAAGTGACAATTTCCCAAGTGTGATTATCTTGTAGAGCCTGAAGTTCTTCATGCATTGCTTTCTCCCAACAAGCTTCTTTAACCGCTTGAGAATAAGAATTAGGAATTGAAATAGAATTCAAAATCGCAGAGTAACCATACCGATCAGGAGGACGAATTCCACGGGTGGATCGCCGAAGAGCGATAGGAGCATGATCAGGAGGAGCAGGACTAGGAGCAGGGTCTGGATCAAGGTCAGGGAGGGGTGGCGATGAGGGGGCCTGTCTTCGATGATAAACATTGCCTGGTTTAAAACGCTCCACAGATGGAGATAAGCTCTCAAAAGACGGTAGTTGAACACTGTCAGGAGATACTACCTGCTGCTGAAAATAGTACTCATGTTCGAAGAAAGTGACATTTCTGGATATGCGTATGCGATTAGAAACAGCATCATAACATATAAACCCTTTATGCACACTACTATATCCCAAAAATGCACATCTCACTGATTGTGCAGACAACTTGTGGAGATCATGTGGGGGTAGTAAGACAAAGCAAACACATCCAAATATACGGAGACAGGTGTAATCTGGAGATGTCTCATAAAGACGATAATAAGGTGACTCAAAATCCAGTTGTTGGGAGGGTAAGCGGTTAATGAGATACACAGCAGTGGACAAGGCTTCTACCCAAAACACAGAAGGAACAGATGATTCAATAAGTAACGTGCGAACCATATCTAACAAGTGGCGGTTCTTACGTTCTGCCAATCCATTCTGTTGAGGTGTATAAGGACATGACTTCTGCGAGATAATTCCTTTTTCTTGTAGAAAATCTTGAAATGATTTTGACACATACTCGCCGCCATTATCAGAGCGAAGAACTCGAATAATGGCAGAAAATTGTGTCTCAATGTAAGTCAAAAATTTCTGAAAAACAGTGAACACCTCTGATTTGGAACGAAGAAAATAAATCCAAGTAAAACGACTGTAATCATCAATAAATGTCACAAAATACTTATATTGACCATGAGAAATAACAGGAGAAATACCCCAAACATCGGTATGGATAATCTTAAAACATTTAGTAGCACGACTACCATTAGTAGGAAAAGGCAGAGTTTTACTTTTGCCTAGCCGACAAGCAGTACAATCAAAAGTAGTGGAACAATGTTGTTTGTTACCCAACATGTAATGTCTTAACATATGAGATAAAATCACACTATTAGGATGACCTAATCTCCGATGCCAATCCTCAGACTTATTGCTAACCTTCAAGCATGCCAAAAACAAGGAACGAGGAACAGAAAACTGCAAAGGAAACATCCGGCCCACCTTAGGCCCCCTCGCCACTACCTTCCCCGACACCTGATCCTGCACAATACAACCACTATGAGAGAAGTGTACGGTACAACTGTTATCTACTAATTGGCCCACAGAGATTAAACTAGTAGATAATGCAGGAGAGATGAACACATCACGAAAAGAAGGTCCAAGATCACCGATTTCTTGAATAGGAAGAACGCTCCCATTAGCAATCTGAATAGTCTGTGTACCGGAATATTTCCTCAAATTATGCAAAGAGTGGGAAGTACCTGTCATGTGATTTGACGCACCAGAATCGACTAACCAAGGATCAGAAACAATTTTACCTTGGCCCTGAAGTCCAAGTGCAGAGAATGCCGAAAGAATCATATGTTGCACCACCTCTGGAGTAAGAGAATTTGAGTAGGAGTTGTAGGTTGACTTGGAGGAGCAACAGCCTGAAATGCCTGAGCACGACGATTGTCAGGTCGAATTCGACAGTCTTGGATGAGATGACTACTTTTCTTACAATACTTGCAAATCATCTTTGTGCAAGTGCGAGCAATATGACCAATCTCCTGGCATTTATAACATTTTCTGGTGTCTGGTCCTTTGTTACTCCCTTGTGCGGCATAAGCAACATTTATCACCTCTGAGATCTCGGAAGGAATTGCCATATTTGCATGGGTCGCCAATCGTTGCTCCTCTCGTAGTAATTCGCCAAGACACGTGTCCAAAGAGGGAACTGGATCTCTATTTAGCAGGGCAGGACGAACAGTTTCAAATTCCGGTCGCAACTTCATTAAGAATTGATCACGTCTAGTATCTTCATGGACTGCCTGAAGGGCGGAGAGAGCCTCTTGTGGCACCTTGCTATAGAGTATACCATAATACTCGCTCCATAGATTAAGAAAACCAGAATAATACATTTCAATGTTAAGGTTACCTTGACCATACGCAGAGATTTCAAGCTCCAATTGAAAACGACGGGCAGTATTATCTTGATGGTATATACGTCTCAAATGTTCCCACATTTTCTTCGCAGTGCCAAAAGAGCGTAAGTTATTCACCATATGGGTTTCAAGTGACCCAAGGAGCCAAAACATTATGCGAGCGTCTTTTATTTCCCATTGTAAAAGTGCTTTGGATTCCGTGGGAATCACAGAAGTTCCATCAATATGTCCCCAGAGTTCTTTGCCTTTTAAAAACATTTTTAATTGAAATTCCCATGCGGTATAATTTCGTCCAGTAAATTTAATCGAAAATCCTTCAGAAGCCATTATAACTCAAGAAAAAAAAATATCCACCAAATCTCAAATGTAATCCCAAATTGAACAAAGCAAAAAATATTCAAGGACTTATTTGAGAATAAACAAACTCTCACCCCAATATGCAAATAACTAATTTGCAAATATCCACAAAAGGACAAATGTGCAATTAACCAAGATTAACCAATTGCAAAACACTGGCCGTCCAGAATTGAGATTTGGGTTTAACAAAAAGAATTGAGATTTGGGGAACAGTGGATCGCTCGACACTCTGCGATCGATTCAACCGATTCAGCCACTGAAATGGAAGACGCCTCAACCACTGCGTGGAAGAAGAAGAAGGAGCCGGTTGTTCGTCGCCGGAATTCCCAGAAGCGGAGAGTTCTACCTCCAGTGTCGTCGAATCGAATCCGTCGACGCGCACAACCGTGTGCAATTGAAGCGGAGATTTCTTCCTCCAAAATCCAAACAGAAACGAAAAGAAAAAAAATCAGGTACTGCCGAGTTGATGGCTCGATACCATGTCAATATTCTATATTCTTTATAATTTGAAGATTGTAAAGAGAAAAGATGATTTATTCAGCTGAAGAAGCATACATATATATACATGAAATTGAACCTAAGGTAGGTGGTGATATTCATCACCCGTGACTCTAATAGCAACCCGTGACTCTCTCCCGTGACTCTCTAATATACCAACTATATTATTCTATCCGTTGACAACAACCTGAGGGAGTCAGATGTGTAAGAGAAGGACAATTAGAGAATTTTGCGTTGAGCTCTCGCTTCGAAATGTAGCATGCCTAAGGTCCAACATTTTAAGGGAGGGAGGAGATAGGTTTGGGGTAAATGAAGGACAGAACTCATTTCTAACTTGAAAACAATGATTTTTGGGTTATAAAAGACAGTCGGGGAACATGAATGCTGATCAACTGAAAGGCAGAGATCAAGCTCTTGAACGTTATGCCCGATTGCAGTGGCGATCCAACCATAGACCGGTGTGGCAGGGAAACAAATAAGAGAAGAAAGACGAAATGTCTTCAAACTAGGGCACTAGTCTCTCATTTGAAACACCCCACTAATAAAGTTAGTGAAGCGAGTTACATCTAATTGGTCCTGAATGTTCAAAAATGAATCATTGAAGTCGAGAATGGGACGGACTTCCATAAATCCTTCCATCTTTTGGATAAGACTGTTGTTACGACAACCTCTTTTGTAGGATGATAGGAAAAAACGTGATGAAGTATGTAATCTGTTAAAAGGCTGATCTTGTTTGCTACTTCATTTGTTGCTTGCCCCTGATCGACAACTCTTGCGCGACAGAAGTTATCCATCAAATTGTGTTTCCTATTTCAATAACATATAGAGTCACATTGTAAGTTTCTTTAATCGTTGCGTTAAAATTACGATAACGCACATGCACGCACTTAGTGAAATGTAATGCTCCTAATGCAATCAATTACATTGTAAAAGTATGAGAAAATATAGTAAATAAAGCTGGCATGCAGTTTAACAGGTCTTGAACAACTCATAAGACATTGTTTCTGTTTCAAATTGCTACAACATTGAGGATAGGGGTGTGCGTTTGGATCGGATCGGATCGAATCGGATCGAATCGAGGCTGTAAGTCGATTTCGATCCTGGAGAAATGAGGATCGAAATTGAATTAATTTAAAACGATTCGATTCGATCCAAAATCATTTGATTTCGATCCGATTCGATTCGATTTCGATCCTTTTTTTTTTTCTTATTTAATTTAATATCAATGGGACCAACCACAATATTCAAACAAAGTTACTGAATTACAAAATTCACTTTCATATGGTTCTCAATCACACTATTGACACAAAACACAAATTAATTATAAAAGATACACTTTCACAAATTAATTTTCACCACTTCACACTTTCCATTTAGACTATGCATTGGCTTATCAGCAGCTTCATTCAAGGTTACTACTTACTCCAGCACTCCCAATTTTGATCAATGTTAATATCACCAACAATATATAGAAATATCTTAGTAGCATCTTAATATGTTTAACATTATAGATAAAAATATAATATTACATATATACTATTATATATTTATTTATTTTTAAAAAATAAGATGAGTATTCGATCCGATCCGATTCTCAGCCTCTAAAATCGAGGATCGAATCAAATGGGGTTCGATCCTAAGGCAAAAATCAAAAGTCGGATCAAATATTCGATCCGATCCTCGGATCGGATCATTCGATCGATTTTCACTCGATTCGATCGATCCGATTCTTTTTGCACAGCCCTAATTGAGGATCAAACATCATGTTTTTGGCCTAATAGAACTGAATGGCTTAAATTTCAAAATTCCCGAAAATCCAAATTTCTCGGTCATCGATCTAAGGCCGATGAGCTCTACAAGCGATCACATGCAATGACCATCCAATCATTCTGGCAGCAAAAGCTACACAAATCAATTAAGGGATATTAAAAAGAGAAAGAAGAACTGTAAATGGCAAAAGCATTATTTAATTCTAGACTCAAAGAAAAAGAATTCGTTTTTTTTTTGTTAATTCAAGAAATATATGTATCTCCGAACACGGTTAGCTGAGTTTGAAGAACAGATCATAGATTTTGAAGCAATAAGCAATACTGGACTTAATAGGCAGGTTTTCCCCAGTTGAGTTGGACCCACTGCTTTCAAACATAGATACAGAGCTTAATGCCTGGTGCACACCGGTGAACTTAGTCCATGAATGAAGAGGTGCACTGGATGATTCCTCAACATAATTGGGTAGCTGCTTTTTCACAGTAGTCTCGTCAATAGCATCAATAGTAGTCGTTTCAGCAAGTAAATGGTGAGTACTACTATTTTCATGAGGCACCACAGAGTGCGGTATGAGAAAATCCAGCTGAATAGGCCCCATGAACTCCGAGTGGCTTGCATCCCAGTTTTCAAGAAATTCTTCCCCTTCGAACTCATATATAACTAGCAAGAAAGCTGGAATCTATTGAAGCTAAACTCAATGTCTCTTTTGGAATTCCCTATTGAAAAGAAAGGAGTGTGGCTGAATGTGACCCGTGTCTATTAAAGAGCATATATTTAAGGGAATACCAAATTTACTTGTTCCTTTATATGTCAAAGAATTGCAGACATGAATGTTAATCGTAACAGAGGAACGTAAATCATCAAAATAAACCCAAATAATTATAAATATTAGGTTAACATTGTACTGCCTGACTGTATAACATAATAACATAAACATGTGCATGAAATGCTGTCAAAAATAATACTCACGAACAACGCCTTACTTGTCCATTAGGCTCTCAAGTCTCAAGTACAATTATCATGTCACAATCTAGAAATGAGAGAACTATCGCGTCTATAACATGAGAGGACGCGATACAGGTAACACTGTAAGAGTTCTAGGATTAACCAACAAATATAAAATATGAGGCATCAGCTAAAGTTATGACAGTTTTTTCTGAGACGTTCCAATGTCCAAACCATGGATCTTTCTTGACCATCAAACAAATCGCCTGCTATGACCGGATCGCCAATGTACATTTTGTCCCTGTGCACAGAACAACAGCTTTGTAACTACCTTATTCTAAGTTTCTGAATTAAATAACTGTCTATTTTTGCAACTGCATATTGGTAAAGGAACAAAGCACTAATTAAGCAGTGAAATGTATAGCACATTCATTATTGGATAAATTTTTAAAAAAGTCAAACTATATATATATATATATTATAAAATGTGAAATAATCCGGTGATTAAATGATATCACGACAATCTTGGAAAGATCGTTTTTTTAGAATTTGTTTAATTTATTTAAAGAAAGGCGCTAAAATTGTAATTTGAAAAGGGGGGGGGGGGGGGAGAACCTAATAAGTAGAACTACTAAACGAGAAAAGGAAAAGAACACATATCAAATAAATATCATTTTTCTCAACAAATAAAAGATTCTTAACCATCAACAAATAATTAAGTAATACTTAACCATCAAAAAAGAAAAATGCAAAATAAAAGATACTCATTTTCCAATCCAGTAGGTTAGACCAAATAGCAGCTGGTTTTTTTCTCTTGGCAATATCATTTTTGCCAGAATCAGAAAGAGTAGAAGCTAGCGTTGTTAGGTTTAGTTTGGAAATGGAGAAAGCAGAGGGATGATGATGACAAGAGAATCTGACCCAACATAATGAATGGAGATTAAAAATATCATGCAATATAGTATAAAGGATATTTTGGTCTTATTTCGTCACGGTAATAGAACACGGTAAAACGGTACAATAGGAATATAAATAACCAAAATAATGTTAATCCAATAGAATTAACTAGACTAACTTTGTCCGAAACACCTACTATCTATTACAGATCTTACACTGATTTAAATACAAAGATCATACTAAATATGTAACGCATCGAATTGTGGTTGTTCGATGTGCGCCTCGAATGGAGCAGGTTCGATGCCGAGTCAATTCGATATGGCCTTGATAACAAGTTGGAGCGTATCGAATAGTGGAGCGTATCGAACCGTGGGCGTATCGAATAAAGGAACGTATCGAATAGCAGGATTCGATGTGGTCGGGTTGGGACTCAAGTTCGATCTGCCTCTGAATACTCAAAGTCGTCCTATATATAGCAACCTCGCTATGTGGGGCCCGAGGACAGCTGTAAAATACGCATCGAATGATGAGTATTCGATGCGCTGAAGATATCGAATCAGACCAATTCGATACGCTTATGGGCCGGCCCAACTCTATTGTTGGCCCAGTCCTAAAATACCCTCATCACATAGTCCCCCCAGTTTGGGAGACGTTAATAGAATGATGACGACTTCCAAACTCAAAACATATTTGGCATAAGAAAATTTGGGCATCGAATTATAACAATTCGATGCGTCGGCTTGCAGGCATCGAATTTTGATGAGTTCGATGCGCGCATCGAATTACGAAAATTCGATGCGCTCAGAAAAGTTGCGGCCCATGGGCCTATATATAAGGGACCACATGTCTGACATTTCTTGTTTTTATTCAGAGAAAGAATTTTTGTTTTCTTATGGACCGCATCGAACGGAGTCTGTTCGACACGGTTCGTATCGAATCGCCGATATTCGACACGCTACTGATTATTTATTTTTATAGAAAAATTATTAAAATTTATTATTAGGCTGATATGGCTCGTATAAAATCTCGAAGTCGCAGCAAAATTGTGCTATCTCCTGAGAATATTCACGATGCTCAGGGACGGAGCGAACGAAACGAGCAAAATGAGCCCTCAGGCGCGGGCCCATCTAATACATCTTCCCCAAACCCTTCTACCATAAGGCTTGGAGGTATTAGTGCAGGCACTCGGGTGCCAATAGTGAGTGATTTTGAACGTCAAGAAAACTTTGCTACGAGGAGATTGGTGAGGACTCCAACCGATATCGGTGGACGCATTAAAGTTGGCACCAACCGCCAAATTCAGATAATGGAGGACATCGATGCAGAAGACGATAAAATCGCTGCCAACTTGGCCAAGTTTAATGCAGCTCATCCCAATTTCAGGGAAAAACGTAATGTAGAAGCAGCGAGTTCTTCCCGCTCAACCGATGAGACCTGGTATGCGACCGCTAAACGAAAATCAGAGGAGAATATATCCGCTCGCGAAGCTCAGAGCATACCTCCACCTATGAGGCCTCGACCTTCAGGGAGTCCGAGACCTGCTCCGCCTGGAAGCCTTAGTAATTATGACTTTCTCAATGATGAAAATTCAGAATCATTGAGTGCCACATTGGGCGGATACCAATTGAGAGAGGAGTAGGCTGGAGAGATTATGCAAAGTTTGTGGCCGCAGTTGGATCGCCAAGCCGTAATTAACCGATTGGGGTATCAAGGTTTAGCTCGCTTTGGGCGCCTTTTCTTTGCTGCTGTCATCTTAGCAGTGTATCGGGTATGCAGAGATTATAGTGGGCTAGCTGTGGTGCAAAATCAACACAATGCTGTTGTCGACAATCTGCGTACTACTATCAATAATGGAAAATACAGTCGCCAAAATGCGCTGAAACGCGCTAGAGAAGCAGATTTGAAGGCATCTAAGGCCACCCGCGATAAACATGATGCCGAAGTGAAGACCAAGAAAGCAGAAGAGGATGCAAAAGTTCTGCGTGCTGAAATTGACGCGTTGAAAAAGGATAACGAATCCCTAAAACGCGTGAATCGTTCTCTCGAGGCTTCGAATACAGATGCTGAAAATGCCATTTCCAACTTGCGTCGTCGAATTTAGTATTTTGAATCTGAAGAATACAGATGTGCTATTGTTGAAGAATTTACGCAGAGTAATGCATATAAATTTCTGGAATTACTACGCGGTGCTGCTGACATGAAGTACGGAATGGAAGTAGGCGTTGGCCAGGCTGGGCATCTTGGGTACCTTGGAGAAGGTTTTCGCAATGACATGCTTGACGTAAGGCGGAACGCAAAAATGCAAATACCC
The DNA here is from genome assembly GCA_948329865.1 of Linaria vulgaris. Lineage (NCBI taxonomy): Eukaryota > Viridiplantae > Streptophyta > Magnoliopsida > Lamiales > Plantaginaceae > Linaria > Linaria vulgaris. The sequence goes on from OX415253.1 coordinate 83,191,292, forward strand.
GAGGCTAACAGTGATGATGACGATGAAGAGTTACATACACCTCGTCCCGGTGATCCATTCTATGCCGTGTGGCGGGACCGTAAAAAACCAAAGAAGTCCCATTCAAGCCCCTTAAAATCTAAATCACCTCGTGCTTCCAAGGGTAAAGAGAAAATCACTCCTAGCACTACTCCGGGTGATTCATAAAATATTAAAAAGGCTCTTCATGATGTTTTTGGTTCGAGCGATAATGAGCCAGAATTGCCACCGAGAATTTCCAGGTCTACAATTCTTCTCCGAAGTCCTCCGAAGACTACGGATTTCAAAAATATTCACCCTATAATTCCGGATAAAAGAAAGAAGGTGACCAGTGTGTCTAAGACCTCAGATCCCTCAACAGTCTTACCAGGTAGAAATACATCCTGCTCAAAGTGACATGGCCCCTGTGCTGGCCAGTAAAAGGACTGAATCATCAGTTAATGCACAGTGTATAATTTCTCCCAGTAGGTATCAACTCGAAGATCCTGCTGATAGAGAAGAAATTGTCTTGCCCGACAATTGGGCACAAACTGACGAATTAATCCTGACAGAGGATCAAATTCAGGGCAATTGCGCCAATTTTGCACGTTCAATGGGGGTGGTTCTTCGTGAGGAGTCCCCCCATTCATCGGAAGAGTAACGATTGTTTGGCTACACTATTTTGTGATTATTAGGTTCGTATTTTGTACAAAACCTTGTAACTCGTACGCGGTTGCTTTTTTAATGAGAATGACTTAACCGGGTAATATTATTTCCTTGCGGTGCGCATTCATTCGCTCAATGGTACTATAATGCATTCCACATTCGATATTTCATCAATTTTCTCGATGTTGTGTCAATCTCTTTTTTATTTTTGACAATATTTTTAGTTGTGATTTTGCCTAACTAATATTCTGCTTTGCTTTGCAACAAGATTATGAGCATTTTGAGTTGTGATTGTTTTTGTTAGGGTATTATTGTTTTATCTGAGATGACAGGTCATCTGGGTTGTCCCAGCATACGGGATATGGATTACGTTGGGCCTTCTTACCCCTCTGTCATGTTTTCTTTCGGCATGCGGGGGTGGACCACTTCGGGCCTTCTTACCCCTCGGTCATGATCTTCCTTCTAGCATGTGGGGGTGGACCACTTCGGGCCTTCTTACCCCTCCGTCATGGTCTTCCTTCTGGCATGCGGGGGTGGACCACTTAGGGCCTTCTTACCCCTCCGTCATGGTCTTCCTTCTGGCATGCGGGGGTAGACCACTTCGGGCCTTCTTACCCCTCCGTCATGGTCTTCCTTCTGGCATGCGGGGGTGGACTACTTCGGGCCTTCTTACCCCTGCATCATTTGATGAATTAAAAAATTTCAATTAATAATCTTCTAAATACCGATATAAAATAAGGTGTCTAAAGTGTATATATGATTAAATTCCTTCAATTTATGCGTAATAACGCCTGAGATGTTGCACATTCCATGGGCGTTTCTGTTGAACTCCTCTTAGAGTCTCCAAATAATAATATCCTCGTGAACTTGCTCGTGTGACTCTAAAAGGCCCTTCCCATTTTGGTTCAAGCTTTCCGATATGCTGTTTAGCTGCAATGCTCCTAAGAACCAAATCTCCTACTTCAAAATTTCTGAATTGAACTTTCTTATCATAGCTTTTGGCCATTGCAGCTTTACAAGCAACAGTACGCTGGTAAGCATCCTCTCTTGTGGATCCTATCATATCCAGATCCATTTGTCTCAACCGGGCCGATTGTTCTGGATCATAGTCAGTAATTATGCGCGTTGGCATACCTATTTCCGCAGGCAATACAGCTTCAGTGCCATAAACAAGAACGAATGGGGTTTCCCCTGTGGATGTTCTCGGGGTCGTTCTATATGCCCATAATATTCCTTGAAGCTTTGCTGGCCACGTTTTTCTTGTGGCTCTGACTCTCCTTTCGAGATAATCCTTCAATGTTTTGTTAGTGGATTCTGTTTGGCCATTGGATTGTGGGTGATATACTGACATGAGATTGTGTGATATCTTTAATTCCCCAAACCACGATTTAATCTGCTTCCCAGTAAATTGCGTATCGTTATCACACACAATGGACCTCGGTATGCCGAATCGGCATATAATGTATTTCCAAATGAACTCGATCATATTATTCTCCGTGATCGACGTTATAGCTTCTGCCTCAACCCATTTTGTATAATACTCCACTACTACTATTAAATATCGTTTTTGACCTTTGCCAGGTGGAAACGGTCCCACAATATAAATTCCCCATTGATCAAACGGACATGCCACGTCGATGGGTTGCAGTTGACGTGTCGGTCTGTGAATGAGGCGAGCATGGTATTGGAAACTGTCACATTTTCTCGAATAAGTTGTTGCATCTTTACGTAGAGTTGGCCAATAATATCCTTGACGCAATATTCGTTGAGCTAATGCTCGTCCCCGGGAATGATTTCCGCAGCTACCTGCGTGGATCTCTTCCATGACATATTCAGCTTGAGTAGGAGTCAAACATCTTAACAATGGTCCTGCGAAAGATCTTTTATATAACTCTCCATTACTGATAGTGAACCTGTAAGCCTTGTAACGCATCCTGCGTTAAGCATTCGGATCCGCTGGTAAAATGCCCTGTTGAAGATAGATCATAATTTCATCCTTCCAAGACGGGTCCTCTTGTATTGTCATTATAAATTCCACTCTGACTTTTGTGGTAATATATTTTGATTTCCCAATCGAAGGTTTATCAGCGACCATAAGTGTGATTCGTTTCTCTGCCAAAATCTCTGAAGAACTTGCAAATTTAGAAAGCGCATCTGCTTTTGCATTGTCTTTCCTAGGGATTTGAGTTATATCAAAAAATTTGAACCTCTTTGCCAACTCTTTAACCTTAGCGGCATATAGCTTCATAGTTTCCTCACGTGTTTCATATCTTCCCAAGAAATGATTTGCCACCAAGAGCGAATCGGTGAACACATCTAGATGTTCGATGTTGAGTCCGAGTGCCATTTTGATCCCTGCAATTATTGCTTCGTATTCAGCTTCGTTATTTGTTACCATGTAATTCAGGCTGATAGCAAATTCAAATTCCCTCCGCTCTGGGGACAAAAAATGTATTCCAATGCCCCCCTCGTGAGTTGTGGCAGATCCATCAGTATGCAATATCCATGTCGTCGTTGCTCTACCGGTTCCCTCTTGGTTTGATATAGAAAATATACAGCATGCGGTCTCCACTACACTGTTCCCCAAGGTTTCGGCCATGAAATCTGCTAGAGCTTGCGCTTTGATTGTGACTCGCGGCTTAAATTCCAACCCGAACTCACTGAGTTCAATTGCCCATTTCACCAATCTACCAGAGGTTTCTGATTTTGCCAATACTTGCTTCAATGGTTTGTCAGTCACCACAGTAATTGGGTGAGATTGAAAATACTGTTTCAACTTTCGAGCTGTAACAACAATCGCCAATGCAAACAGTTCTATCTCCAAATAATTTCTCTCCGCCCCCTGCAGTACTCTGCTCACATAGTGTATTGGTAACTATTGAGCTCCTTTCTGTTTGAGCAGTACTGTCAGATAAAGATACAACATTTCATTCTCCTCCGGTTTTGCTAACAACGGCGAGCTTACTAGATATTTCTTCATTTGCCTAAAAGCATCTTCGCATTCCGGAGCCCAAATAAAATCTTTGTTCCGTTTCATCACTTTAAAGAAATGGAGGTTCTTTTCGGCAGATGTTGATATAAATCTCCCCAAGGCCGTTAGACGGCCCACCAAGCATTGTACGTCCCTCACCGTCCTTGGTGAAGGTAAATCCAGTACTGCTTTTATTTTATCCGGATTGGCCTCGATTCCTCTCTCATTCACCACATATCCTAGAAACTTTCCAGCCGTCACTCCAAAAGTGCATTTTTTAGGGTTTAGTTTCATTCCATATGTCCTCATTATGGTGAATGCCTCATCCAGATGTTGCACATGTTCATCAGCTTTTAGGCTCTTTACAAGCATATCGTCAATATATACTTCCATCGATTTCCCAATCTGATGGTAAAACATTTTAGCCACCAACCTCTGAAATGTTGCTCTCGCATTCTTTAATCCAAAAGGCATTACCGTATAACAGTACACTCCGGTATCAGTTACAAATGTCGTTTTACTCTGATCTTGCACTGCCATGAAGATTTGATGAAAACCACTTTTTGCATCCATCATACTCAATCATGCACATCCTGCTATAGAATCCACAAGTAGATCTATCCGCTGCAAAGGAAAATGATCTCTCGGGCAATGCTTGTTTAAGTCAGTATAATCCACACACATTCTCCATGTAGCTTCTTTCTTTAATACCAACACAATATTGCTCAACCATTCTGAGAACCTTATAGCATAAATATGTCGAGCTGCTAAGAGTTCTTGCACCTCTTTTTCGACTGCTTCATTCTTTTCCTTGCTGAAATTTCGCTTCTTCTGCTGTATCGGTTTCGCACTCTTGACTACATTCAGATGATGTACAATGATTCTTGAGTCTATCCCGAGAAGGTCAGAATCGGACCATGCAAATATATCTGAATTACGGCGTAGACAATCTACCAACGCAGCCTCTATCATCCAGTCCATTTCTGCTCCAATCTTGATTACTTTCTCAGAACTTTCTTTGAAAAGTTGTACAATATTGAATTCTCCTAAAGGTTCCATCTTACATTCTTGCCATTGCTTCAACGACTGACTTTCTATTTTATCTTGCCCCTGCTCTTTAGGCTCAATCCTATTTTGACTCAGATCTGTCTTTGTTTTGAACTTTTTCTCCGTTTGCTGTTTTTCAACCATATTCATGCGCCTTTTACTCGTCACCCTAGCTATCCTATCTAAAAACAGCGTTTACAGTGTTCCCACAGACGGCGCCAATATTTTGGTCTTATTTCGTCACGGTAATAGAACACAGTAAAACGGTACAATAGGAATATAAATAACCAAAATAATGTTAATCCAATAGAATTAACTGGACTAACTTTGTCCGAAACACCTAATATCTATTACAGATCTTACACTGATTTAAATACAAAGATAATACTAAATATGTAACGCATCGAATTGTGGTTGTTCGATGTGCGCCTCGAATGGAGCAGGTTCGATGCCGAGTCAATTCGATATGGCCTTGATAACAAGTTGGAGCGTATCGAATAGTGGAGCGTATCGAACCGTGAGCGTATCGAATAAAGGAACGTATCGAATAGCAGGATTCGATGTGGTCGGGTTGGGACTCAAGGTCGATCTGCCTCTGAATGCTCAAAACCGTCCTATATATAGCAACCTCGCTATGTGGGGCCCGAGGACAGCTGTAAAATACGCATCGAATCATACCGATTCGATGCGCGCATCGAATTATGAGTATTTGATGCGCTGAAGGTATCGAATCATACCAATTCGATACGCTTATGGGCCGGCCCAGTCCTAAAATACCCCCATCAAAGGAGAATCTTTTATTAGTTCTTTCCGGAAAAATGCATAAAATCATCTCGTTATTTCATAAATCCTGCACAAATTTTATTTTCCATCAAAAAAAATGGAGTGTCTCTCTACTTGCTTTATGCGAGATTTGACTTGATTATTTTGTATTTTTTTTCTTATAGAAAATTTATTACGCATTTTAGAATATTTAACACGAAACTCCTAAGCGAGATAAGTTGTTTGGTCATAAAAGAAAGGGAAAAAAGCAGACCACCCCTTATTCCTTAGCTTTCAGTCGTTTTACACTTGCCCCTCAACTTTGTTTTTTAGCACTTTGCAGTTTGCCCCCCATACTTTGTATTCCGTCCAACGTTATCCCTCCCGGAATATTTCGTCAATAAAACGAATATTTCGTTAAATTTTGTCCCCCCAGCTTTGCATTTTTAACGAAATATTCATTTTTTTGACAAAATATTCGTTTTTTTTTATGATCATGTTACGTGAAGGAGTAACGTTGAACGGAATACAAAGCTGGGGGAGCAAAGTACTAAAAAACCAATTTGTGGGGCAAAATGTAAAACAGCCGAAAATTAAGAGGTGATATGTTTTTTTTCCTAAAAGAAACCATATTGACATCATTGAAAAGTGAAAACCTCATTTAGCCTAAAAATGTTATTTAGTTTTATTGTTTGTTGGGATATAACTTTAATTTATTTTACTTTTATCATTATTTAAACCTTCTTATAAAAAAAATGTTATTACTTAATTATTTTCTACATAAAAAGAAAAGTAATATATATATATATATAAAATTATTCATATCTAAGTTATAACCTCTACCTCAACTTCATAATATTATATTTATATTTTAAAATAAATTGGTAATTACGCGGATCATGTATGATATTTAATAGATATATAATAATATTATTCTGAGCCACCAATAAAATAAATAAACCCTATAGAAATAATATCCAATTACGCTTCGTCTCTCCCGAAACTCTGCATACACGCCGCTCTCAGTCTCCCAGTAAGCCTCTCTCTCTCTCTCTCTCTCTCTTTATATCTGATTTCTCTGTTATTCTTTTTGAGGGCAGCAACATAACACAAATCAGCAACATCAATTTTGTAGAACAATGGCCGTTACCTTTTACGATCTGACGTCATCCGCTGGTCTTAAGAGGCTCGATGACTACCTTCTGTCTCGCAGTTACATCACTGGGTCAGTTTCCAATCTCATAATTCATTTGTTTTTATATCAAAATAAAATTCGGATTATTATTATTTATTATTATTATTATCTCTCTCCTGATCTGTATATATGCATTAAGGGCTGGTACTTGTACAAATTTGAATTTGTATTTGTCATCACTTTAACAGAATTCCGGTGAAAATTTATGAATTTGGATGTATTAAGTTAATTAATGTGTATTATGATGTTGTAGATATCAAGCTTCAAAAGATGATCTCACTGTGCATGCTGCCCTCTCAGCGGCTCCATCGTCTGACTACGTGAATGTGTCGCGGTGGTACAACCATATCGAGGCACTCTTGAGGATCTCGTACGTCCGGCCGTCCTTCACATGTGAATTCTTAATCATAACTTTTGGTGCTTGTTCATTTAGTTTGATTGTGGTCTTGCAGTGGAGTTTCTGGTGAAGGATCTGGTGTGACTATTGAGGGTGAAGCTCCAATTGCAACTCCTCCAGCTGCAGATACCAAGGTATTATTATGATAAGAGGATCAACACGATCCTTGATCTTTTTGTTATTTTTGAAATCTTTTTACTTGTGTCTTTCCCCACCGAATTAAAGTTGAAATCTTTGTTACTTATTGTGTTTAGAAATTTGTATTATGGCTTAAGATTGGAATGGTGATCTGATATTAGGCCACTGCTGCTGAGGATGACGACGATGATGATGTGGATTTGTTTGGTGAGGAGACTGAGGAAGAGAAGAAGGCTGCTGAAGAACGTGCTGCAACCGTCAAGGCCTCAGGAAAGAAGAAAGAGTGTAAGTTCATTATGGAACTAATCTCATTACTTACAAACCACAACCATTCAATATTGGACTTGTCACTTGACGTTGAGTTATTGTATCTTGATCCAATTAAATCGGGCTAGATTGGCCTAGATACTATGTTTGTGTTTCTTATCTGAAATTGTTTGCCTCTTCTTAAAGCATTATCTAGACGTTTCTTTTATGTTGTTGTATTTCAGCTGGAAAATCTTCGGTGCTCTTGGATGTAAAACCATGGGATGATGAGACTGACATGGTAAAGCTTGAGGAAGCAGTTAGAAGTGTGCAGATGGAAGGCCTTTTCTGGGGAGCATGTAAGTTTCTTCTTACTTAGATCAGATGTATTGCACGGGAGAAAACTAAAATGTGATGTTAAATACATGGTTTCTCTTCATAAAGGGAGGACCACTGAGTCTTCTTTAATCACGATTTAAGACTAATTGATGATGTGGCTCCTGTGTTAATTGCAGCTAAACTTGTTGCTGTTGGTTATGGTATCAAGAAGCTGCAGATCATGATGACCATCATTGATGACTTGGTTTCTGTTGATACACTCATTGAGGAACAGCTGACTGTTGAACCCATCAATGAATACGTTCAGAGTTGTGATATTGTGGCCTTCAATAAAATTTGTAAGTATATCCTTTCGCCTTGTGAATTAGTTGTTCTTTCTATGCTACTTCTTCTTCTCACCTATATCCCGTGTGGCAAAGCTTATCTTTCGATGGATATCATTGAAAATGTATTACCAAATAAATCTACTGACAATGCCAGTATAAAACATAATTTGGTCTTTAATTTTCTAGTTTATTCATATGCTCACATCACATGCAAAACTTTATTGAATAACATTATTGAAGTTAGTCAACAATCATCACAACAGACACAGTGAGAGTCATGGTAAAGAATTATGGTAGTTTGTGCTGTATACCATAGCAAGCATTTCAATATACAGAGGTAGTATCTGACAACGCCACAAATTGTCAAGATAACTAGAACTTTAGTGTCCAAAGTGCCCTCCCCTATAAACTACACTAAGTACATGGGTTTCATTTGCAAATGAGTGCCATAACTTTACTTTTTAAACGTAAATCATGAAATTTACCCATTTCGTATTCTTTTGTGTATCAACATATGTAAATACATGTGTTGCTGCTTGCCTCTTGTCCTTTCCTGTATCATCGAGGCAAAAACTTATTTACTGTATCTTACGAGCACCTGCATTAACTAACTCTAATTCTGGCCTTGTTTGCTTTTCTTTTTTGCAGAATCTGCTTACATTCAACCACAATAAGCAAGAGAATGGTGGGAGAGGGTGTTTTTTATGTCTATCATGTTGTTTTTATGATAGTATAATTTGAACCTCTACCTTTTCAATCAATTGCATTGGATGTTAATCTATGGATCCTTATAATCGTATTTTATCGGCTAGTTTCTAATTCTTCTTATTTCTCACCTTAAAAGTTAGAAATCTGAAGCTTTAACCAAATGAATGCCAATCTCTATGGTGAGGGATAAGGTTATACTCGACTTCTATCATCCAATGAACAAATATTCTCTAATAAACATATTTCTTATGTAAAATATCCGATGAACCAAAGGAACTGAAATTATTGTCGTATTTTGATCGTTTGAGCTTAAGCTTTACTCTGTATTATAACATTAATTTGAAAGTAAATTAATTTTAGTCGTGTGATGTGATTTCGCAGAATTGCAAAACAATATTAATTGCATCAAATGCTGATATCACAGTATTAACTAATATGCTTGATCACCGAACCTACATAGGTAATCAATCAAGTATTTGCAAACTCTTAAAAAAAGCTTCAATCAGCTTTTTTTTTTGAATAAGTGATTTTGGGTTGTCTGCAAATCTAATTTTTTCGGTTACACAACTTTTGTATGCTAAAAAAAACCCCCACAATCTTAAGGGGTTGCTTTTGGCTTATGGTGGATATTTTTAAATAAAATAATTAAATAATTATAAATTTAAGATTATCTTGTAAAGACTTACAACTTTTAGATTTAAGTATTTTTTAAGCTTAAATTAAAATTATGAACATCTATTTTTCCACTAAGTTATGCAAACACCGCCTAAATATTAACTAATTGCTTCAGTTGCGAGAGAAATGATTTGTTTTTTTTGTAGAGCTGCAAACAGAACATAAAAGCTTGTTTAAACTCGAGCTCCTCGTCTATTGTTATGCTTCTACAAGATATTCCCCAATATTTTGCCTATTTACAGAAAGCCAGAAAGGCAGTGAGTGCCGTTCAAATGTACTACTTTACGAGGAAACTTTACAAGGCTGAGCTTGTTGTGATCACAAAGGCAAAGATTGTGTTGCGTGAATGGCTGAATGCCATGGTTGAATCTTGTGCAGATGGAAAGGAGTAATTTCTATTCTTTTCTTTTCTTTTTTGATGAATACGAAAGGAGTAATTTCTTTTATTTTCTTTTCTTTTTTGATGAATCCGAAAGGAGTAATTTCACGGGACACGAATATTGTTCTTAAATTATGATCAAACAATTTCAAGAAAATGATTTCCTCTAACGATTCTTGTACGATTCGCCAACTTCTTGCAGTGCTTCAGTCGCCCGAGCAGCTCCTTCCTACTTATTTTATCACTTGTTTAAATGCATATCCAAGAGCTTTATTCCTTCCAACTGTTACTTTTCTTCAAATTAATCCCACCCATCCATCCATCCACCCAATCATTTCACTCAAACTGCACCGTTTGAAACGATGAAAATTGCTTATGGTTTATTCACTCGCAACTAGCAGGTTTATGGGTTTTTCTTGTGGTCACCTGTGTAAACCCATCCATGTTCATATAGTAGCAGACATGAAAACCCACATTAGAACCTGTAAATCAATGAGGATTTCAAATACAATGGTTCAAAAAGCGCACTCAAGGATTTATATTCCAACATATGGTGAGATGAGGAATATATGTTTAGAAAAATAAGTTTTGCACAATTTATGGTAGAAGAATGGAAGATATGATTCACAAGTGCCATAAAGTTGCAGAGTACGCATTGAAAACTTGCATATCGCATAGTATTAGTATCAGCGTTAGTATAGCTTTCAGCAATTTATATGCGTAAGATTTATCTTGCTTCTTAATGTTAAGGCAACTTTAGTACATCCAAAATCAATTGCTCTGGGCCGCGTATATATCACACAGTAACTAGTTACGCCAGGTTGTTGCAAGCAAAAGTGAGTTTCCTAGAGGAGGGGGACCGAGTAACTTTTCTCGTTTAGCAAGCTTCAAGGTCGGAAACCTTTCCAAAGACGATACCTTATTACATTACAACCAAGAACTTACTAAAGCAGGTGATTTAATTGCTAACTGCACAAAAAAGGAATCCAACAGCGATGCTGGGGATGAAACAGACTTAAAAAGTCGGGTTCAAATCTTCGGCTCACAGCTGAAGCTTAGAGATGTTAACAAGATTGGAAGAGTGACAAGAGGAAAAGGGTTCCTGACTAATATCGGCAACTGAATGGCAACCTGATCATTAGCAGCTGATTGTTATAGCCCACATACTTTGCACTATCCCATGTCTTCATATTTTTCAGACAAATTTCGACTTCACAACTAGTGAAACAAAACGGAAGTAGGACAATGATGCCAAAGAGGCGCTAAGCATTACATAGGAAACTTGAAACCTAGAGTCCGTAACTTTTTATACATATGACCCTTCAAACAAGCATTATAGAATTCGAACACTTTATACTAAATTTTATGTGAATGAAACATACATATCACTGTCAGCTTCAAATGTGTGTTACATATGTTATATCTTCCTGCCAATGAAATAGCGAATAACTGCAACCATAGAAGAACTGATGACAGGTTTCTAATAAATAAAGTAGCCTTTCTTCCAGTGTCACCAAAGTCTAGATTTTGTCTTCTAAATTAATTAACAACACCTTATAGCAGAAGACAAATCCTTTTACTCCTTAGAAACCACATGAAAGAAAAACGAGGGAGCATTGAGTCGGCTAAATAACAAAAGAAACAGGTAGTAGAAAAAACATCCACCTCCAGCCAAATTACCTTAAGCATAGAGAAGCACACACATTGCAATTAGGTAGAGTAAAATCTAAAGGAAATTAGTTACAAAAAACTACCTATTGCATTAGGGAAGAAATCCCAGAATTGAAACAGATATCACACACTAACACGAATCAATCTGATTAGGCAACAACGAATGATTGTCAGACCTACAAGCAGCAGAATAAGGCAGCTTTCAGTAAAAAGAATATCATGACCAATATATTTCCCGGTCCGACTATACATCAATTCAATATAAATACATAAGAGATTGAATGTAAGTACAGAAAACATATATAGATGCACACAGATCTTAAGATATACATGTACAATATAATTACAGTATATGCCGAAAGTCGTGGATGCACAAAACTAGTTCAAAAGCATCCGAAGGAAAAAGGAAAATTACAAAACCAAACTGAAGGTCAAAGTCGCAACTATTCCTTGACGAAGGCAGAAAGCATACCTGCCACTAGTATCCTCTAATTTTATGCATTTTTCCTTCTCGTTTGGTGCAGAAGAAGGGGAGTTCCTTCAAATAAATCTGATAAGTAACTCTCCAAATCATCTGGGGTATATTTTATGTACTTTCCGGTTTGTCTCGCACTTTCCAGGTGATTCCCATACCTTCCCACAAATGACCGGTAAGCAGGGAGGACTTTCTCGGAAATGTTTATCCTAAGCTCCTCACGGAGCTGAGGATCGGGGACTTTCCAAGCCGTCTGAATCCTATAGATATCTTCAAAACAAGCATTGAAATTCTTAAATCTCTCCTTCAAAGCCACCTTCGATGTGTTACTTGAGGAGCTCCCACCAATCCCTTCATCTTTCAGAGAAGACAAGACCCTAGTCCATGATGCTCTGAGATACTGTGTAGCATGCTGACGAACCAGTCCCCGCCGTTTCCTAATCCAATTATCACCTAAAAGGTTCCGCAGATCTGAGTCCTTCACCTTCTGCACTATGTAGAGTATGTTATTCATTAGAAATACGTACTGCATTCCAATATCCTCGTACATTCTAGACTTCTCCTCAATATTTGACTCCAAGGAAATTATCAATGCTAACAGGCGACGAGCAATGAGGGACATGCTTCCCAAGTCGGAAAAGCCACTACTCTCCTTCTCCAGTGATTCTGACCCGACTTCCATAACTGCCAAAAGCGAATCAAGAGTTTCACTATAATCCACTAGCAACTTGGCATAGTTCATCACATATCGAACAAGGGGGTGAATATCACCATTCTGTATCGGCTTCCTAGAAGCCTCCCCCTGAACAGCGTTCTCAAACTCCACAAATGTCGCAATAGCAGCCTTGCCCAAAACATCCAACACTGCATTGGCCTCACTACACACCATATTACCTTCATCTGTAAATAACGCCTGCAAATCTGGCAATACGGCAGCCAACGCTTCATACATGTCAAGAATCTTAAACAACTTCTCCACGGCCCTTCTCCCAATTGCAACAGCCTCCGCAAAATTCAGCAACTGCATCACGCAGCCTTTTGAAGCTTCCAGAAAGCAAACCTCCTTAATCATATCAGACCCAGCAAAAATCTGCTCACACAAATATTTCTCGCTGGACAAAATACCCCGAACCACTACCTTAACAGCTTGAATCCACTTCTTCATCTTATCATCCAAGGCCCGCCACTCAATCCTCTGAACCTCCTCGATGCTCAGCCTCTCCACCCCAAGAATAGCCATACATTCATCGAGAACATCCCTTCTAACGTTACAATACACCTGGCAGCACTCCTTCTCATACCCCGACCGAATCATCCGATCAGCAATCTCTTCAAGAGCCATCAACGCATCCGGATTAATCAACTCAAGCGACAAGTCGTCCACACCGAAGCTCACACCCCTACCATGGCTGTACCTCCCACTGCTAAGATCCTCAATACTCTCACTCGCATCATCGTTATTCAAAAACTCGTTAGCAGAAACCGCAACAGCAGCCGCAGCAGACGAAACCGAAAACGAAAGCGACGAGTGGAGAAGGCGCTCGGAGTCCAGAGGAACGGTATTCTGGATCAAAACATGGCGAAATTCGTCCTCGAGCCGACTCATAGCGAGCTGCAGCGCGTTCTCCGCCCGATCCATGACGTCATCGCTGATCTGCTCGGAATCTAGGTTGAATTTTTCAGTCAGTTGAATGATTTCGTCAACAGCCGCCAAGTAATCGTCGGACAAAGCAGACGAATCGGATTCGATGAGGATGATGCGCTCGGCGGCGACGAATTGGGGATCTTCGACGACGGCGTCATCGTCGTCGGCGTTGAATTTACGATCAACGGTGGCGGAGGCTGAGGCGGAGGCGGAGGCGGAGGAGGAGGGGTGATCAACGAAGGAGGAGAGAGCTGAGAGGCGATTGTCGAAGGCGGAGAGTATCGAGAGCATATCATCGGCGTCGGATGTGTTGCCGAGTGACTGAACGATGCGATGGGCGGTGGCTAACACCTTGTCCTGGCCGTCGATTGCCGCCGCCATCGCCGTCGATTGGAGTATTGATGAAGGGACGAATTAGGGTTAGGGTTGTTGAATTTGATCGAATTTGGGGAATTATTTGTGAGTGGAACGAACCGTTCAACGGAAATGGTAAAGAAAGAGTGAGTTAGTGAGTGCTTAACGCAACCCTTATCGTGCGCAAATGAGCGCGTTACAGATTGGAAAACTAGTAGTAGCTTTCAGTTTTCTTTTTTTTATTATTACAAATATAAAATATAAAATTACTAGAGTCTTGTTGTAATGGATTTTTATTTTTCTTGTGGTAGATTATTTTTTGGATAAAAACATTGTTTTCCTAAATGAGTATATAAATATTACTCGGAGTAAATAGTAAAAATATATAAAACTTTATGATACAATATATCAATTGGTAAAGTGTTTTTGTTGTGGCATGTGAGAAGGTTCACTTTTTTTATTTTTTTGGAAAAATGAAAACATAAGTGGATTATGTAATTTAATGTTTTGGAAACTATATTTTATCCTTAGTGAATGATTTAAGAGTTATATACTAAGTTTGATGGGAATAGGTTTTTCCAATCAAAGCAAATTGTCCTTTTCTAAAGATAGGGGGTGCTAAAATTAAAAGTTGTTCTTAATATAATATTTTAAAAATAATAATTATGATTTATTTATCTATGATAAACTATATTCCAATTTTATTATAAACTTAGAAGTATTAGTGAAGAAAATCAACATGTCAATAATCATCACGCCTTGTTTTATCATAATGATTTGGAGTTGTTCATTCCCATCCTATCGATGATCAACAATTTCATCAAACTCCGTTAATAAAGAGTAACGGTTGGTTTGGTAAGCTTTATGAGGCTTTGATTTACGAAGTTTATATGGAGTAAGCGTGGGGGGTGGGGGGTGTCAGTGCTTTGGTTACACATATCAATTCGGAGGACCCAATACTCAGTAACAAAAATAATTTGCCTTCCCCTTTTGATTCAGAATATGAGTTGTACAATAAACTTGATTCTATGTAAAATTTCACCTTTAACCATAGCAGCTAGGTTGATGGGCAAATTAAACCCTCTTTTGTTTTTACCTCAACGTCCACAAACTATTTACATGGACTAGTTCTCTCTTGTTCCTCCTTTTTTGCCCTTACCAATGCTTGCCAACAATCTTTGCCTTCTTCTCAATGCTAGGTGTCATTTTTTGCGTCTCTGAATTAAGCTATCGTGTCTCAAATATTTTAAAAATTACGATTAAGGGTTTTTGCCGATGATGGTCGTACTTGTGGGGTATTTGTGGTGGATGGTGGACGAGTGTGTTGGCATTGTTGGTTTGTGAGGAAGATTCGTCGTCAGTCATGAATTGAATTATAATCAAATTGCTTTAGGTCGGTTACCGGTGTGTGTTGGTTGATAGCATAAATTACATTTTTAACCTAACATGATTTAGGGTTACGTAGGCGGAGGGAAAAAAAATACCTTTGCTCCCATAAGTTGGCACCCTCACGCATATGGTCTAGTCATTTGTCACACCACTCTTTTAGTCCAGTAAATTGGCAAAACACTCAATTTAAGTCCCAGGTCGGCAAAATTCCTAAACTTTGTGGTTTTTTGCTGAGGTGGCTTCTCGTTGACTTAAAAGCTAAAAAATTGACATGGAAAAACACACAATTACATGGCATGCCACTTCGACGCTATGTAACCAAATAATAATAAAAAATGAATTGTGGGCTTACAAAAACAAATCTTGAATTAAGAGAAAATCTTACTCTTCATTTCACTTCACTCCCCCCGCAACCCACACCACACCGTACACTTCGCCACTCAGTACTCCGCTAAAATCTGTCCACACTCCGCCATGTTCGCCACCCCTCGATCGACGAATGGCAATGAAGCGCGCACATATAAGTTACTGGACCAAAAAAGACGAACCCACACCCATCTAAGGTAACAATCCCTCGATTTAAACTGCTTTAAAATAAATGTTTATCGTATGTGGTGATACGTTTATCGTTTTTGGTCGAGTGGCGCAGGCAAAACTTCGTTTTGTCGTGCTTCTTTTTCATTGGTCAACCGCGGGCTTCTAGGGAGTGGCGTGTTGTGGTGGATTGTGGCGGAGTGCAGGGAAAGTTTGACGGATTAATGTGTGGCGGAGTATACGGTGTGGCGTGGGTATTGGGGAGTGAAGGAAAATGAAGAGTGAAACTCTTAATTCATGTTATTTTTTTAAGCCTACCTACAATGCATGTTAATTTTTTCAATTATTTGATTACATGATATCCATGTGCATTCATGTAATTGGATTTTTCTTTTCGGGTCAAATCCATAGTTTTTAAGTCAACAGAGAGCCACATCAGCAAATATCGGCGGGTTTAAGGAATTCCGGTGAACTGGAACTAAAAATGAGCGTTTTTACCAACTTACGGGACTAAAAGAGCGGAGTGACAAATTAGGGGTCCAAATACGTGAGGGTGCCAACTTATATGACTAAGCATATTTTTTACCCCGTAGGTGGAGAACCTGAATATGCAAACACCAGTCGATTATTGGAGTTCAGGCTAAAGAATGGTAGATTATGGGAATTGAGATTGGGGAAGAGGACACGTCTCTCTCTTTTATTTTCCTGTTATATATTTAATTAGTAAATAATCAAATATAATTCTTCATTATTATATATCAAAAAAATGGTCTCATGTATTATCTTTTTATGAATTTTAAATAAACACATAAATATTATTATAGAATTAGTAGTTAGTAAAATTCCATGTGAATGTATGAGCAAAACCTCAACTTCTAAAATTTAAATCATAAATATTGATGAATACCTTCAACAAAGAATAAACTAAAAGATTCGTTGTATATTTTAAAATATAACAAGTCGAGGGAAATATATATTATTTGTACGTTCGAGAAAAAATATTCTCCTAGATTGCGCGGTATTATGAACAACTTATTGTATTTCTTGAATCAATCTCTCATACCCTCTTATTCAACAAACATGAAAATTTCATACTCAATCTACCATAATCTATTCATCCACATCAAATAATGTCAATCCCATCATTGAAGAAAAACGTTGCCCAAATAGTAATTGATCAGTATATACAACATCAATTTTATCTCAAAAGAAAAAAAACAAAAACAATAACATCGATTTATCATCTAGATTAAAACGGGCTGAAAGAACGAAGTGAGATTTTTTTTTTTGATAAAATAAGAAAACAAGAAGAGTTACACCATGTCTTTAGCTACTAAGCTAATAATACAATGAGTTGGAGGATTATTCCAAAGGATTTCTCTTCCACTACTATTTCTACCAAAACGCGCCAAAGCGTCGACTACTTTATTCACGGATATTGGAATCCATTTGAAGGTAAAGCTCCATGGCATGTGAAGTAGCCTACGCCACTCATCTACCAAACTTTTATATTCTCGTTGAGGTTCACACTCCCTATTCACAAGTTTAAACACAACCATAGAATCGATTTAAACTTCAATATTGTTAGTTCTCTTATTCCAGGCCAAATTTAAATACAACCATAGAATCGATTTAAACTTCAATGTTGTTAGTTCTCTTATTCCAGACTATCTCCAAACATGTGTGTAGCGCGACCAATTCCACTTCATCAAATGTTTGTGAGTTTAGACAAACATTGAAATCCCACATCCATGAGCCATCATCAGCTCTTAGAAGCCCATCAGTCGTTCTTGTGTTATTGTTCAAGTCGAGTACACCATCAACATTGAGCTTGTACCATCCTTGAATCGGTTTTTTCCAGCCAACCTCCTTAAATGCATTCTTATTCCTCCTTCTTCCCTAGAAAATATCAAGGCTAAGTTGCTTTATTTGGAAAATTCTCCCCTAAACTGAAGTTTCCTGTTTATGAAAAAATCTAGCATTTCTATGCTTCCAACAGATCCAAATAGTAGCCAAAATAATCCATTTATATTTAGCATTTGGCCTGATAACATTCCAAATTTCCAGGTTTTCCAGATTTGATTGCAACCACAGCTCATCAGGTGTTTCATCAAACTTGTATATATCATCAAGATCAATTATCTTTACCCAAATAACTCGAGCTTCCTTGCAATATCTCAACAAATGAAGACATATTTCCTGAACTACATAGAGCACATAGTAGTTAAAGAAGCATGCATGTCGTATCTCACCAGGTTTGTAGTCAAGGGCTCCTCAGCTAATAACCACATAAAATGTGGATCCCGTAACTAGCATCAACTTTCCAAACCTTACTGGTTTTTAATGGTCCATCTCTGAGTTATAACATGCATTTTCTTAAAACATTGATATGCAGATTGACCGGAGAATACACCATTTGAAGATTCAATCCAGAGAACACGATCTTCCTCATCAATCAGCATAATCTGTTTGTTAGTAATATCATTGTTTGTTAGTAATATCACTCAACAACTCATGCAGAAGAATAGTAGTAATGTTCTCCAAGTTCCATTCTCCTGCTTCATCAATCACTTCCTTTAATGTAATATTTTGTTCAAACTGGTGGATCTCAATATTCTCATCACAAAGCCTACCAACACCTCTCCAATTATCATACCATAAAGGGGTCCTAGCCCCATTTCTGAAAATCATCAGCTTAATACATTTCACAATCCCTTTCCGGGTAGGGGTGTCAGTCATCTTCTTAGAATAGTTAGCCAGAGTTTGATTCTTTAGGTACTTGGCATGGATCAAACTGTTCCAAATGGTATCCTCGTTGGACAGAACTTTCCATAAAAGTTTAGCTAGAAGAGATTCATTAGTAGTTCTTGTAATTCTGATGCCAAATCCTCCATCTTTTTTTTTATTGTGTAACCTGATTCTAGTTGACTAAGTGCATCTTTTTCACGTAACATCATTTGACCAGAGAAAATCTTTGTTCAGTTTATATAGCTTGTTGCATACACGATTAGGAAGTGATATTTTCTTCCTTAAGTAAAGCGAGTAATTACAAGTATTAAGGCAACTATGACCGCATAAGATGTTTATAATGGTTTATAATAATAAATTACGGAATTACAAATATGTAACACCTTTTTTCGCTTGTGATGCACACGCACATTCAATTTGAATCATGTTTGCAGTTTTATTTGGGAAAAAGACCCACTAGTATCACAAATTTCGAATATTTCTTGTATCTTTTGTTTTACATTGAAAGCTTTGAGTTGATGTGCTTATTAATAAAAATGACAAATCCGAAAAAACAAAAAAAAAATCAACACCTTTGGACTCAAGTTGTAGTTGATCAAAATAACTAAGCATGAATGTCTAAAAGCATAACGAACTCTCAACTCAATATCAACACCATGTCTTCTTTTTCTTTGCGCTAATAAAACATCATCTTTCGGCCTTGTCCACGGTTCACGAGCCACGTGATGCTTCATTGATGGGGGTATTGTTCTTTTGAGTGGGTTGCACATGTAAACACAAACTTACACGAAAAGATATTGAGAAATCATTCAACAATAAACATATTTTGTAGAAATTAGAAAAACATAAGTATGAGAAGGTTTTTTAGACCTATTAGTTGCAACGAGTTTAAAAGCGATTTTGATGGTATCGAAATTATAAAACGACATATACTGGTGGACTATGGATTGGTATTTTGTATTGTTATCAATTTTTGTGTTTCTAAAAGAACTCTCAAAACTTGCAATATATAGGACTCGTTCATGGCTAAATTAAATTCTTAGATCGCTCTTCGAGGCTTAAAGTCCATGGAATTTTATCTCCTGATTTGGATCATACACTCGAAGTACAAAGGGGTTGAGCTTATTGCGCTCCAAGCTATTAAATTACCTAACTTACTTATTAGTTTTTGCTACTGCATACACATTATTTTTTAGTATTACTGAAATGAAAGATATTTATGGCATTTTCTAGAAAAAAAAAAATTGTGAAGTAGTTCTTAACTTTTTTTTTTGTTTTTTGGACTCGAAGTAGTTCTTAACTTAATATTCCTCGGGTTTGACAATAAACATCACATTTGTCATCAACGATCCATGAATTTTTATTTAGGCTTTTTATTAATATTCTATGTTTAATTTTGAAATCTTATATTATTATTTTCATGTGTTGCAATATATTGAAGGTCTTGTGGAGACTATTATATGAATAATATGTAAGATAATTTTATTGAATACATTGTTATTTTTTTTAACTATGTTAAATTGATAGTGGCCCAAATGACACTTTAGCTCCTGAATTACTTCTTTTTCTCTTTCTCTTTTTATTTTTCCCAAACGTTATGGACTTACACCGAATGCTTTTTGAACACAATTAGTTAGTAAGAAGAAGAAAAATTTTAGGTAAGTTTTCAAGGCTTTTAACCTTCACGTTTGGCCATGTTATTAGGCTTCTTCATTTATTTGTACTAAAAAGTCAATTTATGTATCCAAATTGAGATTTGCGCACTAATTGCCCCTACTCTAGAGGTTGACGACAAATGCGACTTTATAACGGGCTAAGTTGCAAATAACAAGATATTGGAAATTGTTGGAGCAAACTTCTAAGTAAGGGGGTGTTTGCTAGAGCTTTTAAAAGTAGCTTATGAGTTTTAAGTCACTAGAAGCATTTATTTTGTGTTTGCAATGCATGTTTTCTATTTATATATCCCTTAAATTTCTCTAAACGTCATATTTTAGCCTTAATTAATTAGAAAGATATCTCATGATTTCTCTCTTTCTTTATTTACATGATACTCTCTATATTTTTAAATTGAGGCATTTTTAAGAGTAATAAATTAATTATAAAAAACCAATGAAAGAAAAAATTTACTTAATCTTCATGTAGGAGGGTCCATGTCCATCCACATATATTTAGTTCGTTATTTCATTCTGGCTGCTTTAAGTCGAATCTTTGTTCTCGGTAGTTGATTCAGAGCCCCCAGTTTGACCCACTTCTCTTACTTCTTTTATGCGGACATCAAAGTTGAGGCAGGATTCTAGTCAACAGTTGACCCAACATCATTGTCATCACTTAAAGAGCCGTAATGAAAAAGAAGAGATTTTTTTTTTTACTTAACAACATGTACGACATAATTTTACTAACATTATTCAGATAAAGTTATACTTTCTAAAAATAAATATTTACACCAAATAAATTGTGCAATGTAATGTAATAAGTGTATATATTAATTCAATTATATTCAAACTAAAACTATTTACTTTTAAATATAACCTCATTGTGTAAGTAAGAGTGAAACGTTAATATTTTGTATATTTTAAATAAGAGTAATTAAATATTTTTGCATTTTGATCAATATTCAAAGGCTGCTTTTCACTAGCTATTCCAAACACCGCAAAACTATTTTAACTGCTTTAAGTAACTTTTAAAAATACATTTGAAAACACTTAATCCTTAAAGTCAAACACGACTTTAAGTAACTTCAAGTAAAAATTATGAATAAGTAGCTTTCATAAGCTCTTGCAAACACCCCTAAGTTGAGAGCATCGTGTTAAATAACGAGAATCGATAAAAATGTAAGAACTTGATGGAGTTATGAGAATCTTCAAAGAAATTACTAGGAAGTTAAGAACTACTAGAGTTAGAAGAAATTTCAAAAAACTATACAAATGTATTGAAACTCATTCACAATTGTTAAATTAAATTAGTTTTAAACGTCTATTAAGGAGGTGTGCTAGTATAAATAGGATAGAATATTAACTGTAAATCATCAGAGTTGTGAATAAAGTAAAATATTATTCATAAGCAAACTTAACAAACCTCAATTTTGTAACGAGGATCAAGGACAACAAATACTAAAATTATGCTATACTCGTCCTAATACTTATCAAAATTCTGTTTTATTTTTCTTGTCATATCTTTGATAATTGGATCTCCACTTTTCAAAATATTATGTATCTCTACAATGGGTTGTCCACACATGCTTTAAAATAGAGATCCAATGTTAGCTAGTGAGTACAAACAAAAAAGGTTGCAAGAATTCAACAATTTTCTCCAACATTTTTCATTCGTCAAAAGACCTACAAGACTCGTATACCGCAATTAAAAAACTCATATGCATAAATGCATCTATGCAACGGGGCTTTACGTAGCATCACATCCGTGGTATTCCATTTAATGGATTGATCTTGTGTCAACTTTTTATTCTCATTTATATTCAACCTCTTTATAACATCCAAATTGATGGAGATATGGCTGAGAATGATGTTCGATCGCTCTGGATCAAGGGATTTGCGAGACTTTATGGAAGAGAATTATCTCTACTTTTGCTTTGACCACACGAGACAATGATATTAACATTTTGAAACGATAGATGAATTTTATTGTCGTCGACACTATTGTTGAGTAAGATTTCGTGTTAATATTTGTGCTTTGGCTTCTTTTATGCATACATAAGTATTCCATGTCCTTCCAGTGTAGACTAATATGAGATTTTTTCTGTGTATGTTTTCAATCCATGGTACTTGTGTGTGCGTGTCCCTTCATATACTAATGTCTAATGTCTAATGATAATCGAATAATATTTTCTGCATGAATATGTTGATGTTGTAAACATCAATGTTGTAAACATCAATGTTTGTTGGGGTTTGGGAAGATGATTTTTGCTTCTTTATTGAATATAATCTTGTTTGGCCAGTTAAAGTCAATGTTTACAATTATCGTTTTACTTCTTTAAAGTTAGTGCAACGTTGATTAATATGTTGATGTGTTACAACTTGTATCTGCGAATGTAATATGTAAAAGCAAACAAACACATAAGCACTAGAGGTATGGCTTGCTAGAGTTCAGAACTCGTGCAACCGCAAGAAATGTATTGCCAAACTTCAACGGTAAACAAATGCCCAAGTCTGATCGGAAGTATCGTATGAACTAGCTTCGCGTGGTTCTTGGGTTCAACATGGAGACGACAGTTGTGAGCACACTTTGGTTGGGAATGATGTAGTCCATCCTTCGTTGGATTTGACCGTCGCGGTTTACACATGGCGAGTGAAGAAAGTTTGATCAGTTTGTGTCTCTTTGAAATCATGGACACACCTAGTTTCTTTTCGGAAAACTGATTCAGGTTTATGCAGATGGAAACAATGGCGCGATAAGGATTATTCTGGACGTTCTCAATAAAATCAAGCATACGATGGCTCTCTTTGAAGTGTCTCGTGGATGATTATTACTTGATCGTGCACTTGCAAACATGTAGACGCAGGGTTATATTCATATTATTTTCATTACAAACACGCAAGTTGTCAGGGAGTGACCGTATCAGTCAGTAATTTTGTAGAAGTTTGAGAAACACTGACTACTTTTCTTTACGTTTCAGGCAAGCTACGTGTATGATCTGAAGTGATAATACAATATGAAGGGGTGAAAGAAACCTTAACCATGGTCGACCATTTTGGATGAGCGTGAAAACACAAAGCGTAACCAGGATTATGTATATAGAGGGAAAAATGAGAAAAACGAAAAAAAATATTGGGAGGATAATTTGCAACAGTGAAATTAGAAAATTAGGTTAGAAGAGGGGGAAATGGTAAATTGGAATCTGAATAATTTTAGGAGGGACAATTTTTTGGTAACATAAGTAATACAAGACCTAAAATCTTAGCCTAATTTTGACAAATGTGGATGAAAAGAGCAGTAGTGGCCTTTTAACGGTTGGTGGCTTAACCTTGTCGCTTTAAGAATCTCATAACCGATTGAGAAGACTAAGCCTGCTCTGCATATATTTCATCGCTATTTTCACAAAGAGAATACAAAATGTGTTTTTTGTTTTTCTAGACTCGCGAGAATTATCATGTAAGAAAACTAAACTAAGGCCTACAACCTAAAATGTTTGGTTAGAGTTCGTTTATATTGTATACACATTCCTATCTAAAAATTTCTTTTACAGAAACCATTAATTTCCTTTAAAACCTAATTTAATAAAAAATTATTGACAAATAACACCCACAACCACAAGGACTGAAATTCAATATACATGGCCCATCGACGCAATGACCGTGTTACCCTCCAATTCAACAGTACCACTCACTATAAATCATTTTGGCGTCTGTTTCTCTTTCTATTGAAGGTCAAATAAATATAAACCCTAAACCCTAATTTCATCACACTCACACACAAAATCCTCCTCCCCTTCCGCCGCACAATTTCACGGCGGCGCTATGGCTTTATACCTACTGTACGAGTCAGCTTCCGGTTACGGACTGTTCCTCGCGCACGGAATCGATGAAATTGGACAGAACACGGAGGCGGTTCGCACCTCTGTTTCGGACCTCAACCGGTTCGGTAAGGTGGTTAAGCTCGCCGCTTTTAGTCCCTATGAGTCCGCTCTTGATGCCCTAAATCAATGCAACGCCGTTTCTGAAGGTAAGCATTTGATAATTTGTATGTGTTTGTGTTGTGAAGGAGTTGTTTTTTGAATGTTGTTGTTGACTGTGTGTTTAGGACAAATGACTGATGAGCTGAGGAGCTTTCTGGAGGTTAATTTACCTAAGGTGAAAGACGGAAAGAAGCCGAAGTTCAGTTTGGGTTTGGCGGAGCCGAAGCTCGGTTCGCATATCTACGAGGTGACGAAGATTCCGTGCCAGAGCAATGAGTTTGTGCTCGAGCTTCTCCGTGGCGTGCGTCTGCATTTCGCCAAGTTCATTGAGAACTTGAAGGTTTGTGATTTTAATGGCTCTTATGATGTTTAGTAGGAAGGTGAAGATGTGGTGTATGTTTTCGATTGATTGACGTGTTGTTTTGATTGAATGTTAACAGCCTGGTGATTTGGAAAAGGCCCAACTTGGTCTGGGTCACAGTTACAGTAGAGCTAAGGTGAAGTTTAACGTTAACCGTGTTGACAACATGGTTATTCAGGCAATTTTTATCCTGGATACTCTTGATAAGGATGTCAATTCATTTGCCATGAGAGTGAGGTATCTTTCTTCGGCTGCTTGCTTATGACGTGTGGGCGAATTTCTTGGGCTACGGCTATTTATAAATTAAATATGTCTATTCATTATAAGCATGGGATTAAATGTAGCCATCTATTTATATTTCTCTCAATATTTACGCAGAGAATGGTACTCATGGCATTTTCCCGAGCTAGCGAAGATTGTTAATGACAACTATCTGTATGCCAAAGTTGCAAAATACGTTGATGACAAATCTCAGTTGTCTGAGGACAATTTGGCTGGCCTAACAGACATAATTCAGGATGAAGATAAAGCAAAAGAAGTCATAGAGGCTGCTAAGGCATCCATGGGTAAAGTTTCTGATCCTTGCATATCTGAATGCTTCGGTTTCTGTATTAACATGCATTTTTTTGGTCCACAGGACAGGATTTGTCACCCATAGACTTGATTAACGTCAAGCAGTTTGCTCAAAGAGTGATGGACCTTGCTGAGTACAGGAAGAAGCTTTTTGATTATCTTGTTTCTAAAATGAATGACATTGCACCCAATTTGGCTGCATTGATTGGTGAAGTCGTCGGTGCACGCTTGATCTCGCATGCTGGCAGTTTGACAAACTTGGCTAAGTGCCCTTCCTCAACCCTTCAGATTCTTGGAGCTGAGAAGGCTCTCTTTAGGTACGTTCAACAAATGCACCTACTCATTTTATAGCATCCATGAATGTCTATATTTTTTTGTTTGAGTTGGTCTTGCCAAATTTAAGTGTCTTAATGGAATACTTTTTCTCTTTCTCAGCTGATCCTTGTTAATTATTTTTATAGGGCATTGAAAACCCGTGGGAACACCCCAAAATATGGTCTTATATTCCATTCATCATTCATTGGCCGTGCATCTGCTAAAAATAAAGGAAGGATGGCTCGCTATCTTGCTAATAAGTGCTCTATTGCCTCCCGTATTGACTGTTTCTTAGGTAGACAAACATGTTGTATCATTGTTGATCCTCAGCTTGTTATAAAAAAATGATATTATCATTGTCGGACAAAATTTACTGAGAAATCTTACTTTTTTGTAGATAAAAACACTACTGCTTTTGGAGAAAAGCTCCGTGAGCAAGTGGAAGAGCGGTTAGAATTTTACGACAAGGGTGTTGCTCCTCGCAAAAATATAGACGTGATGAAATCTGCTATTGGTGATCTTGATAACGAAGGTTGGTCAATAGCTGGAATACATTACTTTGATGTTCATTTGTCTGCCAGTTATGAAAAGAAAACGAAAATACTAATTAAGATTAATATTGAAAATTCAATCTGGGAACATACAGGTGCAATATTTGTAATGCTTCTACTATAAAGTTTGGATTTGTACTACAGGATTCACATAGTTGTGTTCTGTTCTGTTCTGTTTGTCGTAGTTGTCTTGATTGTTTGTATGAGTGCCCTGGTTCAGCTGATGAACCACTTAAAATCCACCTTTGATTTTTCCTCTGAAAAGTTGGTGATGTACATGACACTGCTCTCAGATTCATTGTAAAGTCACTTGGCGTTTTGATTGTTTTGTTTCAGTTTTTTTTTGTAGTTGATTTGTTTCCATCTATATACTCTTACTTGCCTCATATTCTCTCTGCCAAAAAATCACTATACATTTTTCAACCTATTTGAAAGTATTATGTGTTGTCTTTTCTTCATTTTATTTTTTGCATGTAACACGCATTTGTTGTTTACCTTTGAAAGATGATGAGCCTACTGCTGTTGTGAATGGAGAAGCTGATGAGGAGCCCAAAACTGACAAGAAGAAGAAAAAGAAGGAGAAGCGAAAGTTGGAAGATGATGAAGAGCCAATAAAGAGTGAGGTAAATGGAGCCAGTGTAGAAGATGGAACTGCTAAGAAGAAGAAAAAGAAGAAGAGTAAAGATGAAGTTATGGAGGATGTTCCGGCCGTCACTGAAAGCAAAAAGAAGAAGAAAAAGAAGTCACGGACTGAAGACAGTGATTAGGTTTTGGTAAGAAAATCCCATGTGGAGAAGAAAAACTTAATTCAGTTCTTGCCTTTTCATCTGTGCACTAAATAGTATGAACTATGAAGATCTACAGAAAATTTTGTTTAGTTGTAGTAATGTTCGTCTTTCGGTTCTGGTGTTTGTCTTTGATTATTAGAAGTTTCTGTTATTTTCTGAAGGCAGGAAATCTTGGATATTCTGTAGGTTTATATGTTCAAGCTAAATTGGATCTGTTAATCTAGTTTGTACTCAATACTATGTCATCTATTCTATTAAGCAGTAAGTTTTATATGATGGTTCATGTAAATTAGTTGTTTGTAGCTTCGAATCAGGCCGCCTGCTTGATATTCCTTAGGGATAAAATACGGCATCTGAGTACAAAATGTTCTACTTTATATTTTGTTGAACTCTTTTAAATCAAATCTCAATTAAGGTACTCTTTACAGTACTTAAATTTGATCTGTAAATTCAGAAGTGTTCGCGTCTGAATGCAACACGACGAGAAAGAAGACTAGATCGAGATTATTTCTTCAAGCTTCCTAATCAATGTCTTTGATTACTCTGACAAGAAAAATGGTATACGTTTTGATTTTCATAGAAGAATGTAAAACGAATGTGTGGCTTCGTCAAAATGTGGAATTCATAAACCTAATAGTTCAATTTAGTATCGGTTTTGTTACAATGTGACTTTAAATTGTTTGTGTTCGATATAACATAAAATGAGCTGGTTGCGCGATATAAGACATGAAATTCATATTATAAGAAACATCCTACGACTAGCCAATATAAGATAATACCTTATCTTGTTAATTCTTACATGGGAAAATCACAACACTAGTTCATTAATTTGGCACTTTTTGATATTAACTTGTTAAGTTAAGTAGGTAGACCTCATCAATTTTAGTTACTGAAGGTGGCACCACACCTCAATGGCAGTCATATTCGACTTTTTTGGGCGTAACTAAAAATTATGGCTAAAAATGATCAAAATTGAAGTTTTGTGCCAACTTAAGTGACTGAAAATTGAAATCCGTCTATTTAACAACTTAAGAGCAAGATTTGGGAAAATTATTTCAGTGTTGGACGATGATTTGATAGAGTCAATTAGGTCATTAACATTAATGTTTGATTGAAATGAAATTACAAATCATATTTAATTAGATTAATAAAGTTCCGAAATTTAATTTAATTTAGTCCACCACCACGTAAATAATAATAATAATATAAATAATGACTAGGCCCATAATAATTGGACTGGGGCTAAAACCCATGGACACCCTAAATAAATCTGTCCTTTGTTCGTACTCGTACCAACTACCAACAACAACCTCATCCTGCTTACTTTTGAAGCATAATTCGGAAATCAAAATCACAAGCAAAGTATTTTAATTTTATTTTTTTCTCTGTTAAATTTATAAATTCTTTTCTTCTCACCAAACCACGCCCCAAATAAAGAGAGAGAGAGAGAAAGTATGGCGTCGACGAATCTGGAGGATGTGCCGTCGGTGGATCTGATGACGGAGCTCCTCCGCCGCATGAAGTGCTCCTCCAAACCCGACAAACGTCTCATCCTCGTCGGTAAACGCCGCTCTTTTCTTTTTTCTTTTCTCAATTTTACCAATGCTAGTTGATTTAATGCTGGATAAATGCTGTTGATTTAACGCAAAGTTTGATTCTTTACGACATTGGTGTCGCTAATGCCGGCAATTTCATTAGTTCGTAGTGTAATTTGTACGTTTTGTTACGTTTCTACTGACAATTTTGTACTTTTGTTGTAGTAGTTTAGTTAAATATGAAAGTAATATAGTGGTTAGTCATACAGACTTGGGCATAGTTGATTTATTTGTTAGTCGAACAAAAAAATGCGGTTATTATTACCTGTAATGTTTTGGGGGCTCTTTTGCATTATGGTATTACGAAATGCGGAGTTTTGTTGGACGAAGAGATGGAGGGTGATTATGGAAATTACTCTTTTGTAGCTTGTTTATGAATTGCCGTCTCATCTAAAGACTCGAGCTTTGTTGAGAGATTAGACATTTATAGTTCTGTATATATTTTCCATCATCCTGCTTGTTTTATGTGGATTCATGAGTTCGTGTGTAAGGAGTTTGGGAAGCTCAGATTTGTAAAGCCGATTAGGATTGGCTAATATTCTTGGTGTTGAGATTTTATAATTGTATCTCGATCTTGTATATTCAAATATTGTGGTGACACCCGTTCTCGAGAGTGCATTATGAAAAACTAGGTGTTATGTTTTAGGTCTCTTGTGCATCGTCTTTGAAGAATAGTCTCCAGTTTTTTTGCCGAATGTCATTTTACCATGCTGTGTTGTATTATTCTAATCATTGTATTATCAATCTGGTGTTGCAGGTCCACCAGGGTCGGGGAAAGGTACTCAGTCACCGCTAATTAAAGATGAATTTTGTTTGTGCCATCTGGCTACTGGCGATATGCTAAGGTCTGCCGTTGCTGCCAAGACTCCTCTAGGGATTAAGGCCAAAGAGGCAATGGAAAAGGTTCGGACTGCTTTTTCTTCTTCAACCTAAGATGATGAGTACATCTTGACATAATTGTCTCACTTGGTTTAACTTTTCAGGGTGAACTTGTGTCTGATGATTTAGTTGTTGGGATAATAGATGATGCTCTGAAAAAGCCTTCTTGTCAGAAGGGCTTTATTCTTGATGGTTTTCCTAGGACAGTTGTTCAAGCACAAAAGGTCAAGGCCATTACTTACAAAGTTACTGTTTCGGTTAGCTTGTAAGTGTTATTTTCTGAAATATGCTTTTGTTTTTTTATATTCAGCTTGACGAGATGCTTGAAAAGCGTGGAGTTAAGGTTGACAAGGTTTTGAACTTTGCGATTGATGATGCTATCTTGGAGGAGAGAATTACTGGTCGTTGGATCCACCCTTCTAGTGGTCGTTCGTACCATACAAAATTCGCGCCTCCTAAAGTTCCTGGTGTTGATGATGTAACACGTTACCTTTCCTTTTTCTGTTGTTTCATATGAGATTGCTTTCTTAATCAGTCAATATTACTTGCTATGGATTCTTTTGGAGATTGACTAGTTCTGTGTTATAGAGATGAATATAAATTATTTAGTATTTTTTGTTGGCAAATTCTAGTTACCTGGACTTTAACATCAATATGCCTAGTAGTAATCTTTGGTCTCTGTTGCAAGAACTGATTGAAGTTTGTTATTTTTAAAGATAACCGGAGAGCCTTTGATCCAACGTAAGGATGATACTGCAGCTGTTCTGAAGTCAAGGCTTGAGGCTTTTCACAGACAGACCGAACCGGTATGTTTTTCCCATCATTTGCTAGATGTTCTGGCTAATATCAGTGGCTCTTTTTCTGTATGAATTATCTTACGTGTCTACTTTGGTAAACACTGCACCCATAGATAAAAATAGAAAAATAAATTTAGGATGTAATATGCTAAATGTCTATTTGCATGCATTTCATGTTACAGGATTGATGGTTTCAAGTTCTTTATCCTTAAGTTTGTAAATATGCTGTCGTATCTAATGTTATTTGTCGTCTTTTAAAGATACTTATGCTACTTTACATATGCTTCGTTTTGGTGGCATATTCGTTGAACAAATGAGAAGTTTATAGTTAACCAGTATTTCCATGGAACTCCATCTTGTTTGGTAACTAAGCATTCTGTATATTGTAAAGTTCGATTCGATTGTTAACCCCATGTTGTGTTGAATACTGCAATTGTTACCAAAATCTCTGAAGCAACGAATCGCACTATAACTTATGCTACTGGATATTTTTTCATAAAAAAAAGCCACTTGTGGTCAGTCTAAACCTACTTTTAAGAATTATCTCTTCCCTTCCCAACTTGCCAGGGAAAAAAGAAATTGAGGGGGATAGCCTGAGTTATTAGAGCCATTTCCTTTTAGTGCTGTATGTACTTGAGCAAAAGTACAGTTATGTTCAATCTGTTACACCACTTATATGAGTTTATAAACCAAGCCAGAAGTGCATGCTATAAAAATTCTGTGTTTAAATACCAGTTTGAGGAAAATGTCGCTTACACTTTATTAGTTGGTCATACGGAGAACCATGTTATGCTGGACTACCACAAGTTGCCATAATGACTCGTGTATTTGATTTACAGCATTCATAATCATGTAACATATGATATGCATGAACCATTAGTAAAATAGCTTTACATAAATCCAAATGAACTCTTTGGTACCACTTCACACGGCTAGAACTTGAGCATGAAAAATGGAGACTGTTTTATAGGATTTCATATTAAAAACGGCTGCATGTGATGCTGCTGAATCTTTTTTGATGGGAACAACTTATGTCCTGCTAAGTTTGTTCGACCAAAAAGATGGAAATTACTTGTTCACATAGTTTTTCTCATCCAGGATGAACTGTAGGGAAAGTGAAGGTTCTTATCAATTTGTGTGGCCATGTGGGCCAGGGGAACTAACTTGCAACTTCTAGTTCATTAGGATAATGTTATAAAAATAACCATTTGTGATGCTATATTGTGCAAGGGTATACCACAAGAACGCTCTTGACATTTGTTAAAATTGCAGCACTTGTTTTGTTTAAAAATAAATTCCCTTTTGGGAGATGTGGGCTAAAACATGTTGAGATTGTCTCATGGTGCTTGGATACTATTCTGGGCAATACTACTATAATCTCTCACTCTCCCGACTAGACTTTTTAAGAGGAACCTGGAGGGACTTCTAGTGTCTTTAATTTTTACCAAAAATGATGAGAATAATAGAACTCTGATTACAACTCTTGATTCTGTGATTGTAAATGAGTTATGGACCTATGAAATCTATGAATCTTGGTTCGTCTCTTAATATATGTGGCTTAAATTATGACTTTATCTATCTTACAATTTGGTCCGTCCTTCTGTGTGCTGAATCATACCATATGCCATTGACATGAAATTTAGTGTTCGATTAAATTTATCAGTGAATAACTTTACCTGGGTGGTGTTGTGTGAGTGCTTCGGCTTGGTGATGCATTGCGGTACTTCCGATGACCTGAAACGATGTGTTAGTCATAAGTCAAAAACTTTGAGTTGGTGAATAACAGTTTTATGTTTGCCAACTCGAAGCTATTCTCTTGGTGAAACTGTTTAATGCTGTTACTTTTGTGAACTCAGATTAGCGCACTATTGCTAGCCTACTTTAGCTAAATCTAACCGATATTATTTCATAATTCGATGTTTATAATCATGTGCAGGTTATCGACTACTACACGAAGAAAGGCATAGTAGCCAGCCTTCCAGCAGAGAAACCTCCTCAAGAGGTCACAACAGAGGTGAAGAAGGCACTCTCCTGATTTAGGGGAAGGTCTGCGAGGACTTTTTTGTTCCCTTTCTCATTGTATTCTGATCTTTTTTCCAAACTTAAAGGCTCGTGAACTACATGTTTTGTTCAGTTGAAGCTTTGAATTTATTCCATATTTGTCGACATGTTTAAAATGAGATACAAAATAATTTTGGCAACTTCTAAATATATTATGTTTATGATTTTTACATTGTCTTAAACTCTTTAATTACTTTATGGCTGGTTTGATCACAATTTGAACGAGAGTCCTAAGTGAATCCGATTTCTCCTTTTGATTGTTTGAATAAGGGTCAAGGGAACATTACCTACTTGCGTTGGTAGACTCGATGATGTGTTTTTGCGACCAATTGTTCATCAACTTACAAATTCATCGGTGACAAATCTACAATACAGAGTTGTTCAGAAAATGAGAAAAAAAGAAAAGAAAAAAAAAACTTATCGACTGCCGCTATTGGACAACTACGTTGAGTGCCTTAATTTTGAACTGGACGTGCCTTGTTCACCTCTCAGATGACTAGAAAGACTAATAAGCAGATGAAAGAAAATGAATTGTGCCTATAAAGAAAGACACACACGGTCTAGCAAGAATAAAACAGTAACCAAAACGATGTCCGACTACATTCCACCGGAGATCATACTACATACTACAGATCCTCCACAATCTTCCGGCGAAATCTTTAATTAGGAGGTTCACAATAAAATTGTGTGCAAAAGCTGGAGTTCAATTATAACAAGCTCCTCCTTCGTCTTCTCCGGCCACAGAATTCTGGGTTATTGCCTCGGCATCGTGTGCTTATCACAGACAGGCAACCTATTTTTCTGTGGAATCCTTGTGTTGTGTCAATAAATATTTCCTTTTACCAGAGCCCATCATCAATCCAGAACGCCCCTACTTTTGTGCTTGGATTCGGGTACGATTTCAAGGTTGTGATGGTGGTTTACCATAAAACAAATATGATCTTCTGGCGGAGGCCGAGGTTTTTTCACTTAGAACGAGAAAGTGGCGATGGTTGTGAGGCGAGGCGTATTAATATGGTCAAAGCCTTCTCAACTTCTCTTGAAAGAGACTGTGCATTGGCTCGGGTACAACAATTCTAATGGAATAATATACACTAGTTAGTTCAATTCTAGCATTTCGACTTGGGCAGGAGGTGTTTGATGAAATTCTGCTTCCAGATGACTTGTCAAGGGTACCTGTTACTAGGTTGTCTCTCAGGATCACTCGCGGGGTGGCCTGTTACAAGGAAGATTTAGGTGAAATATGTATTGGGATGTTTGGTCCATGAAAGAATATGGGGTTGAATCGTCTTGGGCTACATGGTATCCCTTTATTCCTACGTTACAAAGGGATGAGGAATATAGTGGCATTATGGAAAGGGGGTGAAGCTTTGCTTTGGCGGCTTTTCAGGGAATTGGAATGGTTGCTTATGATTTAAAGAATCTGGAGACTAGAAATATTGGAATTCAAGGGAACACACACGCATTTCATGTCGAGAATTATGTTGAAAGTCTGGAGTTGCTGAGAGGTGAAAGTGACAAAGGAGAAGAGTTGTTGAGTGAAACTGTTGAAGGGTGAATTCAGGGCTTGTGAAAACTCAAGTGGTTGAAGGGTTTGAACATGATTTGAAGTTTAGTGAAGAGATTGTTGAATTGCTTTGATGTTGACCTTTTTATTCCCTTTGATGTTGGTATTGTCAAAATATTTATATTTGTTTGATGCTTCCAATTCACAACAAACATATCATTGATTAGTCGGTCATACTGTGAGGAAAATGTAACTAAGACCTTATTAGTTGGTCATACTATGAACCAAGTTATGCTGGACTACCACAAGTTGTTAAAAAGGACTCTTGTGTAATTGATTTACAGCACTCATGATCATGTAAAAGCTGATATGCACAAACCATTAATAAAATAGCTTTGCATAAATCCTAATGAACTCTTTGGTAACAGCCAACTGGCTAGAACTTGACCATGAAAATGGCTCTGTTTTGTAGGATTTCATATTACGGAAGGCTGGATGTGATGGTGATAAATTTTTTAATGCGACCAGCTTATGTCCTGCTATATTTGTTCCACCTGAAAGATGGGAATTCTACTTAATATCACATAGGTTTTGTCACCGGTATGAACTGTAGGGAAAGAGAAGGTTCTTGTCGATTTGTGTGGGCTGGGGGAAAGAACTTGCAACTTCTAGTTCATTAAGATAAATAAATAATATTATGAAGATAGCCATTTGTGATGCTGTATTTTGTAAGGATATACCACAAGAATGCTCTTGACATTGGTAGATGTGGGCTAAAAATTGTGAGATTTGTCTCACGTTACTTTGGGAACTATTTGGTCAATTCTATGATAATCTCTCACACTCTCCCCAACAAGACTTTTTAAGAGGAACCTAGAAGGATTTCTAGTTCTTAGCCTCTGCTGAAAATGATGAGAATAATAGAACTTGATTACAACTCTTAATATTGTGGTTGTAAAAGGGTTATGGAGCTATGAGATACATGAATCTTAGTTTGTTTCTTATATATGTAGCTTAAATTATGAACTTTATCTATTGTACAATCTGGTCCTCCGTCATGCATGCTGAATCATATCGTATGCCATTGACATGAAATTTACTGTTTGATTAAATTTATCAGCGAATAATTTACCTGGGTGGTGTTGTGTGAGTGCTTCGGCTTGCTGATGTGTTGTGGTACTTCCGATGACCTGAAACGATGTGTTAGCCAAAAGTCGAAAACTTTTAGTCAGTGAATGACCACAGTTTTATGTTTGCCAACTCGAAGCTTTTTTCTCAGTCAAACTGTTAATGATGTTACTTTGTGAACTCAGACTAGCGTACTATTGCTAGCCTACTTTAGCTAAATCTAACCCAAAATATTTCCTAATTCAATGTTTTATAATCATGTGCAGGTTATCGACTATTACACAAAGAAAGGCATAGTAACCAGCCTTCCAGCAGAGAAACTTCCTCAAGAGGTCACAGCAGAGGTGAAGAAGGCACTCTCCTGATTGAGGAAGGTCTGCCAGGTCGTTTTTGTTACCTTAGTCATTGTTTTTTGATCCTTTTTTCCAAACTTAATAAAGGCTCGCAAACTACATATTTTGCTCAGTCGAAGCTTTGAATTTATGCCATATTTGTCGACATGTTTAAAATGAGATACATAATAATTTTGGCAACTTCTTTCTGGAGCTAAATATACTTTTATGATTTCTACATTGTCTTAAACTCTTTAATTACTTTATGGCTGGTTTGATCACAGTTCGAACCAGAGTCCTAAGTGAATTCGATTTCTCCTTTTGATTGTTTGAATAAGGGTACATGATACAAGATAGTATCTAAAATTAAGATCCTAATTCGAGTTTAGGAAGACTCCAAGAAAAAGGGATGAGAAATTAGAGAAAATTAAACAAGTACTTAATTTATTTCTTACTAATTATGCTTACAACGTAGGCTTTAAATAAGAAAAGAGGAAGACTAAGTAATCCATGTTACAACGTTAACCAACAAATAAGGGATTAGGATGACTAAATCTCTCCACTACTCGACTACCACACGTATAGCAACTGACTTAATTAGATAACTAATGCTGCGAATAAAATAATAACAATAACAATGATAACACTAACTTAGAATTAATGAAATAATACTTGGGCCTCTAAATAATATAACATGCAGTCCAATTAGGGTGGTTGCCTTGTACTTCTGGGTTTAGAATTACTAAGGCCCGTATCATCCCTCCCTCCTAGAGACAACGCTTTGTCCTCAAAGCCGGAAATATTTTTTGATGAGTGAGGTAGGATTTGTGCAGCCAAATCAGGACCGGTCTCCCATAACAAGTCTAGGTCGGGTTCATCATCCCCCAAAAGGGTGAAGAATTGTGCCCCCTTACACTGGTGGCCAGGTCCGTACTTTTCGTCGCCATTAAAGCAAAGGCCCTTGGCCCTATGAGCCTGCATTTTGGAGTTCGTGAGTCGGCGTATGGGAAGTTGCGCGGGGGGGGGGGGGGGGGGGGCACGTGGCACGGGTAAGGCCATTGCCGGAGAGTGCAAAACAACAGTATGTTGGGTTGGATTGCCCAATCGAGGGTATGGCATATCAGGGGGTGCGTCTTGGATTTTGTCCTCAACGAGTTTAGCAAGGGAAATAACCTGCTCAATGGAAGTGGGGTGCAATATTGCGAGTTCCACGCGAATATCCTTACGCAAACCCGAAAGAAAACAATTCAAAATGGCTTCGGCACTCAAACCGGTAACAAAGTTACAAATTTGTTCAAATTGAACCTGATATTCGGCAACCGTGCTTGTTTGTCGTAGTTTGAAAAGAGCATCTTGATGATTGTCGTATGACGAAGGTCCAAAACGAACGGACAAATCACGAACAAATTTGTCCCACGTATTTAACAAAAAAATGTGATGCATCCACTTATACCAACTTAACGCCTTTCCTTTCATGCGTATGGAAGCAAGTTGTAACCGTTGGTCATTTGGAATTTAGTATAGAGTGAAATATTGATCTGCTTGGAACAACCAATCTAGTGGTTCCGTGCCATCAAACATAGGTAAGTCCAATTGTTGAGGTTTGGGTTGTTGAAAGAGGGGGTTTGGTGGGTGGTTTAATGGGTTTGTTGAAGAGTGTGGGCTGTCTACATGGTAATGTGGTGGTGTTTGTGGGTTTGGGTTAGGAGAAGTGGATGTTTGGATCGGTTTTTGATGCATTTGACGCATCTCAGCCATGAATTTGGCCATGTTCTCGTCGTGCTGCTGGTTATGCAAGGCTTGATTTTCAGCTAATTGAACATACTTTTTGTTCAATTCGACTAACTCAACTTGGAGATTGCGTATAGCTTCATTTTGCGATTCATCGGATGCGGATTGTGATTGAGTTTGTGGTTTAGGAGGCATGATTATATGGGAGGATTTGCGAGTGCAAGATGAAAGCACAAATGATACAAGATAGTATCTAAAATTAAGATCCTAATTCGAGTTTAAGAAGACTCCAAGAAAAAGGGATGAGAAATTAGAGAAAATTAAACAAATACTTAATTTATTTCTTACTAATTATGCTTACAATGTAGGCTTTAAATAAGAAAAGAGGAAGACTAAGTTATCCATGTTACAATGTTAACCAACAAATAAGGGATTATGATGACTAAATCTCTCCACTACTCCACTACCACGTATAGCAACTGACTTAATTAGATAACTAATGCTGCAAATATAATAATAACAATAACAATGATAACACTAACTTAGAATTAATGAAATAATAGCTGGGCCTCTAAATAATATAACATGAAGTCCAATTAGGGTGGTTGCCTTGTACTTCTAGGTTTAGAATTACTAAGGCTCGTATCAGTACATTACCTTGTGTTGGTAGACTCGTTGATGATATTTTTGCGACCAATTATTCGTTAACATTCAAATTCTAGGTGAAAATCTATATTATAGTTGTCTTAATAAATGGTTTATTTATTTGAATTTTGCTCTTTTCACCAGGTAACTAAATGTCAAATATCACAAGATTTTGATATAGTGTTTTTGAGCTTGCAACAATTACCATTCACCGAACTTAATTGGATCTTAACCATCATCGTATCGCTAATCTATCCATACTATTCGTGTTAATATTGCAGAAGTAAGAATGTTATATTATTTTGTTATCTTATATTTGTGTGTTAGTGTTCGCCATTTTAAAATGACTTTACTCGTTTACAATCGATAGATTAAGAGGAAATACAAAAGTATAGGAAATCGACTAGGGTAAGGTATACAACTTCATTTTTTCTTGAAACTGTTATAATCCTAATTGCAAGGTATGAGACTTGGATCCCACATTGATATTGTAAGATATTAATGTGGGGTTTATATGGACTTGAGCTCTTCCACCTTAACAACTAGCTTTTGAGGTTGGGTTCTCCTAAGCCCATATTAGTTGGTATCAGAGCCAACCACTACTCCCTCCTAGTTGAAATCGTGCGGTACGGGTGGTGACGTCGGTATTGCAGTGTTAGCCCGGGGCTAGGTGAAACTAGGGCAAAGCCACCCCGCGTGGGCACCGGGGCTGCGGAGCGTGGTGGAATGTTATGATCCTAATTGCAAGGTATGGGACTTGGATCCCACATTGATATTGTAAGATATTAACGTGGGGTTTATATGGACTTGGGCTCTTTCACCTTAACAACTAGCTTTTGAGGCTGGGTTCTCCTAAGCCCATATCAGTTGGCATCAAAGGCGAGAATTCTTCTACTCATCCAAAATGAAATTGAAGAAATTCGCATTGAACGCCGTCAATTCTTGAAAGAATTTGGGTATTTTCTTTCTGATGAACTACAAATCACTTGTCATGCGACAAACACGATTTTCAGCCAATTGAAAATGACACCACAACTCCCCTCTCAAGAGTTCGTTGCCACGATCCCTAACCTTCCCAACAACCACCGAAATTCTCAACCAAGCAAAACCGCAACTCGCCTTGTCCAACAACAACAACCAATTGCCGTAAATTCAGAAGCCATCAACAATGAATTCAAACTTAAAATCCAGGGATCCGTTGCCTGCCGAACTCTCTGTCCAATGATGGGGGCTCGTCAGCAATCCGTGTTGTCTTGCATTATGAGTTCAGGTGAAGATAACGCTTTGGTTTTCATGCCAGACATCATTCAAGTCGGTGAAATTTCACAAACAAATTGCTGTGCCTACTCCCGTCTCTTGAGTGTAGAGGCAGAGTTATTAGATTGAAGAAAAAAGAGAAAAAAAAAACAAAAACAATTGCTACTGATTGGCACTACATCCGTTCACCAACAAGTATTTACCATGGCCTACATCAATTTTAGTTTTAATTGGACTTTCATTTCTCAAATCAACCTTGGGTCTAATATTTCCAATCTTGATTTCTGCGGGCTATATCTAATTTGAAGTTATAGGAAAGTCCACGAATTTGCTCAGTCCTCTGATTTTGTTGCAAACTCAAAAATATGTGCTGAGTCTCCAAAAGTATAAACAACGCCAAGAGGAATTTTGGAGAATCTTGTCAGGAGGCTAGGAGTTAATGATGGCCTTGAGGACAAGGCCTAAGTCCAACGGGTGGGAAATGTTATGGACCTAGTTATCTTAGTTAAATTATATATAGCAGTTAATGTTTAATTATATTATTATTATTATTATTATTATTATTATTATTATTATTATTATTATTATTAGAACAATGTGTTATTTTAATTAGTGGGCAAGTAATTAAAGTTAGTGATTAATTAGAGATAATGGTTAGTGGTGTTAGTGGGTCTTAGAAGTTATTTTTATGTACTATTTATGTAAGGTTGTCTAAACATTATTTTTCAAGAAGAAAAGAAATTAAATTATTTTAGTTAAATTTTAAATTTCTCATCTCCATTCTTAGGAGTAAGTTCTCACTCGAAGTAGAACAAAACACGCTAGGATCTTAGATCCTAACAGAAACCCCACGTCTCGATCGACTACTATAGAAGAGGATCAGTAACATAATATAGATTGACTTCCTTGTTTAATTTTCACATGCCCTTTTTACCAATCACACATTTGATTTCGTTTGGAAAAACAAAAAAGTACTGAACACTATGAAATTTGCTAATTTACAATGCTTAATTGCTTTTCAAGAATTATGGAGAATGCTTAAACAAGCATCCTAAAATCGGGAAAAAAAAATCATGTTTGGCACCTTAATTTGGCCTATGTTTCGTTTTGTTACCTTAACTTGTCACTCCGACATTTTGGTACCCTATGTTTTCCAACTTAATCAAAATAGGTACCCATGCGGCGGCGTCCCCAAATTCACCACCCTAATGTCTACGTGGCTCGCCGTTGACCCGTAAACCCTCAATTTTGACCAAATTAAGTCCATCTGGACATGCTGACTGGATAAAAAAATTAAAAAATCATTTCTCCCTCCTAATAAATTATCATTTCTAGTTTTCATATTTCTTTATAATTAATTTTATAATATAAAATTTTAAAACTTATTATATAATTCTGTTTAAAAAAATTTTATAACTAATGAATTTTAAATAAAAACAAAATAAATTAAAACAAAAAAAGTTTAAAAAAAACCATAACTTTAAAATCTATAACTGTCTACTATTAAATCTTTGTAATTAACTTTAAAGTTATAACTATTAAATATATAACTATCATAAATATATGTTATTTTGTTAAAAAAAAACAAAAAAACTCAAATCTCAAATTTTAGTAAAATAATTAAAAAATATAATAATTCATCATATTCTTCAACAGCCCCCCCCGCCCCCCCCCCCCCACCAGCCATCACCGCCACCCATCATCCCCCATCCACCCCATCACTCCCACCCCACCACCACCATCAATTCATCATCATCAACACCCCCACCTGTCGCCGCCCCCTCCCCCCACTCACAGCCACCCACCCCCACCATCAATTCACCTACCCCCATCACAACGACCCACCCCCATCACCTCCACCATGAATTCATCATCTTCAACAACCCCCAACTCTCCCCTACACCCGCCCCCTTTTTTTAATCCAATCAGCATGTCCACGTGGACTTAATTTGGTCAAAATTGAGCTTGGACGGGTCAACGGTGAGCCACATAGACATTTGAGTGGTTAATTTGGGGACGCCACTAGGGGTTACCAATCGTGATGAAGTCTGCAAACATAGGGTACAAAAAATTTAGTGTGACAAATTAAGGTACCAAAAGGAAAGAGAGGCCAAATTAAGGTACCAAACGTGGTTTTTTCCCGCCTAAAATCCATCAATACCTCTATCATTCATCAAATCGAACCCCCCCCCCCCAAAAAAAAGGCTCTATGTTAAATCAACAAAATCATGTTTTGTATATACTTTCAATTTATGGAAAGATTTTGTAAATCTGGTAATTCTGTTAATAACAGATTACCAGATATAGTAAGCTGTAACAGTTAGTTTGTTAATAGTTAGCATAGTAGTTAGATTAGATTTTCTGTTAGTTTTTAGCATTCCGATTCACAAGAGGATTAGCCAGACTTCTGAATATATATATATATATATATATATATATATATATATATATATATACATCATCACACCACACAATCAATAATTCAGTTACTCAATTCTTGTTCAGTTACAAATTAATTCTTCAATAAAGATTTGCAATTTTTTTTTTCTTGTTCTCTCTTCATGTTTGATCCGATTCCACAAGTTATCATGGTATCAGTTTACCGGTTACTACTCCGATCATAAATCGCTTTCACCACCCCTCTCCGATCGCCGATCGCCGCCGCTCGCTGTCTTCTCCGATCACTATTTTTTGTTTCTTTCTGTTTCTTTTTGTAAATTCTCCTGCTCTACACCGGTGCGCCATTGATTGAGATACAATGACATAACCGAGCGCCTCTTCTTCTGCTACAACTACTCTTCCAGTCAAGAATCCAAGTGAGGATTCATCCTCCATATATTTTTTAGGGACTCATGACTACACTGGTCAGTCCATTGTTAGTGACAAATTTAATGGCTCTAATTACATTGCTTGGAGCAAAAGTATTGTCATGGCTTTGAGTATCAAGAATAAACTGTCTTTCATTGATGGTTCTTTGTTGCAACCTACATGCAATGATGCTTCTTCACTAGTTTGTTGGATTAGAGCAAATACACTTGTCTTATCTTGGTTGTTTAATTCTATTGAGAAGCCTGAAAGACAAAGCCTGATGTATTTTGATAACCCTCGTGAATTGTGTGTTGAACTCAAAAATAGATATGATAGGACTAGTGGATCAAGAGTTTATCAGTTACAAAAGTCTCTCCCCACCATCACACAAGGTTCACTTACTATCACTGAGTACTATAATATGTTCAGATCCCTCTAGGATAAGTTTGTGAGTCAGAGGCCTATTGCTATGTGTACTTGTGGGCTTTGCACTTGTAATGTCAATAGGACTATGGTGGATATGTAGCAATGTGATTCAGTCCTTAAATTCTTGTTGGTTTGAATGTTACTTTCTATGCTATTAGAAGTCACATTCTGCTGGTTACTCATTTGCGTGGTCTCTCTAAAGTGTTTTCTCTCTTGTTGCAAGAAGAGCAACATAGAGATTTGTACACTAACAACACTGTAGTAGACTCTCTAGCTATGTTTAGTAGGCAGAGAACTGGTCAATATTCATAGGTTTACCAGCAACAAGGCAATCAAAGAAACTTCATTCAGAATGCCAATTCAAAGGGTTCTAAACCTCCTCTGTCTAAGGAGGAAAAGAAAAGGTTGCGTTGTACTCACTGTGGCTTCAATGGACACACAGTGGATACTTGTTTTCAGTTGCATGGTTACTCTCCTGGTTGGGAAGGCCCCAAAGGCAAGAGAAAGTTGCAAACTAACTCTACAGATGTTGCTCACTCTTCACCTTCCGAGCCTTCTTCCAGTGCCAAAGCTCCAGCTTCCACTGATCTAGCTCTCTTTGAGCAATTTATGGCATTCAAATTAGCTTATGAGCAGTCTCACACTTCTTCAGCTCGACTGGACACTACTCAACACTATGCTGCTTCAACAGCTACAGGTATTTCTGTTCCCCCTTGCTCTCTCTTCTCTTTCTGTTGTTTCTACACTTCACTGTGATAAGTGGATATTAGACACATGGACAACATATCATATGATATGTCAAAAACACTGGTTTATTAACCCTCGTACTCCTGTTAATACTGCTATTTACTTGCCTAATAACAGTTTAACTTATGCTACTTTCATAGGTTCAGTTAACTTACTGTCTGGAGTTACTCTTCATAATGTGTTGTATGTTCTATCATTCACATATAACATGCTCTCTATCTCTATACTAACCTCTCATACTCAGCTACTTGTTATGTTTATGGCTTCTTCATGTTTATTACAGGATTACATAAGCAAGAGGATGAGTGGTTTTGCTAAATTGCAAAACAACTTATATGTTCTTGAAATTGCTTCCTCCACTGTTGATAATGTTCTGTGTAATTCTATCTCTTCTAATAATGTTTGGCATTTGTGACATGGCCATGCTCCCTTAGATAAGCTGAAGGATATCTCTCCTCTTTCCATCACTGGATCAACTAAAGACCACCACTGTGAAGTTTGTCATTTGTCCAAGCAGAAAAGACTACCCTTCAGTTCCAGAATCAATTGTACTTCTTTTCCTTTTGAATTGATACACTGTGATGTATGGGGACCTTACAATATCCCTACTAAAGAAGGATTTAGATATTTACTTACTATTGTAGATGACTTTACTCGATGTACTTGGTTATACCTTCTTAAACAAAAGTCAGAAGTTAAAGATCATTTGTTCAATTTCTATCAAATTGTGTTAAATCAGTTTCAAGTTTCTATTAAAACTATTAGAACT
Organism: Linaria vulgaris; assembly: GCA_948329865.1. NCBI lineage: Eukaryota > Viridiplantae > Streptophyta > Magnoliopsida > Lamiales > Plantaginaceae > Linaria > Linaria vulgaris. Next base: position 83,234,853 of record OX415253.1, read on the forward strand.
GATAATGGCACATGGTTTCTTCTGAAAACTTTCTATGATAAGTATGGAATAACACACCAAACCAGTTATGTTGAAACACCACAGCAGAATGGAAAACATCAGCATCTAATGCAAGTAGCAAGAGCTTTAAGGTTTCAATCAAATGTTCCTATCAAGTTCTGGCATTTATGTGTTTCTGCAGCAACATATATTATCAATAGACTCCCTTCTAAAACTTTACAAAACAGATCATCTTATGAAGTTTTATATAACAAACCTCCTGACTATAATCTGTTGAAAAGCTTTGGTTGTCTTTGTTATGCATCTACTATTACTGCACACAGAACCAAATTTGATCCTAGGGCTGTGCAATGTGTTTTTGTTGGATATCCAAAAGGTACCATAGGTTACCTGTTATATGACTTGTTACATAAGAAGACTATATCTACAAAATTGTAGTGTTTCATGAACATATCTTTCCTTTCAAAGATCACAAAGATAGTTCTACTGACACTCCTGCTATGCAAACAGAAATTTCTCTTCGTACTGATCCCTTTATTAGAAATAAGATACCAGTGCAAGATGCTCCAAGGCATTTTGTTCAACAAATTCCAGCTATTGCAGTTGAACTAGCTCTCCCCACTGATAGCTTAAGCAACAACCAAATACCACACACTCCTGAGCACTGTCAACATATAGAAGTTGATAGTTCTTTTACTTAATCTTTAACTCATTGTCTCATTATTCTGCAGAAGTGCAACATTCTCATGTTGCACCAGGTATTTCAGAAACTCATAATTCTCATGCTAAGTTACTTGTTCTTATAAAGTCTTCAAGAACAATACACACTCCATCATACTTGAATGTATATGATTATAACCTACTACATTCTCTGCACAAATCTAATCTCATATCATCACCTCCTCATATAAAGTATCCAATATCTCAGTTCTTATCCACAACTAGTCTCTCTACAACACATAAAGCTTTCACTGCTTCTATTACAATGGCTCAAGAACCTACTTTATACACTCAAGCTAGTAAATTTACAGAATGGAAAGAAGCAATGAACACTGAGATAGAAGCGCTAGTTAAGACAAGAACATGGATACTAACTAAACTTCCCCCTTGTCAGAATTTGATTGGTTGCAGGTTGGTCTACAAAATTAAACACAAGGCAGATGGAACAATAGAGAGATATAAAGCAAGGCTTGTGGCAAATGGAGACACACAGGAGGAAGGATTGGACTACTTTGACCATTTCTCTCCAGTAGCTAAGCTCACAACAGTTAGAGTTTTAATAGCAGCAGCAACAACAAAGAATTGGTTTCTCACTCAGTTAGATGTGAACAATGCATTCCTTCATGGAGATTTAGAAGAAGAAATCTACATGAAGCCACCTCTTGGATACCTAAAAGCAAAGGACAACAGAGTGTGTCTTTTAAAGAAGAGTCTTTATGGCTTGAAACAAGCCTCAAGACAGTGGTATCAAAGATTAACTTCATGTTTGGTTTCTTATGGCTTTGTTCAATCCGTGTCTGATTCTTCCCTATTCACAAGACATTATGATCATACATTTACTGCATTATGCATATATGTTGATGATATCATCGTAACAGGAAATAATATAGATGAAATCAACAAGATAAAGAAGCATTTGGATGACATGTTCACTATTAAAGACCTGGGATCATTAAAGTATATCTTAGGTATTGAAATAGCTAGATCTAAATCTGGTATTTCACTATGCTAGAGAAAGTATTGCTTAGATATCCTCACAGAAGCTGGATATCTAGGGTGCAAGCCCATCAATACTCCAATAGATTATAAACTTAAACTGCTTAGTAATGATTCTAATGAACTCTCTAATCCTTCTGTATACCACAAACTTGTTGGAAGACTACTTTACCTCACAATCACAAGACCAAACATTAGCTACAACATCCAATGTCGCACTCAACACATGTCTAGACCAATAACAAATTACTTAGCAGCTGCACACAGAGTATTGAGATATCTCAAGGCTACAGTAGGGGAATATTCCTATCATCAAATTCAGACTTGCAAATCAAAGGATTCACTGATAGTGATTGGGCAGGTTGTGAAGAAAGCAGAAGGAGTATCTCAGGTTATGTGATATTCTTTGGTAACCTCTCCTCGAAGTCCAAGAAACAGCCTACAATTAGTAGATCTTCAACAAAGGCAGAATACAGGGCCCTAGCAACCACTACATGTGAAATAATCTGGCTTCAACAACTACTCAAAGATCTTTCAGTTCAAAATCCTAAAATCCCTCTAATTTACACTGACAACAAGAATGCTGCAACAATAGCACTAATCCAGTCCATCATGAGAGGACAAAACACATTCAAATTGATTGTTTTTTTTTTTTGTAAAAGAAAGAGTTCAACAAAAAGACATCAAAGTGGTTCACATTTCCAACACCTCTCAACTTGCTGATATTCTGACCAAGCCATTGGCTCCTGAACCTCTCAAGAAACTCACCTCCAAGTTAGGCCTTCTAAACATCCATGTCGAGCTTGCGGGGGGTGTTGAATCAACAAAATCATATTTTGTATATACTTTCTATTTTTGGAAAGATTTTGTAAATCTGGTAATTCTTATAATAACATATTACGAGATATAGTAAGTTGTAACAGTTAGTTTGTTAATAGTTACCAGAGTAGTTAGATTAGATTTTCTGTTAGTTTTTAGCATTCCGATTCACAAGAGGGTTAGCCAGACTTGTAAATATATATACATCATCACACACCACACAATCAATCAATTCAGTTACTCAATTCTTGTTCAGCTACAAACTCATTCTTCAATAAAGATTTGCAATGGTTTCCTCTTCTTGTTCTCTCTTCTTGTTTGATTCGATTCCATAAGTTATCACTCTAGACCATAACACTTCAAAACCAAAAATAAAACCCTCCATGGAAAGTGATTGAAAAAAGATATTCGTATATATGGTGTATTTCTCTTAACAACGCAAGTAACAAGTTGAAGGCAATGACTTTTTCCGTCAGATTCACGAAAAAATATTACATATTGTATGTAGTAAGCATATTTTACATTTACGCGTCAAAGATGGATCACGTGTGCCAAATTAACCTATTGAGCAATTAGAACTTGTTTAAATCATATTTCTTTTTCTAATTCTAGTCAGCACGCTTATGCCCCAAATTTGTAGGCATAAGGGTACTGCTTACAAAATTTCTTATCTTGATACACTACATAGGTGGATTACAACTTTTTTTTTTTGATACGAAAGGGAAACAATATATTAAAGAAGGCAAAAGTCGCAAATGTTTACAGAGGGGAAACCCCATCACAAAGACAACAAATAGGTAAATCATGTTTCGTAAAAGAGGACGACCAAGAGTTCAAAAAACCCCAATGCGCGAGATTATGGGCAGCTTTGTTAGCGTTACAGTGAATATACTTGAACTTCCAATGTGGTTTAATGAGCCACAACTTTAGAACAGCAATAACTATCGTTTTAATCATCCAAGGAATGTCTTCATTATTGTGGATAATCGCTCCAATAAGGTTGAGGCAATCTGTCTCAATAATGACCTTGTCCATTTTGGCATAATGTAGAAACTAACAGGATTGAAGAACGGCCAAAGCTTCTACTGATATTGGATCCATACATAAGCGTTTTTTGGTGGCGGCATATATGATAGTTCCCGATGAATTTCGAAGAATACAGGCCGTCGAGGTTGAGCTGTCTTTAAAAGTAGCATCGCAATTGAATTTAAACCAGCACACCATTGGTCTACACCAAATCTGGACATGAGTAAGTTTTTGTTCCAAGATTTTTCCTCTTTGGGTACTCCAGTGCTCATTCGATCTTGATGAAATCTGATGCAAAATGACCTGAAAAGAAGGGGAGTCAGTCCATGAACAAAAGAGTTACGATTATTCCAAATGAGTTCACAAATAACACAAAAAGAGATAAGACACTCTTCTCTAATAGTATCAGTTGGAAAAAATTATATGCATTACTGAGCATAAGTGTCAAAAGCTTCTTAATATCCAATCATGAAAATGGTAGAGATTAATATGCCACTTGGACTCAAGCCAAATTTTTAAAGTAACGGGACAACGAATAAATAAATGCTCACGAGTTTCCTCTTCTAAGTTACAAACAAGGCAACAAACATCACTAACAGGAAAAATACGTTTAAGACGGTTCCTCGTAGGCAGAATCATGCATAATTTTCCAAAGAAGTAATTTATGACTATTATGTAAACGCGCACCCAAATATAATTAAAGAGAACCTTATCCGAGCTAGAGACAGAAGGAAAGTGATGGGTCTGATAAGTAATATAAGCACTCTTTGTAGAGAAATTCCTTGACACAGAGGGAATCCAAAGAGGCAAATGGCTCAAATTATCAGAGAGGATCTGGATTTTGAGTATGGCAAAACAGAAGAGCTATCAAAGATATCATTAAGCTTCAAGGAATCCCAAGAATTGTCATTTGGATGAATAAAACTTTTAACAAGATTATGATTGTTATTCAGGAGATTGTTTGGGCTTTTAGCCTTAGGAATGAACCCGTCAATACCTGGAACCCATGGCTGGTCAAAAGCAAATAATATTGGAGTTAGCCCCAACTGATAAACAAGTACCTTTCTTGAGTAGATCTGGTATGAAGGATATCCTTCCAAATCCATGAAGCATTACTAGCATTGATACTAGCCGCAAAAATATCACTAGAGCGCAAGTATTTAGTACATAAAATGTCAGCCCATAAGCTTTGAGTATTAGAGGCAATTTTCCAAGCAAGTTTTGCAATTAAAGCACGATTAAAATCAAACATGCAACGAAAACCCAAACCACCTTTAGATTTGGGAGAGCAAATGTTAACCCAAGCAATTAAAGCTAAAAAATTACCATTGTTATTTTTGCCCCACCAGAATCTACGACAAATAACATTAATCTTATCGCAAATAGAAATAGGCATAAGGTAGGCAGACATGTAATAAACAAGGGAGCATTGCGCCACAGATTTAATGAGAACGGTTCAACCCGCTTGTGAAAGATTCATGAGCTTCCAAGACGAAAAACTTTTTTCTAACTTAGGAATAAGATCATTAAAGGATTCCTTGGAAGATTTAGCTTTGCAAAAAGGAAGGCCAAGATGAGTGGTTTTATGGTTACATTCAATCGTGTTGAGAACATTCAAAATATTCTCGCAGTCGTCTGTCAAAGTATTAGGACTAAAATAAATAAAAGAGTTAAAAAAGCTAACAAGTTGACTAGACCACGAACAAAAAATATCAAGGCAATCTTTTATAGTAGTAGCATTACTAGTGGTAGTGTGACGACCGCGCCCCACGACCCATGCTCCGATCCGAGTTGGTTCAGTGGTGGCCAGCCACTTTACCAAATCAAGACTAAAGCGCAACTAATAGGAAGGGGTCTCACTTATTCAGGACCAAAATCATACACGTTTTATAAATTATATTTTGATATATAGATATACACCGGAAGTCTTGGTACTACAAATAATGTGACTATTTTAATGGTTATGCGTTAGTGACAAAACACGAATATTCCAAAATGCACGCTTAAATAATTATTCACTTGGTTCATGCTGCATGTTGATTTTATCATGAGGAATGGACAGAAGAAACGAGGAACAAGTCTTTAATGACTTAGTAAGATTCATATAAAAGAACTGGTAATGCAAGAATTAACTGTGACCTACTGGATACATTTCGGGAGTGATCTTACTGGTAGAAACAGTTCAACTAGACAATTTGATGTAGCAATGGTACTGGAGTTTTCATAGAATAGTTAATGAACTTATGCTTAAACTTCTGCTTAACAATAAACAAATCCAGCCTTATGACTTATATTATTCTACCTTATACCTCCCGACGAGGACGACCTCGCGAACAATCAAGAGACATGTCGATCCAGCACGCGGGTTACATCCAACTCCTGACTGCAAGCGGCGCCTAGATAGATGGGTATCAAGCAAAATTACTTAAACCGACAGTCCTTACTGCCCGACAATAACTCGACTCAATCCCTGGGCCCAACTTCCCAAAGGCGTCCCAATGGTATAACAAATAAATAAACAAGCTAGTAAACCGGCTAATATCCGTTGATCTTTCAGCTACATGTCCCGAACATAGTTCGTGGCTCTTTGCACAATTCAAGAACCAGCAGATGAGATTATAATATTGGAGAATTATCATGATTATGAATAGATATGATAAATAATAAATGATTGAATATGATTTAACGATGAGTAAGAAAATCATGTTATGAGATGAGATGCCAAACATGATTATGATGAAATATAGGTTGTTCGAGGTTTGGTAACGGAGTAGTGGCTTTTCTGTCCAAGTTCCTCAGGGCCGGATGCCAAATGGGGCTAGAACAAATCAGAAATGGAACCTCACCTTAACTCGTACGGGGAACCTTGATGGCGTTGATTAGTTCGTCAAACCTTTAACAAATTTAAATAATATTAATCAACTGAATTTATAATTCACCACAACAAATATTAGTACGGTTTCTTCAATTCTCATGTTGGTGAAATTGAGAACGTTCTTGTTAAGAATGCTAGTTACAATGTAAATCTTAGTAGAAAACACATAAGCTTAATTTATCTCATTACCCAAAACATAAAAATCTTAGGATGATAAATTTAAAGAAAAACATATTACTTAACTAACTCTAAGAAAACTCATCTTTTTAGTCTTTAATCAATTCCAAACTTTTAATAACCACACACCAAATAAGTATCATACGAAGTAACACCTTAAAAGGTATAACTTAGTTATTTATTACTTTATTTTACATAGTAAGTTTAAAATGCATATCCTTGTTTTATAACTTAAATATAAAGATATAAACATGGGAGATTTATCAAAACATGTGATAAGGAATGTTTATTATGATAAATAGTCTTATTTGATGGTTAGGTCATGAAGTGGCAATAATATCCATGTAAGACTTATGAAAATAGTATGTTAAACATGATAAATATACCATTTAAATGCTATAAATAAATCACAAAAATATCAATTCATGATTATAAATCATAATAATCTAATTATAACTAATAATATATCATGTTAAATTTATATGTGTGATAAATACTTGAATTATGATGCCGATTAAACTTATAAATTAAGAAAATAAAGGTTGTGCCAAATAAACTGAAAAATCACCGCAGTTTTGGTTTTACCTTTGATCGGACATCCAAATGAACTTGGTTTTAAAATATTTTTATGATTTATGGTTTCTAGCATCATGAGAATGTGGGAATCCAAGATTTTGTGAAAACACAAAGGTTTGCTATGCTAAATAATTCTTGCAACATAAGAGTTGCTATCGGATTTTCTGACAGCAGTTTACGGTTTATGGATTATGCCCTCCTAGATCATATTATTTGAGAAATATGTATGCATATAAAAGATAGAAGACACCATGGAGAGTATGCATCCAAAAATTGGTAGTAAAATAATGTTTCGACTATTTGATATGATTTTTCTAAGGTGCAGAATTGGCATTTCCTGCGCAGTAAAAGTTTTGGCGTCTTTTTGGGTAGAAAATGGAAAGATAAAAATCTGGAAAGAATATTTTCCGAACGAAAACACAAAAAGGAACAACTTTTATTTCTACTTACTTTTGCAGAATCGGATTATTTTGGGCTGTAAAAAATGGTGAAAAATGGTGAGTATTTATAGGCGAAAATAGTAGTTTATTCATACTTATTTAAGTCACACCTTGATTATTTTATAAAAAATCACCAAAAATCTGAATTTAATCATGCTCTTAAGGATGTCATGGCTTACCTCATCAAAAAGATGCCATGGCTTACTTCATCAATTGGTTAATTGCATATCAAGTCCCTCAATTATTTATAATTAAAATCCAAATAGGTATGATTAGATTTTTTTGTTACATACATATTTATTTATGTAATCTTTCTAGATAATTCGATCATCTTGTTTAAGATTTAAAATTGAAATATATGTTTTAGGATTAGAGACCTATAAAAATAACAAAAAACTAACTTTTAAGTTTAGGGACCAAAATGCAATCTTTTCTAAACATTTAGGGTCAAAAATAGAAATTTTCAAAAGTTCAAATACTAAAGTATAAATTTATTTTCTTCCTTATTTTTGGTGCGTTACAGGTAGCTTTGTCAAAGATAACAAGATCATTTACAAACAAAAGGTTGGATATAGGAGGGCTGGTCCTAGAAACTTTGATAGCTTTGAAATTGCCACAAGTCTCTTGAGCAAACAAAATGCGGGGAAAAAGCTCAAGAGTCACCTTGGCGAATACCACAAGTAGGTTTTAAATAGCCATGTGAATTACCATTGATGAGCATGGAGAAAGAGACAGATGAGATACATTCATAGACCCATCCAACAAAAATACTATCAAAACCAAGATTGTTAAGAATGCAAATAAGAAGATTCTACTCAACTCTATCAAAAGCTTTGGCAAGGTCAATTTTTATAGCCATAAAACCATTTTCCCCTTTACGGTGATGTATATAATTCATAAGCTCATGAGAAATAATGAAATTATCATTAATATGCCTCCCTTTAATAAAAGTTGATTGTGAGACAGAAACAATACGATAAAGAAAGATTTTCAACCTATTAGCAATGATTTTAGAAAACGTTTTATAGGATATATTGCAAAGGTTTATAGGTCTGAAATCCTCAACTTTACAAGCATTCAACTTTTTTGGAATAAGGGTAATCAAAGTGTGATTAAAAGTCTTAAAAAGAGACGACCAACGAAAGAAATCCTGAACATAAGTAATAATAGCCATACTAGTAGTGTCCCAAAAATATTTATAAAACAAAGCATGGAGGCCGTCAGGCCCCGGAGTTTTCTCAGATCTGAGAGAAAAAAGAGCTTTCTTAATCTCACTCGACATAGGAATGGCACATAAAAACTCATTTTCAGCATTGGATATAACTGGAGGGAAGAGACTATCCAAGGCGAGAGGGAAAGGGGGTAGGGGAATCATTTGTCTTAGAAGAGAAAATATTTTTAAAGTAGCCACAAAAAACATTGCCAATCTCCTCCCAATTAGAAGCACGACTCCCATCCGAATTTTCAATAAAATCAATACGGTTATAACGGTTGTGAATAATGGTTTTCAGATGGAAGTAACGGGTGTTAGCATCTCCATCTTTAAGCCATTTATCACGAGACCTTTGACGCCAAAAGTAGCTAAGACGATTATACCAAATATCCAAACCAGACTCAAGTTTCTTGCCAAGATTGGTAAGGGGGATGGCCAACAGTACGACAATTCCAAGCATTAAAAACCACATTAGCACAAAGAGGGTCATGAAGCCACATAAACTCAAACCTGAAGGGTTTACAACCCTTTTTTTGATGATTAAGAGTGTTGAGGCAGATTGCGCGATGGTCCGAGGCAATAACGGCAAGGTGTGTAAGCTGTGCTGAGGGAAAGGGGATGCACCATGGTGCATTGGCAACAACCCTATCAAGTCGTTGTTAAACATTATGGCTTCCTCTCCTTCCATTGTTCCAAGTGAATTCATCCCCTGCAAAGCCAAGATCAAACAGTGAGATTTGATCCAAATCAACAGGAAGAGTGTGTTTAGATGAACTTGCAAAAGAGCGACCCTCTGATTTTTCATTTTGATTACAAATGTCATTGAAATCACCTATAACGGCCCAAGGACTGTTAATAGAGGTGTCAAGATTGTCCATCGATTCCCAGAATTCAACTTTAGCATTGGCATAATGAGGACAATAGATTCCAGTGAGTAGCCATGGGGGATTGGTACCAGCATGAATGTGACAGTTGATGTGGCAAGAATTACTAGCATCAATAGAGAGGTTAACTTGGGTAAGCTAAGCAAGACAAAGCCCCCCCGCTATGACGATAAGAGGGACAATGAAGTGATTCGGCATGGAAGAAGTAAAGAGCATGTTATATAGAGCGCTCAAATTAGAGGACTTTAGTTTAGATAAAAAGACAACATCAGGTCGGACACTAACAAGTAGTGCCTGAAGGGCTTGGATTACCCGGGGTTTAACAATCCCCTGGAAATTCCAAGTGAGAATGATCATAACTAACTAATGATGCGACCCCCCGTTCGTCTAGGAGTCTCCAGAAGAGGGCGTGATATCATCATCACTTTGATTCAAAGTGGGTTTGATTCACTTAGTAGTAACACCAACTGGTTTCTGCCCCGTGAACGACATACACATTTTCTTGGGTTTTCTGTCCAAAGTAGGCAGAGATAGTAGTTCCTCATCATTAGTAGTTCTGTTTCTTTTGAGAGAGGAGGATAAGTGACAAGGATTGGAGTTGCTGGATTCTTGAGTAGAGGGAAGAGTTGGATTAGTTGTGGAGTTGATAATGGGAGCTGGAGAGGGTGGTTGATGGGTTTTTGGGGGATCTGTAGGTGGTGAGGGAGGTTGATCAGCTCTTGGCGGTTGTACATTGGGATTTAGAGCAATGTTTGGGTCAGGTTGGCGGGTAACAGAAGCGGGTGGAATTAGACTAGTGGGGGGTTATTTTATTTATGTTAGTTGGGATAATGGGATGGGTATGAGAGGAAGAAAGCATAATAGGTTGGGGGTTGTTCAACTATTTAAGCAAGTTAAGCAAGTAAGCCAACCTATATGGAACAAAATGATTCATAAATAAAAGTTTTAATGTTACAACCAATCCATAAATCGTTAAAGCTTTCATAAAAGCTAGACTAAGCAATAGAGTACCTCGTATCTTTCCCTCTACTCCGGGTTGTCTCGCGATACCATCTCTACAGCTTGACCCGTAGCAGCCCCCTAACCAACTTCAGGTCCAATAGAAGCAAGCTCTATGACCAATCCAATAACAATAACGGAAGCAGTAGAAATTAGTAGATTCATGATAAGTTCCTTGTACCAACAAAAAGAAGTGGTTAATGATATACAACCAAACAATTAATTAGGAATTAATTATTTCTCGATCGGATTCATCCACTAGAAGTAGCTAAAAACTTCGAATTTCAAATAATATTATTCAATCGTCAGAAGTATTTCGATATCTTCTTTTTTTTTCCTATCCACATAGTTTTTGTGAGTCGATATACGTGTGAAAAAACTGATCTGCTAAGAGTTGTTCGGAAAATGGAAAAAAGGAAAAAAGTACGGACTATACCCATCGTTTAGCCTCTTTTACGAAACTATACCCAACCTTTGAACTTTTGCAATACTATACCCAACCTTTGAAAACCGTAACTATACTCTATACCTATACTAAATTTTTGGCCAAAAAACGTCATTTCCAGACAAAGTGACATCATGTCTCGGCAAGTGAGGGGGTAATATAGTCTTTTCGGTATGGCCTCTTATTTAGGAGGGAATAAGGACACATAACATCAATTTTCCCGCACTTTAATTGGGGATTCTCAAAAACCCTAAAAGTCGCAAAAAGCTCCCCTCCTCAAATTCCTCAAAATTCGACCGATTCCTTCTATAATTCTGCGAAATTCCGACAACATCAAAGCTTCTAAGCTTATTCCCGATAATGGGGTGGAAAATTCGAGACGAAAACACACTTTTGCCTCAAGGATCCTTGATTCCCGACTATGGTAAACTTTTTGTCCCTACCAACTTTGTTTTTTTTACTTTAATCATACTACGTTGTTGTCAATTGCAGCATTTGGGGTAGTGGGTGGTTAAATAATTGTATTATTGAACTAGGGTTTTGTGGGTTTGGCATTTTACTACCTTTTTTTTTGTTATGTAACTGTTTAGTGGTCTTTTGTGTCCCTCACTGTCGAAAATCATGCATACTTTAGTATTAGTATATTGCATGTCCTAGGTAAGCATGTAAGCATTTTGCATGGCCGCACATTGTTAGGGTTTTGAAGGTACTGTTGTCTATATGCAGGGGGTGATGAGGATTTTTTTTCAATCATGATTCATCACTCTGGGAATATGGTGTTTCTGGGCAAACCTACATATATGGAGGGACAAATCAGCTTTGTGGACTACTGCACAACTGATGAAATGTCAAGACTTGAGCTGATAAATATGGTTGTTGACCTCGGGTTGGGTGATGACTGGATGGTATTTTACAAGGATGAGCCAGAGGTGTTTGGTCTTCAACTTGCCTGCATTACCAATGATGATGAAGCTTACCACATGGCCAAATTTGCTGCTCAATACAAATTGGTGGAGGTTTACCTTATGAAACCACCAACACCCAATGCTGCCTCTCTGTCAGATGATGATAGGGTTGAGTTTGTAGATGTTGAGGCAAGTGAAGATACAGATCATCTCCCTCAAATTAGTGAGCCACTTAACTATGGTGGTGATGATGAAGGGAATTATGGGTTTGGTGGTGAAGAGGATCCTGATGGCTTTGCAGAAGAGTTGGAAAGAGTAGCAAGTTAAGTTGAAGAACTCTCTTGTGGCAGTGACAGAAGTAAGGATAAACAAGATAAGGGTAAGGAGAAGGCTAAGGAGAAAGGTAAGGGTAAACTTAGAGGGAAGAGGAGAAGTAGAGCATCTATTAATGCTTTTGGTGAGAGGATAGACATGACATATGATGATGGTGCTGGACAGTCAACAATTGGTGGACAGACAACAAATAGAGCACAGACCTCAACTGAGGGAGTTCCAAGAGAACCTGTTATTACTGAAGAGAATGGTGCTGCATCTGGCAGTAATGTAAGAGATTTGCCAAGTTTTATATTAGAGAACTGTGGGCCACTAATTGCATCCATAATAGACTTGGTGAACAGTGATGACAGTGATGGTGAGGTTTCTGTGGGGTCTGATTCTGAGTACTCAGATGGGATGGAAGATGAAGATAATGATCCAATGGAGGAAGCCAATCTTGACACAATGAATGTTGATCTTGAAAGTGCAACTGTCAACACAGAACCTAGAAGAGAATGTGATGCTAGGGCAGTACCATCTGCAGATGCCACTGCAGAGCCATCAAATGCTAATGGGCCAAGTACAGATGCCACTGCAGAGCCATCATCAGCTGCTCAACCTAACACAACTGCCTCTCAAACATGTGTGTATGATGGCCCCCCTGCTTCCTCTACACTCACTAGAGAAAGCCTTGTGAAAAAGAAGAAGAAATGTGGATTACTAGAACATGTAAGGGAGACTTACAGAAATCATGAAGTCTTCAATCCATTGATTGACATGGCAAAGATTGAATTCAGAGTGAATATGGTATTCCAGCATCCTGATCACTTGAAGGATGCTATTAACCAATATGCTAGGGATGAAAAAAGGCCAATCAGAATGGTTAAAAGTTGTCCAAAGAAGATTAGTGCAAGGTGTGCTGACTTGGAATGCCCTTGGTACATATATGCTTCACAGATGAATGGTGAGAAGACCATGATGATAAAGACACTCATAGAGCCACATGAATGTCAAAAGGAAGACATAGTGAGACAGGCTACATCAACATGGCTAGCCAAGAAGTACTATAATAAAATCATCACTGATCCAAATTGACCTGTAGAGTCAATGTTGACTATTTTCAGAAGGGATACCAACATGGTCTTCTCTAAGGCCCAAGCTTATAGGTGCAAGCACAAAGTTTTTGAAATGGGAAAATGAGATGATGCTGAATAGTACTCATATCTCTGGAGATATGCAGAAGAAATGATGAATTCAAATCCAGGAACAACTGTGAAGATAAAATGCAAGTTGTTTGGTGAGATTTGCAAATTCAAGAGGATGTATGTATGCTGGGGTGCCTTGAAAAGTGGATTTTTGGCATGATGCACGCCAATAATATGTTTAGATGGTACCCATTTAAAGACAAAAAATGGTGGGATCTTGTTAACAGCTGTAGGAGTTGATGCAAATAACATCACATATTTTTCCAGCTATTGGAAGATTATGGTGAGTGTCTGTCTTAATTTAGAACGCGATGTGGATAGTAAAGACTACAAGAATGATGTTACGTTTCAAAATGAATTGGGCCTATAAGTCACAGTGTCTATCAACAACAATAAAACAGTAATTGTATCGCCCAATCTGTAAAACTAAAACCCCTGTTGCTAAATTCTCTGCTGTTGTTCCTTCGGTACGGCAACAATGTCCGACTACTTTCCGCAGGAGCTCATCGAAAAGATCCTCCTGAAACTTCCGGCGAAATCTTTAATCAAATTCACAATTGTCTGCAAAAGCTGGCGTTCAATTATAACAAGCCCCTCTTTCATCTCCTCTTACCTCTACAAACCTAAAAATGAAACCCTTCTTCTCCGGCGTTACGACAAGAAGCAAGAACAATATTCTCTTCTTGAAGTCTCCACCGATAACAAATCCTTTTTTAGCATCATCGATTCTTCCTCAGAACTCGAAGTTCCATTAACCGGAACCTTATTCTTCCAAGGTTACTGCCGCGGTGTCATTTGTTTAGCGAAAGATATCTTAAGATGTAAGCCAACCATCATTCTGTGCAATCCTTGTATCAAAAAACATTTCATTTTACCAAAAGTCACCAGATATTCCGAATTTCGTCGATATTGTGCGCTGGGATTTGGAGTCGCAGCAGACGATGATGATGATTTCAAGGTTGTTATGTTGGTTTATTGTGGAGGATTCCTACGTCTTGATACTAGAGTTCATACTGAGCCTGAGGCCAAGGTTTTTTCACTTAGGGAAGGGAGCTGGCGGAGATTAGGAATTCATGATGTTAGGTTTCGTAATCTTTGCCACGTGCGTTCTCATGTTTTCTTGAACGGGGTTATGCATTGGATCGGATACAAGTACAGCCCAGTTACAGAAGTTGAGGACGTTTCAATTGTGCTGTTTCACGTTGCCCAAGAGGTGTTTGATGAAATTAAGCTGCCAAAGGAGCTGCCTATTGGAATTGATTATCGTTTGACTATGACTTTGACTTCGATTGGAGAATCTCTTGGGCTGATCGGGATTGGGGAAGAAAGTTTTTGTGAAGTTTGGTTGATGAAAGAATATGGTGATGAAGGGTCTTGGACTAGGTTGTATTGCGTCAAGTTGGTACAAGGAATGGATAGACCACTGACATTGCGCAAGAGCGGTGAGGCTTTAATGATCTCTCATAGGAATGAATTGGTTGCTTTTGATTTTGAGAATTTGGAGGCTAAAAAACTTGGAATACGAGGGGTACGAAACACAAATCGTGTTGAAGATTACGTCGAAAGCCTGGAATTGCTGACTGGTGAAAGTGGAGATTTACAGGAGTGGAGTGAAGATGAGGAAGAAGACTTGATGTGAGATGGTTGAGGAGGAAGAAGATTTACAGCATACTGAGATGCATAAGCATAACAGGGGAGGCTCTCCAACTTTGTTTGTTTCGTCAGCTGTTCAAATTTCTTTATGTTATGTCTTCACTCGACTTATTTAGGCAGCGGAATGTGTTGAAGTGGAATAACCAAATACGATCTGGTTGTATTTGCCCGTTCAGTGTTACTTCTCACAACGGCCAAAGTAGTGATTCCTTTTTGTTTGATAGAATGCAATCTCCTGTAAATCCTTTATTCCTTCTTATACTTGTGACTCCCTAGAAAAATATGCATGAGTTACACGAAAAGGATTTGGGAAGAATTTAATTTAAGTTGTAGCATGGATTAAAGTTTCGTTTGAGGTTTGTTAGATCAGCTAATAGAAGAATTTCTTGTTATTTTTTAGATGTTTATGAAAAAATAGGAAAATGTAATCCATCAGATACTGATACAAACTTAGAGAGCCATACATGAACATTTAGTTCTGAAGCTCATGAAAAGAAATCCCTTTCTGATCCTATGGTTGGATATTAACTAAAACAAGTTCTATAATTTCCTTTAAACTTCACATTTATCTCATCATTCATTTTTAATTAATTTGCCATAAGCCATTGGCATGATAGCTGAATGATATGATATAAATGTTGTCATATATCTAATTTTCGGGTGACATTGGTTCTACAACACTAAAAATTTGTTTTCGAATTAATGGTTTAAACAGAATAAGCAAAACTTTATACTGTTTGATTGGACAAAGTCGAAGAAGTATCAGCTGTATTTGACCAATTATGTCAAGACTGTATGATATATTTTCTTTGCTGCATCATGTATTCAGTATTCTCTCCATTACCTCAAGCTGGTTCCAAAAGGAAACTTGGACTTATTTGCAGAAACTAACACTCATATTTCTAGTTGCCCGTGTTTTTCTTTGCAATACCCCGCTTGTGAAATTTAAAAGTTGGCAAAAATAGACCGTACTATATCATTTAAGTTGACTGTACTTAATATTACGATCTTCGTTCTTAATGAAGGACTGCACGTGGCTCCTAGATCGATGGTTATTGAGCGAATTAACTTAAATTGACAACATATGTTGCTCATTAGTGTATCAACAGGATTTCCAAAGTATTTTAGAAAATAAATTGTAACAAAGGATTTGAGTTCTTTTGTAGCAAAATATGATTGTGATGAAGTTTGTTCACCTATCTTTCCATGAGAGATAATGAGCAACCATGTGACTAATCTTCATCGCTGTCAACTTTCTTGGTTCTTTTCTTATTCACCTTCTTACTTCCATGGTGTTCCTTCGACACTTTTTTCCGTTTCGCATGCTGTGCTTCTTCAGTAATTTGTACTATACTTTCATTTTGTGGCTCTGGTTCTGTAACTTTGTTAAAAAAAACGCTGTTAGCTAAGATACCCTGACTAACCTGCTTTGGACTATTGAGAGACAGAGGCAACAGTGCACATACACACGCACACACACACACACAACACACACAGAGAGAGAGGAGAGAGAGCATAGACCTTCAAGGCGAAAATGGGAATAAAAAACGATGCCCGTAAGGCGCTGCTTTAAGAAAACCTACATAATCAAGAAATTAATCATTATCCAAAATATTTTTGGATCACGCTTAAGTAGAAAATTTCAGTTATAAAAGACTAGCTTTGCAGCAGCAGAGAATTCATTTATCAAAAAGTTCCATAAGGACCAAAATGCACACCAATTTCAGTTAGTTGCCGAATCCTCATATAATTAGTTGTCATAACATACCGATGACATGTTGACGAGATTGTATGTCGCAAATGCGCAAGTAGCTGTCAAGCCCTAGTAGCAAAGCCAAGTCCCCAGGTCAGTTCATAATGTCTTGAAATAGAAATAACATAACGAAGAGGCATTGGTAGGTTCATCAGAATATATTTTCCAACAAAATGAATGGTACAAAAGAAGAGAAGCAAAAAAACAAACATATACATAAGATATTGTTGCCAGCCATGAACAATTATGCATGGCAAAGATAATACACCCACGTGAGTTGTATAATTAATGAATCATTCCATGTGGTAGTTAAAATAATTGGTTGGGAATAGGATTGTTTATTGTTTTCCTAGCCAATTTTGAGGCTATATAAAGCCATTCTCGTTGAAGGAAAAATGCACACCAATCACAACAATCTTTCTCTCTCTCGCAATATCTCTCTTCGTGTAGTTTTTGATCGGCGGGGTTTTTTAGTTCGTGGATCGGGTGAATATTATTCTAGTAATATATTCCATTGCCGAGTTCGAGGAACGTGAAGGTTTCGCCGCCGGGTTCGACACGAAGGATCGACGACATAAAAGGGACGCTACTATCGACTTACAGAGGTATAAATAATTTATTGTTTATGTCTCGTAATGCCGCCGCGTAAATCTATTTCGGTAGTAGTATCGACGTTATTATTCATTAAACTGTTGGCGGTAGAGTTGTGGTGACTAGTGAGAATATGGTAAGGCGGTTCTGTCAAAGGTAATTGGCAATTAAGCGGGATCGTTGTGACCCCACCAATTACCTGGGAACCTTGAAATCCCGTCAGATAACACGAGCTATCTTTTCCAGGGGTTTACTTTGCACGATTCTAATCTATGAAACTCCCCGACTCGCCGGTACAATGGTTTAACGAGTAATGACATTGTTATTAAATAAATAAAATGTCCAACATTCGTATGAGAGCGTATGGTTATTTTGATCCTATGTTATTCATACCCGGTGTTAGAATTAAATATAAAAGTTGAAATTGTTTTTCTAATTATGTTGTTAATTACATATTGAGAAATATAATTAGGGATTATAGTGAGCACTATTCCGCGCCGAAGGGCTGTCCGGGTTTAGTCTCCTATAAGTTAATTTGCGCGAATATTAAATTAAATAATTATAATTGGACAATGTGGCGCAAGAGATGATTCTGAAGCTTAGCGATTTTTTGATCTTGCGACGTGTATTACTTATTCTTATTTACTTTTAGATAAATGCGGCAAATTAATTAGTATGTGTATCATATCCCAAATTGTCTGTTTATATAGTGAAAATGGCGTCGAAAGGAATCATTGCTGATTTGAACAAGGGAGACAAATTGGATGGGGAAAACTATGACATCTGGCATCGTAAGATCCATTATGTCCCGAACGAGCAAGAGGTCCTGGAGACTCTTACCCATTCAATTGAGGCTCTTAGTGAAGTTGCTCGCACTGCTGAAAATCTTGAAAGGCACCAACGAGACCTTGTCGCCTACGACAACTGGGTGAAAAATGATTGGTGTGCGCGCTTTACTAAGTTAAAGCATGCACAATGATCTAATTGGTGAATTCGACGAAAGAATTATGGAATGCTGTGAAAACAAGATATGGAGGTACATCGGCCACCAGACTTCGCGGTTTAACGATGAAATTTGACACGTACAAGATGCGCTCTAACCAAAGCACGAAGCATCATCTTAGGGCGATGTCATCTATGATTCGCGAACTAAAGTCTGCTGGGAACGAGTTGACTGACGAACAACAGGTTCAGACGGTGATACGTTCACTTCCTGGCTCCTGGGAGACCATGAGCTAAACCATGACGCATAGCGAACACATCAAAACATTTGATGATGTGGCACGTCATTTAGAGCTGGAAGCAGAGCGCCTAGAGGCAGCTAATGTTAACGGTTCAGGTTATGTGGCCGAGTCGTCCAGAGCGCGTGAGCCATTTAGGCCCAGACGCAACAAGCATGCGAAAAAGGCAGAAGTGCGTGCTGGTCAGGTTCAGAAGACCTCCAACACCAACCAGCGACGTAAAGGGGGCAAGTGTGGTGGTGCAAAAGCTATCAAGGGGGTATGCTTCAAGTGTAACAAATAATGTCATTTTGCTCGTGAATGCACTGAGCAGAATAAGGTACTTTCTAATTTTTTCCCAATTGCTTATGTAACTAGTCATGTTATGGTTGCTCATAGCTCTCCTACGTGGATTGTAGACTCTCGGACAACTTATTTCAACTAACTACTTTGAATATTAATTTCTCATTCGTCTCAAATTGATTTTGAGTAATTAAATATACTAGAGTCATGGAAACACGTAGATTATTTTAAGGTAAAGAGACTCCAATTTTGCTAAATGAAACTTATGCAAAAAAAAAAAAAATATATATATATATATATATATATATATATATTGATATAAAACATTTTTTTTCCAACAGATTTAACTATTCTATACAAGTTGTTCTAAGTAGTGATTAAATAGTCCATAGTGTTAAATGAGTTAAAACGTGAGATGATTACTAATGGTGGTATGTTTCATGGACGCTATCGAATATATTTTTGTGGCGTGGTAAACTCAAAATACAAAATGAACCAAAAGATACAAATTCAAAGTGTACCGAAAGAACTCTCAGTGGCAGGAGGGCAAATGCGACTGCCACTGGAGGTGTTGATGAGTCCATTAGATCTTGATGAATCTAAAAAAATCGATGCATTACAACTGTGACTCCAAAACGAGCAACATCATCCATTTGTTACACGCATTAGAGTTGATTTATTCAAGTGCCCTCAACCGCTATATTTTTAGTTCATTTTTAGTTCAGAGAAAAGATTTGCTCTCAAAACACGGGCAAGG
The DNA here is from genome assembly GCA_948329865.1 of Linaria vulgaris. Taxonomy (NCBI): domain Eukaryota; kingdom Viridiplantae; phylum Streptophyta; class Magnoliopsida; order Lamiales; family Plantaginaceae; genus Linaria; species Linaria vulgaris. The sequence goes on from OX415253.1 coordinate 83,254,725, forward strand.
ATTGTCACCAAAATATGCCAAATGTTATATGTATGGGAAGGAACATTTAGTTCAAAAGTTTTGTGACATATATAATTTGGAAAACTCATATAAGACATAGTCCACAAAAAAAAGTAAGTCAACGGAGACTCGAAATGATTCTTTCGACCAATTTGTAAACCCCTACAGCTAAATTCTCTGTTGTTGTTCCTCCGGTACGGCAACAATGTCCGATTACTTCCCGCTGGAGATCATCGAAAAGATCCTCCTCAAACTTCCGGCGAAATCTTTAATTAGATTCACAATTGTGTGCAAAAGCTGGAGTTCAATTATAACAAGCCCCTCCTTCATCTCCTCTTACCTCTACAAACCCATAAATGAAACCCTCCTTCTCCGGCGTTTCGATTACGCGCAAGAGCACTATTCTCTTCTTGAAGTCTCCAAAAACAGACCCTTTACCATCAACTCTTCCTCACAACTCGAATTCCCACTCAAATCAGTTCAAGATGAGTGCTTCAGAATTGTGGGTTTTTGTCGCGGGGTCATTTGTTTATCGGACGGTTGTTATAGTACTAAGCCAACTATCATCTTGTGCAATCCTTGTATCAGAAAACATGTTGTTTTACCAAAGCCCAACATCCATTGGGAATACCATAATGGGCTGGGATTTGGAGTTGCGGCAGAAGATCATCATGATTTCAAGGTTGTTAGGTTCGTAAACTTTACGCGAACTGGTGATAGAGTTATTACTGAGCCCGATGCCGAGGTTTTTTCGCTTAGGGAAGGGAGGTGGCGGAGATTGGAAATTGACGTTAGGCTTCGTAATCTTTTCCTCTTGCGTTCTCATGTTTTCTTGAACGGGGCTATGCATTGGATCGGAAGCAAGTACAACCCTGTTAAACAAGTTGAGGGCGTTTCAATTGTGCTGTTTCACGTTGCCCAAGAGGTGTTTGATGAAATTGAGCTGCCAAAGGGGTGGCCTATCAAAGATGGTCATTCCACGAGTATGACTTCGATTGGAGAATCGCTTGCGGTGATCGAGATTGGGGAAGAAGGGTCTTGTGAAGTTTGGTTGATGAAGGAATATGGTGATGCAGGGTCTTGGACTAAGTTGTATGGCTTTGTGTTCAAACAAGGGATGGAGAAAATAGTAGCATTGCGTGAGAACGGTGAAGCATTGGTGGCCACTGATGGGCTTGGATTGGTTACTTTTGATTTAGAGAATGTGGAGGCTAAAAACCTTGGAATACAAGGGGCAGCAAATACATTTTATGTCGAGGATTATGTCGAAAGCCTGGAATTGTTGACTGGTGCCTGAGTTGAGCTAAGGTGAGGAAGAAGAATTGATGTAAAATGGTTGTCATATCGTTGGGACTGAAAGCATTTTGAAACAAAAACTGTTGATGGAAGTGGATTAAAGAAAAAGATATCGTTACAGTAGTCTGTAACTTACATATTTTGTTGGATCAAGAACTGATTTGATCTTATGTCTGGATCGTATAATGTCCTAAAGTATGTTCAATCAGCTATATGACTTCTGGTTAATGTTTAAGAATGTGAATTTCTTTTTAGAAAGCAGATGTTTGTTATATACTAATTGTTCTAGTATATTCGTATTGATGTTGTTTTGTGATATTTGAGATTGCAGCCTCCCCGGTTTAGACCTCCTATATCATCTTTCAGGGCCATATATGGACAGTTTGATATTGTTTTGTCAAATTTGAGGTTTTGCATCATTCTCTCCAAGTTTGACACCTCGTCTATTATCTGTAAGGTCTTAACTGTGATGGGGTTTACACCTAGTACATATATTTGGATTTTAGAGTAAAGTGCTGCTAATTCTTGGGTAAGAGCAGCTCTGAAGTATCATAACATAAGATCCCGTGAAGGAGAGTTTCTCATTCTATTTTGTGTTGATAAAAGTCTTGCTCCTTCTCAAAAGATGCATAAGCATAACAGGGGAGGCTCTCCCACTTTCTTTGTGTTCATCAGCTGTTCAAATTTCTTTCTGTTATGTCTTCACTCAACTTTTTTATGCAGCGGAATGTGTTGAAGTGGAATAACCGGATACGATCTGGTTGTATTTGCAAGTGCAGTGTTACTTCTCACGACGGACTAAAGTAGTGATTCTTTTTTATTTGATAGAATACGATCTCCTGTAAATCCTTTTTTCCTTCATATACTTGTGGCACCCTAGAAAAATATGTATGAGTAACACGAATAGGATTTGGGGAGTATCTAGCTTCAGTTGTAGCATGGATCAAAGTTTGTTTGAGATTTAGATCAGCTAATATAGAACCTCTTGTAATTTTTCGAGATGTTTAGGAAAAACTAGGAAAATGTAATCCTTCAGAAACTGATACAAACTTATAGAGCCATACGTGAACATTTAGTTCTGAAGTTCATGAAAGAAATCCCTTCTGATCCTATGGTTGGATATTAAATAAAACCAGTTCAATAGTTTCCTTTAAACAATCACATTTATTTCATCATTCATTTTTGATTAACTTGCCAGAGGCCATTGGCATGATAGCTGATTGATACGATATAATTGTCGCTATATATCTAATTTTGCGGGTGACTTTGGTTCTACAACACTAAAAAATTGTTTTCGAATTAATGGTTTAAAAAAAATAAGTAAAACTTTATATTGTTTGATTGGACAAAGTTGAAGGAGTATCAGTTTAATTAGACGAATTATATCAATACGTCACTGTATCATATATTGTTTTTGCTACATCATGTATTCTCTACATTACCTCATGCTGGTTCCAAAAGGAAACGTGGACTTATTTGGAGAAACTAACACTGTCATATTTCTAGTTGGCCGTGTTTTTCTTTGCAATACCCCGCTTGTGAAATTTAAAAGTAAACAAAAATAGACCGTACTATATCATTTAAGTTGACTGTCAACATTATTTCCAAAGTATTTTAGAAAGAAATTATAAAAATTTCTTTCTAAAACTAAAACTTTAATTTCGCAATATGTGGACAAATTCTTATTTATTTTTGATAAGTCGTATGTGGATTCATTTTTTGAGAAGAGATTTTTGTCAATTGAACAAAGTGAAACACAAAGGCGTATGAACTTAGTTTACCATCTCAGCGAAGTTTATATAAATTTGACAAAAGACAAACGCAAAAATTACTATCATTTCAAGTTTCGGACTTACTAAAGCCAGTTGTCTCCCAGACAAATTGTATCGAAAGCTAATCTCCAAACACAAAACTGCAGAACCGTAAACATATAGTTATCAATATAAATACAAATCCAAAAATTACCAACCAGCTCCAACTTACCAGTCGCATGGTAATTGACCTCATGGGCTCATTCCATATGCCTCCGAAAGGATTTTTCTTTTGTAGCAAAATATGATTGTGATGCAACTTCAGCACTTCCACATAACGATGAAGTTTGTTCACCTATCTTTCCATGAGAGATAATGAGCAACCATGTGACTAATCTTCATCGCTGTCAACTTTCTTGGTTCTTTTCTTATTCACCTTCTTACTTCCGTGGTGTTCCTTCGACACTTTTTTCCGTTTCGCAGGCTGTGCTTCTTCAGCAATTTGTACTATACTTTCATTTTGTGGCTCTGGTTCTGTAATTTTGTTAAAAACGCTGTTAGCTAAGGTACCTTGACGAAGCTGCTTCGGACTATTGAGAGAGGGAGGCAACAGTGCACATACACACGAGCGCGCGCACACACACACACACACACACACACAGAGAGAGAGAGAGCATAGACCTTCAAGGCGAAAATGGGAATCAAAAACGACGCCCGTAAGGTGCTGCTTTAAGAAAACCTACATAATCAAGAAATTAATCATTATCCAAAATATTTTGCTTCACGCTTAGGTCTGAAAATTTTGTTTCTTTCTCCAATCATTAATCAGTAATACAAATATAGGCTCCAATAAGATTGGACCCTTTAAACTACCAAAGCCCACACAAAAGAAGAAAAAAAGCGTAACAAACTTCAGAATTTTAAATTTCTTTTCAGATCACTGAAACCCAGATTTGCACGCTTTAAGAAAATAGTTTGTCATTAAGTGAATTCAAATATAAAAGACTAGCTTTGCAGCAGCAGAGAATTCGTTTATCAAAAAGTTCCATAAGGACCAAAACCAATTTCAGTTAGTCGCAGAATCCACAAAAAGATTAGTTGTCATAACATACCGATGACATGAGTTGACGAGATTGTATGTCCCAAATGCGCAAGTAGCTGTCAAGCCCTGGTAGCAAAGCCAAGTGCCCAGGTCAGTTCATAATGTCTTTTGGAATAGAAACAATATAACGAAGAGGCATTGGTAGGTTCATCAGAATATATTTTCCAACAAAATGAAAGGTACAAAAGAAAAGAAACAAAAAACAAACATATAAATAAGATATAAATGCAGTAAATTAGTAGTAAAAGAATCTATGACACATATGAAGCAATTTGAGTCACTACACAATTGGTTACATGATTTCCATATATAGTCAAAGTATACCAAAAAATCAGATAAATTTGCACCTGTAGAACTGAGCTGAATACACATATCAGAAATTCAAAGTTTCATATACTCACCACATGAGGCAATCAGAGGAAGTACTGGATGTCTGACTACGGATCTTATACTTCCAGAACATTTACCAAGAAAGCATCCCAAGAGTTTCCCTACATTATGGGAGCAGGAAACATTCTTAGACCAACTTTATCGCTTAAGAAAATGAGTGATTGCAAGTTAACAAGACAGAAAATACAAATTACCCAAAGATACAGCAAACTAACCAAATGAATAGATCAAATTTAAAGTAATTAGCATCGGAGAGGACCTTCGTTTAAACAATTTTAATATAGTGGTCATACTTCAGGCTATATGATTTTTACATGTTACACATTTACAATTCATAATAAGTTCACATTATCTGAAACTTGGACACTAAAATGCAAACTAAGTTTGTGCAAAAAGAGTTTTACTGTTGTTATTTGATACATAGCAGTTACTGAATTTGTATAAATTAACTAAGAGTTGCCTGCTTCCAACAGAAAGGAAAAATGGCGTGGATCACAATTTACAGGGATACGGCATAGGATAGAGTATAGAACTGTAAAGCAACATCATTTTGAGAAAAAAGTATAAATCAGATGACAGAGCAACCTCAAGGGAAGGAACATTCATACAAAATAACGGGGGCGAAACAACAATGAAGAGAACAGCTAATACAATGCATGTGAAAAATTCAGCTTGAATATTATTAAGAGAATGAGTTCCTAGAAAATGGCTCAACAGTCTCTATTATTGCACTGGGATACCTGTTCGTGTGTCGATAGATGCAAGGTCACCCGAGCCATTTCCTATATATATCGTGTGCCCATCGAGATCCTCGACAACAGCCTTAATAGGGGTATCCCTAAAATCAATTGACATGACAGGTCTTCTCTGAGCTGATATATCATATAGGCGTACCTGCCAAATTTTATAATGTTTTCTCAGATAATAAAAGGACTCAGGCTTCCTCAGGCTTCAAAAAGCCCAACGAACTGTCATAATAAAGTTGAAGATAAATAAAATTTCGTGTGAATGATGCTTAGTGATTAATTTCTAATAAGAAAAAGATCTGTTTTTGCATGTTCCAGTCAAAATAAATAAATTTATTTTCTGAATTAAGTATATTCTGCATGGCTCAAAGTAGTGGTACTCAGGCGGGTTTATGTGAATATCACCAGAAAATGCTATTTCAGAACTTAGTTTCATTTGTGCCCAGAGAAGCTACACTCTACAAAATCCAAGTATTTCACGGCAGAAGACCTGTGCTGAGAAGGAATTCAGTTACAACCAGACATTTTATTCTATCAATGTCAGTTGCAAAAGTGGCCCGATCAATACTATCATTACAAAATTAAAGAATGGTTACCTGATGAGCATTCGTCCCAGCAGCAAATTTACGGTGATCGTCTTTACTCAAAAAGGTTGCAGACGTAAACCAGGTCGGGGTGAATATCCCAAGACTGTTTTTAGGGGGCTGCAAAAGATCAAATTCCAAAAATCAAATACTTAAGCCAGATGTTGAAGCAGTCACATATTCACAAAACTGATCAAAATCGGAGACTATTCACTTTAAAAACACTTGATTACTCACAGATTTAGCTGTCCAGATATTAGCACACTTTTGAAGATCCCATACATTAACTTCAACACCCTTCCTGCGCGTTGAACATAGATGGTGTTAGAAGCATAACTGACTTCAATTTCAAGAATTAACAACTTGCAGAAACTTACCCTCCAAACAAGGCATAATTTTCAGTTTCATCCACTTTTGAACACAGAATGTTACCCGAACCGCATACACTCCACTTTGTTGGAGAAGGATCACGGACGAAATCACTTGGAGTTCTGCCAGGCTCGATAAATTCCATGCTCGCGTGCCCTTTTGTTGTGCAGCTAAGTAGTGTGCATGACCTAAAACAAGACCTTTAAGTTAAGATGCAATAGAACAACTTTTGCAGAATCTCATGAAGGATTATACCCTGATGTTCCACGGTCAGGAAAAGGAGAAGGTAGCAAAAATGTTTCTACAGCAGAACGGATTCTATTAAGCTAACAGAACTAAACCATCAGCTCATCTGGTATCAAGCCTAATTCTTCATATGGTTGAATGGAAGGTTCTAGGCAGGATGGCGACTTGTAGTTTATCAAAATCAGCAATCACCAATCACATGGGATTAAAAAAAAACCAAAGTAATACCAGAAAAATTAAACTGAAAATCCATCCACTAACTACTTACGACTATTATACGTCAATTATACTCTCCAAAAACCAAATTATCTAATGATTTGCAAGTAATAACTCAAATCATATGTTAAATCTGGTTATAAACTATTGAACAGCTCAAACTACTCTTGCAGCACTAAACCCTGTCCAGGAATCTAAATATGCCCCACATGAGTAAACATCGAACCAAGTTCAGGAGACTCAGATTAAAAGATTCGCAATAATATTCGTTGAAATACATGCATTAACATGTGGGCGACCGTAAAACAGATGAAAAGCAAGAGACAAAATTGGCATGCAACAAAGTTGTACACAACAAATCCAGGTAGTAGCTTTGACAACCCAAAATCAAAATAAAAAACAACAAATATGAAACAATTAACGATGGGCAGCACATACAGGTCAAATACATGCCCATAGTAAACTATAGGACAGTACAGTGCAATATCTCTCCACTCAAAACCATAACAAAAGTCTGGACAATGAGATCCCATAAAAATAGGGAATAATTGAACCTTAGTACCATAGCTTATTTGCTAGGTACCTGGATGATGACTCAGATTGATGTCGTTTGAATAAATGCAACCCAATGATGGCATCTTCCTCAGGACTAGCTACATCTTCAAGTACATTTGGAATGTGAACGCGAGTATCTCCATTAATAACACTGATCAGCTCAATCTGTGAGACAGATTGCTATCACTAATATGTAACAAGCACTTAATAACAAACCCCAAAAGCTACGAGCGCGCGCACACACACACTAGATCAAAAAGGCAGGAAAAGACTTACAGAGCCACATTTCCTTGCAATACTGAGCAACTGCAACATTTCACATATCCATGCAATACAAGCAACAAACACGTCAGAACACAATCGAAGACACGAATATCTAGGCAGGATACATTGCAGAAACAATACTCGAAAGAAACACAAACTGAAGGCAAATAAGACCTAAAAGATTTTCAATATTAAGAATCTATCTCGTGCAATAGACGTATATAGCAAATGAAGAAAATGATGAGCAAAGGCTATTCAATCAACATAGAAGGTTTGCATTATTGTAAGAGCCATATGCCAAACGAGAACACTCAACCACATACCACTTCAAAGTCCAACAACAAGTTTGTCGTCTTTTCCAACTTTCCCCTACCACTATTCAGAAAACCTGCTAAATTCAATGATGCTGGTTTTACAATAATAAAGAATCATTTTCATTGCATCTCTAAATAGCTCTAACTTTCGATCATGGGGCATTAGCTCTTGCCACTAGCTTGAAAATACATTAACACAATAAACCTTCTAAATCACCTCAAATATAACTAACCCCAAAAAATGAGCATTATTAACTTGTAATATTAATATAAAAATAGAAAGCCATAAAGAGAAGAAGAAGAAGAAGCATTACCGGGTCCGATTCGCGGTCGAGAATCGAAGTTGCAACCACACTTTTGGTTGCATCAGGCTCTCCCCAACGCTCCACCATCTTAGCGGCGCCTCCATTTTGTCCGTCGCGAGACTCAACAACTGTTTTTAAACAAAACATATTTACCCCAATATTTAACAAACTTTGAATTAAAAGAGGATTGAAAGGATTAAGCTCTTTATTGTTCAAAAACCTTTGACAAGGCCGAGGACGTCAAAGGTTAACGCTCGGAGCGGCGGGCAACCGGGGCTCTCCAACGTCGTCGTACGCGGCATAATTCCTAAATTAGGTTTTGCCAACAAATTCAAAATTCGATATAACTCTCTCACTGTATGTATAACTCTGTGTTTTTGCTGAGGACTGAGGAGCAACGGCGGCAAAATTGTGTTGGTTTCAGTTGCCAATTGTGTTGGATTCTCTTGGGCCGTCGATGCTCACTGGGCCTATTGGAGTCTTCTAATGGGCTTTGAAATTTTGATATTTTGGCCCGTTGTGGTTTATACTTTTATATCACTAATTACTTTTGTTGAGGAAACTCGTAGCCTTTCGAAGATATAATTCGTTTGGATGCGCACTAACAAATTGCTCTTTGCGATTTTCGAACTTGAAATCAAGTAGAGAAAGTCTCTTCTCTTTAACTAACTAGGTCACCGGTGACCCTCGCGGACAGAATTGTGTGACAAGATAACGATTGGTGTAGAGACTTTGTTTTTGTTTCTTTTGAATGACTATGAAAACTTTGTTAATATTTTCACTGAATGTTCAAATGTAAATCAATATTGTAGCAAACTGTTTATAACATCGAGTTTGTTGGTTATAAGAGATATTGTCGATAGTATCAATTATCAAATTATGAGGAATGATAAAGTTGTTAATACTCGAAGATCACGATTAATAACTTAGAGCGTGTTTGGTTTCCCCTAAATGCCATGATAAATAGTTTTATAAGGCATAGTCGCACATTTGAATTGCATGTTGGATAATAACAGGAGCATGTGATAAGTGGGATATTTTGTACTTATTTTGGATAACTAATCATATCTTTACCCCCTCAGATTAATTATCTTGAGCTCATTTAACCTCCATCAATTACTTTTTTGAGTAATATCACGAATCAAATGTGGGACAATGGCTGATTAACAAAATTATGGGGCTTCCAGTTTACAAAGCAAGCATGTGACTAATACACTATGTATTTATTAATACACAATAAAAATTGTAAGAGGAGGCAAACGCGTGCATGTTAATATATTTGTGATTCAAGTAACTTGTTGTGCCATAATTTGGTAATGACACACGGCAAGCTTACAAGCCGCCAACGCATGGCATTAGGAGTTTCTCCAGCCAAAAATGTCCTAAGTGATTGAAGACTTGAATTTAGTGTAATATAGTTTCATACTAACAAGGTCACACGGTTGCACACTAGCAAGGTAACAAGGTAAAGAGTCGCAAGCTAACATGGTAGCAAGATAACACGGTTCCATGCTAGCGAGGTTGCACGCCGTAACAAGCGCAGTAGCACAAGTGCATACTGGCAAGGTAACACGACTACACGCTAGCAAGGTAGCGAGGTTGCACGCTTGCACTTGGACCATGCCCCTAAGATGGGCCCAAGCCCATCTTAGGCCCGTGAGATATCTATAAATACCCCATCCCCTGAAGGCAAAACACACACAATTAACATCTGACTTTCTCTCTCTAAGTCAGAGCTTTCTCTCTCTAGACTTGAAGAGCTCAAATTCTGTTCGACCCGCTCGGTCCGACGACGTCTTATACGACGTGGTCCATCAAGCTCTTGTGAGACGCGCAATCCAGTACGGATTGGCGGCCCATCCGACTCGTTTTGGCCCAATAAGCTTCGGGCCCAACACAACGCATACCCGTTCAGCAAGGTCCAACAAGCCTCGAGCCCAACATAAGGCATACCCGTTCAGCACGGTCCAATAGCCCAACGCGCAACAATGGCTATCACGGAGAAACAATGAACTACGTTCGGCTTGATTCCCTATAAGGGATACGTAGGCAGCTTGGCTCAGCCCAAGTTCATTCTGAAACCAACAATCTCCAAGTTCACCCAGGTATGGACTCTTCTTATTTTTCAGTGCAGGTTTCTCGAACTCAAAGCTAACCCAGCACCAGTACGGAGCTTGGGTTAGTCTGACGTGGAGTGCTTAGTCAGCAGACGAAATCACCCCGCATCAGTGGCGCCGTCTGTGGGAAACCACTAAGTGCACTGTAGAAGAAACACCCGTATACATGCATTACCATGGCAAAGTCTACAACAACAACTCTGAGGGCCAAAGCCACAACGATTACTTAGCAGCGAGAAGAATCTTCGGCTAGAATTACTGGGAGAGTTGCTACAATGATCCCTACACAGCAACATAAGGAAGCTTCAGTAGCTGCATCTTAGCGTCCCAACCAAATTGCACGTACGCTTTCTTGCACTGCCAGCCATGCATTGGTCGGAGCTGTGAAGCGCCTTCCCATTCATCTTGAAGATCACTGCACCATCGACGAGTTTTTATCACTACAACAACTTAAGTGTCTTTTTGATATTGTTATCAACGTTCAAGAGGATCACTGCGCCAGCGGACGCGGTTGTACAGGTCTTTTGAAGATCGTTGCTTATTGCCGCTCGCCATCACCAAGTTTCCGTTGTTGCAGCGGATGTACTGTAAATTTCCAATGGTTCCAGGTCACCATTCGGATTTCCACCACCACTGGTTGAAATATCTTTGTGTGTTCTTTCCAATGGTCTAAACAATGCTCCTAACTGACTCCGGAAGCTCCTTTACGAGTTTTTTGAAGATCAATGCGCATTAGCACATGCCATCTGTGAAGTCACTGCTACAGCTGAGATGAAACTTTCACATAGTGTTCGGCCTTCAATCGAGACATTGTTCACATCAATTGAAACCTCTTGATGTCAGCTTTCTAACGCCACCTGCCGTGCTCATTTCCGGTACTGGATGCTCCACCGCGGGCAACTTGAAGATCGCTGCTCATCTTCTCATATTTTTATTTAGTGCAAACCACTTTTGGTATGATCAGATTAAAAAAATTATGTGTCTTGATTACATAAATTATTTAAGTGTTAAGTATAATTCAATTATAATAAATATAATCATGAATCAGTAGACTAAAATTTATAACTGTTGATAGGTAAGAAAGATATCTAAGACAAGATTTAACAATTGTACAACTAGAAATAATTATCACCAAATTTATGGAGGAGAGAAATGTTCTTTAAATACGAATATACAATCAAATATAGAATATACCATTTTGGATGAACATGGCCTATGTTGCACGGATACGGACACAAGGACACATATCTGACACAATTCGGACACGGTGACACACATTTTAAAAAATTACAGGATAGGATACGACATGGTTACATCTAATTTTTTAATATTTTATTCTAATATACATATAGAAACAACATCAAAATAAAATATTTGAATTGTGTTTTTAAGTTCATGCACAAATAAATATCAAATATGAGTAAATTGGTTGAATTCGAACCGTACAAAATAAATTGGTAAATTAAAATAGTGTAGTACACTATTAGAAGTTCTCATTTCTAAATTCTAGATATAGGATTATTAAAATTAAAAGTCATTAAAATTAAATAAAAATCAAGTAATTAACTTAGTTTGACAATTGAAGTTTAGGTATAAGAAATATAATTAAAGGAAAAAAAAAGAAGAAAAGAAATTCCAACTTTGATTCTCATTTGTAGTTGTGAAAGAAATGATTGACGCGCTACATGAGAAGATAATGGAGTTTTTAACTTTGTTTTTTAATTTATTAACTAATAAATTAAGTTTTTAAAGTTTGATTTTTATAGGTGTCATATTTGAGTGAATTGTCAAACTAACACATTCTACGAAGCTTATTGTCAAAATAACATAATCTCAAAACTTATTGTCAAAATAGCACACTCTTGCCACAAGTGCACAAATCTTATTGTCAAAATAGCACTATTTCTAAAAGTTATTGTTAATATAACATGCTCTTGCCACATGTACTGACATATTCAAAATAACACTATTTTTTTGAGCCATAAATCTTATATCATTGTTTCTTTTGCAAAACAAAAATGCCCGAAAATAAGAACTTAATTAACTGCAACAAAAAAGATAAAAAAATGCCGACTATAAATTTTATGAATTTTATGAGAAGAAGACGATGTGAGTTGTGTGAGTGGAGGGGTGTAGAGTTTGAGAGAGAGAGAGAGAGAAATGAAATAATTTTATTTATTTTTCTAGAATAAGTGACCAGAGCCGCACCGCCCACCTCTGTTCCATGTATTTTTATTAATTTACTTATTTTATTTTAGTCTTTTTTTCTTTCTTTTTTTCAAACGTAGGGCATCTTTGTTTTGCAAAAGAACAACAATATGAGATTTACGGTAAATAAATTATAGGGTATGTGTACAAACACTTATAGACTTTTTTTAATTGAAAATGTATAAATGACAATTTAAATGTGCATATATTATACTTGTATGCCTAGAGAATGTTTAAAAAAAATATATTTCGGCTTTAATATAGTTTATTAAGAAAATATTTGTGATTCTTATTTTTATACAAAAAATATGCCACAATTATAATGATAGAATAGTATGTTTCACTTAATTGAAAAAAATAAAGAATTTAAATATTTTTTATACACATGGCAGTACATGTGGTAAGAGTGTGTTAATTTGACAATAAGTTTTAGAAATTGTGTTATTTTGACAATAAGTTTTGTATACATGTGGCAAGAGTGTGTTATTTTGACAATAAGTTTTGAGAGTTTGTTATTTTGACAATAAGTTTTGAGAGTGTGTTATTTTGACAATAAATTTCGTAGATTGTGTTATTTTGACAATTCACTCGTCATATTTTAACAAAAAAAACAAGTTTTTAATAATAAGTAAAATAAACTCAAACGTGTCACAAATGTATTAGATACACACATAAAAAATGTCCGACAAGCGTGTCCGAATTTTTATTTTTTATATTAATTATGGTCATGCCACGTGGCGTATCGAACACGTATCCAATGTGTGTCCAAGGAGTGTCGGTGTCCCTCGCGTGTCCGACACGGTATTATTCAAAAGTTTGGAGTATCCCTAGGGCAAAAGAGACATTTTAAGCAAATTTATGAGATTTTGCTGTGTTTATCATTGCCCAATAAAAAATTAATAAAATGCTTTTTCGCGGATTAGGAACTAGTCAAGTTAGTATCTGCAAAGAATATAAAATTAGGAATTAAAAGAAGCAGATAGAAAAAGACACGAGGAGCAGTCCAAACTCCATTAATATATTGATTGATCCACGAAACTTATTACTTGAAAAGAATTAAAGGAATCACTAAACTCATTAAGAAATTAATATATACTTTCCATATGTTCAAACAAATATATAAGTTACATAACAATCATTCTAATAATTTAATAACGCATATTATAAAATAAAATAATAAGTACCACAAGGCCCGATAGATTCAATACGTATCAAAAGTATCCAAAATTCTAAAAATCACATCAGCCACCTCCAAGCTCCATTTTCCATGGCCGAAAATCAATCGCCATCAATAAACCTCCAAAATGGCTACTCTCCACAGACCAAAATCTACCACAGCCTCCGCCCCGCTGTACCTCTCCCACCGCTCTCACAGCCTCTCTCTATCTCCTCCTACACTTTCTCTCTCCTCCACTCTCCCACCACCGCCGCCTCCGCCGCACTCTCCACCACCAATTTCATCATCGACGCCGCCACAGGTAATAGTCTGACCTACTCCACTTTCCTCCAACAGGTCAGCTCCCTTGCCGCCTCGCTAAAACCCTTAATCTCCCAAAACGATGTCGCATTCATCCTCTCACCGCCTTCCGTACACATTCCAGTGATTTACATCTCTCTCCTCTCCCTCGGAGTCGTTGTTTCTCCGGCGAATCCGTTGTCCTCTGCTTCCGAGCTGACTCACCAGATCGAACTCAGTAAACCGGCAATCGCCTTTGCCACGTCAGCGACTAGTAAAAAACTGCCGTCGAATGTTCCTCTCGTGATCCTAATCGATTCGCCTCAATTCCAGTCGATGCTCGAATCGAGTGTTTCGAGCTTACCGAACGACGTCGTTGTGAATCAAACCGATTCCGCGGCGATCCTTTACTCCTCCGGTACGACGGGGAAAGTGAAGGGCGTGGTGTTGACGCATCGCAATTTGATATCCGTGATTGCGGGGATGTACCACAACAGATTGTCCGACGAGGAAGCAAACGACGTGCATCCGGTGTCGTTGTTTACGCTGCCGTTGTTCCACGTGTTTGGTTTCTTTATGCTGATAAGGGGAGCGTCCATGGGTGAGAGCTTTGTGTTGTTGGAAAAGTTTGATTTCGTAAAAATGCTGGAGGCTGTGGAGAAGTATAAGGTGACGTACATTCCGGTGGCGCCCCCGCTAGTGGTGGCAATGGCGAAGTCGGATTTGACGGACAAGTATGATCTCAGCTCGCTTCAGACGCTGGCAAGCGGTGGAGCGCCGTTGGGTAAGGAGGTTACGGATCGATTCAGGGTGAAGTTCCCTAACGTTCAGATTCTTCAGGTATTATAAAGAACTAATGGACTAATGTCATATTTGAGAAAAAAGATACTTCATGGCTCATGCAATGCAACCATTGCAATGGTAACTCTCTTGATAGTATAACTACTTCTTAACTTTATCTTGATCGTGCATTCACACTAATAATTGAATTATACGCCTTACATTACTCAGTGACTGGTACTGGTTGCAACACGTCACCAATACAACGGTTGGATGTAATAATTTCTTCCGCAACTGTGGCACGAAATAATCTCTACATTAGATAAACATATTACACATGTGCAGAAAAAGGCTTACCACCCATTCTATTATTTGTTCAGAAATATAGTTCTAGAGAAAAGGCAACACAATAGTAATAATATGATATATTGCTAAAAGTATCAGCGGCATTGGTGTTGTTTGTTAAATCATGGGATTCGTATTATTTGATTTTTTTATTAGTTATGATTTAACTTTAGCATTTCTCATATTTTAGTAACTTAAAGTAAATTAAAAAAGATAAATATTTCTTAAAGAAGAGAGTTGAAATATCATTCTCAGGTTAGAATTTGGCCCCTACTTCAGTTGCCGACAAGTTAGAGATGGGTATGCCTTTATTTCAAGGTGCACTGTACTGCTTTCACGGGTGTTTGGCTGTTGTGCCAAAAGTCATATTAGAAAAATACTTTTGTGCGGTACAAAGTAAGCTGTATACTTGTCTTCCTGCGTGTGTTATTATTATTTAGGGAGAATTACACAAAGTACCCCTTAACTATGGATAAATTACACAAAGTACCCCTCTTCTTTGGGAAATTATACAAACTATCCTTATGGCCGAAAAAATTAAAATAATTAAGTCAACCTTTCAAATTCAAATCATAGCAGTGACTAAAATTTGCAAATAATATATTTTTTCTTTGAAAAAATTATTTGTTTTCAATATTTTTTGTCTTTTTAAACGAGATAAATGGGGTTTAATGCTACAATTTTGACTTATTTTTTGTTTCTTGTGCAAAATAAATGAAGAGCATGAATTTACATTCAATAATTTCTCAAAGAGGAAGGGTATTTTGTATAATTTACTCATAGTTGAGGGGTACTTTGTGTAATTCTCCCTATTAGTTATGGTGAGTTTGTGAGTTGTGTTGACTGGTGACACAAAGAACAATTGATTTTTGACTAGTGACAAATATGAATATCCCATATTCTGTACTTTTCTATTCAATAAAGGTTGAGAATTGGGAATCATAAACTGCGTCTGTAGGTTTTATTTAAAATAAAACAGCCTCGTCTTTAGTATCATTAGTCAGGAATAGTTTAATACTAGTTTAAATTAAATTATGAAATCAGACAAACTTTTGCACGTGATATTTAGTATGGAAGGATAAGATGAGATCTGTGTCATTCAGTTGTATTTGATTATTATTTCACTTTGTCATTTAAAACTTGAATACTCTTACCTGACGGGTTCGAGTTGTTACCAGGATGGCAACATTTATGTAGTCAATAAAACTTGTGATAATATTTTGCTCTTGACAGATCATGGTGATTTGACGGGACTTTGATTAGTGGAGGCATATGTAAAGCAATACAGTCGTAGTTAGGGAATAATCTAACTAACCAATAAAGTTTGAGCAATCATGGTAGCCCCCGTTGCAACCTATTTGGTTTTTGTCTTTTCGGTTTGAGCTGAAAAACCGGAATCATGACCCGTTACACCACGATAGCAACGTTTATAGTCAGTGAAACTTGTGACAATATTTTGCTCTTGACAGATCATGGTGATCTCATGAAACTCTCATTAGTGGAGGCTTTGGTAAAGCATTACAGTCGTAGTTAGGCAATAATCTAATTAAATGATAAAGTTTGGGTGAAAATCCTAGAAGCCCTCTCTGCAACCTATTTGGTTTTTGTCCTTTCAATGTGAGCTAAAAAACCAGAATCATGAACCGTGCATAACACGGGTCATTCGCCGCCAAACTAAAGAATAGAACATCAGAAAACTTGAATCAGACCGTTTTATCTGCTCAACCTTATCCTATTTTATAACACATATACTTGGTTGTGACTTGGAAGTTGGAATTATAGTAGCATAGATAATTCATTACTCTCGTGCACATAATGTATCGTGCTAATCAATGATTGCTAAATTCACAAATTTTGAATCCAAAACATAGTCCTGATAATTTTTCTTTGAGATTTTAGTTTTTCAATCGAAATGGGAGTTGGACATTGGAATTTCTTTGCAAAGGAATCCAAATAACCAATGTTAATGTACTGGATATTGAATTTTTAACAGTGTCAAAGTTATATACTGCATGAATCAAATTGTCTTTGTTGGGATTAAGTCCAGGATTCAAGTATTTGTATCAGTTGTTTACTTCCCTATAATTTTTTTTAGAAAATATTGATTCTAGTATTTAGTTCACTATGCTTGAAATGCCTCTAATACTTCGCAAAGCCGTAGTTAAACAATAATAATATATTTATTCTTAGGGCTATGGACTGACCGAGAGTACTGGAGGTGCAACACGAACCATCGGCCCTGAGGAAGCTAATCGATATGGATCTGCTGGCAAGTTGGCTGAGAATATGGAAGCAAAGATAGTTGATCCTGATAGTGGAGAGGCGTTACCACCTGGACAACGTGGAGAATTATGGTTACGAGGCCCTGGAATAATGAAAGGTGATAAATAATATACTTTGACTTTTCCTTATGTTTGAATCTATAGTTGCTAATATGGTATATCCTAGTAAAGCTACCTGCTTCAGTATGACATTGTAGTCCCTTCCTTTTTTCTTTAATCTTTTCCTACAATACCACATACTTGAGTTAATGATGGATTAGATGGTTGTAACCGTGACTGCCTATGGTGAGAAATCAGAAAAGCCCTGTTCCACCTCAGATTTGTGTTTAATAAATTTTATTTGGGTGAATTGCGTTAAAACCCCAGACTATACCCCTCAGCTAAAATAAGTTGCAACTAATGCATGGGCCTATTGATTTTGGAGCTTTTTAAATTTAACAGACGGAAATGTAGAAACATGTCCAAATCGAACGGGTGAGCGACGATCCACGTGGAGTTTCAATAGGTAGGGGTGCAATTTGCAGCTCTTTTTAGCTAGAGGGCAGTTTGTAAATGGGGTATTGTTTGAGGGGTTTAATGCCTTTCGATCTTCCCGGGACCCTATCATTGCGGTGATGCTTTCGTGCACCGGGCTGTCCTTTACTGGGAGTCCAGTGTCGTGATGTATCAAATATGTAGCAAACTTTCTAGTATTTCGTAAAATTAATAAGAAAGACACGTGAAAACTGAAAGCTTTTGCAAATTTACATGTATTAACTTTCCTGATGGAAAACGTGCGCTTGGAAAGTTTGGCTACAGCCAGCTGATAGAGGAAAAAAAATGCGAGTACTAGTTGAACTTTGAGATGTGGTGCAATTGACAGGCTATGCCGGAGATGATGCGGCTACAGCTGCAACCCTGGATTCGGAAGGCTGGCTAAAGACGGGAGATCTCTGTTATTTTGACTCGGAGGGGTTCCTCTTCATCGTTGATCGGTTGAAAGAATTGATAAAATACAAAGCCTTTCAGGTGATCATCTATAGTTAGAGAATTTTCAGGAATTAATATGCATTTGTTGTGTGCTTTCTTTGTTGTATTGCTAAGTTTTTTGACAAAAGAAGAGATACTTTACAGGTTCCTCCGGCAGAGTTGGAACATTTACTTCAGTCAATCCCTGAATTAGCTGATGCAGCAGTTATTCCGTGAGCATTCTCTTCTTTAGTATTTTAGCTTTTAAGTAGTTTAAATATCTTATGGTTTTTGCCTACTCTACTTGGCTCATTTCAGATGGTAGTGTCTGGAAATGCTTAGTTTTTATTCCTTGGGTGTTGTCCAGTCTCTTTATCAAACTATTTCTGGGGTAGGAAAGTTTCTCGGGTCCAGTCTGATAATTATGAAAATAGTTTTTTTTTCCGTCAGTTTTACATTTTATTATCCTCGTTTTAGATCTGTTAGAGTTGCATTCGTGGTGTCTTCAAAATCAACCTTTTGTTGCAGTACACCAGATCCTTGGTATAGTATTTATCCTAAAATCTTCTCCTTAATGAAATTCTCTTTTCGTTTATTGATGTGAGAGGATTATGCGAACAAAACTCTATTGACCCAGGAGAGTTAGCATCCAGGAAACTGAATCTGAATAATTAACTTTGCTGAAAATTAAATTTTCAGTAAAAAGTTCAAGAAACTTTTTAAAATAAAACATTTAATATTTCATTTTGATGATGTGTAGGGAAGCCTTCAAGAGTACTTTTCATCACTAGCACTATAATTTTATGTCACTGTGTGTACATTGCTATTTTGAGAAACCTTAAAAAAGTGGTATGTTATCCATATTTGGCAAACTCTTACCAATTATCATGCCAAACCGACAAATTTAGTGTGTGGTATATGGGATTAACTAGTTAAATATTTCATTTGTCAAGGCAAACACATGAATTAAGGATTTTTTTTTACTGTAGTTGTAATTTTATGCACTCCACCCAATCTCTTGCTCCAGATTTGACATGAATTTCAATCGAACGAATAAAACGGTGCTTTTTGTGTTACCTTTTGTATTGGAATGAAATCTTTGTATTTGTGGAGAAAGATTATTGGAGATTTGTTATACAAGAGAAAGGTGCTGCACATCAGCATAAACTTCCAATTATAGTTAGGAGTTCTACCCTATGTCTCTTTTAATCACGATAATAAAGTGATTTGTCAAAATTAAATCCAAGTGAAATGGTTTCTGGAAACCTTCAGCAGAAAAGTTTCTTACCACTGACGTGAACAGTCTTTATTTGAGTGACTAAAGTTTCGTAATGCCTTGAAATAGAGAGATTTAAAAGCTCCACCCATCTATAATTCAAGTTGAAGCCAGAGATTCACTCTTCACGCAGAACTGTAAATTGGTCTTGATCGTTTTTTCCTTGACACTAGGAGGTTAGATAAACCATAGCTGTGGATGGGTAAGTCCTGTCATTACAGATACTTTAAAAAAAAAGTAGACTTCCATGGATAAATCTTTGGACTTTGTGAAGCAAATTTGTTCCAGATGCGGAATATATGAGGTTCTGAAACAGAAAGTTCTGCTTTGCAGTGTCAACATGGTTTCTAATATCATTGGTGTTCTAGAATATGATTTAATAAAGATATATTCGCATCTGGAACCAGAAGATAGGAGACTTGTCATCCCAATTTAAACGTGTGACTGAATTTATATTATGATTCGTGTCACTAAATCAATCTTTCATATTTTGTTTGTTGTTCATTTTTTGCATTTGCGGGGAGGGCTACTTTACCATAGTTGGACACAGTAATTATCTCGTATTTTTCTGAACTATTCAATTTGTTTAGCCGGTTGGTTTACTTATCCGATCCCAAGTTGAACTTTATACATTGTACTTGAGATCAGATATCCTGATGAAGAAGCAGGAGAAATTCCAATGGCCTATGTTGTGAGAAAACCTGGTAGCACCATCTCTGCAACTGAAATAATGAATTTAATTGCAAAACAGGTATGGTGCACTTGCTTGCTCTTTACTTTTTGGTTGTGAATGAAATCAAGTTTCTTACCTTCATCATGACATTTTCGCGTATGGAAGTTTGTCATTTACCTTAACATCTAATTCTGTCATGTTAGGCGAGAGGATACGTTCAAGACCCAGTCTTAAAAATATAATTTTCGTTGAAAGTAGACTTGGTAATCTGTATTTGCAATTAAACAACACTTGGAGGTAGATATAGACATATAGTTATGCTTATAAAACATAGTTTATGCATGTCTTATCTTTCAATTTATGATGGTCAATCAGTCAATAAGGAAGTGTTCTTTTACTTGTAGGTTGCTCCCTATAAAAAGATACGGCGGGTTGCATTTGTGAATTCAATTCCAAAATCTCCAGCAGGGAAGATATTGCGGAGGGAGTTGGTTAATCATGCTCTTTCTAGCACACAATCTAAATTGTAAATCAAAAGGATGTACTTATTCTACACACTATATTCTTCCTTGAATAAAATTACATTATTACTATCATTAGTTGACTCATAAAATGAGTATTTGAGGAGTAGAAAACATCTGATAGTTGGAAAGGTGACAACTCGGAAAATCTGTAATATGGTAAGTCGTAAATAAATTAGATATTAGTTGATAAAACGAAATATCTGTCCATCCGGTGCACAACCAATACACGAAAAACTCAGCGGAAACGTGTGCGGATGCCGTTGGAACTTGGAAGTATTTGGTTACTACATATTAAAGTAAAGTAATATACTTTACAATCATGCATATGCATAAAAAATACGTAATAGTGGACGCACATGATTTGACAGTTTTGACTATTTGTGAAAAAAAAAAAGTTGAAAGTGTAAACTTCGTTAAGGCCCTGAACTATATAGAATTTCTCAAATTGTTCCCAAACGTATTGAAAAATTGGTAAACTCTTCCTCTAAGGTACTCCCATCTCGCTCCACGACGTGTTGGTCTCCACTATCAAGCCCCACTTGCTGTTCCCCACTCCGAGTGTTCCGAGTTATCTAGGGAGAACACACATTATGGTGCCCACGATCTCCCAAGAGCGAAAGGAGAAAGATGGAAGAAATTGCAAGAGATACTGCGAGTATCACGAGGATTTGGTGCACGAGATCAACGAATGTAGACACCTCGGTGCGAAAATAGAAAGGTTGATCTAGTCAAGCCAAGTACCAAAGGTAGTCAGGTGACCGGAGCAGACCCCACCCCTCGAAGAAGAGGAGGAAGACCAACAGAAGAATAAACGACTCCAGGCGGAAAAAGAACTCTCCCCGCCCTAAGAAGGAGGTGAGAAGGAGCCAAGCGTACAACTCGACGAATTTAAACTTATCCGATGGCTGAAAGGAGGACCATAAGGAACAAACCGTGTGAGCAATTTTTGGTATTATATATCGTTCCCCAATTAATAAAAGTCAGAACATATTCTTTCTACCTTAAGAAAGCATAGAAATAAATAAATGCCAAAATGCCAGGAGGCCCCCATTTACCATCACAACCTCTCGTAAGTCCCGATCTTTAGGTCGAACGCTAAGCTAATTGACTGGCTGACGCTTTTAGCTTAAGGAGGAGCTTGCCAATTTTCAATAGATCAGGGATTTTATTTTTTTAAATCTTAAAAGTCTGGGTGCACTAGTAAAACTCCCCATAATTCAAGGGGCTAGCTAACGATGTTTACCCAAATTATATCAATTATTGCATCACATTTTTATATTCCTCCCATGCATCCATACTTTTTTCTTTTTGATAATTCCATGTTTCCATACTTTATACTTGTATCTTTGACGAATTATATACTTGGACTTTGCATTATAAATTGCTATTTAACACTTCATTAACACGTGATACATATAATATATATATATATTAAATAAATATCTATTTTGAATGCCGTATTTTCCGTATGGCAACAAATATAGGTACGCACCGTTCAAATTCTCAAATCACATCTTCCACCTCCGAGCTTCATTTCCATGGCGGAAAATCAATCGTCATCACCGACGTCATCAACAAACCCTCAAAACGGCTACTCTCTGCAAACCAAAACCTACCACAGCCTCCGGCCCGCCGTACCTCTCCCACCGCTCTCGCAACCACACTCTGTCTCCTCCTACACACTCTCTCTCCTCCACTCTCCCACCACCAAATTCATCATCGACGCCGCCACCGGCAACAGCCTGACCTACGCCACTTTCCTCCAACAAGTCAGCTCCCTCGCCGCCTCGCTAAAACCCTTAATCTCCAAAAACGACGTCGCATTCATCCTCTCACCCCCTTCCGTACACATTCCGGTCATATATTTCTCTCTCCTCGCCTTAGGAGTCGTCGTTTCTCCGTCGAATCCGTTATCCTCTGCTTCCGAGTTGACTCACCAGATTCAACTCAGTAAGCCGGCAATCGCGTTTGCCACGTCAGATACTCGTCGGAAACTACCGTCGAATGTTCCTCTCGTGATCCTAATCGATTCCTCGGAATTCGAATCGATGCTTGAATCGAGTGGTTCGAGCTTCCAGAACGACGTCGTTGTGAATCAGACCGATTCCGCCGCGATACTTTACTCCTCCGGCACGACGGGGAGAGTGAAGGGCGTGGTGTTGACGCATCGCAACTTGATAAGCATTATTGCGGTAATGTACCATAACAAATTGGCTAATGACGAGAAGGCGAAGGAGGAAGGGAACGGCGTTGGCGTTGGCGTTTATGCGGATCCGGTCATGTCGTTGTTTACGCTGCCGTTGTTTCACGTATTCGGATTTCTTATGCTGATAGGGGCGGCGTCCATGGGGGAGAGCGTCGTGTTGATGGAGAAGTTTGATTTCTTGAAAATGCTGGAGGCTGTGGAGAAGTATAAGGTGTCGTATATTCCGGTCACGCCGCCCTTGGTGGTGGCAATGGAGAAATCGGACTTGACGGTAAAACATGACTTGAGCTCACTGCGGATGATTGGATGCGGTGGAGCTCCGCTTGGTAAGGAGGCTGCCGAGCGGTTCAGGTTGAAGTTCCCCCATGTTGAGATTTTTCAGGTATTGCATTTTTTGTACCATACGAATAAAGTGTCTCAAAAAGATTCATTGTTGTATGTATATTGTCGGCGTTTATTGTCTTTAGATAAATTCTGTTGAGCTCCATGAGTTATAATGCGTTTCTCACTTTGTCCCCTAGGGTTTTGAAATTATTGATGTGCTCGTAAGGTAAGCTGGATATCCTAAATCCTAATGGACTAAATCTCACTAACAAAAATATGGACAAGTGTCCAAAATGAACAACTAATCAATGATATGGGGTTAGGGGTATTCGCAGTTCCTTGGGGGGGGTCACATTTCTAATTTTAACTTTAAGAGGCAAAGTAGAAACACAATATACTTTAGATGGCTTAATGGGATTTACCCATTGTCTTTTGTTTGTTAGTTTATTAGAAGTCTGGACTTATGAGTAAAAAACATTGGAAAGATTTCATAACCATTTGATAGATTTTTGGGTAAAACCCCCACCTATGGTACTTTTACAATGTCTACTCAATCTTCTAAATGAGTGATAAGAAATGAAGAATCCTCCAACCTATTGAAAATTCCAGCGAAAGTAAAATCTAATGAACGAAAATGTAAAAACCTAAGGGTAATTAACGTTCCAGGGGCAGTTTGCACATTTTTTAGATATTTTGCTTTAAAACATAAGAACTTGGCTATGTTGAACTTTTTTTTTTTTTTTAAAAAAAGAGAGGATAAAAAACCGTTAAGCACCAGGTGATCAGCCTATTAGGTAGATAGACATTAATCACATGGATAATACTATATTATCATTAGGTAGATTAACTTTAATAGTACTTTAGTATAGCTATGCTGAGCAACTTTTTTTGGTTGTAGTTTTCAACTTTCTTGGTGCCATATTTTGGCTTTTTGATAAGGTGGAATGTATGTCCCATCTTTATATGCTTTTTATATTCAACTTGGGAAGGTAGAGGTGTAAAAATCAAAAACAATCTTATAGTGTCGTGAAGTAGACAGAGTTTCATAATAGTTTAGAAATTAAACTGATGCCCGCTTTGACCATTTAGTCTCTTAGACCAACGTTGGCTTTATAAACAATTGCTTATTCGTGACTCAGAAGTTAGATTTATGATTGATTTATCATATTGCCTCGTCTTCATTATGTAAAATTATGTCTTCTTTTTTGGCTTGGATCCAATTAATTAATTCTGGGATCTTCAAATGGGGTGATCTGACTTGAGAACCAAAATGTGATGGTACAAATATGAGTTAAAAGCTATTTATTTTTATCGATTGATCTTAAATACATTTTAACTTAATGGAATTTCATGTAATTTGAAATTCCATTCATAATGGAGAAGAAACGGATATTGTAGCTTATTTATTACTTACATACTTCTTGTGAAAATTAAGACAACGATGAGTGTACTGAAGTAGGGTAACTTAAGTAGAAAAAATAAACAAAGAATAATCTTGTCCGTTTTAGCTTCTGGATCGCGCTGTACCTTGGAATCACAACCCTTTGTTTCATTGCCATTTAAGTTTTGAAATCTTATGATGTATTTAACATATGTGTATTTGCATATCCAATGGAAATGAACTGAGTCTCACAGGAAAATATATATGGCTTTAGCATTAGAGACCCTTACATAATGAAATTAATGAAATCATGCAACAATTTAGGATTTTTAATCAGTACTGAGTTACAAATATATCCGTTTTGTATTTGTTTCAATGCTTAAATGAAATGTTTTTTGAGACTTGGCTCTGCATTTATCTGTAATAGTAATCTATTTATTCGTTAGGGATATGGAATGACCGAGACCACAGGGGGTGCAACACACACTGCGACTCCTGAAGAAGCCAGGAGATATGGATCTGCTGGCCGGTTGGCTGAGAACATGGAAGCAAAGATAGTTGATCCAGAGAATGGAGAGGCCTTACCGCCTGGACAACGCGGAGAATTATGGTTACGAGGCCCTGCAATTATGAAAGGTGACAAATAATGGACTTTGTTTGTCATCAGTTTTAAATTGTCGTTCTAGTATGGTATATCCTACTCAAGCCATTCCCATTCCATATACATAATCTTCTGTTCTTTTCCTTTAATGGTGTCGTATGATATCACTTGCTTGAGTTATATGATGGCTTAGTGAGTTTACTTGACCGCCTTCAGCTTTGTATAAATGATTGAAGTATTGGTTGCTCTACTGGGAGTCAAGGATGGTAGCATATCAAATAAGAAGCAAACCAATATCTGGTTTCTTCTCAAAATATTAATTTTTTATTATTTAGCTTCCTCTAAAAGCATTTGTTTGTCTGAAAGATTTTCGTAAAAGTAGCTGACAAGATACGAATAAATAGAACAAAATCGACTTTTAGTTGACTGCTGAAGTGATGCAATTGGCAGGTTATGCTGGAGATGATGCAGCCACAGCTGCAACATTGGATTCGGAAGGCTGGCTAAAGACGGGAGACCTCTGTTATTTTGACTCTGATGGGTTTCTCTTCATTGTTGATAGGTTGAAAGAATTGATAAAATACAAAGCATACCAGGTGATGGTCTTTGCCTAGAAATGTTTCCAGGACTTAATATGCATCTACTGTGCAGTGAGGCTTTCTCTACTTTAGTGGAGTTTTATGTGACGTATGAAGAGACTTTTGCAGGTTCCTCCGGCCGAGTTGGAACATTTGCTCCAGTCAATCCCTGAAGTAGCTGATGCAGCTGTTATTCCGTAAGCATTCTCTTATTGAGTATTTTAATTTTTATGTTTTTGTAATGTCGTTAAACTTTTGCCTTCTATAGTTGGCTCATCTCACATTAGCGCATTGAAATGTTAAGTTTAGTTATTATTCAGAGGCTATTATCTGGGGTCGTAGGGAAATATTTCTCTTTGGGTTGGGGAAATTGTTTGCGACAGTCTGATTAATTATGAAAATAGTTGTTTGTCACTTTTGCATTTTATTTTTCCTCATCTTTGGTCTCTAAAGAACTTTAGCTGAAAGTTGACGTTGTCAGTTGTCACTGATGTGAACTGTCTTTTTTGAGTGACTAAGGACTTCATTTTTAGAGATCTAGAAGCTCTACCAACATGTAATTCAAGATGAAGCCACGGTTCATGGTTTTCATCCAATACATTTTTCTCGTTAGCGCAATGAAGTTTCTACAAACGTATTGTGTCAAGGTAATGAAGTTTTCGGTCGTTTCAGATACTTCTTAAATAGATGGACTTCTATAACTTAAATCTTTGGAATTTGTCAAGTAACCTTTTCCCAAATGAATAATATATAAGTTCTCATTTGAGAACACAACTTACTTTATTACATTATCGGTGTTTCAGAATAAGATTTAAGTAAACATATTGTTGAGAGAATCAATCAGTAGAGTTGTGATCGAAAATTGAGAACAAAACTGAAAAGGATTTCATTGAAAAGCTTGACAAAATTTACAAAGATTGGTGATGTGTTCTTGGAGAGAAAGAACTGTTATATCAGTTTGTTACAACTGAATTTGTTAAAGAGGGAGCGTGTGTGTGGTGTGCTATTTATACTAACTCATATCAATCCTAATTACAAGGGGAGAAGAGTTCTAATTCACAAATATACATTCAGCTGCCATCTTTCCTTATTAGGAAAGTTTAACTAAACTAACTGTAACTGATTAACAGAAAACTGGAAAGTTTCTTCTTTTGGAAACTGGTGAAAATTTGCATCGTTTAACACCCCCGCAAGTTGTGCATGTATGTTGAGGAGGCGCAACTTGGAAGTGAGATGTTGGAAGGCTTGAGGAGGCAAAGTATATCTGCCAACTGAAGATTATTTGAAATATGAAGGACTTTCAATGCTTGCTGTTGGACCTTTTCTCTTACAAAAAAGCAATCGATTTGGATGTGTTTTGTGCGCTCATGATGCACAGGATTGCTTGCTATTGCAAAGGCACTCTAGTTGTCAGTAAAGAGTAGAGGAATCTTTGTGCCAACCACTGAAAGTTCCTTGAGAAGCTGAGATAGCCATACTATTTCACATGTTGTAACTGCAAGGGCTCTATATTCTGCTTCTGTAGAGCTCCTGCTTAAAGAGGGAGCGTGTGTGTGGTGTGCTATTTATACTAACTCATATCAATCCTAATTACAAGGGGAGAAGAGTTCTAATTCACAAATATACATTCAGCTGCCATCTTTCCTTATTAGGAAAGTTTAACTAAACTAACTGTAACTGATTAACAGAAAACTGGAAAGTTTCTTCTTTTGGAAACTGGTGAAAATTTGCATCGTTTAACACCCCCGCAAGTTGTGCATGTATGTTGAGGAGGCGCAACTTGGAAGTGAGATGTTGGAAGGCTTGAGGAGGCAAAGTATATCTGCCAACTGAAGATTATTTGAAATATGAAGGACTTTCAATGCTTGCTGTTGGACCTTTTCTCTTACAAAAAAGCAATCGATTTGGATGTGTTTTGTGCGCTCATGATGCACAGGATTGCTTGCTATTGCAAAGGCACTCTAGTTGTCAGTAAAGAGTAGAGGAATCTTTGTGCCAACCACTGAAAGTTCCTTGAGAAGCTGAGATAGCCATACTATTTCACATGTTGTAACTGCAAGGGCTCTATATTCTGCTTCTGTAGAGCTCCTGCTTACAGCTGCTTCTTTGACTTCCATGATACTAGAGAATCACCCAAGAAGATGGCATAACCTGAAATGCTGCGCCTGGAGTCTATACATCCTGCCCAATCACTGTCTGAAAAGGGCCCAATCACTGTCTGAAAAGGCTTTAAGTTGCAGGTCAGAGTTTGCTAAAAGAAAGACTCATGTTCCTACTGATCCTTTTAAATATCTGAGAATTCTATGTGCTGCTGCTAGGTGAGCTGTTGTAGGTTTAGCCATGTGTTGAGTTAAGCACTGGATACTGTAGTTGAGATCAGGTCGAGTAATAGTTAGATACAATAACCTACCTACTAGTCTTCTGTAAACAGAAGGTTCAGTTAATAGAGGAGAATCAGTAGAAGAAAGTTTTGTAGAGTGACTCATTGGAGTTGTAGCTGGTTTACAACCCAAATAACCTGTCTCAGATAATATGTCAAGTGCATATTTTCTTTGGCACAGACTTATACCATTCTTAGATCTTGCCACTTCAATTCCTAAGATGAATTTCAGTGGACCAAGGTCTTTGATTGTGAACTGTCTGTCTAAATGTTCCTTTATTCTGTTGATTTCTTCCATGCTATCTCCTGTCAATATGATGTCATCAACATATATGCATAATGCTATGAATGAATTGGATGAAGACTTTGTAAATAAAGAGCAATATGAAACAGTTTGTTGGAAACCATAAGTTGGAAACCATAAGCAAGCAGACAAGTGGTGAGCTTGTGATACCACTGTCTTGATACCTGTTTTAGTCCATATAAACTCTTCTTTAGTAGACACACTCTCTTATCATTAGTCTTCATATAGCCAGGAGGGGGTTTCATATAAATTTTCTCATCTAAATCCCCATGTAAGAAAGCATTATTGACATCAAGTTGAGTCAGAAACCAATTCTTTGCTGCTGCAATAGATATTAAAACTCTTACAGTTGTGAGTTTAGCTACTGGAGAAAATGTATCAAAGTAGTCTAAACCCTCCTCTTGTGTGTAACCTTTGGCAACCAACCTTGCCTTATACCTTTCTATACTTCCATCAGCTTTGTGTTTTATTTTGAATACCCATCTACAACCTATGCAGTTAGCATCAGAGGGCAAATCTGTGAGTACCCATGTTTGGGTGTTTTCTAAAGCATTAAGTTCAGTTTTCATAGCTATTTGCCACTCAGGAATCTTGCTAGCTTCTGTATAAGATTTAGGTTCTTGATGTAAAGTGATAGAAGCAGTAAAGGCTTTGTGAGCAATTCCTAACTTATCAGTAGCAATACCCATCTACAACCTATGCAGTTAGCATCAGAGGGCAAATCTGTGAGTACCCATGTTTGGGTGTTTTCTAAAGCATTAAGTTCAGTTTTCATAGCTATTTGCCACTCAGGAATCTTGCTAGCTTCTGTATAAGATTTAGGTTCTTGATGTAAAGTGATAGAAGCAGTAAAGGCTTTGTGAGCAATTCCTAACTTATCAGTAGAAATATATTCCTCAATAGGATATTTGACAGTATAAGAGGTGCTTGCCTTGTGTAAAGATTGAGGTAACTCATATTTATATGAATTTAGATAGGCTGGAGGATGAACAACCCTGGAAGACTTTCTATGAGCTATAGGTTCTTCAGGAATACCTGGTGCAACAGCTGGGAGTTGCACATTATCTGTACATTGTATACCAGAATCTTCAGAAGAGGTATTTGTTTGAGTGCTGTCAACTTCCACATTGTATTCCATATCAGGGGTGTGAGGCATTTCATTGTTGGAGAACTGATCCTGGTGCTCTTCATGAACATTAGGAGCCATTGGACCTTCATGATGCTGAATTACGAGTACAGAGAGCTAGGACTGATAAAAGAATCAATGCATATATTATTATTATCAGTGACTTGTTGTGCTTGTGTAGTGATATATATTATTATTATCAGTGACTTGTTGTGCTTGTGTGGTGATATCCTTAGGGTGATTTTTGTAAGGAAAGATATGCTCATGGAATACAACATTCCTAGATATAATCACCTTCTTATTTAACATATCATATAACATATATCCCTTTGTTCCTTTTGGGTATCCAATGAAGATACACTGGATAGCCCTTGGATCAAATTTGGTCCTGTGAGCACTTAATGAAGAAGCATAGCATAGGCAACCAAAGCTCTTGAGTAGTTTTAGAGGGCAATCTATTAATTATATGGGTGGCAGTGGCTACACAGTAGCTCCAGAAATCTAAGGAAACACCAGATTGAAACCTTAGAGCTCTAGCTACTTGGAGCAGATGCTGGTGCTTTCTATCAACCATCCCATTCTGTTGTGGAGTTTTCACACAACTGGTTTGGTGAGATATGCTGGTGCTTTCTATCAACCATCCCATTCTGAGGGCGGCGTTTTTGCGATCGGAGAAGAAAGGCGGAAGCGATTTCGGATCGGAGAGATCACCGGAAAACTGATACCATGTTGAGAGAATCAATCAGTAGAGTTGTGATCGAAAATTGAGAACAAAACTGAAAAGGATTTCATTGAAAAGCTTGACAAAATTTACAAAGATTGGTGATGTGTTCTTGGAGAGAAAGAACTGTTATATCAGTTTGTTACAACTGAATTTGTTAAAGAGGGAGCGTGTGTGTGGTGTGCTATTTATACTAACTCATATCAATCCTAATTACAAGGGGAGAAGAGTTCTAATTCACAAATATACATTCAACTGCCATCTTTCCTTATTAGGAAAGTTTAACTAAACTAACTGTAACTGATTAACAGAAAACTGGAAAGTTTCTTCTTTTGGAAACTGGTGGAAATTTGCATCGTTTAACACATATGCACATCTTGAACTAGAACTAAGATTTGTCATCCCACAAATACAGCGCAACTGTCGAGATTTAGAATAGTAGTCGTGTCCCTGATGCAACCTTTCAACATTTTGTTGTTTTACATTTCTTTTGTTTTGTGGGGAAGGCTACGTTAATGTACCTGGACCTGGTAATTATCTCGTATTTTTCTTCACTATTTGATTGGTTTAAGGCATTTGCTTTACTTTTGGAGTTTTGGTATCCCAAGTTAAGCTTTTTATTCATTGTTTCTGACCCCCATTGTACTTGAGAGCAGATATCCTGATGAAGAAGCAGGGGAAATTCCAATGGCCTATGTTGTGAGAAAACCTGGTAGCACCATCTCTGCAACTCAAATAATGAATTTTATTACAAAACAGGTATGAGGCACTCACTTCTGTGTTCATATTTTTTTTTTTTTGGATTGTAAATGAAATCAGATCTATAGTAATCATCTTTATAGTTTTGAAGATGGGAATTCTGTCATCTATCTACCTGAACATCAAATTTCGCAATGTTAAGCGAGGCTATGTTCAAGATTTAGTCTTATAATTCTAGAAACATATCTGAAGTATGAAGAACATTAGGATACTACTGTAGTTTAAAGAATTCTAGAGACAGCACCTGAAACTTGCAAATGACAAATCAACCCTCTATTGTCATAACTTTGTCATTCTTGGTGGTTTGTTTTTATTAATTAGACAAAACTTTAGGGATGTTGATGCGCTTATGCCGTTATGCCCTGAAAATTTTAAGCTTTGTATAGTTTATTCATGTCCTGTTTCTCCTTCACTTGCAGGTTGCTCCCTACAAAAAGATAAGGCGTGTTGCATTTGTGAAGTCGATTCCAAAATCCCCGGCAGGGAAGATCTTGCGGAGGGAGTTGGTTAATCATGCTCTTTCTAGCACCCCATCTAAATTGTAAATCAAAAGGATATACTTATTATACACACCCATTCTTCCCTGAAAATGAATAAAATTTGCACAGGCCTTCTAAACTATTAGTCGCAAAACGAGTCCAGAAACACGCTCAGTTTGACAAATATGATCAGGAGTGAAGTATTTGCAAGGCTTCTCTATGCAGATAGTGACGGCCAAAGAGGTATCTGGTTACTTTTCCCCTTAGTAAGCAAGTGCAGAAAGTGTAATTTCCTTTTTTTTTTTCCTCTCTTCAGGTTGAGTAGATGTATATGTTGTGTTATCAACTGTGATAGATTATTGTATTAGTATGGAAGAAGTTTTAAGAAACTTGTAAACAGTTAACGTGAATTCCTCAGTTTTATCCGGCACACTGAATAGTGGCTTCTACGCTCATCAAAATATTGAATATTTTAACATGTATTGGAATACTTGTTAAAATTAAAATATAAGATTACACGTGAATACGTGCTACTGATGCACATGCTCCTAGTAGGTTGGTAACTTTGTCTTTCTCTTGGTGACTCAGAGGATATAGGTTGGTAAATTTCCACCTTATCTGGACACAAATCATTTTACGGGGAGGGGTTCAACTATTATTGTAGTGATTAACTGATTATTCATGCCATGTAGGATTAGTTCAGGGCGTAGCTAATTAGTAGTAATGCTTAGCAACTACTATACAAATCCTCGTTATTAAGTTTGTTAGGCCTAGTTGACCCAAAGCAAGAGGGTTAGTTTTCTTCCCAAAAGAGAGGTACTTCGTTTATTATGGTTACTGGCCGACATTATTACCATCTCTGAGTTTGTATTATATAAAAAAAGTTGAACAAAGCGTTCTCCTTACATTTCGAAGTGTGTGATAAGCTGATTTAAATTACGATCCTCATCTTTCAAGGCATCTGTCATGTAAAGCAACTGCAGTACATGGCCACTTCAATGTCATGTGAGTTGATGCATGCACCGGTTGGAGGCCACATGCAGCACATGGCCACTTCAATGCCATGTGGGTTGATGCATGAATAATTGTCACATGGGTTTTACAAGGTGTCACACGATTTTGCAAGAGTTCTGTCTACAATTCATGCCTATAAATACCAGTCCTTAAACTCAGTTTTAATCATCACAAGCAATATCAATCTTTCTCTTATATAGTTATTGAATGTTAATTATATAAAGAGTGGTTTAGTGAGTTGTTAGTGTGAGGTAAAAATAGAGAGTTTATGCGACTTTACTACGGTAAAAGTGTTGAGAGTTGTAATTCCTATTTTACACTCATAGTGAAGTTCTCCTACCTTGCCCGTGGTTTTTTACTCTAAAAGACATTGAGGTTTTCCACGTCAAATCTGAGAGTCGTTTATTTTTTTCCGTCTTTTAATTATTGTCGTGTTTTACGCTCTATCCGAAGGGTCCACTTTATAACAAGTGGTATCAGAGCCTCGGTTCATATCCGGGGTCTCGGTGATATCTGTGGGTACCGTACTGAAATTATTTTTCAGTGACGGTGGTACGTGATTGAAGCAATGACGGCGAAATTCGAGATCGAGAAATTCAACAGGAGTAATTTCTCGTTGTGGAAACTGAAGATTAAAGCCATCTTGCGAAAAGATGGGTGTCTCGCGGCGATCGGCGACAGGCCGGTGGAAATCACAGATGATACGAAGTGGAACGAGATGGACGGCAACGCTATCGCAAATATTCACCTGGCGTTAGGTGATGGTGTGTTGTCAAGCGTTGAGCAGAAGAGGACAACTAAGGAGATATGAGACCATCTCAACAAGCTGTATGAGGCGAAGTCCCTACACAACAAAATTTTTCTTAAACGGAAATTGTACACACTGAGGATGGCGGAATCCCCGGTAACTGAGCACCTCAATGTTTTAAATACTCTATTTTCTCAATTGACGTCGTTGAGTCATAAAATAGAAGTGGTTGAACGTGCTGAAATTCTGCTGCAAAGTCTGCCCGATTCGTATTACCAGCTTGTCATCAACTTAACAAATAATGTCCTCACGGATAATTTGGTCTTCGACGAAGTTGCAGCCGCTATTCTGGAAGAAGAGAGTCGGCGCAAGAACAGAGAAGACAAGGAGGCAGGTTCGCAACAAGCAGGTGCCTTGTCGGTGACAAGAGGGAGAATGACGGAGCGCGGTGCAAGTGGGAGTAAGAGACATGGGAGATCCAAGTCAAGGACCAAGGGTAGTTGTTGGCACTGTGGCAAGAAAGGTCACTTGAAGAAGGACTGTTGGAATCTTAAGGATTCGAACAAGAAGAGTTATGATCCTCAGGGGAACGTTGCTAGCACTTCAGATGATGGTGATGTACTATGATGTGAAGCAGCAACAACTATTTGAGGTATGCGTGGCTTCGATGATGTATGGCTTATTGATTCAGGAGCCAGTTTTCATATGACTTTCCGGAGGGAGTGGTTTCATGAGTATACACCGATCGCTGGAGGATCTGTGTATAGCTGTAAAAATGAACTTTTGAAAGTTGTTGCCATCGGTACGATCAAGATGGAGATGCATGACGGGATTGTTCGGACCATACGAGATGTCCGACACGTGAAGGAATTATGCAAGAATTTGTTGTCTTATGGACAACTGGATGATCTTGGTTGTGAGATTGGGTCGCGAAACAAGATCATGAAAGTTAAAAGGGGTGCACTTGTACTGATGAAGACGGACAAGATTGCCGAAAACTTATACATGGTACAGAGGAAGGCTTTACAAGTGGGAGAAGCGTCAGTGGCTTCATCTGAGTCGATTGAGAAATCATCAATGATTTGGCATCAACGGCTCGGGCATATGTCGGAACAAGGCATGAAGGTTCTTGTAGAGAAAAAACTACTTCCGAGCCTCACAAAGGTATCTTTAGCTTTTTGTGAACATTGTGTTGTTGGCAAACAACATCGTATAAAGTTTCGTAGTTCAGATTCTAGAAGTAAAGTCATTCTAGAATTAATTCACTCTGACGTGTGGCAAGCACCAGTGCTATCCCCGGGAGGTGCAAAGTATTTTGTGTCTTTTATAGATGATTATTCCAGAAGATGTTGAGTGTAAATGATCAAGAGTAAGGCAGAGGTGTTCTCGATGTTCAAGACGTACAAAGTGCTGGTGGAACTTGAATCTGGGAAAAAGATCAAGTGTCTGAGATCTGACAATGGAGGGGAATATACTGGCAAGGAGTTTGAAGACTTCTGTAAAGATGCTGGGATTAAGAGGCAGTTTACTACGGCATACACTCCGCAGCAGAATGGGGTGGCAGAGCGGATGAACATGACATTGTTGGATAAAACAAGAGCCATGATGCAGGCTGCAGGCTTAGAAAAGTCGTTCTGGGCAGAAGCAGTCAATACCGCCTGTTATGTGGTGAACCGATCTCCGTCAACAATACTGGGGCTGAAAACATCGTGGTGGTGTGGACAGGTAAACCCGTTGATTATTCTAATCTCCATGTATTTGGGAGTCCCGCTTATGTTATGTTTAATACTCAAGAGAAAACAAAGCTGGACCCAAAATCCAGAAAGTGTTTGTTCTTAGGGTATGCTAAAGGAGTGAAGGGGTATCGTTTGTGGGATCCCACTGCCCACAAGATTGTTGTAAGCAAGGATGTTATCTTCAAGGAAGATAAGAAAGGAAATGATAGCAGCATAGGGGAAGATCCAGAAATTACGACAGTAGTAGTCGAGAAGGATGCCGAGCAGGAGGGTCCTGCTGAACCAGAGCATGAATCTGAGGAGACAACGGAGTATGGAGTCTCGGGGATACGTCGATCGACACGTGTTAAGAGACTACCAGGCTGGCGCACATACTTTTCAATGGAGAACAATGTTGCATACTGTCTTTTAACTGAGGACGGGGAGCCATCAACTCTCCAGGAAGCAATGAGCAGTTCAGATGCAGCTCAGTGGATGTCAACAATGCAGGAGGAAATCGAAGCACTTCATAAGAATAAAACGTGGGAACTTGCGTCTCTACCACAAGGGAGGAAACCCATTGGCAACAAATGGGTGTACAAAATCAAACGTAACAGTGATGACCAAGTGGAGAGGTATCGTGCACGATTGGTGGTGAAAGGATATGCTCAGAAGGAGGGGATTGATTTCAACGAAATATTTTCTTCGGTGGTCCGAATGACAACTGTGCGGGTGGTTCTGGCGATGTGTGCTATATTTGATTTACATCTTGAACAGTTAGATGTAAAGATAACTTTTCTTCATGGTGATCTTGAAGAAGAGATTTATATGCTCCAACCGGAAGGATTTATTGAAGAAGGTAAAGAGAACTTAGTTTGCAGGTTGACCAAATCTTTGTACGGTCTCAAACAGGCGCCGAGGTGTTGGTATAAAAGATTTGATTCATTCATAATGAGCCTTGGATACAACAGACTAAATGCAGATCCTTGTGCATATTTCAAGAGATCTAGTGATGACTTTGTTATTTTTCTGTTGTATGTTGACGACATGTTGGTTTCAAACCCCAACAAAGCTCGTATTGAAGAACTGAAGGCTGAACTCACTAGGGAATCTGAAATGAAAGACTTAGGACCATCAAACAAGATTCTAGAGATGCAAATCCACCGAGACAGAAATTGTAGGAAGATTTGGCTTTCTCAGAGGAACTATTTGTTGAAGATTTTGCGGCGGTTCAGTATGCATAATTGTAAGCCAATCTCTACCCCTCTTCCTGTTAATTTCAAGTTATCCTCAAGTATGTGTCCTAGCAGTGAAGAAGAGAGGAGGGAGATGTCTCGAGTACCGTATGCATCAGCAGTGGGAAGCTTAATGTTTGCTATGATAGACCAGACATTGCACATGCAGTGGGAGTGGTTAGTCGATACATGGCGGATCCGAGAAGAGAGCATTGGAGTACAGTAAAGAGAGTTCTGAGGTACATTCAGGGAACCTCAAATGTTGCATTATGTTATGGAGAATCAGGTTTTACAGTCAGTGGCTATGTTGATTCTGACTATGCAGGTGATCTTGACAAAAGCAAGTCCATGACAGGATATGTGTGTACTCTTGCTGGAGGTGCAGTGAGTTGGGTTTCGAAGTTACAGTCAGTTGTTGCGACATCAACAACGGAGGCTGAATACGTGGCAGCTACGCAGGCCAGTAAAGAGGTGATTTGACTGAAAATGGTTCTGGAGGAACTCGGGCACAAACTAGAGAGTATTTCTCTATTCTGTGACAGTCAGCGTGCGTTGCATCTTGCAAGGAATCCAGCGTTTCATTCCAAGACAAAGCATATTCGGGTGTAGTATCACTTTGTTCGTGAAAAAGTCGAGGAGGGTACTGTGGATGTGCAGAAGATTCACACCAAAGATAACATAGCTGATTTCATGACGAAGAGTGTTAATGCTGACAAGTTCGTTCAATGTCGGTCCTCGTGTGGTCGGGTGGAAACGTAAGCAACATGAAGGGCGAGGTAGAAAGAGCTGTGTGAAGATCTGATTAGTCTCTAATCAAATCTTCAAGTGGGAGATTCTTGGCCACATGCAGCACATGATCATTTCAATGTCATGTGGGTTGATGCATGCACGGGTTGGAGGCCACATGCAGCACATGACCACTTCAATGCCATGTGGGTTGATGCATGAATAATTGTCACATGGGTTTTACAAGGTGTTACACGGTTTTGCAAGAGTTTTGTCTACAATTCATGCCTATAAATACCAGTCCTCAAACTCAGTTTTAATCATCCCAAGCAATATCAATCTTTCTCTTATATAGTTATTGAGTGTTAATTATATAAAGAGTGGTTTAGTGAGTTGTTAGTATGAGTTAAAAATAGAGAGTTTGTGCGACTTTACTACGTAAAAGTCTGAGAGTTGTAATTCATATTTTACACTCATAGTAAAGTTCTTCTACCTTGCCCGTGATTTTTTACCCTAAAAGACATTGGGGTTTTCGACGTAAAATCTGTGAGTCGTTTATTTTTTTCCGTCTTTTAATTATTGTCGTGTTTTACGCTCTATCCGAAGGGTCCACTTTATAACAACAACATCACATGTAGCGCGAGAAAACGTGAATACTATATGACCTTTGCATTGTTAGTACGTCACGTGCATAAATAACTGAGCAGTTTCATTGTTATTTAAATTATTTTTCTTGCTTACCGAAAAAAAAAACAAGCTCATAAAAAACCAAATGTTTTTCTTTAGCAGCTTGTCAGTTAAAATTACTCAAAATTGTTAGTCCTGAGAAGTTGTGGTTATATATTCTAGCATAACAAAGTCGTTTTGGCTGTAAATTTCAGTTAAAATATTATATTTTAATTTATGGATTATGAAAACACATAAAATATGTTAACCACTTAACCCCAAAGGTCAATTTACTATAAGCAGCTGCATGCATTTTTAATTAACTGTTTTGAAGAGTTTTAGTAGATTTCTATCAATAAACTTAACAATACTGAAATATCAAATAGTTTCTTCACTTCAATTGGAACCGAATTGATTCCTTGCCTTCTGGGTCTGAGCCTGTCACACATGGTTCGCCTAGTGTGGCTTAACTGGTTGGCGAGGTTTGCAGGCTATTTCGTCGACCCGTGGGTTTACCCGGTGCGCACCCGAAGGGTAGTGGCTGAGGGTTCCCGCGTCATAAAAAAAAAAAAAAAAAAAAAAATTGGAACCGAACTTTTGATAAAAGTAAACTTCATCTCGAAATAATACGCGTAGTTCAACAAAATCCCCATCTTTGAGTTCACGTGACAAATGATGAGTGAGAAGCCTTATGTGATCGAGTTTCTGGCAATATATAGTATTTAATTACTTTAATTAATTCTCCCGTGTCGGATCCGGACTTATTCCAACTATTTAATTAGTTAAAACATGATTTAACTAATGACCTTTTTTGCTTCGATAATAATCTAACCAAAGACTTGGAAATGAACTCTGTAGTCTGTAGACATAAATATGATTAACTTGCAATCAGACAGGTCGGTCACGAATATTACCACCAATGTCCTAAAATTCTCAATTTAGGCAATCAAGTTATTATCAAGGTCCTGTAACCCACGCAAATAATTGATTTACAGAAACATTCATAATGTGTGAGTGCTTGTATCATTCAAAGTTTCAATTTAACCACAACAACGAATACAAAAGTTAATCATTCAATCGCCAGACTTATTAATCGAATCATTGTGACATGATGTCTCATTTTGTATGATAATCAGTGATTTGATGTCTAATTATTATAGATAACTTTTGATTAGCTGTATATGGTAGAATATTGATTACTTTTTCCTCATATTGATTTCTGATTTTCGTTTTTAATTTCCACCGCCGGCATGGATCTGATATCTGCATTTACTAGAAATGGGCAGAAAGGTTAATGAATAATGAGGCATTTGATGTTTACCCATTTTTGACCCATGCATATGCATTTAATACTGATTTTCATTTTTCACAAAATTAGCTTTATGAGAGATTATACCATTGGCGTTCACTGATAAGTTTTCTTCTGGTATAGGGTTTCACTTTTCACCAATCTCGTGCTTAATTAATGGTAGTATAATATTGATTTTGACTAATGAGTATTTTTTTTTTCCTTTTTTAACAATTAATCAAGCTAATATTTCAATACACGAAGTCTATCAAACAATACAGGAAAGGCGAGCAAAGGAGGGCATTCGGCCTAAAATGTACAACATACAAGGGGATTGATTAGACTGAATATTGAATGGTCACGCATGGCCAGGTTTGAACATAGCTATTTTGATCTTATTTCATTCGGGTAACAAAACGTCCTAAAACGTTACAAAGGGCTAATCAATTGCCAAAATAAGGACGAATTACCAAAAATGCCCGCTAACTTTTGCCTTTAATCCTAAATGCCCGATTTTCCCAAACCTGCTGAAAATGCCATGTATCTTTTAAAATTTCTACTAAAAATGCCCGAAATAAAATTTTCGGACAAAAAAGCATACGTGGCTGCCTAATCAAAAAGTCGCGTTCACTGTTCACTATCTGAAAAACGTTTCTCCTTATATATATGTAACTAATGTATATATATGTTAATAATAAAAAAGATATAAACATATATATAATAAATATATATATAATCATAATAAATATTTTAACAAAATAAAAAAATTAAAAAATCATCATCTTCATCACCGCCCCCCCCCCCCCCAGATCGCAACCACCACCCCGGAACCCCCCCTCCCACCACACCGTTGCAACTCGCTGTTGTAGTGGTGGCGGCGTCGATTGACGCCGTCACCACTGCAACGGGTGCGGCAAATCAGAAATCGGAATTGGAAATCAGAATTCCGGCGGGGTGGTGGTACTCGAATCGGAAATCGAAACTCGAATCGGAAATCGGAACTCGAATCGGAACTCAGAACTCGGATCGGAACTCGAATCGGAAATCGGAACTCGAATCGAAAATCGGACTCCGGCGGGGTGGTGGTGCTCTGTTCACTGTTCACTGTTCACCGTGAACAGTGAACACCGACGGCTGCAGGGGGGAGTGGGGGGGGGGGGGGGGTTGAGAAGATGATGACATTTTTTTAATGTATTTTATTTTTATTTGTTGTTTACAATTTTTAGAAATTATTAAAATATTTATTGGTTATCAGGAGAAACGTTTTTTCGGACAAAAAAATCTTAGGTGTCGGGCGCGATTCTTTGATTCAGCAGCGCGCCTCTTTGATTCGGATGCCACGTCGGATAAAATGTCCGAATTTTTAAAATCGGGCATTTTTGTTAGAAAATTTAAAACTTAACGGGCATTTTCAGCAAGTTTGGGAAAATCGGGCATTTAAGATTAAAGGCAAAAGATAACGGGCATTTTTTGATAATTCGTCCCCAAAATAATGCTAATCAATAGAAATCGGATTAGCTTGGTCCGTAACACCTATTACAAGCTGGCTAAGCAAAACAAGTAAAATTACAAAAGTGTCATCAGTGTATCGAATTGCTTGAGTTCGATCTAAACAATATCGAATTCGGTACATTAGATACTATGCGAGCTAAATGATCCAATATCGAATTGGGGTCCTTCGATCCAAGTGTGTATCGAATTTAGGTGCTTCGATGTAAGTTTGAGCATATTTGCTGAATATCGAATGATGTAGCTTCGATGTAGTGTCGAGTATCGAACAGTGGAGCTCCGATCTAGTGTTGGATATCGAATACTATGGGTTTGATATTGAGCAGGTGAGAGCTGGTATTGAATGCGTGGTGAGAATGTCACAGGACGGGGTATTTATAACCCTCGTCTTGCGGGCCCTAGTGGCAGCTAGGGAAGAACATCGAATTGAGACGATTCGATCTACGAGATCAATCGAATCTAGCCCATTCGATGTTCCTCGAACGTCGAATTTTTCCTATTCGATGTACAATTTTAATGGGCCTTGCTCTGCGGGCCGACCCAATATAAGTGTTGGGCCATTCATAAAATATCCCCATTATATAGTCCCCCTAGTTTGGGAGTCGGTGTCGACTAGAGAGCGGGTGCCAAACTTTTTAAACTCATCTTCATTCAGCCGGTTCATGTTTACTATTTTGATAAAGTTGAAAACCATGCCCCCGATTGGGAGACGATTTGGAATGGAGATCGGGTTTCGAACTTTGAAGATCGAATATCGTTTGCGTTGAAAATCATGCGCCCGATTGGGATCGGGGTCTGAAAGACATGAATCCCAATCATATTAAATGTAATCGTTTTTAATTATGATTGAACAAGGTTTCTCTTGATTTGTTTCTCTATATCGAATGACGATGGTTCGATCTATGTTTCACCCTTTTTTCACGTTGGTCGAATTGGTGCTGTTCGATGTGCGGATTAACATCGAATTGACTTGATTCGATGTTTGTTCTGATGGGCCTAGTGGCTTTTTCGCTTCTATATAAAGGGGGAAGAAGCTTGAAATGCTCATTCTTCCTTTCGCTGAATTCAGGCTCTAAGGTGAGCAACATGAATTGGCATGGTTCGATACATCCTACATTGAACGAATGATTCGATGTTGGCTGTATCGAACGGAGATCATTCGATCTAATGCCTTAGAAATAAGTTTTCTGGTTTTTTTATTGAAAGTGTAGATTTTTTTGCCTTTAGCTTCGTGTAACATTGCATTTCTTTTTCCAGGCAATTATTTCGCGGTCGTTTGCTGATTTTCCAGATATAATCATGGTAAATGATTATTGCTTACTTTGTGTGCTTGCGTAGATAATAGTGTTTATCAAATGGTGCAATTGTCGTAAGTGTCGAGAGTGACGTATTCGCGCGTAGTCAACTCTTTTTTATTTTATTTTATTTCAGTTTGTGTCGATCAAGATAGTGAGTTCTGAATCGACGTCGGGGAGTGGGTCAAGTAGCGACTCAGGCTA
The DNA here is from genome assembly GCA_948329865.1 of Linaria vulgaris. Classification (NCBI taxonomy): domain Eukaryota; kingdom Viridiplantae; phylum Streptophyta; class Magnoliopsida; order Lamiales; family Plantaginaceae; genus Linaria; species Linaria vulgaris. The sequence continues at coordinate 83,296,731 of OX415253.1, forward strand.
TGGTTTAACCAACTCTGTGGTGGGCCCTTCACGTGCTCTCGCGGGTTCTGATTTACCGCGGGGGAACGATAGTGATCTAATCGACATCGATTCTGTCGATTCGCCAATGGATGGTCGTATTGGCGGTAATGTTGGCCAACCGTCCCCGCAAACTGAGCAAGACGATTCAGAATCGTCTTCTACCGAGGATAATCGTGCCCCCAGCGAGGTAGACGAGGATATTGATCTCATCAATAGGGAGATTGATGACTACACCGAGGTGCCGGGAATGGCGTATAATTCTCATGTATCACGGTTCCAGCATAGTCGACGTTTTTTGCGCGACACATATGACATTTCAAACAAGTACAAGTTAGTTATCCCTGGCCCGTATGAGCGCATGGATACACCGCCCCGTGGTCATCTCACGGTCTTTGTGGGTCAGCTGTCTAATGGGTTGCGATTTCCCATACCGGTTGAGTTAAAATTCATACTTAGGACCATCGGGGTCGTGTCGTGCCAGCTTACGCCGAACTCGTTCGGGAATATAATTGGCTTCATTATCTTGATGAAGGCCTTAGGCGAACTGCAAAGTCCCAACGAATTTTGGGCTCTTTTTGAGGTTTGTAGGAGAGAAATAGGCTTCTATCAGTTTAGAGCATTGAGGTGGCGTAAGTTCCTGAGTGGCGGGGCCTCTAGCTATGGAAAGGACTGGAAAAGCGATATTTTTATATTACAGAGAGTTATGAGGGCGAGTTTGATACGTATCATCGCGATTGGTTTCATGTCCCGAGAGTTGCGATACCTCAGGGTGTTGCCCTCCTTCATGGGATTGTAACTTTGTTCCGAACTTAGTTTGTGACTACCAGTTTAATGTTAAAAAAATAGTAGAGAATCGTGTGCTTTCTTTAGCGAGGTTGTCCCTTGTTCCTTATAATGGCAAATATACGTTTGGTATAGATTATGTGGCTTTACTTGAGTTCCTGATTCAGTTTTATCTTTATGGCGTTACTAATGCATGTTATCTTTTCAGGAGAATTCATCATGAACCGTCACGCCCGAATTACTCGAGCCCTCACCACTGAGCAAGAAGGTTCTCAAACTACCGTTGCTCTTCCGATACCACCCCCGAAGAAGAGGAAGAATAGGGGTAAGAAGGCAGCAGCTGAAGCCTTCGCCTCTGTACGCGTCGAGGCCTCGTCTGACCCCTTTGATGACATTTTGGGCCACAGTCGGGCGAGTCCTCCTCCTCCCGCGGAACATAGTCATGCGGGAGGTTCAGGTGGCGTTAATGAGGATGAGAATCCCAACCAAGCCGAGGTTGCGGCTCGTGGCAAACGAAAGAGAGTAACGCAGACTCGTTCTGAGACCGGGGGTGTTATCCCCCCCTACGTCGCGTACGACTGTTCTGTCGGCAACCGGTGGTTCTGCTCCAGCGGGTGGGGCAAGTGTCAGGGCGGGGCCTAGTCATGGGTTGCATGCCCGAATTGAGGAGTACGAGATATCCTAGGAGGACGCGATTGATGCCTTAAAAGTCCTTCTCCCAAACCTCACAGTTTCTCACGTGGTTTCCGTCGAGGAAAGGAAGATGGTGGAGAGGAATGCTTTTCACATTATTGCCGTGGTAATATTTTATTTACCGGACGCATCTTACTGTATATGATGCGATGCTTAAACATCTTTGCAATTCTTTTATGTTTTTTCCTTTAGGGTGGTGGAATGGTGGACGCCATGATCGTAGCGTTGGTCCAGGTTCACGAGGACAGGATGAGTGGGCAGCAGTGCTTGAGGGCTGAATTTCAGGATAGTGATCCTGATGCTCTGAGAATCGCGTTAGATGAGAAGGAAAAAGCCATGTGGCATGTGAAGGATTACGCCACTCGAGTCGCCAATGATAGGGAAGCGGTGAAGCTTGCACATGGGACCGTTGATGGGCTCCAATTGCAAGTCACCAACCTTTCATCCAGTGAGGGTGTGCTAGAGAAACGTGTTGTCGAACTTGAAAAGGAGCTCGCTGCTGAGAAATAGAAGAATGATGAGGCTGAGAAGGTTGGATATCCTCGCGGTATCAGCGAGGTAAATGATTTTTATACAACTTCATGTTGATATTTTCCTATTCTTCATTGTTAATCTCTTTTTGTCATTCAAGCAGGTTCCTTCCGTGCAACAAAGGGTGGAGATTGCCGAGGAGTTTCTATAGAGAAGCACTTTTAAAGAGACCAGTGCTCGGAGGGGTGCCCGGGATGCCAAGAAGGCGCAAGTGCTCACTGTTCATCAAATATATAGCACTAAGTACGTCTGTGGCCATTTTAACCCAGATTGGCTCGATCTCTTGTTGGGGCCTAACAGAGAAATTCTGTCGCCCACCATGGATGAAAAACCTGCTGCCGCAGATAAGTTCGCGAGTCTACTCGAGAGCGAGAACCTCATCTATCAGGGAATCTCTCCGCCTCCTCTTATGCCTCCTGCTTATCTGTCTTCTGAGGATGAGGATGACGCCGATGCCTAAGGGCTTCGATTTTATATTTCTATTTTTATGAACAATTTTTGATATGTTTTGGCGCAGCGTCGCCTTTCATGTTAAGCAATTTGTATAATTACATTGTTGTCGCGCTTTATTCCTGGGAACTTTTTATTGTTTGCTTGCTTGTTTGGCTTTCGTCCGCTTCCTTTTGTTTCAATTGTTGTTGTTGCATTTTACTTTATTTTGACAATTGGAATGCCAATCCACATTTGTGTAAGTTTTCTCTTTAGTCACTCGCTTTGGGTAGCCTCTATGTCTTCCCATCGTATGTATGAATAATATTTGTCATTGTAGACTTGGTATTCGTCCCAATTTTTGTTTTTTGGGATTTACGGTTATCACTTGCCACTTTGGACAGAGTGTCCGTCCTTTTTGTTGTTTTTCGGGAATTACGGTATTCACTTTCCACTTAGACAGAGTGTCCGTCCCTTTTTTTGTTTTTTGGAAATTGCGGTGCTCACTTGCCACTTTGGACAAAGTGTCCGTCCATTTTTTCGTTTTTCGAGAATTGCGGTGCTCACTTGCTACTTTGGATAGAGTGTTCGTCCCTTTTTTATTTTTTGGGAATTGCGATATTCACTTGCCACTTTGGACATAGTGTCCATCCCTTTTTTTGTTTTTCGGGAATTGCGGTGCTCACTTGCCACTTCGGACAGAGTGTCCCTCCATTTATTTTTTTAATTTTTCGGGAATTGCAGTATTCACTTGCCACTTTAGACAGAGTGTCTGTCCCTTTTTTCGTTTTTCGGGAATTGCGGTGCTCACTTGCCACTTCGGACAAAGTGTCTGTCCCTTCTTTCGTCGGAGTGAACCTTCTTGGGTCCTACATTGCCACTTGGGATAGACTGTTCGTCCCTTCTATCGTTGGAGTGAATTTTCTTAGGTCCTACATAAAATAGATATTATGCATGCCTCCGCATAATTAGGTATTTTACATTTCGCATTTACAAAGATAATAATACGATTGATAAGTCAAAAGTGCTTCTCTTGGAAACGGATTCATATAAAGAGAATAGGGTGGAGCCTGATTTCAAAGCCCGCTCTCCTATGTTCTCCAAGGCAGCCCTGAGGGCTCAAGTCTTCGGTGTTCCTGTTTTAAGTTAGTACATGTTTGTCCCTCACACTCGTCGGGCAGAGGGGACGAATAAAAGTTGTTCGAATTATTCGGGAAATTAAAGACTTGCAAAAATTAAGTAATAGCACTTTCGTCAATATGCTCCATCTCCATGGGAGCCAGCGCTTCCACTGCTTCTTGCTTCGCCTGTAGTCGTGATCGAAGCGACGCTACATAACATTTCCAGCCCTCAATGTGGTCTACGATTACGTCTCCGGTTCCGACATAAGTGGGGAATTTCACCATTTGGTGGTAAGTTGACGACAATACTCGGAACGCATTCAACGATGGCCTTCCTATAATGTCGTATGAGAAAGGCATGTCGACAACAACATAATTCGTCAGCAGTGTTCTCCTCTGAGGCGCGGTTCCCAGTGAAGTAGGGAGCAAAAGCATTCCACGAGGCACTATCTCCGGGCCTCCGAATCTATGAAGCGAAGTTCTTACCGGTTCCAATGTCTCGCCATTCAGCCCCATTTTCGCCAAAGTGGAGCTGAATAGCACATTAACTCAGCTACCATGGTCCACCTTCATTTTTGTCACGCCGAAGTTGGCTATGTCCACCGTTATCACCAACATGGAATCTAGATTTGCCGTTTGAATGGCTTGGGGGCTTAGCTTGCGCAGATCTGCTGTTGAGAAGGTTATCTCTTCCTGCGACATTTCCTCGATTCTTAATATGGAAAACTAAGAAAGTTGTCTGATTCAACTAGCCTTGAAATCTACTTTATGCCTTTTGTATATTCTGCCCCCAATGGGCCTCGTGATATCATGTTTATCATTCCCCTTCTGACGTTGCCGTTTCCAATTTGAGGATAGTCCAACACATGCGGATGATCGACTATCTTTTGCTTGTCCTTTCTGGGCGATGGTGGTCTATTCGTGTCGGCGTTGTCCTCTTGCTATTTCATCTTTTTGACAAACTCCACGAGTTTGCCGTCCTTTACCGTTCATTCGATCTCATCCTTGAGATCCTTGTGATCCTCGGTTTTGTGTCCCTTCTGATTGTGGTATTTGCAGAACTGGGTCGAATACCTTGTTGCCTTTGAATTCTTCATATGTCTGGGCTCTTTCAACCACCCTTTCCTTTTCGCCGTCCCGAACACCGTCATGATGCTAGCATTCAGGGGCGTGTATCGCCTCAGCGATGCGTCTCGGTACCTGTTGTTCCTGTTTCTGTTGTTGTTGTTGTTGTTGTTGTTGTTGTTGTTGCGGTTATGGTCCTCCCTTCCTTTTTCGTTATCTTTTGAGGGCGCGACAACGGCCAACTTGGTTGCCATCATCTCTTCACGGTGGACCACCCCCTGCGCTATCTTGTTTATCTCTTCGATAGTGCTGGGGTTCCGCTTGAGTAAGTCATCATTGAAAACTGTATTGTTGGTTGCTCGGAAGAGTATACTCATCACCATCTCTCCACTTGGGTTGTCTATCCTCAGCAGCTCTGCATTGAAACACCTTATGAAATCCTTTAGACTTTCATTGATTTCTTGCTTCATTGAGTATAAATGGGAATGATCCAAAACCAGCCTCGCCTGACTTGAGAATTGATCCTCGAACCTGTTCCTCAGTTGCTTGTAGGTTTTCATCGATCCTGAAGCAATTCGAGTAAACGAGTCCATTGCTACCCTGGCCAAGGTAGTGGTAAATACCTTGGCATGCATGTTCTCCTTGAAACCGTACAAGGTTAGATTGCTGTCCAAATGGAAAAGATGATCGCGGGGATCAAACTTTCTGTCGTAAGGTTTCAAATCGGTGATCTTCTCCCCGTGCCCTAGGATCTCCGCCTCTATTTCTTCAGAAAATGGAGAGCTCCGCAGATCACTTCCTACATGCTCCATTCGGCCTTCGACCACTACTTTCTCTATTTCAAGCCTTTCTAGCTTTCTTACTACCTCATCGTGCTCCCTCATGGAGTCGTGGCTTTCCCCACGTCTCCTCTCATTATTCTCTTCTTGCCTCATTGGTTCATCTTTCCGTTTTTCCTCTCTTTCTCTTGTCCGTGCTTCATGTTGCCTTTTTGATTGCACCTCCACGGACTTAGGTTTGTCTCCACGGTGATCCCTGTGTGATTTCTCCTTATTTTGCACCTCCACCGAGACAGGTTTGTCCCTTCTGCCATATCGATGTGACTTTTCCTTGTCTGCTCCCTCCGGACCTCTAGCCACGGAACACTTTCCCTTACGGCCTCGGTGCGTCCCACTGGCAGCGATGTTTTCATCGGTGGTGCGGGGGCCAGGTACTCGACCAATGCAGATTTGACCATGGCATAATTTCATCTCTCAAATTATTTGGGATCGAAGCTGTGGTTGTTGTCGCCCCAGTTGCATCTGCATCTACTGTTGGTCTCTCAGCTCCTTGCGGTCCAGACATCTCTCACCTTGCATGCGTGGGTATCCCAGCGGGTTGTGTTGGTTGTCCCACAATGTCAGGGACAGTTTGGCGGGTGGTAACTCTAGAAGTCATGCCTAATAGGCGGCGATAATGTGGTGTTCCAATAGGCGGCGCTAATATTTTGGTCTTATTTCGTCCTTGTAACAAAACACCCTAAAACGTTACAAAGGGCTAATCAATTGCCAAAATGATGCTAATCAATAGAAATCAGATTAGCTTGGTCCGGAACACCTATTACAAGCTAACTAGGCAAAACAAGTAAAATTACAAAATGTCAACAGTGTATCGAATTGCTTGAGTTCGATCTAAACAATATCGAATTCGGTACATTACATACTATGCGAGCTAAATGATCCAATATCGAATAGGGGTCCTTCGATCCAAGTGTGTATCGAATTCAGGTCCTTCGTTGTAAGTTTGAGCAGATTTGCTGAATATCGAATGATGTAGCTTCGATGTAGTGTCGAGTATCGAACAGTGGAGCTCCGATCTAGTGTTGGATATCGAATACTATGGGTTTGATATTGAGCATGTGAGAGCTGGTATTGAATGCGTGGTGAGAATGCCAGAGGACAAGGTATTTATAACCTCCATCCCGCGGGCCCCAGTAGCAACTGGGAAGAACATTGAATTGAGACGATTCGATGCGAGCACATCCATTTTATTTTCTGTATATAAACGAATATAAAGTATAACTAGGTGTTACGTTGACTAATGAGTAGGTTTTCACTTTTCATTAATATGGCCCCTATTTGTCTTTTTATTGTTTTAGTTATTATCACAACAACAACAACCACCAAGTTAGTAATTTTATCAAATTGAGTATGCTATACGAACTATAATAAGTCACGCCAAGTCGGTACATGAATTCTCCGTCTCCATTCGTTGCGAATACCATTTTAAATTAACATACCGTCATCTGAAAACTCATGGTTCTAAAAAATAAAATTATTTATAGTTTTTTTTTATAGATTCTCCAATAAAAACATCCCAAGATGCAACAAAGGAAGCTCGAGTTAAATAGGCAATTTCGCTAAATCAAGAAATATCGTATCAGAATCACTACGCAAGATTTTTAGAGTGTTCTGACCACTCACCTAATAGGTGTTTAATACTTATAATTTCCACTAATAAATCAAGAGGCTTATTGAATTTTATCGCAGATATGTTCAAATCTGTATTATGTTATTCCATATCAATTTTATTTCTCCATTTCAAACGAATTCAGTGGAGTTTCTAATTTATAATTATAAGGACGAATTATTTTTTCTGACCTGTAACGTTTTTTTAAAATTTTAAATGCCCTTTTTGTTTTGGGCCGCCTTTTTCTGTCCAGTAACTTCTCATTTTTTTACCAAATATGCCCAAAACGTCTTATTCGGGCTAAATTGCTGATGTGTCAGTACAGTCAACAAGTTGCTAAGCCTAGTCAATAAGTTGCTCCGCCACGTCATATTTTTTCAGCAAAAAAATATTTTATGCACAAACCCTTGTAATATCAAAAATTGTACCTGCACCTCAAAATAAATTGCACTTTGCACCCCAATATATATATATATATATATATATATATACACACACAATTTCTTTTTATGTTCTTAACAATTTATAAAAATTGTAAAAAAAAATTATGTTATCTTCACACATATATATATATATACAACTTTTTTATATCTACAATTTATAATAGTTATAAAAATTATAAAAAACAAAAAAGATACATTTTAAAAAAATAAAATAATTCTATCATGTTCATATATATATACAATTTATTTTATTCTACAATTTATAATAATTATAAAAAACAAAAAAATAAAATAATTCTATCATCTTCATATGTATATATATACAACTTATTTTATATCTACAATTTATAATAATTATAAAAAAACAAAAAGAAATAAAATAATTGTATCATCTTCATATATATATATATACAAATTATTTTATATCTATAATTTATAACAATTAAAAAAAACTGAAAATAAAATAATTCTGTCATCTTAACGTAAAAGTCGGCCTAAAAAAAGAGCATTTAAGATTTTAGGAAAAAATTAGAGGATAGAAAAAATAATTCGTCATAATTATAGGAAAGGTCATCATTGCCGACAAAATAACCAGATTAACTAACACCCACAATTTCTATCAAAAAAACCTAACACCCACATATATGACAAAGCTAAAAATGTGAACGTACAAAAAAAATTATACGTTGCGACGCCGGACACATATAATTATACATTGCGACGCCCGACACTCTCTAATATAATAACAAAAACTTTACACGTGCCCGACACTTCTTCATGTTCATGTATAATTCCTAAATAGATTGTTTATCTCAACCTTTTAATATAATGGCCATATGATTTTATTCGACTTGATGGAAATCAGTTATAAATTTCATCTAACTTACGTTTCAGATAGGGAGATTTGCAGTTTCGAACCATTATCTACATATGCGAATTTTCACTAGTTGCCCTATATATGATGAACTCAAACTTTTCAAAGAATGAACTGTAACTATAACAAACATCATCAGAAAATGTCCGGCTTCGACCCGATGTGCCAAACTATGCGTGTAATTGTGCGATGTGGTGGCCACATGCACGTGAATACTAATTCTCAAGATATATTTTACTATTCTATTTTAAATAGTATAAGTTTGAATTTAGTACTAATTTGTTATCTTAAAAAGAACCTTGTAATAATTATTAAAATATACCTTTTAAGCCTAAAAGATAATTAATTTTATCATCATGCAGTATTTGTATGATTTAACTTTTGTTTTCTTTTCTAATCTCTAAAATGCACCAAAGCAAGCTGAATTAAATGGAGCATTTCAATAAATCAAGAACATTGTACCCGAATTTTTACTAAAGACCAATAACAAGCTTTCACATTACCCAAATATTCAAGTTGTAGGATCAATGTCATTCCCACCAATAAATCAAGGAGATATTACTTCATGCAACCATCATATTAGTAATGTGGTGTAACAATTAAATGCAATGAGAATAATATTATAAAATGGTTATTTTTACATTATATAAAATAACTTCAATTCAGATAGCCATGTCAACAATACAAATTGTTGTATATAATAAATTTTCTAAATCAAGAGACTGTCACTCATATTTTAAAATCTATTTTGGCTAACAACTCCAAATAGTATTCCCCATTGTATCAAACAAGACTTTATAATAAAGATTAGTGCTTTGAAAAACTTTCGAAGACGTTCAAGTTGGAGCTTTTATTGGAGTCAACCACTTGGAAGAGTAATAAAGATTAATGTTGATGATATTGCTAAAGGAAACCCTGGAAATATCGCTTGCGGGGAGATTTTTAGAGATGACATTGAGCAATGATTACTTGGCTACGTGGCAAATCTGAAGAGTGGATCGATCACATTGGCAGAGTTGTGGGGCGTTTACTTTGGTCTACTTGAAGCACGACGAATGGGATGTAGTCGAGTTATAATTTCTTTTGATTCATAGATTATTGCGACCCTTGTCGACAACTCTGCACCTTGTTTCACCCTTTTCGCCCTATGTTGAAAGCATGTCGTTCATTCTCTATCATGCGAGATCATACATGTTGGTACCATTGTGTTGCTTACTTATCATGCCACGCGCCCGTGCGGGCTCATGATATCCAAATTTAATAAAATCACGCCACAAGCCATATACCTTTGGAAAGACACGGACGTCTATCTTTTAACACAAAAAGTGGATCTCAATTCGGATGAATTGAAGAAGTTATTATCAAATTAGTGAACTCGCGCATAATAGAACAAGAGTGGCCCAAGCCCATCAAAATAACCCAACAAGCACCTATAAATACTCTCGAACCCTTCACAAATAAGCAGGATCACATCTCAGATTGACCTATAGAGATCGACCTGTAGTGATTGATCTAATGTGAGTTTGATCTATATAGATTGATCTATAGTGAATATAGTGAATGTGCCTTATAGAGATTAATCTAATGTGGGTTTGGTCTACAGAGATTGATCTATAGTGAATGCGACCTATATAGATTGACTGGCCTATAGTAAATACGACCTATAGAGATTGACCTAGAAGAATTGACCTAGCTCAATGATCTCCCAAATTGACCTAGCTCAATGATATCCCAAATTGACCCAGCTTAGTGATCTCTCAAATTAACCCAACTCAGTGATCTCTCAAATTGACCTAGCTCAATGATCTCCAAAATTGACCTACATCCATTTGATCTACATTTTGATCAATGAAGTTTGATTTACATTTCTACGGCTCTTTACGACTTATAACGTGCTTATAGGCTCGTTCCTCAACGGACATCAACTGACTTAGGCATCCACATACAATTATAGACATCGATATCTGATATGAAAAGGTCCAACCTTCACCTTCTAACACAATCGGCCACCACCGAGAAATAATGAACTACGTTCGGCTTGATTCCATACTCGAGATACGTAGACAGCTTGACTTAGCCTCAAATTCAGTCTGAAATCAACAAACTCTCCAATCCACATCAGTGACTTCTAGCCTTGACTAGACATCATCAACGAGCAACAACTAACTCAGGCATCAGAGCGTCTCTCCGGGTCAGCCCCAACCAGTTCATGTGCCGTGTTTTTTAGTGCAAGTTTCTCGAACTCAAAGCTAGCCCATGACCAATAGAGAGCTTGTGTTAGTCTGACGTGGAGTGCTTAGTCAACAGATGAAATCACCCTGCATAAATATATAACTACCTAGAAAAAAAAAACACAATAGTTTCTAAAGAAAATAAGTGGAGTTTCTAATATAATTTTTTAAATATATAAACGTCAGCACTACACGATGCGACCAAAATAACCTACTACTATACCAAATTAAACCAAACAGCCCCGAGTCAACCACAAATCTCTCAAATCCATAAATGTGAACGTACAAAAAATAAACAACAGCCATAAATCGCAACACGATCCGTCAAACAATCAGCCCACACATGCCAATCGTCCTTTAAATACTATTATAAATTCTCTTTGTTCACTCTACTAACTACTCTAGTACTCTACTCTACTTTTCTCCAGTTGTCACTCGAACTTGAGATTCGTTCCAATGGCAACCGCTGGTCAACTCCCGCTCATCGCACCAACCTCCGATCCAGTGCTCGACCAATCGCTGCGCAAGCTCGATCGATTCCTCGGATTCCTCGGTTTCTGCCAGTACAGCTTCCCCCGCGCTGTAATCTCGTGGACTGTGTACTCCTTACTCGCGGTGGTGCTGCCGCTGCTCTCGATCGAGTTCTCGCGGTGTATCGACTGCGAGAAGCTCGAGATCGAGAGGTTCGAGGTCGAAGCGCTCGTGTCGCGGGCGATCGTGGCGGCGGTGTCGCTTTTGTGCGTGTCGCGGAATTTGAGGAAGTATGGGATAAGGAAGGCGCTGTTCGTTGATCGGAGCCAGGGCCAAACGGCGCAGTTTCGAGACCAGTACCTTTACAGGATTAAAGTAAGGATTATTATTAATTAGTACTACTAATTCCCGTTCTTTTAGGTGTTGTATTTATTATTTAATTTAATTAATTGGGTAGTTTTTAGTTATCGTATATTTATTTTCAGTTGACTGCATAAATAATTAACTTATTTATGAATTACAATTTTATGTGTTTATTACTCTATTCAGCTAAAGATTTGTTATGATTTTTATTTTCTTGGTCTCTTTAATTATATAAGAGTATAAAGGAAATAATGATAAGTGTATTTATGATAGTGAAAAACCTTATTTGGACAACATTAATCCCAAATATATGTAATTGTAACTCTACGACAGCAACATATAGTGGAAAATCCTGGATATACAAATTCACGTGTCTCTTGCTTTTCGTTGTTTATGATTTTCTGTTATTCGTATTGCGGCTCAACATATTTGTAATAATGAAGAAACCTTATATAAAATTTGGACAACTTAACCCCAAATGTCTGTATTTCAAAAATCAAGTTGTGAATTTCATAAACCGCAGATCAAATTAGTATAGTAGCATCCTAATTGCTCATAAAAATTGTGAATATCTGAGTTCTTTTTTACCAATTAGAAATCACGCTGTAGTTTACAATTTACATGTTTTTGATGCTATTTTGAGTGCCTTTGACGAGTAGTTAGTACTCTGGGGGAATATATAGCATGTAAATGGTTGAAATTAGTGATTAGTCTAGGGAACCCGGATGGTTAGATCCACAAAATTTGTGCCTCTTCAATACTGTTGAAAATCATGAAAAGGAAGCAGAAATTCTGTTATGAAAGATGTTTGCGATCAGAACTTTGTATCTCGTAGGCATGCGGGCATGGAAGATAACTAATATTAAAAATAAACAACATGGTTCAGTTGATAAAGTAGTAAAGTTTAGTAAGGCAACATATTGGCTTCAATCTGAACTCTGAAGAACTGATAATAAATTGTTGTATTGTGCCTAGTAGGAGTTTAGGATCCTATGCAGATTTATCATACCATTGTGAAAAGAGAAGCTTTATTCCTTGGAGTCTCTGGAGCATTAACCTGCAATTTGGCTTACTAAACCACCTGGTCTGATTACATTTAGTTTCATCGTGTTCCCCGATGTTTTTCAGGTGTTTTATCGCTTCCTGGTGACATGGTTCGGGGTTTGCCTTGTGTTGAAGATTGCACGCGAGGTTACTCGTATTATATACCTGGAGCGTGATCCTTGGTGGTGGTCCATCATCCTGTTCGTTGCTTGTATTTTGACTTGGTCGTATACCACGCTAGTTTTTCTAGCTGGATGTGGTTTGTTCAATTTGGTTGGCAATTTGCAAGTGATACACTTTGAGAATTATGGGAAAGTCTTGGAAAAAGATTTGGATGTTTCAGTTTACATTGAAGAGCACATGAATCTAACTCACGACTTATCGAAAATAAGCCACAGGTTCAGAATCTTTCTTCTTTTACAATTCTTAATAATCTCAGGTTGTCAGTTTATGACATTATTACATGCAACTGAGAATCAAGGAATCATCAACTTGATCAATGGAGGTGATTTTGTGGTATGTGCTACATTACTTTGGCAATGAATCTTATAAACTAATTTGCATGCTTGACAAATGTAGATTATACAAGTACTCTGTGCCTGAACAAAAAGTAAGATTTGTTGGATTGGTCAATTACAGGTATTGGCTATTGTGGAATTAGTGGGACTCGTGAATTGTTTAAGTACAGCAACAAAGATATCACATAGAGCTCAGAGTCTTGGTTCAATTGCTAGTCGATGGCATGCACTTGTTACTTGCAATTCTAATGATGCTGTGAGGACTGAAAACAATGGTGCATATTCTGAAGCTTCCTATCCTTCAGGCCCGTTACCAGTAAGCTATTCAGAAAGTGATTTGGAGTCGTCTGATTACATACCCTTGCCTGCCAATCTAAAGTTGTCTTCGACATCATCATACGACAGGCGACAAGCTTTTGGTGCGTATATTTTACACATAAATCCCAAAGCTGCATTGCTTCGATATGAATGTTACTTGCCATGCTACCATTTTGAACATATTCACTGTTAGTTAAGGTCTTCTTGCCTCATTACAATCAATAAAACTTGTGTTAAGCATACCAAATGAGTCATGATCGACACAAGTCCTTGTTTCGTGAATGTTTTATCATTCTGTCACTCAATTATCCTGTGTTATAGTCGTTTAATGATTTTTATAACATCTTTGAAGAAGGAAGATGAGCTTTGCAATTCTAGTCTTGTGAAACTGACCCTGGTATTGTGCAGTTGGAAGTCGTGTAAACAGATATTCAACATGAATGAGAAACTGTTACAATATTGAAACTCCTCTGTTTTAAGTACCACACACATATAGCAAAGTATAATAAGTCACCTCTCGAGCCCCCTTTTTTTTGTTTTTATTTCAGATTTTACTTGTGAGAGGGGTCAAATGAATCGTTTTGCTGGTCTTCTTAATTTTCTTGTTTTTGCAGGACACTCTTTTTTTTTCCTTTTCCCTTCTTCGTTGCTACCTTATGAAATTCTACATTTTCTTTATTCTATGACTGTACATCCTTACTTATCGTTGTTTTGCAGTTACATATGTGCAGTCGAATACTGGTGGATTCACTATCTTTGGATGGACAATTGACCGAATGCTCATGAATACAATCTTCTTCATGGAGCTCTCTCTGGTTTTCTTTGTTCTAGGGAAGACGTTCATAATCACTGTCCGATAATCGACTAGAAAACTTCAAAATCCTGTGCACGAACAGCGTTTTCCACCTCCTCTTTCGGCCCCCTCCCCTATACATTGTGGCGAAAACAATACCAGCAGCAGAGGGGTGATTTTCACATTTTTCTTACATGATATCACATAATTTATATTTAAAGGATCTCTTATATCACATATGCCACAGTTTGCGCGAGGCAGTGATTTATTTCATCTCACCTACAAATCCAGAAATTTTGTCGTAGGCGTTCAACTGCTGCTGCTTTGTATTTTCGGCCTTTGTGTTTGCTCAGATTGTAATATGATAATCTCTCTTGTAGTAGCAGTTACTAAACGCCCTTTATGTATTTGATCATGTCTGTTTTATTTGAAAAGTTGTGCAATATATATTAGGCAGTTTTGTTTGAGTAACGCTCTATGATGCACGGATACATCTAAAAAACTAATGATGTTGTATCAGATACGTATCCGATATTGATACGCTACAGATACACTACCGATACGAATTCGATATGCCACATGGCGTATCAATTAATTAAAAGAAAATAAACAAAAATTTCGATACGTATTCGATACATATTTGGGACGTATTGGAAATATTTTGAGTATTTTTTATAAAATTTTAAATTGATGGCAACTTCAATAAATACCACCTACAATTAAAAATTAAAATAAATTCTTTTAATCTAATAAGTAAGTAACTAACTCATGATTATAATCCTAATTTTTTCACTTCTAATCAATTTTTCTTCTTTCTCAACCCATCTCCAACAAGACACCAAATATATGGTTGTTGCCACCTTTTACTCGCCTAACACCACATTCATAATTCACTATTTTGTTATTATCACTTTTATACATTAATGTTTTTTGTATCAATTTTTACTTACGAATTAGTTTACTTACTATGAACGTGCCATTTAATTTTTATAATGTTAATTTTAATATATATTTATATATAGACGCATCTTTTGCATATCTGTATCGTCTATTTTTTTAAAATATATATTGTCGTACCTGTATCATACCGTATCCCGTACATGTGAAACATAGGTAACGCTGTAACATCATTTGATTACTTTAATATATCTTTCAGCTTTATTCCTCTCTAAACCATCAACTGCCAACCTCCACTGACATTTACCAGTCGTAAGCTTTTGACTGCAATATTAGGCAGATTCATTTGTTGAGCAGGAGAAAATCAAAGGAAAATGCAGATAAACGGTCGCTTGTTTAAAACTTAATTTTACTTCAGTTGTCTGCAAAAGAGGTTGTTTTCTCCATGAATCCTAAATATTATGACACTTTATAACATATTAATAGTAAACGTCGCTTAAAAATTCTAAAAACGAATAAGAACATTATTTTTATTTTTTAGATGATACATAACATCATAAAATTAGCCTCTATAACTATATATAGGCTCACAAGAGCCAAGAGGGAACGAAATATTATCATCTTAAAACAATCTACATATCATACTTAGCTTAGGTGGTGTTTGCAAACTCTAGTGGAAAAGTAGAAGTTCACAATTTTTAGTTAAGCCAAAAGCACCCCCATACCAGCTTGAAGATTGTGAGTTTTTTTAGCTTAAAAAAAGTTTTGTAACTGTAAAAGCTAGATTTGCAAACACCCCAAATTCACTTATTCAAATAAAAGTTGATTGTGAGTTTTTTTTAAGAGTTTGCAAACACCACCTTAGTCTTCGAACTTGAAGATTGTAAACGTATACTAAATGATATATGATATGGGTAATTGCCGTATTGAGATGATCCATGGGCTAAGCCCATCTTCAGCTATATTGGGGATTGCCCGCGATATGTATATCGAACGTAATATTCGATATAGTACAGATCACGTCACGTGTGCGGTCCCCGTATCCTGAGGTCTATAAATACCCGGATTTCGCTAATCAAGCTAAGCTTTAATTATTCACATACACTGCACCTCCGATATCGAGTATTCCCGATATCGAACCCGACATAGGACTCGATATATATCTTCAATATACATCACCGATATCATTCTCAACATCATTCTCGACATCGCACCTGATATCCTTTTCGACGTCATCCTCGACATCATCTTCGACGTCAGCTTCGACATAGATATTCGATATCCACGAGATACTCGACATATCAGTATACTTGATTGTACAATTTACCTATCACTTGTGAACTACGTTAGACTTAATTCCGTCAAATGGATACGTAGGCAGCTTGGGATAACCCGAGTCCAGCCCAAAATCATGAAAGATTCATCGGTCCCCTCACCGCGTTACTTGGAGTGCATGTGTGCTAAGGACAAAACTGGTTCCAGCGCAGCCTAAAACTAGCATGATGTGGAGTATTTCGTCAGCCTGCCAAGCCAGCGGACGATAACAGACCAAATCATTGGCGCCGTGTGTGGGAACACACTGGAATGTGCTTGGAAACAAGGACGCAACCTTAAAATTCAATCGAGTTCATCAAAACTAATGGCAGATTGGAGCGCCATCAGACCTATGCCTTACATGAAGCTCATTCTTATGATTCTGGGTTGACGCACATTCATCAAAACCATGGAGCATCCCACATTCATCAAAACCATGGAGAATATCGAGCACCCAATACCATCCCTCTGCCAATCAAGATAAGTCATATTAATTACATTATATTATTCACCTGCATATTTTGCAATTAATTACGTTGTACTTATTCACCTACATATCGAGCCTATTTTCGATATCTAAATATCTTTTCGATGTCAAGCCTATTTTCGATATCGAAGTCTCTTTTTGATGTCGAGCCTATATAATCCCATATTTGATAACAGCCAGATTCGATATAATCCTAAATTCGATATAATTCCAGATTCGATATAATCCTAAATTCGATATAATTCTAGATGCGATATAATGCCAGATTCGGTATTATCCCACGTTTTATAAATTATATTTTGATATATACAACGGAAGTCTTGGTTTTACAAACATTGTGACTATTTTAATGGTTATGCACTAGTGACAAAACACAAATATTCTAAAATGCACGCTTGAATAATTATTCACTTGATCCATGCTGCCATGTTGATTTTATCCTGAGGAATGGACAAAAGAAACGAGTAATAAGTCTTTAATGACTTAGTGAGATTCATATAAAAGAACTGGTAATGCAAGAATAAACTGTGACTTACGGGATACATTTCGAGGAGTGATCTTACCGGTAGAAACAATTCAACTAGACAATTTGATGTAGCAATGGTACTGATTTTCTATAGAATAGTTAATGAACTTGTGCTTAACAATAAACAAATCCAGCCTTATGACTTCAAATATTCTACCTTATACCTCCCGATGAGAAGCGACCTCGCAAACAATCAAGAGATATGCTCGAGTACATGTCGATTCAGCACGCGAGATACAACTAACTCCTGACTGCAAGCGGTGCCTAGATAGATGGGTATCAAGCGAAATTACTTAAACCGACAATCTTTACTGTCCGGCAGTAACTCGACTCAATCCGTGGGACCAACTTCCCAAAGGTGTCCTAATGGGTATAACAGATAAACAAATAAGCTAGTTAACCGGATAATATCCATTGCTCCTTGAGCTACATGTCCCGAACATAGTTCGTTGCTCTTTGCACAGTTCAAGAACCAGCAGATGAGATTATAATATCGTAGAATTACCATGATTATGAATCAACATGATATATATAAATGATTGGATATGATTTGACGATGAGTAAAAAAATCATGTTATGAGATGAGATGCAAAACAGAAACATGATGAAATGTAGGTTGTTCGAAGTTTGGTAATAGAGTAGTGGATTTTCTGTCCAAGTTCCTTAGTGCCAGATGCCAAACGGGGCTAAAAAAAATCAGAAAGGGAACCTCACCTTAACTCGTACGGGGAACCTTGATGGCGTTGATTATTTCGTCAAACCTTTAACAAATTTTAATAATATTAATCAACTGAATTTATAATTTACCACAAAAAATATTACTACTTTTCTTTAGTTCTGATGTTGGTGAAATTCAGAATATTCTGGTTAAAAATACTAGTTACAATGTAAATCTTAATAAATAACACATAAGCTTAATTTATGTCATTACACAAAACATGAAAATATTAGATGATGAATTTAAAGAAATATATGCTTAAGTTGAATATCAAATATCTATTGTTTTAACCTCCTTATTTATCTCTCAAAATTATATTAAACAATCATATTTCTAATCTAATGATTGTGAGTATTCATGTTAAAGTCATCTTGATGACAAGTAACAGTAACAAGTAAAGTCTGATTAACTATCCAATTCGATGCATAATCTATCCTTAAAAACATATTACTTAACTAACTCTAAAAAAACTCGTCTTTTTAGTCTTTAATCAATTCAAAGCTTTTAATACCCACACATCAAATAATTATCATATGAAGTAACACCTTGAAAGGTATAACTTATTCAATTATTACTTTATTTTACATAGTTAGTTTAAAATGCATATAATTATGTTATAACTTAAGTATAAAGATATAAACATGGGAAATTTATCAAAACATGTGACAAGGAAATGTTTATTTTGATAAATAATCCTATTTAACGTTTAATTCATGAAGTGGCAAGAATAATCTTGTAAGGCTTAGGAAAATAGTATGTTAAACATGATAAAAATACCATTTAAATGCTATAAATAAAATCACAAAAATGTCAATTCATGATTATTAATCATAATCATCTAATTATAACTATTACTATATCATGTTAAATTTATGTGTGTGATAAATACTTGAATTATGATGGTGATTAAACTTATAAACTAAGAAAACAAAGGTTGTGCCAAATAAACTGAAAAATCACCGCAATTTTGGTTTCACCTTTGATCAGACATCCAAATGAACTTGGTTTTCAAATATTTTTATGGTTTATGGTTTCTAGCATCATGAGAGATGTGGGAATCCAAGAATTTGTGAAAACACAAAGGTTTGCTATGCTAAATAATTCTTGCAACATAAGAATTGCTATCGGATTTCTTGGCAGCAGTTCACGATTTATGTATTACGGAATGATGCAAATCATAAATATTGATATCTCTTGATCGAAAATAACGAACCCGAGGTTCAAGGAAGCCAATGTTTGACCAGAAAGTCAACATAGCCCATTTTTGACAAAAGATATTACTTCTCCAAGTGGAAACGACCTTCTAAGCAAAACGTAAAGACAAAAGTCTTTACGTCCACGTGATTTTAGGCAAATTCGAAGGTTTAGAGGGTCAAAATTGCAGTTTATTATTTTCAGCGGGATTTTTAGTCTTATTTAGTTATTTTAAGAGTCTCTTGTAATTTTGGTAATTTTCATGTTTAGGGTTTCATCTTTATAAGTTAGTCGTCTTTGAGTCATTGTAGTAAGTTGATTATTGAATAAAGTTTTTGAGAATTTCTCTCTTTTGCATCAATTTCTTGGTATTCTGCGGAATCAACGAGCCTTTGATTTTTGTGTTTTTCATCTTCCCTTATGTCTTCACCTCGCTACGTCAGTTGGCATCAGAGACATGTTCGTTCCTTTACCATGGCGGCAAGGAGAAACTCTGAAGTCCATCATGTTCCAGTAGAAGAAGATAGATGTGATGAATACACAATGTTATGTCGACAAATTAACTTGTTGACACAACAAATAGCGGTGATGGTTGCTCGACAACCTGAACTCGCACCGACGTCTGAAGCCCCATTGTTTGTGGATTTCGAGGAGAATCCGTTTGTACCACTAGAACAACCATTGAATCCGTTTATTCACCGGAGACAAGATGATCTAGAGGAAAAACATTGAAAATCAGAGTTTCAAGGTGATATTCTAAATTTACTTGGTGATTATGAAGTGGATTGTAAATCTTCATATGATGTTGTTTATGATAGCGATGATGATGATATTGTGGATGAGTTCGAGATTTCTAGATTAAAAGCTTTCATGGAGGGTGTGGAGGAGAAGATCACGGTAGAGAATCCAATGAAAGAGACGAATATGTTGGAAAAGTATGAGATTGATGCAAAAGTTGATATGATTGAGGGGGTTGAAAAGAAAAAAAATGGTTTAGGCGTGACAATGGTCGACGAGGAGAAGAAACATATAGTTACTGTCACAATTGAAGATGTTCATCTTCAATGATTTACTTTTCCTGAAGTTTCAGATTTTATTTTGTGTTGTGGTGATAAATTTACAAGTACTACACATGATTCAGATTCGAGGACGAATCTTTTTCAACCAGGGGAAATGATGCAAATCATAAATATGGGTATCTCTTGATCGAAAATAACAAGCCCGAGGTTCAAGGAAGCCAATGTTTGACCAGAAAGTCAACATAGCCCGTTTTTGACAAAAGATATCACTTTTCCAAGTGGAAACGACCTCCTGAGCAAAACGTAAAGTCAATAGTATTTACGCCCACGTGATTTTAGGCAAATTCGAAGGTTTAGATGGTCAAAATTGCAGTTTATTATTTTCAGCGAGATTTTTAGTCTTATTTAGTTATTTTAAGAGTTCTTATAATTTTGGTAATTTTTATGTTTAGCGTTTCACCTTTATAAGTTAGTCGTTTTTGAGTCATTGTAGTAAATTGATTATTGAATAAAGTTTTTGAGAGTTTTTCTCTTTTGCATCAATTTCTTGGTATTCTGCGGAATCAACGAGCCTTTGATTTCTGTGTTTTTCATCTTCCCTTATATCTTCCGCTCGCTACGTCAGCATTCTAGATCATATTATTTGGGAAAGATGTCTTCATACTAAGATAAAAGACACCAAGGAGGGTATGTATCCGAAAATAGGTAGTAAAATAATGTTTCTGCTATTTGATATGGTTTTTCTTAGGTGTAAGGCAAAATCGGCATTTTCTGCGCAGTAAAAGTTTTGGCGTGTTTTTGGGTAGAAAATAATAAGATAAAAATCTGAAAAAATGGTTTTCCAAAGGAAAATACAAAAACGAACAACTCTTGTTTCATGCTTAAATTGAATATCAAATATCTATTGTTTTAACCACCTTATTTATCAACTACCTTATTTATCTCTCAAAATTATCTTAAACAACCATATTTTTAAACTAACGACTGTGAGTATTCATGTTAAAGTCATTTCGACGACAAGTAACGGTAACAAGTAAAGTTTGATTAACTATCCAATTTGATGCATAATCAATCCTTAAAAATATATTACTTAACTAGCTCTAGGAAAACTCGTCTTTTTAGTCTTTAATCAATTCAAAGCTTTTAATACCCACACATCAAATAATTATCATATGAAGTAACACATTGAAATTTATAACTTAGTCAATTATTATTTTATTTTACATAATTAGTTTTAAAATGCATATAATTATGTTATAACTTAAATATAAAGATATAAACATGGGAAATTTATCAAAACATGTGATAAGGAAATGTTTATTTTGATAAATAATCTTATTTACTGGTTAAGTCATGAAGTGGCAAGAATAATCTTGTAAGACTTATCAAAATAGTATGTTAAACATGATAAATATACCATTCAAATGCTATAAATAAAATCACAAAAATGACAATTCATGATTATAAATCATAATTATCTAATTATAACTAGTACTATATCATGTTAAATTTATGTGCTTGATAAATACTTGAATTATGATGGTGATTAAACTTATAAACTAAGAAAACAAAGGTTGTGCCAAATAAACTGAAAAATCACTACAATTTTGGTTTACCTTTGACCGGACATCCAAATGAACTTGGTTTTCAAATATTTTTATGGTTTATGGTTTCTAGCATCATGAGAGAAGTGAGAATCCAATATTTTGTGAAAACACAAAGGTTTGATATGCTACATAATTCTTGCAACATAAGAGTTGATATCGAATTTCTTGACAACAATTCACGGTTTATGTATTACGTCATTCTAGATCATATTATTTGGGAAAGATGTCTTCATACAAAGACAGAAGACACCAAGAAGGTTATGTATCCAAAAATAGGTAGTAAAATAATGTTTCTACTATTTGATATGATTTTTCTAAGGTGTATGGGCAGAATCGGCATTTTCTGTGCAGTAAAAATTTTGGCGTCTTTTTGGGTAGAAAATAATAAGATAAAAATCTAAAAAAATTGTTTTCCAAAGGAAAATACAAAAACGAACAACTCTTATTTCAGGGAAAATTTTCAGAATCGTATGATTTTGGGCTTTATGAAATGTTGAACAATGGTGAGTATTTATAGACAACAATTATAGTTTAATAATTAATATTCATGTCCGACGATGGTTTTTTTTTATAATAAATCACAAAAAATCTAACTTCAATCATGCTCTTAAAGATGTCATGACTTACCTCATCAAAAATATGTCATGGCTTACCTCATCAATTGGTTAATTGCATATCAAGTCCTTCAATAATTTATAATTAAAATTCAAATAGGTATAATTAGATCTTTTTACATACATATTTACTTATGTAATTTTTATAAGTAATTCAATCATCTTGGTTAATATTTAAAATTTAAATATATGTTTTAGTATTAAAGACCTATAAAAATAATAAAAGACTAACTTTTAAGTTCAGTGACTAAAAGGTAATTTTTTTTAAACATTTAGGGTCAAAATGGAAATTTTCAAAAGTTCAAATACTAAAGTATAAATTTATTTTCTTCCTAATTTTTGGGGCGTTACAATCCCCCCTCCTTAAAGGAATATGGTCCCCAGATTCATACGTGAATTGTTTTTTTTTTATTTTTTGATAATTACGTGAATTGTTTTGAAGATAAAGGATTACGATTTCACCTCTTGTTTTCTTACTTCATCGGACTTTCTTTAATTAGTGATCTGTCCTGATAAAACTTGCAGCATAAAAACTTTCCAGACTTTCTACTTTATGTGATCTCAAATTATTATTACCTATGTAAACCCAATAAACTTATTTCATAAATATTTTCGTCTTTCAGACTTATTATAAATTCCACCCCAAATTATCAATTTTCTCTTTAACCACTGCTTCAAGAATCCTCACATCTTTAATTGAATCAATACTTTGACAATGAACATATTCATAACTTGACTCGCTTATAACTCAAATTTATAATGTCTCTTCTAAAATATTATCAATCCACTCTCAACGTGTGAAAATCTAATAACCTCAAAATCACCTAGATAATTATTCGCTTAAGGTTTTATTCCATTCTCTATGTCTCAAATTTACTTTTCACCTTCAAATTGTCAGTCTGGTATCTACTACTTAAATTTAATAAACTTATATCATTAACTAGATCGGATAGTCCATCTATATTTCAAAGTAAATATCTCTTTGTAATTGATACCCAAAAGTTCTTTTTTTTTTGTCCGAATAAAACTATTGTATCCCAACAGAGTAATATTTCTAACCACAATCTCGATTAATTTTATCCTTAAGGACTACACTTAACACAATAGGAAGTCGTAACCCATTTTTTTTTTTCAGAAGAGGAAAATTAAACTTTTATGATTCTTGTCTAATTATATGCTAGAGTTTAGTAAGTTTTTAATTTGATTAGCTTAATATAATCATGAAAATCAAGTTTTGACATTTCACACATTATAACAACTATATAGGTAAAAGAAGACTACTCAAATAATTGTCTTATTATCCATGATGCAATATTTCAATTGAACTTACATAATAGTAGTAAACTCATACTAAGAGCAAGAAATAAGAAAGGTATTGTGAACCCTAAACATACAATAGCAAATTCAAATGATATTTCTTCATCATTTAGAAGAAAAATAAGTGAAAATAACAAAAATTACAACAAGAATTACGTGAACCATATGATCAATTTTTCGTACATAGAAGTTAGATGAACATAAGTGTTAACAGGGTAGAAAATCACCTGCTTAAAATAAGTGATAATTCAATTACCAAAATTACTTGGTATATTATTATATGATTTATATTCATAAACTGTTAACTCAGGGGTGTAATTTCTATAGTTTTTAATATGAAGAACGCCTTGCCCGAATAGCTAATAAAAGAATCTTATCAAAATGAGAGGGGATTGTATTATAAGACTTTTTCTGAATTTACAGAATCAATTTTCTCCTTTCCTCCTTTTTTTTCTCTCCCTTCGATCTGCCTTTCCTTCTTCCCTTTACGTCTGTATTTATAGCGTTCTTGGGAGTGCATGCCCCTTCATTAGATGGCAGATACTTCAACATTCACTTACTGACTCAGTTCTCAACCTGGTGAATATTCATCCTCTCTGGTGCTGAAGTGTCACTGGCGAAGATGACACCTGGCTATTTTTGCAGCTGATTCAAACAATGCATGATGACACCTAGTTGTTGCTCGGCCACGGAATCTGGTAAGACGACACCTGGTCTTTATTCTAGAAGCGTTTGTAAGTCTTCTCGTGACCTTTTAATTGGCCTAACAAATGTTATTTGTAATAGTGCCATCGGAGACATTTTATGGTAACGTGTCCTCGGGATTTCTTCCCAATGATGCCATCGGGATGTATCCCTGATGATACCCTCGAGTAATACGAACACTATTAGGCCGCCTTCGAGGGGTTTTCCTCCGAGGCTTGTAAAACATATTCTTTGATATACCGTTACAATGGGTATCCCTCGGGAAGAGCATTTTTAAGGTATCTCGTTTAGAAGATTGTTCACTAACTAAAGCATCGGCGATTATTAGGCATCGTAGAGTCATCCAAGACCGGTAGTGCCTTTAGCATCGGATGCTCTGGGAGTGTAGTAATCCGTACGTCATCGAAGACAAAGCTTGCGAAGAGGCAATATTATCTTTTAACGATGAATGTTATATATTTCCCCGATGGGGAAGGTTTTACTTGTCTTTCGACGGCCATTGTTTAGTTTGTTTCCCCGATGGCTTTCAGTTCCGAGGTTTGCTATTTTCTCCCCAGGTTTACACCAGTCCCCCCAGTTCCTGGTGTATTATAGGTAATCATCAGGAACTTATAGTGAAGTGGTTATTGGAGGCGTAGCCATCGGAGAACGTGGGGAACCTATTAGTTTCGCATTAATGGGAGAATTTGAAGGGTTTGTAACGGCCTCTATTTATGGGAAGTCGTGCTCTTTAAAGCAGGCGTGCATTAACTTCTCCCCTTTTTCAGATTAAACCCTTTTAAAACTTCTTTTCCCTTCTCACTTTTTTCACCGCTTCATTGCTCTTCTCTCAAATTTTTCCTTTTTAGCAGTAAAACCCTAAGTTTTTCTTTCTCTCTTCTACATCATGACCGGCGAAGCTTCCTTTGCTCCTCCCTCTCTAGCCCCCACTTCGGAGGATGTTGCTGATGCTCCTCCCACAACTCTCACGGATTCTGCTGCCCCTTCCACCACTCCTTTCACGTCGGAAGTGGATGCCACCACTGTTACGGTGGCTATGTTACCGGAGGTCAACCCCTCTGGCCTGGAAACTTACCGCCGCAAAAGGAAAGGCAAAGCTTCTAAGGTTAAGGGAGATGAACCTGCCCGTGTTACAAAAAAGTCAAAGAAATCCTCCATTACTGCTGTCGCTTCGTCTGCTCCTGTGAAGACGAAGAGTAATCGCCGCTATAAAGAAGTGGAGCAGGTAGCTAGCACTGTTACCGAGGAGGAGGTTAATCAACTCTTCCATGACTTTGGGGTGTCGTCTACGAATATCCGTCGGGAGTTTCCTACTCATGACGAAAAGGGTCATACTCCCCCCGAGGGCTACGTTACCCTCTATCTGGTTCAAGTACGAGCAGGCCTTCGATCCTTCTATCCCCCTTCTATTGTGAGGTATTCAAAGCCTGTGACGTATGTCCCAGCCAGCTGACCCCCAATAGTTTTACAATTCTAGCTTCTTTTGTCTTTTGGTGTTTATCGAAGGGAGTGGAGTGCACACTTAGGAGATTCTTCTCTATCTTCACTGTCAATGTTTCTTCTTCTGGCCATCCCTCTTACTTTTTCTCGCATCGGGATCCCGAGAAGAAAATAGTTATTGGAACCACCCTATCTTACAGCAGTTGGAAAGATAAGTTCCTTTTTATTAAACCTATCGAGGGCAAGTGGGACTTCCCCTATTCCTGGCGTCGTCCTGAAGCCCCTTCTTACAAAGTAGACCCCTCTCTCTCCTTTAATTTAGCACTCGATGCTTCGGCTTTACTAAAGTCAGCCCACTATCTGCCCTTGTACGATACCGCGGGGCTAACAGTTCCTACCCCATTGGATGCTTCACTCATAGGGAAGGACCTTCTATGCCTTTCCGCTGAAGAGCTTCCTACGTTTGGTGAGTAACATCGCTGTCTATATCCTTCTCACTGATACACTATATTTTTCTCATTTGATTTTTCTTTTGCACAGTTTCTTACTTGGAGGAACATGAGAAAGATATGAGTGACGTTCCACGCCCTTCGACTTCTCGTGTGAAGAACAAGGGCTCTAAGAAGACGGTGGTGCCTTCCGATAGTGATTCTCAGTCTCCCGATGCAGGTTCTGATTCTGAGGGCTCGTACGGGGCTAAATCTCAAAAATCTACAGAGCTAGGTTCCGAGGACGAGAATTCCCAACGGGATGTTCCCGACACCCAGGTGGCTCACGAGGTACACCCGTCTCCAACGGATTCTCACGCCTTGCCTTGTGCTGAAGGTGAGGACCTCTCGAAGGATGTTCCTATCACAACCTTTACTCAGGAGGTGCATGAGACTTCCCATGATTCCGAAACTTTAAATTCTCTGCTTCCCCTTTCTACTCATCTGGGTCAGACTGCAGAGGTACCTCTTATTCCTTCGCACTCATCTCTTAGCGCAAATGACACTCAAGAGAAGCCCGATCCTGCTGCGGATTCTCCTCCTTTAGGTAAGTGTTGCTATACTTTGCCGAGTGCTTGTTACTTCGAGTAATATGTTTTAACTATTTTATTATTCTGTAGATAACCAAGAGAAGGTTATTGTGATCGAAAGTGGAGACGAAGATATTCGATCAGGTTAATTCTTCTTACTATAACCTTCGTGTCAACTTTATTTTCCACGCCCTATTTTACATGTTCATTATACTTCTTTTGAAGCAGGTAATTCCCCCTCGGATGCTCAGAAGCATCCATCTTTGGCCCATCGCGATCTGTCGGTTGATGATCTTTTTCCCTCCGAAGATCAAGTTTTCCAAAATGAGGTTCACCATCTCCCTTCTTCTTCTCATCCTCACCCTGTCAACTTAAAGCTCTTGGATGAGTTGCTTCCTTCGTTGGTGAAGAAGCACGTATGGAACACCCCCTCGGCAGCTCCTGTTGGTACTTCTACGGGGTCTCATTTCGAGGGGATGCCTTTCTCGAGTCGTTTTACTCCGACTGGCTCCCCTTTTTTCATTCATACTACTGGAGCCAACGCCGAGTCCAGCACGAGGCCAGATAGCTCTGATTTACGCTTGGCCCTTGAGGTCATTACTCACTATCTGAATACGACTTCAGCAGCCACTCCTCATGATGAGCATACCGCCAGATTCTTCTCTGAGTTGATGGTTGCTATGGTAAGACCCCCTTTTTTTTACTTTTTATGATTACTAGTTTTCATACTCATAAATTTTCTTTTCATATCTTTTTAGGTTCCCAAAATCATCCCTGCTATATGGCGCGAAGTGGATGCCGCCCAAGCTATCGGGCAAACATCTATAGAAAAGCTATCTATGCAGAATGTCGCTTTAAAGAAGGCAGAAGATGAGTTGAAGAGCCTTCGGGATGCATTCGCTCAGAGTCTGGCCAGAGAAGAACTGCTGAGAACTAAGCTGGATGCTACTACCACCCTTTTATCCAAGTGCACCTCCGAGTGCGACAAGCTGAAGGATGACCTCTCCGTGCTATCAAAAGAGAAGAATTCCTGGGGGGAGCTAGAACACATTCTAAAGGAGGAAGTCTCTACCCTTCGGACTCAGTATCATCAGCTTAAGGAAGAATTGAAGAAGCCTCCACCTCCTCCTTCGGGTTTCATAACTCAAGAAATACTGGAAGATAAATTATCCGGGGCAATTCTTCTTGCCAAGGATGAAGTTCATAGGCACTATGAGGAGAAGTACCAACTGAGGCATAGGAGTCACCTACTAGGCAATTTCATACTCGGGTACTTGGGATGTATTAACCAATGCCGCGAAGACCAGCTGTTTTCGCATCCTGATAATTGGAGGCGTCTGAAACCTCAGTCTTTGATGATGCGGCCCCCCTCCTCACAAGAAGCTCACGAGGCCTACCAGAAGATATGGGGTCGAGCTCCCTCTCCTGCCTCTTCTTCTGGCTTTCCACCCCAGCCACCAGAGTGATATTCTTAGATTTTTCTGTCTGATTATGTTTTTATCAAACTTGTAATAGTATCTTGAATCAGTTGTCAGCTTTACTGTACCCTTGTTACCACCTTAGGAATTGTTGAACAAGTTTCACTGTCTTCTCCTTTTTTTATTTCGCCGTTTTGTCTTTTCTTGAGACTTTCTGCACTGCTTTTTATGGTTGATGTCTGCCATCTCTAGCAACATTCTTCTCGCAATGCTAACAATATTCTTCTTACGTGTCTTTTATCCTTACTTACCCATACCTTGAAAGTTCCAGATGTCATCTTGTCTTTGACACGTACCCTTCTGTTGTCTTTCAATATTTCTATAAAACGCTTCCTTCTTCTATCTATTACCAACATTCTCAGAACCTTGCTCTTGTCTTCTTATTGTCTTTGGTTCTCTTGTGCATTTTTATTGTAGTGAACATAATTTCTTGTTTTCGTCCTAATGTCTTCTTTCACCCGTAGATTATCATCCTCTCCCGAGGAATCTTCTCCCCTTTATGCTCAGGGTGAACCCTCTCATGGGCATGTAAGGGGTAGAACTGATATGGACGGGTTATCTTTGAATTTTAGAAGTTCACCTGTTGCGCATGGAATATCGGTATCCCGCTCTGTCTCGAGTATGGCAGATTCCTTACGTCTTACGTTTCTGCGGAGAGAACCCTACCTCCCTCCTGATAATCTTTCTATCTTTAACACTTCATCCCTGAACGTTAATGCCATGATCGGAGGAAATAGGGTAGGTTCCTGCCCGAGCATAGAATCGTCCGAGTCCATTTTGAGTACGTTACGCGAATATGGTTTGAATCCTGATGACTACGATATCATCGTTCCTCGTCCTTTCCATAGAGCCTTCGAACCCCCTTTTGGTTATATGACTTTGTATTCCGAACAAATTCGCTGTGGCTTGCGTAGACTCTTTCATCCTTTTATACTTTCCTTATTTCAATACTGGCAGATTTGTCCTAGCCAAATGACTCCTAACTCATTTCGCTATCTAGTGGGCTTCGTTCTTTGCTGTAATATTTTGAATATACCCTTAACTCCGTATCGGGTGTGTTCGGCCTTCATTCTGCGTCCGTGTCCCAATGGTCTTCCCTATTTTAGCCTAGTCTACCGAGATCTGCAGAAAAGTTTCCATGTCCCTCGTCGTTTGGCCTTCGTAGTAGATTGGAAGAAAAGATATTTTTTTATCAAACCAAAGAATTCTTCTGGCGCTTCCTGGGGTATACCTTTACGATGGGGTTTGGGATATACAATCCCTCGTCCTGAAACCGCTGTACGAGAAATGGAGTACTTAGCTTCCACTGGTCTGTTTTTAGGGAGCTACGACATATGCTCTATTCTGGCTAACTCCTCAGCTTTAATCATGGCTGGTTTACAACATGGTGCAGAGCAGTTGAATATTCCTCCGATACCTTTGCATTCCAACTCTGCTTTTCGTAAGTTAGCTTAATTTTTTTTTTATTTTAATGACCTCGTCTTTTTTGTTCTGATGATTAACCTCTGCTTATTTCTCTTTAGGCCATGAAATGGAGCGGTTTGCTATCAGGCGCTATCCTGAAGAAGTGTTGGTCCCTTTAGCTTCTTTTCCAACGTACTCGAACACCCCTGGTTCGCCCGTTGAGCACGATACCTCCGATCCTCATCCGGATTCTAATGACCTTTGGACATTTTCCCAGTCCGATTTTCTATGGGGTCCTGCCGTTCCTTCTATCGATTCTCTCTTTGGGAATCCTTCTCCCCCAGATTTAAATTCGGATCCCAACTATCCGTCTCCCCTGACCTTAGTTGTCCGATCCCCCCTTAATCCTTCAGTCAACGTTATAAACGATGATAATATAACCATGCCACCCGTATGTTCTACTGACGCAATGCCTTCTCCACCTAGGATGGTTCCGCCTTCTGGGGAGGGAACGAGTGGTATAGCTATAAGAGATTCTCCTGACACTTTTCCTGTACTAACTTCAGATGTCTCTTACCATCGGCACTTCTTGAATGGTTTGTTGAGTCAAGCTAATTGTGAAGCTCTTGGCTCCGTTTCTATGGATCTCCTTCAAGATCGATTATGTCGTAACTTATGTGAGGTGTGTCATGCCCCTGTTTCTCTTTTTGTGATGCCTATCTTGGGTTTCCTTAATCTTCCTCTCATTTTATGCAGGTATTTTTGATTGCGGATGCCCTTAGTGCACGTTCTTCCGATAAGGCTGGTTTCTTGTATCGATATCTCACCGATCTGGAGAAGGATTTAGACGATGCCCGTAATCAAATTGACAATCTGCATGCTCACTACGATTCCGATCAAGCAATATTAGAAGCTCTTTTAAAGGATGCCCAAGATACCATCTTGGATATGAGACAGTTAATAACCTTGGCGCGGGATCATGCCAAAGAATTAGAGACTCGTATAGACAATTTGCTGAGCCAGAGCCGCACTTCCGATGCTTTGATATCCTCTCTATTAGCTGAAAAGGACTTATTGGCTATAAAATTGTCAGATCTAGAGAGATCTCGTGCGGTGGACGCCTTGATTACTCGTGCCGAGGCTACCATGGCGGTTCCAAGTTTGGAACAAATGAGGGCTACCCTACGTATAGAGATGCGGGAGATGGTGGTGATGGGTTTTCAGATTTGTCGGGAGGCTGTGAGAACACTCCCCAATTTTCCTCCTCATTTGGATCTTCCCGACCTTGAATTTATTACTTCTTCTCAAGCTTCAACTCCTTCGGCTTCTTCCCAAAGATCTACCGTCCCGGTGGTAACTATTATGGATCCTGCTGATCTTTCTGAAGAACAACGCCGTTGCCTAATTCGAGAGGGCAAACGTCCTATGCAGAACTAATATATTTATAGGTTAAGTTTGTAAGTGCATATGTAAATTGAACTACGAGTGGCTTGATTCCCTTGTATCGGGATACGTAGGCATCTCGGAATTTTATCCGAGTTCAGTCACATTAATACGTGTGTATGTAAGTTAGTCGAGTTGGATGGCTGTATCGGAATGAAGCGAATTTTGAGATTACGTATACACTCCATATAAATAAAATGCCATCTTTATTCCATCACGACTTTATTTACATGGACACTGTCTTGACGTCCTTATTTACATTGTTACTTATCAAACATTAAGCATAATATTTTCTAAGATTTAATGCATTCCAAGTCCGAGTTAGTGCCATACCTTCGGGGGTACTTAATTGGTAAGTAGCAGGTCCAATAATTTTGCTCACCTTGTACGGTCCTTCCCACTTGGGTTGTAGTTTAGCGACATTCTTGGACGCCCCCACTCGTTTGAGAACCAGATCTCCAACTTGGAATGTTCTAATCTTAACATTCTTGTTGTAATGTTTGGCCATTCGAGCTTTATATCCTTCCATGCGTACCGAAGCTCGATGCCTTTTTTCCTCCAATAGGTCCAAGGCTAGGGCTAGATTAGAGCTATTACTGACTTCTTCATACTCTCGGATTCTCCAACTCTCGGTTACGATCTCGGGCGGAATCACAGCTTCACAACCGTAGGCCATGCTATACGGTGTTTCTCCAGTGGCGGAGCTAGGAGTTGTTCGATATGCCCATAAAACACCTGGGATTTCTTCTATCCATCGTTCTTTGTGATGGTCCAGTCTAGCCTTAATGTTTTTTAACAAGGTTCGATTGGTTCTCTCAACTTGACCATTGCCTTGGGGATATCCGACGGAAGCGAAGCGGTGCTTAATCTCCCAATGCTTACACCAATCTTCCACCTTCTGGTCTTCAAATTGTAACCCATTATCACTCACTAGGTACCGAGGAATCCCGAATCGGCACAGTATATTTCGCCATAGGAAATTGATGACCGCACTTGCTGTGATTCTGGCCATCGGTTCTGCTTCTACCCACTTTGTGAAGTAATCAACTGCTACCAACAGATACTTCTTTTGCCTCGGATTAGGCATCAAGGGTCCCACTAGGTCTATTCCCCACTTGGCGAAAGGGCACGCCAGTAAATTTGGTTCCCATGGGGCTGCTGGTTGATGAATTTGTGAAGCGTGGGCTTGGCACGCTGGACATCTGCGCGCGTATTCCTGGCAATCTTGAATCATCGTAGGCCAATAATATCCTTGCCTTATGATACGATTGGCCATACTTGCTCCTTGCGAGTGATTTCCACACGTTCCCTCGTGCATTTCTTTTATCACTCCCAACGCTTCTTGTTCATCCAGGCATCGAGTGTGAGGATTAGAATAACAGCGCCGGAACAACACCCCTTTGTGCAAGAAGTATCTTGCTGTTTTCCTTTCTAATCTCTTCCGCTCAATGTCATCATCGTAGTATTGTGTGGGGTCCTCTAAATAAGCAACTATCTCCGACATCCATCCTGATGTCACTGGGGCAACAATGACATTGATATCCTCCTGAGGCTCCTGCTGTTCCGATCTCATAGCTTGTAGCAACGTAATTTGTCGTGTTCCGACCACAAATTGAGTTGCTATTTTTGACAATGCATCCGCTTCTTGGTTCTCCAATCTTGGAATCTGCTTTAATTGAAATTCTTCAAACATCCTTTGTCTATTTCGAACCGCCTGAGCATATGCTTTCAATCGCTCTTCTTTTATTTCAAACTTTCCTGTGGCCTGCTGTACTATCAATTGTGAGTCGCTGTAAACCACCATTCGACTGATGTTTCCTTCCATGGCTAACCTCATCCCGATCAGGAGGGCTTCGTATTCGGCTTCATTGTTGGATAAGGGGTAATTTATCCTGATAGCAAAGCATAGGTTTTCTTCCTCCTCGTGGTTCTTCAGAACTACTCCCGCTCCACCATGTGTTCCGACGGAAGATCCGTCCACATACACGTGCCACAATGCAGGGGGCTTCTCGTTTTGCATTTCTTTCATTTCCACCATGAAATCAGATAAAACCTGTGCTTTGATGGCTGGTCGTGGAGCGTATGACAGACTATACTCACTTAACTCTATTGCCCATTTTACCATTCGACCTGATGTTTCTGGGCGATTGAGTATGGCTCGCAACGGATATTTAGTAAGTATCGTCACATGATAAGTCAAGAAGTATGACCTCAGTTTTCTAGCTGCAGTTACGAGGGCTAGTATCAGCTTCTCTGTCTGCACGTAATTTTTCTCAGCACTTTGCAAGGTTTTACTTACATAGTACACAGGATGCTGGCTGCCATTCTTATCTTTCACCAAAACCGCACTTACAGCTTCCTCCCCCGCTGACAAATACACAGATAATTTGTCTTCCGGTTCTGGTTTGACCAGCAATGGAGGACTTACCAAATAATCTTTCAAATTATTGAATGCTTCTTCGCATTCTGAGGTCCATTGGAACTCCTTTACCTTCCTCAACACTTTAAAGAATGGCAAACCCTTTTCTGCTGATCGTGATATAAATCTGCTGAGTGATGCCATTTTTCCTGTTAATCTTTGTACCTCTTTGATTGTTCGGGGAGATTTCATTTCTATGATAGCTTTAGCTTTTTCCGGATTGACTTCTATTCCTTTCTCCGTTACCATATACCCTAGAAACTTTCCTCCCCTAATTCCAAAAGAGCATTTTTTGGGATTTATCTTCATGCCAAACTTATCCATGATGGCTAGAGCTTGTCGTAAATCCCTCGGATGATCTTCTGCCCTTTTGCTTTTTACAATCATATCGTCAACATATACTTCCATCGTGTCTCCAATGACATCAGCAAACATTAGATTCACTAACCTCTGGTAGGTGGCACCCGCGTTCTTGAGTCCAAATGGCATGACCATGTAGCAAAATGTACCAACGTCGGTAATGAAGCTAGTTTTCTCCTGATCTTCTTCAGCCATCGGAATCTGATTGTATCCCTGATCACCGTCCATTGTAGATAACAATGCGCATCCTGCCGTTGAATCTACCAACTGGTCAATGCTGGGCAAAGGATAACAATCCTTCGGGCAGGCGTCGTTCAAATTGGTGAAATCTACACACATTCGCCATCGTCCTCCTGATTTAGGTACCAATACTACATTGGATAGCCATTCAGGGTATATAACCTCCCTTATTTGTTGCAATCCGAGGAGTCGCAATATCTCTGCTTTGATGATTCCATTCTTCTCTGATCCCATATTTCTTTTCTTCTGTCGGATAGGTTTACATGTGGGATTAACATTGAGATGATGCTGACACACCCTCGGGCTGATTCTTCCAGGTGGGCCTCCTTCCCAAGCAAATAGATGCTTGTACTCTTTCAGAAGGGAAACAATTTCTCCTTCTGTCCCTAAATCCATTCCTGTTCCTACCTTCACCTTTTTCTCATCACCTTCCAACTCTATTAGTTTCAATTCTTCCACGGGATGGACTCGTATTTCCTCCATCTTCTGCTTCTTCCCAGTATGGTTAAATTCTTCTTCCACATTTGTTGGTAAAGCATTCATACGACACTCCCTAGCCTTGATCTGGTTGCCTCGGACTTCTCCTATGCCCGACATCGTGGGGAACTTCACCTTGAGGTGAAGAGTAGAGGGTATGGCTTCAAAAGCGTGAATCGATGGCCTTCCACAGATAGCATTATAAGTTCGCGCAGACGCTTCAACAACCCAAAACTTTACATGCTCGGTGCGCCTCAATGCCCCTTCGCCCCAAGACATGGGGAGTATGACAGTTCCCAATGTTCGACTAGTTTCTCCAGAGAAGCCTATCAAGGGTATCTCTGTGGGATCAAGATGCACTCTTTTTAACCCCATGGCTCCGAAGGTTGGGGTGAACAACACATCTACTGAGCTTCCCGTGTCTATGAGGACCCGTTGTATATCAATGCCCATTATGGTTGCCTTAATTACCAATGGATCTTCATGAGGATATACAATTCCTTGCAGATCTTCGGGCCCGAAGGATATGGTGGGTAGCTTCATTCCCTGCACTGTACATACCGACAATCCTTGTCCCACTTTCCTAGCCTCTTTGAGATATTTCTTTTTTCTACCAGCTGGAGATGAGGATATATCTCCTCCCTCAATCATGTTGATGGTTCTTCCTGATGGAGGATTATCTCGGTATGTTCCTGGGGGTGGCGGTAGCTGCTGATTGAATTCTTCTTGTTCATCATTCCCCGAGGGGGGTTCCACGACTGCCTCTCCTTCTTCATTCCGGGCTTTCTTTCGTTCTTTCGACTGATCTTCTTTGTTGCTGTTCAAGTAGTCTCTCAGATAACCCAAGTCTAGTAGCCTATGAATTTCATTTCTCAAATTTTTACAACCATCGGTTGTGTGGCCATAAGACTTGTGGTATTTGCAAAACTTTCCCGAGTCTTTCTTCTTGTATGGTTGTCTTACTGGCATAGGCCAAGAGAAATCCTTGTTTCCCCTCATTACATTTAATACTTCTGACTGGGTGATGGTTAGAGTTGGCAATGGTATAGGCTGAAGATGTCTCTTCACCACTCCTGGATTATCTCTTTGAGGGGGATGATTCTTAGATTCCTCCTTTTCTTTCAGTCTTGTATGGGCATCGGCGGTTTCTGCCTTTAATTTGGACTTTTCTGCTTCCTCCATTAGGATATACGTTTCTGCCTTCTGCATTAACTCATTCATGTCTTTTACTCGATTTCCTACTAGGTATCGGAAGAAATTCCCCGATCGCAATCCCTGAGCAAGGATGTCTGCTAGCATGGTAGGATCTATATTGGGGACGTCCAATACTTCGTCGGAAAAACGTTTCATGAAATCTCTTAAAGATTCGTCCTTTTGCTGTTTTATGGTAAACAGATGACATGCTGATTTGGGGTAGCGTCGGTTACAGGCAAACTGCCTTACCAACAAACTAGCCAACTGGGAAAAGTTAGAAATTGTGCCTGGGGGTATCTGGGTGAACCAGGATTGTGCCCTTCCCGTCAGGGTGGCCCGAAAGATTCGACACAACGCAAAATCTGGGGCTGATTGTAGATCCATCGTTGCAATGTATTGATTAATGTGATCTTGTGGGTCTTTTCCATCTTTCTCTCCGGAATACATGGGTAAGTTGACTGCTCTTATATATGCTGGAATTGTAGCTTGTGCTATATCTGGTACAAACGGTGATCCATGATATACGGGCTCGTCTTCTGGTGTGATGGCTCTTTTCATGCTGAACATTTCTCGTCGGAGATGATTCAGCATCTCCCAGAGAGCGGGTTCATTGCTCGAATGAGGGAACATGTTGGGACGGTAAGGAGGTACTCTGTCTTCGAAAATATTGCCAGGGGGAGGGGTCACACCTGGATATTGTTCTTGTCGACACCCTTGTTGTGGTGGTGGTACCCGCTGCGGAGTTGGTGTCATTCTTGAGCCTTGCTCCTCCACTCGATATCTTTCCCCATATGGCTGTATATGTTGTGGTTCTGGGGGTCTCTCATTAGCTTGAGCCCTTCTTAAAGCAGCCTCCACCAGATCTTCAAACACTGTTCTGGGTATATTGATGTAATCGCCATTGGGTGGTGGAGTGTTTCTTGGGGAACTCTCAGCAGATTCTTGGTATATGCTTTCATCATGGTTATCTGTCCGATCCTCAGAACGAGCTGGTCCCTCCATCTGTTGAGTTGGTTGTAAATATGGCAAGTATTGTGATTCTTTTACCAGCGTGACTCAAAGGCAATAATCTATGGCGTTCCCACAGACGGCGCCATTTGTTAACTCAGGGGTGTAATTTCTATAGTTTTTAATATGAAGAACGCCTTGCCCGAATAGCTAATAAAAGAATCTTATCAAAATGAGAGGGGATTGTATTATAAGACTTTTTCTGAATTTACAGAATCAATTTTCTCCTTTCCTCCTTTTTTTTCTCTCCCTTCGATCTGCCTTTCCTTCTTCCCTTTACGTCCGTATTTATAGCGTTCTTGGGAGTGCATGCCCCTTCATTAGATGGCAGATACTTCAACATTCACTTACTGACTCAGTTCTCAACCTGGTGAATATTCATCCTCTCTGGTGCTGAAGTGTCACTGGCGAAGATGACACCTGGCTATTTTTGCAGCTGATTCAAACAATGCATGATGACACCTAGTTGTTGCTCGGCCACGGAATCTGGTAAGACGACACCTGGTCTTTATTCTAGAAGCGTTTGTAAGTCTTCTCGTGACCTTTTAATTGGCCTAACAAATGTTATTTGTAATAGTGCCATCGGAGACATTTTATGGTAACGTGTCCTCGGGATTTCTTCCCAATGATGCCATCGGGATGTATCCCTGATGATACCCTCGAGTAATACGAACACTATTAGGCCGCCTTCGAGGGGTTTTCCTCCGAGGCTTGTAAAACATATTCTTTGATATACCGTTACAATGGGTATCCCTCGGGAAGAGCATTTTTAAGGTATCTCGTTTAGAAGATTGTTCACTAACTAAAGCATCGACGATTATTAGGCATCGTAGAGTCATCCAAGACCGGTAGTGCCTTTAGCATCAGATGCTCTGGGAGTGTAGTAATCCGTACGTCATCGAAGACAAAGCTTGCGAAGAGGCAATATTATCTTTTAACGATGAATGTTATATATTTCCCCGATGGGGAAGGTTTTACTTGTCTTTCGACGGCCATTGTTTAGTTTGTTTCCCCGATGGCTTTCAGTTCCGAGGTTTGCTATTTTCTCCCCAGGTTTACATAAACGACATCGCATTATAACACGGTTTAAATACCAGTTTACTTCGTTAAAAATTATACTATTCGTATATCGTAAATCACGACACACAGCTATCGACCGAATTTATAACTAAAATACTACCCGGATTATGTTCGACTCGATATATTATTACGTGTAAGATTTTATATCCGTTCTGATAAAATAACTCGTATTCACATAATACACAAAGAACACAACACGTGTCTGCTGACACAGCTTAAATAGATAAGTTACTTATTGTGCTGCTTGAACAGATAAATAACAGTACATAAAAATAACTAATATTAAAGTAATAAAGATTCCAAACTTAGGGAGCAAGACTGGATTTCTATAAAAGGGGACAAGTGTAGTAGAAGAAAGACAACTTATGATCTCTACGGGAGAACAACTCCTCCCATCGGACTCCTCTCTTTCTCTCTTATAATTTCACGAGGGCAACCCCTCCAACAAATACAAAACCAATTCAATCGATAAAATCGACAAACCCCAAATATCCAACACCAAAAACAAGAACTACGAGTGGCTTGATTCCCAATCGGGGGATACGTAGGCATCTCGGAAAATATTCGAGTCCAGCCGCAAATCAATAAAAACCAACAATCTCTTCGGGTCGGGATCGGCGTTCCAACCCAAATAAATATCTTCCGTTAAATAGGGAATAATTCCAAACCCGTTAACAAAGTGGCGCCGTCTGTGGGAAACGCCGTTGAATCCTTGAGCAAGCCCGAGGAGATCGCTGCCAAAACCAAAAGGGAAAGCAGGTGCTACAGCCACGAGGCGATACGCTCCGAAGCTAAGTTTTCCTTTCTCCACAACTCGCGTGATTCGATTCCAATCTTGGATATCTCCTTGAAAATCATAAGATTTTCTAATTGCTATATAAGTATATATAAGTGTATATATGCGAAGTCTGTAAAAGACTTGGGTAGGAGTTGAAAGAAATTCTTAGATATGTGAATTCTTTTGCCTACTGCTTGAGAGTTGCAGAGAAAGAATAAACAGAGAAGAATGAAAGAAAAGGAGAGAACAGAGAAGAAGAAAAGAAAATAAAAGAAAGGAAAGAATTTGAACTATGAAAGAGACACGTGTCCCACACTGTTGCTTTTGATAAAAACGTGTCAGGCTGGGTGAGTTGAGTTATAAAAAATATATATATGTTAATCAACTCATTAATGGCTAATCTGTGTAATTAAAAAAGGGGCTAGTCTAGTATAAATACGAAAATAAACGAATTTATAACCAAAAGAGAGATGTAGCCCAGCGGTCCTCGGAGAGCTTCTCCGAGAACCTCTCTCCGAGGACCCGGGTTCGAGTCCTACCCTCGAGGCCTTTTTTTTTTTATTATGAAGAGCCATAGTCTAATAATAATAATAAAAAAAAAGTTCTTGTTATTAACAAGAAAAAAGGACGGTCCAGCGGTCCTCAGAGATGCTCTCCGAGGGCATTTGCGCGAAGCACCCGGGTTCGAATCCCCTTTCCGAAGGCTTTATTTTTATATGAAGAACCTATATAATAAAAACGATAAAGATGTCGTGTTTTAAACAAAAAGGTACGTGGTCCAGTGGTCGGAGGAGATCTCCGGAGACCACTCTCCGAGGACCCGGGATCGAATCCCATTCACGATAGAGTTTTTATTTTGCTGCCATCATATAATAATAAATAAAAAAGTCTCTTGTTATTAAACAAGAAGAAGAGCTGGTCCAGTGGCCTCGGAGAAGCTCTCCGAGGGCATTTACCCGAAGAACCCGGGTTCAAGTCCTATCTCCGATGATTTTTTTTGTTATTTTTAAGACTCTGCTATGACATATCTCGAGGCCTTCTTCTTTTTTTTTTTTTATTATGAAGAGCCATAGTCTAATAATAATAATAAAAAAAGTTCTTGTTATTAACAAGAAAAAAGGACGGTCCAGCGGTACTCGGAGATGCTCTCCGAGAGCATTTGCGCGAAGCACCCGGGTTCGAATCCCCTTTCCGAAGGCTTTATTTTTATATGAAGAACCTATATAATAAAAACGATAAAGATGTCGTGTTTTAAACAAAAAGGTACGTGGTCCAGTGGTCGGAGGAGATCTCCGGAGACCACTCTCCGAGGACCCGGGATCGAATCCCATTCACGATAGAGTTTTTATTTTGCTGCCATCATATAATAATAAATAAAAAAGTCTCTTGTTATTAAACAAGAAGAAGAGCTGGTCCAGTGGCCTCGGAGAAGCTCTCCGAGGGCATTTACCCGAAGAACCCGGGTTCAAGTCCTATCTCCGATGATTTTTTTTGTTATTTTTAAGACTCTGCTATGACATATCTCGAGGCCTTCTTTTTTTTTATTATTATTATGAAGAGCCATAGTCTAATAATAATAATAAAAAAAGTTCTTGTTATTAACAAGAAAAAAGGACGGTCCAGCGGTCCTCGGAGATGCTCTCCGAGGGCATTTGCGCGAAGCACCCGGGTTCGAATCCCCTTTCCGAAAACTTTATTTTTATATGAAGAACCTATATAATAAAAACGATAAAGATGTCGTGTTTTAAACAAAAAGGTACGTGGTCCAGTGGTCGGAGGAGATCTCCGGAGACCACTCTCCGAGGACCCGGGATCGAATCCCATTCACAATAGAGTTTTTATTTTGCTGCCATCATATAATAATAAATAAAAAAGTCTCTTGTTATTAAACAAGAAGAAGAGCTGGTCCAGTGGCCTCAGAGAAGCTCTCCGAGGGCATTTACCCGAAGAACACGGGTTCAAGTCCTATCTCCGATGATTTTTTTGTTATTTTTAAGACTCTGCTATGACATATAGCGAAAATAATCTACTTATCAACAAAAATAGGCGTGGCCTAGTGGCTTCGGAGAAGGTCTCCGAGGGCTTCAAGTAGAGGAGCCCGGGATCGATTTTCATATCCGATGGCATTTTTTATTAAAACGCTTCCATAATATAATAAAAATAATAAAAGATTTTTTATAAACAAAAAGATGAGATGGCCTAGCGGTCCTCGGACCTGCTCTCCGAGGGCATCTACATGAAGCACCCGAGATCGATCCCATCTCTGAACTCTTATTATATCCAAAAGGGGGGACTGGTCCAGTGGTACGAGAACAGTTCTCCTAGGGCTTCTAATCGAAGAAGTCGGGATCGAATCTCCCGCGAGCCTTTTTATTAATTATTAATACCTGCTGCAAATATGTAGAAAACATTATTCTTGCTATAGTCAATAGCGGGCGTAGCCCAGTGGTCTCGGAGAGGTGATCCGAGCACTTTTCTTCCAGATGACCAGTGTTCGATCCTTGCAACTGAAAGTTTCTTTTTATTAGTGATATGGTGTTTTCCATTAAATACTAAAATAGTAAGAAACTGCACCAAAAGGTGCGGGTGGCCTAGTGGCCATGAAAGCATGATCCGAGATAAGAAACCCGAGTTCGAATAGCGATGGTGGATTTTACTTTTGCTCTTTCCAGCAAAAAGAAAAATAAATAAAATAAAGAGAAGAGAAGTTTCTCCAAGAGGAGTTCGAACACGAGACCTCTCTAATAAAATCTCCTGCTCATACCAGTGGGACAAGCTTCTATTGCTTTATAACAATACTAAACCCTAGATTTAGGAGTAAAGTTTATTAACCTCTTATGATACTCACGAGTATCCGTGTATGAAATCGAACTTTTCTAAGTGTGGTAGCTTTGAGCATCGGAACAAGGACTAAGCACTCTCAGGGCATGGCACTTACGAACACTCAAAACGGGAGCTCGCAACGACCCCGACCACGAGGTTCCCAGGTGACCACCCCCAAAGGAGTCAATATATATATATATATATGTGTGTATATATATATATATATATATATGTATATATATAATACGATGACTACGGCTACCCACGCGGGCAATCGAGAGTGGTTCACGGGTATTTACACGAGGAATCAAAAACTCTCTAAATATGGCGGAAAAAGTACAAATTATTACCAATATGTATTTCTTCCCAAACCAAATACAACGGGTCTTATTCTCGGACTTTACGAGGAATACGCACCCATTCACCAAGATCGTTGTATAATTTTATCATGAGATAAATAGTTTTTTCATCGGAAACACGAAGAGAGTATAAATATACCCAAAATCTATAATCCATGAGGTCTTCGTGCTTAATTATGGACCATGCTCTATATATTTTTGAACACTGGCGTTGTCGGAGGAAACTTCGAGCAAAGCTAGCTATTTGTTTAAGCTACATGCAGGCATTATAGAACCTCGGATGAAGCGTGACGAACGCCATGTAGAAGAAAGGGGCTTCGAAGGGAGTTCTGAGGAGAATTCCTTGATAATGAATTAGCGCGCATGGAATGAGGAGGCATCTGGACTCCAGATAAGTGCTACGAACCTCTTATGCAATTTTGATTTCGATAAACTTATACTCTAAGTATAAAATTCAACAGAGCGACATAACTTTACCTTTCCAAACAAGCAAATTCCAAAAGTGAAAGCTTGCAACGGAAACCTTTAGGATTAAGTGAAAACATTCACTAATCCCAATATATATACTAAGAGAATATCCCCAAAAAGATTTATAAACAAATAAAGCCCTAAAATGGAGTTGCCCGATAAGGTCAACTATGACCTCCACGTACCCGGTACTCTCCCGACTTAGAGGAAAGGTCACCCGAGTCGTCTTCCGAGCGTGCACAGGAGACGAACACTTGTCAATTCGACTTGTTATGCAAAAAAACTTGCAAAACAAGTTAAGGATTAACCTTGACTCTTCCAACTCACTAATTACTCCCGAAATAAATAAAATAACTAGTCCTAAGATACAAAAGCCTACGATTCGGACCCCCTCCCCGATAGTGAAAGTAGAGCTATCCTCCTCCATCGGATTATGATCCTAATCCTTAGATGCATCGCTCTCGTCTTCGAGAACGTCATCCCCCGCGAACATTTGGTCCTCTTCAAAAAATCTCACCCTCCTCGGGAGCATATGAACTCCCACTAGAAGAGCGAGGCAGAATCGCGGCCAACGTCCTAAGCCGCCTCCTCCCACTCCGAGAAGATAGACCCTGCTCCGAGAACTCCACGGTCTTGAACAAACAAACTATAATATATTTTTCCAAGGCATTGCCTGCACAAAATAACGGGAATATAAAACTTCCCGAAGAAAGAAATGAGTAAACAATTAAAGAGAATATTAGTCCTAAATCAAAAGGATTAATAAATGGACAATACTATTGTCACGAGTACTTCCGATGAGTTGTACCCACTCCTAACGAGGAGGCCCATCGGGTGTGACCAATACCGCTCGGTTACTAACCCAAAGCGGTAGGAGTGGCCATCCGACGAGGGCACCTAGCGTCCCTCGAAAAGTCACGATGAGTCAAAACCAGATATCAGGGTGGCATCGGATAAAAAGCGAACCCGAATGGATCCACCTGATTCAGATATCCATCACGACACCGAGCAGGGCCCCAA
This sequence comes from Linaria vulgaris, assembly GCA_948329865.1. NCBI lineage: Eukaryota > Viridiplantae > Streptophyta > Magnoliopsida > Lamiales > Plantaginaceae > Linaria > Linaria vulgaris. The sequence continues at coordinate 83,340,284 of OX415253.1, forward strand.
CGGACTCCCGAGTCCCAGAACACACTCCCGACGAGGAGGCCCATCGGGTGTGACCAATATCGCTCGGTTACTAACCCAAAGCGGTATGAGTGGCCATCCGACGAGGGCACCTAAGCGTCCCTTGGAAAGTCACGATGAATAAAGAAAAGATATCAACGCAGCATCGTAAAAAAATAAAAAGAGTAAACCCCGATGAATTCGCGAGACTCCGATATCCATCAATGCGCCAAGAGGGACCACTACAGAGGTTAACAAAAATATAAATAATAAATAAATAAATAAATAAAAACCTCTCGCCTCAATGAAGGCACGCCTCAACGAAGGCAACATGAAGAAAGAAAAACCCTCTCGCCTCAAAGAAGGCATCAGGGGTGAAAAATTTCTCGCCTCAATGAAGGCATGCCTCAATGAAGGCATCGAAAATAAAAAACTTCTCGCCTCTAAGAAGGCAACCACGATATTCCCCTCGCCTCTTCTAAGGTAAGCAAAAAACTGGGGGGGCTTATGTTAAACGGATATAAACATCGAATGACAAAGGCCTACGATACCCCAAAATAGTTCCCCGATACCTTACCAAGGCTTTCCGAGTCCTATATGAGACTCAGATGCCTTTCGAGGATCTACGGGACAGTCACGACGCAATAACCGACAAGGACCTGCAAGGTTCTAAATAATTCTACGATACCTCAAAAGAAACGTTAAAAACGTTAATAGCTATCGGGCATACACTATAATATCTCCGACCAGAAAAAGCGAGAAAGACGTATACTTTAAAATGCTCGAAACCAATGCCTTAAACGACTCCGATTACAAGAGGCTACAATACCTCTCTAAAAAATCCGCGATACTCGTGACTCTCGACTTTTTGAGTTTCTAGTGCAGTCATAATGACCGACTGCACTAAAAACTGGGGGGCTTTGTTAACAGGGTAGAAAATCACCTGCTTAAAATAAGCGATAATTCAATTACCAAAATTACTTGGTATATTATTATATGATTTATATTCATAAACGACATCGCATTATAACACGGTTTAAATACCGATTTACTTCGTTAAAAATTATACTATTCGTATATCGTAAATCACGACACACAGCTATCGGCCGAATTTATAACTAAAATACTACCCGGATTATGTTCGACTCGATATATTATTACGTGTAAGATTTTATATCCGTTCTGATAAAATAACTCGTATTCACATAATACACAAAGAACACAACACGTGTCTGCTGACACAACTTAAATAGATAAGTTACTTATTGTGCTGCTTGAACAGATAAATAACAGTACATAAAAATAACTAATATTAAAGTAATAAAGATTCCAAACTTAGGGAGCAAGACTGGATTTCTATAAAAGAGGACAAGTGCAGTAGAAGAAAGACAACTTATGTTCTCTACGGGAGAACAACTCCTCCCCTCGGACTCCTCTCTTTCTCTCTTATAATTTCACGAGGGCAACCCCTCCAACAAATACAAAACCAATTCAATTGATAAAATCGACAAACACCAAATATCCAACACCAAAAACAAGAACTACGAGTGGCTTGATTCCCAATCGGGGGATACGTAGGCATCTCGTAAAATATCCGAGTCCAGCCGCAAATCAATAAAAACCAACAATCTCTTCGGGTCGGGATCGGCGTTCTAACCCAAATAAATATCTTCCGTTAAATAGGGAATAATTCCAAACCCGTTAACAATAAGTGTGTATTTTGTAGTATAAAAATGATGTATTTATAGAAGGATATAAGGCCATTATAGTCGTTTGTAACCGTTGGGAGAGAGAATGAAATAAAATAAAATGATATATATATATATATTATTTTTGAATGATTTGAATAGTATGATGATTGAGACAAAAATTAAGATTAGAAGTATGTGACTTGTTTGTGAAAGTTATGTTAGTTAAAACAAAAGTTTTAACTAACGAATATAATATAGAGTAATTAAAAAAATCTTTAATATTCTTAAAATTTTGAGTACCAAAATTTTAATCCAATTTTTTTTTGTCGATAAATCATGCTAATTAATAGTTTATTTATTTTAAAAAATAACTACCACAAAAAACACGAGTAATTTAATTGTAACATAACATAGAAGTTTTTGTGATTTATTATTATTGTTGATATTATTATTATTATTTTGAAATTTTATATTCAAATGAATAAATCTGGATATCTAGACAAAACACAAGAGGAAAATAAGGTAACATAACTTTTCCTTATAAGTGCATGCATGTATTTTAAGAATTATGCAAATATTTAGTTTTTCAGTACAAATAAAACTTAGACAATTTTATCAACACACACACACACACACGCACGCACACACACACACACACACACACACACACACATATATATATATATATATATATATATATATATATATATATATATATATTAATAGGCTCAAATAATAGATGATGACATACAACGATATAAATGTGTTTTCTTAGATTGGTAAATGTCATATTATAAAAGATGGATTGTAGGAGAAGCTATTTATAAAAGATGGATTGTTGGAGACGCTATTTAATTAATTATTATTTTTTGAAGATGTTGGATTATTATTGTTTCAAAAAGCTTCCTCAGTACGCCTAATATGTTTTCTTATAAATAACGGTTTTATGATATCGAAGATCACACATTGACACATACCACATTATCAGAGGAAACAAAATTCGAGATGAAAAAATCTTCAATTCGAGAAGATACCTTAACAGGTAATTTGTTTATTTACTATCCTATAGGACATGGTAGAAAATATTTAAATAGACTCTGAAACGCTCTTTTATTCACGAACTCAAACGAGGAAACGGACAATGTCGACAACACAAACAGACATTCTAGAAATGGCAGCGTCACTTCTACAAATACGGTAAAATGCTAGAGCCACATCTACCTATAATGTAAAATGCTAGAATTGGCAGCGTCACTTCTACCTATACGGTAAAATGCCAGAAATGGCAGAGTAACAACTACCTATACGATAATGTGATCGAAATGACAAAAGTTACATGTACCTTTACGAAAACATGCTAGAAATGGCAAGGGTCACGTCTACCTACACGGTAACATGCCAGAAATGGCAGAGCAACATCTACCTACACAATTTCATGCCTATAGCGGCATAGATATACATACCTACGCGGTACCCTTCCTTAAATGACAATGAATCATGCGCCCACGAGGTACCCTAACTGAAATGACAATAAATCAAATACATGATTCCTTACACGGTATTCCTATAAACATTACGAATAAATGTGTTACTTTAAGACACCACGCAAATTGCAAACATTCGCGCAAAAATATGAGATGGCACGCTTGTATTAATCCACACAAAAAATGAACAAAGATGAACCAGTTTACAACATCAAGTACCAGCGCAGTAACCTGCCCTTTTAAGGCACAACGACTAGTACCTACGTGGTATCCCCACCTCATACGACACCAAAAAAGTACCTATGCAGTACCCCGACTCTCAAGGGCACATACTCGTCGCCAAATGCCTCCTCTAAATCTGGCTCGAGGATGCAAATGTCAAGTATTTAGCTAGATGCTACTCTGCATAATTAAAATAAACTGAAGATAACACCTATATAATGACATAATACTGCTAGATGCTCAAAAGCAGCGCGATAACATGATTAAATGAATAAATCATTCGTACCATACTTTTATGACAGTGGCGTTCCATCCGTCACCGCACTAGGACTAAAATTACAACGAGAAACACGCTCATTATCGCGTACCGACGCGAGTCAAGAAAAGACCAAATTCTAAAATATGTTGCAGTCGCAGTGATTACGACATGTATATCTACTATGAGGGTTAACATCTTACCCATACTTGTCAATTAATTCAAAAGAAATCCACTCTACGTGGTACGATATGACTTTACCCTTTAAAGTATTGTCATTTTCTAAATGAAGCCGACACCAATGGTAAATTCTCATCATTAATGAGATCTCCAATAATACCACCGCGACAATAAGATATATAATGTGAGGTTCAAAATGAACAACCACAGTTCAAATAAAATCGCTCCAAAGCACAAGACGTGTTAGCCAAAAGATCATTCCAAGCAGCTTAATATTCTATACATCAGCGTAAACTATACAACTCTTTAAAAGGGTGACCAACCTACACCCCTTAGTAGCGCAAGCAGCCGATCTAATACGCACTAGGTGCATACCTAAGAATGTCAAGAAACTTCTTTGCGTCCATCATCGCATTCATCATTTTCACAATTACTATAGTCGAAAGCCTTCCTTACGGTGACTTCTCGCTCATTACTTATCTTATCCTCTTTGAAGATTGACAAAGCGCATGTTTAAGTTACATTGGAGAGAATGTTGACATCTCTCATTGGACCTATAAATGATATGGACATAACTGTCGTTTACAAACATTGGCATGGGGAGCCTACAGTTCACAATGACGGGCTTTAACTTTTCCAAATGATGTTTCATATGATTTTTGCTCTCGCTGCTACCTTGCTTGTTCAAGCATTTTACGATCAGTTGATTCGCCTACGGGAAAAAGGCAGAAAATATCTCAAACGGTAAATGAAATCTCATATCTTGCAAGATGTGGCAGAGAATACCTTAGCATGTCGATTTATCTCCTATCCTATGTGATATGGCAACAAACAGCTTAACCGGCATATTTATCTTACAATGCACGACAAAAAATTTCTACCCAAAAAAATGATATCTCCTATCGTGAACAACAGTAACCATGCAAAATATAGCAGCAAATGCTAGAATTCAAACAAAATAGCAAACAAAGATTACGATTATCTAAAGGTTATTAGACAACCACAACAAAGGCAACATAGCGACACTCTTACTCTCAGTTTGGACATTGCGGCCCACACGTCACGCCAATCAAACACAAGACTCTTTTTCTTTAGAATCTCGACAATGGCATCAGGCTCAGCGTTATCATAGCTACACTGTGTGCAGGTGTTAGCTCAAAACCATCTGTGAGGTGTAACAATACTTGAAACTACACTCTACAATAGCGTCATCTAGAAAATGCCTAATTAGGGCATAGCGAAACATACCTTGCGTGGTATCCAAATCATTTACTTCTCATGGTACAATGCAATATACCTTGCATGGTATTTATGCCGTAAGGCATACTCAACCTGTTATCATAGATCCTACCTCACAAGGTATAACAAGAATCGTTTGTGATACAATGTCAACTACATCTACCTGTAAGGGTAACAGAAGCGTAATCAGATACTACATCTCATAAAGTACTCGAATAATTCAAGAGGTACCTACAAAGTTTGAGTTGGTTACGTACCCAAATCTCCAACGCGAGACCCAGCCACACTAGAAAATTCAAATATTTTCACATATCCCAAATTGTTATGAGGGTAAAATCATAATAAGCAATAAATAGCGCTTTCATCCGTGACCCTGAGTCTCTCAATCATCCGTCAACCTAACACAAGGTTGGTAAAAACCTGATATTCATAAACAATCATGTATAAATAATCGCAAGCTATAATCACAATAATACATGCAAACATTGCACATACAAGACCTCAAGCGGTCCAATTTGTCTCTAGCAGTAACGCTTTTGGGGCCATGACGGCCTCGTGCGTAGAACAACCTCCTCATATTCTATACTACTCCTTGCTAAGACATATTTGTCCCTATATTATTATGGGCCCTCTTGCCCATCAACCTAGCACACGAAATAGTCAAGCACCCACCTCGGTACGCTCGTTATTCGACGTAGCCTTCTTGCGACCATGCATCGCATCCACCTCTATATCGTCATTTGCATCAAATATAGACATGTTACTCGAAATGCACTTCCTTAAGTGATTATAGAGTAGCAATGCATCTTAAAGTATCACGTCTCAAAAATCTCATCGAATGGCAACAACCTTGATGGCCACCGGTACATTTAAAGATCATCACATCGAGAGCCAATCCTCGACATCAAGCAACTGTACATTATATCTTTTGCAAAAATAGTTACAAATAGAGTTTACGACCTCTACGTACCTGCTGACAGTCTCCAGTAACGCCATCAGCAACGATAAACGACTCCGACAAATATTTGTATCCAGACAAATAGAGGGGACCAGCTTATATAATAACTACACTTGGGCTCCGGCGGCAATAGATACATTCCATATTGGGGAGATATCAAAAACGCATATTCGATATCTACCTGATATCACTGAATTTTCGACTTCCATCTTAACCAAATTGTCCAGGAAAATGGGGGAGTATCCGAGCCCTATTTTCACTATCCCAATTTGTTGTTTATGCAACTCGAAAACTAGGGGAGTGAAGGGTATCCTTCAATAAAATACTCGAGCATATAAATCAAGTTTAGAAATTATCATCTACAACGATAACTCCTAAACTGGGGACTACATGATATGGATAATTCACGTATTGGGCTGACCCATGGGCTAAGCCCATCTTCAACTATATCGGGAATGGCCCCCCGATATGTATATCGAATGTAATATTCGATATAGCACAAATCACGTGTACGTCACGTGTGCGGTCCCCGCATCCCGAGATCTATAAATACCTCTATTTTGAAACCCAAACCGGCCGGTCCGACCAGTTTGATCGGGAATCGGTGCCTTATCCGGTCCGATTCTACCCCAAAAACGGGTTGCTTGTCTCCAGCGATCCGACCAGAAATTTTTTCGATTGGACCGGTCGACCCGGTGAACCGGTTCGGCCTACGAATCGGTCTGCCCTTTTTATTTTTTTGGTATTTTTTTTGTTTTGGTCAATTGCAAACCAGACCCCCTATTTTTTGCTAATTATAAATCCTGCCTCAAAAATTGGGAAGAAAAGAAAAAAAAATGCAAAACTTTGAAAGGCCATAACTTTGCATAAGAATGTTCGTTTTGGACGCATTGTTTTTTGATTTGGGGTATCTCGACAAGATCTATCCACTGTAGACAACCAATAGCGGTTTGGGCTAAGAAATTTTCAAAAAAACGTTGTTTTTCATACTTATTTTGATTTTGAAGCTATACGAGCATGTTTCTAGAATTTCAAGCCTAGTAATTCGTCCGATGCGAAGTTTATTTTCTGAATTTTAGTTTCACATATTGTAGTTCTTGTATTAAATTTTGTGATACGGTTGACCAACATTTAAAATCCAAAACAATTTTTTAACTTGTATTAAATATATAGTTTGTTGGATTATTTATTAGTTTCCACTAATTCACAAGAACTTGTTTTGTTGGAGGTCACGTGTTCAAGTCCTAATATTGTGATAATCATATTCTTATTTTTCTTATAATATAACAAATATTAGTGACTTAAAATATTTATCACAATCTTATAACTTTTTTTTATACAAATAATTTTTATATTATATTTTTTATTATAATATTATATTATAATCTTATATTTTTATTATATTTATCACAACCTTTGTATATTTTTTATACAAATAATTTTTATATTATATTTTTTACTAAAGTCAACAAACAAGTCCACCTAGTGGTCCAACCGCTCCGACCTGTTGACCTGCTACCCAGTAAGCTCACCGGTTATGTGGTCGGATCGGGTCTGAAAATACTGATAAATACCCGAGTTCCGCTAATCAAGGTAAGGGTGTTCGCGGTCGGGTTTTGGCAGATTGTCATAAGAAAAAACACCATACCCAACACTTGCGGTTTACCAAATTTTCCTACTGGATGGATTTATTTTGAAGACCATGCGGGTTAGGCAGGTGTGGGCGGTTGGTGGACGGATTGACGGGTTATGTTATACATCAAATCACAAATAAAAAAAAACTTTCATGTTTTAAAACACACAAATTATATGCCGCAATGATACTGTATTATTCGTATTTAAGAAATATCCTCTCATTCTTTTTCTTATTTTTTCTTGCGTATCAAGTTCAATTTATGCAATATTATATCGAGTTTCAACTATATGTATGTAAAGTCTTTCCTTAAAACGTATCAAATTATTAATTTTTCACGTCATAGATGAACTAGAGTGTTTTTTATTTTTCTCTATTATTTTGCTAGTACACAATTACTTTCTTTTCTCATTAAAGTGTTTAGATAAATGAACTAATATATTTTTTATTTTCTTTCATATGCGGGTAGGCAGATGGCGGGCGGGTGTATGTCTCAACTCGCAACCCACCCGCTCAACGGGGGGTTGCCATCTTTTCTAACCGTGACACAAGTTAAAAAAATAAAAACATGCGGGTGACGGTTTGTGCAGGTCGGGTTTAAGCGGGTCGGTCGGGTGGGCGGGTTTATGAACACCCCTAAATCAAGGTAACATATACTGCACCTCCGATATTGAACCCGACATAGGACTTGATATATATCTTCGATATATATCACCAATTCAATTTCCAACATCATTATCGGCATCGCACCCGATATCCTTTTCGACGTCATCCTCGACATCACCTTCGACATAGATATTCGATATCCACGAGATACTCGGCATATCAGTATACTTGATTGTACAATTTACCTATCACTTATGAACTACATCCGGCTTGATTCCCTCAACGGGATGCGTAGGCAGCTTGTGATAACTCGAGTCCAGTCCGAAATCATGAAAGAACTATCTGTTCCCTCACCGCTTTGCTTGTAGTACATGTGTGCTAAGGACAAAGTTGGTTCCAGCGCAGCTTAGAACTAGTATGATGTGGAGTGTTTCGTTAGCACTTCAAGCTAGCGAACGATAGCGCACCAAATCAGTATATCTTTTTCTCCAGCTGCTAGTGAAGCACTCGCGTAATTGAGCTATGCATGCAGCATGCTGCAAACTAATGTTATTTTACTCAAATTGAACTTAAATGGTTATATGCATTTACAGACATTGAACATTTACGAAACAAAACCTGATTCTTTGAAGATTCTACAATGACACGTGGAGCTAGACATTTAAACCAGAAATTTACTTTGTTATATTTTTAGTCATCTAGAAACATTAGCAATTCATGAGACAAATTATAATTACAAATTTGGTTAACATTTATGAATGAGCACATCTCATAGATGCATAACTTCTGTGTCAATGAAGGAATTCCAACAACAATGATGAAAAATAAAATGTCACTTGTGCTTAGTTGTGAAGAAGACTCACTTTGGATTGCGGGAAAGTTACTTCGTTGAAATTTCCTTTTCGTTTAAACTAATCAACATTTTAAAGAAATAAATGACAACAGTTTTCAAGTTCGATCAAGTTATGATATTTAATATAAATTACAATTTTTTGGGTGGGAGAGGAGGCCTTCCTACACTTCTGTTCGACTTATAATAATTTAATGTTTTTATATATCAAACCTAATCTGGAGATATATTGTATGCCTATAAAGTAAGCCATGAGACCTCTATCTACACTCCCAATTATGAGGAGGAACTTTTGTAGTCAAACATTTTCTGATGTAATGAAAAAGCAATTACAATCGTTATGGAATACCGTCTAAAGTAATTATTTTAGAAACAATCATTTCTTTTTATTATTAAAACAAAGAACCAGAATCTCCCTTCTTTTTACCCGCTTCATATTGGATAGGATTTACTACATGGAACTAGGTGGTTTGTTGAGAGTTCTGGGAAATAAATCAAGTTTAACTCTCCAACTTGTCTCGTTTTCGTTTTTGGCTCTTTATCTTGGTCCACCATAAACTTCCCCTTTTTATCTAATCTAAACACCCAATTCCAGTCCTCCAACGACTTACTTAGCTTAATCTCGTAGAGATTCACGTTCAGCGCGATCTCATACTTGATCCTTCAAGTTGGGTCCATTTTGTTTTTAGTCTTCTATCTTGCATCATCACGATAACAATTTTTTAAGTAGTATATTTCCCGATTTCACACATTTGGCGTAGATTTTCCCAATTTCTCATATACCTTTGACGGTGAAAATTATTCAATATCACCAAATATATCGACATGTTTAGTACAAGATAACCTTAAAATTAGAAACTTATACTTAGCTTAAAATTAGAGGGTCAAGAATCCTGCTATGTATAAGAATAACGAACCCTAATGATCTCGGGAGATGTATAATTCTTGTTGTGAAATGCGCCATTATATTGGAACAAATCACGGTAATTCCATTCAATCTTGGCAGTTCGAGTTTTTGAATTAGTGAACTATTCATGAAAAAGAAAGAACTATTTTTTTTTTTGATGAATAGACGAAAACAAGGCCCTTAGGCTACATCGTTCGACAAAAGTGAGACAATCTCGGATGGGGGATTATGTAGAATACAAAGACCACCATCCTTACTGATACGAAGTTTTGCAATAGCATCTGCAACTTTGTTTTTCACTCGCGCAATCCAAATCAATTCGCAGCTCCACGGTTTGTGAAGTAGAACGCGGCATTCCACAATCTTCTCTTGGATGATGGGGTCACTCACTTGTCCTTCATTGATCAAACGTACTGCTTCAAGCGAGTCCGACTCGACGTTTATTTTTGGGATTCTTCTTTCCCACGCCACGGTGAGGCCGCGTCGAATGGCTTCTAACTCGGCTTCCAAAACGGTTGGACAACGAATGTTTTCCTTGAATCCCCACTCCCAATCTCCATCTGCATTACGTAGGACTCCGCCTATAGAACCACTATTATTCTTCTCCTCCACGCTACCGTCAACGTTCAGTTTTCTCCATCCCTCTCTCGGTTTCTGCCAGGGCTTGCGGGCAAGTTTTTTATTCCCTCTACAAGCTTTCATCATCTCAAAGCTTAGTCTCTTGATTTGACAAATAAGGGCATGGTTTTTCTCCCTCTTTCCTTTGAATATTTTGTTGTTGCGCGCTTTCCAAATGGTCCACAAGCTAACTGCAAATATGATATTCCATGGGATAAGTGGTAGAAGACTACATATCTTACCCTCCTTTTGAAGGTTTCTCTTTAGCCAATTTTCATCTTCTAAGTGTCTGAATTCCCTCCACTCTTTTGCGTCCAGTAGCGTTTTCCAAACGTTTTGTGCGGCTGGGCAATGTCTCAAAAGATGTAGAGATGACTCCTCTGCCCGTTTGCATATTTCACACTCCGAGGACTCCGTGATTTTCCTTGTCTTTCTCAAGACATTCGTGGCGAGTCTATTTTGGTTCGCTAACCATATAAAGTAGCGGATTTTGTTGCTACACGGAGCAGCCCATATCCATTCCGTCTTTCTACGGCTCCCGACGTTGCTTGCGGTTTCCCGATAGATCGCTTTGTATGCACTTTGGCAAGTGTACAAACCATTAGCCGTTTTGCTCCAAATAATCTTATCCTCCTCGCCATTGAGTTGCGGTTCCTTTCCCTCAATTTTACTCAACCAGTTCTGGTGCAAAGCCGTGGTGACTTCTTCAAAATTCCAGCGTCCTTCTTCGTCTAGAACTTCACAAAGCTTGAGATTCTTGTCGGCCTCCTCAATATTCGGCCTCCTTATTAACTTAAGTTTAATCACAAATGTATAATTCACAAAATTAAGAAAGATGGGCCAAATTCCTCATTATTGGGCTGAATTTGGTTGGGCCCAACTAGGGTTTAATAATTGATCTTGTTTTGCAAATTATTTTTTAAGTTAATTTTTTTGGATGGTAGTTATCTTACAAGATTAATTTACTTGATATTGATCATATCTCCAATTTATGTATCTAGACAATATTATTAGGCATACACATTGGAAATATATCTTAGATCGTGCAGAATCTATTGGATAAGGCAAGAAGATCGGACCAGATGCAATTCGAATATCGGCGAGCTTATCAGATAAGGAAAGAAGATATACGAGGATTGCAACTAAAGATCCGCATGCCTATATAAGGAGAAGACTCGACACAATTGAAGAACAAGCTTTGAAAAATAGTTTGTGATTTCAGTCATGTATCGAGTCAAAGTCTTTTAGCGAGAACTCCAAGTCAAAGGAACTTTGGGATAATCTTGAAGTTCTCCGACTCAAAGGAGTATACCGAAAACAATTAAGGGTTAGGTGTTGCAACGGTAAATTAGAGAGAGTCTAGATTTACGTTGGAGTAATTCCTATCATTGTAATTCGGGAAAACTGCAATACTAGACCCAATCTATTCGCGCTTTTGCGATGTTGTACCCAACCTTTGATTTTTGACCCCGCTGTACCCAACCTTTCATATTTTTCGGTCAAAATTGGGAATTTGCAGGGGTAAAACCGGTACTACACTCAAAAATTAAAAAAAATTAATAAAAAATAAGAAAAAACAAAAAAAAGACCCCCCCTCCTTCCCCGTCGGCCCCCACCCCACCCCACCCCACCCCCCCACCACGCCGATTTGCAGCAACACCGCTGCGAATCGCGGTGATTCACCGCGATTTGCAGCGGTGTTGCTGCAAATCGGCGGGGTGGGGTGGGGTGGGGTGGGGGGGGGGGGGGGAACGGGGAAAAGAGGGGGGGGGGGGGTCTATTTTTTAATTTTTAGTTTTTTTTAGTTTTTTTTTAAATTTTATTATAAATAAATGAAATGACTATTTTACCCTCATGCAAATCGGATTGCTGGTGTCACAAGATCAGAATATGACGTTTTTTGGCCGAAAACTTAGTTTGGGTACAACATGTTTTAAAAATAAAAGGTTGGGTACAACGGGGTCAAAAATCAAAGGTTGGGTACAACATCGCAAAAGCGCGAATAGGTTGGGTCTAGCATCACCGTTTTCCCTTGTAATTCTTAAGTAGGTATACTGTTTGAGTCAACAATTCGGGTGCAGACCTCGTGGACTAGGACCAATTGGACCGAACCACGTTAAAAACTTCGTGTTCTTTATCGCTTTATGTTTAACTGTTTCTTATCACAACTCAAATAGTAAAACCGATTTTAAAGTTTAAAGAACTCTCTTTTGTATTATTTTCAGGTACAATTGCAACTACTATCAACCGTATATGTTTACAAGTAATATAGATCTAAGATCTTTTAAAATATGTGTAAAAATATTTTCGAACAAGTGTGAATATTCTCTTTTGCAGTTTTGTTAATTTCCCATAATTTTTGAAGTTTCTCACTCAGTATTATATAGTTAAGATTCCAATACAAAATAAAAGAGACAAACTTTTAGATACTAGCGATGCTCCAAAAGAGCAATTATTGATTCTTATATTGGTGATGGAGCAGCAAATGCAATTGTTGGAAAACATCCCTTCATATGCACAAATTGAAACCCATGTTGTCGTAGTTACATTCACGATTCATGCAAGATTGAAACACTAAATATGACTCTCCTTAGTATACATGGTTTTCTTGAACATACAAAGGCCCCTGATATTATCTCTAGGAATTTGATTAAAAATGGTCAGAATTCACAATTTATATTCCTCGTCTAGCCTTACTTGCTCATATATGTATCAATAAGGGATTTTAATTTTTATGATCCCATAAGTTGGCTTCTACGCAATCTTGATCCCATAACTTGCCAGACTTCGATTTTGGTCCTTCAACTTGGTATTTTAACTCGATTTTGGTCCCGTGGTCAACCCTCCACCCAATTTCGCTGTACAACGCATAGGTGGCACCTGTTGACTGCAACCTTACCTATTTAACCTATTTTCTGGGCCCACTTGTACACATGGCACCCATGTGGAAAAAAAAATAGAAACTAAAGAAGAAGACTATTATTAAAAACTAAAGAATAAAAAAACAAATTAGAAACTAAATTAGAAATTTAATGACAAATTAAAAACATCAAAACATTATTAATTTGCCCCAATAAAAAAATAAATAAATATTCACGATGGTGAATCCCTCTCCTCCGCCGAGGCCTACGACTCCGGCACCGACAAATGGACCCTCATCGACAGCATGCGCCGCCCCCCGGTGGAACTGCTTCGTCTGTGCCTTCGCCGAAAAACTCTATGTCATGGGCGGGAGATCCACTTTCTCCATCAGAAACTCCAAATTCGTCGACATTTTTACAACCCTGACGGCGGCAGAGCGTGGAACCAGGTAAAAAACGGTTGGATGAACGAGCGGAAGCTAATGGTGTTCGATCCGGCAGACGATTCGTGGCGGAATGTGACGGTGACGGTGACCGGGAGCTCGAGTGTAAGGTTTTGGAGGGGAAGTTGTTGTTGTTTTCGGGGTCAAGAGAGAGCATCGGGAGGGGCGACAGCGGTAGGAGAGAGCATCGGTGGGGTGGGGGTAGGGTGTAGAAGAAGATGATTCTTTTTTCTTTTAAATTATAAACTAATATTATTAACTTTTAAATTATTTGTTATATAAGTATTTAAGATTTCTTTTTTTTTAAATCTAAGGATTAATTAATTAATTATTCTCATGATATTTATATGGAAATTGTTCAAACAAAAATGTTAACATCTTTTGAGGAATATAAAATCAACATTATCAAAAAAGACAAAAATAAAAAGATAATCAGCATTATTTTAAAAAAAATTATCTTTAATTTTCTTATATTGAATAATTATAGAATATCATAATGAAAGGCTTTCTTTAATTTAACATCATATTGAGTAATTTTCTTATATTTTGTCATCTTCTTTAGTTTCTTATTTGTTTTTTTTTCACATGGGTGCCATGTGTACATGTGGGCCCAGAAAATGGGTCAAAATAGGTAAGGTTGCAGTCTATGATGCACGGATACTTCATAAAAATGGTCGATTGGTGTCGGATACGTATCGGATACCGATACTCTCCGGATACATATCAGATACGCCACGTGGCGTATCCTGCATTAAAAATAATTAAAAAAGACAGATACACGTATTGGATACCCTGTGAAGCGTATCTGAGGAGCATCTGATACGTATCAGCAATTTATAAGAGTAACGTGGTAGTTTTCTTAAACTAGAAAAGGCCCAACAAAAACCAACTTGCAATATCTTTTCAGAAAATTAAATATAAAATCGTGAAAACCTTCTATTTCAAACCAAAATAAAAAACAACACACAAAGCTTTGATATCTTTCATAACAGTATGTGACTAATGACTGTGTAAGTGATTAGATATAATGTTATTTGACATTTTTATTTAAATTATATCCTTATATATAATTATTGTTAACTCATGAGAGTAGGGTTGTATAGGTTGTGGTTCTGGTGGTCTTTCGTTAGTTTGAGCCCTTCTTAAAGCTGCTTCCACTAGATCTTCAAACACTGTTCTTGGAATATTGATATAGTCGGCATTAGGCGGTGAAGTGTTTCTAGGGGAACTTTTTGCAGACTCTTGATATATACTCTCACTGTGGTTTTATGTCCGATGTTCGGAATGAGCTGGTTTGTCCATTTGTTGTGAATATCGTAAGTACCGAGACTCTTTTACTGACGTACCTCGAAGGCAATAATTTACGGCGTTCCCACAGACGACGCCATTTGTTAACTCATGAGAGTAACTCTTGTATTTTTTAGTTCGAGGAACGCCTTGCCCAAATAGCCAGTAATTGAGTTTTAGCAAATAAAATAAGAAAAGACAGTGTTGTATTAATATTCTTGATTTACAGACTGATTTTTCAACTTCTACTTTTTTCTCCTCCTCCTCATCTGCCTTTCTTCTTCACCTAATATGAGTATTTATAGTCCTCTTTTGATTGCATGCCCATTATTGGGTGGCAGCTCCACAAACGTTTACATGCTAACTCAGATGCTTATGATGTGGCCACTCATCTCTTCTTGTGCTGAGGCATTACAGGCAAAGGTGACACCTGGTTGATTTGTGGGTGATTCATGATATGGATGATGACACCTAGTCTTTGCCCAGCATGTGTATCTCGTAGCATGACACCTGGTTTTTGTTCTAGAAGTGTTTCCTCTTGTATGCCCTTGGATGAACTTCTTCGCCCTCGGATTAACTGCCATAGAACTATTCTTCGTAATGATGCCATCAGGTGATTTTGCTATTGTCGTACCATCGGGATGTCTCCCTAATGATGCCATCGGGTGATTTTGCTATTGTCGTACCATCGGGATGTCTCCCTAATGACGCCATCGGATGATTTTGCTATTGTCGTACCATCGGGATGTCTCCCTAATGATGCCATCGAGCAATATGGCTACTGCTCTGCCTTTGGGATGTTTTCCCCCGAGGCTTATAAGATATATTCTTCGATATGTCGCTATAGGGGATACCCCTCGGGGAGAACATATTTAGGGCCTCCCGTTTATAAGATTGTTTACTAGCTAAAGCATCGGCGATTATTAGGCATCGTAGAGTCATCCAAGACTGGTAGTGCCTTTAGCATCGGATGCTCTGTGAGTGTAGTAATCCGTATGTCATCGGAGACAAAGTTTGCGGAGAAGCAATTTTACCTTCCAATGATGAACGTTATACTTTTCCTCCGATAGAGAACGTTTTACTTATCCCTCGATGGCCATCATTTTGTTCGCCCCTCGATGGCTCCATGTTCCGATGGTCACTATTTTTCTCCCTAGGTTAACACCAGTCCCCCCAGTTCCTGGTGTATTACAAGTAATCAACAAGAACTTATAGTGAAGTAGTCTTCGGAAGTATTGCCATCGGAGATCGTGGGGAACAGATTAGTTTCGCATTAACGGGAGAATTCCAAGGGTTTGTAACGGCCTTTATTTATAGGGAGTCGTGCTCTTTAATGCAGGCGTGCATTAACTCCCCACTTTCTCAGACGAAAACCTATATAAACACCCTTCTTCCATCATTCTTCTTCACCATTCTTCTCTCCTTCAAGCTTTTCATCTTTTTTAAGCAGAAAATAAAAACCCTAAGTTCTTCTTCTCCCTTACTCTTGTACAATGGCCAGTGAAACTTCCGCCGCTACTCTGCCCTTAGACACCGTCTTGGTGGATGCTTCCGGTGCTCCGTCTTCCCCGCCAGTGGAATCCGGCGCTGCTCCGACTGCCCTTTTGACTGCCGTGGAAGATTCCACCACCGTCACGGTGGCTCTGTTATATGAGACTAATTCCTCCGGTATTGAAACTTATCGCCGCAAGAGGAAGGGTAAAGTTGTTGCTGGTAAGGAAGATGAACCGGTACGAGTTTCTAAGAGGTCAAGGAAGTCATCCGTCGTTGTTGACGCTTCTGATGCTCCTGCGAAGACGAAGGGTATTCGTCGTTACAAAGAAGTAGAGCATGTTGCGAGCACGGTTACCGACGAAGAAGTTAACAACTTATTCCATGATTTCGGAGTATCTTCCTTGAACATCACCAAGCAGATTCCTTCAAAAGACGATAGGGGAAACGCTCCTCCCGAGGGCTATGTTACCCTTTATCTCGTTTAGGTACGTGCGGGTCTCCGATCCTTTTACCCTCCCTTCTATTGTGAGGTATTCAAAGCCTGCGATGTCTGTCCTAGCCAGCTAACACCCAATAGCTTTACCATTCTCGCCTCTTTTGTATTCTGGTGCCTATCGAGGGAGTTGGAGTGTACTGTGAGGAGGTTTTTTTTTCCCTTTTTTACTGTTAACGTTTCTTCAACGGGTCACCCATCGTACTTCTTTGCCCATCGTGACCCAGAGAAGAAAATAGTCATAGGAACCACTTTGTCCTATAACAGTTGGAAGGACAAATTCGTCTTTATCAAACCTGTTGGGGGCAAATGGGATTTTCCCCATACTTGGCGTCAACCCGATGCCCCTTCTTATAAGATGGATCCATCTATCTCTTTTTCATTGGCTCTCGATGCCTCCGCTTTGCTGAAATCTGCTCATTTTCTACCTTTATACGATACTGCTGGGCTTACCATAGTGGCTCCTTTGGATGCTTCCCTCGTGGGGAAAACACTTATCCATCTCTCCGATGCCGAACGGCCTACATTTGGTGAGTTAATCAACCCTCTGCTTGTTTATACTTTCTTCATTTACGCTCTGCATTTTTTCATTTATCTTTTTCTTATGCAGTATCCTATTTGGAGGAGCATGAGAAAGATATAACTGATATCCCTCGCCTGGCCATTTCTCGCGCAAAGGGTAAGGGACCCAAAAAGGCTAGGATACCCTCGGACGATGATTCTCAATCATCGAGTAAGAATTCTGGTCCCAAAGAGCCCCCTGCTGTGGATTCACCAAAATCCGTAGAGCACGATGCCGGTGACGAGGGCTTTGAAAAGGATACGGCGGATGCAGCAGTCATTTCTGAGGCGCCAGAGGTTTCCCCTTCGCATGATGTCTTACCCTCCAAGCCTTCGTCTCCTCCTCGTTTCGATAGGATCATGGAAGAAACTCCTGCCCTTCCCTCACAGTTCGTGGAGGATTTGTCACTGCCTTCATTTCCTTCCAACGAAGCCAGCACTGTTCCCCAAGAAAACGATGCCCTCCTCGCTCCCTCTTCCTCAGGTATATATTGAAGATTTTGTTCTTTGCTTTTCCTTGGTGGCGTGTGACTTATTTTCGTTGTTATCCCACAGCCGACAAAGAGAAGGTTATTCTGATCGAGAGTGAGGACGAAGGTGTTCGAGCAGGTTAGCCTCTTTTACCACTTTTTTTTTATCCATCTTTACTTTCTGTGCTTAGCTTATGGACTTATCTTTACTTATCCTTTTTAAGCAGGCAATTCACCCTCGGACGCTCAGAAGCATCCGTATTTGGTCCATCAGGATCTATCCATTGATGACCTATTTTCCTCCGAGGGTCGGGTTTTCGAAGGCGATGCCCACGATCCTCCTTCTTCTGCTCTTCCACGCTCAGTTAACTTGGAGCTATTGGATGAACTGCTGCCTTCGTTGGTGAAGAAACATGTATGGAATGCGCCATTGGAGGACCTTGCTGGTACTTCTGCGATGCCTCACTTTGAGGGGATGCCTTTCTCTAGTCGTTTTACACCGACTGGCTCCCCTTATTTCATTCATACCACTGGGGCCAATGCTGAGTCTAGCACGAAACTAAGTAGTTCGGATCTAAGCACAGCACTCGAGGTCATCACCCGGTACTTGAACGTGACCTCGGCGGCCACTCCTCACGATGAACACACTGCCAGATTTTTCTCCGAGTTGATGGTTGCCATGGTAAAACTTTTCGTTTATCCTTCTTTGTTATGACTACTAGATTTCACAGTTATGAATTTATTTTCCATATCTCCCTAGGTTCCCAAGATCATCCCTTCCATCTGGAGAGAGGTGGATGCCGCCCAAGCTATCGGGCAAACATCCATGGAAGAGCTAGCTACTCGAAACGCAGCTTTGAAGAAGGCTGAAGATGAGTTGAAGAGCCTTCGGGAGGCATTTGCTCAGAGTCTAGTGAGGGAGCAACTGTTGACGTCCAAGCTGGATGAAACAACCAACATTTTATTCGAGCGTACCTCTGAGTGCAACAAGCTTAAGGACGAACTCTCTGTGCTATCGAAAGAGAAAAGTTCGTGGGGAGAGATAGAGCGTACTCTGAAGAAGGAAGCTTCTACCCTTCAAAATCAATACAATCAGCTCAAGGAAGAACTGAAGAAGCCACCACCTCCTCCTTCGGGTTTCATCACTCCCGAAGTACTGGAAAATAAACTATCCGGGGTCATTCTTCTCACTTATTGGCATAAGAGTCACTTATTGGGTAACTTCATACTCGGGTACCTGGGCTGCATCAACCAATGTCGTGAAGACCGACTATTTTCTCATCATGAGAATTGGAGGCGGTTAAACCCTCAGGCCTTGATGATGTGACCTCCTTCCTCCCAAGAAGCTCACGATGCCTATCAGAAGATATTGGGTCGGGCTCCTTCCCCTGCATCTTCTTCTGGATTTCCATCCTCCCCGTCTCACCCCTCGGAACGTCGTTCTTAGTTTAGTCCTTCAGCTTGTTTTGCTTTTTATCTTTCAACTTGTAATTGTATTTGGAACAAGTTATCAGCTTACTGTATGGATGCATGACTATTCACTGCCTTATGAATTATTGAGCAAGTTTTATTGTCCCATCCTTTTTTAATTCTGCCGTTTTGTCTTTTCTTGTCACTTTCTGCACTACCTTTTATGTCTGATGTCTGCCATTATTATTAACATTCTTCTCACGTGTCTTTATCCCTGTTTACCCATACTTTGAGGGTTCCAGATGTCAATTTTACTTTGACACGTACCCCCTTGTTGTCTTCAGGTGCTTCTATAAATTGTCTTCTCATCATTTCCTTCATCCCTCATTCTCAACAAACAACATTCTCTGCAGAATCTTGCCTTTGTTCTTTTACTGTCCTTGGTTCTCTTTTGCACTTTATTGCAGTAAATATAACTCCTCTACTACTTTTCATATTTTTGCCCTAATGCCTTCCCTCATCCGTATATCATCGTCATCTTCTGAGGAATCTTCTCCCATTCATGCTCGGGGTGAATCCTCGAATGGTCATGCAAGGGCTAGATCTGCCGTGAGTGGTTTGTCCTTGGTTTTTAGAAGTTCTTCTGCTGTGCATCGAGCATCTGCATCTCGTTCCAACTCGAGCGTGGCGGATTCTCTACGTCTTACATTCCTTCAGAGAGAACCATATCTTCCTCTCGACAGTCTTTCGATTTTTAACACTTCTGCGCAAAATGTTAATGCTATGATCGGGGGAAGCAGAGTAGGTCTTGTCAAAGCGTCGAATCGTCAGAGTCCATTTTTCGTACGTTGCGCGAATACAGTTTAAATCCTGATGAGTGCAGTATCATCGTTCCTCGTCCCTTCCATAGGGCCTTTGAACCCCCTTTAGGTTATCTGACTCTATACTCTGAACAAATTCGTTGTGGCCTGCGTATGTTCTTTCATCCTTTCATGCACTCACTATTTCAATACTGGCATATTTGTCCCAGTCAACTGACTCCTAACTCATTTCGTTATTTGGTGGGATTCGTTCTCTGTTGTAACCTTTTGAATGTACCCCTAACTCCGTATCGGATAGGTGCTGCTTTCATTCTGCGTCCGTGTCCCAATGGTCTTCCCTATTTTAGCCTAGTTTATCGTGATCAGCAGAGAAGTTTCCATGTCCCTCGTTGCCTGGAACTTGTAGTAGATTGGAAGAAAAGATATTTCTTTATTAAGCCGAGGGATTCTTCTGGAGATCCATGGGGTGTACCTTTACGATGGGGTTTGGGGTACGTGGTCCCTCGTCCTGAGACCGCTGTACGAGAAATGGAGTATCTAACTTCCACTTGCCTGTTTTTAGGTAGTTACGATGTATGCTCTATTCTGGCAAACTCCTCCGCTCTAATCATGGCTGGTTTACAACACGGCGTAGAACAACTGAATATTCCTCCGATGCCCTTGCACTCAAACCCTGTTTTTCGTAAGTTGATCTATTTCCCTGCTTTAGTGGCATCGTCTTTTTGTTCTGATGACTAACTTTTAATTGTTTCTTTTAGGATGTGAAATGGAGCGATTCGTTATCAGGCGTTATCCCGAGGAAGTGCTTGTCCCTCTGGGTTCCTTCCCTATGTATTCGGATACTTCGGGTTCGTCCGTCGAGCGTGATCTTCCCGATCCTTTTCTTGATTCCGATGACCTTTTGATGTTCTCGCATCCCAATTCTTTATGGGACTCTGCCGTTACTTCTATTGACATGCTCTTTGGGAACCCTTCCCCACAGGATTTAAACGCGGATCTTAACATTCTGTCCCATCTCACACTGACCTTAGCCGTCTGATCCCCCCACGATCCTTCAGTCAATGTCATAGATGGCGATAATATAACTGTGCCGCCTATAAGCCCGGTTGATGTGATTCCTTCCCCTCCTAGAATGGTTCCACCCTCTGGTGAGGGAACAAGCGGTGTAGCTACAGGAGATTTTTGTGATGGCTTTCCTGTATTAACTTCAGATGTTTCTTACCACCGGCACTTCTTAAATGGTTTGCTGAGTCAGGCTAACTGTGAAGCTCTTGGCTCTGTTTCTATGAATCTTCTCCAGGATCGATTATGCCGTAATTTATGTGAGGTACGTTATGCTCCTGCTTCTTTTTTGTTGCGCCTTTCTTATAGTTCTTCAATTTTTCTCTTATTTCCTACAGGTGTTTTTGATCGCGGATACCCTTGGTTCACAACATGCACATCCTTCCAGCAATGCCGGTTTCTTGTGGCGATATCTCACCGATCTGGAGAAGGACTTAGCCGATGCTCGTAATCAAATTGCCAATCTGCACGCCCACTATGATTCGGACCAGGAAGTTTTGGAAGCTCTACTAAAGGATGCCCAAGATACCATCTTGGATATGAGACAACTGGTAACTTTGGAGCGGGATCGTGCCAGAGAATTGGAGGCTCGTATAAACAACCTATTAAGTCAAAGCCGTACTTCCGATGCTTTGATATCTTCTCTGTTGGCCGAAAGGGATTTGCTAGCTACAAAGTTGTCAGATTTAGAGAGATCTCATGCAGTGGATGCGCTGATCACTCGCGCTGAGGCTACCTTGGCGGTTCAAAGTTTGGAACAAATGAGGGCAACCTTGCGTGTGGAAATGCGGGAGATGGTTGTGATGGGTTTTCAGATCTGCCGGGAGGCTGTGAGGACACTCCCCAATTTCCCTATACACCTGGATCTTCCTAACCTCGAGATACTTACCCTTTCTAACACTACAGCTCCTTCTGCATCTCCTCGACGATCTATAGTTCCAGTAGTAACTATTATGGATCCTGTTGATCTTTCCGAAGAACAACGTCGTTGCCTAATTCGAGAGGGAAAGCGTCCTATGTAGAATTAATCCTTTCTTTTGTATGTTATATCTGCAATAGCACATGTAAATTGAACTACGAGTGGCTTGATTCCCTTATACCGGGATACGTAGGCATCTCAAAATATATTCGAGTCCAGCCATATTTATATGTGTGTATGCAAGTTAGTCGGGTTAGATGGCTGTATCGGAATGAATCATGTTTTGTGATTATGTACGAATTCCATGTTTATAAATAGAAGCCATCTTTATTCCACCACGACTTTATTTACATGTACACTGGTGTGATACCCTTATTTACATTATTACTACAAGACACTAAGCATAATACTTTCTAAGATTCAATGCATTCCAAGTTCGGGTAAGTACAATACCTTCTGGGGTACTTAGCTGGTAAGTAGCAGGTCCGATGATTTTGCTCACCTTGTAGGGTCCTTCCCACTTGGGCTGCAGTTTTGCAACATTCTTTGATGCTCCTACTCGTTTGAGAACCAAATCTCCGACTTGGAATGTTCTAAACTTAACATTTTTGTTGTAGTGCTTGGCCATTCGAGCTTTATACCCTTCCATGCGTATTGATGCTCGATGCCTCATTTCTTCCAACAAGTCCAGAGCTAGAGCTAGATTAGAGCTATTACTAACCTCTTCATACTCTCGGATTCTCCAACTTTCGGTTACAATCTCTGGCGGGATTACGACCTCACAACCATAAGCCATGCTGTATGGTGTCTCTCCAGTGGCGGAGCTAGGGGTCGTGCGATATGCCCACAAAACGCCTGGAATTTCTTCTATCCATCGTTCTTTGTGATGGTCCAATCTAGCTTTAATGCTCTTTAATAGGGTTCGATTGGTTCTCTCAACTTGACCGTTACCTTGGGGATATCCGACGGAAGCAAAACGATGCTTAATTTCCCAATGCTTACACCAGTCCTCTATCTTTTTGTCTTCAAACTGTAGCCCGTTATCGCTCACAAGGTATCGAGGAATTTCGAATCGGCATAGTATGTTTCGCCATAGGAAATTGATAACAGCGCTAGTTGTGATTCTGGCCATCGGTTCTGCTTCCACCCATTTTGTGAAATAATCTACTGCTACCAACAGATATCTCTTTTGCCTCGGATTAGGCATCCAGGGTCCCCACTAAATCTATTCCCCACTTGGCAAAGGGGCATGCTATTAAATTCGGTTCCCACGGGGCCGCTGGTTGATGAATCTGTGAAGCGTGGGCTTGGCACGCTGGACATCTGCGCGCGTAATCTTGGCAATCTTGAATCATCGTAGGCCAATAGTACCCTTGCCTTATGATACGATTGGCCATGCTCGCACCTTGCGAGTGATTTCCACATGTTCCTTCGTGCATTTCTTTTATCACTCCCAACGCTTCTTGTTCATCCAGGCATCGAGTGTGAGGATTAGAGTAGCATCGTCGAAACAACACTCCTTTATGTAAGAAGTATCTCGCTGCTTTCCTTTCTAATCTCTTTCTCTCGATGTCATTATCGTAATATTGCGTAGGGTCCTCCAAATAAGCAACTATATCCGACATCCATCCTGATGTCACCGGGGCTATGATGGTGTTGGTGTCTTCCCGAGGCTCTTGCTGTTCTGATCCCATAGCTTGTAACAAAGTAATTTGCCGTGTCCCGACCACAGATTGAGTTGCTATTTTAGACAATGCATCTGCTTCTTGGTTCTCCGACCGAGGAATTTGTCTCAATTGGATTCTTCAGGACTACCCCTGCTCCGCCATGTGTTCCGACGGATGATCCATCTACATACACATGCCATAATACAGGTGGCCCCTCATCTTGCATTTCTTTCATTTCTACCATGAAGTCAGATAGAACCTGTGCTTTGATGGCTGGACGTGGAGCGTATGACAAACTATACTCACTTAACTCTATTGCCCACTTTACCATTCGTCCTGATGTTTCTGGATGATTGAGTATGGCTCTTAACGGATATTTGGTAAGTATCGTCACATGATACGTTAGGAAGTATGACCTTAACTTTCTAACCGCTACTACAAGGGCTAATATCAACTTTTCTGTCTGTACATAATTTTTTTTCACGTTTTGCAGGGTTTTACTAACATAGTACACAAGACGATGATCACCCCCGTCATTCTTCACCAATACTGCACTTACGGCCTCATCTCTAGCCGACAAATATACAAACAACTTATCTCCAGGCTCAGGCTTGACTAGTAATGGAGGACTAACCAGATAACTCTTCAGTCTATCGAAGGCTACTTCACACTCGGGAGTCCATTGAAACTCCTTCACATTCCTTAATACTTTAAAGAATGGTAATCCTTTCTCCGCTGACCGTGATATGAATCGGCTGAGTGATGCCATCTTCCCCGTTAGCCTTTGCACTTCTTTTATTGTTCTAGGGGATTTCATCTCTACGATGGCTTTGGCTTTTTCTGGATTGATTTCTATTCCCTTTTCTGTTACCATATACCCTAGGAATTTTCCTCCCCTGATCCCGAAAGAGCACTTCTTGGGATTTATTTTCATGCCGAATTTATCCATGATGACCAGAGCTTGTCGTAAGTCTCTCGGATGATCTTCTGCCCTCTTGCTTTTCACAATCATATCATCTACATAAACTTCCATCGTATCTCCAATGACATCCGAGAACATCAGATTCACTAACCTTTGATAAGTGGCACCAGCGTTCTTAAGCCCAAAAGGCATGACCATGTAGCAGTACGTACCAACATCTGTAATGAAACTGGTTTTCTCTTGATCTTCCTCCGCCATTTGAATCTGATTGTACCCTTGGTCACAGTCCATCGTGGATAATAGTGCGCATTCTGCCGTTGAGTCCACCAACTGGTCGATGCTAGGTAAGGGGTAACAATCTTTTGGGCAGACATCGTTCAAATTAGTAAAATCCACACACATCCGCCATCGTCCACCTGACTTGGGCACTAACACAACATT
Organism: Linaria vulgaris; assembly: GCA_948329865.1. Lineage (NCBI taxonomy): Eukaryota > Viridiplantae > Streptophyta > Magnoliopsida > Lamiales > Plantaginaceae > Linaria > Linaria vulgaris. Next base: position 83,365,776 of record OX415253.1, read on the forward strand.
GGATAGCCATTCAGGGTATATAACTTCCCTTACTTGCTGTAATCCGAGAAGGCGTAATATTTCTGACTTGATAATCCCATTTCTTTCTGGGCCCATATTTCTTTTCTTTTGCCGGACAGGTTTGATGATGGGATTGACATTGAGGCGATGTTGGCATATCTCGGGGCTGATTCTTCCAGGTGTGCCTCCTTCCCATGCGAAGAGGTGTCTGTATTCCTTTAAGATGGAAATGACTTCCTTCTCAATTGCCAGACCCATTCCTGTTCCTACTTTTACTTTCTTATTTTCCTCTTCTAGTTCTACCAGTTTTAATTCTTTCACCGGTTGGACTCGTACTTCCTCCGTTTTCTGCTTTTTTCCCGGATGACTAAGTTCTTCTTCCACACTTGTTGGTATGGCATTCATACGACATTCCCTGCCTTTGATTTGATTACCTTGGATTTCTCCAATACCCGACATCGTGGGGAACTTTACCTTGAGATGAAGAGTAGAGGGTACAGCCTCAAAGGCGTGAATAGAGGGCCTTCCACATATTGCATTATACGTTCGTGAGGATGCTTCTACTACCCAAAACTTCACATGCTCGGTACGCCGCACTGCTCCTTCCCCCCAAGACATCGGAAGTATGACAGTGCCCAAAGTCCGACTGGTTTCTCCTGAGAAGCCTACCAAAGGTATCTCCGTAGGATCAAGATGTATTCTTTTTAACCCCATCGCTCCGAAAGTTGGGGTAAATAATACATCTACTGGGCTTCCAGTATCCACGAGGACTCGTTGTATCTCGATACCCATTATGGTTGCCTTAATTACTAGCGAGTCTTCATGAGGATATACAATTCCCTGAAGATCTTCGGGTCCGAAAGATATTGTTGGTAGCCTCATTCCTTGCACTGTGCAAACCGATAGTCCTTGTCCCACCTTTTTGGCCTCTTTGAGATATTTCTTCTTTCTGCCAGCCGGAGACGAGGATATATCTCCTCCTTCAATCATGTTGATGGTTCTTCCCGATGGGGGGTTATCTCGATATGTATCTGGTGGTGGTGGTAATTGTTGATTAAATTCATCATGTTCATTATTCCTCGAGGGGGGGTTCAACAGCCATCTCCCCTTCTTCGTTCCGGGCTTTCTTTCGTTCCATCGAGTGATCCTCTCTATTATTGCTTAGGTAGTCTCTCAGATATCCCAAGTCTAGCAACCTATGAATTTCATTTCGCAGATTCTTACAACCATCGGTTGTGTGGCCATACGCCTTATGATATTTCCAGAACTTTCCTGAATCCTTTTTCTTGTATGGTTGTCGGGGCAAAAATCCATTTGGGCCTTTATATTGGCTACATCGCCAATTTCATCCACTAACTTGGCAATCCACCAATTTCGTCCACTAATTTGCCAATTTACTTCACGTTAGTCCACTTCACGGTCGATTGACAATTTTGGCCGGAAAAAGCTGACGTGACACACAGTTGACCGATTTCCTTCAATTATGACCAAAAAATTATTTTTTATTTTATTTTGACACAAAGATATGCCAACTCAACCAAAATTAAAGAAAAATATATAAAAAGTTGTTTTTAAACATGTAATAAAACAAAAAATCTTTATTGTTAACTTTATTATATAAATTATAAAAACTTATTATATAATTTTATTTTTAAAAACTTACATAACTAATAAATCTTTAAAGAAACCCCAAAAATAAAAAGTAAAATGTTTATAATTTACTTTATTGTATAAATTATAAAACCTCTTATAATATATTTCTTGTAAATAAGTAAATTAATAAGTAAATTAAATTTATTATATAACTTAATAAACTTATAAGCTAATGTCTTAATTTTTAAAACTAATAAGTTAAAAAAAAAACTCCCCTCAACCCCCACCCCACCTGCCCCCCCCCCCCCCTCCCCCACCACCACCACCACCACCAACCCGTCGCCGACCCACCACCATAAACCCGTCGCCGACCCACCACCACCACAAACCCGATCGACGCCCACCCATCACCACCACAAACCCGATGCCCGCCCACCCACCACCACCAACCCCAATTCGCATAACCCCCCACGCCACCCAACACCACTATCACCACCAATTTTGATTCCATTGTTGCCGGCAGAATTGAAGTGGTGGTGGTGGAGGGTGGGGGTGGAAAGTAGGGTTTGGGGGGGGGGGGGGGGGTTGGGCGTACAGGTTTTTTTTTTTAATTTACTTTATCTGTTTTTTTTATTAGTTATTAAAAATATTCAGTTTTTAAAATTATGAAGAAATTAAGTTATTTAAATTAAAATTATATATAAAATTTTATAATTTAAACAAATAAAGTTAACTATATTAAAAAAGATAATATTAATAATTTATTTTCTTAAAATTTATTAGTTATTGAAAAGTTATGATTTTTAAAAATTGTATTTTTGAAATTTCTTATTTTTATTGTTGAAATTCTCTTTTTTTTTTTAAAAGTTATTTTGATGATTGGGCAATTATGTGGCAAAAAAAATTAATAATTAAAATTTGGTCAAAATTGATGATTGGTGGTCAAACCGCCGCCATGTCAGCAATTCCCGGCGGAAATTGAGGGGCGTTAGTCAAACCACCGCCACGTCAGCGTTTATCGACGAAAATTTGCAATCGCACGTGAAGTGGACTAACGTGAAGTAAATTGGCAAGTTAGTGGACGAAATTGGCGGATTGCCTAGTTAGTGGATAAAATTGGCGAGGTAGCCAATATAAAGGCCCAAATGGATTTTTGCCACATGGTTGTCTTACTGGCATAGGCCAAGAGAAATCCTTATTTCCTCGCATTACATTTAGCACTTTTGACTGGGTGATGGTTAAAGTTGGTAATGGTACAGGCTGAAGATGCCTTTTCACCACCCCAGGATTGTCTCTTCGAGGCGGGGGATTCTTAGATTCCTCTTTTTCTTTTGGCCTTGCATTGGCATCGGCAATTTCTGCTTTCAACTTGGACTTTTTCGCTTCTTTCATCAGGATATACGTCTCTGCTTTCTGCATTAATTCATTCATGTCCTTTACCCTATTTCCTACCAGGTATCGGAAGAAATTTCCCGATCGCAATCCTTGAGCAAGAATGTCTGCTAACATGGTCAGGTCTATGTTGGGGACGTCCAATACTTCGTCGGAAAAGCGTTTCATGAAATCTCTTAAAGATTCATCTTTTTGCTGCTTTATGGTAAACAGATGACATGCTGATTTTGGATAGCGTCTATTACAAGCAAACTGTCGTACGAACAAACTAGCCAACTGGAAGAAGTTGGATATTATGCCTGGTGGTATCTGCGTAAACCAGGATTGTGCCCTTCCTGTCAGTGTAGCTTGAAAGATTCGACATAACGCGAAATCCGGGGCTGACTGCAAATCCATTGTTGCGATATATTGATTGATGTGATCCTGCGGGTCTTTTCCATCTTTCTCTCCTGAATACATGGGTAGGTTAACTGCTCTTATGTAGGCTGGAATTGTAGCTTGTGCAACATCTGGTATAAACGGAGATCCATGATATACTGGCTCATCTTCTGGTGTGATGGCCCTTTTCATGCTAATCATCTCTCGTCGGAGATGATTCAACATTTCCCAAAGAGCTGGCTTATTGCTCGAATGAGGAAACATGTTGGGGCGATAATGAGGCATTCTATGTCGACACCCTGGAGGTATCACTCCTGGATATCTTTCTTGTCGACACCCTGGTTGTGGTGGTGGTATTCGTTGTGGAGTTGGCGTCATTCTTGAGCCTTGCTCTTCCACCCTATATCTCTCTCTGTAGGGTTGTATAGGTTGTGGTTCTGGTGGTCTTTCGTTAGTTTGAGCCCTTCTTAAAGCTGCTTCCACTAGATCTTCAAACACTGTTCTTGGAATATTGATATAGTCGGCATTAGGCGGTGGAGTGTTTCTAGGGGAACTTTTTGCAGACTCTTGATATATACTCTCACTGTGGTTTTCTGTCCGATGTTCGGAATGAGCTGGTATGTCCATTTGTTGTGAATATCGTAAGTGCCGAGACTCTTTTACTGACGTACCTCGAAGGCAATAATTTACGGCGTTCCCACAGACGGCGCCATTTGTTAACTCATGAGAGTAACTCTTGTATTTTTTAGTTCGAGGAACGCCTTGCCCAAATAGCCAGTAATTGAGTTTTAGCAAATAAAATAAGAAAAGACAGTGTTGTATTAATATTCTTGATTTACAGACTGATTTTTCAACTTCTACTTTTTTCTCCTCCTCCTCATCTGCGTTTCTTCTTCACCTAATATGAGTATTTATAGTCCTCTTTTGATTGCATGCCCCTTATTGGGTGGCAGCTCCACAAACGTTTACATGCTAACTCAGATGCTTATGATGTGGCCACTCATCTCTTCTTGTGCTGAGGCATTACAGGCAAAGGTGACACCTGGTTGATTTGTGGGTGATTCATGATATGGATGATGACACCTAGTCTTTGCCCAGCAGGTGTATCTCGTAGGATGACACATGGTTTTTGTTCTAGAAGTGTTTCCTCTTGTATGCCCTTGGATGAACTTCTTCGCCCTCGGATTAATTGCCATATAACTATTCTTCGTAATGATGCCATCAGGTGATTTTGCTATTGTCGTACCATCGGGATGTCTCCCTAATGATGCCATCGGGTGATTTTGCTATTGTCGTACCATCGGGATGTCTCCCTAATGATGCCATCGGATGATTTTGCTATTGTCGTACCATCGGGATGTCTCCCTAATAATGCCATCGAGTAATAGGGCTACTGCTATGCCTTCGGGATGTTTTCCCCCGAGGCTTATAAGATATATTCTTCGATATGTCGCTATAGGGGATACCCCTCGGGGAGAACATATTTAGGGCCTCCCGTTTATAATATTGTTCACTAGCTAAAGCATCGGCGATTATTAGGCATCGTAGAGTCATCCAAGACTGGTAGTGCCTTTAGCATCGGATGCTCTGTGAGTGAAGTAATCCGTATGTCATCGGAGACAAAGTTTGCGGAGAAGCAATTTTACCATCCAATGATGAACGTTATACTTTTCCTCCGATAGAGAATGTTTTACTTGTCCCTCGACGGCCATCGTTTTGTTCGCCCCTCGATGGCTCCAGGTTCCGATGGTCACTATTTTTCTCCCTAGGTTAACAATTATTAATATTAAATATTTAACGTATTGCATACGTATCTTATCTTGTAAATTTAAAAAAAATCGTATTCACGTATCCGTATCCGACGGATACCGATACTCGTATCCGTATCCGTGCAACCTAGGTTGCAGTCAATGGGTGTCACGTATGCGTTTTCCTGCGAAATTGGTCGGATGGTTGACCATTGGACCAAAATCGAGTCAATGTGCCAAGTTGAGGGACTAAAATCGAGGTCTGCCAAATTATGGAACCAAACGCGCGTAGAAGCCAACTTATGGGACCAAAACAGTTAAAAGCTCTAAGAATCTGCCTCATTTCCAGGTAGGGAATATGGAAGACTGGTACCTTGAAAATTTTAATAATCCTCTAAAAGAATTGATGTAAATGTTTACATGAGTAACATAACTTGGCGCATCTTCGCCATGAATCTATTAACATCTACAATTAAAAGTGAGTATAAGGTGATCTCCCTTGAAGACCTTGTAATTCCTTTTTGTCCATAAAGACCAAACAACGAAGAACCAAATAAATTTCCATTTTGACTATCCTTTACTTTATGGAAATATGTCAACAAACTGAATGAAATGATCTTGAATGTTACCAAAAGTGGTGTTTGAAACCCAAACCAATTGAGAATTTCCATCCAGATATCAGCTGCAACATGACAGACAAAAAAAAAATGTGATTTGGGGATTCTTCATACTTTTTCTTTTGTCAATACTATACCAAACCCCATGATTCATAAGAATAGCAAGTAGGACACGCCTTTGATTGCTCAAAGCTTCGTGATGATACAAATACGAGCATGAAAGCTAGGAAGAATGTGAAAAATATTTGGAGAGATAAATGCAAAATCATGTTAGCCTGAAACAAAAGCCTTAGAAGTCATAAATATAATCCTTCAAACCTTAATAACATCCTTACTCCATTTGTATGGCTGATCAAATGATACTTTGAACTTTTGAAGTAGAGAGTATTGATAATTTTAGACAACAGAAAACTGCAAAAGCTCAAGAAAGTTGCCATCCTAAGGTAGAAACATTCACTATAAACTGTGATGATTTCTCTTTCCTGTATTACTAGCATATTATTGCCATCTCATTGTTTTTTCCATCTAAAATTGGAATAAGAAAAAGAGCACTTGGTCTAGTTGCAATTACGTATGGGATAGCTGATGCGAACTCGTATGAAGTAGTAAATTTTGATCAAGGCTAACACCAGGCAAAAATTGTTTCACACTTATTCACCAGCTATGCCTTTGAATTGCAAAGGTGTGATTACCGAGTGCGCACTCAAAGGGTAGCAGCTACGTCCCACGTCAGTTACGTTCCCACGTCATCAAAATATAATAAAGTTGCAAGGGTGTGTCGTACTACACTATATGCCACAATGAATCTCAACTGGTTGAGTCCTCATGACAAGGAAAAAAGTTTTAATCAAGTTCGTCTACTATTAACTAGAGGCACATAATAAAGATAACAACTGGAAAAATCCACCTACCCTAAAAGCATCTAGTCTAGAAGTTCTTAATTGAATTGCTATCTAGAATATGGATTCCTACATTTGCTACATTGGAAATATTTACCAAATAACATGTAATGAAGTGAAAGCTACCGAGCTCAGAAAGTACTGAAATTAGAAGAAGTCCTATATATTTGTTTGGACATGCCAATTTGATGGAGTTCAGAAATATGAATATTTTTTTATCGAAAAGAACCAATTAAAAGTTCAAGTGAATAGAAGTCTGACCGACATTTCGATTGAGCCCATTTTTAACAAATAATACACTTTTTTCAAGTGAAAAATCACATGAATAAGACGTAGTTTTTACACCCACGTGGTTTTAGCTAAATCCTAATGTTTGAGGGGTGAAATTGTTTGTTTTTTTTTTTTACTATTTTCAGCGAGATTTTTAGTTTTATTATTTATTTTAAGGGTCTTTTGTAATTTTGGTAATTTTTTTAGTTAGTTTTCACTTTATAAGTTAGTCATGAGACATTTAAGTCAATTGTTGACTAAATAAAAAATTAACTAGATTTGAGAGTTTTTTTGGTCTTCACCAATTTCTTGATATGCTGCGAATCAACGAGTTTTTGATTTTGTTTTGTTCATCTTTCTTCATGACTTCTCCTCGCTAAATTGGCCTAGTATTAATGACAAGTTCATTCCTTCAACATGTTACTGCCTGCTTTTTAGAGTTCCTCATCTCGTTGATACTTATATTTAATATAATTTTTTTTATTCGTTTGATCTATAACTTTCTTTAATATTGATTGATTCATATATAATATATGTGTGTATATGTACATATAAATAATAATAACAATAATAATAATAATAACAGTAACAATTATTATTATTACTATTATTATTAGTCATTGACGGGGTCTGTAGGGATCACTAATCAATAATAATTATATTTTATTTTTAATCAAGAAAATAAAAGGCTAAAGGAAAACAAAGGATCAGTTGTTATTTTGTTTATCAGGCAAATAAGATCCATTTATGTGTATATATTAGAAGATATAATGCCATTCGGTAACAAATTTTTCCTTTATGGGGGTGATTACCAAAAATGTACTGTAGCAAACACAAACGCGACATGCGGTTTAGAAAGGTATGCGCAAATTATGACATTGTTATTTTTATTGACCATGATACCGGATTAATAAAACGACTCCCTAATTTAAATACTCAAGTGGATAGGATAAAAACACTTGTCTAATATAGTCTTTATCATCGCTTAAGCTTTCTATGCAGATCCCAAGCATGTTGTTTTGAAGGTTGTGACTTGATGTTATAAATCCTTCCCCCCACCCTCAAACTATCCATAAGTGGTTAATTAATATGTACTCAAACAGAGAGTAATAATGATACTCTGATTTAAAATAATAGTTCGAAAAAGCCATCTTAATCTTCACTTTAAAGTTTAAAGCAATTTCTACTAGCTATAGGTCTATGCTTTTTTTTTTTATTTATCCAAAATCATCAAAGAAATGGTCCAATCTAGGTACGCATGCCATCCAATTAGATTAGTGCCAATTTCGTTAGTTGTATTTTTTCTTGGATGCTTTTCCTTGGACTTGGATATTTTTCAAGGAAACATCTAATCAAAATAGTCTGATTTTTCAACACGTCAACACGTGGCTCAAACCCAGGTGCATGTTTCCATCTTTAGGCAGATCAAATTATTAAGAGCATTGGGATATTAAATATTCATACCAAACTTTCTATATGAAGCTAGGTGTTGGAATGTTAGAGGAGTGCATATGAAATCATTGAGGAAATGACATACTTTTTCCTAGCTAAATTGGGCAAGCAAAAGTCACAATGGTCATGGAAGAATTACCCCTTTTTTAATAAAATAATTTATGTTTAGATTTTGTTTCCTAATCCACTGATATATAATAGGGTAGTAATAAACATACAGACATTAAATAATGTCTGTATGTACAGACAATAGTTTAACCGGTAAATACTTTTCAAGTAATTTGTTACTAATTATAATCCCTCTATTAGTTAATTATTGGAGAACTTGTTTAAGAAGGTAACCTGCAATAAGGAAACCACGTAAAATAAAGATTATCGTTTTGTGAGTACAGGTATCTTTGCTAATTTTAGTTCCACCCCAATAGTTGACCCCTTTGTTATTAATAAATTTTAAAATAAGCCCCAATATTTGTAATAGTAATAATAATAATAACAATAATAATAAAAATAAAAATAAGCCCCAAAATATAAGACTCTCTCTAGAAATATAGAAAAACGTTACTTTCATGTAATTAATTTTTTTTATTTGTGTTGTAACCTTGTAATTGTATAAAAAAAAAAGTAAAACAATATCAAAATGGTCCATGACAAAGCAAATCAATATATCTTTTTTTTTTTACTTAATTTTTCATGAAAACTTGAATATTATGGAATCTGTTTATAAACGTTGGCCTGTTGGCTGTGGTTTCTTTAAAATTTTATAGGCAGGTACTGATGAACTAATTTATTAATAAAAGAATGAAAAAGACAATTTTCTACTTTAATAAAGTTAATTATATCAACTGTTGGTTTTCTTGAAAGCTTACTTTTTCTTACTGAAACTTTGTAATATTCCTTTAATTTATAATAACTAAAACACGCAAAGCCCAGTATAGATGCTACTTAATTCAACTATTAAAGATAAATAAATGTGAAGTATTAACGTTGGAAAAATGAAAAGGAAAGAAAAATGGTGTCCTCTCCACACAATTTTTAAGAGTTGGGGTTAGACCGTTAAAAATTACTATGAATTATGGAGAAAGCTGATTTGCACCTGCACAACCGGTCATCCAGTTAAGAATAATTTGTGAAGGGGTTAAAAAAGTGTCTGTCGTTTCCATACAGTCTGTATGGAAATCATTTTCATATATAATAATGGGAATAAATTAACATATAATTATGATATGTATTCAGACATCTGGCGTATGACTACTTAACTAGTACACACAGCTTTTGGCTTTGGCATTACCAATGCAAATATCTAATTAAAATTTTGTGATTTAATTATTAAAATCTTAAAGACAAATGGCCAGAAAAACATGAGAATTTCAGTTCCACTGAGCTGTGTTCAAGTAATGTTTATTTGTGGGATTTCTTTATCAATAGATACATTATCCATATCGTCAATTCATGCTTCTAGAAGAAAAATAATTTACTCGACACAATTTGAGTTTAGATCTTGCTGATGCAGCTAGATCTAAAGTGATCAATGACATTGAGGCTTACTAATACGGGTAAGGGTAAAAATTATTTTTATATGTACATTGGCCCACACGGCCACACATCTTTACTATAGTCCAACAACCAAAAATCTATTATGTCATAGATTATTGAGCTGTACTACCCCATCAACATTATCATAATTGCCCTATCAGTGACGTGGTGGTGTATTGATTTTAACATTCACATGATTATATGAGAGGCGCGTATTTAACACCAACAAATCTAAAGTCGTCCAAGGTATACGTTTTCATGCTAATGCTTCGGGCAAGCCTCAAAAAATTGAAATTAACTATTTCTTTGGACAAGCCTCAACTCTTCATCTTAAATTTAATGCCATGTGAGAATCTTACTGATTGAATCCAATCCTCTTTTTATAATACATGCATATATACATACACACACATATATATATATATACATATTCATATAGTTTCGAAAATCAGCTTTTATACATAGATACACAGTACTATATATATTGTGTGTAAGTATAGTGTCATATAGTCTTGACATTTTGATAATTTTACACCTTTGTTTTTTCGTTTTTTGTTTATTCACTATTTTATAATTTATGATAGTTTATTTGTAGCTAGCTTATAATCATACTAAACTTTTGGCTTTCATTTTTATTTCATTAACTATATGTACTATATTTAAATAGAAGATTGTCATCTATGACAAATTTGAGTGCATTTAGCTTTACTAATTATAAAATATATTCGTAAATTATTGAAAAGTGCATTTTCTTGATGAAAAAAAAATGTAAAAAATATTATTCTATCAAAGCCAAAGATTTGATTGGTGTTGCAACAATGATACACATTGAGAGCTACTTACTGAATATTTTATATTAACTTTGTATACTCACATAAAAACTTATTACACGTTACAAAATATCTAAGGGAAACCAAATATATAGTAGCATAAAGTGAACCTCACGTGATATTGTGATATATAATAAGAAAAATAACACTCATAAGTTTTATAATAAACAAGAAGATAAAAAAGAGGATCAATCAGTTTACTGTATAATAGGCAAAAAAATCATGCAAATAATCTACCAAAACGTGAGAGTTTCTGCTTCCATGTGTTTTTTTTCTCCTTTAATATGGTTTACTTTGGATATCAACTATTTTGGTGATTAATTATATCAGTCTTACTCTTCTCATGAGGAAAAAAAATCTATAAGTATTTTGTCCCACCTAACATATATTTCTGGATTCGCCCCTGAACGTAACGCTTATTAACAAGGTACTGTTAGGATATTTTTCTTCTTAATTATTGAAATGTGTTAAAGCAAGCTTTTGTGGGCTGGATTGTGAGATAGGACCATCCAGGTTGGATATGGCCTTGGTCCGGTCGGAAATGCATGCACGAGCCAATATTATCTGATCTGGGGTATCTGAAATGGTAGATGCTCGAACGCTAGGTTATCCGATGTGGCTTGATGTTCAACATGATAGAATACCCGACTTTGTTTGACCAAGAGTGATAAATTCTAGCCGAGAATTGGTAAAAATTATTATTTTGTTTTGTCAAAACAAATATACAACTAAAAAAATGTAAAAGAGATAATTCTATGTGCTATTTACGAATATATATAGGTTCTTGTATTAATTTGGTCTGCCTATTATTAATATTATCAAAGATAATCAGCATGTATGAAATATAGTAATTAGACCCAAGTTTGCATGGATCCATGAGAATGCATGCCCGCCTCAATGTTTAGAAAGTTTCAACTTGTTGTATGTAGGTTAGTACGTTGTTGGTATATTAGGGAACAAGACTGTTCATAACATAAAATACTTAGTCTAATACCTTAATTAGTGGATCATACGTACTTTAACATCACTAATCTAATAATTAGAGGACTCCGTGACTGAAATTAATTAATCTGCATGTGATCTCATTTTGAGAAAGACATGTGGCTGGTCGAGATTTGATGACGATTAATTTCTACGGACTGAATTAATTTTAAGTTATTTATATTAGCTATAGTTGACTGATGTCATGTGGATATTTTTTGATAATCGGATTCTGAAAGCGACGGGGACCAACCAAAATTTACGCTATACAACGAACAATGCGGTAGTGAGCATACGGGTAAAATTTAATATATATTTATGATTTTGAATATATAGTTTGGTGTGTAAGTATTCATACCTCGATTTAGGATTTTTAATAGTTTGGTGTGTAAGTGTTCATACCTCATATATCATTTATGTGATGATAATTGTTATAGAAAACCTAAAATTATTGGGGTTTATAACAATATATTTAAAAGAACATATGGAAATAAGAGCAAATAAAAAGTATATTACTTGTGAATGCGTGTTTTTCTCTTCATCTTGATGGCTCTTTATATAGGAAAGAATTTCCAATATCTTACACTATTTACAATAATTAGTACTATTATAAAATAGTATTTGTACATAATTTTCAACAATGGCCACTAGGCATATCCACTAACCATATTTATAACACTTCCCCTTGGCCATTTGAAGATTTTGTTATGTACATGATCCGTCTTCGGCACACGTCTTATGTTGCCTCGTTAAAAACCTTATAAGGAAAAACCCAGTGGGATAAAAACCTTAATAAGGGAAAAAGAGTGCAGCCATGTGAACCCCCCTCAAGTTGGCATCTCTAATTCTTCATAAGTCTCGTATGTGACGCATTCCAATACTTTGAACATGTTTCATAAAAGTCACAGTAGATAATGCCTTTATAAAAAGATCTGACATATTGTCACATGATTGAACATATTGAATATTAATTTCTTTATTCTTCTCGAGTTCCTGAATGTAGGCAAAATATCTTGGGGGTATGTGTTTGGTTCGGTCACTCTTGACATAGCCTTCTTTCATCTCTGTAATACATACATAATTGTCTTCGTATAATGTTGTAGGACTCTCTCTAATAGGTAAGCCAGATGTACTTCTTATATGATGTGTCATTGATCGTAACCATACACATTCCCTGCTTGCTTCATAGTGTGCAATAATCTCAGCATGATTCGATGATGTTGCAATAAGTGTTTGTTTCTAAGAACGCCATGAAATAGCAGTGCCTCCATACATGAATACATATCCAGTTTGAGATCTGGATTTATGTGGGTCTGATAAAAAACATGCATCTGCATAACCAATCAAATCTTGTTCTGCATTGTTAGAATAAAATAGACCAAGATCCACAGTTCCTTGCAAATAACGAAATAAATATTTAATTCCTTTTCAGTGCCTTTTTGTGGGTGATGAGCTAAACCTAGCTAATACATTCACAGTAAATAATATATCAGGTCTAATACAATTAGCTAGATACATTAAAGCTCCAATGACACTTAAATACGAAACTTCAGAACTAAGAATTTCTTCATTTTCTTTACTTGGACGAAATGGATCATTATCTTTAATTAATGATCTAGCAATGACAGAATGATTTAATGGAGTTGATTTATCCATGTTAAAACATTTCAAAATTCTTTTGGTATAATTAGATTGATGCACTAATATACCACTTTTAGTATGCTCAATCTGTAAACCAAGACAATATTTGGTTTTACCAAGATTTTTCATTTCAAATTCATTCTTTAAATAATTCATAGTTGAACGAATTTATTTGTCAGTGCCAATGATATTTAAATCATCTATATAAACCGCAATAATTGCAAAACCAGATGGTGTTCTCTTGATAAAAACACATGGACACAAATAATTATTTATATATCCTTCTTTTAATAAATATTCACTCAAACGATTGTACCACATGCGACGTGATTGTTTTAAACCATATAATGATCTTTGCAATTTAATTGAATACATTTCTCTAGGTTTAGAACTAGATGATTCAGACATTTTAAGTCCTTCATGGACTTTCATATAAATATCATTATCAAGTGATTCATAAAGATAAGCTGTGACAATATCCATGAGATGCATATTTAAGTTTTCATAAACAGCTAAACTGATTAAGAATCGAAAAGTAATTGTATCCATTAATGGGGAATAAGTTTCTCCATAATCAATGTCAAGTCTTTGAGAAAAACCTTTGCAACAAGTCGAGCTTTGTATCTTACAATTTCATTTTTCTCATTTTTTTTTTCGAACGAAGACCCATTTGTGGCCTACAGGTCTCACGTCTTTAGGTGTGAGGACCATAGGTCCCAAAACCTTTCGTTTGCTGAGGGAATTCAATTCAACTTGCATAGCTTCTTTCTATTTAACCCAATCGTCCCGATTTTGGCATTCATCCACATATTGTGGTTCGGGATCATCATTTCATTCATAAGATCATAAGCAATATTATATAAAAATATTTCACTTATATTTTTTTTATCTCATTTCGATTCCAAATAACTCCTGAATTAACATAATTTACAGAGATCTCAGTATTGGGATTTGGTTCGGTGATCTCTTGAGTTATCTCATTTGTCACATTTTCTGTTTCATCATGAATAGTTTCCTCGATATTGGAGTTAATAATATTTTCTCCTTTTCTTTTTCGAGGACTCTTGTTTTTTGAACCAACATGACGACCACGTTTCTTACGTGCATTTATTTTATTATTGTTGGATATGTTCTTCGTAATTTCAACCCGAGTAGGAACATTCGCAGCTGGTATATGTGATTTGGTTACCCGTTTTATGTCAGTAAATGCATCGGGTAATTGATTTGCAATATCTTGAAAATGTACAATTTTCTTAACTTCCAAATCACATTGTTTTGTTAAAATATCATAGTGTGATAAAGATGGATTATACCATGATATATCATTTTCCAACTGCTTCTTTTCTCCCCCCTAAGGTTGGGAAATTTGCCTCATTAAAATGGCAATCGAAGAAATGTGCCGTAAAAGTATCACCTGTTAATGGTTCAAGATACCTGATTATAGATGGTGAGTCATATCCAACATATATCCCTAACCTTCTTTGAGGCCCATTTTTGTTCGTTGTGGTGGTGCAATCGGAACATAAACTGCACAACCAAAAATCTTTATATGGGAAATATTAGGTTAATGGCCAAAAGCAAGTTATAATGGGGAGTATTCATGATACGAGCTCGGTCTAATGCAGATTAGTGATGCAACATATAAAATTGCATGACCCCATACAGAAGTTGGTAATTTAGCTTTCATTAACAATGACCTAGCAATTAATTGAAAGCGTTTAATTAATGATTCACCTAAAGCATTTTGGGTATATACATGTGCAACACTATGTTCAACAGTAATTCCAGTTGACATACAGTAATTATTGAAAGCTTGAGATGTAAATTCACCAGCATTGTCAAGTTTGACTTTCTTGATTGTATAGTCAGGAAATTGAGCTCTTATTTTAATTATTTGAGCCAAAAATCTCACAAATGCCATATTACGAGTGGATAATAGACAGACATGTGACCATCGACTTGAAGCATCAATTAATACCATAAAATATTGAAATGGTCCACATGATGGATGAATAGGTCCACAAATATCACCTTGAATTATTTCAAGAAATGATGGTAATTATGTCTTAATTTTAACTGGTGAATGTTATAATTAGTTTTCCAAGAGAACATGCTTCACATGGACTATTATTGATTAAATTGAGTTTTGATCCTTTTAATGAAAGTCCATGTGTAGTTTCAATTGTTCTTCGCATCATTGTGGAACCAGGATGACCTAGTCGATAATGCTATAAAGTTAATAATTCAGGATTTTTATTGACTACCATATTTGATTCGATAGCATTATTATATGTATAATGCAATCCCGATGAGAATTTTGGTAGTTTTTCAAATATATGTTGCTTTTCTGATATACTTAATAATGAAAAGATATTTAGTTTTATTCTCAGTCTTTGAGTTGGTATAATATCCATGACGATATATATCATTAAAACTCAGTAAATTTCTTCTGGATTTTGGGGCAAATAAGGCATCAATGATGATAAATAGCGTTCCATTTGGTAAAATAAAACTAGTTTTACCAAATCCTACAATCAGGTGAGTAGGACCTGATATCGTATTGATTTTTGCCTTTGTTGGTTTTAGATATGTAAAATATTTCTTACTTGTGAGAATTGTGTGAGTTGTACCGCTATCAGGGATGCAAAAATCACCGGTATGCTCCATACTGGCTTCATGTCAAACAAGTCGAGTTAAACATGATATAACAATAAACGAAGCATATATTTGTGAAAAGGGAAATAGTTTCATTAAGATACACAAGAAAACACAATTAATGGAACACAACACATTACAAGTGGAAATCGCAAATACATATCAATTCAAAAATCACACAGCAAGGAATCACATAATGCAAATTAAACTAGGAATCACGTAGACATGAATCACATAGCTCATATCAAGCCATAGTAACATCATGATAATCCTTGAAATAAGATGTTGCTAAATATGTGGGATTATTAGACATTTGTTCAACAAGGTTCACTTCCTTTTTTTGCCTTTACTCTCATGGTACAATTTACAAAAATATCCAGGTGTACGACACGTATTGGCCCAGTGTCCTTTCGTTCCACAGTTAAAATAGTAACCTTCAGATTTATTATGAGCATTTTTTCTTTTATTATGATGGTTATTATTATGTACCGTATCACTGGTCGAAGGGTTGTGATAACTACCTCGACCACGTCCACGACCACGACCACGACCACGACCACCTCTAAAAACATATCCTCCTCAATAACCACCCCGACCTTGATATTGCCATCTGCCTCGACCACCATTATTGTAATTTCTTCACCCACAGAAGTTTGAGAAATTTATGGCATATGCTTCTGGCAATGCCTGTGCTCCAGTTAGGCGTAACTTAGAATTCTTAATCAATATATTATTAATATTTTCTGTCGTTAACAACACCCTTTCTAGTTCATGATACTTAGTGTATCCGACTAGTCTGTGTTGCATTTGGATGAGTATATGACTAACATGAAAAGTAGAAAGAGTTTTTTCAATCACTTCCTCATCCGTCATTTCTGTCCCGCAAAATTTTAGCGTCTGTCGGATATTATGATGTAAAATCTTGGAACCTTAATGTGTTCTACTGATGTATGGCTTTTGGAAGCATTGTTTCTCTTTGGAGGTCATATCTTTCATTCAGATTAATTCATAGGTCAGAATGATCTGTAATATCGAGATATTTCGTTTGCAGGAAATTATCTAAATGTCTACGCAGTAATATAATTGCATCGCATCGTTGCTCATCATTACATTCATTTTCCTCATCAATTGTTTTCGCGAAGAATTTCGCAATAAGATGCGTTTTCACATTTGATTCTCATTGCATATAATTTTTCCCATCGACAGTGAGTTCGGTAAAATCTACTTTCAAGAGATTAGACATATTGCAGCTAAATGAACATTAAAACAAACATAGTTAGGATCAAGACATTTTATTTTAATACGCAACCACACAAGCACAATTATTACAATAGTATGATGCAATTATCTCATCTCTAGCCAAATTATACACTCGGACATTGCTACGACAAAACGGGGAATATAATAGGTAGAAACATAGGATTTTCCTCAACTTCTAGCATAAAAATGAAAAATAAAAGGTAAACGAGCATCAAGATCATTGTTGACGTGCGGAGCATTTTGCAAGATGAGAGAAAAAAAAAAGATGAAGATTTGTGTGGGGTTTGAGTTATGAAATATGCATATTTATAGAAGAAAGATATCTATAAGTAGCCGTTTTATATCCGTTAGAAAACAATCTTTTTTTTTGTTTTGTTTAATTTGGCATATTGGATGAATGATAATATCTTTAACAATCGAGCAACAAGGATTATATGTATAACAAGTAAATAATTTCAATCGCGTTAATAAATTTCAACGGGCATAAGAAATAATATTACGATAAGTAAATATATATAGATATTTCAGCCACATTACTATGTAAACACTTTCATGGGCTTGTTGAATAAACTAAGCAATATAATAGGAGGTAAAACCTTCCACAATAATAAAGTGTTAGTAGTAATTGGAGGTAAGTCTTCCATAATAATAAAATGTTAGTAGTAATAAGAGGTAAAACCTTCCATAATAATAAATTGTCAGCAGTAATAGGAGGTCAAACCTTTCATAATTATAAATTGTCAATAGTCGTTTCTAGATTGGGGTTAACTCAAGCATCAACAAAAGTTAAAATTAGCATTAGTGTTAGAGTTAGATGACAGTAAAATATAAAAAGGATTTTCATATAATCATAAAATTATAGATAGGCGGTAATCCGCCTTGTCTATAATAATGGAGATAGATGAACAAGTAAATATAAACTTTCGTACCTTTTAACGTTGATCGTTTTCTTTAACGAAGGAACTGAATTCTTCCGGATCGAGCACTATCGTGCTGATAACGTATTATAGAAAAGCTAAAGCTATTGGGGTTTATAATAATATATTTAAAAGAACATATGAAAAGAAGAGCAAATAAGGAGTATATTACTTGTGATTGAGTGTTTTTCTCTTCATCTTGATGGCTCCTTATATAGGGAAGAATTTCCAATATCTTACACTATTTACAACAACTAGTACTATATTAAAATATTATTTGTATATAATTTTTAACAATGGTCACTAGGCATATCCCACTAACCATATTTATATCAATATTGATTTTATGGCATTTTCCCTTATGTAAATTAGGTACTTGTAAAAAATAAAAAATTACCCCAGATGTTATATGTTGAATATACAGACTACGTATCTGTAAAAAAGACCAATTATATACCTCCTTATCTTATTTTCAATATGATATATTACTGGTTTATTTTTGGACTCAGAATTCATAAATATTATTCAGGGGGTTCACAATGAAATTATTTCCGACTCCCTTGATTGTAATAGGAATGGTTGCAACAAAATTAGAGATCGAAAGTTCACTGGAGTAAATTTCTTTGGGATAATTCTATCAAACCCCCCAAACTATGGGGTCATTTACCGCACAGGGTCAGAACTTTTATTTTAGCTCCCGTGCCCCCTAAACTTTGGTCGTTTGTGCGAATTGCTCCATTTTCCAGTTTTTGGCAATTTTTCCACCAAAAATCATCGAAAAATTTATTTGAAGTTTGACTAAAACCTTCGTCTCGTTGAGACGGTTCCGATGGTGGTGACGGTGTCGCACAATTCAAAGTCAATACACGGAAAATTTAATTTAAGTGTATTGCACTTAAATTAGAATTCCCATATTATAACTTTGAATTTTGCATCACCGTCACCTCCATTGGAACCGTCTCATCGAGACGAAGGTTTTAGTCAAACTTTAAATAAATTTTTCGATGATTTTTGGTGGAAAAATTGCCAAAAACTGGAAAATGGAGCAATTCGCACAAACGACCAAAGTTTAGGGGGCACTGCCGCTAAAACTAAAGTTCTGACCCTGTGCGGTAAATGACCCCATAGTTTGGGGGGTTTGATAGAATTATCCCAATTTCTTTGCTCATGAACTTGAGATAAAAACTTGTCTTATTAACTGATAATATATAGTTTTGCGCTTCTATCGGTGAATAGGCGATAAAACTTACGGATGACGTAAAATTTTACCATGGCTTTAGGTAATGGGATGGGGTATTATCCAAGCTGCAAAATTTTATGTTTTCTTTTAGTGATGTGTACAATACTTCTTCATAGTTGAATTAGCTTACCTTCCAAACCCATATGTTCTTTTTGTACTTCTCGTGCCTTTTAATTTAAGAAAAAATTACAAGATAGCATCCAAACTTTGGCACTTTTCGCACTTATCTAATAAAACTTTAAGTTTTTACATCCGACGGTTTAAACTTTACTTCGGCCAACACTCTGCATCAAAACTTTCAAAACGATCTATCCCTGCCAGAAAACGTCACTTTGCGTCAAATTGACGTCACTTTTCGGCATTGTGACGTATTGTTGCACTTTACTAAGTAAACTTTCATTTTTTTGGCACCCGCCTATCTGAAGTGACGTAACGAGCACGTCACAATGCCAAAAAGCGACGTCACTTTACCCGGGAAAGGTCGTATTGAAAGTTAAATAGCGCTCATCACAGCAAAGTTTAGACTGCCGGGTGCAAAAACCGTTAAAGTTTTGATGATATCCTGTAATTTTCTCTTAATTTTATGCAATTTTCTCTTATAAAAAAATATCAAGCATGAAGTTGAAGAAGATACTATTAATAAACAAAAGATTTCCCTATAGAAAGAATTCAAATTTAAGTTGTAACTGATTCCATTTATGGTTAAGTTATATTAGTTAGAGTTGTTAATCTTGCTTTACTTCACATTAGGAACAACGTATTGCATTTTCTTAACTTGATTCATCCCACAAAATCGAATTAATAGAGACAACCTTTCTCTCTCGATTTTGTAATCTTTTCAATCAAGTAAATGAGAACGTCTTATTGTGCTTTCAGTAAGCAACATGAGAAGGGTAACTATCATAATGTTTTAATGCTAATGTATTTGAGAGTTTTTACTGTATAATGTGGTGTCGTTTCTTATTGTTCACGGTATTATAATTTTTTGCCTTCTAAAATCCAGATATGATTTTACAACAAAAGTCATGTAACATTGAAAGTCAAATTCACGTCAATCGAATCGCCAATTGAACTACAAACACAACACCAGTAATGCAACAAAACAAAGAACAAAACACACGCACACAATGGCACAAGATTTACTTAGTTCTGCGTTCAATGATCAGTGTGATCATGAACCCTAATCCAAGGGAGATGATGTTCTTTATTGATGAAATGTAATTAGTTACAAGATAAATCCCCAGGTGAAAAGAATCGTAATGGATTACAGAACTGGAATCAGCTTTGAAAAAAAACAAGTTAGCTCACTAACTAACTGTATTCAGCTAACATGAGCCCAGTTCCATTTAGTGCTATCATGCACCGCTGTAACAGAATAACCGTCACATTGAATTTGTTAAAATGCCCCTCCTCAGATATGTGAACTAACTCTCACAGTTCTCCAGCTTGGGTCATAACTCGAACCACTTCAGCAGCTACAAGAACTTCACCTCCAGTTTAGATACGTCAGGAGCTAACAGTTGTTGAGCTTAATCTAGTCCAAACAGTAGTTGAACTTACTGTTTGGCAATACTTCTGTTATCATGTCAGCATGATTATGATCATTAGAGATCTTTTGGACCTTTACAGCTTCCCTGGCAATCACTTCCCTAAAAAATGTAGCTGAATGTTTATATGTTTGGTCATTTCATGATACATCTGATTTTTGGTCAGATGAATGACACTTTGATTATCACAAGGAACTATGATAACTTCGTCATGCATCCTTAAATCCTTAGCTATCCCTTCAGGCCACATAACTTCCTTAATATCTTTCGTAAGTGCGGTATGATTTTTACTTCAATAGTGGAAAGTACAACCACTTACTGCAGACTAGCTTTCCTGCTAATAGTTGTACCAAAGGCACTGAACACAAACTAGTGAGTAACTTTCTAGAATCTAAGCACCTGACATAGTCTGAGTCACAAACCCAACAATCACTTGTCCATTACTATCCTTGTCTAATGCTCCACCATAAACCAACACCTTATTCATTGTCTCCTTTATGTATCTTAAGATCCATTTAAGTGCATCCTAGTGAGTCCTTCCTGGATTACCCATGAGCCTACTAACTATACCCATAAAGTAAGCAAGATGAGGTCTGGTGCAAACCATTGCATACATCAATGGTCATACGGCATTAGCATAATGTATAGACTTAATATGTTGGACCTCTTCATTTGTTGAAGGAGATTGTTCTTTGCTAAGTTTGAACTGTTGTGACAGAGGTGTTGAAGTAACTTTAGCATCTGTCATTCCAAACTTATTCAGGATCTTCTTCAAGTAATCCTCTTGTTCCATTGTCTAGGAGACTACTTCAATCCATATAAGGATTTCTTCAGCTGGCATACATAATCTTCCTTTCCTTTGACTTTGAACCCTTCAGGCTGATGCATTAGTATATTTTTATCAAGTTCGCCATACAAGAAAGTTGTTCAAGTTCTAAGACAAGTTCAGCTTCCATGGCCAGGAGAATCCTTATTGTTATGTATTTCACCACTGTAGAGAAAACATCATTGTAGTCCATTCCTTCTATTTGATTGAAACCTCTAGCAACAAGCTTAGCTTTATATCAGTTAGGTTCTTTACCAGGTATTCCCTGTTTTCTTTTGAAAACCCATTTGCAACTGACCAGCTTTGAACCTTTTGGTTTCCTTATAAGATTCCAAGTATTATTGACCTTTAGAGAACTCATCTCTTCCCTTATGGCTTCAAGCCATTTATCTGTGTCTTTACTGATCAAGGCAAACTTAAAACTCTTTGGTTCATCATTTGCGATCTCACTGGCAATAACCAGTGAATACGCCATCATGTCAGCATAGCCATATTTTCCATGAGCTTTGTGTTGCCTCCTCACCCTATTCCTCGTTAGCATGTAAGTCCCTTCCTCTACTTGATTTCCAATTTATGTTGATTCACCAATATCAACTTGGGTCTCAGGTTCCTCATCTTCTTCAAGTAACCATTTACGAGATTGTGTCTGAGAGTTGATACCCTCAGACTCCACCTCAACATACAATCCTCCCTGATTATCAGGAGTTTGTTGTAACGCCCCAAAAATTAGAAAATAAATTTATACTTTAGTTCTTCAACTTTTAAAAAACTCTATTTTTGACCCTAATGATTTAGAAAAATTTGCGTTTTAGCCCCTGAACTTAAAAGTTAGTCTTTTATTATATTTGCAGGTCTCTTATCCTAAAACATATATTTTAATTTCAAATATTAACTAAGTTGATCTAATTACCTAGAAAAATTACATAAATAAATATGCATGTAACAAAAAAAATCCAATTATACCTATTTGAATTTTAATTATAAATAATTGAGGGACTTGATATGCAATTAACCAATTGATTAAGTAAGTTATGACATCTTTTTGATGAGGTAAGCCATGACATCCTTAAGAACATTATTAAATTCAGATTTTTGTGATTTATTATAAAACAATCAATGTGGGACCTAAATAAGTATGATTAAACTACGATTTTCGTCTATAAATATTCACCCTTCTTCACCAGTTGTTCATTTTTGTGTTTTCGTTCGGAAAATAATTTTTCCAAATTTTTCTCTTGCCATTTGCTACCCAAAAAGACGCCAAAACTTTTACTCCGCAGGAAATGCCAATTCTGCACCTTAGAAAAATCATATCAAATAGTAGAAACATTATTTTACTACCAATTTTTGGCTGCATACTCTACTTGGTGTTTTCTATCTTTTTTATAAAGACATCTTTCTCAAATAATATGATATAGGAGAGCATAATCCATAAACTATAAACTACTGCCAGGAAATCTGATAGCAACTCTTATGTTGCAAGAATTATTTAGCATAGCAAACCTTTGTGTTTTCACAAAATCTTGGATTCTCACATCTCTCATGATGCTAGAAACCATAAACCATAAAAGGATTTAAAAACCAAGTTCATTTGGATGTCCGATCAAGGATAAAACCAAAAATGCAGTGATTTTTCAGTTTATTTTGCACAACCTTTGTTTTCTTAATTTATAAGTTTAATCACAATCATAATTCAAGTATTTATCACACATATAAATTTAACATGATATAGTATTAGTTATAATTAGATTATTATTATTTATAATCATGAATTGATATATTTGTGATTTTATTTATAGCATTTAAATGTTATATTTATCATGTTTAACATACTATTTTCATAAGTCTTACAAGGATATTCTTTCCATTTCATGACCTAACCACCAAATAAGATTATTTATCATAATAAACATTTCTTATCACATGCTTTGATAAATCTCCCATGTTTATATCTTTATATTTTAGTTATAAAACAAGGATATGCATTTTAAACTTACTAGGTAAAATAAAGTAATATTTGACTAAGTTAGACATTTTAAGGTGTTACTTCATATGATACTTATTTGATGTGTGGTTATTAAAAGTTTTGAATTGATTAAAGGCTAAAAAGACGAATTTTTCTAGAGTTGGTTAAGTAATATGTTTTTAAGGATTGATTATGCATCGAATTGGATAGTTAATCAAACTTTACTTATTATCATTACTTGTCGTTGTAATGGCTTTAACATGAAAGTTTAAAAAAAATGGTTGTTTAAGATAATTTTGAGAGATAAATAAGGTGGTTAAAACAATAGATATTTGATATTCAATTTAAGCATATGATTTTTTCTTTAAATTCATCATCTAAGATTTTCATGTCTTATGTAATGACATAAATTAAGCTTATGTGTTATTTGCTAAGATTTACATTACAACTAGCATTCTTAACCAAAACGTTCTCAATTTCACCAACATCAGAACTGAAGAAAAAGTACTAATATTTGTTGTACAAAAATTATAAATTCAGTTGATTAATATTATTTAAAATTGTTAAAAGTTTGACGAACTAATCAACGACATCAAGATTCCCCGTACGAGTAAAGGTGAGGTTTCATTTCTGATTTGTTCTAGCCCCGTTTGGCATCCGGCCCTGAGGAACTTGGACAGAAAAGTCACTACTCCATTACCCAACCTCGAACAACCTATATTTCATCATATTTCGGTTTTTTATGTCTCATCTCATAACATTATTTTCTTACTCGTCCTTAAATCATATCCAATCATTTATTAATCATATTTGTTAACAAGTTTTGAATTACGACCTAATTAACAGAATTATTTATTTGGGTTGGAACGCCTTTGCCCGTGGTTCAAAAACTAAGCGTTATTTAAAGAGAGAGAAAATGACAAGAACATTCCTTCCTTTTATTCACTATATGATCCACTCTTTTTCCGAGCCGATAAGCGTATTTTCGAGTCTATATGTGCCTTTTCTCCATCGTCCGACCTCCTGTTCTTTCCCTTCTTCCTCTGTTTATATAGAGTTTTTAGGGACAGGTGTCACTATGCATGTGTTTACAGGTGTCGTTATGCATGTGGTGGTGCTTTACACGCGTTACAATGTTTATTTAACCAATAAGATAATGTCTATCTTAAGTGCTGATTGTATATTTTATCTTCTTCCGAGGGCTTTGGTCTCCTTTATGATGAGGGGTAGAATGCCTTCTTTGCTTCCGAGGGCTCATTGCTTCTAATGGTGATTCGAGGGCAAAGTTTGGGTGTTCTCTTAGTGACAGTGTTTCTCCGATAGGTGTGTATTCTGGAGTGAGTGGTCCAGGATATTCTCCAAGAGGGTGTTTATGAGTTGATCTCCGAGAGGTTGTTTAGCCTTCGTGGTAGGTGTTTTCTTTCTCCGAGTGCCCGGAAAGTGTTGTTCTGTAATTCTTACGTTATTTGTGAAGTTCCGTCCTTTGGGTTGGTCGACTGGGGTAGTGTTCCGAGAGCATTTGTATTGGGAGTGCATAGTAAGGAAGTGTTTTTGTCAAGGTTCTGGGACTCTGTTGGTGTCCGATAGCTCCAGTGGGCTTTGAGAGGTTGGTTCTGTTAACTCCTTTTCCGAGGGTTTATACCTCTCGGAGAAGCAGAATGAGTGGGGCGAACTGCTTGTCCGATGTTGCGGTAGTTCCAATAGCGGTTAGTCCGTGGAAGGCTTTCTTCGGATGTGTATTCCGATAGGTGCCTGCCTTGGTTATGGATTCCGCCTGTTGGGCCATTAGGCACGACTTTGCTCCAGTATTTAATGTTTGGAGATGTGTTCCGAGTTCGCTTGATGTCGGTCCTCGGGGGTTTTCCGATGGATACTTGGGGTGTGATACCTGTATCGTGAATGCAGGTCGCATAATCACATAATAATATATCTGGTAATTCCAGTAATTGATTTATTGTCTATTTTAAGCAGGTGAATTTTCATCCTGTTAACAACCCCCCCCCCCCCCCCAGTTTTTAGTGTAGTTGGTCATTACGACTGCACTAGAAACTTAATAGGTCAAAGGGTACGAGGGCTCGGGTATCGTAGATTTTGTCAGGTATACCGGGAATGTTTCACAAGGCCTCGTAGAACTCTCCAGGGATGTCGTAGACACTCGTCAGTGACATTTATGTCTTGTTCGACGTTTTCCTCGTTCTTGGCATTACCTTTAAAAAGGTGAGAGGAGTATCGTGGTTACTCTCTCTGAGGCGAGTGATTCCCATTGTATTCTGAAATGTGCTCTCGTTAGATCACTATCGGGGCATTAATTATAATTAAAGTTATGGCATTTAATTAAATGCGGTTTTAAATGCAGTTAATGGTGATTTTAATGTCACGTTTATGTATGGTGCGGAGACCGAAGCATTCTGACCGTTGTGTTTCTGTAATCGAGGAGACGTGACAGTTAATAGCACTAGGCACGACTTTTAATCGTGGGATGTGAGTGGGTTTAGTGGTAATTTAAGGCATTTATTGGGCATAGGGTTTATAAGCCTTCTCATTTCATAATCACACTCTTACTTGCAATCTTTAAGCGAAAAACTTCTCTTTCTGCAAAAAATTCTCTGATCTTCCAACAAATCTCTTATAATGGCATCTCAATCTACTACCAACCTGGTGTCGGCCGCTTCCGGCACCGGAGGAGCAGCGGGGGAGACATTTCTGACTTCTCGAAAGAGGAGCGCAGCGGTGGCGGTGGCGA
Organism: Linaria vulgaris; assembly: GCA_948329865.1. Taxonomy (NCBI): domain Eukaryota; kingdom Viridiplantae; phylum Streptophyta; class Magnoliopsida; order Lamiales; family Plantaginaceae; genus Linaria; species Linaria vulgaris. Next base: position 83,392,264 of record OX415253.1, read on the forward strand.
GTGGCAGTGGTGGTGCCGGAAAGGCGAAGAAGTTGAAGAAGAAGGGCGAAAAGGGTGTTGTTCCGCGGGCTACCCAGAAAGTGGGTGATACAGCTAGCTCCAATTCGGAGAAAGAATTTAGGGATTTGTTCATTGAGTACGGCGCTTCTGGCCGTAATGTGGAGGTGATGGTGCCGGAAGCCCACCACCGGGGCGATTCTCCTCCAGCAGGACACCTGACGGTGTATTATCCTCAAATAAAGGCAGGATTGCGTTCTTTCTTCCCGCCTCTCTACTGCGACATTTTCAAGCACTGCAATCTCTGCCCTAGCCGACTCACTCCCAACTCCTTCACGGCGTTGGCCCTTTTTGTGTTTTGGTGTCTGGTGAGAGGCATCGAGTGCACGAGAGATAGATTTTTTGCTATCTTCGAGTTGAAGCCGTCTCTTGAGGGGTCCTTTCTATTGCTTCACCCATCAGGATAAGGATGATCGGATCTCCGAGGGCAACGTCACCTCCCACAGTTCATGGAAAAACAAGTTTTTCTTCATATGTCCTGCTGTGGGAGAGTGGGACATACCCCTGACTTGGAGAGTGCCTACTTTTCCCGAGAGAGTGATGGACGATACACTGGTGTTCTCTGCGAAGCCTCTGGTGGAGTCGAAGGATTTTATCCGCCTCTATCGGACCGCGGGATTGAGGCACATTGCTCCGGTAGACAGAATCACAACTCCTCTGGCCATCCCCGAGAAGCTCTTCGATATCTTTGTTGAGTTCTCGCACTTATATCTCTTATCTTGCAGGTGTTTTTTCTATCTTATCTAACTTGTAACTGTCTTTGCAGTGAATGTCCTGCGACCGTTCATGGTGGAGAACGAGGATGTGGTAACCCAGAAGGGGAAGTCTACACTAGGAGAGCATGAGGCCCTCGGTACTGCGGAGGGTGAGAACGAACAAGAGGGGATTCGTTTAAATGTTGCTCCAGTTACGTCCCGGTCGTCTAGCGGAACTTCCGATACCCCTGAGGAAGCGGGGATAGGCGTGACTTCCGCGGATGCTGGCCTTGCAGGGGTATTCGCCATAGGGGGCGGGGATGATGAGGTCGGGATAGGGGGGATGCCTTTACCACCCTCAGGTGTTATTAACATACCCTCCCCCTCGGAGGCATCGGGGGATTCTGCGTACGCGTTACTAGCGACTCTTCCCAAAGGTATGTGTTTTTCCCTAGCCTTAGATGGTACTCAAATATTATACACTATTTCTATTTATACGGGAATTTGCGAAGGGATAGCTTTTCTTAGAAAGATTTTTTGATTCGCATGAGGTGAAGACCTTTTTGGTCTAGAAGGTGGGTCGCTTCCCTCGGACCCCGTCCCTCCTCCTGCTTTTGATACAATGAGTCTACTGGATGAGATTCTAGCTGCGGGTCCCCCGTTTACGGGTGCTCCAGCTCCGAGACCGCTCGCGGCCATCCAGTCAGATAGTCTTGTAGTCACTCAGGTACCACTGTCGGGGGGAGTACCTCCGGGGAGGCCTTCATCTTCTAATGCTCCAGCCTCAGGAGGAGAGCCTAGCTTAGAAGATGCCTAGGTGGCCCTCGAGACGGTCACCCGATACTTGTCGGCTGTCAATTCCCTGCCATCCGACGGGTGGCAATTCGTCCGAGCTTGTACCAACAATGTGGCTATGCTGGTAAGTTTTTATTTACCTAATTCGCTTAAGATCCGTTGTCGGGATCTTTATTCCTTTGTTTTGCTTTCTTAGGCACCTAAAATGCTTCCTCTTCTGTTACTCGAGGTCGAGAAGCTGCAAAAACTGGCAAGCACAGCTGAAGGGCGATCTCGGGAACTGGAGGCAGAGAACAAGGATCTCCGAGAGAGAATGGGAAAGTACGAGGAGGCTTGGGCCAAGATTACCCAGCAAAATCAAGACTTGAGAGGGGAAAACAAGCAACTCCACTCTTCAGTAAAGGAGATGGAGGCCTCAGGGCTTGTTTTGAAAGAAAGGGTGACATCCCTCGAGGGGGAAAAAACTGCCTGGGAGGCAAGGCAAAAGGAGTTGGAGCGGGATCTGTCCCAGGCACTGGGCCAGGTGGACACTCTGAACGAGAGGTTGTCACAGGCCATGGCTCCGAGGGGCATCACTTCCGAGGAGGTGCAGCAAAGGGTGGATGATGCCGTTAAGCAAGCTCGAGAGGACGCCACTGCTCAAGTGAAGGAACTATACATCAGTAAGAACCAGGGATACTTAGCAGGATATGCTATGTGGGGGTTCTTTCAATGCTTTGGGCAGGTGCGCAGTAAGGTGGCTCCCAATTTAGATCTGCGGGTAGTCAATATTGCGGAGATGCAGAGGCCTACTCTGGATCAGGCCTACGACCTCTTCAAAAAGAGCAGCTCTCAACTTCCGCCTTCCTCCTCTTCCCCGACTCGGGTGCCCTTGGCAGCGGTACTTCTGCGGCCTTCGGTTCACGCCCCTCTCCGAGTGGGGGTCCAGGCTGCTTCCTCTAGTGTTCCTCCTCCTACGAGTGCTCCGGTTCTTCCCTCTACAACTGAGCCAGCCCCCGTCTCCTCGAGTGCTCTACCCCCCCAGTCTTAGGGGTTTTTAATTTGTTCTTCTTTTTCTTAAGCACAATTTGTAGTTGTTAATTATTTTTATGTGTAATGGTGCTTTTATTTTTTGTTTGAAATGAAACTTCTTTTCCGTGTTAATAGTCACATAGCTTTTCAGCGTATTATGAATACTTGGTCCCTTTCCTTTAATTGTAGAATTTTAAGATTGAGTTTAAAGAAATGAGATAGCACCTCATTCTTACTGGCCAAACAACTTAATTAGCATAGCGTGTCCATTTGCAGTGCAAGATTGGGGAAATATACTTTCCTAAATAGGAGTATCCCCTGACACGCCCTCGTGGCTTTTATAGTATGCTTTGGGCAGCTCAACTTAATTCAGTTATTCGAGGAAAGGGTCCTAAGTATATATAGGCGCTTAGAGTTTAGTGAATATTTTCACGTCCTTTCAAAGAATCATTCCAACAAAATTGTTCATATCCTCGTCACTTTTAATTATGTAGACTTTCGGAAAGCCTTTGATGAGAGAGTACGAGTGAGGTTTCCCAGAGTAACTGCTCTCGGAGATATTCTCCGAGGCCACTGGACCATGTCTCCCATTTCCACAAGTTTTGTACTGACTCCGCGCAAGTATTTTCATAGTAAATTAGAGAATCTTATGATTCTTCACAAAGATGTCCAAAACCGGAATCGAACTACAAATAGTGAAGGAAGGAAACTTATCTTTGGTGCGTAACGTTCCATTGTTGTAGCACCTGTTTTCCCTTTTGGTTGTGGCAATGATCCCATGAACTTGCTTGAGGGTTTAATGGCCGCGAGAATAAATTCTTCCTGATTGGCATCGCTTTTGACCGCTCTTGAAGACGAATCTTCTGGCGTTCCCACAGACGGTGCCATTTTGTTAACAGGTTTTGAATTACGACCTATTTAACTGAATTATTTATTTGGGTTGGAACGCCTTTGCCCGTGGTTCAAAAACTAAGCGTTATTTAAAGAGAGAGAAAATGACAATAACATTCCTTCCTTTTATTCACTATGATCCACTCTTTTTCCGAGTCGATAAGCGTATTTCCGAGTCTATATGTGCCTTTTCTCCATCGTCCGACCTCCTGTTCTTTCCCTTCTTCCTCTGTTTATATAGAGTTTTTAGGGACATGTGTCACTATGCATGTATTTACAGGTGTCGTTATGCATGTGGTGGTGCTTTACACGCGTTACAATGTTTATTTAACCAATAAGATAACGTCTATCTTAAGTGCTGACTGTATATTTTATCTTCTTCTGAGGGCTTTGGTCTCCTTTATGATGAGGGGTAGAATGCCTTCTTTGCTTCCGAGGGCTCATTGCTTCTAATGGTGATTCGAGGGCAAAGTTTGGGTGTTCTCTTAGTGACAGTGTTTCTCCGATAGGTGTGTATTCTGGAGTGAGTGGTCCAGGATATTCTCCGAGAGGGTGTTTATGAGTTGATCTCCGAGAGGTTGTTTAGCCTTCGTGGTAGGTGTTTTCTTTCTCCGAGTGCCCGAAAAGTGTTGTTCTGCAATTCTTACGTTATTTGTGAAGTTCCGTCCTTTGGGTTGGTCGACTGGGGTAGTGTTCCGAGAGTATTTGTATTGGGAGTGCATAGTAAGGAAGTTTTTTGTTAAGGTTCTGGGACTCTGTTGGTGTCCGATAGCTCCAGTGGGCTTTGACAGGTTGGTTCTGTTAACTCTTTTTCCGAGGGTTTATACCTCTCGGAGAAGCAGAATGAGTGGGGCGGAGTGCTTGTCCGATGTTGCGGTAGTTCCAATAGCGGTTAGTCCGTGGAAGGCTTTCTTCGGATGTGTATTCCGATAGGTGCCTGTCTTGGTTATGGATTCCGCCTGTTGGGCCATTAGGCACGACTTTGCTCCAGTATTTAATGTTTGGAGATGTGTTTCGAGTTCGCTTGATGTCAGTCCTCGGGGGTTTTCCGATGGATACTTGGGGTGTGATACATGTATCGTGAATGCAGGTCGCATAATCACATAATAATATATCTGGTAATTCCAGTAATTGGTTTATTGTCTATTTTAAGCAGGTGAATTTTCATCCTGTTAACAATATTGATTCATAATCATGGTAATTCTCTCATATAATCTCATATGTTGGTTCTTGAACCGTGAAAAGAGCAACGAACTGTGTTCGGGGCATGTAGCTCAAAGAGCAACGGATATTATTCGGTTTACTAGATTATTTGTTTATCTGTTATACCCATTGGGACGCTTTTGGGAAGTTGGGCCAAGGGATTGAGCCGAGTTACTGTCGGGCAGTAAGGACTGTCGATTTAAGTAATTTCGCTTGATACCCATCTATCTAGGCGTCACTTGCAGTCATGAGTTGACTGTAACTCGCGTGCTGGATCGACATGTACTCAAGCATGTCTCTTGATTGTTTGCGAGGTCGCTCCTCGTCGGGAGGTATAAGGTAGAATAGTAGAAGTCATAAGGCTGAATTTGTTTATTGTTAAGCAAAAGTTCATTAACTATTTTATGAAAACTCCAGTACCATTGCTACATCAAATTGTCTAGTTGAACTGTTTCTACCAGTAAGATCACTCCCGAAATGTATCCAATAGGTCACAGTTAATTCTTGCATTACCAGTTCTTTTATATGTATCTCACTAAGTCATTAAAGACTTATTCCTCGTTTCTTCTGTTCATTCCTCAGGATAAAATCAACATAGCGGCATAGACCAAGTGAATAATTGTTCAAGCGTGCATTTTGGAATATTCGTGTTTTGTCACTAGTGCATAACCATTAAAATAATCACATTATTTGTAATACCAAGACTTCCGTTGTATATATCAAAATATAATTTATAAAATGTGTATGATTTTGATCCTGAACAAGTGAAACCTCTTCGTATGAGTTGCGCTTTAGTCTAGATTGAGTAAAGTGACTGGCCACTACTGAACCAACTCAGATCGGAGCATGGCTCATGGGGCGCGGTCGCCACATTTGTTGTAGTTTCTGTGAGTCTGGAGTCATAGCCTTTCTCCCATAAGCTATCTCTGATTCATTAAACAATGCATCGCTGCTGATCAGACACTTTTTGTGCCCCTCTTCAAGTCACCATAGTTTATATCCTTTAACACCTTCAGGATATCCTATGAACATACATTTCAAGGCTTTTGGTTCAAGTTTATCCTGCTTAATGTGAGCATATGCACCCAAAAACACTTAGATTTTCAAGGTTTGGTGCATATCCTGGCCACATTTCTTCAGAGGTCTTCAAGTTTAGAGCTAATTAGATAAGAAACAGTAACCACAGCCTCAGCCCATAACACCTTATATAATGAATCACTATTCAACATGCACCTGACTCTTTCAGTAAGGGTTTCATTGAATCTTTCTGCTAATCCATTTTGTTGTGGTGTCCCTGCAACTATTTTGTGCCTCAGAATCCTTGCATTTTGCAGTATTCATTAAACTGCTCATTACTGAATTCCAATCCATTGTCAGTTCTTAATCTTTTTACCTTCCTCTTAGTCTGGTTTTCAATCAGAGTTTTTCAGTTTTTAAAACTCTCAAAACTCTCATCCTTGATTTTCAGTATGTATACCCAAATCTTTATAGAGTAGTCATCAACCAGACATAAGTAATGTCTAGCACCATAATGTGATGGTGCCCTTGAAGGACCCCACATGTCAGCATGTATATAGTTCAGAGAACCCTTTGTCCTGCTCAATCCTAGATTTAACTTCAACCTAGATGCCTTTCGAAGTATGCAATTTTCACAAAATTTAAAGCACTTAGTTTTTCAGGACCAAGTAAACCTTGTTTGTTCAACTCAGTTAAACCTATTTCACTCACATCCCCCAACCTTATGTGCCATAACCCAATCTTTGATATTAGGCTCACATTCACATAAATAAGTCCTTTAACTGTAGCTCATTCCAAAGTATAAAATCCATTCCTCCAATGCCCTTTCAGCATAACCAGTGATCCAATCAAGACCTTCAAATCTCCCCCTTTACACCTGTATTCAAAACCCTTTGTGTCTAGATCACCTAGAGATATTAGATTTCTCCTCAGGTCTGGAACATGCCCGACCTCTTGAAGTAGCTTCACACTCCCCTCACGGACTTTAAGTCTGACATATCTAGTACCTACAACTTACAGGTCTTGTTATTCCCTAGTGGGACAGAACCTCCTTCCTTTTCAACATACTCATTCAACCAAGATTTGTTTGGTGTCATATGAAATGAACACCCTGATTCCAAGACTTACTCACCCTCATGATCACACTCATACACCATGAGAATATCTGGAGACTCATATCCTTCGAGAACAGCTACAACATTTGTAATCAGTGTTTGAGTTTTTTTCCTTTCTGGATAGTACTTTCTAGTATGTCCTTCATTATGACAATGGTAGCATCTGAAGCCACATTTCTCATGTGTCTTACGGCTTCCTGACTTCTTATCACCTTTCTTACTATTTTTTTGTTGTTTACTCTTTACTATCAAATATTCTCCCGTCATTGAGTTCTTAAGCTCATTACTCTGATTTAACTCCTTAGAGTTCAGAGCAGATTGCACATCATCAAGAGTCAGTGCATCTCTACCATAGATCAAGTATCTTTGAAGTGAGCATAAGATTTTGGTAAAGAGCTCTACAACAACGTAGCCTGATCCTCATCTTCTAACATTACATCAATATTCTCTAAATCAAGTATTCGCTTAATGAACGCATCAATTTGATCTTCTACTGATTTTTCTTCTTGCATTAATGAGTAAAGAGCTTGTTTAAGATAGAGGTAATTTGCCAATGATTTAGTCATCTACAGGCTCTTGAGCTTTAACAAAACCAATGCAGCAGATTTTTCCTTGGATACCTGCCTGAGCACCTTATCACCAAGGCTCACAATGATCGCATTGTTAGCTTTCGCCATGATCAACCTCGTCGATTTCTCATCCAGAGATTTATCCATGCTCTGCTCATCCAATGCTTTAACCAGACATTGTTGAACCAACAACGCTCGCATTTTCAACCGCCATAACCCAAAATCATTCGAGTCTTTGAATCTCTTGACATTGAACTTCGTAGACGCCTTAATACACGTTCACCGCACCAATTTGTAAGAGTTAATGTCAAATATATGTTAATTGAATCGCCAACTAAACTACAAACACAACACCATAATGCAACAAAAAAAAGAACAAAACGCACACACACAATCGCACAAGATTTACATTGTTCGGCGTTCAATGATCAATGTGATCATGAACCCTAATCCAAGAGAGATGATGTTCTTTATTGATGAAATATACTTAGTTACAAGATGAATCCCTAGGTGAGAAGAATCATAATGAATTACAGAGCTAGAATCAACTTAGAATAAAAACAAGCTAGCTCACTAACTGACTGTATTCAGCTAACATGAGCCCGATTCCATTTAGTGCTATCATATGTCGTTGTAACAGAATAATCGTCACACTAAATTGACTAAAATACCCCTCCTCATGTATGTGAACTAACTCTCACAATTCTCACTTGCGCAAGCGCCAATTTATCAAAGTCGAGGACAATGTAACATTGGTACTACTATATTCTTAAACCATGTCTTAAGAAAGATTTCCCATTTTGGTTCATGCTATGTTAGTTAGAAACATATTTCGTCAATATAAATGATAGGTAGTTAGCTAGTTTATTTTATTCAACTAAAGTTATATATCTAATTACTCATTCATACAAGCGATATTTTTAAGTTTGTAGAAGGGAGAGTTAATATTTCCTATGCAATTTTATTTATTTTCTCTGTTTTTTGATCTTCTTTGTTCAAAACTCAAACTCATTCAATCAATCAAAATATATATATATATATAGTATATCTTTATCTTTATCTTTTCTTTTTCTTTATCTTTATCTTTATCTTTCCTATATAATAAGAATTAATATTTTCAAGCAGGCCGCAGACGGTGATTTTCGTGTTCCGATTTTACTCTAGTAAGTTCAACTAATTAATGTATTATGTTTTGTTTTACAATAATAAATATCTGGAGGGCATGCATGTATTAAACGATTGGGACCCGCTAATAATAAAATTTCTTAACAGTTAATTGCGTTAGAGTCCGCTATATAGAAGAGTCCTTCAATGTTTTAATTCTTTCGATCTTGCCTTAAAAGTTTTATGTTTCGCACTTATGGCCTGTTGTAAATTACTGAATGGTCCTTTTAATTTTTTAATTCTTCTAAATTTGACCCAAAAGTTTTTGTTATTTATTTATAGGCCATACTGTAAATTATTAATTGGGCCTTTTATTTTAGAATTATTTCAGGTTTGCCCCAAAAGTTTTGGTCCTATATCTTTTGGGGTTTTCCGTGATAAATAACTTGTGTGCTCGCGCGTATTAAACAATTAAGACCCGCTTAGTATAAAATTGATTAACACTCAATATCGTGGGGGCCCGCTGTAAATTTTAGAACAAACCTTTTAATATATTATGTTTTTGGTTATGCAGTAATAAATCATTAACCTCGTTCCAGTTAGGTTTTAGTAATTAATAGTACAACGGTCCGAGTGTATTTACATTGGCCCATGCTCGTCCATATTTCGAGAAATTATTATTTACAACGGCTGCACTACGTCATCGTGTCATATGTGGTGCAGCACTCCAATAAAAAACTTACACGTAACACATACCCACATATGATTACAATTGTCTTCTCCATCTTCACTGGTTCTCTCGCACACACCAACACATACCCGGATAAAATTGTCGGTCTAAGTTCTGTTAATTCCACCGTCGAAGAACACATTGCCACACCACACTTTCAATTTTGCATGGCTTTTTCATTTATAAAATATAGATCCAGATCTCTTTATTTTGTTTTCCTTTGACCTTCAGAACTACAAACGAAACTTCAACAATTTTCTTAATTAGCAGTCTCATCATATGCGGTTTCTTACACTTTAAATTTTTTATTGTATGTAAAATGACTAGGTTTGTTACAATAGTTGATTTCTACGAAGTAAAAAATGTCAAGAATGAATGAGAATTTCTTCTATTAGAGAGGAAATTAAGAATAAAAAATTAAGAGATGGGCACACGAAATTAGTAGAGGTTAATCTTTGCTTTGAAAGTAGAAAAAATAAAAAAAAAATCAATCCACATAATACAGATCTAGCACTGGGTATATGAAATTCATAGAGGTTAATATTTAATTCGTGGCTGAAAATTCGTATGTGTGTGGTTGTACATGAGAGAGAAGATTCATAAAAAATTATAAAATTGATGATTGTGATATTGTTATCCATTTGTAAGTTTTGTATTGGTTGGCTGCACCGCGTCATATGCGATGACGTGATGTAGCGGTTGTAAGTAATAATTTCTCCCATCTTTCATTGTTTTGATTTTGTCCTATAAGTTTAACAAATGACTATATTCTTTTAAGAAAATATTAATATGATAGTCGCGAGTTATTCAAAAAATAGAATTTGAATATCATTTTTAAACATGTAAAAATATTTATTATTTTTCTACATAAAAAGTATTTATCGTTCAAAACGAAACACGCCCGTGCGGAGCACGGACGAGGCTGCCTTGTGTGTGTGTGTGTATATGTATATATATATATATATATATATACTATAATAAGAATGAATGTTTTCAAGCAGGTTGCTCTTCAACGGATATTTTTCGTGTATTGATTTTGCCCTTGTAAGTTCAACTAATTACTGTAAGATGTTTTGTTTCACAGTAATAAATATCTGGAGCGCCCGCACATATTAATTGGTTGGGACCCGCAATAATAAAAAAAAATTAACAGTTAATAGCGTTGTGGTCCTCCATAAATTGCAAAATAGTCATTTTATTTTTACGTTTTTCGATCTCGCCTCAAAAGTTGTAGGCAAAATATTTTTTTGGCCTTTTATTTTATGTCATATTCAAGTTATGTCCTTTAACTTTTCGGGCTTAGAAAATGCCCGTTAACTCCTTGTTTTTTTATAAAATATGCCCGTCGGGCTCTGAAACTAGGTTGGGTTATTTTTGGCTGACGTGGCGTCTGACTGGGACGCCACTCGGACGCCACAACATTAATTTTGTTTTATTTTTTTGCATATGTATATATATACAAAACTTTTTATATTTTTCACAATTTACAAAATTCTTTAAATTATAAAAAACAAAAAAACAAAGTAATTTAAAAAAAAAAACTTACTATTCATCCTCTCTACCCCCACCCCCACCCCCTTCCCGTAACCCCCCCCCCCCCCCCCCCCACACACACGGGAAGGGGGTGGGGTGGGGGCAAAATCGGGGGTGTGGTGGTGGTGGGTGGCGACGGGGAGAGGGCTGAGGGTGGGGGTGACGGCGGGGAGGGGGCTGGGGGTGGTTACGGGAAAAGGGGTGGGGGTGGGTGGTGGGGGTGGGGTGTGGTGGTAGGGATGATGAATAGTAATTTTAATTTTTTTTAAGTTATTTTGATTTTATGAAAAATATAAAAATGAATTGGAAAAGATAAAAAGAAACATTGCATATATATATGTGTGTGTGTGTGAAGATGATATAACTTTTTTTTTTGAATGTAATTTTATTATGATTTTTATAACTATTATAAATTTGTAGATATAAAAAAAGTTGTGTATATATATATATACATATATATATTAAGATGCAAGAATTTTTTTTTATAATTTTTATCACCATTATAAATTTGTAGATATAAAAAAAGTTGTGTGTATATATTTATATATATATATACATATATATGAAAATGCTAGAATTATTTTTTATTTGTTTTCTTATAATTTTTTTCATCATTATAAATTGTAGATTATAAAAAAGTTGTGTGTATATATATATACATATATATCAAGATGCTAGAATTATTTTTTATTTTTATCGTCATTTTATAATTTTTATCACCATTATAAATTGTAAATTATAAAAAAGTTGTGTATAATATATATTATACATATATATGAAGATGCTAGAATTTTGTTTTTTATAATTTTTATCACCATAATAAATTGAAGATTTAAAAAAGTTGTGTATATATATATATATATATATATTATATGCATACATACGCAAAAAAAATGATGTGGCATCCAAGTGGCGTCTCAATCAGACGCCACATCAGCCAAAAATAACCCAGCCGAGTTATAGAGCCCGACGGGCATATTTTATAAAAAACAAGGAGTTAACGGGCAATTTCTAAGCCCGCAAAGTTAAAGAGCATAACTTGAAGTTGGCATAAAATAAAGGGCAAAAAAAATATTTTGCCCAAAGTTTTACGTTTCGTATTTATTGGCCTGCTGTACATTGTAGAGTATTTTTTCTAATTTTTTACTTCTTCTAAATTTGACCCAAAAGTTTTGCTATTTATTTATAGGCCCTACTGTAAATTATTAATTGGTCTTTTATTTTAGAATTATTTTAATTTTGCCCCAAAAGTTTTGCTACAATATTTTTTGGGGTTTTCTGTAATAAATAATTTGTGTGCTCGCGCGTATTAAACAATTGAGACTCGCTTAGTATAAATTGATTAACACTCAATACCGTGGAGGTCTGCTGTAAATTTTAGAACATACCTTTTAATATATTATGTTTTTGGTTATGTAGTAATACATCATTGAACTCGTCCCAGTTAGGTTTCAGCAATTAATAGGACAACGGTACGGGTGTATTTACATTGGCCCCGTCTAATATTTATTCTTAACTGCAATCTCATCATCTGCTATTTCTTACACATAATAATTTTTTATGGTATGTAAAATGACTAGGTTTGTTACAGCGGGTGATTTCTACGAAGTAAAAAATGTCAAGAATGAGTGGGAGTTTCTTCTATTAGAGAGGAAATTAAGAGATGGGCACACGAAATTCGTAGAGCTTAATCTTTGGTTTGAAAGCTGGGAAAAGAAAAAATAAACCCACATAATATAGATCTAGCAATAGGCATAAGAAATTTATAGAGGTTAATATTTGATATGTGGTTGAAAATCCGTATGTGTGTGTTTGTACATGAGATAGAAGATCCAGAAAGAGTTATAAAAATTACGATTGTGATATTATTATCCATTTGTAAATTTTTTATTGGTTGGCTGCACCACGTCATATACGATGACGTGATGCAGCGATTTTAAGTAACAATTTCTCCCATCTTTCAGTGTTTTAATTTTGTCCAATAAGTTTAACAAATTACTATATTCTGGTTTAAGAAATATTAATATTATAGTCGCAAGTTATTTAAAAAAAATGAATATCATTTTTAAACATGTAAAAATAGTTTTTATTTTTTTACATAAAAAGTATTCATCGTTGAAAACGTCCACACGGGCAAAGTTGCCTAGTGTATAATACACGTTCGAAGCATGCCACACTTGATATTTATGCACTCTTTGGTTTCTTCTACGTGTGATTTACGGAAGCTCCATACCATAAATACTAACATATTAGTTGGCGCCATCAAACACTAGATATTTTGATATAACTAGTCAGAAAATGAAAACTTATAAAAGAGAGCTTGCGTCTAATTAGCAAGGTTATATACAGTCAACATGATACTAAAATATTATTTGAATAAATTAAAGCTACCAAAATATCATCCCTAACTCTACCGAAACCGCTGCAATGGCTTAATATTGGCCTATATTGGGCATTACTCTATATTAACTGAAAAAATAACTTATATTCGGTATTATTATTTTTTTAACACACCAAACTTTTATTTATGTACGAAGGCCGAGGCCATGAAATGTACATCGGGGTGCGGGGTGCGGGGCTTGCGGGACTGGCGAAAATATGTACAATGTATATCACAAGACTCAAAACTAGCCAAATCGGGCGGACAATGAAGCAAAGCAGCCGCATATCGTGATTGCTCCTGGCAGTCAGCTGCATCCTAATCTCGTCCTTGCATCACAAGCACGTCCGCGAACCTATTTCCCTCTTGGTATGTACATGATAAAAATGGGGTTTGTACTCTTCCTCCTAGACTCTGAACGTCACGGAGCAGGGCTAGCCTCTCTACCGAGGCTATATCGTCCAAATTCAAGTAGCAATCCCTGTCATATGGCTCAGAGCTCCGCGACGTTGTTGGTGTTGTGGTCTGTCGCCTCCGAAAATGCCGCTATGATCTTGCCATTCCAATCCCGGATGACGCCTCCAATGCCCGTGGATCTCGGGTTGTGTAGCGCTGCACCACCCGTGTTGAGCTTGTACATTTCTTTAGGGGTGGTATCCACCGTACTGCAAATCGGTGAGCTTTGGGTGGTCGCGAGGGCGTGTTCCTCGGGGAGTCTGCCATGGTTTTGGAGATGCGGCAAGCAATGCCTTTAGGGAAGATAGGTGTTCCCCTAAAGAGGAATTCGTTATGGGCCCTCCAGATGGCCCAGCAACCGATTAAAGTGGGGGTCGGGTTCCGATGGTGGTGCAGGTGAGGGATTATGTGGTTACCTTTTGGCCGGGGATGGAAGGCGGAAAGTTGACGTCAGACATTCTCGAAGACAGGACATTCTGCAAAGAGGTGCTCGACTGTTTCTACGGCCGAGCGGCACAGGGGGCATGTGCTATCTATCGGCACATGCCTGCATGCCAAGAAGTCCCAAGTTGCAAGGCCATTTTGTCCCCATAGCCAGCCGAAGAATTTGATACGTGGTATTATTACGCCATCTTTCCAGAGGCCCTGCCAGGGTAAGGTGGGTCCGATTTGACCGAGGGAGCGGCTTACCAGCCAGGTATATGCACTTTTGATCGTGAACGTTTCGCTTTCGGTCCATGCCCAACACGGGGCGTCTGGTTGAGGCTCAATCGGAATCGCAACCCCTCAGATGCGGTTAACTACGTCACTTGGTAGCAAGTGGCGAACCCAGGATAGGTCCTAGTTCCTGTTGACTCTCATTTATATGCTCAGCTGGAATAGCGGCCACGTGTTCCGCGAGCGTACTCCGTCCTAGCCACCGAGAGAACCAAAGGTTAGTGGACCTCCCATCCCCTACTATCCAGCCGGTGGAGGCCATGAGGTGGGGAGACTGTGGGCCACCGCCTTCCAAATTCGACTCGCGGTGGGAGGTATCGGTGCAGTCACTGGGTGGCAGTCGGCGAAGTATTTGCCTTTTAAGGTCTGAGCCGAGAGGCTATCATGGGTGTTAACGAGGCGCCACCCTATTTTGAGCATGTACTCTTCATTCAGCTCTTCCAAGCGTCGGAACCCAAGTCCCCCCTTTGCCAGGGGCATACAAACCGTACGCCAATTACGTTATAATTTATATTCCATAACTATAAACATTCTGAAATGATCAACCAAACGAAAGTAAATTAAAATATTTTTAAGCTTTCATATAGATGACACAAACCAGCCGAAAATAGTTCCATACTTTTGATAGAAACATTGAAAGACGTATGTTCTATTATAGGGGTGTGCATTAAGCACCGGAACTGGAAAATTGACCGATAACCGGATCGTCGGTGCGGTTAAAAAACCAAACCGATTTGGCGGTGCATTTTTTGGTGGAGACTACAAAACCGAAAGGTGGTACGGTGCGGTTTCGATTTCTATGGATGGTTCACATGACCGAAATCGAAATTGGTCTTTTCTTTTTTCTGTAATGTTATAAGCTAATTTTAAATAATTATAAGTTAAGTATAAGTCTTGTACTCTTGTCGTGATGCATTTAGGCGGTAATATATTATGAAAAGAAAAAAAGAAGAAAAAACCCTCTTAATTGTGTTATGTAATATATTATCAAAGGTTATTCATAAAATATATATATATATATATATATATATATTCAAAGGGAAATGATATATACAGAACAAAATTCCTCAATAGAGCACTTTTAATTTACATGATTTACTATTTTGTCCTTCAATGTTAATTAAATGTACATTTTTTTTCCTTAGCTAATCTATAGAAACTCAATTAAGAGTTTTATTCATGTACATAGAAAGATAATCTTTCATTATATAAAGATTCTATTAATTGGAATAGGTCATTTGATGAAAATTAAATAATTACTTCATCATGTTCCCCACACGATATGGAGTAATTTGAATAAATAAATAAAAGAATAGAAACGGCAATAAGGAAGAACTTACGGCAATAAAGCAAGAAAAGAATAAAAAATATATATATCATATCTGATTTTAGGTGAAAAAACATGAAACCGCCTAAAGTATAATCTTAATAACTTTGTTTTTACGCAACTTACCTCCCAACGTGGTGCAAAATGCTCGAACTCCCCCATCAGGCCAAAATGCCGACACGTTTACGGATTTTACCATAAAAATGTGCATCTGGGTGGGAGGACGGTGGAGGGACTCTGTACATTTGCAAAGGTTAAGTTGCACAAAAATAAAGTTATGGATAAAGTACAAAAGGGGTCTATGGGGAGGTTTGATGCCATGATGTGAATGCTCTTATAACGCATAGCAAAAGAATGTAATTTTATTTCTAAAAATGAAGAAAAAAAAAATCAGCTTTTTTTCTAAGTACGTTATAGTCTATAGATGTTCATTATCTATCTAGCTAATAACGGTGGGAAAAAAAAGCAACCGTTGCAAAGAGACGTGCGTAGAGTGATATGCTGTAGCACCAAAACTTATGTTTATAATAACATTGATGAAAAACGCCTAAATAAAAGTCTCTTACATGAGACAATTTATCAAAAAAAGAAAGTCTTGTCAAAGAAGTAGAGGTTCCACATATGAACATTAGTTACTATCATCGTGCCAGTTCAAGGATTAAAGGCCATGCTGCACTGATAGAAAATTCTCTCGTGTTGAAAATCAAACTCGTCAATTGCTCATCTCGAAATATGAGTAACGTGTTTAAGGTTAGCACTCGAAGACAAAGGATTCTAAGGTTTATCGTTTCTCCACATACCCAGTTAGTTGGTCAGAATGGAACATGCATGAGTGGGGCAGATTGATAAGAATATGTTGTCCAACGACAAATGGATAAAATGACACCTATATTCCCTTAAATATATTGAAAAAGAAAAGAGAAAAATATAATAATAATAATAATATATAATAGACATACCATGTTCGCAAAAAACTATTTGCTTTGATTATTTCATGAAAAAATTAAAGTTAGATGAAAAAGTATAGGGCCGTGTGGACACGTAGAAGTGCTATACTGAAACTAATTAAAAACTGTATTCACCGCCTAGAAAATTAGAATTATTAAAAAAAACGCAGAATGAAATTACTCAGGAACAAAAATAAATTCATAAACACAAACTAATTAAAGACTAAATTAAAAAAGTTGCTAATATATATAAGTGAATACAAAAGACCATATTTGCAAGTTATATATAAAGTAAGGACCATTTAAAAAAAATGAAATAGAAATAAAAATGCTATATATATAAGTACGTAATTTACAAGTTGAAGCTAGGATAAAATTGCTGATGTTCAGCGTGTTTTAAATCCGTGTTCAGCAGCTAACTACCTTTCGGTTCTAATATATTGCATAAAAGAGGATATCTCACGTGATATTTTCTTGCATTTATGATTTATCAACGTACTATGTAGGAGTGTGATATTCGTATATAAAGTATATATATCTTATGCGATATGTTTCAGTTACGTGAAAAAGTAAAAACGTTACATGCAACGATTTTAACGGCTTAATGCAAATGATCATGAGTAACAAGTTAATTCATCTATCTAATTTTTAACATCATCTCACGTAAATCAATTAATATTACTAGAAGCTTAACGCCACTAGATATTACATATGAGATTTGCTTGGAAGGCGGTTCAGATGCGAATTCCTAGGAGGGATAACCTGATGAGACGTGATAACCTGATGAGACGTGGTGTCATCCTTGATGAAAATAATTCCAAATGTCCTCTTTGTCGTGAAAAGCAAGAATATGTACCTCATCTTGTCTTGACATGTCGAGTAACCTACGGAATTTGGACTAATGTCTATAATTGGTTTCATATCAGCCTGGTATTTTTCGATAACTTGAAAGACCACCTTATTCAACATTGTGATGTTGGAGTCTTCGTGAAGACGACTGAGTGGAAAGCCATGTGGTATTTTGTTGTTTGGTCAATTTGAAAACTTAGGAACAACGTGATCTTCTGTTGCGCAACAATACGATAAACAGAAAATCACACACGAACGAAAAGTAAGAAAGACACGTTATATGTTTACCCAGGATTTTCACTATGTATTATGTTGTAGGATTATAATTACAAGATAGGCTATTTATATTAGGCATGTCCTGATATAATTTTACATGGACTCTATGTACGACAACCCAAAAAGGGTTAGCCCACCCCCCTTAAACCCCCAGCCAAATCTCTCGTGAGTTGGATCACGAAAATTAGTCTTGATTTATAGTACGTGCCCGAGGTCAACTTAGGCTCCACAACCCAACATCTTCAACAACGCTGAAGTAGATATTGCGGAAACTATGGAACTTATTAAAGTTAGAGCTTGGTTGTGGTTCAAGGCTAAGATCAAGGATTTTCCACACTCTTTTACTGTTTGGAGTAAGTGTTTGGCTAGTTGATTGCTTTTTGTAACCATTATACACATTATTTTGTAATTCTCCCTATTTTAATATAATATTTTGTTTGGTGATCAGCAAATCATATATTTCTATAATTCACCGTGCCTCGATCGGGACATAATACTTGCTATATATATAATTAATTTACAAAACTAATACTCAGCATACGACATGAATATTTTGAGCTATAAAATAATTGAGTAAACCAAGAGAACCAACCCTTTCAATCTAGGTGATGTAACTCTAAGTCACATAGAGAAACAATTAGAATCAACTCAGAAAAGCAAGACTAGACACTCGACTCAATATAGAATAATTTCTTAAGTAATATGCTTAAGACTCGTGTTTACTTTTGATGTACTCGCGTCTATTTATAATGATATGTTGCGTTCATCATTTGAGTACACTTTTGGAATGTCTTCCGTCTTCTATATGTATTTTGATGATCACTTCTCTTGATTATCTTTATTCACTTTTTTTATATATCTTTTATTAATTAACCCTTATTCAAATAGTTTTAGCCGTTCAAGCTCTTTGAAACTTGCAAACGTACACCAACTAATATTGTAAAACTAGATTAATAGATGAATAAAGAAAAAAATGTTAAATAAAAAAGACAACACATACATAAGTACACAATCACAGTATTGTCCAACGATGTAGTTACAACTTACAACACCTTCGTACAACACACACACACGCTTACTTTTTTTTTTTGAGAGAAACACACGCTTACTTATTCAAGGTTACATGACAAGTGAAATAAATGGATATACGTGCAGATTACTAAGGTCATATGTGTAGCTTGCCAAAACGGTAAAGTGATGAAGTATAAAGAAATATTATCCTCTAATGTGGTTCAAAGTACAACAATAGAATATATATATTGAAGACAATCCGCGATACAATGTGCTAAATACCAGACCGAGGTTTGTCAGTTTTCACATTCTACGACTACTACAATTAATTATTATTAAGAACAAAAAAGATAAAAAATAAAATCCAAACTATCGGCCGTATATTATTTCTTTAATTGATGTTCCCTTAAACGTGGCGGTATCTAAGACGAGGAGGCCATGTGTTTTGGTGATGCTGAACTGTGAATGGGCCACGTACTCTTAGTTCTGGAACTTCCACCACCGTAGGTGTGTGTAATAGATCCTGTGACGTGCCCCAATTTCAGATATTAAGTATTTTCATGCTACTCTCTCCATTCTCATTTGCTGCACCATCCTGGTCCCACTTCTTCTGGATGTAGCATACTGCTATCAAGTAAATTGCAACCCCCATACTGCTATCAAGTAAATTGCAACCCCCCCCCCAGGTTATGTCTTAACCGGCAAACAGATCCATATGTTGTTTTTATTAGCAAATCGCCCCTTTTTATAGTTAATTAACAAACCCTTCTTCTAAAGACCACATTAACCCCATTTCGTACTAAAAGTATCTTGTATACAATCAGTGCATGATAATGAGGTGAAAAAAAAAATTAATAAATTATTTCTCTAAATAATTGTAGAGTAATTACGCAAAGTCATTCACCTTCGCATTGTACTAATAAACTAATTAACGACACAGCCTCACATCATCTAATAATCTCTCATCTTATATGCACAAATCAAATTGATACAATAAATATGTCATCGCACAACCTAGCAAGTTCCCTATATGTGTTACAAATTACTTAGCGAACACCCCTTCTAATATATATTTATGTTGGTATAATCGTTTTAAATGGAATAAAACCACTTAATTTACCCCTATATTATTGGACATATGAACCTATTGAAAAGACAAGGTCATCGATCACTTAATATTTCACTTAGTACTCAACAAAACATCCAACAACACTCAGAAAATGTGAAATTATTTCATACAACTGTTGTATTGCTGACGTGGTGTAACCGCGATCAATACACGGTTTGGAAGAAGTGATGGGGGTGGTTAATTCCTAAATTATAGGAAAATTTAAATCTTTATTAAATCTGAGTCATTAGTTGCAAGTTGCAACACGTCACCAATACAACAGATACATGAAATACTAGAAAGGAAGATGGATGTTTAGTAAAATACCAAAAATGACAAGGGTTATTCGTCAATTAGAAATAACTCGGGTTACTTTTTGCAATAAACTGAACCCTTCTTTCTCTAACCTGGGACCGCCTAGGTTGATTGCCACGTCTCAGTGTCCACCAATCACCTCTCAGACCTCAAACTACCTTTATCTCATACGTGCCAACCCACCCTTGCTTCCCCCTATAAATCAACACACTGCTCCACTACCTGAGTAACAACAATATTAAGACCTATTCCTTCCCATTTTAGCAAAGCAAAGAAAATACCCCAACAACACGGCTGCTCACCACCTACTGTCACACACAAAAATAAAAAAATGGAGCAAAAAGGTGGCTGCTGTATAGCTAGGTACTCCGCTAGTACCGGCATATACGACATGTCCAACAAAGTCGACAGAATAATGCTCAAGTTCCGTCCCATAGCCCCCAAACCCGCTGTTTCCGCCACCGCCTCTCTTTCCGGGGGCGGATCTAACTCCACCACCCCGGAAAACAGTACTGATCAGCCTTCTCTCAAGACCACCACCGCCGGCCGAGGTCGAAAAAGAACAAGAGTTACCAACAAAGAAACCGCTTCCGTCAACAAGCGGTGTAGGAAGAGGAAATCATCGTCGTCCTCAGACGACGGAGATACGAGGAACGTTGTCAAGACGCTGTCGTTGCTTCCCGAAGTTCCCGTCAAGAATAATAACTACCCCAAGTGGCTGAGTTTCGCTGATCCATCTGTCGAGATTGAGAGGAAGGTGGTGGTTAGGTCGTGGGTGAAAGTGGAGTGTTTAATGGGAGATATAGGGTTGTACGGTGGGTTGGGGGGTACGGACCAGGAAAGGGTGCTGGCCTTGGACCGGGACACGTGTCCGGGCTTCGTATCGGACGGTGTGAATGGGGTGAGATGGATGAACGAGGCGTATAAGAGGATGGTGGGTGGTGAGGGTGGACAGGGACAGGTGGATGTGGTGGCGGAGGTGTTGATGGGGGAAGGGGTGGTGGTCCCCAGTGGGTGCGGGGCGTTCACGTGCCGTGTGAGAGTGGTCACGTGCGGGAAGGGGAAGGGTGGTTGTCAAACGGTGCCGTGTGATGTGTGGAGGATGGACTGTGGAGGGTTTGCATGGAGGCTTGATACCAAAGCTGCACTCTCTTTGGGGTGCTTTTGAAATTATTGTATTCTAGTGGTCCCGAATTGTAAATATAGTGCTCTCTTTTGTTTTCTGTCACGTACGGGACATTTAAAAGTGTGTCCTTTAATTTGGTTGGGATTGAGAATCCATATACGAGATTAAACGACGGTTCCGGAAGTGGATCTGAGGGTTTTCTTTTTCCTTTTTTTTTTTTTGCTTTTTTGGTTTTTGGATTAGATAGGGTTTTCTTTTTGTATATATATCAGTAGTGTGAATATTATGTAAGTTTCTTAATTTCGACAAGTTGTTTTTTCAGTTTTCGAGCTTCGTATTGTTGCAGTTATTATCAATATCGTGGTGCATGTGATTAATCGTGCTTTTATCTATTTTAATTCTGTTTTATTTGGCAGAGTTCGTGTGAGAATTTAAACCTTCGGTTGAAAAAAAATAAGAATCAATCTAATTTGTCGGCAGACGCATTTATACGTAACATTACTTGTAATTAGAAATTAATCTTGTAAGACGACGTTGTAAGAAGAATAAAAATATTTATTAGTTTTATAGTTTCACAAAAATCACCATTTACACAACAGAAATTTCTTGTGAGATTTTCCGGATTAGAGATGGAGAGAGAATGTTGGTTGTTTGGTAAGAAAGCTGCAATAATAATATTAACTGGTGGTGTGTGTAAATGTAATGGAGAAAGGAAGGTATGGGTGTTGGAGATTTTGGGACACATGGATGATCATCACATGCACGTTTCTTTCTTTCTAGGTCGACTATGATCATGAGTTTCTATTATTCTTTGTCCTTTATTATACTTTTCTTTTGTCTTTATTTCGTCATTATCTTTGGCTACATATGTCTGCGGTGATGCTTCAAACTCCAATCCACTGGTTCCAGCCCGCTTCATTCCATTGATTAAGAAGATCTTTTGAGATTGACTTTTTAGATCTTGTGGGTGTCGACGATCGAACGCCGTATATATCATAAGTCGCATAATTTGTTTTAAAGTTCCAAAAATATATATCCAATAATTGGAAAGGATGAGTCATAATATAAGAATAATTATAATGAGGGATTAAGGGGTACGTATTATGTATACTCTGAGTCTCTGATACACAGACGACAACAAACAAATACATATCGGTACGTTATATACGTGTATGTGGCAGAATTACACAAACATATAGATATATATATATATATATATATATATATATATATACATGCATATGTAAATAACAGTATAAATATATTCGTAAATACCAAATACAGTCTTGCGTACAGATATACATGCATGGGTTATAATCATTATATAGGTATGAATCACCGCATAATAGTAGTACTTAGCTTATATATCTCGGTTGATAACTTGATACAGTTTGTCCGAGAATATTTGGTTGGAAGTACTCTGTTCAATGTGTGCATACGTCTTGTAATTAAGTCATATACTGTACATGTGATATTTACTTCAGTACGATGTTGCTTTAATTATTTGTATATACATAATATAACTGTTGTCTATATACTATATATCCTTTTAGCATAGAAGATGCTGATCAAAAACAAAAAAAAAAGATAAAGATAAAGGTGTTGCTCTTTTTTCTTTTTGATAAATAAGGTTTGCTTTATTAAATTAAGAAGAATCAACTTCATTTAGAATTTATATTTATGTAACTACAAGCTAAGGGGAAAAAAAAAGTAAAAAATAGTGTCTCTAGTAGTTACTGTTCGAAGTATGGGTGGCAATATGGATCTGTTTATATGGATCATCTATATTTGATTCAGATTTATAGAACTGGATTGATATAAGGTTGAGATGTATTCCAATTCAACCAGAAGCAGATCCAAAGTCAACTTTAAATATCAACTCAAACTAGATCTCTATTAGTTTTTAAAAACTCAATTTACGTAAAAAATATACACTACACAAAAAACACATTACGCCCAAAATTCATGGAAAAACACGCACTACACCTAAAATGCACACTACGGCCAAAATTTACCAAAAAAGATACACAAGATACACGATACACGTAAAATTCAAAAAATATATTTTGTACTGTATATTTTTAGAAACTCGTTTTCGACACGTGATACTACTTTTTCGAATGAAAACGATAATCGAAGCCTTACATAAGACTAAAGTCTTACGTTAACGTGATTTTTGCCAAATTCCAACGTTTGGAGGGTGAAAACGTCGTTTTTCTATTTTTATCGGGCCTTTTTTTTGTCAACGAAGTCCGTTTCCGACAACTGATACCACTTTTTCAAGCGAAAACGACCATTTAAGCAAAACGTAAGAATAAAGTCTTACGGTGACGTGATTTTTGCCAAACTCCAACGTTTGGATGGTGAAAACGCCATTTTTCTATTTTTATCGGGATTTTTTTGTCAATGGAGCCCGTTTTCGACAAGTGATACCACTTTTTTAAGCGGAAACGATCATTTGACCAAAATGTTATGACGACGTGATTTTTGCCAAATTCCAACATTTGGGGGGAGAAAACGATATTTTTCTATTTTCAACGAGACTTTTTTTTAAGGTTATGGATTTTTATTTTTTGTGAATTTTGGGGGTTATAGATTATAATGTATTTTATAAAACTTTAGAGATATTTGACTATTTGAACAATTTTAAAAGTTTAGGTTGAGTTGAAATTGGGTTGAGAATTTCAACCTAAGAAGTTATTGTTAGATTGAGAAAAAGTTGATGTTGATTGAAATTGAGTTGAAGTTGATATAGGATCCATATTTGTGAATCCAATATAAGCTCAATCCTATCTCAACTCAACATTTTGAATCTCAACCAGATTAAACTAATTGAACCATATTGACACCCCTAATTCGGAAAGGTATAAAATGATGACGTTTAATATGTGGTTCGAGTCTCTTAGTCAACCAAACATTCTACGCCAAATTAACGCAAGCTCTCTATTATTCTTTATGGATTAAACCACAGTTTTCGAAATGAGTAGTATATTTCCTTCAACTTTTTTCTTAATTTTATCTTAATTATAAATCATAAGTTGCGAAATTAATTTTTAAATTTTAGTTTTAGGGATTGAGATGTAATCGAACGGGAAGAAAAACAGCTCTTTATTGAGACGGGGGTTAATTAAATCGGAATAAAGCCCCATGTTTACAATTCAAATTCTGGAGAAAACCAACTTTCAACTAAAGAAGTTTTCGGACTAATGAAATTTGAACCTTTTCCAATACGTCAATGGACAAGTTGCGAAAAGATAAAAGATTAGAAGATAACATTTAAAACACCTTATAATTTTAGTTGAGGCCTTGGTATTTTATAAAGTAAATCCAGATCTATGTGCAGATGTAAATATTCCATTTAATAAAATATTAGCACATCGCACATGACAAGGCTTAAACTAATAGTGAATCAAAATCAAATTAACCAGATACAATACAACCTTCAGTATACAGTATTGAAACAATAAATTTAATTATTTGACAAAATTTAGTTTTTATACTTGGTCAAATTATGACCAACGTTAGTTGCAATGCATAGCACTCCCAATGTACATGTTCCTACCTATGGGCCAACCTGGACAAGTGCAAAATTCATTTTCTCATGCAGTTAATCATTGTGTCTGAAAACTAATCCTCAAAAATGCCTTCATCCGATAATCTAATAGATTCAGTGCCGTTAACATGAGGCTGGTCGGGTTCACCATCAGCAACACTCGGAGCCCCCAAGATACTGTAGTCAAATTCGTCGTCGCTGTCATCATCATCGTCCTCTGTGTCTGACTCATCTTCATCGTCGTACTCTTTGGGCTTGATTCCTAGAGCTTCTCTCTCCAATTGCTCCTTAACGGCATCTTCGTAAGACATTTCGTACCAAACAGTACCTTTCCCAACAATGGATTTGTTGTGGGCATCCGTCATGCGCTCTTGCTTGCTCTTCTCGGAATTCTTTGGTTCGCCCCAGTAGTCGTAACGATACAAAGGATTATCAGGGTCGTATTGGTCTTTTCCAAAGTAGCTTGCGTCGACATAGCGACCAGGCTCCTCTAATGGAAGCCCAAGCGCCTGACGGCTACAAGTTGATAAAACAGGGATTAGATACAGAATTACTTGGATGTGTTGAGTGGTAATTTACATAATGCTATTAAAAGTATGTTAAGTGATAATTCATATCGGTTTTTATAAGCGGATTAGTAATAGACCATGAGATGAAGGCAACAGACATGAAATACCAAGAGGCTGATCTCGTAGGTACAATAATTTTTTGTTATTCCATCGATGAAACCGACACCATGTTTGCATATAATTAGTATTCACAATTTTGTCGTGCATTGATATCATAGTTCTTTAAATGGTGTTGCAAAATTTTGACGACAAGTTCGAATAGAATCATCCAACAAATGTGCTCATGGCTTTTGTCGAAGAACAAAAAGCTAGAGGATCAAGTAGAATGATATTATGGATTAAGGTTTACCCATTTCGAAATGCATTGAACACAATAATATCAAATCTAACTCAAGAATTTTAAATCATATGGCAAGAGGCAAGGTTCAGATAAGCCAGTAAGAGCTCCAGAGCTTATAGATGGCACGGTATGTAGTGAAGGTAGGCAACTCAACGGAAACCTTATAAGCAACTAGGAATGAACATAAAACTTTTTGGCTGAAGGAAACATACCAGCTTATGTCACGGAGGAGAGTTTCTCTTTCTTCAAAAGATCGCCGCCAATGGATAAGGTCATATTCATCCATTTCCTCATTTCGCCTTAACTTGGCAATTTTGTACTTCTCTCCTCTTTCGCATGCTTCTTTCTTTTGTTTCCAGTGGAGCTAAATAAAGAAAAGTTAGACATCTATAAGGCATTTTCAAATACTTGAGAAACTTTACGGAGCTAATCATATGGATTCTGCAAAGCTCCGTCCGTAACAGATTATTATGTGACGCAGACTTTTTATCGGCATGGTATGCTTTAGGACAATATCAGATGCAAGATCAACTTACTCTAGTAGACGAATGCAATTCATTAGACCTTTGCTATATATATAAGAAGTTGAAAACTAAAACTTAAACTATTCATAATGATCATAGGCTTCAGATATCTAGTACCAAGAGGCTTCATGACCTAGCATAAATTTGACTTAGAGAGAAGTCCCCAACCATTCACTAGTTCCTTTTGTTTTTCATTGATTGATAATCATCATATTCTTTTCATTCCTTTTCTTTTGTGAATTACTTCATTCCACTGCCATCAAGGAGTTTATGTGCATGATTCATCTGATTTGAGAATCAGAATAACGCTTCAGTTGTCAAGGCATGTTTCCTGCACCACCGCC
Source organism: Linaria vulgaris (assembly GCA_948329865.1). Taxonomy (NCBI): domain Eukaryota; kingdom Viridiplantae; phylum Streptophyta; class Magnoliopsida; order Lamiales; family Plantaginaceae; genus Linaria; species Linaria vulgaris. Next base: position 83,418,826 of record OX415253.1, read on the forward strand.
CTATCAACTACGGACAAAATTCACAACAGTTACCCATTTCTTGGATGGGTCTACTAAACCTTTGCTCTTAGTCAAACTGAAGCAAATTGAGTATAAACGCTAAAGAACTTAAGCCTTTACAAGGGCAGAATTTACTGATATAGATCATGCAGTGACCAACCTGACGCTCGGCAAATGCAGCTTCCAAATCAAGTTCTTTCACACTTGTTTTCTGCAGGTGCATAAGCATTGTCAAACAAGTAATTCAACAGCAAAACCATGCAAAAATAATTACAAGAAAATTACCAATGTCGTTCTGGGAAGTAGTGATTTCTTAAAATAAGCTTTCCCATGCTCGACACTGTTCTCTTCATCAAATTCTTCGTCGTCGGTCAACTCTGTCAATTTTTTGCCTTTATATTTATCAGGATTGGCCTCCATGTCATCCAAAATCATTTGTTCAGCGTTATGTATCTGCCATATCTACATTGGAAAAGAACCGAAAATTAATGGAGACGCGCCTCTTTATAGTCCAAAGAAATTACAAAATGGATGTACTACCAATGGTAAGACATAAAAAATCAATATTTAGTATGAGCAACTGTGAACATGCTTGGAAAGTAAGAAACTAAAAAATAAAACAAAGATTGGGTCTTCGCCGCCACCCTCCACCCTAAAAAAGAAAAATTATTTCTTGCATGTGTCGCCACTAACGATCAAGATGATGGCATTTTCTCAAATTATAGGTATTAACCGCCACATGCTCCCATCCCGACCATGTGATGTATTTACACCAACAATCAAATTGTTGCACCTGTAATCGTGTAACGGTAGCACAAAACTAAAAAAGACCTCCAATTAACCGTCATTTTTATGAAAATTTCAGAAACAACTCAAATGCACGTAGATACTGTTAAACCCCCAAAATTTCCAACGGCTCCACAAGCCATCCCAAATTTGTTGTAAAGTGGACCCTTCAGCATAAAACACGACAATAATTGAAAGATTAAAAAATAAACGACTCACAGATTTTACGTGGAAAACCCCAAATTATTTTAGGGTGAAAAACCAGAGGCAAGGTAGAAGAACTTCACTATGAGTGTAAAATAGGAACTACAACTCTCAAACTTTTACCCTAGTAAAGTCGCACAAACTCTCTATTTTTTCCTCACACTTACAACTCATTAAACCATTCTTTATATAATGAATTGCTTACTAATGATATAAGAGAAAGATGAATTGTTTTGGGATGAGAAAATGGCCGGATGGAGCTTGCCTTTTATTGGCCAATGAAAGGAGACAATCTCATAGCAAAACCGTGTTTTCATCAATTCTTTAACATGGCAATTGGATGACACATATATTTTAATCCTTTGCCAACAAAGGCACATGGTTGCCTTCATGAATGAAGCACATGGAAAGCCTTCACATTCATGTTGCTTACGTTTCCACCTCGCCCTTCATGTTGCTTACGTTTCCACCAGACCACACGAGGACCGACACTGAACAAACTTATACCAGAATGTTGGCAGCACATTGGTGTGCATGTGTACATGAATGTGAAGGCTTTCCATGCGCTTCATTCATGAAGGCAGCCATGTGCCTTTGTTGGCAAAGGATTAAAATATGTGTCATCCAATTGCCATGTTAAAGAATTGATGAAGCCACGATTTTGCTATGAGATTGTCTCCTTCCATTGGGCAATAAAAGGCAAGCTCCATCCGGCCATTTTCTCATCCCAAAACAATTCATCTTTCTCTTATATCATTAGTAAGCAATTCATTATATAAAGAGTGGTTTAGTGAGTTGTAAGTGTGAAGTAAAAATAGAGAGTTTGTGCGACTTTACTACGGTAAAAGTCTGAGTTGTAATTCCTATTTTACACTCATAGTGAAGTTCTTCTACCTTGCCTGTGATTTTTCACCCTAAAGTAATTTGGGATTTTCCACGTAAAATATGTGAGTTGTTTATTTTTCCGTCTTTCAATTATTGTCATGTTTTATGCTCTATCCGAAGGGTTCACTTTATAACAAGATTTACCACAATCACTTATTCCCTTAAACTAATTCAAACTGATTGACTATTTTAAGCATCCAAAAAATGTGATCCAAGTACTCCTCCAAGTACATACTGAAGATAAGACACTAAAGTGTATATTCAAATTTGGACACTAAGGTAATGTCTGCGTTGAAACAATAGCATTCACTAACTCCAATTTGAATAAATACCCAGAAGAGAATACCTTTTCAACAAAAGGGTGATTTGATAATAACGGTTCCTCTTCCCATTTGATTCCGGGATCTTTTCTAGGAATAGGAGGTCTTCCACAATCGCGCTGCAGAGTAGTAAAGACAAATACATTAAAATAAAACCGAAAGCAAGCTTGATCCCAGAATGAAGTATTCATAGAGAAACTTTAGGTATAATCTTTAAACTCAACAAATCCAATAGTTGTGCCCAGGCTGAAAAGAATTTTTGGAACACTATGGATATGCTTGATCATCCAGAATATTCAGAAGTACTTGTCAAACGCATAGCAAACGTATCACTAGTTTAAAGTTTTACTATTTATTTTAACCTGTATATAAGTATAAATGCAAAAAGCAAGATTGTCAGGTATGTCCTTTTCCACCGTCCATCTTCTGAGGCCACAATAACCCCAGAAGATTAAGCATCAATTGCAATTTGTAGATAACGTTAAGAAACCTGGTTGTGATTTGTAATGGACTCTAAGAATGTTACCTCACTCCATGTTTTTAATGTCTGTGTAGAACTTCAACTGTAAAGCAAACGTTCTCAACTTGAATAGTTAACGTCTATGGATCATCATGTCGATTTTCACGGAATGATAAATAACTATAAGTGTCAGTGGCACACAACTCAAGAAAATGAAAAATCTAATTTTGCGAAAGTATTGCAGAGTTTGATAATTGATGTGTCATTAGTGGATGTATTGAAAGCAAACTTTAGCTTGATGCCCCGTAGAGAGCAGTTTACTCACGCGTAACTCGTCTGGGTTGTCTTCCCGATGGAATATTGGAGGAAAATCAAATCTATTGAAGCTGCAAGCATAAAATCAAAAACATATGAAATCAGTGATAGGTGCATATGTAACCAGTACCCACAACTACTTTAACAGGTATGTAGAATTCCAGAGTTGAAAGTTAAAGACCTATAAGAAAGAACAAATTTCATATCTAATGACGCGTGAAATTCATACTAAACAGAAACTGGGAATTTGAGAAGTAGAGGCGGGCATACATTAGATGGTCTATGTTGGGCTGCACAAAGCGTAGCTCTATTGGAAATCGAAAGCGATAAGGATCACGTTTTGCCTGCAAATGGAGGAACATATTAAAATATATCAACTTAGCATGTCTTTATTCAAACATTGGCGGTTCAAAATCTAAAATACAACCACAGAAGTTTTCCACTAAGTGATTCCCATAAAGACAATATGTCATTTTTCCTGAACAAGTAAACAAAGACACCTATTGAGCTTCATAATGATGAGTTCTACAAGTGAAACGCCACTTGTTTCATTCTGTGGTCAATTATAACTTTAACTCTCTAATGATGCTTGATTCATTAACCAGCTTCGTAGTTTACATGTCATATCACCAAATGGTTAGTGTTTTCACAGTATTTTCAACCTGCAAACTTCCTGTCTTCATTTAGTATCTATCAAAGCAACAGAACTGCGCTTACTGTTTAGAATTACTGTCATCTATACATTTCGGGAACAAACGACAGAAAGTTACAAGGCAAATTACATTCCTATGATTTTTGATTGTAGTTCCTGCCTTGACATTTAGACATTATTTTGAATATTATCACAATCTTGCCCTGCAATACTCCTTTCTTTGGTTTACCATGGAATGATAGATCTTCTTGGTGGACTTTTAAGATCTTCACGTAAGACATAATAGTTACCATTTAACATTCAAATAAACATCTGTCACATAAGCGAAGTTACATAAATAGAAAGCGAAGAGCCTAAATCAAGTAAATGGCTTTGGTTAAAGATAAAGAATAACTATAGGAAGGCACACCAGAATTTCAACAATGACGTGCATGCCAACTTTGATGTGATGGCGGATCCAATACCAGTCATTACGCTTTATAGGAACACACCTGAAATGCATTAACTAAACTAAATTATCATTATTTTCAACATAGGCTTGTGATGGAAAGATGGGACAAAAAATATAATTAAAGTTTTGAAGGGAAAGACATGTAATGTAGCTTAGTTTGACAGGAAAAGTTAAATGAATATTTTTATCCAAGTCATGGGTTTTTTACAAAATGTACAGAACCTCAATCATTCAACAAGTTAATAGTAACATATGGTAACATCACGAAGAAGAGCAACTTCGTGAGTACCTCATTATGATGAATGAGATACTACTTGTAATGACACATCTCAAAGCAGGGTGAAACAAGAAGAATGGTATTTACCTATGTGAGTATGCAAAATAAAGAAAACACAACCTAACAAATTTTAACGCAAGTTGAAATTGGTGAAGCATACACAGCCTAAAATGCCGCAGTGAGCAACCTAGAAAATGATAACTGCTACCTCAGATGAAACCAACACTTGCATTACCTTGAAAGTAGTGGACTGAGTTTTTACACACACACATACACTTTAAATGATGACATTACTTCTTCTTTACCAATGCCACTTAATAATGGTTATGGAAAAAATGCTATGGAATAGAATTTTTGGTTTCTACAGGAATCGCACAAGGTAATCCTTTTTATAAGAATTTCTAGGATATCCTTGCCAAAGGCACACTAAATTGGTTTCTTAATTCAGGTTTCATTTGCATTTGTTAATTGACATTTCTCGACTTTATCTGATACTGTTGAAACTGAGCTCAATTGCGACGAAAAAAAAAAGGTTATAGCAATATGGCATGCAACTCAGAGTTAGCTTCATAAAACAAAAACAAGAATGAAGAAAGAAAAAAGAGCATACCCATCATGTACGCCTCCAATGTCGACAAATGCTCCTTGATAAAGATGTACAGCAGTAACTTTACCTAAACAGATCTAAAAAACAGAAATATTATTACTGATAGCAGTCGTAACTAGCATCAGCATACTGATAGCATTAGAAAACATCAAAGAAAATTATAGGAGTTAAGTCATATCACACTCCCAAGAATACAAGTATATATGCTTAAATGACATATCAAATCAATAGAGTAAGTGCATGACAGAAATAGCACGAAAAAGTGGTGGAGATATTTATTCCTCATTTATTGAGGAGAGCTAGGTAGAGGCATGAACCGGAAAGAAAACAGAAGTTAAGCACCATAACTCAAATCGTGCGGTACAATTACTTAGGGCAACATGCAAACATGGGACAATTTCTAATTTAAACAAGGACAACAAAAAGTAAGAGTTGAGGTGTGGATTCAAAAATTGAATAAAAAACGCAGCTAGCACACATACACATGCCCACCGGCACGCAAGCAGAGAAAGAGAGATGAGAATGAACTTACTTGTCCTGGGTAATAAAATGGAAGCTCAAACTGCAGTGACGCCAAAAAAATAACAGAGAAACTAAAGTCAGTTAATTCATCATCATGAAAGGTAATACAGCCAATACATAAACATTAAAAATGGTTAAAGCGCATATTTCATCTTACCATTTCCTCTTTGTAATCCTTTCCCCTTTTCCTCCTCCCCGGATAATAATCTTGGTCATGCTGCAAAGATAACAAACACCACTTGATAAACCTCCAAATGTATATTTACAGGTTATCTTCTAACTCAAAAAGCTCTTTCCTAGTTGTAGCAAGGATACATGTGTTATTCTTTTACTCCTGACCCCACCAGATAATCTCCAAGATTTCACACTCATAATGAACGCCAAACACTGAGCACATATTCATTTGATAATTCCCTAAACACCAAACGAGCCAACAACTTCTAAATTCGAAAAGTATAAAGATTACAAATTTATTCAGTGACTGACTATGCGCAGTGAATCAATAAAGCGACCCTACACGAAAGCCTATATTCAATAAACAACCTGCATTTCTCCAACTTCAAAAACAAGATTTACATCAAATTCATTAAAACACCAAATTAACCTTATAAGACTCTTCCTCCAGCCGCTCCCGATTCTCCGCCACCCACTCATGATACTGCTTCAAGAACACATTATACCTATCCATACACATCTCCCCACTCTCCATCACCACCCCTTCCTCCTCCACATTCCCATAATCCACATTCGCCTTCGAGAAAATCCTATGCGCCCCACGAATAAACTCCAGCTCCTTCTTATCCACATGCCACCCCCTCGGCGGCCAATCCCTCGGTGCCACGTGCGCCAACACCGTCGGCCCGCTCCACAACGTCTCCAATTTCTCCGGAATCTCCCCCCTAATCTCGAACTGCTTCGCGTAGTACTCGTCCTCCGTCAACCCCATTTCGGCAATCTTCTGCTTCCTGTACTTGGGGCTCAGCATCTTGAAAGCCTCGATGGATTCAGGGGACTGGAGGGGCACCTCTTCGCCCTCGTTAAGCGATTTTCGGGCGAAATCGGCTTCTGGGGTGAGGATTTCTTCCCATGGGGCCCAACCCCTTTCGACCCAGTTCTTGCGGCGCCATTCTTCTTCGGATTCTTTCTGTTTGGGGCCGAAGGAGGAGAGGAAGGTGTCGTCGTCGCCGACGGGGTACTCGTCGGAGGAGTAGGCGCGGATGGTGGTGGTGGCTAACGGCTTGTTGTTAGATGGGGAGAGGAATTTGGAGGGTTTAAGGAAGGTTTTTGAAGGGAGGGGGAGGAAGGTTGAGAAGAAAGGGGAAGGGGATTGGAGTGTTTGCATTTTGGGGGGTTTAAGGAAAGTGTACACAATGTGAGGTGGGTTTTATACCAGTAAAGGGATAAAGTTAGTTTTGTTAGTTAATGTCTTAATGGTGGTTTTATTTATAATCTGACCCTTATATTGTTTTTGTTAGCATTTCATGACTACCTATGCTACGCTCAATTAGACTAGAGGGATACCCGGATACAGATGCAACACAACACGGGGACGTTGATATAGATTCTTAAAACGAGTTTCTACTACTTGGTGTGCTGGATACGATGACAGACACGCGAACGCGATACGATACGACAGGCATTAGTAGGTTTTTAAAGTGTGAGCGCATTTTGTATAGGTCTATATCTGGTAACAAAACGTAAAATTTTAGTGCGTTTTTTGTGCGTAAATGATTAATATTGTTGAGTTTGAATTGTTATGTATATATACTTTAGGGATAAAAGCATCAAACCCCGCGAACTATACACGTTTTTGCGACTTGCTCCTTAAACAAACTTTATCATCACTTTTCCCCCTAAACTATGCACTTTTGTGCGATTTGCCCCCTCAATACATTTTTGGTCGAAATACTCCCCGTTCGAGGTGTTTTTTTCCCTACTTTTTGTCATCAACAACTAAAATATATCTAGTACAACACATATGAGTTGGGTAAAGGGGAATATTCCGGCAAAAAATGGTCGAAATATACTGAAGGGCAAATCACTTTTCCGACCATTTTTGGTCGAAATACTCCCCGTTCGAGATGTTTTTTTCCCTATCTTTTGTCATCAACAACTAAAATACATCTAGTACAACATATATGAGTCGGGTAGGGGGAATATTCCGGACAAAAAATGGTCGGAAATGCACTTAGGAGGCAAATCGCACAAAAGTGCATAGTTTAGAGAAAAAAGTGATGATAAAATTTGTTTAAGGGGCAAGTCGAAAAACGTGTATAGTTCAGGGGGTTTGATGTTTTTATCCCTATACTTTATTATCATAAAATTGATGAAAATTTATGTATTGTTTTTCGTAAACAAAAGATGGTGTGATTTTTCTCATTATGATTTTGAAAAAATAAGTATGAGATAGGATTATGATTCTGGTTGAATACACACACTTGTAATGTAAAAAAGTTTTATTCCACAAAATGGTTAGTTATCAATTATCAACTTTAAAAAAAAAAGGGGGGGGGGGGGGGGGGGGGGGGGTATTTGCGTAACAATATCTCTCGCCGATCAGAGATAGCCTGGGGTAATTTCTGTAATTGACTCATAATTTTCTCCAATTCTTTTTTTCCCCCTCCTTTTTACCCTTTTTCCTAATAGTGTGGACTTGGAACATGAGATAGATTGTATAGTGCATGCATGTATAAAAAAAAGTATGTACTGTTTAAAACATGTTGAGGTGTCAATCATTGCTTTAAATAAAACATGTGTGCCTAATTAACTTATCTTAAAATTATTAAATTCTCAAGTACGTTAATATTGTCAACCAGATTTTCCCCTTTTTTAAGATTGTAAGGTGGTGTTTGTAAATTATTAAAAAAATGTATAATCAGCTTTTTATGTGAACAAGTGATTTTGGGGTATTTGCAAATCCAGCTTTTTCGGTTACAAAATTTGTTTAGCTGAAAACACCCACAATCTTAAGGTTTGTTTGCAAACTCTAGTGGAAAAGTAGAAGTTCACAATTTTTAGTTAAGCCAAAAGCACTCTCACACCAGCTTGAAGATTGTGAGCTTTTTTAACTTAAAAAAAGTTTTGTAATCGAAAAAGCTAGATTCGCAAACACCCCAAAATCACTTGTTCAAATAAAAAACTGATTATAGCTTTTTTTAAGAGTTTGCAAACACCACCTAAAGCTCGTGTGGGGGTGCTTTTAGCTTAAATTTAAATTGTAAACTTCTATTTTTCCACTAGAGTTTATAAACACCACCTAAAACGTCTGCACTTTTATTAGAAATATAAATAGGAGGTGCTGGTTTTATTTAATAAAGGAAAAAGAGAATTATTGTGATGTGTTGGTATACATATACTTGTAAAATATATGTAATTACGATTCGGCTTAAATTAGTAAATGACTACTTCAACTTGTTTGGGGAACAAAGAGGGAGGAGAGGGGGGGCGGGGGGGAGTCTCAAAGCAACTTAGATGAATTTATCAATTTAATTAGTTCAAAAGTTCAGTAAATTCACAAATTCAGAAATTACTTCTGTTATACCTTACAATATAATATATTCAGACTTACTTGCGAAATAATAAAAAGATCGCAATTTTAAAAGTGACGCGGAAACAAAATACTCTCTCTTTTTACTATGGAAACGAAATCTTTTTTTGTGGATAGAAAATGGAAACGAAATCTTTATTATATTTTTTCAAGGTAAATGAAATATATATTATATTCCATATATAAAGAAGAACGAGAAACAAATATTTTCACAAGATATTCCATAACGAAACAGGGTTATTAATTTGGAAACTAAACCTTCACAGTAAGGAAGTATCAGTCGCACCACATTGTTTTCCATAATCTATATATACGTATCAACACATACCAAAAATTCCCACTTAGTTTCATCAAACAGCATTAGTTATTTTCTCTCTGATGGGTCGAGCAAAGCTACGCATGGAGTTGATTGGTAATGAAAAAGCAAGGCGCACGACTTATGAGAAACGAAAGAAAGGTTTGGAGAAGAAGGCTACCGAGCTTTCCACTCTCTGTGGAGTCAAAATCGCCATGATTTTGTACCCGCCATCGTCGCAAGAAACCGAGCCTTCGATTTGGCCAACAAATCAAGACGAACTCATGTCCTTGATCGAAGCTTACAAGTCGAAACCAGGCCACGACTGCAGGTACAGAACGTACAACTTACCCGCGTTTTTCAAGGATCAAACTGCTAAAGTCCTACAAGACCTCGAGAGAGTTAACAAGAAGAGAAAAGAAGTGAAGTACCCGAAGTGGGACGAGAGTTTCAATCGTGCTTCACCCGAAGAGTTGAAAAATTTTAGCAATGCTTTATCGTCAAAGATTGAGGCCGTGAAGGATAGGATCAATGTGATTAAAGAATCACAGAAACTTCAGCTTACAGAATCTGGTCTTACAATGAATCACTCAGTTCAAGAAAAAAAGATTTTCATGCCAAGTTCGTCTAATATGGGCTCTGAGCTGCAGCAAAACACGATTCAATGGATGAAACCTTTGGCCTATAATGATGCACAAACAATCACAAACCAGGCGAACTGGATGAACCCGATGAATGTCGGAACCTCACAGATTCACACTCCATTTGGTTATCATGAGAATTTCAGTAATTATGAGAAATTCCAAGTTCAGAACTTTAGAACAATGGAGAATGTTTGCATGGCCAATCCCGCGCCACTGATATATGATAATGCACTTCTCGGGAACTTGATAAACATAAACACTGAGCCATTTATGTACAATTACTCACCAAACTTGGTGCTGGCGAACCAGAACACGCATGGCCTGCTATCGGATATTGTTGGGGAAAGCAGTAACTCTGGGATGAGGAATATGAGTGAAGGAAGATATATGTGTTATGGGTTCAAGCAGTAGAAAACTGGAGTACTAGCTAACTTTTTGTGATTCTGTTTTAATGATCCTAGTTTAGGTGATTACCGAGTTAGGCAAATAATTTTGATTCTACTTTTGCCTATACTATTAGTATCTATATCATGATAGGTGTCGTTGTTTTTGAGATAAATCCCCATCATGGAAGTTTTGTATTTTTGATGGCCTCTTCGAAAATTTATCAGGATATACATATACATTGTTTGCTTGCATTTCATATATCAACACTGAGCACAGACTCATCCTATAACTTCTGATTTCGCAAAATAAAAATAGACGAGTTACAATCAAATTAGACAAGAAGCTAATTATTCTAGTATCACTACAAAACTTTACAAGAAAGATTAGTACAGGGGACTAGTACAAAGCAGAAGACCACCCAAATCGATTCTGTTACGTTCGTGATACGTTTCAAACAAAAGTTCCTCATTTTTCTGAAATCTAAGATACTCCTCGATATCAAAGTTGGAGCTTTCACTGTTGGCTCGGGTGTCCTTTCCTGTATCCTCTTTCTTAACCATGGGACTATTTAAGACACCTGAGGTCCAACTACCATAACTGCTGGCGGAATAACTACTTGGGTCTTGGAATAAGGCGACATCCTGCATGAAACAGACTTCATGAAAAATTTACAGCCGTTTTGAAAAATGCATTCACAAAAAACAAAGTGTGTAGAATGACAGAGACCATTTACCACTAAGGAAATTATAAGGAATTGAAACCGGAAAAAGACGCCCTCCACAAATTGTAAGAAAACAAATAGGTCAAGTATATTTTAGTCGTTAAAAAACTGTGTAAACCCAAAAAGAGCTTCAAAAGTAACGCGAATCCCAGATGTAAAATATGGAGGCAGGTATGGTAGAGAACTTCCAAAAACGAACAATAGGCTTAAAATACAGTGACCAAAGTTTCGAGGAAATATAGAAAATTAATGTACACGAATTAGGGCAAGAATAGAAGTTAACCTTTTCTGTGTTCCAAGTTAGAGCTTTCAGAGACACAGGAATCTGTGCCTTGCTCTTGCCAGAGAGACAACTGTCATCACTAGTGTCCCACTGCAACCAAGGCAAAGCAACATCATCTATTTCAACAGGATCGGAAGTAGATACAGTAGGACTCTTGTAAGTTTTAGCTTCTCTTGTTACATAATATTTTGCCTTCGATGTACCTCCTACAGTTGAACTCCCATCGCTTCTTTCTCCATCAAAGGAAGATATATCTGTATCTTCAACATTAGAAATGAAGTCCTCAAAATATCTTTCTGCCTCCTCAGTCAATCTCTTTGACATCCCATTTCTGTCAGTGCTTCTCTTTTAGGATAAAACATCACAAGCTATTAGCATAAAATTAGTCTATTCAACATGACATTCAGATTAAAATAAAAACTGAAATATAATTAAGAATTTGATCGTAACTGACAAATAGAGATACCTTTCTGGCACGTGAAGGCCTCTCCACTACCGATGACCTACTTGAATCATGACGTTCTCTGATACTTGTAGAGAACTCGCGTCCTTGATCCTTGAGCATGCGTTCAGTTAAGAGTTCTTTTTTTCGCTTCTCCAACTGTAATTTGAGAGAGTATTTCCATCACTCATTAGGATTTCGTATACAAAAAAAATCGGTTCAAGACTGAGGCAACGAATCCACACAATTTCGTATATAACTCCTATATTCTTTGGGTTCACTGAAAACTTCAAAACTTCAAAACTTAAAACTTTAAAACTTCAAAGCTTAAAACTTTATCCCTGATTCAATCTCTTCTATCTAAATATGAGCTCAAGGAACTTTGATTCTAAAAACTAAAAAATTATAAAGCCCCCCCAAAACATTTGTGTAAATGCTTAAAGAAATAATTCACAATTAGTCATGATTGAAAGTCTACCCTGCTCTATTGGTATGAGACAGTAAGTTGAATAACATGTCCCGCAACTCCATCGCAGAGAGACCATTTTGTTAAACACAAAGGAAGTACACATTGGAAAATTCATTGAATCTTTAAAAGAGAGTTGCACTGGAAGTGCCGTGGCATCAAATCTACAAACGCACAGTTAAACAAAGTTTGCTGTTATAATATTTCCTTCAATCAATCAGTCACTGGAAGGGCATAGAATGCAAGGTCATAATGTCTTTACAAAACAGATCATGTGATAAAACACGAAAATGTAGATTAACTGAAATATTTTATGTGCTTTCGGAAAGAAAGCAGACTATGGTTTAGCATTTGACTCGCTTATGAAAATGTAACTATAAATAGGCAAAATACTCCATGTTATCTGCAAACTAGCCAAACCAGGAAAATGAGATTCATGGTATTCAGGATCAGCAACTCTTAATCTTTTGTTTTATGAGAAAACGTACAAAAGTCAGTTATCTAACAGAACCTGAACCAGATGTAAGTTTCTCATACAAAAAAGAGTAATAAAGACCTGATCCAACTTTGCCGCGTGACCATTTCGAGTTCCAGAGAATTCCCGAAGGGTATTTGAATTGCCTGATAAAGAGCCCCCACCACTAGTTATAGCTGTATGATTTCTTCCCATTGCCTGTATACAAAACAAGTATCTTAACGAATAAATAAATCTGTGAACTGTGGCTTTCCATTATAAAGACATTCTAAAACTAGAATATAAATGTGTCAGCAAACTGATTCTTGACCCACTTGATTAATTTCTGTTCGGATTTCTTGAACAGCATACTTGAGTTCCTTCTGCATTTCTTCATACAATCCACCATTTGCAACACCCTCAGCGGGGTGCTCCGCCTGAAAGAGGAGACCAATTTTATCAGGAAAATGGAAAAATGGACAGAGATGTTCTAAACTTTGAATTCTTACTCCTATTACAGTAGAAGACAATAAACACAAATAAACCTTATTACGGGCATAGACTGTCTGGATTATCTTCTCAAACCCATTTTTATCCTTTGATTCTTCGTCGGTTAGGGCAGATGATTGGCTCTGAAAGAACCAGAAGTAAATTCAGCTTATCGTTCATTTTGAATTAATTTTGCTTAAGCTAATTATCAAGTGTACAAAAGACAGATAGAAAAGATGGCGTAGATTGGTAGTGATAAAACTCTGACAAGTGACAATCAACTTTCCAAAGGATTGCTGAGTATTGCCAATAGAAGTATACTGAAAGTAAAATGACATACACTAGCATGTTATAAAACAAGAGAAGCTCTTACAGAGTAGCCATCATGTAATAAAGGGAGATTTGCGTGGCTTCTAGATCGTCCCAGCTGCCTATTGCTCGAAGTTGTCGTGTTTGGCCCCAAGGATATCCGACCATTCGCACCAACGGGAGCCTTAACATTCGCACGATTATTTGAACTCCGAGAAAGATCCACCTCGCTCTGTCATTTAAACGTGAGTAGCGTTTATCCTCTCTTCATGAATGAAAGATACAGATATGTAGGTACTAAAAATTCCGGCAGAGAATCTAGACATAAATTCTATTTATCCACTCAACATGAATGTCCACGTCTCTCGTCACTATTTGGATCGTTCCTTTTGCGGATAAGCGCCATTCATTAACATGGCGAAACTAGGTCGCGACTTCAATATACCGTATACACACACTAACACAAATAGCTTCAATGCTTTTAATTACTCACCAATTGATAAGTAGCACTAACTACTAAGAAATCAATCAAATCAAATGAAATGTACCTCAGAATCGCTTATATGATGATATCTAGCGACGGATAGCGATCTCCGCCGCTGCTGCCGCGAGGCTGCTGCAGCATTCGCGGAAATGACATTTTTACCCTCGGGAGCATTTCCTCGGCTCCTCGACACCGAACGCTGTCTCCTCGAATTAGACGACGTCGTATCACTCGCCCAACGCCCAATCGCTCCACCGCCACCACTCCGCCGAGTCGCCGGCCGACCTGTTCTTCTCTCTCCGTCGCTCTCGTTCTCGTTCTCGTTCAACGATGACGAAGAGAAGAACTCCAGCGCCAGATCGTCTAAGCTGATTTCCTGATACGGCGCCGTTGAGGAGGAACCTCTGTCGGTGTTCACGAACTTCTTCTCTCTCGGATGCGGCGGCGGCGGCGCGGCGGTGGAGTGGGAGAAGCGGCTGAGGCTCCGCGAGCGGCGAGTGGAAGGTTCGGCACCGTTGACTGAAGCTCGCTTCGTCGTTGACTTGAATGCTGATGTCGCCATTTTTGTTGTGACTCTAATTTAATTGCATAGGCACGGATTTTTCGTGAAATTGTTGTTTTGGCGGATGTAACAGTTTTAGTTTGAAATTGAATTCAAAAGTGGGTGAGGTGGGCGAATAATACAAGACTGACTATTTTGTATAATAAATTAATTAATAATCTTGAACATGGGTTAAAAATAAAATTAAATACTTATGATTGATTTCGTATCTTTTATTTCGGGTGATTTTTAATTAACATCATTTCGTTGAATCAGTACTATTTTAGGAAAAGGAAATTTAATAGTATCAATTATCATGCATTTTCTAATTAAAAGAGGGAATATTCAAATGGTATTTTCATCATCTCTGAAAGTGTGCAGAATATTCAAATGACCTGTTTCCAGAAGATAAGGTCACATATTTCTTTTGATATAATTGAACATATATAAGGTTACATCTCTGATGGTCAAAATCCAACAATTAGAAACATTATTCAATTTTATTAAAACGACATTACGAGTTGTATTGACTTGGAGCTGAAATATTTTCTCACTCATATTTCTATCCTCGTTGACTTCTGAATTGTGGGCTGTGAGTTGTGACAATCTAACTTATAAATAGTTACAGAAAAATATAGCTCCAAGTATAAGATGAAAAAATAGTTATGGACTTGGACTAGTAAATAAACATGCATAATTGTTCGCACCATTCAAGAGTTTTGGCACGTATAGGTTTGTGGAAAAATTTGTTGTTTTTTGGATAATTGGTTGATCAATTATAATATATTTTCTAGTGATCTAGACGGTAAGGTAATAATTAATAGTTATAAAAAATTAATCATTTTGAAATAAAATATGGGAACAGGATTGGGTTACTCTTATTATTCATCGTTTGCTTTATTGGAAATTAATACAACAGATTTTCTTTATTAAATATTAAGAAGTTTTGTGAGCTAAGCAAATAAATTATAACTTTTGGAATATTAACTAATTATTTTTTTTCGTTCCATGTATATAAACATAGATATAGTGTCATGTTTATTGTGTTATAATTTATTGAATATTATAGTTAGAAATTATTTGGATGACATAATAAAACGAAATAACTTGAAACAAAGTAAGTCTCATAATAAATAACTATATTTTGTTATAGTTATATTACTTTTAAGTTAAAATTATATTTTTTTCTCTTCTATGATTTTTATTTAGCTAGATTTTAGTTCATTTAGAAAAAGTTGATAATTTTTTTTTTCATTATTTAAGTTTTAATTCATATTGAAAAGAAAACAAGCTGATGAAAGTTATTATTCATCATTCAGCAATGTTATAATCATATTTAACAAAGAGGGGCTTAATTTTGAAAAATCTAAGCTTTCCATATGAATAATGAAATCAATTAGGAAATATTTTGTGATATAATCATACTTTAAATATATTGTGTTACCCTAAATAAGCTAATTACATAGTAATCAATCAAATCTTTGACTAAACTCTCTTAAACTCTCTTAAGGGCATAATAGGTACTTAAATAAATTTGCTCTTTAAATAGAGATTTTGCTTTGTATATATATCAGTTGCCCTATAAAATCGAGTCGCACTGCAAGATTATGGAGTTGAAGGCTCGATTGTGCTAGTGAAGAGCGACAAAATTCGTATGTGCTATAATGTCGACTCTGTAGTTGGGAGAAGTATCAGCGGCTTCATTTGAGTTGACAGAAAAACAATAAATAGTTTGGCATTATGCACCACCTTATTTCAAAACAGGGCATGAGGATTATGTTGTTGCTTACAAATGTATCTTTATTCTTTTGTAAGCACCATGTTCCGTAAAAACATCGTTTAAATTTTAGTACACCAGATTCTACATTGTTTTTTAACCTCACAGTGAAGTTTTGCTACATTGTTTGTTTAGTACCTCAGAATAATCTATATTTTTCCTCGTAAAAACTATTAACTAACCATTATGTTTTATATGGCTATCATGATTTGTGATTTACGTTGGATTTATTTTATTACATTAATGACACATAAATAGGAAGAGGGAGAACATTTTAAACCTTTTGTCTTCTAATCATGACACATGATATAAAATTTCATTTTACATGAGGCAGAGTTACCCTCCCTCCGTTTCGAGATCTCCGCGCCACCATGTACAATTGACAATTGTTATACAATGACTGTAAATGTACAATTACATGAATATATTAGGAAGATAGTTCAATGATATCATTTTCTGTCGTATAATTTTGAAAAGATCATTAGTCAACAGCTGCAGAACGCAGCCACGCATGCAACAATTGCATGAAAATATGAAACTTTTTCAACACCACTTGCACAAATCTACTAACAGACAAATTGTATTCACACAGCATCGTAAGCCTGCAATCATGCTACACTACAGAAATAATGCAAATAGAAAAGCCAAATTGTAATCTCACACAACCCATTAAGCCTTTTGCATTAATATCTAATAATTTGGCCTCTTGAAAAATGAAAAGTGAGGCCACCAAAGGCAATTATTACACACAAGAACGAGTTAACTCAATTTTCAATCATGGGAAACCCATAAAAATAAAACATAAGAACCACTTACAACAATTCGTAAGCTCTAATAGATTAATGCCAACAGAACTCACTTTATTCTACCTAGTTTTTCCACACAACACAAGATTGGCATATAGCCGAATCAAGAATTTGGGTACTTCACACGGATCTGCATTACTGGACGGATGCAATGTGTTTGATCAAATCAACCACTCGCGTGCTGCATTACGAGAAATAACAGATATCATTAGAAATTGTTTGCAACATAACATTCACTTATCAGAAGAATTTTGGTTTAAAGTGGAAAAGGAAGTATCTAGTTACCTGTATCCCCATTCATTGTCGTACCAAGAAACCAGCTTCACGAAGTTATCATTCAGGGCAATTCCTGCCTGGGCATCAAAGATACTTGACCTGCAATTTACCAATTAAGATTACCATCAGTTTCTAAAAAGCAATGTTGCACAAAAAAGACAACTTGATTACTATGATGACAATCTATTATTGCTTAGCTTTAAGGCAAAAGGTGGAAAACTTTTCCTGTATAGCAATTGAAACCAACAAATGTGCTCACCTGCTGTCACCCACAAAATCGGTGGACACCACATGATCTTCAGTATAACCCAATATTCCCTTCAATTTTCCCTCTGATTCCTCCCTATATAGGATAAGCATACACAGATCAAATTGTGCCAATAACAAATTTTCAGTATCAGATACCAAAGTTAAAACTAACAAAGAAAATGATAGATTATAACAAATAAAGTTGGCACACATTCATAAGTGAGGAACTATATTTTCTTACTTTATTGCTGCCTTGATTTGCTCATATGTAGCCTTCTTCTCCAGTCTAACGGTGAGATCGACCACCGAAACATCAACAGTTGGCACACGGAAGGCCATTCCGGTCAATTTTCCATTCAGAGCAGGAAGAACTTTGCCAACAGCCTTAAAATAAATCAAGAAGGGGAACACAAGGAATTAATCATCTGATTTATCCCAATTAAATTTCAAAACGAATATAGAAAAGATTTATAGTTGGCCAATTACCTTTGCTGCTCCAGTGCTGCTGGGAATAATGTTGAAGGAAGCGGCTCTTCCACCCCTCCAGTCCTTGGCAGATGGTCCATCAACGGTTTTTTGGGTGGCTAAATATGAAAGGAGCATCATGAGTAATGAAGCAAAGAATAATTAGTAAATAAGCACAAGTAACTAATTTACCTGTCATTGAGTGAACAGTTGTCATTAGTCCTTCAACAATACCAAACCTATCATTAATAACCTGCAAGTTTAAAACAAAAACTAATGTAAGGCGTGTATGCATAAAAAGTGAAATTATAACAGGTAAGAGTAACCACAAACCTTAGCCAATGGAGCAAGGCAGTTGGTGGTGCAGCTAGCATTAGAAATGATATGGAGATCGGAAGTGTACTCCTTCTCGTTCACACCAACAACAAACATTGGTGCGTCCTTGCTCGGTGCGGAAATAATGACCTTCTTTGCACCACCCTGGTAATTCAACAATGCATGAAACGCTTCAACAACTAATAGCAAAGTTAAAGGAAATGCAGTAAATATTGTTATGAAAACAGACAATACAAATCAGGCATACATAAGAACACATATTAAAAGAATTGGTAGTACAGAACCATAGAAGCAAGGGGAGGAAACCTTTCTTCCGATTCAGAAAACGAATATTTGCGCCAGGAAATCACTTCACACGTACAATCAATTGAAAAAAGAGAGCTGAAGACATAATCAAGTCCTCTAAACTACTACATGTTCTATGTGTTCGTGTCAGAAGAACTTGGAATATATAATATAAAACATTAAACTATGAAGCCAGGAGTAACCCTGTTACCAATTAGGCACAAAATAAGTAAAAAAAAAAAAAAACAATAAAAAGAACATCTTGGAAAATTTGAAGACATAAAATGTATGAGCACCCGAATACACTCGATGATTATCTTTTTTTTCTTTTTCAAACCTTCAAATGAGCTGCGGCTTTGTCTTTGTCAGTAAACACTCCAGTTGACTCCACAACGTATTCAGCACCAGCCGAGGCCCATGGAATTTCTTCAGGGTTCCTTCAGACACAACACAAGTTAAGCACTTTACAGTTATACAACAAATTCACAGAAAACATATATCAAGCTAAAGTCCCAGTCTGTACCTGGTTCCGAAAACAGTGACCGGTTTGTCACCAAAGAGAAGAGTCTTCTCATCCTTAACCTTTAGCTCGCGGTGCTTCCATTGTCCGTGAACACTGTCGTACTTGAACATGTACGTCTGCAACAGCAAACTACCAACTTAAAACGCATATAGCTTCCACCAAACATGTAAATTGAAGCCAAAAAACACAGTATCATAATGTCATATCGACACAAACAAGAGATCGCACTCGAGATTTCCAGCCCACACAATCTTAAAACAAATCAAGCAAAAAAAAAAACATTTTAACCGTAAACATTACGCCGAATTACGACTGGGATTAACCTGCAGCACAGAGATCAATCCACAACTGCGGTTCAACGCAGTCAACTATAGGCTTTCACTGCTTACTACCAAGTAAAAAACAGCTAAGCAATTACCTCAAAATCTAATCTTTACAGTTAACAAAGTTTAGCAATCATACAAGCACATCATAAGCTAGTAAACATAATCATATAGCTAAACTTTAAAACAAAATCATCACAAATCTTAATAGATAAACTCATATAAAACCAGTAACAAAAACACTAAAAATGCACAAGAAAAGTACCATGTAGTCAACAGTGATGAAGGGATCATTGACTGCAACGAGCTCAACATCGTCTCTTTGAAGAGCAACCCTCGCCACCAATCGCCCAATTCTTCCAAACCCTTCATCAAGTCAAGTTAATTAGCTATAAAAAACGAATCTTTATATGTTAATTTAAAACCAAAAAAAAAACAAAAAAAAGCAAAAAATAAGATCAGTAAAGTACCATTGATTCCAATCTTGATCTTGCCTGAACTCATTTTGTAGAAATAAACAGAGGAGAGAAACGAAGGGGATAAAAGGTTCTAGAGAGTGTGTATTAGAAAAGAGAAAAGGGAGTACAGTGAGATATATAGTGGTGGGGAGAGAGTTTTATTTTAGGGATAATTATAGTTGCACCCCTGAGGTTTAGTGTAATTATAAGTACCTTCCCTCTGAGTTACATTCACCTCTTTTCGACCAAAAAATAGTAATGAACTATCAACTTTGCCCTTAGTCAACTTCTATTTAATAAATTTGGCACAGTTTTCTAATTTTGTTAGATATTTAATGAACGTTATTACCACCGATTAAATTTTAAAAATTAATCAATCCGCAATTGTAAGATTTTGGCAAAAAAATTAACGTTCAAGTTCTAGTTTGTGCTTTTTATATTTACGTTGCGTCTTGTACCATATTATGAAATTTTTTATTAATTAAGTAGCTCAATTCTGATATGTACACACATAATTAGTTTTTCCACCATTGAGGTATTCACATGTTATTTTTGCGCCAATAGTAATTTTAGACGGATAAAGATTTGAAAGATAGTGTAAGATTTCATATAGTTTTTGTTAATGACGTCGCTTTTAGATTTAAGAGAATAATAATAAAATTAACTATATAGTTCGACTTAGTGTTGGTTTTAATATTTTTTGAAACTTATCAGTTACTTTTATAATAAAACAATGTTAATCTTAAAGCTCTTAATTAATTGAAAAGGACAAAATTGAAAGTTTATTTATACTTTTGAGTTTGAGCCTGGAGGGGAGATGGTTGCAATTCCTTAAACTAGATGAGAGATTTCTATAATTACATCAAACTTGAGGGGTGTAACTGTAATTCCTCCTTTATTTTTTAATGATTATTGATGAGAGGCTTGAACAAATTAGAGCTTTTTTTTAAAAACAAATGTTGTGTGGTGTTGTTAACAAGAGTTGGTGAGGATTTTGCTTTGATATTAATAAATTATTGATGGGGAAACCGAGGTGTTGGATTGTACAGTGAGTGGTTGGACTGTGGGGTATAATAAGCACGGACTAAAAAGGATTTTAACGTACTTTCGGAAGAAAAAATAAAACATTACAATATTTAAGCTTCTGAAACGAAATATAAAGTTATTTTAACATGAAAAAGTTAATTTCCTATATATTTTTTCAAATTTTAATCAAACACTCTCTAAGTGGTGAAACCTTTTTATTTATTAATGTTTCAAATGCTTGCTGGAATAAACCTTTTATTTGTATTTTAGTATTGAAAAATATCTATTTAGTATTTATATGACTTTTGAGGATCACAATTCCAATTTAGGACGTCATTGTCCGATTGTTGCTGGACTTATTAGCAGGTGGAATAATTGGAAAAAGGAAAATGGAAGAGAGGACTTCGGTTTGCGTGAAAAGCAGATAACTCCTCTTTCAGTTTAAGTATGAGTATTTGTTACCAAAAAAAAAAAAAAACTCTAAAAAGGCCAAACTATTGATAATTAGCATTTCGCCCTAGGATATTTTATTTTTTATCTCATACTTAAATCAGCATTATGTTGGAGAATTTTACATATTTGGGCTCAAGTGAGTAAGCCCAAGTAAGTAAGTGTGTGTGAATGTTCATTGACTTATGCAAGTGTAAGGGACTTTGTCCCACATTGGAAAAAGACCTACAAATTCTATTGGTTATATTGAGATACCCAATTAGAGAGTGTAGTGAACTAGAAGATATGGGACTCCTCGCGCAGTCGTCGTCGTCTGTCTCGCGTCGCGTCGCGCGTGCCCCTGCCGGGAAGGCAGTAAATATCTTTTTGGGAGAAATTTATTTAATTATATTATTAAATAAAGTCAAAACGTTTTAAATGATGAATAAATTCCCTTGATTGTCTTTGGCTGTTACATATCTTTTCAGTTAGTTGGTCAGAATGGAACATGCATGAGTGGGGCAGATTGATAAGAATATGTTGTCCAACGACAAATGGATAAAATGACACCTATATTCCCTTAAATATATTGAAAAAGAAAAGAGAAAAATATAATAATAATAATAATATATAATAGACATACCATGTTCGCAAAAAACTATTTGCTTTGATTATTTCATGAAAAAATTAAAGTTAGATGAAAAAGTATAGGGCCGTGTGGACACGTAGAAGTGCTATACTGAAACTAATTAAAAACTGTATTCACCGCCTAGAAAATTAGAATTATTAAAAAAAACGCAGAATGAAATTACTCAGGAACAAAAATAAATTCATAAACACAAACTAATTAAAGACTAAATTAAAAAAGTTGCTAATATATATAAGTGAATACAAAAGACCATATTTGCAAGTTATATATAAAGTAAGGACCATTTAAAAAAAATGAAATAGAAATAAAAATGCTATATATATAAGTACGTAATTTACAAGTTGAAGCTAGGATAAAATTGCTGATGTTCAGCGTGTTTTAAATCCGTGTTCAGCAGCTAACTACCTTTCGGTTCTAATATATTGCATAAAAGAGGATATCTCACGTGATATTTTCTTGCATTTATGATTTATCAACGTACTATGTAGGAGTGTGATATTCGTATATAAAGTATATATATCTTATGCGATATGTTTCAGTTACGTGAAAAAGTAAAAACGTTACATGCAACGATTTTAACGGCTTAATGCAAATGATCATGAGTAACAAGTTAATTCATCTATCTAATTTTTAACATCATCTCACGTAAATCAATTAATATTACTAGAAGCTTAACGCCACTAGATATTACATATGAGATTTGCTTGGAAGGCGGTTCAGATGCGAATTCCTAGGAGGGATAACCTGATGAGACGTGATAACCTGATGAGACGTGGTGTCATCCTTGATGAAAATAATTCCAAATGTCCTCTTTGTCGTGAAAAGCAAGAATATGTACCTCATCTTGTCTTGACATGTCGAGTAACCTACGGAATTTGGACTAATGTCTATAATTGGTTTCATATCAGCCTGGTATTTTTCGATAACTTGAAAGACCACCTTATTCAACATTGTGATGTTGGAGTCTTCGTGAAGACGACTGAGTGGAAAGCCATGTGGTATTTTGTTGTTTGGTCAATTTGAAAACTTAGGAACAACGTGATCTTCTGTTGCGCAACAATACGATAAACAGAAAATCACACACGAACGAAAAGTAAGAAAGACACGTTATATGTTTACCCAGGATTTTCACTATGTATTATGTTGTAGGATTATAATTACAAGATAGGCTATTTATATTAGGCATGTCCTGATATAATTTTACATGGACTCTATGTACGACAACCCAAAAAGGGTTAGCCCACCCCCCTTAAACCCCCAGCCAAATCTCTCGTGAGTTGGATCACGAAAATTAGTCTTGATTTATAGTACGTGCCCGAGGTCAACTTAGGCTCCACAACCCAACATCTTCAACAACGCTGAAGTAGATATTGCGGAAACTATGGAACTTATTAAAGTTAGAGCTTGGTTGTGGTTCAAGGCTAAGATCAAGGATTTTCCACACTCTTTTACTGTTTGGAGTAAGTGTTTGGCTAGTTGATTGCTTTTTGTAACCATTATACACATTATTTTGTAATTCTCCCTATTTTAATATAATATTTTGTTTGGTGATCAGCAAATCATATATTTCTATAATTCACCGTGCCTCGATCGGGACATAATACTTGCTATATATATAATTAATTTACAAAACTAATACTCAGCATACGACATGAATATTTTGAGCTATAAAATAATTGAGTAAACCAAGAGAACCAACCCTTTCAATCTAGGTGATGTAACTCTAAGTCACATAGAGAAACAATTAGAATCAACTCAGAAAAGCAAGACTAGACACTCGACTCAATATAGAATAATTTCTTAAGTAATATGCTTAAGACTCGTGTTTACTTTTGATGTACTCGCGTCTATTTATAATGATATGTTGCGTTCATCATTTGAGTACACTTTTGGAATGTCTTCCGTCTTCTATATGTATTTTGATGATCACTTCTCTTGATTATCTTTATTCACTTTTTTTATATATCTTTTATTAATTAACCCTTATTCAAATAGTTTTAGCCGTTCAAGCTCTTTGAAACTTGCAAACGTACACCAACTAATATTGTAAAACTAGATTAATAGATGAATAAAGAAAAAAATGTTAAATAAAAAAGACAACACATACATAAGTACACAATCACAGTATTGTCCAACGATGTAGTTACAACTTACAACACCTTCGTACAACACACACACACGCTTACTTTTTTTTTTTGAGAGAAACACACGCTTACTTATTCAAGGTTACATGACAAGTGAAATAAATGGATATACGTGCAGATTACTAAGGTCATATGTGTAGCTTGCCAAAACGGTAAAGTGATGAAGTATAAAGAAATATTATCCTCTAATGTGGTTCAAAGTACAACAATAGAATATATATATTGAAGACAATCCGCGATACAATGTGCTAAATACCAGACCGAGGTTTGTCAGTTTTCACATTCTACGACTACTACAATTAATTATTATTAAGAACAAAAAAGATAAAAAATAAAATCCAAACTATCGGCCGTATATTATTTCTTTAATTGATGTTCCCTTAAACGTGGCGGTATCTAAGACGAGGAGGCCATGTGTTTTGGTGATGCTGAACTGTGAATGGGCCACGTACTCTTAGTTCTGGAACTTCCACCACCGTAGGTGTGTGTAATAGATCCTGTGACGTGCCCCAATTTCAGATATTAAGTATTTTCATGCTACTCTCTCCATTCTCATTTGCTGCACCATCCTGGTCCCACTTCTTCTGGATGTAGCATACTGCTATCAAGTAAATTGCAACCCCCATACTGCTATCAAGTAAATTGCAACCCCCCCCCCAGGTTATGTCTTAACCGGCAAACAGATCCATATGTTGTTTTTATTAGCAAATCGCCCCTTTTTATAGTTAATTAACAAACCCTTCTTCTAAAGACCACATTAACCCCATTTCGTACTAAAAGTATCTTGTATACAATCAGTGCATGATAATGAGGTGAAAAAAAAAATTAATAAATTATTTCTCTAAATAATTGTAGAGTAATTACGCAAAGTCATTCACCTTCGCATTGTACTAATAAACTAATTAACGACACAGCCTCACATCATCTAATAATCTCTCATCTTATATGCACAAATCAAATTGATACAATAAATATGTCATCGCACAACCTAGCAAGTTCCCTATATGTGTTACAAATTACTTAGCGAACACCCCTTCTAATATATATTTATGTTGGTATAATCGTTTTAAATGGAATAAAACCACTTAATTTACCCCTATATTATTGGACATATGAACCTATTGAAAAGACAAGGTCATCGATCACTTAATATTTCACTTAGTACTCAACAAAACATCCAACAACACTCAGAAAATGTGAAATTATTTCATACAACTGTTGTATTGCTGACGTGGTGTAACCGCGATCAATACACGGTTTGGAAGAAGTGATGGGGGTGGTTAATTCCTAAATTATAGGAAAATTTAAATCTTTATTAAATCTGAGTCATTAGTTGCAAGTTGCAACACGTCACCAATACAACAGATACATGAAATACTAGAAAGGAAGATGGATGTTTAGTAAAATACCAAAAATGACAAGGGTTATTCGTCAATTAGAAATAACTCGGGTTACTTTTTGCAATAAACTGAACCCTTCTTTCTCTAACCTGGGACCGCCTAGGTTGATTGCCACGTCTCAGTGTCCACCAATCACCTCTCAGACCTCAAACTACCTTTATCTCATACGTGCCAACCCACCCTTGCTTCCCCCTATAAATCAACACACTGCTCCACTACCTGAGTAACAACAATATTAAGACCTATTCCTTCCCATTTTAGCAAAGCAAAGAAAATACCCCAACAACACGGCTGCTCACCACCTACTGTCACACACAAAAATAAAAAAATGGAGCAAAAAGGTGGCTGCTGTATAGCTAGGTACTCCGCTAGTACCGGCATATACGACATGTCCAACAAAGTCGACAGAATAATGCTCAAGTTCCGTCCCATAGCCCCCAAACCCGCTGTTTCCGCCACCGCCTCTCTTTCCGGGGGCGGATCTAACTCCACCACCCCGGAAAACAGTACTGATCAGCCTTCTCTCAAGACCACCACCGCCGGCCGAGGTCGAAAAAGAACAAGAGTTACCAACAAAGAAACCGCTTCCGTCAACAAGCGGTGTAGGAAGAGGAAATCATCGTCGTCCTCAGACGACGGAGATACGAGGAACGTTGTCAAGACGCTGTCGTTGCTTCCCGAAGTTCCCGTCAAGAATAATAACTACCCCAAGTGGCTGAGTTTCGCTGATCCATCTGTCGAGATTGAGAGGAAGGTGGTGGTTAGGTCGTGGGTGAAAGTGGAGTGTTTAATGGGAGATATAGGGTTGTACGGTGGGTTGGGGGGTACGGACCAGGAAAGGGTGCTGGCCTTGGACCGGGACACGTGTCCGGGCTTCGTATCGGACGGTGTGAATGGGGTGAGATGGATGAACGAGGCGTATAAGAGGATGGTGGGTGGTGAGGGTGGACAGGGACAGGTGGATGTGGTGGCGGAGGTGTTGATGGGGGAAGGGGTGGTGGTCCCCAGTGGGTGCGGGGCGTTCACGTGCCGTGTGAGAGTGGTCACGTGCGGGAAGGGGAAGGGTGGTTGTCAAACGGTGCCGTGTGATGTGTGGAGGATGGACTGTGGAGGGTTTGCATGGAGGCTTGATACCAAAGCTGCACTCTCTTTGGGGTGCTTTTGAAATTATTGTATTCTAGTGGTCCCGAATTGTAAATATAGTGCTCTCTTTTGTTTTCTGTCACGTACGGGACATTTAAAAGTGTGTCCTTTAATTTGGTTGGGATTGAGAATCCATATACGAGATTAAACGACGGTTCCGGAAGTGGATCTGAGGGTTTTCTTTTTCCTTTTTTTTTTTTTGCTTTTTTGGTTTTTGGATTAGATAGGGTTTTCTTTTTGTATATATATCAGTAGTGTGAATATTATGTAAGTTTCTTAATTTCGACAAGTTGTTTTTTCAGTTTTCGAGCTTCGTATTGTTGCAGTTATTATCAATATCGTGGTGCATGTGATTAATCGTGCTTTTATCTATTTTAATTCTGTTTTATTTGGCAGAGTTCGTGTGAGAATTTAAACCTTCGGTTGAAAAAAAATAAGAATCAATCTAATTTGTCGGCAGACGCATTTATACGTAACATTACTTGTAATTAGAAATTAATCTTGTAAGACGACGTTGTAAGAAGAATAAAAATATTTATTAGTTTTATAGTTTCACAAAAATCACCATTTACACAACAGAAATTTCTTGTGAGATTTTCCGGATTAGAGATGGAGAGAGAATGTTGGTTGTTTGGTAAGAAAGCTGCAATAATAATATTAACTGGTGGTGTGTGTAAATGTAATGGAGAAAGGAAGGTATGGGTGTTGGAGATTTTGGGACACATGGATGATCATCACATGCACGTTTCTTTCTTTCTAGGTCGACTATGATCATGAGTTTCTATTATTCTTTGTCCTTTATTATACTTTTCTTTTGTCTTTATTTCGTCATTATCTTTGGCTACATATGTCTGCGGTGATGCTTCAAACTCCAATCCACTGGTTCCAGCCCGCTTCATTCCATTGATTAAGAAGATCTTTTGAGATTGACTTTTTAGATCTTGTGGGTGTCGACGATCGAACGCCGTATATATCATAAGTCGCATAATTTGTTTTAAAGTTCCAAAAATATATATCCAATAATTGGAAAGGATGAGTCATAATATAAGAATAATTATAATGAGGGATTAAGGGGTACGTATTATGTATACTCTGAGTCTCTGATACACAGACGACAACAAACAAATACATATCGGTACGTTATATACGTGTATGTGGCAGAATTACACAAACATATAGATATATATATATATATATATATATATATATATATATACATGCATATGTAAATAACAGTATAAATATATTCGTAAATACCAAATACAGTCTTGCGTACAGATATACATGCATGGGTTATAATCATTATATAGGTATGAATCACCGCATAATAGTAGTACTTAGCTTATATATCTCGGTTGATAACTTGATACAGTTTGTCCGAGAATATTTGGTTGGAAGTACTCTGTTCAATGTGTGCATACGTCTTGTAATTAAGTCATATACTGTACATGTGATATTTACTTCAGTACGATGTTGCTTTAATTATTTGTATATACATAATATAACTGTTGTCTATATACTATATATCCTTTTAGCATAGAAGATGCTGATCAAAAACAAAAAAAAAAGATAAAGATAAAGGTGTTGCTCTTTTTTCTTTTTGATAAATAAGGTTTGCTTTATTAAATTAAGAAGAATCAACTTCATTTAGAATTTATATTTATGTAACTACAAGCTAAGGGGAAAAAAAAAGTAAAAAATAGTGTCTCTAGTAGTTACTGTTCGAAGTATGGGTGGCAATATGGATCTGTTTATATGGATCATCTATATTTGATTCAGATTTATAGAACTGGATTGATATAAGGTTGAGATGTATTCCAATTCAACCAGAAGCAGATCCAAAGTCAACTTTAAATATCAACTCAAACTAGATCTCTATTAGTTTTTAAAAACTCAATTTACGTAAAAAATATACACTACACAAAAAACACATTACGCCCAAAATTCATGGAAAAACACGCACTACACCTAAAATGCACACTACGGCCAAAATTTACCAAAAAAGATACACAAGATACACGATACACGTAAAATTCAAAAAATATATTTTGTACTGTATATTTTTAGAAACTCGTTTTCGACACGTGATACTACTTTTTCGAATGAAAACGATAATCGAAGCCTTACATAAGACTAAAGTCTTACGTTAACGTGATTTTTGCCAAATTCCAACGTTTGGAGGGTGAAAACGTCGTTTTTCTATTTTTATCGGGCCTTTTTTTTGTCAACGAAGTCCGTTTCCGACAACTGATACCACTTTTTCAAGCGAAAACGACCATTTAAGCAAAACGTAAGAATAAAGTCTTACGGTGACGTGATTTTTGCCAAACTCCAACGTTTGGATGGTGAAAACGCCATTTTTCTATTTTTATCGGGATTTTTTTGTCAATGGAGCCCGTTTTCGACAAGTGATACCACTTTTTTAAGCGGAAACGATCATTTGACCAAAATGTTATGACGACGTGATTTTTGCCAAATTCCAACATTTGGGGGGAGAAAACGATATTTTTCTATTTTCAACGAGACTTTTTTTTAAGGTTATGGATTTTTATTTTTTGTGAATTTTGGGGGTTATAGATTATAATGTATTTTATAAAACTTTAGAGATATTTGACTATTTGAACAATTTTAAAAGTTTAGGTTGAGTTGAAATTGGGTTGAGAATTTCAACCTAAGAAGTTATTGTTAGATTGAGAAAAAGTTGATGTTGATTGAAATTGAGTTGAAGTTGATATAGGATCCATATTTGTGAATCCAATATAAGCTCAATCCTATCTCAACTCAACATTTTGAATCTCAACCAGATTAAACTAATTGAACCATATTGACACCCCTAATTCGGAAAGGTATAAAATGATGACGTTTAATATGTGGTTCGAGTCTCTTAGTCAACCAAACATTCTACGCCAAATTAACGCAAGCTCTCTATTATTCTTTATGGATTAAACCACAGTTTTCGAAATGAGTAGTATATTTCCTTCAACTTTTTTCTTAATTTTATCTTAATTATAAATCATAAGTTGCGAAATTAATTTTTAAATTTTAGTTTTAGGGATTGAGATGTAATCGAACGGGAAGAAAAACAGCTCTTTATTGAGACGGGGGTTAATTAAATCGGAATAAAGCCCCATGTTTACAATTCAAATTCTGGAGAAAACCAACTTTCAACTAAAGAAGTTTTCGGACTAATGAAATTTGAACCTTTTCCAATACGTCAATGGACAAGTTGCGAAAAGATAAAAGATTAGAAGATAACATTTAAAACACCTTATAATTTTAGTTGAGGCCTTGGTATTTTATAAAGTAAATCCAGATCTATGTGCAGATGTAAATATTCCATTTAATAAAATATTAGCACATCGCACATGACAAGGCTTAAACTAATAGTGAATCAAAATCAAATTAACCAGATACAATACAACCTTCAGTATACAGTATTGAAACAATAAATTTAATTATTTGACAAAATTTAGTTTTTATACTTGGTCAAATTATGACCAACGTTAGTTGCAATGCATAGCACTCCCAATGTACATGTTCCTACCTATGGGCCAACCTGGACAAGTGCAAAATTCATTTTCTCATGCAGTTAATCATTGTGTCTGAAAACTAATCCTCAAAAATGCCTTCATCCGATAATCTAATAGATTCAGTGCCGTTAACATGAGGCTGGTCGGGTTCACCATCAGCAACACTCGGAGCCCCCAAGATACTGTAGTCAAATTCGTCGTCGCTGTCATCATCATCGTCCTCTGTGTCTGACTCATCTTCATCGTCGT
This sequence comes from Linaria vulgaris, assembly GCA_948329865.1. Lineage (NCBI taxonomy): Eukaryota > Viridiplantae > Streptophyta > Magnoliopsida > Lamiales > Plantaginaceae > Linaria > Linaria vulgaris. The sequence continues at coordinate 83,449,435 of OX415253.1, forward strand.
ACTCTTTGGGCTTGATTCCTAGAGCTTCTCTCTCCAATTGCTCCTTAACGGCATCTTCGTAAGACATTTCGTACCAAACAGTACCTTTCCCAACAATGGATTTGTTGTGGGCATCCGTCATGCGCTCTTGCTTGCTCTTCTCGGAATTCTTTGGTTCGCCCCAGTAGTCGTAACGATACAAAGGATTATCAGGGTCGTATTGGTCTTTTCCAAAGTAGCTTGCGTCGACATAGCGACCAGGCTCCTCTAATGGAAGCCCAAGCGCCTGACGGCTACAAGTTGATAAAACAGGGATTAGATACAGAATTACTTGGATGTGTTGAGTGGTAATTTACATAATGCTATTAAAAGTATGTTAAGTGATAATTCATATCGGTTTTTATAAGCGGATTAGTAATAGACCATGAGATGAAGGCAACAGACATGAAATACCAAGAGGCTGATCTCGTAGGTACAATAATTTTTTGTTATTCCATCGATGAAACCGACACCATGTTTGCATATAATTAGTATTCACAATTTTGTCGTGCATTGATATCATAGTTCTTTAAATGGTGTTGCAAAATTTTGACGACAAGTTCGAATAGAATCATCCAACAAATGTGCTCATGGCTTTTGTCGAAGAACAAAAAGCTAGAGGATCAAGTAGAATGATATTATGGATTAAGGTTTACCCATTTCGAAATGCATTGAACACAATAATATCAAATCTAACTCAAGAATTTTAAATCATATGGCAAGAGGCAAGGTTCAGATAAGCCAGTAAGAGCTCCAGAGCTTATAGATGGCACGGTATGTAGTGAAGGTAGGCAACTCAACGGAAACCTTATAAGCAACTAGGAATGAACATAAAACTTTTTGGCTGAAGGAAACATACCAGCTTATGTCACGGAGGAGAGTTTCTCTTTCTTCAAAAGATCGCCGCCAATGGATAAGGTCATATTCATCCATTTCCTCATTTCGCCTTAACTTGGCAATTTTGTACTTCTCTCCTCTTTCGCATGCTTCTTTCTTTTGTTTCCAGTGGAGCTAAATAAAGAAAAGTTAGACATCTATAAGGCATTTTCAAATACTTGAGAAACTTTACGGAGCTAATCATATGGATTCTGCAAAGCTCCGTCCGTAACAGATTATTATGTGACGCAGACTTTTTATCGGCATGGTATGCTTTAGGACAATATCAGATGCAAGATCAACTTACTCTAGTAGACGAATGCAATTCATTAGACCTTTGCTATATATATAAGAAGTTGAAAACTAAAACTTAAACTATTCATAATGATCATAGGCTTCAGATATCTAGTACCAAGAGGCTTCATGACCTAGCATAAATTTGACTTAGAGAGAAGTCCCCAACCATTCACTAGTTCCTTTTGTTTTTCATTGATTGATAATCATCATATTCTTTTCATTCCTTTTCTTTTGTGAATTACTTCATTCCACTGCCATCAAGGAGTTTATGTGCATGATTCATCTGATTTGAGAATCAGAATAACGCTTCAGTTGTCAAGGCATGTTTCCTGCACCACCGCCCTATCAACTACGGACAAAATTCACAACAGTTACCCATTTCTTGGATGGGTCTACTAAACCTTTGCTCTTAGTCAAACTGAAGCAAATTGAGTATAAACGCTAAAGAACTTAAGCCTTTACAAGGGCAGAATTTACTGATATAGATCATGCAGTGACCAACCTGACGCTCGGCAAATGCAGCTTCCAAATCAAGTTCTTTCACACTTGTTTTCTGCAGGTGCATAAGCATTGTCAAACAAGTAATTCAACAGCAAAACCATGCAAAAATAATTACAAGAAAATTACCAATGTCGTTCTGGGAAGTAGTGATTTCTTAAAATAAGCTTTCCCATGCTCGACACTGTTCTCTTCATCAAATTCTTCGTCGTCGGTCAACTCTGTCAATTTTTTGCCTTTATATTTATCAGGATTGGCCTCCATGTCATCCAAAATCATTTGTTCAGCGTTATGTATCTGCCATATCTACATTGGAAAAGAACCGAAAATTAATGGAGACGCGCCTCTTTATAGTCCAAAGAAATTACAAAATGGATGTACTACCAATGGTAAGACATAAAAAATCAATATTTAGTATGAGCAACTGTGAACATGCTTGGAAAGTAAGAAACTAAAAAATAAAACAAAGATTGGGTCTTCGCCGCCACCCTCCACCCTAAAAAAGAAAAATTATTTCTTGCATGTGTCGCCACTAACGATCAAGATGATGGCATTTTCTCAAATTATAGGTATTAACCGCCACATGCTCCCATCCCGACCATGTGATGTATTTACACCAACAATCAAATTGTTGCACCTGTAATCGTGTAACGGTAGCACAAAACTAAAAAAGACCTCCAATTAACCGTCATTTTTATGAAAATTTCAGAAACAACTCAAATGCACGTAGATACTGTTAAACCCCCAAAATTTCCAACGGCTCCACAAGCCATCCCAAATTTGTTGTAAAGTGGACCCTTCAGCATAAAACACGACAATAATTGAAAGATTAAAAAATAAACGACTCACAGATTTTACGTGGAAAACCCCAAATTATTTTAGGGTGAAAAACCAGAGGCAAGGTAGAAGAACTTCACTATGAGTGTAAAATAGGAACTACAACTCTCAAACTTTTACCCTAGTAAAGTCGCACAAACTCTCTATTTTTTCCTCACACTTACAACTCATTAAACCATTCTTTATATAATGAATTGCTTACTAATGATATAAGAGAAAGATGAATTGTTTTGGGATGAGAAAATGGCCGGATGGAGCTTGCCTTTTATTGGCCAATGAAAGGAGACAATCTCATAGCAAAACCGTGTTTTCATCAATTCTTTAACATGGCAATTGGATGACACATATATTTTAATCCTTTGCCAACAAAGGCACATGGTTGCCTTCATGAATGAAGCACATGGAAAGCCTTCACATTCATGTTGCTTACGTTTCCACCTCGCCCTTCATGTTGCTTACGTTTCCACCAGACCACACGAGGACCGACACTGAACAAACTTATACCAGAATGTTGGCAGCACATTGGTGTGCATGTGTACATGAATGTGAAGGCTTTCCATGCGCTTCATTCATGAAGGCAGCCATGTGCCTTTGTTGGCAAAGGATTAAAATATGTGTCATCCAATTGCCATGTTAAAGAATTGATGAAGCCACGATTTTGCTATGAGATTGTCTCCTTCCATTGGGCAATAAAAGGCAAGCTCCATCCGGCCATTTTCTCATCCCAAAACAATTCATCTTTCTCTTATATCATTAGTAAGCAATTCATTATATAAAGAGTGGTTTAGTGAGTTGTAAGTGTGAAGTAAAAATAGAGAGTTTGTGCGACTTTACTACGGTAAAAGTCTGAGTTGTAATTCCTATTTTACACTCATAGTGAAGTTCTTCTACCTTGCCTGTGATTTTTCACCCTAAAGTAATTTGGGATTTTCCACGTAAAATATGTGAGTTGTTTATTTTTCCGTCTTTCAATTATTGTCATGTTTTATGCTCTATCCGAAGGGTTCACTTTATAACAAGATTTACCACAATCACTTATTCCCTTAAACTAATTCAAACTGATTGACTATTTTAAGCATCCAAAAAATGTGATCCAAGTACTCCTCCAAGTACATACTGAAGATAAGACACTAAAGTGTATATTCAAATTTGGACACTAAGGTAATGTCTGCGTTGAAACAATAGCATTCACTAACTCCAATTTGAATAAATACCCAGAAGAGAATACCTTTTCAACAAAAGGGTGATTTGATAATAACGGTTCCTCTTCCCATTTGATTCCGGGATCTTTTCTAGGAATAGGAGGTCTTCCACAATCGCGCTGCAGAGTAGTAAAGACAAATACATTAAAATAAAACCGAAAGCAAGCTTGATCCCAGAATGAAGTATTCATAGAGAAACTTTAGGTATAATCTTTAAACTCAACAAATCCAATAGTTGTGCCCAGGCTGAAAAGAATTTTTGGAACACTATGGATATGCTTGATCATCCAGAATATTCAGAAGTACTTGTCAAATGCATAGCAAACGTATCACTAGTTTAAAGTTTTACTATTTATTTTAACCTGTATATAAGTATAAATGCAAAAAGCAAGATTGTCAGGTATGTCCTTTTCCACCGTCCATCTTCTGAGGCCACAATAACCCCAGAAGATTAAGCATCAATTGCAATTTGTAGATAACGTTAAGAAACCTGGTTGTGATTTGTAATGGACTCTAAGAATGTTACCTCACTCCATGTTTTTAATGTCTGTGTAGAACTTCAACTGTAAAGCAAACGTTCTCAACTTGAATAGTTAACGTCTATGGATCATCATGTCGATTTTCACGGAATGATAAATAACTATAAGTGTCAGTGGCACACAACTCAAGAAAATGAAAAATCTAATTTTGCGAAAGTATTGCAGAGTTTGATAATTGATGTGTCATTAGTGGATGTATTGAAAGCAAACTTTAGCTTGATGCCCCGTAGAGAGCAGTTTACTCACGCGTAACTCGTCTGGGTTGTCTTCCCGATGGAATATTGGAGGAAAATCAAATCTATTGAAGCTGCAAGCATAAAATCAAAAACATATGAAATCAGTGATAGGTGCATATGTAACCAGTACCCACAACTACTTTAACAGGTATGTAGAATTCCAGAGTTGAAAGTTAAAGACCTATAAGAAAGAACAAATTTCATATCTAATGACGCGTGAAATTCATACTAAACAGAAACTGGGAATTTGAGAAGTAGAGGCGGGCATACATTAGATGGTCTATGTTGGGCTGCACAAAGCGTAGCTCTATTGGAAATCGAAAGCGATAAGGATCACGTTTTGCCTGCAAATGGAGGAACATATTAAAATATATCAACTTAGCATGTCTTTATTCAAACATTGGCGGTTCAAAATCTAAAATACAACCACAGAAGTTTTCCACTAAGTGATTCCCATAAAGACAATATGTCATTTTTCCTGAACAAGTAAACAAAGACACCTATTGAGCTTCATAATGATGAGTTCTACAAGTGAAACGCCACTTGTTTCATTCTGTGGTCAATTATAACTTTAACTCTCTAATGATGCTTGATTCATTAACCAGCTTCGTAGTTTACATGTCATATCACCAAATGGTTAGTGTTTTCACAGTATTTTCAACCTGCAAACTTCCTGTCTTCATTTAGTATCTATCAAAGCAACAGAACTGCGCTTACTGTTTAGAATTACTGTCATCTATACATTTCGGGAACAAACGACAGAAAGTTACAAGGCAAATTACATTCCTATGATTTTTGATTGTAGTTCCTGCCTTGACATTTAGACATTATTTTGAATATTATCACAATCTTGCCCTGCAATACTCCTTTCTTTGGTTTACCATGGAATGATAGATCTTCTTGGTGGACTTTTAAGATCTTCACGTAAGACATAATAGTTACCATTTAACATTCAAATAAACATCTGTCACATAAGCGAAGTTACATAAATAGAAAGCGAAGAGCCTAAATCAAGTAAATGGCTTTGGTTAAAGATAAAGAATAACTATAGGAAGGCACACCAGAATTTCAACAATGACGTGCATGCCAACTTTGATGTGATGGCGGATCCAATACCAGTCATTACGCTTTATAGGAACACACCTGAAATGCATTAACTAAACTAAATTATCATTATTTTCAACATAGGCTTGTGATGGAAAGATGGGACAAAAAATATAATTAAAGTTTTGAAGGGAAAGACATGTAATGTAGCTTAGTTTGACAGGAAAAGTTAAATGAATATTTTTATCCAAGTCATGGGTTTTTTACAAAATGTACAGAACCTCAATCATTCAACAAGTTAATAGTAACATATGGTAACATCACGAAGAAGAGCAACTTCGTGAGTACCTCATTATGATGAATGAGATACTACTTGTAATGACACATCTCAAAGCAGGGTGAAACAAGAAGAATGGTATTTACCTATGTGAGTATGCAAAATAAAGAAAACACAACCTAACAAATTTTAACGCAAGTTGAAATTGGTGAAGCATACACAGCCTAAAATGCCGCAGTGAGCAACCTAGAAAATGATAACTGCTACCTCAGATGAAACCAACACTTGCATTACCTTGAAAGTAGTGGACTGAGTTTTTACACACACACATACACTTTAAATGATGACATTACTTCTTCTTTACCAATGCCACTTAATAATGGTTATGGAAAAAATGCTATGGAATAGAATTTTTGGTTTCTACAGGAATCGCACAAGGTAATCCTTTTTATAAGAATTTCTAGGATATCCTTGCCAAAGGCACACTAAATTGGTTTCTTAATTCAGGTTTCATTTGCATTTGTTAATTGACATTTCTCGACTTTATCTGATACTGTTGAAACTGAGCTCAATTGCGACGAAAAAAAAAAGGTTATAGCAATATGGCATGCAACTCAGAGTTAGCTTCATAAAACAAAAACAAGAATGAAGAAAGAAAAAAGAGCATACCCATCATGTACGCCTCCAATGTCGACAAATGCTCCTTGATAAAGATGTACAGCAGTAACTTTACCTAAACAGATCTAAAAAACAGAAATATTATTACTGATAGCAGTCGTAACTAGCATCAGCATACTGATAGCATTAGAAAACATCAAAGAAAATTATAGGAGTTAAGTCATATCACACTCCCAAGAATACAAGTATATATGCTTAAATGACATATCAAATCAATAGAGTAAGTGCATGACAGAAATAGCACGAAAAAGTGGTGGAGATATTTATTCCTCATTTATTGAGGAGAGCTAGGTAGAGGCATGAACCGGAAAGAAAACAGAAGTTAAGCACCATAACTCAAATCGTGCGGTACAATTACTTAGGGCAACATGCAAACATGGGACAATTTCTAATTTAAACAAGGACAACAAAAAGTAAGAGTTGAGGTGTGGATTCAAAAATTGAATAAAAAACGCAGCTAGCACACATACACATGCCCACCGGCACGCAAGCAGAGAAAGAGAGATGAGAATGAACTTACTTGTCCTGGGTAATAAAATGGAAGCTCAAACTGCAGTGACGCCAAAAAAATAACAGAGAAACTAAAGTCAGTTAATTCATCATCATGAAAGGTAATACAGCCAATACATAAACATTAAAAATGGTTAAAGCGCATATTTCATCTTACCATTTCCTCTTTGTAATCCTTTCCCCTTTTCCTCCTCCCCGGATAATAATCTTGGTCATGCTGCAAAGATAACAAACACCACTTGATAAACCTCCAAATGTATATTTACAGGTTATCTTCTAACTCAAAAAGCTCTTTCCTAGTTGTAGCAAGGATACATGTGTTATTCTTTTACTCCTGACCCCACCAGATAATCTCCAAGATTTCACACTCATAATGAACGCCAAACACTGAGCACATATTCATTTGATAATTCCCTAAACACCAAACGAGCCAACAACTTCTAAATTCGAAAAGTATAAAGATTACAAATTTATTCAGTGACTGACTATGCGCAGTGAATCAATAAAGCGACCCTACACGAAAGCCTATATTCAATAAACAACCTGCATTTCTCCAACTTCAAAAACAAGATTTACATCAAATTCATTAAAACACCAAATTAACCTTATAAGACTCTTCCTCCAGCCGCTCCCGATTCTCCGCCACCCACTCATGATACTGCTTCAAGAACACATTATACCTATCCATACACATCTCCCCACTCTCCATCACCACCCCTTCCTCCTCCACATTCCCATAATCCACATTCGCCTTCGAGAAAATCCTATGCGCCCCACGAATAAACTCCAGCTCCTTCTTATCCACATGCCACCCCCTCGGCGGCCAATCCCTCGGTGCCACGTGCGCCAACACCGTCGGCCCGCTCCACAACGTCTCCAATTTCTCCGGAATCTCCCCCCTAATCTCGAACTGCTTCGCGTAGTACTCGTCCTCCGTCAACCCCATTTCGGCAATCTTCTGCTTCCTGTACTTGGGGCTCAGCATCTTGAAAGCCTCGATGGATTCAGGGGACTGGAGGGGCACCTCTTCGCCCTCGTTAAGCGATTTTCGGGCGAAATCGGCTTCTGGGGTGAGGATTTCTTCCCATGGGGCCCAACCCCTTTCGACCCAGTTCTTGCGGCGCCATTCTTCTTCGGATTCTTTCTGTTTGGGGCCGAAGGAGGAGAGGAAGGTGTCGTCGTCGCCGACGGGGTACTCGTCGGAGGAGTAGGCGCGGATGGTGGTGGTGGCTAACGGCTTGTTGTTAGATGGGGAGAGGAATTTGGAGGGTTTAAGGAAGGTTTTTGAAGGGAGGGGGAGGAAGGTTGAGAAGAAAGGGGAAGGGGATTGGAGTGTTTGCATTTTGGGGGGTTTAAGGAAAGTGTACACAATGTGAGGTGGGTTTTATACCAGTAAAGGGATAAAGTTAGTTTTGTTAGTTAATGTCTTAATGGTGGTTTTATTTATAATCTGACCCTTATATTGTTTTTGTTAGCATTTCATGACTACCTATGCTACGCTCAATTAGACTAGAGGGATACCCGGATACAGATGCAACACAACACGGGGACGTTGATATAGATTCTTAAAACGAGTTTCTACTACTTGGTGTGCTGGATACGATGACAGACACGCGAACGCGATACGATACGACAGGCATTAGTAGGTTTTTAAAGTGTGAGCGCATTTTGTATAGGTCTATATCTGGTAACAAAACGTAAAATTTTAGTGCGTTTTTTGTGCGTAAATGATTAATATTGTTGAGTTTGAATTGTTATGTATATATACTTTAGGGATAAAAGCATCAAACCCCGCGAACTATACACGTTTTTGCGACTTGCTCCTTAAACAAACTTTATCATCACTTTTCCCCCTAAACTATGCACTTTTGTGCGATTTGCCCCCTCAATACATTTTTGGTCGAAATACTCCCCGTTCGAGGTGTTTTTTTCCCTACTTTTTGTCATCAACAACTAAAATATATCTAGTACAACACATATGAGTTGGGTAAAGGGGAATATTCCGGCAAAAAATGGTCGAAATATACTGAAGGGCAAATCACTTTTCCGACCATTTTTGGTCGAAATACTCCCCGTTCGAGATGTTTTTTTCCCTATCTTTTGTCATCAACAACTAAAATACATCTAGTACAACATATATGAGTCGGGTAGGGGGAATATTCCGGACAAAAAATGGTCGGAAATGCACTTAGGAGGCAAATCGCACAAAAGTGCATAGTTTAGAGAAAAAAGTGATGATAAAATTTGTTTAAGGGGCAAGTCGAAAAACGTGTATAGTTCAGGGGGTTTGATGTTTTTATCCCTATACTTTATTATCATAAAATTGATGAAAATTTATGTATTGTTTTTCGTAAACAAAAGATGGTGTGATTTTTCTCATTATGATTTTGAAAAAATAAGTATGAGATAGGATTATGATTCTGGTTGAATACACACACTTGTAATGTAAAAAAGTTTTATTCCACAAAATGGTTAGTTATCAATTATCAACTTTAAAAAAAAAGGGGGGGGGGGGGGGGGGGGGGCGGGGGGGTATTTGCGTAACAATATCTCTCGCCGATCAGAGATAGCCTGGGGTAATTTCTGTAATTGACTCATAATTTTCTCCAATTCTTTTTTTCCCCCTCCTTTTTACCCTTTTTCCTAATAGTGTGGACTTGGAACATGAGATAGATTGTATAGTGCATGCATGTATAAAAAAAAGTATGTACTGTTTAAAACATGTTGAGGTGTCAATCATTGCTTTAAATAAAACATGTGTGCCTAATTAACTTATCTTAAAATTATTAAATTCTCAAGTACGTTAATATTGTCAACCAGATTTTCCCCTTTTTTAAGATTGTAAGGTGGTGTTTGTAAATTATTAAAAAAATGTATAATCAGCTTTTTATGTGAACAAGTGATTTTGGGGTATTTGCAAATCCAGCTTTTTCGGTTACAAAATTTGTTTAGCTGAAAACACCCACAATCTTAAGGTTTGTTTGCAAACTCTAGTGGAAAAGTAGAAGTTCACAATTTTTAGTTAAGCCAAAAGCACTCTCACACCAGCTTGAAGATTGTGAGCTTTTTTAACTTAAAAAAAGTTTTGTAATCGAAAAAGCTAGATTCGCAAACACCCCAAAATCACTTGTTCAAATAAAAAACTGATTATAGCTGTTAACCCTAAAAAATAAAATAGAGGAGATCACTCCTACTCGGGAAAAATAATATATGGACAATACTATTGTCACGAGTACGTCCAATGAGATGTACCTATAAAGAAAACCCCTCGGAGGATATATGGACAATACTATTGTCACGAGTACATCCAATGAGATGTACCTATAAAGAAAACCCCTCGGAGGATATATGGACAATACTATTGTCACGAGTACATCCAATGAGATGTACCTATAAAGAAAACCCCTCGGAGAATTGCCCTACCTCTCGGTCACTGACCCGAAAAGGTTTATAAAAGCATCCGAGGAGAAACGCAAGCGTCCCTTGGAAAGTCAAACGGTGAATGAAAAACAGATATCAACACGGCATCGGAAAAAGAGCAAACCCCGATGGACCCGTATGACTCCGATATCCACCAAATGCGCCAAGAGGGACCAAGAGGGACCCCGAGTCCTATGAACTTACAAGAAAACTTCCTTGCTGAACACTCCTCGGAAAAAGCAACACTCGGACTTATCCGAGAACACAATTTTGGAAGAAGTCAATACAGGAACACCCAGTGAATACAGTCCGAGCACTCTGGTGAAGAAATTTCACTCTCAGTAAAGCAAAAACAGCCCTCGGACACAAGATCACAGTCCTCGGAAGTCATACCAAGTCCTCGGAGACCATGTTTCCACTCTCAGAGATCACTCCTGACTGTTGAAGAAAATACCCGAATCAAGAAGGAAAAACAAAAGCCCTCGGAAGAATAGCTCTATCAAAAACAGTCTACATCAGAAGCCCTCGGAGATATCAGAAGACACTAATCTAGTCAGCACTTAGTAGATAAACGATAAACATTATCCTAATTTTTACACCTGTATCAAGGTAACAACAACACCTGTCCTTATCAAAACACATGCACAGTGACACCTACCCCTACCAAAGTCTATATAAAGGGAGGTGATCAGTAGAATAAAAAAAAAAGAGAAAAAAAGCTGAAACAATTAAGCTTACTTACTGCAATCTATCACTCAAATACATAAGATAAAAAGAGGAGGAAATGTTCAGTGAATAAAGGAGGGGAATATTCTTGCAATTAATCTCAGTGTGTCCATCTCGCGTTGCCTTTGAATCACGGACAGGACGTTTCGACCCAAATAAATATCTTCCGTTAAATAGGGAATAATTCCAAACCCGTTAACAAAGTGGCGCCGTCTGTGGGAACGTCACAGCATCTGTCTTCGAGAGAATTCAGGCACACGTCAGCTAGGATGGATGGTCTTTTCGAAAATGACAACCTTCCTGTCCTGAACAATGACTCAGAAGAAACTTTGTCCAATTATGAATCAGGTACAAGAGATTTTATTAGTATTCCCCGATCTGTTTATGAAAGACTTATATATGCTGAAAGAACACCCTGGAGGGATGATCCCCCCGTACGTACGTCCCCTGTTCTATCCGAGAACGAAGATCTCCCCTCGGAAGAAGATGGACCTCCGAGGACATGGAACCCAAATTGGAATCCTTGGCGACAGACACCCCGACAAAGTCCTCGAAGACATGTATGTCGTGAAAGGACTCCTGTGAGGGGTCCGGTAGGAATTTCTCGCCCTTCAGAGTATCGAGGAGAGGTTGAACGTTCCTTATGGGGAATGATGGATGATTTACGAAAAGAGTTAGGTGATCTCAAGAAAGCCATGGCTCCCGAGGAAGATCCTACGTTCAAGACCTCTCCTTTCATTCCCGAGATTGCTTCAGCTTCTATCCCCTCGGGGATGCGACCTGTTAATATCTCGCTATATACCGGGGAAGCTGATGGAAGGGACCCACAAGATCACGTCCATCAATACCTGGCAGGAATGGACCTCTCTTCCGCTCCTGATCAGGTGTTATGCCGCGTATTCCCTGTTACCCTTGGAGGGCGGGCTCAAGCCTGGTTTACTCATCTTCCACCTTGTTCCATCACGAGCTTTGACCGATTAGCTCATTTGTTTGTACGACAATTCGCCTGCAACCGAAGGTACCCTAAATCTGCTACGCATCTTTTTACTATCAAACAGAAGAAGGACGAATCCTTACGAGAATATATAAAGCGCTTCACGGATGAAGCACTCGATGTTCCAAATGTTAGCCCGACCATTATGGCAGACATATTAACTCAGGGACTCCGAGCGGGGGATTTCTTTAGATACCTTATGGGAAATCGTATTACGGATATGAATGAGTTAATGCAAAAGGCGGAAGTACATATTTTGATGGAAGAAGCCGAGGGAACAAAGAAGCAGATGGAGCAGGAGGATAGTGAACACTTAGAGCGTGCTGAGAAAGAAGCAAAGGTCAAAGAAAAAAGTAAGGAAGGAAAACCTCCTCAACGCAAAGATGAAGGGGGAGTGGTTAAGAAATTCCTCCGACCCGTACACTTACCTCCGATGACTGTTACTCCACCAGAAGTGCTCAACATAATGAGGGGTAGCAACGAGTTGCACTGGCCCAGACCGACTAAATTTCCTAACCGAGACAAGGATACTGGAAAGTATTGTAAGTACCATAAAACTTACGGGCACATTACGGAAGAATGTACTACCCTTCGTTTAGAGGTGCTTCGCCTATTGGAGATAGGGTACTTGAAGAACTACCTTAAGGAAAATAACCCTGAAGAGCCCAAGGCCAATGTTTGGAAGAGATCACGAAGGGAAGAGGAAGAGCAAGAAAGGGAAGAAAGGACGCCTAGCCGGAAGTCACGAGAGGGGACCACTAGACGCCTCCGACTCCGAGAGAGAAGTAAGGACCGCCGGCGAAGTTCGAGAGAGAAAACGGCAGGGTATCAGAGTTTGCCTCCTCCACCTAACTCTTACAAAGACAATCCCCCAACAGGGAGAACCATCAATATGATAGAAGGGGGTGAAATCTCCATGGCACCTCAGGGCAAAAAGAAGAAATATTTGAAAGAAGCCCGACGAGCAGAGCAAGGATTAGCTGTCTGCTCCATTCAAGGGTCACAACTGCCTAGTATCACTTTCGGACCCGAGGACCTTACAGATGTAATATACCCTCATGAAGATCCCTTGGTTATATCTGCCGTCATCTACGGGTATGAAATCCAACGTATCCTCATAGATACGGGCAGCTCTGTGGATGTACTATTCCTACCGACCTATCTCGCTATGAGATTGAAACAAGAAACGTTGGAAACCGCGGAGGTCCCCTTAGTAGGATTCACCGGGGAAGCATGCCAAACCCTCGGAACTATTACTCTCCCAATGTCATGGGGGAAAGGAGCCCTTCGAAGAACGGAATCTATTAAGTTTTGGGTAGTGGAGGCTTCTTCGCGAGCGTATAATGTGATCTGCGGAAGACCATCTATTCGGGCCTTTGAGGCAATTCCTTCTACTTTGCATCTTAAAGTGAAATTCCCCACCTCCTCGGGAATCGGAGAAGTTCGAGGAAGTCAGTCAAAAGCTAGAGAATGCTGCATGAATGCCATCCCCTCAGAAGAGGACGGACCTTCACTTGGAAATAACAAAAAGTGTAGAACCGAGGAAACACGAGTCCAGCCTGTGGAAGAATTAAAAATGGTGGAGTTAGTAGAAGGAAGCCCCGAGAAAGTAATCAAAATGGGCACCCATATGACTCCAATCATAGAAGGCCAATTGATTTCTCTTCTCAAACAATTTCATCACCTCTTTGCATGGGAAGGGGGACCGCCCGGACGAATCAGCAACAAGGTATGTCAACATTTCCTTAATGTGAAGCCTGGAGCTAAACCTGTCCAACAGAAAAAGAGGAAAATGGGCCCCGAGCGCAATAAGATCATCCGCTCGGAAATACAACGCCTTCTTCAATTAAAGCAAATACGAGAAGTTATTTACCCCGAGTGGTTGGCTAATGTCGTGCTAGTTCCCAAGCACGGAGGAAGATGGCGAATGTGTGTTGACTTTACTAACCTCAATGAAGCATGCCCCAAGGATTGTTACCCTTTACCGAGCATAGATCAGCTAGTTGATTCTACCGCAGGATGTGCGCTACTATCAACTTTAGATGGAGATCAAGGGTACAACCAAATCCCGATGGCGGCTATTGATCAAGATAAGACCAGCTTTATCACGGATGCAGGCACCTTTTGTTATCTAGTCATGCCCTTTGGATTAAAGAATGCTGGAGCTACCTATCAACGGTTAGTAAGCCTTATGTTTTCAGGACTTATTGGGAAATCAGTAGAGGTTTATGTAGATGATACTGTAGTTAAAAGTAACACTGCTGAAGAACATCCTGAGGACCTACGAAAAGCGTTGGTCATTATGAACAACTTTGGCATGAAGGTCAACCCTCGGAAGTGTTCTTTTGGTATCCGAGGAGGAAAATTTTTGGGATTCATGGTTACGGAGAAGGGAATTGAAGTAAATCCCGAAAAAGCAGAAGCTATCATGGGATTACCTACTCCGAGGACGGTAAAAGATGTCCAAAAGCTGACTGGAAGAATGGCCTCGTTGAGTCGGTTTGTCTCCAAGTCCGCAGAAAAAGGGCTTCCCTTCTTCAAGGTACTTCGGAATATCAAGGAATTTCAGTGGACCTCCCAATGTGAGGAAGCTCTCGGAGACTTAAAAAGGTACATGTTGAAACCACCTTTGCTGGTAAAACCGGTACCCCAAGAAGAGTTGTTTTTGTATTTATCGATTGGAGAAGAGGCTATTAGCGCTGTCCTAGTCAAAGAACAAGATGGAGAACATCACCCGGTATATTACGTTAGCAAAACTCTCCTCGGAGCCGAAACTCGATATACCCTAACTGAGAAACTCGTTCTAGCATTGGTTACTACGGCTCGTAAGCTACGCCCCTACTTTTTATCCCACCCAATTACTGTGCTTACTAAGCATCCCCTGAGAGCAATTCTTAATAAGCCGGAGTCATCAGGGAGAATGATAAAATGGGCTGTAGAGCTTACTGAGTACGATATTTCCTACGCTCCGAGACCGTCAATCAAAGCGCAAGTTTTGGCGGACTTTGTAACAGAACTCACGGGCGTTGGATCCGAGGAAAAGGAGCCACGATGGCACGTATATGTAGATGGATCCTCGGTGAGTACCCATGGGGGGGCCGGAATAGTCTTGGTAAATCAAGAAGGAGAGGAGGAAAGGCTCCATTTTGCAGTTAGAATAGATTATCCCCTCTCTAACAATGAGGCCGAGTATGAAGCTCTCCTTATTGGTATGAGGTTAGCTAGAGAAGGGGGAATGAAAAGAGTACTCCTTCATAGTGATTCCCAGCTGATTGTTCTGCAAGTTAAGGGGTCATATGAGGCCAAAGAAGAAAGAATGCAAGAGTACCTCCGAGTTGTTCGTCAGAGGTCCGAATGGTTTGAAGAATATGATATAGTTCAAATTCCTCGTAAAGAAAATCAAGAGGCGGACGCTTTGTCCAAAATGGCTACACAAACAGCTGTAATACATACTCGGAAGATTACTCTACTACATGTCAATGAATCTGAAAAGGGTGAAGGCCGAGAAGTGAACACAGTTTCAGATCCTTCATCTAGCTGGGTGACTCCTATCAAAGCCTATTTGCAGAATCCCGAGGGATACTCCTCGGACAAGAATATTCAGCGAATGATGTTCAGAAAAACCCTCCGATACTTCCTCAAAGACGGGATACTCTTCCGAAGGACATATTTATGTCCCCACGCTCGATGCCTTAATGAAGAAGAGGCCCAGCTAGCCTTAGCAGAAACTCACGAGGGGGTATGTGGGAGCCATACTGGTGGCGAAAGCATGGTGGGACGCTTGATCCGACAGGGCTACTATTGGCCCACGATGGCCAAAGATAGCAAAAGCCATGCCGAAAGATGCAAACCATGCCAGGCTTACGCCCCTCGGACCCATCTACCAGCAGCCCCTTGGGAACCCTCTCTGAACCCCTGCCCATTCTCTAAGTGGGGTATTGACATACTTGGACCCCTCGTCCCTGATGCCGGCCAAAAGAAATTTCTGCTAGTAGCCGTTGACTACTTCACCAAATGGGTGGAAGCGGAACCCCTAGCTAGGGTAACCGCGGGGGCTGTTATCAATTTTCTCTGGAGAAATATTATTTGTCGCTTTGGTGTCCCTCGGAGCCTGGTAAGTGATAACGGTTTGCAGTTTACTGATCAAGGATTGCAAAAGTGGTGTGATCATTGGGAGATAAAACATCGCTTTGCCTCCGTGGGATACCCTCAAGCAAATGGCCAAGTAGAAAGAACCAACAGAACCCTCCTGAAGAACATGAAGGCCCGACTTGATTGGCATAAAGCTAAGTGGGTTGAGGAGATACCCGGGATATTGTGGGCCTATCGGACCACGCAGAGTGTTGCTACGGGTGAAACCCCTTTTAGTCTATCCTACGGATGTGAGGCTGTGTTGCCCTCGGAGGTCTCCCTAGAAAGCTGGCGAGTCAAAGAATATGAAGAAGTGGCCAATAGCTCAAATCTAGCCCTTGCCCTTGACCTCCTCGAGGAAAAAAGGACCCGAGCAGCCCTCCGAATGGAAGAGTACAAGGCTCGGATGTCACGATATTATAATACCAAGGTAAAACTCCGAACCTTTCAAGTTGGAGATTTAGTGATGAAACGAGTAGGGGCCTCCAAGAATGTGGGTAAACTAGATCCACGGTGGGAAGGACCTTACAAGATAGTGGAAATCGTGGGACCGGCGACTTATCGGCTTGCTAACTCCGAGGAGGCAATACTTCGCAACACGTGGAACGCAAGCAATCTTAGAAAGTATTATGCTTAATGTAATAGTTATATATGAATAAAAAGAGTGTTCATATACGAGGGGATATAGTACAAAAGACAATAGAATTGTCCAACAAAATGATGGCTCTATATACGAGACATCAGGACAATCCGATAACACTAAGAACCCTCTGTATTATGAACTAAACTCATTTACAAGCTAAGTCCCTCCCATGGGACGTTTCCCCTCTCGGATAAGTCTTCGGCGCTGCTCCTCAGAAAGAGAGACTGGATCATCCAAGAACACAGTTCCGACTGCAAAATCTCTAATAGGTGAAGGGGAAAGTTCCTCGGAGACTTGACGAATGTTGAGTTCAGGAAGGAGCAATCCCGAGGGGAACTCTGGCAAAGCTTGTACGGCATCTTGGCACAATTTATAGCCTATATGCACTAAGTCACGCATCTCTCCCCGAAGAGATTCACGAAGACTGGATGGACCCACTACCTCCAACACAGCTTGGACTTGGGCCATGACCACCTCTATCGCATGAGAACGAGTTATCCCTAGCAGTTGCTGACTCAAGACGTCTCTTTCCAGCGTAGCCTGTGTTAACTGCCCCTCCGAGGACCGCATATGGCCACGTAACTCCTCAATTCTCCTGTCTAAGCTCAAGACACGTGTCTTTTCAAGTGATAATTGGCGTTCCAATTCCCACGCCTTATCCTTCTCGGATTGTAACATATGAATATGAGTATCCTGAGAAGACTCATGAACTTCCTTCAAATGGGCTATCTCCACTTGAGCTTCTAAGAGACCTCGCTCTAACTCATCCCGACGACGGTATACTAAACCCGGATCTGAGGAAGAACTCCCGTAAGACCCGAGGGCGTCCAACACCATATAAATCTGCTCAAAAAACGAATGGCATCAGATCAGAAGACAGGTTAGTATTAAATAAAATGAATAGATACCTCACACAGGTCTTTGCAGGCTAAATCTTGGAGAACGGGTACCGAAAGGGTTTTTATCAGTTCACAATCTGTTACGTTTAATAACCCACTAAGAAAGTTTCGGCAAAATCCCACTGCTGATCCGAGAGGAGAAACATCCTGATTACCCTCGGGGGGAAGAGTTCTCCCGAGGGAAGGGTGCTCCTCGGGCGGTGGTGCGGGAATACGACCAGGGATATCTTGCTGGGGCTGCATATCCTCTGCACTAGAAGAGTGAAGATACTCCTCTAACACATTTACTACGGTAGAATTGTGAGGAATGGGCTGTGATACTATGGGACTCATGTGACAATCCGTTTGAGAAAGAGTTGCTATCAGATCCGACGATCCAGAAGGAATTATATAACTGACTGGGGGGGCTGCAACGGGCTCCTCCTCCTCCGAGGAGATTTCCACCATTGCCTCACTTATGAGAGGAGGAGAATCGCCAACCTTCGTCATCCCAGGAATACCATGCAATGCCCTCCCCAGGAAAACGTCGTTAGAAGAGCCGAGAGAAAAAGCTCCCATCTCCGCTCCTACAAAAGATGTCAGTAAGAAAATGATCCGAGGACACCAATAAAGTTTATAAACTAAAGAATGGTTATTAGAACTTACGAAAGTGAAAATTACTGTGAAGAGGACGAGAAGCAGGAGTGCATCCTTCTACTCTCTCTTGTAAACCTGCCAAAATCAGAGCCTCGGGGAAATCCAACAGCCCAGATATATCATAAGAACCAGAGAAAAGTCCCGAGTGAAGCAATATCTCCCTCACTTGTCCTCGTGTTTCGGTGTTGGGTGCGATATATCCCAAACCCCATCGGATGGGTACACCCCACGATCTGGCTGACTGACCTCTCGGACGGATAAAGAAAAATCTCCGCCTCCAATCCCCTCTACTAGAGTGGGAACTGGATACACGAGTGAAGATATTTTCCTTGTCCCGATAGGTCAAGCTAAAAAAGGGAGTCCCCTCTGAGCAAGGTTGAAGGGTAAATATTGTCCCCACCCGATAAGGGGACATCGGAAGGTTTAAAAGCTCACTACGAAGGACATATCCCACCAAATGACTATAGGAACTTGGTGTTAACTGACTCGGACACACCTGCCAATACCGAAAGAGTATTTGGAAAAAGGGATGGAAAAAGGTACGTAAACCACAACGCATCTGTTCGGTATAAACGGTCATATAACCTGAAGGGGGTGCGTAAGCCCTTTGGCCCGAGGAAGGCACTATTATATCATAATCTTCGAACTCCAAGTTATAACCATTAAAAAGAGATCTTACCGAGTTCTCACATTCTGCACTCATTGTGGATCCTACACGTCCTCTGCCTATCAATCTTGATGGATTAAGAGGAAGTAAATCGAATTCTGAAGACTCATCCGCCAAAGGATATGGCTCCCTACTCATGAATATCTCCCTGAAATGATTGACTCTACGTGAATTTGTAGATGGAGTCCTACGAACCACTCCAAGAGAGGAACTAGCACTAAGTGTCGTTTGATTCTCGGATGGATTGCCCCTCGGAGGAACCCTTGATGATCCAGAAGGACCCCGAGCGGTATCCTGAGAAGAACCGCCAGATGAAGTTGAGCCAAATCTTCTATAATAAGGAGGCATCATCGTATCAAGTAAGTATTATCTTTGTACTTGCACTTATAAAAGAAAATCAAAGACTAATAAGGATTAGGAGATAAGTGCATAATTGATAAGGACCTACGTGCATATATACTCTTTATATTAGAGCTAAAAGTAGAAGTTTAAACTCTTAGTACGTTAACTAAGGGACACGTGTTGGAAAACTTTTTGATTAAGGAGGACACGTATCCTATTTAACCATGCAAAGTAACACCTCCTACTTAGGAAGTTTACTTAGTCAGCAACTTTTTGAGAATTATCATTATCCATCTTAATTAAACAGTGGAGATAAGATATAGAATAGGAAGATTGAACAAAAATATTTATTTAAAACGGATAGCCCTCGGAAGGAACAATAAGTACAAAGAGCGTTTATTTTCAAAGTAAAAATTACAAAAAGCTAGACTAAGCTCCCGTGGAAGGAGGGAGAGAAGAAGTTGTCTCTTCTGCGGAAGTACCCAATGGAGCAAGACGAGAGATTGGAGAAAATACCCCCCCAGAACCGCTAGCCCTTGGACTCGGACTCGTGGCGGAGCGCATTGGAGATGGTGTCGGAGAATCCCGAGAGGATAGCAAACCCCCAAACCTCCCCACGAAATAATGGCAGTCATCGGGAGTTGGCTTCTTTAATTTCCGAAGATCGAAAGACTTGGAGAAGTTAACATCCGACCTTATCAAAGATTTTGCCACCTTTGCACACTCCAAATAACCCCACAAAAGATGGCCCATCAAGAGCTCATGAGAAGGCTCCTCGGATGCTACTGATTGCTGCCGTGAGATCTCTCGCTGAGCAAACTGAACAGCTGCATCCACCTTAGCCTGCACGTCCTCGGGAGAAAGAAAATTTGTCAACTTCCCCTCGGCTGACTCTGCCCTATCAGTAACTTGGCCCAAGGTCTCTTGGAGAACTCTCTCTCTCTCATTCCCATCCGCCACCGCCTTCTCGAGAGCTGCAATACGAGCGGTAAAGACCTCCTCGGAGTCTTTTCTTTCCTTCTCCATCTTCTTGCAAGCGGATTCAGCAGCACTTAAACTACCTTGTAAATTTGCCCTCGCCTTCTCTGATTCATTGAGAGCAAACTCGTAGTCGGAAATTTTTGTTTGAAGAAGGTCCTCCCTAGTTTGACTCTCTTTATCCCGGAATAAGAGAGGTGCCAATTGCGCCCGGAGTGCTTCTAAGTCCTCTACATCTTTCCGACCGCGCTCTTCAACGGCAGTAACTGCCTCTCGAGTCTTTCCAATCTACAGAAAAGTCAACAATAAAAAATTTAACAGAGATGCATTGTGTAATTTCAGAAGACTAAGGCAGAGGAGCTTACCATAAGCCCCAACCAGTTAAGACTGGTGTACAAAAATTGATACCCCTCGGCGGGTGCTGAACTGGAGGAGGCGAAAAATCGGAGGATATCTTGATAAGCCTCCCCCACTGAACGAGATGAAAATTCCCCCCCGGATCCGCTGGGAGGAATAGGTTCCTGAAATGTATGACCCCTCGGAGACAAGGTCACCGGGACATGTCCCCTCGGAGGAGTCGTATCCTTTACCGGAGTCGTCACTTCGGAATTTGTAAAAATGGCCCGTGAACCACCTACTGTTGTGGAGGGGCTGGTCTTTCCTAATAGTGATTGCAGAATTCCTTCCTTCAAATCTCGGTCCTCTGAAGAAGGATCAAACTCCCCTTGGGTGTCTTCGGAGTCCCCTCGTAAATCTTCTTGCTCGGGAATGCTAAATTGGGCCAGAAAATCCTCCTCTGCAACAGATACGAACTGTCAGTGATTAAAAGAATGAAACTAGAAAAAATTATGGAAAAAAGGTAAATGACGAATACTCACCATATAATGAAGACTCTTCTACCATCGGAGCTTTCCCTTTATCCATAGCCACTACATCAAAAGAAAAGGTGTCAACACATAATCAAATATTGCAGATAAAGATATGAAAATCTCATTAAAAACTCGTGAAAACTTACCCCGAGGAGCAGATTCAGGAACTGTCGGAAGCCTAGGAGAAGGATCCTCAGAAGACAGGTCTATTACTTCAGTATCCTTCCGAGCAGATTCATCCTCCGCACCACTCGGAAAGATACCCTCCTCGGAACCTCTCGGAGATATTCCCATATTAGATTCGGAAGCAGGAATATTCCCTGACTCCGATTTGGAAACGGGCACTAAAGCCAAATCCCAAGGTGCAACTTGACGTAGGGGAACCGCGCTCCTAACGATCCCCATCGCATCCATGCATAGAAGAGAATGGTCTTCGTGGAATCCACTCTTCTCTGAATCCATATGCATACTCTCGGGAGCATTAACCTCCTCCTCCTCGTGATCTCCCTCCTCTGGTATCTCCGAGACACCACTAGGAGTAGGCTCCCTCGGACTCGACTGCAGATAGTAATTCGCCATGACATCCCCTGTATCATCCCATCAATAACGTGTATAAGTACAATTTACCACTATGCTCGGAAAGAGAATAAAAGGATAAAAGAGCGAATAAAGAGACTTACGAAAGAGACTCCTCGCAACGGGAGACAGGGACAAGGGCCTCTCCACGGCGGCATCAGTGAAAACTACATGATGAAGCCCAGAGGTCTCATATAACATCGTGAAATCCTCCGACTCCATCAATTTGTGCTGAGAAATTATAGGAGATAGCACTGCCTCCTGATCCAGAGCATGCACGGGAGTAGTACCCTCTCGCCAATCAAAGGGCACATCCCACTCGCCGTTGACAGGGCCCACGAAGAAGTACCTGTTCTTCCAGACGCTATGTGAGGTAATAGCAGCCCCCAAGATTCTCTTCGTGGAATCCCCCGAGTTGTCCCGATGACGAACGTTATAGAAAGGATACCCCCCGGGTGATACCGCCACGTCAAAGATTGAAAGAAAGTGCTCCACCGAACACTCTAGCCCATTCACGTGGCACCAAAATACATAAATACAGATAGCAGCAAATCCATTTGGTACCATCTGACTTGGGCTAATATTACAAGCTTTAAAGAGCGCACAGAAAAAAGGGGACATAAACGAGCGCCACCCATACTTCACCTGAGCAAAGAATACTGTCAACATACCCGGAGGAGGATAGCACGCCCTCTCATCCTTCGTCGGGATTCGGAAGACCATGTTCTTCTGAAGGACTCCGGTTGAGGTCAACAGATCTGCTACCTGCTTACGAGTAGCAATATTCTTCGTTTTTTCCACCTTAGCGAAAGTTCGAAGAGGCGGTTCCTTTGATTTGGGAACCCTAGCTTTTTTCGAGGAAGTGGCGCCGCCCTCAGCAGCAGCAGCAATTTCTCCCTTACGCTTGCGAGTAATCACTCCCATTGGAATACCTCTCACACTCGTAGAAGAATTAATCGGAGCAGTGACTTCCGAGGAGATAGCGGCGGCAATAGAGTCAGTGTTGGCGGAAGAAGCCATGGATACAATAAAAGAGGAATGTTTTTGAAAGAGAGAAGAGGAACGGGTAAGTCTGCTAGGAATTTGAATTGCAAAAGATGAAGAATAAAGATCAAGGAAAGAGATTTCTTTTTTGCTCTGAGAGGAGATGACCACAAAGACGGATTGAGTGAATGAAGAAAAAAGAAGCAACAGTGTCCTATTTATAACCGAAGGTGACAACGGTCAAGAATTTTGAAAACGTGGAACTTATTTAAAGCTCCACGTAACCGCCACCTGATTGTGCCACGCCGTCCCCATTCTGACCGTTGCCAACGGTCAGATAGTTCAAATCTCCAAGCTGGTCAACAACAGTCCGCCACCTGCGCCCCGAGATCTCCGCGTGCTTAATAACGATACCCTAAGGGTATTCAGGTAAAATCCTTATAAATTCTAAATATATATACGTATTGGATAAATATCAAAAAAGAAAAAAATAAATATAGGGACACTAAGTCAAAAATAACCCCTCACCTCACTTAGGACGATGATTTAAAATTCCGCTTGTCTCTACGAGGACAATCGAAATTTGGGGGGGCTAGTGTTAACCCTAAAAAATAAAATAGAGGAGATCACTCCTACTCGGGAAAAATAATATATGGACAATACTATTGTCACGAGTACGTCCAATGAGATGTACCTATAAAGAAAACCCCTCGGAGGATATATGGACAATACTATTGTCACGAGTACATCCAATGAGATGTACCTATAAAGAAAACCCCTCGGAGGATATATGGACAATACTATTGTCACGAGTACATCCAATGAGATGTACCTATAAAGAAAACCCCTCGGAGAATTGCCCTACCTCTCGGTCACTGACCCGAAAAGGTTTATAAAAGCATCCGAGGAGAAACGCAAGCGTCCCTTGGAAAGTCAAACGGTGAATGAAAAACAGATATCAACACGGCATCGGAAAAAGAGCAAACCCCGATGGACCCGTATGACTCCGATATCCACCAAATGCGCCAAGAGGGACCAAGAGGGACCCCGAGTCCTATGAACTTACAAGAAAACTTCCTTGCTGAACACTCCTCGGAAAAAGCAACACTCGGACTTATCCGAGAACACAATTTTGGAAGAAGTCAATACAGGAACACCCAGTGAATACAGTCCGAGCACTCTGGTGAAGAAATTTCACTCTCAGTAAAGCAAAAACAGCCCTCGGACACAAGATCACAGTCCTCGGAAGTCATACCAAGTCCTCGGAGACCATGTTTCCACTCTCAGAGATCACTCCTGACTGTTGAAGAAAATACCCGAATCAAGAAGGAAAAACAAAAGCCCTCGGAAGAATAGCTCTATCAAAAACAGTCTACATCAGAAGCCCTCGGAGATATCAGAAGACACTAATCTAGTCAGCACTTAGTAGATAAACGATAAACATTATCCTAATTTTTACACCTGTATCAAGGTAACAACAACACCTGTCCTTATCAAAACACATGCACAGTGACACCTACCCCTACCAAAGTCTATATAAAGGGAGGTGATCAGTAGAATAAAAAAAAAAGAGAAAAAAAGCTGAAACAATTAAGCTTACTTACTGCAATCTATCACTCAAATACATAAGATAAAAAGAGGAGGAAATGTTCAGTGAATAAAGGAGGGGAATATTCTTGCAATTAATCTCAGTGTGTCCATCTCGCGTTGCCTTTGAATCACGGACAGGACGTTTCGACCCAAATAAATATCTTCCGTTAAATAGGGAATAATTCCAAACCCGTTAACAATAGCTTTTTTTAAGAGTTTGCAAACACCACCTAAAGCTCGTGTGGGGGTGCTTTTAGCTTAAATTTAAATTGTAAACTTCTATTTTTCCACTAGAGTTTATAAACACCACCTAAAACGTCTGCACTTTTATTAGAAATATAAATAGGAGGTGCTGGTTTTATTTAATAAAGGAAAAAGAGAATTATTGTGATGTGTTGGTATACATATACTTGTAAAATATATGTAATTACGATTCGGCTTAAATTAGTAAATGACTACTTCAACTTGTTTGGGGAACAAAGAGGGAGGAGAGGGGGGGCGGGGGGGAGTCTCAAAGCAACTTAGATGAATTTATCAATTTAATTAGTTCAAAAGTTCAGTAAATTCACAAATTCAGAAATTACTTCTGTTATACCTTACAATATAATATATTCAGACTTACTTGCGAAATAATAAAAAGATCGCAATTTTAAAAGTGACGCGGAAACAAAATACTCTCTCTTTTTACTATGGAAACGAAATCTTTTTTTGTGGATAGAAAATGGAAACGAAATCTTTATTATATTTTTTCAAGGTAAATGAAATATATATTATATTCCATATATAAAGAAGAACGAGAAACAAATATTTTCACAAGATATTCCATAACGAAACAGGGTTATTAATTTGGAAACTAAACCTTCACAGTAAGGAAGTATCAGTCGCACCACATTGTTTTCCATAATCTATATATACGTATCAACACATACCAAAAATTCCCACTTAGTTTCATCAAACAGCATTAGTTATTTTCTCTCTGATGGGTCGAGCAAAGCTACGCATGGAGTTGATTGGTAATGAAAAAGCAAGGCGCACGACTTATGAGAAACGAAAGAAAGGTTTGGAGAAGAAGGCTACCGAGCTTTCCACTCTCTGTGGAGTCAAAATCGCCATGATTTTGTACCCGCCATCGTCGCAAGAAACCGAGCCTTCGATTTGGCCAACAAATCGAGACGAACTCATGTCCTTGATCGAAGCTTACAAGTCGAAACCAGGCCACGACTGCAGGTACAGAACGTACAACTTACCCGCGTTTTTCAAGGATCAAACTGCTAAAGTCCTACAAGACCTCGAGAGAGTTAACAAGAAGAGAAAAGAAGTGAAGTACCCGAAGTGGGACGAGAGTTTCAATCGTGCTTCACCCGAAGAGTTGAAAAATTTTAGCAATGCTTTATCGTCAAAGATTGAGGCCGTGAAGGATAGGATCAATGTGATTAAAGAATCACAGAAACTTCAGCTTACAGAATCTGGTCTTACAATGAATCACTCAGTTCAAGAAAAAAAGATTTTCATGCCAAGTTCGTCTAATATGGGCTCTGAGCTGCAGCAAAACACGATTCAATGGATGAAACCTTTGGCCTATAATGATGCACAAACAATCACAAACCAGGCGAACTGGATGAACCCGATGAATGTCGGAACCTCACAGATTCACACTCCATTTGGTTATCATGAGAATTTCAGTAATTATGAGAAATTCCAAGTTCAGAACTTTAGAACAATGGAGAATGTTTGCATGGCCAATCCCGCGCCACTGATATATGATAATGCACTTCTCGGGAACTTGATAAACATAAACACTGAGCCATTTATGTACAATTACTCACCAAACTTGGTGCTGGCGAACCAGAACACGCATGGCCTGCTATCGGATATTGTTGGGGAAAGCAGTAACTCTGGGATGAGGAATATGAGTGAAGGAAGATATATGTGTTATGGGTTCAAGCAGTAGAAAACTGGAGTACTAGCTAACTTTTTGTGATTCTGTTTTAATGATCCTAGTTTAGGTGATTACCGAGTTAGGCAAATAATTTTGATTCTACTTTTGCCTATACTATTAGTATCTATATCATGATAGGTGTCGTTGTTTTTGAGATAAATCCCCATCATGGAAGTTTTGTATTTTTGATGGCCTCTTCGAAAATTTATCAGGATATACATATACATTGTTTGCTTGCATTTCATATATCAACACTGAGCACAGACTCATCCTATAACTTCTGATTTCGCAAAATAAAAATAGACGAGTTACAATCAAATTAGACAAGAAGCTAATTATTCTAGTATCACTACAAAACTTTACAAGAAAGATTAGTACAGGGGACTAGTACAAAGCAGAAGACCACCCAAATCGATTCTGTTACGTTCGTGATACGTTTCAAACAAAAGTTCCTCATTTTTCTGAAATCTAAGATACTCCTCGATATCAAAGTTGGAGCTTTCACTGTTGGCTCGGGTGTCCTTTCCTGTATCCTCTTTCTTAACCATGGGACTATTTAAGACACCTGAGGTCCAACTACCATAACTGCTGGCGGAATAACTACTTGGGTCTTGGAATAAGGCGACATCCTGCATGAAACAGACTTCATGAAAAATTTACAGCCGTTTTGAAAAATGCATTCACAAAAAACAAAGTGTGTAGAATGACAGAGACCATTTACCACTAAGGAAATTATAAGGAATTGAAACCGGAAAAAGACGCCCTCCACAAATTGTAAGAAAACAAATAGGTCAAGTATATTTTAGTCGTTAAAAAACTGTGTAAACCCAAAAAGAGCTTCAAAAGTAACGCGAATCCCAGATGTAAAATATGGAGGCAGGTATGGTAGAGAACTTCCAAAAACGAACAATAGGCTTAAAATACAGTGACCAAAGTTTCGAGGAAATATAGAAAATTAATGTACACGAATTAGGGCAAGAATAGAAGTTAACCTTTTCTGTGTTCCAAGTTAGAGCTTTCAGAGACACAGGAATCTGTGCCTTGCTCTTGCCAGAGAGACAACTGTCATCACTAGTGTCCCACTGCAACCAAGGCAAAGCAACATCATCTATTTCAACAGGATCGGAAGTAGATACAGTAGGACTCTTGTAAGTTTTAGCTTCTCTTGTTACATAATATTTTGCCTTCGATGTACCTCCTACAGTTGAACTCCCATCGCTTCTTTCTCCATCAAAGGAAGATATATCTGTATCTTCAACATTAGAAATGAAGTCCTCAAAATATCTTTCTGCCTCCTCAGTCAATCTCTTTGACATCCCATTTCTGTCAGTGCTTCTCTTTTAGGATAAAACATCACAAGCTATTAGCATAAAATTAGTCTATTCAACATGACATTCAGATTAAAATAAAAACTGAAATATAATTAAGAATTTGATCGTAACTGACAAATAGAGATACCTTTCTGGCACGTGAAGGCCTCTCCACTACCGATGACCTACTTGAATCATGACGTTCTCTGATACTTGTAGAGAACTCGCGTCCTTGATCCTTGAGCATGCGTTCAGTTAAGAGTTCTTTTTTTCGCTTCTCCAACTGTAATTTGAGAGAGTATTTCCATCACTCATTAGGATTTCGTATACAAAAAAAATCGGTTCAAGACTGAGGCAACGAATCCACACAATTTCGTATATAACTCCTATATTCTTTGGGTTCACTGAAAACTTCAAAACTTCAAAACTTAAAACTTTAAAACTTCAAAGCTTAAAACTTTATCCCTGATTCAATCTCTTCTATCTAAATATGAGCTCAAGGAACTTTGATTCTAAAAACTAAAAAATTATAAAGCCCCCCCAAAACATTTGTGTAAATGCTTAAAGAAATAATTCACAATTAGTCATGATTGAAAGTCTACCCTGCTCTATTGGTATGAGACAGTAAGTTGAATAACATGTCCCGCAACTCCATCGCAGAGAGACCATTTTGTTAAACACAAAGGAAGTACACATTGGAAAATTCATTGAATCTTTAAAAGAGAGTTGCACTGGAAGTGCCGTGGCATCAAATCTACAAACGCACAGTTAAACAAAGTTTGCTGTTATAATATTTCCTTCAATCAATCAGTCACTGGAAGGGCATAGAATGCAAGGTCATAATGTCTTTACAAAACAGATCATGTGATAAAACACGAAAATGTAGATTAACTGAAATATTTTATGTGCTTTCGGAAAGAAAGCAGACTATGGTTTAGCATTTGACTCGCTTATGAAAATGTAACTATAAATAGGCAAAATACTCCATGTTATCTGCAAACTAGCCAAACCAGGAAAATGAGATTCATGGTATTCAGGATCAGCAACTCTTAATCTTTTGTTTTATGAGAAAACGTACAAAAGTCAGTTATCTAACAGAACCTGAACCAGATGTAAGTTTCTCATACAAAAAAGAGTAATAAAGACCTGATCCAACTTTGCCGCGTGACCATTTCGAGTTCCAGAGAATTCCCGAAGGGTATTT
Source organism: Linaria vulgaris (assembly GCA_948329865.1). Lineage (NCBI taxonomy): Eukaryota > Viridiplantae > Streptophyta > Magnoliopsida > Lamiales > Plantaginaceae > Linaria > Linaria vulgaris. The sequence continues at coordinate 83,478,355 of OX415253.1, forward strand.
GAATTGCCTGATAAAGAGCCCCCACCACTAGTTATAGCTGTATGATTTCTTCCCATTGCCTGTATACAAAACAAGTATCTTAACGAATAAATAAATCTGTGAACTGTGGCTTTCCATTATAAAGACATTCTAAAACTAGAATATAAATGTGTCAGCAAACTGATTCTTGACCCACTTGATTAATTTCTGTTCGGATTTCTTGAACAGCATACTTGAGTTCCTTCTGCATTTCTTCATACAATCCACCATTTGCAACACCCTCAGCGGGGTGCTCCGCCTGAAAGAGGAGACCAATTTTATCAGGAAAATGGAAAAATGGACAGAGATGTTCTAAACTTTGAATTCTTACTCCTATTACAGTAGAAGACAATAAACACAAATAAACCTTATTACGGGCATAGACTGTCTGGATTATCTTCTCAAACCCATTTTTATCCTTTGATTCTTCGTCGGTTAGGGCAGATGATTGGCTCTGAAAGAACCAGAAGTAAATTCAGCTTATCGTTCATTTTGAATTAATTTTGCTTAAGCTAATTATCAAGTGTACAAAAGACAGATAGAAAAGATGGCGTAGATTGGTAGTGATAAAACTCTGACAAGTGACAATCAACTTTCCAAAGGATTGCTGAGTATTGCCAATAGAAGTATACTGAAAGTAAAATGACATACACTAGCATGTTATAAAACAAGAGAAGCTCTTACAGAGTAGCCATCATGTAATAAAGGGAGATTTGCGTGGCTTCTAGATCGTCCCAGCTGCCTATTGCTCGAAGTTGTCGTGTTTGGCCCCAAGGATATCCGACCATTCGCACCAACGGGAGCCTTAACATTCGCACGATTATTTGAACTCCGAGAAAGATCCACCTCGCTCTGTCATTTAAACGTGAGTAGCGTTTATCCTCTCTTCATGAATGAAAGATACAGATATGTAGGTACTAAAAATTCCGGCAGAGAATCTAGACATAAATTCTATTTATCCACTCAACATGAATGTCCACGTCTCTCGTCACTATTTGGATCGTTCCTTTTGCGGATAAGCGCCATTCATTAACATGGCGAAACTAGGTCGCGACTTCAATATACCGTATACACACACTAACACAAATAGCTTCAATGCTTTTAATTACTCACCAATTGATAAGTAGCACTAACTACTAAGAAATCAATCAAATCAAATGAAATGTACCTCAGAATCGCTTATATGATGATATCTAGCGACGGATAGCGATCTCCGCCGCTGCTGCCGCGAGGCTGCTGCAGCATTCGCGGAAATGACATTTTTACCCTCGGGAGCATTTCCTCGGCTCCTCGACACCGAACGCTGTCTCCTCGAATTAGACGACGTCGTATCACTCGCCCAACGCCCAATCGCTCCACCGCCACCACTCCGCCGAGTCGCCGGCCGACCTGTTCTTCTCTCTCCGTCGCTCTCGTTCTCGTTCTCGTTCAACGATGACGAAGAGAAGAACTCCAGCGCCAGATCGTCTAAGCTGATTTCCTGATACGGCGCCGTTGAGGAGGAACCTCTGTCGGTGTTCACGAACTTCTTCTCTCTCGGATGCGGCGGCGGCGGCGCGGCGGTGGAGTGGGAGAAGCGGCTGAGGCTCCGCGAGCGGCGAGTGGAAGGTTCGGCACCGTTGACTGAAGCTCGCTTCGTCGTTGACTTGAATGCTGATGTCGCCATTTTTGTTGTGACTCTAATTTAATTGCATAGGCACGGATTTTTCGTGAAATTGTTGTTTTGGCGGATGTAACAGTTTTAGTTTGAAATTGAATTCAAAAGTGGGTGAGGTGGGCGAATAATACAAGACTGACTATTTTGTATAATAAATTAATTAATAATCTTGAACATGGGTTAAAAATAAAATTAAATACTTATGATTGATTTCGTATCTTTTATTTCGGGTGATTTTTAATTAACATCATTTCGTTGAATCAGTACTATTTTAGGAAAAGGAAATTTAATAGTATCAATTATCATGCATTTTCTAATTAAAAGAGGGAATATTCAAATGGTATTTTCATCATCTCTGAAAGTGTGCAGAATATTCAAATGACCTGTTTCCAGAAGATAAGGTCACATATTTCTTTTGATATAATTGAACATATATAAGGTTACATCTCTGATGGTCAAAATCCAACAATTAGAAACATTATTCAATTTTATTAAAACGACATTACGAGTTGTATTGACTTGGAGCTGAAATATTTTCTCACTCATATTTCTATCCTCGTTGACTTCTGAATTGTGGGCTGTGAGTTGTGACAATCTAACTTATAAATAGTTACAGAAAAATATAGCTCCAAGTATAAGATGAAAAAATAGTTATGGACTTGGACTAGTAAATAAACATGCATAATTGTTCGCACCATTCAAGAGTTTTGGCACGTATAGGTTTGTGGAAAAATTTGTTGTTTTTTGGATAATTGGTTGATCAATTATAATATATTTTCTAGTGATCTAGACGGTAAGGTAATAATTAATAGTTATAAAAAATTAATCATTTTGAAATAAAATATGGGAACAGGATTGGGTTACTCTTATTATTCATCGTTTGCTTTATTGGAAATTAATACAACAGATTTTCTTTATTAAATATTAAGAAGTTTTGTGAGCTAAGCAAATAAATTATAACTTTTGGAATATTAACTAATTATTTTTTTTCGTTCCATGTATATAAACATAGATATAGTGTCATGTTTATTGTGTTATAATTTATTGAATATTATAGTTAGAAATTATTTGGATGACATAATAAAACGAAATAACTTGAAACAAAGTAAGTCTCATAATAAATAACTATATTTTGTTATAGTTATATTACTTTTAAGTTAAAATTATATTTTTTTCTCTTCTATGATTTTTATTTAGCTAGATTTTAGTTCATTTAGAAAAAGTTGATAATTTTTTTTTTCATTATTTAAGTTTTAATTCATATTGAAAAGAAAACAAGCTGATGAAAGTTATTATTCATCATTCAGCAATGTTATAATCATATTTAACAAAGAGGGGCTTAATTTTGAAAAATCTAAGCTTTCCATATGAATAATGAAATCAATTAGGAAATATTTTGTGATATAATCATACTTTAAATATATTGTGTTACCCTAAATAAGCTAATTACATAGTAATCAATCAAATCTTTGACTAAACTCTCTTAAACTCTCTTAAGGGCATAATAGGTACTTAAATAAATTTGCTCTTTAAATAGAGATTTTGCTTTGTATATATATCAGTTGCCCTATAAAATCGAGTCGCACTGCAAGATTATGGAGTTGAAGGCTCGATTGTGCTAGTGAAGAGCGACAAAATTCGTATGTGCTATAATGTCGACTCTGTAGTTGGGAGAAGTATCAGCGGCTTCATTTGAGTTGACAGAAAAACAATAAATAGTTTGGCATTATGCACCACCTTATTTCAAAACAGGGCATGAGGATTATGTTGTTGCTTACAAATGTATCTTTATTCTTTTGTAAGCACCATGTTCCGTAAAAACATCGTTTAAATTTTAGTACACCAGATTCTACATTGTTTTTTAACCTCACAGTGAAGTTTTGCTACATTGTTTGTTTAGTACCTCAGAATAATCTATATTTTTCCTCGTAAAAACTATTAACTAACCATTATGTTTTATATGGCTATCATGATTTGTGATTTACGTTGGATTTATTTTATTACATTAATGACACATAAATAGGAAGAGGGAGAACATTTTAAACCTTTTGTCTTCTAATCATGACACATGATATAAAATTTCATTTTACATGAGGCAGAGTTACCCTCCCTCCGTTTCGAGATCTCCGCGCCACCATGTACAATTGACAATTGTTATACAATGACTGTAAATGTACAATTACATGAATATATTAGGAAGATAGTTCAATGATATCATTTTCTGTCGTATAATTTTGAAAAGATCATTAGTCAACAGCTGCAGAACGCAGCCACGCATGCAACAATTGCATGAAAATATGAAACTTTTTCAACACCACTTGCACAAATCTACTAACAGACAAATTGTATTCACACAGCATCGTAAGCCTGCAATCATGCTACACTACAGAAATAATGCAAATAGAAAAGCCAAATTGTAATCTCACACAACCCATTAAGCCTTTTGCATTAATATCTAATAATTTGGCCTCTTGAAAAATGAAAAGTGAGGCCACCAAAGGCAATTATTACACACAAGAACGAGTTAACTCAATTTTCAATCATGGGAAACCCATAAAAATAAAACATAAGAACCACTTACAACAATTCGTAAGCTCTAATAGATTAATGCCAACAGAACTCACTTTATTCTACCTAGTTTTTCCACACAACACAAGATTGGCATATAGCCGAATCAAGAATTTGGGTACTTCACACGGATCTGCATTACTGGACGGATGCAATGTGTTTGATCAAATCAACCACTCGCGTGCTGCATTACGAGAAATAACAGATATCATTAGAAATTGTTTGCAACATAACATTCACTTATCAGAAGAATTTTGGTTTAAAGTGGAAAAGGAAGTATCTAGTTACCTGTATCCCCATTCATTGTCGTACCAAGAAACCAGCTTCACGAAGTTATCATTCAGGGCAATTCCTGCCTGGGCATCAAAGATACTTGACCTGCAATTTACCAATTAAGATTACCATCAGTTTCTAAAAAGCAATGTTGCACAAAAAAGACAACTTGATTACTATGATGACAATCTATTATTGCTTAGCTTTAAGGCAAAAGGTGGAAAACTTTTCCTGTATAGCAATTGAAACCAACAAATGTGCTCACCTGCTGTCACCCACAAAATCGGTGGACACCACATGATCTTCAGTATAACCCAATATTCCCTTCAATTTTCCCTCTGATTCCTCCCTATATAGGATAAGCATACACAGATCAAATTGTGCCAATAACAAATTTTCAGTATCAGATACCAAAGTTAAAACTAACAAAGAAAATGATAGATTATAACAAATAAAGTTGGCACACATTCATAAGTGAGGAACTATATTTTCTTACTTTATTGCTGCCTTGATTTGCTCATATGTAGCCTTCTTCTCCAGTCTAACGGTGAGATCGACCACCGAAACATCAACAGTTGGCACACGGAAGGCCATTCCGGTCAATTTTCCATTCAGAGCAGGAAGAACTTTGCCAACAGCCTTAAAATAAATCAAGAAGGGGAACACAAGGAATTAATCATCTGATTTATCCCAATTAAATTTCAAAACGAATATAGAAAAGATTTATAGTTGGCCAATTACCTTTGCTGCTCCAGTGCTGCTGGGAATAATGTTGAAGGAAGCGGCTCTTCCACCCCTCCAGTCCTTGGCAGATGGTCCATCAACGGTTTTTTGGGTGGCTAAATATGAAAGGAGCATCATGAGTAATGAAGCAAAGAATAATTAGTAAATAAGCACAAGTAACTAATTTACCTGTCATTGAGTGAACAGTTGTCATTAGTCCTTCAACAATACCAAACCTATCATTAATAACCTGCAAGTTTAAAACAAAAACTAATGTAAGGCGTGTATGCATAAAAAGTGAAATTATAACAGGTAAGAGTAACCACAAACCTTAGCCAATGGAGCAAGGCAGTTGGTGGTGCAGCTAGCATTAGAAATGATATGGAGATCGGAAGTGTACTCCTTCTCGTTCACACCAACAACAAACATTGGTGCGTCCTTGCTCGGTGCGGAAATAATGACCTTCTTTGCACCACCCTGGTAATTCAACAATGCATGAAACGCTTCAACAACTAATAGCAAAGTTAAAGGAAATGCAGTAAATATTGTTATGAAAACAGACAATACAAATCAGGCATACATAAGAACACATATTAAAAGAATTGGTAGTACAGAACCATAGAAGCAAGGGGAGGAAACCTTTCTTCCGATTCAGAAAACGAATATTTGCGCCAGGAAATCACTTCACACGTACAATCAATTGAAAAAAGAGAGCTGAAGACATAATCAAGTCCTCTAAACTACTACATGTTCTATGTGTTCGTGTCAGAAGAACTTGGAATATATAATATAAAACATTAAACTATGAAGCCAGGAGTAACCCTGTTACCAATTAGGCACAAAATAAGTAAAAAAAAAAAAAAACAATAAAAAGAACATCTTGGAAAATTTGAAGACATAAAATGTATGAGCACCCGAATACACTCGATGATTATCTTTTTTTTCTTTTTCAAACCTTCAAATGAGCTGCGGCTTTGTCTTTGTCAGTAAACACTCCAGTTGACTCCACAACGTATTCAGCACCAGCCGAGGCCCATGGAATTTCTTCAGGGTTCCTTCAGACACAACACAAGTTAAGCACTTTACAGTTATACAACAAATTCACAGAAAACATATATCAAGCTAAAGTCCCAGTCTGTACCTGGTTCCGAAAACAGTGACCGGTTTGTCACCAAAGAGAAGAGTCTTCTCATCCTTAACCTTTAGCTCGCGGTGCTTCCATTGTCCGTGAACACTGTCGTACTTGAACATGTACGTCTGCAACAGCAAACTACCAACTTAAAACGCATATAGCTTCCACCAAACATGTAAATTGAAGCCAAAAAACACAGTATCATAATGTCATATCGACACAAACAAGAGATCGCACTCGAGATTTCCAGCCCACACAATCTTAAAACAAATCAAGCAAAAAAAAAAACATTTTAACCGTAAACATTACGCCGAATTACGACTGGGATTAACCTGCAGCACAGAGATCAATCCACAACTGCGGTTCAACGCAGTCAACTATAGGCTTTCACTGCTTACTACCAAGTAAAAAACAGCTAAGCAATTACCTCAAAATCTAATCTTTACAGTTAACAAAGTTTAGCAATCATACAAGCACATCATAAGCTAGTAAACATAATCATATAGCTAAACTTTAAAACAAAATCATCACAAATCTTAATAGATAAACTCATATAAAACCAGTAACAAAAACACTAAAAATGCACAAGAAAAGTACCATGTAGTCAACAGTGATGAAGGGATCATTGACTGCAACGAGCTCAACATCGTCTCTTTGAAGAGCAACCCTCGCCACCAATCGCCCAATTCTTCCAAACCCTTCATCAAGTCAAGTTAATTAGCTATAAAAAACGAATCTTTATATGTTAATTTAAAACCAAAAAAAAAACAAAAAAAAGCAAAAAATAAGATCAGTAAAGTACCATTGATTCCAATCTTGATCTTGCCTGAACTCATTTTGTAGAAATAAACAGAGGAGAGAAACGAAGGGGATAAAAGGTTCTAGAGAGTGTGTATTAGAAAAGAGAAAAGGGAGTACAGTGAGATATATAGTGGTGGGGAGAGAGTTTTATTTTAGGGATAATTATAGTTGCACCCCTGAGGTTTAGTGTAATTATAAGTACCTTCCCTCTGAGTTACATTCACCTCTTTTCGACCAAAAAATAGTAATGAACTATCAACTTTGCCCTTAGTCAACTTCTATTTAATAAATTTGGCACAGTTTTCTAATTTTGTTAGATATTTAATGAACGTTATTACCACCGATTAAATTTTAAAAATTAATCAATCCGCAATTGTAAGATTTTGGCAAAAAAATTAACGTTCAAGTTCTAGTTTGTGCTTTTTATATTTACGTTGCGTCTTGTACCATATTATGAAATTTTTTATTAATTAAGTAGCTCAATTCTGATATGTACACACATAATTAGTTTTTCCACCATTGAGGTATTCACATGTTATTTTTGCGCCAATAGTAATTTTAGACGGATAAAGATTTGAAAGATAGTGTAAGATTTCATATAGTTTTTGTTAATGACGTCGCTTTTAGATTTAAGAGAATAATAATAAAATTAACTATATAGTTCGACTTAGTGTTGGTTTTAATATTTTTTGAAACTTATCAGTTACTTTTATAATAAAACAATGTTAATCTTAAAGCTCTTAATTAATTGAAAAGGACAAAATTGAAAGTTTATTTATACTTTTGAGTTTGAGCCTGGAGGGGAGATGGTTGCAATTCCTTAAACTAGATGAGAGATTTCTATAATTACATCAAACTTGAGGGGTGTAACTGTAATTCCTCCTTTATTTTTTAATGATTATTGATGAGAGGCTTGAACAAATTAGAGCTTTTTTTTAAAAACAAATGTTGTGTGGTGTTGTTAACAAGAGTTGGTGAGGATTTTGCTTTGATATTAATAAATTATTGATGGGGAAACCGAGGTGTTGGATTGTACAGTGAGTGGTTGGACTGTGGGGTATAATAAGCACGGACTAAAAAGGATTTTAACGTACTTTCGGAAGAAAAAATAAAACATTACAATATTTAAGCTTCTGAAACGAAATATAAAGTTATTTTAACATGAAAAAGTTAATTTCCTATATATTTTTTCAAATTTTAATCAAACACTCTCTAAGTGGTGAAACCTTTTTATTTATTAATGTTTCAAATGCTTGCTGGAATAAACCTTTTATTTGTATTTTAGTATTGAAAAATATCTATTTAGTATTTATATGACTTTTGAGGATCACAATTCCAATTTAGGACGTCATTGTCCGATTGTTGCTGGACTTATTAGCAGGTGGAATAATTGGAAAAAGGAAAATGGAAGAGAGGACTTCGGTTTGCGTGAAAAGCAGATAACTCCTCTTTCAGTTTAAGTATGAGTATTTGTTACCAAAAAAAAAAAAAAACTCTAAAAAGGCCAAACTATTGATAATTAGCATTTCGCCCTAGGATATTTTATTTTTTATCTCATACTTAAATCAGCATTATGTTGGAGAATTTTACATATTTGGGCTCAAGTGAGTAAGCCCAAGTAAGTAAGTGTGTGTGAATGTTCATTGACTTATGCAAGTGTAAGGGACTTTGTCCCACATTGGAAAAAGACCTACAAATTCTATTGGTTATATTGAGATACCCAATTAGAGAGTGTAGTGAACTAGAAGATATGGGACTCCTCGCGCAGTCGTCGTCGTCTGTCTCGCGTCGCGTCGCGCGTGCCCCTGCCGGGAAGGCAGTAAATATCTTTTTGGGAGAAATTTATTTAATTATATTATTAAATAAAGTCAAAACGTTTTAAATGATGAATAAATTCCCTTGATTGTCTTTGGCTGTTACATATCTTTTCATGCTATAAAACCAGACCTCTGCGCAGAGGAATTAGAAAAGAGAAAAAATACATAGCATTCTGCATTTCATTTTTCATATACAATCTCAGTGTTTTGCAAATACCGTTCGTGTTCGAAATAGAAAAACAGTAGAGTCCTTCACTTGCTGTTTATTTGAGTGGACGTTGTACCTTGGGAGATCTCTTCCTTACGAGGGCTTGAAGGATAGCCGAGGAATTCGATCTTAAGGGGAGAAGGCTTGCTTTCAACTCGTCCTAAAACCGTTCGTCAATCCATTCTTACACATTTTCGGTAAACCTTATTGTTTGTCATGTGTATTTATTTTGGAAAATCAACATCATGAATATAAAAGTTATTTCTTGTCGTTATTTGTTCTTTATTATTGTTATACGTTTGCAACGCGATACCAACAATCTTAAGATCGAACTTATTATCTTTATTCGTAATATGTGTTGCACGTATAGGTGGTTGAAATTTCCATAATCTGCATATTATATTTTCTGCTCATATGTTTCTGTTCTTAGTTTTATCATTACTAATGATCTTTCTAGTGACTGCAGGTTTTAAAAGTGTTGGTTTCAAACCTTTGTAGTAACTAAATAATTTGTTTGTATATTATATGTTTAAGAGCAGGTTTATCTCTTATGTTTCTCATAATTTGCAGTTCTCTATTTGATTTCCTGCAAGTGTATTCTGTTTTCAAAAGTAGTATGGATTTCAGTTTTCAAAAGATTTGGTTTTCTGGCTTCTGTCTATTTTCCAGTAGCCTTCTGTTTCTGTTTCAAAAGTTAAAGAGCAGTTTTTTAGTTATTTTCCAGTTGGTTTAGTTATCTGATCGAGCAGGTTTTCAAAAGGAAATAAAAAAATTCACTACTGCTGTCACCCCACACGGATTCGAACTCTCACCCTCCTTCTGTGCTGGTCGTCCGTTACCACTGAGCTATATTAATTCATGTGAATTAATTGTTACGTTATATATTAATTGCTACTTATTATGTGAATTTAATTGTGATTTGGCAAAAATGTAACTGTTGGGAATCGAACCCATGTGCCTCCGTTTACTAGCTGATGTCTTAACCGTTTGAGCGTAATGAATCTTGTGTATTAATTTGTTCGGTTACATATTTAATACATGCTCGGAATCCGTGGTTAATTGCTTAGCATGTTTAGTTTGCGAAAACACTTTCTTCTGGATTCGAACCTGCATCATCTGCTGGTTTGAATGAACTCTTTACCGTTAGTCTGTGTGTTAATTCGTGTTAAAAGCATGTGTTATTCTGTATTAATAATAACTGATATGTTGCTGTTAATTACTTTTGTTCAATTCACTGTTCATGAGTTAAGATAACGTATTGGTGAAGAAAAATTCCATGATTAATTATGATAAATTTCTTCTGTGCCTTGTGAAATAATTCTAAAGTGTGAGACTTTTTTAAATGATTTAGATATGGCCGGTGACAATACATCAACCAATGATGGCATCGAGACTTCCTCGAAAGCGGGCGGCACTGAGGCTGGCACGCAACACCAGGCGAGCGGTACTGAGGCCGTTGTTTTGCCTGTCTTAAGGAACTCCTCAATGCCATACACTCATCCGGAGAAACCGGAGAAGTTCAAGGGCTCGAACTTCAAACGGTGGCAACAAAAAATGCTCTTTTTTCTCACGACACTCAATCTGACAAAGTTTCTCAAGGAGGAGAAACCAAAAGAAGATCATGGCGATCCTCTGTCCGTTGAGAAGATGGAAATCTGGTCAAATGGCGATTATCTTTGTCGTAATTACGTGTTGAACTCACTTGATGACTCCTTGTTCAACGTGTACTCCCCAAAGGAGAGCGCTCGAGAACTTTGGTCTTCGTTGGAGACGAAGTACAAGGTTGATGATGCTGGGGCTAAGAGATTTGTGGCCGGACGTTTCCATGAGTACCGGATGGTCGATGGGAGAAGCGTGGTGGAACAATGCGAAGAACTGCAGTTGATTTTCCACGAATTGGCGGCGGAAGGAATGCCTCTACCCGAACATTTTGAAGTGGCAATGGTGATTGAAAAATTACCACCCTCATGGAAGGAGTTCAAGAGCTATCTCAAGCACAAGCGAAAGCAGATGGGGCTTGAGGATCTTGTTCGTAGACTGCGGATAGAACAAGACAACCGCAAGATGGAGAGGAAACCAGATGGGGCGTATTCGAAGGCCCACGTGATCGAATCTGGGGATACTTCTAACGGCCAAAAGAGGAAACATTCGGATGTTTCAAAGGCAAAAGGAAAAGAGAAAGAAGAATTCTCGGTGGATTGCTACACATGTGGCAAGGCTGGACACAAAGCAAAGGATTGTCGCCGACGTCCCAAGGGGAAAGGTAAAGGCAAACAATCAGTTGCAAATGTGGCAGAGGCAAGCCAAAACTCCGATGAAGACACGTATCTAAGTGCTATGGTCTCGGAAATCAATCTTGTTGGAGGAAACTCCAAGGAATGGTGGGTTGATACGGGAGCTACGAGGCATATATGTGCAAATAAGTGGATGTTTAAAACATACCAAGCTGTTGAGAACGAACAATGCTACATGGGAAATTCCGCTATATCTAAGGTGGAAGGCAAGGGAACGGTGGTGCTTAAAATGACCTCCGGGAAGATGGTGGGTTTAAGCGACGTTCTTCATGTCCCAGAAATTCGAAAGAACCTGATATCCGGTTCTATGATGAGCAAGAAGGGTTTTAGGCTCGTTTTCGAGTCCAACTGGGTCATCCTTTCAAAGGGAGGAACTTTTGTGGGCAAGGGATACTTGACCCAAAATCTGTTCAAAATGCCGGTGATGACATTGACAAATAAGAGTGAAGCTACCAATGAAGCTAGCAACTAAGTTGAAGATTTAAATTATTGTAATAAAAGTCTTGAGAGAATAGACTAATAATTTAAGTAATTGTAATAAAAATTAGTCTCGCGAGAGGAGGCTAAATATTATGAATAAAATTTTCCTTTGATTAATTGCGATGTGTTTGCTACATTAAAAGGATATATACATACTTGTTTTGAGAATAACACAAGTGTGAGACTTGTATGTTATATATATATATATATATATATATATATATATATATATATATATTTGTAGAAAATAAAACCAAGTGCGAGACTTGTTTTTTATTATATATATATATATATATGTGTGTGTTTGAAATATTTGGAATTGAGTCCAAATATAAGTGTGTAAATTAAATTGCTTAGTGAGAAGTAAGTGAGATTTAATACTATTTATTTTTACTAAATAGATTAAATATTCAGATTTATGTGATGTAAGACGCGAAGTACGCAAACAAAATAAATTCTGAAATAAGTAATTTCTTTAAGGCTAGAGACATTTTTTTTCTTGAGGAAAAGAAAGAAATGTGGGGGCTTAAAAGAAGAAAGTGTTGGTTAAGATTGTTCTAAACTTCTAATTTAGAAAAATAATCATAAAATTTTTTGAAGACTTTAAGAGGTTAAAGAAAATATTGTAGGCGATTGACGAAAGGTCTAGCGAGAGACTAAGTAGCAAATTCATCGAGAGAAATGGAAAATTTGAGACCACCTAAAGACATCACCCCATGATGGCAACCCGACCTGAATTGTAAACCCCAATTTGCAAGTTCAAAGGGACAACCGAATTGTTGGGGCGAGTCGAACAAAGCACTCGGGAAATTGAGTTCCCAACACACTTCTATGATGAAAGAGTGATGGACTTGTACAGGTTAAGGAGAACTTTAGGTTCTAATGATCCTTATGTCTTGTGACACAAGCGGGGTATTACAGGATACCCTTAATGAGAGACCACTTATGTCGAATGTGAAGGGGCTGAGTTAAAGGGCTAAATCTTTAGAGCATTCGATGAATATCGCCAAGGCAGTCCAGGGCCGAAACGTACAACAACGAGGACCAATATGGTATTGGAATGAGTTGTGTGAGTACCATTGTCTTGGTATACACAAAACGCCGATCAGTTCAAGGCATCACATCCACTGGTTAGCAAGTATATCCGATGGTATTTCACTAAGGAAGGTTCAAGGCCGAAAACCACCTATCCTGATGCAACAAGTTCCGGCAGAACTCTGAAATTGCATTTAACTTCGTTAGGCTCACGTGCATTTCAGCCAATTACATTCATGTGGGGGATTGTTGGAGAATTTTAGATATTTGGGCTTAAGTGAGTAAGCCCAAGTAAGTAAGTATGTGTGAATGTTCATTGACTTATGCAAGTGTAAGAGACTTTGTCCCACATTGGAAAAAAACCTACAAATTCTATTGGTTATATTGAGATACCCAATTAGAGAGTGTAGTGAACTAGAAGATATGGGACTCCTCGCACAGTCGTCGTTGCTGAATAAATTTCCTTGATTGTCGTTGGCTGTTACATATCTTTTCATGCTATAAAACCAGACCTCTGCGCAGAGGAATTAGAAAAGAGAAAAAATACATAGCATTCTGCATTTCATTTTTCATATACAATCTCAGAGTTTTGCAAATACCGTTCGTGTTCGAAATAGAAAAACAGTAGAGTCCTTCACTTGCTGTTTATTTGAGTGGACGTTGTACCTTGGGAGATCTCTTTCTTACGAGGGCTTGAAGGATAGCCGAGGAATTCGATCTTAAGGGGAGAAGGCTTGCTTTCAACTCGTCCTAAAACCGTTCGTCAATCCATTCTTACACATTTTCGGTAAACCTTATTGTTTGTCATATGTATTTATTTTGGAAAATCAACATCATGAATATAAAAGTTATTTCTTGTCGTTATTTATTCTTTATTATTGTTATACGTTTGCAACGCGATACCAACACATTATATTTCATGTATCCCTTAAAAGTGATAGAAAGTGTTTTAAGCGATTTGTCAGAACTCAAATAATTATATTTAGGCATACTTGTATACCATAATGTGTATTGCTCACGTGTCATGTCATATCATATGATCGTGCGGACTTCGAAAAACGACAAGCCACAACAACATGAGCTGGTGGTTGTGTGTTTAAACATGAAGGTTAAGAGGCAAACACAAGCACGCCTTGTAAAATCCACTACGGTTCTTTTAGACCAAATCATGCTATGAGGCATACGTCGGTTAAAATATATGAATGTTTAGTTTCTAACGTAAAAAATTGATCTCAATTTCGATGGGTATTTAAGAAGTTACGATCAAAATAGTGAACTCGCGCATAATTGAATAAGAGAGGTTCGAGCCCACTGGCCTAATTGAGCAATAAGGACCTAAGCCCACCAAAATAGCCCAACTAGGACCTAGAAATACCCCCAAACATGTCACAATTATAGAGAGCCTCCCACATCACTCAACTCGAATTCTCAACTCAAATTCGACTTATTGTGACTTATATGTATGGAAATCCTTGAAGTTTAATTTTCATATCAAGAAGCGGTTCGTCAATCCGACCTCCGACGAAAGAGTTATGGACAAAATCGTAAAGTGGCGCAATGTTGATTCTCAACTCTAAATCTCAAATCGAATTCGACTTGTAATTGTTGAATTCGACTTATCATAGATTATAAGTATAGAAAGACCTTTTAGTCTAATTTCCATACCAAGAAGCGATTTGTCAATCCGGCCCCCGACGAAAGAGTTATGGGTAAAAGTGTAAGGTCGCGCAATGTTGATCCTTCACTCGATTTCTCAACTCGAATTTGATTTATAATTGTTGAATTCTACTTATTATGACTTATAAGTATGGGAAACCCTTTCAGTCTAGTTTCCATACCAAGAAGCGTTATGTCAATCCTGACCCACGACGAAAATGTTATGGACGAAACCATAAAGTCGCGCATTACTGATCCTCAACTCGAATTCGACCTATAATTGTTGAATTCCACTTACCATGGGCCCATGGCTTATATGTATGAAAGGCCATTTGAGTTTAGTTTCC
Source organism: Linaria vulgaris (assembly GCA_948329865.1). Taxonomy (NCBI): domain Eukaryota; kingdom Viridiplantae; phylum Streptophyta; class Magnoliopsida; order Lamiales; family Plantaginaceae; genus Linaria; species Linaria vulgaris. The sequence continues at coordinate 83,493,364 of OX415253.1, forward strand.
ATATCAAGAAGCGATTTGTCATCCCGACCTCCGATGAATAATATATGGGTAAAACCGTAGGCCGCGCAATGCTGAAGCATCAACAACAGATGTTGAGCCATCAACTAATATCCGATGAGAAATGGCTCACCCTCTAAGGGTAGACGTTCACCTCCAACCACGTTCGGCTTACATTGCGAATAATGAACTACGTTCGACTTAATTACCTACACGGGGTACGTAGACAGCTTGGCTTAACTCCAAGTTTAGTCTGAAAACAACAAACTCCTAATCCACTTTAATGACTTCTAGCCTAACCTAGAAGCCATCAAGGACCATCAACAGACTCAGGTTTCGTAGTGCCTTCGTTGGGTCAGCCTAGCCTAGTTCACGTGTCGTGTTTCCAGTGCAGGTTTCTCGAACTCAAAGCTAGCTCAAATATACCAATAAGGAACTTGTGTTAGTCTCACGCGAAGTGATTAGTCAACATCACATACAATGGACGATTGCTAAAGAAAAATACCATTCGGCATTACCTTGCACACATGTGTTTATAAATTATACAATCTATAACAAGTGAAAAATATGTGGAATTGTGGATAGCCTGGAAAGTGTCGAAGTGAAAGTTATAAAACTAATAGTGGGAAAATTAAGTTAGATTATGTGTACTTTAAGTTTAAGTCAAACAAACAAGTTCGTGATGATAAAATAAATAAATGTACATCATACTAAGAAATTGCATTTAAAGATGAACAAAATGTCACCAGCAACATCAAATAAACCGGTATGCTCGTGAGTCGTGATTAAATGTGGTTTCTTTTAGTCCTAGTTTTACATATCAAATAATAGAAGATATAGACTATATACTACTAAAAACAATATCTATGATAATTGATAAGACTACAGATGCACAACGAAGACTTAACGTATTCTAAACTGCAAAAATATTCTCATAAAAGGGTACACTATAGAAATTAAATGTTGATCTTTTAGAAGAAAAACTTGCCACCTAAACCATAAATTGTGGAGTTCAAAATCGAAGACCGACGTGTAATTCTATTTTTTTTTTTTTTGAGAGACGAGTAATTCCATTGTTGAATTTGATGTGTCCATATAAATTGTAATTTAAACAAATCTTGGGCTATAGATAGACGAATTTATTCTCTTTAAGGCCCATTAGATTGAACATTTTCGGTCTTTATTTTGTGTTGCATGGGCTAATAGGACATCTACAGACCAAAATGCAAGAAATCCAGATTGCAATTATCTGAAGGTTTCTTTTTTCCTGCAAATGGTAAGTTAATCAATAAAAGTTTAGGAAATTTTAAGACCCAACATATGAGAAAATTTATTCTTAATTTGGTGTATCAACAATTCACCATTATTATTAAATGCTCCTTATCCATAAGAAACAAGTTGTCAAAAGAGGCTGCAAGAATTTGCTGTTTTCACTTTGCTAAGTGGCAATAATATGTACTACAGCTAACTATTTACAAGTTCAATTTGTGTATTATTATTATTATTATTTAGTTTTAACTATAAGTATGTAAAGTCTTTTCTTAATACACATTAAATTATTAAATTTTCACGTCATAAATGAACTAGATTGTTGTGTAGTTATCTCTATTATTTGCTACTACACAGTTACTTTCTTTTCTCGTTGAAGTATTTAGAGAAATGAACTAATATATTTTTTATTTTCGTTCATATGCGGGTGGGTAGATGGCGGGCATGTGTACGTCTCAACCCGCAACCCACCCGCTCAATTTTAACCGTGACACAATTTTAAAAAATAAAAATATGCGGGTCGCAGTTTGTGCATGTCGAATTTAAGCGAGTCGGGCGGGTGGACATGTTTATGAACACCCCTTGCCGTCATTCACATACTTGACTAACTTTCATATAGCTTTTTGGTTGGCCGCTCTACTTCTTTATGAATATAGTGGTATCTCTTCAACAAACTCTCGAGCGTATGTTTGGCATACTCAAATTAGACTCTACACCATTATTTTGGTCTTATTTCGTCACGGTAATAGAACACAGTAAAACAATACAATCAGAATATAAATAACCAAAATAATGTTAATCCAATAAGATAAACCGAACTAACTTTGTCCAAAACACCTACTATCTATTATAGAACTTACACTGATTTAAATATATAAATAATACAAACTATTCAACGCATCGAATTGCGGTTGTTCGATGTGCGTCTCGAACGGTACTGATTCGATGCAGGGTTGATTCGATATGGTTTTGATAAAACACTGTTGGTGTCGAATCCAGATACGTGTCGAACGATGGAGCGTATCGCATAGGGTGATTCGATGTGGGAAGGTTGGGACTCAGGTTTTATCTGCCACTGAATGCTAAAAACCGGAATATATATAATAGCCTTGTTTTGCGGGGCCCATAAACAGCTGTATAAACGCATCGAATCATAACGATTCGATGCGCGCATCGAATGAGGATCATTCGATGCGCTGAAGGTATCGAATAGGGCCAATTCGATACAGTTTTGGGCCGGCCCAATCCACAGTGCTGGCCAATCCTAAAATACCCCTATCACATAGTCCCCCAAGTTTGGGAGACGTTTTCAAGATGAGAACGGTTTCCAAACTTCTGATTATGATCATTGTTGACTGATTTGAAGCTATCGAATTGTGACCATTCGATGCGTGCTATAGATAGGCATCGATTTTGACAAGTTCGATGCATCGCATCGAATTCGATGCGTACTATTGATAGGCATCGAATTGTGAAAATTCGATACGTCGCATCAAATTCGATGCGCCTCCGGCAGCTGCCGGCCCATGGGCCTATATATAAGGGTCCACCTCTTCTGACATTTTTGTTTTCATTCATAAAAGGGATTTTTTGTTCGCTTCTGGACCGCATCGAACAGAGGCTGTTCGATACGTGACGCATCGAATCTTGGAAATTCGATGCGATCTTAATTTATTTTTTATTCAGCACGAAGCAATTAAGATAACTGAGGCTTTCATGGCCCGCACAAAATCTCTAAATCGGAGTAAAATTGTGATGTCGCCCGAAAATATTTATGATACTCAGAGAAAAGTCGAGCAAAATGAGCCCTCAGAGGCGGGCCTATCTGCTGCCCACCTTGCCCCGGAAGATAATCCAAAGGCATGTGTAGCAAAAGATCCTGCGACCACAACCCCTAGAAATCTTCCCGACAACTAGGGTACAGGCCATTCGGGTGGTGTTAGTGCTGATTATACTACCATAAGGCTTGGTGGTATTAGTGCTGGCACTCGGGTGCCGAGAGTGAGCGATTTTGAACGTCACGAAGATGCGACTACACAGAGATTGGTGTTGACGCCAACCTCTACCGGTGGACGCATAAAAGTTGGGACTAACCGCCAGATCCATATAATGAAAGATATTGATGCTGAAGATGAGAGAATTGCTGCCAATCTGGCCAGGTTTTAATGCGGCTAACCCTACATTTAGGAATAAACGAAGAGTAGATGAAGCGAGCTCCTCTCATCCAGTCGGTGAGGATTGGTTTTCTTCCGCTAAAAAGAAATTGGCGGAGGAAGAATATGCACGGGACGCTCAGGATATACCTCCACCTCCACCTAGACGGCCTCGCCCTTCAGGGAATCCGAGACCGGCCCCTCCAGGAAGTCTTGTTAATTATGATCTTCTCAATGACGAGAATTTTGAATCATTAAGTGCCACATTGGGAAGTTATAGGCTAAGAGAGGAGCAAGCTGGAGAAATAATGCAAAGTCTATGGCCTCAGCTGAATCAGCAAGCCGTAATAAACCGTCTAGGATATCATGGTTTAGCTCGCTTTGGACGTCTATTCCTTGCGGCTGTTATTCTAGCAGTATATCGGCTATGCATGGATTATATCGGTTTGGTTGAGGTGCAGAACCAACATAATGATGTCGTCGACAAACTACGTGCAACTATTCATAACAGGGATTATAGTCGCCGAAATGCGTTGAAACGTTCTAGGGAGGCGGAAACAAGAGCGTCTAAAGCCATCCGCGATAAACATGATGCCGAAGTTAAAGCCAAGAAAGCAGAAGAGGATGTTAAAGCCTTGTGTGCTGAAATTATTGCACTTAAAAAGGATAACGAATCCTTGAAACGCAAAAATTGTCTCTTCAGGCTTCCAATGTGGACGCGGAAAATGTTATTTCCAATTTGGGCCATCGAATTCAGTATTTTGAATCTGAAGATTACAAATGTGCAATCGTTCGAGATTTTACGCAAAGTAACGTGTATAAATTCTTGGAATTACTTCGCGGTGCTGCTGATATGAAATACGGAATGGAAGTCGGTGTTGACCAAGCTAGATATCTTGGGTACCTAGGAGAGGGTTTTCGCAAAGACATGCTTGATGCAAGTCGTAACTCAAGAATGGAGATCCCAGAGGCTAGCAGTGATGATGATAATGACGACTTACATACTCCTAGGCCTGGCGATTCATTCTATGCCGTGTGGCGCGATTGTAAAAAACCAAATGTGGCTGGCTCAAGCTTCTTAAAATTGAGCTCACCTCTAGCTCATAAAAGAAAAGAGAAAAGCACTCCTAGGAATACTCTGGGCGATTCAGAGAATGTCAAAAGGGCTCTCCATGATGCTTTTGGTTCGAGCGATGATGATTCAGAATTACCTCCGAAAACTTCTAGATCTACAATTTTTCTCCAAAGTCCTCCAAAGACAACGGGTTTTGAAAATGTTCTCCCTGCAACCTCGGATAAATGAAAGAGGGTGGCAAGCGCATCTAAGACTTCTGGTCCTACAGTAGTCTTACCCGGCGGAACGTATCCTACTCAAGGTGACAGAGTTTCTATGTTGGCCAGTAATGTAACTGATCCATCACTTAGTGCACAAAATCTGATCTCTCCTAGTAGATATCAACTCAACGATCCTACTGAAAGAGTTGAAGTTGTCTTGCCCGATGATTGGGCACAAACTTACGAATTGATTCTGACAGAGGATCAAATTCAGGGCAATTGTGTCAACTTTGCGCGTTCAGTGGGTGTGGTTCTTCGTCAGGAGTCTCCTCATTCATCGAATGAGTAGTGATATTGGTGTTATATAATTTTGTTAATATTAGGTCTTTTGTTTTGTATAGAACCTTGTAACTCTTTAGCAGTTGCTTTTTTAATGAGAATGATTCAACCGTTTGACATTATAACCTTTGATTTACGTTTATTCGCATATTGTTTCTTTCCAATTCATTCCAAAGAAGGTTACTTCATTCATTTGCTTGATGTTGGGTCAATATTTTTCTGGTGTTCGATAATGGTTTTTGATGCCATGGTGCATATCTAATATTATGATTGTGCTTGCAATGAAAATATGAGCATCTTGAGCTGTTATTATTATCGTTAGGGTATTCATGTTTTTCCTGAGATATCGGATCATTTGGGCCTTTATCTCGCCGTTCTTGCATGCGGGGGTGGACCACTTTGGGCCTTCTTACCCCTCCGTCATATCTTCCTTCTGGCATGTGGGGGTGGACCACTTTGGGCCTTCTTACCCCTCCGTCATGTTCTTCCTTCGGGCATGTGGGGGTGAACCACTTTGGGCCTTCTTATCCCTCCGTCATGTTCTCTCTTCGGGCATGCGGGGGTGGACCACTTTGGGCCTTCTTATCCCCCCGTCATGTTCTTTCTTCGGGCATGCGGGGGTGGACCACTTTGGGCCTTCTTATCCCTCCGTCATGTTCTACCTGTGTCATTTGATGAATAAAAATTTGCAGTTAATAATTCTTGAAGGATTAATATCAATTAAAGTGCATGTAACATATATTTGATGAAATTTATTCAATTTTATGCATAATAACGCCTGAGATGTTGCACATTCCATGGGCGTTTCTGTTGTATTCCTTTTAGAGTCTCCAAATAATAGTATCCTCATGAACTTGCTCGCGTGACTCTAAAAGCCCCTTCCCATTTTGGTTCAAGCTTTCCGATATGCTGTTTAGCTGCAATGCTTCTCAGAACCAAATCTCCTACTTCAAAATTTCTGAATTGAACTCTTTTATCATAACTTTTGGCCATTGCTGCCTTAAAGGCAACAGTACGCTGATACGCATCCTCCCTTGTAGATCCTATCATATCCAGATCTATTTGTCGCAGCCGTGCTGATTGCTCTGGATCATAATCAGTAATTCTGCGCGTTGGCATACCTATTTCTACAGGTAATACAACTTCAGTGCCATAAACACGAACGAATGGAGTCTCCCATGTGGATGTTCTCGGAGTCGTTCTATATGCCCATAATATTCCTTGAAGCTCTTCCGACCAAGTTTTTCCTGTACACCTCACTCTCCTTTCGAGATAGTCCTTCAATGTTTTGTTAGTGGATTCCGTTTGGCCATTGGATTGTGGATGATATATTGAAGTGAGATTGTGTGATATCTTTAATTCTCGAAACCACGATTTTATCTGTTTTCCAGTAAATTGCGTGCCGTTATCACATACGATGGACCTCGGGATGCCGAAGTGGCATATGATGTATTTTCATATAAACTCGATCATATTATTCTCTGTGATCGACGTTATAGTTTCTGCCTCGACCCACTTAGTATAATACTCAGTTGCTACTATTAAGTATCGTTTTTGCCCTTTGGTGGGTGGAAACATGCCCACAATATCAATTCCCCACTAATCAAACGGACATGCCACATCGATGGGTTGTAGCTGACGCGCTGGTCTATGAATGAGACGAGCATGATATTGGCAGCTATCACATTTGCTCGAGTAAGATGTTGCGTCTTTAAGTAGAGTTGGCCAATAATATTCCTGACGCAATATTCGTTGAGCTAAAGCTGGTCCTCCAGAATGATTTCCACAGCAACCTGCATGGATTTCTTCCATGACATACTCAGCTTGAGTAGGGGTCAAACATCTTAACAACGGTCCTTCGAAAGATCTTTTATATAGCTCTCCATTGCTGATAGTAAATCTGTAAGCCTTATAATGCATTCTGCGCTGTGCATTCGGATCTGCTGGTAGAATACCCTGCTGAAGATAAATCATGATTTCGTCCTTCTAGGATGGGTCTTCTTGTATTGCCATTATAAACTCCACCTGGACATCCGTGGTAATATATTTTGATATCCTAATCGAAGGTATATCAACGACCATAAGTGTGATTCGCTTTTTCGCCAGAATATCTAAAGAACTTGCCGATTTGGAAAGTGCATCTGCTTTTGCATTGTCGTCCATAGGGATCTGAGTTATATCAAAGAATTTGAAGTTCTTTGCCAATTCTTTAACCTTAGCGGCGTACAGCTTCATAGTTTCCTCACGCGTCTCATATCTTCCCGAGAAGTGATTTGCCACCAAGAGCGAATCGGTGAATAAATCCAAATGTTCAATGTTGAGTCCGAGTGCCATTTTGACCCCGACAATTATTGCTTCGTATTCGGCTTCGTTATTTTTTACCATGTAATTCAGGCTAATAGCAAACTCAAATTCCCTTCGTTCCGGGGATAGAAAATGTATTCCAATTCCCCCTCCGTGAGTTGTGGCAGATCCATCAGTGTGTAGTATCCATGTCGATGTTGCCCTGTTGGTTCCAACTTGTTTTGATATAGAAAACATACAGCATGTCGTTTCGATTGCACTATTTCCCAGGGTCTCGGCCATGAAATCTGCTAGAACTTGCGCTTTGACTGCAACTCGTGGCTTAAACTCCAATCCGAACTCACTGAGTTCGATTGCCCATTTCACCAATCTACCTGAGGTTTTTGGCTTCGCCAACACTTGCTTCAATGGTTTGTCTGTTACCACGGTAATTGGGTGAGACTGAAAATACGGTTTCAACTTCCGAGCTGTAACAACAATTGCTAATGCAAACAACTCTATTTCCAAGCAGTTTCTCTCCGCCCTTTGCAGTACTCTACTCACATAATGTATGGGTAATTGCTGAGCTCCTTTTTGCTTGAGTAATACTGTACTTATTGCATTTGTGGATACTGCCAAATAGAGATATAACATTTCATTTTCCTCCGGTTTTGCTAACAACGGCGGGCTTACCAAATAATTCTTCATTTGTCTAAAAGCCTCTTCACATTCCGGCGTCCAAATAAAATCTTTGTTCCGCTTCATCACTTTAAAGAAATGAAGATTCTTTTCCGCAGATGTTGAAATAAATCTTCCCAAGGCCGTCAGACGGCCCATCAGACATTGAACATCCCTCACTGTTCTTGGCGATGGTAGATCCAGTTCTGCCTTTATTTTATCAGGGTTGGCTTCAATTCGTCTTTCATTCACCACATATCCTAGAAACTTCCCAGCCGTTACTCCAAAAGTGAATTTTTTAGGGTTTAATTTCATTCCATATGTCCTCATGATAGTGAAGGCCTCATCCAAGTGTCGCACATGCTCATCGGCTTTTAGGCTCTTTACAAGCATATCGTCAATATATACTTCCATTAATTTTCCAATTTGATGGTAAAACATTTTAGCCACCAACCTCTGAAAAGTTGCTCCCGCATTCTTCAATCCGAACGGCATTACCCTGTAACAATACACTCCGGTATCTGTTACAAATGCTGTATTGTTCTGATCTTGCACTGCCATGAAGATTTGATGGAAACCACTCTTTGCATCCATCATGCTCAGCAATGCACATCCTGCTGTAGAATCCACAAGTAGATCTATCCGAGACAATGGAAAAGGATCTCTCGGGCAATGCTTGTTTAAGTCAGTATAATCCACACACATTCTCCATGTAGCTTCTTTTTTCAAGACCAACACAATATTGCTCAACCATTCTCAGAATCTTATAGCATAAATATGCCGCGCTGCTAAAAGTTCTTTTACCTCTTTTTTCAGCTGCTTCATTCTTTTCCTTGCTGAAATCTAGCTTCTTTTGCCGTATCGGTTTCGCACTCTTATCTACATTCAAACGATGTACTATGATCCTAGAGTCTATCCCGAGAAGGTCAGAATTGGACCATGCAAATATATATGAATTATGCGGAGACAGTCTACCAACGCAGCCTCTATAACCCAGTCCATTTCCGCTCCAATCTTTATTACTTTCTCAGAACTTTCTTTGAAAAGCTGAACGATTTTGAACTCCCCTAAAGGCTCCATTTTACATTCTTGCCATTGCTTTAACAACTGACTTTCTATTTTATCTTGCCCCTGTTCTTTAGGCTCATTCCGCTCTTGACTCAGATATGTCTTTGTTTTGATCTTTTTCCCCGTTTGCCGTTTTTCAACCGCATACATGCGCAGTTTATTTGTCATCCTAGATGCTCTATCTAAAACAGTGTTAACGGTGTTCCCACATACGGCGCCAATATTTTGGTCTTATTTCGTCACGGTAATAGAACACAGTAAAACGATACAATCAGAATATAAATAACCAAAATAATGTTAATCCAATAAGATAAACCGGACTAACTTTGTCCAAAATACCGACTATCTATTACAAATCTTACACTGATTTAAATATATAAATAATACAAACTATTTAGCGCATCGAATTGCGGTTGTTCGATGTGCGCCTCGAACAGTACTGATTCGATGCAGGGTTGATTCGATATGGTTTTGATAAAACACTGTTGGTGTCGAATTCAGATACGTGTCGAATAATGGAGCGTATCGAATAGGGTGATTCGATGTGGTAAGGTTGGGACTCGGGTTTTATCTGCCTCTGAATGCTAAAAACCGGGATATATATAATAGCCTCGTTTTGCAGGGCCCATAGACAGCTGTATAGACGCATCAAATCATAACGATTCGATGCGCGCATGAGGATCATTCGATGTGCTGAAGATATCGAATAGGGCCAATTCGATACGGTTTTGGGCCGGCCCAATCTACAGTGTTGGGCCAATCCTAAAATACCCCTATCAACCATTGATCTTAAAAGTCCTATGAGATTAAATTTCTCTGTATTTGACTTGCTACAAGAACTTTACGTTTCACACCATCACATTTTTACCACCGTAAATTCTATGTATAATACGCATATATTCTAAGAAAATTTGAACTTATATTCTTCTAATGTTACTTTGATATTAGCTCTATGCTCTAATCATAGAGGGAAGAATTCCTCATCTTTTTTGCTTGCTGTGCTGATTTCATATGGAAAAGCAGGAATAAATCCATTTTTGAAGGGGGCTCTTTTGATCCTCTTCAGATCAAGACTGTTATTGAAGCTAATTCAGCGGAGCATTACAATGTTCAAATGTCCAAGAGGCAAGCCAGGAAATCAACAGGAACACCTAAGAAATGGAGACCACCCCGCAAACCCATTTTCAAGTTCAACGTGGACGCGACTTTTTCTAACAACAAAGCGACAGTGGCGGGAGTCTGTAGAAACCATAACGGCTCCATTTTGTTTTCCGTTGCGCACGGTAAAATTGCAGAGGATGCACTTGTCGCAGAAGTTTTTGCAATTAAAAAGGCTTGTAATTGGTGCCATGTTCTTAAGATCAGCAGAGCATACTTCGAGTCTGACTGTCTCCATGCTGTGACTCTCATCAACAACACTAATCTCTTGCCGGATTGGACAATTGCCCCGATCATTGAAGATATTCGTAGATTTCAGATCTCTAATCCTTTTTGGTCTTTTAATTTTGTGCATCGTAATTGTAATGAGGCTGCCCACAATTTGGCTCGATGGGCCTCGACTGTTAGCTTTTTTGGCCCCATTCCCCCCGAAATCCTCCCATCCAATGTATTTTGTGATGGGGGTTTCCCTCTGGTTGATTTATTTCATGTTTAGGCTTGTGTTTAACGGCCTTATTTATTTATCTATCAAAAAAAAAATATACATGCCAAAAATCCGAAATTTGTGGGGCTTACTTCGTGGTGTTTTAAGACACGGAATGAATGACGTATTACCTTATTTTGCTTTAATTTACGGTTTTCAGTGTAGTCGTTGATCACATTCACATGTTAGTTAGCATGATAATAACTCGATCGAATATTATATATTAAACATTTGGAAGAATAACATAATTATATAATCTCCGATTTTGTATAGCTAGATATTTGGGGTCAGCTATATAAAAACATTAAGCTTAATCATAGAGTCAGCTGAAAATTTAGGCCAAATAGCATCCTAGGTTTATATATACCACATGGGAGGACAAAGGTTCCGTCAATAATTAGCTGTATTAGGTGCCAAAACATGTATACTTCATTCGCTTAAATATGAATTGCACTTAAAAAAAAATCAAATTATAACGAATCATTCGTGCCTAGAATGTAGTCCAAGATAGTCTATTTCCAATTTTTTAGAGTCAAACCATTAAATATGGCTTGTTGTTGGAATCCCCAACACTCCATTTTCTACAGTGATGGCCCCTCCATGCCAAGAATAATCGGTTCATGTACACAAAACAACCATTCGTTTGTCTTTTCATTCCTACAGTTCTTGCTCTGTACTTGGCTTAGTTTCAAGCGATATTAATTATAACCGCGAGCAATTTTCAAGAAATTAAAAGATGGATATATTACTATTGGAAAGAAGTTTAAGTATAATTTCTCGTCCATATATATAATAATGTATGTATGTATATATAATTATATATATACATATGACACAATTAATTAATAGAAAATGTTGGTTCCTTGATCTTCCATGTAAGAAAATTGCGATCAGGGCCAGGGGGCTTATAGTAAAATTAACTATAATTATTATTGTTAGAGTTGTTTAAATAGCACATTTAAGAGTGTAATGTAATTTAAAAAAGTTCTGGCTTTAGACGTAGTTTTCCTGACGATCAAACAAATTCATTTTTAATTGTTTTCATTCAATCATTATATTGATGCGAGCGTAACATGTCACTGCGTAACATTTCATTAAAATACCTTAGCACACCTTTTGTTAGGTTAGTTCATGAAAGTATCCACATTGCCAATTTCCACCGCAATGAATAAACTTATATTTAATTTTTATATAACTTAATAAATTCACACTATAAATCTATACATGACATGTTATAAATATATGATACCGAAGTTAAAAGAATGGGCACCAATACCGGATATACGTACCTGAAACAAGGACATGCATGGTGGCCGGACATATGTTTTCATGGACAAAGAAATGAAAAATCATGATTACTAGAACATGTTCACATGGCTTCACATGCAGAATTCCCTTTCTTCTTATTTATCGGAATCACAAAAACTCTAGAGTTAGCAACTGTAGAAGAAGGGACAGCATATAGTGCCATTTGTTTTTTGGCTCTATATTAATGTAAGATATCTCTGATTATCTGTAAAAATTTAACTTCTATCTATCTCATGTGTATATATTATTCATGGTAATCATTGTCCATATAAACTTAAAGTATCTTAAAGGTGCCGAGCTATGTTGACGGATGTTTATTTATTTCTAGTTAATTGCTATAACTATCTAACGTAGCTTGGATCATAAGTAGTGAATATAATATACAATTGGTGGTTATTTAGATATATGTTTGTGAATATCATGTTACTTTAATTGACATCGCAAACTGCATGAAACTTCGTAAAGTATGTGAATAACGTTAGCCTATAATCTATATCATGCGATGGTTGAAAAAAAACAATGTTTAATTTCACGAACACTCTTCTTCCACATATATTTCTCTCCTAGATTAGAGATTTATTTCCACGAACTTATAAAGTACCAAATAGAATTCATACTTATTTCAGAACCACACATAATCTTGATGGTGACCATGTTAATGTTACCGTCAACAAAAATATATATAGTCATTTAAAATTATAAGGGGGCCCATTTTTACCCAGTGGTCTTCTAGCTAATAATTGGCACCCAAATGCTTAAAAACAAGGGGAAACGTCATCAAATCACCCCATTTATATAACTCATTTTGTACTTTATTCCTATAATTTGTTTTTTTTTTCTTAAACTTTCCTTCAACCTTTGCAAAAATGTGTGGAGTCTTCTTAATGCATATTTTTACGGTACCATTTATTGAAAAAATTAATATGTGAATGTAAGTGAAGAGTGACTTGTGAGCATTTTGTTTGTTATATCTGTTCCATGGAGAAGTTTGCACATTTTACATGAATTTCAGAGTAAATTGCACAAAAACTAAATTACGAGGACAAACTGCAAAATGAGTCATACTTCAAAGGATTTGATGCTCTCTACCCAAACATAATTACCATGCGGAATCTGGGGAAAAAATCACTTTTGGTCCCTTATTGTGGCAGAGTTACCGTTTTGGTCCCTTATTGTGGTTTTGTCCACATTTGTTCCCATATTGTGGCTTTCTCTTCCACATTTAATTAGTCCCCCGGCAACTATTTCCGGCCAAAATCGCACGTGACCTCACGTGCCGGCCAAAATTTGGGGATTTTGACCCAGCACGTGTGGTCCCACACGTGTGATGCTTTGACCCTTTTTTTTTTTTTTAAATCAATAAATCTGATATTAAACTTAAACCCAAAAAATATATATATATATATATATATATATATGTGGAAAAACGTTTTTTTGACACAGTTTTTTTGTAATATTTTTTTCTTTGTTTGACTCAGTTTTTTTAAAAAAAAATCTTAAATTAATAATTTCGTAAAAAAAAAAACTTAAATTAATAATTTCGTAAATTTTTTTTTTTAAAAAAACTGTGTCAATGCTTTTTTTGACACAGTTTTTTTTTCAACTTTTTTAAAATAATTTTTTATTTGATTTAAGGTTAATTATTTTTCACAAAATGTGACAGGTTTATAAGGCAATATTGTTTGCATTATGCAAAATACTAAATATTTGTAGATACACAAGTTCATAAATACTTAAATATTAATTTAAGAATTAAAAAAAAACGCTTTGACACAGTTTTTTTAAAAAAACGTTTTGCCACAAAAAAAAGAATTTAATTTTATTCAAAAGCAATTCGGGAAAAAATCATAAATTTCTGAATTTTTTTTTTTAAAAAAAAACATTGTAAAACCGTGTAATTATTAGAATTAAATTAAATTCGTTTTTTTTATTTAAGGTTAATTATTAGATTTATGAATTAAAAAAAACTGTGTAAAACCGTTATTTGAGATTTATTCCCTATTTCTTTTTTTTTTAATTAAATTAAATTCCATTTTTTTATTTAAGGTTAATTATTAGATTTGTGATTTTTTTTTTAAAAAAACCTGTGTAAAACTGTTATTTAAGATTTTCCCCATTTTTTTAATTAAATTAAATTCGTTTTCTTTTTTTAAGGTTAATTATTAGATTTATGATTTTTAATAAAAAAAAATAGTGGCTGTGGGACTAAATGTGGAACAGAAAGCCACAATATGGGACCAAATGTGGACAAAACCCAAATTTTGGCCGGCACGTGCGGTCACGTGCGATTTTGGCCGGAAATAGTAGCCGTGGGACTAAATGTGGAACAGAAAGCCACAATATGGGACCAAATGTGGAGAAAACCACAATAAGGGACCAAAACGGTAACTCTGCCACAATAAAGGACCAAAAGTGATTTTTTCCCGAGAATCTGTCTGCTTCATTGGTGCTATAAAGTTATCACTTTTATTTGCCCAATATAAGTCTCATGGCTAGGATGATTCTTCAACAAACTAGAAATAGCCAAAACTAAAAAAATCCCACAAAAAATTACTTACTAATTTCAGAAGAAAATCCATTCAAAATTTCAAAAGTAGCATTTACTGTCCCCACAAGACCTCTACCATTTACCCAACTGTCCACAACTTTATGTTAGAAAATGATAATTGTAGTATAAAGTTAACAGAGTGTTGATTTGATTCAAAACCACATTTGAATCAGGAATTGGACATATCGCCATTTAAGGAATATGAATTATTCTCGCGGTTACAGTTATAGGTTAATTAGGTGGGAAGTAAACTTCTGAATACTAGCTGTCAATAAAGTTTCCTCATCATTGTTTACCCGTGAAAGTTTTGAATTTGAATATAATGGCCATTTTTAGTTGTAACTTTTCAACGGCCAGTAATTAAGTGGTAAATGGTAATACAATATTTATATATGGAGCGATATTGCCAAAACAATATTCGTTGCTTCCAAAAAATTATTTTCAACTCCCTAATTTGCCCCTTCTGGTCAAAGACTATATAAGTTAAGTATCTAAAGGTTGATTATAATAAATCTTCTTAAAAGATCTTGTATCCCATATCCAGTTTCCTAATTAATTTATAAAAAAATTAAAAATGTCATTATCTTCCATAATATTCTGTTCAGCTGTCGAAGTTAGTATTATTGTTAAAAACATGCAATTCTTCCCGTTAATTACTTCAAAAGCTCAAAGTTCAAAACATGTGAAAAGCAACACACTCTTTAATTCAAGAATTAGAACATTAAGGATTCTACTCTTTTTTTCTTATCATTTTTAATGCAAGTTCATAGATATGTGTATTAGTTTCTTTTATATTATATATATGCATTCTAATTCCTTATTGAAAGCCTGCAATTAGAACCACATATTTTGTTTATTGGTGTTTTCAATTTCATTTGGAAATTATTAAGCAGAACAAGAATTATTATATTTTTATTTGAATGTATTGTGTTAATATCTCTAATGGTACATCAGAAAAGTAATTGTAGACTATTTTTTAAATTGAGTTCCTTAATATTTATGACAGTAAATTTATCAATAATATAGAAGTGGTAGAAATTATTATGTTAACAGTACTCTCAATAATGAGTTTTTAGACTATATAGCCGGTAATAAATTGGTTCAAATTTAGTATTTTGCATCTTTGATATGAAATACGTCATAGTAACACGTCGATTTTTTTTATTTTTTTTATCGATGAAGAGTATAATTTTTTCTATAATCGTGCTAACGGGATTTGTTTATCAATCCAGAATGTATATTGTCCTTTAGCCTACATAAATTATTAGTCCTGATATGAATTTGGTATATATTAATAATGCTGTTAAATTAAAGAAGATTATTTTATGATATGGTTTTAAACAAACCGATCGACTAGTTTAATATATATATATATATATATATATATATATATATATAAGAAACTACAAACATGTATATATAAACTTGAATTATAAATGATAGAAAGAAGATACATATTTAATTCTTGACCTACAAACGGACTAGTTTAATTCTTGGTTTTCACATGTCTGAAGTCTTTGAAGTAATTACGGGAAGAGACTAATTGTTTTAAGGAAAATAATGACGTGTTCAATTTTTTTTTTTTATAATAATTAATTAAACTGGATATGGGATTAGCAAGATCTTTAAAAAAGATTTATTATTATCAAAGTTTAAACACTTAACTTATATAGTCTCTGACTAGAAGGGGCAAATTAGGGAGTTGAAAATAATTGTTTTGGAAGCAACAAGTATTGTTTTGACAATATCATCGCCCTTTATATACCCCTTTTCCTAAAACTTCATTAATAATGTCCCAATAATTTTAGTCTCAAGAAATTATCTCACTGATTAGTGTGTTTAATTATTAATAGTAATGTACAGACTTTACCTTTTAATCGGAGTATAGATTTATAAATGTTTACCCATGTCAAAATGTATTATAACTCTACAGGCCTAGCTAGGAGTTTGGTCATTCTTTAATTTTTACAATAAATAATATTGACAAGCCTACTTTTGTTAAATCGGGAGCAAAATAAAATTAATTTTGTTGAAAGTAAAATATCTAACCGGTAATATAATATGGGTTTCGGGCTGTATCGAGTGTGTTAATTTTATGAAATATGGGCATTAGATACTGTGGGGAATAGAAGTAAACTACAACCTTTTCTGATATAGGCACATTAATCCATTGTAAGAAATAAATTGTTAAATTACTTGTATATTTTATCAAATGTAAAGTATTTCCTCATACATGAAATTGATCGAAGGTGCAGCTTTTTCAATTACGAGAGGTATGGATAGCATATACATAGGTGTAATCTAACTATTTCTCTCTTATAAGCATGAGGAATGGAGATTGCTTGGGACAAGTGTCTTTCAAATATTAAGATAGAGACGGATTCAGAAACATGCTATCGACTCGTTTCGGAAGTGAGGGAGCCGAACAACGCTCACACCTCATTGGTACAACAATGTCGTGACTCGTGACCTTCTCCGCCTCCCTTAGAGTGTGGAGTTTAGATGGATTTCTAGATGGACCAACAAAGTAGTTGATTTTGTCACGAAGCTGCATATGAATGATATGGATCAAGAAGTAATTTGGAATACGCCGCCGACCCGTATTTTTAGTTTGCTACAGTATGATGTAGCTTAACTTTTCGTTCGTTTTGTTTGTTACTTTGATTACCAAAAAAAGAAGTAAGAACGAGTTCGTGTAACTAATTCGTATCACGTTAGCATAATACATATATCAAGTTATCAACAAATGAAAAGCTAATTACCGACCTCTAACCCTTTTCGTTTACGGTAAATAAATATAATATATATATATATATATAATTATTCTTGTGTACCTTACCTGTTATGGCTCAAGCTTATTTATTTATATTAATAATAAGATTGTTAAGAACTAATATATTATAATTATTTATATAGTTTTATTAACTGTTAGTAATAGATATCATGTTTATTAGTTTAATTTATATTATTATCTTAAGTTCTATCTATTCTGTTAGTAGCACGTTGTTAGTGGGTGGATTAGTGGTAAGACTTAGTTAAGTATTTTTCTTATTTATATCCCTATCAGTTGTAATCGTATTCCAATGAAGAAAAATATGAATTAATATTTAGTTAAACTCTCTTCTTATCTTATTTTCTTAAGGAGCTTGTTCTTGCTCGAAATAGAATATTTGTTTGGATCTTTCGATGCTAACATTACCCTTCCATAGAAAAGGTAAAATAAAAGGATGGGCAGATTTTGAACTAAATCCCTCGCCTGTCGGACACATAAAGACGTGCTTTAGGTGGTCCTAGCTAATAAAAAAATAACAAGTATAAGCTTTGCTCACTGTATAAATAAATGGTCTACACGTATAATTTTTCATGCACCACAATATCAACTCTCTCTCTCTCTCTCTCCCTCTCTCTCTCCAAAATACACACACACAAAATTCAAAGAAAAATATGGTGTCTCGTGTGGAAGTAGGCATGAAAGCTAGTGAAACAATAAAAGGAAGTAAACAGATACAAAAGCAGATGGTGCAATGCAACAAAAGCAGCAGCAAATTTAAGAGGAGCACTTCAAATCTACAAGAAGACGGAATCTCTGCTGCTATTTTCTTGCTTGCTTGCATAGCTTGCACCCCTTCGGCCTTCCACTCATCATCTTCAAACGCTACTCTATAGTTACACACACACACATATATATATATATATATATATATATATATATATATATACTGTTCCTAGTACTCTGTCTCTCTTTTAATTACTTAATTAATTAATTAACTCCTCTAGCTAGCTGATTAATTGATTAAAGCCAATGTTTAATTTGCCTAGTTTAATTAGGAGGATAAATGGTTACGTTTGATCTATTTTCCCCTTTGTGTAATTCACTAGAATATATGTTTGATTAACAAGAAAATCATATGTATGTTTAAATTTTAAGTAAGAGTTTCTTGTATATGGTTATGATACCAACTTTAATTTATGATCTCTTCCATACTTCAGTTGTGAGTAAATTGAACAACCACCGTGTCATTCTTAAATGGAAAATGACGACCGTGTTATTAGCAAAATATGCCCCTTCCCCTCCCATTACACTAAATTAACCCACACACATTGAATTGGTTACAAAATTTAATTTGTATCGTATTTATTTGAAGTGTTGATTGTTGATGTTGTTCCATTAATTGAATTGCAGATATTTCCTATTGTCAAAAACTTTAAGAAAATGTTACTTCATAGATTTGTGGTGTCAAAAACATATATAGTACCCGTTTCTTATTATGTGACAGAAATTAAAGCTTATAATATTTAATTGAATAAACAAGGTAGGGATATAGAACCTCAAGTCCTTTAAGCATGAAGATCATAGTATTAAGTACAGTCAACTCAAATGATAACGTAGGGCCTATGTCTGTTTAACTTTTAAATCACATGTGGGGTGTTGCAAAGAAAAACACGGCCAATTAGAAATATCACAGTGGTATAGTTTCTGCAAATACCTCATTCACGTTATCTTTTGGAACCAGCATGAGGTAATGAAGAGAATAAATGATGTAGCAAAGAAAATATATGATACAGCGACATCTTTGTTATAATTGGTCAAATTAAACTGATACTTCTTCGACTTTGTCTAATCAAACAGTATAAACTATAAAGTTATAATTATTCTTTTTGAAACCATCAATTTTCAAACAATTTTTTAGTATTGTAGAACGAATGTCACCCGCAAAATTAGATATAGAACAACATTTATATTTCATTCAGCTATCATGCCAATGGCCTCTGGCAAATTAATTAAGAATGATGATATAATTGGGATGCTTAAAGGAAACTCCAGAACTGTTTTTTAGCTAATATCAAACCATGGGATCAGAAGGGATTTCTTTTCATGAGCTTCAGAACTAAATGTTCATGTATCAGGATCTGCTTGATTACATTTTCCTAATTTTAACTAAACATCTCGAAAAATTACAAAAGGTTCATACCTCAAACAAACATTTAATCCATGCTTTCTCCCCAAATCCTATTTGTGTTGCTCAGATATATTTCTAGGGAGCCACAAGTATAAGAAGGAAGAAAGGATTTACAGGAGATTTCATTCTATCAAATAAAACTATAAAAGGATCAATAATGAGGAAACACTGCATGGGCAAATATAACCAGATCTTACCCCACATCAACACATTACGGTGCACATATAAACTGACGTTGAAACAAGACATAACAAAAGAAATTTGAACAGCTGATGAACACACAAGAGTCAGAGAGCCTCCCATATTATGCTTTTGCATTTTGTGAGAACGAGCAAGACTTTTATAAACGCAAAATGGAATGAGAAACTCTCGTTGACGAGATCTAACGTTATGATACTTCAGAGCTGCTCTTACCCAAAAATATTAGCAGCACTTTACTATAAACTCCAAATATACGTACCAGACAGTACATATAATATAGGAGGTGTCATACTTGGAGAATGCTGCAAAACCTCAAATTTGACAAAACAATAACAAACTGTCCATATATGGCCCTTAAAGATGATATAGGAGGTCTAAACCGTGGTGGCTACAATCTCAAATATCACAAAACAACACCAATACGAATATACTAGAATAGCACGGTTAGTATAAAACAATAATCTGAATTCTAAAAATAAATTCACATTCTTAAACATTAGGCAGAAGTTATGCAGATTGAACATACTTCAGGACAGTATGACCCAGATTAAGAGCAATTCAGTTTGTGATCCAACAAAATATAAAAATTACAGTCTATTGTAATAATAACTTTTTCTTTAACCCATTTCTATCAACACTTCTCGTTTCAAAATGCTTTCAGTCACAAACATACGACAACCACCTTACATCAAGTCTTCTTCCTCACCTTTGCTCAACTCAGGCAAATTTCCACTTTCACCAATCAGCAATTCCAGGCTTTCAACATAATCTTCGACATAAAATGAATTTGCTGCTCCCTGTATTCTAAGGTTTTTAGCCTCCACATTCTCTAAATCAAAAGCAACCAATTCAGTCCCCTTAGAGACCATCAAAGCTTCACCGTTCTTCCGCAATGTCAGTACTCTATACCTATGATCTACCAAAGAAAAGCTATACAACCTAGTCCAAGACTCTTCAACACCATATTCCTTCATCAACCAAACCTCACAAGACCCCTTACCCAACGTGATCACAGCAAGAGATTCCCCAATCAAACTCAAATACAAGTCGAGAACATACCCCACAGTCAGCTCCTTGGGCAACATAATTTCATCAAACACCTCCTGCACAACCCGAAACACCAGAATCGAAACCTTGTCCTTAACTTTATCCGGGTTGCAACCAAGCCAATGCACGGCCCCGTTCAAGAAAACGTGACACCACGCGTACTTAACATCCTGAAGCCTAGCATCAACCCCCAATCTCCGCCACGTCCCTTCCCTAAGCGAAAAAACCTCGCCCTCACACTGAGAACCGATAGACACAGCTGGTTGTCTGCAGCAAACAAACCTAACAACCTTGAAATCATCGTCCGCAAACCCAAACCCCAGCACGAAGGGCAATTCTGGAAAGATGGTGGCTGTTGGTAAAATCACGTGCTTTTTGATGCAAGGATTGCACAGAACGATGATTGGCTTACGATTAAAGAAATCTTCCAATAAACAAATGACGCCGCGACACGAACCCACGATTCTGAAGGACACATTTTGGGATTTGAGGGGGAATTCGATTTCTGAGGAAGAATTGATTGTAAAGGGTCTGTTTTTGGAGACTTCAAGGAGAGAATAGTGTTCTTGTTTGTCGTCAATGTCGTAACGTCGGAGAAGGAGGGTTTCGTTTCTAGGTTTGTAGAGGTGAGAAGAGATGAAAGAGGGGCTTGTTATAATCGAACGCCAGCTTTTGCAGACAGCAGTGAATCTGATTAAAGATTTGGCCGGGAGGTTATGGAGGATTTGTAGTATGATCTCCGGCGGGAAGTAGTCGGACATCGTTAGCGTACCGGAGGAATAACACCAGAGAATTTAGCAGTAGGGTTTTACAAATTGGGCGAAAGAATCATTTTGACTAATAACGACTGTTTTTTTTTTTAAATGGATACTAATAATTAATGTGTTTTCTTTTGAAACATTTTCTTATTTGTTTTATTGTTGCTGGACTGGGTTCTATAGGCCCAATGCATTTTGAATTGTTTATAAATTTTTGGATACTGTTTTCTCTTGGGTTGATCTCTATTGGCTAGTAAAATGTGAAAATGTGTGCATTTTATTTTTCTATTTATGCATAGCTAATTTTTGGATTTTCCAGGGGCTCATTTAGAATTTCCCAAAAAAAATACTCGAAAAAAATACACCATTGTTGTGTCAAATACGTATCTAATATCGATATGCCTTCAGTACCTGTTCTCAAAGTATCTGATACGTCACATAACATATCTAATGTTATCTAAAACTAATAAATTCGGATACGTCTTTGATACACATTTTAGACGTATCGAAATACAAAAGTCCGCCTCTTCTTTTCTTGTTAAAGAAAGGTTAGGGATTGGGACATCGGATTTCAACTCATACGGATCGGGAGCAAGACTAGTTTTGACGAGTTGCAAAGATTGGTCGATAGTTTCTGTCCGGAACCTCAGTTTTTGGACAAGTGGGGTTGGAAAAAAGGAGAGGAAAGTATGTTCATGGTGAAATTTGCTTATTGAGAGCTCGCACCAATTGATAACTCCCCCTCAAGATCATCTCGTCATGTCATTGTGGAGAATTCATGCTCCATTAAAAATGAAGGCGGTTGAGTGGAAAGTGATTTTTGTTAGGATTCCAACGAGAAGTAATCTGCTCAAAAGAGGGATAACGTTACCAAACGGCGATGCGTTTTGCACATTCATGTAATATGAAGATTGAGAATTGTGACCATCTGTTTTCTAGGGGTGCTTTTACACACCAAATCTGGGCAGGTTTAGGGCTCGTTTGGTTGGGCATTGTAGGTCCTTTAAGAAATTTTTATCCGTCTTCAACAATGCATTTTTCAGCTTTGGTGGCCCATATTTATAACATGATCTTCGGTGGGTAATAAGAGTGACCCATGCTTCATCAGCCTTTCTAATCCGGGCACATCAATACGTTTTTTTGAAACATCATTGAACAATTGGAAATGCTGCTTCGCCTGAATGACAATTTTGCCACTAAAAGTAAATGTAAACTTCCCTCTTTAGCCTCCAAAACTAATCAGGCTTAACAAAATCAAAATCATTCATTTTAATTCTTTCGCCCAAATTGAAACTGAGTACATCCCGTAACCCTAATTGCGAAGAACGAGCTCTTAATCTTTTTCGGTGCGCTACTACTTCAGGTAAATCTTCGACTTCGTAACTTAATTTGTTGTAAGCAATTCAATTTGATGCAGTTATTGACCTACATTTCCATACCTCGTTTTTGTCTTCGCAAATTTGTGACTTCGTTGACTGAGCTGATGCGCAATCTAATACTTCACCCGTATGTTTTTTTTAAGGTAATTTTGTAAATGTCGTTATGCCTTGGGTTTTAAAGTTAGTTAATGTTAGATTGTGAATATAAACCTGAAAATGATATTTTCAGGGTGTTTGCAAGAGCTTTTAAAAGCTCATTATGGGCTTTAAGTCACTGAAAAATATTTAATGAGTGTTTGTAATTGCTGCTTTTGCTTCTCCTTCTCTTAAAAAAAAAGTAAAAAAAAAAAGGAGAAGCCTATAAGCATGTCATGAGGTGCTTCTGTAAGGAGCTTCTCCCCAAATCTTGGTGAATATCTCATTTAGACTTATTAATTCCTTAAATTTCTCTAAATATCCAATTTTACCCTCAAATAAATCCCATGATTTCTCTCTTTCCTTATTAACACAATCTTCTTTTCCATTATTTTATATTTTTAGAGTAAAAAAATAATTTTTTTAAAAAAGAAAAAAATAATCTTAAAAATTATTTACTTAACAACAATATGTACGACATTATTATATTAACATGTTTTGGATATAGTTATTATTTCTAGAAGATATGTGCATAATGTAATTATACCAAATAACTTGTATATTGTTGTGTAATAAACATATATATTGATCACACTATAATAAAATTTAAATTATTTTAATTTTAATATAAACTATTCACCTCATGATTATGCAAATGTGAGTGAATGATTAATATTCTTATATTTATAATTTCAATAAGAATAATTAAAGATTATTGTATTTTAATAAAGGTTCAAAAGCTGTTTTTATCTAGTTATTGCAAACATCACAAAACTAACTTTATCTGCTTTAAGTTACTTTTAAATAATGATTTGCAAACACTCATAGCTTTAAGTCAAACACAACTTTAAGTAACTTTAAGTGAAAGCTATGAAGAAGGAGCTTTCAAAAGCTCTTGCAAACACCCCTTCATATTGTTTAGTTCTACTCTGTTTTGGAACTTACATGGTACATTGTTGGAATAATCTAGTTTCACATAATGACGGGCATAATTTATTTGATCCATGATTTATGAGGCATTTCTGCTAACTAGATTGATTAGATGTTAATTTCTTAAACACAATCAAGGTTGTATGTTTTTACGAAGCAAATGATTCTTATTTGACAGATACATACTATAAGTCTATAATGTAACCTGAAAAAAAATTGAAATTGGTCTTTTATTGTGTCCTAGTTACAATTTTCGTCCTTTATTGCGCTCTTGTTTTATTTTGGTAATTTATTGTGTGTTTCGCTACGATTTTGGTCATTCGGATGGAATCTCAGCCGAAAATGTCATGTAGGAGCACGTGCCGCCTTAAATTCATTTTTTTGTAATTTTCCACAAGCAAATTCGCATGTTGCAACAACAATGTTAATTTTCTTAATTTAAATTTTGACCCGTCCGATCCGAATAACCCGATCAAATCGGGTTGGCCGGGTCAGAATTTTAAATAAATAAGAATTAAAAAAATTGAAACCAACATTTCCACATGTGAATTTGCACGTGGGAATTAAAAAAGTTTTATTTTGGCCGACAAGTGTTCCCACGTGATATTTTTCGACTCAAACTTCTTTTTAAGGACCAAAATCGTAATGAAATACACAATAAATGGCCAAAATAAAACAATGACACAATAAATGACGAAAACTGTAAATATGACACAATAAAGGACTAGTTTCGATTTTTTCTCAATGTAACCTTATAGCTTTTCAATAGAAGCTAATTTTTTTTTTATTAAAACTGATCAATTCAATAGAAGATGTTCTTTTTATTTATGTTGACTTTTATCTACACAAAATCTTTTTTTTTTCTTTACAATTACATAGTTTCTTCTGAATGTGTCATTCAAAAAGCATCATATAAGTTGTTCAATTTTCAACCTAAATAGTAAGTGTACAAATAAACATGACATTAATATAGATTGCATAAAACTAATTAGTTTGTTGATTGAGAAATATAATAATTTATCATTCTTTAATCAATAAAGTAATTCATTCATCAATATTAATTATAGAAATCCTAAATGTTTACATTTTTCGTGAACACAAGTTAAACAATACACAAAGTTTTGTTGTTTGGTGTATTTTTTCCAAATTTTCAAGATAGGTGAATATTGATTGCAACGATAATAAGTTGATAATGTTATGTAAGTGTTTTCTCTTTGTTATAATAATGTAATGCGCTTTGAGGACTTTGAATAGAATTAATAGCTACCTGCCTGCCATATGCAAGTTACCTTCTTAAATAATGATAACCTTAATATTTCTAACAAATAAAGGGACTATTATAGTAAATATCATATTTTTACTTGCCAAAACATGGTGTTTGTACATACAGACATTATGAATTGTATGTATGCTTATTATCATTGCCCTTTTTGTTAATATCCAATCACAAGATCAGAACTAGGGGTGGCAAATGGGTCAGTCCAATCCAATCCTGGTCCAATCCAATAAAATCCAGCCCAATAGAATCCGGTCCAAATAAGATCCATTTATATTGGACTTTCTACTGAACCGGATCGGATCGGATCCGGATCCGGATCCATGAGGATCCATGGATCCATTGCTTGTAATTTCAGATCCAAAAATTAGATCCATATGGATCCAAAGATGGATTTTCACGGATCCATGGCCTGGTTTGAATAGATCCATAGGTAGATCCATGCAGATCCAAGACCAGATCCACATAGATTCATAGGCAGATCCAAGTGGATCCGAGCGGATCCAAGTGCCTAGATTTGGTGGTTTGTTGACTGTTAGAGTTACAGTGAATTCTTCTTTGTTTTTTTTTCTTTCCATTAATATTATATGACTATATCTTCTTATAATAAATAAATAAATAAACAAGTAGTAATTAATTACACAAGTTCGGCAGTAATTAACCTAACTACACAAGTTCGTCAGTAATTAATTAATTATTATTAACATAGTTACAATAAACTGCCAGGTACACTGACAACACAATTATTAACTAAAACAACCAAAACCCATAATCTCCATCCAGGCATCCAGTAAATACACAAGTAGAGCTACCAACAAATAAAAATCCATCGAATCAAAAACTGAAAACAGAGATGCAACAAACGCATAAACGCTACTTCATTTCTCAAACTAGTAAATACGCAACTTTAGTTAATAACTCTCAGCTTCTACTTAAGTTCCACAATCAATCACAACTTTCATGTCCAAAACTTATCAGAAACAAGCACAAAATTTCAACATCTCAAGTTTTTTTCCGAATTCTAAACTATAGCATTGGCAGCACTTGCAATCCTGGCCAAAGATCAGCACACTCCTTTCCAAAGATCACCTTGAGTGCCTATTTATAAAAGAGGATAATCTGTGAATATTCGGTGTTAGATTACAGCAGTAATTTATGAAACACAACTTATTAGTTGATAGATTACAACTGCATCATTCCAGAATTACAACATGGTCACAGAATTATAAATAAAAGCTAAGAAAAATTTGTTGTGACCATATAATATATATATAAATAAAGGCAGTCAACACCACTCTTTGTTCTGTAGTCTCAACTCCTCATTAACAGAATATAATCACAGGATTAACAAACTCTTTTCTTTCTAAAATTCTACACATATATATATATAGATCGATACATACAGTAGAGATTCAGACCCCATTTTCATACTGGCAGAAGCAGGTGTTAGCTATTAAAAGTAGTCTTACCAAAATGCGACTACGAAGCCATTGATGCGCTGCGCATTTGTTCGACCAGTCCCTCAATATCCGTGGACAGATCTTCTACTTCTTCATCATGACCATAACCTAGAAAAATAAAGAAAATGCAATTAATACAAAAGTCTCCTAGTAAGTGTTAGAACTAAAATATTTACAGAACCTTCCACCCAATCATGTGCACACAATTGTGCTTCTGCATTTGCTGGCAACAGAGAACTTCGAAATTTTCCGAGTACTCGACCACCGTGACTAAACACGGACTCTGATGCAACAGTAGTAATGGGAATACTCAATATGTCGCGTGCCATCAGGGCTAACTCCGGATATTTAGAAAGGTTGCCTCTCCAGTACTCCAACACATCAAGTTTTGCATATTCTCTTCTATCATATGCAAGCTCTTCAAGATAAAGCTTCAATTGAGATTCCGATCTTATAACAGAATGTTGGCTTTGATATATATCATATTCCTACATATTTTCATCGATTTTTAAGCATATATAAAGTAGATATATAAGTGAAATAAAACATTAGTTTGTAATAAAATAATTACTTACATCAATTGGATTATACCGCCCTCCACTATCGCCTCCAATATCGCCTCCACTAGCATTTGAAGTCCGTGGCGAAGTCAAAGGTGATGAATGCAAGTACTCCTCAAACATCTATTCTAGATCAGTCTTCAAGTTTTCAAACTTTTCATCAGCTTTTTCATCATCAAGTGCTTCGTACGCAAATTTAACAAATTGAAGCTTATATCGAGGATCAAGAATAATGGCAAATGATAGGATAGTACTGTATGTATCCCAATACTTATCAAATTTTGGCTTCATTTTCTCTGCCATTACTTTTATAACCACATCTCTGCTTCCCATTTCCTTCTTTATCAATTTCTGAATCGACCAAACATTTAAAAAATATAGATTTGCGGTTGGATACTTAGTTCCAGAAAAGAGTTCTGTCATGTCAAAGAAGGGTTGTAAAAAAGCAGCAATTCTTTCTACCCTTAACCATTCATGAGGTTCTGGACACCACTTATATTTACTATCAAATATATTAAACCGCATAAATGCACTTTTATATGCTAGCGCATTCTGAATCATTAAGTATGTTGAATTCCACCGAAAAGGCAGGTCTTGAATCAACTTCTTCCCCGGCTTAAGTCCCAAATAATTGACACACTCTGCGAATTTCAAAGTTCTTGATTCTGAGCCTCGTACATATTTTACACTCTCTCGAATTTTCTCAACTGACACATCAATGGTTTCCAAGCCACTGTGTACAACTAAATTCAAGATATGGGCGCCACATCTTATGTGTAGGAACTTACCGCCACAAATCGCAGAACCCATCAAAAGCAAATGATTTCTCAATCGATCAACTACACCTTCATTATATTTTGCATTGTCTAAGGTCAAGGTGAGCACCTTCCTCTCTATTCCCCATTCTTGTAAAAAACTAATCAATTTCTCACCAATATTCGTACCATCGTGTGGAGGAGGAACATGCCGAAAGATTAAGACCCTGCTTTGTAACACCCAGTTACTATCAACAAAATGAGCTGTGATCGTCATGTAACCATTGGACGCAGAAGAAGTCCATAAATCAGACGTTAAGCATATTCTACCATTAAGCTTTTCCAACTCCTTTTTAAGCTTTTCTTTCTCAACTTGATAGAGCCTAAGAATATCAGCCTTTCCCGTGTTTCGACAAATATGCTTCACTTGAGGGTTTAAATAAGTGAACACCTCTCGAATTCCTTCATATTCAACAAATTTATAAGGTAGGTTGTGTTTCACCATTGCTTTAGCAAGCTTTCCCCTATATACGTCTTCATTGAACTCTGCAATTCTCTGCACACCTGCGTGATCTCCAAATTCGCATAAATCGCTAATATGTCGAAGTAAATTTGATGTTCCGTTATACACATATTCCTTTTCACATCTTTTACACTTAACTCTTCTTTTGTTGTTTTGAGCTGGTATTTCATCAAAATATGCCCAAGCTGGTGACGTACGTTTAGCAGAAGTAATGGAGCCAGCCGAGCTCGATTCAGTAACCTCCTCATTCATCTCCACCTCCATCTCCCTAAAAAGAATCGTATTAACAAAATTAGTAACAATCTGAATTACATTCTGCAATAGTCAATACCTTATTATATGAATAATGAACTTATGTATTTCAGTATTTCACCATGAATATATGAAAAAGAACAGAATCCAAGAACATAAATATATGAATAATATTTACATGTAAAGCGTCTCATATACTAAAGGAACTGAAATAACATAGTGAGGTTGGTAACGGCGCAAGTCTTCCTATAGAAAAGACTTATAATATAATCTTACAACATACTTTAACTAAAAGGTCAAGTTCATAGAAAATCAACTTATAATATAATCTTACAACAGAGAACAGAGAACTGCAGTCATAACAAGCGCATGGAAAACAGAGAAGTTTTTCCTTCCATGAAAGTTTTCTTAGAAGATCCTTTATGCATTCCCTCCAATCACAGAAAGTAAAAGATACTAAATTTGACACTAGCAATCTACAACAATATCGTTACACAATCGAGAACCTAAACAGTCAACACAAACAATATACAGTGCAACATATCCATCACGAAACTCTACCCAACAACGGTTGGGACACTTCCATCCCTCTTTGCTACTTTAGAGCTTATGTCGAACAAAAAGTACATTTTCCAAATAGCAATAACATTAACAACATGGCCAATTATGTACGAGCTTCGTACCAATAGACTAATCAGATGAATTGGAGCTGGGCAAGGCAAATACAAGAGGCAAGGCAGATGAATTGGAGCTGCTCATCAAGTTGTTCTGTCACCTCAATTTTTCCTTTACCAATAATACTGAAAAGAAAAAAAACATGTTATTTACGGTAATACACACACATATATCAATCATCTAAAACAGATAAGAGAAGTTAATAATTTAATTACCTGCAGGGCTTTCTTTTTGATGGATAGATTCGACAAATTGAAGCGGGTCTCCTCCTTAACAACGTCGAAAGTGGCTGCGACGGCGGTGGCCGGTGGGGGTAACTGAGGCGTCGGGTTCTGGTAGAGTAGGGCTAAGTAGATGATGGGTTCTGACGAGATAGGGGCGGCGGCGCGTGGTGGCGTCGATTAGGGAGGAGGTGGTGGTGGTCGATTAGGGTTCTAGGGTTTTTGTCTTTTTGATTTGAATCTGCCAAACATTAGGACGTGGGTCGATTAGGGAGTATGACTCAGTATTCTGATTTAGATTTAATGATTTATTATTATTATTATTTAATATTTTTTTAAACTTTTAATTGTGATTTAGATTTTAGAATTTAGATCCATGGCAGATATGAGTGGATCCACTGATGAATCATTGCAGATCCAAACTCGGATTTATACGGATCCGAGTGAATCAAACTAGAGGATCTGCATGGATTCATGCGGATCCAAGGTTGGATCCGAACGGATCCAGATCCACATTCAATCCAGTGGATTCAGATCCGATCTGGATCCGTATGGATCCAAAAGGAACCAGATCCTGAAAATCCGGATCGGATCCAATCAGATCTGTGGATCTGGATCCTTTTTGCCACCCCTAATCAGAACTAAATGTTTCACATATGGCTCTCTAAGTTGTAGCAGGATCTGGTTGATTACATTTTCCTAAACATCTCTAAGAATTACATGAAACTGTTATATTAAGCTGATTTGACAAACCTCAAAAAAACTTTAATCCATGCTACACTGCACACTTCACACATTCCAGTGCATAAATAAATGACGGAAGACAGAAGACATAACAGAAAGAGACTTGAACAACTGATGAACACTGAGAAGGTTAAAGAGCCTCCCCTGTTCTGCTTTCTTTGCATCTTGTGAGAGCAAATGAGACATTTATCAACGCTAAATAGAAAGAGAAACTCTCCTCGACGAGATCTTTAAGTTTAAGATACTTTAGAGGTGCTCTTACTCAAATAATTAGCAGCACTTAATATACGTACTAGGCATAAACCCAATTATTGTTATGGCCCTAAAGAGGTGTCAAAATTAGCTTGGAGCATGCTGCAAAATCTCAAATTTGACCCAAAAAAGAAGAAGTTATTATACTGTTCATATATGGCCCTAAAAGATAATATACGAGGTCTAAACAGTGGAGGTTGCAATCTCAATATCACGAAGCAACATCAATACAAATACCCTAGAACAGTTAGTACTCAAATAGTTATCTGCTTTCTACAAATTAATTCACATTCTTCAACGTTAACGAAAAGTTATGTAGTTGATTCAACATACTTCAGGACAATACGGCTCAGGTTTCAAACTAAGATCAATTTAGTTGGTGGTCGAAGAAACTAGATAAGTTGCAGAACAATGTAAACAATACCTTTTTTTTTCTGGTTTCAAAATGCTTTTAGTCCTAAACGATATGACAACCATCACAAATCAAGATTCTTTCGCATCTTTGCTCAACTCCTTTAGATTTCCACTTACACCTGTCAGCAGCAATTCGAGGCTTTCGACATAATTTTCGACGTAAAATGTTTTTGATATCCCTCGTATTCCAAGGTTTTTAGACTCCAAATTCTCTAAATCAAAAGCAAACAATTCAAACCCCAGAGTGGCCATCAACACTTCACCGTTCTCGCGTAATGCCACTAAATCCGTCATCCCTTGTACCAACTTGAAGCTATACAACCTAGTCCAAGACTCTTCATCACCATATTCCTTCATGAACCAAACTTCACAAGAGCCTTCCCCACACCTGATCACCGCAAGAGATTCTCCAAACAAAGTCATAATAGTCAAGCTATGACGCTTTCCAATAGGCAATCCCTTAGGCAGATTAATTTCATCAAACACCTCTTGAGCAACCCAAAACAACAGAATCGAAACATCTTCATTTTCAACTGGGTTGTACACAATCCAATGCATAACCCCGTTAAAGAAAACATGAGACCCC
Organism: Linaria vulgaris; assembly: GCA_948329865.1. Lineage (NCBI taxonomy): Eukaryota > Viridiplantae > Streptophyta > Magnoliopsida > Lamiales > Plantaginaceae > Linaria > Linaria vulgaris. Next base: position 83,525,053 of record OX415253.1, read on the forward strand.
ACGCCGTTCAGATTACGAAGCCTAACATCAATCTCCAAACTCCGCCACCTCCCTTCCCTAAGGGAAAAAACCTCAGCCTCAGGCTGAGTACCATCAAACCTAGTAAGACCAGGTAGTCCACAGTAAACCAACCTAACAACCTTGAAATCATCATGGGCGACTCCAAATCCCAGCGAAGAAAAACGGGGAAAGTTGGAATGGATGGTTGGTTTTGGTAAAAATAAATGTTTATTGATAGAAGGATTGCACAGAATGATGGTTCGGTTTTCATCGTTGGATAAACAAATGACACCGCGACAGTAACCTCCAACACCTAAGCACCGAAATTGTGAATTGAGTTGGAAATCAAGTGTTGAGGAAGAAGTGATGGTAAGGGGTTTGTTTTCGGAGACTTCAAGGAGAGAATAATGTTTTTGGCGGTCGTCAATGTCGTAACGGCCGAGAAGGAGGGTTTCGTTTGTGGGTTTGTAGAGGTGAGAGGAGATGAAAGAGGGGCTTGTTATAATTGAACGCCAGCTTTTGCAAACACTAGTGAATCTAATTAAAGATTTGGCCGGAAGCTTTAGGAAGATTTTTTCTGTCAGCTCCGGCGGTATGTAATCGGACATCGTTACCGTACCGGAGGAATAACACCACAGAATTTAGCAGTAGGGTTTTACAAATTGGGCGAAAGAATCATTTTGACTAATAATGAAGTTTTTTTTTTTTTTTAAATGGATACTAATAAATAATAGTGAATGTGTTTTCTTTTGAAACATTTTCTTCTTTGTTTTATTGTTGCTGGACTGGGTTCTATAGGCCCAATGTATTTTTAATTGTTTATAAATTTTTGGATACTGTTTTCTCTTGGGTTAATCTCGATGAGTTTGGCTAGTAAAATGTGTGCATTTTATTTTTCTATTTATGTATAGCTAATTTTTGGATTTTGCAAGGGTGCATTTAGAATTTTCCTTCTCTAATGTGAATAGTTCTTGTAATACATTTTTATCTGTTTTGCATCGATACTCGAAAAAAATACACCATTGTTGTGTCAAATACGTATCTAATATCGATATGCCTTCGGTACCTATTCTCAAAGTATTTGATACGCCACATAACATATCTATTGCTATCTGAAACTAATACATTCTGATACGTCTTTGATACACATTATAGACGTATCGAAATACAAAAGTCTGCCTCTTATTTTTCTTGCTAAAGAAGGGGTAGGGATTGGGACATCGGATTTCAACTCGTAGGATTGAAGTACACAAAAGTAAAAATTGGGATGATTCAAAACTTGCCACCACCAATTGATGTAAGAGGAGTTAGAATTTTTTTTGGGCATGCGAATATTATAGAAGAGATATCAAAGACTTTTGCCAAGATTACTAAACCGCTATGTAATCTTCAAAACTAAGATGAATGGTACAGTATCAATGAAACATTTCCAGATAAGCAATTATTTGTAATAAAACTCATGTGTGGTGAGCGTGTGTAGGTTTTCTGATGTATGCAATAATAGATATGCTTACGTGTTTGCAAGTGCACAATTAAGTAATAATAAAATAAAAGTTAATTACGTCTCAAGTATCGAATTTCAAGAAAGGAGAACCACTTAATTGAAAAGACATAAAGAAAGAACTTTTAAGTTAAACTACTTAAACTAAAGCTACATCAGGAAGTAAATGCAATGTTGCTCTAATAAATATAATTGGGAAGATTGATTGTTGGGTGATTATGGTTATAAAGCGCATGAATGACAAGAGTGCGTTCATAGATCGGTTTTATCGTAAATTCACTTAGTAGTTCATATCATTCCACCTATATTTATTTAATATTTTGAGTCTTGTTGAGTTCTTACATGTTTAATAGACCCATGACCATTACACATATAAATCCTTAAGTCTTTAATGCGACCTGAAGCACTAGAACTACAACATAAGTAACGTTATTTGTGTCGTACGCAAGCCAATGCACAACCCCATTCAAGAAAACTTGAGATGACGCGAGCTTAACATTTTGAAACCTGACATCAACTCCTATCCTCTGCCAACCCCCGTCCTAATAGTAAAAATCTCCACCAGCTAAGGACGAACACCAGGTTCTCTATAACAATACAACCTAACAACCTTGAAATTACAGTCAGCAACTCCGAATCCCAACGCAAAACTACGGGGCTTTTCCGGATTGATGGTGGCCTTTGGTAAAAGGACATGTTTTTGGATAGAAGGGATGTACAGAACTTACATGCCTTGCTACATGAAGAATGAATGACCGACGCAGTTAGAACACGAAACTCTAATGAACACATTGTTATTTTGTACATCAATATCACATTGAATATAAGTATATAACTAACAAAAATATACCTGAGTTGAGTCAAACTAAAGCACAAAAATAATCATCATATTAATTAAGTTTCAAAAACTTTATATTTAAGATTTTCGATGGAAGTTACAGTAAGATTTATACTATAATAAAACCAATGGAGATATCTATCTTCCTTTCTCAAAAAAAGAAGAAGCAAAAAGACAAAACAAAAAAGAAGAAGAAGAAGAAGATACTTTGCAATTGTTTAAGGTGCATTTAGTAATTCACTACGCTCCAGAAAATTCAGGAAAAACGAGAGAGAAGAAATTAGGCACAGGTATTGTACACTATTACACTTCCAAATAGATCCTCAATTTTGACTAAAATGTGAAACCACCTCTTCAATATTGATATTGCAAATGCACCACCATCGAATCAATGTCCCCACAAATTTAGATATCAATTATCAATAAACATTTGCAGCATGTAACTCAGCTATAATGCCAATGACCTTAGCCTCGCTAACTAAATATGAATGATGATATAATATTGAGGCTTAAAGGAAGCGCAACTACTGGTTTTAGTTAATATTCAATCACAGGATCAGAAGTTAATGTTCATATATGGCCATCTAAGTTGCAGCAGGATCTGACTGATTACATTTTCCTTAACATCTCAAAAAATTACAATAGATTCTATATTTGGCCGATCTACCCCAAACAGAACTTTAATCCATGTTACAACTTAATGTAAATTTTCACCAAATCCTATTCGTGGTATTCAGGCATATATTCTAGGGAGTCACAAGTACTGAAAGACGAAAAGTGTTTACAGTAGATTGAACACAATGACTTATTTAGGTCGACCCAAGGAGAAATACTGCAAAGGCAGATATAACCAGATCTTTCCCACTTCAACACATTCCAGTGCATGAATAAGTTGATGGAAGACATAACAAAAAGAAATTTGAACAGATGATGAACACACAAAAGGTCAGAGAGCCACAGCTGCATCTTACCCAGAGAAGTGGCAGCACTTTCCTATAAGAACCAAACATACGTACTACACGTAAACCCCATTACAATTACAGCGCTGAAGGTAATATAGGAGGTCCCAAACTTGGAGAATGCTGCAAAACCTCAAATTTGACAAACAATATCAGACAGTCCATATATGGCCCTAAAAGAAAATATAGCAGGTTAAATCATGGAGGCTGCACAGTCTGATATCCCGAAACAATATTAATACAAATAAACCAGCATAGTTGGTACTACAAGATCTAAGCATACGTGTTAGGCGTAAACACGATACATCACAGTTAAGGCTCTAAAGATAATATAGGAGGTCTGATACCTGGAGAATGGAGCAAATTTCAAACTTGACATGATATGAGAGGTTAAACATGGCCCTAACAGATAATATAAGAGGGGCAAAAAAAAAAAGATAATAAAAGAGGTTAAACTATGGAGGCTGCAATCTCAAATATTAAGAAACAACATCAATAGAAATACACTAGAAAAGTTGGTACACAAATAGTTATCTGCTTTCTAAGAATGAATTCACATTCTTCAACATGAACGAGAAGTTATATAGCTGATTGAACACAATTCAGGAAAATACGATCCAGAGTAAGATCAATTTAGTTCGTGATCCAGAAAACTAGATAAGTTGCACAACAATGTAAACATCATCTCTTTCTTATATCCACGTCTACCAATACATCTGGTTTCAAAATGCTTTCAGTCCTAAACGATATGACAACCATCACAAATCAAGATTCTTCCGCACCTAAGCTAAATTCCTTTAGATTTCCGCATACACTTGTCAACAATTCCAGGCTTTCAACATAGTCTTCGACATAAAATGTATACGGTGTCCCTTGTATTCCAAGGTTTTTAGCCTCCAAATTCTCTAAATCAAAAGTAATCAATCCGACCCCGTCAGCACCCACCAATGCTTCACCTTTCTCACGTAATGCTACTATTTTCTCCATCCCTTGTTTCAACGAAAAGCTATACAACCTAGTCCAAGACCCTTCATCGCCATATTCCTTCATCAACCAAACTTCACAAGACCCTTCTTCCCCGCACCTGGTCACCGCAAGAGATTCTCCAATGGAAGTCACAGTCAAACGATGATCAATTCCAGTAGGCAGCTCATTTGGCAGCTTAATTTCATCAAACACCTCTTGGGCAACGTGAAACAGCAAAATTGAAGCGTCGTCAACTTGTTTAACAGGGTTGTAGTTGCTTCCGATCCAATGCATAGCACCCTTCAAGAAAACATGAGACCTCGTGCTGCAAATATTAGGAAGCTTAGCATCAATTCCCAATCTCCGCCACCTCCCTTCCCTAAGCGAAAAAACCTCCGCCTCAGGATGAGTACTACTAAGTCTAGTAGTATCACTGCAGCCTAGCATACGATTTACCAACCTAACAACCTTGAAATCATCATGGGCGACTCAAAATCCTGTTGTGTATAGATATATTGTAACTGATAGAATAGAGAAGAGTTGGGAGAGAGAGAGAGAATTGCTTGAGGAAGAAGAGAGAATCTGAAAATATTGCTTAATGATTACTGCCAACGTTCTCCTCTGCTTACATATGAGAAAAGGACAAATTAGCCTAACTAACTCATGTGCACAACATGTGCCATGGTGACCAGGGGCGTATCCAGGAATCGTATATGGGGGGGACTAAATTTTTTTTTTTGGAGAACAGTAGGAAAGAAATAAGAGGAAAAAAAAATCGAAATACTAAGTAAAGAAAAATGTTGTTTTGAACCGATTTTTTGGAGTTTTTAGAGAAGATAAATGCGTACAAGAAATTTTTTGGATCAACTTTTAGTTTTAATTCACTAATAAATATTTACAATAACAACAACGATAACCAAACAAACATTTTTTTTTATCAAATATATATTTATCAAGGTAAATAGTATAGACTATATTATAAACTTTTTAGACATATTTGAACGAAATAAAAGTAAAGGAGAATTTGATACACTTTGTATATATATTTTTACATATTTTGAAGCTAATGTTCTCTTCACAAATATGATTAAAGCTAATGCTTTAACACCACGAGGATTTTTTTGTAAATTAAAATAACAAATAAGTTATTTTCTTACTAAATATAACAAAAGAGGAGTTTTTGCAATTTACTATTTGACTCAGCTTTTAAATGTAAATATGATCAGCTCCTTTTCTCTTTCCCTAATACTATATATATATATATATACACATATATATATATATATATATATTCGATTTTTTTTTTCAAAAAAAATGGGGGGGTCTACAGCCCCCCCCAGCCCCTACATAGATCCGCCAGTGATGGTGACATCAGCTGCTGACATAATAAAACTTTAACTAATTAAAAATATCCAAACTTAAAAGGACAAGCGTTTTGTAAATGTCAAACACGACTTCTGCTAATTATAAGAAACGGCGTCCTCTCTCAAAACGACACCGTTCCTTCTTGATATAAAATAGTCAACGTCTTCATTTCACGCCATGGTAGGTTTCCTTTCTCTCTCTTCGATTTCAGGCTCCAAGCTCTTGATTTCTCCACAATCGTCTGCTAATCCCTTTTCTTTGCACTGCAGGGATGTGACAATACCCCCCCGCTGGAAAGGCCCTTGCCCCCAAGGGTCGAAAGTTGGGAATTTGCGAGCAATGTCATGGAATTCTTCCGAGGTGGCTTTCTCTGGACCACCAGTGGACCATTGCACCAAGATTTCAGGTACAAGACTCCCTCTTTTGAGCACTGCGCGCTTATTTAGGACCATATAGGGTTCAATTTGAAAGTTCCCCTCCCCATCTGTCTGTGGTAGATCTAGGGTAGCAACATGATTAGATTTAAGTTTCTTCTTCAATAAACTCACATGGAACACATGGTGTATTAGGGATCCCTGGGGTAGCTCCAATTTATAAGCTACAGCTCCAACTTTAGCTAGAATTTTGTAGGGCCCAAAATACCTAGCAGAGAGCTTCAAATTGGTCCTTAATTGGACTGATTGTTGCCTGAAAGGCTAAAGCTTTAGGTAAACTTCATCACCAACCTCAAATGTTCTCTCCACTCTGTGTTTATCAGCATAGTATCTCATCCTCTCTTGTGCCTTAGAGAGATTATCTTTGATTAACTGAGTGATCCTTACTCTTTCCTCAATCCAGTCCTTGACTTCTTGATGAGGACTATCCAAGTAAGGGTTTAAAGAGAGCTGATTGGGAGAGTAACCATATAGGACATGAAAAGGAGTCATCTTTAGGCTAGTGTGAAAGTTAGTGTTGTACCAAAACTCTGCTAAAGGCAACCACCTGACCCATTTCTTAGGAGTGTCACTCACCATACATCTCAAATAAGCCTCTAGACACTGATTGAGTCTTTCAGTTTGTCCATCTGTTTGAGGATGGTAAGCTGAACTCATATCCAAACTGACTCCCACCAGTTTGAAAAGCTCTTTCCAAAACCCACTGGTGAAAATTTTGTCTCTGTCTGTAACCAAGCTCAATGGCATACCATGCAGCTTGTAGACATTATCCATAAAGAGTTTAGCAACTTTAACTGCAGTGTAAGGATGAGACATAGGAAGAAAATGCCCATACTTAGTAAATCTATCTATAATGACAAGTATAACGGTCATGCCTTCAGAGTTGGGGAGCCCCTCAACAAAATCCATGGACACATGTGTCCAAGCCTGATCTGGAATTGGCAAAGGCTGGAGTAAGCCAGGATAGGGGGTGTGTTCAGATTTATTGAGCATACAAGTGTGACAACCCTGCACAAAACTAGTGACATCCTCCTTCAATTTAGGCCAGTAGAAAACTACCTTTACTCTCATGTAAGTGCCCTGAATTCCAGAGTGTCCCCCATAAGAAGAAGAATGCATAGCAGTCATAATTTGATTTCTGAGGTTGAAGTCTTGCCCCACACAAATTCTACCCTTGAACCTCAAAATGCCATTAGTGTAGGAGAAATCAGTGAAGAGGCCTGCATCCAAGGCCTTAACAGAAATAATATTTAAGAAAAATACATCAGATTGATAACTTCCCTCCACCAGCTTAGCCCAAGTAGGAACAACCACTGATATAGCACAACACTCCCCATCAGGTCCCCTTCTAGATAGAGCATCAGCCACTCTATTCTCTGTTCCTTTCTTATATTGGATATCATAATCCAGCCCCAGGAACTTAGTGATCCATCTCTGTTGCAAGGCAGAAGTAACTTTCTGTTCCAACAAGTATTTCAAGGCTTGTTGGTCTGTCCTTATAGTGAAATGGTGGCCCTCCAGATAGTGCTTCCATTTCTGTATAGCCAGCAAAACAGCTAAAAATTCCCTTTCATAGATTGATAGTTGTTGATTCTTAGGACATAGAACCTTGCTCAAAAATGCAATGGGTCTTGAATCTTGCATTAATACAGCCCCAATGCCAGTGCCACTTGCATCAGTTTCAACCACAAAAGGCTTGGTGAAGTCTGGTAAAGCAAGAACAGGTGCACTGGTCATAGCTGATTTAAGTTGGTTGAAAGCATTCTCAGCTTCAACATTCCACTTAAATCCATCCTTCTTAAGCAGCTGAGTAAGAGGTTTGCTCATGCTCCCATAGTTTTTTATGAACTTCCTATAGTAGCCAGTCAGTCCAAGAAAACCCCTAAGGCTCTTAACTGAGGTAGGAATAGGCCAGGAAACCATGCTAGAGATCTTGGATTTATCAGTAGAAACCCCTTGCAAACTGATAACATGTCCCAGATAGTCAATACTCTCTCTTCCAAAATCACATTTGGACCTCTTAGCATACAATTCCTCCCTTCTCAAAACCAACAAAACCTTCTCCAAATGTATCAAGTGTTCCTCCCAGCTCTTACTATAAACTAGAATATCATCAAAGAACACAAGAACAAATTTCCTTAGAAAAGGAGAGAAAACTTGGTTCATAAGTGACTGGAAGGTGGCAGGGGCATTGCAAAGCCCAAAGGGCATCACCTTGAATTCATAGTGTCCATGATGTGTTTGAAAAGCAGTCATGTGTGTATCCTCCACTTTCATTTTGATTTGAAAGTATCCAGACCTGAGGTCTATTTTTGAAAAGAATTTGGCTCCAAATAGCTCATCAAGTAACTCATCAATCACAAGAATGGGGTATTCATGCTTCACAGTTAGGGAATTTAAAAATCTATAATCAACACACATTCTCCAGGTAAAATCCTTCTTCCTAACTAAGATAACAGGAGAAGCAAAAACACTTTTGCTTGGCTGGATCATGTTAGAAGCCAACAGCTCCTTCACTATCTTCTCAATCTCATCTTTGTGAGCATGGGAGTACCTGTAAGGGTGTTGGTGCCTTGGTGTGCTCCCAGGCTTTAAAACAATCTGATGCTCAATGTTCCTATCAGGTGGCAGCCTGGTAGGTTCAGCAAAGACATCATGGTACCTGTTTAGAAGATCTGTGAGTTCAGGATTCTCCTCTGTGGTATCATCCACCACAGTAATAGCAAATAGTTGGCCAACTGCACCATCCCTATCTTGCACCAACTTGTGTAGGGAGGATGCTGAGATCAGCTTACAAGCTCCCTGTTCTTTAATAGCCTGGAAAGTAACCTTGGTACCATTTATGTGTAGCCCAAATTGAACCAACTTATAATCCAGTATAATAGGAGAGTATAACTCCAACCAGTCCCCTCCTAGGATGATGTGTCTTCCCCCCATTTTGAGCAACCTTAGAGGAAAAGAGAATGCCTTGTCCTGCATGACCCAAGCAAAGTCTTTAACCCTCTTAGTGCTAACCAATCTTCTCTGGTCTGCTACCTTAATAAGCATGGGAGTAGCCTGCTCAGTAGCACAACCCCAATTCAAAGCAATTTCTTCATCAATAAAACTATTAGTACTACCAGGGTCTAACAAAATTTGCAGGGGTTGTTTACCATATTCCCCCAAGATCCTAAAATTTTTTTCACCACTACTACCAGCCATAGCATTCAAGGAAACAGTACCATGTTCCTCTTCACAGTTCTCTTCACTAGGGGTCAACAGAGCACCCAAGTATGCCTCATCCTCCTCTTGAGACAACATCAAGAAGAATTGTTTGGCCTTACACTTGTGCCCAAACTCATACTGGTCATCAAAGTTGTAACACAGACATTTGTCTCTCCTTGCCTTCATTTCTGCAGCAGTCAACATCTTCCTACCAGGTGGGGTGGGAGCAGGGGTGGGGTTCATTGGTTTGGTGGGTTGATGAGATTCAAACTTCCTGTGAGGAGTGAAATTGTGTTGGGGTGTAAACCTTCCCTTAGGTTTTCTTATAGCTTCAATGGTTCTATTTTGTTTCTTTGCCAACTCAATGGCCTCCTGTATAGAAGGTGGTTCAAACAGTGATAAAAATGATTGTAGTTCTTCACTCAGACCACTAAGGAAACTTGCCACCAGATATCCTTCATTCATCTCCTTCCCACTCAACAAAACCATATAAGAGCTCAGCTCTTCAAATTTCTCAATATAATCCTCAAGTGTTCCTGTCTGAGTTAGCTTATTAAACTCAGCAATGATCTTAGCCTCTTTAAGCTCCTCAAATCTAGCTGCCACTAGTTTGAGAAATTGAGACCAAGTGGTGTTACACAGCATATGATTGTAGTTTTGGAACCATAAGGCTGCCTTGCCTTCAAAACTCAAAGAAGCTAGTGTAACTCTCTGGTTATCTGGTATATTTTGAACCAACTGAAAATAACTGTTGCATTTCATAACCCAGTCCCTGGGATTTGAGCCATTAAACCGAGGGAAGTCAATTTTGGGGGAAGGGTTAATGCCTTGCATGGAATTCATTGTTGAGATGTTTTCATTTTGTTGCTTTGTTGGTTTAAATTGTAGCTGACTCACAGTGGATGGTGTTAAACAGGGGGATCTGTATGCTGGTGTACCATGTAGCACAGATTGTTCCCTGTCATGTGATTCCGCACGCTCAACCAGTTTGGATACCTGTATTTGGATGGTGTGTAGAGCTGAGGTGAAGGCACCAAAAGATGAGTTCATTGAGGCATGTCGATCATCACCCGCAGTCGCCTGCTCTTCCAATTTGGGGTTTATCGAGCTGATTTGATCCTGGAAATTCTGCTCAATGGATTCACGCCTAATTTGTTCATTTTGAAGGGATTCAATAATGTGTTTTTGTGTTTCTTCCATTTTTCTTTGATTTTCTTGTAGTTCCTTTAGTCTAGTGGTGTCTACCATGTTGTTAAGCCCAGAATTTGGCTCTGGATACCAATTGTTGTGTATAGATATATTGTAACTGATAGAATAGAGAAGAGTTGGGAGAGAGAGAGAGAATTGCTTGAGGAAGAAGAGAGAATCTGAAAATATTGCTTAATGATTACTGCCAACGTTCTCCTCTGCTTACATATGAGAAAAGGACAAATTAGCCTAACTAACTCATGTGCACAACATGTGCCATGGTGACATCAGCTGCTGACATAATAAAACTTTAACTAATTAAAAATATCCAAACTTAAAAGGACAAGCGTTTTGTAAATGTCAAACACGACTTCTGCTAATTATAAGAAACGGCGTCCTCTCTCAAAACGACACCGTTCCTTCTTGATATAAAATAGTCAACGTCTTCATTTCACGCCATGGTAGGTTTCCTTTCTCTCTCTTCGATTTCAGGCTCCAAGCTCTTGATTTCTCCACAATCGTCTGCTAATCCCTTTTCTTTGCACTGCAGGGATGTGACAAATCCCAGCCCATAAAATCGGCACCATTTCGAATGGATGGTGGGCTTTGGTAAAACGAAATGTTTTTTGATACAAGGATTGCACAGAATGATGGTTGGGTCACAATAGAAACCGTCCGATAAGCAAATGACACCGCGGCAGGAACCCACAATTCTGAAGCACCCATTTCGTGATTTGAGTGGGAATTCGAGTTGTGAGGAAGAAGTGATGGAAAAGGGTCTGTTTTTGGAGACTTCAAGAAGAGAATATTGTTCTTGCTTGTCGTAACGCCGGAGAAGGAAGGTTTGATTTGTAGGTTTGTAGAGGTAAGAGGATATGAAGGAGGAGCTTGTTATAATTGAACGCCAACACTTGCAGACAGTTGTGAATCTGATTAAAGATTTCGCCGGAAGTTTCCGGAGGATCTTTTCGATGAGCTCCGGTGGAAAGTAGTCGGCCATTTTTGTGAGTGTTTATTTTGAAATGTTTTTAATTTCTGATTACTGGTTTGTTTGGTGTAAAACTTTGTGAGTTTAGCTAGATTTTCGAAATCACGGAGAAGTTTTAGACCACATCCTCGTGTTCTGGATAACATGCCAAAAATATCTACTTATAAAAAAAAAAAATCAACTAGTAAGGGTTATTTCTCTCTTTTTTTACTTACAAACTCAAATGGAATTTCTTTTCCCTCTATTTTATTATTATCCATGAAATGCTATTTTTTTTCATGCTCACAAAATATAAGTGATGAGTGTCTAAAAGATCTGATTCTTTTATCTTTTTTTTTTTCTAACTTTGTAGCATTAGTTTTATGTAATGTTTTATATTTTGTAGTTTAGTGTCAAGTCGAGGAGAAACAACTATTTTGGAGCATAAAATGGATGAACGCACAAATATATCAGTTTCAGAACAAAACAAAAAACTGCAATAGGCATGACCAATGTCATAGAGAGCAGTACCAACATCTGCGTCATATCCCTAAAACTTATCACCAGTCGCCAAACAGAGGGGCGCGAGGGCATGAGAAAAATGGGGCATGGTGTCGCACTTGTGACCCTGTGCGACCCGCGAGTGATACATGGAGTTGGGTTAGTAGCTCGCGATAACGTATGTGCAGATGAAGGTGCGCGCATAGCGCATGACCAAGAGCGACTTGGGACAAAAATATCAAAGTTACACGATTTAAGTGACAGTTGGAGTTTCAACTCTAGGGCAACACAAAATACTATAAAATTAGGGGTTAATCCAAGTCAAAAGAGTCATTAAATGGTGAATCGGTGTGTTAAAGTAGAGACGTGAAGCAAGCCTTCAAGAGAGAGTCTGAGAGAATTATAAATCCATATTTATTCATCATTCACTACCATAGTTTTAAGTCTTATAGTCATAAAGCCAAGAGTTATAAAGAACAAAAGGCAAAGCAAAGAAGATCTTAAGATTAAGAGCATCGACATTTCACTAGATCTAAGATTTTTTTTTTTTAATCTTTGTTCCTAGGCCACATGAGTACATGTGTTTGCAAGTATGTTAGCTAAAGCTAAGTCTAACGAATGGTGAATTGAATTGCAAATTTGATTTCTCTCCTAAAACTAGTGATGATAAGACTATGCTAGCTAATGCTCTAGGTAATTAGAGCAATTATAGGTTTAAGATAGGGTGTAGCTAACGTTGGCTCTAGATCACGAATCCATTGAATATGTAGAAGCTCAACCATACACAATGGATTAAACATCATATATTGATGGTTTGTCTATAACTACTACGTAAATCTGTAGTGAAACCAACCTCTGAACACAGTTATCATCAATGTTTTTACAACCAAAACAATCAACCAATCAATCATCTTCAATTATGTTCATTAGATTAGCTTCTAATTAGTTTAAGTTGTTAATTCAATTCTCATTTATTCACGTCTTACGTTTTAGGTAGATTCTAAATATTAATGTCATTCGTTTGATGAGAAATAAAAAGAAATATCGACAGACTACGTATTTATATTTTCCAATGCGCCGTGTAAATTTTTCACATGAAGTTTTAGAAAGAAAGTAAAATGAACACTGAGATGTTTTTCAGCTGATTCGAGCAGTCTCATCTAATAATTTAAGCTTACCGTGAATCTGGACAATATTTATATGTATGTTATATATAGTTTACAACCATATTAACCCAAAATTTTCATTTCTCAAATTAGAAGAAAAAAGTTAAAATATTGTTGACGGAAGTTATAAGTGGACAAACCTTGGCGGCACACACATTGGTTTGGTACCAAAATGCCGTGTAACGCAAAGTGGCACTTATATTCAGTGATTCATGACATATTGTAAATGTCCCAACAGAATCAATATCCAATACTGCACAATTAAAGCAATTAATCCATCATATATACTCAAATTTAATCCAACTTATATATATATATATATATATATATATATATATACAACAACAACAACCAAGCCCGAAATCCCAATTAAATTGGGGTAGGCTTGAACCATGAATGAATCACGTCGAGTCGTGAACATGAATCTTCTGCCTCCATAGGTTTTGGTTGACGAGCATGTCTTCATTTAGATCTTTTAGCTTCATGTCGTTCCGTATGACCTCCATCCACGTCTTTTTCGGTCTCCCACGAGCTCTAGTCGTCTGTCCTAAGTCGATATATTCAACTCGTCGTACCAGTGCATCTATGGGTCTGCGTTTAACATGCCCAAACCATCTTAAACGATTTTATCGCATTTTCTCGTCGATGGCCGCCACACCCAGTTTATGCCGAATATCTTCATTGCGCACCTTATCTCTCCTTGTGTTACCGCACATCCACCGAAGCATACGCATCTCTGTAACGTTCATTTTCTGTGCATGACTTTGCTTAATAGCCCAATACTCGGAGCCATAAAGCAAAGCAGGTCTAATAGCCATACGATAGAACTTTCCTTTAAGCTTTAGAGGAAAGTTACGATTGCACAAGATCCCTGTTGCACTCTTCCACTTTGTCCAACCAGCTTGGATGCGGTGGTTGACATCTCCGTCTAACTCTCCATCCATCTGCAGTATGGAGCCTAAATACCAAAAATGCGCACTTCTCGGTACCTCTTGGTCATCCAACTGAACCGTGCCATCGTTGTTTCTTCGTTATTTGCTAAACTTGCATTCGAGGTACTCTATTTTTGTTCGACTTAGTCGAAATCCTAGTGCTTCTAATGTTTGTCTCCATCGTTCTAATTTAGCATTAACTCCCTTTCTCGTCTCATCGATGAGGACAATATCGTATGTAAACAACATACACCATGGGACTCGGTCTTGGATGGTTCTGGTGATTTCATCAATTACAATGGTAAACAAAAATGGGCTCAAAGCTGACCCCTGATGTAAGCCAATTGTAATGGGGAAGACGTCTGTTAAACCGCCACAAGTTCGGACACTTGTCACCACATTCTCATACATATCTTTTATGATGTTGATATATTTAATGGGTACCCCCTTCTTCATCAAGGTCCACTATAATACCTCTCGAGGTACTTTGTCATATGCTTTTTCTAAGTCGATAAAGACCATATGCAAATCTATACTCTTTTCTCGAAAGCGTTCAATGAGCTGACGAATCAAATGGATGGCCTCTATGGTCGACCTTCCGGGAATAAATCCAAATTAGGTCTCAGATATGGGAATAATTTTTCTCAATCGGTGTTTGATCACCCTCTCCTATAGCTTCATGGTATGAGATATGAGCTTTATCCTACGATAGTTAGAACAGTTTTGGACATCGCCCTTGTTCTTATAAATGGATGGCCTCTACCAGTACCTCTCGTCCCGCTAGTTCAAATGACGGAACTCGGATGCGGGAATTCATTGTGTTTTCAAGAAATGTTGGTGGACCCCCCAATGCAATTAGCGTATTTCAGAGGTCCTCATTTGAATTATCGTGTTTTTGTGGGTTTAATTTTATATCGAATTTCCTTCGATATCTATGTCGAATTTGCAATTCGATATGTGATTGCCACAAATGCGTATCTGACACCCGACATCTATAAATAATGGGCTTTGAGGGAAGAGAAGATCATTTTTGTCTTCTAGCGAAATTCGTTGTTTGTTTGCGGAGGTATGTCGGGGATTTTCGATGTTCCTTTCGATATGTATTTCGATATGAGTTCTGTGATTTATTTACTATTTTACCCCTTCATAACTGTTGTTCGACTTCGATTTCGATATGATGTTCGATATTCGAACCGATGTATCTCCGATGTGGTTTTCGATGTATTCTTCGATATAAGTATTTGGAGTTTAATTTTCCTTTTCATTTTTCTGATTTTGCAGGTTTGAATTTGGTGGTTTTGTTATAGCCTTTTCTAAAAATTGTTCGCGCTTCTTCCTACGCCTCACTGCTATGTCGAATACGAGTGATTTTGATATGGCCGATTTGGCTTCTGAGAATGTGGAGGCTGGAGGTTCCGAACCTACTTGTGTTGGTAGGTGATGACATGGGGGACGAGATAGAAGAGGATGCTGATAAGCCTCATGAGAACGAGGATGTGGAGTATAACGAATGGGGTTTGCCCATTTCGCCTGAGGTGAAAAGGTATAAGACGGCGATAAGCTATGAGGACATGGTGTCCCGTGTCCCTCATTGCCCTAGCTTTTATTCTGCCACGTATCACGTGGATGCCGGGTAAGTTTGGATAGGTAACTGTCAAACATGCCAAAGTTTGGATAGGTAACTGAAATTTTCCCTAAATTTAAATAAAATGTGTTGATGCGGGCTTGTTCTGGAATATATATGTTATACTATTTTAATATTACTATCTCAAAAAAATGTTGAACACTACTTTTAAAATAAGAATATATTGGGAATTTAAAATCAGATAAAATTTATATGAAATAAAAAAAACTATTAAATGCAACGATCTTATCATATTAATTTTAACATATACTATCATTGTCCAACTTACAAAAAATCGTAATGACTGAAGCAATATCTTGAGAAGAAAAGTTTCTAACTAGAAGTATTTATATTTTTGTAGACAAATAAATTTTGTCTACTCTACTTAAATATTAACAAGTGTCAAATTAATTATTAAAAATTAAATTAATTATGTCTATTTTTAATTTGAAATTTTACTAAATTAAATTCTAATTATTAATAGGTTAATTAACAGATTTTCTAAAATCTATTTGATTGGCCAATCAAATAAAGGCACATGGAAAAGATGGAGAATTGCAACCAGTCAAATAAAGCCACGTGAAAAAAATAATGATGTGATGCAATCAATCAAACAAGGCCATGTGGAAAATATGATATATTTCAACCAATCACGTTATTACATGTGGAAATATGATGTGTTCTAGATATTTCTTGATAAGCAAGCTAAATTAAATCCATGCTTATTTTGAAAATAAACCGACCAATCACAAGCAAGGAGCTCTAGTTTTTTCACAACTATAAATAGGGGCCATCTCATAAAGAAAAAGACACACAAAAATATTCACAAGTTGAAGAGGGAAAAACTCTAAGTTTTTCGCTCCACCAAGTTCATCCATCTTCAAGCGTTCTTCGCAGGATTCAAGGCGTTATTCGCGGAAAACCTTTGTTTGATCCATCATCAAGCCTCAAGTCCACCAAATAACAGTTTTTGAAGATCACACTTCTGCCAAGGAAGGTCGAGCTTCAACAAATTCAGCATATTCGACATCAAGTTCATACAGTTCTTCAACGATCTTCAAGCCCAAAGTCCGTTTAATTCGGGAACAAGCTGCAAGGCTCTCGAAAAACTGTTTTTGAAGATCAAAGTCCCTTTCAAAGAAGATCAAAGTCCGCATATCCGAAGAACTGAAGACGAAGATCATATCGTTCTTCAACAATCTTCAAATCAAATTCCAAATCAAGTTTCTGTTCGATCCGAGATCAAGCTGCCAAGCCCTCGCATCAACGTTTGTCTTACATCCAAGTATGTTTTAAGATCAAGATTCCTCTAAAGAAGATTGACGTTCAACAAGTTCGTCGCAAAGATAAAGTTGTTCGTCGCGAATATCAAATCAAGTAGATTGTTAATTCAAGATCAAGCTTAAAAGCCATTGGATTAACGTTCAACCCAAATACACGTGGAAGAGATCAAAATCAAATCCACTCTCAAATCAACCAAATTTCAAGATTATTTGTTGTAGAAAAGAATCAGAGGATTACTAGAGATTGTAATCACATATTGTTTGAAGAACTACAAATTTTATTTGTACTTAACTTTTCTTGTCTTTTATTTTAAAGACTTAGAAATTTTTAACGCTACAAATTTTTGGCACGCTCGGTGGGACAACCTCTACCTCTCATCTCTTTACTAGAAAGTCTACAAGCTTGAAGTCACAAGAAGTCAGCGTTGCTCAACAATGGGCAAGTCAATGGGGGCAACAAGCAGAGGCTATTCACAACCAATGATGAAAGCTACACTCACACCGGGGGCAAGACATGAAGCTAAGGAAAAGAATCAAGCATCTTCAATGGAGGAGCGAGTTGCTGCGCTGGCGAGAGCTATTGAGAGCTTCACAACACAAGTGCATAGACGTGATGAGCGCTTGAATTGTCTTCTCCAAAAGCTAGAAATCCAAGAAGGAAATCACAACATTGAAGAAGTCATTGACAAAGTCAAAGTTCAAGGATGCATCAAACCTTCAAGTGACGCAATTGAAGTCGCAACTCATCCCAACGAACAAAAAGATGTATTGAGTGGCGGTCAATGTATGGCGCATGCAAAGGCTGATAAAGGAGTTGAATCTCAAGAATTTGATGAAGTCCTAAGTGAAAGAATCCAAGCCACTTATCTTTTCCACAAGTCAAGTCTTGTAAGGAAGGAAGAGCAAGGCATCATGGCGAACACAAAGTCTTTTGAAGAAATCGTTCAAGATGTGGATTTTGGAGAATATTCTAAGTCCTCATTTTGGAGGAAAAATGTTAGTAGCCGTTTATAGTCGTTAGAAAAACAATCATTTTGGCATATTTTATGAACGGTAATGTCTTTAATAATTTAGCAATAAAAATTAATTGTAATAACATGTAAAATAATTTCCGCGGCATTAGTGATATTTTAACGGGCATATGGAATAATATTACGATAAGTAAATACATAAATATTTTCCGCCACATTACTATGTAAAAACTTTCATGGGCTTAAGGAATAATGTAAACAAGTAAAATAGTTGCAATGAATTAAGTGAGTAAATAATTTCTGCCACATTACTATGTAAAAACTTTCATAGGCTTATGGAATAAAATAAGCAATATAATAGGAGGTAAAACCTTCCATAATAATAAATTGTCACAGTAATAGGAGGTAAAACCTTCCATAATAATAAATTGTCAGTAGTCGTTTCTAGCTTGGGATTAACTCAAGCATCAACGAAAGTTAAAATTAGCGTTAGTGTTAGAGTTAGATGATAGTAAAATATAAAGAGAATTTTTATCTAATCATAAAGTTATAGATAGGCGGTAATTCACCTTATCTATAATAATGGAGATAGAGAACAAGTAAATATAAACTTTCGTACCTTTTAACGTTGAACATTTTCTTTAACGAAGGAACTGAATTCTTCCGGATCGAGCACTATCGTGCTGATAACGTGTTATAGAAAAGCTAAAACTATTGGGGTTTATAACAATATATTTAAAAGGACATAGGGAAAGAATTTTCAATATCTTATACTATTTACAACAACTACTACTATTATAAAATAGTATTTGTACATAATTTTCAACAATGGCCACTAGGCATATCCCACTAACCATATTTATAACAAAAAGCTTTTAATAAAAAAAGGGAAAATTACATATCAGAATCTCAATTTTGGCGGCTTTCGCATTTATATGGTCAAATTTTAAAACTTTGCACCCGATTATCTGAACTTTGCTCCGATTAGCTCTTCGTTATCCGAACCTTGAAAAATCAAATATCTAGCCAAATGACATCACTTTTCGGGATTGTGACGCCATTGTGATGTACCCGTTGTTGCACTTTACTATCTAAACTTGCATTTTTTTGTCATCCACCTATCTAAAGTGATGCCACAATAACTTTCATTTCTCAAAGTTTGGATATTATAGTGCTCACTGGAGCAAAGTTCAGATAATCAGGTGCAAGTTTTTAAAGTTTGGCCATGAAAGTACAAAAATCGCCAAAATTGGAGTACTAATGTGTAATTTTTCTTAAAAAAAATCAACTTATTGAGAAAAAGGTCTTTCCCAAGTTCTATTTTTTGTTTTGTCTTTTCTTTTCCTCTATTATATTATGTTTCTTCATTGATCTTCCTGTAAGCATCCAGAAGGTGATGTTTTGTTTGTTGGTGACTATTTCTTTATTTACTGACAGAACGGTTCAACTAACGAAGAAGACTTGCTAGCGGTAAACGCGGGCATTAATCGATTTAAAAGTCAAAATTTCGTGCCATTACTCCTCATTATTCACTAAAATATTTGCTTGTGACAAAAAACAACAAAGAGACGACGGAAATGGCGACGACCTATGCAGCAGTAGTTTCTCTTATTCATCTCCTGGATCAACTCCAGTTCTACCATGCTCGCTATCCACTGTTTCTAGAGGAGCAACTATTACAACTTAAATGCCTAAATGGATTTCTCAGATTCTTTCAAGAATTCCTTGAACGCTATTCTCATGGAGGTCGAAAGGAAGTGGAAAGTTTGGAGAGACGAATCAGGGATGCAGCTTATGTGGCCGAAGACACCATTGAAATATACATAACTAACGATGTTTTCATTCGCAAAGGACAATTGGAAAAGGAATCTGGCACACGGTTGCAGAGACAGTTTTCTGGAGGCCTGCAAAGAGTAATAAATTGCATGAATTTAATCAAGAAAGAGGCGATTGTGATTCGAGAAAAGAAGCAACAAGTTGTTGATTTAGCGAACGTTGGTTCATCAAGATCTCCTTGCACTGAAGATGACGTTGTGATGGTATTTGAGGAAGATTTGACCCAAATCCTAGATAAGCTCACAGGACAACAATCTACTCGCAAGATCATTTCAATCACTGGAATGGGTGGCATTGGTAAGACCACACTTGCTAAAAGTGTTTATCAACATCCACTTATAATGCAATATTTTGATATTCACGGTTGGATTACCATATTTCTCACAAGTATGATGCTCAAGACTTGCTGTTAGCCATTTTACATGAAGTTGGAGTTAATATTAGTCTAGAAGAACAAGAGAGTCTTGAACACCATGAATTAAGAGAAATGCTGCACAAACATCTATTTGGTCGAAGATATTTGATTATACTGGATGACATGTGGAGTACTGATGCGTGGGACCAGTTACAATTATTCCTTCGAGATGACAACAATGGAAGTGGAATAATAGTAACTACGAGGCTATCAATTGTTGCTAACTATGTTGATTCTTCTAATTGTTACAAGTTGAATCTTCTGGATGAAAACAAAAGTTGGAGCATGCTTTGTCGAAAGATATTCATTCATTGGAGAAAGTTGTCCACCTGAACTGGAGGAAGTTGGACGAAGGATAGCAAAAAATTGCAAAGGACTCCCTCTCTCAGTTTCTGTGATTGGAGGACTTCTTGCAAAGTCAAATAAGACGCAAGAATACATGGAATATATTGCTGAAAATATTAACACAAGTGTGAGATTTGGGAATAGTTGGCGTTGCTTGAGTGTTTCTCATAGTTACAACAACTTACCTATTTATTTGAAAGCATGTTTTCTGTATATGGGAGTCTTTCCCGAAGATTACGAGTTTCGGGTTTCCAAGCTTATCAAACTTTGGGTCGCCGAAGGATTTTTAAAACCCTCGCGAACCAAAAGCTTGGAAGGGGTTGCTGAGGATTACTTGAAAGATCTAATTGATAGAAATCTCATTTATGTCAGCAAGTTTGGGTCTACAGGAAGCTTGCATAACTGCAAAGTTTATGATCTTTTGAGGCATATGTGCTTGAGGGAAGCTGAGAAAGAGGGATTTCCTTATTTGGCAACCGTTATTACCCCTAACATTGCCAATCCTATCGTTAATGTTTCAAAAAGCATAAATAGCAGAAGTCGAATAGCAATTCATCACGGATCACGTGAGTGGTCTTCTCTTGACCTGGTTGCTCATGCTTTGGAGTCAACATCGTTTTCGTTCAACCTGTTTGACATGAATTCCAAAGGGAAGTGGTCCACTCTACCTAATGAGGTTTCTTCTCTGCCATTAGATTTAACAACGCCTTTTAAGGAGAGCAACACAGGAGATTATTATAAGTTTATTTTCAGGATGGTTAACTCGCGGTACCTTAGTTGTCATTTGAACAATGAAGCATTTCTTCCTTCAATATATATGCTCTGGAATCTGCAAACAGTTATTGTTAAAAATCCAGATCGGAAAATCATCATTGCACCATTTGATATTTGGAAGACCCCACACTTAAGGCATCTAATGATTGATTGTGTGTCTATCCCTGATCCTCCAACTGTCCAAAGTCATTGCGACTTTGTCTTAGAAAATCTGCAGACACTCTCAGTCGCAATAGATTTCATGTGTACTGAAAGTGCATTGAGAGGACTACAAAATGTCAAGAAATTGAAACTAAGATACTCGGATTATAGGAAGGGCGGGTTATTGCATTACCGGCTCAACAAACTCTACATTCTACGTAATCTCCAATGTCTAAGCTGTGAATTTCCGGACAATGGTTATCATCCAAATGGAAATTACTTTCTAAAGTTCGTCAATTTCCCACTATCGATCAAGAAAATGACATTAAGCCACTGCTCTTTCGATTGGGAAGACCTGACGATTAAAATTGGATCGTTGCCCCGTCTTGAAAAGCTCAAACTGGAATGCATGCTGCTCAACAGGAAATGAGTGGAGTACCGTAGATGGTCATTTCTGTAATCTGAAATTCCTGGAAATGAATTTCGTTTCTGATCTGGTTTACTGGACAGCAGAGAGTGATCATTTCCCACGGCTCGAGCATCTAGTTCTTAAAAGGGCGCATAGATTGAAAGAGATTCCTTCTAGCATTGGAGATATATCAACTCTTCAGTTAATCCAATTGGACTCCTGTAGTAAGTCTGCTCTTGCCTCGGCAAACCAAATACTGGAGGAGCAAGAAATCAACGGGAATAAAGGCTTTCGACTAATTAAGGAGTACTCCGAGAATTTTCAGTAATTTGGATGACAGCAAATGAAGAAGTAGGAGAAAAAATTTGCTATTGAAGTTCTTTTCTTTCCTAGTTATCGTAACCTTTGCTATTCTCCCAAGATTCATGATGTAATACTTTACACGTTTTTTGCAAAAGTATACTCTTAAGTCTTACACTTCATGTTTTTCACTTGCATCATTGATTTGCAGAGACTTTGAAGACTTAATGTCTTGTTTACAGATTGGTTTGAGAATCGACAATTATCTGTTATAGAACCTCCTGCTGGGATTATTTGCTGAAGCAAAAGAAAACAACACAGAGGAAGATAAGCACGACTCAAGGCCCCATTAAACAATCACGACTCATTTGGGTGAATGCTCAAATAACAATTATCATCGTTCATGTGTTAGAAGAAACCTTTGTTTTGTTTTTATTGCTGAGTATTAGATATATGTTGTATATTCTCTAGTATATTCTCTATTATATTCTTTTGTGTATATCTTAGATTGATTTTGTACTTATTTAGATTATGTAGTTTACCTTACTTAGACTCCTTGTTGTACTATATATTGACCCCAAGATTAATGAAGAACTCATTCAGCAAAATACATTCTTACATTCTTACATGGTATCACGAGTCTAACCCTAGCCGTGTGCCTTCTCTCTCTCTCAATAGCCGTCCCCCCCCCCCCCCTTCTCCCCTCTCTCTCTCTCTCTCTCTCATGGCTGAATCCAAATTTCATCCCACTTTAGCCGTCTCTAATGTTCGGAACTTCATCCCGATCACTTTTGAGATGGAGAAAGGTCAATACTCTACATAGGCAGAACTTTTTCGTATTCACTGTCGTGCATATCAAGTCATCGACCACATAATTCCTCCCCCACCTTCCGCCCCCACCACGTTCGCCGCCAAAACCACAGACAAAGACACTACCGACTCCGACCTCTGGTCCCGACTTGATGCTATCGTCCTCCAATGGATATATGGCACTATATCCGACGATCTCATGTGCACCATCATTGAGAAGGATTCCACAACACACAAAGCATGGGTCCGTCTTGAAAACATCTTTCAGGACAACAAGAATTCACGAGCGGTTTATTTGGAGAACCAATTCCCTCAGGTATCTCTGGATAATTTTGCAAATATTTCTTCTTATTGTCAAGAACTCAAAGTCCTTGCAGATCAACTCTCGAACGTTGGTGCACCCGCTTCAAATCAACGTCTCGTTCTCCAACTCATTGCCGGCCCTACTGAGAGTTACGACGGTGTAGCCACGTTCATTCAACAGAGTGATCCTTTGCCTCCGTTCTATGAGGCTCGTTCCCGTCTCATCATGGAAGAGACCCGCAAGGCCAAGCAAGCCTCTACCGCCGCTGCCGCCACTATGGTTCACACCGCACCACCACCGGACCCCTCTCACCACGACCGCGGTACGCCACCTCCCAACCGCGGCTCCTCCTCTTCTTACCGAGGACGTCGCGACGGTAACCGTGGACGTGGTTGCGGCCGCGGCTATTCTGGACAAGCTGCACCGAGCCCATGGGCTACTCCGTACCAACCTTGGACGTCCTATCCGTGGCCCAATGCTCCGTGGACCTATCCGTCGTGTCCTTACCCTACCACTGGTTGGACACGACCCACTGCTCCATCTCAGTCTGGAATTTTGGGCCCACGCCCCCAAGCATACTCAGTCCTAGCCCAACCTCCTCACGGCTATGCGCCTACGGACATTGACAATGCTATGCATACTCTCTCCTTGCAACCTCCGGATCAACAGTGGTACTTGGACAGCGGTGCCTCATCTCACATGACCTCGGCGAAAGGTACTCTCTCGTCTTATTCTTTTTCAGGCATGCATCATAATATTCTGGTCGGCAATGGTTCTAATATTCTGGTAAAAGGTCATGGTAACACATTGCTCCCTTTCTTTTCATATCCACTCTATTTACAAAAAGTCTTACATGCTCCCGATATTATTAAAAACCTTATCTCTGTGCGACGCTTCACTACTGATAATTGTGTTTCTATTTGAGTTTGATCCTTTTGGTTTCTCTGTGAAGGATTATTGGACGGGGACCCCAATCATGCGATGTAATAGTACCGGTGACCTATATCCCGTCACTCCCTCCTCACTGCCGCCTATCTCCACCCGCCCCACTCCCGCCCTCACCCTCACTTTGGCATCATCGTTTGGGACATCCGGGATCCTCTATTTTACAGTTTTTTATATAAACACAACTTTATTCATTGTCGTACTTTGAATAAACAAACATTATGTGAACCTTGTGTTTTGGGAAAGCATATTAGACTTCCTTTTTCTTTATCTTCTAATGCAAGCTTGACCCTTTTGATATTATTCATGGTGACTTATGGACCTCGCCGGTCTTAGGGGCTAGTGGTCACAAATATTACGTCTTGTTTTTAGATGACTTCTCTAAATTCTTGTGGACTT
Source organism: Linaria vulgaris (assembly GCA_948329865.1). Lineage (NCBI taxonomy): Eukaryota > Viridiplantae > Streptophyta > Magnoliopsida > Lamiales > Plantaginaceae > Linaria > Linaria vulgaris. Next base: position 83,549,630 of record OX415253.1, read on the forward strand.
TTCCTATTGGGCGAAAATCTGATGTTTTCTCTATATTCATTGCCTTTGCTACATTTATAAGAACTCAATTTGGTACCCCTATTAAATGTTTGCAATGTGACAATGGCAGGGAATTTGATAATGAGCAATTCAAGTCACTATGTCACAACTCTGGCATGTCTCTTCGCTTTTCTTGCCCCTACACTTCGGCCCAAAATAGAAAAGATGAACGCCAAATCCAGTCTCTTAATAACATTATGCGCACTCTCCTCGCTGAATCGGTCGCCCCTCCCTCTCTTTGGCCTCACGCCTTACAAACTGCCACTTACCTCTCAAATATCCTCCTACATAAAACTATACACCACTCCTCTCCCACTCAAATATTATACAACCGCACACCCTCTTACACGCACCTACGAACTTTTGGGTGTTTGTGTTACCCACTCTCTCCCTTCACTACTATCCATAAACTCCAACCTCGTTCCTCCCCTTGCGTCTTTCTCGGATATCCCTCGCATCATAGGGGTTACAAATGCTTTGATCTTCAGCACAACAAAATTATCCTATCTCGTCACGTTCTTTTTGACGAGTCCAAATTTCCTTTCAAACACCTCTCCCCCTCCTCTCTACATAACTACTCTTTCTTCGACAGTACCATTCACCCTTACCTCCTCCACAAACTAGACGCCCGCACCACCACTTCGGCCCAACCCGCCACGGGCGCCCCGGCCCATGGTCACTCGCCCTACCCGACCGCTGGTCCATTAGACCCGACCCCTTACACCGCTGGCCCAACTGCTGAGGCCCCCTCTCCTCTGGCCCAGCCTCCACCGACCCAGCGCCCGTCCATCTCGGCCCCAATCCAGCCCGTGGTTAGTCCTCCGTTCGTCGCCTCCCTCATTCCGACCGCTATCTCCTCCTCATTACTGCCCCTTTCTCCCTCTCGCACTATAGTCACTCGCAGCATACATGGCATTCACACTCCTAAACGTACTTTTAATCTCTCTCTCTCACTACATCTCCCTCCCCTCTTCCCAAAAGTCATACTATTGCGTTATCTGATCCTAATTGGAAGTCAACCATGCTAGATGAATATAATGCTTTGATTAAGAATGAGACGTGGGAGTTAGTCCCTCGTCCGACTAATGTGAATGTTATTCGCTCTCTATGGATTTTTTGTCACAAAACTAACGTTGTCGGTTCTTTTGAGTGATATAAGGCTCGTCTTGTTGGTGATGGAAGGTCTCAGTAGGTTGGCATTGATTGTTGGGATACTTTCAACCCGGTGGTCAAACCCGCCACTATCCGGACCGTTCTCAGCATTGCCCTCTCTCGTTCTTGGTCCATTCATCAGTTGGATGTCAAGAATGCTTTTCTTCACGGGACTTTGGATGAAACGGTCTACATGCACCAACCACTTGGTTTTCGTGACTCACGCCACTCCGACTATGTTTGCTTACTGAAGAAGTCTCTCTATGGGCTTAAGCAAGCCCCCCGGGCGTGGTATCAGCGGTTTGCAGACTTTACTTCCACCATCGGTTTCTCTCACAACGAATCCGACCACTCTCTCTTTATCTATCAGCGGGGTAACGATATTGCTTATTTGCTCCTATATGTTAACGATATTATTTTAACTGCAACTTCTATTGCTCTTCGCCGGTCTCTTATTTCTCAGTTTGGTTCTGAATTTGCCATGAAGGACTTGGGTTCACTTCACTATTTTTTGGGCATTGTTGTTACTCATCATGCAGGTGGTCTTTTCTTGTCTCAAATCAAGTATGCTAGAGAAATTATAGAACGTGCATACATGTCTTCTTGCAAACCTGCAGCTACACCCGTTAACACTAAATAAAAGCTCGGTTCCTCGGGTCCTTCCTTTCTCGACCCGACTTTGTTTCGTAGCTTGGCGGGCGCCCTCATGTATCTTACCTTCACGAGACCGGATATATCTTATGCTGTTCAAAAAATCTGTCTTCATATACATGACCCTCGTTTAGAACACATGGCAGCCCTGAAACGAGTTCTTCGGTATGTTCAAGGCACGACTCATCTTGGCCTTCATCTTTCTCGTTCACGGCTCGACTCTCTACTTTCTTATACTGATGCTGATTGGGCCAGTTGCCCCAACACTCGAAGATCCACTTCTGGATATTGCATATTTCTTGGCGATAACCTTATTTCTTGGTCTTCTAAACGGCAACCCACTATCTCACGATCCAGTGCCGAAGCTGAATACCGTGGGGTTGCTAATGAAGTATCCGAATCATGCTGGATTCGTAATCATCTTTTGGAGCTCTGCCTTCCTCTCTCAAAAGCAACATTGGTTTATTGTGATAATGTGAGCACCATCTATCTCACTACTAATCCGGTGCAACACCAACGCACCAAACACATTGAGTTAGACATTCATTTTGTTCGTGAAAAGGTTTCTCGGGGCCATGTTCGAGTTCTACACGTCCCCTATTGGTCCCAAATTGTCGACATTTTCACTAAAGGGTTGCTCCGGGTTCTTTTTGATGACTTTCGTGACAGTCTAACCGTTCGTGATCCTCCCGCTTCGACTGCGGGGGTGTATTAGATATATGTTGTATATTCTCCAGTATATTCTCAAGTATATTCTTTTGTGTATATCTTAGATTGATTTTGTACTTATTTAGATTAGGTAGTTTACCTTACTTAGACTTCTTGTTGTACTATATATTGACCTCAAGATTAATGAAGAACTCATTCAGCAAAATACATTCTTACATTCTTACACTGAGAGGTGATTGATCTTATACATCCCTGTGACTATGGTGGGGCGATTGAGCTCAAAAATTAATCTGAGACTCAGAGCTAACGAGAAACTTCTATGTGGGGAATATTTGTGATTGCTCTTTATTCGAATCAGCAGTCTTTCAAGTTCAAACTCAGTGCTAGAAAGATTTCTCCGTCAAACATAATCACCATCACCAGATTCAGATGCAATGGTGAAGTTAATCTCCAATCCTCTGCATAGCAATGAACAAAACCTTTCTGCGTAGAACATGGAAGGAGACGCTCCTTAACTAAATCACTCGTTCTTTTAACTTTGGAGCTATCTTACTAGAGAAATTTCCAGGAACTTCCTCGAAGATCCACATGCATGTATTTTCTGTATCATGTTGAACCATGAACATGTATAATCCAGAACTCCCATTAGGTTCTGGCCCTAAAAGATAATACAAGAATAAGAGGCCTGGACTTGGAGAATGTTACAACCTCAGATTTTACCGAACAATATCAATAAAATTGCATTACATCTATCAGGATCGGGCGATAGATGATCATGGATTCTATAATTTAACAACAATACTTATTGGTTAAAGAAATGTTGGTTTCTTACTTGAAGGAGCGAATTAATACAACCAAAAGAATGTGAATCAGGACAATTCAACTAACAATTTAATCTTGATAAGATACAAAGTTGTTCAATAATTCAAGACTTCTTACTCATAATTTTCTTCACTTCTATTGATATTTCTCATTTCAAGAAAGCTTTCAATCCAAAAAGATATAACCACTATTTTAAGTGTCAGTTAGGATCCTTTTGTATAAATATAAGCTTTGCTCCTCTTTTCAATCACCTTTGTAATTTTCATATCAGAACCCAAGAGGAGAGGACTTCTCTCGATCGACAATGGAACTAACTCTTGGATAGCTCTCTTCTCTCTCCTTGCGTTCACACCTAGGGGCATTTCGGTCTTCCCTTTTTCAATCATCGAAGCATGGTGACCTCCTTATGAGGACATCAGCGTCTTCTCCGTTGACTCGGTTTCCCCTCTTGTGAGCTTAAGGTTCGGATTTTAGCTCAATCTATGGGTTTTGGTTAGCTTTTCACGGATTCAAACTTCATCCATGGAGGATTTTCGTCTTTCTTGAGTTTATGGTCTCCTAGCTCGGATTTATTTTGCTTTTCACGGATTCAGTGGTTCCACGGTTTGGTTAAACCGTAGAAACCAAACCAAACAAGACAGTTTAGTTTGAACCATTGTACATATTTACTACTGTGGTTCGGTTTGATTTCGAACCAAAACTGTTTTGGTTTTGTTGCTAAGAGACCAAATTAAACAACATTAAACCAAACAAACCAAACCATTGAAAAAAACAAAAATAAAATGTTATTTTATAAAGAAAGAAACCAAAAACGTCAACAGACTTACACACAAACAAAAAAACCACATAACCCACCCATCGATTTTCCTACATGCCTAATCTCCAATTTTTCTAAATCTCAAATTTCTAACACCGAACCACCCGCATGAAATAATAAATTTCATATTTGACCCTCCAAACATTGGAATTTGCCTAAAGTCACGTGGACGTAAGGAAATCCTTATGTTTTGCTCAGGAGGCTGTTTCTACTTGGAAAAGTGGTATCGTTTTGTCAAAAACAGTCTCCGTTGACATTTTGGTCAAGTCTCAACTCATTTGGATCTTGAATATGTTATTCTCAATCTTGAGATGATCATTTTTCTACACTTCATCACTTCTCGTTTCAAGAAAGTTTAGTTGTATGCTTAATTAATGATCGAATACTCATTAAAAGTTGCATTTTAAGCTTGAATCGCAAATGAATTTTGTGGGTTTTAGCTAAAAATCTTGATTAATCTACTCTAATATAATTTTAATTCAACTTTAATGAAAAAAGAGGCTAATGCAATTTTTCTTTAAAAAAGGATGACTTTATTTTTTCATAATTGAACAATTTCTCGCATTTGGTTTTATTTGTTTTTTTGGGTCTAACCGAACCGAACCATAAAATCGATTAAACCAAACCGTACTGTGCGGTTCAGTTTGGGTTTTCTTATTTAGTTTGGTTTGGTTTATGGTTTTCTTATTTAGTTTGGTTTGGTTTGGTTCGGGACCAATGAACAACCTTAATTATATTAGGGTGGCTGATTGTGGGGATTACTTTTTAGTATTTTTTGTTTAAGTGCTTTCCCCACTCTTTCTTATATTTTTTTATTTTCTTTTCTCTTTATTATATTGTCTCATGGCTTATTCCTTGGCCACCTCACTTGTGTTGACTGCAGTCAATGCTGACTCATCTTGCCAACGTGGCGCCACCTCGGCTTTAGTGGTTGCCACGTCATTAACTGAAAAAAATAGAGATTTTTTTTTGAACTTCACCCTCCCTAATTCGAGTATGGTGAATCCGAATCTCACTTTGGATCAACCATTTGAGCAAGCTAAAGGGGGGGTTAGATGCATGTTTGGCTCATAAGAACTTGACTTTTACTAATTTCCCACCTATCTCGTCTAATTACACACGACATGGGAAATCCTCGTTAGCTCCCATTTCTCCTTTGAAAACTAGAGGTCAAACTAACATTGCCCCGGACCCGCGGCCATTTCAAGTTCGGCCACCACTTCAACGTGGCACTTTTGCTCAAGCGGTCAACCCACACCGCAACTATGATATCAACCGCTCACTCATCGATGATAATACGATCGAACCAAAAGAGTTCCAATTCAAGAAAGGTAAGCCCATGATCGTTTTCAATGAGGAAGAAATAAAGGCCCTTGATGATAAGCTTAAACTCGTTCTCATTCTTCGATTTCCCCTCGTGAAACCAAGTTATGCATAAATTCATCGAAAAATACAACGTCTCAAATTGAATGGCACATACACTCTTGGCCCCATTGGTCCAAGACATGTTATGTTGAAGCTTACTAAGGAAGAGGATTACACAAGACTATGGTTGAAGAAAGATCTTGGGTTTCTTGATAGTAGGGGATCACTATACAAATGGACACCGGATTTTGATCCCGATTTGGAGCCGCCTATTGCTCCCGTATGGACTGCTCTCCAAAACCTCAACATGAGACTTTGCGAGAAAAGTGCCCTTATGAATCTTGGCCAATATTTTGGTCGACCTTTGAGACTTAATGAGGGTGCGGCAACACTTTCACGACCCGACTATGCGAGAATTTGCGTTGAAGTAAATCTCCTTGAGCCTTTAAAGAAAGAAATTGAATGGGGTGTCGAAATCAATGGTATCACAACCTGTCTCAAGCAACGGGCTATATATGAGAATCTTTCTAACTTTTGTAGGAAGTGTCAACATGTAGGTCATCTTCTTGCTGATTGTGGATTTGAAAAACCACATGAGAATGTGGAGAAGGGTGAGCAAGCTCAAGTACCATCACATGAAAAGGTGTCTACGTTTAAACGTGCATGGATTAAAAAATGAGGTCCCCATCACCAACAAAACTCCACATCAACCTTTGAAGAAGAGTGATCCGAATCCTTTTGAGGTTCTTAAGCATGGCGGCGTTACTAACCAAGAAGAGGAAGGGATCATGGAGGGGTCACAAATGGAGAATGTGATGCACTTGAATGAAGGATTGAGTAATATGGAGTTAGAAGCCCATTCTAATGAGGCTTTGGTTAATGCGACCAACAATGAAGAAGAAATCTTGAGAAAAGCCGAAGAAAATGAGATGGAGGATGCCATCCTAAACGATGATAATGACAATGCAACATGGTTTTCGGACTCACAATGTATAAAGCAATATAGAGCCCGTTCTTCAAGGGCCCGAGACAACTTCAAGAAGGACGAGGATTCTAGTACTCCTACTACTCCAAAGGCCTCACTTTACCAAGAGTATATAGGAAATGGAGGTCCCATGGTGGAGGACAACCAATGTCAAGAGGAATCCTCATTTAATCGAAGAAGAATCTCTACTCCAATCCCAAAACAAGTAGTAACGGGCGATCTTGAGGACTCAACTTCTGCAAAAGATGATTCTTATTGGCAAAAGCTATTTGAAGACTCAGAAGAGAAGAGACTTAAACAAGAACTTGATAGAAGATCGGGTCTTGAAGAAACGGCAAAGAAAAATGGAGAGCAAGATTGCTCCACCTATAAAAGCAAAAGTCAACGGAAAAAAGAGAAAGGTGAACACAAGCTGCGGACCCGATCCAGCACTTGATACATCATTTAAAATGGTGATGCACATATGAAGCATTCTGGATATAATGTTGGATGGATGTCCTACCAACATCAGAACCACACCTGCTATTTGTTTTGCTTACTTGTCATTGTAATAGGCCGCTCTCTCGTTTTCAACTTGAGGCTTACATTTCTTAATGATGTATCCACCCTTGGGATATGCTCTCTTTTGTAGTAGAGATTAGCTTTTGGGGTGAAAGTTGCTGTTGACGAAAAAGCGATGGAAGAAGCTTTTTGTTTGGTTATTGGTGATCGCATGGGTAGGGTACACCATACGGTTTCATTATGTAGTACCCCATTTTTTCTTTCTTTATAAACTTCTATTTCTCTCTCTCGATCGACAATGATTGAATTCAAACTCTATTTACTATCTCGATTCTCACGATTTTAAGGGCACCTTTATTGTTGGTGACAAACTAAACGACAGGAACTACATATATTGGAGTAAGAAAACCATAATGACACAAATGGTTAAGAATAAGATGAATTTCGTAGATGGATCTTTGCAAAGCCTCAACCTACTGAAGATGATCGTGTTTAGTACAACTGATGGATTAGAGCCAATTGTTTGGTCATATCTTGGTTGTTAAACTCTTTAGTTTATGAAATCCGACAGTGTTGTTTCATACTTCTAATCTGGAGCTATGGGATATATTAAAGAAAAGATATATGCATTCACTAATGACCTTAGAGTGTACCATCACCGAGTAGGCTATTAACGTCCACTTTTGGCGACTGATTGTACCATTTACTAATGTTTTTTTTTAATGAATAGGTCAATGTACAGTTAATGAAGCCTATAAAATTATAAGTGGAAGTGTATTCATATACATTTCAATAGTTGTCGTCATTTGACTAAATTATAAAAGCACCTCTTCATATTAGATATTGCCAATAGCCTCGACCAAACCAATTACAAATGAATGATGAGATAATTGTGAGGCTGAAAGGAAAGGTTTTAGTTAATATCCAATCACAGGATCAGAAGGGAGTTCTTTTTATGATCTTCATCAGAGGTACATACATGGCACCCTAAGTTGTACCGTGTGATCTGATTGATAACATTTTTCTAATTTTCCTAAACATCTCGAAAAGTTACAAGAGATATTCTTATATTTAGCTTATCTACCATACCTCAAACAAAAGTTCAATCCATACTACAAGTCAAGTTAAAATTTCCCCAAATGCTACTCGTGTTACTCAGACATATTTTCTAGGAAGCCACAAATAAATGGAAGAAGAAAGGTGTACATGCAGATTGAACTTTATCAATAGACGAATATTTGTTTAGGTCCTTGTGAGGATAAACACTGCATTGGCAAATATAACCAGAGTTTATTCCACTTCAAGACAATCCAGTGCACAGATAAATTCATGGAAGACATAACAGAAAGAGATTTGAACAGTTGATGAACACAGAGAAGGTAGGAGAGCCACCCCTGCTTTGCTTTCTTTGCATCTTGTGAGAACAAACAGAACTTTTATTAAAGTCAAATTGAAAGAGAAACTCTTCTTGACGAGATCTTAAGTTCAAGATACAGAGCTGCTCTTACTAAGAGAATTAGCAGCAGTTCACAATAAGATCCATATTTACGTACTAGGCATAAGCCCATTACTGCAAAACCTCAAATTTGACAAAACAATAAATATCATATTGTTCATATATGGCCCTAAAAGAAAAACACTTACGAGGTCTGAACAGTGGAGGTTGCAATCTCAATATCACAAAACAACATCAATACAAATAGTTATCTGCTTTCTACAAATTAATTCACATTCTTCAACATTAAGGAGAAGTTATGTAGTTGATTCAAAACACTTAGGACAATATAACTCAAGTCTCAAACTGAGATCAATTTAGTTCGTGATCCAAAAAACTAGATAAGTTGCACAACAATGTAAACATCATCTCTTTCTTATATCCACGTCTACCAATACATCTGGTTTCAAATCAAGATTCTTCCGCACCTAAGCTAAATTCCTTTAGATTTCCGCATACACTTGTCAACAATTCCAGGCTTTCAACATAGTCTTCGACATAAAATGTATTTGGTGTCCCTTGTATTCCAAGGTTTTTAGCCTCCAAATTCTCTAAATCAAAAGTAATCAATCCGACCCCGTCAGCGCCCACCAATGCTTCACCTTTCTCACGTAATGCTACTATTTTCTCCATCCCTTGTTTCAACGAAAAGCTATACAACCTAGTCCAAGACCCTTCATCACCATATTCCTTCATGAACCAAACTTCACAAGACCCTTCTTCCCCACACCTGCTCACCGCAAGAGATTCACCAATGGAAGTCACAGTCAAACGATGATCAATTCCAGTAGGCAGCTCCTTTGGCAGCTTAATTTCATTAAACACCTCTTGGGCAACGTGAAACAGCAAGATTGAAGCGTCGTCAACTTGTTTAACAGGGTTGTAGTTGCTTCCGATCCAATGCATAGCACCCTTCAAGAAAACATGAGACCTCGTGCTGCAAATATTAGGAAGCTTAGCATCAATTCCCAATCTCCGCCACCTCCCTTCCCTAAGCGAAAAAACCTCCGCCTCAGGATGGGTACTACTAACTCTAGTAGTATCACTGCAGCCTAGCATACGATTTACCAACCTAACAACCTTGAAATCATCATGGGCGACTCCAAATCCCAGCCCATAAAATCGGCACCATTTCGAATGGATGGTGGGCTTTGGTAAAACGAAATGTTTTTTGATACAAGGATTGCACAAAATGATGGTTGGGTCACAATAGAAACCGTCCGATAAGCAAATGACACCGCGGCAGGAACCCACAATTCTGAAGCACCCATTTTGTGATTTGAGTGGCAATTCGAGTTGTGAGGAAGAATTGATGGTAAAGGGTCTGTTTTTGGAGACTTCAAGAAGAGAATATTGTTCTTGCTTGTCGTAACGCCGGAGAAGGAAGGTTTGATTTGTAGGTTTGTAGAGGTAAGAGGATATGAAGGAGGAGCTTGTTATAATTGAACGCCAACATTTGCAGACAGTTGTGAATCTGATTAAAGATTTCGCCGGAAGTTTCCGGAGGATCTTTTCGATGAGCTCCGGCGGAAAGTAGTCGGCCATTTTTGTGAGTGTTTATTTTGAAATGTTTTTAATTTCTGATTACTGGTTTGTTTGGTGTAAAACTTTGTGAGTTTAGCTAGATTTTCGAAATCACGGAGAAGTTTTAGACCACATCCTCGTGTTCTGGATAACATGTCAAAAATATCTACTTATAAAAAAAAAAATCAAGTAGTAAGGGTTATTTCTCTATTTTTTTACTTACAAACTCAAATGGAATTTCTTTTCCCTCTATTTTATTATTATCCATGAAATGCTATTTTTTTTCATGCTCACAAAATATAAGTGATGAGTGTCTAAAATCGGTGTCCTTTATTGGTCATGTAATGAGTTAATTTGACTCTTTCAGTTCTTGACTTTGTGTTAATGTTGATGGTTGTTATTTTGATGATTTATTGATATTAATTTTTGAATTTTGCTACAAGAATGGATATAACATGGCTGATGAAAGGGTTAAGCATCTATTTAGAATCCCTGCACTAATGACTTTGTGGAGTTGCTACTTGACATCGTTTGTACGTACGGTGAAAGGCATCGTATAAATAACCCGAATATGTGGAATGAGGTTCTTCCCGGCAGAGAGGGAGAGAGGTTTTACTAATCCTGATCATTTTCCTCCTTCTAGAGTAAAAAAAAATATGAAAATTTGCCACAACAAGTATCTCAAATTTTTGAAATTTATGGAAAGGCCTCACATACACTTTTTTGGTCCTACTTATGAAGTTGTTCCTTTTGACAACTATGATCCTACATGGGTATGTCTCTAATTTAATCTTTAATATTTTTTAAGGATTTATTTTAAATTTATTTCTTGTTTGAGTTACTAACAGTAAAATTGGTACTTGTAGGAGACTGATTACGATAGCTACTTCCGCCTATACGGCCTTGAGAATGCGTATTACATATTCCAATTGTTTAAGGACCTAGAGTGTGCTGCCTGATGTGTTGTGACGGTGGACATCGTTGTGATGGAGCTATATAATACTATATTTTACTATCTAGTATTTATTCACATTTTATAGTTATCAATTTATTGCAATGTTTTGAATAATATTGTATGATTTCCATATTTAATTTGAATTTATAATTTTGTATAATATTTTATATTTAATTTGAATTTATACAAAATATTTAATTTGAATTTATAATTTTTTGTAATATGTTATATTTAATTTAAATTTATAATTTTGTATAATATTTTATATGTAATTTGACATAGCATATATTTATTATCGATAAATCGGTGTTCGGTTTACTTGTACGGAAATTGGTATGATAAATCGTTGTTCGACTTACCCGTACAAAAAGTGATATGGTGAATCGATGTTCAATATAATGTACAAAAGGAGTATGATAAATTGGTGTTCGATTTTATTGTACGAAAATTGGTATGATAAATCGGTGTTCGACTTACTTGTACGAAAAGTGGTAGGGTGAATCGGTGTTCGATATAATGTATGAAAAGTGATACATAAATCGGTGTTCGATTTATTTGTACAAAAATTATTATGATAAATCGGTGTTCGACTTACCCGTACATTATATCGGTTTGGGGCTCGATTTACCCGTACGAAAAGTAGTATGGTGAGTCGGTGTTCGATATAATGTACGAAAAGTGAGTATATAAATCTGTGTTCGATTTACTTGTACGAAAATTGGTACAATAAATCGGTGTTCGACTTACCCGTACATTATATCGATTTGGGGGCTCGATTTACTTGTACGAAAAGCGGTACGATAAATTGGTGTTCGATATAATGTACAAAAAGTGGTATGGTGAATCGGTGTTCGTTTTACTTGTACAAAAACCTTTGTGTTGGAGAGCTAGAAAAATTTCAACCTTTTGGTTCCTTGTTTATCGATGTACTTTGGATAATAATTGAGAAATTTTCCTGTGTTTTTCATATATTTTTTCTCATTTACTACATATTTTTACATATTTTCCTCAATTTTCGTATTTTTTTTATAAATAATATAAATTACAAACACTCATAATTAAATATAATATTTTCATAATGTCAATTCATATGTTTTTCTTCATAATTTTCGTAATTGACACCAATTTTTGGATTGGAGTTGAGACATTAACTTATTTTCATAATTTTTCCTCATTTATTCTATATTTTAACTATTTATTACATAATTCTATGTGTTTTTCTTTATATAATATAATTATAAACACTCATAATTAAATATAATATTTTCATAATGTCAATTCATATGTTTTTCTTCATAATTTTCGTAATTGACCAAAAAAAATAAAAGAAAGCTGGTACATAATAAGTAAAGAAAAGTTGGGTCCCACATAAGCAGTTAATAAACAGCTAAACTCTATTACTGAAAGCATTAGCGAAACTTGTACTATACTCCTATCGGGGAGCTGGTAGCTTAACAGCTGATAACATGTTGCTAATTTTCCTAAACATCTCGAGAAATTACAAGATATTCTTATATTAGCCTATCTACCGTACCTCAAACAAAAGTTTAATCCATACTACAAAAGTTAAAATTTCCAGAAATGCTATTCATGTTACTCAGACATTCTCTAGGGAGAGACAAATAAATAGAAGAAGAAAGGTGTGCACCAGATTGTACTCTATCAACAAAAGAATCACTAATTAGGTCCTTGTGAGGATAAACACTGCACATGCAAATATAACCAGATCTTATTCCACTTCAAGACAATCCAGTACATAGATAAATTGATGAAAGACATAACAGAAAGAGATTTGAACAGCTGATGAACAGAGAGAAGGTAAGAGAGCCTCCCCTGTTTTGCTTTCTTTGCATCTTTTGAAAACAAACGGAACTTTTATCAATGTCAAATAGAAAGTATCAACTCTCCTTGACGAAGTCTTAAGTTTGAGATACTTCGAGAGCTGCTCTTACTCGGAGAATTAACAGCACTTTACAATAAGATCCAAAATTACGTACTAGGCATAAAGCCATTACTGTTATGGTCCTAAAGATAATAATATAGGAGGTGTCAAAGTTGGAGAATACTGCAAAACCTCAAATTTGATAAAACAATAAATATCATATTGTTCATATATGACCCTAAAAGATAATATACGAGGTCTAAACAGTGGAGGTTGCAATCTCAATATCACAAAACAACATCAATACAAATACGCTAGAACAGTTAGTACTCAAAATAGTTATCTGCTTTCTACAAATTAATTCACATTCTTCAACATTAAGGAGAAGTTATGTAGTTGATTCAAAATACTTCAGGACAATATAAATCAAGTCTCAAACTGAGATCAATTTAGTTCGTGGCCAACAAACTAGATAAGTTGCAGAACAATGTAAGCAATATCTTTTTCTTATATCCATGTCTATCAGTACCTCTGGTTTCAAAATGCTTTCAATCCTAAACGATATGACAATTCATATATGCTAAATCCCTTTAGATTTCCATATACACCACTGGTTAGCAATTCCAGGCTTTCGACATAATTTTCAACATAAAATGTGTTTGCCATTCGTATTCCAAGGTTTTTAGCCTCCAAATTCTCTAAATCAAAAGCAACCAAATCAAGCCTCTTAGTGGCCAGCAATGCTTCACCGTTTTCACGTAATGCCGCTAACTTCATCATCCCTTGTTCCAACTTGAAGCTATACAACCTAGTCCAAGACCCTTCATCACCATATTCCTTCATCTGCCAAACTTCACAAGAGCCTTCCCCACACCTGATCACCGCAAGAGATTCTCCAATGGAAGTCATAGTCAAACGATGATCCTTTCCAATAGGCAGCCCCTTTGGCAGCTTAATTTCATCAAACACCTCTTGGGCAACGTGAAACAACAAAATTGAAACGTCGTCAACTTGTTTAACTTGGTTGTCCTTGTACTGTATCCAATGCATAACCCCGTTCAAGAAAAAATGAGACCTCACGTCGTCAAGATTACAAAGCCTAACATCAACTCCCAATCTCCGCCACCTCCCTTCCCTAAGGGAAAAAACCTCAGCCTCGGGCTGTCCAGAATCAATATGTCGTCTATTGTAGACCAATCTAACAACTGTCATGTACCCATACTTTGATGGACCAAACAAACTGAGAGGGTGGTGCCTATGACTAATGCCATAGTTTATAGTTTGTTATTTTCAGTTTAGTCCTTCATTTTAGTTATTATCTATTTGTAGTCTTTCAATTTTCAAGAGCTATACCATATATAGTTTATTGTAATCACAATGTTGGGTAAGCAATGAAATATAATGTTTCTCTCTAACTTTTATCTTCTTCCTTTCTTCTATATTCTCTCTAACTTTATCCCTCTCTCCCTCTCTTCAATTTACAGTTAATTTCGTCATTATTCATAAAAATGCATAAAAAGATTTATTCAATAGAAAATCCAGCCTCTAATCTCATCGGAGATGGCGGGGACATTACATTTGGTATCAGAGCCGCTCGATCCTCGGACGGCTCGAGACAGATAGTCTCGGATTGTGGTCGCAGAGGTTTGGGGAAAATGGAAGCATCCTTGGTTGCTATCAACTCAGGTCTTCAAGCTTCTATGGACTCACAGAGGAGGAATCATGAAGAAACGATGAGTCTCTTGAATGAAATTAAACTCCAAATGGATTCGATTTTAGAGCGTCTGGAGCATTCATTTCCCGTTGAAGAACCAAGGCAACAAATGAATGAAGTAAGTGTGACTGAACACCAGGTGTTTGATAAAATGCACTTGAAAGAATCTGGTGAATCAAAAGAAATAAGGCATGACTATCAACTGTTTGATAAAATTCCTCTACCAGAAACTAAAACAAAGAATACATTCGTGAGTGAGTTTTCTGAAAATGAACATGGAGAAGGAGTGTTCATGAGAAATGAGAATGAAATAGTCTCTGATGAAGTGGAGTTGAATATGTTGGTTTCCTCTAAAGATCCCGAGCGTTTTATGGTGCTTGAAAAAGCTGTTGGCAAGGATCCCTTAGAAGAAAGAAGCGAACAGATCCCATTGACACTGCGGTGTAGGGTACGTAACAATTGTCTCCGATTCTTTTCTAAATGTTCTGCTCTTACAGTGGTTGGTAAGCATGGCATTGGTCTTCATGAGCATGCACAAGTTATTGTTCTAGGGGCACTTGATTTTGCTGCTGTTAATACAAGAATGTTGGTAGAGGTTAAAAAATTCTCATTTATGCCTTTTCGTCGACATGTATATGACCGTGGGTGGTGTAAGTTGTGTAGTACTGGTGCCATAGACATTGAACTTTGTTTTCTCCCGTATGGATGTGATAGTTGGGATGTTCATATTCTTCACCGTAGCCACTATGCGATTCTAACTGGTTCTCCTATGGGAATAGAAGTGTACAGTGAAATGGTGTGCGTGGCGATTGTTGGTTACATTTCATTATTATATTCCCATTGGTTGTGGAAAGGTACAACTCTAAGGGTGATTCTGGGAGAAAATCATACTGATGATACAGAGACAAATCTCATCGAAAATCCTAAGGAGCGTTTTGTCGCCTATGGACGTATTCCTGATTTTCAAGCTTGTGAAAATGCCGAGGAAGATGTCATTGTGCAAATGGAAAATAAAGTACTGAATCTGGTGTCCTTCTATCAACAGGTATATGATCGGGGGTGGACTTTTTCATGTCATGCTGAAATCATTAGTGGTTGCAGTCTCATGGGGAGTCATGATGTTTTGGGAAACCCTGGTGCTTCGTTTGGTAATGCTTATGTTATTGCTCTGGATAAATTACATGAAGGAGATTCTTATGGGATACAACTTGTTCTACCTCCCTTTGGCTTGTTGATAACTGATAATAGAAATGAAAGTACTAAAGCCGCATGTGAACTGTCAAGATGCAGAAAAGAAATTAGGGTTGATATCCTTAGTAGAATGGGCTGCTCTGCTCTATTTAAAGTAGCTATGTCATACATGGAAGTTATGTTATTGGTTATGTTGAAGTCTTGTGGAAGCGACGTGATTGCAATAAAGTTCAATCGTACTTTGCCAGTAATGAGAAATTGTTGGGGTGAACTGTGGGGTTCCTTTTTAGTAGAATTCTCAATTTTTAGAATTGAACCAGGGGACACTCTATTCAAAATTCAAGAGATTGAGGATTGCTGCAAACTTGATGATGGTATTGGTGTATATTTCATTGTTGCATTTTACAGTGAATTTGAAAATTTCATAAAGATTTGGCAAATTTGCATCATGGATTATGATGCAACAACTTTGATAGAAGACTTGGGTCATATTTTTCAGATATTTCGTGGGATTCTTCTATTGCACGACCTTAAAAAGAGAGACAAGGTAATATGGGTGAAATATGTGGAACTGCTCTTGACTATACCATGGTTCTTTATAGTTAGGATGTTCTGCTGGAGTAGAACTATAGCTTTGCAGTTTCCAGAACTCATTTTTGGGGCCGTGAAGAAAGAGTCGAAACTGGTGAGTGTAGATAAGGTTTGCAGAGGCTTTGTGCATGCCAACTACTGGACATACTACTTGGTTCAAATTTATGATTCTTTTGTAGAGGATGGCATCATGACAGTAGCTGCAAGCCCCCCTACTTACAGCTTGCAAACAGGTAGGAGTCACCTAGCTATGCATTTCATGAAAGTCATTTTAGGAGCTATGACCAAACTGTTGAGGAGGGTGATGGATGTCTGGATTGACGTGTACAACATGGGATTTCATCATTTCTGTGTTATTGTGTTCACTTCCATTTTCGCAAGTTGCTCGTGTTCTTACTTTCAGGATTACTCGGGGCAGCCTGGGAAACTAAAGCAAGAATTCAATGCCATTGTTGGTCTTGATTTTCTACAAGGAAATACAGTGGACAGTACACTTTTAAAATTGTTGAGTTAAATAGATGGCAATTTTTAGATTGGGGCCGGCTTTGCTGCTTATATTACTAGTTCTATGTAGATTTTGCATTCTACTCTCATTTGCATCAAGCACGATTATCCGAACTAAGCCAAATCTCCATCAACATATGGGAATCACTTATTAGAAGGTTTAATTGTACTTTGGAGTACATTAGAACTAGTCTTGTTGGAGTTTTTTAATCTTTCCGGAAAAAAGGAAAAAAAATGAAAGTTCAGATCCTTGGGGACAAGGATCATTTGAAGCGGGGGGAAATGTCATGTACCCATACTTTGATGGACCAAACAAACTGAGAGGGTGGTGCCTATGACTAATGCCATAGTTTATAGTTTGTTATTTTCAGTTTAGTCCTTCATTTTAGTTATTATCTATTTGTAGTCTTTCAATTTTCAAGAGCTATACCATATATAGTTTATTGTAATCACAATGTTGGGTAAGCAATGAAATATAATGTTTCTCTCTAACTTTTATCTTCTTCCTTTCTTCTATATTCTCTCTAACTTTATCCCTCTCTCCCTCTCTTCAATTTACAGTTAATTTCGTCATTATTCATAAAAATGCATAAAAAGATTTATTCAATAGAAAATCCAGCCTCTAATCTCATCGGAGATGGCGGGGACATTACATTTGGTATCAGAGCCGCTCGATCCTCGGACGGCTCGAGACAGATAGTCTCGGATTGTGGTCGCAGAGGTTTGGGGAAAATGGAAGCATCCTTGGTTGCTATCAACTCAGGTCTTCAAGCTTCTATGGACTCACAGAGGAGGAATCATGAAGAAACGATGAGTCTCTTGAATGAAATTAAACTCCAAATGGATTCGATTTTAGAGCGTCTGGAGCATTCATTTCCCGTTGAAGAACCAAGGCAACAAATGAATGAAGTAAGTGTGACTGAACACCAGGTGTTTGATAAAATGCACTTGAAAGAATCATAAAATGCACTTGAAAGAATCTGGTGAATCAAAAGAAATAAGGCATGACTATCAACTGTTTGATAAAATTCCTCTACCAGAAACTAAAACAAAGAATACATTCGTGAGTGAGTTTTCTGAAAATGAACATGGAGAAGGAGTGTTCATGAGAAATGAGAATGAAATAGTCTCTGATGAAGTGGAGTTGAATATGTTGGTTTCCTCTAAAGATCCCGAGCGTTTTATGGTGCTTGAAAAAGCTGTTGGCAAGGATCCCTTAGAAGAAAGAAGCGAACAGATCCCATTGACACTGCGGTGTAGGGTACGTAACAATTGTCTCCGATTCTTTTCTAAATGTTCTGCTCTTACAGTGGTTGGTAAGCATGGCATTGGTCTTCATGAGCATGCACAAGTTATTGTTCTAGGGGCACTTGATTTTGCTGCTGTTAATACAAGAATGTTGGTAGAGGTTAAAAAATTCTCATTTATGCCTTTTCGTCGACATGTATATGACCGTGGGTGGTGTAAGTTGTGTAGTACTGGTGCCATAGACATTGAACTTTGTTTTCTCCCGTATGGATGTGATAGTTGGGATGTTCATATTCTTCACCGTAGCCACTATGCGATTCTAACTGGTTCTCCTATGGGAATAGAAGTGTACAGTGAAATGGTGTGCGTGGCGATTGTTGGTTACATTTCATTATTATATTCCCATTGGTTGTGGAAAGGTACAACTCTAAGGGTGATTCTGGGAGAAAATCATACTGATGATACAGAGACAAATCTCATCGAAAATCCTAAGGAGCGTTTTGTCGCCTATGGACGTATTCCTGATTTTCAAGCTTGTGAAAATGCCGAGGAAGATGTCATTGTGCAAATGGAAAATAAAGTACTGAATCTGGTGTCCTTCTATCGACAGGTATATGATCGGGGGTGGACTTTTTCATGTCATGCTGAAATCATTAGTGGTTGCAGTCTCATGGGGAGTCATGATGTTTTGGGAAACCCTGGTGCTTCGTTTGGTAATGCTTATGTTATTGCTCTGGATAAATTACATGAAGGAGATTCTTATGGGATACAACTTGTTCTACCTCCCTTTGGCTTGTTGATAACTGATAATAGAAATGAAAGTACTAAAGCCGTATGTGAACTGTCAAGATGCAGAAAAGAAATTAGGGTTGATATCCTTAGTAGAATGGGCTGCTCTGCTCTATTTAAAGTAGCTATGTCATACATGGAAGTTATGTTATTGGTTCTGTTGAAGTCTTGTGGAAGCGACGTGATTGCAATAAAGTTCAATCGTACTTTGCCAGTAATGAGAAATTGTTGGGGTGAACTGTGGGGTTCCTTTTTAGTAGAATTCTCAATTTTTAGAATTGAACCAGGGGACACTCTATTCAAAATTCAAGAGATTGAGGATTGCTGCAAACTTGATGATGGTATTGGTGTATATTTCATTGTTGCATTTTACAGTGAATTTGAAAATTTCATAAAGATTTGGCAAATTTGAGTGGGAGTTCGAGTAAAGAGGAAGAAGTGATGGTAAAGGGTTTGTTTTTGGAGACTTCAAGGAGAGAATAATGTTTTTGGCTGTCGTCAATGTCGTACCGGCCAACAAGGAGGGTTTCGGTGGGGGGTTTGTAGAGGTAAGAGGAAACGAAGGAGGGGCTTGTTATAATTGAACGCCAGCTTTTGCACACAATTGAAAATCTAATTAAAGATTTCGCCGGAAGTTTCAAGAGGATCTTTTCCACAATCTCCGGCGGGAAGTAGTGGTCGGACATCGGAACAATAGCAAGAATCTTGTTGTAGGGTTTTACAAATTGGGCCACAGAATATTTTCGACTGAGCAATTAAGTTATATAAAAGTGTTTTACTTTGAAACATATTTATTATTTATTATTAAGGAGAATTATTAATTATGTCTAATAACTTTGTCAAAAATTACTTTTTGTTCTTTTTTTTCGGACTCATTTTTTCGCCTCGTTAGTTTTCATTTTTCTATCAAAAATGCTCAATTTCTCTTATTCGGGCTAAATTGCTGATGTAGCTGCCCAAGTCAAGAAAGAGTTACGCCTCGTCAATAAGTTGTCGCGCCACGTCATATTTTTCAGCCCAAAAAACGGTTTTTGAACTAATTCTTGTAATAGTAGAATTACACTTGCACCACATAATAAATTGCACTTTGCACCCCTTATTACACTTTGCACCCCTGATTACAGTGGTGGGGTTTGGGGGGTTTTTGGCAAGTTTAGTCCTTTATGTATACCCTTCTGCAATGTTAGTCCGTTATGTATACCTTGCTCGATTTTAGTCCTTTATATATACCACATGCTCGAATTTAGTCCTCCGGCCAATTTAATTTGAATTTTGACCGGAACACGTCAACGTGCCGCGCACGTGACTTCTGAGTCAACAATTATTTTTTTATTTTTTTAAAAAAATTGAAATTATAGTCTTTTATATATACCACTTTGCAGATTTAGTCCTTTATATATATATACTGCTCAATTTTAGTCCTTTATGTATACACTGCGCTCTATTTTGGTCCTTCAGCCAAATTAATTTTAAATTCAGTCAAAAGACGTCAAGTGCGAGTCATGTGATGTTCGATACGGGTCTCATTATTTATTTATGTCTATGTTAACCTTAAATTTTAAGAAAAAATGTAGATTCGTCAACAAAAGGTAGATTTTGTCAGGAATGCTCCCAACCGAAATCCGGTCGGGATTTTCCAGTCGGGAAAACACCGAAATTCTTGTAGTGATTTGTTACACATTGTCAATTCATATATAATGTTATTCCATGTGTCATTGAACTAAATTATGGATTGAGATTTTGCTCGACACGCGACTTCTTTTGACAAAATCTACCTTTTGTTGACGAATCTACATTTTTTCTTAAAATTTAAGGTTAACATAGACATACATAAATAATGAGACCCGTATCGAACATCACATGACTCGCACTTGACGTCTTTTGACTGAATTTAAAATTAATTTGGCTGAAGGACCAAAATAGAGCGCAGTGTATACATAAATGACTAAAATTGGGGTTTTTGGCAAGTTTAGTCCTTTATGTATACCCTTCTGCAATGTTAGTCCGTTATGTATACCTTGCTCGATTTTAGTCCTTTATATATACCACATGCTCGAATTTAGTCCTCCGACCAATTTAATTTGAATTTTGACCGGAACACGTCAACGTGTCGCGCACGTGACGTCTGAGTCAACAATTATTTTTTTATTTTTTTTAAAAAAATTGAAATTATAGTCCTTTATATATACCACTTTGCAGATTTAGTCCTTTATATATACACTGCTCAATTTTAGTCCTTTATGTATACACTACGCTCTATTTTGGTCCTTCAGCCAAATTAATTTTAAATTCAGTCAAAAGACGTCAAGTGCGAGTCATGTGATGTTCGATACGGGTCTCATTATTTATTTATGTCTATGTTAACCTTAAATTTTAAGAAAAAATGTAGATTCGTCAACAAAAGGTAGATTTTGTCGGGAATGCTCCCGACCGAAATCCGGTCGAGATTTTCCGGTCGGGAAAACACGGAAATTCTTGTAGTGATTTGTTACACATTGTCAATTCATATATAATGTTATTCCATGTGTCATTGAACTAAATTATGGATTGAGATTTTGCTCGACACGCGACTTCTTTTGACAAAATCTACATTTTGTTGACGAATCTACATTTTTTCTTAAAATTTAAGGTTAACATAGACATAAATAAATAATGAGACCCGTATCGAACATCACATGACTCGCACTTGACGTCTTTTGACTGAATTTAAAATTAATTTGGCTGAAGGACCAAAATAGAGCGCAGTGTATACATAAAGGACTAAAATTGAGCAGTGTATATATAAAGGACTAAATCTGCAAAGTGGGATATATAAAGGACTATAATTTCAATTTTTTTTAAAAAATAAAAAAATAATTGTTGACTCAGACGTCACGTGCGCGGCACGTTGACGTGTTCCGATCAAAATTCAAATTAAATTGGCCGGAGGACTAAATTCGAGCATGTGGTATATATAAAGGACTAAAATCGAGCAAGGTATACATAACGGACTAACATTGCAGAAGGGTATACATAAAGGACTAAACTTGCCAAAAACCCCTAAAATTGAGCAGTGTATATATAAAGGACTAAATCTGCAAAGTGGTATATATAAAGGACTATAATTTCTATTTTTTTAAAAAAAATAAAAAAATAATTGTTGACTCAGACGTCACGTGCGCGACACGTTGACGTGTTCCGGTCAAAATTCAAATTAAATTGGCCGGAGGACTAAATTCGAGCATGTGGTATATATAAAGGACTAAAATCGAGCAAGGTATACATAACGGACTAACATTGCAGAAGGGTATACATAAAGGACTAAACTTGCCAAAAACCCGGGGTTTAGGGGGCCCCGGGGGGGAAGGGAGGAGAGTAAGATGATTTTTTTTTTTAGTAATAAAAAATAATATATCGTAATATTTTTTTTGCATTAAATTATATATATATATATATATTCTTTTGTTGATTTCAATAATAAAAATTATATTTATGAAATAATGATTTTTTTTTCTTTTTGTTATATACTTATACATGTTAAGGAATTAAATATCTTATTATTTTTAATAAATAAAGATATTTTTTATATATTTATATATGTTAAGGAATTAAATTTACTATTGTTTTTTAATATATAAAGATATACTTTTTTTATGTATTTATATATGTTAAGGAATTAAATTATTATTATTTTTAATATATAAAGATATACTTTTTTATATATTTATATATATATATATATTAAGGAATTAAATATCTTATTGTTTTTAATATATTAGATATATTTTGTTTATATATTTATATATATATCAAGGAATTAAATATCTTATTGTTTTTAATATATAAAGATATGCTTTTTTTATATATTTATATATGTTAAGTAATTAAATGTTTTATTTTTTAATATATAAAGATATACTTTAAAGAAATAATAGTTTAATTATATTTGATTTAATATAATAATACGTGAAATAATAATTTTTTTTAAAATTAGAAGTGTAGTACCGGTTTTGCCGCTGTAAAATTTAAAAAGTGGCCGGATTTAAACGTTAGGGCTTGTTTTAAACGAAATGCAAAGGTTGGGTATAGTTTTGCAACTTTTCAAAGGTTGGATATAGTTTCGAAAAAAAGGTCTATAGGTTGGGGCTAGTTTGTTATCTTTTTCTTATTTTTATTAGCAAAAACCCCCTTGTGTTATTTGGTCAAAGGCAAATAACCCCTTTTAGCCCTAAGTTGCAACCCACACGCCATATATGCAACTGACATTGAAAGTTACCATTTATTTCTCTTGATATATGATTATTATTCTACTACAAATTTATTAAAAAAGAAAAAGAACAAACGGAAGAAAAGAGGAATGAACAGATCCATCTCTTGCAAATGCTGAAACATGATGTATCAAGAGAATTATACTCCTGGTTCAGTGAACAACAAACTAATATGATGATTTATGGCGATTTCTTTTCCCTCTTCCTCATCTGCTTTTTCGTCTTTGCTTTTTACCAGCAAATCAAAAACCCCCGCCCCCTACTTAGGCTCCTCCCATTCCCAAAGGTCGTCGCCACCTTCCATGGTCGTCAGTCTGTGATTCACCGATACCGATACTAAGTCGATTATCCAGTACCCGATACTCGTACTAACGCATCCGATACGCCACATGGCGTATCCTTCAATTTCAAAAATAAAAAATATCGATACGTATCCGATACGTTTTTTTAGGCGTATCGGAACTATTGTGTGCCTTTTTACAAACTTTATGTAGTCATTAATCATCGAGTATCGAACATCTTAATTTTGTAATATTACAACAAGGTTATTAACTTGTTGTTTAACTTGTTAGTCATAATTTACGTTTGTATGTTTTATTTTAGTTTTGATGCATGACTTTCTTTAATGTTAATTTTTTTTTGTGTGTTTTTTTTTCTTTTTTAAGTTTTAAATTCTATTATTTGTCAAAAATAAAAAATACACATAATAAATATTAATAATTTATTACATATAGACGTATCCTTGTCGTATCAGTATCGGCTATTTTTTAAAAATATTGTATCGGCGTATTCGTACTGTACCGTACCGTACTCGTACCGCCGGTTGGACTGCGCCGGAGTTGGATGGTGAGGACTGAGCAGCGTCGGGACACGATAGTGACATTTTATTTAAAAAAAACGTTATCCGATACTAAAAAATGAAAAACATCAAAATTCAAAACATTGACCTTATCTCATTGTTATCTTTTTGAACTTTTTATTTTTTTAATATTATATATGTACGTTAAATATTGATTTTGAGCTTTTAAAAATATGTTAAATATAAAACTCTAAATATTTAAGTTTATTCAGATTTTAAATTCTATGTACAATGGCAAAATTGGCATTCTCTTGTAAAGTCAAAGCTAAAACAAACTTGGGGAGAGTGTGCTAATTTCATGATAACACAGGGGGTTTTGCTAATAAAAACAACACACATATTTTTTTTGCCAATCCAGAATAACACATGGTTGATTTTTGCATTTTATTCCAATAATAAGTCATCATCTTTAAGTTCGTTAGTTAAACACAAGTTTTATTATACACACAACATAGAATCAAACTCATGCTGCACAAACTTGGCAAGTAAACAAGTTGGTGTGTTATTGCACATTCTCGTTTGTACACCACTCTTTGCCTATGAAATTTTTTTTCTCTATTATTAACCAAGTTTCACGTGTATCTCTCTTCACTAATTTTATCAATTTTGGGTTTAGTTTCATAAAATAAGTATCCCATAACTCTTCTCTCCATTATTATGCCCCAAAATTACGAGAGATTATTATGTGCAGTTGTTGTATGTGCATCCACTGTCAATACACGGTGGGGATAAGGTGTAGGTAGTTATTCCTACAATTAATATATCTCCTTTTAATCTCAACCATTAGTTGTGCATACATCGGATGTATATAACAATTTCACCAAAATCACAGAAACTATTTCATAGCGCAAAAAATATGCATTCTAACCTAAAGTACGAAAAGTCATAACAGATCAAAAACAACTCCTACAGTTTTTGAATTTCAGATCCAAATATTCAAGAGAGGCAATAATTTTTCATAATCAAACACCATTTACAAAAGAAAAGTTTTGAAAGACCAAAATCAAGTAATAATCAACCTCTACCCCGAAATCCTAGAGCAATTTCTACCTCAAATGGACTTTTAGAAATAGTAAGATTCATCTTTTGTCAACTAAATTTTATCCAGTTTTACAGATATAAGTCTAGATCATTGTTAATAAACTTATGTATGAAGTTATCTGTGATTTAAAATGTGGAATATATGCAAAACCCTCAATATGTCAATGTTTTAGCTATCTTAGATTTTTCTTTTCTTGTGAAAGATGAAGTCACAGTAGAGGTCCACGACTCACTAAAATAAAAATGAAAAGTTATGCAAAGTGTTCCGAGCCTAAAGGCTCAACAAAATCTGAAATTCTCCTTATTACAATAATCATCATTAACTAAGTCCAGAACAAAGGATGGGCAAGAGGACCACCAGTGTTTCCTTGTATGCCGAGCACCATGATTGGCCAAAGTATCAACCACTTTATTACCTTCCCTATACTTGTGAGAGACCTAATAATTAATTGAGTTAATAATGTTTAAACAAGTCAACCAACGACTTCTTAGTTTCCATGGAACCTCACTTGATTTGGTATTAAGCAAATCAACAACATAAGTTGTGTTAATCTCTAGTTAAGCTCTTTTGCTTTTGTGATAGCATAGATAGCCGCTCATAACTCTTCTTCAAAGGCAAAAGCTGAACCCAAATATGTTGAAATAGCCCCCAGGAAAACCACGTGCATTGCAAAGAATAACGCAAGCACCCCCTAAGCCTGGCTCTCCCAACGCACATCCATATGTGTTGCATTTGATCCATGCTACCAATGGTGGATGCCAAACGACTGAAATAGTTTTAGGCACTTTCCTGGGGCGAATCGACATCCCAAAAACTTTCAAATTTCTAAGGTCTTTAGGCGAAGTGGCCGGACCAACCTTAAAGAATTCCACTTCATCAATATTCCTCCAGATTTGCCTCAAAAACTTGTTAATATCCGGTGGGGTGTCTTCAAATACACATTTATTTCGCGTTACCTAACATATACAAAAGTGTTAACATATGTTCATATTTTGGTATAATGAAACTCCCACATTATGATACTTTAGATAGAACAATTGTAGTTAATCACGCAATATTTTAACTAAGCATGTCATATGTTTTGAAGAGTTCTTTGTTTGGCAGGATTATAGACAAGGGATAGCAAAAGTTGCAGTAGATTACTTTCTAACTATTTTTAGCTCCATTGGACCCGACAATGAGGAAATTGATGAGGTTCTGAGACTGATCCAGGTCAAAGTCATCCCAGAGATGAATTAGGAGCTTGGAAAGCCTTTTATGCCGGAGGAGGTAACAAAGTCCCTTTTCTATATGTATCATTTCAAATCTCTAGGTCCTCATGGTTTTTCTACGGTCTTTTATCAAAATTTTTGGTCCTTGCTAAAATCTGATGTCATGTCTTTTGTTCTCAATTTCTTGAATAATCGTTGATTTCCTCCCAACGTTAATTATACTCACACTGTTCTTATTCCTAAGTGCAATGATCTGGAACTTATTACTGAGTTTCGACCTATATCTTTATGCAATGTGAGTTACAAAATAACGTCGAAAGCAATAAAAATAAGATTAAGTCTTTCCTTCATGATTTTATATCATATGCGCAATCTGATTTTGTTTCAGGAAGACTTATAACAGATAACATACTTGCAGCCTTTGAGATTAACCATTTTTTGAAGAATAAGAGAACAAGTAAGGTGGGGCACATGTCGTTGAACCTTGATATGAGTAAAGCTTATGAGCGGGTCGAGTGGTCTTTTCTAGAAAAGGTACTTCTTAGACTAGGCTTTGAGTGGAATTTTGTTACCCTTATCATGCCATGCGTTAGATCTGTTACTTATGCTATTATGATAAATGGCTGTGAGGTTGGTAATATTATCCCAGAGAGAGGTTTACGACAGGGAGATCCATTATCTCCATATTTATTCCTTTTTGTTACTGAGGTATTTTCAGGATTAATCAAGGACGCGGAGCATAGGCAAGCTCTCAAGGGTATTTCTATCAACCGTCATACCCCGGTGGTGTCTCACTTATTATTTGCAGATGATACGATGCTCTTCTGTGAGGCAATGGATGATGCATCACTGGTTATATTGGATATCTTGGACAAGTGACCAATAAGGATAAATCAGTTGTGGCCTTAGCAAAAACTTGTCGGAGGAGAATAGGTTTCAGATTGCTGATATTCTGGGAATGAGGGTGGCTGGGAAACACGAGAATTATTTGGGCATGTCGTCAGAGATTGGGAGATCTAAAAAAGACATCTTTGTTTTGTTAGGAAAAGGGCGTGGAAAGAGGTTTCATTATCCGTTGCAGGGAAGTAGGTGATGATCAAATCGGTTGCTCAATTTTTACCGACCTTCATTATGGGGTGTTTTCGCCTACCAAATATTATTATCAAAGAACTGAAATCATTGACCGGTAAATATTGGTGGGGAAATTCAACTCATAATAAAACTCATTGGGTTGCTTGGAGCAAGTTATGTCGTAGGAAAAAGGATTGCGGGTTAGGCTTCCGGGATATGCGTGCTTTTAACATGGCTCTCCTCGCTGAACAGGCATGGCGTATATGGAAATTTTCGGACAGCCTTGTCAGTCAAATCTTCAAGGCAAAATACTTCCCGACTTGCTCAATTTTTTATGCTCGTGTAGGCAGCGGTCACTCGTTCACTTGGCAGAGTATTCGTAGTTCTATTCCGACTTTAAAGATGGGGCTTCGTTGGCGCATTAAGGACAGAAACTCTGTTAAGATCGGAAGGGATGCGTGGCTGGCCCGGTCAAGTTCCTTTAGGCCGATTACTCCTCTATCTAATGAGCACAAAGATTGGAACGTTAGCGAACTGATTGACTAGGATTTGGGACAATGGAATGCGCCTCTAGTTCATGCGGCTTTTATGGAGATTGATGCTACACTGATTTTATCCATTCCGTTGGGAGACAGATCGAATCATTACGAGCAAATATGGCATTACTGTAAGTCGGGCGCTTTCTCCGTCAAGAGTGCGTACCATTTAATTATGGATCAGGGGTTGGTCTATAACAGTTCTTATACATCGAGCAGCGAGGAGGGGGATTGGAGCATTATATGGCGAATCAAGAATCTGAACAAGATTACGCATTTTCTATGGCGCGCGTGTTCAAATGTTCTGCCCACTCGGGTTTGTTTGGCGCTTTGGCATGTGGTGACTGAAATGGAATGTGTGGTATGCCGGGAGAGCTCCGAAGACGTTCGTCATATTTTATTCTTCTGTCACCTAGCGCGATAGGTATGGGCGCTGTCCCACTTCCCCTTTTTTGTTTTGATACTGGACTGTGAGGATCTTATGGGGTGGTGCAAGACTCTAAGGAGTTTGCGAGGGCGGTCATTGTGTGTTGGAGCCTGTGGGGTAACTGGAATATGATTCTTGCAGGGGAGAAGACATCATCGTCGCTGGAGATTGCGACATTCTACAATTTTTACCATGAACAGTGGACTGATTTGCACCTTCAGCCATCTCAAGTTTCCTCATCCGATGCGTCATGGTGTCCGCCAAGTAAACCATGAATTAAATGTAATTTTGATGGCGCAGTGTTTGAGGAGGCTGGAGAGTCGAGAATGGGAGCTATTTTTTGTGATTGGACGGGGAATTGTTTGGCAAGAGTTCAGAGCAGGGGCGTATCTGTTAAGGGGCTAGGGGGGCTGTAGCCCCCCCCCCCCCCCCCTTTTGAAATTTTTTATTACCCCCTATATATGTGTGTGAAAGAACTCTGAAAAAAAAACTATGTAATGTAAACAATTCTATTAACTAAGATAAGGAAAAGATAACAACAAATCACAGTTCACATCTTTAATATAACTACTATAAAATACATATTTATAATCA
Organism: Linaria vulgaris; assembly: GCA_948329865.1. Classification (NCBI taxonomy): domain Eukaryota; kingdom Viridiplantae; phylum Streptophyta; class Magnoliopsida; order Lamiales; family Plantaginaceae; genus Linaria; species Linaria vulgaris. Next base: position 83,578,511 of record OX415253.1, read on the forward strand.
GAATGGAACGCCATAACCCATAGTAAATTGCAAAAAACGTCCCCTTTGACCTTTGTTATATCTAGTTATGTTATTTTAATTAGCAAAAAAATCTTTTATGATGTCAAAAAATAGCAAACAACCCCATTCTAAACATTTTCTCATATTTGTAAATAAAGACATTAATTTCTACATAGGTAAAAACATAATATTATTTTTTTGCCTTTTATCTAGTTTAAATAATAAAGAGATTTTAACATACTCTATATTGTTCACTTTCATAAACATATGTTTAATAAAAAAAATGCAATGCATATCTTTGGTTATTGATATGATATTATAAAATATATGTTAGTCGTATTTTGTTTGTTTAACACTTAATAGTAAAAAAAAAGAAAAACTATTCACCTTTATCTTCTTTTAACCCCCAAAATTTCAATTGAAAACAACATTATTTTCCACTTATTTTTTGATTCTCCTTCTATAATTTCATCGATATTGTTGTTTAAAAAAAAATTTAGCTCCCCCTACATTCGATTCCTAGATACGCCACTGGTTCAGAGACGATTTTTCGGCAATCTTGGTCCTCAAAACTCTGAGATCATGGCGGCATTTATCTCGGTTCAGTTTGCTGTTGCGCAAGGTTGGCGCAATGTTGTTTTCCAAGGCGACAATCTGAAAGTTCTAAACGTTGTGTGCTGCTCGACCGTCTTAGGCGCAAAAAGAGGAAATATTTTTGCAAACATTAGAGCTCTTTGCAGCGATCAACCGGCTTTTATCTTTCAATGGATTCGACGTGAAGGAAGTTCTGATGCTCATTTGCTTGCACGTTCAACGATATTTGCTTGCACGTTCAACGATATCTAATAACGATTGGATGTTAAATGTTGCTCTCAATCTGGGATGAGCTGTGTAGCTTTCTTTTCCTGCTGTGGTATTACTCTGCTTTTATTTGTTCCTATGTTGCATATGTATGTAGCATGCATATGCAACAGTTGTATGTAGCATGCATATGTATGTAGCATGATTTATTTGTTTGCTTTAGTGATAATCTTTTTCTTGAAGAGCTTTATGTAAACTACCAACTTAAAACATAAATAGAAAGTGAACTTTGGAATCATCACTATGGACAACTTAATCACTAATTAGAACTTGTATAATTTTTTTTTTGATTTTGAGTGTAACCATTAACACCTTATTTAATTCTTTAGAGGTAGATGCGGTGAACGAAGAAAACTCACGACATTTCTAAGTAAAAGGTGCGGTTTGACATCCAACTTGAGAAACTTTAACGTGAAAAGTCGTGATTCCTTGCTTCTAAATTACAAGCGGTCTTTGATTTATCATTCTTCCTCTCATATTTCATATTCATTATCATATTTTATAATTTGGTTTTCTTAGCAGCCGAATTACATTCAACTGCTACTTTTCTTTAGTTTCACATACTGATCCCTTATCATCTTGATTGTCTAATGTGATAACTAATCTAATCGTTGTAGAATTGTATAACAAGCAACGTGTTATGATTTATGACTCAAAAATCACAAGTTTTATCCCGTTTACTAGCTCATGATAATCTTATTTTATTCATTGGGATGTCTTTAGGAAGTTGTGCCCAAAGATTGTGTTGACATTAATCTCATAAGCTAAATGTTTGATATATATTAAATATCTCAAAAACTTATGATTTTCAATTTCATTTTTGATCTACACGTTTATATCTAATGTCTTTAACATAAACGAGTTTTAAATCTAACACCTTTACCATCCAAGCAATAAAGTTATTATCTTTATGTGTAAATAGATAGATAGTCCAATTCTCGACATTTTATACTAGCTTTCAAGTAATCTGCACGTGGAGGCGGAGGACGTGGCCTTACTACGACGAAAAATTCGTAACAAGACGCAACTACATTGTAAAGGAGGAGCATAATTAACACAGCTAAATCTTCAACAAAACTCAAACAAAATCAACAATAGTTTTCAATAATGCAAATTATTTTAGAAAAAAATTGAGAAGTTTAGGCACTTACAATGGGGCCAAAGAGCGAGAGGGTTGGAGTGGGATGCAGTCGAGAAGATGGAGTAATAATTTTCTTTTTAAAATTTAGCTCGTTGCATGGTCCAGACTTTGTTTTTACAAAAAAAAATTAAGTAATGCGTCGTCTAACTCAGGTAGCGTTCATGTCGAACAAAATGCCCGAGAACATAAATTAATTGAACATTAAAAAGATGGTGCCCTATTTTTCAATTCGAAAAAGTTAAAAGACAAAATTGGAAGGCTACAACTATTATAGAACATTATCAGCATTACAGCCTTAACTTTTTTAAAACCATTGAATTTAGATTCACTTTACTGGTGTTGCTAAACGTTTTTGCTTATTTCCAATTCAACAAAGAAGATATATATATGTCTCTCAAAAATAAAAAGTAAAAAAGGAAAAAAGAAGAGAAGAGAAGATTGTTTAAGGAGTGCCTTTAGTAATTTACCATCCTCCGGAAAATTCTAAAAAAAAAAAGAAGTGAAGAAATTAGGTACATGTTACGGTTAATGAAGCCAAAAACTTATAAATGGAAGTGCACTATTACACTTCCAAATAGATCCCTTACATTTGACTAAATTATGAATCCACCTCTTCAATATTAGATATTGCAAGTACACCACCATAGAATCAGTGTCACCCGCAAAATTAGATATCAAACAACATTTGCAGCATGTAAACTCAGCTATGATGCCAATGGCCTCAGCCACACTAACTATAAATGAATGATGAGATATGTTAAGGCTTAAAGAAAACAATATTACTGGTTTTAGTTAATAACTTAATATCCAATCACAGGATCAGAACTAAATGTTCATATATTTAGCTGTATCTAACATACTCAAACAAAAGTTTAGGCTAACTCTCCCCAATATTTTTAGGCAGCCACAAGTACATGAAAAAAGGAAAGGTTTTATAGCAGATTGATTTCTATCAAATAAACATATCAATAATTTTAGGTCGTCATGAGGAGTAACACTGCATAGGCAAATATAACCAGATCTTACCCCACTTGAACACATTCCGGTGCATTAATAAGTAGACGGAGGGCATAACAGAAAGAAATTTGAACAGCTGATGAACATAAAGAAGGTCAAAGAGCCTCCCCTGTAATGGTTTCTTTGCATATTGTGAGAACGTGCGGAACTTTTATCAACACTAAATGGAAAGAGAAACTCTCATTGACGAGATTTTCCGCGTATGATACTACAGAGCTGCATTTTACCCAGAGAATTAGCAGTACTTTACTACAAGACCCAAGCATACGTGTTAGGCGTAACCACAATACATTACAGTTAAGGCTCTAAAGATAATATAAGGAGGTCTGATGCCTGGAGAATGGAGCACATTTCAAATTTGACATAATACGAGAGGTTAAGCATGGGCCTAAGAGATAATAAAAGAGGTTAAACTATGGAAGCTGCAATCTCAAATATCAAGAAACAACATCAATAGAAATACACTAGAAAAGCTGGTACACAAATAGTTATCTGCTTTCTAAGAATGAATTCACATTCTTCAACATGAACAAGAAGTTATATAGCTAATTAAACATACTTCAGGAAAATACGACCTAGACTAAGATCAATTTAGTTCGTGATCCAACAAACAAGATAAGTTGCACAACAATGTAAACGAATATCCGCGTCTATCTGGTTTCAAAATGCTTCAATCCTAAAGGATATGACAACCGTCAGAAAATCAAAACTCTTCCGCACCTTTGCTCAACTGCTTAAGGTTTCCACTTACACCGGCCAACAATTCCAGGCTTTCGACATAATTTTCAACATAAAGTGTGTTTGCTGTCCCTCGTATTCCAAGGTTCTTAGCCTCCAAATTCTCCAAATCAAAAGCAACCAATTCAAACTCCTTAGTGCCCATCAACACTTCACCGTTGTCACGTAATGCCACTAAATCCGTCATCCCTTCTACCAACTTGACGCTATACAACCTAGTCCAAGACTCTTCAACGCCATATTCCTTCATCAACCAAACTTCACAAGACCTTTCTTCCCCAAACCTGATCACCGCAAGAGATTCTCCAATGGACATCATAGTCAAATGATGATCATCTTTGATAGCCAACCCCTTTGGCAGATTAATTTCATCAAACACCTCATGGGCAACCCGAAACACCAGAATTGAAACATCGTCAAGTATATCTGGCTTGAAATTGTATCGGATCCAATGCATAGCCCCGTTCAAGAAAACATGAGAACGCACGAGGCAAAGATTACGAAGCCTAGCATCATCAATTCCCAATCTCCGCCACCTCCCTTCCCTAATCGAAAAAACCTCGGCCTCGGGCTTAGAACTAACTCTAGTATCAACACGTAGTAATCCACAGTAAACCAACCTAACAACCTTGAAATCATCATGGGCGACTCCAACTCCCAGCGCACAAAATCGGGGAAATTCAGAATGGATGGTGGGCGTTGGTAAAACAACATGTTTTTCGATACAAGGATTGCACAGAATGATGGTTGGGTTACTATTACAGAAATCGTTGGATAAACAAATGACACCGCGACAGTAACCTCCAACACCTAAGCACCAATATTGTGATTTGTGTGGGAATTCGAGTTGTGAGGAAGAAGTGATGGTAAAGGGTCTGTTTTTGGAGACTTCAAGGAGCGAATATTGTGCTTGATTGTTGTGTTCATCGTATTGCCGGAGAAGAAGGGTTTCGTTTCTAGGTTTGTAGAGGTAAGAAGAGATGAAAGAGGGGCTTGTTATAATTGAACGCCAGCTTTTGCAGACAGTTGTGAATCTGATTAAAGATTTCGCCGGAAGTTTTAGGAAGATTTTTTCGATGAGCTCCGGCGGAAAGTAATCGGACATCGTTACCGTGTTTTTTCTTTTCTTTTTTGTGTGCAGTTTTTCTTTGGTTTTATTTTTTATTTTTTTAAGTTTAAAATTCTATTTATATTTGAATAAAATTACAAATCAGCTTACAAAGCAAATTCAGTACAACAAAAGAAAGATGGGGTGCCACCATCACAACATGGATAACCGAAGGGACTGCTAATCAATTGGACGAAAGTTTTCACAAAGAGAGATTGAGGTTGCTAAATTATGAGCAACTTGGTAACCATTGCAATTAATTTTTTTTTTTTTTTTTTTTTCAGAAAGTTAAAATATTATTAGAGCCCAACTCAGAGTGTTTACAGAATAAGAGGGGAAAACCCCAATAGAAAGTTCATCACTGTTTACAAATTGATCCTACCATCAAGCTAGGGGAATAACTAGCTCTAGACTAGGTCTATTACTGCCTACTCCCCCACAAGCTACTACACTCCAACCAAAGTGCACTTGCTATGAACGCCTTTCCTCCTCGCAATGGCTCCAGTCTAGGACTGTTCCCATTTCCTAGGCCTTCATAGTGTAGCTTTGCTTAGCCTTCTCTGATGGTAAGCTTTCTGGATCAGCTATTCTCCTTTTGGGTGACAGAAGAGAGTGAGAGAGAGAAGTTACCAAGTCCCCGCATTCCAGTCCTACTATTGCTCACCTGTAATCAAAACAAACAGACACTCCACCACACATGCAATCAACAACAAAAAAAAAACAACATTCAATCATGAAGACAACAAGGAAAATATATGTAAGAATAAAACTACTTGTCTCAAAACTTGCCTCACTTTGGCCCTGGCCATACTCTACTATTGCCAACTCCCCTTCTTCCATGTTTCACCTGCATCAAACTCAAGCATACCCCAAAACAAGATATAGAAGCCCCAAGTACATTCAAACTAGCTCCAGTTGAGCACATATACTTCTAGTTAATCTATTAGCCCTTCTGCAACTCTTGATTTGAATTTGTGAAACCAAAGTGTTTGTTATCTCCTTACTTAATTGTTGTTCACTTTTTTGAATTTTTTCAAACAATTTCTTGTTCCTTGTTTTCCACACCGTTGCCACCACTTCCCCAAGAGTTGCTGCTCTAATGTTGTATATATGTGATTCTTTTGCTTTTGATGTTGCAAACATTTTGCTCCATGCTTCCAAGCTTCTAGGTTGGGTTGTCATCCCTGTGCTTTTCATTATCCTGTTCAACACTGTATATGTCCAATTGCACTCAAAGAAAAGATGGTTATGTGTTTCTAGGACATTTTCACATAATACACAATCATTATCTGTTAAGTTTGCAAATTTACAAATCCTATCTTTAGTAGCAAGTCTATGTTGGACTGCTAACCAGTGCAAGAAAGCAGATTTAGGCATTGTAAAAGTATTCCATACCTGCCTCCACCAATTAACCTCAGGATTTGCTGGATTGTAGAGTTCATACAAAGCATTAGCTCCATGTAAGTTCCCCACCTTTATCTTGCCTCCCTGCCTAACTTGTGGTAGAAGTTCTTCCACCTTATCTCTCAAATCTATCATGTGTTTCCACCAAGGTGAGTCACTGTGCTTCTTCTCCACTTCCCAAATGGTTTTCCCTTTCATTTTATAAGTCACTATCCATTTTTGCCATATGGTTTGTGTTTCTCCTAGGTTTGCCAATTTGAGCATATGCATTGACATGATTGCCTTGTTCCACCCAAGCACTTCTTTGATTTGCAGTCCCCCATTCTTGTACTCCTGACAGACTCTCTTCCATGCCACCACACTTTTCCTTCCCTCTTCCTTTCCTGCCCATAGGTAACTTCTACATATCCCCTCTATTCTTCTAATCACTCCTATAGGCATGATAAAGATGTGGCTCCAGAAATTCTGAATACTAAGTAATACAGCCTTGACCAACTGCAACCTTCCTGCATAGCTTAGATTCTTTGATTGCCAACTTTGGATTCTCCCCACCATCTTCTGGATGAGGGGTTCATACTCTGTAATCCTCAAGCTTCTAGGACTCAGTGGGATCCCTAAATATCTGATAGGAAATTTTCCTTCTGTGAAGCCCATCAATTCTATGATTTCCTCTTTCTCCATTTCACTAATACCTGCTAAGAAAATGTTGCTCTTTGCTGCACTAACTCTGAGTCCAGACATATCAGAGAACTCATGGAGAATGTCCTTTAGGATGCTCATTGAATTTTTGTCTCCCCTGCAAAATAAGAGTAAATCATCAGCAAATGCCAATTGACAAAGTTTTATTTGAGCACATTTTGGATGATATTTAAATTGCTTGTTGTTCTCAATTCTACTCTTAAGCAGCCTGGCTAAATAGTCCATACAAAACACAAACAAGTAAGGTGAGAGAGGGTCCCCTTGTCTCAGCCCTTGTTTCCCTTCCATGTTACCCTCTAGACTACCATTGATACTAAAAGAGAATCTAGGGCAAGTAACACACAACATAACCAAGTGAATAAAGTGATCCTCAAACTTGTAGTTTCTAAGAACTTGATCAAGAAATTTCCAATTCACAGTGTCATAAGCCTTTTGGATATCAATCTTAAGCATGCCCCTAGGAGAAATATTCTTCCTACCATACCCTCTAACTAATTCTTGAGCAAGGAAAATGTTCTGGTAGATGTCCCTTCCCTGTACAAAAGCTGATTGACTAGGCATAATAAGGTCAGGCATCATTCCCTTCAATCTGTTAGCAATAACTTTAGTTATAGTTTTGTAAATCACATTACAACAAGCTATAGGTCTAAATTCATTAATCTTAGTGGGGTGGTTTACTTTAGGTATTAAACACACAGCAGTAGTATTAATTTGCTTAAGTAACTTCCCTGTTGTGTAGACCTCCATGATGGCTTCACACACCAACTCCCCTATAATTTTCCAGCTTGTTTTGAAGAAGCAGGAATTCATGCCATCTGGTCCTGGACTCTTGTTGTCATTCATTTGGAAAACCGCCTTTTTGATCTCTTCCTTGGTCCATTTGCTACTGATTTTGTCATTCATGTCCTGAGTGACTCTAGGCCCCTCTGAAATGACTGATTTATCTAGCTCTTTGATCTTGTTCTCTGTCCCCAGAAGATCTTTGTAGAACCCCAAGATGTGATCCACAATTTCCTCTCTCTCAGTCAGGAGCTTCCCATTATTATCTTGAATTGCCAGTATGCTGTTGTTTTTCCTCCTAGTCTTGATACTATTGAAAAACAGTCTTGTACAAGAGTCCCCATCCCTAAGCCAGTCCATCTTGGCTGCTTGAGTAATTTGGCTCATCAGATTCCTTTTCGTATCCTCATAAGTACTTCTAAGATCCTTAATTTCCTTCTGAGCTTCTCTGTTCTTAGGGTTATGCAAGACAACTTCTTGTTTTTCCTGAAGCTCTCTAAGCTTATCATCCACTTTATTCTCTAGATCTTGGAACTTCCTAGAGTTAAGCTTCTTCATCTCCTCCTTAACTCTTTTCATTTTAATCACCAGTTGGTACATCTTGCATCCATAGACATCTATGTTCCATGCTTTCTCCACCAGCTGATTGTAGTCTTTATCCTTTGCCCAGATGTTTTTGAATCTAAAGGGAATATTTCTCTTAATATTCTGCATATGTAATTTGACACACCCCATAGCATGATCAGATACTCCAGGAGGGAGGAATACCACGTTAGAGTCTTGATTGTCCATCTGCCATGCTTCATTTACAAGCACTCTATCCAGTTTGCAATAAGTATGACCATTTGTCCAAGTGAATTTTGGTCCACAATATTGGTGATCCCTTAGCTGTAATATGTCCATAGCATTCTTAAGTTCATCCCCCACCACTCCTTCTCCTCTTTCTTCATTCCACTTTTCCTCTTTATTAAGAACTACATTCCAGTCCCCCATCAGGATCCATGGGCTATGAATTTGATTCCCCATGTCCTCTAAGTCCTTCCACAATTGTTTTCTTTCGCCAGGGTTGTTATGTGCATACACAAATGTGCACAAGAACTCTCTCTTATGATCTTTAGTTTTAACCTTTCCATGAATCATCTGGTTTGTCTTCTTAATCACATTGATATCCACATTCTTTTCCTCCCACACCATCATGATCCTGCAATTCTTCCCCATGTCGATGTTACTCTCTACTTCCCATATCTCCTCAAACTTCTTTTTAATTTTATCATGAGATTCTTTTTTCAATCTTGTTTCCAAAATGGCACCAAAACAGCTTCCAGTCTCTCTCATAGCTTGTTTCCAAGCCCCTTGCTTGAGGGGGTCATTTAGCCCCCTCAAGTTCCACCCACAGAAGTTGATGCTATCCATTAGGGCTATAAGCCCTTCTGGATTCACCTCCACTTCCACTTTGGGTTTTCCTCCCATTCTTCTCAGCTTTATAGTTCTCAATTCTCTTTGATTTTTTTGTGCTAACTCTTTTCCAGTCTTCTTTGGGTGTTGCTTTTTCCATCTCATTCTGACCAGTCTTGTTTGTCCCATTTGTGGCCTTGTTCTCTCCTTCAATCTCTTCTCCTTCTTTTATTGTTATTACTGGGCTTGTGACTGTTATGCTCTTTTGTTGTAGTTCTTTCTGAGTGACATTTAAATTCCCTATGTCTTCTTTCTCCTTCTCTTAATGTTCTATTTCTTCCTCATTTGCCTTTTCTTCTCCTTCCTTCCTCTTCTGATTCCTCTCTTGTAAGTCATGTGTTTTATCCTCTTCCTCCTGATGTGTAACCTTAATCACCCACTCCTTCTTTGACATACAGTTTCTTGCTCCATGTCCAAACTTGAAGCACTTATGACATTGGTAAGGTCTTCCCTCATATACCACTCTCTGTTCATAAATTTCCCCATTTGGTCCTTTTAGCTTTATGTTATCTATCATTCTCTCCCCTGATTGCAGCTCCACCATCACTCTAGCATAGGCTAGCCTTCCTTTGCTAGTTGTCATCTTATCTAAGAAGCAAGGCTTACCTATCAAACTAGCAATTCTTCCCAACATCTTTGGTGACCAAAACTGTAGGTCCAATCCAGGTAATTGCACCCAAGTAGGGTAATCCTGTAGTGTTGATGGATCCAACACCATGCCTGGTTCCCATTTCTTCAACATAAGGAGATAGTTTCCTTTAACCAACCATGGTCCCCCTCTAAATACCTCCATCATATGTTCCTCATTCTCAAATCTAAAAACAAATGTTCCCCTATCTGCTACATGAACAATAGGCATATGTGGCCACCTTGCCTCTACATATCTTCTCATTGCTTCATAAGGCATATGCATTCCTAAAACAGTTCCTAACAGAGCATGTTCCCAAAACTTTTTGTTTTTATGAACATCTTCAGTGGTGAATTCGAGAACTGACCTATCCACCGGTTTCGTGTACTCCACGCGGCAGCCATTTTCCGGCCGGCGATTTCCCGCGAAGAGTTCGTTCCATCGTCGTGTTTTCTTCTCTGGTATAACCCCAATATCTTCATGTCCTTGCAAATCCAGCTGAATGTCGTGATACCTTCGCTCATGGTGTTCGATTTCCGGCGCGTCCAGCCCTAATTCCTCTTCCAATAGTTCTTCCTCGTTTCCAGATTCAGCCCTAGAACTTTCCTCGTCGATTTCCCGATTCGCGTCTTGAGATCCCTCATGTAGCTCCCTCTGTTCACTCGTGGGTTTCTCTCGCTTCTTCGCCATTTCAGGCGAAGGGATTTGCTCCGTTCAGTTCGCACCTTTTTCGCACACTGGTGTGCGTTTTTTTTCGGCGCGTGTTGTTCAGTCGCTCGCTAGTTTTTCTTGTATAATATAATAATTAGTATGGCAAGAATTACAGCTTAACTTCTTCTTTTTTTGCTTAATGTAAAATAGAATTACGTACTGATTTATTTCATATAGTAAGGAGGTTTTTTAAAATCATAATTTTTTAGTACCCTTCTTTTGTTAGAGTTTATACATATGTAAATATTGTAAACATATTAACATAGTGTACATGGGGCGAGCGATTAAATTTTTATTATTTATTCCAGAAGCGATGTATTCTTCGAATATTTAAATCAACCAAAAATAGGATTATACAAAATAAGATTGCTTGGAAGTAGTGATTCGAGGCACTTTCTTCACTTTGAGCTTGGTCATCCAAATACATCTTGCTTAATTGTAAAATTTTAAGTCACAAACGGATTATAAACCAATTTACCATGAGCAAAGGGAAAGAGAATCGAGTCATTGTGACTGAGAGTCCATTTTGGATGATGAAGAGATTTGAAATTTTATACTTGCATTTGCCACTTTAGGCTAATTATGACATCTGATAGTATCATATATCTTGCTGCTTTGGATACTTATTCGTCAAATACGTATATCGTTTTCGTTTTGGTAAAGAAAAAAACAGGTAAAGGACTCTATCAAGACTGAATTGCTTATGCATATTGTTGTATGTCTCATTTTATGTATTGAACGCGCTCAACTTTGTTATGAGCCCAAATCCACCAGTCCAAAGCTTGCCATCCGTGCGGTACAAGCAGACTCCAAGTGGACCAAAGACTATATCATATGTGAAGCATAATTATTATTTAAATATTATAAGTGTGTAGTTACTTTGTTGTTTTACTATTATAATATTATAATTAGTAGTGGGTAGTTATTGCAATATAGCAGTTATAGGCTTCGTCAGTTGTGTGCTATTGCTATATAATATCAGAATGTAATTGGCAACACTTTCTTAAGAAGAAATATGAAGTATGTTTATTAATCTTTCTCTCTTCTCCCTCCCTGTAAATTCTGGAGTTTTACGTTCTTCCTCGAATAAGAACGACTTATATATTGATACTCTATCATTTTGGTGCTTCCATTGATGTTACCATGGCTCCTAAACCACAAAACACTAACATTTCTGATGCTTCGACAAAATCAGACTCAACACAAAATTTGGAAACACGAGTACTACGGAATGAAAGTGTTGTGTCCACAATTATGATAATGATGGCTGATATGAAATTACAACTAGATCGTATTGCGGAAAATCAGCAAGCGCCTCAAGTAATTTCCGAGAGGCACATTGGGAGTTCAACGACAAATCCCATTTTTCAACCAGGGGTGCAAACGGAACCATTTCAGTCGATGCATGTCCAATTAAATGCTTTTGAAGGTGATGAAGTGTTGGATTGGGTTTTCAATGCATACCGTGTCTTTAATGAGCACAACAACCAATCGATCGACGTGTCCATTACTCTTCATTTTACATGAAAGGGAAGGCATACAGTTGGTATAAATGGATGTTTCGAAACAACCAGTTCGGAAGTTGGCAGATGTTTAAGCGTGATATATCTCGCAGGTTTGGTCTTGAGGGGGCGCCAGCCACAATGCGTGTTAGTAAATCTTATGTATTCTTCTTATACGACATAAGTGTACAAAAAATCCATGAACCTATTTCGTATTGTTAAACGAAACTCAATAAAAACGTGAGTATAAGGAATACTCACAACAAAGTTTGTTAGGGAAAAGGTTCTATTCGAGCTAGAACGAGTTCCAAGAATTAATTAAGGAAGAAGATAGACTAAATTTAAGATAACTAAACATAACTAAACTTTTATTTTCTTGATTTCATGAATAATAAGTACAAGACTTGGACTATTTGTACTAATAAACCTAGAGAAACTAAACCTAGACTACTAAAGGAAATAGAAATCTAATACTGCTCTAATTAAATAAAGATTCACAATCTAAGACTAACATAAGACTCTTAATATAAGAATAACATAACTTAATAAACTAATTTCCTAATTAGTAAACCCTGCGGCCTTCATCTTGGACTGTATCAATCCTTCCCCCTTAACAGGGTCTTGTCCTCAAGACCTTTTTTTCGTTTTCTCCAATTCATAGTCACTATGCCTTTATAACCTGCGTGAAAAGCCATCGGATTGTTTCTAAGGATCACCATCCTTGAATTGATTTTATTCTTTGCAAGCAACAACATGGCTACTCTAGGTTTAATTTGAGGTTGTGGTAAGATTGCCATGTTGATGTTGAATTTTACTATTTTCACGCTGGTCTTAAATTTTGTGGACTCCCTCGGCTTTTCGAAGAAAACTTTAAAAACACGATCTTGGGTGTTGTAGGTTGTCGACGACGGCGGTGATACTGGTGGCGGTGGATGCGGAGATTGTAGTGGTGGAGGATTTTGTGAACGTGCACTCAAATCTCTTTCAATCTTTGACAATAAGCGAGACATACCATCGAACCGGCGAGACATGTCTTCTTTGGAAATTCTCATTGCTTCCATAATTTTTGACATATTGGAGAAACACGCATCCATGGATTTTTGCATGATGGAGAACGATTCCATGAAATTGTGCGTCTTGGACGGCAAAACAACCATGATTTTTTTTTTTTTTTGGGAATAGTGAGTTCAAAAGATAAAAGCACAAATTGAAAGGGATAAGGTTCTATTCGAGCTAGAACGCGCTCCAAGAATTAATTAAGGAAGAAGATAGACTAAATTTAAGATAACTAAACATAACTAAACTTTTATTTTCTTGATTTCATGAATAATATAAGTACAAGACTTTGACTATTTATACTAATAAACTTAGAAAAACTAAACCTAAACTACTAAAGTAAATAGAAATCTAATACTGCTCTAATTAAATAAAGATTCATAATCTAAGACTAACATAAAACTCTTAATATAAAAATAACATAACTTAATAAACTAATTTCCTAATCAGTAAATCATGCGGTCTTCATCTTGGACCGTATCAAAATTTGATTGGTGAAATTTCATATGATATATACCCATATGAGAACTCTCGCTAAACGTTGTGGCTGTAGGTTGCAATTTAGGTGTTACATGTCACCAATCACAACATGTCTACATGTGGAGACTGCAAATCAGTAGGATGAAAGTTTTTAAAAAGAGAGACCAAGGTTGCTAAATTATGAGATGCGGTGCACATGCTTAAATTTCCATTATTCCAAAGGCGACATATCTCTTGAATAAAGAACCGAACATTTCACTTACCCACCAAAAATGTGAATTGTCACGCATTTAACGTCATATTGATTATTTTTCATTAATTTGGTACTTCCGGCTTAAAACTAATTATCATCATCACATTAGTGATATGTTCAGTAGAAACCAAATGCTTAAAATGAAAACAGAAAGTATTATGTTTTGGTCTTATTTCGTCACGGTAATAGAACACAATAAATAATACAAAATGAGATCAAATAATGCTATCCAATGTTATTAACGGACTAGCTTGGTCCGGAACACTTAATACAAGCTTTCTAGATAGAATAACTAAATTATAATGTTAATAGAACGTATCGAATTTCAAGTATTCGATGCTGATGTGTCGAATGAGGAACTGTTCGATGCGGTATAGTTATCAGTGGGTGAAATCAATCTGGAAGGTATCGAATTCGATACGTGCTGTAGATGTCGAATTCGATGCGTACCTACGTATCGAATGGAGATACGGTATTATGTGCGTATCGAATTGGAGTTGATTCGATATGGGTCGTGCCGAATGGAGGTATGTTCGATGCTGACTGTACTGAGCTGATTCAATTCTCGAAAAATCCGTCAGATAACAAGGGGACGGGCTATTTATAGAACTCGTCCCGTGGAGCCCACATTCCAATATAGAAAGGCGCATCGAATCAGCTTTGTTCGATGCGCGCATCAAATTCCATATTCGATGCGCTACGGGGCCGGCCAAATAAAGAAGGATTATACAGTTGATTCGATGCGCGCATCGAATTCTCTCTATTCGATACGCTTATGGGCCGGCCCAATAACGTTATATTGGGTCAATCCTGAATTACATCCATCATATAGTCCCCCCAGTTTGGGATACGATATCAATTTAGAGATCGTATTCCAAACTTTTAAAAATATATTTGTACTAATTTGGGATATTCCTATTCATAGTAAAATCGGAGCGGTTCATAGTACTTGTAATAGGAAGATAATTTTTGACGCATCGAATTGTGAGCCATTCGATGCGTGAAAAATGACGCATCGAATTATAGCTGTTCGATGCGGTTATTCGATGTGACATTGTAAATGGGCATGATGGGCCTCGCGTCCCCTATATAAGGGGGGTCTGCAATGACCAGCTCATTCTTCAGGCAACAGATCTTTCGCTTCAGGTAAGACGCATCGAATGTGTCATTCGATGCGAGTCGTATCGAACGCTCAGGAATTCGATACGATCAGCATCGAATTCAGGAAATTCGATGCGTTAATATACATGTTTCTCTTCCTTTTTCCAAGCGTTCCGTTGCGTATTTCTAACTTGCTGTTATTTTGTGTAGGATAAACAACCAATCAAAAACTTCTTTTACCGAGAATATATTTAAGGTAAAATTTTTGATTTTTTGTTTTGTCTGGTTATTTAGTTTTTAACATGTTCAATGTTACGTATATGTGAATGATATATGAGAGTGTGGAGTGACGTATGCGTCCTTAGTCAGTGTCGTTTTTAATTTATTTCAGTTTGTTATCATCAAAGATGGTGAGCGGTGGATCCACTCATGGAAGTGAGTCGAGTACTGGTTCTAGTTCCAGTTCCATTAATAAAGAGGACCCTCCGGTTGTACTCACGGCCCTAGAAAACCCTCATGTAGCACCCACGGCCCCGAATACAGACGACGTAGATTTATTTGATTTAATAGATATAACAACAGTTGATCCACCCGTGGGTGACGCCCCCGCGGTAAACACTGAACCCACAATGGCCGAAGAAGACAGTGATGACTCATCTACGTCATCTTATAAAGATAACCGCGCTCCAAGCGAGGGTGAAGAGGACGTAGATTATATCAATCGGGAATTTGACGATCATGTCGAGGTCCGAGGGATGACATTTGATCAATATATTTCTCGGCTTCAACATAGTCGTAAGGGGCTTCGTAAGAAGTTTGATATACCTGATAAGTACAAGATCGTGCTCCCGGGCCCAAATGTTCGGATGCATACCCCGCCGCCCAAACATATGACCGTGTTTGTTGGACAACTTCTGAATGGTCTGCGTTTCCCGATCCCCTATGAGGTAAGATGGATTCTCTGGAAAATAAGCGTCGTTCCCGCGCAACTCACGCCAAACTCATACGGGAATATCATGGGTTTTATCATAGTTATGAAGGCTTTGCGCCAACCACAAAGTCCCAACGAGTTTTACGGGTTATTCGAGATTGTGAGGCGCGAAGAAGGATTTTACCATATCAAGGCTCAAACGAATCGGAAGTTCTTGAACGGTGGGGCGACCGGGTATGGAAAGGATTGGAAAAGAAGATACTTTTACATAAAAGAGAGCTACGACGGCGAGTTCGGTCAATTTCACCAGGAATGGTATACCAGGGCAAGGGTAATGATTCCCAGCGGAGTTAACATAACCCTATGGGATTGCGAATTTGTCCCCAACTTAGTTAGGGAACATCAATTTGATGTCAAAAAACTCGTTGAAAACCGGGTCCTTTCTTTAGCTGGGTTGTCTCCAGTTAAATATAATGGCAGGATGACCCTTGGTAATTTAATATGAACTTATTAGCATTTTTTATTTATGCTTGTTGTGGTTCTAACGATTTATTTTATTTGCAGCCAAGTTCTTCATGAGTCGACACGCAAGGATGAACCGGGTTGTTGCTGCGGATATGGCAAGTTCCCAGACCGACACTGTGCCTGAAATTCCTCCTCCTCGGAAGAGAAAAAGTAAGGGCAAGAAGAAAATTTTTGAACCCTCTACTGCTACTACTGCTGCCATTGATCCATCAGTTGATCCTTTCGAGGATTTACTGGGGGATAATCCTGAGGGAATTCCAGGCGGTGCTGAAGCGTCAGAAGGCAGGGCAACTGAAACCGGCGATGACGTCGGCAATCTCGTCCAACGTAAGAGACGAAGGATGCCGCAAAATCAGTCGCAAACCAAAAGGGTTGCTCCTACGATTGGCCAGACAAGCAGGCCCAGTGCCTCCAACCCTCCTGCCGGTGCATCTGGCCAAATTACATGGCCGGACCTTGCCAGGGCTCTCGAGCTCGAGCCGTTGGGTACCAGCTCTCGGAGGCCGAAGCCATCGAGCATTTAAGGGCATTGTTGCCTGGTCTGTCCGTCCCTCTTCCAATCTCTGATGAAGAAAGGAAAAGGCTGGAGCGAAATACGCTGCATCTACTGTCAGCGGTAATGATTTCCTTATTTGACTTACACTTCCTTTGAATTTGCTTTGCAAATTTTGGTCTAACCGTTCATTTGTTGTCAGGCGGGAGGTTTCGTGGATGTCATGGCCTCAGCCTTAATGGATTTTAAGGAAACTGCCAGTAATGCTGATAACTCTGCGCTTCAAGCTGCCCTTGACGCCAAGGAAAAAGCTTTGGAAATGGCCAAGGAGGCTCGAGAAGAAGCTGAAAAACTCAAAGAAGATCTTAACCAGCAAATTACTGCGCTGAAGAAAGAGGTTGGTGCAGCCAAAGAGGAAGCCCATAATGCATATGTCAATGGTTATCTGCGTGGTCTGAATGAGGTAATATGCACTCCTTTTAATGGCGTTTCACCTCCCATATCATCATAATATATATATATATATATATATATATATATATATATTTCTGATAGGTTACTCCTCAGCGGAAAATGGAGATAGCTGAAGAATTTCTCCAGAGCAGCACCTTTCGAGAGATCTGCACTCGTCGAGGTCAGCTCGAGGCTCAGAATGCTCAGGTTCTAACCGTGCATCAGTTTTACGCCAGTAAGTATGTCCGTGGCGGTTTCAAACCAAAATGGTTAAACCTGTCCCTCGGGCCAAATCTAGAAAGACTGCCACCTCGTCAAACTTCTGAGCCTGCAGTATCAGATGAGTTCGCCTCACTGCTGGAGAAGGAGGATCTCATCCTCGGAGGATTATCACCACCGCGAGACATGCCTGCACCATATCCCTCATCTGAGGATGAAGAAGATGACTGAATTATGCTATGGCTGTTCTATATTTCCTTGTTTATGAACAATTTTCATTCGTAATTTAATTTGTGTATGGCGTTGCGTCGCTCTGATGTGTTTGAAACAATTTTATATCAGTTACTTAAGTTGTGGGATAATAACTGTTGTCTTTTATTTCAATTTCCTATCTCAGTCCTTTACTTTATTTTGACAACTTGATGATCTCTTATTGTTCTTTGAAAATTATTATGCCATAAAGAAAGGAGATTATATTCGTCGCTTTGGACATTGTATTTTTCTTTTTCTTTTAATATTTTTGCTTAATCATTGTTACTCTTTTGATAATTTGTTTATGTTTTCTGAAACATAAAGTTTATAACGCTTACCATTTCATATGTAGTGTCTATTCATTACCTTTGGAGCATTGTTAATAGGCTCCTTCTTATTTCTCGCCCTCAGCCTCATTCAGTATCTCATGTTACTCTGGACAGGGTTCCATTCTTCTGATAAGTTTAGGAATTTTTGGTATCTCGTGCCACTTTTGGGCTGAGTTTCCATTTCTTACGTCGTCTTTGACTTCTTCCGGTATCTCGTGCCACTTTGGGGCAGAGTTTCCGTTTTCTTGATTTCTTTGGGGATTTTCGGTATCTCGTGTCACTCTGGGACAGAGTTTCCGTCCCTGTAACTTCTTCTTGGATTTTCGGTATCTCGTGCCTCTTTGGGGCAGAGTTTCCGTTCTCCTGATTACTTTAGGGATTTCCGATATCTTGTGCCACTTTGGGGCAGAGTTTCTGTTCTCCTGATTTCTTTAGGGATTTTCGGTATATCGTGCCACTTTGGGGCAGAGTTTCCGTTCTCCTAATTTCTTTAGGGATTTTCGGTATCTCGTGCCACTTTGGGGCAGAGTTTCCATTCTCCTGATTTCTTTAGGGATTTTCGGTATCTCGTGCCACTTTGGGGCAGAGTTTCCGTTCTCCTGATTTTTCAGACTTGCACTGATTACATTATACAAAGTAGATAAAACTCACGCAAATCAAATAATTGGACGTAATCTTCTTTGAATAACTCAAATTAGCTTATGTAAATAGAACTGAGCTTTGATCATCGCTCATTTGCATGACTTCCAGTGCTGTCCTCCAGATTCACGACTTGGGGTACCTGTTTTAAGTTCATACATTCTTGTCTCTCATGCGTGTTATTGCAGAGAGAACGAATAAAAACTTGTTCAAAATATTCAAAATGCTAAAAAATATTGGTAAACTGAAACAGAATCTTTAATCGATACGCTTCATATGCCTTGGAGGCAATACCCTTGCCGCTGCTTCTTCTTGTTGTGGCCCAGTCCTGAGTGAAGTTACGTAGCATTTCCATCCTTCGATATGATCTGCAATGACCTCTCATGTGCCGCTAGAAGTTGGAAACTTCACCATTTGATGATAAGTTGAAGGTAACGCTCGGAAATTATTAAGTGCAGGTCTTCCTATGATACTGTTGTATGCAAAATGCATATCTACAATCATGTAATCTTCCATAAGCGTCTTCCTCTGTGGTGCTGTTCCCAATGATGTTGGTAGCTTGAGCATTCCAAGTGGTATTATTTCTGGACCTCCAAAACCATGAAGAGATGTCCTTACTGGTTCTAGCGTCTGATTATTCAAGCCCATTTTGATCAGCGTAGAATTAAACAGCACATTTACTGAACTCCCATGATCAACTAACATCTTAGTGACTCCATAGTTAGCTATATCCACTGTGATCACCAAAAGGCAATTCAAATTTGACATCTGTATAGCTTGTGGACTCAGCTTTCTCAAATCTGTTGTAGAAAATGTGATTTCTTCGTGCGGTATCTGCTCGATTCTCAGTATATTGGCCATGTCCACAAAATTATCTGATTCAACCATTCTTGTGATCTTCCTTCGGCCATTGGTGGAATCCGCACCCCTAGGACCTCCTGATATCATATTTATCATCCCCTGCCTGGCGTTCCCATCTTCGATTTGAGGGTATTGGAAAAGTTGCGGTTCATCAATCAACCTCTGCTTATCCTTCATTGGAGATGGAGTTCTCTTCCTGTTGAAATGGTTCTCCTGTTCTTGTACCTTTTTAACAAACTCCACGAGTTTGCCATCCTTTATTAGCCGTTCTATTTCATCTTTCAGGTTTATACAATCCTCTGTTTCATGTCCTTTCTGATTATGATATTTGCAGAATTGACTTGAAAACATCGTTGCTTTAGATTCCCTCATTGGCTTGGGATCCTTCAGCCATCCTTTCCTCTTAGCTGCCCCAAAGACTGCCATGATGTTAGCATTCAACGGCGTGTACCTTCTAGGTGAACTATCCCTTCTGTAATTTTTGTTCTTGTTGTTGCTGTTATTGCGATTATGATCTTCTCTGCCTCTCTCTCTATCTTTCACAACCACACTATTAGGAACTTTGGTCGCCATCATTTCCTCGAAATGAACCACATCTTGCGCTATTTTGTTGATTTCTTCAACTGTGATGGGTTTTCGTTTCAGCAAGTCTCCGCCAAACATGGTGTTGGTAGTTGCTCGAAAGAGTATACTTGCAACCATCTCTCCCGTCGGGCTATCAATCCTTAATAGCTCTGTATTGAAACGTTTCATGAAGTCCTTTAGACTTTCATTAACTTCCTGTTTCATCGTGTATAGATGGGAGTGATCCAAAACCAGTCTAGATTGACTAGAAAATTGATCCTCAGACATTTTTCTCAATTGGGCGTAACTTTTAATTTGTCCAGGAGGAATGCGATTAAACCAATCAACAACCACTTCTGATAGAGTCGTTGCAAATATCCTGGCTTGCATATTGTCCCTGAAATCGTAAAGGGACAATTTTCTATCCAATTGGAACAGGTGATCTCGGGGGTCAGATTTCCCATTGTATGTTTTCAGTTCCGGGATTTTATCTCCTTGCCCCAGAATCTCCGACTCTATCTCTCGGCAAAAAGGACTGTGATTTACAAAATTGTCCTCCCTTGTTGTTTGAGTCTCGGCTGTTGCTTTTCTCTTTTCCAATCTTTCAACATTTCTGCTCATTGTGTTATGCTTGCCACGCAAATCATGACCTCCTGATTGTCTTCTGTCATCTCTATGTTTTCTTCTTCGCGATTCCTCTCTTTGATTCTCTTCCTCATCCCGTTTCTTTCTGGAATCACGGCTCTCTGAACGTCTTCTGTCTTCTCTTCTTGTTCGCTCAGCAACACATTCTGCCTCTTTTTCCTTTTGTCTCTTCTCATGATGCCTTTTTGATTGTATCTCAACAGATACTAGCTTCTTTCCCCGTTCTTCATGAACGGATTTCCCTTTGCTCTTTATTCCCTCCGAAGTATGTCTACTTCTTCGGTCGTCTTGCTGAGACTTTTCCTTTTGTTTTCCCTTTTGCTTTCGGATAGCTGAACCTTGTTCTCTCAAGTTCTCAGAATATTCAACAGGAGATGGTATCATAGCGGGAGGTGCTGGAGTGAGTGTTTCAGTCACTACGGCTTTTATCATTGCCATTAATTCATTTTTCAATTTATCTGGAATTGCGGCACTCGTCGTTGAAGCTCCAGTTACATTGGCTTCGTTATTGGGTATCTCCTCAGCTTGAGGTCCTTGGTTCTCTTTCCTGGCCGGAGTTGGTACTGCTGAGGGTACTGTAGACGGTCCAGCAATATCTGGCATGTTCCGTTCAGGTGTATCCGGTCGATCTTCTCCCGTATTTCCTTCTAGAGCTTTACTCTGGGATCTGGTCATTCTAGTCATACTACCTATCAAGCTAATATAATTTGTGTTCCCACAGACGGCGCCAATGTTTTGGTCTTATTTCGTCACGGTAATAGAACACAATAAATAATACAAAATGAGATCAAACAATGCTATCCAATATTATTAACGGACTAGCTTGGTCCGGAACACTTAATACAAGCTTTCTAGATAGAATAACTAAATTACAATGTTAATAGAACGTATCGAATTTCAAGTATTCGATGTTGACGTGTCGAATGAGGAACTGTTCGATGCGGTATAGTTATCAGTGGGTGAAATCAATCTGGAAGGTATCGAATTCGATACGTGATGTAGATGTCGAATTCGATGCGTACCTACGTATCGAATGGAGATACGGTATTATGTGCGTATCGAATTGGAGTTGATTCAATATGGGTCGTGCCGAATGGAGGTCAGTTCGATGCTGATTGTACTGAGCTGATTCAATTCTCGAAAAATCCGTCAGATAACAAGGGGACGGGCTATTTATAGAACTCGTCCCGTGGAGCCCACATTCCAATATAGAAAGGCGCATCGAATCAGCTTTGTTCGATGCGCGCATCGAATTCCATATTCGATGCGCTACTGGGCCGGCCCAATAAAGAAGGATTATACAGTTGATTCGATGCGCGCATCGAATTCTCTCTATTCGATGCGCTTATGGGCCGGCCCAATAACGTTATATTGGGCCAATCCTGAATTACACCCATCATATTACCATTATCATTCCAAGAAGTGAAGATATTACCATTATTATTCGTAAGGGAAGATATATATGGTCACGTTTAGAGCGGAGGACGGCTTTAAGATGAACATATTTAGCATTAGTGGTAAGCCTTTTAAACCAAGTATCGAACTCATTAGCTAAACTCTTAGTGGCAGAAATATTTCCAGCCAAAAACTTCTAGCATAATCATTTTCCTAAATGATTAAAAACGCTACTAAACACAGAGATAATATCAAAAGGAAAAGTATCCACTTAGATACAATAACATTTTTAAATCAGTTAATCATGTGGCTAACTATTCCTTCACCCCCTAAGTTACATGAGCTCTTGCATTGTGAAGAGAGAAGCAGACTGAACTTTTATCAAATTAAAGAGTCACTAGTATAGGTTGTCCCAAGGATGAAACACTGCACAAGCAAGAACTCATTACACTTCAACACATTTGGGTGCATAAATAAATTCATGAACACATAACAGAAAGAAGCCTGGAAAGCTGATGAGCATCCAGAAGGTTGGAGAGTTCCTTGTAAGTTGTAATGTATCCAACATGTTGTGAGAACGAACATAACCTATCTCAACGCTAAATGGAAAGAGAAACTCTTCCCGATGAGATTGCATTCTATAAATTAATTGACATTCTTCAACATTATATTAACGAGAATTTAAATAGCTGGTAGAACATACTTTTAGGACAATACTACCTATTACTAAGATCAATTTTCACAATCCAAGAAAACAGATAAGTTGCAGAATAATGTAAGCATCATTTTCTTTCCCATTTCTATCAACACTTGTGGTTTCAAGCCTAACCATCTCAAATCAAGTCCTCTTCTGCACCATTGCTTGAATCTCGTGCAATTTCACTTTGACCTGCCAGCAATTCCAGGCTTTCGACATAATCTTCAACATAAAATGGGTTGTCCACTGTCCCTCGTATTCCAAGGCTTTTAGCCTCCAAATTCTCGAAATCAAGAGCAACCAACTCCGTCCCTTCAGAGACCATCAAAGCTTGACCATTCTTCCGTAATGTCAGTACTCTATACATATCATCTAGCAACGAAAAGCTATACAACCTAGTCCAAGACTCTTCAACACCATATTCCTTCATCGACCAAACTTCACAAGAGCCTCTACCTAACCTGATCAATGCAAGAGATTCTCCAATCAAAGTCATCTCCAAGCGATCAAAGTCCTCGATAACTAACCCCCTCGGCATCTTCATTTCATCAAACAACTCTTGAGCAACCCGAAACACCAGAATTGTGAAGTCGGTATCTTTAACCCGGTGGTACTTGTACCCAAGCCAATGCATAACCCCACTCAAGAAAACATGAGACCGCACATACATAAGATTGTGAAGCCGCCCCAATCTTCGCCACTTCCCTGCCCTAAGCGAGAAAACCTCGACCTCGTGCTGATTTCTAACTCTACAACCAACTTTATGCCTATAGCAAACTAACCTAACAACCTTAAAATCATGGTCTGCAACCCCAAACCCCACCCCAATATATCGGGGCCGCTCCCAATTGATTTTGGGTTTTGGTAAAACAACATGTTTTCTGATGGAAGGGTTGCAGAGAATAATTGCGTTAGTACTTACGATGGACTCGGTATCGTTTAAACAAATGACGCCGCGACACGAACCCACGATTCTGAAGCACCCGTTTTGAGATTTCAAGGGGAATTCGATTTCTGAGGAAGAATTGATTGTAAAGGGTCTGTTTTTAGAGACTTCAAGGAGAGAATAGTGTTCTTGTTTGTCGTCAATGTCGTAACGCCGGAGAAGGAGGGTTTCGTTTCTAGGTTTGTAGAGGTAAGAGGAGATGAAAGAGGGGCTTGTTATAATCGAACGCCAGCTTTTGCATACTGCAGTAAATCTGATTAAAGATTTGGCCGGGAGGTTATGGAGGATCTGTAGTATGATCTCCGGCGGGAAGTAGTCGGACATGATTTCCCGACGGGAGAACAAGAGCAAGAATTTAGACGTCGGGTTTTCGAGTGTTTTCAATTCTGCTGGACCCAATGTATTTTGATTTGTTTAACATTTATGGAACGCTCTATACGCGAATTGACAAGTAATGCCCCGTTTGAGTTTGACGCCTCGTTCCAGGGAATTTAGTGTTTTGGTCCCATAACTTGACATCTTTGCGATTTTGGTACATTATCTTGGCAGGCTATAATTTTAATACCATAACTTGGCACTTGTTTTGAATTTTGGTCCCTCCACCGGGTGCCCGTTGACTGCACACTCACCAATTTTGACCCGATTTTGAGCCCCACTTCGCCACGTGACGCCTACGTGGAAGCCACATAATTTAAAAAAAAATCATACAAAAGAAATAACATATATATAAACATATATCTTATATATTAAAAACAATAAGATATTTAATTCCTTCATATATATAAATATATAAAAAAAGTATATCTTTATATATTAAAAATAATAAAATATTTAATTGCTTCATATATATAAATATATATAAAAAAAAAGGATATCTTTATATATTAAAAACAATAACAAATTTAATCCTTAACATATATAAATATATAAAAAAAGTATATATTTATATATTAAAAACAATAAAATATTTAATTCCTTCATATATATAAATATATATAAAAAAAAAGTATATCTTTATATATTAATAACAATAACAAATTTAATCCTTAATATATATAAATATATAAAAAATATATATATTTATATATTAAAAACAATAAAAAAATATATATCTTTATATCTGTATATATTAAAAATTAAGATATATCATTGAAAAAGAAAAAAAATAGAAAAAAAACCATACCCCCCACCCTAGTTCAGTACGAAATCAACAAACTCCGAGTTCACGTAGAATGTTTCATGATGCAAGTTTCCCAAACTCAAAGCTAACTCAGCACCAACACGGAGCTTGGATTAGTGTGACGTGGAATGCTTAGTCAGCAGACGAAATCACCCGGCATCAAACTTTTGATATTTTGGGAGAATTGGTCTATCCGTTATGTCATGTTTACCTAAGTATTTTTAAGATATTATATAACCGTCCATTTGTATCGTATAATTCATGTTTTGAGTTTCACAGCTTTGTTTACCTATAGTCTTTTGGTCCTGAAAAGTCATGTTTAGAAAATAATTTTGTTTCCTTAATTTCGGGCTTTCTTTTGGTGATATGTCTATCAAGTTTAGAAATGCTCAAAATATCATAACTGTAGATTGAATGAATTGAGTGGAATTTCAGGCTTATGATAAGCTCATACAATAATCTTTGTAGCCTTTTTTCATTTCAGATTTAATGTAAAAAAATATAGTTTGCAACATCTTTTTAAGGATTGAATATGCTTGATTGACGAAATTAAAACCAGATTCTGGATTTTACATGTCAAACAACATTCTTTTATTTTTTTTTTCTAGAAAAAAGTAATGCTATCAAACAGTTAGAAAACATTCTACCTGTTACAAAAGCAAGTAGCCTGGCAGTGAAAGCAATACTAGACATTACAAGCGGGAATTTTGCACCGGACGTCCTTTATGTTAACCACTTTTTAAAAAAGGTCCTCTATGTTGATATTTAGCAGAAAACGTCATATATGTTGACATCATTTGCAATTTTCGTCCTATATGTTGACATTAACAGAAAGCGTCATATATGTTGACATCATTTGTAATTTTCGTCATATATGTTGACATTATTTGTAATTTTCGTCCTATTTGCAGTTTCATCCCTAAATAATTTATATAATTGCACTCACACTTAAAAATTTAAAAATTTCAACAAACTTAATTGCATTCTTTTAAGACACATTCTTTTAAGAAAAAATTGATGATATTATATTTTTAGAAATTTAAAAATTTCAACAAACTTAATTAATAATTTCTTAAGCTTGATTTTATTAATTATTTGATAATTTTAAATTTTTTTAAAAAAAAGTATCAATTTCGAAAATTTGAAAAATAAAATTTATCAATTTCGAATTTTTTTAAAAAATTATTATAAAATTCGAAAATTGCTACCCAGAATCGTTCGAAATAGTTTGAAAATAAAAATTATCAATTTCGAAAATTTTAAAAAATATTATCAATTTAGAAATTTTAATATTTTTTTAAAAAAATTCAAAATTGATAATATTTTTTTTAAAAAAAATCGAAATTGATAATTTTTATTTTCAAACTATTTCGAACGATTTTGGGTAGCAATTTTCGAACTTGAAAGTAAAAAATTTTAAAATTTTCGAAATTTATAATTTTTTTTTAAATTTTCGAAATTGATAATTTTTATTTTCAAACTATTTCGAACGATTTTGGGTAGCAATTTTTGAATTTGATAATATTTGTTTTTTAAAATTTTCGAAATTGATATTTTTTTTTAAAATTTAAAATTATCAAATAATTAATAAAATCAAACTTAAGAAATTATTAATTAAGTTTGTTGAATTTTTTAAATTTCTAAAAATATAATATCATTAATTTTTTTTAAAAGAATGTGTTTTAAATGAATGCAATTAAGTTTGTTGAAATTTTTAAAATTTTTAAAATTTTAAGTGTGAGTGCAATTATATAAATTATTTAGGGATGAAAATTACAAATAATGTCAACATATAGGACGAAAATTACAAATGATGTCAACATATAGGACGCTTTTTGTTAATGTCAACATATAGGACGAAAATTGCAAATGATGTCAACATATATGACGTTTTCTGCTAAATGTCAACATAGAGGACCTTTCTTGAAAATTGGTTAACATAAAGGACTTCTGGTGCAAAATTCCCCATTACAAGCTAAGGGTGCAAAATTCCCCATTACAAGCTAAGGGTGAATAAGTTTTGAGTAATAAGTTTTTCTTCTAAGCATACCACACCCAGATTTCCAGAGTACGACAAATAAGTTCTTCTTACTGATAATTCTATACATTCTGACCTTCAGATAAACAAAAACATGAGAAGTCCAACCAAAAATAACTGAAAGCTTTGCTGCCTCCAAAAGCTACTACTCTGAAGAGCGTCGGGAATATACAACGACACCACGTCTGCCGTGGGCGAAAATAGTAACAACTTTCACGAATTTAAATATGGGATTTTTATGGATCTGTTGGAAACATTGGGAAACAAGCTAATGCTCTTTGCTGATGATGTATCATTTGAAGATTCGAGTGCCCGAGAAGCTTGCATTGCCATTTCTGCATGGAGTTGAAGGCATGCCATGGCTAGCTGCATTTGACAGAGCATGATAGTTACATATCCCTCATATGAAAGAAAAGAACAAAAGGAAATAAAACTCTGGTTTTACATGCCCAAAAAGGTATATATCTGATCATAGAAGCACAGCTGGGTACAATACTAAGGGACTAAGTGTACCGGGTCTAAGTATATACACTATGTTGCGTGTGGAATACCAAAATAAATGACAATGTAATAATATGCATGACAGGCACACACACACACAGAAGCCATCATCAACTGTTACTTAAAAATTCAGCAGAGATCAAGAAGAAAGAATATCATTTCCACGAAGCAACCGTTTTCTTGCTTACCGTGTGGCATTCTCTGTCTGTGTCAGATTCAGTAATCTGCAGTGCCCAGATGCGGACCCACTCGAGCCCTTCAGAGATTCCAGCGTTTCCATCAACTACAGCAGATGCAACGTACGAGGGATGAAGGGCCAATAGAACACATGAAGCAGCAAAATGGACCGATCTTCTCACATATGCTTCAGCATGACAAGATACCTCTCTGGCCAAAGACAAAGACCGCAGCCACTAGTTAAAAAGAAGAAAAAAAATATAGCATTGGACAAACTAAAGCATAAAAAGGTTAAAAATAAATAACCTGATTTTAACATGTCCAAAAGGTTGTATGTCAAAAGGCAAGTTAATCCCCCATGTTATGTTAAATAGGGTGTTACCCTTAGTGATTTAAAAAAAAAAAAAAAAGGCTAGTTTCCCCTGTCGTATAGGGGGGGGGGGGGGGGGGAGAATATTTCGCAACGTATTAAAACACATAATTAACATAACAAAAGGGATATCTCGTCTATTTACTTGAACGGGGGTAATATGCCCCCATTTAACATAACACATCGAAATATTTGGCTATTTAAAGGGGCTAATGTGCACATTTCACTTAGCAGGGGGGGCATTTCTGCCAGAAACCTATCAAATTGAATACACGGAGTGACACAATGTAAGAACAAAAAGCATGTCATTGTACAAACTAAATCATATAAAGGTCAACAAATAACCTGGATTTTAACATGTCCAACAGTGGAGATGCCAAAACAGAAGCCTCAGGATGCATTGCCGCGCATTTCATACAAACACCAAGCATGTAGATGAATTTTCCCAGAACTATAAAATCCCTCCCCAGTAAATCAACACCTTGTCTCTTCTTATCGAATCCCTCCATGGCTGGAAGCATAAAGGCCGCTGCATATTGCGGAAAGCTATTTTGAGACCTCTCTATCTGGCTATCCTGTGTTCCTAATCGAAGGCTCCATCGACGTGTTTTTCCGCTGCTGGCCCTTCCTGCTTTAGATGGTAGTTCTCTTTCATAAGAATATGACCAGTTCAATGGAGTTCCTGTAGAAGATATCTCTTTCCACGACCCTGCCCCTGGAGGACCAACATTTCTTGGAACAAACCACGGTTGTTCAGAAGCCGATGATATGAGTGTCTTCGGTTGACGCTCCAAGATTCTTAGCCGTGCAAGCTCCTGAGCTGCATCTGTCATGACGTCCAAAATCATTACACGTTGACTTATGTCTAGATTGGGTGAATAAAGCAGCTTGTTCAGACTATCGAGAGATTCAAGAGGTCGTGTGACTATCAATGCCACAAGGGCCTTTTGTCTTTTTTCTTCAGCTGATTCTTCTTCTCCTTCAACAGTGATGTCAGAACAACGAACCTGTAGAAGAGTTTTGGCAAGATCACCTGCTATATATTTTAGCTCATCTGGTGATGCTCGAATAAGCATCTCAGCAACATCAAGAGCCTTTTCAACCTGGAAACAGGAAGCAATTACAAAAATTGTAAGATAGGTCACTCATATTCCAATTTCTGACTAATTAATGGGTGAGATTTGGCAACAGTCAGAGACAAGAAAAAACCCTGCAGAAACTTCAGGAATTGGTTCACCAACATCAGACTATACATGCAATTACTTCATAATTTATATGATAACCCACCAGTGTAAACTATAGATCCAGTATTGTAAAACATATATAAGAAGGAAGCGTGAAGATTAATAATAAGTGATGATCTTACACCCTCAGCATCATCAGATTTTCTTAGCGCCCCAACGACATCAATCAACTGCGAGAATGTTCTTTTCAAATCTGTGTCATCATCTTCTAAGTCATATGGTTGCAATGAAAGGTCACTTGAAGTCTCAGAGCCATCACTTGCAACATCACTGTCATCTTCATCAAGTGCCGATTCATTACATAATGTAGCTGGATCAATAACCTCGTCTGGATCAATTAAATCAAATGCATGTTCCTTCTTCTTTCTGGCTGTCGAGGTATTACTAACCCCACTATCTTTATTTTGAGCTTCATCTCCACATGACATAGTAGAACTTTCTCTTTCATCAGACTTTTCAACGAAGGGATGCCCTACGGTTGAAAGAGGCCCTTTAGCAGGGGTTGCTAAGCCAAAGTCCCAATCAATGTTCTCTTCCTGAATACTATCATCAAGATACAGAGGATTTTGAGGGTCTATAATTTTGGAAAATACAAAAGCAATGCTGGCTGCCATTTTGCGAATCAAATGAACAGGGCTCTCCAACCTACCTGTCAACCATTCAGAAGTTCAGTTTGGTTGATAATTAAGAGGTAAAGTAAGCAAAATAATTTCATTAAGAAAAAGATCACCGGATCGTACAGCTAATTCCCTGAAGAATCAAATGCAGCACATCCTTTGTTGCATCAAGATCTTCTTTACCCATCTTCTCCAAGCAAAGACCTAAAGCAGCAGTTACATCTGTATCCCATGTTAAGGCGTAATAAAGAAATTTATACAATATGATGGAAGTTTTCTAGGACAATTTAAAATTAGAAGAGACTGAGCAAAAACAAGCAAGCACAAAAGAATTAGTACTTAGACTCCAAAATTGATGCAAAGGATACATGCTTGCTGCTCAGTTGGGGATGATTGCACAAATTCCTTTTTAGACCATGCCACCGCAAGATGCTGCACAGTCTCTGAGAGACCACGAGCATTATAAGATTTCAGCAACAGATCACTATCTGGGGGGCATTCAAGCACAGCAAAGTGAAGAATCCATCTTAGGCAACTGGTTGGAAATACTTTCCAAAGTAAAAACTTCTCTGCAAAAGTGAACCTGGAAACATGAAAACAAAGAAGTATTGTGGTATTATCTGCCTTAAGAAAAAACACATCTTTGGAAACCAACGAAGAGTTATAGACCGATACAAATATTCGAGTGAAGAGTACAACATTCAAAGAGTTCTTATGAGGAAAAGTCAGCTACTTGCATAACAGGCTCATTTTCATTTAAAGTTAATCTATCGTGTAACTGAAAGAGTGATAATCTGCATGACAGTGGTGTCAACTACAATCACTGAAGTCTGAATCAGGGTGCTGATACATCACGAAAGAGGCCAATGCAGTTTAACCGGAGACCTCCAAGCAGAAACCATTATGGTTATCTATTATATACCTGATGGAACTTTGACGCTTAAAGATTTGACCAAAGAGTAACCACAAGGTCCAGTAACCCTCAGCATCATTAACAACTTTTACAGCTAGTTGATGTAAGAGTTCTTCAGCTATTCTTTCCACAGAATGAGAATCATTTACTGCCTCCATGATCTTCAACCAGAAGCGAAAACCAGATTTTGACTCAAGTCTTTCACTTATGGCCAATTTAGAAGTTGATGACAAGACGCTCTTCACAAATCCAAGAATCCTTGGTATCAGCTCACTTAACAACACATCTGCAGAAAGAAGAATTGCTACTTTATACAGATCAAAATAATATGCTGACTCCGAGAACTTCATAATTCAGACTCTGGGAGTTTCATATACCAGTAGATCCTCGGCGACAAATGCGAGCACACGCTTCCCCAACAAAAAGAATTGCACCACCAGAATGGATATTATTGACAACGGCTAACTTATCAACTGCATCCGAATCCCACTCCTCTACTCCATGGAGAAGTTGAGTGATAATTGTTTTGAAGAAAAAACTAGAAACTCTAGTAAAGGATTAAACAGATCAAGAATGAAGTTGAATATCCTAAAAACGTAAACAAATGATTTTCCTTGTTGTCTATCAATTTCTCAGTTGTAAGTTGTAGCTCAGAAGATCATAAATTGTATTGTTACAGCTGCTGTATTCGAAAGAATCAAAGAAAGCATCCAGATATAGATTCCGTTAGATGAAAGCATGAAAGCAGAACCAGTAATTACATCTAAAGATTCAACATAAGGATACTGTGGTGAAAAAGAAGCTGGAGCTCCTCGTCTTGCTTTGTCAGGAATAGATGTAATAAGTTGTGCGGCCCTTGGAATAGCCTCCTTGAATTGTTTATGGCTGATATCTTGAAATTGATAACCCTTAAATTCTCTGACCATTTGAGTTACCATATCATTCTCTAGCAAGCAAAGTACAAGTAACCTACCAAAAAATTCCATGAGAGAATTTCAAATTTCTAGTATAATCAAGCACCCTTAAGAAAGGATACAATTACTGAGGAGTGCTATCTCGGCGGTACACTAGAAGTACTATAGTGTACGACACAATGGTTTAAGCAATAAAGTCAAATAGAAATGAAACTCATACGAATAGGAGGTAACTCGTAATTTAGGAACTGCTATTTGCACAAAGAAGCAAAGATATGCCAACCTTGAAGATATACACTATTCAGGGTCACAAATCCAAATAATACTTCAAAACTTTATATAACTCAGATCAAAGGTCAAGTTTTACAAGTGCTTTCATTGGACTACTAAGCGTCAACTAGAGTCAAGACAACAGAGAACAGCATTCTTAAATTTATGCTCTCCTGTAGTACGGAATTAATCCAAAAACCAGGGGACAATCGATATGGTTTGAAAAATAAGGGATTATAACAGATAAATATAAACGTAAACTAATTAAGAGGTATCATGAGTCAGCTAGTTTCATGACAATTACCTCTCAGCATTTGAGCACACAGCACTTGAATCATGAATGTCACTTTTACTTGGCTGCAGACAAGGAACCAATACCTGAACTATCTCAGCGGCACAACCATTTAAAAAGAACACATCATACACATGTTTCCTTGCAGAAGTTGGAAAGCAGGTTAGCCAATTGGAAGCAATATCTACACACAAGAAATGTCTTTCAGAATAAAAAAGAAATGAAACTGCAATATATGTAATTCAACCAACAACAAACTCTACGTATAAGTTAACAAATTGCATGTGCTTAAGCATTTACAGTAAAAGGATGTCATATTGATAAGAGATTCATAATACTTGAACAAGAGGGTAAGATATATGTGTTCAAAGAGAAGAAAACTCACATCTTCATACCATGCAAACAAGAACATTTAAGATTGTCTGAGAACTACGTTTTTCAAATAACCTATATGGATTAGCAACTAAATACAACAAGGCAGCATTTTCCCTGCTTTAGCAAGCTTTATGAGAAATGAAGTGTCTCAGCAACAATGCAAAGTACTATTGTCTGAAAGCATGCCACATGTTTCTGAAATGACAAACTCAGATTGGATAATTCTGGTTCTTGTTTGGAAGTTTTGGGACAACTGGGTCCCAAAAAATTGGGACCACATATCTTATGGAATCGCCATTACACATAAAAAAAAATCGGGACTACCAGGTCTGGACGTGAAAAGAATCATTTACATGAGATCCAATGTAAATAACATGAAATTAAAGAGAATTTTACCATATAACAGAACTCGAGCAAAGGCAAGAAAGGCAGAACCCTTGTAGAAAATATTCCACCACTGAGTTTTTTCTTCTTCACTGGAAGCTTCAACACTCCATAACTACCCAAAGAGAGAGCAATAATCATTTTCTTATCATTTCTTTTGTGCTTAACCATGTTAAAACCAAAATAAGATTTATAAAAAGCGTACCTTGTCCCGATATTTCTCATCAAGACCACCTACATTGTCCCAATTTATAAATCAAACAAATCAGTTCACACACTCAATATTATTATTTATATTTAAATTCATTTATCAGGTAATTAATTTCACAGTTTGGTCAATTTCATCAACCTGATAGAAAATGGGGTTCAACTTGGAAGATATGAGAAGCGAGAGAGTAAAGAGCAACTATGACTTCATCGATGTTCTTGGCATCATTAATGGAGGCAATGGTCTCCCCAACCTTCTCCAGTACTCTTCTTTCCATTTCCCTTTTCTTCTCCACTAATTCTTTTCCTTCCATGGCTTCTAACTATGTTGCACCGGTATGGATAAGGATACCTTGTAAGAACTATAACCCGTAACATGGATACTGGTATATACACATTTATGCATAAATATGCACAGGTAATACAATACTAGCAACTGCTGCAAGCAATACCTGAGTAGATAATCTCCTTGTGTAACACGCTACCCACGTATATATCTCCTCATCTGTTGATAACCCTACCGCTCTGTAAGCTAATCACACAAACAAGTTTACTTTAGTCGCTTAGAATCATGTCGACAATTACTAAGTTCTAAACTACAATTCTTATGCAAGATTGGTTCTAAGTCATCTCCGAATCCAAATGCAAATGCTCAACAGCATATAATTTTCCAGAGAACATAAACTTCCAATCCGCACTTTCCAAGAATGGTAAAAATTCAGTCACAATACCAAAATCATAATGCCATTTACAGACTATAATGCAAGTGATGAAAATTCTTTTATGCAACCACTGTATTTAGGCCTGGGAACGGGATTGAATCCCGTTCCACAGGATCCCGCGGCGAAGGGATCCCGTCCATAGGATCTGAAGCAAATACCGTGTGTTGGTGGTGGAAAATACCGAGTGTTGGTGGTGGCGCGGCGGCGGCGTGAGAGAGTGGAGAGGTGGTGGACGTCTGTGTGCGGTGCGTGCGTGCAAGAGAGGGAATACCACGGTGAGTAGGTGACGATTTGAGCGAGAGAGGAAAGAGAACGCCGCGGTGGAGCGGCGGCGATTTGACAGAGAGAGTAGAGAGAGAGCAGGTCGGAGTTGTTGAGGAAGAGAGGTGAGAGTTGTGAGTAGTTTTTTAATTTGTGGTTGTAACATATTTCTTCCCTTTTATTTTGGCCCATAGACTTTCTTAAATTCTAAAACTATCCCAATTTCTTTTTTATTTTAACATATAACTCCCTTATGTAAAAAAAAAAAAACAAAAAAGAGACAACATTCTGTTTTTGACGGGATTCCCCCGCGGGAATCGAAAACGGACTCCCGGACCCGACTCGTGGACGACGGGAATTCCCGTTCCCGGTGGCTTGGCGGGAAATCTTGCGGTGGGAGTTTTTTCCCGCGGGAAGGGACGGGTAAGGGAAATTTCCTTACCCGTTTTCACCCCTAACTGTATTGCTGACGTGGGGCAACAGATTATTCAGATTTAATACAAATTTAAGTTTTTCTATAATTAGGAAATAACCACCTCAATTACCCCATCTCAAGTCTCAACCGTGTTCAGTAGTGGTAACCACGTCAGCAATACAATTGTTGCATGAAATAATTTCTCGCAAGTTGTGGCGTTTTCTCAACAAATTGCCATCCCTATCGCCACCCCTACCATTTCGCTTATAATCGAGTTTTATGCTTCAAATGGCACAAAAATTACAGTATCTTAATCCAAATAGAGGCAGCAACATCAAGGAATTTACGGGAAAAGACAGGGCCCACCAAATTCCAGTTTCCTTTACTTGCAATTTTAGATCAAAGTATGAAAATCAACACTAGTAGCAGTCACAAACACTTACAGAAGGATCTAGAACAATTCAAAAAAACATTTGCCCCAAAGCATGTAAATTAGTACGTAGGTTTTGTATGCACAATACCTAATTTAGTGGCAAAGAATCAGCTTGTGTATGTTTGGGTAGAAGAAGGATAAGAGGTGGTGGCGATTGAACGGTGGTTATGGGAGGAGTGAGTGACGGCGGCGAAAAATGGCCTTCGAAGTAAACCGGTAGCGCGACGACTTTGAGGGTATTTTAGGAAATGTGTTGCAATTTGCTTTTCATTTTTATATTGGTAGGGTTTTTGGTAGAAAGACCCCCTATGTTCTTGAAAACAGGCAAAAAAGACCCCTGTGTAATGGAAAGAAGCAAAAAACCCCATGTGTATTTAAAATTTAAATACACGTCAGATTACCCCCTTTTAAGAGAGAGTGAAACTCAATTGCGAAAAAGTGAGAGTGGACATGGATATTTTCCTTTAAAATAACTTTTGTACCCTTATTCTCAATGAGCCAATAGCAATTAGCAAAACAACCCCTCATATTATGTTAATAGACAAATAACACCCCATGTTTTTTTAATAGCTAAATAACCCTTTAAAAAGAAAAAACTTCAAATAACTCCTTTCATATTTAAATAATAGCAAACTTCCCACATTTTCCAAGAACTTTATGTACTGTTTCCACTATTTTTTAAGGTGTATTTATAAATTCTTTAAGAGTTTATTGGCTAGACTCCTATTTCCAGTTACACTTTTTTTTTTCTTTTAGACTTAAACACACAACAAAAAATAGAAGTTAAAATAGCTGGCAGAAGTTAAAATAGCTTATAGAAGTCATAACAAATAGAATTTAACATTCAATATTATTGAAATATGTCATTGTTTAGAACATGTTAAACACTATTTTTAGTGTCTATCAATCATTAAAATACATAAAAATAAAAAAATGACACAAGTAAAAAAATCATGAATATGAGGTGTTATATTATGAACACACCTAAGTGAAGTGTTTTTAAACATCCAAATATTTAAGTCTTAAACACCAAATACTCAACGCACAAGCGATTACGGTTACAAAAGTGATAGCTAATGAAGTTTAATAGATTAATGAAGTTTAATAGCAAAAACTAAAAAGCTAACCCCCCATATATCTTCCTATAGAACACAAAAACAGAGCCTCAATATAAAAAGAGAATCCACAATGAATTAATTATTTCATAATATAAAAAATAAAGGATCATAACACAATTAAAGAAACACATATATAATAAGCTCATCCAAACATGATTCCAGAATTCCAGAGTTCCATTTAGTCTTATAACAATCTATCAAACCTAAACCATATAAAACAATTTATCAAAAACTTTATCCAATAATTTACGCAAATCGCAAACAAAAGCTCAACCACAAATCGATGCAATTTTTAGAAATTAAACATTCAGAACCTCATGTTTAAGTTATTAGAAACTATTATTAACCAGATAAAAAAAAAGGAAGAGAGAAAAAACCTTTGAATGTGTCAAGAAAATTCTTACCCAGTGGCCAGCTTGAATGTGGAGTCTTGGAATCAGTCAAGAATACAAGCTTGGTGTTTCTAATTGTTCGATTCGACCAAGTTAGGTTAATTTTGTGCTTGTCGGATAACCAAAGGGCTTGTGAGGAGAGAGTAAAAAACGATTTTTAGGCCATAAACGGACTCTAAGAAGAGATTTTTGGTCTGCAAATTAATGGTGTTCTCAGAAACCCAATTTCTGGAAAAGGAAAGGGGGCGAATGGAAAGGAGATGTTAATTTTTACTTGGGGGCAAAGTAGACATTTCATAAGAAAATTCATTAAAAAAAATTGAAAAGGGGCAGTGAGCTACTACGTTTATAACACAAGGGGGTTTTTTTTTAGCCTCTTTTATTTTCACAGAGGGTTCTTGCCTGTTTTGCATAACACAAGGTTTTTTTTTTTTTTTGCTAGTGGCTCTTTTATATTTGGTAAAAAATTATTACTTTCGGTTTCATAGATTCAAGTTTTTCTCATCACTTTTGGCCCAAACAAATTTGTTAAAGAAAGGTAAACACTAAACAATCAACTTCACGTCTTTTGTTTTTCTTGATACATAGGAGGGGACCGCTAGAAACAAACAGAAAATAATCTTAACCAGTCGGTAATATGGCGAATGCTTATTCTCTCACAGTGTCGTAGAGAAGGTAAGCAGCAACGGATAAATGAGGATGATTGGGGATTTGAACTCCATACAGATGAGAACGACCATTATGAGCAAGCTTATCGGCTACAATGTTTATTTCACGGTTACTAGGTTGAAAGGTGCAAAATTGAAAGTTATCAGTTTGCGACAGGGAAATTTTATGGTTTGGTCCCTTAAGTTGGCTCTAGCTCGATTTTTGTCCCATAAGTTGGCAGGCCTTTATTTTGGTCCCATAAGTTGGCACTCTTCCGTGATTTTAGTCCCACCACCAGCCCTCCGCCCCAAACCGCCGTGAAATGCATACGTGGCACCCGTTGACTGTGACTTTACCTATTTTGACCTGCTTTTTGGGCCCACATCTACACATGGCATCCATGTGGAAAAAAAATAAAAAAGAAAAAGCAAAAACATAAAACACCTCACATTTATATATTATCTAAAATCATTAAAAACTTATTGTATAATTTCAATTTAATCAAAATGTGAATTTGTTATACTTATTAAATTTATATTTAATACTAAATATTATAAATTTATATTTAATACTAAATAGTATAAATTAATATATATTTTAAATTGTACTTATTTAAATATAAAAACTTATATGCAATTTTAATTTAAAAACTTAATTTCTATAACTAACATATTTAACAAAAAACAGAAAAAAGAAAAAAATAAAGAACAAAGAGATGGGTTCAATTGCGCTTATTTTCCCTTCACCGGTCACCACCACCCGATCACCACCGGTCACCACCACCGATCACAACCGATGACCACCACCAATCACAACCACCATCACAACCACCAATACCCATCAAAAAACAAGACAAAAAGAAAAAGAAGAACAAGAAAAAAATCCCCCGCTTCCACCTCCTCCGCCGCATCACCGGTCAAACCCCCCACCTCCACCTACTCCACCGCATCTCCACCACAGATCCGATCACAACACCTCCCTACAACACTTTGTTCGCAACACACACCGTAACCTTCGTCTTATCGCCCACACACCGACCACCTCCTCCGCCGCATCTCCACCACATATCCGATCACAAAATAGGAAAAAGAAAGAAAAAGAAAAACAAAGAAAAAGACGGGGCACGCACTGTCGGAGTAGCGGTGCTTGTGCCGGTCGCGGCGGCGGGACTTCTGGTCGTCGTTGTTGGAAGGGAGGTAGCGCTGCAGTGGTGGTGATGGTGGGGCGGAGGCGGTGACGCCCATGGCACGCGCTGTAGGAGTAGCGGTGCTTGGGCGGGTCGCGGTGGCGGGCCTTCTGTGGTCGGTGGCGGGCCTTCTGTGGTCGAGATATGATTGGTCGTCCTTGTTGGAAGGGAATTAGCGCTGCAGTGGTGGTGATGGTGGGGCGGAGGCGGTGACGGTAGAGGCGGTGATGATGGTGGAGTGCGGTCGTATACTGGTGGGTTGGGGGGGTCAGTAATTAGGGTGGAGGGACAGTGATGGTGGAGTCCGGCGGTGATGGTGGAGTGCGGCGGTATACTGGTGGTGGTGGTGTTTGTGGTGGGGGGGGGAGTAATTAGGGTAAAATATTAATTTTGAAATTATTAATATATGTATGTATATATTCTGTTAATTAATTATATTCTATATGTATGTATATAGGCCACTAACAAGAAACCCCCTTGTGTTATGGAAAAGAGGCAAGAAATCCCCCTATGAAAATAAAATAGGCAAAAACACCCCCTGTGTTAAACAAATCATAGCACACTGCCCCCCTTCTCTTTCTTTATACGTATTTTCTTTCTTTATACGTATTTTCTTTCTTTATACGTATTTTCACCAAAAATGACTCATTTACCCCCAAATTAAAAAATAGGCATTTCTTCTCCCACCATTTTCCCATTTTATATTTATGCTTAATTATTTTAAAAAAATATATTGGATTCTTGAACGCATCTAATTATGTTTACTGTAAATTTTAAAATTAACTTATTCTAATATTTAAATGAACTTATATTTTCGTAATATTTATTAAAATATATAAGTACTTTAATAAATTAATATAATTAAATGAAAATTTATTTTTTTAATTAGTGAAATCCAAAAAAAAAGTGAAAAATGTCATCTTCCCCAGAAATAATTTTTGGCAAAATTATTGGGCATAAATAATAATTTTCTCCTTTTTTTACACCAGAAATAATTTTATGTAAAATTTTGTTATATTTCATGTGAGAAACTTCTATGAGTTTTCTAAATTTGTACTACTTTAATTGTACGTACAAGTCCAAAAGAAAATTTACATTTCAAAATATTTTAGAAGAGATACATTTCAAAATAAGAGTTTTACCGACAATTTTTTAACAATACCAAAAAATTACAGCAAAAAATGTAGGCAAAAGTGCATAAGTTTTTTGAAGATGGATAATTTGCAATTATGTCGAAATTATATGGACTTATTTGAAGTTTTTAATTTTTAGAGGTTATTCAGATAGTTTGCTAAATTATTGGCATTATTTGTCTATTATCATAATATGAGGGATTGTTTTGTTGCTTCTTTTCATTTCACAGGGGGTTTTTTGCCCGTTTCAAATGACACAGGGGGGCTTTCTGCGAAAAACCCAAGTTATTTTATAAGAGAATATTAATTCTCACTCTCACTTATTGGCAAGTGTATCACACTCTCGTACAAAAGGGGGTTATTTGCTACGTATTTCAATACACTGGGGGTTTTCTGCTTCTTTTTATTTCACATGGGGGTTTCTTGCCTGTTTCGAACAACACAGGGGGGCTTTCTGCCAAAAACCCTATGTATATATATATATATACTAAGTATTTAAGTTTATGAAAATATTAAAAAAGAATATGAATGTGTTTTAAAAATAACTTTTAATTATTTTTTTTCCACATGGATGCCATGTATAGATGTGGGCCCAAAAAGCAGGTCAAAATAGGTAAAGTCACAGTCAACGGGTGCCACGTATGCATTTCCCGGCGATTATTGGCGGAGCTATGGTGGTGGGACTAAAATCGCGGAAGAGTGCCAACTTATGTGACCAAAATAAAGGTCTGCCAACTTATGGGACCAAAATCGAGCTAGAGCCAACTTAAGGGACAAAACCATAAAATTTCCCTGACTCAATCAAATTGTGTTGCGGATGATTGTCATGTATTTGCTCTATAAGAAAGTGTACAACAACTTTGGAGTCGCATGCAAGTGTGACATGAGGGATATTTCATTGAACAGTCACCAAAAGAGCGTAATAAACTTATAAGCTCCCCAAATTATGTTGTAGAGATGCTTCCATGCCCAAGATTTGTTGCAAAACCAAATAATTCCATCAACATTTAGTTTTACGATACCAGGTTTTAGACCTTAGACGAGTCCAACTAAGACTTTGTGAGATCTTGTTTTTGACAAGATGTTGTAGCATGAAAATATTAGTCAAAGCATTTGCATCATTATTCATTGTTTGGCGAATGCAGTTGGTTGCACGGAAGGGATGAGCCCACTATTCTGAAGTTTTTTTTACAGCGCCAACTTCATATTTTCTAGTAGAATGGGAAAAGTGTTTAGCCCAAGATGGATCTTGGATGGAGACGCGTTATTCTTATAAAGATTTTCAAAAGGCTAATCACGAACCCGAAGTGATGTTTGAAAGAAGCGTTGGATGTCTTCTGTAGTAAGAAGATTAACTTATGTCTTTAAGAAACAGATTAGTATCAATTTGGGATTCTTTTTAAAACGAATGTGTAAACTTTAGATGACAATGCATATGCATTTCTTAAAATTTTAAATTCCCTATTATTGAGGGATATTTTTTTAGACTTGTTTAAGATAAAAATTGATCAAAGATAAAACTATAATTTTTTATGGTTTCGTATTGGCGTTATCTAGTATATTTAAATATTCGATGCCTAGATAAATCTGTGTGTAATTTCATTCCCATATTTTATGGATGGATATATCTCTGATACTTTTGTAATTATGTCAAACTCCGGGGTACAGACATTTCTTGTAATCATGGTGAAAAATCGTTGCACAAAATAAAATAATGAGGTAAAAAATGAGAAAACAAAATTTGGTAATGATATCACTTAAAGACACTTTCTTAAGAACGACAACTTCCGCATCATGCAAGTCTCTACAACAAAATTAAATTGATTCTAA
Organism: Linaria vulgaris; assembly: GCA_948329865.1. Taxonomy (NCBI): domain Eukaryota; kingdom Viridiplantae; phylum Streptophyta; class Magnoliopsida; order Lamiales; family Plantaginaceae; genus Linaria; species Linaria vulgaris. Next base: position 83,620,014 of record OX415253.1, read on the forward strand.
GATACAAGCCTAGTACACAACAACAACAACCACCAAGCATGTAATCTTAATAAATTGGGGTAGACTATATGAACCATGAATGAATCACGTCGAGTCGTGAACATAAATGTTCTGCCTACATACGTTTCGATTGACAAGCATATTTTCATTTAGACCTTACGTTCATGCAGGATTCATGTTGCACTCCTCACTTTGTCCATCCAACTTGGATTCGGTGGTTGGCATCTCCGTCTAACTCTCCATCCTTCTGTAGTATAGAGTCTAAATAACGAAAATGAGAACTTCTCGGTATCTCGTAGCCGTCCAACTAAACCGTGTCATTGTTGTTTCTTCGTAAATTTTACTTAATAAATTGCATTTTAAAGAATACATCCACATAGTTTCTTCATGAGTTTAAGTGTAAAAATAAGAATAACAGGATGTTTATTATGTGTTTGTGTATCTTTTTGGACTTGTATGTTTTTATTACACTACTATAAGTATGAATATATGTAAGTTTTATGGAGAAGAGTTGTAATCATCCAATAAATCAATGACCACAACTAGAAAAGTTGCGACATTATATATATACCTTGTGTATCAAAAGATTATAGGTATCCAAACACCATTACTCGCTAATATATAGTTGACACAAATATAAATTAACCAACCACAAATAATAGAATCCAATCTAAACCAGGAAAATTCATTTATAATGAAAAAGTCTACATACTTAAAACCTAGAAATGTACAAGGTCCCTTGAGAGGTTAATTTTTTTTTTTCAACCGATGAATACCCCTCACGGTGACTTGTGCACTTCACAATACTAAAGAGTAAAAACATCAATTTCTCAAACAACTTCTAGCTTATTATCTGCACCAGTTGCTGACACTTGATTTTGCTCCTTCACCACCATTTTTCTCATTTGAAATAACCACTTAATCCAACTTTCAACATAGTCACATAATCCCAAAGCAATATATATCCCAATCCCGCCAACTATTCCATTTGAAATGGAATATGTCAGAGGCATCAAAATGATAGTCACAAATGCTGGCACAGCCTCCTTAATATTGTTCCAATCAATATCTTTTACCACCTTCATCATCAACACACCAACCATCACTAGAGATGGACCTATTGCCCATGGTGGTACACTAATGAGCAAAGGTGTGAAAAATATGGACATACCAAAGTATATTCCAACTATAACCGCGGTTAGTCCAGTCCTACCACCTTCTCTAATCCCAGCCGTCGACTCGATATATGTGGCAATCGGGGAAGTGCCTAGCGTCGACCCCACTATCGTTGCACCCGCGTCTACCATGTAAGCCAAGTATTCCCCTTCAAAGCCCCCTTCGTCGTTGACAAATCCTCCAATTTCAGCCATTGTGTACAATGTGCCAGTAGTCGCTAGCACATCAACGTACAATAACGTGACTAACGCTATCCAAACTTCGCTCTTGTTAAAATTAGCAAAACTAATGGCTCCGGCCGTGGACTCGATTTTGTGAAAATCGACGATATTTTTAAAATAATCATAGCTTGTTTCTCCAAGTGGTGTGTATGGAAAGATTGTGACATCGGTGCCTCTAATCCATGAAATTAATGTAACAAAAAGCATACCATATATCATGCTACCTTTGATTTCTTTCATTAGTCCATAACACATGATAAGAAAACCAACCGAGCCCAACCAAAATGTTGGGCTTTGCATCTTTCCTCCAACACACTCCCCCGTGGCAGGATTCGAGCTTTTGCACGCTGCGATCGTCACCAGAGTTGCCGGGTCAGGGCCCACTAAGCCCAATCCTTGATGGGCCTGTAAGCCCGCAAATGCAATAAACAGCCCAATCCCAGCCGCGGAAGCTAGTCGCACCGAGCTTGGAATGAGACGAGCCAACTTTGCACGAAGCCCAAATACCGCTATGGCAAGAAATGCGCATCCTTCGACTAAGACGACAGCCATGGCGGTCTCGTAAGACATAGACCCGGATCCATGAAAGCCCACCAGATTATAGGCCAGATAAGCATTTGCCCCCATACCGGGGGCCAAGCCCAATGGTAGGTTTGCGAACAAGCCCATTGCAAACGATCCAATCGTAGATGACAAGGCAGTGGCAACAATGAGGTCACTCTTCATCTTTTCGAGGCACTTTTGGTACCCTGCATTAGGCGTGATCATGCAGTCGGGGCTCGCGGTTTGGTTCCGTGGCGTCGTGCAATCGGATATGGAACACGTCCCGCCTGAATCCGCTAGGATCGTCGCATTGACGGAGATAATATATGCCATGGTGAGAAACGTCGCGGTCGCGGCTCGTAACTCTTTGGTGAAGGAGCTCTTTCTTTCTTCCAACTTGAAAAACTTGCCAACTTTGCTCTTTGAAATAGCTTCATCTAAACCTTTTTTCACTGTCCTCCATTCTCTACCCATGACGACGACTTTGCTGAACTTGCTTTTGAGTTTTGATATGTTGTAGAGAGTGTTCGTTATGTGTGACTGTATTTGTATAACAAATGTGTTCAAATCTTTAACGGATTAAGGGTGTTATATATATTAATGTTGTAATGTGGTACATGCGGACTGACTGGCTGAATATGCAGGCGTTACAAAACAAAAAGTAAATTGAGAAACTTTAATTTGTTCTTAAAGCTGCTGATGGGTATAATTTGGCCACCTTCCTTGTATTAGTTTACTAGAATACTTTTTGTACTTTATTTAACTTTATCTATTTTTAACATTAATATCTCCCCGCTAATGGAAGATTTAGGTTTGGCACTAAAGACTTTTGTGACCACCCTGAATTTTATAGGCTACCAAATCAACTAGTTCTGGGCATTTAATTAAGTCTTAATCATTTTAAATCAAGTCTTTGTTGGATAATTCTTTGCTGTGTAGGACCTATTGGTGCCTTAATTTGTCGCATATACAACATGTTTATATATATATGTATTGAAGTAAATTATATATTACCGGAAACGCGTTTATTAGATTATGCGGTTGCATGATAGGTTTGTTAAAATTAATTATACAATATAACTGTAAACAGCATTGTTTTGACGTATGGTGATATGATCAAATTATTACCACAGATTTACATGCTTAATATGATTATAAATGGTGCGATAATTAAAAATTACTCGTGATTATGTACTGGTACGCAAAGAATTTGGTCTACGCCAAACATCGATTCTCTTATGTAATGTTTCTAGGCCTAACGCACTAAAAATGTTTTTTTTTTCTGTCGAAATTCCGTGTTGACAACAATTCCACCAGATTCCACTTTGTCGGTGTATTGGAGAACTGGCTGAAGAAATTTGACCCTGGATCTTTGAATTTTGTTAGATTGTAATCACTTCTCACTAGTCACTATAATACTAATAATTAAGTAGACTGGTGTGGTTTTTGAATGAGTTGAGTAATAAATCAAAGTGACGAGAAGAAATACTTGGTGGTGCATGTACATATGCGAAGATTAATAAAACTAATATTATTTTGGTCTTATTTCGTCTAGGTTACAATGCGCCGAAAAATCGATACAATGAGGCCATACTTAACCAAAATAATGTTATTCTATTACAATGAACGGACTAGCTTGGTCCGTAACATCTATTACATATAAAATGTATAAGATAACGGGAAAAATCCATAAATGGCCAAGTTGAGAGAACAGTCGAACGGGACAGATTCGATGCTCTTTGATGGTCGAATTGTGGGCGTTAAATACTTATGATTTCAGATTGAACTTGGGATCGCGCCAAGCTGCCTACATATCCCATTGAGGGAATCAATACGAACGTAGTTCATTTATCTCTTTTGAGTAACCTTTATTGGGTCGACCCCTAGTAGGGCTGTTTGGTTCACTTGGTTCTGCATTGCCCGACTCCACGGTTTTCATCATATCTCCTTAATGGTTGGTCGGAACTTCGATCCGCTTCTTGATTCGGGACCCTGACTCATGTAGCTTTCAGGACATGTATGGCTTCGATCTAATTGAGTATCGAATTGACTTGGTTCGATCGATGATAGATCGAACTGTGCAAATTCGAGACTGCATTGCGCGATTTCACGATTTCAATCATATCTCTCTAATGGACGATCGAAACCTTGATCTGCTTCTTGATTCGAGATCCTGACTCATGTAGCTTTCAGGACATGTATGCTTGATCTAATTGAGTATCGAATTGACTTGGTTCGATCGATAATAGATCGAACTGGCTTTCGTTCGATCTATCAATGTCGAATGGACTTGGATTCGATCTAAGGCTTCTTTGTCCGTCCCCCTTACTTGTAAGGAGCGGGGGGGTATATATAGGCATAATTAGAGGGGCTTAAATGTAATTTTGGGCTTAGATTGAATTGAGGCAGTTCGATCGAACTCACGAAATTCGATTTACTTTTAGTATCGAATAGTGCAAATTCGATACTAACCTACGTAGCTCTACTATTTTGAGCATAACTTTCTCTATGGATCTCCGAATTGCATTCCGCTTGTTGTGTTGCAACCTAGACTCATGTGGCTTTCCAATGACATATTACTCAATGTCTAATTTGCTATAAAGATATAATGGTGAACCAAATACGGGTAAGGTAGCTTTACCTTTAAGCCTTTTCGACACTTATCGATCAGTTTCGCTCCATCGTGGCTTCTTCCTGACATAACACATTATGTCACACCATTTAGTCCCCCAGTTTGAAGTGTGATTTTGAAACATAAGCATACTTCAAACTGTAATGAAGTGCTAGAGTCGTTTTGCCTCAGTCTTGGGGTGATTAATGCCATTATGCACCAGTGCAGCTTACCGAATAAGCCCGTATCATATAGTCCCATCATTTAGAAGTCGATCTTGATTCAAAAGCGGGTGCCAAATTATAAAAATCTTGTTTGCCTTTTGTTTTGGGGTATTTTCGCCTGCTAACTTGACAAGTTGATAAAACGTCCCACAACAGACTGATTCATTGTTGTGTTAGAATTAGCTTTGTCATTTACACGCTTGCACTCCAAGCATCACGACACGAGGGATCGGGTGTTCTTAATTTCGGGCTGAACTTGGGATCGTGCCAACCTACCTACATATCCCATCGAGGGAATCAAGTCGAACATAGTTCATATATCTCTAAGTATCCATGATAAGTCAAATCTGCGTTGTTCGATCCATGATAGGTCGAATCTGCATGGTTCAATCCACGATAGGTCAAATCTGTATGGTTCGATCCATGATAGCTCGAATCTAGTGGCTTCGATACTGAGAGCGTCGAATTGGTCTATATCGAATTTAGATGCTCCGATATTGGGTATCTCGAATCAGCTTATATCGAATTTCGATGCTTCGATATAGAAATGGTTGAACTTGATGTGTATCGAATTGGGATGATCGATCGAATCAGGTATATCGAATTCGGGTCCTTTGATCGAAAGATGACTATAGAATCACTGAATTTGATCGATTTGTACGTGTGTCTAGTGTCGAATCAATTAATCCATGTCCGGGGACGGGGTATTATAGACCCCAGCCTGCGAGGCCTGCCTCAACATCGAATTAGGCAGATCGAATAGGTACGGTTCGATCTTCAGGCATAGATCGAATGGGCATTGTTCGATATAGAACTTATTCAGCCTTACCTGCTTGGTCCGGCCCATAATGCTATTATGGGCCTTAAATACTTCCCCCAATCGGGATCCATTATTCGAAAACATGGGTACAACTTTTTGTCGTGTTTTATTTGGCCGAACCATTAAAGATCATATTCAAAATCATTCGTTCTCAGACTATTTGATAGTCATTTCATGTTCGAGGCCGAAAGAATTCGATCTCGCCATTTTGTCAATTTTATGCGGCATCGTACTGCAGAGTTGCTTAAGCATATGCTGCTGATTTAGCACAATATCCCCTTCATTATTGAGGCCTTTATTGCATTTATCTTAATTTTGGCTACGCGTCTTTGCGGTACCTCTTGATGTGCCCTTGCTGTTTGTAGCATAACATCTTTTCTTTACGTTAGTAGGATTTTTGGTTAGCACTTACCATTTCAGGCAAAGTGTTCATCCTTATTCTTCATCTCGTGGGATTTCGGTTAGCCCATGTCGTTGTTTTGACTAAGTGTTCATCCCTTTAGAGCCCTGAAACTTTTGCGTTGAGTTGAATTTCCGCATACCAATACCTATTTTAGCATCCTTATTCGTGCAACAGAAACATGTGTAGTGTGTTGGCAGCCCTTTGTTCGTCTCTTGAATGATATGTAAAATCTCAATTTGGTGTGCCTTTGTACATGTCATGTATTATTGTTTCTCGACTATAGAGTAAATGTATTATAATCTTTTCCAGCGAATTGGTCGCTCAGAAGTCTATCCGCTTTGGTTTATGTATGTAAGCATAGTCTGCTCGATTCTTTTCATCGTTCTAATGCATCTTACTTTCCTTATAACGGATTCTTTTGCCGCCGGTAGGACGACTCTCATTTCTATGAAGATCGTGGTTGAGTTGCAAATTATTGCAGCGCAACTGGTTACATTCATGTCTTTGGGGATTCGGCAATAGTTGAGACTGTGAAATGATTCTACAAGTTCGTTTTCTTGAGATAGAAGATCATTGTGTCCTCTTTGACTTCGTAAGAGCCATTGGAATGATTAGCCACAAGTTGCTAAGTTGTAAAGACCCCCAGGCATTCTACTCATAATGAGCTTGCCATTTAGGTTCTGGCGAGAATAGCTTTGTATTCTACATCTTTGTTGGTCATAATAAAGCTCGGCCCTCGGTGTGCTAGCCATTTTGTTGTATGATCCTATAGAGTGTTTAACCCTCCAACTTTGATTTTTCTCTGTGCACTGATTTTGCAGTTATGTTTGGTTTAGATCTTTATCTATAGTCATGAGATTTTATGGCATACCCTGCCTTCGTTGAGTGCGAATGTGGTGACAATCAAAGAGACGAAGCTGCACCAAGCCGCTTAGAGCGGATTGCTTCTGAATTAATCTACCAATATGGGGAACATGCGAATCTCGAGGCTCGAACGTAAATATTTGTCGTGATATTCTAATTTTTGTCTATTTGGACACTGTGTCGCCTTTGTTCGGATACTCTATTGCATTCGTACTTAACGACTGCTCGCATTTTGTTTATGGCACTTTATGCTTTTACATGTTATTACTCGTTAACGCCAACGGTTAATTTGGCACATGGGTATTCATACCTCCTGAGGTAATGATACCTTTTATAGTAGTCTAAATATGTACTTATTTTGGCAGGTTTATACCGTACCATGTTGGATTGATGTCCATGGTGCTGCTTTGGACACGTTTGCTCCATAACACGATAGATGGACATTTGTCGTGTTGTTTTGGGTAGATTTGCATTGTACCACACTGGATAGATGTCACTAATTTGCTATGTGTAGTCTGTTACAATATTTTGCCTTTCAGGCATATGGATATGTTGTTTGCATCATATTGTTGCCCGCATATGTGAATCCTTTAAGATTTCTAGTTTGTATACGACCACATTGGGCCGATGTCCATTTCTGATATTTGATTTTTTTATCTGACCTCTTCGGGGCAATATTTCATTTTTCATCTGACTGCTACGGGCCAATATTTCATTCATCATTTATCATCATCAGAATAAGTGGGCAACAGGCCTTGAGAGCTGAATTATGGGATAGTGATCCCGATGCTCTAAGAACTGCACTGGCGGAGAAAGAGAAGGCTATGCAACAAGTGAGGGATTACGCCACTCGAGCCGCCAATGACAGGGAAGCGGTGAAGCATGTAGGGGAGGCCATTGAACGGCTCCAATTGCAAGGCACCAATCTTTTGTCCAGTAAGAGTGTGCTGGATAAACGAGTTGCTGAACTCGAGAAAGAGCTGGAGGCCGAGAAAGAGAAAAATGAGCGGGCCGAGGAGATTGGATACGCTCGCGGCCTCAGGGAGGTAAAGGAATTTTACACAACTTTAAGTTGGTATTCTCATATTCTTCCTTGTTAATCTTATTTTGTCATTTAGCAATTTCCTTCGGCACAACAACGGGTGGAGATTGCTGAGGAGTTTCTCCGGAGCAATACCTTTCGAGATATTAGTGCTCAAAGGGGTGCCCGAGAAGCCCAGAGGGTGCTCGTGCTCACTGTGCAACAATTTTACATCACAAAATATGTCTGTGGGCGTTTCAACCCTGATTGGATGGATCTCTCGTTGAGTCCTAATAGAGAAATTCTGTCGCCCGCCGTGAACGATCAGACGGCTTCTCCGAATGAATTTGCCATGTTGCTCGAGAGTGACAACCTCGTTTTTTGGGGAATCTCTCCACCTCCCCCTATGCCCCTAATTATCCTTCCTCCGAGGATGAGGACGACGTCGAACCCTAAAGGCTTCTGTTTTACTTTCTATTTTTATGAAAAAAAATTAATTTGCTTTGGCGCTGCGTCGCCCTTTTATGTTTGAATAATTTGAATAATCACCTTGTTGTCGCACGTTATTCGTGGGGATATACAATGGTTTGTTTGCTTGTTTGACTCGTATCCATTGCCTTTTCTTTCAAATGTTGTTGTTGTTTTTTACTTTATTTTGACAATTTGAATGCCGAACCATATTTGTGTAAGTTTTCTCTTTACTCACTCGCTTTGGGTGGCCCCTATGTCTCCGCAACGTATTTATGAATAATACTTGTCATTGCAGACATATTGTTCATCCCTTTTTTCATTTTTTGGGACTTGCAGTTACCACTTGCCACTTTGGGCAAGTGTGCGTCCCTTTTTTATTTTTCAGGAATTGCAGTAATCACTTGCCACTTTGGATAGAGTGTCCGTCCTTTTTTTCATTTTTCGGGAATTGCGGTTATCACATGCCACTTTGGACAGAGTGTCCGTCCCTTTTTTTCATTTTTCGGGAATCACGGTTATCACTTGTCACTTTGGACAAAATGTTTGTCCCTCTCGAGACCCTAGATATCAGAATTACAACGTCTGATGCTACGGTGTCTAAACAAGCATTTAGTGATCAGAACCTGATCTCTCACAGCAGGCATCAACTCGGCGAACCTCTAAGCGGTACATCGGAAGGAAATGAAGTTCCATTTCCCGAAGGTTGGGCGCAAGCGGATGAGTTGGTGCTTACGGAGGATCAGGTTGAAGAAACCTATGCCAATTTTGCCCGTTCAAAGGGTCTTGTCTTTCGTTTGGAGTCCCCCCAGTCGTCCGCTTAGTAGCAATATTAGGATATACCATTTTGATGATATTATGACTTTTTGTTTACTAAACAATTTTTTGCATGTCACTTTTGTAACGGTTCCCTTAGGAAATCGATTTTGTGTCTTGATATCATAGACTTTTGATCTATACTCTACTGTATAGTTTATCGTATCAATGACTGATTGTAGTCATTTGCTTGATCTCAGCTTGTCTATCGTTAATTGCATATCTACTTAATGCAATTCGTTAATTGCATATCTACTTAATGCAATTCGTTAATTGCATATCTACTTAATGCATTGCATTCTGTTATTGAATCTTATTAATCGAGTATGCTTTTAGGGTGCTGCCTTCCGCGTGTCCCCATTTAAGGTCTAATGCGCTTTTGACATGACGTTTTTGTCGTGCATGAGGAGTGAACTTTGTGTTCGACCGCTTTTGGGGGAAGCATACCTCCGACATGACGCGTTTGTCGTGCATAAGGGGTGAATTTTTGCGTTCGACCATTTTTGGGCCAAACGTACCTCCGTTATGACGCTTTTGCCGTGCATGAGGGGTGAATTTTTGCATTCGACCACTTTTGGGCCAAACGTACCCCCGTCATGACGCTTTTGTCGTGCATGAGGGGTGAAACTTTTGCGTTCGATCGCTTTTGGGCCAAACGTACCTCCGTCATGACGCTTTTGTCGTGCATGAGGGGTAAAATCCTGTTGCTGACCCCATTGATTCATCATTTGGGTTTCTAGCATCATTTATGTAAGACTCCACATGCGTCATTCATATAGATTGATAGAGACATTTTATAATTTGAAAAGGGATGGGCTTGGTTTTTTACCGAGGTGCCTACGTTACCCCGTCTTTGCATGGGACTCAATTTATTAGCCCCTGATCGCAATTGCTTCTACTTCTATGCATAATAGCGTCTAAGATGTTGTACATTCCATGGACGCTTTAGCTTTATACCGGGTAAAATTCTTCGATACCACCTACTGGTAAGATTCTTAGATACCACATAAGGGTAGTATTCTTTAATACCACATATGGGTAATATTCTCTGATACCACCTACGAGTAAGATTCTTTGATACCACATAAGGGTGAGATTCTTCGATACCACCTACGGGTAAGATAGATTATGCACTGTTCGAAGTGCAGTTGTTCGTCCCTGCAGAGGAAGCTCATCTCAGTCGTTGCCTGTAAACAAGATAAGGCATATGTTTTTTTTTTTTTTGGAAATCTGTTAGTATTTTAAACAGAAAGGTAAATGATTAACGTATAAGATTAGGGTTGAAAACTCCCTAATCCTTCTTTCGATGATGTAGGTTTCCTTGGTTGTATCGTGGATTTGATTATTGCTCTTAGCACCACTCATTGTTTGCTTGGGATCGAATTCCATATTGTCAACTTCGTAGTTGTTTCCTCACCTTGATATAGCTACCGAAACTCTTCACGGTTATTTCCCTGTAGGGCCATTCCCTTTATTTGCTATTTTACCTAAACAGACTCTTAAGTGTAAGCGAAATGGTGTTCCCACAGACGACGCTAATATTTTGGTCTTATTTCGTCAAGGTTACAATACACCGAGAAATTGATACAATGAGGCCCGACTTAACCAAAATAACGCTATTCTATTACAATGAACGGACTAGCATGATCAGGAATACCTATTACATATAAAAGGTATAAGATAACGGGAAAAATCCCTAAATGGCCAAGTTGAGAGAACAGTCGAACGGAACAGATTCGATGCTCTTTGATGGTCGAATTGGGGGCGTTAGATACTTATGATTTCAGACTGAACTTTGGATCGTACCAAGCTGTCTACATATCCCATTGAGGGAATCAAGGCGAACGTAGTTCATTTATCTCTTTTGAGTAACCTTTATTGGGTCGACTCCTATTAGGGCTTCTTGGTTCACTTGGTTATGCATTGCGCGACTCCACGGTTTTGATCATATCTCCTTAATGGTTGGTTGGAACTTCGATCCGCTTCTTGATTCGGGACCCTGACTCATGTAGCTTTTAGGGAATGTATGGATTCTATCTAATTGAGCATCGAATTGACTTGGTTCGATCGATGATAGATCAAACTGTGCAGATTCGAGACTGCATTGCGCGACTTCACGGTTTCGATCATATCTCTATCTCTCTAATGGATGATCGAAACCTCGATCTGCTTCTTGATTCGGGACCCTGACACATGTAGCTTTCAGGACATGTATGGCTTCGATCTAATTGAGTATCCAATTGACTTGGTTTGATCGATGATAGATTGAACTGGCTTCCGTTCGATCTATCAATGTCAAATCGACTTGGATTCGATCTAAGGCTTCTCCGTCCATCCCCTTTACTTGTGAGGAGTGAAGGGGTATATATAGGCATGATTAGAGGGGCTTAAAGGTAATTTTGGACTTATATCGAACTGAGGCGGTTCGATCGAACTCACGAAATTCGATCTACTTTTAGTATCGAATCGTGAAAATTCGATACTAATATGCGCAACTCTACTATTTTGAGCATAACTTTCTCTCTGGATCTCCAAATTGCATCCCGCTTGTTGCGTTGCAATCTAGACTCATGTGGCTTTCCAATGATATATTATTCAATGTCTAATTCGCTATAAAGATATAATGGTGAACCAAATACTGCTAAGGTAGTTTTACCTTAAGTCTTTTTAACATTTATCGATCAGTTCCGTGCCATCGTGACTTCTTCCTGACATGACACATTATGTCACACCAAATATGTTTAAATAATATAGACGTAATGAAAGAAAAAATTGACTATTTATTATGTATGTACAAGTGTTTCTATAAAAGTTATGTGAAGCACCAAACTTAAGAGTCAGGTGTTTGGAAGTGAAACTCAACTTTTGTATGATTTTTTTTTTTTTTTTTATATGAGATACGAATACCTTCTTAGATGCATTTTTCATAATATTAAAAGTTCCATATCTCATCAAACTGATTGATACTATTATAATGTCCGGAAAGCAACATGAAATAGAAATAAAACCAAAAGGCAAAAAGGAATCCACAAGTAACATCCGTCGGTATATTTAATGAACTTTCATATTTAAATTAATTAAAAAGGACACAAGCAAAGAAGTGATGTTGAAATTTTATTGAAAGCACCAATAGTAAACACCAAAGTATTCCCAAGTGCGCCACTCCCATGCACTATAAAATGGGAATTCAGCTTATTGCTTGGAGAAAAGCAAGGGAACTTCTAGTGTGTACAAGGCCCTCATGCACATGGGTATGTATGGAGCCCACTTCTCTGAGTGGGGGAGTTGTGTCTGGTGATCCATATTAGACACTAGACAGTTTCAAAATTGCCGAAAAAGACTGAATCATCAATGGAGTGGTAGATCCCCGCAAAGAAGAAGAAAAAAAAATTCATATAATTACTATAATCAGCATATATAGGACAATAATTGTTGCCTGAATTACATCTTTGAGTTTCGTAGAAATTCTCAATTGTGTATTAACTCATTTGCACGAATACAGACATCAAACACAATAATTACAAGAGAAGAAATAACAATACAATTGTAGACTATAGAAGATTGCTCATAATTGCTGAATCAAAAATATGATATTGCATAAGTCGTAATCATTACTTTGCTTAAGTTGAATAGCAAGAAGAAGAAAACAAAATAGTAAGTGGAAATGAGAAATATATATATATATATATATATATATATATATATATATATATATATTCAAGGGAACCTATTCTAAAACTCATAATATTTACACATTGAATTTGACAACTCATCTCAAGATTTAGGGTGTTAAAGAGTTAGACATTTATAAATTTATTATATATAATCTCCAACACGCCCACTCACGTGCAGAGTGTACGATTGTCAGGTGATAATTTTTTATAGGGATAAATGCATTAAACCCCCTGAACTATGTACGTTTTTGCGTTTTCGTCCTTAAACTAATTTAATAAGCGTTTCCTCCCCTAAACTATGCACGTCTGTGCGATTTGCCCCCTGACCGGGTTTTTCGGCTATTTTTGGCCATTTTTGGCCGGAATTTTTCCCCTTACCCGACACATATGTGTTGTACTAGATGTATATTAGTAGTTGATGACAAAAAGAAGGCGGAAAACACCTCGAACGGGGCATATTCTGGCCAAAATGTGATTTTGTCTTCAATGTATTTTAGCCGGAATATGCCCCGTTCGAGGCATTTTTTCTCCTACTTTTTGTCATCAACTACTAATATACATCTAGTACAACACATATGTGTCGGGTAAGGGGGAAAATTCCGGCCAAGAATGGCCAAAAATAGCCGAAAAACCCGGCCAGGGGGCAAATCGCACAGACGTGCATAGTTTAAGGGGGAAAACGCTTATTAAATTAGTTTAAGGACGAAAACTAAAAAACATGCATAGTTTAGGGGGTTTAATGCATTTATCCCTTTTTTATAATTGAGTGGCGATAGGATTCGAACTCAGTACCTCTTGATACCTTTGTCATCTAATTTAAAAGTTTAAAATAATGCACTTATATATTTTCAATAATCTCAAACATATACTACATTTAAAATGTCGGGCACACGTCTCAATTATAATCATACTCATCGCTACGTGTACTTAAATACTTTACACAATTTTTTAGATGAGTACTTGGCATCTACCAAGTATTAGAGAAAGAGACTTGAATTTAAAGTTATTATTCTATACATAAAACTTAGGCTTAAATAATCCCTTTATCCTTTCCGTTTTGCCTTTATTATTTAATTATAGTTGATAGAGCTGCCCTAGAACATCGATTGGTTCAAAAACTTTCCTTGTATCTCGTTACTTGAAAGATTCCCTTTCACTCATTTGTATTACCAACTCCCTTAATATTAAATTAACAAGGTTTATCAATAATTCTAGGTATGGTATTGGGAAGAGGGATGCAGCTAATTAAGCAAAATACAAATATACAAAATAAATTGCTTTTTCAATAGGCCCTTTTATATACATAAATTGCGCCATTCATGGGAATTGTTTATTGCACGCGCATGTTTACTAATAGTTCCTAATGATAAAATTATTACTAGCGCCAGGCCTTTGGAATTATATATATTGCTTCCACAAAAGGGATTTTGCAAGATTCTGTGTTAATTTATTGATTAACTTCATTATATTCCTTGAAATTTTGGGATGCACGAATTTCGGAACTCAAAAGGTGCACCATTGAATTGAAAGTATTTATTTTTGTGATATTCAAGAACTTTAGCCCTCTGTAGCCGAATCTCATCATTACTGTGTACCAGTAGTCCAGTGTACTACGTAGGGGCTTAGATAATAAAATTTGTTTAGGCTGTCTTTATCTTTTGAAGAAAAATAAACAGACAGTGTAATAAAACAATCAACTATTTGCAGGCATATAAATATTTCACTCAGAGACATAATTTTACTTTAAAGAAAGAAAAATGAAGACAGCTATGACCAGTTTATTACGATCACCAAAAAAGATGTTACAAAAGTATATTTTCTCTAGTATTAAATTTTAGAGATAATTCAGCCATGCTCATTTTTATAAAGTATTCTCAAACATAAGAAAAGTTGCATTAAACCACCAACCTATTGATTTGAAAAAGATTAGACCCTTGAGTCCATATTTAAGGGGCAAAATCGCATATTCGTGTCTAAATTGGACGGTCGATTCATAACCCATTAGGCAAAACATTTAAAATTAATAGGTTGGAAGGTTAGTTCTTTTAACCTTCAAATTGACCTTGCTCCTACATTTATTGGGTTTGTCGTCAATTTCACATTATTTCGGTAGCTTGAATAGGTTAAAATGAAGAAGAATATATTTTTATTCATCAAAAAAAAAAAAGAAGAATATATTTTCTACATTTTTTTGATACAAACATACTATTTTTTTTATGATTAATAAAAACATACTTTCAACAGATGGAAGAACAAACAATGGATCTCAAATATCTTGAGGATTTCCAGCATTACACTCAGTGGTCAAACAATCTCTGTAAAAGAATAGGGTCTCTAAGAATCAGATTTCCGTGATGTGTAATATCTCAATCTCAATTGCATTATCAAAAATAAAATTGAACTTACATTCTCAAGAGAAATCGTTCATAAACTTTTGTCCATTGATAAAATTGATTTTAGGGAGAATTACACAAAGTACCCCTCAACTATGGGTAAATTACACAAAGTATCTTTCCTCTTTGGAAAATTACACAAACTACCCTTATGGTAAAAAAAATTAAAATAATTAAGACAACCTTTGAAATTCAAATCATAGCAGAGACTAAAATTCGCAGATAATTTATTTTTTCTTAGATGAAATTATTTGTTATCAATATTTTTTGTCTTTTAAAACGAGATAAATGAGATTTAATGCAATAACTTTGACTTATTTATTGTTTTTTGTGTAAAATAATTGAAGAGTATGAATTTACATTCAATAATTTGAAATAAAAAAATTACGAAAAATCAATCATACCGGTAATTTGTGTAATTCCCAAAGAGGGGTACTTTGTGTAATTTACCCATAGTTGAGGGATACTTTGTGTAATTCTCCCATGATTTTAAATCGATCATACGGGTAATTTGTGTAATTCCTAAAGAGGGGTACTTTGTGTAATTTACCCATAGTTGAGGGGTACTTTGTGTAATTCTCCCATAATTTTAAAACTAACTGGACAAGCCTGAGTATATAAACTATTGCATGAACTTGATCAAATTAAGTAAACAAGTATATCACACACAAGCTACGAGTGGTATTTTTAGTAGAGCATAAACAAAATTTGCTCAGTAAAACATAGGTAATCTGATAACTGGTAATATTACAACAGCGAATATACCTCTAATTTAAACTCTTCAAGTAGACTCAAAAGTTATAATTTAACACAATATTCAAACTTATCAAGTGGTCACTCTTCTAGCAGCTCAGTTATTCACTCTCAATACAAAAATTTCATTTCTTTTCCTTAGCTATATTTAAAACGAGAAAATAAGCAATACAAACATATTAAGCTAAAAAACAATGGGTTCAAAATACATGCACTACTTGGCTGCAGATAGTTTTTTGGTCTTTTTGTTTCCTTTCTTTCTGGAGCCACTAGCCTCCGCCCCTTCCTCCTCTTCGGCCTTTTGTTCCGCCTCCAAAATAGCCAACTATAAACATATAATACGTATTCCCATGTCAATATGTTAGATTGAGCAGCTCTAATATATAATGTGTGCATAAGCAAATTTTACCTCGTCAAGTATAGGCTTGAGCTCCCTGTACCGAGTTTTAGCAAGATCGAATCCATCTTTACGCAGTTCCTATAATGCCAGGTAAATGTTACTTAAAGGGAATATTATGTGTACCGTTAAGAAATAAAAAGGTAGAAATGTGGTTTTGTAACCAATTCAAGAATAGCAACAAACAGAACAGACCTTGCCAGTGTGTTCTGTATGTTCATATGCAGCCATTTGCCAGTACATATTAGTGCGTTTGTAGAAGTCTTTCAGGGATTCTCCAGGCTTTACGAAAAAAATAAAAAAAAATGGAATCAGTTATAGATAAGAAGCTCCCCAATCATTTGGATTATAGGCTTTGGTTTTCGTTATGCTGTTTATCATAACAATAACAATAAGCAAGGATCGTTAACGTAATTGTAAACCAAGCACCAAGGCAAGGAATACCGTAGGTGTTCTTTGTGAATCAGAAAGACCCAGACTGGCTCTGATTTGCTCAATCCTGCCTCGTTTCTCTTTCCTCCGAAGGCTTTTTCCTTGTCCCTTTATTATAGCAACGGCATCTCCCATTTGCATGGAGGTGGCAGCCCCGTGCATGGCCTTCATAGACACACAAGGAATTTTGATATTAATGAGAGCAGAGTAATATAGTACAAACATCGTTGAGTTCTAAGATGAGAAAAACACCTCCAAGTCACCATCTTCATCACCAGATTCTTCACTTTCATCTTCACTTTCGTCATCTTCATTTTCGCTATCATCCTCGTCATCCTCGTCGTCATCTTCATCTTCATTTTCAGAGGATTCAATCCATTCCGATTCTGACGCCTGTATAGAGTAAGAGATTAAGAACTCTAGAAACCTATAGTAAATAGAGATGTTACACTTAAATTTGACAAGACAGTTACTCAAGTCTAGAGTACGTGATAGTATCAATTCTTGTTAGAGCATGTTTGATTTTAAAGATTATATTAGATAAAATTGATACAAGTAAGAAAGACAAGATAAGATAGAGATACTCAATATATTGTATTTGGCTTATTAAACTACATTGTCCAATCCACAAACTACAACTCCAAGCTTCAAAAATATTGAGCTTGAGGTATCCGGACGAATCGGGAAAAAATTGAAATCAAACATGCAATAAAGTTCAAGTTATCAACAAGTTTCCTTCAACCATGCCAATTAAAAGCAAAGGGGTAATAAGCCGTTGCATTTCAAGTTAACTATGAAAAGTAAAGAAATAGTCATTCAAAGAACAGATGCAGTCTACAAATTTCAACATCTGGGGACACAATAGATGAAGAAAGATTCATGAAGAGAAAAGATTACTTTCGACGCAGCAGAGTAGATAAACAAACCTGTATTACACACTTCCACTCGTCCAATTTGCTAAGATTAAGTGTATAGAGGTCATCTAATGTGATTTCTTGGTCTTTACTTTCCATCATGCCCCCATAAATATATAAGGTATCTTTCCCGACAACCATACAGGAATTGATACGTCCACAAGGTTTCACTATCTGCATATTAGATTGAGTCAGTTACCAGATAATCTTGACTATATTAATAGTAAAGTCAAAGAATAGCAATGTAATAAAGTCAAAATAAACATGACACGCCTTGAGGTTTTAATTAATATCATAACATTCCCTTGTGGTTTGCAGATACTTGTCACGTATGTTAAACTATTAATAAAGGCAGTTCGGGCTAGTGATGTCAGCGCTTTACTTTCCAAGGGACTTTATCCAAACCATACCAAACAACAAAATTTATCTAAGTAGCATTAATTAATTTTAAAATTGGAACAAATTTAAAAAGAAAAGACGGAAAAATGAAGAAGTAGTTGACAGAAAAAATTTGGGAGGCAAAATAATACTGCTGATTTGAATCACCGCACTAATTCAGGCATGGTTGGTAATTCAATGCCCCTGTTCATGAAGACAGGAGGAATTCACACCTGCAATTCTAGACCGGCCGCTCACTCGAGCGATAAGTTTTATACTGAAGATTTCAAAAAAGAATGTGGTGAATATTAAGTCATCGGTGTAACCTATAAGCATTTGACGAGATCTATAAACCATATTCACTGCGTATTTTTGTTATTTAATTTCTGAATATGTTTTAAATTTCATATTCTTTTTAAACTTGATCAAGGATTGCAAAAGTCTGCAGAAAACTAGCAAAGTTTAACTGTCTAACAACAGAGCATGTGCCTGTAGCGCATTAATAATTTTTTAAACCACGGGGAGTTTGCAATATCATGCCAAATCTTAGGGGGTGCAGATGATACTAATCCTCAAAAACGTAGAATCAACTATTCAGTACAACAAACCTCTGGTAAAGTGGAATCTTGTACAGAAACGGTCTTGCTAGATTGACGAGGTCTCCCATCAGATCCAGAGGCTTCCTTGCTATCAGCAATTGTTAACTTTCGCTTTGCACTAACAGATATATTATTTATGTCACTCTCAAGTTCCATATCATCATTGTCGGAATTTTCATCCTCAGATGACACCATATTATATTTTTCTGGCAATCTCTCCTTCATCTCGGCATCCACATTATCAGCCTTTCCATTAGAATCCTTCTTTAGCTGCAAAGGCATTTAATCATATTGAGTGCTTTGAAACAATGGACAGTAAAACAGACAGTTGGGTTAAAGAGTATAAAATAAACAGGATTGCAAAAGGTAGTGAAAGATATCCATATCCATGACAATGCAGTATTTAAGACATTCAACTGTAGATCTATAATGCAACAGGCTACGAAGATTACCTTATCTTTTGTTGCCTTCTCCTTGCGCAGCTCTAACGGATACCTTTTCCAAACATAAGAAGTGTTTTCGCTTATTAATTCCTCAGAAAGCAAAGGGGATATTAAAAGTGCCAGAGAGGAAAAAATTTGAACCATAATTAGCAGGCATCTTTAATGCAATATTTGCCTAGGAATTTGTGTTTTATAAAGACAGGAACTTCCACCATTACTCAAATCCCAGTTACTATCATGTCATCTGTTGTTATCTTGATAAGGCTACATTTGTATATCAAGTAGCAATCCTTATAATTGAATATTTGTCTTTTGAACCCGGTTATCCCTCAACTCAAACAGAATTCAATGCAAAGTCATTATTCAGGGGCTTCCTAATTTGTATTTTTAATCAAGATAAAAAGTAAATGATCTTCAATCCGGTAGTTAGTACATTATAGTAGACACTATCATGAAAAATGGTTCTTACTATGCAATTTCCATCAATATGTTTTCTGGTGCTATTGCTTACCAATTAAAAACTCACCCTAAACTAAGAACATGCATGAGCTCCCTTTTGTAATCATGATTTGTGCCTTCTCACCCCTTATCCGCTACCCCTTACTCTCCCAAATTAAAATAATTATCAGGTCTGGAACCAAGACACGTGACAAAGTAATGTACTTCCCTCCATTTTTCTTGTGATGAAAAAACAAGTTACCTAGCAGGTCTCAGAAAAAAAGTTTCCATGTGCATTATAGAACAGGTTGCAAAGAGATTAATTGACCAACAACTGCAGCGAGTGAAGAAAAAGAGCAATTACCATCGATTAATGTCCAACTGGAAGCCATAAATTTCATTCAAGAACAGGCTCATCATAACATCACCTGTGTAGAAACTTGAATGAGAATTCTGGGGGCACGATAGAGCATGATAACATTTAAGAAACAATTAGACATAAGTTTTAGTAAAAAGTAGAGATTTCCAGTAACAATAAAAGGAAGAATAACAAACAAAAGACCAAAAAGAGGAGCACTATCTCTATTCAAGAAAAATGGAACCCAAAAGCAGTTTTCAACAAAATCAAATCCATGAAATCATTCATGAATCTTACTACAACCAAAAACAATAATATGATTCAAGAAGCTCAAACCTTTACAATTTATCCAGCTGAATGTTTTAAATTGCAAAAAAAAATCCAGCTTTTTTCTTATTAAGAATCTGAATCAGTCAGAATGCTTAAATGTAATTGAGCTTGAATAATTATCACCTTCCATTTCCATATCGACCACCCCTCCAAATAGCAAAGCTCTCTTTTTATGCACACACATTGAGAAACCAGCACGCGGTCCGGGAGGCATCCCACTCTTCTTCACCTTCAAAATATCATGCAAGAAAATGGTTACTAATTCGAGCTCTAATTTTAAAAAGAAGTCATAATAGTAGACGAACTGCTTTGCGCATTCTCACCATCAAAAAGTAAACCTTTCAGATCTCATCATTCCCCATGAAAAACTAGATTTCCCCATTCCACCTAGAGAACTATTCTTTTTCTATATTAGATAATTTTGGAACACATGATGAGTGAAAAGAGTCAACCACAAGGCAAAATGAACAACGTAACAGAAGGGGTCCTAGCAATAACTAGTATGGCTAGGTGATGAACACAAAACTTCATAAACTATCAGAAGTTGCCTATGTTATACATTCAATTGACACGCACCAAAAGAAAACTATGGAACTCAAGAAAGAAAACGCACTTGCATTTATACAGACTGAGAATGTATGCATAGCTATGATAAAATCCTTCTAGCGTTGGGCAACTTGATGCAATACATGCATACATTTGACTGGAGCATTTACTGACAGGAAAAATATTTCACCACACGAAGCCAGGCTCTATTTCGAAAATGTGATGCTGGTGAGACAGCAATATGCAATTAAACGGGTTCATGTTAAGACCTAATTTTATATTTTAAAAGATCAAAGAATCTTAGGAAATGACTGATTTCTAGGGCGTTTAGAATTTCATTGGCCAATAAAATTGATCTTGGGGAGGATTGAGAGCTAAGGATTTCAATTGATTTCAGACTTTGATGCATAATTTTATCCAGTTGCTACATCAACACTCACTCAAAGTAGTTCATACGACTTAATTAGAACCGCTGTTGTGGATTTGAAATCGATAAGCTCAAAATCCGTAAATCCATCACAGAGAGAGAGAGAGAGAGAGAGAAACTTCAATGATAGTTGAAGTCTGGAACTAGGATCAAATAAGGAGACGCAGAAACATGAACAATTACCTTATTCCATTCCCAAGTTCTTGGATCAAGGCGCCACATGTCCGAGTGAACAATGCCTTTCTCAGAAACTTTTTTATCTGATGATGACACCTCTTTTGAGTAACCACCATATAAGTAAATCTGAATGACAATAACTTGAGCAATGTGAGAATCAAACAATTTTAACATTATCAGCTCCAACTAATAACATCTTGTCCTAATAGTAAGAGAGAAGTCAATAAAGATCTCAACGCATATCTTCGAATAGAAAATTCTACAGCAAATGTACTCACATCATCTTGGTAAACAAGGAATTGAAAACCACTTCGAGCACTTGGCCACAAGCACCCAGGACTGGGTTTTATCTCTTGCCACTGCATTGACATAAATCATTGTTCTAGGTTAAAGAAACTAAAATTGGAAAAGACAGACAATAAAAGTAGGGGTATGGGAAATTATGGTTCGCTGTAAACCTTATATTGATCTAGGTCAAATACATGCAAATCATTGAAGTACCTGCACAGAAACGAAGCATTTAGATGCTAGAAGAAATACAGATACAATTTGCTAATTCGGCTCCGTAACCACCAGTTAGCAGTTATAAAGTTACTAACTAAAACTAGCAAGGCATAAAACCTTCACTAAAATGCTCAAGCTGTGGATAAGTTCAGATAGATGTAATTAGCCAAAACAAGGTCCAGAGACAACTCGATGATCAATTGCCCCTGCATTGGATCAACTTATGTCTATTCTTTAGTGTATCTATCTAGTACGTACAAAAGAAAGAGTTTCAAGAAGTAGGTGTCATATTGTAATATTAGGCACATCAAGGTGGATGATATTAACCTGCAATTGGGATCATCTACCTAAAACAGTTCTTCATCCCGCATAACCTCCTGGCGACAGTGTGAAAACTTTCTCCTAAGTCAACTGTTGGACGAACAAGGTTTTGTATGAATGGTATTACTTTTAATCAAGATGTTTCCTCACAAAAGGTCATTCAGGGTCAATCTTCCTCTAAATCGAACTTAAAAGTTTGACGAGCTCTTCCTTTTCTGATTTAGAAACTCACAAAGAATGACAAGTAGATATATTTACCAACTATTTCAAGGATCGATAATTACTGATGACGACACCTACACGATATGCCTACTAGACAAGTAGTTATTTATGGGGCATCGTACAGGGAAAAAAAGAAAAAAGATTAGTTTTGGTCACCATCTCTACAATTAACTTTTTGAGGGTCCCAAGGGAAAAAACACTTCCAGGCATAATCAATGCAGAAAACTATTGTATGTACATCTAAGTGCCACACCTGGAAAAAGTAAAGAAAAAAGCAACAGCGCCAAGAACTAAAAGTCAACCTCACTTCTCTAAGAGTATCATAAAATCCTCCAAAAATTATGATTTTGTGCTTGTATAGGACCTGCAAAAGATGACAATTGAAGCCATAAATTGTTAAGGTCCAAGAGTTCATAAAATACAAAAGATAGAATTAAAATACAATGGCTGTTGAGTAGGTTTGTGTCATATAAGCACACCATACAAATTTAAGTCCTCCAGAAGTTCTGTACTCACCATCCGATGACCCGAACGTGGACTAGGACAACCTTTATAATTCAGTTGCTCCCACTGATTTGTTTTCAGGTCCAGCATCCAAAAGTCCTACAAACACATCTAAAAATTAACATTTAAAATCCTGCAGAACCTTCAAGAATTCTTTTCACTATGCAATTTCTACCTTGTAATGGTGAAACCGCTCTTGATTGGGGGATGTGAATTCACCACCTGATTACATGGTTATCAAGTAACTGATATTGTTCATATACTAAGTAAAATTACCTTTTTCTCCAGAACAGACTCCAAGGTCTTACCATAAATATAGAGATAATTCTTCCAGGCAACCGCCTGATGAGCACTTCGTGGAGGTGGACTGTTTGGACTAGAAATCAATTTCCACTCTTGCTTGTCTACGTCATACCGGTAAAGATCGCCATACACAAAAGTCTAGCGAAACAATTGTGATGGCAAAATTAGTCAGTTGCAGAAAATCTTACGGTGCTCTAACCCCTAGACTTTTCAGTATAAAGCACATATGCTTTGGAAAAACATTTTGGGAAATGAAGAAATGATCTTCCGGCTTCAAGAAACACAATTTAACTTGTTTAGAGTTCCATCGGTTTATGTTGCTAAAACAACGAAAATAAAAGAAAAACCCCCATAGCATATGCACCATAGATGAGTAAAACATCCGATGCATTTGGAAATTGTACTATCCCATGCAGTACTCCCAGAGACCAAAAGACCAAAAGAAAGAAGCTAACCTTGTTGCCATTGTAAAATTCACCTCCATAGAGAATCAACTCCGTCTCTTTCGACGGATTAATCGTCAACTAGACAAAAAAAAGTTCACAACAACAAATGAATCATTTCCCTACCTAAATGCAATCAAATTTCATATAGTAACAAAAATCCTACCGAACAATTGGATCTTCGAGAAGGAGCAGGCACGTTATCCTCAACGTGCACTTCCTTCTTTTTAGCTTCCTCTTTTTGAATACTCGACTACAAACAAACAGCAATAAGTCAATATAATCAATCATACGCAAACACTCGTTCGTCGAAATTCAAAGGAAGAACACACTCAGCTATAAGCAACAGTAACATTTCAAGAGTTCAAAATTATCAGTTATTTTGAATTACAGAGTTCAATTTGTTACCAGGATAGCGTCGATGTCGTCTTCGGGAGAGAGCTTCTTCGACTCTCGGCGAGCTCTTTTCTCGTCGGCTTTTGCGGTTTTCTTCTCCGTTTTCTCTTTGCCTTTTCCAGGTTTCTTCGTCTTCTTTCCCATTCTCTCTCTCTCTCTCTCTCTCTCTCTCTCTGCGGCTGCTGCTGCTGTTGTTTGCTATTTCTCACTCAGGTCTCTTCCACTTGAATTTGGGGTGTGTTAAACCTTTTGCGCTTTTCGATTTTATATGGTATAATGAAACTGCAGTTTAGTCCTTTAAATCTCATTGTATTCTATAACTAGTCCTTCACTTACGCAAAAAATGGGCATTGTCTTATCTTAAATTGCTAAATAAATTTGGTCATTTTCTCTAGATGTATTGGGGAATATGTGAAGGCTTAGAAATTGTTGAAGGAGCTTATGGATGGCATGGTTACTCAGTTAGAATGCCAAGTGGTTAGAGGTGTTTATGATTAGGCTCAATCGAAAAAATTACGAGTTAACCAAATTTTAGGTCGAACCGTAACTGAAATTGGTCATATTCTCCCAAAATAGGAGTCTCCAGGAATATGTGAAAGCAATGTGGATAACAAATTGTTAAAAGGGATAGGTGGATGACATGGTTAGGAATTAGGATGTTAGGTGAAAGCGAGGTTGCAATTAGCACTACAAAAAATTCGAATCATTATTGATAGAACTAAATTTAAGATTTATCGACATAACATTTTCGAAAAAGTTAAGAATAGTGTGGTGGAGTTGAACTATGTATCATCACGTTTATAAATGCGTTTATAAATGGTAGATATAACAAAACTTCTGAGCCAACTTTGAAGAACTCAATGTCGAGCTTTGTTTGTATAATATATACAACTCACCTCGAAAGGGAGTGTCTTTTGTACAATTAATTTTTTAAGTTTTATTTGCTAAGTAGATTTTTTTGTTTATTTTTTTAGTTAATTAGTTAATACATATATGGGGACTTTTTTGTATATATATTTTTGTTTGTATAACTAGGAAACTCGTCATGTATACATTTATCTACAATTTTATGTTATTTATTATTATTAATGTAATGTATCAGTCATTGACATTTATATGTTTAATTTGAAATTATATCAAACAAATTTAGATTTAAATCGGAAGAATGTTAAAATAGACGATCAATGGATCATATAAAAAGTATTAAACTTTAAAAAACAAAATAGAGGCACCAATAGTAGAAATAACTTTTAAGAAGAGTCCCTATAAGTGTCCCCACTGTCATTTTTCCTTTATTTTTATTTTTTATTATTATTAAAATCACATCGTCTCTCCCTATAAGATCTTTGTACGTCATATTTCGTATAAGTATTCAAAACTCAAACAGTAAATTGTTTTGGTTGGCTTCATGCCATGGATTCGTACTATCAACTAAAAGGTGATATAGTTTGGACGTATTTTGATTGCAGGAAAAATACCATATGACAACAAAGTCCCAAGCTGTTCATAAAGCAGAATGATTCTATTCTTCCTTCCATGAGATTGTACATATATAAACACAAAAATAAACCACACAAAATGGCCATGGGGTGGCCTGTATTTCACAAGTCACCGTAAAACCATAATCAGCCGTCAGTCCAACTACATCCCACAGATGCATATTAGTTACAGTTGAAGCGTAGTCTCTCCGTTACATATATCACGCACAAAACCTTTGATTCGGAGATTAAAACCGAGACAAATGCTCAACAAACCAATGTGGTGTGATAGACCCCATACATTCTACTGCCCCAGATATCAGCCTTTTCAGTATAAAAAGATTTCAAGCAACATTGTATCCATGGCGGATTTCTGGAAATGTGATTTACAGACTTCCCACCAGCTCCCTCACCAATTCCAAGTAACAAGTTACGTTTCCTAGTGAGTACATCAACAGAGTAGTCGTCTCCAAGGAATTTTGTCTGCGTTTCAAAGCAACAGATGACAAAATAACTCAATATATTTTAAAAAAACCGGAAGTCTTTTACAAGCAACAACACGATGCAGACAAAACAATACCTAAGAAAACGTTTAAGTAGTCGACCTAAATGCATTAATTTGTTGTAGAAATTGAACCCAATTTTACGGGTTCCACATGAATAATTTTATTGTGAAGTGTAAAGTAAGATAACATTACGACTTTAATCTTGATATTCAACCAATGTTTTGCTTGCTATGACAATTGTGTAAAGAATTTCACTTTGCAAGTCAAATGAAAGCAAATAATTTATAAATGGACATAAAAGCCTCTTGATGTAGAACAAGTAGATATGTCTTACCCCATCCTCCCCACAAACATAAGCGTGGACTCTTGCAGTAGGATCTTCTATAGTCAACCTGACCATATACGTTCCTTCAGGGGAGCGGAAGGCTTCAGCTGCCCATGGAGATATCGCGACAACCCGAACTACACACTTGTATGTATATGTCACCTGCACATGCAGACACATAATTAGAACTGATATCTATTTTTGAAATTCATGATACAACATTATTTCATTTATTTGTCGCACAGTGACATCTGACACCATACGCAATTCTTTAACTGATGTTTTCATCTATAGTACATTGAATTCTTCAAACCACAGAACCAGTACAGCTGAAACCTACAATAACCATTCGAGGATTTAGAGGCATACTGAAAGGGTCATCTCATGTCCTATGTTCTCTTCCTATCAAAACGGAAAGGTCAATAGGTTGCCTGTGGATGTGCTAGGCGCAGCAACTTCTAAGAGTATACCGAACATTAGAATAAAATAACTTGCTATGTATAACTAACTTTTGTCTTCCAGAATCCAGAGAAGTGCAAAGAAAATGAGAATATCAAATTTCCAATGGACAACTTCTTGAAAACCGGTATCTAGAATTGCTAAAATACCTGTAACCGCTATGGAATTTGATGAACGAGAAATTTTTCTACCCGAAGATATCCATCTTCTTCGGTTAAGAAAAAAATCTTCATGTTAATGCCTGTGTTAATTGCATATAACTAATATTCTGGTACATCCATTTAAGACAACCATGTTTTATTCAGAGATTTACGAAAAGAGATTAAGTACCTCTGGGTATGTTAGAACTCTCATCAAAGTCACAAAAGATTTATCAGGATGGTCAGTCTCTGTTTATACAGAAAGCAATAAGGAAAAATAAATATTGGCATCATACTCAAAACTCCATATATAAAGAGAACACTTATCGTTTTTGATCAAACCTGTTATATCGGAAGGCCAAGGAAAGCATGTGAAGGGCATTCGACACAAATGTGACCGTACACGCTCCTTATATGACCTGAGTAAAACATATTATTTACATAGGACAATGACTATTATATTACTAATAACCATTACAGAATAAAACAAATAAACTTTGAGTGGAGATGACCTTTTGCGCTCTTTTATAAGGTTATCATCATCGGGCAAATAGCAAAATTTGGAGAAAGGCAGTAGCACACCGCACCATAATCCTGCGTGACTTTCACATCTAATGTTGACAAATTTTATCCATCTATTTGCGTGAATAAAGTTAATTCCAATTTTCCCCTTCCCTTGATCAACAATCATCCTCAAAACGGTTCCAACTCGTGGGAAGGTACATAAGACGTCTCTTGACAATGGAAAGGGTTCCAACTGTAAAGGAAGTGGACTTTCCATCTCGTCCGCTAGTCTGTGATAGCAAAAGCATAGCAGAGTTGAGACCACCGATAGGTTCCTAAGATCCAAGTCTCACAAATCAAACTTCATCGAAAGCAGCTTGAATATTTCCCAACATATCAGTTATTATTAGAGAAATGGAAGAAACAAGCAGACAGGGAGCATTAACAATGGCAAAATTATTTATTATGATAAAAAAAACCTGGAATAATGTCTTTTGTTCCCCTCTCCATCAATTGGGATGATTACATATTCTGTCTTGATAAACAATGATCGTGACGAGAACTATAACACATGATAAAGGGTTAGCTTTCCCTGCTAATAATCATTCATTACCAACGAGGACGCATATAGCTAAAAGCAATAACCTATCTGTCACGGTTCTGTAAATTCTAAGACCTAGAACTGAATCATTTCATCAGAACCGCATGTCAGCTTTACCTTGGACCGCGACTTATAGGTGGCAAAAGTGTTAAATTAGAGTTAGAAAATGATTTGGTTAGTCTTTCTTTAAGTTTTATCAGTTTTCCAGAGTGAATGGTTCCCTAGACTATACAATATTCAGCAAACATTAGTCCACTCCTAAGATTCAAATACTTCATATTTAGGATACTTAATTTTGTTGTTTTGGTCATTTAAAGGCTTACATTAAGAAAAAGGACCCATTAATTACCCTAATTACGGTGGCTAAAAAGCTCGGCTAAATTGTTCTTTCCTAGAAATTCATAGAAACTTTTTATCTATAATAATTGCAGTTTGTTTATAACTTATAAGCTCTAGCCTTAAAGATATAGCACATGCAAAGCTTTACATAATACAATAGAAATATGAATTTGACTGATAAAACTTAGTTAGGGAAGAAAAAAGTAAATAATTTTTTTTTTACCTCTAATATCAAGGTACCTCCTTACTATAAATGCATACGAGCAAGTATTATTGGGCACATAATGAAACTGAATTTATCATTCATATACTAAGTACTAACTTGGCTTCAATAGATGCAGGTGGTGTGTCTGTTCCATCCCAAACAAAGATCATCCACTCGTCCTTCTTGATTTCACAGACATGCAGAATCTGTCGTGGCATAAAAATAGCAAAAAGGAAAGATTATATCAGAAAATGTTCCTTAGAAGCAAAGGCTTAAAACAGGACGTCGAGGCAGCTCCATTGTAAAACACAGTATATTTCGCAAATGCTTAGTAGATTTTATCAAAGTTGTATGTAAGTTAGAAATACCCTGCAGAGGAGATTGAAGCGATCATGTTCCTTAATCTCTCTCAATAACAACACATCGGACAAGCCTGTGAGGAAAACATCAAGCTGTAATTTTCATGAACTGGCATCCTTGAAACTGTCACAACTAATACATAGTGGCATGTTACCAGTAAGTAAATCCTAATGGTATGCTAGACAAATAATTTTACCAGCAACAAAAATTAACATATGTATCAAGACACAAGAAAGGTGGTCTAAAGAACAGTAAAATAAACTCTAGAAAAAGATGCACTGAAATTTGAATATTTGAACAAACGAGTGAAATCAGAGAAAATAATCACCTTCAATTTTGTGATTAACCAACCACTTCCTTAACCCCATCACAAGCCTTTTGTCTTGCTCTCTAGCCTTATACTTTGGCGAGACTTGATAAGGCAAAAATTCGTTGCTACTAGAATGTCTCCCTTCAAACATCGCAAACGAAGAATACTTCTTGTTATACAAAGCATAAACCTCCTGCCCCCGAATTTTCATCTGTACAGCAAAGAGAAAAGATAAAAACAACAATAACGTCGAAAAAGTGTAGCTTTTGGTAGTTTCAGCAAACAAATGAACTAACCAGAACTTGAGAAACCAGAATTATGTCTCCAACCGAGTGAACAAAGGGAAGGTTGTCTATCATTTCAGCAAAGAAGTTAACATTAATTCCAGCACTTGGCCACGACTGATCAACGATCTTTGCCGAGCAATGGAAATCTATAAAAGAAACCAATGTGGTAAAACCACGTTAGAGTCAACTGATTCATTTGTGTGTTTGTGTGAAGTGGGGTGAGGGATAGTGATTTATGATAATACCAGTGCCCTGAGAATGTATGGGAAGGCTGGTCTCGGTTACAACAGCAATGAGATTGACTCGTTGATTAATGGAAGTTCTTGCGTCGAGAATTTGCATGAACTTGTAATCATCGCTACTCATTCTCGACAACTGACTCACTCACTCCAAAGAAGGAAAATGTGTTGGAAGTTAGTCCCTTTTTATTCCATTTGTAATCCAGATAGGGTGCATAATTCAATAATTCATCCATCCATGATTATGGAGCTTCTTAGATTATTTAAAAAAACATATTGAACCCAGCAGTACCAACAGAAGCCCCAACATCGGGTAGCAAATCAGGGCTTTATTTGGAAAGAAAAAAAAAAACTCTCCATTTAAGAGAGAAGCTTTAGCAAGTAGCAACTGTTTTCTGAAAAATAAAGAACAACAATTTGCAGTACAAAAATATTTCAACAAAACTATGAAGACAAAAATATTCCTTGTATGAATATAACAAGATCCCAGTTTTCCAAATACCAACAGAAATTAAAAATGACTGCTTGTTATTCCAAGCAAATGGTTTTAACAAAAAATAAATAAATAAAATCTTACCGTGAAAGGAGGCGAGAGAGAGACAATGAGGGAGTGAAGCCCAAAAGGAGCAGTGGCTGTGGTGGGTTTCTAAAAAACATTACTTACTGTTGAATTTTGAAACAATTGGAAACGCACTGGTGCCCTTGTGGGTGGTCCAGTTGGTTAAGAGGTAAAAGAAACTTTTATTGGTCTCAGGTTCGAATCCCAGAGTGGGAGACCTCCAGATTCTATTGCCTTCTGGGTCTGAGCCTGCCACACATGATTAGCCTAGTGTGGTTTAACTTGGTTGACGTGGTTTGCAGGCTATTGCGTCGACCCCGGGGGTTTACCCAGTGCGCACCCGAAGGGTAGCGGCTGCGGGTTCCCACGTCATAAAAAAAAAAAGTTAACACCATTGGTAAAATGGTAAAAGTTGAACTTTTTGGTCTTAATAAATAATTGTCACTCTTTCATCATTATTTAATGTCAAAAAGTAAAATATTTTAGCTAATTCAAACATTAAGGTTGACATGACATAATAATTTCTACAACAACAAAAAAAAATCATCGTATCAGGAGGGAGTCGCAATGACCTAACTCGGACGACTGCTTACCAAAAGCACAGATCTCCGAGTCGCCATAAAGTCGAAAGACCCGTATGAGGGTTGACACTTACTCAGTGCTAAAATGTCATGGAAGTTGGTGACCTAATGACAAGGGAGCCGGTGATGAAAGCTTTGATGAACGACAACCTTAACTACAACAGTTCCAAGGTATGAAATTCTTTTTCGGGTAAGTTTCAACATGCACGGAAGGCCTAACGATTTGAGCACTGTCTCGAAGAGAAGCTCGTGGAATATTAGACATGCCGAATGTTGATATTTTACGTCATCAAACTCTAGTTTATAGATTAATTTATTATTATTTATCGGTTTACTCTAATTATGTGTGCAATAGCAATAAGATTTATATTACAACATAATTTGATCAATCTAGTTAACAATAAGTTAATCGTGCATAGTTACTTACAACTTTCGAAATCATTAGTGAAAGTGATGTGATTGTCTTGTAACTTTTAAAATAAATTGTATTTCATACAACTTATGAAAGTTATCAGTAAATTCTTACCTTATTAATTAACTACATATAGTTATTAGTGTTTAAAAAAATGAACAAACACTATTAGTGTAATATTAAAGAGAATTGATGCTAAATTCGATTACTTAAATAGTTAAATGTTAGAAACTACTTTGATTAATTATCTTAGTAAGTATGAAAACTCATAATTTCGAGCAAAAAATACATGATTATATTTAATAGCTGGTAACCCTTGACTAAGGATGGAAATAATTTTACTATTTGGGGGATCTTTGCTAATTATTGAAACTTCGGGGGTGTAAACTTAAAACACCAAAGCAGATAGTGATATGAGAGGCTCAGCCACTACTAAACAAAGCTGGAGTGCACCGTATTACCGTGCACCCAACAATGGCGGGAACACTACAAGCTCTAACCCTGCACCCCAAAATCACCGCCACTACAAATTTCCGGCACCGGAAACTATTTCATCCGTCCAGTCACTCCCAATTTTCCGGCGAACAGTCGAATACAGTGCCCCTGCAATGGAAACTCCGGTCAGTTTCACGAGCACGCATTGTTGGAGCACGTGCACGATTTCCTCAGGTGAACCTTCCTTTCATTCTCAGGGTTGCACCTAATACGCTAAATGTTAGATTTATCGGTCTAACGATTTTTGTGTTTGTGATTGTGTTTTAGGGGAATGGCAGTGGAGAAGGTCCAATCTCGAGGAGTTCGAGCTCGAGTTGGATCGAACCGGTGGTGAAATTTGTGGGGAATAATTTTCTACCAATAGGTGTGCAAAATTTGCATATGTGGTTAATATGATTACTAGCATTTTAGTACCATGGGCATCCGGTGATTATCGTACTAGTACCTTGGCCTTTTGGCCTTGGTTGTGATCCTGTAACGATATACGGGGACTAATTGTTGGTGCATGAATCGGCCTTTTGTCAAGCTATTCATTTACTTTTGTTTCTGATGCTTTCAAACATGATCGTTTTAACGTGCTTAGACTAACTTATGCAAACTCTTGGATGTCTAGAATTTCGTATCGGAAATAAGAATCTTTCTCTAACATTTTGGCTATTAAAGGGGGTACATGTTTACTATCTAATTACGGGTCACGTTGACCAGAGGCTCTTATGATCATGGAGTGGGGGTGATACAGTATTTCGTTAACTAAGTTTTGAAGATTCGCAAACAAGTACCTTCCTTTTGAAAACTGGAGGTTGCTTAGTTATACTTACCTTTACTAAAATACCGCCGACCACCACACATACACCTCATTAGACCAGTTAGTGTCTGCCGTGGGTGGTAATCTTGGTATGCCATCAATTTATGTGGGATTTGCCAGTGCCAGTTTTCTTTGGTTTCTGATGAATGGTGGTACATTATACTGGAGAATGCCATAAGGCAGTTTCAGGGATTCACTTTCTCCAACCATTTCTTTTGCGGCGATCCTATTGTTCCCTATCTCTTCCATCCAACTTTTCCACGGTTGATTTCACATTCTAACTGTTTGCCAATTAAAAAAAATGCCTAAAGATAGAAAGATTGGTACTCCACTGCATATACGTCAAAGTATATCACACATAGTACTTATTTTGATGCCGCAAGAGTAATTATGATCAAAAGTGCTTGTTTATCTGTAGCCATATGAACCTTTCCAGCACAATCGTGCTAATTTATCTGTAACAATCTGAACCTTCCAGCACAATCTCTAAATTGGCTCCGATGACCATCTTAAAAAGTATTTTAGCCAGTAAATATCGCCTACTTTGAGTGATGGCATTGTTTTCTATAGAATCATTCCCTCAAACCTATAGAAATGTCATCGTCACGTATTCATAAATTGCAAAACTAAGCAGCTCTTCAGCTGACAAGTATAGTACTATTCGGCCCAACACATAAGCTTTCTCTTGCTTTGAGCATATTCTTACTCAATGCATGAAATATTTTATCAGAGTTCTTTGGTCAAGGAAAGATGAAGAATATCAAGCATCAGGAAGGTGGAGCGATGTCCAGAAGTAAATGTGATAGCTGGCTATAAGTTTATTCTCGGTACAGCAAAAGGCTGGAATATACTTGTCTTCCCTTCTCAAGAAACGGACCTTATTTACATGCTTGACACTAACCTTGATGACATCAAAACAGGATTGGACATCATATGAAATGTTTTAAATTACTGAAGCAAGGGATACTATCCTAACCTCATTAAGTATTAACATTGTCATATAGGTTTATTTAGTGATTTTTGGATAGCTATGCACCAGGGCCTCTGAATTGGGAAGCAGTTTAGTGAGATGGGTTTCCATAAATTCTAAACTTATCTATGCATTATTCCTCAAGTGTAACATTGACTTTTGAACTAGCTTTTTATGTCATTAATGTGGTTAGTACTGTTGTTGCATGGGGGTATGTTTAATGTTGTACCCAAACGACGCGGATTTACATGTGAGCTGACATAACTGACAAGATTTCAGTTTCCAACCTAATTTATTTTTTTAAATGGTGCTTGCAGCTCTTGTCTCTGGAGTAGCATTAGGACTTGCAAATCCTAGCCTCGGCTGTATCGCTGATAGATACCATCTGTCAAAGTTTAGCACATTTGGAATATTTATTATTTCAGGCAAGATTTTATCATCATTCTAACTATTCCATACGTTTGGTACTTGTTTTTCTTTTCCTGATAAATAAATTATTATAACATGTCAGCCATTTTATAAATTTTCATTCATTTAGTTGCAAATTTCTGTTCTCTATAGGATTGACATTGCGCAGTGATGAAATCAGTGCTGCAACAGAAGCATGGCCAGTTGCACTCTTTGGGATAGTATGTTCTTCAATTATAGTTTACATTTCAACCCCTGTCTCCTCCCTCTTCCTGTTGTCCTACTTTATTTGCTGTTATGAAGAGGGGCAGTGACTATGGGAAGCTGGACCTTGTCAGATTTCAGATATTAAGTTACATTCAGATTGCGCTTACTAGCACAAATATGAAACTTTTGCTTGTGCATCTTTACTTTCTGTGGCAACACAATGTTGGCAACGAAGCGCAGCTAACCCTCCACTGAAAAAAGAACTTTAAAATCCCATAGCCTTTTTGTTTCAAGGCATCTACTATGTTATGTTAATATTTTGTCATTAGTTTCATTGAGTTCAAACATGTTTATCACTTCATTATCTCTCAAGTTCTTTAGGGAGAGTTTTAATTTGCACCTCCCCATTAAAATGCAGGGTTCCATTTTATTTATAACTCCCTTATTTGCAAAGATCATTTTGCTGCTCAAGCTCCAGCCACAAGAATTTGTCACAGGTGCGGGAGTAGCTGTCTTTAGTTTTGCAATATTAATTTGCTTTATGTCGACGTAAAAAATCCATCTGGCTCTGACAGGACTTGCGATATTTAGCTGTATGCCTACAACATTATCTAGTGGAGTGGCATTAACTCGGGTAAAATAAACATGAGTTTCAGAAAGAATGCTTTTGAATGATTTCTTAACCAAGAAAGAAAAGTTTATGATTAGTGACTGCAGGTTTGATTTGGTGAAATGCAGCTGGCTGGAGGGAACTCCGCTCTTGCTCTGGCTATGACTCTGATATCCAACTTGTTAGGAATTTTAATTGTAAGTTCTCGACTAGGTTACCAAAACTTCATATATCAGTTCACTTTTTTGCATACATATGGCTGCCTACACTGGTGTAATACTGATAATTCTCCAACTAAGTGTCAATGGAACTGAAACTACGCTAGTGGATCTGAATGGCTTAGAATTCTGTGAAAGAGAGCTTGATTCCAATGATAATAATTTAAGCATTTTTTGTTTGGCAAAATTGCAAATTTTTTTGGCAGTGAACTATTTTTTGAAGTGTTATTCTCATGGTAAAAAGCGGAAAAAGATGTTATTTTGTTTCATCTAGGAGAAATCACTTATATGCTTCACTATTGTATGTTAACTCAGCCACCAGACTTCGTTCTTATGAGTCTTGGCATATCTTGTTGGCTCTTGTTAGTGTTCTGTTCGAGAGTTACGCAAAGCTTACTCCACAAGAGTTAATTGATCTATGGAAACCATGTTACTATGTATGTTTCTGCTTAAGTTTTTAGCATTAGCAAATTGGTCTTAAGCCTATAAATAACTCTGCATAACTTATCAGACTCCAGTATCGACAAAGACAAAATTTTGTAGTTACTTAATACAAAATGACTACTCTACTTTTGTACCACAGATACCCTTTTCCATATCAAATTTCATAGGGGCTGGTGTTGGTGTATCAGTTCCAACTGAAAAGTTGTTGAGAAGCCTAGTTCTCACACTTCTAGTTCCTCTTATCTTGGGAAAGGTGATGTTTTTTATTCAGCAAAAGTATTAAATATGGTTCATAACCCTTTATATTGCAATTAACTCATCTAGGAAATGTATCTTAGTTTTGCCTTTGCCCATTTCATAGAAACAGGAAATAATGGGATCTTACAATGTTTGACAAACATTCCAGGAAGATATTTTTTTTTAATAAAAGCATGAGTATTATTCCTTTGAATATCTTGTTTAATTTAGTAGAGGCCAAATGGAAACTTGATCACATCCGTTACTTTTTTATGGCAGTTGATGGAAGAGATGTTTGTAACTATCCAAATTTTAGCGGAAGTTTCCGAAATTGGATCGAACTTTATGGGTTTTGTGTGATTATTCCGTAATAAGAATCTCAAGCCCAAAATATTGAAGCGAGAAAAAAGAAAATAAATTTGTTGTGGAGATGTGACCAGCAGTCTTTCGGTAGTGTTACTGCTCCATAATCTATTTTATCTTCTTTTTGAAAATAAAAATGAGAAGTTCTCCAATAGTTTCTGAGAAGCATGGTGGTGTAAAGGGGGCAACAAAGGGTTCACGAATGGAACTGCTTTTATTTGGGAGGGATGTAAACTTAAACGAGGGCACAAAGTAAATTCCTTCATAATATAATGAGTTATTTCCAGAAGGTTCTAATGTTCAATCAGCTCGTGTTCTTGAATAACAGAGATTAGTGTTATTTTTTTATTTTTTATTTTAAAAAATTTCAGGGTTCTTTGTCACGTTCACTTCTTCTAGTAACATGTTAATGAAGCTATCATCTATGCACCCATGTGGCCAAGCTTTTGGGTTTCTTGGAAGGAATTGCTCGTTAGGTTTTGCTTCAGTTACTTACCAACTTCCAATTATTTAAATTTCTTGTAAAATCAAAAATAGTACATCTGAAAAGTCTGAGGAAATCTCATTGGTTACTGCTAATATATTTAGCTCCACGCAACATTTGCAATCAGAAAAAGGCATTCATTTTTAATGTTTTCTTAATGTGGATTGTTGCATGGAACTGAAATTTGTTTCTCTGGGTATGATTATGTAAGACCTTGTAATTTAGTGAATTGTGTCTCGTATTTATGTCCTTCTCTCAATCACAGGTTGCACGGGAATTCTCTAAAGGTGAGAGCGTCTAAACTTTTACAAAAATGCTTCGCATGGAAATTCTATGTCATTATTTTCAATAAACAAATATGTTGGTTCCTCAAACAGTGTGTAAGAATGAATATGTTGATGTTTGTATCTATTTGTAATCAGTGTTTCATTGGGTTTGATCATTTTCATGTGCTGCCTGATAGCTTAATTTGTACTTTTTTTTTTAGTTTTTTTTAGCAAGCTACTAGATATATTCAGTATATTCTCTTCATGTTATTTATGCCTGGACCGAAATAGTTTAGACTTGTATAAACATTTCCGAGATATAATGGTTGAAATTTTGGCAATGTCATTGGATTGAATTAGCATGATTTATTTCTTAGTGTTGGGTTTCCATATTCAACTTTGATACAAAATGCATAATTATGGATTTGGTCTACCACTTAACTACTGCCAGTTAGAGATTAAGATAAAGTTTGAAAACGCAACATGTTTTCTTAGCTCTAATTATGGATCATAGTACGAGAATATGCCATATTTGGTGGTTGGATAATAATCAATAAAGTTGTTGCATTTTCATTTTTCCTTTGTGGTCTTTCATTGCACAAAAATTGCTTTTATTAACAAAGATAATGGTAGAGCACCCCTTGCTTTTACTCCTTTGTTAATATCCATAATCAATCCTCCTTCATAATTACCTGAAAAAGCTCAAAAATCTTCCTGAAAGTACAAAATAGTCAATCGTTTGATGATACCTCGATCTTACCCATGATATTACTTAAGTCAATTGTTTCCTTATAAGATACTATATTACCTACATGTTACAGGCTTGGCGGGCTTTGTAGATGGACATAGTAAGCGTTTGTCCGTGATTAGTGCAATCCTTTTGGGCTTTGTAAGATCTTATTTCATTGTTTCGTGGTCACTTTTCATTTTCATTTGTTCTGCAAGATATTACGGTTTTGGTTTGTGGTAACCTTCCTTGTGGTGGCCTTAAGTATGTGGTGTTATATCATGTATTCATGAAATTTAAGTGTATTATGTGGCATATCCACTTACTTACCCCGAAATGTTGTTTTTCAGCATTTTATTAGGCTTTGGTTATTTGAGTAATAAAGATAGTTTTCTTTGTATGATCTATCTTTTGATTGTACTACATGCCCTCTTGGCAAGAGAGTAATTTATCGTTTTCCCTTACATGTCAAACTACTCTCAGGCAAAGTTCTGTTGTTCTGTAACTTTTGTTGATTACTGCAGTAGATCTACTTGTTGTACTTTCCATTAAAATCAGAAGGAAGTGTTTTACGTTCTTAAGAAATCAGTACTGCATCCAGGCTGGCAATATTCTGCCACAATGAAAGTACGAGCTCTTACGTATCTACAGAATTTGTAGAGAATGTGTAGCGTAAAAGAATTCTATCTAATGGCTTTGTCCTTGTATTCCGTGAAGTGGGCCTGCTGGACATGGTTTGGACTTGGCCACTTGAGACCTCCACTTAGTCAGTTCTGATCAGAAGCTTTATCCTGAACAACTTACCCAATTACACAACTTAGGTTACTGATTATGACAAACCTTATTCTTCAATTATTTGGGAACACTGTACATCTCTTCCTATACTTTTGTTGTATCTATTTTGTACTCGCAATATCCTAAATTTTAAGCTTGGTGCTCAATCATGAACCGTGTCTTTTATGGGTCTGGTACTTCTCATAAAGCTCTTGCATGCATAACTTATTGGCAGTAGGATTTGTGTCTAAATTATTTTATTTCATGATCTTCTGCCATTTTGACATTTGTCTAATATTTTGTATAGTGTTGTTCTTGACCAATTGATAGTCCTCTTAGTTTTTGATTGCATTTTCTTTAGCTACTCATCCACGTCAGATTCTTTTGCATTGCTTGACCTTGACAATGATAGTTCTTCTATCTTCCCTACATGCAGGTACCATGGATTCAAGTAAGCAGATCAGGGTCGCTTCTTCGAATGGTGAAGCCAGCGATTTTTCTTGTAGCTGTTCTAATGGGAGCGTATGTTTTTTCTTCTTAATTTCTGTTTCACCCCCCTCGCTGTTTGCCTTTTCTTTATATTATAAGATTTTAGTTTCAACTATTACAGGTAGTCCTTGATTGGCATGTCACAAGGTCTAGTTTGCGTGGTACCAATTACAATGTTGTATGATAGTCATCCTAGAAAATTGCACCTCCGCAAAATCAGGCCTTAAACCACAAGTCATTTCCGGAGTTTTTAAACTGAAAAGGCCATTTAATCCCCGTGACCATTATCTAGTTCTATTGTGGAAGGCAATACGATATATCTCAAAGAAGTCTTTATTTCCACTCTTCGAATTAAATTAGTTTGCTCCTTTTAAAGTAATTGGCATAATTAGAAGACTTCAAATCATATGATATTGAAACCTTTTGCTTGTTACATTCTTTCATGATAACTAAACCAGAAAATACTACTATTGTGGTTTTTTTCTTTTCTCTCACTTCCCAGTCATGGATTCCTGTTTGGTGCATGTGTATTAAAATCAGGATTGATGTGTTATGACATAGAACTTGTAATTATGTGGATCGGGTTTTTGTTTTACTTTTGGATTCTCATCTGATCTTAATATTGGAACCAATTCTTTGTTTTAGTTGATCAATGTTCGCAATTTATTCTGGTGAATCTCGAAAATATTCATGGCTGCTTTTCCTCACTGCGCTTTGAAAGAGCTGCATAATCTTATGTTATTTCCTAACACAATGCAGGCTTCTACATGCTACGCTATTAGCTTTTAACGCCTTGGCAATTCAAAGTATTTCTGCTGTTTCCGGAGGTAGTAAATCACCTTTCGCGAAGAAAGAAAATGCCAATGCTCTTCTGCTAGTTGCTAGCCAGGTGAACATTCTTTCACGTACTTCCTAATCTCACATTGTTTTAGAGGTTGGTGATTGATATATTATTCAACTTATTAACATATTTTTCTAACTAGCACGTCACTGCATACATGGAAATGAACAAGTTCTGGACCATTTTCAAAACCAGCAGCACTCTTACCCGGTCTTTTTCAGAACAAACGAACCGTATCACTTGTCATATAATGAATATCCAGTTTTTTCATCTGTATTCCCTTGTCATAGGCATGTAAATTGTTAGGAGGTCAATGGCATCTAACTCCCTGGAGGTTACATGTAAATCACTCCTTCCAGTTACTCGTTGAGGTTCACAAACATACGCATTTTACTAATGCAAGCATAACACCTCAATCTGACTGTGAAGTGACCATTGTATATTTAGTTACGAATATAAAATGAACGAATATGCTGAATTTGGTTAAAAATGAGAAGCATAGTATACATAGTTTAATTTCATTTTATTTTTGGATAATGAGATAAGATTTTGTTCACATTCGACACTTTTGCAGAAAACCTTGCCTGTGATGGTGGCTGTTGTCGAGCAGCTTGGTGGGGCTTTGGGTGTCTCCGGACTAC
Organism: Linaria vulgaris; assembly: GCA_948329865.1. Classification (NCBI taxonomy): domain Eukaryota; kingdom Viridiplantae; phylum Streptophyta; class Magnoliopsida; order Lamiales; family Plantaginaceae; genus Linaria; species Linaria vulgaris. The sequence goes on from OX415253.1 coordinate 83,660,417, forward strand.
TGGTTCTTCCCTGTGTAGCAGCTCACTTGAACCAGGTCATCCTTATTTTGCTTGCCTCATACTTTTTATTTATTTGTTTATTAAATTCTTCGTTTTAACTCCTTGATGAACCATTACTCTGTAGATTATCATGGACTCTTTTCTAGTCAGCTTCTGGAGAAGCAAGGAGGAAGCATCCAACAACACCAAATTCGCGTAAAAGATCGATATAAGAAACATCACCCACTTTTGAGGCATGGAGTATCAGCAGTCACCCAAATGTCAGATTCCCCAAAAGAATTCGATGCTTTAATTTTATAAGGTGGCTGGAATATTGTCCTACGCCTCAACTTAAATTGAAGGCTTTTGTTCCATCAAGTTATTTTTCTTAAATATGATTGAAGTTACTACAGCATTGGCAATTTGTTCTTGACGTCTATAGTTGGTGATGGTTTCCTTTTAGAACTCGTTGATACTAACATTACTCGGGAATTGTCAGTCACGAAGTCAAGTTGTATAAAATGTCATCCAGACTTCTCTCTTAAAGTTCTCCAATTAAAAACAAACGAATAAGTATCATAGTACTTGAGCTGCTAAGCAACGAATTTCTCTCGTTTGATAAGTGAGATATATGGTTTTCCTTTTTCTTTTTATTTTTGTTCCTAAGATTTTCCAACTCAATATATGTTTAATAGAAATTATGCAAAATTGGAAATTTCGATGAATGTATCAGAAACAGATTCTCCACTTAAATTTTCAGAAACTTCTCTAAAATTCTCAAATTGCACCTGCAACACTTAAAAACTCTCAAATTGCACCTGCAACACCAAGTACTTCAATTTTATATTTCTTAAATAAATATGCGAATCTTCTGAGAGTTCCAAAAAATTACTAAGTTGAAATGCAGGTCCATACTCCATACGGATCATTTTAAAAAATAGAGAAGATAATTAAGACTATGGCAAAAAAGACAAACACAAGAAAAGCAAAAGGAGTATGGACAAATGACAACCACATTAACTAGCAACTCCGTATCATACACATTCAGTACCACAGTCCACCCCAGAGAGCATAAAGAATCAGTTGCTTTAGCTATCTACAATATAATTTCCTTGAACGATTTTCTGTCATCCCCCATGATGTTATTGAAGCAAATCATTCAATATTCTCAATCAACAACCCAGAAAAATCTTTCTGGATAAAAAGATAATAACCAATGAATATGTTTACAAAAGGTTGAAGAAACTCCCCACGCCAACTCCATCTTTAACCCCGTAGTGAAGCTCGAGGAACTGGTGGCAACCCAAATTCATCCACAGCCTATCAAACATCAGAGTTTATGATCAGATATTATTTAATTCGCAGACAAAATCCACTAATTGCTGCTATCGCCATTCACAAAGTAGAATAATTGTAGTAACGCGGCCATGGATACAGTTGCTTTAACCATAGCACTCAAACACAATGGATGAAAGATAGGAATAGTTCGTAAAGCGTAATGGATAGTTCTATTGCCAGATAGTAAGGCATGCCAAACGATATATAAGCTTCTAACAAACTAATCAAAGCGGAAACATACAACCGATTATACTTCATAAGAAGCAGATGTCAAACACATAAGTTAGTAAAACTTGAGTACAACAAAAAGATGACAACAAAAAGGAACTCTCAAGTTGGAGCACCGTTTATATCTGTTGATTGATGTGATATAAGTAGTCTCAAAGGTAGAAATGTCTTCCGCTTCGAAAATTAAAATACCTAAAAGTTGAGAGTGCACATAGCGAGCTACGACAGCAATAATAAAATAAATCAAGCTGGAGAACAAAAGGAAATCTGCTTGAAACCAAAAATAATATGCAAGTATGATAAATTATATAAGGAGTCAATTTTCTTACTGGATTATAAAGAGCCCAAAAAAGTAAGATGTGAAGTGAAATAACAAAATTCACAACTTGCCAATTATTCTTGTGATGAAAAAAGATTCTTTTTCAGGGCACATGAACGAGAGTTGCTCCAGATGAAAATGCTGAGTCTTAAAATGGAAGATCTATTGGTGAAACAAATCAGTCACCTGAGGATCTGCTCTGCCACCATGTCCAGTCGGTGCTGCTGGCAAGTTGAGTTCTCCATCCAAATCAGATTCTTTATCAGGTTGGAGATAAGAAGGTACTCCATCACTTTCAGTTTCGAATCCCATATCTGCCTCCAGAGCATCAAGCTCTGCATAACATAACCATTACGTTTAAAAACTTTGTATGTGGCCTCTAAAGCACCATAATACACATTAAACATCATCAAATATGGAATATTATAAAGTTTGATAATGATACCAAATTGAGTTTAAGTGTTAAAAAGCTAAAAAGTCAAAATACGATGTACTACCAGCTCTCCACCTCGCTGCCACCATAATCCCAATTAGTTAAGTACATTGCAGATTTCATGATAGTTGTATAGAGTTTCATATCTTATTATATGTGCAGAACAAGACACTTCACACTGTCATATTTTATTTTCATATCAAAAGCTAGAAAGATAAAAATCATGTTTATATCAAAGCAGCACACAATTTAGACAAAATGGAAGATATTGGATCTTACCACCCATGAGGTCATCCTCGTCAATGTCATCTGGAACATTGTAGCTTCTACCAAGGGACTCTTGAATTTCATTGCTCACATCCATAAGGTCCAACATCTCATCTTGTAGACTCTGTGAAAATTCAAAGTTCATTGGCAAATTTAGTAAACCATCCAGGAGTTATGATTTTGTGTTAAAAAACAAAGGGTGAGAAACAAACATCTATGTCTTGAATTTTCACAGTTTTCATCATTCCTTTAAGCTCCTTGTTTGCTGACTTCAGTGCTGTCATCTGGAAACAACAAGCAGTAATGTTATTCACTAATTCAAGTGACTCCAAAACAAATACATTTCAGACTCAATCACTCAAATCTGCCAACTGGGCATCCGTCTCCAACACTAAAGGAACACATAAAAGTTTGGAGACACAAAATCCAAAACAACCATTTCCTTCTATGGGATAAATCAGCGGTTCCCCTAATTGCTAAAAACGTAAACAGAACATACTGTTTGTTGAGCATCTTTGATTCCCTCAGAAGCAAATGCAACTTGATCAAGGTTGAACGTCTGGTTGAAGAGCATATCACGTTGACCTTCATACCTGTCCATCAAATTTCAATACATCCCGTTACATACTATGAAACCAAGACTTTCACAAGAAGACGATGAACCTTTCTTACAAACAAGAAAGTCATTCGCCAGACATACCGTTGACAACGTGGCATTTACATTCAATGCAACATGGGTGAGGAAACTAATTACTTACAAAGTAACAAACATGAAACTCAATCGAAACTAGGAACTCACATTCTCTTTTGCTTAAGAACCCTCATGGCCCTCGCTTTAACGGCTTCTTGCGCGGGACCCGGTCGGGTCTTCTTGATCTGCTCTTTGTATCTAGTAAGCTCAGCATCAAGTTTCCTTATCTTGTCATCAACACTGTCACCTCTTTTATTTATCTACATAAAAACAAATAAAGCCACAATCTTTCACTTAATTACTTCAACAGCAACCCTAATTGCTGTAAACCAAACCCCAATTGACACTATATCACAAAGTTACAATCTTTAACAAAAAAAATTAGGGCAAAACTGAAATAACAAAAATGAAATCGAATTACGAACCCGTTCGGAGGCATCTTGAACGGATGGTGGAGGTTCCTTATCCTTCTTTGCTCCGAACACTCTTCTCATCTTTCAATTCACTGTGTACTTCAATTGATTTTGATTCTTCTTCTTCTTCTTCTTCTTCTTCTTCTTCTTCTTCTTTCTTCTTTTTTTCTTTTTTGTGTTTTATTGAATGGGTAATTAATAATTTTATTCAGCGAGTTTGGGGTTTTTAAATTGTTTGTGTTGAGGTAGGTAATTACTATCGTTAAGCTATTGACTTTATCGTCTTCTTTTCCAGCCATAAATTAGTTGACTTTGAAATGTTCTAGGCGGGTCAACAAACCTTTGCTCGTGCTAGGCACGTGACAACATATGTTTGTGTTCTGTGATGAATTTACATCAATTTAGGGAGTATTGAGAAAGATTTTAAGACTTGGTTTAGTCCTAATTACAAAAGAGATTTTGCGGGTATTTTTCATCCACCTCTCTGAAGTTTGATCTTTTGGCAAAGACACCACCACATGGGATTTAAAACTTTGGTAAATACTGTTGTTATATCTTAAATGTAAGAGTAATAACGTAATTTAGTATTATTATTTTTTGTATTATCCCTTTTGTTATTAATAAAATACTTGTTATTTCTTATATTAATGAGGTTGATTCTTGGTCGAGCAACATTGTTGCTCAAAGGGAGAATTATTTGATTTGTATGTGATTGTGGTTAATATTGATTGGCGAGTGGGTTGTGTGATTGTTTAATAACGATTTGACATTTACGTTTGGTCTCTCGTTCTCTTCCTTTATGTTGTGGACAAAATTGATCAATAATTTGTGATTGGAATGTGCCAATCTCTTTGTCGCTACGAAAAGTGCAAGTGCCTTTGACGGAAATAAATTGAAGATGTCAAGTATGGATCTAGTGACGTCTTTTTTGCGCTTCATCATAAACAATCCTATAGTTTTGCGTGGAAAGGGGCGTTGCGGTAACGACCTTCTTATTGTTAGCAAAGTTTGAAATTGTCACAAAAAATGAATAGTAACCAAATATATTCACAAGCTGGACATGTGACCCATGTGTCAATTTGAAGGAGAGTATGAAAGAGTTTCACAAAACAAGAGTAAGAAACATTACAACTGATATATCTTGAACTACTTGACCATTCTCTGCTAGGGTTGCAGCAAATACTTCTGGCGGCGGCGGGCGAAAACAAAACCTCCACAGCCACCAGATCTCGATCGGAGAACAAACTATGGAATCGGAGACACCGTCTCCGATCCAACCCTTCCAATTTTCCAGTACGGCGCCAATGGTTCAGACGGAGAACGTGGAAAGCGAGGAGATCTCGGCCCTCAAACGAACCCGACACGCCTACGAGTTCAAGGCATCGAAACCCAGCAATCAATTCATGGAAGCGAATGTTAGGGAAACGGGTAACGCGAGAATTTCATACGCAAACAAAGTGCGACCAAAGGACGTCAAAATCGACGCGACGACACTAGCTGCGGTTCAAGGGAAGGCTAGGGTTCTTCCTCCCACGGCAGAAAGAAAATACAAGACGCTGGAACTCTCGAATGAATTGAAACAGTCCCTGGCCGACCTGTGGAAAGATTCTATCTACATCAGAGTGATGGGACGAGCATGGTTCTATCCGAACTTGGTGAACAAATTCAGCACACTGTGGAACTTGACGGGAGACTGCGAACTGGTTGATTTGGGATCGAACAGCTATTGCCTAAAAGGAACGTCCACCGCGCAACGAGAAAAAATCCTCACGGAAGGACCATGGCAGATCGCCGGAAGTTTTCTCTCTATACGAAAATGGACCCCAGAATTTATCTCCGGGGAAGAGAACTCGGATCAAGTCATTACGTGGGTGCGCGTCCTCAAAATCCCGATCGAGATGACACACGAAGCAGTGATCGTCCCGCTAGCTCAAAGCATAGGAGACCTCATTAAGATTGACGGAAATACGTATACCGCGTCAAGGGGTAAATACGCAAGATTTTGCGTCCAAATTGCGACGGATCAGCCCCTCGAGAGAGCCATGTACATTGGAGATAAACTTTATCAAGTCCAATATGAAAACATTGAGACACTCTGCTATACGTGCGGGCGCGTTGGACATTTGGCGAACCGTTGCAATGCGAAAAAGGATGAGGATAACCAAACGGAGAACTCCAGTAGCATGGAAATTAGAGAAGACGGAGAGGTCCCTAAAGCTCCGGAAAATAGCTGGCTTGTCGAAAAAGCAACGTCAAACGAGTTTGGCGAATGGATGCAAGTCCCTCGCAAAAAGAATTGGGGAAGCAAAAGGCCATCGACGGAAAAAAATGCGTTGATTAAGGAAGGGAAACCCGTCTCTATCCTCAAAAGGAAACCGAGCTTCTTTAAGAGTCCTAATGCAGATATGACTGTTCTTAATGGCAAACAAACCCAAATTGACAAGGAAAGTGATCGGGAGAAAGATATAATTCCGAATAAAATCGGATTCGGGGGTCCAAATAATCAAAGTAAGTCGACTAATAAAGGAAAAAAGAATTCACCACCCAAAGCGGCGGGATTTACAAGCAACCCCAACAACCGATTCACCATATTGGGAGAAAAAACTATAAGCGACGCTACAAACACCGTGTTGAACAATGGACCAAGCGAGCGGGATACAAATCAACTGGGTGAATGGAGCAATGGTAGTGGAACCCGAACAGGGTTTTTGGGACAATCACACAAGAACAGAGAGATTCAGCGGCCCCTCGCGGATATTACTAATCGATCCGCGCCACATTGTCGTGACGGAGGTAGCCTCGACGGTCTGGGAGTTCAAAATACAAACCTTTTGGGTCGAGAGGGAGGAACATCTGAGGAACTACTGGCAGAAACTCAATCTGACCGACTCGAAGGCAAATCGCCAACTCCAAATAGCACTGATGCTAACGAGACAGTGGACTACGTCATGGATGGGACGGGACATTGTTGACCATATCCAACCGCATCACCTAATTTGTGCCAAGATGAAAGTAGTGTCGTGGAATTGCCAAGGAGCGGGAGACGAGGACTTTAGGAATAATTTTAGAGAACTTGTACGGACCCACAACCCGGACGTTGTCTATTTGCTGGAAACGCGCGTATGCATGGAACGCGCACATGAGATTGCACCTACGCTGGGATACTCGAACTTCTGCATTGCACCAACAGACGGTATGTCGGGAGGTATTTGGTTGCTGTGGAATTCTAACAATATTGATGTCGAGATTCAAGAAGTCGGGGATCAAGCAATTCATGCTCTTGTTGGTCCGAAAGAGAAGGATAAATGGGCAATATCCGGAATTTACGCAAAACCACACAAGGCAGATAAAATCCGTATTTTTGATAGACTTGCGGATATTGCACGAGATATTCGGATGCCATGGCTTATCCAAGGAGACTTTAATGAAATAGGCGCAGCACATGAAAAAGTCGGAGGAAGCACGGATGTGATGAATCGATGCTCGGCCTTCCAAGAGCGCATGAAATCATGGAAAGTACACGATCTCGGATTTAATGGCCCAGAATTTACGTGGACAAACAAGCGGGACGGCGATGATATAATCCGAGAACGGCTCGATAGGGCGTTAGCAAACGATGAATGGATAGAAGCGTTTCCCGGATACGCGGTCTCACATCTACCGCGTACACACGGAGACCACCACCCTATCCTAACGAGCAATGAAGACTCGACCGATATTAAAGGAACACGACCCTTTCGATTTGAAGATATGTGGTATGACCACCCGGAGTGTGAAACGACGATGAAAAACGTGTGGGAATCGCACACAAATTTAATCGACGCTATAAACGCAGTCCCGGAGTTCATGATACCATGGAACAAAACGCGATTTGGGCATATTTTTCGTGAGAAAAGGAGGGTCTTGAAACGGATTGAAGGGGTACAAAAAATGCTCGCGCGACACACCCGACCTGACCTAATAAAATTGGAAGGGAATTTGTTGGCAGAATATAGCGAGATATTGCGTCGGGAAGCAGTCTTTTGGAGACAAAAATCGAGAGTAAAGTGGCTAGCGGACGGGGATAAAAATACCAAATTCTTTCACAGAGCCACGACCACACGTCGCAAAAGAAATAAACTCACGGCGCTGAAAATTAACGATATATGGTGCGAGGAGCAGGGCATCCTTCGGTCGCATGCGATCACATACTTTCGAAGTCTCTTTACGGCTACGACCTCAACGACAAGTCCGTTAACTATATCTCGATTTCAGCGCTTCCTTGACGAAAATTCAATCTCTGACGTTGGGAAGGAAATATCCGTAGCAGAATTGAAAAAGACAGTTTGGGCATCGCACCCGTCTAAAGCCCCGGGACCGGACGGGCTTCAAGCTAGAGTCTATCAAAATTTCTGGGATTGGATGAACCCGTCGTTGTTTGAGTTTATTGAAAAAGCATTCCAAAACGGGAGTTTTGATCCGAAGGTATGTGCTGCGTTTCTTTGTCTCATCCCGAAAGTGCCAAACCCGTCGCTTATATCCCAGTTGCGTCCCATATCGCTTTGCAACGTCACATACAAATTCATCACCAAGATTATTACATTGCGCCTCAAAGATCTTATGCCGGGGTTAATCGCGCCCACCCAATCGAGTTTCATAAAGGGCCGAGGAACCCAAGATAATATCTTGGTGATACAAGAATTATTGCACTCACTGCGCAACAAGAAAAACAATAAAATAGGTTGCATGATCCTAAAGCTAGATCTCGAGAAAGCCTATGACAAGATCAGTTGGAGTTTTCTTGAAGAAACTTTGTACGCTTTCAAGATTCCGGCAAATATCATCAAATTGATCTTGTTTTGTGTGACGAATGCATCGACTCGGATACTGTGGAACGGAGAACCGTTGGAAGCGTTCCACCATGGATGCGGATTGAGACAGGGAGACCCGTTGTCTCCATACCTCTTTGTTCTTTGCGTCGAGCGTCTGGCATATCTCATCCTTGAAAAGGTTCACGAAAAGAGGTGGGAACCAATTATACCCTGTAGAGGAGGCCCGAGTCTATCCCATATTTTTTTCGCCGACGACCTTATGCTTATGGGAAAAGCTACACTCAAAACGGCGAGAACCATTAAGGAGACATTGGATCGGTTTTGCGCATCATCAGGCTTGAAACTTAGTCCAGCAAAGTCTAAGGTGTTTTTCTCAAAAGCGGGTGAATGGACTCTCAAAAGGAGAATTTGCTCAATCTTCGGTTTCGCGCAAACCACACACCTCGGGAAATACTTAGGGGCGGAGCTGTTCCACGGGAGAGTTAAAAGGGAAGACTTCACGGGGATCTTTGACAAGCTTAATGCACGGTTTACGGGATGGAAGAGCCAAACACTCTCACTTGCGGGGCGCACCACACTTGTGCAATCGGTATCGACGGCGGTACCAATACATGTGATGCAATCTTGTTGGCTCCCCGACAATGTTTGCAAGCGAATGGACAAGATGAACCGCGACTTTTTGTGGTCCAACGATCCTAATGCCCGCAAACTCCACCTTGTGGGATGGCAAAAAGTCACAAAGGACCGGAAAGAAGGAGGACTTGGCATACGTGTTGCGCGCGTCAATAATCAGGCCCTTCTCTCAAAGTATGGCTGGAAATTATTAATAGGAGAGGCGGGTCTATGGGGCGATTTTGTGAATGCGAAATATATTAAAGAGGATCGACTTATGGAGTACAAAACCAAGCCTAGCGATAGCGCTACTTGGAAGGGGATAGTTCGATGCTTGGATTTAATTAAGGACTCTTTCCGATGGAAAATAGGTGACGGTCGGAAAATCTCATTGTGGTTTGACAATTGGATGGGAAATCAAAAACTAAGTGACCTTATTCCGCATATTGATGAGGCCGACTGTGATATCAAAATCCGAGACGTCATTAATGACGAGGGACAGTGGTGTTTCGACCACATTAGGACGGAGGTGAACACAAGTTGGACTAACGTGCTTGAAGGGAAAGAGCCGACCTTAACGGACACAGAGGATCGCATCTTGTGGAACGAAACGGCAAACGGAATCTTCTCTTGTCAAAGCGCATACAAATTACTCCACCGCGCGAATACGGAAAGGGAAGGTGGACCGAACCAATGGAAGTGGATTTGGGATGCACCATGTAGCAACAAGATCCGCCATTTTATCTGGCTAGCAAACCAGAATCGCCTAGCATCAAACCAATTGAGGAAAATTCGGAAGTGTACGGATTCGGCGATATGTGAAGTTTGCAAAAGAGATGAAGAATCGACCCTTCACATCTTACGCCACTGCTCCGCAGCGAAGGAAATTTGGAACACCCTTCTGGAAGACACAGGCCTGCGCGCCTTCAACAATATCCGTGATGCGGTTTGGCTGAAACGAAATATATCCCACAAAGAGATGGTATGTCCGCTTTTACCAAATATCCCGTGGAACATTATTTTTGCCGCTAGTATTTGGTCTATTTGGAAGGCTAGGAACAATAGGGTGTTCAAGGGGAAAAAAGATTCAAAATTCCGACTGCTGTGTCAAATAAAGTCATTATGCTACGATATGGCGCGAGCATATAAATCGAAAAGTGGCCGAAAGGAGGAGAATTGGCAAAAACCAACCAATGGGTGGAAGAAATTAAATGTGGATGGAAGTGTAACACCGGGTCAAAACCGAGGACAAATTGGCGGAGTCCTAAGAGATGAAGATGGCGAATGGCTTTGGGGATTTTCCGAGCCCCTTTCATGCCCAACTATTCTTGAAGCGGAGATTGACGCTATTAGACGAGGGCTAGAATTGGCATGGGAAAAAAGAGTAGAACGAATTAGCATTGAGACAGATTCGTTGGGGGCGTACAACTTAATCTCAAAGGCGAATGCATCGGAGCCGCACCTCCAAGAGAAGATTGATGAATGTCGAGCACTACTTCACAAACCATGGACCTCCGAATTTCGATGGATAGCGCGAGAGAAGAATAAAGTAGCGGATGCTCTTTCTAGATTGGTTTGTAACACGGGTGGGAGCATTAGTTTTCTTTTGTCGCCCCCCCCGGAAATCCTTACTTTATTATCGAACGATGTAGCCTAAGGGCCATTTGATTTCCATTTTCTACCAAAAAAAAAAAAAAAAACATTACAACTGATATTAGTAGCCCAAGTCTTCAAATTTAGCTGTCATTGCTCACAAGAATTGAAGACCTACAATTACAGTTTTCTTTTATATTAATGTTGACATGAGATGAGATAAGATTAGATTTCTTCCATCATAAGCTTGTCTTATAGATATTTGTAATATGCTACTCAGAATTATCAAGAACTACGCAACAAAATATTTTCACTCTTATATGTTAAAGTTTGGGGTGAACGTTACAGATTCCTCGGGGAATCATGTGGCGAGTATGCAACGACGTGGGGGGGGGGGTGAGGGAGAGATATTATCCACGATATTTGTTTTCTAAGCGAGCCAAATTAAATGACGAACATGGAAATATTATATGCGATATTTGGTCTTATATGCGACATAAAAAATATTGGACATTCTAATGGATTAGTATAGACGATAATAAGGAGGCACATCATCTTGCACGTACGGCTCCTAGTTTAGTTATGGTCTATTGTGTTTTGCCCGTTATTTTACGGCTTGTATGAACTCTTTTGTTTTTGGCCTTTTATATATCTCTGATGATTATTTAAAAAAAAAATAAAACAAAAGATCACTACCTAGGCAAACATACGGCCAAATATATCTACTAAGCGCTTAACACACATAAATAAGCTTTGATGAAAGGAGATACTAGGGGTATTATATGTTGGAACTATTTTAATAAAAAGTCTTTTTTTTTTGTGCAAAATCAAAGAGGTCAACATACTTATTTGTGGCTTTAATTGCAATATATAATATTGCTCAATAAATACGGTTAATATAAGCTTTGGGCCTTCAAATTGATCAAGTACGTTACATTGGCCATTAAAATATTCAGAATTCAGTTTCTTTTGTGAATTGATAAATGGATAGCAACCGTTTTCTCCTTTATAGCCACAATGATTAGTGAGTTAATTTCGAAACGCTTCATGCATATAATTTGTCTCTTGAAATCAGTCGTGTGTCTCTCTATATATATAGGGCCTTCTTGTGTCTGCTATTTTTTTGGGATGTATCCGAAGGGACATAAGAAACAAATTTTGGTTATAATTGTTTTTGCCTCTTCTCTTCTAAAAACACACACACACACACACACACACACACACACACACACACACACACATATATATATATATATATATATATATATATATATATATATATGTGTGTGTGTGTGTGTGTGTCAAACCGTGAGATAGAAATGTAAAAAGATAAACAAATGTGTTTATATATTTTTGGTAGAGTAATATATATATCTTCTATCACTAAATATATGAGCAAGAGCAAAGTGTCGGGCTAGAGCTTCGTTTCTTTTCTAAGTGTGCAGTTAGGAAAGAAACAGTGTGTTCGGCTGTTGTATCCTGGAGGGGAACGTGCATGGTGTGACCCTACTGCATATTCTTCATGAATAAGGGGCGCGAATCTCTTAAAGAGAGTTGTGACTTAGTCCGTGTCTCATCCCAATTTTACTTTATTATGGTGGTAATTTATCAAGAGGTAACGGTCATCCGATCCGCGCATAACTCGATAGAGAAACAATGAATTTTTTATGCTAATTTGTGACACAAAATTTTATTTGTTCCTTTTAAATATTGTGAATATTTTGAACAAGGAACAACAATTTTAAGACGATTTAGACTCTTGAATAAGAGAAATATTTTACGTAACTGATCAAGGACACATAATTCGGTGTTTCATTTTGTCTGTGCACTGTGCATGATGTTACAAATACAACCCGAGAAAATAATGATGCATTACGTGAAGGCGCAAAACCTATCACATAAGTTTTCCTGATCAGTGTTTGGGCCGATCTTCCAAGTACAGTATGTTTCATTGATATCTTATGGAACTCATATTTTCTGATTTTATGTGGTGGTGTAAGTGCATGCGTGATATCAATAGGAAGCATCACGAATCAGGTATCTTATAAATCGGTTGTGAAGTAAAATTCTATTTCAACTTTAAAATGATGCTATCAAATTATTAATCTGCACATAAATAACTACATGGGAACAAAGGATTATTTTTTGTGCTTTGTGCAAAATTGATTTGGATTCCCTAAGGCAAACTATGCAGAATTTAAGTGTTTATATTAAATGTGCATACTGGTATCTTGTTTAAGCATTGAAGGTTCACCGCTATAAGATATCTTCTCGATTGATTTTATTTGGCTATATATTCACTTCTTATGCTGAAGTTACTAAAGCTATATATATCGGTTTCGCCACGTACCTGCGTGAGGTATGTTACTGTAAGTTCATATCTTTTAGCAGATTACACATGGAGCGGCATTAATAAGCAATTTTTTGCACGACTGATAATCATGTATTTTCATGAAGTTTAATCTTTGTGCAGAAGTTAAAATTCTTATTAATTATATTCTGTACTATTTCTATTATATATCTTATGACAAAAGCCACAAGCTAGAGGGCATTAAATTGATTTGTGGCTAGTACTCCTTCACTACAAGAAAACTGGGTCAATAGGGACCTAATAGGCGGTCCCTATTGACCCCCTTCCGGTCCCTGAAGGTCAATCGCAGTTAGGTCGCTATTAGTCGGTCCCTATTGACCTCGGTCGCTTGCCATCAGACACCGCAATTAGGTCGCTGATGAGGGTCAGTAAGGACCGGAACATCAGTGACCACATTGCGGTTCCTGTTACTTTAATAGCAATAGGGACCGCAATGCAGCCCCTATTGCCTTAAAAACAATAGGGACCGCATTGCGGTTCCTATTGTATTTCAAACAATAGGGACCTAATTGCGGTCGCTATTGCTGTTGAGTCAATATGGACCTAATTGCGGTCACTACTGATTGAGTATTAGAGACCGCAGTTAGGTCCCTACTAATATTCATAGATACTCTATTAATATTAGTAGGGACCTAATTGCGGTCCTTATTCCTATTATTAGGGACCGCAGTTAGGTCCCTAATAGTCTGCGAAGAAAAAAATAACAATAATATTCCGAAAATTTTCTGGAATATTATTATTTTTTTGTATAACAAGATCAAAACAAAAATAAAGAAGAAAAAGTTAATATAATGACATGAAAGTATTAATGAATGTAAAAAAATGAATGAAATGACTAGTAATAGAAAATAAAATGTGTAGATCCAAATTTGTAGGAGAACAAAAAATATAATGAAAACAGAAAATACATGAATTAAAAAAACAAGTGAAAGAAAAGTAAGAAAAGAAAGTGTAGATCCAAAATAATAGAAAAGAAAGAAAATAAAGTTTGTGTATAAGACTTGTGTTTGTATAGTGTATAAGTGATAATTCCATTGATAAGAAGAACATACATATATAGTCACAAGAGAATCTATAACTAAGGAAAGCAGTTAATCTAGGAGCTATAAACAAGGTAACGGTATAATCTAAATACAACAATATATATTAACATAAATAGATTAGTCTATCCAATACGCCCCTGTAAAATGGACGTTTCGTCGGCAACGAAAATTTTGGAACAAAGATGGCAAAACCGTGAGCGGGCAAGGGGCTTAGTGAGGAAATCGACAAGCTGATCAAGGGTGTTAACATAAGATACCCGAATGAGACCTTTAGCGACAAGATCCCGAACAAAGTGAACATCCACTGAAATGTGTTTCATGCGAGAATGTTGGACCGGATGTAAGGATAGGCGAATGGCCCCCATGTTGTCGCAGCGGATGAGAGGCACTGACGGGGAGGAGAGACCAATCTCCCCGAAGAGATGTTGCAACCAACGAACTTCAGTGGAGACTGTAGCAAGGGCACGATACTCAGCTTCTGTGGATGAACAGGCAACTGCCTTCTGCTTGCGAGAGGACCAAGAAATAGGATTGCCACCAAGGAAAACAATGTAAGCGGAAGTAGAGGTGTCAGTTTGAGCATCGCCGGCCCAATCTGAATCTGAGTAAGCCGTGAGAGTAAATGACTTTTCTCGTCGAAAGAGGGCACCGAAGGTGAGAGTGCCCTTGAGATAGCGAAGGACGCGTTTGAGGGCAATCCAGCCCGAGGCAGTGGGATAGACCATCTGTTGAGCCAAACGATTCACAGCAAACGCAATATCGGGCCGTGTGATGGCAAGATACTGAAGACCACCGATAACTTGCCGAAACTATGTCGCATCGGTAGGATCCAAAGAATAGGAGGCCAGTGATTAGAGCAGCACTGAGGGCAAGGTACCATGCACGAGGTGTCTGCTTAAGACCATAGCGTGTCTTATGGAGGAGACAAACGTGATTAAGAGCTGACTTATCCACAAAACCAGATGGTTGCCGCATATAGACAGTTTTAGTCAAATCACCATGCAAGAAGGCATTACTGATATCCAATTGGCGGAGAGACCAGCCATGCATAATAGATAAGGACAAAATAAGCCGAATAGTCACTGGTTTGATGACAGGGCTAAAAATTTCCTTATAATCGATGCCAGGACGCTGATGGAAGCCTTTTGCAATGAGACGAGCCTTGTACCGATCAATAGACCTGTCAGAATGGCGCTTAATACGAAATACCCATTTAGACAGTTTTAGTCAAATCACCATGCAAGAAGGCATTACTGATATCCAATTGGCGGAGAGACCAGCCATGCATAATAGATAAGGACAAAATAAGCCGAATAGTCACTGGTTTGATGACAGGGCTAAAAATTTCCTTATAATCGATGCCAGGACGCTGATGGAAGCCTTTTGCAATGAGACGAGCCTTGTACCGATCAATAGACCTGTCAGAATGGCGCTTAATACGAAATACCCATTTAGAGCCAATAATACTCCGATCAGAGGGAGGAGCAACTAAGGACCAAGTGCCATGCTCGGTAAGAGCCGTAATCTCTTCTGCCATAGCCGCACGCCACTTCGGATCGCTCATGGCTTGAGTCGCACAAGTAGGTTCGATCGGACCAGCAACGGGATGCTTAGTGACAAGATTAAGGACCTTAGGTTTAAAGATGTTGTTACGCGACCGAGTAACCATAGTGTGAGTGCGTTCCGAAGGTGGTGGAATAGGCGGGGACTGGTGAAGCCGGCAAGGCCGGCGGAGATGACGAGGCAGTCGGGGATGGAGGCTCACGAGGCACTGGTGGCTCAGGGATAGAGATAGGCGGTGGTGCCAAGACAGGTAACGTAGATGGCAGCGGAAGAGAGAACTTTGCACTGTCAAGGCCAAGAGAAGGTGAGACCCGCGACTGAGTGCCATGGAACACAGACTCCACGAAGCAAACATGGCGAGAAATAAAGATACGACCCGAGACAGGGTCAAGACACTTGTATGCAGCCTGTGAGGTCGAGTACCCAATAAAAATACACGCCAAGGATGGCAGAGTTAATTTTCCCTGGAGATAAGGGCGTAAATACGGATAACACAAGCAGCCAAATACCCGTAGTCAGAGATAATTGGGCGCACGACCAAGAAGCATCTCGAAAGGAGACTTATGATGCAAGACAGGTGTGGGAAGCCTATTATAGAGATAAGCATCTGTGAGAAAGGCATAATCCCAATAATCAGGGGAGAGATTGGCTCATGTAAGCAGAGTACGACCCATGGTGACAATATGACGATGGTGACGTTCACTAGTGCCATTCTGTTGAGGAGTATGGGGCGCAACAGTTAACCAACTGATGCCATTATCAAAGAAATAACCACGAAAGGACAAAAATTCTCCACCATTGTCAGAATAAAAATTATTGATCGACGTATTAAAATGTTTCTCAAGAAGAGCGCGAAATTGCATAAAGATTCGAGAGACTTCAGATTTTGCAGATAGCACATAAACCCAATATTTTGTAAAGTGGTCAACAAGAAGCAAGTAGTAACGTGCACCCGAAACAGATATAACCGGGGAAGGACCCCAAACATCACCATAAATATATTGTAAACCATGATCCGAAATAAGTGACGTACTATGATAAACCAATTGTTGACTCTTGTTCAAAAAACAAGAACTAAAATGCTCAAAACCCAAATTATTCGACGGTAAAGTTGGTAAATTAAACTTCTACAAAATTAAAGAACTAATCTTTAAAGATGGATGACCAAAGCGCTCGTGCCAACAATCCTTGCGAACCCGTTCGCCAACCAAAGCTGTTACTAGCGGGCGCAATACTTTAGGAAAGCGAACACAATACACCCAATCCACGCATGCTCCCCGGATCAGCTCAGCCCCCGATCTGCGATCCTTTACAACAAAATAGGATGGGAAAAATTCGACATAAACATTATTCGCTGTGGTAAATTGATGAACAGATAGGAGATTGCGTCGCGAGTGCGGCACACATAAAAGATTAGCAAGTTTAAACGTGCGATCAGCATAAACAACACGAGAAGAACCAGAATGTGTTATAGCCAAACCTGTACCATCGGTAGTGTTAACCTCGTCGGGCCCCTCATATTCGAAATGTACCGAGAGATTACGAAGGTCGGATGTCAACTTGTGAGATGCCCCAGAATCAACGAGCCATTCACTGTTGGATGATGATGGTGCTGAGGAGGCAAGATTGGCACTCGAATTCGAAAATTTACGACACACACGCGCACCATGCCCGTAAATCCCACAAAGCTGGCAGGTGATAGGGGGCGGTTGTCTAATGAGCGGCCCCGAGAGGGCTGTCCGCCAGCGGAGGAGGTGCCACGGTAGGGCTGCGATGACCCGCGACTGTAGTTGGGATGCTGCGCGCGGAACTGCTGCTGTCCGCGGTTGTTGCGGCCTCAACCGCGACTGTTGGAGCGGGGCTGCGACGCCGCAACATTGGCAGAGGCGATGAGAGTCGCAACATCGGCGTCCAGACAACGCAAGTAGGACTCGTGCGTGACCAACAAGTCATGGAGCTCGGGAAATTGGATTGATGATTCCCGTGCTTGAATAGATTCGGCGATATCCTGATAGGCAGATCTGAGGCCGTTTAGAACGTATAGGGTGATGTCGTCGGGTTTGAGAGGGCCATCGATGATGGCTAATTCATCCGTCTTTGACTTCACCATTTGAAGAAACTCTGAAACTGATTTCTAGCCAAGCTTGAGTGTGTTCAAGTCATCTTTCAACTGTATCACTCTTGATCGAGAGCGATTGGCGTAGGTCTGTTGAAGAATTCCCCACGCTTCAGCCGATGTTTCAACGTTGGAGATGAGTTGAACGATCTCCAATGAGCACGAACCAAAAAGGGTAGAGATAAGGAGCGAGTCTTGTCGCGTCCAGTAGGCATGAGCGGACACGGTTTCCGGTGTAGTACCCAGAGGAGGTGATGGGATCGAGCCATCCAAAAAGCCAAAGAGTCTGTACCCGTATAGGAGGTGTCGGACTTGTGAGCGCCATGAGGCGTAGTTACTCCCGTTGAGTTGGAGGGGGAGTTATTGATGGGAGTTGATAGGAATCAACGCTTGGCCGTGCAGAGAAGGGCCTGCCGCGATGGATAGTGGACGAGAGTGGGATGCGGACGTGTTGTCCATGGCTCCACCATCGGTGTTGGCGTCGGACGGGGATGAGAATGATCCGGTGGTGGGGTTGGTCATGGATCAAAAATATCGTTAGATATTGTGGCGTCTTGATACCATATAAGACTTGTGTTTGTATAGTGTATAAGTGATAATTCCATTGATTAGAAGAACATACATATATAGTTACAAGAGAATCTATAACTAAGGAAATCAACTAATCTAGGAGCTATAAACAAGGTAACGGTATAATCTAAATACAATAATATATATTAATATAAATAGATTAGTCTATCCAATATTGTGTTGGTGATTTTTGTTTTGGATTTGTGTTGGTGAAAAGAAGAAAAGTCTTTTTCTAGAAAAAAGAAGATAGTGTTTTTTGTGTTGGGTATTTTTTGAAGATTAATGAAATTAAATGTAAGAGTGGTGAGTATATATAGAGGGGAGGGTAAAATTTTTAAATTTTCGCAAAATTCAAATTTTCCCCTCAATCCTGCCTAAAATTTTCACCAAATTTTCAAATTTTCGGATTTCATTAACCATAGCGCGGTCACAAAACTAAATTAGTGACCACAGTGCGGTCACTAATATTAAATAGTGACCGCACTATGGTCTGCGGTCCCTACTATTCTTAGCCACCAACCTCATTGTAACATGTGAATTGAAGTAATACATTATTGCAAAACTAGTAGTTTAGTTGTGAAATAATAGATTGAATGAGATTGAGTGAGTTATTAACGTTCAACATATATTTCATGTTCTACAACTAATCATTACTAATTAGTTGTAGTTGTTATTCGTTTTTATGCTTTACTTCACTAATGTTATCATAGATATGATTTTGAGGTTCAATCATTGAATTACCTAATCATTATGCTTATATGTGTGTATATATAAGATATAAGCATTATGAAATTTTTCCTTATAGTAAATAATCTTCAAAGTTGGCCGTTCCCTCTACATATTTGGATTTACAAAGCGTCGTTGTAATTATTTTTATTTTAACTATTACAATGGTAATTATGAACTAAACAAACAGCGCGACACACCTCAAATCATCATAAACTCACAATTTTAAGGTATGAATATTAATAGGGACCGCCTGTCGGTCACTAATATTAAATAGTGACCGCACTATGGTCACTATTATGTTAATAGGGCCCGCAGTGCGGTCCCTACTAATATTCATTCTTCAAAATTGTATTTTTTTTTATTGATGTTGATGTGTTTGTGATTCTTAGCAACCAACATTATTGTAGCATGTGAATTGAAGTAACACATGATTGCAAAACTAGTAGTTTAGTTGTGAAATAATAGATTGAATGAGATTGAGCGAGTTATTAACGTTCAACATATATTTCATGTTCTACAACTAATCATCACTAGTTAGTTGTAGTTGTTATTCGTTTTTATGTTTTACTTCACTAATGTTAGCATAGATATGATTATGAGGTTCAATCATTAGATCACCTAATCATTATGCTTATATGTGTGTATATATAAGATGTAAGCATTATGACATTTGTCATTATAGTAAAAGAATCTTAAAAGCCGACCGTTCCCTCTACATAATGTTTGGATTTACAATGCGTCATTGTAATTATTGTTATTTTAACTATTACAATAATAATTATGAACTAAGCAAACAACATGGCACCTCAAATCATCATAAAATCACGATTTTAAAGTATGAATATTAGTAGGGACCGCCCGACGGTCACTATTGATTCAATAGGGACCGCCAGACAGTCCATGTTGGGTTAATAAGGACCGTAAGCGATCACTACTGAGTCATCAGTGACCGCCAGGCGGCCTCTACTAATATTCATACTTTAAAATCTATATTTTATAAATTGATTTCGATATGTTAGTGGTTCTTAGCAACAACATCAATACTAAGTAAAAAATAAAGTAATTAATGGTTACAAAACAAGTGATTGAGCTATTCAATATTAGATATTGAATGTGATCGAGTGAGTTATTGAATATATATTATCGTTGTCGTTGTATAAATTAATAATTTTTAAAACGGGTCGTCCCCTACATAATTTTTGGATTTGCAATTAAAGATGTGTAAATATGGTTGGTTTAACAATGAATAGGATAATTATGAACTAGACAAACAATGTGGCACCTCAAATCACGAGGAAAACCTAATTTTTAAGTATGAATATTAGTAGGAACCGCCGAGCAGTCACAAATATGGGCAATAGGGACCGCAAGGCGGTCCCTGTTGACTACGGCTATTATCAACAGGGACCGCAAGGCGGTCCCTATTGACAATGGCTAATATCAACAGGGACCGCTAGGCGGTCCCTGTTGGGTCAATAGGAATCGCTAAGTGGTTACTACTGAGTCATCAGTGACCGCCAGACAGTCCCTACTAATATTCATCGTTCAAATTTGATTTTTTATTTATTTATTAATGTTGATGTGTTTGTGATTCTTAGAAACCAACCTCATTGTAACATGTGAATTGAAGTAACACATGATTGCAAAACTAGTAGTTTAGTTGTGAAATAATAGATTGAATGAGTTATTAACGTTCAACATATATTTCATGTTTTACAACTAATCATCACTAGTTAGTTGTAGTTGTTATTCGTTTTTATGTTTTACTTCACTAATGTTAGCATAGATATGATTATGAGGTTCAATCATTAGATTAACTAATCATTATGCTTATATGTGTGTATATATAAGATGTAAGCATTATGACATTTGTCGTTATAGTAAATGAATCTTCAAAGCTGACCATTCCCTCTATATAATGTTTGGATTTACAATGCGTCGTTGTAATTATTTCGTTCATAATATTTCCTTAGTATTTTTGGATGATTATCGAAGCAAAGCGGTAGCAATCGGTCGTGATCTAAGCAAGCAATTCAAACGAATTACACTTCAGAAAAGGTGCAAATGGAGGATCTCTTCATCTTTTTCTTGTAAGTTCAAAGATTTGATTGCAAATTTCATGTTCTTATGTTGCTGATTATGTTCTTCATTACTTCATGAAAGTTTCATTATCATTAACATCTTCGATTACCGTAAAATCCGATTTCTTCGTCAAAAACGATGCTCACTAGATTCGTTTTTTTCGTGTTGCTGTGATACTTTTTTGTTAAATATGACTTGAGATTTAGATTCCTTGCGAAAAATTGAGGGGGGTAACGCGAACATTTCTTGAAAATAAGTTGGAATACTCACAAGATCTAAAAAACATCAAGAAAAAGTCTTATTTTCAGCAAAAAACTGCTCTCGGGTTCGTTCCAAGTCCTCATAGTAGCGCTGGTTTTCTTGAATTTCTGGGTTCAGATCTGAAATCCTTATGCAAAGTTAGAGGGGGGAAGGTTGGAGTCAATTCCATTTCATGATTTGTGTTCTTGAGATCTTGAATCTACATAAGATTTTAAAGATCTTCAAAGTCTTGCTCAAGAACACATTTTGATCTTCAAGAATCAAAGATTCTTTTGTTTTTTTTGATTGTGAATCAGTCCTAATACCTTCCTTGATTCGATCTGGGTTGTATCCATCCTCTCTTGATTCATCAAAATCCAAGATTCAAGCAAACACACACTTAAAGGTGTTCTTGGTGTTCTTGGTGTTCTTGGTGATCTTGCACGAAAACTGAATTTCCCGTGTAACGAAAAAAGATTTTAACGATCCGCAAAGTGCGTTGGATCCGTCTCTCAGTCAGTACAATCTGTCCAAATATTAAATTTTCTGGCCAATATTCCGGCGGCGGCGGTGGGCCGGTGGTCCGGTGGGTCAAAGGTGGCAAGATCTTGAACTTGTCAAATATGATCTATTGGTGGTTGTAGGGCCTATTGGAGTGGGAGACAAGGCTTAGTGGGATTGTTAGTGGATGTTTTAGTGGGGGACAAGAGTGAGTGGCTAGGTGGGGCATACTTGAGTGGGGAACATAGTGGAATGTGCTTTCTTTTGGTTGTTAAAGTGGGGGACAAGATTTAGTGGACTTTTAAGAGTGGGGGACAAGGTGTTATGGCATTGGTGGGGCCTCCTTGAGTGGGAGACAACTTATAATAGCTGAATTGGTGGGTTCACCGGCGACCCATCAAATTCCGAGCACTCCGACGACCGGAGTTCCGGACGGGCCCCCCACGATTGGGCCAGTAGTGTCGTCTATTCTGAAACGACGAATTGTACCGATCAAGGTCTCCGGCCTTAGCAAAGAACAACAACCTACGTCCGACCAGGACCCGACACAAGCTAAGCAGCTGCAGCCTGTGGCAAAGGACCAGCAGCCGCAGCAGGCTCATCAGGACAATTTCCTGGCTTTGACATCTGTCAAGCCAAAGTCATATCCGGGACAGAGTTCTCGTTCTTTCAGGCCAATTCCTACGAGGACTGGGCCTAACACTCGATATCTCTCTTTCGCCCAGATGATTAAAGATAGTAAGGTATCTCGCATGGCACATCTGTCACCGAGATCAGAAAAGAAATCTCTTTTTGACAGCTTTCACGATAACTCTGAGATCGATGATAAGAGCTAGCCGATCTGGTATGACGGAAAGCCAGCTTTTATCTACTCTTCAGAACTTGAAGAGGAACTTGTACAGCCGTATAAGTTCACTCTGGTTTTCAGATTCCCGTCACATACTCCGAGCTTCCTTCGAGTGAAGCAATGATTTGCCTCCTTAGCTATCAAGGGAGGTTACAGTTTTGGTCATTTGGGGCCAAGAAACGTTTACTTGAAGCTGGATTTGGAGGAAGATTTTTCGCAGCTTCTTGCCAGAGGTTCCGTGTACGTTCTGAATGTCCCCGTCTGCATATCCAAATGGACACCGAAGTTCTCTATTGATAAAGAGGCTCCGATTGCCCCAGT
This sequence comes from Linaria vulgaris, assembly GCA_948329865.1. Taxonomy (NCBI): domain Eukaryota; kingdom Viridiplantae; phylum Streptophyta; class Magnoliopsida; order Lamiales; family Plantaginaceae; genus Linaria; species Linaria vulgaris. Next base: position 83,683,484 of record OX415253.1, read on the forward strand.
CTGGGTTCAGATCCCAGACCTTCCGATGCATCTGTACAAAAAGAGCACGCTCTTTGCCATTGCCAAACGCATTGGCAGACCCCTCCGGCTGGATGAACAAACTGCAGAGGTTGTTCGTCCACTGGCTGCCAGGATGCTTGTTGAGATCAACTTGTTAGAAAAACGAGTTGAAGAGGTCTTTATTGGGATCAACAATGATGGCAACATGGATGGAAAGAGCTACAGTGTGATCTATGAGGAAATCCCAAAATACTGCACTAAGTGCAGGAATCTTGGTCACACCAAACAAGGATGCATCCCAGCTTAAGCTCCATCCCAGTCAGGTCCAAAGGAGAATGTGCATGTTACGCACCTTAGTAGTGATAAGATGATTAAGGACCATGTGGGAGCTAACGAGCAAAGTTGGAAGGATGCGCCCCTGGAGGTAGAGGGGGTGGTAGAGGCAGAGGTAGAGGAAACCTTCGTGGCGCTAGTCATGTTGTGGCTGCCACACGTGTGTCCTCAAACCCTTTCCAGGCACTGGTTGAGGCACCTGATATAGAGCCACCGGCGGCACTTGAGGCCGTTGTGTCTACGGCTCAGAGAGAGCCGATTGTTGTGTTTGATTCCCCTCCTACTCCAGAGGAGGAAGTTTTGGCTAGTGTTCTTGAGACAGATTTGTCTTCAGTTGTTGACACTGAGATTGTACCGGCTAACCCCATAGGGGTTGCTTCTGAGGAGATTAGAGCGAATGTCTTTGATGATGTCGAAGTCGACAAGGGCCATGCATCTGACGATGCAGCGATTACTCCGAAGTCTCATGTCAGGTCAAACATTCGGAGCAAGGGTTTGCCAAAACATATATCCTTCTTTGAGGAAAAGTCTGCATGAGAGATCGACTATCAGGGAAAAATCACGCCTTGCGGGCACAGAACTTCAAAACTCGGTGAACTTGGGCGTCCAGAACTTGTTTCCTGAAGAGGAAACCGATCTTAGCCATATTACCAAGAGGAAGGTAAAGGCAGTTAAGAAAGTTGTTGGTTCGAGCCATCCGTAGCACCTCGAGACAATGACGAGGTGCCTGATACGGACGACTTATCATGATTCCTTTATTAGTTTGGAACGTCCGTGGGGTTGGTAATAAGCAAGCTCGTAAGCATGTCTCTGACATTAAGCAGAGGCACGAGATCAAGGTTCTTTTTCTTATTGAGCCAAAGGTCGATCTAGATGTGGTGTTTTACACCAGACGGTTTGGGCTTTCCCGTGCTTTTGATAATGTGTCAAATAAGATATGGTTACTGGTAGCTGATGAGATTGAGGTTGATATCCTTGTTAATGACCCCTGGTTTATGCATGTTCGCAGTAAGACTCCAGAGCATGATAGATCCATCTTCTGCACCTTTGTCTATGGTGCGAATACTAAGAAACCAAGGCGCGAACTATGGGCAGGTTTGAAGGAAAATGCCGTCAGGTTAGACCCGTGGTTGGTTGCTGGGGACTATAACATTGTTATGCACCCCGAAGAGAAGGCATGGGGAACCCTATCTCTTTTACTGAGGCGACTGAGTTTCGTGATTGTGCCTTTGAGTGTGGCCTCACTGATGCAGGTTTTGAGGGGAACCAATATACTTGGGCCGGCCAAGGCATTAGAACTCGATTAGATAGAGCCCTAATCAATCTCCATTGGGCTTCTTATTTCGAGTTGACTCACGTGACACATATGGTTAGGAAACGGTCGGATCACAACCCTCTTCTTATCACTTTTGTGAATAAAGTCGAGCGGCGTCCCAGCTCTTTCCGATTCCAGAATATGTGGACTCAGCACGCCACCTTCCTGGACACTGTCCGTCAGATTTGGCAGGTCCCGACTGTCCACCACGGCCTTGCAGGCCTTTCTGATAAGTTGTTACGGCTGAAACAAAAATTGAGGTGGTGGAATAAGCATGTCTTTGGGGACATTTTTGCTAGGATCACAAAGACGGAAGCTGCCTTGCGACAGGCTGAGATTCTCTTCGATTCTGATCCGACTCCTCAGAACCGTATGGAATTTCATCGGTGTAATGCCGAACATTCTCTTGTTCTGAACATGGAGGAGCAATTTTGGCGTCAGAAGGCCAATGTTAAGTGGATTGTGGAGGGAGAGCGGAATACAGGAGTTTCCAGGCTACCGTGAAAAATAAAAGGGTCCGCTCTCGCATCTTTAGTATACAGGATGACACTAACCTTATTTCTGATGAGGATGGCATTCGAGCATCGGCAGAGTCATTCTTTAGGGGACTACTTGCGAGTGGAAAAGGGGTTGAGGCTTGCCACAATCTCAAATTCATTTCGCATAGTATATCTAGCGAAGATAATGATGCCCTTTGCAAGATGCCTACTATTGATGAAGTAAACTCAGTTGTCTTTGGCATGGATCCGGATAGTGTCGCAGGACCAGATGGGTTTAATGCCAAGTTCTTTCAGCACTCTTGTGAGATTGTGGCCAGTGATGTTTTTGGGGGCAGTATTGGATTTCTTTGGGGGAGGCTCTTTCACACCTTCTTATAAAGCCACCAATATTGTTCTCTTTCCTAAAAAGTAGAATGCCGATCAATGGAAGGATTTCCGACCTATCAGCCTTTGTAACACTTGTTACAAGATCATTAGTAAAATCCTAAACGACCGCCTTTCAGTTTTTCTTCCAAAGTTGCTTTCCCCTTCTCAGAGTGGTTTTGTAAAGGGACGCCTCATTAGTGACAACATTTTGCTTGCACAAGAACTGGTTACTCATATTAGTTACAGGTGCAAAGCAATTAATACTGTTGTCAAGCTTGATATGGAAAAGGCGTATGACCGGATGGAGTGGTCATTTATTTACCAAATTTTGAAGAAATTTGGTTTCTCTGAGAAGTGGATTGATATGGTTTCCCGCTGCATCGAGTCTTGCAATTTCTCGGTTTTGGTGAATGGATCACCAATTGGGTATTTTCAGTCTACCCATGGCATGCGCCAGGGTGATCCAATTTCTCCAGCCTTATTCATTATTGCGGCGGAATTCTTATCCAGGGGATTGGATAATCTGTTCCAGATTAATCCTGATATGCGTTACAGAGTTGATAAGTCGATTTCTCCCTCTCATTTAGCTTATGCAGATGACTGCATTATTTTCCTCAATGGGAGACCCAGGAATATTCGCTTACTTAAGCAATTCCTGGATCTTTATGAAATGGTTTCAGGTCAACGCGTGAGCGTGGCAAAAAGCTGTTTCATTTTGGGGAAAGCAGGTACTCAGGAGGATATTGAGGAGATAGCGACTATTACTGGCTACTCAGTTGCTGATTTCCCCATGACTTATCTGGGTGCCCCTTTGTATCGAGGTAAGAAGATATCCTCTTTATTTGAAGAGTGGCTTTTTAAGATTTGGGACTTGATTGGGGGCTGGGAGCTTAGATACCTCTCCATGGGAGGTAGATTGCCATTGATTAGGAGTGTTCTCTGCTCGATCCCTTTATATCTTTGTCAGGTTCTTGCTCCAACCCAGAAGATTGTTAAAAAGATTGAGTCCCTTTTTGGTCGGTTCTTCTGGGGAACCACTGAGGGCCAAAAGAGGATCCACTGGACCAGATGGTCGAACATTTGCAGAGGGGGGTCTTGGCATTAGATCCCTACGCGACTCGGTTAAGGCTTTCTCTATTAAGTTGTGGTGGAGAATGTGTAGTCGTGAGTCCCTTTGGGCCCGTTTCACATACGACAAGTATTCTCGTAACCGAAATCCGACTACTATTAGAGGTTGGGAGTCTCCAATCTGGAAACGTATTGCTACAGTCGGTATAGAGGCTCAGCGTCAGATTTTCTGGTCATTGGGAGAGGCGATGTCAGCTTTTGGTATGACCATTGGTTTGGTGACGAGGCCCTCTATCTTTCCAACCCTAACTATCGAATGGGGTTGGAACGAGTTTCAAATTTCTACCTAGATGGTTCTTGGGACTTGACTAGGCTTTCTACTGTTCTTCCGATTGATGTGGTTGATAGGATTTTTGCTGTACACTTTTGCAGCAATGATCTGGATATTATCACATGGAAATTGGAATCTACTGGGAATTTCTCCACCAAATCCGCATGGAATTGGTGTCGGTCTAGTGGTCAGCCGAGGGGTGTTCTTGCACTTATTTGGCATAAGACAATTTCTCCGTCTATCTCTATTTTTTGGTGGAGAGTTATTCATGATTGGCTCCCTTATGATACACGAATGTCTAGGAGGAAATTACCGTACGAGATGGTCTTAGTCGACTTTGCATGTTTAATCAGAGAACCAGAAGCTTCCCTAAATTTAATAGCTTCTAGCCCCTCAATGTATGCCAAATCAGAAGAAGCAGCACTAGCAGACTGTTCCTCAAATAAGGATATATGTTTTGCCAAACCCTTGCTCCGAATGTTTGACCTGACATGAGACTTCGGAGTAATCGCTGCATCGTCAGATGCATGGCCCTTGTCGACTTCGACATCATCAAAGACATTCGCTCTAATCTCCTCAAAAGCAACCCATGTGGGGTTAGCCGATACAATCTCAGTGTCAACAACTGAAGACAAATCTGTCTCAAGAACACTAGCCAAAACTTCCTCATCTGGAGTAGGAGGGGAATCAAACACAACAATCGGCTCTCTCTGAGCCGTAGACATAACAGCCTCAAGTGCCGCTGGTGGCTCCATATCAGGTGCCTCAACCAGTGCCCGAAAAGGGTTTGAGGAAACATGTGTGGCAGCCACAGCATGACTAGCGCCACGAAGGTTTCCTTTACCTCTGCCTCTACCACCCCCTCTACCTCCAGGGGCGATCTCTTCCAACTTTGCTCCTTAGCTCCCACATGGTCCTTAATCATCGTAACATGCACATTCTCCTTTGGACCTGACTGGGATGGAGCTGAAGCTGGGATGCATCCTTGTTTGGTGTAACCAAGATTCCTGCACTTAATGCAGTATTTTGGGATTTCCTCATAGATCACACTGTAGCTCTTTCCATCCATGTTGCCATCATTGTTGATCCCAATAAAGACCTCTTCAACTCGTTTTTCTAACAAGTTGATCTCAACAAGCATCCTGGCAGCCAGTGGACGAACAACCTCTGCAGTTTGTTCATCCAGCCGGAGGGGTCTGCCAATGCGTTTGGCAATGGCAAAGAGCGTGCTCTTTTTGTACAGATGCATCGGAAGGTCTGGGATCTGAACCCAGACTGGGGCAATCGGAGCCTCTTTATCAATAGAGAACTTCGGTGTCCATTTGGATATGCGGACGGGGACATTCAGAACGTACACGAAACCTCTAGCAAGAAGCCGCAAAAAATCTTCCTCCAAATCCAGCTTCAAGTAAACGTGTCTTGGCCCCAAAGGACCAAAACTGTAACCTCCCTTGATAGCTAAGGAGGCAAATCCTTGCTTCACTCGAAGGAAGCTCGGAGTATGTGACGGGAATCTAAAAACCAGAGTGAACTTATACGGTTGTACAAGTTCCTCTTCAAGTTCTGAAGAGTAGATAAAAGCTAGCTTTTCGTCATACCAGATCGGCTGGCTCTTATCATCGATCTCAGAGTTATCGTGAAAGCCGTCAAAAAAAGTTTTCTTTTCTGATCTCGATGACAGATGTGCCACGCGAGATACCTTACTATCTCTAATCATCTGGGCGAAAGAGAGATACCGAGTGTTAGGCCCAGCCCTCGTAGGAATTGGCCTGAAAGAACGAGAACTCTGTCCCAGATATGATTTTGGCTTGACAGATGTCAAAGCCGGGAAATCGTCCTGATGAGCCTGCTGCGGGTGCTGGTCCTTTGCCACAAGCGGCAGCGCTCAGCTTGTGTCGGTTCCTGGTCGGACGTAGGTTTTTGTTCTTTGCTAAGGCCGGAGACCTTGATCGGTATAATTCACCGTTTCAAAATAGACGGCACCACTGGCCCAATCGTGGGGGCCCCGTCCGGAACTTCGATCGTCGGAGTGCTCGGAATTGGATGGGTCGCCGGTGCGCCCACCAAGTCAGTCATTATAAGTTGTCTTCCACTCAAGTAGGCCCCACCAATGCCACAACACCTTGTCCCCCACTCTTAAAAGCCCACTAAATCTTGTCCCCCACTTTAACAACCAAAAAAAGCACATTCCACTATGTTCTCCACTCAAGTAGACCCCACCTAGCCACTCACTCTTGTCCCCCACTAAAACATCCACTAACAATCCCACTAAGCCTTGTCTCCCACTCCAATAGGCCCCACAACCATCAATGGATAAGATTTGACAAGTTCATGATCTTGCCACCTTTGACCCACCGGACCACCGCCGCACCGCCGGCCGCCTCCGCCGGAATATTGGCCGGAAAATTTTAATTTTTGGACAAATTGTAGCTGACCAAGAGACGGATCTAACGCACTTTACGGATCATTAAAATCGTTTTTCGTTACACGAGAAATTCAGTTTCCGTGCAAAATCACCAAGAACACCAAGAACACCTTTAAGAGATGATGGATACAACCCAGATCGAATCAAGGAAGGTATTAGGACTGACCCCCAATCAAAAAAACAAAAGAATCTTTGATTCAAGAAGATCAAAATGTGTTCTTGAGCAAGACTTTGAAGATCTTTCAAATCTTATGTAGATTCAAGATCTCAAGAAGACAAATCATGAAATGGAATTGACTCCAACCTTCCCCCCATAATTTTGCATAAGGATTTCAGATCTGAACCCAGAAATTCAAGAAAACCAGCGCTACTATGAGGATTTGGAACGAACCTGAGAGCAGTTTTTTGCTGAAAATAAGACCTTTTCTTGATGTTTTTTAGATCTTGTGAGTATTTCAACTTATTTTCAAGAACTGTTCGCGTTAAACCCCCTCAATTTTTCACAAGGGATTCAAATCTCAACTCAGATTCAACAAAAAAGTATCACATCAACACGAGAAAAATGAATCCAGTGAGCAGCGTTTTTGACGAAGAAATCGGATTTTACGGTAATCGAAGATGTTAATGATAATGAAACTTTCATGAAGTAATGAAGAACATAATCAGCAACATAAGAACATGAAATTTGCAATCAAATCTTTGAACTTACAAGAAAAAGATGAAGAGATCCTCCATTTGCGCCTTTTCTGAAGTGTTATTCGTTTGAATTGCTTCATGATCGATTGCTACCGCTTTGCTTCGATAATCATCCAAAAATACTAAGGAAATATTATGAACGAAATTTCAGTTTTTTTAGAGAGAGGTGGGAGAGGCCACATTAGAGTCCTGATTCTTGTGCTCATTTGTTGGTTTATCTGGAGAGCCAGGAATGATTCGGTGCATCGTGGTATCCCCAAGGACGCTGGCAGGATTATTAGGCATGTGCATAGGTATGTGGGGCTTATTTTCTCTTTCTATAGCCGGGATATTCAGACTTGGCGCGGGGACAGGGTTATTGCCCCTCATTTCGGGATTTGCTTATTTGTGCCGAAGGAAGAGAGTGTCCGTGTTGTCTTGTGGAAATTCCCTCCCATGAATTTCTATAAGTTAAACACGGATGGCTGTTCCAGAGGCAATCCAAGCCCATCAGGGGCAGGAGGTGTCATTCGAGATTGGAATGGCGATATTGTCCGCGCGTTCCATCTGCCGTTGCCAGAGGGGACTAATATTGATGATGAGATCTCAGGTCTTGTTTTTGGTCTTCAAGTATGCTGGGAGAATGGCACAACCTTTTGGTTGAGGTGGATGCCATTTTTCTAGTTCAGTATATGAAAAACAAAGACCCCGGGCACTGGACGAGAGTGGGTCTTATTCGGAGGGCGAGACGCCTTATTCTTGATATGAAGGCTGAGGTCGTGCATGTTTTACGAGATTGGAACACTGTTGCTGATGTTCTTGCAAATGAAGATTGTGACAATAGAACCCAGCGTATTCTTGCTCCGGAGGATATTAGTCACAAGGTTCGTTTGCGAGTTGCTATGGAACGATGAGGCTGGCCCAACTTCCGATTTCCCAAATGATAGCCTTTTTGATGGGATCTCGGTTTGGGTTAGTGTTTTTGAGGTACATTTGGTTTTTTTTGTTGCCTCACGGCTGTGGTACCTCATGTCAGATGTGATTTGTTGTTGTTTTTTACATTTTCTTTTTTCCAGCTACTTTAAATTGCCTTTCGTGCGACCTTATGGTCATCATTTGCCTAGGGAGCAAATTTTCATATGGTGGTTTTTTGTTCTTCACCATACATGTTTTGTTTGTGAGTTTTTTCAGCCCTACACGCGTTACTCGAGATTTTTCATCCATACAGTTGGGTTGATTGACACATGAGCACATACATTTTTTCTACCAGTTGGGACTTGCTTTCTATCTCGAGTTTGCCCTACTCCTCTACACACACGCTACATTCAGACATGCCATTATGTGGTATGGATCATTTTTGCAGGATACTTACCGTACTTTTTGGTTGATATTATGTACTTCGGGGCCGATCGTGGGGATTGGGTGGGGATTCATCAGGGGCAGATATTTTTTATTTGCCACATTAGTATTTTTGTTCTCAGTTTCTCCCCCATTTCTTGGTCTTATAGGTTGTGGTTTTTCTGGCAACTATTTGATGTTCGTAGTCGGTCACGTTTTGCTTTTTCTTGTGTTCAGCTTTACACGCATTTATCGAGCATGTTCGTACACTTCTATATGTTGTTGCACACACATGCACTTTATATCTCTGCAGTTGCTCTTTCGTACTTATTCGCTCGATGGTGCATTTCATCCGTTTTGCACACACTCATATTGGGCTACTGCGTATTTGTGATGGAGATTTTGGCGTGGTTATTTTGTGGGCTGGACATGTTTTGGTGCCCTGGTCTGCTGGATTATTTGGCCGATACTTGGCATTACAGGACAGGTTATGGGGCTTGGGTGGTGACTATACATGGGCAGATATTTTTTATTTGCCACGGTAGTATCTCTGTGCTCAGTCTTTCCCCCCTTTCTTGGTCTTGTATGAAATTGTAGGACCGTGGATTGACACAACACTTTTTGAGAGTTAAGCTGGAATTGCCTTAACTCTATTTTGATCTTCTTGATAATAATAATGTGCAGCGGAAGTAAGAACACAATAAGATATAATTTTAAGAAGTTTTCAATATTATTAAAAACTTTCGAGCCTTAGGCGAAATAACCATAAAGGTTTTATCAAAAACGTTCCTCACAACAATTCACTCACGCTCTTTGTTAATCGGACTCAGCGAAGCAGACAAGTAAGAACTACTTAACTTCTATGGACTAGACTTAAGCAGTTGATACAAAAACTTCGCAAAACAAAATGAAGACAATACAAAGAATAATTAATCCCTTGGATTATTGGCACGATTGTCTTGTCTTCATCTTGATGAACTTCACATCTTTATAGATTTCTTGAGTCTTGAACGCTAAGATGTGTTGTTCACAGCTTTGGTAACTTTTGTTGTTTCCTTGTTGAATATTGCCTTCTTTGTGAACTTCATATCTTTCCAGAGAATCGTGATTCCATTGTTACTGATTTAACAAGGCAACACATCTTCTTCAATTCGCAGAATCTTGGAAAGAATCACAGTTGCAGAGAATCCAATATTGTTTCCTTCTTTTGAAACCATGTGAGTTGACTATTCAACTTACCTTGAATTATGGAAACTTCAAGTAAGGAATCTTCCAAAGTTCTTCCTTATGTTTAAGATACTTTCCTGGACATAAACATAAACAACCAAAACCGTGGAACTTGATTAATAAGTGAATAAAGGCAAAACTTAATTTTGGCAACTAAAGAACAGTTTTCGCAAAAGCTCTCGGCTTTCAATGTTATCCAATGTTAACCCAACATCGTCTAACATTGTACCGTCTAACATTGATTCCAGAAAACCTGCACTTTCAATCTCCCCCTTTTTGCCTTTCTTCACAAAACCAATACCTGTTTCAATCAAGTCTTATATCCAGAAAGTTATAATCAACAAGAAACAAATTAAACTACCAAACTGCTCCCCCTTAATACAAGATATCATAATCAAAGTTAAATTAACAAAGACATGAATAAAGGTCATCACTACAATCACATATGTACATATGTTCAGACCTCAACATTCATCAATGTTGCCTCAACATTGAAACCAGTAAGTTTCCTGCATAAAGGTTAACAAGAAAAACAGTTCAAAAAGTTCCTTCACAAGGAATAGCATTTAAGAACAATTAGAGCAGTTCAACAGTAGTACTTAGAGTTACAGGCCAAAGCTAGATATCAAGGACAAACCCCTTGATCAAATAAAAACCAAATAGAGATTAATGTACCAGCAGTTCAAAGATATTAGCAGTTCATAAGAAACAAAACAAAAACTAGAAGACTACAAATTAAAATTGGAACTACTCTCCCCCTTTTTGTGAAGAAGGGAGTTCCTCCAAAATTTTCACAATGTCCTCCAGTTCTTTGAGGTGTTCCTTCTTCTCCTCGATCTCCCTCTGAGTGTCAGCAATCTGCCCCCTATACCAATTCAGCATATGATCCACAAAAGCAGAAGTGATAACCAAGCAATCCTCTTCTTTGGACATTGGCACTGGAGTTCCAGCAAACTCCTTAGCCCTTTTCTGCTCCGTTCTTGGTCTCACCACTCCTTGTGGATTCCATGGAAGGTCTCTCACCCTTGATCCAGACAAGTAGCTTGGGAGAATAGTTAGTTCAGTATCATTCTTCCTCCAGCCCACAATTGCACTTGTCTTCAATCCTTGACTGCCAAGGATTTTGCAGATGAGTGAAGGATAGGGTAGCATCCCATTCTTCCTTCCAGCAACTTCAGACATAGACTTCAAAATCCTCTCCCCCATATTTACAACTAGCCCATTCTTGATTTTGTACACCAAGATTGCTGTTTCCTTGGTAAGTACAGTCACATTCTTGCTTGGGAGCCAGTTGAAACAAGCTATCTTGTGTAAGATAGCACTCAGGGAGGTGAGTTTTGTGGTTGGCAGAGCATCTCTCCAGATTTTGACCAACCCTCCAGTCAAGTCTTCCATCACATCATCATAATAGGGGTCCTCAGATTCATCAGTAGTAGGGAAGCCATAGATCTTGTTGATGGTGTAAGGGTCAATGTTGAAGACTATCCCCCTCACCCAAGCCTTTCCAAATTTTGGTGATCTGTAGTCCCTAATCTATTTGGAGAGATTAAGGTAGAACTCCATGACAATCTCAGGAGCATAGTCACTCAGCTCCATCACTGACTGTTGCAGCCCTCTTGCCTCAAGCAAGTCCATCACTTTGTTCTCTTTGAAACTGGCCATCTCTATAGCTCTTTCAGTGTGAATCTCCCTTCTTTTGAAGGCATCCCACTTCTTCTCCAACTCTTGAGAGAGATAGTAGGGAGAATAGCAGTTCTCCTCCTCCTCAGGGTAGACCACATATAGCCCATCAGTGTACTCCTATGTTCCTGATGTTGCCCCAACATTAGCAGCAACATCCTGCTCCTCCTCAGTTTCCTCTTCCTTCTCCTCTTCTTCTTCATCATCCTCAACATCCAACACCTCTACTTCCTCTTCCATCACTTGCTTTCCTTTCCTCTTTCTCTCAGCAGCAGCAGCAGCCTTTTTCTCTTCCTCAGCTTTCTTCTCATCCTCAGCAGCCCTCTTCCTAGCTGATCTCTCAGCCTGTCTTTTCCTGGCCTCAGCCCTAGCCTTAGCAGACTCAGACATATTTTTCAATTTCTCCCCATTGCCCTTTCTCTTTTTATTTTCAGCCCTAATCCACTTCCTCACCATCTTGTCAACAGACACATCCGCAGATATCTCCACAGATTTTTCAACAGAGCCACTACCCTCCCCCTTAACAGGTATATCAACATCAAATTCAGGGATGGGTTCAGCAGTGTTTACCTCAGTTTCAGGCTCATTGGTGATAGGAGTGGTTGGTTCCACTGTTGGCTCAACATTGGAGGTCGATTCTCCCTGTTTGGTCTTCTTTCCTCGTCGCACATAGGGAATCACCTTCCTCTTGGCAGCAACAGGGGCCTCAACTGTTTTTGTAGCAGCACTTCTAGTGTGTGAGCGAGTGCGTGCATCAGTGGGTTCGCTTCCTAGGGCAACATCTACAAGAGTTTGCATGGGAGACTTGCTTGCCATTGTTAGTACATAGATTTTGAGAGTAATCGCAGAGAAGATCGAGAGAATTTTGAGAGTAATTTTGCAAAATAGGCACAAATAAGGAACTTGCAAGTTTAATTAAGGAAAATAGGGTTTTGATTTCAGTAATAACCGTGAATAGGAGAGAGAGTGAATGTTAATGGGCAGTTACCAAATTTGAACCATGAAAAATTTTCCCACTATGTTTTCCCGCGCACAAGCTTTGATATTAAATTAACAGTTAACCAGAGCGATTTTCAGAAAAAAAAAAAAAACTGAAAACTTATAAGTTCCTGTTTTCAATGTTGACATGCGACTGTGCACAATGTTGCGATAACATTTGATAACATTCAAAACCGAAGGTGGAGGTACAGGCTTCACCAAGGCAAATTCATGTGAGAGCTTGAGATACATCCAAAAATACATCTGAAACTTAACCAATATAGCAAGTGAGTACCTCAGACATATTGTTCAGATCAACATCATGAGTAAGCAACATAGATAACAAGAAACACACAGAGATAAGCAGTTATGAATTCAAGGAACAATTCACTTCCACAGCATAGAAAGTCACAGATCAGTGTGTCACCTGCAGTATGTCACCCAAATTGTATGCCTCAACACATGAATTATACTCCCCCTAAGCCTAAACCGACACAACTCACAAACAAGAAGGAAAACAATGCATTTTTATATGAATGCAACAATGTAATGTCAAATAGGCAGATGGTAAACACAAATGAAAAACTCCTCAAACCAGCACAGTCACATCTCTTTAAAATCTTTATTATTTTCATAACTCATATGAACAAAAACTGAAGGTTGCTAAACACAAAGTTAATGTCACAACTGAATGGGGGCAGCCTGAACTCCACACACCACAGTAACAACATTAACAGTAGCAAGTTAGGCAAGTATAAAAGCCTTGAATGTTGGCAATTCATTTATCATGCACCCTAACACCCCAATTCCTTATGCATACTTGTTTACCAACCTGCATTCAAGAGAATCACCAAGTGATCAGTGCTACTAAATGTAAGAAATCGAAACCTCAAACACCCTAGTAGAAGGGATCACCCTCATGTGTTCCTTGGCCAAACAAACAGAAACATGTAAATAAACACAACTGAGTAACAGTGAAGTTGTCAACATCATGCACCCCAGATTCTCCCCATGTCCTGTACACATTCCATATGAATAAGACACAACTGAATAGACATCAAAGTAGTGAACTTTGTGTACCCCAGCTTCTCCATATGTTAGGCAATCACAACCTCAGACAAACAAAAGAGTTTTATTAGCCTTTTCAAAACCAAAGATGTGAAACTGATAACTAAAGAGAGTTGTTAATCAAAGAGTTCAACCACACAAACCAAATATGACAAAACAATGATAAAATGAGACTCAAAAAAGAAATGCAACTCAACAAAGGAATGACAACAGAGTACCTACTACACCACAACCAATATACCAGTGCTAGTCAGTGGTGTTATGACAACACTGGTTTTCTCAACATTTTTACATATCACACATGCCAAGAGATTTCCTCAGGCTGAAGAATCTCTCACTATCTAAAGGTTTTGTAAACATATCAGCTAGCTGATTTGTTGTCTCAATATGTTCAATGTTGATTATTTTGTCCTCTACCATATCTCTTAGGAAATGATGCCTTATGTCTATATGCTTAGTTCTAGAATGTTGGATAGGATTCCTAGAGATACTTATGGCACTTAGATTGTCACAGAACATGAGAAGTGTATCACTATCTAGCCCATAATCTGAAAGCATGTGTTTGAGCCACACAAGTTGGGTAACACATCTGCCAGCTACTACATATTCTGATTCAGCAGTTGATAATGAAACACAGTTCTGCTTCTTACTATACCAGGAGACCAAATTATTCCCAAATAAAAACAGCCCCCACTTGTGGATTTTCTGTCATCCACATCACCTGCCCAGTCAAAGTCACTGAAACCAACCAAGTTAGTGTTAGTGTCATAAGAGTACCAAATGCCTAAAGGTAAAGTTCCAGAGATATATCTAAGAATCCTCTTCACAGCAATCAAGTGAGATTGCTTTGGATCAGCTTGGTACCTAGCACAAATACATACTGAAAACATGATGTCAGGTCTAGAGGCAGAGAGATATAGCAAACTACCAATCATGGATCTGTACAATGTTGGGTCAACATTGCTACCAGTGCCATCTTTTGTTATCTTCACTGAAGATGACATAGGAGTTTTGCAAGGCTTGGACTCTTGTAGCTCAAATCTCTTCACTAGATTCCTTGCATACTTCTCCTGGTTTAGGAAGATACCATTCGCCAGCTGCTTGACTTGTAGTCCCAGAAAGTAGTTAAGCTCACCAATCATGCTCATCTCAAATGTTCCTGTCATATACTCAACAAATTTGTCTAAAGTAGACTTGTTAGTAGAGCCAAATACTATATCATCCACATATATTTGAGCAATGCATATATCAGAGCTTTTTCTAAGGACAAACAATGTTCTATCTCCATCTCCTCTATTGAAACCTAGGCCTAACATAAAATCAGTTAGCCTCTCATACCAAGCTTTAGGGGCCTGTTTTAAGCCATACAAAGCCTTTTCAAGTTTGTACACATGGTCAGGATGTTTAGGGTCAGCAAAGCCTTTAGGTTGTTCTACATAAACCTCTTTGTCAATTAAACCATTCAGAAAGGCACCTTTAACATCCATTTGGTAAGGTTTAATTCTAAGACAACAAGAAATAGCAAGAAGTAATCTAATTGATTCTATCCTAGCTACTGGAGCAAAAGTTTCATCAAAATCTATACCTTCTACCTGAGTATAACCTTGTGCAACCAACCTAGCTTTGTTCCTCATAATTACACCATTCTCATCTGTTTTATTTTTGAAAATCCATTTTGTACCTATTACATTCACATGTGATGGCCTAGGTACTAGATTCCAAACTCTATTTTTGGTGAATTGTAAGAGTTCCTCTTGCATGGCGTTAATCCAGTAACTATCCTTAAGAGCTTCAGTTACATTCTTAGGTTCAATGGAGGACATAAAACAAGAAGCATTTTCAACAGTACATGAAGAAGACATACAAACACACAACTTAGCCATATCCTTGTAATTTACCCTTTCTTTGTTGCGTGTTCTTACTCTTTCAGTAATTTGACCAATTACTTGAGAGGCTGGATGATCTCTTTGTATTCTAAGAGGGGGATCTCTTCTGGATACAGGAACCACTTCATCTTCAGAATCTGACAGCACAGATGTTGGCCTAACAGTGGGGTTTTCTGGTGTTAAGTCAACATTTGTTCCAGTTTTCAATTCAGCATCTCCAGCGTCTGTGTTCAATGTTGAGTCCAATGTTGGAGTAACATCTGAACCAGTGACTTCTTCAGTACCTGCAGAAACAGTTAAATCATCAAATATGACATTCACTGATTCTTGAACAGTATGCAATCTTGGATTGTAGACCCTGAAAGCAGCACTATTAGGAGAATATCCAACAAATATACACTTTTCACTTTTGGGATCAAATTTGCTCAAATAGTCTCTATCTTTTAGCAAATAGCAGTTAATACCAAATTCATGAAAGTGTGCTACTGTTGGTTTTGAACCCTTCAAGATTTCATAAGGTGTCATAGTAGTACCAGGTCTAAGATAAACTCTATTACTAATATGACATGCAGTATTCAAAGCTTCAGCCCAGAGTTTCTTATATAGGTTTTTAGAATTCAACATAACTCTAGCCATCTCTTGAAGTGTTCTATTCTTCCTCTCAGCAATACCATTTTGCTGAGGTGTCTTACGTGCAGAGAACTCATGGAAAATGCCTTTAGATTCACAGAAATTAGCAAAGCTTACATTTTCAAACTCTTTTCCATGGTCAGACCTAATTCTTCCTACAGAAGTTCCATAAAGATTCTTAATACTAGCATGCAAAATTTTGAATGTGTTGAATGCCTCTGATTTTTCTTTCAAAAATTTAATCCATGTATATCTTGAAAAATCATCAACAATAACAAAATCATACTTCTTACCATTCAGGCTACTAACCTCAATAGGACCCATGAGATCCATATGTAGCAATTCAAAGCACTTATTAGTTCTAGGGTTAGTACTTTGTACCTGTAGTGGTGGATGAACAGCTTTTGTTTGTTTACCTTTCAGGCAATCTTCACAAACAATTTTACCTGGGCTAGTCAACTTAGGCAGTCCTCTTACAGCCTCTAACTTCTGTAGTTTCTCCAGATTCCTATAGTGCACATGTCCCAACTTCTTGTGCCACATGACAGATTCATCTACCTTGGCATGGTAGCATTCTGCTTCATCTTGAGCAAGATAGCAGTTATCCTTTGATCTTGTACCTGTCATGACACGGACATTGTCACTATTAAACACATCACATGAACTTTTATCAAAAGTAACTAGTAGACTGTCATCACAAAGTTGACTTATACTAATTAAATTTGCTTTCAATCCTTCAACCAACAACACATCCTTGAGTGGTGGAAATCCTTCAACATCCAGTACTCATTTTCCAATGATTTTCCCTTTAGTGCCTCCTCCATAGGTAACTGTTCCAACAGTCAAAGGGATTACATTTTTCAGGTTGTCAATGTTTCCAGTCATGTGCCTTGAGAATCCACTGTCAAAATACCACTTACCTGCAAGGTTAGAGTAAACAGCAGAGAAGACAACATTGCAAACAATTTTAACCTTAGGAGTTTTTATCTTCTCAATCGAGGTTCTACTTTTATGTCCTTCAGATTTGTTACCTAATGTTGGGATAACATTCAGATCAGAGGTTTTCCTAACATTGGTACAGCTATTAATTACTGTTTTCTTCTCAATCACAATTTTATATTTTTTACAATAAGGCTTAATGTGACCAGGTTGAAAACAATATTGACAGATAAAAGTAGGCCTTTTGGAAGAGATTTCACAACTCAAGTTAATGCTATCCTTGATAAAACCAGCTTTCAAGTAGGCATAATTAACATCTTCAGAGGGAGGTTTCTCAACATAGCCCAAACCATTTTTACTTTGATTTCCCATACTCAGCACTTCATCAAGCAGAGATGTAGAAGAGTTCCATTTGTTAATGGTTTGTTCAGCTTTATCTAATTTTACCTTTACCTCTTTCAGCTCAGCCTCAGTTTTGTCAAGGTCTTTCTCATACAGTTTCAGCATCTCCTTCATGCATTCAATCTCTTCCTTCAAGCTTTTGTTGCTCTTGATGAGTTTGTGATTCTCAAGCAGCAATTTGTGGTAGATAGACTTCAGGTCTTCAATGATTTCCTCCTGGGACATTTCACCTTCAAAGAAGTATTCTTCATCTAGATCCACTGTACCATGAAAACAATCAAAGTTAGCTTCATCAAAGTAGGACGCAAGATAAGGTTCAGAATCATTATCAAATTCATCCCAATCTGCAAAGAAGGTCTCCTGTTCTGATGTTGGATCCTGAATGTTGGGGTAACATTGAGATCCGAAGCAGTTCAGGGAGTCTTCTGGTGTCCAGTCAATCTAGGTGAGTAGCGCAGCAGTTTGAACCTCTTCTGGTTGTTCTTCAGCTTCTCCAGAACTAAAGTCATCTTCATTGAAATCATCTACACAAACCCAATGAGAATTTCCTCTTTTTCTAAGAGTGTTAGCACATTCATTAGCCATATGACCATATCCTTTACATTCAAAACATTGAATATTTTTAACTTATCAGCTTCTAAAGGAGTAGGTTTTGATGCCATGTACTTCACAAACTTAGGAGGTAATTTCTTGTAACCTGTGGAACTATTACTAAGGTTCTTCTCTTTACCTTTTCCTTTAAGATTCAACTTATTGAACTTCTTAGTAATTTTCCCATAGTTTGAAGAAATTATTTCAAAATCATCATCACTTTCATTGTCAAGATTAGAACCTCTTAAAGCAACAGCCCTATGTTTGCTAGGTTGTGAGGCAAGCTCCATCTCAAATTCTCTAAGAGTATTCATCAAGACTTGAAACTGTAGATTAGCAAGGTTTCTAGATTCACTCATTGCAATTTTCTTGAGAACAAATTTAGATGACAGTGTTCTCATAGCTTTATAAACCATTTCTTGATTAGTCATAGCAAAACTTAGATTTTCACATTGGTTAGCAATATCAAGAATTTTCTCAAAATAACTATCAACACTTTCATCTTCTCCCATCTCAAGTTTTTCAAATTGCAAAAGCAGTTGTCTATATTTAGAATCTTTAACAGCAGAATCTCCTTCACAATGTAATTCAAGTATATCCCAAGCATGTTTGGCTTTTGTACAATTCTGGATTAACTTGAACATGTGATGATTAACCCAACTAAAGATAGCATTAAGAGCTTTTTCATTAGAGTTATAGAGACTTACCTCTGCTGCTGTCCAATCTGCTTCTGGTTTTGGTACTAGATCACCTTCACCATCTCTTGGTAATGTTGGAAGAGAGTATCCATTGATCACGGATTTCCAGGCTCGAATATCAATAGCTTTGATGTGAGACCTCATCCTGATCTTCCAATATGCATAATTGGAGCCATCCAAAACTGGAATCCTGTTGGTATTAGGATTGACATTGTCCATGGTGTTGTATCACCTCCAAACCACCAGTGTAGTCGGTGTTTGGCTCTGACGCCAATTGAAATGTAGGACCGTGGATTGACACAACACTTTTTGAGAGTTAAGCTGGAATTGCCTTAACTCTATTTTGATCTTCTTGATAATAATAATGTGCAGCGGAAGTAAGAACACAAGAAGATATAATTTTAAGAAGTTTTCAATATTATTAAAAACTTCCGAGCCTTAGGCGAAATAACCATAAAGGTTTTATCAAAAACGTTCCTCACAACAATTCACTCACGCTCTTTGTTGATCGGACTCAACGAAGCAGACAAGTAAGAACTACTTAACTTCTATGGACTAGACTTAAGCAGTTGATACAAAAACTTCGCAAAACAAAATGAAGACAATACAAAGAATAATTAATCCCTTGGATTATTGGCACGATTGTCTTGTCTTCATCTTGATGAACTTCACATCTTTATAGATTTCTTGAGTCTTGAACGCTAAGATGTGTTGTTCACAACTTTGGTAACTTTTGTTGTTTCCTTGTTGAATATTGCCTTCTTTGTGAACTTCATATCTTTCCAGAGAATCGTGTTTCCATTGTTACTGATTTAACAAGGCAACACATCTTCTTCAATTCGCAGAATCTTGGAAAGAATCACAGTTGCAGAGAATCCAATATTGTTTCCTTCTTTTGAAACCGTGTGAGTTGACTATTCAACTTAGCTTGAATTATGGAAACTTCAAGTAAGGAATCTTCCAAAGCTCTTCCTTATGTTTAAGATACTTTCCTGGACATAAACATAAACAACCAAAACCGTGGAACTTGATTAATAAGTGAATAAAGGCAAAACTTAATTTTGGCAACTAAAGAACAGTTTTCGCAAAAGCTCTCAGCTTTCAATGTTATCCAATGTTAACCCAACATCGTCTAACATTGTACCGTCTAACATTGATTCCAGAAAACCTGCACTTTCATTGTAGGTTGTGGCTTTCCTGGCGACTATTTTTGGATGTTAGTCGCTCACGTCTTGCTTATACTTTTATTCAGCTGTACACCCTCATATTGAGCAAGATCTCAATTCTCTATATACAGTGGCACACACATGCACGCTCTACCTCTGCAGTTGCTCTTTCGATCTCATTCGCTCAGTTGTGCACTTTCTTTGGTTTGCACACACTATTTTTGGGTTACTGCGCTTTAGTGATGGTGACGTTATTGTATTTGTGCATCATGTTGGACATATTGTGCTGCTTTGCTGTTTTGTTCACATTGCGACAGGTTGACAACATTACCTTCTGGGGCCATTATACTGGTGAACCAACTCTATTGGCATTGTGGGTTTTACGATATGTTTATCACCGGATTGAGCTTCATTATGCTTACATCTTATTTCTCCAGTGTCGTATCAGTATTACTACATTATTGTACTTTTTCATGTTTTATTTCATCATTTGGTGTGTAATTGCTACTTTTTTATTTGTCCTACTGTTTTTAGGCATTGTTACATTACTATTTTCGGGGCGTGCTCGTGTTTGTATTTGGGAGATGGACTTTTGTATGTTGTTGCTACTGTTGACTGGGACGACACCATGTTCTCATTCGTTATCCACGAGATTGGTTTTGGCATTATTTTTGGGCCATAATCCATGATCTACAGAGATGGGATTGTTACCTCAGCTACGTTAGACACTTGGAGATTTTACACGAGATTGATATGATGCCGTCCATCAGGGTTGCCTATCAGTTTTTTCACAGTCGGGAGTACTACCTCATGTTAGTATGGTCTTCGGCTTGTATACCGCTTTGTTTGTATTTTTCATTATGCCGTTGTGATTTAATTTTCACTTCTTTGCTTTATCAGCCACCATGAGGCTGTAACAGACTTTCGAAGTGGGTGCTTTTAGTGCTGCTCCCCACTTTATGACATGTAAAGCACTATATTTTTCTTTATGTACGCCTTATTCATACAATGATAATTATGAACTAAACAAACAACGTGGCACCTGAATCATCATAAAATCACACTTTTAAAGTATGAATATTAGTAGGGACTGCCCGACGGTCACTATTGAGTCAATAGGGACCTCCATGCCGTCTATGTTAGGTCAATAGGGACCTCTAAGCGGTCACTACTGAGTTATCAGTGACGCCCAGGCGGTCCCTACTAATATTCATACTTCAAAATCGTGATTTTATGAATTGATTTCGATATGTTAGTGGTTCTTAGAAACAACCCTAATACTAAATGTAAAATGAAGTAATTAATGGTTACTAAACAAGTGATTGAATTATTCAATATTAGATATTGAATGTGATCAAATGAGTTATTGAATATATATATGATCGCTGTCGTTGTATAAATTGATAATTTTTAAAACGGGTCGTCCCCTACATAATGTTTGGATTTGCAGTTAAAGATGTGTAAATATGGTTGGTTTAACAATGAATAGGATAATTATGAACTAGACAAACAACATGACACCTTAAATCATCGGGAAAACCTAATTTTTAAGTATGAATATTAGTAGGAACCACCGAGCAGTCACAAATATGGGGCAATAGGGACCGCAAGACGGTCCCTATTGACAACTACTAATATCAACAGGGACCGCCAGTGGCCTATAAAAGGCCACTTCCTACTCCTCTAATATTCATTCCAACCTTCACTAATTCTTAAGGTATGCACGTTTTTTTCCCTTACTATCCCAAATGTTTATTTTCAATATAACTTGTTATTTAATTAGATTCTAACTTAATTTTATTTATTTGTTGATAGGTAATATTACATACACCGAGGGTAATCGTGGTGTACACAACATTCTTGCGGCGCGTTCTTTCACGCTTCAGAAGTACGTTGATCATTCTATTTAGCTCTTTAAATTTCTTGTAGTATAAATTGTAATTCTTTGTTTTATATTTTACAACTTATTAGATAAATAATGGATTATCATGCGGATAGATCTTGGATGTACGATATGTATGATAGCGATGGTTGTTTGAGCGATAGATTTGTGCTTGGAGTTCGGTGTTCATTGAATATGCTACGCAACAAGGTCCTAGATTCGTAGATCTACGAGGCAAAATTAGGTGCCCTTGCATGAAATGCAATAATATACGATTTTTTGATAAAAAGGTTGTACGGGATCATCTTCATAAGTCAGGATTTACGAATGGATATTCAGAGTGGATTTTTCATGGGGAAACGTCAACAGATGATATACCGTCGTATGTGCCCCATTCCCCCGGCTCATCACACATCATCAACACGGTGTTGGATGATGCTAAGACAAAGGACAACATCAAGTCACGAAAAGATTTGAGAATCTGGACCAACCGTAGAGTGCTATTTTTAGAACCAACGACCCGAGGGGGGGGGGGAGAGAGACGAAGAAGCCAAAGGCACTCTATTGTCTCTCAAATGAGCAAAAGCGAAATGTGTTAGAATGGTTGGGCATGCTCAAATTTTCAGATGGATACGCTTTGAACTTAGGACGGTGTGTACATGTGCAACAACAGAGGTTATCCGGAATGAAGAGTCATGATTACTACGTCTTCATGCAGAGATTGATTCCGATTGCTTTTCGTGACTTCTGATTTCGAATAAAGCGAGGCCCGGGGGATGCATGGCCAATGCCTATTTACTTTCAGAGCTACCAAATTTGATTTTCCAGTATCTCGACGTAACTCTTGTTGCTACACACACACGACTTAACATGAACGAGACTCTGGAAAGCACGGCGTGGGATGGTGAGCTCTTATTGTTCCGAAAGAAGGGACGACCGCTTGGCCCTTTAGAGAAGCTTAAGACGTTAACGGGGGAAAAATGAGCAAATTGTTAAGTCGCGTGTGTGTAGCGGAAGACGTTAACGGACGACCGCGTTGGAGGGATGGGAAGAGTGGGTCTATTTCAATTTTCTTCATCTAGTGTCATCTTCTTTAGTACGTATTAGTACTAACTTGTTTGTTTTGTAACACGCAGTTTGTTCATAGAAGAGGAGTGCGGCATATTGAATACCATGGAGGTGCAAATGAAAATGAACAAGGAGTATGTGGCCTGGTTCAAGCAAGAGTACAGTAGTGGAAATTACATGATAGACGATAGGGTAATATCGTTGATCAACGATCCACTGAATGATGCAATCACGTACGATGGATACATTGTGAATGGGCTTCGGTTCCACATTGATATGAAATTGAGGCCCAAGAAGAGTGACTACAGTGGGGTTTACGTAAAGGGCGACATGGGAGACACCGCCGCAACCAATTTCTACGGGACTTTGAAAGAGATCTTAGAAGTGGAATATTGGGGAGGTAGAACTGGGAAACCGCTGTCCATTTTCTTCTTCAAGTGTTTGTGGTATGATATTGGAGCGCTTGGCACAAATGTCCACGAGACGTACAAATTGGTGGATATTAACTCTACTAAAAAAAAACTCCGGACCAACGAACCATTTATTTGTGCTAATCAAGCAATGCATGCTTACTACGCCCAGTATCCGTCTCTACCAAATGGAAGGCCAGGGAGAAGGGGATGGTTGTCAGTATCACATATTCCAGCTCGACACATCATCGACATGTCGTCACTCACCCTTCGTGATTCTACCCCTAATAACCCAGAGATTGAGGCACAAGTATTTCAAGAGAATGAATCAGTAGGTCTTAATATGTTTGTAGACCTGAGGTTGTTCAATATGGATACTCAGTTAGGGGTAGGTGAGTTCGAGGTCGTCAATGAGCTAGGTGATAACGAGGACGATGATGGAGAAGAAGAAGGCATAGACAGTGATGCGAATGAGGATGAGTATGACTTTGAATATTCAGAAGAAGACTAGTTCTTCTGTTTTTTCTTTTCTTCAGTATCACTTGTACTTTAGTACACATGTGTTAATCACCTTTTTTTTGGGTAAAATATTTTGTATGTTAGTATATATGAATTATTCCTCCTTTTTTTGTATTTGTAAATCATCATAAAATCACTATTTTAAAGTATGTATATTAGTAGGGATAATAGGAACCGCCAGACGGTCACAATTGGGTCAGTAGGGACCGCCAAGCGGTCATAATTGACCCAACTGTGACCGCCGGACGGTTCCTACTAATATTCATACTTTAAAATCGTGATTTTATGGATTGATTTCGATGTGTTAGTGGTTTTTAACAACAACCTCAATACTAAATGTGAAATAAAGTAATTAATAGTTACAAAACAAGTGATTGAGTTATTCAATATTAGATATTCAATGTGATGTGAGTTATTAATTTTGAACCTATTTTATTATCGACACCTATAATCATCATCTACACCCTAGTTGTTATTGGTTATTATGCTTTAACTTTAAAAATTAAAGTATATAAATCACTACGCGGTTCAATTTAAAGTATAAATATTTGTACTTATGTATTCCATATATAAAATATATATATATATATATATATGTGATCGTTGTCGTTGTATAAATTAAGCATTTTCAAAACGGGTCGTCCTTGTATAATGTTTGGATTTGCAATTAAAGATGTGTAAATATGGTTGGTTTAACAATAAATAGTATAATTATGAACTACACAAACAACACGGCACCTCAAATCATCGGAAAAGCCTAATTTTTAAGTATGAATATTAGTAGGGACCACCGACCAGTCACAAATATGGGCAATATGGACCGCAAGGCGGTCCCTATTGACAACGGCTAATATCAACAGGGACTAGTGTCAACAATGACCGCTTGGCAGTCCTGCCAAAGGGCGTTGCCCTACACTCGGCCCAACTGGGCCGTGCAGCTGGGTCGAGCAGTCTCGACCACAATGTGGTCGGGAATGATGGAGGTATTTTTATAAATACCTCCCTCCTCCTCCTCATTTCCCACACCAAATGTTCTCTCTCCCTCTCTTAGTTCCGACTGCCCCTCCTCCATTTCCGATCGCACATCGGTAGCAAATCCAGATCCGGTAAGTTTTTTCGTCTTTTCTCGTTTTTATGTCATTTTTATTGTTTTAATAATTATTTTATATGTTTAATTGTTAGATGTTGTAGAAATTGTTAGGCCTTAATTAGGAAATGCCTTTAGGAATTGTTAGGCTTAGGAAATGTTAGAGTTTAGTAATTATTTATGTCTTTAGGAAATGTTTTCTTTATGCATTGTTAATCTTTAAACTTTATTTATGTCTTTAGGGATTATTTGATATTGTGTTATTGTTAGACCTTCAACATTGTTTATGCCCTTTAGAAAATCGATTTATAAATTAGAATTCATGATGCTTTTAGGAAATTACTATAAAGTAGAAATGATTATATTTTTTGAATATCTACTTGAAATTTATATTTTTAGCTACTCTCGAAATATCTATATGTCTTTTTAGGTAACATTATTTATCTTAGCATTGTTCTATTTTATATGATTTTTATATGTGTTAATTTAGTTATTATGGCGTTAATTTTATGAAATGTTGTTAGATATCTTAGAAATACTTGTTTTTATAACATAGTTCATGCCTTTAGGAACACTATATAACTTAGTAATGATTAAATTTAGGTCATCTTTATAATTAGAAATATTCTAACTTAGATGCTTTTACTTAGTACATTGCACTTTAGTCGACGACATGTTGGGCGATCCTCCACGCTCGTCTCGTGATACCAGCCATGGCCAGCCCTCGAAGAGAGGGCGTAGCGGTCCACCGAGTGCCTCAGGGCCTAGTGCTCCACCGAGATTAGGTCATCGTCTTTGATTTGTTCATTATGGCGCTACACTACCCGATGTTGTCGATGCCCCTGCTACCGATCATGCCGAGTTCCCTTCTACTTTCCAGCCACCTAGACGTACGACTGGATCGAGCGACGATACTCCACCAGATCGAGTAGTACCACATCGACTATATGATGATCACGCAGCATCGACGCCACCTACGTCATCTGGATCGAGGCGTAGCAGCGGGTCCCAACACTTCTTCCCCGATAGACGTCGCTGGTGCAGGACCATCTACGGATTCTACAGCAGCGGGTCCCATCACTTCTTCCCTGATAGACGTCGCCAGTGCAGGACCATCTACAACGACGTAGCAACGACCGGGCTGAGGCTTGTCCAGAGGTGACCAGGTTCCGTTTGACAGTAGAGGCTGCCGTAGAGTTATTTTGGATGAGCACGACGTATTTTTGAAGGGGCGCAAGATATCGACGACGATTACCGAGATCATTAGGTCATTTATGAAGACGTGTGTTCCTTCATACAATAAAGTTGATGAGAACGTCAAAGGTCTGATGTGGACTAAGTTTAAGGTGAGATTTCGGAACACACACACACACACACATATATATATATATATATATATATACATAGTAAGATTTTTATTTAACAAAAGCTTAATTAAAAACATGTCTCAAAACATAAAAATCTTAATTAATTGCAGAAAACATACAACATTGGTCCGGAGGAGTTGGGTCTGGCACATACGGCCTACGAGGCTAAGGCCATGAAGAGTTACAAGAAAATAGTGTACAATGAGAAGAAGAACTACTATGCGAGAAAGGATGATCCGAAGTGGGCGGGGCGTCCGAGGACTGTGTGGATGAACGACAAGTTGGAGGCTGAGTTTGTGAAGCATTGGGAGTCAGAGGGCCATATGAAGAAATCAGAGACAGGACAGAAGAACATGCGAGGAGGAGAGGATCCACACCCTGATCGTCCTGCACGAAGGACTCATGCTAGTAGGTCCCTTAGCTACACGGAGATCCAACGTAGGATGGTATGTCTTATTAAATTCGATTCTATACGAATAACTTTTGTCTTAAATTTAAATAGTTTAACAAAAAATTTATGTCGATATGCATGCGCGTTCTTTTTGGGCAAATATGTATTTGTAACTTGGTAAATTCTTCATTGTGGATGTCACTTTCAAAAAACGATGGCAGGAGGGCTGTTTATTTTGCTGCATGAAACTCGGGGCAGGCAGATTATTCTGGATTTAAAATGTGCAACCAAATCAATCGAAGGTACTGTTGAACCCACTCAGAATGCCATTATAGGGCAGACAATGCCCTACCAAACGTGCACTTATAGTTTCGCCCAGCAAAATATATCTTATAGAGTGCATTATTCTTATATAATAAAAAAATATAAAAGTCTATCTCTGTAGGCTTGTGAAGTTATTTTGTTGTTAAATATATAATTAAATTATTAAATACCATCGTACGAGCCTAAACGTGTCCTGCCTGACTATGGTATCAGAGCCTTGTTAAAAGAGAGAAAAGAATTTGTGAGGAAACCGTAGCAGCCACCTTAAGTTTGTCCTGACTGATCATTGTAGCTTATTAATTAAAAAAGAGAAAAATTGTTTTATCTCAATTCGCCTTTTTTATGGAAAATAAAATATAGAAGTGAAATCTTAGTCACTAAATCGCGTTCATCTTCCGGCGGTCCGTTACAAACTCGCCGTTGTCTACACCTTAGATCTGAAAACTTCTTGAAGTTGTGTCCTCGCTGACACTTGCATGTTCCAACGTGCTCCTGTGTTGAGCAGGCCTGGAACACAAGCCATTAAATTTTCGTCGTGCCTTCTCCTCAGTCACCCATGCACTTAGCCGCCGTAGTGCTCTTCCCGTCCACCAAATCGCTGCCAAAGCGACCTGAATTCTCGGTATCGTCTTCTCGCCGTCGTGCCTATCTCCATTCACTGAGAATCCTGTGTTGGGGCGGTTCATTTATTAATTGAATGAGCACCAAGAAGTTTTTTGGGACGGTGGAAGTGCAACATTATTAAGCTTTATTAGTGTAGCACTATCCAATTGTTTATCACTTCTTTTTTATGAAGTGAGGCTCTAAATAGAAGGCCTCTCCCTTCATTCTAGATCATCCAACAATTTAGAGTTTTTTGTGTAATACTCACTTATCTCCTCTTGTAATATTTCTATATTAGTGTGAGGTGTATTCGGGGAGTGTTACGGGTAAAAAGGCTCTGTGGGGATCGTTGGGTTGGGCGAAAAATTGTGCAGTTGTAACAATTTTCTACATAGTGTATTTTCGTTCGGGCCCCGTGGTTTTTCTCCGGTTTTGGAGTTTCCACGTAAAATCCTTGTGTTGTTACGATCGTCATATTTTATTCGTATTTGCTTCGTATATCCACGATGGGCAAATCCTGGGGGCGCGTATTTGTCGACTCAAATACCTAACAAGTGGTATCAGAGCCCGGGTACTGCTGGAGGTGGAGCTTTTGGTGGGGTGGAGCTCTGGTGTGATAGTAGTGTGAATAAGCGCTGATAAAGGCGGTTCTGTCAAAGGTAATTGGTTATTAAGCGGGACCGTTGTGACCCCACCAATTACCTGGGAACCTTGAAATCCTGTCTGGAAAGACGAGCTATCTCTTTCCGGGGGTTTACTTTGTGCTATTCGGATCTACTTGAAATTCACCAAGGCTCACTGGTGCAATGTCAGGAAGCAAGGGTACGAGTGCAGTGAGATTTGACGTTGAAAAATTTGACGGAAAAATCAACTTTGGCTTGTGGCAAGTTCAAGTCAGGGATGTGTTGATTCAGTCAGGGTTACACAAGGCTTTAAAAGGAAGGGTCGCTAAAGGTAGCGGCACTACTGGCACGAGTTCCGAAGCAGCTGGTATAAAAGCTGTGGTGGACGATGATGATTGGGAGGATCTAGATTTGCGAGCTGCGAGCGCAATTCGTCTGTGTCTGGCCAAAAACATTCTTGCGAACGTGCATGGAATTTCTTCGGCTAAGGGGCTCTGGAAAAAATTAGAGGAGTTGTACCAGGCGAAGGGCGTGTCGAATCGCGTGTACCTAAAAGAGCAGTTTCACACACTGCGAATGGCGGAGGGTGCAAGTATCTCAGATCATCTGAGTGTTCTGAACGGAATCGTTGCTGAGCTTGAATCCATTGGAGTTGCAATTGATGAGGAGGATCAAGCCTTGAGACTCATCTGGTCTCTTCCAAGTTCGTACGAGCACATGAAACCGATATTGATTCATGGGAAAGAGAAAATCAATCTCTCTGAAGTTACGGGCAAGCTTCTGTCTGAAGAGAGGAGGCTTAGCGGGGGTAACGGTTCACATGTAAACAATGCATTGGTGACTTACGATGGAAGGAAGACAAACTCTGGGAGGAAAGTGTGTTGGCGGTGTGGACAATCTGGCCACGTTAGAAGAAATTGTCCAACAAGGGGAGCCGGTTCGGCAAGTGGCTCTGAGGCATCAAAGGGGAACACTGGAGGAGATACTAACATTGCTTATTGCAGTGACTCTGAAGTTCTGTAAGCGGCATGCTCGTCCTGATGGCATGAGACCCTAAAAGTTGCCATGAGACAGGACGTTAATGTTAGTGGGTCTAGTGTGCACACGGGCATTGCTTTTGGCGTTAATGCAAGGTGTGGTATATTCATGTCGACGGGCTGATGACTTCCGGAGGAGCCAAAAGGGGAAGTTGCACCATCCTATCAGCAGGTTAATGTTCGACATGGGCCGAAAAAGGAAATTCTTGGAATTGGTTTATTCTGAGTGGTTATGCTTTATGGTGGAGCATGGTACTTCTAAAAGTACGACTGCGATTGCAGTGATAGCGGGAGCTATGGAGATCTTCTGAGGCGGAGTGGGTATGCGATTGCCCAAGGCCGGAGTGAAGATGTTTTTGAAGACGCGATTAGTCACTAATAATCACATCTTCAAGGTGGAGATTGTTGGGGCGGTTCATTTATTAATTGAATGAGCACCAAGAAATTTTTTTGGGACGGTGGAAGTGCAACATTATTAAGCTTTATTAGTGTAGCACTATCCAATTGTTTATCACTTCTTTTTTATGAAGTGAGGCTATAAATAGAAGGCCTCTCCCTTCATTCTAGATCATCCAACAATTTAGAGTTTTTTGTGTAATACTCACTTATCTCCTCTTGTAATATTTCTATATTAGTGTGAGGTGTATTCGGGGAGTGTTACGGGTAAAAATGCTCTGTGGGGATCGTTGGGTTGGGCGAAAAATTGTGCAGTTGTAACAATTTTCTACATAGTGTATTTTCGTTCGGGCCCCGTGGTTTTTCTCCGGTTTTGGAGTTTCCACGTAAAATCCTTGTGTTGTTACGATCGTCATATTTTATTCGTATTTGCTTCGTATATCCACGATGGGCAAATCCTGGGGGCGCGTATTTGTCGACTCAAATACCTAACATCCTGCACCACTTCTGTCAAATCTCTATCGAGTCTATATCGTGAAATCATTGCCGCAAGTCACCCTAAGGGTCTGCGCGGGACGGGTACCCACACGCGGATAGCCCCGCTTGCGGAAAATAAAACTTCGTTACCATTTTCATTCCAGCATACAGTAGCTGCAGTACGGGTAATGGGTACCCATTTTTATATATTTTTCCTATTTAGTAACTTAAATGCAAGTCAAAAGACTATCTGAAATTAAATATTTGTACGTCACATAATTAAAATTTAAAATATCATCACAACTAACATCCACTAATTATTTAAATTCAACTTAATCATTCATATATCAATAACAATACAATTAACAAAAAATTAGTTAATTTAGGTTACATAAATTTTAATTATAAAATATATAATCTTAATAAGGTATGTAATGTTGCATGAAATTATTATATTATTGCTATACTAGTATATATATTGTGTATAAATTGAAGAAACGTGTTGTACTCATAAAGGGGTGGAAAATTGACAAATAATAGACATTGTAGTTTCTGTTTCGCAGGCTAAATTGCAAATACCCAGATTGCAGGTACCTATTTTTTCGTTACCCACTCTAAAATATCAAAACGGGAGTGGGACGATGTTGAAATTGGACCCTTCTCGATAGAGCGAAAAAACACGGCAATTATTGAAAGACGGAAAAATACGACACACTGATTTTACGTGGAAAACCCCAAATTAATTTAGGGTGAAAAACCACGGGCAAGATAGAAGAACTTCACTATGAGTGTAAAATAGGAATTACAATACTCCGACTTTTACCGTAGTAAAGTCGCACAAACTCTCTATTTTTTACCTCACTTACAACACTTTACTCTACTCTTTTAAATATACTTAATTATGTAAGTGTTTGTATTTTGGGATGGGATTAAAATGAACTAACATGCAGGCTATTTATAGCCTTAGTTCAAAGTAAAGAAGTGATTATTTAAATTCATAATGGAGCACAACTTTGAATTAATGCTCCACTCCACCGTCCCCTTTTGTAAGTGCTGCACTAACCATCCCAATTTGATTAATGATGCACTAAAAATAATCAGCCGCCCCATCAATCTCCCACTTGAAGATTTGATTAGGGACTAATCAGATCTTCACACCATTCTTTCTACCTCGCCCTTCATGTTGCTTACGTTTTCACCAGACCACACGAGGACCGACACTGAACAAACTTGTCAGCATTAACACTCTTCGTCAAAAAATCTGCTATGTTATCTTTTGTGTGAATCTTCTGCACATCCACAGTACCCTCCTCGACTTTCTCACGAACAAAGTGATACTGGACTCGAATATGCTTTGTCTTGGAATGAAACGCTGGATTCCTTGCAAGATGCAACGCACTCTGACTGTCACAGAATAGAGAAATACTCTCTAGTTTGTGCCCGAGTTCCTCCAGAACCATTTTCAACCAAATCGCCTCTTTACTGGCCTGCGTAGCTGCCACGTATTCAGCCTCCGTTGTTGATGTTGCAACAACTGACTGTAACTTCGAAACCCAACTTACTGCACCTCCAGCAAGAGTAAACACATATCCTGTCGTGGACTTGCTTTTGTCAAGATCACCTGCATAGTCAGAATCAACATAGCCCCTGACTGTAAAACCCGATCCTCCATAACATAATGCAACATCTGAGGTTCCCTGAATGTATCTCAGAACTCTCTTTACTGTATTCCAATGCTCTCTTCCCGGATCCGCCATGTATCGACTAACCACTCCCACTGCATGTGCAATGTCTGGTCTAGTACAGATCATAGCAAATATTAAGCTTCCCACTGCTGATGCATACGGTACTCGAGACATCTCCCTCCTCTCTTCTTCACTGCTAGGACACATACTTGAGGATACCTTGAAATTAACAGGAAGAGGAGTAGAGATTGGCTTACAATTTTGCATACTGAACCGCCGCAAAATCTTCAACAGATAGTTCCTCTGAGAAAGCCAAATCTTCATGCTATTTCTGTCTCGGTGGATTTGCATCCCTAGAATCTTGTTTGCTGGTCCTAAGTCCTTCATTTCAAATTCCCTAGCCAGTTCAGCCTTCAGTTCTTCAATACGATCTTTGTTGGGGCCTGAAACCAACATGTCATCAACATACAACAGTAAAATAACAAAGTCATCACCAGATCTCTTGAAATATGCACAAGGATCTGCATTCAGTCTGTTGTATCCAAGGCTCATTATGAATGAATCAAATCTTTTGTACCAACACCTCGGCGCCTGTTTGAGACCGTACAAAGATTTGGTCAACCTGCAAACCAAGTTCTCTTTTCCTTCTTCTATAAATCCTTCCGGTTGGAGCATATAAATCTCTTCTTCAAGATCACCATGAAGAAAAGCCGTCTTTACATCTAACTGTTCAAGATGTAAATCAAATGTAGCGCACATCGCCAGAACCACCCGAACAGTTGTCATTCGGACCACCGGGGAAAATATTTCGTTGAAATCAATCCCTTCCTTCTGAGCATATCCTTTCACCACCAATCGTGCACGATACCTCTCCACTTGGTCATCACTGTTACGTTTGATTTTGTACACCCATTTGTTGCCAATGGGTTTCCTCCCTTGTGGTAGAGACACAAGTTCCCACGTCTTATTCTTATGGAGTGCTTCGATTTCCTCCTGCATTGCTGCCATCCACTGAGCTGCATCTGAACTGCTCATTGCTTCCTGGAGAGTTGATGGCTCCCCGTCCTCAGTTAAAAGACAATATGCAACATTGTTCTCCATAGAATAGTCTGAGTGCCAGCCTGGTGGTCTCCTGACACGTGTCGATCGACGTATCCCCGAGACTCCAGACTTCGTTGTCTCCTCAGGTTCATGCTCTGGTTCGGCAGGACTCTCATGCTCAGCATCCTTCTCGACTACTACTGTCGTAGTTCCTGGATCTTCCCCTGTACTGCTATCATTTTCTTTCTTATCTTCCGTGAAGATAACATCCCTGCTTACAACAATCTTGTGGGCAGTGGGGTCCCACAAGCGATACCCCTTCACGCCTTTAGCATACCTTAAGAACAAACACTTCCTGGATTTTGGGTCCAGCTTCGTTTTCTCTTGAGTATTAAACATAACATAAGCGGGACTCCCAAATACATGGAGATTAGAATAATCAACTGGTTTACCTGTCCACACCTCCATCGGTGTTTTCAGTCCCAGTGCTGTTGACGGAGATCGGTTCACCACATAACAGGCGGTATTGATTGCTTCTGCCCAAAACGACTTTTCTAAGCCTGCAGCCTGCATCATGGCTCTTGTTTTATCCAACAAGGTCCTGTTCATCCGCTCTGCCACCCCATTCTGCTGCGGAGTGTATGCCGTAGTAAACTGCCTCTTAATCCCAGCATCTTTACAGAAGTCGTCAAACTCCTTACCAGTATATTCCCCTCCATTGTCAGATCTCAGGCACTTGATCTTTTTCCCAGATTCAAGTTCCACCAGCGCTTTGTACGTTTTGAACATCGAGAACACCTCGGCCTTACTCTTGATCATGTACACCCAACATCTACTGGAATAATCATCTATAAAAGACACAAAATACTTTGCACCTCCCAGGGATAGTACTGGTGCTTGCCACACGTCAGAGTGAATCAATTCTAGAATGACTTTACTTCTAGAATCTGAACTAAGAAACTTTATACGATGTTGCTTTCCAACAACACAATGCTCACAAAAAGCTAAAGATACCTTTGTGAGGCCCGGAAGTAGTTTCTTCTCTGCAAGAACCTTCATGCCTTGTTCCGACATATGCCCGAGCCGCTGATGCCAAATCATTGATGATTTCTCAATCGACTCAGATGAAGCCACTAACGCTTCTCCCACTTGCAGAGCCCTCCCCTGTACCTTGTATAAGTTTCCGGCAATCTTGTCCGCCTTCATCAGTACAAGCGCACCCCTTTTAACTTTCATGATCTTGTTTCGCGAACCAATCTCACAACCAAGATCATCCAGTTGTCCATGAGACAACAAATTCTTGCATAATCCCTCCACGTGTCGGACATCTCGAATGGTCCGAACAATCCCGCCATGCATCTCCAGCTTGATCGTACCGATGGCAACAACTTTCAAGGGTTCATTTTTACAGCTATACACAGATCCTCCAGCGATCGGTGTATACTCATGAAACCACTCCCTCTGGGGAGTCATATGAAAACTGGCTCCTGAATCAATAAGCCATACATCATCGAAGCCACGCATACCTCGAATAGCTGTTGCTGCTTCACAGCATAGTACATCGCCATCATCTGAAGTGCTAGCAACGTTCCCCTGAGGATTAGAACTCTTCTGGTTTGAATCCTTAAGATTCCAACAGTCCTTCTTCAAGTGACCTTTCTTGCCACAGTGCCAACAACTGCCCTTGGTCCTTGACTTGGATCTCCCATGTTTCTTACTCCCACTTGGACCGCGCTCCGTCGTTCTCCCTCTTGTCACCGACAAGGCACCTGCTTGTTGCGAACTTGCCTCCCTGTCTTCTCTGTTTTTGCGCCGACTCTCTTCTTCCAGAATAGCGGCTGCAATTTCGTCGAAGACCAAATAATCCGTGAGGACATTATTTGTTAAGTTGATGACAAGCTGGTCATACGAATCGGGCAGACTTTGCAGCAGAATTTCAGCACGTTCAACCACTTCTATTTTATGACTCAACGACGTCAGTTGAGAAAATAGAGTATTTAGAACATTGAGGTGCTCAGTTACCGGGGTAGATTCCGCCATCCTCAGAGTGTACAATTCCGCCATCCCAATTTGATTAATGATGCACTAAAAATAATCAGCCGCCCCATCAGACGAGAGTTGGTACCCGTTTCAAATACCTACCCCTCAGTCATCCCATTTGTTTTCATCCTTGTTCCAAATATGTAGCCAGGAGTAACTGCGTTGAAAGAAGAAAACGAGAGTGAGGGAAGGGGAGGAAGAGAGGAGTGACAAACAGTGACATATGCATAAATTTGACACGGGGGCTAATTTTTCCTTTGGAAATTTGATATAGAAGGGGCTATTTTTTGTTTTTGTTTTCTTTAAAATAACCATCGGCTAAAAATTAAAGGAAAACTAAGAGGAAATTTATCTTGAAACAATACTTGAAGGAAACTATCGTTTTGAATTGATTATTTCATGCTTTGAAGAAGATGAGTTTGCACACAAGTTTATTTTTTGTTAGCTTTTAGTTTCTAAGCGAAAATATTTCCTGATAATATATTTGACAACTATTGTATCCATAATTAATAATTTATATGCATTACAGTTTGTTGTCAAATATATATGTATATATATATATATATTATAAAATATTGTACTTATACTTTCAGAGAAGCAACAAATGTTCACTTCAACAATAAAGATTAAAAATATGTGTATAATTCAATTAAAACAACATTAGATTTTTATGTGTCAAATAAAAATAAAGATCAAATTTATGATTAGTATCAATACATGTTACTTAATTTAGTATAGTAGGGGGTTTTGCTATTTTGTAATATCACAAGAGTTTTTGGCAAATTAAAATAAAAGATGAGATTATTGGCCAAATTTATGGATGTTTTGGCAATTTACTTGGAAGATATGTGGGTAAAAAAGAATTTTAAACAAAGGGTGGGGGGGTGCCGCATCGTCTGTACATAGATCCGCTTCTGGTCCTCATGGCCTCTGCGATGATGTCACGTGACAATTTAGAACTCCATTATCATGACATATGTTTTGTTTAATTAGCGAAACCAATCAGCTTATTGTTTATATATTTGTCAATTTTATTTTTTTAGAGCTTGCAGTCATTGTGTATTCTTGTATCTATGTACGCTTGTGCTTTTACATATCTCCGTATTAAGACTCTTGCACATCAAAAAAGTTATATGTATGATCAGTTGTCATCTAAATATTACCAGATTTAAAAATACATTTAGAGTACTCTATATATGAAACGTGACAACATTAAGTTTATACAAAGAAAACACCCTCTAACACAACACAAATACACCCAACATCAGCTCATGCGTACATTAATATGTTCGCATAGAAATGGGGTGGATTTTGAAACATATGTGTACAACTCAATACATTTTAAATCAAACGGAAATAAATCCAACGAACCAACAAAGCGTTGAACACCAACAGAGGCAAGAACTCTTATCAGTTGGGTTTTAGACCAAGTTGCTTCCTTCCCTTGCCCACAAACAAGTCCTTAGATTTGATAAAACCAGGAATGCGCCCAGAAGTAGTGATACACGATACTTGTGCCACCGCGTCTCTACGGCCAAGCGACACGAACGCCAGCTTTACTGAAGCAGCCTTGTAACTAGAAAACGTGCTTTCACTCTTTCCTGCCGTTAGCAACTTTATGTTCTTAGCAGCAACCCCAGCATGAGCCATTGCCAAATATCCTTGCTTCATTTCCTACACAGTTACAACACGAAGGTTATAGCAGATGTATTTGGTTATAAAGCGTTTCTAATCCTTAGTACGAGTAAAAAGAAATTATTTGTACACCAAATTCCGAGCTTTCTCTCCCAAAAATTTACTTGATGTATAAATCTGAATCACCTTAACTCATCCTCTTAAAAGGTTTAAGAGGAGAAAAGAGATTTATCTATGCGCCCGCATTGAATCTCACGTAATGAATAATTATATTATGGTGCCATTTTCATTAATGAATTTCAGAAACTACTTTAGTTTTATTCAAACAAAGCAAAGCATCAAAGAAAATAAAACTTACTGGAATATCAGTGATATC
The DNA here is from genome assembly GCA_948329865.1 of Linaria vulgaris. Lineage (NCBI taxonomy): Eukaryota > Viridiplantae > Streptophyta > Magnoliopsida > Lamiales > Plantaginaceae > Linaria > Linaria vulgaris. Next base: position 83,720,061 of record OX415253.1, read on the forward strand.
TCCAATAGCAAAGATGTTACTATGGCCCTTGACCCTCAAGTGCGAATCGACAATTAGCCTTCCTCGAGCGTCTAAGTTATCCTTTAAACAAGTCTTCTTAATCCACGATGAGCCGACAGGAGAACCGATACAAAGGTAATGGCAATCAGCTGTTATGACTTCTCCACCAGATGTTTCATAAGTACCATTTGATAGAGAGTCCAACTTCACAGATTGGCCCAAGATAACTTCCACATTCTTTGAAACCAACCAGTCCAGTGCCACTTTCCCCGCTTTTTCTCCAATAAATTCTAGTAACCTTGATCCTCGGTGCACCAGCGTTACCTTCTTACCAGGGAAGTCAACGGCGATTTCAGCTGCCAATTCTACACCAGTGGGCCCTCCTCCAACAATTAGAATTGAGCTTGCAGATTTTATTTTTTCTTGCTCTGCAATCAAAGCCCCAAAATCAGCACCCAGAAAAGTTCAGTTAAAGTAAAAGACGTCTCAAACTATAACCATGTCCCAAGAATCTAACCACTGAATTTCCATGTGTCATGTGCTTTTTTAGAACCTAGACTTATTTGGATTGAATGCACAAAAATCAAATACAACTTCGAACTCTTCTCAAGCCTTCCGTACTAACATTTGGTTTGACCTTTTGATCACATTAGGCATAAAATCATGGTTATCTGAGTCAACTGATAGCTTAAATTACAGCTAGTATAAAACACCAATCCTATTGGTACTATTAGGTTTATGTACCTTGTTGGTAGTGCTTAAGCTTTTCAGCTTTTGTGACACCACCAGTAGATTCACGACCTGTGGCGATGACAAGATAATCATATGCAACTGATTGGCCATCTTCAGTTAGCACTTCATTCTTTGTTATGTCAGTTGCAGAAGATACAATGATATTAGCATTAGGAAGGTATTCACGATGATTCATGATTGATCTTTCTGCGAATGATGGTTCAACCATAGATCTCAAGTCTGCCCAAGGTACCTCATAGAATTCCTGGCTGCAATTGGAATTTGATAGAACAAAGAACAAATATCAGAAGGGTATCTGTAGCTCTTAAAAGAAAAGGTCTTAAACATGAGAGAATATTGAATTCCAATTATACAATGTCATAATAATTACATTAAGATTTCTAATCACCATTGCTTGTAAATGTAATTGAGATTTTGGATCCATGTCACAATCATGAAATCTTTTGGGTACGACTGACTATTCAAGGATTATATAGTATCCCTGTACTATCCAGATGGATGTTCCATAAAACAATGCCCAGCTCTCCAAGCCTGGTCAAAACCCAAAGAACTACCAATCCAGGTCAAAAAACCCAGAGTAACATCACCACTAAGTTCAGCGTCCAGTTAAATGTTTCACGCCTACTTTTCTTTAAATCTGTAAAATAGCATGACACATAGCCAGGCCTAAAAGTTAAGCGCATCCCTCTAGAAACTGTATTCGTGGGTCGAGCACATTCACCAGGGATAATTTCTTGCCTAGTATGACTTTTTATACCATTCAAGTATTATCTAGCACTGAAAAGCCAAGCCGAAATCTACCATTTGATGTAGGCAAACTTCCCAGAAGCTAGTACAACAAATCTAATCAATTTGGAAAAGCCTTTGATATGCAGCAGAAGCTCACCAAGGATATCACTAAGTAAGTCCATTTCATTTGTATAACTCATCATCTGGTCAATGTGGCCATGAGAATGCAGCATATAAGTCTTAGTGCACCTAATAACTCAAGTATGTGTGCTTTGACACTGGTGGGCACAACAATGAAACTGATCTTCACCCCCATCGGGATCATAAAATCGTAAAGGTTTATCGTATCCCTTCATCAATGCTTCGTTTTATTACTGTAATTTCGGATGGCAGCCGATCCACAAACTTCCTCATTTCTCGTGGTTTTTTGGTTCGTTACCGTTACTTCTAAAACAATTCTCTACACCAAGAGATCTCCTCCACGACTTACCTCGACAACAACACCTTTGAGCGACTATCAAAATGCTATTCCATACCAAATATATATATAGATAGATAGATAGATATATACACAACCTATGTGAAAGCAGCTACAATAAAAATCAAATCAAATCCAATCACCAGCCATTGAAATGCAACAACACCCAGAAACACATTTTGATTGATTCGATTCGACATATCGCAAAAAACCACGACAACATACTACACAATAAAGGGTTATAATAAATCGGAAAACTTACGCATCGATGAGAGTAACATCAGCATGGTCTTGAAGGAGCTTAGCAATGAGGGACCCACCTGCTCCGCCACCAACAACCACCACTCTCTTCTTCTCTTGCACTAATTTCTCCATTTCACACCTCTTAATTTACAGGTTTTACAACAACAATTTTTTTATTACAAAATCTAATTAATAAATAATGAGATTGGTCAAAAACCCACAACACAAAGATATAAAAATTATGAATGTTGGTGTGCGAATATATATAGGGCGCGCACAAAAATTGAATTGTTGCCCAAGTCAAAATACAGCGCCCGATTTTACACGTATTATTATTATTACTATTCCTGATTCGAATCTTCCATTAATTAGGGTACTATTTCAACCACTCATTAATTCAAACAATTAAAACTAATCCATATTCTTTTCTTCTTCGCCTTCTAGAAGGAACGAATCAATTTCCTTACGCGTTCCTGATCATGAAAAAATTATGATGTGATGCAATAAATACGAATGATTTACTGCTGATCTGAATCACGGATTAAGGATTCTTCTAAATCATTCGCATAATTAATTAATTAATTATCAATATGTAATTACTAATTATTGATGAACTGAATTTGTTCTTTCCTTCTTCTTTCTTTCTACAAGCCAAGGGAAGGAACAGAATGGCTAATTGGCTAGTCCAAGTACCAATCAAAAAGCTTCGAAAGTATATTCCTTGTGGATAATTGCGGCTGGACCCCTCAGGGTTTGCGTAATTACCAGATGTCGCTACAACTTTTTTGATATTCCGTCTTTATGCATACGTTAGAGATTTGATTTAATAACGTTTGGTATGTATTATTTGTTGACTAACGGTCAACGCCGCTAAAGGAACAAAGCAACTAAAAGCAGGTGGATGAGAAAATTAGAAAAGTGGATAGAGAGATACTATGTAACCCGAAGTCCCGAAGGTAGATTTAATTTGCGCCCATATATATTTTTTACTTCTATGTTTGATAGAAAAGGTTCTGATGTATAGAAAACCTTTTAGTTATCCATACTATCATCACAAAATATGCTCTCGGGTTTTTTTGGTTAAATTTTAAATTATATCGCGGTGTTCTCTAGTTATTTGTTAATTATAGGTAGTTTTTGCTATTAGCCCTATTATTTTGATGTCATCATGTCGTCCTATATGACAAACGGTAAATGAAATTCAAAGAGATTATATCTTACAAGGTATTACTTAAAATATTTCTTTTGAATAACCTGACTTTTTTATTTTAAATAAAGAAACCCATTCTAATATGGAATCTATTTGTGACTCGATGCATTCAAATATTCTAAACTATTCACGAGTTTCATAATTGACCATTGATTTTTCGCTCATCAATTAGACCGGACCATATGAGTTATGACTTATGACTTCAGTCGGAATTGATCAATGAAAGTAGCAAGTCGGAATTGAATTGATCAATGAAAGTAGCAGTATTCGTGTTGTCGTCATGCTTAAGTTTAATCGCCATAATAAGAAAAAAGAGAGAGAGATTATTTGCTAAGAGCTACGATCTTTAAAATGCCCACTTTATACTGTACTACATATTTAAATCTTGTTCAACTAGTTATATGTGATAACAACAATGTTTAATAATCTCGTACGTCTTACATGCAAAAATTCATATAACTATATTTTATATGATCTATTCACACTTTATAAGTAAATTATTAACGAAGATATTGGGCAAAATAAATGATAACAGAAAAGAACACATGAATACCTCAGTGTGTGGAGTAGAAATGGAAAAGAAAATGTAATTTATCTATGGGAGCCTTCGCTCGACGACTTTTAAGATAAACCGATGGAGGACTACCACAATTCCGTTTAGCTTTTGCACTCGTTGGGTGTTCTTGGTTGGAGCATATCTAGAATAGCCTTGACTTTTTCAAGGTTTGCCTAAATTTTCTTATGTGTTACCATATATCAGATGAACTTTTCGCCTCGAATTTTGAACGAGCGATTTTGGGACTAATCTTCGTTCCGAACTTCTCCATTACGAACATAGCCTTCTCTATGTCCTCGACGTGTGTTTCAGCCTTCTTGTTTTCCACGATCATATCGTCTATGTATACCTCCATGGTATCTCCTATGAGATATGCGAACATGGTATTTACGAGGCGCTGGTAAGTGGCTATGGCGTTCTTGAGTATGATTGGCATCACGAGGTAGCATAATACCACGTAGACAATTATGAAGCTAGTTTTCTTGCAGTCATCATTTGTCATTAAAATTTGGTTGTATCACTGGTCTTTGTCCATCGTGGACAACAACTTCTAGCAAGCGGTGAAATCTACCAGTTGATATATGTTGGGCAGGGAGTTGAGGCTCGTGAAATCTACACACATGCCATTGTTCTTTGGGATCAAGACGATGTTGGATAGCCATTCGTGATATACTACCTCTCTTATTTGTCCTAGTTTCACATGTAGCCATGTCTTGATTATCTTTGGTCTCTCGGGTTCCATTTCTTTTCTTTTGCTTCACTGATCGTGCCTCGAGTTTTACATTTAACTTGTGTTCGCACACCTTCGACTTCCCTTCCACATGGTTCTCCTTCCTAAGCGAAGACGTGTATATACTTCTAGAGGACTTGTGTCACTTGTTGTATTACGACGTCCTCCATCTTTGTGCCTATATGGACTTTCTTTCCGATCTTATACGGCACCAGCTCGATCGCCTTGAGCTCTTTGGTGGCCTTCATCATGGCCTCTTCTATTTTTCAGCTTGTGTGCATCCCTATCTATTGGTGGGACTAATCTGGTGGGGCGTACTGAAAAACTAAGCTTACGCATCATTTTTGAGTGGCTCATCTGGCTTCCCCAGATTTCTCCTACTTCTGTTTGGGTTGAGAACTTGACCTTGAGGTGTATCGCGTAAGGAACAACCTCGAAGGCCTGGATGGAAAATCTGCCAAATGGTAGGGATCTGTTGGTGCCTTCACGAGGTGGAAGGTGTTTATGGGTTTCTGTCCCCCACGTCATGGGTACTAGGTAATAAGATGTTGCCTCGTGTGAGAAGTTGTTCTCTCAAAAATTTCGAGAGAGAGAGATTTGCACCGGCTCGGTGTGGTTTAAGGAAAGTCCCAAAGACTCGAAACTGGATAGATACATTATTTTGAACTAGTTGCATGCGTCTATAGGGATCTTGGCCCCAGTGACCTCTCGGACAAGAGCATGTATTACGATAGGATCTTCGTGCGGGTACACGACTCCTTTCGTTTCTTTCCGAATCGGTCCATATGGTGTAACCTCTTTTTTCGGAATAGACCACCTTCGAGGGACCCCTAGAAGGGTGATAAACACTTTTTTTCTTGCTTCAGAGGGCTATCATGGATTTACTTTCTTCGATCACGTAGACTGATATCCTGATACTTAATAAAGAGGAGATAGATTTCTCAAAATCGTGCTCAAAGAAACTTTTGGCATTTTCCACAAACGACGCCAAAATGGTAATACAAAATTAGCGGGGGGAGGTAACTCTTATATTATCACTAATTATATGGTTCAAAACTCTATTTATGTAGTTAAGAAAGAAGTCCCTTAGGGATTTATGAGGGGCTTGTAAGTAACGAGAGGGGCCTTTTGGCGTGAAATAAAATATAAAAAATAAATGACTAAAATTATTATTAAAGTATTCTTAGTGAGAGAAAGAGTACGAGTGTAATGTAATGTAGTGTATGAATGAATTGTGTTTACAAATGAGGATTTCATCTGGTATATAGAGGAGTCTTGGGTAGTTAAAGCTGTAGCAACCTAGTCTCCTTTAATATGGCGGTATAAGCGTTCTTTAATGCTACCTCGAGTGGACCTGTTGAGAATATTTAATATATATCGCTCACGGTATAAACGTGGTCAAGTTAAATGTTCATGCATGGTAGCAATTGTACGCATGGTACCTCCAAGTGGGCTTTATGGCTCCATATCTGTATCAGTGCATTTATGCCTTTGTCGTACAAGGCTTCCTTTTTTCTCTACATGGCGAACCAATGCCTTTAGCAAGAAGTTTGTTGACAACTCGTATACGAGGCGCAATACCTTCACTGTTGAGGCGTTCTTCTTCTAGAAGTATATGTGTTTTTAGGTCTTTTTAGCACTTGGACTATTTATACAATATTAAGTTGGAAAATCTATTTTTAGTGTACGTGGTTGCTTACAGAGATGATTGGTATTGTTCAAATGGATTAAAACATCAACCCTCGACCTATTGGCCCTTTCGCGACTTGCCCCTAAACTATTTTTATCAACACTAACCCCTCAAACTCTTTGCCAACTTGTTCGATTTACCCCATCAATTATTCCACACCATTTTTGACTAGGACATTCTTTTACACGCGACTCATACTTGTTATACTAGATGTAATTTAGTAGTTGGTGAAAAAAAAAATAGGCGAAAACTACTCTAAATTAAAATTATTCCGGCAAAAAAAAGTCCAAAAATACACTTATGGGGTAAACGGAACAAGTTGCCAAAGGTTAGTGGCGTTACTATTGATAAAAACTATTTAGGGGACAAGTCGCAAAGGCCAATATGTTGGGGGTTCCATTTTTTATCCCTTGTTCAAATTGTACCTTATATACCAATGTCCATTTCTCCGTAAAAAAATCTGAAAAAAGGAGCCTTACTACTCAAGATTTATAAATATAAAAACGTAAAAAACAAAAATAGCAAAACAAGGTTTCTCTAAACCTAAATTGTATATATCTCAATTATACGTGACAATGTATAAAGTTCTAAACAATGTTCTTTTAGTTCTTATGCGGGTCTGTTAAAACTATACCGAGTAAACTTTATTCAACATTTCATTTTCACCCCTTAAACCTTAATAAATAGGTCAAGTATACCCCACATATGTAATGACCACCAATCTCAAGGTAGTTCATTATATAGTTTCCTAAACTTCAGGGGCAGAGCTGTAAATTAAGGAATGCTATCCACTGGAGCTACAATGCACCTTCTCCCACCCAATCACTTTCATAATTTAAAAATATACCACCATAATAAGTCTTAATATAGCCGTTGAGCCTGTCACACTCTTCGCTTCCTCTGCAACCAAACAGTAGGACCTCATAATACCCTTTTTTCTAAATTTACCCATCATTTAATTTTTCTGTTAACACAAATCTCTTCTACAAATCTTGAATCTCTGTACTAAATCCCAAATCCAGTGTGTCAATTAAAAAAAAAAAAAAGATGAAGGGAGTACTGAAAGGGAAAATGTTGAAGAAGCTGAAAACAATCAAAGCAATAGGGTACTTGAAGCCCGAAAGGATTCTTCAGGTCAACGCGTTAGACGGTTATTTATCGGTTTCGGTAGCTCGACCTCCATTGGCATCCATTCAAGAAGAGCCCCAAAGGGAGCTTAAAAATGAGAGCAATTTTCCAATTCAAGAACCCGAATTGATCGATGTGTTCGATCTTATGAGAGACCTCGATGATCCAGGAATTGAGTTCGATGGCGATAAAGAGAATGTGGGTCCGGTAAGAAAAGCGAAGACCAGTCATGAATTGAAGGGAAATGGGATTTGTGTTAATCCATTGAGTGATCAGATTGATGATGTATCGAACTTTAGGCGTCCGGATTTGGATTCGAGTACCCTTTTCGATCCGAATCTGTTAGCAGCTTTCGAGCAGGCGGTAATGGAAGTTAAGGCCAGAGAATCAGAGAGAAGAACAAGATACAAAGACAGCATCTTGGAAGAAGTAAACATTGATGATGATCAGCTAAACCAACCCCCTTTAAAATCACGAAAAATCGAGGAAACTATAATCGATCCTCTATTAGAGTTTCAAGAAAAATGTCCACCTGGTGGGGTTGATTCAGTAATTCTCTACACAACAGGGCTTAGAGGAATACGAAAGACCTTCGAGGATTGTCACAAGATCAGATCTTTATTAGAGAATCTGGGGGTCTTGTTCTACGAACGAGACGTGTCGATGCACTCGGGTTATAAAGAAGAGATGTGGGGGATTTTGGGTGGTAAAGTTGTGCCTCCAAGGCTGTTTATTAAGGGGAGGTACATTGGTGGAGCTGATGAGGTGTTGGGGTTACATGAGCAAGGAAAGCTTAAGCCTTTGATTAAAGGAATGGCTATTGACAGGAGTGAAGGGCCTTGTGGAGGGTGTGCTGGGATTAGGTTTGTGGTGTGTTTGAATTGCAATGGTAGCCGGAAAATCGTGCCGGAGGGGAGTGGTGAGGCCTTGGTTTGCTCCGAGTGTAATGAGAATGGAGTTGTTATTTGTCCATTTTGTTGTTGAACTTGAATCATTGGTTCACCACTTTGGCTTATGTTCCTAATACCCTTTTTTGTGTATTAAATATTAATGTTATTCTTTGATTTATTTGTAAGTGTAATTCATGGAAGATGGAGCTTCCATTCCATAGTCATATGTGTTGGGATGTGTCTGCCCTGTGAAAAAGATGCAGTTTGGATTGGATTAATATGTTGTAAATTCTTTGAGAATAAAGATACTTTCTTTGTTAAAAGTGTCTTATATGCATCATCTATATCTAATACTATCTAAATATAAATAAATTGATGAATCTTTTCCTAGTATTTTCGTTCTTTGGTAAAATACAAAAGGATTGAATCCAACGTTGGCACAACTATTTGTGTTGGTCAAAAGACTAGCCTTGGTTGAAAGTCATGGCACCAGCCCTATGTTTGTGATTAGGATTGCAGGTAATAGTTATCATGGAATCATCTCTTGCATCCTTGATTGTTGATCGATCACATTTAGTCTGAGTTTAAATTGGGAATTGACATTATCATTGAATTTGTGCATCTTTGGGTTACTTTGAGTCGAAAAATATTTTTAACTTTTCGACCTCATTGTCTATTGTGAACGGTCTCATGTTGCTTGAGAAAAGTGACCCTACTCGTTGCGGCTTGTCACCAAGTATGACATCATTATAACATGAAAATTATTGATCCTTCCTTTTTTGTTGGGCATCGTCTCAATCCTCCGCTGGCTGCACAAATTCAAGAATAAGTAGCCGATTCATTAGCTTAATTATATTTAACTTGAACTATATTTTCACGATATTATGCGCCAAACAATTGAGGGAGCTCTGTCTGCGAAGCTTGTGCTGAATATCCATCGTCTTTGTGCAGGTTATTTTTCAAATGGATCTGTAGGAACTAGGAAGTTAACGAGGAATGCGTATGTTGTGGCAAGGAACACTAGAATACCAAGTAGCCTCTCCACTATATCTAACTAGGAAAGTTTCAGTTACCTATCTAAACTTTGACCCGTTTGACAGTTACTTATCCAAACTTTCATTTTTAACAGTTTACGGTCCAAACTTTCAATTTTTTGACACTCGATGGTCTGAACTTTCATTCCGACCTATCTCGGCCAAAAAACGTCATTTTTCAGCCTTGTGACATCACGTTGACGTCATCAGATGGGGGCAATTTCGTCATTTTACATATTAGGGAGTGTAGTGCAATATGTATAATTAATTCATACACCAAATATTTTATTTTTTTACACAATGCACCCCAAGTACTTTAATTTTTTAACAAAAAAAGCTGCATGAGTCCGCTCGTACTTACCCGCACTCATCATAATTTTTTTTTAAAATGTAGGCAAAATGATTTTGTGTCACCCTCGGTGGAGTGGTATGTTTACCTTCTCATCTGCCCCCTACGCATGCCAACTACACATTTTTTTGTGCGTATTCACCAAAAACCGCCCGCCAATGCCCCTACCACCGTCAATCTACGGTTGTTTCATTGTTTTAAAAAACAAAAAAAGAAAAGAAAACTATATTGGAAATGAATACTAATGAATGAGGCCCAATCTCAGATCCATTTACATGCCAAATCAGTGGGATTGGGCCTTTACACACAAAAGCATACGTCACCATATTATTTACTTGCTCTGCGCCTCTGCCCCCTCCTCTCATGAGTTATTGGCTTCCCAATTCCTCCTGGCTCCCCCGCTTCATTCCTTCTCACCTCAGGTAAATTCTCATTCAACACAACACTCGCTACTAAATTATATTATTATATACTTTCAAAAAAAAAAATTATATTATTATATACATTGTATATAATATTGCTCCCAACATCATTTTTGTTTCTTTTTTCTTCATGATTTTTAATACTTAATTCGGTGATATTTTAGCTCAGAACGTATTGTGTCGATTTTTGTTCGACTTTGATTATATGCTTGCAGATTGCAGTCTCCTAAAAGAATTGGTTGTGTCTATATATATATATATATATATATATATATTTTTTTTTTTTTGCGTGACAGGAAAAATTGTGGAGTGGTGTGCAGAAGCTACAGCAATAATAGGAACATTGTAGGTGAAGTTATGGATCATGTGGTGTTTGATGGTGCTCAAGTAATGGTGGGGGGCCCTCAATCACTTCAGAGCAAAATATCCTCGATTCGCCTTCACGGCCCTTCCAAGCTTCAGGTTGAGTTCAATTTGATGCTAGTGTTACCATGTGGAGAGACAAATAACAAAACAAACAGTGTCTACATTATTAATAAACACCTGTGGAGTATGATGTTTTAGCTAACATAATTAAACTGAATTGAATGTTTTATTACGGTTGCGTCTATAGTGAAATCAAATGCTAAAGTGCAAGTACGTCGACCTTCTTAGTTTGTGCTATTTATATGAGTTTACGGCGTTGTTGTCATCTCGATTCCCTTTAGTAGCATCTTTTTGGTTCTTCCACGACTATACCACATAAGTTTGTTGATATATTCATTTCCACTTTGCTTAGAACTTCGTCTGTTATAGACTTCATGGCGTTAGGTTCCACTGACTAAATGTGAAACGAACTGAGTTCCATATAGAAATTTAAAAGGATATATAGCTGTACGCAAATTACTTGGGACCAATTCTATTGAAACGTGATAATGTCTTAAACTTCATTTGCAGCCACTATGTACGACGAAGATGAATATTCTAGAAACACATGCATTTTGAAGGCTTCCATTTTAATTTCCACGTAGACTCATTTTTCTTGGTGCCTTCGCCTAGAAAAGCTTATTTATTGTGCTTCATTCTTCGACATTTCTCTGTTCGCTTTTCTTCTCAGTATGATACATATCAGATGGTGGATCAATTTCTTATATGTGTAAATACTGCGTGTATACTACTTCAAAAACCAGGTCATTGCAGATTTTGATGCCACACTAACAAAGTATCGCGTTGACGGTCAGAGAGGGCATAGTAAGTCATCCAGTTTTCCAATTTTTTTTTCTTTTTCTCGTGGGATATTCTTCCCCTTATTAAGGAATCTGATTCTGTTTTCACTTTTCAGTAATTATGAAGTCCCTATAGATGCGAATGGCTTGTAAAAGAGTTATTCCCTTGCTTGTTTTACAGCATTAGACTAATGATTTGTTAAAAATTAATACTTTAGGTAGTCATGGGCTTCTGCAACAGGGAGATGCTGCATATGATCTCAAGAGGCAGAAACTATACGATCATTATCATCCACTAGAGATTGACCCAACCATTCCACTCGATGATAAAGCAAAGCTCATGGAGGAGTGGTATGTAATTTCACCACCCGTGCAAAATGCCAGCTTCACATACTTCTATGATAGCCAAAGCTTATCTTTGTAGCTGATCTCATTAAATAATTGAAGTTCTAGATGATTGACACTTTTGCAACTCACTCTTTGCTATTTGAAAATATTTTTGCTGCAGATTTAGGTTTATATGTAGATCCTGTTAGTTATGATTTTATTAAAGTGGTTCTATGCAGGTGGGAGAAAACCCATGGTCTTCTAATCGAGGGGGGTCACACATATGATGCTATAAAGAGCTCTGTGGCCAAGTCAAGGATTGCATTCAGAGAGGGTGTCGTTGAACTTTTTGAACTGTTAGAGGTAATTAGCAATAGTATTTCTCTTTTCTGAATCATAAAATGAGTGCTGGAGCAAAACAAAATGGGGAAATGCATAGGAGTTGGTGGATTTAGAGACCTTGCCATGATACTTGTTTGGCGTCATAACTTGCAATGGTCAGAAGATTAGTATTAGAACTTAGCAGAATGTCATATCATACTGTATTATCTTATTCTTGAACAGCATGCTGGATTACATTGAGAATATACTTATTCTGTGGCATATCTAGTTTATTTATTTTATTTCAACATGCAGAAGAGCGATGTTCCCGTCCTTATATTTTCTGCTGGACTTGCAGATATAATTGAAGAGGTTAGGCGTTTATGTTCTAATATTTAGTCAATTCTATATGCACTGCGTATGTTACTTGCCCCGGGAGGTTGTAGATTTAGACAGTTGAGGCTCATATAATGTATCTTCTATAACAGGTGTTGCGGCAGAAACTTCACAGATCCTTTAAAAATATCAGAATTGTATCCAACAGAATGGTTTTTAACCAGAATGGTGACCTTATATCTTTTAAAGGTACTTCGCTTGTCATTTAGTATTTCAACAATTTTTTTCTTTCTCTTTTCTGCTCTTCTCTTGTTTCATAGCGTTGAAGGCTTGTATTAAGTTTTCTGCTATGCCTTTCGAGATAAATGATCTGTACTTTAGTTTGAAAAAACATATGCTTCGCTAGTGCTCTCTAAGTATTTATCCTTTGCTAATTGTGTGAAAAGCTCTCTCTCACGCACACTCACAAGACACACGTACACATGCATACACACACACATGAAAACTACTGTTAACTCCAATTGCTTGGCTGTGGGCATAACAATTGATTATAGGAAATCCATGATTCTACAATAGAGCCTTGCTTTTACATTTTTCTCTCTTTAACAGTTCCACTCTTTCAGCAGAGTCTTATTGGCAGTTCAATTTGGTGATTAGCATGTCGTTTGTTTTACATCTTTTCTTGCTAAACGCCGAGCATAAAAACATTGTGCTTTGTTACAGGAAAAACAATTCACGTTCAAAATAAGAATGAGCATGCAATTGACATGGCTGGACCTGTTCATGATCAACTCGGTGATGCTAATGGATTGACAGATGACACATCTTCCATGAAAATGAGAACTAATGTGCTACTGCTGGGTGATCACATTGGAGATCTGGGAATGTCTGATGGTTTGAACTATAACACGAGAATATCAGTGGGATTCCTGTGAGTGTCTGTTACTCAGTAAAAGAAACCGTAATTTTGTTTTTTCGTGTATAATGTGACCTACACTCTTGTTTCACTTGCATGCAATTGTTATTCCGAGTTTCGAATGTATATGATCAGTATAAGTAAATCAGATGCTTGAGATTATAGATTAACTAGAAATACTAACCAAGTCATGACAAATTTCTATGCTTTGATGTGATTCTATTTCGATATTGAAAATCTTTAGTTTGATTTCTCCATTAACTTGTGTTTTCATTCTTCTTTCGGCCATTGTTTTCTGCTATGATTCCAAAGTTCAGTTGTGATTGAACAATATAAAACAGGGTGTTAGGTGGCCGTTCATTCACAAAAAAGGGTGTTAGGTGGTCTTGCTATTCAGAAAATTTCAGCCGATTTGAAGTGATATGTCATTTTTAACTTTTGATGGTTCCAGTTATTATCTAATGAGATGCCTGGATAAACTCGATCTTTTCTAAACATATCTTTGTAACACGCGTCACCAATACACTTTTATTATATGTGTTCTCTCCATTTAGTCTTTTGTTCATTTATTCTTTTTCGCATTAGCCAATTTATGCATGCCAAAATGCTATTTCTGCTCTGCTACTTTCTTTATCAGACCTCTCCTTATTGAATCTTCTTGCAGGAATGACAACATTGAGAGTTCAAGTGACAGCTATCGTGAAGCCTTTGATGTCGTGTATATGGTAAGTATAAAGCTTCAATTGTTTGCTCCATCTCTGTAATGAGTCTACTGACTAGATCCCTAAGTTGAAATGATGAGATTACACTTTTTGACCAAGATTGCTGCATTCTTGTTTGTCGTGCAGAATGATGCACCTATGTTGGGAGTAGTGAAGCTTGCCTCTTTGCTCTGTTCAACTCTAACCGACTAGTGTAATCCCTTTTGAGTTTCTGCTGGGGTTTGCTGGAAACAAGGCTGCTAGTGCCGACATGGGTGTAGCCTATTTTCTCTGAATGAGATCCTAATTCACAGCAAGTGCCCAGGTGATTGTTTAGTTCCTGGTGCTATATTCAGGTTTGCTGCTAATGATGTTAGTTTTCATTGCTGTCGTAAATTAGTGATAGATGTAAGAATTGAGTTCACAAATCACTTACTATAGATTATCGTGGAGTTTGTAATAATTTCATGAATAATCGCGCAAAATAGAAGAAGATAAATGTAAATTAAATGTATGATTTGTATGAGTCGTCCATTTGATTGTTCTAAGAAAGTGATTGTCTTCCGTCGTGACAGATGGTGGGTCGTGCAAATCAGATACAATTGATGGCATTCGGAAAAATGAAACTCAAAAAGACCATAACCATCATCTCCTAATCACAAGATCTATGAACAGACCATAGCGAATGCCTGAAATATGAATAAAGTTACGAATATATGACAATATTATTCGACTTCCTATTTATTGAAGTTGAATGATGTACACAGATATCATACTGTAAATATGACCAACAAAAGTAATATACATATCCGTAAAACTTACGTATAGCTTTTATGCATCAATTGATAAATGCAGCCTTAATGCATGACTACCTAGAAGCTTCGTCATTTAGACTACTTCAATATTGACAAAAATCAGAGTTATTGTTTTGTTTTTTCAGTTCGTTTCTAACATAAACTAAATCATTTGAAGATTTTGTATAAAGTATTCAGTGTTTGAAAATAATCTGGACTCCATCGTGGCTCAAATTGGACTTGCGCATAGACTATTTTTTGTTAAGTACATAACAAAAATATGTGCCAGACACGACTTTATCATTTGTGAGGACAACTTTAAATGCGCAATTAATCCTCTTCAAGTTCAAATCATTAAACCCCAACACGAAAACCTGATTTTTGGCATGCGTGGAGTTTATTACTATTAAAGCCCTAATGTTGAATGAACGACATAAATAATGTGCACGCATAATTATATAGTGATTGCTCGGCCTAATTGCAGCATTATTTTGCAATAATAGTTTTACTTTCATTTTGTGCATGTGTTTGAAAATAAGAAATGGCTATAGGTAAATGGCGACAGTAATGCGCCATCTGTTTGTTAAGAGAGGGAGAGGGGGTTTAATTGAGGTTTTCGGATAATTTGAGGGGACTATATATATATATATATATGTATATTTGAGAAGAAGAGGGGACTTTTATACAGAAAAAAGTAGTGGCGTATTCAGGATTCGTAATTAAGGGGGGTTAATTTTTTTTTTTGTTTTTTTTTTTTTGGTAAAGAACAATGCACAAGAAATAAAGAGAAAACCATGAGAATAAATGCTCGATTTTTTTTTTTGCTAGCTCTTTGCATCAAAGGGGTTTTGTTTTGCTAAATATAACTTCAAAAAGAGCTTTTCACTAATTTTTTAATATCAAAAGAGATTTTCTTGCTAATTTCTTGACATCGAAGAGGTTTTTTTGTGATTTCTTTAATATAAAATTGACATTTTTTGCTATTTTTTAACATCAAATAAGTATTTTCCTTAACTTTTTAACATCAAAAGAGGTGTTATGCTAAGTTTTTCATGCTCAAAGAGCTTTTTTGCTAACTCCTTAAACATCGAATTTTTTTTTTGGCTAATATTTTAACACCCTATGGGTTTTTGCAAGAAATAAGAGTCTTTCTTTGCTAATATCTTGACAACAAAAGGAGATTTTAACTTATTAAAGTAACATTTGAGGTTAATTTTTAATTAAACATATTATAGGTAGTTTTTTATTTTTTATTTTTTTATATAAAAATCAATTTTAAAATAACTTTGCCAAAAATCATTTTTTGCCTTTTTTTTTCGAGCCGACTTTTTCTGCCCCGCTAGTTTTCATTTTTCTATCAAAAATGCCAAATTTCTCTTATTCGGGCTAAATTGCTGATGTGGCTGCCCAGTCAAGAAAGTGCTACACCTAGTCAATAAGTTGTCGCGCCACGTCATATTTTTCAGCCCAAAAAACGTTTTTTAACTAATCCTTGTAATAGTAAAAATTACACTTGCACTCCACAATAAATTTGCACTTTGCACCCCAATATATATATATATATTTATATACACACACACACACACACACATATATATATATATATATATATATATATTCATTTTTTATATCTTAAAAACTATTTGTAAAAACATATATCTTAAAATTTTATATTTATATCTTAAAAACTAAACTATTAATATTTTATATTTATGCTTAATTATTTTAAAAAAATATACTGGATTCTTGAACCCATCTAATTATGTTACTGTAAATTTTAAAATAAACTTATTCTAATATTTAAATGAACTTATATTTTCGTAATATTTATTAAAATATATAAATACTTTAATAAATAAAAAATAATTAAATGAATATTTATTTTTTCAATTAGTGAAATTAAAAAAAAAAACAAAAGTGAAAAATGTCATCTTCCCCACGCCACCCCCTCACGCACATCCCCCCCCTTACCTCCATCACGCATAGCCTCCCCCCGGTGTTTAGGTTAGAATTTCCAAAAGTTGGACATTACCCGCCGGAGTTTGAAGCTGAGCCGCCGGTGATGAAATTGGGGATGGTGATGAAATTGGGGATGATGATGAAATTGGGGGTGGTGATGAAATTGGGGATGGTGATGAAATTGGGGGTGGTGAAATTGGGGATGGTGATGAAATTGGAGATGAGATACGAAATAGTACCGTTGATATTGTAGAGCCGAAGATTCCGGCGAATGCAGAGTCGTTGGAGAGGTGATTTTCGGCCAGGAGCAGTGATGATGACGGGGCAACGGTGGTGGAGGCGGGGCAACGGTGGTGGTGACGCCGGGGTGGTGGTGATGGCGGGGTGTTGATGAAGATGATGATTTTTTTTTAATTGTATTTTTTTTAATTTAATTTTTTTTTCTATTTTTATTTTTATATTCTTAAAATATTTATTATTTATAAATAGTTATATATATATTTATTATTATTATCTATATATATAGCTTTTTATTATTATATTATTTATATATATGTTTATTATTAGTATCTATATATACTTTATTATTATTATTATATATATATTATTTGTACCAAATAGTTACATATAAGTTTATATATATATACATTTTTATTATTTATAAATATATATATTTTGGAGGCAAAGTGCAATTTATTTTGGGGTGCAAGTGCAATTTTTAATATTACAAGGATTAGTCCAAAAAAGGTTATTTGGGCTAAAAAATATGACGTGGTGCGACAACTTATTGACTGGGCAGCCACATCAGCAATTTGGCCCGAATAAGAGCAATTGAGCATTTTTAGTCGAAAAATAAAAACTAGCGGGGCAGAAAAATCGGCTCGAAAAAAAGGGCAAACAAAGTTATTGGAGAGAAATAATACTCTCTCTCTCTCTCTCACAAAAAGAGGAGCAAGATTTTTCTATTTTCATTTTCTATTCCCTTCTCTCTTCCCTCAATAATATAATGACATGTGACATGTATAGGCTCACATAAATTAATCTCTCAAAGATATTTGCCTCTTTATTTATTTTCCTTAATTATCTCTAATTAAAAATCTTAGTGAATTTATTTTGAGGATCTTTGCTAATTTATTTTTAAGAACCACCAATTGAGTTTATTTATTTAATTTATTAAAATACGGATGAGTGTAGGAATTAATTTTTCATAAACTTATTTTTACTATAATGTATGGTACTGCCGATTAGCATTCAAATTCAGTATTAACAATTTGTGTTTTACTAATTCAGTATATAAGTGTGTATATGGGGTCCCTTTCTTTCTATAAAACTTCTATTACTTGGTCATTACTCATTATTACTTGGTCATTACTCATTATTGAAATATAGGCTGGTACTCATGGTTAAGCTGCAATAATATAATAAACAGAATTCCACCCAAATGCTCAATTATATTTCTAAAGCATTGCACCCGTTCATCATTAAAAAGAAAGAAAAATATTGCGTGAGTTTATTAAAAAAAAAAATCCTACACTCAGCCGTATTTTAATAAATTAAATAAATAAACAATTTGGTGGTTCTTAAAAACAAATTAGCAAAGATTCTCAAATAAATTCACTAAGATTTTTAATTAGAGATAATTAAGGAAAATAAATAAAGAGGCAAATATCTTTGAGAGTCATTATATCATTGAAGGAAGAGAGGTGGAATAACAAACCCGAATAGAAATCAATCTTTCCCGTGCTACGTGGGGCAGACAAAAGTTAGTTAAATTTTTATTTTCTTCGGCCTGGTCATGCGGAGCGTGTACTAGTATTGTCCATTCAAGTACCTTATTCCACTTCCACCACCTATACACATTATTCAGAATCATATTTTCAGAATTAGAGACAAAAGAAAACTATACTGAAAATATTACGTACTGCATTGTCAGCAGCCAGAACAAACCATGGTTTTATCGGTGTTGTTACGAGTGATATATCCGCCACCGGCAAGCATATTCATCACGGCGATGTCCGTGTTGAGTTTCGTGTCGTTGAGCAACTCGGGGTGGATGGAGACTAAAGGAAAACACATACAGTACTCTAAGTTTGCAAACATCGGCTCTTTATCATCAAGCTCATTAGAAGAAAAGGATAAGAATAAGGAGAAACCTAAAGTCGTTGCTAGTAAGATTGGAATGTTAGTATTATACACTCCGGCGTTTCTGGCCGGAGTCGCGTCTTTCTTCCTTTTCCCAGTCGGAGCTGCAGATGACCTAAGGTTCCTCCTTGTTCGGTCGGCGGTCACTGCCCATTTCTTCAAGAGGGTTTTTGAGGTAATTAAGTCAGTGTATATATATTACATTACATAATAGCTTGCCTTCAATTAGTTCTAGTATATACTTAGCACATGCATATGATAACCTACATTTAACAGATGAAGGTTTTAATTGTGAGACTATAGAGTGGAATAAAAATGAACTATTTTAAAGTTTTCTATACTCTGAAGTAGCGTGCAAAGATATATATATTTTTCTCTAAAGTCGTGTGAAATTAATGATCAAATGAATAGTACTTAATCTCAAGTAGTGTTAATGAATAGCGTGACACTGTGTGCTGTTTTTAGAATTACTACGTGGATGAATTTCCTCTTTAAAATTAAAAGAAGTGTATGATTGATTTATGTGATAGGGCCTAGTACTTGAAATAGTGAATGCGAAGCACCGAACATGGGACACACAAAAAATCGGGTCCTTAATTGGTGTACACTTAACTTAACAGTACTTGGTCTACCCAATCTGAGGATCTTGACAACTTTTGTTAGTAAGGTATTACAATGACGTTGACCTCCACAGGGAGTAATTAACAATCTTTAATAAGGTTCTCTTTTCTTAATTAAGAACATTTTACAACTTAGAACGGTTATGCATGCTAACCTCGGCGGTCTCAAATGTATAGTTATTAGAAGTATGATGCATACCATAATTTGAATAATTACGGCTTTGTTTTATCAAATTATTTAATTACGTGGTAGTTTATATTGAGGAGGAATTCTATCAGAGATCTAGCCTCGATATTCTTGCCCTATTTGGGGTCCTCTCGATCAAGAGTCTGTGACAAATAATTATCCATGTGAAAAGTTAAAATATAGACCAAGTTTCCTCTTTTTGATTTCGATATAAGAATAAAGGAGCCAGAAATTCGTTTTATATTTATTTTTCCTCAAATAATTGCGGACATATTCTTGTGGCTTTATATTTTACACGAAAGAAACTACAAAACCAAAACCAAAACCCAAATTCAACGGTTGCAGCTCTTTTTATACTTTCACTTAGAATTTTATCAAACATAAGGCTACAATTAAATTTGAAATAAAAAATAAATATTAAAAATTATCGGGTATTTTGGTCAGTAAAAATTATAGCAAGTACACAACAAAAATGGAACAAAAAGGCATTGTTTACTTTTTGAAATTACAAAGATACATTGTAATTAACTTTATTTTACTATGAGCAATGCATAGTTATCATATTAGTGACGTGATTTGCCAAGAGACCTAACATAAATTAGGTGGGAGGCCTTGTCATTGGCAAGCTCATTTGAGTTAAAGCATTAGTTACGGGTTTATGATTGGCTTATTAGGAGATGAAACAATCTGATCCATCCAGTAAACATCAATAATATAGTATCTTATAGATTTCCCACATATATCCCCAACACGTACAAAAAATGGTCCCATTTGCATTTGAAACGAACGTGGAATAAATTTCTTTGTATTGGTCCAACAATAAGCCGAAACGTGTATCTTTACAATCCATTGAAGTTATTTTGTTCCACTACAAAAGTACATTGTTCACTATCTTATTTTCCAGATGAAAAACGAAGAAACAAAATATTTAGCTAGATATATAATAGTATTGTCGCCATGGTTTTATCGGTATTGCTGCAATTGATATATCCACCTCCCGCAAGCATATTCGTATCGGTGATGTCGGTGATGGGTTTTTTGGCGCTGAGCAATGGCGGATGGATGGAGGCTAAGGGAATAAACGGGCAGTATTCTAAGTTTATTAATTATGTCTCGAACTCTAATAAAGAAAAGGATCACAAGGATAAAAAGAAGAGCCCTAAAGTCGTAGCTAGCAAAGTAGGAATGATAGTAGCGTATACTCCGGCGTTTCTCGTCGGAGTTTCGTCTTTCTTTCTTTCTTCTCCGGCTTGTTTACGGTTTACTCTCGTCCGGTCGATGGTCACCGTTCATTTCTTCAAAAGAGTTCTTGAGGTAAGAACTAAGAGATTTTCATTTGGTCAATGCGCCTTTGGTTCACCATTTAGAGACAAAAATGTGTATGTCCTATTCTTATTTAGTGTCTCTATTGTTTTTGTGATTATAATGTGTGTCCTTTATGTTATGGGAAAATAACTAAGTAAACAATAAAAGTTAACTAGTAAAGCAATAAAGTTAAGGACGAATTGTTAAATTTGCCCCTTAAATTTTTTTTAAAAGTTAATATGCCATTTTTCTGGGCCTTGAATAAATGTCCCATATATTTTAAATTTTTTAACAAAAATGTCCTCGGCCCGAATAAATGCCGATGACATTTTTAGTAGACTTTTTAAAAAATATAAGACATAAAAACAAGGCCCCCAAAAAAGAGCATATTAACTTTAAAAAAAAAATTAAGAGGCAAATTTAATAATTTGTCCCAATTACTAATCTTATATCTTTGTAGAATTAATCAATATAGTTAATTACGTACCCAGTCAGTAGTTTAACTAGTACATTGCGTGTTATAATTATATTTTTCGTATATGTCTATCGTATTTGGTTGAACGTGATGTACTAACTAGGGAGCAGTAAAGCAATTAAGCAAACAAGATTTAGGAGGTGATTAACTATATTTTTTCACAAAAAGTAATATTTTTATCACTTTTGAGTTTTGACTCTATTAAAATAAAATTTATGATTAGTTCTAATAGTTAATTATGTGGGATATGCGTCTACTATTTTGCTTTCCGTTTCAGGTGTTATTTGTTCACAAATATAGCAGTTCGATGAATGTTGCAGACATGATCGTAATATCTCTCAGTTACTTCACCTTCTCGGCAACAACGATCTACGCCCAGTATTTGACGACATCACTTCCCGAACCACTAATCGACCTAAAATACGTCGGGGTTCCTATGTTTTTACTGGGAATTGGTGGTAATTTTTATCACCATTATCTTCTAAGCAAACTGAGAACAAGTGGTGAAAAGCAATACAAAATTCCCCAAGGAGGTCTATTTAATTTAGTGATATGTCCTCACTACCTATTCGAAATAATTGGGTTTTTGGGGATGTCTTGCATTTCTCAAACATTGTACGTATTCTCCTATACTTTGGGCACAACTTTTTACTTGATGGGAAGGAGTTCCGCCACTAGAACATGGTATGAATCTAAGTTTGAAGATTTCCCCAAAGGTGTTAAGGCACTATTTCCTTTCATATTTTAAATAACCATCATGACCGTTGTGGTCTTATCACATCACTTAGTTAGATTCTATTTCTTAAGGTGAAACAAGTTGTTATGATTATGTAACAAAAGTACGAGCATGCATTGTGTTACTTTCAATGGCCTACACTTTGTTGTATGTGTACTAGTTAGTTGTAGAGTCACCATTACATTTCTTTTTACAATTTTACGTACATGTATTGAACTGTTTGGTGTTAAATTAATTTATATGCTTCAGTTTTGTTTCCGTTGATATATAATTGGTTTAGAGGCTATTGAAGATATTAAAAAAAGCTCTCAGACTGGCCTCTGAATCTGTTAGGACCGAATTTGGGCTAACTAATCACATAATAAGTTTAAGTAAAACGAACTTAGATCTTTCATCATTAATTGAGAAAACTTTTTTCATTGCAAATCTTTTATTGTCTCCGTTAAAGTTCCCAGAGACCAACAACAATAAAAACATAAGCATCATCTAAACAAAATAAAATGAATACTGATCTAACTGATAATTTTCGAACACATGAGGATACACATATAATCGTACGGAACACGTATATATGATAGTGTGAAAAAACAATCATCAAGAAATAAAAAATCATTTAGTTTTCTCTTATCAATTGTGATATCTAAGAAAACTCTCATTATTTGGAACTTTGAGTGACTTCTTTACGAATCGTCTGATGTTCGTTCATCGACAAGACGTCCTTTGAGTTCTGTTTGTTGATAAGAAAGTCAGCAAGATTATCTCTCGATGCTCTGATCTCATTTTGTCTTTCTAATCACAAAAATCTCATAGTTACCCACATAATCTGCTTGGAGACCTACAGTAAATATCTTCATGCTATTCCAAACCTACACGGAACTTCTCTAGTAATCCAAAACTTTGCATCATATTACTTTGTGTTATTAATGATTTTCATCAATTCTCCTCTTATGATGAAATTTAATTGTATGTTCGGCACATTATAACATGATTGAGTTTCGTGCAACCCTAGATTGTATAACATAGTATGCAATCTTCTCCCATGTGTAATATGAAGCCGTTGTTCTTGGTTGTGAAAAATAAAAAATAAATACGCTTGACTAGCTAACCTTTTTGCCAATATTTATGCTAATAACATTTGGAATGGCTAGCTAACCTTTTTGCTAACTTTCTTAGCTACTTGTCAATTTTTAACAATTATTTATTAATATTTGTTAGATTGTCAATTTAGCCCCAAGGCCTTTAAAGATGTAAAACATGTTATCTTAAAAGTCATAACTCATAATAGCCATTTTTTAAATTTTTTTTTTTTTGATATGAAACGGAAATAAAGTGCACTTAGGCTACATCATTCGACAAAATAGATATAAGGTCCGGATGTGGAGTTAGCATGATGCAATTCTCGCGATCATCGGTGTAACTAAGCTTGGAGATAGCATCCGCGAGTGCGTCCATCTCTCGTGGTATCCACTTAATTTCGTTCTTCCACGGCTTGTGTAGTAGGCTTCGGTATTCTTCCACAATAGTTTGGATATCCGGGTTCGAGAGCGTATTATAAGTGACCAACTTGTAGGCTTCATAGGAATCCGTCTCGATACTGATATTATTCACTCGTTTTTTTCCATGCGATCCGCAATCCTTCTCTAATGGGTTCTACTTCGGTCTCCAAAATTATGGGGCATTCTCGTTTACCCTTAAATCCCCATATCCATGTCCCTCTTTCGTCTCTAAGTACCTCGCCGATCGAGCCGGAGTTAAGATGCGGTCTAACACTTCCATCCACATTGAGCTTTAGTCACCCCAGTTTCGGTCTCTCCCAACTTCTCCTAAGGTGGTGCTTTTTCCCGTGGTTAGCTACAAGTAGATCAACACTAAGGTTTTTGATTTGGCTAATAATGACATAATTCTTTTCCGTAGTGCCCTTGAAGATTTTGGTGTTCCTTGTTTTCCATATCGTCCATATACTAGCAGAAAAGATGACATTCCACGGGATATCTAGGAGAAGGCAGCATAATTCTTCATGGTTTCTGTAACGCCCCAAAAATTAAGAAGAAAACAAATTTATACTTTAGTCCTTGAACTTTTGAAATTTCTATTTTTGACCCTAAATATTTAAAAAAATTGCCTTTTAGTCCCTGAACTTAAAAGTATAACACTTCCATCCACATTGAGCTTTAGTCACCCCAGTTTCGGTCTCTCCCAACTTCTCCTAAGGTGGTGCTTTTTCCCGTAGTTAGCTACAAGTAGATCAACACTAAGGTTTTTGATTTGGCTAATAATGACATAATTCTTTTCCGTAGTGCCCTTGAAGATTTTGGTGTTCCTTGTTTTCCATATCGTCCATATACTAGCAGAAAAGATGACATTCCAAGGGATATCTAGGAGAAGGCAGCATAATTCTTCATGGTTTCTGTAACGCCCCAAAAATTAAGAAGAAAACAAATTTATACTTTAGTCCTTGAACTTTTGAAATTTCTATTTTTGACCCTAAATATTTAAAAAAATTGCCTTTTAGTCCCTGAACTTAAAAGTTAGTCTTTTATTATTTTATAGGTCTCTAATCCCAAGACATATATTTCAATTTCAAATATTAACCAAGATGATTTAATTACCTAGAAAAAATTACATTAGAAAATATGTATATAATAAAGAAATCTAATTATACCTATTTAAATTTTAATTATAAAATTGATATATGCAATTAACCTAACTGATGAGGTAAGCCATGCCATCTTTAAGAGAATGATTGTAATCAGATTTTTGTGATTTATTATAAAATAATCAAGGTGGGACACAAATAGTTATGACTAAACTACTATTTTTGCCTATAAATACTCACCATTGTTCAACATTTTATACAACCCAAAATAATTCGATTTTACAAAAAAATTCTTGAAATAAGAGTTGTTCCTTTTTGTGTTTTCGTTCGGACCACGATTTTTCCAAATTTTTATTTTGTTATTTTCTACCCAAAAAGACGCCAAAACTTTAACTACGCAGGAAATATCGATTCTACCCCTACACCTTAGAAAAATCATATCAAATAGTAGAAATATTATTTTACTACCAATTTTCGGATACATGCCCTCCTTGGTATCTTCTATCTATTTTATGAAGACATCTTTCCCAAATAATATGATCTAGGATGACGTAAAACATAAATCGTAAACTGTTGTCAAGAAATCTGATAGCGGCTCTTATGTTGCAAGAATTATTTAGCATAGCAAACCTTTGTGTTTTCGCAAATTTTAGATACACGCATTCATCATGATGTTAGAAATCAGAACCGTAAAAATATTTGAAAACCAAGTTCATTTGGATGTCCGATCAAAGGTAGAACCTAAATTGCGGTAATTTTTGCAGTTTATTTGGCACAACATTTATTTTCTTTGTTTATAAAGTTAAATCACCATCATAATTCAATATTCATCACACACATGAATTTAATGTGGTATAGTATTAGTTATAATTAGGTTATTATAATTTATAATCATGAAATGACATTTTTGTGATTTTATTTATATCATTTAATTGGTAGATTTACCATGTTTAACATACTACTTTCATAAGTCTTACAAAATTATTCTTGCCACTTCATGATTTAACTATCAAATAAGATTATTATCATAATAAACATTTCTTATCACATGTTTTGATAAATTTCCCATGTTTATATCATTATATTTAAGTTATAAAATAAATATATGCATTTTAAACTTACTATGTGAAATAAAGTAATAAATGGCTAAGTTATACCTTTTAAGGTGTTACTTCGTATGCTACTTATTTGGTGTGTGGTTATTAAAAGTTTTGAATTGATTAAAGACTAAAAAATACGAGTTTTCCTAGAGTTAGTTAAGTAATATATTTTTACGGATTGATTATGCGTCGAATTGGATAGTTAATCTAACTTTACATGTTACCGTTACTTGCCGTCGAAATGACTTTAACATGAATACTCACAATCATAATTTTAAGAGAGAAATAAGGGGGTTAAAATAATAAATATTTGATATTCAATTTAAGCATGTGTTTTATTCTTTAAATTCATCATCTAAGATTTTCATATTTTGTGTAATGACATAAATTAAGCTTATGTGCTATTTACTAAGATTTACATCGTAACTAGCATTCTTAACAAGAACGTTTTCAATTTCACCAACATCAGAATTGAAGAAAAAATACTAATATTTTTTGTAGTGAATTATAAATTCACTTGATTAATATTATTTAAATTTGTTAAAAGTTTAACGAACTAATCAACGCCATCAAGGTTCTCCGTACGAGTAAAGGTGAGGTTCCATTTCCGATTGTTTCTAGTCCTGTTTGGCATCCGGCCCTGAGGAACTTGGACAAAAAAATCCACTACTCCGTTACCAAACCTCGAACAACCTATACCATCATAATCCTGTTTTGCATCTCACCTCATCTCATAACATGATTTTCTTACTCATCGTTAAATCGTATTAAATCATTTATCATTTGTCATATCAATTCATAATCATGGTAATTCCCCGATATTTTAATCTCATCTGTTGGTTCTTGAACTGTGCAAAGAGCAACGAACTATGTTCGGGACATGTAGCTCAATGAGCAACGGATATTATCCGATTTCTAGCTCTTTTTTTATCTGCTATACCCATTGGGACGCCTTTGGTAAGTTGGGCTCAGGGATTGAGTCGAGTTACTGCCGGGCAGTAATGACTGTCGGTGTAAGTAATTTCACTTGATACCCATCTATCTAGGTGCCGCTTGCAGTCAGGAGTTGGTTGTAACCCGCGTGTTGGATCGACATGTACTCGGGCATGTCTCTTGATTGTTTGCGAGGTCGCTCCTCGTCGAGAAGTATAAGGTAGAATATTAGAAGTCAAAATATTGGATTTGTTTATTGTTAAGCACAAGTTCATTAACTATTCTATGAAAATTGTAATACCATTGCTACATCAAATTATCTAGTTGAATTGTCCCTGCCGGTAAGACCACTTCTCGAAATGTATCCAGTAAATCACAGTTAATTCTTGCATTAGCAGTTCTTTTATATGAATCTCACTAAGTCATTAAAGACTTATTTCTCGTTTTTTCTGTCCATTCCTCAGAATAAAATCAACATGGCAGCATGGATCAAGTGAATAATTGTTCAAGCATCCATTTTGGAATATTCGTGTCTTGTCACTAGTGCATAACCATTAAAATAGTCACATTGTTTGTAATACCAAAACTTCCGTTGTATATATCAAAATATATTTTATAAAACGTGTATGGTTTTGATTCTGAACAAGTGAGACCTATTCCTATGAGTTGCGCTTTAGTCTGGATTGGGTAACGTGGTTGACCACTACTAAACCAACTCGGATCGGAGCATGGATCATGGGGCGCGGCCGTCACAGTTTCGGAGGTTGAAATTGAGCCATTTACCGTCCTCAATAGTACTAAAACTAGATATGTACTTTTCTCCAA
The DNA here is from genome assembly GCA_948329865.1 of Linaria vulgaris. Lineage (NCBI taxonomy): Eukaryota > Viridiplantae > Streptophyta > Magnoliopsida > Lamiales > Plantaginaceae > Linaria > Linaria vulgaris. The sequence continues at coordinate 83,747,751 of OX415253.1, forward strand.
GTAACGTTTTCCATACCTTAGTAGCAGTCGAGCAACGTCTTAGAATGTGGATCTTATTTTCCTCCGGATCATGGCAAGTCACGCACGCAGCAGACTCCGTGCATTTGCGTATCTTCTGAAGTTGATTCAATGCGATACGATTTTGAACGACAAGCCATATAAAGTATCGATTTCTTTGCTGGTCAGGGTCTTCCAAACCCATGCAAATTTGCAACTCGGTATCCTCTTAACCTCGTTCGCCCTAAATAATGTTTTGTAAGCGATTTGGCACGTGAATTTTTTGTTCGCTGTTTCACTCCAAAGAATGTGATCCTCTTCTTCCGTTAATATCGGCGTATGACCTTCGATTAGATGACTCCAGCTCGGATCAACTTCCGTTCTTAAATCCGAAAGAACCCAATTCCCTTCGTTATCAATTACGTCGCAAAGGGTGAGCTTGCGGTCGTCCTCTTTCACGTTTAGCACGCAGTCGCACAATCGCGCGTGGCCTAGCCAATTGTTGAACCAAAATGAGATATTGCCTCTTTTTTCGATCTTCCAACATAGGTGTTTCTGGATTTGGTGCAAACAGCGAATTAGACCTTTCCAAGTAGGACAATTGCTGATTTTTGATTCATACTCTGTGAGTCGCGCATCATTGAGGTATTTCGCATTGACTAACGTATTCTACAGCCCCTCCTTGTTCGATAATAATGTTCAATAGTGTTTAGCAAGTAATGTTATGTTACTAAGTCGTTCCAAAATATCCTATACTCGACCCTATCGAAAATTTCTCGTATGGGAAAACAGGTTTAGCTAAAAAAAACCCTAGGTCCAATTTGGGCGATCTAGTGGCGATCAACATCAATCGTCAGATTCACGCGATGGATTTGGAGGCGCTGCCCCCAGATCCAACCCCGAATCAGATACTCAATAACACAATCCATCATGCAAAAGAAATGATCGAAGAATAATGCACTAAAACGGCCAAGGAATGAATATCAATTCCAAGAAAAAAAGATCGACATTCCAAAAACACCGGCGAATTATGGAATGGAGACCACCCCCAGAGTCTCATACGCAAACAAGGTGAGGCCAAGAGATGTGAGAATCTACGACTCACAAAGAGAAGCAATCAAAGGAAAGGCGAGGCTGCTTCCCCCTACTGAAACCCGACGTTATAAGACGATCAAATTATCACATGAACTCAAACAATCGTTGGCGAGAAAATGGAGAAATGCTATCATCCTAATAGTGATGGGGAGACCATGGTTTTACCCGAATCTCGTCAATAAGCTTAGCACAATGTGGCATCTCACTGAGGGTAGCGAATTGGTGGATTTAGGGAAAGAATGGTATTACCTTAAAGGGATTTAGGAATCTCAAAGGGAAAGAATATTAACACAAGGTCTGTGGCAAATCGCCGGAAGTTTCCTCTACATCCGGATGTGGACTCTAGAATTCTGAACCGACGAAGTCAACATTGATTTGGCAATAACGTGGGTTAGTCCTCAACGTAACCCTTAAATTACTTGATGAGGCAGTGTTTATTCCGGCTACGGAGGGCATCAGAGAACTTATCAAAATCGACGGTAACACCTTCACCGCATCGAGAGGCAAGTTTGCCCGATTATGTGTTCAAATTGCGACAAATATCTCTCTTGAGAGAGCCATTTACATAGGGGATAAATTGTACCAAGTGCAATACGAGAACCTATCAAACATATGCTATACTTGTGGTCGGGTTGGACATTCAGCTCTACATTGCAAAAACAATCCACATGTGATGAACAAGAACAAGTCGACCATGGATACGTCCGAACCCATAAGGAAGGAAAAAATCGAAGTTAACACATGGCTAATCGAGAAAGCTGATAACCATGAGTTTGGAGAATGGCTTCAAGTGGTAAAGAAAAAGTCTTGGGGACAGAAAAAAAAAACAAGGACGCGACACAACAGGCGCTCTGGAAAAATTCGGAGAAGAATTGGGATAAAGGAAAATGTGGTGAATCTGATCGTCTTAACAAGAGCGACACAAGAAAAAGAATTTCATCCAGGAAAGAGTCCTCAATGGGGCAGATGTCTACAGGTGAAGAGAATCCTCAATTAAGAAAATTGAATAAATCTAAAGTAGGGAACAAAGGAAAAAAGAAGGCAACTCCAAACCAAAAAGGAAATACATTAGACATTATTAATCCGTTCGAGACGTTCGCGATTATTATGGACAAAAAGGATAATATTGTCGAAAGAGTTGTTCACATAGGCGAGAACGAGAAATACGATAATGGAGGCCGTAGGTCACGTACACCTCAATCGGTAAGAATTCACCGGCCCTTTGAGGATATCACGAATTCGACCGAACTCCGTCCTACTCACCGTTACCACTCCATGGATTTGGGAACTAGAAGTAAAGACGGGGACAATAGTGATGGAGAACAATATCCTCCATCATTGACAAAAAAACATGTTGAGGAATTGGGAGAAGAGAAGATAAGAGTAGTGCGTGATGGAACTCTTGCATCAGATGATACTCATATGGATGGGTCGCACCATTGACCCGATGCATACGCAACATCTTTTGCATCCACCAATGAAAATCATTACATGGAATTGTGAAGATGCGGGTAACTTGGAATTTAACATAAATTTTTTAGAGTTGATCCAGGTGCATAGACCCGATGTAGTGTTCTTGCTTGAAATAAGAGTATCCAAAGAAAGAGCGATTGAGATTGCTCATACTCTTGGCTTCAAAGATTTCTGTATAGCGCCAACCGACAGAGGTATGGATGGCGGAATATGGTTGGTATGGAACTCAAGAAATATCGATGTGGTAATCAAGGACAATGACTTCCAAGGCATACACGAGGTATTTGGTCCAAAAAATCAAGCAACGTGGAGATTATCCGGAATTTATGCTAAGCCATAAGACGAAGAAAAAATCAAAAACTTTAGCAAACTCGAAGAGATGTCGGAAGAATCGAATTTACCGTGGCTGATCCAAAGAGATTTCAACGAAATTGAGGCGACTCACGAGAAATCGGGAGGAAGCTCGAACGTTGTTAATAGATGTCTAGCCTTTCTAGATTGGATAAAGGCGTAAGGAGTTCAAGACATCGGGTTTCAAGGTCCGATTTTTACTTGGACGAATAAAAGAGATGGAGACGCAATTATTAGGGAATGATTGAATCGGGCGCTTGCGAACACGAAGTGGGTCGACAAATGCCCAAATAACACGTGATACACCTCCCATGGACTCACGGGGACCACCACCTGATTATGACGTGTTTTGAAGGGCTGAGATGTCATACCGTGAGGAAACCATTTTTCTTTGAGGAGATGTGGTACAAGCACCCGGACTTCAAGAGTGTGATGAAATCGGCATGGGAAGGAAACCCAAAACTCCTTGAAGCAATAAAGTGGGTGTCGGAAATTATAATTCCATGGAACTGCACTAGTTTTGGCAATTTATTCATAAGGAAAAGATGCATCATGCAACGTCTTGAAGGAACGCAAAAAGCCTTAGCACGTTATCCGAATGAATTCTTGGTGAGATTGGAACGAGAGCTAATTGAGGAGCATGGGAATATTTTGAGGCAAGAAGAGACCTCTTGGAGACAAAAATCGAGGGTCAAGTGGTTGAAAGACGGGGACAAGAACACTGAATTCTTTCATAGGTCGACTTTGGCGAGAGAAGGAAAATGAATCATATTGCGACGCTGAAAATAGAAGGTATGTGGATTGATGACCAAGTTGTTTTTAAAAATCATGCAATTGCGTATTTTAAGCGTCTATTTTCTGGGACGGAAGCAAACACTCAACCGTTGCCCACCTCTCGGTTTCGAAAGTCTATTAGCGAGGAGAATGCAGCAGATTTGGGGGTAATACCGACCATGGAGGAGCTAAAGGCTACGGTTTGGGCCACGCACCCCTCGAAAGCGCCAGGTCCGGACGGGTTGCAAGCAAGGGTGTACCAAAATTATTGGGCATGACAGGGCAAATTGCTTTTCGACTTTGTGAGAGATGCTTTCGTGAAAGGAAAGTTAGACAAAGAAGCGTGCGAAGCATATTTGTGTTTAATCCCGAAGGTACCAAATCCGATTGGCATCTCTCAATTCTGGTCGATCTCTTTGTGTAATGTTTCTCATAAATTAATCACAAAGTGTATCACTTTGAGGCTCAAAAATCTTATGCCAGAATTAATTTCCCCTACCCAGTCGAGCTTCATTAAAGGGCGCGACACACACGATAATATTTTGGTGATTCAAGAAATTCTTCATTCTCTTCAGAATAAAAAGAAGAATAAAACGGGACATATGATTCTAAAACTTGACCTTGAAAAAGCTTATGACAAAATAAGTTGTAGCTTCCTTGAAGAAACTCTACATGCTTTCAGCTTCCCGACGATTCTCATCCAAATTATCATGTATTGTGTCTCTAATGCCTCGACGCGGATCCTTTGGAATGGAGAACCATTTGAACCATTTATTCATGGTTGTGGATTAAGGCAAGGGGACCCTTTATCCTCTTACCTCTTCGTTCTTTGCGTAGAGTGACTCGCCTATTTGATTCTTGAAGCAGTGGAGGGAAAAATTTGGGAATCGATTGTTCCGTGTCGTGGTGGTCCTCAGATATCTCATCTTTTTTTTTTGCGGATGATCTAATCCTAATGGGAAAAGCAACGATGAAGGCGACTACTACCTACCATTAAGAAGGTCCTTGATTTCTTTTGTCGTTCGTCCGGGTTGAAGTTAAGCGCACCAAAGTCAAAAGTCTATTTCTCGAAGACGGGAGGGTTCTAGCTTGAAAATGAGGATATGTGATCAATTGGGATTTGAACAAACGAACAATCTCAGTCGATATCTCGGGGTTCAACTGGTTCATGGTCGCGTAACGAGGGAAGATTTCTCGGGATTATTCGATAAGCTCAATGCATGCTTCACGGCTTGGAAAGGGCAAACGCTATCGCTCGCGGGAAGAGCTACCCTTGTTCAAGCCGCATCAACGGCAATACCGATTCACGTGATGCAAAGTTGTTGGCATCCGGATAATGTGTGCAAGATGCTCGATCGATTAAATAGAGATTTTGTTCGGTCCGGAGATCCAAATATTAAAAAAAAATGCATCTCGTGGGATGGCCACGAGTCACACGGCCGAAGAACAACGGAGCCAAATTTAATTTGATAATACGCTTCATAGATGAACCAAAAAGAAAGTACACGTTACATTAATATTATCCAGGCCCCAAAAGTAGTGCGTCCATGTATGAAACATACAACTAATTTCCCGGCCACACATACAAGAATGATAAAAGAATCCACCGCAACTCAAGAAATACAAACAAGTGGTGCATCTATATTACGTCTGAGAATCAAGAGCCAAAATGGTGCTGAGGTTCATGGGGTTCATGTATTCCACCGAGCCAGTCACGATTTGGCTAACAATGATTCGATTCGCCCTCTCAGACGGATGAAATGCATCCCAAAACGCGTATATGTCTCTATTAGGACACAAATTTGACAACCTCGTGCAGAGTCCTAATCCGTTGTATGGTCCCTGCCCACAACATGCAACTTTCGACGTAACAAATCCTGCAAAAAGTAGTCACAAAGTTTGCAAAATCAGCTGCCACTTCTATAAAGGACAAGCATGATTAGTAGTAATAATAATAATAATAATAATAATAATAATAATAATAATAATAATAATAATAATAATAATAATAACAACAAAAGTAATAATATGTACCAAAATCTTGAGGATTTGAAATGAAATTATAGTGAGTAAGTTGAGTATTAGCAGCAATAAAGACGGTGCTCCCTAATTGAGCATTGAGGTTTTGTAACATTTCAGTGAGCTGAGGGTTGAAAAGCGCGGCGGCTTCTTCGAGTTCCGGTGAGCATTGGCCGTTTCTGCCACGCATAGCAAGTTCCGCTGGTACGCACCCCAATGGACCAGTTCCTGTCACCAATACCCTTCGTCCGCCCAACTCGTAAATTCTCTACATCCATTAATTCACAAGTTGTTATGCATATTTAATTATGTTTAAAACTACCAACAAATTCGTACTGATTGGACTGTTGATTGAAATTGACATGTAAATAATAATATGGACCATCATTCAGCCCCAAAAAAATCTGAATTTAATTTAAACATGGGTTGTTGATATTTGCTATTAAATGTCACATGCATATGCGTATCTAATTTACAGTCATTATGTATCTTTATTGCTCGTGTTAAATTAATATAACCACCAAAAGACAAATACGTCAATGCAAAAGTAAGGCCGAATCATGACGATTTGGTCTAAAAATAATAATTATATAAAGGACCACAGATTTAATTATTAAATCTACTGATAGTTACAATTTGCTAGTGTGTCATGTTAAATAGTATAGTATGCTAATTAAATAGGAAGTTACGAGATATAATTTTAATTTTAATTTGCTAGTGTGTCATGTTAAACAGTATAGTATGCTAAATAGGAAGTTACGAGGTATAATTTTAATTTTAAAAGGAGAAATGGTCACTTAGTTAGTTAATGGATATAAATTTTCTAAATGCATTTTCAGAAGGGAAAATTGTCAATTTGAGTCAGAACATGGGGCGCCGTGCCAAATAGTATGTATAAAATATTTATCATATAAGCATGTGCTATGTGCCTATGTCTTATATGTCTTATATGTATGTGTGTGTATATTTTACACTAATATATATATAAGTCATTAATGATGAATTAATTACCAGCAAGACTTTTTGGTATTCGGAGATGAGATAAGGGACATAATCCGGGAGAGCAAATTGGCGAGATCTTGCAGAAAAAGGGACCAAATAATAATTATTGACAAAATCGTTCCCTCCCAAAGTAATGAGAACCAATGCTTGGTTGACTAGCCTTTGAGTCTCAACTTCTCCAAGTACTGCACCTACTCTTTGCTGGTATTGTTGGAAGTAGGCCAATTGTTGCCCTATTCTGATTATGTTCACCTACAAATGTAATGTAGTAATTTTAGTATGCAACGTGGAATTAAATCCCTTAAAAAAAACTTTATACTATAATTGAGCACACCATTAATTATTTTGTAACAATTAATAGTTTATAATTATTTGTTGTTGTTGGTAGAATTCTTACAAATTGAACACCCGTGTCATTAAGAATTCCAACACCAGCTGATGCGAAATTGGCACCATTGAGTATGCTTGGCCCGTTGATCTGTGGACTCAAGTACGGCAGAGGTGGCTCACTCTGACCAATGCTTTGACCTGCACAATGTTTAATTTTCGGATGAAATCATGCTTTATTTATTTTATTATTAATCGGAGTAAATAAAGACTGGCTGGCTGTTTTATGGAAGGAATTAGAACAATTTTACGACACAATTGGACTTGGTAATGAAAAACTTGAATAGAAACTTCTTTAATTTGTGGAAAACTGCGGAAAAATAAAAATTGAAATATTCTTGCGGATGCTATTGCTAAACTCTGTTATGCCGATCGAAGAAGTGAATTTTGCTTCATGCAATTTTACACTTTCGATCTTATTTCTATTACGTGGAATGATGTAGCTTAAGGCACTCCGCATTTATGTTAAAAAAAAAACTGTGAAAAAGGGTGATGTGACATGCCGATGTATATAATTTAGACACGAAAATGCGGGATTTTATTCTGTATGTTAAACGTGTTACTGTCTAAAAATGTGAAAGAAATGAGTCTTTGTACTTATTAGTGTCTTTAATTCAATTTGCATTGCACGTCATGCTGCTATAAAGAAAATATATTTTTTTACTCGCAAAGATCATTTGTACAAATTCTGTCTGATAATTGCTGAATACGAGCGCGACGATTTATCATCTCCTTTTTTTCTGTAAAATATGAAATAGTGTGCTTTACATTATTTATATATGTGACTTATGGCATTACCCTAGCACTAATAACAAAAATATTCGCAAGAAAGTTACCCAACATAAACAAAAAACATTTGTATCATTAAATATAGTGCAACGGTAAAAAAAATGTGAAATTAAACTTCAAGAATTATCCATAATAAATACAGAAGAGTAGATATATATATATATATATATATATATTTAGTCATAATTTTATGGTTCTAATCCCTCTACAATGTTATCTCAATTGTGTATTTTCATTGTTACATTAAATGAGAGTTACTTGTAACCTATAAGACCCGTCTTGAACCAAGTTAGAAAAGGAAAAATGCTTATTTTCTAAATACATATGTGCATGTCACGAGCCTAAGTACGTATTTGGCAAAAAGAACATACAAATAACCAAAATGGGAAAGATTTCGAAACTCAACTGATAAGATCCGGAATGTTAAGTCCATTAGAAAAACGGCCGGATGCCCGACGGGACGGAGAGTCGATGCCATAAGGCGGTGCATCTGCACGAGCAGTGGTGGCTAAGTAGTTGTTGTTTCCACTATCAACAAGTGAATCACCAAACACAAAAAATGCTCGACTCTCCACTCTAGTAACTATAAGCAATGTCGACAAAATCAAAACAGAAAGTATACTATAAACAGTATCCATAACTTGAAGAAGAACTTGCTACAAATGTTGCAACAAATTCCAACCCAATTATGTTGAAGAATACAAGTTATATTTTAAGACATGGAAAACTCAATGTAGGTGCATATGTATATAAAGAAAAAGGTATAGGCATATATGCACATTAGAGTTAAGTTGTGCACGTGGCTTTAAATTTGATGCGAAAATTGCGTATGGAATCCCTGATATTTCATCAAATAATGGATCGCCCTACATAAGTTCTAAAGAATTAAGGCACGCCCGTAAAATTAAAAAATCTCAAAAATTAAGGGTATTAGTGAACAAACTTTAGTGTTCATATATATGATTATGCATTATTCAAGAGAGACTCTAAGTACAAATTTCATTAATTTGCGATATGGGTCCGTCTGTTATTATTCAAAGTAGAAGATACATTTAGAGTTTATTCGGAAATTGTGGGTGTAGAGGTTATTATCCCTAAATTCAATTTTACAGATATGGCTGTTAGGGCCGAAAGCGACAAGACAATAGTACGAGCCACAATAAAGATAAAATTGAGGGGGGTAGTTCCATTGTATTCAATTGGACAGTTGTCTGGCAGGTAGATTTTCAATGACATCAAAACTACTTAAGTTGAACCATGGAATTTCATTTTTGACTGCGTATAATTTCGATCCTAATTTAAAGTAACGCGTACACGTTACATATATAGATTGTTTGAGACTAGTGAGATGAACGAGTTGGAAGAAAAAAACGTCTCAAAAATATTTTTCTCGATATAGTTGTATCATAAATTCACGAGCACCAACCCTCTTTTCTTTTCCTCACAAATCTAACAAATGTACACAAAACTACAACACTAGTGTGTAGTTTGTATTAGGAAAAACTGCGTAATTTGCTCCAACACGCTGTGTCTTTAATAGATTAGACAAGAAAAGTTATTCCGCAAAGTACACACTACACAGTCTGATCCAGCTCGCAGTATGTGAATATCATAATCTTTTATTGATGGAATTAGTGAGAGATGTATGTAAGATAAAGGGCCATGCATGTGAAGGACATAAATGAAGATCAATAATATCAACTACTCACATAAACTGTGTGCCAATGTGGAGTAAGTATTGAAAGAGCAACAAGATCTTTCGTTGCGGGGTTACAACTTCGTCCAAACATATGAAACTCGGTTAAGATTCAACCATGCAAATACGACTGCATTATGTCTACAACACCCATTTGCTTTATTATTAAATAACATAAAAGCGAAAATAACATTCGATAAAAGCTAACGAGTCGAGTATTATTTTTACTGTAATGCTCGTCTCAACAATAAAACCTTATGCATTTTGAGTCTTTCTTCGTTAAGAATTACACATTCTCTATTTTGTGCTTAAGATCGTATGGTTTCGTTTTTGTGCTTATATATCGCCACTACAAGATTCAGGGGTTTTTCGGGACCGCCAGGGCAGTCCCTAAAGACCTCCGGACAGTCCCTAAAGACCTTTAGGGACCATCCAGCGGTCACCAAAAGGCGGTCGCGAAAACCCGTGGTCCCCTACCCTTTGGCGACCGCCTTGCGGTCATGGGGACCATTTTCCGCGACCGCACAATTATGGACCGTCGGGCGGTCCCTAAAGATTCAAGGGGACCGTCGGGCGGTCCCCAAAAATAAAGACGTATTGTGGACCGCTGGGCGGTCCCTAAAGATAATTGGTGACCGTCCGGCGGTCCCTGAAGGTGGTATTAGGGACCGTCTGGCGGTCCCTAATAATATTCATACTTCTTTTTTTCGATTTTATATAACGATTTTCATGTGTTTTTGATTTTTAGCAACAAAACTCATTATAACTTGTCAATTGAAGTAACAAACGATCATAAAACTATTAATTTAGTTATTTAATAGTCGATTGAATGAGATTGAGAAAGTTTTTAACGTTAAACATATTCTACGTTATACGTACACGTAATCATCCTATGTTGTTTCAATTTGTATGAAACCTTGTAACTTTGTTCTCTTACCTATTATTAGGATATTTATCAACTAAACAAACAACGCGACACCATAATTATTCCGTAAAATAAAAAAAAACACGTATGAATATTATTAGGGACCGCCTGGCGGTCCCTAAAGATAATTGGTGACCGTTCGGCGGTCCCTAATAATATTCATACTTCTTTTTCGATTTTATGGAACGATTTTCATGTGTTTTTTATTTTTAGCAACAAAACTCATTATAATATGTCAATTGAAGTAACAAACGATCATAAAACTATTAATATAGTTATTTAATAGTCGATTGAATGAGATTGAGAAAGTTTTTAACGTTGAACATATTCTACGTTATACGTACACTTAATCATCCTATGTTGTTTCAATTTGTATGAAACCTTGTAATTTTGTTCTCTTAACTATTATTAGGATATTTATCAACTAAACAAACAACGTGGCACCATAATTGTTCCGTAAAATAAAAATAACACGTATGAATATTATTAGGGACCGCCCGGCGGTCCCTAAAGATAATTGGTGACCGTCCGACGGTCCCTAATGGTGGTATTAGGGACCGCCAGGCGGTTCCTAATAATATTCATAATTTTTTTTCCGATTTTATGGAACGATTTTCATGTGTTTTTTATTTTTAGCAAAAAAAAACTCATTATAACATGTCAATTGAAGTAACAAACGAACATAAAACTACTAATTTAGTTTTTTAATAGTAGATTGAATGAGATTGAGAAAATTTTTAACGTTGAACATATTCTACGTTATACGTACACGTAATCATCCTATGTTGTTTCAATTTGTATGAAACCTTGTAATTTTGTTCTCTTAACTATTATTAGGATATTTATCAACTAAACAAATAGCGCGGCACCATAATTGTTCCGTAAAATAAAAAAAAACACGTGTGAATATTATTAGGGATCGCCCGGCGATCCCTAAAGGTGGTATTAGGGACCGCCAGGCGGTCCCTAATAATATCCATACTTTTTTTATTTTATTTTATGAAACGATTTCCATATGTTTTTTATTTTTAGCAACAAAACTCAGTATAACATGTCAATTTAAGTAACAAACGATCATAAAACTACTAATTTAGTTATTTAATAGTAGATTGAATGAGATTAAGAAAGTTTTTGACGTTAAACCTATTCTACGTTATACGTACACTTAATCATCATATATTGTTTCAATTTTTATGAAACCTTGTAATTTTGTTCTCTTAACTATTATTATGATATTTATCAACTAAACAAACAACGCGGCACCATAATTATTTCATAAAAAAAATATGAATATTATTAGGGACCGTCGGGCGGTCTCTAAAGATATTTGGTGATCGTCCGGCGTTCTCTATAGGTGGTATTAGGGACCGCCCGGCGGTTCCTAATAATATTCATATTTTTTTTGGTGATTTTGTGGAACGATTTCGTTTGTTATTTTAATTGACATGTTATAATAAGTTTTGTTGGTAAAAATCAAAAACACATGTAAATCGTTTCATAAAATAAAAAATAAAAGGTATGAATATTATTAGGGACCGCCAGTTTTTCTTGTAGTGCACCCAGATCAACTCCTTTATCTTTTCAATATAAGTCAATTAATCTAGTTTTTCATTATTATTTCAATATCCTTTAATTTAGATTTGTACTCCAAAGTTGTATTTTTCATTGGCTTGCAATACCCACAACAATGTGTTTTATAGACTTCACAAATTTCAGCTTTATCTATTTCTTATATAATTTCTATCATCTTCATATTTTTGCAAGCAAGTAGCAATATACGATTTGCATGTTTATCACAATCTCCATCATCTCCAGTGCTTTGAAAGTCGGTGCAGCCACTTCGGCAAGTTAAATTGATGATCGGTCCTTAGGCCGGTCCAAAGAAGAAAGGAAAACATCTCAAGCAACTGAGACAGGTGGAAATTTGGTAAATAGCTTCTTTGGCTACTCGAGTCGGTAAACAAACCGACTACTGTTTTCTTCCTTGCTTCTGTTGAAGTGAATAACAAGTTGTGCCTTAAAATTAAATGCCAAAATTACTAATTGAAAGAAGTGTCCACAACCACAACGGAGCAAATCTGAGATAGAATTGAAGGATCAATAAGAACATGCACTTTTTATGTTTAAAGGATTGGTAGCCATGCAAGCACAACATATTCAAGTAATTGATTATCAATAGTGATTCATATTTTCAACGTGGAAGAGAAGCAACGGCTTCCAATAATTCATAAGAAGAAGACTGTATTTTATTGATGTTAGTTACTCAAAATCTTCGAATTAGGGCTTTAATTTGTTTAGTAGGCTTTTTTGACATTTGTAGGCCTCTTAATCGAAGATGTCTACTTCTGCACTTTGTCAGAGAGTCTAAACATCGTCACCATTTATCACCTAATTTCATCGGTCGTTGTGTTTACCATCGGTGAATTTATCTGCACCATCGATGTTAAACTCTTGCAAATCTCCACCACCACTTATACCGACACCAAACGGCCAACCTATCACCGCCTCTCTTGAGATTACAAAAACTTTCGGCAACTTACTAATTATGAAAGTTTTCAAATAAACGTTGAAGACGTTGACTAACAACTTTCCCAATTTAGCAAGTTAGCCTTTTAATTGTTTAACTTAGTTAATATGTTGCTTGGCCTCTCCTAATGAGGATTAATCATTGTAATCACAACTCAACTAGTATATAATAGCTGAAAACACACACATACATTAGCTTTTTCACTTTACAAAATTCACAACTCATGTTCATTCATTTTTCCCCAATTCGGATCATATTGATCCGCAATTAGGTTTAATAAAATCATTCAATCGCTTATTTACAGTTCGAATTTCATCACGATATCATTCATTGGTACTCTTCGATCCTGAATTTCGCTGTCGTACTACTTGTTTTTTGATCGCATTACTCTTCGCGATTATGTTCTTCCTGTTTGCGCATTTTTTTTGCATCGATCGTGATCTCTTGTTAGTATCTGCAATTGATCTTGTTTTGATTGATTAGATATGACTACTCGTGCTTCATCATCAACTACGATTTCAGCTAAAAACCCGAGCAAAGATTCTTGATCCGTAGATTTTCTAGGATCACGTGATTTTACAGGTTCTTCGATTGTTGGTAAGTGGTAACAAATTTAATGGAAAGAATTATATCGGATGGTGTAAGAGTATAAAATGGCTTTAACTATAAAGAATAAAATTTGTTTCATTGATGGATCCTTACACATGCCTACTGAATCTCATGCTACAACTCGTACTTGTTGGATTCGGGCAAATAACCTTGTGTTGTCATGGCTTTTGAACTCTATTGTTACTGAACTCCACAAAAGTTTGCTTTCTTTTGAAAATACTTGTGAATTGTGGAAAGAGCTTAAACTGAGATATGACAGAATAGATGGTTCCATAGTATATCAGCTTCAAAAGTCTTTATCATTGATTATACAAGGATCACAATCCATTATTGATTACTAGAATAGGTTTCGTGGCTTGTGGGATGAATACATAAGAAAAATACCTCTGTTTGCTGATCAAGAAGTTCTCAAACTCCTGATGTCACTTCACATCAACAGACATCAGAGAGTTCTGCAAGTGATCGCATTACTCACATTGAGCCCATTCATGAGTCTAGGAATGTTCCTGAGACCATATCACAAGAAGTTCACATTGATACTTCACAACCTCATATCAATATTCTAGCTGAACCCAAAAAATCATCCAGAAATATAACTACTCCAGCCTACTTACAAGTGTATGACTACTCACTCCCCAAGTCACTACCCAAAGCCAATAACTCCATCTCAAATCATTCTCAAAAAACAACCCCGTATCCCATCTCTCAGTATTTATCCACAGAGAAACTTGGTCCATCTCACAAGGCATTCACAGCTGTTATTACTGTGATTTCTGAGCCAACTTCCTTCACTCAAGCAAATAAATTCCCTAAATGAAAAGCTGCAATGAAGAAGGAAAGTGAAGTACTAGAGAAAACACAAACCTGGACCATGAAAACCCTGCCCCCCAACTCCAATCGCATTGGCTGCAAGTGGGTGTACAAGACCAAGTATAAATCAGATGGAACCATAGAAAGATACAAAGCCAGATTAGAGGCATTGGGTTACACTCAAGAGGATGGCCTGGACTATTTTGATACTTTTTCTCCAGTTGCATAAATAACTATAGTGAGAGTAATACTTAGCTTAGCTGCAACTAACAACTGGCATCTACAAAAACTTGATGTCAACAGTGCTTTCCTCCATGGTAATTTAGAGGAGAAAATTTATATGATGCCACCTTTTCGATATTGCAATCCAAAAGATAACATGGTGTGTTTTACTAAAGAAAAGTATCACATGCCTCCAGACAATGGTTCAACAAATTGACTTCCTCTCTCTTAGCTTGTGGTTACAAGCAAACTATATCATATTCTTCTTCACATCCCTCTATGTCTATGTGAATGACATTATCTTAACATGTCATGACTTAGATGAGATTACAAACATCAAGCAATATCTGGATAATCAGTTCACAATCAAAGACCTAGGGAATCTCAAATATATTATGGGGATAGAGATTGCAAGGAATGCCACTGGAATCACATTGTGTCAAAGGAAATATGCATTGGATATATTAACTGAGTCAGGTTTTATTGGCTGCAAGTCTTGCTCTACACCAATAGATGCTTCCACTAAACTCACCACTGCCGACTATGTTCCTTTAGAAGATCATGCCTCTTACAGAAGACTAGTGCGAAGATTGCTCTACCTCACTATAACAAGACATGATATGAGTTACAACATCCAATGCCTAACTCAATTCATGGCCAAACCAGCAACTACTCATCTTGCTGCAGCTCAAAAAGTCTCAGATACTTGAAAGCTTCACCAGGACAAGGTCTATTCTATCCATCAAAATCAGAAACTCACATCAAGTAATACTCTGACAGTGATTGGGATGGTTGGCCTGAAACCAGAAGAAGTGTAATTGGTTATTCAGTCTACTTGGGTGAATCACTCATTACCTGAAAATCAAATAAACAACAAATAGTCAGTCGATCCTCAACATAAGCTGAGTATCGAGAAATTGCCACAACTACATGTGAAATCTTGTGGATTAAACAACTCATCACTGATCTCAACCAATCTCAAACAAAGCTTCCTATATGGTTCACTGACAACACAAGCGCTTATTGCATCGCCAACAACCCAATACACCACGAGCATACTAAACATATACAAATAGATTGCTATTTTGTCAGAGAAAAGATACACGAAGGAAGCTTTAAAACTTTTCATCTTCCAAATGATCAACAAGTTGCTGACATATTCACTAAACCTCTTCCTCCTGCAATGTTCAAATTAATGATGTCCAAGTTGAGTGTCAACAACATTCACACACATCTTGAGAGGGGGTCTTGAGATTACAAACAATTCTGGCAACTTACTAATCATGAAAGTTTCCAAATAACCGTTGAAGACGTTGACTAACGACTTTCCAGATCTAGCAAGTTATTGTTTTAATTGTTTAACTTAGTTAATTTGTTGTTAATCCTCTCTTGATGAGGATTAATCATTGTAATCACAACGCAACTAGTATATAATAGTTGAAAACACACACTTTTTCACTTTACAAAATTCACAACTCATGTTCATTCATTTTTTTTTTCAATTCGGATCATATTGATCCGCAATTATGTTTAATAAAATCATTTAATCGTTCGTTTACATTTCGAATTTCATGAGCCTCCATACCCTCATCACTACAATCCAACATCCATAACCCACACTCACCTTCAACTTCAAGTTCCCACCACCAATTGTTAGTTTTGTGGAGCCTGCACAGTGAATTCAGAGAGTCTGAAAGGTGACGACGAAAATTTGACAACCGTTCAAAGAAATGGTGCATCACACGTCGTGTTGCATCGGTGCTTTGGCCGCGCTGTTCGGGTAGAGAGCATCTCAAGACGCATGCCTCAATGTATTCTAGAGCAGCGCAAGCAATGTATTAAAATTATTGCATTGCTGAATAAAACGTCAGCAGTTTGTTAAAAATAAATAAAAATTGGTTGTCCATTAAACCCATTAAAAGCTAATAAAATTTGTCAAAGAAAAAGGACCTACATGAAGACTAATAATACACCACTACATTAGTAGACTTCACTAAAATTCGCAGCAGCGTAAACGATATGTCGGGCACTCGCAAAAAGAAAGTTAATAAGACACTAATGTAAGCTGACTTCGCGATTTTGATCCAACGGCCAAGAATCCACTCTCATCCAAAAAAAAAAAAAAAGCAAAAAATCTAATTTATAATTAAAAAAATCAAAAATCGAAAAAAAGAAATCCCCAAATCGAAAAAGAAAAATATCTGCCATGGAACTGAACAACAATGACGGCAGCAGCAGCGGAGGACTCGGCTCTTACTTCCACCCCCAGCTCCACCACCACCACCACCACCCTCCGCCAAACGCCGCCGTTTCGTCGCCGACGAATGGAGCTGTTGTACACAACGGTACAACCAACAACAACAGCGGCGGTGGTATGGTGTACCCGCACTCGGTAGCGTCGGCGGTTTCCGCACCGCTCGAGAGCGTGAAGAGGAAGAGAGGAAGGCCGAGGAAGTACGGTACGCCGGAGCAAGCCGCCGCCGCGAAGAGGCTCTCGACTGTGCCGCCGCGGAAGAGAGAGGCTGTTGTGGCGGCGACAGCCGCCGTGGCGTCTGGTGGTTCGTCGGCTTCGTCTTTTTCTTCGAAGAAATCTCAGCTACTGGCTTTTGGTACGGCTCTTCTCACTAACCTGTACATGCATGTATAGTTGTGTTTTACTGATCAATTTCGGGTGTGTTTTCGAACAATTATGATGAATTGCAGCTCACTGATACGATTTGTCAATGCGTTTTACGGTTAGTAGTTATGTTGGATGATTTTTACCTATAGAACTCTGTGGCTATAATTTTGCAAAATCATCAATAATATGATTGTAGCTATTAAGTTTTAATTGCAGCCACAAAGTTTACCGGTGGAACTGACCTAGATGAGTATTTTACGATGATGTTTGGCTCCATGCTGGGGTTGTTCGTTAGTTCTTATTGTAGCTCGAGAACGAGAGAATTTTGAAGATTGTTATTATTTTTGATCTAGAAAAGGACAAGGGAAATGAAATGGAACTAAAAATAAGAACACGTATCTGCTTTTAGTGTTTGTGTCTCGTTCCTGCATGGCAATGCTTTACCCTAGCTGGACTCTGTTTTCTAGTGAAATCCACGATTCTAACAGTACATAGCCCAAAATAGCATAGTTAGTGTGTTATATGTTACTCGACCAAGAACTTCACGTAAAACTAAATGCTAGGTTTTATTGTATATGAACATAAGGAAGCATATACGGTTGAGGACTAGTATGCTTGAACAAAATCTTGGTAATTTTGCGTTCTAAAGGCATGTTGTCTCAATTTCGATAAATTTCAGAGTTGGAGTTGAGTGAAATTCAAGAGAGTGATTTAATCACATTTTCGCATTTCTATGGGGTTTATAAAGACACAAACAAGTACTACTTTCTGCATAATATATGTTCAAGCAGAAGGTTCAATTCTAAAACTGAGAATTTTATGATATGTCAATGGTTGTAAATATCTCTGACTCCCCGTGAGAATCCCAGCCACCATGTACTCCAAAAGGCAGAAAAATAAAAAGGAAAAAGAAAGAAGGATACTGAATAATAAGGAACTTCTTTGCATGGCTTGCATGACCTGTAGCGTTCACTAATTGGAATCATGCTAATTAACCTGTGTGTTTCTATTCTTTGTGGGTTGTATCGATTCATCTAAGCATAATGTTAATATTCATATGCTTCACTTTTGCATTGAAGACTTTGCACAAATTTTTGGGTTGTGTGTTATCTCTCCTGGTTGTTACACTTATGAAAATCTTACTTTTGGTCTTCATCCACTAAATAATTTAATCTGAAGAATGTCAACTATGGAATTCTATATTGACGTGGCAAATCCCTTTGAAGTATACTGTATACAAAATACATCCTACTTATTATCTAATTTTGAGCTATCCTAGTCCCTCTCATTACTATATCAACTTGTCCAGATCAACTAAATTTCTCATGCCTTATGATGCAGGTAATGTGGGCCAAAGCTTCAGTCCTCACATCATCACTGTTGCTACTGGTGAAGTATGTTTAACTTGCTGTATCTTGATTTATTCTAACAGTTCAGTTCTACTCTTTTGGCACTACGCAAAAATGAAATGGTGTTGTCCCTTTCCCCTTTCCACACATGTGCTGCGCTCTTTATGTTGTAATGAAGTTTAATATATGGTACTTTTTTAAATAGGATATGATTGAGTTGGTTCTAAATTCTAAAATTAGTCATTTGAAACTCCGGTATTCAGAATTTATCATTACTGGATCACATTCTTTGGTTTGTTTTATTGGGGCTGTGGATTTGATATTGTTTCTTATTGCCATTGGCTATGTGGCCAACTAAGGGTTTTTTCAGCCAACCTTTTTTGATTATTTTTAACTCATGAAATCTTTATTCACGATACAGTATACAAAACAGATCCATTGATGTGAATGTTCATCCAGTTTTCTTGGATAAACCAACTTTTTGCATAAACGGTGATCTTGAGCATTCTGCTGGATCTAGCTTTTGACTGATGTGTTATGAATCAATAAGTAGTTGTTCAACTGAAAAGTTTTGAAACATTTATAGATTCCTTTCTTGTCATTACAGCTTCTGCAGTGGATGATGATTTGGAGTTTGTATCTTCTTCACTTGTTTTTTATTCTGATCACTATGAAATTTTGACTCACCTAATTGTTGATGATAGGATGTTGGACAAAAAATTATGATGTTCATGCAACAGAGCAAACATGAAATATGCATTATCTCAGCATCTGGATCAGTCTCCAATGCATCTCTACGCCAGCCTGCAACATCTGGGGGCAGTATCACATATGAGGTTGGCACTCCATTATGATTTATTATGAACATTACTTTATTTCCAAGGCAGAGTACAATACATCTTGCTCTATTGCTACTTGGTGTCAGTTATAGTGCTGATGGGATTTTTTCTTCTTATGTAAGATGGAACACACCAGGCTCCAGCTTTGAAAATTAATATAGTTCTGAAGAAATTATGTTATGTCTCTAAACGTTGTATGTTCATAAATTCTAGGCAAATCTCTACGCATTCTCATAAATATTTGTTTAAGATAGTGTTATAGGCATCTAATATATTTCCAGGCAAACTAACACCATGTAATTGATTGAATGTTTGCTTTGTCTTATCCCAATTAATTGAAGTTGATAGGCATGGGTGGTTACTGAAATACCGCTATATAATTGTAGTTTGTATACTCATGTTTTTTTGTAGTTATTTGAAAGAAGTTGTTAAGCCAAATATGTCCTTAATGCTTCATGTGTTCTTTCTATTATAGAGACTCTTATATGGTTGATTCCCATGTCAGGGGCGATTTGACATACTCTCTTTGTCTGGATCTTACATCCGCACTGAACTTGGAGGAAGGGCGGGAGGACTCAGTGTATGTCTATCTAGTTCTGATGGACAAATTATTGGTGGTGGAGTCGCTGGGCCTCTTACAGCCGCAGCTCCAATTCAGGTACAATTACGGAAAAGTTATTGTCATTGAAATGAATCTTTCTGTACTTCCGCAGCTCCCTTGTTTTTACCTTCTTTCCCTCCGTCGTAATTCAGGTATAGAATAACTAAAATCAGGAGTTGTGTAACCACAATATGTTTCTTACTGAAAGATGGTAATTCCAGGTGGCTAGCTCATCCTTGCGACATTTTCCTTTTGGTCTTTTAAACGCACATTAACTAACCTTATATTGCTTTTGTGGCTGAAGTTTTTCCCAGTTTTCTGTTATGTCTGCATTTTTCAGAATATATTTTTTGACAAGCGAAACAAAGAGTAAGGTATATCCAGTACTTAGCACGTGGCAGAGTCTAGGCAGTAGCCTTTATACTTGTGTCATTCACTTTAGGTATCATTAATGAAAAAAAGAGAGTAGGAAGACAGGATTTGTGTAGGATAATGAATCTTCATATTCTGGACCACTTTTATTTTGCCAAACATAAACTTCACTGTACTAATTTGGCTGCCAGCAATTTCAGACTTTCCTTCCTGACCACACAAGTGTGATCCTTCTGGAACTTTCTTTGTTACCAAATATTGCTATGAGTTTTACACAGTAATTTTAAAATGCAAAAGAAAACTATCAAATTCCAAGCTTTGTTTCAGCATTTTATAGTGAGTACTTTCTGTCGATGTGACAGGTAATTGTTGGGACGTTTGTCATTGATGCCAAGAAGGATGCTAAAAGCAATGCTGCTTCAGGGAAGCTACCATCACCAAATTTGAGCTTCCTATCACCTGTTGATCCTTCACATCAAACGGGGGTTGCGAGCCCATTCTTGAGTCAACACCGTGCCATGCAGTTAACGCCCCCACAGTCAATGGACTGGAGAGGCAACAGTGGTCATGGAATGCACCAATCTCCTGAAAATGGGGACTTTGATCACATTACTGACTAGGAAAAGGGCCTTTAAGATTGCAGTTGTTAAGTTATCCGATTATATAGGTACCATGGGGAGTTAAGAGACATTGTTCATAGACTATGCCACAAAAATACAGTTAGTGTACAGGTTACAGTTTACGTTTTGGTTAGCTGCTGGTAAATATTATTCTTGATGTAACCACCTTAAACTCCTCAGTGCTTTGCGATTTTGTCTCTCTTCTTGCACATATTTGTTTTCATTTATACAGAAGAAACAAGTGAAGAAAACATCATAATTAGAAGGCAAGAATAATATCCTTAATTTTGCAATTTCAACACTAAGTCGTCGGATTGTAGGTCATTTTTTGTGTTGATTCTTTTTAATCGATTAGTAGTAGAAACAAGGGTATCTATGAAGTACCCAGCGGTGGTTGGTATGCTGATCGCCTAAGCACTCAATACGGGTTGATTCGTTAATTGCACTAGCATTACAACATCTTTGGCACAAAAGGTAAATAGAGGAATGGGAGATCAAAGCATCATGTCATGTAATAAAAGTGGGATATAACTTTATTTCAAAATGGTATACAGTACAGATCGAGTCGTTTCTGCTAACACATATTAACAAACAAAGAAAAAGAGAAGTACAAAAGAACTCTCGACTCGATTCCCATCTAAATCTTCAAAATAAAAAAAAAAAAAAAAAAAAAAAGGTCTGAACTTGTAGTGTGCACACATGACAATTCACAACAAGTTAAAATAGCTATGGCCTTTTATCTAAAATGAAAAAACCAAAGCTCAAAAAGAGAGAAATCTGGCTCATAATATTTAGAAGAAAAAGACTTAGAGAATGGGCTATGAATCTAATTTATACTGTGTCACGGAGAACAACCACCGACGTCGTAATGGAAAACTCAGAACATCTGATCAAGTAGTAAAACAATGGCCATAGCAAGTGCCGCATCGAATCCAGGCTGTACAACGAGGCGAAAAATGTCGGTACCGAACTCAACTCCTTTCACGGATGACTCCTTCGGCTTGATCTCCGCCATACATCGCCGTCTCTCGTCGTACACGGCGCAGCACCGCCTCACGTAAGATCCTTCGATACCGTACACTACCTTTTTTCCGGAAGTCACGTGAGCGAGGCACTTGACATTACCGAGGAGATTCACGTTCTTCTTCACCTCGAATATCGGATTGTCGTCCGTGTTATCTCCGTCGAACACCAGCCAGCTTTCGCCTACTAAGCTTAATTTCTGCAAATTCAATTCAAAACTTGTTAAACCTAATTCTTCAATTTCTAAACATCACAGTGACGCACGCAATTCGATTTGAAATTGAAAGAGTACAAACAAACCTTACGACGTCGGATTGTGAGGAGCGAGTTTCCAGAAGCGTCCATGAGCACGATCTGGCTCTTATTAGGTGAGCTGTAATTATCGACGCGGTAAACTAGGTTTCCTTCGGCATCGTACACCGTGAATCCGTCGCAATTGAAGAGGAGCGATTTCTTCCACACCGTCAGCACGACGGATTTCTGCGGCGATTTTTCGTCGGCGTCGGGAACCGGCGATGACGTGGCGCTAATTGCGAGGTTAGGGTATACTTTCGGCATTTGTGAATTCTGATGATGATGATGATGATAATTTGGTTAGGGTTTTGATTTATTTGATTGTGAGAAGTTGAGAGAGTTGGTTGGGTGTGTGTGGTCAAGTGGATGGAGTTGTGGGTTCATTTTATACCCCATGGAATTGAAAAATAGTGGTGTGTGACGTCACGTTCACAAAAGGCGGAAGGATAACGACAAACATATTCACAATCATATCATTTTTTACTTATCATAATGTGTTACTTTCATTTTAAACTTTTTACTATCTGATTGATTTCTCTAGTCGATGTCCAATTAAGAGATAATTACGTCTACGCGTTTATAACAAAATGTAACAAATGAAAAATGTATCTTTATTGAAGAATAAAATTATAAGTTATGAATATTAATTCCCCGAAAAGCTCGACTATAACATATGTGAATGTTTTTTTATTATAACGGGAATTGAGAAGGAATTTTTGGATTATTGAAAAAATCTATGCTGATTTGTTCTGTCTTTGTTTGTTATGTCGTTCAGATAATTTTGAGATTTTAATCCCACAATTGTTCATGAGTTCGAAGTTGGCAAACATTAGTTAATGGTGCAAATTTGCCAACTAAAAAACTACCATGATAAATTATAACGTGATGAATTACCTTGTGACATTGGACTTATATATAAAAAAAATGTTATGATCGCTTATCGAACAACGTTATGTGTTCAACTTAACGAAAACTAGCTAATCTCAAGTTCTTCTAAAGTCTAAACCATTCTACAATTATATAGCGGCTTCATATATTAGATATTTCTAATGGAACGAAAGAATGTTTGATGTCTAGTCTTATAGTATTATTTTTTATTGAATTTAACGCGAAAAACTTGAGATAATATCTCGGATTAGACTAAAAAAACTATCTTTTTTTTTTTTTTATCCGGGAGAAGATCTCGATTTGAGGTTTCGATTTATCTGCACAAAAAAGAAATATAAAACAAAATGACACTCCAAGAAAATGAGAAAATGAATGGATAAAATTGTGTATATGGAATTGGAATAGTGTAGTAGACCTAGAAATTAGAACAACCTACAATCTTAAGGTGTTTTGAGAATTACATACGTTAGTTAATTATATCAATATGTTAATTCGCTTGTAATGACAATTCAATATATCCGACTAAATTCTTCAAGTATTCAAGCATTAGAGTTGTCTAGTGATATAAATTTCTGGAAATTTTAGGAAAAACTTTGGTATTATTCAAATAGAGAGAAATTTAAGTTGCTAAACAAACTTTAATATGGAATAATAATTGCCCGTAAAATTCATGTGGCCTACAATTGTTGCGTCTTTCCTACTCATACTCATCATCATCAACATACTTAAATACGATTCATGTCTCATTGTCTTTCTCTTTACGTTCCAAAATTCCCACTAACTTCTTAGAAACTTTAATTTACTAATTAATTTCAATATCCTTAGACATTTCAACAGTTCAACAACAACCCATAGCTTCGATGATAACATATTTTAGTGAACCTTCCCTGTTGCCATGCGGGGTAGATTGTGATTGGTGAAAAAAAGAACATAATGCTCCTTAAGTGTTTGACAAAAATTAAATAATGAAAGATGACTCGTTCCACATTTGATGTTGATCTAATGATGAGATAATACATATTAATGGACATAGGTTTCATAAAGATAACTCTCCTTAAATTAGTTCATAGCCGCCCAATATTTTTTTCCCTAAAGTCAAAAATATCAACATACTATACTTCAATTATTACATGTTGAAAGTTGATAGCGAAGCGAACTATTAATTTTATTATTAAGCGACAAGTTTGTGGCTTAGGACCAATTTGCGGTTTGTCCATGATAATTCAACTCAAGAAGATATTTTGTTATTATATTTTCTTACTAAATATTTCTTTATGCAGAATAGACAGGCATGATCTATTTATCCTATCGAATGGGGCGGTTTTGTGGGTCAGCTGATGCGAGAGCAAGCATATGTTTGTGGAAGACTTTTCAATTTTCTACTTAGATATAAATTTTAATTGAAAGCAAAATGTTATCTCTTTCAACAAAAAATCTGTCTTTGTAGAACTTAATCATTATAAAGAGGTTGATGGGGTAAGTATAACTGTGTACGTTGAGCGGTTTGTAAGGTGAGGAAACTTCGTTACATACCTATATTTTAGTAGTAATGCATATAATTGTACGTAGGTTTTACTAATTAGTTTCTCCATCTATTTTTAGATTGCAGTTCAACTAAGAAAATTACATCATATCTCCTCTAACTCTGAGGCGCATAATATTCCACCAAACACGCACGAGCAATAATTTCTTTCTTCTAAGACCAGATCGAGTCAAAACTATGTTGGTAAGTTGGAGTTAATAGTCAAGAGATCATAAGGCTGGGGGTAAATGTGATTTTTAAGGAAAAAAAACATGAGTGACAGCAAGGAGCTGATTTTTAACTTTTAAGACAAAGTTGAACTGCCACAAGAGCAAGTTCTATATTCAAATTGTCCATTTTTTTTACTAATTATGAGCTTAATTCTATGGAAAACGGTTCCAGGAGCAAATATATGTATCTACGCATGTGTGTAGCCTGTCTTTTGTTGTTGGTTCAACGAGTACATAATATGTATGTCATTTTGGTCACGAGCCTAGCCCGGGATGTTGCGTGCCAATGTAAACAAGTTAGGTATCTACACTATAGTCATTAAGCTAGGACACCTCGTGTTGAAGAGGTCTTTCAAGTTAGGGGCTTAGGGCTGAATGCATTAACAATTTAACATGCTATCAATTAATCTTATAAAGTTATCACATACAATAGGTATTTTGGTGAAGTTGTATGGTCTTCGGACATCCCCGGTTCTCTTGCAGTGCAGAACTAACTACAGCATTGACCTGTTGTGCAATTAATCTCCTTTAATGTTGTTAGTGACAAGAATCGCATAGTCGCCCCTCGTTCTATCTACCACCCCTTGTCCAATCTCCAATAGCATGGTTCACAAATAAAAGTAGCATGTTTTTACATAGAATATGCATGTTTTCTATGCATGTTTTTGGTGAGGATATGATTATGGATAGACCATTATGTTAACTACAATATTCTTTTTCACCTATAAACATGCATATTATATGTAGGAAAAAAAAGTAGCCAATCTTATAGTATGGTCCACTAATTTTTGGTTAAGAAGTTTTGTATATCTATTATTTTTAACCTCTATCTGTTATGTTAAATGGGTGAATTAGCCATGTAAAAAAATGTATTTCATCATAAAGAAAGCGAAAAAAATAATAAAAAAAGAAGTTGCTCATCGCCCCGTAATAATTTTGCCAGCGTTTGTAGTACAAAACGACAAAAGGATACCATCATAAAGTGTTTTTTGCAGGTTTATCATTCGTGATGTTGAAGACAATTATATTTAATTGTATGAAGGTATAAATGTAAATATCACTGTTATTATTTTTCATTAATTATCAGCTTTCTTATAAACCGTGTAATTTTCTTCTTGTTTAGTTCGAACTTCGAACAATGATTCCTGTGGTCCAACTTAGCTAGTGAATGCCGACCGTGGAGAAAATGTATTGTGATGAAAAGCATGTAACAAGAAAAGCCAATTCCATCTTAATCATGTATGATGCCAACTTGTATGAACAAATAAAGCCCCTCTACCCAATTTCCATTGGTCACATTCATTTCGTTCAACCTGTCTTAGCAAAATAAGGAAAACGAAATTTGGTTACGGAATCAACTTTTACCTAAAAAATTACCATCCGAGACTTTATATAAATTTATAGTAAGTACTTTTACCTTTAACTTTCTAATATATTTCGGCTCTATATCTCTAAAAGAAACGAGTTTTACGTGAAGAAGTTATATCTTGATGAAATATTCAACCACACCTGTGCTGACAGAGTTCAGCAAATAATGTCCTATAAATTTATAGCTGAATTATTATTAATTAAATAATCCAAGAATATAGGAGAAAAGGGCAAATTTTTCGTGTCACGCGCGTGTATAAACAAAAACTTTCGATAAAACAAACATACATTATTATTGATTCATGGCCACGCTCACTAGAACTGAAAATCGAACTATATGGATAAGTGACCCTTTTTTTTATGATCAAAAGACAAGTAGCCCTTTGTTTTAGTTAAAGGCTGCATTTGAAAATTATCATGACTGTATTTCTTACTACTTATTATAACAGAAATTCTTTTAAAGCTGACGATTCTGAGCTCAACACTTAATATGCGAGTGTTTTCATTGTAATTTACAAATATAATACAAACGATATGTAATTGGAGACAACCCTTCTTAGCTTGTTGCCTGCCTCATCGCTACAAACTAAAGGGCAAAAATTGTAGTGGTAGACTCTAGAGAAGAAACCATTGAATTATGAATGTTCAGTACTAAAAGAAAAATATTATGCACTATTCGGTTGCAACTTGCACGTGTTAGTTTTTTTTTTTTTCCATTCAACTCTTGTGTTATGTTAGGTTAAATTGGTGAGTTTGTGTGTTATTTTAATTAGTAAACAGAATATGTGTGATTTCACAAAATTAGCAAAGAAGAATTACTTGACTACACTTAACTGATTCGCGTGTTTGTATTTGTTTGATACATAGAAAACCATTTTTGTTAAATTGATTCATTTGCATATCTTTTACCAAATATTACTTTTAGATTTGTACGTTAAAAACATACACATAAAAAGTGCCGATCAAATTTATAATACTTTAAAACAGTTTCAAGGAAATCTAAAAAAATTACTACGTAGTATATAGTTGTTTGATAAAGGGTTGTGATGTGTAATTATCGATTATCGTTAAATTCACTATAACATATATTACTGAAAAAGTTAAAACACAAGACAATATCATGTGCACATTCATTATCTACAAAAATAATCAAAAGAACAGTCTCTTTTTTAAGGCAATGTTTTGACTCTTTTTCTTCTTTATTCTTTTTTAGTTTTATTCTTCCCTACTATTCTCCCGATTTTTTTAAATTCTTTTTTTTTTGTTGCCCCTAAGATAGGATCCGTATTGGCCATTATTTTGGTCTTATTTCGTCACGGTAATAGAACACAGTAAAAGATTACAAAATGAGATCAAAACAATGTTATCCAATTTTATTGACGGACTAGCTTGGTCCGGAATACTTGTTACAAGCTTACTAGATAGAATAACTAAATTACAATTGTTAACAGGTTTGGAATTATTCCCTATTTAACGGAAGATATTTATTTGGGTCGAAACGTCCTGTCCGTGATTCAAAGGCAACGCGAGATGGACATAATGAGATTAATTGCAAGAATATTCCCTTCCTTTATTCACTGAACATTTCCTCCTCTTTTTATCTTACGTACTTGAGTGATAAATTGTAACAAATAGGCTTAGTTGCTTCAGCTTCTTCCAGCTTCTCTTTCTTCTACTGATCACCTCCCTTTATATAGACTTTGGTGGGGGTAGGTGTCATTGTGCATGTGTTTTGATAAGGACAGGTGTTGTTGTTACCTTAATACAGGTGTAAAAATTAGGATAATGTTTATCGTTTATCTACTAAGTGCTGACTGGATTAGCTTTTGTGTCTTCGGATATCTCCGAGGGCTTCTGATGTAGACTGTTTCTGATAGAGTTATTCTTCCGAGGGCTTTTGTTTCTCCTTCTTGATTCGGGTATTGATGTAGACTGTTTCTGATAGAGCTATTCTTCCGAGGGCTTTTGTTTCTCCTTCTTGATTCGGGTATTTTCTTCAACAGTCAGAAGTGATCTCTGAGGGTGGAAATGTGATCTCCGAGGACTTGGTGTGACTTCCGAGGACTGTGATTTTGTGTCCGAGGGCTGTTTTTGCTTTACCGAAAGTGAGATTTCTTCACCAGAGTGCTCGGAATGTATTCGCTGGGTGTTCCTGTATTGACTTCTTCCAAAATTGTGTTCTCGGATAAGTCCGAGTGTTGTCTTTTCCGAGGAGTGTTCAGCAAGGAAGTTTTCTTGTAAGTTCATAGGACTCGGGGTCCCTCTTGGTCCCTCTTGGCGCATTTGGTGGATATCGGAGTCATACGGGTCCATCGGGGTTTGCTCTTTTTCCGATGCCGTGTTGATATCTGTTTTTCATTCACCGTTTGACTTTCCAAGGGACGCTTGCGTTTCTCCTCGGATGCTTTTATAAACCTTTTCGGGTCAGTGACCGAGAGGTAGGGCAATCCTCCGAGGGGTTTTCTTTATAGGTACATCTCATCGGACGTACTTGTGACAATAGTATTGTCCATATATCCTCCGAGGGGTTTTCTTTATAGGTACATCCCATCAGACATACTCGTGACAATAGTATTGTCCACATATTATTTTTCCCGAGTAGGAGTGATCTCCTCTATTTTATTTTTTAGGGTTAACACTAGCCCCCCCAAATTTCGATTGTCCTCGTAGAGACAAACGGAATTTTAAATCATCGTCCTCAGTGAGGTGAGGGGTTATTTTTTGCTTAGTGTCCCTATATTTATTTTTTTCCTTTTTTGATATTTATTCAATACGCATATATATTTAAAATTTATAAGGATTTTACCTGAATACCCTTAGGGTATCGTTATTAAGCACGCGGAGATCTCGAGGCGCAGGTGGCGGACTGTTGTTGACCAGCTTGGAGATTTGAACTATCTGACCGTTGGCAACGGTCAGAATAGGGACGGCGTGGCACAATCAAGTGGCAGTTACGTGGAGCTTTAAATAAGTTCCACGTTTTCAAAATTCTTGACCGTTGTCACCTTCGGTTATAAATAGGACACTGTTGCTTCTTTTTTCTTCATTCACTCAATCCGTCTTTGTGGTAATTTCCTCTCAGAGCAAAAAAAAGAAATCTCTTTCCTTAATCTTTATTCTTCATCTTTTGCAATTCAAATTCCCAGCAGACTTACCCGTTCCTCCTCTCTTTCAAAAATATTTCTCTTTTATTGTATCCATGGCTTCTTCCGCCAACACTGACTCTATTGCCGCCGCTATCTCCTCGGAAGTCACTGCTCCGATTAATTCTTCTACGAGTGTGAGAGGTATTCCAGTGGGAGTTATTACTCGCAAACGGAAGGGGGAAATTGCTGCTGCTGCTGAGGGCGGCGCCACTTCCTCGAAAAAAGCTAGGGTTCCCAAATCAAAGGAAGCACCTCTTCGGACCTTTGCTAAGGTGGAAAAGATGAGGAATATTGCTACTCGTAAGCAGGTAGCAGATCTGTTGACCTCAACCGGAGTCCTTCAGAAGAATATGGTCTTCCGAATCCCGACGAAGGATGAGAGGGCATGCTATCCTCCTCCGGGTATGTTGACAGTATTTTTCGCTCAAGTGAAGTATGGGTGGCGCTCGTTTATGTCCCCTTTTTTCTGCGAGCTCTTTAAAACTTGTAATATCAGCCCAAGTCAGATGGTACCAAATGGATTTGCTGCTATCTGTATTTATGTATTTTGGTGCCACGTGAATGGGCTAGAGTGTTCGGTGGATCACTTTCTTTCAATCTTTGACGTGGCG
The DNA here is from genome assembly GCA_948329865.1 of Linaria vulgaris. Classification (NCBI taxonomy): domain Eukaryota; kingdom Viridiplantae; phylum Streptophyta; class Magnoliopsida; order Lamiales; family Plantaginaceae; genus Linaria; species Linaria vulgaris. Next base: position 83,777,910 of record OX415253.1, read on the forward strand.
GTATCACCCGGGGGGTATCCTTTCTATAACGTTCGTCATCGGGATAACTCGGGGGATTCCACGAAGAGGATCTTGGGGGCTGCTATTACCTCACATAGCGTCTGGAAGAACAGGTATTTCTTCGTGGGCCCTGTCAACGGCGAGTGGGATGTGCCCTTTGATTGGCGAGAGGGTACTACTCCCGTGCATGCTCTGGATCAGGAGGCGGTGCTATCTCCTATAATTTCTCAGCACAAATTGATGGAATCAGAGGACTTCACTATGTTATATGAGACCTCTGGGCTTCACCATGTAGTTTTCACTGATGCCGCCGTGGAGAGGCCCTTGTCCCTGTCTCCCGTTGCGAGGAGTCTCTTTTGTAAGTCTCTTTATTCGCTCTTTTATCCTTTTATTCTCTTTCCGAGCACAGTGGTAAATTGTGCTTATACACGTTATTGATGGGATGATGCAGGGGATGTCATGGCGAACTACTATCTGCAGTCGAGTCCGAGGGAGCCTACTCCTAGTGGTGTCTCGGAGATTCCAGAGGAGGGAGATCACGAGGAGGAGGAGGTTAATGCTCCCGAGAGTATGCATATGGATTCAGAGAAGGGTGGATTCCACGAAGACCATTCTCTTCTATGCATGGATGCGATGGGGATCGTTAGGAGCGCTGTTCCCCTGCGTCAAGTAGCACCTTGGGATTTGGCTTTAGTGCCCGTTTCCAAATCGGAGTCAGGGAATTTACCTGCTTCCGAATCTAATATAGGAATTTCTCCGAGAGGTTCCGAGGGGGGTATCTTTCCGAGTGGTGCGGAGGATGAATATGCTCGGATGGATACTGAAGTAATAGACCTGTCTTCCGAGGATCACTCTCCTAAGCTTCCGACAGTTCCTGAATCCGCTCCTCGGGGTAAGTTTCCCGAGTTTTTAATGAGATGTGCGTATCTTTATCTGCAATATTTGCTGATGTGTTGACACCTTTTCTTTTGATGTAGGGGCTATGGATAAAGGGAAAGCTCCGATGGTAGAAGAGTCTTCATTATATGGTGAGTATCCGTCATTTGCCTTTTTTCCATAATTTTTTCTAGTTTCATCCTTTCAATCACTGACAGTTCGTATCTGTTGCAGAGGAGGATTTTCTGGCCCAATTTAACATTCCCGAGCAAGAAGGTTTACGAGGGGACTCCGAAGACACCCAAGGGGAGTTTGATCCTTCTTCAGAGGACCGAGATTTGAAGGAAGGAATTCTGCAATCACTATTAGGAAAGACCAGCCCCTCCACAACAGTAGGTGGTTCACGGGCCATATTTACAAATTCAGAAGTGACGACTCCGGTAAAGGATACGACTCCTCCGAGGGGACATGTCCCGGTGACTTTGTCTCCGAGGGGTCATACATTTCAGGAGCCTATTCCTCCCATCGGATCCGGGGGGGAATTTTCATCTCGTTCAGTGGGGGAGGCTTATCAAGATATCCTCCGATTTTTCGCCTCCTCCAGTTCAGCACCCGCCGAGGGGTATCAATTTTTATACACCAGTCTTAACTGGTTGGGGCTTATGGTAAGCTTCTCTGCCTTAGTCTTCTGAAATTACACAATACATCTCTGTTAAATCTTTTATTGTTGACTCTTCTGTAGATTGGAAAGACTCGAGAGGCAGTTACTGCCGTTGAAGAGCACGGTCGGAAAGACAAAGAAGAGTTAGAAGTACTCCGAGCGCAACTGGCGCCTCTCGTGGCTCGGGATAAGGAGAGTCAGATTAGGGAGGATATTCTTCATACCAAGATTTCTGATTACGACTTTGCTCTTAAAGAGTCAGAGAAGGCAAGGGCGAATTTGCAGGGTAATTTAAGTGCTGCCGAGTCCGCTTATATGAAGAGGGAGAAGGAATGGAAAGATTCCGAGGGGGTCTTTACTGCTCGTATTGCGGCTCTCGAGAAGGCGGTGGCGGACGGGAATGAGAGAGAGAGAGTTCTCCAGGAGACACTGGGCCAAGTTACTGATAGGGCAGAATCAGCCGAGGGGAAGTTAGCAAGTTTTCTATCTCCCGAGGACGTGCAGGCTAAGGTGGATGCAGCTGTTCAATTTGCCCAGCGAGAGATCTCACGGCAGCAATCAGGAGCATCCGATGAGCCTTCTCATGAGCTCTTGATGGGCCATCTTCTGTGGGGTTATTTGGAGTGTGCGAAGGTGGCGAAATCTTTGACAAGGTCAGATGTTAACTTCTCCAAGTCTTTCGATCTTCGGAAATTAAAGAAGCCAACTCCCGATGACTGCCATTATTTTGTGGGGAGGTTTGGGGGTTTGCTATCCTCTCGGGATTCTCCGACACCATCTCCAATGCGCTCCGCCACGAGTCCGAGTCCAAGGGCTAGCGGTTCTGGGGGAGTATTTTCTCCAATCTCTCGTCTTGTTCCATTGGGTACTTCCGCAGAAGAGACAACTTCTTCTCTCCCTCCTTCCACGGGAGCTTAGTCTAGTTTTTTGTAATTTTTACTTTTAATTTTCAAATAAACATTCCTTGGTACTTATTACCCCTTCCGAGGGCTCTTTGGTTTAAATCAATAAATATTTTGTGCAATCTTCCTATTTTATTTCCACTGTTTAATTAAAATGGATAATGATAATCCTTATATGGATGCTGACTAAGTAAAATTTCTAAGTAGGAGGTGTTACTTTGCATGGTTAAATAGGATACGTGTCCTCCTTAATCAAAAAGTTTTCCAACACGTGTCCCTTAGTTAACGTACTAAGAGTTTAAACTTCTCCTTTTAACTCTAATTTAAAGAGTATATATGCACGTAGGATCTTTATCAATTATGCACTTATCTCCTAATTTTTATTAGTCTTTGATTTTCTTTCGAGTTTACTCATAATTGCAAGTACGAAGATAGTACTTACCAGATAAGATGTTGCCTCCTTATTATAGAAGAAGTGGTTCGACTTCATCTTGTGGTTCTTCTCGGGATACCGCTCGGAGTCCTTCTGAATCATCCAGAGTTCCTCCGAGGGGCAATTTATCCGAAAACCAGGCGACACTTGGCGCTAGTTCCTCTCTTGGGGTAATTCGTAGACTCCCATCTATAAATTCACGTAGGATCAATCATATCAGAGAAATATTCATGGGTAGGGAGCCATACTCTTTGGCGGATGAGTCTTCGGAGTTTGATCTAATTCCTCTTAACCTGTCTCGATTAATAGGTAGAGGACGTGTAGGATCCACCACAAGTATTGAGAGTGAGAACTCGGTAAGATCTCTTTTCAGCGGCTATAACCTTGATTTTGAGAATTATGACATACTAGTACCTTCTGCGGGCCAGAGGGCTTACGCACCCCCCTCGGGTTACATGACCGTTTATACCGAACAAATGCGTTGTGGTTTACGGACCTTTTTTCATCCCTTTTTCCAGATACTTTTTCGGTATTGGCAAGTGTGTCCGAGTCAGTTAACACCAAGTTCCTATAGTCATTTGGTGGGATATGTCCTTCGTAGTGAGCTTTTAAACCTTCCAATGTCCCCTTATCGGGTGGGGACAATATTTACCCTTCAACCTTGCTCAGAGGGGACTCCCTTTTTTAGCTTGACCTATCGGGACAAGGAAAATATCTTCACTCGTGTATCCAGTTCCCACTCTAGTAGAGGGGATTGGAGGCGGAGATTTTTCTTTATCCGTCCGAGAGGCCAGTCAGCCAGATCGTGGGGTGTACCCATCCGATGGGGTCTGGGATATATCGCACCCAACACCGAAACACGAGGACAAGTGAGGGAGATATTGCTTCACTCGGGACTTTTCTCTGGTTCTTATGATATATCTGGGCTGTTGGATTTCCCCGAGGCCTTAATTTTGGCAGGTTTACAAGAGGGGGTGGAAGGATGCATCCCTGTTTCTCATCCTCTTCACAGTAATTTTCACTTTCGTAAGTTCTGCTAATCATTCTCTAGTTTATAAACTATATTGGTGTCCTCGGATCATTTTCCCACTGACATCTTTTGTAGGAGCGGAGATGGGAGCTTTTTCTCTCGGGTCTTCTAATGACGTTTTCCTGGGGAGGGCATTGCATGGTATTCCCGGGGTGACGAAGGTTGGCGATTCTCCTCCCCTCATAAGTGAGGCAATGGTTGAAATTTCCTCGGAGGAGGAGGAACCCGTTGCAGCCCCCCCAGTCAGTTATATAACTCCTTCTGGATCGTCGGATCTGATAGCAACTCTTTCTCAAACGGATTGTCACATGAGTCCCATAGTATCACAGCCCATTCCTCACAATTCTACCGTAGTAAATGTATTAGAGGAGTATCTTCACTCTTCTAGTGCAGAGGATATGCAGCCCCAGCAAGATATCCCTGGTCGTATTCCTGCACCACCGCCCGAGGAGCACCCTTCCCTCGGGAGAACTCTTCCCCCCGAGGGTAATCAGGATGTTTCTCCTCTCGGATCAGCAGTGGGATTTTGCCGAAACTTTCTTAGTGGGTTATTGAACGTAACAGATTGTGAAATGATAAAAACCCTTTCGGTACCCGTTCTCCAAGATTTAGCCTGCAAAGACCTGTGTGAGGTATCTATTCATTTTATTTAATACTAACCTGTCTTCTGATCTGATGCCATTCGTTTTTTGAGCAGATTTATATGGTGTTGGACGCCCTCGGGTCTTACGGGAGTTCTTCCTCAGATCCGGGTTTAGTATACCGTCGTCGGGACGAGTTAGAGCGAGGTCTCTGGGAGGCTCAAGGAGAGGTAGCTCGTTTGAAAGAAGTTCACGAGTCAGCTCAGGAGACTCATACCCGTGCGTTGCAATCCGAGAAGGATAAGGCGTGGGAATTGGAACGCCAATTAGTGCTTGAAAAAGCACGTGTCTTGAGCTTAGACCGGAGAATTGAGGAGTTACGTGGCCAAATGCGGTCCTCGGAGGAGCAGTTAACACAGGCTACGCTGGAAAGAGACGCCTTGAGTCAGCAACTGCTAGGGATAACTCGTTCTCATGCGATAGAGGTGGTCATGGCCCAAGTCCAAGCTGTGTTGGAGGTGGTGGGTCCATCCAGTCTTCGTGAATCCCTTCGGGGAGAGATGCGTGACTTAGTGTATATAGGCTATAAGTTGTGCCAAGATGCCGTTCAAGCTTTGCCAGAGTTCCCCTCGGGCTTGCTCCTTCCTGAACTCAACATTCGTCAGGTCTCCGAGGAGTTTTCTCCTTCACTTATTAGAAGATTTTGCAGTCGGAACTGTGTTCTTGGATGATCCAGTCTCTCTTTCCGAGGAGCAGCGCCGGAGACTTATTCGAGAGGGGAAACGTCCCATGGGAGGGACTTAGCTTGTAAATGAGTTTAGTTCATAATACAGAGGGTTCTTAGTGTTATCGGATTGTCCTGATGTCTCGTATATAGAGCCATCATTTTGTTGGACAATTCTATTTTCTTTTGTACTATATCCCCTCGTATATGAACACTCTTTTTATTCATATATAACTATTACATTAAGCATAATATTTTCTAAGGTTACTTGCGTTCCACGTGTTGCGAAGTATTGCCCCCTCGGAGTTAGCAAGCCGATAAGTCGCCGGTCCCACGATTTCCACTATCTTGTAGGGTCCTTCCCATCGTGGATCTAGTTTACCCACATTCTTGGAGGCCCCTACTCGTTTCATCACTAAATCTCCAACTTGAAAGGTTCGGAGTCTTACCTTGGTATTATAATATCGTGACATCCGAGCCTTGTACTCTTCCATTCGGAGGGCTACTCGGGTCTTTTTTTCCTCGAGGAGGTCAAGGGCAAGGGCTAGATTTGAGCCATTGGCTACTTCTTCATATTCTTTGACTCGCCAGCTTTCTAGGGAGACCTCCGAGGGCAACACAGCCTCACATCCGTAGGATAGACTAAAAGGGGTTTCGCCCGTAGCAACACTCTGCGTGGTCCGATAGGCCCACAATATCCCGGGTATCTCCTCAACCCACTTAGCTTTATGCCAATCAAGCCGGGCCTTCATGTTCTTCAGGAGGGTTCTGTTGGTTCTTTCTACTTGGCCATTTGCTTGAGGGTATCCCACGGAGGCAAAGCGATGTTTTATCTCCCAATGATCACACCACTTTTGCAATCCTTGATCAGTAAACTGCAAACCGTTATCACTTACCAGGCTCCGAGGGACACCAAAGCGACAAATAATATTTCTCCAGAGAAAATTGATAACGGCCCCCGCGGTTACCCTAGCTAGGGGTTCCGCTTCCACCCATTTGGTGAAGTAGTCAACGGCTACTAGCAGAAATTTCTTTTGACCGGCATCAGGGACGAGGGGTCCAAGTATGTCAATACCCCACTTAGAGAATGGGCAGGGGTTCAAAGAGGGTTCCCAAGGGGCTGCGGGTAGATGGGTCCGAGGGGCGTAAGCCTGGCATGGTTTGCATCTTTCGGCATAGCTTTTGCTATCTTTGGCCATCGTGGGCCAATAGTAGCCCTGTCGGATCAAGCGTCCCACCATGCTTTCGCCACTAGTATGGCTCCCACATACCCCCTCGTGAGTTTCTGCTAAGGCTAGCTGGGCCTCTTCTTCATTAAGGCATCGAGCGTGGGGACATGAATATGTCCTTCGGAAGAGTATCCCGTCTTTGAGGAAGTATCGGAGGGTTTTTCTGAACATCATTCGCTGAATATTCTTGTCCGAGGAGTATCCCTCGGGATTCTGCAAATAGGCTTTGATAGGAGTCACCCAGCTAGATGAAGGATCTGAAACTGTGTTCACTTCTCGGCCTTCACCCTTTTCAGATTCATTGACATGTAGTAGAGTAATCTTCCGAGTATGTATTGCAGCTGTTTGTGTAGCCATCTTGGACAAAGCGTCCGCCTCTTGATTTTCTTTTCGAGGAATTTGAACTATATCATATTCTTCAAACCATTCGGACCTCTGGCGAACAACTCGGAGGTACTCTTGCATTCTTTCTTCTTTGGCCTCATATGACCCCTTAACTTGCTGAACAATCAGTTGGGAATCACTATGAAGGAGTACTCTTTTCATTCCCCCTTCTCTAGCTAACCTCATACCAATAAGGAGAGCTTCATACTCGACCTCATTGTTAGAGAGGGGATAATCTATTCTAACTGCAAAATGGAGTCTTTCCTCCTCCCCTTCTTGATTTACCAAAACTATTCCGGCCCCCCCGTGGGTACTCACCGAGGATCCATCTACATATACGTGCCATCGTGGCTCCTTTTCCTCGGATCCAACGCCCGTGAGTTCTGTTACAAAGTCCGCCAAAACTTGCGCTTTGATTGACGGTCTCGGAGCGTAGGAAATATCGTACTCAGTAAGCTCTACAGCCCATTTTATCATTCTCCCTGATGATTCCGGCTTATTAAGAATTGCTCTCAGGGGATGCTTAGTAAGCACGGTAATTGGGTGGGATAAAAAGTAGGGGCGTAGCTTACGAGCCGTAGTAACCAATGCTAGAACGAGTTTCTCAGTTAGGGTATATCGGGTTTCGGCTCCGAGGAGGGTTTTGCTGACGTAATATACCGGGTGATGTTCTCCGTCTTGTTCTTTAACTAAGACAGCACTAATAGCTTCTTCTCCGACCGATAAATACAGGAACAACTCTTCTTGGGGTATAGGTTTTACCAGCAAAGGTGGTTTCAACATGTACCTTTTCAATTCTTCGAGAGCTTCCTCGCATTGGGGGGTCCACTGAAATTCCTTCATATTCCGAAGTATCTTGAAGAAGGGAAGCCCTTTTTCTGCGGACTTGGAGACAAACCGACTCAACGAGGCCATTCTTCCAGTCAGCTTTTGGACATCTTTTACCGTCCTCGGGGTAGGTAACCCCATGATAGCTTCTGCTTTTTCGGGATTTACTTCAATTCCCTTCTCCGTAACCATGAATCCCAAAAATTTTCCTCCTCGGATACCAAAAGAACACTTCCGAGGGTTGACCTTCATGCCAAAGTTGTTCATAATGACCAACGCTTTTCGTAGGTCCTCGGGATGTTCTTCAGCAGTGTTACTTTTAACTACAGTATCATCTACATAAACCTCTACTGATTTCCCAATAAGTCCTGAAAACATAAGGCTTACTAACCGTTGATAGGTAGCTCCAGCATTCTTTAATCCAAAGGGCATGACTAGATAACAAAAGGTGCCTGCATCCGTGATAAAGCTGGTCTTATCTTGATCACTAGCCGCCATCGGGATTTGGTTGTACCCTTGATCTCCATCTAAAGTTGATAGTAGCGCACATCCTGCGGTAGAATCAACTAGTTGATCTATGCTCGGTAAAGGATAGCAATCCTTGGGGCATGCTTCATTGAGGTTAGTAAAGTCAACACACATTCGCCATCTTCCTCCGTGCTTGGGAACTAGCACGACATTAGCCAACCACTCGGGGTAAATAACTTCTCGTATTTGCTTTAATTGGAGAAGGCGTTGTATTTCCGAGCGGATGATCTTGTTGCGCTCGGGGCCCATTTTCCTCTTTTTCTGTTGGACAGGTTTAGCTCCAGGCTTCACATTAAGGAAATGTTGACATACCTTGTTGCTGATTCGTCCGGGCGGCCCCCCTTCCCATGCAAAGAGGTGATGAAATTGTTTGAGAAGAGAAATCAATTGGCCTTCTATGATTGGAGTCATATGGGTGCCCATTTTGATTACTTTCTCGGGGCTTCCTTCTACTAATTCCACCATTTTTAATTCTTCCACAGGTTGGACTCGTGTTTCCTCGGTTCTACACTTTTTGTTATTTCCGAGTGAAGGTCCGTCCTCTTCTGAGGGAATAGCATTCATGCAGCATTCTCTAGCTTTTGACTGACTTCCTCGGACTTCTCCGATTCCCGAGGAGGTGGGGAATTTCACTTTAAGATGCAAAGTAGAAGGAATAGCCTCAAAGGCCCGAATAGACGGTCTTCCGCAGATGACATTATACGTTCGCGAAGAGGCCTCCACTACCCAAAACTTAATAGATTCCGTTCTTCGAAGGGCTCCTTTCCCCCATGACATTGGGAGAGTAATAGTTCCGAGGGTTTGGCATGCTTCCCCGGAGAATCCTACTAAGGGGACCTCCGCGGTTTCCAACGTTTCTTGTTTCAATCTCATAGCGAGATAGGTCGGTAGGAAGAGTACATCCACAGAGCTGCCCGTATCTATGAGAATACGTTGGATTTCATACCCGTAGATGACGGCAGATATAACCAAGGGATCTTCGTGAGGGTATATTACGTCAGTAAGGTCCTCGGGTCCGAAAGTGATACTAGGCAGCTGTGACCCTTGAATGGAACAGACAGACATTCCTTGTTCTGCTCGTCGGGCTTCTTTCAAATATTTCTTCTTTTTACCCTGAGGCGCCATGGAGATTTCACCCCCTTCTATCATATTGATGGTTCTCCCTGTTGGGGGGTTGTCTTTGTAAGAGTTAGGTGGAGGAGGCAAACTCTGATACCCTGTCGTTTTCTCTCGCGAATTTCGCCGGCGGTCTTTACTTCTCTCTCGGGGTCGGAGACGTCTAGTGGTCCCCTCTCGTGACTTCCGGCTAGGCGTCCTTTCTTCCCTTTCTTGCTCTTCCTCTTCCCTTCGTGATCTCTTCCAAACATTTGCCTTGGGCTCTTCAGGGTTATTTTCCTTAAGGTAGTTCTTCAAGTACCCTATCTCCAATAGGCGAAGCACCTCTAAACGAAGGGTAGTACATTCTTCCGTAGTGTGCCCGTAAGTTTTATGGTACTTACAATACTTCCCATTATCCTTGTCTCGGTTAGGAAATTTAGTCGGTCTGGGCCAGTGCAACTCGTTGCTACCCCTCATTATGTTGAGCACTTCTGGTGGAGTAACAGTCATCGGAGGTAAGTGCACGGGTCGGAGGAATTTCTTAACCACTCCCCCTTCATCTTTGCGTTGAGGAGGTTTTCCTTCCTTACTTTTTTCTTTGACCTTTGCTTCTTTCTCAGCACGCTCTAAGTGTTCACTATCCTCCTGCTCCATCTGCTTCTTTGTTCCCTCGGCTTCTTCCATCAAAATATGTACTTCCGCCTTTTGCATTAACTCATTCATATCCGTGATACGATTTCCCATAAGGTATCTAAAGAAATCCCCCGCTCGGAGTCCCTGAGTTAATATGTCCGCCATAATGGTCGGGCTAACATTTGGAACATCGAGTGCTTCATCCGTGAAGCGCTTTATATATTCTCGCAAGGGTTCATCCTTCTTCTGTTTAATAGTAAAAAGATGCGTAGCAGATTTGGGGTACCTTCGGTTGCAGGCGAATTGTCGTACAAACAAATGAGCTAGTCGGTCAAAGCTCGTGATGGAACAAGGTGGAAGATGAGTAAACCAGGCTTGAGCCCGCCCTCCAAGGGTAACAGGGAATACGCGGCATAACACCTGATCAGGAGCGGAAGAGAGGTCCATTCCTGCCAAGTATTGATGGACGTGATCTTGTGGGTCCCTTCCATCAGCTTCTCCGGTATATAGCGAGATATTAACAGGTCGCATCCCCGAGGGGATAGAAGCTGAAGCAATTTCGGGGATGAAAGGAGAGGTTTTGAATGTAGGATCTTCCTCGGGAGCCATGGCTTTCTTGAGATCACCTAACTCTTTTCGTAAATTATCCATCATTCCCCATAGGGAATGTTCAACTCCTCCTCGATACTCTGAGGGGCGAGAAATTTCTTCCTGACCCCTCACGGGAGTCCTTTCATGACATACATGTCTTCGAGGACTTTGTCGGGGTGTCTGTCGCCAAGGATTCCAATTTGGGTTCCACGTCCTCGGAGGTACATCTTCTTCCGAGGGGAAATCTTCGTTCTCGGATAGAACAGGGGACGTGCGTCCGGGGGGATCATCCCTCCAGGGTGTTCTTTCAGCATATATAAGTCTTTCATAAACAGATCGGGGAATACTAATAAAATCTCTTGTACCTGGTTCATAATTGGACAAAGTTTCTTCTGAGTCGTTGTTCGGGACAGGAAGGTTGTCATTTTCGAAAAGACCATCCATCCTAGTTGACGTGTGCCTGAATTCTCTCGAAGACAGATGTTGTGACGTTCCCACAGACGGCGCCACTTTGTTAACAGGTTTGGAATTATTCCCTATTTAACGGAAGATATTTATTTGGGTCGAAACGTCCTGTCCGTGATTCAAAGGCAACGCGAGATGGACATAATGAGATTAATTGCAAGAATATTCCCTTCCTTTATTCACTGAACATTTCCTCCTCTTTTTATCTTACGTACTTGAGTGATAAATTGTAACAAATAGGCTTAGTTGCTTCAGCTTCTTCCAGCTTCTCTTTCTTCTACTGATCACCTCCCTTTATATAGACTTTGGTGGGGGTAGGTGTCATTGTGCATGTGTTTTGATAAGGACAGGTGTTGTTGTTACCTTGATACAGGTGTAAAAATTAGGATAATGTTTATCGTTTATCTACTAAGTGCTGACTGGATTAGCTTTTGTGTCTTCGGATATCTCCGAGGGCTTCTGATATAGACTGTTTCTGATAGAGTTATTCTTCCGAGGGCTTTTGTTTCTCCTTCTTGATTCGGGTATTGATGTAGACTGTTTCTGATAGAGCTATTCTTCCGAGGGCTTTTGTTTCTCCTTCTTGATTCGGGTATTTTCTTCAACAGTCAGAAGTGATCTCTGAGGGTGGAAATGTGATCTCCGAGGACTTGGTGTGACTTCCGAGGACTGTGATTTTGTGTCCGAGGGCTGTTTTTGCTTTACCGAAAGTGAGATTTCTTCACCAGAGTGCTCAGAATGTATTCGCTGGGTGTTCCTGTATTGACTTCTTCCAAAATTGTGTTCTCGGATAAGTCCGAGTGTTGTCTTTTCCGAGGAGTGTTCAGCAAGGAAGTTTTCTTGTAAGTTCATAGGACTCGGGGTCCCTCTTGGTCCCTCTTGGCGCATTTGGTGGATATCGGAGTCATACGGGTCCATCGGGGTTTGCTCTTTTTCCGATGCCGTGTTGATATCTGTTTTTCATTCACCGTTTGACTTTCCAAGGGACGCTTGCGTTTCTCCTCGGATGCTTTTATAAACCTTTTCGGGTCAGTGACCGAGAGGTAGGGCAATCCTCCGAGGGGTTTTCTTTATAGGTACATCTCATCGGACGTACTCGTGACAATAGTATTGTCCATATATCCTCCGAGGGGTTTTCTTTATAGGTACATCCCATCAGACATACTCGTGACAATAGTATTGTCCACATATTATTTTTCCCGAGTAGGAGTGATCTCCTCTATTTTATTTTTTAGGGTTAACAACAATATAAATGTAGCGTATCGAATTGTAAGTATTCGATGCTGACGTGTCGAATATCTTCGTTCGATGCGGAACAAACACCGCTGGTTCAATGTCGTTCTGGAAGGTATCGAATTCGATGCGTACAATGGATATCGAATTCGATGCGTATTTTGCGTATCGAATGGAAATACACTCTTTAACCGCGTGTCGAATTAGGGCTATTCGATCTGAGGCGTGTCGAATGATAGATGGTTCGATGTTGACGTGTCGAGGTGGTTATCTTCCCAAAAAACTTGCACATAGCTCAAGGGGACTTGCTATTTATAGAACTCGTCCCATGGGGCCCACTAACCAATATAGAAAGGGGCATCGAATCGTGCATGTTCGATGCGCGCATCGAATAAGGGCAATTCGATGCGCTAATGGGCTGGCCCAATAACAACGTATCTTCATGTGGATTCGATGCGCTTATGGGCCGGCCCAATACAGAATGTATTGGGCCAATCTTAAATTACCCCCATCATATAGTCCCCCCAGTTTGGAAGACGATATCAACGTGGAGATCGTCTTCCAAACTTTAAAACTATATTTGGGATTGCTCTGAACGTTCTTCGTCGTTCGCATTCAAAATTTCGATCATATTATCAATTATTTTACTGATTTGGGATATTCTTATTCGTAATATAGTTCGGAGCTTTTTCCAGTGATCTTATGAACGTTAATCTGACGCCTCGAATATCTGCAATTCGATGCGTAAAATAGCGTGCATCGAATCGTGCATGTTCAATGCGGTTATTCGATGCGGTCCCTCAACTGGGCCTGATGGGCCGGGCGCCATCTATATAAAGGAAACACTACCATGAGGAGCTCATTTCTCTGCCAACACATTGCGCTCTTCAGGTGAGACGCATCGAATTTGCATCATTCGATGCGAGCCGTATCGAACGGTCACCGATTCGATGCGATCAACATCGAATTGGGAGGATTCGATGTGTTATAATTATTGCTTTTTCTCACGTTAAATGTTCATATGTGCACTTTTAACCTGTTTCTGTTTTATTTAGGATATCAAGCAAAAGTTTTTTCTACCGAAAATTCGATCAAGGTAAAATTTTTCTCTTTATTTGCTATGTTTTTCATGTTATGTATGTTTGAGTGATGTGCTAGAGTGTTGAGTGACGTGTTCGTCCTTAGTCAGCCTCCGTTTTAATTTATTTCAGTTCATACTCGTCAAATATGGTGAGCGGTGAATCCACTTCTGGGAGTGAGTCGAGTACTGGCTCTAGTACTAGTTCTATTAATAAGGGGAACCCTTCGAATGCTCCCGCAGACCCGAGCAGAGTTGCAGTAGATTTATATGAGTTAATTGATACCATAACGGTTGATTCTCCCGCGGGTAATAGTCCTGTTGAAAATATTGACCCAACAGTACCCGAAATGGACAGTGATGATCCGTCCTCGTCATCCTATCAGGATAACCGCGCTCCAAGCGAAGGTGAAGAGGACGTAGATTATATTAATAGGGAGTTTGACGATCACGTCGAGGTCCCCGGGATGGCCTACAATCAATATATATCTCGTCTCCAACATAGTCGTAAGGAGCTTCGTGTAAACTTCGATATACCGGATAAGTATACGATTGATCTGATGCACACGCCACCGCCCGAGCCGAATGATCTGATGCACACGCCACCGCCCGAGCATATGACTGTGTTTGTTGGTCAACTCTTGAATGGTCTTCGCTTTCCTATTCCTTATGAGCTTAGATGGCTTCTTAGAAAAGTAGGTGTCGTGCCCGCTCAACTCACACCGAACTCTTATGGCAACTTAATTGGTTTTATCATTGTCATGAAGGCGTTGTGCCAACCACAAAGTCCAAACGAGTTCTACACGTTGTTTGAAATTGCGAGGCGTGAAGAGGGATTCTATCATGTTAAAGCCCAAACACACCGCAAGTTTTTGAATGGTGGAGCAACCGGTTATGGGAAAGATTGGAAAAGACGATATTTTTATATCGCGAAAAGTTATAAAGGCGAGTTTAGGCAGTACCGCCAGGACTGGTACACTGGGTCAAGGGTAATGATACATGTCGGTGTTTCTATAACTTTATGGGATTGTGAGTTTATCCCGAACTTAGTTCGAGAACATCAATTTGATGTTAAAAACTATACTGGAAGGGCAATTTAGATTGGACATCTGTATAGCCTGTGCACTTAGTTTCCGTAGATCTGCCGTAGAGAATGTGATCTCTTCATGTGGCATTTCTTCAATTCTCAGCATATTGGTCATATGAACAAAGTTATCTGCTTCAACAAGCCTTGTGCTCTTTCTTCGACCATTGGTAGAATCTGCTCCCCATGGCCCTCCAGATATCATATTAATCATTCCTTTCCTGGTATTCCCATCTTCAATCTGAGGGTATTGGAAAAGTTGCGGTTCATCGACTACCTTTTGCTTATCTCTCCTAGGAGACGAAGTTCTCTTGCGATTGAAACTTTTCTCTTGTTCTTGCACCTTCCTGGCATACTCGACGAGTTTGCCATCCTTCACTAACCGTTCAATCTCTTCCTTCAAATTTATACATTTTTCAGTATCATGACCCTTCTGGTTATGATACTTGCAGAATTGACTTGAATACATGGTTGCCTTTGATTCCCTCATCGGTTTAGGATCCTTCAACCATCCTTTTCTTCTTGTTGCGTTAAATACTGTCATGATATGAGCATTCAACGGTGTGTACCGCGTGGGCGAACTCTCCCGTTTGTAGTTCTTGTTTCTGTTGTTGTAGGTATTACGATTGTTATCATCTCTACCTCTTTCTCTATCTTTGACCACTGCAACAACGGGTAACTTTGTCGCAATCATTTCCTCATAATGAACTACCTCTTGTGCAATCTTATTAATCTCTTCAACGGTCACGGGCTTACGTCTGAGTAAGTCCCCACTGAACATTGCGTTGGTAGTTGCTCGGAAAATTATGCTCGCAACCATCTCTCATGTTGGGCTATCAATCCTTAATAGCTCCGTATTGAAACGTTTCATAAAGTCCTTTAGACTTTCATTAGTTTCTTGTTTCATCGAGTAGAGATGGGAGTGATCCAAAACCAGTCTAGACTGACTAGAGAATTGATCCTCGAACATTTTTCTCAACTAGCGTAGCTTTTGATATGTCCAGGAGGAATTCGATTAAACCAATCCACAGCTACTCCTGATAGAGTTGTTGCGAATATCCTGGCTTGGATATTGTCCTTAAATCCATAAAGGGACAGTTTTCTATCTAATTGGAAAAGATGATCTCGGGGATCAGATTTTCCATCATATGTCTTCAGTTCCGGGATTTTATCCCCTTGCCCCAATATCTCCGACTCTATCTCTTGACAAAATGGACTGTGATTAATAGTATTGTCCTTCAGTACCATTTGAGTCTCAATTGCTGCTTTCTCTTTCTCCAGTCTTTTAACATTCATGGCCCTTCTATTATGCTTGTCACACGAACCATGAACTTCTGACTGTCTTCTGTCCTCTCTATCCTTTCTTCTTCTTGATTCCTCTCTTCGGTCTTCTCTCTCATTTCGTTCCCTTCTGGAATCATGACTTTCTGAACGTCTCCTATCTTCTCTTCTTCTTCGTTCAGTAACACGTTCTTCCTCCTTTTCCCTTTTCTTTCTTCTCAAGTTGTTTTCTTGACTGTATCTCAACTGACATTAACTTCTTTCCTTGTTCATCTCGGGTAGATTTTCCTTTGCTTTTTGTTTCCTCCGAAACATGTCTGCTTCTTCTACCATCTTGCTGAGATTTTTCCCTCTCCTTTCCCTTTTTCACTCGGGCAACAGATCCTTGTTTTCTTAAGACTTTCGGATGTTCAGCAGGTGATGGTATGAAAACTGGTAGTGCTGGAGTCAGTACTTCAGCCACAACGACTTTCACCATTGCTATTAATTCATTCTTCAAATTATCTGGAATTGAGGCACTCGTTGTCGTTGCTCCAGTTGCACCTGCTTCAACGGCAGGTACCTTCTCACCTTGAGGTACTTGATTCTCTCTCCTTGCTGGAGTTGGTACTGCTGCGGGTACTGTCGACGGTCCCGCGATATCTTGGGCGATACGTTCGGGTGTATTCTGCCCTGCTTCTCCCATATTTCCTTCCAGGGCTTTACTTTGGGATCTGGTAATTCTAGACATACTACCTAACAAACTAATAAATTTTGTGTTCCCACAGACGGCGCCAATATTTTGGTCTTATTTCGTCACGGTAATAGAACACAGTAAAAGATTACAAAATGAGATCAAAACAATGCTATCCAATTTATTGACGAACTAGCTTGGTCCGGAACACTTGTTACAAGCTTACTAGATAGAATAACTAAATTACAATATAAATGTAGCGTATCGAATTGTAAGTATTCAATGCTGACGTGTCGAATATCTTCGTTCGATGCAGAACAAACACCGTTGGTTCAATGTCGTTCTGGAAGGTATCGAATTCGATGCGTACAATGGATATCGAATTCGATGTGTATTTTGCGTATCGAATGGAAATACACTCTTTAACCGGGTGTCAAATTAGGGCTATTTGATCTTAGGCGTGTCGAATGATAGATGGTTCGATGCTGACGTGTTGAGGTGGTTATCTTCCCAAAAAACTTGCACAGAGCTCAAGGGGACGGGCTATTTATAGAACTCGTCTCATGGGGCCCACTAACCAATATAGAAAGGGGCATCGAATCGTGCATGTTCGATGCGCGCATCGAATAAGGGCAATTGATGCGCTAATGGGCTGGCCCAATAACAACGTATCTTCATGTGGATTCGATGCGCTTATGGGCCGGCCCAATACAGAATGTATTGGGCCAATCTTAAATTACCCCCATCAGTCATATATGTATAAAAATATAATACGACACGTTGTATTGTATTTGTGTAAGACATATTTTGTTGTTTCTCTTTTGAAACTATTTGTGCAAGACGTATCTTATTGTTTCTCTTTTGATATTATTACTGAAAACGTTGGCACGCAGTCCCGCGTGAATATAAGGACATATAATTTATATAGAAAGATTCAAATTTTGAGAAACTAAATTACCAATCACCATAATTATTGTAATTAATAGTTCTACTTAAATTATAAGGCTAAATTAGGAACTTAATAATAAACTTATTGTGCAACACTAAATTTATAAGGTTAAAACTGAAAATCAAAAATTTGGTGGAGGTCATAGTTTAAGTTGGAACTGTCAGGGCTTGGGGAACCCTTGGACAGTTCGGGAACTACGGGAGTTAGTTTCTAAGTATCACCCCCCCTCTAATTTTCTTGTCGAAAACTAAATGCAAGCCGAGGAAAATAGAGGACTTGAAAGGGCGGTTTAATTGTTTTGGGGTTTGTGTTGAAGCTAAAGGTCGATCAGGGGGACTAGCGTTGTTGTGGAATAAGGAGTTGGATGTTCAGCTTTTAAGTATGTCGGATAATCATATTGATGTGGTGATAATGGGGAAAGGAGCTGAGTTGGACTGGCGATTTACGGGTTTTTATGGAACATTGCGAATGCGCACATGGAACTTACTACGACAACTACGGAGCGTTTCAGCATTGCCTTGGCTTTGCACGGGTGACTATAATGAAATCTCGAGCCAGGAGGATAAAGAGGGTGGCCCACGACGTCCAAATTGGATGATACAAAATTTTCGGGATATGTTACTGGATACGGGGTTGAGTGAGCTTGAGTTTTCAGGGCCTCGTTTTACATGGTGTTGTAGTCGACTTTCACCGCACACGGTTTGGGAACGATTGGACAAGGCGTGCGCGAACGTTGAATGGCGGAATCGGTTTCCTCTTGCAGGGGTGGACCACGTCGTGACCATAAGGTCGGATCATCACGCTATTCTTGTTCGCTTGAGCGGTCACGGGGGTACGCATAGGCTGCCATCTCGATTTCGGTTTGAGGCGTCATGGGGAATGAAAGTAGAGTGCGGGGAGGTCATGAGGCGGAATTGGCATGATTCAGGTGGTGGTGAGCTGAAGTATAAGCTTGAGGGGTGTCGTGAGGGCTGACGCAGTGGAGTAAAGTCGATGGTGCCGATTTGAAGAAACGAATTTTGGCATTGAGGAAAGAAATTGGCAGATTACGCACTGGAAGTATCACGGTAGCCTCAAAGGAGGAGGAGAAACGACTTTGTGAACAACTCGAGGAATTATTAGAGTCGGAGGAAATTTACTGGAAACAACGGGCTAAGGTGCAATGGTTAAAAGAGGGAGATAGAAATACCGCATATTTTCATAGGAGGGCGAGTGAGCGTAGAAAAAAGAATGAGATCAAGGGGTTAAGGGATGATGGAGGAGTTCTTCGCACGGAACCGGAAGAGATTGACCAGTTGGCAACAAAGTATTTCAACAGTATTTTCCAGTCCAGTGTTCCTTCAAAGGCGGCTATGGAAGAGGTGTTACAAGATGTCAGCGAGCGGGTCAGCCCTGAGGTGAACGAAAGCTTGCTCCAGCCATTTACATCGGATGAGGTACGACGAGCACTTAAAGATATGTATCCTTTTAAATCCCCTGGTCCTGATGGTTTTTCTGTTGTGTTTTATCAAAAGTTTTGGGATGTGGTGGGTGATGATGTTACTCGTTTTGTGCTCTCTTACCTTAATGACCGTATCCTTGATCCTTGTGTTAATTTTACGCATATTGTTCTTATTCCTAAGTGCACTAATCCGGATTTGATGTCTCAGTTTCGACCAATTAGCCTCAGTAATGTTTGTTTTAAAATTGCATCAAAAGCGGTGGCTAATCGGTTGAAGCCTTTTCTCTCGTCTATTATTTCTCCCTCTCAGTCCGCGTTTGTACCCGGCCGCCTTGTCACTGATAATATCTTGGTGGCTTTTGAGGTTAATCATTGCTTGAAAAATAAAAGGACATGGAAAAGATGCCATATGACGTTGAAGCTGGACATGAGTAAGGCCTATGACCGAGTCGAGTGGCCCTTCCTGGAGAAGGTAATGTTTAAGCTGGGTTTTGATTCAAGTTTTGTCTCCCTCATTATGCTCGGTGTTAGATCAGTGTCTTACTCTATTTTGCTTAATGAGAGAGAATCTAGCATTTTTCCCCCGATAGGGGCATTAGGCAGGGGGACCCCTTATCCCCTACCTATTCTTATTCGTTTCTGAGGTGTTTTCAGCACTTATAACGCGGGCGGAAGAACGTGGGAAGCTCATGGATGTTAAAGTCAGTCGTCTTGCACCTCCAGTATCACATTTATTGTTTGCCGATGACACCCTTTTGTTTTGCGAGGCGGATGTAGGGTCGGCCGAATGTATAAGGGGTATATTGGAGCGTTATGAGGCAGCATCGGGGCAGCGGATTAATCTTGACAAATCCGTGGTGGTTTTCAGCAAGAATACGGACGCACAAACTCGAAACTATGTGGGGAACCTTTTAGGAGTGGCGGTTGCTGAGAAACACGAGAAATATCTTGGGATGCCATCCGTCGTTGGTAAGTCTAAAAAGGAACTTTTTGATTTTATTAGAGAACGTGTTTGGAAGAGGGCTCGGGGTTTTAAAGGAAAAACATTGTTGGGCGCAGGGAAGGAGATTTTAGTGAAGGCGGTGATGCAATCTATTCCTACTTTTATTATGAGTTGTTTCCGTCTTCCGGATTCTTTAATCAAGGAGATAGAATCAATAATTAGTAATTATTGGTGGAGTAGTGGAACACAAAATAAGATTCATTGGGTTGCGTGGGAAAAGATGTGTCGAAGGAAGGTGGAGGGGGGCATTGGTTTTTGGGATTTACGGGCTTTTAATTTGGCTCTCCTCACGAAACAAGCATGGCGAATATTAACGGATCCTACGAGCTTGTTGAGTCGTATTTATAAAGCAAAGTATTTTCCGAACTCTAATCTTTGCGACGCTAGAGTTGGGGCGGCGCCATCTTTTTCTTGGAGATGTATTTGGGAATCGATTCCAGTATTACGGAAAGGGTTGAGGTGGCACGTGGGGAACGGGGCTACTATTTCGGTTTGGCATGATGAGTGGTTACCTCGGCCAGCCTCCTTTCGGCCAATCACCCCAGTTAATCCTGACGAACCGTTTCTCATGGTCCAAGACTTAATTGATGCGAATACGGGCTGGTGGGATGTGGCGATGCTGAGGAGTTTTTTGTGGGAGGTGGATGTTGCGCTGATTCTAACTATTCCATTGGGTGACAACACTAACGAAGATCGGAGAATATGGCATTATGAGAAAAAAGTCATTTTTCGGTGCGCAGTGCGTATCACTTGATTATGTCGCAAGGGCTGTTGAGAACCGCGAGAGACACGACGTCAGTATCCGAACCACATGTCGCATGGTCGAAGGTATGGAAAATTGCTTGCGCAAATAAAATCAAATTATTTCTTTGGCGGTGTTGTATGGATATCCTACCGACTAGGTGGAAACTTGCGCGGCGAAGGGTGTGCATGGAAAAAACATGTGTTGTTTGTCATGAGAGTGGGGAGATGTTGAGACATAGTCTCTTTGAGTGCCCCCTCGCTCGTCAAGTTTGGGCGCTCTCGAATATTCCTATGAGTTGCTGGATCCAAACGTCGGAATCGTTTTGTGATTGGGTGGTGCGCATGGTCCGAAGTTCGTCGCCACGGGAGGTTGGGGTAGTGGGTACGGTTTGTTGGGCACTTTGGGGTAATAGAAATAGTATATTAGCGGGGGAAAAAGAACGACGACTGGATGAGATGGTGTCGTTTGCACTTTCTTATGCGAACACTTGGGCAAAATATAACGGCAAGGAGGGCGAATGGTGTGCACCGGTTGGGGAGGTGATTAAAGTAAACTTTGACGGGGTGCGCTTTGTTTCGGAAGGGTCGATTGGGATTGGGATGGCTGCGCATGACAGTAATGGGGAATTGGTGGCGTGGAGACAACGTCTCTTAACGTCATATATGGAACCGGCGGGGATTGAGGCGCTTGCGGCTTCGGGGGCAATAAGTTGGGCGATTGAGAAAGGGTGGAAAAATGTTTTATTTGAAGGGGACTGTCCTAGTGTAATTCACGACATTATTTATGGTGGTGACACGGATGTTAGGATAGTCAATATTTTGAATGATGTTCGTCGCCTGTTGAGCTTTCACTCGGGTTTCTTTTTTCGATGGGTGCGGCGTGAAGCTAACGCGGTGGCGCATGAACTAGCAAGGAACGCACTTGAGGATGCAGATGGGTTTGATAATGTTTAATTTTCTTTTTTAGCGGGTTCAAGTTTTCTAGTTAGGAGAACTAATTTTTTGCTCTTGTTTTGAGGCGTTAACTGTAATGCTTAGCTGGCACAAGTTTCATGAGTAATACAAGTTGTTTTGGAGTTCAAAAAAAAAAATGTAAAAGATACTGGACTTTGCTGATATAAGGTATAAATTTTCCTAACAGCTACTCTCATCTATATATACTCCTTTATTTGCTAATAGAGGTTGAATAAATAAATTATTTACAAAATCTAATTAATTAGGAAAACATATATACTAAGCAGGTACACCAAATCCTTTTTTAAAATTTATAAAAATGGACTTCGGATATGAACATCGCAACTATAATACAACAACTAGTTTAACGTATCAAAATTGCGTTTTAACCAAGCAAACCATTAAACCCTTCAAGCTCGACTTAAGATATCAACATCGTAACAAGACGACTACTAGGCTCAGCCAAGCAAAGCATTAAACCCTTCACCCTCACCGACACTAAATCTGCGAGCACTGATCTCCTTCCTCACCTTGTCGTCCCTGCATGCTTACCCTGCTAGCTATAGTAAAGAAACAAAATTCCTTTTCGCGAAGTGCCCCAACTCTGCTTATGACTTGCTTGTCATTCCCTCCAATATCGTGCGCACAATAGATACTCCCAACAGATTGGAGAATCATCGAAGAACCCGAGTAGCTTGGCATTGCCCAAGTGGTCAATGGGCTCTTGGGCAACAGAGGAACGAGGCAACCACTCTGGCACAAACCTCGACCAATCTGCCTGGTGGCATCCACCACAACAATCACTCATTCTAAATTTTTGGAATTACTGTTTCATAGACCTTAATAGATAAGATGGATATCGCCCCTGCAACATACTATTTTACATTGTCAGAAGATGCTTAACTCTCCGGTTATCTCTGGGCTCGCTTGAGTGGGGCAAGTTCACATTGTACACACAACTCTTTTTTTTTTTGAGATGAAGTAAAACCTACTACCTTCATTCCAAAATAGAAAATAACACCTAATTGCACTCAAGCGTTGAAACTTCTAAAAACCACAGGAAAAGTAAAAACCATCATGCATCGCACATACATGTACGTTCCTACTTCCTCATACAGCATTTATGAGCTCCAGATATCCCTTTTGATCGTTGGTTCCACTTGTGATTGAGTCTTACTCAACACAAGCAAGGTACATACTATCGTACCATGACGACGGACCAACTCCGTACCAATATGAAATAAACATGGATCTGAAATATTATCTAGCAAGTATATCAATCAGAAACAATCCACAGTAAATTGTAGAACACAGGGTAACTGTTGATACTGGAATAGATCAAATTCGTTTGTATCAAATCCAAAAAAAGTTGCTGCAAGTCCGATAAATAAAACAGCTAAATGTTCAACACCAAAAGAGTAGATAACTAACTAGTCATCAAATTATTTCACACCTATCACTGATTTGAGAAACTGAAGATTGCTGTAGAACTCTTCCGCAGTATCTGATAAAGACTCGGCACTAGATGGTGGCTCTATTCCGGTGAACAAATACAAAGCCTTCAGTTCTTCAGAGTACAATGTGTGTCGTGGAGCTTGGAGCCCAACTATCACTCTGATCGCATCAATTTCTTTCCAGATTTTCTCATCGCGGTCGCGCCTTTCCTGTAACATAAAATATTGTTCAGTCACATGAATTGCATCAACAACTAAAGTAACAAGACTTCACCGCAGAACTTAGACGTGTAAGATCACTGCCACAAGATTTGTACTCTACAACTCTTGTGAGATTACTTATAGCTTAATCAAATGAATGTGCATTGAAAAGTACAAAGAAAGTACAGGAGAGATGTATACTTCACATGGATATTCTGCAAGCATGTTGATTTCATTTTGCATCAATTTTCAACACCGTGATTGACATGTCAAATGTCAAAGCGGAATCATGGAAGTTTCTTTTTTTTTCTCTAAGTAAAGTTGTTTTAGAGTATCTGGTGCAATCACAAACAACAATTTCTCAAACCTGAAACGTTCATGATCAAAAGGTTGTTGTATACTTGCTCTTAGCCTATTGCGTGGTTTAAACCTGAAACTATCCACAGTCAAGACGTTGTCGCAGACCACCCCGCCTTATGACTTAAATCGTTCGCTAACTTAAAATATGGGTTTCTGCTTTTAGACAAGCATAACGGATTGCCTCATAATAATATCATGTGCATCAACTTAAATATAGAACACCATGAAGTTTCAAACACAGATGATAAAAGAAAGCAGGAGTTTCAAGCCCCATTCACCAGTGAGGCTTGCCACCGAATAGAGAACCTCATTGGATGAGTTACCATCAACAATTTCTCAATTCTTATTGCAAAGAAATACGATTAATGCACCTTCTCAGAATGTAAATCATGATCTGCATCATTTTGGCCTTTTAACTGAGGCATTACGCCATGATTTTTCAACTCAGGCAAGCCTGTTAAAGCTGCAGCCTCCATAGAATGTTCGTTTTCATCTGTTATTACCAAAAATAAAAAACGAAAGACCAATAAAATGAAACGACATGCAAAACCAAGCCTACAATCACAACAAACTTCGACTTTGTTAGTAACAATACATCCATAACTTTAAAAACACACCTTGGGTAGTTTTGCTTTTGTGCACAACTTCATTCTTGTTATCTGTGGGTTTTTCACTTTGCACAATAGGAATGTCAGAATCTCCCACATCCTTCTTGCCGCTCGACAAAACGCTTTGTTCGTCGTCTTTCTTAGATGCCGAAATTCGAGTACTCTCTACATTGTCCCTACCAATCAAGATACCTTCACTTGGACTGTCAGTTGTTCTCTCTTGAACAGCAAGTTCAGGGCCGCGCCTCTTGTCTGCCTTCTTCTTTCCAGAGGATTTCTGCACTGTAGTAGAAGATTTTATTTTCGCCCTCTTATCGGATTCCGTTGAACTACCCTTCCCCTTTGAATTAGCTTGACGTTTCTTGTCTTTCTCGGTCATGCTCTTAACCGCAGGAAGGTTTTCCTCAGACTTCTCGGTTGTGCCTTTATCCGCAGGGACGTTTTTCTCCACTTCTCCATTTTTATCTTCAGAATTACGCGGGATTTCTATGCTCCTTTTACCCTCATCCTCCACAAACTTAACAGTATGAACCTTTGACACAGGCTGAGTAACTTTAACATCCAGTCCTGCATTCTTTTCTTCAGTGCTTGCATTGTATCCACCCTCATTCTCCACAATAGTAACAGTCTCAACTTGCACCAGTACTGGCTCAGTAACCTTGACATCCAGCACTACACTCTCCCTTTTGTCTAATTCCTCAGTTTTGTCCTCCTGAGTTTCACTGACATTTAATTCCTCCTCAACTTTACTAACATCATCATCATCTTTAACTTGTTCTTCTTCACCAGCTAATTCCTCTTGCTCTTTAGCCTCATCAGTCCTTTCCCCCACAATTTCACCAACATTTGATTCCTCATTGAATCGATCCTCATTACCCAATTTCTCTTGCTTCTTAACCACTTCATCACCACCTAAGAACTCAATTATAATTTCATTTTCATCCTCAATAATGTCCTGCTTCTCATCCCTTTCCTCGGTTTCGCTACCAATCATCGCTTCCTCTTCCTCCTCTTCTCCTCCTTCATAATCTATCATATAATGGGGTGGGGTTGGTGAAGGAAGAAGCTTGCTCATAAGCTTCTCAGCACCAGCATAGCTGGCATATACAAAACCAAAAGGCAACGAAACAGCAAAGCCGAGGGCGGAAACGACAACGAGGGGAGGAAGAAGTAATGGAAGAGATGAAACCACAAATCCAGTTACTACAAACTTCTTACCTAAACTCAGTGTTGTGTTCAAAATCCAACTCAATTTACTACTACTAGTCTTATCTGATGACTCTTCTTCTTCATCATCATTAACAGAACAAGAGTAGTTTTTAATTTGCCACTCCATGTTTGGATCCTCCATCATACAAATCTGAAAATCATATATCAATTTTAATAAAAGAAAAACAATTACATGCCTTGACTATATATTCTACATACTACAAGCAAAGGAAAAAAAAAAACAAGAACAGGGTTGAGTAAGTAGTCAATGTATATACCTGGGGGATGATGGCTAGTAGTGTTTGACTATGATCATCATGAAGAGCATGTATTTGTGATGAATGCGATGAAAACGAGGTTCTTCTGGGCTATAAGGGAGTGAGAATTATAATGTGAGAGAAGTGGGGTGTGTTTTAATTTGATGAGATGATACAAATAATATGGGGAGGTGAGCCAAATGACACGCGTTGGAAAAAGCAAGGGGATATGTTGCCAGGCGTCTCCTCCTGCAGGGCATGCATGCAGACCTGCAAACGTCACCTCACCCGACTAACAACTTTTCTTTTTTCAACTTCTTTATTTATTTATTCGTTGTTTGATTTTAAGGAAAAGGATCAATTCAACCAAGGCCCATGTTTAATAAGAAATTATTTTATATCATCGTTGTATTGTTGACGTAGTGCAAGCAATCCGTACCAATATACGCTTGAAATATAATGAAACTGATGGAGGTGGTTATTTCTCAAATTATAGAAAAACTTAACACAATCAAATTTGAATCGTTGGTTTCACTACGTCACGAATGCAACGGATGCATAAAATATTTTTCCGCGTGTAATACCTGACAACTTTCGTTCATCTCTCTTGAACTTGGAGTATTGTGGTTCCGTAACGTTTTATTTATATTTCTTATCCACGTTGTTATTGGTTTTTAAGGATAGATTATAAATAAGAGAACTATTGGAGTTAAATAATAATTTTGTAATACTTGAAGATACTTTATGCAATGATACAAATCCATCATTTCTGTAGTTATTTTTCTCCATTTTGTTGCACTTACAATTGCCAAATTGTCCTATATTTATAGGATTCACTAACACACATACATGACATTTGTTGTTGATCATTTATCTTAATTATTATTTTTATGTAAATATCATCCAATCATGCTGAACATTTTTATGAAAATTTTCTAGCAATTGGTGACGGTCGAAGACTGCAGGAAGGCGGGTTTGTAGAAATGTTATGCTGAAAAAAAATGTATTTTTTGATATTGCGCTGCCCTCGACTAGACGTTCCGATAATGTTGTTGGTACTGCGAAATTTGAAGCTATTACACGAGAAATTATAATATAATTAGAGTAGAAGTTTCTAAAAAGTATGAAGAACACTTTTAAGAGTTATTATATCTTCAAAATGTTATTCATATTATCGAAAATATCTAAAATTTAAGCTAAATTTTTCGTGTAACGAATTTGAATTTTGCAATTAATATTCTCCATCGCCGTCAAAACCGTCTCGAGGAAAAAATGAGTTTCACATATAAAATAGTTCTAGAATTTGGACAAAAATGTCACAATGCATTTCCACTCATTTTTAATAATTGAGGGGGCATTTCACCTTAAAAACGCTATTGTACAAATAATTGGGAATTCATCTCATAGTATAAAGGTGTTGTGCATTTATCCCATTTATTACGCCCTAATAACACTTTATAACATGCCTTTTTAAAACAAAACGATTAAAATGATTTATTGTTTATTAGGGTTCATTTCTGTTGAAAACTTATTAACTTATTATGATACTTATTATTTACTCTACCTCGGCATCTTTTTGTTCAAGTTAACTTTAAAAACTAGTCAACATTTTCATACATGGTATACCATATATATGCAATTTCCTGAATATTACATGATTATAATTTTCACTAGGTGAGTGTTTATTTTTTATGATTTTTTTTGTAATAAGAAAACACAGTAGAAGATATTTATATATGGATTTTCAACAAATCTCAGATTTAGACGAGTTGAGTATGGCTTTATCTAGCGGTTTCAAATTGTTTTTATATATTTACCACTTTAAGTAATATAAGACGCTTTTCACTCCCATAGTAAGAAAGTCTAATGCTAAATACAAAAAATCAAAACACTAATAGTTAGCAACATATTCTTGCACTCGTTAAAAAATATGAATAAAGGAATGGAAAACCACATAAAAGAAACAGAACCAAGCGCGAGACGCACTCAATCTGTAGAACCAAGCGCAGCCCACACCCCAAACAAGTTACGAGTCGCGTGCCAACACCAGTAGAACAAGCAAGTTGTCGCGCGACGGAGTACAATTGGGTCAGGTGCGAGACGAGCCCATTTCGCGAGCCAGCGTGCAACATCCTCTAGAAATGCGTTTTTTTGTTTTGATAAGAGACCTGCAAAAATAGATTTTTTTAGGCACAATTAGTTATTCACCTGGTAGTTCGGTACACATTCGTCTAAGTTATACGTAAGCAAATACAATACATAATCAGTACTCTAACTGTGCTAATCTAGGCCTCTTAGCTTGGCCCTCGATTAGCTTTGTCCGGAACTCCTGAAGAGTTTGATGCTAGAAGAGTAACTAGTACGTCGAGTATTTTGAGAATGTGGAATAATCTAAGGATGTCAAGTGTTCTGAGAATGTCGGGTATTCTAAGGATGTCGAGTATTCTGAGGATGTTGAGTATTCTGAAGATGTCGAGTACATGACACGTCGAGTAAGGTATGTCTAATGTACTATGTCGAGTATGAAAAATTGATGTGTATGTGTGGACGGTGTTGTGCAATTAATGATCTGCATTTGATCGCAGAATGGGGGAATTTACGAGCCTCGGAACGCGAGGACCATATTCGTGTTTCCTGGGGATCTCGAATATTGGACCATGTCAAGTATTTATACTCAACATGCTTTTGATAGTCAGGCTTTTCACTGGGCCAACCCAGGTTGATATAATTGATCATATCACCTAGCATTGAGTCAGGAATTTAGGGCATGGGTTTGCCTAAGCAATCTTGATCCTTACTACTTGTTACATACTAACTTTTTCTTATGACATATTATTCCATATCATAATAAGAGTTTCTTTCAAGAGACATTTATTCTTAAGTGTCGCAATAAATTAACTTGTCAACTTTTAAAATTGTCACTATATCTAATACATCAATGACATTAGTTTACACTAATTAATGATATTATGTCAAAAGAGTCGTCATAAATTCACATATGTCGTTTTTCTTTTCAGATTAATCTAGGTATGTATCAAATTAAATTAGATTGGTTTGTCCATGAATCTTCCTTTTCCTTTTGTCCCTTATCATCTACTATTGTTTTATGGTATGTACGTCTGTATCAATGATTCATACAAATCTCAAATTTTATGTGGTTCAATGATAAAATTGCATATATTGTTGTGCTACAAGCCTACAACCTATACGTGCTTCCCTAAAAAGGTTATCCGTATTTGTAATTCATTGAAGTCCCCAAATTGCAATTCTTTATTGGTTTAGAGTTTAGACATTAAATTGCATGTTTAATTTGCCATATAATAACTCAAATATTTAGGTCAATACTATATATTGCTTCTAATTGAAACGGTTAATGGTATGGGTTCCAATTTAATATATAACGACCTTTTTCCACGCAAAATAAGTTGTTACAGTCAAATTTTAATTGTATATGTGTAGTGGCATTCAAGTGACGCAAGATTCTACTTAATTATTTGACTTAAGCATATAAGACATTTTAACTAATCAAAATGCTAATTTTCAAACATTCAGGATTTCCTCTCGGAAAACATGATGTGATTAACGGCCAAGAAGGAGCATGGTGAGGCACATTGCACATGATATAATCTTGTTATTTAGCTTTGTTCGACTTAGGTTCTCATATTATTATCAAGTGGGGAATATATTAAATTAGTGTAAAAAACAATATGCGATATGAATTCTATAATAGTAGTCAAAAGAAAAACCTACTTAGTTATGTTGCAAACTCAATGTCTCAACGATTCATAAAATCTTGTTATACTAATTGAATGAACTATACTTTTTTGGGAAGACAGTATAACTATGTCTCTTTTCTAATGTTGCAGCGCCTCACGGTGTGAGGATTGCCCAATTGAGGAATGAGCAGGGAAGGAACTGAAAGAAGAGAAAACTTATATTTTGTGAAAGAAATTGGAGAAACTAAAAGAATGGAGAATTAGTATTTCGTGAAGAAAATTGGTTTGAGTCTTTTTGTCTAGGTATGAAAAAGCAACCCCTAACATTTTAAATATTTGGTAATATAGTCACTTTTATCGGGCTGAACTAGGAGAAGTAGATCTTCGAAACTTGAAGTGGAGGAGGTGTTTTGGCGTCAAAAATCCCTTGTGAAGTGGATTAAAGAGGGAGAAAGAAACACGAAATTCTTCCATCGATCGACGTTGACAAGAAGAAGGAGAAATAAAATCACGATGCTCAAAATAAATAAGGTGTGGGTGAAGGACAATGCGGCTTTAGAGGACCATGCAAGAGTTTACTTCAAAGGCCTTTTCGAATAGGATGATAGGAGAGGGGGTACTCGCGGGTTCGGCATATCAGGAAAAACTCGATGATGAGGAGCGGGGAAAATTAGGCCGAATGGTGGACATGGAGGAACTAAAATTCGTGGTTTGGGCGTCGCATCCTCTCAAGGCCCCAGGGCTGGATGGTCTGCAAGCGATATTTTTTTAAAATATGTGGAGCTGGATACAAGAGTCGCTTCTAGAGTTCATGACCGCAACATACAGAGATCGGAGATTTGATGAGAATATTTGTGAGGCATATTTATGCGTTATACCTAATATCCCGAATCCAGTAAACATCTCTCATTTTCGACCTATTTCGTTATGTAATGTCATTTATAAATTTATAACAAAAGTATAGCGTTGAGGCTTGGAGATATTATGTCGAGGATTGTAGAGCTTTATTAGAGGGCGTAGCCGTGTAGTACCCAGGATAACATATTTTAGCTTCAAGAAATTCTACATTCTCTTCGCTCTAAAAAAAGAATAAAATAGGAGACACGATTATGAAATTGGATCTTGAAATAGCATATGATAAAGTTAACTGGGAGTTCTTAGAGGATACTTTGCGTCTGTTTGATTTTTCGGGAAATATTATTGAGCTCATCATGTTTTGTGTTAGAAACGCAACAACGAGAATTTTGTGGAACGGGGTACCACTTGAACCATTTAAGCACACTTGTGGGTTACGCCAAGGGGATCCGTTATCCCCGTACATGTTTGTTCTTTGTATGGAACGTATGTCGTATGTGATACAGGAGGAAGTGGAAAAGAAGAGGTGGAAGCCTATTGTCATGTGTTGTGGGGGTCCGAGAATTTCCCATCTCTTCTTCGCTGATGATATTATCTTGATGGGGAAAGCAACAAAAGATATTGCGTGCACCATAAATAAAGTCCTGAAACCGTTCTGTGATGTCGGGGTTAAAAATTAGTCTACCAAAGTCTAAGGGTTTTTTTCTCGAAGAGTTCGGGTTTGAGCTTAAAGAGACAAATCAGTGGGATGCTAGGATTTGAACAAACTTTCAACTTGGGAAAATACTTGGGAGTTAGACTCAAGGGCGAACTACACAGGCTGATTTTGCGGAGATTATGGACCGATTGCTTAAACGATTTAGCGGTTGGAAGGGTAGCCTTGTGTCGCTTGCGAGGTGCACTACGCTGATCCAATCGATCTCGTCCGCATTACCGACATACCATATGCAGTCCTCGTGGATTCCAAAAAATATTTGTGACCAATTGGACAAAATGAACAGAGACTTTCTATGGTTTACAAATATTGAACAAAAGAAGATACATTTAGTCGGTTGGTATCAAGTCATACAACCGAAAACTGAATGAGGGCTAGGAATTAGAACAAGTCGGGCGAGTAACGAAAGTCTCATAGCAAAGCTCGCGTGGAAAATACTAAAAGAGGAGGAGACGGTCTGGAGCGTACTCATTCGGATGAAATATTTACGAAACGCGAGTCCTGGATAATAGTCCAAAACCCGGGGCGAGTGCTACTTGGAAGGGAATTATGCAGTACCTAAATCTTATAAAACCGTTTCTTAGGTAAGGATTGGAGACGGTAAATCATGCTCCTTTGGGTACTATTTATGGTTCGGTGAGAGGAAACTCTGTTACGTGGTTCAACATATCGATCCCAACGAGAGGAATCTCAAGATTTGTGATGTTGTTTCGAAAAATGGGAGCTGGAGTATAAAGGGCCTTGTAACCGAAATTCCTATGCACATAAACAGGGAAATCCACAAATGCTTTGTGGTCTTTAAAGAGGGAAAAGTCGAGCTTATTTGGAGCAAAATCAAAAATGGCCAATTTACGTGTAACTCGGCGTATCGAGCATTTCATGAGAGATATGGGGAAGATCCGAGAATCAAGATCAAAAGTAAGTGGATTTGGAAGGTTAAACTGAACTCGAAGCTCCTTTATTAGCCCATAGATATAGATTGGCCACTAATCATCTCCGAAAAGCGAGGAAAATGTCTTTGACATCGATATGCCCGGTATGCGACGAATCAGACGAGACGGTGGTTCATTTACTCCGAAAGTACGAGCTGGCCCGTGAGGTCTGGGGCAATTTATTGTCCGAAACTTCACTTAAGGAGTTTGATCTAATATCGGACGAGGGCTGGTTGGAAAAAAACTTGAGCAGAATGAAGTTCGAGTGCGATATAATTCCGCATACTAGCTGGACGTTCATCTTTGCCGTATCAATTCGGTATATTTGGAAGGCAATAAATACTTTGGTATTTTGAGGAATACATGAGAACATCGATAGCCTCCTTTACCAAATAAAACTCATGAGCAATGAATTGAAATCGGAGAAAGGGCATGAAGAACCGAGATGGAAAAATAAAAATGGTTGCGACCAAAAGAAGGATGGTGTAAATTAAAGGGAAAACGGCGATACTAGACCCAACTTATTCGCGCTTTTGCGATGTTGTACCCAACCTTTGATTTTTGACCCCGCTGTACCCAACCTTTCATTTTTAAAACATGTTGTACCCAAACTAACCTTTCGGCCAAAAAACGTCATATTCTGATCTTGTGACATCAGCAATCCGATTTGCACGAGGGCAAAATAGTCATTTCATTTATTTATAATAAAAATTAAAAAAAATAAGAAAAAATAAGAAAAAACAAAAAAAAAACCCCTCCTTCCCCGGTCGCCCCCCCCCCCCCCCTCCACCCCACCCCCACCCCCACCCCCACCCCGCCGATTTGCAGCAACACCGCTGCAAATCGCGGTGAATCACCGCGATTCGCAGCGCTGTTGCTGCAAATCGCGGTGATGACCGCGATTTGCAGCCGTGGTGGCTGCAAATCGGCGTGGTGGGGGTGGGGGGGGGGCGAAACCGGGGAAGGGGGGTCTTTTTTTTGTTTTTTCTTATTTTTTATTATTATTTTTTTTATTTTTGAGTATAGTACCGGTTTTACCCCTGCAAATTCCCAATTTTGGCCGGAAAGTTAGTTTGGGTACAACATGTTTTAAAAATGAAAAGTTGGGTACAACGGGGTCAAAAATCAAAGGTTGGGTACAACATCGCAAAAGTGCAAATAGGTTGGGTCTAGTATCCCCGTTTTCCCTAAATTAAATGTGGATGAGAGTTTTTGCCCCAACACACTTCGAGGTGCAGTAGGCTGCGTTCTAAGAGTGGATACAGGGAGTTGGATTTGGGGATTAAAAAGGAAACTTATGAGTCCTACGATTTAAGAAACGGGGCTCGGAGCAATTAGAGAGGGGCTACATATGGTGTGGGATCAGAAAGTGCAACGGATAGTCGTGAAAACGGATTCGCAAGATTGTCTCAAGCTAGTTATGGGATCAAGCCGAGAGCCCTCACCATATGCGGAGTTGGTTACAAAGTGCCGAGAATTTTTACACTTTCTGTGGGAGATAGAGATGAGATGGATTCCCCGAGAAGCGAATGCACTCACGGATCATATGGCGAAGCTTGATATTGGTGACAAAGAGCGGATTGTATTTTTGGATACACCACCACCTAGTGCTATTAGCTTGTTAGAGGCCGATATGAACTAAGTGATTATTTTGTAATTCCTTCTTTACCAAAAAAAAAACGATATTTACATGATATATCCTGATCAAGAGATAGTATACCACCAAGTCTCGAAGACCAAATTAAGTGTTTATTCTTGCATGCCAACTTTATGGCTAGGAGTTACAAAATGGGTTAGTAAAATTTAGTATACAGTTAGTTTTAAAGTTTCAAACAAGCCGCTTATTTTATTTTTTATTATGTTATTATGAATTTTTGTGATAAGATATACATGATTGTTCATGATTGTCTCTTCTCGTGCAATTATTGGCGGCTGATGACGTTCTCAAGATTCTACCCAAATGCACACGACCTCTTTCAACATATAGACTATATAGATAGTATTTTTCTTAATTTCTCAAGTGTCTTTTTCAATGCATAACACCTCTATTTATAATTTACATTAAGAGGTTACTTTATTTTGAAGGTTACACAATTCAAATAGGGGTATTAATAGAATTTATTAATCTTTATGGTATTAAATATAGTAATTTGATGCATAGGAATTAAAATTTCCAACAAAATATGCGATATATTGGTTTCGACTCTCCCTTGTAAAAAATAGCGCTTCAAATCACAACCGAAACATTAATATGGCAACTTATAAATGTAAAATTTCCTCTTTTTATGCGTTTTTTTTTTGTCCATTAAATTCTTGGCGGACTATACGTTTGTGTTTTTTGAACTTTGGATCTTTTTATATATCTATGAAACAACATGCAGATGCACATATGATTGTATCTGACGTAAATCAGTAACAGTCCATTTTTTTTTCTCCAAACCCGTCAATGTGGAAGAAGTCACTTGAAAACCCGGTTACGGAGTTGTCGGAGGATTGCTGGTCGGGAATTCTATCTCATACTTCGCCATTAGACGCTGCAAGGTTTGCAGTTCTTTCAAAAAGGTCAAAATCTGCGGCAGATTCTGATATTGTGTGGGAGAAATTTGTGCCTATGGAATTTGTGTCGAGATCAGTTTCTCCGCCATTAGTTTGTTATGGCTCCAAAAAGGAGCTTTATTTCAGCCTATACAACTCACCTATTCTCCTTGATGATGGGAATCTGGTAATGGCTTTTCTTTCTCCATTGTCATTTGTCTTGTGTCAATTTTGTACTGTTTCTCAGTTGAAACGGTTACAAAGTTTAGAAAATCACTCATGTTTTGTGTTAATTTCGTGTTAGTCCTTCAAAAGAATGTTTCCAAATTTCTCCATTTGATTTCGAAAACTAACACGTCACCTCACCCATTTTTATATATGAAGATGTAGTTTACGAAATGATGATAAGAAATTGGTATGCATCTTCATAATTCGGTGTTGAACTCTCTCTCCATGAAAGGATGGTAAAATAGAAACAAACTTCATTTTCATGAGGTCACAATATAATTTGGGGTCGTTAGATAACCAGACATCAATTAGATTTGAATTATAACACCTCTGGATTATGTCATTATCATGTTTGTAAGTCTTATCATAATCTAATTACATTGCTTGGTAACTCTTACTATAATCTGTAGTAACCATAGCAGAGATAATATCGTTTTGGTAAATCTTAAACCAGCCGGCGTTAGATGATTATATAATCTATTAAAGATGAAAGAATTTATATAATGCCATGAATTTGGCTAGCCCTTATATGTTGTAGTCCTACCACATAATCCATACGAGTGCATGGGTTACTTGTGTAATTATTTCTATGTTGTACTTACATAACTTTAACAGTTGAGCTCTTTCTCTTATCTTTGATCATTGTCGTGGTTATTATTTATTGTCCTTTCAATGCAAGCTTTTTGTAGGCTGGTGAGTAGAGTAAGGATTTAAAGACATATACAGGGGAGTCATTAGGAATTTAAAGGTTTCGTAGAGAACTACATTCTAAACATTACATGTTCATTTCAGACTTTCAGTGCTCGTTTGAATGCTATATACTACGTTAAAGAATAGTGATTTTCAAATTAAATTGATCTATCAATTCTGATTTTGTTTCAACTTGCACGTGAAGGTAGTTTGCTATATTAAAATCGAATGTGATATTTGGCATTATTTGAATGTTATACTTATATGTTGAACGTAACATTTGTTACACAGAGCTTTTCCCTTGTTAGAAAGACTGGGAAGAAATGTTTCATGGTTGGAGCGAAAGGTCTTATAATTTCGTGGGGTGATAACTTCGATTACTGGGAATGGACATCTCATGCAGATCCAAGGTATGTCTCTCTCGCGCACACACACATATATATTTTTTATTTTTGCAATTAAGCACCATATGGTGCATATGCTTGGTCCCATTTTGCAGATTTTCGGAGGTGGCTCAACTTAAAATTGTTTGGTGGCTAGATATTAGAGGCAAGATAAAGACAGACGTGCTATCTCAAAAAACTCGCTACAAAGCTTATATGATATTCACATTAGAAAATGCATCTGGTCTTGACCTTGTGATGAATGCAGTTGTCAGACGTGTAAATTTTGTAGCTGATGAACTTGCTGAAGAAAGAACTAACAAGTTGGACCTGTATCAAAAGCCTGCGAGGGACAGATGTATGATATCATGGCAAACTCAACAATCGGTGCAAAGAGAGGATCGATGGATGGAGATCAAATTGGGAGAGTTTTATAATTATCGGGGAGATGATGGTGAGGTCGAGGCCCGGGTTATGGAGATTCGGAGTCTTAACGAAAATTCCGGTCTTGTTGTTGAAGGTATCGAACTTCACCTTGGACTCAAAAGTCTTCTTAAAGTCTGGTCTTCGTGTTGGTGTATTGAGTTTCTACCTTGGACACCATTGTCCATTTCGATTCTCAGATTAATAAGAAATGACCATTTTTAGTTCAAGAGATGAACATTGCAGATACCCATTTTGTAAAGTGTCATATCTAAAGAATTAAAACATACATGCACTCAACCATTTAAACAATTATTTCTGCGTGCTTTAGAGTTTTCAGTGGCTTCAAGAATGAAGGATGGAAGAACAACAACAAGTATATAATGTATATAGTCAATATATAGGATGGAATTAAAATGATTTAAAAATAAACTATAGGGATTTTTAACCACTCAGAATTCATATTTCAATTCTTATTCTATTCAATGTATAAGCATATCAGTTAATTTTAAAGCGCATATAAATTGATACACTTTTAAGATTATATTCTTTTGAAGTACAATACATCACATGCAATAATCTAAAAAAAAAAAGGAATTCAAAGCATTCAAAGCATTACTGAAAAGTTAAAAGTGGTTAACGACACACCATCATCTATTTATGATTCATTTTTTTACAACTTGATATGGAGCCTTTAATGTCCCGACAAAATCTATATTCTTATTAACATACTAAGCACAATGTTTACTTTTCGAGATTATCTTTTTGTATAAAAATTTAATTTTCTAAATCTGATAAAGATATCTTTTTTGGACAATTGGAGTGGATCTCGGCAATTGTTTGATAAAGGTCCTCTAATTCTACATTTTTCCTCCAAAATGATGTCCTAATAGCACTCCATGGTGTTCACTTATCTAGTCAGAAATTACATTGAACTAAAATACTAAAAAAAAAATCATTATTAGATTATGTGATTAGTTTGACTAATTATATCTAGAAATGATGTCCCATGTTCCAATTTTGCATAGCCAATAAATCTCGGCATATACCTCAAAAATGTAAAACTAATTTTAAGCCAACGTCTACATTATGCTCGGATCCGGTTTCCACCATTCGAGCATACATGATAAATTGGATCCGGATTCTACCGTTCGAGCATACAAGAGAAATTGGATTCAGTTTCAGACTTGGGTGGCTGATGTATGAGAAATTAGTTTATATAATCGTTGTATTGCCAACATGATGTTGATTCACATAAGATTCCACGTGTCCCATGCTACTCGATCAGAGCCTAAGTTAGTGATGCTTTTGGCTATTGGACTTTCACCATCTAGGGTGCAGCATTCAGACTGTTTCGCCTAGCAACACGACACATGTATTGCTCTCTCACACCCCCGTTTTCACGGTTTAACATGTTCCCATTTCGCTCGCCCCTACTACGGGAATCATTTTTACTTTATTTTCCTCTGGTTACTAAGATGTTTCAGTTCGTGAGGTTGTCTCTAGCCTGCCCATGAATTCAACAACAGTTTGAAAGGTTGCCCTATGCGGGGAAAAAAAATTATGCATTAGTTGTATTGGTAACATGGTGCAACCAACGATTCAGATTTAATACAAATTTAAGTTTTTCTATAAATTATGAAATAACCACCCCCATCACCCCATCTCAACCGTGTATTAGTAGTGGTTGCACCACGTCAGCAATACAACAAATGCATGAAATAATTTCTCATATTCAAGAATCTCCGAATCTATGCTTATTTTCAACTTCTCGAAGCATTTCGTCAATTACTACGCCCTTTCTCGTCTCCAAGTGTTTGGACGAAGGGGTGATTATTTTGTAAATTTAAGAAAACTTAAATTTGCATTAAACTTGAATTGTCGATATCAGTTCAACAACGGTTGTATAAAATAATTTTCTACGTGGCGGGCACATAAAATTGGTGATGGAGATTACAATAGGAGACCCACTATACTCAAACTTTATATTACTCCTCCTAGCTGTAGAAGAATCTCTCCATTCTCCCCTCTCAACACGCAACCACAAACATCGCTGTGCAACATCAAATACAGTTATTATTACTCTTCAAAGTTCAATGAAATCAATCGAACTGCTAATTAGTCAAAATCAGTAAAGTTGTTGAAAATTGTAGTCAAAATCAAATGCAATAGTAGTTAGTAGTACAGTTCCATTCACAATGCAGTGCCCCAGGGATTCTTTCCTCTACAACGCGACGCACTGCGCCTGCAACCCTGGCTACCTCTACACCACCCGCAACAACACCTGCTTCCTCTTCTCGCACGCCGGCACGCCGGTGGAGCTCAACAGCGGCGTCGAGTCCGACTCGACCTTATCTTTCCCCGGCACGGTGTTCTCCTTCGATTCAATCACGAGGTTCACGCAGTCGCAGGCGGTGTTTTTAGAAGCCACGCTGGTGATGCTGCTGAGCTGGCTGGGGTTTTGCTTGTTCCTCCGGTTTTGCCCCCTCGGAAACGACGGCCGCTCGATTTGGTTCAGGATTCGGTGGTGGATTAGTCGGTGTGATGTGGCCTTTGCTACTCGGCATTGGTTGCAGGACCAGAGTCCGGTGGTTAAGCGGAAGACGGAGCTTGGGGGGACTTTTTCGATGGCCAGCTGGATACTGTTTGTTGGCTTGTTTGCTGCGTGAGTGACTAGATTACGTTTGCGTTTTGTCCATTTAGTGATTGGATAATCGAGAGTTGTTTGCTCCACGAGTAAATCAAATTACATTTATGTGTCTGATAGTTTGATAGTCACGTATTTGGAGCTTTGCGTAACTTATTCGATTGCCAGTTAGATTGTTTGCTCTGCTTGTAGCTCGGTTACATTACCATTACTGTGTCTAATAATTTAATCACGTGATGATTTGTAATTCGGCGACTCTCTATTTTGCATCTTTCGGCTCTTTATAAGTCTAATACGGGGTAAAATGTGGAGCTAGTATGTTACTGTACATAATCAGTCCATTCTGCTATATTCTGCAGGTTGCTATACCAAATTATCTCCAACAGAAGCGTTGAGGTGCATAATGTGAGAGCCACAAACGCGCCTGATTTGGATACTTTCTTGAATGACCTACAGTTCAACATTACTACCATTTCCAGCATGAGCTGTGCGAACTTGCGTGGCTTGGGCACTCTTGTAACAGGGAATCCTGCCTTCATTGATCACAGAGTAGTCCCGCTATCATCCTTTGCGAACTATTCTTGTCTCAATACCACCATGGGACCAACGATAACTCTTCAATGCACCAACTGCCGGCTTATCTGGGATGTTGCCTATGTTTCTTGGTCTTTTGTTGATCTTCCAAATAATCCAGCAACTGCCGTTGGCTTTCAGTTCAACCTCACTGCAGTGAACCATGGTCGCAGGAAGCATTTGAGTTTTGTCACAGGAACTGTTAAAAATGCCAGCAGTTTTGATGACAGGCCAATTACTTTTAGAGGGGCACAGCCAAATATATTAAAATTTAATTTGTTTCCTCGAATATACCGTAATTTACGTGACTTAAAGCTCATCCAACCACTGTTTCATGAGTTTCTTCCTGGTTCTTATTTTGGTGAGGCAAGTCAACTTCAAGGTTCACTTGAGAGCTC
This sequence comes from Linaria vulgaris, assembly GCA_948329865.1. Taxonomy (NCBI): domain Eukaryota; kingdom Viridiplantae; phylum Streptophyta; class Magnoliopsida; order Lamiales; family Plantaginaceae; genus Linaria; species Linaria vulgaris. The sequence continues at coordinate 83,817,497 of OX415253.1, forward strand.
CAACAATGGACTGGTCAACACAACGTTGTATATTAATTTCCTCTCCTCATATATCGTTGAGATTGACAATCGAAATGTTTTAGGACCTGGTGAGTCACTCCTCCTGATATTTATGATTTGTCTTCTTTTATTATCTTTTCGGAGTTGTGAAGTATGTATGATGTTCAGTGTCTCCGGCAGTATGGGTTTTGTTCTCATGGAAAGTTAACTCTTTTCCGTTGGCATCATTAATTGAATACTCCAAACATGATAATGTCATCCCTTTGCGTTTATTGTGATTTCTTTTTTCATCCAGTGTGGTTTTCATTGGCTGTGATTTTATGTTTTTTATTTTGTGATATTACGTTTTTTATGTTGTGATGGGGTTTATGGGAAGTTTACTTCTTAATCACATAAATATTTGAATACCATGCTACTGAATTATTCACTACTCCTTCTGTAATTTGATCACATAATCAAGTAGAAACACATATCTCTAGGTCTTTGAATAGAGGTTGAGCCAGGACTACTGGTTTAGAGATTGCAAGCTAAGCTTTGATGCATTTACAGATGTTATCTCCTCTTACTAGACTAATGGAGTTTTCACCTTGTTGTGTTGGGCGTACATTCAACTGTTTGGCATAGTATACATTGCTAGAGATTACTGCTCCTATTGATAGTAGTTTATTAGTGATGTATGAGTTAGAAAGACAAACAAACAACCAAGCCTTAAAATAAATTAGGGCAGCCTATGAGAACCAAATAAGAATGACGTTGAATCCATTGATAGTTTGATACTCTTTCTCCACTCATTTCATTTTAGTGAGGTATCTTCAGTTTGTTCTTTAATTTGTGTTGGTTTTATGTGGAGTTGTCAGATCTTCATTAATGATAGGTTAGAGGTTTATATTTGACATGCATGTTGTAATCACATTCAAATGACTTTTCCTTGGGAAACATCTAATTTCATCTATATTTTTTTTAAATAACTGTAGCTTCTTTTCTTATATAATTGTATTCGTCAAGCCAGAATTTACTGTATCTAAAGTGGAAAAGATGACACTAAGATAAACGACCATGGATCACGAAAATGTTTATCATGTAGGTCTTACTATGACACATCCTTAAACCCACTGGGGAGTACGCTTGGTGCAGGCAGAGTGATTTTTTTTTATTGAATTCTGAGTCACTATCCTTTCTAAAACAATACGATGAATCCTTGTCTAAACAATACCCTTTAAAGGTACTTTTTTCTTTCAATATTATGCACTTCACCCTAAGTTTGCACTTTTACCATATTTCACTCGCAAAAGATGATTTTACTCCTAGGTGTTGGTCTACTATGGTATCTTCGTGGCGTATCCTATGATGGAGGTTTAGGTGTAAGCTGCCTCAACTTAGTTACTAGGTTGGAGTGGATATTTGAGAATTTTAGGGAGTGAAGGGAGAAAAAAGCACCAAGGTTGGAAGCAAAGCTGGATTTATAGTTTCTCTTTTTTAAACTATTGTGTTCTTGAAATTGAAGGCCGTGCTTTTTTATTGTTTCTGCATGTAAGGGGTGGGGTTTTTCTTAAACAGTTTGGATTTAAGTACTCCATTCAGTAAACTTGATATTCTTTTCTTTTGCCAAGGATGCAGTGAGCTTCCTAGCTGATCTGGGTGGCCTCTATTGCATAAGTATTGGTATTTTTTTCTACCTCTTGGTGCAAGTAAGTTTATATATACGATCATATTTTCATGTTCCATTGTGTTTTAACTTTCCATAGTAACTTGAAGATCTGTAGTTTTTTATAACGGTTTCCTTTTATAGAGAATCATCTAGATCTGTCTCTGACTTAAGCCTGTAGCTTTTTAAAATGTATCATTGCGTGAAGTCTTAAACTTTCTAATTAATATCTTATATTTGACTCCTCAAATCCATGTTTTCCTTTTAGGAACTTGGTTATGATATTCTGCGGACATCTTTCAATGTCCAAACCCTCCTTCTCCTTTACATTTGAATATCTTATGCATGTGTTGCTTAAGGAGTTCTTGATAAAACATAGTTAGAACACTTATGTCTGCACTTGTAGCACATCTAGGTTCTGAGCTTAGGTAGACATGGCTGAGGCAATTTTGTGTGGTCAGTGCTAATTCTTCAACTAAGAGTGTGTAATGAATCAAACAGACAGTTACATGATTAAAATGAAGCGGAATAACAAGCTAAGTATGTGAGATTATATCCCACTTCACACTTCCCTGAAGTCCAAAGCCAAATAAAATTGAGAGAATCATGAATTGCACCACCTCTGGAGTAATAAGTACAGTCTGACTGGTATTAACAGTCGTCGATTTAAGAACCTGAAATATTTTTCCATCTTGATAATCCTAATGTTTCTCATTTATAGTGTGAATTCAGAATCAAGAGGCTTCGCAATGAGGATACGGTAATGAGGAATATCAGGAGTCGTCGGAAAGCCCAAGATCGCTGGGAGAAAGTGAGTTTTTGTTACTATATGCAAAACCAATAAAAACAGAAATTCTTCGGTACTACTTTTAGTATGAGTTTTTGAGCTATTGAGTAGAAGTTAGAACCTCTATCAGATATCCAAGTTGATCTGTTCTAGAGCAAATTAGTCATTGTTTTATCTTTTTGCAGTTGAGGAGATATGTGCATTACACGTGGGTATCCAACTTGTTGGACGACAACGTCATAAATGACACCAACGAGGTGTGTTGCACTGGCGTTAGGATGAAAACATTGCATCATAGTGGGTCGTCACGTAAGCGAAGACTGCCGAACAGAACAGATTCTATCGCTTTAAGCATAAAGGTGAATGTGCCTAATGAGGTGTATGGTTTATGCTCTTTGAGTCCTATCTTATCTTATCTTCATAAATTTAGATGGACATTAATTTAATGCATGGATCACAGCAGAATGCTGAGCCTGAGCATCCTAATACTCATGAGGTCCAATCTTGCTTAACTGGACCTGCATTAAACCTGAAGAAGGTATCATTTTCAGAACATAAACAGGTCAGTTCCCACATTGTTTTGATTAATTGTTCCATTCGTAAATACTGCAATGAGGTGCTCTGTGAGAGATTTTATTGGTATCATATAGTTTTTTATTGATATAACTACATTCTTTGTGATGCTTGCCAAAGCATAATTTCGTCTGTCAAATGGCTTCTGTTGAAATATTTTTCCTGTTTTTTTTCTCTGTAACCAATTGTTTCGCTGAACGTTGCTTGCCCGATGTAAAAATTTTTGTGATATCTGCATCCAGGAAGATTTTTGCCACAGAGAAGTTGAACCTAAAAATGATGAACGTGGTCTTTATTCACATCCAGAAAACCAAGGAACTAATGTAATTGATTCAGCTGATATCCCGCCACTCCCACCACTTGGTAAGTGCTAGAACTTCAACTTGGGATTCTGTTTGTGGTTTATGTAGCGGTCTAGCTTTACAGTTCTGGATTTTTAGATTTGCAGTATAGGCAGGACCTATCTTAAGGACTGGGTATGGCCTTATCAGTTATATAGGTTTTAGGGCTTTTAGAAAAAAGTAGTCTACATGGGACAACATAGAGAAGCAAGGTCAGAAAATCGAGTCGTCGAGATAGTAGTTTGTATATTATGTAAACTCTATAATGATTATGAACCACATATTTTCTTGAATGAAAGAGTACAAAGTAGCTTTGTGCAACAGTCATTTTCCAGTGAAGGTAAGTTCAATACAACTATACAAGTGTTATTACACGAACATTGTATACGGTATGGAATGCCCGGCTCTTAATAAACATTATAATGGAACACCGATTTCAGTTGAAAGGTGCATCATTTCTTGTGCCTATGGCAACTTTTGGAAAAATGAAGTGAGCAAGGATTACATTCTAGCCCGTGTACAAGAGGAGATGTAAAAAATTTATGATTAGTTTCAAAATGTGAGATGTAGCATATGGATACACAGGTCCGGTGAGTAGGACTTCTCAGTGTAGGCAAGTTTCAATCAAACGGGTGGCCGAATAAAACTTGGGTGTTATGATATTAAGAGATCTGGATGCTAGAAGTCTTGAGGAAGATACATTTCTCAATTCAAAAGGAGATCTGTGTGCTCACTGCTCAATAAGTCGTGTTCTGAATTTAGTTCATTTAGGTTATACCAAATATCTGGGATTAGAAGTTTAGTTGTCATTTGTTGTATAGATATTAGTCATATCATGATAATCACATCCATCTCTCTTGAAACCTGTCCAATCCACCTCCAAAGTTGGACATTATTGCTAGAAGGAAGTGAAAGAGAAGAATCATGTTGTATTCAATTGCTTATAGGAAAATATAACAAGAAGAGGGCAGCTCAAGTACCTCGAATACCTATAATATTACTACGCTAATTGTAACCTGGAGAAGTCTACAAAATTGGTATTCTGGCAATAGATTGATTGAGCTTCAAAATGAGATTATCAATTTCTTGTCTGTGACTGCTGTTGCTGAAGATATATTCTCAGAATCCACAAGGTTGAATTTGTTCTCTTCATTGTTCTTGCGTTCTCAGTATCCAATTTTTAACTCATACAGCCATCACGCCTCCCTCCATAATTTCACCTTTAAATTCAATGAAGGGATGCGAGAAATTGATTAGCAAGCCTGCTTTTCCATATGAGAAACTGAGACCTGCTTGTTTCTGATTTATTGTCATCTGAGTTTCTGGGGCTTTATATATTTACATTTAACAGCTTTCTGTATTTTATTTTATTTTGCAGAATTTGGGAGTTCCACTGAAATTAGCTTGATTGATCTTCAGAAAAATCTTCAAAAACTGTATGATTATAACGTAATGCTCAGGGAAAAGCTACTAGCGAACCAGGAAACAACTCGTGTTTCAGCAAAAAGGGGTTCCCCTTCCAAGGTGCAATGACACTTATAAATTGATCTTGAGGATGTTGTGATCTGAAAATATTGTTGTATATTTCTTCCTAATTCTCCAAGAAAGCATAGGGGCAGACTCATGGGTGATGTTGGAGGATCACTATGGTAGGCGGCTAAGTTAGTTCCACTATTAAGCAGATACTGAAATATTGAACAGAAATCGCGCAATTGTCGAGTATCACAGCAAAGATCTAGTGTATGTATGACAAGAAAGAAGGTAGTCTTATTATTTCATTATTTGGTTAACAGCAACGTGTAGTTTCTTCTCTTTTTTTTTTTTCCTCTTCTTTATGTAAGCTAGTTTGTGGTTCATTTCATTCGGGTGTTGTCTTAGCGGTGTTTGGTGTGTGTACAATTGAGATGAACTCTGATATGTAAACTTTAATATCGATGAAGTGTTACAGTTCAAATATGGGACGTGGCATAGAAACCACGAATTTATGTATGTTCTACATTACTTTATCCCAAATGAAGACTGGGATGGATATACTTGTTCTCTCTTAATTTCTCGATTTGTGTTGGGTTGCACGATGCACTGATAGATAACTTCAGGATTTTTCTGTTTAGGCTGCAATTCTTTATATGACCACCAGAGAACCTTTATTCAGGTATCAACAATGTAAAAGAATTACGATGGTGGAATAATAGTTGATCACTAATCGGAAACAATAGTTAATCCATGCTTCAGCCATCAAATGAAACTAAAATTTTCATGTTCCAGCTCGATGAATACTTCACGTATCAAGCAAGCTTATTGTTCAATGTGATACCTGCTGCCTTTTAATAGGTTGTGCAGAAAATGAGTTTCTCAATCTGAGATTTCTCTGCGACAGCTCAGTCTCTGATTAACAAAGAAAAGCCACGTCTTTGGAAAAATTATCAAAAGAGAAGCTTATGGTACAAAACCTTACATGTTATCTCGATACATATATACCATAACTGTAATATGTAAACTTGAGAATTAACATCAATCATCTTATAATTCTTTACATTTGCTCAAGAACTGGGAATTTTTTCACGAAGAAAGCACACAAGACCATTGATGCTTCGGGAGAGATCAATAACAAAAACACGAACTTGTATCCACTTCACACACTCATATGTAACTCTGGGGTTTTTAGCTGCATCGATGCACGTTTGACAATCCTTCATAAACAGTAAACCTTGACCAATCCTTCATGAACCGCAAACCTTTTTCCATGCCATTCAGTTTAAAACAATTCAACAGCTCAAAAAGCTGATCAGTATCTCATCTGATTATCGTAGATTTCAAAGCCTAATCTTGAGTCACCTGAATTCCGCTGTCCATTTTCTTCGTTTGTTGGGACTTGGATGCATGTGTTTCTCTTCGAGGAATTCCCAGGGCATTGGCAAACAATCTTTTGGCAGCTCCTATGTGTTCTTTCCTCAAACATTTTTCTTGAACATTGTTCTCCTTTCCGTCTTTGGCAGATCCCTTACCTGTAGAATTTGATGATTCAGGCACACTCAATTTGCCAACTTTCGACACTGCACTTGGCCTTGTATGTTTAGCAGATGGGAAATTCTTCGATAGCTCGTTACCGGAATTAGTGGGGGCCTCGTCCAAAAACTGGGTGTTGTTCAAATCCTCTGATGCTTGTTTGTCTGCCTTACTATCACTTAAATTGAGGTCATGATTCATCGCCTTCTTCGTTTGGCCGAGTGCATGAGTTATCATTCGGCGAGCGACCGCAGGATTGTGTCGTGGCCTCTGTTTTACCAGTCCTGTTTCACATAAATCTGCAGAAAAGATCCTTTGACGTGCAGCAAAATAAGCTGCTTCTCGTTCCTCCAGTGAAGTTTCTCTTGCACTGGTTTCCCTCTGGACTGATATAACCAAAAGTAGATATCTTCAGTCGTATATTATAAGGACGAACAATGAAGTTGCATATTAACAATTTCAATAAAACAAGCACGATGAGGCTGTGCCATATGAATGATTTGCCAATCTCAAAATATGAGAAAAAAGAAAGAGAAAAATGTTAAGAAAATTAACATATAAAATACCCTTCAGAATACAAAATATGCGCTTCCAACATCTAAAACAAAGTATCTTTCTTTTTTTCTAATTTCAGTCTATTCCCCCAGTATACTTACTGTATAGCTTGTTTCTATTCTGGTAACAAGACTCCTTAAAATGGAAAAACATACTCTAACTTACAATTTTCCATATCAGGTGCCAGGGTACAATGAAAAGCTAAAACCTAACAAAGAGGAAAACTACAATGAACAGCTGAAATGCCACAATAAGCTCATTGTTTCTAACTAGGAAAGCAAGTATCCAGGCCATAATATGGCACAATATCCTTTGAAAAACTAAACGACCCATGTGGCAAGCGAACAAGGGTTGGGGTCTTTGCCTGATCTGGTTGTTAACTCAGGTGGCAAAAGAAAACACTGCCATAATAGCATGCTATCCTTTGAAAAACTAGACAATCCAGGTCACTAGAGACCAAATTTCGGGTCAGTGCCACTGATCAGGTTGTAAAATTAAGGGGATATAAGAAAAACAGTGAGTACCTATAACAGACAATTAAAACCAGCAGTTTCAAGAGATCTTGAATATCAAATATTACTTGGAAAATAGCTCTTTAGTAAAGACAGTACTGCACCTTGGACAACTTCCTTCCGCCGTAGTACATCAAACACCATTGGAGATTGCACTTCATCAAACTGCCATAATAAATCACTCACGAGGATGGGAGGTCTGCAATTTAATTAAGCAAAAAATGATATTCAAGAGGATGTCCCATCAAAGTTACTGTTCCAGAAATCAACACTTCACAATTTATAGTTGCCATGTAATATTATCCACGCGCTGAAACGGGAGTGTTGCAGTCAAGCTGGAGTAATGAATAAAGTGAACCACAATATACGTGACGTAAAATTTTCTATCAACAAAACTAAAGCAAAAGATTATTAGGATAAAATACTTAATTACATAGTAACATCTGTATGCATAGAACATTATTTAAATCCAAATTGAAGAAATAACTGTATGCATAGAACATTATTTCAATCCAAATTGAACAATTATCTATATCATAGAACATTATCTTAAATCAAATTATACAATTATATAAGACCGTATACACCTTATCTCATTCTACTTTGACTAGTGTTATCATAGACATCACACACACCTTTCAAGAACCTATTACTCTGACTGCCATTTAAGGTACCCAGTTTTATTTTCAAAATTGGGTAGTTGATCATAATTCTTCAACAAGTGACGACAGTGAAGAGAAAGATGTAATGGTATCAAAATACTTCTTACTACAATAAGTGTCCGAATAGGCAGCGATGATGATGCAAAGGGTTTCAACTTTCTTAATATGAAGCAATCGGCCGCATCTTGGAACATTATTAAAATAAACACAGTAATCAACAGAACATATAAATAACAAGACAGGCAAACACCATGGAGGCATGGACGCAACTAAGTTAAGATAGGAAAAGTCTTCTAGAATTAGTATGAAGGAAAAAGACATAAAGACCTTTGTTCTATTACTGTAATATTTTCAAGCTTTTCTGTAGAAAAAAACAAGAAATTTTCATGACTTTCTAAAAGTATTGTCAAAACTAAAGACATTCATTACACTATTTCTGACCCTCATACCGACTGATTTGACACCTTAAACCCAAACCAAACAGCAAACTCAAACAAAACACAAACCAAACTGGCCCTACGTGGTAGTGATACAACGCATAGAGAGACCAAAGTAGGTTTATTTCAACCCCCTTAGTTTTGACCCTGGTGCAGGATCTGTGAGTGTTATATCCTGATCATAAATCTTGAGTTTCCAAACTTAAAAAAATCTTTCATAATCACACTTTCCTGAGGAGTGCGCAAAATGACTTCGCAAGTATGGTGCGAAAAAGGCATAAGATCTCAATGCACCAATGTGGACCTCACCTACGACATGCTCGTAGCATCAACTCAACAAATTTTATTGCCACCACTTAGGGCCAGGTTTTAGACATTTACTATATACAAGGTCCAAAATTCGGAAGAGCAACAGAGGATATAACCAGTCCAATTAAACAAAAAGAATCAACCGTCAATTCAACCTACATTGATGTCTCTGCGCAGCGCTCCAAAATTAAATGTCTCTCTTCTTCTTCACCAACAGATTCATGAGTAAATCTATCATGGTAGGAGAAAAGATTTGTGTCAACAAAAATGTGAAAATTGCTGTAATTCTACTAATCACAATTTATGTCCTCAAGAAAATCCCAGTAGAATGAGATCAATGACACAGCAACAACTTTGAAAGCAGAAGTACCCGAAAATGTCTGCAAGACGATGCACGAGCAGGCGATGATAGGGATTCATTGGCTCCAGCTCAATCACGCCATCTAAACTGCATAAAACATTTTGTTCTGCTAGAATTTTAAGAATGGAACTGATAATTTTTCTCCAAGGTCAAGTTGTGAAAGCTATTTCATTGCTTAATTTTTCTCCAAGGTCAAGTTGTGAAAGCTATTTCAGTGCTCCATCACGTGTGCAATGTAAGAAATGACAATAGAAAAACACTTGTACACCAATATTAATTGACAAAGAAAGATGGCCCAATGGATGAGTAAAAAGTGTTTTTCAAGCATAAGTAAGTTCTCATTGAAAGATAACAGCTTATATGAGAAAAAATTACTGAATGAGCTTCGGTCTTTCAGGGTTGTGTCATAAAGCCATAAATTGGCTCTTATATAGATAATAAAGAAAAGCACTGACATGAGAAAACTAGTAAGGAAAAGGGTCTTCTCCCATCTGAATATAAAGGCTGTGTCAACTCATGAACACTAGTTTTTTACATGCTACAAGGTGGTAGCAGATTCATCTTCCTACTCTTGTCGAGATTCTTAACTTTGAAAGCAGAATTTTTAATGGCATCTATAGGGCATTCACCAAGTTTACCTTGTATCATCTTGAAGAAAGTTAACCAAAGCTTCTTCCATTGACAAAATAAGATGTTTGCAAGGAAGATTGTCTTTGATAAGACAAGCCAACTCCTCAACCTGCATATACCGGCATTATTAGTGGAAGACCAAGGAAGGTGGATGTTATTATAACTTGAAAGTATCTAAACCAATATAAGAATCAGAAAACCGGTATCCAAGACAAATCATAACATGCCATGACGAAGTCTCTTAATCTTGTGATTTAACGCTACATGCCGAAGCTTAACAGTGATCTTAACAACGCGACATGACGTGTGCTTTGTGCAAGATAATGGGTTACCTAAGCCTCCTCTTGTCAACCCGTAGACAACTATCCGTCATCAAATTCCAAGTTCATAACTGTTTGCGGTATTGTAATCCTTACTCATTTCTCCGTCTCGTTTCATTCTAAATCCGGCACAATCAATACCAATAAAAATAATAAGGATATATATATATATATATATATATATTGTTTAATCAAGTCCAAATTCCGGCACGACACTGTACTATATTAACTTCAACTTCAACAGGCATTGTACGTTAGCCGACCTCAAATAATAAGGTTAAAGGGTGAGATTGTTCCAATAACCTACTAATCTCTTTCCACAATAAACCTCAATTGCTCGCGAATTATGCGATAGGGCCCAAATTTAGCATGAATTCATATTTTTAAAGCAGAGAAAAATACAGCATTCCTCTGAATCAATTCAAGTCCGCACATATACTAAATTACACCCGTATTTAATACATAATAATAGTTATTAAAAAAAAAAAAAAAAAAAAGAGGGCACGAACCATTGCGAATTGCGTGATACTCATTGTAAAAGATTCTTTTGGTTTGAGTTCGGGATTTCCGCCGGCGAACTTAGTTAGCTTCAGTTCCACGCCTCTCTCTCTCTCTCTGTGTAATGTGCCGTACGCCTCTCTAATGACTGTGTCTGTATATATATATATATATATATATATCCAATCACAGGATAACCAAATTCCTACTTGGATTGGATTGGATCGGATCGGATCCAGTTGTTCGATTTTACTACCCTAATAACAAATATAAAAGAAAATTTGCATTCTAGTCCCTACAAGTTCCGAGTCTTGCATAATAACCTCGTTTGAGACTTTGAGTCGGTTACTTGTGAGTCTTTGAAGACCAAATGTTAGTTGGTTTGGGTTAGTTACTTTTGAATTATTTAATTGCGATCATAATTTATCACTCTAATTCATAAAAATGTTTATCTGTTCGAGTTCTTTTGCAAATTTTGTAACTTATGGTAAGATACATAGATTAGAAACGCATAATTGTTGAATGCTAATATTCTATTATAACATGTATCGATAGCAATAACTAACAAGATGCATATATCAAGACCAAGTCATCGTGCAGCGGCTGCATATATTAATTTCTCACTATCACAGAGAGTGATAAAAATGATTAGCAGCCATTGAGTGTTCAAATTCACGGTTTCGGTAAATTAGTATATCTTTTCACAAAAATTAAAAACATAAATTCATAGTGTTTTTCTGTTTGATACTATATTGTTACCTTATATTTGTTTACATTAATCGATGAAATAGATAAATTGTTAAAAGCTAAATCTAATCGGGACTTAAGAATTACGATATAAATACACAAATAAATTCTCTAGTATGGAACTACAGCAAATAACACAACAAATACTCGCTAACCTTCAGCAATTAAACACCAGGAAAAAGACTATAATTCCCCAATAGGATTCAAAAATATCCAAAGAATATGAAGTAACCATTCTACACGAGAAGAGAATCATAAATGAAAAAAAAATAAAAAAAAATGTACACAAAAAATTGAACTCTATTGTAAACATTCAGCGGGATCTGGATTTACATTCCTTTTCTCAGTCTGAATTTCAATACCTAGTTGTTCAAAGTCCTTGCGCAACAAATCCACATTCTTGAATTGAATGCCCATAAAGCCAGCATCACGTGCCGCCTCAACATTTCTCAGCCTGAAACAATATACGTCAAGGTGTAATAAGTGAGAGACGGTGTATTATGCGAAATCTGGTTAGATTTCAACACGTTATTCCTTTATCCACCATTCTGATTTTGTATTTTAGTTGTATCAAACTGGTAGAGGTAGTGAGATAGTGGCATTGTAGCTGCTATGAAACACTTGGGCTATATGGGAAATTAGCAAAATTAACTCTCATCAGAAAATTGAATAAACAAAAAAAACCTGTCATCAATGAAGATACAACATGTTGGCTCCACCCTTAAGTGCTCCAGTATATCAATGAAAAAATCAGGATCAGGTTTCCTTTTTCCTGCAGTAACAATGTAATTATTACACGCGTTGGTATAATTCTTATATTCTAAGTCACACAGCACAATGAAATATTCCAACCATCCTGTAATGCAATGTTTGTTTAAACAAACCAAAATGACCAACGCATATCAGCATATGTTAAGTGTAATTTCTTCAATCATAGGCCTCACAACTTTGCAAGAAGTGAGCATCATAATGTAGGCACAAATTAGCTTGCACACAGTCTAATTACTAGACAACTAAATTGATGCGACTAGTGCAGAGGAAAACTCTATGGCAAAATACAAGCTGTACCCATTGTACATGAACAGAATGTCCAGGATAGGTAGGTTGAAAGTTTTAGCTTTTCCTCAATTATTTCATACCTGCAACAAACATAATATATAGAAATAAAAATTACAAACATAATGGTCTCAAGAGCTTCTTATAGAAGTGGTTATTCACACACACCAGATGGGATAATTGGTGGCAGCGTGCATTTCATATCCGTTTTCCTTTAGATCGTCAAGTAATTCCTTAACTCCTTCAATGTAGGAATATCCTTGTCTTACGCAGTTTTTGAGGCCTGTAATGCAGGGATAAAGTAACAGGAAAAATAAATAACACCACCAATAACAATAACAGAAGAAGAAGATCGTCGACTAAATTTTCAACTCCTATGATGTAAGAACTTTGAGCAAATGTGACCAACCTTCCATATCTACGGGCCTTCCATCTTTAAAAAATATTTGAGCGAGTTCCATCTGCAAAGACACAGAGTTTATATTTAAATAAGGTACTACGCGACGGGAGAGAAAAAATAGGGAGCAGAGAGACCTTTGATGTTATTTACATGATAAATTATTATTCAGATTCTACACATCAATTCATAGAACAAATAACTTAAAGATCAAGAGATTGGTGCCACAGCCCATATCCATGGAAGCCTGTGAATAAGAGGTGCCAAACCTACCCAAGACTTGAGGCTTTACTTTACAGGTTCCTAAACGTGGAAATCTGCCAAAACTTGAGCCTCGCCAATCACAGCACAGCGTTTTTTAGGAACAAAAGAACCCCCAATCCACAAAGTTCTCATTATGTTAGCCTAAATAACAGATGAGGTTGAGGGAATGATCTATATAAGTCTCTCTATCTTACCCAGGAGAAAGGTCCTAAGCAACATTAACATGGATTTCTTACTGCCACTTTACACACTAGCCATTCAACTTATCCACTAACGATAGCAGCATAACCAAATTGGGAGAAGCCTTTACAGTACTTGGAAGATCACTGAAGAATAACACTGAACAAACCTTCCAGAGGTCTTAAGTCCAAGTGAATCCGAATTTTAGCAGTGCACAAGGAACTCTTGTTCAACTGATTCGTGATTTTAACTTATCAAGTGTTTATACTTGAACTCCCTGGTAATGAAGAGGAAATACTTTTTCTTTCTTCCACCAAAACTGCTTTGGTCAGTAAGTTATAATAGGCTTCCGTCTAACAGAGGCATGTTACTAGATCCGATACAATGCTTGTTTTTGATGACTCAGTATAACAGAGAATTTTATGAGGAACCTCCTTACTAAAGCATGCCTTGACGGATAAAATGAGTTCAGTATTAAGATTTATTCTGCTGGTAAAATTTGATAGTATTATTTTCTAATATACCTCATTAATAAGACCCTTTTCAAACTCAATCCAGGCAGTAGGATGCTTGCTTTCTAGGAGTTCCTTCATAGTCATTCTGAACAGATAAATTCCATTCGAACAGAGGAAAGTAAATCAGAAAACAAGATAGATCATCCGTGAATGGAACAAAAAACCGGGGAAGGGGAAGACATAAAGATACAACGAAAGAATCAAAACTAGAGCATAGAAATTTTAATAATTCAAATTCCATCAGTGTGTGAGCTTGAGCTTAGTCCATTCTTCTAAAATTTCCTCCCCTATTATTTGATTCTTAATTTTACATACTTTGATATGAGTATTATGGCTAACACCGTCTGATGCCCCTAGTCACCGCATTTTCTGTCGATAAAGTATTTCATGCAACTGTTGTGTGCAACTGTTGTATTGCTTGCGAATACTCGGTCGGGATGGGGCGATGAGGTGGTTATTTCCTAGGAAAATTTAAATCTGGACCATCAATTGTACCACGTCAGCAATGCTAAAATAATTTTTCCTCTCTGTGCAAAGAAAGGCCATACTTCTGAAAGCATCAAGTTGAAGCAAAGAAACAACATATTATAGAAATTTTTTATTTTTCCTATTTTAGAAAGTAAAATAAAAAGTATTGATGAAAAGACAATTGGGATTAGTGGTTCCATTTACAATAATTTGAAGGCTTGAATGTGAAAGCTAAATTCAATAAACTTCATCAACAATTCGAAATATAAGGAAAAAAGAAAAAATAGCGTACCCGAAGAAGGCGGGAATATCGTGATAAAAGGGGTCGCGGACGAGTGTGTCCATCACATCGAAAAGCAGTATCGGCACCTTTCTCTCAGTCGTCATAACGGAAGCTGTCGATGCGGCGGCGGCGGCGGTGGTGGTTCTAAGAGAGAGAGGCGTTTCCTTTTTTGCAATTGAGCTGTATAGTGATACTGATGACGATGACGGCGGCGATTGCCCCAATTTTGCTACTACCGGTACCGGAATTGGAAAGCCAGTGAGATTACATCGCGAAACTAATAATAGTCTCATGATCTGTGCTGCCATTTGCAAATTGCAGTCCACCACACACGCAGATTCTCATGCTCGTTTACTCTTTGACTCTTTAATTAGTTACTTACCTCTAATTTTGGACTAATATAATAATTATTAATTATTATTAATAATAAATACTACAATTATTGCACCGACAAACTACAACCAAACTTAATGTGTATTTTTTTTTATCATAGTTTCTAGGCCAATATATCGGTTTATATTGTTTGTTCACCATATAGGAATTTGAAATTTAGAAAGTTAAAAGAAAATAGCCTAGTAAAAAGGAAAAAGGAAAAAGGAAAAAAAAGTGGTAAAAGTAAAATGTCATTTGCATCTTAAAACCATACATCACTTTAATTTGAGAGAGCTCAAGATATAAGGGAATACATATGATTCATTTTATATTTTATGAGGGTTTATTTTTCTTACTTATTGTTATTGGTGCTTTTTTGTCGAAGATTTCCATCTTTCCATCACAAGAGAGAAAAAAACTCTTTAATCTCTATTATCACGGCTCTTATGTTATCGTGTTTTGACTTATCACGAGAATATTCAAAGATCCTAACGGCACATTTGGTTGCTATTTATAAGCATTATTAATTGATTAGTAAGATATTATCTCACATTTGGATGGCCAATCCTGGGAGCCCGTCCAATTAGTTGCTAAAAGTGCATTTTCCCTACTAAACTATCTTACCTTACCCCCCTCAGATAATTTAATATACCAACAACCAAAAAAGCAAACCCATTTTGCACTTGCTTTTTAAAAAAAAAAACGGCTGCTAGTGGAGATAGTGTTGATTAGAAATTTTCATCCAAACATGTTACTAAATACAAATTTATCTATTAATTCAGTTATTAAATAGTATAGGTTTTGTACTCCTACTGCATCCAAATGCGCCGTAAATGAATTTGAGACTATAGATTCATGAATCAAGATCATTTCATCATTTCAAGCCGATGTTGTCCCTGAAGGCTTAATTTCTGAAGTTGGTGAATTACTGGAGACTTTGTTTTTTTCTCTTGGTACAACGGAAGGGCTAAACAGACCAAATATTAACAAAAACTATGTGTGGTCCACTCTTTCATAAACAGCTATCCAACATATGCCACCCTCATTGTCTTTTGGTGCAATTGTGGGGGGAAGTTATGCAAAGACATGAAGTCTGAACGAAAGGTTGTGGGCCTAAGTTGGTCATTATGTCAACCACGATGTTCGTTTGTCTGTAGTCATGTATAATGTCACACGATTGAAATTGTGCGGTTAGTTTGTGGCAAGCATCAATAATATGCTTGAATAGAAGAGAGTTTGGAGTATTTTTGTGTATGAGAGAGACAATAATTTTAGAAACAACAACAATGATGACTAGATCGTAGCAGATGCGCCTTGCTTTTTAAAGTCTGTAATAAATCCTTGAGATCTCTGCCAATGTGATTGATCCAAAGCCAAAATGTTCAACAAAATCGTGTAGCCATCCTCCACAATCATCGTGTATAACTCAACTGCATGCATTTGCCTCGAATTCTCTTTAGCATTGCGGTCCACATTGACCTTCATTACACCTGGGGGGTGTTACTCCATCTCAAAGCTCGGACTTTGTGGTTTGAGCTTGGTTGTTGTATAACTCATAGTTTAGACCAGACCATGTGTTCCTCGTGTGCAAATGTATTTATCCAAGAGACATTACTACGAGGTTGAACGTCAGTCCGTTCAAATGTTTTTCTATTACGCCAATGCCAGACTTCCCAATATGCAATTACACGTGTCGTTGATCACAATGTGTCCTCTGCTAATGTAGACTGATAATGCTTGAGGTTTCTCGACATCCAACAATCCAAAAGATTAAAATTAAAGAAATCAAGGTGATGGTCGCTCGGAATCATATAGATCCAAAAGTTCTTCACCCAGGGTAATCGCGAGGGCATGAGCTATGCTTTTCGAGGTGGAGTTGCATAGTGCACACGTAGGATCGTCTATTAGGTGGCGTTTTCATATTTGCTAATAACAAATGCAGTTAGTATAGAGTACCAATAATAAAGATTCTAATGCGTTGACGGGTCTGAAAATGCTAAACTAGATTCCAACACGTGCATGTGGGGGAGTCGGTAACACAAAGTGTATTATAAGCACTTTTTGACATTGATTTCACCAATGGTAGTTGCGAAGACTTTATTTCATATTTGTCTGATAATAATAACTCAAAGATTGCTCACTTTTTAGCATTATTACAGATGTCGTGTATCTCGTTGTCTTCTTAAATTCTTCATTGTTCCTTGTTTTCATGTTTAAGTGACTCGAAGAAGTAGTTTTCGTAATTATGTTTGTATAGACCCTTTATATGAGGGTTTTGATGTAATCAATTTCTTATATGTAATGCATGAATTTTACTTATATATACATTCACAATACTTTCTAATAATTCATATATATATATATATACAATTTGTATCATTAATATTTGAAATTAATAAATGATATGAATTTTAAAGTGCTGCTGACATGAATTTCAGAAACCGGAAGTAAGTTTTTCATTTTTCAATAACCCCATTGAAATAATAATAATAATAATTCTTAAAAAGAAGAGAAACCATTTAAATAATAATAATAATAATTCGTCAAAAAACTAAACCCCCATTTTAATCAAAAAAGGAACGAATAGAAGAACATTGTATGAGCGCTAATCATCCATAATCAATCTGTGAACAAATTCGATTGAACGCAGGTGGAATTGAATAACACCTGTTAATCGTTGTTGAATTGGATCTTCGATTGGATTGAAATAGTACTTACTAGTAGTGACTGATGGTTTCTTCTTCTTCTTCGATTGTGTCTATTTCCCCAACCCCTGTTAAATTATGTTATAGTAGTAGTAATGGCAACAACAGTGAAAGGAGAAGGAGGATGAGCATTATTATTAGCAGCTCTGCCTGTAATTTCCCTATTTCGATCAATAGTGCATCAGCAGCACAAAGAAAGAGAAGGGTCGGTTGTGCTTGCGTGGCGCCGCCGCAGGACTTGGCACTACCCAAATCTTCTTCTTCTTCTTTTGTAAGCTTCGCTTTTTTTATTTGTTGTAGTATTTTTCAGCTGTTGCAGTTTCATTAACATCACTTTTTAATAATTGGTTTGTTCTATGATTATGCACCTACGAGTTGGAGATTATGTATAAAACAAATAAAGGCGTGTCCTTTCTAACAACTTAGGTGTTCGATGAGATGGAAAATTCGATAATACGCTCTGAGTGCGAATGTATTGGAAGAATCCAAGGCACGGCCTATATTTGTTTGCGTTAGTATGAGAATGATGTCTTGTTGTGTTATGAAGTTCATTAGCCACCTCCTTTTGGATTGTCGGTCTGGATTACGTATGCGTATTAGTTCATCAATTCTTATCTTATATTATATATATGCTTGTCTCGGCTTTGGCTGTATCACTATTTTCCTGGCTATTAGGTTCTACAATTTAGATTTTGATCTCCGCCGTTCTTGGACACGTTACAATAGAATATTAAGATGATAGGAAACACCAAGTATTGAATTAATGTCTAGAAGACGGAATCAAGGGCATTTTGGTTTATACTTTGGTAGCCTCATGAAGATTTGGTGTTCAATGTGAAAGTTTCCTGTCTGTTCAGGGTACTCATATAACAAAAGAAAGTGGTGTTCACATGACAGTTGTCTTTTATTTTGGTCAGAGTCCTCATAAAGCACAAGACTTGGGCGTGGCAGAGGAACGGGGGGATGATTCAGATGTACTTATTGAATGTAGGGACGTTTACAAATCCTTTGGAGAAAAGCACATCTTAAGAGGTGTCAGCTTCAAGGTACTATCTATCTATCTGTCTTTAGATTTGCTTACCAGTTATTCCAACACATCAAAAATGTGCTTAATCATAATTCTGTGTAAGGTGAACAAGTTGTTAAGTCTTTTTGTAGATTAGGCATGGAGAGGCTGTTGGAATTATTGGGCCATCTGGGACGGGTAAGTCCACCATTTTGAAGATCATGGCTGGGCTTCTTTCTCCAGACAAGGTAAATTTCTGGCACATAATCGAGTTGCAGTTATGCCTTTTAACAAAGTATGAATATGCAAAAATATTCTATCTTTGGATTATGCCGTTGATATTTACGTATTTACTATGGTTGATGATTAGGGTGAGGTTCTGATTCGAGGTAGGACACGGCATGGTTTGATCAGTGATGAGGAAATATCTGGTCTTAGAATTGGCTTGGTGAGATATGAACTGTTTCTTATCCATATTACTGCAGTGAATGCAGACAGTTCTTGAACGTCTTTCCCTATGTAACAGGTGTTTCAGAGTGCAGCACTCTTTGATTCCCTGACTGTCCGTGAAAATGTTGGTTTTCTGTTGTAAGATACTAACAAAATGCCTTTGGAATATTTTTTAATAGTGCTTTCTGTTGCTATGACTTAAGAATGACTGTTTACCAGATATTTCTGATTTTTTCACTCTGTTTTTCTTGTGAAAGATATGAGAATTCAAGTATGCCCGAGGATCAAATCGAGGAGCTTGTGACGGAGACTCTAGCGGCTGTTGGGTTGAAGGTCTGCAGTTAATAACCATCTTGCCAGGGCTAGTTTCATTCACCTTATTAAATATCATTACTTATTAGCTGCTCTAAGAATGCAAATAATGACTGGTCTCGATCGTAAATAATGTCTGCGATCGGCATAACAAACTAGCTTCACTAGGCATATCGAGTGTGTTGCAGAAGCAAACTCCTAGAGTACTTTTCGCCCTGTTTTGGCCTATTGTTTCAAGATTCTATTTTTGAGTCTGGGGGGGAAGAGGGGAATATCATAAACGTGCTTGGATTGAAAAGAAGAAATGTAAAATATTGGGGGAAATGTGAATTAGTCGAGGTTTTGGGTGTCTGAAAATAAGCAGATATATCTGAAATTGTTGCAGATGTTGGGGTGGTTGGAAGCGTATAACGTTTGTTGAGTTCTTTTTTGGGAATTGATATTATGAAAATATGTTTGCATGTACTTCTGGTGTTGATTTATGAGAAACATGCTGGCGACACATGTTCTTTTTGAATATGATAAGTTTAATAACTTCAAATCTTGAAATTTGGAAATTATGAACCATATAGAAACTATAGATGCCTATGATCTTAAATTACTTAGGGATTAGATCATAGAAATCCCAAACTTGTTAAAAAATGTTAACAGCGGTCAAGGAATGAAGGCTCAGTTACGTAATATTTTAAGGGACCATGATATATAGTTTGAAAAAATCTGTTAAGTTTCCAGGAGAGTAGCATTTGCTAGGGACTGAAAGTCCTCAGTAGTGGATATTAACAGTCAAAGATCTGATATATGTGCAAAATGTTTAGTTACTTATTTCTCCTCGTAGTGATTTAAATGAATTTCTTTCAGGGAGTTGAGAACCGTATGCCGTCTGAATTATCTGGTGGGATGAAAAAGAGAGTTGCTTTGGCTCGTTCCATAATTTTTGATACAACTAAAGATGCAATAGAGCCCGAGGTAATGAAGTTTAATTGTTTTATCCAATAACTTTTCCGGTTGCTTGTGTTTTTATCTGAAACATTATAGCTTAATGTTGCTTATGTTCTAGCATTCTTGTTATTGAGACTTTTGTGTTTTCTTATCTGAAATATTAAAGCAGAATTTGCTTATGCTCTAGCATTCTTGTGATTAAGCTCTGTGTATCTTGATTAATGTATTCTTTGACATTAATATGCGACATAGGGTGGGAGACCTAGGAGGTAAGGGGGAAATCACTTTTTCTCTTACCTACCCACTTAAACTGTTTTGTCTTTGTTTTTGAAGTTATTGAAAAAAGCACTAAAGATGAACTTTGATTCTTAACTATGAGGAAATGATTGACTTTAATGTTATTGTTCCCACTAATTCAATTTCATTGGCTCTATAACTTCTGGTGTTTGGATCGAGATCTTAATGACTTTTTTCCAGGGATTCACTTTTCCATTACCCCTTCACTCCGGGTCTGCCAGCAATTGTTACCTCCTAATCCATGATTTGAAGATTTAATTTCCCTCCTGAATTCCCATCCACCTAGCTTATGATTGTGATCTATATGGGCTTTACAATTTCTCGATTGATGGTTATGTGAAGTTATGCTGCAGGTGCTCCTATACGATGAGCCAACTGCTGGTCTAGATCCGATTGCATCCACCGTTGTCGAGGATCTCATTCGCTCTGTTCATATGACAGGCGAGGATGCTCGCGGCAAGCCGGGGAATATTGCATCCTACGTAGTTGTCACTCATCAACATAGCACAATCAGACGAGCTGTTGATAGGTAGTGACTGGTTTCTTGAAAAATTATTTTAGTTTCCTGTTTCAAAAGTGAATCTTTTTCACCTCATTTCCTTTTGATCTGTTTGGTACTTTATTTTTTCTAATACTAATACCATGTCTAGGCTGTTATTTCTACATGAAGGAAAAGTTGTTTGGCAAGGAATGACTCATGAATTTTCATCTTCAACAAATCCTATTGTTCAACAGGTAAACATATTCCTTTTTTTTTTTTTCCTTTTGGTGTCCGACAACCAAAGAAAGCTAACTAATGTCTTGTACACTGAGGCAATACTTCTAGGAGAAAGGAGTTATCTATGATCTGACTCGTCGAAGGACTTTTACTAAGCATCTATTGTTCTAGCACACATTTCTCAAAAAAAATGTCTTTCTTCCTTTCTGGGAGTTACTATCTCTCGTCAGGATACTTAATTTTCTTCCCTTTTGGGGTTATTTATCTCTCGACTCAGTATTCATTTTACTTCTTTTTTGGGGTCATTTATCTCCTGGATATACGAATTCGTAGGTTTCTTCCTGAATATATGATTTTTCAAATGTTTGGCTCATATTAAGGTTTTCTTGGGAATATTGAACTTCGAACACTTTTGTTATTTAGATGGTTTTATTACTAATTAGCTCAATTAGGAAATTCAGAAGCTATTCTTATAAATTGAGTACTACTTTCAGTTTGCATCGGGGAGCTTGGATGGTCCAATTCAATATTAGCTGGGACAACTAAATCCATTCAGATTCTTCGATGCACAGAGGTTTTTGTTGAAGCATGATTGTTGAATCAAAAGGCATGTTTCTTATGGTTTGTTTGGATCTCAAGCCGAATATTAAGAGTGTGGAGCTGATGAACTTGAAGTTTACGCTCGAATGACTCCAAGGTTTTTATGCTGGAGGATCACAGGCAAGTCAAGTTTGTGCATTTATGTGCCCAATTTTAGTCATTTGGCAACAACACTGTACAACGTGATATTCATTCCATAAGAAATAAATATGTAAGGATTGATTGTACTTTTTGTCTAAACTGTGATATTCATTGAGCTTCATGCGGTTTTACTATGCGAATGCTCTTTCTCGCCTTTATTTGCTTTTAGGACATTAGGATTTAGGACACCCTCTCAGTTAGTTTTAAAAAATATGTTGATATTTAAACCATTCAACCCAACTTTAGCGGATAGATCAACTCATGGAGCTGGAAAAAGCAGAGAGTACTTTGTGAAAGGTGAACTACAATGATACCGATGTTTGATCAAATTACTGCAGCAATCTAATAAATCTCTGTCTGCTAAATTTCAAAAACAGTGTTTCTTATTTATACATTTAAATTACTTCCCTCTTTACAGCAGCAGCAGCAGTACTTTTGTAATCGGTATTTCCTCAACATTGTTCATGAAAAATGTTCGGAAATTTTAAAACCTGAGGGTTGTTATTGCGATTTTTTCATTTCAATGCAAGAATTTGACTGTTGGGATTGGAAAAGACAAAGTTATGTGGTGAAATTTTAATTTTTAAGGAGCAGGTCGACATGTAATCTAAACTTGATTATGTTGAACTCCATATTCCAAACTTCTTAAATCTCTCTTTTAGTGGCATCTAGAAAGTGAGGCGTATATTTTTCAAAGTTCCTTTTTGTTGGCATATAATTAGATGTTATTGGCGTCACATAAACAAGCATTTGATTCATTCATCAAAAAAGAAAGGAAGAAAAAAACCGGCATTTGATTCTGCTGCGTATTTAATTTTATGAGAGGAATCCATGTATATCTTCGACACGCGTAGGGAATATGTGCCAAACAGATTGAATTGTTATGACGTAATGTTTACAAAAGTTCGTAGTGCATATAGAATAAAGGTACGCAGACCAAACAAAATTAGATTCGCAGGGTCATCTAGTTTGATTTATAAATTTACAGCAAGTATTCTCAGCAGTTTATTTGTTTAAATTATGGATCAAATTTCTATTTTAATGTATGTTTTGATACGTTAAATATTAGAAATTTTCTGCAAGATTTTCATATCTTTTCATGCCTCCCAAATCCCAATAATTACATAGTGATAGTTACATAAGCTGAAATATGAACAATAATACTATAATAGCAACTGTTGAAAATATCAGTGCAAACTTTTGTCAAACTATAGCTGATTTAATTTGATTTCATAGTTGACACATAATAATGAGAGACCTATGTAGACTCGATTTAAGACGCTTAGACATCAACAGTACAAGAAACGGCAGCTCATAAATAAATACATGAAGCTACAAGATATGGCACAAACAACATACATTCTAACAGTACAGGAGAATCTAGCTAGTTACACAAACAAACATCACTCACTAAGGCTTAGTCTGCAAAATGTAATTTCGCATCTGAGAAGAGCAACACAGAGCAACAACCCCTACGTAAAAACTAACAAAAGCACTGATACAAAATACCCAAACCGAAATCAATCCACTCTCATTTTCCCCCGCAAAACTCCTTCCATGGATGCCTCGCCCCTCACATCCACCATCCGCATATGACTCCAAGCACAAATCTGGATTGCCGGCAAATGCTCCAGGAAATTTCCAGTACCCCTGCCTAGTAGGGATAACCCCAGAAAGACAGTTATACGACAGATTCAAGAGAGTCAAGTTTCCAAGACTCGATATATTTTGCGGGATAGGACCAGAAAATGAATTATGGGACAAGTCGAGGACCTTCAAACTCCACATCTTCCTCAGACCTACTGGGATTTGACCATCAAGAAAATTGTATGACAAATTCAGGTACTGCACACCCTGCAAGCCAAAGAGACCGCCTGGAATTTCTCCACGGAGTGAATTGTAGGATACATCAATCCCTACTGCGGTTAAAAGATCGTAACTGAAGCTTAATCCAGTTTTATCAGCAATAACCACAGTAACTTGTATGTTCAGCTCAGCGGACGA
Organism: Linaria vulgaris; assembly: GCA_948329865.1. Lineage (NCBI taxonomy): Eukaryota > Viridiplantae > Streptophyta > Magnoliopsida > Lamiales > Plantaginaceae > Linaria > Linaria vulgaris. The sequence goes on from OX415253.1 coordinate 83,841,587, forward strand.
AATTAACGGCTGACTAACGTTTGCTCTACTAATATCACCGTGGTTGAAGTTTGAACTGATATTGAAGTTACCATCCGGTATGTATCCAGAGAACTTGTTAGAAGACAGATCAATTGTTCGAATGGCTTGAAATGTGAATAGCCAATTGGGAAGTGCGCCATTGAACTTGTTATTAGAGAGCGACAGAAACCTAAGGTTGGACCATTTGGTTATTGCATCATTTAAAGTTCCCGACAGATTATTTGAGCTCAAATCTACGACTTCCAAAGATTTGCATCCTGCCAGTGTGAGAGGGATTTCACCTGAAATCTGATTGTTGCTTAGAGACAATACCCTCAAACTATCCAATGCATCGAGCTCTGGTTGAAGTTCACCAGAAAGATTGTTGTTGTTCACCAATAGTGCTTGTAACTGGAAGCACCCAACAATATTCAGAGGAACTGAGCCCGATAAAATGTTATGCGACAGATCTATCACTTGAAGATAGGTCAAGTTTCCAATCCTCTCGGGCATTTCACCGGTAAGAATATTATGGGACAGAAACAAAGCCTGCAAGCTTTTTAACTCTGTCATTGCTGTTGGAATGTCCCCGCTAAACTGATTATGCGATAGATCAAGAAGTAAAAGCGCAGACCTCTCAGGTGCCTCGATTATATTTCTCGGAAGGTTTCCTGTCAATTCGTTGAAACTCAAGTCCAACACAACTAGTTTCTCCGAAAAAACTAATCTTGGCGAAATCCCATATTGCAGGTTATTGTGAGACAAATTAAGTTGCCTCAAATTATGACAACTAGAAATACAAGCTGGTATTCCTCCCACAATCGAATTATTAGCTAAATTAAGCGTCGAAAAGGATTCCATGGACGACAAAAAGCAAGGTAATGTACCCGTAAATAAATTGTTCCCGAGATTAAGATAAACCAATCCCTGGCGAAAATCGCCAAGTTCCCCCGTCAAGTAATTGTGGGACAAATCCAAATACTTCAACGACACTGCGTAATACAAGCTTTCAGGCATTTCGCCGTTAAAATCATTAAACCCCAAATCAAGCTTCTCAAGTTTCAAAGAGAAGTTCCCAATCCAAGAGGGAACTTCACCACTAAAACCATTATGGCTAAGGTCAAGCTCAACCAACTCATTTAGCCCTGAAACTGCTCTAGGAAATTCCCCATTGAACAAATTATAACCAAGATCCAAACTTTTCAGATTCCTAAGACCACCAAAGCACGACGGAACAAACCCGTAAAAGGAATTACGAGATAACACAAGGGTCTCAATGAATGAAAGGTTGCACAAAGAGGAATGCAATTTTCCAGACAAAAAGCGGCCGGTGAGATTCAGACCGGTCACATGGCCATTAGAGGTGGAAATAGAATTATCCCAGGTTGTTGAACTGTGTAAAGGGTCTTGTAGTTGAGATTTGAACTCCAAGATTGCAGCTTTATCTAATGGATTTATATTTATACCAGCAAAATCATCCACCTCCACCATGGTTCTAACACCATTATTGTAGTGATAATAATTACCAGATTTCAAAGAAGCAGAAAATGCACAAGGTAGGAGAATTAGTACTAGTAAAGAAACAAACACAGAGCTTTCAATCATTTTTGTTAGTTTCTTTTTGCAATCATGGAGGAATTTGAAATTTAAAGGGTACCTGGTGGTGTAACTGAGTGAGCTGAAAGAAGGGCATTGAGTGTTGAGTGGAAATGAGAGTGGGAGAAATAAAGAGAGAGAAAGAGAAAGAGAAAGTGAGTAGCAGACATTCTTTCTTGTTTCTTGAAATGTTCTTTTTACAAGTGGGAGTGAAAGGGAGGGTAAAGATATAAATCAAAGGGAATATTGTCTTAAAAGTAATTATTACTAGGGAGAATTACACAAACTACCTTTGAACTATGGAGTAACTATACAAACTACCTTTCATGTTTGAGAAATTATATAAACTACCTTTACGACCAATTTTTGGAAAATATTATTAATCTTTTTTGTATGTAAATATATGCTCCTCATTTATTTTGCACAAGAAACAAAACATAAATCAATATTGTTGCATTAAGCCTCATTTGTCTAGTTTAAAAAGAGAAAAGAAATTAAAAATAAATAATATCTTCAAAGTAAAAATTCATTGTCTGCATATTTTAGTCTCTGATATGATTTCAAGTTGCAAGGTTGTCTTAGTAGTTTTTTTTTATTGACATAAGGGTAGCTTTGAGTAATTTTCTAGACATGAGGGGCAATTTGTGTAATTCCCCATAATTCAGGGGTAATTTGTGTAATTCCTCCTTATTGCTGTTAAAAACAACATGGGTAACCGTGTGCTTTTTAGTTTAGTCCATTTCTTTCTTTTTCAACTTTCTTTTGTGTTTCTTTTGCTTTGCTTTGCTTTTTTTTTTTTTTATTTGGTTTAGGGATGAGAAGATTTGTTTTTGGAATAATTACCGCCACACTCTGAGATTTGAGAAGATTTTTCTCATTTTCAAAACACAAACACACAATTAAACTTTTTCACTATAAAGGCATGAGCATGTATTTTTACACACGCATTAAATAATTTTACGATACCGAATTTTTTTAAGAGATAATGTGATATGGTATATTTTTAGTTAATGACCGATTTTCTTTTTAAAAATTTAAGAATAAGTAATAACATTAATTATATTATTAAATAAAATCATTTTAGTATATTTTTGTAAATTCTGTCAAACAACTTAAAAATAAAATGTGATTTTTTTTTTACATTTCATGAATTCTCTTGAAACTTAAAGATGTGAAGTACATCCTTCTTATTCAATATTGCATCTAAATTCCTTAAAAAGTGTAAGTTCAATTATAATTTTTTTTATTTGGTTTAGGGATGAGAAGATTTGTTTTTGGAATAATTACCGCCACACTCTGAGATTTGAGAAGATTTTTCTCATTTTCAAAACACAAACACACAATTAAACTTTTTCACTATAAAGGCATGAGCATGTATTTTTACACACGCATTAAATAATTTTACGATACCGAATTTTTTTAAGAGATAATGTGATATGGTATATTTTTAGTTAATGACCGATTTTCTTTTTAAAAATTTAAGAATAAGTAATAACATTAATTATATTATTAAATAAAATCATTTTAGTATATTTTTGTAAATTCTGTCAAACAACTTAAAAATAAAATGTGATTTTTTTTTTACATTTCATGAATTCTCTTGAAACTTAAAGATGTGAAGTACATCCTTCTTATTCAATATTGCATCTAAATTCCTTAAAAAGTGTAAGTTCAATTATAATTTTAACCATTATTTAGCACTCGAACCCAAGTAATAGCCTTTTCCACCCAAGTAATAGACTTTTCATAAAGTTTAAGGTTAACATAGACATAAATAAAAAATAAGACCCGTATCGAACATCACATGACTCGTACGTGACGGTTTTTTGACAAAATTTAAAATTAATTTGGCTGGAGGACCAAAATGGAGGGTAATGTATACATAAAGGAATAAAATTGAGCAGAGTATACATAAAGGACTAAAACTGCATACTAGTATACATAAATGACCAAAACTGCCAAAAACCCTATAATTCTACGAGGGGGAATTTGTTAGTTGAGATTTATGTTTTTCTCTTTTTACCTATACACTTTATATTGTGTGTTTTTTAATAATAGGCTACAAAAACATATAATATGCTTTTTGTTGGCTAAAGACATAGTAAATAGGAAGAGAGATGACAAAATTCAAGTTAAGGTTTCTTCAAAATTTAATCTCGATTGACTATCAAATAAGAACTTTAATTAAATGGGGTCGTTTGGTTAATCACTATATGACCTTATATGGGTTTTTATATGGGTTGAATAGTGCTTTTTGTAGCTTTGGTTGTGCATTACTAATTCAGGGTCAATCCACCTTAATATGACTGACCCGGTTATTAGTATGGAATATAGTAAGGAGCTCCTCCCATCGTTTTCGTAAAGTGACTTGAATAGTTAATTGCGGCGCTTACAGGAAAGACATATATGTCCCTGAAATTACGTGTAAAGTTTCTAACATAACCCTCTTCCCTGTAACATTGCTGTCACCTACCATTTCATTTCCCTCCCAAATCGACCTGAGCCCATAAACTCTAAAAAGATTGCCCAACATTACATTCCAAATTCTTGTAGAAAAATCATTTGAATTTGTGTCCCCAAATCTGAAGACCCCGTAAACCCTAAATCGCTCTCATCAGGCCAATTGCAAACATCTGCGCTGCATAATCAGGTAATTCCTCTAACTGGGAAATTTCGATTTCTTGTTATTTATTAGTGTTGACTCGATTATTGAACTAATTCGCAAACCTCAATTTTATTTGTCACATTTTTGAATCCCTATTCTGAACAACCGCGTGCAATAATACTCCAGCCCTTGCTTGTTTTGTGAGGTAAACTTCTTAATGATATAATTCTTTTTTTTTTTCAATTGTTATTACGTATTACATTACAAACTCGTTTTGGTCTGCTAAGATGGCGATTGACTGTTTTTTTTCTTCACACGGTTGTGCATTGCCAGGACCGATTCTCGAATTGAAATGAACAGGTAATTCATCCTCACTCGACAACTAGTTACGGCTGTTGAAAATTTTGTTATTTTAAAAGTTACCCTAACCGCATCTTATTTCCTTGCATTTAATTGCAACTTTTCGGTGGCGGCGTTGGACATTCACTGTAAAGAATCATTATTCAGGTTCAATCAATTTTGTAGGTAATCTCTATGAAACAATATTGAAGCCAATTATTTGAGTAAAACTCGAGTATATGGCTGGTCTATATGAGGTTATTATTCATACGTCGAATAGTTGGACTATTTGGGTATAAAATGTTGGTTTTGAACACCGTTACGAGCAATGCTCAATGCATGCTCTTATTTATAGATAATAGAGAATCACCCCACATTGATCATGCATGCTAGATTTGATTATGATGATATAAGAGGCAAATACTAGAGCAATGTAGTACCAATATGTAGACTTGAAGCAACCACACTCTTTAAACTGCGTTTGTTAATTGCCTCATCATTTAAGTCATATCTGGTAATTAGTTTTGAAGTGAGTCGGAATTAATTTGATTGTAGAGATGGATGGCAAGTAGTATCCGTAGTGAGGCAATGACAAAATTTTGTGATGCCATTTATATTACTTATGTATCAGTGCTACTATGATTTGCAACTTAGCATCTGAAAATAGCAATTCTTGGCTTGACAACACAGCAAAGCTCCTTTCTAATCGAGAAATTACATTGCTTGCCTAGAAAAACATTTGTGCATAAGGTTGATTATAATTGGGTTAGGAGGTTTATGTAAGATTGTGGCATATTGGATGAATGAAGTTCTTTTCTTTTATTATTTAGAATGTAATCAATAAAACATGGAAATTACTTGATATGCGTGTTTGATATGCGTGTTTGGTATTGTTAGTTACTTCGTCTAACATCCCATTTGGTATAACGCATATCAAATACGTGTATAGTACTTGAATACCAATTACTCTTTATTTCCATTCTTTAACAGTTCGATTTAATTAGGAATCTATTAGGGAACATATATTTCCGCCTGAATGTACCCAATCTTCAAGGACTTGTTCATTGATTTAGGGGTCCGATGTCTACCCTATGGGGCGTCACAGTACATAATTGGTGCCGATTAACATCGACGGGGAGTGATAACATCGAGAGATGGTGGAATACAACGGGTTCTATCGAACTCTATTTTATGAACTATTAACTGTTTTTGTATTGTAGTCTAAGTATTCTCTAACGCGGCATGACAATATCAATCATGTGGTTATTTTCTGTTGTTGTTGTTTAACGAATTTGAAGTTTATGTTGTTGTTTAAGTACAAGTTCTGTTAGGATTAATACAACCAACCATCCGAATAGAAGAAAATTTTCTTTTGATCTGTTCCATTAATTTTCAACAAAATGTAGTGTTGTTCTGTTTCACAAAAAAATTGACATCCGTTTGCAATAGAATTCCAGTATTTTTTATTTTTGAGTTTTGAAGGCAGTTGATAAGCTAAAACTAGTTGTTTGGCTACTAGTAATGAGTGTTGTTTTTGTTTTAACTATTTAATTGCCTAATTAAAAGACTTAATTATATATGTCATAGTAAGCTGACTTTTCTAATGTTGTATAATTGCTGAGAAATTAAACATGTTAAATAAAGTTTTGTGTGTATAAAATGAAACAAGAGAGGTAAAGCAAATGAATAATACATGAAACTCCATAAGATTTATGGAAAACGCTGGGAATGTAGTAGAAAAAGGATATAAACAAATAAAAATTACGAATTGGTTCAGGGAGATGATAAAGGGTAAAATAGACTTTTGGTTAGAATTTTAGTTAAAATGAGTGAGTACAATTGCAACCAAAGAAGAGTATAGCCTGTGGCCCACAAGTGATAGATGAGTACATTATTACCAACCAAAGTTGTTATAATCTTGAATAATAAGGATCATAAGAGGTGCTAATACGAAAATGGCTAATAGGTCATATTGCAACCAAACGTGCTCATTGAGTTCCAAGGGTTACAAGTATTTTTTAGGTGTCGGAACGCCTTGCCTGCTCCACACTGATAGTTTTATTTATCAAGATTTTTTCTATACCTTTCAGATCTCATTTCTTGCCCTTACAATTATGGCAGAGTTTCCTATTTATAGAGGGTAATTATTAAATATAGCTGTAATTATACATGTTCTCTTTCTGACAGATAGTTATCATCCTTATGCTGATACTTACTTCATCATGCTTCCTTGGCTGACATGTGGTTCATGATAGCTGACTCGGATTTCTTGTTATTAAACACCTAGTGTTATCATGCAACAATACTGGTATATTCTTCGCACATTTGCCTGGCTGACAAGTGGTCTATGATAACTGACTCGGATGTCGTATTATTAGCCACCTGGTGTTTTCATGCAACAATATAGTTTAAGTATTTATTTGTCTTCGGGCTTATCTCTGATTAACCGATGTTTAAGAAACACTATCGGATAATGCCAGGAAGTATCGGAGAAATGCCTAAGGATAATTGTAATCACGTAAGGTATCATGAAGTCATCTAAGCCTCGGAGTACCTCATGGATTTTGTATCCTGTTCACATTCTCTTATCATCGTTATTTAAGGAGAGTCTCTCGGATCATCTAAGTCCGAGGGCTACTTCCTCCGATGGATACATTTTCGCATTTCCGAGGGTTACCTTCATATCGTTCTTAAGGATAACTCCTCGGATCATTCAGCTCCGATGACTCCTTTCTGGGAATGTGCTTCAGAAGGTTTCTTTCATGTTCCCCTGATGGTTGTAATTTTTATCCCTCGGAGAAGACAATTCTTCGGGTTTACAAACACATTTGTAGAAAACGAAGATTCGTATTTGACCAAAATTAGTGAGAAGAAAAAAGTAATTATTAATTACCTTAAATAATTATATGATATCTAATATAGATGCCTTTTTCCCCTTGATCAACATTTCTTCAGATGTTTTATATGCAGAGTATTATATCGGTTATCAAATACACGACATGCTTTTTACCTAGCTCTTCATAAACATCATTGGTAAGCCAGTACATTCCATTTACATTTATATCCCAATTAAAAGTATTTTTAGATTTATGAAATGCAATTTCACTATCCCAACATACTAAAAAGACTATGATAAATAACTTCGTTGTCAAAGTTTATCAATCACAATTTACACATGATAATCGCTCAATAAACTTTCAATATTTTCTAAAACTATTCACATACTTTTGAATCCCCACGACTTTAGCATCCAACATGAGTCTGGTGATTTTGTAAGGCGTTAAGACCTTTTACTTCAAAATTGTAATTTTATCAACCGCTACTTGATAATAGAGACTATCAGCAACATTCAATAGATCTTATTAAAAGAAACAGCCTAACAATAAAATGTTTTGCAACCTGTTATTATCGTGTAAGATATTTAATATTTTTTACCGTGTGCATTTTCTAATTTTATAGATAGAAAGACCCATATCTGCAATATTCGAGCTTTTTCTTCTTCTTCAAAATGCATTTTTTTTAAACTTGTCTTCGTGGTGTTTGGTAAAGTACATCTACCGTCGTAGGAAACTTCCATACGATCCATGAAAAAGATAAGTTGTTCAGTTCAGGTTGTTATTTTTCGATGTACATCTTATTGTTATTGTAGCATAGCGATATAGCGATATTTAAATATCATCTCCCTGCCAGGAATATCTCATTTTTAGATTCATCATTACTTATAACATCACCAACTATATTATGTTTTCCTCATAAAGGTTCCATCAAGGTCTCTCCAAGTCTTGTTTTTTGAAATCACGTCTTTATTATATTTTTCCTGACTATTTAAATATTTTCTCATAACCTTAAAAATAAATAGGTACTAGGCATTTCACACACTTCTCCACATTCGAAAAACCACCAACAATATGTTGTTTCAATCAGTGTTTCAGAACTGGACCGAACATCGACCCGGCAACCTTACTGATTCAAGGTTTGATCGGTTTAACCGATTAAATCACTGGTTAGACCGGTCAAAGTGTATTTCAAAAAATCAAATAGTTCATCCTAAACAATTATATATTCTTAGTTTCCTACATGTCACAACTAAATAATACTACTATATCCAATCAAAACCAAGACAAAGTTATTACATTAAATCAACACATCCAATTTCAAAACATCAATTCTTAAAATTAACAAATATCCAAAAGCATAATTACCAACATAAAGATCTTAGCAATCAATGTCTAAAGTATCATAACCATAGAATTCAACTCAAACCAAATTAAATGATCCAACAAAATATTCAAATAAAACAAAGCAATAGTCCTCCAAAAGCTACAATCACATTATCGTCATCATTAACCGAGCGCATCGTCCTTGCATAATGCATAACTTGCCAAATCAACGGGCTCTTTTAACAACTCCACATCGGCACCTAAAAAATATGACAAAATAACTATCAATAAATAATATACAAGTATTTAAAGAAGTTATGGATGAGTTATATGATAAAAAAAACCTATGGGTGGTGGTGAGTTTGCATCATTTGGTTCTACTACTTGCACGAGCGTTTCTTCTAATTCACCAAAATCAAGTTCATCACTTGAATCATTTGCATCAATAATCTAATACTCCAACTTGTCAATACTTTCATAATCCACCGGACTATGGTCTTTTATTTTCTCTCCTCTTCAAAATAAAATTGAATAGTAAGTCAATATCATATTTAAGTTTACAAATATATAATGTTGCAACTCAAGTGCGTACCTTTTTAACAGACGTGCATTGTAATGCACAAAAACAAGACCATTTAGCCTTTGATGCTCCAACCTATTCCTTTTCTTTGTATGAATACGCTCGAATACACTCCAATTACGTTCACATCCAAAAGAAGATGACGTCTGGCTTAAAATCTTGATTGTTAACTTTTGCAAATGTGGCGCATCACCACCACAGGTTCTCCACCATTCATATAGGAGTTAAAAGTCAAAATAGTAAAAGATCAATAAAAGGTCAAAATAAAATATATTTCTCAAGTCAAGTATACATGGAGGAGCAGTTTTTGCATTCTTCTTAGCTAATGGTCGTGAAAAGTTTCCTTTTTGCTTACGAAATGTAGTCATTTCATCCATCACTTGGTTTACCCCGGGTAAAACCTTCTCCACTATATCAAGAAACCACTCATAACTGATGGATTGTAAATGACTATTTTTTTTCATACTGAAAGCTGGATTCAACCAATATGCTGCTGCATAAAGTGATTTGTCTAACATTTTGTCCCACATATTCTCGACAATAGTAACAAATTACTCGTAATGTTATGCCTTGCCCTTGAATGTTTCCTTAATCCCATTTATTGCCCTCCACACGCCCTCATAGACATAACCCAATGAAAGCTTATTATCAGAATCGCATATGCGCAACAATTTCATGATAGGAGCCATAACTTTCACATGAATCAAGCAACAACTACAAAAGTTTTCATCTTGGATAATTTTCCTCACATCTTTAGCCTTTTGGTCTTTCAAGAATTTCTTAAATCCCGGATCTACCACCATATTTTCCAAATGCTCCTTATGTTGATATAGACTATGCAATGCAATAAAGGTTGTGCCAAAATGTGTAGCACCTGGAACAATCACCTCAGTCCATCCTGATCTATTCTTTAACCATGCATGAGCCACTTACTATTATAAATAAATGTAGTAACTCTAGAAGCAAGTTATATTAATTTTCTGACAAGAGGAAACTCTCCAACATATTTTAAAATCAAATTAATGCAATGTGCAGAGCATGGAGACCAAAACACTGATGGATATTTCTCTTGAAGCAATGCTTCAACTTTTTTTTTTTATAATTGCTTGCGTTATCAGTTACCATGTGCACTACATTACCGACACCAACAAGCTCAACAATTTCAGAATAAAGAGCACATAAGTTCTCAACACTTGTCATAATGCCAGAAACATCAACATATTTGATAAACGATATTCCTCTAGGAGAATAAACCAAAAAAATAATTAAAGATCTGTGACTCCTATCAGACCAACCATCAACCATAATAGTGCAACCAGTAGTAACCCAATTACTTCTCATAAGATCGATCTGTAACTACAATTGAGTTTTAGCTTCTTTTAGTAAAGAAACTCTTAAAGCATGATATGAAGGACCCAAATATGCAGTACTGATTGTAGCTATCCTACTCATTGTTGCTTGAAAATAAGGGGAATTTACAGCATTAATAGGAATGCATGCATCATACATCCACATTGCAGATGCCATATCTGTAGCAAGAAGTCTTTGCTTTCTTTGCATCTTAACCTTTATGCTAGGTTGAGAAATATCAATACATGCACTCCCCTGCATATAACTCGATGTTTGTCTTCTTTCTCTTAGAGTTACTATCTCTATCTATAATTTCATCCTCCTCGTCTATAGCTAAAGATAAAGAAGATTTTTTTTCTTTTCTATCCTTCACACTTTTTAGTGACTTTTTAATTTCAAAACGATCATCTGGAGGAGTATTAAGACAAGGTGACACATTACCCCTTTCGTCCGCCAGATGTTGCTTCATGCAGTTGATTCCCCACCACTGAATATTTGCTCACAATAAATGCATTTGAGCGGTTTATCGCTCACTTGGTCGCAATGTTTCCATGCAATGTCAGTCTTACGTCGAACATTTTGAGTTGAACGACTTTGCGACTGAGTTGTTTCTTGAGAGTTGGAGCTTGTGTTGAGGCACTTGATATATTTACTTCCATTTCCTGTTTAGAATTAGATGAACTCCAAATGGTAATAAAGTGATAAATAAATGCAGATATTTCTATAAATTAGTAAATTATTAAACTAAGCAAATTATATAAATAAACAATATTCGATCATTAGTTCATTACTAAATTAACAAAGAATGCAAAATCAACACTTTCAAACTACAAAGTACAAACACATAATACATTTGATATTACTTAATGATGTCAACAAAATATATATATATATATATATATATATATATATATATATAAACATTGCATTCCTCTGCTTTTCAACTTCCAATTCCAAAACCAAAGAATATCTATCTGATTCATAAATATACTAATAAATGACCCGTGCTCCACACAGCCGCATTTTATATCGATAATTTATTTTCAAAAGTGTTGTTTTAAATTTAAAATAATCCAAAATCTATTTAAAAAATATTAACATAATTTTAGAATTTAGTTTTGTAAAATACAATTATGTCGTTTATTAATGCGAAATCCTTCATATAAAAGAAACTACGATATTGAATTTTAAGAATGTCCCCCAAAAAATAAACAATGTCCAATAAGAATTAGGCTTGTAAAAGGTTTAGTACAAATCAACTTGGGCCATCCAAGTTTACCTCTTTGTACATGTGAGTCGCGAGAGGGTAAAAATCAAATTTAGCTCTTTAAGTTGGCCTCATTACTTTTTTGGTACTTCAACTTATACTCTACAATTTTAGTTCTAATTGAGATGCACTTTTGGGCTAAGTGACCATTTAAAAATTTTCACTGAAACTTTAGCCTATGTTTAATTACTTTGACCTACGCGTGTGATATTGCTAATTTTACGCATCCTCGAGAAAACTTGTGGAGTTTTCTAGGGTTTTCGTGTACCTTTTAAAATTTATGGAGCCATAAACATTTTTAGAACTTTTTCAATGCCTTCAAGATATTCCTATAAAATTACAAATTATTTCACAACAAAATTACCAATCATTCACAAGTAACAAAAAGAAAGTTGATACTTTTAATTTCTACATCATATTATTTTATTTGGCCCGTTAAACTTATTTTTGAACAAAGAGTCCATTAAACTTTATCTCTATTTTAACTTGTACATAGAACATATGACATCTATGTCCTACCGAGGGCTCTATAACTAACTTAATCACCAAAATTTATATTTTGCAACACAATAACCCCCAAATGCCCTATCGTCCATCTTCTGCCTTTTTATTTTCTCTATCCTCCACTATCTCACAACCACCGCTTTTGTCGTCCTCTCCACCACCGAATTCCTCATTAACGCCTCCAACAGCCACCACGACTCCCACTCTACATTCCACCAAAATTACTGACCTTGATGCCTCGCTCAAACTCCTCACCTGCAAAAACGACATCGACTCTCTCTCTCTCTCTCTCTCTCTCTCTCTCTCTCTCTCTCTCTCTCTCTCCATACACACACACTCACACACACGCACACCCCGTCTCTAGCCACATCCTCGCCTTCTACAATATTCTCCAAACCTACACCACCACCGCCTCCCCTACCACCCTTCTCCCAAAAACCCCACTTTGAAGCCTACCTAATTTTCTCTTGCCAAGTCGGCCCGAAGCTCCGATCTTTTTAGGCGAGTTTAGGAGATATAAAAAACTAAAATGATCGTTTGACAATTTACAATGGGGCCTATTAGTGTGTTGTGTAAAACCTTTGGGACAAGATAGGAAGACTTAAAATCTGAGGGAACCGTTTATAACTTACAGTGGGCCTCGTGGTAAATTATATGTGCTAAAGTAAAAAATAGGAGTTATTGAAAAAGCATAAAAACTAAGAAGACTCTTCTATAATTTATGGCGAATGAATTAGTTGATGAATACTATAAAATTTTGGGGCAAAAATAAGAAAATCTAAAATTAAAAGGGCCATTGTGCAATTTACAATGGTGTCAAAGAAAACTATTTTTCAATTTATAGCGGTCCCTTTTGCAAATCACATAAAAATTTTGGGCTAAATTGGAAGAATAAGAAAAAAGTCCAATTATGCTTAAAAAAACATTTTCTCTTTTCGTTTCCTTTCTTTTTCTTTTTTTTTTGTTTTTTGTTTAAAGGAGCAGCCAAGGTCAATTTTGGTGGCTGCTGATTCCTTTTTTTTTTTTTTTTTAATAAATGAATACATTACTAATAATTAAAATAAATATTATGGGCAAAAGAGGGTAAAACTCTAAAATTTATAGAGGCACCATGGGAACCAAAAGACTACAGGACTAAAATCCATTCGCTTTATAATATATAGTGATGATATACTTATATATATATATATATATATAATCTGATACATCTATATATATATATAATCTGATACATCTGCATATATATATAATCTGATACAACTCAAAGCAGTATATACTATATACTATATACACACACTTATATATTGCATGAAATAAAAAAGAGTAAATAAATTGCATGAAAAAATGAACAAAATTACCTAATTTTTGGGCTTTTCCGACGGATTAAGGGAGGATTAGGAGTTGTGGTGTTGTTTGAAGAAGAAGAGAAGGTAAGATTTTGGTGTTTGATCAACTTGAAGTTTTCAATAACTCACTTTCTCTTCAAAAAACTGTCATGGAGACAAGAATGTGGGTTGGACGTTTACTTTTGCTGCAAATTAGGGTAATTTGTAAATGCAGGGACAAGTTACTCATTTGTCCTAAAAAGAAAATTTTGCGGGTTCACTATTCGGTCCGGGTGACCGGTTTGACCCAGTTGACCCGGGCTTTTGGGCGGCTCAGCTCGGCAAAACTGGCCCACGAGTTTTTCACTCTTTTTGGACCGAAACAAGTGTCGGTTCGCGGCCTGACCGGTTGGACCGGCTGGTTCGCAGTCTGACCGGTTGGACCGACTGGTACGCGGTCCGGGTTTCAAAACATTGGTTTCAATCGCGACCCTTCATTCCCATTCCTCAATATTTGCACTTACTTTAGATACTATTGTTTTTAATCATCTCCACGATCCCATAATCATCTCCACGATCCCATCTTATGTCTCGTTTTATGTTTGTAAATGTATTATTAGCCACATATGCAAGTAAACCAATAAACTATATTCAAATAATTTAATGCTACTCAATTCGTTCGTGCATCACAATATAATTTGACATTTTAGAAATCATAGCAAACCATATTTAACTTAATATATTTTTACATAATATATCTATATAGTTTTACAAGAACTTTTTTACAAGAGGAACTTGATACGGTTCTATTTTTTCTAAAATAGCATGTTACCTCTTAGTTTTTAAAATAGAACACATAATGCAAAATATAAGACTTACTAACTTTTTTGTTTGCATGACTTCTCTATGTTAAAAGTTAAGAGTCGATGATTTTTCTTCTAATCTATACACGCATATTTTATAAAATTAATAGAACCATATTAGAGTCCCTTTTGTAATATTTTCTATTTTAAAATTATTAAAAATATACTGGATGAAAATTAAGTAACCAAGCTATGCTTTCCTATAACTTCAAAATGTAAAATAGAGACATATGATTTGACTGGGTAATTTTTAGCTATTCCATATAAGTTATTCATGTGCTTGTCAGATATGACTCCTATAATATATTTACATGCAAAAGCGAGACATAAGATGGATTATACAATAATGATGGATAAAAATTGATTGTGGACTAAGTGCATATATTGTGGAAAAGAACTAAAAGGTATTGATGCTTATTGAAACAACATATTACTGGTGGTTTTTGAAATGTCGAGAAGTGTTCGAAATAACCAGAACCTTTTCATAAAGTTGTGCAACAACATTTGGATAGTCAATTGAAACATAATGAAGAAGTGATGTCCAAAAACATCATTTGGGAAGACCTTGATGGAACCTATTAGAAGAAGACATGGTTTACTCGATGATTTAATGGGTGGTGATAAATATCAAGATGAGAATCCATGGAGAAGGTGATCATCTAAATATTGTTGTGCATCGACTATCAGAAGATGTGTATAATGAAGAAGCAAATCGAATTACAATAGTTGATCTTCGCGGTTTGGATTAAAGAGCAAGCATAACAAGATATGTACCAAACACTATAGCGACAAGTTTATAATGAAAAAATGCACTTGAAGAACAAAAGTGGTTGAATATATTGAAGATATGGATCCTCCAGATTATAAAACCGAAAGTGCATAGAAAAAGGTATATCAAATCTTTAGAACATCAATAACTCTTTCAAGACTACAAGATATGCTATTGGTAATGTTAACTGGTTTATATTTTGTAATAGATCTTCTAATGACGTTGCTAATCCCTACTATCAAGTATTAAGTGATGAAATTGCAAGAGAAAGCATTGTAGCAAAATGTTCAACACCTAATGAATTCACGAGATCCATATAGTCTTTTATATTTGTTAATTTTGCTTTGTTCTTTCTTTTTTCACGTTTGATTGAATATGTTTTTTTTTTTTTTGGCTTTATCTCATGTTGTCTAGAAAAAAATTCAAGAACTATGTGGTTTGAATATATTACATAATTTTTATTTTATGGTGTATGATATTTTTGGGGGCTTCTAATTAGAACCAGACCGCACACTGAATCGGTGAGATTACTCGTTAGTTGCTCGAGCCGATCGAACCACTGGTTGATCAGGTTTAGTGAATGGTAAACAAAATATATAATTCAAAACTTCAATTATATAACAAAATTCATAACAAAATACTAAATTCTCAAATACAAAATCTCTAAATAACTATATCATTCTAATATCACAACTAATCACTAAATTAGCAAACAAAATATTAAACAACTCCAAAATTCAAATCCATAACTCAAATTAATTGTACCAAAATAACAAATTAACCAACAAAATATTCCACAATTAAGAAAATCAAGCACATAAATCCAAATCAAAGTTTTATCAAGCCAAAAGTAAACCAAAATAACAAAGTAGCAACAAGATACTATTACTCACGAGGCATCGTGATCATCCACATCCACATCAACATCGGCATTGGGAGAAAAAGTTCTCACCTTCCCATACAATGCCAAATCAACTGCATCATTTCACCCGCACTTGCACTTGAACTTGCAAAATTTTTACGATCTCCCCCCTAACATTTCATCAATCTCTTCATTAAAGTCTCTGCTTGGATCTTCTTCTACTATCCATTCGTCGACTCTATCAATACACTCATAGTCAATTGGATCATATGTTTTGTTTTTCTTCAGGAAAAATTGCAAAAGATGTTCGTTAATGTGGTCACATTGTGCTTTAGTCCGTTATTTCGCTCCTTTACAAGAATAGTCCGGTATTCTGAACATTTGTGCGATTTAAGTTACACGTCAACTTTTTTCACCAAAAATGGTAGGTGAAACCCCAATTTGGGAGAGATTTATTGTATTCAATTACAAAAATAGTCCATTATTATAGACAAAAATGCACATTTATTCCTCCGACAAAAAACTTCCCTCAAATTGGAGGGTCACATGTCTCACGTGTCATTTTCAACGAAAAATTTCGACAGAGGACTAAAAACGCACAAATGTCCTCAATACCGGACCATTCTTAAAAGCAATAACAGACTAAAAAGCGCAATGTCACCATATTAACGGACGATTTTTATGATTTCACCAATTTTCTTCATGCCTCTACAAAATAACATCAAGTAATAAGTTACACTTACTAATAAAACAAAATAAAACTTGAATATAAGTGCTTGTACAAAAGAAACACAATAATTAAAAGTCATACCACATTTTCAAGTGTAGGCTATAATGCACAAATATAAGATCATTCAACCTTTCATGGTCCAACATATTCCGCTTTGTGTGTGTATACGTTCAAATACAGTCCAATTGTGTTCACATCCAGAATATGATGATGTTTGACTCAAAACTTTAATGGAAACCTTCTGCAAAAGTGGTGCATCACCACCAAATAGTCTCTACCAAACATCTAAACAATTAGATCATATTGATATTAGTGCATATTTGGCTCATCTGGAACAAGTTTCTCTAAGACATCCCACACAGCCTTCATCACCTCAGTATATTATCAGCATATTGTAAATTCTGATTAAACAAATAAGTTTTTGCATGGAGTTTTTTTCGGAAGATTTTATCCATTGATTATCAACAATGTCAGTATACATCTTGTAATGAGTTTCTCCATTGCCAAAAGATTTTTTTATCCCATTTATTGTTCTTGCCATGCCGTCATAAATATAACCTAAATAAGATCTCTCATCAGAATCACATAGACTTAGCAACTTCATAATCGGAGACATAACCTGAACAATTGCCTTAACATTGTTCCAAAATAATATCCTTCACTTCATTTTCTTTAACCTCTTTCAAATACTAATTAAAGCCCGAATCAACCACAACTGCTCCGAATAACTATTTTGTTCAAATAGACTGCTTAATGCAATAAATGTTGTGCCAAAATGCGTAACACTAGGAGCAATTATTTATGTCCACCCGACTTTTTCTTGAACCATGCAAGAAGCCATTTGCGGTTATAAACAAGAAAGGGGCTTCAGATCCACCACGTGTCATCTTTTTAACAAACGAAAGCTCGCAAACATCCTTCATAATCAAATTAATGCAATGAGCAGTACAATGTGACCAAAACAATGACAAATACTTTTCTTCAAGCAAATTAACGGGCCATAATTTAGGAGGTAAAGTGATATTCTCTTTTTATAATTAGTTGCATTGTCGGTAATTTTTAAAACCAACCATTTCAATAAAAATTTTAGATTAGAGATTGCACAAATTCTGGGCACTAGACATTATATCAGATTCATCCACATACTTGATGAATTATATTCCTTTTGAACAATAAAACAAGAAATTAATTAATGACCTATGACTCCTATTAGTACACCCATAATTTGTGCAGCCAGAAATAACCAAGAGTCTTTAAGTTTATCAATTTCCAACTGTGATTGAGACATCACTTCTTTAAGAATGTTGTTCTTAGTGCATTATAAGAAAGACCAACATACTTAACACCCATTGTGGCTATTCTAGCTATTGCCTACTAAAAAAATGGAGAAGTGAGAGCATTCATAGGGATACAAACATCATAAAACCACGTAGATAAAGCCAAATCTACTTCCAAAATTCTTTCTTTGCTCAGAAGTTTAGCCTTTACAGTAGGTTAAGAAGTGTCTATCCTTGCTTTCCTTTGCATATAACTCCTTATGTTATGATGCGGGGTAATTTCGTCTGCTGACTAATCACTCCACGTCAGACTAACCCAAGCTCCTTATTGGTCCTGAGCTAGCTTTGAGTTCGGGAAACCTGCACTGAAAAAACACGGCACGTGAACTAGGTCGGGGCTGACCAAGAGTAAGGGCTCTGATGCTGAGTCAGTTGATGCTCGTTGATGGCGTCTACATCAACTAGAAGTCACTGGTGTGGATTGAGGAGTTTGTAGATTTCAGACTGAACTTGGGGTTAAGCCAAGCTGCCTACGTATCCCATGTAGGGAATCAAGCCGAACGTAGTTCATTATTTCTCTATGGTGGCCGATCGTGGTCGAAGGTGAAGGTCGGAACTTCATCAATCTTGATAGGTCAAAATGTTATAGGTCAATCTCCGTAGATCAGTTTCTGTAGGTCCACCTCCGTAGATCAACCTCTGTAGATCCACCTCTGTAGATCAATCTATGTAGGTCCACCTCCGTAGATCAACCTCTGTAGGTCCACCTCTGTAGATCAACCTCTGTAGCTCCACCTCCGTAGATCAACCTCTATAGGTCCACCTCCGTAGATCAATCTCTGCAGGTCCACCTCCGTAGATCAACCTCTATAGGTCCACCTCCGTAGATCAATCTCTGTAGGTCCACCTCCGTAGATCAACCTCTATAGGTCCACCTCTGTAGATCGACCTCTGTAGGTCCACCTCTGTAGATCGACCTCTGTAGGTCCACCTCTGTAGATCAACCTCTGTAGGTCCACCTCCGTAGATCAACCTCTGTAGGTCCACCTCCGTAGATCAACCTCTGTAGGTCCACCTCCGTAGATCAATCAAAGGAGTAACTATGAGAAGAGAACAAAAAAGTGTATCTCCTGTAAATGAGGAGGAGTCTGGTATTTATAGATGATCAACCTCCTTGATTGTAGTAGCGGGTATGGGCCTCTGTTGATGGGCCAAGCCCTTATATGTCATATGACATATGTCATAAGTTGTATTCATATGTCATATGGTATATCGGGCTTGCATATGGGCTTTTGGGCCCCTTTGTTGGGATGGTTTATTTGGGCTGACCTGGCTCGTAAATGGGCCTTTTGGGCCGGTACATTCGTAGGACAATAGTGTTTTGATAGGCCCGCTAAGGGAATCACACCAAATTATGGTATAACATAAGTCCCCCAGTTTGTAAGGTGGTCGTAGCTTATGGACGCCTTGCAAACTTATACAGTCGAGATGCCATAATTTGCAAGTCCGAATTGTCCTAATATAGGTTGAGACCACTATTGGTGAAAACTTTACCATTAGTGTTGAAACCAAACAAGTTCTCTTTGTCGAAGAGGCAAAACGTCTTGTATAAAGGGTGCTTGAGTAGCAAAAAGCGTTATGCTCTTATTAAGAGGCCAAGAGTAGCAGAGGACGCCGCAAACGAAACTGTGCAAAGAATCACAAGCTGGTGCTAAAGAGCAGAAGAAAATATGCAAAAAGGCTCAAGTTGCGGCCGGAGCCCGGAGGAGAAAAGTTAGATACTCTAGGAGGCTGCTGATTAGGCAGCTATAGCCAAAGAAGACCTTGAGGTCGCTTGAGCCAAGCTTGCAAAGCTTCAAATTGATCATAAGTCTATTTTAGATAGGCTCGACAGGCGGGATAGAACCATCAACAAATACCGAGCGGCAAATAAGGCTTATGTAGAGGAAGGTTGTAAGTCGAAGGTGATCATCGCGACTTCGAAGAAACAACTTGTGACTGCCGTTGCTGCTGTGGTTGTACCCTTCCTCCAGATGATCTTGTGGCATCCGACAATGTTGTTTTTCCTATTGCTAACTCTGGGATTATGACGAGTACCTCCCTTTCTACCGCTGTTGTCGTAGAGACAGAAGATGTGATGGTTCCTTCCTTGACTATTTCTGAGACAGTCGCCACCTATGAGACAGCATTGACTGCTGCTCCAACTTCTTTTGTTTTAAAATCTCATCCTTATGGTCTTGTTTTGATAGTTGCCATGCTCCGATGAGAAATCTAGAGGTAACTAGTCAATCGGTCAGTGTGAATCTCTTACTGGTTCCAGCTTGTGCCTCAAAGAAAATTAGGTTGGTTTCACTGTTGAGGATCATGCACGCATGGAGAAAGAAGTCGAGGAACACCGCCGTAGTTATTCCAAAGTTTTGGTTGGCGGTGGTCTTATAGAAGAGCTCTGCCTTGTCATTGATGCAATAGAAGTCTTGGAAGGTGTTACTTATGTGGGAAAAGATGATATTGCCAATGGTGGTCAGGCTTCTTGAGAGTGGAAGGTGGCCTTATTGGCCTTACTTTTTGGCACTTGTGCCTTTATTTTGCTCTTCAACTTCTTGTACATTTGATACTTATTTCTTATCTTTTTGAGACAAGTATAGTTTTGTTCTTCGCATTTTAATACTTCGATTTGGTTTCTTCTTTTCTTGATCTTCTTTTCCTTCTTTCTTCCTTTCTTGATCTTGGTTTCTTCTTTTCTTGATCTTGCTTTCTTCATTTCTTGATCTTGATTTCTTCCTTTCTTGATCTTGATTTCTTCTTTTCTTCATCTTTCTTTCTTCTTTTCTTGATTTGGTTCTTCCATTTGTTTAATTCGGTAGGGCTTACGTTGCTTGCCTACTTAATGGGATACTCACCCAATAGGCTCTTCACCTAGTTTAATTTCGTAGGGCTTTTGCAGCTCGCCTACTTTATGAGATTTTCACCCAATAGACTCTTCACCTAGTTTAGTTCGGTAGGGCTTACGATAATGGCCTACTTTATGGGATATTCACCCAATAGGCTCTTCACCTAGTTTACTTCGGTAGGGCTTACGATAATAGCCTAGTTTATGGGATATTCACCCAATAGGCTCTTCACCTAGTTTATTTCGGTAGGGCTTACGATAATGGCCTACTTTATGGGATATTCGCCCAATAGGCTCTTCACCTAGTTTAGTTCGGTAGGGCTTACGATAATGGCCTACTTTATGGGATATTCGCCCAATAGGCTCTTCACCTAGTTTATTTCGGTAGGGCTTACGATAATAGCCTACTTTATGGGATATTCGCCCAATAGGCTCTTCACCTAGTTTATTTTGGTAGGGCTTACGATAATGGCCTACTTTATGGGATATTCACCCAATAGGCTCTTCACCTAGTTTATTTTCATCATCTTGTGTGGTTTTTGTGTCTTCACTTGTATGGGTCTTGCCTTAATTTCATTGCCGATGCTTTGTTTTGATAAGCTAGCGATCATCAGTGTAGCTTTATTTGCATGAGAGTTTTAGCATTTGTGCATTTTTGTTCATTACTTGTTGTGTTTTTCGAGTGCGCATGAATCCAATTTATGGAACTTGTAGCCTAAAATTTTTTGTCAGCCATGCCTTGTTTCTCCTTTCCACCATGCCCCTTTGTAGGTGAGCAACAACTGAAATGTTGGAATAGAAGTGTTCTTTTGTCATTGTTGAGTGTGGTGATTGGATATTTGAAATAGTTGTTGTGATGCTTGACAAAGTTTGTTGCATGTGTTATCATCATCATTTGCATAGCTATAACAAATTGTGCCAGTTGTTTCAATCATATAGAGAGTCCCCAGTTTCATATTGCAGTTGAGTTGACAATGATGAAAGTGTCAGGATGTTATCATCTCTACAGTTGGTGGGAGATTTTCGTCCGCCATTCCTTTGTAAAGGTCATGTTGTGCCTTGTGTAGTGTATGTGACTATGCTCGACCACGTTGTGTAGAGTGACGTCGTAGTGGAACGCCTCTTGATTGTTGTCGAATTGTGTGTTATGACTAAGGGGTGCCCCAGGTTAACCTTAAGCAGGTGCCATGGGTTAATCCTTTGATTGTGATTAATGGGGGTATTTATAAGCTGATTATATCCTTAGTTGTAGGAGTGCAATGTGCTTTCCTTTGATGGGTTGTGCCTCCATGTTGGCCCTAACAGTTTATGTGCATTAGGAGGGACGTTAGCTCTAGGACTAACGTGGTTGACATGATAGGGTTGACGTGTCATTATCCATATTATGGTGCACCATTAAGTCCCCCAGTTTGTAGCGGGGTCGTCGCAGTCGAGCTCGTTGCAAACTTCATAAGTGTCCATAATTTGATGCTTCACATGCAAGGATTTCTCGTTCGTTGAAGTTTTCCAACTGTTCTCGGAGTTCGCACGTTGGGAGTTCAGTTGCAGATATGCTCGTGCATGGTGAATTTGTGACGGAGAAGATCGCGTTACTGCTGTTCGTCGGCGCACGTAGGTTACGCGGCTACTGTTCATCGACACAAGGAAACCGTGTTGCTGATGTTCGTCGACACAAGGAAATCGTGTAGCTGTTGTTCATCGGCACGAGGGATTCAAGCATGTTGTTGTTCGTAGGCGGCAGAAGGAGGTCGCGCGGGCTGCTGTTCGTTAGCGCAAGGGAGATAGCTGCAAAGCTGCTCGTCGGCACAAGGAGGTTAGGTTTGCTGTTGTTTGCGGACGCAAGGTCGCGCATCTGCTATTCATCAACACAAGGAGATCGCGTGACTGATGTTTGTTGGCGCAATGAGGTTAGGCTTGCTACAACGTTGGCGCGAGGAGTAGTTGTACAGCTGTTCCCCGAGGAGATCACTAAGGCTGATGTTCGTGTAAGGAGTTCCGGGCAAAGCTGCTGTTCGTTGGCGTTCATTCGAGTCGTAGTGGGGAGTTCGTACGTTGCAAATCTATTTGGCGATGAAGATTGCATGTTGCGGGAGTTCGCTTGCGCCGCTGCTTGTTTCGAGTGAGGAGTTTGCTCAAAATCAGTTCGCACGTTCTAGTAAGTTCACAAGAAAAAAGTTATTCCTTATGAAATACTTAAATTGATTGTTTACTTCCTTCTAGTCTTTGGCAATGGGAATTACAGAACATGCATTTGTTTAATTCTTGATCCTCATGGCGTCTTCTCTCGGGAATAATAGCAAAATGGAATCCAAGTTATTGAATAAGCAATCTGCTGTAGACTTCACATTTATGAATATGTCTTCTTTAAGTGATGATTCAACTATGATGAGAGGTCTGGACAAGAGGGCTCTAGTGCTGAGTCAGAGTCTGAAAGTGGTGGTAGCGAGTCGAACAATAGCGAGTCCTCTTCTAGTGAAGGTGGTTCATTTGGTGATGCAAATAGTGTTGATTGTTGTAAGTTCGTGTGTTATGAGCTTGAACTTCTTTCTTCCTCGGTAGATTGATTGCGCAACAAGTGACATTATTCCTCTTGAATTTGTTGTTCTGTTATCGTTGTATTGGGGGTCAATAGGTTCAGTCTCTAGATAGAACCTTCGACATTGTTGAGTAGTTGTGGTGGCGTTGGCCTCTTTTGGTTGCTCTTGTAGACCTTACCATAGTGATGAACACGAATGTTTCTTCTACAGTGCACTTAGTGGTTTTCCACAGACGGCGCCACTGATGCGGGGTAATTTCGTCTGCTGACTAATCACTCCACGTCAGACTAACCCAAGCTCCTTATTGGTCCTGAGCTAGCTTTGAGTTCGGGAAACCTGCACTGAAAAAACACGGCACGTGAACTAGGTCGGGGCTGACCAAGAGTAGGGCTCTGATGCTGAGTCAGTTGATGCTCGTTGATGGCGTCTACATCAACTAGAAGTCACTGGTGTGGATTGAGGAGTTTGTAGATTTCAGACTGAACTTGGGGTTAAGCCAAGATGCCTACGTATCCCATATAGGGAATCAAGCCGAACGTAGTTCATTATTTCTCTATGGTGGCCGATCGTGGTCGAAGGTGAAGGTCGGAACTTCATCAATCTTGATAGGTCAAAATGTTATAGGTCAATCTCCGTAGATCAATTTCTGTAGGTCCACCTCCGTAGATCAACCTCTGTAGATCCACCTCTGTAGATCAATCTCTGTAGGTCCACCTCCGTAGATCAACCTCTGTAGGTCCATCTCTGTAGATCAACCTCTGTAGGTCCACCTCCGTAGATCAACCTCTGTAGGTCCACCTCTGTAGATCAACCTCTATAGGTCCACCTCCGTAGATCAATCTCTGTAGGTCCACCTCCGTAGATCAACCTCTGTAGGTCCACCTCCGTAGATCAATCAAAGGAGTAACTATGAGAAGAGAACAAAAAAATGTATCTCCTGTAAATGATGAGGAGTCTGGTATTTATAGATGATCAACCACCTTGATTGTAGTAGCGGGTATGGGCCTCTGTTGATGGGCCAAGCCCTTATATGTCATATGACATATGTCATAAGTTGTATTCATATGTCATATGGTATATCGGGCTTGCATAATGGGCTTTTGGGCCCCTTTGTTGGGACGGTTTATTTGGGCCGGTACATTCGTAGGACAATAGTGTTTTGATAGGCCCGCTAAGGGAATCACACCAAATTATGGTATAACATGTTACTTGTTTTAGTTCTCTTAACCTTGCTTATTTAATCCACAAAACTTTCAACGTATTCTTCCTCATTCTTGATGGATAGAATAACAAGGGTAAGAGAATGAAAACAAATAACACAGAGAGTTATATGCGAGGAAAAGCAGAGGTAGACACTTCTCAACCTACTATAAAGGCTTAACTTTTGTGTAAAGATTTTTTTTGAAAGCAGATTTGACTTAATCTACGTGGTTTTATGATGTTTGTATCCCTATGAATGTTGTTCCTTTTTCTTTTTTTGAGCAAGCAATATCTACAATAGTTACAATGGGTGTTGGGTATGTCGATTATTCTTATAATGCACTAAGAACTACATTACTTAAAGAAGTGAAGTCTCAATCACAGTTGAAAATTGATAAACTTAAAGAATGTTGGTTTACTTGTCGTTGCACAATTATGGCTGATGGGTGGACTGATAGGAGCCATAGATCATTAATTAATTTTTTGGTTTATTATTCGAAAGAAATAACTTTTACCAAGTCTGCGGATGCATCTGATATAGTGTCTAATGCTGAGAAATTGTGCAATCTCTTCTTTGAAATTATTGAAAGTGCTGGTGTTAAAAATGTTGTGCATGTAATTACCGACAATGCAACTAATTATAAAAAGGTTGGATCTTTGCTTGAATAAAAGTATCCGTCATTGTTTTGGTCATCTTGTGCTGCTCAAGGCATTAATTTAATTATGAAGGGTCTATGTGAGTGTTCGTTTGTTAAAAAGATGGCAGATGATGGTTCTAAAGTCACTTCTTTTGTTTATAACCATAAATGGATTATTGCATGGGTGAGAAAAAAGCCGGCGTGACCAAAAATAATCTCATTGAACAACTTTTTCTCTTCTTTTATGAATTTCTTTCCCTACTCAACCGTATCAGTTACCCTTTACTTCTCATGTATACCAATTTAATACTCACACATGTATGAGTTACGAGTTACGACACATACTATATAGTTTGGTGGGTAAGATGATGTACACGATAGCCTGTTAATCCTAGCTATATGCAGTGGCGTATGTATGTAGGGGCTAGGGGGCTGTAGCCCCCCCCCCCCCCCCCCCCATGTTTTTTGAAAAAAATGGAATATATATGTAGTATTATTTTTTTGATACGAATATATATGTAGTATTAGGGAAAGAGAAAATGTGATATTTACATTTAAAAGTTCAATCAAATAGTAAATTGCAAAAACTCCCCTTTTGTAATATTTAGTAAGAAAATAATTTATTTGTTATTTAAATTTGTAAAAAATTTCTTGTGTGTAAAAAAATAGCAAACAATTTATTTTATATTTAATTAATTCGTACGTGTTGAATTTAATTTTATCTTAACATATTTCTTCGATACACAAAGAATCAATGTTGTTCAAATTAAATATATGAATACCTTTTATCATATTTGTGAAGAGAACATTAGCTTCAAAATATGTAAAAACATATATACAAAGTGTATTATATTTTCGTTTGCTTTTATCTTGTTCAAATATGTCTAAAAAGTTTATAACATAGTCTATAATATTTATCTTGATAAATATATATTTGATAAAAAAAATATATTTGTTTGGTTATCCATGTTGTTATTGTAAATATTTGTTAGGGAATTTTTCGGTTAAAAACTAAAAGTTGATCCAAAAAATTTCTTGTACGCATATCTTCTCTAAAAACTCCAAAAAATCGGTTCAAAATAATATTTTTTTTCTTTACTTAGTATTTCGATTTTTTTTTCTCTTATATTGTTCTCCAAAAAAAATTTAGCCTCTCCCATATACGATTTTTGGATACGCCCCTGGCTATATGCCTATTTAAATGGACTAATTAAGTAGATCTTGGGTGTTATAAGATTAGGCTAGCTCACTCAATCTTCTGTTTACCAAATCTCATCTCTTGAGACCTGAACTTTTTTCTTAAATGGATTAGACAAAAAAGACCATTTTGTCCTAATATTTAGACAAAATGAATGAACTTTTCAAAAATCGAAAAAAGGTAGCAGCTTTCAAACCTTGGATGTGTTGTGAAGAGCCTTCCTGGCGAGCTTGGTCCGCCCTCCTGCCATTGACTATCTTTCCCTAGTCCAAAATATTGGAAAGTCTATGCAAGAAGCAAACCTTTGGTTGAAAATAAAAATGCTGCAAGGAAATAAAAGGAAGAGAGTAATTAGAGAGGAAAATTTGGCGCTTGCATTTACATTTTCTGTATATAATATATCAAGGGCGATTTCAACATTTCCGTAAATAAATGGGTTACTCACAGTCCCATCGAAACACCAAAACAGTACTTGTAAGCCTCTTACAAGTTGCGATTAAATTAACTAAACAACAAAATTAATAATCTTAGTAGTCAGTTTGATAAGAAGGTAAACAGTCAAAAAAAAAAGTTTGATAACAAGGTAAGAATCAAATTCCTATTTTAATAAATGCATAGTATAACATGTCAATTTTACGATTATATTGATATTTGGTAGGCATTTATATATATATATATATATATATATAATCTAACATCGGTAAATTACGTAAATCTACATGGATGAAAAAATTATAATATGCCACGAAATAATAAGGGTCGACCTAATTACATTCATCTCACTCCTATCTATTTTAATCCTACTTAAATATCATACCACGTAACGTAACAACCAAAGTAATGTATGGGGCTATTGAGCTATCAAAACAGCTCCTTATAGTGTACATTAACTATATTAGCGATACGATGATACGTAAATCAACAACCAAATTGGAGTTGAATCAACATCACTTTCAAAAAAAAAAGATTATACGTGCACCTAAAGAGGCTTATCGATCGTGATATTAAATTATTGCTGCTATTAGAAAAGTCAATATCTATATACTATTATATAAAGAAACCCATTGTGACACCAATCTTTTGATTTCCAACTTTAACCTTTGAGTTTTAGTTACATTGTAAAAATATATTATTAAATTCTCAAAATAACCTTACAAATTAAGTTAGACTAATTAATTGCACTATTCATTGTAATTAATGATTTACTTTCCCCATAATATATTTTTCTTCCATTGTTATACTCTAAATTTATGGCACATGTTATCTAGATAAATTTTCTTCTTTAACCCACATAGAATAACATTGAAAAAAGAATTATGCTCGCGGGAACCGCGTGCTCCATTTGCTAGTATCAATAAAATAAAAGAAGAAACCATTCTTTACCTTATCGCCACAGAGTTTGCAAACACCACCTTAATTCCAAAAGTACGTTTACATGAAACAAAAAAGGATTAGACATAAATTTACACCTATATACTATTGTTAACGGGTTTGGAATTATTCCCTATTTAACGGAAGATATTTATTTGGGTCGGAACGCCCTGTCCGTGATTCAGAGGCAATGATAGATGGAGATAATAAGATAGATGGAAATAATAAGAATAACAATGATATATTTTCCTTTATTCACTGAACTTTTCCTCCTCTCTCTCTTTTTATATCTCTGAGTGTCAAGTTGTAGTAAGTAAGCTGAGTTATCTTAGGTTGTTCTTCTTCTATTGATCACCTCCCTTTATATAGACTTTGGTAGGGGCAGATGTCACTGTGCATGTGATTTGGTAAGGACAGGTGTTGTCGTTATATTGATACAGGTGTGAACATTAGGATAATGTTTATCTCTTATCTACTGGGCGCTGACTGGATTAATCTTTGTGTCTTCTGATATCTCCGAGGGCTTCTGATGTAGATTATTTTGATAGAGCTATTCTTCCGAGGGATTTTATTGATCTTTCTTGATTCGGGTCTTTTCTTTCAACAATCAGGAGTGATCTCTGTGGGTGTAAATGTGATCTCCGAGGACTTGATTTAGTCTCCGAGGGCTGTATCTGCTTTACTTAAAGTGAGATTTCTTCATCGGAGTTCTCGGACTATATTCACTGGGTGTTCTTTTATTCATTTCTTGGTTTTCTCTGAAATTGGGTCCTCGGATAATAGTCCGAGTGTCGTCTTTTCCGAGGAGTGTTCAGCAAGGAAGTTTTCTTGTAAGTTCATGGGACTCGGGGTCCATCGTGGTCCCTCTTGGCGCATTGGTGGATATCGGAGTCGTACGGGTCCATCGGGGTTTGCTCTTTTTCCGATGCCGTGTCGATATCTGTTTTTTATTCACCATTTGACTTTCCAAGGGATGCTTAGGTTCCTCCTCGTGTGCTCTTTCAAACCTTTTCGGGTCAGTGACCGAAAGGTAGGGCAATCCTCCGAGGGGTTTTCTTTATAGGTACATCTCATCGGAAGTACTCGTGACAATAGTATTGTCCAAAATCTCTTCTTTTATCTTTTATTCTCCATCTTCTTCGATTCAAATTTCCAGCAGATTCATTCATTCCTTTTTTCCTTTTTTTCAAAAGCATCCCTCTGTAGCTATGGCTTCTTCCGCCAACACTGATTCCGTTACTGCTGCTACTTCCTCGGAGATCACTGCTCCGATTAATACTTCTGTGAGTGTGAGGAGTATTCCGGTGGGAGTTGTTACTCGTAAACGCAAGGGAGAAATCGTTGCTGCTGCTGAGGGCGGCGCCACTTCCTCGAAAAAAGCGAGGGTTCCCAAATCAAAGGAACCGCCTCTTCGGACTTTCGCTAAGGTGGAAAAGATGCGGAATATTGCTACTCGTAAGCAGGTAGCGGATCTGTTTACCTCAACAGGAGTCCTTCAGAAGAATATGGTATTCTGAATCCCGACGAAGGATGAGAGGGCATGTTATCCTCCTCCGGGTATGTTGACAGTGTTTTTTGCCCAGGTGAAGTACGGGTGGCACTCATTTATGTCACATTTTTTCTGTGAGCTTTTTAAGACTTGTAATATCTGCCCGAGTCAAATGGTGCCGAACGGTTTTGCCGCTATTTGCATTTATGTGTTTTGGTGCCAAGTGAATGGGCTAGAGTGCTCGGTGGATCATTTTCTTTCGATCTTTGACGTGGCGGTATCACCCGGGGGGTATCCTTTCTATAATGTTCGTCATCGGGATAACACGGGGGATTCCACGAAGAGGATCTTGGGTGCTGCTATTACCTCACATAGCGTCTGGAAGAATAGATACTTCTTCGTGGGACCTGTTAACGGTGAGTGGGATGTGCCCTTCGATTGGCGAGAGGGTACTACTCCCGTGCATGCTCTGGATCAGGAGGCGGTGTTATCTCCTATAATTTCCCAACACAAATTGATGGAATCAGAGGATTTCACAATGTTGTACGAGACCTCCGGTCTTCACTACGTAGTTTTTACCGATGACGTCGTGGAAAGGCCTTTGTCTTTGTCTCCCGATGCGAGGAGTCTCTTTCGTAAGTCCCTTTATTCATTCTTTTATTCTTTCTCCGAGTACAACAGTAAATTATGCTTATACACATTATTGGTGGGATGATGCAGGGGAGGTCATGGCGAACTACTATCTGCAGTCGAGTCCGAGGGAGCCTACTCCTAGTGGTGTTTCTGAGATACCAGAGGAGGGTGATCACGAGGAGGAGGAGGTTAATGCTCCCGAGAGTAGGCATATGGGTTCAGAGAAGGGTGGATTTCATGAGGACCATTCTCTTCTATGCATGGATATGATGGGGGTCGTCAGGAGCGCTGTTCCCTTGCGCCAAGTGGCTCCTGCTTCTTGGGATTTGGCTTTGGTGCCCGTTTCCAAATCCGAGTCGGGGAATTTACCTGCTTCTGAATCTAATATAGGAACTTCTCCGAGAGTTTCCGAGGAGGGGATCTTTCCGAGTGTTACCGAGGAAGAATCTGCTCAGAAAGTTACTGAAGTAATAGATTTGTCTTCCGAGGGTCCTTCTCCTCAGCCTCCGACAGTTTCCGAATCCGCTCCTCGTGGTAAGTTTTTATGAGTTTTTAATGAGATTTTCATATCTTTACTCGTAACACTTGCTGATGTGTTGACGCTTTTTCTTTTGATGTAGTGGCTATGGATAAAGGAAAAGCTCCGATGGTAGAAGAGCCTTCATTATACGGTGAGTATCCGTTATTCGCCCTTTTTCCATAATTTTTTCTAGTTTCATTTTCTTTCTCCCTGACAGTGTATATCTTTTGTAGAGG
The DNA here is from genome assembly GCA_948329865.1 of Linaria vulgaris. Taxonomy (NCBI): domain Eukaryota; kingdom Viridiplantae; phylum Streptophyta; class Magnoliopsida; order Lamiales; family Plantaginaceae; genus Linaria; species Linaria vulgaris. Next base: position 83,872,526 of record OX415253.1, read on the forward strand.
AAGAATTTCTGGCCCAATTCAACATTCTCGAGCAGGAAGGTTTACGAGGGGATTCCGAGGATACTCAAGGAGAGTTCGATCCTTCTTCCGAAGACAGAGATGTGAAGGAGGGGATTTTGAATTCACTGTTGGGAAAGACTAGCCCACCCACAACAGTTGGTGGTTCTCAGGCCGTGTTTACGAATTCAGAAGTGATGACTCCCGTTAAGGATGCGACTCCTCCGAGGGGGCATGTTCCGGTGACTCTATCTCCGAGGGGTCATACATTTCAAGGGCCCGCTCCTCCCAGTGGATCCGGGGGGCAGTTCTCGTCTCGGACGGTGGGGGAAGCTTACCAGGATATTCTCCGGTTTTTCGCCTCCTCCAGTTCAACACCCGCCGAGGGGTACCAATTCTTGTATACCAGTCTTAACTGGTTGGGGCTCATGGTAAGCTTCTCTAAATTAATCCTTTGAAATTACATAATATATCTCTGTTAAATTCTTTATTGTTGATTCTCCGCAGATTGGAAAGACTCGGGAGGCGGTCACTGCCGTTGAAGAGCACGGTCGGAAAGACATAGAGGAGTTAGAAGTACTCCGAGCACAATTGGCACCTCTCTTAGTCCGGGATAAAGAGAGTCAAACTAGGGAGGACATTCTTCAAACCAAGATTTCCGATTACGAATTCGCTCTTAATGAAGCAGAGAAGGCGAAAGAGGATTTGCAGCATAACTTGAACGCTGCCGAGTCCGCTTATAAAAAGATGGAGGCGTCCGAGAAGGCTGCAGCAGCTAAAGTAGCTCTTCTGGAGAAGGAAAGGCAAGAGTCCGAGGGGGTCTTTACTGCTCGTATTGCGGCTCTCGAGAAGGCGGTGGCGGACGGGAATGAGAGAGAGAGAGAGTTCTCCAGGAGACATTGGGCCAAGTTACTGATAGGGCTGAGTCAGCCGAAGGAAAGTTGGTAAACTTTCTTTCTCCCGAGGACGTGCAGGCTAAGGTGGATGCAGCTGTTCAATTCGCTCAGCGGGAGATTTCACGACAGCAATCAGGAGTATCCGAGACGCCTTCTCATGAGCTCTTGATGGGCCATCTTTTATGGGGTTATTTGGAGTGTGCCAGATTGGCTAAGTCTTTGGTAAGGTCGGATGTTGACTTCCCTAAGTCTTTCGATCTTCGCAAGTTAAAGAAGCCAACTCCCGACGACTGCCATTACTTTGTGGGGAGGTTTGGGGGTTTGCTATCTTCTAGGGATTCCCCGACACCGTCTCCGATGCGCTCTGCCACAAGTCCGAGTCCGAGAGCTAGTGGTTCCGGGGGAGTATTTTTTCCAATTTCTCGTCTTGCGCCATTGGGTACTTCCGCCGAGGAGACAACTTCTTCCCTCCCTCCTTCCACGGGGGCTTAATTTTATTCTTTGTAATTTTTTACTTTTTAAATAAACGTTCTTTGTACTTATTATCCCTTCCGAGGGCTCTTCGGCTTAAATAAATATTTTTGTTCAATTTCCCTTTTTCTACCTTTTGTTTGTATAGTTAAAACTCAATTAACATGGATAATTATAATTCTCATAAAGTTGCTGACTAAGTAGACTTCCTAAGTAGGAGGTGTTGCTTTGCATGGTTAAATAGGGTACGTGTCATTCTTAATCAAAAAGTTTTTCAACACGTGTCCCTCAGTTAACATAATAAGAGTCTAAACTTCTTCTTTTAACCTTGAATTAAAGAGTATATATGCACTTAGGCTCTTTACCAATTATGCACTTATCTCTAATCTTATAATCATAATTAATCATTGATTTTCTTTCGAGTTTGTTTATAATTGCAAGTACGAAGATAGTGCTTACCAGATAAGATGATGCCTCCTTATTATAGAAGAAGCGGTTCAGTTTCGTCTTGTGGTTCTTCTCGGGATACCGCTCGGAGTCCTTCTGGATCATCAAGGGTTCCTCACATTTCTCGTGAAAGTTTCTCTCCGAGGGACAATCTACCCGAAAATCAGGCTATACTTGGTGCTAGTTCCTCTCTTGGGGTAGCTCGTGGGATTCCATCTACAAATTCACGTAGGATCAATCATATCAGGGAAATATTCATGGGTAGGGAGCCATACCTTTTGGCGGATGAGTCTTCGGAGTTTGATTTGATTCCTCTTAACCCGTCTCGATTGATAGGTAGAGGACGTGTAGGATCCACTATGAGTACAGAGTGTGAGAACTCGGTAAGATCTCTTTTCACCGATTATAACCTTGACTTCGAAGATTATGACATACTAGTGCCTTCCTCGGGCCAGAGGGCTTACGCACCCCCCTCGGGTTACATGACCGTTTATACCGAACAGATGCGTTGTGGGTTACGGACGTTTTTCCATCCCTTTTTCCAAATACTCTTTCGGTATTGGCAGGTGTGTCCGAGTCAGTTAACACCAATTTTCTATAGTCATTTGGTGGGATATGTCCTTCGTAGTGAGCTTTTAAACCTTCCAATGTCCCCTTATCGGGTGGGAACAATATTTACCCTTCGACCTTGCTCAGAGGGGACTCCCTTTTTTAGCTTGACCTATCGGGATAAGGAAAATATCTTCACTCGTGTATCCAGCTCCCACTCTAGTAGAGGGTATTGGAGGCGGAGATTTTTCTTTGTCCGTCCGAGAGGCCAGTCAGCCAGATTGTGGGGTGTACCCATCCGATGGGGTCTGGGATATATTGCTCCCAACATCGAAACACAAGGGCAAGTGAGGGAAATATTGCTTCACTCGGGACTTTTCTCTGGTTCTTATGATATATCTGGGCTACTGGATTTCCCCGAGGCTCTGATTTTGGCAGGTTTACAAGAGGGGGTGGAAGGATGTACTCCTGCTTCCCGTCCTCTTCACAGTAATTTTCATTTTCGTAAGTTCTACTAATCATTCTCTAGCTTGTAAATTTTATTGGTGTCCTCGGACCGTTTTCCTACTAACGTCTTTTGCAGGAGCGGAGATGGGAGCATTTTCTCTCGGGTCTTCTACTGACGTTTTCTTGGGGAGGGCGTTGCATGGTAGTTCTAGGAGGCCGGAGGTTGGTGATTCCGCTCCCCTCGTGAGTGAGGCAATGGTTGAGATTTCCTCGGAGGAGGAGGAACCTATTGCAGCCCCCCCAGTCAGTTATATAATTCCTCCTGGGCCGCCGGATCCGATATCAGCTCTTTCCCAAACAAACTTTCACATGAGTCCCATAGTATCACGGCCCATTCCTCATAATTCTACCGTGGTAAATGTATTAGAGGAGTATCTTCATTCCTCTAGTGCAGAGGATATGCAGCCCCGGGAAGATATCCCTGATTGTGTTCCTGTACCACCGCCCGAGGAGCACCCTTCCCTCGGGAGAACTCTTCCCCCCGGGGATAATCAGGATGTTTCTCCTCTCGGATCAGCAGTGGGATTTTGCCGAAACTTTCTTAGTGGTTTATTGAACGCAACAGATTGTGAGCTGATAAAAACCCTTTCGGTACCCGTTCTCCAAGATTTAGCCTGTAAAGACCTGTGTGAGGTATTTATTCATTTTATTTAATACTAACCTGTCTTCAGGTCTGATGCCAATCGCTTTGTTTTTTGACCAGATTTATATGGTGTTGGATGCTCTCGGATCTTACGAAAGTTCTTCTTCAGATCCAGGTTTGGTATATCGTCGTCGGGACGAGTTAGAGCGCGGTCTCTTAGAGGCCCATGCGGAGATAACTCATTTGAAGGAGGTTCACGAGTCCGCTCAGGGGACTCATATCCATGCGTTACAATCCGAGAAGGATAAGGCGTGGGAATTAGAACGCCAACTAGTGCTTGAAAGAGCCCGTGTATTGAATTTAGGGAGGAGAATTGAGGAGTTACGTGGCCAAATGCGGTCCTCGGAGGAGCAACTAACACAGGCTACGATGGAAAGAGATGCCTTGAGTCAGCAGTTGCTAGGGATAACTCGTTCTCATGCGGTAGAGGTGGTTATGGCTCGAGTCCAAGCTGTGTTGGAGGTGGTGGGTCCATCCAGTCTTCGTGAGTCTCTTCGGGGTGAGATGCGTGACTTAATGCATATAGGCTATAAATTGTGCCAATATGCCATACAAGCTTTGCCAGAGTTCCCCTCGGGCTTGCTCCTTCCTGAGCTCAACATTCGTCAGGTCTCCGAGGAGTTTTCTCCTTCACCTATTAGAGATTTTGCGGTTGGAACTGTGTTCTTTGATGACCCAGTCTCTCTTTCCGAGGAGCAGCGTAGAAAACTTATCCGAGAGGGGAAACGTCACGTGGGAGGGTCTTAGCTTGTCGAAGAATAGTATACAATTTAGTTCATAATACAGAGGGTTTTTAGTGTTATTGGGTTGTCTTGATGTCTCCTATGTAGAGCCATCATTTTGCCAGACAACTCTAATTTCTTTTGTACTATATCCCCTCGTATATGAACACTCTTTTTATTCATGTATGACTATTACATTAAGCATAATACTTTCTAAGGTTGCTTGCGTTCCACGTGTTGCGAAGTATTGCCTCCTCGGAGTTGGCAAGCCGATAAGTCGCCGGCCCCACAATTTCCCCTATCTTGTAGGGTCCTTCCCATCGTGGATCTAGTTTACCCACATTCTTAGAGGCCCCTACTCGTTTCATCACTAAATCTCCAACTTGAAAGGTTCGGGGTTTTACCTTGGTATTATAATATCGTGACATCCGAGCCTTGTACTCTTCCATTCGGAGGGCTACTCGGGTTCTTTTTTCTTCGAGAAGGTCAAGGGCAAGGGCTAAATTTGAGCTATTGGCCACTTCCTCGTATTCCTTGACTCGCCAGCTTTCTATGGAGACTTCCGAGGGCAAAACAGCTTCACACCCGTAGGATAGGCTAAAAGGAGTTTCGCCCGTAGCAACACTTTGTGTGGTTCGATAGGCCCACAATATCCCGGGTATCTCCTCAACCCACTTAGCTTTATGCCAATCAAGCCGGGCCTTCAGGTTCTTCAAGAGGGTTCTGTTGGTTCTTTCTACCTGGCCATTTGCTTGAGGGTATCCCACGGATGCAAAACGATGTTTTATCTCCCAATGATCGCACCATTTTTGTAATCCTTGATCAGTAAACTGCAAACCGTTGTCACTTACCAGGCTCCGAGGGACACCAAAGCGACAAATAATACTCCTCCAGAGAAAATTGATAACGGCCCCCGCGGTTACCCTAGCTAGGGGTTCCGCTTCCACCCATTTGGTAAAGTAGTCAACGGCTACTAGCAGAAATTTCTTTTGACCGGCATCAGGGATGAGGGGTCCAAGTATATCAATACCCCACTTAGAGAAGGGGCAGGGATTCAGAAGGGGTTCCCAAGGAGCTGCGGGTAGATGGGTCCGAGGGGCATAAGCTTGGCATGGTTTACATTTTTCGGCATGGCTTTTGCTGTCTTTGGCCATCGTGGGCCAATAGTAACCTTGTCGAATCAAGCGTCCGACCATGCTTTCACCGCTAGTATGGCTTCCACATACCCCCTCGTGAGTTTCTGCTAAGGCTAGTTGGGCCTCTTCTTCATTAAGGCATCGAGCATGGGGGCATGAGTATGTTCTTCGGAAGAGTATCCCATCTTTAAGGAAGTATCAGAGTGTTTTTCTGAATATCCTTCGCTGAATATTCTTGTCCGAGGAGTATCCCTCGGGATTCTGTAAATAGGCCTTGATAGGAGTTATCCAACTAGATAAGGGATCTGAAATGGTATTTACCTCTTGGCCTTCGCTCTTTTCAGATTCATTGACATGAAGTAGAGTAATCTTCCGAGTATGTATTGCGGCTATTTGTGTAGCCATTTTGGACAAAGCATCCGCTTCTTGGTTTTCTTTTCGGGGAATTTGAACTATATCATATTCTTCAAACCATTCGGACCTTTGACGAACAACTCAGAGGTACTCTTGCATTCTTTCTTCTTTTGCCTCATATGACCCCTTGACTTGCTGAACAATCAGCTGAGAGTCACTATGGAGGAGTACTATGTTCATTCCTCCTTCCCTCGCTAGTCTCATACCAATAAGGAGAGCTTCATACTCGGCTTCATTGTTAGAGAGGGGGTAATCTATTCTAACTGCAAAATGAAGTCTTTCCTCCTCCCCTTCTTGATTTACCAAAACTATTCCAGCTCCCCCATGTGTACTTACCGAGGATCCGTCTACATATACATGCCATCGTGACTCCTTTGCCTCAGATTCAATGCCCGTAAGTTCTGTTACAAAGTCCGCCAAAGCTTGCGCTTTGATTGATGGTCTCGGAGCATAGGAAATATCGTACTCAGTAAGCTCTACGGCCCATTTTATCAGTCTCCCTGATGATTCAGGCTTGTTAAGAATTGCCCTCAGAGGGTGCTTAGTTAGCACGGTAATTGGATGAGATAGAAAGTAGGGACGTAGCTTACGAGCCGTAGTAACCAATGCTAGAACGAGTTTCTCAGTTAGGGTATATCGGGTTTCGGCTCCGAGGAGAGTTTTGCTGACGTAATATACCGGGTGCTGTTCTCCATCTTATTCTTTGACTAAGACAGCGCTAATAGCCTCTTCTCCGACTGATAAATACATAAACAACTCTTCTTGGGGTATAGGTTTTACCAGCAAAGGTGGTTTCAACATGTACCTTTTTAATTCTTCGAGAGCTTCCTCGCATTGGGGGGTCCACTGGAATTCCTTGACATTCCGAAGTATCTTGAAGAAGGGAAGCCCTTTTTCTGCGGACTTAGAGACAAATCGACTCAACGAGGCCATTCTTCCAGTTAACTTTTGGACATCTTTTACCGTCCTCGGGGTGGGTAACCCCATGATAGCTTCTGCTTTTTCGGGGTTTACTTCGATTCCATTCTCCGTAACCATAAATCCCAAAAATTTTCCTACTCGGATACCAAAAGAGCACTTCCGAGGGTTAACTTTCATGCCGAAGTTGTTCATGATGACCAACGCTTTCCGTAGGTCCTCGGGATGTTCTTCAGAAGTATTACTTTTAACTACAGTATCATCCACGTAAACCTCTACTGACTTCCCAATAAGTCCTGCGAACATAAGACTTACTAACCGTTGATAGGTAGCTCCAGCATTCTTTAGTCCGAAGGGCATGACTAGATAACAAAATGTGCCTGCATCCGTGATGAAGCTGGTTTTATCTTGGTCAATAGTCGCCATCGGGATTTGGTTGTACCCTTGGTCTCCATCTAAAGTTGATAGTAGCGCACATCCTGCGGTAGAATCAACTAGTTGATCTATGCTCGGTAAGGGATAACAATCCTTTGGGCACGCTTCATTGAGATTAGTAAAGTCAACACACATTCGCCATCTTCCTCCGTGCTTAGGAACTAGTACGACATTAGCTAACCACTCGGGGTAGATAACTTCTCGTATTTGCTTTAAATTGAGAAGGCGTTGTATTTCCGAGCGGATGATCTTGTTACGCTCGGGGCCCATTTTCCTCTTCTTCTGTTGGACAGGTTTAGCTCCGGGCTTTACATTAAGGAAATGTTGACATACCTTGTTGCTGATTCGTCCGGGCGGCCCCCCTTCCCACGCAAAGAGGTGATGGAATTGTTTAAGAAGAGAAATCAGTTGACCTTCTATGATTGGAGCCATATGGGTGCCCATTTTGATTACTTTCTCGGGGCTTCCTTCTACTAATTCCACCAGTTTTAACTCTTCCACAAGTTGGACTCGTGTTTCCTCAGTTTTACACTTTTTGTTATTTCCGCGTGAGGGTCCGTCTTCTTCTGAGGGAATGGCATTCATGCAGCATTCTCTGGCTTTAGACTGACTTCCTCGGACTTCTCCGATTCCTGAAGAAGTGGGAAATTTTACTTTAAGATGCAGAGTAGAGGGGATAGCCTCAAAGGCCCGAATAGATGGTCTTCTGCATATGACATTATATGTTCGTGAGGAGGCTTCCACTACCCAAAACTTAATAGATTCCGTTCTTCGAAGGGCTCCTTTCCCCCATGACATTGGAAGAGTAACAGTCCCGAGGGTTTGACATGCTTCTCCCGAGAATCCTACTAACGGGACCTCAGCGGTTTCCAACGTTTCTTGTTTCAACCTCATAGCAAGATAGGTAGGTAAGAAGAGTACATCCACGGAGCTGCCCGTATCTATAAGGATCCGTTGGATTTCATACCCGTAGATGACAGCAGAGATAACCAATGGATCTTCGTGAGGGTATATTACGTCTGTGAGGTCCTCGGGCCCGAAAGTGATACTAGGCAGTTTTGACCCTTGAATGGAGCAGACAGATAATCCTTGCTCTGCTCGTCGGGCTTCTTTCAGATATTTCTTCTTTTTACCCTGAGGTGCCATGGAGATTTCACCCCCTTCTATCATATTGATGGTTCTCCCTGTCGGGGGATTGCTTTTATACGAGTCAGGTGGAAGAGGTAGACTCTGATACCCTGTCGTTTTCTCTCGTGAATTTTGCCGGCGGTCTTTAATTCTCTCTTGGGGTCGGAGACGTCTAGTAGTCCCCTCTCGTGACTTCCGGCTAAGCGTCCTTTCTTCCCTTTCTTGCTCCTCCTCTTCCCTTCGTGATCTCTTCCAAACATTTGCCTTGGGCTCATCGAGGTTATTTTCCTTGAGGTAGTTCTTCAAATACCCTATTTCTAACAGGCGGAGCACTTAGTACATTCTTCCGTAGTGTGCCCATAAGTTTTATGGTATTTACAATACTTCCCAGTGTCCTTGTCTCGGTTAGGAAATTTAGTCGGCCTGGGCCAGTGTAACTCGTTGCTACCCCTCATTATATTGAGCACTTCTGGTGGAGTAACAGTCATCGGAGGTAGGTGCACGGGTCGGAGGAATTTCTTAACCACTCCTCCTTCATCTTTGCGCTGAGAAGGTTTTCCTTTCTTATTCTTTTCTTTAGTCTTTGCTTCTTTCTCCGCGCGCTCTAAGTGTTCATTATCCTCCTGCTCCATTTGTTTCTTTGTTCCCTCGGCCTCCTCCATCAAAATGTATACTTCCGCCTTTTGCATTAGCTCATTCATGTCCGTGATACGATTTCCCATAAGGTATCTAAAGAAGTCTCCCGTTCGGAGTCCCTGAGTTAATATGTCCGCCATGATGGTCGGGCTAACGTTGGGTACATCTAGTGCTTCATCCGTGAAGCGCTTTATATAATCTCGTAAAGATTCATCCTTTTTCTGTTTAATAGTGAAAAGGTGTGTAGCAGATTTAGGGTACCTTCGGTTGCAGGCGAATTGTCGTACGAACAAATGAGCTAATCGGTCAAAACTCGTAATGGAACAAGGTGGAAGGTGAGTAAACCAGGCTTGGGCCCGCCCTCCGAGGGTAACAGGAAATACGCGGCATAACACGTGGTCAGGGGTGGAAGAGAGGTCCATTCCGGCTAGGTATTGATGGATGTGATCCTGCGGATCCCTTCCATCAGCTTCTCCGGTATATAACGGAATATTAACAGGTCGCATGCCCGAGGGGATAGAAGTTGAAGCAATTTCGGGAATGAAAGGAGAGGTCTTGAATGTGGGATCTTCCTCAGGAGCCATGGTCTTCTTGAGGTCACCCAATTCTTTTCGTAAATCATCCATCATTCCCCATAAGGAATGTTCAACCTCTCCTCGATACTCCGAGGGGCGAGAAATTTCTTCCCGACCCCTCTCTGGAATTCTTTCATGACACACATACCTTCGAGGTGTCTGTCGGGATTCTCGTTGCCAAGGATTCGAATTTGGGTTCCATGCTATCGGAGGTGCGTCTCCCTCCGAGGGGAAATCCCCATCCTCGTAGAGCACAGAGGACGTGCGTCCGATATGTTCATTCCTCCGTGGTGTTCGTGCAGCATCTATAAGTCTTTCATAAACAGATCGGGGAATATTAATAAAATCTCTTGTACCTGATTCATAATTGGACAAAGTTTCTTCTGAGTCGCTGTTCGGGAAAGGAAAGTTGTCACTTTCGAAAAGATCATCCATCATAGCTGACATCTGCTTGAATTCTCTCGAGGACAGATATTATGGCGTTCCCACAGACGGCGCCACTTTGTTAACGGGTTTGGAATTATTCCCTATTTAACGGAAGATATTTATTTGGGTCGGAACGCCCTGTCCGTGATTCAGAGGCAATGATAGATGGAGATAATAAGATAGATGGAAATAATAAGAATAACTACAAGAATATTCCTTTCCTTTATTCACTGAACTTTTCCTCCTCTCTCTCTTTTTATATCTCTGAGTGTCAAGTTGTAGTAAGTAAGCTGAGTTATCTTATGTTGTTCTTCTTCTATTGATCACCTCCCTTTATATAGACTTTGGTAGGGGCAGATGTCACTGTGCATGTGATTTGGTAAGGACATGTGTTGTCATTATATTGATACAGGTGTGAACATTAGGATAATGTTTATCTCTTATCTACTGGGCGCTGACTGGATTAATCTTTGTGTCTTCTGATATCTCCGAGGGCTTCTGATGTAGATTATTTTGATAGAGCTATTCTTCCGAGGGATTTTATTGATCTTTCTTGATTCGGGTCTTTTCTTTCAACAATCAGGAGTGATCTCTGTGGGTGTAAATGTGATCTCCGAGGACTTGATTTAGTCTCCGAGGGCTGTATCTGCTTTACTTAAAGTGAGATTTCTTCATCGGAGTTCTCGGACTATATTCACTGGGTGTTCTTTTATTCATTTCTTGGTTTTCTCCGAAATTGGGTCCTCGGATAATAGTCCGAGTGTCGTCTTTTCCGAGGAGTGTTCAGCAAGGAAGTTTTCTTGTAAGTTCATGGGACTCGGGGTCCATCGTGGTCCCTCTTGGCGCATTGGTGGATATCGGAGTCGTACGGGTCCATCGGGGTTTGCTCTTTTTCCGATGCCGTGTCGATATCTGTTTTTTATTCACCATTTGACTTTCCAAGGGATGCTTAGGTTCCTCCTCGTGTGCTCTTGCAAACCTTTTCGGGTCAGTGACCGAAAGGTAGGGCAATCCTCCGAGGGGTTTTCTTTATAGGTACATCTCATCGGAAGTACTCGTGACAATAGTATTGTCCATATATTGTTTTTTTCCGAGTAGGAATAATCGTTTTTATTTTATTTTTAGGGTTAACAACTATTATATAAAGAAACTCATTGTGACACCAATCTTTTGATTTCCAACTTTAACCTTTGAGTTTTAGCTACATTGTAAAAAATATATTATTAAATCCCCAAAATAGCCTTACAAATTAAGTTAGACTAATTAATTATATTATTAATTATAATTAATGACTTATTTTTCCCATAATCTGCTTTTCTTCCATTGTTCTACTCAGAATTAATGGGACATGTTATCTAGATAAATCTTCTTCTTTAACTTACATAGAATGACATTGAAAAAAGAATTATGCTCGAGGGAACTGCGTGCTACATTTGCTAGCAAATGGTAAAGAATGGTTTCTTCTTTTATTTTATTGATACTAGCAGATGGAGCACGCGGTTCCCGCGAGCATAATTCTTTTTTCAATGTTATTCTATGTGGGTTAAAGAAGAAAATTTATCTAGATAACATGTGCTATAAATTTAGAGTATAACAATGGAAGAAAAATATATTATGGGGAAAGTAAATCATTAATTACAATGAATAGTGCAATTAATTAGTCTAACTTAATTTGTAAGGTTATTTTGAGAATTTAATAATATATTTTTACAATGTAGCTAAAACTCAAAGGTTAAAGTTGGAAATCAAAAGATTGGTGTCACAATGAGTTTCTTTATATAATAGTATATAGATATTGACTTTTCTAATAGCAACAATAATTTAATATCACGATCGATAAGCCTCTTTAGGTGTACGTATAATCTTTTTTTTTTGAAAGTGATGTTGATTCAACTCCAATTTGGTTGTTGATTTACGTATCATCGTATCGCTAATATAGTTAATGTACACTATAAGGAGCTGTTTTGATACGTCAATAGCCCCATACATTACTTTGGTTGTTACGTTACGTGGTATGATATTTAAGTAGGATTAAAATAGATAGGAGTGAGATGAATGTAATTAGGTCGACCCTTATTATTTCGTGGCATATTATAATTTTTTCATCCATGTAGATTTACGTAATTTACCGATGTTAGATTATATATATATATATATATATATATATATATATAAATGCCTACCAAATATCAATATAATCGTAAAATTGACATGTTATACTATGCATTTATTAAAATAGGAATTTGATTCTTACCTTGTTATCAAACTTTTTTTTTTGACTGTTTACCTTCTTATCAAACTGACTACTAAGATTATTAATTTTGTTGTTTAGTTAATTTAATCGCAACTTGTAAGAGGCTTACAAGTACTGTTTTGGTGTTTCGATGGGACTGTGAGTAACCCATTTATTTACGGAAATGTTGAAATCGCCCTTGATATATTATATACAGAAAATGTAAATGCAAGCGCCAAATTTTCCTCTCTAATTACTCTCTTCCTTTTATTTCCTTGCAGCATTTTTATTTTCAACCAAAGGTTTGCTTCTTGCATAGACTTTCCAATATTTTGGACTAGGGAAAGATAGTCAATGGCAGGAGGGCGGACCAAGCTCGCCAGGAAGGCTCTTCACAACACATCCAAGGTTTGAAAGCTGCTACCTTTTTTCGATTTTTGAAAAGTTCATTCATTTTGTCTAAATATTACGACAAAATGGTCTTTTTTGTCTAATCCATTTAAGAAAAAAGTTCAGGAGAATTATGCTCGCGGGAACCGCGTGCTCCATTTGCTAGTATCAATAAAATAAAAGAAGAAACCATTCTTTACCTTATCGCCACAACTTTGGTTAAGTATTAACTAATGAGCATAAAAACGATAACAGTAAGGAAGCGGAAAATCCTGCTTTGAGCGCCGCAGGAATCTCTTGGAGAAAACCCCTAAACCTTTATTTATTTATAATATATATGTTAACCCTAAAAATAAAATAAAAACGATTATTCCTACTCGGAAAAAAAACAATATATGGACAATACTATTGTCACGAGTACTTCCGATGAGATGTACCTATAAAGAAAACCCCTCGGAGGATTGCCCTACCTTTCGGTCACTGACCCGAAAAGGTTTGCAAGAGCACACGAGGAGGAACCTAAGCATCCCTTGGAAAGTCAAATGGTGAATAAAAAACAGATATCGACACGGCATCGGAAAAAGAGCAAACCCCGATGGACCCGTACGACTCCGATATCCACCAATGCGCCAAGAGGGACCACGATGGACCCCGAGTCCCATGAACTTACAAGAAAACTTCCTTGCTGAACACTCCTCGGAAAAGACGACACTCGGACTATTATCCGAGGACCCAATTTCGGAGAAAACCAAGAAATGAATAAAAGAACACCCAGTGAATATAGTCCGAGAACTCCGATAAAGAAATCTCACTTTAAGTAAAGCAGATACAGCCCTCGGAGACTAAATCAAGTCCTCGGAGATCACATTTACACCCACAGAGATCACTCCTGATTGTTGAAAGAAAAGACCCGAATCAAGAAAGATCAATAAAATCCCTCGGAAGAATAGCTCTATCAAAATAATCTACATCAGAAGCCCTCGGAGATATCAGAAGACACAAAGATTAATCCAGTCAGCGCCCAGTAGATAAGAGATAAACATTATCCTAATGTTCACACCTGTATCAATATAACGACAACACCTGTCCTTACCAAAGCACATGCACAGTGACATCTGCCCCTACCAAAGTCTATATAAAGGGAGGTGATCAATAGAAGAAGAACAACCTAAGATAACTCAGCTTACTTACTACAACTTGACACTCAGAGATATAAAAAGAGAGAGAGGAGGAAAAGTTCAGTGAATAAAGGAAATGAATATTCTTGTAGTTGTCTTATTATTTCCATCTATCTTATTATCTCCATCTATCATTGCCTCTGAATCACGGACAGGGCGTTCCGACCCAAATAAATATCTTCCGTTAAATAGGGAATAATTCCAAACCCGTTAACAATATAAGGCTCCGTTTGTTTCTCCAAAAAATAGGAAAAAAAGAAAATAAAAATAAAAAATGAAAGAAAATAAAGTTTTCCAAGAAAATTTTAAGTAACAATAAAATTTTCCCTTATTTTTCAGGCGTTTGGCTCATACTGATTTTTCCGGAAAACCTATTATTATGTGTAAAGGAATTTCCTCTATTTTCCAAAGATTTTCTAGATTTTTCTTATTTTTCAAAGATCTCCTAGATTTTTTTCAGAAAAATCTCGAATTGCCAAACAGTAGGAAAAAAAAGATTTTCTTTTATTTTTTTTTTCTTTTCTTCTATTTTCTAGAGAAACAAACGGATTCTAAGAAGAAAAGCATAATTTTTGGAAATAAGATAAGTGAATGAGCGTACGTGGGCCTGTATATATATTATGGGCTATTTTTACATGTTTAACAATTTTACATTCCTAAACAAAATCATAATAGCAAAAACTATATAAATCGAAGCAAAACAGTGCCAATTGATCAGAATTGTCAAATCTCGCAAAATCTTTCAATTATTAATTAAAGTATTTTGACCTAAAAGTTTAACCTATTCTTAATTTCTTTTTTTTGAAAATAGTTTTAATAACAATTATATTCCATCACGGTATAAGTTTGGTCCTCAAAGATTTGCATAGTCAAATAAGGTAAATATATATAATTTACATCACCAAAAGAAGTGATGGTGCTCTAAAGTTTTGTTTGCAAACTCTTCCGAAAAGCAGAAATTCTAATTAATATTAAGCTTTTTTTTTTGATAAGGATATTAAGCTTGAACAGTACTTTTAATTCATAAGTTGAGACTTGAGAGAGTTTGAAAAATAATATATATTTTTAATTATTTGAATAAAAATATTCATTATATATTTTTTTTGATAACTAATAATCATCATCATATATATATATATATATATATATATATATATAAGCCAAAAGCAGACTATAACATACTCCGCAACAAAATTCATGGTCATATAATTAACAATTTCATTGTGTGGCGCCCGCCAATGGTGGTGTAATCAATTATTTTAATGCTAATCATTATCTCAGTATTAGATATTTAGCAGATAATTAATAATGGCATTGACGAGAACATGTATTAATTAGTGTCAATTACTTAATCATTATTAGTCAGCAAACGATGCACATTTGGCAGTTTCTCCAGAAATTCGAGCTCCAACTCATCATATCCATCCATGATTCATACAAATTTGACTCTTTCTCTTTCCTGGGAGGGGGAGGCAATCGAATTAAATATTAACTCCTGACCCATGTGTAATTGATGGTACTCATGTGCAGCATATTGCACAAAATTTTATTTATGCTATATATGGGATTGAGATCAGACTCTTACAAATTGATCCGCCTAATATGTGTGGGGCTCACAATCCATGTGAGTGACACTCCCCATTGAGTAGCATAGATTAAATCGGGGAAAAAATCGAAACTAGTCCTTTATTGTGTCCTAGTTACAGTTTTGGTCCTTTATTGTGTCCTTGTTTTATTTTGGTCCTTTATTGTGTATTTCACTACAATTTTGGTCCTCAGGAAGAAGTCAGAGTCAAAAATATCACGTGGGAGCACTTGCCGGCCAAAATAAAAACTTTTTTAATTCCCACATGCAAATTCACATGTGGAAACGCTGGTTTCAATTTTTTTTAATTTTTTTTATTTAAAATTCTTACCCGGCCAACCCGATTTGACTGGGTTATCCGGATCGGACAGGTCAAAATTTTAAATAAAAAAATTAAAATTATTGTTCCAACATGAGAATATGTTTGTGGAAAATTCAAAAAAATTGAATTGAGGGCAACACGTGCTCGTACATGACATTTTCGGCTGAGATTCCATCTGAAGGACCAAAATTGTAGTGAAATACACAATAAAGGACCAAAATAAAACAAGGACACAATAAAGGACCAAAACTGTAACTAGGACACAATAAAGGACCAATTTCGATTTTTTCCCGATTAAATCGTTGTACAACAACATCACCCCTTTGTGATATGGTGTTGTTGTGCAGCATACTCCACATCAACCAAATCCATAAATCAAATAATCGATCTTAATGTATTGAAACTATAACAAAATCTGATTTATTGAACTATTTTGTTCTTATACATTTTACGGTCAAAAACTTAAAAAGACATCACTTTTGTTTAGATCCAGAATGCAATAATATTTATACAATTACAGACTCATATTTTCTTAAAAGCCAATAATTTAGCTCGAACTCTTCAGAAGACTTAATTAGAAAAGGGTTATTTAAGGAGAAAAGACCAAGTTGTATGCATGAATCAATTTTGATGCTAGAGTTTCTTCCACTAGTCCCAAAAAATGGACGGATACAACTTTTTGGGTCCCTACTGAGGTTGAGATTGACCGATCTATCATTAGTTTAAGGCGATCTATCAACCATTGGAAGGGAAACTCAAGGAACACAGACCGCAAACTGCGTAATTCTCTTCTCTACACAATTCTCCCAACAAGGGGAATCTTCTCGGACTCCAACATGAGTTCGAGCATTAGAAGTAGAGGTGGGGTGTCGGCTTTGCCAACTTCTTTGGTTACGGGGGCGAAAAGTGGCCATGGGTCTCGGATCAGAGCACAGTGTAACTAATAGAGTCATTAACATCTAGAGCGAGATAGAATACGCTAGCACAAAGCGTCTGTTGTCCGAGCTAAACTAACACACTTGAAATGAACTTTGTATTCATACAGAACTATATTCCAAGGGTATAGAAACATAATAACCTTGCTAACAAAAACTATGCAGAGAGTTATTTGCACAATTAAGAATAGTAAGGCCACATTTGCAATTTCCACCAAACTAATAATCCAGAAAAATCCTACATGTCTTCGTCTCCGCAACCAAAGGCACTCAGAAATTGAATCCTTTCTCTATTTTATTTATTTACCCAAAAAAAATTTAAATTACAGACAAATTCTCTCTCTCTCTCTCTCTCCTGTTTGAATGGGCTTTCTAATAATAGCAGGAGGAGAATGAACCAATGGCAGCCAATTAGTTTCCGTATCTTCGTGACGTCACTTCCCATCACTCCATTTCTTCTTCTCCTCATCTTCCTTCACGCTCTCTTATAACATTAAATTCAATCAATCAAAGATTCTGATTCGAATTAGGGAAAATCCCCAATTCTTTTCAATTTAGGGTTTCTTTTTTGTTATTGTTGGTCAATTGACTTCGATTAAGGATTGAATATTCATAATTCAATTGATTTATGGCATCGGTGTTTCTGTACCATGTTGTTGGTGATCTGACGGTGGGGAAGCCGGAGCTGACGGAGTTTTGCGAGACGGAGACGGTGGAGGCCGCCATTCGAGCAATTGTCGATTCGTCGGAAGGGGCGATTCCGGTGTGGAAGAAGAGCAATCAGAAGGGCTTGATTGAGAATGTTACAATCAGACAGCAGAGGTTTGTTGGCATTCTCAATGCGCTCGATATCGTGGCGTTTCTCGCGAGGGAGGATTCGTTAGCTGATCAGGATAAAGCGCTGAATACCCCTGTTTCTGAGGTCGTCGTTCCCAATGGTTCCTCCCTTAAGGTCGTTGATCCCGGCACAAGGTTGGATGTTGTACTTCTCTTATGTTTTTTTGTATCGTATTAATCTTGAAGAATTATGTGGGTGTCTTGGTAGAGTTTTGATGATATTCTTGTAGTGATCCAAGATTTGGTGATTGCGTTGCTTCTGGTGTGCGTATTCGTATCTTTTTGTGCGATGGAGTGAGGCTTAAATTGATGTGTTGAAAAGAAGAATTGTCGAGTGGCGTGAGTTTGGAAGTTGAGGGAGTTAAAGGACTTTAAATAATCTAAACGTAGAAGGTAAGATATAGTACAATTTTGATCTGCAAGGAAGATGTGTCATTGAAAAAAAAATGTTGTAGTACAAGGGGTACTATATTGTGGGCAACTGTAACTACAGAGTCAGGAAGACCTGATATGCTCTAATGGGACGAATTCCATGTTCTTATATTGTCATATGGAGTTAGTAAAATGTTTTCCCCCAATGTCCGTAAATGGCTTTTAGCTTCATTAGATTTGAAAATCTTTAAAAGACTGGCTAAAAGTTTTATATTGCTAGGGATAGTAATAAAGGCGCGGACATTTATGTCTTACAATAACTTGTATACTCCAGTATGTCTTTATGCCTAAAAATATGCCTGTGGAAATACAGAGTATCCACTCTTGGTACCTAATCCTGAAGAGCTGTAAATAATCCATTTATAGACCATGTCGTTCTTAACAATTTGTATATCTTTCTTTTCTCTTTTCATGATTCTAAGCATATAATATCAAAGCTAGGCAAACAAAAGTTTCTGTGTTTGAATTCTATGGTCGCCCATTTATTTAAAAAAAATAAAAATCACGGGCTTGCCCATGAAACGAACAAGTTTGCAGGTTAGTTCTGTGACGTTAAACTAACATGCACTCATCAGTCTATAAGTTCATCAAAAGTTTAAAAAAGCCTCAAGAGTCCTTACCCTTCAGTTTCTGGTTTAGAATTTTGGTCCAGCGTGTATACCTTGCTTCTTCTACCAGTCATTTGATCATATGATATTCCAAAGTGAGTCAATATGTTATAATATCACCTTTAGTCAAGTTTACATTGATTTTTGGAGTCAAAACTTCCATATGAAGCATATACCTTTCAAATTTGTAATCTGGATGAATATTTTAATGCTTATTTTAGCTGAAGTGAGAAGTTATTTCTAATTACCTACACTTGCATTGCGGGTTGAAACTTTTAAAACAGGAAGTGTAGAGTTCTCTGGTTGTACTATTCTAGGCTTGTCGTGAGGGATCAATTAGTGCATCAGCTGGCTTGTATGCCAGCTTTTTAAATTGAATCATTTTTGAGACTAGGCTCCTTGTTGAGATTAGGCTTCTTGTTTACTTCACTTGTCAGGATGATGCGTTCTGATAAAATTGATTGGTATTTCTTTTGTTTCCCTTTTGTGATTTCATACCAAAAAACAGTCCTGACGCCTGTGAGTATCTTCTCCTTGGACTGTGACAAACCTGTGGTCTTCTAAGAGAGGTATCCGTTGCTTGTTGAGCTGTTAGAATCTTCAGTTGCTTTGAACTCTTCGATCTGAATTATTTTTTGTGTTTTGTTAGGTTTCATTGTTACTTGCTTCTTTGAAGGGGTTTTATGTACTCATGATAGTTTGCACTTATTAATCCATTACCAGTATCTTTATATGTTGTCAGTGTAATGTTTAGCTAATGGCTGTTGGTTCTTTTTCTTTTCTTGGCTTTTTGGTGATTAAAAAGACTGTTTGTTACTATCCATCGAGCATTCTAAATTGGCCTCCTTAATGACTAAGTACCAAGTATAATCGTATCAATTAAATTGTTGGTTTATTCATATCACATTTCTCCATATGTATTTCCAATGTTGGAAAAATGCGTCAACATATTATTTTTGCAGTTCATCATGACTAATGAATACTTTCTTTCTTAACTAGATTGATGGATGCTTTAGAGATGATGAAACAAGGAGTGAAGCGACTTCTAGTTCCCAAAAGCTTAGTATGGAGAGGAATGAGCAAACGTTTTTCAATTCTTTTCAACGGAAAGTGGCTAAAAAATGTAGATTCTTTTGGGAATACTACTACGTTTAATTCAAACTGGCCTTCAACATCCTCAACTTCTTCAATCCAGGACAAATTTTGCTGTCTCTCCAGAGAAGACGTCCTCCGGTTTCTCATAGGTTGTCTTGGCGCCTTAGCTCCTTTACCTCTTTCCTCCATTTCCTCCCTTGGAGCCGTCAATTCTAACTATACTTACATCGATTCATCCCACCCTGCCATTGAAGCCACCAAGAATCTCCCCCGCGATCCATGTGCCGTTGCAGTAGTAGATTCCTCCTCGGACGGCCTGCTTAAGATCATCGGGGAAATTTCTTCCGCCAAACTATGGAGATGCGATTACTTGGCTGCTGCCTGGGCACTCGCGAATTTATCTGCCGGACAGTTTGTAATGGGAGTCGAAGATAACATGAGTTCTCGACCGTTGCCCGATATTGTGGTCGGAGAGGGTGATATATTGAACGGTGGAGGGAGAATGAGGAGATTTAGTAGCAGGAACATTGGGTTCTTTAGCAATTCATTGAATCCGAATTCGGTATTCGGGAGGAATATGTATCGAGGTAGAACTGCTCCCTTGACGTGTAAAGTGACGAGTTCGTTAGCTGCAGTAATGGCCCAGATGTTGTCCCACCGGGTGACTCACGTGTGGGTAACTGAGGCGGAGAATGACGATGAGTTAGTTGGTGTTGTGGGATATGCAGATATCTTGGCTGCAGTGACCAGGCAACCTGCGACACCCGTTTCTGAGACACAGACATCCTGAGTAGCAATGGTGTTTTGATGGTATTGAAATATATATGATTTGGGACATTTATGTGAGATATTGACATGCTGGTCTTTGTGTATGCCTCTGTTCCCTTTGTTGTGTGTGATTCAATTGGTGACTTTTGTGAAATGAAAGTTGTATATGTATGCCATGTATGTGAACATGAGATACTTTTTTTTGAAGTTGGTGATGGAAAATGTTGGGACTCTCTTTTAAAGAAATACTTCAGTGGGTTATATTGAATAATTGTTGGTTATTTTTTCTCCCTCAATCTTATGATGATTTAATACGAGACTCTGTTAATATTTTCATTATTATTTTAATGCTAATATATCTGTTGCAAGACTTTAAATTGTAAGATCTTTTCAAAAGTAATCATAAATCAGGAGTGCTTTTACCGTTACTTCTGAGCAATTTGCAAGTCAATATCAATAGCAGCTTCAGGAGAAAATGCTTTTATGTCTTCAGGGTGGAATTTAAAGAGAATAAATGTGGGGAAGAAAAACAAAATCAAAATGTACCATTGTTCAGCTTTAGCATCCAGAATACAGTTAATAAAGCATTAAGTCCTCAAATTGTCTTATTATGAAGAGAAAAACATAATTAAAATAAAAAATCTGAATATCAAACGCATCATATTCATTTAAAATTAACCGCTGAAGAGGAATATAAGATCATCGGAGGATTAGGTTTTTTCACAAGATTGGCACGCAACCATGAGACGATCATTATATGAGAGAACTTATTCTGATATATTATCATACATAAATTCAAATTCTGTCACCACCATTTCAATGAATAAAGATATTAATTGGGCAAGTTTATTTTATGTTCAAAGTTAATTATAAGGCTCTCATGTGTCTTGTCGCTTGTATGACTAAGAAGTGGAAGGGAATGAATGGACCTCCCAGCCACATATTATTAGTCTTCACTCTTCAATGATTTATAATTTGTCGCCACTTTTTCCATGCGACGTATTGAAAGAGAATTACTTCAGTACTTAATAGAACAGTAATTTATTTTTTTGGAAAATTACAAAATTATAGCCAAACTTTGACAGTTTGAACTTTGAATTTTTGCACTTGGCCCAACTTTCCCTCCCTTATTAGCTGTTGTGGTGATATGACCTTTTTACCCTTTTTAATTACGTCATTTGGTCGAAGAGTGACATTTTTTCTGAATTTCAGTTTTTAATAGTTGGAATACGATGGTGATACCCGAAAGAAAGTTAGGATACCTAAGTGCAAAAATTCAAAATTCAGCAAAACATGTGCAAAAACCGCTAAAATTTGGTTATAATTTTGTAATTTTCCCTTATTTTTTCAAGTATATGTATGGGCGCCCACACATGTATATTAGTATATTATACATATCCCTGGTGTATTATACATATTATTACATTTGTGCGTGCCCATACATATACTGGTGTATATTATACATATCCCCGGTGTATGAATTTTTCCTTATTTTTTCCTTGTTTATCACCTTTGCTACCATAATTAACATTCTTATGTGCGAACGACCTATAAGTTATTGTCCCTTCGAGCCTCACTAAATAACTCGCTACCCTTACTAATATGGAGGACTTTCAGACTCTTGCACACTCGATTGCGATTGTCATAGAACTTTATAAGATCGATGTTTTGTGTATTTGACTTATTGTCAATATCTTTACATTCTCGATCGTTACATCTTTAATTACTTCTCGCGGGTCCATTTATTTTTAATGTATAAATACACATTTCTATATATTTGAGATGTCGACAGTGGAATAAATCTCAGAATTACAAAATAAGTTGTTTGCCGCCTTTTGGAGTGAGGTACTTCACAAAGAAACAATGTCAATACTCAATATGTCATAAACTCATAATTTGCAGCTTCCGAGGCAGATCATTAATTTTGACACTGGATATGTTTATAAACCTTGTGTGGCCTTTACCTTCAAGTGGACATTGAGATTCTTTACATATATACGTATAATAATAGAGTAATTTTTGTGGTTACATAAAATGATAAAGATGCTATTGAAAGTACTCCAGAAGAAAGTTTGATTTATATTTTCTCAAAAAAGTTGTTTTGTCTGTAAACTCTGAAGATATAAAGCATATATCTACAGATAAACTAGTACTAAAATCATCAACGAGAAGCTACTCAGGTTCGAGCTACAAATTAAATTACAACCATACATTTATATGTTTTAGGCCCCGCAATACTGACAAATTAAGAATTACCGAACAATATCAGAAATTCTATTAGAATAGCATGCATGCAGGAATAAACTCCTGGATCACATTCCAATATTCCAACAACATTTAATTGCTGACCACAAAAACCCGAAACCCATTGCTAATTGACCTTTGACGCTCTTATAGTTGCCACACTAAATTAGTTTAATATTTACATATGTATATATATGTATTGAATATATCATCTTTTTATGTTAGAATCCACATAAAAGATGTATAGTCATTCGTCTCATTTTTTAATTACTCGTGAATTCCCCACATGCCAAGTTTTTTAATAAGATTTGCTGACAACTTTTTGAAAGGTTAAATCAGTATATTATTATCTTAATTATTTTTCTAGCTAGCAAGCTGCTCCAACGGATCATATAGTTGTAATTGAGCCACGACATGAGTATCTTAATAATCTTATACGTACTGACAAATGAAATGACACAACATTACATTGTTTGTGAGGTTTTGGACGACAATCGCTAGACAATAATTCCATCTTAGTAATTAGTAACTTGTAATTATAATCACGGATTAGACGATGTTCAAAGGTTTGTGATATATTCGATCTTCTTGCTTCTTTGCATGTGAGACCACTACTACAATTCATTATTTGCTATAAAAGAGTTAAGAAACAATGAAAATAATTTTCTTTCAACGAAAAGATTAATTAACGCTTACTTATATATAAACTGTGCAGTGTTGATATATAATAATAAAAAATGATAACACAAAGAAAATCAAAGATATGTTTATTCTTAACTAACATGGATATTGTACATCAAAAAGTTTACTATATTGCAAAACCACCCGTATTATTTAAATATAGGCAAATAAACCCGTTTCATGTATTATTTTAATTACGTACAACCCGAGTGATGTTAAAAATTACATATATGAAAGACTATACATACTACAATTAAGTAATCTGAACGTGATGAAGTGATTGATCATTATTGTATATGTACACCAATGATTAATGTTGTTTAATTGAATTATATTTATATATCATTTATACCTTGAAAAACAAAAATATGTTACTAATTAATATTATTATATCTATTAAAAAAATCAAAAAAATATGAAAAACAATATAACACAGTAGTGTATAATATTTCCTTAAACGAACATAAGTACGTATATGTAATGCATAAGAAGTCATCAATTACAGGTACTATTAACTTCAAAATATTAGTGTTTTCATTCTAATTTTTCAATTTTAGAGGAGGGTACTGTTTTCTAATAAAAATAACAAGCGCGGGAGTTATTCGCCAACCAGCAATAACGAATGTGTAGTTTTTGCAATTAACGCCAAAAAGTACACATAGATAACAAAGAGTATATAAACTAGAAGTGTTAAAACATGTATATATTGTCATGTCGACCCCCATTGATTACTTAATGAAACGCTAATTCCCCAACATAACATGTTACGTATACTTAAACTTAACCAAATCGAGACCTTCACCTCAACTATAAATACATTCCTCACTACACCAACTCAATATCAAATAGTGTCCATTAAAAGGAAAAAAGGATTAAAACCTCGCAAACCATAATACACAAAAAACACATAAAAATGATAAGTTGGGTAGATGCTTACAAAGTAGTCGAAGCCATGGCGCCATTGTATGCCGCCCTAACATTAGGCTACGGTTCCGTAAAATGGTGGCGCGTATTCACACCCGACCAAGCGGAAGCCATAAACCGCTTGGTTTGCTACTTCACGCTCCCACTCTTTGCTTTCGAGTTCACCGCACACGTGGACCCTTTCAAAGTGAACTACACATGCATGCTGGCGGACGTCGTATCCAAAGTGATCATAGTCTTAGTACTGGCGTTTTGGGCCAAGTGTAGTGGAAAAGGCAGCTATTGCTGGTCGATCACGAGCTTCTCCTTAACGACCCTTACGAATTCGTTGGTGGTTGGCGTTCCACTGCTAAAGGCCATGTACGGTCAATTGGGAGTTGATCTCGTGGTTCAACTTTCGGTTTTTCAGGCGCTTCTTTGGCTTACGGTGCTTTTGTTTGTACTAGAAATTCGAAGGACGATGAATGAGTTCTCTTTTGCGGATCATGGCGATAAAGAAAATTGTGTTGGTAATAGTAAAACTGATTTGGAAGAGAATAATGGTGGTAGTAAAATTACTATAACAAATATGGAGGTGGTGATGATGGCGGCGAAGCGGCCTTCGATATGGACGTTGACGAAAGTTGTGGGGTTTAAGCTCGCCATGAATCCGAACTCGTACGCATGTGTTATTGGTATCATCTGGGCCTTTTTATCTAATAGGTATATATTATTTTTTAGCTACTTGATTTTTTCATTAAAAAAAAATGGTTAAATTTGAAAATTATAAGTATTTTAAGACCTAAACTTTAATTAGTTGGTTAAAGATGAGATTCTTTCATTGGTCTCAATTTTCATGTCGAGCAACTTGATCTTATGCCTTTCCATAGTGATTGTCCCATCATATTTAATTTGTCTAGTATTTTTTGGCCGAACGATGAGGTTTGCAGGGTAATTGCATCAGTTTGGAAAATCCTAAAGCTAGGTAATGGTTGCAGGTTATCACGTCCTAGAAACTAAAACATATAGAAATTCTTGTTAAGTAGCGGGAAATATATAGTACTTCGGTCGAGAAATCGATGTGCTACAAATTTCAACATGTCCTTTCCTATTTTGCTATAAACACTAAGAAATCATATCACGTGGGTAGTGCGTAGTCAATTGAACATCAGTTCAAACAGACTCATATCATGTGGGAAGCTTAGAAATATAATATTCCTCTATTTTATCTGCAAAGTGCATGCCTTGTTAGGGTAAGCACGAAAAATAATTGTATTACCATAAAAAGTCTTAAGTAAGCCCAAAAAATATGTCTTATTTTAAGCAATATAAGATAAGATAAATTCCAATAGCACGCTCATTTATTGATTAAAAAATATTGATTAGTATTATACGTGCCGATTATATATAGGTTGCATTTTGAGATGCCAAGCATAATGGAAGGATCGATTCTGATAATGTCGAGAGCTGGTACGGGCACAGCCATGTTTAGCATGGGTAAGTTAATTCGCCTATATCCCTCTTTCTCTCTCACACAGTCACATTTGTGTGTGTAAATACATATAAAAATACATTGGTGATCTTGTAGGTATATTCATGGCGATGCAAGAGAAAGTGATAGCTTGTGGAGCAAGTCTTACAGTGATTGGAATGGCATTGAAATTTATAGCTGGGCCTCTAGCCATGGCTATTGCTTGCCTTGTTGTTGGGTTGCATGGAGACGTCTTACGTATTGCCATCATTCAGGTATGTACATGGATTAAAGTTTCGTTTTCGGAGTAGGTTTTATTTGGTCAATTAAAATAGTATTCGACATGTTTCGAAGAATTCGTAAATTGTGGTTATAGCTAACATGGAAACTAAATATATTTTTCGTTTCTATGGAGTCAAAAACGAAAACATTTCGATATTTAAAAAAAAACACACACACACACAAAATTCTGATCTATGGGTATACATATCTATTTGTTTTTATGAGTGTAATAGAGAGATTGGTCTCGAATACATGGGCCGTTAAAGTATCAACTACTAGACGATTACTTTCATCTAAAAAAAAAACTATTGGGCCGTTTTGTTATAACTATTCTCCCTAAATGTTATGTAGTAGTTAGCTGTTAGCATACTAGCACTTTTTAAACCTTTTTCTGATTAATTTAATTATAATAATGTGGGATGAAATATAAATATGATTTAATTTGCAGGCAGCGTTACCACAATCCATTACCTCTTTTATCTTTGCCAAAGAGTATGGCTTGCATGCAGATGTTCTCAGCACCGCGTTAGTACACTCAATCACTTCACTTTTGTTTCTTTATATATAAGTATTTCAGATTGAATCAAATACAATATATGATTAATTCTGCTTAATTAGCTTAATTTAGTTTTCCTTCTTAATTACAGGGTTATATTCGGGATGATTGTGTCTCTACCTGTGCTCGTCGGTTATTATGCCGCTCTAGAGTTTGTCCGTTGAGCTACTACCATCGATTACTTGTAACTATAAATTTCCGTGCATACCCAACTGTTACGAATCAATTTTTTTGGGACCTATTAGATTATATCTTATATGTCACTAAAAGTATATTTGGGTTTTTTTGGCAATTTGCCACTATCTTGTTGTAATTGGAGTTTTCTCCCTTGTGTCATTTTAATCAAACGGAGTCACATCTAGCGATGGCGGTAACTCTGGCAACAGATCATGGATTCATTGAACACGCGGGAATTTAACAAAATTTAGTAAGTTAAACTAATATAGGTAGTTTGTTTATAAATTACTAAGTGAATATGTACTGAAACCCTACCTAGAAACACAATTTTCATTCATTTGCTTTGCGACCAAAACAATCAATTAACCATCTTCAATTCTAGATTAGTTTCAGTCAAGTAATTAGCTTTAGTTTAGTATTTAACTCACGCGCTCATTCATTATTTACATCTTATATTTAAGTGTTTCTAGGTATTAATCATACACTATATGTGATATTCGATATGTGGACCGTTATTTAGGCTCACCACACATCATTGATGAATCAATTCACCCTATAACAAGTGGTATTCATCGCTTTTGCGCAGATGACCTTTCTAAGCATGTCGTTTGTATCATGAATGTTGTTCTTTGCAACAAGGTCATGTCATGCACTGCTATTACGTACATTGTGTTGAAGAGTGTAAATACATCATGATGCCTCTTGATCTAAGCTTATCTACAAAACCCACTGATTCCCTCACTAGTGTATTCTTTTCATTTTATGATCTCAAACTCTTGATCTTCTTTTTAAATTCAAGTTCACCCGCACTTTGTACACTTTGAACATGGAAAGCACATGTTTCTTTCTCTTGATTGCGTACAACGAAAATCTGTAGGAATAATCATCAATAGAAGACGAAAACCTTCCAAGATTGAATTCATGCTTGCAACACTCTACAGTGATCTAACTTAAAAAAACTTTACTTCTACAATTTGAGCAGCTAATGTTTAGACGAGATTATTTGCTAACAACATAACACTAACTAAAAGATAAAGAGACAATTATGAGACTAGAAAGTAATTTCTTCTCTACAAGAGCCCTCAGACACTGTTTAGACATATACCTTAACTTTTTATGTCGAATCCTTGATGATTTTTCAAGTGCCTCAAATGAAGCCAATGATGCTTTTTCATCTTGCAAAAAGCTCTCCATGTAGTGCGTACATATTTTTAGTATTCTTGCTACCCGTAATTTGCACCAAGGCACATTTGATTAAGATAACCGATTTTTCACTAGCTCTTTATGTACAGAACCTTTTGAATAATCTCTACTAAATACTACTGAGATCAATAAGACAAGCCTTAAAGTTTTCTACTATCACTATCTCTACTATATTATGGGCTTATAATATTGTGAACTAAAACTTTGTCATATATTAATTGGTGTGGCAAACAACAGTTCTGAAAAAAAAAGGAATGAGTGAAATTGAAATTTATGAATACTAATACCTCTATTAGTATGAAACTTTTTAGGGTGGAGTCAAAAAATAAAACTATGCATGTCGAAGCCCATTGTGACAATACCATACAATTATGAAGATATAATTCTTAACAACTAGTATCAGAGTCACTACTCCTGATTAGTGTGAGTTTCCCTAGCTAGAATAAACATGAAAATGAGGTGAGCTTCTAGCTTAACGAAATGCTCACAGATGGTGATCACCGTGTTAAGTGTGAAGAATAAATATGAATGGTATTTTATTGCTTGAATAATAATACAAGGGTACAAGTATATATATACCAGTCTTCTAATCTAAAGATATACACAATATTCTAAGATAGGAAAGAATTCTATACAAGATAAACTAGGAAGGAGATTCGATAGGATCTCCTTCCCTAATACGCCCCCTCAAAATTGTCGTTCCATCGGCTAAGGCAATTTTGGAACAAAGAAGCAAGAATCGTGACCGATGAAGTGCCTTGGTAAGAATATCCGCTAGTTGGTCATGTGTACTAATGTGAGAGACACGAAGCAAGCCTTTGGCAATAATGTCACACACAAAGTGAATATCAATAGCAATATGCTTCATGCGAGAGTGCATGACCAGATGCAAAGACAAGTGCGTGGCGCCAATATTGTCACAGAAAATGGTAGGTACCGAAGGAAGAGAGACGCGAAGTTCCACAAGAATATTTTGGATCCAACGTACCTCTGATGCGGTGGTCGCTAAGGCACGATACTCGGCCTCAGTGGAGGAGCGCGCAACGGCCCGTTGCTTGCGAGAGCTCCATGAAATCGGGTTGTTGCCAAGAAAGATGATGAAAGCCGTAGTGGAAGAGCGGTCCATCGGATTGCCAGCCTAGTCAGCATCTGAGTAACCACGTAAAGTGAGTGGGGAGTCCCGACGAAGAAGCAGGTCGTGTGTAATGGTACCCTTAAGGTATCGAAGAACTCGCTTGACACCCGCCCAATGTTACTCAGTTGGTGAAGAGACAAATTGGGCGAGTCGATTCACCGCAAAAGCAATGTCAGGCCGAGTTAAGGAGAGATATTGAAGTTCGCCAATGGCTTGGGGATAAACGTGAGCATCACAATTCGGGGACGAGGCAAGAAACGTCGTCGCAGCATTAGAGGCCATAGGGGTGGTCACAGTTTTGGCACCATCCATATGATGACGAGTGAGAATATCATGGATGTACTTGTGCTGCGAGAGAAGAAGCCCCTCTTTGCACTGGAGAGCCTCAATTCCAAGAAAATAGGACAAAGAACCGAGATCTTTAACCGCAAACGAGGACTGGAGCTCAGCAATGAAGGTAGAGATGAGACGTGAATAAGTGCCCGTGAAGATAATGTCATCGACGTACAAAAGTAAGAACAAAACCGTGGTGGCCCGCCGATAGATGAAAAGAGAGCAATCCGAACGAGATTGGACAAAGCCAAGACGAACTAGAGCATCGCGGATGGCATGGAACCAAGCGCGTGGAGCTTGTTTGAGCCCATAGATAGACTTACGGAGTCGGCAAACGTGCGTGGGATGAGTAGCATCAACGAACCCCGGAGGTTGTTCCATGTATACAACCTCACTGAGAGTGTCATGTAAGAAGGCATTGCTGACATCCAACTGTCGAATAGCCCATGAATGCATGACCGCGAACGAGAGAACAAGGCAAATTGTGACGGGTTTCATGACGGGGCTAAAGGTTTCAACATAATCGAGACCAGGGCGTTGGTGAAATCCCTTAGCAACGAGCCGATCTTTGTACTTGTCAATGGACCAGTCTGGATTGCGTTTCACCCTAAACACCCACTTGCAACCAATAACGTTAGGGGCGTGATGTGACGGGACAAGATCCCACGTCCCATGATGAAGAAGGGCGTTGATCTCAACGGACATAGCATCACGCCACTGTGGGTCCGTCAGTGCAGCGGAGACTGAGGTAGGTTCAAGTGAAAGAGGCAGAGGGTGCTTAGTGGCAACATTGATGACCTTGGGCTTGAAGATGTTGTTTTTGGCCCTTGTGACCATAGGATGACCATTGGTAGGGCTAGGTCGGGCAATAGGAGCGACGGTCTCTTCTTGGGCCGGAGATGAGGGCAACTCGGACCTTAGATTGGCCTCGGGTGAGGCCGTGGGTCGAACCGGCGGGGCCGCGGGTCGGAGAGACGGGGCCACATGGGTGGCAATGGATCGGACCGGCGGGCCAAGGAGCGGGGCCACGGGTCGGACAGATGAGGCCGCGGGATGGGCCGGATCCGTCGAGGGGAACTGTCCTTCACAAAACCTAACATGTCGAGAGATAAACAAACGGCGAGACAAGGGGTCCCAACACTTGTAAGCACTTTGGGAGGAAGAGAACCCGAGAAAAATGCAAGGCCTAGAGGGAAAAGAGAGTTTGCCCGGTTCATAAGGACGTAACCATGGATAACAAAGACACCCAAACACACGTAACTTGAGGTAATTGGGAGACTGTTTAAACAGTTTCTGAAAGGGCGTGACATTGTTGATTGCAGAACAAGGCACACGATTGATTAAGTAGACCGCAGTTTGTAGTGCAAATGACCAAAACAAGGGTGGTAATTTGGCATGATGTAATAGTGCACGACCAGTTTCAACAATGTGACGGTGACGCCTTTCAGAAAGACCATTTTGTTGGGGTGTATGAGGTGCAGTTGTTAACCAATTTATACCCGATTTTGCAAAAAAACTTTTTAGAGCAAAAAATTCCCCACCGTTGTCACTATAAAAGTTTTTGATTTGACACGAAAACTGTTTTTCCACAAATGGTTTAAATTGGACAAAAACATCGTGTACTTGTGATTTGGTGACTAAAGGGAAAAACCAAACATAGCGACTAAACAAGTCCACAAAAAGCACATAATACCGAAAACCATCAATGGAGGTATCAGTGGGCCCCCAAACGTCAGAGAAAACATAATGTAACGGATGCAGAGCAATAAAGTTAGACGTCTCAAACGGCAAACGATGAGATTTAGATACATGACAAGAGTCGCAAAATAAGTCCTTCGCAGAGGATTTAGAGTCCACATGTAAATTAAAGGCAGAAATTAAAGATAAGCTTGTCTTGGCGGCCGGATGACCAAGACGAGAGTGCCACGTGTGTGTGGAAGCACGGACTCCAAGTGTGGCTAGGCGGGCGACTGACTTCATATAAAACGAGGGAGGGCGGATGTGGTAAATTCCATTGCTACACGGTCCTTTCGCTAGAGGGTCCCCCGTAACTTGGTCATTCACAACAAAATAGTCAGGAAAGAATTCCATAGAAACACGATTATCACGAGTGAATTGGTGAACCGATAGTAAATTGTGCTGTGAGGACGGAACTCGTAATACATGCGAGAGGTAAAACGTGCGAGATGGAAATCGTAAAGAAGATGTACCAATATGAGTAATTTCCATACCATGACCGTCGGCAATTTGAACCTCGTCAGTGCCATCATACTCGGAGTGGAAAGTGAGATTGTTGAGGTCATTGGTGAGGCTGTGAGAGGCACCCGAGTCAACGAGCCAAGATCCATCACCGGGTCGGTTGTGAGAGGTGGTCGGGGTACGGGCCGTGTTGGCGGTGGCCGCGGCGGAGGTGAGGTTATAGCAACGAAGGGCGGTGTGACCAGTACGGCCACAGATCTGACACTGAACATTACTAAATGGTGAGTTTGAATTACGAGAGCTTGAGTTAGAGTTACCTCGACCCCGACCCCCGAAGGGGCGGCCACGGGAGTTGGAACGACCGCGGTTGGTGGAAGTGCGATTGTGGCCGCCGGACGTGACCCCAGGGTGTGAATCGAAGGACTGATGGGCGATGTTGGCCGTGACTACAAGAGAGGAGGTGGCTGAGTCGAGGCGGTGCAAGTAAGCCTCATGAGACACGAGAGCGTTGTGTAACTCCGCAAAGGTGAGAGGATTTTCACGAAGCCGAACGGAGGTGGCTATGTCACGGTAAGCGGGACCGAGGCCATTGAGGACGTATAAGGTGACGTCATCAGCACGTAGGGGATGATCGATCATGCCAATCTCGTCAACTTTGGCTTTGATTTCGGTCATATAGGCCGTGACAGATCGATTCCCGAGGGATGCAGAATTGAGGGCATCCTTCAACGCCATGACTCGAGTACGATCAGGGCCCGCAAAACTGTGCATGAAGGCAACCCAAAGGTCCGATGATGTGGTGGAAGAGTTGATGAGCGGAAGCAAATCATCAGAAATTGCACCAACAAGTGCGCCCAGAAGAAGGGAGTTGTTGAAACCAAAGAATGGACGCCGCATGGTTCGACGGATCGGGACGTGGGTACGTCCCTTGCAAATAGCCTAGTAAGTTGAGGCCGTTGCATTGCGAAACAACTTGGAGCCGCCACGAGAGATAGTTGGACGATGTGAGTTTGAGGGAGAAGTGGCTATGATGGGTGACGTGTATAAGGGTTGTGGGTGCCGTAAGGGCGAAATAGGGAGGGACGACATTTGAGGGTGGCGGCGTGGTGGTTCCATCCGAGGCGAAGGACTCTTGAGACATGGTGGCGGCGGCTAGGGTTGGTGGGCGGATCGAAGAGAAGAAATCGTGAGATATTATGGCTTATCTTGATACCATGTGAAGAATAAATATGAATGGTATTTTATTGCTTGAATAATAATACAAGGGTACAAGTATATATATACTAGTCTTCTAACCTAAAGATATACACAATATTCTAAGATAAGAAAGAATTCTATACAAGATAAACTAGGAAGGGGATTCGATAGGATCTCCTTCCCTAATATTAAGTGGATGCCCATATGTTTTTGTTCGAAGGCATAATTGTTACAACAAAAATAATACCTTAAGCAAATAAAAAGGTGGTGGAACCCCTTCATGTGAGGTGTATTAGGATAATTCATCGATCTTTTGTTTGAGTAAAAGTTATTGAGATAAACAAGAGTGCAATATCGAAAAAAGGAGGGTCACTTAGTTTTTGAAAATATTTATACTCAACAAGACTATGAGGCCAATGGGGCCGAGCCCACCAATTTATGAGCTCACGGAAGCCAATGATATATCCCCTGTTGTGGATCTTAGCTCATTATTGGGCTCAACATACCAAGAATGAAAAGAGTGTACGGTCAGCGGGCGTTGAAAATAGAAAGTTTTTAGGCATTAACATGCCTTTTTGGGGTAAAACGAGCTTTTAAGAAACCTACATTTCCTATTCAGAGTATGCTCTTGATGATCTCGACCTATGATTCAATTGTCATGTATTCAACTATTGAGCTTTAAAGTTTATATTTTTATGTGATCACAATATCAAAAAGGAAGTCTTAATTTTCCACGGAAGTTGGCTTGAATATTTGATAAAAAGAAACTATAAGAAAATGTCGTCTAAAGTGGATAATATTATTATGCCACAGAAATGTAATTCCAAACAGTACCTATAGGGTAAGAATTTAAACTGGAAATGATAGTTAGAAAGCAAAGCAAATTAAGGTAAATTAACTTTTATGTGGCATTATACATAAGTTATTTTACCTCATGGTTACATAGAGTCTGAGACATTCATCGACCCAAAAACATGAGGTCTGTACATGCGCGTTTTATTTCGTTTTTTTCTGCATTCAATTATGTAAAATAACCTCCTCGCAGCTAAAAAATAGAAAAGAAGTGCTAAATTAGTATACTAACAAAATTCTGTTGCAACTTTGTAACACGCAATAATATGTTGTGCTATACCATTACCTAACTAATTATTGTCCGTCCATTCGTTTTTAGATTGGGTGGGATTTTGTTTAGCTGAGAGCCGTGCTTAGTGCGCCGCCTAACTTCAAAACCATTTTCCCCCACTAATCTATATTACTAATATTGCATGTGTGCACTCATTAAAAATAAAAAATATTGCATGTGTAATATGAGTACCGTGCGTCAATGTACTATACCCTTAGGCTGACATACTGTCGACTCAAATGTCAAAGAGAAAAGTTAATAAAATTAATTAATCTGTCGACCATTATAAACACGGGCCCGTCCATCTCTGAGAGGCCAGGGAAGGCACACACACAGATATATATATATATATATATATATATATATATATTTATAGCCATCTATTATATATGTCTGTAATTACTTGACCTTCGCAATAAACTTTTCTATTATAGGGTCAAAAATCCATTTTGTCCTTTAATTTGACACCATCACCAAAATGGTCCCCTAACTAGTCATCTCGCCGAAATGGTCCCTTAATTTGGGTTTTTGGTCCCTTCATCGGCCCAAAATTAAAAATGGCTCGGTAAATGCGTACGTGACCACCGGTTGACCACACCCGACCCGGTTTGACCCACTAAATTATATTTTTAACACTTGTAATATCCACATAATCCAAAAAAAAAAAAAAATTACTCCTACCACTCAACACCTCCTTCACTCCCACCACACTGGCCACAAACGCCAACACTGCGGCCTTCGCCTTAAACCCCTCGCATTTCACCAATTTCTCCAGCCTCAGCAAAGTTCTCTTCAACATAGCAACATCCGGATTCTCCGATCCCTCGATCACACTCGCAAGACACAATATGGCGCCAGTCTGAGCATTGGCGTCCTGCTCGGTGAACAACGACTGGACAAAAGGCTTGGAGATCGACGAGAAAGGGGTCGAGGCAAGATTCGATGTTAACGCGAAGGACGGTTGGGTTTATGGTTAAAGTGGTGGGGTGTGGTGGTGGTGGTGGTGGTGTCGTCATGGCAGGATGCCTTAAGCTTTATATACTTTCTCTGGGGTATATAAAGAGATTGGTTGGGGACAAAATGGCAATGGTTTGGCGGTGGGGGCGACTAGTTTGGCGCGGCGACTGGTTTGGAGGTGGGGGCGACTGGTTTGGCGCGGCGGCGACTGGTGAACAAGTGGGGGCGTGGTGGTGTGTGCGCGGGATGGGGGGGGGGGGGGGCTTGAACGTGACTTGTTGAACAAGAA
Source organism: Linaria vulgaris (assembly GCA_948329865.1). Classification (NCBI taxonomy): domain Eukaryota; kingdom Viridiplantae; phylum Streptophyta; class Magnoliopsida; order Lamiales; family Plantaginaceae; genus Linaria; species Linaria vulgaris. The sequence continues at coordinate 83,907,559 of OX415253.1, forward strand.
GAAAGGATTTTAATTTTTTTGTTTTAACAAATAAGAAGCATTTTTTTTCATTATATCTCAAAAAGGATTTTAATTTTTTTTTATTATTATGTGGATATTTCAGGTGTTAAATATTGATTAAACAAATATTTTCGTTGGTCAAACAAAGAGTAAAACGGTCAACCGTTGGCCACATCAGCATTTTCCGAGCCATTTTAAATTTGGGTCGGTGAATGGACCAAAAAACCAACTTAAGGGACCATTTCGGCGAGGTGACTAAATAAGGGACCATTTTGGTGATGATGTCAAATTAAAGGACAAAATGAATTTTTGACCCTCTATTATATGGAGGACACCGAATCATTTAGCACATTCACAAATGCAAGTTATTGTTTATTTTAGGCAGAATTGTAAAAAATGTCTGTTATTTTTGTTTACTTTACTTTTTGCCCTCTAACTTTTTGAGCCTGAGCATATGCCCGATTATTTTGCAAAAAATGCTTGAAATACTGTTCATTGCTATGTGGCTGCTCATGTCATCAAGTTTTATATGTGGAAAAAAGTGGCTACCATGTCATCCAATTTATAATTTTTATATTTATTCATAATTAATTTTATTATATAAATTTATTTTATAATTCTAATAACTATTAATCCTAAAAATAAGGAAAAATAGATATTTAATAATACATAAATCTAATTTTAATTAATTTCTTACCAATTTAAAAACTAAAAAAAAAAGAAAAAATGAAAAATAATAATAAGTCATCACTTCCCCCCCCCCCCCCTCTCCGCCCCATAGCCCACCACCACCTTCACCTGCATTGTCGCCGCACTACACCACCACCACCTCCACCTGCACCGCCGCCGCACACCACCACCACCATAACCTCCACCTGCATTAAAAGTAAGGATTTTTATTTTTATTGTTTAATTAAATGCATTTACTTGACTATATATATATATTTAAAAAGTGAGCAAAGTGTTCAATTTGTTTTTTAGCATTGATGAAAAATCGAGATACTGTGCTTAATACAACATTGAATTAGTTTTTGGCGCAGGAATGCAATATATCTTGTAATTTAGGCTTACTTTGACTTATGCCTTAATTATAATCTTTTAGGCTAAGAAGTAAGTCATTAGTTCTCCATAAATCCTCAATTTATTATGCTAACCCTCAACTAATATAATGACTTAATTACTTATTCTTAGATGGGGTTGAGATGTTTTTAGAAGCACATTCCGTTCTATAATTTTAAAAATAACTTGAATTTTATCTCCTAATAGTATTCTTTCAATTAGAATTGGATTTTTTTTCCCCAATCAAATCATCCGAAGATTTACTGTATGTACTAAAACCATTGAGATTTTCTATAAATCAATGCACATAATCTACTTTGCATTCTCTCCTAGCTATGAATATAATAAAATACATTATAAGAATTGAGAAAAAGAATTAAAAAATATACTCAAATTTTTGTATCGATGAATTAATTAAAAACAATAATATGTTGAAAGTTCTTTGTGTATCAAATCAACAACAGAAGATTATATCAGAATTCAAGAAACTCTCATTATTAAAATATAGTGAGTTTTCCACTACCTTTGACATTTTTCAATCAGAATCGTGATTTTACACCTTACAAAATTGGTACTAAAATAATTTCAATGAAATAATCTTGATAATAATAGCTGTATACAAGAACAAATATTTTGAGCTGATAGACAAAGGAAAAAGAAAGAATATTCTAATTAATGAGTTTTAGACATAATCAAAGTAGTTTTTAGCATTGGCTCATAAAAAACTTGTAGTGTGATCATTAAATCATAAAAAAAGTATCTATTTTGAGGGATGACAATTGGGCTTTAATTTACTATATTTCAGTTATCATTAATATTAAAAGCTGGTTTTAGTTAGTTATGACAAACACACCCCAAGATCCATTTTTTTGTAGCAAGTTAAAAAAATTATATAGAACCCAACTCAGAGCTTTACATAGAGTTTAGGCCAATGCACAGAAGCAATGTCAACAAGACAAAATCTAACTGATCATAACCACCGGCTTGGGAATACCTATGCTCTAGACTATGTCTATTACACTAGGCAAAGCCCACAATCACTACAAACACCATCATCCTCCTATGGTGTCCAATCATAGCTCAAACAACTCTCCTCCAATGGCTCCAGTTTACAACTGTGACCATTTTCCCAGCTGCTGAGTGCAGTGTTGATTGCCTTCAATATAGATAGTTTGCTTCCTCATGATCAGTCCACTCTTTTGGGGGGTGAGAAGCTGAAAGAGAGGGAGTATACCTGATGAAAGTACTGGCAAGGCTTCTCCGTTGGTTTCCAATATAACTTGTGCTCATCAAACAATAAGTAGTATCTATATAGTATAAAACATCAAATCTGTTGAAGATTAAAACAAATGGTCTTTGTAACTCTATTGCTTTGAAGCTTATTTCCTCCTTTTGTCTGGATTCTATTGATTAGAATGTTAGCTATATCCTTACTAACCTGGTCTGCAATCACCTTCCTACCTGTGAAGATAATTTGATTCCTAGCTTTCCATATTGCCGCCACACTTTCTCCTATTGCGGCTGCCCTGACTTTTGGTATATGTTGGTTCCTTTTGCCCTGGAGTTTGCAAATAATCTTATCCAATCTTCCATGTTCCTTGGACAGTTCTTTATCCTTGTGCTACTAAGAATTTTCCTCAAAACATCATAGGACCATATGCATTTAAAAAATAGATGGGTATTCCTATTCACTCCTGCTAAGAAAATATTGCTTTTAGCAGCACTGATCTTTAATCCATACATCTCTGAGAACTCTTGTATGATGTTCTTTAGTGTGTTCATTGACTTAAGGTCCCCTCTGCAAAAAAGTAGGAGATCATCAACAAATGCCATATGACATAATTTGATCCTACCACATTTAGCATGGTATTGGAACTCTTTATTGTTATCTGTTCTGCTTTTAATCAACCTAGCAAGGTAATCCATACAGATAACGAAGAGGTAAGGAGATAAGGGATCCCCCTGCCTAAGTCCCTGTTTTCCCTCAATGTTGCCCTCCAAGCTGCCATTAATGCTAAAAGAATATCTTGGGCATGTCACACCCAACATGATCAGTTTAACAAAATATGGATCAAAATCATAGCTACTCAGAACCTTTTCTAAGAAGGACCAATTTACTGTGTCATATGCCTTTTGAATGTCAATTTTTAGCATACCTCTGAAGGGAGATGTTTTTCCTACCATAACCTCTTACCAATTCTTGAGCTAGGTAGATGTTTTGGTAGATGTCCCTCCCCTGCACAAATGCTGATTGACTTGGAAGAATAATATCTGACATCAAATTTTTTAGTTTGTTAGCTAAAACTTTGGTAAAAAGTTTATAAATAACATTACAGCATGCAATAGGCCTATATTCAGTTATTTTTGTAGGGTTCTGAACTTTAGGAATAAGGCAGATAGCAGTGGTATTTATTTGTTTTAACAACTTCCTTGTTTGAAATATTTCCTTGATTGCTTTACATACTAATCCTCTTGTTACACTCCAACTTGTTTTATAGAAGCAAGTGTTCAGTCCATCTGGCCATGGGCTCTTCATGTCATTCATCTGCATTAATGCTCTTTTTATCTCATCATCAGTGCATGGTTGATTTAGCCTTGTGTTTCTTTCCTCATTCATCTTGGGGCCATTTGCACTAACATCTCTGTCTAGTTCCTTCACTTTAGTTTCTGTCCCCAGCAAACCTGTATAGAACATTAGAATATGATCTACAATATCATGTTTATTAGTTAGCAATTTACCCTCAGTATCTTGTAAAGAAAGGATACTGTTATTTTTCCTCATGCTCTTAATGTTGTTGAAGAATAATCTAGTGCAGCTATCACCATCTCTCATCCAGTCCAACTTGGCTGCTTGAGTGAGTTGGCTCATAAGTTGCCTTTTCTTATCTTCATAATCTTGTTTAAGTAGCTTTATATCATTCTGATCATCCCCGGAGTTGGGATTATAAAGAATTATTTCATGTGTTTCTTGGAGCCACTTCAAACTATCCTCCACTTGGTATTCTAAGTTCTGGTATTTTCTGTTGTTGAACTTCTTTAACTTGTCCTTAACCCCTTGCTGCTTTCTGATTAACTGATACATATTGCACCCATATAAGCTTCTTTTCCAAGCCTCTTTGATGAGAGGTATATACTCTTTGTCAGATGCCCATACATTTTTAAATCTGAAAGGGATGTTCATCTTGTGGTTAGTACCAACAATACTGATGTAACTCATAGAATGATCTGATATGCCAGGAGGAAGAAAAGCCACACTAGAGTCAGTTCTAGCTGTCATCCATGCCTGATTTATCGCAACCCTATCAAGTTTACAATAGGTGTGGCCATTCGTCCATGTGTATTTTGGACCACAATATTTGTGATCTTGAATCTGAAGTCCATCAAAAACCTTATGCAGATCATCACTTACTTGTATTTCTCCTCTATCTTCATTCCATTTCTCCCCTTTGTTTAACACAACATTCCAATCTCCACACAAAATCCAAGAAGTGGTGATGAGATTACTTAGGTCTTCTAGGTCCTTCCACAACTGCTTTCTCTCCTCTATGTTGTTGTGAGCATAAATGAAAGTACATAGAAATTCCAATTTGTGGTCCTTAGTCTTCACCTTAGTGTGAATCAGCTGGTCAGTCTTTTTTAAACTTGTCAAATCCACTTTAGTCTCCTCCCAGACAATCATGATCCTACAATTCTTTCCCATGCCCCTATTAATGTCCATGCTCCATTTGTTGAAGTGTTTTGTGATTTTCTCATAACCTTCATCTATTAATCTTGTTTCAAGAATGGCTCCAAAACTGCACTTATTTTCCCTCATAGCTTGTTTCCAAGCCTCTTGCTTGAGAGGATCGTTCAGTCCTCTCAAGTTCCATGCACAGAAGTTGAGATTATCCATTGGGCGCCATAGCCCTTCTAGATCCTCTCTCCGTCTCTCCTTGGACCAGTTTCCCATGCTTCTCAGCTCTATTTTTTTCAATCCTTTTTGACTTTTTAGTCTCTACTTTGTTCCATTCTTCTTGTGTTGATTCTTTGTTTCTGCCTCCTATAGTACCTCTTGTGTTGCCTGGAATTTCTGCAGTCACATTTTGTCTCCCTACTATGCGCTCTTGCGCATCTGTCTGTATATCTCCAGCTCTCTGTATATCTCCAACTCTCTGTATGGTAACAGGAATAGATATTGTTCCTCCTCTGATAGTCTGACCATTGCTGCCTTCTACTCTCTGGTTCTCCTCATATTGCTTGTTGGGAGTTATGTTCCCATAGTCACTCTTTTCTCTGTCCATCTCTACATGCCCAATTGTATTCTAATCCTCTTGTTCTGTTTCGCCTTCTTCTTTGCTATCTGTTAAGTCTGATTTTCTGATCCATTCCTTTCTTAGGTTGCATTTATTAGCTCCATGCCCAAACTTTAGGCATTTGAAACAATTGAAATGGTTTCTTTTCATACACCACTTTCTGAGTATACATTTCTCCCATTGGTCCTTTAAGTTGAATCTTGTCTATTAGTTCTTCTCCTGCCTTCAGCTCCACCATCACTCTAGCATAAGCCAATCTCTCTTTACTAGTAGTCATCTTGTCAATATAGCAAGGCTTTCCTATCAAACTCGCTATCTTGCCTAACATTTTTGGTGACCAAAATTGCAAGTCTAGGCCCGACAATTTCACCCACGTGGGATAATCTTGTAGAGAAGATGGGTCCAATGATAACCCCGACTCCCATTTCTTTAGCATCAACAAGAAGTTACCCTTAACCATCCAAGGTCCATTACCAAATACTTCCATCATCTGCTCCTCATTTTCAAATCTAAACACATACGTATTCATTCCTACTACATGAATTTTTGGTTGATACTTCCATCTAGCTATAACGTACCTCTTCATGGCCTCCAATGGAATGCTAAGCCCTAGAACTGTACCGTACAACGCATATTCCCAATATTTTCTGTTCTCATGCACATCGTCCGTTGTGAATTCCAGCACTGCTCTGTCTACGGGCTTGGTGTACTCGACCTTGCATCCGTTCTCCGGCCTTCGGTTTCCCGCAAATAACTCATTCCATTTCCTTGTCTTCCTTGCTGGTAAGTAGCCCATCTCTGTTCCTGGGAGTATATCATGGTTATTCTCCTCTTCAATTCGATTTTCAGATCTTAGTTCATCATCCCCAATCTCCGATTCTTCCCTCAATTCTGCCCTAATTTCATTTTTTCTTATTTCGCGATTTCGTTCCTCTGCTACGTCATCATCTCCGTCCATCATCTCTTGCTGCTCGTCTCCAATCTTCTCTGTCGTTCTCCTCTTCGCCATGGATGGCGAAGGTACGATTTCGTTCCTCTGCTACTGTGTTTTTTTCGCACCTACTGTGCGTGTCTTTTAACTGTAAATGTACGGTTTTTATTTTCCCCCAAGATCCATTTTATTGTTTTAAGAACAACATATTTTTATGAGCTCTTAAAACACCCGGTGGTTAAGAAAGGGTCATGTTAGCGACTGACAAAATCACGATTGTAACAACGCGGATTGAAGGACTCATGATTGCCATTAATGGAGAATTGAAGAAAAATGTTAGTAATTTTAATAATCCAACAGTTGGAGCAAAAGAGGGGTTTTCAACTCTGTTACAAAGGTCAAGAGAAAAATCGAGTGCAGGGAGCATGTGGTGTGTGGAAAGATTAGGGAGCTGTTAATCGTAATTAACTTAACAAATTATACATAATTATGACTAACGGTAAAAACCTACTAAAAGAGGAAATTAGTTAATTAAACTAATTAACAGATATTTGAATTATTACTAAAAATGGAAAGATTGTAATATGTGGTTTAATACCCCTCCTAAGAGGGGCGTGGGGTCTCGAATGGCTATCTTGGAAGACATGTTATTGAAGGGGCCCAATGATAGTGGTTTAGTGAGTATATCAGCAACTTGATGGAGATTTGAGATGTGAGAAATTTTCGAAAAGCCACTTTGAACCTTTTCTCTCACAAAGTGATAGTCGATCTGGATGTGCTTGGTCTTTTCATGGTGAACTTGGATGTTTCCAATGCAATAGCCACCCTTATTGTCTGTGAAAAGTAGGGGTGCTTTGGTGTGTTGAATTTGCAAATCAGTTAACAGTTGATGGAGCCAGACCATGTCACAAGTAGTCGTTGCAAGTGCTATGTATTCAACTTCAGTTTAGAATCTTATCACTGTTGGCTGCTTCTTTGCTTTCTAGGAGATGAGGGATTCACCCAGGTAGATAGCATAACAAGTACTACTCACTCTTGTTTCAGGATTGGTGGCCCAATCATTGTCACAAAAATCTTTGAAGTGAGTGTCATATTGTGAAGAACAGAATAGACCTTTACATGTGCATGTTTTGAGGAATCTTAGGACTTTGTGTGTAGCAACAAGGTGAGTTTGTAGTGGGATCAAACATAAACTGAATGAGGCAATGTATGTTGTAGTTCAGATCAGGCCTTATTATTGTTTGATACAACAATTTACCAACCAACCTTTTGTATATAGTTGGATCTTCAAGAAGAGCAGAATCCTTGCTCTTGAGTTTTTTTGGAGGGGTCCATTGGAATAGAACTTGGTTTACAACCCAAGTAGCCTTAATATGTGAGGATTTCTAAGGCATACTTCCTTTGACACGAGGTAATTCCAGCCTTACTTCTTGCAATTTCTATTCCTAATATATGCTTAAGCTTGCCAAGGTCCTTAATGGTGAACTTGTGATCAAGATGAAGCTTGATGCTTTGTATTTCATTGATGTCATTTCCTACAAGGATAACATCATCTACATGCACACATAAAATAGTCAGTTTCTCATTAGATCCTTTTACAAATAGAGAGGAGTCAGAAACTGTTTGAGAGAAACCACAATCCAGTAAACAAGATGTTAGTTTATGAAACCATTGTCTAGAGGTTTACTTTAAGTCATACAATATCTTCTTGAGTAAACAAACTTTGTTGTCACCGCTGGAGAAATAACCGGTGGGTGGTTTCATATAAATTTCTTCATTTAAATCCCCATGAAGGAAGGCATTGTTGACATGTAATCGGTTGAGGCGCCGGTTGTGATATACTGCTAATGGTAGTAAAGTTCTTACTGTTGTAAACTTTGCTACAGGAGAAAATGTATCAAAGTTATCTAAACCTTCCCATTGTGTGTAGCCTTTGGCTTCTAGCCTAGCGTTGTACCTCTCCACTGAACCATCTACTTTGTATTTGATATTGTAAACCCATTAACAACCTATTAGGTTGTGGTTAAGAGGGAGTGAGTGAGGGTCCATGTGTTAGTTTTCTCAAGGGCATCATGTTGCTATTCAACAGACTTATTTTATTGTGTTTAAGTTTTGGGTTCAGTTATAAGGGAGATTGAGGTAGTGAAGGCTTTGTGAGAAGGAGTCAGTTGATCAGTGGAGAGACACTTTTCTATGGGGTATTGTTTAACCTTTGTAACATAGATATTGTTGGCCTTGTGAATGGACTTTGGTTGTGCATAATCATACACAGCAAGATAAGAGGGTGGGGCAGTGTTTCTAGAAGATTTCCTGGTAGTAGGAATAGGAGATGGAGAGTTACCTGAGTCATTACCTGGTTCAGTAGAAGATTCAGAATGATTGGATGTTGTGGGTGGAGACTCATGAGTTTGTGCTGGAGCTTGAACTTGAACTGCAGGTGTGACAGGAACTGGAAATATCAGCAAAATTTGCAGGAGACATAGGCACTAGAATATGATCAAGAGCAGCTAGCTTCATTGTGCTGGTTTGTAGTTATATCAGCAGTCTGAGTGTTAGTAGAATCTGATGCAATGAAATTATCATTGCATATTGGGATGTGGGAATTTTGCAAGTGAGGTGAGTTTTGATCACTCTCTTTGAAAGGAAAAATGATCTCATAAGAAACTACACGTCTTGAAATAAAAGTTTTATTAGTAGTGATATTTAATAACAAATATCCTTTTGTGCTTTTGGGATATCCCATAAATATAGACTTCATAGCTCTTGTGTCAAACTTCTTTCTCTTTGCGTGTAATGTTGAAGTATATGCTAGACAACCAAAAGATTTTAATAAACTATAATCAACAGGTTTACCATACAATACTTCATAAGGAGACTGGGTTTGAAGCACCTTAGCATGTCATATGTTGATGAGGAAAGTAGCAGTAACTATACAATTACTCAAATACTTCAAGTGTGCATTAGATTGTAACCTCAGAGCCCTGACAACTTGTAAAAGGTGTTGATGTTTCCTCTCAGTTATACCATTTTGTTGAGGGATCTCAACACAACTGGTTTGATGTTCAATACCATGCTTAGCATAAACCTCCTTTCATAGAAAATGCATTTAATTTTAACACTGAACTGAGTGTATACCAGATTGTAAAGTTCAAGAGGTGATTATCAACATCAGATTTATGCTTAAGCTAAAAACCCAAGTACAACTACTGTAATCATCAACCATTGTTAAGAAGAATTTAAAACCTTCATGAGATGTTTCACCAAAGGGGCTCCAAACATCAAAATAAATGAGTTCAAAAATACAAGTAGAAGTGGAGTTTCTTGCAGGGAAAGACAATCATTTCTGCCTAGCAAAATGACAAGTATCACAAGGGCTAAGCTTATTACATCCAGTAGCATGTATTACAGATATATGTGACAGTTTATTTGCAAAAATATGGCCTAATCTAGAATGCCAAAGAGCAATGGATGCAGTTTGTGTAGCAAGATTGCATGAAGAATAACATTTAAGAGGTGTGTGCAAGACATATAAGTTTGATAGAGTTCAGCGGAACCAATCATCTTGTTGATGGCTCTGTTGTGCAAGAGACACATGGAGGACAAAAACAACACAGAGACATCAGTGGAGTTAGTCAACTTAGATATCGATAACAAGTTGTGAGTAAAATCGGGTACATATAAGACCTTTGTAATGGCAATACCAGGTAGTAGTTCAACAGTTCCTATATAAGTTGATTTAATGCAACTCTTATTTGGCAGTTGAATCACAATATCAACCAAACTATGAGGATGAGGTTTAATAAAGAAACTTAAGTAACACATCATGTGATATGTGGCACTTGTATCAAGTATCCATGAAATATAACCAGATTTGTCATATATCAGCTTAGTACCAGCATTATAAGTAGCACAGTGAAAGGTAGAGGGATAATTACCAGTCACTACAGTAGCATCATAGCGTTAAGTTGAGTCAGTAGCCTTGGGAGTGAACTTCTGGTGCTGAGCTTGCTGGAATGCCATGAACGGCTCAAACAAAGCTCTATTTGGATCAACATCAACTTGAGAAGAAGAGAGCATTGAAGCATTTTCAATAATAGAGGCATAGTTAGCTTTATGATAAGGGTGGATTCTCCTTCCCCTAGGCCCATCCCTGCAAGTGGATAGCCTATAATCTGATAACACTTATCAGCAGTATATCCATTGTATCCACATTGAGTACACCTCACTCTCTTTCCCTCTTTGTTAGTATAAGTTGGTTTCCAAATTGAGTACCAGAAGACTGACTATAATAAGATGATTGTTGGTTATTACCCCCAACATTTGGATTAGTATAACCAGTTCTATTCTGGCATTCTTGATAGTTTCTATTTCTGGTGAACATGGCATGAACATCAACAGAATCACGAGCAGAGTATAGCGATCTTTGGTTCTCTTCTTGTAAAAGCATTGAGTATATTTTTGACAAGTTAGGTAAGGGATCACTTAAGAGAATCTGACTGCGCAGGGCATTGTAAGTGTCATTTAGACCATAAGAAAGGTGATGACACAGTCATATTGTCGCAGATTTGTCATATGCAGTTAACATCACAAGTGCAATTTCCAGAGCAACGTGCAATTATAGGTCTTTGACTTGAAAACTCATCCCACAAAGTTCAAAATGTATTGTAGTATTCAGTCATCAAATTGTTACCCTATGCAATCGTGGATAAAAACTTTTACAAATGAAACACTCGCGAACCATCCGTACGATCATATCTTGTTTTGATTCCGTTCCATAAATCAGTGCAACATCATAAAATACAAGGCTCTTTTTGATTTGCGGAGTGATAGAGTTTCAGATCCATGATAATACCAAACTATTAGCGCAGATCCATCACTGGCGATTGATCTGATCAGATTCATCTGGAATTGGCAAAGAGCCGTCAACAAAACGAATCTTGTTCTTCACAGTTAACGCCATTAAGATACTACGACACCTTGATACATAATTCGTGTTGTTGAAATGTTCACGAACAGTCGCAGATCCAGTGGATTCTTGTGATTCGAGAAAATACACCTATGCGGATACTCGCTCGAATTTTTCGTAGTAGTTGGAGTAGATGATGATGCATGAGTAGCCATAGTCAATATGTATCAAAGAACGACGAGAGAGAGAGAGAGAGAGAGAGAGAGAGAGAGAGAGAGAGAGAGAGAGAGAGAGAGAGAGAAACAAATAATGTTCGCGGAAGCAGATCGATTCACGTGAGCGAATGATACCATGCAAAAATCACGATTGTAACAGCGCAGATTGAAGGACTCATGATCGCCATTGATGGATAATTGAAGAAAAAATGTAGGCAATTTTATTAATCCGACCGTTGGAGCAAAGACACTACAAGATTTTTGGTTATTAGCTACCGCATTTTCGGTAGGTAATGACCCAAATGCGATCGCTAATGATCATTAGCAACGAAACCGTTTTCAACAGTGTTACAATGTGGTCAATAAAAAAACTGAGTGCATGGGAGCATGTGGTGGGTGCTTATATACAAGTGTGTGGAAGGGTTAGGGAGCTGCTAATCCTGATTAACTTAACAAATTATACATAATTATGACTAATAGTCAAAACCTACTAAAAGAGGAAAATAGTAATTAAACTAATTAAACTAATTAACAAATATTTGAATTAATACTAAAAATGAAAAGATTGTAATATGTGGTTTAATAGAGACATTGGAGGAAATGTTTGAATCGATTATAAGCTTTTAACTATTTTCATGAGGGTGGCGCACAAGTTACCATGATGGTGACTTGTGATGGCAGAAATAAGTAGTAGTTTAGTATAGATTTATAAGAAGTGAAGTACAATTAAGGAAAGAGAAAAGTTACTAAGATAATGGAAGCTAAGAGCCAATAAGTTAGTAAAATAAGAAATATTTTTTGAGGATAGATAAATCATATTAAACTAGTTTTTTACCCAAGCACCCAATACCTTATGGTGGAAGGTGGATGGATGCTGATTCATGGTGCATTATGATGGATCCAATGTGCGATATTATTTTTTGATGTACAGTCAAAAACCTTGTCTTGCTTACTTCATCTACTTTTCGATCTTTTGATAATTTTGTGTATTATTCAAATATGTTTAGTCTTTGTCCCTTCATATACAACGGGCATCTTGGTCAAAAAAAAAAAATATATACAACGGGCATCAATACTTGCTACTTTTGTTTTTTTATTAGATAATTATCAAAAAGTGGCTTTTGTTCATCAATTAGTAGCTTGAACTAATTTTTCTATTGCTTATTAATTCATTTTCTTTTCTTTCGTTTTCCAGAAGAAAAAACCCAAAATGGAAAAGATCTATTTTTTTATTTCTGTGATTAGTAACGCTTTCGTCGCTCCATGTAAATTGGGCATGTGTGACAGCGTTGGTCATTTTTCCAGCTAGACCTGACATATATAATTATTTATTTAATTTATTGCTTTAACATTTCAAAGGAATTCTTTTCCCATTCTTTAAATAAATGGTATCTTCGCATTTTTTACAAACCACTTGAGTTTTATTTGGATCAAAACCTACTCCCCCCATTTCAAACTATAGGAATTTTATACAAACAAGGATACATCTTTGTTTTTGGACCCAATAAGGTCTAAACTTTGATAGTCTGTGCAAATTGCTCAATTTTTCACTTTTTTTGTGATTTTTCGACCAAAAATCACCCAAAAAATTATTTAAATTTTGACTAGAATCTTCCCCTCGATGAGGCGATTCCGATGGTGGTTACGGTGTTGCAAAATTCAAAGTTACACCAAAATTCTAATTTAAGTTCAATACACTTAAATTAAATTTTTCATGTATTGACTTTGAATTTTGCTACACTGTCACCACCATCGGAACCGTCTCAACGAGAGGAAGGTTTTAGCCAAACTTTAAATATTTTTTTCGACGTTTTTTTGTCGAAAAATTGCCAAAAACTGAAAAATGGGCAATTCACACGAACTACCAAAAATTATACCTCACTGTGTCTAAAAATAAAGACCTGACTCTTAACCCATAAAGTGGTCATAGTTCAAGGGGTTTGATGGAATAAATTTTTTTTCTTTCTTTTTCACTTTCTGATTAGATCTGTAACTTCCATATGTGCTAGCTTGTGATTCCTTGAGAATACAACTTGTATCTCTCCCCTTCAATAAAATTTGTTTTGCTGATTAAAAAAAGGGCATGTTATGCTTACGGTAATAGAATAATTGGTCAAATTGAATAAAGCTAACATTAGATATTGGAGCCAATAGTTTACGTGACTTTATGAGAAAGAACTTAACAGCAATTCAGAAAGTGGGAATTTAATTGACAGGTCAGCAACTCAACGTGGTTCTTCATTAATTCATTAATTCACTATGGGTTAAGTTTAAAATCCCACAAATCATTCTTATGATTGATTAACTTCCATCAGTTGCGACTTTCTCAAGTTTATTTGCTTATCGATTGTATAAAATATTGTTTGTACAAAAAGTTATAATACTTATTAATTGAAGAAAACTAGAAAAGAAAGGAAAGTGCCTTATTGACCTCGGTGCGTTTTGTTTTATATCGTCTTTGTTAAACTCCGGTTTCGCTTCCGCCCTCGGTTTCTTCAGCATATTAAATATGCAATTGCTACCGACCGCGTGAATTATTTAGATTATTATGTTTGTATGTGTGAGAATTTATATAGTTTTTATATGTGAAGTACGTATTTTTGTTTATTTTTTATCCTTTGCTACATGATCATGCGCGCGTAGTATAGTTTGTTATAATTATTAGGATTTGAAAAACTTATGTAATCACAATTCAGTTTTTTTAGTTTTGATTGCAAATGAACTGTTCCAATTTTTTTAATTAAATTTGAAATATGTGTATAGCTAGGGAGCATGCAAGTGAGATTTTATCAACTTGATAAGTAACTAAGTTCTCATGGCCCATTTAATTTACGATAATTAAGTTGTATACGCGCCCTTCTAACCAATATTACATATTCACGCGCTATTGACGTGATAAGTTGCAGTTGGCATATCCTTTTTTTATATAGATAAATATATATCAGGGTGTGCAAACAGCATTTGCCGAAAAGGAGTTCAATTATAAGAAAAGAGGGGATCCCCATCACAAAATACATTAATAGGTAAAGACATTAGATTAATGAGGCCAAAATAATCAGCGCGTGTTGCCCATCAGCGAGGTTATGCGCCGAGTTGTTCGAGTTTTGATTGACGAATTTGAATATCCACTTCGGCCATTTGTTCCAAAATTTACAGATCTCCTTGATAAGAGGTTTAGTTGCCCAGAATAGTTCAATCAAAGAATTACATATGAACAAGATGGCATTACTACTATCACTCTCAAATGTTGCTTCTTCAATCCCAAGGTTGTTCAGCCAGAAACATGCTTGTTTGATGGCGAATGCTTCCACCGACATATCTTTATTATTGAATATCATCTTCTAATTTCAATTGATGAGATTTGAAATTCAAATGAATCCAAGTACATTTTGCATTCCCCATGAATCTGTTGGAAGTGTAACTAGTTAATGTTGCAACTCTGTATATTCTTGTTCCCAACATTTTTTTAAAGAGTGCTAGAGTAGTTTGAAGTTTGAACTAGCTGTTAGGATGTAATTTCGTAGACATAAAATAGAAAATATTTTGCTAACACATACAATTACACAACTTTAAGATACTTAACCAATCTTGCATAAAAAAACGATACTTAACCAATCTGTCATGTTATTTTGTTTCAATGAGAGATATGCATATTTTAGTTGTACGAACTCGTGCAACACAACTAATATGCCATTAAATAAAGGGATAAATACATCAAACCCCCTAACCTATTAATCATTTTTTACATCGTCCTTGGAGATTTTTTTTCACCACTATACCCCTGACCTATCCCAACTTGTTCAAAACAACCCTAGTCAATTCTCTGGCCAATTTTTGACGGAATATTCTTTTTACGTGCAGGTCACGTGAGGCATAAAAGGGTATATTCATCCAATATTACCCAAAAGTGGTAGGGCTTGATTCAAAACCTATCAAATTATTGTTATTTTGCTTCATGGCAAATATTTGGTGTATTCTAATGTATTTTGTAAAGTAAATGTGTGATGTATTATGTCATGAATTAAGCGAAATGACAATCATTTGATAGGTTTTGAATCAAGCCCTACCACTTTTGGGTGTTATTGGACACAAATACCTTTCAATGCCTCACGTGACCTGCACGTGAAGAGAACATTTCGTCGAAAATTGGTCGAAAAATGGGCAGGGGGTATTTCACACAAGTTGGAATAGGTGAGGGGGTATACTGGTGAAAAAGATTCTCAAGGGGACAATGTCAAAAATGACCAATAAGTTAGGGGGTTTGATGTATTTATCTAAATAAATAACTAATTGAAAGATGAATTAACGTTTATTAGTTTTGAATCGACAAAGTATGTGCTTGTCGTATACGTATAGTAAATTCCTAATTTTTAATATTCTAAGATTTGTTTTTTTGATAAATTTTAACTATAAACTAAGTTTCACGAACTTAGTTTAACCCCTTATTAATATTCTAATAAGTATCACGAACCCTAATTTAGAGCCCAGATTCCTCTTATTACGTTAATAATGTTTCCCGTTTCTTCAGAAGCTTGTTAGATCCATGTCATGGGTTACTCATGATGACTTAATTTCAGTATAATTTTTGAATCTATTGAAACAGATTCTTGATTGAAGAGGTTAAATTTTCAGGAATCTGTTTGTTCTTCCGTCTTCAATGAAGGTATACTTCCTCTGACTGAGTTACAACTCTTGCTATGTATTCTTTTACTCCAATGCAAGCCCTAATTCGTCATACTGTAGTTCATGGTTATGATTTGGGGGTTTTAAAAAATCCCAATTTTGTGTGCAATGAACTACTACCTTTACGCATTACCTAGTGTAATATATGTTAATGGTTATAAAACCACGATGTTCTATTAACATTGTCCACGATGTAATTGACTTACATTTGGTTTGATGTAGTTTACGTCCACATGAATGTTGATGATTAATGCGGTGATAATATTTAATCGTTTGATTTAGTATCATAGATAAAACTTTGTCCATTTCAAAAATGTAATTTTCGTCACTAAGTTAGATAATACAATTAACTAGCGTACACGAGTATATACTCTTGTCTTGTTGAATGGTTATATGCATTGGCAACGACACATCATGCATGGACTAGGCAGGAGGAGGACGCTCTCACATGGGCATTGGCAGAACAACTTAACGAAGAAGGTCAAGTTACCAACTACCTAGGAGCCGCATACCTACAAGGTCTCAAAGCGAGAATGAGGGTGTACTAAAGTCAAGGCATTTCCATACATCAATTCCAAGTTAAACGTCTGGAAAAAGTGTTATCATCACCTCCACAAATTGTTTGCCTACGGTACTGAAGCGGTATGGTTCAACAGTTTCACTCACATAATAGACGTGTGTGATTATGAATTGTGGAACGAATATGTTAAGGTATTTCCAAATAACAAATTTCTTGTAGTTAGCATTTTAAGTGCCAACCTTATTAATGCAAAAATAAAGTAATAAATGCAAAAATTTGATTAAGGAACACCCTTATTGTGAGAGCTACTTAGGGAAGCAGTTTCCTTTCTATGAAGCTTGGGAAGAGGTGTTCGAAGTACGCTTCGCCCTTGTCAATGCTCTTCGTGAACTCAATGTGGACAGTGTGGGTAACATAGTGGCGAAAGTGATCAATGTTAACGCCTTGATATATCATGGCTTTGACCTGCTTATTCTGATGATGTTTATTAATTATGAACATGTTACGTATTATTTTGACATTGAACACCAATTTGCTTTATATTATGGTTTCTGCGGATGTAATGGATTATGAAGGATAGCTTTTGCGGGTTACACTAGTTGTGACCAGAACATGTAGTAAAATATTCTGCATCACCTACTTTGAAATGTGGTATTATGTTCTATTAGTGAATATGCGTCATATTGTATGTGCATGTGGCGCTGGTATGTTCTTTTGGTTATATGATATGAGGTTTTGTGCCATAATGAGATTCACATTTCAAGTTCATAATTACGTTGTAACAATTTACATTAACGATAATTTATATCCATTGCTTAGGAAAATACAAAAACATATGCATATAATAAGATAATCCATGTAACATATTTTATAGCAATAAGGTCAAAACTACTAGAAATTCAAATTGGCGCGTTCTATATACGAAAGCATAACACTATACGAAAGTATTACATTATGTCGGTAACTCTATAGAACTCATACAAACTACAAGCATATGCACTCTTCCTTGCCATTGTTTCCATTCAATCTCATTCATTGATGTGGTTGAAGTCTTCTTCTTTAGTATTTTTTTGATCTATATACATGCACGCAATGAAGCAAAACAACCAACAACATATCATCATCATTGTGGTTGGAATATATTAAATCAATATATTGTAACTGGTGAAAGTTCAAAATAAACATTAATGAAAATTATATAGTCTTCAAACGGGTGGTTATATGAGATGTTTAAACTCAGAGTTGTATGAACTTGTGCAAGTCGTGCTAAACATTGGCAAGCCACATTGTATCCCAAGCTAAATTGTGTTTGTCGCCATGTTTGCTCTTGGTCGCGCAGATGTTCGGTGCTGACTAATGTCAGGGTTTATCTTCCTCCGCAAGATTGAACTTGGTATTTGAGGGGCGACGCTTCTAAACCAGTATTGTTGAGTTATCTAGCGTTATAGTCGCATTTAATTCCTTAAGTCGCATTGCTAAGTCGCACTTTTCATAGTACATACAAAGCTTCACCTATCGCAAGTTTTCTCGTACTTTAGTGCCTCAATTTCACTTTCATTTCTTGATTTGTTTTTTATTTTTAACTCTACATTAAACTTGAAAACATGAAAATAACAATAATACGACATAAAAGAGTCAAGAATTTACAAAGATGAAAGTAAAACCACGTAGTAAAAGTGAGTGCTTGAGGTACTTATAATGGTAAATAAAGTACACTATTCATAAAATTTCAAGCTAACCATGTATATTAGTCTTCGCAATAAACACATATATCACATATAAATTAAAATAGTCTATGCGCGAAGTAAGTAGTGAATAACACATAACTTGTCCATAGACCATAAACACTTGAGCTTAATAAACACATATATAACATATAAATTAAAATAGTCTATGCGGGAAGTAAGTAGTGAATAACACATAACTTGTCCATAAACCATAAACACTTAAGCTTAGCTTGTTGAGGGATAAAAATTAGTTTGGTCCCATAAATTGGCACCCTCACGCATTTGGTCTCGTAAGTTGTCACTCCACGCATTTGGTCCCGTAAGTTGGTAAAAGTGCTCAATGTTAGTTCCGCCTCAGTTCAATAAAGTCACCGAGTTTTGCCGATGTGGCTCTGTTCCCGCCTCGCCTAAGTTTTGAGTCAAACCAGAGCCACATCAACAAAATCCTGTGATTTTATTGAACTCAAACAAGCCTAAAATTTAGCACTTTTACCAACTTACGGGACCAAATGCGTGAGGGTGCCAACTTATGGGACCAAACGAATTTTTATATCTCTTGTTCATATTCTAGTGATTTGTTCCGTACAACATATCCATATATAACCTTGTTCATTCAATTTGGTGATCATTTCTTCAAATAATATGCGATTAAAATGAAATATAAATTTTGTCGTAATTCATTTGTAACACTGGAGGTAAATCACTGTCATTTCTGAAAGATTTTATTACATTATAATTATAATGATTTAATTAAAGAACCTGAACTATAACGACTTTTGGACACCACCCCCTAAACTTTTTAAATAAGCACTTTGCCCCCTAACCTTTGCCAACCTATTTGAGTTGCCCCAGGACAAATTTCCGACCAAAAAATCGCTGGAATTTTTTTTTCAGAATCTTTTTCTCGTCAAGACGGTTCCGGTAGTGGTGACGGTATCAAAAAATTCAACTTCATTACACGGGATATTTAGTTTTAATTTGTCGAATTTTCGGAAAATGTGATGAACACCTTCAAGTGTTTTCTTCATTTTTTCCAAAAATTCGACGAAATAAAACTAAATTTTTTGTGTAATTGCTTTGAATTTTGCGATACCGCTACTAGAACCGTCTTTACGAGTAGAAAAGTCGATTAGAATAAAAAAAAATCGACAATTCGCGGCTGCGTAGTGGCGAGTTGCCGGAATTTTTTGCCCGAATTCTTAAATTTGGACTCAATATTCTTCTAGTCGAAAAGGTTCCGTTAATGGTGACGGTATCGAAAAATTTAAAGCAATTACACGGTAAATTTAGTTTTAATTCGTCGAATTTCCGGAAAATGTGATGAACACCTTCAAGTGTTCTTCATATTTTCTAGAAATTCAGCGAATTAGGTAAATTTTTCGTGTAATGACATTAAATTTTGCGATACAGTCACCACTATCGGAACCGTCTCGAGGATAAGATTATGAGAAAAAAAATTATGGTGATTTTTAGGTCGAAAAATTGCCATGGGGCAACTCGAACAGGTTGGCAAATGTTAAGGGGTAAAATGTTTGTTTATAAAGTTTAGAGGGTGTTGTCCAAAAGTCGGCCAAGAGGTTTGATGGAATTATCCCTTAATTAAAATATATTTATTTATGAAATGAATGTTATAATGGGCCTGATTACTTGAAGTCATTCTTCAAGTGGACTGCCTCAACTATAAATAGCAGATGAAATATAGGGAATTCTATCATCACTCCAATTTAACTCTTACTTTGTTTTCTCATTACCACACAGAAAAATAGTCTATAACAAATTAACCAAAAAAAAAAAGAGTAGCAAACAATCAATCAACGGCCAGGATCCATCCATGATAGAGGGCGGAGATGTGTACAAAGTAGTAGTGGCCATGGTGCCTCTCTACGTAGCCTTAGGGCTCGGCTACACCTCCGTCAAATGGTGGCGCATGTTCAAGCCCGACCAATGCGACGCCGTAAATCGCTTCAACTGCTATTTCATCATCCCTTTCTTCACCTTCCATTTCACCGCCAACGTCAATCCTTACCGCATGAACTTCTGCTTCCTAGCCGGCGACGTGGTGGCCAAGGCGATCGCCGCCCTTGCCCTGGCGGTATGGGCGAACGTTTGGAAAACAGGGAATTTATCGTGGGCGATCACTTCCTTTTCCCTGTCCAGCTTTAACAACACGCTTGTCGTTGGTGTCCCGCTGTTGAGGGCGATGTATGGCGTCGTTGGTGAGGATTTGGTCGTGCAATCGTCTGTGATCCAGTCGTTGATGTGGTTCCCGATTCTCTTGTTTTTGCTGGAATTTAGGCGTACCTTTTGGATGAACCGTTGTGGTGGTACGGATGATGTTGAAATGAATCAACGTCAATTACCGGATTCTGTTGAGAAAAACGCTAATGGTAGTAGTACGATGGTGGTGGTTAGCGATACGACGCCCTTGGGTTTTGGATCGACTATGAATAAGGTGTGGGTAAAGTTGGCGATGAATCCAAATTTGTATGCATGTGCGCTTGGACTCATTTGGGCCCTCATAGCTAAAAGGTATCCTAGCTCCTCCTTTATTAATTGCACAACTAGTAGGTACCTCAGCCGTACGGTTGTATTGTTTTTAATTGAGAATTTCAATATTTTGTTAAATTGGGTAGTTTTTATTAGCAAAAAAATAGCTTTTTGGAATCAAAGTTTAACGACTAGATACCACCTTTCTGTGCATTTACGTATGAATATGTGTCTTAACAGAAATTGTTATAGAATTGTGCATTGAACTAGTCTTTTGATTTTTGTGCGGCCAACTTTTAATTTTGGCAGATTGTTTTCTTACAAACTAAAGTTAGTTTTCGCACGGTAGCGTGCACCTAAAATGCACGTGGGGCTTAATTCATCTCATTGCAATCCTATAGTTTCAATGGAGATTATTTCATTAGATTCCATCTCAATTTTGAAACCAAGGTCTGAAATTATATGATCGGAAGGAAAATAAAAACATGAAATTGAGGTCGAAACGAGATGAAGCTTCATGTTTACGGTAAATATATATTATGACAAAAATGTATTTGTCTAAAGAAAAAAAGAAGTCCTTCATAAATTGAATTGGGGGTAGAGTTGATGTGTTATTAGTTGCAACTTGCTTTTGTTCGAGGCACTCACTAAAAATGATGTAGTGGGGGTTTAATACCTTTTTCTGTTCATAAGAATATCTTTATCACAAATCAATTACCTAAAGACAATTAATAATTTCACGAAGGAATATTTGTGAATAAAGTTAGACATAATAAGCCCGATTATTATACAACAGGTGGAATTTGGAAATGCCGAGCATAGTGGAAGGATCAATTCTAATAATGGCAAGAGCTGGGAGTGGAGTCGCCATGTTTACTATGGGTAAAGTAAAGTTCCTTCAAATTCATTTAAATGATTCACATTTATATAAAAAGTATTTTAGTAAATAATTTGGATGGAGACATGATATGCAGGATTGTTCATGGCATTGCAAGAGAAGGTGATAGCTTGCGGGATGCGACTGACACTTTACGGTATGATTCTGCGGTTTGTATTTGGACCGGTTGTCACTGCAGTTGGCTGCGTGGCCTTTGGATTGCGCTCCGATACCCTCCGCATTGCCATCATTCAGGCCGCGCTACCGCAAGCAATTTCGTCATTCGTATTTGCTCAAGAGTACGGATTGCACGCAGATGTACTTAGTACTGCGTAAGTGATTTCATATTAAACACCATCACATATATCACACACACACATATATATATATATATATATATACATATAAATAAATACGTCCTTTTCCCCCTATTAACTCTGTTTTATAGCCATAATTAAATTTAAGACTACTAACAATGGTTCTTCTTTGTTTGTTTTTCCTATTTCAGGGTTATATTTGGCACAATCGTATCCCTCCCTCTCCTGATAGCCTACTACGCCATTATGGATGTAATCCATTAATGATCATAGTTGGAGCTTAATAGAGTAGTTTTAAGTAGGCGCAGGACATATATAAATAAGTAGTATAGCTTAATGAAATATTGAATGGACCAATGTTATCAACTAATTATCTCAATTCGACCTCAATGTTGTTGCCTAGTCATCGCCACCGTTTTGATACAACTCACGGAACTCTTCTTCTTTAGCTTTCATAAACTTTTCGGTGCAATCGAGGAAAAGAAAAGACTTTACGTGTTTAATCAAAAAAGAATAAGTATAGATATTGGTAAAGTAGATATCTATATAAAATAAAAATTATATACACGCAGAATTCTTAGTTACAACGCAAATTTTTTTTAAGAAACAGTCAAAAAATAATTTAATATTACAATTCTTTTACCCTCTTATAACATATAAATGATTAGCATGATCTCATAAACTTCATTAAAGCTTTCTTCTTTCATATTTATCATATGAAAAGATTATATATTCGTAATATAAACATAGTAAATAAATCCTGTAAATGTTATTTTCTGACAGAGGGTATGAAAACCAATAAGAAGGAAATATAGGACATTGCAAAGAAAAAAAAGAGTATGAAAACCAATAAGATTGAAATATGGGATATTGTCTTTTTTATGGAGATTTTTTTTTTCATAATATATCATATTGCTTCAAAGAAAATATACTTCAAAAAAGAGTATTCCATGTCACATTTCCATTGAGGCCTTTCTTAGTTTCTTCATTAGTTAGATAATTTCGCCGGCCGTTTCCCTTTGTTCCAATCTCAGAGAGATACTTATGTTGCGCAACAATACGATAAACAAAAAATCATACACAAACTAAAGCAAGAACACGAAGATTTGTTTACTCAGTTCGTCTATGACTACCTCTGAGGGCAATACCTAGCCAACATTCACTATATGTTTTTGTTGTAAGGTTACAATTACAAGAGATGCTATTTATATTAGGTAGACTCCTAATACGAATTTTATATGAACTTGAAAGTACGGCCCAAAAATTAGCCTTAATTTACAATACAGGTCTGGATCATTAGGCTCCATTACCCAACAACTTCCAACAACTTATAAAATGTTAAAGTGTTTAAAATATAAACGAATACTTATACCTACACATTATTCATGATCAATCCAAACCCCCAACATCATCGTATCTATAACCCCCACTGTAGTACCATTAGGTGCAACACCTTCACCACTGTTTTTTTCAACAAAATTCGTAATTGACGTTGATTCAAGTCAACATCATCCGTACCACCACAATGGTTCATCCAAAACGTACGCCTAAATTCCAGCAAAAAAAAAAAAATCGGGAACCACATCAACGACTGAATCGCAAACAATTGCAACACCAGATTCTCACCTACGACGTCGTACATGACTCTCAACAGCAGCACGCCAACGGCCAGCGTATTGTTAAAGCTAGAGAGGAAAAGGGACGTGATTGCCCACCCCGCTAGAGCAAGGGTCGCGATCGCTTTGGCCACCAAGTTGCCTCTGAGAAATCGGTAATTCATGCGGTAAGGATTTATGCCGCTGTGCCTGTTGAGGGCGATGTACGACGTCGTTGGTAAGGATCTGGTCGAGTAATTGTTTGTGATCCAGTGGTTTCCATTTTGTCGTTTTTGCTGGAATTTAGGCGTACCTTTTGGATGAACCGTGTGATGGTACTGGTAAAGATGATGATGTTGAAATTAATCAGTGTCAATTATCGGATTTTGTTGAGGAAAACGATGGTGATGTTGCTGTACGACTGTACCAAATGGTACCATGGCGGTTACCAATACGACGCCGTCGGATTTTGGATCGACCATGTATAAGGTGTGACAAAAGTTGGCGATGAAATCCAAATTCGGATGCTAGTGCGCTTGGAGTCATTTTGGCACTCATAGCTATTGCGCAAGGCCTCAAACGTAGGGTTGTATTGTTTTTAATTGCCAAAGTTTTGTTAAATTAGCAAAGAGCTTTTTGGAATTCAAAATTTAATAGAACCACCTTTCTATGAATTATTGGAAAGCATTTTCGTATGCGTATTTGCTTAACAAAATTATTTTTATATTATGGGATAGCAAGTTTTTTGTGCAATTAAGAAGAAAAAATATATGGTTTAACAGATTTTTTTTTAAAAAAAATATGAGTTGTGCTTAACAAACAAGTTATTATAAAATATAGCTTATGTGGCTTAAGGCTTACTAAAGTGATGTGCCATAATATATTAACAATACGTGTTTTATCACGTGGATGCCACAATGGCATTGATCAACCAATGAATGCCCCGAACTATAAAAAGGCTATAAAGTAGAACTAAGTAAATCGTACAAGGATCAGTAATATTTTAATATAAGAAATTAGACATCTTATAACATGTTCTTGAAAAACCATGGATTTCTAGATCGTAATGCAATAAGCAGATTGCAATTTAGAGGTCTTGAGTAAAAGTTATGCCCAAAATGGTAGAATTGCGTAGATCTGGGAGAGCATGTCGAGTTCTCGACATAGCCATGTCGAGTTTCGGCTTAAACTCGACGTAGCCTCGCTTTTTGCCTATAAATGCCCCTCCATTCGCCATAAGGAGGAGATAGGAAGTCAAGGGAGTGTTCTGCAGCCCATAGGTCGAGAATTTATGCTCAACGTGTCCCTACTTCGAACATAAATGCTCGACGTGTAAAACTCGACATGTTAAACTCAATATAGAGAATGCTCGACATGTACCTTGATGGGTGTGTAGGATGTAATAAAATAGAATATAAGTCAACACGGGAATGTTACACCTAAATCTCATTTTGTCACAAGTGCCCGAATCAAGTAATAAAAAAATAGTAAGTATAATTATGAGCCAAATATCGTATCCCAAAGGAGTGACAATTGTATGTATGAATCACTTAAATGTAAAACAATAACAATTGTCACTATCTTTTCTCTTCTAGTGATGTGAATGCTTTCTATACTAAAGATGCTTTGAATATTTTTTACGCTAAGAATGCTTAAATTAGAATGGAATGAAAATTAATCTAAGAATGGAAAATAGTAATTAAATATCCTTTTGGGTTTTCTTGTTTTTGAATGCAAGAAAACAATTAAAGCAAGTAAACAATTAAACTAATGAGAACAAGTAGACAATTAAACTAAGAATGCGGAAGAAATATTTATTAACTAACTAAACTAAACTAAACTAAAGGGAAAAAAATTTAATGAGTAATTGATTGATTGTGGTTGTAAACAATAATTTAAAAGATTATTTAGATGTCAGGTTTCACAATGATTTAACTATAATAGTTCATAAACAAATTACCTATATCTACTTACAATACTTGATAGTAATTTGATGTTTGCATGTCTAATAGATCCGTGACATATGGCAGGAGCTATCCCAATCATATACATATGAGTCTCTAATAACCTACCATGTAAACGAATCAACCCAATTTTCAGTTATTTTAGAAGAGATATTAAATTTGTAGTCCAATTAATTCATCTAAATCGTGTTAACAAAACGTACTTAGTCAAGATTGATCTAGTGTGATCTAAAGGTTGCGCATCAATTGCTTTCGTAAATCTAAAGTCACAAATCACACACACACACACACACACACATATATATATATATATATATATATATATATATATCCTTAGCATTCTACACTCTAGGCGATGCCGCACGGGTGCTTTTCGGCTATCCCTGCGAGAATAAGTTCAGTCACACAACATAAGCAACTATTCAATCTAGACATTCAAAATCATCAAACACACATCAGGTAAAGCAAATAAACTTATTCATAAATCAGAGTTACTCCCCTACTCAAAACAATGAGCAGGTTAGCTCCTCATAGTCATAAGTTCAACAATCAATAAAGAAGTAAATATCATTGACAAAGTAAAAAGGTAAAGAAAAGCTTCTCAGATCTAGTGGAACGTTGTTGCTTGACCTTATTCTTACACATTTTTGCTATCCTCTTCTTCACAAATTATTTTCTCTCAAACAGTAACTCAACTAAACTAGAATAAGATTTTGATGGTGTTTTCTCTCTAATGACAAACTCTCAGGGTTTTTTTTATCGAAAAGTGGTGAAAAGCTTGTGCCCTAAATGTTGAACACAACCTTCTATTTATAGTTGTTCTCTGCTCTGGGCTGCTTTTTAGGGTTTCTAACTTTCAACCCAAATTTCCTCTTATCGTGCGACCCCCACGAGATGCGCCATCTTGATCGTGCGCCACCCCTGCAATGTTATGTTGGTCGCACAACATTCTGATTTCCCCCATGCGGTCTCCTGGTGTCTTCCTCTTCATTCGCGCTATGTTCGGTATTTTTCCTTTTTGTAGTGTCGTAGTGCTCTCGTAGCGCCTGAACATCCCAGAATAGTGACTAATTGTCGTCCAAAACATTCCTTTTTAGCCTTATTTAGCCTCGTTTTGTCTTGACTCCCTGTATACCTAAGAAAACATAAAATAATACTAAAACAAGTAAATATGCAATCATAGGTATTGAAAAGCATAAGCAAACAGATACTTAAATCATGCTAATGAGACGCTTATCAGACCCTTAACATGTTACTTATATGGAAAAAATGATATTTGAGATATAGTTCTATAGGAAGAAATGGATCGAGGTTTCGACATACGTGCAAAGAGATACGTCCCAGACGATGAAGTCGTGCAGAAATGCTCGACACACACCTATGTTGAGTATGTATGCTCTATATGCCTATGTTGAACATATTCTCGACATATGTCTTATATTTCTAAAACTATATTTGATATGTGGTCCCATGGAAGAAGTAGATTGAGGCTTCGACATACGTGCAAGAAGGTAGGGCTCAAATGGTGAAGTCACGTAGAAATGCTTGACATACACCTATGTCGAGTATTTATGCTCAATATGCGTATGTCGAGCATAAATTATCGACATATGCCTTATATTCTTGGAAATTTAAGGGAGTCTACTTTTCGTACCAAGAAGCGGATTAAGGTTTTGACCTACCCACAAGGAGGTATGGTCAAAATCGTGAAGTCGCGCAATGCAGAAACAAGTGAATCATGCATCCCAATTAGTGTTCGACCCTCAAAATAGACAAATGAACTACCTCTAACAAAGTTCTACTCGAATAACTCAAGAAGTACCTACAAAGTTTGAGTTGGTTAGCTACCCACCTCACCCTTGCAAAACCTAACCACGTTAACGCTATGGTCGACGTAGAGCATTCAAATATTTTATCATATCACAAATTATTATGAAGGTAAGATCTTAATAAGCAATAAAGAACACTTTCCTTAGTGACCCTAAGCTTTTGGCTCTCAATCATCCCTCCACCTAACGCAAGGTTGCTTATACCACAAAACTCATAAAGAGTCTTGTATACACAATCACAGGTTTTAATCACAATAATACATACAGCTCTGCACATATGAACCCCAAGTAGTCTAACTCGTCTCCAACATTAGTTCTTTTGGAGACATGACGACCTAGTGCATAGAACAAGCTCCTCGTGTTGAACATTGCTCCTTACTAAAACAGATTTGTCCATATACTATCTAGTACGGGCACCCTTGACCCTCGACCCATCACACATACTAGTCAAGCACCCACCCCAGTATGCACGCTATTAGGCGTAGCCCTCTTGCGACCACGAGTTGCATCCGCCCCATATTATAATTCACATTGAATATATGAGCGTTACTTGGACCTTTCACGTCCACCCTACCCCCGACATCCCCTTCGACTAGCGGTATCCTCGTTGTTCTTAAAGGTAACCGAGTGAGTCTCACCACCTTCTAGTCGGTTATATATGAATCCTGCTCATAGCTCTCAGCCTTTGTAACTAGAATATCAGAGTATATCGTCACATCATAAATTTTGGCCTAAAATTCAAAATAAGAACAGATATCTAGCAATTCTTCTTATATTACATTGCATGTGGTAACATAGTATACTCAAACCCTTGTACATGCTCTGGAGACTGCCAGCAAAAGGAAAAAATGAGCCACAATCGAGAATAACTTTATTGATGTTCGTCGTTAGGATCCGCAATCCTTCATATATCAATATCTATAGTAAGGTCACCCATACGTGCGTCACAACTTGTGTATGTAGGTGTTGATTTTCCTAGCAGCAAGAATCTTGCAACAACTATTTATAAACACACATTCGTTTTATTTGCCCACGCTATTTGTTCCAGCAACTCATCAAACACTCCTCAAGATGTATAATGCATAACATAGCTTCTCATAATATCTCTTTTGCACCTCCCAGAATGGTTGTACTGAAATGCGCTTCTTAAAGTGACTATCCAGAGACAATGTATCTTAGAGTATCATGTCATGAAAATCTCATCAAGTGATAACCACCCCATCAAAGTTTTCTAAATGTCGACAAACTCTAATGAATGCTACAACACGTATATGTAATCTTTGCAACGAGAAGATTTACACTTTACTTCGTAAAACGAATGTCAACTTCTATCTTCTTGAAGGCAACTCTACTGATGAAGAAGCGATGATTGAGAAATAATTTATCCCTGATCGGGTACATAAATTTTATTCAAATGCAAGTTTGAATTTGCATAAGGCATTTTCTTTACACCCCTATTCAAATTGGGGGACTAATGGTGTGCATAAGTAATCATACATAATCGCTTAATCAGAGTTTAAAATGTGATTGTTCTCCAACATCACATTCCAAACCTGGGGGCTACTAGTGTCTATACATATATGTGACATGACACCAATTACCCTCACATTCAGTCAATCTGACTGTAACACCTTGTCAGAGTTTGAAGTATGCTCGTGTTCCAAATTCAGTCAATTTATGGACATATTAAACGCAACTCATAGATGCACCAGTACGACGTGTTGACTAAGGGCGTATGACTAGAGCTCCTGGGAGACCGAATAATGCGTGGATGTATGTCACACGAAACAACATGAGGCTCAAATACCTAATTAAAGATATGCTTTTCAAACAAAATGAATGGAGACAGAGAATTCATGTTCACGACTCGTCATGATTCTTTTATGGTTCAGTCTAGCTACACCAATTTATTATCTTTTATGGTCCACTCTACACTAATTTATTGTTTTTTATAGTTCAATTTACACCAATTTATTAGAATTACATGTTTGATCGTTGTTGTTTTTTTATTTAAAACCATGAAAAAACAACAAAATAATCTGCTCTCTGCGACGATGCTATGAAACGCTTCTCAAACTTGTATACTAAAATAAATAGGAAATATTTACGTGGGCATGCACTGACAAAGTCACAACTCATTGTTTACAACACGTTTTAAGGTTTCTGTTTGGGTTTTGGAAACGTAGTGGTGGCCCTCAACCTTACGAAACATAACTGAAATAAATGTAAGAGACATACGTCATTGGACTGGCGGTGCAGCCGGTCAACGTCAATTTCCATCGTTCATCTCTCTACATCGTCATTCGTATAT
The DNA here is from genome assembly GCA_948329865.1 of Linaria vulgaris. NCBI lineage: Eukaryota > Viridiplantae > Streptophyta > Magnoliopsida > Lamiales > Plantaginaceae > Linaria > Linaria vulgaris. The sequence goes on from OX415253.1 coordinate 83,937,272, forward strand.
TATCGATTTCTTAAGGTTTTTACTCTCTTTGAATTAGTCATATATACTGTCTCTTCATAACTCGTTTATCAAAAAAATTCCTGAACACGTGTGTGAAATCTTAAGTTTGTAACTTCAATTGGTAACTAAATATGAAGTATCCAACGGGTGGAAATTACCACTTATATTCAATTAATTGTAGAAAATAAGCAGCTATTAAACTTGGTCAAAACTTCAAGTAGCTTGCCACTTTACAATTATTGTATTTCGTATAGAGGCGATAGAGCAATATAATTCCAACTTTAATTTGCTCACAGTTGACTTCTAAAACCACTATTCGTGTGAGACTTTGAAATATGAGTTTGTTTAGAATTTCTTTGCGTACATATTGCTCCATGAAATTATTAAATAGTCGTCATTTGTAATTTCCTGCTGTACCTGCAAATAAAGATACAATATAGACTAGGCTTAAACATTTTTTTTTCCAAAATTTTTATATATAGGGTTATATAAAAACTAGGATTATTGACCAAATTCATACACACTGTTAATTTTCAGTGTTAGTCTTATAATTAAAATCACACTGTAACGCTAAAAGAAAATCTAAATTTAACCTTATAATTTAAGTTACATCATTTAAAATTAGCATTATTATTATACAAAAAAACATAGCATTGTACATTATAATTTAAATTACATCACAATAGCTACATTACTCACTCTATGAAATCTTCATATTGCTTCGTTCCATAATCTATCCTATATTTGTGTTTGGATTAATTGGACTCTAATTATAGAATCCATATTCTTAACTTATATGGCAAAGATCTTTTTACACATTTTAGTATGAAAGAAAAATACAAGATATCGGCATATATATAATTTAATTTCCAGTAATCAATAAATTCACTATATAACTCAATTCGAAATCGAATTGAGAGTTTCGCATGTCATATATAAGCCATGAAAGGCAAAACATATGATTAATTTAAGGCCTAGTTTATTTTCCCGGAAATAAGAGTAGCGGACATATAACGAATTCATCGTTAAAAAATAACAAATAAGGATTTACAATGAAAATTAACTAAAATTAGCTAGACGACTAATTACATTATTATTTCAGTTCATAGGTGGTTGAAAAATCACATGCAGTGTATCTTCAGTTAATATAAATAATTAGATGCATAATTTCTTCGATCCAGATACGCATTTGATGAATATGTAAAGTCTAATAATAATAATAATTAATAATCCATTTATAAATGCGGAACGAATACAAATAATTGGACAAGACGAAGTCAATTCTCATTACGCCAATCATAATCTGCATTCTGGAATAAAACTCGATGATCAAACAGCTGGAAGAAAAAAAAATTATCTCATACACACTTATAATGAATTAGGGAAAAAAGGAAAATTACACAAACACTCCTAAGCTAAGTTATGGATTAATTACAGAATACACCTCCTAATATGGTTTTTTATGTTGGAGATAATATATAAATATTAAATGTCTATACTCTCTAATAGCTTCAGCTTTTAGATGAGATGTCAATTCAATATTTTATACTTTGTTGTAAGAACAAGTTAAATGAGGCTTAATTTGCTCAATGTTCGTTTGCATACAATGATGGACTTATAACATAAGTAGTGGTGGTACAATCGATGCTTGCTATGGACCCAACGAGTCATTTTTTTCCAGCATCGACTACTACAAGTATAAAAAGGTTATGAATTTGTATGGTTCTTTCGTATGGGTGATCTGAATCACTAGAAACAAGAAGAAATTAAATTTGAGAATCACGAGCCTATGTGAGCCATGACCTACCCACCCACGTGATAGCACCGAAGATAATACCAGACTATACGTGAGGGGACGTGTTGAGAAAATATCTCACATCATTTGAGAATGATCTTGATTATGTTTAATAAAAAGAAGTTCTCTCTACTTAACAAGACATTTTAATATGCGCTTCAATTCTATCACAATTGTATTTCTAAAATTATTAAAACAAAGTCATAGAGTCTGCATCAAAGCGGGATTTCCTAGTTTCCTATTTTCCTTCATTGATTGGATTGGCTATCCAATTCTTTGTCAGCAATTTAAATGTAAAAAGATTGAAGTACCCTTGTACTCTCTTATATAATCTTAATAGAAACGTTGACACGCGAGAGAAGATGCTTGTGTAATTTTTCAAACAATAGGGGTTCCCGGTGTTTTATCTCATACTTTCCAGGGGGTTTTTGTGTAATTCTTCTTTTATTTTATATTTCGGTTTTACTAATCAATAGTAATTAATAATAACTAATAAGTGTGTTTATACATTTATTAATTAATGTGTACATATATATTTATTTATTTTAGTTAATTAACGGCAAAGAGTTTTAATATAGTTTTCATGGGAAGGGAGTGGCGTGAAACGTTCCATCACTCGCCGTCTTCTTCGCGTCTATTACTTTCTCTCTCCTCTGCTCGCAAAAACACAGTTGGCGGGGAATTTTGTATAATCCAGACAGACACATTGGACTTGTTATTAATTAGGCCATTTTAATAAACACTTCTTGTAATTTAATTAATTAATCAATCATTAGTGTGACAGGCAGAGAATATGTGCGGACATATATATAAACATGAAGCATCGAATGTCTGTTGGAACGACACAACTGATCATCAATTGATCATCAATTACATATTTTGTGAATTAATTCCCTAGTTATATTGGAAAGACATGCCGCGCTCCTCTAACTTTGTAAGTTTTCTTTCTTTCTTCTTTGTTCTTACAGCAGTTACATTTGCAAATGCATGTAAATTTGATCTCTATTTTTATGTATTGTTATATATATTATGGTTAGGGCATATTGGCTAAATGATTTTGTCATTCCTCTCATCCGAAAGAAATGAGAAATTAGTAAGGATCAAAGTTTCGGTTTTAGAGTACATCTAGATATTAATTTTTGATATGCCTCTTGAGAGGTCATGAAACTAACTAGAGTAACTAACTTGGAAAATAATGGTAAAGTGTCTTCGCCGTGGAGTCAAATATGGAAATGTTTTAGTACTCTTCGACGAAAAGTTTAGGAATTTTGGTTCATGCTTAGAATCCAAATTAGTATCGATTTTCAGTACATTGCGATGAAGCGTTAGAGATTTTGATCTATGCTGAGATTCTTATGAAGTATCGTCCTCCAACTCTTGCATGTATACCTCCCTAGGTGACCTCTTTGTGCTCTCTATTATCTGGATATTAATCGATATGAAGTGAAGCACCAATGATTGGGTGGAGAAATGATTGGATTTTAACTTGCATAAGATGAAAAGTGAATGTGATACATGCATGGGTTCCTCTTGAAATAGAAGCATATATATGATTCTTGGATTTTGATGACCATATATATGATGGAGAAACTAATTAACTAGAGTAACTAAATTGTAAAATACTGATAAAATTTATTTGCTCACATATGAAAATGTTTCAGTACATTTCGACGAAGAGTTTAGGAATTTTGATTCATGCTTAGAATCTGAATTAGTATCGATTTCGGTACATTGCGATGAAACATAAAGAAATTTTGATCCATGCTGAGAATCTTATGAAGTATCCTCTAACTCTTGCATGTATACCTGCCTAGTTGACTTCTTTGTTCTCTCTATTATTTGGATAATTGATATAAAGTGAAGCACCAATGATTGGGGTGGAGAAATGATTGGATTGTTAACATGCTAAAGATGAAAAATAAAAGTGATACTTGGATTCCTCTCAAAAATAGAAGCATATATTATTCTTGTCTTTAATGACCATATGATGGAATGCTGTATATATGCTCAATCTCTTGTGACCTGTTACAGCTTCAAGCTCCTTTTAATGATTTATATGAACTTCGTAGTTAGGATTATGACCACTTGCTAAATCTAAATACTAAGTTTTTGCAAATTTCTATCATTTGTTTAGTTGAATGTCTGATTGAGAATTAAATTGAATAGAAGAGAGATTGGAATTTAGTGAATTATGCGACATATTGGAAATAGAGAATATGAGAAGTAGAGAGTTATCGGAAATAGAAAAGGCTGACAATAAAACAAGATTTAATCAAATCTTAACCAAAATAAGTTTGAATTGTAAAAGATTAAAAAGAAGTTTTAAGTAAATCCTAATCTAATAAAATCTCAATATACTAGGAAACAATCTTTTGTCATATCTTAATTTCCAACATTAATGTTGTTTACCTTGAGAGACCAGCAAACTTTTTCATTTGCCTTCTACTCCTGTGCTAACCTTCAGAAGCAAACAGACAAGAGCCTATAGATACAAAATAACTGCAATGTATCTTTTCCATGTAAGTATTATAAAACTTTGTATTTATCTCTGTGAAATGCTTGAATGTTAGACAACAGCTTGATGCAATGCCGTTTCTCTTTACGGCTTTGCTTGTAGTTCGTGCACGTGGTGGTGCTGTTCCATCTAGGATATAGGAAACGTTATTAATATTGAGTTAGATTTGTTGACATCTAAAGTTTGTTCCTTTAATAACTTGCATCTTCGGAGTCAGAGAAGTTGCAGATTCACTATAGATGGATGTTATATACACGATGTTGTACGGGAGTTATATGTATGTGATTCATTATTGCCTTGCTCTTATCAGGTATCAATATTTAGGGATCAAAAAGGCCGGAAAACCTGTTTCTGCAGCCTCTTTTGTACAGTTTCTCTGTTCTTTCTTGTACTCTTTATGTGGAGTACCTGGATAGAACAATACAACAAACAGGTTTGTATTGCACTTCTTTATTAACTTTTTACACTATGCGACTTGAATGTGTTCTTACAAGTTAATACGTCTCGTCTTGGTTCTCTGTAAGATGAAGTTACATTAGATGAGACTAACTCTTATTATGACTCACTACGCAGAAAATACTAACATGGAGTATGCAACAGAATGTCACCAAACACTTCAGTACATGTGAGGTGTGTGACTCTTATTTTTCTGCTACGTGTAACTTTAAATTAGTTGAAGTATATGGAATACAGTTCTGACGATAAAACGTTGCTTCTACCACCCAAAATCCTGTTTAAGACTTCTATTTGTGCTGCCTGTCTAGAAAGAATGCAGGCCCCCGGGTAGTGAGACGTTACCAAAAGGAATAATTTCTAAAACCACCAACTTGGAAAGACGGCCATTATGGGGTTATCCGCAGGTACTATAAAATCTTACAATTTATGTTCTTTTTTTTCTTGTTTTTAGGTCAAAAACTTTTCCTCCTAACAGTCTAGTAAAAGTTTAACGGTGAACTTGAGTATAATATCCCCAATATATACTCATTTTACATAGTCTTTTCATGTACAAAACCACCGGTTGCATTGGTTTCAGTAAATGAAACCGAATTCAAAGCTTTAGATTTCCTGATGCGTAGCCATTGTGAGAATAATGAAAATAGTATGCACGTCAAGGCCTTAAAGTAAGGCAGTAACTGGATCTCAGATATATTTCTTCTGGTTAATTTTTTAACTCATGGTTGAGCAGTAGTTGGCTGAATATTATGATTCTGAGTTCATTTTTACTCAGTAAGGTCTTAATATAAACTACGTTATTTGCGCAGAAGGTAAATATATCGAAAAATTTATTTGCTGCTGCTGTTGGGATAAAGCAAAAGGCAAATGTAGATAAAATGGTTCGGAAGGTAAAATGCCGACAAGTTATTCTTCGAATATGATACCTTTAACAAGTCTCTTTATCATTAAAGATTACATCCTTGTATTCAGTTTCTAGGTACCGATTTTCTTGTGATGCTTTTTCATTACGATGGTGTGGTTGACGGTTGGAAAGAATTTGAATGGAGCAACCAAGTCATACATGTATCTGCTGATAATCAAACGAAATGGTATGTCCAAACTAAATGCACTAACTGTTCATTTGATTCTGCGCGTACTCCATTCTTTGGATCTTCCATTTTCTTTATTTTGCATTGTGATGGAAAGTTTTACTTAATAATCTCTATCACAAAGTAAGTTTTTAACTCAAGTTCTGTTACTTGGATAAAAGTTTGTAGCATAGCTTAACCGTTTTGGAATAATCTGGTGATTGTAGGTGGTTTGCGAAGCGATTTTTACATCCAGATATAGTAGTTGCATACGATTATATTTTCTTGTGGGACGAAGACTTAGGCCTTGATCACTTCGACCCTGAACGGTATGCAAAATCTGTCTAGTCCTTCAATATAACTAATGCTTCATAAGGAGATCATTTCATAACAAGGACCTTTGTATTCGGTACAGATACTTATCGATAGTGAAACGTGAAGAGCTTCAGATATCACAACCAGCACTCGATACAGCGCATTCTGAAGTGCATCATCTTATAACAGCAAAGTGGGGTAGAACAGAGGTGCACAGGTCAGTTCATGATCATTTATATTTAAAATTTGAGTAATGGGATCTCGATTCAGTTTTAAACTGTTAACAACAGCGATTTCGCCAATTTCTTATAAAGAATATGTTTTGTTAGTAATCACTCTTAAGAATTCTAAGTAATGCATTATGGAAGAAGTGATTACTTCTTAAGGTTCTTGTTGTTTACAGATCAACGTTAGTTACATCAAGAACTACAGTTTTTATCTGCAACTGAAATTATTTGCAGGAGGATAAATAAAAATAGCATAAACGGAATTACCTGCGATAACGAGAGCACTGCTCCTCCATGCACAGGGTACAATTTACAACTTCACAACTTATTTTATTTTTACGACTACTAATAATTACTTAAAAGAACTATAAGAACAAATTAAATTTTACAGGTGGATTGAAGTGATGGCCCCTGTATTCTCGAAGGATGCCTGGCGTTGTGTGTGGTATATGATTCAGGTATTGATCACTGGTTTTTTACAAATTCCTTACGGTTTCTGATCAAGAATGTCTGAAACAATTCATGTCCTGTTAAGAACTGGATCAAGTCCTCATGAAGATTTTGATTTGATATTTGTTACAGAATGACTTGATACATGCTTGGGGACTAGACATGCGGTTAGGTTACTGTGCGCAGGGTGATCGAACCAAAAACATAGGAGTGGTCGATGCTGAATACGTTGTTCATTTTGGTCTCCCAACACTAGGAGAACAAGAAAAAAAGAAGGTCCATTGATTGATACTATATTACACTTTCTTGCTTTTTGATAAGATTTGACTTGGGTGCTAAAAGAATTTGTGATTTCAGGAGCCACCACATTCTCATGCAATCAACCAAAGAATTGAAGTAAGTCCTAAATTAGAAATGACTAATAATAATAATAATTATATCCTATCTTGAAGTTTTGAAGGTAAAACTTATCATCACTCAATATATGTATGTACATAATTAAGGAAGAATTTGATCTTTCGTTATAGGTAAGAAGACAATCATACAATGAGTACAAAATATTCAAACGGCGGTGGAAGAAAGCAGCGGAAGGAGATGAAAGCTGGACCGATCTCTATCCAAATGATCGAATCAATATTGGCTCGGTCTAATGTGTTGTTGTTAATCATATCTATACACAAATCTGCAGTTCAAGTTTGTACAAAATTTGTAGAGAAAGTGGGGAGTGGAAAAAATTGTAACAATTTTCAAGAGGGGTGTTGACTGTTGAGGGATCACAAGTATTATTAATTTTAGGCTGATGAGATTTGAATGTAATTGTTATAATTTTGAGCTTGTGTGTGTAATTTTTAGTCACAGTTTATTGTGAGAATGAACAATTGTTCGAATATGGTTTTTAATTTTACCCCATCTGCGGAAAAAAGAGGTGGACAAAATTTGCTAGGGTAAATAGCAAAAATTACCTATGTGTTATCTCTAATTGGCGAAAACTCCCCTGTGTTATTTTAATTGGCAAAAACTCGGAATTGGCAAAAACTCGGATCAGGGATTATTTTTTTGTGTGGGTGTGTGCAGGTTCGTTGAGGAAGAAGGAAGAAGGAAGAAGATGGACCGATTGAATTCAATTTTCTATCTTTTTATTTTCTTTAAATTGTAAATTTCGAAAATAATTAGAATTGCTGGAAATTATAACAATATTTTTTATATCTTAAGTTAGTAAAACAAAAAGATATATTATAAGATTCTGAAATATTTTTGTACTTGTGTTTTCTTTCTAAATTTTAAATAAATTTAAAAAACATATTAAAACTAATACATAAATGTTTTTATATTATAATTTAAAACTTAAAATCGCCTTTTTATCGTTGGTCAAAGCTTAAATTACAAATGGATGAAGGGTGCTAATTTTTAAACAACACACGGTGTTTTTTGCCAATTAAAATAACACAAGCGGTTTTCGCCAATTAGAGATAATATATGGGTAGTTTTTGCTATTTACTCAAATTTGCTATGCACTAGATCTATCTCTAAATTGGACTTTTTCATATATAGGCCTTTTAATTTTTTTTGAATAAAGTGTAGTCAGCTTAGTGTGATTTAACAAATCGATGGGATGTTCAAACTATTACTTCGACAGCTTAACTCCTTACATAGGGCTCACCCTTATGGTAGTACAAATATGGTATAAGGAACGCAAAGTAGGTGGCTGCAAGTCTAGCACTCAAAACACAAATTTTGAAGATTTTTCACTACCAGGATCTCTCTTGTTTCGGCAGTGTGTTAGACTGTCGATGGAGGGGATTGCGTTTATGTTTTCGCAGTATGGATGATTTTAACTATTGAAAGGACAATTGATTAATGAAAGTTCTTTAAGTGTGCTGCCTATGAGGACGAGCTTAATTCGCCCGACGCATTGTAAGGATAAACCTAATAGGATTTAAGAGGAGATTGAATACAAGGCATGTATTTGAAAGATAGTAAACTTTGTGCTCGTTGCATGTCACAGGCAGGAAGAAATATTTCATGCAACCGTTGTATTGCTAACGTGAAAACAACCAACCTCCATAACCTCATCCCACCGTGTATTGCTAGTGGTTGCACCACGCCAGCAATACAACGGTTGCATGAAATACTTTCTCCATGGGCAAAGGCTCTATCTTAGAAGGCAAATTTATTGTTGTCATGTCGATAAGAATTAGGAGTGGTAATTGAAAGAATTTTTTAACCTTTTAAGATTCGTCTTGGACTAAAGCATTCATATGAGGATACTCGTTCTTTAGGTGAAGGCATTCCTTCGTAGCTACATCGTAACTTATAGACTCGTGCTGTACAAAAGTTGTAGTTACAAGGGTCGTGGTTCTTTACTAGATTACTAAAAGACATCGGGGGAGTAGTTGAATTTTTACCCGGGCGTAGTTAAATTTCTACCCTCCTAAGAGGAGGTGAAATTGCTAAGCCAAATGCTAGTCAAATATTGTTTCTAAAAAGATTGCTAGTCAAATATTCAATCGAATATAGCATGTGAAGGGCTGTGTAACTGAAAATATCTCACTGAATATGATATAGATTAGTTTAATTAGGAAAAAGACAGAAATCAGTACCAAAAGGTGCAATATGATTTACTGAAGAACCAAAAATGGTAGCTGTGGGCTTAACTGGTGAAGTTCAACCACCACTCATCACCCTTCTTATTGATTATTTTTATTAGTTGTTGGGGGTAGGGGGCACCCAAAAAATATACATACAGCTCCATTAATAATTGAAAACTGCTCATCTGTTTTCCCTTCCACCTCCATTTATGAAATCCGACCCACATTTTTCTTATTCTAATATATAAAAAGGAATAAATAAGCTTACACCCCATGGCCCCTACTGCTTGCTCTAATTTGGAAAGTATAACACTATTGAATAATTACAAAATTCCTCTTCAATTTTTTTAAAACCATCCAAAATGCAGGAAGTAAATATCTCAATAAAAACTATTATCCACCATCTATATACTATTATATAAAGAAATCCCTTGTGACACCAATCTTTTGATTTCCAACTTTAACCTTTGAGTTTTAGCTATATTGTAAAAGTATACTATTAAATCCCCAAAATAACCTTACAAATTAAGTTAGACTAATTAATTACACTATTCATTGTAATTAATAATTTACTTTCCCTATAATATATTTTTCTTTCATTGTTATACTCTACATTTATGGCACATGTTATCTAGATAAATTTTTTTCTTTAACCCGAATAGAATGACATTTAAAAAAGAACTATGCTCGCGGGAACAGCGTGCTCCATTAGCTAGTTATTAATAAAAATAGACCCCCACACCCAATTTCCCAACCCATCAATAAATACAGCTGTAGCCTGTAAAGGTGTGGTTAATTGGTCAAACACAGGACCCAACCCCACAACACGATGCTTTTCTTTCTTACACACTCACAAGCCGTAAAAATGTCCTCTCACTCTCACTTTTGTCGCTGCAACAAAACCTACTAACAATTATATTTCTACTCGCCAATAGTTATTATATCCTGTACAAACATAATAATGCCTAATTAAATAATAATTTATATCCACACTAAAGCAACACTTAGCCTTATCATCACAATTTAAAAGAATATATATATATATCAAAGTAACAAGTATTATCTTAATCCCACACACCACCACCACTTTCTGACAAACCCCAACAACACAGCAACAAATTATTACTTTAAACGACCGTAATCATCATATCCTTAATATAAAATATAACTTAATACCGATCATTACATCTTAAAACACAACCGACCTTGATTAAGGATCACTACTCTCCTCCACTCATTCTAAATTTCTTGAACACACACTATTCCCTCCACTTGAACAACAAAGATTAGCAGGCATTAACGCCACTAATGACATTGCTTCTTTCAGCCAAGCTTTTACTACTTCCACCCTAATCTGACTACATATCTCCTTTTGAAGAGTGTCAGTAGTACTAGTAATAAAATGGAACAAGTCCCATCAAGTAGCAAAAACTTACCTGGAAATAGCTGTTCCTCAAATAATTCATAATAAATAAACAAAAAAAAACAGATATTCTCCTCCCCCCTTTTCACACTCCCCAAAGGCACCACCAATTCAACAACATAATTCTTTCCTTTTCTTTTTCTTTTTTTAATACAAAGAGAAAGAAATAAAATTAGATATGGCATCCAAAGCAATTACATGTTTTGGGAGTGAAGGAACAGAATCCAAAGGGCCTGTTTGGTATGTTGCAATTAATTGCATAGCAACATGGAGCTGGCAAACAGTATTTTTTGTTGGCACCACCGCAGCAAGTGCACATGGCACAAATCTGAAAGCTGTTGAGCTTTCTTCTATTCCCACTCATCATCGGAACCACCATCTCCGCCGTCCCTTGCCCCACTAGCGGCACCATCTCAGCCGTCCCTTCACCCTGAGTAATAAAGATTCAATTTTTGTCAAGTATTAATAATCAAGACTCCATTTTTACACAAATCTGAAGATAACATTTTTATCAATTATTAACAATCAAGAATCCATTTTTACACAAAATTGAAGATACCATTTTTATCAAATATTAATAATCAAGAGTCTCATTTTAACACAAAATTAAAGATACATTTTTTATCAAATATTAATCATCAAGACTCCATTTTTACACAAAATTGAAGAGGGATCTAACCAATTTTAATCACTTTAAAAGAAAAGATTTAAAAGGGACACTTACAAGTGAGAAGCTAGCTTCATGGAGACAACATGCGAACAAAACAAGAAAAAGAATCCCACCACGCATCTCTTCTTGTTTTTCTTTTCTTTTCCTAAAAAAAAAGAATAAAAAGGAGTAATCTTGAGTGGAAGAAGTAGTGAGTGTGAGTGATTATGAATTAGGTGATTTCATTTATTCAATATAATAAATAAAAAAGTAGTGTGGCGTAAGAGCTTTGAATGGATGGATAGGAGCAAAGGAAAGGTGGGTTTTAATGGCATTCAACTGTCAAGAAAGAAATTAGCTCTTATAATTTTTGGAAATGGATTCTGTATTCCAACATTTTCTTTTTATTTCTTTTTCTTTTTCTTTTATGAGAGAAAAAAATGGAATTGGATAGAGGGATAGTGAAAGGAAGTAGGGATTGGGGAACATTGGTAGAGCAAATGATATGCATAATATTGAATTCGTAGTGACCTACACTGCTATACACATCTGTAAATGGAAATTATATTTTTATTTCACTTTTGTTAATCTATTTATTGATTTCATCTAACTATTTATTAAAAGATAGGTATTGCATCAGAACCACAGAAAACATACTACAAAACTAACAAATTCTACTATTGGTTGATCAGTTGACTTTGCATGTTCTTGGTAATTACTGCACATTCACATGCTCAAGGATTAGTTTCTCAGTCGTACACTCACATTATACAGTTCTCGAGTTTTTTTTTTTAATTAAAATGTAGATATTTAGAATCATAAAAGAAATTTTGACTTACTTTCTTTTTCTTTTCTTTTTTTAACGCAATTTTTTGGGTACTGTCTTCACAGTTTTTTTAACTAAACCAGAAGTCAATTATTTATTGCAAAATAAAAGTTTTAGTGCAATGTTAGAAAATTCAAAACTGAGAGTTACAATTGCAGAATTATCAACGTATGCATTTTTTTTTCTTTTTTGATGAATACTATCAAAGTATATTAGTGAATGTAAGCATGATAAACATGTTTCTTATAAATGGCATATGGACATGGAAGATTACATGGTAGTTACACTTGTGGCAGGTAGGCTTGGTGGCATAGCTCCGATCTTAGCTAGACAGTTTGCACTTTAACTACTCTTTCGTTAACAAAGTTCTGAATAATCGAGGTGAAGTTAGATAGTTAAGTTTGAATCTTCTGTAGTAATTCAGCTAGTGAGGTTGGGTGTCTCAAATCTTTCTTCATATGTACAGTACAAAGAAGAGTATACAGTTTAAGAGATGAGTATTCTTGGCCACAAAGAGCTCATCTCGTAACGCACATAATTAAATTGGACTGTTGGTTGAGTGTTTCCATTGATATCAACAAAATTATCATAAAATTGAAGTTAGCTCTGATGATGTCGTCATTGAACCTAGGACTTGGGATCGAGTATTGGTAGCCTCAACTCTATGCATTCTTTTGGTTAGATACCGACATGACATTTCTAATGCATGCTCCTCTTTACAATCACTACAAACATCTAGCTCTAAATTTCTAACATGTTCAACTTTCTCAATGACCTCCAAATACATCAACTAGAATGTGTAACCTCTCAAGGCTCACTTTATCGCTAGATCTCTCCAATTCAAACTTGATTCATATCAAATCCTTAACATGCATAAATATTGATTTTCATGTATTCTAGACCAATACACTCTTTTATATAAGGGCGGGCGGCTCAGTTTAACCGAATCATTGGTTCGGTTTTTGAATAGGGGGTTCGGTTTCGGTTTTCTCCTAAAGCAAATCATAAACCAAACCGTTTTTGGTTTGGTTTAAATCGTCACCGCTTTGGTGTATTTTTTCACTCGTTTCGGTTTTACTTTTTACTTCTTCTTTTTTTTACAAAATAATGTATAAATCCTCTCATTTATCTAATAAACAATCAATCTTTGAATTGAAAATAAATTGATATACAATGTAAAAAAAAAACAAATAACTTGAAATGTTTAATAAAATAACTTAGTGATTATATAGATAATTCATCAACCACAACTTAATAATCAACAACAATTTAAAATTCACAAAAGTCGTTGCAATATCAAGTGGTTTTTTTTTTCTTTTTATAAAATCGTACAAAATATATACCCTTGCATGCACAAAAACTATCTATTTATATTTTTGAACAACACAACGCCACCATAATACCTTTTTCTTATAATTTATAAATTACAACAGTTTTTATTTGAACTAGATTTTTTATGACTTTATCTAGTTACTTAACTTTATTCATATTAAATACAAATTTAATAGTTAAGAGTATTAGGATATTATATTGTTTGAATAATTATGTTATTAAAAATGCAGTTTCAATTTGGTTCTATTAACCAAATGGTTAAACCGAAACCAAACCATATATGATTTCAGTTTTGATTACCAAACCATGCACCGCACCAATCATCATATTCGGTTAAAAAACCAAATCACCGAATCGGTTATCGACCCGTTTTGTCAATTTCCGTTTTCTATGCACATCCCTACTTTTATATTACCTTTGTTAAATTTGTCGCATAATGATATGGACTCGCCTCCTAATTACACTAGGCTCAATAGACTCAAATATAAACCAATTTGGATGGAAGACTACATATTGAATTAGTCCCACCTTATCTTTAATATTAGTTGTTAAGATATCATTCTTATCTTAATTTGCTAGCCGTTACTTTTATTAACGTTATTAGATAGTAAGCTTTGCTATTCAGTTATTTTTATTATTATATAAGCACTCCTTTGTATGAGAATAAAGTAAGAATGAATTGAAGTATTATTTTTTTGCAAATTCTCTCTCCCTCTAATTTTCTAAGGAGTTTAGTCTACTCGAAAAGACTTGTTACATAATATTTTGGTGCTTTCATTGTCTTGAATTCATGCCTCCTAAAAACACGAAACTCACCACTCCGATAGCTTCGTCTTCGACATCTTCTGCCGACGACTTTGTTATGGCGGAATCCATGCGAACCATGCAAGAAACAATCTCGACTTTAGAATCTAGAGCTGCACAGACCGAGGCAAAGTTCGACAATATGCTCGCACTCATGACTGACATGAAAGCTATGTGCAAACGTACTAATGAGCTTGCCTACAGAAATCATGTCGTCCCACCTTCACCACCACCACCGCACTCGTACCACGTTGGCAGTAATTCCCAGACACAAAACTTTAACCCACTCTACACTCCTAATCCCAACCCACTACCCAAACCACCACAACTGCAACTTCAGAGTTTTGATGGCAGCAATCTTATGGATTAGGTTTCACAAGCACAAATTACTTTAAGCTTTATGATATTGCACATGAACAAAAAGTTTCTCACATTTCTTTTTATATGCACGGTCCAGCATTAGCTTAGTTTCATTGGATGGAAAATAACAACCAATTGAGCACATGGGAATCGTTTATGCAAGCATTATTGCTTCGCTTTGGTCCTTCCACTTACGACAACCATCAGGCAACTTTATTTAAATTACGACCAACTAGTTCTGTTTCTGAATATCATGAGCAATTTGAAAAAATTGCTAATTTTGTTACTGGTTTATCTCAAGAAGCCTTCATGAACTGTTACATTTCAGGTTTAAAAACTGAAATACGAGCTGAATTAGCAGTTTTCCAACCAAAAACCTTACAAGAAGCAATGGGAATGGCAAAAAATCTTGAAAAGAAAATTTGTGAGACCCGCTTTCGACCACCTTATTCACGTCCCTTCACCCCCAACCCTTCCCCTTTACTTTCCACCCCCGTTACGCCTGCAATACAAACAAAGCATGTCCTCCCTATTCGTCGTCTATCCCCAGCAGAAATGCATGAACGACGTTTGAAAGGTTTATGTTTTAACTGCGATGAAAAGTTTGGCCCACGTCACGTTTGCAAAATAGCTCAATTTCTAACATTAATAACTGATGTTGATCTTTCCAACACTACCAATTCCCATGACAACCCATACGCAGAAACTACAAGCGACACTATCATTGAGGCCCAACAACAACAATTTTTTCATGAAAATTATGCTAATGGTCCCTACCATTTGTCTCTTGCAGCATATATGGGTTTATCTTCGCCCGACACTTTGTGTATTTCAGGTACCATTCGCGGACAACCAGTAACAGTTCTTGTTGATTCTGGCAGCACACACAATATTATTCAGCCACGTATTGCCACACAGTTGGGTCTACCAATGGCAGCTGCTCCACCGATTGGTGTCATGGTAGGTAACGGTGAGTATTTACATTGTGAAGGACTATGCCTTGATACATCTCTTTACTTGAAATATACATTATTTTGTATTCCTTTAATGGTCTTGCCTATCCGAGGTGCTGATATTGTTCTCAGCGTTTCAGTGGTTGCGTATGTTAGGAGATTATTATGTAAATTATAATGTCTCTCGAATATCCTTTTTGCACAATGGATCTGAAGTTACTTTAATTGGAGAACCTACTGTTACTGAGGCTACAACATGACAATTTTGTCGTTTAATTCATACTCATTCTGTCTCGTCCCTACATATGTTAACATTTGAACCACAACAGGCCCCCGTAACTGTCACCGATACTGAAAATGAGCCCTCAAGCCCTGCCATAAGCAAATTGCTATCATAATATAAACATATTTTTGATACACCTATTGGCTTACCACCTCACCGCATTCATGACCATCATATCCACCTAGATCCTACATCTAAGCCCGTTAACATTAAACCATACCGTTATCCACACTACCAAAAGTCAATAATGTATGATCTAATTTCTGAAATGTTAGCAAATGGCTTAATTCGAGCTAGCACTAGCCCATTTTCCTCTCCCGTTTTATTGGTTGGTAAAAAAGACGGAACCTGGAGTTTTTGCTTTGACTATCGTGGTTTAAATGCTATTACTATTAAACATAGATTTCCAATTCCAACGGTAGACAAGTTGCTTGATGAACTACATGGCGTTACTATTTTTACTAAACTTGATTTGCGTTCAGGATACCATCAGATTCGTATTGCACAACGAGATATTCATAAAACTGCATTTAGGACAATGCGTGTGGCACTATGAGTTTGTTGTCATGTCCTTTGGTCTAACAAACGCACCCTCGACTTTCCAATCAGCTATGAATGATCTGCTTTGAGATCATTTACGACGGTTTGTTTTGGTATTTTTTGATGATATATTAACTTATAGTACTTGCATGGCTGACCACATTACACACTTAAGTATTGTTTTCGATTTACTCTCTTCTCATCAATTTTATGTTAAGTTATCTAAGTGTGTATTAGTTGTTGCTACTGTTAATTATTTGGGTCATATAATTAGGCCTAAAGGCGTTTCGGCGGACCCCGATAAAATTATTGCTATGCAAGATTGGCCAGTCCCAACGTCTCTCACGGACCTACGGGGATTTTTGGGGCTTATGGGTTACTATCGCCGCTTTGTTCATCACTATGCTACCCTCGCAACCCCCTCACTGCTTTATTAAAATCAGGGAGTTTTACATGGGATAGAGAGGCTCATGTAGCCTTTGAGAAACTCAAAAAAATCATGCAGCATCTACCTAGCCTTACTTTACTAGATTTTACAAAAACTTTTGAGCTAACGACAGATGCTTCAGCTGTTGCTGTTGGAGCCGTTTTGTCCCAAAACCAGCTTCCACTTGCCTTCTTCAGTAAGAAAAAGACGGCACGTATGAGTGCTGAGTCTGCCTACAATAAAGAATTATATGGGTTAACAGAGGCTGTCAAAAAGTGGCGACATTCTTTATTTGGCCGACATTTTATTATATATGATGATCATAAGAGTTTAAAATATTTGCTAACACAATCTGTCCACACAGCTTCACAACAAAAATGGCTATTTAAACTCATAGGATTTGATTATGAGGTACGGTACAAACTTGGGCGTGAAAATGTTGTCGCTGATGCACTGTCTCGTATCGCTGTCCCCACTTGTATTGCCATTACATATCCCGTCAACCATTGGGTAGATGAGCTCCGTCAATTCTTTACCAACTCGTCTGAAGGAAAATTGTTGTTAGACAAATACAACAAACCAGGTAACAACATTGATAATTTTCGAGTGACAGATGGCTTAATATTGTTTAAAAATAGATTATTTGTACGAGAGGAATGTAAGTTACAACCCAAACTCGTTCATGAGTTTCATGCTTCGCCTATTGGCGACCATTCAGGTAACAAAGGTACGTTGTCACGATTAACTCCTGCATTTTATTGGCCACATATGAAGGACACAATCCACAAGTTTATTCAATCATGTCATATATGTCAATCACAAAAATATCTCACCACAAAGCCGTATGGATTACTAAACCCTCTGCCTATCCCTACTCAAGTTTGGAGTGATATTAGCATGGATTTTATCACGCATTTACCAAATTCTCACGGTAAAACAACCATATGGGTTATAGTCGACCGATTAACAAATTTTGGACACTTTATTGCATTACCACAAAAATATACTTCTGCTTATTTAGCTTTCATTTTTCTGACTGACATTTATAGCATTCGTGGCTTGCCCCGATCTATTGTATCAGACAAAGACTCGCTTTTCTTAAGTAAGTTTTGCCAGAAACTTTTTAAACAGCTAGGTACCTCACTCCATTATAGTTCGGCCTATCATCCGGAGTCTGATGGCCAAACCGAAGTGGTGAACGGATCTTTGGAATGTTACCTCATGTGCTTTAGTATGGAAAACCAAAGCATTGGTCGAGATATCTTCCAATGGCACAATATTGGTACAACTCATGCACAAATTCTAGTCTACAACTATCACCATATGAGGCACTCTTTGGCAGGAAACCCTACAACATGCCAATTTACATAAAAGGGAGTTCAAGCAACGCATCAATAGACAACACTTTAGCAACTTGGACCGACATGTTGACGACCCTACGACAGAATTTACACAAGGCACAACAACGTATGACCAAGCAAGCAAATCAACACCGCACAGACTTATGTTTCGAGAAAGACGACTGGGTTTACCTCAAGCTTCGAAGCTACCGCCAAATCTCGGTCCGGCGTGCAGGTTATCACAAGCTCACGCGCCGCTATTATGGACCCTTCTGCATACTCCGCCGAATTGGACAAGTTGCCTATGAGTTGGATCTACCCGCGGGTTCACGGATCCATCCGGTTTTCCATATTTCACTCCTCCGCCGTTGCTATGGAGCTTTGCTGTCAACCCAACCAGATCTGCCACCTTTGGATGATAACGACACGTTCGTCTCAACCCCGGAGAAAATCTTGGATCGCTGTATTATATGGAAAAAGGGGAAGAAAGTAACCGAATGTTTGGTTGCATGGACAGGTTCGACCGTTGAAGACGCCACATGGATTGAGGAAGAAGAGCTAAAATCTTTTTGGACAAAAAAAAGAGAAAAAAATGAGCAAAGAGAAGACAACAGGGTAGCTGCGCAAATGAAGGGACCTTGCCCTAACAGTTCAGCTACCAAGCTTATATATACAGATCCTTTCAAACCTTCACAAGACATGGACCAAGTTTTGGGCCTTGTGGACAAGCCCAATCTTCAAGAGGAGGGAATTGATATGGAAGGTAATATACACTAGGCCCAATAGACTCAAATATAAACCAATTCGGATGGAAGACTACATATTGAATTAGTCCAACCCTATCTTTAATATTAGTTGTTAAGATATCATTCTTATCTTAATTTGCTAGCCGTTACTTTTATTAACGTTATTAGATAGTAAGTTTTGCTATTTAGTTATTTTTATTATTATATAAGCACTCCTTTGTATCAGAATAAAGTAAGAATGAATTGAAGTATTATTATTTTTTTGCAAATTCTCTCTCCCTCTAATTTTCTAAGAAGTTTAGTCTACTCGAAAAGGCCTGTTACTGTGTTAAATAACGCATAACTTATCTATAACGTAGACATCTCATCTATTCTGAAGTACTCATAATGAACGATCTATTCCCCCAAACATCTCATCTATTCTGAAGTACTCATAATGAACGATCTATTCCCCCAAATTAACAAGGTTTACTTACCTCCATTTTTGAATCTTCTCCCATTATAATGCACTCTTATATTGAATATATTCTACATTTCCCCTAAATCGTATATTTGCATCACAATTAAATGTGAATTTGCCTTTTGGACCCGTGACATTAGCCAAATTACATCAGACCCCTCAAAACGCGTACCGACATGCTCATATTGACCCTCACTTAGATTTCTTTTATTTACTCTGAAATGAAATAAAAGTATTTGCATTTCATCCACAAATTATTTTATTAAAAACAAATTCACAAATGGCAAAGAGAACGGCGGCGGCGATGAATGTTGACGGCCCTCGCCGGAGAAGAGCAGACGGTTCCTTCGCCACGTCAGCATCAGATGAGTACGGCCGATCATCATCGTCATTCGACGGGGGATCGCTGATGACTCGTATGGTCAATTCGGTTTTCAATTTTGTCAAATTCGCCGAATTCGAGATCCTGTTCGTCCTCTTCTTCCTCATCGCTTTCCTCCTCTTCAAAGATCTGGTTCGTTTCAATTATTTCCTCTACTCAGTTGAAATCGCATCCTCTTTTTTTTTTTTGCCCTAATTAATGATACCTAATTTAACAATTCATTTCGTATTTTCTGATATTTAGTATTATCTGTCTTGAATTGAGATGAATTTAGTTATAAACCCTAGCTTGATTGATATGATTTTGTGTGAAAGATTTGTTTGGTATGAGGATTTGATCGATCGACGCCGGTGTAGAGTTCGGATCGTTGTATCGATATCTTTCACTCTTTTAATTGAATTCTGCGGTCATTTACTCGAATATAAATGCTTGGTTGACGTGGTAGGTACAATAAACGATCGATCACTGTTGTATTGGTAGCTAGCGATAACTGAATTGTTCTGTCACGTCTTCAAATAGCGGTTGCATGAACTAATTACTCGATATGTAGACTGTATGTAACTGTTTGTTTGTCTGTCTGTTAAATGTTTGAACAGACTTCAAGGCCTGAATATAATCAAATTCTTGTGAAGAAGCCTGGTGCAACTGACTGGTGGCCTCATCACTAGATTATATAGATAGACCCCACAACTATCTCTGCTGTAGTTGCATGTACATGTGCAAATTTTCATTGATGTACAATTTGTCTGTTCTTTTGTGTTGTCACTGTGATATTATTAGCAGCATTTTGTAAAAGCACTTAAAGGAGGTTCCATGATTGTGTTCTAACACAAAGCTAGTTTCTTGTTTGTATCTCTAGAAATATATATATATATATATATGCTTGTTTGAAATTTGTGTCTGGATTTATTATCTTGATGGATTAGTTTTGTCCTTGTGTAATACATTGATTCATTGAAAATCTTGTGCATCCATATAGGGATTTCATCCATTCTACACTGTCTTAAGTGCGAGTACAGTAATAAATGCCAGCGTGAAGTCTAGGACATGTATTAAAGTGCACGGGCAGTGTAACATAGAAATCTCCCCTGAATAGGATCCTAAAAATAGGGAAGTTGGGGCTCGTAGGAATTTTATCTGATGAATAGAGACGTAGGAACGGAATCATCCACACGGTGGGTTCTGTTACTTGTTTGAAACGGAGAAGTCATAAAGTTGGTGGTTTTAGATGCAGTTACTTGAAGTAAAACATCTTAGCTTAATATACCTTGTCTCTACAAGTTGTGTCGCCATCTTTTGAGCATGAGTGGTTTGTTTGTCCTACTTCGACATTGTGATAAAGATTAGACTCCCTGTTTTGAGAATTGTGATTTATTTTCCCTTGTTCGACCTATGGAATAAACATTAGAATGATTGTGTCTTGAATTTTTTTTGACCTATGTTAATAATTTAGATTGGGATTAGGCGCTTGGAATAGAGTAGTGTTGTTCAATGTGCATTCCACTTGTTGAATAGGAACATGATTTGAGCTGGAAGATTCAACGATAAGAGTGGTTTTCAATATTGTACGGGTCTAAACTGCAAAGTGTAATCAACATAAGATTTTGATTCCTCAATGATCCTCACAATACAAGACATAATGATGATGATAAACAACACAATCATTGGCAATGTGAAGAAAACAATTGGAGCCCATAAATGAATTGGAAAAGGATAGAAGTTTCAAACAAAATGTCAGTAACTTTGACAACACAAACACTAAATAAGATGGTTGGAAACAAGAGGTGTATTTTCAGAAAATTAGCGACTAATTCCCAAGTTCGAATTGCATATAATAGAACCATGAATGTGGCATTCCAAGTATTCTAAAGCATGATCGTTAAAAAAGAAAAAGCGTAGAGCATGTTCGGTGTAAGTGGCATGCAACAGCTAAAGTAACAATTGCATGTCCTTGTTGCCTGAGAGGCTGAGACAAAAGTGATGCGCTCGGATTAAACTGAATTGATATATGTTTAGCTTTCAAGTTAAAGCATTTCATATGGCGGCGTACTATATATGTGACCTCAGTCTTTGCTGCATCAAAACTTTCCCGTGATGACAAGTCGATCTACCGACCTCATATTAGACATCAATGCAGTTCCAGTACAAGAGTACAGACAGGTGGACATGCCCCCTTACCACTCTCTCTTCTCTAAGTACATTCTGCCATTCCTTCCAAAATTTCCATTATAATAGGATATAAAGTCTTCAAAGCTGATTCTGGCTGCAAAATAACTTCACATGTGCATTTCCAGTTAACTTGAAAGGCAGTGCAGATGTAGCAACACCGTTCTTGTTTTCCCTATGTTCACTGAAGCAAGTACACAGAGCAGACGTTAAACACTTTCGAAGTGCTGACTGCAGCATATAGGGAAGACATGGACAGCTCAATCAAGTATCATAGATTAATTACATACTTACAATACAATACATCTGTATACATACATACACACACACACACACATACATGCATACATACATACATGCATGCATACAACATACATACATACATACATACATACATAGGCCCAAAGAACCAACTATCTTCATTTTATTTTGTTAATTTGCCTTATACCAAGGTTCCAAGTAGTGACAATATATCAAGATCCAAAGTCCCTCCCCCCCCCCCCCCAAATGTAGGTTACATCAAACTTAAGAAAACCAATCTTCCTGATTGCACTATAAAAAGAGGAAAGATGCAAATCTGTAAACTTTTGCAGGAGGATTCCTGATAACTACTTTACAGGAATTAGTTTTTGCGCAATTTTTTTTACAAGAATTAGATTTTGCAAGAGTTGTCATTGTACCTCTTACCAACCTTCGCTTACTGAAATGTGCTACCATGCTGTGCTTTTTGATAATCAGTATAGCAATCTTCCAGTTGCTGATAACGGATACATGGAAGATGGTCTATTCAGATCCCGATCTTGCAAGCAGATTTAGCTGTCGAAGTAGCAAACTTCATTCAAACCTCCCTAAAGAATTGAAAACAGAGATGAGCTTCTAAAGTTCCAAAGTTAATAGAAGATGGAAACAGTCACCATAAAATTATTCCTCAGTTACTTTTTCGCATGCTCACCCCAACACCGTACACTTCACTTAGAGTAATACGGGAGCTCTCGTCCATCCCAGTTATGCTATTTCACCATAACCTGAACACTGGAACCAAAAAAAAATTCATCATAGATCTTAATCTCTTGGTATTACTTGCAAGACTACTGATATTATTAAAAGAACTTCTTTGCAGCATATTAACTACCCACTTGGCGAAGTGTCTTAGAAAGAGACTCCCAATTATTCGGAGATGCAAGCCAAACTCCACTTCCTTCCTGCATAGCCATACAGGACCCGACGAGGTACCCGCTACTCGGAGTACACTCCCTTTTTTCTCTTTTTCTTACTTTTTTTAATAAGGGACGAAAGAGAATGAATAAAAGCGGCTTCAACTTATGCGAGACTCGGTGCAAGTCCGAATTAATAATGGAGGCACTTATATATTATTAATACGTATAATTTACGATTTGTAGAAGTAAAAATTAAGAACAATATTCAACATTAATCATTACTAATCCAAAGTGTCATAAGCTAATATCGGTGCAAGCACACTACTAAAACCATAGTGAGGAGAAGTTGCAAAGAAACTAAAGAGTAGATCCAAGGTTGTACTGAAGATCCTATGATGTCTAGCATTTAACTCAAATACTTATCTAGTTCGATGCATACAATCCAAGAAGTAGTGAAGGACATACCTTTTAAACAACCAAGCAATCAAGAAACTCCATTGGCATTGATAGTCAAGTAATTACTTGATTAAAAGCATACATAATGAAGACGCTCCATCCAGATCCTAATAGCAAACAGAAGCAGCAGATAGTTAGTGCACATAATTTGGAAAAGATCACGATTGTGACCAAGATAACAAGGTTAATAACATCAAGTTTTTAAGAAGTCTAAAGTTAACCAATAATCATTATAAACAGAAAGTGTTTGAACGAGAAAAAACCCCATGAACTACGAGAAGAACAACATCAAGCCACATGGAGCCCCCTGCGAAAAGAACTGTTAAAAAAAAACTAATACACAGAAGTAAGAGAGATGGCTGTCAGAAGAGGAGAAGTTCACTATTGGCTTTCACAAATGTTGCAACATTTGGAGATTTATACAATCCAAGGAGTTTAAAGAAGTCAATCTTGTCAACTGTACATCATCTTCAGAAGAGCAGATTGACTTAAAATTAAATTTCTGTACATCTCCAGCCATGAGAATGGATTTACAGAATCTGTTATTGATCATCCAACAGATTGGAAAATATAATAACTTAATTTGTGTTTGGAAGAGTATTTCACTCTGAGTCATGGTTACTATCAGCAGCAGGTATCTGCCTTGCCTCCGACAAGGATAGCCTTCTGTTGTTTGTGGAACCTGTTTCCACAAACTCCACCGGGGACAAACTTATTGCAGCAGTGCCTGAGGATGAAGCCAAAAAACGACGAATAGCTGGCCCATCAGTTGGGGACGATGCAGCAGCATTGAATGAGAAAACCCTCATTGGGTGGTCAAACTTGCAGCTTGGACCAAACTTGCATATCCCATACCGAGCATAGAATACACACAGTGGTTCTCCCTATAAAAATCAGGAAAAGAGTTACATGAGGAAGATCTGCCAAATTAATTCCACTGTATAGCCAAATGGATTCAGTTGACCTGAATAAAGGAAAGTTATAAGTCTCTCTATTTCCCTCATGTTCTTTTATTTATAGTTATACGGACCATGGTTTTGTGCAGATTTCTCTCCAGGAAAACAATTTGCGTCAAATATCTGAACGCAGTTATGCGGAAGCATTACTTACAAATGTCCTTAATAGTCAAAAACCACCAAAAGCCCCTTGCCACCATTGTCATCAGAGGTTTTATATATCATGAAAAAATATTACATATTCCAAATCCAAGTTTTCTCAGTTTCATAATGTCTGTAGACTCATTACCTCACTCGCTCACAACAACCTAAGTAACAAGAACGAAAGAAAAACTAATACCGTGGGAGCTTTAAAGTGTAAAAAAATGGGTAAAATTTGACAGAAGAATGATGCACAGACATAAAAGCTAATTGCGCATAACAAAGTAGGGGCCACGAACAAGTTTAAGAATATATGCACTTGAAAATATATATATGCTCTGAAGGGATAATTGATGACATACGAAAACCTCTAATTACAGAGAAAGACAATATAGGAGTAAGAAAATGTAGCAGTTTCTGCTAAAGTTATATGAAAATATTTCAAGGTTTCTCATTGATAGTTAAGCTTCCATGGTTTCAGGAGCATTAGATATTAGTCAAAAGCTTCCATGAGTTTTCCAGGTAATAATTAGGGGCATATTATAGTCAATAGATTTAGATTGCTTATCATAATTATGAAGTTGTGTTGGCTTTTTCAATATATTAATCCGCTGAGCACACTTCAGAAGTGTTTCATTTCACTGCAAGACGAAGGGCACTCATATTAATTGATGGTCAGAGAACAGAGACAAAGATGAAGCACCCTGAGAACCAAAAACTATAAAGGAAGTCTAAACTAATTTCACTAGTGATTGCTCGAAATTACTTTAATCTGACAAGTAGAACAGATGACAACCCAAAGTATACGCAAAGATCCCCATATCTTCAACAATCCACGTAAAAATTAAAATCCATACTGTAAAGTCCATTGCAAGGATATCATATGAAAAATATAAATCTGAATATTGGCTTACCGGTCTCAAAGGAAGTCCAATTGGACTCAAGACACAGTCAGGAACAGGCATTTGCCTCTCTCTGGGATGATGAAATTTACAAACTGCACCAAACTTACAGTCACCGGTCTTCAAATAAAACTGGCATTCCGGCTGACCTGGTCTCTCAGGAAATACATTATCTCCTTGAAATGTGTAATAACCCATGGGTGCAGAACCAGAACGATATTGAGATCCCACATTTGCAGCTTCACCATGACGTGACGTGCCATCGTTCTGGTTGCTTCCTGCTGCTGGCTGTTGGTATTCTGAGGATGGAACTGTGCCCATTTGGCCCTGAGAAAAAAAAGCCATCTGCTAAGAAAATCCTGACTTGGCTCAGATGCAAAAACACAATCAGACTGTCTCAATGACTGGAGAGACTGGATATTGAATTGCACATGAGAAGAAAATATATATGATGTAACATGGTCGAAGATAATGAACTAATAGGAAAAGCTGAGGATAGTTAGAGAAGAATTACCCACTACATCATGATAATTTGTTTGAACTAAAAAGTCCCGCACACCAAAACACCCTTTGTGCCATGCTCAACAATATGCAAAGCAAAGAAGTTCTGCTTACCAAATTAATGTTTACTGATATCATATGCCTTTAATCATCTTCTCTGTTTTAAGCAAAAGGTTTAACGTATGCAGATGAAAGAAAAAAAAAAAAATAGAGGATCACATTCATATTTCTATCTGGGCATAGCATGTTTTACCCTGGGCTTCTAGCTAACTTTTGTAGGAAATACGCATACTGATGATTCCAGAGACACTCCCTTTCATGCTCTCTTTCACAGTTTTCTTTTAGTTATTCCATGTGAAGACAAAGGAAATGAGTTTTTTCTGTGTCATGCATTCTCTTCTTACCTAGCAGTAAGGGTAACACAAATAATCTTTAGAAACTATGCTAAAATAGTGAGATACAAGGAGGAGACTGTAAATGAAGAGAGGAGCCAAAAACAACTGTAAAATGAAAACATTAACAGCTCAACAGAACTTTAAATCAGAATGTACATTATATGTGTTCCATCCTGGAACAGATAAGACGCCTTGAGGCATAACCAGCTGCGCATAACTTGAAGGGCTTTGCCATCGTGGACTGGGAATGTAAGAAGCTCTTGGAAAAGGATATGACAGTTGACCAGCAGTTGGAGACTGAATAGGAGGATATACAGCAGAACCGCTTATAGATACCAACATATTAGATGGCTGAGGATGATGAAATTTACAAGTGCTTCCAAATTTGCACTGTCCATTTCTCATATAATATACACATTCAGTTTCTTCCTGTTTTAAATGACAAGAAAGCAATACTAAATCAAAATGCAAAATCAGAAAATTATAGTCTGTCCATTTCTCATATAATATACACATTCAGTTTCTTCCTGCATTAAATGACAAGAAAGCATAACTAAATCAAAACGCAGAATCAGAAACTTATAGAATACATCTGTGTTCAAGTAATCTAAAGCAGATGATATAGCGGCCTAGTAATGCTAAACTGGAGTATTCACTAAAGATCATTCTTACAGACGAACCCAAAGCACAAAGCTATTAATCATTTACACCATATCAAGCTCTCAGGATGCTTTTTCTTTGGTGATACCAAAATACGAGAATTCTGATGACCATGGACACAATTTAGTTATGAAAAATGACATAGCAAATGCAATATAATCCATTATACAAATGAACGATATTTCTAGTCAGAATGTCACAAGTTGATGAAGATTTTAAAGCTGGCTAGAATAAATAAAATATGCACAAAGTTTTAAGAGGAAGGAGAAGCATCCAAACCGGGCGAAGGGGATAACCCAAAACATTTAAAGCAACTCTTCCATCAATCCCGGCTTTGTCTCTGGGATGATGAAACTTACACGTGGCTCCAAACTTGCAGGTCCCTGTTTTTAGGTAATACTAGGATAGAGATAGAAATTGATCAAGAACATGCATGCAGTCAGTTTTAAATACAGAATACCTGAACAATACAGACAAGTGCGTGGATGCATACCTGACATTCAGGTTGTCCTATTCTTTCTGGATACTCGCCTTTCATCCTTGCTGTAGCTATAGCCTACAATTCAAGGTAGAAAAATGTTTCATCACAAAGAGGGTTGCTTACATCAAGTGATGCCTAAGAGAGAATATATCTACTTCTAGATATATTCCAGTCGCTGATTTTGTTAACTATTCTAACAAGTGATTTTATGTACAAAACTCATTTTCTACTTGACATAGTATACCAAGTCAAACCACCTTGGACCCCAGTTCAAGATTCCCAGATGCAATCCAGAAAGAGTTTCTCAAACTTTATCCCTCCATCGTCATATTTTCATCTTAGGAAGTCAAACACCCATGTAAATAACAGGATTAGTTGAGGGGGTTTGTCTCTCTGTCCCTAATTAATTATCATCAATATCTGATGGTTACGTTAGATGACACATAGTCATATGCTAAGAAAAAGTTCACCTTGGTACAATTCAATAGCTGCTCATAGTTTAGCACTAAATTGCATTTAAAAGTGTGCAGACACGTATCCTTATAATTTTCAGTCAAAAGAAATGTTGGCTAATCAAACAGCACCGATATGTCATACCATTTTCCTGTTGGGAGGATGGTTGAATCTGCAGGTAGCCCCGAATCTGCAAAGACCTGTTCGAATATAGTATGAACAATCTGGTTCCCCTTCACGTACAGGATAAGGTCCAGATTCCATTTGTTCGCTTGCTCTCAAGTTCACTGGCCATAGAGGATCTGAAAATGACACTTTTTGTCAATTCGAAAAACTGTGGTGCAATTCAAGATGAAGCATCAATGTGACAGAACCAAAAACGATGAACATGTACTGCTAAAAGGTTCATAACCAAAAGGTCCCACGAGGAGTAAAGCACCCACATTTCCTGTTGTTAAACACCACAATCAATTGGCAAGGAGATTATTTATGAATCCTGAACACCCTTTCCCCTACTAATTAGGTACAAAGATTTTCTCAAAATGGGATACACCTCATGAATTTCTTAAAAACCAAGATCAGAAAAAGGCTTCTTCTGGTCACGGTCCCGGCAGATGAACCGTCCGGTACATGGTCCATGTTTCCGAACATTAACATCAAAAATTTAGAAAGAGCAAATCTTTAATCACTATTATATTATCATCATTTCCCCTTCCGTCTCCGATTGATTCTCAATTACCGCAATGTTACCAAAATTCAACTGACTGTCAGTTAGAAACTCTGTAAGTACCAATGCAATTTACAAAATACAAAAACCCTCGGACACATATTTTGTTGAATTACTTATCCCACATTGGTTGGGGACTACCATGAGCTTCTGTTTATTAATAATTTCCCACATCTCCCTCTAATAAGGTATTTTAGGGGGAAATACGAGGGCGCTCTAATTTCTACATATTTCTCCCTTAATCGATCAGTCATATTCACATTACCAACAGGAACAAAAACTAATCGGCACACACACACACACACACACACACAAGTAAATACGACTAAACCAAATATGGAGCTGGAAATGAAAAAATACCACAGATAAGCATGCAAACCAAAACGATTGAATACTACTACTACTAGTCAGTGAATGCACGTACACAAATTCAAAGCAACTATAAAATCATGCAACCAAATACAGCGAAAGTCAAAATCAGAAAATATATCTGTCTGAAATCAGTTAAACCTTGATGGAGATGATGAATGGAAGCTGTGACCGACATTCCAAAATCCACATGTCACTCCAACCACAACCACAACCAACATTCACCGCATCATCTAAAGTAACAACACACAAACCAAATCAGCTGATCGATCAGAGAGGTACTAACTAACTAAAGGTCACGACCTTCTCATTGATGATTGTGTGTGTGTGTGTGAGAGAGAGAGAGAGAGAAGGGGTTGAACTTTGAAGGCAGTTAGTTAAAGGTATGGCGTTGTCTCCTCTCCACAGAAAGAAAGAGTGTAAAAAAAAAAAAAAAAGAAAGAAAAAATCAAAGGGAAAGAATAAAAACCAACCAACCATTCTTCCCCACACGTACACGGATTTTCCACTCTCTCTCACTGTGTGTAAATGTTGTCACGTATTTTTTGATTTTTCTGTTTATAGTAAATATTGTTGATGATAAATTTATAATAAACCCATTTTGATTCTCAACCACTATATATTATATATCTACTATCTACATTGGTGAATACCAATTTGTATTAATTAAATTCAACAACATGAACGGCGGCACACGTTTATTATAGTACTATCATAGTGTGTAGAATTTCAACTCACTTATTACAGGAATATATGCAATTTGCTAGCTAATCATGCACCAAAATCTAGTTTTAGGTTAGAGTGTATAGCAATAACTTGTACGAAAAATGATTGATACTCTTGAGTTTCATCTAGGTACGTGACATTTAAACAAAAAATTAAGGAGAATGTTATGATCCTAATTGCAAGGTATGAGACTTGGATCCCACATTGATATTGTAAGATATTAGTGTGGGGTTTATATGGACTTGGGCTCTTCCACCTTAACATCTAGCTTTTGAGGTTGGGTTCTCCTAGGTCCATAACAAATAATTACACGAACCACCTATCGTGTTTGAAAAATCACACCCTCCCCCACCCTCCCCCACTCCCCCCAATTAAAAATAAATAAATGATTAAGACAAAACTAAAATTTCACAAACAATATTATTTGTTTTTGATTTTTCTTCCTATTTAAACAAAATATGGGAGGCTTAATAAGCAATTTTGATTTATTTTTTATTTTCTTGTGCAAAATAAATGAGGAGCATGAATTTACATTCAACAAAAATTAATATTTTTATACGAAAAATCGGTCATAAAGGGTGTTTGGAAAATGAGGGATGGTTCCATACTTTAGGGGTAGTTTGTGTAATTCTCCCAAAAATATGATTTTTTTTTCAACTTGAAAAGGACTGTGTGTAACCCCTTAAAGTTTATATAATTACACTTTATCAAGTTTAGAAAAATATAATTTCTCATAACATATGAAAAAATATAAATACCACTTGACTTTACGAAAAAATATTATAACTCACTAGTAAAGAGATGCATATCATTTAGTATCAAGATTGGATTATTAGGTACAAACCTACAATTTCTCATCAACAAAAGTGTGCCATCAATACTCTTCCAATATCCTTTCATGGTCTCCTCTTCCAATAGCCTTTCATGGTCTCTTTGGACCAAAAATAGTGAAACTAGAAAATTTGATATATGCGCTAGATTGAGGAGTAAGTTGTATGGTGTAACAAAAATCAGCCATGATTATAGAACTTGTGAATTTGTGAATAAAGTGAAGTCGTCGGTACAAAATCGAAGTCTAACATTTCAAGGTTCAGTTGCTAGGTCAAATATGCAACATCAAACTATCTTCACGCCTCTATTCCGAGATGGATGACATTTTCAAAATATCCCAATACTTTAGATGCTATGACATATTTTAACTGACATATACACCATCTTATAGTTACAAACATGAAAGTGTAACTAAATGTAGACAGTGATGTGACTACATTCACCTCAGTTTCAACAAATATTTTGCAGAAGTACATAGAACTGAATGTGGGTGGTATCGTGGCCTCATACACCCCAACAACTAATGTATACTTATTTATTGTACGACATAAAGAGATTTTGCACCAAATCAATAGTAAACATTGAATGAAAGCAGTAACAGTACCCTAAGACCCCAATTTTATAAAGGTTATATCTTGCACTTAATATACAATGCAACACCTAATTACGAATAATATACAACTTAATAGAATTGGAGCACGAGCTATGTGCATCCCATTTTCTTCCAGTTAAATGTGCACAATTGAAGGACTCACAAAGAGTTTGCAATAATAAAAGTAAAGACATTTCATTTTTATAATAGGAGTTTTTAAAAAGGTGTTAAAAAGCTTCACAATAGTTTGGATTTGAAAAATGCTCAAGATACAAAACAAACAAGAGAACACACTCAAAAGACCTAATGCAATCCTAAACATTCATGCAATTAGCCAGTGGTGTTATCATGGGCGGAGGCAGAGGGTGCAAGCCCCTCCTCCTAACCTCAACACCTTTTTCTTATATCATATATTGCATAGATAATAGTATTAATACACACATATGTGTGTGTGCGCGCGTTCGCATAGTGGTACCAACATTTATGAGTATATAAATATTGTATTTTTGTTGAAGAGAATACCGTATATATTATTACAACTATGTAAATACTTACATTCTATAATATATTTTTATATTATATTTTTTTGTATAATATAATGTCTTAAATTAACTTCTAATTAACTTTGTAAGTGATGATTTAATTTTCTTTTACAGGTATAATAATTTGTTTGACTTGTGATCCTATTTTTTATGTTGTATATTTGTGCTTTTTTTTTTATCCTTTACATGTAAAACTTTGAGCAAATAATTACAGTTATATCAATATGCCGATGTATATTTATTTAAATATAATGCTTTATCTAACTCTTTTAATGTATGCATAACATGCAATCATGTATGCCTTTTTATTTTGGTGTCAACACAATCTTTGACTAAGCTTCGTGTTTCTTTTTAAATTAATCATATTTTCGTGATGAATTATATACTTTTCTGAAAAATAACGATAGAACTACATGTATTAAAAAAAGGAAAAAATGGGAAAAAGCATCAACCCACAATGTTTGACCCTATTTGCAACATACTCCCATAACTTTGGTCTTTAGCTGTCAACCTCCCAACCTTTACAATTTTGTGCATACTACCCCATTTGGTTAGTCTAATGGCAAAAAATGCTAACACGTCTGTAAATTCTACCACAAAAATGTGAATAAGGGGACACTTCGCACAAAATTGTAAAAGTTGGGGGGTTGACCGTCAAAGACCAAATTTATGAGAGTTTGTTGCAAATGACCTCAGACGTTGGGGGATTTGACGTTCTTTCCCCTAGAAAAATCTCCAACAATATTTCGCAACCCGACCCCCCGCGCGCAAACTCAAATTTGTGGTTTCGCCCCTGGGTGTGATGGCAACATTTGTTTACAACACCAACTCACAAAATACACATACCAAGAGATCTTCTCAAACTGAAGAATCACTCACTATCCAAAGGCTTTGTAAAAATATCAACAAGTTGATTACTAATTTCAATGTGTTCAATATTGATGATGCATATTCGTAAATATATCTAAAATGTGC
Source organism: Linaria vulgaris (assembly GCA_948329865.1). Taxonomy (NCBI): domain Eukaryota; kingdom Viridiplantae; phylum Streptophyta; class Magnoliopsida; order Lamiales; family Plantaginaceae; genus Linaria; species Linaria vulgaris. Next base: position 83,970,240 of record OX415253.1, read on the forward strand.
TCACAAGGAGAAAATAGGTACCATATAAAAATTGCTAAGAAATGTCAGTCAGATACCCCTAGTATGCCTCACTCAAGAGAAAATGCTCGGCACCAAGAAAAGCAGATCTTCGACCTCCGAGTGACCACCCAGACGCAACTCGAGAGCACATGATGATTATCTAGCTCAATTAACAAGTACTCACCACGACCCACTCCTCTGCGATCTGTGAGATATACCATTGGGCATGCGAGATCCCGACATATAACGAGCTTGCCTCGTCATTCAATCAGTTGACACCATTTCCCAACACTTAGCAAAACTCAAATATCACAAATTCAAAGATCACAAGGAGAAGAAAGGCAGTGCAAAAAGACAAGAAAAGAATGAATACAAGAAGGGTCGTAGCCATGGGAATCAACCGTACTACCCGAGGAACGCAACACTTACCCTCGGGGAAGGATCCCCGTAGAGATATCACGCAATTAATAACATTAATGACAACTCCCAACTACCCGTTATCAAGATATACTACTTTACCAATTGATCAAGGTTCCGATTGGACCTTGAAACGATCAACTACATTGATCCTCCCACACTGAAGACAACTATTGGAGTAGAACGAGCCTACCCCCATTGGCTCAGGATGCCTCGCAAGACAATTGAAGTAAATGGATTTAACACCTAGCAAGGAAAGCTTCGTCAAACCTACACTATTGGGCACTCTCTACCGGCCTCCCCTAGTTGGTACAGAAAACATCTCTCGGTATTGGCCGTCCCTATTTCCAGAAGTAATTACGAAAGAATAATGAACATTGGGCAAAGGATCCTAGAAAACTCCTATAAATAACACCCCATCCAACAACCAAAGACAAGTCCAAGCGAAAGAAAATAAGAGAAGTTTACTCTCAAGAAACAGATAATCCTTGTACTTAGATAAACTTTGTAGCATTCTACGAGCCCTAAAAAAATTCCTCCTCTCTATAGCGACCTCCTTCTTGTAAACTGTTTCTACTCCTTCAATAAAAAAACACTTCTTTTTTCTCTCAAGCTCGAGATCAACGTTTCAAAAAAACTCACTTGATTGTATTTCTGATTTTCCCCTCCCCGGGTCCCCGGATGCTATTACATCACCAAATGGAGTTGTCTGTGGGAACGTCGTAGAGTCTCTCAGATAAGCCTGAGAGAGTCCGTAAAAATTCGCAAACATTTTATAAAAAAAACAAAAGAAGGGAAATTGTCCCTCATTACGACATGATGAAAACCACGATCAAGGGGAGCAAGCTCGATCTGCCATTCGCTCCCCTTGTGCTGCTGACGCATCGGATCCGGCTCAGGCGCAAGAGACGCTCCTACCTAGGAGCAAGGGCCACGGATGCCCCAGGAACCCGGACCAGAGATAAGCTACGTCCAAGTTCATTGCGATATGTAGCACAACATGTTCACCCGCAGATTCAACATGGAACAAAGGACTACACCGAAAGACGACCGTGGTCGTGAACAATCTCACCATGAGGAACCCATAAATACTCCACGACATCGGTCCGCACCGCCTCCCCGAGCCAGAACTGGTCCCTCCTATCACAGTGAGCTATATGGTCCTTGTTTTCCCCACAAGAGGAACGAACCCCATCCCGCATTCAGAGAGCTTGGTAGAAGCCCCCAGAGGGCCCATGTTCTGGATTATCCTCCCATAAGAAGAAACCCCGTGGGAAGCCACTGATTTCTTAAAGGAGGCTATTATACCGAACCTCGTCCTCGACGCTCACCGACCCCTGATAGCCCTTTACGTCACATGATGGAGGAAATGCAAAGAGAGCTACGAGAGCTCCGTCGAAACCGCAACAAAGGGGAAGAAGCTGCCTATAGGGGATCACTCTTTGCAGCCCACGTAGCTCAGGCCACGATTCCCCCGAGAATGAAGCCAGTAGAACTCCCTAGCTACTCGGGAGAGAAAACTGACCGGGACCCGCACGACCATGTCAATCAATGCATGGCATCTATGGATCTCGTCTACGCCCTTGATTATGCCCTCTGTCGCATATTCCTAACTACCAATGGACCAGACATAAGCTTTGTTTTCCAAGTTGTCACCCGGAACCGTACACGACTTCGACCAGCTAATACAAATGTTATTTAGGAAGTTCACTTGCAATCGCGTCTTCGCCAAGTCGTGCTGGTATATGTTCATTATCCGACAGAATTCGGAGGAACCACTCCGAGACTTCATGAGAAGATTCTCCCATGGAGTCACCGACGTTCCCCATGTAGACCCACGCATGTTGTTCGCCATATTAATATGCAGTCTCCTACCCATAGATTTCTCCAAATACCTAATGAGGACACGAGCAAAGGATCTTGAAGACCTGATGCAGAATGCAGAAACCTTCATGGAAATGGAGGAAACCCAAAAGGCCATGTAGGTAGCCAATCCTGCTAAAAGACCAGCATCGCAACATGAAAATGAAAAGAAAAAAAAGATGACAAATGAAGTACCAAGAAAGAAGACAAGACGAAAAGGAATTCAGAGCCAGCTCCATTGCCTCCCATGACGGTAACCCCCGCGGAAGTCATGACCATAATGGGAGAGGATCGCATCTTCAAGTGGCCCCACCCCTCGCGAGATCCACAGAAGGGTAAGAACTCGGGAAAGTTCTTCACTTACCACTGAGCCTATGGGTACATCACCAACGATTGTTATCAGCTCCAAGAGGAAATTAATAGGCTCCTAGACCTGGGTTACCTCAAAAAACATGTAATGCCAGACAAGGGGCCCCATGTTGGAAAGTGAAATAGAGACAATGAGTAAAACGCAATGGGAAGAAACCTCGTCCTGACTCCTCGGAAAATAGCGCCCGCCCTCCTTGGATTGGACTCAGCTGCCCCCTCCTCCTCGGACGTATCGTGAAAATCCCTCGACCAGAAGAACGCTAAACATGATCAAAGGAGGAGTAATGGCCGTAGCCTCACTCGAGCATAAACAAAATTATCTATGAGAGGTCCAAAACGCGGATGTCAAGTAAGAAGGTTATGCTTCTCGAGTCGTGACCCTTCCTACCATCTCCTTTGGGTCTAAAGATCTATTGGGTCTCGTATACCCACACGAGGATCCCTTGGATATAATAGCCACCATACTCAACACCGAAGTAAAAAAAATTCCTCATCGACACTAGAAGCTCAGTAAATGTCCTTTTTCTGCCAACCTATGTCTTCCTCGGAATCCACCGAGACCAAATGGAGCCCTTGGAAGGCCCATTGGTAGGATTCTCTTGGGAGCATTGCCAAACCCTGGGCCTCATAAACCTGCCTATGTCTTGGGGCGAAGGAGCGACCAGGCGCACCGAACCCACTGAGTACTGGGGTAGTGGAAGTATCTTTCGAAACATATAACGCCATATGTGGCCGACCTGCACTACGAGCCTTTGATGCTGTCTCTTCAGTGCTTCACCTGAAAATAAAATCTCCCACTCCTTCTGGGATCGACAAGGTTGAAGGAGACCAATCCAGGCCCAAAAATGCCGGATGAACGCCCTACCCCTCAGACCCTCGACCCTCGGCTCCGAACTATCCCTCCAAAAAGCCTCAAATTGAAGAGGTCTGTGTCCAACCGGTTGAAGAACTCAAGATGATAGAGCTTGAGGATGGGACCGAGGGAAGGACCGTGAAGATCGGCACCATCATTAGAGAAGACGTAAAAAAAGCCATCACAAATACCCTAAAGTAATTTTGGCATCTCTTGCGTGGAAGGATGGTCCTCTCGGACGGACTAACCAAGATTTCTACGAACATGAGCTGAATGTGTATCCTACGACCAAGCATGTACAACAGAAAAAACGAAATATGGGCCCTGAACGCAACAAGGTCATCGAGCAGAACTCCAACATCTACTTGATCTCCATCAGATCCAAGAAGTCCGCTATCCTGGGTGGTTAGCCAACGTGGTTCTTGTGCCAAAAACCAAAGAAAGGTGCCGTATGTGAGTAGACTTCACCGACCTTAACGAGGCATGCCCCCAAAGACTACTATCCGCTCACAAGCATCGACCAACTGGTCGACTCCACCACTGGATGCGGCCTGTTGTCCACTGTTGATGGGAATCAAGGTTACAATAAGATCCCAATGGCGACAAGAGACCAAGACAAGACTAGTTTCATCACCGACATTGGTACCTTCTGCTACTTGGTCATGCCCTTCAGGGCTCAAGAATGTTGGGGCCACATATTAGAGACTAGTCAATCTCATGTTTGAAGGACTGATCGGAGATACCATGAAAGTGTATGTAGATGACATGATCGTCAAGAGCAAAAGGGAGGAAGATCACGCACAAGATCTTGCCCGAGCCTTGAGATCATGTAGTGCTTTGGAATGAAGGTTAACCCTCGAAAATGCTCATTCGGTATCCGAGGTGGAAAATTCTTGAGGTACCTAAAAGAGTAGGACGACTGCTATGAAGAAGAATTCCAAAAACTAAAAGAGTATCTCACTAAACCGCCTCTCTTGGTGAAACCCATGCCAGAGAAATGCTCTTCCTCTGCCTAGTAGTTGGCCGAGAATTCATGAGTGTCGTACTTGTCAAAGCTGAAGGAGGGGACATCTACTTATCTACTATGATAGCAAACCCTCATCAATGCAGAAACACGGTACTCACGGGTGGAAAAAGTCGGATTGGCCTTAGTTATCGCCGCCCGAAAACTACGAGCTTACTTCTTGGCTCACCTAATCACAGTACTCACACAACACCCCCAATGTGCTATCCTTAACCACCCCAAGACCTCATGACAATTGGTCTGATGGGCAATAGAATTGGGAGAATCCGGCATCACGCACGCCCCAATGCCCGCTATCAAAGACCAGGTAGTCGCAGATTTCATTATGGAAATGTACGAGGGTGTAGAGGAAGAAGAGACAGAACCACTATGGCCCCTATATGTGGATGGATCCTCCGCCGGCTCCAATGGCAGTGTAGGGATAGTTTTTAAAAAAAAATCGCCCCCACGAGCCAGACACGGTGCTCGAATTTGACATACGGTTGGAATATCATGTCCAACAATGAGGCAGAATATGAGGCACTCCTTTTCGGAATGCGACCCACCTGGGAAGAAGGAATGAGAAGACTCTTTGTGCATATCAATTCTCAACTTGTAGTACAAAAGATCCACGAAACCTACGAGGCTAGAGAGGAAAACATGAAGGAGTGCTTGGACGTAGTCCTCAGAGGGACAACCCTGTTTTAGGAGTTCAACATCAAACAAATCCCTCGGTCCGGAAACTAGGATGCGGATGCCCTATCAAAATGCGCCAGTCAAGCCCAGCCTGTCAGCACTCGGATAATTACATTCTTCACGGCATATAAGTCAAAATGACAACAAGATGCCAAAGAAGTTCAGATGGTTACCCTAATCGGAGACAGCTGGATAACCGAGATCATCGACTTCATTCGAAATCTGACAAAATTCACTGACAATCGGGAGACCTACAGAGCCATGCGTAGAAGAGCTGCTCGCTACTTCCTACAGAATTGGGTGCTCTTCCGCCGCTCGTGGTCCTACCCCACCTATCGTTGCGTCAACAAACAAGAGGCTCAACACATTATACGAGAAATACATGAGGGGTGTTGCGCAACCACACGGGAGGAAGGAGTACTGCAGTTAAGATACTATGACAAGGATACTATTGGCCAACCATGGCTGCCGACTGCGATGAATTTGCTCTGAAATGTAGAAAATGTCAAATTCATGCTCCCATGATACACCAACTGGCAGAACCATGGGAACCAGATACCATCCCGTGCTCATTTTTTCCGGTGGGGCATTGACATCATGAGAGCTATGGTTCACAATAGGGGCCAAAATAAATTCCTATTGGTAGAGGTCGACTACTTTACCAAGTGGGTAGAAGATGAACCCCTTGCAAAGATCACCAGTAGGATCGTAATCAACTTCCTTAAAAGAAACATCTTCTGCCGCTTAGGAGTACCCCAACTTCTGGTAAGTGATAACAAACTACAATTTAGAAATGATCTCGTCTAGAAATGGTGTGACCGTTGGGGCGTCAAGCATCGCTTCACTGGAGTCGGGTATCCTCAGGGCAACGGACATGTAGAAGTTACCAACCGATCCCTCTTAAAAATGATAAAAGCATGATTGGATCGTTATCAACCCAAATGGGTTAAGGAGATACCCGAGATCCTATGGGTTTACCGAACAACCCCTAGGTCGACAAAGGGGGAAACACCTTACAACCTCGTATATGGCATTGAGTCGGTAATCCTCTCCGAGGTTGTGAAGCAGAGTCTCAGAGTTCAAGAATACGAGAAAGCCCAAAATAGCGCTAACCTTGCCTTAACTTTGGACCTGCTAAAAGAAAAGAGAATTAGGGTTGCCACCTATGCCGAATTCTACAAGGCACAAATGACAAAATACTACAACACTAGAGTTCGCCCTCGCTCGTTCCAAGTTGGCGATCTCGTCCTAAAACGAGTAGAAGCCTCTAAAAATGTGGGAAAACTAGATCCCAAGTGGAGCGGACCCTATCAGATCTCAAAGATCCTCGGGCCAATCACTTACCTACTAAAAGACATGGAAGGTCGGGAGTACCTATGATCCTGGAACGCTCTCAACCTCCACAAGCACTACTCATAGTTTTTGAAACAGCCATTTTCCAACACATCTGTATTTTGGCAATGTAGTTAAGTGTTTGTATTTTGAGTTTGGCGGTTGTACCCATGCTAAACAAACACATTTTGCGATAAAATAAATGAAATGACTACTTTGAAGAAAAGCAACATAATTAGCAACATTTCAATATTATCAAAAAATCCACCAAGGATAAGAGGGGTGGTAAGCGTTTATTAAGCGCGATTTTAGTATCAATTTGCTTATACTTTTGATTACTTGTGATAGCATATTTACTTGTTTTCGTATTGTTTTGTGTTTTCTTAGAATTTTATACAGTTATGATGAAACTAAGCTAAAAAGGACCAAAATGGATGCTTTTGGAATGCAAAGGGTCAAAGCACTAATTTGTAGATTCAATGAAGAAAGACTTGAGCATAGGTCGATTGAATAGCGGACATCAGAGGATCACACAGAAGAGACAGAATCAGCACAATGAGAAGAGCACTGGAAAACCAGATCGCGCAGTAGTTGCGCGATTGCACATCGTGCATCCCCTAATCACTTCAGAAAGTGGGCCTGAACGACATAAACCCTAGAATAGGCCCAAAACGTGAAGAAAAACTATAAATAAAAGGGTTCGTTCAGCAGCTCAAAGTGTGACACGAGAGAGACACCAAAGCATACAGTAACTTACAGTAGCATACAACAAATTTCCGCAGAGAAACCCTAATAGCCGCCGGAGAGAGAGAGAGCACCACAAAGTCCACTAGTATTCACGTAGATAGTCCAGTTCATGTTGATACCTTGTCTAGAGAATTGGTGGTGGATGCATGTGGGGGTGAGGGAGAGGCGCGCAAGGAAGGTCCAATTCCCGACGCAAAGGAGTTTACAATTTGATGCATTTGGGAGGCATACAAATGCACAGTAAGAAGCTGAAGACTGTGCTCCAGTGGTTTACCGAGTTCTTGACGTGCAAGACAATGCACAGAGTACCTAATGTCGCTTGCGAGAAGTACTTAAGGTTGTCTAAAGATCTTATGGACACAGAGATCGAGGAAATGTTACCTAATACGGTTCCATGCATGAATAAGATGCTCGAGGATTTAGGGTACAAAAAGATCGATGCTTGTAAGAATTTTTGTTTCTTGTATTACGGCGAGAATGCCAACAAGGATCTCACATCGTATCCGAAATGCAAGGAAGATAGGTACGAGGTTGGTAGAAAGTCCAGGGTCGCAAGGAGAAATTGTGGTACTTCCCCCTAGGCCCTCGATTGTAGAGGTTGTTCTATACTGTAGGCATTTCAAAGTATATGACTTGGCATTTGAAGTGTCGGCAGTGAACTGATCGAATGATTCACCTGGCTGCAGGCAAGGCGTGGAGACATTTTGATCGAACGTATCCAAACTTTGCAGCAGAGCCTAGAAATGTTCGACTCGGTCTATACACTTATGGTTTTACGCCATTTGGGCAATCTATGAAGAATTACTCTTGTTGGCCCGTGTTTGTCACCCCCTATAATCTCCCTCCGGATTTATGCATGCGACTATAGTTCATTTTTCTGAGCCTTATTATACCCGGTCCAAAGAGTCCCAGAAAGAACTTGGATGTTTTACTGATACCGGTGAATTGACAAGTTGAATGATTTGGGGAGTAATGGTTTGTGGACATATGATAGCTCACATAAGGAAAACTTCCAAATGCGAGCGGCCCTAATGTGGATTATTATCGATTTTCCTGCTAATGGAATGTTGTCCCAGTGGAGTACGCATGGGAAGCTATCGTGTCCTTATTGCATGGGTGACACATATTATTTTTCACTTAAGCATGGTGGAAAAGCCTCGTGGTTCGACTTTCATCGTCAGTTTCTACCAGAACGTCATGAATGGAGGTACAACAAGAAGAAGTTCTACAAAGATAGAGAGGTACTTGAAGCGCATATTCGAAGGAAAACATGAGCGGAGATTAGGGCAATTGTAGATAGGCTAGGACCGGTTGGATTTGGGCCAAACCCCACAAAGCTTCTGGGTTTCAATACAACCCATAATTGTTGGGTTTCAATAAAGCCCATAATTGGTGTCGTCGAAGCATCTTTTGGGAACTTCCTTATTGGTCCACAAACTTGATTCGCCATAATCTAGATGGCATGCATTGTGAGAAGAACTTTTTTGAAAACATCATCAACACAATGTTGGACGATGCTAAGTCGAAGGACAACATTAAGTCTAGGCAAGATTTTAAGATATTGACTAATCGTAAAGAATTGTTCTTAGTGCCCACTGGCAGAGGAAGTGAATATATAAAGCCAAAGGCGAAATATTGTCTTTCGAGGGAGCAAAAGAATATGGTGCTTGATTGGCTGATAGAACTGAAGTTTCCTGACGGATATGCCTCGGACTTAGGACAATTTGTTCAAAAACAACAAGGAAGGTTGTATGGTATGAAGAGTCATGATTGCCACGTCTTTATCCAGAGAATGAACCCGATTGCCTTTCGCGAATTCTTGGAATCCAAGATTTGGGGGACATTGGTAGAGATTAATCTATTTTTAGGGCGATTTGTGCTTCAGAGGTTTCGGCCGCCGATATGGAGCGATTGGGGGAATCATTTAATGTTACTATGTGCAAGATGGAAATGATATTTCCTCCTTCATTTTTTGACTCTATGGAGCATTTAGCCATACACCTTCCGTATGAGGCTAAAGTTGGAGGTCTAGTCCATTGTAGATGGATGTATCCATACGAGAGGTACAATTTTATATTTTTTTAAATCATTATATTTTAATTATAATGTATTGATTCTTTATCTAATCTATCATTTATATGAATTAGGCGGATGTTCGACATGAAGGGTTCAGTATTTAATAAGGCGAGGGTGGAAGGATCCATAACCAATTCATACCTACTTGCAGAGTTGTCCAATTTGTGCTCTCAATATTTTGATGTCTCTGTTCAGACTAAATATAAACAACTCAACAGGAACGAGATGTTAGATAGCACAGAGTTGGATGATGAGCTTACAATATTTCACAGGAAATGAGGTGCCAATAGGGCCACTAAACAATAGGCAACACTTGACTTTCGATGAAATGGAGCAAATAGAGCTTTACACGCTACTTAACTATATAGAGCTTGATGAATGGGTCAAATAAGTTAATGTTATTAGTTATTATGATGTGATTAAAACGCATTAATGACGAATAGAATAATAACTTATGAAAATCTTGCCCACATGTTATTTGAAGAAGAGGAGTGTGGTGGACTCAGTCCAAAGGAGATACAATTCAAGAGGAACCAAAAGTATGTAGCATGGTTCAAGCAGACGTATTCAAGTGGGCTATACGAGATCAACGTATGAATAGATGCTCTAATCACAGGTCCGGCTAATATAGTGGCTACCTACGATGGATACATTGTGAATGGGTTCAGATTTTACACTGAAATGACTTTGGGCCCAAAGAAGAGTGATTGTAGCGGTGTTTATGTGAAGGGAAACATGGGAGGATCCGATGCTGCCAACTTCTATGGAACGTTGAAAGACATAATACATGTGGAATATTGGGGCAAAATTAGACCCATTTACATTGTCTTGTTCAAATGTGTTTGGTATGATATAAACACAGGTAAGGAGGAGCACTCAATGTACAAGTTGGTTGACATCAACCCGCGACGTACCCTCGGCACCAATGAGCCGTTTGTATTTGCTAACCAAGCAAAACATGCATACTATGTGCCCTATCCAAAGAAGACGACGAGGAGTCCGGGACGTAGAAGATGGTTGACCGTATTCATCATCCCTGTCAGGCACATAATCGATATGTTATCAGTTACCGATCCAAACGATGTCGAAGCGGGGATACCGAACCAAGTGCTACAGGAGAATGCATCTGAAGGGTTGAACTTATGTGTAGACATTTCCTCATTCAATATGGATATCCAATTGGCCGACGAGGGCTTTGATGTGGTTGACGATAGAAGTTTAGAGGAGGAGGACGATGAGGGAATAGAGGAAGATGAAGAGAGAATGAGTGTCTCAGAGTCGGATGATAGTATGTATGTTTAGCGTGCGTTTATAGCTTAGTGGTCAATTTTTGTTTTATAATAAATATGGATTCACGTCGTTTGATTCATATTATTGGTTGTATTCGTGTTGCGAAAATTTATTGGTTACAAATTTAAACTAGCTATTGTACTAAAATCATTTGTGTTTAATAATTACAATTAAACTAGTATTAATATAAACATTACTGGATTACAAATAAACATGAAATTCACACAAATATAAAGTCATTACAAAATAAACATGAAATTACATAAACATTAAGTCATTTGTCCAAGCATTTAATGAATTACATAAACACAACAAGAGTAAACAACAACTACATAACACAATATTAATTACATAATAAAAAAACAACAACTAATACTACTAGTCCTCGTAATCCTCATCAGCAGATCCAAAGGTATCGGGACAGAAGGCTCCACCACCCTCGTCACCATCACCACCAAGATCGGTCGCATCACCATCAAGAGTGTCATCAAGATCGTCATCCTCATAGTCATTCTCGTACTCAGGCGCATACATCGGAGCATCGGAAGACGAAGGAGCAAATGGATCACAAGGGTGGGGTCTGGGGTGTCGGCATAGTACCCTGGTAGGCTCGACGAGCCTGTGACATGAATCCAGTAGGAAGTGGTCGAGAAGAAGGAGTACTTGTCGCGTCAGTGATGTGCTGGGTCAAGTGCTCGATGTGATCATAAGGACGTCAACCTCCGATCAGTAGCAGTCCTAAGACGACAGTTCTCCCCCTCCAAGCTCCTCGCGTAGGCATGTGTCAAGTCTGGCACCTTATTCGTCTGGAAAACAAACTGATCGTGACGTGCCTCCAGAGGCAGGCCCGCAACCTTCCCCTTTTTCACTCCTCCGGGCGCCTTACCCCACAACTCTGAATCGATGAAGGGCCATTCAGCCCGATCTGCCTCGTACCTCTCGGTCATCAAGTTTATGTAGGCCTCCTATTCATTTTGATCGAATAATTAGTACCTAATTAATAATGCATATGTTAATATAGAAACCAGAAAATAAATTAAGCCATGTACGCGTGGTCTAGCCAAACACGGCGACGTGGAGCTCCCTTCGGCAGATCCTCAGGAACATGTGTATGCTGATAATGATACATCTCACCGTGTCGAGGCGATGGGGCCTCCCGAGGTCTCGAACGCCTATACCTATTAATGCCCTTTATCATCAGGCGGTCCCTGAACGCCTCTATATATGGTCTTGCATCGGTGGCGTCTGTCGGCGAAGTACTGGTACCCACTCATGTAGTCTCAGTAGATGGTAGCCTACGTGCCCTACACCTCGATCCAAGATGATGTAGGTGGCGTCGATGCTGCATGATGATCTTCTAATCGATGTCGTACTACTTGATCTGATGGAGTACCAACGCTCGGTCCAGTAGTACGCCTGGGGGCTGGGTGGATGGGAGGTAGCAAGGGCCTCGGCATGAGCAGTAGCAGGGGCCTCGGCATGAGCGGGTGGTGTAGTGCCAGAATGAACAAAATGGAGGCTATGACCTAAACTCGGTGGACCACTACACCCTCTCTTCGAGGGCTGGCCATCGTCGGTATTACGAGACGAGCATAGAGGATCGCCTGAGATGTCATCGACTAAGTACTACGTACTAAGTAAAAGAATCTAAGTTAGAAATTTTCTAATTATAGAGATGACCTAAACTTTATCATTACTAAGTTATATAGTTTTCTAAAGGCATGGACTATGTTATAAAAACTATTAGTTCTACGATATCTAATAACAATTCATAAAGGTAACACCATAATAACTAAATTAACACATATAAAATATAATATAAAATAAAACAATGTTAAGATAAATAATATTACCTAAAAAAAGGCATAAACTGTTATAGATACTAAATTGGAGGCATATTACCTAAAAAGCGTTTCCTAAACTATCATCATTTCGAGAGTAGCTAAAAACATAATTTCAAGTAGATATTTCAAAAAGTATAATCATTTCTACTTTATAGAAGTTCCCTATAAGCATCATGAATTCTAATTTATAAATCGATTCCCTAAAAGGCATACAATGTTGAAAGTCTTACAATAATAAAATATCAAATAATCCCTAAAGACATAAATAATGTTTAAAGCCTATCAATTCATAAAGAAAATACATAATATTTAAAGTCTAATTGCGTAACATTTTCTAAAGACATAAATAATAACTAAAGTCTAACATTTCCTAAAGCCTAACAATTCCTAAAGGCATATATAATAACTAAAGTCTAACATTTTCTAAAGCCTAACAATTCCTAAAGGCATTAATTATAACAAAAATCTAACAATTTCTACAATATCTAACAATTCTAATAATTTAACATATAAAATAAATATTAAAACAATAACAATAACATAAAAAACGAGATAAGCCGAAAAAAACTAACCGGAATCGAATCCGGATTTCCGACCGAAATGGCTAAAGGGGCTGGGAGCGGTAGGAATGAGAAGGGAGAGAGAAAGTTTGGTGTGACAAATGAGAAGGATGGAGGTATTTATAGAAAATGCCTCCCTCATTACCGACCGCAGTCCGGTCGGTATTCTCAGCCCAGTTGGGCCGAGTTTAGGGCAACAGCATTTGGCGGGAATTTGTCCCGCCAAAGGCTACGACTGGACTCTAGTCGGGAATACTTGTTCTCGACTAGAGTCCGATCGGGAATTTACCTCCAGTCAGGAAAGCTGGAGTTCAGCTTCCCGGCTGAACTCCAGTCGGTAATGCCTTTACCGACCGGAGCTGTTTCGACCGAATTCTGGTCGGCCTTTTTCGGTCTGGATCGTGGGCTATTTCTTGTAGTGGAAAGTTAAAATAAATTATCTGCAAATTTTAGTTTCTACAATGATTTAAAGTTTTAAGGTTGTCTTAATCATTAAAACTTTTATTACATAAGGAATATTTGTATAAGTTCTCAAAATGATATATGAGGGGTGGTCTCTGTAGTAATCCCATATCTCATGGGTAATTTGTGTAATTCTCTCTTTTTCTTTTTACTTAAATAATAAACCGCATTTGCAAAACAAGAGTAAGAATAAAATCACAATACTTTCTTACTCTCACACGGACACTCACGGACACTTAAGGATAAGGATTTACTTTGTTAACGAAATTCATTTATAACCATTAACTTCTCCTTAAAAACCTCTAACGAACAACAAACAAAGAAAATTCAATGACAAAACACCACCAGTTACTTTGTCCGCAATCCTAGTAAAAATATAATTAACACTAACCAGTCATACGTATCTGGTTCTTCCTCTTTTTCCTATTCTTTTTGGGATCAACAAGAAAAACTCTTCCGACTCATTTCATGCATGCATGCACGTGGGGATCATGATGCATGCAAACACAAAATGAATGATCTAGACAAATAATTAGGTACTTAGTTATTACCAAACCAATTAGAAATTAAAGAAGCAGATCCAAATGGCGAGCTTGACAAACCAACCATCAAAGAAAGCGATTCGCACACCTGGAGATTCTTCATCAAACTCACAAGGAAATAGTAAAGGTGCAAATGGCCAAACCGTTAAATTTGCAAGAAGAACTTCAAGCGGAAGGTATAGTATATCATCGTGCCATTTCATTCAAAAGTTTGTAGAGCAAATTAATAATTAATAATTAAATATTAATCACCAATACACCTCCTTAGGTGCATGCTATAAATTTTTTTGTTACGATTAATACATGACATTTATTTTGCCAGACTTTTGATTGATATATATATTCTCCTGTAGAAAAACTTATTCTTATTGTTTGTTTATAATTTTAATAGGTATGTTAGTTTGTCTCGAGATGACTTGGACATGTCAGGAGAATTCTCCAACGACTATATGGATTACACCGTCCAAATTCCCCCGACACCGGATAATCAACCGATGGACAACACTTCTGGTGGAGGAGCGGCCGCGGCAAAAGCGGAAGAGCAATATGTGTCGAATTCTCTCTTTACCGGGGGGTTTAATAGTGTAACACGTGCGCATTTGATGGACAAGGTGATTGATTCGGAAGTCAATCATCCGCAAATGGCCGGGGCCAAGGGATCGTCTTACTGCGCCATGCCAGCTTGTGATGGGAAAGTTATGAGAGATGAGAGAGGAAACGATATTAACCCTTGTGAATGCAGGTAAGTTTTGGTATCAACATTTTGATATCTTTAGTAAGAAAAGAATTAGAGGCAGGAAAAAAATATTTGTCATTTGTTAAACCGATTTTATTCGATCTGATGAACAAGAAAATGTGGTCGAAACATGTAAATTTCAATTTGTTAGAAACTCCCAACTTTATAGTAAAAACAAAATCATGAAGAGTGCATCCCACCTTCTATTAATTATTAGTGTAGCATGAACAACTGCATGACTAACCTGTTTACACAAAACAAATTTACATAATAAAATAAAAATATGTAATTTTCAGGTTCAAAATATGTCGAGATTGCTTCATGGACGCCCAAAAGGCGAGTGGCCTTTGTCCAGGATGCAAGGAGCAATACAAAGTGGCGGACTTGGAAGACCGGCTACCAACAAATGCGACCAGCGCGTCAGCCATGTCCATGGCGGGTCGGTCAACTTCTAAAAGAGATTTTCGCAATATGTCAATGATGAAAAGGACCACAACTGGAAAATTCGACAACAGTAACATTAGAGATCAACAAACTAATAACTTTCATGATAGTAGTGCATCAAATAATAATCATGATAGTAATCCGTATTGGCCACAAGATGACGTTTTTGCTGATGATGGAGATGGTGAACCGCACAAGGACTTGATGGACTCATCAGGTAGAGCATGGAAGCCCCTCACCCAAAAAATGAGTATCCGCAAAGGGATCATTATACCTTACAGGTACTTATTAATGTTTAGTGTTTATGAGGTTTGATCTTCTTAAAAAATAAGAATCACTAAGCAACCATTATTAGATTTCGATGTAGATAGACACTTTCAAGGTCCAAATTATAGAGACAACGTTGAATTTGACAAAGAGAAAATGCATAAAATTCTCGTGTGTTATCAGGAACGTGTATCAAACTCACTTCCGTTATGTTCGTTTGCACAAAATCTCATGTTGTTGTAAGAAACTTGCACCAGATCATGTTATTTCCTTAAATTTAACTAACACATGCACTAATTTATCGATGAATCACTTATATATAGGGTCCTGATCTTTTCTCGGCTGATCATACTGGGATTTTTCTTAGCATGGAGGATCAGACATCCGAACCGCGAAGCAATGTGGCTTTGGTATATGTCCATTGTTTGTGAGGTATGGTTCGCATTCTCTTGGATTCTTGATCAGATCCCCAAGATGCACCCAATCAACAGAAGCACAGATTTACAACTCTTGTACGAGAAATTTGAAAAGCCATCCTCTTCGAACCCGAATGGGTATTCAGATCTCCCTGGAGTCGACGTGTTTGTATCCACAGCCGATCCGGAAAAAGAACCACCACTCACCACGGCAAATACTATCCTCTCAATTCTGGCCATTGATTACCCTTGCGAGAAACTCGCTTGTTACGTATCCGACGATGGTGGTGCTCTTTTAACTTTCGAAGCAATGGCTGAGGCAGCTGGATTTGCTGATTTGTGGGTCCCGTTTTGTCGAAAACATGAGATTGAGCCGAGGAATCCTGATACTTACTTTAGTTTGAAAGGAGATCCAACAAAGAATAAGAAAAGGGGTGATTTCGTTAAGGATAGAAGAAAAATAAAGAGGGAGTACGATGAGTTTAAAGTGAGGATTAATGGATTACAAGACTCCATTAGGAGAAGATCGGATGCTTTCAATGCAAGGGAAGAGATGAAGGTTTTGAAGCATATGAGAGAAACTGGAGCGGATCCTTTAGAGCCGATTAAGGTTACGAAAGCCACGTGGATGGCTGATGGTACACATTGGCCTGGAACTTGGAGCATTTCGTCAAGGGAGCACGCTAAAGGTGACCATGCTGGAATTCTCCAGGTGAACTAGTTAGTTAATCTAATAATTAGCATATGTTGTTATATTTGATTTGATAATGAGAACTTACTAATATACACTACTTGTACAACTAACCAGGTGATGTTGAAGCCTCCTAGTAATGAGCCTCTCATGGGATTATCTGATGACAAACTCTTGGACTTTGAAGATGTTGACATACGTCTACCGATGTTTGTGTATATTTCGCGTGAAAAACGTCCTGGATATGACCACAACAAGAAAGCCGGTGCAATGAACGCACTTGTGCGGGCATCAGCTATATTGTCGAATGGACCCTTTATGCTTAATCTCGATTGTGATCATTATATCTATAATTGCAAGGCTATTCGTGAAGGAACTTGTTTTATGATGGATAAAGGAGGCGAAGACATATGTTACATTCAGTTCCCTCAAAGATTTGAAGGCATTGATCCATCTGATCGTTATGCCAACCACAATACTGTCTTTTTTGATGGTAACATGCGAGCCCTTGATGGTCTTCAGGGTCCTATGTATGTCGGAACAGGGACAATGTTTCGAAGATTTGCTCTTTATGGATTTGATCCTCCAACAGCTAATCTCAAAACTATTAATAATAGTCCAGAGACTCAACTCTTAAAATTCACAGATTTTGATCCTAATCTTAATGAGAATCTAATCCCAAAACGTTTTGGTAACTCGGCAATGTTAGCCGAGTCGATTTGTGTAGCCGAATACCACGCTCGCCCTGTGGCTGATCATGGTACAATCATGTATGGACGACCCCCTGGCCTTCTTAGACTTCCACGCGAGCCACTCGATGCAGCAACCGTAGCCGAAGCCGTATCTGTCATATCTTGTTGGTAAATTATAGAATGTGTCCTTTTAATTTGTACTTACCAAACGTCTCATCTAATAACCAAATGTCACCTGGACTTAATCGTCCTACCTGCTTATCGAATTAATTAACTGATGTGTATGTAAACAAGCTTGTTTTGTTTGTAGGTACGAGGATAAGACTGAATGGGGCGGGCGGGTTGGTTGGATTTACGGCTCGGTCACAGAAGACGTGGTGACAGGATACCGAATGCACAATCGTGGGTGGCGCTCGGTCTATTGTGTCACCAAACGCGATGCTTTCCGTGGATCTGCTCCCATCAATCTCACAGACAGGCTCCACCAGGTACTTCGATGGGCGACAGGATCAGTTGAAATCTTCTTCTCCAGAAACAATGCCATACTCGCCTCTCGCAAGTGCAATGCCCTCCAGCGTCTCGCCTACATAAACGTTGGAGTTTACCCTTTCACGTCACTCTTCCTCATCGTCTACTGCTTCCTCCCCGCACTCTCGCTCATCTCGGGACACTTCATCGTACAAACGCTAAACATAACTTTCCTCCTCCTCCTGCTTACTATGTCCCTTTGTCTGATCGGATTGGCCGTGTTAGAAGTAAAGTGGTCGGGGATCGGACTAGAAGAATGGTGGAGAAACGAGCAGTTTTGGCTCATTTCGGGCACGAGTGCACATTTAGCAGCGGTTATTCAAGGGCTGTTGAAAGTTATCGCTGGTATTGAGATTTCGTTTACCCTCACTTCGAAGTCTGCTGCTGATGATGATGGCGATATTTACGCGGATTTGTACTTGTTGAAATGGAGTTCGTTGATGATTCCGCCTATAGTTATTGGTATGGTGAATATAATTGCTATGGTGGTAGCGTTTTCGCGAACGATATACGAAACGCTGCCACAATGGAACAAGTTCATCGGGGGGGCGTTTTTCAGTTTTTGGGTGTTGGCACATCTTTATCCGTTCGCAAAAGGTTTGATGGGGAGAAGAGGAAAAACGCCAACTATTGTGTTCGTGTGGTCGGGTCTTATTGCCATTACGTTGTCTTTGCTATGGGTGGCAATTAACCCAACGGGTGGAACACAAGCGGATCTTGGGATGGGAATTTAATTTGATTAGTTCATTACTCAAATTTAAAGGATTAATTATATTATATATAGTTTAGAACTAGAAAAGTTTGGGGTTAATTAAATTTATTTGTTTTTGGAGAATCATCGGGTCGGAACACTAAATACGAAATAATAAGAGTGTGCCAACCTTTTTATAGTTATTATGAATGGAGAGAGATCGTGTATATACCAAAGTTTTTGTCTGTTTGTTTGTGCAACTTTGGGTGATACATTGTTTCATAATAGAAGTCTTTCATCTTGTGCCTTCTCTTTCTTTTTTTTTTCACATTTTACGTCTCTGTGAAATATCACAATAGTCAACAAACAATAAAATATGACTGGCCGGCTCCCTAGGTACCGATAAAGGATGGAATTACAGAAAGAAAAAACTACGTCACTAATTAGCAGCCACTTTATCTCGAATGTAGACAACAAGGTGTATATATAATATGAACATATATATAGACGTTTTTATTGAATATCGATTTGGTTCTATTTATTAGATGATATAACATTTTATTGTATTTCTTATATGAGATAAAAGCATCAAGCCCCCATTCTATGGTCCCTTTTTTGATATGGTCCCTTTTTTGATATTGTTCCTTTTTCTTTTTTTTTTGTGAGCAATTTAGTCCCTCAACTTTTCCTGCTTGTTCGAATTGTCCCCCGGCGCTTTAGAGGTCAAATTCGCCCGAAATATTCCCCTCACGTGCCGGTCACGTGTAGCCGAAAAGGGTATTTTCGTCCAACATTTTGTTCATGTATTTTTCATACCGTCCCCCCAACCTATTTAAAAATATTTGAGTTGTCCCTCAACCTTTTAAATTTTACCCCATAACCTATTATGTGCGACCCCCTCACCAATTATTGAGACAAGGTTTTGTCCCCTAACCTATTAATTTGACAAGAATTTTCCCCCTAACCTATTATCTTTTATATAATTTTTTCCCTTCACCTATTTCTTGTTTAAGTTTCATTGTTTGCCTATTTTAACAGATATGTAAACTACTTTTAAAACATCGTAAACTGCAAACATTCATGACACCAATATTTAACTAACAAACATCATAATATATTAGGCATAAATGTTGATAATTTTGCGCCAACATGCACACAAAATAAGACATAATAACAAGCCAAGGCCAAAATAGAGCAGTAATTATTTCTGCTTATACAAATTGCACGAAATATAGCACTACTACATATTCACTAGTGCTAAGAAATACAACTCCAAGTTCTTCATTTTTTTATGATCTTCTCAACAGTCTTTCCTAGGATATTGGGGTTGCGCAGTATTTGCTTTCTCGTCTCTTCAATTGGATCTTTCTCCATATACATTGACTTTGCTCTTTGCTCATCATTTGGAGGTCTTTTGCTCTTGAGCTACATTGAAGTAAAACAGTGTTAAATCCTCTAACAGCAGCATAAATAAGTTGAAAACACATGTAATGCTTTAATAGACTTCTTAATTTACCTTTGTCATTGCCTCTTTAATAGACTCAACATTGTTCATGACTACTTTCCCTTTAGGTGCAGGTTTTGCAGTTTTCTTTTTGCCACTGACTTCCTCAACCAACATGTTCATTTTCTTTTTTATCCTTGTTTATCTACCCTCCATCACTGCACTTTGCACCACCTTGTCTACCTTTTTTTGAGCCTTCTCAGCCTTAGCTTTAGGTACCTGTTATTAAATACATCTACATTTTACCACATGCACCTAAAACAATATACCAACTACACCACCAAAGTGAAATTAATCCATACCTCTACATGTTGCCCTTCACTACCACCCACATCATCCATCTTTCTCTTGCTCTTCCCACCCTTAGTTTTCCGTGCAGATCATTCATGCACTTAAATACATGCCAACTATAAAGACATTACCAAAATACACAAATAAAAATGGATACAGCCAATACCTCAACATGATGAACTTCAGTAACACCTACACTCATCTTCCTCTTTGGTGAACACCTCCTCTCAGGTGAACCCACACTATCCACACTCAGCTTCCTCCTTGGTGAACACCTCTTCTCAGCTGAATCAACACTATCCACACTCATCTTCTCGTTTCCATTGTTCTTTGTGTTCTTCCCCACAGGTGTAGCACTTTGTCCTTATGTTCCATCTCTTCCCATATCATGGCCACCAGTTGTTTCATCCTTTTCCACACTCTGACTCTCATCAACACCTCTAGTCTTCTTCTCATTTCCATTCTTACAATTTTGCTACAAAAAAGATAAGTTTAGTTAGACAATCTGAAATATATATAACTCCAAGTTAGAAAAGTAGTAGACAACCTTTGTAGCCCCCTTTTTGGTTGATGTTATTATGGATTGAGCAAGTGTGTCATTAGTAGCCTGACAACAAAAAAATATATATTTACTAGTTTGAATACAATAACTGGAATTCTTAAATCATTAAATTTCAAGCTGGAACCTTACCTTTGTTGTTGTTTCAGGATTCTCAGGAGGCACATCAACCCCCTTCTCATCTTCTCCCTCTGCATCTATTCTGATTGAACATATTCTTACTTTATACCCTTGTTCTCCACATAAACTGCAATTCATCTGCAAACCCTTCTTTCCAATCTTTGCAGTTTCTCCTGGCTTAACCTTCTTCTTGTTTTCCTCTATTTCTTCAGGATTGAGCTTCCTGTTTTGTTTCTTAGGCCTTCCAGGCAGTTTCTCAGGCAAATGAGGCAAATTTGATATTGGCCAGTCTTCAGGGCCATTGAGGATGTGCATGCACTGCCTATAAGCCTTCATATAAGTGGACATGTGATAGCAGTTATCCACCCAATCTACATGGTCTCTTTCTCTGTGCCTCAAAGTAACACATGCATGGGGGCATGGTATGCCACTCAATTGCCACTTCTTACAACTACATTTTCTGCAGCTCAAATCAACAGTAACATGACCTTCAGGAGTATCCATTTCAAACTTCTGCTCACCATTCTAGTACACCTTACAAGACATACTCTTCAACTTATTATCCTCCAACAACTTCATAATCCCAGAACCAATCTTATTGTTTCATTTCCTTCACATATCCTTTTTCACATAAACCATCTTCATCAGAATCAGCATAATATGCTCAAGCATATCTATGACAGGTTTTGGCCTTGCCTCCAATATCAGAGCATTGAAGCTCTCACACATATTATTGAGCAGGACATCATATTTGTCATATGTCCTAAAGTATGCCCTGCTCCAACCTGCTGCAGGTCTTTTTGCCAACCATGTGAATGCCTTATTTTCCCTCTTTTTAATCTCTAAAAGTCCAGCCTCAAAGTCTTGAACTCTGGTGGCCCTAGCTGCCTTCCAAACTAGACCCTTTTGTGCTTGAAATTACTATACATGTGCATCACACAAAACCTATAAGCACGTTGTGGCATGTATTTCTGGACTGCCTCTATTAGGCCCTTCTGCTTAACAGACATTACAATCCACCCTCCATTCACATCTTCTGTTATCTTCAAATCATTAACCAGTAGTTGCATGAAGCAGTTCCAACTGTCTTTTTTCTCTTTTTCCACAACTGCATAGGGAAAGGGAAACATGCAATTATTTGCATCTATCCCTATTACAGTCAACAATATACCTCCACAATATGACTTGAGGTGACAGCCATCCAGGCATATAACTGGCCTACATCTATTTAATAATCCATTCTTCAAACTTCCCCAACACACATAAAATCTCTTGAATACAAGTCCCTTCTCACTGTCAGCTATTTTAATTCTCACTGTGTTGTCTGGGTCACTCATCACTATTTTTGCAGCATATCTCCAAAGTAAGGCATGCTCTGTCTCAGTACCTACTGAGAGCATCTTCACCTTTGACTTGCACTTATACATCTGAAATCTAGAGAAACTGCACTTGGTCTCTTCCCTGAAACTGTCTTGCATTGCACCAGCTGGCCACTTTAAGTTATTCTTGATCATGTGTTTGTACTTCTTTGCAAGCCATGTTGATGTTGCAGCCTTTATCTTGTCTTGTCTGGAACAGACATATGCACCATTGTAGGTCTTGATCATAAGTGTACCACAATGACCAATTTTAGAAGCAAACACAATATGTGGACACCCATCTGTTTTGCACTTTACCCTCATCTTATTTTTTGTCATTCTTAACAAACTTAATGTTCCTTCCAACCCTTATTGCATGCTCCTTGACCGCGGCCCTAAGAGTGGTTGCATCTTCAAAGCATAGAGAAAGCTCAAACCTTGGGTTACCCATATCCAACTTTGGATTAAACACTGGGTTACCACTATAAAATGTGTAATTATTTCTGCCCTGAGTAACCTTCCTGCTGATTTCCCTTGAGATAGCAATCCCTGCCCAATGAGCCTCTGTTGCATCTTTAACATTTTCCTCTTCATAGTCTCCTTCATCATCAGTCAACTCATGTTCACTATCATCCATTGCCTCAGACAGATCACAATCACTCCCAATAGAATGCTCATCATCAGACTCTATATTTTCCATATCAAAGATGACTTCACCAAAATTTTGTGGAGCTAGCTCTTCTTCTGCCTCTACATTCACACCAGTTTGCTCCTCTGCAACTGGTATCTCCACTCCCTCATCAGTAAATATCCCCACCACCCTATCATCATTCATATAGTGATCCATTTCCATGGCCTCTTTGTCAGTATTCAAATAGTCTAAAGTCACGCAGTTATCTACATCCCCAGTCATAAATCCCACCTCTTTCCCCACAGCCCTCACCTCAGTCATACTCCTTTCATCAGCACTACACCAGTCAAAATGCACAATCTCACCTCCTAGGTATTGAGATGTCAACCCCACATTCTTGAAATACCCATGATGATGCAACCTTATTGTGAAATGTGTAGGGTAAGCACATGCAACATAACAAAGAGTATTAGGGTTTCTGAATTATATAAATGAATAGCCATGCAATACAAGACAAATAGCACATTCATAAACTATAATAGTCTAAATGAACAGACATATAAAACAAAAACCATTGTACTTTATTGATTAAAGTATGAAACGCTAAAATAAGCCAAATTGACCCATCACCAGGAGGCATGTATAATAAAATAAGGATTGGAAACTTTATTGAAACACTTTAACAACTAATTTATACAACACACGTCTCAATTTCAACTACTGAATACTTAAATATACCTAAACATTAAACAAAGGGGTCCAAAAAGTGTGAGAAAGCAACAAAAAATACATTTGAAACATTTTCAATGATACCCTACCACTGTTGAGGGACCACAAAGTGGTCCAAGACAAAAAGTTCTTAAAATTAACACTGACCCACATAAAAAATACACATCTTTACACAAAAATGTATGATTGCAACAAGAAGTACACTAAAATATGCATGTGTGACCAAATATCATAAAATAGGGTTTCAAAAAATCGCAAAAATTACCATAATCAGGCGTGTTCTTATCCTCCAGTGTTTCATTGTCATCGAACCGCTTTCTCCACACCATTTTCAGAATACAACGACGAACCAAACCCTAGTGTAAAATTGCGATTTGGCGTTGCAAATCGTGAATACCCAATCGTATTACCCCAACGAGTGAACAAGCATTTAGAATATGTTGTGAATTGACTGAATCTTGGTCGTGTTTGAATAGTGTGAAATGTGTGTGAATTTTGATCGTGTTTCCTCAAGAACCCTAGTGTTCCGTTTAACACAAATATTCTAAGTATTTGAACCGGTGCCCCCTAATGTTGTGTGTTGGTTTAGTTTTGTTTAAATGTGTAAATAATAAAACTTAACAGACGATATTGCCCTTCCCCCTCACACGTGAGGTGTCACGTGACAACATCTTAAAGGAATATTCTGGGTGATTTCGACCATTAAAGTGCCAGGGGGCAATTCGAATAAGTAGGGATAGTTGAGGGACTAAAGTGCTAAAAAAAAGGTAAAAGGGCAATGTCAAAAAGGGACCATAGGACGGGTGGCTTGATGCTTTTATCCCTATATTCTCTAGCTTGTATTAGTATTTAGTCATGTACTTAGTAATGTACATATGTACCCTTATAATTTACTTTAAGCTCTTTGGAAATTAATGATATTTCTCATTCACTCAAATTATATCTCTTATATGGTATCAAGAGACCTAACTCTCTAACAAGTTTCTCTTCGATCCTGACCTAACATCTCAATTGGGCTCACCTACCCGTTCTGCCATCGACGCCGCGTCCAGAGACTCCTCTTGCACTCACATAGCTCTGGCCAATTCGCTCCCACGACTTGTATCGCCCTTCAATGGGCCGTCCTCCGGCGGTGTGGTGCTGATTCCCATCACCTCCAACCAAATTCCTCTCCGTATCGCCGGCAACAATTACCCGTCGTGGCGTGATCAAATTTACCACCTACTTTATGGGTATGGGCTGAATGGTTTCGTTCACTTATCCTTGCCCTCCGTTGGGTGAGACCCCTAAGTCATACGCCGCCTACTCCCTATGGACGCGCCAAGACTCCTTACTTGTCACGACACGTGTTGGTTATGTGGTTGTGGAAATCTCCATGCATATTGCTTCTGCTAAAACCTTTGCAGAGGCGTGGAACAACTTGGAATGCATCTATGCCAATCTTTCACGTTCTCGTGTCATGCAACTGAAGGATGATTTGAACAACATAAAGCTGGGAAGTCGTCCAGTATCCGAATTTCTTTAATCCATCAAGTCCAAATTCAATGAACTCGCTGCCATTGACGAACCCATGAAGGATGATGATATCACGTTGTACGTCCTCAATGACCTTGGTCCTATGTATTAGGATATCATTGGTCCAATTCGAGCTTGCAAGCATCATATCCACTTTGGTGAATTACACGATCTCTTCGTTAGTCAAGAATAGTACCTTTGGCGATTGGAGGCCGAACAGTCCACCGCGGTCATCATCGCCACCCCCAACCTCTCAGCCGCAGTCCAACAACCGCAACAGGAACCGTGATCGTCCCTTCTCCGGTTAACCGAGCCACGAGAGTCGCCTGATTTCCGATCAGCCGAGCGCAGATTTCTCTCACCCATCACCACAACAGTCCGCCCAGGGGTATATCAGTCCCTCATGCCCGTAACTCGATCATGTGTTAACTATGTGGTATTGCAGGTCACGGTGCTCGCACATGTTGTTGTTATCCTATGCCGAATGCAAACTTTGCTTCCTCTCCGCCCACCACTAATTCATCCCGTAATGAGTGGCTTGTGGTTTTTGGTGCCTCTCACCATCTCACTTTCGACCTCAACAACCTTGCTCTTCACTCTGAGTATGAGGGTCTGGAATAAGTGACTACTGCTGGTGGTACAGGTTTGCCTATATCCCATATAGGTTCCTCTAGTCTTGCTCTTCGTGATAAAACCTTTACACTTGATAAGATTATTTGTGTTGCAATGTCTCGGTGTAACCTCTTATTGTGTATCAGTTTACTAAGGCTAATCATGTCTCAATTGAGTTTTTCTATAATTATTTTGTAATTAAGGATTGCAATACGAGGAATAGCCTGTTTTGCGGGGAGTGTGTGGATGGTGTATATCATGTGCGGCTTCCTCTTCTTCGGTGTCCTTTGGTCTTGACTATGGTTGGTGAACGCACGAACATTAGTTGTTGGCATGATAGATTAGGCCACCCTTCGAAAAAATTGGGTATTTTCTTTTTAGTAAATTTAATTTACCAGTTGTGTCGTCCGATGCGTCGGACTCTAGTTATTGCATGTCCTGTTTGTCAAACAAGAGTCAAAACTTAGTTTTCGTGATACGTCGCTTGTTTCTGATGATGTTTTACATTTTATTTATGGAGATGTTTGGGGCCAGTCGCCTACTGTTTCTACTACTGGACATCGTTGTTACTTGATTTTAGTAGATCATTTTACAAAATTTTGTTGGTTATTTCCAATGACTGCAAAATCTGATACACCAAGTGTCTTTACTCAGTTTAGAGGGATTGTGGAAAACAGTTTGGTAGGTCTATTAGGATTTTTTTATTCATACAATGGTGGCGAATTCCTTGCTATGTGGTCCTACTTGTTGTCGAATGGTATCTCTTGGTTGACTACCGCCTCACACACTCCTCAGCAAAACGACACTAGTGAGCGTCGCCATCACGTGGTGGTCACGATGCGTCACACTCTTGTTAGTCGTGCCTCTCTTTCAGCGAATTGATGGGATAATGCATTTGTACGACTTTTTATCTTTATACTCGACTACTTACGACAATTTTGGGGTCTCGTTCTCCCTATGAGGCGTTATTTGGTGGTGCTCCTTATTATTTGGGACTTCAAGTGTTTGGTTGCTTATGCTTTTCACATATTCGTCCTTATGTTTCCGGGAAGCTTACTTCTCCCTCACGGAAGTGCTTATTTGTGGCTTATTCTTCTTCTTAATCAGCATATAAGTGCCTTGATCTTGCTACATGTCAACTTTACATGTCACATCATGTATGCTTTGTGGAGCACGTGTTTCCTGGGTCCCCTACTCTTCTGGCTGCCCTAAACCCTACTACCCAAGTCGCGGCGCCCATTCCGCCCCTTATTGGACCGATTAGGGTTTCTTTACTGTGCGTGGGCCCACTGCTAACCAGCCCATAGGGCCGACCCCTTATCCCCCTGGGCCCCTTAAGGTCACTCTGAACCTACCTCCAGTCGACTTAGACCCAAGCGTGACCCAACCGCCTACCCCTCTTTCACCCACGGTTGGGCCGTCTAGGGTTTTGCTTGCGGCTCCTGGGTCTGCAGCCTATTCTCCACAGTCGGTCGTATCTAGGGCTTCTTCTTCGCCCGTACATGCTAGTTCGAACTCAGATCAGCCTGCGGCTGCACCACCGCCCTCTAGCCGCCCACATCACATCGTTACGCAATCGCAGAATAACATCTTTCGCCCCAAGATGTACTCTACAACAAAACATCATGTTCTTGAGTCTACTGAACCCACCTTAGTTAAACACGTTCTTGCTGATCCTCTCTAACGTACGACCATGTCTCAAGAACTTACTACCATCACCACTCATGGCACGTGGTCCATTGTTCCACCGCCTTGCACTCGCTCCATTGTTGGCTCCAAATGGGTTTTCTGGATTAAATGACATCCCGATGGATCCATTGACCGTTACAAGGCTCGACTTGTAGCCATGGACTTTCATCAGCGCCCCGGGGTTGACTTCAAGAAGACCTTCAGCCCCGTGGTCAAACCCGTCACCATTTAGACTATCTTGTCTCTTGCCGTTATGCACTCATGGCCCCTGGGCTAACTTGATGTTAGCAACGCCTTTCTCCATGGTGACCTCTCTGAGATGGTGTACATGAGTCAACCACCCGACTTTCTTGACAAGGCCAAACTCGACCATGTTTGCGTTCTTCAAAAGTCCCTCTATTGCCTCAAACAGGCCCCGCGCGGGTGGTACCTTGCGCTTAGTGCTACTCTATTGGCGCTCGGGTTTCTCCAATCAAAATCTAACACGTCCCTTTTCATCGCGATTCTGTTCGTGTCTATGTGCTTGTGTATGTGGACGACATTATCGTCACGTGATCTTGCTTGTCTACTATCTCATCCCTAATTGAATATCTTGGCAAGCGTTTTGCAGTGAAGGATTTGGGTCCCCTTAATTACTTCTTGGGTGTTGAGGTCTATAAGGCGCATGGTGGTCTTTTTCTCTCTCAACACAAGTACATTCTGGATTTCCTATCCCACCACAAGATGGACGGTGCAAAGCCTCTCTACACTTATATGACGCGAAATCAGCCCGCTCTGACTCCTGAGGCCACTGTTGATGCGACGGTTTATCGTCAAATTATTGGTGGACTGCAATATATCACCCTTACACGATTGGATATTGCCGTTTCTGTGAATCGGCTTGCTCAACAGATATCAACCTTGGATTCCAGGCACTGGGTCGCTTCAGAGCGTGTCCTTCGCTACCTTAAGGGCACACTCACTCACGGTATCACTCTTCAACGAGATGTTAATCTCACTCTCACGGCCTTCTCGGATTCTGACTGGGGTGGCGACTCACTTCATGGTACGACAACCTCACTTATTACATTATGTTGGGGTCACATCCGATCTCGTGGACTTCTCGAAAACAGAAGGCGATTTCTCGCTCCTCCACGGAGGCTGAATACCGTGTTCTTGCTTCCGCCGCCGCTGAAGTTCGTTGGCTTCAACATCTTTTCTGGAAATTGGTCTTTCTCTGCACTCCATTCCGACGGTTCGTTGTGATAATATGGGTGCTATGCGTCTCTCTTTACATTCGGTTCAACACTCGCGTATGAAACATATATCTATTGATCTTCACTTTGTTCGCAACCTCTTGAATAAGGGCCTTATTACTGTTTCCTACGTCAACACACTTGACTAATTGGCGGATGTTCTTAACAAGCCTCTTGCGTGCACTCGATTTGAAATTCTTTTTTTTTTTTCAAAATCTCCGTTACTGATGGAACGTCTATTTTGAGGGGGTGTATAAGATGATATTATATTTTATTGTATTTATTATATTCTCTAGCTTGTATTAGTATTTAGTCATGCACTTGGTAATGTACGTATGTACCCTTGTAATTTACTTTAAGTACTTTGGTGATTAATGATATTCCACATTTACTCAAGTTATATCTCTTATAGTATTATGGTATTACTTTTGTGTGTATATATATATATATATATATATATATATATATATATATATATAAAAGATCCTACAAAATGAATGAAGAGTGAATTGCCTACCTTTAATCCAGCTAAAGATCACAATCTAAGAAAAAGAATCTATTGTTATACTAAAAGCAAAGTCCTCCGTCTCACAAAAAAGCAGTTGGGATATCACCTTTTGATTTCCCAAAAATGTCCATCTTTCTCTCTCTTCAAAAAGAGAATATTAGGGCTATATTGTCATTTTACATATGTTGCTCAATTGTACACCTTACAAAATAGCAACTCCCTATTTTTCAGATTTTTATTTTAAAAAAAATAATATACTTTACACTCGATCTTCCCGTGTGTCAAATTTTTTTATTTCTTTTTTTTTTGTATATATGAATGTGTGCTTTACGTGTATCAACTCCTAACAATGTTGGTAAGACACAATTTTAAGCATATATTGTGTAATATACATGTATTTATTGAAAAGTGATTTATTAAAAAGAATAGTTATTTACATTCCAAGCTCATGTGATCTTAATAACAACAAATTCAACGTGTTTTTGATATAAAAGAAAAAGTTTAATCTACATGGAATATACACAACTCTCTTCACGTTTGATCGTTGACTAACGCCCAAAGAATGAAAGAAATATTTATCAAAAAATTATACTTAAGGAATATGTCTAAGCTAACTTTTAGAGAAGTCAATCAAAAAGGTGATATGATTCCTCAAACTTGTTGAAGTTCAATCATGTACATTGCGCTCCCAAATACTTACAATTTTTCTGTTTTTGTGAAAACTATAATTCAAAAGAACGTTCAAAATGTTTATTATTGATAACCCATATTAGAATGATTTATATTTAGATGTAGTAAGAAAGACAACAACTTGTCACTACCATACCTTACATAGAGACCCACCTTGTTTATAGGGTAGACGAAGCCCACAAAACTAATCTTGGGTCGTGTTTAATTATGATCTAAAGTTGACAAATATATTGAAATCTTTAAATTTTGGTTGCTAGTGTTTAAATAATAAGGAATTATAAAATGTTAGAGAACAAAAGAAGAATTTAACACCCGCTAATAGTGAATCTCTCCCTAAAAATGTGTACAAGTCAAGAGATCAAGCTCACGAGGAACAAGAACCTCGTAAGAGGCAAAATCTCCATGCGCCAAAACGCACAGAACAAGGCAATACAAAGCTCCTTGTGTTCATTCATACACAAAGTTTAGCTTCATACGGAGGCCAGTGTTCAATAGCCTCGTACGAGAACCCATTATTACGTTCAAAAGCCTCACAAGATTTGGCGCCATGAGAGTATTATTGGGTGGCCACTGTTGTCCAATAAGATTTTTTTTTTATTTAGAGACCTATGATGCTCGGATACTTCAAACTAAAAGCATTTTTCTATTATTAACTGAATACAAAAAAATATAAAAAGGATTTTAACTTTAAAAAAAAATAAGTATAAACTTTTGCTAGAGTGTAAATAAGCTAATAATTAAAAACACCCGTTCTTGAAATAATTCCCAAAGGCCAAAAGAATGATTCTATTCTACTAATGCTCAAATTTCTTGGGAACAATAAATTTTTATTTAGAAAAAGAAATCAAGAAATGTCATCATCATCATTTTAATATGCGTAAGTAATGTGGTTGATTCCACATTCGGAAAATCTGCTGCAGATCCCAAATCCCAATCAATCTTTAATTCCCTTTTCTGATCCAGATCCCTAATTTTTCTTTTTCTTTTTATTCACAAGTATCAATTCAAGAGCTGTTTCATCAATCAAATCAAATCAAAATAATGGAGGGTTTTCCAATTGGAAGGAAACCCTTTTATCTCTACCTTTTAATTCTCTCTCTCGTTCTCTCATTTTCTCTGATTTCGGCTCAGGTGGGTAACTCTGTTTTCTTTTGATTTTCTGCATTCGAATGTATGGTTGTGGTTTGTTACTAATAATTTGTTTTCTACTTAGGAGGACGGAAGGGATGAGTCCAATGGTGCAATTAAGGACCTGGGTCGACGTAGTAAAGTGAGTTTACTCGCTCGATTGTTGTTTTTCGATGCGTGCGTAGAGAATGCTGAAGTTTAATTTTGAGTTAGTGAAAGAATGTGAGCGTGATTCGCGATCCGAAAATTTGAGATGTTGTTGGATTTTTGAGCTTCTAATTGGTTTCTATAAGCTTGCATGATGTTTGATTGAATGCTAGCTAGTTGGTGTGCTATCTTGAACTGGCGTACCGTGTAAAATGTACTTGTTCGGATGAATCGATTTGGTGGCTAGTTCTTGTCGAATGTTGGATTTTTGGATTTATGATCCTTTTGTGGGGGGTTGACCCAATTGTTGATTATTAGTTTATGTTTGATTACGTTAATGTAGTAGGGTTTCGTATGTATGGGCTTAGTGTTGCACTTGGATGATCATTTATGATTGATGTGGGCAGATATTTGTGGATAAAATCAAGACTGTTGTCAGAGAAGATAAGGACCTTGATGTCCTTAATCTTGGTGTTAAGTTGGATTCCGGTCTTGGAGTATTGGACGCTTTCTTCGCGAGTTTCTCCATGATACTTGTCAGTGAGGTGAGTTAATTCGTTGTTTGTCCAAAGTGTTGACCTCACTACTTTTTGAATCGACTTTCCTCGTAAAAGAATTGGCCATCTTGGTGGTTAGCTTTGTGCGGTATTACCTTCTAAGTTGATCTAATGAGTGTTTCCTACTGGTTTTTTTGATGGTAGATTGGAGATGAAACATTCATAATTGCAGCACTCATGGCTATGCGACACCCCAAGTCAATTGTTCTATCTGGGGCACTCAGTGCCTTGTTTGTAATGACTGTAAGTCGGAACCCTTTTTATCCTGGCGGGAAGTGCGGTTTTTATCTTTTCTTTTTCTAATGGTTGTTCCTCCTGTTTATTCTATGGATTTGGTTCGTTATATACTTTTGCTATGTGTTTTCCTCAATAGAATGATGCTAAGATTTTATTTTTCTTGTGTATCAGATTCTTTCAACTGGTCTTGGTAGAATTGTGCCGAACTTGATATCAAGGAAGCATACTAATAGTGCAGCTACAGGTTCCCCTTTTCTGTTTTCTCGCTATAGTCTTTACTCAAGTGCTAGTTACCTGGCAATTAGTGCATCCTGGGTTTTTGATTTATTCATTTTCAAGAAGACGGACAAATGTATTTTGCTCTACACAATTTTAGCTTGTGCATCAGTGGTATCCGTTCCAAATCAGCCTAATTTAGATGTCTAACAGTGTCAGAGAAACAACGATTTGTGTGGTCAGTTTCCATATTGATTAATCTTTCATGGTTCCAAAATTTATAACATTTTTCTAAGTAAATTTTAATCAGTTTTCTTTCTTTTTTTCTGAAAGATATTCCTTGTTTCGAATTAATGTGAAGAGACCTATTCTGAAAATTTCCTTTAATTCCTCTCTGATAGTAAGGTGAACTTGATCAATCTTAAGCTTGCTCAAGGTTGTTAAACTGAAATTATATTGTGGAAGCCCATACCTGCATCCTTAATGAAAAACATGCTCATCGTAAAGTTTATTACTGAACTTTCATCTTCTGATTGTTAACAACCGAATGAATACTCTTCTGCAGTTCTTTATCTCTTTTTTGGGCTCCGGTTACTCTACATTGCCTGGAGATCAGATTCAAAAGCTTCACAGAAAAAAGAAATGGAGGAAGTACGTTACAGTTTCATTTTGTTCTTTTTTCCTGTCCAGCTGATGCTAATCTTACTTTACTTTTCTTCTTCGGATATTTGTTCGTGGTGCATTTAAAGTGATCATGCAACTGAATCTCTCATGTTCATCCCGGGTTTAAGCGCTTTAATTTTTGGAAATATCTCATCCATTTTATGCCATCTTACTTCTACTCTGATGCTGCATACTTCAATTTACCCAAGTATACTTGTCTACACTTAGCGTCTTCGAACAGCCAGTTTGCTGATTAACTTGGCAGAAATTGGTGAAATTTTGCAGCTACCAAGGTCCCCACTAAGTCGTCCCTCCGTCCATTTTTGTGGTTGATGTTCTTCTAAAGAATTTTTTTTAACCTCTATCTTAATTACTGTTTTCTTGCATGTGGCAGTATAGTTTAGTTAAATTTGAAATATCACCAAAATATGCTCTAGTATTTTGAAAACCGCAATGGACCAGAATAGACACTCTTGAAGTGGTATTCTTACTTCCAGTCCAACCTTAAACAAGTAGTAGAAAAAGATTTTAGAACTGTGAACCATTTCCAGTTATACATAATAACGCCATTAAATTTCCAAGGGTCAAACTCCTCCACTGAAAGCTTTGATAAAGTTTCAGGTCCAAAAGCCTAACTATCGGCGTTTGTGTGCATCGAGAAACTATTATGGTTGATGGGTGTAGTCCGCCACTTGTTTACTTCTTGATTTGTGTGTTTTTACTTTACATAAACATGTGGTTTTCCTAATCGGCAAAATGTCCGGGCTTTTCTATCATTATTTAGTCGCTATGTGGATCAAGTTGTTTCAATCCTTGCTTCTTTATTTCTTGAATTTCTTATTTATTATATCACTTGCATATCGGACCTGAGACTTTGACTGAATCAGGTAGAAGAGAAACTTGAATCTGGTCAGGGGAAAACAACAATCCGGCGCTTCTTTTCTCGATTTTGTACACCAATATATTTGGAGGTAAATCTCACCGTCATTTGTTTGGCATCTTATTAGCGCAGTAGTGACTTATCTTTTCTTTTTTCAAATTCTATCAAGTTCTGGTTAACTAGTCAAAAGCTCTGCACACTACATAGGTTAGATTTGTTTTGATTTGTTTCTCTAGCCTTAACCTTAGATATCCAAGCGTAGAGAACTAATGTTTTTCCACTTCATTGTCCTGTATGTGCAGTCCTTCATTTTGACATTTTTGGCAGAGTGGGGAGACCGGAGCCAGATAGCAACGATTGCTGTAAGTTACTTTCTTTATTCCAGGATATTCATTGTTTTGAATCTTTTCCTTTTAATTCTATATCAAGGTTGTATTTCTGCCATTTTGTGTCTGTTGCATTTTGTCTGGAATCTTTCCAAGCATTTTGAGGTTTAGCTCCATTCAGGAAGATGCTGTAGACGCTTAGCCTGACTCTTTTACTCGTATTTAAGCCAAAAAGTATATTATGATAGTTAGCACGTCAAACTATCAGGATGCTTTGAGGATCTGTACAAAGACTGGAGGAAGTAGTGAGAACTCTAGAAACCATTAACAGATGACCAAAGGCTCTGATGTTGTCATTCTCACTTAAAAAAGTAAAGAAATCTTGCTCTACATAAGAAGAAGTATGCTATGAATCATTGAAACGTAAAGAGAGAGGCAGACGAGAAGTTCTGTCTAATTGGTATACCATATGTTTCTTGACGAATCAAATAAAGACTGCATTAAAACAATTATTGGGAAGACTATGAACTAAATAAACAGTATGTTATCCTCTTTATTGCCATCTGTTTCTGGAAATTACATCTGTGGACAGAATTTGACTGAACTGTTACCTGCTTATGCTTCTTAAGTTTTTGAGCGTTCTTGCTTGATTTAGAACTACTTGAAAAGTGAGATTCTTCCTCTTCCACAGCTAGCCACACACAAAAATGCAGTTGGAGTTGCTGTAGGAGCTATTATAGGACACACAATTTGCACATCTGTTGCAGTAGTTGGTGGGAGTATGCTGGCATCAAAGATTTCCCAGCGTACAGTTGCGACTGTTGGAGGATTGCTATTCCTGGGCTTTTCCGTGTCTTCCTACTTTTATCCTCCTCTATGATCATGGAAGTTTTGTAGAAAAACTTGGTTCTTATTTACAAATACACGTACCCAAAAGGATTTTCTCATTATACTGCTCGTCATGCTTGCCAGAAAATATTTGATACTATGGTCACTGGTCATCTTGTATAGAGTGGAGCATGGCACCCACTTGCTCCAGTCTTTGACAATATTGTAAACCGTTGTATCATAATTTCTATTGCTTGCAATTGCGTTCATTCGTAATGTTAGTTGCTTGTTACAAGTATTAAGCTTCTATTGGTCATCTTGCATGGTTATGTTAGCAAAAGCCCAAGGCTTGGTCACTCGTTCTTTTCTTGTTGCTGTCATGGTGATTGTGGTAGAGACTATCAGAATAGACTGATGAACTGAACCGTGATTGATAATTTCCATGGTTTGGTATACTGGTGAACCGTCATAGTGGATAACAACAGTGAAAGAGCACTTGAGATTGTGTAAAAAAAGTGAATCATCATGGTCTATAGCGTTTGGTTTCGGAGATGTACTAATCTCTAAAACTGTGATTGAGATTAGACCGAGATTAGAATACTCAACTTTCAGAGATTGCGGGTCGTTTGCTTAGTGAGATAGAGACGAGATTAGTTTTCAAACTTAATCACAAAATTCGTTTGGTTTTTGAGATTAAAGTGAGAATAATATTGAATTTACGTCACTACCCCATGTCTAGAAAAGGTCTTGGCCCTTTTCTTTCCAATTTGGTGTGAAAATCATACTTCAACCTCGCTAGAAACACCCTCGCCAGCTTAATGATTTTGGTGAGTAACGTTTGTTTCTTTTCTGGACTATTAGTTTGTAATTTTTATCATAAAAAATCGAAGAACCCTAGACTGGTTTTGGTTACAAATCAATATAACATCAATTCATCTTTTAACCGTTATCGTGAACTTTCAAATTCTTAAAAGTTATCATGAACTTTCAAATTTGACGGTATATTGTCATATGATGAATTAATATTTATTCTCTCTTACTCAAAATCATTAATTGGCGTAAATACAGACCACAATGAACTTAATCAATCATCAACCAAATTGAAAATTCTTAATCAAGGTCATGCTACAGACCGCGACGAAAGTAATTCATATTACTTTCTGATATTGAAAAGAAACACAAAAACTCAAACTATTATATAAATCAAACAACCACACAGATTGGACTTTAGCAATTGAAAAGAAAAAACAGTCTACAAAACGTAAAAATCAATGATCTGGAACAAAAAAAAAACTCTAAACTATGAAAATAAGATTCAGAACGAACGTCATACGACGAGAGAAAATACAGTGAATCAAACCTTAGAATTGGAGACGGATTAATACACACCTTATGACGTAAATAGAATGATGAGAGACGACTGCAAATTCTTCTTCAAAATTATAAATCCTAGTTGAATGAAGTAGGTGTGCAGGTTTTAAAGAAACTTGCATGTGTAGATCGTTTGCAGATTTGTAGGAGTTATGAAAGTTATTTTGAAGATATAATAGCAAATTAGTGGATTTATTTAAATCTCATTCAGCAGAGATTACGTGAATCTTAGGGGGTATGCGATTGGATAATCTCATAAATAACGGATTAAGGCCCAAATTTCGGTCTAAGTCTAAAAACTAAATTAATCTCACAAACCAAAAGAGAGATTAGGCAAAGATTACTCACCTAATCCTAGGAACCAAACGCTTTCTTAGTTTGCAGTGTAGCATTTTACTAGCAAAACTGGTAAAATGATGGTCTACTGTGACCAGAATACCAAGTAGATGGCATGTACAAACGATAGTTCATGCCAAAGCGGTATTCATATAGATTTTCGAAACCAACAAAACTTTCAGGAATATTTTTAGGCTTGTAAGATTATTACTACACTAAATTTCATTTCCACACAGTAGTAACAGATAATTTTAGCTAGTTTTGAGAAGAATATTATATCGTAATATATAACAATCTAAAATCACATTTACCAACTAGTCTCAACTAGTCTTAGTATTATACCAATCTAAAATCACATTTACCAACTTCCACATGAGATGGTTAATGATTAAGACATAAAATAGTAAGTTGGTAAAAAATAAGGACGTATATAAATTTTGTCGCAAAAATGTTTTCAAGCAAGGAAACTAGTGAGTAATTGTAACTATTACGTAACACCAAGACTCTTTAAATGGTATAGTACACTGTAGTTGAACTTGCACCTAACCTATATCAATGTACCGAAAGAAATCAACTAAACATCTAGAAGGCTAAATCTAGTGTCGCAGTTATTGCATCCTTATTTTTGGACCACAACTCTATTTTGGATGTGTCTAATGTACTCTCTCACGCTAAGTTGAACCCAAAAGTGTTCCTTACATTTATTTTCTTAATGATTACATCCATTTCTGATCCTGCCCACAAATACATTACATACCCATTATCGTACCACATATGTTTACTTGTAAAGCACTCGTTTCTGACTTTCTGGTGGAATACTGGAATCTAACTGCATACAAAGATAAGGAAAGAAAATATACCACCACTGGAAAATAAAGCTCACTACTAACTACCAATCTAATTTGGCAACAGGGGAAAAAAAGGACAAAGATTTTTGGCTTCAGCTTTAAGAGTTGCAAGTAGAGGAGGAGCCCACCATTTCTGAACTAACAGAGAGAGAAAAATAAATGTATCCACAAAGATTACATTGGTATAAAGATTGAATAATCCCAAGTGTCTATATATGGTGGATGACATGTAACTTAAGCTGAGAATTTATTAGAAAACTTGAGTGCATATTGACCCAAATGAACTATTCTAACTTGAAAATAAAGGCAGTATAGCAGCATACATATATTTAACTCAATCCACTCCTCCAATATATTCCACTTCAAAACTTCTTGTCTCTCAACCATCTCTTCAAAAAATGAGGGATCTAATGGAAAGAGTTGTGCTCCTTCCTTTCACCGTAGGCTGCATCTCCGAATCCAGCATTGCTGTTGGAATAGAAAATGTTAAAAGATCGAAGATATACACAAGCTCAACTCTCACAAGTTAGTCACTGTGTAGCAAGAAACAATTTCACACACAACATTTTCATGCAATTTTTCTTCGCATTTTACCTTTTACAAAAGCTTATTTGTGTTTTGGTTTTTAAGGAATTCGCGAAAGGAGAAGGGAGGAAGACGAAGAAGAAGAAGAGTATATGGATGATGAAGAAAGTTTATCAGGTGAAAACATGAAAAATCCTTTAAGCCTATTGGCCCTTCCAAGATTTCAAAAGCTGTTCAAGAATTTTAAGAGCTCTCTATTTGGTAAGTAAAACGAAAATCTCAACATGGAAAGCTTTTCTTTTGCTGGCATTCCCATTTTATTTTTATAAAGATAAAGATCATATCAGCATATATTCTCATCTCGTTTATAGTCCTATTCAGACTCTTGAACTTCATCATCTTTACTGCGCCCAAGGCAAATTATTGCAGCTCGCGTGAACATGATCAAGTTTCCAGTCAATTGCACCCTGTTTCCAGTTAATGTATATACTGATTTCAGATACGATTCCTCAAACATAATTTCTGGCTAAGTATCTCATAAATGATTCTGTTTTTCAGCATACAAAGATGATCTTGAACCAGAAACGGGAATGGAAATTGGGGCACCAACAGATGTAAAGCATGTGACTCACATAGGGTTGGATGGTTGTGCAAGCTCAATCCTGTCAAGGGCCTGGAATAATCTTGCTGAAAACGAGTCGATTGATTTAGCATCTTTTACTCTGACTCCAGTCGAGCTTTCCATGGCAACACAAGCTGAAACACCACTACTCAAGAGTTAGATTCAAACCAAATATGGATAATATCACAATATACCCCCCCGCACCCCCTCTCCCACCCAACAAACACACAGACAATTCCGAGCAAGATACTTCACCAATATACAAATGTATAAACCATTTTCTAAATGTGTATCCATTGTGTGCTAATATATCTTGTAGTTGTTTGTTATTGTTATAGTATTTGTATAACTGTCCGCGATCCCTAATGTAATATTATTTCGCAGCAAAGACGTATGTTCAACTCTTCACATACAAAAGTTAGCTAAATTATGTCAATGAATATAACCTGAAAACTTGCTCTACTAGGGTATTCACCTTGAACTAAATACAAACACAAGAAATGAGACCAAACTATGAGAAGATTGATGTTTATGGTATTCACAAACACTTAAAAAAGAATTTTAATATCAATGCATACATCTACACATCAATTACGGCAACACCTTAGGAGAAGCACGTAACAGATAACTGTTCAGAAAGGGTATTATCAATCTTGTCTTGCATGCACATCTGCAATCTCATACAAAAACTCATCATTGCTAGTCAAAATGAACCTGCTCAGAAAATTATAAGATTTACTTCTAGTATACAAAGTCCTGGTCAAACAAAGCCGTAAATATCTACAGGAAGAATATTCTGTTAGTAATTACGTCTAATATTCCTAGTGTTGGATATGTATGATCCGGTATATTCAGACATTGGATTTACTCAGTTGTCAAGTAGACTGACACACCACCTACATGCATTCAAATGTCAAATAGTTTTGTCTTTCTTGTGGAAGTTGTGCTGTCATTCGAATAAGAAAAAAGATGATTTACCGTAACATATCAAGAATCAGACAGGATATACGTCCATCAACCACCAGACAGTCAGTGTCACTTAACCAATTTCATTCCCGATCAATGAATTGGTTCATTTTTGATTCTGTACATACTTTTATACGAAAATGCATATTCTCTTGTCAAATGAATATAATGAGTTGAATTACAAGTAATCAGGACGTGTGATCCTTTCTATGCAGGTAAGAAAAAGACAATCTAGACCTACCTGCTTAAGATTACTAAGCCTAAGAGTTCCCATAATAGTGCTATCAAGTACCTAACACAAAGTAGGTACTCGTAGCACTGTCACAAAATTACTCACAATGATGATTTTTAGCACAGGGTGAAAAAGTAAAAGATCAGAATTTTTCGTGAAACCGCCAAATAGTACCATTTCAATCAGTAACTTCTTCAGCCACTATGCCTTCATTATAGCAGTCAAACTCATTCAAATGCATGAGCATATATCATAATTTTGGCCAGTATCCTCCCGCAGCACTTTCACTGTGTTGGCTTCTAAAAGCTGAGCAGAAGGCTTGATGTAATAAATGATTACCACTTCCAAAACCGAACTGGATACACTGGAACAACCGTACAAATGCTTACAACCTCCCAAAACATCAATATACTCTCATCACAGTCCTGAGATAGATATATATCAAAGAAAAATGTTAGTACCCTAATGAAAGTAATGTAACTGGGCAGGATAATCTGCAATTTTCAGTTGAATTATTACCACTTTATGAGAAGTGCAAAGATAGACAATAGATCAAAAGTCAACAAGTAATCTTAACAGAAGAAAAGAGCATTTCAGTTATTAGCCATTATTTCATCTTCTATCGTATAACGCTAGATATTAAGGATCTAAGCATCTATAATAAGGTCCGATATGATTTATTGGTATGTGAAATCTCATTAAGCAAAATGAAGAGAGTTTGAAATGAAAAACCAAGTAGCTCAAAAATAATTACCTCATGATGCAGTTTCCATATATTCAACCATATTAAGCATCCTGTCCATATATCTAACAAGGCCACAAGACTCGGAGCTGTTACTTCAATGCACTACGCATCCCATGAGCCTGCCAAGGAAGAATGTAAGATTTTCCAGGGTATAAGATATAAGGAAAGTACCTAACAAGACCTTCTCAAGTGAAGAAAGGAAGACGAAAGAAAGAAAGAAATGTCGAGAAATCATTTGTTTAGTAAGGAGAGTCGTAGGACAGTTAAAAGGGATTAGATCTCTGTTCTTTTCAAAACCTGCTATGCCCTTTTTATTTCTATTTCTGGAAGAGATGATCGAAACCTATTATTTAAAAGACCCATGTAACAACTGTCAAGAAATTGGTTGCAGAGAGCAACAATATATAAAACTCACAATTACTAAAGGTCACAAGGCAAAATTGATTTTGTGAGTCAACAAAATATAAGGATAATAATACAGGAAAAATTTCTTATACCTATATTATCTCACCATTAAGCACATATTAACCATTGCTCAAGAGCTCTGAACAATGTGGGGAGAACTGGCTGCAGAAATACAAGAGATTGAAGCAGCAACACTTTGGAAACATATTTAAGCAAACATTCAGATAAAAATACATCTACCAAAGACCAGCATCACTGCATTTAGCGCAGGAAGACCCTCAAAGTGAATAAGATTGTGAAAGTACTTTAAGACCCACAATGAATAAGATCGCGAAAGTATTTAAGATCTTCCAAGAGAAAAAAGATTGCAGGACTTTCCTGTTTAAGAAAGATGATCGGCTTCTACCAAACCTAGGGCTCTAATAATAAGACCTTTATCTTCGCTCAAAGATTGCAGATACTTCTTAATTTCTCGATCATTCACAATGTCGTCATAACCAAATTATACAGATGGTACATTTCTTTAAAAAACTGAAAAATTGATAATGAAGAGCAAGGGTAGAACTCATATAGTCATTCAGCTAGTTGCGCACGTCTTTGTATTCCCATGGCTCTCCACATTCCATCAATCACGTATTTGCATGAAAGGCTATTTGGTGCAAATCCTAATTTCGCCATCCTATCTTGGAATCCCATTGATTTAACAGGATCCCCTTCTTCGGAGAGTAGCCTAAGAATAGTGTTATAACATTCTGCATCAAAGATTTGAAATTCCTCGGCGAAGAATTTCAACAGTAACTCCGCTTCAAAGAGAATTTTCTCCTTGCACAGCCCATTAATCAAAATTCTGCAAATTTCTTCATCTGGTGGCAAACCCAACTCAGCCATCTCTTGCATCAAGATCTGAGCTTCCTTACTTCTGCTTAATCCACACAAACTTCTAATAATAGCTCTATATGCAGTCAAATTAGGCTTCATAGTCTTTGATGCCATCTCCACTTTCAGCTCTAGTGCTTCGTTTACAAAGTTGCCTCGACAAAGGGAATCTATCAACTCATTATAGATTTCCTCACTTGGCATGTAACCATTATGACTCATCCGATCAGATAGAGACTTTGCCGCAAATGGCCTATTCTCCTTGCACAAAGCAAGGATCAAATAACAATAAACATCATGAGAAATCATAATCTTAAAACGAGTAAGTTCCATAACAAGATTCAACGCGGAAATCAACCTATCCTGACTCTGATACCCTTTTATAAGCATAAAACAAGTAAAATTATCCGGGCCAACCCCACTTTCGATCATGTTGAACAACAAGGATCTCGCCTCTTGCATCATCCCCTCTTTACAGTATCCACATACAAGTGTGCTATATGAAAATACATCTGGCTTGACGCCTCTATTAACCATAACATGGAACAAACGATGAGCATCTCTCACGCTGCCTCCCTTACAAAGGCCATTTATCATGGCTGTGTACGTGATCAAATCTGGATTTACGCCTCTAATGTACATAATATTATACAAACGAACAGCATCCTTCAATTTCCCTGTCTTGCAATACCTATCAATAAGCATATTATACGTCACGATATCAGGGTCAAACCCGTCTTCGTCCATTCTGTCCAAGAATTCATTCACCTTATCCACATCCCCCTCCTTGCACAACAGATGAGTCAATATATTGAATGTGCAAGCATTCGGATACACCCCAATTATCTCCATCTCTCTATATATCTCCCAACATATAACCCCACAATCCACCCTCGCAAGCCCATTCAAAAGACAATTCACAGCAATGACACTCGGAACAAACCCAAGCTTCACAATCTTTCTATAAACTCGAAAACTCTCCTTAACCTTACCCTTACTAAGATAAGCTTTAATAAGCAAGTCAAACACGACAGGATCCCAATTGCACACGTTCGTACACGACAAAAGCGTCTTACACACGTCTTCCTTCCCGTTCGACTCCACTAATTCCGACAGTAAATTCATCGATAACTTATATTTTTTCGACCATGCCAGAATGTGAACCAATATACAGTAATTCTGTGCATTTAGCTTGATTGGTAAGTGACCCTTTACCCATTTAAAGAATGTAAGGGCTGTAGATGCATCAGACTGGCACCTCAACAAAACCCTGGATAATTCATGGCTTGTGAAATGACTGAACAGCCCTTGGTGTTGGAGATAAGACCAAAAGGTGCGATCTTTCTGCTTGATGGAGGAGCTTAGGACAGTGACGAGGTTGTTGGGGTTTAGGGTTTCAGGGAGGAAATTGTAAAGTGGGTTTGATATGGGTTTTTTGTCATTTTCTTCACTGAATATTTGCAGCGCAGATTGTGAGCTTGAGTGATATCTGAGTTTGAAAATCAGTTGTGATGGTGAAGGGGAAAGGGTTATGGATTTCAGTTTCATAGCTTTAATCAGAAATTACCTGCGAATGAAGAGATATGATGCAATGCCATAGCTAAGGTTGCAGAATCGCTTACAATGTCGAAAAATTGAGAGAAAATGGTGGGGAAGAAGGAAGGAAAAAAAAAAAAAAAAAAAAAAAAAGACAATTTTGATCTTTTAAAGTTGGCACGATTTTGATTTTAGGCCCATCGATTTTGGTCATCTATGTTGTGTTGACTTTTGAGTTCGATTTTGGTATCTGGTAGACAATATATTAAAATAACAAAAGTAAAACCCCCTAAATTAGTTTACATTTTCTTAAATAATTATTTATAATAATAAAAATAAATCATAATAGAAAGTCGTGGTATTGATGTTAGACTATACATGCTAAAACTGACTTTGTGATTGTGATTACTTAACGAGAGAATTCATACACAATATTTTGATCACACCAATACACATCTTTGAATGTGAGCCTAGTTATAACACTAACAGATGGTGAATTAGACTACACACTTAAATATTGTTCTAAAGGAGGTGACGACCGGATTGTTCAAGCTAACACTCTGGTTAATTAGAGAGTTGAGGATTTATAGTGCAAATAACTCTGATTATAGGTCACGGGTCCACTAAACACGTAAGAATTCAACAAAATTCCAAAAATTAAGTTAACGTAAGTGATTTGTCTATCAACTACTAAGTGAATCTGTACTCTATAGCAAAATCGACCTCTAAACACATTTGTCATAACCAAATCAATCATATCTAGTTTTGTCTTCA
Source organism: Linaria vulgaris (assembly GCA_948329865.1). Taxonomy (NCBI): domain Eukaryota; kingdom Viridiplantae; phylum Streptophyta; class Magnoliopsida; order Lamiales; family Plantaginaceae; genus Linaria; species Linaria vulgaris. Next base: position 84,014,418 of record OX415253.1, read on the forward strand.
AGATTAGTTAACAATTAGTATTAGTTTCGTAGTTAACTCCACAACCCTTCGTTATTCACATCTTGCAATTTTACTGGTTTGTGTTTTGTAGTTTGAAGTCGATTCGGAGCAAACGAGGCATAATAAGGGTGAATTGAGCATAGAAACAAAGCAAAGGTCAAGACGAACATTTCAGAGGAGTTCGTCGACATAATTAAGATGTCGCCAGACAACGCAGCGCGTCCAACGCCACTACTACAGCACGACGCGACATGTAGGCAGCCGACATCATGACCAACGCCAGAGGAGCAAACCGGCATATGACAAATACGCGGTTGTGAGTTGTGACTTAAATCTAGGGTAACACACTTACAAGAGAAAAACTATAAAATGAGAGGCCTAGCCACCACATAAATAATTGTGAAAATACCATTTCTAGAGCAAAAACGCACATCATAATTCATCCATTCATTCATAGCGATCATAGTTTAGGAGAAAGGCGATTAAAACAAAACCATAATCATCTAGAGCTAAGCCAAGAAGAATCAAGAAGAAGACGCACCAATATCTCACCGAGATCAATGGTTTAATCTCATCTTTATATTTTTATGATGTTCACGATGAATTACTGTTTTGAATCTTTGATTAAGACTCAAGGGTAGCTAATTTACATTGTGTATGTGATAGGATGTAGTTATCCTATGATGCACCTTGAACCTGTTTTTTTTTTTTATTAAAGTCGAGTTTTGTTGGATCTTGTTTGTTTCACATGCTATATGATAAGATTAGCACGTTCGATTTTTTGAGAAGCCAAAGTAGCGACGTTGAAGTATCATGTAATATTGAGATTATGCATAGAATGATTGGTAACACAACACTGCATAGTAGATCACGCGAAAAAAATATCTAAAGTCCAAACCTTCACCACTAGCGTGTCACGAGGAATTTGGATTAGTCACCAACTCTAGTTCTTTCCTAGAACTCTATATGGATTCTTGACACGGTGAACTTCGGAAAGGTCGATCTACCTAACTGCTTAAGCAACTAAGGGACTAGAGAATTCTTTAGGTACCGCGAAAGCGAGCATACATTTTCACCGTAAACTAAGAACAAAACAAGAACTCTCCCCCCTCCTCCCCCATATATGTCTATATATATTGTCAAGGGCTTAGAATTATAATTATATAGAATGTTGCATATGATAATTGAATAATCATTGTACCACAACATACTTTTTATTCAATGGGGGATCTAAGCCCCCCGCCCCAAGTAAAAAAAAAACATACAATAATTTTTTTTTCTTGAATTAGTTTAGTACAACTTTATCAACATATTTTGCATCTAACTATTATAAATTGGACTCTAGGTTTTTTTCTTTGTAAATTATAATGCATGCATTATTTCATTAATAGAAAAATCCCTTGGTATATTCTTGAGATTGAAATTAGACTTATAATATTTAATTTATTGATTTCTAGGTGAAAGAGCAATCATGCAACAATATCAATTATTTAATTGTTCTTAATACCTATGTCTAAGTGATCTTGCATTATATGATACTTGTAAATTTGCATTAATTCATATTGATATAACTTACAAAAGAAGCAAAAGTTTTCATTTGAGCAAAAATAATCTTTACAAACCTGTTATTACTTTAACAAATCAGGGCAGGTTGGGGGTGCAACGGCACACACATGCAACCCTTGCCCCTGACCCTGCCCTGATTTTGACTGTGTATAAAATAATTTTGTATGCTTGTTTTTTTTTATTTGATAATAAAAAACATATGGAGAGCAACTCTTTCTAAATATTAGGTCACGTGAAGAATGAAAGGAAAGAATTTTAATTAATTGCCAACTACGTGTGTTGCATAATAAGTAAGAATAATTTCGATAATATGCCCGATTATTGTTAGGTGTGATAAATATTATAGTTCACAAATATGCTAAAAGAAATCTACCATTAACATTTGCAAATTTTATCGTTTGACAAAAAGCACTACCAATATAAGAGAAAAAAATAACAATATTTCCAATTCAAATGGCGGAGACGTCTAGGTAGAAGTTGTTGAAAAATTTAAAATTAGGTCCGGGAATCGAGTTTATGCAGCCGAATTTAGGCCGGATTTTGAGCGGGGTCCCACTTGTTATTTTATCGAGTTCAAGAAAACATCAAGCTAAGTGGGATCCGCTCAAAATCCGGCCTAAATTCGACAGCATAAACCCGATTTCTGGACCTAATTTTTCAACAACTTCTACCTCGATGACTCCGCTAATTGCATTGAAAATATTGTTGTTATCTTTTTTCTCTTTTATTAGGGGGTGCATTTTGTTAAATTTGCAAATGTTAATTGTAGATCCTTTTTAGCATATTTGTGAACTATAACATTTATCTTACCCAAGTTCACATTATAAACCTTTTTATGTTAATATAACATATAAAAGTAAAAAAAATAAATACATACTAATTCAGCTAGAGTTCAGTGTTGTCACTTACAAGCTACAACTCACATTTCATACCACCTGCAAAATATAAACCCTTCATCAGAGTTTTTGGGAAGAAGAAAAACGTTGTGTGTATGTATGTGTGTGCTGTTACCGCACACATGATGACTAGTAGAGGGAGAAATGGTGGGAATGAGAAAGATCAACGGTCGACAAGAAACAGGGTAAGCCATAATTGTTGCATTTCGAAGCTTCCAAACGATATATTACATGATATCTTTTTCAGAATTCCAACCAAGGGTGTTTCGCTATGTAAATGTGTTTGTCCAGCATGGAATAGCCTCCTTTCTGAACCTATTTTCACCCAAAAATACGCGATAGAATCGCCCTTTAGCTCACTTCTATACTGCATCGATCGCTGTACAGGTCGTTCAGCTCCTCCTAACTTGGAATTGCTTGAGATTTCTGAGAATGGGGATATGATACGGTCGCGCATTATGTTGAAACTACCTCATCGTTTTCGCGGCTTGCCAATGTTCTTTATTGGCTTGTGCAATGGCCTTCTCTGTGTGAAACTATATTTGGATGGGTTTCCCGTTGTTTATGTTACCAATCCGATTTCACGAGAGGGTATTGAACTTCCTAGATATCGTGATATTCCAAATGGCAACTGGAGCAAAGATTTCAAATTTGGTTTTAGTCCAACTACAAATGAATACAAGGTATTGAGAATTGCATTAAAACCGGACGTGGGTACTGATGGTTACAATGTAGGAGAGTTTGAGATTATCACTGTCGGGGTTGATGATAGGTGGAGAAGTATTCCAGATTCCTTCACAACCCTGCCAATGAAGTCCAAGTTTGTTGCTCTTAATGGGTTCTTTCACTGGATTCACTAGGATAAAGGTCCAGACGTGGTATCCACCTTTGATCTTGCCGAAGAGAAATTTGGCCAAATTTCGATACCTCCTAGCTTGTTGCTAGTTTCTGAGCCAGTGCATTTGGCTATATTTGGTAATGAGATTGGTTTGGTTGACTTTTCTGTGCGCTATCAAGTTTCTATTTGGACAATGAAAAAGTATTCGGTCGTAGAGTCCTGGACCAAAGTTGTCATATTGAATTGCTCGTTACCGCTTAACATGCGTACAGGCGCCTTCGTTACAGTTGCTGCATTACAAAATGGTGATATACTTTTTCAAGGTTGTGCAACCGATCTTATCTACTGTAATCTTGAGGAGAGTAGATGCACAATGCTCCATCCTAAACATGTTGTGATGAGAGATCCATCGCGTTGTATATTCAGATATACTCCAAGCTTTTCGACGCGTGCTGAACTCATACCTGAAAGGGAAGAATGCCTTTTGTCGTGTGCTGAAGTGATAATGAGAAAAAGGCGACGTATTCAGAGGATTAGGCTTCAATGAATTTTCAAGCATGAGCTCTGATACTCTCTTCTGGTAACACTTCATTTTAACTATTCAGGGTATAGTTTTATGTTTTCGTACGCCTGTATTGATTCTTGGTGTGTGAGGGTGTGTGTTTTCTTACGTGAACATGTCTTCTAACTGCCGGAACCTAGAAGTGTTTTCGATTTTGAACTTGTGAACGCTGCTTGGTTTTGTTACAAATTGTCTTGTTTATTTATATCCATGCTACCATAGGTGCTTTCCATGTGTAAGCCGTTGCCTCAATAATTACAGAGAAATTTGTGATATATGACAATAGTTGGAAGGCATGTATAACAGAGAAAATGCCATCAGGACATTTAAGCACACATTAATATAAGATATTTTTCATGTACGTTAACGATATCAGGCCATTTATGCAGCTGTATTAAGAAACTAATAAAGTCGAATGATCAGAAGATAAACGAAATCTTAACAAGCGAGACATAGTAAATATTGAATATCTTTTCCTGAAGCAAACAAAGTTCATGAAATCTCAATTCTAGATAGTTCATACCTAAACTAAGATCTAAAATTAAGATCATCGTGTTTTGATTTTGCAATTTTGACTAGTACAGTAGTACATCACAGTAGAGCTTTGGTAGTTTCAAAGGTTTGGTATGGTTGCTCCTGTTGTTGAGGTTCCAATTTTCTGACTGTTTCCTTTTGGTTATTCTTGTGTTGTTTGCATCTGTTAATCTGTTAATGCAAAGAATAACATATTCATGACCCTGATTAGGCTTTAATTCCTCAAGCTATATATTGTCTTGTTCATGACACTGTACTATCGGATGACATTGATATTTCAATTTTCCTCCACTGTAATGTCTCCTGTTAGAATTATATCATCTACATAAACACAAAGAGCTGTGAAGGAATTGTTAGTTTTCTTAGTGAAGAGAGAACTGTCAGAGACACTTTGTCTATAACCATATGCAAGAAGGCATGTAGTGAGCTTATTGTACCACTGTCTGCTGGCTTGTTTTAAGCCATACAAACTCTTCTTCAATAAGCATACTCTTGAATCAGTTTGTTTGCAGTACCCTGGAGGTGGCTTCATATAAATCACCTCATCTAAATCTCCATGAAGGAATGCATTATTTACATCAAGTTGATGTAAGAACCAGTTCCTAGAAGCAGCAAGGGCAAGAAGAATTCTAACAGTGGTTAGTTTAGCAACTGGACTGAAAGTGTCAAAATAGTCTAACCCCTCTTCCTGAGTGTATCCCTTGGCCACTAATCTAGCTTTGTATCTCTCCACTGTGCCATCAGCTTTTAACTTCACTTTGTATACCCATTTGCAGCCAATGCAGTTAGGGGTGGGTAATCGAAGATTCGATTAGGGTACCCGATTTTTCGGGTAGGGTACCCATATATTCGGGTAGGGTAAAACCCCTACCCGATACACTATCAATTTTTGGGGTACCCGATTCAAATCGGGTACCCTAACTTTCGGGTACCCCAAACTTCGAGTTTGGGGTACCCGAATTTCATCCAGTGGCCGAAAAATGGCCACTGGATGACCGGTTACCCGATACCCGATCGGGTAGGGTACCCCAAAAGTCTGGTAGGGTACCCCAAACCTTGGGGTACCCTACCCCAAATTTTGGGGTAGGGTACCCCAAAATTCGGGTAGGGTACCCCAAACTTTGGGGTACCCAAAATCTGTCCAGATAAATTTTTTTTTTTTTTTTTTTTTTATAATCAGGTATTCGGGTACCCTAATTTTTTCGAAATCCCTACCCGAACCCGTACCCGAAATACCCTAATCTATTAGGGTACCCGAAAGTTCGGGTAAGGTTCGGGTATTAATACCCGAAATTCGGGTAAAACCCGACCGGGTAGGGTAGGATACCCAAATTTCGGGTTTACTTACCCACCCCTAAATGCAGTGCTGACCTTCTGGTAAGGAAGTGAGCTCCCATGTGTTGGTCTTTTCCAGAGCAGCAATCTCATTTCTCATTGCATTTTGCCATTCAGGATGACCCTTAGCTTGAGTATATGTCCTGGGCTCAGATATAGCAGAGACATTACATGTGAAAGCTTTATGTTTATCAGTAAGTCTATCAGTGGAGAGAAATGATTCAATAGGATATTTAGTCAAAAACTGATTGGAAGCAGTAGTACAGTTTGCCTTATGAAGTGACTTAGGCAAATTACAATCATAAATCTTCAAATATGAGGGATTATTGATGCTTCTAGTGGATCTCCTTGCTGGAGCACTCTCAGCTGGAGCAAGCACTGTGGTTTCTGGAGCTGAAGGGACCTCAGTTTCTGTTGGAGTAGTGTGATTTCCTCCTTCATCTGCTGGTACAAGAGTTGACTGAGGAAGTGGTGAATATTGAACAGAGTAATTGTTGTCTGCATCACTGGAATCATCTGGTGTGCTGGGCAAATCATTCATGGAATCAGAAATAGAGAATGCAGGTTGATGATCAATCTGGCTATCAGCAGGAGGAACCTGTATAGAAACTGTAGTAGGTCTGATAAAAGTGTCAGTGCAAAATCTATTTTGAGGTTCAGAATCTGTTGCAGGAGGGGCTAGTTCAGGTGGCTTATTCTTTAGAGGGAAAATGGTTTCATGGAATATGACATTCCTAGAAACAAATATCTGTTTAGTCGTAAGATTTAAGAGCACAAAAGCTTTAGTTCCTTTAGGGTAGCCAATGAAAATACATTGAATGGCTCTAGGATCAAATTTATGTCTGTTTTGTTGAAGAGTGGAAGCATAACAAAGGCAACCAAAACTCCTTAACAATGTATAGTCAGGGGGCTTTTTATATAGCCTAAAATAGGGAGTATCATTGTTAATAGTTCTAGAAGGGAGTCTATTTATAAGATAACTAGCAGTGACAATACAGTTACTCCAGAATTTGAGAGGTAAGCCTTAATGAAATTTGAAGGCTCTTGCTACTTGTAGGAGGTGCTGATGTTTCCTCTCTACAAGTCCATTTTGCTGTGGAGTCTCCACACAGCTGGTTTGATGTTCTATGCCCCTGGACTCATAGAATCCTTTGAGTAAGAACTCAGTGCCATTATCAGTCCTGATGGCTTTAATATTAACCTGAAACTGAGTTAGAACAACACTATTGTTAACTCTAAAAATAAAATAAAGAATATTACTCCTACTCGGAGAAAGCAATATATGGACAATACTATTGTCACGAGTACTTCCGATGAGACGTGCCTATAAAGAGAAACCCCTCGGAGGATTGCCCTACCTTTCGGTCACTGACCCGAAAAGGTTTACAAGAGCACACGAGGAGGAACATAAGTGTCCTTTGGAAAGTCAAACGGTGAATAAAAAACAGATATCAGCACGGCATCGGAAAAAGAGCAAACCCCGATGGACTCGTACGACTCCGATATCCACCAATGCGCCAAGAGGGACCACAACGGACCCCGAGTCCCACGAACTTACAAGAAAACTTCCTTGCTGAACACTCCTCAATCTGAACTGCCCTCGGACCATCACCCGAGGACCCATTCTCAGAGAAAAATCAGAAGTGAATAACAGAGTGCCCAGATAACATATTCCGAGGACTTAGATGAAAAAATACCATTTCAAAAGGAGCAAATCCAGCCCTCGGAGATCATATTGAACCCTCGGAGATCATACCACGCCCTCGGAGATCAAATTATGCCCTCGGAGATTACTCCTGATCATTGAAGAACGGACCCGAATCAAGAAAGAGAAATAGAGTCCCTCGGAAGAATAGCTCTACCACAACAATCGTACCTCAAAAGCCCTCGGAAATATCAGAAGACACAAAGACCAATCCAGTCAGCGCCTAGTAGATAAGAGATAAACATTATCCTAATTTTCACACCTGTATCAGGGAAACAACAACACCTGTCCTTATCAAAACACATGCACAATGACACCTGCCCCTACCAAAGTCTATATAAAGAGAGGTAATCAGCAGAAAGAAAGGACAACTTAACAACTTAAATTAACTTAGCTTACTAAATATAACTGGGTACTCATGTACACAGAAAGAGAGGAGGAAAAGTTCAGTGAATAAAGGAAGGGAATATTCTTGCAAATATTGTTATCATTTCCACCTATCATTATCTCTGAATCACGGACAGGGCGTTCTAACCCAAATAAATATCTTCCGTTAAATAGGGAATAATTCCAAACCCGTTAACAAAGTGGCGCCGTCTGTGGGAACGCCATAACATCTGTCCTCGAGAGAATTCAGCAGACGCCAGCTAGGATGGATGATCTTTTCGAAAGTGACAACCTTCCTTTCTCGAACAGCGACTCAGAAGAAACTTTGTCCAATTACGAATCAGGTACTAGAGTATTAATATTCCCCGATCTGTTTATGAAAGACTTATAGATGTTGCACGAACACCCCGGAGGGGTGAACCTTTCAGACATATGTCCTCAATACTCCCCGAGACCAGGAATTTCCCCTCGGAAGGAGACGCACCTCCAATGGCGTGGGACCCAAATTCGAATCCGTGGCAACAGGTACCCCGACAAACGCCTCGAAGGTATGTATGTCATGAAAGAACTCCAGTGAGGGGTCGGGAAGAAATTTCTCGCCCCTCGGAGTATCGAGGAGAGGTTGAACATTCCTTATGGGGAATGATGGATGATTTACGAAAAGAATTAAGTGACCTCAAGAAGACCATGGTCCCTGAGGAGGATCCTACATTCAAGACCACTCCTTTCATTCCCGAAATCGCTTCAGCTTCTATCCCCTCGGGGATGCGACCTGTCAATATCCCGTTATATACCGGAGAAGCTGACGGAAGGGACCCGCAGGATCACATCCATCAATATCTGGCCGGAATGGACCCCTCTTCTGCCCCTGACCACGTGTTATGCCGCGTATTTCCTGTTACCCTCGGAGGGCGGGCCCAAGCCTGGTTTACTCACCTTCCACCTTGTTCCATTACGAGTTTTGATCGATTAGCCCATTTGTTCGTACGACAATTCGCCTGCAATCGAAGGTACCCTAAATCTGCCACACACCTTTTCACTATTAAACAGAAAAAAGGATGAATCCTTACGAGAGTATATAAAGCGCTTCACGGATGAAGCACTCGATGTTCCCAATGTAAGTCCGACCATCATGGCGGACATATTAACTCAGGGACTCCGAACGGGGGATTTCTTTAGATACCTTATGGGAAATCGGATCACGGACATGAATGAACTAATGCAAAAGGCAGAAATCCACATCTTGATGGAAGAGGCCGAAGGAACAAAGAAGCAAATGGAGCAGGAGGATAATGAACACCTAGAGCGCGTCGAGAAAGAAGCAAAGACCAAAGAAAAGAATAAGGAAGGAAAACCTCCTCAGCGCAAGGACGAAGGAGGAGTGGTTAAGAAATTTCTCTGACCCGTGCACCTGCCTCCGATGACTGTTATCCCACCAGAAGTGCTCAATATAATGAGGGGTAGCAACGAGTTACACTGGCCCAAGCCAACTAAATTCCCTAACCGAGACAAGGACACTGGGAAATATTGTAAGTACCATAAAACTTACGGACACACTACGGAAGAATGCACTACCCTTCGTTTGGAGGTGCTCCGCCTGTTAGAAATAGGGTATTTGAAGAATTACCTCAAGGAAAATAACCCCGAGGAGCCCAAGGCACATGTTTGGAAGAGATCACGAAGAGAGAAAGAGGAACAAGAAAGGGAAGAAAGGATGCCTAGTCGGAAGTTACGAGAAGGGACAACTGGACGCCTCCGATACCAAGAGAGAATTAAAGACCGTCGGCAAAATTCACGAGAGAAAACGGCAGGGTATCAGAGTTTGCCTCCTCCACCTAACTCTTATAAAAGCAACCCCCCAACAGGAAGAACCATCAATATGATTGAAGGGGGTGAAATTTCTATGACACCTCAGGGTAAAAAGAAGAAATATCTGAAAGAAGCCCGACGAGCAGAACAATGATTGTCTGTCTGCTCCATTCAAAGATCAAATTTGCCTAGCATCACTTTCGGGCCCGAGGACCTTACAGACATAATATACCCTCACGAAGATCCATTGGTTATTTCTGCTGTCATCTACGGGTATGAAATCCAACGGATCCTTATAGATACGGGCAGCTCCGTAGATGTACTCTTCTTGCCTACCTATCTTGCTATGAGATTGAAACAAGAAACGTTGGAAACCGTTGAAGTCCCGTTAGTAGGATTCTCAGGGGAAGCCTGCCAAACCCTCGGAACGGTGACTCTTCCAATGTCATGGGGGAAGGGAGCCCTTCGAAGGACGAAACCTATCAAGTTTTGGGTAGTGGAGGCATCCTCACGAACGTATAATGTTATCTGCGGAAGACCATCCATTCGGGCCTTCGAGGCTATCCCCTCTACTTTACATCTTAAAGTGAAATTCCCCACTTCTTCGGGAATTGGAGAAGTCCGAGGAAGTCAGTCAAAAGCCAGAGAATGCTGCATGAATGCCATTCCCTCGGAAGAACCCTCACTCGGAAAGAGCAAAAAGTGTAAAACCGAGGAAACCCGAGTCCAACCTGTGGAAGAATTAAAGATGGTGGAATTAGTAGAAGGAAGCCCTGAGAAAGTAATCAAAATGGGTACCCACATGGCTTCGGCCATAGAAGGTCAACTGATCTCTCTCCTCAAACAGTTTCATCACCTCTTTGCACGGGAAGGTGGACCGCCCGGGCGAATCAGCAATAAGGTATGCCAACACTTTCTTAACGTAAAGCTCGGGGCTAAACTTGTCCAACAGAAGAAAAGGAAAATGGGACCCGAGCGCAACAAGATTATCCGCTCGGAAATACAACGCCTTCTTAGTTTGAAACAAATTCGAGAAGTCATTTATCCCGAATGGTTAGCTAATGTCGTGCTAGTACCCAAGCATGGAGGAAGATGGCGAATGTGTGTTGACTTTACCAACCTCAATGAAGCATGCCCAAAAGATTGTTATCCCTTACCGAGCATAGATCAGCTAGTTGATTCTACCGCAGGATGCGCGCTACTATCAACTTTAGATGGAGACCAAGGGTATAACCAAATCCCGATGGCGACTATTGACCAAGATAAGACCAGCTTCATCACAGATGCAGGCACATTTTGTTATCTAGTCATGCCCTTTGGGCTGAAGAACGCGGGAGCTACCTACCAAAGGTTAGTAAGTCTTATGTTCGCAGGACTTATTGGGAAATCAGTAGAGGTTTACGTAGATGATACTGTAGTTAAAAGTAACACTGCCGAAGAGCATCCCGAGGACCTACGGAAAGCGTTGGTCATTATGAACAACTTTGGTATGAAAGTTAACCCTCGAAAATGTTCCTTTGGTATCCGGGGAGGAAAGTTTTTGGGATTTATGGTTACGGAGAAGGGAATAGAGATAAACCCCGAGAAAGCAGAAGCTATCATGGGGTTACCTACCCCGAGGACGGTGAAAGATGTTCAAAAATTAACTGGAAGAATGGCCTCGTTGAGTCGGTTCGTCTCCAAGTCCGCAGACAAAGGGCTTCCCTTCTTCAAGATACTTCGGAATGTCAAGGAATTTCAGTGGACCCCCCAATGCGAGGAAGCTCTCGAAGAATTGAAAAGGTATATGTTGAAACCACCTTTGCTGGTAAAACCTATACCTCAAGAAGAGCTATTTCTGTATTTATCGATCGGAGAAGAGGCTGTTAGCACCGTCTTAGTCAAGGAACCGGACGGAGAACATCATCCGATATATTACGTCAGCAAAACTCTCCTCGGAGCCGAAACCAGATATACCCTAACTGAGAAACTCGTCCTAGCATTGGTTATTACGGCTCGAAAGCTACGTCCTTACTTTCTATCCCATCCAATTACCGTGCTAACTAAGCACCCTCTGAGGGCAATTCTTAATAAACCTGAATCATCAGGGAGATTGATAAAATGGGCCGTAGAGCTTACTGAATACAATATTTCCTATGCTCCGAGACCATCGATTAAAGCGCAAGTTTTGGCAGACTTTGTAACAGAACTTACGAGCATTGGATCCGAGGAGAAAGAACCACTGTGGCACGCATATGTAGATGGATCCTCGGTGAGTACACATGGGGGGGGGGGGCTGGAATAGTTTTTGTAAATCAAGAAGGAGAGGAAGAAAGACTCCACTTTGCAGTCAGAATAGATTACCCCCTCTCTAATAATGAAGCTGAATATGAAGCACTCCTTATCGGTATGAGACTAGCAAATGAAGGGGGAATGAAGAGAGTACTCCTCCATAGTGATTCCCAATTAATCGTCCAGCAAGTTAAAGGATCATATGAAGCAAAAGAAGAAAGAATGCAAGAGTACCTCCAAGTTGTTCGTCAAAGGTCTGAATGGTTTGAAGAATATGATATAGTTCAAATTCCCCGAAAAGAAAACCAAGAGGCGGACGCTTTATCCAAAATGGCTACTCAAACAGCCGCTGTACATACTCGGAAGATTACTCTACTTCATGTCAATGAATCTGAAAAGAGCGAAGGTCAAGAGGTGAATACCATTTCAGATCCCTCATCTAGCTGGGTGACTCCTATCAAGGCTTATTTGCAGAATCCCGAGGGATACTCCTCGGACAAGAATATTCAGCGAATAATGTTCAGAAAAACTCTCCGATACTTCCTCAAAGACGGGATACTCTTCCGAAGAACCTATTCATGTCCTCATGCTCGATTCCTTAATGAGGAGGAGGCCCAACTAGCTTTAGCAGAAACTCACGAGGGGGTATGCGGAAGCCATACCAGCAGCGAAAGCATAGTCGGACGCTTGATTCGACAGGGCTACTACTGGCCCACGATGGCCAAAGACAGCAAAAGCCATGCCGAAAGGTGTAAATCCTGCCAAGCTTACGCCCCTCGGACCCATCAACCCGCAGCTCCTTGGGAACCCCATCTGACCCCTTGCCCATTCTCCAAGTGGGGTATTGATATACTGGGACCCCTTATTCCTGACGCCGGTCAAAAGAAATTTCTACTAGTAGCCGTTGACTACTTCACCAAATGGGTGGAAGCGGAACCCCTGGCTAGAGTAACCGCAGGGGCTGTTATCAATTTTCTTTGGAGAAGTATTATTTATCGCTTTGGAATCCCTCGGAGTTTGGTAAGTAACAACGGTTTGCAGTTTATAGATCAAGGGTTACAAAAATGGTGCGATCATTGGGAAATAAAACACCGCTTTGCTTCAGTGGGATACCCTCAAGCAAATGGCCAAGTAGAAAGGACCAACAGAACCCTCTTGAAAAACATGAAGGCCCGGCTTGATTGGCACAAAGCCAAGTGGGTTGAAGAAATACCCGGGGTATTGTGGGCCTATCGGACCACGCAAAGCGTCGCTACGGGTGAAACCCCTTTCAGTCTATCCTACGGATGTGAAGCTGTCTTACCCTCGGAGGTCTCAATAGAAAGTTGGCGAGTGAAGGAATATGAGGAAGTAACCAACGACTCGAATCTAGCCCTCGCCCTTGATTTGCTCGAAGAAAAGAGAACCCGAGTAGCCCTCCGAATGGAAGAGTACAAGGCTCGGATGTCACGATATTACAATGCCAAGGTAAAACCCCGAACCTTTCAAGTTGGAGATTTAGTGATGAAACGAGTAGGGGCTTCCAAGAATGTGGGCAAATTAGATCCACGATGGGAAGGACCCTATAAGATAGTGGAAATTGTAGGGCCGACAACTTATCGTCTCGCCAACTCCGAGGAGGCAATACTTCGCAACACGTGGAACTCAAGCAACCTTAGAAAGTACTATGCTTAATGTAATAATCATACATGAATAAAAGAGTGTTCAGATACGAGGGGCTATAGTACAAAAGAAATTAGAGTTGTCCGACAAAATGATGGCTCTATATATGAGACATCGGGACAACCCGATAACATTAAAAACCCTCTGTATTATGAACTAAACTATATAACATTCATCTACAAGCTAAGTCCCTCCCATGGGACGCTTTCCCTCTCGGATAAGACGTCGGCGCTGCTCCTCGGAAAGAAAGATTGGGTCATCAAGGAACACAGTTCCGACTGCAGAATCTCTAATGGGTGAAGAAGGAAACTCTTCGGAGATCTGACGAATGTTGAGCTCAGGAAGAAGCAAGCCCGAGGGAAACTCCGGCAAAGCCTGTACGGCATCTTGGCACAATCTATAGCCTATATGCACTAAATCGCGCATCTCACCCCGAAGAGACTCACGAGGATTGGATGGACCCACCACTTCCAACACGGCCTGGACTCGGGCCATAATCACCTCTACTGCATGGGAACGAGTTATCCCTAGTAGCTGCTGACTCAGGGCATCTCTTTCCCTCGTAGCCTGCGTTAGTTGCTCCTCCGAGGACCGTATTTGGCTACGTAACTCCTCAAGACTCCTTCCTAAATTCAGTACACGGGCTCTTTCAAGCACTAATTGGCGTTCTAATTCCCACGCCTTATCCTTCTCGGATTGTAATGCATGGATATGAGTCTCCTGAGCGGACTCGTGAACTTCCTTCAAATGAGTTATCTCCACTTGAGCCTCCAAGAGACCTCGCTCTAACTCGTCCCGACGACGATATACTAAGCCTGGATCTGAAGAAGAACTTCCGTAAGACCCGAGAGCATCTAGCACCATATAAATCTGCTCGAAAAACAAAGCGAAGAGCATCAGACCGGACGACAGGTTAGTATTAAATAAAATGAATAAATACCTCACAGGTCTTTACAAGCTAAATCTTGGAGAACGGGTACCGAAAGGGTTTTTATCAGCTCACAATCTGTTACGTTCAATAAACCGCTGAGAAAGTTTCGGCAAAATCCCACCTCTGATCCAAGAAGAGAAACATCCTGACTATCCCCGGGGGGAAGAGTTCTCCCGAGGGAAGGGTGCTCCTCGGGCGGTGGTACATGAATACGATCAGGGATATCTTCCCGGGGCTGCAAGTCCTCTGTGCCAGGGGAGAGAAGATATTCCTCTAACACATTTACCACGGCAGAATTATGAGGAATAGGCTGTGACACTATGGGATTCGTGTGAAAGTCCATTTGAGAGAGAGCTGCTATCGAATCTGACGGCCCATGAGGAATTATATAACTGACTGGGGGGGCTGCTACAGGTTCCTCCTCCTCCGAGGAAATCTCAACCACGGCCTCATTCACGAGAGGAACGGAATTACCAACCTCCGCCATCCCGGGACTACCATGCAATGCTCTCCCAAGGAAAACGTCAGTAGAAGAGCCGAGGGAAAATGCTCCCATCTCCGCTCCTGCAAAAGATATCAGTAGAAAAACGGTCCGAGGACACCCATAAAGTTTACAAGTTAAAGAAGGGTTAGTAAAACTTACGAAAATGAAAGTTACTGTGAAGAGGACGAGAAGTAGGGGCACATCCCTCCACCCCCTATTGTAAACCTGCCAAAATCAGGGCCTCGGGGAAATCCAGTAGCCCAGATATGTCATAAGAACCAGAAAAAAGTCCCGAGTGAAGCAATACCTCCCTCACTTGCCCTTGTGTTTCAAGGTTGGGAGCAATATATCCCAGATCCCATCGGATGGGTACCCCCCACGATCTGGCTGACTGACCTCTCGGACGGACGAAGAAAAATCTCCGCCTCCAATCCCCTCTACAAGAGTGGGAACTGGATACAAGAGTGAAGGTATTTTCCTTGTCCCTATAGGTCAAGCTAAAAAAGGGAGTCCCCTCTGAGCAAGGTCGAAGGGTAAATATTGTTCCCACCCGATAAGGGGACATTGGAAGGTTTAAAAGCTCACTACGAAGGACGTACCCCACCAAATGGCTGTAGGAACTTGGTGTTAACTGACTCGGACACACCTGCCAATACCGAAAAAGTATTTGGAAAAAGGGGTGGAAAAACATCCGCAACCCACAACGCATATGTTCGGTATAAACGGTCATGTAACCCGAGGGGGGTGCGTAAGCCCTTTGGCCCGAAGAAGGCACTATTATGTCATAATCTTCGAAATCCAAGTTATAACCAGTGAAAAGAGATCTTACCGAGTTCTCACATTCCGTACTCATAGTGGATCCTACGCGTCCTCTACCTATCAATCTGGACGGGTTAAGAGGAATCAAATCGAACTCCGAAGACTCATCCGCCAAAGGGTATGGCTCCCTACCCATGAATATCTCCCTGATATGATTGATCCTACGTGAATTTGTAGATGGAAGCCTACGAGCCACCCCAAGAGAGGAACTAGCGCCAAGTGTCGCCGGATTTTCGGAGAGATTATCCCTCGGAGAGAAACTTTCACGAGAAATGGGAGGAACCCTTGATGATCCGGACGGACTCCGAGGGGTATCCTGAGAAGAACCACAAGACGAAACTGAACCACTTCTTCTATAATAAGGAGGCATCATCTTGTCAGGTAAGTATTATCCTCGTACTTGCAATTATGGACAAATTTGGAAGAAGATTAAAGACTAGCTATGATTATAAGATTAGAGATAGATGCATAATTGGTAAAGGGCCTAATTGCATATATACTCTTTAACTCTTGGTTAAAAGAAGAAGTTTAGACTCTTATTGTTAACCCTAAAAAATAAAATAGAGGAGATCACTCCTACTCGGGAAAAATAATATATGGACAATACTATTGTCACGAGTACGTCCAATGAGATGTACCTATAAAGAAAACCCCTCGGAGGATATATGGACAATACTATTGTCACGAGTACATCCAATGAGATGTACCTATAAAGAAAACCCCTCGGAGGATATATGGACAATACTATTGTCACGAGTACATCCAATGAGATGTACCTATAAAGAAAACCCCTCGGAGGATATATGGACAATACTATTGTCACGAGTACATCCAATGAGATGTACCTATAAAGAAAACCCCTCGGAGAATTGCCCTACCTCTCGGTCACTGACCCGAAAAGGTTTATAAAAGCATCCGAGGAGAAACGCAAGCGTCCCTTGGAAAGTCAAACGGTGAATGAAAAACAGATATCAACACGGCATCGGAAAAAGAGCAAACCCCGATGGACCCGTATGACTCCGATATCCACCAAATGCGCCAAGAGGGACCAAGAGGGACCCCGAGTCCTATGAACTTACAAGAAAACTTCCTTGCTGAACACTCCTCGGAAAAAGCAACACTCGGACTTATCCGAGAACACAATTTTGGAAGAAGTCAATACAGGAACACCCAGTGAATACAGTCCGAGCACTCTGGTGAAGAAATTTCACTCTCAGTAAAGCAAAAACAGCCCTCGGACACAAGATCACAGTCCTCGGAAGTCATACCAAGTCCTCGGAGACCATGTTTCCACTCTCAGAGATCACTCCTGACTGTTGAAGAAAATACCCGAATCAAGAAGGAAAAACAAAAGCCCTCGGAAGAATAGCTCTATCAAAAACAGTCTACATCAGAAGCCCTCGGAGATATCAGAAGACACAAAAGCTAATCTAGTCAGCACTTAGTAGATAAACGATAAACATTATCCTAATTTTTACACCTGTATCAAGGTAACAACAACACCTGTCCTTATCAAAACACATGCACAATGACACCTACCCCTACCAAAGTCTATATAAAGGGAGGTGATCAGTAAGATAAAAAGAGGAGAAAAAAAGCTGAAACAATTAAGCTTACTTACTGCAATCTATCACTCAAATACATAAGATAAAAAGAGGAGGAAATGTTCAGTGAATAAAGGAGGGGAATATTCTTGCAATTAATCTCAGTGTGTCCATCTCGCGTTGCCTTTGAATCACGGACAGGACGTTTCGACCCAAATAAATATCTTCCGTTAAATAGGGAATAATTCCAAACCCGTTAACAAAGTGGCGCCGTCTGTGGGAACGTCACAGCATCTGTCTTCGAGAGAATTCAGGCACACGTCAGCTAGGATGGATGGTCTTTTCGAAAATGACAACCTTCCTGTCCTGAACAATGACTCAGAAGAAACTTTGTCCAATTATGAATCAGGTACAAGAGATTTTATTAGTATTCCCCGATCTGTTTATGAAAGACTTATATATGCTGAAAGAACACCCTGGAGGGATGATCCCCCCGTACGTACGTCCCCTGTTCTATCCGAGAACGAAGATCTCCCCTCGGAAGAAGATGGACCTCCGAGGACATGGAACCCAAATTGGAATCCTTGGCGACAGACACCCCGACAAAGTCCTCGAAGACATGTATGTCGTGAAAGGACTCCTGTGAGGGGTCCGGTAGGAATTTCTCGCCCTTCAGAGTATCGAGGAGAGGTTGAACGTTCCTTATGGGGAATGATGGATGATTTACGAAAAGAGTTAGGTGATCTCAAGAAAGCCATGGCTCCCGAGGAAGATCCTACGTTCAAGACCTCTCCTTTCATTCCCGAGATTGCTTCAGCTTCTATCCCCTCGGGGATGCGACCTGTTAATATCTCGCTATATACCGGGGAAGCTGATGGAAGGGACCCACAAGATCACGTCCATCAATACCTGGCAGGAATGGACCTCTCTTCCGCTCCTGATCAGGTGTTATGCCGCGTATTCCCTGTTACCCTTGGAGGGCGGGCTCAAGCCTGGTTTACTCATCTTCCACCTTGTTCCATCACGAGCTTTGACCGATTAGCTCATTTGTTTGTACGACAATTCGCCTGCAACCGAAGGTACCCTAAATCTGCTACGCATCTTTTTACTATCAAACAGAAGAAGGACGAATCCTTACGAGAATATATAAAGCGCTTCACGGATGAAGCACTCGATGTTCCAAATGTTAGCCCGACCATTATGGCAGACATATTAACTCAGGGACTCCGAGCGGGGGATTTCTTTAGATACCTTATGGGAAATCGTATTACGGATATGAATGAGTTAATGCAAAAGGCGGAAGTACATATTTTGATGGAAGAAGCCGAGGGAACAAAGAAGCAGATGGAGCAGGAGGATAGTGAACACTTAGAGCGTGCTGAGAAAGAAGCAAAGGTCAAAGAAAAAAGTAAGGAAGGAAAACCTCCTCAACGCAAAGATGAAGGGGGAGTGGTTAAGAAATTCCTCCGACCCGTACACTTACCTCCGATGACTGTTACTCCACCAGAAGTGCTCAACATAATGAGGGGTAGCAACGAGTTGCACTGGCCCAGACCGACTAAATTTCCTAACCGAGACAAGGATACTGGAAAGTATTGTAAGTACCATAAAACTTACGGGCACATTACGGAAGAATGTACTACCCTTCGTTTAGAGGTGCTTCGCCTATTGGAGATAGGGTACTTGAAGAACTACCTTAAGGAAAATAACCCTGAAGAGCCCAAGGCCAATGTTTGGAAGAGATCACGAAGGGAAGAGGAAGAGCAAGAAAGGGAAGAAAGGACGCCTAGCCGGAAGTCACGAGAGGGGACCACTAGACGCCTCCGACTCCGAGAGAGAAGTAAGGACCGCCGGCGAAGTTCGAGAGAGAAAACGGCAGGGTATCAGAGTTTGCCTCCTCCACCTAACTCTTACAAAGACAATCCCCCAACAGGGAGAACCATCAATATGATAGAAGGGGGTGAAATCTCCATGGCACCTCAGGGCAAAAAGAAGAAATATTTGAAAGAAGCCCGACGAGCAGAGCAAGGATTAGCTGTCTGCTCCATTCAAGGGTCACAACTGCCTAGTATCACTTTCGGACCCGAGGACCTTACAGATGTAATATACCCTCATGAAGATCCCTTGGTTATATCTGCCGTCATCTACGGGTATGAAATCCAACGTATCCTCATAGATACGGGCAGCTCTGTGGATGTACTATTCCTACCGACCTATCTCGCTATGAGATTGAAACAAGAAACGTTGGAAACCGCGGAGGTCCCCTTAGTAGGATTCACCGGGGAAGCATGCCAAACCCTCGGAACTATTACTCTCCCAATGTCATGGGGGAAAGGAGCCCTTCGAAGAACGGAATCTATTAAGTTTTGGGTAGTGGAGGCTTCTTCGCGAGCGTATAATGTGATCTGCGGAAGACCATCTATTCGGGCCTTTGAGGCAATTCCTTCTACTTTGCATCTTAAAGTGAAATTCCCCACCTCCTCGGGAATCGGAGAAGTTCGAGGAAGTCAGTCAAAAGCTAGAGAATGCTGCATGAATGCCATCCCCTCAGAAGAGGACGGACCTTCACTTGGAAATAACAAAAAGTGTAGAACCGAGGAAACACGAGTCCAGCCTGTGGAAGAATTAAAAATGGTGGAGTTAGTAGAAGGAAGCCCCGAGAAAGTAATCAAAATGGGCACCCATATGACTCCAATCATAGAAGGCCAATTGATTTCTCTTCTCAAACAATTTCATCACCTCTTTGCATGGGAAGGGGGACCGCCCGGACGAATCAGCAACAAGGTATGTCAACATTTCCTTAATGTGAAGCCTGGAGCTAAACCTGTCCAACAGAAAAAGAGGAAAATGGGCCCCGAGCGCAATAAGATCATCCGCTCGGAAATACAACGCCTTCTTCAATTAAAGCAAATACGAGAAGTTATTTACCCCGAGTGGTTGGCTAATGTCGTGCTAGTTCCCAAGCACGGAGGAAGATGGCGAATGTGTGTTGACTTTACTAACCTCAATGAAGCATGCCCCAAGGATTGTTACCCTTTACCGAGCATAGATCAGCTAGTTGATTCTACCGCAGGATGTGCGCTACTATCAACTTTAGATGGAGATCAAGGGTACAACCAAATCCCGATGGCGGCTATTGATCAAGATAAGACCAGCTTTATCACGGATGCAGGCACCTTTTGTTATCTAGTCATGCCCTTTGGATTAAAGAATGCTGGAGCTACCTATCAACGGTTAGTAAGCCTTATGTTTTCAGGACTTATTGGGAAATCAGTAGAGGTTTATGTAGATGATACTGTAGTTAAAAGTAACACTGCTGAAGAACATCCTGAGGACCTACGAAAAGCGTTGGTCATTATGAACAACTTTGGCATGAAGGTCAACCCTCGGAAGTGTTCTTTTGGTATCCGAGGAGGAAAATTTTTGGGATTCATGGTTACGGAGAAGGGAATTGAAGTAAATCCCGAAAAAGCAGAAGCTATCATGGGATTACCTACTCCGAGGACGGTAAAAGATGTCCAAAAGCTGACTGGAAGAATGGCCTCGTTGAGTCGGTTTGTCTCCAAGTCCGCAGAAAAAGGGCTTCCCTTCTTCAAGGTACTTCGGAATATCAAGGAATTTCAGTGGACCTCCCAATGTGAGGAAGCTCTCGGAGACTTAAAAAGGTACATGTTGAAACCACCTTTGCTGGTAAAACCGGTACCCCAAGAAGAGTTGTTTTTGTATTTATCGATTGGAGAAGAGGCTATTAGCGCTGTCCTAGTCAAAGAACAAGATGGAGAACATCACCCGGTATATTACGTTAGCAAAACTCTCCTCGGAGCCGAAACTCGATATACCCTAACTGAGAAACTCGTTCTAGCATTGGTTACTACGGCTCGTAAGCTACGCCCCTACTTTTTATCCCACCCAATTACTGTGCTTACTAAGCATCCCCTGAGAGCAATTCTTAATAAGCCGGAGTCATCAGGGAGAATGATAAAATGGGCTGTAGAGCTTACTGAGTACGATATTTCCTACGCTCCGAGACCGTCAATCAAAGCGCAAGTTTTGGCGGACTTTGTAACAGAACTCACGGGCGTTGGATCCGAGGAAAAGGAGCCACGATGGCACGTATATGTAGATGGATCCTCGGTGAGTACCCATGGGGGGGCCGGAATAGTCTTGGTAAATCAAGAAGGAGAGGAGGAAAGGCTCCATTTTGCAGTTAGAATAGATTATCCCCTCTCTAACAATGAGGCCGAGTATGAAGCTCTCCTTATTGGTATGAGGTTAGCTAGAGAAGGGGGAATGAAAAGAGTACTCCTTCATAGTGATTCCCAGCTGATTGTTCTGCAAGTTAAGGGGTCATATGAGGCCAAAGAAGAAAGAATGCAAGAGTACCTCCGAGTTGTTCGTCAGAGGTCCGAATGGTTTGAAGAATATGATATAATTCAAATTCCTCGTAAAGAAAATCAAGAGGCGGACGCTTTGTCCAAAATGGCTACACAAACAGCTGTAATACATACTCGGAAGATTACTCTACTACATGTCAATGAATCTGAAAAGGGTGAAGGCCGAGAAGTGAACACAGTTTCAGATCCTTCATCTAGCTGGGTGACTCCTATCAAAGCCTATTTGCAGAATCCCGAGGGATACTCCTCGGACAAGAATATTCAGCGAATGATGTTCAGAAAAACCCTCCGATACTTCCTCAAAGACGGGATACTCTTCCGAAGGACATATTTATGTCCCCACGCTCGATGCCTTAATGAAGAAGAGGCCCAGCTAGCCTTAGCAGAAACTCACGAGGGGGTATGTGGGAGCCATACTGGTGGCGAAAGCATGGTGGGACGCTTGATCCGACAGGGCTACTATTGGCCCACGATGGCCAAAGATAGCAAAAGCCATGCCGAAAGATGCAAACCATGCCAGGCTTACGCCCCTCGGACCCATCTACCAGCAGCCCCTTGGGAACCCTCTCTGAACCCCTGCCCATTCTCTAAGTGGGGTATTGACATACTTGGACCCCTCGTCCCTGATGCCGGCCAAAAGAAATTTCTGCTAGTAGCCGTTGACTACTTCACCAAATGGGTGGAAGCGGAACCCCTAGCTAGGGTAACCGCGGGGGCTGTTATCAATTTTCTCTGGAGAAATATTATTTGTCGCTTTGGTGTCCCTCGGAGCCTGGTAAGTGATAACGGTTTGCAGTTTACTGATCAAGGATTGCAAAAGTGGTGTGATCATTGGGAGATAAAACATCGCTTTGCCTCCGTGGGATACCCTCAAGCAAATGGCCAAGTAGAAAGAACCAACAGAACCCTCCTGAAGAACATGAAGGCCCGGCTTGATTGGCATAAAGCTAAGTGGGTTGAGGAGATACCCGGGATATTGTGGGCCTATCGGACCACGCAGAGTGTTGCTACGGGTGAAACCCCTTTTAGTCTATCCTACGGATGTGAGGCTGTGTTGCCCTCGGAGGTCTCCCTAGAAAGCTGGCGAGTCAAAGAATATGAAGAAGTGGCCAATAGCTCAAATCTAGCCCTTGCCCTTGACCTCCTCGAGGAAAAAAGGACCCGAGCAGCCCTCCGAATGGAAGAGTACAAGGCTCGGATGTCACGATATTATAATACCAAGGTAAAACTCCGAACCTTTCAAGTTGGAGATTTAGTGATGAAACGAGTAGGGGCCTCCAAGAATGTGGGTAAACTAGATCCACGGTGGGAAGGACCTTACAAGATAGTGGAAATCGTGGGACCGGCGACTTATCGGCTTGCTAACTCCGAGGAGGCAATACTTCGCAACACGTGGAACGCAAGCAATCTTAGAAAGTATTATGCTTAATGTAATAGTTATATATGAATAAAAAGAGTGTTCATATACGAGGGGATGTAGTACAAAAGACAATAGAATTGTCCAACAAAATGATGGCTCTATATACGAGACATCAGGACAATCCGATAACACTAAGAACCCTCTGTATTATGAACTAAACTCATTTACAAGCTAAGTCCCTCCCATGGGACGTTTCCCCTCTCGGATAAGTCTTCGGCGCTGCTCCTCAGAAAGAGAGACTGGATCATCCAAGAACACAGTTCCGACTGCAAAATCTCTAATAGGTGAAGGGGAAAGTTCCTCGGAGACTTGACGAATGTTGAGTTCAGGAAGGAGCAATCCCGAGGGGAACTCTGGCAAAGCTTGTACGGCATCTTGGCACAATTTATAGCCTATATGCACTAAGTCACGCATCTCTCCCCGAAGAGATTCACGAAGACTGGATGGACCCACCACCTCCAACACAGCTTGGACTTGGGCCATGACCACCTCTATCGCATGAGAACGAGTTATCCCTAGCAGTTGCTGACTCAAGACGTCTCTTTCCAGCGTAGCCTGTGTTAACTGCTCCTCCGAGGACCGCATATGGCCACGTAACTCCTCAATTCTCCTGTCTAAGCTCAAGACACGTGTCTTTTCAAGTGATAATTGGCGTTCCAATTCCCACGCCTTATCCTTCTCGGATTGTAACATATGAATATGAGTATCCTGAGAAGACTCATGAACTTCCTTCAAATGGGCTATCTCCACTTGAGCTTCTAAGAGACCTCGCTCTAACTCATCCCGACGACGGTATACTAAACCCGGATCTGAGGAAGAACTCCCGTAAGACCCGAGGGCGTCCAACACCATATAAATCTGCTCAAAAAACGAATGGCATCAGATCAGAAGACAGGTTAGTATTAAATAAAATGAATAGATACCTCACACAGGTCTTTGCAGGCTAAATCTTGGAGAACGGGTACCGAAAGGGTTTTTATCAGTTCACAATCTGTTACGTTTAATAACCCACTGAGAAAGTTTCGGCAAAATCCCACTGCTGATCCGAGAGGAGAAACATCCTGATTACCCTCGGGGGAAAGAGTTCTCCCGAGGGAAGGGTGCTCCTCGGGCGGTGGTGCGGGAATACGACCAGGGATATCTTGCTGGGGCTGCATATCCTCTGCACTAGAAGAGTGAAGATACTCCTCTAACACATTTACTACGGTAGAATTGTGAGGAATGGGCTGTGATACTATGGGACTCATGTGACAATCCGTTTGAGAAAGAGTTGCTATCAGATCCGACGATCCAGAAGGAATTATATAACTGACTGGGGGGGCTGCAACGGGCTCCTCCTCCTCCGAGGAGATTTCCACCATTGCCTCACTTATGAGAGGAGGAGAATCGCCAACCTTCGTCATCCCAGGAATACCATGCAATGCCCTCCCCAGGAAAACGTCGTTAGAAGAGCCGAGAGAAAAAGCTCCCATCTCCGCTCCTACAAAAGATGTCAGTAAGAAAATGATCCGAGGACACCAATAAAGTTTATAAACTAAAGAATGGTTATTAGAACTTACGAAAGTGAAAATTACTGTGAAGAGGACGAGAAGCAGGAGTGCATCCTTCTACTCTCTCTTGTAAACCTGCCAAAATCAGGGCCTCGGGGAAATCCAACAGCCCAGATATATCATAAGAACCAGAGAAAAGTCCCGAGTGAAGCAATATCTCCCTCACTTGTCCTCGTGTTTCGGTGTTGGGTGCGATATATCCCAAACCCCATCGGATGGGTACACCCCACGATCTGGCTGACTGACCTCTCGGACGGATAAAGAAAAATCTCCGCCTCCAATCCCCTCTACTAGAGTGGGAACTGGATACACGAGTGAAGATATTTTCCTTGTCCCGATAGGTCAAGCTAAAAAAGGGAGTCCCCTCTGAGCAAGGTTGAAGGGTAAATATTGTCCCCACCCGATAAGGGGACATCGGAAGGTTTAAAAGCTCACTACGAAGGACATATCCCACCAAATGACTATAGGAACTTGGTGTTAACTGACTCGGACACACCTGCCAATACCGAAAGAGTATTTGGAAAAAGGGATGGAAAAAGGTACGTAAACCACAACGCATCTGTTCGGTATAAACGGTCATATAACCTGAAGGGGGTGCGTAAGCCCTTTGGCCCGAGGAAGGCACTATTATATCATAATCTTCGAACTCCAAGTTATAACCATTAAAAAGAGATCTTACCGAGTTCTCACATTCTGCACTCATTGTGGATCCTACACGTCCTCTGCCTATCAATCTTGATGGATTAAGAGGAAGTAAATCGAATTCTGAAGACTCATCCGCCAAAGGATATGGCTCCCTACTCATGAATATCTCCCTGATATGATTGACTCTACGTGAATTTGTAGATGGAGTCCTACGAACCACTCCAAGAGAGGAACTAGCACTAAGTGTCGTTTGATTCTCGGATGGATTGCCCCTCGGAGGAACCCTTGATGATCCAGAAGGACCCCGAGCGGTATCCTGAGAAGAACCGCCAGATGAAGTCGAGCCAAATCTTCTATAATAAGGAGGCATCATCGTATCAAGTAAGTATTATCTTTGTACTTGCACTTATAAAAGAAAATCAAAGACTAATAAGGATTAGGAGATAAGTGCATAATTGATAAGGACCTACGTGCATATATACTCTTTATATTAGAGTTAAAAGTAGAAGTTTAAACTCTTAGTACGTTAACTAAGGGACACGTGTTGGAAAACTTTTTGATTAAGGAGGACACGTATCCTATTTAACCATGCAAAGTAACACCTCCTACTTAGGAAGTTTACTTAGTCAGCAACTTTTTGAGAATTATCATTATCCATCTTAATTAAACAGTGGAGATAAGATATAGAATAGGAAGATTGAACAAAAATATTTATTTAAAACGGATAGCCCTCGGAAGGAACAATAAGTACAAAGAGCGTTTATTTTCAAAGTAAAAATTACAAAAAGCTAGACTAAGCTCCCGTGGAAGGAGGGAGAGAAGAAGTTGTCTCTTCTGCGGAAGTACCCAATGGAGCAAGACGAGAGATTGGAGAAAATACCCCCCCAGAACCGCTAGCCCTTGGACTCGGACTCGTGGCGGAGCGCATTGGAGATGGTGTCGGAGAATCCCGAGAGGATAGCAAACCCCCAAACCTCCCCACGAAATAATGGCAGTCATCGGGAGTTGGCTTCTTTAATTTCCGAAGATCGAAAGACTTGGAGAAGTTAACATCCGACCTTATCAAAGATTTTGCCACCTTTGCACACTCCAAATAACCCCACAAAAGATGGCCCATCAAGAGCTCATGAGAAGGCTCCTCGGATGCTACTGATTGCTGCCGTGAGATCTCTCGCTGAGCAAACTGAACAGCTGCATCCACCTTAGCCTGCACGTCCTCGGGAGAAAGAAAATTTGTCAACTTCCCCTCGGCTGACTCTGCCCTATCAGTAACTTGGCCCAAAGTCTCTTGGAGAACTCTCTCTCTCTCATTCCCATCCGCCACCGCCTTCTCGAGAGCTGCAATACGAGCGGTAAAGACCTCCTCGGAGTCTTTTCTTTCCTTCTCCATCTTCTTGCAAGCGGATTCAGCAGCACTTAAACTACCTTGTAAATTTGCCCTCGCCTTCTCTGATTCATTGAGAGCAAACTCGTAGTCGGAAATTTTTGTTTGAAGAAGGTCCTCCCTAGTTTGACTCTCTTTATCCCGGAATAAGAGAGGTGCCAATTGCGCCCGGAGTGCTTCTAAGTCCTCTACATCTTTCCGACCGCGCTCTTCAACGGCAGTAACTGCCTCTCGAGTCTTTCCAATCTACAGAAAAGTCAACAATAAAAAATTTAACAGAGATGCATTGTGTAATTTCAGAAGACTAAGGCAGAGGAGCTTACCATAAGCCCCAACCAGTTAAGACTGGTGTACAAAAATTGATACCCCTCGGCGGGTGCTGAACTGGAGGAGGCGAAAAATCGGAGGATATCTTGATAAGCCTCCCCCACTGAACGAGATGAAAATTCCCCCCCGGATCCGCTGGGAGGAATAGGTTCCTGAAATGTATGACCCCTCGGAGACAAGGTCACCGGGACATGTCCCCTCGGAGGAGTCGTATCCTTTACCGGAGTCGTCACTTCGGAATTTGTAAAAATGGCCCGTGAACCACCTACTGTTGTGGAGGGGCTGGTCTTTCCTAATAGTGATTGCAGAATTCCTTCCTTCAAATCTCGGTCCTCTGAAGAAGGATCAAACTCCCCTTGGGTGTCTTCGGAGTCCCCTCGTAAATCTTCTTGCTCGGGAATGCTAAATTGGGCCAGAAAATCCTCCTCTGCAACAGATACGAACTGTCAGTGATTAAAAGAATGAAACTAGAAAAAATTATGGAAAAAAGGTAAATGATGAATACTCACCATATAATGAAGACTCTTCTACCATCGGAGCTTTCCCTTTATCCATAGCCACTACATCAAAAGAAAAGGTGTCAACACATAATCAAATATTGCAGATAAAGATATGAAAATCTCATTAAAAACTCGTGAAAACTTACCCCGAGGAGCAGATTCAGGAACTGTCGGAAGCCTAGGAGAAGGATCCTCAGAAGACAGGTCTATTACTTCAGTATCCTTCCGAGCAGATTCATCCTCCGCACCACTCGGAAAGATACCCTCCTCGGAACCTCTCGGAGATATTCCCATATTAGATTCGGAAGCAGGAATATTCCCTGACTCCGATTTGGAAACGGGCACTAAAGCCAAATCCCAAGGTGCAACTTGACGTAGGGGAACCGCGCTCCTAACGATCCCCATCGCATCCAT
This sequence comes from Linaria vulgaris, assembly GCA_948329865.1. Lineage (NCBI taxonomy): Eukaryota > Viridiplantae > Streptophyta > Magnoliopsida > Lamiales > Plantaginaceae > Linaria > Linaria vulgaris. The sequence goes on from OX415253.1 coordinate 84,042,395, forward strand.
GCATAGAAGAGAATGGTCTTCGTGGAATCCACTCTTCTCTGAATCCATATGCATACTCTCGGGAGCATTAACCTCCTCCTCCTCGTGATCTCCCTCCTCTGGTATCTCCGAGACACCACTAGGAGTAGGCTCCCTCGGACTCGACTGCAGATAGTAATTCGCCATGACATCCCCTGTATCATCCCATCAATAACGTGTATAAGTACAATTTACCACTATGCTCGGAAAGAGAATAAAAGGATAAAAGAGCGAATAAAGAGACTTACGAAAGAGACTCCTCGCAACGGGAGACAGGGACAAGGGCCTCTCCACGGCGGCATCAGTGAAAACTACATGATGAAGCCCAGAGGTCTCATATAACATCGTGAAATCCTCCGACTCCATCAATTTGTGCTGAGAAATTATAGGAGATAGCACTGCCTCCTGATCCAGAGCATGCACGGGAGTAGTACCCTCTCGCCAATCAAAGGGCACATCCCACTCGCCGTTGACAGGGCCCACGAAGAAGTACCTGTTCTTCCAGACGCTATGTGAGGTAATAGCAGCCCCCAAGATTCTCTTCGTGGAATCCCCCGAGTTGTCCCGATGACGAACGTTATAGAAAGGATACCCCCCGGGTGATACCGCCACGTCAAAGATTGAAAGAAAGTGCTCCACCGAACACTCTAGCCCATTCACGTGGCACCAAAATACATAAATACAGATAGCAGCAAATCCATTTGGTACCATCTGACTTGGGCTAATATTACAAGCTTTAAAGAGCGCACAGAAAAAAGGGGACATAAACGAGCGCCACCCATACTTCACCTGAGCAAAGAATACTGTCAACATACCCGGAGGAGGATAGCACGCCCTCTCATCCTTCGTCGGGATTCGGAAGACCATGTTCTTCTGAAGGACTCCGGTTGAGGTCAACAGATCTGCTACCTGCTTACGAGTAGCAATATTCTTCGTTTTTTCCACCTTAGCGAAAGTTCGAAGAGGCGGTTCCTTTGATTTGGGAACCCTAGCTTTTTTCGAGGAAGTGGCGCCGCCCTCAGCAGCAGCAGCAATTTCTCCCTTACGCTTGCGAGTAATCACTCCCATTGGAATACCTCTCACACTCGTAGAAGAATTAATCGGAGCAGTGACTTCCGAGGAGATAGCGGCGGCAATAGAGTCAGTGTTGGCGGAAGAAGCCATGGATACAATAAAAGAGGAATGTTTTTGAAAGAGAGAAGAGGAACGGGTAAGTCTGCTAGGAATTTGAATTGCAAAAGATGAAGAATAAAGATCAAGGAAAGAGATTTCTTTTTTGCTCTGAGAGGAGATGACCACAAAGACGGATTGAGTGAATGAAGAAAAAAGAAGCAACAGTGTCCTATTTATAACCGAAGGTGACAACGGTCAAGAATTTTGAAAACGTGGAACTTATTTAAAGCTCCACGTAACCGCCACCTGATTGTGCCACGCCGTCCCCATTCTGACCGTTGCCAACGGTCAGATAGTTCAAATCTCCAAGCTGGTTAACAACAGTCCGCCACCTGCGCCCCGAGATCTCCGCGTGCTTAATAACGATACCCTAAGGGTATTCAGGTAAAATCCTTATAAATTCTAAATATATATACGTATTGGATAAATATCAAAAAAGAAAAAAAAATAAATATAGGGACACTAAGTCAAAAATAACCCCTCACCTCACTTAGGACGATGATTTAAAATTCCGCTTGTCTCTACGAGGACAATCGAAATTTGGGGGGGCTAGTGTTAACCCTAAAAAATAAAATAGAGGAGATCACTCCTACTCGGGAAAAATAATATATGGACAATACTATTGTCACGAGTACGTCCAATGAGATGTACCTATAAAGAAAACCCCTCGGAGGATATATGGACAATACTATTGTCACGAGTACATCCAATGAGATGTACCTATAAAGAAAACCCCTCGGAGGATATATGGACAATACTATTGTCACGAGTACATCCAATGAGATGTACCTATAAAGAAAACCCCTCGGAGGATATATGGACAATACTATTGTCACGAGTACATCCAATGAGATGTACCTATAAAGAAAACCCCTCGGAGAATTGCCCTACCTCTCGGTCACTGACCCGAAAAGGTTTATAAAAGCATCCGAGGAGAAACGCAAGCGTCCCTTGGAAAGTCAAACGGTGAATGAAAAACAGATATCAACACGGCATCGGAAAAAGAGCAAACCCCGATGGACCCGTATGACTCCGATATCCACCAAATGCGCCAAGAGGGACCAAGAGGGACCCCGAGTCCTATGAACTTACAAGAAAACTTCCTTGCTGAACACTCCTCGGAAAAAGCAACACTCGGACTTATCCGAGAACACAATTTTGGAAGAAGTCAATACAGGAACACCCAGTGAATACAGTCCGAGCACTCTGGTGAAGAAATTTCACTCTCAGTAAAGCAAAAACAGCCCTCGGACACAAGATCACAGTCCTCGGAAGTCATACCAAGTCCTCGGAGACCATGTTTCCACTCTCAGAGATCACTCCTGACTGTTGAAGAAAATACCCGAATCAAGAAGGAAAAACAAAAGCCCTCGGAAGAATAGCTCTATCAAAAACAGTCTACATCAGAAGCCCTCGGAGATATCAGAAGACACAAAAGCTAATCTAGTCAGCACTTAGTAGATAAACGATAAACATTATCCTAATTTTTACACCTGTATCAAGGTAACAACAACACCTGTCCTTATCAAAACACATGCACAATGACACCTACCCCTACCAAAGTCTATATAAAGGGAGGTGATCAGTAAGATAAAAAGAGGAGAAAAAAAGCTGAAACAATTAAGCTTACTTACTGCAATCTATCACTCAAATACATAAGATAAAAAGAGGAGGAAATGTTCAGTGAATAAAGGAGGGGAATATTCTTGCAATTAATCTCAGTGTGTCCATCTCGCGTTGCCTTTGAATCACGGACAGGACGTTTCGACCCAAATAAATATCTTCCGTTAAATAGGGAATAATTCCAAACCCGTTAACACTTATTATGTTAACTAAGGGACACGTGTTGAAATTTTTTTTGATTAAAAATGACACGTACCCTATTTAACCATGCAAAGCAACACCTCCTACTTAAGAAGTTTACTTAGTCATCAACCTTATAAGAATTATCATTATCTGATTTAATTGAATTTTAACTATAAAAACAAAAAGTAGAAGAAGGAAATTGAACAAAAATATTTATTTATTTAAGCCGAAGAGCCCTCGGAAGGGTAATAGATACAAAGAACATTTATTTAAAAACAAAAAAAATAAAGAAAGCAAGACTAAGCCCCCGTGGAAGGAGGGAGGGGAGAAGTTGTCTCCTCGGCGGAAGTACCCAATGGAGCAAGACGAGAAATTGGAGAAAATACCCCCCGGAACCGCTAGCCCTCGGACTCGGACTAGTGGCAGAGCGCATCGGGGACGGTGCCGGAGAATCCCGAGAAGATAACAAACCCCCAAATCTCCCCACAAAGTACTGGCAATCATCGGGAGTTGGCCTCTTCAACTTACGAAGGTCAAAAGACTTTGAAAAGTCAACCTCCGACCTTATCAAAGACTTAGCCAATCTAGCACACTCCAAATAACCCCATAAAAGGTGGCCTGTCAAGAGCTCGTGAGAAGGCTTCTCGGAAACCTCAGAATGCTGCCTTGATGTTTCTTGCTGGGCGAATAGAACTGCAGCATCAACCTTAGCCTGCACCTCCTCGGGAGCAAGAAAGTTTGATAACTTCCCCTCGGCTGATTCAGCTCTGTCAGTAACTTGGCCCAGCGTCTCTTGGAGACTCCTTTCCCTTTCACCACCTTATGCCACTGCTTTCTCAAGATCAGCGATACGAGCGGTGAACACCCTCTCAGATTCCTCCATTTCCTTCTTCAAAAGAGCTATTTGGGCCATTGCAGCCTTCTCGGATGCCTCCATCTCCTTGTAAGCGGACTCGGCAGCAGTCAAGTTATGTTGCAAACCCTCTTTCGCCTTCTCTGCTTCATTAAGAGCGAATTCGTAGTCGGAAATCTTGGTGTGAAGAATGTCCTCCCTAGTCTGACTCTCTTTATCCCGGACTAAGAGAGGTGCCAATTGCGCTCGGAGTACTTCTAACTCCTCTATGTCTTTCCGACCACGCTCTTCAATGGCAGTGACCGCCTCCCGAGTCTTTCCAATCTGCGAAGAAGTCAATAAGAAAAAAGTTAACATGAATACATCAGATAACCCTAGAAGAATAGTATAGAGAAACTTACCATGAGGCCCAACCAGTTAAGACTGGTGTACAAAAATTGATACCCCTCGGCGGGTGTTGAGCTGGAGGAGGCAAAAAATTGGAGGATATCTTGGTAAGCTTCCCCCACTGACCGAGACGAGAATTGCCCCCCGGATCCACTGGGAGGAGCGGGCTCCTGGAATGTATGACCCCTCGGAGACAAAGTCACTGGAACATGCCCCCTCGGAGGAGTCGAGTCCGGTACCGGAGTCATCACTTCTGAATTTGTGAACACAGCCCGAGAACCACCAACTGTTGCGGACGGGCCAGTTACTCCCAACAGTGAATTCAGAATCCCCTCCTTCACATCTCTGTCTTCGGAAGAAGAATCGAACTCCCCTTGAGTATCCTCAGAATCCCCTCGTAAAGCTTCCTGCTCGGGAATGTTGAACTGGGCCAGAAAATCCTCCTCTACAAAAGGTACTCACTGTCAGCAAGAAAGAGAATGAAACTAGAAAAAATTATGGAAAGAGGACGAATAATGGATACTCACCGTATAATGAAGGCTCTTCTACCATCAGAGCTTTTCCTTTATCCATAGCTACTACATCAAAAGAAAAAGAATTAACACATGAACAAGTGTTACAGGTAAGATATGAAAATCTCATTAAAACCTCATAAGAACTCACCACGAGGAGCAGATTCGGAAACTGCCGGAGGCTGAGGAGAAGGACCCTCAGAAGACAAGTCTATTACTTCAGTAACCTTCTGAGCAGATTCTTCCTCGGTAACACTCGGAAAGATCCCCTCCTCGGAAACTCTCGGAGAAGCTCCTATATTAGATTCAGAAGCAGGTAGATTCCCCGACTCGGATTTAGAAACGGGCACCAAAGCCAAATCCTAAGAAGCAGGAGCTACTTGGCGCAAGGGAACAGCGCTCCTGATGACCCCCGTCATATCCATGCATAGAAGAGAATCCTCCTCGTGAACTCCACCCTTCTCTGAACCCATATGCCTACTATCGGGAGCATTAACCTCATCCTCCTCGTGATCACCCTCCTCTGGTATCTCGGAAACACCACTAGGGGTAGGCTCTCTCGGACTCGACTGCAGATAGTAGTTCGCCATGACCTCCCCTGCATCAATCCCACCAATAATGTGTATACGCATAATTTACTGCTGTACTCGGAGAAAGAATAAAAGAATAAATAAAAGGACTTACGAAAGAGACTCCTCGCATCGGGAGACAAAGACAAATGCCTCTCAACGGCGTCGTCGGTAAAAACTACGTAGTGAAGACCGGAGGTCTCGTACAACATTGTGAAGTCTTCTGATTCCATCAATTTGTGTTGAGAAATTATAGGAGATAAAACCACCTCCTGGTCCAAAGCACGCAGGGGAGTAGTACCCTCTCGCCAGTCGAAGGGCACATCCCACTCACCTTTAACAGGTCCCACGAAGAAGTATCTATTCTTCCAGACGCTGTGTGAGGAAATTGCCGCACCCAAGATTCTCTTCGTGGAATCCCCTGTGTTGTCCCGGTGACGAACATTATAGAAAGGATACCCCCCGGGTGACACCGCCACATCAAAGATCGAAAGAAAATGGTCCACCGTGCACTCTAGTCCATTCACTTGACACCAAAAGACATAAATGCAAATAGCGGCAAACCCATTCGGCACCATTTGACTCGGGCAGATATTACAAGTCTTGAAAAACTCGCAGAAAAAAGGTGACATGAATGAACGCCACCCGTACTTCACCTGGGCAAAAAACACTGTCAGCATACCCGGAGGAGGATAACATGCCCTCTCATCCTTCGTCGGGATTCGGAATACCATGTTCTTCTGAAGGACCCCGGTTGAGGTAAATAGATCCACCACCTGTTTACGAGTAGCAATATTCGGCATCTTTTCCACCTTAGCGAAAGTCCGAAGAGGCGGCTCCTTCGATTTGGGAACCCTAGCTTTTTTCGAGGAAGTGGCGCCGCCCTCGGCAGCAGCAGCAATTTCTCCTTTGCGTTTACGAGTAACAACTCCCACCGGAATACTCCTCACATTTACAGAAGTATTAATCGGAGCAGTAACTTCCGAGGAAGTAGAAGCAGCAACGGAATCGGTATTAGCGAAGGACGCCATAGATACAGAAGAATGTTTTTGAAAAAAGGAAAAGAAAGGAGTAGGGTTGCTGAGAATTTGAAGTATGAAAGATGAAGAGCAGAAATTAGAAAAGGAAATTATTGCCTTGAGAGAAAAATATCGTGAGTTAGAATGAGAAAGTGGAAAAGAGAATGAACAGTTCTCCTATTTATAGGAGTGTAAAGAACGAACGGTCACAAAATTCCCACACGTGGAGCGTAGTTAAAGCTCCACGTATGCCCCGCGTCCGCCACACCGTTACATATCTGACCGTTGCCAACGGTCAGATATTTCGAAGTTTGAAGCCAATCAACGGCTAGTTGCAACCCCTGTTCCGAAATCTCCGCAGGTGAAGGCAGCACCCCCAGGGGTAAGAAGGTAAGTTCTATATAATATGTTTTTGAAATTAATGCATATTCCCTCAGAAATATATATATATATATATATATATATATATATATATATAAAGAAGACCAAAACAAGAAATAACCCCTCGCCTCCCTGAGGACGATGATTTAAAATTTCGTTTGTCTCTACGAGGACAATCGAAATTTGGGGGGGCTAGTGTTAACCCTAAAAATAAAATAAAGAATATTACTCCTACTCGGAGAAAGCAATATATGGACAATACTATTGTCACGAGTACTTCCAATGAGACGTGTCTATAAAGAGAAACCCCTCGGAGGATTGCCCTACCTTTCGGTCACTGACCCGAAAAGGTTTACAAGAGCACACGAGGAGGAACATAGGTGTCCTTTGGAAAGTCAAACGGTGAATAAAAAACAGATATCAACACGACATCGGAAAAAGAGCAAACCCCGATGGACTCGTACGACTCCGATATCCACCAATGCGCCAAGAGGGACCACAACGGACCCCGAGTCCCACGAACTTACAAGAAAACTTCCTTGCTGAACACTCCTCAATCTGAACTGCCCTCAGACCATCACCCGAGGACCCATTCTCGGAGAAAAATCAGAAGTGAATAACAGAGTGCCCAGATAACATATTCCGAGGACTTAGATGAAAAAATACCATTTCAAAAGGAGCAAATCCAGCCCTCGGAGATCATATTGAACCCTCAGAGATCATACCACGCCCTCGGAGATCAAATTATGCCCTCGGAGATTACTCCTGATCATTGAAGAACGGACCCGAATCAAGAAAGAGAAATAGAGTCCCTCGGAATAATAGCTCTACCACAACAATCGTACCTCAAAAGCCCTCGGAAATATCAGAAGACACAAAGACCAATCCAGTCAGCGCCTAGTAGATAAGAGATAAACATTATCCTAATTTTCACACCTGTATCAGGGAAACAACAACACCTGTCCTTATCAAAACACATGCACAATGACACCTGCCCCTACCAAAGTCTATATAAAGAGAGGTAATCAGCAGAAAGAAAGGACAACTTAACAACTTAAATTAACTTAGCTTACTAAATATAACTGGGTACTCATGTACACAGAAAGAGAGGAGGAAAAGTTCAGTGAATAAAGGAAGGGAATATTCTTGCAAATATTGTTATCATTTCCACCTATCATTATCTCTGAATCACGGACAGGGCGTTCTAACCCAAATAAATATCTTCCGTTAAATAGGGAATAATTCCAAACCCGTTAACAACTATGAAATTGAATAAAACATTCTCTGACATCAGATTTGTGCTTCAACAAATATATCCAAGTACACCTGCTGTAATCATCAACAATGGTTAAAAAGAACCTATATCCATCATGAGAAATAGTCCTAAAAGGACCCCATACATCACAGTGAATCAAGTCAAAAACAGCAAAGGATTGAGAAGTGCTAAGAGAAAAAGGTAATCTCTTTTGTTTTGACAAATGACAGATTTCACAATGACTATCTTTACATTTAGCTGCAGAAATACAAGGTATAGATTGGAGCTTTTCAAAAGATGGATGGCCTAGCCTGAAATGCCAAATATCATGTTCTGCTCTAGAAGAATTACAAGTAATATCATGAGTACAGGAATCAGAAATGACAGAAGAGTAAGCAGCTTTATTGGAGTCTGTTGTGTTATTGAATTTCAACAGATAGAGATTATGGTGAAGCTCAGCAGAACCAATCATCATTTTGGTGATTGAGTCCTGTATAAAGCAATGAGTGGAAACAAAAGTTAGAGAAAGTGAGGTACTGCTGGTGAGTTTAGAAACATATAACAGACTATGAGAGAAACTGGGAACATATAGAACATTGTGCAAAATTATCCCAGGTAGAAGCTGGACTGAACCTTTAAAAGTGGCAATGGTGGTGCTTTTATTTGGCATATAAATAGTACTGTGTATAGGTATTGGCATGTTAATAAACCAAGATAAATCACATATCATGTGGTCTGTTGCTCCAGTATCAAGCATCCAATGATTAGTCCCTATAAATGAACTAAAAAAGTTAAAAGCTGAGGGATTGATACCAGTGATTGCAGTTGCAGCATAATGTGGTTCCTCACATTGTTTCACTTGGTCCTGGGCCTGTTTGAATGGCAAAAATTGTTCAAATAGTGCCTGATTGTTCTGAGAGGCTGAAGAGCTGGCATGAGCACCATGGGGGGAAGTCATGAGAGGAGCCTCCTGAGTGAGGATACCAGAATCTGAACTAGTGGCATTGGCAGAGTGAGAGGGTTGAGCCCTTTTTCCAGTAGGGCCTCCCCATCCAGGGGGATATCCAATAAGCTGAAACTAGTTGTCTATAGTGTGACCTTGAAAGCCACAATGTGTGCACCTCAGCTTCTTCTCCTCTTGTTTAGAGAGAGGGGCTCTATAAGGCTTTGCACCAGTGGGATGGGAGGTATGTTGAGGGAAGCTGGGCCTTGGTTGATAAGGAGGTCTCTGCCTTGTGAACATTGCAAGAGAGTCCATGCCTGTGGATGGAGTATAATAAAGTACTCTCTGGTGTTCTTCTTGCAGGACCATAGAGTAAACCTTTGACAGAACTGGAAGAGGAGATACAAGGAGAATTTGACTCCTTATTGCAGAGTAGGACTCATTCAGACCAACTAGAAACTTCAGCACACAGTCTGATTGCTGGAGATCCATCATTGTTTTGTTAACATTGCAGACACACAATCCACAAGAGCAAGCAGCAATAGGCCTCTGACCGACATATTCATCCCAAAGTGCCCTGAACTGGTTATAATATTCAGTGATTGAACCAGAACCTTGTGTTATGGTAGATAGGGACTTTTGGAGATGATAAACCCTGCTACCATCAGTTCTGTCAAACCTGGTCTTGAGGTCATTCCATAGCTCATAAGCAGAAGTAAAATACAGCAATCCCCTATGAATATCTTTGGTAATGGAGTTAATTAACCAAGACAAAACAAGACCATTGGCTCTTATCCAGCAAGAATACAACAGAGGATCAGTGGTGATAGGCTGTGCAAGAGTGCCATCAATGAAGGAGAGTTTATTTTTGATAGTAAGGGCCATAGTTATCCCCTTACTCCATGCCAAGTAATTTGTTCCATCAAGTTTGTCACTCACAATTGAAGTACCATAATAGTCATGTGAACCAAGAAAATATACTGAAGATGAATCCTCACAAGGATTCTTGACAGAAAAGTGCTAGAAGAGGCAGCAGCAAGAGTAGTGCTAGAAGATGTTGCAGGTTCAGTCATATTGACAAAATTAGGTTAACAAATTGTGGAAGAACACAATGCCGATCAAAATCACCAACAAATACCAACAAATTTGATGAATCTACTGAATTCACCAACAGATCTTGTGATAGAGTCACACAAGCAGATAAAGCAACCGAGATACAGATGCAAACAAGAAAAAACAAAGGAGGAGATGATAACCGAATGTAGCGACGAATTTAGGCGTGATGTTGATCGAACACGGAGAAGAGAAACGCAGCGGAAATTTCAGGATCCATGGCGAATGATACCATCATAATTTGTGTAAATCGATGAACAACAAGAATTGAATCAAAAAGGAAATTTATTCACTGTTTTATTGATGAGTCGAAGAGTTTTGTATTGCAGCGTTGTAATCGCCGATTACACATTCTTCTCTCTTATTTGAGAGTTCTGTTGATCAAAAAGTGAAAAAGAAAACAACTAACTAGCCTATTTATACTAACTAAAAACAGAAAATTAAAAGCTGGAAAAAGGAAAGTAGCCGTTGGCTATATTTCTAAAATTGGAAAGCTGGTATTTGGAGCTGAAAGTTTCCTAAATGGAAACTTTCTGAATAAATGCACTGGTAGTTTAAGACTTTCTTACTCCGGTTTCATGTTCCTTAATATAATTCTATTATGTTAACTCAGTTTTTTTCAACAGGAACGCATTAATAGTATGTATATGCCGTGCGTGGAGTCAGAAATCGGATCAACAAGGTGAAGTATTGGTATTCAGCTCATCAAAACGTGTCTGCAATACATCTTGATACATATCAAAATATTTCTTTTTGGTATTTAACAATGGTGTTGTATGAATTCGGTTGAAGGATATTAAGTTTAGAAGTCGGCAGTGCTATTTAAGTTCATGTACTTTATCAGTTTATTGGCGGTTTTGGTTTTTTATGTGGACTGCAATAATTACCTTAAATAAGTTCTTAACATTTTTGTATCTGTATTTCAGTGTTTTTTTTTTATATGAAGTTTATTGCATTGAGTAGTTCTCGTAATTTTTATTCGATTTTGTTGCCATTGTTTGGGTGTCGTATTTGTTTCGATTAACATGGAGACAATGTTTGGCTTAGCACAAGGCCATGCAGATCCTAGCATAAATATGTTGTTGCTAATAGCAAAAATCTTGATGGTGGCCCAAAAATTCAAGCATAAAACGCTTAGATTTTTGGGATAAAAGCATTAAGCTCCTAACCTATGAGGTGTTTTGCGCTTTGATCCTTAACTTATGTTTATCAGCACTTTGGTCCTTAAGCTATAGGGTGTCTATTCGATTTGGTCCCTTGGTGGTTCTCTGACAAAATTCGGCAGAATATTCCATTCACGTGCTGCTCACGCGCGTGTCAGAAGGGCATTTTTGTTCAGAAACATGAGACTTTATTTTGTAATGTTTCACCCCTCAACCTATTAGAATTTGAGCGCTTTGCCCCCTGAACCTATTTAAATGCTCCTTGGAATAGAATCGCCAAATATACCGAATTCATATAGAAGCTGCAACATTGAAATCCGATGCAAGAAAGTTTGAATACCCTTAATAAGATATGTGCATGCAAAGAAATCTAATTATTGACATTACTTCTCATTTAGCAATTTTATCAACACGAAGCACTTTAAGCGCGACCAACTTATCTATTTCCTTCGGAAGCTTACGAAGATTAGAACAACCAGAGATGATTAAGGTCTCGAGATGTTTCAGCTTGGTAATGGTTTCAGGAAGTTTTCTCAGTGTTGTGCAATCTTGCAGGTTTAACATATAAAGTTGATTGAGATTTCCGATAGATTCGTGGACCTCACATAAACTTATACAGCCTTCAAGAATCAACTTTTCAAGATTAGGAAGACCCGATAGATCAAGAGTTCTCAGAAGTTTGCGACAATGAGTTAAATCCATGAATTTCATCACTTTTGCAATTCCATCAGTTTTGCTAATAGCAAAAATCTTGATGGTGGCCCAAAAATTCAAACATAAAACGCTTAGATTTTTGGGATAAACGCATCAAGCCCCTAACCTATGGGGTGTTTTGCACTTTGGTCATTAACTTATGTTTATCAACACTTTGGTCCTTAAGCTATAGCGTGTCTGTTCGATTTGGTCCCTTGGTGGTTATTGGCCAAAATTCGGCAAAATATTCCATGCACGTGTGGCTCACACGCGTGTCAGAAGGGAATTTTTGTTCAGAAATATGGGACTTTATTTTGTAACGTGTCACTCCTCAACCTATTAGAATATGAGCACTTTGCCCCCTAAACCTATTTAAATGCTCCTTGGAATAGAAGTGCTAAATACACCGAATTCATATATAAGCTGCAGCATTGAAATCCGATGCAAGGAAGTTTGAATACCCTTAATAAGATATGTGCATGTCAAGAAATCTGTTTGTTGACATTACTTCTCATTTAGCAATTTTATCAACACATAGCACTTTAAGCGCGACCAACTTATCTATTTCCTTCGGAAGCTTACGAAGATTAGAACAACCAGAGAGGAATAAGGTCTCGAGATGTTTTAGCTTGGTGATGGTTTCAGGAAGTTTTCTCAATGGTGTGCAATTTTGCAGGTTTAACGTATAAAGTTGATTGAGACTTCCGATAGATTCGTGGACCTCACATAAACTTATACATCCTTTAAGAATCAACTTTTGAAGATTAGGAAGACCAGATATATCAAGAGTTCTCAGAATTTTGCGACAATGACTTAAATCCATGAATTTCATCAGTTTTGCAACATGTTCATATAAGGTTATACAAAGTAAAAGTGATACACAGAACATTATATGCAACATGAAAAAGTGATTAGTGTCTAACCTTGTTTCCGGGGGCAAAGCGCTCTTGTTTTAATAGGTTCAGGGGACAAAGCGCTTATATTCTAATAGGTTGAGAGATGAAACGTTACAAAATAAACTCTTGTATTTCTAGACAAAAATGCCCTCAGACACACGCGTAGGCCGCATGTGAACGGAATATTCTGGCGATTTTTGGCCGAGAACCACCAGGGGACCAAATTGAACAAACACCCTATAGGTTAAGGAAAGTGCTGATAAACATAGGTTAAGGACCAAAGCGCAAAGTACCCCATAGGTTAGAGGGCTTGATGCTTTTATCCCTAGATTTTTTATGTTGCTCCACAACACCAAACCTAAATCAACTAAAAAGCTAATATTCCAATCTGGTCCCTCGTAGTTCGTAACTTCGTATTAAAAGTATCAAACAAGAATTCATCTTCTCGAGTAAAAGAGGGAAGTCCATAATCCAAAAAATTCTATATTTTTTATTACCCGTGCTGGAAGAAAAAGTACTACAAGAGTAAACTTTTATAGGAAAATTGTGGTTTAGTAAGAAGAACTCGATAGCAAGAGTGATTTTTTACAAGAAAAAACCATATTTAATACCTTATTTCTCCAAAATTTATGTATATATATTTTTGATTCGACGACGGTTGTTCAACGAAGATGATTTAGGGATTAGGGTTTACAAGTTTGGAGAAGCAACGGAGGCGGCATGAGAAGCTTGGAGAAGAAGACATAGTTTTGGTGGTGATGGTTCGAAGTTTTCTCTGAAATTGGATCTCGTTTTGAAATTGCAAAAAATGTTGTCTTCTTTTACAAGTTGGACACGCCGCGCCTCTTCTTCATCCACCCCCATCTTCGCGTCTTTGTCGTCCTCCCTTCATCTGTGAAACCACTGTAAATTGGGTCAGAGTTTTCGTCGGTGAGATGGATCTCGTCCTAGTACATCATAGTACGTCAAAATGTTATTGCGTGGCGACGGTTGAGGCAAAAAATAAGTTGGATTAATACGTCGTGCATGTCGTTTGCGAAAAAGGCGTTTAATTTGGGAAGGTTTGATCCCAATATTTGTGAAGCTTTTCTTTGCTTAATTCCCAAGATGCAAAATACAGAGTCCATCAAGCAATATAGGCCGATCTCACTTTGTAACATCTTGTACAAAGTTATTACAAAGAATATTATCACGAGGCTTTGAGGTATTATGCCAACATCATTGTACCTACTGAGTCTAGCTTCATACGAGGAAAGAGTACTCTGGAGAGTATATTTATCCTGCAAGAAATACTCCATTATTTAAGAGCGAAGAAGAAAAACCAGGTGGGGAGCATGATCATGAAGCTTGATTTTGAGAAGGCGTACAACAAAGTCTGTTGGGATTTCCTTGAGGACACCTTGCGAGCTCTCGAGTTCTCAAATGCAATGGTGGAGGTTATTATGTTTTACGTCTGCAATGCTTCCACAAAAATTTTATGGAACGTCGCCCCAATGGAACCCCCCAAGCACACATGCAGATTAAGACAAGGTGACCCTTTATCGCTCTATATTTTTGTACTTTGCATTGAAAGCTTATAATATCTGATTAATGAGGAGGTCGAAAGGAAAAAGTGGGTTCCAATCACCCCACGTCGAGGGGGGCCAAGCATTTCTCACCCCTTTTTCGCAGATGATCTTATTTTGTTGGGGAAGTTGATTATAGGCACGACGAGGGTGATTAAAAAGACCCTTGAAAAGTTTTGTGCGGCATCGGGGTTAATGCTCAACCCTAAAAAATCTAAGATCTTTTTTTCGAAGATTGGAGGAGCAAGACTGAAAAGGACGATAAGCAATTTGCTAGGGTTAGGGCAAACAGTGAACTTGGGAAAGTATCTAAGAGTGAAGCTTGTACATAGCCAGGTCAATAGGGACACCTTTGACGAGGTTTTCGACCGGGTACTACATCGGTTTAGTTCGTGGAAGGGTAAACTTCTTTATACGGTCGAGAGGGCGACGCTTATTCAATTAGTATCTTTGGCGCTCCCAGTCTATACGATGCAATCCTCATGGATTCCGGAGCATGTATGTGATAAATTGGACATGCTTAATTGGGATTTCTTGTGGTCTACGGATATCTCCAAGAGGAAGCCACATCTTGTAGCATGGAACAAGGTTACAATGCCAAAGGATCTAGGAGGTCTCGGTGTTCGGGTTCACGTACGTGCAATGAAGTGTTACTAAATTGGCTTGGAAAATATTTGTCGGGGAAAGAACGGCCTGGAGTGAGTTCATCAAGTGTAAATATTGTCACGAGAAGGAACTTCTCCAAGTCTTGGCTAAAGCATCGGATAGTCCGACTTGGAAAGGTATTATTACATGTGTTGAATTGATGAAACCTTTCTTGTGTTGGAAGATTGGGTGAGGGGACCGAGTTTCATTTTGGTTCGATATCTGGAGTGGTACGTGCCATGTTTGGGATGAAATTTCTGAGATTGATTCGTTGGGCCGCGGTTTAACCCTAAAGGATGTGCTTGACGAGGACGGAAATTGGAGGCTTGAGAGACTTTGAATAGTGATTCTGGACATCATATTGGAGGATATTAATGCACGTACGATCAGCCTTAGACGAGGGCAATAGAATTATGTGGAGTGAGACGTTGAATGGGAGGTTTTTGTGCCAATCTGCGTATGCGAGCTTTTGAAAGGCGTACGCTCTTGAGGAACCGTATCCGAAGTAAGAACAAATGGGTTTGGAACATGGACACGAGTAACAAACTCCAATATTTCTTGTGGCATGCGAGGAACAAACATCTTGCTACTAACCACCTCAGACGCGTACGAAAAATTTCGGAGATGGCACAACGCTCTTTGTGCGACTTTGGAGATGAGACGGAGCTACACTTGTTACGGTATTGCAGGGCTGCAGGAAGTTCTGACAGAAGGTCTTCGGATGAGAGGAGCTAGAGGTTTACGACAGAATCCTAGACGATGAGTGGTTGCGCATGAACACCGTAGAGTTGGAGCTCAAGAATCAAGTTTGGCTGAGTTTGAGTTGGAGTAGGGTTTTTGTGGCGACGATTTGGATTATATGGAAACAATGGAACACACGTGTGTTCCACGGAAAAGAGAGTAAAGTCCAATGGCATATTTTTCAAATTAAGAGCCTTAGTCGCGAGTTTTTTTAAGGAAGGAGGAAGAATCGATCGAAGAAAAAAGAGAAGGTGTGGAGGAAGCCGCAACGGGGATGGGCCAAACTCAACGTTGATGGGAGTGTGCACACAAACAATAATTTGGGCGCAACTGCGACAATGGCCTGTGCGGACGATGGGACATGGCTTTGGGGGTTTAACATTGAATTAATCTCGCCAACAATGGATGAAGCGGAGTTGATGCTTTGAAGAGAGGGCCTGACTTGTCTTGGGAGAGGAGAGTTCCATTCTTAGAAGTGGGAAATAGATTCCATGGTGGTTTATAAACTAATGCGAGAGGAGTGCGTACCCTTACCGGAATTCGTCGTGCTTGTGGAAGAGTGCAAGAAACTTATGCACATGCCATGGAGTTGAAAGATAACGTGGATAACGAGATTGTCGAATAAAGTAGCGGACGGATTAGCGAAAGCTAGGGGAAGACTCAAAGATAGACGGATTAGCGAAAGCTAGGGGAAGACTCAAAGATAGAGAGTTGTTTTGGGATAATCTTCCATCTTGTATTAGTAGTTTAGTTGCTACGGAAAAGGCCTAAGAACCTATTTTATATTTATTTACCAAAAAAAGAATAAAAGCAGAACAATAATATAAAGATTCAAAAATGGAATGTTACAAAGTTTCTGTTTTTGATTTTATCCTAACATTGTGATCACAATGTTATTCTAATGTCGGCAGAACACTTTGCACTTTCAGTATTGATCTAACATCTGCACTTTCCATCACTAACTCCCCTAACATTTTGATAATGTTTATGGTATTTCTAAAAAAGGCAAAAGAGAAAAAGAGCTGCCATTAATCTTAAGCTAAGCCGATATGTTTGTCAAGATTAGAGTGATATTTTCAGCCACCAACCAGTACTAGTTCGAAAGCAAATAATATTTAACTAATTTTCTGGAAAAAAAAAAATCAGTGAATCAGTTAGAGTAATTCTAACCGTGAACTAGCTAGCATCAAATAATTCATGTCAACTCTTCAACTCATCTCTAGAGCAGAAGAAAGGGTCGGAGCATATTGAATATTAGACAAATGTAAAATGTCCTTACATCTGCTCACGTTGTTCCTTTCCATTTCTCTTGTACAAATACTAATTCCCTCTATAAATATCCATTATAAATTCATTGACAGCATCCAGATCCATCTGAACTACTCCTTACTATTCTAGTAGTTAACTTCAAGATTCAATATTAATTCAATGGCCAATTCGCAGCTCATTGGATTAACGTTGGTGTCATGCTTCATCTTGCTGCTCTCGATCAGTTCCGCAGCTCCACTTAAAGTAGGATATTACAAGAAATCGTGCCCCTCGGCTGAAGCCATTGTGAAGAAATATGTGAACAAATTCGTATCACAAAACGCTGGACTCGCTGCTGGTCTAGTGAGGCTGCATTTCCATGATTGCTTTGTCAGGGTACGTACGCGCTACTCATGATATAAAAGCGCGCGTTTCTTTACCTATGATCAACAATATAATAATTAATTGTTTTCTGTTGTTTGTACCATACAGGGTTGTGATGCATCGGTATTGCTGGATGGACCCAACTCAGAGAAGCAGAGCATCCCCAACGTGGGAAGCCTACGAGGTTTCGAGGTCATTGATGCTGCAAAAGCCGAACTAGAGAAACTCTGCCCAGGGATCGTATCTTGTTCTGACATTCTCGCGTTCGCAGCTCGCGATGGCGCCTGTAAGTCAGGATTAATAAACTATCAAGTTCCCTCAGGACGTCGTGATGGCCGTGTTTCCCTAATAAACGAGCCCCTCACAAACCTGCCCGCACCGTTCTTCAACGTCACCCAACTCAGGGACAACTTTGCAAGCAAAGGTTTATCGCTCGATGATATGGTGACCCTCTCTGGCGCTCACTCATTTGGTGTTTCTAAATGCAGTTCCTTCAACAGCCGCCTCTACCCGACCATAGACCCCACAATGGACCGCAACTACGCAAAGATCTTGAGAAGAATCTGCCCTGCCCCAGTTGTCAATGCTACATCTGCCCCACCAAATCCAACTGTCAATCAAGATTCTCTAACTCCTCTCCGTCTTGACAACAAGTATTACTCGGGTTTGAAGTTGAAACGCGGGCTTTTTACCTCCGATCAGGTGCTTCTTGACAGCAAATTGACGTCTAAAGCGGTGTTGTACAATGCTCTGTTTGGTGATGCCTGGGCCAAAAAGTATGTGGCTGCAACGGTGCGTATGGGAAACATAGAGGTGCTCACTGGTAAACAAGGTGAGATCAGGAAGAACTGCCGCCTTGTCAACTAATTCATCAGTCGTGTCCATATTCGACACGTGGTTTCTGGTCTCTATTTCCTTGTCATAACAATTTCTTTGTCTTGTGTTGTATTCTCACATTTTTGATTTAATTAATATTTCTTCATTTCGTTTATTGTTGTAATAATTTTAAATTCCGTTTGTATAACCCTTTGTTGCTTCTCCACCCAAGTAGAGAAGTTGTATAACCCATTGTGTAAAATTGTTTGCTTTATCATTTTAATACGATTAGGGATATGGCAAATACTTTTTTATGTTACGGAAAGTGAATAATACAAATCAGATTTACTTGATAACTGAAATGTACTTTTTTGAGCAAGTGTGAGGTACTTAAGGACTCTACACTTACAATGTCAAACAAGACAATGGTTCCACTACAACAATTTGACCTGTCCTTAAGTTTTTCATGGGTCTCAATGGCTTCTATTCTGCCGTCAGGAGTCATCATTCTTATGATGACTCCCTTAATCAATCTCTCAAAGTTGTACTCTTTATTGCTCCAGAAAGAGAACCAAAGAGAGGTCTACACTTCTACTACTCCCTCTATAGACTCTGGCTTTGTTTTCTCGCCAATATAATTATTCACATTCACAACCTACTACGTACTGACTATAACTACAACAACACTAACACATGTCAACAAGACTTATTAACCTCCTATGTGTAAATAGGAGACGAAGAAGCTCAAATGCACTCATTGTGGCTATAATGGACATACAATTGAAACCTATTTTCAGATCATAGAAAATCTTCGTGTGTGGAACGGTCCTACTGGTAAAAGGGTGCATCCTTCCCACAGTGCTAACTATATTATGGCTCCTTCCATGATAAATGATTATACTATGGTTGCTTTTACACCTCAATAGAAGCCTCCTACTCCTCTCAACCAAATGCTTTTTGAGCCGTTCCTCGAATTTTAAGCAAGCACAAGATCAACAATTGTGGCTTCTACCAGTGAAGAACATGCACATTACTCTTGGTGGTTATCTCCAATTTAAGAAATTTAATAATAATAGGAGTTTTTAAAAAATGTTAAATATAATTATTATTAAATTTGGAGGTGCAAATATAATAACTCAAAAGATTGGAGTTCAAATGTTAAATATAGTTTTTTTGGGGGTATAAGTGTAATTGCTTTAAAATATATAATGGTGTGAGTGTAAATATTAAAAAATATGAGAAAAATGCATACAAAAAACTCAGACTAGGAGTCATGTGCTAGGCATATGCTACTTTCCGGGTAATATGGGAATATTCCTTGATGAAATGTTGCAGAGGACGAAAATTGATAATTGATACAACATATAAGACCTCGTGTGATGAATGTTAACATAGAGAACGTTTTCTGAAAAGTGGTTAACATAAATGACGGCCAATGCGAAGATTCTTAATAATAATAATAATAAACTTAGATTAATTTACTAGAGATGTGTGGAATGTTCAATTCAAATATTTGGAGAAATTCATGTATTTGTCTGCTCATTTTATTCATGAACCAAGTGTTTTTTTTCTTTTCTTTTCTTTTCATTGGAGAAAAGGAAAGTTCATTCAACAAGTAAGCATTACATCAGTTTTATATCTTCCTCAAAGTCCAAGAAGTTAAAGAAGAGAATAGTTGGCAATGGCAACATGTCTATTGTGCACGTGGTGTTGAATATAGTGAAGTTAAGCAAAACCAGAACCTAATAAGATTCTGAAATTAGTTTAAACGTAAAATTAAGTTTACATTTTGAGTAAACGAGATCCCACAATCGGGGCTCGATTGTAAAAAAAACTTTAGAATTATGATGACTAGATTTCTATCTATAAGGGATGCGTTGGTAACTTGAAATCTCCACGTGCAATCTTAAAATAAAATAAAATAAAAAATTTCTACCCCTCACAACTATCAATGCTTTCTTACTCAAGAATCATAAACGAGTCCATGTGAATGAACAAATCAAGTCAAACCAAGTGAAAGAACGCCTCTCAAGGCTTTGAATGCATCCTATGGTACTAGACACCTCTTAGAGCACTAAACTTGTTTTGTAGTACTAAACACATCTTGCGGCATTGAACGCCTCTCAAGGCACTGAACCCTCTCACGACACTAAACGCCTCTCCAGGCACTGAACACCTCTTGAGGTAAGAAAACACTTCTTAAGGCACTTAGCGCTTATAACGATACTAAACGCCTTCAAGGCACCAAATGCTTCTTAAGGCATTAAGCGGGACATAGGGCACAAAAAACCATTGACGGCACTAAAAGCCTATCAAGGTACGGAATACCTCTTAAGACACTACATGCCTTTCACGTCACTGGACATCTCCTAGGGCACTCAATGCTTCTCAAGGCATTTAATGTAAATCAAGGAACTGAATGTATCTCAATGTAAGATGCATAGATTCAAGGATCATATCAAGCCTCAAGATTGCTTCATGATAATTCAAGATCTATAGGTCCAACTACCATAAATTTTTCAAGATCAAAACTCAAGGGTCTCGCTAAGCCCTAAGAATGTTACTATGTCCCGTAGTATATTTTTCCCTCTACAATAGATAACCAATATTTAGGATTCAAATTTGATCCATCAAATTGATGCACAATGATCAACTCTTACGGTGGCGTATGCATCAGAAAATCTCATCCATCAAACTCCTACAACTAATTTGACCTAAAGATTAAATCGTCACGGGTGAAGTATTGAAGACTTAGACTTTCCAAAGTCACATAAAGACTTAGCTTTTTTGAAGCTCGATGAAGACTTGGCTTCCCTAAAGCTCAATTACTAAAGAGTTATGTTAACGGGTTTGGAATTATTCCCTATTTAACGGAAGATATTTATTTGGGTCGAAACGCCCTGTCCGTGATTCAGAGGCAACGTGAGATGGACATAATGAGATTAATTGCAAGAATATTCCCTTCCTTTATTCACTGAACATTTTCTCCTCTTTTTATCTTACGTATTTGAGTGATAGATTGTAGTAAATAGGCTTAGTTACTTCTCCCCCCTTTTCTTCTACTGATCACCTCCCTTTATATAGACTTTGGTAGGGGCAGGTGTCATTGTGCATGTGTTTTGGTAAGGACTGGTGTTGTTGTTACCTTGATACAGGTGTGAAAATTAGGATAATGTTTATCGTTTATCTACTAGGCGCTGACTGGATTAGCTTTTGTGTCTTCTGATATCTCCGAGGGCTTCTGATGTAGACTGTTTCTGATAGAGCTATTCTTCCGAGGGCCTTTATTTCTCCTTCTTGATTCGGGTATTATCTTCAACAATCAGGAGTGATCTCTGAGGGTGGAAATGTGATCTCCGAGGACTTGGTATGACTTCCGAGGACTGTGATTTTGTGTCCGAGGGCTGTTTTTGCTTTACTGAAAGTGAGATTTCTTCACCAGAGTGCTCGGACTGTATTCACTGGGTGTTCTTGTATTGACTTCTTCCAAAATTGTGTTCTCGGATAAGTCCGAGTGTTGCCTTTTCCGAGGAGTGTTCAGCAAGGAAGTTTTCTTGTAAGTTCACAGGACTCGGGGTCCATCTTGGTCCCTCTTGGCGCATTTGGTGGATATCGGAGTCATACGGGTCCATCGGGGTTTGCTCTTTTTCCGATGCCGTGTTGATATCTGTTTTTCATTCACCGTTTGACTTTCCAAGGGACGCTTATGTTTCTCCTCGGGTGCTCTTATAAACCTTTTCGGGTCAGTGACCGAGAGGTAGGGCAGTCCTCCGAGGGGTTTTCTTTATATGTACATCTCATCGGAAGTACTCGTGACAATAGTATTGCCCATATATTATTTTTCCCGAGTAGGAGTGGTATTCTTTATTTTATTTTTAGGGTTAACACTAGCCCCCCCAAATTTCGACTGTCCTCGTAGAGACATGCGAAATTTTAATCGTCGTCCTCAGTGAGGCGAGGGGTTAATTCTTGTTTTAGTTTTTATTTTTTGATATTTTTCCGAGGGGATATGCATATATATCCAGAATTTATAAGGATTTTACCTGAATACCCTTAGGGTATCGTTGTTAGGCACGCGGAGATCTCGGGGCGCAGGTAACGGAGTGGTGTTTGACCAGCTTTGAAAATTAAAATATCTGACCGTTGGTAACGGTCAGAATAGTGACGGTGTGGCGTGATCAGGTGACGGTTACGTGGAGCCTTAAACAAGTTCCACGTCTTAAAGATTTTTTGACCGTTTGTTGTCTCCGGCTATAAATAGGGACACTGTTAACCTTTTTTCCTCATTCTTCCAATTCATCTTTGCGATAACTTTCTTTCAGAGCAAAAAATTCTCCTCTTCGTCTTTTGTTCTTCAAATTCCCAGCAGATTTACTCGCTCTTCTTCTCCTTTTCGGAAACATCCCTTTATTATTACACTAATGGCTTCTTCCACCAACACTGATCCCATCGCCGCCGCTACCTCCTCTGCAGTCACTGCTCCGATTGATTCTTCTACGAGTGTGAGGGGTATTCCAGTGGGAGTTATTACTCGCAAGCGTAAGGGAGAAATTGCTGCTGCTGCTGAGGGCGGCGCCACTTCCTCGAAAAAAGCTAGGGTTCCCAAATCAAAGGAACCACCTCTTCGGACCTTTGCTAAGGTGGAAAAGATGAGGAATATTGCTACTCGTAAGCAGGTAGCGGATCTGTTTACCTCAACCGGAGTCCTTCAGAAGAATATGGTCTTCCGGATCCCGACGAAGGATGAGAGGGCGTGCTATCCTCCTCCGGGTATGTTGACAGTATTTTTTGCTCAGGTGAAGTATGGGTGGCGCTCGTTTATGTCCCCCTTTTTCTGTGAGCTCTTTAAAACTTGTAATATCAGCCCAAGTCAGATGGTACCGAATGGATTTGCTGCTATCTGTATTTACGTATTTTGGTGCCACGTGAATGGGCTAGAGTGTTCGGTGGATCACTTTCTTTCAATCTTTGACGTGGCGGTATCACCCGGGGGGTATCCTTTCTATAACGTTCGTCATCGGGACAACTCGGGGGATTCCACGAAGAGGATCTTGGGGGCTGCTATTACCTCACATAGCGTCTGGAAGAACAGGTACTTCTTCGTGGGACCTGTCAACGGTGAGTGGGATGTGCCCTTTGATTGGCGAGAGGGTACTACTCCCGTGCATGCTCTGGATCAGGAGGCGGTGCTATCTCCTATAATTTCTCAGCACAAATTGATGGAATCAGAGGACTTCACTATGTTGTACGAGACTTCTGGTCTTCACTACGTAGTTTTTACCGACGACGCAGTGGAACGTCCTTTGTCTTTATCTCCCGAGGCGAGGAGTTTCTTTCGTAAGTCTCTTCATTCGTTCTTTTAATCTTTTATTCTTTCTCCGAGTACCGTGGTAAATTGTGCTTATACATGTTATTGGTGGGATGATGCAGGGGATGTCATGGCAAACTATTATCTGCAGTCGAGTCCGAGGGAGCCTACTCCTAGTGGTGTCTCTGAGATACCAGAGGAGGGTGATCACGAGGAGGAGGAGGTTAATGCTCCCGAGAGTAGGCATACGGGTTCAGAGAAGGGTGGATTCCACGAAGACCATTCTCTTCTATGCATGGATGCGATGGGGGTCGTTAGGAGCGCTGTTCCCCTGCGTCAAGTAGCACCTTGGGATTTGGCTTTAGTGCCCGTTTCCAAATCGGAGTCAGGGAATTTACCTGCTTCCGAATCTAATATAGGAATTTCTCCGAGAGGTTCCGAGGAGGGTATCTTTCCGAGTGGTGCGGAGGATGAATCTGCTCGGAAGGATACTGAAGTAATAGACCTGTCTTCCGAGGATCCTTCTCCTAAGCTTCCGACAGTTCCTGAATCCGCTCCTCGGGGTAAGTTTTCACGAGTTTTTAATGAGATTTTCATATCTTTATCTGCAATATTTGCTGATGTGTTGACACCTTTTCTTTTGATGTAGTGGCTATGGATAAAGGGAAAGCTCCGATGGTAGAAGAGTCTTCATTATATGGTGAGTATCCATTATTTGCCTTCTTTCTATAATTTTTTCTAGTTTCATTCTTCCTCTTACTATCAGTTTGTATCTTTTGTAGAGGAGGACTTTCTGGCCCAATTCAACATTCCCGAGCAAGAAGGTTTACGAGGGGACTCCGAAGACACCCAAGGGGAGTTTGATCCTTCTTCAGATGACCGAGATTTGAAGGAAGGGATTCTGCAATCACTATTGGGAAGGACCAGCCCCTCCACAACAGTAGGTGGTTCACGGGCCATATTTACAAATTCAGAAGTGACGACTCCCGTAAAGGATACGACTCCTCCGAGGGGACATGTTCCGGTGACTTTGTCTCCGAGGGGTCATACATTCCAAGAGCCTATTCCTCCCAGCGGATCCGGGGGGGAATTTGCATCTCGTTCAGTGGGGGAGGCTTATCAAGATATCCTCCGATTTTTCGCCTCCTCCAGTTCAGCACCCGCCGAGGGGTATCAATTTTTGTACACCAGTCTTAACTGGTTGGGGCTCATGGTAAGCTTCTCTACATTAGTCTTCTGAAATTACACAATACATCTCTGTTGAATCTTTTATTGTTGACTTTTCTGTAGATTGGAAAGACTCGGGAGGCAGTTACTGCTGTTGAAGAGCGTGGTCGGAAAGATATAGAGAATATAGAAGTACTCCGAGCGCAATTGGCACCCCTCTTAGCCCGGGATAAAGAGAGTCAAACTAGGGAGGACCTTCTTCGCACTAAGATTTCCGACTACGAATTTGCTCTTAATGAATCAGAGAAGGCGAGGGCGAATTTGCAAGGTAATTTAAGTGCTGTCGAGTCCGCTTATGAGAAGATGGAGAAGGAAAGGAAAGACTCCGAGGGGGTCTTTACTGCTCGTATTGCAGCTCTCGAGAAGGCGGTGGCGGACGGGAACGAGAGAGAGAGAGTTCTCCAGGAGACACTGGGCCAAGTTACTGATAGGGCAGAGTCAGCCGAGGGGAAGTTAGCAAATTTTCTTTCTCCCGAGGACGTTCAGGCTAAGGTGGATGCAGCTGTTCAGTTTGCCCAGCGAGAGATTTCACGGCAGCAATCAGGAGAATCCGAGGCGCCTTCTCATGAGCTCTTGATGGGTCATCTTCTGTGGGGTTATTTGGAGTGTGCGAAGGTGGCGAAATCTTTGATAAGGTCGGATGTTAACTTCTCCAAGTCTTTCGATCTTCGCAAGTTAAAGAAGCCAACTCCCGACGACTGCCATTATTTTGTGGGGAGGTTTGGGGGTTTGCTATCCTCTCGGGATTCTCCGACACCGTCTCCGATGCGCTCTACCACAAGTCCGAGTCCGAGAGCTAGCGGTTCCGGGGGAGTATTTTCTCCAATTTCTCGTCTTGCTCCATTGGGTACTTCCGCCGAGGAGACAACTTCTTTCTTCCCTCCTTCCACGGGGGCTTAATTTTATCCTTTGTAATTTTTTACTTTGAAAATAAACGTTCTTTGTACTTATTATCCCTTCCAAGGGCTCTCCGTCTTAAATAAATATTTTTGTTCACTTTCCCTTTTTCTACTTTTTGTTTATATAGTTAAATTTCAATTAGCATGGATAATGATAATTCTCAAAAAGTTGCTGACTAAGTAGATTTCCTAAGTAGGAGGTGTTGCTTTGCATGTTTAAATAGGGTACGTGCCATTCTTAATCAAAAAGTTTTTCAACACGTGTCCCTTAGTTAACCTAATAAGAGCTTAAGCTTCTAATTTTAACTCTTGGCTTAAAGAGTATATATGCATGTAAGATCTTTACCAATTCCGCACTTATTTCCTAGTCCTTATTAGTCTTTGATTTTCTTCCAAGTTTATTCATAATTGCAAGCACGAAGATAGTACTTACCAGATAAGATGATGCCTCCTTATTATAGAAGAAGTGGTTCAACTTCCTCTTGTGGTTCTTCTCGTGATACCGCTCGGAGTCCTTCTGAGTCATCAAGAGTTCTTCCGAGGGACAATTTACCCGAAAATCAGGCAACATTTGGTGCTAGTTCCTCTCTTGGGGCAGCTCGTAGACTTCCATCTATGAATTCACGTAGGAACAACCATATCAGAGAAATATTCATGAGTAGGGAGCCATATCCTTTGGCGGATGAGTCTTCGGAGTTCGATTTGATTCCTCTTAATCCGTCTCGATTAATAGGCAGAGGACGTGTAGGATCCACTACGAGTACAGAATGTGAGAACTCGGTAAGATCTCTTTTTAGCAGCTATAACCTTGATTTCGAAGATTATGACATACTAGTGCCTTCCTCGGGCCATAGAGCTTACGCACCCCCCTCAGGTTACATGACCGTTTATACCGAACAGATGCGTTGTGGTTTACGGACCTTTTTCCATCCCTTTTTCCAAATACTCTTTCGGTATTGGCAGGTGTGTCCGAGTCAATTAAAACCAAGTTCCTATAGTCATTTGGTGGGATATGTCCTTCGTAGTGAGCTTTTAAACCTTCCGATGTCCCCTTATCGGGTGGGGACAATATTTACCCTTCAACCTTGCTCAGAGGGGACTCCCTTTTTTAGCTTGACCTATAGGGACAAGGAAAATATCTTCACTCGTGTATCCAGTTCCCACTCTAGTAGAGGGGATTGGAGGCGGAGATTTTTCTTCGTCCGTCCGAGAGGCCAGTCAGCCAGATCGTGGGGCGTACCCATCCGATGGGGTCTGGGGTATATCGCACCCAACACCGAAACACGAGGACAAGTGAGGGAGATATTGCTTCACTCGGGACTTTTTTCTGGTTCTTATGACATATCTGGGCTATTGGATTTCCCCGAGGCTCTGATTTTGGCAGGTTTACAAGAGGGGGTAGAAGGATGCACTCCTGCTTCTCGTCCTCTTCACAGTAATTTTCACTTTCGTAAGTTCTGCTAATCATTCTTTAGCTTGTAAATTTTATTGGTGTCCTCGGACCGTTTTCCTACTGACATCTTTTGCAGGAGCGGAGATGGGAGCCTTTTCTCTAGGGTCTTCTACTGACGTTTTCTTGGGGAGGGCATTGCATGGTATTCCCGGGGTGACGAAGGTTGGCGATTCTCCTCCCCTCGTAAGTGAGGCAATGGTTGAAATTTCCTCGGAGGAGGAGGAACCCGTTGCAGCCCCCCCAGTCAGTTATATAATTCCTTCTGGATCGTCGAATCTGATAGCAACTCTTGCTCAAACGGATTATCACATGAGTCCTATAGTATCACAGCCCATTCCTCATAATTCTACCGTGGTAAATGTATTAGAGGAGTATCTTCGCTCTTCTAGTACAGAGGATATGCAGCCCCGGGTAGATATCCCTAGTCGTGTTCCTGCACCACCGCCCGAGGAGCACCCTTCCCCCGGGAGAACTCTTTCCCCCGGGGGTAATCAGGATGTTTCTCCTCTCAGATCGGCAGTGGGATTTTGCCGAAACTTTCTTAGTGGGTTGTTGAACGTAACAGATTGTGAGCTGATAAAAACTCTTTCGGTACCCGTTCTCCAAGATTTAGCCTGCAAAGACCTGTGTGAGGTATCTATTCATTTTATTTAATACTAACCTGTCTTCGGGTCTGATGCCATTCGCTTTGTGTTTTGAGCAGATTTATATGGTGTTGGACGCCCTCGGTTCTTACGGGAGTTCTTCTTCAGATCCGGGTTTAGTATACCGTCGTCGGGATGAGTTAGAGCGAGGTCTCTTAGAAGCTCAAGTGGAGATAGCCCATTTGAAGGAAGTTCATGAGTCTTCTCAGGATACTCATATTCATATGTTACAATCCGAGAAGGATAAGGCGTGGGAATTAGAACGCCAATTAGTGCTTGAAAGAGCCCGCGTATCGAATTTAGGGAGGAGAATTGAGGAGTTACGTGGCCAAATGCGGTCCTCGGAGGAGCAACTAACGCAGGTTATCTTGGAGAGAGATGCCTTGAGTCAGCAACTGCTAGGGATAACTCGTTCTCATGCGGTAGAAGTGGTTATGGCCCGAGTCCAAGCTGTGTTGGAGGTGGTGGGCCCATCCAGTCTTCGTGAATCTCTTCGAGGTGAGATGCGTGACTTAGTGCACATAGGCTATAAGTTGTGCCAAGATGCCATACAAGATTTACCAGAGTTCCCCTCGGGCTTGCTCCTTCCTGAACTCAACATTCGTCAAGTCTCCGAGGAACTTTCTCCTTCACCTATCAGAGATTTTGCAGTCGGAACTGTGTTCTTGGATGATCCAGTCTCTCTTTCCGAGGAGCAGCGCCGAAGACTTATCCGAGAGGGGAAACGTCCCATGGGAGGGACTTAGTTTGTAAATGAGTTTAGTTCATAATACAGAGGGTTTTTAGTGTTATCGGATTGTCCTGATGTCTCAGGTATAGAGCCATCATTTTGTCGGACAATTCTACTTTCTTCTGTACTATATCCCCTCGTATATGAACACTCTTTTTATTCATGTATAACTATTACATTAAGCATAATACTTTCTAAGGTTGCTTGCGTTCCACGTGTTGCGAAGTATTGCTTCCTCGGAATTGGCAAGCCGATAAGTCGCAGGTCCTACAATTTCTACTATCTTGTAGGGTCCTTCCCATCGTGGATCTAGTTTACCCACATTCTTAGAGGCCCCTACTTGTTTCATCACTAAATCTCCAACTTGAAAGGTTCGGGGTTTTACCTTGGCATTGTAATATCGTGACATCCGAGCCTTGTACTCTTCCATTCGGAGGGCTACTCGGGTCCTTTTTTCCTCGAGGAGGTCAAGGGCAAGGGCTAGATTTGAGCCATTGGCCACTTCTTCATATTCTTTGACTCGCCAGCTTTCTATGGAGACCTCCGAGGGCAAAACAGCTTCACACCCGTAGGATAGACTAAAAGGGGTTTCGCCCGTAGCAACACTCTGCGTGGTCCGATAGGCCCACAATATTCCGGGTATCTCCTCAACCCACTTAGCTTTATGCCAATCAAGCCGGGCCTTCATGTTCTTCAAGAGGGTTCTGTTGGTTCTTTCTACTTGGCCATTTGCTTGAGGGTATCCCACGGAGGCAAAGCGATGTTTTATCTCCCAATTATCACACCATTTTTGCAATCCTTGATCAGTAAACTGCAAACCGTTGTCACTTACCAGGCTCCGAGGGACACCAAAGCGACAAATAATATTTCTCCAGAGAAAATTGATAACAGCCCCCGCGGTTACTCTAGCTAGGGGTTCCGCTTCCACCCATTTGGTGAAGTAGTCAACGACTACTAGCAGAAATTTCTTTTGGCCGGCATCAGGGACGAGGGGTCCAAGTATGTCAATACCCCACTTAGAGAATGGGCAGGGGTTCAGGGAGGGTTCCCAAGGGGCTGCGGGTAGATGGGTCCGAGGGGCGTAAGCCTGGCATGGTTTACATCTTTCGGCATGGCTTTTGCTATCTTTGGCCATCGTGGGCCAATAGTAGCCTTGTCGGATCAAGCGTCCAACCATGCTTTCGCCACTAGTATGGCTCCCGCATACCCCCTCGTGAGTTTCTGCTAAGGCTAGCTGGGCCTCTTCTTCATTAAGGCATCGAGCGTGGGGACATGAATATGTTCTTCGGAATAGAACCCCATCTTTGAGGAAGTATCGGAGGGTTTTTCTGAACATCATTCGCTGAATATTCTTGTCCGAGGAGTATCCCTCGGGATTCTGCAAATAGGCTTTGATAGGAGTCACCCAGCTAGATGAAGGATCTGAAACTGTGTTCACTTCTCGGCCTTCACCCTTTTCAGATTCATTGACATGCAGTAGAGTAATCTTCCGAGTATGTATTGCAGCTGTTTGTGTAGCCATCTTGGACAAAGCGTCCGCCTCTTGATTTTCTTTTCGAGGAATTTGAACTATGTCATACTCTTCAAACCATTCGGACCTTTGGCGAACAACTCGGAGGTACTCTTGCATTCTTTCTTCTTTGGCCTCATATGACCCCTTAATTTGCTGAACAATCAGTTGGGAATCACTATGGAGGAGTACTCTCTTCATTCCTCCTTCTCTTGCTAGTCTCATACCAATAAGGAGAGCTTCATACTCGGCTTCATTGTTAGAGAGAGGGTAATCTATTCTAACTGCAAAATGGAGCCTTTCCTCCTCTCCTTCTTGATTTACCAAGACTATTCCGGCCCCCCCATGGGTACTCACCGAGGATCCATCTACATATACGTGCCATCGTGGCTCCTTTTCCTCGGATCCAACGCCCGTGAGTTCTGTTACAAAGTCCGCCAGAACTTGCGCTTTGATTGATGGTCTCGGAGCATAGGAAATATCGTACTCAGTAAGCTCTACGGCCCATTTTATCAGTCTTCCTGATGATTCTGGCTTATTAAGAATTGCCCTCAGGGGATGCTTAGTAAGCACAGTAATTGGGTGGGATAAAAAGTAGGGACGTAGCTTACGAGCCGTAGTAACTAATGTTAGAACAAGTTTCTCAGTTAGGGTATATCGGGTTTCGGCTCCGAGGAGGGTTTTGCTGACGTAATATACCGGGTGATGTTCTCCGTCTTGTTCTTTAACTAAGACAGCACTAACAGCCTCTTCTCCGACTGATAAGTACAGAAACAACTCTTCCTGGGGTATAGGTTTTACCAGCAAAGGTGGTTTCAACATGTACCTTTTCAATTCTTCGAGAGCTTCCTCGCATTGGGGGGTCCACTGAAATTCCTTGATATTCCGAAGTATCTTGAAGAAGGGAAGCCCTTTTTCTGCGGACTTGGAGACAAATCGACTCAACGAGGCCATTCTTCCCGTTAACTTTTGGACATCCTTTACCGTCCTCGGGGTAGGTAACCCCATGATAGCTTCTGCTTTTTCGGGGTTTACTTCAATTCCCTTCTCCGTAACCATAAATCCCAAAACTTTTCCTCCTCGGATACCAAAAGAACACTTCCGAGGGTTAACCTTCATGCCAAAGTTGTTCATAATGACCAACGCTTTCCGTAGGTCCTCGGGATGTTCTTCAGCAGTGTTACTTTTAACTACAGTATCATCTACATAAACCTCTACTGACTTCCCAATAAGTCCTGAAAACATAAGGCTTACTAACCGTTGATAGGTAGCTCCAGCATTCTTTAATCCAAAGGGCATGACTAGATAACAAAAGGTGCCTGCATCCGTGATAAAGCTGGTCTTGTCTTGATCAATAGCCGCCATCGGGATTTGGTTGTACCCTTGATCTCCATCAAAAGTTGATAGTAGCGCACATCCTGCGGTAGAATCAACTAGCTGATCTATGCTCGGTAAAGGATAACAATCCTTGGGGCATGCTTCATTGAGGTTAGTAAAGTCAACACACATTCGCCATCTTCCTCCGTGCTTGGGAACTAGCACGACATTAGCCAACCACTCGGGGTAAATAACTTCTCGTATTTGCTTTAATTGGAGAAGGCGTTGTATTTCCGAGCGGATGATCTTGTTGCGCTCGGGGCCCATTTTCCTCTTTTTCTGTTGGACAGGTTTAGCTCCAGGCTTTACATTAAGGAAATGTTGACATACCTTGTTGCTGATTCGTCCGGGCGGCCCCCCTTCCCACGCAAAGAGGTGATGAAATTGTTTGAGAAGAGAAATCAATTGGCCTTCTATGATTGGAGCCATATGGGTGCCCATTTTGATTATTTTCTCGGGGCTTCCTTCTACTAATTCCACCATTTTTAATTCTTCCACAGGTTGGACTCGTGTTTCCTCGGTTCTACACTTTTTGTTATTTCCGAGTGAAGGTCCGTCCTCTTCTGAGGGAATGGCATTCATGCAGCATTCTCTAGCTTTTGACTGACTTCCTCGGACTTCTCCGATTCCCGAGGAGGTGGGGAATTTCACTTTAAGATGCAAAGTAGAAGGAATAGCCTCAAAGGCCCGAATAGATGGTCTTCCGCAGATCACATTATACGTTCGCGAAGAAGCCTCCACTACCCAAAACTTAATAGATTCCGTTCTTCGAAGGGCTCCTTTCCCCCATGACATTGGGAGAGTAATAGTTCCGAGGGTTTGGCATGCTTCCCCGGAGAATCCTACTAACGGGACCTCAGCGGTTTCCAACGTTTCTTGTTTCAATCTCATAGCGAGATAGGTCGGTAGGAAGAGTACATCCACAGAGCTGCCCGTATCTATGAGGATACGTTGGATTTCATAACCGTAGATGACGGCAGATATAACCAAGGGATCTTCGTGAGGGTATATTACATCTGTAAGGTCCTCGGGTCCGAAAGTGATACTAGGCAGCTGTGACCCTTGAATGGAGCAGACAGCTAATCCTTGCTCTGCTCGTCGGGCTTCTTTCAAATATTTCTTCTTTTTGCCCTGAGGTGCCATGGAGATTTCACCCCCTTCAATCATATTGATCGTTCTCCCTGTTGGGGGGTTGTCTTTGTAAGAGTTAGGTGGAGGAGGCAAACTCTGATACCCTGTCGTTTTCTCTCGCGAATTTCGCCGGCGGTCTTTACTTCTCTCTTGGGGTCGGAGACGTCTAGTGGTCCCCTCTCGTGACTTCCGGCTAGGCGTCCTTTCTTCCCTTTCTTGCTCTTCCTCTTCCCTTCGTGATCTCTTCCAAACATTTGCTTTGGGCTCTTCATGGTTATTTTCCTTAAGATAGTTCTTCAAGTACCCTATCTCCAATAGGCGAAGCACCTCTAAACGAAGGGTAGTACATTCTTCCGTAGTGTGCCCGTAAGTTTTATGGTACTTACAATATTTCCCAGTATCCTTGTCTCGGTTAGGAAATTTAGTCGGTCTGGGCCAGTGCAACTCGTTGCTACCCCTCATTATGTTGAGCACTTCTGGTGGAGTAACAGTCATCGGAGGTAAGTGCACGGGTCGGAGGAATTTCTTAACCACTCCTCCTTCATCTTTGCGTTGAGGAGGTTTTCCTTCCTTACTTTTTTCTTTGACCTTTGCTTCTTTCTCGGCACGCTCTAAGTGTTCACTATCCTCCTGCTCCATCTGCTTCTTTGTTCCCTCGGCTTCTTCCATCAAAATATGTACTTCCGCCTTTTGCATTAACTCATTCATATCCGTGATACGATTTCCCATAAGGTATCTAAAGAAATCCCCCGCTCGGAGTCCCTGAGTTAATATGTCCGCCATAATGGTCGGGCTAACATTTGGAACATCGAGTGCTTCATCCGTGAAGCGCTTTATATATTCTCGCAAGGGTTCATCCTTCTTCTGTTTAATAGTAAAAAGATGCGTAGCAGATTTAGGGTACCTTCGGTTGCAGGCGAATTGTCGTACAAACAAATGAGCTAGTCGGTCAAAGCTCGTGATGGAACAAGGTGGAAGATGAGTAAACCAGGCTTGGGCCCGCCCTCCGAGGGTAACAGGAAATACTCGGCATAACACGTGGTCGGGAGCAGAAGAGAGGTCCATTCCAGCCAAGTATTGATGGATGTGATCCTGCGGGTCCCTTCCATCAGCTTCTCCGGTATATAGCGCATCCCCGAGGGGATAGAAGCTGAAGCAATTTCGGGAATGAAATGAGAGGTCTTGAATGTAGGATCTTCCTCGGGAGCCATGGTTTTCTTGAGATCACCTAATTCTTTTCGTAAATCATCCATCATTCCCCATAAGGAATGTTCAACCTCTCCTCGATACTCTGAGGGGCGAGAAATTTCTACCTGACCCCTCACGGGAGTCCTTTCACGACATACATATCTTCGAGGACTTTGTAGGGGTGCCCGTTGCCACGGATTCCAATTTGGGTTCCATGCCATCGGAGGTGCCTCTCTTTCCGAGGGGAAACCAACGTTCTCGGAGAGCACTGGGGACGGGCGTCCGAGAGGTTCATCCCTCCAGGGTGTTCGTGCTGCATCTATAAGTCTTTCATAGACAGATCGGGGAATATTAATAAAATCTCTTGTACCTGATTCATAATTGGACAAGGTTTCTTCTGAGTCGTTGTTCGGGAAAGGAAGGTTGTCACTTTCGAAAAGATCATCCATCCTAACTGGCATCTACTTGAATTCTCTCGAGGACAGATATTATGGCGTTCCCACAGACGGCGCCACTTTGTTAACGGGTTTGGAATTATTCCCTATTTAACGGAAGATATTTATTTGGGTCGAAACGCCCTGTCCGTGATTCAGAGGCAACGTGAGATGGACATAATGAGATTAATTGCAAGAATATTCCCTTCCTTTATTCACTGAACATTTTCTCCTCTTTTTATCTTACGTATTTGAGTGATAGATTGTAGTAAATAGGCTTAGTTACTTCTCCCCCCTTTTCTTCTACTGATCACCTCCCTTTATATAGACTTTGGTAGGGGTAGGTGTCATTGTGCATGTGTTTTGGTAAGGACAGGTGTTGTTGTTACCTTGATACAGGTGTGAAAATTAGGATAATGTTTATCGTTTATCTACTAGGCGCTGACTGGATTAGCTTTTGTGTCTTCTGATATCTCCGAGGGCTTCTGATGTAGACTGTTTCTGATAGAGCTATTCTTCCGAGGGCCTTTATTTCTCCTTCTTGATTCGGGTATTATCTTCAACAATCAGGAGTGATCTCTGAGGGTGGAAATGTGATCTCCGAGGACTTGGTATGACTTCCGAGGACTGTGATTTTGTGTCCGAGGGCTGTTTTTGCTTTACTGAAAGTGAGATTTCTTCACCAGAGTGCTCGGACTGTATTCACTGGGTGTTCTTGTATTGACTTCTTCCAAAATTGTGTTCTCGGATAAGTCCGAGTGTTGCCTTTTCCGAGGAGTGTTCAGCAAGGAAGTTTTCTTGTAAGTTCATAGGACTCGGGGTCCATCTTGGTCCCTCTTGGCGCATTTGGTGGATATCGGAGTCATACGGGTCCATCGGGGTTTGCTCTTTTTCCGATGCCGTGTTGATATCTGTTTTTCATTCACCGTTTGACTTTCCAAGGGACGCTTATGTTTCTCCTCGGGTGCTCTTATAAACCTTTTCGGGTCAGTGACCGAGAGGTAGGGCAGTCCTCCGAGGGGTTTTCTTTATATGTACATCTCATCGGAAGTACTCGTGACAATAGTATTGCCCATATATTATTTTTCCCGAGTAGGAGTGGTATTCTTTATTTTATTTTAGGGTTAACAAGTTAGCTTTTCTAAAGCTAAGAAGACTTAGGTTTACCATACCGCAAGAATTGACGACATAACTCTCCAATATTCAATCAAACTTAGTTTTCTTATGCCTCACGAAGAGTTGGATTTTCTAAAACTCATCCAATAAAGACCTAGCTTATTGAAAAGCTACAATGTCTAAGAGAAGCTACTTCCCAGCACCTTCCACTTCAAATAACATACAAGTTCATCAGTTGAGGAATGAAAGGTTGCTTAAAAGAGCCGGCGCTCGGAAAAGATATTTCTATTTCGGTCTCACAGTTAGGCAAGCTTATACAATTACGCTAACGAGCAGAATCATAGCTTGAGCCTACCTTCGTCGGGGTATAAACTCAAAGCTCGAACGTTGTTTTCGAGGAGCTGGGTAGAAGAAAAAGCGGCTCTTAGCTAAAGGTATAAGAAGAAAGGGCTTTTTTTATAGAGAAAGAGATACGTCGGGGATTAGAGGGCTTGATTGAGTGATGATGCGCTAAGAAAACCATAGAACGTAGTGACTAGGCCTCTCAATACCTTATTGTAGCCTTGTTTTTTAAAGGGATTTTTAGGGGTAGCCTTTTTAATATCGAGTTCCTACTAATAAGCCTTTTTTCAGCTAGACAGAAGTCACTTTGATAGACTAGACTACAGTAAGGGGCGAACATGCCTTATAGCAATAGTAAAAACAGAGGACGGGCATGTTATAGTTTGGCAAGAAGAACACCTTCCTATTCGTAGACTATGAGCTTTGGCTACTGTCACTATTGACCAACAACTAAAATATTTTGAATTAATGGAATGAATAGTACCCTGATTCAATGTTTTATTTGTTGACAACATATAGGCCTGGTGAATGAACCTACTTCACTTCAAACACCGGGATCGCTTTCTCTTGCGCATTAATGAATGAATCTAGGAATTCATCGATTTATTTTCATTTCATTGTTCTCGGCATATGCTTGGAAGTGATACTCTTTCGTGCAACGTCTTTCTGTCATATCGTGAGGGTAGGAGGTAGGCTTGGAAGCAGCCATTCTTTGAAGAAAGCATAATAGCTCATTCGTCAAGCTCCATGACACCAAAAATTCTAAGCATCATTTGTCGTATGGCAGCCTTTGACACAATTGGTGATTTTCTGTAAGGGGGGGGGGGGATCAAGCTTTCGACAATCCCCATACCGCCATGGATTTTGAGCTGTAAAAGACGCCCTACAAGGCAAAAATGATAGAAATTTTAGGAAGAAATGGAGACCTTCATGTTGTTATCTTAAGAAGCCTTCAAGAGAAGTCTCAGATACTTAGATGGTAGCATCCCATACGCTCGATAGTTTTAGAGAGCAACTTCTTTCCGAATCAAAGAATTTGTTGTTTAGATTGGGAAAAACATTCGAGCGAAAGCCTTATGTGAGAAGTTACGGGAAGGGTTGAACCAGACGTTACTGCTAAACTATCTTCTTTAGGTGGTACCACAAGAGAAAGTGATTTTCTTACTAGAATTCTCTTCTTTTCCTTCTCGTCCTATCCCATTCGTGATGCTTTCTCGACTTGAAATATTGAAAAAGCAGCTTTCAATGTCTCGTCACTTTGGTGAATCACTTGAGCCCTAATATATTTTTGAAAAATTCAAACTTTCTTTTTTATACTGCGATCACATAAACACATCCATAGATAACGGGGGTGCTCTCCTTTATTTGTAGCACGTGACAAATTACGTGAGGGCGTCTAGGACCTTAAATCAGAATCAAAATGAAAAATATAGTGTGATGTAAGTTTATAGTTCCTTGCATAGGGCACATGCTATATCCAAAAACGACGATGGCTCCATACATGATATAATAATTTTTTCGATGAATCATTTGCCCGGAACTCCTACTACTTCTATCTACCAACGTAATTCATTTTTGAGTTTTAAGCAATTTCCCACGGTCCTAAGATACGACTAGAATTGAAAGAAGAGGAAGGCCACTTGATTGAATAGGAAGGGTGAATTCCTCTAATCAATATCTAACAACAGGTAGTTATTTGCAGCCCACCCTGAACACCGTTTTAAAAAGTCGTATTGAGTCCCCGTTGATGTTGATATGGTTGAGGCGAGCTATAAAAGTGACTGCTGCCTTCTTGTCTTCGTCATTCTGTACTATTTTGCTGCTTTTACCGACCCTTCTTTGCTTAGAGAAAATCCAAGGGTATGCGCATTGGTGCTGATAGTGAGTTAGTCTTAGCCACATGCGTATCATGTCTTCTTAAAATAAACACAAATGTTATATAGGTTTTTGCCATGGGGCTACCTCGCTTAGGGTTTTGCTAGAATAAAAAACTCAAGAGAGTCTGTTCCGGGGAAAAGGTGACCTTTCAACCGTGGGTTTCCCCACCGAGGCTCCCTCGCCTTTGTCTTTCTTCTCGGCAAAGAAGAAGACTGAAGAAGGGCTTATTCTATTAGTTTTAGAAACTCAAAAGAGGACGGGCATGACAGAGTTTGGCAAGAAGAAAACACTTGATCACCCCGACTTTCCCAAATTCCCACCACTGACCTTTCGCCTTCTTGGGTCTGGATTTCTTGCGTTGTTTTAGTTGTCGTGGTCGGTGGGGGAAGAAATAAATGATTGAATGTTATGTTCGGAAAATGTAGAGTAATACACCTACCGAGGCGAAAGCCAAAGGTGAGTCTCGTAGAGAAACGTATACCCAAAGTTTGTAGCGCAAGTGAATCAAAAATAAAAACTAAAAATAAATCGTGAGTTAGTGGAGCTCCGATTTGGATTTGATAGAAATTGAAGCCCATATTTCTCCACTTAAAAGGCATTGTTAAGTGAAGTGGGGAACTCCTCTTAATTAACAATAATCCAAGACCATACCCAAACAATGTGGGATAATATTTCTCAACAAGATTGACGTGAATTATCCAATCATCTTGCTATAATAGCTGAGGGGAATACCCTGTATCACAACTGATTGTCCGCTGCTACAAATATTTAAGCTATTAGCAATAGAAAATTCAGTTGCTAGTAATATTCATTGAAATTTTTAACAAAATTCAAAAACAAAAATGATGTGTGAATAACAAAAAGAATACAAAAGAAAAGATTTTACAAAAATATAACGAAAATTAAACAGTATAAAACAAATATAAAAATGTCTGAAGTGAACAAATAAATACTAATAAACAATTTGAAAGTATTGGGAAAGAAAGTTACAATGATGTATATGGTGAGATGTTTGTGTTCTGAACTAGTTACAAAGGGGATATAAATAATCAATTGAGAATAGAACAAAGATAGTAGTTTGTGCAAATTTTCAGCCACCACCAACCATGTTTTGATGAAAAGAAATTTTAAAACTTTCTGCAATTTTTAATGTTTAAGCCACCAACCATGTGTTTTAGAGTATTGCTACCCATGAACTTAATAAGTGTCGTCAACTCGTAATTCAACTCAACTCTACGGCAGAAGAAAAGGTCGGAGTAAAGTACAGGTTCTCGTATGTGGGAGACAGTTTAAAAAGAAAAAAATAATCCCAAGTTGCTTACATCTGCACCACGTCCTTGACTTCAAATATTGATCATCACCTTCACCCCGCCTATATATAAATGTCCATGAGCAATTCATCCACAACATCGACAGCAATTTGAGCTACATCATATATACTATTCTAGTAAGTATATAATTTAAAGATTCAATATTAATTCAATGGCCAATACGCAGCTCATTGGATTAACGTTGGTGTCATGCTTCATCTTGCTGCTCTCGATCAGTTCCGCAGCTCCACTTAAAGTAGGATATTACAAGAAATCGTGCCCCTCGGCTGAAGCCATTGTGAAGAAATATGTGAACAAATTCGTATCACAAAACGCTGGACTCGCTGCTGGTCTAGTGAGGCTGCATTTCCATGATTGCTTTGTCAGGGTACGTACGCGCTACTCATGATATAAAAGCGCGCGTTTCTTTACCTATGATCAACAATATAATAATTAATTGTTTTCTGTTGTTTGTACCATACAGGGTTGTGATGCATCGGTATTGCTGGATGGACCCAACTCAGAGAAGCAGAGCATCCCCAACGTGGGAAGCCTACGAGGTTTCGAGGTCATTGATGCTGCAAAAGCCGAACTAGAGAAACTCTGCCCAGGGATCGTATCTTGTTCTGACATTCTCGCGTTCGCAGCTCGCGATGGCGCCTGTAAGTCAGGATTAATAAACTATCAAGTTCCCTCAGGACGTCGTGATGGACGTGTTTCCCTAATAAACGAGCCCCTCACAAACCTGCCCGCACCGTTCTTCAACGTCACCCAACTCAGGGACAACTTTGCAAGCAAAGGTTTATCGCTCGACGATATGGTGACCCTCTCCGGCGCTCACTCATTTGGTATTTCTAAATGCAGTTCCTTCAACAGCCGCCTCTACCCGACTATAGACCCCACAATGGACCGCAACTATGCCAAGATCTTGAGAAGAATCTGCCCTGCCCCGGTTGTCAATGCCACATCCGCCCCACCAAATCCAACTGTCAATCAAGATTCTCTAACTCCTCTCCGTCTTGACAACAAGTATTACTCGGGTTTGAAGTTGAAACGCGGGCTTTTTACCTCCGACCAGGTGCTTCTTGACAGCAAATTGACGTCTAAAGCGGTGTTGTACAATGCTCTGTTTGGTGATGCCTGGGCCAAAAAGTATGTGACTGCAACGGTGCGTATGGGAAACATAGAGGTGCTCACTGGTAAACAAGGTGAGATCAGGAAGAATTGCCGCCTTGTCAACTAATTCATCAGTCGTGTCCATAGTCGTGTCCATATTCGACACGTGGTTTCTGGTCTCTATTTCCTTGTCATGACAATTTCTTTGTCTTGTGTTGTAATCTCTCATTCTTGATTTAATTAATATTTCTTCATTCCGTTTTTGTTGTAATACTTTTGATTCTATTTGTATAACCTTTTTGTTGCTTCTCCTATAAAAATTGACATGTCTTTAAGTTTTTAATGGGTTTCAATGACTTCTATTCTGCCATCAGGAGTCATCATTCTTATGGTGACTTCCTTACTCAATCTCTCATAGTTGTACTCTGTATTGCTCCAAGAAGAGAACCAAGGAGAGGGCTACTGGTAGAGGTTGGAGAATTAATTTTCAGATTTCAGATTTTAGAGGGGCGATGGGAAGAATAAGAAAAACAAGAAGAGAACAAAGAGAAGATGACAATTGCTCGGAAATTCAATAATCAGTAATCATTCATTAAAATTGTCTAATAATAAACCTTTAGCCTCATATTTATAGGCTAAGTAACAAAACCTACCAAAACTAGAGTTCTTACTAAAAGCAACAATATAACTTAGAATCATAAACTTACCAAACTATTAAATCATAACCTGATAATAATTAAAATACTATGAAAGTAATATTTAAATAATATAATATATATAATTTCTATCATTCTCCCCGACTTGAAAAAACTCGCCCCAGGAGAGTTTGTATGAAAATAACTCCACAGAGGTCGAGCGAGTGAACTTGAGAGCTGGCCAAATTAGGGCGACCCTTCCATCGAACTAAATACATGAACTGCCCATCTCTTGTGTTGTTGACTTCATATGCTTCCTTCAAAATCAACAATTGTATTGGAAGTAGTTGAAGTACCAAAATTGAAGTGACTAAACCACCTGTAGCACTTGCAGAAAAGTTGGGAATATGAAACATGCTCACGCTCATAGTTAAATTCTTATTATTGAAAATTGGACACTCAAATAAATTTGGAGGCAAGTCCAACAAAGACTCATCAACTTTAGACAAGGAGTGCAACAACTTGCTATCGGTAGTGGCTATAAACTTTTGGTTGCTAGTTATATCCACATGGAAGTAGGCAAAGTAGGCGGAGTTGACCTTGGTATGGGATAATCTCACAGTTTAGATACGAAAAATCCTTAGGCTTTGAATTCTCTGGAGATTTATGGTGCATGTCTAGTGTTTCGTGGCCTTCATTTGTAAAATGCATGTCAACTGGAGGAGAAACATTGTGGAGCAATGGACAAACAGATATACGAGCATTCAATTTATTCTCAAAGTTAGCCTGTAATGTTGTGAATCTTTCATTAATTTCATCCTTCATCGAGTAAATTGTAACATTCCTTGATTGAATCATGTTAAACAATTTCTCAAATTTCTTATATGTCGTCATTTAACTCATGATGGGCATGAAAAGCTTGCCAACAAATAATTGAAAGTCCAAAAGTCAATAAAAGAATTAACGTTACCCAATAAATTCGAGCACACCAATATGATTTAGGGCATTGATTGAACCAAACACCATTGTACGACAGAGTGAAAAAACCAGCAAATTCAGGGGTTAAACTGTGAATAACCAACAAGACCAAGTTGCAATTTTGCTGTCACCCTCATAGATCAGTTGTTGAATCGATATCGTAGCAACGGTCTAGGTATCATCACGGCTGACTGAAGTTGCGTGAAAAAAGGTGAGATCCAGCAGAATCCGATGGGTGGTGACGGGAATCGCGGGGTGGCGATTGGTGGATACTCCGGCGGAGCTGCTGGAGACTTGCGGCGAGCGGCGCTACATGAGATGCTGGATTATGGACGGAGCAGGTGGCGGTGCCGAGCTGAAGTAGGACCGTGCCGTTCCTAGGGTTTGACGACGGCGCACGCAACAGTGTGTGTTGCTGCGTGTTTCTCCAACCCCCCTCCCCCCATTTTTTTTTCAGAATTGCAGAAATTGCAAAACTAACCCTATACTACCAAAAACACTATAAACTTACTCGATTTTGTTTTTCTATTTTTCGTTTTTTTTCTAGAACTCGATTAAATTTTTACTGAAACTACCGATGCAGCGGACAAAAAGAAAGGATACGAATGACTCTGGTTCCAATTTGATAGAGGTTGGGGAATTAATTCCCAAATTTTAAATTTTAGAGGGGCAAGGGAAAGAACAAGAAGAGAATAAAGAGAGGACGACAATTGCTCGGCAATTCAATAATCAATAATTATTCATCAAAACTGTCTAATAATAAACCCTTAGCCTCATATTTATAGGCTAAGTAACAAAACCTACCAAAGCTAGAGTTCTTAATAAAAGCAACAATATAATTTAGAATCCTAAACTTACCAAACTATTAAATCCTAACCTAATAATAATTAAAATACCATGAAAGAAATATTTAAATAATATAATATCTATAATTTCTATCATTTACACTTCTACTACTCCCTCTATAGACTCTGGCTTTGTTTTCTCGCCAATATATTTATTCACATTCACAACCTACTATTGACTATAACAACAACAACGCTAACACTGTCAACAAGACTTGGAGACGAAGAAGCTCAAATGCACTCATTGTGGCTATAATGGACATACAATTGAAAATTATTTTTTGCTCATATAAAATCTTCGTGCGTGGAACAGTCCTACTGGTAAATGGGTACATCCTTCCCACTGTGCTAACTATATTATGGCTCATTCCATGCTTAATGATTATACTATGGTTGCTTTTACACCTCAAAAGAAGCCTTCTACTCACTCTCAACAAAGTGCTTTTTGAGCCGTTCCTCGAATTTTAAGCAAACCCAAGATCAACAATTTGTGGCTTCTACCTGTGAAAAACATGCACAATGACTCTTGGTGGTTATCTACAATTTAAGAAATTTAATAATAATAGGAGTTTTTAAAAAAATATTAAATATAGTTATTGTAACAGCCCGATAATTTCGAGATGAATAAAATAATATTAGAGCAACTATTACATGTTTAAAATGTTAAATATCTGAATCAAATACACTTAACTACTCAACACCCTAGTAAACTTTGAACACTCCCCAATGGCAAAGTCTCCGAGGTCATGACGCGGTAGTAACTTAGTTTGTCTTAATCTGAAAGAAGGATACGAAACACAAAAATTTCCGTGAGATAAAAATCTTAGTGAGTGCTCATGCGTGTGTGCAAGTGTAAAAATAACATTTTTCCTTGAAAAAATTTCAATTGAAAACGGCTTAACAAAAGAACTTAAAAGCACACACATGTAATGCAAGAATATCGTGAAAACAGATTTAACCGAAAATCCTTTTTACATATAAACAAAATCATATTCTGATGATCGGTGTCCACGTTATTCTGCTGCTGATGCAGCCAACCTTTTCACCTTATAACAGTTCTCTAGCTCTCCGTCCAAGGAGCGACCTTGGA
The DNA here is from genome assembly GCA_948329865.1 of Linaria vulgaris. Lineage (NCBI taxonomy): Eukaryota > Viridiplantae > Streptophyta > Magnoliopsida > Lamiales > Plantaginaceae > Linaria > Linaria vulgaris. The sequence continues at coordinate 84,085,786 of OX415253.1, forward strand.
ATCAAGAACATATGCCATGGTACATACGGAATCCTACGACCCAACAAAGACACAACCTCCTGCTGTTATGTCTGAGAGGGAATGGACCCATGGGGACAAAAGGTCCTACCGATAAACCCGCCGCCGCCTGTCGCATGCACTCCCACGCCAAACACTGGATCTAGTAACTAATGAAATTCGAATACAACCCAAAGCGAGACACCATTCACCATATCGATTCTAATCATTTAAAGCAATTAACCAATGTGTGGATAACTTGTTTTTACAAAACTAAACAGTTCAAATAACCGGTTTACGAAAACTTTCTTTCAAGAAATGAACAGTTCCATAGACAACTTTCTTTGAATAAATGATCGTTCAATATGGAGAAAACCGTGTTTACATATATATATATATATATATATATAGATGCATACAGAGATATACATGCATTCCTTCCAGTTTTTCAAAATAATAGAGTTTAGGAACACTCACCTGAAATACGACTATAAAAGTGGGAAAGCAGATGCGCGACAACGTCTAGACCAGCTTGATTCCATAGACATCAATCACGTTTAAGCGATTGTAGTAATCTTGGCGGCTTCCTTATAATACAATTCTCACAAACCTATAGCAATGACATGTCCGTTCAATATTACGATCACTTCAATACAAGTATCAAACCTAGATTTCATTTTTTTATGCTTTCTCATTTTTCACGAGTGGAATTTCTTTCTATTTCATTAAAATGAAACTTTTTTTTGTTTCACGATTTTAATTAACCAATATACTAACTAACTGACTAAGTTTAAAAGTCGTTAACGGTAGACAAATATAGTGAACTAAATTCTCGCTTATTCTGTTAAGCATATTCGTGCAACCGCACAAATCGTACTACAGGTTAGTCACATCTATTTAAAGGCTTTAGGTTTCATTTCGAGTCCAATTGACTCAAACGCATTTTAATATCACCACACATGCACTTCAACAAACATATTTTCTACTCTTGAATTTAATGTACCTCTAAAAATACTAAACTCCCAGAAGTTATAACTTGTTTGCTATCGGTGGTTAAGTTTTTAACTAAAGTAGAATTGAATTTATCAAAAATGCTTTCTCTAATATTCTAAGTAGATAACCGATTCTGATTTGTCCTCCATTAAGTTGTTTGGTTAACACAATCAAGGCCTCCTTCCTTTCAATTCCCTGGTCAAGAACCGAAATGATAACTGTTGTGGTTAAATTCGCAAGTGCACGGAATCGTAACAAGTAATAAAGTGATAAATATGATTGTCGATCCCACGAGAAATAAATAATTAATTACCAAAATTGATTAACTCTAGTTTTATTTGAGAAATCGGATTTCAGATTGTTCAAGCAAAAAGATTAACAATTTACTAACTATAGTAAAAACTTTCAACAAAGTGGGGCGTTGAGACAATAGAATAACAAGGGTATTTCAATAAATAAGAACAGACAGTGAGAGAAGAGCTGGGAAACATGATTTCACTGTCATTAGTCTGATCTAACTGTTAATTAAGCTTACTGTTACGAGTTTCACGTTCAAAATTGTTGTTGGTTATCATCATTTATGCTTTATGTACTCTTTCTCAAGTTATACATAAATTCTACAGCTTTACAACTAGAAAATGAGTCTAGTTACGAAGATGTGCACATGTATGTTCGATGGTGATTTTATCAACCACGTGAAAACGATAGATATATTTCTATTCTATTGAGAATTCACGATATTTACTTCAAAGCTATTTCACGAAAATCTCCTCTCGGTTTCAATTTGATCCTTAGTTCATCCAAAAGTTGGCCAGAATTTTAGAAGCATTATATTCACAAATAAATACACCAACTATTTTGACATCGTAACAATACGTTTTAATTAAAGGTTAGATCATCGTAATTAGGCTACGTCACTATCCCAACAAGGTAAATTTAGCACATAATGGAATATAGAACAAGAATATAAGATAAATATAACATCATAAACTAAAGAGAGAAAAGTAAAGAGAGTTTAGAGATCGTTACACATTTTTACTTCCGTAAAGCCTCCGGTGGACTCCCCAGTACAAACTCCGAATTACTCCTCCAAAATTACAAACTACTAGCGAATACTACTACTATAGAAAGACTACTTATTGAAGAGAGAATGAAGAAGATTGGTGTGTTGAAATATGGAAAATGTGAGGTCTATTTATAGTTGAACCAAAAACATAAGACGACATCTCGACCGTTCATCTCGTTTTGATCCAATGGTCCAAAATTGTCATATAATTGATGAATTATTGATCACAAAAGTAATGACACTATAGAGTCTTCCATTTGAAAGCTTGCAAGACTGAATATAGACTATTGATTAGCCATTTGATCTGACGATCATCGAGCGCGCGAGTTGCGTATGTACATTTCAACTTTGCGCAACTTCGCCGTTTTGGTCATAACTTTCTCTCCAAATGTTGGAATCACAAACCGCGTGTTGCGTTGGAAACTAGACATCTGTGACTTTCCAGTGATATAAAAAACCAAACATAACTCAATCTACACATGTGTCGGTGAATTTCTAAAGTTTCGGTTCTTGATTGACAAATCATATTTCAACCTACTAAACATGAAAACAAACATAAAAATACCACAAAACTATCAAGAATAATCAATTAAACAAGTGTAAAAGCATGATAATAATGAGTATTTCCCAAGCTCATCAATAACTCATCAAACTATTATATAAGGTAATTAGTGATAGTGACAAGAATATATAGTTCTGGTTATCCACTAATCATTAATCATAGGTTTTCACATATTTATCAATACATCTTCCAGTCACTCAATCACTTTGAAACTAACAACCAAATTCAATCACAATATGTTTTATCGTCTTAATACATCCTAACACCCTATTTACTTCAGGGAAGAAAATTCAGCATAATATTTTTCACCAAAGCGCTGGTTACTTGACTACCACCTCGAACCGTCGCTCTAGGGCCAATCCTCGCCGGACAAAATCATGCTTGACTTTCCTATATATAAACATGCATATATTTCTACGCTTCCTTTTATTTTCAGCTAGTTCTCTTTGTCTCTTATAGTTTCTTTATAACTCAAACAACATTCAAAATCATGGTAGTTCACAAATAATCCAATCAACCTTACTACGTTGCACTATCTCATGAGCTTCACGCTGTCATCCTAAATACATGGCGATACATTATATGAAGTGTTGAGTACGTACTCTACTGTTTAGCTCTCTTTCGCTTAATTACCCAAGCCCAACTTGAGTCCGGGCTATTAGAATGGTTATCTATGGAGTTATAATCACGCATCAATGATTTAGAAATTCACTAGGAACAATAAAATTACATTTTACCAAAAAAGGTGCACCAAGTGGTTCTGTCGCTCATTCTTTCTCTTTTCTCCTCCTACTTTTCTTCCTCTCATTAGGAATAATTATGAAAATGTATAATATACATAATATATATCATCATATAGGGTGAGAAGGACTTCGTAAGGAGAGGTGGATGTTTTGAGTGAGTCGAAAAAGTGAGGCTTGCTAGTTTACTGCCATGCGCCTTGGATCCTCTCCTACAAAATTGTGCTACATCTTCTCCTACGTCATCTAAATGAGTGCCATGTGGAAAAAATTTAAAGTTCTTTGACACCATGTTTGTCAATGACTAAAATCTCTTCCCTTAAATCTTACCATATTCTTTTATTATTAATTGCTATCCCTAAATTATAGCAATTAAGATATGTTTACATATACATATTATCAAAATATTCGCTCGTCAATAAGATTTTAAATCCCATAAGAATACTTTACTTAATCTAAAAAACGTATCTCTATTCCTATGTAAAAAAAAATGTATCTCTATTTTTTCTTTTTTTGTATCCCTATTTCTTTTTACTTACTTGACTATAATGTTAAAAACTGAATATTAAAGCACAATTAGTTTTTTATCCAAGTTAGTAGAAAATTAAGTAAATTGCATCCATACATTTTCAAAATTTTGCTCGTTCTGTAATTAAGATTTTAATACTTTCATACTTGATATCATAATAAGTGACTGTCTATTTAGTTAATTACTAAATATTATTGTGATATTTTATTTTAGATCAGAATGATGATTTAATAAATAGATATGATATAAATCACATCTATAAATTTAAATAAAAAATTATTTCAAAGTTATATCTTATATCTCTATTTTAGTTTAAGAATTTGCTTACATTGAAATGATTATAGGTATACCGTAGATATAAGTTTAAGAGATGTTTTTTCCTACTTTAATAACCTATTTAAATTAGACTCCTACAATTTTATTTTAATAACTTGTAGCACAAAAATAATGGTTCGATAGTTTTCTTGATTTAAAATCTTATTTATGAGAGAAACATTGAATAAGGAAACAATTCACAGTTACTATAATTTAAGGATAACAATTAAAAAAAGAGATATTGCTAGATTTAAGGGAAGAGATTTTAATCATTGACAAACATGGTGTTAAAGAACTTTAATATTTTTTTTTCACATGGCACTCATCTAGATGACGTAGGAGAAGATGTTGCACAATTTTGTAGGAGAGGATCCAAGGCGCCTCAATAGATGAAATGAGATAAGGCTGATTACATGGATTAACTTCTATTTGCAGTTATACTCCTTCACTTTTCATGCTAATTCATTTAAGTTCCTCTATCTTCTAAGTATCAATTGTACTCATTTCTTAATTCATTATAAACATGTAATAACAAGCTAAGGCATCATAGCTAAAAATAATCATATGTATGCATCGAAGGTGAGGTTTAGTTAGTTACTTGATATTACTCTTGAATGATTTAAATAAGTGAAAATAATGACATGTGATTTCATGTGAATCACCACAATCATTTCAAATAAAGGCGTGGCCAAAATTTTCATTTGACATATTAAATATTGAATAAAAATTGAAGTACTTTAAACTAAATGTCTTTAGAGTTTAGAATGTGGATATATGTGTGTCATTTTAAAAATACTTTTTTGATTAAGTATAAACTAGATTGTGCACAGAAGTGACGGATAATATTCAAATCATCCGTGACCACCCGGTGGTCATGGATAATATTCAAACCATTCGTGACCGCCCGGCGGTCACGAATACCACTTAACGAAATAAAAAAAATATATATTCCGGTAATTTACTGGAATATTTTTTTTTCCAAATAGAATGTATGGTTGGTCGATTTTTTGATATAAAACATCGTTTAAGAGAAGAAACTTTTGGTTTATATTTTGGGTTATAAGAAAAGAAAGAAAGAGAATAAGAGAGTTGGTGTTTTGTCTTTGGGGATATAAGGAAAGGAAAGAGGAGAAGAAAAATTGTTGGTCTTTGTTAACAGGATAGAAAATCACCTGCTTAAATACACGATAATTCGATTACCAAAATTACTTGGTATATTATATGATTTATAAACGACATATCATTATAACACGGTTTAAATACAGGTATACTTCGTTAAAAATTATACTATTTGTATATCGTAAATCACGACGCACGACTATCGACCGGATTTATAGCTAAAATACTACCCGGTTTATGCTCGTATTTATAGCACAACTCACAAACTCGATATATTATTACACGTACGATTTTGTACTCGCTCCGGTAATACGACTCAAATTTATAAAAGCATTTGCACCAAACAAGGCACAACACAATGCATGTATCATGACTTAACACTTGGCCAATGCATGTACCAAGCCTATACTTAGCCCACCAAGTGGCACACATGCAATGAGGCCACATCACCTGTATCTTTACATGCACAAGACACCTGCCCCTAAAAACCTCTATAAAAAGGGGACAAGAACCATAGAAAGGGGGACAAGTGGGGGAAGAGAGAAAAAAGAGGGAAAAAAGATGGAGAGAAAAAGAGAGACACTCTCCCCTAGGAGAACACTCTCCTCCCCTAGGAGAACGCTCTCCCCCCTAGGAGAACACTCTCTCCCCTAGGAGAACAATCTCCTCCCCTCGGAGAACACTCTCCTCCCCTAGGAGAACACTCTCCTCCCCTAGGAGAACACTCTCCCCCCCTAGGAGAACACTCTCCTCCCCTCGGAGAACACTCTCCCCCCTAGGAGAACACTCTCCTCCCCTAGGAGAACGCTCTCCCCCCCTCGGAGAACACTCTCCCCCCTAGGAGAACACTCTCCTCCCCTAGGAGAACACTCTCCCCCCCCCCCTAGGAGAACACTCTCTCCCCTAGGAGAACAATCTCCTCCCCTAGGAGAACACTCTCCCCCCTAGGAGAACACTCTCCCCCTAGGAGAACACTCTCCTCCCCTCGGAGAACACTCTCCCCCCCTAGGAGAACACTCTCCTCCCCTAGGAGAACACTCTCCTCCCCTCGGAGAACACTCTCTCCCCTCGGAGAACAATCTCCTCCCCTCGGAGAAGACTCTCCCCCTAGGAGAACACTCTCCTCCCCTAGGAGAACACTCTCCCCCCTTAGGAGAACACTCTCCCCCTAGGAGAACACTCTCCTCCCCTCGGAGAACACTCTCCTCCCCTCGGAGAACACTCTCTCCCCTAGGAGAACACTCTCCTCCCCTCGGAGAACTCTCCCCTCCCCTCGGAGAACTCTCCGCGAGGACAACTCCTCCAACATATGCAATCGATAAAACCGACAAGCACCAAATAACCAACACCAAAAAAACAAGAACTACGAGTGGCTTGATTCCCAATCGGGGGATACGTAGGCATCTCGGAAAATATCCGAGTCCAGCCGCAAATCAATAAAAACCAACAATCTCCTCGGGTCGGGATTGGCGTTCCAACCCAATATAAATATCTTCCGTTAAATAGGGAATAATTCCAAACCCGTTAACAGTGTTTTTTCTTTGGATTCGGGAAATGAAAAAAAGGAGAAAGTGTTAGGGTTTTTTAGAGAAGATAATTTGAGTGTAGTGAAAATTAGTGGGTGAAATGGTGGGTATATATAGAATTTGGGTGAAAATTTTGAATTTTCGGAAAATTTGAATCCCCCCCACCCACCCCACCCCAAATTCTAAAGTCTTTTGCGACCGCCGAACGGTCACGAAATATTTGAATTTTCAAAATTCCTGAAATTTCGTGACCGCCCATCGGTCACTAAATCATCCACGGCCGCCTGGCGGTCACGAGGGGTCTTTCGTGACTGCCAGGTGGTCGTCCCATATTCTTCGTGACTGCTTCGTGACCGCTAGGCGGTCACGACTAACCCTCATTCAACATTTTTTAATTTTCGTTTGTTTATTTACTTTGCGTTGTTTGTTAAATTGATAAAATAGTTACTACTAAGTAAATTATAAGGTTTAGTCACAAAATTGCATATAACATCTAAAACAACTGGGTATATATGATGATTAGTTGTAGAACATAAAATAGGTTATTCGTTCATAACTCGCCTAATCACATCTTATATACTATTTTAATATGTTATTTACTAATGTTGTACTATTTTATTACTTCAATTCACATGTAGTAATGAGACTTATTGTTAAAAATCATAAACACATCAAGATCGCTCCATAAAATTAATTTTGTTTTTATGAATATTATTAGTGACCGCCCTGCGGTCACGAAAGATTTCGTAAACCTGTTTCGTGACCGCTGAAAGACCGTTATTCGTGACCGCTGGGCGGTCACGAATAACCCTCATTCAATATTTTTTGATTTTTGTTTGTTTATTTAAGGTGCGTTGTTTGTTAAATTGATATAATAGTCACTATTAAGAAAATTATAAGGTTTTATCACAAAATCGCATATAACAACTAAAACAACTTGGTATATATGATGATTAGTTGTGGAACATAAAATAGGTTATTCGTTCATAACTCGCCTAATCACATCTAATATATTATTTTCATAAGTTAGTTACTAATGCTGTACTAATTTATTACTTCAATTCACATGTAATAATGTGATTTGTCGTTAAAAAGTATAAATACATCAAAATTGTTCCATAAAATCAAAAGTTTTTATATGAATACTATTATTGACCGCCCGAGGGTCACGAAAGACCCCTCTTTCGCGAATGCCTGGCGGTCACTCAATATTTCGCGACCGCCCAGCGGTCACAAAAGATCCTATTCCGTGATCGACGGGAGGTCACGAAACCTAACGGCTAGTTGGCATCGTGACCGCCCGGCGGTCACGGATGCCAGATGGCATTCGCGACGCCAGACAATCACGAATGTCAACGACTAGTTGGCATTCGCGATTACCAGGCGGTCACGAGCTGCCAGATTTTCAACTATGAATACCCTTTCCCTTACTTTCATAATTCACAACAATTTTCACCATTTCTTAAGGTATTCTCATTTTTTTCATTTAGATTGTCAAATATATTTTTCAATACTAATTTAAATATGATATGTTAACGTTTATTCATTTGTTGATAGATATTGTCGTAAACGCATCAAGGGTACTCGTAGTGGACACAAGATTCTTGAAGATCGTTTTTTCACGCTTCAAGAAGTAAGTTGATCAATTTATCACTCTACAACCTTATCGTGCATGATAATTATTACGTTTTAAATTGTTAATTGTTAATTGTTTGTAATATTAATTGTAATTAATTATTTCCTTTAAAATTTATAACTTAGATAAATAATGGACTATCAAGCAGATAGAAATTGGATGTACGATAGATTCGAGAGCAACGGTTATTTGCAAGATAGTTTTGTGGTCGGGGTTCGCATATTCATAGAATTCGTCTCGCAACAAGATGCCTATTTAGATATAGGGGGCGTATTAGGTGCTCGTGCAAAAAAGGTAACGATTCAAAGTTTTTTGATTGATTCCAAGTCCGTGATCATCTTCATAAGTCGGGATTTACGCCTAGATATTTTGAGTGGATTTTGCATGGAGAGAAGTTTACCACGACTACTATGGCGTTTATCGACGAACCTCCCGGCCCATCACATGCCAATATTCTTGACAACCCTGTTCGTGCTGACGACTCATTTAGACAGATGGTCGTGGATGCATATGGAGGCCGATTAATGAGGACGATGTGCGTAACGAGGATTCGAATCTCGATGCGAGAGCTAGGGGTGTTCGCGGGCTGGTTTTGGCGGATTGTCATACGAAAATACACCATACCCAACATATGCGGTTTACCACTTTTTCCAACCGTGCAGGTGGATTTATTTTTTAAACCATGCGGGTTGCAGGTTAGGCTGGTGCAGCCGATTGGCGGGCGGATTAGCGGGTTATGCTATACATTAAATCACAAAAAAATCTATATATTGTCGTGTTTTAAGACACAAAAATTATATAATGCGAGAGTCCTTATATTATTCTCTTATTGAAGAAATTCATCTCATTTTTTTCTTGTTTTTCCTTTTGTATGCTTATTCTATTTTCAAGTAATTTATGCATTATAAATATTGAGTTCCAACAATATGTATGTAAAGGTTTTTCTCAATAAGCATCAAAATTATTAAGTTCTTATGTTATAGATAAGCTATATTGTTATGTAGCTATCTCTATTATTTCTATAGTACATAATTACTTTTTTTTTCTTTGAAGTGCTAGTTAAAAGAGCTATGATTTTTATTTTTATTTCTTTTATATGCGAGTAGGAGGATGGTGGGCGGGTGTAAGGCTCAACCCGTAATCCACCTGCTTAAGGGCGGGTTACCATTTTTTCCAACCGTAGCACAAGTTAAAAAATAAAAACATGCGGGTAGCGGGTTGAGCGGGTCGGGCGGGTGGGCGGATTTATGAACATTGCTAGCGAGAGCTTTCTACGACTTGTTGCGCCTAGGTCGGGTGAAGATGCACCCTAAGAAGAGCAAAACCGTCCTGCAGTGGGTTGGAGAGTGGTTGAATTACAAAACCATTCACAAGGCGAGAAACATCATGTCTGACAATTTTTTAAAGATGTCTAAAGATGGGTTCAACCCAGAGATTGAGAAGTTTGTTGCCTCAAGACACGAAAGGGATGCATAAGATGCTAAGAACCTTGGAGTTAGGGTACGTGAAGATCGATGCGTGCACAAATCATCATTTTCTATTCTACGGGTTTGCGGTAAGCAAGGACTTCCTAAAATGCCCGATATGCGGGGAAGATAGATACGAGTCTGGTAGGAAGTCGAAGGTCGCAAAGAAGCATTTGTGGTATTTCCCTCTAGGCCCTTGTCTTCAGAGGTTGTATTATACCGTAGGCACTGCAAAACATATGACTTGGCATTTGAAGTGTCGATAGGCTACGGATCGAATGATTCACCAAGCTTCAAGTGAGGCATAGCGACACTTTGATCGGACGCATTCGAATTTTTCAGTTGAGCCTAGGAATGTACGACTCGGTTTGTGTACGGATGGATTCACACCGTATGGCTCATCTGTGAAGAATTACTCTTGTTGGCCAGTGATGGTAACCCCGTATAACCTCCCTCCCAATCTTTGCATGAGGCAGGAGTTCATATTTTTTAGCCTTTTCATTTCTGGTCCACATAGTCCTGGGAAGAACTTGGATGTTTATCTTAGACCACTAAATGACGAGCTTAATGCTTTATGGAGCATGGGTTTGGAGATGTTTGACAGCTCGAGGAAGGAAAACTTTAAATTACGAGCGGCCCTGATGTGGACGATTAGTGATTTTCTAGCGTAGGGGATGTTGTCTCAGTGGACTACGCACGAGAAGTTAGCATGTCCTTATTGCAAGTAAGAAACAAAATTGTTTACGTTGCAGAATGGCAGTAAACCGTGATGGTTCGATTGCCATCGTCGTTTTTTCCTCGAACATCATAGGTGGCGGCATGAAAATAATTCATTCGAAAAAGGGCAAAAGTCTTCAGAAGCACATATTCTCAGGAAAACGGGTGACGAAATAAGGGAAATTGTGGAGGGACTTGGGGATGTTGGTTTTGGGGCCAAAGTGAAAAAGCTACCGGGTTTTGGTTGAGGAACATCATATTCACAACCTTGATTCGTCACAATCTAGATGTCATGCATTGTGAGAATAACTTTTTTCGATAACATCATCAACGTAGTGTTGGATGACTCTAAGACTAAGGACAACATCAAGTCTAGACATGATTTGAAAATCTTGACTAACCGTGAAGAGCTATTTTTAGAACAATCCCGAGGAGGCGCATATGTGAAGCCAAGGGAAACCTACTGTCTCACGCGGGAGGAAAAGATAAAGGTCTTGAAATGGTTGCACTATCTAAAACTTTCGGACGGATACGCGTCAAACATGGAATGATGTGTACAAAAGCAGCAACAAAGGCTATTTGGTATGAAGAGTCATGATTGTCACGTCTTCATGCAGAGATTGATTCCCATTGCTTTTCGTGACTTCCTGGCGACCGACATTTGGGACACAATTGTGGAGATTAGTTTATTCTTTTGGGCAATTTGTGCTTCAGAGGTTTCGGCCACCGATATGAGAAGTCTTGAGGAATTCATTATTGTCACGATGTGCAAGCTTGAAAGGATATTTCCTCCTTCCTTCTTCGATTCTATGGAGCATTTGGCCATACACCTACCGTACGAGGCCAAAGTAGGCAGCCCAGTTCACTACAGATGGATGTATCCATTCAAGAGGTACACAATGTTTAATGAGCTTAATTCGCTACTGTCATTCGAAATAGTTTATTCTATATGTTATTGAATTTTTTATATTTCCAGGCGTATGTTTGATTTTAAGAAGTATGTGATGAACAAAGCAAGGGTAGAAGGATGCATAGCGAATTCCTACCTTCTTTCAGAGCTATCCAATATGTGCGCACAATATCTAGATATATCCGCGAGTACTAGATTTAACCGGCTCAACAGGAACGAGACTTTTGAGAGTGCAGAGTGGGATGATGAGCTGTTGTTATTTCAAAAGAAAGGAAAGCCCCTTGGGCCACTAAACAAGAAGAGGCGATTGTCATCCGAAGAGTTGGAGCAAATTGAACTGTACACGCTTCTTAATTGTGAAGAGTTGAACGAATGGGTCGAGTAAGTCAATATTCTTTATTTTACGTACAAACACTCTCTTTATTAAGGATAACTTGTATGTACGTGCAAACACTCTCTTTATTATACGTGCAAACACTCGCAGGTTGTTTATAGAGGAGGAGAGCGGTGGACTCAGTGCCATGGAGTTGCAAAAGAAGAGAAACACAGAGTACGTGGCATGGTTCAAGCAGACCTACTCGAGTGGCAAGTACATGACAAACGATCGTGTTAAGCCGTTGCTCACAGGTCCACTCAACTCAGCGTTGTACTATGAAGGGTACATTGTGAAGGCGCGACATCGGGCGAGGCAACAACATAAAAAGAAAGGCTGAGCTGTAGTGAAGGTGTCAACGGTGTAGACTCATTGGGTGCCACATCATCACAACTACGACCGCCATGTGTGATAACTACACGAGGTCCAAGACTACATCGGCCTCTAGCAGCACGGGGAACATCGGGAACATCGGGATCGTGGGGGAACATCAGAAGCACTCGAACGTTGTGGACCAGTGCCAGTCCGACAACGACGACTGCCTGACATGTCGAATATATGCTAGAAAACTACGAAAAATTATCTAAGTTAGATGATGGAGAGAGATTCCCTAAAATTTAATCGTTACTAAGTTAAAAAACTTTCCTAAAGGTCACTTGTACTAAGTTATTAAAATCCCCTAGAGATTATTTATTCTAAGTTATAAAGATTCTATAAAGGCATTATTTCTAAGTTATAAAGTTCCCTAAAGGCGTTATTTCTACAAAAAAATATTAAATAAACTAACAGTTTAACATTGAATAAGCTAAACTAATAATAATATATTAAATTACTTAAACTAACAATTTAACATGCATTTAAATCTACAAAACAACATTAAATAAGCTAAACTAAATAATAATACAATAATTTAACTAAACTAACAATTTAACATGCATTTAACTAACAGTTTAATGTTAAATAAGCTAAACTAATAATAATACATTAAATTAACTAAACTGACAATTTAAAATGCATTTAAATCTACAAAATAAAAATAAATAAGCTAAACTAAATAATAATACATTAAATTACCTAAACTAACAATTTAACATGCATTTAACTAACAATTTAACATTAAGTAAATATCCTCTAAAGACATTATTTCTAAGTTATAAAGATCCCCTAATTGCATTACTTCTAAGTTATAAATACTTCCTAAAGGCATTCTTATTGTTATAAAATATTTCTAAAAGGAATTGACTTGAAGTTATAAAGATTTCCCTAAATGCATTGTTTCTAAGTTATAAAGACCACCTACATGCACTATTTCTAAGTTATAAAAACCACATAAAGGCACTATTTCTAAGTTATAAAGATCACCTAAAACTACTATTTCTATATAAAGATTTCCTAAAGGCATTATTTCTAAGTTTAACATTAATTAAACTAAACCAATAATTTAACAGATAAAAATATTACTAAAACATTAAATATAAAAGATAATAAAAAAACTATAAAGATAAATACTTAAAAGAGAGAGAGAGAGAGAGAGAGAGAGAGAGAGAGACATACAAGTGTGAGGAATAAGAGAGGAGGATGGGGGATCAGCGACCACCGGGATCAGCGAGCGCCCAACAGTCGCCCCAACGACACTGGCAGACCGCAGGTGGGAAGTTTTCCCGCATATGGTATTCGCGACCGCTAGGCGGTCGTCCCAGCTGCGCTGGCAGACCCATGCGGGTAGTTTTCCCGCATGTGGTATCCGCGATTGCTAGGCAGTCGCCCTAGCGACGCTGGCAGACCCAGGCGGAAAGTTTCCCCGCCTATGGTATTCGCGACCGTTGACCGGTGATCGCTGGCCGATGACCGCTAGGCATTCGCCGATGCTGGCGACCGCCGGCAGTTGCCGATGTTGGCGACAGCCGGCGATCGCCGGAAGGCGGTCACGGTTGACCGTCAAATCTTGTAGTGATATACGACCTCATGTGATAAATGTCAACATAGAGAACGCCTTCGAAAAAGTGGTTAACATAAATGACAGCCAATGCAAAAATCCCTAATAATAATAATAAAATAAACTTAGATTAATTTACTAGAGATGTGTGGAATGTTCAATTCATATATTTGGAAAAATTCATGTATTTGTCTGCTCATTTTATTCATGAACCAATTGTTTTTTTTCTTTTCTTTTCTTTTTTTTTTTGAGAAAAGGAAAGTTCATTCAACAAGTAAGCATTACATCAGTTTTATCTATTCCTCAAAGTCTAAGAAGTTAAGAAGAGGATAGTTGGTAGTGGCAACATGGCTATTGTGCACGTGGTGTTGAATATAGTATAGTCATGCAAAAAAAGAACCTCACAAAATTCTGAAATTAGTTTAAACGTTAGCTTAAGTTTACATTTTGAGTAAACGAGATCCCACATTCGGGGCTCGATTGTAAAAAAAAACTTTAGACGTATGATGACTAGATTTCTACCAATAAGGGATTCGTCGGTAACTTGAAATCTCCACGTGCAATCTTAAAATAAAATAAAATAAAAAATTTCTACCCCTCACAACTATCAATGCCTTTCTTACTCAAGAATCATAAACGAGTCCATGTGAATGCACAAATCAAGTCAAACCAAGTGAAAGAACGCCTCTCAAGGTTTTGAATGCATCCTAAGGTACTAAACACCTCTTAGAACGCTAAACTTGTTTAGTAGTACTAAACACATCTTGCGGCATTGAACGCCTCTCAAGGCACTGAACCCTCTCATGACACTAAACGCCTCTCAAGGCACTGAACACGTCTTGAGGTAAGAAAACATGTCTTGAGGTAAGAAAACACCTATTAAGGAACTTAGCGTCTGTCACGATACTAAACGCCTTCAAGGCACCAAATGCTTCTTAAGGCATTAAGCGCGGCATAGGGCACAAAAATTCGTTGATGGCACTAAAAGCCTATCAATGTACTCAATACCTCTTAAGACACTACATTTCTTTCACGTCACTGGACATCTCATAAGGCACTCAATGCCTCTCAAGGCATTTAATGTAAATCAAGGCACTGAATGTCTCTCAATGTAAAATGCATAAATTCAAGGATCCTACTTACCCTCAAGAGTGCTTCATGATCATTCAAGATCTATAGGTCCAACTAACCATAAATTCTTCAAGATCAAGACTCAACTAAGCCCTAAGAATGTTACTATGTCTCGTAGTATATTTCTTCCTCTACAATAGATAATCAATATTTAGGATTCAAATTTGATCCATCAAATTGATGCACAATGATCAACTCTTACGGTGCCGCATGCATCAGAAAATCCCATCCATCGAACTCCTACAACTAATTTGACTTAAAGATTAAATCATCTCGGGTAAAGTATTGAAGACTTAGACTTTTCAAAGTCACATAATGACTTAGCTTTTTTGAAGCTCGATGAATACTTGGCTTCCCTAAAGCTCAATTACTAAAGAGTTAGCTATTCTAAAGCTAAGAAGATTTAGGTTTACCATACCGCAAGAATTGACAACATAACTCTCCAATATTTAATCAAACTTAGTTTTCTCATGGCTCAGGAAGAGTTTGATTTTCTAAACCTCATCCAATAAAGACCTGGCTTATTGAAAAGCTACAATGCCTAAGAGAAGCTACTTTCAGCGTCTTCTCCTTCAAATAACATACAAATTCATCAGTTGAGGAATGAAAGGTTGCTTAAAAGAGCTGGCGCTCGGGAAAGAGATTTATATTTTGGTCTCATAGTTAGGCAAGCTTATAAAACTAGCCTAACGAGCAGAATCATAGCTTGAGCCCACCTTCGTCGGGGTATAAACTCAAAGCTCGAACGTTGTTTTCGAGGAGCTGGTTAGAAGAAAAAGCGGCTCTTAGATAAATGTATAAGGATAAAGGGTTTTTTTATAGAGAAAGAGATACGTTGGGGATTAGAGGGCTGGATTAAGTGATGATGCGCTAAGAAAACCATAGAACGGAGTGACTAGGCCTCTCAATACCTTATTTTAGCCTTGTTTTTTAAAGGGATTTTGAGGGGTAGCCTTTTTAATATCGAATTCCTACTAATAAGCCTTTTTTCAGCTAGACAGAAGTCACTTATATAGACTAGAATACAGTAAGGGGCGAGCAGCCCTTATAGCAATAGCAAAAACAGATGACAAACATGCTCTAGTTTGGCAAGAAGAACACCTTCCTTTTCGTAGACTATGAGCTTTGGCTATTGTCACTATTGACCAACAACTGAAATATTTTGAATTAATAGAATGGATGGTACCCTAATTCAATGTTTTATTTGTTGACAGCATATAGGCTTGGTGAATGAACCTGCTTCACTTCAAACACCGTGATCACTTTCTCTTGCACATTAATGAATGGATCTAGGAATTCATTGCTTTATTTTCATTTTATTATTCTAGGAATATGCTTGCAAGTGATACTCTTTCATGCGACATCTTTTTGTCATAACGTGAGGGCTTCGGGTTCATAATGCTCTCAATAAACAATGAGGAATGATAACCAGGAGGTAGGCTTGGAAGCAGTCATCCTTTGAAGAAAGCATAATAGCTCACTAGTCTAGCTTCATGGCACCAAAAATTCTGCCAATTCAAGGAAAAAGTCAGCATCATTTGGCGAATGTCTCTAGGGGGGGTCACGTTCTCAACAATCCCCATTCCACCATGGATTTTGAGCTGTGAAAGACGCACTACAAGGCAAAAATTACAGAAATTTTAGGAAGAAATGAAGACATTCGTGTTGTTATCTTCAGAAGCCTTCAAGAAAAGTCTTAGGTACTTAGATGGTAGCATCCCATACACTCGATAGTTCTAGAGAGCAACTTCTTTCCGAATTAGAGAATTGGTTGTTTTGATTGGGAAAACATTTGAGCGAAAGCCTTACGCGAGAAGTTGGGCGAAGGGTTGAACCAGATGTTGTTGCTAAACTATCTGCTTTAGGCGGTACCACAAGAGAAAATGATTTTCTTACCAGAATTCTCTTCCTTTCCTTCTCATCCTATCTCATTCGTGATGCTTTCCCAACTTGAAATATTGAAAAAGCAGCCTTCAAGGTCTCGTCACTTTGCTGAATCACTTGAGACCTGATACATTTTTGAAAAAATCAGACTTTCCTTTTTATGTTGCGATCACATTAAAACATCCATAGAGAACGGGGTGGCTCCCCTTTACCTGTAGCTTGTGAGAAATTACGTGAGGGCGTCTAGGACCTTTAATCAGAATCAAAATAAAAAATATATTGTGATGTAAGTCTATCGTTCCTTGCACAGGGCACATGCTATATCCGAAAACGACGATGGCTCCATACGTGATATGATCATTTTTTCTATGAATCATTTGCTAGGAACTCCTACTATTTCTACGTAATTCTTTTTTGAGTTTTAAGCAATTTCACACGGTCCTATGATACGACTAGAATTGAAAGAAGAGGAAGTCCACTTGATCGAATAGGAAGGGTGAATTCCTCTAACCAATATCTAACAACATGTAATTATTTCCAGCGTACCCTGAACACCGCTTAAAAAAATCGTATTGAGTCCCCGTTGAAGTTGATATGGTTGAGGCGAGTTGTAAAAGCGATCGCTGCCTTCTTGTCTTCGTCATTTTGTACTATGCTGCTGCTTTTACGGACCCTTCTTTGCTTGAATAAAATCCAAGGGTATGCGCGTTAGTCCTGACAGCGAGTTATTCTTAGCCACGCGCGTATCATGTCTCCTTAATTTAAATACAAAGGTTATAGAGGTAATGCCATGGGGCTACCTCGCTTAGGGTTTTGCTAGAATAAAAAACTCAAGGGAGTCTGTTCCGGGGGAAAGGTGACCTCTCAATCGTGGGTTTCCCCATCCGAAGACTCTCTCGCCTTTGTCTTTCCTCTCGGCAAAGAAGAAGACGGAATAAGGGCTTATTCTATTAGTTTTAGAAACTCAAAAGAGGACGGGCATGACATAGTTTGGCAAGAAGAAAACACTTGATCACCCCGACTTTCCCAAATTCCCACCACTGACCTTTCGCCTTCTTGGGTCTGGATTTCTTGCGTTGTTTTAGTTGTCGTGGTCGGTGGGGGAAGAAATAAATGATTGAATGTTATGTTCGGAAAATGTAGAGTAATACACCTACCGAGGCGAAAGCCAAAGGTGAGTCTCGTAGAGAAACGTATACCCAAAGTTTGTAGTGCAAGTGAATCAAAAATAAAAACTAAAAATAAATCGTGAGTTAGTGGAGCTCCGATTTGGATTTGATAGAAATTGAAGCCCATATTTCTCCACTTAAAAGGCATTGTTAAGTGAAGTGGGGAACTCCTCTTAATTAACAATAATCCAAGACCATACCCAAACAATGTGGGATAATATTTCTCAACAAGATTGACGTGAATTATCCAATCATCTTGCTATGCTAGCTGAGGGGAATACCCTGTATCACAACTGATTGTCCGCTGCTACAAATATTTAAGCTATTAGCAATAGAAAATTCAGTTGCTAGTAATATTCATTGAAATTTTTAACAAAATTCAAAAACAAAAATGATGTGTGAATAACAAAAAGAATACAAAAGAAAAGATTTTACAAAAATATAACGAAAATTAAACAGTATAAAACAAATATAAAAATGTCTGAAGTGAACAAATAAATACTAATAAACAATTTGAAAGTATTGGGAAAGAAAGTTACAATGATGTATATGGTGAGATGTTTGTGTTCTGAACTAGTTACAAAGGGGATATAAATAATCAATTGAGAATAGAACAAAGATAGTAGTTTGTGCAAATTTTCAGCCACCACCAACCATGTTTTGATGAAAAGAAATTTTAAAACTTTCTGCAATTTTTAATGTTTAAGCCACCAACCATGTGTTTTAGAGTATTGCTACCCATGAACTTAATAAGTGTCGTCAACTCGTAATTCAACTCAACTCTACGGCAGAAGAAAAGGTCGGAGTAAAGTACAGGTTCTCGTATGTGGGAGACAGTTTAAAAAGAAAAAAATAATCCCAAGTTGCTTACATCTGCACCACGTCCTTGACTTCAAATATTGATCATCACCTTCACCCCGCCTATATATAAATGTCCATGAGCAATTCATCCACAACATCGACAGCAATTTGAGCTACATCATATATACTATTCTAGTAAGTATATAATTTAAAGATTCAATATTAATTCAATGGCCAATACGCAGCTCATTGGATTAACGTTGGTGTCATGCTTCATCTTGCTGCTCTCGATCAGTTCCGCAGCTCCACTTAAAGTAGGATATTACAAGAAATCGTGCCCCTCGGCTGAAGCCATTGTGAAGAAATATGTGAACAAATTCGTATCACAAAACGCTGGACTCGCTGCTGGTCTAGTGAGGCTGCATTTCCATGATTGCTTTGTCAGGGTACGTACGCGCTACTCATGATATAAAAGCGCGCGTTTCTTTACCTATGATCAACAATATAATAATTAATTGTTTTCTGTTGTTTGTACCATACAGGGTTGTGATGCATCGGTATTGCTGGATGGACCCAACTCAGAGAAGCAGAGCATCCCCAACGTGGGAAGCCTACGAGGTTTCGAGGTCATTGATGCTGCAAAAGCCGAACTAGAGAAACTCTGCCCAGGGATCGTATCTTGTTCTGACATTCTCGCGTTCGCAGCTCGCGATGGCGCCTGTAAGTCAGGATTAATAAACTATCAAGTTCCCTCAGGACGTCGTGATGGACGTGTTTCCCTAATAAACGAGCCCCTCACAAACCTGCCCGCACCGTTCTTCAACGTCACCCAACTCAGGGACAACTTTGCAAGCAAAGGTTTATCGCTCGACGATATGGTGACCCTCTCCGGCGCTCACTCATTTGGTATTTCTAAATGCAGTTCCTTCAACAGCCGCCTCTACCCGACTATAGACCCCACAATGGACCGCAACTATGCCAAGATCTTGAGAAGAATCTGCCCTGCCCCGGTTGTCAATGCCACATCCGCCCCACCAAATCCAACTGTCAATCAAGATTCTCTAACTCCTCTCCGTCTTGACAACAAGTATTACTCGGGTTTGAAGTTGAAACGCGGGCTTTTTACCTCCGACCAGGTGCTTCTTGACAGCAAATTGACGTCTAAAGCGGTGTTGTACAATGCTCTGTTTGGTGATGCCTGGGCCAAAAAGTATGTGACTGCAACGGTGCGTATGGGAAACATAGAGGTGCTCACTGGTAAACAAGGTGAGATCAGGAAGAATTGCCGCCTTGTCAACTAATTCATCAGTCGTGTCCATAGTCGTGTCCATATTCGACACGTGGTTTCTGGTCTCTATTTCCTTGTCATGACAATTTCTTTGTCTTGTGTTGTAATCTCTCATTCTTGATTTAATTAATATTTCTTCATTCCGTTTTTGTTGTAATACTTTTGATTCTATTTGTATAACCTTTTTGTTGCTTCTCCTATAAAAATTGACATGTCTTTAAGTTTTTAATGGGTTTCAATGACTTCTATTCTGCCATCAGGAGTCATCATTCTTATGGTGACTTCCTTACTCAATCTCTCATAGTTGTACTCTGTATTGCTCCAAGAAGAGAACCAAGGAGAGGGCTACTGGTAGAGGTTGGAGAATTAATTTTCAGATTTCAGATTTTAGAGGGGCGATGGGAAGAATAAGAAAAACAAGAAGAGAACAAAGAGAAGATGACAATTGCTCGGAAATTCAATAATCAGTAATCATTCATTAAAATTGTCTAATAATAAACCTTTAGCCTCATATTTATAGGCTAAGTAACAAAACCTACCAAAACTAGAGTTCTTACTAAAAGCAACAATATAACTTAGAATCCTAAACTTACCAAACTATTAAATCATAACCTGATAATAATTAAAATACTATGAAAGTAATTTTTATTTTAATTTTTATTTGTTGGAGAAGATGAAGTTTTTTATTTTAATTTTTATTTTTTTTTTCAATTTTTAAAAAAGTTTTTAAATTTTCTATTTTTTAATATATTAGTTATTCAAAAATAAGTTTTCTTAATTTATAATTATTTTATAATACAAAAATATAGAGGAGGGGGATATTTTTATTTTTTTTATTTTTCAGTTTTTATAAATTTTATTAGTTATGAAAGTTAGTATTTTATACTATTAATGTTAAATGTTATAATCCATTTAAATGTTATTTCCTTTTTTTTCTTTTTTATTTAAGATTTTAATATGAAGTACCGAAAATACCCTTAGTAAATGACGTCATTTGGTCGAATAATGACGTTTTTTGACGGAGACTGACCGGAAAACAAAGATCGGACAGTCGGGTGTAAAAAAATAAAAAGTTGGACAGCAAAGTGTAAAAAAAAAAAGATTGGATAGGTAAGTGCAAAACGGGCCAAAGATTGTATAGTAAACTGCATTTTTCCCTTAAAGATATGTCAAATACTTTTTTTATGTTACGGAAAGTCAATAATACAAATCAGATTTACTTGATAACCTGAGCTTGTCTTAAGATGTGGTTTACAAGAATCAGGTTAATTAATATAGTCCGTAGTTTAAGTCAAGATCCAGCCAAAGGAGCGGAGTAGCAAGGATCTAAGAACAGAGACATCAGTATTCCACCGGGGTAAAGTTTTCTCATATTTCATCTTATAAGATGTGGTTATAGGCTTGTAGTTATGAGTAGCTGACCCTATTTAGGCTTGTAGTTACTTTGAAGCGTTTATACTATATTTGTTACTTATGCTGCGTGATATTATTCCTCATTAGATATGTAACTGGTCTTCTGGTGTAATTGTTATTAACCTTTTACATGTTATCTGAGTGCTGCATGTTTCCTGCTAGCGCGGATAACTTGCGTTGTCCGATCACACAATTGAATTCGTTGCTAGCTAGTTAATTGGTTAACACTTGATTAAGTTCAGATTGAAGAACCATCATTCCTTTTATGAAACTTTGACAAATGCTCATCCGACATTCGTCTAGATTAATAAAGGGATTAATTGGGTACTGCCGTACTGCTAGCGCAAGCAAGGCCAGGGAGTTCATTGAAGGCTGGTTAACTCAACATGATGACGTGAAGAAAGAAGGAAAAACTCGATCGACAAGGATTTTTTTAATTGCCAATTACGTGTTGCATAATACGTAAAACTTTCAATGAATATACACGATTATTGTAATAAACCTGACTGTGTAATCATGAACTCGTCCAAACGACAAGTGGGACCCCGCTTAAAATCCGGCCTAAAATCGGCTGCATCAACCCGATTCCTGGACCTAATTTTAAATTTTCCAACAACTTCTACCTCGACGACTCCGCCATTTGGATCCGGAAATATTGTTGTTATCTTTTTCTCTTTACATTTGGGGTGCTTTTTGTTAAACGATTAAATTCGCGAATGTTAATGGTAGATTTTTTTAGCATATTTGTGAAATATATCATTTATCAAACCAAAGTTTAAATAATAATCGTTTTTATGTTAGTAATAAAACAAAAAAAGGTAGAAAAATAATTACATATCAAATTCAGTTAGAGTTCAGTGTTGTCACTTACAAGGCTACAACTCACACTTCATTACCACCTGCAAGGCTGCAATATATAAACCCTTCATCAGAGTTTTTGGGAAGAAGAAAAACGGTGTATGTGTGTATGTGTGTGCTGTTACCATACACACGATGACGAGTAGAGTGAGAAATGGTGGGAATGAGAAAGATCAACGGTCGACAAGAAACAGGGTAAGCCATAACTGTTTAATTTCGAAGCTTCCAAACGATATATTACATGATATCTTTTTCAGAATTCCAATCAAGGATGTTTCGCTATGTAAATGTGTTTGTCCAGCATGGAATAACCTCCTTTCTGAATCTATTTTCTCTGAAAAATACGCGACAAAATCGCCCTTTAGCTCGCTATTATACTGCATCGATCGCTGTACAGGTCGTTCAGCTCCTCCTAACTTGGAATTGCTTGAGATTTCTGAGAATGGGGATATGATTCGGTCGCGGATTATGTTGAAACTACCTCATCGTTTCCGAGGCAAGCCAATCTCCTTTATTGGCTCGTGCAATGGCCTTCTTTGTATGAAACTATATTTGGATGGATGTGGTGTTGTTTATGTTACCAATCCAATTTCACGAGAGGGTACTGAACTTCCGAAGTATCACGAAATTCCAAATGACAAATGCAGTAATTTCAAATTTGGTTTTAGTCCGACTACGAATAAATACAAGGTATTGAGAATTGCATTAAAACTGGACGTCGGTACTGATGGTTACAATGTAGGAGAGTTTGAGATTATCACCGTCGGGGTTGATGATAGGTGGAGAAGTTTGCCGGATTCCTCCACAACTCTGCCAATTAAATCCGAGTTTGTTGCACTTAATGGGTTCTTTCACTGGATTCGCAATGATAAAGGTCCAGACGTGATATCCACCTTCGATCTTGCCGAAGAAAAATTTGGCCAAATTTCGATACCTTCTAGCTTGTTGCTAGTTTCTAAACCATTGAATTTGGCTATATTTGGTAATGAGATAGGTTTGGTTGACTTTTCTGTGCGCAATCAAGTTTCTATTTGGACAATGAAAAAGTATTCGGTCGTAGAGTCCTGGACCAAAGTTGTCATATTGAATTGCTGGTTACCGCGTAGCATGCGTACAGGTGCCTTCGTTACAGTTGCTGCATTACAAAATGGTGATATGCTTTTTCAAGGTTGTGCAACCGATCTTATCTATTGTAATCTTGAGGAGGGTAGATGCACAATGCTCCATCCTAAACATGTTGTGATGTGGAATCCGTTGCGTTGTATATTCAGATATACTCCAAGCTTTTCGACCCGTGCTGAACTCATACCTGAAAGGGAAGAATGCCTTTTGTCGTGTGCTGAAGTGATAATGAGAAAAAGGCGACGTAATCAGAGGATTAGGCTTCAATGAATTTTCAGGCATGAGCTCTGGTACTCTCTTCTGGTAACACTTCATTTTAACTATTCAGGGTATAATTTTATGTTTTCGTGCACCTGCGTTAATTCTTGGTGTATGTTTCTTACGTGAACATGTACTTTCTCTGTTTGTGATATATGACAATAGTTGGAGGACATGTAAAACAGAGAAATAAGATTTTTTTTCTTGTACGTTTATAGTTGGAGGGCACACATTATAAAGATCTTTTTCATGTAAGTTAACGATATCAGACCTTTTATGCAGTCATATGAAGAAACTAATAAAGTCGAATGATCAGAAGATAAACGAAATCTTAACAAGCGGGACATAGTAAGTATTGAATATCTTCTCCTGCAGCAAACAAAGTTCATGAGATCTCAATTCTAGATAGTTCATACCTAAACTAAGATCTAAAATTAAGATCATCATGTTTTGATTTTGCAATTTTGACTAGTACATCACAGTAGAGCTTGGTAGTTTCAAAGGCGTGCTATGGTTGCTCCCTTGGCGAGGCCTTGCAATTTGTTGGCCTCCGTTTGTTTATTTCCAATAGTGCAAGTCAATCTGTTAATGCAAAAAATAACATATTCAAGTGTCGAAAATATCTGGGATACAGTCTAGCAATTACCTTGAAGAAGTTCTTGACATTCTATAATTTACTGTGTGCATGACCTTTACTATTTATCTGGTGTGTAATTAGGCTTTTTTTTTTCTTCAATCTATTGTTTTGTTCATGACTCTGTAGTCTATACAATTGGATGACATGCATTGGATGAATTTTTTTGATTTTCCTTCGTTTCTTTTCTTTCTTACTCCGGTTTCATGTTCCTTTATACAACTCTATTATGTAACTCAAGTGTTTTCAACAGGAACACATTGATAGTTAAGTATCAGATGCCTTTACAAGAAATAAATGTGGAAGCAGATACATACATGCTGTGGAGTCAGAGATGGGATGAACAGGGTGAAGTATTGGTATTCAGCTGGTAAAAATGTATTTGGAATACATAAAGAAATATATTTTATATCATTTGATGTTGGCCGTGATTGCTATATTTAAGTTTATGTACGTTATTGATGGTTTTGTTTTTTATGTGGATTGCAATTACCTTGAATAAGTTCTAAACATTTTTGTATTTGGTTTCAGTTAATTGCATTGAGTAGTTCTCTTTATTTTTATTCGATCTTGTTGCCATAGTTTTGGTGTGTTGTATTTGTTTCGATTAACATGGAGACAATGTTTGGCTTAGTGCAAGGCTATTTCATAAATTTTTTATGTTGCTCCACAACCCCAAACCTAAGGGCGTGTTTGCAAGAGCTTATGAAAGCTCATTCTTCATAGCTTTTACTTAAAGTTACTTAAAGTTGCGTTGACTTAAAACTATGAGTGTTTGTAAATCTTTATTTAAAATTAACTTAAAGCAGATAAAGTTAGTTTTGTGGTGTTTACAATAACTAGATAGAACCAGCTTTTGAACCTTAATTAAAATACAAAAATATTTAATTGTTCTATTATAGATATAGAAATATTGACCCTTCACGCACATTTGCACAATCATGGGTGGATCATTATATATTAAAAATTAAAATTATTTAAATTTTAATATAGTGTAATCAATATATATGTTTATTACATTACAATATACAAGTTAATTGGTATAATTACATCGTGCATATATCTTCTAGAGAAAATAACTATATTTAAAAGATGTTAATATAATAATGTTGTACATGTTGTTAAGTATCATTTTTAAGATTTTTTTTCTTTTTTTTTATAATTATTTTTTACTCAAAAAATATAAAATTATAGAAAAGAAGATCGCGTTAATAAGGAAAGAAAAAAATAATGGAATTTATTTGAGGATAAAATTGGATATTTAGAGAAATTTAAGGAATTAATAAATCTAAATAAGATATTCACCAAGATTTGGGGAGAAGCTCCGTAAGAAAGCACCTCATAACATTCTTATGGGCTTCTCATTTTCTTTGACTTTTTTTTCAGAGAAGGAAAAGCAAAAGCAGCAATTACAAACACTTATTAAATGCTTTTCAGTGACTTAAAGCCCATAATAAGCTTTTAAAACTCTTGCAAACACCCCCGAAATTAACTAAAAAGACAATATTATTCCAATTTGGTCTTTCGTAGTTCCCATTCCAATCTATATTTTTGATTACCCGTGGTGCAACAAAATGTATTACAAGTGTAAACTTTTACAGGAAACTTGTGGTTTAGTAAGACGAACTCGATAGCAAGAAAGAATTTTTACAAGAAAAAACTGCATTTAATACCTTATTTCTCCAAGAAATTATGTATATATGTTTTTGATGAAAGAAATTAGAAATAAAAACTGCAAGCTATCTCTATTTCATATATATATATATATTTATTCTTTTTTCAATTTTAAAAATAATTACAATTCAAACTCAAATAACACAAAATTGTAGTATCTGCCGATTTAAGAGAATTTGCATTTCCCCAAATTGGGATTTATGGTTCCCAATGTGATAATTAGGGATCTGTGATTGGGATTTGGAATTCGGGCCTAGGGCTTCCCCAATTCGGCTTTTGTTTTTCAAAAAATTAAAAATTGCTAAACAAATTTTATAATTTGTTTATTAGTAATATAAAAACAGTACATAATAATTAATACCTAATATATATATATATGGGAACAAACATAATCTTACAGCTCACGGGAAAATAAACCCTTCATGGGGGTTTTGGGAAGAAGACAAACCCTGGGTATGAGTAATGAGAAAGATCAACAGTCAACAGGAGACATGGTAAGCGATCATTGTTTCATTTGGAAGCTTTCGAACGATATATTACATTATATTTTTTCAGAATCCCAACCAAGGTTGTTTCATTTTGTAAATGTGTTTGTCCATCATGGAATAGCCTCCATTCTGAACCTATTTTCTCCCAAAATTATGCGATAAAATCGCCCTTCAGCTCAGTTTTATACTACTTCAATTGCAATGGAGATCATTTGCCTCTCCGTAACTTAGAATTGCTTGAAATTTCTGAGAATGGAGAATGTGTACGGACAGAGATTATGTTGAAACTACCTCATCGGTTTGAGGCTTGCCAATGTTCATTATTGGTTTGTACCTACTATCTGCTGCGACAATATGGGTGCTCTTCGGCTTTCTTTACATCCGGTCAAACATTCTCGCATGAAGCATATTGACGTCGACCTTCACTTTGTTCGTGACCTTGTCTCTAAAGGTCTTCTCAAAGTTTTGTACATCAATACTCTTGATCAATTGGTTGATCTTCTTACGAAGCCCCTTGCACGTTCTCGATTTCTCCTGCTGCGCTCCAAAATTTTCGTTGCAGATGGAACATCTATTTTGCAGGGGTGCAATAGATAGAATATCTTACTTATCATAGCTAGAATATCTTTGATATCTCTCTATCCTTAATTATGGATTCTTGTTGTATTTAGATTAGATTGATTATATCTTTTCGTAATTATCTTTGTACATGTAGTTGTATAAATACTCCTTTTACAATTAATAAGATTGAACACTTTACACATAACTCTTATAATATCCACCCTTCTCATAAGTCGTTCTGAGTCCTTTAATGACAAGGAAAACTGTGCTCGCGCTGTTGCACATTATTAAAAGTATCAGAGTTATTGTCCTTTTCATGTTTCAGTTTCAATGGGATGACATGATTTTTCACATTGTTTCTCAATCATGTGTCATTTTCCTGTCTGTATTTCTATTATGTAACTCAATTGGGTGTTTTCAACAGGAACAGAATAGTTAATGGGTAGATGAGCATTCAAATGTCATTGCTACAAAGAGTTCGAGAAGAATACGTGAAGACGATCAAGTGGTGGATTCATGGTGAAGTATTGAGATCCAACTACTGGGTAGGGGACAACCATAAAGCCAACTCGTCTACTATGTTCATGGGTTGATACATCTTGACACATTTAGCCTAGTTTATGTTATTTGGTTTTTGCAATTGGTATGAAAATAGTTAGGAGACTAGGTCTATAACTCAAGTGGTTTAATGTCACGTCACAAAAATCATGTGATATTAAATTCATGGAATAATAGTGACCAGAAGGTTTTAATACATGAATGATTGTGACTGCAAGGTCTAAGGTTGGCTTGGTCTACCTAATTATTTTCCGAGGATATGTTTTTAGATTTTGTACTTTGTTGTGGTTTTGGTCTAATTATGTGACTTTCATTAGAGTTTCAAAGTGGCTTCTGTGTGGATTATAAAAAAAAATTATAAATTAAATATGTAGTTTTTTATGCAGTCTTATAACTCAGTGGTACTAGATTATTCTTACATCGGAAATATGTTGCTAACAATGTGTCCCAAGGCATTACCTATGTTTTCTATTTGTTCTAATTCCGTATAATCCATGTGGCGTGTATGGTGAAAGGCATGTCTGTGTTCAGATCCGTGGCTGAGAGGTTTTCAACACTATGTCGTTTAATTGTTAAAAAGTGTTAGTACACAGGCAAAAGTAATATATATACATCGGAAAGTGAAAAAACAATACCTTAAAACACATCATTTTTTTTTTTTGTGACCACAGACTAATTGTGTCTTTTTAACACTTAAGCATCAAAAAACAAGCAATTTTTATCCCTGGATTGCTTTTTGTGACACTTTGCATTTTTATCCCTGGATTATAATTAAAATATTTTGTTAAATTTCTTTAGTATATGTGTCTGTGTGTTCTTTAGTTCTCTTACTCATAATTATTTCAAAAAACTAAATTACAAATAAGTTGGAATTACAAAAAAAAAAAAAGGGAAATAGAAAAGGTATTTTAGCCTTTTATATAACAAATACATTAGACATACTATATATTAATATATATATATATATATATGTATATATAAAAACAAGAGGGCTATTTACTTTTTATAATGGCTAATTTGCTCAATTGAGTAATGACGTAAACCAAATATTAATGTAATGTGTTTGGGTCATATATTGCCCGCATGCTTCTCATGCAGCGAATATTATAATGAAGGATTCAAAGTATGTTTCAAGTTTGCTGTCTTGATTGGTTACTGTTAGAAATTGAACAATTGGACAAGTACGTATTATTTTGGCTTTTTCTCTTCTTCCTATAATATATATACATACATATATATATATATATATATATATATATATATATATATTTCCCTCAGTTTGATCTTGCAATTGACCGCGACTGTTATTAAGGAATAAAAAAAAAAGATGATCCCCGCGGAACACGAGCTGAGGGCATTTAAGGAATTACTTAATTATATTGCTGATTTACTATATACTCCAACGTTATTTTTTATTTATCTTGACTATCTAGAGACTAGACATTTCTCTTCAACTTGTTTGAATTTATGTCGGGTGGGTTGGAGTTCTCGGGCGTCAGGCTGTCTGAGTATGTAGCAACTCATTTGTCACAAACAAGTTAACATATATACTCTCTACTATTTATCTACACACTTTAAAGAATACCATCAATTGTATTTCAAGTTATTTCTGTACTTAGAGCAATTCATATATCCTTACAATCATCTTTTAAAATCCTTTAATGCTCATACGAGCCTCTCTCAAAATCACGAGAAAATCATGGATTAAAATTTTGGTTTCGGAGTAAGTTTCGATGAAGCAAATTTTAGAAACCTTTCGAAAAGTTTCAAAAATATTTCGAAATACATAGTAACATATATTGTAAATAGTACCAGAATATACAAGATATAAAATAAAATTTGCTAAAACTATACAGAAGTAAACATTATAATATTTACTTTTTAAAAGTTAATAATTATCATTTCTTTAATTTATATGTTACATAAAATTTAATAATGTATTTTAAAGTTTTATAAAGTTCAATTACAGTAACACACTAACATACACTTGTACATGACCAACAAAAAATAATATTGACGAACACTAGAAAAACATAAATAATTATAAACATTAAAATCTTTTGATGTGCATATTGTACTATCGCCCATTATATATATACATATATATATATATAAACCTAGTTTAGGTTCGGTGGTCAGGATGCGGATAATAATAAACAATTATCATATTGCGTGCGATTTTCACACTTAGTGCGTGCGATTCTCACACTTAGTGCGTGCGATTTACACACACTCAGCTAGGGTTTTCGATACCTCTGCCAGTCCATGGTGGAGAGGAGAAATCAACCAGGAAAAAAAATGAAGAAACAATCGAAAGAACATTTGGAGAGAGAGGAGCGAGTAATCACTGAGATCGAAGAAGAGGAAACAGAGAAGGGAAGCAATTCTGAAACCGAATCGGAGGAAGATGAAGAGAAATCAAGGAGACCACCAGAAACCTTGGAGTTCAGAGATATCGGGGTGAATCGGCCGAGAAACACGAAGCGATTCAATGAGCTTTTTGCGGGGAACAGAAGGTTCGAAAATGGAGTACCGGTACAGTATCAACAGCCAGAAAACAGAGAAGTAATCGAGTTCACGAAGGAAGACGTGGACGAATCTGTCGATTACTGGAAGCACGCGCTCATCGGAACTGTGGTGGGACTCAAGCTACCATTTGAAGCTATGCAACGATACATAACCAGCAGATGGAGCAGCCAGCCTCACATTCACGTGGCACAGAGAGGGGTGTTCGTTTTCAGATTTGAGACAGAGAAGGCAATGATGGAAACTTACGGAGGGGGTCCATGGATGGTGAAAGGAGCTTATCCCCTAGTCCTACAAAGATGGTATCCAGGAATGATACTAGATCCAGGTAAATTGCAAAATTACCCTGCATGGATACAACTACCTGCATTAGACCTGCAATTTTGGAACCTAAACATGATAGGGAAGATTGCCAGTATGGTTGGGAAACCAGTTTATATAGATAAGATGACTGTTTCTAAGGAGAGGCTAGCTTTTGCTAGAGTATTTGTAGAACTGCAATGAGGGGAAAAACTGATTGAGAAGGTGAACTTGAAAGGTCCTGATGGAGTTCAATATGTGCAAAAGATCATTTATGAGAGGAGGCCCCTGCAATGCTATAAGTGTAATAAATTTCGGCACAATGCAAGAGTCTGCAATGGTATGAAACCTGTCTGGGTGGAGCAAAAGAAAGGAAACAGTACTGAGGAGATAGGAAAAGAAAAGGAGGAGGAAAGAAAACTAGACACTGGTGTTGAGGTGGGATCACCCCATAAGGAGAGAAAGGAGGAGGATGCTATACAAGATCCTCAAGCAATGGTGTCAAATGAGGGGGCAAGCCACAAGATTACCAATATAGGAGACCTGGAAATAGTGCTACACATAACACCTAAGGAAACATGACAGTTCACAACAAAGAAGAAGAATGAATCTGAGAAAGCCAAGCTAGGGGAAGAGAATGGGGGTCAAGAAAAGGAAGATTGGCAAAGGGTAGAGAACAAAAGAAAGTCAACAAGACAGAATAGTAAAGGAAAATGAGGCTCAGACCAAAGGGAGAAGAATAGAGGGGCCAATGGTCCTAATGGATAAAGATATCAGAATAGGGGTTTGGAACTTAAGGGGGATGAATTGCCCCCTTAAGCAGGCAGCTATGAATAACTTCCTAGGTAGTAATAAGTGCACCATAGGTGCCCTTGTAGAAACTAGATTAAGGAATAAGAACTATGACAAGGTGAAGAATAAGCTGTCCCAATTTTGGGATATGGACAGCAACATTCAACTGAGTAAGAACTGCAGAATTTTATTAGTGTGAAAGGGAGAGGAAGTTAATATCAAAGTGGAGGAGAAGAGTGACCAATTCATCCATGCTAGCATTCAGACAAAAGACAACACCTGGAAGGGAAGCCTGACTATCATCTATGCTCACAACCAAGCTGAATTAAGGAGAGATCTTTGGAAGAAGCTGGAGAGTTTATCCAAGAATATGAAAGGGCCATGGATTGTAGCTGGAGATTTCAATGTTGTTCTCAAGAATGAGGGAAAATGGAGTGAGGATAATACTAATCACAATGTAGGGAGTGAACTCCAAGACTTGCTTGACACCACTGGGCTGCAAGACCATCAGTTCTTGGGACCTATATATACATGGAGCAACTCTCATACTTTCTGCAAGCTGGATAGAGTTCTTGTGAACCAAGATTGGATGGAGGCTAACAAGGAATCAATGGTTCAGTTCCTCCCTCCTGGTATATCTGACCATGCTCCTAGTATCACTAGGGTCTTTGCTGATGAAAACAAAAGAAGAATCCCTTTCAGGTTTAAAAACATATGGGCTGATGATGAGAAGTTTATGGAGTTGGTTACAGAGGCAAGGGAATACCAAGTCAGAGGGTGCAAAATGTTCCAGCTAATAAACAAAATGAAATACCTCAAAGAGAAATTAAAGGCACTGAATATCAGAAAGTACCAGAACCTGGAGAGAACTGTCCAGGACAAGCTTAAGGAGTTGCAGGAACTACAAGGGCAAAACTTCAACAGTCCTGGAAAATCCAACCAGCAAATCATTCTCAAGAAGGAGGAGTATACTCAGGCCCACCAAACTCTTTTGAATCAATTACATCAGAGGGCTAAGACAGACTGGATTGAGGATGGGGACAGATGTAGTAGATTATTCTTCCAACACATAAAAGCTAGGAGGAAATCTAACAACATTCATGCACTTGTAACCAAAGAGGGTAAGATTTTGAATACTAGAAATGCAATTACTGATCATGTCCTTTCTTTTTACCAGGAACTTCTTGGAAAGAAGAGGGAGGTGCAACCAATCAAAATGGAGGCAATTGAAGCAGGCCCAAGGATCACTGAAGAGATGAACAAGCAACTTAGAAGCCCAATCCAGAAGGAAGAGGTCAAGAAGGCCTTATTCAGCATGAGTGACACCAAAAGTCCAGGCCCAGATGGGATGAATGCCTGCTTTTACAAGAGGAGCTGGAAAGTAACAGGTGACTTAATCTTAGAAGCTATTCTAGAGTTCCAGAAGACAGGTAAAATTCTAAAGCAGATTAATACTACTTCTGTGTGCTTGATACCCAAAGCTGTGAATGCATCATCCATTGTAGATTACAGACCCATAGCTTGTTGCAATATTCTGTATAAAATCATTACTAAAGTGTTAGCCAATAGGGTTAAGAATCTCTTGCCTGAATTGATCAATTCTAGTCAAAATGCTTTTGTAGCAGGGAGAGATTTATTTCAGAATGTGTTTCTTGCTCAGGAATTGATTAGAGGCTACAATAGAAAGGGTATCTCACCTAGATGCATGCTCAATATAGATCTTAGAAAAGCCTATGATACTATAAACTGGAAGTTCCTGCATGATATCTTGACTGGTTTTGGGATGGATAAAGGTTTCACTGATCTAATTATCACATGTATCTCTACTGCTAGTTTCTCATTCTGCATTAATGGTAGGCTTGAGGGACATATGGCAGGGAAACAAGGCCTTAGACAGAGGGACCCTATGTCTCCTTACCTGTTTGTGATGTGTATGGAGTATTTGTCAAGGCTGATTAATCTAAATGTGAAGGATAACAAAACCTTCAAACACCACCCTAAGACAGTTAAACTCAACTTGACCCATATGTGTTTTGCTGATGACTTACTTCTATTTTGCAGAGGAGACACAGGGTCCTTGAAGAGCCTCAAATGCACACTTGAGGAATTTTCTAATGCCTCAAGACTACAAATAAATAAGACTAAAAGCACTATCTTTCTGGCAGGTGTGAAAGGAGCTGAAAAGGAGAGATTAATGAAGATATGGGACTTCCCTGAAGGACAATTCCCTGTCAGATATCTTGGAATCCCCTTGAGTCCAAGGAAGCTGAGGATAACAGAGTAGGAACCTTTCATCAAAAAAATCAGTGCAAGGATACATAGTTGGATGGCAAAGCAGCTGAGCTATGCAGGGAGGGTACAACTGGTAAGAGCAGTCCTTTTATCAATTCAGAGATTTTGGTGTTGTGTATTTCCCCTTCCTGCAGGAGTAGCAAAGAAAATAGAGGCCCTATGCAGAACATACCTATGGACTGGGAAAGACCAGGGGAGAAAGAACATGGTGGCATGGACAAGAGTGTGCCAAGTGCATGAACATGGAGGATTAGAGATCAAAGAAATACTAAGCTGGAACAAAGCCCTTCTGTGTGCACAAATCATCAACATAGATAACTATCAAAACAAACCAACAATGTGGACAAGATGGGTCAGTGAATACAAACTGAAGGACAGTGGGATTTGGAGTGTAAACTTGAAGCCAGGAGACTCACCATGGTGGAGGGCAATCCTCAAACTAAGAGATGAAATGAAGACAAAGATACCAGCTATAACACCAGACAAATGGAGAGGGATGAAGAAGAGACAGGTAGCAATAGAGTGTTACAAAAAGTTCCATAAGGAAACCCCCATTGTAGAGTGGAATGCCCAGGTATGGAACAAAATTTCTACTCCTAGAGTAGCATTTATTAATTGGCTTGTGATGCATAAGAGGTTACCTACTAAAGACAGGCTTATGAAATTCAAATTACTTGATGAAAATTGTTGTGTGTTGTGCAATAATTGTGTGGAATCTCTGGAGCATCTCTTTTTTCAGTGCTCAATGGTCAGGCCACTGTTGGATACAGTTATGAGAGCAGTGGGAGTGCATTCTCAGGAAACACACTTGCAGAAATGGGTTGAGATGTTCAGCAGATCTACTAGGAAGAACAGTGATGTTTTCCAAGTAAGAGCTGCAGCTTTAGGAGGGGTGGTGAATGGAATATGGAGATGGAGGAATACTAGAGTGTTTGAAGATAAAGCAACTCCAGACAAAGGTATTTGTAAGGAAATTGCAAATGAACTGATGATGAGGTTAAAGCACAAGCTGGGTAAGAAAAGTAATAGATTCACTAAGAGCATTGTGCAAAATCTTCAAAAAATTGCATGATGAACTATTGTTACTGACATGGCTACCTTATTTAGTACTGACAACTTTTGCTGTGTAGTGTATCTGTATTATTTTCAGGGACTGAAGGCGCATGAGAACTTGGAAAATGTGAAAAGTAAACTGAACATGTAACTTTCCTTTCTTCCATGCTGAAAGAGGGTCGGATCGTGTGCATAAGCAACTATCATATAAGCACCATAGAATATTGGATAGTACCTGGAAGAGTACGGTCACGAGCCTGGCTCGGAGTCGGAATGGAGTGGGTAGCTATGCGAGTTGTATAGTGGGATAAGGCTTTACATATAGTTGTAGTCCTAGGCTATCGCTAATGTATTCCTTGCTTGATAGAGCACCGATTGTATCGTTAGCTTGTCTTGGGGTATGCCCCTCGTATCTGTATGGACCTTCTTTCAGTTTCAATCTATTTACCTTTCGTGCAAAAAAAAATAAAAATAAAAATATAAACAATTATCACAAACCAAATGTATAAGTCTGCACATTTATGATTTCGAAAATGTTGTTGCGTTTCGTTTTTTTCCAATGAAAAACTGAATTTATTTGGCCGTTTAATTTTCAATCCTTGGAGAAAATATACCCCAAGTTCCTTCCTGGTCACTCAGTAATGTCTCATTAGTAGTTATGCTAATTTGGTGCTATCACTTACCAAAACATGTAACTAGATTGTATTTAACTCTACGAGAAAAAGAGTTTATGCTCACATAAATAAACGGTGGTCAGAATGAGGATAATAATAAACAATTATCACAAACCAAATGTATAAGTGTGCACATTTATGATTTCGAAAATATTGTTGCGTTTCGTTTCCTTCCAATGAAAAACTGAATTTAATTATTCGGCCGTTTCGTACGAAACGGCGCAAATTTCCAATCCTTGGAGAAAATGTACCCCAAGTTCCTTCCTAATCATTTAGTAATGTCTCATTAGTAGTTATGCTAATTTGTTGCTATCACTTACCAAAACATGTCACTAGATTGTATTTAACTCTACGAGAAAAAGAGTTTATGCTCACATAAATATTGAATGTTTGGAGGCATGCAGGGGCGGAGCCAGGATTATAAGTTAAGTGGGGCGAATTTTTTTTTACTAACATGAGAAATTTCTGTGAATAGTTATTTTCATTCATTGCAAAAATATTTTTTTCTCAAAAGTACATAGATCGAGAAGAAAAGAAGCAAAATAACCAAAATGTGATCTGAAAAATTAGGCACAAAAACCCCTGTTTAATTTAGGCACACAGATTTTTTTTCCTATTTCTCTGCCTAATACAAATAATACAGTAAGTTTTTTCTCTCTTGTGAGTTGTTTTCTCTATTACATTGTTGGATAAGTAACTTTCTCTATTTACTTTTGTATAATAATAAGTTTCTATTGTCTTTATTCTTTGTTTAATACACATTTCTTGTCCTTAGTTTGTAATAATTTTCCACCAACTTTTTTATCCAAGACTGTAGATTTGAATAATGTAAGGATATTTTTGTACAAATGATAAATGATTCTATTATGAGAATTAAGATACGCACAATTTATAACTACTATATTTATTGCATAAGAGTAAGATAATATACAAACAAAAATAGAAAATAGTATTAAAATATATTTAGAGAATACATTAAGTACTGAAAGAAAGTCTAAGTATAAGTTAATTAAAATTTCCAGATTATATATACTATAGTTTTCAATATATGTATACACTTAATTATATATAGCTTGATAATCTTATCAAAATTAATATATAGCTTTATATGTTTATGTGCATAAATCTATATGTGAAGGAGAACTGCATTTTAAAATATAAGAATTTATTAGAACTAACAATTAGAAGCCTTTTAAACGAACATTAAAATTTTGGCTATATGTTATGATGAAATGCTCCTAATTATAAATACTATTAACATATTGAAAACACGATAACTTAATTAGGAAAGAAACGTAGCAGAGCGTCCCTATCTCTTCTCTTTTGCTCTGGAATTGTTCATATTGTCTTAAAGCTCTAAGTTGAATATTGAGAATTACAAATTGCATTAAATAGAAGAACCAATGGGCCTACAAGAAGTTTTTCACCTTGATTAGTCACGGATTGAAGCGGTGGAGACATGGACCATATACTCAGGGGGTGCCAAAAACTAACTGAAAGTTTTATTTAGCAAAATTTAGCCAACAAAAGAATAAATACTTAAACAATTGACGGTGGCTGGGGGGTGCAACCGCACCCACATGCACCCCCTGCCTCCGCCACTGGACTCAGGCATGGATATTTTATAGTGAACTCCACATACCCTTTTGTGGAGATGATATTGATAGTCCCCTTATATATGTGAAGACCAATAAATGTACAATAAATGTTTGTGGAAGCCTCTGAAGGATAAACTAACAAACATGAAAGATAAATATTCGAATGTGGTAGACAAGAAGGCAATGTGTGTCGTTTATTTGTCTTTGTTGCAGAACGTTGTGTTTCATGTTACATAAGAGAAAACCACGAAGGTTTAATGAGGTTTTGACATACATGTTGGAGAAGCTATCAACAGAGAACAAGGTCCATCTGATATGACACCTGAATTACCAAAAGATGCTGGCAATTTCTGATCATCTTAATGTATTCAATGTGATAAAATCGCAACTGAGCTCGATAAACATAGATTTTGATGATGAAGGGCTTTAATTATGTTGTCTTCTTTTCCATAAAATTGGAGCGAACAATTGTTGTTAAGGACCTCCGTGGGAAAGGTGAAGGTCAAATTTCATAAAGTGGAAGATTCGATTGTTAGTAAAAACACTCATAGGAGAAAATCGAGTATCCCAAGTGTGTCACTTCTGGATCAATTTAGAGTACGTAAAATAAAGGTAGATCAAAGTCAAGTTGCGCCTGGAGTTCCATAGAGTGTTGGAACTGTCATACGTTTGGTCATTAAGGAAGCATTGTAACTCATTGAACAAAGAAATGGAGAATATCAACTTAGCAACCATAGTTCAAGAGGAGATTAGCGATACAGTAATCTTGAGTGTGTGCAGTCCATTGAAATCGTGCGTTTTTTGATTCTGGAGCATCTTATCGTGCTTGTCCTAACTGTAATATAATGGAAAATTACATTTCTCGTAATTTTAGAAATATTTGTCTTGCTAATGATGAGTCTTTGAAAATTGTAGAAAAGGGAGATGTTAGGATTAGGACGTTGAATGGATCCGTATGGTTGTTGCGTGAAAGTGAGACTTGTTCTTGGTTTGAAGAGAAACCTTATTTCTGTAGGAAATTTGAAAGATGAAGGTTATCATTTATCCATTGGCTCGGGTGTTTGGAATAAAACTATAGGGATTGTGGCGGTAACTCGAGGGATCAAGGAGAGAACTTTGTATATAATCAACGTTAACCAAGATGACATCGATCTTCATTGTGTAAACATCCACCAAAATGGTATTAATCGGTGGTAAATGTGATGCAAATTTTTTTAAAATGTGGACTTTGTCACTGATGTTCGACACCCAATACCCGGTCAAATTGTGTTATTGTTCATGGAATATACCACATTTTGCTTGAATAAAGCTAAAATTATTAATTTCTTATGTTCAATTAACATGAATAATTTGTACAATATTTAATTATAATTATTTCTGGGAGATTTGGAAATTAAATAGGCTGCATCCCTCACTTTTTGTAATGTTTTTATTAGTAGTATA
Organism: Linaria vulgaris; assembly: GCA_948329865.1. Classification (NCBI taxonomy): domain Eukaryota; kingdom Viridiplantae; phylum Streptophyta; class Magnoliopsida; order Lamiales; family Plantaginaceae; genus Linaria; species Linaria vulgaris. The sequence continues at coordinate 84,124,188 of OX415253.1, forward strand.
TAATATTATATAAGGGTTCACAATGATCCAATCTACATCAAAATACTCCAAGATTTAAAATAATGTACGTTTCAGCCCAAAATATATATGTTATTTCTTCAACGTAATTTATAGCCGTTCGTGATTTCTATTTCGTATTTGGATTATCATTTTTATCAAATAAAAAATTATTTGAATAATCTCGCCCCCCCCCCCCCCCCCCTCTCTTTCTAAATCTTACCTTCGCCCGTGTGAGGACATATTCTCCATCGATTGGATTGAATACTGATATTTGAATCTTGTTCTCACCATATTTTTAAACTCACAAACTAAATATATAGCCCGTGTGAAGACATATTCTCCATCGATTGGATTCAATACTGATGATATTCGAATTTTGTTCTCACCATATTTTTTAACTCACAAACTAAATAAAGTTATTTTAAGGTTTTGCGTATTAAAATATTCAAAAGTTGTTCCGTTACTAGAAAATTAAGTAGTTAGTACGTACTAAAATAAAAAAGAAATATTGTTTGATAAGAAAATTATAAAATTATATCAGTTCTTTATATATATATATAAATTAGCTGACAGAAAGTTTTCATCAATCTTATATTCACACATTTGATTTTATTTGGAGTAATAATACAAATGAGATCACATCAAATAAATTTATACAACGTAAATGTTAAAACTAAATTTTACATGGAAATATAGATTTCAATCAACATGGAGATCCAGTTGCTTTCACAATCTACTAGAGTGAAGCAAGATGAGCTGATTTGTCAGGTTTTTAAAATAACCCAATGCCAACGTCTTGTTTTAAAATAATCACACGCATGGTCATTTTTTGCAGGATGCTACGTGGCAGATGGAGAAGAAAATCCTAAATTTTTTGTTACATATTTGAATAGTTATCAGATATTGTGTGTTTACTAATAAAAAGAATTAGAAACAAAAACTTATTCTTGTTTAGAAACTCTTGTTGTTACTCAAATCACATATTTAGAACTAAATTTATCAGTAATAAATAAGTGATCATAAAACTACTAGATTTTGACAAATTTCCACATTCTGCAATTTCAACCTTGAATTTTTTTTCTAGGTTAAACCCATTAACCCCAACTATTATCCCATTTTACAATTTATTACGTTACTTTTAAACCTATACTTTGCACCCCCAATATCTCAAGTTTACTGTACTTTACCTTCTAAGGTTATACTTATATCAGCCATATTTTCATCCATTATATTTGAGTTCTAACTTTAGTGACGAAAGTCAACAGATTCAAGAATCATACATATTCAGGAATGGTTTAATATAATATGCAGCATGTGGTTGTGCCTCTTGCATTTACAGTGGCGTGAGCCTCGTGCGAGCCCCATGTGTGTAGGGCTCACTTCGCTATGAGTGCGGGAAGCACAACCGCAGGCTACATAACAGATGTTCCGGGGCGTACCTTAGTTAAACCAAGGTCCAAGGTAGATGCTACAAGGTGAGCTTTATGTTAACATTTACCCGTGAATCCAAATAATAACAAAATAATAATATATACTTTATTTTTTGAACAAAATATATACTAATTTCAACATATAAAACAAAAATTATATTATATAGTTAGCTAGATAGGGTGGGGGGGGGGGGGGGGGGGGGGGGGGGTCCTCCTCGTGGGTATATATATATTTATATATAATGGATAGAGAGAATGAACAAACTCATAAATTGGCACACCTCCACTATTCTTTTTTCCATTACAGCACACCCAACAAAAACACACATACCATAAAATCAAATCAGAGAATCGTTGGCGGAGATCACAAAGCTCTGTTACAAAACAAAACTAATTAATATTAATAAATAAAATTACAAATTTGCCAGTATATTTATATTTAAGGTAGCATGTCTTCCTTGACTGGTGTCCGGTTACAAACCTTGTTGGCCGCAGCTGCTGCTTCTTCATCTGCCTCCTCATCTACTTATACCTCTTCCATTCCCTTCATTTTCAAACCAAATAAGAGGTCCATTTTCTCTGCTATTAGAAATAATCGCACGGTACTCGTGTCGTCCTCGTATTCGTCACTCTCCACCGCTTCTCCGTCGACCATGGGTGATGCCGCCGCAGCTGATTCCGGCATGGATGCCGTTCAGAGACGCCTCATGTTTGATGACGAGTCTGTATTCCAAAACCCTTTTTTTATTTTATTGAGTATTTGGATTTTTTTTCTTGTTTTGGATCTTGATATTGATAAAGTTTCGATTTTGATGTGGGTTTGTCTTGTTTGTTGGTTTTGGAAAGTGGGTTTTGTTGGATTTTCGATTGAGGTGTAGGGTTTTGTTTTTGTTGTGTTGTTCTTTCTCTTTTTCATTTTATTTGGATATATGGGTTTTTCTCTGTTCTCATGCGGCGATTGTTTTCATATGGAGATGTTTCTTATGTTTTTCTTTTTGTATCTTTGCAGATGTATATTGGTTGATGAGAACGATCGGGTTGTTGGCCACGAATCCAAGTACAATTGTAAGTGAAAGCTAGTTTTGAGTATGCTTTATGTGGGAGTATTGATAAGTTTTGTGTGTATCATCTTTGTTGGTGCCTCCTTCAGAATTGATCTGTTTGCTTTTCGCGTCTAGCTGTAGACCATTGAGTTAATTGAATAACTAAAAGATTACTTTTTTTTTTTCGGGTGTTTGTGTGGTCTGTTATTTACACATTTTGATGTTATTTAGATTTAGGATTATCAGAATCGATGGATTAAATATTAGGATTTACCAAAGCTCAGATAACTAACAACCCTTTTAAGACGCCTTCATGGCTTACCCATTATTTTGATGCGAAGTTTACCTGTTAAGTGGATTTCTATTTTAACGTTTGAGTGACCGATCTCATAGAACAAAATCTTGAGATTTCCTTCTAATATATGTGCTCGTCATTTGTTTGTGATTTTCGTGGGATGAAATCAAACAGTTCCAGTTTTTCCCTAGTATGGTTTTTTTTTTTCCAGCAAAATCCCATAGATTTGGTGTATTCGATCTGGAAATGAATTCGAATGTAATTGACCGTGAAGTTCTCTTCACTTTTTCTTGGTCAGCCTTTTGGATCTAAACAGATTTTGATGTCATGATTTGGTATGATTTCTGAAGGAAGACTAAATTTTGAATGATTGGGATTAGGTGGACCAAACTATGCACTCATAGGCGCTAGAGTTGCTGTCATACATGTGAATCCTTGTTGTTTATGCCAACATTTGTGTTTTCCTGTTTAGTTCCATGTCAAACTAGGGCCAAACTTGGGCCACCGATTTCCTCTCTTATTTTTTATTTTTTTGTATTAAATTGAATGAAGGACCAGCAATTCTGGTAATCAGTTTTGTTGCATACACGATATGAGTTTGCAGTTGTTGCAGTGCATCTGTGTCGTGATTCCAAATTTCGTGCATAATGGTAACATATTTCTTCAATAGTTTAACAACAAAAACACATAGTTGATCTGGAAAGTGTTTCGGCATGGAGTTTCATCTACATGTTTGTTTGAGCAGTTCACGTATTTTGAGGAATCTAGACATGTGTTCTAGATTCTATGATTGCTTGTTGAGGTTCATTTGGTCTATAAGCTGGAGTGCAGGTTTCCGGAGGGGAGGATAAAAGAAGATTGAGATTGTATTAACTTTCAAATATATTGAGAGTTGATATATTTCCATTGTCTTCTCTTCTATAGATCATTGTTCTATCGCTTCTTTTACGTGTTCCCTTAATGATCACAGACACATAATCTTGTTTTTCAAGCACATAAATTTATGAGTTGAGATTTGTCACGTATCTATTATCTGGCGTTTGTTACTCTTGGACTCACCGTTTCCAGCAAAAAATAAATAAAGACATTAAAGTCAAGGATATGCACAATATGAAGCATGTCACTATTTCTTTTCCTGTTAGCAAAATCAGATTTCCATAAAATTGGAAAAGAATAATCATGGATGAAAATTTCGGTACGGGAGTATGTTTCGGTTAGCTAAAAATTAGAAACGTTTCGTAATATTTCGAGAACTTTTCGGCATGTTTCGAAGAGTTCGTAAAATTGTAGTTATAACTACTATAGAAACTACATATATATTTCGTATCGGTGAAGTCCAAAACGGAAATTTTTCGGAACTTTTCGAGGAAACGCACGGAAATTTTGATCCATGAGAATAATGTATAAAATTAGATAGAAAATTGAAGCAGTAGAATTTGACTTTGCATACTCAATTTAATTATTTTTCTTTCAGTTTTTAATATGACGGTCTAGGTTGAATTTGGTATCCTGTTTACAGAGACTTTATCAGAAATTTGACCGAATAAACATGTTCTTGAGCTTCATTATTAACCTTTTCAGAAGTGTGTATAAAGTTTAACATTCAAAATTGCAGTTCTCTGCTCAAAGTTTTGTCCTTCTATTAATGTTATTTTTCGTGCTTCTGCATTCTGCCAAAATATTAGTATTTGAGCCCTCTATTCATGACCCAAGAACCTCTCCAATATGCAGGCCATCTGATGAAAAGATTGAGTCCGAAAATCTGTTACATAGGGCTTTCAGTGTGTTCTTGTTTAACTCGAAGTACGAGTTATTGCTTCAGGTATGAATTTGCTACTTTATGCAATTGCATTTCATTTCTTTTATATAGTCTTGAAGTCATATCAATCTAGATTGGTGATGTTACTAGGCGTTTCACTGAATATTACTGGATATCCTAGGGAATACTTGCCATAATTATTATCCTTGTACGACACTCTTTCGTTTAGGCTTGAATTGGGCTGTGTATATAAATTATAAAATTACGAGATAATGCTACTTCCTATTCTTCACAACAACTTGATTCAGACTTTACCCATCTTTCCTTACTCGTAACTTTCTCCATTTCTGAACATAAGGTATTCTTTTGTTGGTGATATCTGCTCCTTCCCTGAAGTAGAGTTGTCGTAAGGATAGTGAGAGAAGTAAGGTGGAAATAATTTCTTGTTTCCCCCCGTGGATAGTGATATACATTACTGTTTTTGGGTTATGTTATCTTCAAGAATCAAGATGATGCTACTAGTGTTGTAATTACTTTAGAATAGGCTAGCAAAATTAAAGTCTTTTGAACAGTTTCTTTGGTGCTTAGGTTCTCTAGCATCTGGAGTGCATTGGTTTGATAAAGCGCCCATTTTTTGTAAAAAACTACTAAACAAAGACAACAAAGAAGCAAGAATTCTCTTTTGATAGGGCCTACCATATTCTCTTTTATTGGTTTCTGGAGTTTAATTTTAGTGATTTTCATCTTGAAACCGTAGCAGTATCAAACTTAGTTCATAACCAATTCTATTTATTTGATTTGCAGCAACGTTCTGCAACCAAGGTGACTTTTCCTTTGGTGTGGACAAACACCTGCTGCAGTCATCCCCTGTTTCGGGACTCTGAACTCATTGAAGAGAATTATCTTGGTACTTCATTTCTTTGCATGTTCCATTTGAAGCTTTAAATTTTCTACCACGACTATTGTTCCTCATTCAGTTATACACTTCCAGGGGTCAGAAACGCCGCGCAGAGGAAGCTCTTGGACGAACTAGGTATCCAAGCTGAAGACGTTCCAGTTGATCAATTTTCTCCATTGGGGCGTATCCTCTACAAAGCTCCATCTGATGGAAAGTGGGGAGAGCATGAACGTAATACCTCCATACTTCTTGATTGACATATATTCTTGACTGTTATCTCATATTGTTCATTTCCCTCATGATGCATCATCTTAATCTCGGCTGTGTGTGCAGTGGATTATCTCCTGTTCATTGTCCGAGATGTTGCTGTGCACCCAAATCCAGATGAAGTCGCTGACATCAAATATGTGAACCGCGAACAGTTGAAGGAGATACTGCGAAAAGCTGATGCTGGTGAAGAGGGCATTAAGCTGTCTCCCTGGTTCAGATTGGTCGTGGATAACTTCTTGTTCAAGTGGTGGGATCACGTCGAAAAAGGGACTCTAGCCGAAGTGACTGACATGAAAACCATTCACAAGTTAACCTAGAATCGCCGTCTCCAATACCGCTTCTTAATGTCTTTTAAGTTTCTTAAAAGCCATAAACTCTTTTCAAGAAAGAGTTCTTAAGATCAATAAGTTTAATCATTTGAATTCACAGAAATACGCACGATTGTGGATTTGCTCGAGTTCTCTCTTAACTTTGAGCACTGTCTAGCTTTGCTGTTGTTTTTGGATTTCAGTTTTAAGACTTTTCTGTGTCAATGATTGAGCAACTCTTCTCTCTTAATAAGTAAACTTTTTTGTTTCACTCTGTGACTTTAAACCCATTTTCAACTTATCATGACTTTGACATTGGGATGATAATAAATCCAGGATATTGCCGTTTGCCCTTGTTTAAATGTTCCATTTTCCAAGTAGTAGGTGTTCCCGAGTTTGGCGTTTTCGTCCGGATGATTACATTTACAACCGAAGCACATAAACTCCCTCTAAAATTGAATTAACTATATCAGTACACAAATAAACAGTTATATGTGATGTTCAACAGTAATTCCTTAACCATTCAACCCTTCAATGGAGAGCGTTGGCTAAATTTTTGATAGCAATGTTCGAAGATCGAATGGTGAAAGTACTTGCATCCAAACTAAACATCACAAAATATAAGTATAACTTCTCCAGCATCAAGATCTTTCAGAAGTCAGAATCAAACCAATGATACCTTACTATTAGTACAAAAGTCACCACACAAAATACAAACTCACTTGCCCCTCTAAAGGGTTTACAATACTATGTTATTGTTATTTTCTAGTCTCAACATCTATCTATTATCATACAACAAAACATAGCTATGTTTGTCTAGAAACTCCTACTACAAAGACAGCTGAAAGATGTCCATGCTTTCTCTCTCGAGACTCGACTTCACCAACAAACTGGGACTCTAAATCTATCCTCCAAAACATACAGATTCAGAATCTCCACTCCCTTCTGCAGAGCTCCCACAAAACTCCCCTCGACTAACCGTAATGCTCGAGGCAGACGAATCAACCGGTTCAGGCATCGCTCCATGAAGTAAAGCAGCTTTCCTTTTATTTCTACTCCGTTGCAATCTTCTCAAAGACTCGGACACCTCTCTTTCCTTCGCCAACTGTTCGTGCGAAACTAATTCCACTGTTGAGTCTTCATCGCGCCTCGCCAAAGAAGTCGTGATAACCGGTAAGACGAAGGGCTTGAGGAAGGTAACGAGGAACATTACAAGCATCATGAACGTGTACATTGTGGTCCATACATAAAGTGTCCATTTCCACCTGTACACTAATGCTTTTGTCCATGGTAGCTGTGACTTCACGAGTATTTCTGCATCGTAAAACTGTGGAAGGGATGAAGTACCGGCTCGGGGGATTAGAGTTATCCGGATGGCCTCTGTCCGTGGGTGTCCTACTTCTTTGTGCTTAAGAATTGGAAGGGCTATAGTTTGAGTTTCGGAAGTGATGCCTAATAAGAGGGGCACGCCCATTGCAAATGTGCGCACGAGCCTGATTGGCCAACTTCTGAATCGTAACATCTGCGGGTGGCTTGATTTTGCTATTACATCTCCTCTATCAGATATTATTTCAGCTGACAACTGTTAGACCAAGACAGAACATCAAACAAATTGTTAATACACAGAGAAAAGAATGGAGTTTTGTCTTCTAAATACGCGTCTAGGATCGTTGGCGAAAACGAATTCCCTTTCTTGCTACACCCTGGAAATATATTTTAGCCGGAAAACAACGTACTATTATATTTGACAGTCACAAATTTCTCCAAATTAAAGGTCAATAACTTCAAATATTACCGCAACTTCATCGCAAAACTTGAACATGTACCAATGAAGTTGGTGGTACTAGTACAATATTCCTAAAGGGCATTCCCGCATAAATAAATTCCCTTTCAAAAGAACCTATTTTGCCCACTTAATTACTTACAATGAAAAACTTTAGCACGTGCACACGCCCCTCAAGTGCAGGTTGTAATCCTAATTTATTTTCTTTAGGTCTTGTAAATGAATGACTGTAAGATTTGAACACCAGACCTTATTCCCTCTCACTTATAAGTTGTAGTTGTATTTTAATTTAGTTAGGTCAGTAAATAAGTGACAAAAGGATTCGAACACTAGATCTTTTTTTCTCCCTTGCGTTCTAGGGCGGCGTTAGGATCCGAGCACAGGAAAAATTGTTAATGTATAACCACTGCATTGATGATGTGTTACCATCAAGGTCTGAGATTAAAACATTTTCCTAAGTTAGGGAAAATAACCACCCATCACCCAATCCCTAACCAACCAACTGGATGTACCACCTCATCGTACTAACAATTCCTACCTAGTTAGGAGCACCAGACCTCTTTCCCATTGGAATTACAGGTCTCACATAAAAGCTAAGATAGAATTTGCAATTATATTTTCCAACCCTGATTCTTATTACTTGAACCAACTTTAATTAATGTAGGTACCTGAAAGATCCCAAGTTCTCTATTGTAATCAGATTCAGGCATCAAAAGCAGCAATGAAACGTAAAGCGTCTGGCCCACAGGCACACCCGAATAATAACCACCACCACCTTTCCTTTCCCCAAAGGAAAAAAGAGCCGTTGGATGAGCATCCGTATAATCAAACAACAAACTCTCTCTAACATAAACAGGCTCCTCGTACCACAACCTCACCACCACGACCCCCACCACCGCCGCAAAAACCAACACCACCATCAGCACCACGCAAACATAAGCAGCCGCCACGAGCCCCGCCAAGATCCTCCCCAGTAAAACTCCACCGCCACGTGGAGTATCAGACACGACGACGTCCTCGTCTTTGGAGTGGGGTTGTTGTCGGAAGGGGAAGGAGAGAAGGGACAAGATGGAGAGGAAAGGGGAAGCAAAGCTGTATATAGTGGTGGAGAGTATGTCTAATTGAAGTGAGATGAGTTTTGTGAAGAAGATGAATGGGTTAGGCAAAGTTGGAAGCTTGTTGTTGTTGTTGTTAATTAGTTCTTCTTGTTCTTCCATGAATCTTAGCTTTTAATTAGTGTGTGTGATGTGATTTGATGAGTGAATTCTGTTTGTGGAATATTTAGTAATTGATGAGAGATGAGCACTTGTTGTGAAGATGTAATGAAGTGAAAAACTGGAGACAGACAGGGTTATGCATGCAGATTGAGGGCTCGACACGTGTACTGCGCGTACTCAATGGTACTTTTTCTTTCTTTCGTTTGAATGTGCAAGGAGATAAAGATAAAATATAAAACAAGACTAAATGAGAATACCTCGCCTTTATGTTTTTGTTTTTAAGTGTTGGGTTGTATTTCTTCTCCCCAACTAGAGAATACACATAGGTCAGCAAATTTATGAAATTTGTTGAGGGTCGTTTAGAAATTATTAGTTCCATTTTTTTTTTTGTTGCATTACCTAACAATTATACGTAATAGTTTCTCCTTTTCTTTTAATAGCTTTGAGACCAACACATTGAATTTCATCCTTGTGTATATCATTTATGTATTTCTTCGTAAATATGCTTATAGCAACATCAACATGTCTTTTTGTTGTGTTTCAATTATGTAACAAAATGTATTTCAATACAAGAAAAGGGGGCATTCGCCACCACCCCTTGCGACCGCCCGACAATCGTCGGTCAATTCGTGACCGCTCAACGGTCGCGGAGCGGCACATCTGCTACCGCTGGGCGGTCGTCGGGTGGGGGTGGGGGGGGGGGAGGATATTTTCCTATAAATACCCCATCTTTCCTCTCATTATTAACACTCAAATTTCACTCTCACCCTCCCTCCCCCCCCCCCCCCCCCCCCCCTCCTTCGCAATCGCCCGACAGTCGCGATTTCGGATAATTGTAAGTTTTTTCGATTTATATCTTATATTTAATGTTTTAATAATATTTTTATATGTTCAATATTTAGTTTAGCTTAGTTAATGTTAAATTGTTAGTTTAAATGCATGTTAAATTGTTAGTTTAGTTCAGTTAATGTATTATTATTAGTTTAGCTTATTTAATGTTAAATTGTTAGTTTAAAATTGGCATGTGTTATTTTAAATGTTAAGTTGTTACTTTAAAGTTGGCATGTGTTATTTTAAATGTTAAATTGTTAGTTTATTTTGTCTACAATTGTTTGTTTAGTTATTATATCTTTTATATTTAATATTTACATAACATATAACAAATGATCTTTAAGAATCTTTTAAAATTAGAAAAGACGACGCTTTTAGGGAATTTCTATAACTTAGAAATAATGCCTTTAGGAAATCTTTATAACTTAGTAACGATTGAATTTTAGGGAATCTTATAACTTAGAAACGATTGAATTTTAGGGAATCTCTCTCAATCATCTAACTTAGATACTTTTCCGTAGTTTCGTAGTATTTATTCGTCATGTTAGACGATCGGCGACGTCGGACTGGCAGTGGTCGCCAACGTTCGACTGATAGTGACCCCCCTATGGGTGGGGGTCGAGGTAGTCTTGGACCTCGAAGTAATTATCCGACAGGGGGGTCGCGGTCCCTTGCGCCCCGAGACATCTACATCGGTGACGTCTACATTACAGTGTCGCCTTTCCTTTGATGATGTTGATCCACCCCCTGCAGCAGAGCCACCCAGACGACCCATACATCGTCTTGATCTAGAGCTAGAGCACCATCATCAGCAGACTCCAATGGAGCGCAGAGACCACCGTCTACAGGTTTCATCGGAGCTGGCCCCAGCGGAAGGCCGACCGAGACTCCAACATCGGGAGTATTTACAAGCCCGCAACAACGCCTAGGTAGGGGGGCCTCTAGAGGTGCGGCGGCACCCAGTGACCAGTCTCAGAGGCATGTGATTAGATCGTCGGACCGTACCTGTTTACGTCCCCCTAGTGGTGAGGATGCGACAATGATCACGAAGCTAATTAGACAGTTTATGCTGACGTTTTGGTCCACCTACTTGACGATGTCCGAGAAGGTGCGAGAGGATATGTGGGTCAAATTTACGGTGAGCAATTATTTCAAAAATATAATATATTATTTAATTTAGTGTATTAATAAATCAAAAGACATAATATGAATAATTTTAAAGACTTTATTATTTTGCAGACTATATATGGGGTCCGAGAGTTAGATAAATACGATGTACATAAGGCCTACCAAAAGAGGGTGAAGAACTGTTGTAAGTATTTGATTCACAACACGAAGAAACAATACTTTGAGAGGAAGGATGATCCAAAGTATATTGGGCGGCCGAAGACCAGGATGAATAGTGTGTTGGAGGTGGTGACGATTAAGCATTGAGTGTCGGAGGAGCACCAGGAGGTGTCGTGGAGGACGCAGATCAACAGGAGATGAGGCGTGGAGCCATCGGTTATGAAGAAGGCACCTCCCACTTTCTTTGGTGGATCCATCCACCTAGAGGAGATCAAATGTCGGATGGTATGATTTATTAAAATTAACAATATAGGCGTAATTAAGTAATCTTAATATATGTGTAATTAAGTTTAACGTACTATTTCTTGAAATGTGTAAGCTCTTGCGAACCCTGGCCGCAAGGATCCTATTCGACACGATGAGGCGTACAAGTTCGGTCATACAAAGAGGGTGAAGGTGACGGGCGGTACAGCAGGACAGGCACAGAGCCACGAGTGGGTAGATGATGCGGTGAGAGTTATTTACGTAAGTCATTTTAACCACATACTCCTTTATTTCTTCCTCAACTTTAATTAAATTCCTTATTCTAATCTAAATACTGTTTCTTTCAAACATTAATGTAGAAAAAGTACATGAGGATATTGAGGAGCAGATATCCGCCACTAGCTAAGTTACCCGAGTTTTATCCCGATCTGTGGACCCAGGCCACTAGGCCAGTGAAGAAGGGGAAGGCGAAGGGCCTACCGAGTGACGCAAATTCAGAGGCGTACAACATTCAGTACATGAGTCAGCCAGATTATTCGCGGGCCACCATTCAGGACTTGCAGACGCAGAACCAACAGACTCAGTCTACCTCAGATCAGAGATACGACACCGTGCTTTGATTTATGCAGAGCTAGAGAGAGTCGATGATTATGCAGCTAGGAGTTACACCTCCAAAGATTCCAACTGCGGCGTTCATGGGGACAAAATGTAGGACGGGAGCACGACATACGATTCCTAGGCCACCATGTCATAGGCGAGATTCATTTGCTCCGAGTTCTTCCAGAGTGCTTGTGTATGTCGCGGACTACAATGTCAGCTTCGATGAGGAGAAGATACCCGCTCCGGTGGCGGAGGACCACATCTATTAGGGCTTAGATGATGTTGTAGAGCTGGTTGGTGACGATGATGTTGATGGTGAGGCCGCAGCTGCAGTTGGGGACTATACTTACTGCATGCTGGACGAGGATAGTTTGGATGCCCCGACTAAGGGTGAAGAGGAAGATGAGGACGAGTAGTGTTTTTATTTGTATTTGTATTTGTATTGTTAAACTTGGTTATGTTAGACTCTTACTGTAATTTAATTATGTACTTTTATTACTATAATCGTATCTATATTGTGTACATAAATTTTAAATCCGCTATGTTGGACTCTTAATGTAATTTTCATTTTGGCCTATTGTAATCGTTTATAAATTGTGTACTTTTATTTTTAATTTCTCTATGTTAGACTTTTAATGTAATTTTCATGTCGAATTATGATTGGTGTTGACGATGTATTTATCGCATATAAAATGTTACTTTTAGAAAAATTCATTCCAACTGTTTTTTACAACACTAACAAACCGTTGCAAACAAAGTACGTTACAAACTAGTGTTTTAAATTATTACAAATCTAATAAACTAACCAGTATCACTATCATCGGAATCTAGCTCCATATCTTCACAGTCTTCGTCTTCGTCCTCAACTTCATTTTCCCCTTCTTCTTGGAGATCTTCAACGACCTCAAACTTACCTGCCTCCATTTAGATATCCATATCAAACGAGCTAAAGTCTACAAACAGATTAATCCCTACAGATTCGTCTCTTGAAACACTTGATCTGGCTGTTCTATTTCGCTCGGATCACTCAGTGACGACATGTCGATCACGTGCCTAGCCGAAAAAGTTGATACTTCCTTTCGACCTCGGTAGCTTTTTGTAAGTTCTCGATACGAGACGTAATACGACTGAAGGGCTTGATGTGCTCCAACTCTTCAGACGTCAACCGCCTCTTCTTGTTCAATGGCCCAAGGGGCTTCCATTTCTTTTGAAATAACAACAACTCATCATCCCACTCTGAACTCTCTAAAGTCTCGTTCATGTTCAGTCAGTTAAATCTAGTACTCGTGGAGATATCGAGATATTGGGAACACATATTGGATAGCTTTGAAAGCAGGTAGGAATTGGCTATGCATCTTTCGACCCTTGCTTTGTTCAGCACTCACCCCTTAAAATCAAACATACGCCTGAAACAAACAAATCGCCAATAACATCTAGAATAAATTAATAAAAAATATTACTAGATTAAGTTCATTAAACAGTGTGTACCTCTCGAATGGATACATCCATATGTAGTGGACCGGACCACCAACTCTGGCCTCGTAGGTGTATGGCTAAATGCTCCATAGGATCAAAGAAGGAAGGAGGAAATATCCTTTCAAGCTTGCACATCTAGATTCCTCAAGACCCTTCATATCGGTGACCTAAACCTCTGAAGCACAAATAGCCCGAAAGAACAAACTGATCTCCACCAACATGCCCCAAATGTCGGACGGCAGAAAGTCACAAAAAGCAATGTGAATCAATCTCTGCATGAAGACATGACGATCATGACTCTTCATACCGAATAGTCTCTGTTGCTGCTTCTTCAATTCATAGTTGATCTTGGAAAGATTCCTAGTTGCACTTGAACTACAAAACTTTCCATCTTTGAACTCGTGTGCATTGACCATTCTTCTCCTCTTGAATTATGAAAACTTCAACTTAGGAAACTTGTAATGCTCTTCCTTATAATTAAGAGATGTTCCTGGACATAATCAAAGATAACTAAAATCGTGGAACTTGGTAAATAGGTGAATAAAGGCAAAACTATAATAAAGCAGTTAAAGACAGATTAACAGAATATTCTCTGGTTTCAATGTTGTTCTATGGATGTGGTCTCAACATTCATCCAACATTTAATCCAGAACATGTTCTCGAGTTTTGGAACAATGTTTCAGGTTAAGAATGTTTCTGACTTCAATGTTGTCCTCTGGATGTTGGCACATCATCCATCCAACATTGATTCCAGAACATCTTACACTTTCAACGACCATTTGTCTAAACGAATCGTTAGCACGGACAGGGTTGTTGGGAATATTGGCGCGTGATGGGCCGGAGGGTTCGGGGAAAAACGACATAGTAGTTCTGGTTGACTTTTCTCCATGCAACACCCACTCGAAATATCCAGAAGTAAATACCGACTTATGAAGATGACCACGGACTAGGTATTGATTAAAAAACTTTGAATTGTTGCATTTATTGCACTGGCACCAAATACATCCCCCTAGATGTAAATAGTTATCTTGTTGCGAAGCGAATTCTATGAACGTGCGAACCCCAACCACAAAACTATCTCGCAAATAACCATGGCTATCGAATCTATCGTAAATCCAAGATTTATCAGCTTGATAATCCATTATTTATATAAGTTGTATAATATAAAGAAAATAATTAAAATTAATACTACAAACAATTAACAATTAAAACTGTAACAATTATCATGCACGATAACGTTGTAGCTTGATAGAGTGATCAACTTACTTCTTGAAGTGTGAAAGAACGATCCCAAAGAATGTTGTGTCCACTACGAGTAGCCTCGATGTGTTTGCCACAATATCTATCAACAAACAGATAAACAAGTTAGCATACCATACAAACAAATCTCATTATTACATGTGAATTGAAGTAATAAATGATTACAACCTTAGTAATTGACTTATCAAAATAGTAGATTAGATGTGATTGGGTGAGTTATGAACAATGAACCTATTTTAGGTTCTACAACTAATCAACATATATACCTAGTTGTTTTAATTGTTATATGCGTTTGTGCAATAAAGCCTTATAGTTTGCCTCGTTTTAACTACTTTATCAATTTAACAAACAACACGCCTTAAATAATCATCCAAAATGAATAAACTAAATCGATGAATATTATTCGCAACCGCCAAACGGTCACAAATGACCCTCTTTCGTGACCTACAGGCAGTCGTGAACGGTTCTAAAATTTTTAAATTTTAAATATTTTGCGACTGCCGGCTGTCGCAAAAGGCCTTGGAATTGGCGGGATTCAGGGAGAAATTTGAATTTTCAAAAAATTCAAAATTTTCACCCAAAATTCTATATATACCTACCATTATTTCCTCTAATTTTCAATACATTAAAATTATACTCTCCAAAAAAATCCAACACTTTCTTTTCTTTATTTTTCCAAATCTACAAATCTACAACTTTCACAACGTAAAAACAATATCCAGCACTTTATTTTCTTTTCTTTTTTCAAATATACAATAGTCCCACAACTCCAAAAAAAAAAAAAAACCTAACATTTTCTCTTCTCTTCTTTTCTTTTCTTATATCTAAAGAAACACTCAACACTTTCTCTTCTCTTTTTTTTTTCCTTTTATATATTTTCATTTGTCATCTCTTTATTTTTATTTAAGCTATTTTTGTCATATTTGCATTCTTTTATAATTCTATTCAATTTCTATATATATATATATATATAAAAAATTAGGGACTTTCGCAACTGCCTGACTGTTGCAAAAGACCTCAGGGCCTTCTGAAACCGCCGTGCAATCGCAGAACACCTTAGGGCCTTTCGATTGATCTTAAACAATCTTCTTAATATAGTATAATGTGTAGCGGAATTAAAGAACACAAGAAGATAAATTTTCAATGGTTTATTATAAATAATCAACCATCTAGCCTTACGGCAAAATAACCACGCATGTTTTAACAAAGACGTTCATCACCACAAAAATGACTCTCACTCCTTTGTAGATCGGACTCAACAAAGCAGACAAGATTTTTCTCCTTAAATCTAATCCTAGACTTAACTCGAAAACTCACAAACTTTGCAAAGCAAGAAACACACAATGCTAAAGATATAATCTCTATGGATTAATTAGCTCTATTGTTTCTTGTGTATCTTGATGTACTTCACACCCTATATATAGGTTTCTTCAAAATTGATCTCCAAGATGTGTTGTACACAGATTTGGTAACTTATGTTGTTTCCTAGTTGAACTCTTATTTCCTTCTTTGAACTTGATCTCCTTCTCGAATAATAGTTTCCTTTATTAGATTGAGTTCTAATAAGGAAATACTCCTTCTTCAATTCAGATTTGATCTTGGAAAGATTCCTAGTTGCACTTGAACTACAAAACTTTTCATCTTTGAATGCGCGTGCATTGACCATTCTTCTCCTATTGAATTATGGAAACTTCAACTTAGGAAACTTGTAATGCTCTTCCTTGTGATTAAGAGATGTTCCTGGACATAAACAAAGACAACTAAAATCGTGGAACTTGATGAATAGGTGAATAAAGGCAAAACTATAATAAAGCAGTTAAAGACAGATTGAGAGAATATTCTCTGGTTTCAATATTGTCCTGTGGATCCAACATTTAATCCAGAACATGTTCTCAAATTTTAGAACAATGTTTCAGGTTAAGAATGTTTCTGACTTCAATGTTGTCTTCTGGATGTTGGCACAACATACATCTAAGATTGATTCCATAACATCTTACACTTTCAATCTCCCCCTTTTTGTCTTTCTTCACAAAACCAATCAACTTGTTTCATAACAGATAATATGTCCAAAGAACCAATTACACGTAATAATTTAAACCTACTAAACTGTGCCCCCAAACTATCAAGAATTAACTTGGCATAACAAAGATATTTATTAAAGTCATCACCACAACTCAGCAAGTAGTTGTTCATACTTTAGATCATCAATGTCGTCTCAACATTAAGACCAGAATGTACATGCACATAAGTTTAACAGAAAAACTAGCAGATACAAATTATCTTCATAAGCAAAATCATTAAGAGCAGTTAAAAGCTAAGTAGCATACTTATTACAAACCAATTAAAGACAAGAACTAGAAGTTAAAAGAAACAATTCAAAACATATAAAAACATAAAAACTAGAAATCAAAAATTAAAAATTGGATCACTCTCTCCCTTTCTGTGAAGAAAGCTCCTCCATGTTCTTAATCAAGACATCCAGCTCCTGCATTTGCGTTTGCTTAAAAGCAATTTCCCTCTGAAGATTGGCATAAGCACTTCTATACCAAGTTAGTTGCTGATCCACTAAGGATTTTGTTGTTACCCTCGTTCCTTCCTCCTCAGATTGAGGCACTGAGGCTCCAACAAATTGATGTGCCTTCTTTTACTCTCCAGGTGCAACTCCATCTTCAGGATTCCAAGGCAAGTCCTTCACTCTTGTGCTAGACAAGTAGGATTGAGTGACGATGAACGTAGCCTTGTTCACTAACATTCCTCCAAACTCTTTCTTGTGCATCTTCTGTTTTAGTAGCAAAGTTGTGATCAAATAAGGTAATGGTAGAATCCCTTGCTTCCTTCCAGCAGCTTCTTCCATAGCCTTCAAAACTCTCTCGCCAATATTCACAACAAGCCCATTCTTCAGCTTGTAGATCAAGAAAGCTGATTTCTTAGTCAAAACAAGGCAGCCAATTATAAGATGCACATTTATGCAAAATAGCACTTAGGGAAGTAAGCTTTGTTGTTGGTAATTGTTCAACCCAAGTTCTCACAAGGCCCCTTGTGATATCCTCAATCACCTCATCTAGCTTAGAATCTTCAGATTCATTAACATGTGGTAGTCCCTAAGCCTCATTGATCTTTTGAGGACTAATGTGAAACACTTGTCCATTCACCCATGTTTTGTCAAATTTGGGAGACAACTCACACATGACATATTTTGAGAGATTCAGGTAAAATTGTTGTACAAGCTCAGGAGCATAATCACCATGCTTCTTCATTGAATTTTGAACCCCTCTTGCTTTCAGCAACTCAAATACTCTGTTTCTTTTAAAACTGTCCATGTCCATAACCCTCTCTTTATGAATATCCCTACTTCTAAACTCATAAGCCATGTCCTCTATCTCTTTAGTAAGATAGTAACTAGACCTAGCGACTTGACCAGGGTAGGGTACCATAAGAGTGTCACAGTCCACTTCTTCTTCATCATCAGCATCATCATTATTAGCTTCAAACTCCTCAGCAACAATTTCTTCTTCTTTCTCCTCCTCTTCCTCAACATCAACTACCTCAACTTATTCATCTACAACTTGTTTCCCTTTCTTCACTCTCTCAGCCTCAGCCTTAGCCTTAGCATCAACCTTTTTCTTCTCAAGCCTCTCTCTTTAAGCTCTCTTAGCCTAAGAAATTTGCAGGGCTATTTTACTCATGTGCGTAGACTCAATTGGTGTTCTTTTTCTACCAGAACCTAGTCCATCCCCCTCAATCACATCATTAACAATATTCATTTGAGGTTTAAGGTTAACCACATTTACCTCAGATTCAGATTCTTTGGTTTGAGGATTATGGGCTTCTGATGTTGCAGCAACATTCGAACCATATTCCACATTTTTAGCTCTTTTTGCTCTTCGTTGATATGGAATCATCTGTCGTTTTGCAGCAACTTGAGTAGCAGGTCGTTCTTCACCTTCACGCGCAGTAGCCCTGGTGCGTGTTGTTGTTTACTCAACATTCAAGGCAATATCTGCAAGAGTGTCTAATGGGGTCTTTCTTTCCATGTTAGTTTGAGAATTGAAAGAAAAATATGAGAGATTATAAGTAATTGCGAAGAGAAAGCAAATTGCACAAGTGAAAAAAATTAGGGCAAATTTTGCATTAAAATCGTGCAGAGTGGAGAGAGAAGGAATGAATGTTAGGGGGATTATGAAATATGATCAATTAAGTTTACACACTACTCTATTCCCGCGTAAGAATTCACCACGTGTCAATTAAAGGTAACAAGTAATCAGAGCAGTTCAAAATAAAACAATAAAAACTCAGTTTTTAAAATTTTAAACAAACTTATAAGTTATTGTTTTCAATGTTACGCAGACATTATGGCAATGTTGGAATAACATTCAAATGAGAGAGTAGAGTAACATTCAAACCAGAAAGTTTTTAAACCAAAATATTTGAGGTTTTGGGCTTGTCCAAGGCAATTTCATGTGAGAGCATAAGATATATCCAAACTTATATAGGAAACTTCACCAAAGTAGCAAGTGGGTACCAAAAACATAAGATTTAGATCAAAATCATGAATAAGCAACATATCAAACATAAAACACATAGAGATAAGCAGTTATGAATTAGAGATTTAATCTACTTCCACAACATAGAAGGTCACAAATAGTGTGTCACCTGCAGTATGTCATCCAAAGAGTATGCCTCAACACATGAAAGGGACTATATACTCCCCCTAAGCCCAAACCTACTAAAACACACTAATAAAGAAGAAAAACAATGCAGTTCTAGCATGAATGCAACCATGTTATGACAACATTGAAAGATGGTATACACATTGAATCACTTTTAAAACCAGCAACAGATCACATCACATCAAATCTTCATTATTTTCATTATCTCTTTAGAACAAAAACTGAAGGTTGCTTAAAAAAGGATAATGACACTACTGAATTAGAGCAGCACTAGACTCCACACAACCCAGTAACAACATTATCAGCAGCAAGTTAGGAAAGTACAAAGGCCTTGAATACTTACATTTATCATGCACCCCAATACCCCAATTCCTTATGTATAATTGTTTACCAACCTGCATACAAAAGAGCACTAACTGATCAATGCTACTAAGTGAAGGCAATCGAAATTCCAAACACCCTAGTAGAAAGGACCACTTTTATGTACCCCGTGGCCAAAAACAAACAGAGACATGCAAATAAGCATAATTGAATATCATTGAAGTTGTCAACATCATGAACCCCAGCTTCTCCACATGTCCAGTAAAAACCTTTTCATACTAATAAGATACAACTTAATAGACGTCAAAGTAGTGAATTTTGTGTACCCTAGCTTCTGCATATGTTAGTCTAACACAACCTCAGACAATCTTTAGAGATTTATACTTTTCAATACTTAGATGTGAATCTGCAAACTAGAAAGATTAGTAAATCACAATGATCAACCACTTAATCAAATATGACAAAACAAGGATCAATGTGGCTAAAAAAGAAAAGAAAATAAACTAACAAAAAATAGAAAGTTACTTACTACACCACAACCATTAACCAGTGCTAGACAATGGTGTTATGTCAACGCTAAGATCCTAACATTTTCACATATTGCACATGCCGAGAGATTTCCTCAAAATGAAGAATCTCTCACTATCCAAAGGCTTTGTAAACATATTAGCAAGCTGATTATTTGTCTCAATATGTTCAATGTTAACCACTTTATCCTCAACCATGTCTCTCAAGTAATGATGTCGTATATCCATATGCTTAATCCTAGAATGCTGAACATGATTCCTTGAGATACTAATGGCACTAAGATTTCACAAAACATGAGGAGTGTATCACTATCTAACCCATAGCCCAACAACATGTGTTTGAGCCATACAAGTTGGGTAACACAACTGCCATCAGCTACATATTCAGATTCAGTTGTAGATAATGACACACAATTGTGTTTCCTACTATACCATGAAACAAGATTGTTTCCCAAATAAAAACAGCCCCCACTTGTGGATTTCTTGTCATCTATATCACCTGCCCAATCAGAATCACTGAAACCAACAAGATTCATATTTGTATCAAAAGAATACCAAATGCCCAAAGATGAAGGTCCAGATATATATCTTATTATTTTCTTCACAACAATCAGGTGAGATTGTTTTGGATAAGCTTGGTACCTAGCACAAACACAAACATAAAACATAATATCTGGTCTAGAGGTAGATAGATATAGAAGACTACCAATCATAGATCTGTACAATGTTGGGTCAACATTGTCTCTAGTGCCATCCTTAGCAATCTTCACAGAAGAAGACATGGGAGTCTTGCAAGGTTTTGACTCATGTAGCTCAATTTTTTTTACCAGGTTCCTTGCATACTTCTCCTAGTTTAAGAACATACATTCTTCAGTTGGTTCACTTGCAATCCCATAAAGTAATTCAGTTCTCCAATCACGCTCATCGCAAATGTCCATGTCATTGACTCAACAAAATTGTCTAGAGTAGACTTGTTAGTAGAACCAAATACAATATCATCCACATAGATCTGAGCAACACAAACATCAGAACTCTTTCTTAGAGTAAACAAGGTTCTGTCTCCATCTCCTCTATTGAACCCAAGACTTAACAAAAATTCAATTAGTCTTTTATACCAAGCTTTTGGTCCCTGTTTGAAACCATACAAAGTTTTCTCAAGTTTATACACATAATTAGGATATTTAGGATCAGCAAAACCTTTAGGTTGTTCAACATATATCTCTTTGTCTATTAAACCATTAAGGAAGGCACCTTTCACATTCATCTAGTAGAGCTTAATCTTAAGACAACATGCAATAGCAAGAAGTAATCTAATAGATTCTATCCTAGCTACTAGAGCAAATGTCTCATCAAAGTCTATCCATTCTACATGAGTATAACCTTCTGCAACAAGTCTAGGCATATCTCTTACCACTTAGGCTGCTCACCTCAATAGGACCCATATGATCCATGTGTAATAGTTCAAAACACTTACCGGTCCTAGAATTGTACTTTGTACCTGGAGGGGTGTATGAGTAGCTTTAGTTTGCTTACCCTTCAGGCAGTCCCCACATACAACCTTACCTGGGCTGGATATCTTTGGTAAGCCTCTTACTGCATCAACTTTCTGTAACTTCTCAAGGTTCTTATAGTGAACATGTCTTAGCTTCATATGCCAGAGAACATCATCATCAACTTTAGCATGGAAGCAATCTGCTTCTTCCTGAGCAAGGTAGCAAATATCTTTAGATCTAGTACCTGTCATAACAAGGACATTATCATTATCAAATACATCACAAGAACTTTTATCAAATGTAACAAGCAAGTTATCATCACAAAGTTGACTAATGCTTATTAGATTTGCTTTCAATACTTCAACTAGCAGAACATCCTTGAGAGGTGAAAATCCTTCAACATCTAGTTTCCCTTTTTCTAATGATTCTTCCCTTGGCGCCTCCTCCATAGGTGACAGTTTCAACAGTGAGAGGAATTTTAAAATTTTCCTTATCTCATGTCATGCGTCTTGAACATCCACTGCCAAAGTACCACTTACCTGCAAGGTTAGAGTACACAGCAGAAAAAACAACATTGCATACAAGTTTCATCTTAGGAGTTTTTAGCTTTTCAATCCAAGTTCTACTTTTATGTCTTGTTCCTAGTGTTGTGATAACATCTGTACAAGTGACAGACTCATTATTAGGGGTGGGAATGGGAGGGAAACCCGTCCCACGGGATCTCCTTCCACGGGATCCCGTGGTCACGGGAATGGGAAACGCCTTCCCGTTCCCGTCCCACTGGGGACGAGATCCCGTGAACACGGGATCCCGTCGATGGCGGGATTCCCTGCGGGAATCCCGCCAATTTCCAGGGGGCCTGGAAGCTTTCTAGTCCGCTGGAAATTCTGGAAATTGGCGGGATTCCCGCGGGAATCCCGCCAATTTCCAGAATATAAACTGGGAGAAAAGTGGGGGAAAATGTTCCCCACTTTTTCCCCTTCCATGTGGCTCACAAATCACGAAAAAAAAGTAAAAAATCTCCAACTCCGCGGCTTACAAGTCAAAGATTATCTAACGATTACAAATATCACAATTCAAATAACTAGAATCCAAAATTTGTCCAAGTCTAAACCATGAAACCACAATAGACCATAATCATATTCATATTACACTTGTGTTTTCTTTTTATTTTTTGCCCCAATGTTTTATTATATCTACTTAGTTCCCCACTTTTTAATTTCTTTTAGCAATAGACCCCCAAATCCCCTCTAAAATATTTATGTTCTGGAAATCGACGGGATTCCCGCCTCCCGCGGGAATCCGGAAACGATTCTCGTTCCCGTCCCGCAGTTGGCGGGAATCCCGTCCCGCCGTGGCAGACGGGAACAAGAACGAGAACGGGATTCGTCCGGCGTCCGAAATTCCCGCGGGACGGGGCGGGAACAGGAATTGTCCCGTCCCGTTCCCACCCCTACTCATTATTAGAGTCAGTTTCTGTTTTCTTCACACTTTCTTTCAAGTATTTCTTGCAATAAGGTTTTATGTGACCTGGTTGAAAACAAAATTAACTGATATAAGTAGGCTTACTTTTTTTGGGATTAGCACAACTCAAGTCTTTTGATTCCTTAACAAAACCTAATGAAAACAGAATTAACAACCTTAGAGGTATATTTCTCAATAAATCCAAGAATATTTGTTCCTTGATTACCCATGCTCAGTACCTCATCAAGTTTAGATGTACCTGAGTTCCACTTGGCAATGATCTGATTGTCTTTTTCAAGTTTTCCTTTTACCTCTTTTAGTTCAGATTCTAACTTGTCATGGTCTCTTTCATACATCATCATCATTTTCTTCAGTCCATCAATCTCCAGTCTATGAGCTTCATTATTTTTTGGTGAGTTTCTAATTCTCTTTCAGAAGATTATGAAAAGTAGAGTTCAAGTCTTCAATGATTTCCTCTTGGGACATTTCTCATTCAAAGTAATACTCTTAATCTAGATCAACAGAGCCATGAAAACATTCAAAGTTAGATTCATTATTTTCAGACAAAGAATTGAGATCAATATTGGTATCATATTCATTCCAATTTCCAATGAAAGTCTCATGTTCTGATGTTGAGTTATGGATGTTGGAGCAACATTGGAATCCATAGCAGTTCTTGAGATCTTCCTCTGTCCAGTTGACTTGAGTGAATAGCGCGCGCAACTGTGTGAATCTCTTTAAAGCTTTATTCAGTTTTAGCACTTGATCGAGAGTTATAATCCTCCTCATTGAAATCATCTACACAAACCCAATGATACTTTCCCTTCGTGCAGAGGGTGTTAGCACATTCAACAACAATACGACCATAACCTTTACATTCAAAACATTGAGTAGTTTTCGATTTTTCAAGTTCCTCAGGACTAGATTTTGTTGCCATATATTTGACAAATTTGTGAGGTAATTTCCTGTAACCAGTGGAAGTATTGCCGGGTTGTCTCTCTTTAGATTTATCTTTAAAGTTCAACCTACTGAGTTTCTTGCTAATATTACCATAGTTAGAACAAATAATTTCTTCATCATCCTTACAATCTTGATTTACATAATTTGTGCCCAACAAAGCAATAGCTTGTTGTTTAGTAGTTCTAGCAGAGAATTCTAGCTCAATTCTCTAAGAGTGTTTAACAAGGATTGAAATTCCATGTTGGCAATGTCTCTTGTCTCCCCCATGGCAATCCTCTTGAGAGCGAATCTAAGGTGACAAAGATCTAAAAGCTTTATAAACGATAGCTTGATTTGAAACATGAAATCCTAGATTTTCACATTGATTTGTAATGTCAAGGATTTTCTGAAAATAACTATCTACACTCTCATCATCACTCATATCAAGTTTTTCAAAATCTTTAAGCAATTGTCTATGTTTAGAGTTTCGGACTGCAATATCTCCTTCATAATGAAGTTCAAGGGTATCCCAAGCAGATTTAGTTGTGGTGCAGTTTTGAATTAACTTAAACATCTGATTGGTAACATAACTAAAAATAACATTAAGAGCTTTCTCATTATAGTTGTACAGTGTCACCTCGTTTGTTGTCCATTGTGACTTCGGTTTTGATACAATACCTGCATCTCTGTCTTTTTCAATGTTAGGGACAGAATATCCATCAAGGACTGCATCCCATGCTTTCATGTCAATGGATTTGATGTGAAATTTGAGCCTGGTCTTCCAGTAAGCATAATTGATGTATCCTTCCAAGACTCGGAGTCTGCCAGATTGATGTTGTCCATTGCGTTGTATCACCTCCAAACACCAGAGAAATTGGTTCCTGGATACATCAATTATGCTTACTGCATTGCCTTAACTTGATCTTAAATAATCTTCTTGATAGAGTATAATTTGCAGCGAAATTAAAGAACACGAGAAAATAAATTTTCAATGGTTTATTATAAATAAACAACCATCTAGTCTTACGGCAAAATAACCATGCATGTTTTAACAAAGACGTTCCTCACCGCAATAGTCACTCTCGCACTTTTGTAGATCGGACTCAACAAAGCAGACAATAATTTTCTCCTTAAATCTAATCCTAGACTTAACTCAAAAACTCACAAACTTTACAAAACAAGAAACACGCAACAATGTTAAAGACATAATCTCTACGGATTAAATAGCTCTATTGTTTCTTGTGTATCTAAATGTACTTCACACCCTATATATAGGTTTATTCAAACTTGATCTCCAAGGTGTGTTGTACACAGATTTGGTAACTTATGTTCTTTCCTAGTTGAACTCTTTTTTCCTTCATTGAACTTGATCTCCTTCTTGAATATTAGTTTCCTTTATTATGGAGTTCTAATAAGGAAATACTCCTTCTTCAATTCAGAGTTGATCTTGGAAAGATTCTTAGTTGCACTTGAACTACAAAACTTTCCATCTTTGAAAGCGCGTGCATTGACCATTCTTCTCCTCTTGAATTATGGAAACTTCAACTTAGAAAAATTGTAATGCTCTTCCTTATGATTAAGAGATGTTCCTGACCATTAACAAAGACAACTAAAATCATGGAATTTGATGAATAGGTGAATAAAGGCAAAACTATATAATAAAGCAGTTAAAGACAGATTGACATAAGATTCTCTGGTTTCAATGTTGTCCTGTAGATGTTGGCTCAACATCCACCCAACATTTAATCCAGAACATGTTCTCGAATTTTGGAACAATATTTCAGGTTAAGAATGTTTCTGACTTCAATGTTGTCCTCTGGATGTTGGCACAACATCCATCCAACATTGATTCCAGAATATCTTACACTTTCAACGACCATTTGTCTAAACGAATTGCCAGCACGAACAGAGCTGTCGGGAATATTGGCGTGTGATGGGCCGAGGGGTTTGGGGAAAAACGACACAGTAGTTTGTTTGACTTTTATCCATGCAAAACCCACTGGAAATATCCAGACGTAAATCCCGACTTATGAAGATTATCACAAACTAGGTATTAATTAAAAAACTTTGAATTGTTGCATTTATTGCAAGGACACCTAATACGCCCCCTAGATCTAAATAGTCATCTTGTTGCGAAGCGAATTCTATGAACGTGTGAACCCCAACCACAAAACTATCTCGCAAATAACCATTGCTATCGAATCTATCGTACATCCAAGATTTATCGGCTTAATAATCCATTATTTATCTAAGTTGTAAAATATAAAGCAAATAATTAAAATTAATACTACAAACAATTAACAATTTAAAACGTAATAGTTATCATGTACGATAATATTGTAACTTGATAGAGTGATCAACTTACTTCTTGAAGTGTGAAAGAACGTCCCAAAGAATGTTGTGTCCACTACGAGTAGCCTCGATGTGTTTGCCACAATATCTATCAACAAATAGATAAACAAGTTAGCATACCATACCAACAAATATCATTATTACATGTGAATTGAAGTGATAAATGATTACAACTTTAGTAATTGACTTATCAAAACAATAGATTAGATGTGATTGGGTGAGTTATGAACGATGAACGTATTTTATGTTCTACAACTAATCATCATATATACCTAGTTGTTTTAATTGTTTGTGTTTGTGCAATAAAACCTTATAATTTACCTCGTTTTAACAACTTTGTCAATTTAACAAACAACACGCCTTAAATAACCAACCGAAATGCATAAACTAAATCGATGAATATTATTCGCAACCGCCCAACGGTCACAAATGACCCTATTTCGTGACCACCAGGCAGTCGCGAATGGTTCTGAAATTTTTAAATTTCAAATATTTCGCGAGCGCCAGGCGATCGCAAAAGGCCCTGGAATTGGCGAGATTCAAGGAGAAATTTGAATTTTAAAAAAAAATCAAAATTGCAACTGAAAGAGAAGATCGAACAAACTAAAGCGAATGATACCATGTTGATAATGGAGAATTAGGGAGTAGTAAAATTGCAACTGATTTTATTATAATGGCAAAAATAAAAAATGATATGTACAAGAGTTGTACACAGCAACAGCAACTTTATACTGCAGGAGTTTGGCGGGAAATAATTAATTTACACAAAACAGAATGCTGTGACAACTAATCCAGCTATTTACAAAAACACCCCTAGGCTAGTAACAAATGTCAATAGACATATTGATTCACATTGCATCACCTAAATATTCCTAGAACTGAATTTGCTCATATAAAGCGACTTAAGTCCATTCTTGCTAGCTAGTGATACACAAATCTTGATACTTAAAATTCTCCGGTCAATATTTGATGTACTTTGTTTAGTCTGCTTCAGACTTACATGTTAATGTAATAACCTCAAATCAAAATTCTAGTCACAAAAAAAGAAAAGAAAGAATCAGAAAAGAAGAAATATGGTTCCTTGATAAAACTAACATATGCCTATAATTAGTGTAACAAAATCTTCACTACTTTAGGAGGTTTACTTGATATGTGGCCTAAATTTTGCACGTGCCCTCTCCTCCGGATCATATATCTTCCTATATCTAAACGGCTAAACCTCCGCTCATGTTTTCCCGGGAAACCATGAATTATATACAACTTAACTAAGTTAGTTCACACTATTAGTTATAAACATTAATCACATGACGTGCGCATAAACTTATCAATAATTAAAACAGTGTGACGATATGTACTAACAACCGTTTATTGTAATTTTCTCACAACGCATAAACGGCGTTGATTATTCGCATATTGTAAATATATATCGACCATGCTCATGACAAATAAGTCGACACATATTGCGCACGTACACACACACTTCTCTGAACTCCCCCTCTCATTTTACAAGGCAAAAAATAAAACCAACATTCTCTTTGCTAGCAACTCCTCTTTGTTTTCATCGAAAAAACGAACGTCCAAACGCAAATATAGCAAATACTAATTTAAAAATGACTAGTTAGGATTCACTAGTCCTTCAAGTTCATTCCCATTGAGGGTGGTTGAACATTTTTTTGTTCTCTCCTCATTGGATATCGTACTGAATTTTTTCATTCATAGGGCTGATTCTCAGCTAAAATAGCTAGTATCAATCAAAATCTTGAAAACCCTAATTAGGGTTTTCCATTGATTGATACAACATGCATGCATAAGATGATCACATGCATACACAAGGATGTGATTATTGATGAGGTTTTTGTATGAGAGATTGATCAAACTGAGAGTTTGTTACACATGGAGATGGATTCATTGTTGGATCGTGTTGTCAAGAAAGAAGACGAATTTGATCAATCTAAAACGACGATGCTACTCGAAGATTACGTCGTAGAAAATAATAATGACCTTAATCATTCAAATAACAAAAGTGTTAGCATTGCAGAGAGAAGGGCTGCAAAATGTGGTTTCAATGCTTCCAACATCAATGATGCGCCATTTAGAACCACCGGTTTACCGGCTGCTGCCTCACCATCTATCCGGTCGCCATATTTCTTCACCGTACCACCCGGCCTTAGCCCATCCGCGTTGCTTGATTCTCCTATCATGCTGCCCAATTCCCAGGTTAGTGCATTGTTCCTTATTTGTGTATGGCACATGAATTGCCAGTCTTGGTTAATTTCTGATTTATGGGAAATCATCATGGATATAGTTTACTGAAAATGTATATTTGTGCAATAATTAATTAAAATCTTGTTCCAAAGCAAGCAAATCAGCTCAAACGTTTTGTACGCACATACATATATACTTTCGTCTTAATTAATACTTCGAGACAGTTGGACAAGAGAATAGTTTGTACAAGGCAAATATTAAAATCACATGAGATCACAACATTAGTTTTTGAAAAGTTCTATACTATTGCAGCTTGTGTGCAGCTCTAAATATGGTTGCCTAATCAGTTTTCAACATTAGTTAATTGTACTTTTAGGTACATTACTCGAAATTGTAACAAAATATTTTATGGTATAAGATCTTCGATATTTTTGTTACTACGAAAACAACATTATATGCAATATTCAAATCAACTCTTTAATGATCGCCATCTTCTGAGTATATATGGGAGAAATCACACAAAGTTCATTAAGAAAAAGCTAAACTGTTCAGCAACTCTTGGGGATTAATATGTCGTTTTCCATGTATGTACTTTCCTTTCTTCTAAGCTTTTGGTAAGTTAACTTGATGATATGATCATTGATATGGTACGTATATATAATCCGGTAAATTATATGCTAAATTGAAACGCCTTATATGTGGTTTTATTTAAGTTGAATTTTCCCATTAACTATTTTCTTTGTTTGCAATTAGGCACAATTATCTCCCACTACTGGAACCTTTCAGTTTCCTTCACTAAATCACGACAACTTAAAGCTCAAACTCAAACTTGCTACAAACGGTGGGGATAACAGCGTTGACACCGAGTGTTCTTCCACTTTCAATCCTCATCAAGGCTTTACACATTCAATCTCCGAAAATTTACGGGTTGAAAATGAGGTAATAAAAGTATTTTGTATGCTTATTACAATCCAAAGAATAAGCACTCAGAAGAAGAACTAGAATAAACGCATACACAAGTTATAGGCGGAGTGATATGCACTTCATAAAATCACAACATCGTACTACTTATTTAACTTTTTATAGGGAATAACTTATTTACTAAATTATTTTTTTAGGAGCTAGTAAAGTGCCTATTTTAGATAACGTAGGGGCAAAATGCCGAGAGATTATTTGGTGCAGCCGCTGTATGTGCATCCACTGCCAATACACGGTGGAGATGGGGTGTTGGGTAGTTATTCCTACAATTTAGGGATCTCCTTTTAATTTCAACCATCGGTTGTACATACAGCGGATGTATATAATAATTTCTCCAAAATGCCATGAGCTCTATAGTATTCTTAAATCAACTCCTACTTAGATCCACATATCTTGTCAAATTATGAGAAAGGAAACTTCACTGTTAGAATTGTACGTTATTTATGAAACGCAATAATACTTCAGTAAAGAAATCTATCTCTTATTTAAATCTCGATAGTTTTTTACTCTAGAAACAAATCTTTTGCTGGATGCCAAATCTCAACAACATATCTATTTTCTAATTATCTACTCAATACTTTTATTTTCCAGCCATTTGATGAATATAAATACACAAGTGATTTCCAAGAAATGGCCAAGAAGGATTGTTATGAAGGCTTAGAAGAAAACAAATCCTCGTGTTTGCAGCAGCCAAGCAATATTTCTACTGCTATTGCCACAAACCAAACCTTCAATCACAACAATCATCATACCGTGAAAGAAAGAATCACTCACCAAAATCCTGAGAAACGACAAAAGGTAGCATCTTCCATACCGAAAGATATGGCCAAGTACTCGGAGGATGGATACTACTGGAGAAAATATGGACAAAAGCAAGTAAAAGGCAGTGAGTATCCAAGAAGTTACTTCAAATGTACTAATACTAATTGCCTTGTTAAGAAAAAGGTCGAACGTTCGCATGATGGACAAATTACAGAAATCGTGTACAAGGGCTCCCACAATCACCCAAAATCTCAGCCTGCTAAAGGCGGCGGATCGTGTGTTAGGCCTGAAGGTGGGAATAAAGATATTGTGTTTGGTTCTGATTGGAGGAATAATGGGGTTGATAATGGAACATCTTCAATGCCGTTTATGGGTGATTTTTCGGATCCATCACTGAAGGATCAATTTGAACCTGTTCAGGACCAGACTCAAGAGCTTTCATCTACGTTTGGTAGTCAAGATGGTGAGGATCAAAATGGAGCCAGTCCAGATAGCATTTCGTTTAATGAGGATGACGAGGAGAATGGCGAATGTGAGCCTAAAAGAAGGTGCAGCTTTGCAATTCAGGAATTTAACCATAAAGTGTTTGATTGCTACTCTATTTTCTTTATAAGAATTTTTTCCTATTTGCTTTCATTATTTATTGAAAGCATTTCATTTTGGTTTTGTAGAAAGAGAGACACCCCTAATGAAACCACTATATCGAGGTCCACACGCGAGCCAAGAGTCGTTGTCCAGATCGAGAGTAATATTGATATTCTTGATGATGGATACAGGTGGAGAAAGTATGGACAAAAGGTTGTCAAAGGAAATCCAAATCCAAGGTAACAAAACAATAACTTGGCACTCTGTTAAGATCCAATTATATAGCTTGGTTCATTTGAAACTTAGACATGTAGTTGATTAATCTTTTGCAGGAGTTATTACAAGTGTACGACTCCTGGATGTCCTGTTCGAAAGCATGTCGAAAGAGCAGCCAACGACATAAAGTCTGTGGTAACGACCTACGAAGGCAAACACAACCACGAAGTCCCTTCTAGCAAAAACGGTACCCTGGTCATTTCCGACGCTGCCAATCTACCCTCTACAGCCATGAACAACACCCTCTCGACCTCATCGACAATGGCACACAAGTCCGACATCCCAAGATCAGGGAAACAGGCACAAGATCTCCCATTGTACATGGAACGGAAGCCGCCTTTATTAAATTACAACGAAATGATGAGATCCTCCAATTTACCTGGAAATTTCCCTGGCGCCGATCTAAACTTCGGAACTTCATCAATTTATCCACTTTCATTCCCTCCCTTTCCTTCAATACCTTACAACCCCCTCTTGTTGAACGGTAATCATCATCATCATCACCATCACATGAAGACGTTCCCTTCGTCTAATCTTTATCCAATGCTGCCTGATTACATGACCCTGCCTACGCCAATGAATCAGACAGGTGTTCACGTGCCGTTAGGCGGTAATTTTCAGGTGAACAACTATCAAGCGTTCCAGCCTTCGATTCCAGGGCAGGAAATGAAGGTTGTTGACTGTCAGGCGAAAGGGCTGAGACCGAAAGAAGAACAGAGGGATGATGGTGACATATACAGTTCATGTTTGTCAATTCAGAATCATGGGAATAGAGCAATGTAGAAGGCATTGTGGTGTTTTTTTGGCAGGTTGTAGAGAGAATGAACAACTTTTTTTTTTGTTGCTAATTGTGTTGGAATTTAAAGTTAGGGGAATTGAGATTCTTTTTGGGATTTTTGGAAATTGGTTTGGAGTGTCCCTTTTGCCTAACTTATGTCAAAATTATATTTGTATGTATATATTCTTTCATAGACTTTAGATATTGGTTTTTTGACTTGCCGGACTCTGGAGAAACTTGGTGGAATTTGATGTTTTGGGTTATGGATATACATGATTTTCTCACCAACTCGTGAGTTTTAGATACAAGCCGGAGATTAAAACAAAATTGACTTATTTTACCTATTCATAATTTCGTATGATAATATTAGCTTGTTCATGAAACACTATAACCTTTTAGATAACTTTTCTTATTGAACACCACTTAAATTTTCTAATCTGAGTATGGCCAAAATTTTGTACCATCTTTAGATATGTTTGCAAAGACAATTGAAGTTGTATCCTGATTCCTGCAACTAACAAAAATATAAAATTCAGCTTAGTTGGAGTTTAAATGTGTGTATATAGAAAACATGGGTCACTTTTTCTTCAACCAAAATGGCCGGAAGATTCTCTTCACGTGCTCGACCCGAGTAGGGGTGGGTAATCGTTGATTCGGGTAGGGTACCCGTATTTTCGGGTAGGGTAAAACCCCTACCCGATACCCTATTATATTTGGGGGTACCCGGATGGAATCGGGTACCCCAAACTTCGGGTTTGGGGTACCCGAATGGTGTCCAGTGGCCGAAATTGGCCACTGGACATGCGGGTTACCCGAACCCGAAGAGGTCGGGTACCCTAATACCCGATCGGGTATTATGGTACCCGATCGGGTATTAGGGTCGGGTACCCCAACCTTCGGGTATGGGGTACCCGAAAATGGTCCAATGGCCAATTTCGGCCACTGGACACCATTCACTTCATATCCCCTGTTTTCATTTTTTACGAAAACAGGGGATTTTTTCGTTAGCCCCTGTTTTCAATTCGTTGTCCCTTTTTTTGGGGGAAATTTAATAAAAAAGCACACGCATTCCATCTACAATAACAAAAAATCATCAATCGCATTCAACTAAAAACAAAGAGCAATCAATCCAAAAAAACGATCAATTCAAAAATATCCCCCAATCTTACAAATGCAAACAACATCATCAACAAATCAACATAAATATTGTTCATTCTGCATCGTCACGGCGACACCTAACTTCCCCAACAAGTGTTCACTCGTCATCATTCAAGGATCAAGAATCGAAGCATCTTTACCCAAATCGTTAAATTCTACAATAACAATTAAAGCAATCATTAGTATTTCCAAATAAGTCAAATCAAGAGTATATACATATCAATTTTACAAT
Source organism: Linaria vulgaris (assembly GCA_948329865.1). Lineage (NCBI taxonomy): Eukaryota > Viridiplantae > Streptophyta > Magnoliopsida > Lamiales > Plantaginaceae > Linaria > Linaria vulgaris. The sequence goes on from OX415253.1 coordinate 84,157,649, forward strand.
TTGAATTAAAGAACAATAAGAAAATGATATTACCTTCGTCCCATTTCTCCACCTCGTACAAATTCTCTTCCACGTTCAAAGGCACATAATCTTCGCGAAGCCAATCTTGGGCACAAATGAGTGCTTGTACCATCTTGGTAGACAACGAACTCCTAAATGCATCTAGCACACGCCCTCCCGTGCTAAATGTCGCCTCAGAAGCTACCGTCGAGACCGGAACCGCTAGAATGTCACGAGCCATCTTGGAAAGGATTAGATATCGATGGCTTTCTACTTTCCACCATCCCAAGATATCAAAATGTTCAGATGTATTCCTCGTGACCTCTTCTGCCATATATCTCTCAAGCTCAGACTTCTCTTGTGTGTTTATTTGTGCCAACATTGCCTCAAAACCGATTTGCACCGAATCATAAGCTTGTTGGCCATCCTCCGATAAAGAAAAGTCATCCACACTTGTGCTAGACATGCAATGGCTTTGACCTTGAGTGGAAGGAGTAGAACTCTCATAAACTCGGTTGTACTCATTGAATAAAGATTCGAAGCCATCACGAATTGAACTCGTAAGATCGGTTACTTTTTGTGGAGGCGGCTTTGAAAGATCTTCAGAATACATTTGCTCCAAAGCATAATTCAAGTACACCCATTTGGAGCGTGGATCAAGAAGCACGGCATAATAAAGGGTCTTGTTCATCTTCAATGTATCCCCCCAATATTTGTCAAATTTTTCTCTCATTGCATTTGCCATTAGAGTCAATTGCTTCCAAGGGTCCCCTTTCGCGTACCTGTTAATAAGAGTATAGATTGCACAAATCTCCTTGAAGACGGTGTTAGATGTAACATACAAAGTTCCCGAGACACGGTTGGTCAAGATATAGAATGGCTTCAAAAATAACATGAAGTTAGTTGCCCGTTCCCAATCTATTGCAACTGGAACTCCACCATCAATCAACAAATAATCGGTTTCAATCCACTCGTAAGCACTAAATGCCTCCTTAAGAGATATTGCCGTATCCAACATTTGGTAAGTTGAATTCCACCTAGTAGGGACATCCAAGCACACCAACCTCTTACTTTCAAGCCCTTGTCGATCAACCGCATTTTTAAACTTCTTAAACCTACCCGGTGAACTCCTCACGTATCTTATGGCATTTCTTATTCGTGAAATACAACTCATCTCTTCGGTGCTCTTCAAGCCATCTTGCACAATAAGATTGATGATATGTGCCACACACCGAACATGAACATTCACCCCCTCAAGCATGGTTCCATTTTTCCTCGCCGTATATCTCTCCCTCAAGTAAGTCACCGCCCCATCATTCGACGAAGCATTGTCGACTGTGACCGTATTTATCTTGTCAATACCCCAATCTACCAAGCATTTCTCAACATCAACCCCAATAGCCTCACCTTTGTGACTAGAAATTGTAACAAAGTTGATGATTCTTTTGTTCAAAGTCCAAGAATCATCGATGAAATGCACGGTAATCACCATGTAGTTGACTCTTTGAATTGAAGTCCAAGTATCCGTAGTAATGCTAACCCTTTGAGCATTTGCCTTTATGAAAGACATTAGCTTAGTCCTCTCTTTCAAATACATCGACATAATGTTCTTCGACAGCGTCTTCCTTGTAGGGATTTGCCACATAAGACATGCATCTGCCATGAAAATCCGGAACCCCCTCTTTTCTACGGTCTTAAATGCCATCTCATCAATGATAATCATCTTGCAAAAGCTTTCTGTGACCGTCTTCTGCTCAAAACGCCAATTCAATAGGCCACCCTTGCGAGTCCCTCTTGGTGGCTGAAAGCTTATACGTTGTTGATTAGTTTCAACTTCGTCTGGCTTCAATTTGCAATTCTTGTGGTGAGTGTACAAACTAGATATACCATGTTGGGCAGAATCGGCCGCCAAAGTTCTTTTACAATATCTACAAGTCGCCTTATTTTCTTTCTCTTTTTTGCAGTACCACGGTTTAAAATGGTACCAAACTTCGGCTCTTTTCCCAATAGCCTTCCTCCTCATAAGTCTCATCTCTTCCGTGACTTTACTCCAATCACGACAACTATCACTTGTCTCACTCCACCATCTTTCATCATCAACAACCTCAATGTTGTCCTGATTTTTCAACCTATCGGCAACATCGCTATCGGAAGAATCATCATAATCTTGGTTGAAAATAGAATGTAAAGATCGCACCTCTTCATCGTTGATAGATATTGAAGAGTTTGGATTCTTTTTAGGAATTTTCCTCGCACTCTCATCCATTACTCGCTTCCCCTTGGCTTTGGCACTCAAGCGTTTTGTTTTTGCAATTGGACGAGCAACTTCTTTTCCATTCTTTTTTGAAGATACGACTTGTTTTCCCTTCGAATTTGAAGGTGCCATGAACTATATGAATTAAGAATAGGACTTAGTTACAAGTTACCCAAATCATATAACACATAAACACACTTCACTTCATATCAATTATCAATAATTAATTTATCATATAACAATAACACACTTCACTAACCAACTTCATTAACAAAATGCCAAAATCAACTCATTACATCATAACACAATTCATAGTTCATACTTCATACAAAATGCCCAAATTCATTAACAAATCTAACAAAATGCCCAAATCAACTCATTACATCATGACACAATTCATAGTTCATACTTCATACAAAATGCCCAAATTCATTATTCATTAACAAATCTAACAAAATGCCCAAATCAACTCATTACATCATAACATAATTCATAGTTCATACTTCATACAAAATGCCCAAATTCATTAACAAATCTAACAAAATGCCCAAATTCATTAACCCTAACTAATCTAATATAAGAATAACACAATACACACAAATTTATAAGAATAACACAATACCACGCTATCGATTTTGAGAGGGAGAGGGAGCTTCGTACTGTCGGACTCGGTTGAGAGGGAGAGGGAGAGAGAGGAAGCTTTCGGGCGCGGCGCGGCGCGACGCGGAGGCCGAATCGAAAGGGCTGGCTCGGGGACGGCGGCGGACGGGCGGCGCGGAGGCGGACGGAGGCGCGGTGACAGAGAGTGAACTGAGAGAGAGAGAGAGAGAGGCGCGGTGAGATTTGAAAAAAAAAATGAAGAGTGAACTGAGAGAGAGAGAGGCGCGCTGTCAGAGAGTGAAAGAAGAGAGAAAGAGAAGGAAAAAGAAAAGGAAAGAGAAAGAAAAGAAAGGGGAAAAAGGGGGGGGGGGGGGGGAAACGTATTTTTTATTCGGGTACCCGGATACCCGATTTTTTTTAGAATTGCTACCCGAACCCGTACCCGAAATACCCTATTCGGTTAGGGTACCCGAATTTTCGGGTACGATTACCCACCCCTAGACCCGAGAGTACTTTTGTCCGTCACAACTTCGGCATAGTAACACTACCCTCCATCCTATTGTTTTTGTGCGGTTTATCTCATTTATCATTTTAATCTTAAATCCAAAATTATGAGCAATCGCCGTATGTGGGAATCGAACCCACGACCACGTGGTTAAAAGCCACGCGCTCTACTAGCTGAGCTAAGACGGCTCGACATTTATTTTTCTAATTATTATATAAAATATTTAAATAAATAAAAGGGATAATTCCATCAAACCCCTCAAACTTTATCCAGACGAGGTCAGAACTTTCATTTTCGCACCAGTGCCCCCTAAACTTTAACACTCTGTGCGATTTGGTTTTGTGCGTGTTTTAGGCCGAAAATTAACGAAATATTCCAATAACATTCCGTCACGTGCATGCACAAAACCCTTATTGGTCTATTTTATCCCTTACGGGACACGTGAGTCATGCACGTGACGGAATATTATTGGAATATTAAACCAAATCGCACAGAGTGTTAAAGTTTAGGGGGCACTGGTGCGAAAATAAAAGTTCTGACTTCGTCTGGATAAAGGTGTCATAGTTTGAGGGGTTTGATGGAGTTATCCCTAAATAAAATATGTTAAATAGATGATGACATTTACAAACTAAAATTATGAAGGAAAACTTGATAATTAATAATAATATAAAATTTTAAAAAACTTAAGTTTGAAATTACAAATTGAAAGTATTTGAAATGATAATATAATTTTTTATTTATTTGTTACTTATTATCAATTTTTATTATGAAATTTACAAACAATAGTAAATTGGAATGACAATTTTTTTTTAAACTTATTTTTTCTTCATTATAAATTTTTAAAGTTTGAAATTAACAAAAATGCACTGTAACGATTAACTATCATTTTTTTTCATTATTTTTGTTTTTGTAAGTTTAAAGTTTACGAAAAACGGTAAATCAAAATGGCAAACAAATATTTTCTTATATTTAATTATTAATTTTTTCTAAAAAGAAAAATAATTGAACTGACAAACAAATCTTGCTATCAATTATCAACATTTCCTTGATAAATCCTTCTATTGTAAATTTATTTAGTATATTTTAAAATAAGTATTTATAATCAATAAGTAAAAAATTATTATATTTTAAAATGATTAAAATAATCTACAATTAAATTTATTTGAGATTTTAAGAGTAAATTGCAAAATGGGGTAAATCATACAAAAACATTAGAGGAGTCTTACTATGCCAAAATTGTTAATGGAAAAAAATACCAACGGTTGCAACACATAAGTGGCACGTGGAGAGAATATTTCGGCCATTCTCGCTGACAAAAATAGAAAGAGGTCTCGCTAACAAAAACAGAAAGAGGTCAAGTATAGGGTGGATTCACCAAAGGATATTGACACCCAATGGCAAATCACACCTCGCCTGACTTGGGCAAAAAAGTCTTTGTGCAAATCACATAGGGGCAACTCGTACCGACTTCTAATAAGAAGAAGAAGCACTCTTTCCTTGAGTCAATCCATCTCCTTCGGTTTAATGGAAAGAAAACTCTCCTAGCTGAGTTGATGTATCAATATGAAATGTCCTATCCATTCAACCAAAGGACTCCAACATTATCTCTTTCATCAAAACAAAGGCCCTCAGAATAAGTGAAGTAAACTGTGAGTTACGCGTCCCTTGCGTTTACCGTGAGAAGAGTTTCACGCGACAACTATACAGACCTATTTTTGGCAATATTTTCGTAGACAAAGATAGCCAATTTGTCAATTTGTATACCTTTACTTTTCATCAAGGTCTTACCCGAAGAAGAGGGATGCAACAAAGCTAGCCCTGGATCGGATCGTAGGGGAAAGAGTATTGTAACCGAAGTAGACTACCGAACGGGTGTGGTGAGATATCGCCAAAGATTGAGCTAATCCGGATCCCTTGAGCTCTTTTTTTTTTCTTTTCTTTTGGCTTAAAAAAATCATCGTGATTCGATATTGCGTCTTCTGTTGACATGGACTCAATCAAAGTTGATTGTACCGGTGTTGAGTTCACCGTCCAAAAAACTCATCCGAGCCACTGAGCCTAGGGCAAAAGAATTCGGTTCACTGACTTTCTATTTGAAAAAAGGCAATATAAACCCGCTTCCATGATGTCCTTGCTTTGTTAGCCATATTTCGACCTCATCCGTCACCCTCTTGTTTATTAACCCCATGTCGACTAGTTTAAATCTAAATAATTGTGAATGACATTTATTCGAATCTTTTGTCTCTACCTACGTAGAGTAAAGCCAAACCCTCTATGAGCTTTTTCCTTCTTTATTTCATGAAAGTAAGCTTACTTATTTCTCCTTTAAAGCTTGTGTTGTTCTTCCTATCGCCCTTTCAACAATAGAAACCGGGCATCTTTCTATTCGAGGAAAAATCAGCGAGGTTTCCCATGCTAGAAAGATCTAAACCAGAATCCTTTCCCTATACCGTCTAGGCGGATTTATCCCCACTACTCTGGTTAAATTTACTTTGTCAATTTGATGTATTTATTCATAAAATATCATATAACTAAAAGTTGAAGAAAAACACTTGCCCTTGAACGTACTCGTTTCTTTCGAAAGCCTTAAGGAATTTATTCAAAACAAAGGTTTATTTTTTCTAGTTATCTTTTAAATTCTTTTTCTTTTGGTTCCTCTTAAATTTCTTATATATATTTTTCTTTAAAAGTACATTCACATGATAATAGATGTAATTTTAATTTCTAATTAAGCTTACTCCCTTTGAAAAATCATATGAAATCTCACATATTTAACACACATTTCTAATTCACCTAAATCCAATCATCATTTCAAAAAAAAAAAAAAAAGAAAAAGAAACAAATGACATAAAACGCTCTGTTATATTAACATTTATTAGTAGTAACTACTAAGAAACGCGATGGTAAAAAAGGAAGCGAGAGGTATTATTATATTATATTATATTATATTATTAATAACAGATCTCGCCATAACACTCCACTTCTCCCATTCGCCGGATCGATCTCGACTCGTCGCCATTAATCGGTAACATTCCTCGTCCTCTTCCTCTTTTCATTCTTTAATTTCATTTTTAAATCCGAAATTGCCCCTCCTTACTCTGTTGTAATTGTAATTAACCGTTATGAATGGATCTTTGTTCTGCTGTCCAGATTCATTTTTTTTTAGTGGTATGTAATTCTAGGTCTTAATGTATTCAGCTGGATTTATTGTATACTTTTGTTAACGTTACTCGCGGAATTAGACGTTGATTTGCCCGCCCCGCCCGAATCTGATCACTTACTGTTTGGCTACTGAAATAACTTAATATGCAACAATGTATCATAATTGATACCTAATCGTGTGTGTTAGTCTATGACGACATTCATTGAGTTTTGGCAACGGACACAGACAAAGTAAAACTTCGTCGTATCATTTCAGTTTCCCATCATTACACCGTTTTAATTTTGATTTCTGTTTTTTGGTTGTTTTGTTTATAATTATAAAGCAGTAGTAGTAGGCTGGGACGACGTAAAGAGTGCTAAATGGAGAAATCGTGTTCATTGCTGGTACATTTCGACAAGGGCACGCCCGCCCTTGCGAACGAGATCAAGGAGGCGCTTGAAGGGCACGACGATGCCGCTAAGATTGAAGCCATGAAAAGTGCCATCATGCTTTTGTTGAACGGCGAAACCCTGCCTCAGCTCTTTATCACTATTGTTAGATACGTTTTGCCCTCTGAGGATCACACCGTACAAAAACTGCTGTTGCTCTACTTGGAGATCATTGATAAGACCGACGGGAAGGGGCGGGTGTTACCGGAGATGATCTTGATTTGTCAGAATCTCAGGAATAATCTTCAGCATCCTAATGAGTATATTCGAGGTGTCACGCTAAGGTTCCTTTGTCGTTTGAATGAGGTGGAGATTATTGAGCCTTTGATCCCTTCCATTTTCTCCAACTTGGAGCACCGACACCCTTATGTTAGGAGAAATGCGATTCTTGCTGTGATGTCTATCTACAAACTCCCACATGGGGAACAACTATTGGTTGATGCACCAGAGACAATCGAGAGGTTTCTATCAACAGAGCAGGATGCATCGGCCAAGAGGAATGCTTTTCTGATGCTTTTCAATTGTGCCCAGGATCGTGCTATTAACTACCTGTTGACCAACGTTGACAGAGTATCAGATTGGGGTGAACTACTGCAGATGGTTGTCTTGGAGCTTATCCGAAAAGTTTGTAGGACAAACAAGGGAGAAAAAGGGAAATATATAAAGATCATTATATCTCTACTGAATGCCCCTTCCGCTGCTGTTGTCTATGAATGTGCTGGAACCCTTGTTTCTTTGTCCTCTGCTCCCACAGCTATTAGAGCCGCGGCTAATACATATTGCCAGCTTCTACTGTCCCAGAGTGACCACAGTGTAAAACTCATAGTGCTTGATCGTCTCAATGAACTCAAGACTTCCCACAGGGATATTATGGTTGACTTGATCATGGATGTTCTGAGGGCACTATCAAGTCCAAACCTCGACATCCGTCGGAAAACCCTTGACATTGTTTTGGAATTGATAACTCCCCGTAATGTGAATGAAGTGGTACTTACTTTGAAGAAGGAGGTTGTGAAAACACAAAGTGGGGAACTTGAGAAAAATGGTGAGTATCGCCAAATGCTCATTCAGGCCATCCATTCTTGTGCTATAAAGTTCCCCGAAGTTGCCAGCACAGTGGTCCACTTATTGATGGATTTCTTGGGGGACAACAATGTAGCTTCTGCAATTGATGTTGTAGTTTTTGTGCGGGAGATTATTGAAACCAACCCGAAGCTAAGGGTTTCGATTGTCACCAGGCTTTTGGATGCATTTTACCAGATCCGAGCAGCGAGAGTATGCTACTGTGCTCTCTGGATTATTGGAGAGTATTGTTTATCTCTCTCTGAAGTTGAGAGTGGTATAGCAACCATTAAGCAGTGCCTTGGGGATTTACCCTTCTTTTCTGTTTCGGAAGATGAAGATGCTTCTGATTCTTCGAAGAAATCCCAGCAGGCAACCTCTATTACTGTTTCATCTAGAAGACCTGCCATTTTAGCTGATGGAACTTATGCAACTCAAAGTGCTGCCTCTGAAACTGCTTTCTCTGCTCCAATAGTAGTCCAAGGATCTTTGGTAACTGGAAATTTGAGATCTCTTCTCCTCACTGGCGATTTTTTTCTTGGGGCAGTTGTTTCCTGCACCCTAGCCAAGCTCATTCTTAGATTGGAAGAGGTTCAACCTTCAAAGATTGAAGTGAACAAAGCATCGACCAGTGCATTATTGGTTATGGTCTCCATGCTACAGCTGGGACAATCTTCATATCTCCCTCACCCAATTGATAATGATTCTTATGATAGGATTGTTCTTTGCATAAGACTGCTGAATAACACTGGCGATGCTGTGAGGAAGATCTGGTTGAAGTCTTGCCGTGAGAGTTTTGTCAAAATGCTCTCAGATAAACAGTTACGTGAAACTGAAGAAATAAAAGCAAAGGCTCAGGTTTCTCATTCCCAGCCAGATGACCTTATTGACTTTTACCATTTAAAGAGCCGGAAGGTGAAAACTCTATATTCTTCTATAGTAACCTTGACTCTAGTATTTTATGAGATTCTTTTTGGAAATGTTCTGAACTTTGCACGCCAGAATATTGTTTGATCCTATGTTTACATGTTTTTAAGAATGAACGGTGGTAAAATGATTTTGTGTAGTTTCTTTTCCTTTGGCCTTCTGCTGGTTAGATACACGGGGAAAGGTGAACATTGACAAGAACGACTCTGATCTAGATCATCATTTGTTTATTCTGTGTTATGTTCTAGTCCTTGAGCACCTATGCCTATTATATCTATATGGTCGTTTCCGTTATTATGTAAGTACATACTTGCATGAACCTTCTCTTAAAAGGACAAATACGTCAGACAAGTGCAATCTTACAGTTGACATATCACGAGTTGCTTGTAATGTATAGAAGTTATCTTTTCAGGGCATGAGCCAGCTGGAGCTTGAAGATGAGGTCCAAGACGATCTCAAACGTGCTACAGGGGAATTTGTTAAGGATGCGGATGATGCGAATAAGCTAAATCGTATCATTCAACTCACAGGATTTAGTGATCCAGTTTATGCTGAAGCTTATGTCACAGTTCATCATTACGATATTGTACTGGATGTTACAGTTATTAATAGAACAAAAGAGACCCTTCAGAATTTGTGTTTAGAATTGGCTACAATGGGTGATCTCAAACTTGTTGAGCGTCCGCAAAATTATACTCTAGCACCCCAGTCAAGCAAGCAAATAAAAGCAAATATAAAGGTGTCTTCTACTGAGACTGGTGTCATATTTGGAAACATCGTCTATGAGGCCTCTAATGTGCTTGAGCGGACTGTTGTTGTTCTCAACGATATCCATATTGATATCATGGACTACATTTCTCCTGCTGTGTGTAGCGATGCTGCTTTTAGGACAATGTGGGCTGAATTTGAGTGGGAGAACAAGGTACGATTCAGTTATTGTGCTTCATCATCCTGGTTTAGTTGATCTAGAGTTGCTGGGTCGTTTCCTACTTACATGTAACACTGTATGATTTGGAGAGCTACTATGAATTAGTAAAGCTAGTAGGGTGATGGATCTGTTTATTCGAATGATTTGGTAGCCGTATGATTCTACTACTTAAAATAAGGCGATTTTTGGCCGTGCTGCTGTCTTTTAGCTTATTCTGTCGTTTTTTCAAAAAATAGGAATTAGATGGCTTTAAGTGGCTATACTGGATATTCGTAAGTCTATTTTAAGGATAAATGACAAAATTAATGCCTTTTTTAATTCGGTTGGTCATAAAGCAAAGACTTCGAAGAACAATGAATGCTCAAAGTGGAAGCATTTCAAAACATTCCTTTCATGATTCAGTATGTATTAGGAGCATTTAAGCATCCTTTTTTATTTTTTATTTATTTATGATAATACCATATTTCACATACTATCTGCTACAACATGCTTTACATGTTCATTATTTGGAATAATCCTCTTTTTGTTGTGATTAACTTGGATTGCTGCATTTCATAGCGGCTTCAGATATCCCATTTCCTTGCAATTGCTGATTTATTGATTTGGTACATTCTTGTGTCACTATATGAAATCTTTCTTTTTTTTTGTTTTTCTATTTCTTAGTTGCTCATAACTCCTGTGTGGAAGAACGTTAAAAACCTTAGTTTTTTACTAACTACTGTGTTATGCATGAAATTTTGGATAAGACATGGCGGTTGAACACATGACGCTGATGCTTTATTAAAATTCTTCTCCTAAAGTTTTTTTCATTTATATTCAATGCTTCTCATTCTTTCAATCTTTTGACAGGTTGCTGTCAACACCACAATTACAAATGAGAAAGAATTTCTTGATCACATAATCAATTCAACGAACATGAAATGCCTAACTGCACAGTAAGTTTTCGTTGATTCCCGACAGACATTGTAGTCATCTACCAGACTGGCTAACAGCTGTATAAATGAAACCTTATATTTTTGTATGTATTCTTGATCTTGTGTTAGTTTCTCTCTTTGCCATTTTTACGATCTTACAATTATATATAGGCCCAAGGTTCTTTTTGAACATAAGCATGCAGATTTGGATTTTTCTGTTGGTTCTGAATATTTAGAACTTAATCCTGTACAATAACGTAGATATATCTTTGGATTTGATATTGGTTATTCCGATAAGATTCTTTTGAAGCTGTTGAGAACACACATGATTTCCCATTGCGGACAACCATGTGGGTTCATGAGTGTGGTGCTCTTTTCTTTCTAATCGTTGATAAAACTAGTGTGAGTACATGACCCACCTTAAGTGAAGTCATAGATCCAAAATTCAAGTTTGGGTTTTAAGAGGAGCCATGTAAAACACTTTGACTATTTGGAGAGTCTGTGACACATAGTTCTGTGTCAGACATAGGGGTGTCATTAAACTTTGAATGGTAGCTTTCTTAGCTGGAAGTCCTAATCAATTAAATTATTCTAGTGCTATGTTGTAAACACGAGAAGCGTTATTGCCCATTCAGGTTTATGGGATATTCTACTCCTTGCATGGATGCGCGAAATAACATATCATTTTTATTATCCAAGGCCAAACCAATGACCAATCAATTCTGTCAAATATTGTGTTCTTTGGAAATCTTTTCCGTGATCAATGCCTTGAGTTTAATAAATGCAGGTCTGAAGACCTATAGTTATTATTTTATTACTACTTGATAGTATTCTGGTTAAGCTAACAAGATTTTTAATTATCTGTCCTTGCTCGACTATTTGGATGACATGAATAGGTATATAATGTAATGTATATTCTGGTTGCATGGTTGTTTTCCAGGTCTGCTCTAGAAGGTGAGTGTGGGTTCTTGGCAGCAAATTTGTATGCAAAAAGTGTGTTTGGGGAGGATGCTTTGGTAAATATTAGTGTTGAGAAACAGACTGATGGCAAACTCAACGGGTATATTAGGATAAGGAGCAAGACCCAAGGAATCGCTCTCAGCTTGGGTGACAAAATCACTCTCAAACAGAAGGGAGGAAGCTAATCTTTTGCTGGTAAATGGTCAACACATTTTCTTAGGTTGCGACGTCTACTATACATCTTTTACCATTTATTGTAGAGACAGAAATATTTGTTGAATATTCATTAATTTTGCAAAAGTTGTCATTTTGAGAAATTATTGAATCTCTCTCATATTCTATATATTGTCAAATTGGCATAAAGTGAACTCATTTTTCTTCCAGATTTTGTAGTTTTCTGCTTGTGAAGACCAACTTTATCTCTTCCCTGGTTACCATTGTCCACTGTAGTTTATTTTATTTTTATTCCCTTTTGTTTCATTGTTACTTCTTTGTGAATTACATTGTTACTTCTTTGCTTTGACATTTACATAATCAATTCTTAAAATCCACAACCATTACCTGATTGTCGAGTTATAGGCGAGATCAAAACAATTAGCTAACGAGTATTAGCAAATGTTTTTTTTTTCTTAAAACAAATCTGTTGCAACGTTGTGATCGGTGCCATTCGATCAGACAGGTTGAACATATTTATCTTCACCTTTGTCCTTTATATGTTTCAACTATGTATGTTTGTTGTAGTTTGGTAGTGGAGTTATAAACCAACTTAGATAATTCTTTTTCCTGTTTGTTTTTAATACAGCTGGGGATTTTTTAATTTCATTAAGAAGATAGTTAACAAAATGTTTACAACAGATGAGGGGTGACCCTTAATTTGATTATATATATATATATTTTTTTTTGTGTATGTTTGGATACGTCAAACTGTGGTAGGCGAGTTTCATTATTTTTTATACAAAAGGCGAACGTAAGCAGAGATCTGAGTTGTTGGCATGTACGTGACAATGTCTAGTTCTTATGGTCGGCATTTATTTATTTTTGACCACTTATCAATCAGAAAATGGGAAAATTTTCACAATATGAAAAGCTTAGCGGAAAACGTCTATTTGTTTTGCAGGTTTTCTATCTTTACCTATAAAATTATCCACGCCAAGTCTTTGTAATAACGGCAGATTTATAACTTGTAAGGACATATATATATATATATATATATATATATATATATATATATATATATACATATATCGGAAAGCATATTGGGGTGTATAAGCTGTAAGTAAGTTATTTGTTGACTGGAACAACCTTATGCAAAGAAAAGGAAACGAAGCTTATGGCTTCAACATTGAAGCAGATATGATCAAATTACAAAAATGTATGAACAACTAAACCTCTAAATTATCTGATCAATCTTTCTCCAACTAATACTTCAGTACATACGTGCATGCTATTAGTCATTTTTACCATTAATTAATCTTTTGTCATCACTTCCAACTTGATTGGTTCTCCCTAAAAACCATGATAAATTGTTTTATAAGGTCTAATCTCACGTTTAAACTGCATGCTGATTGATAACGGGAGCCCGTGATAAGTGGATTATTTTGTACTTATTCTAGGATAACTAATCATATTTTCACCCCCTAAGATTAATTATCTTGAACTTGTTTAGCCTTCTTCAATTATTTTTCTACTTTTCTGAGTAATATCACGAATCAAATGTGGGGCTGATTAACAAAGTTATATGGTTTCCAATTTACAAAGCAAATGTGTGACTAATACGCTATCTATTTATTAATATTCACATTAAAAGTTGGACTCATTGTAGAAGGAGGCATCCAAACGAGCTCTTAGTCAATTAACTCCATGTACCCTCTTACACGCGATTAATTGATATGTACCATACGTTGTTCTATTGCACCTTAAACGTATGTGGCATATCAACAAACTCTGAACCAGATTTCTAACATTCTTGCAAATCGCTAAAATACACCTCACGCATCAAATAATGTATCATTTTGTTCCGCTAATCTCTTACCCGAGATGGATCAAAGACACATTATTACAATCACAACAGAGTGAAACCAAGAATAAAATACTGACTGGGACAGAGATCTTTACCGTCCTTGTGTTCAATCTATAAGTTAAGATTAAATAGAATGATTTAATTAGAAGAAAAACTGACATTAACCTAAAGCTAAGACGATATGCTCTTCACGTTTAGAGTGGCAATATCAGCTACCAATGAACCAGTACTATTTCTCACGCAATTTTTTTTAATTGGTTTTCTAAGTGAAGGATAGATCAATGCATCAGCTTTAGAGTGTTTGTACCCATGAACCAGCTAGCTAGTAGAAAGTATCAAACAATTCATGTCAAATCTTCTCTATAACATATAAAATATTAGACAAATGTAAAATGTCCTTACATCTGCTCACGTTGTTCCTTTCCATTTCTCTTGCACATAAACTAATTCCCCTATAAATATCCATGAGCAATTCATCCAACATATCGACAGCAATTTGAGCTACATCATATATACTATTCTAGTAATTATATAATTTAAAGATTCAATATTTATTCAATGGCCAATACGCAGCTCATTGGATTAATGTTGGTGTCATGCTTCATCTTGCTGCTTTCGATCAGTTCTGCAGCTCCACTTAAAGTAGGATATTACAAGAAATCGTGCCCCTCGGCTGAAGCCATTGTGAAGAAATATGTGAACAAATTCGTATCACAAAACCCTGGACTCGCTGCTGGTCTAGTGAGGCTGCATTTCCATGATTGCTTTGTCAGGGTACGTAAAAGCGCGCGTCTCTTTCATGATGTAAAAGCGCGCGTCTCTTTGCCTATGATCAACAATATAATAATTAATTGTTTTCTGTTGTTTGTACCATACAGGGTTGTGATGCATCGGTATTGCTGGATGGACCCAACTCAGAGAAGCAGAGCATCCCCAACGTGGGAAGCCTACGAGGTTTTGAGGTCATTGATGCTGCAAAAGCCGAACTAGAGAAACTCTGCCCAGGGATCGTATCTTGTTCCGACATTCTCGCGTTCGCAGCTCGCGATGGCGCCTGTAAGTCAGGATTAATAAACTATCAAGTTCCCTCAGGACGTCGTGATGGCCGTGTTTCCCTAATAAACGAGCCCCTCACAAACCTTCCCGCACCGTTCTTCAACGTCACCCAACTCAGGGACAACTTTGCAAGCAAAGGTTTATCGCTCGACGATATGGTGACCCTCTCCGGCGCTCACTCCTTTGGTGTTTCTAAATGCAGTTCCTTCAACAGCCGCCTCTACCCGACTATAGACCCCACAATGGACCGCAACTACGCAAAGATCTTGAGAAGAATCTGCCCTGCCCCAGTTGTCAATGCCACATCTGCCCCACCAAATCCAACTGTCAATCAAGATTCTCTAACTCCTCTCCGTCTTGACAATAAGTATTACTCGGGTTTGAAGTTGAAACGCGGGCTTTTTACCTCCGATCAGGTGCTTCTTGACAGCAAATTGACGTCTAAAGCGGTGTTGTACAATGCTTTGTTTGGTGATGCCTGGGCCAAAAAGTATGTGGCTGCAACGGTGCGTATGGGAAACATAGAGGTGCTCACTGGTAAACAAGGTGAGATCAGGAAGAACTGCCGCCTTGTCAACTAATTCATCAGCCGTGTCCATATTCGACACGTGGTTTGTCATGACAATTTCCTTGTCTTGTGTTGTAATCTCTCATTCTTGATTTAATCAATATTTCTTCATTTCGTTTGTGTTGTAATACTTTTGATTCTATTTGTATAACCTTTTTGTTGCTTCTCCACCCAAGTGGAGAAGTTTAGTTTGATAACCCATTGTGTAAAATTGTTTGCTTTATCCTTTTAATACTATTAGGGATATGTCATATACTATAAAATCATCAAACAACCTAACTAACTTATGGGGTGTTTTTGACATTGCTCTTTAGATTTTGTTTTTTACTACTATACTTCCTAACCTTGTAAGCTTCTATCAATCACTTCACAAGGTGTTTTAGGCATTTTTTTTTATCAAAATAATTTTGCCGCAGGGTATTTTTTTCGCCTATTTTTTTTTTATAACCAACTAGCAAAATGCATTTTGTACCACACGTACGAGCACATGAGGGCCAATATTCCGATGAAAAATGACCGAAAACACACCGGTGGGGTAAATAGCATAAGTTGGCAAAGGTTAGTTGGCATAGTAGTGAAAAATATTATTTACGGGGCAAGTCGCAAAATGGCCAATAGGTTAGGGGGTTTGATGTTGTTATCCCTAAACTTTTTTATATTACGAAAAGTTAATAATTCAAATCAGATTTACTTGATAACTGAAATGTACTTTTTTGAGCAAGTGTGAGATACTTGAGGACTCTACATATGCAATGTCAAACAGGACAATGGTTGCACTACAACAATTTGACTTGTCCTTAAGTTTCTCATTTCTCATGGGTCTCAATGGCTTCTATTCTGGCATCATGAGCCAAATCCTTAGAATGATGCTCTTATGTGGAGTATTAAGTAATTAGCATATTTTAGGACGTTTTCGTGTATTTTAGGCTTTTAGAATCGTCTGGTGAAAACGTACAATTTTAATGGAAAAAATGAGCTAAATGAGACGGAGGGCATACAAGGCTATAATGAAGGATTATAAGGAAGAGTCCAAAGGATGAAACGAAAAGTAATTCGGGTTAGGACCGAAGGACGAAGAGCCAAAGCACCGACGGCTACGCAAGGAAGAGAAGATGAATAAAGCCATCGATTCAAAGAAGTATTTACAGTAGAAGAGAAATAAATTATAGGTCGTTTGACTCACAATTGGAAAGTAGTTGAAGTCAGTGTTCTAGCGTGACAAACGGATCTCAATCCAACATCCACAGTAGAAGTTATAACCAAAACCATGTAGTCACGCACAACCGAGGAGAGCTGCGCGACATGCAAAGTCGCACGACCCCGCGCGACCAACGCATGTACCCGCGCGACTCGCATCGATTGGGCAGAAAGTAGCACGACATCGCCTACACTCACACAACACCACACGACATGGCCTAGAAACGCCTGAAATCCTGATTTTGGCCCAACAATTATTTTTACCTTTAAATTAACACTAGAGCTACGCGGTTCTGAGCACCACGACACCACTGAGCGAACACCAGCAAACACTAGCGATCACAAGCACACACCAATACGTCACACACATCCATCATCGTCTTCCCAATATCATTCGTCCATCGTTTGTGATCGTTAACAAGGATTCAAGTCAATATTTATTCGAAAGGAGTGGAGCAACATAGTTTATCTTTCCTTACGATGTTCTTTTCTGTTCGTGATATTGACCTTTTGATCATGAGTAGCTAATTCCTCATATTTAGAGTTATGGTGTAATTGGATTAATGAACCTATGGAATTCTTTATGTTTTGATTAAGACTTTTCGTTTATGTGTTTATTCATCTATCTTGATCTCAATGCTTTTGTATATTTGGCCAACACATGGATGCTTAAAAATTATGGTTGATCATTAGCGTGTGAATGAACATAGAAAAAACTCAATGAAACCCAAATCTCTAAACAACCACCCATCATCTCACTGAATTAAATTATTATTCACCAATTCAAAAATTCAATTAAGTATATTAGCTTAATTTAGTGTAGTTTTAGTTTCGTTTGTTTTATTATCTTGAGAACCCTACAACTCTTATTTATTTACCATTTGAGAATAGAATAATAGAAGAAGCGAGAATGATTCACAATTTTCGGGGATACAATACTTGGAAAGTAATTTACGAACCACTTTATTACTTTGCCGTGCATTTGCGCCTTCTAGTAGTATTACTATTGCAGTGTAATACATATACGTATTAATATGTATTTAAAATATTAATTGCTCATGATAAACTAAAAACATGCATGAATTGACATTTTTTTCTTTTATATATGCTAGAGGCATGCACGTATATTGACCTTCAACGACCGCGACCCTATCTTTTACTTAAATAAAAAGTTTTGCCAATGTAGTTCTTTACATTATAAAAACGATATAAAATAGCCACGCACAATGCAACACTCAAAACTTTGTGTATTGGAATGCAATACATATACACGAAAAAGTATGTTTATTAAGAGGCTAGTATATAACGTTTTACAAAGAAAAAGCATGCGAATGTGCTACATGACCAATTGCTGTTCTTGGGGTGGGTGAGGACAACAAAGAAGGTTTAAAAAATGAATGAAAAATACAAAAATAACAAAACGCTCAAGTATTATGAGAAACAAAACGCGTATTGAATTGATTTATTTG
Organism: Linaria vulgaris; assembly: GCA_948329865.1. Taxonomy (NCBI): domain Eukaryota; kingdom Viridiplantae; phylum Streptophyta; class Magnoliopsida; order Lamiales; family Plantaginaceae; genus Linaria; species Linaria vulgaris. The sequence continues at coordinate 84,175,700 of OX415253.1, forward strand.
TTGACAACGCGGCAATTCTTTCTGATCTCACCTTGTTTACCAGTGAGCACCTCTATGTTTCCCATACGCACCGTTGCGGCTGCATACTTTTTGGCCCAGGCATCACCAAACTGAGCATTGTACAACACCGCTTTAGACGTCAATTTGCTGTCAAGAAGCACCTGATCGGAGGTAAAAAGCCCGCGTTTCAACTTCAAACCCGAGTAATACTTGTTGTCAAGACGGAGAGGAGTTAGAGAATCTTGATTGACAGTTGGATTTGGTGGGGCAGATGTGGCATTGACAACAGGGGCAGGGCAGATTCTTCTCAAGATCTTTGCGTAGTTGCGGTCCATTGTGGGGTCTATAGTCGGGTAGAGGCGGCTGTTGAAGGAACTGCATTTAGAAACACCAAATGAGTGAGCGCCGGAGAGGGTCACCATATCGTTGAGCGATAAACCTTTGCTTGCAAAGTTGTCCCTGAGTTGGGTGACGTTGAAGAACGGTGCGGGCAGGTTTGTGAGGGGCTCGTTTATTAGGGAAACACGGCCATCCAGCAATACCGATGCATCACAAGTTCACAACCCTATATGTATATAAAATACAAGATATATATATATATATATATATATATATATATATATATATATATATATAAGTGATCAATCAGTAGATGATGCATGGGGTAATTAAGACATAATTATATTATTGAATAGGCATTAGTAATAGTTGTTATTATGATCGAGTAGAGCTATGCTATATTACCCTGACAAAGCAATCATGGAAATGCAGCCTCACAAGACCAGCAGCGAGTCCAGCGTTTTGTGATACGATTTTGTTCACATATTTCTGCACGATGGCTTCAGCTGATGCCTGATGGGCATGATTTTTTGTAATATCCCACTTTAAGTGGTGCTGCACAAGTGACCGAAACTAGCAAAATCAAACAAGATACCAATATTATTGAATTTGCCATTGTACTAATGTTATTGAATCTTGAAAGTAATTAATAACTACAATATTCTTCAAAATTCTACTTAAGGAGATGCTGTTGGAATGAATTGCTGATGGACATTTTATACGAGGTTGAATTTATAAGAACGTGTGCACATGTTAGCAACTTGAGTTTTTTAATGTGTAATATAGAGGGAGATATATGTACAGTTCGGCCTTGATGACTTCATGAGAGTTGACATGAATTACATGACACTTAAGTTGATGGGGAGCATTGGTGGCTGAATATTAAATTATTGACAAAGCTAAAAAGGTGGTTAGAATTTGATAAATCGTTAATTTTGTCAAAATACTTAATAAAAATGTTGAATTTTTTATAACATTAGCTGGGGAATCTGCACCAAACTGAATAGGTTAGAGAGGCACATTTAACATATCAAAAAATATGGGTCAAAATTTGGACGAAAATATCCTTGATCAAAAGTGCAAAATGTTGACTTGGTGTAAGTTGCGTATTTCAACATACAATGGGGGGGGGGGGGGGGGGGGGGGTGACTCCAGATTCCTAACACATAATTGTTTACTGAGCAATTATAAAGAAGGTTTTAGCACCAAGTGAGCAATTATACTTGATGAAAGGCAACACATGACCCTAGGCACCCCAATATTAGAATTCACTATAATATAAATCAGACACATTTGAATGCAATATAGTTGTCAACTCTGTGTACCAAGCTTGTTCATATTGTTTTGTGTAACTTTGACCTGAATAAGACACATTTCAATACAATATAGTAGTCAGCTATGTGTACCCCATCTTCTCCATGTTATTTACTACCTCAAAGTAAAGAGAATTAGATTATTATTTTTAGAGACATTTGTATAGATATAAGAATACACCGTGCAATGACAAACCAGTATGACTAACAGTAACTCAAATATGAGGACACACATACATTTATGGATAAGAACACAAGATCAAACTAAAGAAACATAAGAACAATCTATTGACATCACAATCAGTCATCTGTGTTAGCCTGTTATGTTACGACAATACTTATATGCATAATGTGCTCACAACACGCTCATACCGAGAGCCTTCCTCAAACTGAAGAATCTCTCATTGTCTAATGGTTTAGTGAATATATCAGCTAGTTGGTTGTTTGTTCAACGTGTTCTATCATGATAGTCTTATCCTCAACCAAATCCATTAGAAAATGATGGCTTATATCAATGTGTTTTGTTCTAGAGTGTTGAACATGATTTCTAGATATACTTATAGCACTGAGGTTGTCACAAAACATCAAGGGTGTATCACTAGTTATCCTAATAATCATTTAACATATGCTTTAACAATATTAATTGGGTAACACAACTGCCAATTGCAACATACTCAAATTCAGCAGTTGAGAGAGATACACAAGTCTGTTTCTTATTATACCAATAAACTAAATTATTTCTTAGATAAAAACAACGCCCACTTGTAGATTTCCTATCATCTAGATCCCCCGCCTAGTCGGAATCACTAAAGCCTACTAGATTAGAATTAGTACCATATTCCTAAATCTGCAGTTCCAGAAATGTATTTCAGATTTTTTTTTTACTTCATTTAAGTGAGAGACCTTAAGGGCTGACTGATACCTGGCACACACACATACTGATTACATGATGTCAAGCTTGGTGGCTGATAGGTACATCAAGTTGCCTTTCCTCGATCTATACAGTGTTGAGTTAACATCTTCTCCAACTTCATCTCTCTCTCTCTCTATATATATATATATATATATATGCACTATAGTGGACATTGGTGTCTTGCTAGACTTTGACTCTAGCAAACCGAATCTCTTTACCAAATTTCTAACATATTTCTCTTGAGACAAGAACATTCCACTCTCCTTTTGCTTTACTTGCAACACTATAAAGAAGTTGAGTTCTCCAATCATGCTCCTCTCAATGTGCATGTCATTGAATTAACAAACTGATTAGTTGACGTAAAACCAATATCATCTACATAAACTTATGCAATACACACATCTTTACTATTTTTCATAATAAATAGTGTTCTATCCCCTTCACCCTAAAAATACCAAAACATAACAAAAACTCTATCAACCTCTCATTCCAAGCCGTTGGAGTTTGTTTCAAACCATATAATGCCTTTTCTAATTTGTAAACATAGTCAGGATGGCAAGGATCATTGAACCCTTTAGGTTTCTCTACATAAGCCTCTTTATCAATGTATCCATTTAGAAAAGTTCCTTCAACATCCATTTGAAACAGTTTAATTTCGAGAAAGCATGCAATGGAAAACAATAATCTAATAGACTCTATTCTGGCTAAATGGGCAAATGTCTCATCAAAATTTATTCTTTCTACTTGTGTGTAACCTTGAGCTACTTGTCTAGCATTTTTTCAGACAATTATTCCATTCTCATCACTTTTATTCTTAAAGCTCCACTTAATTTCCTATCACATTACCATGAGTAGGTGTAGGAACAATTTTTCATACATTATTTTAGAGAATTGTATGAGCTCTTCTTGCATGGCATTAATCCAGTGGGTATCTTTTTAAGGCTTCATTCACATTCTTTTGTTCAATTGTAGAGACAAAACAAGAAACATGAAGATTGTCTCAAACAGTAGACATGCAAACACTAAGTTTAACCATATCTCTATAGTCACCTTTATCTTTATTTCTAGTTCTAACTCCCTCTGCGATTTCACCTATAACCTGGGAAGAAGGATGATTCTTCTGAATTTGGCCAGGTGTATCTCTTCTCACATTTTCTCCAACAGAGTCATGAGTGTTAGAATCTGTGTGATCTGGTGTTGCGACAACATCTGCAGAAGCAATTGTTGGCTCAACATTTGCTGTCACTTCTGACATTTGATCAACATCTTGTGTTGAATCTGCATTGTCAGTGGATGATGTGCACTCAACATTCTCTTCAAAAGTCAGGATAGATTGATCATCATTAGTGTCTGGACTGATTAACTTTGGCATTCCTCTTGCAACTTCAAGTTTAATAATCTTTCCAGATTCCTGTAATGGATATGGCCAAGTCTTTTGTGCCAAACAATTGACTCATCCATCTTGGCATGAAAGCATTGTGTCTCTTCATACACTCAATAGCAGTTGTCGTTTGATCTTTTTCATGTCATAACACAAGTGTCATTTTCACCAAATACATCACAAAAATATTTATCAAATTTAACTAGTAGATTGTCATCAAAGAGTTGACTGATGCTAATCAGGTAAGCACACATTCCTTCCACCAAGAGTACATCCTTCATATGTGGAAAACCATGAACATTCACAACCCCATTTCCAATGATCTTCCCTTTAGTACCTCCACCATATGTGACAGTACCAATGGTTAATGCAACAAACTCCATGAGATTGGTCTTTGTACATGTCATATGTCTAAAACACCCACTATCAAAGTACCAATCACCAGTAAGAGTGTGAGTAGTATATGAGACAATATTACATATAATTTTGATATTAGAAGACCAAACATTATTTCTTTTGAAACTGTTTCTCAGTTCAGCAGTGTTGTTTCTGGATGTTAAGTTAACATCAGATTTATGTGTTGTTGACCCAACATTAGAACTAACATTGTTGTTTCCACTTTTATTCTTCTTCTCACAAAATTTTATGTACTTAAAACAGTAAGGTTTCAAATGACCAGGCTGATAACGAAATTGGCAGATATAGGTCATTTTCTTAGTTTTATAAGAAGTGTTATTAGCTTTGACAAAAACTGGAATTATAGAATCAAAATTATTAGAAAAATTTTAAAAACTCGAACCAGTTGTACCTTCATTACCAACAGACAATATCTCATCCAATCTGCTTGTACCCGAATTGCATTTGGAAATAGTTCGTTCGACTTCATCAAGTTTCACCAGTACCTTTTGGAGTTGAACTTCCTTTCTGGTGAAACTTCTTTCCAGTTCAGTCACATTGTCAATTAGAAAACCATTTTCCCTTAAGAGGTCTTTTTATCTTTTCATTATCTTGTTTGTCTTAACAAACAATTCTCTGTAGACCTCATTTAGCTCTTCAATGATTTCTTCTTGATCCATTTCTCCTTCAAAAAGATATTCTTCATCTAAATCTACAGAACCACCAAACCAAACACAATTGGTATGCTCATCAGACTCATTAATAGCAGTAATTAAGCATTGAGAATCAGAAATTGTGGTATCATCCTCCCAACTGTCAATGTATTCTTTCCAATCTATGTTCCTATCTGGATATTGGGCATACATCGGTTAGTGTCGATGTTGTCTTGACATTCTGTCAAATTTACTCGGGCCAATAGAGCTACTGTATGTATTTATCCAGAGGGCCAATAGAGTTGATGTATGTATTTCTTCAGAGGCACTTTCATGTTCATGAGTTATCTCCTCTATAACTGTCTCAACATCAATTTCATCTATACATACCTAGTTAGAATTTCCTTGATTCTTAGTGTATTTGCACATTCATAGGCCAGGTGACCAAAACCCTTACATTCAAAGCATTGAATTTCTTTTATTTGTTTAGTATTACTTCCAAAAGCGTTTCTGATAGTACATTTCACCATTTTTCCACGAAAACTCTTCCTTAGATTCTTAGTAATGTTTTTCTCTTTTCCGACTCTATCATTAAAGGAAAGCTTACTAAACTTCTTCACAACTGTACTAAGATATGCATTAATCTCAGATTCTCCACTTATGTCTTCTTCTATGGCTTTTATAGCAAGACTTCTTTGTTTGTTACTAGGTTCTTGACTCATTTTGAATTCTTTTAACACATTATGAAGAGTATTAACATCAAAAGTGGCCATGTGTCTAGCTTCTTGCATTGCAATCTTCTTAACTTCAAACCTTTTTGATAGAGTTCACACTGCTTTGTAAACAAGTTGCTTGTTAGATAGGGGATAACTGAGACTTTGACATTCATTTGCAAGGTCCATTGTTTTTTCAAAGTACTCTGAAATGCTCTCATCCTCAAGTTTTCAAATTTATTTAAAGAAATTTAATGTCTAGTTTCTTTAACACTTACACTGGGTTTGCAAAAACAACAAGGATTGTTTAGCAGTGGAACAGTCCTGGATTAACCTGGACATATGTGCATCTATGTAACTCAAGATGGCACTAAGTGCTTTTTCATTGAAGGTTGCATTTTTGACTGCTACTGGAGTCTAGTCAACTTCAGGTTTTAGATGAACATCACGATCATTGTCCGAGCCTGTCATTGGTGTAGTATATCCATAAATAATTGATTTCCATGGATGATGTGTTCTCTGAGCGTGATCTTTCAATAAGCATAGTTTGTTCCATGCAATACTAGCAACCTGTTATTGTTAAGGTTCTCGGTGTCCATTTCCTTGTACCAAATCCAAACACCAGTGCAGTTGGTGCTTGGCTCTGACGCCAATTGATAATGTGTATTGATACTCTTTTTGAATTCACACATTGTGTTAACTGGAATGTTATGCCAAAACCGATTGATTTGATGTTATCTTAACATTCACTAATGACTGATTGTAGCAGAACAGTAAAACACAATGTACGAATTTTAAGCAGGTTATATCACCGAGTCTTACGACGAAATAATCACTAATCACTTTATAATTTTACAAAATGCAACTGAGAACATATAAGGAAATCAATCCTATCAACCTAACTCACTCGAGCTATAGTGATTACAGCTTTCACTCGTTAGACAAAGTCTCAGTAAAACAAGACTGAAATACTCGACTATATTGATGTTATTTGCCTAGAATGTTATGCGCTAGTCTTGTATCTAATCTTGATGTCTACCACTCTACTTATATATATTACAAACTCCATCTCGAAGATGTGATAGACACAAGTGATTGTTCTTCGATTCTTTGGATAGTTTCAATATCTTCATTGAGATTATCTTTAGTTCAGATTCGCTTATCAAATCTTTGTAGCTCCTTATATTCAGAGATTTTCCATTCTTATCATAATTTTCTTTAGCTCGACCTGTTTTCTTTATGCTCAATCTTCTCGTGACCTAGATCCTCTTATATGCTGAAATAAATCGAAGATAGACACAACTTGTGGAACTAGATAAGTTCATGAATAAAGGCAAAACTTAATTATATAATATAAACCAGGTTAGTGCAGTGTGTGAGATTGCATTTTTGGGTTAACATTTCTTACCTGAATGTTGGACTAACATTTCACTTCAACATTGGCACTTTTAGTTGGTATAAAATCATGGTCGTGTTAAAAATATACAATGTAGAAAATATTTTCATCTTGGACTTTTTTTATTTTATATCACTATGTAATAATTGCATAAACTTTTTGTCTTGATTTAGACGGCTCAGATTTGTTCAAATATTTATCTCCAGTTATGGTGGCGACTTGAGAATTCATAGAATGCTTGGTAATCGTATGTGATATGCGATCTTTTTATCATGGGATTTTGTGAATGATGTTAGATATTTCTTGTTAAGTTATTTTTCACAAAAAACTAATTGTTCAACATCATGTTGCTTATATTTTTTATCCATTTCTCCTTTCCTTTTATAGAAGGGGTTAATTTTTGGATTGAAAATGAGAAATATTTTCGTGTGTAGTAGCAAATGTTCAAAGGGAGGGTTATGCAATGTTTTATAAATTTCAATTGTATTTTTGATCAAATTTGAAAGAATTTGGGTGTATTTTACAAATAAAGAAGTTTGGAGTAAAATATATAGTTATATAAATTGCATTTTGCCCCCTAATGGACGGAATATGCTGCTTTTTGGCTGGCCGGGGTAAACAGGGGTGCGAGTTTATTTCAAAAATGAGGTTGGGGGTCGAAGTGTTTTGATTTATAAGTTGAAAAACAAAGTGTTAAGGAACCCATAGATGGAGGGGGGAGGGGAATAGTGTATTCCCCCCCTTTTTTATTTATTTATTAATAATCTTAGTTTGAAGAAAAAATCATACATAAAATATTATATATATAGAATACCGGGTACATATATGTTCATTAATCTGAAAATAAAATATATGCGAAGATTAGTGTATATCGAACCAATAAAAATAGAATATATCAAAGCTAATAAAGAGAGGATCTCAGTATTATAAAATATTGAGCTCCATAGTATTAATATTTTAACCAAACCATGATTCTACAATTCACAAGAGTCGATGCTATGTAATAAAATAATGAAGATTACGACAAAGAACCATAGGTAATAACAAATATTTTGAGTCGAAAATAAAAGAAAAGGAACAACTATGTTGACTCCTGCTAAGTTTGTTCTACCCAATCTAATTATATAACTATTTTAGTATTGGTTCTTTCATATATTATATATCGTAATTATATTATATATACCTATACTATTATATTATAATACGTCATATTAATACCAATATTTTGATTTATTTATTTACTTCTCGACACACTATTAAATTTGTTATTATTTAGAATATAAATGTAACTTATTATATCTTTATCATTATCTACATTTTTCATAAAAAAATATTATTGCATAATTTCTCTAACATAAAAAGAAAGTTAATATACATCATATTTAAGTTATAATCTTTATAGTGCAAATTAATCATATAATATTTAAAATGAACTATTAATTATGCGGGACCGTGTGTCAATATTTCTAGTTTATAACTTAATTTGATCATTCTACCAAAAAAAAAACTTAATTTGATCATTGTGTCTTACTATATTTTAATACTTAAAAATTATTTTTAAATAATTACTGTAACTGCTTCAAATTATTTTTTAACTGCTTTATATGGCTTCTTATGAAAGATTTGCAAACATCTCAACTTATAGACAAAAATAGAAGGAATAAAAACATTAAACCGCCTAACTTATGGAGTGTTTAATTTTTGACATTGTCTCCTGTATACATTTTTTTTTCCACTATACCACATAACCTTTGTGAGCTTGTGCTATTTGCCCCTTGGTGTATTTTCGGCCATTTTGACCAAAATATTTGCCCGATGCGACTCATATGTGTTGTATTAGATGCATTTTGTCAATTAGTTGATTTTTTTTTTACAAATAAACACCCCAAACCAGAATTATTCTGCCAAAAAAGATTAGAAATACACTAGTAGGGTGATTGATACAAGCTCACAAATGTTAGAGGGTATAGTGGTGAAAAAATATTCTCCAGAAGACAACTCGCAAATGGCCAATAAATTAGGGATTTGATGTCTTTCTCCCAAAATAGATTTATGTAACTTTAAGCACATGTTAAGAACAAGCTCATTTTTTAAGCTCTTGCAAACGCTCGTTTAGTCAATTAACTCTATTTGCTCCTTTACGCACGATTAACTAATATGCACCATATGTTGAACTAATGCACCTTAAACGTATGTGGCATATCAGCAAATTGTAAACCAATTTTCCAACATTTTCTGCAAATTACTAAAGTGAAACCTCGCTAATCAAAGAATTTAAGATCAAAGACACATATTATAATGATAACAGAGTGATATTGCCCGTCGTCCTCGTGCTCACTTTATCAATCAATCCTAAAAAGAATGATTTTGACTAAAAGAAAAAACTGCCATTACCCAGCTCAAGCGAAGACGATATGTTCTTCAAGACCAGAGCAACAATTTCATCCACCAATAACCAGTACTAGTTCTCACGTAAATTATTTTTAATTAATTTTATGTGTGAAGAATAGATCAATTCACCAGCTAGAGGGTTACTACCACGAACTAGCTAGCTACGCGAAAGTATGAAAAAATTCATGTCAACTCTTCAACTCATCTCTAGAGCATATTTAATATTAGACAATTAAAATGTTATTACATCTGCTCACGTTGTTCCTTTCCATTTCTCTTGCACATAAATTAATTCCCCTATAAATATCCATGAGCAATTCATCCAACATATCGACAGCAATTTGAGCTACATCATATATACTATTCTAGTAATTATATAATTTAAAGATTCAATATTAATTCAATGGCCAATACGCAGGTCATTGGATTAACGTTGGTGTCATGCTTCATCTTGCTGCTTTCGATCAGTTCCGCAGCTCCACTTAAAGTAGGATATTACAAGAAATCGTGCCCCTCGGCTGAAGCCATTGTGAAGAAATATGTGAACAAATTCGTATCACAAAACCCTGGACTCGCTGCTGGTCTAGTGAGGCTGCATTTCCATGATTGCTTTGTCAGGGTACGTAAAAGCGCGCGTCTCCTTCATGATGTAAAAGCGCGCGTCTCTTTGCCTATGATCAACAATATAATAATTAATTGTTTTCTGTTGTTTGTACCATATAGGGTTGTGATGCATCGGTATTGCTGGATGGACCCAACTCAGAGAAGCAGAGCATCCCCAACGTGGGAAGCCTACGAGGTTTTGAGGTCATTGATGCTGCAAAAGCCGAACTAGAGAAACTCTGCCCAGGGATCGTATCTTGTTCCGACATTCTCGCGTTCGCAGCTCGCGATGGCGCCTGTAAGTCAGGATTAATAAACTATCAAGTTCCCTCAGGACGTCGTGATGGCCGTGTTTCCCTAATAAACGAGCCCCTCACAAACCTTCCCGCACCGTTCTTCAACGTCACCCAACTCAGGGACAACTTTGCAAGCAAAGGTTTATCGCTCGACGATATGGTGACCCTCTCCGGCGCTCACTCCTTTGGTGTTTCTAAATGCAGTTCCTTCAACAGCCGCCTCTACCCGACTATAGACCCCACAATGGACCGCAACTACGCAAAGATCTTGAGAAGAATCTGCCCTGCCCCAGTTGTCAATGCCACATCTGCCCCACCAAATCCAACTGTCAATCAAGATTCTCTAACTCCTCTCCGTCTTGACAATAAGTATTACTCGGGTTTGAAGTTGAAACGCGGGCTTTTTACCTCCGATCAGGTGCTTCTTGACAGCAAATTGACGTCTAAAGCGGTGTTGTACAATGCTTTGTTTGGTGATGCCTGGGCCAAAAAGTATGTGGCTGCAACGGTGCGTATGGGAAACATAGAGGTGCTCACTGGTAAACAAGGTGAGATCAGGAAGAACTGCCGCCTTGTCAACTAATTCATCAGCCGTGTCCATATTCGACACGTGGTTTCTGGTCTCTATTTCCTTGTCATGACAATTTCTTTGTCTTGTGTTGTAATCTCTCATTCTTGATTTAATTAATATTTCTTCATTCCGTTTTTGTTGTAATACTCTTGATTCTATTTGTATAACCTTTTTGTTGCTTCTCCTATAAAAATTGACATGTCCTTAAGTCTTTCATGGGTTTCAATGGCTTCTATTCTGCCATCAGGAGTCATCATTCTTATGGTGACTTTCTTACTCAATCTCTCATAGTTGTACTCTGTACTGCTCCAAGAAGAGAACCAAGGAGAGGGCTACTGATAGAGGTTGGGGAATTAATTCCCAGATTTTAGATTTTAGAGGGGCGATGGAAAGAATAAGAAGAACAAGAAGAAAATAAAGAGAAGACGACAATTGCTCGGCAATTCAACAATCAGTATAATCATTCATTAAAATTGTCTAATAATAAACCCTTAGCCTCATATTTATGGGCTAAGTAACAAAACCTACCAAAGCTAGAGTTCTTAATAAAAGCAACAATATAACTTAGAATCCTAAACTTACCAAACTATTAAATCATAACCTAATAATAATTAAAATACTATGAAAGTAATATTTAAATAATATTAAAATAACCCTCTCCGGCGCTCACTCATTTGGTGTTTCTAAATGCAGTTCCTTCAACAGCCGCCTCTACCCGACTATAGACCCCACAATGGACCGCAACTACGCAAAGATCTTGAGAAGAATCTGCCCTGCCCCGGTTGTCAATGCCACATCTGCCCCACCAAATCCAACTGTCAATCAAGATTCTCTAACTCCTCTCCGTCTTGACAACAAGTATTACTCGGGTTTGAAGTTGAAACGCGGGCTTTTTACCTCTGATCAGGTGCTTCTCGACAGCAAATTGACGTCTAAAGCGGTGTTGAACAATGCTCAGTTTGGTGATGCCTGGGCCAAAAAGTATGCAGCCGCAACGGTGCGTATGGGAAACATAGAGGTGCTCACTGGTAAACAAGGTGAGATCAGGAAGAACTGCCGCCTTGTCAACTAATTCATCAGCCTTGTCAACATATAGATCCTTCGGATTCATGGTGTTTCTAATTCCATGTCATGACAATTTATTTATCTTGTCTTGTTTTCTCTCATTCTTGAGTCAATTAATATTTCTTCATTTCTTTCATTGTTGTAATTTATTCTATTTGTATAATCTTTTTGTTGCTTTTCCACCCAAGTAGAAAAGTTTGATAACCCATTGTGTTTAGAATTGCTTGCTTTATCATTTTTATACGGTTCCGAATACCTTGGCTTTTTATGTTATGGAAAGTCAATTTAATTTGATAATAGATCGTGTATTACCGATGAAGTGTGAGATTACAATGATATGAGAACAAATCTATTACAAACTATGTCTCATTACACTAATGCTAGCTATAGGTAGACTTTAGTCCGGAACAACTCAGAGTAACGCTAAGACGCTTCACATGATGTCGAAGGAGAAGATATATTGAATCTAGGAGGATATCGAATATCTTTTATGTCAGGGATGAGGCTGATACCGAGTGTATTGCCATATCAGGGGTAGGTATGTCGAAGGTCTATATCGGGGGAGTATATCGAAGGATATGTTGGATATCGTATGTCGGATAGGTGTATCGAAATGTATGTCGGATAGGTATATCGGGTGTGTATATCGAGAGGTGCTCGATATCGAATATGCGAATACGATATGCAGAGACCGCACCCGTAATTCTCGCGTATGGTGTACCATATCAAATATTGACATTCGATGTCGGCACGTATATCGGGGGCCATCCCCGATATACCAGCGTTGGGCCAACTTCTTGTTGGGTTTGGCCCATGTATTTAGGCAGACTAGGGCAATATGGATATTACGCATATCATGTAGTCCCTAGTTTAGGAGTTATCGTTGTAAACGATAATTCGTAAACTAAATCAAATTTGTAATACTAGTACCTCTTGTCCTCCAGTTCAAATGTATGAGCTCGGATACATGGATTTTACTAAGTACAATGGCAGACACGCAATATAATTTTCGTAGCGCGAGGTATGCATTTGAATTATAATCGAGATCCCTTTGTGTGCGCGGTTTTGTCTTGGAACACAGTATCAAAATTATTTCGAAAGTCATTTATATCGAATATTTTTGAATATTGAGTTTCTGATATCGAATCTTAATTTAGTTAGAAGATAGAGGAAAGTCAATTATTTCGATAGCTCGATGTCTATAAATAGGCAATGAGAGGAGAGAGAAAAGTCAATTATCTTTTAGTGAACGCGTACCTCTTCCGACAATGGTATATCGAGTATTTTCGATATAGCTATCAATATAGCCTTTCCATATATTCTTTTGATTTACTCTTTCAATTTGTGTCCTGATATTGGTTTTTATCTCAGGAATTCCGATATAAATGACAATCATTTTCGATATTCTCAAACATATATTGAAAATTCGTATTTTTTAGCTTCTTTTACGACAATTACTCCATTTGATTGAGTTGGCTAACCTTTGAGTTTTGTTTGTCAGATTTTTATTACCTGAATTCGTCGAGCCTTAAAAGTTTATTAATTTCGCCAGCATTAACGATTTTGTGAGATGGTAATGACTGGAGCAAGAGATGTTGACATGTCACATGACAATGCTACCTTTGTTCATGGGGTAGAACGTGATGATGATGGTGGTCACTAGCAGTATCCTTTCGGTCTTACATCCTCTGCACTCTCAGTTGAGATGATGGATTTGGACACGATGGGGAAAGAATGAGCATTTCTATGTTCAAGGGAGAACTGTTGGGAGTTCAGTGACCTTCCAGAGAGGTGCTCAAAGAAGAAAAAGATTGCGTGACCCGCATTTTTAGGTGCGCCGGTGTGAGCTGCTGGTATCCTTGACCACCTGGTTGAGCATGAATATGATCACCCCACACTTGTGCAAGAAGAAGTACTTCGGGCTGGTGGTCTGTCTCCAAATATAATGGCCCTGGCCCTTACAACCTTACTACATCTCCGATGCGCTCTGAGTTGTTCTTTTTGTATGCTCTATTATAAATAGTTCATAAGACTCGCGGGTGAGAGGATTAGCGCATGAAGGCAAAGACAACTGACGTGTCTCAAGGCGAGTTAAGCTCACAAGGTGGGGTTGGTGTGCCCCACTAAGGTGGAGCCACCGAGGTTCAAGTCAAAATCCAGCTTGCGAAACCCATGGCAGAACCCCTACCACAACAAAAACGAAATGGGTTACTTATGCTAGAGCGGCTGCTAATCCTCACGTGTCTTGTGGGAGAACTGACCCAGCTGGAGTTACTGCTACAGATTAAGGAAGCGCAGATGGTCGTCGATCTGGAGGCAATGGGAATTTACGACTTCGTTTAAGTAGCTAAGGTCGTGGCTGAAAGGGACAAAGCCCTAAGCGTTCTTTCCGATTGTGAAAGTAACCTCTAGATTTTCTGGGTGAGAATGAAAAATGGACGGCCGCACTGAATCAAGCCAATGACATAGTGGCCTTTGAGACGAAGAAAAAAGAGGCTGTAGAGGCAGAACTCCGACGCGTTAAGACAGAGCTCGCGCAAGCTCAGAGGGTCGTACGTTTTGTGGTAATGTCTTTTTTGCGTGTATCCAAGGTGTTTTATACATTGGATATTTATTAATAATCTTCTATTTTTGTCCATTAGGAACCCACACTAGAGCAACTATTGAGCATAGTGAAGGGCTTCCTCCTGAGCAAGACCTACAAAGACATATGTGTCGAACGAGGATTCTAGGACCCAGTGGAGGAAAATGATGCGATTGTTGGTCAAGCTAATTTGCTGAATGGGTTTACAGAAGGATTTGATACCAAGCAGCTTGATCCGTTGCTCAGACCGGATGTGGAAATCCCTGAAGAGTCTGAGTGTGATGATGACAAGGAAGATTCATGCCCAGATGATTATGCTGATATCCTGAAGCAGAGAAGTCTGGTACTGATTCATACCAAGAGTGCCCCTAAGTATACCCTCTTGAAATCATATTTGTACTTGTTGATTTGTCTGTTTCACGGATATACTCTGTGATAATGGTCTCGTTTCTGTAATTAGTCGTTCTACAAAATATTGAATAATCGCTTGTATGACTATGCATTTGTATTGTTCCCTTTCAATTGAAGAAGCGTATTTCTTTACTATGTTTTATATCTATCGTCGTGACATACTTTATGCGTATGTCCGTATATAGGTGGGTACACACAAGCCCGAGCACTTTTCCTTTGCAATGACGGACATAAATTTTCTTTGTCGTCGATCTTCTTCCTCTCTTTATCTCAATGGATAAAGGGTTTGCTTCTTTTTCTTTTCTTTTCTCCTCCCTATCTAGGCAGATAGAACATCTTTTTCCTTTTCTCTTGTCCTCCTTATCTCGTTGGATATGGGATCTTTTTTCTTTTCTTTTTTCCTCCTTATCTCGTTGGATAAGGAATCTTTTTCTTTTCTTTTGTCCTACTTATCTCGTCGGACATGGAATATAATTTCTTTTCTTTTGTCCTCCTTATCTCGTTGGATATGAGATCTTTTTCTTTCCTTTTGTCCTCCTTATCTCGAGGGATAAGGGATATTTAACCCGTTAAGGTTTATTTCTACCTTACCCCATAGGGTATGAGTTACTTTATCCGGTAAGGTGTATTTATGCCTTACCCCGCAGGATAGGAGATAGTTTACCCGTTAAGGTATATTTCTGCCTTACCCCGTAGGATAGGAGATAGTTTACCCGTTAAGGTATATCTCTGCCTTACCCCGTAGGATAGGAGATAGTTTACTCATTAAGGTATATTTATGTCTTACCCCATAGGATAGAAGATACCATACCCGTTAAGGTATATTTTTGCCTTACCCTGTAGGATAGAAGATACTTTACCCATTAAGGTGTATTTCTGCTTTACCCCGTAGGATACGTCTTCTCCTGCAATCACATTTATTATATGGAAGAGAGAGATATATAACATGAAAATATTGGATCGTGGATTGGCACAACAACTTTGAGAGTTAAGCTGGAATTGCCTTAACTCTATTGTAATCTTCTTGACCAAAGTAAAGTGCAGTGGAATAAAAACACAAGAGGATAATTTTTAAGAAGTTTTCAATATTATTAAAAACTTCCGAGCCTTATGCCAAATAACCATAAAGGTTTTAACAAAACGTTCCTCACAACAATTCACTCACGCTCTTTGTTGATCGGACTCAACGAAGCAGACAAGTACGAACTACTTAACTTCTATGAACCAGACTTAAATAGTTGATACAAAAACTTTGCAAAAGCAAGACAAAGACAATACAAATAATGACAAATCTCTCGAATTGTTCTGCACGATTGTCTTGTCTTCATCTTGATGAACTTCACATCTTTTATAGATTTCTTGAAACTTGCACGCCAAGATGTGTTGTTCACAGTTTTGGTAACTCTTGTTGTTTCCTTGTTAAAATTTGCCTTCTTTGTGAACTTCAAATCTTTCCTGAGAATGTGTTTCCATTGTTACCGATTTAACAAGGTAACACATCTTCTTCAATTCACGGAATCCTGGAAAGAATCGCGTCGCAGAGAACATCTCGCTTGTTTCCTTATTTTGAAACTGTGTTGTGTTGACTAATTCAACTTAGCTTGAATTATGGAAACTTCAAGTAAGGAATCTTCCATAGCTCTTCCTTATGCTTAAGATACCTTCCTGGACATAAACATAAACAACTAAAACCGTGGAACTTGATTAATATGTGAATAAAGGCAAAACTTAAATTTGGCAACTAAATAACAATTTTCACACAGACTCTCGGCTTTCAATGTTATCCACAATGTTAACCCAACATCGTCTAACATTGCATCGTCTAACATTGATTCCAGAAAGCCCTGCACTTTCAATCTCCCCCTTTTTGCCTTTCTTCACAAAACCAACACCTGTTCCAATCAAGTCTTATATCCAGAAAGTTATAATCAACAAGAAACACATTAAACTACTAAATTGCTCCCCCTCAATACAAGCTAACATATTCAAAATTAAATTAACAAAGACAAGCATTAAGGTCATCACTACATCCACATATATACATATGTTTAGACCCCAACATTCATCAATGTTGCCTCAACATTGAAACCAGTGAGTTTTCTGCACAAAAGGTTAACTAGACAAGTAGTTCAAAATGCACTTTCATAAGTAGTAGCAGTTAGAGCAGTTCACCAGTAGTACTTAGAGTTACATGCCATAGCTAAATATCAAGGACGTGTCCCTTGATCAAATAAAACCAATTAGAGATTAATGTACCAGCAGTTCAAAGATATTAGCAGTTCATAAGAAACAAACCAAAAACTAGAAGACTAAAATTTAAAATTGGAAATTTAAAATTTGAACTACTCTCCCCATTTTTGTGTAGAAGGGAGTTTCTCCAAGTTTTTCACCATGTCCTCCAGCTCTTTGAGGTGTTCCTTTCTCTCCTCGATCTCTCTCTGAGTATCAGCAATCTGCCCCCTGTACCAGTTCAGCATATGATCCACAAAAGTAGAGGTTATGACCATGCAGTCTTCTTCTTTAGACATTGGCACTGAAGTTCCAGTAAACTCCTAAGCCTTCTTCTTTTCAACCCTTGGTCTCACCACTCCTTTTGGGTTCCATGGAAGGTCTCTCACTCTTGATCCAGACAAGTAGCTTGGGAGAATTGTTAGTTCAGAATCATTCTTCCTCCAGCCCACAGTCACACTTGTCTTCAATCCTTGCTTGCTAAGGATTTTGCAGATCAGTGAGGGAAAAGGCAACATGCCATTCTTCATTCCAGCAACTTCAGACATAGACTTCACAATCCTCTCCCCCATGTTCACAGCTAGCCCATTCTTGATATTGACCTGCGACTGTGCACAATGTTGGGATAACATTCGATAACATTCAAAACCGAAGGTGGAGGTACAGGCTTCACCAAGGCAAATTCATGTGAGAGCTTGAGATACATCCAAAAATACATCTGATTCTTAACCAATATAGCAAGTGAGTACCTCAGACATATTGTTCAGATCAAAATCATGAGTAAGCAACATAGATAACAAGAAACACACAGAGATAAGCAGTTATGAATTCAAGGAAAAATTCACTTCCACAGCATAGAAAGTCATAGAAAAGTGTGTCACCTGCAGTATATCGCCCAAGTTGTATGCCTCAACACATGAATTATAAATTATACTCCCCCTAAGCCTAGAGCGACACAACTCAACAACAAGAAAGAAACAATGCAGTTCTACATGAATGCAACAATGTAATGTCAAATAGGCAGATGGTAAACACAAATGAAAAACTCCTCAAACAAGCACAACACACATCTCTTAATAATCTTTATCATTTTCATAACTCATCTGACCAAAAAACTGAAGGTTTCTAAACACAAAGCTAATGTCACTACTGAATGAGGGCAGCCTGAACTCCACACACCCCAGTAACAACATTAACAGCAACAAGTTAGGAAAGTACAACGGCTTTGAATGTTGGCAATTCATTTATCATGCACCCCAACACCCCAATTCCTTATGCATACTTGTTTACCAACATGCATTCAAGAGAATCACCAAGTGATCAATGCTACTAAATGTAAGAAATCTAAACCTCAAACACTCTAGTAGAAAAGATCACCCTCATGTGTTCCTTGGCCAAACAAACAGAAACATGTAAATAAGTATAATTGAGTAACAATGAAGCTGTCAACATCATGCACCCCAGCTTCTCCACATGTCATGTACACCTTCCATATGAATAAGACACAACTGAATAGACATCAAAGTAGTGAACTTTGTGTACCCCAGCTTCTTCATATGTTAGGCAATCACAACCTCAGACAACAGAAGAGTTTTATTACTTTTTCAAAACAAAGATGTGAAGCTGATAGCTAGAAAGAGTTGTTAATCAAAGAGTTCAACCACACAAACCAAATATGACAAAACACAGATGAAATGAGACTCACAAGGAAATGAATTCAACAAAGGAAAACAACAGAGTACCTACTACACCACAACCAATATACCAGTGCTAGACAATGGTGTTATGTCAACACTGGTTCCCTCAACATTTTCACATATTGCACATGCCAAGAGATTTCCTCAAACTGAAGAATCTCTCACTATCTAAAGGTTTTGTAAACATGTCAGCAAGCTGATTTGTTGTCTCAATATGTTCAATGTTGATCACTTTGTCATCTACCATATCTCTTAGGAAATGATGTCTTATGCCTATATGCTTAGTTCTAGAATGTTGGACAGGATTCCTAGAGATACTTATGGCACTTAGATTGTCACAGAACATGAGAAGTGTATCACTATCTAGCCCATAATCTGAAAGCATGTGTTTAAGCCACACAAGTTGGGTAACACAGCTGCCAGCTGCTACATATTCTGATTCAGCAGTTGATAATAAAACACAGTTCTGCTTCTTGCTATACCAGGAGACCAAATTATTCCCCAAATAAAAACAGCCCCCACTTGTGGATTTCCTGTCATCCACATCACCTGCCCAGTCAGAGTCACTGAAACCAACCAAGTTAGTGTTACTGTCATAAGAATACCAAATTCCTAAAGGTGAAGTTCCAGAGATATATCTAAGAATTCTCTTCACAGCAATCAAGTGAGATTGCCTTGGCTCAGCTTGGTACCTAGCACAAACACATACTGAAAACATGATGTCAGGTCTAGAGGCAGAGAGATATAGCAAACTACCAATCATGGATCTGTACAATGTTGGATCAACATTGCTGCCAATGCCATCTTTTGTTATCTTCACTGAAGAGGACATAGGAGTTTTGCAAGGCTTAGACTCTTGTAGCTCAAATCTCTTCACCAGATTCCTTGCATACTTCTCCTGGTTCAGGAAGATACCATTCTCCAGCTGATTAACTTGTAGTCCCAGAAAGTAGTTGAGCTCACCAGTCATGCTCATCTCAAATGTCCCTGTCATAGACTCAACAAACTTGTCTAAGGTAGACTTGTTAGTAGAGCCAAATACAATATCATCCACATAAATTTGAGCAATGCATATATCAGAGCTTTTTCTAAGGACAAACAAAGTTCTATCTCCATCTCCTCTATTGAAACCTAGGCCTAACAGAAAATCAGTTAGCCTCTCATACCAAGCTCTAGGAGCCTGTTTTAAGCCATACAAAGCCTTCTAAAGTTTGTACACATGGCCAGGATGTTTAGGGTCAGCAAAACCTTTAGGTTGTTCTACATAAACCTCTTTGTCAATTAAACCATTCAGAAAGACACCTTTAACATCCAT
Organism: Linaria vulgaris; assembly: GCA_948329865.1. Classification (NCBI taxonomy): domain Eukaryota; kingdom Viridiplantae; phylum Streptophyta; class Magnoliopsida; order Lamiales; family Plantaginaceae; genus Linaria; species Linaria vulgaris. Next base: position 84,195,966 of record OX415253.1, read on the forward strand.
TTGGTAAAGTTTAATCCTAAGACAACAAGCAATAGCAAGAAGTAATCTAATTGATTCAATCCTAGCTACAGGAGCAAAAGTCTCATCAAAATCTATACCTTCTACCTGAGTATAACCTTGTGCAACCAACCTAGCTTTGTTCCTCATAATTACACCATTCTCATCAGTTTTATTTTTGAAAATCCATTTTGTACCTATTACATTCACATGTGATGGCCTAAGCACTAGATTCCAAACTCTGTTTTTGGTGAATTATAAGAGCTCCTCTTGCATGGCATTAATCCAGTAACTATCCTTAAGAGCTTCAGTTACATTCTTAGGTTCAATGGAGGAAACAAAACAAGATGCATTATCAACAGTACATGAAGAAGACATGCAAACACACAACTTAGCCATATCCTTGTAATTGTTGCGTGTTCTAACTCTTTCAGTAATTTGTCAAATTACTTGAGAGGCTGGATGATATCTTTGTATTCTAAGAGGGGGATCTCTTTTGGATACAGGAACCACTTCATCTTCAGAATCTGACAGCACCGATGTTGGCCTAACATTGGGGGTTTCTGGTGTTAAGTCAACATTTGTTCCAGTTTCCAGTTCAGCATCTCCAGCGTCTGTGTTCAATGTTGAGTCCAATGTTGGAGTAACATCAAAAATGACATTCACTGATTCTTGAACATTATGCAATTTTGGATTGTAGACCCTGAAAGCAGCACTATTAGGAGAATATCCAACAAATATACACTTTTCACTTTTGGGATCAAATTTGCTCAAATAATCTCTATCTTTTAGCAAATAGCAGTTAATACCAAATTCATGAAAGTGTGCTACTGTTGGTTTTGAACCCTTCAAGATTTCATAAGGTGTCATAGTAGTACCAGGTCTAAGATAAACTCTATTACTAATATGACATGCAGTATTCAATGCTTTAGCCCAGAGTTTCTTAGATAGGTTTTTAGAATTCAACATAACTCTAGCCATCTCTTGAAGTGTTCTATTCTTCCTCTCAGCAATCCCATTTTGCTGAGGTGTCTTAGGTGCTGAAAACTCATGGAAAATGCCTTTAGATTCACAGAAATTAGCAAAGCTTACATTTTCAAACTCCTTTCCATGGTCAGACCTAATTCTTCCTACAAAAGTACCATAGAAATTCTTGATACTAGCATGCAAAATCTTGAATGTGTTGAATGCCTCTGATTTTTCTTTCAAAAACTTAATCCATGTATATCTTGAAAAATCATCAATAATAACAAAAACATACTTCTTACCATTCAGGCTACTAACCTCAATAGGACCCATGAGATCCATGTGTAGCAAATCAAAGCACTTATTAGTTCTAGGGTTAGTACTCTGTACATGAAGTGGTGGATGGACAACTTTTGTTTGTTTACCTTTCAGGCAGTCTTCACAAACAATTTTACCTGGGCTAGTCAACTTAGGTAGTCCTCTTACAGCCTCTAACTTCTGTAGTTTCTCCAGATTTCTATAGTGCACATGTCCTAACTTCTTGTGCCACATGATAGATTCATCTACCTTGGCATGGTAGCATTCAGCTTCATCTTGAGCAAGATAGCAGTTATCCTTTGATCTTATACCTGTCATGACACGGACATTGTCACTATTAAACACATCACATGAACTTTTATCAAAAGTAACTAGCAAGTTATCATCACAAAGTTGACTTATGCTAATTAAATTTGCTTTCAATCCTTCAACCAACAACACATCCTTGAGTGGTGGAAATCCTTCAACATCCAGTACTCATTTTCCAATGATTTTCCCTTTTGTGTCTCCTCCATAGGTAACTGTTCCAACAGTCAGAGGGATAACCTCTTTCAGGTTGTCAATGTTTCCAGTCTTGTGCCTTGAACACCCACTGTTAAAATACCACTTACCTGCAAGGTTAGAGTAAACAGCAGAAAATACAACATTGCAAACAATTTTAACCTTAGGAGTTTTTAACTTTTCTATCCAAGTTCTACTTTTATGTCCTTCAGCGTTGTTACCTAATGTTGGGATAACATTCAGATCAGAGGTTCTCCTAACATTGGTATTGCAATTAATTACTGTTTTCTTCTCAATCACAATTTTATATTTTTTACAATAAGGCTTAATGTGACCAGGTTGAAAACAATATTGACAGATAAAAGTAGGTTTTTTCACAGTGTTGGAAGGGTTTTCACAACTCAAGTTATTGCCTTCCTTGATAAAACCAGCTTTCAAATAGGCAGAATTATCATCTCCAGAGGGAGGTTTTTCAACATAGCCCAAACCATTTTTACCTTGATTTCCCATACTCACCATTTCTTCAAGTTTAGAAGAAGATGATTTCCATTTGGCAATGGTTTGTTCAGCTTTATCAAATTTTACCTTAACCTCCTTCAGTTCAGTCTCTGTTTTGTCAAGGTCTCTCTCATACAGTTTCAGCATCTTCTTCATGCATCCAATCTCTTCCTTCAAGCTTTTGTTGGTCTTGATGAGTTTGTGATTCTCAAGCCGCAGTTTGTGGTAAATAGACTTCAGGTCTTCAATGATTTCCTCCTGGGACATTTCACCTTCAAAGAAGTATTCTTCATCTAGATCCACTGTGCCATGAAAACAATCAAAGTTAGATTCATCAAAGTAGGACGCAAGATAAGGTTCAGAATCAGAATCATACTCATCCCAATCTGCAAAGAAGGTCTCCTGTTCTGATGTTGGATCCTGAATGTTGGGGTAACATTGAGATCCGAAGCAGTTCAGAGAGTCTTCTGGCGTCCAGTCAATCTGAGTGAGTAGCGCAGCAGTTTGAACCTCTTCTGATTGTTCTTCAGCTTCTCCAGAACTGAAGTCATCTTCATTGAAATCATCTACACAAACCCAATGAGAATTTCCTCTTTTTCTAAGAGTGTTAGCACATTCATTAGCCATATGACCATATCCTTTACATTCATAACATTGAACATCTTTTAACTTATCAGCTTCTAAAGGAGTAGGTTTTGATGGCATGTACTTCACAAACTTAGGAGGTAATTTCTTATAACCTGCAGAATTATTACTAAGATTCTTTTCTTTACCTTTTCCTTTAAAGTTCAGTTTATTGAATTTCTTAGTAATTTTCCCATAGTTTGAAGAAATTAGCTCACACTCATCATCACTTTCATTGTCAAGACTAGATCCTCTTAAAGCAACAACCCTATGTTTGCTAGGTTGTGAGGCAAGCTCCATCTCAAATTCTCTAAGAGTATTCATCAAGACTTGAAACTGTAGATTAGCAAGGTTCCTAGATTCACTCATTGCAATTTTCTTGAGAGTAAATTTAGATGACAGTGTTCTCATAGCTTTATAAACCATTTCTTGATTAGTCATAGCAAAACCTAGGTTTTCACATTGGTTAGCAATATCAAGAATTTTCTCAAAATAACTGTCAACACTTTCATCTTCACTCATCTCAAGTTTTTCAAATTGCAAAAGCAGTTGTCTATATTTAGAGCCTTTAACAGCAGAGTCTCCTTCACAATGTAATTCAAGTATATCCCAAGCATGTTTGGCTTTAGTACAATTCTGGATGAACTTGAACATGTGATGATTAACCCAACTAAAGATAGCATTAAGAGCTTTCTCATTAGAGTTATAGAGACTTACCTCTGCTGATGTCCAGTCTGCTTCTGGTTTTGGAACTAGATCACCTTCACCATCTCTTGGTAATGTTGGAAGAGAGTATCCATTGATCATGGATTGCCAGACTCGAATATCAATAGCTTTGATGTGAGACCTCATCCTGATCTTCCAGTATGCATAATTGGAGCCATCCAAAACTGGAATCATGTTGGCATTAGGATTGACATTGTCCATGGTGTTGTATCACCTCCAAACCACCAGTGTAGTCGGTGTTTAGCTCTGATACCAATTTAAAATATTGGATCGTGGATTGACACAACACCTTTGAGAGTTAAGCTGGAATTGCCTTAACTCTATTGTAATCTTCTTGACCAAAGTAAAGTGCAGCGGAATAAAAACACAAGAAGATAATTTTTAAGAAGTTTTCAATATTATTAAAAACTTCCGAGCCTTAGGCCAAATAACCATAAAGGTTTTAACAAAACATTCCTCACAACAATTCACTCACGCTCTTTGTTGATCGGACTCAACGAAGCAGACAAGTACGAACTACTTAACTTCTATGAACTAGACTTAAATAGTTGATACAAAAACTTCGCAAAAGCAAGACAAAGACAATACAAAGAATGATAAATCTCTCAGATTGTTCTGCACGATTGTCTTGTCTTCATCTTGATGAACTTCACATCTTTTATAGATTTCTTGAAACTTGCACGCCAAGATGTGTTGTTCACAGTTTTGGTAACTCTTGTTGTTTCTTTGTTGAAATTTGCTTTCTTTGTGAACTTCAAATCTTTCCTGAGAATGTGTTTCCATTGTTACCGATTTAACAAGGTAACACATCTTCTTCAATTCACAGAATCCTGGAAAGCATCACGTCGCAGAGAACAGCTCACTTGTTTCCTTATTTTGAAACCGTGTTGTGTTGACTAATTCAACTTAGCTTGAATTATGGAAACTTCGAGTAAGGAATCTTCCATAGCTCTTCCTTATGCTTAAGATACCTTCCTGGACATAAACATAAACAACTAAAACTGTGAAACTTGATTAATATGTGAATAAAGGCAAAACTTAAATTTGGCAACTAAATAACAGTTTTCACACAGACTCTCGGCTTTCAATGTTATCCACAATGTTAACCCAACATCGTCTAACATTGAATCGTCTAACATTGATTCCAGAAAGCCCTGCACTTTCATAACATTCTCAAGATAAATATTATTAACAGATAACGTTCGAGAACTAGGTAAATTCCAACTTGCCTACGTATCCCGTGATAAGGAAACCAGATTCGCGTAGTTCCCTCTATTTTATTTACAGGCCAGCCCACGAGGGGCAATTTACGTAAAAATAAAATATTCAGACATAATAAAAATTTGAAAACTAAAAAGATAACGGAATGGCAACGTTGCCGCTACTCCCCCATCTGTTGGCCTTCATGACCAATGGCCCCTAGTGCTTCACCTTCCTTGATCCTAGGGTGTGTAAACGATGCCACATATGAGAGCCATCCTTCTGTATGATTAGCAACAATATCACCGATTCCTACAGTTGTGGAGAATTTCATTTTCTAGTGGTACGTGGAGAGCACTGCCCGGATTACATTTAAACTCGGCCTCCTAATGGTGATATTGTAGGAAAATGGGTGTTCAACGATTGTATAATTGGACATCAGACTTGTCATAAGGGAACTACCTCAGCTCCCCCGAACCCAACCAATGGGGTTCGAATTTCCTCTATCACATTATGACCCAATGCCATATTTTCTAAAGCGTGTGCAGATATTACTTTGGTGGAACTCTTGTTATCTATAAGGACTTTGTGGACCCCATAATTAACAATATCTAGCTTAACTACAAGCAGGAAGTCAAGTTTACCTGCTTGTATAGCTTCTGGGAAAAGTTGCATCAAGTCCACCCTTGAGAAAGTGATCACTTCATCAGGTAGTTCCTTTAGCTCAAGAAGCCTTGTGAAGCCAACAAATCTGCCCTTATGCATTCCTTGGGTAATCATTTTGCCCCCATTGGTCGAGTCTGCTCTTGTCTAATCATGATGATTATCATGTCCGCTCGGCGCCTCAATGGCCTTGTGTTTGTTTCTGCGAAGGGAGCATGATTTGTCTTTACGGTCTCCTGAGTCCTTAGAATTTCAGACATACTCAACCAATTTCCCTTCGCGAATGAGCCTTTCTATCTCTCTAAGCAAAAAGCTAGGAATATGGCCACTTTAGATTTTCAAACCTTACTAAATACTCTCAAAGAATATGAGATAAATTTAGAACACGAAGGCAGAAGAAATGGCCTAGCATTACAAGCTAAAAGTTTTGAACTAATGAAGATGAAATGAATGACGAAGAAGAAACTTAAGCTTTTATAGCAGTATGGGCAAGAAGCTTGATGAAACTAGTCTCAAAGATTATACTAGCAATTTGCATGTTGCTTTAAAGAATAAACTCCCCACAAATATGGCTAAGTATATCTTCAAGAAACCCAATCCCCATGATATTGAACAACTCATTAAAGTACAATGCTATATATGAAAGGGTTAGGACCATTCGGCTTATGAATGTGCTAACACCCGTAGAACAAAATGGAGCTCTAAATGGGTTGGTATAGATGATGATTATGATGAGACATGTTCTAGAGAGAGTGCTGAAAGAGAGGAACTGAACAATGAAGAAGTCCACATCGTTGCCTTGATCACATGTCTGGAATAGACAGACGTTGTTATGACATAGTGTCAAGTCAACACCCATAATCAGTGTTTGTCCAACAATCTGACATCAACACTAGTTCACGAGATTTTCTTTGTAGATTGGGACAAAAAGAGTAGCTTTGATAACTCTAAATATTTAAATTCTAAATTCAATGAGCTTGATGATTATTCTGACTTTTTAACGCTTGCAAGGCTTTTTAGGTTTGAAAGAAGAGTATTACTTTGAAGGAGAACTCACTCAAGATTAGTTCATTGGAAAACATAAAATAATATATAATGACTTGCTCAAAGAGAAAAACAAGTTTAGTAAATGTGAACGAGCTCTTATTAAAGAAAATGACAACTTGAAGGCGACTATTCTACTGGAGGTTTGCTTGACCAGAAAATATGCAGAAAAGAAAATGAAACATATAAGTTAGAAAATGCTAAACAAACCATTGCTTAATTGGAATACATGTACCTCTGAACTTGATGAACTCTTATGCCTAGGTAATGAATGCATTTTTAGTTTGGGATATCAAAGTCAATTAGGTCATTCACGTGTTTTTGTTTAATCCATTATTCCAATTGATAGAAGTCTAATTTTAAGACAACATGCAATAGCTAGCAGTAATATAATAGATTTTCTATCCTGGCTACAGGTGCAAATGTCTCATCAAAGTCACTGCCTTCTACCTATGTATATCTTTAAGCTACTAACCTAGTTTTGTTTCTTACAATCACACCATCTTCATTGCTTTTGTTCTTGAAAATCCATTTTGTTCCTATGACATTCACATTTGAAGTTCTAGGTACCAAATTCCAAACATTATTCTTGGTGAATTGTAGCTGTTCATCATGCATGGCATTTATCTAGTAACTATCTTCCAAAGCCTTGTTCACACTTTTAGGTATAGAAGACACAAAAAATGAAACATTGTCCATAGTACAAGTGGAGGCCATGCAGACACACAACCTTACCATATCTCTATAGTTCAACCTTTCTTTATTGTGAGTCTTCATGCGTTCTATGATTTCACATATCACCTATGAAGCTAGTTGGTCCTTCTAAATCCTAGCTGATGGATCTCTCCTAGGTTCAACAATAGTGTCAACATCTGAGTTAGATTCTACCGATGTTAGTCTAACATCCGTGCTAGCTGGTGTTAGCTCAACATTAGCTTCTATCTCTAGTTTAGTTTGTCCAGCTCCAACATCCAATGTTGGGCTAACATTCTCAGTTTCTAGTGTTGGACCAACATCAGAAATAGATAAATCTTCAGTACCTACATCAATAGTGAAATAATCAAACACCACATTTACTGATTCTTGAATAGTCTTCAATCTTGGATTGTATACCCTGAAAGAAGTACTATTTGTAGAATAGCCAACAAATATACCTTGTTCACTTTTTGGATGATGATTTGCTCAGATAATCTTTGTCATTCAACAATTATCACTCACATCCAAATTCATGAAAATAAGCAATATTTACTTTCACATCCTTCAAGATTTCATAAGATGTCATATTTGTAACATGTGTAAGGTAAGCCCTATTACTGATATGACCCGCAGTATTCAATGCTTCAGCCTAAAGTCTTTTAGACATATTCTTAACATTAAGCATAACTCTGGCCATTTCTTGAAGAATACTGTTTTTCCTCTCAGCAATGCCATTTTGCTGAGGTATTTTAGGTGCTGAGTACTCATGGAAGATGCCTTTTGCATTATAGAAGTTATCAAAACTTGCATTTTCAAATTATTTTCCATGATCATACCTAATTCTAGACACAAAAGAGACATAAAGAATTTTTATACTAGCACATAAAATCTTGAATTGGTCAAAAGCATTCGACTTTACTTTAAGAAATTTCACTCATGTATACCTAGAGAAATCATCTACAATAACAAAGGCATATTTTTACTATTCAGAATACTGACCTCAATTGGACCCATTAAGTCCATCTGTAGCAGTTCAGAACACTTGTTAGTTGTAGGAGTAGAACTTTGTACCTATAGGGGTGTATGAACAACTCTGGTTTGTTTACCTTTGAGGCAGTCTCCACAGACAAGTTTACCTAGGCTAGTTAGCTTAGGTAGTCCTCTTATATCATCAACATTATGTAGCTTTTCCAAATTCATGTAGTGAACATGCCCTAGTTTCCTGTGCCAGATAACAACTTTATCTATTTTGGCATGGAAACATTCCGCCTCCTCTTGAGCAAGATAGCAATTGTCTTTTGATCTTGTACATGTCATTACAAGGACAATATCGCTATCATATACATCTCAATACACTTTATCAAAAGTAACTAGCAGATCGTCATCACAAGGTTGACTAATGCTAATTAAGCTTGCTTTCAATCCATCAACCAACTGAACAACCTTGAGAGGTGGAAATTCTTAAACATTTAGTACTCCTTTTCCAATAATTCTTCCTTTGGTGGATCCTCCACAGGTGACAGTTCCAACAGTGAGGGGAATCATGTGCTTAAGATTGTCATTGTTTCCAATCATGTGTCTTGAGCATCCACTGTCAAAGTACCGCTTACCTGCAAGGTTAGAGTAAACAGCCGAAAAGACCACATTGCATACAATCTTAATCTTGGGAGATTTTAGCTTTTCAATCCAAGTTCTACATTTCTGTCCAGTTCGTAATGTTGGGCTAACATCAGTGACAGTTGTTAAGTAAACATTAGAAACAATAACTGTTTTCTTTACATTCACTTTTAGAAATTTCTTGCAAAATGATTTAATGTGACCAGGTTGAAAACAGTATTGAAAGATGTAAGTAGTTTTACTTTACTCAGTGTTGATAGGAGCACAACTCATGTTTTTAGTTTCCTTGACAAAACTTGCTTTCAGATAAAATTAGATTAGTGGTAGGTTTCCTTACAAATCCAAGACAATTTTTGCCTTGATCACCCATGCTCAGAACCTCACCAAGTTTAGAAGTGCCTGAGTTCCATTTGGAAATGATCTGACTGTCTTTTTCCAGTTTTGCTTTTACCTCTTTTAATTCAACTTCTCTGTCGTCAGGGTCTCTCTCATACAGTTTCATCATCTTCCTTAAAAAGGCAATCTCATGCTCCTGAGCTTCATTGCTTTTGATGAGTTTATGGTTCTCCCTCAAAAGATTGCAAAAAGTAGATTTTAAGTCATCAATGATTTCCTTCTAGGACATTTCACCTTCAAAGAAGTATTCTTCATCTAGATCAACAGAGCCATGAAAACAATAGAAGTTAGATTCATTACAATTAGACAATGAATCGAAATTGACACAAGAATTATATTCATTCCAATTTCCAAAGAAAATCTCATGTTTTGGTGTTGGATCCTGAATGTTAGAGTAACATTGAGACCCATAACAGTTCTGGGAATCTTTTTTTGTCCAGTTTACTTGAGTGTAGAGCGCAACAGTTTGAATCCCCTTTGAGTTGTGTTCAGTACTTGATCTAGAGTTGAAGTCATCTTCATTAAAAGAATCTACACAAATCCAATGACAATTCCGTCTTGATCAAAGGGTGTTTGCACATTATGTATTAAAATGACCAAATCCTTTGAATTCATAACATTGAACGTCTTTCAGATTTTCACCATCTTGAGGTGTAGTCTTAGATGACATATACTTAATGAATTTATGGGGTAACTTTTTATAACCAATAGGTGTATTACCAAGTTGTTTTTCTTTTTATTTATCTTTGTAGCTCAACCTACTGAATGTTTTGGTAATATTTCCATAGTTTGAAGAAACCAGTTCAATCTCATCATCACTATCACAACTTTCAGAATTAGAACCTATCAAACCAATAGCTTGTTGTCTATTTGTCTTAACAGAATATTCTAGCACATATTCTTTAAGAGTGTTCATCGAAGCCTGAAACTTCATATTGGAAATATATCTTGACTCATTCATGGCAATCCTCTTGAAAGTGAATCTATGTGACCGTGTTCTAAATACTTTATAAACAATAGCTTGATTAGAAATTATAAATCCTAGATTTTGGCATTGATTGGCAATATCAAGCAATTTCTCAAAGTAACTGTCAATACTCTCATCATAACCCATCTCAAGTTTTTCAGAATACCTAAGCAGTTTTCTGTGTTTAGAATCTCTAGTAGTAATATCTCCCACATAATGCAGTTCAAGAATATCCCATGCGGTTTTAGTTGTGGTGCAAGTTTGAATTAATTTAAACATGTGATTATCTACCCAGCTGAAAATAGCATAGAGAGCCTTTTCACTGAAGTTGTAGAGAGCTATGTCATTTTCTGGCTATTCTGACGATCGCGCCCCATGAGCCATGCTCTAATCCGAGTTGGTTTAGTGGTGCCCAGCCACTTTACCCAACCCAGACTAAAGCGCAACTCATAGGAAGGGGTCTCACTTTTTCAGGATCAAAAACCATACATGTTTTATAAAATAAATTTGGATATATGCAGCGGAAGCCTTGGTATTACAAACAATGTGACTATTTTAATGGTTATGCACTAGTGACAAAACATGAATATTCCAAAATGCATGCTTGACCAATTATTCACTTGATCCATGCTGCCATGTTGATTTTATCCTGAGGAATGGAAAGAAGAAATTAGCTATAAGTCTTTAATTACTTAGTGAGATTCATATAAAAGAACCGGCAATGCAAGAATTAACTGTGATTTAATGGATACATTTTGAGGAGTGATCTTACCGGTAGGGACAATTCAACTAGATAATTTGATGTAGCAATGGTACTGGAATTTCGTAGAATAGTTATTGAACTTGTGCTTAATAGTAAACAATTCTAACCTTATGGTTTCTAATATTCTATCTTATACCCCCCGACAAGGAGCGGCCTCGCAAACAAATCAAGAGACATGCTCGAGTACATGTCGATCCAACACGTGAGGTACAACCAACTCCTGACTGCAAGCGGCGTTTAGATAGATGGGTATCAAGCGAAATTACTTAAATCGACAATTCTTACTGCCCGACAATAACTCGACTCAATCCATGGGCCTAACTTCCCAAAGGCGTCCCAATGGGTGTACCGAATAAACAAATAAGCTAGTAAATCGGATAATATCCGTTGCTCCTTGAGCTACATATACCAAACATAGTTCCTTGCTCTTTGCACAGTTCAAGAACCAACAGATGAGATTATAATATTGGGAAATTTTCATGATTATAAATTAATAGGATAAATAATAAATGATTGGATATGATTTAACGATGAGTAAGAAAATCATGTTATGAGATGAGATGCAAAACAAGAATGTGATAAAATATAGGTCGTTCGAGGTTTGATAACGGAGTAATGGCTTTTCTTTCCAAGTTCCTTAGGGCCGAATGCCAAACGAGGCTAGAACAAATTATAAAGGGAACCTCACCTTAACTCGTACGCGGAACCTTGATAGCGTTGATTAGTTCGTCAAATCTTTAACAAATTTAAATAATATTAATCAACTGAAGTTTATAATTCAACACAACAAATATTAGTACTATTTCTTCAATTCAGATATTGGTGAAATTGAGAACGTTCTTGTTAAGAATGCTAGTTACAATGTAAGTCTTCGTAAATAACACATAAGCTTAATTTATGTCATTACACAAAACATGAAATTTATAGATGATGAATTTAAAGAAAAACATATGCTTCAATTGAATATTGAATATCTATTGTTTTAACCACCTTATTTATACCTCAAAATTATATTAAACAAACATCTGTTCAAAGTTATGACTATGAATATTCATGTTAAATTTATTCCGACGACAGGTCACGGTAACGAGTAAAATTTGATTAACTATCCAACTTGATGCATAATCAATCCTTAAAACATAAGAAAACTCGTCTTTTTGGCCTTTAATCAATTCAAAACTTTTAATAACCACACATCAAATAAGTATCATATGAAGTAACACTTTAGAAGGTATAACTTAGTCAATTATTACTTTATTTTAAATAATTAGTTTAAAATGCATATACTTGTGTTATAACTCAAATATAAAGATATAAACACGTGAAATTTATCAAAACATGTTATAAGAAATGTTTATTATGATAAATAATCTTATTTGTTGGTTAGGTCATGAAGTGGCAAGAATAATCTTGTAAGACTTATAAAAATAGTATATTAAACATGATAAATATACTATTTAAATGCTATAAATAAAATCACAAAAATGTTAATTCATGACTTAAATCATAATAATCTAATTATAAATAATACTATATCATGTTCAATTCATGTGTGCGATAAATACTTGAGTTTTGATGGTTATTTAACTTATAAACTAAGAACATAAGGGTTGTGCCAAATAAACTAAAAATCATCGCAATTTTGGTTTTACCTTTGATTGGATGTCCAAATGAACTTGGTTTTCAAATATTTTTATGGTTTATAGTTTCTAGCATCATGAGAGATGTGAAAATCCAAGATTTTGTGAAAACACAAAGATTTGCTAAGCTAAATAATTCTTGCAACATAAGAGTTGTTATCGGATTTATTGACAGCAATTTGCGGTTTATGTATTACGGCCTCCTAGATCATATTATTTGAGTAAGATGTCTTCATACAAAAGATAGAAGACACCAACGAGGGTATATATCCGAAAATTGGTGGTAAAATAATGTTTCTACTATTTGATATGATTTTTCTAAGGTGTAGGGGCAGAATCAGCATTTCCTGTGCAGTAAAAGTTTTTGCGTGTTTTTGGGTAGAAAATAACAAGATAACAATTTGGCAAAATTGTTTTCCAAACGAAAAAACAAAAATGAACAACTCTTATTTCAGGGAAGTTTTGTAGAATCGAATTATTTTGGACTGTATAGAATGTTGAACAATTGTGGTATTTATAGGCGTGAGTAAAAATTTATTCATTACATTTTATGTCCCACCATGATTTTTTATAATAAACCACAAAAAATAGGACTTCAATCATACTCTTAAGGATGTTGTGGCTTACCTCGTCAATTAGTTAATTTGCATATCAAGTCTCTCAATTATTTATAATTAAAATTTAAATAGTTATAACTAGATATTTTTACATACACATTTACTTATTTTTCTAGGTAATTCGATCAACTTGGTTAGTATTTGAAATTGAAATATATGTTTTAGGATTAGAGACATGTAAATATAATAAAAGACTAACTTTTAAGTTCAGGGACTAAAATGCAAATATTTCTAAATATTTAGGGTCAAAATGGAAATTTTCAAAAGTTCAAGGACTAAAGTATAAATTTATGTTCGTCCTAATTTTTGGGGCGTTACAGCTATTGTGCTTTAGGTTTTGGTACCAGATCAACATCTCAATCTCTTAGTAAGTAAGGTTAAGGAATAACCTTTCTAGTACAGATTCTAATGCCCTCAAATCAATAGATTTGATGTCTACTCTAAGTCGAATCTTCCAATATGCATAGTTGTTGGGTCCTTCAAAAACTGGCAGTCTATTGGTATTGGGATTGACGTTGTCCATCTTGTAGTATCAACTCCAAACATCAGTGAATCGGTGCTTGGCTCTGACACCAATTGAAATTGTGAATCGGGATTGATACGTTGTAAGTTCAATGTTAAACTAACACAGCAGAGCCAATGTTACTTTAACTACGATAACATAATATAATGCAACGAAAATAAAACGAATACAATTCTAAGAAGATAATATATTAATATAATCTTCCGAGCCATAGGTGATATGAGCATTTCCCGCATATTGGGTCTGGCCCAAATCAGGCCCATATTAGGTCATATCGGGGATCACTTTCGATATCATATCGGTAATAATCACCGATATGTTACTGTGGTCCCCGGATCCCGAGGTCTATAAATACGCGGCGCCCAGATCCCAAAACAAGCAATCATTATCCCTCAGCTACCACGCATCATATCAAAATACATCCCCGATATCACTTTCGATATCTCCTTCGATATCGAGATTATCTCGTGCACCTCATACACGTCACACCACCTCATCACCGATATCACGTCGGGGGTCATCCTCGATATCACATCGAAGACAATCACCGACGTACATTCGATCTAGTACCGGTTTTCCACTCCCATCTAAGCATCGAGGCGTCGGTTCGAGGTGTTCCGGACCAAGTCTACACGAGATACGTAGTGTAGGCCTGATTTGAGATAGACTCGTTTTATTGCTAGACTATTCACTTGTAACCGACACTCATACATATATATATATATATATATATATAAAACGATCTATCGCCAAATCAGTGGCACCGTCTGTGGGAACCCTATTTCACGGACTGGAACCCTAAGATGCAAGGAAGGAGGACCCGATCTGAATTTAATGGAGTTGTGACTAGGAGCGCCAGGATGGAGGACACGCAACTCCCCCAACACCCAACCGACCAAGAACAGACAGTGGCCCAAGCCGAGATGGAGCTTACTCCAGCACAGAATGAGCCGCGATGAAGGCGCGGGCCCTGGATGCCGCCACGAGCCACAAATGCAGGTCCAACCCTTGTCGCACCAGATACGTCGGAACCCGTGACTGAGGGCCCGACCACTGAGAACCCCGCGGTAGATGTTCCAATGACCGAGGCGCCAGATGCGGAGTTTCCCGGCCCGGAGGAGACGATGCCCGCGGGACGAAGCGCCTTTCACCCCGCCGTCATATCCCCGGAGATGCAAGCGCAGATCAACACTTCAGTAAAAGCGGCGCTGGACTCTACATTGGAGACTTTGCTTCCACGACTGGTGGAGCAAAGGGCAAGGGACATTCGGGCGAGCCCCCCATGAATCCAGGGCAGGTGAGAGAAGAGCAAGGTAATGATATGATGAACATGAGGATACGGGGGACTCCTTCAGAGAGATATCGCCCGCTGCTTATGATAGGGTGGAGAAACGGGATCCCGGGACCCTGGATCAAGAGATAGCGAGAAAGATGGAACGGCTTGACCGCGAGAGGGCGGAAGTAATCTGGAGGATGGAATGCGGTCGCGACTGTGCCGAGATTGCATATTCTAGGAATGAGGATGCAGAAATACTGTGGGTAATATCGAGGAGAATGGAACAGCTAGACCGTGAGAGGGCGGAGTTGACGAGGAAGGTGACTCAGAGTCATGGGAAGGGTCGTAGTAGGACCCATTTTTCGAGAAACCATAATGCGAAGAATCCAGGGTGGAGCCTACATCGGGTACACCAATGCAATCATGCCGGAAGCATACTTGGAGCAGGAGGTTTCTTTCACCAGGAAAGACTTGGAGCAACTTAGTCCGTTGGCATTGACCGCAGGGAAACTAGATTGTCCATTGGTTATCACGATTAATGTGGATGAATATCAAGTGCATAGAGTGTTGGTGGATAGCGGAAGCTCCGCAAACCTGATATTCTCGAAAGCCTATGAGCAGATGGGGATAGCCCCGGACCGGTTAAAGTCGATATCCACCCTGTTGACCGGATTCGGAGGAGCAGAGGTAGTGCCGCTTGGACAAGTTATATTGCCCACCATGATTGGCAGAAGCCCAAGCACTCGGGTGACACCGATAAAATACACAGTTGTCGATATCCCGTTTCCTTACCACGCCATCCTTGGCCGACTGGCACTCAACCAGATCAGGGCAGTGGTCTCTACTTATTATCAGAAGATTAAATTCCCGACGCCTCAGAGAGTTGGTGAGGTTCTGGGTGACCAGATACAGGGATGGATGTGCTATGTGGACTCGCTGAAGCACCCAAGAATCAGAAGGAAGCAGGAAATACAAGTCCCACACCAAGAATACATTCCGCAGACGGAGTAATCACCATGAGGAACAACAAAACAGTATTTGAAATTTCAGTAGTTTTTTAATTTATGCTCGAACAATTGAAACATTGCCCCATCGTGGGTTAGTCTATAAACATAAAACAGGGGGAACTACGCCAGTCTGATTCCCCATTCAACGGGATACGTAGGCGGGTTAGGTTTACCTAGCCCTCGACCGTTATCTCTTATTTTGCCCCTCCGTGGGTCGGCATGTAACTTAAAACAGGGGGAACTACGCCGGTCTGATTCCCCACTCAACGGGATACGTAGGCGGGTTAGGTTTACCTAGCCCTCGACTGTTATCTCTTATTTTGCCCCTTCATGGGTCGGCATGTAACTTAAAACAGGGGAAACTGCACCTGACTGATTCCTATGCAACGAGATACGTAGGCGGGTTGGGTTTACCTAGCCTTCGATCGTTATCCGTTATTACCTTTTTTATTTGTGGCTTGGCGCAATCTCATATTTCATGCAGGGATATGTCCTAAATGGACATTAAAGAAGTGCAAAGAATGGCACAAAGAATTGGGAAATGTTCCCCTAGATATATGTTTAGCACATCGCCCTCTTACAGGTACATGGCTCAAAGGATCGCACATTACTATATCCGAAAAGGACATAGAGAATATTAAAAGGGGGATTCAGGGGGCATTGCCCCAAATTATTCAATATTATCTATTCAAACAGGTACAACAGGTACAAACAAGTACAGCAGGCACGATAGAGCACAATGGAAACACTGTTTCTCGTATAAAACTGATATTCCCAGATTGAGGGAACATCCCGCAGATAACACATGCACATCATTTCATGCTTTCATATTAGCTTATACGTCGAATTTTTTTCTTGTATGTGCTATTTTACAGGGCTTACTGACCAATAGACTCCACGACGACAGAGTCATCAAGGGACATAAACAAAAAGACAAAGAATAGGCTCTTACTCATCAAAGGTAGTGGGTTCCCTGTGATAACGGGATGCGCCCCTACCCACAACAAAGATATCCCATGTGATAACGGGGTCGATCATAAACATTTCAACAGTAGTGGGTTCCCTGTGATCACGGGATGCGCCCTTACCCCCAAGAAAAAATCCCCTGTGATAACGGGGTCAATCAAGAAAAAATCCCCTGTGATAACGGGGTCGATCAAGAAAAAATTCCCTGTGATAACGGGGCCAATCCAAGAAAACAATCCCCCGTGATAACGGGGTCGATCAAGAAACAATTCCATGTGATAATGGGGCCAATCCAAGAGAAAATCCCGTGTGATAACGGGGTCGATCCAAGAAAAAAATCCCCTGTGATAACGGGGTCGATCCAGAAGAATTCCCTATGATAACGGGGCCAATCCAAGAACCCATAAAATTACGCTAGGTGAAGAGCCTATTGGGTGAAAATCCCATAAATCAAGTTAGGTGAAGAGCCTATTGGGTGGAAATCCCATAAAATTACGCTAGGTGAAGAGCCTATTAGGTGAAAATCCCATAAATCAAGCTAGGTGAAGAGCCTAGGGGTGGGTAATCGTACCCAAAATGCGGGTACCCTAACCGCCCCGATCGGGTTTTACCCGAATTTCGGGTAGTAATACCCTACCCGTACCCGAATTTTCGGGTACCCTAACCGAATAGGGTATTTCGGGTACAGGTTCGGGTAGGAATTCTGAAAAATTTCGGGTACCCGGGTACCCGAATAAAAAATACATATATATTTTTTTTCCTTTTTTTTTCTTTCTTTTCTTTTTCTTTCCTTTTCTTTTTCCTTCTCTTTCTCTCTTCTTTCACTCTCTGTCTCACGTCTCATTCTCTCTCTCAGTTCACTCTATTCTTTTTTTCAAATCTCACTCTCACTACTCACAACCGCCCTTTCGACTCCGCCTCCGCGCCGCGACGCTCGAAGGCTTCCTCTCTCTCCCTCTCAACCGGCGGTACGAAGCTCCCTCTCCCTCTCCCACTCAACCGACGGCGGCGACTCTCCCTCTCCCTCTCAAAATCGAAAACGTGGTATTGTGGTATTCAGACTTACAAGCACAATATCCACATCCTAAACCAAACTAAACCAGACTTACAAGCACAATATTATTCATTTTTGCAGTTGGCTTAATGTTAGATTCCTAAAGTTGGTACTTGAGAATCAGATGACGTATATTGTGGAACAAAGGCAGAAAAAAGAAAATGCATTAGAGGGTCCATTCTCATGAATATCATTGGATCTTCTTTTCTTTATGTCCCCTTTTAATTCTTTTCTTACCAGATACCCGACAAAAGCTGGTGCAGAAGAAGAAAAATGAGCATAATTCTGAGGAGACGTCACCGGATAATCTTAAAAGTAGCTGAACTCTTAAACTATGTACTGGACACCATTCGGGTACCCCAAACCCGAAGTTTGGGGTACCCGAAAATTTGGGGTACCCGATTCCATCCGGGTACCCCCCAAATATAATAGGGTATCGGGTAGGGGTTTTACCCTACCCGAAAATACGGGTACCCTACCCGAAAGAATGGGCACCCTACCGGAATCTACGATTACCCACCCCTAGAAGAGCCTATTGGGCGGAAATCCCATAAAATTACGCTAGGTGAAGAGCCTATTGGGTGAAAATCCCATAAATCAAGCTAGGTGAAGAGCCTATTGGGTGGAAATCCCATAAAATTACGCTAGGTGAAGAGCCTATTGGGTGAAAATCCCATAAGTCAAGCTAGGTGAAGAGCCTATCGGGTGGAAATCCCATAAAATTACGCTAGGTGAAGAGCCTATTGGGTGAAAATCCCATAAATCAAGCTAGGTGAAGAGCCTCTTGGGTGGAAATCCCATAAATTACGCTAGGTGAAGAGCGTATTGGGTGAAAATCCCATAAATCTCATCAAATACGAGAACGAAATGAATGTAGAATCAGACATCGAAATACTGCATACTCTATCATCATGACAATAAAGATCAACAAGCTATCAGACAACAAGGCCACGAAGAGTCACAGATTATGAAGATAACAGAGAAATAAATATTCAGTTACAGAACCACGAATGAGAAATAATACAGAAAGGGATAAATTCAAGTTACAAAGAGGGCAACAAATAGCTACTCCTACAGGTACCCTTTAGTCTTCTTCTCAACGGCCTCGGAAAACACGTCAGGGTCGGCCGCACCCTCCTCCACCTCGTCTAGCCCACCAATCGGCAGGTCGTGATGATCGTGCCTTGGGTTCAACCCACTCAATTCGAGGGAGTCCTTGAAACCATCATTTTTCAATACCTGCCCTACGCAAGCATGAAATGCTACCTCAAACTAAGTATCGGAAGCTCGAGCTTTCCATAAACTTCTCCGCTCCAACCCAGAGGAGATCGGGGCGAGGTTCCTACAAAATGAACTCTATTAAATACAAAAGAAAAAGCAAAAGCAGATATCATAAACAAGATATATACCAAATCCAAGGGAGCTAATTTGGCAGTGGAGAGCTCCAACGAGAGACGTTCGTTAGCAGCCTTCATCACCAACACCTAAGCCTTCAGTCTCTCCAGCTCCTTGTCAGCCGCAAGTTCACGCTCCTTGCCGTGGTCAATCTCAGTCACTAAGGTTTTGAAATTGCTCTGCAGCAAATTATACTCCTCCCGGAGCTTGCGACATGTCTTCAGCGCATCCTCTTTCTCAGCCTCCAACTTCTCTACCACCATGGGATTGAACTCCCCCATCCTTAAGATATCAGCCTCGAGATCGGCAGCACAGCATCAGGGTCACCCTTGGACTCGCGAATGGTCTTCAGACACGAGACCGCGAGCTTTGCCGTTTGCACAAGACGATATGTAACATGATGTCAACCAATCAAAATAAAATCAATCAAAGTTGTGTTAAGATACGTACACTCTAAAACAAGTGAGTGTTGCGGCGTATATTCTGGGCCCGCTCGAACTCGGTGAGCACCCGCACGTTTGCGAGAGGAGGAAAAGCCCGCATCATTCCCCATACAGCATCTGCTTCAGGGAATTCTACTCGCTTGGAGGACTTGACTACACCCGCCTTCCAGGGGCCCGAACTCAAAGATTGGTGGACATTATGGACAGACCCCTCATGATACCTTTTATTACCCGATACCTTAGCAGGGTCAACGACAGGCTTCCTAATCAGGATTCCAGGAAAGATAGGGGTAAAGCCCCCCAACATCAAGGGCTCCTGCAGCGGCCCCATACCCTTGTCAGTCGTACTTGAAGCAGTCGCCTCTCCCTTGCCGCTAGCAAGGTTCGGGCTTGAAGAACCCGAGCGCACGGTAAAAGGCGCATCCACCGAATCACCCAACTTGACAGGGATATTCGATTCTGAACCTTCAATGTTCTCGGTCAAAGGATTGTAGGTCATCGACTCGGAACGTGGAGCTACATACTCACCAGAGGGCGACCTAGCAACTGGTCTCTCCGTCGACACAGTTCCATCAGGCGGATGGACAGCCTCTTTCTGTTTCGAGGCCAACACCTCAAAGAGGGTGGCCACGCCATCCAGGCCGCCCACCACATCAAGGATGTTCTGGCTAAGGGACTCAAACGTTGCAGGAACATTGTTAAAACGTTCTTCATTAAGACGTTCATGCACTACAGTGCTAGGAGGAGGTTGCTCGACTCCCGGCGCCTCTGCCAGAAACTCAACGGCTGCATTATTCAGGTTAAAGCTAGACGCGGACCCTATTTCGGGCACCACCACGGCCGCTGCGGTTTCAGCAGCCTTCTGACATCACGATCGGCTTGAAGCTTACGCATCAATTGTCTGAAACCCATGCTGACGGTATATCTCAAAAAGTAAAATGTACCTGCAGAATACGCGGAAGACCAGCATGAGAAAATAATAATAAATCAAGTACAACGGCGAGATCGAAATACATATCGAGGAATATATCGAATATAATTACCGATATAAATACCGATGTGGCTACGCTAACGACAGAGAAGACACATAAAACTATGACTTCAAAGTCTCTTACAAGCCCTACTTATAGGAGGAAGCTTTAACTACATTGAAAGACACATTCGACATCATATCGAATATGAGTTTCGACATAATATCGACGATAAAGCCCTATATGCCATCCTATTGTGCAAGAAAGCCTCGAAAATGCAACAATTGCACCGGCGGCCCCATCGCAATTTTCAAAAGGAAATCCCCATAGTTATGAGAAATTCAACTCCAGAGAACACATAATTCAAACGAGGAAATCAAACTATGCGCCCACTGTATTATGGCATATTTGATCTCCGTCATTTGAACTGGCGGGACGGAGGGCACAGGTAACCCAGAAATTTAAAATTAAATTTGTGAATTCTTATCTCTAAGACAAGAATCCCCAAATTGGGGAACTACATGATATGGGCATTTCCCGCATATTGGGCCAGGCCCAAATCAGGCACATATTAGCCCATATCGGAGATCACTTTCGATATCATATCAGTAATAATCACCGATATGTTACTGTGGTCCCCGGATCCCGAGGTCTATAAATACGCGGCACCCGGATCCCAAAACAAGCAATTATTATCCCTCAGCTACCATGCATCATATCGAAATACATCCCCGATATCACTTTCGATATCTCCTTCGATATCGGGATTATCTCGTGCACCTCAGACACGTCACACCACCTCATCACCGATATCACGTGGGGGGTCATCCTCGATATCACATCGAAGACAATCACCGACGTACATTCGATCTAGTACCGGTTTTCCACTCCCATCCAAGCATCGAGGCGTCGGTTCGATGTGTTCCGGACCAAGTCTACACGAGATACGTAGTGTAGGCCTGATTTGAGATAGACTCGTTGTATTTCTAGACTATTCACTTGTAACCGACACTCATATATATATATATATATATATATATATATATATATATATAAAACGATCTATCGCCAAATCAATAGGCAAAATAACCACAAGGGTTTCAACAAAGATGTTTCTCACAATTCTCAAGCTCCTCACTCTTTAATTGATTGAACCCAACTAAGCAAACAAGAGTTCTCTCCTTAAATCTAAACCTAGACTTAACTCGACAATTAACAAACTTTGCAAAAGCAAGACAATACTCAACAACTAAGAATCTAATCTCTCAGATTTATTAGCTCTTGTCTCTTCTTTGGGTTAATGTACTTCACACCTATATATAGGTTCTTGACTTTATCTTTAAGATGTGTTGTACACGCTTTTGGTAATTATTCAAGTTTTCTAGTTGAACTCTTCTTCTAAGATCTCGCACTTCTTCTCGAATAAAAGTTTTTTTGTTAGTGATCTAACTAAGGAAAGACTTCTTATTCTCTTCAGATCTTATCTTGGATGTTTTCTTGTTGTGCTCAAACTCCACTTCTTTCCTTTTTCTCCAATTGTGTGCAGTTGAATTCTTCAATACTCTAATTAAAGAAACTTCAACGATCAACCTATGTTAAGTTTGGTTCCTGGACAATAATCAAAGACAACTACAATTGTGGAACTTGATTAGTTAGTGAATAAAGGCAAAACAATAATTCAAAGATTAAAAACTGTAATGTTAGAAAGTTTATGTTCCCGATGTTATACTAACATTAAGATCACACAATGTTATTTTAACATCGTAATAACACTTTGTAGTTTTAGAACGGTCCAACTAGAAAATGGGTGCATCCTTCCCATAGTGCTAACTAGTATGGCTCCCTCCATGCTTAATGGTCATACTGTGGTTGCTTTTACACCTCAATAAAGCCTCATACTCCTCTCAACAAAGTGTTTTTTGAGCAGTTCCCCGAATTTTAAGCAAGCACAAGATTAACAATTATGGCTTCTAACAGTGAAGCACGTGCACATTACTCTTGGTGATTATCTCAAATTTAAGTATTTTAATAATAATAAGAGATCACGGATGCGAGGATCGATTGTAAAAAAACTTTGGAACAATGATGACTAGAATCCTACTTATAAGGGATATGTTGGTAACTTGAAATCTCCACGTACAATCTTAAAATAAAATAAAATAAAATAAAAAATTTCTATTCCTCAAAACTGTCAATGCCTTTTCTTACTCAATGACTCATAACGAGTCCATGTGAAAGCAAAAATCAAGTCAAACCAAGTGAAAGAACACCTCTCAAGGCCTTGAATGCATCCTAAGGTACTAAACACCTTGTAGAGCACTAAACTAGTTTTAGAGCACTAAACACATGCTACGACATTGAACGCCTCTCAAGGCATTGAACCTCTCACTATACTAAATTCCTCTCAAGGCATTGAACATCTCTTGAGGTAAAAGACACCTCTTGAGGCACTGAGCGCCTTTGACGATACTAAACGCCTTTCAAGGCACTAAATGCCTATTAAGGCACTAAAAGTGACATAGGGCAAAAAAAGCCGATGACGGCACTAAAAGCCTATCAAGGCACTGAACACCTCTTAAAACACTACATGCCTTTCATGAAACTAGACATCTCTTAAGGCACTCAATGCCTCTCAAGGCATTAAATGTAACTCAAGGCGTTGGATGTCTCTCAATGTAAAATTCAAAAATTCAATGATCCTACTAACCCTCAAGAGTGCTTCATGATCATTCAAGACCTTTGGGTCCAACTAACCATTAATTCTTTAAGATCAAGCCTCAAGGGTCCAGCTAATCCCTAAGAATATTACTATGTCCCATAATATGTTTCTTCCTCTACAATGGATAAGCAATATTAAGGATGCAAAGTTGGTCCATCAAATTAATGCACAATGACTAACTCTTACGGTGGCGCATGCATAAGAAAATCCCATCCATCGAACTCCTCACGGGTAAAGTATTGAAGACTTAGACTTTCCAAAGTCACATAAAGACATAGTTTTTTTGAAGCTCGATGAAGACTTGGCTTCCCTAAATCTCAATTACTAAAGAGTTAGTTTTTCTTAAGTTAAGAAGATTTAGGTTTAACATACCACAAGAACTGACGACATAGCTCCCCAATGTTCAATAAAACTTAGCTTTCTCATGGCTCAAGAAGATTTGGATTTTCTAAACCTCATCCAATAAAGACCTAGCTTGTTGAAAAGCTACAATACTTAAGAGAAGCTACTTCCTAATGTATTTTCCATCAAATAACATACAAGTTCATCAGTTAAGGAATGGAAGTATGCGTAAAAGAGCTGGCGCATAGGAATGATATTTCTATTTTGATCTCACTGTCAAGAAGGCTTATACCATTACGCTCACGAGCATAATCTTAGCTTGAGCCTACCTTTGTCGGGGCATTAAATCAAAGCTCGAAGGTTGTTTTCGAGGAGCTGGGCAGAAGGAAAATCGTCTCTTAGCTAAAGGTAAAAGGAGAAAGGGAATTTTTTTGTAATAGAGAAACAGACCAGTCGGGGATTAAAAGGCTTGCTTGAGCGATGCACTAGGAGAACCATAGAACGGAGAGTGACTAGCACTCTCAATACCTTATTTGAGCTTTGTTTTTTAAAGGGATTTTGTGGAGCAGCCTTTTTTATATTGAATTCCTACTGATAAGCCTTTTTTCAACTAGACAAAAGTCACTTCGATAGACTAGACTACAGTAAGGGCGAGCAGCCCTTTTAGCAATAGCAAAAAAGAAGGATGAGCATGACAGAGTTTGGAAAGAAGAAACTTGTCCTTTTTGAAGACTACGAGCTTTGGCTACTGTCACTATTGACCAACAATCGGAATATTTTGAATTATTGGATTGAATGGTACCCTAATCCAGAGCTTTATTTCCGGGTTGTCAGTGTATCGACCCAGTGAATGAACCAGCTTCACTTCAAACACCCGCAATAGCTTTCTTTTGCACATTAATGAATGGCTGGAGGAGTTCATCGATTTCTTTTCATTTCATTGTTCTCGGCATATTTTTGCAAGTGATACTCTTTCGCGCAACATATTTTTGTCATATCATGAGGGCTTTAGATTCATAATGTTCTCAATCAGAAATGAGCAATGACAACCACGAGGCAGGCTTGGAAGCATCCATCTTTTGACGAAAGCATAATAACTCACTGGTCTAGCTCCATGACACAAAAAATTCTGCCAATTCAAGGTCAAAGTGAGCATCATTTGCCGTATGGCGGCCTTTGACCCAAAATGCGATTGTTTGTAATGGGGGGCTTGTGCTCTCGACATTCCCTATACTGCCATGGATTTTGAACTGTGAAAGACGCACTCACTACAAGGCATAAATGATATAAATTTTATGACGAAAATGAGACTTTTGTCTTGTTATCTTCAGGAGCCTTCAAGAAAAGTCTCAGCCGCTTAGATGATAGCATCCCATACCCTTGATAGTTCTAGAGAGCAACTTCTTTCCTAATCAGAGAATTGGTTGTTTAGTATGGGAACGACATTCGAGCGAAAGCCTTACGCAAGAAGTTGCGTGAAGGGTTGAATCAGACATTGTTGCTAAACTATCTGCTTTAGGTGGTACCACAGAAGAAAATGCTTTTCTTACTGGAATTCTCTTCATTTTCTTCCCCGCATAGCCCATTCGTGACGTTTTTCAGACTTGAAATATTCAAAAAGTAGCTTTCAAGGTCTCGTCTCTTCGGTGAATCACTTGAGCCCTGATACATTTTTTGCAAAATTCAGACTTTATTTTTTAGGTTGCGATCACATTAAAACATCCATAGAGAACATGGAGTCTCTCTTTTATTTGTAGCACGTGAGAAAAAGTTACGTGAGGGCGTCTAGGACCTTAAATCATAATCAAAAAGAAAACACATCGTGATGTATGTCTATAATACCTTGCATTATGGGGCACATGCTATCCCAAAACGGCGATGGCTCCATATACGATAAGATCATTTTTTTTTCTATGAATCATTTGCCCGAAACTCCTACTACTATCTATAAACGTAATTCGTTTTTTATTTTTAAGCAATTTCCCACGATCCTAGGATACAACTAGAACTGAAAGAAGAGGAATGCCACTTGACTAAATATGATGGGTGATTTCCTCTAACCTATATCTAACAAAATGTAGTTACTTGCATCCTACCCTCAGCACCGTATTAAAAAGTCGTAATGAGTCCCCATTGATGTTAATATGGTTGAGGCGAGCTATAAAAGTGATCACTGCCTTATTGTCTTCATCATTATGTACTTTGTTGCTACTTTTACCGACCCTTCTTTACTAATAGCAAATCCAAGGGTATGCGCGTTGATGCTGACATCGAGTTAGTCTTAGTCACATGTGTATCATGTCTCCTTAAAATAGACACATGGGTTATAGAGGTTTCTGCCCGGGAGCTACCTCACTTAGGGGTTCGCTAAAATTAAAAACTCAGGAGAGTTTGTTCTGGGGAAAGGTGACCTCTCAATCGTGGGTTTCCCCATCCGAGGACTCCCTCGTCTTTGTCTTTCCTTTCGACAGAGAAGAAGAAGAAAGAAGGAGATATTCTATTGTTTTTAGAAACTCGAAGGAGGACGAGCATGACAGAGTTTGGCAACAAGAAAACACGCGATCGCCCCGACTTTCCCAAATTCCCGCCACCGGTCCTTCCCCTTTCTAGGACTGGATTGCAAGGTTTTAGTTGTCGTGGTCAATGGGGAAGAAAGAAATGAATGAATGTTCTTTTCAAAAAATGTAGAGTAATACACCTACTGAGGCGAAAGCCAAATGTGAGTCTCGTAGGTGGACGTATACCCAAAGTTTGTAGTGCAGGTGCGTCAAAGACAAAAAACTAAATTGTGAGTTAGCGGAGCTCCGATTTCGAGTGACGTGAAGTATCCAATCAGCATGCTACGTCAGAATACCCCGTATCACGATAGATTTTCCGTCGCTACAAATATTTAAGCTATTTGCAATAGAAAATTCAGTTGCTAGTAATATTCATTGGAATTTGTAACAAAATTGAAAAACCAAAATGATCTGCGAATAACATAAAGAATACAAAAAAAAAAATAGAAATAACAAAAATATAATGAAAATTAAACAGTATAATTAAAACAAATAGATAAATGTCTGAAGTGAACAAATAAATACTAAGAAGCAATTTGAAAGTATTGGAAAAACAAAAAGAAAAAGAAAGTTACAATGATGTATATGGGTGAGATGTTTGTGTTTTGAACTAGTTACAAAGGGGATATAATTTATCAATATATATTTTTGATTGTTAGATATAATTTATCAATTGAGAATAGAACAAAGATAGTAGTTTGTGCAAATTTTCAGCCACCACCAACCATGTTTTGATGAAAAGAAATTTTAAAACTTTCTGCAATTTTTAATGTTTAAGCCACCAACCATGTGTTTTAGAGTATTGCTACCCATGAACTTAATAAGTGTCGTCAACTCGTAATTCAACTCAACTCTACGGCAGAAGAAAAGGTCGGAGAAAAGTACAGGTTCTCGTATGTGGGAGACAGTTTAAAAAGAAAAAAAAAATCCCAAGTTGCTTACATCTGCACCACGTCCTTGACTTCAAATATTGATCATCGCCTTCACCCCGCCTATATATAAATGTCCATGAGCAATTCATCCACAACATCGACAGCAATTTGAGCTACATCATATATACTATTCTAGTAAGTATATAATTTAAAGATTCAATATTAATTCAATGGCCAATACGCAGCTCATTGGATTAACGTTGGTGTCATGCTTCATCGTGCTGCTTTCGATCAGTTCCGCAGCTCCACTTAAAGTAGGATATTACAAGAAATCGTGCCCCTCGGCTGAAGCCATTGTGAAGAAATATGTGAACAAATTCGTATCACAAAACGCTGGACTCGCTGCTGGTCTAGTGAGGCTGCATTTCCATGATTGCTTTGTCAGGGTACGTACGCGCTACTCATGATGTAAAAGCGCGCGTCTCTTTGCCTATGATCAACAATATAATAATTAATTGTTTTCTGTTGTTTGTACCATACAGGGTTGTGATGCATCGGTATTGCTGGATGGACCCAACTCAGAGAAGCAGAGCATCCCCAACGTGGGAAGCCTACGAGGTTTCGAGGTCATTGATGCTGCAAAAGCCGAACTAGAGAAACTCTGCCCAGGGATCGTATCTTGTTCCGACATTCTCGCGTTCGCAGCTCGCGATGGCGCCTGTAAGTCAGGATTAATAAACTATCAAGTTCCCTCAGGACGTCGTGATGGCCGTGTTTCCCTAATAAACGAGCCCCTCACAAACCTGCCCGCACCGTTCTTCAACGTCACCCAACTCAGGGATAACTTTGCAAGCAAAGGTTTATCGCTCGACGATATGGTGACCCTCTCCGGCGCTCACTCATTTGGTGTTTCTAAATGCAGTTCCTTCAACAGCCGCCTCTACCCGACTATAGACCCCACAATGGACCGCAACTACGCAAAGATCTTGAGAAGAATCTGCCCTGCCCCGGTTGTCAATGCCACATCTGCCCCACCAAATCCAACTGTCAATCAAGATTCTCTAACTCCTCTCCGTCTTGACAACAAGTATTACTCGGGTTTGAAGTTGAAACGCGGACTTTTTACCTCCGATCAGGTGCTTCTCAACAGCAAATTGACGTCTAAATCGGTGTTGTACAATGCTCAGTTTGGTGATGCCTGGGCCAAAAAGTATGTGGCTGCAACAGTGCGTATGGGAAACATAGAGGTGCTCACTGGTAAACAAGGTGAGATCAGGAAGAACTGCCGCGTTGTCAACATATAGATCCTTCGGATTCATGGTGTTTCTAATTCATTGTCATGACAATTTATTTATCTTGTCTTGTTTTCTCTGATTCTTGAGTCAATTAATATTTC
This sequence comes from Linaria vulgaris, assembly GCA_948329865.1. Classification (NCBI taxonomy): domain Eukaryota; kingdom Viridiplantae; phylum Streptophyta; class Magnoliopsida; order Lamiales; family Plantaginaceae; genus Linaria; species Linaria vulgaris. The sequence goes on from OX415253.1 coordinate 84,224,721, forward strand.
TTCATTTTGTTCATTGTTGTAATTGATTCTATTTGTATAATCTTTTTGTTGCTTTTCCACCCAAGTAGAAAAGTTTGATAACCCATTGTGTGTAGAATTGCTTGCTTTATCATTTTTATATGGTTCAAAATACCTTGGCTTTTTATGTTATGGAAAGTCAATTTAATTTGACAATAGATCGTGTATTACTGACGAAGTGTGAGATTACAATGATATGAGAACAAATCTACTACAAACTATGTCTCATTACACTAATGCTAGTTATAGGTAGACTTTAGTCCGGAACACCTCAGAGTAACGCTAAGACGCTTCATATGATGTCGAAGGAGAAGATATATTGAATCTAGGCGGATATCGAATATCTTCTATGTCAGGGATGAGGCTGATACCGAGTGTATTGCCATATCGGGGGTAGGTATGTCGAAGGTCAATATTGGGGGAGTATATCGAATGAAATGTTGGATATCGTATGTCGGATGTATATGTCGGATAGGTGTATCGAAAGGTATGTCGGATAGGTAAATCGGGTGTGTATATTGAGAGGTGCTCGATATCGAATATGCAAATATGATATGCAGAGACCGCACACGTAATTCTCGCGTACGGTGTACCATATCAAATATGGACATTCGATGTTGGCACGTATATCGGGGGCCATCCCCGATATACCAGCGTTGGGCCAACTTCTTGTTGGGTTTGGCCCACGTATTTAGGCGGACTAGCACAATATACGTAGATTTTACTAAGTACAATGATAGACACGCAATATAATTTTCGTAGCGCGAGGTATGCATTTGAATTATAATCGAGATCCCTTTGTGTGCGCGGTTTTGTCTTAGAACACAGTATCAAAATTATTTCGAAAGTCATTTATATCGAATATTTTGAATATTGAGTTTCTGATATCGAATCTTAATTTAGTTAGAAGAGAGAGAAAAGTCATTTATTTCGATAGCCCGATGTCTATAAATAGTCAATGAGAGGAGAGAGAAAAGTCAATTATTTTTTAATGAACGCGTACCTCTTCCGGCAATGGTATATCTAGTATTTTCGATATAGCTATCAATATAGACTTTCCATATATTCTTTCGATATACTCTTTCAATTTGTGACCTGATATTGGTTTTTATCTCAGGAATTCCGAGATAAATGACGATCATTTTCCATATTCTCAAACATACATTGAAAATTCGTATTCTTTAGCTTCTTTTACGACAGTTACTCAATTTGATTGAGTTGGCTAACCTTTGAGTTTTGTTTGTCAGATTTTTATTACCTGAATTCGTCGAGCCTTGAAAGTTTATTAATTTCGTCAGCATTAACGGTTTTGTAAGATGGTAATGACTGGAGCAAGAGATGTTGACATGTCGCATGACAATGGTGCCTTTGTTCATGGGGTAGAACGTGATGATGACGGTGGTCACTAGCAGTATCTTTTCGGTCTTACGTCCCATGCACTCTTGGTTGAGATGATGGATTTTGACACGATGGGGGAAAGAACGAGCATTTCTATGTTCAAGAGAGAACCATTGGGGAGTTCAGTGACCTTCCAGAGAGGTGGTCAAAGAAGAAAAAGATCGCGCGACCCGCATTTTTAGGTGCGCCAGTGTGAGCTGCTGGTTTCCTTGACCGCCTGGTGGAGCATGAATATGATCACCCCACACATGTGCAAGAAGAAGTACTTCGGGCTGGTGGTATGTCTCCAAATATAATGGCCCTTACAACCTAACTATGTCTCCGATGCGCTCTGAGTTGTTCTTTTTGTATGCTCTATTATAAATAGTTCATAAGACTCGCGGGTGATAGGGTTGTCGCGTGAAGGCAAAGACAACTGACGCGTCTCAAGGTGAGATAAGCTCACAAGGTGGGGTTGGTGTGCCCCACTAAGGTGGAGCCACCGAGGTTCAAGTTAAAATCCAGCTTGCGAAACCTAGGGAAGAACCCCTACCCAAGCAAAAACGAAATGGGTTGCTTATGCTAGAGCGTCTGCTAATCCTCACGTGTTTTGTGGGAGAACCGACCCAGCTGGAGTTACTGCTACAGATGAATGAAGCGCATATGGTCGTCGATCAAGAGGCGATGGGAATTTTCGACTTCATTTAAGTAGCTAAGGTCGTGGCTGAAAGGGACAAAGCCCTAAGCGTTCTTTCCGATTGTGAAAGTAACCTCTAGATTTTCTGGATGAGAATGAAAAATGGACGGCCGCACTGAATCAAGCTAATGACACAATGGCCTTTGAGACGAAGAAAAGAGAGGTTGTAGAGGCAAAACTCTGACGAGTTAAGACAGAGCTTGCGCAAGCTCAGAGGGTCGTACGTTTTGTGGTAATGTATTTCTTGCGTGTATCCAAGGTGTTTTATACATTGGATATTTATTAATAATCTTCTATTTTTGTCCCTTAGGAACCCACACTAGATCAGTTATTGAGCATAGTGAAGGGCTTTCTCCTGAGCAAGACCTACAAAGACAAATGTGTCGAACGAGGATTCTAAGACCCAGTGGAGGAAAATGATGCGATTGTCGGTCAAGCTAATTTGTTGAATGGGTCTAAAGAAGGATTTGATACCTAGCAGCTTGATCCGTTGCTCGGACCGAACGCGGAAATCCCTGAAGAGTCTGAGTGTGATGGTGACAAGGAAGATTCATGCCCAGATGATTATGCTGATATCCTGAAACAGAGAAGTCTGGTATTGATTCATACTAAGGGTGCCCCTAAGTATCCCCTCTTGAAATTGTATTTGTACGTGTTGATTTGTCTGTTTCACGGATATACTCCGGGATAATGGTCTCGTTTCTATAATTAGTTGTTCTACAAAATATTGAACAATCGCTTGTATGACTATACATTTGTATTGTGCCCTTTCAATTGAAGAAGCGTATTTCTTTACTTTGTTTTATATCTATCGTCGTGACATACTTTCTGCGTATTTCCGTATATAGGTGGGTACACACGTGCCCGAGCACTATTCCTTTGCAATGACGGACATAAATTTTCTTTGCCGCGTTCTTCTTCCTCTCTTTATCTCAGTGGATAGAGGGTTTGCTTCTTTTTCTTTTCTTTTCTCCTCCCTATCTCGATGGATAGGGCATCTTTTTCTTTTTCTTTTGTCCTCCTTATCTCGTTGGATAGGGGATATTTTTTCTTTTCTTTTGTCCTCCTTATCTCGTTGGATAAGGAATCTTTTTCTTTTCTTTTGTCCTCCTTATCTCGTCGGACATGGAATATTATTTCTTTTCTTTTGTCCTCTTTATCTCGTTGGATATGAGATCTTTTTCTTTTCTTTTGTCCTCCTTATCTCGAGGGATAAGGGATATTTAACCCGGTTAAGGTTTATTTCTACCTTACCCCATAGGATATGAGTTACTTTATCCGTTAAGGTATATTTATGTCTTACCCCGCAGGATAGGAGATAGTTTACCCGTTAAGGTATATTTCTGCCTTACCCCGTAGGATAGGAGATAGTTTACCCTTTAAGGTATATTTTTGCCTTACCCCGTAGAATAGGAGATAGTTTACTCGTTAAGGTATATTTATGTCTTACCCCATAGGATAGAAGATACCATACCCGTTAAGGTATATTTTTGCCTTACCCCATAGGATAGAAGATACTTTATCCATTAAGGTATATTGATGCTTTACCCCGTAGGATAAGTTTGCTCCTGCAATCACATTTATTATATGGAAGAGAGAGATATATCAAATTCTCAAGATAAAGATTATTAATAGATAACCTTCGAGAACTAGGTAAATTCCAGCTTGCCTACGTATCTCGTGATAAGGGAACCAGATTCGCGTAGTTCCCTCTATTTTATTTACAGGGCTGCCCACGAGGGGCAATTTACGTAAGAATAAAATATTCAAACATAATAAAAATTTGAAAACTAATAAGATAACGGAATGGCAACATTGCCGCTACTCCCCCATCTGTTGGCCTTCATGACCAATGGCCCATGTTGCTTCACCTTCCTTGATCCTAGGGTGTGTAAAAGATGCCACATATGAGAGCCATCCTTCTGTATGATTAGCAACGATCTCATCGATTCCTATAGTTGTGGAGAATTTCATTTTCTAGTGGTACGTGGAGAGGACTACCCAGATTGCATTTAAACTTGGCCTCCCAATGGTGACATTGTAGGCAAATGGGTGTTCAACGATTGTATAATTGGCCATCAGACTTGTCATAAGGGAACTACCTCAGCTCCCCCTAACCCAACCAATGGGGTTCGAATTTCCTCTATCACATTATGTCCCAATGCCATATTTTCTAAAGCGTGTGCAGATATTACTTTGGTGGAACTGTTGTTATCTATAAGGACTTTGCGGACCCCATAATTAGCAATATCTAGCTTAACTACAAGCAGGAAGTCAAGTTTACCTGCTTGTATAGCTTCTGGGAAAAGTTGCATCAAGTCCACCCTTGAGAAAGTGATCACTTCATCAGGTAGTTCCTCTAGCTCAAGAAGCCTTGTGAAGCCAACAAATATGCCCTTATGCATTCCCCGGATAATCGTTTTGCGCCCATTGGCCGAGTCTGCTCTTGTCTAATCATGTTGATTATTCCCCTTGAATGTGCATTGACGATTGCGTTCCCATGTCCACTCGGTGCCTCAATGGCCTTGTGTTTGTTTCTGCGAGGGGAGCAGGATTTGTCTTTACGGTCTCCGGAGTCCTTAGAATTTTAGACATACTCAACCAATTTCCCTTCGCGAATGAGCCTTTCTATCTCTCTAAGCAAAAAGCGAGGAATATGGCCACTTTATATTTTCAAACCTTACTAAATACTCTCAACGAATATGAGATAAATTTAGAACCCGAAGGTAGAAGAAATGGCCTAGCATTATAAGCTAAAAGTTTTGAACTAATGAAGATTAAATGGATGACGAAGAAGAAACTCAAGCTTTTATAGCAGTATGAGCAAGAAGTTTGATGAAACTAGTCTCAAATATTATAGTAGCAATTTGCCTGTTGGTTTAAAGAATAAACTCCCCACAAATATGGCTAAGTATATATTCAAGAAACCTAATCCCCATAATATTGAACAACTCATTAAAGTACAATGCTATATATGAAAGGGTTAGGACCATTCGGCTTATGAGTGTGCTAACACCCGTAGAACAAAATGGAGCTCTAAGTGGGTTGGAATAGATGATGATTATGACGAGACATGTTCTAGAGAGAGTGCTGAAAGAGAGGAACTGAACAATGAAAAAGTCCACATCGTTGCGTTGATCACATGTCTGGAATAGACAGACGTTGTTATGACATAATGTCAAGTCAACACCCATAATCAGTGTTTGTCCAACAATCTGACATCAACACTAGTTCACGAGATTTTCTTTGTAGATTGGGACAAAAAGAGTAGCTTTGATAAGTATTTAAATTCTGAATTCAATGAGCTTGATGATTATTCTCACTTTTTAACGCTTGCGAGGCTTTTTAGGTTTGAAAGCAGAGTATTACTTTGAAGGATAACTCACTCATGATTAGTTCATTGGAAAACATAAAATAATATATCATGACTTGCTCAAAGAGGAAAACAAGTTTAGTAAATGTGAACGAGCACTTATTAAAGAGAATGACAACTTGAAGGCGACTATTATACTGGAGGTTTGCTTGACCAGAAAATATGCAGAAAAGAAAATGAAACATATAAGTTAGAAAATGCTAAACAAACCATTGCTTAATTGGAATACATGTACCTCTGAACTTGATGAACTCTTATGCCTAGGTAATGAATGCATTTTTAGTTTGGGATATCAAAGTCAATTAGGTCGTTCACATGTTTCTGTTTAATCCATTATTACATTTGATAGAAGTCTAATTTTAAGACAACATGCAATAGCTAGCAGTAATCTAATAGATTTTCTATCCTGGTTGTAGGTGCAAATGTCTCATCAAAGTCACTGCCTTCTACCTATGTATATCTTTGAGCTACTAACCTAGTTTTATTTCTTACAATCACACAATCCTCATTGCTTTTGTTCTTTAAAATCCATTTTGTTCATATGACATTCACATTTGAAGTTCTAGGCACCAAATTCCAAACATTATTCTTGGTGAATTGTAGCTGTTCATTATGCATGGCATTTATCTAGTAACTATCTTGCAAAGCCTTGTTCACATTTGTAGGTATAGAAGACACAAAAAATGAAACATTGTCCATAGTACAAGTGGAGGCCATGCAGACACACAACCTTACCATATCTCTATAGTTCAACCTTTCTTTGTTGTGAGTCTTCATGCGTTCTGTGATTTCACATATCACCTATGAAGCTAGTTGGTCCTTCTAAATCCTAGCTGAGGGATATCTCCTAGGTTCAACAATAGCGTCATCATCTGAGTTAGATTCTACCGATGTTAGTCTAACATCCGTGCTAGCTGCTGTTAGCTCAACATTAGCTTCTGTCTCTAGTTCAATTTGTCCAGCTCCAACATCCAATGTTGGGCTAACATTCTCAGTTTTTAGTGTTGGACCAACATCAGAAATAGATAAATCTTCAGTACCTACATCAATAATGAAATCATCAAACACCACATTTACTGATTCTTGAATAGTCTTCAATCTTGGATTGTATACTCTGAAAGAAGTACTATTTGTAGAATAACCAACAAATATACCTTGTTCACTTTTGGATGATGATTTGCTCAAATAATCTTTGTCATTCAACAAGTATCACTCACATCCAAATTCATGAAAATATGCAATATTTACTTTCGCACCCTTCAAGATTTCATAAGGTGTTATATTTGTAACATGTGTAAGGTAAGCCCTATTACTGATATGACAGGCAGCATTCAATGCTTCAGCCTGAAGTCTTTTAGACATATTCTTAGCATTAAGCATAACTCTGGCCATTTTTTGAAGAATACTGTTTTTCCTCTCAGCAATGCCATTCTGCTGAGGTATTTTAGGTGCTGAGTACTCATGGAAGATGCCTTTTGCATTACAAAAGTTATCAAAACTTGCATTTTCAAATTCTTTTCCATGATCATACCTAATTCTAGACACAAAAGACACATAAAGAATTTTGATACTAGCACATAAAATATTGAATTGGTCAAAAGCATCCTACTTTACTTTAACAAATTTCACCTATGTATATCTAGAGAAATCATCTACAATAACAAAGACATATTTTTACTATTCAGAATACTGACCTCAATTGGACCCATTAAGTCCATCTGTAGCAGTTCAAAACACTTGTTAGTTGTAGGAGTAGGACTTTGTACCTATAGGAGTGTATGAACAACTTTGGTTTGTTTACCTTTGAGGTAGTCTCCACAGACAAGTTTACCTAGGCTAGTTAGCTTAGGTAGTCCTCTTATATCATCAACATTATGTATCTTTTCCAAATTCATGTAGTGAACATGCCCTAGTTTCCTGTGCCAGATAACAACTTTATCTATTTTGGCATGTAAACATTCTGCCTCCTCTTGAGCAAGATAGCAATTTTCTTTTGATCTTGTACATGTCATTACAAGGACATTATCACTATCATATACATCACAATACACTTTATCAAAAGTAACTAGCAGATCATCATCACAAGGTTGACTAATGCTAATTAAGTTTGCTTTCAATCCATCAACCAACTGAACAACCTTGAGAGGTGGAAATCCTTAAACATTTAGTACTCATTTCCCAATGATTCTTCCTTTGGTGGCTCCTCCACAGGTGACAGTTCCAACAGTGAGGGGAATCATTTGCTTAAGATTGTCATTGTTTCCAATCATGTGTCTTGAACATCCACTGTCAAAGTACCACTTACCTGCAAGGTTAGAGTAAACAGCAAAAATAACCACATTTCATACAATCTTAATCTTAGGAGATTTTAGCTTTTCAATCCAAGTTCTACCTTTCTGTCCAGTTCCTAATGTTGGGCTAACATCAGAGACAGTTTTTCAGTAAACATTAGAAATGGTGACTGTTTTCTTTCCATTCACTTTTAGATATTTCTTGAAAAATGATTTAATGTGACCAGGTTGAAAAGTATTGAAAGATGTATGTAGTTTTACTTTACTCAGTGTTGATAGGAGCACAACTCATGTTTTTAGTTTCCTTGACAAAACTTGCTTTCAGATAAACAGAATTAGTAATATTAGAGGTAGGTTTCTCTACAAATCCAAGACCATTTTTGCCTTGATCACCCATGCTCAGAACCTCACCAAGTTTAGAAGTGCTTGAGTTCCATTTGGAAATGACCTGACTGTCTTTTTCCAGTTTTTCTTTTACCTCTTTTAATTCAGTTTCTCTGCCGTCAGGGTCTCTCTCATACAGTTTCATCATCTTTCTTAAACAGGCAATCTCATGCTTCTGAGCTTCATTGCTTTTGATGAGTTTATGGTTCTCCCTCAAAAGATTGCAAAAAGTAGATTTTAAGTCATCAATGATTTCCTTCTAGGACATTTCACCTTCAAAGAAGTATTCTTCATCTAGATCAAAAGAGCCATGAAAACAATTAAGTTAGATTCATCACACTCAGACAATGAATCAGAATTGACATAAGAATTATATTCATTCCAATTTCCAAAGAAAATATCATGTTTTGGTGTTGGATCCTGAATGTAGAGTAACCTTGGGACCCATAACAGTTCTGGGAATCTTCTTTTGTCCAGTTTACTTGAGTGTAGAGTGCAACAGTTTGAATCCCCTTTGAGTTGTGTTCAGTACTTGATCTAGAGTTGAAGTCATCTTCATTAAAAACATCTACACAAATCCAATGAGAATTTCGTCTTGATCAAAGGGTGTTAGCACATTATTTATAAAATGACGAAATCCTTTGAATTCATAACATTGAACGTCTTTCAAATTTTCACCATCTTGAGGTGTAGTCGTAGATGCTATATACTTAATGAATTTATGGGGTAACTTTTTATAACCAATGGATGTATTACCAGGTTGTTTTTCTTTAGATTTATCTTTGTAGCTTAATCTACTGAATGTTTTGGTAATATTTCCATAGTTTGAAGAAATCAGTTCAATCTCATCATCACTATCACAGTTTTCAGAATTAGAACCTATCAAACCAATAACTTGTTGTCTACTTGTCTTAACAAGATATTCTAGCACATATTCTTTAAGAGTGTTCATCGAAGCCTGAAACTTCATATTGGCAATATATCTTGACCCATTCATGGCAATCCTCTTGAAAGTGAATCTATGTGACCGTGTTCTAAATACTTTATAAACAATAACTTGATTATAAATTATAAATCCTAGATTTTGGCATTGATTGACAATATCAAGCAATTTCTCAAAGTAGCTCTCAATACTCTCATCATAACCCATCTCAAGTTTTTCAGAATACCTAAGCAGTTTTCTGTGTTTAGAATCTCTAGCAACAATATCTCCCTCATAATGCAGTTCAAGAATATCCCATGCAGTTTTAGTTGTGGTGCAAGTTTGAATTAATTTAAACATGTGATTATCTACCCAACTGAAAATAGCATAGAGAGCATTTTCACTGAAGTTGTAGAGAGCTATGTCATTTACTGGCTATTGTGACGATTGCGCCTCATGAGCCATGCTCTAATCCGAGTTGGTTTAGTGTGGCCAGTCACTTTACCCAACCCAGACTAAAGCGCAACTCATAGAAATGTGTCTCACTTGTTCAGGGTCAAAAACCATACATGTTTTATAAAATAAATTTGGATATATGCAGCGGAAGCCTTGGTATTACAAACAATGTGATTATTTTAATGGTTATGCACTAGTGACAAAACATGAATATTCCAAAATGCATGCTTGACCAATTATTCACTTGATCCATGCTGCCATGTTGATTTTATCATGAGGAATGGAAAGAAGAAATTAGCTATAAGTCTTTAATTACTTAGTAGATTCATATAAAAGAACTGGCAATGCAAGAATTAACTGTGATTTAATGGATACATTTTGAGGAGTGATCTTACCGGTAGGGACAATTCAACTAGATAATTTGATGTAGCAATGGTACTGGAATTTTCGTAGAATAGTTATTGAATTTGTGCTTAACAGTAAACAATTCCAACCTTATGGTTTCTAATATTCTACCTTATACCTCCCGACGAGGAGCGACCTCGCAAACAAATCAAGAGACATGCTCGAGTACATGTCGATCCAGCACGCTGGGTACAACCAACTCCTCACTGCAAGCGGCGTCTAGATAGATGGGTATCAAGCAAAATTACTTAAACCGACAGTTCTTACTGCCCGACAATAACTCGACTCAATCCCTTTGCCCAACTTCCCAAAGGCGTCCCAATAGGTATAACGAATAAACAAATAAGCTAGTAAACCGGATAATATTCGTTGCTCCTTTAGCTACATGTACATCGTGATGGCCGTGTTTCCCTTATAAACGAGCCCCTCACAAACCTGTCTGCACCGTTCTTCAACGTCACCCAACTCAGGGACAACTTTGCAAGCAAAGGTTTATCGCTCGACGATATGGTGACCCTCTCTGGCGCTCACTCATTTGGCGTTTCTAAATGCAGTTCCTTCAACAGCCGCCTCTACCCGACTATAGACCCCACAATGGACCGCAACTACGCAAAGATCTTGAGAAGAATCTGCTCTGCCCCGGTTGTTAATGCCACATCTGCCCCACCAAATCCAACTGTCAATCAAGATTCTCTAACTCCTCTCCGTCTTGACAACAAGTATTACTCGGGTTTGAAGTTGAAACGCGAACTTTTACCTCCGATCAGGTGCTTCTCGACAGCAAATTGACGTCTAAATCGGTGTTGTACAATGCTCAGTTTGGTGATGCCTGGGCCAAAAAGTATGTGGCTGCAACAGTGCGTATGGGAAACATAGAGGTGCTCACTGGTAAACAAGGTGAGACCAGGAAGAACTGCCGCGTTGTCAACATATAGATCCTTCGGATTCATGGTGTTTCTAGTTCATTGTCATGACAATTTATTTATCTTGTCTTGTTTTCTCTCATTCTTGAGTCAATTAATATTTCTTCATTTTGTTCATTGTTGCAATACTTTTAATTCTATTTGTATAACTAAGATTGTAGGACCGGGAGTGACACAACAAATTTTAGAGTTAAACTGGAGTTGCCGTATCTTTCACAATGATCATCTTGATAAGAGTAAATATGCAGTGTAATTGAAACACAAGAATATAAAATTTTCAAAAGTTTTCAATATTATTAAAAAAAAATCTAGCCTTAAGCAAAATAACCATAAACGGTTTTATCAAAACGTTCCTCACAACAATTCAGTCACGCTCTTTGTTGATCGGACTCAGAAAAGCAGACAAGCACTAACTAGGTGAGATACAGTGGGTTGTGACATATATTGAGTTAGAGCTTGAATGGCAAAACATAGATCTGGTCTAGTAATTGTTAAGGGATTATTCCATCAAACCCCCTAAACTATGGCCATTTTATGGGTTCAGGGTCAGATCTTTATTTTTAGACCCAATGGGGTCTAAACTTTGGTAGTTTGTGCGAATTGCCCCATTTTTCAGTTTTTGACAATTTTTTGACCAAAAACCGTCGAAAAAATTATTTAAAATTTGACTAACACCTACCTCTCGTTGAGACGATTTTGATGGTGGTGATGGTGTCGCAAAATTCAAAGTCAATACACCAAAAATTTAATTTAAGTGTATTGAACTTAAATTAGAATTCCCGTGTTATAACTTTAAATTTGGCAACACCGTCACCACCATTGGAACCGTCTCATCGAGGGGGAGATTCTAGTCAAACGTTAAATAATTTTTTAGGTGATTTTAGGTCAAAAAATCACCAAAAAGTGAAAAATGGGGCAATTCGCACAGACTACCAAAGCTTTGACCTCATTGGGTCTAAAAACAATGTTTGCATAAAGTACCTATAGTTTGGGGAGTTTAGTGGAATAATCTCAATTGTTAAATATAGAAGTATCCCAACAAGCCTTCTATATGTTGAGGGATCAGAAAGTAGAGCTTAATCAGACTGTTGTAGTTTTGTTTTGCTCTCCATAGTATTTTATAAATTTGATTTGGAGAAGATGATATTTTTGATGAAATAACTGAAATAAAAGCATCAAACCCCCTGAACTATACACATTTTTGCGACTTGCTCCTTAAACAAATTTAATAAGCACTTTCTCCCCTAAACTATGCACTTTTGTGCGATTTGCCCCCTCGCCTGATTATGCCGAATATTTCATTTTCGTGCGAGTCAAGTAAGGGTCGGAGGGTTATTTTCGATATGAATTTTGGGATGTTATTTTTTGGTAGATTCCCCTTTAAACTATTAGTCGGTTGCGATATCCCCCTAAACTATGTAAAGTAACCCCCTAAACTATTGTGGTGCGATTTGCCCCCTAAACTATATTTTTGACAGAATTTTGACCATAACATACATAAAATAATGAGTTTCTGTACATTTTTTGCATTAACTACCTTTTTTGAAAAACTTAACATTCTTAAATTATGTAGCATAAACTTGTTGTGTTCCAGAAGCATAAACCATTACTCAGTTGCATTCATTCACTTTTACCAAATATTATCCAGATTACATACATCATAGTACAACCAAAATAACTTATCCACCAAAATGAATAAAACATTGTCTATGAAAATGAAAACAAGCTAGCTACTCGATACTTCAGAGGTCTTCACTGCTTGAGGCATTGAGGCAATGGCTTTGTCAAAGGCATACTATTGCTCTTCATGTATCTTTTGGTTGTAGCAACTGCTTCCTCCTTAGACATGTTTTTTGCAACATTTTTTGGCTCATTACTCTTATACAAGAATACATTAGATTAGTTTTTGCACATATGATTGACAAGAATTTCCAAAACAATGAAATGAGTAAGGATTTACCTTTGCCATTGCCTTTTTTATTGACTTACGATCATTCATTACCACATTACAAGATTCTACATACGCAAGTGATACTCCACATAACTTTATGGAAGTGTCAAGAACCAATTCTAACGATACTAGCAATATAGTAAGAAAGATCGTGAAGTTATATCTTGAAGATCAAACTCATAGTTCATGAATTACAAACCAAAAACTAAAAGATCAAAAGATTAGTAACCACATAACAAACTAGCAAAAATTCCTTGTCATATACGGACCATGAAATTATCTAGTTAAGAAATACGATTCAACTGAACAAGCATTTCCAGCCTTAATACATTAATACATTTGTACCACATAGTATCTGGCTCACTTTGTCACATTAATATATTTATACCAAATAGTCACTTGGGGATTAATATCAATTAATCCAGCCTTCTCCATATTGGCAATTCATGTTTAAACTATATCATTGATCAAACAAAGAGACAGCTGGAAATCCTATCCATATCACAACCAAAATATTACCCTACAGATTATCTTCTCAACCTTAAACTTCCCTTCGACCAATAAGAATCTAGCAACGGTGCAGAGCAGCACAGAAAAATTACCTATCGACGCTTAACAAAAATCAGCCTAAGTAATCTGGCACCTAGCTATCCGTCCGCGATCATAGTAAATCATCTGTAACTATACACAATTACACAAACAAATCACTTCCACAAAAACAAATCACACAACCTAACAACACTATGACTACAAAACTACGAACAATTCACAACTCAGCACATGAGCAGACCACGCGACAACAAGCTCGTAGTACCTCAACAACACAAATTCGCAATCACGAGTGTTCAAAAAATGCAGTCACGAATCTATAAGCTCACTCAGCAGCTAAATCACTTACTAATAAGCTTCAAATATACACCGAACCTGAATATCAGCCCCGCCAAAATGCCTCAATCGTACGATTATATCCGAAAAACAGTAACCGCCAATGTGCTCGAAAAACGTTGGTGTGAACAGGAGAGGTGTCAATTTCGTGTGGGTTGCTGATAATATGGTTGGATTTAAAGTGATTTTGGAGAGAAATTGTGTAGAAGAAGAACCCTAGTGTTAATTTTTCTTTTCTTGCAAGAGTTTTGGCTAAGTATGGAGTGCGTTTTTTTTTTTTTTTTTCAAATAGGAAGAGTTTCAATTTGCCACTCAACTTAGTAGTTTACTGTTTTCTTTTTTTTTTTAGGGAAAAAGAAACTACCAAAAATACCCCTCTGACCTTCATGTGACTCGCACGAAAATGGAATATTTTGAGAAATATTGGACGGAATCAGGCGAGGGGGAAAATCGCACAAAAGTGCATAATTTAGGGGATAAAGTGCTTATTAAATTTGTTTAAGGTGCAAGTCGCAAAAACGTGCATAGTTCAGGAGATTTGATGCTTTTATCCCATAAATAAAATACATAATTAGGTTGTAACACCCCAATAGAAACTAAGGTTCATATTACTCATAATAACACAAAACTACTCAATGGGCCCATTGGGACAAAAGATCCTATCGGCAAGCCCGTCGCCGCCCGGTGCCAGCCTGTCAAGGGTAGGGTATTACCCTACCCTTGCCCTGAATATCAGTTAAGGGTCTGGACCCATACCCTATTGTTAGGGTAAGGGTCCGGGTCCAGACCCTTACCCTAAATTTATTTAATTTAGGGTAAGGGTCTGGACCCTACCCTTTTGTGAACGGGTCGCCGGGTCTTACCCAATTTTTTTTTTTTATTTTTTTTTATTTTGTTTAAACAACTCTTTTAATAAAAAAAATCTAAATTCCAAATTAAAACAACACTTTTTTTTTTCTTCCCGTCAAATTCTCAAATTAGTTCCCCAAATTCTCTCTCTTTTTTTTCCCCCAAATTCTCTCTCTCTCTCTCTCTCTCTCTCTCTCTCTCTCTCTCTCTCTCTCTCTCTTCTCTCTTCTCTCTTTCTCTCTCTCGTCCCGGTAACTCGCCGAAGAAAGTAGATCTAGAGGCGGCGGCGGAGAATTGGAAGTCTCTCTCTCTCTCTCGTCACGGTAACTCGCCGGAGAAAGTAGATCTAGAGGCGGCGGCGGAGAATTGGAAGTCTCTCTCTCTCTCTCTCTCGTCACGGTAACTCGCCGGAGAAAGTAGATCTAGAGGCGGTGGCGGAGATTGGAAGTCTCTCTCTCTCTCTCTCGTCACGGTAACTCGCCGGAGAAACTGGATCTAGAGGCGGTGGCGGAGATTGGAAGTCTCTCTCTCTCTCTCTCTCGTCACGGTAACTCGCCGGAGAAAGTAGATCTAGAGGCGGAGGCGGAGATTGGAAGTCTCTCTCTCTCTCGTCACGGTAACTCGCCGGAGAAAGATAGGGGCACCATTGTTATCTGGTTAATTGATTATGATAATGTTTGGGGGGCGATTGATAATGTAAAAAAATTTGGGGTCAAAATAAAAAAACGAAAAAAGTTTTGGGGCGCAAACGTAAAAAAGAAAACAAAAAGAAAACAAAAAAGTTTGGGGTCAAAATGAAAAAACAAAAAAGTTTGGGGTGCGCAAAAGTTAAAATGAAAACTAAATTTGGGGTCAAAATGAAAAAAACGAAAAAAGTTTGGGGGCGCAAAAGTAAAAAAGAAACAAAAAAAAGAAAACAAAAAATTTGGGGTCAAAATGAAAAAACAAAAAAAATTGGGGGGCGCGAAAGTAAAAAAAGAAACATAAAAAAGGAAAACTAAAAAATGCTGTGAAATAATAAAAATATAAGTTACAGGGTATATTTTGTACCCTACCCTCTTAACAGGGTAGGGTAAGGGTCTGGAGAAGCGGGTCTTGAGCGGGTCTTGAGCGGGTAGGGTATGGGCAGGGTCTACAAACTCTCACAGGGTATTTAGAGGGTATGGGTAAGGGTCAGGGTAATACCCTACCCTTGACAGGCCTACCCGGTGGTACCCCCTGCACTCCCATGCCAAACACTGGATCGAGTAACTAATCAAATCCGGATACAACCCAACGGGACGCCATTCATCATATCGATTCCAATCATTTAAAGAAATTAACCAATATGCGGGTGACTTGCTTTGATGAAACTGAATAGTTCAAGTACCCAATTTACAGAAACTTTCTTTCAAGAAATAAACATTTTCATAAGTGACAATTTAATAAGCAGAGTTCAAAATGTAGAGAGTCATACATATATATATATAGATATAGATATACATTCACACATTCCTTCCAGTTTTGAAAAATAATAGATTTTAGGAACACTCACCTCAGGCACGACTATAAAGAGCGAGGAAGCAATTACACAACGGCGTCTAATTGTAGTTACCTAAGAGGTCAAAAGAACTATCAGTTTATACTACCCATATTTAATCCTTAACATAAATCAAACAAATGTTTTATTCTAGTGGTTCCTAACAACATGCCGTATCTAAGTTCCATTAACCAAAATTTTATGTCTAATAATGATATTAATTATTGGTGAGTTTTTGTTAACACCACATGAGAATATACTAAGTGCTAACAGCATATTCCATAGAATTCCTTGTTGCAGTAGGGTGTAGCTAGCCTTTAGTTGTGCTAATTATAATTTAGTTTCCATTCCTAAATCATCATTAAGGTATAAACTATGCTGCTCCACTAATTAAAAAATGTGAAGTCTTGGCAGCAGCATGACCGCATATACATACATACATATTCAATAAAGAGTAATATTATTTATAGAACAAGGCTTAAGTTTCCATTTAACATCTATATACACTAATTTGAATCCTGGACACAAACTATCTATCATAGTAAATTATTTTATTCACCAAAGGGTGGTATTGATCTCACAATGCACATGTAGTACAATTCTAATCCAACAATAACAATTACAATAACTTATTATATATGTATCTACCTAGCCCTTAAACTAAAAGTAATTAAAGGAAATAAAGCTTTAAGCCTTCATACCTGAAGTTCTGGCAATGACCAAAACGGAGAAAAAGAAGAGACGAGAAGACTTCTAGTACGTAGAAACGGGATACAACCCTATCAGACTAGTATATAACATGTATATATATATACATACATTATTACTATGGGCTTATTTTGAGAGTGGACTTATCAAATCACTTTAATAGTTTCTAAGGCCCAATATTTTATTCTAGGTACAATTTAATTTAGTAGAATATTTTTTTATGGCTTAATTACTAATTTTAGTTTGTTTACATTTACTAAATTATGATAATCCAAATAAACTCTAGTAAAATAAAACGCTGATAATACGAAAATATTCGCGGTGCCAAAAAGTTGATAACATTCATGAAGATAGCCATGATCTTACATGACAAAGTGGGATCTTACAAAACAATGAATGAATGTGTAATTACTAGGGTTTACAATAAGGCATATATATACAAGACAACTAAAAGACTAAACTACCCTTAACACAATTAATATACAAATAATAATATGCTAACACCCTCCCTCCCTCAAACTCAAGAAGGTACTGCAATAAGTAACGAGAGTGTTCCAACAAAGAAGTTGTGTCGCTGAATCGTATGTGCCTTCGTAAAGAAGTCAGCCAACTGCATCGTAGACGAGATGAACGGTAGATAGATAACACCATGCTGAAAATGATGTCGAGTCACATGACAATCGATCTCAATATGTTTGGTACGCTCATGAAAAACAGAGTTATGAGCAATCTGAACAGCACTTTGGTTATCACAATACATGGGTGTGGGGGATGACAACAACACCCCCATATCACCTAACAACCATCGTAACCAAACAAGTTCAGTTGTGGTAGAAGCCATAGCGCGATACTCTGCCTCGGTAAAAGAACGAGAAACAACATCTTGTTTCTTGCTTTTCCAAGAGATGAGAAAATCACCTAGAAAAATACAGTATCTAGTGGTAGATTTTCGATCGTATGGATCACTAGCCCAGTCTGCATCTGTATATGCTCGAAGTTCTAATGAAGAACTCGAAGGAAACAATATACTCTGATAAATAGTACCACGAAGATATAGAGGAATGCGAGTAACAGCAGCCCAATGATCAGAGGTAGGTGCAGCAACAAATTGGCTAACAACATGGACCGCATAAGCAATATCCGATCGGGTAATAGTCAAGTATACCAAACTACCAACAATAGACCTGTACAAAGTGGGATCCAAAAGAAGTGTACCGCCAATAGGAGTATAATGAACATTTACCTCTAAAGGAGTAGCAGCAACACGAGTGTCTGTAAGACGTGCTCGCTCTAAAATATCTGAAGTGTACTTCGACTAAGACAAAAGATAACCTTTTGGAGATGAGGCGACTTCAATACCTTAAAAGTAACGAAGAGGATCAAAATCCTTCATATCAAACAAACGAGATAAGGTGTGTTTCAACACCTTATTACACGCAACATCATCACCTATAATAATCATATCATCAACATACAGTAAAAGCATTATGCGACTAGCAGAATTGCATTTAACAAATAAGGCTGAATCGTTAGGGCTAGGAGAAGCCAATAGAAGAAACAGTTGTAGAAAACTTCTCAAACCAAGCTCTTGGAGCTTGCTTAAGCCCATATAATGCTTTCTTAAGTCTACACACCTGCCCTTTGTCATGAGGAACACCCGGATGAGGTGTCATGTACACTTCCTCATGTAAATCACCATTCAAGAATGCATTTTTCACATCCATCTGTGAAATATACCATTGTCGTACTGATGCAACTGCAATAAGAACTCTGACAGATGTCATCTTAGCAACATGAGCAAAGGTCTCCTCATAATCCATGCCATATTGTTGAGCAAATCCTTTTGCCACTAGACGAGCCTTATATCGCTTAACTAAACCATCAGTTTGGTTTTAATTTTATAGACCCATCGAGAACCAATTGACTTTTTCCCTACTGGAAGAGGAACCAAGTCCCAAGTGTGATTTTTGTTCAAAGCTGATAGTTCATCAGCCATAGCCTCTTGCCAAACAATATCTTATGCCGCCTCGGAATAAGAGGTAGGCTCATAAAGAGGCAAGACAGATGCCAAAAAGGAAACAAAAGGCTGAGAATAACAAGAGTAAATGAAATCAGGCAGTTGAGTAGACTTACGAGTATGCCTGGGATACCGCTCTTGAGCTGGATCCGAAATCGTAAGAGAAGGGACATGAGGGGGTAACTCTTCAGCAGCACTCAAGTCATCTCCATCACAAACACCAATATTGTCATCCCCAACAACATCACTAATACCAATATTCTCACCAGTTGGATCATTAGTTCCAATATCAGAAACATCAAGAGTAAATGGGTCAATGTGAATAATATCAGACCGCGTCACATATGGGAGCCTCTCAGAATGAAAAAATATAGAATATGCTCAATAAAGTGAACATGAGGAGAAACATAACATTTTCTAGCAACTGGATCATAACACCGATAACCCTTCTGACCATTTCCATATCCCAAAAAGACACATACTGCAACACGTGAAGACAACTTAGTTCGCTCAACATGTGGACGAAGAACAAAACATGTGGACCCAAAAAACTGCAAATGAGAATAATCAGGAGTTTGACCAAATAACTTAGCATATGGAGAGATACATGCGTTCTTGGGAGTTAGAACTCTATTTATGATATAAACAGCAGTGAGAACTACTTCTCCTCAATACTCACTAGGTACACTAGCATAGAATGTGCCGTTTCAACAATATGCCTATGTTTTCTTTCAGCCACACCATTTTGCTGAGGTGTGTCTGTACAAGAGGATTGGTGCACAGTACCATCACTAAGAAGAGTGTCAGAGAGTGCATTACTCGTATATTCCCCACCCAAATCAGAACATTTTATGACTTTAGAGTGTTGAGTTTTCACATATGCAACAAAGTGAGCATAAACGTCAATGAATTCAGAACGATTTTTCATCAAGTAAACCCAACAATAGCGAGTATAGTAATCAATGAAAGAAACATAATATCGTGACCCCCCCCCCCCTTGTAGGAATAGGGGTAGGTCCCCAAACATCAGAATGAATCAAATCAAATGGTGCAAAAGAAGTGGATGTACTGTGATTAAAAGGTTTTGCAGAAAACTTCCCAAGTTTACATCCACTACAATCAGAAATATCATGAGACTGCAAATCTCCCAAAACACCACTATTACATAAAAACCTTAGACAAGATCCAGATACATGACCTAGTCTAGAGTGCCATACGTAAAACTTTGAAGAAGAAGAATTCAAATGAAATGTAGATATATCAATACTCGTAGCTGCAAACTGACCATCAACCTTCATGCCATCCAAAACATAAAGTCCCCCCTCTCTACTTCCAGTCCCAAGTATTCTCTTTGATTTTGGATCATGCACATGACAAGAAGTAGATGAAAAGTGAACGTCAAGACCACGATCACACAATTAACCAACAGAAATAAAATTCATAGCTAATTTAGGAATACAATAAACATCAGGTAGTGAGAGATTTTCTGTTTGAATTGCACCAACACCTACTACTGGCATATGAGTGCTATCAACAGTCATAACAGATGTAGGTGGTAACACATGAGACATAGATATAAATGAGTTGCGATCAGGAGACATGTGATGAGATGCTCCAGAATCAAACACCCATAAGGACGAGTTTCTACCTGATATGGATGGAGCAGACATAGCATATGGTGGAGACTGGTTTTTGTTTGTCTGAAGAAGGTTCTGCAACAGATTAACCAAAGATGCGTTGTCTGACAAAGATGAATCGACAGAAGTTGGATCCAATGTAGGCATGACAGCAGCTGTATTAGGCTGTCCTACAAAACGAAGATTTTGTGAATATGAAGGTTTGTCACTTGGCCTCTTTCCATATTCCTGTTGTGGTTTGTCTTTCTGGTTCAATAAAGGACATTGATTCTTCCAATGACCCTGTTCATGACAATAGCGACATTCATCCATATCATAACTCTTTTGTTTAGATCTGATATGACTAGGTTGAATAACCAAAACAGAACCAACAGGAATCGACTTCTCAATTTGAGTCTTGAGGCAGGTTTCTTCAGCCAACAATTCATGCACAACTGAATCAACTGAAGGCAAAGGAGTACGGTGCAGAATTGATCCACGGATGCCTTGATACTCAGAGCGGAGATTGTACAATAGTTGAACTAAACGTTGTTGTTCTCGCCTTTCAATATACGGACCGAATGCTTTCAGTTCAACGCATTCTGTCATAGCCAACTGATCCCAAAAGTTTGTCATCTCAGAATAAAACTTTTGAACACTTCGATCGCCCTGTGTAAGAGAACGAATTTCTCCTTCAAGTTGATATTGAACAGCAAAGTTAGACCTCACATACAACCTCTCCAAATGGTCTCAAACTTCTTTCGCAGTATCAAACTTAGCTAACTGAACACCAATCTTATGCTCAACAGAATTGTTAGTCCAAGTAATAATTTTAGAATTATTGGTATCCACACATCCAATAACTCAACAAGATTAGCATCATATGACTTAGGAGTAACCAAAACACCAGAAATATAATTCTATATCTTCTTCCCTTTTAGGAAGTTTTTCATAACATAACTCCAATACCCATAGTTTTTCCCATCAAAACGAACACTAATCGACTGCAACGAATCATCCCCTCCCGTCATGATAACAGAAATCGAGAATTGCAACAATACACAAAGCAAGACTAATCCTGAAACAAAATTGGGGCAACAAATCGAACAAAAATTGCACCAAATCAAAATCAAAATTAACACACCAACAAGTTCAGAGAGTGCAACGGATTATCAGAAACCAGTAGCAATACAAAGACGAAAAACCCAAAAAAAATTCGGCGAACTCACCGGTTGGCGTGGAGTCGTGTTTGCCTACCAGTTGGGTCAGAGATTTGGCTCTGATGCCATGATAACATTTATGAAGATAGCCATGATCTTACAAGACAAAGTGAGATCTTACAAAATAATAAATGAATGTGTAATTACTAGAGTTTACAATAAGGCATATATATACAAGACAACTAAAAGACTAAACTACCTTTAACACAATTAATATACAAATAATAATATGCTAACAAAAGTATGCGGCCGCAACGGTGCATATGGGAAACATAGAGGGGCTCACTGGTAAACAAGGTGAGATCAGGAAGAACTGCCGCGTTGTCAACATATAGATCCTTCGGATTCATGGTGTTTCTAATTTCATGTCATGACATTTTATTTATCTTGTCTTGTTTTCCCTATTCTTGAGTTAATTATATTTCTTCATTTCGTATATTGTTGTAATACTTTTGATTATACTTGTACAACTCTTTTGTTGCTTTTCCACCCAAGTAGACAAGTTTGATAACTAAGGGTAGGCGATTCGGTTAGATTGGAACCATTGTTACAGTTTTTCGAGGGAGGATGCGATTTCGATTCTTCCCAAGAAAACCATGCACGGAACCATTTGAGGTGGTTCGATCCGGTTTAAACCATCATCGGTTTGGTTTCATTAAGCTGGTTTCTGTTTTTACTTTCTATTATTCTTTTTACATTCCATTTTCATTTGTTGAGAAGACATGCGTTCATTTGAGCTACGTTATTTCACAAAACAGAATAATATCATCATCACCGTCACTTCTTTATTATTTCCACAAGAATTCACACTCAAAAGTTTTTACATGTAAAAAAAGAATACAATTTTGAAAAGAGACACATATATAAAGTAAATCCAATCCCTCAATTGACGAAACGGCACTTCTTTCTGATCTCACCATTTGTTCCAGTTATGACATCAATAGCTCCCATACGCACCATGGCAGCAGCAAATTTCTTAGCCCAAATTCCATTATATTTTGCATTGTTCACCACAAGTTTATTCGTCAGAGGACTATCAAACAGCGTCTGATCCGAAACCAACAGCCCTCTTCCATACTTCAAATTCTCGTAGTACTTGTTGTCCAAACGGTTCGGTGTCTGAAAATCATTATTAACCGTCGGATCACTATTGCCAGAAACAGGACACTTTTTTTTAAGAAACTTAGCATAAGCAGGGTCCAGAGCAGGGTCCTGATTAAACGTGGCATTGAACCCCGAAAGCCTATTCGAGAAGGCAGAACAATGAGAGACGCCGATTGAATGTGACCCTGAAAGTGTGACCATCTCGTCGAGGGAGAGTCCTTTAGTCTGGAAACTGTCCCTTAATTGGGCCGCGGTGAAGAAAGGAGGAGGGAGGTTTAAGAAAACGTCGGAGCTGAGAGAAATGAGACCGTCCCGTCTGCCAGAGGGCACGTTGTAGCCAGTGTATCCGGCTTTTAGGACGCTGTCTCTAGCGGCGAATGCGAGTATGTCGGCACAGGACACAGTTCCTGGACAAATGGCTTCGATATTTGCTTTTGCAGCGTCTATTACTTCGAAACCTCGGAGGCTCGGGTTGTTGGGAGGGCTGTCTTTCTCGGCGGCAGGTTGTCCGGACACCGTGTCTAATAGTACAGAACCATCACAGCCCTGAGAATAAATGATGATTTATAAGTTAGGGTTATTAGAAAACTGATAATGTAGGTGATCATTTATCTAGCTTTTTTATAATTATTAAATATAATACATAGGTAGTTTTTTTTTGTTATCTCAGCTTGTACGAGAGAGCGTGTTAAATAAATAAAAATTTTAAAAAAAATGAGAGAATTAGATAATGCAGCAATTCAATATTGTGAATTGTATGTATACGTACCCTGACAAAGCAATCGTGGAAATGCAGCCTGATGAGTCCAGCGGCAAGTCCAGGATTCTTGGACACAGCTTTGTTCACAGCTGCCCTCACAATAGTCTCAGCCCGTGGGCATGTACGAGCGTAAAACCCAACTCTCAGTTTTCCCTCACAACTGCAAATTGAACTCATGATGAAAAGCACCAAAAGTAGTACTGGTGCAAACTTAGAAAACAGACTACTCATTGTGGCTAGCTAGCGAAAATGATTAACTACCAAAAGCTGTTTATGCTTAAGTTTGCTTAATGAAATTGAAAACTAAATTGGATTGATGATGCTGGTTGTGGTACTTAATGAGCACTCTTATTCATTGTATTTATAGTAGAGAAGTTTCGAAAGTGTTTGTTGCATGGTGGCATTATTAGTTAAATTCTATCAACATTCGACAGCAAGTCTCAAGAATTATTCTATTTGTGTTCATGTCATTGTTTGAAACATTCTTGAGGATGTCAGAGGCTCACTGCTTACTGACCACCTCAACTTCTTGTCCGTTTTTACTACCATGTGTCATTTCTAATTGCCAAATAAACCCTTGCGTTCTTTTAATTAACGAATACCCGTGCATGTGCTGTTAAAAAATAGCAATAATAGGTCTCCTGGGATTATATGTTAAGTTGATTGTAAGCATATTTATTGTCTTGCATGCATAGAGGACTCCGTCAAATGTATATGTTTATTTCACTAAATAATAACTATAAACTTTTGTAGGAAGTTTTTGAATTTCATTTACAAACATAGTGT
This sequence comes from Linaria vulgaris, assembly GCA_948329865.1. Classification (NCBI taxonomy): domain Eukaryota; kingdom Viridiplantae; phylum Streptophyta; class Magnoliopsida; order Lamiales; family Plantaginaceae; genus Linaria; species Linaria vulgaris. Next base: position 84,248,982 of record OX415253.1, read on the forward strand.
TAACGGGTTTGGAATTACGACCTAATTAACTGAATTATTTATTTGGGTTGGAACGCCTTTGCCCGTGGTTCAAAAACTAAGCGCTATTTAACAGGAGAGGAACAGTGACAAGAACATTCCTTCCTTTTATTCACTATGATCCACTCTCTTTTCCGAGTCGATTTGCATATTTCCGAGTCTCTCTCCTTGTCCCTTTATTGTCCGACCTTCCTTCCCTTCTTATAGAGTTTTTAGGGACAGGTGTCGTTATGCATGTGGTGGTGTTCTACACGTGTTACAATGTTCATTTAACCAATAAGATAACGTGTCTATCTTAAGTGTTGACTGTATCTTTTCTTCTTCCGAGGGCTTTGGGCTTCTTTATGATAAAGGGTAGACTACCTTCTTTGCTTCCGAGGGCTAATTGCTTCTAACGGTGACTCGAGGGTCGAGTCTGAGTGTTCTCTTAGTGACAATGCGTCTCCAATAGGTGTGTATTCTGGTGTGTTTGTTTCAAGATATTCCCCGAGGGGGTGTTCGTTCAAGGGTTGATCTCCGAGAGTTTTTAGCTATCGTGGGTAGGTGTTTTCTTTCTCCGAGTGCTCCGGCCTCTGGGTTGGTCAATAGGGATAGTGTTACGAGAGCATTTGTGTTGGGAGTGCATAGCAAGGAAGTGTTTTTGTCAAGCTTCTGGGACTCTGTTGGTTTCCGATAGCCCCAGTGGGCTTTGCTAGATTGGTTCTTTTAACTCCTCCTTTCCGAGAGTTTATACTTTTCGGAGAGGCAGAATGAGTGGGGCGGAGTGTTTGTCCGATGCTGTTGTAGTTCCGATAGCGGTTAGTCTGTAGAAGGCTTTCTTCGGATGTGTATTCCGATAGGTATCTGCCTTGGTTTCGTATTCCTCTTGTTGACTTTGCTCCAGTATTTGATGTTTTGGAGATGCGCTCCGAGGGATACTTGAGGTGTGATACATGTATCGTGAATGCAGATTGCATAATAATATACCTTGTAATTCTAGTAATTGATTTATTGTTTATTTCAAGCAGCTGAATTTCCATCCTGTTAACAAACCCCCCCAGTTTTTAGTGCAGTTGGTCATTATGACTGCACTAGAAACTTAATAGGTTAAAGGGTATGAGGGCTTGGGTATCGTAGATTTTGTCAGGTATACTGGGAATGTTTCACAAGGCCTCGTAGAACTCTTCAGGGATGTCGTAAACACTCGTCAGTGACATTTATGTTTTGTTCGACATTTCCCTCGTTCTTGGCATTACCTTTAAAAAGGTGAGGAGTATCGTGGTTACTCTCTCCGAGTGATTCCCATTGTATTCTGAAATGTGCTCTCGTTAGATTATTATCGGGGCATTAATTATAATTTAAAGTTATGGCATTTAATTAACTGTGATTTAAATGCAGTTAATGGTGACTTTAATGCCACGCTTATGTATTATACGAGAATCGAAGCGTCTTGACCGTTATGTTTCCGTTAACCGAGGAGACGTGACATTTAATAGCACTAGGCACGACTTTTAATCGTGGGGCGTGAGTGGGTTTAACGGTCATTTAAGACACTTAGTGGGTGTAGGGTTTATAAACCCTCTTCTTTCCCAATTAACCTCACTTGCAATTTTTGAGCGAAAAAGTTCTCTTCTCTGCAAAAATTTTCTGCAAAAGCACTCTCTGATTTTTTAAGAATTCTCTACAATGGCGTCGCAATCCAATACTAACCTGGTGTCGGCCGCTTCCGGTACCGGAGGAGCAGCGGGGGCAGCGTTTCTGGGTTCTCGAAAGAGGAGCGCAGCTATGGCGGTGGCGAGTGGCAGCGGTGGTGCCGGAAAGGCGAAGAAATTGAAGAAGAAGGCTGACAAGGGTGGTGTTCCGCGGGCTACCCAGAAGGTGGGTCACACGGCTAGCACTGCCACAGAGAAGGAAGTTAGGAATCTATTCATTGAGTATGGCGCTTCCGACCATAACGTGGAGGTGTTAGTGCCGGAGGCCCACCACCGGGGTGATTCTCCTCCGCCGGGACACCTGACGGTGTACTACCCACAGATAAAGGCGGGATTGCGCTCTTTTTTCCCGCCCTTCTACTGTGATATTTTTAATTACTGTAATCTCTATCCTAGCCAACTCGCCCCTAACTCTTTCACGGCGTTGGCCTTGTTTGTGTTTTGGTGCCTGGTAAGAGGCATCGAGTGCACGAGGGACATATTTTTTGCTGTCTTCGAGCTGAAGCAGTCTCTGGGAGGGGGTCCTTTCTACTGTTTCACCCATCGGGACAAGGACGACAGGATCTCCGAGGGCAACGTCACCTCCCACAGTTCATGGAAGAACAAATTTTTCTTCATCTGTCCTGCTGTAGGAGAGTGGGACATACCCATGACTTGGAGGGTACCGACCTTTCCCGATAGAGTGATGGACGACACACTGGTGTTCTCACCTTTGTTCTCTGCGAAGCCTCTGGTGGAGTCGACGGACTTTATTCGCCTCTATCGGACCGCGGGATTGAGGCACATTGCTCATGTGGATAGAATCGAGACCCCCTTGGCCATTCCCGAGAAGCTCTTCGATACCTTCGGTAAGTATTTACCTTCCTCGTAGTGCATGTGTTTATTTATATCTTATCTAACTTGTAACCATTTTTGTAGTGAATGTTATGCGTCCGTTCATGGTGGAGAACGAAGACGAGGTAACCAAGAAGGGGAAGTCTACCCTAGGAGAGGGTGAAGCCTTTTGGTGCGGGTGAGGACGAGCAAGGGGGGACTCCTTTAAAGGTTGCTACAGTCACGTCCCGATCGTCTAGCGGGACTTCCGATACCCCTGAGGAAGTGGGGTTAGGCGTGACTTCCGCCGATGCAGGCCCTGCGGGGGTAGTTGTTATAAGTAGTGGGGAGGAGGAGGTTGGGATAGAGGGGGCGACTTTACCACCCCCCCCCCCCCCCCCCGTGTTATCAGTATACCCTCCTCTTCGGAGTTATCGGGGGATTCTGCTTATGCACTACTGTTGACTCCTCCCAAAGGTATGTGTTTCTCCCTGGTCTTTAAAAAGCATTGAAACAGTATACACTTCTATTTATATGGGAATCTGCTCTAGATAGACGAAGGGATAGATTTACTTGGAAACATTTTTGATTCTGCAGGAGGTGAAGACCTTTTTGGTGTAGAAGGGGGGTCGCTTCCCTCAGATCCCGCCCCTCCCCCAACTTTTGATACGATGAGCTTGCTGGATGAGATTATGGCTGCGGGTCCCCCACTTACGAGTGCTCCAGCTCCGAGACCACTCGCGGCCATCCAGTCCCACAGTCCCGTAGTCACTCAGGTTCCACTGTCGGGGGAGTACCTCTAAGGAGGCACTCATCTTCTAATGCCCCGGTCCCCGGACGAGAGCCTAGTTCTGAAGACGCCCAGGTGGCTCTCGAGACCATCACTCGATACTTAACAGCTGCCAATTCCCTGCCAGCGGATGGGTGGCAATTCGTTCGGGCTTGTACCAACAACGTGGCTATGTTGGTAAGTTTTTATTTATCTAATTCGTTTAAGATTCTGTGTCGGGATCTTTATTCTTCTGTTTTGCTTTCTTAGGCACCTAAAATGCTTCCTCTTCTGTTACTCGAGGTCGAGAAGCTGCAAAAACTGGCAAGCGCAGCTGAAGAGAAGTTTCGGAAGCTAGATGCGGAGAACAAAGATATTCGGGAAAGAATGGGGAAGTATAACGAGGCGTGGGCCATGCTTACGCAACAAAACCACGACTTGAGGGGGGAGAATAAGCAGCTCTACTCTTCTGTAAAGGAGATGGAGGCCTCCGGGCTTGTACTGAAAGACAGGGTGACCTCCCTCGAAGAGGAAAAAATTGTTTGGGAGGCCAGGCAAAAGGAGTTAGAGCGGGATCTGTCCCAGGCATTGGGTCAGGTGGACACTCTTAACGAGAAGTTGTCACGAGCTATGGTTCTGGGGGGCGTCACCTCCGAGGAGGTGGAGCAAAGGGTGGATGTTGCGGTTAAGCAAGCTCGAGAGGACGCCACTGCTTACGTGAAGGAACTGTACATCAGTAAGCACCAGTGGTACTTAGCAGGATCTGCTATGTGGGGGTTCCTTCAATGCTTCGGGCAGATGCGCAGTAAGGTGGCTCCCAATCTGGATCCGCGGGTAGTCAATATCGCGGAGATGCAGAGGCCTACCCTGGAGCAAGCCTACGACCTCTTCAAAAAGAGTAGCTCTTCACTTCCTCCCTCCTCCTCTTCCCCGACTCGGGTGCCCTTGGCAGCGGTACTTCCGCGGTCTTCGGTTCACGCCCCTCTCCAAGTGGGGGCCCAGGCTGCTTCCTCCAGTGTCCCTCCTCCTGCGAGTGCTCCGGTTCTTCCCTCCCCGACTGAGCCAGCCCCTGCCTCCTCGAGTGCTATACCCCCCTAGTCTTAGGGCGTTTTTTTTTCCTTTTATTTTTTCTCTTAAGGATTTATTATTTTTATGTGTAATGGTACTTGTATTTTTTGTTTGGAATGAAACATTTCTTATTTGGAATGAAACTTTTTTCCCGTGTTAGTAGTCACATAACTTTTCAGCATATTATGGATTCTTGGTCCCTTTCCTTCAATTGTAGAACTTTAAGATTGAGTTTACAGAAATGAGAGAGCATCTCACTCTTACTGGCCAAACAACTTTCTTAGCATAGCGTGTCTATTTGCAGTGCAAGTTTGGGGAAATATACTTTCCTAAATAGGAATATCCCCTGACACGCCCTCGTAGCTTTTTACAGTATGCTTTGGGCAGCTCAACTTAATTCGGTTATTCGAGGAAATGGTCCTAAGTATATATAGATGCTCGGATTTTAGTGAATACTTTCACGTCCTTTCAAAGAATCATTCCAATAGAATTTTTTATATCCTCGTCCCTTTTAATTATGTAAACTTTCGGAAAGCCTTTGGTGAGAGAGTAACTATCCTCGGAGATGTTCTCCGAGGTAACTGGGCTATGTCTTCCCCCCCACAAGTTTTCGCACAAGCAGTTACATAGTGAATTAGAGAATCTTACGATTCTTCACGAAGATGTCCAAAACTGGAATCGGACTATAAATAGCGAAGGAAGGCGACTTATCTTTGGTGCGTATCGTTCCATTGTTGTAGCACCTGCTTCCCTTTTTGGTTGTGACAAGCAAGGGTTTAATAATCGTGAGAATAAATTCTCCCTGATTGGCATCGCTTTTGAACGCTCTTGAAGACGAATCTTATGGTGTTCCCGCAAACGACGCCATTTTGTTAACGGGTTTGGAATTACGACCTAATTAACTGAATTATTTATTTGTTGGAACGCATTTGCCCGTGGTTCAAAAACTAAGCGTTATTTAACAGGAGAGGAACACTGACAAGAACATTCTTTCCTTTTATTCACTATGATCCACTCTCTTTTCCGAGTCGATTTGCGTATTTCTGAGTCGGAGCAGAGGAGGAAGGGAGAAGCTGAGAGCTACTATTCAAAAAGAGATTATAGGCTTGTTCCAGCGAGGGCTTCTGCATCTCCGATATATTTATCAGACGCGGCTCTATATTGGGAGATACCTTTCTACGCACCTGCCCGAAACGTTGGAGGAATCCCCACATTACATGTCCGATTAAATAACCGTGATTTTTACGGACGTATTCTTTCTTCACTCTGACAGTGGCATCCTCCTGGGCTTGCTTCACAGCCGGAGCTATCCTCCATTGCGTCTCATCGGAGGTGGTGCCCCCGGCAGCTTTCGATAGCTCTTCGTTAAGAGCATCCACCTGGCCGAGAGCTTGATACAGATCATGCCTCAACTCTTTCTGCTTCACCCCTATGCTGCCTTTTCTGCTTCAAGGGAGGTAACCTTGTCTTTTAAAACCACTCCCGAAGCCTTCATCTCCTTTACTGAGGATTTAAGCCGCTGGTTTTCCTCCCTTAACTCATTGTTTTGATGCGTGATCTTGGCCCACGCCTCTCCATACTTTCCCATCCTCTTTCGGAGATCTTTATTCTCCACCTCTATCCTCCGAGACCTCTCTTCAGCCGCGCTTGTGGATTTCCGCAACTTCTCAACCTCGAGTAACAGAAGGGGAAGCATTTTAGGCGCCTAGAAAGCAGAACAGAGGAATAAATATCCAAACAAGGGATCTTAAACGAATTGGAAAAGTAAAGGTAAAACTTACCAGCATAGCTACGTTGTTGGTGCAAGCCTGGACGAATTGTCACCCGTTTGATGGTAGAGAATTGGCAGCTGACAGGTATCGGGTGACAGTATCGAGGGCTACGTTGGCCTCTTCCGGACTGGGCTCTCGTCCCGGGGTGGGATCGTCAGAAGATGAAGGTCTCTCTGAAGGTACTCCCCCGGAGATAGGCACTTGAGTGACCACGGGGCTGTCCAACTGAATGGCAGCAAATGGTCTCGGGGCAGGATTATCCGCCAAAAGAGGAGCTGCATCCATCAGCTCGTCCAGTAAACTCATCGGGTCATCAATGGAGGGTGGAATGAAAGAATCTGAGGGAAAAGATCCTCCCTCAAAAATAAAAAGATCATCACCCCCTGCGAATTAGAACTCCATAAATGCGCAAGCTATTTCCTAGAGGAGGAGCTAAAAAGGAGATATTTAATCTTAGAAAGCTTACCTAAATCTGGAGCATTCCCCCAAAACACCCCTTCGTTTCCAGCGGGGAGGGCTGTTCCTTTGTCTGTCAAAAACTGATTCTCGTATAAATGTAAAGAATGAAGAGTACTTCAATACCATCTAAGGCTAGGAAGAGATACGTACCTTTGGGAGGGGTCGCCAGCAGTGCATCCAATGAGTCCCCCGATGCCTCCGAGGGCGAGGATATATCGACAACACCTAGAGGGGGGGAGGGGGTAGGGCCATCCTCCCTATCCCCATATCATCGTCCCCATCTCCTACAGCAAAAACTTCCGAGAGGACCGCATCTGCGGAAGTCACGCCCATCTCTGCTTCTTCAGGGGTATCGGACGTTCTGCTAGATGATCGGGACATAGCTGTGGTAACCATTAAGCGAGTCCCTACTGGCTCGGTATCACCTTCCGCGGCCCCGGAGACTTCGCCTTCCCCCAACGTCGACTTCCCCTTATGAGTTCCCCATCATCGTTTTCCACCATGTACGGACGTAGCGCATCCACTGCAGAAACAGCTACAAGTTAGATAAACCAGAAGAGATACCTATAAGATCAAAGGTATAAATATGAGAACTTACCAAATATATTGAAGAGCTTCTCGGGGATAGCCAGAGGGGTCTCGATTCTGGCTATCAGAGTGATGTGCCTCAAACCTGCAGTCCGATAGAGACGAACAAAATCCTTAGACTCCACCAGAGGCTTCGCAGAAAACACAGGTGAGAACACCAGTGTATCGTCTGACACCCTAGTGGCATATCCCACTCCCCCTTAGCAGGACAGATGAAGAAGAACTTATTCTTCCACGTGCTGTGAGAGCTGACATTGCTATCGGAGATACGGTCATCCTTGTCCCGATGACTGAAGTAGTAGAAAAGACCCCCCCCCCTCCCCCTCCGGAGACACCTTTAACTCAAAAATGGAGAAAACTCTATCCCTCGTGCACTCAATGCCCCTCACCAGGCACCAGAAGACGAAAAGAGCAAGGGCAGTGAAGGAGTTTGGGGTAAGCTGACTAGGGCAAACATTGCAGTATTTGAAAATTTCGCAGTAAAAAGGCGGGAAGAATGAACGCAACCTCGCCTTTACCTAGGCATAGTACACCGTTAGGTGCTTTGGCGGAGGGGAATCACCCCGGTAACCTGCTTCCGGAACCATCACCTCCACACTCAGGCCAGAAGCACCGTACTCGATGAACATATTTCAGATCTCTTTCTCTGAAGCAGTGTTAACCATCGCTTCTACTTTCTGGGTAGCCCGCGGAGCACCACCCTTGTCTGTTATTTTTTTCAACTTTCTCGCCTTCCCAGCACCACCACTACCGCGTGCCCCCATCACCGCCGCCGCCGCGCTCCTTTTTCGAGAAGTCAGAAACGCAGCCCCCGTTGCCCCTCCGGTGCCAGAAGTGGCAGGCACCAGGTTAGTATTAGATTGAGACGCCATTGCTGAAATTTGGAGAAATTCGAAAAGCTTTTTTGCAGAGAGAAGTTAAGCGGGAGAAGTTTTTTGCGCAGAAATGCAAGTGAGTAAAACTGGTAAAATGAAATACTTATAAACCCTAAAGCCCAATAAATGCATTAATTACCCACTAACCTTATTTACACCCCACGATTAAAAGTCGTGCCTAGTGTTATCAACCGTCACGCCTCCTCGGTTATGGAAAACATAACGGTCTGAATACCTCGGCCCGTGCACCACGTATGAACGTGCCATTAACTGCATTTAAATTGCATTTAATTAAGTGCCATGACATTAATTATAATTAATGCCCAGATATTAATCCCACGAGGGCACATTTCAAAGGCATCAGAAATCTTTCGCATCAGAGAAGGCGACCACGATACTCCCATTTCAAAAAACTTGGGGGACATGTGTTAAACAGACATAAACGTCAATGACGAATGTCTACGACACCCCAGAAGAGTTCTACGATACCATCCCAAGGTTCTCCGAGACCCGAATGTGACTCGAATTCCTCTCGAATCTACGATGCCCTACGAGATATTCCCGGTGCAATACCTGACAAAAATCTATAAAACTCTTGATGAATCTACGATACTTGAAGAGGATCGAGGCAACCCTTACGATGCCTAGAACGGACGTTAAGATGTCCTGGTGCTTCATACGATACCTAGATCATCGTAACTTTTGACCTTTTAAGTTTCTAGTGCAGTCGTAATAACCAATTGCGCTAAAAACTAGGGGGATTTGTTAACAGAATGATAAACCACATGCTTAAAATATACTATAATCCAATTACTGAAATTGTCGGATAAATTGTTATATGATTTACATTATTTAGACTCGAGATACATGTATCACACCACGAGGGCCCCGAGTCCCGCGAAATACGAGAACACCCCCGACACCCTCAGATATCTGGAAGCCATCGGAGAGCGCATCCCGAGGACCATAGATCAAGAATGACGCCCTGATATTTCCTTGTTACATCAAACGCCCTCGGAACACAGCTTTAAAGATCAAATACCAGAACAATGCCCTTCTACGAAATCTTGGATAGTAAGACACTATCTCACAAAGGCCGAACAAAGCCCTCAGAGACACTGCCCAACATGTGGAATCCAAGACCTAGATGAAACACCTATCAAAATACATATCAGAAGAAGGCATCTTACAGATAGACCGCCATCGGAACCGCCAGCATTCCACCCCACTCGGTCGGCTTTTACGAGAGGTATGAACCATCGGAGAGAATAAGCCAGAAGAATCCACCTATCGGAACCCATCGGAGCTATCAGAACCTTAACAAGAACGCTTCCTTGCTATGCACTCCTGATATAAACGCCCTCAGAGCAATACCCCAGACCACCCACTCAAAGAACGGAACCACACATTGAAGCAAAAACTAAAGAACAACACTTTTCGGGCACTCGGAAAGAGAAACACCTAACCACGAAGGCTAAAAGCCCTTCGGAGTTCAACTCACGGTCACGGGTGAATACCCCATCGGAGAAAAGGCCCCGAATCACTTACTTCATAATACGACCCTATCGGAGCAGCCTTATCGCTAAGGGCACACCCAATCTTGGCCTTCAAGTCACTATTAAAAGCAGTAAGCCCTTAGTAGTGTATCGTAGTGAATAAAAGGAAGGAATGTTCTTGTCAATTCGTCTCTCTTAGTAGTGTATAACTCTTGAACCACGGGCAAGGGCATTCCAACTCAAATACATAATTCAGTTAAATAGGTCATAATTCCAAACCTGTTAACACACATCATATGTGAATGGTTTTGAAATCAGTCATATCAGTCTTGTGACAATTGAAATCAGATTTTGGCGATTAGTTGTTAAAGAAATTAAGATGGGACCTTAGTTAAATATTAACATGTATAAATAAATAAATATGTATATATTAATCTATATGGATTTTGTTTGAATTAGACATATCATGTTTTAAGTTATAGAAGAAAAACTAGCCACATCTCCCTATTATGAAATTAAAGTCTTCATTAGGTGGCTAAGGATAAAAAAAATTAGAGTGTGACCTAAATTAAAAGTATTTTAACATGATTTTTTGACTATAAATAGTAGGCTTTCTTCCAACAATTTTCACATCCAAAATTATTTTGGATTTTCCTTCTTTCTTCCTATCAATCTCTTCATTTTTGAGTCTACTTTCAGGAAAAATCCATCCCATGTTCTTATTTTATCTTTTTTCTACCCGAAAGTACCCCCAAAACGTTTATTGTGCAGAAATTATTTATTCGACCCTGCACCTTAGAAAAATCCTAACTAATTGTAGAAAAATAATTTTTGATTAAAGTTAATCGCCGAATACTCCTCATGATGTTCTCTGACTTTCATATGAAGAAATAGTTTTCAAATAATGTGATTTGAAGTGTCGAAATTCCTAAACCGTAAACTGTTGTCTGAAAATCCAAAAATATATTCTATGTTTTCAAAAAATATTTAGCATATCAAACATTTGGATTTTCCTTCTCATTTGAGTACACATGTTTCTAGTGATGTTAGGGATCAGTTGCCACAAAAATATTTGAATACAGAGTTCATTTGGATATTCGATCAAAGGCAAACTCAAAACTACGACGATGTTCAGCTTATTTTACATACTTTAAGTTCTTTGTTTATGATTGAAAATAATCATCATAATTCCATGATTGATCACTCACACGTGACTCTTGTGAGATATAATAATCATTATAACCACTTTAATATGATTTGTATTCACGAATTAATATTTTTGAGATTTTTCAATAGTTTATAAATAGTATATTTATCATGTTTAACATATCCTTACATAAGTTTAATAAGATTATCATATATACTTTTGCGGTCTAGTCCTCTTATCTGATTATGTATCGTAACTTAAATATTTTTTGAACATCTACCTTGATTAGGTTTACGTATTAATATTTTATAAGTTATAAATACAATGTTATGCAATTTAAGATAATCTTCAAACAAAATAATATTAACTAAGTTATACAATTTACTGCATTGCTTCATAAGATAATTGTTTGATATCATGATTCCTGAAATTTTTGGATGTACAAGAGACTTAAAGAACGATTTTCCATAAATCAGTTATGTATTAATATATTTTGAAGATTTATTATACATCAAATTGGGTGTGGGATTCTCGTTTAACCTCTGTATTCATCTCATTCGTTATTTATAGTTTATCATAGTATACTTGATATTATTGTATACTTACCCTTTGAAATAATTTTCTAACATTAGAAAAACTATGACGACAATTATAATTATAAATATATGGTTGCTTAAGATAAATATTGAGATATAAACTACGTATACAAAGTATATTTGATATTTAACTTAACCTTACGACATCAAAGTTTACTGTGTAAGATTTTCATCAATGATATGTGCCATTTACTTAAATTAGTATTAGCTACATTTTAACTAGAACTTCCTCAAATATCATCAACACAGAAGTTGAATAGTACATATGTTTATTGTGGTGAGTTATGATTATTCAGTTAACTGATATTATCTTAATGATATTAAAGGTTTGACAAATTTATCAACGACGCGCAAGATTCTCTGTACAAATAAATGTGAGGTTTAAATTCTGATTTTGTTTTAGCCCAGTTTGGCATCCGACCGGAGGAACTTGGACGGAACCTTGTTACCAAATCACGAACAACCTATTATTCACCGTATTCCTATTTTTGCATCTCATCTCGTCTCATAGCATGATTTCTTTACTTATCGTTAAATCATACTTAACCATTAATTATATATCATATATTAATTCATGATCATGGTCATTCTTCGTTATTATAATCTCATGTGCTAGTTCTTGAACTTTGCAAAGAGCAACGAACTATGTTCAGGACATGTAGCTCAAGGAGCAACAGATATTATCTGGTTTACTAGCTTGTTTATTTATCACCCATTGGGAGGCCTTTGGGAAGTTGGGCCTAGGGATTGAGTCGATTTATTGCTGGTAGTGAGGGCTATCGGTTTAAGTAATTTAACTTAATACTCATTTATCTAGCGTCACCTGCAGTCAGGAGTTAACTATAACCCACGTGCTGGATCGACATGTACTCGAGCATGTCGTCTATTTTGTTAGCGAGGTCGCTCCTCGTCGGGAGGTATAAGGTAGTATTTGGAAGTATAAAGTTGGATTGTTTATTGTTAAGTACATGTTCATAAACTATATCCAGAGTATTTCGGTACCATTGTTACATCAAATTATCTTGTTAAATTATTTTTATCGGTAAGATCATTCCTATAATTATATCAATTGAATCACTGTTAATTCTTGCATCGCCACTTGTTTTGTATGAATCTCACTAAGTCATCAAAGACTTATTCCTCGTTTTTTCCTGTCTGTCCATTCCTCAGGATAATATCGACGTGGTAGCATGGATCACATGAATAATTTTGCCAATCTTGCCTTTTGGAATTTTCATGTAATTGAAAATGATTAATCAACAATACGTAATTATTAAAGTGTCAAATTATGTGTATATTAAAATTTATTTTGCCAATCTTCCGCTGTGTATATTAAAAGTTATTTTGTTGTCATAATGTGTATGGTTGATCCTGGACAGTGACACCCCTTCCTACAAGACGCGTTTTAGTAGTCTAAGCTGGGTAAAGTTTATGGCCAGCACCGAACTAACTCGGATCGGAACACTACTCATAGGGAGCGGCCATCACATCTACCCTCTCTAACAGCTTAAGTTTTTAGATGAGAATGTAATTCAATATATAAAGATATGATTATATTATTTCCATAGTTGATAGGATTATTTTCATAGTTGATTGGACTCTTGTATTGTATATATATATATATATATAGTAGTTTGATTAATGAGAATCCCATCGAGTAATATTATCTTTCATGGTATCAGAGCCATATTCTTCTCTTTTTCTCTCTTCTCTCTAAATCATGACCAACCCTAGCGACAACAGCCCTAAATCTGACGTTGTCGTCTCCTTATCTCTTTCTGGCGCCACCTCAACCGCCATAATGGAACCCTCCAAATTCAATATGGCTTTGGCCGTCGCTAACGTCAAAAACTTTATCCCCATCACGTTAGATTCGAAAACCAGCCAATATACATCTTGGTTAAAACTTTTCAAAATCCACCCTCGCGCGTATCAAGCTCTCGATCACATCATGCGTCCTTCTTTCGCTGACGATACTATCACACGGGATGACCTATGGGATCGTCTCGATGCCATTGTTCTTCAATGGATCTACGGGACCATATTAATCAACCTACTCCACACGGTCATGGAAAGGAACTCCACATGATTGGGCGCTTGGACCCGTGTTGCTGATTTATTACAAGACAATAACAACTCTAGTGTCATTCATCTTGAGAACCAATTCTCTCAAATAGTTATCGATGACTTCTCGAACGTCACAACTTATTGTCAGAAACTGAAGATGTTGGCCGACCAACTCGCCAATGTCGATGCACCAGTCACGAATCACCATCTCGTTCTTCAACTAGTGGCTGGACTGAGCAACGCCTACCGCGGGGTCGCAACCCTCATTCAACAAAGCGACCCTCTTCTGCTTTTCTCGAAGGCACATTCCATGGTGACGCTACAGGAAACCAGCCTCTCCAAACGCGCCACTCGCACCATAGACGCCACCCTTCTTATCGCGGCTCACCAACCCGCTCCGGATCACGCCCCCACTCCCTTATTCCTACACAATTCTGGTTAAAGGGGTCGTGGACGTGGTCGCATCAGGAATAATAATTGGCGAGGCAGTCATGACAACGGCTGGGGAGGTCGCAGTTACCCTAATTGCGGCCTGTATCATTGGCAGCAATGGATCTATCCACCATGGGCCGCATTAATGGGTCGCGCCTCCAGTGCCCTACCCGACTTGATCTCCGAGTTTCTGTGCCACCGTCTTGACAGCCATATCACGTCGCCTCCATCAACCACCAACTACGCCCAGATCGATCTTGAGGCCTCTATGCATACTCTCTCTATCACTCACTCCTCAAGACGACAAATGGTACATGGACACAGAGGCGACGTCTCACATGACGTCCAATCAAGGTACTCTCTTGCCTTACTTTAATTTGAGCATTCATTCTAACATTATTGTTAGTAGTGTTCATATGATTCCCATCCATGGTTTGGGTTATGCGGTTCTTCCTCCTCCCTTCCCACCTCTCTCTCTCAGAAATGTCCTCCATGCTCCCAAATTCATTAAAAAAAACTTATCTCTATTCGTAAATTTACTACGGATAATCTTGTTTCTGTTGAATTAGACCCCTTTGGTTTTTCTGTAAATGATTTTAAGACAGACAATCCCATCATGAGATACAATAATCTTGGTGATCTTTACCCCCTCACTCCTCCGTCTCCACCATCGTCCTTCGCCGCTCTCTCCTCCTCCACATGGCATGCACGTCTCGGCCACCTGGGGACCTATCCCTTACGTTTTTTGAATGCAAATAATCTAGTTAATTGTTCTTCTAAAATTAGTTTTTGTTTATCTTGTTCGCTTGGGAAAAACATTAAACTGTCGTTTGTTTCTTCTGTTACTTCTATGCCCTTTGATATTTTACATAGTGATATATGAACGTCACATGTTTTAAGTACATCGAGATCGCACTACTACATATTGTTCTTGGATGGTTACACCGATGTTTTATAGACTTTTCCCCTTACTAAAAAATCTCAAGTCTATAATAGTTTTTTTGTCACTAAACAATTACATTAAAACTCAATTTGAACGTGACATCAAAACTCTCCAATGTGATAATGGTACTGAATATAACAACTGCGCGTTCCACTCCCTTCTCGCCTCACGAAGCTTGCAATTTCGTTTATCTTGTCCTTACACCTCTTCTCAAAATGACAAGACTGAACGGAAAATAAGAACAATTAACAACATGATGCGCACCCTCTTGGCTCATGCCTCCGTCCCGCCCAATTCTGGCCTCACGCCTCGGGTCTAAAATGCCTCTTCAACTCCTTTTTCCAAAAAGACCCTTCATACTCTCATCTACGCGTGTTTCGGTGCTAATGTTTTCCTCTTTTTCCCTCTACCACAATCAATAAATTCCAAGCCTGGTCCACTCCTTGCGTCTTCTTGGGCTACCCTACTAATCATCGTGGTTACAAGTGTTATAACTATCCACCAAACAAATTATCACGAGCCTTCATGTTGTGTTCGATGAGAACACTTTTCCTTTTGCTCAACCTAGTCCAACTCGTTCCCCATCTTACGAGTTCCTTGACACGCCGATCTCTCCCATATTACAACAACAAAAACTCCAACACTCGACTTCACGCCCCTCACACATTGCCCATCCGGTTTTGTTTCCAATGTTGGGTCCTAATGTTACCCCAACAATGGGGCAACATTACAACCAGAAGCTTTAGCACCTATCTCTACAACTTTTGTTCACAATGTTGGGTCTCGATGTTGCCCAACATTGGGACAACATTACAACCAAAAGCTTTGGCACGTATCTCTGCACCTTCTGTTCCTAATGTTGGATCCCGATGTTGCCCCAACATTTGGACAACATTGCAACTAGAAGCTTTGGCCCCTATCTCCGCACCTTCTATTCCCAATGTTGGGTCTCCTCAACTCGTGGCTAACCCTTCTCCACCCTCACAGCCCATCTCTCATACCTCACCTCCACCGCCATTACTTCATCTCTCTCCTCAAATAGCCGCCCATAGCAAACATGGAATCTTTCGTCCCAAACAACTCTTCAATCTCCATACTTATCCTTCTCAATCACACATTCCTACTAATCCTTCCACCGCATTGTCCGACCCTAATTGGAAATCCTCCATGATTGATGAATATAATGCTCTTATGAAAAATAAGACGTGGGAGTTAGTCCCTCGCCCCCCTGATGTCAATACCATTCGTTCTATGTGGATTTTCTGTCACAAGTTTCACTCAGATGGTTCTTTTGAGAAGCATAAGGCCCGTCTTGTAGGTGATGGCATGTCTCAATATGTTGGAGTTGATTGTAAGGAAACATTCAGCCCCGTGGTTAAGACGGCTACTATTCGCACTGTCCTTAGCATCGCTCTCTCCCATTCTTGGACCATTCATCAGTTGGATGTCAAGAATGCCTTCCTCCATGTTAATCTTAATGAAACTGTCCATATGCATTAGCCCATGGAATTTTGGGACTCTTCTTATCCGGACCACGTGTGTCTCCTTAAGCGTTCACTTTATGGTCTCAAACAAGCCCCTCGAGCTTGGTACCAAAGGTTCGCTGATTATGTTGCTTCTATTGGTTTCTTCCATAGCACATCAGATCATTCTCTCTTTATCTATCGTCATGGAAATGATAAGGCCTATCTCTTACTATATGTGGATGACATATTGATCACGGCTTCCTCCACTGATTTACGCCTCTCTATCATACGTCGCCTCTCCTCCGAATTTGCTATGAAGGACTTGGGCACTTTAAGTTATTTTCTGGGCATCGCTGTCACACGGGATTCACACGGCCTCTTTCTCTCTCAACGTAAGTATGCCGAAGAGATTGTGGATCGCGGGGGCATGCGCACGTACAAACCGAGTCTCACGCCAGTTGACACTAAACCGAAGCTCGGTGCGGTCTTGGTCAGCTCTCCTTATGAGGATCCAACTCACTTTCGTCGCCTTGCTGGAGCTTTACGGTATCTCACGTTCACCCGCCCCGACATATCCTATGCAGTTCAACAAATTTGTCTCTACATGCATGATCCTCGCTTTGAACATATGCAAGCTCTTAAGCGTGTTGTTCGTTACGTGCAAGGCACTTTGCACCTCGACCTTTATCTTTATCATTCCCCCGTTTCTTGGCTTATTTCTTACATTGATGTCGATTGGGGTGGCTGTCCGGATACCCGTCGCTCCACTTCAGGGTATTGTGTCTTCCTCGGTGACAACTTGATTTCTTGGTCTTCTAAGTGCGAACTTACTTTATTACATTCTAATGCCGAGGCCGAATACCGTGGTGTTGCAAACGTTGTATCTGAATCTTGTTGGATACGGAATCTTCTATTGGAGCTTCATCATCCGATCTCCTCTACCACCCTTGTCTTTTGTGACAACGTGAGTGCCATCTACCTCTCGGGGAATCTGGTCCAACATCAGCGTACCAAACACATTGAGATGGATATTCATTTTGCTCGTGAGAAAGTCACCCGCGGTCAATTCCGCGTTCTTCATGTTCCATCCCGCTATCAAATAGCGAACATTTTCATCAAAGGGCTTCCTCGCTAACTTTTTGAAGATTTTCGGTCCAGTCTCAACTTTCGAGAACCTCCTGCTTCGACTATAGGGTGTGTTGGATTAGATAGAAAGATATTATATTATCTCTTGTAAAGATATGATTAGATTATTTTCATGGTTGATAGGGATTTTTTCCATAATTAATTGGACTCTTGTATTGTATATATATACTAGTTTGATTAATGAGAATTCCATCAAAGAATATTATCTTTCAGTTACTCACAAGAATTATGGCTAGTTTGGTTGGTGGAGGGAGGGGAGATACGTGAGTTTAATTTAATAAATGTAGATAGTAAGGTGTTGGCAGCATAACTTAATAAACTACGGGATTCCAACTTCATATGCCCAAAATCTAGGTGGCATGGTTAAATCCTCACTAATTAAAACCACCTCCTTTTTGTTTTTACTAAGTGGTGGTTTATTTAACTTTTCAACTTGACCATCTTGCCCTAATTTAAACGCGTAGACGTGTGTACATTAAAAATGTTTATTTTCTCAGTAACTAGAACATGCCCCAATATCATGAATCATGATTATGCACTCAATTAATTTTAGAAAAAAAATATATACATAAAATATTTAATTGATAAAAAGTTAACATTTATGCAGAGAGTTTTCTTCTTTAACGTCTAAAACAAAACAAGAATATGTTTTTTGCATTAAACTATTTCTTTGTTACATTATTTTTCACTTATGATATTGGGGCATGTTCCCCCTTTAAACATGGGTTTTAATTATACATTTTATTATATTTTTGTCAAAAAGTTAAACCTTTTCGACAGATGGATAAATAAGTTCAAAAACTAAAGTAATTGAATTTTCTCTATTAAGATTTATTATCATCTTATACTTTGTACAAATTCAAAAATATCATATGTACAAACTACAAAGATATCTTGCGTTTTTAATTAGGCATTGGTACAAATCCAAAACAAAAGGGTTGTGCTTTAAAATATTTGAGCATAACTTTTTACTATAGATATAATCAGTAAATTTGATTTAGAAGTTATTGTGAGTGAAAAATACAAAAAGCGACACACTTTTAAATGTTTTCATGTTTTGATATTCTTTTTTACCTAAGAAATTTGAAAGTTTTCCTATTGTCTTCGAAATGTTTCAGAAAATATATAGAGATATCATATCATACAAAATAAGTCTTTTTATTCCAAGCACAAATTTTTCACGTGTGGACAAAGCTAATATATATAATACAAAAAGCACACACACTACAAGGTTTATACAAAAAGCACACACACTACAATAGTATTTTCCTCCGCTAAGGTTTATTTAACACGTTTCGTAACACCTTATTTTTTTAATAAACTCGACATAAGACACTTATTTAGTATAACATGATATCCAGTGAAAGAAAAAGTAAAATTGGAGTAGTTTTAAAACTTTTGATTAATAGTATGTTCCTCCCCTAAACTTTATTTAACACGTTTTGTAACATCGTTCTTTATGAAACTCGACGCAACACACTTATTAAGTATATCATAATATCCAGCGAAAGAAAAAGTAGAATCGGAGTTGTTTTGAAACTTCCGCATAATTTTATTTTCTAAAGTTTATGTAACGCGTTTCATAACTCCATTTTAGATGAAACCCAACAGAATACACCTACTTAGTATATAATAATATTCGGTCAAAGAAAAAATTGGAGATATTAAACGTTTACGTAATTTGACATCGTTTTGGTTTCAACTTGAAGGAATGATAGTAGTGTTTTGGGTTTGGGGTTAAGAGTTTCGGGGTTGGGGTTTGTGAGTGTTTTCGTTTGAAGGTTTAATTTGGCGTGTTTTGTAAGTCTGTTTTTGATGAAACTCTATGGAACACACTTATTCAGTATAATATAGTATATGGTGAAAGAAAAAGTAAATTCGAAGTTGCTCTAAAATTTTGCTTCTTAATATTTTCATCTCCTAAAGTTTAATTAATTCGTTTCATCTCTTTGATAAAACTCGATGTAACACACATATTTAGTACAAAATAATACTCGGTAGATGTAAAAGTGAAATTAGAGTTGTTTTGAAACTTTTGATAATTTATTTCCATCCCTTAAAGTTTAGTTAACGCTTTTCGTAACTACATATTCTATGAAACTCGACGGAACACACCTCTTAGTATAACATAATATCCGATGAAAGAAAAAATTGAATCGGAGCCGTTTTACTTTTGTTTCATAATTTAATTTTTCTCCCCTAAAGTTTATTTGACACGTTCCATAGCTATGTTTTTTATGAAACCATAAAAAATAGACCTATTTAGTATACCATAATATAAGATAAAAGAAAAGCTGACATCGTTTTTGTTTCAAATTGAAATAATGGTTGTAATGTTTGGGGTTTGGGGTTTGGGGTTTGTGAGTGTTTTTGTTTGACGATTTAATTTAACGCTTTAGCGAGTTTGTTTTTCATGAAACTCGACGGGAAACGCTGATTTAGTCTAAAATAGTACCCGTGAAAGAAAAAGTAAATTCAGAATTGTTTTGAATCTTTTGCTTAATAGTATTTTCCTCCACTAATGTTTATTTAACATGTTTCGTAACTCTGTTTTTGATGAAACTCGACAGAATATACCCATTTAGTATAGCATAATATTTGGTGAAAGAAAAAGTATATTCAGAGTTGTTTTGAAACTTTTGCTTAATAGTATAAAGTTTCCTCCCCTAACGTTTATTTAACATGTTTCATAACTCCGTTTTTGATGAAACTCGACGGAACATACCTATTTAGTATAGCATAATATTTGGTCAAAGGAAACGTATATTCAGAGTTGTTTTAAAACTTTTACTTAATAGTGTTTTCCTCCCCTGACGGTTTAATTTACGGCTTTCGTAACTCCATTTTTATGAAACTCGACGAAACATACCTATTTAGTATAGCATAATATTTGGTGAAAAAAAAAGTATATTCAGAGTTGTTTTAGAACTTTCGCTTAATAGTATTTTCCTCCCCTAACGTTTATTTAACATGTTTCGTAACTCTGTTTTTGATGAAACTCGACGTAACATACCTATTTAGTATAGCATAATATATGGTGATAGAAAAAGTACGTACATTCAAAGTTGTTTTGAAACTTTTGCTTAATGTATTTTCCTCCCCTAACGTTTATTTAACATGTTTCGTAACTCCCGTTTTTATGAAACTCGACGGAATATACCTATTTAGTATAGCATAATATTTGGTGAAAGAAAAAGTATATTCAGAGTTGTTTTGAAATTATTGCCTAATAGTGTTTTCCTTCCCTAATGGTTTAATTTACGGCTTTCCTAACTCCGTTTTTGATGAAACTCGATACAACATACCTATTTAGTATAGCATAATATTTGGTGAAAGAAAAAGTATATTCATGGTTGTTTTGAAACTTTTGCTTAATAGTATTTTCCTTCCCTAACGTTTATTTAACATGTTTTGTAACTCTGTTTTTGATAAACTCGACGGAACATACCTATTTAGTATAGCATGATATATGGTGAAAGAAAAAGTACATTCAGAGTTGTTTTGAAACTTTTGCTTAATGTATTTTCCTCCCCTAACGTTTATTTAACATGTTTCGTAACTCCGGTTTTATGAAACTCGACGGAACATACCTATTTAGTATAGCATAATATTTGGTGAAAGAAAAAGTATATTCAGAGTTGTTTTGAAACTATTGCCTAATAGTGTTTTCCTTCCCTAATGGTTTAATTTACGGCTTTCCTAACTCCGTTTTTGATGAAACTCGACGCAACATACCTAT
The DNA here is from genome assembly GCA_948329865.1 of Linaria vulgaris. Taxonomy (NCBI): domain Eukaryota; kingdom Viridiplantae; phylum Streptophyta; class Magnoliopsida; order Lamiales; family Plantaginaceae; genus Linaria; species Linaria vulgaris. The sequence continues at coordinate 84,270,067 of OX415253.1, forward strand.
TTAGTATAGCATAATATTTGGTGAAAGAAAAAGTATATTCATAGTTGTTTTGAGACTTTTGCTTAATAGTATTTTCCACCCCTAACGTTTATTTAACATGTTTCGTAACTCCCGTTTTTATGAAACTCGACGGAATATACCTATTTAGTATATCATAATATTTGGTGAAAGAAAAAGTATATTCAGAGTTGTTTTGAAACTATTGCCTAATAGTGTTTTCCTTCCCTAATGGTTTAATTTACGGCTTTCCTAACTCCGTTTTTGATGAAACTCGATACAACATACCTATTTAGTATAGCATAATATTTGGTGAAAGAAAAAGTATATTCATAGTTGTTTTGAAACTTTTGCTTAATAGTATTTTCCTCCCCTAACGTTTATTTAACATGTTTCGTAACTCTGTTTTTGATGAAACTCGACGGAACATACCTATTTAGTATAGCATGATATATGGTGAAAGAAAAAGTACATTCAGAGTTGTTTTGAAACTTTTGCTTAATGTATTTTCCTCCCCTAACGTTTATTTAACATGTTTCGTAACTCCGGTTTTATGAAACTCGACGGAACATACCTATTTAGTATAGCATAATATTTGGTGAAAGAAAAAGTATATTCAGAGTTGTTTTGAAACTATTGCCTAATAGTGTTTTCCTTCCCTAATGGTTTAATTTACGGCTTTCCTAACTCCGTTTTTGATGAAACTCGACGCAACATACCTATTTAGTATAGCATAATATTTGGTGAAAGAAAAAGTATATTCATAGTTGTTTTGAGACTTTTGCTTAATAGTATTTTCCTCCCCTAACATTTATTTAACATGTTTCGTAACTCTGTTTTTGATGAAACTCGACGGAACTGTCGGAACATGCCTATTTAGTATAGCATAATATTTGGTGAAAGAAAAAGTATATTCAGAGTTATTTTAAAAAAATTGCTTAATACTTTTTTGCTCCCTTAATGTTTATTTAACATGTTTCGTAACTCCGCTTTTCTATGAAACTCGACGGGACACATCTCTTCAGTATAACATAACATCCATTGAAATAAAAAATAGAATTAGAGGTATTTTGAAAATTTTGCGTAGTGACATTTGACATCATTTTGGTTTCAACTTGGAAGAATGGTTGTAGTGTTTGGGTTTGAAGTTTGTGAGTATTTTTGTTTGACAGTTTAATTTAACGTTTTTGTACGTTTGTTTTTTATGAAACCCGACGAAATACGCTTATTTAGTATAAAATAGTTTTCGGTGAAAAAAAAGTATATTCATAGTTATTTCAAAACTTTTGCTTAGTAGTATTTTCATCCCCTAAAGTTTAATTAACGCATTTTTTAATTTCGTTTTTGATGAAATTCGACGGAACATATCTATTTAGTATAGCATAATATCCGGTGAAATAAAAAGTGAGATCGGAGTTGTTTTAGAACTTTTGCATAATTTATTTTTCTCCTCTAAAGTTTAATTAACGCGTTTCATAACTCCTTTTTTTACCAAAACCTTTAAATAGTCTTTTACCTGTATATGTTGACTTTAACCACATATGTATGTCAACTCGATCAGGTAACCTATTCGTATATAAATATTTAACTGCTAATATATAATTTTTAACTAATATTTAATTAATAAACCAATGATTCTTTATTGAATGTTAATATCCATATTTTAATTAATGGTTATTAAATATACATTCATATTGGACATAATAATAACAGTAATAGATAAAATGGGGGACACTGTATTGCTACGGATACCAATACGTACTCAGGACTACTTGGTACAAAATTATCAGTACCGAGAAGCTGGTATGGCATTCCCGTACTAAGTAATTAGCACCTATATTACTTGGGACGGGTTTTCTAAACCATTTTTTTGGGACAAAGTTTATGTACCGAACTTCAGTTATTCGGTACAATAGTCTTGAACCGAATATTCGGTACGAAAAATTTCTACCGATAAACCTGAAGTAATGGTATGTCATTTATCTTTTTTTTCTTTATTATTTTTTATTAGTTGTTTGGTACCAGTTGTTTGTACCCAATACTTGGTAGAAATAATTTGTACCCATACATACTCTTTTTGCTTTTTTGGTATTGTATTCTTAAGTACAATAATTATGTACCAAAATCTCACTCTTGGTACAAATTTTGAATTCCTACCAAATAATATGTACCAAATTTGGAGTTTTCTTGTAGTGACATTATCCTTATAATTGTACGAACGAAGTAGCTCGCGCAATAAAATGAACATAATATGCTACATACTTTATCTTGCCAGCGAACAAAGGACGTAACACGATTTTGCATAAGTAAAAAAGTGTACAATAAGTTTTTAGATTTATCCAAGTACATATTGAGGGTATTAAGGTAAATTAATAAGGATAATGGGTTAAAATTAGAGGAGTATTTTGAAAGTGTACAATCAAATACGAAGTTGTATTAATAAATGGCTCTAATTTGTGGCTTTTAAACAATACAACCTATGTGTAGTTTAAGCTTCTATATGGTGTATTTAAGGGGGTATTTTAATACATAGTGGTTTATCTAAACCCGAACCAAATGAGTCCTTAGTTTGTGACTGAACAAATCAAGTGATAAGCTTATAATTCACAACTGCACCCGCCTTAAAAGAATCTTTTCAGTCTCGAATTCGCATGTCCTATTTGCAAAACAATTGAGCACATACAAGAACACTAGTTTTGTTTTTGCCCCAAAAAAACCCCTTCACGGTCCAAACTTGGACATATTTTAAAAAGGGATAAAAACATCAAATCCCCTTAACTTATGAGGTGTTTTTTACATTGCTCCCTGGAGAATTTTTTCACCACTATAACCCCTAACCTTTTCAGCTTGTGCCATTTGCTCCCGGAGTATTTTTGGCCATTTTTCATCTGAATATTCCCCGCGATGCGACTCATATGTGTTGTACTAGATACATTTTGATAGTTGGTTGCAAGAAATTTGGTGAAAAACACCTCAAACCGAAATTATTTCGGCAAAAAATGTCAAAAATGCACTTGTGGGGTGATTGACACAAGTTGGCAATGGTTATGAGGTATAGTGGTGAAGAAAATTCTTCGGGGGCAAGTCGCAAAAGGCCAATAGGTTATGGGGTTTGATATTTTTGTGTCATTTTGGTTTCTATGTTGAACATTGGGTTAATGTTTTGTAATGAGAAACCCACTAATGCATGTGAATTTATTATAAATTATCATTGTATTCATGTTTATTCAAATTTCTTTAATTCTTGATGTAAAATAAAAAGTTATATAATGTTTGTTCTTTAGTAAAATAAAAAGAAAAAAAATCAAAATCGAATCAAATAAGATCAAAATCGAATGGTTTGGATCAAATCATATCGTTTTAAATTTATCTCATTTTCATCTTCATTTTTTTCGGGATCAAAATCGAATACTTATGTCGATTCGATGCAAACGCACAGCCCTGCTTGTACAAAAGGAAGTTTTCTCCAACATTATTATCTTTTAAGTACAAAAATGAAAAGAAAGTAATCTTTGTAGTACTATATAAGGATAAAAAGAAAAGGGTTGTATCATTTTTCACCATGAAAACTCATCAAAATTAGCTCTTATGATGTGGCTATATATGGAATCCTTTCAAATTGTAAATTCAAACTAGTTGGGGTTGTCAAAGATTCAAGTAGGGTTTAATTATCTTCCATAGAGCATCTTAGAACTTACCTCATATCTCTCTGAGGTTGTTAGCGTTCTACCATCATCTATCTCAGTTTGTTGGAGAGCCGAGATCACCTAAGTTTGGTAGGGCGTTTAATTTGTTAGCGACAAAATCTACCTCTTCAAACCTTCCAACTTTCACAAGGATTGAAACATGCCTAATGTGGAAAACTCTGATGTGAAAATAAACACAAATGTTGTAATAAAGGAGATCACATGTGGCTTGGTTAAGAAATGGCAGAAAATATTTTTGGTCACTAATCTCACTTCTCTTTTTGTGAGTCTCTTTTTAGCATCTACTAATTAGTTTCCACTTCTTTCACTTATGTCACCAATTAATGATGTTGCGATTCTTAGCTGAAGAAGGGTATGCCGGGTAATATGGGGAAAGATTTCTCAACATTATGTCTGCAACTGCACAAAAGTAAGAAAAAATTGGAAATATTGCCTTTTCCTTCTTTGATCTAGAAGATCTTAAGTGATCAAGGCTTCATGAAGAAGAAGAAGGGGACCCACGTGGAGACTGTTGGGTCGTTAGAAATTTCCAAGGTAAGAACTACTTTGGAGGATCAAGGATCACTGATTTGCCTAGAAAAGCTCCAACTGTAACAAGTGGAAGTCGATCGACATCCAAAGAGATGCTAAGGAGTTTGGTGTTGGGTCAACACCAGGAGACACTAAAGAATCAGTCTAGATTAACGCATCTTTTATCCAACAGCAGATGGATTGGTAAGATCTAATGATTGAGGAGAGGAAGACGGAGATTGCAGCTAAGGAAGAAGTGTTGATCAGGAACTGTGTTCCCTGTTTTTGGTTAAATGGCATGTAATCGATGATTTACTCCTTATATTTGCTTTATTAGTATCTTAAGGCTATATGGTTGGTCGTGTCATTTCAAGGGGATGAGCTTAAATTATTGATAATGTTGTGTTGCTAGAGATTGTGTGAATTTAATTGTGTACATATTGGATTTTTTGAAGTAAGGAAAAGGGAGAAGATTGTAAATGCATGTGTTCGGCTAAGAGTTGAAACAAACCTGAAGTAATTCAGTTTTAGTTAACACTTGGTGTAAAGCTCTGTTTCTTCACTTTAGATTTTATTGCCATAATTAAGTTTTGTTTTTATTCACCTACCAACTGAGCTCCCAATTTCAGTTGGTGCTTGTGCTCTAAATTTTCAAAACTTCAAGGATGGATCTACTTTCTTCGAAAGAAGTTGTCATTCGAAGAGAAGTTTCCATGATTAAGAACTTTCTATAAGGAAGTTGTGTTTGCTGAATTTGAAAAAGTCCAAGTGTGTGAAGTGCTAGAAGGGAACAACAAATGCAGAAGAAAATGTGAACATAAGAAAGTTCGAAACATTCCATAACCGTGCACCAAGTCTTGAATGCAAAGCTACACAAAATTATATATAGATGATTGTGCATCAAGATCAAAACACGAGAGCAAATTATCCAAAAAAAATTGTTTCTGTCGAGTATTTTGAGTCTTGTTTCTCTCGGTTTTGTTAAGCTGACATAAGTCTATTTTTTAGCGTAGAGTTAAGTAGCAAGATCAAAAGAAGTAGAATTCGTTTATCACTCATAGATTTGTATCTCAATAGATTGTATGGAAATATTAAGAGTAGATTTTTTAAACTCATTACAATCATAGTAAATATTTTGTCCTGACACTCAGCAGATTATTATAATATGTTTAAAAGTTTAAACTTGATATGTTATTTAAATCGCCCTTGTGCTTACTTTCTAGTTTCTACAAGGTGTTAGCTCAATACTAGTGTGTGAGTGTTGGATCAGATTGGAACTCAACACCAGTAGATGGTAGTTAATTGGTACCTGATTTCGATCCTACAATTTCACGTTTGTTGACAAGGCTCATGCGTACATTTGAACTATATATACTCACCAATCCCATCTGTGAAATGTTATTTCACAAAAGCGAACAACATCATCATCAATTCATCACCATCACTTCTTTGTTTCCACAAGAATTCACACTTGAAAGTTTTTACATGTAAAAAAAGAATACATTTTTGAAAAGAGAAACATATCTAAAGTAAATCCAACCCCTTAATTGACGAAACGGCACTTCTTTCTGATCTCACCATTTGTTCCAGTTAGAACATCAATAGCTCCCATACGCACCATGGCAGCAGCAAATTTCTTGGCCCAAACTCCATTAGATTTTGCATTGTTCACCACAAGCCTATTCGTCAAAGGACTATCAAACAGCGTCTGATCCGACTCCAACAACCCCTTACGGAACTTCAAATTCTCGTAGTACTTGTTGTCCAAACCGTTTGGTGTCTGAAAATCATTATTCACCGTCGGATCACTATTACCCGAGACAGGACACTTTTTCTTCAGAAGCTCAGCATAAGCAGGGTCCAGAGAAGGGTCCTGATTAAACGTGGCATTGAACCCCGAAAGCCTATTCGAGAAGGCAGAACAGTGAGAGACGCCGATTGAATGTGACCCTGAAAGTGTGACCATCTCTTCGAGGGAGAGTCCTTTAGTCTGGAAACTGTCCCTTAATTGGGCCGCGGTGAAGAAAGGAGGAGGGAGGTTTAAGAAAACGTCGGAGCTGAGAGAAACGAGACCATCCCGTCTGCCAGAGGGCACGTTGTAGCCAGTGTATCCGGCTTTTAGGACGCTGTCTCTAGCGGCGAATGCGAGTATGTCGGCACAGGACACAGTTCCTGGACAAACGGCTTCGATATTTGCTTTTGCAGCGTCTATTACTTCGAAACCTCGGAGGCTCGGGTTGTTGGGAGGGCTGTCTTTCTCGGCGGCAGGTTGTCCGGGCACCGTGTCTAATAGTACAGAACCATCACAGCCCTGAGGATAAATGATGATTTATAAGTTAGGATTATTAGAAAACTGATAATGTAGGTAATCATTTATCTAGCTTTTTTAATAAGTTAATCAATCATTTGTCTAGTTTGTAATATAGAGAGCAGTACTTTATGGCTGCGCTGCACATCCAGTGGCATATCCAGAATGCGTATATTGAGGGAGTTAAATTTACTTTCATGAGAAACAATAGATAAGAAATTAAAAATAACTGAGAGGAGAAAGAATTTAAAGGGTTTCTTTTGTAAATTAAAATAAAATTTGAGGTTACTAGCGAATTAAATATAATACGTAGGTAGTTTTTGTGTTATCTCAGCTTGCGCGACAGAGCGTGTTAAATATAAAAAGTATTTTCGAGAATTAGATGAATACAGCAATTCCATATGGTGAATTGCACCTCTAAGAGCGAACACGTTAATCTTTCTAAGGCGAAGAGAGGCGATTTTCCTTACTCCTATGTTGATTGGATTACTCAACCTATGGTCTGATTGTTATAGTAGTTGCTGGGATTTTCCTTCTCAAATCTGTATTGTATCGTTTATTGATGAGGAGCATGCCTTATACTCCTCATTTTTTTTAATAAAATTCTTTTAGCCCATCAAAAAAAAATTATTGTGAATTGTATGCATACGTACCCTGACAAAACAATCGTGGAAATGCAGCCTGATGAGTCCAGCGGCAAGTCCAGGATTCTGGGACACAGCTTTGTTCACAGCTGCCCTCACAATAGTCTCAGCCCGTGGGCATGTACGAGCGTAAAACCCAACTCTCAGTTTGCCTTCACAACTGCAAATTGAACTCATGATGAATAGCACCACAAGTAGTACTGGTGCAAACTTGGAAAACTGACTACTCATTGTGGCTAGCTAGTGAAAATGAGTAACTACCAAAAGTTTGCTTAATGAAACTGAAAACCAAATTGGATTGATGCTGGCCGGTACTTAATGAGCACTCTTATGCATTGTATTTATAGTAGAAAAGTTTCGAAAGTGTTTGTTGCATGGTGGCATTATTAGTTAAATTCTGTCAACGTTCGGCATATAAACGTGTTTAGCAAGTCGCAAGAATTATTTTATTTGTGTTCATGTAATTGTTTGAAACATTCTTGAGGATGTCAGTGGCTCAAACCCTTTGAGCTAACCACCTCAACTTCTTATCCGTTTTTAAAGAGTTGGTAGCAAAAACTACCATCTATTATTTCTATTGCCAAATAAACCTTTGCGTTTTCAAAAAAACGAAACCCATGTACGAGGTTAAAAGATAGCAATAAAATGTCCCCCGGGATTAAATTTTAAGTTGATTTTACTAATATTTATGGTTGGCATGCATAGAAGATTTTACATAAAAAGTATGTATATTCGTCTAAATCTAGTTAAGCTTTCTTACAACTTTTTTTGAAGTTATTTAAAACATAATAAAATCAATCCATAATTTTATTTTTGTTTTAATCAGGAGACTAATATGTTATTCAAAAGAATTGATAATATATATATATATATGCACTTGTATATATATGTGTATTTTAATTTGAACAACTTTAATCATTTATTCATCAAACAAATACATACAATAAAAAGTAGTACAAGATTTGGGGGGCATCCTCAACCGCCCCCCCCAACCGCAACGGCGGTCGCTATTATCGGCGACCGCCCAGCGACCGCCAGGCGGTCGCCCATAAGGGTGCGGTCGCCACCAACAAAAAAGGCCTTGGCGACGGTTGGGCCGTCGCCACCTATAATATGGCGACGGCCCAGCTGTCGCCAAGTGGGCCGGAGCGACGGCCCAGCTGTCGCGTCGGCCCACTAGGGTTAAAACCCTAGTGGGGCGACCGCCCGGCCGTCGCCCCGACCCGACCCGCCCCGCCCCGCATTCCCCCTCTCTCTTCTTCTCCTCTTCCTCTTCATTTTTTCTTTCATTTTTCTTCTTCTTCTCTTCTCTCCTCAATACCCACCCACCAACACATACCCCTACCCGACCCGATCTATCCACCACCACCACGCGACCTCATCTCCGTCGCCCCGCCACCACGCGACCTCACATCCGTCGCCACACGCCACCACGCGACCTCCATTCGGTCGCCACGCCACCACGCCTCCCCTCCGTCGCGTCGCCACCACGCCTCACCTCCGTCGCATCGCCACCACCTCCTCCTCCGCGTCGTCACGCCACCGTGCCACCCCACCAACCAACCTCCGTCACCACGTCACGACGCCACCACCGCGTGTCACCACCACCACACCGCGACCGCACATCCGTCACCACGCGACCATCACGACCGCCCGCGCGGTCACAACGCCGCCACTCCGACCGTTCCTCCGTCACCATCACACCGTCGCGCGCCCACCCTCGCCACCACGCCATCACCGCGGCCAATTAGCTATCTTCGGATTTTTGTAAGTTGTCCCAATTTTAAATTTTTTTTTATTTATGATTATATGTACGTATTTGTTGAATTTATATTCTTGTTTATCGTATTTGCCGAATTTATAGGTAAGATTTATATATGTGATTATATGTATATTTCGTCGTATTTGTGTGGTGCGAATTGTTGTAAGTTGGATCGTTTATATAAATTTGGATATTAGCTTTGATATGATGATATGAATTAGGATATGAATGTTGATATGATGATATGAACTTTGATATGAATTTTGATATGAACTTTGATATGATGATATTAACTTTGATTATATTGTAGTTTATATTGTTGTAAGTTGGATCGTTTATATGAATTTGGATATGAACGTTGATATGATGATATGAATTTGGATATGAACTTGATATGATGATATGAATTTGGATATGAACTTTGAGATGAATTTGGATATGGACTTTGATATGATGATATGAACTTTGATTATATTGTCGTTTATATTGCTGTAATTTATATGAATTTGTATATAAACTTTGATATGATGATATGAATTTGGATATGATGATATGATGATAAGTTCATTATTTTTGGAAGTTAGTTTTTCTCGTTGGATTAATCGTTTATATATATGAACTTGCATATGATGATGAGATTTTATTTTCGAATTATTATTTTGGCTTTGTATGTTATTGAGGAATGATTATGAGTCTATTTGTCGACATGTTTAGGGATCATGTCAGGCAATAGTTCACGTAAGAGGCCACGTTCGTCAGGCAGTGTTCGTTCTCAAGTTGTTGGTTCTAGTAGTGAGATTCGGGGTAGTCTCAGGCCTCGGCTAGCTAGTGACGATGTTGTTCCGGTCGAGCTTCCCACCCAGGCAGAGACTCAGACATCGCGCGAGGGATCTACCGGGGTGACTCCTTTGCCACAGCGACGGCTTTTTGACGACTCTGATGCCCCAGCTGCAGCAGCACCTCTACGTACTTCATCTGGTTCAAGGGCTAGACCACCATCGACAGAGTCCACTGTAGCACATAGACCATCATCTGCCGAGTCTAGCCGAGCCCATATACCACCATTTGCAGGGTCCGATGGCGCTAGCCCGAGTGGGAGGACCGACGTAGCTGGCCCGAGCCAGAGGGTGACCGAGATTCCAGCATCGGGGGTATGCACAGACACGCAAAAACGTCCCGGTAGGGGACCATCGCTTGGTGTTCAAAACCCCACTAGTCCGAGTAAGAGGCCAGTTATTCGATTGGATCAGAGGGGCCTATTTCAGCATCCAAAGTCTCATGAGGTGGTGACGACGATCACTGAGTTGATTCGGACCTTCATGTCCAAGTTTTACAAGTCATATTATAAGGTGCCGAAGGAGAAACGAGAGGCAATGTGGATTTCGTTCACGGTGAGAAACCCTTTAAGCTAACCACCTCAACTTCTTATCCGTTTTTAAAGAGTTGGTAGCAAAAACTACCATCTATTATTTCTATTGCCAAATAAACCTTTGCGTTTTCAAAAAAACGAAACCCATGTATGAGGTTAAAAGATAGCAATAAAATGTCCCCCGGGATTAAATTTTAAGTTGATTTTACTAATATTTATGGTTGGCATGCATAGAAGATTTTACATAAAAAGTAGGGAAAAAGGCGATACTAGACCCAATCTATTAGCGTTTTTGCGATGTTGTACCCAACCTTTCATTTTTTACAACGCTGTACCCAACCTTTCATTTTTAAAACATGTTGTACCCAAACTAACTTTCCGGCCAAAAAACGTCATATTCTGATCTTGTGACATCGGCAATCCGATTTGCACGAGGGCAAAATAGTCATTTTATTTATTTATAATAAAAATTAATAAAAAATAAGAAAAAGCAAAAAACCCCCCCACCCACCCCCCTTCCCCGTCGCCCCCCCCACCCCACCCCACCCCACCCCACCCCACCCCACCTCCCCCACCCCGATTTTGCAGCAAAACCGCTGCAAATCGCGGTGAATCACCGCGATTCGCAGCGGTGTTGCTGCAAATCGCGGTGACGACCGCGATTTGCAGCCGTGGTGGCTGCAAATCGCGGTCACCACCGCGATTTGCAGCGACACCGCTGCGAATCGCGGTGATTCACCGCGATTTGCAGCGGTTTTGCTGCAAAATCGGGGTGGGGGAGGTGGGGTGGGGTGGGGTGGGGTGGGGTGGGGGGGGGCGACGGGGAAGGGGGTGGGTGGGGGGGTTTTTGCTTTTTCTTATTTTTTATTAATTTTTTTTAATTTTTGAGTGTAGTACCGATTTTACCCCTGCAAATTCCCAATTTTGGCCGGAAAATTAGTTTGGGTACAACATGTTTTAAAAATGAAAGGTTGGGTACAGCGCGGTAAAAAATGAAAGGTTGGGTACAACATCCCAAAAACGCGATAGTTTGGGTCTAGTATCCCCGTTTTCCCTAAAAAGTATGTATATTCGTCTAAATCTAGTTAAGCTTTCTTACAACTTTTTTTGAAGTTATTTAAAACATAATAAAATCAATCCATAATTTTATTTTTGTTTTAATCAGGAGACTAATATGTTATTCAGAAGAATTGATAATATATATATATATATGCACTTGTATATATATGTGTATTTTAATTTGAACAACTTTAATCATTTATTCATCAAACAAATACATACAATAAAAAGTAGTTTTGTTATGAATATCAGTAATTCCAAATTATAAGTGTAGTATGGTTTTTAGGCTTAGGAAAAAATATTTTTGCTCATTATACAACACAGTGATTATTTAATTTGCTAACCACAAATACCCAAGGGGTAGTTTTTGCAATTGGCACTGTTTTTAAGGTTATCAATTATACTATAAGCTTCATTTTGATCAAAGCAAATGAATCTATGAACTTGACAATTTGAGATGGCTGCGACTGCTAGCTGTGGTTGGTAAATTGACTTTGCCAGCTAAAAATGTCAACATCCTTCTGCAACGTCTTCTAAGTAATTCATGAATCTTTCAAAAAATAAACTCAAAATTGTGGTAGGTAGAAAGATATACAGAGTGAAGTTTAAGAGGGGTTCCGTACAGTACAGGCATCCCCTATTGATTTTGTAAAATAGTTTGAGGACTTGGCTATATGTTTTTATTTTATTTTTCGTCGAGCTGGATTTGATTTTCATATATGCAAGTGTTGTAGCTCTGAGTAGGCAGCTTCTGTTTTAGAGGAAAACTATAGAATTGGTCAAGACTTTTTGGCAAAGTAATTTTAATAAGTAGTTTGTAACCAGGGGCGGAGGGAAAGGGGGTGCAAAGGGGGCGGCTGCACCCCCTCAGTCCACGCTGATCACCTAGTTACTAGTATTAATATATACAAAAAAAAAAAAAGATTGTAATTTTGATCACTTTGTTTGTTATTTTAGTTTATTACATAAGAGAAATAAAGATGAAAAATGTATATCTATGTGTATAAACGTAAATTAAATACTTATAACAATTTATTTATTGAGGCGTAAGTTTACTAATAATTAGTCATCTCATTACATATATATATTGTTGCTAGCTACTTTCCGAGAAAATTAAGTGAGAAATTAAAAATAGAAATCAACGGATATTAACATCACCCTTACCTTCCACTGTTAGTTAGGCATATAACATATATTCTATACGAAGATTGGTAAGAGAGTGTAAGTGTAATAAATAGAAGAATAAGAATGTCAACGAGTTTTTTTCTAAAAATATTGTGCTTGATTTTGACAAATATGTTATAAGTTATAAACTATAGACTACATCGGAGAAGTTGTGAACAAAATATAAAATATTTTGGGGCGGTGTTTTAACAAAAATAAATGAAAACAAGTTAAATTTCCTTTAGTTTTTCTTAGATTCTATTGTTTTTTAATATTATAAATATATTTAAAAATAACATACATTTGTTAGTTTACTTTTTACTTGTTGTTTGACAGGTGTTAAGTTAAATAAATAATTATGAACAATTTAAATCATGAACCGCGTAATTAAAAAATTATTTTAAATATAATATAATTAATTTAAATGATAAAGACTACAACTTAAATATCTAGAAATTAAACGTGTAAATATAGAAAGTTTATATATTTTAACCTTACTTTTATGTAAGAGAAATTAAGTAATGATTTTGTTTCCTTTAATGAGAAGACTTAAGTAATATTAAAGGTAAAATAAATTACAGTTATATCCCTACTAATAATAAAGTTTAATAGTATAATGAAGGGTATATAAAGAAATTAAAAAATTGGTATAACATTGAATTTGTTTATACAATAGTATATAGATGAATAAATCATTAGAGTATAGCATAAATGCATGGCAGTTTACTCTCCGTATTATACAAACTCGGCACATCATTCACTATGAAAAAAGATAATAAAATTATGGACGATTTATTATTTTTGCCCTTTATTTTATACAAACTTCAAGTTTTGCCCTTTTTCTTTTAACGGGCTTTTTTTTGCCCTCTAACTTTATTTTTTTTGATTTAATTTTGCCCGGTGGGCTTCGTTGAGGGCTGAATCGAAGCCCAGACGACGCGACGACCCACGTGGCGCCAAGTCAACAATTTTTTTTAAATTCTTGAGAAATAGGGGTAATTACCAAATTAACCCTGTCAGCATTTTTTTAACTAAAAAGAAAAAAAAAAAAAAAAAAGAAGAACCTCCCCCCCCGGCCGCCACCCCTCACCCCTCTCCTCCGCCCCTCCGCCGCCACCACCACCACAACTCCTCCCCAAAATCGAAAACTCAAATCTACGAGTAATACTACTACTCGGCTCAAACGACGACGTTTCAGGAAACTCAATCAAATCGAAATTACAGATCCTGACCTCGATTGAAGAAATCATGAGGAGAAAAAGCGAAGAAACAACGCGAGTGAAGGAACAAGTTTACCAAAACGACACCGCAACGCTACTCTACTCCTCCGGAACGACCGGAGCGAGCAAAGGCGTGGTGTCGTCGCACAAAAACCTAATCGCGATGGTCCAATCTATTGTAGGAGCGATTCAATTTAGACGACGGCAATCAAATGAAGTGATTTTGGAATTTGGTTGTTGATTTTTGGAATTTGGTTGTTATATTAATCGAGGAATTTGGTTGTGGCGGCGGCAGAGGCGGTTGGGGGGGGGCGGTGATGAAGATGATGATTAATTTATTTATTTTTTTGTTTTTTTTATTAAATTTAATTTTTTATTAGTAAATATAAATTTATTAAACATTTTTTGATAAACTTTGATTAGTAAATATAAATTTATTAAACATTTTTTGATAAACTTTTATTAGTAAATATAATTTTTTATTAGTAAATACAAATTTTTATTAGTAAATATAAATTCATTAAACATTTTTTGATAAACTTTGATTAGTAAATATAAATTTTTATTAGTAAATATAAATTTATTAAACATTTTTTGATAAGCTTTTATTAGTAAATATAATTTTTTATTAGTAAATATAAATTTATTAAACATTTTTTGATAAACTTTTATTAGTAAATATAAATTTTTATTAGTAAATACAAATATTACTAGTAAATATAAATTTATTAAACATTATTTGATAAACTTTGATTAGTAAATATAATTTTTATTAGTTAATATAAATTTATTAAACATTATTTGATAAACTTTTATTAGTAAATATAAATTTTTATTAGTAAATACAAATTCTTATTAGTAAATATAAATTTATTAAATATTTTTTGATAAACTTTTATTAGTAAATATAAATTTTTATTAGTAAATACAAATATTTACTAGTAAATATAAATATTTTTTTAATTTTTATTAGTTGAGTAAATAAAAAATAAAAAAAATTTGACGTGGCGCCATGTGTATGCCATGTGGGACGCCACGTAATATGGGCTTCAAATCAGCCCTCAGCTAAGCACACCGGGCAAAATTAAATCGAAAAAATAAAGTTAGCGGGCAAAAAAAAAGCTCGTTAAAAAAAAGGGCAAAATTTGAAGTTCATACAAAATAAAGGGCAAAAAAAATAAATCGCCCTAAAATTATCCATGCGTTATTCACTATCATGTAAGCTCATAATATGCAAGAAACTAAAGTTGTGTATTGCCATGTTTCACAGTATACGGAGGTGCCTATTTAACATACAGTGGGTAATATCCAAAAGAAGAAAAAACAATAAAGTGGCGGAATCACCCATTTAGCCCGTCAAAGTAGTACACATAAGATTTTCAAGAAAGGGTGATGGGGAAGGTCGAGCCACCGAATTAAGTAAGGGATGCTGGAGGTTTTGGAAGGGAGTGTTGTAAGATAAATAATTATTGTATTTATCTTTCCCTAATTGTGGTCTAATAGAAATTTTTGTTTTCAAGGAAACATGTTAATTCTATATTCTAGTTACCTAATAATAGAGTTATTTTCCTCATTAAGCTCTTCTGTGATGGACGGTCGAGTGGACTTTGGTCCTCTCTTCTCCTAATCATAAGAAATACTCAAGAAACACATAATGAAGGCGTATAGGTAAAAAGAGAGAAATCCAAAAGCTCCAACTAAAGTTGTTCGTTGGCGGTTTGTGTACAAGTAGATCAAAGGCTCTTCACGACACGATAAATGAGGTATTCTTCTTTTATATCTATTTACGAATCTATTTGTGATGATCATTGCGTTTAACGATTTATAAGTCATGTAAATTAAGGATCACATATGGTATCAGAGCTAATGGTTACTGAACACATGATTATCCGTAAAATAAATAGAATTAAATCATGATGAAATAATTGTTTGTAACTATTACGTAAATTTTATTTCATAAAATTTTGAATATGAGGTTATATGTGCTTAATTGTATGGTCATTAAGAATTCACGAAACGTGAATAATTTATTGATGGCATAATGAATAAGATTAGAGCATTGTTCAGTTTTCCTTATTTGAAGCAAGCATGCAATAGATCAATTTTGGAAGTTGCTTGCATCTCGTATATATTGATGTTTGTATTATATATGCATATGTACAATGGCTTGAGTTTGAGATTTATTTATAAATTTCTCGTTATTAAAGCCTGTTATTGTTTTATGAACTACGTTTCACATAATGAAATACAATTATGTTTTGTAGTTTATCATTACGTAATTTATGGTTTCGATGAGTGTGAATAAGGTCTTATCACTAATTTTTTTTTGATAAGCTAAATTTTATTAAAACAAAGAAGTATAAGACATACTTCTTACAGAGTTCCAGGAACTACAAATCACAATAAAATCCGAAAAGGCGTTAACCCCCAATACATTCAACCGGATTACGAATCCAATCCGAAAGTGAATAAAAGAAACCTTTCTTAGAAGCCTTAATCCACTTCCAAGCACGAGCTTTTATAGTATCTACTACTCCTTCGATTTCCGCCGTACCGTTGTTAAAGATAATATTGTTCCTCAACAACCAAATTGACCAAATTATAACGAACCACACAGATCCCCACCAATCTCCCCTTAATGTATTATGCTGAATATTGAGGAATTGCTAAAAATGAGTTCTTGCGCAGTTAGATAAGGTAGTAGAAATACTAACCCAATTGAAGCACTTTAACCACACCGCATATGAGAATTTGCATTCGAAAAATAGATGTGTGCTGTTTTCCTCCTCCATATTACAAAAAGGACACCAGATCCCATTACTTCCTCGGTCGACTCCTCTTTTTTGAAGGTTAACCTTAGTAGGTACTCTATCACAAAACACTTTCCACGCGAAGCTTTTCATTTTTGGAGGGGCTTTAATTCTCCACATCTTCTTTAGAATTGGATCCTCCCTGCCTCTGACTTGCTCTTCAAGAAGTTGGTACGCTGATTTAACTGTATAGCATCCCGAACTATCCTTAATCCACATCCAGCTATCTTGTTGCCCCTCCTTCAGGAATGATCTTTGAAGCACGTCCTTCAAATTTCTAACCATGTCGTCTTCCCATTCATATAAATTCCTCCTCCACCTAAATTTCCACTTCCAAATTCCTCGGTTCCATTCACCCATCTCCGCTATTTTTGCTTCCTTGTTCTGCGTCAGAGAGAACAATCTTTGAAACTTGTCTCTTAACGGTTCCTCCTCGATCCATGGATCAATCCAAAATTTCGTTTCCCTTCCATTGCCGATTTTCCTCTTCATCCCAGCCTTAAACCATTCAAAATCTGATCTATTGTGCCTGAGATCAGCGATATCCCTCCACCATCTCGAAAAGATTGAGCTTCCTCTAGCCGCTCTCGCCTTATCCATTGCCTGCTCCAAATTTCCGTACTTTGCTTCAATAATTTCTTTCCAAATTGCCCTTCTTCCGTTTAAAATTCGCCACCTCCACTTTCCTAATAATGCAAGATTAAAACTTTCTAAATTTTTTACATCCATTCCACCTTCTTCTTTCTTTTTACACATCACATCCCACCTTGCCCACGCAATCTTTTTAACTTCTTCGCTGCCCCCCCCCCCCCCCCCACACGAAGTTTCTTTGGGTCTTTACTAAAGACTTTATCACCTGCTTAGGGGCCTTATATATTGAAAAATAATAGACAAGGGAACTTGTCAGTGCAGAGTTATTAAGAATGATACGCCCACCAAAAGAAAGAGAATTGGTCTTCCATGCCGAAATCTTATTCTTTAGGAGATTGATCGTTGGATCCCAAGGCCTGATTCTCCTCGGATTAATTCCAATTGGCACCCCCAGGTACTGAAAAGGCATTGAACCCCTGCTGCAATTAAGAAAACCTGCAACCTCTTCCATCGCATTATCTTCAATATTAAACCCGAAAAGTTTGCTCTTTTTAAAATTCACTTTAAGGCCTGAAACAAGTTCAAACAGCCTCAAGATACTTTTTAAAGTCCACATGCTCTGCCAGCTATAATCCAGAAAAAACAACGTGTCATCGGCATATTGCGACACGTCGACTTCGAACTCTGATCTCCCGATTTTGACGCCTCTGAACAGTCCCAAAGCGGCAGCCTTTTTAACCATTCCGGTAAGACCTTCAGCCACTAATAAGAAGAGGAACGGTGAAAGAGGATCTCCCTGACGAAGACCACGAGATAAAGGAAACTCTTTAGTCGGGCTACCATTGACAAGCACAGAGATTGTAGCTGATCGAAGGCACTCTTTAATCCACCTTCTCCACTTTGAACAAAAGCCCGTCTTCTCCATCATCAAATCAAGGAACTCCCAATTAACGCTATCATAAGCTTTCTCGAAATCTGCCTTAAAAATGAAACTTGGCTTTTTCTTTCTATGAATCTCATCAACCACTTCACTAGCAATCAGCAAACCATCTGAAATACTCCTTCCTTTAATGAAAGCACATTGTTCCTCCGACACAACCAGACTCATCACTTTACATAATCTGTTCGCAAGTAGCTTCGCCAAAATTTTATACATACTTCCTAGCAAGGAAATCGGTCGAAAATCATGAAGAGAATGGGAATTCTCTTTCTTCGGAATCAAAGTAATGAAGGAAGCATTCAACCCTCTTACCATCTTACTATTATTATGAAATTCAAAGATAAACTTACATATATCATTCTTAACCAGATTCCAAAAATTCTTGATAAACAGAAAGTTGTAGCCATCCGGACCGGGACTCTTAGAGCTCTCACAACTCCAAACAGCTTGTCGCACCTCTTCTTCGTCGAACGGTCTAGTAAGGAAACAATTGTCCTTGGGTTTTATTTTCATGAATTCAATACCATCAAGAATGGGACGGTTCCACCGTTGCTCATCGTACAATGCGGCAAAATGCTTTCCCACCTCATTTTTTATAGAACGCACATCATCAATCCAAACGTCGTTCACTTTTAACCCCAAAATACCATTAGTTCTATTTCTGATTTTAGCACACTTATGAAAAAAACCCGAGTTCGTATCGCCTTCTCTAAGCTATTTCATTCTCGATTTTTGGTAACAGAGACTCTCCCTATTACGCATTGCCTGCCAGAGGTTATTGACAACTGTTCTCTTTCTCGCGACATCATCCACCGATAAATCATTCTCTTCACTTTTTAAGTCCAGATCTGCTAATTCATCTTTGGCACTCAAAATTCTTTTCTGGACATCACCAAAAACTTCGTTGTTCCACGTCTTCAATTTAGCCTTTAACGCTTTAAGTTTTTCTTTTATAACATAACCACCCCATCCTTGAAATGACAGTCCGTGCCATTGTTCCTCCACAAATTTCTTAAAGTCTCTATGCTCAAACCACACATCAAAGACCCTGAAGGGCTTTGGGCCCCAATCTGCCTCCATCGCTTTTAACAATATTGGACAGTGATCCGACACGGATCTATTCAGTCCCCATTGTCCTAAACTAGGCCACATATTCAACCACTCCTGTGTAACAAGAAATCTATCCAATCTACTTCTGACAGATCCATCACTTTTATACCAGGTGAACTTCCTCCCCAACATAGGTAAATCAACTAACTCCATTTCTCCAATAAAATTCACAAAGTCAGCCATATCATTCGAGTATCCATTTGTCCTTCTTCCTTTTCTTTCAGTCGCAGTTCGGATGGCATTAAAATCCCCGACGACGCACCATAAATGTTCACTTGATTGGCGCTTAATTCTTAAGATTTCTTCCCATAATCTTCTTTTCTCATCGGATTGACAAGGAGCATATACGTTACAAATAACACACTTCACTCTATCTGGACCAAAAAGACCTTCGACGAGAATAAACCTTGAACCCACCATAGAATGTTCGAGACTAAACACCCCTTTCTTCCATAGGGTAATTAAACCTCCTGCACTTCCCATCGCATCCTTGCAGACCCATTCACAATCTTCTCCTCCCCATATCCTGAAATAGTCCTTATCCGCCATTGATGCTGCTTTTGATTCCTGGATACACAGCAGTTCAATTTTGAACTTGGTAACAATATCCCTTATCTCCCTTTTCTTGACTCCTCCTCCAATCCCCCTAATATTAAAGGATAACATCCGCATTAAAAACCAGCTTCAGCCCTGTCCCTTTTCTCCATCTCCATTAACTTATGTATTATTTCAGAATCGTTCCCCCTTCCAACAATTCCTATTCTCTTTCCTATTCTCCACAATTCCTCAGCTTCCCACAAACAATCCTTTTTTTTATGGCATTATTACAACAGATTATACTACTATCACCAATTGAGTTACTAAAGCTCAAATTACCTCCTTCATTTTGACCCTTGTTCTTTGCTTTATGAGCCACCCGCGCCTTATTCTTCTTCGACTCCCCGCTTCTTTCATCTTGAGACGCGTCTTGTTGTTGATCATTTCCTTTTTCCTCCTCTGTTACCATTCCTTCACAGAACTTGGCCAAGCTCATAGTATTTACCTTCTTCATTACTTTAGCAAGCTTCTTTTTCTTTTTCCTTGACACTCATTTTTCTTTCCCGTTATTCCTTTTTCCATGTTCTAAATTGTAATAATTTGATATCCCAGGAATAGTTGGGCAAGAGACGTGTAAATTATCTTTAGTTTGGGCCTCTGTTTCATTTTCTGGCCCACCCTTATCAGAAGCAACTGAATTTTCTGTTTGATTAACGTGACCCAGTTCATTAGACTTAGAATTGGGCTTAGTTATACTTTTAATTTCCTTACCACCCTGAGTTGCATCCAGCTCATTAATTGGTGTCTCCATGACCCGATCCGTCTCATCCCCGACATTAATCTCCTTTGCCTTCTCGAAGTCCTCGTCTTTCTCCACGCTGTTACATTGGTCTTCTCCCCTTTCCTTATTTTCCATACCTAGTACTAAGGCTTCCTTTTCAAGATTACACTCTTCGAGATCAGTCATGATTGTCGCGCCGTCTCCCAACACCGAAAAATATTCTCCGGCCGGTTCGTAACCCGAGAATTCCGACTCCGGGATGTCGTCGTCATCCTCTTGATTCTTCAAAGAATTTTCTCGGCATCTTCCACACCTCCATTTTGAATCATCATTCCAATTACCCCATTCCAATTCTTCCATTAATTGAATAGCAACGATCGAATCGTCAATCTGAATCCGAACGATTTTATTGATCCACTCAATTGAAGTTGTTTTAACCAACAACCTTGCTGCCTCTAATTTCCTTTTACTAGCAGTATCGTCATCCGATTTAATGTAAGATCCGATCGCTCGAGTAATCTTTCGAAAAAAATTATCATTCCATGCCTGTAGAGGAATACCATGACATGTGACCCAAAGAATTCTTTCTCTATTAACCTCTTGTGGCGCCCACGGCCTTATCCTCGAAAAAAACTCACCCCACCAAGATTTAGAATCCTGGAGTACTTCGTCGACCTCACCCTTTTCTTCTGATAGGATAAGGACTTGCCCGCCACCCAAGGAAGTAAGATGAACTGTAAACATTCCTTCCTCGCATAGTTTCTCCTGAATATCGTTCAGGCGAGAGTTTTCTTTGAGTGTTCCGACATAACACCCTTCCAACCATTCACAATCCTCTTTCGTAGTTGTATGTTTCATGCCTTTCCACACCTTCATATCGTCCACATTTTTTGATTGCTTTCCTTCTTTTTGCTTCATTGGTGCCACTTTCTTTGCTGCGTCAAGGTAGCTTCCCCATATAAGTTTATTCTTCTGAATCTGATATGCTCCACCAGTTTTACTTCTCTGGTAGTTTCCCACTAGTTCCTTCCCGAACCTCGCAACATTAGCCTTGATGTTTACGTCACCGATTTGAATCGTGTTCAACTTTGCCTCAAGCGCCCCAATATCAGTAACATGTTTGAACCTAGCAAATCCAAATCTTTTACCGTTTTTGTCCTTCTTTGTAGGGATTTCGACCTCACCAACACTCCCATATTTTAGAAAGACCTTAGACTATTTTTGATTTGAGTGCTAATATACACTTATTTCTTTTCCTAATATGGGAGACTGGGGGAGGAAAAGAAGGTCTTATCACTTATGATATGTAGATACGAAAGAATTGTATCTTTCAAAGCTCTAATGTTTCTAATTAAGGATTGTGCAAATTATTTTTCTTGCTGTTTAATTTTAAATTTGGACTTTTGGAATACGAGATGTTTTTATTTATCCATGTTAAATTGGACTAAGGGAATTTTAGTAGGGGGCTTGGCAAATTTCTTTATTGTTCCTTTCTTTCTCTTTGGAGTTTGTAACGTGGCTTAACAGTACTAATACAAGTTACAAAGATCATCCACGTATAATTGTGGAATCGTTTTCTCCACTATAACGACAACCTTAAATACATGCATATTAAATAAGTTTTTTACTATGAAAGGGATTATATTTCTTTTAACACACTATCCATCATAACTTCCATGTATAATTGGTGAACTATATTAATTTTCATTTAAGGAATTTAATGCGTTAATTATGCTATTAAGGCTGAGGATACATTACAGTGGCCTTACAATATTAAAATCTGCGTACAACAAAAATGACAGTTTCAAATGTAAGATATGAGTAGCATAATATTTATTCATGCATCATAATGGTGTTTATTTTCACATAATGAGAGTATATTAGTCATTATAGTGATTTTATTCCACGTTGTGAAATATAATTAGTGCATGAGTATTATGTTTATTAATTTAAAATTCACATTGTAATTATGATTGATTGTTTATCACAAAAGTGATTCAGTCAGTAGTTATTGAATTTTATTACATATAGCTAATTATTGCATATGATTCATGCATTAAAGGATCAAATATTCACCTTATCGGAATATGTTGACCACCGCAGTGGCTTTGTTCTTGTGAAATTTGAATATTACATGAATCAATTATCTGTGCATTAAGTTTTGATTATTCTGTCTTTTCAGAATTAAATTTATTGTCTATTAAAATTTGCATTATGATATTTAGTTGGTCATTATATTGCCTTATCCTTGTTTATATGTAAACTTTAAGCATATGATGACGTATGTAATGCTAATAAAATGATAAGTACATTTTGAAGCAGACATTTTGATTTTTTTTTTCTTTGTCACTCAAATAATGTGATTAATGATATTGTTGAATCGTCTCTTGTATGTTATTTTGACATATGATGTTCTTGACAAATTTTGAATTAAGTTCACATTTAGGATTTACAATCCATGATAGTGAAATTATGGAGTCGCAAAGTTTTTTGCATAACACGTCAATATATAAAAGACAAATCAATTTACTATGTAAAAACATAAGAGTTGACCCACATGAGGCTCACGTTTGCGTAGTAAATATTTATGGATTAAGACACTAACGTGAACTTTTATGGTACATTATGTTTATGTTTATCTGTTAATGTATTCTTAAGTTAGAATTGTCGTAGTAGTCTTAATCGGCGGAAGATTTTATTTACCATTATTATGATTTATTCGATCTCGATATGAATTACGTGGTTGCCTCACAAACAATCAAAAATAATATTTGTGTCAATTATAAAGAAGTAACATATATGTAGACCAAGAAAATCCAAAGATTTCTTATGTGTTTAATTAAAATAAGTATTTAACTTAATTATGCTTGATGAATATTACGACTTATAATGGTATTACTTGTAGAATTTATAGTGACTGCCCATATGAGCATTGTATTTTATTGTCGTATATATTCCTAATTATGTGTTGCTTACAATTTCAATGCCTTAAATTATGTTATATCTCAATAACGTCATTGTTGTTTTGTCATTATTTATGTAGTATATCCCACTTCCCACGAAAACCAACTTCACATTAGGGGAACCATTATATACTTTGGGTTCTAAATAAAGTATTGTTGGTTCACGTATATACCACAAGATCAGTGGGAGTCAGTTCATAATTTTTTCTTATGCATGACATTATATTCGCCAATAACGATCTTGGTCTTTAACATTAGACTAAGAATCGTTTACGTGAGAACTTTTAAAAAAATGTGATTAGGCATCCTATATAATTGAAATAAAACTATTTCATGATATATCGCTTTAAATTTTGGGAATGCCTTATAAAGCACATATTTATAAAGTACATAAATACTTGGCATTATGACATGTTTTTTCTAATGTTGTTCCGTTGCATAAAGAAGACAAGCTTAGTCTTAATCTACACCCGCCTAATGAATTGGAACACAAAGAAAGTATTGAGATATTTAAAGAAAATACGTTCACTTATAGTAAATCAACAAATCCACATGTGGTTGGATTTTAAGATTCAGTCGTAGGTAGATGCTTAAACTTAAAGACTGCACTCTTGGCTAAATTCATCTCATGATTAGAGATGTTACATCTTGGAAAAGCCATAAATCATGAGCTGCTCCGCACATTTACTATCAAAGCTGAATTGACACGTTTTAAGGTTGTAATTTAGGAAGTATGATTGCATAATTTGACAATAAAGTCACAATCAAATTCTCCATTTATGACATAATGTTTAAGGGATCAAAGCACATGAATCTTAAATATTGATTATCGAAACAGGATGTTAGAAGAGAATGAATTGTCATTGAGCTCTTAATGTACTTCTACATCTATTATATTATATTTTTCCATTGTGTAAACATATTTTTCTTGGATGTATGATAACAGAACTTGTCTTTGTTCAAGACATTATGGGACCATTATGAAAACTCTTGCTTATGGCCCAATTATGATTGTCATTAATATTGTAGTACATGGAAGGAATCATGTTGAAAAATAATGTGCCCGCCATCACTCTTATTAATTACTTGATTAATCATGGCACTTATGAAAACTAGTTAAAGAAAAGTATTAACATTTTATGCGCGCCTTATGATTCTCCATGAAAATATTTATGAGTATTCCTAACAACCAAGTGGGAGACTGTAAGATAAATTAAGTATTATTGTATTTATCTTCCCTCTAATTGTGGTCTAATAGGAATTCTTGTTTTCAAGGAAATATATTAATCCTATATTCTAGTTACCTAATAATAGAGTTATTTTTCTCATCAAGCTCTTTTGTAATGGACGGTCGAGATTAAGTCCTAAATATACCCTAAGTGGATTTTGGTCTCTCTTCTCCTATATATATTATGTCTTTAGGTCATCATAAAACATACTTAAGAAATACTTAAAAACACATAATGAAGGTGTATAGGTGAAAAGAGAGAAATCCAAAAGCTCCAACTAAAGTTGTTCGTTGGCGGTTCATGCACAAGCAGATCAAAGGCTCTCCACGACACGATAAATGAGGTTTCTTCTTTCATATCTATTTACGAATCTATTTTTGATGATCATTGTGTTCAACGATTTATGGGTCATATAAATTAAGGATTACAAGTGTCTCACATACGATGCAATGCCTCCTACGTGTGCAAACAGGTCGCGTAGACCACCTCATTGAATGAGGTCAAATAGTGGATACCAATGGTTGATTGGTAGTAAATGAGGGAGGCACCGGATGTCTCTCCAAAGTCTGATACATTTCTTATAAATAGAGAATGTGTTGTGAAGGAAAAATCATCCATGAAATGTAGTTTCATATAAATATTCTCTAGTAATCTGTAGTATATTTTATATACGGGTGCATGGCGTAAGTTAGGGAATGTTGTGAGTAAGAAGGCTTGGTGTGATCATTTGGGATGTGTGAAAATTATACAGCTGTACAAATTTTCTACATAGTAGATTTTGCTCGGGTCCCCGTGGTTTTTCTTCGTTCAAAGAGTTTCCACGTTAAATCCTTGTATTATTACTATAGTCAATGTTTTATTCGTGTTACTTTGTATTTACCTCAGGGGTAATTCTGAAAGCGGTATTTGAGGTGGTTCAAATACCCCAACAATGGTATCAGAGCTCGGATTCTGCTGGAGGTGGATTTATTGATGGGATGGAGTTGTGGTGTGGTGTAGTGTGAATATGCGGTTATGTACAAAAGTAATTAGTTATTAAGTGGGACCGTCGTGACACCACCAATTACCTAGGAACTTTGAAAGCCTTTTAGAAAAGATGAGCTATCTCTTTTCGAAGGTTACTTTGTACTATTTTGATCTACTAGAAAATCAATAACTCGTTTGTGCAATGTCAGGAAGCAAGACTGCAAATATAGTGAAGTTTGACGTAAAGTAGTTTGACGAGAAAATCAATTGTAACTTGTGGCAAGTTAGGGAGATGTTGATTTGGTCACGTTACATTAGGCTCTAATGGGGGGTGGAGTTAGCGATATACGTAGCAGTGTTACTAGCACAACCAATACATTTGCGAGTGAAACAGGTGGAGTCTGTTGGGTGTGGTGCGGACACTCAAACAAGAAAAAGAAAATTATCGAGGGACAATAAGTCGATGTGGCGAGTGGCTCTTAATCAACACTAGGTGGAACTAACATTTCCTATTTGAGTGACGTGTTAAAGTGGAGGGTACGTTCTGATGGCATGAGACTGTGATATTGCCATGAGACAGGACGTTGGTATTAGTGTGTCCAAGTTTACAAATGGCATTGCTTTGGGCTTTAATGCAAGGTGTGTGATATTCATGTCGACGGGTTGATGACTTTCGGAGGAGCCGAAAGGGGAAGTTGCACCATACAATCAGCAGGGTTATGTTCGGCATGGGCCGAAATGAAAATTCTCAGAATTGGTTTGTTCTAAGTGGTTATGCTTTATGATAAAGCATGGTACTTTTAAAAAGTATGACTACGTAGCAATGATGGCGTAAGCTATGAAGGTCTTCTCAGGTAAAGTGGATGTGCCATCTTCTAGGAGTCGGAGTGAAAATAATTTTGAAGATCTGATTCATCACTAATCAAATCTTCAAGGTAGAGATTGATTGGTGAGAAATAATGAGGGAGGCACTAGATGCCTCCCCAAAGTCTGATACATTTCCTATAAATAGGGAATGTATTATGAAGGAAAAATCATCCCTAAAATGTAGTCTCTTATATATATTCTCTAGTTATATGTAGTATATTTGATATACGGGTGTAGAGTGTAAGTTAGGAATATTGTGAGTAAGAGGGCTTGGAATCGTTCGGGGTGAGTGAGTACTGTGTATACAAATTTTTTACATTGTGAGTTTTGCTCGGGTCCACGTTAAATCCTTGTGTTGTTACTATCGTCAATATTTTATTCGTGTTGCTTCGTATTTACCTCATGCCAATCTTGAAGGCAATATTTAAGACAGTTTAAATACCCAACACTTGGGCCCCACCTGCATGTGAGTGCAAGAGGCACTGCATCCTGAGGTATAAGAGATGTTCCCTTTTTGGACCTTCTATTACTCTATAAATAAGTTAATTGTGTTCATCATGAATTAGATAAGTGACGTATTAGTATTTTGACCTCATCATAGATACCAGCTACTTAATTTGGCCCAATGTTGAAAACTCCTCTAATTATATCAGCCCATTTAAATCTAGATAGAGGCTAAATTAGTTTATTTATGCAACCATATACCGTTGTAACCAAGATCATTCACGATAAATTAATTAGTAGAAGCACAAATCCAGTCTTACACTTAAATTGTCCAAAAAAAAATTAGACCTACACTAATAATTTATAAAACAAAATCCTACTAATGATGTATAATGGTCCTCGGGTATGATCTTCATATTACAAGTGTTTGGAGCACTTCCTTCGACCATTGCTAACCCAAAAAAGTATATATCTATGAGGACAAGTTTGGGTTACACTCTCTAAGGCTACACCAAAATAGACTCTCTAGGGTTACGCCAAAAATCCGTATCTCAATCCACCTTCTCAGGAACTAAACCACTTATCCTCTCCGAGAAGTTATATATCTTCCGAGAAACGATCTTACACGACCCTCCCAGGGGAAGCTAGAGTAGCCACCTCATAGCTACGCACACCCTAGGTAGGCAAGTACCCGAAGGGCTCTACCAGAGCGAGAGAAGGGGGAATATTGAAGAGAATAAGCTACTAGAAGAGGACCATTTGGCAGTAATTAATTATCAGTCGTCAACCGCCAGCAATAATGAGTAAATCAAATGAATTACCACATGTGTGCTCCATGCAAGATGTAAAAGAAGTTGGTGATAAAAGAACGCCATTTGATTGGTCAAAAGACCCATGAAACCCTATATAAATGAGAAAAGATGACAGCAGAAGAGGGCAAGCACTTCACTTCTTCAGAAGAACAAAGCATCGCATTCTCAAGCTAGATATTTTCTCAGTGTAGCCATATAACGAATCCGTCACTCCCAAAAGCTCCCCCAATTGCAACATTTTCTCTCTTATATCAATAAAAGTAAATTCAGAATTGTTTTGAATCTTTTGCTTAATAGTATTTTCCTCCACTAATGTTTATTTAACATGTTTCGTAACTCCGTTTTTGATGAAACTCGACAGAATATACCCATTTAGTATAGCATAATATTTGGTGAAAGAAAAAGTATATTCAGAGTTGTTTTGAAACTTTTGCTTAATAGTATAAAGTTTCCTCCTCTAACGTTTATTTAACATGTTTCATAACTCCGTTTTTGATGAAACTCGACGGAACATACCTATTTAGTATAGCATAATATTTGGTCAAAGGAAACGTATATTCAGAGTTGTTTTAAAACTTTTACTTAATAGTGTTTTCTTCCCCTGACGGTTTAATTTACGGCTTTCGTAACTCCATTTTTATGAAACTCGACGAAACATACCTATTTAGTATAGCATAATATTTGGTGAAAAAAAAAGTATATTCAGAGTTGTTTTAGAACTTTTGCTTAATAGTATTTTCCTCCCCTAACGTTTATTTAACATGTTTCGTAACTCCGGTTTTATGAAACTCGACGGAACATACCTATTTAGTATAGCATAATATTTGGTGAAAGAAAAAGTACATTCAGAGTTGTTTTGAAACTATTGCCTAATAGTGTTTTCCTTCCCTAATGGTTTAATTTACGGCTTTCCTAACTCCGTTTTTGATGAAACTCGACGCAACATACCTATTTAGTATAGCATAATATTTGGTGAAAGAAAAAGTATATTCATAGTTGTTTTGAGACTTTTGCTTAATAGTATTTTCCTCCCCTAACGTTTATTTAACATGTTTCGTAACTCTGTTTTTGATGAAACTCGACGGAACTGTCGGAACATGCCTATTTAGTATAGCATAATATTTGGTGAAAGAAAAAGTATATTCAGAGTTATTTTAAAAAAATTGCTTAATACTTTTTTGCTCCCTTAATGTTTATTTAACATGTTTCGTAACTTCGCTTTTCTATGAAACTCGACGGGACACATCTCTTCAGTATAACATAACATCCATTGAAATAAAAAATAGAATCAGAGGTATTTTGAAAATTTTGCGTAGTGACATTTGACATCATTTTGGTTTCAACTTGGAAGAATGGTTGTAGTGTTTGGGTTTGAAGTTTGTGAGTATTTTTGTTTGACAGTTTAATTTAACGCTTTTGTACGTTTGTTTTTTATGAAACCCGACGAAATACGCTTATTTAGTATAAAATAGTTTTCGGTGAAAAAAAAGTATATTCAGAGTTATTTCAAAACTTTTGCTTAGTGGTATTTTCATCCCCTAAAGTTTAATTAACGCATTTTTTAATTTCGTTTTTGATGAAACTCGACGGAACATATCTATTTAGTATAGCATAATATCCGGTGAAATAAAAAGTGAGATCGGAGTTGTTTTAGAACTTTTGCATAATTTATTTTTCTCCTCTAAAGTTTAAGTAACGCGTTTCATAACTCCTTTTTTTTTACCAAAACCTTTAAATAGTCTTTTACCTGTATATGTTGACTTTAACCACATATGTATGTCAACTCGATCAGGTAACCTATTCGTATATAAATATTTAACTGCTAATATATAATTTTTAACTAATATTTAATTAATAAACCAATGATTCTTTATTGAATGTTAATATCCATATTTTAATTAATGGTTATTAAATATACATTCATATTGGACATAATAATAACAGTAATAGATAAAATGGGGGACACTGTATTGCTACGGATACCAATACGTACTCAGGACTACTTGGTACAAAATTATCAGTACCGAGAAGCTGGTATGGCATTCCCGTACTAAGTAATTAGCACCTATATTACTTGGGACGGGTTTTCTAAACCATTTTTTTGGGACAAAGTTTATGTACCGAACTTCAGTTATTCGGTACAATAGTCTTGAACCGAATATTTGGTACGAAAAATTTCTACCGATAAACCTGAAGTAATGGTGTGTCATTTATCTTTTTTTTCTTTATTATTTTTTATTAGTTGTTTGGTACCAGTTGTTTGTACCCAATACTTGGTAGAAATAATTTGTACCCATACATACTCTTTTTGCTTTTTTGGTATTGTATTCTTAAGTACAATAATTATGTACCAAAATCTCACTCTTGGTACAAATTTTGAATTCCTACCAAATAATATGTACCAAATTTGGAGTTTTCTTGTAGTGACATTATCCTTATAATTGTACGAACGAAGTAGCTCACGCAATAAAATGAACATAATATGCTACATACTTTATCTTGCCAGCGAACAAAGGACGTAACACGATTTTGCATAAGTAAAAAAGTGTACAATAAGTTTTTAGATTTATCCAAGTACATATTGAGGGTATTAAGGTAAATTAATAAGGATAATGGGTTAAAATTAGAGGAGTATTTTGAAAGTGTACAATCAAATACGAAGTTGTATTAATAAATGGCTCTAATTTGTGGCTTTTAAACAATACAACCTATGTGTAGTTTAAGCTTCTATATGGTGTATTTAAGGGGGTATTTTAATACATAGTGGTTTATCTAAACCCGAACCAAATGAGTCCTTAGTTTGTGACTGAACAAATCAAGTGATAAGCTTATAATTCACAACTGCACCCGCCTTAAAAGAATCTTTTCAGTCTCGAATTCGCATGTCCTATTTGCAACACAATTGAGCACATACAAGAACACTAGTTTTGTTTTTGCCCCAAAAAAACCCCTTCACGGTCCAAACTTGGACATATTTTAAAAAGGGATAAAAACATCAAATCCCCTTAACTTATGAGGTGTTTTTTACATTGCTCCCTGGAGAATTTTTTCACCACTATAACCCCTAACCTTTTCAGCTTGTGCCATTTGCTCCCGGAGTATTTTTGGCCATTTTTCATCTGAATATTCCCCGCGATGCGACTCATATGTGTTGTACTAGATACATTTTGATAGTTGGTTGCAAGAAATTTGGTGAAAAACACCTCAAACCGAAATTATTCCGGCAAAAAATGTCAAAAATGCACTTGTGGGGTGATTGTCACAAGTTGGCAATGGTTATGAGGTATAGTGGTGAAGAAAATTCTTCGGGGGCAAGTCGCAAAAGGCCAATAGGTTATGGGGTTTGATATTTTTGTGTCATTTTGGTTTCTATGTTGAACATTGGGTTAATATTTTGTAATGAGAAACCCACTAATGCATGTGAATTTATTATAAATTATCATTGTATTCATGTTTATTCAAATTTCTTTAATTCTTGATGTAAAATAAAAAGTTATATAATGTTTGTTCTTTAGTAAAATAAAAAGAAAAAAAATCAAAATCGAATCAAATAAGATCAAAATCGAATGGTTTGGATCAAATCATATCGTTTTAAATTTATCTCATTTTCATCTTCATTTTTTTCGGGATCAAAATCGAATACTTATGTCGATTCGATGCTAACGCACAGCCCTGCTTGTACAAAAGGAAGTTTTCTCCAACATTATTATCTTTTAAGTACAAAAATGAAAAGAAAGTAATCTTTGTAGTACTATATAAGGATAAAAAGAAAAGGGTTGTATCATTTTTCACCATGAAAACTCATCAAAATTAGCTCTTATGATGTGGCTATATATGGAATCCTTTCAAATTGTAAATTCAAACTAGTTGGGGTTGTCAAAGATTCAAGTAGGGTTTAATTATCTTCCATAGAGCATCTTAGAACTTACCTCATATCTCTCTGAGGTTGTTAGCGTTCTACCATCATCTATCTCAGTTTGTTGGAGAGCCGAGATCACCTAAGTTTGGTAGGGCGTTTAATTTGTTAGCGACAAAATCTACCTCTTCAAACCTTCCAACTTTCACAAGGATTGAAACATGCCTAATGTGGAAAACTCTGATGTGAAAATAAACACAAATGTTGTAATAAAGGAGATCACATGTGGCTTGGTTAAGAAATGGCAGAAAATATTTTTGGTCACTAATCTCACTTCTCTTTTTGTGAGTCTCTTTTTAGCATCTACTAATTAGTTTCCACTTCTTTCACTTATGTCACCAATTAATGATGTTGCGATTCTTAGCTGAAGAAGGGTATGCCGGGTAATATGGGGAAAGATTTCTCAACATTATGTCTGCAACTGCACAAAAGTAAGAAAAAATTGGAAATATTGCCTTTTCCTTCTTTGATCTAGAAGATCTTAAGTGATCAAGGCTTCATGAAGAAGAAGAAGGGGACCCACGTGGAGACTGTTGGGTCGTTAGAAATTTCCAAGGTAAGAACTACTTTGGAGGATCAAGGATCACTGATTTGCCTAGAAAAGCTCCAACTGTAACAAGTGGAAGTCGATCGACATCCAAAGAGATGCTAAGGAGTTTGGTGTTGGGTCAACACCAGGAGACACTAAAGAATCAGTCTAGATTAACGCATCTTTTATCCAACAGCAGATGGATTGGTAAGATCTAATGATTGAGGAGAGGAAGACGGAGATTGCAGCTAAGGAAGAAGTGTTGATCAGGAACTGTGTTCCCTGTTTTTGGTTAAATGGCATGTAATCGATGATTTACTCCTTATATTTGCTTTATTAGTATCTTAAGGCTATATGGTTGGTCGTGTCATTTCAAGGGGATGAGCTTAAATTATTGATAATGTTGTGTTGCTAGAGATTGTGTGAATTTAATTGTGTACATATTGGATTTTTTGAAGTAAGGAAAAGGGAGAAGATTGTAAATGCATGTGTTCGGCTAAGAGTTGAAACAAACCTGAAGTAATTCAGTTTTAGTTAACACTTGGTGTAAAGCTCTGTTTCTTCACTTTAGATTTTATTGCCATAATTAAGTTTTGTTTTTATTCACCTACCAACTGAGCTCCCAATTTCAGTTGGTGCTTGTGCTCTAAATTTTCAAAACTTCAAGGATGGATCTACTTTCTTCGAAAGAAGTTGTCATTCGAAGAGAAGTTTCCATGATTAAGAACTTTCTATAAGGAAGTTGTGTTTGCTGAATTTGAAAAAGTCCAAGTGTGTGAAGTGCTAGAAGGGAACAACAAATGCAGAAGAAAATGTGAACATAAGAAAGTTCGAAACATTCCATAACCGTGCACCAAGTCTTGAATGCAAAGCTACACAAAATTATATATAGATGATTGTGCATCAAGATCAAAACACGAGAGCAAATTATCCAAAAAATATTGTTTCTGTCGAGTATTTTGAGTCTTGTTTCTCTCGGTTTTGTTAAGCTGACATAAGTCTATTTTTTAGCGTAGAGTTAAGTAGCAAGATCAAAAGAAGTAGAATTCGTTTATCACTCATAGATTTGTATCTCAATAGATTGTATGGAAATATTAAGAGTAGATTTTTTAAACTCATTACAATCATAGTAAATATTTTGTCCTGACACTCAGCAGATTATTATAATATGTTTAAAAGTTTAAACTTGATATGTTATTTAAATCGCCCTTGTGCTTACTTTCTAGTTTCTACAAGGTGTTAGCTCAATACTAGTGTGTGAGTGTTGGATCAGATTGGAACTCAACACCAGTAGATGGTAGTTAATTGGTACCTGATTTCGATCCTACAATTTCACGTTTGTTGACAAGGCTCATGCGTACATTTGAACTATATATACTCACCAATCCCATCTGTGAAATGTTATTTCACAAAAGCGAACAACATCATCATCAATTCATCACCATCACTTCTTTGTTTCCACAAGAATTCACACTTGAAAGTTTTTACATGTAAAAAAAGAATACATTTTTGAAAAGAGAAACATATCTAAAGTAAATCCAACCCCTTAATTGACGAAACGGCACTTCTTTCTGATCTCACCATTTGTTCCAGTTAGAACATCAATAGCTCCCATACGCACCATGGCAGCAGCAAATTTCTTGGCCCAAACTCCATTAGATTTTGCATTGTTCACCACAAGCCTATTCGTCAAAGGACTATCAAACAGCGTCTGATCCGACTCCAACAACCCCTTACGGAACTTCAAATTCTCGTAGTACTTGTTGTCCAAACCGTTTGGTGTCTGAAAATCATTATTCACCGTCGGATCACTATTACCCGAGACAGGACACTTTTTCTTCAGAAGCTCAGCATAAGCAGGGTCCAGAGAAGGGTCCTGATTAAACGTGGCATTGAACCCCGAAAGCCTATTCGAGAAGGCAGAACAGTGAGAGACGCCGATTGAATGTGACCCTGAAAGTGTGACCATCTCTTCGAGGGAGAGTCCTTTAGTCTGGAAACTGTCCCTTAATTGGGCCGCGGTGAAGAAAGGAGGAGGGAGGTTTAAGAAAACGTCGGAGCTGAGAGAAACGAGACCATCCCGTCTGCCAGAGGGCACGTTGTAGCCAGTGTATCCGGCTTTTAGGACGCTGTCTCTAGCGGCGAATGCGAGTATGTCGGCACAGGACACAGTTCCTGGACAAACGGCTTCGATATTTGCTTTTGCAGCGTCTATTACTTCGAAACCTCGGAGGCTCGGGTTGTTGGGAGGGCTGTCTTTCTCGGCGGCAGGTTGTCCGGGCACCGTGTCTAATAGTACAGAACCATCACAGCCCTGAGGATAAATGATGATTTATAAGTTAGGATTATTAGAAAACTGATAATGTAGGTAATCATTTATCTAGCTTTTTTAATAAGTTAATCAATCATTTGTCTAGTTTGTAATATAGAGAGCAGTACTTTATGGCTGCGCTGCACATCCAGTGGCATATCCAGAATGCGTATATTGAGGGAGTTAAATTTACTTTCATGAGAAACAATAGATAAGAAATTAAAAATAACTGAGAGGAGAAAGAATTTAAAGGGTTTCTTTTGTAAATTAAAATAAAATTTGAGGTTACTAGCGAATTAAATATAATACGTAGGTAGTTTTTGTGTTATCTCAGCTTGCGCGACAGAGCGTGTTAAATATAAAAAGTATTTTCGAGAATTAGATGAATACAGCAATTCCATATGGTGAATTGCACCTCTAAGAGCGAACACGTTAATCTTTCTAAGGCGAAGAGAGGCGATTTTCCTTACTCCTATGTTGATTGGATTACTCAACCTATGGTCTGATTGTTATAGTAGTTGCTGGGATTTTCCTTCTCAAATCTGTATTGTATCGTTTATTGATGAGGAGCATGCCTTATACTCCTCATTTTTTTTAATAAAATTCTTTTAGCCCATCAAAAAAAAATTATTGTGAATTGTATGCATACGTACCCTGACAAAACAATCGTGGAAATGCAGCCTGATGAGTCCAGCGGCAAGTCCAGGATTCTGGGACACAGCTTTGTTCACAGCTGCCCTCACAATAGTCTCAGCCCGTGGGCATGTACGAGCGTAAAACCCAACTCTCAGTTTGCCTTCACAACTGCAAATTGAACTCATGATGAATAGCACCACAAGTAGTACTGGTGCAAACTTGGAAAACTGACTACTCATTGTGGCTAGCTAGTGAAAATGAGTAACTACCAAAAGTTTGCTTAATGAAACTGAAAACCAAATTGGATTGATGCTGGCCGGTACTTAATGAGCACTCTTATGCATTGTATTTATAGTAGAAAAGTTTCGAAAGTGTTTGTTGCATGGTGGCATTATTAGTTAAATTCTGTCAACGTTCGGCATATAAACGTGTTTAGCAAGTCGCAAGAATTATTTTATTTGTGTTCATGTAATTGTTTGAAACATTCTTGAGGATGTCAGTGGCTCAAACCCTTTGAGCTAACCACCTCAACTTCTTATCCGTTTTTAAAGAGTTGGTAGCAAAAACTACCATCTATTATTTCTATTGCCAAATAAACCTTTGCGTTTTCAAAAAAACGAAACCCATGTATGAGGTTAAAAGATAGCAATAAAATGTCCCCCGGGATTAAATTTTAAGTTGATTTTACTAATATTTATGGTTGGCATGCATAGAAGATTTTACATAAAAAGTATGTATATTCGTCTAAATCTAGTTAAGCTTTCTTACAACTTTTTTTGAAGTTATTTAAAACATAATAAAATCAATCCATAATTTTATTTTTGTTTTAATCAGGAGACTAATATGTTATTCAAAAGAATTGATAATATATATATATGCACTTGTATATATATGTGTATTTTAATTTGAACAACTTTAATCATTTATTCATCAAACAAATACATACAATAAAAAGTAGTACAAGATTTGGGGGGCATCCGCAACCGCCCCCCCCAACCGCAACGGCGGTCGCTATTATCGGCGACCGCCCAGCGACCGCCAGGCGGTCGCCCATAAGGGTGCGGTCGCCACCAACAAAAAAGGCATTAGCGACGGCTGGGCCGTCGCCACCTATAATATGGCGACGGCCCAGCTGTCGCCAAGTGGGCCGGAGCGACGGCCCAGCTGTCGCCAAGTGGGCCGGAGCGACGGCCCAGCTGTCGCGTCGGCCCACTAGGGTTAAAACCCTAGTGGGGCGACCGCCCGGCCGTCGCCCCGACCCGCCCCGCCCCGCCCCGCATTCCCCCTCTCTCTTCTTCTCCTCTTCCTCTTCATTTTTTCTTCCATTTTTCTTCTTCTTCTCTTCTCTCCTCAATACCCACCCACCAACACATACCCCTACCCGACCCGATCTATCCACCACCACCACGCGACCTCATCTCCGTCGCCCCGCCACCACGCGACCTCACATCCGTCGCCACACGCCACCACGCGACCTCCATTCGGTCGCCACGCCACCACGCCTCCCCTCCGTCGCGTCGCCACCACGCCTCACCTCCGTCGCATCGCCACCACCTCCTCCTCCGCGTCGTCACGCCACCGTGCCACCCCACCAACCAACCTCCGTCACCACGTCACGACGCCACCACCGCGTGTCACCACCACCACACCGCGACCGCACATCCGTCACCACGCGACCATCACGACCGCCCGCGCGGTCACAACGCCGCCACTCCGACCGTTCCTCCGTCACCATCACACCGTCGCGCGCCCACCCTCGCCACCACGCCATCACCGCGGCCAATTAGCTATCTTCGGATTTTTGTAAGTTGTCCCAATTTTAAATTTTTTTTTATTTATGATTATATGTACGTATTTGTTGAATTTATATTCTTGTTTATCGTATTTGCCGAATTTATAGGTAAGATTTATATATGTGATTATATGTATATTTCGTCGTATTTGTGTGGTGCGAATTGTTGTAAGTTGGATCGTTTATATAAATTTGGATATTAGCTTTGATATGATGATATGAATTAGGATATGAATGTTGATATGATGATATGAACTTTGATATGAATTTTGATATGAACTTTGATATGATGATATTAACTTTGATTATATTGTAGTTTATATTGTTGTAAGTTGGATCGTTTATATGAATTTGGATATGAACGTTGATATGATGATATGAATTTGGATATGAACTTGATATGATGATATGAATTTGGATATGAACTTTGAGATGAATTTGGATATGGACTTTGATATGATGATATGAACTTTGATTATATTGTCGTTTATATTGCTGTAATTTATATGAATTTGTATATAAACTTTGATATGATGATATGAATTTGGATATGATGATATGATGATAAGTTCATTATTTTTGGAAGTTAGTTTTTCTCGTTGGATTAATCGTTTATATATATGAACTTGCATATGATGATGAGATTTTATTTTCGAATTATTATTTTGGCTTTGTATGTTATTGAGGAATGATTATGAGTCTATTTGTCGACATGTTTAGGGATCATGTCAGGCAATAGTTCACGTAAGAGGCCACGTTCGTCAGGCAGTGTTCGTTCTCAAGTTGTTGGTTCTAGTAGTGAGATTCGGGGTAGTCTCAGGCCTCGGCTAGCTAGTGACGATGTTGTTCCGGTCGAGCTTCCCACCCAGGCAGAGACTCAGACATCGCGCGAGGGATCTACCGGGGTGACTCCTTTGCCACAGCGACGGCTTTTTGACGACTCTGATGCCCCAGCTGCAGCAGCACCTCTACGTACTTCATCTGGTTCAAGGGCTAGACCACCATCGACAGAGTCCACTGGAGCACATAGACCATCATCTGCCGAGTCTAGCCGAGCCCATATACCACCATTTGCAGGGTCCGATGGCGCTAGCCCGAGTGGGAGGACCGACGTAGCTGGCCCGAGCCAGAGGGTGACCGAGATTCCAGCATCGGGGGTATGCACAGACACGCAAAAACGTCCCGGTAGGGGACCATCGCTTGGTGTTCAAAACCCCACTAGTCCGAGTAAGAGGCCAGTTATTCGATTGGATCAGAGGGGCCTATTTCAGCATCCAAAGTCTCATGAGGTGGTGACGACGATCACTGAGTTGATTCGGACCTTCATGTCCAAGTTTTACAAGTCATATTATAAGGTGCCGAAGGAGAAACGAGAGGCAGTGTGGATTTCGTTCACGGTGAGAAACCCTTTGAGCTAACCACCTCAACTTCTTATCCGTTTTTAAAGAGTTGGTAGCAAAAACTACCATCTATTATTTCTATTGCCAAATAAACCTTTGCGTTTTCAAAAAAACGAAACCCATGTATGAGGTTAAAAGATAGCAATAAAATGTCCCCCGGGATTAAATTTTAAGTTGATTTTACTAATATTTATGGTTGGCATGCATAGAAGATTTTACATAAAAAGTAGGGAAAAAGGCGATACTAGACCCAATCTATTAGCGTTTTTGCGATGTTGTACCCAACCTTTCATTTTTTACAACGCTGTACCGAACCTTTCATTTTTAAAACATGTTGTACCCAAACTAACTTTCCGGCCAAAAAACGTC
Organism: Linaria vulgaris; assembly: GCA_948329865.1. Taxonomy (NCBI): domain Eukaryota; kingdom Viridiplantae; phylum Streptophyta; class Magnoliopsida; order Lamiales; family Plantaginaceae; genus Linaria; species Linaria vulgaris. Next base: position 84,308,810 of record OX415253.1, read on the forward strand.
ATATTCTGATCTTGTGACATCGGCAATCCGATTTGCACGAGGGCAAAATAGTCATTTTATTTATTTATAATAAAAATTAATAAAAAATAAGAAAAAGCAAAAAACCCCCCCACCCACCCCCCTTCCCCGTCGCCCCCCCCCCCACCCCACCCCACCCCACCCCACCTCCCCCACCCCGATTTTGGGTTTAGGGATTTGCAGCGGTTTTGCTGCAAAATCGGGGTGGGGGAGGTGGGGTGGGGTGGGGTGGGGTGGGGTGGGGTGGGGTGGGGGGGGCGACGGGGAAGGGGGTGGGTGGGGGGGTTTTTGCTTTTTCTTATTTTTTTTAATTTTTGAGTGTAGTACCGATTTTACCCCTGCAAATTCCCAATTTTGGCCGGAAAATTAGTTTGGGTACAACATGTTTTAAAAATGAAAGGTTGGGTACAGCGCGGTAAAAAATGAAAGGTTGGGTACAACATCGCAAAAACGCGATAGTTTGGGTCTAGTATCCCCGTTTTCCCTAAAAAGTATGTATATTCGTCTAAATCTAGTTAAGCTTTCTTACAACTTTTTTTGAAGTTATTTAAAACATAATAAAATCAATCCATAATTTTATTTTTGTTTTAATCAGGAGACTAATATGTTATTCAGAAGAATTGATAATATATATATATATATGCACTTGTATATATATGTGTATTTTAATTTGAACAACTTTAATCATTTATTCATCAAACAAATACATACAATAAAAAGTAGTTTTGTTATGAATATCAGTAATTCCAAATTATAAGTGTAGTATGGTTTTTAGGCTTAGGAAAAAATATTTTTGCTCATTATACAACACAGTGATTATTTAATTTGCTAACCACAAATACCCAAGGGGTAGTTTTTGCAATTGGCACTGTTTTTAAGGTTATCAATTATACTATAAGCTTCATTTTGATCAAAGCAAATGAATCTATGAACTTGACAATTTGAGATGGCTGCGACTGCTAGCTGTGGTTGGTAAATTGACTTTGCCAGCTAAAAATGTCAACATCCTTCTGCAACGTCTTCTAAGTAATTCATGAATCTTTCAAAAAATAAACTCAAAATTGTGGTAGGTAGAAAGATATACAGAGTGAAGTTTAAGAGGGGTTCCGTACAGTACAGGCATCCCCTATTGATTTTGTAAAATAGTTTGAGGACTTGGCTATATGTTTTTATTTTATTTTTCGTCGAGCTGGATTTGATTTTCATATATGCAAGTGTTGTAGCTCTGAGTAGGCAGCTTCTGTTTTAGAGGAAAACTATAGAATTGGTCAAGACTTTTTGGCAAAGTAATTTTAATAAGTAGTTTGTAACCAGGGGCGGAGGGAAAGGGGGTGCAAAGGGGGCGGCTGCACCCCCTCAGTCCACGCTGATCACCTAGTTACTAGTATTAATATATACAAAAAAAAAAAAAAAGATTGTAATTTTGATCACTTTGTTTGTTATTTTAGTTTATTACATAAGAGAAATAAAGATGAAAAATGTATATCTATGTGTATAAACGTAAATTAAATACTTATAACAATTTATTTATTGAGGCGTAAGTTTACTAATAATTAGTCATCTCATTACATATATATATTGTTGCTAGCTACTTTCCGAGAAAATTAAGTGAGAAATTAAAAATAGAAATCAACGGATATTAACATCACCCTTACCTTCCACTGTTAGTTAGGCATATAACATATATTCTATACGAAGATTGGTAAGAGAGTGTAAGTGTAATAAATAGAAGAATAAGAATGTCAACGAGTTTTTTTCTAAAAATATTGTGCTTGATTTTGACAAATATGTTATAAGTTATAAACTATAGACTACATCGGAGAAGTTGTGAACAAAATATAAAATATTTTGGGGCGGTGTTTTAACAAAAATAAATGAAAACAAGTTAAATTTCCTTTAGTTTTTCTTAGATTCTATTGTTTTTTAATATTATAAATATATTTAAAAATAACATACATTTGTTAGTTTACTTTTTACTTGTTGTTTGACAGGTGTTAAGTTAAATAAATAATTATGAACAATTTAAATCATGAACCGCGTAATTAAAAAATTATTTTAAATATAATATAATTAATTTAAATGATAAAGACTACAACTTAAATATCTAGAAATTAAACGTGTAAATATAGAAAGTTTATATATTTTAACCTTACTTTTATGTAAGAGAAATTAAGTAATGATTTTGTTTCCTTTAATGAGAAGACTTAAGTAATATTAAAGGTAAAATAAATTACAGTTATATCCCTACTAATAATAAAGTTTAATAGTATAATGAAGGGTATATAAAGAAATTAAAAAATTGGTATAACATTGAATTTGTTTATACAATAGTATATAGATGAATAAATCATTAGAGTATAGCATAAATGCATGGCAGTTTACTCTCCGTATTATACAAACTCGGCACATCATTCACTATGAAAAAAGATAATAAAATTATGGACGATTTATTATTTTTGCCCTTTATTTTATACAAACTTCAAGTTTTGCCCTTTTCTTTTAACGGGCTTTTTTTTGCCCTCTAACTTTATTTTTTTTGATTTAATTTTGCCCGGTGGGCTTCGTTGAGGGCTGAATCGAAGCCCAGACGACGCGACGACCCACGTGGCGCCACGTCAACAATTTTTTTTAAATTCTTGAGAAATAGGGGTAATTACCAAATTAACCCTGTCAGCATTTTTTTAACTAAAAAGAAAAAAAAAAAAAAAAGGAAGAACCTCCCCCCCCCGCCGCCACCCCTCACCCCTCTCCTCCGCCCCTCCGCCGCCACCACCACCACAACTCCTCCCCAAAATCGAAAACTCAAATCTACGAGTAATACTACTACTCGGCTCAAACGACGACGTTTCAGGAAACTCAATCAAATCGAAATTACAGATCCTGACCTCGATTGAAGAAATCATGAGGAGAAAAAGCGAAGAAACAACGCGAGTGAAGGAACAAGTTTACCAAAACGACACCGCAACGCTACTCTACTCCTCCGGAACGACCGGAGCGAGCAAAGGCGTGGTGTCGTCGCACAAAAACCTAATCGCGATGGTCCAATCTATTGTAGGAGCGATTCAATTTAGACGACGGCAATCAAATGAAGTGATTTTGGAATTTGGTTGTTGATTTTTGGAATTTGGTTGTTATATTAATCGAGGAATTTGGTTGTGGCGGCGGCAGAGGCGGTTGGGGGGGGGGGGGCGGTGATGAAGATGATGATTAATTTATTTATTTTTTTGTTTTTTTTATTAAATTTAATTTTTTATTAGTAAATATAAATTTATTAAACATTTTTTGATAAACTTTGATTAGTAAATATAAATTTATTAAACATTTTTTGATAAACTTTTATTAGTAAATATAATTTTTTATTAGTAAATACAAATTTTTATTAGTAAATATAAATTCATTAAACATTTTTTGATAAACTTTGATTAGTAAATATAAATTTTTATTAGTAAATATAAATTTATTAAACATTTTTTGATAAGCTTTTATTAGTAAATATAATTTTTTATTAGTAAATATAAATTTATTAAACATTTTTTGATAAACTTTTATTAGTAAATATAAATTTTTATTAGTAAATACAAATATTACTAGTAAATATAAATTTATTAAACATTATTTGATAAACTTTGATTAGTAAATATAATTTTTATTAGTTAATATAAATTTATTAAACATTATTTGATAAACTTTTATTAGTAAATATAAATTTTTATTAGTAAATACAAATTCTTATTAGTAAATATAAATTTATTAAATATTTTTTGATAAACTTTTATTAGTAAATATAAATTTTTATTAGTAAATACAAATATTTACTAGTAAATATAAATATTTTTTTAATTTTTATTAGTTGAGTAAATAAAAAATAAAAAAAATTTGACGTGGCGCCATGTGTATGCCATGTGGGACGCCACGTAATATGGGCTTCAAATCAGCCCTCAGCTAAGCACACCGGGCAAAATTAAATCGAAAAAATAAAGTTAGCGGGCAAAAAAAAAGCTCGTTTAAAAAAAGGGCAAAACTTGAAGTTCATACAAAATAAAGGGCAAAAAAAATAAATCGCCCTAAAATTATCCATGCGTTATTCACTATCATGTAAGCTCATAATATGCAAGAAACTAAAGTTGTGTATTGCCATGTTTCACAGTATACGGAGGTGCCTATTTAACATACAGTGGGTAATATCCAAAAGAAGAAAAAACAATAAAGTGGCGGAATCACCCATTTAGCCCGTCAAAGTAGTACACATAAGATTTTCAAGAAAGGGTGATGGGGAAGGTCGAGCCACCGAATTAAGTAAGGGATGCTGGAGGTTTTGGAAGGGAGTGTTGTAAGATAAATAATTATTGTATTTATCTTTCCCTAATTGTGGTCTAATAGAAATTTTTGTTTTCAAGGAAACATGTTAATTCTATATTCTAGTTACCTAATAATAGAGTTATTTTCCTCATTAAGCTCTTCTGTGATGGACGGTCGAGTGGACTTTGGTCCTCTCTTCTCCTAATCATAAGAAATACTCAAGAAACACATAATGAAGGCGTATAGGTAAAAAGAGAGAAATCCAAAAGCTCCAACTAAAGTTGTTCGTTGGCGGTTTGTGTACAAGTAGATCAAAGGCTCTTCACGACACGATAAATGAGGTATTCTTCTTTTATATCTATTTACGAATCTATTTGTGATGATCATTGCGTTTAACGATTTATAAGTCATGTAAATTAAGGATCACATATGGTATCAGAGCTAATGGTTACTGAACACATGATTATCCGTAAAATAAATAGAATTAAATCATGATGAAATAATTGTTTGTAACTATTACGTAAATTTTATTTCATAAAATTTTGAATATGAGGTTATATGTGCTTAATTGTATGGTCATTAAGAATTCACGAAACGTGAATAATTTATTGATGGCATAATGAATAAGATTAGAGCATTGTTCAGTTTTCCTTATTTGAAGCAAGCATGCAATAGATCAATTTTGGAAGTTGCTTGCATCTCGTATATATTGATGTTTGTATTATATATGCATATGTACAATGGCTTGAGTTTGAGATTTATTTATAAATTTCTCGTTATTAAAGCCTGTTATTGTTTTATGAACTACGTTTCACATAATGAAATACAATTATGTTTTGTAGTTTATCATTACGTAATTTATGGTTTCGATGAGTGTGAATAAGGTCTTATCACTAATTTTTTTTTGATAAGCTAAATTTTATTAAAACAAAGAAGTATAAGACATACTTCTTACAGAGTTCCAGGAACTACAAATCACAATAAAATCCGAAAAGGCGTTAACCCCCAATACATTCAACCGGATTACGAATCCAATCCGAAAGTGAATAAAAGAAACCTTTCTTAGAAGCCTTAATCCACTTCCAAGCACGAGCTTTTATAGTATCTACTACTCCTTCGATTTCCGCCGTACCGTTGTTAAAGATAATATTGTTCCTCAACAACCAAATTGACCAAATTATAACGAACCACACAGATCCCCACCAATCTCCCCTTAATGTATTATGCTGAATATTGAGGAATTGCTAAAAATGAGTTCTTGCGCAGTTAGATAAGGTAGTAGAAATACTAACCCAATTGAAGCACTTTAACCACACCGCATATGAGAATTTGCATTCGAAAAATAGATGTGTGCTGTTTTCCTCCTCCATATTACAAAAAGGACACCAGATCCCATTACTTCCTCGGTCGACTCCTCTTTTTTGAAGGTTAACCTTAGTAGGTACTCTATCACAAAACACTTTCCACGCGAAGCTTTTCATTTTTGGAGGGGCTTTAATTCTCCACATCTTCTTTAGAATTGGATCCTCCCTGCCTCTGACTTGCTCTTCAAGAAGTTGGTACGCTGATTTAACTGTATAGCATCCCGAACTATCCTTAATCCACATCCAGCTATCTTGTTGCCCCTCCTTCAGGAATGATCTTTGAAGCACGTCCTTCAAATTTCTAACCATGTCGTCTTCCCATTCATATAAATTCCTCCTCCACCTAAATTTCCACTTCCAAATTCCTCGGTTCCATTCACCCATCTCCGCTATTTTTGCTTCCTTGTTCTGCGTCAGAGAGAACAATCTTTGAAACTTGTCTCTTAACGGTTCCTCCTCGATCCATGGATCAATCCAAAATTTCGTTTCCCTTCCATTGCCGATTTTCCTCTTCATCCCAGCCTTAAACCATTCAAAATCTGATCTATTGTGCCTGAGATCAGCGATATCCCTCCACCATCTCGAAAAGATTGAGCTTCCTCTAGCCGCTCTCGCCTTATCCATTGCCTGCTCCAAATTTCCGTACTTTGCTTCAATAATTTCTTTCCAAATTGCCCTTCTTCCGTTTAAAATTCGCCACCTCCACTTTCCTAATAATGCAAGATTAAAACTTTCTAAATTTTTTACATCCATTCCACCTTCTTCTTTCTTTTTACACATCACATCTCACCTTGCCCACGCAATCTTTTTAACTTCTTCGCTGCCCCCCCCCCCCCCCCCCACACGAAGTTTCTTTGGGTCTTTACTAAAGACTTTATCACCTGCTTAGGGGCCTTATATATTGAAAAATAATAGACAAGGGAACTTGTCAGTGCAGAGTTATTAAGAATGATACGCCCACCAAAAGAAAGAGAATTGGTCTTCCATGCCGAAATCTTATTCTTTAGGAGATTGATCGTTGGATCCCAAGGCCTGATTCTCCTCGGATTAATTCCAATTGGCACCCCCAGGTACTGAAAAGGCATTGAACCCCTGCTGCAATTAAGAAAACCTGCAACCTCTTCCATCGCATTATCTTCAATATTAAACCCGAAAAGTTTGCTCTTTTTAAAATTCACTTTAAGGCCTGAAACAAGTTCAAACAGCCTCAAGATACTTTTTAAAGTCCACATGCTCTGCCAGCTATAATCCAGAAAAAACAACGTGTCATCGGCATATTGCGACACGTCGACTTCGAACTCTGATCTCCCGATTTTGACGCCTCTGAACAGTCCCAAAGCGGCAGCCTTTTTAACCATTCCGGTAAGACCTTCAGCCACTAATAAGAAGAGGAACGGTGAAAGAGGATCTCCCTGACGAAGACCACGAGATAAAGGAAACTCTTTAGTCGGGCTACCATTGACAAGCACAGAGATTGTAGCTGATCGAAGGCACTCTTTAATCCACCTTCTCCACTTTGAACAAAAGCCCGTCTTCTCCATCATCAAATCAAGGAACTCCCAATTAACGCTATCATAAGCTTTCTCGAAATCTGCCTTAAAAATGAAACTTGGCTTTTTCTTTCTATGAATCTCATCAACCACTTCACTAGCAATCAGCAAACCATCTGAAATACTCCTTCCTTTAATGAAAGCACATTGTTCCTCCGACACAACCAGACTCATCACTTTACATAATCTGTTCGCAAGTAGCTTCGCCAAAATTTTATACATACTTCCTAGCAAGGAAATCGGTCGAAAATGAAGAGAATGGGAATTCTCTTTCTTCGGAATCAAAGTAATGAAGGAAGCATTCAACCCTCTTACCATCTTACTATTATTATGAAATTCAAAGATAAACTTACATATATCATTCTTAATCAGATTCCAAAAATTCTTGATAAACAGAAAGTTGTAGCCATCCGGACCGGGACTCTTAGAGCTCTCACAACTCCAAACAGCTTGTCGCACCTCTTCTTCGTCGAACGGTCTAGTAAGGAAACAATTGTCCTTGGGTTTTATTTTCATGAATTCAATACCATCAAGAATGGGACGGTTCCACCGTTGCTCATCGTACAATGCGGCAAAATGCTTTCCCACCTCATTTTTTATAGAACGCACATCATCAATCCAAACGTCGTTCACTTTTAACCCCAAAATACCATTAGTTCTATTTCTGATTTTAGCACACTTATGAAAAAAACCCGAGTTCGTATCGCCTTCTCTAAGCCATTTCATTCTCGATTTTTGGTAACAGAGACTCTCCCTATTACGCATTGCCTGCCAGAGGTTATTGACAACTGTTCTCTTTCTCGCGACATCATCCACCGATAAATCATTCTCTTCACTTTTTAAGTCCAGATCTGCTAATTCATCTTTGGCACTCAAAATTCTTTTCTGGACATCACCAAAAACTTCGTTGTTCCACGTCTTCAATTTAGCCTTTAACGCTTTAAGTTTTTCTTTTATAACATAACCACCCCATCCTTGAAATGACAGTCCGTGCCATTGTTCCTCCACAAATTTCTTAAAGTCTCTATGCTCAAACCACACATCAAAGACCCTGAAGGGCTTTGGGCCCCAATCTGCCTCCATCGCTTTTAACAATATTGGACAGTGATCCGACACGGATCTATTCAGTCCCCATTGTCCTAAACTAGGCCACATATTCAACCACTCCTGTGTAACAAGAAATCTATCCAATCTACTTCTGACAGATCCATCACTTTTATACCAGGTGAACTTCCTCCCCAACATAGGTAAATCAACTAACTCCATTTCTCCAATAAAATTCACAAAGTCAGCCATATCATTCGAGTATCCATTTGTCCTTCTTCCTTTTCTTTCAGTCGCAGTTCGGATGGCATTAAAATCCCCGACGACGCACCATAAATGTTCACTTGATTGGCGCTTAATTCTTAAGATTTCTTCCCATAATCTTCTTTTCTCATCGGATTGACAAGGAGCATATACGTTACAAATAACACACTTCACTCTATCTGGACCAAAAAGACCTTCGACGAGAATAAACCTTGAACCCACCATAGAATGTTCGAGACTAAACACCCCTTTCTTCCATAGGGTAATTAAACCTCCTGCACTTCCCATCGCATCCTTGCAGACCCATTCACAATCTTCTCCTCCCCATATCCTGAAATAGTCCTTATCCGCCATTGATGCTGCTTTTGATTCCTGGATACACAGCAGTTCAATTTTGAACTTGGTAACAATATCCCTTATCTCCCTTTTCTTGACTCCTCCTCCAATCCCCCTAATATTAAAGGATAACATCCGCATTAAAAACCAGCTTCAGCCCTGTCCCTTTTCTCCATCTCCATTAACTTATGTATTATTTCAGAATCGTTCCCCCTTCCAACAATTCCTATTCTCTTTCCTATTCTCCACAATTCCTCAGCTTCCCACAAACAATCCTTTTTTTTATGGCATTATTACAACAGATTATACTACTATCACCAATTGAGTTACTAAAGCTCAAATTACCTCCTTCATTTTGACCCTTGTTCTTTGCTTTATGAGCCACCCGCGCCTTATTCTTCTTCGACTCCCCGCTTCTTTCATCTTGAGACGCGTCTTGTTGTTGATCATTTCCTTTTTCCTCCTCTGTTACCATTCCTTCACAGAACTTGGCCAAGCTCATAGTATTTACCTTCTTCATTACTTTAGCAAGCTTCTTTTTCTTTTTCCTTGACACTCATTTTTCTTTCCCGTTATTCCTTTTTCCATGTTCTAAATTGTAATAATTTGATATCCCAGGAATAGTTGGGCAAGAGACGTGTAAATTATCTTTAGTTTGGGCCTCTGTTTCATTTTCTGGCCCACCCTTATCAGAAGCAACTGAATTTTCTGTTTGATTAACGTGACCCAGTTCATTAGACTTAGAATTGGGCTTAGTTATACTTTTAATTTCCTTACCACCCTGAGTTGCATCCAGCTCATTAATTGGTGTCTCCATGACCCGATCCGTCTCATCCCCGACATTAATCTCCTTTGCCTTCTCGAAGTCCTCGTCTTTCTCCACGCTGTTACATTGGTCTTCTCCCCTTTCCTTATTTTCCATACCTAGTACTAAGGCTTCCTTTTCAAGATTACACTCTTCGAGATCAGTCATGATTGTCGCGCCGTCTCCCAACACCGAAAAATATTCTCCGGCCGGTTCGTAACCCGAGAATTCCGACTCCGGGATGTCGTCGTCATCCTCTTGATTCTTCAAAGAATTTTCTCGGCATCTTCCACACCTCCATTTTGAATCATCATTCCAATTACCCCATTCCAATTCTTCCATTAATTGAATAGCAACGATCGAATCGTCAATCTGAATCCGAACGATTTTATTGATCCACTCAATTGAAGTTGTTTTAACCAACAACCTTGCTGCCTCTAATTTCCTTTTACTAGCAGTATCGTCATCCGATTTAATGTAAGATCCGATCGCTCGAGTAATCTTTCGAAAAAAATTATCATTCCATGCCTGTAGAGGAATACCATGACATGTGACCCAAAGAATTCTTTCTCTATTAACCTCTTGTGGCGCCCACGGCCTTATCCTCGAAAAAAACTCACCCCACCAAGATTTAGAATCCTGGAGTACTTCGTCGACCTCACCCTTTTCTTCTGATAGGATAAGGACTTGCCCGCCACCCAAGGAAGTAAGATGAACTGTAAACATTCCTTCCTCGCATAGTTTCTCCTGAATATCGTTCAGGCGAGAGTTTTCTTTGAGTGTTCCGACATAACACCCTTCCAACCATTCACAATCCTCTTTCGTAGTTGTATGTTTCATGCCTTTCCACACCTTCATATCGTCCACATTTTTTGATTGCTTTCCTTCTTTTTGCTTCATTGGTGCCACTTTCTTTGCTGCGTCAAGGTAGCTTCCCCATATAAGTTTATTCTTCTGAATCTGATATGCTCCACCAGTTTTACTTCTCTGGTAGTTTCCCACTAGTTCCTTCCCGAACCTCGCAACATTAGCCTTGATGTTTACGTCACCGATTTGAATCGTGTTCAACTTTGCCTCAAGCGCCCCAATATCAGTAACATGTTTGAACCTAGCAAATCCAAATCTTTTACCGTTTTTGTCCTTCTTTGTAGGGATTTCGACCTCACCAACACTCCCATATTTTAGAAAGACCTTAGACTATTTTTGATTTGAGTGCTAATATACACTTATTTCTTTTCCTAATATGGGAGACTGGGGGAGGAAAAGAAGGTCTTATCACTTATGATATGTAGATACGAAAGAATTGTATCTTTCAAAGCTCTAATGTTTCTAATTAAGGATTGTGCAAATTATTTTTCTTGCTGTTTAATTTTAAATTTGGACTTTTGGAATACGAGATGTTTTTATTTATCCATGTTAAATTGGACTAAGGGAATTTTAGTAGGGGGCTTGGCAAATTTCTTTATTGTTCCTTTCTTTCTCTTTGGAGTTTGTAACGTGGCTTAACAGTACTAATACAAGTTACAAAGATCATCCACGTATAATTGTGGAATCGTTTTCTCCACTATAACGACAACCTTAAATACATGCATATTAAATAAGTTTTTTACTATGAAAGGGATTATATTTCTTTTAACACACTATCCATCATAACTTCCATGTATAATTGGTGAACTATATTAATTTTCATTTAAGGAATTTAATGCGTTAATTATGCTATTAAGGCTGAGGATACATTACAGTGGCCTTACAATATTAAAATCTGCGTACAACAAAAATGACAGTTTCAAATGTAAGATATGAGTAGCATAATATTTATTCATGCATCATAATGGTGTTTATTTTCACATAATGAGAGTATATTAGTCATTATAGTGATTTTATTCCACGTTGTGAAATATAATTAGTGCATGAGTATTATGTTTATTAATTTAAAATTCACATTGTAATTATGATTGATTGTTTATCACAAAAGTGATTCAGTCAGTAGTTATTGAATTTTATTACATATAGCTAATTATTGCATATGATTCATGCATTAAAGGATCAAATATTCACCTTATCGGAATATGTTGACCACCGCAGTGGCTTTGTTCTTGTGAAATTTGAATATTACATGAATCAATTATCTGTGCATTAAGTTTTGATTATTCTGTCTTTTCAGAATTAAATTTATTGTCTATTAAAATTTGCATTATGATATTTAGTTGGTCATTATATTGCCTTATCCTTGTTTATATGTAAACTTTAAGCATATGATGACGTATGTAATGCTAATAAAATGATAAGTACATTTTGAAGCAGACATTTTGATTTTTTTTTTCTTTGTCACTCAAATAATGTGATTAATGATATTGTTGAATCGTCTCTTGTATGTTATTTTGACATATGATGTTCTTGACAAATTTTGAATTAAGTTCACATTTAGGATTTACAATCCATGATAGTGAAATTATGGAGTCGCAAAGTTTTTTGCATAACACGTCAATATATAAAAGACAAATCAATTTACTATGTAAAAACATAAGAGTTGACCCACATGAGGCTCACGTTTGCGTAGTAAATATTTATGGATTAAGACACTAACGTGAACTTTTATGGTACATTATGTTTATGTTTATCTGTTAATGTATTCTTAAGTTAGAATTGTCGTAGTAGTCTTAATCGGCGGAAGATTTTATTTACCATTATTATGATTTATTCGATCTCGATATGAATTACGTGGTTGCCTCACAAACAATCAAAAATAATATTTGTGTCAATTATAAAGAAGTAATATATATGTAGACCAAGAAAATCCAAAGATTTCTTATGTGTTTAATTAAAATAAGTATTTAACTTAATTATGCTTGATGAATATTACGACTTATAATGGTATTACTTGTAGAATTTATAGTGACTGCCCATATGAGCATTGTATTTTATTGTCGTATATATTCCTAATTATGTGTTGCTTACAATTTCAATGCCTTAAATTATGTTATATCTCAATAACGTCATTGTTGTTTTGTCATTATTTATGTAGTATATCCCACTTCCCACGAAAACCAACTTCACATTAGGGGAACCATTATATACTTTGGGTTCTAAATAAAGTATTGTTGGTTCACGTATATACCACAAGATCAGTGGGAGTCAGTTCATAATTTTTTCTTATGCATGACATTATATTCGCCAATAACGATCTTGGTCTTTAACATTAGACTAAGAATCGTTTACGTGAGAACTTTTAAAAAAATGTGATTAGGCATCCTATATAATTGAAATAAAACTATTTCATGATATATCGCTTTAAATTTTGGGAATGCCTTATAAAGCACATATTTATAAAGTACATAAATACTTGGCATTATGACATGTTTTTTCTAATGTTGTTCCGTTGCATAAAGAAGACAAGCTTAGTCTTAATCTACACCCGCCTAATGAATTGGAACACAAAGAAAGTATTGAGATATTTAAAGAAAATACGTTCACTTATAGTAAATCAACAAATCCACATGTGGTTGGATTTTAAGATTCAGTCGTAGGTAGATGCTTAAACTTAAAGACTGCACTCTTGGCTAAATTCATCTCATGATTAGAGATGTTACATCTTGGAAAAGCCATAAATCATGAGCTGCTCCGCACATTTACTATCAAAGCTGAATTGACACGTTTTAAGGTTGTAATTTAGGAAGTATGATTGCATAATTTGACAATAAAGTCACAATCAAATTCTCCATTTATGACATAATGTTTAAGGGATCAAAGCACATGAATCTTAAATATTGATTATCGAAACAGGATGTTAGAAGAGAATGAATTGTCATTGAGCTCTTAATGTACTTCTACATCTATTATATTATATTTTTCCATTGTGTAAACATATTTTTCTTGGATGTATGATAACAGAACTTGTCTTTGTTCAAGACATTATGGGACCATTATGAAAACTCTTGCTTATGGCCCAATTATGATTGTCATTAATATTGTAGTACATGGAAGGAATCATGTTGAAAAATAATGTGCCCGCCATCACTCTTATTAATTACTTGATTAATCATGGCACTTATGAAAACTAGTTAAAGAAAAGTATTAACATTTTATGCGCGCCTTATGATTCTCCATGAAAATATTTATGAGTATTCCTAACAACCAAGTGGGAGACTGTAAGATAAATTAAGTATTATTGTATTTATCTTCCCTCTAATTGTGGTCTAATAGGAATTCTTGTTTTCAAGGAAATATATTAATCCTATATTCTAGTTACCTAATAATAGAGTTATTTTTCTCATCAAGCTCTTTTGTAATGGACGGTCGAGATTAAGTCCTAAATATACCCTAAGTGGATTTTGGTCTCTCTTCTCCTATATATATTATGTCTTTAGGTCATCATAAAACATACTTAAGAAATACTTAAAAACACATAATGAAGGTGTATAGGTGAAAAGAGAGAAATCCAAAAGCTCCAACTAAAGTTGTTCGTTGGCGGTTCATGCACAAGCAGATCAAAGGCTCTCCACGACACGATAAATGAGGTTTCTTCTTTCATATCTATTTACGAATCTATTTTTGATGATCATTGTGTTCAACGATTTATGGGTCATATAAATTAAGGATTACAAGTGTCTCACATACGATGCAATGCCTCCTACGTGTGCAAACAGGTCGCGTAGACCACCTCATTGAATGAGGTCAAATAGTGGATACCAATGGTTGATTGGTAGTAAATGAGGGAGGCACCGGATGTCTCTCCAAAGTCTGATACATTTCTTATAAATAGAGAATGTGTTGTGAAGGAAAAATCATCCATGAAATGTAGTTTCATATAAATATTCTCTAGTAATATGTAGTATATTTGATATACGGGTGCATGGCGTAAGTTAGGGAATGTTGTGAGTAAGAAGGCTTGGTGTGATCATTTGGGATGTGTGAAAATTATACAGCTGTACAAATTTTCTACATAGTAGATTTTGCTCGGGTCCCCGTGGTTTTTCTTCGTTCAAAGAGTTTCCACGTTAAATCCTTGTATTATTACTATAGTCAATGTTTTATTCGTGTTACTTTGTATTTACCTCAGGGGTAATTCTGAAAGCGGTATTTGAGGTGGTTCAAATACCCCAACAATGGTATCAGAGCTCGGATTCTGCTGGAGGTGGATTTATTGATGGGATGGAGTTGTGGTGTGGTGTAGTGTGAATATGCGGTTATGTACAAAAGTAATTAGTTATTAAGTGGGACCGTCGTGACACCACCAATTACCTAGGAACTTTGAAAGCCTTTTAGAAAAGATGAGCTATCTCTTTTCGAAGGTTACTTTGTACTATTTTGATCTACTAGAAAATCAATAACTCGTTTGTGCAATGTCAGGAAGCAAGACTGCAAATATAGTGAAGTTTGACGTAAAGTAGTTTGACGAGAAAATCAATTGTAACTTGTGGCAAGTTAGGGAGATGTTGATTTGGTCACGTTACATTAGGCTCTAATGGGGGGTGGAGTTAGCGATATACGTAGCAGTGTTACTAGCACAACCAATACATTTGCGAGTGAAACAGGTGGAGTCTGTTGGGTGTGGTGCGGACACTCAAACAAGAAAAAGAAAATTATCGAGGGACAATAAGTCGATGTGGCGAGTGGCTCTTAATCAACACTAGGTGGAACTAACATTTCCTATTTGAGTGACGTGTTAAAGTGGAGGGTACGTTCTGATGGCATGAGACTGTGATATTGCCATGAGACAGGACGTTGGTATTAGTGTGTCCAAGTTTACAAATGGCATTGCTTTGGGCTTTAATGCAAGGTGTGTGATATTCATGTCGACGGGTTGATGACTTTCGGAGGAGCCGAAAGGGGAAGTTGCACCATACAATCAGCAGGGTTATGTTCGGCATGGGCCGAAATGAAAATTCTCAGAATTGGTTTGTTCTAAGTGGTTATGCTTTATGATAAAGCATGGTACTTTTAAAAAGTATGACTACGTAGCAATGATGGCGTAAGCTATGAAGGTCTTCTCAGGTAAAGTGGATGTGCCATCTTCTAGGAGTCGGAGTGAAAATAATTTTGAAGATCTGATTCATCACTAATCAAATCTTCAAGGTAGAGATTGATTGGTGAGAAATAATGAGGGAGGCACTAGATGCCTCCCCAAAGTCTGATACATTTCCTATAAATAGGGAATGTATTATGAAGGAAAAATCATCCCTAAAATGTAGTCTCTTATATATATTCTCTAGTTATATGTAGTATATTTGATATACGGGTGTAGAGTGTAAGTTAGGAATATTGTGAGTAAGAGGGCTTGGAATCGTTCGGGGTGAGTGAGTACTGTGTATACAAATTTTTTACATTGTGAGTTTTGCTCGGGTCCACGTTAAATCCTTGTGTTGTTACTATCGTCAATATTTTATTTGTGTTGCTTCGTATTTACCTCATGCCAATCTTGAAGGCAATATTTAAGACAGTTTAAATACCCAACACTTGGGCCCCACCTGCATGTGAGTGCAAGAGGCACTGCATCCTGAGGTATAAGAGATGTTCCCTTTTTGGACCTTCTATTACTCTATAAATAAGTTAATTGTGTTCATCATGAATTAGATAAGTGACGTATTAGTATTTTGACCTCATCATAGATACCAGCTACTTAATTTGGCCCAATGTTGAAAACTCCTCTAATTATATCAGCCCATTTAAATCTAGATAGAGGCTAAATTAGTTTATTTATGCAACCATATACCGTTGTAACCAAGATCATTCACGATAAATTAATTAGTAGAAGCACAAATCCAGTCTTACACTTAAATTGTCCAAAAAAAAATTAGACCTACACTAATAATTTATAAAACAAAATCCTACTAATGATGTATAATGGTCCTCGGGTATGATCTTCATATTACAAGTGTTTGGAGCACTTCCTTCGACCATTGCTAACCCAAAAAAGTATATATCTATGAGGACAAGTTTGGGTTACACTCTCTAAGGCTACACCAAAATAGACTCTCTAGGGTTACGCCAAAAATCCGTATCTCAATCCACCTTCTCAGGAACTAAACCACTTATCCTCTCCGAGAAGTTATATATCTTCCGAGAAACGATCTTACACGACCCTCCCAGGGGAAGCTAGAGTAGCCACCTCATAGCTACGCACACCCTAGGTAGGCAAGTACCCGAAGGGCTCTACCAGAGCGAGAGAAGGGGGAATATTGAAGAGAATAAGCTACTAGAAGAGGACCATTTGGCAGTAATTAATTATCAGTCGCCAACCGCCAGCAATAATGAGTAAATCAAATGAATTACCACATGTGTGCTCCATGCAAGATGTAAAAGAAGTTGGTGATAAAAGAACGCCATTTGATTGGTCAAAAGACCCATGAAACCCTATATAAATGAGAAAAGATGACAGCAGAAGAGGGCAAGCACTTCACTTCTTCAGAAGAACAAAGCATCGCATTCTCATGCTAGATATTTTCTCAGTGTAGCCATATAACGAATCCGTCACTCCCAAAAGCTCCCCCAATTGCAACATTTTCTCTCTTATATCAATAAAAGTAAATTCAGAATTGTTTTGAATCTTTTGCTTAATAGTATTTTCCTCCACTAATGTTTATTTAACATGTTTCGTAACTCCGTTTTTGATGAAACTCGACAGAATATACCCATTTAGTATAGCATAATATTTGGTGAAAGAAAAAGTATATTCAGAGTTGTTTTGAAACTTTTGCTTAATAGTATAAAGTTTCCTCCTCTAACGTTTATTTAACATGTTTCATAACTCCGTTTTTGATGAAACTCGACGGAACATACCTATTTAGTATAGCATAATATTTGGTCAAAGGAAACGTATATTCAGAGTTGTTTTAAAACTTTTACTTAATAGTGTTTTCTTCCCCTGACGGTTTAATTTACGGCTTTCGTAACTCCATTTTTATGAAACTCGACGAAACATACCTATTTAGTATAGCATAATATTTGGTGAAAAAAAAAGTATATTCAGAGTTGTTTTAGAACTTTTGCTTAATAGTATTTTCCTCCCCTAACGTTTATTTAACATGTTTCGTAACTCCGGTTTTATGAAACTCGACGGAACATACCTATTTAGTATAGCATAATATTTGGTGAAAGAAAAAGTACATTCAGAGTTGTTTTGAAACTATAGTGTTTTCCTTCCCTAATGGTTTAATTTACGGCTTTCCTAACTCCGTTTTTGATGAAACTCGACGCAACATACCTATTTAGTATAGCATAATATTTGGTGAAAGAAAAAGTATATTCATAGTTGTTTTGAGACTTTTGCTTAATAGTATTTTCCTCCCCTAACGTTTATTTAACATGTTTCGTAACTCTGTTTTTGATGAAACTCGACGGAACTGTCGGAACATGCCTATTTAGTATAGCATAATATTTGGTGAAAGAAAAAGTATATTCAGAGTTATTTTAAAAAAATTGCTTAATACTTTTTTGCTCCCTTAATGTTTATTTAACATGTTTCGTAACTTCGCTTTTCTATGAAACTCGACGGGACACATCTCTTCAGTATAACATAACATCCATTGAAATAAAAAATAGAATCAGAGGTATTTTGAAAATTTTGCGTAGTGACATTTGACATCATTTTGGTTTCAACTTGGAAGAATGGTTGTAGTGTTTGGGTTTGAAGTTTGTGAGTATTTTTGTTTGACAGTTTAATTTAACGCTTTTGTACGTTTGTTTTTTATGAAACCCGACGAAATACGCTTATTTAGTATAAAATAGTTTTCGGTGAAAAAAAAGTATATTCAGAGTTATTTCAAAACTTTTGCTTAGTAGTATTTTCATCCCCTAAAGTATAATTAACGCATTTTTTAATTTCGTTTTTGATGAAACTCGACGGAACATATCTATTTAGTATAGCATAATATCCGGTGAAATAAAAAGTGAGATCGGAGTTGTTTTAGAACTTTTGCATAATTTATTTTTCTCCTCTAAAGTTTAATTAACGCGTTTCATAACTCCTTTTTTTTTACCAAAACCTTTAAATAGTCTTTTACCTGTATATGTTGACTTTAACCACATATGTATGTCAACTCGATCAGGTAACCTATTCGTATATAAATATTTAACTGCTAATATATAATTTTTAACTAATATTTAATTAATAAACCAATGATTCTTTATTGAATGTTAATATCCATATTTTAATTAATGGTTATTAAATATACATTCATATTGGACATAATAATAACAGTAATAGATAAAATGGGGGACACTGTATTGCTACGGATACCAATACGTACTCAGGACTACTTGGTACAAAATTATCAGTACCGAGAAGCTGGTATGGCATTCCCGTACTAAGTAATTAGCACCTATATTACTTGGGACGGGTTTTCTAAACCATTTTTTTGGGACAAAGTTTATGTACCGAACTTCAGTTATTCGGTACAATAGTCTTGAACCGAATATTTGGTACGAAAAATTTCTACCGATAAACCTGAAGTAATGGTGTGTCATTTATCTTTTTTTTCTTTATTATTTTTTATTAGTTGTTTGGTACCAGTTGTTTGTACCCAATACTTGGTAGAAATAATTTGTACCCATACATACTCTTTTTGCTTTTTTGGTATTGTATTCTTAAGTACAATAATTATGTACCAAAATCTCACTCTTGGTACAAATTTTGAATTCCTACCAAATAATATGTACCAAATTTGGAGTTTTCTTGTAGTGACATTATCCTTATAATTGTACGAACGAAGTAGCTCACGCAATAAAATGAACATAATATGCTACATACTTTATCTTGCCAGCGAACAAAGGACGTAACACGATTTTGCATAAGTAAAAAAGTGTACAATAAGTTTTTAGATTTATCCAAGTACATATTGAGGGTATTAAGGTAAATTAATAAGGATAATGGGTTAAAATTAGAGGAGTATTTTGAAAGTGTACAATCAAATACGAAGTTGTATTAATAAATGGCTCTAATTTGTGGCTTTTAAACAATACAACCTATGTGTAGTTTAAGCTTCTATATGGTGTATTTAAGGGGGTATTTTAATACATAGTGGTTTATCTAAACCCGAACCAAATGAGTCCTTAGTTTGTGACTGAACAAATCAAGTGATAAGCTTATAATTCACAACTGCACCCGCCTTAAAAGAATCTTTTCAGTCTCGAATTCGCATGTCCTATTTGCAACACAATTGAGCACATACAAGAACACTAGTTTTGTTTTTGCCCCAAAAAAACCCCTTCACGGTCCAAACTTGGACATATTTTAAAAAGGGATAAAAACATCAAATCCCCTTAACTTATGAGGTGTTTTTTACATTGCTCCCTGGAGAATTTTTTCACCACTATAACCCCTAACCTTTTCAGCTTGTGCCATTTGCTCCCGGAGTATTTTTGGCCATTTTTCATCTGAATATTCCCCGCGATGCGACTCATATGTGTTGTACTAGATACATTTTGATAGTTGGTTGCAAGAAATTTGGTGAAAAACACCTCAAACCGAAATTATTCCGGCAAAAAATGTCAAAAATGCACTTGTGGGGTGATTGTCACAAGTTGGCAATGGTTATGAGGTATAGTGGTGAAGAAAATTCTTCGGGGGCAAGTCGCAAAAGGCCAATAGGTTATGGGGTTTGATATTTTTGTGTCATTTTGGTTTCTATGTTGAACATTGGGTTAATATTTTGTAATGAGAAACCCACTAATGCATGTGAATTTATTATAAATTATCATTGTATTCATGTTTATTCAAATTTCTTTAATTCTTGATGTAAAATAAAAAGTTATATAATGTTTGTTCTTTAGTAAAATAAAAAGAAAAAAAATCAAAATCGAATCAAATAAGATCAAAATCGAATGGTTTGGATCAAATCATATCGTTTTAAATTTATCTCATTTTCATCTTCATTTTTTTCGGGATCAAAATCGAATACTTATGTCGATTCGATGCTAACGCACAGCCCTGCTTGTACAAAAGGAAGTTTTCTCCAACATTATTATCTTTTAAGTACAAAAATGAAAAGAAAGTAATCTTTGTAGTACTATATAAGGATAAAAAGAAAAGGGTTGTATCATTTTTCACCATGAAAACTCATCAAAATTAGCTCTTATGATGTGGCTATATATGGAATCCTTTCAAATTGTAAATTCAAACTAGTTGGGGTTGTCAAAGATTCAAGTAGGGTTTAATTATCTTCCATAGAGCATCTTAGAACTTACCTCATATCTCTCTGAGGTTGTTAGCGTTCTACCATCATCTATCTCAGTTTGTTGGAGAGCCGAGATCACCTAAGTTTGGTAGGGCGTTTAATTTGTTAGCGACAAAATCTACCTCTTCAAACCTTCCAACTTTCACAAGGATTGAAACATGCCTAATGTGGAAAACTCTGATGTGAAAATAAACACAAATGTTGTAATAAAGGAGATCACATGTGGCTTGGTTAAGAAATGGCAGAAAATATTTTTGGTCACTAATCTCACTTCTCTTTTTGTGAGTCTCTTTTTAGCATCTACTAATTAGTTTCCACTTCTTTCACTTATGTCACCAATTAATGATGTTGCGATTCTTAGCTGAAGAAGGGTATGCCGGGTAATATGGGGAAAGATTTCTCAACATTATGTCTGCAACTGCACAAAAGTAAGAAAAAATTGGAAATATTGCCTTTTCCTTCTTTGATCTAGAAGATCTTAAGTGATCAAGGCTTCATGAAGAAGAAGAAGGGGACCCACGTGGAGACTGTTGGGTCGTTAGAAATTTCCAAGGTAAGAACTACTTTGGAGGATCAAGGATCACTGATTTGCCTAGAAAAGCTCCAACTGTAACAAGTGGAAGTCGATCGACATCCAAAGAGATGCTAAGGAGTTTGGTGTTGGGTCAACACCAGGAGACACTAAAGAATCAGTCTAGATTAACGCATCTTTTATCCAACAGCAGATGGATTGGTAAGATCTAATGATTGAGGAGAGGAAGACGGAGATTGCAGCTAAGGAAGAAGTGTTGATCAGGAACTGTGTTCCCTGTTTTTGGTTAAATGGCATGTAATCGATGATTTACTCCTTATATTTGCTTTATTAGTATCTTAAGGCTATATGGTTGGTCGTGTCATTTCAAGGGGATGAGCTTAAATTATTGATAATGTTGTGTTGCTAGAGATTGTGTGAATTTAATTGTGTACATATTGGATTTTTTGAAGTAAGGAAAAGGGAGAAGATTGTAAATGCATGTGTTCGGCTAAGAGTTGAAACAAACCTGAAGTAATTCAGTTTTAGTTAACACTTGGTGTAAAGCTCTGTTTCTTCACTTTAGATTTTATTGCCATAATTAAGTTTTGTTTTTATTCACCTACCAACTGAGCTCCCAATTTCAGTTGGTGCTTGTGCTCTAAATTTTCAAAACTTCAAGGATGGATCTACTTTCTTCGAAAGAAGTTGTCATTCGAAGAGAAGTTTCCATGATTAAGAACTTTCTATAAGGAAGTTGTGTTTGCTGAATTTGAAAAAGTCCAAGTGTGTGAAGTGCTAGAAGGGAACAACAAATGCAGAAGAAAATGTGAACATAAGAAAGTTCGAAACATTCCATAACCGTGCACCAAGTCTTGAATGCAAAGCTACACAAAATTATATATAGATGATTGTGCATCAAGATCAAAACACGAGAGCAAATTATCCAAAAAATATTGTTTCTGTCGAGTATTTTGAGTCTTGTTTCTCTCGGTTTTGTTAAGCTGACATAAGTCTATTTTTTAGCGTAGAGTTAAGTAGCAAGATCAAAAGAAGTAGAATTCGTTTATCACTCATAGATTTGTATCTCAATAGATTGTATGGAAATATTAAGAGTAGATTTTTTAAACTCATTACAATCATAGTAAATATTTTGTCCTGACACTCAGCAGATTATTATAATATGTTTAAAAGTTTAAACTTGATATGTTATTTAAATCGCCCTTGTGCTTACTTTCTAGTTTCTACAAGGTGTTAGCTCAATACTAGTGTGTGAGTGTTGGATCAGATTGGAACTCAACACCAGTAGATGGTAGTTAATTGGTACCTGATTTCGATCCTACAATTTCACGTTTGTTGACAAGGCTCATGCGTACATTTGAACTATATATACTCACCAATCCCATCTGTGAAATGTTATTTCACAAAAGCGAACAACATCATCATCAATTCATCACCATCACTTCTTTGTTTCCACAAGAATTCACACTTGAAAGTTTTTACATGTAAAAAAAGAATACATTTTTGAAAAGAGAAACATATCTAAAGTAAATCCAACCCCTTAATTGACGAAACGGCACTTCTTTCTGATCTCACCATTTGTTCCAGTTAGAACATCAATAGCTCCCATACGCACCATGGCAGCAGCAAATTTCTTGGCCCAAACTCCATTAGATTTTGCATTGTTCACCACAAGCCTATTCGTCAAAGGACTATCAAACAGCGTCTGATCCGACTCCAACAACCCCTTACGGAACTTCAAATTCTCGTAGTACTTGTTGTCCAAACCGTTTGGTGTCTGAAAATCATTATTCACCGTCGGATCACTATTACCCGAGACAGGACACTTTTTCTTCAGAAGCTCAGCATAAGCAGGGTCCAGAGAAGGGTCCTGATTAAACGTGGCATTGAACCCCGAAAGCCTATTCGAGAAGGCAGAACAGTGAGAGACGCCGATTGAATGTGACCCTGAAAGTGTGACCATCTCTTCGAGGGAGAGTCCTTTAGTCTGGAAACTGTCCCTTAATTGGGCCGCGGTGAAGAAAGGAGGAGGGAGGTTTAAGAAAACGTCGGAGCTGAGAGAAACGAGACCATCCCGTCTGCCAGAGGGCACGTTGTAGCCAGTGTATCCGGCTTTTAGGACGCTGTCTCTAGCGGCGAATGCGAGTATGTCGGCACAGGACACAGTTCCTGGACAAACGGCTTCGATATTTGCTTTTGCAGCGTCTATTACTTCGAAACCTCGGAGGCTCGGGTTGTTGGGAGGGCTGTCTTTCTCGGCGGCAGGTTGTCCGGGCACCGTGTCTAATAGTACAGAACCATCACAGCCCTGAGGATAAATGATGATTTATAAGTTAGGATTATTAGAAAACTGATAATGTAGGTAATCATTTATCTAGCTTTTTTAATAAGTTAATCAATCATTTGTCTAGTTTGTAATATAGAGAGCAGTACTTTATGGCTGCGCTGCACATCCAGTGGCATATCCAGAATGCGTATATTGAGGGAGTTAAATTTACTTTCATGAGAAACAATAGATAAGAAATTAAAAATAACTGAGAGGAGAAAGAATTTAAAGGGTTTCTTTTGTAAATTAAAATAAAATTTGAGGTTACTAGCGAATTAAATATAATACGTAGGTAGTTTTTGTGTTATCTCAGCTTGCGCGACAGAGCGTGTTAAATATAAAAAGTATTTTCGAGAATTAGATGAATACAGCAATTCCATATGGTGAATTGCACCTCTAAGAGCGAACACGTTAATCTTTCTAAGGCGAAGAGAGGCGATTTTCCTTACTCCTATGTTGATTGGATTACTCAACCTATGGTCTGATTGTTATAGTAGTTGCTGGGATTTTCCTTCTCAAATCTGTATTGTATCGTTTATTGATGAGGAGCATGCCTTATACTCCTCATTTTTTTTAATAAAATTCTTTTAGCCCATCAAAAAAAAATTATTGTGAATTGTATGCATACGTACCCTGACAAAACAATCGTGGAAATGCAGCCTGATGAGTCCAGCGGCAAGTCCAGGATTCTGGGACACAGCTTTGTTCACAGCTGCCCTCACAATAGTCTCAGCCCGTGGGCATGTACGAGCGTAAAACCCAACTCTCAGTTTGCCTTCACAACTGCAAATTGAACTCATGATGAATAGCACCACAAGTAGTACTGGTGCAAACTTGGAAAACTGACTACTCATTGTGGCTAGCTAGTGAAAATGAGTAACTACCAAAAGTTTGCTTAATGAAACTGAAAACCAAATTGGATTGATGCTGGCCGGTACTTAATGAGCACTCTTATGCATTGTATTTATAGTAGAAAAGTTTCGAAAGTGTTTGTTGCATGGTGGCATTATTAGTTAAATTCTGTCAACGTTCGGCATATAAACGTGTTTAGCAAGTCGCAAGAATTATTTTATTTGTGTTCATGTAATTGTTTGAAACATTCTTGAGGATGTCAGTGGCTCAAACCCTTTGAGCTAACCACCTCAACTTCTTATCCGTTTTTAAAGAGTTGGTAGCAAAAACTACCATCTATTATTTCTATTGCCAAATAAACCTTTGCGTTTTCAAAAAAACGAAACCCATGTATGAGGTTAAAAGATAGCAATAAAATGTCCCCCGGGATTAAATTTTAAGTTGATTTTACTAATATTTATGGTTGGCATGCATAGAAGATTTTACATAAAAAGTATGTATATTCGTCTAAATCTAGTTAAGCTTTCTTACAACTTTTTTTGAAGTTATTTAAAACATAATAAAATCAATCCATAATTTTATTTTTGTTTTAATCAGGAGACTAATATGTTATTCAAAAGAATTGATAATATATATATATATATATGCACTTGTATATATATGTGTATTTTAATTTGAACAACTTTAATCATTTATTCATCAAACAAATACATACAATAAAAAGTAGTACAAGATTTGGGGGGCATCCGCAACCGCCCCCCCCAACCGCAACGGCGGTCGCTATTATCGGCGACCGCCAGGCGGTCGCCCATAAGGGTGCGGTCGCCACCAACAAAAAAGGCCTTGGCGACGGCTGGGCCGTCGCCACCTATAATATGGCGACGGCCCAGCTGTCGCCAAGTGGGCCGGAGCGACGGCCCAGCTGTCGCGTCGGCCCACTAGGGTTAAAACCCTAGTGGGGCGACCGCCCGGCCGTCGCCCCGACCCGACCCGCCCCGCCCCGCATTCCCCCTCTCTCTTCTTCTCCTCTTCCTCTTCATTTTTTCTTCCATTTTTCTTCTTCTTCTCTTCTCTCCTCAATACCCACCCACCAACACATACCCCTACCCGACCCGATCTATCCACCACCACCACGCGACCTCATCTCCGTCGCCCCGCCACCACGCGACCTCACATCCGTCGCCACACGCCACCACGCGACCTCCATTCGGTCGCCACGCCACCACGCCTCCCCTCCGTCGCGTCGCCACCACGCCTCACCTCCGTCGCATCGCCACCACCTCCTCCTCCGCGTCGTCACGCCACCGTGCCACCCCACCAACCAACCTCCGTCACCACGTCACGACGCCACCACCGCGTGTCACCACCACCACACCGCGACCGCACATCCGTCACCACGCGACCATCACGACCGCCCGCGCGGTCACAACGCCGCCACTCCGACCGTTCCTCCGTCACCATCACACCGTCGCGCGCCCACCCTCGCCACCACGCCATCACCGCGGCCAATTAGCTATCTTCGGATTTTTGTAAGTTGTCCCAATTTTAAATTTTTTTTTTATTTATGATTATATGTACGTATTTGTTGAATTTATATTCTTGTTTATCGTATTTGCCGAATTTATAGGTAAGATTTATATATGTGATTATATGTATATTTCGTCGTATTTGTGTGGTGCGAATTGTTGTAAGTTGGATCGTTTATATAAATTTGGATATTAGCTTTGATATGATGATATGAATTAGGATATGAATGTTGATATGATGATATGAACTTTGATATGAATTTTGATATGAACTTTGATATGATGATATTAACTTTGATTATATTGTAGTTTATATTGTTGTAAGTTGGATCGTTTATATGAATTTGGATATGAACGTTGATATGATGATATGAATTTGGATATGAACTTGATATGATGATATGAATTTGGATATGAACTTTGAGATGAATTTGGATATGGACTTTGATATGATGATATGAACTTTGATTATATTGTCGTTTATATTGCTGTAATTTATATGAATTTGTATATAAACTTTGATATGATGATATGAATTTGGATATGATGATATGATGATAAGTTCATTATTTTTGGAAGTTAGTTTTTCTCGTTGGATTAATCGTTTATATATATGAACTTGCATATGATGATGAGATTTTATTTTCGAATTATTATTTTGGCTTTGTATGTTATTGAGGAATGATTATGAGTCTATTTGTCGACATGTTTAGGGATCATGTCAGGCAATAGTTCACGTAAGAGGCCACGTTCGTCAGGCAGTGTTCGTTCTCAAGTTGTTGGTTCTAGTAGTGAGATTCGGGGTAGTCTCAGGCCTCGGCTAGCTAGTGACGATGTTGTTCCGGTCGAGCTTCCCACCCAGGCAGAGACTCAGACATCGCGCGAGGGATCTACCGGGGTGACTCCTTTGCCACAGCGACGGCTTTTTGACGACTCTGATGCCCCAGCTGCAGCAGCACCTCTACGTACTTCATCTGGTTCAAGGGCTAGACCACCATCGACAGAGTCCACTGGAGCACATAGACCATCATCTGCCGAGTCTAGCCGAGCCCATATACCACCATTTGCAGGGTCCGATGGCGCTAGCCCGAGTGGGAGGACCGACGTAGCTGGCCCGAGCCAGAGGGTGACCGAGATTCCAGCATCGGGGGTATGCACAGACACGCAAAAACGTCCCGGTAGGGGACCATCGCTTGGTGTTCAAAACCCCACTAGTCCGAGTAAGAGGCCAGTTATTCGATTGGATCAGAGGGGCCTATTTCAGCATCCAAAGTCTCATGAGGTGGTGACGACGATCACTGAGTTGATTCGGACCTTCATGTCCAAGTTTTACAAGTCATATTATAAGGTGCCGAAGGAGAAACGAGAGGCAATGTGGATTTCGTTCACGGTGAGAAACTATTAAATGAATATATTATTGAACTTATTGTATTAATAAATCAAATGACAATATAAACTATCTTAAACACTAACTACATTTTTTTTCAGGAAAAATTTGCGATCCACAAAAATGATTGGCTCAAAGTACATGAGTTGTACGAAAAAAAGGCCCCGAATTGTTACAAGTATTTGATGCATCGCACGAAGAAACAATATTTTGATAATAAGGATAAACCGGAGTTGGCTGATAAACAGAAGACGTGGATGAACTCAAAGGTGGAGAAGATTGCAATAAAGCATTGGACGAAGGAGGCAACCAAGAAACAAACATTGCAGGCTCGGAAAAATCGGAGGGGAGGCGGGGACCCCGAGAAAATGAAGAAGGCACCTGCTACTTTTTACGGTGGAGCCATAGACTTGGAAGAGATTAAGCGTCGTTTGGTAAGTTATATTATAAATAAAGCATTTAATATTAATTTCACTTAAGAATATGTGTAATTGAGTATACTTACTTTTTTTTTTCAAATTTGTAGGCTAAGGTGGATCCAAACCGCACGACGCGTATTCGACATGATGAGGCATTCAAATATGGATTTACGAAGCAGGTTGAGGGTACGGGCGGGAAAACCAATGTGCCGGCGAAGCGCGAGTGGATAGATCAGGGCGATAAAATGATTTACGTGAGTGAATTAAAATACAAATTCATTTTAGACTACTAATTCGTTTAATCTCCTTATTCATTTATTTTCTTATTATAAATACGAATTCTTTCACAATTAACAGAAGAAGTACATGAAGCTGATGAGGACTCAATATGGCAAGGACATGTCGGTGTGGCCCGATATTGACGGGCCACTATGGAAAAAGGCCCAAGGGAAAATCAAGAAGGGAAAGGCGAGAGGTATACCTGGCGGCTCAGCTCTAGAGGCATATGATATTGAGTTTAGGAAGAAGCCAGACTACATGAGGGCATACGCCAAGGAGTTGGAGGAGACGAATAAGGAGTTGGAGCAGACAAATAAGGAGTTGGAGGCTAGCATGCGAGATCCGCGAGTGGACGACATTTTTACAATTTTGCAGGGCTGGAGGAATCATCAGATTGAGCATGGATATGTTCCACCACCGGAGATTCCCGCTTCGATGTTACAGCACGAAGCAGCAAAGACCAGATCTGCTTCTAGGACTGCTAGGTCGCCACGTCAGAAGAAGGACCCATTTGCTCCCAGTTCTTCTGTTGCGCCCAACTACGTCGTTGTGTACTCAGACAGTTCCGATAGTGAGGACGACCACGTCTACGACGACCTTGATGATGTTGTGGATTTGGGCAGAGATGGGGTAGATGCACATCGGGTTGGTGGTGTTGTGGACTTGGCGGAGAGCTCTGGTGACGAAGATGATGACGAGGATGATGACGAGGATACTGATGATGAGGATACTCAGTCGGATTCCAATGATGATTAGGTCGAGTACTTGGGATTTTCTATTTCGAACTTTTTGTTATGTTGGACTTTTTAGTATGTTGTGTATTTTGCTATTTCGTTGTATTTGGACTGTTATATGTTGGACTGTTATATGTTGGACTGTTCTATGTTGGACTGTTATATGTTGGACTTTTTAGTATGTTGTGTATTTTGCTATTTTGCTGTATTTGGACAATTGTCATTAGAAAAATACTCAGACATTAACTTTAATTATGGAGAAGATTTACATTATAAACTTTTAACAAGTCTAATCATCTTCATTAGAAACAAAGTCAACATCATTTGAATCAATCTCTGCATGAAGACGTGACAATCATGACTCTTCATACCGAACAACCTCTGTTGCTGCTTCTGTACACATCGTTCCAAGTTCGATGCGTATCCATCTGGAAACTTTAGATTGACCAACCATTCAAACACCTTTTTCTTTTGCTCCTTCGTGAGACAGTAGGTTGCCTTTGGCTTGGCAGAAAGCCCGCGACGACCACCTGGCTGTAAAAACAGCTCAGTACGGTTCGTCAAGATCTCCAAATCTTTCCTCGACTTGATGTTGTCCTTTGTCTTAGAGTCATCCAACACCGTGTTGATGATGTTATCGAAGAAATTCTTCTCGCAGTGCATGACATCTAGATTGTGACGAATCAAGTTTGTGGACCAATAGGGCAGTTCCCAGAAAATACTCTTTCTCAACCAATTATGCGTCACCCCTTTACCCGAGAGCTTTTTTGCTTCAACTCCAAATCCGACAGGCTCAAGCTGCTCCACAATTAACCTCATCTCATCGCCAGATTTCCTAGGAATAGGTGCTTCTAGCCTTTCTTCCCCTAAGTAAAAGGAATTTTTATCGCGCCTCCAGGAATGACCTATAGGCAAAAACCGACGATGGCAATCAAAAAAGCACGGTTTACCGCCGTTTGCCAGTGTAAAAGATTGAGTATCCCCCATACAGTAAGGACACGAAAACCTCCCGTGCGTACTCCACTGAGATAACATTCCGTACGCCGGAAAATCACTAATCGTCCACATCAGGGATGCTCTCAATCTGAAGTTTTCCTTTCTCAGACTATCGAATGTCTCAGTCCCAGTACTCTATTTCGGAAAAAACACTCTATTTTTGCATTTCTTGCACGGGCACCTTATACGGTTTTCTAGATCTAAGAATTCGGATGCTTGCGAAGCGTATTCTATGAACGAACGAACACCAAACACAAAACTTTCTTGTAAATAACCATCGCTATCGAACATATTGTACATCCAAGATTTATCGGCTTGATATTCCATTGTTTATCTACGTTAAAATA
This sequence comes from Linaria vulgaris, assembly GCA_948329865.1. Classification (NCBI taxonomy): domain Eukaryota; kingdom Viridiplantae; phylum Streptophyta; class Magnoliopsida; order Lamiales; family Plantaginaceae; genus Linaria; species Linaria vulgaris. The sequence continues at coordinate 84,339,062 of OX415253.1, forward strand.
AATATTTAAAATTTATACTACTAACAATTTTCAATTTAATTAAAACTAACACACACATAATTAATTATAAACAAATAAAATAACAACGTACCTCTTGTAGCGTAAACAAACGAATGGTATAAAAAAATTCAAGAATGTTGTATCCACAACAACAAGTTCCACGATAACGTTTCGACAATACCTATAAACAAATGAAATAAATAAAAAAGCATTAATTAATTAAATAGAAATTTTATAACATTTAAATAAAATAAGACATTTCTAATATTATTAAGGGAGAAAACGTATGTACCTTAAGAGTAAGTGGTGGGGAGAATGAATTATGCAAGTGAAGTGGGGAGGTATTTATAACAAAAAATCTGCAACTTCGCAACCGCCTGGCGGTTGCAGATAACAACGGCTAGTAGTTCTTGCAACCGCCAGGCGGTGGCGGATAACAACGGCTAGTAAGTCCGCAACCGCCAAGCGGTGGCCAAGACCCATAGCGACCGCCTGGCGGTTGCAATGGTATGGAGCGACCGCCTAGCGGTTGCAAGGGCGTGGAGCGACCGCTAGGCGGTCCCTTATTCTGGGTATCAGCAACCGCTAAGCGGTTGCTGATAATGTTCATACCATAATTCTTACATTTTCACAACCGCTATGTTTCACAAATTGCTAATTAACCTAATCATAGTTACAATAACTACACTTATAATGTTTGTCAGCAAAATCAAGCTTGGGACAACATAAATGACTACATATGATGATTAGTCGTTGATATATATATAACTCGCCTTATTACGTGTAATCTACTATTTTACTAACTCAATCATAGTCTTGTAATCTTTTACTACTAGTATTTACATGTAATAACAATATTGGAGTTTACTAAACATCAACACATCAAGATACTTACCAAAAATTGATAATTTCAAATATGAACATTATCTGCAACCGCTCAGCGGTTGCAGATAACAAGCTCTAGCGACCGCCTGGCGGTCGCTACTACACATTGCAACCGCTGCGCGGTCGCTTAGTGTCATAGCGACCGTCTAGGCGGTTGCGGATGCTGGTCATTTGCAACCGCTTGGCGGTTGCAAATAATATTCATAAATGAATTTTTACTATTTTGGTTGATTCGTTGTCACGCGTTGTTTGATCATTTGATAATTACATTAAAATAGTTAAAAACAAATCAAATGATAAGATTTCATTGCAAAATTAATCTTGGGGACAACATCATGGACTAATTATGATGATTAGTTTAACATAATATATAGATGTATCATTGATAACTCGTCAAATCAATCATAATCTACTATTTTACTAACTCGAGCAATAGTTTTGTAGTCATTTATTACTGATCCGTGGAATTAATAATGATATTTCTTATCTATAAACACAAACTCATCAAGATACTTAACAAAAATCACTAATTTTAAACATGAATATTAATTGCAACCGCTTGGCGGTTGCTATATCTGACCATAGCAACCGCTGAGCGGTTGCTATGTCTAACAATAGCAACCGCCGAGCGGTTGCTACATCGTATCATGGCAACCGCCAGGCGGTCGCCATATATATTTGCAACCGCTCGGCGGTTGCCAATTTTGCTGAAATTGGGCGGGATTTGGGGGGAAATTCAAAATTTCGCGAAAATTCAAAATTTTCAATACGTTGCAACCGCCGAGCGGTTGCAAATGCTGCTGAAATGGGGGGGAATTTCAAATTTTCACGAAAATTCAAAATTTTCACCCAAATCTTATATATACCCACCATTCTTCCCCTAATTTTTCATTCACAACTCATACACTCTCAAAAAAACTCAAGACTTCATTTTATCTCCAAATCAAAACACAAACACTCTCTTCTATTCCAATCCACAAAAAAATCCAAAAACTTCTTCATATCTACAAAACAAAATAATCAAACACTTTTTTTCCTTTATATATCTTCAACAAAACACCTAAACACTCTCTTCTTTTTTATCTCCAACAAAATACCAAACACTTTTTTTTTTCAATCCACAAAAACTCAAGAACTTCTTGAATTTATATTTTCAACAAAACATCCAACTACTTTCTTTTATTTTATATCTCAAACAAAATACCAAACACCATTTTTTTTCCAATCCACCAAAACCCAAATTACCTCTCTTTCATCCCCAAAACAAAACACCAAACACTTTTTTCAATTCTTATCTTTTTGTTTCACTTACTTTTGTTTCACTTCTTTTTGTTTGTATCTTTTTCAGTATTGTTTTTTTATTTCGACAAAAAAAAAATATTTCGGAAATTTCACGAAATATTACTGTTTTTTTTATTTATTTTGAAGAATATTATTTGCAACCGCCTGGCAGTTGCGAGGTTTAACTCGCAACCGCTAGGCGGTTGCAAGCTTTAACTTGCAACCGCTAGACAGTTGCGAACTTTTGAATTTGTGAACTTCCAAAAACCTTGCAACCGCCTAGCGGTTGCCATTTTATGAAGGACTTCGCAACCGCTTAGCGGTTGCCATGTCCGCGAATAAAATAGCAACCGTTTGGTGGTTGCGGACCTTGAATAAAATAGCAACCGTGTGGCGGTCGCCCCTTCTGGGTGGCAACCGCTGTGCGGTCGCCCTTCAGTTGGCGACCGCTTAGCGGTCGCCCATTACGTGTGGCGACCACTATGCGGTCGCCCTAGAATGAGCAACCGGCTAGCGGTCGCCCATTATATGGCGACCGCCTAGCGGTAGCCTCGTAACATGGCGACCGCCTAGCGGTCGCCCCATGTCTTGGCGACCGCCTACCGGTCGCCCCATGTCCTGGCGACCGCCTACCGGTCGCCCCTTTACAATGCGACCGGCTAGCGGTCGCCCCGTTACATGGCGACCGTATAGCGGTCGCCCCTTATTTTAGCGACCGCTAGGCGGTCGCCATGGTGTAAGGGCGACCGCTCGGCGGTCGCAAGGGGCCCACGACGAGGGGTATCCGCGACCGACGCGGCGACTGCCCCGGCGGTCGCGGATACCCTTCGGGCGACCGCCCATGGGCCTTCTGCAACCGCCCGGGCGGTTGCAGATGGCCCTCAAGTCTTGTAGTGATTATGAATATCAGTAATTCCAAATTATAAGTGTAGTATGGTTTTTAGGCTTAGGAAAAAATATTTTTGCTCATTATACAACACAGTGATTATTTAATTTGCTAACCACAAATACCCAAGGGGTAGTTTTTGCAATTGGCACTGTTTTTAAGCTTATCAATTATACTATAAGCTTCATTTTGATCAAAGCAAATGAATCTATGAACTTGACAATTTGAGATGGCTGCGACTGCTAGCTGTGGTTGGTAAATTGACTTTGCCAGCTAAAAATGTCAACATCCTTCTGCAACGTCTTCTAAGTAATTCATGAATCTTTCAAAAAATAAACTCAAAATTGTGGTAGGTAGAAAGATATACAGAGTGAAGTTTAAGAGGGGTTCCGTACAGTACAGGCATCCCCTATTGATTTTGTAAAATAGTTTGAGGACTTGGCTATATGTTTTTATTTTATTTTTCGTCGAGCTGGATTTGATTTTCATATATGCAAGTGTTGTAGCTCTGAGTAGGCAGCTTCTGTTTTAGAGGAAAACTATAGAATTGGTCAAGACTTTTTGGCAAAGTAATTTTAATAAGTAGTTTGTAACCAGGGGCGGAGGGAAAGGGGGTGCAAAGGGGGCGGCTGCACCCCCTCAGTCCACGCTGATCACCTAGTTACTAGTATTAATATATACAAAAAAAAAAAAAAAAGATTGTAATTTTGATCACTTTGTTTGTTATTTTAGTTTATTACATAAGAGAAATAAAGATGAAAAATGTATATCTATGTGTATAAACGTAAATTAAATACTTATAACAATTTATTTATTGAGGCGTAAGTTTAATGGTTTGGGACGCAAAAGACACGTTTTTATGCTTCAAGCTATTTAAAAATTTGTTGAATTAGAGCTGCCACATTTAGTGTAATATCGTCCCCTTCTCTAAAATCTTGGCTCCGCCCCTATTTGTAACTGGTTTTACTAATAATTAGTCATCTCATTACATATATATATTGTTGCTAGCTACTTTCCGAGAAAATTAAGTGAGAAATTAAAAATAGAAATCAACGGATAATAACATCACCCTTACCTTCCACTGTTAGTTAGGCATATAACATATATTCTATACGAAGATTGGTAAGAGAGTGTAAGTGTAATAAATAGAAGAATAAGAATGTCAACGAGTTTTTTTCTAAAAATATTGTGCTTGATTTTGACAAATATGTTATAAGTTATAAACTATAGACTACATCGGAGAAGTTGTGAACAAAATATAAAATATTTTGGGGCGGTGTTTTAACAAAAATAAATGAAAACAAGTTAAATTTCCTTTAGTTTTTCTTAGATTCTATTGTTTTTTAATATTATAAATATATTTAAAAATAACATACATTTGTTAGTTTACTTTTTACTTGTTGTTTGACAGGTGTTAAGTTAAATAAATAATTATGCACAATTTAAATCATGAACCGCGTAATTAAAAAATTATTTTAAATATAATATAATTAATTTAAATGATAAAGACTACAACTTAAATATCTAGAGATTAAACGTGTAAATATAGAAAGTTTATATATTTTAACCTTACTTTTATGTAAGAGAAATTAAGTAATGATTTTGTTTCCTTTAATGAGAAGACTTAAGTAATATTAAAGGTAAAATAAATTACAGTTATATCCCTACTAATAATAAAGTTTAATAGTATAATGAAGGGTATATAAAGAAATTAAAAAATTGGTATAACATTGAATTTGTTTATACAATAGTATATAGATGAATAAATCATTAGAGTATATCATAAATGCATGGCAGTTTACTCTCCGTATTATACAAACTCGGCACATCATTCACTATGAAAAAAGATAATAAAATTATGGGCGATTTATTATTTTTGCCCTTTATTTTATACAAACTTCAAGTTTTGCCCTTTTTTTAACGGGCTTTTTTTTGCCCTCTAACTTTATTTTTTTGATTTAATTTTGCCCGGTGGGCTTCGTTGAGGGCTGAATCGAAGCCCAGACGACGTGGCGACCCACGTGGCGTACAAACGACGACCACGTGGCGCCACGTCAACAATTTTTTTTTAATTCTTGAGAAATAGGGGTAATTACCCAATTACCCATGTCAGCATTTTTTTAACTAAAAAGAAAAAAACAAAAAAAGAAGAAGAAGAACCCCCCCCCCCCGCCACCCCTCACCCCTCTCCTCCGCCCCTCCGCCGCCACCACCACCACAACTCCTCCCCAAAATCGAAAACTCAAATCAACGAGTAATACTACTACTCGGCTCAAACGACGACGTTTCAGGAAACTCAATCAAATCGAAATTACAGATCCTAACCTCGGTTGAAGAAATCATGAGGAGAAAAAGCGAAGAAACAACGCGAGTGAAGGAACAAGTTTACCAAAACGACACCGCAACGCTACTCTACTCCTCCGGAACGACCGGAGCGAGCAAAGGCGTGGTGTCGTCGCACAAAAACCTAATCGCGATGGTCCAATCTATTATAGGGGCGATTCAATTTAGACGACGGCAATCAAATGAAATGATTTTGGAATTTGGTTGTTGATTTTTGGAATTTGGTTGTTATATTAATCGAGGAATTTGGTTGTGGCGGCGGCAGAGGCGGTTGGGGGGGGGGGGGGGTGGTGGTGATGAAGATGATGATTAATTTATTTGTTTTTTTGTTTTTTTTATTAAATTTAATTTTTTATTAGTAAATATAAATTTATTAAACATTTTTTGATAAACTTTGATTAGTAAATATAAATTTATTAAACATTTTTTGATAAACTTTTATTAGTAAATATAAATTTTTATTAGTAAATACAAATTTTTATTAGTAAATATAAATTCATTAAACATTTTTTGATAAACTTTGATTAGTAAATATAAATTTTTATTAGTAAATATAAATTTATTAAACATTTTTTGATAAGCTTTTATTAGTAAATATAATTTTTTATTAGTAAATATAAATTTATTAAACATTTTTTGATAAACTTTTATTAGTAAATATAAATTTTTATTAGTAAATACAAATATTACTAGTAAATATAAATTTATTAAACATTATTTGATAAACTTTGATTAGTAAATATAATTTTTATTAGTTAATATAAATTTATTAAACATTATTTGATAAACTTTTATTAGTAAATATAAATTTTTATTAGTAAATACAAATTCTTATTAGTAAATATAAATTTATTAAATATTTTTTGATAAACTTTTATTAGTAAATATAAATTTTTATTAGTAAATACAAATATTTACTAGTAAATATAAATATTTTTTTAATTTTTATTAGTTGAGTAAATAAAAAAAAAAAAAATATTTGACGTGGCGCCATGTGTATGCCATGTGGGACGCCACGTAATATGGGCTTCAAATCAGCCCTCAGCTAAGCACACCGGGCAAAATTAAATCGAAAAAATAAAGTTAGCGGGCAAAAAAAAAGCTCGTTAAAAAAAAGGGCAAAACTTGAAGTTCATACAAAATAAAGGGCAAAAAAAATAAATCGCCCTAAAATTATCCATGCGTTATTCACTATCATGTAAGCTCATAATATGCAAGAAACTAAAGTTGTGTATTGCCATGTTTCACAGTATACGGAGGTGCCTATTTAACATACAGTGGGTAATATCCAAAAGAAGAAAAAACAATAAAGATGGCGGAATCACCCATTTAGCCCGTCAAAGTAGTACACATAAAATTTTCAAGAAAGGGTGATGGGGAAGGTCGAGCCACCGAATTAAGTAAGGGATGCTGGAGGTTTTGGAAGGGAGTGTTGTAAGATAAATAATTATTGTATTTATCTTTCCCTAATTGTGGTCTAATAGAAATTTTTGTTTTCAAGGAAACATGTTAATTCTATATTCTAGTTACCTAATAATAGAGTTATTTTCCTCATTAAGCTCTTCTGTGATGGACGGTCGAGTGGACTTTGGTCCTCTCTTCTCCTAATCATAAGAAATACTCAAGAAACACATAATGAAGGCGTATAGGTAAAAAGAGAGAAATCCAAAAGCTCCAACTAAAGTTGTTCGTTGGCGGTTTGTGTACAAGTAGATCAAAGGCTCTTCACGACACGATAAATGAGGTATTCTTCTTTTATATCTATTTACGAATCTATTTGTGATGATCATTGCGTTTAACGATTTATAAGTCATGTAAATTAAGGATCACATATGGTATCAGAGCTAATGGTTACTGAACACATGATTATCCGTAAAATAAATAGAATTAAATCATGATGAAATAATTGTTTGTAACTATTACGTAAATTTTATTTCATAAAATTTTGAATATGAGGTTATATGTGCTTAATTGTATGGTCATTAAGAATTCACGAAACGTGAATAATTTATTGATGGCATAATGAATAAGATTAGAGCATTGTTCAGTTTTCCTTATTTGAAGCAAGCATGCAATAGATCAATTTTGGAAGTTGCTTGCATCTCGTATATATTGATGTTTGTATTATATATGCATATGTACAATGGCTTGAGTTTGAGATTTATTTATAAATTTCTCGTTATTAAAGCCTGTTATTGTTTTATGAACTACGTTTCACATAATGAAATACAATTATGTTTTGTAGTTTATCATTACGTAATTTATGGTTTCGATGAGTGTGAATAAGGTCTTATCACTTATGATATGTAGATACGAAAGAATTGTATCTTTCAAAGCTCTAATGTTTCTAATTAAGGATTGTGCAAATTATTTTTCTTGCTGTTTAATTTTAAATTTGGACTTTTGGAATACGAGATGTTTTTATTTATCCATGTTAAATTGGACTAAGGGAATTTTAGTAGGGGGCTTGGCAAATTTCTTTATTGTTCCTTTCTTTCTCTTTGGAGTTTGTAACGTGGCTTAACAGTACTAATACAAGTTACAAAGATCATCCACGTATAATTGTGGAATCGTTTTCTCCACTATAACGACAACCTTAAATACATGCATATTAAATAAGTTTTTTACTATGAAAGGGATTATATTTCTTTTAACACACTATCCATCATAACTTCCATGTATAATTGGTGAACTATATTAATTTTCATTTAAGGAATTTAATGCGTTAATTATGCTATTAAGGCTGAGGATACATTACAGTGGCCTTACAATATTAAAATCTGCGTACAACAAAAATGACAGTTTCAAATGTAAGATATGAGTAGCATAATATTTATTCATGCATCATAATGGTGTTTATTTTCACATAATGAGAGTATATTAGTCATTATAGTGATTTTATTCCACGTTGTGAAATATAATTAGTGCATGAGTATTATGTTTATTAATTTAAAATTCACATTGTAATTATGATTGATTGTTTATCACAAAAGTGATTCAGTCAGTAGTTATTGAATTTTATTACATATAGCTAATTATTGCATATGATTCATGCATTAAAGGATCAAATATTCACCTTATCGGAATATGTTGACCACCGCAGTGGCTTTGTTCTTGTGAAATTTGAATATTACATGAATCAATTATCTGTGCATTAAGTTTTGATTATTCTGTCTTTTCAGAATTAAATTTATTGTCTATTAAAATTTGCATTATGATATTTAGTTGGTCATTATATTGCCTTATCCTTGTTTATATGTAAACTTTAAGCATATGATGACGTAGGTAATGCTAATAAAATGATAAGTACATTTTGAAGCAGACATTTTGATTTTTCTTTTTTCTTTGTCACTCAAATAATGTGATTAGTGATATTGTTGAATCGTCTCTTGTATGTTATTTTGGCATATGATGTTCTTGACAAATTTTGAATTAAGTTCACATTTAGGATTTACAATCCATGATAGTGAAATTATGGAGTCGCAAAGTTTTTTGCATAACACGTCAATATATAAAAGACAAATCAATTTACTATGTAAAAACATAAGAGTGGACCCACATGAGGCTCACGTTTGCGTAGTAAATATTTATGGATTAAGACACTAACGTGAACTTTTATGGTACATTATGTTTATGTTTATCTGTTAATGTATTCTTAAGTTAGATTTGTCGTAGTAGTCTTAATCGGCGGAAGATTTTATTTACCATTATTATGATTTATTCGATCTCGATATGAATTACGTGGTTGCCCCACAGACAATCAAAAATAATATTTGTGTCAATTATAAAGAAGTAATATATATGTAGACCAAGAAAATCCAAAGATTTCTTATGTGTTTAATTAAAATAAGTATTTAACTTAATTATGCTTGATGAATATTACGACTTATAATGGTATTACTTGTAGAATTTATAGTGACTGCCCACATGAGCATTGTATTTTCTTGTCGTATATATTCCTAATTATGTGTTGCTTACAATTTCAATGCCTTAAATTATGTTATATCTCAATAACGTCATTGTTGTTTTGTCATTATTTATGTAGTATATCCCACTTCCCACGAAAACCAACTTCACATTAGGGGAACCATTATATACTTTGGGTTCTAAATAAAGTATTGTTGGTTCACGTATATACCACAAGATCAGTGGGAGTCAGTTCATAATTTTTTCTTATGCATGACATTATATTCGCCAATAACGATCTTGATCTTTAACATTAGACTAAGAATCGTTTATGTGAGAACTTTTAAAAAAATGTGATTAGGCATCCTATATAATTGAAATAAAACTATTTCATGATATATCACTTTAAATTTTGGGAATGCCTTATAAAGCACATATTTATAAAGTACAATAATACTTGGCATTATGACATGTTTTTTCTAATGTTGTTCTGTTGCATAAAGAAGACAATCTTAGTCTTAATCTACACCCGCCTAATGAATTGGAACACAAAGAAAGTATTGAGATATTTAAAGAAAATACGTTCACTTATAGTAAATCAACAAATTCACATGTGGTTGGATTTTAAGATTCAGTCGTAGGTAGATGCTTAAACTTAAAGACTGCACTCTTGGCTAGATTCATCTCATGATTAGAGATGTTACATCTTGGAAAAGCCATAAATCATGAGCTGCTCCGCACATTTACTATCAAAGCTGAATTGACATGTTTTAAGGCTGTAATTTAGGAAGTATGATTGCATAATTTGACAATAAAGTCACAATCAAATTCTCCATTTATGACATAATGTTTAACGGATCAAAGCACATGAATCTTAAATATTGATTATCGAAACAGGATGTTAGAAGAGAATGAATTGTCATTGAGCTCTTAATGTACTTCTACATCTATTATATTATATTTTTCCATTGTGTAAACATATTTTTCTTGGATGTATGATAACAGAATTTGTCTTTGTTCAAGACATTATGGGACCATTATGAAAACTCTTGCTTATGGCCCAATTATGATAGTCATTAATATTGTAGTACATGGAATGAATCATGTTGAAAAATAATGTGCCCGCCATCACTCTTATTAATTACTTGATTAATCATGGCACTTATGAAAACTAGTTAAAGAAAAGTATTAACATTTTATGCGCGCCTTATGATTCTCCATGAAAATATTTATGAGTATTCCTAACAACCAAGTGGGAGACTGTAGAAGAAATTAAGTATTGTATTTATCTTCCCTCTAATTGTGGTCTAATAAGAATTCTTGTTTTCAAGGAAATATATTAATTCTATATTCTAGTTACCTAATAATAGAGTTATTTTTCTCATCAAGCTCTTTTGTAATGGACGGTCGAGATTAAGTCCTAAATATACCCTAAGTGGATTTTGGTCTCTCTTCTCCTATATATATTATGTCTTTAGGTCATCATAAAACATACTTAAGAAATACTCAAAAACACATAATGAAGGTGTATAGGTGAAAAGAGAGAAATCCAAAAGCTCCAACTAAAGTTGTTCGTTGGCGGTTCGTGCACAAGCAGATCAAAGGCTCTCCACGACACGATAAATGAGGTATTCTTCTTTCATATCTATTTACGAATCTATTTTTGATGATCATTGTGTTCAACGATTTATGGGTCATATAAATTAAGGATTACAAGTGTCTCACATACGATGCAATACCTCCTACGTGTGCAAACAGGTCGCGTAGACCACCTCATTGAATGAGGTCAAATAGTGGATACCAATGGTTGATTGGTAGTAAATGAGGGAGGCACCGGATGTCTCTCCAAAGTCTGATACATTTCTTATAAATAGGGAATGTGTTGTGAAGGAAAAATCATCCATGAAATGTAGTTTCATATAAATATTCTCTAGTAATCTGTATTATATTTGATATACGGGTGCATGGCGTAAGTTAGGGAATGTTGTGAGTAAGAAGGCTTGGTGTGATCATTTGGGATGTGTGAAAATTATACAGTTGTACAAATTTTCTACATAGTAGATTTTGCTCGGGTCCCCGTGGTTTTTCTCCGTTCAAAGAGTTTCCACGTTAAATCCTTGTATTATTACTATAGTCAATGTTTTATTCGTGTTACTTTATATTTACCTCAGGGTAATTCTGAAAGCGGTATTTGAGGTGGTTCAAATACCCCAACAATGGTATCAGAGCTCGGATTCTGCTGGAGGTGGATTTATTGATGGGATGGAGTTGTGGTGTGGTGTAGTGTGAATAAGCGGTTATGTACAAAAGTAATTAGTTATTAAGTGGGACCATCGTGACACCACCAATTACCTAGGAACTTTGAAAGCCTTTTAGAAAAGATGAGCTATCTCTTTTCGAAGGTTACTTTGTACTATTTTGATCTACTAGAAAATCAATAACTCGTTTGTGCAATGTCAGGAAGCAAGACTGCAAATATAGTGAAGTTTGACGTAAAGTAGTTTGACGAGAAAATCAACTGTAACTTGTGGCAAGTTAGGGAGATGTTGATTTGGTCACGTTACATTAGGCTCTAATGGGGGGTGGAGTTAGCGATATACGTAGCAGTGTTACTAGCACAACCAATACATTTGCGAGTGAAAGAGGTGGAGTCTGTTGGGTGTGGTGCGGACACTCAAACAAGAAAAAGAAAATTATCGAGGGACAATAAGTCGATGTGGCGAGTGGCTCTTAATCGACACTAGGTGGAACTAACATTTCCTATTTGAGTGACGTGTTAAAGTGGAGGGTACGTTCTGATGGCATGAGACAGGACGTTGGTATTAGTGTGTCCAAGTTTACAAATGGCATTGCTTTGGGCTTTAATGCAAGGTGTGTGATATTCATGTCGACGGGTTGATGACTTTCGGAGGAGCCGAAAGGGGAAGTTGCACCATACAATCTGCAGGGTTATGTTCAGCATGGGCCGAAATGAAAATTCTCAGAATTGGTTTATTCTAAGTGGTTATGCTTTATGATAAAGCATGGTACTTTTAAAAAGTATGACTACGTAGCAATGATGGCGTAAGCTATGAAGGTCTTCTCAGGTAAAGTGGATGTGCCATCTTCTAGGAGTCGGAGTGAAAATAATTTTGAAGATCTGATTCATCACTAATCAAATCTTCAAGGTAGAGATTGATTGGTGAGAAATAATGAGGGAGGCACTAGATGCCTCCCCAAAGTCTGATACATTTCCTATAAATAGGGAATGTATTATGAAGGAAAAATCATCCCTAAAATGTAGTCTCTTATATATGTTCTCTAGTTATATGTAGTATATTTGATATACGGGTGTAGAGTGTAAGTTAGGAATATTGTGAGTAAGAGGGCTTGGAATCGTTCGGGGTGAGTGAGTACTGTGTGTACAAATTTTTTACATTGTGAGTTTTGCTCGGGTCCACGTTAAATCCTTGTGTTGTTATTATCGTCAATATTTTATTCGTGTTGCTTCGTATTTACCTCATGCCAATCTTGAAGGCAATATTTAAGACAGTTTAAATACCCAACACTTGGGCCCCACCTGCATGTGAGTGCAAGAGGCACTGCATCCTGAGGTATAAGAGATGTTCCCTTTTTGGACCTTCTATTACTCTATAAATAAGTTAATTGTGTTCATCATGAATTAGATAAGTGACATATTAGTATTTTGACCTCATCATAGATACCATCTACTTAATTTGGCCCAATGTTGAAAACTCCTCTAATTATATCAGCCCATTTAAATCTAGATAGAGGCTAAATTAGTTTATTTATGCAACCATATACCGTTGTAACCAAGATCATTCACGATAAATTAATTAGTAGAAGCACAAATCCAGTCTTACACTTAAATTGTCCAAAAAAAATTAGACCTACACTAATAATTTATAAAACAAAATCCTACTAATGATGTATAATGGTCCTCGGGTATGATCTTCATATTACAAGTGTTTGGAGCACTTCCTTCGACCATTGCTAACCCAAAAAAGTATATATCTATGAGGATAAGTTTGGGTTACACTCTCTAAGGCTACACCAAAATAGACTCTCTAGGGTTACGCCAAAAATCCGTATCTCAATCCACCTTCTCAGGAACTAAACCACTTATCCTCTCCGAGAAGTTATATATCTTCCGAGAAACGATCTTACACGACCCTTCCAGGGGAAGCTAGAGTAGCCACCTCATAGCTACGCACACCCTAGGTAGGCAAGTACCCGAAGGGCTCTACCAGAGCGAGAGAAGGGGGAATATTGAAGAGAATAAGCTACTAGAAGAGGACCATTTGGCAGTAATTAATTATTAGTCGCCAACCACCAGCAATAATGAGTAAATCAAATGAATTACCGCATGTGTGCTCCATGCAAGATGTAAAAGAAGTTGGCGATAAAAGAACGCCATTTGATTGGTCAAAAGACCCATGAAACCCTATATAAATGAGAAAAGATGACAGCAGAAGAGGGCAAGCACTTCACTTCTTCAGAAGAACAAAGCATCGCATTCTCATGTTAGATATTTTCTCAGTGTAGCCATATAACGAATCTGTCACTCCCAAAAGCTCCCCCAATTGCAACATTTTCTCTCTTATATCAATAAAATTAACAATTCTCCCTCTCTCATGTTCGGATCAGTGTTCCAAATATAACTCACGCGATCTTTATCTCCAAAAATCCTTCCCCCAAAATCCTTCCCCCAGTGTGATGGTCGATATTGCATAATGACCTAGACTAATAATTCACAACTGCACCCGTTTTAAAAGAATAGTCTTTATCAAATTTGCAACACAATCGAGCAAACACAACATCCGTGCTTATGCGAAATTTGCAACACAGTCGAGCAAATACATGCGTAGGATTGTGAAATGAACTCTTATAATAATTGTAAAAACTTCTTTGATTTATGGAAATCTTGTGTTACTATTTTCGTCTGTTTAATTTTGTGGATGAATAGAACTCGATGATAGCTTTTAAACCATATAAAGAACGTAAAATCAGCTAAGATTGAAAGAGTTATGACCATTTCAAATTCAACTTGTTAACAGGTTTGGAATTATACCCTAATTAACGAGTATTATTTTGTTTGGGTTGGAACGCCAATCCTGACCCGAGGGGATCGTTGGTTTTTATTGATTTGGGGCTAGACTCGGATACTTTCCGAGGTGTCTACGTATCCCCCGATTGGGAATCAAGCCACTCGTAGTTCTTGTTCTTGGCGTTGATTATATCGGTTGTGTTGATTTTGTAGTTGCTGAATTTGTTGGAGGAGTTGTCCTTGGGAAGAAGAAGTTTCTCTCCCAAATGAATCAGTTGTCTTTTTTCGAAGAGGAATCCTCATATCTTTTATTGCTCTTGTTCCCTTTTATAGAAGTCTTTTAGGGACATGTGTCACTGTGCATGTGTTCACAGGTGTCACTATGCAGGTATGAAGAGATCGGTTTTAACCGTCTGGTATATCTGCTGACGGGTCGCTGACTATGATGAGTTATCCTTTCTGTTAACGGGTTTGGAATTTAGGGTTTAGGGTTTAGGGTTTAGGGTTTCCGATGCCTTTGAAGTGTGCCCTCGTGTGATTAATATCTGGGAATTAATTAGAATTAATGTCGCGGCATTTAATTAACTGCTATTAAATGCAGTTAATGGGGATTTAATGACATGTTCAGACGTGGCGCGCAGGTCGAGGTATTCGGACCGTTATGCTTTCCATAACCGAGAAGGCGTGGCGGTTCATAACCCACTAGGCACGATTTCCAATCGTGGGGTGTAAATGGGTTTAGTGGGCAATTAATGCCTTTATTGGGCCTAGGGTTTATAAACACTCTTCTTCTCCGTCCTTCTCTCACTTGCAATTTTCAGGCGAAAAAATCATCCCGCTTAACTTCTCTCTCTGCAAAAAACCTTCTAATCTTCTCAAAATTTCTTCATTCCGGTTCTAATGGCGTCTCAGTCTACAACTAACTTGGTGTATGCCACTTCTGGCACTGGCGGGGCGACATGAGCTGTTCATCCGTCTTCTCGAAAGAGAAGCACGGCGGCTGTGATGGGGGCCGGTGGTAGCGGCAGTGCAAGGAGGGTAAAGAAGTCGAAGAAAAATGTTGACAAGGGTGGTGCTCCTCGAGCTACCCAGAAGGTCGAAGCGACAGTTAGCACGGCGGAGGAGGATGAAATTCAAAAGTTGTTCATCGAGTACGGTGCTTCTGGCCGGAACGTAGAGGTGACGGTTCTGTTAGCCGATCAACGGGGTAATTCTCCTCCGCCGAAGCACTTAACAGTGTATTACGCACAGGTAAAGGCGGGATTGCGTTCCTTCTTCCCGCCTTTTTACTGCGAAATTTTCAAATAGTGCAACGTATGCCCCAGTCAACTCACCCCCAACTCTTTTACGGCCCTTGCCTTGTTCGTTTTCTGGTGCCTGGTGATGGGAATCGAGTGTACGAGGGATAGATTTTTTGCCATCTTCGAGTTGAAGGTGTCCCCGGGGGGGCACCTTTCTACTGTTTTGGCCATCGGGAAAAACACGACCGGATCTCTGAGGGCAACATTAGCTCTTACAGTACGTGGAAGAACAAGTTCTTCCACATATGTCCTGCCAAGGGGGAATGGGACATGCCACTTACCTGGAGGGTGCCCCGATTTCCAGAGAGGGTGATGGACGATACACTGGTGTTTTCTGTGAAGCCTTTGGTGGAGTCAAAGGATTTCGCTCGTCTCTATCGGACCGCAGGCTTACGACATATCGCCCCGATAGACCAAATCGAGACTCCTCTGGCCATCCCCGAGAAATACTTCAACACTTTTGGTAAGTTACTATACTTATATGTCCTACTTTATAAGTATTTCTTCTGGTCTATCTAATACTTAGCTGTTTTGCAGTGGACTTCTTACGACCGTACATGATGGAAGGAGCCAGTGGCTCGGGTGGTAACGAAGAGATGGAGATCCAAGAAGGGAAGTCGACGGTGGGAGGGGCGAAGTCTCCGGGTCTACGGGGGGTGATACCGAGCAAGTGAGGGCTCGTTTAGCAACGCCTACCGCGGGGTCGCAACCCTCATTCAACAAAGCGACCCTCTTCTGCTTTTCTCGAAGGCACATTCCATGGTGACGCTACAGGAAACCAGCCTCTCCAAACGCTCCAAACGCGCCACTCGCACCATAGACACCGCCCTTCTTATCGCGGCTCACCAACCCGCTCCAGATCACGCCCCCACTCCCTTATTCCTACACAATTCTGGTTAAAGGGGTCGTGGACGTGGTCGCGTCAGGAATAATAATTGGCGAGGCAGTCATGGCAACGGCTGGGGAGGTCGCAATTACCCTAATTGCGGCCTGTATCATTGGCAGCAATGGATCTATCCACCATGGGCCGCATTAATGGGTCGCGCCTCCAGTGCCCTACCCGACTTGATCTCCGAGTTTTTGTGCCACCGTCTTGACAGCCAGGTATTCTCATGCCGCATCCATCGCAGGCATATCACGTCGCCTCCATCAACCACCAACTACGCCCAGATCGATCTTGAGGCCTCTATGCATACTCTCTCTCTCTCACTCACTCCTCAAGACGACAAATGGTACATGGACACAGAGGCGACGTCTCACATGACGTCCAATCAAGGTACTCTCTTGCCTTACTTTAATTCGAGCATTCATTCTAACATTATTGTTGGTAGTGTTCATATGATTCCCATCCATGGTTTGGGTTCTGCGGTTCTTCCTCCTTCCTTCCCACCTCTCTCTCTCAGAAATGTCCTCCATGCTCCCAAATTCATTAAAAAAAACTTATCTCTATTCGTAAATTTACTACGGATAATCTTGTTTCTGTTGAATTAGACCCCTTTGGTTTTTCTGTAAATGATTTTAAGACAGACAATCCCATCATGAGATACAATAATCTTGGTGATCTTTACCCCCTCACTCCTCCATCTCCACCATCGTCCTTCGCCGCTCTCTCCTCCTCCACATGGCATGCACGTCTCGGCCACCTGGGGACCTATCCCTTACGTTTTTTGAATGCAAATAATCTAGTTAATTGTTCTTCTAAAATTAGTTTTTGTTTATCTTGTTCGCTTGGGAAAAACATTAAACTGTCGTTTGTTTCTTCTGTTACTTCTATGCCCTTTGATATTTTACATAGTGATATATGAACGTCACATGTTTTAAGTACATCGAGATCGCACTACTACATATTGTTCTTGGATGGTTACACCGATGTTTTATAGACTTTTCCCCTTACTAAAAAATCTCAAGTCTATAATATTTTTTTTGTCACTAAACAATTACATTAAAACTCAATTTGAACGTGACATCAAAACTCTCCAATGTGATAATGGTACTGAATATAACAACTGCGCGTTCCACTCCCTTTTCGCCTCACGAAGCTTGCAATTTCGTTTATCTTGTCCTTACACCTCTTCTCAAAATGACAAGACTGAACGGAAAATAAGAACAATTAACAACATGATGCGCACCCTCTTGGCTCATGCCTCCGTCCCACCCAATTCTGGCCTCACGCCTCGGGTCTAAAATGCCTCTTCAACTCTTTTTTTCCAAAAAGACCCTTCATACTCTCATCTACGCGTGTTTCGGTGCTAATGTTTTCCTCTTTTTCCCTCTACCACAATCAATAAATTCCAAGCCCGGTCCACTCCTTGCGTCTTCTTGGGCTACCCTACTAATCATCGTGGTTACAAGTGTTATAACTATCCACCAAACAAATTATCACGAGCCTTCATGTTGTGTTCGATGAGAACACTTTTCCTTTTGCTCAACCTAGTCCAACTCGTTCCCCATCTTACGAGTTCCTTGACACGCCGATCTCTCCCATATTACAACAACAAAAACTCCAACACTCGACCTCACGCCCCTCACACATTGCCCATCCGGTTTTGTTTCCAATGTTGGGTCCCAATGTTACCCCAACAATGGGGCAACATTACAACCAGAAGCTTTAGCACCTATCTCTACAACTTTTGTTCACAATGTTGGGTCTCGATGTTGCCCAACATTGGGACAACATTACAACCAAAAGCTTTGGCACCTATCTCTGCACCTTCTGTTCCTAATGTTGGATCCCGATGTTGCCCCAACATTTGGACAACATTGCAACTAGAAGCTTTGGCCCCTATCTCCGCACCTTCTATTCCCAATGTTGGGTCTCCTCAACTCGCGGCTAACCCTTCTCCACCCTCACAGCCCATCTCTCATACCTCACCTCCACCGCCATTACTTCATCTCTCTCCTCAAATAGCCGCCCATAGAAAACATGGCATCTTTCGTCCCAAACAACTCTTCAATCTCCATACTTATCCTTCTCAATCACACATTCCTACTAATCCTTCCACCGCATTGTCCGACCCTAATTGGAAATCCTCCATGATTGATGAATATAATGCTCTTATGAAAAATAAGACGTGGGAGTTAGTCCCTCGCCCCCCTGATGTCAATACCATTCGTTCTATGTGGATTTCCTGTCACAAGTTTCACTCAGATGGTTCTTTTGAGAAGCATAAGGCCCGTCTTGTAGGTGATGGCATGTCTCAATAGGTTGGAGTTGATTGTAAGGAAACATCCAGCCCCGTGGTTAAGCCGGCTACTATTCGCACTGTCCTTAGCATCGCTCTCTCCCATTCTTGGACCATTCATCAGTTGGATGTCAAGAATGCCTTCCTCCATGTTAATCTTAATGAAACTGTACATATGCATTAGCCCATGGAATTTTGGGACTCTTCTTATCCGGACCACGTGTGTCTCCTTAAGCGTTCACTTTATGGTCTCAAACAAGCCCCTCGAGCTTGGTACCAAAGGTTCGCTGATTATGTTGCTTCTATTGGTTTCTTCCATAGAACATCAGATCATTCTCTCTTTATCTATCGTCATGGAAATGATACGGCCTATATCTTACTATATGTGGATGACATATTGCTCACGGCTTCCTCCACTGATTTACGCCTCTTTATCATACGTCGCCTCTCCTCCGAATTTGCTATGAAGGACTTGGGCACTTTAAGTTATTTTCTGGGCATCGCTGTCACACGGGATTCACACGGCCTCTTTCTTTCTCAATATAAGTATGCCGAAGAGATTGTGGATCGCGGGGGCATGCACACGTACAAACCGAGTCTCATGCCAGTTGACACTAAACCGAAGCTCGGTGCGGTCTTGGTCAGCTCCCCTTATGAGGATCCAACTCACTTTCGTCGCCTTGCTGGAGCTTTACGGTATCTCACGTTCACCCGCCCCGACATATCCTATGCAGTTCAACAAATTTGTCTCCACATGCATGATCCTCGCTTTGAACATATGCAAGCTCTTAAGCGTGTTGTTCGTTACGTGCAAGGCACTTTGCACCTCGACCTTTATCTTTATCATTCCCCCGTTTCTTGGCTTATTTCTTACATTGATGTCGATTGGGGTGGCTGTCCGAATACCCGTCGCTCCACTTCAGGGTATTGTGTCTTCCTCGGTGACAACTTGATTTCTTGGTCTTCTAAGCGCGAGCCTACTTTATTACATTCTAATGCCGAGGCCGAATACCGTGGTGTTGCAAACGTTGTATCTGAATCTTGCTGGATACGGAATCTTCTATTGGAGCTTCATCATCCGATCTCCTCTACCACCCTTGTCTTTTGTGACAACGTGAGTGCCATCTACCTCTCGGGGAATCTGGTCCAACATCAGCGTACCAAACACATTGAGATGGATATTCAATTTGCTCGTGAGAAAGTCGCCCGCGGTCAATTCTGCGTTCTTCATGTTCCATCCCGCTATCAAATAGCGAACATTTTCATCAAAGGGCTTCCTCGCTAACTTTTTGAAGATTTTCGGTCCATACTCAACTTTCGAGAACCTCCTGCTTCGACTATAGGGTGTGTTGGATTAGATAGAAAGATATTATATTATCTCTTGTAAAGATATGATTAGATTATTTTCATGGTTGATAGGATTTTTTTCCATAGTTGATTGGACTCTTGTATTGTATATATATACTAGTTTGATTAATGAGAATTCCATCAAAGAATATTATCTTTCAGTTACTCACAAGAATTATGGCTAGTTTGGTTGGTGGAGGGAGGGGAGATACGTGAGTTTAATTTAATAAATGTAGATAGTAAGGTGTTGGCAGCATAACTTAATAAACTACGGGATTCCAACTTCATATGCCCAAAATCTAGGTGGCATGGTTAAATCCTCACTAATTAAAACCACCTCCTTTTTGTTTTTACTAAGTGGTGGTTTATTTAACTTTTCAACTTGACCATCTTGCCCTAATTTAAACGCGTAGACGTGTGTACATTAAAAATGTTTATTTTCTCAGTAACTAGAACATGCCCCAATATCATGATTATGCACTCAATTAATTTTAGAAAAAAAAATATACATAAAATATTTAATTGATAAAAAGTTAACATTTATGCAGAGAGTTTTCTTCTTTAACGTCTAAAACAAAACAAGAATATGTTTTTTGCATTAAACTATTTCTTTGCTACATTATTTTTCACTTATGATATTGGGGCATGTTCCCCCTTTAAACATGGGTTTTAATTATACATTTTATTATATTTTTGTCAAAAAGTTAAACCTTTTCAACAGATGGATAAATAAGTTCAAAAACTAAAGTAATTGAATTTTCTCTATTATAATTTATTATCATCTTATACTTTGTACAAATTCAGAAATATCATATGTACAAATATATCTTGCGTTTTTAATTAGGCATTGGTACAAATCCAAAACAAAAGGGTTGTGCTTTCAAAATATTTGAGCATAACTTTTTACTATAGATATAATCAGTAAATTTGATTTAGAAGTTATTGTGAGTGAAAAATACAAAAAGCGACACCCTTTTAAATGTTTTCATGTTTTGATATTCTTTTTTACCTAAGAAATTTGAAAGTTTTCCTATTGTCTTCGAAATGTTTCAGAAAATATATAGAGATATCATATCATACAAAATAAGTCTTTTTATTCCAAGCACAAATTTTTCACGTGTGGACAAAGCTAATATAATACAAAAAGCACACACACTACAAGGTTTATACAAAAAGCACACACACTACAATAGTATTTTCCTCCGCTAAGGTTTATTTAACACGTTTCGTAACACCTTATTTTTTTAATAAACTCGACATAAGACACTTATTTAGTATAACATGATATCCTGAAAGAAAAAAGTAAAATTGGAGTAGTTTTAAAACTTTTGATTAATAGTATGTTCCTCCCCTAAACTTTATTTAACACGTTTTGTAACATCGTTCTTTATGAAACTCGACGCAACACACTTATTAAGTATATCATAATATCCAGCGAAAGAAAAAGTAGAATCGGAGTTGTTTTGAAACTTCCGCATAATTTTATTTTCTAAAGTTTATGTAACGCGTTTCATAACTCCATTTTAGATGAAACCCAACAGAATACACCTACTTAGTATATAATAATTTTCGGTCAAAGAAAAAATTGGAGATATTAAACGTTGACGTAATTTGACATCGTTTTGGTTTCAACTTGAAGGAATGATAGTAGTGTTTTGGGTTTGGGGTTAAGAGTTTCGGGGTTGGGGTTTGTGAGTGTTTTCGTTTGAAGGTTTAATTTGGCGTGTTTTGTAAGTCTGTTTTTGATTAAACTCTATGGAACACACTTATTCAGTATAATATAGTATATGGTGAAAGAAAAAGTAAATTCGAAGTTGCTCTAAAATTTTGCTTCTTAATATTTTCATCTCCTAAAGTTTAATTAATTTGTTTCATCTCTTTGATAAAACTCGATGTAACACACATATTTAGTACAAAATAATACTCGGTAGATGTAAAAGTGAAATTAGAGTTGTTTTGAAACTTTTGATAATTTATTTCCATCCCTTAAAGTTTAGTTAACGCTTTTCGTAACTACATATTCTATGAAACTCGACGGAACACACCTCTTAGTATAACATAATATCCGATGAAAGAAAAAATTGAATCGGAGCCGTTTTACTTTTGTTTCATAATTTAATTTTTCTCCCCTAAAGTTTATTTGACACGTTCCATAGCTATGTTTTTTATGAAACCAGAAAAAATAGACCTATTTAGTATACCATAATATAAGATAAAAGAAAAGCTGACATCGTTTTTGTTTCAAATTGAAATAATGGTTGTAATGTTTGGGGTTTGGGGTTTGTGAGTGTTTTTGTTTGACGATTTAATTTAACGCTTTAGTGAGTTTGTTTTTCATGAAACTCGACGGGAAACGCTGATTTAGTCTAAAATAGTACCCGTGAAAGAAAAAGTAAATTCAGAATTGTTTTGAATCTTTTGCTTAATAGTATTTTCCTCCACTAATGTTTATTTAACATGTTTCGTAACTCTGTTTTTGATGAAACTCGACAGAATATACCCATTTAGTATAGCATAATATTTGGTGAAAGAAAAAGTATATTCAGAGTTGTTTTGAAACTTTTGCTTAATAGTATAAAGTTTCCTCCCCTAACGTTTATTTAACATGTTTCATAACTCCGTTTTTGATGAAACTCGACGGAACATACCTATTTAGTATAGCATAATATTTGGTCAAAAGAAACGTATATTCAGAGTTGTTTTAAAATTTTTACTTAATAGTGTTTTCCTCCCCTGACGGTTTAATTTACGGCTTTCGTAACTCCATTTTTATGAAACTCGACGAAACATACCTATTTAGTATAGCATAATATTTGGTGAAAAAAAAAGTATATTCAGAGTTGTTTTAGAACTTTTGCTTAATAGTATTTTCCTCCCCTAACGTTTATTTAACATGTTTCGTAACTCTGTTTTTGATGAAACTCGACGTAACATACCTATTTAGTATAGCATAATATATGGTGAAAGAAAAAGTACATTCAAAGTTGTTTTGAAACTTTTGCTTAATGTATTTTCCTCCCCTAACGTTTATTTAACATGTTTCGTAACTCCTGTTTTTATGAAACTCGACGAAATATACCTATTTAGTATAGCATAATATTTGGTGAAAGAAAAAGTATATTCAGAGTTGTTTTGAAACTATTGCCTAATAGTGTTTTCCTTCCCTAATGGTTTAATTTACGGCTTTCCTAACTCCGTTTTTGATGAAACTCGATACAACATACCTATTTAGTATAGCATAATATTTGGTGAAAGAAAAAGTATATTCATAGTTGTTTTGAAACTTTTGCTTAATAGTATTTTCCTCCCCTAACGTTTATTTAACATGTTTCGTAACTCTGTTTTTGATGAAACTCGACGGAACATACTTATTTAGTATAGCATGATATATGGTGAAAGAAAAAGTACATTCAGAGTTGTTTTGAAACTTTTGCTTAATGTATTTTCCTCCCCTAACGTTTATTTAACATGTTTCATAACTCCGGTTTTATGAAACTCGACGGAACATACCTATTTAGTATAGCATAATATTTGGTGAAAGAAAAAGTATATTCAGAGTTGTTTTGAAACTATTGCCTAATAGTGTTTTCCTTCCCTAATGGTTTAATTTACGGCTTTCCTAACTCCGTTTTTGATGAAACTCGACGCAACATACCTATTTAGTATAGCATAATATTTGGTGAAAGAAAAAGTATATTCATAGTTGTTTTGAGACTTTTGCTTAATAGTATTTTCCTCCCCTAACGTTTATTTAACATGTTTCGTAACTCTGTTTTTGATGAAACTCGGCGGAACTGTCGGAACATGCCTATTTAGTATAGCATAATATTTGGTGAAAGAAAAAGTATATTCAGAGTTATTTTAAAAAAAATGCTTAATACTTTTTTCCTCCCTTAATGTTTATTTAACATGTTTCGTAACTCCGCTTTTCTATGAAACTCGACGGGACACATCTCTTCAGTATAGCATAACATCCATTGAAATAAAAAATAGAATCAGAGGTATTTTGAAAATTTTGCGTAGTGACATTTGACATCATTTTGGTTTCAACTTGGAAGAATGGTTGTAGTGTTTGGGTTTGAAGTTTGTGAGTATTTTTGTTTGACAGTTTAATTTAACGCTTTTGTACGTTTGTTTTTTATGAAACCCGACGAAATACGCTTATTTAGTATAAAATAGTTTTCGGTGAAAAAAAAGTATATTCAGAGTTATTTCAAAACTTTTGCTTAGTAGTATTTTCATCCCCTAAAGTTTAATTAACGCATTTTTTAATTTTGTTTTTGATGAAACTCGACGGAACATATCTATTTAGTATAGCATAATATCCGGTGAAATAAAAAGTGAGATCGGAGTTGTTTTAGAACTTTTGCATAATTTATTTTTCTCCTCTAAAGTTTAATTAACGCGTTTCATAACTCTTTTTTTTACCAAAACCTTTAAATAGTCTTTTACCTGTATATGATAAGAAAACTAAAAATATATTATTTTCAACTAATATCTAGTTAATATACCAATAACACATTATGAAATGATAATATGTAATTTTAACCAAATATATGTTGACTTTAACCACATATGTATGTCAACTCGATCAGGTAACCTATTCGTATATAAATATTTAACTGCTAATATATAATTTTTAACTAATATTTAATTAATAAACCAATGATTCTTTATTGAATGTTAATATCCATATTTTAATTAATGGTTATTAAATATACATTCATATTGGACATAATAATAACAGTAATAGATAAAATGGGGGACATTGTATTGCTACGGATACCAATACGTACTCAGGACTACTTGGTACAAAATTATCAGTACCGAGAAGCTGGTATGGCATTCCCGTACTAAGTAATTAGCACCTATATTACTTGGGACGGGTTTTCTAAACCATTTTTTTGGGACAAAGTTTATGTACCGAACTTCAGTTATTCGGTACAATAGTCTTGAACCGAATATTCGGTACGAAAAATTTCTACCGATAAACCTGAAGTAATGGTGTGTCATTTATCTTTTTTTTCTTTATTATTTTTTATTAGTTGTTTGGTACCAGTTGTTTGTACCCAATACTTGGTAGAAATAATTTGTACCCATACATACTCTTTTTGCTTTTTTGGTATTGTATTCTTAAGTACAATAATTATGTACCAAAATCTCACTCTTGGTACAAATTTTGAATTCCTACCAAAGAATATGTACCAAATTTGGAGTTTTCTTGTAGTGACATTATCCTTATAATTGTACGAACGAAGTAGCTCGCGCAATAAAATGAACATAATATGCTACATACTTTATCTTGTAAGCGAACAAAGGACGTAACACGATTTTGCATAAGTAAAAAAGTGTACAATAAGTTTTTAGATTTATCCAAGTACATATTGAGGGTATTAAGGTAAATTAATAAGGATAATGGGTTAAAATTAGAGGAGTATTTTGAAAGTGTACAATCAAATACGAAGTTGTATTAATAAATGGCTCTAATTTGTGGCTTTTAAACAATACAACCTATGTGTAGTTTAAGCTTCTATATGGTGTATTTAAGGGGGTATTTTAATACATAGTGGTTTATCTAAACCCGAACCAAATGAGTCCTTAGTTTGTGACTGAACAAATCAAGTGATAAGCTTATAATTCACAACTGCACCCGCCTTAAAAGAATCTTTTCAGTCTCGAATTCGCATGTCCTATTTGCAACACAATTGAGCACATACAAGAACACTAGTTTTGTTTTTGCCCCAAAAAAACCCCTTCACGGTCCAAACTTGGACATATTTTAAAAAGGGATAAAAACATCAAATCCCCTTAACTTATGAGGTGTTTTTTACATTGCTCCCTGGAGAATTTTTTCACCACTATAACCCCTAACCTTTTCAGCTTGTGCCATTTGCTCCCGGAGTATTTTTGGCCATTTTTCATCTGAATATTCCCCGCGATGCGACTCATATGTGTTGTACTAGATACATTTTGATAGTTGGTTGCAAGAAATTTGGTGAAAAACACCTCAAACCGAAATTATTCCGGCAAAAAATGTCAAAAATGCACTTGTGGGGTGATTGGCACAAGTTGGCAATGGTTATGAGGTATAGTGGTGAAGAAAATTCTTCGGGGGCAAGTCGCAAAAGGCCAATAGGTTATGGGGTTTGATATTTTTGTGTCATTTTGGTTTCTATGTTGAACATTGGGTTAATATTTTGTAATGAGAAACCCACTAATGCATGTGAATTTATTATAAATTATCATTGTATTCATGTTTATTCAAATTTCTTTAATTCTTGATGTAAAATAAAAAGTTATATAATGTTTGTTCTTTAGTAAAATAAAAAGAAAAAAAATCAAAATCGAATCAAATAAGATCAAAATCGAATGGTTTGGATCAAATCATATCGTTTTAAATTTATCTCATTTTCATCTTCATTTTTTTCGGGATCAAAATCGAATACTTATGTCGATTCGATGCTAACGCACAGCCCTGCTTGTACAAAAGGAAGTTTTCTCCAACATTATTATCTTTTAAGTACAAAAATGAAAAGAAAGTAATCTTTGTAGTACTATATAAGGATAAAAAGAAAAGGGTTGTATCATTTTTCACCATGAAAACTCATCAAAATTAGCTCTTATGATGTGGCTATGGAATCCTTTCAAATTGTAAATTCAAACTAGTTGGGGTTGTCAAAGATTCAAGTAGGGTTTAATTATCTTCCATAGAGCATCTTAGAACTTACCTCATATCTCTCTGAGGTTGTTAGCGTTCTACCATCATCTATCTCAGTTTGTTGGAGAGCCGAGATCACCTAAGTTTGGTAGGGCGTTTAATTTGTTAGCGACAAAATCTACCTCTTCAAACCTTCCAACTTTCACAAGGATTGAAACATGCCTAATGTGGAAAACTCTGATGTGAAAATAAACACAAATGTTGTAATAAAGGAGATCACATGTGGCTTGGTTAAGAAATGGCAGAAAATATTTTTGGTCACTAATCTCACTTCTCTTTTTGTGAGTCTCTTTTTAGCATCTACTAATTAGTTTCCACTTCTTTCACTTATGTCACCAATTAATGATGTTGCGATTCTTAGCTGAAGAAGGGTATGCCGGGTAATATGGGGAAAGATTTCTCAACATTATGTCTGCAACTGCACAAAAGTAAGAAAAAATTGGAAATATTGCCTTTTCCTTCTTTGATCTAGAAGATCTTAAGTGATCAAGGCTTCATGAAGAAGAAGAAGGGGACCCACGTGGAGACTGTTGGGTCGTTAGAAATTTCCAAGGTAAGAACTACTTTGGAGGATCAAGGATCACTGATTTGCCTAGAAAAGCTCCAACTGTAACAAGTGGAAGTCGATCGACATCCAAAGAGATGCTAAGGAGTTTGGTGTTGGGTCAACACCAGGAGACACTAAAGAATCAGTCTAGATTAACGCATCTTTTATCCAACAGCAGATGGATTGGTAAGATCTAATGATTGAGGAGAGGAAGACGGAGATTGCAGCTAAGGAAGAAGTGTTGATCAGGAACTGTGTTCCCTGTTTTTGGTTAAATGGCATGTAATCGATGATTTACTCCTTATATTTGCTTTATTAGTATCTTAAGGCTATATGGTTGGTCGTGTCATTTCAAGGGGATGAGCTTAAATTATTGATAATGTTGTGTTGCTAGAGATTGTGTGAATTTAATTGTGTACATATTGGATTTTTTGAAGTAAGGAAAAGGGAGAAGATTGTAAATGCATGTGTTCGGCTAAGAGTTGAAACAAACCTGAAGTAATTCAGTTTTAGTTAACACTTGGTGTAAAGCTCTGTTTCTTCACTTTAGATTTTATTGCCATAATTAAGTTTTGTTTTTATTCACCTACCAACTGAGCTCCCAATTTCAGTTGGTGCTTGTGCTCTAAATTTTCAAAACTTCAAGGATGGATCTACTTTCTTCGAAAGAAGTTGTCATTCGAAGAGAAGTTTCCATGATTAAGAACTTTCTATAAGGAAGTTGTGTTTGCTGAATTTGAAAAAGTCCAAGTGTGTGAAGTGCTAGAAGGGAACAACAAATGCAGAAGAAAATGTGAACATAAGAAAGTTCGAAACATTCCATAACCGTGCACCAAGTCTTGAATGCAAAGCTACACAAAATTATATATAGATGATTGTGCATCAAGATCAAAACACGAGAGCAAATTATCCAAAAAATATTGTTTCTGTCGAGTATTTTGAGTCTTGTTTCTCTCGGTTTTGTTAAGCTGACATAAGTCTATTTTTTAGCGTAGAGTTAAGTAGCAAGATCAAAAGAAGTAGAATTCGTTTATCACTCATAGATTTGTATCTCAATAGATTGTATGGAAATATTAAGAGTAGATTTTTTAAACTCATTACAATCATAGTAAATATTTTGTCCTGACACTCAGCAGATTATTATAATATGTTTAAAAGTTTAAACTTGATATGTTATTTAAATCGCCCTTGTGCTTACTTTCTAGTTTCTACAAGGTGTTAGCTCAATACTAGTGTGTGAGTGTTGGATCAGATTGGAACTCAACACCAGTAGATGGTAGTTAATTGGTACCTGATTTCGATCCTACAATTTCACGTTTGTTGACAAGGCTCATGCGTACATTTGAACTATATATACTCACCAATCCCATCTGTGAAATGTTATTTCACAAAAGCGAACAACATCATCATCAATTCATCACCATCACTTCTTTGTTTCCACAAGAATTCACACTTGAAAGTTTTTACATGTAAAAAAAGAATACATTTTTGAAAAGAGAAACATATCTAAAGTAAATCCAACCCCTTAATTGACGAAACGGCACTTCTTTCTGATCTCACCATTTGTTCCAGTTAGAACATCAATAGCTCCCATACGCACCATGGCAGCAGCAAATTTCTTGGCCCAAACTCCATTAGATTTTGCATTGTTCACCACAAGCCTATTCGTCAAAGGACTATCAAACAGCGTCTGATCCGACTCCAACAACCCCTTACGGAACTTCAAATTCTCGTAGTACTTGTTGTCCAAACCGTTTGGTGTCTGAAAATCATTATTCACCGTCGGATCACTATTACCCGAGACAGGACACTTTTTCTTCAGAAGCTCAGCATAAGCAGGGTCCAGAGAAGGGTCCTGATTAAACGTGGCATTGAACCCCGAAAGCCTATTCGAGAAGGCAGAACAGTGAGAGACGCCGATTGAATGTGACCCTGAAAGTGTGACCATCTCTTCGAGGGAGAGTCCTTTAGTCTGGAAACTGTCCCTTAATTGGGCCGCGGTGAAGAAAGGAGGAGGGAGGTTTAAGAAAACGTCGGAGCTGAGAGAAACGAGACCATCCCGTCTGCCAGAGGGCACGTTGTAGCCAGTGTATCCGGCTTTTAGGACGCTGTCTCTAGCGGCGAATGCGAGTATGTCGGCACAGGACACAGTTCCTGGACAAACGGCTTCGATATTTGCTTTTGCAGCGTCTATTACTTCGAAACCTCGGAGGCTCGGGTTGTTGGGAGGGCTGTCTTTCTCGGCGGCAGGTTGTCCGGGCACCGTGTCTAATAGTACAGAACCATCACAGCCCTGAGGATAAATGATGATTTATAAGTTAGGATTATTAGAAAACTGATAATGTAGGTAATCATTTATCTAGCTTTTTTAATAAGTTAATCAATCATTTGTCTAGTTTGTAATATAGAGAGCAGTACTTTATGGCTGCGCTGCACATCCAGTGGCATATCCAGAATGCGTATATTGAGGGAGTTAAATTTACTTTCATGAGAAACAATAGATAAGAAATTAAAAATAACTGAGAGGAGAAAGAATTTAAAGGGTTTCTTTTGTAAATTAAAATAAAATTTGAGGTTACTAGCGAATTAAATATAATACGTAGGTAGTTTTTGTGTTATCTCAGCTTGCGCGACAGAGCGTGTTAAATATAAAAAGTATTTTCGAGAATTAGATGAATACAGCAATTCCATATGGTGAATTGCACCTCTAAGAGCGAACACGTTAATCTTTCTAAGGCGAAGAGAGGCGATTTTCCTTACTCCTATGTTGATTGGATTACTCAACCTATGGTCTGATTGTTATAGTAGTTGCTGGGATTTTCCTTCTCAAATCTGTATTGTATCGTTTATTGATGAGGAGCATGCCTTATACTCCTCATTTTTTTTAATAAAATTCTTTTAGCCCATCAAAAAAAAATTATTGTGAATTGTATGCATACGTACCCTGACAAAACAATCGTGGAAATGCAGCCTGATGAGTCCAGCGGCAAGTCCAGGATTCTGGGACACAGCTTTGTTCACAGCTGCCCTCACAATAGTCTCAGCCCGTGGGCATGTACGAGCGTAAAACCCAACTCTCAGTTTGCCTTCACAACTGCAAATTGAACTCATGATGAATAGCACCACAAGTAGTACTGGTGCAAACTTGGAAAACTGACTACTCATTGTGGCTAGCTAGTGAAAATGAGTAACTACCAAAAGTTTGCTTAATGAAACTGAAAACCAAATTGGATTGATGCTGGCCGGTACTTAATGAGCACTCTTATGCATTGTATTTATAGTAGAAAAGTTTCGAAAGTGTTTGTTGCATGGTGGCATTATTAGTTAAATTCTGTCAACGTTCGGCATATAAACGTGTTTAGCAAGTCGCAAGAATTATTTTATTTGTGTTCATGTAATTGTTTGAAACATTCTTGAGGATGTCAGTGGCTCAAACCCTTTGAGCTAACCACCTCAACTTCTTATCCGTTTTTAAAGAGTTGGTAGCAAAAACTACCATCTATTATTTCTATTGCCAAATAAACCTTTGCGTTTTCAAAAAAACGAAACCCATGTATGAGGTTAAAAGATAGCAATAAAATGTCCCCCGGGATTAAATTTTAAGTTGATTTTACTAATATTTATGGTTGGCATGCATAGAAGATTTTACATAAAAAGTATGTATATTCGTCTAAATCTAGTTAAGCTTTCTTACAACTTTTTTTGAAGTTATTTAAAACATAATAAAATCAATCCATAATTTTATTTTTGTTTTAATCAGGAGACTAATATGTTATTCAGAAGAATTGATAATATATATATATATATGCACTTGTATATATATGTGTATTTTAATTTGAACAACTTTAATCATTTATTCATCAAACAAATACATACAATAAAAAGTAGTTTTGTTATGAATATCAGTAATTCCAAATTATAAGTGTAGTATGGTTTTTAGGCTTAGGAAAAAAAATTTTTGCTCATTATACAACACAGTGATTATTTAATTTGCTAACCACAAATACCCAAGGGGTAGTTTTTGCAATTGGCACTGTTTTTAAGCTTATCAATTATACTATAAGCTTCATTTTGATCAAAGCAAATGAATCTATGAACTTGACAATTTGAGATGGCTGCGACTGCTAGCTGTGGTTGGTAAATTGACTTTGCCAGCTAAAAATGTCAACATCCTTCAGCAACGTCTTCTAAGTAATTCATGAATCTTTCAAAAAATAAACTCAAAATTGTGGTAGGTAGAAAGATATACAGAGTGAAGTTTAAGAGGGGTTCCGTACAGTACAGGCATCCCCTATTGATTTTGTAAAATAGTTTGAGGACTTGGCTATATGTTTTTATTTTATTTTTCGTCGAGCTGGATTTGATTTTCATATATGCAAGTGTTGTAGCTCTGAGTAGGCAGCTTCTGTTTTAGAGGAAAACTATAGAATTGGTCAAGACTTTTTGGCAAAGTAATTTTAATAAGTAGTTTGTAACCAGGGGCGGAGGGAAAGGGGGTGCAAAGGGGGCGGCTGCACCCCCTCAGTCCACGCTGATCACCTAGTTACTAGTATTAATATATACAAAAAAAAAAAAAAGATTGTAATTTTGATCACTTTGTTTGTTATTTTAGTTTATTACATAAGAGAAATAAAGATGAAAAATGTATATCTATGTGTATAAACGTAAATTAAATACTTATAACAATTTATTTATTGAGGCGTAAGTTTAATGGTTTGGGACGCAAAAGACACGTTTTTATGCTTCAAGCTATTTAAAAATTAGTCTTTTAGAGCTGCCACATTTAGTGTAATATCGTCCCCTTCTCTAAAATCTTGGCCCCGCCCCTATTTGTAACTGGTTTTACTAATAATTAGTCATCTCATTACATATATATATTGTTGCTAGCTACTTTCCGAGAAAATTAAGTGAGAAATTAAAAATAGAAATCAACGGATAATAACATCACCCTTACCTTCCACTGTTAGTTAGGCATATAACATATATTCTATACGAAGATTGGTAAGAGAGTGTAAGTGTAATAAATAGAAGAATAAGAATGTCAACGAGTTTTTTTCTAAAAATATTGTGCTTGATTTTGACAAATATGTTATAAGTTATAAACTATAGACTACATCGGAGAAGTTGTGAACAAAATATAAAATATTTTGGGGCGGTGTTTTAACAAAAATAAATGAAAACAAGTTAAATTTCCTTTAGTTTTTCTTAGATTCTATTGTTTTTTAATATTATAAATATATTTAAAAATAACATACATTTGTTAGTTTACTTTTTACTTGTTGTTTGACAGGTGTTAAGTTAAATAAATAATTATGCACAATTTAAATCATGAACCGCGTAATTAAAAAATTATTTTAAATATAATATAATTAATTTAAATGATAAAGACTACAACTTAAATATCTAGAGATTAAACGTGTAAATATAGAAAGTTTATATATTTTAACCTTACTTTTATGTAAGAGAAATTAAGTAATGATTTTGTTTCCTTTAATGAGAAGACTTAAGTAATATTAAAGGTAAAATAAATTACAGTTATATCCCTACTAATAATAAAGTTTAATAGTATAATGAAGGGTATATAAAGAAATTAAAAAATTGGTATAACATTGAATTTGTTTATACAATAGTATATAGATGAATAAATCATTAGAGTATATCATAAATGCATGGCAGTTTACTCTCCGTATTATACAAACTCGGCACATCATTCACTATGAAAAAAGATAATAAAATTATGGGCGATTTATTATTTTTGCCCTTTATTTTATACAAACTTCAAGTTTTGCCCTTTTTTTTAACGGGCTTTTCTTTGCCCTCTAACTTTATTTTTTTGATTTAATTTTGCTCGGTGGGCTTCGTTGAGGGCTGAATCGAAGCCCAGACGACGTGGCGACCCACGTGGCGTACAGACGACGGCCACGTGGCGCCACGTCAACAATTTTTTTTTAATTCTTGAGAAATAGGGGTAATTACCAAATTACCCCTGTCAGCATTTTTTTAACTAAAAAGAAAAAACAAAAAAAGAAGAAGAAGAGCCCCCCCCCCCCCCCCCCCCCGCCACCCCTCACCCCTCTCCTCCGCCCCTCCGCCGCCACCACCACCACAACTCCTCCCAAAAATCGAACTACTCGGCTCAAACGACGACGTTTCAGGAAACTCAATCAAATCGAAATTACAGATCCTAACCTCGGTTGAAGAAATCATGAGTAGAAAAAGCGAAGAAACAACACGAGTGAAGGAACAAGTTTACCAAAACGACACCGCAACGCTACTCTACTCCTCCGGAACGACCGGAGCGAGCAAAGGCGTGGTGTCGTCGCACAAAAACCTAATCGCGATGGTCCAATCTATTGTAGGGGCGATTCAATTTAGACGACGGCAATCAAATGAAGTGATTTTGGAATTTGGTTGTTGATTTTTGGAATTTGGTTGTTATATTAATCGAGGAATTTGGTTGTGGCGGCGGCAGAGGCGGTTGGGGGGGGGTGGTGGTGATGAAGATGATGATTAATTTATTTGTTTTTTTATTATTAAATTTAATTTTTTATTAGTAAATATAAATTTATTAAACATTTTTTGATAAACTTTGATTAGTAAATATAAATTTATTAAACATTTTTTGATAAACTTATATTAGTAAATATAAATTTTTATTAGTAAATATAAATTCATTAAACATTTTTTGATAAACTTTGATTAGTAAATATAAATTTTTATTAGTAAATATAAATTTATTAAACATTTTTTGATAAGCTTTTATTAGTAAATATAATTTTTTATTAGTAAATATAAATTTATTAAACATTTTTTGATAAACTTTTATTAGTAAATATAAATTTTTATTAGTAAATACAAATATTTACTAGTAAATATAAATTTATTAAACATTATTTGATAAACTTTGATTAGTAAATATAATTTTTATTAGTTAATATAAATTTATTAAACATTATTTGATAAACTTTTATTAGTAAATATAAATTTTTATTAGTAAATACAAATTCTTATTAGTAAATATAAATTTATTAAATATTTTTTGATAAACTTTTATTAGTAAATATAAATTTTTATTAGTAAATACAAATATTTACTAGTAAATATAAATATTTTTTTAATTTTTATTAGTTGAGTAAATAAAAAATAAAAAATAAAAAAAAATTGACGTGGCTCTAATGTTTCTAATTAAGGATTGTGCAAATTATTTTTCTTGCTGTTTAATTTTAAATTTGGACTTTTGGAATACGAGATGTTTTTATTTATCCATGTTAAATTGGACTAAGGGAATTTTAGTAGGGGGCTTGGCAAATTTCTTTATTGTTCCTTTCTTTCTCTTTGGAGTTTGTAACGTGGCTTAACAGTACTAATACAAGTTACAAAGATCATCCACGTATAATTGTGGAATCGTTTTCTCCACTATAACGACAACCTTAAATACATGCATATTAAATAAGTTTTTTACTATGAAAGGGATTATATTTCTTTTAACACACTATCCATCATAACTTCCATGTATAATTGGTGAACTATATTAATTTTCATTTAAGGAATTTAATGCGTTAATTATGCTATTAAGGCTGAGGATACATTACAGTGGCCTTACAATATTAAAATCTGCGTACAACAAAAATGACAGTTTCAAATGTAAGATATGAGTAGCATAATATTTATTCATGCATCATAATGGTGTTTATTTTCACATAATGAGAGTATATTAGTCATTATAGTCATTTTATTCCACGTTGTGAAATATAATTAGTGCATGAGTATTATGTTTATTAATTTAAAATTCACATTGTAATTATGATTGATTGTTTATCACAAAAGTGATTCAGTCAGTAGTTATTGAATTTTATTACATATAGCTAATTATTGCATATGATTCATGCATTAAAGGATCAAATATTCACCTTATCGGAATATGTTGACCACCGCAGTGGCTTTGTTCTTGTGAAATTTGAATATTACATGAATCAATTATCTGTGCATTAAGTTTTGATTATTCTGTCTTTTCAGAATTAAATTTATTGTCTATTAAAATTTGCATTATGATATTTAGTTGGTCATTATATTGCCTTATCCTTGTTTATATGTAAACTTTAAGCATATGATGACGTATGTAATGCTAATAAAATGATAAGTACATTTTGAAGCAGACATTTTGATTTTTTTTTTCTTTGTCACTCAAATAATGTGATTAGTGATATTGTTGAATCGTCTCTTGTATGTTATTTTGACATATGATGTTCTTGACAAATTTTGAATTAAGTTCACATTTAGGATTTACAATCCATGATAGTGAAATTATGGAGTCGCAAAGTTTTTTGCATAACACGTCAATATATAAAAGACAAATCAATTTACTATGTAAAAACATAAGAGTTGACCCACATGAGGCTCACGTTTGCGTAGTAAATATTTATGGATTAAGACACTAACGTGAACTTTTATGGTACATTATGTTTATGTTTATCTGTTAATGTATTCTTAAGTTAGAATTGTCGTAGTAGTCTGAATCGGCGGAAGATTTTATTTACCATTATTATGATTTATTCGATCTCGATATGAATTACGTGGTTGCCTCACAAACAATCAAAAATAATATTTGTGTCAATTATAAAGAAGTAATATATATGTAGACCAAGAAAATCCAAAGATTTCTTATGTGTTTAATTAAAATAAGTATTTAACTTAATTATGCTTGATGAATATTACGACTTATAATGGTATTACTTGTAGAATTTATAGTGACTGCCCATATGAGCATTGTATTTTCTTGTCGTATATATTCCTAATTATGTGTTGCTTACAATTTCAATGCCTTAAATTATGTTATATCTCAATAACGTCATTGTTGTTTTGTCATTATTTATGTAGTATATCCCACTTCCCACGAAAACCAACTTCACATTAGGGGAACCATTATATACTTTGGGTTCTAAATAAAGTATTGTTGGTTCACGTATATACCACAAGATCAGTGGGAGTCAGTTCATAATTTTTTCTTATGCATGACATTATATTCGCCAATAACGATCTTGGTCTTTAACATTAGACTAAGAATCGTTTACGTGAGAACTTTTAAAAAAATGTGATTAGGCATCCTATATAATTGAAATAAAACTATTTCATGATATATCACTTTAAATTTTGGGAATGCCTTATAAAGCACATATTTATAAAGTACATAAATACTTGGCATTATGACATGTTTTTTCTAATGTTGTTCCGTTGCATAAAGAAGACAAGCTTAGTCTTAATCTACACCCGCCTAATGAATTGGAACACAAAGAAAGTATTGAGATATTTAAAGAAAATACGTTCACTTATAGAAAATCAACAAACCCACATGTGGTTGGATTTTAAGATTCAGTCGTAGGTAGATGCTTAAACTTAAAGACTGCACTCTTGGCTAGATTCATCTCATGATTAGAGATGTTACATCTTGGAAAAGCCATAAATCATGAGCTGCTCCGCACATTTACTATCAAAGCTGAATTGACATGTTTTAAGGCTGTAATTTAGGAAGTATGATTGCATAATTTGACAATAAAGTCACAATCAAATTCTCCATTTATGACATAATGTTTAAGGGATCAAAGCACATGAATCTTAAATATTGATTATCGGAACAGGATGTTAGAAGAGAATGAATTGTCATTGAGCTCTTAATGTACTTCTACATCTATTATATTATATTTTTCCATTGTGTAAACATATTTTTCTTGGATGTATGATAACAGAACTTGTCTTTGTTCAAGACATTATGGGACCATTATGAAAACTCTTGCTTATGGCCCAATTATGATAGTCAT
Organism: Linaria vulgaris; assembly: GCA_948329865.1. Taxonomy (NCBI): domain Eukaryota; kingdom Viridiplantae; phylum Streptophyta; class Magnoliopsida; order Lamiales; family Plantaginaceae; genus Linaria; species Linaria vulgaris. Next base: position 84,376,320 of record OX415253.1, read on the forward strand.
TAATATTGTAGTACATGGAAGGAATCATGTTGAAAAATAATGTGCCCGCCATCACTCTTATTAATTACTTGATTCATCATGGCACTTATGAAAACTAGTTAAAGAAAAGTATTAACATTTTATGCGCGCCTTATGATTCTCCATAAAAATATTTATGAGTATTCCTAACAACCAAGTGGGAGACTTTAAGATAAATTAAGTATTGTATTTATCTTCCCTCTAATTGTGGTCTAATAGGAATTCTTGTTTTCAAGGAAATATATTAATTCTATATTCTAGTTACCTAATAATAGAGTTATTTTTCTCATCAAGCTCTTTTGTAATGGACGGTCGAGATTAAGTCCTAAATATACCCTAAGTGGACTTTGGTCTCTCTTCTCCTATATATATTATGTCTTTAGGTCATCATAAAACATACTTAAGAAATACTAAATAACACATAATGAAGGTGTATAGGTGAAAAGAGAGAAATTCAAAAGCTCCAACTAAAGTTGTTCGTTGGCGGTTCGTGCACAAGCAGATCAAAGGCTCTCCACGACACGATAAATGAGGTATTCTTTTTTCATATCTATTTACGAATCTATTTTTGATGATCATTGTGTTCAACGATTTATGGGTCATATAAATTAAGGATTACAAGTGTCTCACATACGATGCAATGCCTCCTACATGTGCAAACAGGTCGCGTAGACCACCTCATTGAATGAGGTCAAATAGTGGATACCAATGGTTGATTGGTAGTAAATGAGGGGGGCACCGGATGTCTCTCCAAAGTCTGATACATTTCTTATAAATAGGGAATGTGTTGTGAAGGAAAAATCATCCATGAAATGTAGTTTCATATAAATATTCTCTAGTAATCTGTATTATATTTGATATACGGGTGCATGGCGTAAGTTAGGGAATGTTGTGAGTAAGAAGGCTTGGTGTGATCATTTGGGATGTGTGAAAATTATACAGCTGTACAAATTTTCTACATAGTAGATTTTGCTCGGGTCCCCGTGGTTTTTCTCCGTTCAAAGAGTTTCCACGTTAGATCCTTGTATTATTACTATAGTCAATGTTTTATTCGTGTTACTTTGTATTTACCTCAGGGGTAATTCTGAAAGCGGTATTTGAGGTGGTTCAAATACCCCAACAATGGTATCAGAGCTCGGATTCTGCTGGAGGTGGATTTATTGATGGGATGGAGTTGTGGTGTGGTGTAGTGTGAATATGCGGTTATGTACAAAAGTAATTAGTTATTAAGTGGGACCGTCGTGACACCACCAATTACCTAGGAACTTTGAAAGCCTTTTAGAAAAGATGAGCTATCTCTTTTCGAAGGTTACTTTGTACTATTTTGATCTACTGGAAAATCAATAACTCGTTAGTGCAATGTCAGGAAGCAAGACTGCAAATATAGTGAAGTTTGACGTAAAGTAGTTTGACGAGAAAATCAACTGTAACTTGTGGCAAGTTAGGGAGATGTTGATTTGGTCACGTTACGTTAGGCTCTAATGGGGGGTGGAGTTAGCGATATACGTAACAGTGTTACTAGCACAACCAATACATTTGCGAGTGAAACAGGTGGAGTCTGTTGGGTGTGGTGCGGACACTCAAACAAGAAAAAGAAAATTATCGAGGGACAATAAGTCGATGTGGCGAGTGGCTCTTAATCAACACTAGGTGGAACTAACATTTCCTATTTGAGTGACGTGTTAAAGTGGAGGGTACGTTCTGATGGCATGAGACTGTGATATTGCCATGAGACAGGACGTTGGTATTAGTGTGTCCAAGTTTACAAATGGCATTGCTTTGGGCTTTAATGCAAGGTGTGTGATATTCATGTCAACGGGTTGATGACTTTAGGAGGAGTCGAAAGGGGAAGTTGCACCATACAATCAGCAGGGTTATGTTCGGCATGGGCCGAAATGAAAATTCTCAAAATTGGTTTATTCTAAGTGGTTATGCTTTATGATAAAGCATGGTACTTTTAAAAAGTATGACTACGTAGCAATGATGGCGTAAGCTATGAAGGTCTTCTCAGGTAGAGTGGATGTGCCATCTTCCAGGAGTCGGAGTGAAAATAATTTTGAAGATCTGATTCATCACTAATCAAATCTTCAAGGTAGAGATTGATTGGTGAGAAATAATGAGGGAGACACTAGATGCCTCCCCAAAGTCTGATACATTTCCTATAAATAGGGAATGTATTATGAAGGAAAAATCATCCCTAAAATGTAGTCTCTTATATATATTCTCTAGTTATATGTAGTATATTTGATATACGGGTGTAGAGTGCAAGTTAGGAATATTGTGAGTAAGAGGGCTTGGAATCGTTCGGGGTGAGTGAGTATTGTGTATACAAATTTTTTACATTATGAGTTTTGCTCGGGTCCACGTTAAATCCTTGTGTTGTTACTATCGTCAATATTTTATTCGTGTTGCTTCGTATTTACCTCATACCAATCTTGAAGGCAGTATTTAAGACGGTTTAAATACCCAACACTTGGGCCCCACCTGCATGTGAGTGCAAGAGGCACTGCATCCTGAGGTATATGAGATGTTCCCTTTTTGGACCTTCTATTACTCTATAAATAAGTTAATTGTGTTCATCATGAATTAGATAAGTTATGTATTAGTATTTTGACCTCATCATAGATACCAACTACTTAATTTGGCCCAATGTTGAAAACTCCTCTAATTATATCAGCCCATTTAAATCTAGATAGAGGCTAAATTAGTTTATTGATGCAACCATATACCGTTGTAACCAAGATCATTCACGATAAATTAATTAGTAGAAGCACAAATCCAGTCTTACACTTAAATTGTCCAAAAAAAATTAGACCTACACTAATAATTTATAAAACAAAATCCTACTAATGATGTATAATGGTCCTCGAGTATGATCTTCATATTACAAGTGTTTGGAGCACTTCCTTCGACCATTGCTAACCCAAAAGAGTATATATCTATGAGGACAAGTTTGGGTTACACTCTCTAAGGCTACACCAAAATAGACTCTCTAGGGTTACGCCAAAAATCCGTATCTCAATCCACCTTCTCAGGAACTAAACCACTTATCCTCTCCGAGAAGTTATATATCTTCCGAGAAACGATCTTACACGACCCTCCCAGGGGAAGCTAGAGTAGCCACCTCATAGCTACGCACACCCTAGGTAGGCAAGTACCCGAAGGGCTCTACCAGAGCGAGAGCATGGGGAATATTGAAGAGAATAAGCTACTAGAAGAGGACCATTTGGCAGTAATTAATTATCAGTCGCCAACCGCCATCAATAATGAGTAAATCAAATGAATTACCACACGTGTGCTCCATGCAAGATGTATAAGAAGTTGGCGATAAAAGAACGCCATTTGATTGGTCAAAAGACCCATGAAACCCTATATAAATGAGAAAAGATGACAGCAGAAGAGGGCAAGCACTTCACTTCTTCAGAAGAACAAAGCATCGCATTCTCATGCTAGATATTTTCTCAGTGTAGCCATATAACGAATCTGCCACTCCCAAAAGCTCCCCCAATTGCAATATGTTCTCTCTTATATCAATAAAATTAACAATTCTCCCTCTCTCATGTTCGGATCAGTGTTCCAAATATAACTCACGCGATCTTTATCTCCAAAAATCCTTCCCCCAAAATCCTTCCCCCAGTGTGATGGTCGATATTGCATAATGACCTAGACTAATAATTCACAACTGCACCCGTTTTAAAAGAATAGTCTTTATCAAATTTGCAACACAATCGAGCAAACACAACATCCGTGCTTATGCGAAATTTGCAACACAGTCGAGCAAATACATGCGTAGGATTGTGAAATGAACTCTTATAATAATTGTAAAAACTTCTTTGATTTATGGAAATCTTGTGTTACTATTTTCGTCTGTTTAATTTTGTGGATGAATAGAACTCGATGATAGCTTTTAAACCATATAAAGAACGTAAAATCAGCTAAGATTGAAAGAGTTATGACCATTTCAAATTCAACTTGTTAACAGGTTTGAAATTATACCCTAATTAACGAGTATTATTTTGTTTGGGTTGGAACGCCAATCCTGACCCGAGGGGATCGTTCGTTTTTATTGATTTGGGGCTAGACTCAGATACTTTCCGAGGTGTCTACGTATCCCCTGATTGGGAATCAAGCCACTCGTAGTTATTGTTCTTGGCGTTGATTATATCGGTTGTGTTGATTTTGTAGTTGCTGAATTTGTTGGAGGAGTTGTCCTTGGGAAGAAGAAGTTTCTCTCCCCAATGAATCAGCTGTCTTTTTTCGAAGAAGAATCCTCCTATCTTTTATTGCTCTTGTTCCCTTTTATAGAAGTCTTTTAGGGACAGGTGTCACTGTGCATGTGTTCACATGTGTCACTATGCAGGTATGAAGAGATCGGTTTTAACCGTCTGGTATATCTGCTGACGGGTCGCTGACTATGATGAGTTATCCTTTCTGTTAACGGGTTTGGAATTACGACCTAATTAACTGAATTATTTATTTGGGTTGGAACGCCTTTGCCCGTGGTTCAAAAACTAAACGCTATTTAACAGGAGAGGAAAACTGACAAGAACATTCCTTCATTTTATTCACTATGATCCACTCTCTTTTTCGAGTCGATTTGCGTATTTCCGAGTCTATACGTGTGTTGTTCCTTCTCTCCGACCCCTTCTTTCTCTGTTTATATAGAGTTTTTAGGGACATGTGTCATTATGCATGTTTTTACAGGTGTCGTTATGCATGTGGTGATATTCTACACGTGTTACAATGTTCATTTAACCAATAAGATAACGTGTCTATCTTAAGTGCTGACTGTATCTTTTCTTCTTCCGAGGGCTTTGGTGTTCTTTATGATAAGGGGTAGACTGCCTTCTTTGCTTCTGAGAGCTCATTGCTTCTAATGGTGACTTAAGGGCCGAGTCTGAGTGTTATCTTAGTGACAATGCGTCTCCGATAGGTGTGTATTTTGGTGTGTTTGTTTCAGGATATTCTCCGAGGGGGTGTTCGTTTATGGGCTAATCTCCGAGAGGTTTTTAGCTATCGTGGGTAGGTGTTTTCTTTCTGCGAGTGCCTGGAGAGTGTTGTTCTGTAGTTGTTGCGTTATTATGAAGTTCCGACCTCTGGGTTGGTCGACAGGGGTAGTGTTCCGAGAGCATTTGTGTTGGGAGTGCATAGCAAGGAAGTACTGGGGTAGTGTTCCCAGAGCATTTGTGTTGGGAGTGCATAGCAAGGAAGTGTTTTTGTCAAGGTTCTGAGACTGTTGATTTCCGGCAGCTCTAGTGGGCTTTGATAGATTGGTTCTTTTAACTCATCCTTTCCGAGAGTTCATACTTTTCGGAGAGGCAGAATGAGGGTGGCGGAGTGCTTTGTCCGGTGTTGCGGTAGTTTCGATAGCGGTTAGTCTGTGAAAGACTTTCTTCGGATGTGTATCCCGATAGGTGCCTGCCTTAATTACCGATTCCGCCTATTAGGCACGACTTTGCTCCATTATAGGACGTTTGGAGATGTGCTACGAGGCATACTTGAGGCGTGATACCTGTATCGTGAAAGCAAATCGCATAATAATATACCTGGTAATTCCAGTGATTGGTTTATTGTTTATTTCAAGCAGGTGAATTATCATCCTGTTAACACTTTCCGATAGCTTCAATGTGCTCTAATGGATCGGTTCCTTAGTTTCTCTCTTCGATGGGTGGTACCTATCGGAAGTGCTGGATAGGTGGGTGGGAATGCTTGCCCGATGTTGTCGTAGTTCCGATAGTGGTCCATTGTTAGGTTGCCTTCTTCTGATGTGCACTCCGATAGGTGTGGCTGTCTCGGTCATAAATGGGGCATGTTTCCAAGGGCTTTGCTTTATCTTCGTGAAGTAAGGTTTTAGTATCCAAGCCCTCGGGATGAATTCTCCGATAGCTTTCAGACATCGGAGGGTGCAGGGGGTGCTCTTGTATCTTGGGGGACTCGGGGTCCTTGCCATGTGATGCGGGTATTTTGCGTATAAATCATATAATAATATATCCGGCAATTTTAGTAATCAAATTATAGTATATTTTAAGCACGTGGATTTTTACCCTGTTAACAAACTCCCCCAGTTGTTAGTGCAGTTGACTGCACTAGAAACTTAAAAGGTCGAAAGTCACGATGGTTAGGGTATCGTAGCCTTCAGTTATTGGGGTCGTCGAAAGTACTTGTTTTGGGCTTTTAAAGTATCGTACGTTCTACTTAAGACATCTTAGTGTCTTTATAAGCATCGCATGGACTGCCTTGACCCTTTTAAGGCATCGTAGAGTTATTAGGGGACTCATAGATTTTAGTCAGGTATTATACCGTGAATGTCTCATAAGGCATCGTAGATCGTCGAAAAGACTTTGGATCGTATCTAGGTCTCGAAAAACCTTGGGAGGGTATCGTAGAACTCTTCTGGGGTGTCGTAGACATTCGTCATTGACGTTTATGTCTGTTTAACACATCTCCCAAGTTCTTTACCTTTGAAGAGGTGAGGGGAGTACCGTGGTTACCTTCTCCGAGGCGAAAGGTTTCCGATGCCTTTGAAGTGTGCCCTCGTGGGATTAATATCTGGGAATTAATTAGAATTAATGTCGCGGCATTTAATTAACTCCTATTAAATGCAGTTAATGGGGATTTAATGACACGTTCAGACGTGGCGCGCAGGTCGAGGTATTCGGACCGTTATGCTTTCCATAACCGAGGAGGCGTGGCGGTTCATAACCCACTAGGCACGATTTCCAATCGTGGGGTGTAAATGGGTTTAGTGGGCAATTAATGCCTTTATTGGGCCTAGGGTTTATAAACACTCTTCTTCTCCGTCCTTCTCTCACTTGCAATTTTCAGGCGAAAAAATCCTCCTGATTAACTTCTCTCTCTGCAAAAAACCTTTTAATCTTCTCAAAATATCTTCATTCCGGTTCTAATGGCGTCTCAGTCTACAACTAACTTGGTGTATGCCACTTCTGGCACTGGCGGGGCGACATGAGCTGTTCATCCGTCTTCTCGAAAGAGAAGCGCGGCGGCTGTGATGGGGGCCGGTGGTAGCGGCAGTGCAAGGAGGGTAAAGAAGTCGAAGAAAAATGCTGACAAGGGTGGTGCTCCTCGAGCTACCTAGAAGGTCGAAGTGACAGTTAGCACGACGGAGGAGGATGAAATTCGAAAGTTGTTCATCGAGTACGGTGCTTCTGGCCGGAACGTAGAGGTGACGGTTTTGTTAGCCGATCAACGGGGTAATTCTTCTCCGCCGAAGCACTTAACAGTGTATTACGCACAGGTAAAGGCGGGATTGCGTTCCTTCTTCCCGCCTTTTTACTGCGAAATTTTCAAATAGTGCAACGTATGCCCCAGTCAACTCACCCCCAACTCTTTTACGGCCCTTGCCTTGTTCGTTTTCTGGTGCCTGGTGATGGGAATCGAGTGTATGAGGGATATATTTTTTGCCATCTTCGAGTTGAAGGTGTCCCCGGGGGGGCACTTTTCTACTGTTTTGGCCATCGGGAAAAACACGACCGGATCTCTGAGGGCAACATTAGCTCTTACAGTACGTGGAAGAACAAGTTCTTCCACATATGTCCTGCCAAGGGGGAATGGGACATGCCACTTACCTGGAGGGTGCCCCGATTTTCAGAGAGGGTGATGGACGATACATTGGTGTTTTCTGTGAAGCCTTTGGTGGAGTCAAAGGATTTCGCTCGTCTCTATCGGACCGCAGGCTTACGACATATCGCCCCGATAGACCAAATCGAGACTCCTCTGGCCATCCCCGATAAATACTTCAACACTTTTGGTAAGTTACTATACTTATATGTCCTACTTTATAAGTATTTCTTCTGGTCTATCTAATACTTAGCTGTTTTGCAGTGGACTTCTTACGACCGTACATGATGGAAGGAGCCAGTGGCTCGGGTGGTAACGAAGAGATGGAGATCCAAGAAGGGAAGTCGACGGTGGGAGGGGCGAAGTCTCCGGGTCTAGGGGGGGTGATACCGAGCAAGTGAGGACTCGTTTAGCAACTTCGACAGCCATATCCCGATCATCCAGTGGAAAGTCCGATACCCCGAAAGAAACGGAGTTAGGCGTAACTTCCGCGGATGCGGTTCTCGCGGGGGCTTTCTCCCTAGGAGAGGGGGAAGAGGATATAGGGATAGGAGGGTTGCCCTTTCCCCCCCCCCCCCCCCCCCCTGGGGTGGTCCACATATCTTCCCCCTCGGAGGCATCGGGGGATTCACTGGATATACTACTGGCGACCTCTCCTAAAGGTATACATCTCTTCCTAGCCTCAAATGATATTGAGATACTGGATACTTATATATATGAAACTCTACTTTTGACAGACAAGGGACATGCCCTTCCTGCCGAGAACGAATGAGTATCACAGGAGGATGCTCCGGATTTGGGTAAGCTTCTCAAGATTAATCTTTTCCTCTTTTAGTTTTTCGTTAAGGAGTAGTTTGCTTACTTGGGCAGCTTCTGATTCGCAGGGGGTAACAACTTATTTAATTTTGAAGGAGGATCCTTTCCCTCGGATCCTTACGTTCCTTCAACTTCTGACGATCCGATGGCCTTATTGGAGGAGCTGATGGCTGCAGCTCCTTCTTTTACTAGCCATCCTGCTACGAGTCTGTTTGCTGCTATCCAATCGGACAGTCCCGCGGTTACCCAAGTACCCATACCGGGGGGAGTACATGTAGGGGGACCTTCATCCTCGAGTGTTCCAGCCTCGGGACAAGAGCCTAGCTCAGAAGAGGCTAAGGTGGCCCTTGATACAGTCACCCGATACTTATCGGCTGCCAACTCTCTTTCATCGGGGGGTGGCAATTTGTCCAGACTTGCACGGATTGGATGGCTATGCTAGTAAGATCTAATTTCTACGTATCTAATTCCTTATGGACCCACTGTTGGGATCTTTATCCATGTATTCTGCTTTCTAGGCGCCTAAAATGCTTCCTCTTCTATTACTCGAGGTTGAGAAGTTACAAAAGCTGGCGAACGCATCAGAAGAGAGGTCTCGGAAGGCAGAGGAAGAGAATAAGGATCTCCGAGAGAGGATGGGAAAGTACGAGGAAGCGTGGGCTAAGATCTCGAAGCAGAATCAAGAGTTAAGGGGGGAAAACAAGCGGCTCCATTCTTGCGTATCGGAGATGGAGGCCTTGGGGATAGTTTTAAAAGAAAAAGTTACCGCCCTTGAGGAGGGGAAGCTTGCATGGGAGGCAAGACAGAAGGAGTTGGAGCGTAGCTTGTACCAAGCGCTTGGCCAGGTGGATGCTCTTAATGAAGAGTTATCAAAGCTATCGAAAGCTCCGGTTTCGGGGGGTGTCACCTCCGAGGAGATGCAACAGCAGATGGCTGCTGGTGTGAAGCAAGCCTAGGAGGAGGCCACTACCCAAGTCAAGGAACTGTACGTCCGTAAAAATCACGGGTATCTAGTCGGACACGTAATGTGGGGATTTCTCCAATGTTTCAGGCAAGTGCGCATGAAGATATCTCCCAATGTAGATCCGCGCCTGATAAATATAGCGGAGATGGAGAAGCCTACGCTGGAACAAGCTTATGATCTTTTTATTAAGAGTAGTTCTCAGCTTCCTCCTTCCTCTGCCGCCCCGAGTCGGATCCCCGTAACTGCCGTGGTCCCTATGGCTGCAACTTGTGCTCCTCAGGTTGGTCCTTCTGGTGCTCCCCCTTCTACAAGTGCCCCAGTCCTTCCTCCTGCCACGCTGCCAACCTCTGCCCCCGCAAGAACCTTGCCCCCTCGTCTTAGAGGCTTTTTATTATTCTTAAGCACAATTGTACTTTGTTTTTTTTTTAGTGGAATGAAACTTATCTTTTCCGTGTTAATAGTCATCGCAACTTTTCAGCACGTTATGAATACTTGGGTCCTTTCCTTTAATTGTTGAACTTAAGATTGAGTTTAAAGGGATGAGATAGTATCTCATTCTTGCTGGCCAAACAAATTATTTAGCATAACGTGCCCGTTCGCAGTGCAAACTTTGGAGATACATTTTCTCTAAATAGAGGTATCCCCCGACACGTAATCGTAGCTGTAACATAGATTGGACAGCTCACACTTAATTCGGTCATTTGAGGAAAGATTCCTAAGTATATATAGGTGCTTGGAGTTTAGTGAATATTCTCACGTACTTTTAAAGAATCATTCCGATAGGATTATTCATATTCTGGCTACTTTAATTATATGGACTTTTTTCTTTTTTTTTTAAAAAGCCCTCGAGAAGGGGGCACAAATAAAGGCTCTCCGGGTAAGCGTCCCCGAAAAACCTCTACGAGGCCACTGGACCATTTCTTCTCTTTCCTTTACAGGTCTTCCACAGACTTCGCATACATACTTATATAGCAATTAGAAAATCCTAAAAATTTTAAGGAGATATCCAAGATTGGACTTGAATCACGCGAGCTTGGAGAAATAGAAACTTATCTTCGGAGCGTATCACCTCGTAGCAGTAGTAACTGTTCTCCGTTTTGATCTTGGCGGCGATCCCTTCGGGCTTGCTCAAGGATTCGATGACATTCCCACAGACGGCGCCATTTTGTTAACAGGTTTGGAATTATACCCTAATTAACGAGTATTATTTTGTTTTGGTTGGAACGCCAATCCTGACCCAAGGGGATCGTTGGTTTTTATTGATTTGGGGCTGGACTCGGATACTTTCCGAGGTGCCTACGTATCCCCCGATTGGGAATCAAGCCACTCGTAGTTCTTGTTCTTGGCGTTGATTATATCGGTTGTGTTGATTTTGCAGTTGCTGAATTTGTTGGAGGAGTTGTCCTTGGGGAAGAAGAAGTTTCTCTCCCCAAGGAATCAGTTGTCTTTTTTCGAAGAAGAATCCTCCTATCTTTTATTGCTCTTGTTCCCTTTTATAGAAGTCTTATAGGGACAGGTGTCACTGTGCATGTGTTCACAGGTGTCACTATGCAGGTGTGAAGAGCTCGGTTTTAACCGTCTGGTATATCTGCTGACGGGGCGCTGACTAGGATGAGTTATCCTTTCCGATAGCTTCAATGTGCTCTGATGGATCGGTTCCTCAGTTTCTCTCTCCGATGGGCGGTACCTATCGGAAGTGCTGGATAGGTGGGTGGGAATGCTTGCCCGATGTTGTCGTAGTTCCGATAGTGGTCCATTGTTAGGTTGCCTTCTTCTGATGTGCACTCCGATAGGTGTGGCTGTCTTGGTCATAAATGGGGCATGTTTCCGAGGGCTTTGCTTTATCTTCGTGAACTAAGGTTTTAGTATCCAAGCCCTCGGGATGAATTCTCCGATAGCTTTCAGACATCGGAGGGTGTAGGGGGTGCTCTTGTATCTTAGGGGACTCGGGGTCCTTGCCGTGTGATGCAGGTATTTTGCGTATAAATCATATAATAATATATCCGGCAATTTTAGTAATCAAATTATAGTATATTTTAAGCACGTGGATTTTTACCCTGTTAACACAACTAAACCGTAAAATGTAGAAGACGATGGACAGTGTTGATGATGTTATTATCTCGGTACATAATGTCTTAAAAGCATGTGTAAAGCTTGTTATATATTGAGATTTGAGAATTGAGATCCTTTGCTAGGATTTTATGTTAAACTCAAACTTGAAAGTATCATTACACTCTAAAATTCATTATTTGGTTGTATTCAATCCAATTTTGATAAACCGTAAATGTAGTGCCTTGATTTTAGGATGGTCGTAAAAATATTCATTGTATTTTTAAAACTTGCAATAATATTTTAGTTACTAGATTTATGTCATTATATATATATATATATATAAAGGAAATATATATAAGTTTTAAATTGAGTGCCATTTGCCCAATTGCTATTAGAACAATACAAGTTATGTGGAAAGACAAGAGCCCGGGTCTCAAAATCCTCTGGCTATGGACCTTTGGAACTGCAGCTGGTACTACTAATTCTATATACTTCTACAATAATATCAATAATTACAAATAAAAAAATACATCTTTTAATTTTTATTTGTTAAATTGATGAGCTGCAGTTCTGGTGACAAGCGTTGTTCGGACGAGGGTTAGAGACATGGATCAGTTCATCAACGCCCAAGATCAACCACCCCAAGATCATGACAATACCTCCTCGTCAGAATCTTCTACTCATCAAATCGACTAATGTGTGTGTTTGTGAGAGATATGAGTTTGTTCACCATGTGTTCGACAAATTGCCTGACAGGTGTTTTTAAGTTTTGAATAATGGGTTTTGATTATTGTTTGTGGGTTCTTTTCTGGTTACTTTAACTTACACAATTGAGTGGGTTTGTGGTACTTAATCTCAAGGCTTTGAGCTCTATGCTTCTCTAACATTTTGATGATTATTGAAGGTGGTTTGTTCAGCAATATGCATGTTGCTTGTTGTTTGACGTGGGGGATTTTCTGTGGCTCGTTATGTGCAACTCCGTGTGTCGTGTAGTTGTAATTATAACACGTGTTTTGGAGCTTAATAAATGACAAATTATATAGCACATAAAGTAGCTCGTAGAGCGGGTGCAAACAATTTGTCGTGATTTTAAGCATTGCAGCTTGTATAGATCACCTTGTCTTTGATAATCTATGAACAACTTCAATTTACCTGATTGAATCCAATGCATACATGTGTTTGTCAGAGTTTATTGAAATATTTCTTTTTTTAAAAGTTACTTTTGACTTGAAATCCTGAGTGTTTATAGATATTTGTAGAAGCTATTTAAAGTTATATACTCCTCAAACATTTTAACGATTATTGAAGGTGGTTTATTCAGCAACATGGATATTGCTTATTGTTTGGTGTGGGATTATATGTGGCTCGACTAGAAGAGTGTGGAGCTCTTAGCACAACCGTTAAATCTAATTAATTTACACTGCGTCCATCGAGCCAGCCCACTTATAAATGTAATCCATATCCACTTTTCAAACTCGGTTAACCCCATCTATAAAAGTGTGAAAAGCTATGTTCGTAAAAGTTACAAGCAACACATGCACAACATTGACGTACTACCAAAAAAAAATAGAAGTATTTTACAATATAAAAATTATATACAAATGTGTGTGCTCTTCTAAGAATCGATGGGGTCTTAGGACAAATTGCTAATTATTTTAAATACAAATAAGAGATAACCTCATCACGATCAGCATTCATAAGAGGCCAAATTTGATAATGTAACTCCTCCAAAAACATTTGTCCCGCTTTTACTATAATGATCTATCGATATTCCAAAATATATGTATGTATATATGCTACCACATGGCCAATGGGATGCACATTGACGCAGCTACGCCTACACCAACCCAAGATTATGGCCATTGAGGCACTTACAATAATCTAGATCCCAACGTAATAGACCACCACAAATCCCTCCATTGCAAATGTCATCACTATTTGTATCAAGAATTGAGACTTCTATGTGATCTGCTAAACAAGTAAAGTACAATGTGCAATCGTCAATATTTTAGACTGTCATGATACAAACTATCTAACGGAACACATGTTACTCATCCTGAGCATCAAAACCCGAGACCGTTACTTCGTTGTTTTTAGTCTAGTAGCCACTCTATTTTTTGTTACAACAACTTTGTTTTTTATGAATTGTATGCCTATATAAGTCAGCCATGTATGGATGTTAAAGTTGAAGCAGTACATGTCGGAGAAGTAGGCGTTAATCCCTCTTCGAATATCTTCTCTATTTATCAATTCTCTCCCTCATTTCTCCTCTAATTCCCTTACTTTAAAGTTACGAGGAGTGTATATAATAAGGTTTGTACAATTTTATTTAAAAGTTATCATTAGAATTTAAAATAAATATTAAAACAAAAAATAAAATTATTTATTCAATCATATAACTAATATTATTATTTTCTCTAAACTTTGAAAACAATGATTTTTTCACTTGTAATATTAAAAAATACTACTAAAACAAGATTAGAATTCAATGTTGTGAATCTAGATTTAAGTTGTTTCTTGTACTACATTAAAAATGATAACACATTTTATAATATTAAACCATGATTAATCTTTACCACCATTAAAGTATGTTAATTACTTTTATTCTCATACTTATTTAATATATAATATAATACAATATTTTTTATAAATGACCGGACGACTTTAAAATTTTAAATAATTAAGTAATAACCTTAGTTATCTACTTAAAGAAATTTATTTTCAATTTATTTTTTCTAAAGTTTTATCAAATAATTTTTAAAATTAAACCGTATTATATTTATCTAACATCACATTTGCGTTTGAAACTTAAAAAAACCGGTCTCATATCCTAAATCACTTAAAAAAGACTTGTTTGAGGTGGAAATTTATTTATAACTTGATTGGAGATGAGGTGTTGTACTTTTCGAAACTAAAGGGAGACATCTGTAATTGCGTCAAACCTCAGGGATGTAACTATGATTATCGTTTAATTAAATCTTACATTTTTGATAAAACCCTTAATTAAATCTTAACAACTAAAAAAAAGTTGCTAAATCTCCAATATATGGCTATATATCAACTTTAAAGTTTACAAAACAAAAAATCATAGGCCAACTCAAAGACTAAAAAACTAATTCCTTAGAAGATATTATTTCATTACATAATTAAATTCCTGAAAAGAGTAGGCCAATTTAGGGTCCACGCGCCACACTCTCCGAACTTCAGAATCAGATCCACGAACACTCACCTCAGCTGATTAGTTACTGATAAATGAACACTTCCCTTTTATTTATTTCAATCAAATTCTAAAAATAAAAAAAAATCCCCTCTTCTCTTTCTCTCTCTAAAAAGTTCTCCTCTTTCTATCGCATTTACGCAGAGTCCCTGCCCTCTCTTCGATTTCCCTAAATTCGGTTTATGAGGTAAAATTAATTCAGTTTTAATGAATGATTTCTTGAATTCGTGAAAAAAAAAACCAGATCTGTTTCTTTCTTGTATGTATGTATAGCTTTATTTGTAATTAGGGCGTGATGGGTTTTGTTCAATATTTGTTTTTACTGTTTTAATTTGATATTGGGATCCTAAAGGTGGGATCTTTTTTTATTTGTTTTTTGCTTTTACTTGTTAACCTAATTTTGAATGTTTGTGTTTCTTGGTGCAGCTCGAAGGAGAAACCCACTCTCGGGTATGTTTCTTCTCTGGCATTATTAAATTTTAATGGAGTTTGTAGTATACAAGTTCTTGAAAATGCGGGTTTCCGATTGGGGTTGTTGTTTTGATGCTGAAACTGATTTTACTGTATATGAGTAGATAGATTCTTGTTGCTCGATCGTTCGTGTATTTTATGTTTCGTTGATGTTGATATGTGCTGTGTGTTATGTAGTGGCACGCGGATTAAGACCTGCAAACGGAATATTGCTGCGCCGCTGGACCCTGCTGCTTTCTGGGATGCAGTGGTCCAGATATACTTGGATAATGCTGGTGATCTAGTACGTTTTCTTCCAGATATGTTTGTGATGCTTTTTGTAAGCCGGAATATTTTAGGTGATGATGACTGATGTAAGCGCTTGTCGTTTCAGGAACTTGTTGCTAAGAGTCTTGAATCTTCAGACCTTAATTTCTCAAGATACGGTGACACCTTTTTCGAGGTATGTTCTCAATTTTTGGGCTTCTGTCATGCACATGACTTTTGTGACAATATTATACTTGTGGTGTAGCATGATTTTAGGATTAACGCATGTTCTATCTCATGTTCCTTCATGTCAATATAAGTGAGAAACATGTAATTTGTCAATTTGGGAGAATTCATATCATTTTCGGGGACCCCGTGTATGGAAAGTGGGAGAAAGTTGTTTCTAAATTGAGTTGCTCTATGTGGATCTCACTGCAGTCGAAGCTCCTACACTTTTACAATCATGTACCTACTGAATTTTAGAAAATATTGTAATCGTATTGTCTTATTGATGGTTTGAGTTACAAGTCTCCCATACCAACCCAACCCATTCAATATGAATTTAAGTTTAAATATGAGAGGGGGTAGTTTTTTTCATTTTGGATGAAGAAACTTACTCCATAATTAATGAATTTATATACAAAAGGAAGTTTTCTCCAATAATCTTATCTTTAAGAGCAAGAAATAAAAGAGAAAGTAATTTTTATATTACTATTTGAGGATAAGAAGAAAAGGCTTGTATAGTCATTCTCACCATAAAACTCATCAAAATTTGGCCCTTGTATTATGCCAATTGAATCCTTCAGACTGTGATTGAGTTTAGACTAGTTTGGGGTGTCAAAGATAAAGAAACATCATAGAATCAAGTTGGATTTAATTAACATCCATAGAGCACCTTTAAAGTCTACCTCATGCAGATTCAACGTTTGTATTTCTAAATTAGTATCAGGGCCTTAAGGCTTAATTTATGTCATTTCAAATACATGCATAGGATTGTGAAATAAACTCTTACAATAATTGTAGAAACTTCTTTGATTTATTGAAATCTTGTGTTACTATTTTCGTCTGTTTTATGGATGAATAGAACTCGATGATAACTTTCAAACCATATAAAGAACGTAAAATCAGTTAAGATTGAAAGAGTTATGACCATTTCAAATTCAGCTAAACCGTAAAATCTTTAACGAAGAAGATGATGACCAGTGTTGATGACGTTATTATCTCGGTACGTAATGTCTTAAAAGCATGTGTAAAGCTTGTTATATATTGAGATTTGAGAATTGAGATCCTTTGCTAGTATTTTGTGTTAAACTCAATGATAATTTGAAAGTATCATTACACTCTAAAATTCATTATTTGGTTGTATTCAATTCAATTTTGATAAACCGTAAATGTAGTGCCTTGATTTTAGGATGGTCGTAAAAATATTCATTGTACTTTTAAAACTTGCAATAATATTTTAGTTACTAGATTTATGTCATTATATATATATAAATAATTATTATAAAGGAAATATATAAGATTTAAATTGAGTGCCATTTGCCAATTGCTATTAGAACAATACAAGTTATGTGGAAAGACAAGAGCCCGGGCCTCAAAATCCTTTGGCTATGGACCTTTGGAACTGCAGCTGGTACTACTAATTCTATATACTTCTACAATAATATCAATAATTATAAATAAAAAAATAACATCTTTTAATTTTTATTTGTTAAATTGATGAGCTGCAGTTCTGGTGACAAGCGTTGTTCGGACGAGGGTTAGAGACATGGATCAGTTCATCAACGCCCAAGATCAACCACCCCAAGATCATGACAATACTTCCTCGTCAGAATCTTCTACTCAACAAATCGACTAATGTGTGTGTTTGTGAGAGATATGAGTTTGTTCACCATGTGTTCAACAAATTGGCTGACATTCCTTTTATTGTTTTGGGAGGTGTTTTTAAGTTTTAAATAATGGGTTTTGATTATTGTTTGTGGGTTCTCATCTGGGTACTTTAACTTACACAATTGAGTGGGTTTATGTTACTTAATTTCAAGCTTTGAGCTCTATGCTCCTCAAACATTTTAATGATTAACGAAGGTGGTTTGTTCAGCAATATGCATGTTGCTTGTTGTTTGGCGTGGGGTATTTTCAGTGGTTCGTTATGTGCAACTCCGTGTGTCGTGTAGTTGTGATTATAACACGTGTTTTGGAGCATAATAAATGACAAATTGATGGTTATGTTGCACATAAAGTAGCTCGTACAGTGGGTGCAAACAATTTGTCGTGATTTTAAGCATTGCGGCTTGTATAGATCACATTGTCTTTGATAATCTATGAACAACTTCAATTTGCCTGATTGAATCCAATGCATAAATGTGTTTGTCAGAGTTTATCAAGATACGGTGACACCTATTTCGAGGTATGTTCTCAATTTTTTGGGCTTCTGTCATGCACATGACTTTTGTGACAATATTATACTTGTGGTGTAGCATGATTTTAGGATTAACGCATGTTCTATCTCATGTTCTTGCATGTCAGTATAAGTGAGAAACATGTAATTTATCAATTTGGGAGAATTCATATCATTTTCGGGGACCCCGTGTATGGAAAGTGGGAGAAAGTTGTTTCTAAATTGAGTTGCTTTATGTGGATCTCACTGCAGTCGAAGCTCCTACACTTTTACAATCATGTACCTACTGAATTTTGGAAAATATTGTAATCGTATTGTCTTATTGATGGTTTGAGTTACAAGTCTCCCATACCAACCCAACCCATTCAATATGAATTTAAATTTAAATATGAGAGGGGGTAGTTTTTTTTCATTTTGGATGAAGAAACCACCTCTTACTGCCTAATTTATGAATTTATAAACAAAAGGAAGTTTTCTCCAATAATCTTATCTTTAAGAGCAAGAAATAAAAGAGAAAGTAATTTTTATATTACTATTTGAGGATAAGAAGAAAAGGCTTGTATAGTCATTCTCACCATGAAACTCATCAAAATTTGGCCCTTGTATTATGCCAATTGAATCCTTCAGACTGTGATTGAGTTTAGACTAGTTTGCAGTGTCAAAGATAAAGAAACATCATAGAATCAAGTCGGATTTAATTAACATCGAGCACCTTTAAAGTCTACCTCATGCAGGTTCAACGTTTGTATTTCTAAATTAGTATCAGAGCCTTAAGGCTTAATTTATGTCATTTCAAATACATGCATAGGATTGTGAAATAAACTCTTACAATAATTGTAGAAACTTTTTGATTTATTGAAATCTTGTATTACTATTTTCGTCTGTTTTATGGATGAATAGAACTCGATGATAGCTTTCAAACCATATAAAGAACGTAAAATCAGTTAAGATTGAAAGAGTTATGACCATTTCAAATTCAACTAAACCGTAAAATCTTTAACGAAGAAGATGATGACCAGTGTTGATGACGTTATTATCTCGGTACGTAATGTCTTAAAAGCATGTGTAAAGCTTGTTATATATTGAGATTTGAGAATTGAGATCATTTGCTAGGATTTTGTATTAAACTCAATGATAATTTGAAAGTATCATTACACTCTAAAATTCATTATTTGGTTGTATTCAATTCAATTTTGATAAACCGTAAATGTAGTGCCTTGATTTTAGGATGGTCGTAAAAATATTCATTGTATTTTTAAAACTTGCAATAATATTTTAGTTACTAGATTTATGTCATTATATATATATATAATAATAATAATAATTATAAAGGAAATATATAAGATTTAAATTAAGTGCCATTTGTCAATTGCTATTAGAACAATACAAGTTATGTGGAAAGACAAGAGCCCGGGCCTCAAAATCCTTTGGCTATGGACCTTTGGAACTGCAGCTGGTACTACTAATTCTATATACTTCTACAATAATATCAATAATTATAAATAAAAAAATAACATCTTTTAATTTTTATTTGTTAAATTGATGAGCTGCAGTTCTGGTGACAAGCGTTGTTCGGACGAGGGTTAGAGACATGGATCAGTTCATCAACGCCCAAGATCAACCACCCCAAGATCATGACAATACCTCCTCGTCAGAATCTTCTACTCAACAAATCGACAAATGTGTGTGTGTTTGTGAGAGATATGAGTTTGTTCACCATGTGTTCAACAAATTGCTTGACATACCTTTTATTGTTTTTGGAGGTGTTTTTCAGTTTTAAATAATGGGGTTTGATTATTGTTTGTGGGTTCTCATCTGGGTACTTTAACTTACACAATTGAGTGGGGTTGTGTTACTTAATTTCAAGCTTTGAGCTCTATGCTCCTCAAACATTTTAATGATTAAGGAAGGTGGTTTGTTTAGCAATATGCATGTTGCTTGTTGTTTGGCGTGGGGGATTTTCAGTGGTTCGTTATGTGCAACTCCGTGTGTCGTGTAGTTGTGATTATAACACGTGTTTTGGAGCTGAATAAATGACAAATTGATGGTTATGTTGCACATAAAGTAGCTCGTACAGTGGGTGTAAACAATTTGTCGTGATTATAAGCATTGCGGCTTATATAGATCACATTGTCTTTGATAATCTATGAACAACTTCAATTTGCCTGATTGAATCCAATGCATACATGTGTTTGTCAGAGTTTCTCAAGATACGGTGACACCTATTTCGAGGTATGTTCTCAATTTTTTGGGCTTCTGTCATGCACATGACTTTTGTGACAATATTATACTTGTGGTGTAGCATGATTTTAGGATTAACGCATGTTCTATCTCATGTTCCTGCATGTCAGTATAAGTGAGAAACATGTAATTTATCAATTTGGGAGAATTCATATCATTTTCGGGGACCCCGTGTATGAAAAGTGGGAGAAAGTTGTTTCTAAATTGAGTTGCTGTATGTGGATCTCACTGCAGTCGAAGCTCTTACACTTTTACAATCATGTACCTACTGAATTTTGGAAAATATTGTAATCGTATTGTCTTATTGATGGTTTGAGTTACAAGTCTCCAATACCAACCCAACCCATTCAATATGAATTTAAGTTTAAATATGAGAGGGGGTAGTTTTTTTCATTTTGGATGAAGAAACTTACTACATAATTAATGAATTTATAAACAAAAGGAAGTTTTCTCCAATAATCTTATCTTTAAGAGCAAGAAATAAAAGAGAAAGTAATTTTTATATTACTATTTGAGGATAAGAAGAAAAGACTTGTATAGTCATTCTCACCATGAAACTCATCAAAATTTGGCCCTTGTATTATGCCAATTGAATCCTTCAGACTGTGATTGAGTTTAGACTAGTTTGGGGTGTCAAAGATAAAGAAACATCATAGAATCAAGTCGGATTTAATTAACACCGAGCACCTTTAAAGTCTACCTCATGCAAGTTCAACGTTTGTATTTCTAAATTAGTATCAGAGCCTTATGGCTTAATTTATGTCATTTCAAATACATGCATAGGATTGTGAAATAAACTCTTACAATAATTGTAGAAACTTCTTTGATTTATTGAAATCTTGTATTACTATTTTCGTCTGTTTTATGGATGAATAGAACTCGGTGATAGCTTTCAAACCATATAAAGAACGTAAAATCAGTTAAGATTGAAAGAGTTATGACCATTTCAAATTCAACTAAACCGTAAAATCTTTAACGAAGAAGATGATGACCAGTGTTGATGACGTTATTATCTCGGTACGTAATGTCTTAAAAGCATGTGTAAAGCTTGTTATATATTGAGATTTGAGAATTGAGATCATTTGCTAGGATTTTGTATTAAACTCAATGATAATTTGAAAGTATCATTACACTCTAAAATTCATTATTTGGTTGTATTCAATTCAATTTTGATAAACCGTAAATGTAGTGCCTTGATTTTATGATGGTCGTAAAAATATTCATTGTATTTTTAAAACTTTCAATAATATTTTAGTTACTAGATTTATGTCATTATATATATATATAATAATAATAATAATTATAAAAGAAATATATAAGATTTAAATTGAGTGCCATTTGCCAATTGCTATTAGAACAATACAAGTTATGTGGAAAGACAAGAGCCCGGGCCTCAAAATCCTTTGGCTATGCACCTTTGGAACTGCAGCTGGTACTACTAATTCTATATACTTCTACAATAATATCAATAATTATAAATAAAAAAATAACATCTTTTAATTTTTATTTGTTAAATTGATGAGCTGCAGTTCTGGTGACAAGCGTTGTTCGGACGAGGGTTAGAGACATGGATCAGTTCATCAACGCCCAAGATCAACCACCCCAAGATCATGACAATACCTCCTCGTCAGAATCTTCTACTCAACAAATCGACAAATGTGTGTGTGTTTGTGAGAGATATGAGTTTGTTCACCATGTGTTCAACAAATTGCTTGACATACCTTTTATTGTTTTTGGAGGTGTTTTTCAGTTTTAAATAATGGGGTTTGATTATTGTTTGTGGGTTCTCATCTGGGTACTTTAACTTACACAATTGAGTGGGGTTGTGTTACTTAATTTCAAGCTTTGAGCTCTATGCTCCTCAAACATTTTAATGATTAAGGAAGGTGGTTTGTTTAGCAATATGCATGTTGCTTGTTGTTTGGCGTGGGGGATTTTCAGTGGTTCGTTATGTGCAACTCCGTGTGTCGTGTAGTTGTGATTATAACACGTGTTTTGGAGCTGAATAAATGACAAATTGATGGTTATGTTGCACATAAAGTAGCTCGTACAGTGGGTGTAAACAATTTGTCGTGATTATAAGCATTGCGGCTTATATAGATCACATTGTCTTTGATAATCTATGAACAACTTCAATTTGCCTGATTGAATCCAATGCATACATGTGTTTGTCAGAGTTTCTCAAGATACGGTGACACCTATTTCGAGGTATGTTCTCAATTTTTTGGGCTTCTGTCATGCACATGACTTTTGTGACAATATTATACTTGTGGTGTAGCATGATTTTAGGATTAACGCATGTTCTATCTCATGTTCCTGCATGTCAGTATAAGTGAGAAACATGTAATTTATCAATTTGGGAGAATTCATATCATTTTCGGGGACCCCGTGTATGAAAAGTGGGAGAAAGTTGTTTCTAAATTGAGTTGCTGTATGTGGATCTCACTGCAGTCGAAGCTCTTACACTTTTACAATCATGTACCTACTGAATTTTGGAAAATATTGTAATCGTATTGTCTTATTGATGGTTTGAGTTACAAGTCTCCAATACCAACCCAACCCATTCAATATGAATTTAAGTTTAAATATGAGAGGGGGTAGTTTTTTTCATTTTGGATGAAGAAACTTACTACATAATTAATGAATTTATAAACAAAAGGAAGTTTTCTCCAATAATCTTATCTTTAAGAGCAAGAAATAAAAGAGAAAGTAATTTTTATATTACTATTTGAGGATAAGAAGAAAAGACTTGTATAGTCATTCTCACCATGAAACTCATCAAAATTTGGCCCTTGTATTATGCCAATTGAATCCTTCAGACTGTGATTGAGTTTAGACTAGTTTGGGGTGTCAAAGATAAAGAAACATCATAGAATCAAGTCGGATTTAATTAACACCGAGCACCTTTAAAGTCTACCTCATGCAAGTTCAACGTTTGTATTTCTAAATTAGTATCAGAGCCTTATGGCTTAATTTATGTCATTTCAAATACATGCATAGGATTGTGAAATAAACTCTTACAATAATTGTAGAAACTTCTTTGATTTATTGAAATCTTGTATTACTATTTTCGTCTGTTTTATGGATGAATAGAACTCGGTGATAGCTTTCAAACCATATAAAGAACGTAAAATCAGTTAAGATTGAAAGAGTTATGACCATTTCAAATTCAACTAAACCGTAAAATCTTTAACGAAGAAGATGATGACCAGTGTTGATGACGTTATTATCTCGGTACGTAATGTCTTAAAAGCATGTGTAAAGCTTGTTATATATTGAGATTTGAGAATTGAGATCATTTGCTAGGATTTTGTATTAAACTCAATGATAATTTGAAAGTATCATTACACTCTAAAATTCATTATTTGGTTGTATTCAATTCAATTTTGATAAACCGTAAATGTAGTGCCTTGATTTTATGATGGTCGTAAAAATATTCATTGTATTTTTAAAACTTTCAATAATATTTTAGTTACTAGATTTATGTCATTATATATATATATAATAATAATAATAATTATAAAAGAAATATATAAGATTTAAATTGAGTGCCATTTGCCAATTGCTATTAGAACAATACAAGTTATGTGGAAAGACAAGAGCCCGGGCCTCAAAATCCTTTGGCTATGCACCTTTGGAACTGCAGCTGGTACTACTAATTCTATATACTTCTACAATAATATCAATAATTATAAATAAAAAAATAACATCTTTTAATTTTTATTTGTTAAATTGATGAGCTGCAGTTCCGGTGACAAGCGTTGTTCGGACGAGGGTTAGAGACATGGATCAGTTCATCAACGCCCAAGATCAACCACCCAAGATCATGACAATACCTCCTCGTCAGAATCTTCTACTCAACAAATCGACAAATGTGTGTGTGTTTGTGAGAGATATGAGTTTGTTCACCATGTGTTCAACAAACTGCTTGACATACCTTTTATTGTTTTTGGAGGTGTTTTTCAATTTTAAATAATGGGGTTTGATTATTGTTTGTGGGTTCTCATCTGGGTACTTTAACTTACACAATTGAGTGGGTTTGTGTTACTGAATTTCAAGCTTTAAGCTCTATGCTCCTCAAACATTTTAATGATTAAGGAAGGTGGTTTGTTCAACAATATGCATGTTGCTTGTTGTTTGGCGTGGGGGATTTTCAGTGGCTCGTTATGTGCAACTCCGTGTGTCGTGTAGTTGTGATTATAACACGTGTTTTGGAGCTTAATAAATGACAAATATATGGTTATGTTGCACATAAAGTAGCTCGTACAGTGGGTGCAAACAATTTGTCGTGATTATAAGCATTGCGGCTTATATAGATCACATTGTCTTTGATAATCTATGAACAACTTCAATTTGCCTGATTGAATCCAATGCATACATGTGTTTGTCAGAGTTTCTCAAGATACGGTGACACCTATTTCGAGGTATGTTCTCAATTTTTTGGGCTTCTGTCATGCACATGACTTTTGTGACAATATTATACTTGTGGTGTAGCATGATTTTAGGATTAACGCATGTTCTATCTCATGTTCCTGCATGTCAGTATAAGTGAGAAACATGTAATTTATCAATTTGGGAGAATTCATATCATTTTCGGGGACCCCGTGTATGAAAAGTGGGAGAAAGTTGTTTCTAAATTGAGTTGCTGTATGTGGATCTCACTGCAGTCGAAGCTCTTACACTTTTACAATCATGTACCTACTGAATTTTGGAAAATATTGTAATCGTATTGTCTTATTGATGGTTTGAGTTACAAGTCTCCAATACCAACCCAACCCATTCAATATGAATTTAAGTTTAAATATGAGAGGGGGTAGTTTTTTTCATTTTGGTTGAAGAAACTTACTCCATAATTAATGAGTTTATAAACAAAAGGAAGTTTTCTCCAATAATCTTATCTTTAAGAGCAAGAAATAAAAGAGAAAGTAATTTTTGTATTACTATTTGAGGATAAGAAGAAAAGGCTTGTATAGTCATTCTCACCATGAAACTCATCAAAATTTGGCCCTTGTATTATGCCAATTGAATCCTTCAGACTGTGATTGAGTTTAGACTAGTTTGGGGTGTCAAAGATAAAGAAACATCATAGAATCAAGTCGGATTTAATTAACATCGAGCACCTTTAAAGTCTACCTCATGCAGGTTCAACGTTTGTATTTCTAAATTAGTATCAGAGCCTTAAGGCTTAATTTATGTCATTTCAAATACATGCATAGGATTGTGAAATGAACTCTTACAATAATTGTAGAAACTTCTTTGATTTATTGAAATTTGTATTACTATTTTCGTCTGTTTTATGGATGAATAGAACTCGATGATAGCTTTCAAACCATATAAAGAACGTAAAATCAGTTAAGATTGAAAGAGTTATGACCATTTCAAATTCAACTAAACCGTAAAATCTTTAACGAAGAAGATGATGACCAGTGTTGATGACGTTATTATCTCGGTACGTAATGTCTTAAAAGCATGTGTAAAGCTTGTTATATATTGAGATTTGAGAATTGTGATCATTTGCTAGGATTTTGTATTAAACTCAATGATAATTTGAAATTATCATTACACTCTAAAATTCATTATTTGGTTGTATTCAATTCAATTTTGATAAACCGTAAATGTAGTGCCTTGATTTTAGGATGGTCGTAAAAATATTCGTTGTATTTTTAAAACTTGAAATAATATTTTAGTTACTAGATTTATGTCATTATATATATATAATAATAATAATTATAAAGGAAATATATAAGATTTAAATTGAGTGCCATTTGCCAATTGCTATTAGAACAATACAAGTTATGTGGAAAGACAAGAGACCAGGCCTCAAAATCCTTTGGCTATGGACCTTTGGAACTGCAGCTGGTACTACTAATTCTATATACTTCTACAATAATATCAATAATTATAAATAAAAAAATAACATCTTTTAATTTTTATTTGTTAAATTGATGAGCTGCAGTTCTGGTGACAAGCGTTGTTCGGACGAGGGTTAGAGACATGGATCAGTTCATCAACGCCCAAGATCAACCACCCCAAGATCATGACAATACCTCCTCGTCAGAATCTTCTACTCAACAAATCGACAAATGTGTGTGTGTTTGTGAGAGATATGAGTTTGTTCACCATGTGTTCAACAAATTGCTTGACATACCTTTTATTGTTTTTGGAGGTGTTTTTCAGTTTTAAATAATGGGGTTTGATTATTGTTTGAGGGTTCTCATCTGGGTACTTTAACTTACACAATTGAGTGGGTTTGTGTTACTTAATTTCAAGCTTTGAGCTCTATGCTCCTCAAACATTTTAAAGATTAAGGAAGGTGGTTTGTTCAGCAATATGCATGTTGCTTGTTGTTTGGCGTGGGGGATTTTCAGTGGTTCGTTATGTGCAACTCCGTGTGTCGTGTAGTTGTGATTATAACACGTGTTTTGGAGCTTAATAAATGACAAATTGATGGTTATGTTGCACATAAAGTAGCTCGTACAGTGGGTGTAAACAATTTGTCGTGATTATAAGCATTGCGGCTTATATAGATCACATTGTCTTTGATAATCTATGAACAACTTCAATTTGCCTGATTGAATCCAATGCATACATGTGTTTGTCAGAGTTTCTCAAGATACGGTGACACCTATTTCGAGGTATGTTCTCAATTTTTTGGGCTTCTGTCATGCACATGACTTTTGTGACAATATTATACTTGTGGTGTAGCATGATTTTAGGATTAACGCATGTTCTATCTCATGTTCCTGCATGTCAGTATAAGTGAGAAACATGTAATTTATCAATTTGGGAGAATTCATATCATTTTCGGGGACCCCGTGTATGGAAAGTGTGAGAAAGTTGTTTCTAAATTGAGTTGCTGTATGTGGATCTCACTGCAGTCGAAGCTCCTACACTTTTACAATCATGTACCTACTGAATTTTGGAAAATATTGTAATCGTATTGTCTTATTGATGGTTTGAGTTACAAGTCTCCCATACCAACCCAACCCATTCAATATGAATTTAAGTTTAAATATGAGAGGGGGTAGTTTTTTTCATTTTGGATGAAGAAACTTACTACATAATTAATGAATTTATAAACAAAAGGAAGTTTTCTCCAATAATCTTATCTTTAAGAGCAAGAAATAAAAGAGAAAGTAATTTTTATATTACTATTTGAGGATAAGAAGAAAAGGCTTGTATAGTCATTCTCACCATGAAACTCATCAAAATTTGGCCCTTGTATTATGCCAATTGAATACTTCAGACCGTGATTGAGTTTAGACTAGTTTGCGGTGTCAAAGATAAAGAAACATCATAGAATCAAGTCGGATTTAATTAACATCGAGCACCTTTAAAGTCTACCTCATGCAGGTTCAACGTTTGTATTTCTAAATTAGTATCAGAGCCTTAAGGCTTAATTTATGTCATTTCAAATACATGCATAGGATTGTGAAATAAACTCTTACAATAATTGTAGAAACTTCTTTGATTTATTGAAATCTTGTATTACTATTTTCGTCTGTTTTATGGATGAATAGAACTCGATGATAGCTTTCAAACCATATAAAGAACGTAAAATCAGTTAAGATTGAAAGAGTTATGACCATTTCAAATTCAACTAAACCGTAAAATCTTTAACGAAGAAGATGATGACCAGTGTTGATGACGTTATTATCTCGGTACGTAATGTCTTAAAAGCATGTGTAAAGCTTGTTATATATTGAGATTTGAGAATTGAGATCATTTGCTAGGATTTTGTATTAAACTCAATGATAATTTGAAAGTATCATTACACTCTAAAATTCATTATTTGGTTGTATTCAATTCAATTTTGATAAACCGTAAATGTAGTGCCTTGATTTTAGGATGGTCGTAAAAATATTCGTTGTATTTTTAAAACTTGAAATAATATTTTAGTTACTAGATTTATGTCATTATATATATATAATAATAATAATTATAAAGGAAATATATAAGATTTAAATTGAGTGCCATTTGCCAATTGCTATTAGAACAATACAAGTTATGTGGAAAGACAAGAGACCAGGCCTCAAAATCCTTTGGCTATGGACCTTTGGAACTGCAGCTGGTACTACTAATTCTATATACTTCTACAATAATATCAATAATTATAAATAAAAAAATAACATCTTTTAATTTTTATTTGTTAAATTGATGAGCTGCAGATTGGTGACAAGCGTTGTTCGGACGAGGGTTAGAGACATGGATCAGTTCATCAACGCCCAAGATCAACCACCCCAAGATCATGACAATACCTCCTCGTCAGAATCTTCTACTCAACAAATCGACAAATGTGTGTGTGTTTGTGAGAGATATGAGTTTGTTCACCATGTGTTCAACAAATTGCTTGACATACCTTTTATTGTTTTTGGAGGTGTTTTTCAGTTTTAAATAATGGGGTTTGATTATTGTTTGAGGGTTCTCATCTGGGTACTTTAACTTACACAATTGAGTGGGTTTGTGTTACTTAATTTCAAGCTTTGAGCTCTATGCTCCTCAAACATTTTAATGATTAAGGAAGGTGGTTTGTTCAGCAATATGCATGTTGCTTGTTGTTTGGCGTGGGGGATTTTCAGTGGTTCGTTATGTGCAACTCCGTGTGTCGTGTAGTTGTGATTATAACACGTGTTTTGGAGCTTAATAAATGACAAATTGATGGTTATGTTGCACATAAAGTAGCTCGTACAGTGGGTGTAAACAATTTGTCGTGATTATAAGCATTGCGGCTTATATAGATCACATTGTCTTTGATAATCTATGAACAACTTCAATTTGCCTGATTGAATCCAATGCATACATGTGTTTGTCAGAGTTTCTCAAGATACGGTGACACCTATTTCGAGGTATGTTCTCAATTTTTTGGGCTTCTGTCATGCACATGACTTTTGTGACAATATTATACTTGTGGTGTAGCATGATTTTAGGATTAACGCATGTTCTATCTCATGTTCCTGCATGTCAGTATAAGTGAGAAACATGTAATTTATCAATTTGGGAGAATTCATATCATTTTCGGGGACCCCGTGTATGGAAAGTGGGAGAAAGTTGTTTCTAAATTGAGTTGCTGTATGTGGATCTCACTGCAGTCGAAGCTCCTACACTTTTACAATCATGTACCTACTGAATTTTGGAAAATATTGTAATCGTATTGTCTTATTGATGGTTTGAGTTACAAGTCTCCAATACCAACCCAACCCATTCAATATGAATTTAAGTTTAAATATGAGAGGGGGTAGTTTTTTTCATTTTGGATGAAGAAACTTACTACATAATTAATGAATTTATAAACAAAAGGAAGTTTTCTCCAATAATCTTATCTTTAAGAGCAAGAAATAAAAGAGAAAGTAATTTTTATATTACTATTTGAGGATAAGAAGAAAAGGCTTGTATAGTCATTCTCACCATGAAACTCATCAAAATTTGGCCCTTGTATTATGCCAATTGAATCCTTCAGACTGTGATTGAGTTTAGACTAGTTTGGGGTGTCAAAGATAAAGAAACATCATAGAATCAAGTTGGATTTAATTAACACCGAGCACCTTTAAAGTCTACCTCATGCAGGTTCAACGTTTGTATTTCTAAATTAGTATCAGAGCCTTATGGCTTAATTTATGTCATTTCAAATACATGCATAGGATTGTGAAATAAACTCTTACAATAATTGTAGAAACTTCTTTGATTTATTGAAATCTTGTATTACTATTTTCGTCTGTTTTATGGATGAATAGAACTCGGTGATAGCTTTCAAACCATATAAAGAACGTAAAATCAGTTAAGATTGAAAGAGTTATGACCATTTCAAATTCAACTAAACCGTAAAATCTTTAACGAAGAAGATGATGACCAGTGTTGATGACGTTATTATCTCGGTACGTAATGTCTTAAAAGCATGTGTAAAGCTTGTTATATATTGAGATTTGAGAATTGAGATCATTTGCTAG
This sequence comes from Linaria vulgaris, assembly GCA_948329865.1. Taxonomy (NCBI): domain Eukaryota; kingdom Viridiplantae; phylum Streptophyta; class Magnoliopsida; order Lamiales; family Plantaginaceae; genus Linaria; species Linaria vulgaris. The sequence goes on from OX415253.1 coordinate 84,406,265, forward strand.
GATTTTGTATTAAACTCAATGATAATTTGAAAGTATCATTACACTCTAAAATTCATTATTTGGTTGTATTCAATTCAATTTTGATAAACCGTAAATGTAGTGCCTTGATTTTATGATGGTCGTAAAAATATTCATTGTATTTTTAAAACTTTCAATAATATTTTAGTTACTAGATTTATGTCATTATATATATATATATAATAATAATAATAATAATTATAAAGGAAATATATAAGATTTAAATTGAGTGCCATTTGCCAATTGCTATTAGAACAATACAAGTTATGTGGAAAGACAAGAGCCCGGGCCTCAAAATCCTTTGGCTATGCACCTTTGGAACTGCAGCTGGTACTACTAATTCTATATACTTCTACAATAATATCAATAATTATAAATAAAAAAATAACATCTTTTAATTTTTATTTGTTAAATTGATGAGCTGCAGTTCTGGTGACAAGCGTTGTTCGGACGAGGGTTAGAGACATGGATCAGTTCATCAACGCCCAAGATCAACCACCCAAGATCATGACAATACCTCCTCGTCAGAATCTTCTACTCAACAAATCGACAAATGTGTGTGTGTTTGTGAGAGATATGAGTTTGTTCACCATGTGTTCAACAAATTGCTTGACATACCTTTTATTGTTTTTGGAGGTGTTTTTCAGTTTTAAATAATGGGGTTTGATTATTGTTTGTGGGTTCTCATCTGGGTACTTTAACTTACACAATTGAGTGGGTTTGTGTTACTGAATTTCAAGCTTTGAGCTCTATGCTCCTCAAACATTTTAATGATTAAGGAAGGTGGTTTGTTCAACAATATGCATGTTGCTTGTTGTTTGGCGTGGGGGATTTTCAGTGGCTCGTTATGTGCAACTCCGTGTGTCGTGTAGTTGTGATTATAACACGTGTTTTGGAGCTTAATAAATGACAAATATATGGTTATGTTGCACATAAAGTAGCTCGTACAGTGGGTGCAAACAATTTGTCGTGATTATAAGCATTGCGGCTTATATAGATCACATTGTCTTTGATAATCTATGAACAACTTCAATTTGCCTGATTGAATCCAATGCATACATGTGTTTGTCAGAGTTTCTCAAGATACGGTGACACCTATTTCGAGGTATGTTCTCAATTTTTTGGGCTTCTGTCATGCACATGACTTTTGTGACAATATTATACTTGTGGTGTAGCATGATTTTAGGATTAACGCATGTTCTATCTCATGTTCCTGCATGTCAGTATAAGTGAGAAACATGTAATTTATCAATTTGGGAGAATTCATATCATTTTCGGGGACCCCGTGTATGGAAAGTGGGAGAAAGTTGTTTCTAAATTGAGTTGCTGTATGTGGATCTCACTGCAGTCGAAGCTCCTACACTTTTACAATCATGTACCTACTGAATTTTGGAAAATATTGTAATCGTATTGTCTTATTGATGGTTTGAGTTACAAGTCTCCCATACCAACCCAACCCATTCAATATGAATTTAAGTTTAAATATGAGAGGGGGTAGTTTTTTTCATTTTGGTTGAAGAAGCTTACTCCATAATTAATGAGTTTATAAACAAAAGGAAGTTTTCTCCAATAATCTTATCTTTAAGAGCAAGAAATAAAAGAGAAAGTAATTTTTGTATTACTATTTGAGGATAAGAAGAAAAGGCTTGTATAGTCATTCTCACCATGAAACTCATCAAAATTTGGCCCTTGTATTATGCCAATTGAATCCTTCAGACTGTGATTGAGTTTAGACTAGTTTGGGGTGTCAAAGATAAAGAAACATCATAGAATCAAGTCGGATTTAATTAACATCGAGCACCTTTAAAGTCTACCTCATGCAGGTTCAACGTTTGTATTTCTAAATTAGTATCAGAGCCTTAAGGCTTAATTTATGTCATTTCAAATACATGCATAGGATTGTGAAATGAACTCTTACAATAATTGTAGAAACTTCTTTGATTTATTGAAATCTTGTATTACTATTTTCGTCTGTTTTATGGATGAATAGAACTCGATGATAGCTTTCAAACCATATAAAGAACGTAAAATCAGTTAAGATTGAAAGAGTTATGACCATTTCAAATTCAACTAAACCGTAAAATCTTTAACGAAGAAGATGATGACCAGTGTTGATGACGTTATTATCTCGGTACGTAATGTCTTAAAAGCATGCGTAAAGCTTGTTATATATTGAGATTTGAGAATTGTGATCATTTGCTAGGATTTTGTATTAAACTCAATGATAATTTGAAATTATCATTACACTCTAAAATTCATTATTTGGTTGTATTCAATTCAATTTTGATAAACCGTAAATGTAGTGCCTTGATTTTAGGATGGTCGTAAAAATATTCGTTGTATTTTTAAAACTTGAAATAATATTTTAGTTACTAGATTTATGTCATTATATATATAATAATAATAATAATTATAAAGGAAATATATAAGATTTAAATTGAGTGCCATTTGCCAATTGCTATTAGAACAATACAAGTTATGTGGAAAGACAAGAGACCAGGCCTCAAAATCCTTTGGCTATGGACCTTTGGAACTGCAGCTGGTACTACTAATTCTATATACTTCTACAATAATATCAATAATTATAAATAAAAAAATAACATCTTTTAATTTTTATTTGTTAAATTGATGAGCTGCAGATTGGTGACAAGCGTTGTTCGGACGAGGGTTAGAGACATGGATCAGTTCATCAACGCCCAAGATCAACCACCCCAAGATCATGACAATACCTCCTCGTCAGAATCTTCTACTCAACAAATCGACAAATGTGTGTGTGTTTGTGAGAGATATGAGTTTGTTCACCATGTGTTCAACAAATTGCTTGACATACCTTTTATTGTTTTTGGAGGTGTTTTTCAGTTTTAAATAATGGGGTTTGATTATTGTTTGAGGGTTCTCATCTGGGTACTTTAACTTACACAATTGAGTGGGTTTGTGTTACTTAATTTCAAGCTTTGAGCTCTATGCTCCTCAAACATTTTAATGATTAAGGAAGGTGGTTTGTTCAGCAATATGCATGTTGCTTGTTGTTTGGCGTGGGGGATTTTCAGTGGTTCGTTATGTGCAACTCCGTGTGTCGTGTAGTTGTGATTATAACACGTGTTTTGGAGCTTAATAAATGACAAATTGATGGTTATGTTGCACATAAAGTAGCTCGTACAGTGGGTGTAAACAATTTGTCGTGATTATAAGCATTGCGGCTTATATAGATCACATTGTCTTTGATAATCTATGAACAACTTCAATTTGCCTGATTGAATCCAATGCATACATGTGTTTGTCAGAGTTTCTCAAGATACGGTGACACCTATTTCGAGGTATGTTCTCAATTTTTTGGGCTTCTGTCATGCACATGACTTTTGTGACAATATTATACTTGTGGTGTAGCATGATTTTAGGATTAACGCATGTTCTATCTCATGTTCCTGCATGTCAGTATAAGTGAGAAACATGTAATTTATCAATTTGGGAGAATTCATATCATTTTCGGGGACCCCGTGTATGGAAAGTGGGAGAAAGTTGTTTCTAAATTGAGTTGCTGTATGTGGATCTCACTGCAGTCGAAGCTCCTACACTTTTACAATCATGTACCTACTGAATTTTGGAAAATATTGTAATCGTATTGTCTTATTGATGGTTTGAGTTACAAGTCTCCCATACCAACCCAACCCATTCAATATGAATTTAAGTTTAAATATGAGAGGGGGTAGTTTTTTTCATTTTGGATGAAGAAACTTACTGCATAATTAATGAATTTATAAACAAAAGGAAGTTTTCTCCAATAATCTTATCTTTAAGAGCAAGAAATAAAAGAGAAAGTAATTTTTATATTACTATTTGAGGATAAGAAGAAAAGGCTTGTATAGTCATTCTCACCATGAAACTCATCAAAATTTGGCCCTTGTATTATGCCAATTGAATCCTTCAGACTGTGATTGAGTTTAGACTAGTTTGGGGTGTCAAAGATAAAGAAACATCATAGAATCAAGTCGGATTTAATTAACACCGAGCACCTTTAAAGTCTACCTCATGCAGGTTCAACGTTTGTATTTCTAAATTAGTATCAGAGCCTTATGGCTTAATTTATGTCATTTCAAATACATGCATAGGATTGTGAAATAAACTCTTACAATAATTGTAGAAACTTCTTTGATTTATTGAAATCTTGTATTACTATTTTCGTCTGTTTTATGGATGAATAGAACTCGGTGATAGCTTTCAAACCATATAAAGAACGTAAAATCAGTTAAGATTGAAAGAGTTATGACCATTTCAAATTCAACTAAACCGTAAAATCTTTAACGAAGAAGATGATGACCAGTGTTGATGACGTTATTATCTCGGTACGTAATGTCTTAAAAGCATGTGTAAAGCTTGTTATATATTGAGATTTGAGAATTGAGATCATTTGCTAGGATTTTGTATTAAACTCAATGATAATTTGAAAGTATCATTACACTCTAAAATTCATTATTTGGTTGTATTCAATTCAATTTTGATAAACCGTAAATGTAGTGCCTTGATTTTATGATGGTCGTAAAAATATTCATTGTATTTTTAAAACTTTCAATAATATTTTAGTTACTAGATTTATGTCATTATATATATATATATATAATAATAATAATAATTATAAAGGAAATATATAAGATTTAAATTGAGTGCCATTTGCCAATTGCTATTGGAACAATACAAGTTATGTGGAAAGACAAGAGCCCGGGCCTCAAAATCCTTTGGCTATGCACCTTTGGAACTGCAGCTGGTACTACTAATTCTATATACTTCTACAATAATATCAATAATTATAAATAAAAAAATAACATCTTTTAATTTTTATTTGTTAAATTGATGAGCTGCAGTTCTGGTGACAAGCGTTGTTCGGACGAGGGTTAGAGACATGGATCAGTTCATCAACGCCCAAGATCAACCACCCAAGATCATGACAATACCTCCTCGTCAGAATCTTCTACTCAACAAATCGACAAATGTGTGTGTGTTTGTGAGAGATATGAGTTTGTTCATCATGTGTTCAACAAATTGCTTGACATACCTTTTATTGTTTTTGGAGGTGTTTTTCAGTTTTAAATAATGGGTTTTGATTATTGTTTGTTGGTTCTCATCTGGGTACTTTAACTTACACAATTGAGTGGGTTTGTGTTACTTAATTTCAAGCTTTGAGCTCTATGCTTCTCAAACATTTTAATGATTAAGGAAGGTGGTTTGTTCAGCAATATGCATGTTGCTTGTTGTTTGGCGTGGGGGATTTTCAGTGGTTCGTTATGTGCAACTCCGTGTGTCGTGTAGTTGTGATTATAACACGTGTTTTGGAGCTTAATAAATGACAAATTGATGGTTATGTTGCACATAAAGTAGCTCGTACAGTGGGTGTAAACAATTTGTCGTGATTATAAGCATTGCGGCTTATATAGATCACATTGTCTTTGATAATCTATGAACAACTTCAATTTGCCTGATTGAATCCAATGCATACATGTGTTTGTCAGAGTTTCTCAAGATACGGTGACACCTATTTCGAGGTATGTTCTCAATTTTTTGGGCTTCTGTCATGCACATGACTTTTGTGACAATATTATACTTGTGGTGTAGCATGATTTTAGGATTAACGCATGTTCTATCTCATGTTCCTGCATGTCAGTATAAGTGAGAAACATGTAATTTATCAATTTGGGAGAATTCATATCATTTTCGGGGACCCCGTGTATGGAAAGTGGGAGAAAGTTGTTTCTAAATTGAGTTGCTCTATGTGGATCTCACTGCAGTCGAAGCTCCTACACTTTTACAATCATGTACCTACTGAATTTTGGAAAATATTGTAATCGTATTGTCTTATTGATGGTTTGAGTTACAAGTCTCCCATACCAACCCAACCCATTCAATATGAATTTAAGTTTAAATATGGGAGGGGGTAGTTTTTTTCATTTTGGATGAAGAAACCACCTCTTACTCCCTAATTAATGAATTTATATACAAAAGGAAGTTTTCTCCAATAATCTTATCTTTAAGAGCAAGAAATAAAAGAGAAAGTAATTTTTATATTACTATTTGAGGATAAGAAGAAAAGGCTTGTATAGTCATTCTCACAATGAAACTCATCAAAATTTGGCCCTTGTATTATGCCAATTGAATCCTTCAGACTGTGATTGAGTTTAGACTAGTTTGGGGTGTCAAAGATAAAGAAACATCATAGAATCAAGTCGGATTTAATTAACATCCATAGAGCACCTTTAAAGTCTACCTCATGCAGGTTCAACGTTTGTATTTCTAAATTAGTATCAGGGCCTTAAGGCTTAATTTATGTCATTTCAAATACATGCACAGGATTGTGAAATGAACTCTTACAATAGTTGTAGAAACTTCTTTGATTTATTGAAATCTTGTGTTAGTATTTTCGTCTATTTTATGGATGAATAGAACTCGATGATAACTTTCTAACCATATAAAGAACGTAAAATCAGTTAAGATTGAAAGAGTTATGACCATTTCAAATTCAACAAAATCGTAAAATCTTTAACGAAGAAGATGATGACCAGTGTTGATGACGTTATTATCTCGGTACGTAATGTCTTAAAAGCATGTATAAAGCTTGTTATATATTGAGATTTGAGAATTGAGATCCTTTGCTAGGATTTTGTGTTAAACTCAATCATAATTTGAAAGTATCATTACACTCTAAAATTTATTATTTAGTTGTACTCAATTCAATTTTGATAAACCGTAAATGTAGTGCCTTGATTTTAGGATGGTCGTAAAAATATTCATTGTACTTTTAAAACTTGTAATAATATTTTAGTTACTAGATTTATGTCATTATATATATATATATAATAATTATTATAAAGGAAATATATAAGATTTAAATTGAGTGCCATTTGCCAATTGCTATTAGAACAATACAAGTTATGTGGAAAGACAAGAGCCCGGGCCTCAAAATCCTCTGGCTATGGACCCTTTGAAACTGCAGCTGGTACTACTAATTCTATATACTTCTACAATAATATCAATAATTATAAATAAAAAAATAACATCTTTTAATTTTTATTTGTTAAATTGATGAGCTGCAGTTCTGGTGACAAGCGTTGTTCGGACGAGGGTTAGACACATGGATCAGTTCATCAACGCCCAAGATCAACCACCCCAAGATCATGACAATACATCCTCGTTAGAATCTTCTACTCAACAAATCGACAAATGTGTGTGTGTTTGTGAGAGATACGAGTTTGTTCACCATGTGTTCAACAAATTGCTTGACATACCTTTTATTGTTTTTGGAGGTGTTTTTCAGTTTTAAATAATGGGTTTTGATTATTGTTTGTGGGTTCTCATCTGGGTACTTTAACTTACACAATTGAGTGGGTTTATGTTACTTAATTTCAAGCTTTGAGCTCTATGCTCCTCAAACATTTTAATGATTAAGGAAGGTGGTTTGTTCAGCAATATACATGTTGCTTGTTTTTTGGCGTGGGGGATTTTCAGTGGCTCGTTATGTGCAACTCCGTGTGTCGTGTAGTTCTGATTATAACACGTGTTTTGGAGCTTCATAAATGACAAATTGATGGTTATGTTGCACATAAAGTAGCTCGTACAGTGGGTGCAAACAATTTGTCGTGATTTTAAGCATTGCGGCTTGTATAGATCACATTGTCTTTGATAATCTATGAACAACTTCAATTTGCCTGATTGAATCCAATGCATACATGTGTTTGTCAGATTTTCTCAAGATACGGTGATACCTATTTCGAGGTATGTTCTCAATTTTTTGGGCTTCTGTCATGCACATGACTTTTGTGACAATATTATAGTTGTGGTGTTGCATGATTTTAGGATTAACGCATGTTCCATCTCATGTTCCTGCATGTTAGTATAAGTGAGAAACATGTAATTTATCAATTTGGGAGAATTCATATCGTTTTCGGGGACCCCGTGTATGGAAATTGGGAGAAAGTTGTTTCTAAATTGAGTTGCTCTATGTGGATCTCACTGCAGTCGAAGCTCCTACACTTTTACAATCATGTACCTACTGAATTTTAGAAAATATTGTAATCGTATTGTCTTATTGATGGTTTGAGTTACAAGTCTCACATACCAACCCAACCCATTCAATATGAATTTCAGTTTAATATGGGAGGGGGTAGTTTTTTTCATTTTGGTTGAAGAAACCACCTCTTACTCCCTAATTAATGAATTTATATACAAAATGAAGTTTTCTCCAATAATCTTATCTTTAAGAGCAAGAAATAAAAGAGAAAGTAATTTTTATATTACTATTTGAGGATAAGAAGAAAAGGATTGTATAGTCATTCTCACCATGAAACTCATCAAAATTTGGCCCTTGTATTATGCCAATTGAATCCTTCAGATGTGATTGAGTTTAGACTAGTTTGGGGTGTCAAAGATAAAGAAACATCATAGAATCAAGTTGGATTTAATTAACATCCATAGAGCACCTTTAAAGTCTACCTCATGCAGGTTCAACGTTTGTATTTCTAAATTAGTATCAGGGCATTAAGGCTTAATTTATGTCATTTCAAATACATGCATAGGATTGTGAAATGAACTCTTACAATAATTGTAGAAACTTCTTTGATTTATTGAAATCTTGTGTTACTATTTTCGTCTGTTTTATGGATGAATAGAACTCGATGATAGCTTTCAAACCATATAAAGAACGTAAAATCAGTTAAGATTGAAAGAGTTATGACCATTTCAAATTCAACTAAACCGTAAAATCAGTTAAGATTGAAAGAGTTATGACCATTTCAAATTCTACTAAACCGTAAAATCTTTAACGAAGAAGATGATGACCAGTGTTGAAGACGTTATTATCTCGGTACGTAATGTCTTAAAAGCATGTGTAAAGCTTGTTATGTATTGAGATTTGAGAATTGAGATCCTTTGCTAGGATTTTGTGTTAAACCCAATGATAATTTGAAAGTATCATTACACTCTAAAATTCATTATTAGGTTGTATTCAATCCAATTTTGATAAACCGTAAATGTAGTGCCTTGATTTTAGAATGGTCGTAAAAATATTCATTGTATTTTTAAAACTTGTCATAATATTTTAGAGACTAGATTTATGTCATTATATATATATAATAATAATAATTATAAAGGAAATATATAAGATTTAAATTGAGTGCCATTTGCCAATTGCTATTAGAACAATACAAGTTATGTGGAAAGACAAGTGCCCGGGCCTCAAAATCCTTTGGCTATGGACCTTTGGAACTGCAGCTGGTACTACTAATTCTATATACTTCTACAATAATATCAATAATTATAAATAAAAAAATAACATCTTTTAATTTTTATTTGTTAAATTGATGAGCTGCAGTTCTGGTGACAAGTGTTGTTCAGACGATAGCTAGAGACATGGATCAGTTCATCAACGCCCAAGATCAACCGCCCCAAGATCATGACAATACCTCCTCGTCAGAATCTTCTACTCAACAAATCGACTAATGTGTGTGTGTTTATGAGAGAAATGAGTTTGTTCACCATGTGTTCAACAAATTACCTGACATACCTTTTCTTGTTTTTGGAGGTGTTTTTAAGTTTTAAATAATGGGTTCTGATTATTGTTTGTGGGTTCTGATCTGGGTACTTTAACTTACACAATTGAGTGGGTTTGTGTTACTTAATTTCAAGCTTTGAGCTCTATGCTCCTCAAACATTTTAATGATTAAAGAAGGTGGTTTGTTCAGCAATATGCATGTTGCTTGTTGTTTGGCGTGGGGGATTTTCAGTGGCTCGTTATGTGCAACTCCGTGTGTCGTGTAGTTCTGATTATAACACGTGTTTTGGAGCTTCATAAATGACAAATTGATGGTTATGTTGCACATAAAGTAGCTCGTACAGTGGGTGCAAACAATTTGTCGTGATTTTAAGCATTGCGGCTTGTATAGATCACATTGTCTTTGATAATCTATGAACAACTTCAATTTGCCTGATTGAATCCAATGCATACATGTGTTTGTCAGATTTTCTCAAGATACGGTGATACCTATTTCGAGGTATGTTCTCAATTTTTTGGGCTTCTGTCATGCACATGACTTTTGTGACAATATTATAGTTGTGGTGTTGCATGATTTTAGGATTAACGCATGTTCCATCTCATGTTCCTGCATGTTAGTATAAGTGAGAAACATGTAATTTATCAATTTGGGAGAATTCATATCGTTTTCGGGGACCCCGTGTATGGAAATTGGGAGAAAGTTGTTTCTAAATTGAGTTGCTCTATGTGGATCTCACTGCAGTCGAAGCTCCTACACTTTTACAATCATGTACCTACTGAATTTTAGAAAATATTGTAATCGTATTGTCTTATTGATGGTTTGAGTTACAAGTCTCACATACCAACCCAACCCATTCAATATGAATTTCAGTTTAATATGGGAGGGGGTAGTTTTTTTCATTTTGGTTGAAGAAACCACCTCTTACTCCCTAATTAATGAATTTATATACAAAATGAAGTTTTCTCCAATAATCTTATCTTTAAGAGCAAGAAATAAAAGAGAAAGTAATTTTTATATTACTATTTGAGGATAAGAAGAAAAGGATTGTATAGTCATTCTCACCATGAAACTCATCAAAATTTGGCCCTTGTATTATGCCAATTGAATCCTTCAGATGTGATTGAGTTTAGACTAGTTTGGGGTGTCAAAGATAAAGAAACATCATAGAATCAAGTTGGATTTAATTAACATCCATAGAGCACCTTTAAAGTCTACCTCATGCAGGTTCAACGTTTGTATTTCTAAATTAGTATCAGGGCATTAAGGCTTAATTTATGTCATTTCAAATACATGCATAGGATTGTGAAATGAACTCTTACAATAATTGTAGAAACTTCTTTGATTTATTGAAATCTTGTGTTACTATTTTCGTCTGTTTTATGGATGAATAGAACTCGATGATAGCTTTCAAACCATATAAAGAACGTAAAATCAGTTAAGATTGAAAGAGTTATGACCATTTCAAATTCAACTAAACCGTAAAATCAGTTAAGATTGAAAAAGTTATGACCATTTCAAATTCTACTAAACCGTAAAATCTTTAACGAAGAAGATGATGACCAGTGTTGAAGACGTTATTATCTCGGTACGTAATGTCTTAAAAGCATGTGTAAAGCTTGTTATGTATTGAGATTTGAGAATTGAGATCCTTTGCTAGGATTTTGTGTTAAACCCAATGATAATTTGAAAGTATCATTACACTCTAAAATTCATTATTAGGTTGTATTCAATCCAATTTTGATAAACCGTAAATGTAGTGCCTTGATTTTAGAATGGTCGTAAAAATATTCATTGTATTTTTAAAACTTGCCATAATATTTTAGAGACTAGATTTATGTCATTATATATATATAATAATAATAATTATAAAAGAAATATATAAGATTTAAATTGAGTGCCATTTGCCAATTGCTATTAGAACAATACAAGTTATGTGGAAAGACAAGTGCCCGGGCCTCAAAATCCTTTGGCTATGGACCTTTGGAACTGCAGCTGGTACTACTAATTCTATATACTTCTACAATAATATCAATAATTATAAATAAAAAAATAACATCTTTTAATTTTTATTTGTTAAATTGATGAGCTGCAGTTCTGGTGACAAGTGTTGTTCAGACGATAGCTAGAGACATGGATCAGTTCATCAACGCCCAAGATCAACCGCCCCAAGATCATGACAATACCTCCTCGTCAGAATCTTCTACTCAACAAATCGACTAATGTGTGTGTGTTTATGAGAGAAATGAGTTTGTTCACCATGTGTTCAACAAATTACCTGACATACCTTTTCTTGTTTTTGGAGGTGTTTTTAAGTTTTAAATAATGGGTTCTGATTATTGTTTGTGGGTTCTGATCTGGGTACTTTAACTTACACAATTGAGTGGGTTTGTGTTACTTAATTTCAAGCTTTGAGCTCTATGCTCCTCAAACATTTTAATGATTAAGGAAGGTGGTTTGTTCAACAATATGCATGTTGCTTGTTGTTTGGCGTGGGGGATTTTCAGTGGCTCGTTATGTGCAACTCCGTGTGTCGTGTAGTTGTGATTATAACACGTGTTTTGGAGCTTAATAAATGACAAATATATGGTTATGTTGCACATAAAGTAGCTCGTACAGTGGGTGCAAACAATTTGTCGTGATTTTAAGCATCGCGACTTGTATAGATCACATTGTCTTTGATAATCTATGAACAACTTCAATTTGCCTGATTGAATCCAATGCATACATGTGTTTGTCAGAGTTTCTCAAGATACGGTGACACCTATTTCGAGGTATGTTCTCAATTTTTTGGGCTTCTGTCATGCACATGACTTTTGTGACAATATTATACTTGTGGTGTAGCATGATTTTAGGATTAACGCATGTTCTATCTCATGTTCCTGCATGTCAGTATAAGTGAGAAACATGTAATTTATCAATTTGGGAGAATTCATATCATTTTCGGGGACCCCGTGTATGGAAAGTGGGAGAAAGTTATTTCTAAATTGAGTTGTTGTATGTGGATCTCACTGCAGTCGAAGCTCCTACACTTTTACAATCATGTACCTACTGAATTTTAGAAAATATTGTAATTGTATTGTCTTATTGATGGTTTGAGTTACAAGTCTCACATACCAACCCAACCCATTCAATATGAATTTAAGTTTAAATATGAGAGGGTGTAGTTTTTTTTCATTTTGGATGAAGAAACCACCTCTTACTCCCTAATTTATGAATTTATATACAAAGGGGAGTTTTCTCCAATAATCTTATCTTTAAGAGCAAGAAATAAAAGAGAAAGTAATTTTTATATTACTATTTGAGGATAAGAAGAAAAGGATTGTATAGTCATTCTCACCATGAAACTCATCAAAATTTGGCCCTTGTATTATGCCAATTGAATCCTTCAGATGTGATTGAGTTTAGACTAGTTTGGGGTGTCAAAGATAAAGAAACATCATAGAATCAAGTTGGATTTAATTAACATCCATAGAGCACCTTTAAAGTCTACCTCATGCAGGTTCAACGTTTGTATTTCTAAATTAGTATCAGGGCCTTAAGGCTTAATTTATGTCATTTCAAATACATGCATAGGATTGTGAAATGAACTCTTACAATAATTGTAGAAACTTCTTTGATTTATTGAAATCTTGTGTTACTATTTTCGTCTGTTTTATGGATGAATAGAACTCGATGATAGCTTTCAAACCATATAAAGAACGTAAAATCAGTTAAGATTGAAAGAGTTATGACCATTTCAAATTCAACTAAACCGTAAAATCAGTTAAGATTGAAAGAGTTATGACCATTTCAAATTCTACTAAACCGTAAAATCTTTAACGGAGAAGATGATGACCAGTGTTGAAGACGTTATTATCTCGGTACGTAATGTCTTAAAAGCATGTGTAAAGCTTGTTATGTATTGAGATTTGAGAATTGAGATCCTTTGCTAGGATTTTGTGTTAAACCCAATGATAATTTGAAAGTATCATTACACTCTAAAATTCATTATTAGGTTGTATTCAATCCAATTTTGATAAACCGTAAATGTAGTGCCTTGATTTTAGAATGGTCGTAAAAATATTCATTGTATTTTTAAAACTTGCCATAATATTTTAGTGACTAGATTTATGTCATTATATATATATATAATAATAATTATTATAAAGGAAATATATAAGATTTAAATTGAGTGCCATTTGCCAATTGCTATTAGAACAATACAAGTTATGTGGAAAGACAAGTGCCCGGGCCTCAAAATCCTTTGGCTATGGACCTTTGGAACTGCAGCTGGTACTACTAATTCTATATACTTCTACAATAATATCAATAATTATAAATAAAAAAATAACATCTTTTAATTTTTATTTGTTAAATTGATGAGCTGCAGTTCTGGTGACAAGTGTTGTTCAGACGAGAGCTAGAGACATGGATCAGTTCATCAACGCCCAAGATCAACCGCCCCAAGATCATGACAATACCTCCTCGTCAGAATCTTCTACTCAACAAATCGACTAATGTGTGTGTGTTTATGAGAGAAATGAGTTTGTTCACCATGTGTTCAACAAATTACCTGACATACATTTTCTTGTTTTTGGAGGTGTTTTTAAGTTTTAAATAATGGGTTCTGATTATTGTTTGTGGGTTCTGATCTGGGTACTTTAACTTACACAATTGAGTGGGTTTGTGTTACTTAATTTCAAGCTTTGAGCTCTATGCTCCTCAAACATTTTAATGATTAAGGAAGGTGGTTTGTTCAACAATATGCATGTTGCTTGTTGTTTGGCGTGGGGGATTTTCAGTGGCTCGTTATGTGCAACTCCGTGTGTCGTGTAGTTGTGATTATAACACGTGTTTTGGAGCTTAATAAATGACAAATATATGGTTATGTTGCACATAAAGTAGCTCGTACAGTGGGTGCAAACAATTTGTCGTGATTTTAAGCATCGCGACTTGTATAGATCACATTGTCTTTGATAATCTATGAACAACTTCAATTTGCCTGATTGAATCCAATGCATACATGTGTTTGTCAGAGTTTCTCAAGATACGGTGACACCTATTTCGAGGTATGTTCTCAATTTTTTGGGCTTCTGTCATGCACATGACTTTTGTGACAATATTATACTTGTGGTGTAGCATGATTTTAGGATTAACGCATGTTCTATCTCATGTTCCTGCATGTCAGTATAAGTGAGAAACATGTAATTTATCAATTTGGGAGAATTCATATCATTTTCGGGGACCCCGTGTATGGAAAGTGGGAGAAAGTTGTTTCTAAATTGAGTTGTTGTATGTGGATCTCACTGCAGTCGAAGCTCCTACACTTTTACAATCATGTACCTACTGAATTTTAGAAAATATTGTAATTGTATTGTCTTATTGATGGTTTGAGTTACAAGTCTCCCATACCAACCCAACCCATTCAATATGAATTTAAGTTTAAATATGGGAGGGGGTAGTTTTTTTCATTTTGGATGAAGAAACCACCTCTTACTCCCTAATTTATGAATTTATATACAAAAGGAAGTTTTCTCCAATAATCTTATCTTTAAGAGCAAGAAATAAAAGAGAAAGTAATTTTTATGTTACTATTTGAGGATAAGAAGAAAAGGCTTGTATAGTCATTCTCACCATGAAACTCATCAAAATTTGGCCCTTGTATTATGCCAATTGAATCCTTCAGATTGTGATTGAGTTTAGATTAGTTTGGGGTGTCAAAGAAAAAGAAACATCATAGAATCAAGTCGGATTTAATTAACATCCATAGAGCACCTTTAAAGTCTACCTCATGCAGGTTCAAAGTTTGTATTTCTAAATTAGTATCAGGGCCTTCAGGCTTAATTTATGTCATTTCAAATACATGCATAGGATTGTGAAATGAACTCTTACAATAATTGTAGAAACTTCTTTGATTTATTGAAATCTTGTGTTACTATTTTCGTCTGTTTTATGGATGAATAGAACTCGATGATAGCTTTCAAACCATATAAAGAACGTAAAATCAGTTAAGATTGAAAGAGTTATGACCATTTCAAATTCAACTAAACCGTAAAATCAGTTAAGATTGAAAGAGTTATGACCATTTCAAATTCTACTAAACCGTAAAATCTTTAACGAAGAAGATGATGACCAGTGTTCAAGACGTTATTATCTCGGTACGTAATGTCTTAAAAGCATGTGTAAATCTTGTTATGTATTGAGATTTGAGAATTGAGATCCTTTGCTAGGATTTTGTGTTAAACCCAATGATAAATTGAAAGTATCATTACACTCTAAAATTCATTATTAGGTTGTATTCAATCCAATTTTGATAAACCGTAAATGTAGTGCCTTGATTTTAGAATGGTCGTAAAAATATTCATTGTATTTTTAAAACTTGCCATAATATTTTAGTGACTAGATTTATGTCATTATATATATATATAATAATAATAATTATAAAGGAAATATATAAGATTTAAATTGAGTGCCATTTGCCAATTGCTATTAGAACAATACAAGTTATGTGGAAAGACAAGTGCCCGGGCCTCAAAATCCTCTGGCTATGGACCTTTGGAACTGCAGCTGGTACTACTAATTCTATATACTTCTACAATAATATCAATAATTATAAATAAAAAAATAACATCTTTTAATTTTTATTTGTTAAATTGATGAGTTGCAGTTCTGGTGACAAGTGTTGTTCAGACGAGAGCTAGAGACATGGATCAGTTCATCAACGCCCAAGATCAACCACCCCAAGACCATGACAATACCTCCTCGTCAGAATCTTCTACTCAACAAATCGACAAATGTGTGTGTGTTTGTGAGAGATATGAGTTTGTTCATCATGTGTTCAACAAATTGCTTGACATACCTTTTATTGTTTTTGGAGGTGTTTTTCAGTTTTAAATAATGGATTTTGATTATTGTTTGTGGGTTCTCATCTGGGTACTTTAACTTACACAATTGAGTGGGTTTGTGTTACTTAATTTCAAGCTTTGAGCTCTATGCTCCTCAAACATTTTAATGATTAAGGAAGGTGGTTTGTTCAGCAATATGCATGTTGCTTGTTGTTTGGCGTGGGGAATTTTCAGTGGCTCGTTATGTGCAACTCCGTGTGTTGTGTAGTTGTGATTATAACACGTATTTTGGAGCATAATAAATGACAAATTGATGGTTATGTTGCACATAAAGTAGCTCGTACAGTGGGTGCAAACAATTTGTCGTGATTTTAAGCATTGCGGCTTGTATAGATCACATTGTCTTTGATAATCTATGAACAACTTCAATTTGCCTGATTGAATCCAATGCATACATGTGTTTGTCAGATTTTCTCAAGATACGGTGATACCTATTTCGAGGTATGTTCTGAATTTTTTGGGCTTCTGTCATGCACACGACTTTTGTGACAATATTATAGTTGTGGTGTTGCATGATTTTAGGATTAACGCATGTTACATTTCATGTTCCTGCATTTTAGTATAAGTGAGAAACATGTAATTTCTCAATTTGGAAGAATTCATATCATTTTCGGGGACCCTGTGTATGGAAATTGGGAGAAAGTTGTTTCTAAATTGAGTTGCTCTATGTGGATCTCACTGAAGTCGAATCTCCTACACTTTTACAATCATGTACATACTGAATTTTAGAAAATATTGTAATCGTATTGTCTTATTGATGGTTTGAGTTACAAGTCTCACATACCAACCCAACCCATTCAATATGAATTTGAATTTAAATATGGGAGGGGGTAGTTTTTTTCATTTTGGATGAAGAAACCACCTCTTACTCCCTAATTAATGAATTTATATACAAAAGGAATTTTCTCCAATAATCTTATCTTTAAGAGCAAGAAATAAAAGAGAAAGTAATTTTTATATTACTATTTGAGGATAAGAAGAAAAGGCTTGTATAGTCATTCTCACAATGAGACTCATCAAAATTTGGCCCTTGTATTATGCCAATTGAATCCTTCAGACTGTGATTGAGTTTAGACTAGTTTGGGGTGTCAAAGATAAAGAAACATCATAGAATCAAGTCGGATTTAATTAACATCCATAGAGCACCTTTAAAGTCTACCTCATGCAGGTTCAACGTTTGTATTTCTAAATTAGTATCAGGGCCTTAAGGCTTAATTTATGTCATTTCAAATACATGCATAAGATTGTGAAATGAACTCTTACAATAATTGTAGAAACTTCTTTGATTTATTGAAATCTTGTGTTACTATTTTCGTCTGTTTTATGGATGAATAGAACTCGATGATAACTTTCAAACCATATAAAGAACGTAAAATCAGTTAAGATTGAAAGAGTTATGACCATTTCAAATTCAACAAAATCGTAAAATCTTTAACGAAGAAGATGATGACCAGTGTTGATGACGTTATTATCTCAGTACGTAATGTCTTAAAAGCATGTATAAATCTTGTTATATATTGAGATTTGAGAATTGAGATCCTTTGCTAGGATTTTGTGTTAAACTCAATGATAATTTGAAAGTATCATTACACTCTAAAATTCATTATTTAGTTGTATTCAATTCAATTTTGATAAACCGTAAATGTAGTGCCTTGATTTTAGGATGGTCGTAAAAATATTCATTGTACTTTTAAAACTTGCAATAATATTTTAGTTACTAGATTTATGTCATTATATATATATATATAATAATTATTATAAAGGAAATATATAAGATTTAAATTGAGTGCCATTTGCCAATTGCTATTAGAACAATACAAGTTATGTGGAAAGACAAGAGCCCGGGCTTCAAAATCCTCTGGCTATGGACCTTTGAAACTGCAGTTGGTACTACTAATTCTATATACTTCTACAATAATATCAATAATTATAAATAAAAAAATAAAATCTTTTAATTTTTATTTGTTAAATTGATGAGCTGCAGTTCTGGTGACAAGCGTTGTTCGGACGAGGGTTAGAGACATGGATCAGTTTAGCAATGCCCAAGATCAACCACCCCAAGACCATGACAATACCTCCTCGTCAGAATCTTCTACTCAACAAATCGACAAATGTGTGTGTGTTTGTGAGAGAAATGAGTTTGTTCACCATGTGTTCAACAAATTGCTTGACATACCTTTTCTTGTTTTTGGAGGTGTTTTTAAGTTTTAAATAATGGGTTCTGATTATTGTTTGTGGGTTCTGATCTGGGTACTTTAACTTACACAATTGAGTGGGTTTGTGTTACTTAATTTCAAGCTTTGAGCTCTATGCTCCTCAAACATTTTAATGATTAAGGAAGATGGTTTGTTCAACAATATGCATGTTGCTTGTTGTTTGGCGTGGGGGATTTTCAGTGGCTCGTTATGTGCAACTCCGTGTGTCGTGTAGTTGTGATTATAACACGTGTTTTGGAGCTTAATAAATGACAAATATATGGTTATGTTGCACATAAAGTAGCTCGTACAGTGGGTGCAAACAATTTGTCGTGATTTTAAGCATCGCGACTTGTATAGATCACATTGTCTTTGATAATCTATGAACAACTTCAATTTGCCTGATTGAATCCAATGCATACATGTGTTTGTCAGAGTTTCTCAAGATACGGTGACACCTATTTTGAGGTATGTTCTCAATTTTTTGGGCTTCTGTCATGCACATGACTTTTGTGACAATATTATACTTGTGGTGTAGCATTATTTTAGGATTAACGCATGTTCTATCTCATGTTCCTGCATGTCAGTATAAGTGAGAAACATGTAATTTATCAATTGGGGAGAATTCATATCATTTTCGGGGACCCCGTGTATGGAAAGTGGGAGAAAGTTGTTTCTAAATTGAGTTGTTGTATGTGGATCTCACTGCAGTCGAAGCTCCTACACTTTTACAATCATGTACCTACTGAATTTTAGAAAATATTGTAATCGTATTGTCTTATTGATGGTTTGAGTTACAAGTCTCCCATACCAACCCAACCCATTCAATATGAATTTAAGTTTAAATATGAGAGGGGGTAGTTTTTTTTCATTTTGGATGAAGAAACCACCTCTTACTCCCTAATTTATGAATTTATATACAAAAGGAAGTTTTCTCCAATAATCTTATCTTTAAGAGCAAGAAATAAAAGAGAAAGTAATTTTTATGTTACTATTTGAGGATAAGAAGAAAAGGCTTGTATAGTCATTCTCACCATGAAACTCATCAAAATTTGGCCCTTGTATTATGCCAATTGAATCCTTCAGACTGTGATTGAGTTTAGATTAGTTTAGGGTGTCAAAGAAAAAGAAACATCATAGAATCAAGTCGGATTTAATTAACATCCATAGAGCACCTTTAAAGTCTACCTCATGCAGGTTCAAAGTTTGTATTTCTAAATTAGTATCAGGGCCTTCAGGCTTAATTTATGTCATTTCAAATACATGCATAGGATTGTGAAATGAACTCTTACAATAATTGTAGAAACTTCTTTGATTTATTGAAATCTTATGTTACTATTTTCGTCTGTTTTATGGATGAATAGAACTCGATGATAGCTTTCAAACCATATAAAGAACGTAAAATCAGTTAAGATTGAAAGAGTTATGACCATTTCAAATTCAACTAAGCCGTAAAATCAGTTAAGATTGAAAGAGTTATGACCATTTAAAATTCTACTAAACCGTAAAATCTTTAACGAAGAAGATGATGACCAGTGTTGAAGACGTTATTATCTCGGTACGTAATGTCTTAAAAGCATGTGTAAAGCTTGTTATGTATTGAGATTTGAGAATTGAGATCCTTTGCTAGGATTTTGTGTTAAACCCAATGATAATTTGAAAGTATCATTACACTCTAAAATTCATTATTTAGTTGTATTCAATTCAATTTTGATAAACCGTAAATGTAGTGCCTTGATTTTAGGATGGTCGTAAAAATATTCATTGTACTTTTAAAACTTGCAATAATATTTTAGTTACTAGATTTATGTCATTATATATATATATATATAATAATTATTATAAAGGAAATATATAAGATTTAAATTGAGTGCCATTTGCCAATTGCTATTAGAACAATACAGGTTATGTGGAAAGACAAGAGCCCGGGCTTCAAAATCCTCTGGCTATGGACCTTTGAAACTGCAGTTGGTACTACTAATTCTATATACTTCTACAATAATATCAATAATTATAAATAAAAAAATAACATCTTTTAATTTTTATTTGTTAAATTGATGAGCTGCAGTTCTGGTGACAAGCGTTGTTCGGACGAGGGTTAGAGACATGGATCAGTTTAGCAATGCCCAAGATCAACCACCCCAAGACCATGACAATACCTCCTCGTCAGAATCTTCTACTCAACAAATCGACAAATGTGTGTGTGTTTGTGAGAGAAATGAGTTTGTTCACCATGTGTTCAACAAATTGCTTGACATACCTTTTCTTGTTTTTGGAGGTGTTTTTAAGTTTTAAATAATGGGTTCTGATTATTGTTTGTGGGTTCTGATCTGGGTACTTTAACTTACACAATTGAGTGGGTTTGTGTTACTTAATTTCAAGCTTTGAGCTCTATGCTCCTCAAACATTTTAATGATTAAGGAAGATGGTTTGTTCAACAATATGCATGTTGCTTGTTGTTTGGCGTGGGGGATTTTCAGTGGCTCGTTATGTGCAACTCCGTGTGTCGTGTAGTTGTGATTATAACACGTGTTTTGGAGCTTAATAAATGACAAATATATGGTTATGTTGCACATAAAGTAGCTCGTACAGTGGGTGCAAACAATTTGTCGTGATTTTAAGCATCGCGACTTGTATAGATCACATTGTCTTTGATAATCTATGAACAACTTCAATTTGCCTGATTGAATCCAATGCATACATGTGTTTGTCAGAGTTTCTCAAGATACGGTGACACCTATTTTGAGGTATGTTCTCAATTTTTTGGGCTTCTGTCATGCACATGACTTTTGTGACAATATTATACTTGTGGTGTAGCATTATTTTAGGATTAACGCATGTTCTATCTCATGTTCCTGCATGTCAGTATAAGTGAGAAACATGTAATTTATCAATTGGGGAGAATTCATATCATTTTCGGGGACCCCGTGTATGGAAAGTGGGAGAAAGTTGTTTCTAAATTGAGTTGTTGTATGTGGATCTCACTGCAGTCGAAGCTCCTACACTTTTACAATCATGTACCTACTGAATTTTAGAAAATATTGTAATCGTATTGTCTTATTGATGGTTTGAGTTACAAGTCTCCCATACCAACCCAACCCATTCAATATGAATTTAAGTTTAAATATGAGAGGGGGTAGTTTTTTTTCATTTTGGATGAAGAAACCACCTCTTACTCCCTAATTTATGAATTTATATACAAAAGGAAGTTTTCTCCAATAATCTTATCTTTAAGAGCAAGAAATAAAAGAGCAAGTAATTTTTATGTTACTATTTGAGGATAAGAAGAAAAGGCTTGTATAGTCATTCTCACCATGAAACTCATCAAAATTTGGCCCTTGTATTATGCCAATAGAATCCTTCAGACTGTGATTGAGTTTAGATTAGTTTGGGGTGTCAAAGAAAAAGAAACATCATAGAATCAAGTCGGATTTAATTAACATCCATAGAGCACCTTTAAAGTCTACCTCATGCAGGTTCAAAGTTTGTATTTCTAAATTAGTATCAGGGCCTTCAGGCTTAATTTATGTCATTTCAAATACATGCATAGGACTGTGAAATGAACTCTTACAATAATTGTAGAAACTTCTTTGATTTATTGAAATCTTATGTTACTATTTTCGTCTGTTTTATGGATGAATAGAACTCGATGATAGCTTTCAAACCATATAAAGAACGTAAAATCAGTTAAGATTGAAAGAGTTATGACCATTTCAAATTCAACTAAACCGTAAAATCAGTTAAGATTGAAAGAGTTATGACCATTTAAAATTCTACTAAACCGTAAAATCTTTAACGAAGAAGATGATGACCAGTGTTGAAGACGTTATTATCTCGGTACGTAATGTCTTAAAAGCATGTGTAAAGCTTGTTATGTATTGAGATTTGAGAATTGAGATCCTTTGCTAGGATTTTGTGTTAAACCCAATGATAATTTGAAAGTATCATTACACTCTAAAATTCATTATTAGGTTGTATTCAATCCAATTTTAATAAACCGTAAATGTAGTGCCTTGATTTTAGAATGGTCGTAAAAATATTCATTGTATTTCTAAAACTTGCCATAATATTTTAGTGACTATATTTATGTCATTATATATATATAATAATAATTATAAAGGAAATATATAAGACTTAAATTGAGTGCCATTTGCCAATTGCTATTAGAACAATACAAGTTATGTGGAAAGACAAGTGCCCGGGCCTCAAAATCCTCTGGCTATGGACCCTTTGAAACTGCAGCTGGTACTACTAATTCTATATACTTCTACAATAATATCAATAATTATAAATAAAAAATAACATCTTTTAATTTTTATTTGTTAAATTGATGAGCTGCAGTTCTGGTGACAAACGTTGTTCGGACGAGGGTTAGAGACATGGATCAGTTTAGCAACGCCCAAGATCAACCACCCCAAGACCATGACAATACCTCCTCGTCAGAATCTTCTACTCAACAAATCGACAAATGTGTGTGTGTTTGTGAGAGATATGAGTTTGTTCACCATGTGTTCAACAAATTGCTTGACATACCTTTTATTATTTTTGGAGGTGTTTTTCAGTTTTAAATAATGGGTTTTGATTATTGTTTGTGGGTTCTCATCTGGGTACTTTAACTTACACAATTGAGTGGGTTTGTGTTACTTAATTTCAAGCTTTGAGCTCTATGCTCCTCAAACATTTTAATGATTAAGGAAGGTGGTTTGTTCAGCAATATGCATGTTGCTTGTTGTTTGGCGTGGGGAATTTTCAGTGGCTCGTTATGTGCAACTCCGTGTGTCGTGTAGTTGTGATTATAACACGTGTTTTCGAGCATAATAAATGACAAATTGATGGTTATGTTGCACATAAAGTAGCTCGTACAGTGGGTGCAAACAATTTGTCGTGATTTTAAGCATTGCGGCTTGTATAGATCACATTGTCTTTGATAATCTATGAACAACTTCAATTTGCCTGATTGAATCCAATGCATACATGTGTTTGTCAGAGTTTCTCAAGATACGGTGACACCTATTTCGAGGTATGTTCTCAATTTTTTGGGCTTCTGTCATGCACATGACTTTTGTGACAATATTATACTTGTGGTGTAGCATGATTTTAGGATTAACGCATGTTCTATCTCATGTTCCTGCATGTCAGTATAAGTGAGAAACATGTAATTTATCAATTTGGGAGAATTCATATCATTTTCGGGGACCCCGTGTATGGAAAGTGGGAGAAAGTTGTTTCTAAATTGAGTTGTTGTATGTGGATCTCACTGCAGTCGAAGCTCCTACACTTTTACAATCATGTACCTACTGAATTTTAGAAAATATTGTAATCGTATTGTCTTATTGATGGTTTGAGTTACAAGTCTCCCATACCAACCCAACCCATTCAATATGAATTTAAGTTTAAATATGAGAGGGGGTAGTTTTTTTTTCATTTTGGATGAAGAAACCACCTCTTATTCCCTAATTAATGAATTTATATACAAAAGGAAGTTTTCTCCAATAATCTTATCTTTAAGAGCAAGAAATAAAAGAGAAAGTAATTTTTATGTTACTATTTGAGGATAAGAAGAAAAGGCTTGTATAGTCATTCTCACAATGAAACTCATCAAAATTTGGCCCTTGTATTATGCCAATTGAATCCTTCAGACTGTGATTGAGTTTAGACTAGTTTGGGGTGTCAAAGATAAAGAAACATCATAGAATCAAGTCGGATTTAATTAACATCCATAGAGCACCTTTAAAGTCTACCTCATGCAGGTTCAACGTTTGTATTTCTAAATTAGTATCAGGGCCTTAAGGCTTAATTTATGTCATTTCAAATACATGCATAGGATTGTGAAATGAACTCTTACAATAATTGTAGAAACTTCTTTGATTTATTGAAATCTTGTGTTACTATTTTCGTCTGTTTTATGGATGAATAGAACTCGATGATAACTTTCAAACCATATAAAGAACGTAAAATCAGTTAATATTGAAAGAGTTATGACCATTTCAAATTCAACAAAATCGTAAAATCTTTAACGAAGAAGATGATGACCAGTGTTGATGACGTTATTATCTCGGTACGTAATGTCTTAAAAGCATGTATAAAGCTTGTTATATATTGAGATTTGAGAATTGAGATCCTTTGCTAGGATTTTGTGTTAAACTCAATGATAATTTGAAAGTATCATTACACTCTAAAATTCATTATTTAGTTGTATTCAATTCAATTTTGATAAACCGTAAATGTAGTGCCTTGATTTTAGGATGCTTGTAAAAATATTCATTGTACTTTTAAAACTTGCAATAATATTTTAGTTACTAGATTTATGTCATTATATATATATATAATAATTATTATAAAGGAAATATATAAGATTTAAATTGAGTGCCATTTGCCAATTGCTATTAGAACAATACAAGTTATGTGGAAAGACAAGAGCCCGGGCTTCAAAATCCTCTGGCTATAGACCTTTGAAACTGCAGTTGGTACTACTAATTCTATATACTTCTACAATAATATCAATAATTATAAATAAAAAAATAACATCTTTTAATTTTTATTTGTTAAATTGATGAGCTGCAGTTGTGGTGACAAGCGTTGTTCGGACGAGGGTTAGAGACATGGATCAGTTTAGCAACGGCCAAGATCAACCACCCCAAGACCATGACAATACCTCCTCGTCAGAATCTTCTACTCAACAAATCGACAAATGTGTGTGTGTTTGTGAGAGATATGAGTTTGTTCACCATGTGTTCAACAAATTGCTTGACATACCTTTTATTATTTTTGGAGGTGTTTTTCAGTTTTAAATAATGGGTTTTGATTATTGTTTGTGGGTTCTCATCTGGGTACTTTAACTTACACAATTGAGTGGGTTTGTGTTACTTAATTTCAAGCTTTGAGCTCTATGCTCCTCAAACATTTTAATGATTAAGGAAGGTGGTTTGTTCAGCAATATGCATGTTGCTTGTTGTTTGGCGTGGGGAATTTTCAGTGGCTCGTTATGTGCAACTCCGTGTGTCGTGTAGTTGTGATTATAACACGTGTTTTCGAGCATAATAAATGACAAATTGATGGTTATGTTGCACATAAAGTAGCTCGTACAGTGGGTGCAAACAATTTGTCGTGATTTTAAGCATTGCGGCTTGTATAGATCACATTGTCTTTGATAATCTATGAACAACTTCAATTTGCCTGATTGAATCCAATGCATACATGTGTTTGTCAGAGTTTCTCAAGATACGGTGACACCTATTTCGAGGTATGTTCTCAATTTTTTGGGCTTCTGTCATGCACATGACTTTTGTGACAATATTATACTTGTGGTGTAGCATGATTTTAGGATTAACGCATGTTCTATCTCATGTTCCTGCATGTCAGTATAAGTGAGAAACATGTAATTTATCAATTTGGGAGAATTCATATCATTTTCGGGGACCCCGTGTATGGAAAGTGGGAGAAAGTTGTTTCTAAATTGAGTTGTTGTATGTGGATCTCACTGCAGTCGAAGCTCCTACACTTTTACAATCATGTACCTACTGAATTTTAGAAAATATTGTAATCGTATTGTCTTATTGATGGTTTGAGTTACAAGTCTCCCATACCAACCCAACCCATTCAATATGAATTTAAGTTTAAATATGAGAGGGGGTAGTTTTTTTTTCATTTTGGATGAAGAAACCACCTCTTATTCCCTAATTAATGAATTTATATACAAAAGGAAGTTTTCTCCAATAATCTTATCTTTAAGAGCAAGAAATAAAAGAGAAAGTAATTTTTATGTTACTATTTGAGGATAAGTAGAAAAGGCTTGTATAGTCATTCTCACCATGAAACTCATCAAAATTTGGCCCTTGTATTATGCCAATTGAATCCTTCAGACTGTGATTGAGTTTAGATTAGTTTGGGGTGTCAAAGAAAAAGAAACATCATAGAATCAAGTCGGATTTAATTAACATCCATAGAGCACCATTAAAGTCTACCTCATGCAGGTTCAAAGTTTGTATTTCTAAATTAGTATCAGGGCCTTCAGGCTTAATTTATGTCATTTCAAATACATGCATAGGATTGTGAAATGAACTCTTACAATAATTGTAGAAACTTCTTTGATTTATTGAAATCTTATGTTACTATTTTCGTCTCTTTTATGGATGAATAGAACTCGATGATAGCTTTCAAACCATATAAAGAACGTAAAATCAGTTAAGATTGAAAGAGTTATGACCATTTCAAATTCAACTAAACCGTAAAATCAGTTAAGATTGAAAGAGTTATGATCATTTAAAATTCTACTAAACCGTAAAATCTTTAACGAAGAAGATGATGACCAGTGTTGAAGACGTTATTATCTCGGTACGTAATGTCTTAAAAGCATGTGTAAAGCTTGTTATGTATTGAGATTTGAGAATTGAGATCCTTTGCTAGGATTTTGTGTTAAACCCAATGATAATTTGAAAGTATCATTACACTCTAAAATTCATTATTAGGTTGTATTCAATCCAATTTTGATAAACCGTAAATGTAGTGCCTTGATTTTAGAATGGTCGTAAAAATATTCATTGTATTTCTAAAACTTGCCATAATATTTTAGTGACTATATTTATGTCATTATATATATATAATAATAATTATAAAGGAAATATATAAGATTTAAATTGAGTGCCATTTGCCAATTGCTATTAGAACAATACAAGTTATGTGGAAAGACAAGTGCCCGGGCCTCAAAATCCTCTGGCTATGGACCCTTTGAAACTGCAGCTGGTACTACTAATTCTATATACTTCTACAATAATATCAATAATTATAAATAAAAAAATAACATCTTTTAATTTTTATTTGTTAAATTGATGAGCTGCAGTTCTGGTGACAAGCGTTGTTCGGACGAGGGTTAGAGACATGGATCAGTTTAGCAACGCCCAAGATCAACCACCCCAAGACCATGACAATACCTCCTCGTCAGAATCTTCTACTCAACAAATCGACAAATGTGTGTGTGTTTGTGAGAGATATGAGTTTGTTCACCATGTGTTCAACAAATTGCTTGACATACCTTTTATTATTTTTGGAGGTGTTTTTCAGTTTTAAATAATGGGTTTTGATTATTGTTTGTGGGTTCTCATCTGGGTACTTTAACTTACACAATTGAGTGGGTTTGTGTTACTTAATTTCAAGCTTTGAGCTCTATGCTCCTCAAACATTTTAATGATTAAGGAAGGTGGTTTGTTCAGCAATATGCATGTTGCTTGTTGTTTGGCGTGGGGAATTTTCAGTGGCTCGTTATGTGCAACTCCGTGTGTCGTGTAGTTGTGATTATAACACGTGTTTTCGAGCATAATAAATGACAAATTGATGGTTATGTTGCACATAAAGTAGCTCGTACAGTGGGTGCAAACAATTTGTCGTGATTTTAAGCATTGCGGCTTGTATAGATCACATTGTCTTTGATAATCTATGAACAACTTCAATTTGCCTGATTGAATCCAATGCATACATGTGTTTGTCAGAGTTTCTCAAGATACGGTGACACCTATTTCGAGGTATGTTCTCAATTTTTTGGGCTTCTGTCATGCACATGACTTTTGTGACAATATTATACTTGTGGTGTAGCATGATTTTAGGATTAACGCATGTTCTATCTCATGTTCCTGCATGTCAGTATAAGTGAGAAACATGTAATTTATCAATTTGGGAGAATTCATATCATTTTCGGGGACCCCGTGTATGGAAAGTGGGAGAAAGTTGTTTCTAAATTGAGTTGTTGTATGTGGATCTCACTGCAGTCGAAGCTCCTACACTTTTACAATCATGTACCTACTGAATTTTAGAAAATATTGTAATCGTATTGTCTTATTGATGGTTTGAGTTACAAGTCTCACATACCAACCCAACCCATTCAATATGAATTTAAGTTTAAATATGAGAGGGGGTAGTTTTTTTTTCATTTTGGATGAAGAAACCACCTCTTATTCCCTAATTAATGAATTTATATACAAAAGGAAGTTTTCTCCAATAATCTTATCTTTAAGAGCAAGAAATAAAAGAGAAAGTAATTTTTATGTTACTATTTGAGGATAAGTAGAAAAGGCTTGTATAGTCATTCTCACCATGAAACTCATCAAAATTTGGCCCTTGTATTATGCCAATTGAATCCTTCAGACTGTGATTGAGTTTAGATTAGTTTGGGGTGTCAAAGAAAAAGAAACATCATAGAATCAAGTCGGATTTAATTAACATCCATAGAGCACCTTAAAAGTCTACCTCATGCAGGTTCAAAGTTTGTATTTCTAAATTAGTACCAGGGCCTTAAGGCTTAATTTATGTCATTTCAAATACATGCATAGGATTGTGAAATGAACTCTTACAATAATTGTGGAAACTTCTTTGATTTATTGAAATCTTGTGTTACTATTTTCGTCTGTTTTATGGATGAATAGAACTCGATGATAGCTTTCAAACCATATAAAGAACGTAAAATCAGTTAAGATTGAAAGAGTTATGACCATTTCAAATTCAACTAAACCGTAAAATCAGTTAAGATTGAAAGAGTTATGACCATTTCAAATTCTACTAAACCGTAAAATCTTTAACAAAGAAGATGATGACCAGTGTTGAAGACGTTATTATCTCGGTACGTAATGTCTTAAAAGCATGTGTAAAGCTTGTTATGTATTGAGATTTGAGAATTGAGATCCTTTGCTAGGATTTTGTGTTAAACCCAATGATAATTTGAAAGTATCATTACACTCTAAAATTCATTATTAGGTTGTATTCAATCCAATTTTGATAAACCGTAAATGTAGTGCCTTGATTTTAGAATGGTCGTAAAAATATTCATTGTATTTTTAAAACTTGCCATAATATTTTAGTGACTAGATTTATGTCATTATATATATATATATATATATATAATAATAATTATAAAGGAAATATATAAGATTTAAATTGAGTGCCATTTGCCAATTGCTATTAGAACAATAAAGTTATGTGGAAAGACAAGTGCCCGGGCCTCAAAATCCTCTGGCTATGGACCTTTGGAACTGCAGCTGGTACTACTAATTCTATATACTTCTACAATAATATCAATAATTATAAATAAAAAAATAACATCTTTTAATTTTTATTTGTTAAATTGATGAGCTGCAGTTCTGGTGACAAGTGTTGTTCAGACGAGAGCTAGAGACATGGATCAGTTCATCAACGCCCAAGATCAACCACCCCAAGATCATGACAATACCTCCTCGTCAGAATCTTCTACTCAACAAATCGACTAATGTGTGTGTGTTTGTGAGAGAAATGAGTTTGTTCACCATGTGTTCAACAAATTGCCTGACATACCTTTTCTTGTTTTTGGAGGTGTTTTTAAGTTTTAAATAATGGGTTCTGATTATTGTTTGTGGGTTCTCATCTGGGTACTTTAACTTACACAATTGAGTGGGTTTGTGTTACTTAATTTCAAGCTTTGAGCTCTATGCTCCTCAAACATTTTAATGATTAAGGAAGGTGGTTTGTTCAGCAATATGCATGTTGCTTGTTGTTTGGCGTGGGGGATTTTCAGTGGCTCGTTATGTGCAACTCCGTGTGTCGTGTAGTTGTGATTATAACACGTGTTTTGGAGCTTAATAAATGACAAATATATGGTTATGTTGCACATAAAGTAGCTCGTACAGTGGGTGCAAACAATTTGTCGTGATTTTAAGCATCGCGACTTGTATAGATCACATTGTCTTTGATAATCTATGAACAACTTCAATTTGCCTGATTGAATCCAATGCATACATGTGTTTGTCAGAGTTTCTCAAGATACGGTGACACCTATTTCGAGGTATGTTCTCAATTTTTTGGGCTTCTGTCATGCACATGACTTTTGTGACAATATTATACTTGTGGTGTAGCATGATTTTAGGATTAACGCATGTTCTATCTCATGTTCCTGCATGTCAGTATAAGTGAGAAACATGTAATTTATCAATTTGGGAGAATTCATATCATTTTCGGGGACCCCGTGTATGGAAAGTGGGAGAAAGTTGTTTCTAAATTGAGTTGTTGTATGTGGATCTCACTGCAGTCGAAGCTCCTACACTTTTACAATCATGTACCTACTGAATTTTAGAAAATATTGTAATCGTATTGTCTTATTGATGGTTTGAGTTACAAGTCTCCCATACCAACCCAACCCATTCAATATGAATTTAAGTTTAAATATGAGAGGGGGTAGTTTTTTTTTCATTTTGGATGAAGAAACCACCTATTATTCCCTAATTAATGAATTTATATACAAAAGGAAGTTTTCTCCAATAATCTTATCTTTAAGAGCAAGAAATAAAAGAGAAAGTAATTTTTATGTTACTATTTGAGGATAAGAAGAAAAGGCTTGTATAGTCATTCTCACCATGAAACTCATCAAAATTTGGCCCTTGTATTATGCCAATTGAATCCTTCAGACTGTGATTGAGTTTAGATTAGTTTGGGGTGTCAAATAAAAAGAAACATCATAGAATCAAGTCGGATTTAATTAACATCCATAGAGCACCTTTAAAGTCTACCTCATGCAGGTTCAAAGTTTGTATTTCTAAATTAGTATCAGGGCCTTAAGGCTTAATTTATGTCATTTCAAATACATGCATAGGATTGTGAAATGAACTCTTACAATAATTGTAGAAACTTCTTTGATTTATTGAAATCTTGTGTTACTATTTTCGTCTGTTTTATGGATGAATAGAACTCGATGATAGCTTTCAAACCATATAAAGAACGTAAAATCAGTTAAGATTGAAAGAGTTATGACCATTTCAAATTCAACTAAACCGTAAAATCAGTTAAGATTGAAAGAGTTATGACCATTTCAAATTCTACTAAACCGTAAAATCTTTAACGAAGAAGATGATGACCAGCGTTGAAGACGTTATTATCTCGGTACGTAATGTCTTAAAAGCATGTGTAAAGCTTGTTATGTATTGAGATTTGAGAATTGAGATCCTTTGCTAGGATTTTGTGTTAAACCCAATGATAATTTGAAAGTATCATTACACTCTAAAATTCATTATTAGGTTGTATTCAATCCAATTTTGATAAACCGTAAATGTAGTGCCTTGATTTTAGAATGGTCGTAAAAATATTCATTGTATTTTTAAAACTTGCCATAATATTTTAGTGACTAGATTTATGTCATTATATATATATATATAATAATAATTATAAAGGAAATATATAAGATTTAAATTGAGTGCCATTTGCCAATTGCTATTAGAACAATACAAGTTATGTGGAAAGACAAGAGTCCGGGCTTCAAAATCCTCTGGCTATGGACCTTTGAAACTGCAGTTGGTACTACTAATTCTATATACTTCTACAATAATATCAATAATTATAAATAAAAAAATAACATCTTTTAATTTTTATTTGTTAAATTGATGAGCTGCAGTTCTGGTGACAAGCGTTGTTCGGACGAGGGTTAGAGACATGGATCAGTTTAGCAACGCCCAAGATCAACCACCCCAAGACCATGACAATACCTCCTCGTCAGAATCTTCTACTCAACAAATCGACAAATGTGTGTGTGTTTGTGAGAGATATGAGTTTGTTCACCATGTGTTCAACAAATTGCTTGACATACCTTTTATTATTTTTGGAGGTGTTTTTCAGTTTTAAATAATGGGTTTTGATTATTGTTTGTGGGTTCTCATCTGGGTACTTTAACTTACACAATTGAGTGGGTTTGTGTTACTTAATTTCAAGCTTTGAGCTCTATGCTCCTCAAACATTTTAATGATTAAGGAAGGTGGTTTGTTCAGCAATATGCATGTTGCTTGTTGTTTGGCGTGGGGAATTTTCAGTGGCTCGTTATGTGCAACTCCGTGTGTCGTGTAGTTGTGATTATAACACGTGTTTTCGAGCATAATAAATGACAAATTGATGGTTATGTTGCACATAAAGTAGCTCGTACAGTGGGTGCAAACAATTTGTCGTGATTTTAAGCATTGCGGCTTGTATAGATCACATTGTCTTTGATAATCTATGAACAACTTCAATTTGCCTGATTGAATCCAATGCATACATGTGTTTGTCAGAGTTTCTCAAGATACGGTGACACCTATTTCGAGGTATGTTCTCAATTTTTTGGGCTTCTGTCATGCACATGACTTTTGTGACAATATTATACTTGTGGTGTAGCATGATTTTAGGATTAACGCATGTTCTATCTCATGTTCCTGCATGTCAGTATAAGTGAGAAACATGTAATTTATCAATTTGGGAGAATTCATATCATTTTCGGGGACCCCGTGTATGGAAAGTGGGAGAAAGTTGTTTCTAAATTGAGTTGTTGTATGTGGATCTCACTGCAGTCGAAGCTCCTACACTTTTACAATCATGTACCTACTGAATTTTAGAAAATATTGTAATCGTATTGTCTTATTGATGGTTTGAGTTACAAGTCTCCCATACCAACCCAACCCATTCAATATGAATTTAAGTTTAAATATGAGAGGGGGTAGTTTTTTTTTTCATTTTGGATGAAGAAACCACCTCTTATTCCCTAATTAATGAATTTATATACAAAAGGAAGTTTTCTCCAATAATCTTATCTTTAAGAGCAAGAAATAAAAGAGAAAGTAATTTTTATGTTACTATTTGAGGATAAGAAGAAAAGGCTTGTATAGTCATTCTCACAATGAAACTCATCAAAATTTGGCCCTTGTATTATGCCAATTGAATCCTTCAGACTGTGATTGAGTTTAGACTAGTTTGGGGTGTCAAAGATAAAGAAACATCATAGAATCAAGTCGGATTTAATTAACATCCATAGAGCACCTTTAAAGTCTACCTCTTGCAGGTTCAACGTTTGTATTTCTAAATTAGTATCAGGGCCTTAAGGCTTAATTTATGTCATTTCAAATACATGCATAGGATTGTGAAATGAACTCTTACAATAATTGTAGAAACTTCTTTGATTTATTGAAATCTTGTGTTACTATTTTCGTCTGTTTTATGGATGAATAGAACTCGATGATAACTTTCAAACCATATAAAGAACGTAAAATCAGTTAAGATTGAAAGAGTTATGACCATTTCAAATTCAACAAAATCGTAAAATCTTTAACGAAGAAGATGATGACCAGTGTTGATGACGTTATTATCTCGGTACGTAATGTCTTAAAAGCATGTATAAAGCTTGTTATATATTGAGATTTGAGAATTGAGATCCTTTGCTAGGATTTTGTGTTAAACTCAATGATAATTTGAAAGTATCATTACACTCTAAAATTCATTATTTAGTTGTATTCAATTCAATTTTGATAAACCGTAAATGTAGTGCCTTGATTTTAGGATGCTTGTAAAAATATTCATTGTACTTTTAAAACTTGCAATAATATTTTAGTTACTAGATTTATGTCATTATATATATATATATAATAATTATTATAAAGGAAATATATATAAGATTTAAATTGAGTGCCATTTGCCAATTGCTATTAGAACAATACAAGTTATGTGGAAAGACAAGTGCCCGGGCCTCAAAATCCTCTGGCTATGGACCCTTTGAAACTGCAGCTGGTACTACTAATTCTATATACTTCTACAATAATATCAATAATTATAAATAAAAAAATAACATCTTTTAATTTTTATTTGTTAAATTGATGAGCTGCAGTTCTGGTGACAAGCGTTGTTCGGACGAGGGTTAGAGACATGGATCAGTTTAGCAACGCCCAAGATCAACCACCCCAAGACCATGACAATACCTCCTCGTCAGAATCTTCTACTCAACAAATCGACAAATGTGTGTGTGTTTGTGAGAGATATGAGTTTGTTCACCATGTGTTCAACAAATTGCTTGACATACCTTTTATTATTTTTTGAGGTGTTTTTCAGTTTTAAATAATGGGTTTTGATTATTGTTTGTGGGTTCTCATCTGGGTACTTTAACTTACACAATTGAGTGGGTTTGTGTTACTTAATTTCAAGCTTTGAGCTCTATGCTCCTCAAACATTTTAATGATTAAGGAAGGTGGTTTGTTCAGCAATATGCATGTTGCTTGTTGTTTGGCGTGGGGAATTTTCAGTGGCTCGTTATGTGCAACTCCGTGTGTCGTGTAGTTGTGATTATAACACGTGTTTTCGAGCATAATAAATGACAAATTGATGGTTATGTTGCACATAAAGTAGCTCGTACAGTGGGTGCAAACAATTTGTCGTGATTTTAAGCATTGCGGCTTGTATAGATCACATTGTCTTTGATAATCTATGAACAACTTCAATTTGCCTGATTGAATCCAATGCATACATGTGTTTGTCAGAGTTTCTCAAGATACGGTGACACCTATTTCGAGGTATGTTCTCAATTTTTTGGGCTTCTGTCATGCACATGACTTTTGTGACAATATTATACTTGTGGTGTAGCATGATTTTAGGATTAACGCATGTTCTATCTCATGTTCCTGCATGTCAGTATAAGTGAGAAACATGTAATTTATCAATTTGGGAGAATTCATATCATTTTCGGGGACCCCGTGTATGGAAAGTGGGAGAAAGTTGTTTCTAAATTGAGTTGTTGTATGTGGATCTCACTGCAGTCGAAGCTCCTACACTTTTACAATCATGTACCTACTGAATTTTAGAAAATATTGTAATCGTATTGTCTTATTGATGGTTTGAGTTACAAGTCTCCCATACCAACCCAACCCATTCAATATGAATTTAAGTTTAAATATGAGAGGGGGTAGTTTTTTTTTCATTTTGGATGAAGAAACCACCTCTTATTCCCTAATTAATGAATTTATATACAAAAGGAAGTTTTCTCCAATAATCTTATCTTTAAGAGCAAGAAATAAAAGAGAAAGTAATTTTTATGTTACTATTTGAGGATAAGTAGAAAAGGCTTGTATAGTCATTCTCACCATGAAACTCATCAAAATTTGGCCCTTGTATTATGCCAATTGAATCCTTCAGACCGTGATTGAGTTTAGATTAGTTGGTGGTGTCAAAGAAAAAGAAACATCATAGAATCAAGTCGGATTTAATTAACATCCATAGAGCACCTTTAGAGTCTACCTCATGCAGGTTCAAAGTTTGTATTTCTAAATTAGTATCAGGGCCTTAAGGCTTAATTTATGTCATTTCAAATACATGCATAGGATTGTGAAATGAACTCTTACAATAATTGTGGAAACTTCTTTGATTTATTGAAATCTTGTGTTACTATTTTCGTCTGTTTTATGGATGAATAGAACTCGATGATAGCTTTCAAACCATATAAAGAACGTAAAATCAGTTAAGATTGAAAGAGTTATGACCATTTCAAATTCAACTAAACCGTAAAATCAGTTAAGATTGAAAGAGTTATGACCATTTCAAATTCTACTAAACCGTAAAATCTTTAACGAAGAAGATGATGACCAGTGTTGAAGACGTTATTATCTCAGTACGTAATGTCTTAAAAGCATGTGTAAAGCTTGTTATGTATTGAGATTTGAGAATTGAGATCCTTTGCTAGGATTTTGTGTTAAACCCAATGATAATTTGAAAGTATCATTACACTCTAAAATTCATTATTAGGTTGTATTCAATCCAATTTTGATAAACCGTAAATGTAGTGCCTTGATTTTAGAATGGTCGTAAAAATATTCATTGTATTTTTAAAACTTGCCATAATATTTTTGTGACTAGATTTATGTCATTATATATATATATATAATAATAATTATAAAGGAAATATATAAAATTTAAATTGAGTGCCATTTGCCAATTGCTATTAGAACAATAAAGTTATGTGGAAAGACAAGTGCCCGGGCCTCAAAATCCTCTGGCTATGGACCTTTGGAACTGCAGCTGGTACTACTAATTCTATATACTTCTACAATAATATCAATAATTATAAATAAAAAAATAACATCTTTTAATTTTTATTTGTTAAATTGATGAGCTGCAGTTCTGGTGACAAGTGTTGTTCAGACGAGAGCTAGAGACATGGATCAGTTCATCAACGCCCAAGATCAACCACCCCAAGATCATGACAATACCTCCTCGTCAGAATCTTATACTCAACAAATCGACTAATGTGTGTGTGTTTGTGAGAGAAATGAGTTTGTTCACCATGTGTTCAACAAATTGCCTGACATACCTTTTCTTGTTTTTGGAGGTGTTTTTAAGTTTTAAATAATGGGTTCTGATTATTGTTTGTGGGTTCTCATCTGGGTACTTTAACTTACACAATTGAGTGGGTTTGTGTTACTTAATTTCAAGCTTTGAGCTCTATGCTCCTCAAACATTTTAATGATTAAGGAAGGTGGTTTGTTCAGCAATATGCATGTTGCTTGTTGTTTGGCGTGGGGGATTTTCAGTGGCTCGTTATGTGCAACTCCGTGTGTCGTGTAGTTGTGATTATAACACGTGTTTTGGAGCTTAATAAATGACAAATATATGGTTATGTTGCACATAAAGTAGCTCGTACAGTGGGTGCAAACAATTTGTCGTGATTTTAAGCATCGCGACTTGTATAGATCACATTGTCTTTGATAATCTATGAACAACTTCAATTTGCCTGATTGAATCCAATGCATACATGTGTTTGTCAGAGTTTCTCAAGATACGGTGACACCTATTTCGAGGTATGTTCTCAATTTTTTGGGCTTCTGTCATGCACATGACTTTTGTGACAATATTATACTTGTGGTGTAGCATGATTTTAGGATTAACGCATGTTCTATCTCATGTTCCTGCATGTCAGTATAAGTGAGAAACATGTAATTTATCAATTTGGGAGAATTCATATCATTTTCGGGGACCCCGTGTATGGAAAGTGGGGGAAAGTTGTTTCTAAATTGAGTTGTTGTATGTGGATCTCACTGCAGTCGAAGCTCCTACACTTTTACAATCATGTACCTACTGAATTTTAGAAAATATTGTAATCGTATTGTCTTATTGATGGTTTGAGTTACAAGTCTCCCATACCAACCTAACCCATTCAATATGAATTTAAGTTTAAATATGAGAGGGGGTAGTTTTTTTTTCATTTTGGATGAAGAAACCACCTCTTATTCCCTAATTAATGAATTTATATACAAAAGGAAGTTTTCTCCAATAATCTTATCTTTAAGAGCAAAAAATAAAAGAGAAAGTAATTTTTATGTTACTATTTGAGGATAAGAAGAAAAGGCTTGTATAGTCATTCTCACCATGAAACTCATCAAAATTTGGCCCTTGTATTATGCCAATTGAATCCTTCAGACTGTGATTGAGTTTAGATTAGTTTGGGGTGTCAAACAAAAAGAAACATCATAGAATCAAGTCGGATTTAATTAACATCCATAGAGCACCTTTAAAGTCTACCTCATGCAGGTTCAAAGTTTGTATTTCTAAATTAGTATCAGGGCCTTAAGGCTTAATTTATGTCATTTCAAATACATGCATAGGATTGTGAAATGAACTCTTACAATAATTGTGGAAACTTCTTTGATTTATTGAAATCTTGTGTTACTATTTTCGTCTGTTTTATGGATGAATAGAACTCGATGATAGCTTTCAAACCATATAAAGAACGTAAAATCAGTTAAGATTGAAAGAGTTATGACCATTTCAAATTCAACTAAACCGTAAAATCAGTTAAGATTGAAAGAGTTATGACCATTTCAAATTCTACTAAACCGTAAAATCTTTAACGAAGAAGATGATGACCAGTGTTGAAGACGTTATTATCTCGGTACGTAATGTCTTAAAAGCATGTGTAAAGCTTGTTATGTATTGAGATTTGAGAATTGAGATCCTTTGCTAGGATTTTGTGTTAAACCCAATGATAATTTGAAAGTATCATTACACTCTAAAATTCATTATTAGGTTGTATTCAATCCAATTTTGATAAACCGTAAATGTAGTGCCTTGATTTTAGAATGGTCGTAAAAATATTCATTGTATTTTTAAAACTTGCCATAATATTTTAGTGACTAGATTTATGTCATTATATATATATATATATATATATAATAATAATTATAAAGGAAATATATAAGATTTAAATTGAGTGCCATTTGCCAATTGCTATTAGAACAATAAAGTTATGTGGAAAGACAAGTGCCCGGGCCTCAAAATCCTCTGGCTATGGACCTTTGGAACTGCAGCTGGTACTACTAATTCTATATACTTCTACAATAATATCAATAATTATAAATAAAAAAATAACATCTTTTAAGTTTTATTTGTTAAATTGATGAGCTGCAGTTCTGGTGACAAGTGTTGTTCAGACGAGAGCTAGAGACATGGATCAGTTCATCAACGCCCAAGATCAACCACCCCAAGATCATGACAATACCTCCTCGTCAGAATCTTCTACTCAACAAATCGACTAATGTGTGTGTGTTTGTGAGAGAAATGAGTTTGTTCACCATGTGTTCAACAAATTGCCTGACATACCTTTTCTTGTTTTTGGAGGTGTTTTTAAGTTTTAAATAATGGGTTCTGATTATTGTTTGTGGGTTCTCATCTGGGTACTTTAACTTACACAATTGAGTGGGTTTGTGTTACTTAATTTCAAGCTTTGAGCTCTATGCTCCTCAAACATTTTAATGATTAAGGAAGGTGGTTTGTTCAGCAATATGCATGTTGCTTGTTGTTTGGCGTGGGGGATTTTCAGTGGCTCGTTATGTGCAACTCCGTGTGTCGTGTAGTTGTGATTATAACACGTGTTTTGGAGCTTAATAAATGACAAATATATGGTTATGTTGCACATAAAGTAGCTCGTACAGTGGGTGCAAACAATTTGTCGTGATTTTAAGCATCGCGACTTGTATAGATCACATTGTCTTTGATAATCTATGAACAACTTCAATTTGCCTGATTGAATCCAATGCATACATGTGTTTGTCAGAGTTTCTCAAGATACGGTGACACCTATTTCGAGGTATGTTCTCAATTTTTTGGGCTTCTGTCATGCACATGACTTTTGTGACAATATTATACTTGTGGTGTAGCATGATTTTAGGATTAACGCATGTTCTATCTCATGTTCCTGCATGTCAGTATAAGTGAGAAACATGTAATTTATCAATTTGGGAGAATTCATATCATTTTCGGGGACCCCGTGTATGGAAAGTGGGAGAAAGTTGTTTCTAAATTGAGTTGTTGTATGTGGATCTCACTGCAGTCGAAGCTCCTACACTTTTACAATCATGTACCTACTGAATTTTAGAAAATATTGTAATCGTATTGTCTTATTGATGGTTTGAGTTACAAGTCTCCCATACCAACCTAACCCATTCAATATGAATTTAAGTTTAAATATGAGAGGGGGTAGTTTTTTTTTCATTTTGGATGAAGAAACCACCTCTTATTCCCTAATTAATGAATTTATATACAAAAGGAAGTTTTCTCCAATAATCTTATCTTTAAGAGCAAGAAATAAAAGAGAAAGTAATTTTTATGTTACTATTTGAGGATAAGAAGAAAAGGCTTGTATAGTCATTCTCACCATGAAACTCATCAAAATTTGGCCCTTGTATTATGCCAATTGAATCCTTCAGACTGTGATTGAGTTTAGATTAGTTTGGGGTGTCAAAGAAAAAGAAACATCATAGAATCAAGTCGGATTTAATTAACATCCATAGAGCACCTTTAAAGTCTACCTCATGCAGGTTCAAAGTTTGTATTTCTAAATTAGTATCAGGGCCTTAAGGCTTAATTTATGTCATTTCAAATATATGCATAGGATTGTGAAATGAACTCTTACAATAATTGTGGAAACTTCTTTGATTTATTGAAATCTTGTGTTACTATTTTCGTCTGTTTTATGGATGAATAGAACTCGATGATAGCTTTCAAACCATATAAAGAACGTAAAATAAGTTAAGATTGAAAGAGTTATGACCATTTCAAATTCAACTAAACCGTAAAATCAGTTAAGATTGAAAGAGTTATGACCATTTCAAATTCTACTAAACCGTAAAATCTTTAACGAAGAAGATGATGACCAGTGTTGAAGACGTTATTATCTCGGTACGTAATGTCTTAAAAGCATGTGTAAAGCTTGTTATGTATTGAGATTTGAGAATTGAGATCCTTTGCTAGGATTTTGTGTTAAACCCAATGATAATTTGAAAGTATCATTACACTCTAAAATTCATTATTAGGTTGTATTCAATCCAATTTTGATAAACCGTAAATGTAGTGCCTTGATTTTAGAATGGTCGTAAAAATATTCATTGTATTTTTAAAACTTGCCATAATATTTTAGTGACTAGATTTATGTCATTATATATATATATATATATATATATATATAATAATAATTATAAAGGAAATATATAAGATTTAAATTGAGTGCCATTTGCCAATTGCTATTAGAACAATAAAGTTATGTGGAAAGACAAGTGCCCGGGCCTCAAAATCCTCTGGCTATGGACCTTTGGAACTGCATCTGGTACTACTAATTCTATATACTTCTACAATAATATCAATAATTATAAATAAAAAAATAACATCTTTTAAGTTTTATTTGTTAAATTGATGAGCTGCAGTTCTGGTGACAAGTGTTGTTCAGACGAGAGCTAGAGACATGGATCAGTTCATCAACGCCGAAGATCAACCACCCCAAGATCATGACAATACCTCCTCGTCAGAATCTTCTACTCAACAAATCGACTAATGTGTGTGTGTTTGTGAGAGAAATGAGTTTGTTCACCATGTGTTCAACAAATTGCCTGACATACCTTTCCTTGTTTTTGGAGGTGTTTTTAAGTTTTAAATAATGGGTTCTGATTATTGTTTGTGGGTTCTCATCTGGGTACTTTAACTTACACAATTGAGTGGGTTTGTGTTACTTAATTTCAAGCTTTGAGCTCTATGCTCCTCAAACATTTTAATGATTAAGGAAGGTGGTTTGTTCAGCAATATGCATGTTGCTTGTTGTTTGGCGTGGGGGATTTTCAGTGGCTCGTTATGTGCAACTCCGTGTGTCGTGTAGTTGTGATTATAACACGTGTTTTGGAGCTTAATAAATGACAAATATATGGTTATGTTGCACATAAAGTAGCTCGTACAGTGGGTGCAAACAATTTGTCGTGATTTTAAGCATCGCGACTTGTATAGATCACATTGTCTTTGATAATCTATGAACAACTTCAATTTGCCTGATTGAATCCAATGCATACATGTGTTTGTCAGAGTTTCTCAAGATACGGTGACACCTATTTCGAGGTATGTTCTCAATTTTGTGGGCTTCTGTCATGCACATGACTTTTGTGACAATATTATACTTGTGGTGTAGCATGATTTTAGGATTAACGCATGTTCTATCTCATGTTCCTGC
Organism: Linaria vulgaris; assembly: GCA_948329865.1. Classification (NCBI taxonomy): domain Eukaryota; kingdom Viridiplantae; phylum Streptophyta; class Magnoliopsida; order Lamiales; family Plantaginaceae; genus Linaria; species Linaria vulgaris. The sequence goes on from OX415253.1 coordinate 84,448,173, forward strand.
ATGTCAGTATAAGTGAGAAACATGTAATTTATCAATTTGGGAGAATTCATATCATTTTCGGGGACCCCGTGTATGGAAAGTGAGAGAAAGTTGTTTCTAAATTGAGTTGTTGTATGTGGATCTCACTGCAGTCGAAGCTCCTACACTTTTACAATCATGTACCTACTGAATTTTAGAAAATATTGTAATCGTATTGTCTTATTGATGGTTTGAGTTACAAGTCTCCCATACCAACCTAACCCATTCAATATGAATTTAAGTTTAAATATGAGAGGGGGTAGTTTTTTTTTCATTTTGGATGAAGAAACCACCTCTTATTCCCTAATTAATGAATTTATATACAAAAGGAAGTTTTCTCCAATAATCTTATCTTTAAGAGCAAGAAATAAAAGAGAAAGTAATTTTTATGTTACTATTTGAGGATAAGAAGAAAAGGCTTGTATAGTCATTCTCACCATGAAACTCATCAAAATTTGGCCCTTGTATTATGCCAATTGAATCCTTCAGACTGTGATTGAGTTTAGATTAGTTTGGGGTGTCAAAGAAAAAGAAACATCATAGAATCAAGTCGGATTTAATTAACATCCATAGAGCACCTTTAAAGTCTACCTCATGCAGGTTCAAAGTTTGTATTTCTAAATTAGTATCAGGGCCTTAAGGCTTAATTTATGTCATTTCAAATACATGCATAGGATTGTGAAATGAACTCTTACAATAATTGTGGAAACTTCTTTGATTTATTGAAATCTTGTGTTACTATTTTCGTCTGTTTTATGGATGAATAGAACTCGATGATAGCTTTCAAACCATATAAAGAACGTAAAATCAGTTAAGATTGAAAGAGTTATGACCATTTCAAATTCAACTAAACCGTAAAATCAGTTAAGATTGAAAGAGTTATGACCATTTCAAATTCTACTAAACCGTAAAATCTTTAACGAAGAAGATGATGACCAGTGTTGAAGACGTTATTATCTCGGTACGTAATGTCTTAAAAGCATGTGTAAAGCTTGTTATGTATTGAGATTTGAGAATTGAGATCCTTTGCTAGGATTTTGTGTTAAACCCAATGATAATTTGAAAGTATCATTACACTCTAAAATTCATTATTAGGTTGTATTCAATCCAATTTTGATAAACCGTAAATGTAGTGCCTTGATTTTAGAATGGTCGTAAAAATATTCATTGTATTTTTAAAACTTGCCATAATATTTTAGTGACTAGATTTATGTCATTATATATATATATATATATATATATAATAATAATTATAAAGGAAATATATAAGATTTAAATTGAGTGCCATTTGCCAATTGCTATTAGAACAATAAAGTTATGTGGAAAGACAAGTGCCCGGGCCTCAAAATCCTCTGGCTATGGACCTTTGGAACTGCATCTGGTACTACTAATTCTATATACTTCTACAATAATATCAATAATTATAAATAAAAAAATAACATCTTTTAAGTTTTATTTGTTAAATTGATGAGCTGCAGTTCTGGTGACAAGTGTTGTTCAGACGAGAGCTAGAGACATGGATCAGTTCATCAACGCCCAAGATCAACCACCCCAAGATCATGACAATACCTCCTCGTCAGAATCTTCTACTCAACAAATCGACTAATGTGTGTGTGTTTGTGAGAGAAATGAGTTTGTTCACCATGTGTTCAACAAATTGCCTGACATACCTTTTCTTGTTTTTGGAGGTGTTTTTAAGTTTTAAATAATGGGTTCTGATTATTGTTTGTGGGTTCTCATCTGGGTACTTTAACTTACACAATTGAGTGGGTTTGTGTTACTTAATTTCAAGCTTTGAGCTCTATGCTCCTCAAACATTTTAATGATTAAGGAAGGTGGTTTGTTCAGCAATATGCATGTTGCTTGTTGTTTGGCGTAGGGGATTTTCAGTGGCTCGTTATGTGCAACTCCGTGTGTCGTGTAGTTGTGATTATAACACGTGTTTTGGAGCTTAATAAATGACAAATATATGGTTATGTTGCACATAAAGTAGCTCGTACAGTGGGTGCAAACAATTTGTCGTGATTTTAAGCATCGCGACTTGTATAGATCACATTGTCTTTGATAATCTATGAACAACTTCAATTTGCCTGATTGAATCCAATGCATACATGTGTTTGTCAGAGTTTCTCAAGATACGGTGACACCTATTTCGAGGTATGTTCTCAATTTTGTGGGCTTCTGTCATGCACATGACTTTTGTGACAATATTATACTTGTGGTGTAGCATGATTTTAGGATTAACGCATGTTCTATCTCATGTTCCTGCATGTCAGTATAAGTGAGAAACATGTAATTTATCAATTTGGGAGAATTCATATCATTTTCGGGGACCCCGTGTATGGAAAGTGGGAGAAAGTTGTTTCTAAATTGAGTTGTATCACTGCAGTCGAAGCTCCTACACTTTTACAATCATGTACCTACTGAATTTTAGAAAATATTGTAATCGTATTGTCTTATTGATGGTTTGAGTTACAAGTCTCCCATACCAACCTAACCCATTCAATATGAATTTAAGTTTAAATATGAGAGGGGGTAGTTTTTTTTTCATTTTGGATGAAGAAACCACCTCTTATTCCCTAATTAATGAATTTATATACAAAAGGAAGTTTTCTCCAATAATCTTATCTTTAAGAGCAAAAAATAAAAGAGAAAGTAATTTTTATGTTACTATTTGAGGATAAGAAGAAAAGGCTTGTATAGTCATTCTCACCATGAAACTCATCAAAATTTGGCCCTTGTATTATGCCAATTGAATCCTTCAGACTGTGATTGAGTTTAGATTAGTTTGGGGTGTCAAACAAAAAGAAACATCATAGAATCAAGTCGGATTTAATTAACATCCATAGAGCACCTTTAAAGTCTACCTCATGCAGGTTCAAAGTTTGTATTTCTAAATTAGTATCAGGGCCTTAAGGCTTAATTTATGTCATTTCAAATACATGCATAGGATTGTGAAATGAACTCTTACAATAATTGTGGAAACTTCTTTGATTTATTGAAATCTTGTGTTACTATTTTCGTCTGTTTTATGGATGAATAGAACTCGATGATAGCTTTCAAACCATATAAAGAACGTAAAATCAGTTAAGATTGAAAGAGTTATGACCATTTCAAATTCAACTAAACCGTAAAATCAGTTAAGATTGAAAGAGTTATGACCATTTCAAATTCTACTAAACCGTAAAATCTTTAACGAAGAAGATGATGACCAGTGTTGAAGACGTTATTATCTCGGTACGTAATGTCTTAAAAGCATGTGTAAAGCTTGTTATGTATTGAGATTTGAGAATTGAGATCCTTTGCTAGGATTTTGTGTTAAACCCAATGATAATTTGAAAGTATCATTACACTCTAAAATTCATTATTAGGTTGTATTCAATCCAATTTTGATAAACCGTAAATGTAGTGCCTTGATTTTAGAATGGTCGTAAAAATATTCATTGTATTTTTAAAACTTGCCATAATATTTTAGTGACTAGATTTATGTCATTATATATATATATATATATATATATATAATAATAATTATAAAGGAAATATATAAGATTTAAATTGAGTGCCATTTGCCAATTGCTATTAGAACAATAAAGTTATGTGGAAAGACAAGTGCCCGGGCCTCAAAATCCTCTGGCTATGGACCTTTGGAACTGCATCTGGTACTACTAATTCTATATACTTCTACAATAATATCAATAATTATAAATAAAAAAATAACATCTTTTAAGTTTTATTTGTTAAATTGATGAGCTGCAGTTCTGGTGACAAGTGTTGTTCAGACGAGAGCTAGAGACATGGATCAGTTCATCAACGCCCAAGATCAACCACCCCAAGATCATGACAATACCTCCTCGTCAGAATCTTCTACTCAACAAATCGACTAATGTGTGTGTGTTTGTGAGAGAAATGAGTTTGTTCACCATGTGTTCAACAAATTGCCTGACATACCTTTTCTTGTTTTTGGAGGTGTTTTTAAGTTTTAAATAATGGGTTCTGATTATTGTTTGTGGGTTCTCATCTGGGTACTTTAACTTACACAATTGAGTGGGTTTGTGTTACTTAATTTCAAGCTTTGAGCTCTATGCTCCTCAAACATTTTAATGATTAAGGAAGGTGGTTTGTTCAGCAATATGCATGTTGCTTGTTGTTTGGCGTGGGGGATTTTCAGTGGCTCGTTATGTGCAACTCCGTGTGTCGTGTAGTTGTGATTATAACACGTGTTTTGGAGCTTAATAAATGACAAATATATGGTTATGTTGCACATAAAGTAGCTCGTACAGTGGGTGCAAACAATTTGTCGTGATTTTAAGCATCGCGACTTGTATAGATCACATTGTCTTTGATAATCTATGAACAATTTCAACTTGCCTGATTGAATCCAATGCATACATGTGTTTGTCAGAGTTTCTCAAGATACGGTGACACCTATTTCGAGGTATGTTCTCAATTTTGTGGGCTTCTGTCATGCACATGACTTTTGTGACAATATTATACTTGTGGTGTAGCATGATTTTAGGATTAACGCATGTTCTATCTCATGTTCCTGCATGTCAGTATAAGTGAGAAACATGTAATTTATCAATTTGGGAGAATTCATATCATTTTCGGGGACCCCGTGTATGGAAAGTGGGAGAAAGTTGTTTCTAAATTGAGTTGTATCACTGCAGTCGAAGCTCCTACACTTTTACAATCATGTACCTACTGAATTTTAGAAAATATTGTAATCGTATTGTCTTATTGATGGTTTGAGTTACAAGTCTCCCATACCAACCTAACCCATTCAATATGAATTTAAGTTTAAATATGAGAGGGGGTAGTTTTTTTTTCATTTTGGATGAAGAAACCACCTCTTATTCCCTAATTAATGAATTTATATACAAAAGGAAGTTTTCTCCAATAATCTTATCTTTAAGAGCAAGAAATAAAAGAGAAAGTAATTTTTATGTTACTATTTGAGGATAAGAAGAAAAGGCTTGTATAGTCATTCTCACCATGAAACTCATCAAAATTTGGCCCTTGTATTATGCCAATTGAATCCTTCAGACTGTGATTGAGTTTAGATTAGTTTGGGGTGTCAAAGAAAAAGAAACATCATAGAATCAAGTCGGATTTAATTAACATCCATAGAGCACCTTTAAAGTCTACCTCATGCAGGTTCAAAGTTTGTATTTCTAAATTAGTATCAGGGCCTTAAGGCTTAATTTATGTCATTTCAAATACATGCATAGGATTGTGAAATGAACTCTTACAATAATTGTGGAAACTTCTTTGATTTATTGAAATCTTGTGTTACTATTTTCGTCTGTTTTATGGATGAATAGAACTCGATGATAGCTTTCAAACCATATAAAGAACGTAAAATCAGTTAAGATTGAAAGAGTTATGACCATTTCAAATTCAACTAAACCGTAAAATCAGTTAAGATTGAAAGAGTTATGACCATTTCAAATTCTACTAAACCGTAAAATCTTTAACGAAGAAGATGATGACCAGTGTTGAAGACGTTATTATCTCGGTACGTAATGTCTTAAAAGCATGTGTAAAGCTTGTTATGTATTGAGATTTGAGAATTGAGATTCTTTGCTAGGATTTTGTGTTAAACCCAATGATAATTTGAAAGTATCATTACACTCTAAAATTCATTATTAGGTTGTATTCAATCCAATTTTGATAAACCGTAAATGTAGTGCCTTGATTTTAGAATGGTCGTAAAAATATTCATTGTATTTTTAAAACTTGCCATAATATTTTAGTGACTAGATTTATGTCATTATATATATATATATATATATATAATAATAATTATAAAGGAAATATATAAGATTTAAATTGAGTGCCATTTGCCAATTGCTATTAGAACAATAAAGTTATGTGGAAAGACAAGTGCCCGGGCCTCAAAATCCTCTGGCTATGGACCTTTGGAACTGCATCTGGTACTACTAATTCTATATACTTCTACAATAATATCAATAATTATAAATAAAAAAATAACATCTTTTAAGTTTTATTTGTTAAATTGATGAGCTGCAGTTCTGGTGACAAGTGTTGTTCAGACGAGAGCTAGAGACATGGATCAGTTCATCAACGCCCAAGATCAACCACCCCAAGATCATGACAATACCTCCTCGTCAGAATCTTCTACTCAACAAATCGACTAATGTGTGTGTGTTTGTGAGAGAAATGAGTTTGTTCACCATGTGTTCAACAAATTGCCTGACATACCTTTTCTTGTTTTTGGAGGTGTTTTTAAGTTTTAAATAATGGGTTCTGATTATTGTTTGTGGGTTCTCATCTGGGTACTTTAACTTACACAATTGAGTGGGTTTGTGTTACTTAATTTCAAGCTTTGAGCTCTATGCTCCTCAAACATTTTAATGATTAAGGAAGGTGGTTTGTTCAGCAATATGCATGTTTCTTGTTGTTTGGCGTGGGGGATTTTCAGTGGCTCGTTATGTGCAACTCCGTGTGTCGTGTAGTTGTGATTATAACACGTGTTTTGGAGCTTAATAAATGAAAAATATATGGTTATGTTGCACATAAAGTAGCTCGTACAGTGGGTGCAAACAATTTGTCGTGATTTTAAGCATCGCGACTTGTATAGATCACATTGTCTTTGATAATCTATGAACAACTTCAATTTGCCAGATTGAATCCAATGCATACATGTGTTTGTCAGAGTTTCTCAAGATACGGTGACACCTATTTCGAGGTATGTTCTCAATTTTTTGGGCTTCTGTCATGCACATGACTTTTGTGACAATATTATACTTGTGGTGTAGCATGATTTTAGGATTAACGCATGTTCTATCTCATGTTCCTGCATGTCAGTATAAGTGAGAAACATGTAATTTATCAATTTGGGAGAATTCATATCATTTTCGGGGACCCCGTGTATGGAAAGTGGGAGAAAGTTGTTTCTAAATTGAGTTGTTGTATGTGGATCTCACTGCAGTCGAAGCTCCTACACTTTTACAATCATGTACCTACTGAATTTTAGAAAATATTGTAATCGTATTGTCTTATTGATGGTTTGAGTTACAAGTCTCCCATACCACCCAACCCATTCAATATGAATTTAAGTTTAAATATGAGAGGGGGTAGTTTTTTTTTCATTTTGGATGAAGAAACCACCTATTATTCCCTAATTAATGAATTTATATAGAAAAGGAAGTTTTCTCCAATAATCTTATCTTTAAGAGCAAGAAATAAAAGAGAAAGTAATTTTTATGTTACTATTTGAGGATAAGAAGAAAAGGCTTGTATAGTCATTCTCACCATGAAACTCATCAAAATTTGGCCCTTGTATTATGCCAATTGAATCCTTCAGACTGTGATTGAGTTTAGATTAGTTTGGGGTGTCAAAGAAAAAGAAACATCATAGAATCAAGTCGGATTTAATTAACATCCATAGAGCACCTTTAAAGTCAACCTCATGCAGGTTCAAAGTTTGTATTTCTAAATTAGTATCAGGGCCTTAAGGCTTAATTTATGTCATTTCAAATACATGCATAGGATTGTGAAATGAACTCTTGCAATAATTGTAGAAACTTCTTTGATTTATTGAAATCTTGTGTTACTATTTTCGTCTGTTTTATGGATGAATAGAACTCGATGATAGCTTTCAAACCATATAAAGAACGTAAAATCAGTTAAGATTGAAAGAGTTATGACCATTTCAAATTCAACTAAACCGTAAAATCAGTTAAGATTGAAAGAGTTATGACCATTTCAAATTCTACTAAACCGTAAAATCTTTAACGAAAAAGATGATGACCAGTGTTGAAGACGTTATTATCTCGGTACGTAATGTCTTAAAAGCATGTGTAAAGCTTGTTATGTATTGAGATTTGAGAATTGAGATCCTTTGCTAGGATTTTGTGTTAAACCCAATGATAATTTGAAAGTATCATTACACTCTAAAATTCATTATTAGGTTGTATTCAATCCAATTTTGATAAACCGTAAATGTAGTGCCTTGATTTTAGAATGGTCGTAAAAATATTCATTGTATTTTTAAAACTTGCCATAATATTTTAGTGACTAGATTTATGTCATTATATATATATATACATAATAATAATTATAAAGGAAATATATAAGATTTAAATTGAGTGCCATTTGCCAATTGCTATTAGAACAATAAAGTTATGTGGAAAGACAAGTGCCCGGGCCTCAAAATCCTCTGGCTATGGACCTTTGGAACTGCAGCTGGTACTACTAATTCTATATACTTCTACAATAATATCAATAATTATAAATAAAAAAATAACATCTTTTAATTTTTATTTGTTAAATTGATGAGCTGCAGTTCTGGTGACAAGTGTTGTTCAGACGAGAGCTAGAGACATGGATCAGTTCATCAACGCCCAAGATCAACCACCCCAAGATCATGACAATACCTGCTTGTCAGAATCTTCTACTCAACAAATCGACTAATGTGTGTGAGTTTGTGAGAGAAATGAGTTTGTTCACCATGTGTTCAACAAATTGCCTGACATACCTTTTCTTGTTTTTGGAGGTGTTTTTAAGTTTTAAATAATGGGTTCTGATTATTGTTTGTGGGTTCTCATCTGGGTACTTTAACTTACACAATTGAGTGGGTTTGTGTTACTTAATTTCAAGCTTTGAGCTCTATGCTCCTCAAACATTTTAATGATTAAGGAAGGTGGTTTGTTCAGCAATATGCATGTTGCTTGTTGTTTGGCGTGGGGGATTTTCAGTGGCTCGTTATGTGCAACTCCGTGTGTCGTGTAGTTGTGATTATAACACGTGTTTTGGAGCTTAATAAATGAAAAATATATGGTTATGTTGCACATAAAGTAGCTCGTACAGTGGGTGCAAACAATTTGTCGTGATTTTAAGCATCGCGACTTGTATAGATCACATTGTCTTTGATAATCTATGAACAACTTCAATTTGCCCGATTGAATCCAATGCATACATGTGTTTGTCAGAGTTTCTCAAGATACGGTGACACCTATTTCGAGGTATGTTCTCAATTTTTTGGGCTTCTGTCATGCACATGACTTTTGTGACAATATTATACTTGTGGTGTAGCATGATTTTAGGATTAACGCATGTTCTATCTCATGTTCCTGCATGTCAGTATAAGTGAGAAACATGTAATTTATCAATTTGGGAGAATTCATATCATTTTCGGGGACCCCGTGTATGGAAAGTGGGAGAAAGTTGTTTCTAAATTGAGTTGTTGTATGTGGATCTCACTGCAGTCGAAGCTCCTACACTTTTACAATCATGTACCTACTGAATTTTAGAAAATATTGTAATCGTATTGTCTTATTGATGGTTTGAGTTACAAGTCTCCCATACCAACCCAACCCATTCAATATGAATTTAAGTTTAAATATGAGAGGGGGTAGTTTTTTTTTCATTTTGGATGAAGAAACCACCTATTATTCCCTAATTAATGAATTTATATAGAAAAGGAAGTTTTCTCCAATAATCTTATCTTTAAGAGCAAGAAATAAAAGAGAAAGTAATTTTTATGTTACTATTTGAGGATAAGAAGAAAAGGCTTGTATAGTCATTCTCACCATGAAACTCATCAAAATTTGGCCCTTGTATTATGCCAATTGAATCCTTCAGACTGTGATTGAGTTTAGATTAGTTTGGGGTGTCAAAGAAAAAGAAACATCATAGAATCAAGTCGGATTTAATTAACATCCATAGAGCACCTTTAAAGTCAACCTCATGCAGGTTCAAAGTTTGTATTTCTAAATTAGTATCAGGGCCTTAAGGCTTAATTTATGTCATTTCAAATACATGCATAGGATTGTGAAATGAACTCTTGCAATAATTGTAGAAACTTCTTTGATTTATTGAAATCTTGTGTTACTATTTTCGTCTGTTTTATGGATGAATAGAACTCGATGATAGCTTTCAAACCATATAAAGAACGTAAAATCAGTTAAGATTGAAAGAGTTATGACCATTTCAAATTCAACTAAACCGTAAAATCAGTTAAGATTGAAAGAGTTATGACCATTTCAAATTCTACTAAACCGTAAAATCTTTAACGAAAAAGATGATGACCAGTGTTGAAGACATTATTATCTCGGTACGTAATGTCTTAAAAGCATGTGTAAAGCTTGTTATGTATTGAGATTTGAGAATTGAGATCCTTTGCTAGGATTTTGTGTTAAACCCAATGATAATTTGAAAGTATCATTACACTCTAAAATTCATTATTAGGTTGTATTCAATCCAATTTGGATAAACCGTAAATGTAGTGCCTTGATTTTAGAATGGTCGTAAAAATATTCATTGTATTTTTAAAACTTGCCATAATATTTTAGTGACTAGATTTATGTCATTATATATATATATACATAATAATAATTATAAAGGAAATATATAAGATTTAAATTGAGTGCCATTTGCCAATTGCTATTAGAACAATAAAGTTATGTGGAAAGACAAGTGCCCGGGCCTCAAAATCCTCTGGCTATGGACCTTTGGAACTGCAGCTGGTACTACTAATTCTATATACTTCTACAATAATATCAATAATTATAAATAAAAAAATAACATCTTTTAATTTTTATTTGTTAAATTGATGAGCTGCAGTTCTGGTGACAAGTGTTGTTCAGACGAGAGCTAGAGACATGGATCAGTTCATCAACGCCCAAGATCAACCACCCCAAGATCATGACAATACCTGCTTGTCAGAATCTTCTACTCAACAAATCGACTAATGTGTGTGAGTTTGTGAGAGAAATGAGTTTGTTCACCATGTGTTCAACAAATTGCCTGACATACCTGACATACCTTTTCTTGTTTTTGGAGGTGTTTTTAAGTTTTAAATAATGGGTTCTGATTATTGTTTGTGGGTTCTCATCTGGGTACTTTAACTTACACAATTGAGTGGGTTTGTGTTACTTAATTTCAAGCTTTGAGCTCTATGCTCCTCAAACATTTTAATGATTAAGGAAGGTGGTTTGTTCAGCAATATGCATGTTGCTTGTTGTTTGGCGTGGGGGATTTTCAGTGGCTCGTTATGTGCAACTCCGTGTGTCGTGTAGTTGTGATTATAACACGTGTTTTGGAGCTTAATAAATGAAAAATATATGGTTATGTTGCACATAAAGTAGCTCGTACAGTGGGTGCAAACAATTTGTCGTGATTTTAAGCATCGCGACTTGTATAGATCACATTGTCTTTGATAATCTATGAACAACTTCAATTTGCCCGATTGAATCCAATGCATACATGTGTTTGTCAGAGTTTCTCAAGATACGGTGACACCTATTTCGAGGTATGTTCTCAATTTTTTGGGCTTCTGTCATGCACATGACTTTTGTGACAATATTATACTTGTGGTGTAGCATGATTTTAGGATTAACGCATGTTCTATCTCATGTTCCTGCATGTCAGTATAAGTGAGAAACATGTAATTTATCAATTTGGGAGAATTCATATCATTTTCGGGGACCCCGTGTATGGAAAGTGGGAGAAAGTTGTTTCTAAATTGAGTTGTTGTATGTGGATCTCACTGCAGTCGAAGCTCCTACACTTTTACAATCATGTACCTACTGAATTTTAGAAAATATTGTAATCGTATTGTCTTATTGATGGTTTGAGTTACAAGTCTCCCATACCAACCCAACCCATTCAATATGAATTTAAGTTTAAATATGAGAGGGGGTAGTTTTTTTTTCATTTTGGATGAAGAAACCACCTATTATTCCCTAATTAATGAATTTATATACAAAAGGAAGTTTTCTCCAATTATCTTATCTTTAAGAGCAAGAAATAAAAGAGAAAGTAATTTTTATGTTACTATTTGAGGATAAGTAGAAAAGGCTTGTATAGTCATTCTCACCATGAAACTCATCAAAATTTGGCCCTTGTATTATGCCAATTGAATCCTTCAGACTGTGATTGAGTTTAGATTAGTTTGGGGTGTCAAATAAAAAGAAACATCATAGAATCAAGTCGGATTTAATTAACATCCATAGAGCACCATTAAAGTCTACCTCATGCAGGTTCAAAGTTTGTATTTCTAAATTAGTATCAGGGCCTTCAGGCTTAATTTATGTCATTTCAAATACATGCATAGGATTGTGAAATGAACTCTTACAATAATTGTAGAAACTTCTTTGATTTATTGAAATCTTATGTTACTATTTTCGTCTCTTTTATGGATGAATAGAACTCGATGATAGCTTTCAAACCATATAAAGAACGTAAAATCAGTTAAGATTGAAAGAGTTATGACCATTTCAAATTCAACTAAACCGTAAAATCAGTTAAGATTGAAAGAGTTATGATCATTTAAAATTCTACTAAACCGTAAAATCTTTAACGAAGAAGATGATGACCAGTGTTGAAGACGTTATTATCTCGGTACGTAATGTCTTAAAAGCATGTGTAAAGCTTGTTATGTATTGAGATTTGAGAATTGAGATCCTTTGCTAGGATTTTGTGTTAAACCCAATGATAATTTGAAAGTATCATTACACTCTAAAATTCATTATTAGGTTGTATTCAATCCAATTTTGATAAACCGTAAATGTAGTGCCTTGATTTTAGAATGGTCGTAAAAATATTCATTGTATTTTTAAAACTTGCCATAATATTTTAGTGACTAGATTTATGTCATTATATATATATATACATAATAATAATTATAAAGGAAATATATAAGATTTAAATTGAGTGCCATTTGCCAATTGCTATTAGAACAATAAAGTTATGTGGAAAGACAAGTGCCCGGGCCTCAAAATCCTCTGGCTATGGACCTTTGGAACTGCAGCTGGTACTACTAATTCTATATACTTCTACAATAATATCAATAATTATAAATAAAAAAATAACATCTTTTAATTTTTATTTGTTAAATTGATGAGCTGCAGTTCTGGTGACAAGTGTTGTTCAGACGAGAGCTAGAGACATGGATCAGTTCATCAACGCCCAAGATCAACCACCCCAAGATCATGACAATACCTGCTTGTCAGAATCTTCTACTCAACAAATCGACTAATGTGTGTGAGTTTGTGAGAGAAATGAGTTTGTTCACCATGTGTTCAACAAATTGCCTGACATACCTGACATACCTTTTCTTGTTTTTGGAGGTGTTTTTAAGTTTTAAATAATGGGTTCTGATTATTGTTTGTGGGTTCTCATCTGGGTACTTTAACTTACACAATTGAGTGGGTTTGTGTTACTTAATTTCAAGCTTTGAGCTCTATGCTCCTCAAACATTTTAATGATTAAGGAAGGTGGTTTGTTCAGCAATATGCATGTTGCTTGTTGTTTGGCGTGGGGGATTTTCAGTGGCTCGTTATGTGCAACTCCGTGTGTCGTGTAGTTGTGATTATAACACGTGTTTTGGAGCTTAATAAATGAAAAATATATGGTTATGTTGCACATAAAGTAGCTCGTACAGTGGGTGCAAACAATTTGTCGTGATTTTAAGCATCGCGACTTGTATAGATCACATTGTCTTTGATAATCTATGAACAACTTCAATTTGCCTGATTGAATCCAATGCATACATGTGTTTGTCAGAGTTTCTCAAGATACGGTGACACCTATTTCGAGGTATGTTCTCAATTTTTTGGGCTTCTGTCATGCACATGACTTTTGTGACAATATTATACTTGTGGTGTAGCATGATTTTAGGATTAACGCATGTTCTATCTCATGTTCCTGCATGTCAGTATAAGTGAGAAACATGTAATTTATCAATTTGGGAGAATTCATATCATTTTCGGGGACCCCGTGTATGGAAAGTGGGAGAAAGTTGTTTCTAAATTGAGTTGTTGTATGTGGATCTCACTGCAGTCGAAGCTCCTACACTTTTACAATCATGTACCTACTGAATTTTAGAAAATATTGTAATCGTATTGTCTTATTGATGGTTTGAGTTACAAGTCTCCCATACCAACCCAACCCATTCAATATGAATTTAAGTTTAAATATGAGAGGGGGTAGTTTTTTTTTCATTTTGGATGAAGAAACCACCTATTATTCCCTAATTAATGAATTTATATACAAAAGGAAGTTTTCTCCAATTATCTTATCTTTAAGAGCAAGAAATAAAAGAGAAAGTAATTTTTATGTTACTATTTGAGGATAAGAAGAAAAGGCTTGTATAGTCATTCTCACCATGAAACTCATCAAAATTTGGCCCTTGTATTATGCCAATTGAATCCTTCAGACTGTGATTGAGTTTAGATTAGTTTGGGGTGTCAAATAAAAAGAAACATCATAGAATCAAGTCGGATTTAATTAACATCCATAGAGCACCTTTAAAGTCTACCTCATGCAGGTTCAAAGTTTGTATTTCTAAATTAGTATCAGGGCCTTAAGGCTTAATTTATGTCATTTCAAATACATGCATAGGATTGTGAAATGAACTCTTACAATAATTGTAGAAACTTCTTTGATTTATTGAAATCTTGTGTTACTATTTTCGTCTGTTTTATGGATGAATAGAACTCGATGATAGCTTTCAAACCATATAAAGAACGTAAAATCAGTTAAGATTGAAAGAGTTATGACCATTTCAAATTCAACTAAACCGTAAAATCAGTTAAGATTGAAAGAGTTATGACCATTTCAAATTCTACTAAACCGTAAAATCTTTAACGAAAAAGATGATGACCAGTGTTGAAGACGTTATTATCTCGGTACGTAATGTCTTAAAAGCATGTGTAAAGCTTGTTATGTATTGAGATTTGAGAATTGAGATCCTTTGCTAGGATTTTGTGTTAAACCCAATGATAATTTGAAAGTATCATTACACTCTAAAATTCATTATTAGGTTGTATTCAATCCAATTTTGATAAACCGTAAATGTAGTGCCTTGATTTTAGAATGGTCGTAAAAATATTCATTGTATTTTTAAAACTTGCCATAATATTTTAGTGACTAGATTTATGTCATTATATATATATACATAATAATAATTATAAAGGAAATATATAAGATTTAAATTGAGTGCCATTTGCCAATTGCTATTAGAACAATAAAGTTATGTGGAAAGACAAGTGCCCGGGCCTCAAAATCCTCTGGCTATGGACCTTTGGAACTGCAGCTGGTACTACTAATTCTATATACTTCTACAATAATATCAATAATTATAAATAAAAAAATAACATCTTTTAATTTTTATTTGTTAAATTGATGAGCTGCAGTTCTGGTGACAAGTGTTGTTCAGACGAGAGCTAGAGACATGGATCAGTTCATCAACGCCCAAGATCAACCACCCCAAGATCATGACAATACCTGCTTGTCAGAATCTTCTACTCAACAAATCGACTAATGTGTGTGAGTTTGTGAGAGAAATGAGTTTGTTCACCATGTGTTCAACAAATTGCCTGACATACCTGACATACCTTTTCTTGTTTTTGGAGGTGTTTTTAAGTTTTAAATAATGGGTTCTGATTATTGTTTGTGGGTTCTCATCTGGGTACTTTAACTTACACAATTGAGTGGGTTTGTGTTACTTAATTTCAAGCTTTGAGCTCTATGCTCCTCAAACATTTTAATGATTAAGGAAGGTGGTTTGTTCAGCAATATGCATGTTGCTTGTTGTTTGGCGTGGGGGATTTTCAGTGGCTCGTTATGTGCAACTCCGTGTGTCGTGTAGTTGTGATTATAACACGTGTTTTGGAGCTTAATAAATGAAAAATATATGGTTATGTTGCACATAAAGTAGCTCGTACAGTGGGTGCAAACAATTTGTCGTGATTTTAAGCATCGCGACTTGTATAGATCACATTGTCTTTGATAATCTATGAACAACTTCAATTTGCCTGATTGAATCCAATGCATACATGTGTTTGTCAGAGTTTCTCAAGATACGGTGACACCTATTTCGAGGTATGTTCTCAATTTTTTGGGCTTCTGTCATGCACATGACTTTTGTGACAATATTATACTTGTGGTGTAGCATGATTTTAGGATTAACGCATGTTCTATCTCATGTTCCTGCATGTCAGTATAAGTGAGAAACATGTAATTTATCAATTTGGGAGAATTCATATCATTTTCGGGGACCCCGTGTATGGAAAGTGGGAGAAAGTTGTTTCTAAATTGAGTTGTTGTATGTGGATCTCACTGCAGTCGAAGCTCCTACACTTTTACAATCATGTACCTACTGAATTTTAGAAAATATTGTAATCGTATTGTCTTATTGATGGTTTGAGTTACAAGTCTCCCATACCAACCCAACCCAATCAATATGAATTTAAGTTTAAATATGAGAGGGGGTAGTTTTTTTTTCATTTTGGATGAAGAAACCACCTATTATTCCCTAATTAATGAATTTATATACAAAAGGAAGTTTTCTCCAATAATCTTATCTTTAAGAGCAAGAAATAAAAGAGAAAGTAATTTTTATGTTACTATTTGAGGATAAGAAGAAAAGGCTTGTATAGTCATTCTCACCATGAAACTCATCAAAATTTGGCCCTTGTATTATGCCAATTGAATCCTTCAGACTGTGATTGAGTTTAGATTAGTTTGGGGTGTCAAAGAAAAAGAAACATCATAGAATCAAGTCGGATTTAATTAACATCCATAGAGCACCTTTAAAGTCTACCTCATGCAGGTTCAAAGTTTGTATTTCTAAATTAGTATCAGGGCCTTAAGGCTTAATTTATGTCATTTCAAATACATGCATAGGATTGTGAAATGAACTCTTGCAATAATTGTAGAAACTTCTTTGATTTATTGAAATCTTGTGTTACTATTTTCGTCTGTTTTATGGATGAATAGAACTCGATGATAGCTTTCAAACCATATAAAGAACGTAAAATCAGTTAAGATTGAAAGAGTTATGACCATTTCAAATTCAACTAAACCGTAAAATCAGTTAAGATTGAAAGAGTTATGACCATTTCAAATTCTACTAAACCGTAAAATCTTTAACGAAAAAGATGATGACCAGTGTTGAAGACGTTATTATCTCGGTACGTAATGTCTTAAAAGCATGTGTAAAGCTTGTTATGTATTTTAGATTTGAGAATTGAGATCCTTTGCTAGGATTTTGTGTTAAACCCAATGATAATTTGAAAGTATCATTACACTCTAAAATTCATTATTAGGTTGTATTCAATCCAATTTTGATAAACCGTAAATGTAGTGCCTTGATTTTAGAATGGTCGTAAAAATATTCATTGTATTTTTAAAACTTGCCATAATATTTTAGTGACTAGATTTATGTCATTATATATATATATACATAATAATAATTATAAAGGAAATATATAAGATTTAAATTGAGTGCCATTTGCCAATTGCTATTAGAACAATAAAGTTATGTGGAAAGACAAGTGCCCGGGCCTCAAAATCCTCTGGCTATGGACCTTTGGAACTGCAGATGGTACTACTAATTCTATATACTTCTACAATAATATCAATAATTATAAATAAAAAAATAACATCTTTTAATTTTTATTTGTTAAATTGATGAGCTGCAGTTCTGGTGACAAGTGTTGTTCAGACGAGAGCTAGAGACATGGATCAGTTCATCAACGCCCAAGATCAACCACCCCAAGATCATGACAATACCTGCTTGTCAGAATCTTCTACTCAACAAATCGACTAATGTGTGTGAGTTTGTGAGAGAAATGAGTTTGTTCACCATGTGTTCAACAAATTGCCTGACATACCTTTTCTTGTTTTTGGAGGTGTTTTTAAGTTTTAAATAATGGGTTCTGATTATTGTTTGTGGGTTCTCATCTGGGTACTTTAACTTACACAATTGAGTGGGTTTGTGTTACTTAATTTCAAGCTTTGAGCTCTATGCTCCTCAAACATTTTAATGATTAAGGAAGGTGGTTTGTTCAGCAATATGCATGTTGCTTGTTGTTTGGCGTGGGGGATTTTCAGTGGCTCGTTATGTGCAACTCCGTGTGTCGTGTAGTTGTGATTATAACACGTGTTTTGGAGCTTAATAAATGACAAATATATGGTTTTGTTGCACATAAAGTAGCTCGTACAGTGGGTGCAAACAATTTGTCGTGATTTTAAGCATCGCGACTTGTATAGATCACATTGTCTTTGATAATCTATGAACAACTTCAATTTGCCTGATTGAATCCAATGCATACATGTGTTTGTCAGAGTTTCTCAAGATACGGTGACACCTATTTCGAGGTATGTTCTCAATTTTTTGGGCTTCTGTCATGCACATGACTTTTGTGACAATATTATACTTGTGGTGTAGCATGATTTTCGGATTAACGCATGTTCTATCTCATGTTCCTGCATGTCAGTATAAGTGAGAAACATGTAATTTATCAATTTGGGAGAATTCATATCATTTTCGGGGACCCCGTGTATGGAAAGTGGGAGAAAGTTGTTTCTAAATTGAGTTGTTGTATGTGGATCTCACTGCAGTCGAAGCTCCTACACTTTTACAATCATGTACCTACTGAATTTTAGAAAATATTGTAATCGTATTGTCTTATTGATGGTTTGAGTTACAAGTCTCCCATACCAACCCAACCCATTCAATATGAATTTAAGTTTAAATATGAGAGGGGGTAGTTTTTTTTTCATTTTGGATGAAGAAACCACCTCTTATTCCCTAATTAATGAATTTATATACAAAAGGAAGTTTTCTCCAATAATCTTATCTTTAAGAGCAAGAAATAAAAGAGAAAGTAATTTTTATGTTACTATTTGAGGATAAGAAGAAAAGGCTTGTATAGTCATTCTCACCATGAAACTCATCAAAATTTGGCCCTTGTATTATGCCAATTGAATCCTTCAGACTGTGATTGAGTTTAGATTAGTTTGGGGTGACAAATAAAAAGAAACATCATAGAATCAAGTCGGATTTAATTAACATCCATAGAGCACCTTTAAAGTCTACCTCATGCAGGTTCAAAGTTTGTATTTCTAAATTAGTATCAGGGCCTTAAGGCTTAATTTATGTCATTTCAAATACATGCATAGGATTGTGAAATGAACTCTTACAATAATTGTAGAAACTTCTTCGATTTATTGAAATCTTGTGTTACTATTTTCGTCTGTTTTATGGATGAATAGAACTCGATGACAGCTTTCAAACCATATAAAGAACGTAAAATCAGTTAAGATTGAAAGAGTTATGACCATTTCAAATTCAACTAAACCGTAAAATCAGTTAAGATTGAAAGAGTTATGACCATTTCAAATTCTACTAAACCGTAAAATCTTTAACGAAGAAGATGATGACCAGTGTTGAAGACGTTATTATCTCGGTACGTAATGTCTTAAAACCATGTGTAAAGCTTGTTATATATTGAGATTTGAGAATTGAGATCCTTTGCTAGGATTTTGTGTTAAACCCAATGATAATTTGAAAGTATCATTACACTCTAAAATTCATTATTAGGTTGTATTCAATCCAATTTTGATAAACCGTAAATGTAGTGCCTTGATTTTAGAATGGTCGTAAAAATATTCATTGTATTTTTAAAACTTGCCATAATATTTTAGTGACTAGATTTATGTCATTATATATATATATATATATATATAATAATAATTATAAAGGAAATATATAAGATTTAAATTGAGTGCCATTTGCCAATTGCTATTAGAACAATAAAGTTATGTGGAAAGACAAGTGCCCGGGCCTCAAAATCCTCTGGCTATGGACCTTTGGAACTGCAGCTGGTACTACTAATTCTATATACTTCTACAATAATATCAATAATTATAAATAAAAAAATAACATCTTTTAATTTTTATTTGTTAAATTGATGAGCTGCAGTTCTGGTGACAAGTGTTGTTCAGACGAGAGCTAGAGACATGGATCAGTTCATCAACGCCCAAGATCAACCACCCCAAGATCATGACAATACCTCCTCGTCAGAATCTTCTACTCAACAAATCGACTAATGTGTGTGTGTTTGTGAGAGAAATGAGTTTGTTCACCATGTGTTCAACAAATTGCCTGACATACCTTTTCTTGTTTTTGGAGGTGTTTTTAAGTTTTAAATAATGGGTTCTGATTATTGTTTGTGGGTTCTCATCTGGGTACTTTAACTTACACAATTGAGTGGGTTTGTGTTACTTAATTTCAAGCTTTGAGCTCTATGCTCCTCAAACATTTTAATGATTAAGGAAGGTGGTTTGTTCAGCAATATGCATGTTGCTTGTTGTTTGGCGTGGGGGATTTTCAGTGGCTCGTTATGTGCAACTCCGTGTGTCGTGTAGTTGTGATTATAACACGTGTTTTGGAGCTTAATAAATGACAAATATATGGTTATGTTGCACATAAAGTAGCTCGTACAGTGGGTGCAAACAATTTGTCGTGATTTTAAGCATCGCGACTTGTATAGATCACATTGTCTTTGATAATCTATGAACAACTTCAATTTGCCTGATTGAATCCAATGCATACATGTGTTTGTCAGAGTTTCTCAAGATACGGTGACACCTATTTCGAGGTATGTTCTCAATTTTTTGGGCTTCTGTCATGCACATGACTTTTGTGACAATATTATACTTGTGGTGTAGCATGATTTTAGGATTAACGCATGTTCTATCTCATGTTCCTGCATGTCAGTATAAGTGAGAAACATGTAATTTATCAATTTGGGAGAATTCATATCATTTTCGGGGACCCCGTGTATGGAAAGTGGGAGAAAGTTGTTTCTAAATTGAGTTGTTGTATGTTGATCTCACTGCAGTCGAAGCTCCTACACTTTTACAATCATGTACCTACTGAATTTTAGAAAATATTGTAATCGTATTGTCTTATTGATGGTTTGAGTTACAAGTCTCCCATACCAACCCAACCCATTCATTATGAATTTAAGTTTAAATATGAGAGGGGGTAGTTTTTTTTTCATTTTGGATGAAGAAACCACCTCTTATTCCCTAATTAATGAATTTATATACAAAAGGAAGTTTTCTCCAATAATCTTATCTTTAAGAGCAAGAAATAAAAGAGAAAGTAATTTTTATGTTACTATTTGAGGATAAGAAGAAAAGGCTTGTATAGTCATTCTCACCATGAAACTCATCAAAATTTGGCCCTTGTATTATGCCAATTGAATCCTTCAGACTGTGATTGAGTTTAGATTAGTTTGGGGTGACAAATAAAAAGAAACATCATAGAATCAAGTCGGATTTAATTAACATCCATAGAGCACCTTTAAAGTCTACCTCATGCAGGTTCAAAGTTTGTATTTCTAAATTAGTATCAGGGCCTTAAGGCTTAATTTATGTCATTTCAAATACATGCATAGGATTGTGAAATGAACTCTTACAATAATTGTAGAAACTTCTTCGATTTATTGAAATCTTGTGTTACTATTTTCGTCTGTTTTATGGATGAATAGAACTCGATGACAGCTTTCAAACCATATAAAGAACGTAAAATCAGTTAAGATTGAAAGAGTTATGACCATTTCAAATTCAACTAAACCGTAAATTCAGTTAAGATTGAAAGAGTTATGACCATTTCAAATTCTACTAAACCGTAAAATCTTTAACGAAGAAGATGATGACCAGTGTTGAAGACGTTATTATCTCGGTACGTAATGTCTTAAAAGCATGTGTAAAGCTTGTTATATATTGAGATTTGAGAATTGAGATCCTTTGCTAGGATTTTGTGTTAAACCCAATGATAATTTGAAAGTATCATTACACTCTAAAATTCATTATTAGGTTGTATTCAATCCAATTTTGATAAACCGTAAATGTAGTGCCTTGATTTTAGAATGGTCGTAAAAATATTCATTGTATTTTTAAAACTTGCCATAATATTTTAGTGACTAGATTTATGTCATTATATATATATATATATAATAATAATTATAAAGGAAATATATAAGATTTAAATTGAGTGCCATTTGCCAATTGCTATTAGAACAATAAAGTTATGTGGAAAGACAAGTGCCCGGGCCTCAAAATCCTCTGGCTATGGACCTTTGGAACTGCAGCTGGTACTACTAATTCTATATACTTCTACAATAATATCAATAATTATAAATAAAAAAATAACATCTTTTAATTTTTATTTGTTAAATTGATGAGCTGCAGTTCTGGTGACAAGTGTTGTTCAGACGAGAGCTAGAGACATGGATCAGTTCATCAACGCCCAAGATCAACCACCCCAAGATCATGACAATACCTCCTCGTCAGAATCTTCTACTCAACAAATCGACTAATGTGTGTGTGTTTGTGAGAGAAATGAGTTTGTTCACCATGTGTTCAACAAATTGCCTGACATACCTTTTCTTGTTTTTGGAGGTGTTTTTAAGTTTTAAATAATGGGTTCTGATTATTGTTTGTGGGTTCTCATCTGGGTACTTTAACTTACACAATTGAGTGGGTTTGTGTTACTTAATTTCAAGCTTTGAGCTCTATGCTCCTCAAACATTTTAATGATTAAGGAAGGTGGTTTGTTCAGCAATATGCATGTTGCTTGTTGTTTGGCGTGGGGGATTTTCAGTGGCTCGTTATGTGCAACTCCGTGTGTCGTGTAGTTGTGATTATAACACGTGTTTTGGAGCTTAATAAATGACAAATATATGGTTATGTTGCACATAAAGTAGCTCGTACAGTGGGTGCAAACAATTTGTCGTGATTTTAAGCATCGCGACTTGTATAGATCACATTGTCTTTGATAATCTATGAACAACTTCAATTTGCCTGATTGAATCCAATGCATACATGTGTTTGTCAGAGTTTCTCAAGATACGGTGACACCTATTTCGAGGTATGTTCTCAATTTTTTGGGCTTCTGTCATGCACATGACTTTTGTGACAATATTATACTTGTGGTGTAGCATGATTTTAGGATTAACGCATGTTCTATCTCATGTTCCTGCATGTCAGTATAAGTGACAAACATGTAATTTATCAATTTGGGAGAATTCATATCATTTTCGGGGACCCCGTGTATGGAAAGTGGGAGAAAGTTGTTTCTAAATTGAGTTGTTGTATGTGGATCTCACTGCAGTCGAAGCTCCTACACTTTTACAATCATGTACCTACTGAATTTTAGAAAATATTGTAATCGTATTGTCTTATTGATGGTTTGAGTTACAAGTCTCCCATACCAACCCAACCCATTCAATATGAATTTAAGTTTAAATATGAGAGGGAGTAGTTTTTTTCCATTTTAGATGAAGAAACCAACTCTTACTCCCTAATTAATGAATTTATATACAAAAGGAAGTTTTCTCCAATAATCTTATCTTTAAGAGCAAGAAATAAAAGAGAAAGTAATTTTTATGTTACTATTTGAGGATAAGAAGAAAAGGCTTGTATAGTCATTCTCACCATGAAACTCATCAAAATTTGGCCCTTGTATTATGCCAATTGAATCCTTCAGACTGTGATTGAGTTTAGATTAGTTTGGGGTGTCAAAGAAAAAGAAACATCATAGAATCAAGTCGGATTTAATTAACATCCATAGAGCACCTTTAAAGTCTACCTCATGCAGGTTCAACGTTTGTATTTCTAAATTAGTATCATGGCCTTAAGGCTTAATTTATGTCATTTCAAATACATGCATAGGATTGTGAAATGAACTCTTACAATAATTGTGGAAACTTCTTTGATTTATTGAAATCTTGTGTTACTATTTTCGTCTGTTTTATGGATGAATAGAACTCGATGATAGCTTTCAAACCATATAAAGAACGTAAAATCATTTAGGATTGAAAGAGTTATGACCATTTCAAATTCAACTAAACTGTAAAATCTTTAACGAAGAAGATGATGACTAGTGTTGAAGACGTTATTATCTCGGTACGTAATGTCTTAAAAGCATGTGTAAAGCTTGTTATATATTGAGATTTGAGAATTGAGATCCTTTGCTAGGATTTTGTGTTAAACTCAATGATAATTTGAAAGTATCATTACACTCTAAAATTCATTATTTGGTTGTATTCAATCCAATTTTGATAAACCGTAAATGTAGTGCCTTGATTTTAGGATGGTCGTAAAAATATTCATTGTATTTTTAAAACTTGCAATAATATTTTAGTTACTAGATTTATGTCATTATATATATATATATATATAATAATAATTATAAAGGAAATATATAAGATTTAAATTGAGTGTCATTTGCCAATTGCTATTAGAACAATACAAGTTATGTGGAAAGACAAGAGCCCGGGCTTCAAAATCCTCTGGCTATGGACCATTGGAACTGCAGCTGGTACTACTAATTCTATATACTTCTACAATAATATCAATAATTATAAATAAAAAAATAACATCTTTTAATTTTTATTTGTTAAATTGATGAGCTGCAGTTCTGGTGACAAGTGTTGTTCAGACGAGAGCTAGAGACATGGATCAGTTCATCAACGCCCAAGATCAACCACCCCAAGATCATGACAATACCTCCTCGTCAGAATCTTCTACTCAACAAATCGACTAATGTGTGTGAGTTTGTGAGAGAAATGAGTTTGTTCACCATGTGTTCAACAAATTGCCTGACATACCTTTTCTTGTTTTTGGAGGTGTTTTTAAGTTTTAAATAATGGGTTCTGATTATTGTTTGTGGGTTCTCATCTGGGTACTTTAACTTACACAATTGAGTGGGTTTGTGTTACTTAATTTCAAGCTTTGAGCTCTATGCTCCTCAAACATTTTAATGATTAAGGAAGGTGGTTTGTTCAGCAATATGCATGTTGCTTGTTGTTTGGCGTGGGGGATTTTCAGTGGCTCGTTATGTGCAACTCCGTGTGTCGTGTAGTTGTGATTATAACACGTGTTTTGGAGCTTAATAAATGACAAATATATGGTTATGTTGCACATAAAGTAGCTCGTACAGTGGGTGCAAACAATTTGTCATGATTTTAAGCATCGCGACTTGTATAGATCACATTGTCTTTGATAATCTATGAACAACTTCAATTTGCCTGATTGAATCCAATGCATACATGTGTTTGTCAGAGTTTCTCAAGATACGGTGACACCTATTTCGAGGTATGTTCTCAATTTTTTGGGCTTCTGTCATGCACATGACTTTTGTGACAATATTATACTTGTGGTGTAGCATGATTTTAGGATTAGCGCATGTTCTATCTCATGTTCCTGCATGTCAGTATAAGTGAGAAACATGTAATTTATCAATTTGGGAGAATTCATATCATTTTCGGGGACCCCGTGTATGGAAAGTGGGAGAAAGTTGTTTCTAAATTGAGTTGTTGTATGTGGATCTCACTGCAGTCGAAGCTCCTACACTTTTACAATCATGTACCTACTGAATTTTAGAAAAAATATTGTAATCGTATTGTCTTATTGATGGTTTGAGTTACAAGTCTCCCATACCAACCCAACCCATTCAATATGAATTTAAGTTTAAATATGAGAGGGGGTAGTTTTTTTTTCATTTTGGATGAAGAAACCACCTCTTATTCCCTAATTAATGAATTTATATACAAAAGGAAGTTTTCTCCAATAATCTTATCTTTAAGAGCAAGAAATAAAAGAGAAAGTAATTTTTATGTTACTATTTGAGGATAAGAAGAAAAGGCTTGTATAGTCATTCTCACCATGAAACTCATCAAAATTTGGCCCTTGTATTATGCCAATTGAATCCTTCAGACTGTGATTGAGTTTAGATTAGTTTGGGGTGTCAAATAAAAAGAAACATCATAGAATCAAGTCGGATTTAATTAACATCCATAGAGCACCTTTAAAGTCTACCTCATGCAGGTTCAAAGTTTGTATTTCTAAATTAGTATCAGGGCCTTAAGGCTTAATTTATGTCATTTCAAATACATGCATAGGATTGTGAAATGAACTCTTACAATAATTGTAGAAACTTCTTTGATTTATTGAAATCTTGTGTTACTATTTTCGTCTGTTTTATGGATGAATAGAACTCGATGATAGCTTTCAAACCATATAAAGAACGTAAAATCAGTTAAGATTGAAAGAGTTATGACCATTTCAAATTCAACTAAACCGTAAAATCAGTTAAGATTGAAAGAGTTATGACCATTTCAAATTCTACTAAACCGTAAAATCTTTAACGAAGAAGATGATGACCAGTGTTGAAGACGTTATTATCTCGGTACGTAATGTCTTAAAAGCATGTGTAAAGCTTGTTATGTATTGAGATTTGAGAATTGAGATCCTTTGCTAGGATTTTGTGTTAAACCCAATGATAATTTGAAAGTATCATTACACTCTAAAATTCATTATTAGGTTGTATTCAATCCAATTTTGATAAACCGTAAATGTAGTGCCTTGATTTTAGAATGGTCGTAAAAATATTCATTGTATTTTTAAAACTTGCCATAATATTTTAGTGACTAGATTTATGTCATTATATATATATATATATATATATAATAATTATAAAGGAAATATATAAGATTTAAATTGAGTGCCATTTGCCAATTGCTATTAGAACAATAAAGTTATGTGGAAAGACAAGTGCCCGGGCCTCAAAATCCTCTGGCTATGGACCTTTGGAACTGCAGCTGGTACTACTAATTCTATATACTTCTACAATAATATCAATAATTATAAATAAAAAAATAACATCTTTTAATTTTAATTTGTTAAATTGATGAGCTGCAGTTGTGGTGACAAGTGTTGTTCAGACGAGAGCTAGAGACATTGATCAGTTCATCAACGCCCAAGATCAACCACCCCAAGATCATGACAATACCTCCTCGTCAGAATCTTCTACTCAACAAATCGACTAATGTGTGTGTGTTTGTGAGAGAAATGAGTTTGTTCACCATGTGTTCAACAAATTGCCTGACATACCTTTTCTTGTTTTTGGAGGTGTTTTTAAGTTTTAAATAATGGGTTCTTATTATTGTTTGTGGGTTCTCATCTGGGTACTTTAACTTACACAATTGAGTGGGTTTGTGTTACTTAATTTCAAGCTTTGAGCTCTATGCTCCTCAAACATTTTAATGATTAAGGAAGGTGGTTTGTTCAGCAATATGCATGTTGCTTGTTGTTTGGCGTGGGGGATTTTCAGTGGCTCGTTATGTGCAACTCCGTGTGTCGTGTAGTTGTGATTATAACACGTGTTTTGGAGCTTAATAAATGACAAATATATGGTTATGTTGCACATAAAGTAGCTCGTACAGTGGGTGCAAACAATTTGTCATGATTTTAAGCATCGCGACTTGTATAGATCACATTGTCTTTGATAATCTATGAACAACTTCAATTTGGCTGATTGAATCCAATGCATACATGTGTTTGTCAGAGTTTCTCAAGATACGGTGACACCTATTTCGAGGTATGTTCTCAATTTTTTGGGCTTCTGTCATGCACATGACTTTTGTGACAATATTATACTTGTGGTGTAGCATGATTTTAGGATTAGCGCATGTTCTATCTCATGTTCCTGCATGTCAGTATAAGTGAGAAACATGTAATTTATCAATTTGGGAGAATTCATATCATTTTCGGGGACCCCGTGTATGGAAAGTGGGAGAAAGTTGTTTCTAAATTGAGTTGTTGTATGTGGATCTCACTGCAGTCGAAGCTCCTACACTTTTACAATCATGTACCTACTGAATTTTAGAAAATATTGTAATCGTATTGTCTTATTGATGGTTTGAGTTACAAGTCTCCCATACCAACCCAACCCATTCAATATGAATTTAAGTTTAAATATGAGATGGGGTAGTTTTTTTTTCATTTTGGATGAAGAAACCACCTCTTATTCCCTAATTAATGAATTTATATACAAAAGGAAGTTTTCTCCAATAATCTTATCTTTAAGAGCAAGAAATAAAAGAGAAAGTAATTTTTATGTTACTATTTGAGGATAAGAAGAAAAGGCTTGTATAGTCATTCTCACCATGAAACTCATCAAAATTTGGCCCTTGTATTATGCCAATTGAATCCTTCAGACTGTGATTGAGTTTAGATTAGTTTGGGGTGTCAAATAAAAAGAAACATCATAGAATCAAGTCGGATTTAATTAACATCCATAGAGCACCTTTAAAGTCTACCTCATGCAGGTTCAAAGTTTGTATTTCTAAATTAGTATCAGGGCCTTAAGGCTTAATTTATGTCATTTCAAATACATGCATAGGATTGTGAAATGAACTCTTACAATAATTGTAGAAACTTCTTTGATTTATTGAAATCTTGTGTTACTATTTTCGTCTGTTTTATGGATGAATAGAACTCGATGATAGCTTTCAAACCATATAAAGAACGTAAAATCAGTTAAGATTGAAAGAGTTATGACCATTTCAAATTCAACTAAACCGTAAAATCAGTTAAGATTGAAAGAGTTATGACCATTTCAAATTCTACTAAACCGTAAAATCTTTAACGAAGAAGATGATGACCAGTGTTGAAGACGTTATTATCTCGGTACGTAATGTCTTAAAAGCATGTGTAAAGCTTGTTATGTATTGAGATTTGAGAATTGAGATCCTTTGCTAGGATTTTGTGTTAAACCCAATGATAATTTGAAAGTATCATTACACTCTAAAATTCATTATTAGGTTGTATTCAATCCAATTTTGATAAACCGTAAATGTAGTGCCTTGATTTTAGAATGGTCGTAAAAATATTCATTGTATTTTTAAAACTTGCCATAATATTTTAGTGACTAGATTTATGTCATTATATATATATATATATATAATAATTATAAAGGAAATATATAAGATTTAAATTGAGTGCCATTTGCCAATTGCTATTAGAACAATAAAGTTATGTGGAAAGACAAGTGCCCGGGCCTCAAAATCCTCTGGCTATGGACCTTTGGAACTGCAGCTGGTACTACTAATTCTATATACTTCTACAATAATATCAATAATTATAAATAAAAAAATAACATCTTTTAATTTTAATTTGTTAAATTGATGAGCTGCAGTTGTGGTGACAAGTGTTGTTCAGACGAGACCTAGAGACATTGATCAGTTCATCAACGCCCAAGATCAACCACCCCAAGATCATGACAATACCTCCTCGTCAGAATCTTCTACTCAACAAATCGACTAATGTGTGTGTGTTTGTGAGAGAAATGAGTTTGTTCACCATGTGTTCAACAAATTGCCTGACATACCTTTTCTTGTTTTTGGAGGTGTTTTTAAGTTTTAAATAATGGGTTCTTATTATTGTTTGTGGGTTCTCATCTGGGTACTTTAACTTACACAATTGAGTGGGTTTGTGTTACTTAATTTCAAGCTTTGAGCTCTATGCTCCTCAAACATTTTAATGATTAAGGAAGGTGGTTTGTTCAGCAATATGCATGTTGCTTGTTGTTTGGCGTGGGGGATTTTCAGTGGCTCGTTATGTGCAACTCCGTGTGTCGTGTAGTTGTGATTATAACACGTGTTTTGGAGCTTAATAAATGACAAATATATGGTTATGTTGCACATAAAGTAGCTCGTACAGTGGGTGCAAACAATTTGTCGTGATTTTAAGCATCGCGACTTGTATAGATCACATTGTCTTTGATAATCTATGAACAACTTCAATTTGCCTGATTGAATCCAATGCATACATGTGTTTGTCAGAGTTTCTCAAGATACGGTGACACCTATTTCGAGGTATGTTCTCAATTTTTTGGGCTTCTGTCATGCACATGACTTTTGTGACAATATTATACTTGTGGTGTAGCATGATTTTAGGATTAACGCATGTTCTATCTCATGTTCCTGCATGTCAGTATAAGTGACAAACATGTAATTTATCAATTTGGGAGAATTCATATCATTTTCGGGGACCCCGTGTATGGAAAGTGGGAGAAAGTTGTTTCTAAATTGAGTTGTTGTATGTGGATCTCACTGCAGTCGAAGCTCCTACACTTTTACAATCATGTACCTACTGAATTTAAGAAAATATTGTAATCGTATTGTCTTATTGATGGTTTGAGTTACAAGTCTCCCATACCAACCCAACCCATTCAATATGAATTTAAGTTTAAATATGAGAGGGAGTAGTTTTTTTCCATTTTAGATGAAGAAACCAACTCTTACTCCCTAATTAATGAATTTATATACAAAAGGAAGTTTTCTCCAATAATCTTATCTTTAAGAGCAAGAAATAAAAGAGAAAGTAATTTTTATGTTACTATTTGAGGATAAGAAGAAAAGGCTTGTATAGTCATTCTCACCATGAAACTCATCAAAATTTGGCCCTTGTATTATGCCAATTGAATCCTTCAGACTGTGATTGAGTTTAGACTAGTTTGGGGTGTCAAAGAAAAAGAAACATCATAGAATCAAGTCGGATTTAATTAACATCCATAGAGCACCTTTAAAGTCTACCTCATGCAGGTTCAACGTTTGTATTTCTAAATTAGTATCAGGGCCTTAAGGCTTAATTTTTGTCATTTCAAATACATGCATAGGATTGTGAAATGAACTCTTACAATAATTGTAGAAACTTCTTTGATTTATTGAAATCTTGTGTTACTATTTTCGTCTGTTTTATGGATGAATAGAACTCGATGATAGCTTTCAAACCATATAAAGAACGTAAAATCATTTAGGATTGAAAGAGTTATGACCATTTCAAATTCAACTAAACCGTAAAATCTTTAACGAAGAAGATGATGACCAGTGTTGAAGATGTTATTATCTCGGTACGTAATGTCTTAAAAGCATGTGTAAAGCTTGTTATATATTGAGATTTGAGAATTGAGATCCTTTGCTAGGATTTTGTGTTAAACTCAATGATAATTTGAAAGTATCATTACACTCTAAAATTCATTATTTGGTTGTATTCAATCCAATTTTGATAAACCGTAAATGTAGTGCCTTGATTTTAGGATGGTCGTAAAAATATTCATTGTATTTTTAAAACTTGCAATAATATTTTAGTTACTAGATTTACGTCATTATATATATATATAATAATAATAATTATAAAGGAAATATATAAGATTTAAATTGAGTGTCATTTGCCAATTGCTATTAGAACAATACAAGTCATGTGGAAAGACAAGAGCCCGGGCTTCAAAATCCTCTGGCTATGGACCATTGGAACTGCAGCTGGTACTACTAATTCTATATACTTCTACAATAATATCAATAATTATAAATAAAAAAATAACATCTTTTAATTTTTATTTGTTAAATTGATGAGCTGCAGTTCTGGTGAAAAGCGTTGTTCGGAGGAGGGATAGAGACATGGATCAGTTCATCAACGCCCAAGATCAACCACCCCAAGATCATGACAATACCTCCTCGTCAGAATCTTCAACTCAACAAATCGACTAATGTGTGTGTGTTTGTGAGAGATATGAGTTTGTTCTCCATGTGTTCGACAAATTGCCTGACATACCTTTTCTGGTTTTTGGAGGTGTTTTTAAGTTTTAAATAATGGGTTTTGATTATTGTTTTTGGGTTCTCATCTGGGTACTTTAACTTACACAATTGAGTAGGTTCGTGTTACTTAATTTCAAGCTTTGAGCTCTATGCTTCTCAAACATTTTAATGATTAAGGAAGGTGGTTAGTTCAGCAATATGCATGTTGCTTGTTGTTTGGCGTGGGGGATTTTCAGTGGCTCGTTATGTGCAACTCCGTGTGTCGTGTAGTTTTGATTATAACACGTGTTTTGGAGCATAATAAATGACAAATTGATGGTTATGTTGCACATAAAGTAGCTCGTACAGTGGGTGCAAACAATTTGTCGTGATTTTAAGCATTGCAGCTTGTATAGATCACATTGTCTTTGATAATCTATCAACAACTTCAATTTGCCTGATTGAATCCAATGCATACATGTGTTTGTCAGAGTTTCTCAAGATACGGTGACACCTATTTCGAGGTATGTTCTCAATTTTTTGGGCTTCTGTCATGCACATGACTTTTGTGACAATATTATACTTGTGGTGTAGCATGATTTTAGGATTAACGCATGTTCTATCTCATGTTCCTGCATTTCAGTATAAGTGAGAAACATGTAATTTATCAATTTGGGAGAATTCATATCATTTTCGGGGACCCCGTGTATGGAAAGTGGGAGAAAGTTGTTTCTAAATTAAGTTGCTCTATGTGGATCTCACTGCAGTCGAAGCTTCTACACTTTTACAATCATGTACCTACTTAATTTTAGAAAATATTGTAATTGTAACGTCTTATTGATGGTTTGAGTTACAAGTCTCCCATACCAACCCAACCCATTCAATATGAATTTAAGTTTAAATATGAGAGGGGGTAGTTTTTTTCATTTTGGATGAAGAAACCACCTCTTACTCCCTAATTAATGAATTTATATACAAAAGGAAGTTTTCTCCAATAATCTTATCTTTAAGAGCAAGAAATAAAAGAGAAAGTAATTTTTATATTACTATTTGAGGATAAGAAGAAAAGGCTTGTATAGTCATTCTCACCATGAAACTCATCAAAATTTGGCCCTTGTATTATGCCAATTGAATCCTTCAGACTGTGATTGAGTTTAGACTAGTTTGGGGTGTCAAAGATAAAGAAAAATCATAGAATGAAGTTGGATTTAATTAACATCCATAGAGCACCTTTAAAGTCTACCTCATGCAGGTTCAACGTTTGTATTTCTAAATTAGTATCAGGGCCTTAAGGCTTAATTTATGTCATTTCAAATACATGCATAGGATTGTGAAATGAACTCTTACAATAATTGTAGAAACTTCTTTGATTTATTGAAATCTTGTGTTACTATTTTCGTCTGTTTATGGATGAATAGAACTCGATGATAGCTTTCAAACCATATAAAGAACGTAAAATCAGTTAAGATTGAAAGAGTTATGACCATTTCAAATTCAACTTAACAGTAAAATCTTTAACGAAGAAGATGATGACCAGTGTTGAAGATGGTATTATCTCGGTACGTAATGTCTTAAAAGCATGTGTAAAGCTTGTTATATATTGAGATTTGAGAATTGAGATCATTTGCTAGGATTTTGTGTTAAACTCAATGATAATTTGAAAGTATCATTACACTCTAAAATTCATTATTTGGTTGTATTCAATCCAATTTTGATAAACCGTAAATGTAGTGCCTTGATTTTAAGATGGTCGTAAAAATATTCATTGTATTTTTAAAACTTGCAATAATATTTTAGTTACTAGATTTACGTCATTATATATATATAATAATAATTATAAAGGAAATATATAAGATTTAAATTGAGTGCCATTTGCCAATTGCTATTAGAACAATACAAGTTATGTGGAAAGACAAGTGCCCGGGCCTCAAAATCCTCTGGCTATGGACCTTTGGAACTGCAGCTGGTACTACTAATTCTATATACTTCTACAATAATATCAATAATTATAAATAAAAAAATAACATCTTTTAATTTTTATTTGTTAAATTGATGAGCTGCAGTTCTGGTGACAAGCGTTGTTCATACGAGGGCTAGAGACAAGGATCAGTTCATCAACGCCCAAGATCAACCACCCCAAGATCATGACAATACCTCCTCGTCAGAATCTTCAACTCAACAAATCGACTAATGTGTGTGTGTTTGTGAGAGATATGAGTTTGTTCTCCATGTGTTCGATAAATTGCCTGACATACCTTTTCTGGTTTTTGGAGGTGTTTTTAAGTTTTAAATAATGGGTTTTGATTATTGTTTTTGGGTTCTCATATGGGTACTTTAACTTACACAATTGAGTGGGTTCGTGTTACTTAATTTCAAGCTTCGAGCTCTATACTTCTCAAACATTTTAATGATTAAGGAAGGTGGTTTGTTCAGCAATATGCATGTTGCTTGTTGTTTGGCGTGGGGGATTTTCAGTGGCTCGTTATGTGCAACTCCGTGTGTCGTATAGTTGTGATTATAACACGTGTTTTGGAGCATAATAAATGACAAATTGATGGTTATGTTGCACATAAAGTAGCTCGTACAGTGGGTGCAAACAATTTGTCGTGATTTTAAGCATTGTGGCTTGTATAGATCACATTGTCTTTGATAATCTATCAACAACTTCAATTTGCCTGATTGAATCCAATGCATACATGTGTTTGTCAGAGTTTCTCAAGATACGGTGACACCTATTTCGAGGTATGTTCTCAATTTTTTGGGCTTCTGTCTTGCACATGACTTTTGTGACAATATTATACTTGTGGTGTAGCATGATTTTAGGATTAACGCATGTTCTATCTCATGTTCCTGCATTTCAGTATAAGTGAGAAACATGTAATTTATCAATTTGGGAGAATTCATATCATTTTCGGGGACCCCGTGTATGTAAAGTGGGAGAAAGTTGTTTCTAAATTGAGCTGCTCTATGTGGATCTCACTGCAGTCGAAGCTTCTACACTTTTACAATCATGTACCTACTAAATTTTAGAAAATATTGTAATTGTATTGTCTTATTGATGGTTTGAGTTACAAGTCTCCCATACCAACCCAACCCATTCAATATGAATTTAAGTTTAAATATGAGAGGGGGTAGTTTTTCTCATTTTGAATGAAGAAACCACCTCTTACTCCCTAATTAATGAATTTATATACAAAAGGAAGTTTTCTCCAATAATCTTATCTTTAAGAGCAAGAAATAAAAGAGAAAGTAATTTTTATATTACTATTTGAGGATAAGAAGAAAAGGCTTGTATAGTTATTCTCACCATGAAACTCATAAAAATTTGGCCCTTGTATTATGCCAATTGAATCCTTCAGACTGTGATTGAGTTTAGACTAGTTTGGGGTGTCAAAGATAAAGAAACATCATAGAATCAAGTTGGATTTAATTAACATCCATAGAGCACCTTTAAAGTCTACCTCATGCAGGTTCAACGTTTGTATTTCTAAATTAGTATCAGGGCTTTAAGGCTTAATTTATGTCATTTCAAATACATGCATAGGATTGTGAAATGAACTCTTACAATAATTGTAGAAACTTCTTTGATTTATTGAAATCTTGTGTTACTATTTTCGTCTGTTTTATGGATGAATAGAACTCGATGATAGCTTTCAAACCATATAAAGAACGTAAAATCAGTTAAGATTGAAAGAGTTATGACCATTTCAAATTCAACTTAACCGTAAAATCTTTAACGAAGAAGATGATGACCAGTGTTGAAGATGGTATTATCTCGGTACGTAATGTCTTAAAAGCATGTGTAAAGCTTGTTATATATTGAGATTTGAGAATTGAGATCATTTGCTAGGATTTTGTGTTAAACTCAATGATAATTTGAAAGTATCATTACACTCTAAATTTCATTATTTGGTTGTATTCAATCCAATTTTGATAAACCGTAAATGTAGTGCCTTGATTTTAAGATGGTCGTAAAAATATTCATTGTATTTTTAAAACTTGCAATAATATTTTAGTTACTAGATTTACGTCATTATATATATATAATAATAATTATAAAGGAAATATACAAGATTTAAATTGAGTGCCATTTGCCAATTGCTATTAGAACAATACAAGTTATGTGGAAAGACAAGAGCCCGGGCCTCAAAATCCTCTAGCTATGGACCTTTGGAACTGCAGCTGGTACTACTAATTCTATATACTTCTACAATAATATCAATAATTATAAATAAAAAAATAACATCTTTTAATTTTTATTTGTTAAATTGATGAGCTGCAGTTCTGGTGACAAGCGTTGTTCGGACGAGGGCTAGAGACATGGATCAGTTCATCAACACCCAAGATCAACCACCCCAAGATCATGACAATACCTCCTCGTCGGAATCTTCAACTCAACAAATCGACTAATGTGTGTGTGTTTGTGAGAGATATGAGTTTGTTCTCCATGTGTTCGATAAATTGCCTGACATACCTTTTCTGGTTTTTGGAGGTGTTTTTAAGTTTTAAATAATGGGTTTTGATTATTGTTTTTGGGTTCTCATCTGGGTACTTTAACTTACACAATTGAGTGGGTTCGTGTTACTTAATTTCAAGCTTTGAGCTCTATGTTTCTCAAACATTTTAATGATTAAGGAAGGTGGTTTGTTCAGCAATATGCATGTTGCTTGTTGTTTGGCGTGGGGGATTTTCAGTGGCTCGTTATGTGCAACTCCGTGTGTCGTGTACTTGTGATTATAACACGTGTTTTGGATCTTAATAAATGACAAATTGATGGTTATGTTGCACATAAAGTAACTCGTACAGTGGGCGCAAACAATTTGTCGTGATTTTAAGCATTGCAGCTTGTATAGATCACATTGTCTTTGATAATCTATCAACAACTTCAATTTGCCTGATTGAATCCAATGCATACATGTGTTTGTCAGAGTTTCTCAAGATACGGTGACACCTATTTCGAGGTATGTTCTCAATTTTTTGGGCTTCTGTCATGCACATGACTTTTGTGACAATATTATACTTGTGGTGTAGCATGATTTTAGGATTAACGCATGTTCTATCTCATGTTCCTGCATTTCAGTATAAGTGAGAAACATGTAATTTATCAATTTGGGAGAATTCATATCATTTTCGGGGACCCCGTGTATGGAAAGTGGGAGAAAGTTGTTTCTAAATTAAGTTGCTCTATGTGGATCTCACTGCAGTCGAAGCTTCTACACTTTTACAATCATGTACCTACTTAATTTTAGAAAATATTGTAATTGTAACGTCTTATTGATGGTTTGAGTTACAAGTCTCCCATACCAACCCAACCCATTCAATATGAATTTAAGTTTAAATATGAGAGGGGGTAGTTTTTTTCATTTTGGATGAAGAAACCACCTCTTACTCCCTAATTAATGAATTTATATACAAAAGGAAGTTTTCTCCAATAATCTTATCTTTAAGAGCAAGAAATAAAAGAGAAAGTAATTTTTATATTACTATTTGAGGATAAGAAGAAAAGGCTTGTATAGTCATTCTCACCATGAAACTCATCAAAATTTGGCCCTTGTATTATGCCAATTGAATCCTTCAGACTGTGATTGAGTTTAGACTAGTTTGGGGTGTCAAAGATAAAGAAAAATCATAGAATGAAGTTGGATTTAATTAACATCCATAGAGCACCTTTAAAGTCTACCTCATGCAGGTTCAACGTTTGTATTTCTAAATTAGTATCAGGGCCTTAAGGCTTAATTTATGTCATTTCAAATACATGCATAGGATTGTGAAATGAACTCTTACAATAATTGTAGAAACTTCTTTGATTTATTGAAATCTTGTGTTACTATTTTCGTCTGTTTATGGATGAATAGAACTCGATGATAGCTTTCAAACCATATAAAGAACGTAAAATCAGTTAAGATTGAAAGAGTTATGACCATTTCAAATTCAACTTAACAGTAAAATCTTTAACGAAGAAGATGATGACCAGTGTTGAAGATGGTATTATCTCGGTACGTAATGTCTTAAAAGCATGTGTAAAGCTTGTTATATATTGAGATTTGAGAATTGAGATCATTTGCTAGGATTTTGTGTTAAA
The DNA here is from genome assembly GCA_948329865.1 of Linaria vulgaris. Taxonomy (NCBI): domain Eukaryota; kingdom Viridiplantae; phylum Streptophyta; class Magnoliopsida; order Lamiales; family Plantaginaceae; genus Linaria; species Linaria vulgaris. The sequence continues at coordinate 84,485,457 of OX415253.1, forward strand.
CTCAATGATAATTTGAAAGTATCATTACACTCTAAAATTCATTATTTGGTTGTATTCAATCCAATTTTGATAAACCGTAAATGTAGTGCCTTGATTTTAAGATGGTCGTAAAAATATTCATTGTATTTTTAAAACTTGCAATAATATTTTAGTTACTAGATTTACGTCATTATATATATATAATAATAATTATAAAGGAAATATATAAGATTTAAATTGAGTGCCATTTGCCAATTGCTATTAGAACAATACAAGTTATGTGGAAAGACAAGTGCCCGGGCCTCAAAATCCTCTGGCTATGGACCTTTGGAACTGCAGCTGGTACTACTAATTCTATATACTTCTACAATAATATCAATAATTATAAATAAAAAAATAACATCTTTTAATTTTTATTTGTTAAATTGATGAGCTGCAGTTCTGGTGACAAGCGTTGTTCATACGAGGGCTAGAGACAAGGATCAGTTCATCAACGCCCAAGATCAACCACCCCAAGATCATGACAATACCTCCTCGTCAGAATCTTCAACTCAACAAATCGACTAATGTGTGTGTGTTTGTGAGAGATATGAGTTTGTTCTCCATGTGTTCGATAAATTGCCTGACATACCTTTTCTGGTTTTTGGAGGTGTTTTTAAGTTTTAAATAATGGGTTTTGATTATTGTTTTTGGGTTCTCATCTGGGTACTTTAACTTACACAATTGAGTGGGTTCGTGTTACTTAATTTCAAGCTTCGAGCTCTATACTTCTCAAACATTTTAATGATTAAGGAAGGTGGTTTGTTCAGCAATATGCATGTTGCTTGTTGTTTGGCGTGGGGGATTTTCAGTGGCTCGTTATGTGCAACTCCGTGTGTCGTATAGTTGTGATTATAACACGTGTTTTGGAGCATAATAAATGACAAATTGATGGTTATGTTGCACATAAAGTAGCTCGTACAGTGGGTGCAAACAATTTGTCGTGATTTTAAGCATTGTGGCTTGTATAGATCACATTGTCTTTGATAATCTATCAACAACTTCAATTTGCCTGATTGAATCCAATGCATACATGTGTTTGTCAGAGTTTCTCAAGATACGGTGACACCTATTTCGAGGTATGTTCTCAATTTTTTGGGCTTCTGTCTTGCACATGACTTTTGTGACAATATTATACTTGTGGTGTAGCATGATTTTAGGATTAACGCATGTTCTATCTCATGTTCCTGCATTTCAGTATAAGTGAGAAACATGTAATTTATCAATTTGGGAGAATTCATATCATTTTCGGGGACCCCGTGTATGTAAAGTGGGAGAAAGTTGTTTCTAAATTGAGCTGCTCTATGTGGATCTCACTGCAGTCGAAGCTTCTACACTTTTACAATCATGTACCTACTAAATTTTAGAAAATATTGTAATTGTATTGTCTTATTGATGGTTTGAGTTACAAGTCTCCCATACCAACCCAACCCATTCAATATGAATTTAAGTTTAAATATGAGAGGGGGTAGTTTTTCTCATTTTGAATGAAGAAACCACCTCTTACTCCCTAATTAATGAATTTATATACAAAAGGAAGTTTTCTCCAATAATCTTATCTTTAAGAGCAAGAAATAAAAGAGAAAGTAATTTTTATATTACTATTTGAGGATAAGAAGAAAAGGCTTGTATAGTTATTCTCACCATGAAACTCATAAAAATTTGGCCCTTGTATTATGCCAATTGAATCCTTCAGACTGTGATTGAGTTTAGACTAGTTTGGGGTGTCAAAGATAAAGAAACATCATAGAATCAAGTTGGATTTAATTAACATCCATAGAGCACCTTTAAAGTCTACCTCATGCAGGTTCAACGTTTGTATTTCTAAATTAGTATCAGGGCTTTAAGGCTTAATTTATGTCATTTCAAATACATGCATAGGATTGTGAAATGAACTCTTACAATAATTGTAGAAACTTCTTTGATTTATTGAAATCTTGTGTTACTATTTTCGTCTGTTTTATGGATGAATAGAACTCGATGATAGCTTTCAAACCATATAAAGAACGTAAAATCAGTTAAGATTGAAAGAGTTATGACCATTTCAAATTCAACTTAACCGTAAAATCTTTAACGAAGAAGATGATGACCAGTGTTGAAGATGGTATTATCTCGGTACGTAATGTCTTAAAAGCATGTGTAAAGCTTGTTATATATTGAGATTTGAGAATTGAGATCATTTGCTAGGATTTTGTGTTAAACTCAATGATAATTTGAAAGTATCATTACACTCTAAATTTCATTATTTGGTTGTATTCAATCCAATTTTGATAAACCGTAAATGTAGTGCCTTGATTTTAAGATGGTCGTAAAAATATTCATTGTATTTTTAAAACTTGCAACAATATTTTAGTTACTAGATTTACGTCATTATATATATATAATAATAATTATAAAGGAAATATACAAGATTTAAATTGAGTGCCATTTGCCAATTGCTATTAGAACAATACAAGTTATGTGGAAAGACAAGAGCCCGGGCCTCAAAATCCTCTAGCTATGGACCTTTGGAACTACAGCTGGTACTACTAATTCTATATACTTCTACAATAATATCAATAATTATAAATAAAAAAATAACATCTTTTAATTTTTATTTGTTAAATTGATGAGCTGCAGTTCTGGTGACAAGCGTTGTTCGGACGAGGGCTAGAGACATGGATCAGTTCATCAACACCCAAGATCAACCACCCCAAGATCATGACAATACCTCCTCGTCGGAATCTTCAACTCAACAAATCGACTAATGTGTGTGTGTTTGTGAGAGATATGAGTTTGTTCTCCATGTGTTCGATAAATTGCCTGACATACCTTTTCTGGTTTTTGGAGGTGTTTTTAAGTTTTAAATAATGGGTTTTGATTATTGTTTTTGGGTTCTCATCTGGGTACTTTAACTTACACAATTGAGTGGGTTCGTGTTACTTAATTTCAAGCTTTGAGCTCTATGTTTCTCAAACATTTTAATGATTAAGGAAGGTGGTTTGTTCAGCAATATGCATGTTGCTTGTTGTTTGGCGTGGGGGATTTTCAGTGGCTCGTTATGTGCAACTCCGTGTGTCGTGTACTTGTGATTATAACACGTGTTTTGGATCTTAATAAATGACAAATTGATGGTTATGTTGCACATAAAGTAACTCGTACAGTGGGCGCAAACAATTTGTCGTGATTTTAAGCATTGCAGCTTGTATAGATCACATTGTCTTTGATAATCTATCAACAACTTCAATTTGCCTGATTGAATCCAATGCATACATGTGTTTGTCAGAGTTTCTCAAGATACGGTGACACCTATTTCGAGGTATGTTCTCAATTTTTTGGGCTTCTGTCATGCACATGACTTTTGTGACAATATTATACTTGTGGTGTAGCATGATTTTAGGATTAACGCATGTTCTATCTCATGTTCCTGCATTTCAGTATAAGTGAGAAACATGTAATTTATCAATTTGGGAGAATTCATATCATTTTCGGGGACCCCGTGTATGGAAAGTGGGAGAAAGTTGTTTCTAAATTGAGTTGCTCTATGTGGATCTCACTGCAGTCGAAGCTTCTACACTTTTACAATCATGTACCTACTTAATTTTAGAAAATATTGTAATCGTATTGTCTTATTGATGGTTTGAGTTACAAGTCTCCCATACCAACCCAACCCATTCAATATGAATTTAAGTTTAAATATGAGAGGGGGTAGTTTTTTTCATTTTGGATGAAGAAACCACCTCTTACTCCCTAATTAATGAATTTATATACAAAAGGAAGTTTTCTCCAATAATCTTATCTTTAAGAGCAAGAAATAAAAGAGAAAGTAATTTTTATATTACTATTTGAGGATAAGAAGAAAAGGCTTGTATAGTCATTCTCACCATGAAACTCATCAAAATTTGGCCCTTGTATTATGCCAATTGAATCCTTCAGACTGTGATTGAGTTTAGACTAGTTTGGGGTGTCAAAGATAAAGAAACATCATAGAATCAAGTCGGATTTAATTAACATCCATAGAGCACCTTTAAAGTCTACCTCATGCAGGTTCAACGTTTGTATTTCTAAATTAGTATCAGGGCCTTAAGGCTTAATTTATGTCATTTCAAATACATGCATAGGATTGTGAAATGAACTCTTACAATAATTGTAGAAACTTCTTTGATTTATTGAAATCTTGTGTTACTATTTTCGTCTGTTTTATGGATGAATAGAACTCGATGATAGCTTTCAAACCATATAAAGAACGTAAAATCAGTTAAGATTGAAAGAGTTATGACCATTTCAAATTCAACTAAACCGTAAAATCTTTAACGAAAAAGATGATGACCAGTGTTGATGACGTTTATTATCTCGGTACGTAATGTCTTAAAAGCATGTGTAAAGCTTGTTATATATTGAGATTTGAGAATTGAGATCCTTTGCTAGGATTTTGTGTTAAACTCAATGATAATTTGAAAGTATCATTACACTCTAAAATTCATTATTTGGTTGTATTCAATCCAATTTTGATAAACCGTAAATGTAGTGCCTTGATTTTAGGATGGTCGTAAAAATATTCATTGTATTTTTAAAACTTGCAATAATATTTTAGTTACTAGATTTATGTCATTATATATATATATATATAATAATTATAAAAGAAATATATAAAATTTAAATTGAGTGCCATGTGCCAATTGCTATTAGAACAATACAAGTTATGTGGAAAGACAAGAGCCCGGGCCTCAAAATCCTCTGGCTATGGACCTTTGGAACTGCAGCTCGTACTGCTAATTCTATATACTTCTACAATAATATCAATAATTATAAATAAAAAAATAACATCTTTTAATTTTTATTTGTTAAATTGATGCGTTGCAGTTCTGGTGACAAGCGTTGTTCAGACGAGGGCTAGAGACATGGATCAGTTCATCAACGCCCAAGATCAACCACCCCAAGATCATGACAATACCTCCTCGTCAGAATCTTCTACTCAACAAATCGACTAATGTGTGTGTGTTTGTGAGAGATATGAGTTTGTTCACCATGTGTTCGACAAATTGCCTGACATACCTTTTCTGGTTTTTGGAGGTGTTTTTAATTTTAAATAATGGGTTTTGATTATTGTTTTTGGGTTCTCATCTGGGTACTTTAACTTACACAATTGAGTGGGTTTGTGTTACTTAATTTCAAGCTTTGAGCTCTATGCTCCTCAAACATTTTAATGATTAAGGAAGGTGGTTTGTTCAGCAATATGCATGTTGCTTGTTGTTTGGCGTGGGGGATTTTCAGTGGCTCGTTATGTGCAACTCCGTGTGTCGTGTAGTTGTGATTATAACACGTGTTTTGGAGCATAATAAATGACAAATTGATGGTTATGTTGCACATAAAGTAGCTCGTACAGTGGGTGCAAACAATTTGTCGTGATTTTAAGCATTGTGGCTTGTATAGATCACATTGTCTTTGATAATCTATCAACAACTTCAATTTGCCTGATTGAATCCAATGCATACATGTGTTTGTCAGAGTTTCTCAAGATACGGTGACACCTATTTCGAGGTATGTTCTCAATTTTTTGGGCTTCTGTCATGCACATGACTTTTGTGACAATATTATACTTGTGGTGTAGCATGATTTTAGGATTAACGCATGTTCTATCTCATGTTCCTGCATTTCAGTATAAGTGAGAAAGATGTAATTTATCAATTTGGGAGAATTCATATCATTTTCGGGGACCCCGTGTATGGAAAGTGGGAGAAAGTTGTTTCTAAATTGAGTTGCTCTATGTGGATCTCACTGCAGTCGAAGCTTCTACACTTTTACAATCATGTACCTACTTAATTTTAGAAAATATTGTAATCGTATTGTCTTATTGATGGTTTGAGTTACAAGTCTCCCATACCAACCCAACCCATTCAATATGAATTTAAGTTTAAATATGAGAGGGGGTAGATTTTCTCATTTTGGATGAAGAAACCACCTCTTACTCCCTAATTAATGAATTTATATACAAAAGGAAGTTTTCTCAAATAATCTTATCTTTAAGAGCAAGAAATAAAAGAGAAAGTAATTTTTATATTACTATTTGAGGATAAGAAGAAAAGGCTTGTATAGTTATTCTCACCATGAAACTCATAAAAATTTGGCCCTTGTATTATGCCAATTGAATCCTTCAGACTGTGATTGAGTTTAGACTAGTTTGGGGTGTCAAAGATAAAGAAACATCATAGAATCAAGTTGGATTTAATTAACATCCATAGAGCACCTTTAAAGTCTACCTCATGCAGGTTCAACGTTTGTATTTCTAAATTAGTATCAGGGCTTTAAGGCTTAATTTATGTCATTTCAAATACATGCATAGGATTGTGAAATGAACTCTTACAATAATTGTAGAAACTTCTTTGATTTATTGAAATCTTGTGTTACTATTTTCGTCTGTTTTATGGATGAATAGAACTCAATGATAGCTTTCAAACCATATAAAGAACGTAAAATCAGTTAAGATTGAAAGAGTTATGACCATTTCAAATTCAACTTAACCGTAAAATCTTTAACGAAGAAGATGATGACCAGTGTTGAAGATGTTATTATCTCGGTACGTAATGTCTTAAAAGCATGTGTAAAGCTTGTTATATATTGAGATTTTGAGAATAGAGATCATTTTCTAGGATTTTGTGTTAAACTCAATGATAATTTGAAAGTATCATTACACTCTAAAATTCATTATTTGGTTGTATTCAATCCAATTTTGATAAACCGTAAATGTAGTGCCTTGATTTTAGGATGGTCGTAAAAATATTCATTGTATTTTTAAAACTTGCAATAATATTTTAGTTACTAGATTTATGTCATTATATATATATATATATAATAATTATAAAAGAAATATATAAAATTTAAATTGAGTGCCATGTGCCAATTGCTATTAGAACAATACAAGTTATGTGGAAAGACAAGAGCCCGGGCCTCAAAATCCTCTGGCTATGGACCTTTGGAACTGCAGCTCGTACTGCTAATTCTATATACTTCTACAATAATATCAATAATTATAAATAAAAAAATAACATCTTTTAATTTTTATTTGTTAAATTGATGAGTTGCAGTTCTGGTGACAAGCGTTGTTCAGACGAGGGCTAGAGACATGGATCAGTTCATCAACGCCCAAGATCAACCACCCCAAGATCATGACAATACCTCCTCGTCAGAATCTTCTACTCAACAAATCGACTAATGTGTGTGTGTTTGTGAGAGATATGAGTTTGTTCACCATGTGTTCGACAAATTGCCTGACATACCTTTTCTGGTTTTTGGAGGTGTTTTTAAGTTTTAAATAATGGGTTTTGATTATTGTTTTTGGGTTCTCATCTGGGTACTTTAACTTACACAATTGAGTGGGTTTGTGTTACTTAATTTCAAGCTTTGAGCTCTATGCTCCTCAAACATTTTAATGATTAAGGAAGGTGGTTTGTTCAGCAATATGCATGTTGCTTGTTGTTTGGCGTGGGGGATTTTCAGTGGCTCGTTATGTGCAACTCCGTGTGTCGTGTAGTTGTGATTATAACACGTGTTTTGGAGCATAATAAATGACAAATTGATGGTTATGTTGCACAGAAAGTAGCTCGTATAGTGGGTGCAAACAATTTGTCGTGATTTTAAGCATTGTGGCTTGTATAGATCACATTGTCTTTGATAATCTATCAACAACTTCAATTTGCCTGATTGAATCCAATGCATACATGTGTTTGTCAGAGTTTCTCAAGATACGGTGACACCTATTTCGAGGTATGTTCTCAATTTTTTGGGCTTCTGTCATGCACATGACTTTTGTGACAATATTATACTTGTGGTGTAGCATGATTTTAGGATTAACGCATGTTCTATCTCATGTTCCTGCATTTCAGTATAAGTGAGAAACATGTAATTTATCAATTTGGGAGAATTCATATCATTTTCGGGGACCCCGTGTATGGAAAGTGGGAGAAAGTTGTTTCTAAATTGAGTTGCTCTATGTGGATCTCACTGCAGTCGAAGCTTCTACACTTTTACAATCATGTACCTACTTAATTTTAGAAAATATTGTAATCGTATTGTCTTATTGATGGTTTGAGTTACAAGTCTCCCATACCAACCCAACCCATTCAATATGAATTTAAGTTTAAATATGACAGGGGGTAGTTTTTTTCATTTTGGATGAAGAAACCACCTCTTACTCCCTAATTAATGAATTTATATACAAAAGGAAGTTTTCTCCAATAATCTTATCTTTAAGAGCAAGAAATAAAAGAGAAAGTAATTTTTATATTACTATTTGAGGATAAGAAGAAAAGGCTTGTATAGTCATTATCACCATGAAACTCATCAAAATTTGGCCCTTGTATTATGCCAATTGAATCCTTCAGACTGTGATTGAGTTTAGACTAGTTTGGGGTGTCAAAGATAAAGAAACATCATAGAATGAAGTTGGATTTAATTAACATCCATAGAGCACCTTTAAAGTCTACCTCATGCAGGTTCAACGTTTGTATTTCTAAATTAGTATCAGGGCCTTAAGGCTTAATTTATGTCATTTCAAATACATGCATAGGATTGTGAAATGAACTCTTACAATAATTGTAGAAACTTCTTTGATTTATTGAAATCTTGTGTTACTATTTTCGTCTGTTTTATGGATGAATAGAACTCAATGATAGCTTTCAAACCATATAAAGAACGTAAAATCAGTTAAGATTTAAAGAGTTATGACCATTTCAAATTCAACTTAACCGTAAAATCTTTAACGAAGAAGATGATGACCAGTGTTGAAGATGTTATTATCTCGGTACGTAATGTCTTAAAAGCATGTGTAAAGCTTCTTATATATTGAGATTTTGAGAATTGAGATCGTTTGCTAGGATTTTGTGTTGAACTCAATGATAATTTGAAAGTATCATTACACTCTAAAATTTATTATTTGGTTGTATTCAATCCAATTTTGATAAACCGTAAATGTAGTGCCTTGATTTTAAGATGGTCGTAAAAATATTCATTGTATTTTTAAAACTTGCAATAATATTTTAGTTACTAGATTTACGTCATTATATATATATATAATAATAATTATAAAGGAAATATATAAGATTTAAATTGAGTGCCATTTGCCAATTGCTATTAGAACAATACAAGTTATGTGGAAAGACAAGAACCCGGGCCTCAAAATCCTCTAGCTATGGACCTTTGGAACTGCAGCTGGTACTACTAATTCTATATACTTCTACAATAATATCAATAATTATAAATAAAAAAATAACATCTTTTAATTTTTATTTGTTAAATTGATGAGCTGCAGTTCTGGTGACAAGCGTTGTTCGGACGAGGGCTAGAGACATGGATCAGTTCATCAACACCCAAGATCAACCACCCCAAGATCCTGACAATACCTCCTCGTCACAATCTTCAACTCAACAAATCGACTAATGTGTGTGTGTTTGTGAGAGATATGAGTTTGTTCTCCATGTGTTCGATAAATTTCCTGACATACCTTTTCTGGTTTTTGGAGGTGTTTTTAAGTTTTAAATAATGGGTTTTGATTATTGTTTTTGGGTTCTCATCTGGGTACTTTAACTTACACAATTGTGTGGGTTCGTGTTACTTAATTTCAAGCTTTGAGCTCTATGTTTCTCAAACATTTTAATGATTAAGGAAGGTGGTTTGTTCAGCAATATGCATGTTGCTTGTTGTTTGGCGTGGGGGATTTTCAGTGGCTCGTTATGTGCAACTCCGTGTGTCGTGTAGTTGTGATTATAACACGTGTTTTGGAGCTTAATAAATGACAAATTGATGGTTATGTTGCACATAAAGTAACTCGTACAGTGGGTGCAAACAATTTGTCGTGATTTTAAGCATTGCGGCTTGTATAGATCACATTGTCTTTGATAATCTATCAACAACTTCAATTTGCCTGATTGAATCCAATGCATACATGTGTTTGTCAGAGTTTCTCAAGATACGGTGACACCTATTTCGAGGTATGTTCTCAATTTTTTGGGCTTCTGTCATGCACATGACTTTTGTGACAATATTATACTTGTGGTGTAGCATGATTTTAGGATTAACGCATGTTCTATCTCATGTTCCTGCATTTCAGTATAAGTGAGAAACATGTAATTTATCAATTTGGGAGAATTCATATCATTTTCGGGGACCCCGTGTATGGAAAGTGGGAGAAAGTTGTTTCTAAATTGAGTTGCTCTATGTGGATCTCACTGCAGTCGAAGCTTCTACACTTTTACAATCATGTACCTACTTAATTTTAGAAAATATTGTAATCGTATTGTCTTATTGATGGTTTGAGTTACAAGTCTCCCATACCAACCCAACCCATTCAATATGAATTTAAGTTTAAATATGACAGGGGGTAGTTTTTTTCATTTTGGATGAAGAAACCACCTCTTACTCCCTAATTAATGAATTTATATACAAAAGGAAGTTTTCTCCAATAATCTTATCTTTAAGAGCAAGAAATAAAAGAGAAAGTAATTTTTATATTACTATTTGAGGATAAGAAGAAAAGGCTTGTATAGTCATTCTCACCATGAAACTCATCAAAATTTGGCCCTTGTATTATGCCAATTGAATCCTTCAGACTGTGATTGAGTTTAGACTAGTTTGGGGTGTCAAAGATAAAGAAACATCATAGAATGAAGTTGGATTTAATTAACATCCATAGAGCACCTTTAAAGTCTACCCCATGCAGGTTCAACGTTTGTATTTCTAAATTAGTATCAGGGCCTTAAGGCTTAATTTATGTCATTTCAAATACATGCATAGGATTGTGAAATGAACTCTTACAATAATTGTAGAAACTTCTTTGATTTATTGAAATCTTGTGTTACTATTTTCGTCTGTTTTATGGATGAATAGAACTCAATGATAGCTTTCAAACCATATAAAGAACGTAAAATCAGTTAAGATTTAAAGAGTTATGACCATTTCAAATTCAACTTAACCGTAAAATCTTTAACGAAGAAGATGATGACCAGTGTTGAAGATGTTATTATCTCGGTACGTAATGTCTTAAAAGCATGTGTAAAGCTTCTTATATATTGAGATTTTGAGAATTGAGATCGTTTGCTAGGATTTTGTGTTGAACTCAATGATAATTTGAAAGTATCATTACACTCTAAAATTTATTATTTGGTTGTATTCAATCCAATTTTGATAAACCGTAAATGTAGTGCCTTGATTTTAAGATGGTCGTAAAAATATTCATTGTATTTTTAAAACTTGCAATAATATTTTAGTTACTAGATTTACGTCATTATATATATATATAATAATAATTATAAAGGAAATATATAAGATTTAAATTGAGTGCCATTTGCCAATTGCTATTAGAACAATACAAGTTATGTGGAAAGACAAGAACCCGGGCCTCAAAATCCTCTAGCTATGGACCTTTGGAACTGCAGCTGGTACTACTAATTCTATATACTTCTACAATAATATCAATAATTATAAATAAAAAAATAACATCTTTTAATTTTTATTTGTTAAATTGATGAGCTGCAGTTCTGGTGACAAGCGTTGTTCGGACGAGGGCTAGAGACATGGATCAGTTCATCAACACCCAAGATCAACCACCCCAAGATCCTGACAATACCTCCTCGTCACAATCTTCAACTCAACAAATCGACTAATGTGTGTGTGTTTGTGAGAGATATGAGTTTTTCTCCATGTGTTCGATAAATTTCCTGACATACCTTTTCTGGTTTTTGGAGGTGTTTTTAAGTTTTAAATAATGGGTTTTGATTATTGTTTTTGGGTTCTCATCTGGGTACTTTAACTTACACAATTGTGTGGGTTCGTGTTACTTAATTTCAAGCTTTGAGCTCTATGTTTCTCAAACATTTTAATGATTAAGGAAGGTGGTTTGTTCAGCAATATGCATGTTGCTTGTTGTTTGGCGTGGGGGATTTTCAGTGGCTCGTTATGTGCAACTCCGTGGTGTCGTGTAGTTGTGATTATAACACGTGTTTTGGAGCTTAATAAATGACAAATTGATGGTTATGTTGCACATAAAGTAACTCGTACAGTGGGTGCAAACAATTTGTCGTGATTTTAAGCATTGCGGCTTGTATAGATCACATTGTCTTTGATAATCTATCAACAACTTCAATTTGCCTGATTGAATCCAATGCATACATGTGTTTGTCAGAGTTTCTCAAGATACGGTGACACCTATTTCGAGGTATGTTCTCAATTTTTTGGGCTTCTGTCATGCACATGACTTTTGTGACAATATTATACTTGTGGTGTAGCATGATTTTAGGATTAACGCATGTTCTATCTCATGTTCCTGCATTTCAGTATAAGTGAGAAACATGTAATTTATCAATTTGGGAGAATTCATATCATTTTCGGGGACCCCGTGTATGGAAAGTGGGAGAAAGTTGTTTCTAAATTGAGTTGCTCTATGTGGATCTCACTGCAGTCGAAGCTTCTACACTTTTACAATCATGTACCTACTTAATTTTAGAAAATATTGTAATCGTATTGTCTTATTGATGGTTTGAGTTACAAGTCTCCCATACCAACCCAACCCATTCAATATGAATTTAAGTTTAAAATATGACAGGGGGTAGTTTTTTTCATTTTGGATGAAGAAACCACCTCTTACTCCCTAATTAATGAATTTATATACAAAAGGAAGTTTTCTCCAATAATCTTATCTTTAAGAGCAAGAAATAAAAGAGAAAGTAATTTTTATATTACTATTTGAGGATAAGAAGAAAAGGCTTGTATAGTCATTCTCACCATGAAACTCATCAAAATTTGGCCCTTGTATTATGCCAATTGAATCCTTCAGACTGTGATTGAGTTTAGACTAGTTTGGGGTGTCAAAGATAAAGAAACATCATAGAATGAAGTTGGATTTAATTAACATCCATAGAGCACCTTTAAAGTCTACCTCATGCAGGTTCAACGTTTGTATTTCTAAATTAGTATCAGGGCCTTAAGGCTTAATTTATGTCATTTCAAATACATGCATAGATTGTGAAATGAACTCTTACAATAATTGTAGAAACTTCTTTGATTTATTGAAATCTTGTGTTACTATTTTCGTCTGTTTTATGGATGAATAGAACTCAATGATAGCTTTCAAACCATATAAAGAACGTAAAATCAGTTAAGATTTAAAGAGTTATGACCATTTCAAATTCAACTTAACCGTAAAATCTTTAACGAAGAAGATGATGACCAGTGTTGAAGATGTTATTATCTCGGTACGTAATGTCTTAAAAGCATGTGTAAAGCTTCTTATATATTGAGATTTGAGAATTGAGATCGTTTGCTAGGATTTTGTGTTGAACTCAATGATAATTTGAAAGTATCATTACACTCTAAAATTTATTATTTGGTTGTATTCAATCCAATTTTGATAAACCGTAAATGTAGTGCCTTGATTTTAAGATGGTCGTAAAAATATTCATTGTATTTTTAAAAACTTGCAATAATATTTTAGTTACTAGATTTACGTCATTATATATATATATAATAATAATTATAAAGTAAATATATAAGATTTAAATTGAGTGCCATTTGCCAATTGCTATTAGAACAATACAAGTTATGTGGAAAGACAAGAACCCGGGCCTCAAAATCCTCTAGCTATGGACCTTTGGAACTGCAGCTGGTACTACTAATTCTATATACTTCTACAATAATATCAATAATTATAAATAAAAAAATAACATCTTTTAATTTTTATTTGTTAAATTGATGAGCAGCAGTTCTGGTGACAAGCGTTGTTCGGACGAGGGCTAGAGACATGGATCAGTTCATCAACACCCAAGATCAACCACCCCAAGATCCTGACAATACCTCCTCGTCACAATCTTCAACTCAACAAATCGACTAATGTGTGTGTGTTTGTGAGAGATATGAGTTTGGTCTCCATGTGTTCGATAAATTTCCTGACATACCTTTTCTGGTTTTTGGAGGTGTTTTTAAGTTTTAAATAATGGGTTTTGATTATTGTTTTTGGGTTCTCATCTGGGTACTTTAACTTACACAATTGTGTGGGTTCGTGTTACTTAATTTCAAGCTTTGAGCTCTATGTTTCTCAAACATTTTAATGATTAAGGAAGGTGGTTTGTTCAGCAATATGCATGTTGCTTGTTGTTTGGCGTGGGGGATTTTCAGTGGCTCGTTATGTGCAACTCCGTGTGTCGTGTAGTTGTGATTATAACACGTGTTTTGGAGCTTAATAAATGACAAATTGATGGTTATGTTGCACATAAAGTAACTCGTACAGTGGGTGCAAACAATTTGTCGTGATTTTAAGCATTGCGGCTTGTATAGATCACATTGTCTTTGATAATCTATCAACAACTTCAATTTGCCTGATTGAATCCAATGCATACATGTGTTTGTCAGAGTTTCTCAAGATACGGTGACACCTATTTCGAGGTATGTTCTCAATTTTTTGGGCTTCTGTCATGCACATGACTTTTGTGACAATATTATACTTGTGGTGTAGCATGATTTTAGGATTAACGCATGTTCTATCTCATGTTCCTGCATTTCAGTATAAGTGAGAAACATGTAATTTATCAATTTGGGAGAATTCATATCATTTTCGGGGACCCCGTGTATGGAAAGTGGGAGAAAGTTGTTTCTAAATTGAGCTGCTCTATGTGGATCTCACTGCAGTCGAAGCTTCTACACTTTTACAATCATGTACCTACTGAATTTTAGAAAATATTGTAATCGTATTGTCTTATTGATGGTTTGAGTTACAAGTCTCCCATACCAACCCAACCCATTCAATATGAATTTAAGTTTAAATATGAGAGGGGGTAGATTTTCTCATTTTGGATGAAGAAACCACCTCTTACTCCCTAATTAATGAATTTATATACAAAAGGAAGTTTTCTCAAATAATCTTATCTTTAAGAGCAAGAAATAAAAGAGAAAGTAATTTTTATATTACTATTTGAGGATAAGAAGAAAAGGCTTGTATAGTTATTCTCACCATGAAACTCATAAAAATTTGGCCCTTGTATTATGCCAATTGAATCCTTCAGACTGTGATTGAGTTTAGACTAGTTTGGGGTGTCAAAGATAAAGAAACATCATAGAATCAAGTTGGATTTAATTAACATCCATAGAGCACCTTTAAAGTCTACCTCATGCAGGTTCAACGTTTGTATTTCTAAATTAGTATCAGGGCTTTAAGGCTTAATTTATGTCATTTCAAATACATGCATAGGATTGTGAAATGAACTCTTACAATAATTGTAGAAACTTCTTTGATTTATTGAAATCTTGTGTTACTATTTTCGTCTGTTTTATGGATGAATAGAACTCAATGATAGCTTTCAAACCATATAAAGAACGTAAAATCAGTTAAGATTGAAAGAGTTATGACCATTTCAAATTCAACTTAACCGTAAAATCTTTAACGAAGAAGATGATGACCAGTGTTGAAGATGTTATTATCTCGGTACGTAATGTCTTAAAAGCATGTGTAAAGCTTGTTATATATTGAGATTTTGAGAATAGAGATCATTTTCTAGGATTTTGTGTTAAACTCAATGATAATTTGAAAGTATCATTACACTCTAAAATTCATTATTTGGTTGTATTCAATCCAATTTTGATAAACCGTAAATGTAGTGCCTTGATTTTAGGATGGTCGTAAAAATATTCATTGTATTTTTAAAACTTGCAATAATATTTTAGTTACTAGATTTATGTCATTATATATATATATATAATAATTATAAAAGAAATATATAAAATTTAAATTGAGTGCCATGTGCCAATTGCTATTAGAACAATACAAGTTATGTGGAAAGACAAGAGCCCGGGCCTCAAAATCCTCTGGCTATGGACCTTTGGAACTGCAGCTCGTACTGCTAATTCTATATACTTCTACAATAATATCAATAATTATAAATAAAAAAATAACATCTTTTAATTTTTATTTGTTAAATTGATGAGTTGCAGTTCTGGTGACAAGCGTTGTTCAGACGAGGGCTAGAGACATGGATCAGTTCATCAACGCCCAAGATCAACCACCCCAAGATCATGACAATACCTCCTCGTCAGAATCTTCTACTCAACAAATCGACTAATGTGTGTGTGTTTGTGAGAGATATGAGTTTGTTCACCATGTGTTCGACAAATTGCCTGACATACCTTTTCTGGTTTTTGGAGGTGTTTTTAAGTTTTAAATAATGGGTTTTGATTATTGTTTTTGGGTTCTCATCTGGGTACTTTAACTTACACAATTGAGTGGGTTTGTGTTACTTAATTTCAAGCTTTGAGCTCTATGCTCCTCAAACATTTTAATGATTAAGGAAGGTGGTTTGTTCAGCAATATGCATGTTGCTTGTTGTTTGGCGTGGGGGATTTTCAGTGGCTCGTTATGTGCAACTCCGTGTGTCGTGTAGTTGTGATTATAACACGTGTTTTGGAGCTTAATAAATGACAAATTGATGGTTATGTTGCACATAAAGTAACTCGTACAGTGGGTGCAAACAATTTGTCGTGATTTTAAGCATTGCGGCTTGTATAGATCACATTGTCTTTGATAATCTATCAACAACTTCAATTTGCCTGATTGAATCCAATGCATACATGTGTTTGTCAGAGTTTCTCAAGATACGGTGACACCTATTTCGAGGTATGTTCTCAATTTTTTGGGCTTCTGTCATGCACATGACTTTTGTGACAATATTATACTTGTGGTGTAGCATGATTTTAGGATTAACGCATGTTCTATCTCATGTTCCTGCATTTCAGTATAAGTGAGAAACATGTAATTTATCAATTTGGGAGAATTCATATCATTTTCGGGGACCCCGTGTATGGAAAGTGGGAGAAAGTTGTTTCTAAATTGAGCTGCTCTATGTGGATCTCACTGCAGTCGAAGCTTCTACACTTTTACAATCATGTACCTACTGAATTTTAGAAAATATTGTAATCGTATTGTCTTATTGATGGTTTGAGTTACAAGTCTCCCATGCCAACCCAACCCATTCAATATGAATTTAAGTTTAAATATGAGAGGGGGTAGATTTTCTCATTTTGGATGAAGAAACCACCTCTTACTCCCTAATTAATGAATTTATATACAAAAGGAAGTTTTCTCAAATAATCTTATCTTTAAGAGCAAGAAATAAAAGAGAAAGTAATTTTTATATTACTATTTGAGGATAAGAAGAAAAGGCTTGTATAGTTATTCTCACCATGAAACTCATAAAAATTTGGCCCTTGTATTATGCCAATTGAATCCTTCAGACTGTGATTGAGTTTAGACTAGTTTGGGGTGTCAAAGATAAAGAAACATCATAGAATCAAGTTGGATTTAATTAACATCCATAGAGCACCTTTAAAGTCTACCTCATGCAGGTTCAACGTTTGTATTTCTAAATTAGTATCAGGGCTTTAAGGCTTAATTTATGTCATTTCAAATACATGCATAGGATTGTGAAATGAACTCTTACAATAATTGTAGAAACTTCTTTGATTTATTGAAATCTTGTGTTACTATTTTCGTCTGTTTTATGGATGAATAGAACTCAATGATAGCTTTCAAACCATATAAAGAACGTAAAATCAGTTAAGATTGAAAGAGTTATGACCATTTCAAATTCAACTTAACCGTAAAATCTTTAACGAAGAAGATGATGACCAGTGTTGAAGATGTTATTATCTCGGTACGTAATGTCTTAAAAGCATGTGTAAAGCTTGTTATATATTGAGATTTTGAGAATAGAGATCATTTTCTAGGATTTTGTGTTAAACTCAATGATAATTTGAAAGTATCATTACACTCTAAAATTCATTATTTGGTTGTATTCAATCCAATTTTGATAAACCGTAAATGTAGTGCCTTGATTTTAGGATGGTCGTAAAAATATTCATTGTATTTTTAAAACTTGCAATAATATTTTAGTTACTAGATTTATGTCATTATATATATATATATAATAATTATAAAAGAAATATATAAAATTTAAATTGAGTGCCATGTGCCAATTGCTATTAGAACAATACAAGTTATGTGGAAAGACAAGAGCCCGGGCCTCAAAATCCTCTGGCTATGGACCTTTGGAACTGCAGCTCGTACTGCTAATTCTATATACTTCTACAATAATATCAATAATTATAAATAAAAAAATAACATCTTTTAATTTTTATTTGTTAAATTGATGAGTTGCAGTTCTGGTGACAAGCGTTGTTCAGACGAGGGCTAGAGACATGGATCAGTTCATCAACGCCCAAGATCAACCACCCCAAGATCATGACAATACCTCCTCGTCAGAATCTTCTACTCAACAAATCGACTAATGTGTGTGTGTTTGTGAGAGATATGAGTTTGTTCACCATGTGTTCGACAAATTGCCTGACATACCTTTTCTGGTTTTTGGAGGTGTTTTTAAGTTTTAAATAATGGGTTTTGATTATTGTTTTTGGGTTCTCATCTGGGTACTTTAACTTACACAATTGAGTGGGTTTGTGTTACTTAATTTCAAGCTTTGAGCTCTATGCTCCTCAAACATTTTAATGATTAAGGAAGGTGGTTTGTTCAGCAATATGCATGTTGCTTGTTGTTTGGCGTGGGGGATTTTCAGTGGCTCGTTATGTGCAACTCCGTGTGTCGTGTAGTTGTGATTATAACACGTGTTTTGGAGCATAATAAATGACAAATTGATGGTTATGTTGCACATAAAGTAGCTTGTACAGTGGGTGCAAACAATTTGTCGTGATTTTAAGCATTGTTGCTTGTATAGATCACATTGTCTTTGATAATCTATCAACAACTTCAATTTGCCTGATTGAATCCAATGCATACATGTGTTTGTCAGAGTTTCTCAAGATACGGTGACACCTATTTCGAGGTATGTTCTCAATTTTTTGGGCTTCTGTCATGCACATGACTTTTGTGACAATATTATACTTGTGGTGTAGCATGATTTTAGGATTAACGCATGTTCTATCTCATGTTCCTGCATTTCAGTATAAGTGAGAAACATGTAATTTATCAATTTGGGAGAATTCATATCATTTTCGGGGACCCCGTGTATGGAAAGTGGGAGAAAGTTGTTTCTAAATTGAGTTGCTCTATGTGGATCTCACTGCAGTCGAAGCTTCTACACTTTTACAATCATGTACCTACTTAATTTTAGAAAATATTGTAATCGTATTGTCTTATTGATGGTTTGAGTTACAAGTCTCCCATACCAACCCAACCCATTCAATATGAATTTAAGTTTAAATATGACAGGGGGTAGTTTTTTTCATTTTGGATGAAGAAACCACCTCTTACTCCCTAATTAATGAATTTATATACAAAAGGAAGTTTTCTCCAATAATCTTATCTTTAAGAGCAAGAAATAAAAGAGAAAGTAATTTTTATATTACTATTTGAGGATAAGAAGAAAAGGCTTGTATAGTCATTCTCACCATGAAACTCATCAAAATTTGGCCTTTGTATTATGCCAATTGAATCCTTCAGACTGTGATTGAGTTTAGACTAGTTTGGGGTGTCAAAGATAAAGAAACATCATAGAATGAAGTTGGATTTAATTAACATCCATAGAGCACCTTTAAAGTCTACCTCATGCAGGTTCAACGTTTGTATTTCTAAATTAGTATCAGGGCCTTAAGGCTTAATTTATGTCATTTCAAATACATGCATAGGATTGTGAAATGAACTCTTACAATAATTGTAGAAACTTCTTTGATTTATTGAAATCTTGTGTTACTATTTTCGTCTGTTTTATGGATGAATAGAACTCAATGATAGCTTTCAAACCATATAAAGAACGTAAAATCAGTTAAGATTTAAAGAGTTATGACCATTTCAAATTCAACTTAACCGTAAAATCTTTAACGAAGAAGATGATGACCAGTGTTGAAGATGTTATTATCTCGGTACGTAATGTCTTAAAAGCATGTGTAAAGCTTCTTATATATTGAGATTTTGAGAATTGAGATCGTTTGCTAGGATTTTTTGTTGAACTCAATGATAATTTGAAAGTATCATTACACTCTAAAATTTATTATTTGGTTGTATTCAATCCAATTTTGATAAACCGTAAATGTAGTGCCTTGATTTTAAGATGGTCGTAAAAATATTCATTGTATTTTTAAAACTTGCAATAATATTTTAGTTACTAGATTTATGTCATTATATATATATATATATAATAATTATAAAAGAAATATATAAAATTTAAATTGAGTGCCATGTGCCAATTGCTATTAGAACAATACAAGTTATGTGGAAAGACAAGAGCCCGGGCCTCAAAATCCTCTGGCTATGGACCTTTGGAACTGCAGCTCGTACTGCTAATTCTATATACTTCTACAATAATATCAATAATTATAAATAAAAAAATAACATCTTTAAATTTTTATTTGTTAAATTGATGAGTTGCAGTTCTGGTGACAAGCGTTGTTCAGACGAGGGCTAGAGACATGGATCAGTTCATCAACGCCCAAGATCAACCACCCCAAGATCATGACAATACCTCCTCGTCAGAATCTTCTACTCAACAAATCGACTAATGTGTGTGTGTTTGTGAGAGATATGAGTTTGTTCACCATGTGTTCGACAAATTGCCTGACATACCTTTTCTGGTTTTTGGAGGTGTTTTTAAGTTTTAAATAATGGGTTTTGATTATTGTTTTTGGGTTCTCATCTGGGTACTTTAACTTACACAATTGAGTGGGTTTGTGTTACTTAATTTCAAGCTTTGAGCTCTATGCTCCTCAAACATTTTAATGATTAAGGAAGGTGGTTTGTTCAGCAATATGCATGTTGCTTGTTGTTTGGCGTGGGGGATTTTCAGTGGCTCGTTATGTGCAACTCCGTGTGTCGTGTAGTTGTGATTATAACACGTGTTTTGGAGCATAATAAATGACAAATTGATGGTTATGTTGCACATAAAGTAGCTCGTACAGTGGGTGCAAACAATTTGTCGTGATTTTAAGCATTGTGGCTTGTATAGATCACATTGTCTTTGATAATCTATCAACAACTTCAATTTGCCTGATTGAATCCAATGCATACATGTGTTTGTCAGAGTTTCTCAAGATACGGTGACACCTATTTCGAGGTATGTTCTCAATTTTTTGGGCTTCTGTCATGCACATGACTTTTGTGACAATATTATACTTGTGGTGTAGCATGATTTTAGGATTAACGCATGTTCTATCTCATGTTCCTGCATTTCAGTATAAGTGAGAAACATGTAATTTATCAATTTGGGAGAATTCATATCATTTTCGGGGACCCCGTGTATGGAAAGTGGGAGAAAGTTGTTTCTAAATTGAGTTGCTCTATGTGGATCTCACTGCAGTCGAAGCTTCTACACTTTTACAATCATGTACCTACTTAATTTTAGAAAATATTGTAATCGTATTGTCTTATTGATGGTTTGAGTTACAAGTCTCCCATACCAACCCAACCCATTCAATATGAATTTAAGTTTAAATATGACAGGGGGTAGTTTTTTTCATTTTGGATGAAGAAACCACCTCTTACTCCCTAATTAATGAATTTATATACAAAAGGAAGTTTTCTCCAATAATCTTATCTTTAAGAGCAAGAAATAAAAGTGAAAGTAATTTTTATATTACTATTTGAGGATAAGAAGAAAAGGCTTGTATAGTCATTCTCACCATGAAACTCATCAAAATTTGGCCTTTGTATTATGCCAATTGAATCCTTCAGACTGTGATTGAGTTTAGACTAGTTTGGGGTGTCAAAGATAAAGAAACATCATAGAATGAAGTTGGATTTAATTAACATCCATAGAGCACCTTTAAAGTCTACCTCATGCAGGTTCAACGTTTGTATTTCTAAATTAGTATCAGGGCCTTAAGGCTTAATTTATGTCATTTCAAATACATGCATAGGATTGTGAAATGAACTCTTACAATAATTGTAGAAACTTCTTTGATTTATTGAAATCTTGTGTTACTATTTTCGTCTGTTTTATGGATGAATAGAACTCAATGATAGCTTTCA
Organism: Linaria vulgaris; assembly: GCA_948329865.1. Taxonomy (NCBI): domain Eukaryota; kingdom Viridiplantae; phylum Streptophyta; class Magnoliopsida; order Lamiales; family Plantaginaceae; genus Linaria; species Linaria vulgaris. The sequence goes on from OX415253.1 coordinate 84,507,463, forward strand.
AACCATATAAAGAACGTAAAATCAGTTAAAATTTAAAGAGTTATGACCATTTCAAATTCAACTTAACCGTAAAATCTTTAACGAAGAAGATGATGACCAGTGTTGAAGATGTTATTATCTCGGTACGTAATGTCTTAAAAGCATGTGTAAAGCTTGTTATGTATTGAGATTTGAGAATTGAGATCGTTTGCTAGGATTTTGTGTTGAACTCAATGATAATTTGAAAGTATCATTACACTCTAAAATTTATTATTTGGTTGTATTCAATCCAATTTTGATAAACCGTAAATGTAGTGCCTTGATTTTAAGATGGTCGTAAAAATATTCATTGTATTTTTAAAACTTGCAATAATATTTTAGTTACTAGATTTAAGTCATTATATATATATATAATAATAATTATAAAGGAAATATATAAGATTTAAATTGAGTGCCATTTGCCAATTGCTATTAGAACAATACAAGTTATGTGGAAAGACAAGAACTCGGGCCTCAAAATCCTCTAGCTATGGACCTTTGGAACTGCAGCTGGTACTACTAATTCTATATACTTCTACAATAATATCAATAATTATAAATAAAAAAATAACATCTTTTAATTTTTATTTGTTAAATTGATGAGCTGCAGTTCTGGTGACAAGCGTTGTTCGGACGAGGGCTAGAGACATGGATCAGTTCATCAACACCCAAGATCAACCACCCCAAGATCCTGACAATACCTCCTCGTCACAATCTTCAACTCAACAAATCGACTAATGTGTGTGTGTTTGTGAGAGATATGAGTTTGTTCTCCATGTGTTCGATAAATTGCCTGACATACCTTTTCTGGTTTTTGGAGGTGTTTTTAAGTTTTAAATAATGGGTTTTGATTATTGTTTTTGGGTTCTCATCTGGGTACTTTAACTTACACAATTGTGTGGGTTCGTGTTACTTAATTTCAAGCTTTGAGCTCTATGTTTCTCAAACATTTTAATGATTAAGGAAGGTGGTTTGTTCAGCAATATGCATGTTGCTTGTTGTTTGCCGTGGGGGATTTTCAGTGGCTCGTTATGTGCAACTCCGTGTGTCGTGTAGTTGTGATTATAACACGTGTTTTGGAGCTTAATAAATGACAAATTGATGGTTATGTTGCACATAAAGTAACTCGTACAGTGGGTGCAAACAATTTGTCGTGATTTTAAGCATTGCGGCTTGTATAGATCACATTGTCTTTGATAATCTATCAACAACTTCAATTTGCCTGATTGAATCCAATGCATACATGTGTTTGTCAGAGTTTCTCAAGATACGGTGACACCTATTTCGAGGTATGTTCTCAATTTTTTGGGCTTCTGTCATGCACATGACTTTTGTGACAATATTATACATGTGGTGTAGCATGATTTTAGGATTAACGCATGTTCTATCTCATGTTCCTGCATTTCAGTATAAGTGAGAAACATGTAATTTATCAATTTGGGAGAATTCATATCATTTTCGGGGACCCCGTGTATGGAAAGTGGGAGAAAGTTGTTTCTAAATTGAGCTGCTCTATGTGGATCTCACTGCAGTCGAAGCTTCTACACTTTTACAATCATGTACCTACTGAATTTTAGAAAATATTGTAATCGTATTGTCTTATTGATGGTTTGAGTTACAAGTCTCCCATACCAACCCAACCCATTCAATATGAATTTAAGTTTAAATATGAGAGGGGGTAGATTTTCTCATTTTGGATGAAGAAACCACCTCTTACTCCCTAATTAATGAATTTATATACAAAAGGAAGTTTTCTCCAATAATCTTATCTTTAAGAGCAAGAAATAAAAGAGAAAGTAATTTTTATATTACTATTTGAGGATAAGAAGAAAAGGCTTGTATAGTTATTCTCACCATGAAACTCATAAAAATTTGGCCCTTGTATTATGCCAATTGAATTCTTCAGACTGTGATTGAGTTTAGACTAGTTTGGGGTGTCAAAGATAAAGAAACATCATAGAATCAAGTTGGATTTAATTAACATCCATAGAGCACCTTTAAAGTCTACCTCATGCAGGTTCAACGTTTGTATTTCTAAATTAGTATCAGGGCTTTAAGGCTTAATTTATGTCATTTCAAATACATGCATAGGATTGTGAAATGAACTCTTACAATAATTGTAGAAACTTCTTTGATTTATTGAAATCTTGTGTTACTATTTTCGTCTGTTTTATGGATGAATAGAACTCAATGATAGCTTTCAAACCATATAAAGAACGTAAAATCAGTTAAGATTGAAAGAGTTATGACCATTTCAAATTCAACTTAACCGTAAAATCTTTAACGAAGAAGATGATGACCAGTGTTGAAGATGTTATTATCTCGATACGTAATGTCTTAAAAGCATGTGTAAAGCTTGTTATATATTGAGATTTTGAGAATAGAGATCATTTGCTAGGATTTTGTGTTAAACTCAATGATAATTTGAAAGTATCATTACACTCTAAAATTCATTATTTGGTTGTATTCAATCCAATTTTGATAAACCGTAAATGTAGTGCCTTGATTTTAAGATGGTCGTAAAAATATTCATTGTATTTTTAAAACTTGCAATAATATTTTAGTTACTAGATTTACGTCATTATATATATAATAATAATTATAAAGGAAATATATAAGATTTAAATTGAGTGCCATTTGCCAATTGCTATTAGAACAATACAAGTTATGTGGAAAGACAAGAGCCCGAGCCTCAAAATCCTCTAGCTATGGACCTTTGGAACTGCAGCTGGTACTACTAATTCTATATACTTCTACAATAATATCAATAATTATAAATTATAAAATAACATCTTTTAATTTTTATTTGTTAAATTGATGAGCTGCAGTTCTGGTGACAAGCGTTGTTCGGACGAGGGCTAGAGACATGGATCAGTTCATCAACACCCAAGATCAACCACCCCAAGATCATGACAATACCTCCTCGTCAGAATCTTCTACTCAACAAATCGACTAATGTGTGTGTGTTTGTGAGAGATATGAGTTTGTTCTCCATGTGTTCGATAAATTGCCTAACATACCTTTTCTGGTTTTTGGAGGTGTTTTTAAGTTTTAAATAATGAGTTTTGATTATTGTTTTTGGGTTCTCATCTGGGTACTTTAACTTACACAATTGAGTGTGTTTGTGTTACTTAATTTCAAGCTTTGAGCTCTATGCTTCTCAAACATTTTAATGATTAAGGAAGGTGGTTTGTTCAGCAATATGCATGTTGCTTGTTGTTTGGCGTGGGGGATTTTCAGTGGCTCGTTATGTGCAACTCCGTGTGTCGTGTAGTTGTGATTATAACACGTGTTTTGGAGCTTAATAAATGACAAATTGATGGTTATTTTGCACATAAAGTAGCTCGTACAGTGGGTGCAAACAATTTGTCGTGATTTTAAGCATTGCGGCTTGTATGGATCACATTGTCTTTGATAATCTATCAACAACTTCAATTTGCCTGATTGAATCCAATGCATACATGTGTTTGTCAGAGTTTCTCAAGATACGGTGACACCTATTTCGAGGTATGTTCTCAATTTTTTGTGCTTCTGTCATGCACATGACTTTTGTGACAATATTATACTTGTGGTGTAGCATGATTTTAGGATTAACGCATGTTCTATCTCATGTTCCTGCATTTCAGTATAAGTGAGAAACATGCAATTTATCAATTTGGGAGAATTCATATCATTTTCGGGGACCCCGTGTATGGAAAGTGGGTGAAAGTTGTTTCTAAATTGAGGTGCTCTATGTGGATCTCACTGCAGTCGAAGCTTCTACACTTTTACAATCATGTACCTACTGAATTTTAGAAAATATTGTAATCGTATTGTGTTATTGATGGTTTGAGTTACAAGTCTCCCATACCAACCCAACCCATTCAATATGAATTTAAGTTTAAAAAAGAGAGGGGGTAGTTTTTCTCATTTTGGATGAAGCAACCACCTCTTACTCCCTAATTAATGAATTTATATACAAAAGGAAGTTTTCTCCAATAATCTTATCTTTAAGAGCAAGAAATAAAAGAGAAAGTAATTTTTATATTACTATTTGAAGATAAGAAGAAAAGGCTTGTATAGTTATTCTCACCATGAAACTCATAAAAATTTGGCCCTTGTATTATGCCAATTGAATTCTTCAGACTGTGATTGAGTTTAGACTAGTTTGGGGTGTCAAAGATAAAGAAACATCATAGAATCAAGTTGGATTTAATTAACATCCATAGAGCACCTTTAAAGTCTACCTCATGCAGGTTCAACGTTTGTATTTCTAAATTAGTATCAGGGCTTTAAGGCTTAATTTATGTCATTTCAAATACATGCATAGGATTGTGAAATGAACTCTTACAATAATTGTAGAAACTTCTTTGATTTATTGAAATCTTGTGTTACTATTTTCGTCTGTTTTATGGATGAATAGAACTCAATGATAGCTTTCAAACCATATAAAGAACGTAAAATCAGTTAAGATTGAAAGAGTTATGACCATTTCAAATTCAACTTAACCGTAAAATCTTTAACGAAGAAGATGATGACCAGTGTTGAAGATGTTATTATCTCGATACGTAATGTCTTAAAAGCATGTGTAAAGCTTGTTATATATTGAGATTTTGAGAATAGAGATCATTTGCTAGGATTTTGTGTTAAACTCAATGATAATTTGAAAGTATCATTACACTCTAAAATTCATTATTTGGTTGTATTCAATCCAATTTTGATAAACCGTAAATGTAGTGCCTTGATTTTAAGATGGTCGTAAAAATATTCATTGTATTTTTAAAACTTGCAATAATATTTTAGTTACTAGATTTACGTCATTATATATATAATAATAATTATAAAGGAAATATATAAGATTTAAATTGAGTGCCATTTGCCAATTGCTATTAGAACAATACAAGTTATGTGGAAAGACAAGAGCCCGAGCCTCAAAATCCTCTAGCTATGGACCTTTGGAACTGCAGCTGGTACTACTAATTCTATATACTTCTACAATAATATCAATAATTATAAATTATAAAATAACATCTTTTAATTTTTATTTGTTAAATTGATGAGCTGCAGTTCTGGTGACAAGCGTTGTTCGGACGAGGGCTAGAGACATGGATCAGTTCATCAACACCCAAGATCAACCACCCCAAGATCATGACAATACCTCCTCGTCAGAATCTTCTACTCAACAAATCGACTAATGTGTGTGTGTTTGTGAGAGATATGAGTTTGTTCTCCATGTGTTCGATAAATTGCCTAACATACCTTTTCTGGTTTTTGGAGGTGTTTTTAAGTTTTAAATAATGAGTTTTGATTATTGTTTTTGGGTTCTCATCTGGGTACTTTAACTTACACAATTGAGTGTGTTTGTGTTACTTAATTTCAAGCTTTGAGCTCTATGCTTCTCAAACATTTTAATGATTAAGGAAGGTGGTTTGTTCAGCAATATGCATGTTGCTTGTTGTTTGGCGTGGGGGATTTTCAGTGGCTCGTTATGTGCAACTCCGTGTGTCGTGTAGTTGTGATTATAACACGTGTTTTGGAGCTTAATAAATGACAAATTGATGGTTATTTTGCACATAAAGTAGCTCGTACAGTGGGTGCAAACAATTTGTCGTGATTTTAAGCATTGCGGCTTGTATGGATCACATTGTCTTTGATAATCTATCAACAACTTCAATTTGCCTGATTGAATCCAATGCATACATGTGTTTGTCAGAGTTTCTCAAGATACGGTGACACCTATTTCGAGGTATGTTCTCAATTTTTTGTGCTTCTGTCATGCACATGACTTTTGTGACAATATTATACTTGTGGTGTAGCATGATTTTAGGATTAACGCATGTTCTATCTCATGTTCCTGCATTTCAGTATAAGTGAGAAACATGCAATTTATCAATTTGGGAGAATTCATATCATTTTCGGGGACCCCGTGTATGGAAAGTGGGAGAAAGTTGTTTCTAAATTGAGGTGCTCTATGTGGATCTCACTGCAGTCGAAGCTTCTACACTTTTACAATCATGTACCTACTGAATTTTAGAAAATATTGTAATCGTATTGTGTTATTGATGGTTTGAGTTACAAGTCTCCCATACCAACCCAACCCATTCAATATGAATTTAAGTTTAAATAAGAGAGGGGGTAGTTTTTCTCATTTTGGATGAAGCAACCACCTCTTACTCCCTAATTAATGAATTTATATACAAAAGGAAGTTTTCTCCAATAATCTTATCTTTAAGAGCAAGAAATAAAAGAGAAAGTAATTTTTATAATACTATTTGAGGATAAGAAGAAAAGGCTTGTATAGTCATTCTCACCATGAAACTCATAAAAATTTGGCCCTTGTATTATGCCAATTGAATCCTTCAGACTGTGATTGAGTTTAGACTAGTTTGGGGTGTCAAAGATAAAGAAACATCATAGAATCAAGTCGGGCTTAATTAACATCCATAGAGCACCTTTAAAGTCTACCTCATGCAGGTTCAACGTTTGTATTTCTAAATTAGTATCAGGGCCTTAAGGCTTAATTTATGTCATTTCAAATACATGCATAGGATTGTGAAATGAACTCTTACAATAATTGTAGAAACTTCTTTGATTTATTGAAATCTTGTGTTACTATTTTCGTCTGTTTTATGGATGAATAGAACTCGATGATAGCTTTCAAACCATATAAAGAACGTAAAATCAGTTAAGATTGAAAGAGTTATGACCATTTCAAATTCAACTAAACCGTAAAATCTTTAACGAAAAAGATGATGACCAGTGTTGACGACGTTTATTATCTCGGTACGTAATGTCTTAAAAGCATGTGTAAAGCTTGTTATATATTGAGATTTGAGAATTGAGATCCTTTGCTAGGATTTTGTGTTAAACTCAATGATAATTTGAAAGTATCATTACACTCTAAAATTCATTATTTGGTTGTATTCAATCCAATTTTGATAAACCGTAAATGTAGTGCCTTGATTTTAGGATGGTCGTAAAAATATTCATTGTATTTTTAAAACTTGCAATAATATTTTAGTTACTAGATTTACGTCAGTATATATATATATAATAATTATAAAAGAAATATATAAGATTTAAATTGAGTGTCATGTGCCAATTGCTATTAGAACAATACAAGTTATGTGGAAAGACAAGAGCCCGGGCCTCAAAATCCTCTGGCTATGGACCTTTGGAACTGCAGCTGGTACTGCTAATTCTATATACTTCTACAATAATATCAATAATTATAAATAAAAAAATAACATCTTTTAATTTTTATTTGTTAAATTGATGAGTTGCAGTTCTGGTGACAAGCGTTGTTCGGACGAGGGCTAGAGACATGGATCAGTTCATCAGCGCCCATGATCAACCACCCCAAGATCATGACAATACCTCCTCGTCAGAATCTTCTACTCAACAAATCGACTAATGTGTGTGTGTTTGTGAGAGATATGAGTTTGTTCACCATGTGTTCGACAAATTGCCTGACATACCTTTTCTGGTTTTTGGAGGTGTTTTTAAGTTTTAAATAATGGGTTTTGATTATTGTTTTTGGGTTCTCATCTGGGTACTTTAACTTACACAATTGTGTGGGTTCGTGTTACTTAATTTCAAGCTTTGAGCTCTATGTTTCTCAAACATTTTAATGATTAAGGAAGGTGGTTTGTTCAGCAATATGCATGTTGCTTGTTGTTTGCCGTGGGGGATTTTCAGTGGCTCGTTATGTGCAACTCCGTGTGTCGTGTAGTTGTGATTATAACACGTGTTTTGGAGCTTAATAAATGACAAATTGATGGTTATGTTGCACATAAAGTAACTCGTACAGTGGGTGCAAACAATTTGTCGTGATTTTAAGCATTGCGGCTTGTATAGATCACATTGTCTTTGATAATCTATCAACAACTTCAATTTGCCTGATTGAATCCAATGCATACATGTGTTTGTCAGAGTTTCTCAAGATACGGTGACACCTATTTCGAGGTATGTTCTCAATTTTTTGGGCTTCTGTCATGCACATGACTTTTGTGACAATATTATACATGTGGTGTAGCATGATTTTAGGATTAACGCATGTTCTATCTCATGTTCCTGCATTTCAGTATAAGTGAGAAACATGTAATTTATCAATTTGGGAGAATTCATATCATTTTCGGGGACCCCGTGTATGGAAAGTGGGAGAAAGTTGTTTCTAAATTGAGCTGCTCTATGTGGATCTCACTGCAGTCGAAGCTTCTACACTTTTACAATCATGTACCTACTGAATTTTAGAAAATATTGTAATCGTATTGTCTTATTGATGGTTTGAGTTACAAGTCTCCCATACCAACCCAACCCATTCAATATGAATTTAAGTTTAAATATGAGAGGGGGTAGATTTTCTCATTTTGGATGAAGAAACCACCTCTTACTCCCTAATTAATGAATTTATATACAAAAGGAAGTTTTCTCCAATAATCTTATCTTTAAGAGCAAGAAATAAAAGAGAAAGTAATTTTTATATTACTATTTGAGGATAAGAAGAAAAGGCTTGTATAGTTATTCTCACCATGAAACTCATAAAAATTTGGCCCTTGTATTATGCCAATTGAATCCTTCAGACTGTGATTGAGTTTAGACTAGTTTGGGGTGTCAAAGATAAAGAAACATCATAGAATCAAGTTGGATTTAATTAACATCCATAGAGCACCTTTAAAGTCTACCTCATGCAGGTTCAACGTTTGTATTTCTAAATTAGTATCAGGGCTTTAAGGCTTAATTTATGTCATTTCAAATACATGCATAGGATTGTGAAATGAACTCTTACAATAATTGTAGAAACTTCTTTGATTTATTGAAATCTTGTGTTACTATTTTCGTCTGTTTTATGGATGAATAGAACTCAATGATAGCTTTCAAACCATATAAAGAACGTAAAATCAGTTAAGATTGAAAGAGTTATGACCATTTCAAATTCAACTTAACCGTAAAATCTTTAACGAAGAAGATGATGACCAATGTTGAAGATGTTATTATCTCGGTACGTAATGTCTTAAAAGCATGTGTAAAGCTTGTTATATATTGAGATTTTGAGAATAGTGATCATTTGCTAGGATTTTGTGTTAAACTCAATGATAATTTGAAAGTATCATTACACTCTAAAATTCATTATTTGGTTGTATTCAATCCAATTTTGATAAACCGTAAATGTAGTGCCTTGATTTTAAGATGGTCGTAAAAATATTCATTGTATTTTTAAAACTTGCAATAATATTTTAGTTACTAGATTTACGTCATTATATATATAATAATAATTATAAAGGAAATATATAAGATTTAAATTGAGTGCCATTTGCCAATTGCTATTAGAACAATACAAGTTATGTGGAAAGACAAGAGCCCGAGCCTCAAAATCCTCTAGCTATGGACCTTTGGAACTGCAGCTGGTACTACTAATTCTATATACTTCTACAATAATATCAATAATTATAAATTATAAAATAACATCTTTTAATTTTTATTTGTTAAATTGATGAGCTGCAGTTCTGGTGACAAGCGTTGTTCGGACGAGGGCTAGAGACATGGATCAGTTCATCAACACCCAAGATCAACCACCCCAAGATCATGACAATACCTCCTCGTCAGAATCTTCTACTCAACAAATCGACTAATGTGTGTGTGTTTGTGAGAGATATGAGTTTGTTCTCCATGTGTTCGATAAATTGCCTAACATACCTTTTCTGGTTTTTGGAGGTGTTTTTAAGTTTTAAATAATGAGTTTTGATTATTGTTTTTGGGTTCTCATCTGGGTACTTTAACTTACACAATTGAGTGTGTTTGTGTTACTTAATTTCAAGCTTTGAGCTCTATGCTTCTCAAACATTTTAATGATTAAGGAAGGTGGTTTGTTCAGCAATATGCATGTTGCTTGTTGTTTGGCGTGGGGGATTTTCAGTGGCTCGTTATGTGCAACTCCGTGTGTCGTGTAGTTGTGATTATAACACGTGTTTTGGAGCTTAATAAATGACAAATTGATGGTTATTTTGCACATAAAGTAGCTCGTACAGTGGGTGCAAACAATTTGTCGTGATTTTAAGCATTGCGGCTTGTATGGATCACATTGTCTTTGATAATCTATCAACAACTTCAATTTGCCTGATTGAATCCAATGCATACATGTGTTTGTCAGAGTTTCTCAAGATACGGTGACACCTATTTCGAGGTATGTTCTCAATTTTTTGTGCTTCTGTCATGCACATGACTTTTGTGACAATATTATACTTGTGGTGTAGCATGATTTTAGGATTAACGCATGTTCTATCTCATGTTCCTGCATTTCAGTATAAGTGAGAAACATGCAATTTATCAATTTGGGAGAATTCATATCATTTTCGGGGACCCCGTGTATGGAAAGTGGGAGAAAGTTGTTTCTAAATTGAGGTGCTCTATGTGGATCTCACTGCAGTCGAAGCTTCTACACTTTTACAATCATGTACCTACTGAATTTTAGAAAATATTGTAATCGTATTGTGTTATTGATGGTTTGAGTTACAAGTCTCCCATACCAACCCAACCCATTCAATATGAATTTAAGTTTAAATAAGAGAGGGGGTAGTTTTTCTCATTTTGGATGAAGCAACCACCTCTTACTCCCTAATTAATGAATTTATATACAAAAGGAAGTTTTCTCCAATAATCTTATCTTTAAGAGCAAGAAATAAAAGAGAAAGTAATTTTTATAATACTATTTGAGGATAAGAAGAAAAGGCTTGTATAGTCATTCTCACCATGAAACTCATAAAAATTTGGCCCTTGTATTATGCCAATTGAATCCTTCAGACTGTGATTGAGTTTAGACTAGTTTGGGGTGTCAAAGATAAAGAAACATCATAGAATCAAGTCGGGCTTAATTAACATCCATAGAGCACCTTTAAAGTCTACCTCATGCAGGTTCAACGTTTGTATTTCTAAATTAGTATCAGGGCCTTAAGGCTTAATTTATGTCATTTCAAATACATGCATAGGATTGTGAAATGAACTCTTACAATAATTGTAGAAACTTCTTTGATTTATTGAAATCTTGTGTTACTATTTTCGTCTGTTTTATGGATGAATAGAACTCGATGATAGCTTTCAAACCATATAAAGAACGTAAAATCAGTTAAGATTGAAAGAGTTATGACCATTTCAAATTCAACTAAACCGTAAAATCTTTAACGAAAAAGATGATGACCAGTGTTGACGACGTTTATTATCTCGGTACGTAATGTCTTAAAAGCATGTGTAAAGCTTGTTATATATTGAGATTTGAGAATTGAGATCCTTTGCTAGGATTTTGTGTTAAACTCAATGATAATTTGAAAGTATCATTACACTCTAAAATTCATTATTTGGTTGTATTCAATCCAATTTTGATAAACCGTAAATGTAGTGCCTTGATTTTAGGATGGTCGTAAAAATATTCATTGTATTTTTAAAACTTGCAATAATATTTTAGTTACTAGATTTACGTCAGTATATATATATATATAATAATTATAAAAGAAATATATAAGATTTAAATTGAGTGTCATGTGCCAATTGCTATTAGAACAATACAAGTTATGTGGAAAGACAAGAGCCCGGGCCTCAAAATCCTCTGGCTATGGACCTTTGGAACTGCAGCTGGTACTGCTAATTCTATATACTTCTACAATAATATCAATAATTATAAATAAAAAAATAACATCTTTTAATTTTTTTTTGTTAAATTGATGAGCTGCAGTTCTGGTGACAAGCGTTGTTCGGACGAGGGCTAGAGACATGGATCAGTTCATCAGCGCCCATGATCAACCACCCCAAGATCATGACAATACCTCCTCGTCAGAATCTTCTACTCAACAAATCGACTAATGTGTGTGTGTTTGTGAGAGATATGAGTTTGTTCACCATGTGTTCGACAAATTGCCTGACATACCTTTTCTGGTTTTTGGAGGTGTTTTTAAGTTTTAAATAATGGGTTTTGATTATTGTTTTTGGGTTCTCATCTGGGTACTTTAACTTACACAATTGAGTGTGTTTGTGTTACTTAATTTCAAGCTTTGAGCTCTATGCTTCTCAAACATTTTAATGATTAAGGAAGGTGGTTTGTTCAGCAATATGCATGTTGCTTGTTGTTTGGCGTGGGGGATTTTCAGTGGCTCGTTATGTGCAACTCCGTGTGTCGTGTAGTTGTGATTATAACACGTGTTTTGGAGCTTAATAAATGACAAATTGATGGTTATTTTGCACATAAAGTAGCTCGTACAGTGGGTGCAAACAATTTGTCGTGATTTTAAGCATTGCGGCTTGTATGGATCACATTGTCTTTGATAATCTATGAACAACTTCAATTTGCCTGATTGAATCCAATGCATACATGTGTTTGTCAGAGTTTCTCAAGATACGGTGACACCTATTTCGAGGTATGTTCTCAATTTTTTGTGCTTCTGTCATGCACATGACTTTTGTGACAATATTATACTTGTGGTGTAGCATGATTTTAGGATTAACGCATGTTCTATCTCATGTTCCTGCATTTCAGTATAAGTGAGAAACATGCAATTTATCAATTTGGGAGAATTCATATCATTTTCGGGGACCCCGTGTATGGAAAGTGGGAGAAAGTTGTTTCTAAATTGAGTTGCTCTATGTGGATCTCACTGCAGTCGAAGCTTCTACACTTTTACAATGATATACCTACTGAATTTTAGAAAATATTGTAATCGTATTGTGTTATTGATGGTTTGAGTTAAAAGTCTCCCATACCAACCCAACCCATTCAATATGAATTTAAGTTTAAATAAGAGAGGGGGTAGTTTTTCTCATTTTGGATGAAGCAACCACCTCTTACTCCCTAATTAATGAATTTATATACAAAATGAAGTTTTCTCCAATAATCTTATCTTTAAGAGCAAGAAATAAAAGAGAAAGTAATTTTTATAATACTATTTGAGGATAAGAAGAAAAGGCTTGTATAGTCATTCTCACCATGAAACTCATAAAAATTTGGCCCTTGTATTATGCCAATTGAATCCTTCAGACTTTGATTGTGTTTAGACTAGTTTGGGGTGTCAAAGATAAAGAAACATCATAGAATCAAGTCGGGCTTAATTAACATCCATAGAGCACCTTTAAAGTCTACCTCATGCAGGTTCAACGTTTGTATTTCTAAATTAGTATCAGGGCCTTAAGGCTTAATTTATGTCATTTCAAATACATGCATAGGATTGTGAAATGAACTCTTACAATAATTGTAGAAACTTCTTTGATTTATTGAAATCTTGTGTTACTATTTTCGTCTGTTTTATGGATGAATAGAACTCGATGATAGCTTTCAAACCGTATAAAGAACGTAAAATCAGTTAAGATTGAAAGAATTATGACCATTTCAAATTCAACTTAACCGTAAAATCTTTAACGAAGAAGATGATGACCAGTGTTGATGACGTTTATTATCTCGGTACGTAATGTCTTAAAAGCATGTGTAAAGCTTGTTATATATTGAGATTTGAGAATTGAGATCCTTTGCTAGGATTTTGTGTTAAACTCAATGATAATTTGAAAGTATCATTACACTCTAAAATTCATTATTTGGTTGTATTCAATCCAATTTTGATAAACCGTAAATGTAGTGCCTTGATTTTAGGATGGTCGTAAAAATATTCATTGTATTTTTGAAACTTGCAATAATATTTTAGTTACTAGATTTATGTCATTATATATATATAATAATTATAAAAGAAATATATAAGATTTAAATTGAGTGCCATGTGCCAATTGCTATTAGAACAATACAAGTTATGTGGAAAGACAAGAGCCCGGGCCTCAAAATCCTCTGGCTATGGACCTTTGGAACTGCAGCTGGTACTGCTAATTCTATATACTTCTACAATAATATCAATAATTATAAATAAAAAAATAACATCTTTTAATTTTTATTTGTTAAATTGATGAGTTGCAGTTCTGGTGACAAGCGTTGTTCGGACGAGGGCTAGAGACATGGATCAGTTCATCAGCGTCCATGATCAACCACCCCAAGATCATGACAATACCTCCTCGTCAGAATCTTCTACTCAACAAATCGACTAATGTGTGTGTGTTTGTGAGAGATATGAGTTTGTTCACCATGTGTTCGACAAATTGCCTGACATACCTTTTCTGGTTTTTGGAGGTGTTTTTAAGTTTTAAATAATGGGTTTTGATTATTGTTTTTGGGTTCTCATCTGGGTACTTTAACTTACACAATTGAGTGGGTTTGTGTTACTTAATTTCAAGCTTTGAGCTCTATGCTCCTCAAACATTTTAATGATTAAGGAAGGTGGTTTGTTCAGCAATATGCATGTTGCTTGTTGTTTGGCGTGGGGGTTTTTCAGTGGCTCGTTATGTGCAACTCCGTGTGTCGTGTAGTTGTGATTATAACACGTGTTTTGGAGCATAATAAATGACAAATTGATGGTTATGTTGCACATAAAGTAGCTCGTACAGTGGGTGCAAACAATTTGTCGTGATTTTAAGCATTGTGGCTTGTATCGATCACATTGTCTTTGATAATCTATCAACAACTTCAATTTGCCTGATTGAATCCAATGCATACATGTGTTTGTCAGAGTTTCTCAAGATACTGTGACACCTATTTCGAGGTATGTTCTCAATTTTTTGGGCTTCTGTCATGCACATGACTTTTGTGACAATATTATACTTGTGGTGTAGCATGATTTTAGGATTAACGCATGTTCTATCTCATGTTCCTGCATTTCAGTATAAGTGAGAAACATGTAATTTATCAATTTGGGAGAATTCATATCATTTTCGGGGACCCCGTGTATGGAAAGTGGGAGAAAGTTGTTTCTAAATTGAGCTGCTCTATGTGGATCTCACTGCAGTCGAAGCTTCTACACTTTTACAATCATGTACCTACTTAATTTTAGAAAATATTGTAATCGTATTGTCTTATTGATGGTTTGAGTTACAAGTCTCCCATACCAACCCAACCCATTCAATATGAATTTAAGTTTAAATATGAGAGGGGGTAGTTTTTTTCATTTTGGATGAAGAAACCACCTCTTACTCCCTAATTAATGAATTTAAATACAAAAGGAAGTTTTCTCCAATAATCTTATCTTTAAGAGCAAGAAATAAAAGAGAAAGTAATTTTTATATTACTATTTGAGGATAAGAAGAAAAGGCTTGTATAGTCATTCTCACCATGAAACTCATCAAAATTTGGCCCTTGTATTATGCCAATTGAATCCTTCAGACTATGATTGAGTTTAGACTAGTTTGCGGTGTCAAAGATAAAGAAACATCATAGAATGAAGTTGGATTTAATGAACATCCATAGAGCACCTTTAAAGTCTACCTCATGCAGGTTCAACGTTTGTATTTCTAAATTAGTATCAGGGCCTTAAGGCTTAATTTATGTCATTTCAAATACATGCATAGAATTGTGAAATGAACTCTTACAATAATTGTAGAAACTTCTTTGATTTATTGAAATCTTGTGTTACTATTTTCGTCTGTTTTATGGATGAATAGAACTCGATGATAGCTTTCAAACCATATAAAGAACGTAAAATCAGTTAAGATTGAAAGAATTATGACCATTTCAAATTCAACTTAACCGTAAAATCTTTAACGAAGAAGATGATGACCAGTGTTGAAGATGTTATTATCTCGGTACGTAATGTCTTAAAAGCATGTGTAAAGCTTGTTATATATTGAGATTTGAGAATTGAGATCATTTGCTAGGATTTTGTGTTAAACTCAATGATAATTTGAAAGTATCATTACACTCTAAAATTTATTATTTGGTTGTATTCAATCCAATTTTGATAAACCGTAAATGTAGTGCCTTGATTTTAAGATGGTCGTAAAAATATTCATTGTATTTTTAAAACTTGCAATAATATTTTAGTTACTAGATTTACGTCATTATATATATATAATAATAATTATAAAGGAAATATATAAGATTTAAATTGAGTGCCATTTGCCAATTGCTATTAGAACAATACAAGTTATGTGGAAAGACAAGAACCCGGGCCTCAAAATCCTCTAGCTATGGACCTTTGGAACTGCAGCTGGTACTACTAATTCTATATACTTCTACAATAATATCAATAATTATAAATAAAAAAATAACATCTTTTAATTTTTTTTTGTTAAATTGATGAGCTGCAGTTCTGGTGACAAGCGTTGTTCGGACGAGGGTTAGAGACATGGATCAGTTCATCAACACCCAAGATCAACCACCCCAAGATCATGACAATACCTCCTCGTCAGAATCTTCAACTCAACAAATCGACTAATGTGTGTGTGTTTGTGAGAGATATGAGTTTGTTCTCCATGTGTTCGATAAATTGCCTGACATACCTTTTCTGGTTTTTGGAGGTGTTTTTAAGTTTTAAATAATGGGTTTTGATTATTGTTTTTGGGTTCTCATCTGGGTACTTTAACTTACACAATTGTGTGGGTTTGTGTTACTTAATTTCAAGCTTTGAGCTCTATGTTTCTCAAACATTTTAATGATTAAGGAAGGTGGTTTGTTCAGCAATATGCATGTTGCTTGTTGTTTGGCGTGTGGGATTTTCAGTGGCTCGTTATGTGCAACTCTGTGTGTCGTGTAGTTGTGATTATAACACGTGTTTTGGAGCTTAATAAATGACAAATTGATGGTTATGTTGCACATAAAGTAACTCGTAGAGTGGGTGCAAACAATTTGTCGTGATTTTAAGCATTGCGGCTTGTATAGATCACATTGTCTTTGATAATCTATCAACAACTTCAATTTGCCTGATTGAATCCAATGCATACATGTGCTTGTCAGAGTTTCTCAAGATACGGTGACACCTATTTCGAGGTATGTTCTCAATTTTTTGGGCTTCTATCATGCACATGACTTTTGTGACAATATTATACTTGTGGTGTAGCATGATTTTAGGATTAACGCATGTTCTATCTCATGTTCCTGCATTTCAGTATAAGTGAGAAACATGTAATTTATCAATTTGGGAGAATTCATATCATTTTCGGGGACCCCGTGTATGGAAAGTGGGAGAAAGTTGTTTCTAAATTGAGCTGCTCTATGTGGATCTCACTGCAGTCGAAGCTTCTACACTTTTACAATCATGTACCTACTGAATTTTAGAAAATATTGTAATCGTATTGTCTTATTGATGGTTTGAGTTACAAGTCTCCCATACCAACCCAACCCATTCAATATGAATTTAAGTTTAAATATGAGAGGGGGTAGTTTTTCTCATTTTGGATGAAGAAACCACCTCTTACTCCCTAATTAATGAATTTATATACAAAAGGAAGTTTTCTCCAATAATCTTATCTTTAAGAGCAAGAAATAAAAGAGAAAGTAATTTTTATATTACTATTTGAGGATAAGAAGAAAAGGCTTGTATAGTTATTCTCACCATGAAACTCATAAAAATTTGGCCCTTGTATTATGCCAATTGAATCCTTCAGACTGTGATTGAGTTTAGACTAGTTTGGGGTGTCAAAGATAAAGAAACATCATAGAATCAAGTTGGATTTAATTAACATCCATAGAGCACCTTTAAAGTCTACCTCATGCAGGTTCAACGTTTGTATTTCTAAATTAGTATCAGGGCTTTAAGGCTTAATTTATGTCATTTCAAATACATGCATAGGATTGTGAAATGAACTCTTACAATAATTGTAGAAACTTCTTTGATTTATTGAAATCTTGTGTTACTATTTTCGTCTGTTTTATGGATGAATAGAACTCAATGATAGCTTTCAAACCATATAAAGAACGTAAAATCAGTTAAGATTGAAAGAGTTATGACCATTTCAAATTCAACTTAACCGTAAAATCTTTAACGAAGAAGATGATGACCAGTGTTGAAGATGTTATTATCTCGGTACGTAATGTCTTAAAAGCATGTGTAAAGCTTGTTATATATTGAGATTTGAGAATTGAGATCATTTGCTAGGATTTTGTGTTAAACTCAATGATAATTTGAAAGTATCATTACACTCTAAAATTTATTATTTGGTTGTATTCAATCCAATTTTGATAAACCGTAAATGTAGTGCCTTGATTTTAAGATGGTCGTAAAAATATTCATTGTATTTTTAAAACTTGCAATAATATTTTAGTTACTAGATTTACGTCATTATATATATATAATAATAATTATAAAGGAAATATATAAGATTTAAATTGAGTGCCATTTGCCAATTGCTATTAGAACAATACAAGTTATGTGGAAAGACAAGAGCCCGGGCCTCAAAATCCTCTAGCTATGGACCTTTGGAACTGCAGCTGGTACTACTAATTCTATATACTTCTACAATAATATCAATAATTATAAATAAAAAAATAACATCTTTTAATTTTTATTTGTTAAATTGATGAGCTGCAGTTCTGGTGACAAGCGTTGTTCGGACGAGGGTTAGAGACATGGATCAGTTCATCAACACCCAAGATCAACCACCCCAAGATCATGACAATACCTCCTCGTCAGAATCTTCAACTCAACAAATCGACTAATGTGTGTGTGTTTGTGAGAGATATGAGTTTGTTCTCCATGTGTTCGATAAATTGCCTGACATACCTTTTCTGGTTTTTGGAGGTGTTTTTAAGTTTTAAATAATGGGTTTTGATTATTGTTTTTGGGTTCTCATCTGGGTACTTTAACTTACACAATTGTGTGGGTTCGTGTTACTTAATTTCAAGCTTTGAGCTCTATGTTTCTCAAACATTTTAATGATTAAGGAAGGTGGTTTGTTCAGCAATATGCATGTTGCTTGTTGTTTGGCGTGTGGGATTTTCAGTGGCTCGTTATGTGCAACTCTGTGTGTCGTGTAGTTGTGATTATAACACGTGTTTTGGAGCTTAATAAATGACAAATTGATGGTTATGTTGCACATAAAGTAGCTCGTACAGTGGGTGCAAACAATTTGTCGTGAATTTAAGCATTGCGGCTTGTATGGATCACATTGTCTTTGATAATCTATCAACAACTTCAATTTGCCTGATTGAATCCAATGCATACATGTGTTTGTCAGAGTTTCTCAAGATACGGTGACACCTATTTCGAGGTATGTTCTCAATTTTTTGTGCTTCTGTCATGCACATGACTTTTGTGACAATATTATACTTGTGGTGTAGCATGATTTTAGGATTAACGCATGTTCTATCTCATGTTCCTGCATTTCAGTATAACTGAGAAACATGCAATTTATCAATTTGGGAGAATTCATATAATTTTCGGGGACCCCGTGTATGGAAAGTGGGAGAAAGTTGTTTCTAAATTGAGTTGATCTATGTGGATCTCACTGCAGTCGAAGCTTCTACACTTTTACAATCATGTACCTACTGAATTTTAGAAAATATTGTAATCGTATTGTCTTATTGATGGTTTGAGTTACAAGTCTCCCATACCAACCCAACCCATTCAATATGAATTTAAGTTTAAATATGAGAGGGGGTAGTTTTTCTCATTTTGGATGAAGAAACCACCTCTTACTCCCTAATTAATGAATTTATATACAAAAGGAAGTTTTCTCCAATAATCTTATCTTTAAGAGCAAGAAATAAAAGAGAAAGTAATTTTTATATTACTATTTGAGGATAAGAAGAAAAGGCTTGTATAGTTATTCTCACCATGAAACTCATAAAAATTTGGCCCTTGTATTATGCCAATTGAATCCTTCAGACTGTGATTGAGTTTAGACTAGTTTGGGGTGTCAAAGATAAAGAAACATCATAGAATCAAGTTGGATTTAATTAACATCCATAGAGTACCTTTAAAGTCTACCTCATGCAGGTTCAACGTTTGTATTTCTAAATTAGTATCAGGGCTTTAAGGCTTAATTTATGTCATTTCAAATACATGCATAGGATTGTGAAATGAACTCTTACAATAATTGTAGAAACTTCTTTGATTTATTGAAATCTTGTGTTACTATTTTCGTCTGTTTTATGGATGAATAGAACTCAATGATAGCTTTCAAACCATATAAAGAACTTAAAATCAGTTAAGATTGAAAGAGTTATGACCATTTCAAATTCAACTTAACCGTAAAATCTTTAACGAAGAAGATGATGACCAATGTTGAAGATGTTATTATCTCGGTACGTAATGTCTTAAAAGCATGTGTAAAGCTTGTTATATATTGAGATTTGAGAATTGAGATCATTTGCTAGGATTTTGTGTTAAACTCAATGATAATTTGAAAGTATCATTACACTCTAAAATTCATTATTTGGTTGTATTCAATCCAATTTTGATAAACCGTAAATGTAGTGCCTTGATTTTAAGATGGTCGTAAAAATATTCATTGTATTTTTAAAACTTGCAATAATATTTTAGTTACTAGATTTACGTCATTATATATATATAATAATAATTATAAAGGAAATATATAAGATTTAAATTGAGTGCCATTTGCCAATTGCTATTAGAACAATACAAGTTATGTGGAAAGACAAGAGCCCGGGCCTCAAAATCCTCTAGCTACGGACCTTTGGAACTGCAGCTGGTACTACTAATTCTATATACTTCTACAATAATATCAATAATTATAAATAAAAAAATAACATCTTTTAATTTTTATTTGTTAAATTGATGAGCTGCAGTTCTGGTGACAAGCGTTGTTCGGACGAGGGCTAGAGACATGGATCAGTTCATCAACACCCAAGATCAACCACCCCAAGATCATGACAATACCTCATCGTCGGAATCATCAACTCAACAAATCGACTAATGTGTGTGTGTCTGTGAGAGATATGAGTTTGTTCTCCATGTGTTCGATAAATTGCCTGACATACCTTTTCTGGTTTTTGGAGGTGTTTTTAAGTTTTAAATAATGGGTTTTGATTATTGTTTTTGGGTACTCATCTGGGTACTTTAACTTACACAATTGAGTGGGTTTGTGTTACTTAATTTCAAGCTTTGAGCTCTATGCTTCTCAAACATTTTAATGATTAAGGAAAGTGGTTTGTTCAGCAATATGCATGTTGCTTGTTGTTTGGCGTGGGGGATTTTCAGTGGCTCGTTATGTGCAACTCCGTGTGTCGTGTAGTTGTGATTATAACACGTGTTTTGGAGCTTAATAAATGACAAATTGATGGTTATGTTGCACATAAAGTAGCTCGTACAGTGGGTGAAAACAATTTGTCGTGAATTTAAGCATTGCGGCTTGTATGGATCACATTGTCTTTGATAATCTATCAACAACTTCAATTTGCCTGATTGAATCCAATGCATACATGTGTTTGTCAGAGTTTCTCAAGATACGGTGACACCTATTTCGAGGTATGTTCTCAATTTTTTGTGCTTCTGTCATGCACATGACTTTTGTGACAATATTATACTTGTGGTGTAGCATGATTTTAGGATTAACGCATGTTCTATCTCATGTTCCTGCATTTCAGTATAAGTGAGAAACATGCAATTTATCAATTTGGGAGAATTCATATAATTTTCGGGGACCCCGTGTATGGAAAGTGGGAGAAATTTGTTTCTAAATTGAGTTGATCTATGTGGATCTCACTGCAGTCGAAGCTTCTACACTTTTACAATCATGTACCTACTGAATTTTAGAAAATATTGTAATCGTATTGTCTTATTGATGGTTTGAGTTACAAGTCTCCCATACCAACCCAACCCATTCAATATGAATTTAAGTTTAAATATGAGAGGGGGTAGGTTTTTTTTATTTTGGATGAAGAAACCACCTCTTACTCCCTAATTAATGAATTTATATACAAAAGGAAGTTTTTTCCAATAATCTTATCTTTAAGAGCAAGAAATAAAAGAGAAAGGAATTTTTATATTACTATTTGAGGATAAGAAGAAAAGGCTTGTATAGTCATTCTCACCATGAAACTCATCAAAATTTGGCCCTTGTATTATGCCAATTGAATCCTTCAAACTGTGATTGAGTTTAGACTAGTTTGGGGTGTCAAAGATAAAGAAACATCATAGAATCAAGTTGGATTTAATTAACATCCATAGAGCACCTTTAAAGTCTACCTCATGCAGGTTCAACGTTTGTATTTCTAAATTAGTATCAGGGCCTTAAGGCTTAATTTATGTCATTTCAAAAACATGCATAGGATTGTGAAATGAACTCTTACAATAATTGTAAAAACTTCTTTGATTTATTGAAATCTTGTGTTACTATTTTCGTCTGTTTTATGGATGAATAGAACTCGATGATAGCTTTCAAACCATATAAAGAACGTAAAATCAGTTAAGATTGAAAGAGTTATGACCATTTCAAATTCAACTTAACCGTAAAATCTTTAACGAAGAAGATGATGACTAGTGTTGAAGATGTTATTATCTCGGTACGTAATGTCTTAAAAGCATGTGTAAAGCTTGTTATATATTGAGATTTGAGAATTGAGATCCTTTGCTAGGATTTTGTGTTAAACTCAATGATAATTTGAAAGTATCATTACACTCTAAAATTCATTATTTGGTTGTATTCAATCCAATTTTGATAAACCGTAAATGTAGTGCCTTGATTTTAAGATGGTCGTAAAAATATTCATTGTATTTTTAAAACTTGCAATAATATTTTAGTTACTAGATTTACGTCATTATATATATATATAATAATTATTATAAAGGAAATATATAAGATTTAAATTGAGTGCCATTTGCCAATTGCTATTAGAACAATACAAGTTATGTGGAAAGACAAGAGCCCGGGCCTCAAAATCCTCTAGCTATGGACCTTTGGAACCGCAGCTGGTACTACTAATTCTATATACTTCTACAATAATATCAATAATTATAAATAAGAAAATAACATCTTTTAATTTTTATTTGTTAAATTGATGAGTTGTAGTTCTGGTGACAAGCGTTGTACGGACGAGGGCTAGAGACATGGATCAGTTCATCAACACCCAAGATCAACCACCCCAAGATCATGACAATACCTCCTCGTCGGAATCTTCAACTCAACAAATCGACTAATGTGTGTGTGTTTGTGAGAGATATGAGTTTGTTCTCCATGTGTTCGATAAATTGCCTGACATACCTTTTCTGGTTTTTGGAGGTGTTTTTAAGTTTTAAATAATGGGTTTTGATTATTGTTTTTGGGTTCTCATCTGGGTACTTTAACTTACACAATTGAGTGGGTTCGTGTTACTTAATTTCAAGCTTTGAGCTCTATGCTTCTCAAACATTTTAATGATTAAGGAAGGTGGTTTGTTCAGCAATATGCATGTTGCTTCTGGTTTGGCGTGGGGGATTTTCAGTGGCTCGTTATGTGCAACTCCGTGTGTCGTGTAGTTGTGATTATAACACGTGTTTTGGAGCTTAATAAATGACAAATTGATGGTTATGTTGCACATAAAGTAGCTCGTACAGTGGGTGCAAACAATTTGTCGTGATTTTAAGCATTGCGGCTTGTATAGATCACATTGTCTTTGATAATCTATCAACAACTTCAATTTGCCTGATTGAATCCAATGCATACATGTGTTTGTCAGAGTTTCTCAAGATACGGTGACACCTATTTCGAGGTATGTTCTCAATTTTTTGGCCTTCTGTCATGCACATGACTTTTGTGACAATATTATACTTGTGGTGTAGCATGATTTTAGGATTAACGCATGTTCTATCTCACGTTCCTGCATTTCAGTATAAGTGAGAAACATGTAATTTATCAATTTGGGAGAATTCATATCATTTTCGGGGACCCCGTGTATGGAAAGTGGGAGAAAGTTGTTTTTAAATTGAGTTGATCTATGTAGATCTCACTACAGTGAAAACTCCTACACTTTTACAATCATGTACCTACTGAATTTTAGAAAATATTGTAATCGTATTGTCTTATTGATGGTTTGAGTTACAAGTCTCCCATACCAACCCAACCCATTCAATATGAATTTAAGTTTAAATATGAGAGGGGGTAGGTTTTTTTCATTTTGGATGAAGAAACCACCTCTTACTCCCTAATTAATGAATTTATATACAAAAGGAAGTTTTTTCCAATAATCTTATCTTTAAGAGCAAGAAATAAAAGAGAAAGGAATTTTTATATTACTATTTGAGGATAAGAAGAAAAGGCTTGTATAGTCATTCTCACCATGAAACTCATAAAAATTTGGCCCTTGTATTATGCCAATTGAATCCTTCAGACTGTGATTGAGTTTAGACTAGTTTGGGGTGTCAAAGATAAAGAAACATCATAGAATCAAGTTGGATTTAATTAACATCCATAGAGCACCTTTAAAGTCTACCTCATGCAGGTTCAACGTTTGTATTTCTAAATTAGTATCAGGGCCTTAAGGCTTAATTTATGTCATTTCAAATACATGCATAGGATTGTGAAATGAACTCTTACAATAATTGTAGAAACTTCTTTGATTTATTGAAATCTTGTGTTACTATTTCCGTCTGTTTTATGGATGAATAGAACTCGATGATAGCTTTCAAACCATATAAAGAACGTAAAATCAGTTAAGATTGAAAGAGTTATGACCATTTCAAATTCAACTTAACCGTAAAATCTTTAACGAAGAAGATGATGACCAGTGTTGAAGATGTTATTATCTCGGTACGTAATGTCTTAAAAGCATGTGTAAAGCTTGTTATCTATTGAGATTTGAGAATTGAGATCCTTTGCTAGGATTTTGTGTTAAACTCAATGATAATTTGAAAGTATCATTACACTCTAAAATTCATTATTTGGTTGTATTCAATCCAATTTTGATAAACCGTAAATGTAGTGCCTTGATTTTAAGATGGTCGTAAAAATATTCATTGTATTTTTAAAACTTGCAATAATATTTTAGTTACTAGATTTACGTCATTATATATATATATAATAATTATTATAAAGGAAATATATAAGATTTAAATTGAGTGCCATTTGCCAATTGCTATTAGAACAATACAAGTTATGTGGAAAAACAAGAGCCCGGGCCTCAAAATCCTCTAGCTATGGACCTTTGGAACTGCAGCTGGTACTACTAATTCTATATACTTCTACAATAATATCAATAATTATAAATAAGAAAATAACATCTTTTAATTTTTATTTGTTAAATTGATGAGCTGCAGTTCTGGTGACAAGCGTTGTACGGACGAGGGCTATAGACATGGATCAGTTCATCAACACCCAAGATCAACCACCCCAAGATCATGACAATACCTCCTCGTCGGAATCTTCAACTCAACAAATCGACTAATGTGTGTGTGTTTGTGAGAGATATGAGTTTGTTCTCCATGTGTTCGATAAATTGCCTGACATACCTTTTCTGGTTTTTGGAGGTGTTTTTAAGTTTTAAATAATGGGTTTTGATTATTGTTTTTGGGTTCTCATCTGGGTACTTTAACTTACACAATTGAGTGGGTTCGTGTTACTTAATTTCAAGCTTTGAGCTCTATGCTTCTCAAACATTTTAATGATTAAGGAAGGTGGTTTGTTCAGCAATATGCATGTTGCTTCTGGTTTGGCGTGGGGGATTTTCAGTGGCTCGTTATGTGCAACTCCGTGTGTCGTGTAGTTGTGATTATAACACGTGTTTTGGAGCTTAATAAATGACAAATTGATGGTTATGTTGCACATAAAGTAGCTCGTACAGTGGGTGCAAACAATTTGTCGTGATTTTAAGCATTGCGGCTTGTATAGATCACATTGTCTTTGATAATCTATCAACAACTTCAATT
The DNA here is from genome assembly GCA_948329865.1 of Linaria vulgaris. Lineage (NCBI taxonomy): Eukaryota > Viridiplantae > Streptophyta > Magnoliopsida > Lamiales > Plantaginaceae > Linaria > Linaria vulgaris. The sequence goes on from OX415253.1 coordinate 84,533,112, forward strand.
TGCCTGATTGAATCCAATGCATACATGTGTTTGTCAGAGTTTCTCAAGATACGGTGACACCTATTTCGAGGTATGTTCTCAATTTTTTGGGCTTCTGTCATGCACATGACTTTTGTGACAATATTATACTTGTGGTGTAGCATGATTTTAGGATTAACGCATGTTCTATCTCACGTTCCTGCATTTCAGTATAAGTGAGAAACATGTAATTTATCAATTTGGGAGAATTCATATCATTTTCGGGGACCCCGTGTATGGAAAGTGGGAGAAAGTTGTTTTTAAATTGAGTTGATCTATGTAGATCTCACTACAGTCAAAGCTCCTACACTTTTACAATCATGTACCTACTGAATTTTAGAAAATATTGTAATCGTATTGTCTTATTGATGGTTTGAGTTACAAGTCTCCCATACCAACCCAACCCATTCAATATGAATTTAAGTTTAAATATGAGAGGGGGTAGGTTTTTTTCATTTTGGATGAAGAAACCACCTCTTACTCCCTAATTAATGAATTTATATACAAAAGGAAGTTTTTTCCAATAATCTTATCTTTAAGAGCAAGAAATAAAAGAGAAAGGAATTTTTATATTACTATTTGAGGATAAGAAGAAAAGGCTTGTATAGTCATTCTCACCATGAAACTCATCAAAATTTGGCCCTTGTATTATGCCAATTGAATCCTTCAAACTGTGATTGAGTTTAGACTAGTTTGGGGTGTCAAAGATAAAGAAACATCATAGAATCAAGTTGGATTTAATTAACATCCATAGAGCACCTTTAAAGTCTACCTCATGCAGGTTCAACGTTTGTATTTCTAAATTAGTATCAGGGCCTTAAGGCTTAATTTATGTCATTTCAAAAACATGCATAGGATTGTGAAATGAACTCTTACAATAATTGTAAAAACTTCTTTGATTTATTGAAATCTTGTGTTACTATTTTCGTCTGTTTTATGGATGAATAGAACTCGATGATAGCTTTCAAACCATATAAAGAACGTAAAATCAGTTAAGATTGAAAGAGTTATGACCATTTCAAATTCAACTTAACCGTAAAATCTTTAACGAAGAAGATGATGACCAGTGTTGAAGATGTTATTATCTCGGTACGTAATGTCTTAAAAGCATGTGTAAAGCTTGTTATATATTGAGATTTGAGAATTGAGATCCTTTGCTAGGATTTTGTGTTAAACTCAATGATAATTTGAAAGTATCATTACACTCTAAAATTCATTATTTGGTTGTATTCAATCCAATTTTGATAAACCGTAAATGTAGTGCCTTGATTTTAAGATGGTCGTAAAATATTCATTGTATTTTTAAAACTTGCAATAATATTTTAGTTACTAGATTTACGTCATTATATATATATATAATAATTATTATAAAGGAAATATATAAGATTTAAATTGAGTGCCATTTGCCAATTGCTATTAGAACAATACAAGTTATGTGGAAAGACAAGAGCCCGGGCCTCAAAATCCTCTAGCTATGGACCTTTGGAACTGCAGCTGGTACTACTAATTCTATATACTTCTACAATAATATCAATAATTATAAATAAGAAAATAACATCTTTTAATTTTTATTTGTTAAATTGATGAGCTGCAGTTCTGGTGACAAGCGTTGTACGGACGAGGGCTATAGACATGGATCAGTTCATCAACACCCAAGATCAACCACCCCAAGATCATGACAATACCTCCTCGTCGGAATCTTCAACTCAACAAATCGACTAATGTGTGTGTGTTTGTGAGAGATATGAGTTTGTTCTCCATGTGTTCGATAAATTGCCTGACATACCTTTTCTGGTTTTTGGAGGTGTTTTTAAGTTTTAAATAATGGGTTTTGATTATTGTTTTTGGGTTCTCATCTGGGTACTTTAACTTACACAATTGAGTGGGTTCGTGTTACTTAATTTCAAGCTTTGAGCTCTATGCTTCTCAAACATTTTAATGATTAAGGAAGGTGGTTTGTTCAGCAATATGCATGTTGCTTGTGGTTTGGAGTGGGGGATTTTCAGTGGCTCGTTATGTGCAACTCCGTGTGTCGTGTAGTTGTGATTATAACACGTGTTTTGGAGCTTAATAAATGACAAATTGATGGTTATGTTGCACATAAAGTAGCTCGGACAGTGGGTGCAAACAATTTGTCGTGATTTTAAGCATTGCGGCTTGTATAGATCACATTGTCTTTGATAATCTATCAATAACTTCAATTTGCCTGATTGAATCCAATGCATACATGTGTTTGTCAGAGTTTCTCAAGATACGGTGACACCTATTTCGAGGTATGTTCTCAATTTTTTGGGCTTCTGTCATGCACATGACTTTTGTGACAATATTATACTTGTGGTGTAGCATGATTTTAGGATTAACGCATGTTCTATCTCACGTTCCTGCATTTCAGTATAAGTGAGAAACATGTAATTTATCAATTTGGGAGAATTCATATCATTTTCGGGGACCCCGTGTATGGAAAGTGGGAGAAAGTTGTTTTTAAATTGAGTTGATCTATGTAGATCTCACTGCAGTCGAAGCTCCTACACTTTTACAATCATGTACCTACTGAATTTTAGAAAATATTGTAATCGTATTGTCTTATTGATGGTTTGAGTTACAAGTCTCCCATACCAACCCAACCCATTCAATATGAATTTAAGTTTAAATATGAGAGTGGGTAGGTTTGTTTCATTTTGGATGAAGAAACCACCTCTTACTCCCTAATTAATGAATTTATATACAAAAGGAAGTTTTTTCCAATAATCTTATCTTTAAGAGCAAGAAATAAAAGAGAAAGGAATTTTTATATTACTATTTGAGGATAAGAAGAAAAGGCTTGTATAGTCATTCTCACCATGAAACTCATCAAAATTTGGCCCTTGTATTATGCCAATTGAATCCTTCAGACTGTGATTGAGTTTAGACTAGTTTGGGGTGTCAAAGATAAAGAAACATCATAGAATCAAGTTGGATTTAATTAACATCCATAGAGCACCTTTAAAGTCTACCTCATGCAGGTTCAACGTTTGTATTTCTAAATTAGTATCAGGGCCTTAAGGCTTAATTTATGTCATTTCAAATACATGCATAGGATTGTGAAATGAACTCTTACAATAATTGTAAAAACTTTTTTGATTTATTGAAATCTTGTGTTACTATTTTCGTCTGTTTTATGGATGAATAGAACTCGATGATAGCTTTCAAACCATATAAAGAACGTAAAATCAGTTAAGATTGAAAGAGTTATGACCATTTCAAATTCAACTTAACCGTAAAATCTTTAACGAAGAAGATGATGACCAGTGTTGAAGATGTTATTATCTCGGTACGTAATGTCTTAAAAGCATGTGTAAAGCTTGTAATATATTGAGATTTGAGAATTGAGATCCTTTGCTAGGATTTTGTGTTAAACTCAATGATAATTTGAAAGTATCATTACACTCTAAAATTCATTATTTGGTTGTATTCAATCCAATTTTGATAAACCGTAAATGTAGTGCCTTGATTTAAAGATGGTCGTAAAAATATTCATTGTATTTTTAAAACTTGCAATAATATTTTAGTTACTAGATTTACGTCATTATATATATATAATAATAATTATAAAGGAAATATATAAGATTTAAATTGAGTGCCATTTGCCAATTGCTATTAGAACAATACAAGTTATGTGGAAAGACAAGAGCCCGGGCCTCAAAATCCTCTAGCTATGGACCTTTGGAACTGCAGCTGGTACTACTAATTCAATATACATCTACAATAATATCAATAATTATAAATAAAAAAATAACATCTTTTAATTTTTATTTGTTAAATTGATGAGCTGCAGTTCTGGTGACAAGCGTTGTTCGGACGAGGGCTAGAGACATGGACCAGTTCATCAACACCCAAGATCAACAACCCCAAGATCATGACAATACCTCCTCGTCGGAATCTTCAACTCAACAAATCGACTACTGTGTGTGTGTTTGTGAGAGATATGAGTTTGTTCTCCATGTGTTCGATAAATTGCCTGACATACCTTTTCTGGTTTTTGGAGGTGTTTTTAAGTTTTAAATAATGGATTTTGATTATTGTTTTTCGGTTCTCATCTGGGTACTTTAACTTACACAATTGAGTGGGTTCGTGTTACTTAATTTCAAGCTTTGAGCTCTATGCTTCTCAAACATTTTAATGATTAAGGAAGGTGGTTTGTTCAGCAATATGCATGTTGCTTGTTGTTTGGCGTGGGGGATTTTCAGTGGCTCGTTATGTGCAACTCCGTGTGTCGTGTAGTTGTGATTATAACACGTGTTTTGGAGCTTAATAAATGACAAATTGATGGTTATGTTGCACATAAAGTAACTCGTACAGTGGGTGCAAACAATTTGTCGTGATTTTAAGCATTGCGGCTTGTATAGATCACATTGTCTTTGATAATCTATCAACAACTTCAATTTGCCTGATTGAATCCAATGCATACATGCGTTTGTCAGAGTTTCTCAAGATACGGTGACACCTATTTCGAGGTATGTTCTCAATTTTTTGTGCTTCTGTCATGCACATTACTTTTGTGACAATATTATACTTGTGGTGTAGCATGATTTTAGGATTAACGCATGTTCTATCTCATGTTCCTGCATTTTAGTATAAGTGAGAAACATGTAATTTATCAATTTGGGAGAATTCATATCATTTTCGGGGACCCCGTGTATGGAAAGTGGGAGAAAGTTGTTTCTAAATTGAGTTGCTCTATGTGGATCTCACTGCAGTCGAAGCTTCTACAATTTTACAGTCATGTACCTACTGAATTTTAGAAAATATTGTAATCGTATTGTCTTATTGATGATTTGAGTTACAAGTCTCCCATACCAACCCAACCCATTCAATATGAATTTAAGTTTAAATATGAGAGGGGGTAGTTTTTCTCATTTTGGATGAAGAAACCACCTCTTACTCCCTAATTAATGAATTTATATACAAAAGAAAGTTTTCTCCAATAATCTTATCTTTAAGAGCAAGAAATAAAAGAGAAAGTAATTTTTATATTACTATTTGAGGATAAGAAGAAAAGGCTTGTATAGTCATTCTCACCATGAAACTCATAAAAATTTGGCCCTTGTATTATGCCAATTGAATCCTTCATACTGTGATTGAGTTTAGACTAGTTTGGGGTGTCAAAGATAAAGAAACATCATAGAATCAAGTCGGATTTAATTAACATCCATAGAGCACCTTTAAAGTCTACCTCATGCAGGTTCAACGTTTGTATTTCTAAATTAGTATCAGGGCCTTAAGGCTTAATTTTTGTCATTTCAAATACATGCATAGGATTGTGAAATGAACTCTTACAATAATTGTAGAAACTTCTTTGATTTATTGAAATCTTGTGTTACTATTTTCGTCTGTTTTATGGATGAATAGAACTCGATGATAGCTTTCAAACCATATAAAGAACGTAAAATCAGTTAAGATTGAAAGAGTTATGACCATTTCAAATTCAACTTAACCGTAAAATCATTAACGAAGAAGATGATGACCAGTGTTGAAGATGTTATTATCTCGGTACGTAATGTCTTAAAAGCATGTGTAAAGCTTGTTATATATTGAGATTTGAGAATTGAGATCCTTTGCTAGGATTTTGTGTTAAACTCAATGATAATTTGAAAGTATCATTACACTCTAAAATTCATTATTTGGTTGTATTCAATCCAATTTTGATAAACCGTAAATGTAGTGCCTTGATTTTAAGATGGTCGTAAAAATATTCATTGTATTTTTAAAACTTGCAATAATATTTTAGTTACTAGATTTACGCCATTATATATATATAATAATAATTATAAAGGAAATATATAAGATTTAAATTGAGTGCCATTTGCCAATTGCTATTAGAACAATACAAGTTATGTGGAAAGACAAGAGCCCGGGCCTCAAAATCCTCTAGCTATGGACCTTTGGAACTGCAGCTGGTACTACTAATTCTATATACTTCTACAATAATATCAATAATTATAAATAAAAAAATAACATCTTTTAATTTTTATTTGTTAAATTGATGAGCTGCAGTTCTGGTGACAAGCGTTGTTCGGACGAGGGCTAGAGACATGGATCAGTTCATCAACACCCAAGATCAACCACCCCAAGATCATGACAATACCTCCTCGTCAGAATCTTCAACTCAACAAATCGACTAATGTGTGTGTGTTTGTGAGAGATATGAGTTTGTTCTCCATGTGTTTGATAAATTGCCTGACATACCTTTTCTGGTTTTTGGAGGTGTTTTTAAGTTTTAAATAATGGGTTTTGATTATTGTGTTTGGGTTCTCATCTGGGTACTTTAACTTACACAATTGAGTGGGTTCGTGTTACTTAATTTCAAGCTTTGAGCTCTATGCTTCTCAAACATTTTAATGATTAAGGAAGGTGGTTTGTTCAGCAATATGCATGTTGCTTGTTGTTTGGCGTGGGGGATTTTCAGTGTCTCGTTATGTGGAACTCCGTATGTCGTGTAGTTGTGATTATAACACGTGTTTTAGAGCTTAATAAATGACAAATTGATGGTTATGTTGCACATAAAGTAACTCGTACAGTGGGTGCAAACAATTTGTCGTGATTTTAAGCATTGCGGCTTGTATAGATCACATTGTCTTTGATAATCTATCAACAACTTCAATTTGCCTGATTGAATCCAATGCATACATGCGTTTGTCAGAGTTTCTCAAGATACGGTGACACCTATTTCGAGGTATGTTCTCAATTTTTTGTGCTTCTGTCATGCACATTACTTTTGTGACAATATTATACTTGTGGTGTAGCATGATTTTAGGATTAACGCATGTTCTATCTCATGTTCCTGCATTTCAGTATAAGTGAGAAACATGTAATTTATCAATTTGGGAGAATTCATATCATTTTCGGGGACCCCGTGTATGGAAAGTGGGAGAAAGTTGTTTCTAAATTGAGTTGCTCTATGTGGATCTCACTGCAGTCGAAGCTTCTACAATTTTACAGTCATGTACCTACTGAATTTTAGAAAATATTGTAATCGTATTGTCTTATTGATGATTTGAGTTACAAGTCTCCCATACCAACCCAACCCATTCAATATGAATTTAAGTTTAAATATGAGAGGGGGTAGTTTTTCTCATTTTGGATGAAGAAACCACCTCTTACTCCCTAATTAATGAATTTATATACAAAAGAAAGTTTTCTCCAATAATCTTATCTTTAAGAGCAAGAAATAAAAGAGAAAGTAATTTTTATATTACTATTTGAGGATAAGAAGAAAAGGCTTGTATAGTCATTCTCACCATGAAACTCATCAAAATTTGGCCCTTGTATTATGCCAATTGAATCCTTCAGACTGTGATTGAGTTTAGACTAGTTTGGGGTGTCAAAGATAAAGAAACATCATAGAATCAAGTCGGATTTAATTAACATCCATAGAGCACCTTTAAAGTCTACCTCATGCAGGTTCAACGTTTGTATTTCTAAATTAGTATCAGGGCCTTAAGGCTTAATTTTTGTCATTTCAAATACATGCATAGGATTGTGAAATGAACTTTTACAATAATTGTAGAAACTTCTTTGATTTATTGAAATCTTGTGTTACTATTTTCGTCTGTTTTATGGATGAATAGAACTCGATGATAGCTTTCAAACCATATAAAGAACGTAAAATCAGTTAAGATTGAAAGAGTTATGACCATTTCAAATTCAACTTAACCGTAAAATCTTTAACGAAGAAGATGATGACCAGTGTTGAAGATGTTATTATCTCGGTACGTAATGTCTTAAAAGCATGTGTAAAGCTTGTTATATATTGAGATTTGAGAATTGAGATCCTTTGCTAGGATTTTGTGTTAAACTCAATGATAATTTGAAAGTATCATTACACTCTAAAATTCATTATTTGGTTGTATTCAATCCAATTTTGATAAACCGTAAATGTAGTGCCTTGATTTTAAGATGGTCGTAAAAATATTCATTGTATTTTTAAAACTTGCAATAATATTTTAGTTACTAGATTTACGCCATTATATATATATATAATAATAATTATAAAGGAAATATATAAGATTTAAATTGAGTGCCATTTGCCAATTGCTATTAGAACAATACAAGTTATGTGGAAAGACAAGAGCCCGGGCCTCAAAATCCTCTAGCTATGGACCTTTGGAACTGCAGCTGGTACTACTAATTCTATATACTTCTACAATAATATCAATAAATATAAATAAGAAAATAACATCTTTTAATTTTTATTTGTTAAATTGATGAGCTGCAGTTCTGGTGACAAGCGTTGTACGGACGAGGGCTAGAGACATGGATCAGTTCATCAACACCCAAGATCAACCACCCCAAGATCATGACAATACCTCCTCGTCGGAATCTTCAACTCAACAAATCGACTAATGTGTGTGTGTTTGTGAGAGATATGACTTTGTTCTCCATGTGTTCGATAAATTGCCTGACATACCTTTTCTGGTTTTTGGAGGTGTTTTTAAGTTTTAAATAATGGGTTTTGATTATTGTTTTTGGGTTCTCATCTGGGTACTTTAACTTACACAATTGAGTGGGTCCGTGTTACTTAATTTCAAGCTTTGAGCTCTATGCTTCTCAAACATTTTAATGATTAAGGAAGGTGGTTTGTTCAGCAATATGCATGTTGTTTGTGGTTTGGAGTGGGGGATTTTCAGTGGCTCGTTATGTGCAACTCCGTGTGTCGTGTAGTTGTGATTATAACACGTGTTTTGGAGCTTAATAAATGACAAATTGATGGTTATGTTGCACATAAAGTAGCTCGTACAGTGGGTGCAAACAATTTTTCGTGATTTTAAGGATTGCGGCTTGTATAGATCACATTGTCTTTGATAATCTATCAACAACTTCAATTTGCCTGATTGAATCCAATGCATACATGTGTTTGTCAGAGTTTCTCAAGATACGGTGACACCTATTTCGAGGTATGTTCTCAATTTTTTGGGCTTCTGTCATGCACATGACTTTTGTGACAATATTATACTTGTGGTGTAGCATGATTTTAGGATTAACGCATGTTCTATCTCACGTTCCTGCATTTCAGTATAAGTGAGAAACATGTAATTTATCAATTTGGGAGAATTCATATCATTTTCGGGGACCCCGTGTATGGAAAGTGGGAGAAAGTTGTTTTTAAATTGAGTTGATCTATGTAGATCTCACTGCAGTCGAAGCTCCTACACTTTTACAATCATGTACCTACTGAATTTTAGAAAATATTGTAATCGTATTGTCTTATTGATGGTTTGAGTTACAAGTCTCCCATACCAACCCAACCCATTCAATATGAATTTAAGTTTAAATATGAGAGGGGGTAGGTTTTTTTCATTTTGGATGAAGAAACCACCTCTTACTCCCTAATTAATGAATTTATATACAAAAGGAAGTTTTTTCCAATAATCTTATCTTTAAGAGCAAGAAATAAAAGAGAAAGGAATTTTTATATTACTATTTGAGGATAAGAAGAAAAGGCTTGTATAGTCATTCTCACCATGAAACTCATCAAAATTTGGCCCTTGTATTATGCCAATTGAATCCTTCAGACTGTGATTGAGTTTAGACTAGTTTGGGGTGTCAAAGATAAAGAAACATCATAGAATCAAGTTGGATTTAATTAACATCCATAGAGCACCTTTAAAGTCTACCTCATGCAGGTTCAACGTTTGTATTTCTAAATTAGTATCAGGGCCTTGAGGCTTAATTTATGTCATTTCAAATACATGCATAGGATTGTGAAATGAACTCTTACAATAATTGTAAAAACTTCTTTGATTTATTGAAATCTTGTGTTACTATTTTCGTCTGTTTTATGGATGAATAGAACTCGATGATAGCTTTCAAACCATATAAAGAACGTAAAATCAGTTAAGATTGAAAGAGTTATGACCATTTCAAATTCAACTTAACCGTAAAATCTTTAACGAAGAAGATGATGACCAGTGTTGAAGATGTTATTATCTCGGTACGTAATGTCTTAAAAGCATGTGTAAAGCTTGTTATATATTGAGATTTGAGAATTGAGATCCTTTGCTAGGATTTTGTGTTAAACTCAATGATAATTTGAAAGTATCATTACACTCTAAAATTCATTATTTGGTTGTATTCAATCCAATTTTGATAAACCGTAAATGTAGTGCCTTGATTTTAAGATGGTCGTAAAAATATTCATTGTATTTTTAAAACTTGCAATAATATTTTAGTTACTAGATTTACGCCATTATATATATATATAATAATAATTATAAAGGAAATATATAAGATTTAAATTGAGTGCCATTTGCCAATTGCTATTAGAACAATACAAGTTATGTGGAAAGACAAGAGCCCGGGCCTCAAACTCCTCTAGCTATGGACCTTTGGAACTGCAGCTGGTACTACTAATTCTATATACTTCTACAATAATATCAATAAATATAAATAAGAAAATAACATCTTTTAATTTTTATTTGTTAAATTGATGAGCTGCAGTTCTGGTGACAAGCGTTGTACGGACGAGGGCTAGAGACATGGATCAGTTCATCAACACCCAAGATCAACCACCCCAAGATCATGACAATACCTCCTCGTCGGAATCTTCAACTCAACAAATCGACTAATGTGTGTGTGTTTGTGAGAGATATGACTTTGTTCTCCATGTGTTCGATAAATTGCCTGACATACCTTTTCTGGTTTTTGGAGGTGTTTTTAAGTTTTAAATAATGGGTTTTGATTATTGTTTTTGGGTTCTCATCTGGGTACTTTAACTTACACAATTGAGTGGGTCCGTGTTACTTAATTTCAAGCTTTGAGCTCTATGCTTCTCAAACATTTTAATGATTAAGGAAGGTGGTTTGTTCAGCAATATGCATGTTGCTTGTGGTTTGGAGTGGGGGATTTTCAGTGGCTCGTTATGTGCAACTCCGTGTGTCGTGTAGTTGTGATTATAACACGTGTTTTGGAGCTTAATAAATGACAAATTGATGGTTATGTTGCACATAAAGTAGCTCGTACAGTGGGTGCAAACAATTTGTCGTGATTTTAAGGATTGCGGCTTGTATAGATCACATTGTCTTTGATAATCTATCAACAACTTCAATTTGCCTGATTGAATCCAATGCATACATGTGTTTGTCAGAGTTTCTCAAGATACGGTGACACCTATTTCGAGGTATGTTCTCAATTTTTTGGGCTTCTGTCATGCACATGACTTTTGTGACAATATTATACTTGTGGTGTAGCATGATTTTAGGATTAACGCATGTTCTATCTCACGTTCCTGCATTTCAGTATAAGTGAGAAACATGTAATTTATCAATTTGGGAGAATTCATATCATTTTCGGGGACCCCGTGTATGGAAAGTGGGAGAAAGTTGTTTTTAAATTGAGTTGATCTATGTAGATCTCACTGCAGTCGAAGCTCCTACACTTTTACAATCATGTACCTACTGAATTTTAGAAAATATTGTAATCGTATTGTCTTATTGATGGTTTGAGTTACAAGTCTCCCATACCAACCCAACCCATTCAATATGAATTTAAGTTTAAATATGAGAGGGGGTAGGTTTTTTTCATTTTGGATGAAGAAACCACCTCTTACTCCCTAATTAATGAATTTATATACAAAAGGAAGTTTTTTCTAATAATCTTATCTTTAAGAGCAAGAAATAAAAGAGAAAGGAATTTTTATATTACTATTTGAGGATAAGAAGAAAAGGCTTGTATAGTCATTCTCACCATGAAACTCATCAAAATTTGGCCCTTGTATTATGCCAATTGAATCCTTCAGACTGTGATTGAGTTTAGACTAGTTTGGGGTGTCAAAGATAAAGAAACATCATAGAATCAAGTTGGATTTAATTAACATCCATAGAGCACCTTTAAAGTCTACCTCATGCAGGTTCAACGTTTGTATTTCTAAATTAGTATCAGGGCCTTGAGGCTTAATTTATGTCATTTCAAATACATGCATAGGATTGTGAAATGAACTCTTACAATAATTGTAAAAACTTCTTTGATTTATTGAAATCTTGTGTTACTATTTTCGTCTGTTTTATGGATGAATAGAACTCGATGATAGCTTTCAAACCATATAAAGAACGTAAAATCAGTTAAGATTGAAAGAGTTATGACCATTTCAAATTCAACTTAACCGTAAAATCTTTAACGAAGAAGATGATGACCAGTGTTGAAGATGTTATTATCTCGGTACGTAATGTCTTAAAAGCATGTGTAAAGCTTGTTATATATTGAGATTTGAGAATTGAGATCCTTTGCTAGGATTTTGTGTTAAACTCAATGATAATTTGAAAGTATCATTACACTCTAAAATTCATTATTTGGTTGTATTCAATCCAATTTTGATAAACCGTAAATGTAGTGCCTTGATTTTAAGATGGTCGTAAAAATATTCATTGTATTTTTAAAACTTGCAATAATATTTTAGTTACTAGATTTACGCCTTTATATATATATAATAATAATTATAAAGGAAATATATAAGATTTAAATTGAGTGCCATTTGCCAATTGCTATTAGAACAATACAAGTTATGTGGAAAGACAAGAGCCCGGGCCTCAAAATCCTCTAGCTATGGACCTTTGGAACTGCAGCTGGTACTACTAATTCTATATACTTCTACAATAATATCAATAATTATAAATAAAAAAATAACATCTTTTAATTTTTATTTGTTAAATTGATGAGCTGCAGTTCTGGTGACAAGCGTTGTTCGGACGAGGGCAAGAGACATGGATCAGTTCATCAACACCCAAGATCAACCACCCCAAGATCATGACAATACCTCCTCGTCAGAATCTTCAACTCAACAAATCGACTAATGTGTGTGTGTTTGTGAGAGATATGAGTTTGTTCTCCATGTGTTCGATAAATTGCCTGACATACCTTTTCTGGTTTTTGGAGGTGTTTTTAAGTTTTAAATAATGGGTTTTGATTATTGTTTTTGGGTTCTCATCTGGGTACTTTAACTTACACAATTGAGTGGGTTCGTGTTACTTAATTTCAAGCTTTGAGCTCTATGCTTCTCAAACATTTTAATGATTAAGGAAGGTGGTTTGTTCAGCAATATGCATGTTGCTTGTTGTTTGACGTGGGGATTTTCAGTGGCTCGTTATGTGCAACTCCGTGTGTCGTGTAGTTTTGATTATAACACGTGTTTTGGAGCTTAATAAATGACAAATTGATGGTTATGTTGCACATAAAGTAACTCGTACAGTGGGTGCAAACAATTTGTCGTGATTTTAAGCATTGCGGCTTGTATAGATCACATTGTCTTTGATAATCTATCAACAACTTCAATTTGCCTGATTGAATCCAATGCATACATGCGTTTGTCAGAGTTTCTCAAGATACGGTGACACCTATTTCGAGGTATGTTCTCAATTTTTTGTGCTTCTGTCATGCACATTACTTTTGTGACAATATTATACTTGTGGTGTAGCATGATTTTAGGATTAACGCATGTTCTATCTCATGTTCCTGCATTTCAGTATAAGTGAGAAACATGTAATTTATCAATTTGGGAGAATTCATATCATTTTCGGGGACCCCGTGTATGGAAAGTGGGAGAAAGTTGTTTTTAAATTGAGTTGATCTATGTAGATCTCACTGCAGTCGAAGCTCCTACACTTTTACAATCATGTACCTACTGAATTTTAGAAAATATTGTAATCGTATTGTCTTATTGATGGTTTGAGTTACAAGTCTCCCATACCAACCCAACCCATTCAATATGAATTTAAGTTTAAATATGAGAGGGGGTAGGTTTTTTTCATTTTGGATGAAGAAACCACCTCTTACTCCCTAATTAATGAATTTATATACAAAAGGAAGTTTTTTCCAATAATCTTATCTTTAAGAGCAAGAAATAAAAGAGAAAGGAATTTTTATATTACTATTTGAGGATAAGAAGAAAAGGCTTGTATAGTCATTCTCACCATGAAACTCATCAAAATTTGGCCCTTGTATTATGCCAATTGAATCCTTCAGACTGTGATTGAGTTTAGACTAGTTTGGGGTGTCAAAGATAAAGAAACATCATAGAATCAAGTTGGATTTAATTAACATCCATAGAGCACCTTTAAAGTCTACCTCATGCAGGTTCAACGTTTGTATTTCTAAATTAGTATCAGGGCCTTGAGGCTTAATTTATGTCATTTCAAATACATGCATAGGATTGTGAAATGAACTCTTACAATAATTGTAAAAACTTCTTTGATTTATTGAAATCTTGTGTTACTATTTTCGTCTGTTTTATGGATGAATAGAACTCGATGATAGCTTTCAAACCATATAAAGAACGTAAAATCAGTTAAGATTGAAAGAGTTATGACCATTTCAAATTCAACTTAACCGTAAAATCTTTAACGAAGAAGATGATGACCAGTGTTGAAGATGTTATTATCTCGGTACGTAATGTCTTAAAAGCATGTGTAAAGCTTGTTATATATTGAGATTTGAGAATTGAGATCCTTTGCTAGGATTTTGTGTTAAACTCAATGATAATTTGAAAGTATCATTACACTCTAAAATTCATTATTTGGTTGTATTCAATCCAATTTTGATAAACCGTAAATGTAGTGCCTTGATTTTAAGATGGTCGTAAAAATATTCATTGTATTTTTAAAACTTGCAATAATATTTTAGTTACTAGATTTACGCCATTATATATATATAATAATAATTATAAAGGAAATATATAAGATTTAAATTGAGTGCCATTTGCCAATTGCTATTAGAACAATACAAGTTATGTGGAAAGACAAGAGCCCGGGCCTCAAAATCCTCTAGCTATGGACCTTTGGAACTGCAGCTGGTACTACTAATTCTATATACTTCTACAATAATATCAATAATTATAAATAAAAAAATAACATCTTTTAATTTTTATTTGTTAAATTGATGAGCTGCAGTTCTGGTGACAAGCGTTGTTCGGACGAGGGCTAGAGACATGGATCAGTTCATCAACACCCAAGATCAACCACCCCAAGATCATGACAATACCTCCTCGTCAGAATCTTCAACTCAACAAATCGACTAATGTGTGTGTGTTTTTGAGAGATATGAGTTTGTTCTCCATGTGTTCGATAAATTGCCTGACATACCTTTTCTGGTTTTTGGAGGTGTTTTTAAGTTTTAAATAATGGGTTTTGATTATTGTTTTTGGGTTATCATCTGGGTACTTTAACTTACACAATTGAGTGGGTTCGTGTTACTTAATTTCAAGCTTTGAGCTCTATGCTTCTCAAACATTTTAATGATTAAGGAAGGTGGTTTGTTCAGCAATATGCATGTTGCTTGTTGTTTGGCGTGGGGGATTTTCAGTGGCTCGTTATGTGCAACTCCGTGTGTCGTGTAGTTGTGATTATAACACGTGTTTTGTAGCTTAATAAATGACAAATTGATGGTTATGTTGCACATAAAGTAGCTCGTACAGTGGGTGCAAACAATTTGTCGTGATTTTAAGCATTGCGGCTTGTATAGATCACATTGTCTTTGATAATCTATCAACAACTTCAATTTGCCTGATTGAATCCAATGCATACATGTGTTTGTCAGAGTTTCTCAAGATACGGTGACACCTATTTCGAGGTATGTTCTCAATTTTTTGGGCTTCTGTCATGCACATGACTTTTGTGACAATATTATACTTGTGGTGTAGCATGATTTTAGGATTAACGCATGTTCTATCTCATATTCCTGCATTTTAGTATAAGTGAGAAACATGTAATTTATCAATTTGGGAGAATTCATATCATTTTTGGGGACCCCGTGTATGGAAAGTGGGAGAAAGTTGTTTTTAAATTGAGTTGATCTATGTAGATCTCACTACAGTCGAAGCTCCTACACTTTTACAATCATGTACCTACTGAATTTTAGAAAATATTGTAATCGTATTGTCTAATTGATGGTTTGAGTTACAAGTCTCCCATACCAACCCAACCCATTCAATATGAATTTAAGTTTAAATATGAGAGGGGGTAGGTTTTTTTCATTTTGGATGAAGAAACCACCTCTTACTCCCTAATTAATGAATTTATATACAAAAGGAAGTTTTCTCCAATAATCTTATCTTTAAGAGCAAGAAATAAAAGAGAAATGAATTTTATATTACTATTTGAGGATAAGAAGAAAAGGCTTGTATAGTCATTCTCACCATGAAACTCATCAAAATTTGGCCCTTGTATTATGCCAATTGAATCCTTCAGACTGTGATTGAGTTTAGACTAGTTTGGGGTGTCAAAGATAAAGAAACATCATAGAATCAAGTCGGATTTAATTAACATCCATAGAGCACCTTTAAAGTCTACCTCATGCAGGTTCAACGTTTGTATTTCTAAATTAGTATCAGGGCCTTAAGGTTTAATTTATGTCATTTCAAATACATGCATAGGATTGTGAAATGAACTCTTAAAATAATTGTAAAAACTTTTTTGATTTATTGAAATCTTGTGTTACTATTTTCGTCTGTTTTATGGATGAATAGAACTCGATGATAGCTTTCAAACCATATAAAGAACGTAAAATCAGTTAAGATTGAAAGAGTTATGACCATTTCAAATTCAACTTAACCATAAAATCTTTAACGAAGAAGATGATGACCAGTGTTGAAGATGTTATTATCTCGGTACGTAATGTCTTAAAAGCATGTGTAAAGCTTGTTATATATTGAGATTTGAGAATTGAGATCCTTTGCTAGGATTTTGTGTTAAACTCAATGATAATTTGAAAGTATCATTACACTCTAAAATTCATTATTTGGTTGTATTCAATCCAATTTTGATAAACCGTAAATGTAGTGCCTTGATTTTAGGATGGTCGTAAAAATATTCATTGTATTTTTAAAACTTGCAATAATATTTTATTTACTAGATTTATGTCATTATATATATATAATAATAATTATAAAAGAAATTTATAAGATTTAAATTGAGTGCCATTTGCCAATTGCTATTAGAACAATACAAGTTATGTGGAAAGACAAGAGCCCGGGCCTCAAAATCCTCTGGCTATGGACCTTTGGAACTGCAGCTGGTACTGCTAATTCTATATACTTCTACAATAATATCAATAATTATAAATAAAAAAATAACATCTTTTAATTTTTATTTGTTAAATTGATGAGCTGCAGTTCTGGTGACAAGCGTTGTTCGGACGAGGGCTAGAGACATGGATCAGTTCATCAACGCCCAAGATCAACCACCCCAAGATCATGACAATACCTCCTCGTCAGAATCTTCTACTCAACAAATCGACTAATGTGTGTGTGTTTGTGAGAGATATGAGTTTGTTCACCATGTGTTCGACAAATTGCCTGACATACCTTTTCTGGTTTTTGGAGGTGTTTTTAAGTTTTAAATAATGGGTTTTGATTATTGTTTTTGGGTTCTCATCTGGGTACTTTAACTTACACAATTGAGTGGGTTTGTGTTACTTAATTTCAAGCTTTGAGCTCTATGCTCCTCAAACATTTTAATGATTAAGGAAGGTGGTTTGTTCAGCAATATGCATGTTGCTTGTTGTTTGGCGTGGGGGATTTTCAGTGGCTCGTTATGTGCAATTCCGTGTGTCGTGTAGTTGTGATTATAACACGTGTTTTGGAGCATAATAAATGACAAATTGATGGTTATGTTGCACATAAAGTAGCTCGTACAGTGGGTGCAAACAATTTGTCGTGATTTTAAGCATTGCGGCTTGTATAGATCACATTGTCTTTGATAATATATCAACAACTTCAATTTGCCTGATTGAATCCAATGCATACATGTGTTTGTCAGAGTTTCTCAAGATACGGTGACACCTATTTCGAGGTATGTTCTCAATTTTTTGGGCTTCTGTCATGCACATGACTTTTGTGACAATATTATACTTGTGGTGTAGCATGATTTTAGGATTAACGCATGTTCTATCTCATGTTCCTGCATGTCAGTATAAGTGAGAAACATGTAATTTATCAATTTGGGAGAATTCATATCATTTTCGGGGACCCCGTGTATGGAAAGTGGGAGAACGTTGTTTCTAAATTGAGTTGTTGTATGTGGATCTCACTGCAGTCGAAGCTCCTACACTTTTACAATCATGTACCTACTGAATTTTGGAAAATATTGTAATCGTATTGTCTAATTGATGGTTTGAGTTACAAGTCTCCCATACCAACCCAACCCATTCAATATGAATTTAAGTTTAAATATGAGAGGGGGTAGTTTTTTTAATTTTGGATGAAGAAACTTACTCCATAATTAATGAATTTATATACAAAATGAAGTTTTCTCCAATAATCTTATCTTTAAGAGCAAGAAATAAAAGAGAAAGTAATTTTTATATTACTATTTGAGGATAAGAAGAAAAGGCTTGTATAGTCATTCTAACCATGAAACTTATAAAAATTTGGCCCTTGTATTATGCCAATTGAATCTTTCAGACTGTGATTGAGTTTAGACTAGATTGGGGTGTCAAAGATAAAGAAACATCATAGAATCAAGTTGGATTTAATTAACATCCATAGACCACCTTTAAAGTCTACCTCATGCAGGTTCAACGTTTGTATTTCTAAATTATTATCAGGGCCTTAAGGCTTAATTTATGTCATTTCAAATACATGCATAGGATTGTGAAATGAACTCTTACAATAATTGTAGAAACTTCTTTGATTTATTGAAATCTTGTGTTACTATTTTCGTTTGTTTTATGGATGAATAGAACTCGATGATAGCTTTCAAACCATATAAAGAACGTAAAATCAGTTAAGATTGAAAGAGTTATGACCATTTCAAATTCAACTTAACCGTAAAATCTTTAACAAAGAAGATGTTGACCAATGTTGAAGATGTTATTATCTCGGTACGTAATGTCTTAAAAGCATGTGTAAAGCTTGTTATATATTGAGATTTGAGAATTGAGATCCTTTGCTAGGATTTTGTATTAAACTCAATGATAATTTGAAAGTATCATTACACTCTAAAATTCATTATTTGGTTGTATTCAATCCAATTTTGATAAACCGTAAATGTAGTGCCTTGATTTTAGGATGGTCGTAAAAATATTCATTGTATTTTTAAAACTTGCAATAATATTTTAGTTACTAGATTTATGTCATTATATATATATATATATATATATATAATAATAATAATTATAAAAGAAATATATAAGATTTAAATTGAGTGCCATTTGCCAATTGCTATTAGAACAATACAAGTTATGTGGAAAGACAAGAGCCCGGGCCTCAAAATCCTCTGGCTATGGACCTTTGGAACTGCAGCTGGTACTGCTAATTCTATATACTTCTACAATAATATCAATAATTATAAATAAAAAAATAACATCTTTTAATTTTTATTTGTTAAATTGATGAGCTGCAGTTCTGGTGACAAGCGTTGTTCGGACGAGGGCTAGAGACATGGATCAGTTCATCAACGCCCAAGATCAACCACCCCAAGATCATGACAATACCTCCTCGTCAGAATCTTCTACTCAACAAATCGACTAATGTGTGTGTGTTTGTGAGAGATATGAGTTTGTTCACCATGTGTTCGATAAATTGCCTGACATACCTTTTCTGGTTTTTGGAGGTGTTTTTAAGTTTTAAATAATGGGTTTTGATTATTGTTTTTGGGTTCTCATCTGGGTACTTTAACTTACACAATTGAGTGGGTTTGTGTTACTTAATTTCAATCTTTGAGCTCTATGCTCCTCAAACATTTTAATGATTAAGGAAGGTGGTTTGTTCAGCAATATGCATGTTGCTTGTTGTTTGGCGTGGGGGATTTTCAGTGGCTCGTTATGTGCAATTCCGTGTGTCGTGTAGTTGTGATTATAACACGTGTTTTGGAGCATAATAAATGACAAATTGATGGTTATGTTGCACATAAAGTAGCTCGTACAGTGGGTGCAAACAATTTGTCGTGATTTTAAGCATTGCGGCTTGTATAGATCACATTGTCTTTGATAATCTATCAACAACTTCAATTTGCCTGATTGAATCCAATGCATACATGTGTTTGTCAGAGTTTCTCAAGATACGGTGACACCTATTTCGAGGTATGTTCTCAATTTTTTGGGCTTCTGTCATGCACATGACTTTTGTGACAATATTATACTTGTGGTGTAGCATGATTTTAGGATTAACGCATGTTCTATCTCATGTTCCTGCATGTCAGTATAAGTGAGAAACATGTAATTTATCAATTTGGGAGAATTCATATCATTTTCGGGGACCCCGTGTATGGAAAGTGGGAGAACGTTGTTTCTAAATTGAGTTGTTGTATGTGGATCTCACTGCAGTCGAAGCTCCTACACTTTTACAATCATGTACCTACTGAATTTTGGAAAATATTGTAATCGTATTGTCTAATTGATGGTTTGAGTTACAAGTCTCCCATACCAACCCAACCCATTCAATATGAATTTAAGTTTAAATATGAGAGGGAGTAGTTTTTTTCATTTTGGATGAAGAAACTTACTCCATAATTAATGAATTTATATACAAAATGAAGTTTTCTCCAATAATCTTATCTTTAAGAGCAAGAAATAAAAGAGAAAGTAATTTTTATATTACTATTTGAGGATAAGAAGAAAATGCTTGTATAGTCATTCTCACCATGAAACTCATCAAAATTTGGCCCTTGTATTATGCCAATTGAATCCTTCAGACTGTGATTGAGTTTAGACTAGTTTGGGGTGTCAAAGATAAAGAAACATCATTGAATCAAGTCGGATTTAATTAACTTCCATAGAGCACCTTTAAAGTCTACCTCATGCAGGTTCAACGTTTGTATTTCTAAATTAGTATCAGGGCCTTAAGGCTTAATTTATGTCATTTCAAATACATGCATAGGATTGTGAAATGAACTCTTACAATAATTGTAGAAACTTCTTTGATTTATTGAAATCTTGTGTTACTATTTTCGTATGTTTTATGGATGAATAGAACTCGATGATAGCTTTCAAACCATATAAAGAACGTAAAATCAGTTAAGATTGAAAGAGTTATGACCATTTCAAATTCAACTAAACCGTAAAATCTTTAACGAAAAAGATGATGACCAGTGTTGATGACGTTTATTATCTCGGTATGTAATGTCTTAAAAGCATGTGTAAAGCTTGTTATATATTGAGATTTGAGAATTGAGATCCTTTGCTAGGATTTTGTATTAAACTCAATGATAATTTGAAAGTATCATTACACTCTAAAATTCATTATTTGGTTGTATTCAATCCAATTTTGATAAACCGTAAATGTAGTGCCTTGATTTTAGGATGGTCGTAAAAATATTCATTGTATTTTTAAAACTTGCAATAATATTTTAGTTACTAGATTTATGTCATTATATATATTTATATAATAATAATAATTATAAAAGAAATATATAAGATTTAAATTGAGTGCCATTTGCCAATTGCTATTAGAACAATACAAGTTATGTGGAAAGACAAGAGCCCGGGCCTCAAAATCCTCTGGCTATGGACCTTTGGAACTGCAGCTGGTACTGCTAATTCTATATACTTCTACAATAATATCAATAATTATAAATAAAAAAATAACATCTTTTAATTTTTATTTGTTAAATTGATGAGCTGCAGTTCTGGTGACAAGCGTTGTTCGGACGAGGGCTAGAGACATGGATCAGTTCATCAACGCCCAAGATCAACCACCCCAAGATCATGACAATACCTCCTCGTCAGAATCTTCTACTCAACAAATCGACTAATGTGTGTGTGTTTGTGAGAGATATGAGTTTGTTCACCATGTGTTCGACAAATTGCCTGACATACCTTTTCTGGTTTTTGGAGGTGTTTTTAAGTTTTAAATAATGGGTTTTGATTATTGTTTTTGGGTTCTCATCTGGGTACTTTAACTTACACAATTGAGTGGGTTTGTGTTACTTAATTTCAAGCTTTGAGCTCTATGCTCCTCAAACATTTTAATGATTAAGGAAGGTGGTTTGTTCAGCAATATGCATGTTGCTTGTTGTTTGGCGTGGGGGATTTTCAGTGGCTCGTTATGTGCAACTCCGTGTGTCGTGTAGTTGTGATTATAACACGTGTTTTGGAGCTTAATAAATGACAAATTGATGGTTATGTTGCACATAAAGTAGCTCGTACAGTGGGTGTAAACAATTTGTCGTGATTTTAAGCATTGCGGCTTGTATAGATCACATTGTCTTTGATAATCTATCAACAACTTCAATTTGCCTGATTGAATCCAATGCATACATGTGTTTGTCAGAGTTTCTCAAGATACGGTGACAACTATTTCGAGGTATGTTCTCAATTTTTTGGGCTTATGTCATGCACATGAGTTTTGTGACAATATTATACTTGTGGTGTAGCATGATTTTAGGATTAACGCATGTTCTATCTCATGTTCCTGCATGTCAGTATAAGTGAGAAACATGTAATTTATCAATTTGGGAGAATTCATATCATTTTCGGGGACCCCGTGTATGGAAAGTGGGAGAAAGTTGTTTCTAAATTGAGTTGCTCTATGTGGATCTCACTGCAGTCGGAGCTTCTACACTTTTACAATCATGTACCTACTGAATTTTAGAAAATATTGTAATCGTATTGTCTTATTGATGGTTTGAGTTACAAGTCTCCCATACCAACCCAACTCATTCAATATGAATTTAAGTTTAAATATGAGAGGGGGTAGTTTTTCTCATTTTGGATGAAGAAACCACCTCTTACTCCCTAATTAATGAATTTATATACAAAAGGAAGTTTTCTCCAATAATCTTATCTTTAAGAGCAAGAAATAAAAGAGAAAGTAATTTTTATATTACTATTTGAGGATAAGAAGAAAAGGCTTGTATAGTCATTCTAACCATGAAACTTATAAAAATTTGGCCCTTGTATTATGCCAATTGAATCCTTCAGACTGTGATTGAGTTTAGACTAGATTGGGGTGTCAAAGATAAAGAAACATCATAGAATCAAGTTGGATTTAATTAACATCCATAGACCACCTTTAAAGTCTACCTCATGCAGGTTCAACGTTTGTATTTCTAAATTAGTATCAGGGCCTTAAGGCTTAATTTATGTCATTTCAAATACATGCATAGGATTGTGAAATGAACTCTTACAATAATTGTAGAAACTTCTTTGATTTATTGAAATCTCGTGTTACTATTTTCGTCTGTTTTATGGATGAATAGAACTCGATGATAGCTTTCAAACCATATAAAGAACGTAAAATCAGTTAAGATTGAAAGAGTTATGACCATTTCAAATTCAACTTAACCGTAAAACCTTTAACAAAGAAGATGATGACCAGTGTTGAAGATGTTATTATCTCGGTACGTAATGTCTTAAAAGCATGTGTAAAGCTTGTTATATATTGAGATTTGAGAATTGAGATCCTTTGCTAGGATTTTGTGTTAAACTCAATGATAATTTGAAAGTATCATTACACTCTAAAATTCATTATTTGGTTGTATTCAATCCAATTTTGATAAACCGTAAATGTAGTGCCTTGATTTTAAGATGGTCGTAAAAATATTCATTCTATTTTTAAAACTTGCAATAATATTTTAGTTACTAGATTTACGTCATTATATATATATAATAATAAATATAAAGGAAATATATAAGATTTAAATTGAGTGCCATTTGCCAATTGCTATTAGAACAATACAAGTTATGTGGAAAGACAAGAGCCCGGGCCTCAAAATCCTCTAGCTATGGATCTTTGGAACTGCAGCTGGTACTACTAATTCTATATACTTCTACAATAATATCAATAATTATAAATAAAAAAATAACATCTTTTAATTTTTATTTGTTAAATTGATGAGCTGCAGTTCTGGTGACAAGCGTTGTTCGGACGAGGGCTAGAGACATGGATCAGTTCATCAACACCCAAGTTCAACCACCCCAAGATCATGACAATACCTCCTCGTCAGAATCTTCAACTCAACAAATCGACTAATGTGTGTGTGTTTGTGAGAGATATGAGTTTGTTCTCCATGTGTTCGATAAATTGCCTGACATACCTTTTCTGGTTTTTGGAGGTGTTTTTTAGTTTTAAATAATGGGTTTTGATTATTGTTTTTGGGTTCTCATCTGGGTACTTTAACTTACACAATTGGGTGGGTTCGTGTTACTTAATTTCAAGCTTTGAGCTCTATGCTTCTCAAACATTTTAATGATTAAGGAAGGTGGTTTGTTCAGCAATATGCATGTTGCTTGTTGTTTGGCGTGGGGGATTTTCAGTGGCTCGTTATGTGCAACTTCGTGTGTCGTGTAGTTGTGATTATAACACGTGTTTTGGAGCTTAATAAATGACAATTTGATTTTTATGTTGCACATAAAGTAACTCGTACAGTGGGTGCAAACAATTTGTCGTGATTTTAAGCATTGCGGCTTGTATAGATCACATTGTCTTTGATAATTTATCAACAACTTAAATTTGCCTGATTGAATCCAATGCATACATGTGTTTGTCAGAGTTTCTCAAGATACGGTGACACCTATTTCGAGGTATGTTCTCAATTTTTTGGGCTTCTGTCATGCACATGACTTTTGTGACAATATTATACTTGTGGTGTAGCATGATTTTAGGATTAACGCATGTTCTATCTCATGTTCCTGCATGTCAGTATAAGTGAGAAACATGTAATTTATCAATTTGGGAGAATTCATATCATTTTCGGGGACCCCGTGTATGGAAAGTGGGAGAAAGTTGTTTCTAAATTGAGCTGCTCTATGTGGATCTCACTACAGTCGAAGCTTCTACACTTTTACAATCATGTACCTACTGAATTTTAGAAAATATTGTAATCGTATTGTCTTATTGATGGTTTGAGTTACAAGTCTCCCATACCAACCCAACCCATTCAATATGAATTTAAGTTTAAATATGAGAGGGGGTAGTTTTTCTCATTTTGGATGAAGAAACCACCTCTTACTCCCTAATTAATGAATTTATATACAAAAGGAAGTTTTCTCCAATAATCTTATCTTTAAGAGCAAGAAATAAAAGAGAAAGTAATTTTTATATTACTATTTGAGGATAAGAAGAAAAGGCTTGTATAGTCATTCTCACCATGAAACTCCTAAAAATTTGGCCCTTGTATTATGCCAATTGAATCCTTCAGACTGTGATTGAGTTTAGACTAGTTTGGGGTGTCAAAGATAAAGAAACATCATAGAATCAAGTTGGATTTAATTAACATCCATAGACCACCTTTAAAGTCTACCTCATGCAGGTTCAACGTTTGTATTTCTAAATTAGTATCAGGGCCTTAAGGCTTAATTTATGTCATTTCAAATACATGCATAGGATTGTGAAATGAACTCTTACAATAATTGTAGAAACTTCTTTGATTTATTGAAATCTTGTGTTACTATTTTCGTCTGTTTTATGGATGAATAGAACTCGATGATAGCTTTCAAACCATATAAAGAACGTAAAATCAGTTAAGATTGAAAGAGTTATGACCATTTCAAATTCAACTTAACCGTAAAATCTTTAACGAAGAAGATGATGACCAGTGTTGAAGATGTTATTATCTCGGTACGTAATGTCTTAAAAGCATGTGTAAAGCTTGTTATATATTGAGATTTGAGAATTGAGATCCTTTGCTAGGATTTTGTGTTAAACTCAATGATAATTTGAAAGTATCATTACACTCTAAAATTCATTATTTGGTTGTATTCAATCCAATTTTGATAAACCGTAAATGTAGTGCCTTGATTGTAAGATGGTCGTAAAAATATTCATTGTATTTTTAAAACTTGCAATAATATTTTAGTTACTAGATTTACGTCATTATATATATAATAATAATTATAAAGGAAATATATAAGATTTAAATTGAGTGCCATTTGCCAATTGCTATTAGAACAATACAAGTTATGTGGAAAGACAAGAGCCCGGGCCTCAAAATCCTCTGGCTATGGACCTTTGGAACTGCAGCTGGTACTGCTAATTCTATATACTTCTACAATAATATCAATAATTATAAATAAAAAAATAACATCTTTTAATTTTTATTTGTTAAATTGATGAGCTGCAGTTCTGGTGACAAGCGTTGTTCGGACGAGGGCTAGAGACATGGATCAGTTCATCAACGCCCAAGATCAACCACCCCAAGATCATGACAATACCTCCTCGTCAGAATCTTCTACTCAACAAATCGACTAATGTGTGTGTGTTTGTGAGAGATATGAGTTTGTTCACCATGTGTTCGACAAATTGCCTGACATACCTTTTCTGGTTTTTGGAGGTGTTTTTAAGTTTTAAATAATGGGTTTTGATTATTGTTTTTGGGTTCTCATCTGGGTACTTTAACTTACACAATTGAGTGGGTTTGTGTTACTTAATTTCAAGCTTTGAGCTCTATGCTCCTCAAACATTTTAATGATTAAGGAAGGTGGTTTGTTCAGCAATATGCATGTTGCTTGTTGTTTGGCGTGGGGGATTTTCAGTGGCTCGTTATGTGCAACTCCGTGTGTCGTGTAGTTGTGATTATAACACGTGTTTTGGAGCTTAATAAATGACAAATTGATGGTTATGTTGCACATAAAGTAGCTCGTACAGTGGGTGTAAACAATTTGTCGTGATTTTAAGCATTGCGGCTTGTATAGATCACATTGTCTTTGATAATCTATCAACAACTTCAATTTGCCTGATTGAATCCAATGCATACATGTGTTTGTCAGAGTTTCTCAAGATACGGTGACAACTATTTCGAGGTATGTTCTCAATTTTTTGGGCTTATGTCATGCACATGAGTTTTGTGACAATATTATACTTGTGGTGTAGCATGATTTTAGGATTAACGCATGTTCTATCTCATGTTCCTGCATGTCAGTATAAGTGAGAAACATGTAATTTATCAATTTGGGAGAATTCATATCATTTTCGGGGACCCCGTGTATGGAAAGTGGGAGAAAGTTGTTTCTAAATTGAGTTGCTCTATGTGGATCTCACTGCAGTCGGAGCTTCTACACTTTTACAATCATGTACCTACTGAATTTTAGAAAATATTGTAATCGTATTGTCTTATTGATGGTTTGAGTTACAAGTCTCCCATACCAACCCAACTCATTCAATATGAATTTAAGTTTAAATATGAGAGGGGGTAGTTTTTCTCATTTTGGATGAAGAAACCACCTCTTACTCCCTAATTAATGAATTTATATACAAAAGGAAGTTTTCTCCAATAATCTTATCTTTAAGAGCAAGAAATAAAAGAGAAAGTAATTTTTATATTACTATTTGAGGATAAGAAGAAAAGGCTTGTATAGTCATTCTAACCATGAAACTTATAAAAATTTGGCCCTTGTATTATGCCAATTGAATCCTTCAGACTGTGATTGAGTTTAGACTAGATTGGGGTGTCAAAGATAAAGAAACATCATAGAATCAAGTTGGATTTAATTAACATCCATAGACCACCTTTAAAGTCTACCTCATGTAGGTTCAACGTTTGTATTTCTAAATTAGTATCAGGGCCTTAAGGCTTAATTTATGTCATTTCAAATACATGCATAGGATTGTGAAATGAACTCTTACAATAATTGTAGAAACTTCTTTGATTTATTGAAATCTCGTGTTACTATTTTCGTCTGTTTTATGGATGAATAGAACTCGATGATAGCTTTCAAACCATATAAAGAACGTAAAATCAGTTAAGATTGAAAGAGTTATGACCATTTCAAATTCAACTTAACCGTAAAACCTTTAACAAAGAAGATGATGACCAGTGTTGAAGATGTTATTATCTCGGTACGTAATGTCTTAAAAGCATGTGTAAAGCTTGTTATATATTGAGATTTGAGAATTGAGATCCTTTGCTAGGATTTTGTGTTAAACTCAATGATAATTTGAAAGTATCATTACACTCTAAAATTCATTATTTGGTTGTATTCAATCCAATTTTGATAAACCGTAAATGTAGTGCCTTGATTTTAAGATGGTCGTAAAAATATTCATTCTATTTTTAAAACTTGCAATAATATTTTAGTTACTAGATTTACGTCATTATATATATATAATAATAAATATAAAGGAAATATATAAGATTTAAATTGAGTGCCATTTGCCAATTGCTATTAGAACAATACAAGTTATGTGGAAAGACAAGAGCCCGGGCCTCAAAATCCTCTAGCTATGGATCTTTGGAACTGCAGCTGGTACTACTAATTCTATATACTTCTACAATAATATCAATAATTATAAATAAAAAAATAACATCTTTTAATTTTTATTTGTTAAATTGATGAGCTGCAGTTCTGGTGACAAGCGTTGTTCGGACGAGGGCTAGAGACATGGATCAGTTCATCAACACCCAAGTTCAACCACCCCAAGATCATGACAATACCTCCTCGTCAGAATCTTCAACTCAACAAATCGACTAATGTGTGTGTGTTTGTGAGAGATATGAGTTTGTTCTCCATGTGTTCGATAAATTGCCTGACATACCTTTTCTGGTTTTTGGAGGTGTTTTTTAGTTTTAAATAATGGGTTTTGATTATTGTTTTTGGGTTCTCATCTGGGTACTTTAACTTACACAATTGGGTGGGTTCGTGTTACTTAATTTCAAGCTTTGAGCTCTATGCTTCTCAAACATTTTAATGATTAAGGAAGGTGGTTTGTTCAGCAATATGCATGTTGCTTGTTGTTTGGCGTGGGGGATTTTCAGTGGCTCGTTATGTGCAACTTCGTGTGTCGTGTAGTTGTGATTATAACACGTGTTTTGGAGCTTAATAAATGACAATTTGATTTTTATGTTGCACATAAAGTAACTCGTACAGTGGGTGCAAACAATTTGTCGTGATTTTAAGCATTGCGGCTTGTATAGATCACATTGTCTTTGATAATTTATCAACAACTTAAATTTGCCTGATTGAATCCAATGCATACATGTGTTTGTCAGAGTTTCTCAAGATACGGTGACACCTATTTCGAGGTATGTTCTCAATTTTTTGGGCTTCTGTCATGCACATGACTTTTGTGACAATATTATACTTGTGGTGTAGCATGATTTTAGGATTAACGCATGTTCTATCTCATGTTCCTGCATGTCAGTATAAGTGAGAAACATGTAATTTATCAATTTGGGAGAATTCATATCATTTTCGGGGACCCCGTGTATGGAAAGTGGGAGAAAGTTGTTTCTAAATTGAGCTGCTCTATGTGGATCTCACTACAGTCGAAGCTTCTACACTTTTACAATCATGTACCTACTGAATTTTAGAAAATATTGTAATCGTATTGTCTTATTGATGGTTTGAGTTACAAGTCTCCCATACCAACCCAACCCATTCAATATGAATTTAAGTTTAAATATGAGAGGGGGTAGTTTTTCTCATTTTGGATGAAGAAACCACCTCTTACTCCCTAATTAATGAATTTATATACAAAAGGAAGTTTTCTCCAATAATCTTATCTTTAAGAGCAAGAAATAAAAGAGAAAGTAATTTTTATATTACTATTTGAGGATAAGAAGAAAAGGCTTGTATAGTCATTCTCACCATGAAACTCCTAAAAATTTGGCCCTTGTATTATGCCAATTGAATCCTTCAGACTGTGATTGAGTTTAGACTAGTTTGGGGTGTCAAAGATAAAGAAACATCATAGAATCAAGTTGGATTTAATTAACATCCATAGACCACCTTTAAAGTCTACCTCATGCAGGTTCAACGTTTGTATTTCTAAATTAGTATCAGGGCCTTAAGGCTTAATTTATGTCATTTCAAATACATGCATAGGATTGTGAAATGAACTCTTACAATAATTGTAGAAACTTCTTTGATTTATTGAAATCTTGTGTTACTATTTTCGTCTGTTTTATGGATGAATAGAACTCGATGATAGCTTTCAAACCATATAAAGAACGTAAAATCAGTTAAGATTGAAAGAGTTATGACCATTTCAAATTCAACTTAACCGTAAAATCTTTAACGAAGAAGATGATGACCAGTGTTGAAGATGTTATTATCTCGGTACGTAATGTCTTAAAAGCATGTGTAAAGCTTGTTATATATTGAGATTTGAGAATTGAGATCCTTTGCTAGGATTTTGTGTTAAACTCAATGATAATTTGAAAGTATCATTACACTCTAAAATTCATTATTTGGTTGTATTCAATCCAATTTTGATAAACCGTAAATGTAGTGCCTTGATTGTAAGATGGTCGTAAAAATATTCATTGTATTTTTAAAACTTGCAATAATATTTTAGTTACTAGATTTACGTCATTATATATATAATAATAATTATAAAGGAAATATATAAGATTTAAATTGAGTGCCATTTGCCAATTGCTATTAGAACAATACAAGTTATGTGGAAAGACAAGAGCCCGGGCCTCAAAATCCTCTAGCTATGGATCTTTGGAACTGCAGCTGGTACTACTAATTCTATATACTTCTACAATAATATCAATAATTATAAATAAAAAAATAACATCTTTTAATTTTTATTTGTTAAATTGATGAGCTGCAGTTCTGGTGACAAGCGTTGTTCGGACGAGGGCTAGAGACATGGATCAGTTCATCAACACCCAAGATCAACCACCCCAAGATCATGACAATACCTCCTCGTCAGAATCTTCAACTCAACAAATCGACTAATGTGTGTGTGTTTGTGAGAGATATGAGTTTGTTCTCCATGTGTTCGATAAATTGCCTGACATACCTTTTCTGGTTTTTGGAGGTGTTTTTAAGTTTTAAATAATGGGTTTTGATTATTGTTTTTGGGTTCTCATCTGGGTACTTTAACTTACACAATTGGGTGGGTTCGTGTTACTTAATTTCAAGCTTTGAGCTCTATGCTTCTCAAACATTTTAATGATTAAGGAAGGTGGTTTGTTCAGCAATATGCATGTTGCTTGTTGTTTGGCGTGGGGGATTTTCAGTGGCTCGTTATGTGCAACTTCGTGTGTCGTGTAGTTGTGATTATAACACGTGTTTTGGAGCTTAATAAATGACAAATTGATTTTTATGTTGCACATAAAGTAACTCGTACAGTGGGTGCAAACAATTTGTCGTGATTTTAAGCATTGCGGCTTGTATAGATCACATTGTCTTTGATAATCTATCAACAACTTCAATTTGCCTGATTGAATCCAATGCATACATGTGTTTGTCAGAGTTTCTCAAGATACGGTGACACCTATTTCGAGGTATGTTCTCAATTTTTTGGGCTTCTGTCATGCACATGACTTTTGTGACAATATTATACTTGTGGTGTAGCATGATTTTAGGATTAACGCATGTTCTATCTCATGTTCCTGCATGTCAGTATAAGTGAGAAACATGTAATTTATCAATTTGGGAGAATTCATATCATTTTCGGGGACCCCGTGTATGGAAAGTGGGAGAAAGTTGTTTCTAAATTGAGTTGCTCCATGTGGATCTCACTACAGTCGAAGCTTCTACACTTTTACAATCATGTACCTACTGAATTTTAGAAAATATTGTAATCGTATTGTCTTATTGATGGTTTGAGTTACAAGTCTCCCATACCAACCCAACCCATTCAATATGAATTTAAGTTTAAATATGAGAGGGGGTAGTTTTTCTCATTTTGGATGAAGAAACCACCTCTTACTCCCTAATTAATGAATTTATATACAAAAGGAAGTTTTCTCCAATAATCTTATCTTTAAGAGCAAGAAATAAAAGAGAAAGTAATTTTTATATTACTATTTGAGGATAAGAAGAAAAGGCTTGTATAGTCATTCTCACCATGAAACTCCTAAAAATTTGGCCCTTGTATTATGCCAATTGAATCCTTCAGACTGTGATTAAGTTTAGACTAGTTTGGGGTGTCAAAGATAAAGAAACATCATAGAATCAAGTTGGATTTAATTAACATCCATAGACCACCTTTAAAGTCTACCTCATGCAGGTTCAACGTTTGTATTTCTAAATTAGTATCAGGGCCTTAAGGCTTAATTTATGTCATTTCAAATACATGCATAGGATTGTGAAATGAACTCTTACAATAATTGTAGAAACTTCTTTGATTTATTGAAATCTTGTGTTACTATTTTCGTCTGTTTTATGGATGAATAGAACTCGATGATAGCTTTCAAACCATATAAAGAACGTAAAATCAGTTAAGATTGAAAGAGTTATGACCATTTCAAATTCAACTTAACCGTAAAATCTTTAACGAAGAAGATGATGACCAGTGTTGAAGATGTTATTATCTCGGTACGTAATGTCTTAAAAGCATGTGTAAAGCTTGTTATACATTGAGATTTGAGAATTGAGATCCTTTGCTAGGATTTTGTGTTAAACTCAATGATAATTTGAAAGTATCATTACACTCTAAAATTCATTATTTGGTTGTATTCAATCCAATTTTGATAAACCGTAAATGTAGTGCCTTGATTGTAAGATGGTCGTAAAAATATTCATTGTATTTTTAAAACTTGCAATAATATTTTAGTTACTAGATTTACGTCATTATATATATAATAATAATTATAAAGGAAATATATAAGATTTAAATTGAGTGCCATTTGCCAATTGCTATTAGAACAATACAAGTTATGTGGAAAGACAAGAGCCCGGGCCTCAAAATCCTCTAGCTATGGATCTTTGGAACTGCAGCTGGTACTACTAATTCTATATACTTCTACAATAATATCAATAATTATAAATAAAAAAATAACATATTTTAATTTTTATTTGTTAAATTGATGAGTTGCAGTTCTGGTGACAAGCGTTGTTCGGACGAGGGCTAGAGACATGGATTAGTTCATCAACACCCAAGATCAACCACCCCAAGATCATGACAATACCTCCTCGTCAGAATCTTCAACTCAACAAATCGACTAATGTGTGTGTGTTTGTGAGAGATATGAGTTTGTTCTCCATGTGTTCGATAAATTGCCTGACATACCTTTTCTGGTTTTTGGAGGTGTTTTTAAGTTTTAAATAATGGGTTTTGATTATTGTTTTTGGGTTCTCATCTGGGTACTTTAACTTACACAATTGGGTGGGTTCGTGTTACTTAATTTCAAGCTTTGAGCTCTATGCTTCTCAAACATTTTAATGATTAAGGAAGGTGGTTTGCTCAGCAATATGCATGTTGCTTGTTGTTTGGCGTGGGGGATTTTCAGTGGCTCGTTATGTGCAACTCCGTGTGTCGTGTAGTTGTGATTATAACACGTGTTTTGGAGCTTAATAAATGACAAATTGATGGTTATGTTGCACATAAAGTAACTCGTACAGTGGGTGCAAACAATTTGTCGTGATTTTAAGCATTGCGGCTTGTATAGATCACATTGTCTTTGATAATTTATCAACAACTTAAATTTGCCTGATTGAATCCAATGCATACATGTGTTTGTCAGAGTTTCTCAAGATACGGTGACACCTATTTCGAGGTATGTTCTCAATTTTTTGGGCTTCTGTCATGCACATGACTTTTGTGACAATATTATACTTGTGGTGTAGCATGATTTTAGGATTAACGCATGTTCTATCTCATGTTCCTGCATGTCAGTATAAGTGAGAAACATGTAATTTATCAATTTGGGAGAATTCATATCATTTTCGGGGACCCCGTGTATGGAAAGTGGGAGAAAGTTGTTTCTAAATTGAGCTGCTCTATGTGGATCTCACTACAGTCGAAGCTTCTACACTTTTACAATCATGTACCTACTGAATTTTAGAAAATATTGTAATCGTATTGTCTTATTGATGGTTTGAGTTACAAGTCTCCCATACCAACCCAACCCATTCAATATGAATTTAAGTTTAAATATGAGAGGGGGTAGTTTTTCTCATTTTGGATGAAGAAACCACCTCTTACTCCCTAATTAATGAATTTATATACAAAAGGAAGTTTTCTCCAATAATCTTATCTTTAAGAGCAAGAAATAAAAGAGAAAGTAATTTTTATATTACTATTTGAGGATAAGAAGAAAAGGCTTGTATAGTCATTCTCACCATGAAACTCCTAAAAATTTGGCCCTTGTATTATGCCAATTGAATCCTTCAGACTGTGATTGAGTTTAGACTAGTTTGGGGTGTCAAAGATAAAGAAACATCATAGAATCAAGTTGGATTTAATTAACATCCATAGACCACCTTTAAAGTCTACCTCATGCAGGTTCAACGTTTGTATTTCTAAATTAGTATCAGGGCCTTAAGGCTTAATTTATGTCATTTCAAATACATGCATAGGATTGTGAAATGAACTCTTACAATAATTGTAGAAACTTCTTTGATTTATTGAAATCTTGTGTTACTATTTTCGTCTGTTTTATGGATGAATAGAACTCGATGATAGCTTTCAAACCATATAAAGAACGTAAAATCAGTTAAGATTGAAAGAGTTATGACCATTTCAAATTCAACTTAACCGTAAAATCTTTAACGAAGAAGATGATGACCAGTGTTGAAGATGTTATTATCTCGGTACGTAATGTCTTAAAAGCATGTGTAAAGCTTGTTATATATTGAGATTTGAGAATTGAGATCCTTTGCTAGGATTTTGTGTTAAACTCAATGATAATTTGAAAGTATCATTACACTCTAAAATTCATTATTTGGTTGTATTCAATCCAATTTTGATAAACCGTAAATGTAGTGCCTTGATTGTAAGATGGTCGTAAAAATATTCATTGTATTTTTAAAACTTGCAATAATATTTTAGTTACTAGATTTACGTCATTATATATATAATAATAATTATAAAGGAAATATATAAGATTTAAATTGAGTGCCATTTGCCAATTGCTATTAGAACAATACAAGTTATGTGGAAAGACAAGAGCCCGGGCCTCAAAATCCTCTAGCTATGGATCTTTGGAACTGCAGCTGGTACTACTAATTCTATATACTTCTACAATAATATCAATAATTATAAATAAAAAAATAACATCTTTTAATTTTTATTTGTTAAATTGATGAGCTGCAGTTCTGGTGACAAGCGTTGTTCGGACGAGGGCTAGAGACATGGATCAGTTCATCAACACCCAAGATCAACCACCCCAAGATCATGACAATACCTCCTCGTCAGAATCTTCAACTCAACAAATCGACTAATGTGTGTGTGTTTGTGAGAGATATGAGTTTGTTCTCCATGTGTTCGATAAATTGCCTGACATACCTTTTCTGGTTTTTGGAGGTGTTTTTAAGTTTTAAATAATGGGTTTTGATTATTGTTTTTGGGTTCTCATCTGGGTACTTTAACTTACACAATTGGGTGGGTTCGTGTTACTTAATTTCAAGCTTTGAGCTCTATGCTTCTCAAACATTTTAATGATTAAGGAAGGTGGTTTGTTCAGCAATATGCATGTTGCTTGTTGTTTGGCGTGGGGGATTTTCAGTGGCTCGTTATGTGCAACTTCGTGTGTCGTGTAGTTGTGATTATAACACGTGTTTTGGAGCTTAATAAATGACAAATTGATTTTTATGTTGCACATAAAGTAACTCGTACAGTGGGTGCAAACAATTTGTCGTGATTTTAAGCATTGCGGCTTGTATAGATCACATTGTCTTTGATAATCTATCAACAACTTCAATTTGCCTGATTGAATCCAATGCATACATGTGTTTGTCAGAGTTTCTCAAGATACGGTGACACCTATTTCGAGGTATGTTCTCAATTTTTTGGGCTTCTGTCATGCACATGACTTTTGTGACAATATTATACTTGTGGTGTAGCATGATTTTAGGATTAACGCATGTTCTATCTCATGTTCCTGCATGTCAGTATAAGTGAGAAACATGTAATTTATCAATTTGGGAGAATTCATATCATTTTCGGGGACCCCGTGTATGGAAAGTGGGAGAAAGTTGTTTCTAAATTGAGTTGCTCCATGTGGATCTCACTACAGTCGAAGCTTCTACACTTTTACAATCATGTACCTACTGAATTTTAGAAAATATTGTAATCGTATTGTCTTATTGATGGTTTGAGTTACAAGTCTCCCATACCAACCCAACCCATTCAATATGAATTTAAGTTTAAATATGAGAGGGGGTAGTTTTTCTCATTTTGGATGAAGAAACCACCTCTTACTCCCTAATTAATGAATTTATATACAAAAGGAAGTTTTCTCCAATAATCTTATCTTTAAGAGCAAGAAATAAAAGAGAAAGTAATTTTTATATTACTATTTGAGGATAAGAAGAAAAGGCTTGTATAGTCATTCTCACCATGAAACTCCTAAAAATTTGGCCCTTGTATTATGCCAATTGAATCCTTCAGACTGTGATTGAGTTTAGACTAGTTTGGGGTGTCAAAGATAAAGAAACATCATAGAATCAAGTTGGATTTAATTAACATCCATAGACCACCTTTAAAGTCTACCTCATGCAGGTTCAACGTTTGTATTTCTAAATTAGTATCAGGGCCTTAAGGCTTAATTTATGTCATTTCAAATACATGCATAGGATTGTGAAATGAACTCTTACAATAATTGTAGAAACTTCTTTGATTTATTGAAATCTTGTGTTACTATTTTCGTCTGTTTTATGGATGAATAGAACTCGATGATAGCTTTCAAACCATATAAAGAACGTAAAATCAGTTAAGATTGAAAGAGTTATGACCATTTCAAATTCAACTTAACCGTAAAATCTTTAACGAAGAAGATGATGACCAGTGTTGAAGATGTTATTATCTCGGTACGTAATGTCTTAAAAGCATGTGTAAAGCTTGTTATACATTGAGATTTGAGAATTGAGATCCTTTGCTAGGATTTTGTGTTAAACTCAATGATAATTTGAAAGTATCATTACACTCTAAAATTCATTATTTGGTTGTATTCAATCCAATTTTGATAAACCGTAAATGTAGTGCCTTGATTGTAAGATGGTCGTAAAAATATTCATTGTATTTTTAAAACTTGCAATAATATTTTAGTTACTAGATTTACGTCATTATATATATAATAATAATTATAAAGGAAATATATAAGATTTAAATTGAGTGCCATTTGCCAATTGCTATTAGAACAATACAAGTTATGTGGAAAGACAAGAGCCCGGGCCTCAAAATCCTCTAGCTATGGATCTTTGGAACTGCAGCTGGTACTACTAATTCTATATACTTCTACAATAATATCAATAATTATAAATAAAAAAATAACATATTTTAATTTTTATTTGTTAAATTGATGAGTTGCAGTTCTGGTGACAAGCGTTGTTCGGACGAGGGCTAGAGACATGGATTAGTTCATCAACACCCAAGATCAACCACCCCAAGATCATGACAATACCTCCTCGTCAGAATCTTCAACTCAACAAATCGACTAATGTGTGTGTGTTTGTGAGAGATATGAGTTTGTTCTCCATGTGTTCGATAAATTGCCTGACATACCTTTTCTGGTTTTTGGAGGTGTTTTTAAGTTTTAAATAATGGGTTTTGATTATTGTTTTTGGGTTCTCATCTGGGTACTTTAACTTACACAATTGGGTGGGTTCGTGTTACTTAATTTCAAGCTTTGAGCTCTATGCTTCTCAAACATTTTAATGATTAAGGAAGGTGGTTTGCTCAGCAATATGCATGTTGCTTGTTGTTTGGCGTGGGGGATTTTCAGTGGCTCGTTATGTGCAACTCCGTGTGTCGTGTAGTTGTGATTATAACACGTGTTTTGGAGCTTAATAAATGACAAATTGATGGTTATGTTGCACATAAAGTAACTCGTACAGTGGGTGCAAACAATTTGTCGTGATTTTAAGCATTGCGGCTTGTATAGATCACATTGTCTTTGATAATCTATCAACAACTTCAATTTGCCTGATTGAATCCAATGCGTACATGTGTTTGTCAGAGTTTCTCAAGATACGGTGACACCTATTTCGAGGTATGTTCTCAATTTTTTGGGCTTCTGTCATGCACATGACTTTTGTGACAATATTATACTTGTGGTGTAGCATGATTTTAGGATTAACGCATGTTCTATCTCATGTTCCTGCATGTCAGTATAAGTGAGAAACATGTAATTTATCAATTTGGGAGAATTCATATCATTTTCGGGGACCCCGTGTATGGAAAGTGGGAGAAAGTTGTTTCTAAATTGAGTTGTTGTTTGTGGATCTCACTGCAGTCGAAGCTCCTACACTTTTACAATCATGTACCTACTGAATTTTGGAAAATATTGTAATCGTATTGTCTTATTGATGGTTTGAGTTACAAGTCTCCCATACCAACCCAACCCATTCAATATGAATTTAAGTTTAAATATGAGAGGGAGTAGTTTTTTTCATTTTGGATGAAGAAACTTACTCCATAATTAATGAATTTATATACAAAATGAAGTTTTCTCCAATAATCTTATCTTTAAGAGTAAGAAATAAAAGAGAAAGTAATTTTTATATTACAATTTGAGGATAAGAAGAAAAGGCTTGTATAGTCATTCTCACCATGAAACTCATCAAAATTTGGCCCTTGTATTATGCCAATTGAATCCTTCAGACTGTGATTGAGTTTAGACTAGTTTGGGGTGTCAAAGATAAAGAAACATCATAGAATCAAGTCGGATTTAATTAACATCCATAGAGCACCTTTAAAGTCTACCTCATGCAGGTTCAACGTTTGTATTTCTAAATTAGTATCAGGGCCTTAAGGCTTAATTTATGTCATTTCAAATACATGCATAGGATTGTGAAATGAACTCTTACAATAATTGTAGAAACTTCTTTGATTTATTGAAATCTTGTGTTACTATTTTCGTCTGTTTTATGGATGAATAGAACTCGATGATAGCTTTCAAACCATATAAAGAACGTAAAATCAGTTAAGATTGAGAGAGTTATGACCATTTCAAATTCAACTTAACCGTAAAATCTTTAACGAAGAAGATGATGACCAGTGTTGAAGATGTTATTATCTCGGTACGTAATGTCTTAAAAGCATGTGTAAAGCTTGTTATATATTGAGATTTGAGAATTGAGATCCTTTGCTAGGATTTTGTGTTAAACTCAATGATAATTTGAAAGTATCATTACACTCTAAAATTCATTATTTGGTTGTATTCAATCCAATTTTGATAAACCGTAAATGTAGTGCCTTGATTTTAAGATGGTCGTAAAAATATTCATTGTGTTTTTAAAACTTGCAATAATATTTTAGTTACTAGATTTACGTCATTATATATATAATAATAATTATAAAGGAAATATATAAGATTTAAATTGAGTGGCATTTGCCAATTGCTATTAGAACAATACAAGTTATGTGGAAAGACAAGAGCCCGGGCCTCAAAATCCTCTGGCTATGGACCTTTGGAACTGCAGCTGGTACTGCTAATTCTATATACTTCTACAATAATATCAATAATTATAAATAAAAAAATAACATCTTTTAATTTTTATTTGTTAAATTGATGAGCTGCAGTTCTGGTGACAAGCGTTGTTCGGACGAGGGCTAGAGACATGGATCAGTTCATCAACGCCCAAGATCAACCACCCCAAGATCATGACAATACCTCCTCGTCGGAATCTTCTACTCAACAAATCGACTAATGTGTGTATGTTTGTGAGAGATATGAGTTTGTTCACCATGTGTTCGACAAATTGCCTGACATACCTTTTCTGGGTTTTGGAGGTGTTTTTAAGTTTTAAATAATGGGTTTTGATTATTGTTTTTGGGTTCTCATCTGGGTACTTTAACTTACACAATTGAGTGGGTTTGTGTTACTTAATTTCAAGCTTTGAGCTCTATGCTCCTCAAACATTTTAATGATTAAGGAAGGTGGTTTGTTCAGCAATATGCATGTTGCTTGTTGTTTGGCGTGGGGGATTTTCAGTGGCTCGTTATGTGCAACTCCGTGTGTCGTGTAGTTGTGATTATAACACGTGTTTTGGAGCTTAATAAATGACAAATTGATGGTTATGTTGCACATAAAGTAGCTCGTACAGTGGGTGCAAACAATTTGTCGTGATTTTAAGCATTGCGGCTTGTATAGATCACATTGTCTTTGATAATCTATCAACAACTTCAATTTGCCTGATTGAATCCAATGCATACATGTGTTTGTCAGAGTTTCTCAAGATACGGTGACACCTATTTCGAGGTATGTTCTCAATTTTTTGGGCTTCTGTCATGCACATGACTTTTGTGACAATATTATACTTATGGTGTAGCATGATTTTAGGATTAACGCATGTTCTCTCTCATGTTCCTGCATGTCAGTATAAGTGAGAAACATGTAATTTATCAATTTGGGAGAATTCATATCATTTTCGGGGACCCCGTGTATGGAAAGTGGGAGAAAGTTGTTTCTAAATTGAGTTGCTCTATGTGGATCTCACTGCAGTCGAAGCTTCTACACTTTTACAATCATGTACCTACTGAATTTTAGAAAATATTGTAATCGTATTGTCTTATTGATGGTTTGAGTTACAAGTCTCCCATACCAACCCAACCCATTCAATATGAATTTAAGTTTAAATATGAGAGGGGGTAGTTTTTCTCATTTTGGATGAAGAAACCACCTCTTACTCCCTAATTAATGAATTTATATACAAAAGGAAGTTTTCTCCAATAATCTTATCTTTAAGAGCAAGAAATAAAAGAGACAGTAATTTTTATATTACTATTTGAGGATAAGAAGAAAAGGCTTGTATAGTCATTCTCACCATGAAACTCATAAAAATTTGGCCCTTGTATTATGCCAATTGAATCCTTCAGACTGTGATTGAGTTTAGACTAGTTTGGGGTGTCAAAGATAAAGAAACATCATAGAATCAAGTTGGATTTAATTAACATCCATCGACCACCTTTAAAGTCTACCTCATGCAGGTTCAACGTTTGTATTTCTAAATTAGTATCAGGGCCTTAAGGCTTAATTTATGTCATTTCAAATACATGCATAGGATTGTGAAATGAACTCTTACAATAATTGTAGAAACTTCTTTGATTTATTGAAATCTCGTGTTACTATTTTCGTCTGTTTTATGGATGAATAGAACTCGATGATAGCTTTCAAACCATATAAAGAACGTAAAATCAGTTAAGATTGAAAGAGTTATGACCATTTCAAATTCAACTTAACCGTAAAATCTTTAACAAAGAAGATGATGACCAGTGTTGAAGATGTTATTATCTCGGTACGTAATGTCTTAAAAGCATGTGTAAAGCTTGTTATATATTGAGATTTGAGAATTGAGATCCTTTGCTAGGATTTTGTGTTAAACTCAATGATAATTTGAAAGTATCATTACACTCTAAAATTCATTATTTGGTTGTATTCAATCCAATTTTGATAAACCGTAAATGTAGTGCCTTGATTTTAATATGGTCGTAAAAATATTCATTGTATTTTTAAAACTTGCAATAATATTTTAGTTACTAGATTTACGTCATTATATATATATAATAATAAATATAAAGGAAATATATAAGATTTAAATTGAGTGCCATTTGCCAATTGCTATTAGAACAATACAAGTTATGTGGAAAGACAAGAGCCCGGGCCTCAAAATCCTCTAGCTATGGATCTTTGGAACTGCAGCTGGTACTACTAATTCTATATACTTCTACAATAATATCAATAATTATAAATAAAAAAATAACATCTTTTAATTTTTATTTGTTAAATTGATGAGCTGCAGTTCTGGTGACAAGCGTTGTTCGGACGAGGGCTAGAGACATGGATCAGTTCATCAACACCCAAGATCAACCACCCCAAGATCATGACAATACCTCCTCGTCAGAATCTTCAACTCAACAAATCGACTAATGTGTGTGTGTTTGTGAGAGATATGAGTTTGTTCTCCATGTGTTCGATAAATTGCCTGACATACCTTTTCTGGTTTTTGGAGGTGTTTTTAAGTTTTAAATAATGGATTTTGATTATTGTTTTTGGGTTCTCATCTGGGTACTTTAACTTACACAATTGGGTGGGTTCGTGTTACTTAATTTCAAGCTTTGAGCTCTATGCTTCTCAAACATTTTAATGATTAAGGAAGGTGGTTTGTTCAGCAATATGCATGTTGCTTGTTGTTTGGCGTGGGGGATTTTCAGTGGCTCGTTATGTGCAACTTCGTGTGTCGTGTAGTTGTGATTATAACACGTGTTTTGGAGCTTAATAAATGACAAATTGATTTTTATGTTGCACATAAAGTAACTCGTACAGTGGGTGCAAACAATTTGTCGTGATTTTAAGCATTGCGGCTTGTATAGATCACATTGTCTTTGATAATCTATCAACAACTTCAATTTGCCTGATTGAATCCAATGCATACATGTGTTTGTCAGAGTTTCTCAAGATACGGTGACACCTATTTCGAGGTATGTTCTCAATTTTTTGGGCTTCTGTCATGCACATGACTTTTGTGACAATATTATACTTGTGGTGTAGCATGATTTTAGGATTAACGCATGTTCTATCTCATGTTCCTGCATGTCAGTATAAGTGAGAAACATGTAATTTATCAATTTGGGAGAATTCATATCATTTTCGGGGACCCCGTGTATGGAAAGTGGGAGAAAGTTGTTTCTAAATTGAGTTGCTCCATGTGGATCTCACTACAGTCGAAGCTTCTACACTTTTACAATCATGTACCTACTGAATTTTAGAAAATATTGTAATCGTATTGTCTTATTGATGGTTTGAGTTACAAGTCTCCCATACCAACCCAACCCATTCAATATGAATTTAAGTTTAAATATGAGAGGGGGTAGTTTTTCTCATTTTGGATGAAGAAACCACCTCTTACTCCCTAATTAATGAATTTATATACAAAAGGAAGTTTTCTCCAATAATCTTATC
This sequence comes from Linaria vulgaris, assembly GCA_948329865.1. NCBI lineage: Eukaryota > Viridiplantae > Streptophyta > Magnoliopsida > Lamiales > Plantaginaceae > Linaria > Linaria vulgaris. Next base: position 84,575,828 of record OX415253.1, read on the forward strand.
TTTAAGAGCAAGAAATAAAAGAGAAAGTAATTTTTATATTACTATTTGAGGATAAGAAGAAAAGGCTTGTATAGTCATTCTCACCATGAAACTCCTAAAAATTTGGCCCTTGTATTATGCCAATTGAATCCTTCAGACTGTGATTGAGTTTAGACTAGTTTGGGGTGTCAAAGATAAAGAAACATCATAGAATCAAGTTGGATTTAATTAACATCCATAGACCACCTTTAAAGTCTACCTCATGCAGGTTCAACGTTTGTATTTCTAAATTAGTATCAGGGCCTTAAGGCTTAATTTATGTCATTTCAAATACATGCATAGGATTGTGAAATGAACTCTTACAATAATTGTAGAAACTTCTTTGATTTATTGAAATCTTGTGTTACTATTTTCGTCTGTTTTATGGATGAATAGAACTCGATGATAGCTTTCAAACCATATAAAGAACGTAAAATCAGTTAAGATTGAAAGAGTTATGACCATTTCAAATTCAACTTAACCGTAAAATCTTTAACAAAGAAGATGATGACCAGTGTTGAAGATGTTATTATCTCGGTACGTAATGTCTTAAAAGCATGTGTAAAGCTTGTTATACATTGAGATTTGAGAATTGAGATCCTTTGCTAGGATTTTGTGTTAAACTCAATGATAATTTGAAAGTATCATTACACTCTAAAATTCATTATTTGGTTGTATTCAATCCAATTTTGATAAACCGTAAATGTAGTGCCTTGATTGTAAGATGGTCGTAAAAATATTCATTGTATTTTTAAAACTTGCAATAATATTTTAGTTACTAGATTTACGTCATTATATATATAATAATAATTATAAAGGAAATATATAAGATTTAAATTGAGTGCCATTTGCCAATTGCTATTAGAACAATACAAGTTATGTGGAAAGACAAGAGCCCGGGCCTCAAAATCCTCTAGCTATGGATCTTTGGAACTGCAGCTGGTACTACTAATTCTATATACTTCTACAATAATATCAATAATTATAAATAAAAAAATAACATATTTTAATTTTTATTTGTTAAATTGATGAGCTGCAGTTCTGGTGACAAGCGTTGTTCGGACGAGGGCTAGAGACATGGATTAGTTCATCAACACCCAAGATCAACCACCCCAAGATCATGACAATACCTCCTCGTCAGAATCTTCAACTCAACAAATCGACTAATGTGTGTGTGTTTGTGAGAGATATGAGTTTGTTCTCCATGTGTTCGATAAATTGCCTGACATACCTTTTCTGGTTTTTGGAGGTGTTTTTAAGTTTTAAATAATGGGTTTTGATTATTGTTTTTGGGTTCTCATCTGGGTACTTTAACTTACACAATTGGGTGGGTTCGTGTTACTTAATTTCAAGCTTTGAGCTCTATGCTTCTCAAACATTTTAATGATTAAGGAAGGTGGTTTGCTCAGCAATATGCATGTTGCTTGTTGTTTGGCGTGGGGGATTTTCAGTGGCTCGTTATGTGCAACTCCGTGTGTCGTGTAGTTGTGATTATAACACGTGTTTTGGAGCTTAATAAATGACAAATTGATGGTTATGTTGCACATAAAGTAACTCGTACAGTGGGTGCAAACAATTTGTCGTGATTTTAAGCATTGCGGCTTGTATAGATCACATTGTCTTTGATAATCTATCAACAACTTCAATTTGCCTGATTGAATCCAATGCATACATGTGTTTGTCAGAGTTTCTCAAGATACGGTGACACCTATTTCGAGGTATGTTCTCAATTTTTTGGGCTTCTGTCATGCACATGACTTTTGTGACAATATTATACTTGTGGTGTAGCATGATTTTAGGATTAACGCATGTTCTATCTCATGTTCCTGCATGTCAGTATAAGTGAGAAACATGTAATTTATCAATTTGGGAGAATTCTTATCATTTTCGGGGACCCCGTGTATGGAAAGTGGGAGAAAGTTGTTTCTAAATTGAGTTGTTGTTTGTGGATCTCACTGCAGTCGAAGCTCCTACACTTTTACAATCATGTACCTACTGAATTTTGGAAAATATTGTAATCGTATTGTCTTATTGATGGTTTGAGTTACAAGTCTCCCAAACCAACCCAACCCATTCAATATGAATTTAAGTTTAAATATGAGAAGGGGTAGTTTTTTTCATTTTGGATGAAGAAACTTACTCCATAATTAATGAATTTATATACAAAAGGAAGTTTTCTACAATAATCTTATCTTTAAGAGCAAGAAATAAAAGAGAAAGTAATTTTTATATTACTATTTGAGGATAAGAAGAAAAGGCTTGTATAGTCATTCTCACCATGAAACTCATCAAAATTTGGCCCTTGTATTATGCCAATTGAATCCTTCAGACTGTGATTGAGTTTAGACTAGTTTGGGGTGTCAAAGATAAAGAAACATCATAGAATCAAGTCGGATTTAATTAACATCCATAGAGCACCTTTAAAGTCTACCTCATGCAGGTTCAACGTTTGTATTTCTAAATTAGTATCAGGGCCTTAAGGCTTAATTTATGTCATTTCAAATACATGCATAGGATTGTGAAATGAACTCTTACAATAATTGTAGAAACTTCTTTGATTTATTGAAATCTTGTGTTACTATTTTCGTCTGTTTTATGGATGAATAGAACTCGATGATAGCTTTCAAACCATATAAAGAACGTAAAATCAGTTAAGATTGAGAGAGTTATGACCATTTCAAATTCAACTTAACCGTAAAATCTTTAACGAAGAAGATAATGACCAGTGTTGAAGATGTTATTATCTCGGTACGTAATGTCTTAAAAGCATGTGTAAAGCTTGTTATATATTGAGATTTGAGAATTGAGATCCTTTGCTAGGAATTTGTGTTAAACTCAATGATAATTTGAAAGTATCATTACACTCTAAAATTCATTATTTGGTTGTATTCAATCCAATTTTGATAAACCGTAAATGTAGTGCCTTGATTTTAAGATGGTCGTAAAAATATTCATTGGGTTTTTAAAACTTGCAATAATATTTTAGTTACTAGATTTACGTCATTATATATATAATAATAATTATAAAGGAAATATATAAGATTTAAATTGAGTGCCATTTGCCAATTGCTATTAGAACAATACAAGTTATGTGGAAAGACAAGAGCCCGGGCCTCAAAATCCTCGGGCTATGGACCTTTGGAACTGCAGCTGGTACTGCTAATTCTATATACTTCTACAATAATATCAATAATTATAAATAAAAAAATAACATCTTTTAATTTTTATTTGTTAAATTGATGAGCTGCAGTTCTGGTGACAAGCGTTGTTCGGACGAGGGCTAGAGACATGGATCAGTTCATCAACGCCCAAGATCAACCACCCCAAGATCATGACAATACCTCCTCGTCGGAATCTTCTACTCAACAAATCGACTAATGTGTGTATGTTTGTGAGAGATATGAGTTTGTTCACCATGTGTTCGACAAATTGCCTGACATACCTTTTCTGGGTTTTGGAGGTGTTTTTAAGTTTTAAATAATGGGTTTTGATTATTGTTTTTGGGTTCTCATCTGGGTACTTTAACTTACACAATTGAGTGGGTTTGTGTTACTTAATTTCAAGCTTTGACCTCTATGCTCCTCAAACATTTTAATGATTAAGGAAGGTGGTTTGTTCAGCAATATGCATGTTGCTTGTTGTTTGGCGTGGGGGATTTTCAGTGGCTCGTTATGTGCAACTCCGTGTGTCGTGTAGTTGTGATTATAACACGTGTTTTGAGCTTAATAAATGACAAATTGATGGTTATGTTGCACATAAAGTAGCTCGTACAGTGGGTGCAAACAATTTGTCGTGATTTTAAGCATTGCGGCTTGTATAGATCACATTGTCTTTGATAATATATCAACAACTTCAATTTGCCTGATTGAATCCAATGCATACATGTGTTTGTCAGAGTTTCTCAAGATACGGTGACACCTATTTCGAGGTATGTTCTCAATTTTTTGGGCTTCTGTCATGCACATGACTTTTGTGACAATATTATACTTGTGGTGTAGCATGATTTTAGGATTAACGCATGTTCTATCTCATGTTCCTGCATGTCAGTATAAGTGAGAAACAAGTAATTTATCAATTTGGGAGAATTCATATCATTTTCGGGGACCCCGTGTATGGAAAGTGGGAGAAAGTTGTTTCTAAATTGAGTTGCTCTATGTGGATCTCACTGCAGTCGAAGCTTCTACACTTTTACAATCATGTACCTACTGAATTTTAGAAAATATTGTAATCGTATTGTCTTAGTGATGGTTTGAGTTACAAGTCTCCCATACCAACCCAACCCATTCAATATGAATTTAAGTTTAAATATGAGAGGGGGTAGTTTTTCTCATTTTGGATGAAGAAACCACCTCTTACTCCCTAATTAATGAATTTATATACAAAAGGAAGTTTTCTCCAATAATCTTATCTTTAAGAGCAAGAAATAAAAGAGAGAGTAATTTTTATATTACTATTTGAGGATAAGAAGAAAAGGCTTGTATAGTCATTCTCACCATGAAACTCATAAAAATTTGGCCCTTGTATTATGCCAATTGAATCCTTCAGACTGTGATTGAGTTTAGACTAGTTTGGGGTGTCAAAGATAAAGAAACATCATAGAATCAAGTTGGGTTTAATTAACATCCATAGACCACCTTTAAAGTCTACCTCATGCAGGTTCAACGTTTGTATTTCTAAATTAGTGTCAGGGCCTTAAGGCTTAATTTATGTCATTTCAAATACATGCATAGGATTGTGAAATGAACTCTTACAATAATTGTAGAAACTTTTTTGATTTATTGAAATCTTGTGTTACTATTTTCGTCTGTTTTATGGATGAATAGAACTCGATGATAGCTTTCAAACCATATAAAGAACGTAAAATCAGTTAAGATTGAAAGAGTTATGACCATTTCAAATTCAACTTAACCGTAAAATCTTTAACGAAGAAGATGATGACCAGTGTTGAAGATGTTATTATCTCGGTACGTAATGTCTTAAAAGCATGTGTAAAGCTTGTTATATATTGAGATTTGAGAATTGAGATCCTTTGCTAGGATTTTGTGTTAAACTCAATGATAATTTGAAAGTATCATTACACTATAAAATTCATTATTTGGTTGTATTCAATCCAATTTTGATAAACCGTAAATGTAGTGCCTTGATTTTAAGATGGTCGTAAAAATATTCATTGTATTTTTAAAACTTGCAATAATATTTTAGTTACTAGATTTACGTCATTATATATATAATAATAATTATAAAGGAAATATATAAGATTTAAATTGAGTGCCATTTGCCAATTGCTATTAGAACAATACAAGTTATGTGGAAAGACAAGAGCCCGGGCCTCAAAATCCTCTGGCTATGGACCTTTGGAACTGCAGCTGGTACTGCTAATTCTATATACTTCTACAATAATATCAATAATTATAAATAAAAAAATAACATCTTTTAATTTTTATTTGTTAAATTGATGAGCTGCAGTTCTGGTGACAAGCGTTGTTCGGACGAGGGCTAGAGACATGGATCAGTTCATCAACGCCCAAGATCAACCACCCCAAGATCATGACAATACCTCCTCGTCGGAATCTTCTACTCAACAAATCGACTAATGTGTGTATGTTTGTGAGAGATATGAGTTTGTTCACCATGTGTTCGACAAATTGCCTGACATACCTTTTCTGGGTTTTGGAGGTGTTTTTAAGTTTTAAATAATGGGTTTTGATTATTGTTTTTGGGTTCTCATCTGGGTACTTTAACTTACACAATTGAGTGGGTTTGTGTTACTTAATTTCAAGCTTTGAGCTCTATGCTCCTCAAACATTTTAATGATTAAGGAAGGTGGTTTGTTCAGCAATATGCATGTTGCTTGTTGTTTGGCGTGGGGGATTTTCAGTGGCTCGTTATGTGCAACTCCGTGTGTCGTGTAGTTGTGATTATAACACGTGTTTTGGAGCTTAATAAATGACAAATTGATGGTTATGTTGCACATAAAGTAGCTCGTACAGTGGGTGCAAACAATTTGTCGTGATTTTAAGCATTGCGGCTTGTATAGATCACATTGTCTTTGATAATCTATCAACAACTTCAATTTGCCTGATTGAATCCAATGCATACATGTGTTTGTCAGAGTTTCTCAAGATACGGTGACACCTATTTCGAGGTATGTTCTCAATTTTTTGGGCTTCTGTCATGCACATGACTTTTGTGACAATATTATACTTGTGGTGTAGCATGATTTTAGGATTAACGCATGTTCTATCTCATGTTCCTGCATGTCAGTATAAGTGAGAAACATGTAATTTATCAATTTGGGAGAATTCATAACATTTTCGGGGACCCCGTGTATGGAAAGTGGGAGAAAGTTGTTTCTAAATTGAGTTGCTCTATGTGGATCTCACTGCAGTCGAAGCTTCTACACTTTTACAATCATGTACCTACTGAATTTTAGAAAATATTGTAATCGTATTGTCTTATTGATGGTTTGAGTTACAAGTCTCCCATACCAACCCAACCCATTCAATATGAATTTAAGTTTAAATATGAGAGGGGGTAGTTTTTCTCATTTTGGATGAAGAAACCACCTCTTACTCCCTAATTAATGAATTTATATACAAAAGGAAGTTTTCTCCAATAATCTTATCTTTAAGAGCAAGAAATAAAAGAGAAAGTAATTTTTATATTACTATTTGAGGATAAGAAGAAAAGGCTTGTATAGTCATTCTCACCATGAAACTCATAAAAATTTGGCCCTTGTATTATGCCAATTGAATCCTTCAGACTGTGATTGAGTTTAGACTAGTTTGGGGTGTCAAAGATAAAGAAACATCATAGAATCAAGTTGGATTTAATTAACATCCATCGACCACCTTTAAAGTCTACCTCATGCAGGTTCAACGTTTGTATTTCTAAATTAGTATCAGGGCCTTAAGGCTTAATTTATGTCATTTCAAATACATGCATAGGATTGTGAAATGAACTCTTACAATAATTGTAGAAACTTCTTTGATTTATTGAAATCTTGTGTTACTATTTTCGTCTGTTTTATGGATGAATAGAACTCGATGATAGCTTTCAAACCATATAAAGAACGTAAAATCAGTTAAGATTGAAAGAGTTATGACCATTTCAAATTCAAGTAAACCGTAAAATCTTTAACGAAAAAGATGATGACCAGTGTTGATGACGTTTATTATCTCGGTACGTAATGTCTTAAAAGCATGTGTAAAGCTTGTTATATATTGATATTTGAGAATTGAGATCCTTTGCTAGGATTTTGTGTTAAACTCAATGATAATTGGAAAGTATCATTACACTCTAAAATTCATTATTTGGTTGTATTCAATCCAATTTTGATAAACCGTAAATGTAGTGCCTTGATTTTAGGATGGTCGTAAAAATATTCATTGTATTTTTAAAACTTGCAATAATATTTTAGTTACTAGATTTATGTCATTATATATATATATATATATATATATATATATATATATAATAATAATAATTATAAAAGAAATATATAAGATTTAAATTGAGTGCCATTTGCCAATTGCTATTAGAACAATACAAGTTATATGGAAAGACAAGAGCCCGGGCCTCAAAATCCTCTGGCTATGGACCTTTGGAACTGCAGCTGGTACTGCTAATTTTATATACTTCTACAATAATATCAATAATTATAAATAAAAAATAACATCTTTTAATTTTTATTTGTTAAATTGATGAGCTGCAGTTCTGGTGACAAGCGTTGTTCGGACGAGGGCTAGAGACATGGATCAGTTCATCAACACCCAAGATCAACCACCCCAAGATCATGACAATACCTCCTCGTCAGAATCTTCAACTCAACAAATCGACTAATGTGTGTGTGTTTGTGAGAGATATGAGTTTGTTCTCCATGTGTTCGATAAATTGCCTGACATACCTTTTCTGGTTTTTGGAGGTGTTTTTAAGTTTTAAATAATGGGTTTTGATTATTGTTTTTGGGTTCTCATCTGGGTACTTTAACTTACACAATTGAGTGGGTTCGTGTTACTTAATTTCAAGCTTTGAGCTCTATGCTTCTCAAACATTTTAATGATTAAGGAAGGTGGTTTGTTCAGCAATATGCATGTTACTTGTTGTTTGGCGTGGGGGATTTTCAGTGGCTCGTTATGTGCAACTCCGTGTGTCGTGTAGTTGTGATTATAACATGTGTTTTGGAGCTTAATAAATGACAAATTGATGGTTATGTTGCACATAAAGTAACTCGTACACTGGGTGCAAACAATTTGTCGTGATTTTAAGCATTGCGGCTTGTATATATCACATTGTCTTTGATAATCTATCAACAACTTCAATTTGCCTGATTGAATCCAATGCATACATGTGTTTGTCAGAGTTTCTCAAGATACGGTGACACCTATTTCGAGGTATGTTCTCAATTTTTTGGGCTTCTGTCATGCACATGACTTTTGTGACAATATTATACTTGTGGTGTAGCATGATTTTAGGATTAACGCATGTTCTATCTCATGTTCCTGCATGTCAGTATAAGTGAGAAACATGTAATTTATCAATTTGGGAGAATTCATATCATTTTCGGGGACCCCGTGTATGGAAAGTGGGAGAAAGTTGTTTCTAAATTAAGTTGTTGTTTGTGGATCTCACTGCAGTCGAAGCTCTTACACTTTTACAATCATGTACCTACTGAATTTTGGAAAATATTGTAATCGTATTGTCTTATTGATGGTTTGAGTTACAAGTCTCCCATACCAACCCAACCCATTCAATATGAATTTAAGTTTAAATATGAGAGGGGGTAGTTTTTTTCATTTTGGATGAAGAAACCACCTCCATAATTAATGAATTTATATACAAAAGGAAGTTTTCTCCAATAATCTTATCTTTAAGAGCAAGAAATAAAAGAGAAAGTAATTTTTATATTACTATTTGAGGATAAGAAGAAAAGGCTTGTATAGTCATTCTCACCATGAAACTCATAAAAATTTGGCCCTTGTATTATGCCAATTGAATCCTTCAGACTGTGATTGAGTTTAGACTAGTTTGGGGTGTCAAAGATAAAGAAACATCATAGAATCAAGTTGGATTTAATTAACATCCATAGACCACCTTTAAAGTCTACCTCATGCAGGTTCAACGTTTGTATTTCTAAATTAGTATCAGGGCCTTAAGGCTTAATTTATGTCATTTCAAATACATGCATAGGATTGTGAAATGAACTCTTACAATAATTGTAGAAACTTCTTTGATTTATTGAAATCTTGTGTTACTATTTTCGTCTGTTTTATGGATGAATAGAACTCGATGATAGCTTTCAAACCATATAAAGAACGTAAAATCAGTTAAGATTGAAAGAGTTATGACCATTTCAAATTCAACTAAACCGTAAAATCTTTAACGAAAAAGATGATGACCAGTGTTGATGACGTTTATTATCTCGGTACGTAATGTCTTAAAAGCATGTGTAAAGCTTGTTATATATTGAGATTTGAGAATTGAGATCCTTTGCTAGGATTTTGTGTTAAACTCAATGATAATTTGAAAGTATCATTACACTCTAAAATTCATTATTTGGTTGTATTCAATCCAATTTTGATAAACCGTAAATGTAGTGCCTTGATTTTAGGATGGTCGTAAAAATATTCATTGTATTTTTAAAACTTGCAATAATATTTTAGTTACTAGATTTATGTCATTATATATATATAATAATAATAATTATAAAAGAAATATATAAGATTTAAATTGAGTGCCATTTGCCAATTGCTATTAGAACAATACAAGTTATGTGGAAAGACAAGAGCCCGGGCCTCAAAATCCTCTGGCTATGGACCTTTGGAACTGCAGCTGGTACTGCTAATTCTATATACTTCTACAATAATATCAATAATTATAAATAAAAAAATAACATCTTTTAATTTTTATTTGTTAAATTGATGAGCTGCAGTTCTGGTGACAAGCGTTGTTCGGACGAGGGCTAGAGACATGGATCAGTTCATCAACACCCAAGATCAACCACCCCAAGATCATGACAATACCTCCTCGTCGGAATCTTCTACTCAACAAATCGACTAATGTGTGTGTGTTTGTGAGAGATATGAGTTTGTTCACCATGTGTTCGACAAATTGCCTGACATACCTTTTCTGGGTTTTGGAGGTGTTTTTAAGTTTTAAATAATGGGTTTTGATTATTGTTTTTGGGTTCTCATCTGGGTACTTTAACTTACACAATTGAGTGGGTTTGTGTTACTTAATTTCAAGTTTTGAGCTCTATGCTCCTCAAACATTTTAATGATTAAGGAAGGTGGTTTGTTCAGCAATATGCATGTTGCTTGTTGTTTGGCGTGGGGGATTTTCAGTGGCTCGTTATGTGCAACTCCGTGTGTCGTGTAGTTGTGATTATAACACGTGTTTTGGAGCTTAATAAATGACAAATTGATGGTTATGTTGCACATAACGTAGCTCGTACAGTGGGTGCAAACAATTTGTCGTGATTTTAAGCATTGCGGCTTGTATAGATCACATTGTCTTTGATAATCTATCAACAACTTCAATTTGCCTGATTGAATCCAATGCATACATGTGTTTGTCAGAGTTTCTCAAGATACGGTGACACCTATTTCGAGGTATGTTCTCAATTTTTTGGGCTTCTGTCATGCACATGACTTTTGTGACAATATTATACTTGTGGTGTAGCATGATTTTAGGATTAACGCATGTTCTATCTCATGTTCCTGCATGTCAGTATAAGTGAGAAACATGTAATTTATCAATTTGGGAGAATTCATATCATTTTCGGGGACCCCGTGTATGGAAAGTGGGAGAAAGTTGTTTCTAAATTGAGTTGCTCTATGTGGATCTCACTGCAGTCGAAGCTTCTACAGTTTTACAATCATGTACCTACTGAATTTTGGAAAATATTGTAATCGTATTGTCTTATTGATGGTTTGAGTTACAAGTCTCCCATACCAACCCAACCCATTCAATATGAATTTAAGTTTAAATATGAGAGGGGGTAGTTTTTTTCATTTTGGATGAAGAAACTTACTCCATAATTAATGAATTTATATACAAAAGGAAGTTTTCTCCAATAATCTTATCTTTAAGAGCAAGAAATAAAAGAGAAAGTAATTTTTATATTACTATTTGAGGATAAGAAGAAAAGGCTTGTATAGTCATTCTCACCATGAAACTCATCAAAATTTGGCCCTTGTATTATGCCAATTGAATCCTTCAGACTGTGATTGAGTTTAGACTAGTTTGGGGTGTCAAAGATAAAGAAACATCATAGAATCAAGTTGGATTTAATTAACATCCATAGACCACCTTTAAAGTCTACCTCATGCAGGTTCAACGTTTGTATTTCTAAATTAGTATCAGGGCCTTAAGGCTTAATTTATGTCATTTCAAATACATGCATAGGATTGTGAAATGAACTCTTACAATAATTGTAGAAACTTCTTTGATTTATTGAAATCTTGTGTTACTATTTTCGTTTGTTTTATGGATGAATAGAACTCGATGATAGCTTTCAAACCATATAAAGAACGTAAAATCAGTTAAGATTGAAAGAGTTATGACCATTTCAAATTCAACTAAACCGTAAAATCTTTAACGAAAAAGATGATGACCAGTGTTGATGACGTTTATTATCTCGGTACGTAATGTCTTAAAAGCATGTGTAAAGCTTGTTATATATTGAGATTTGAGAATTGAGATCCTTTGCTAGGATTTTGTGTTAAACTCAATGATAATTTGAAAGTATCATTACACTCTAAAATTCATTATTTGGTTGTATTCAATCCAATTTTGATAAACCGTAAATGTAGTGCCTTGATTTTAGGATGGTCGTAAAAATATTCATTGTATTTTTAAAACTTGCAATAATATTTTAGTTACTAGATTTATGTCATTATATATATATAATAATAATAATTATAAAAGAAATATATAAGATTTAAATTGAGTGCCATTTGCCAATTGCTATTAGAACAATACAAGTTATGTGGAAAGACAAGAGCCCGGGCCTCAAAATCCTCTGGCTATGGACCTTTGGAACTGCAGCTGGTACTGCTAATTTTATATACTTCTACAATAATATCAATAATTATAAATAAAAAAATAACATATTTTAATTTTTATTTGTTAAATTGATGAGCTGCAGTTCTGGTGACAAGCGTTGTTCGGACGAGGGCTAGAGACATGGATCAGTTCATCAACACCCAAGATCAACCACCCAAGATCATGACAATACCTCCTCGTCGGAATCTTCTACTCAACAAATCGACTAATGTGTGTATGTTTGTGAGAGATATGAGTTTGTTCACCATGTGTTCGACAAATTGCCTGACATACCTTTTCTGGGTTTTGGAGGTGTTTTTAAGTTTTAAATAATGGGTTTTGATTATTGTTTTTGGGTTCTCATCTGGGTACTTTAACTTACACAATTGAGTGGGTTTGTGTTACTTAATTTCAAGCTTTAAGCTCTATGCTCCTCAAACATTTTAATGATTAAGGAAGGTGGTTTGTTCAGCAATATGCATGTTGCTTGTTGTTTGGCGTGGGGGATTTTCAGTGGCTCGTTATGTGCAACTCCGTGTGTCGTGTAGTTGTGATTATAACACGTGTTTTGGAGCTTAATAAATGACAAATTGATGGTTATGTTGCACATAAAGTAGCTCGTACAGTGGGTGCAAACAATTTGTCGTGATTTTAAGCATTGCGGCTTGTATAGATCACATTGTCTTTGATAATCTATCAACAACTTCAATTTGCCTGATTGAATCCAATGCATACATGTGTTTGTCAGAGTTTCTCAAGATACGGTGACACCTATTTCGAGGTATGTTCTCAATTTTTTGGGCTTCTGTCATGCACATGACTTTTGTGACAATATTATACTTGTGGTGTAGCATGATTTTAGGATTAACGCATGTTCTATCTCATGTTCCTGCATGTCAGTATAAGTGAGAAACATGTAATTTATCAATTTGGGAGAATTCATATCATTTTCGGGGACCCCGTGTATGGAAAGTGGGAGAAAGTTGTTTCTAAATTGAGTTGCTCTATGTGGATCTCACTGCAGTCGAAGCTTCTACAGTTTTACAATCATGTACCTACTGAATTTTGGAAAATATTGTAATCGTATTGTCTTATTGATGGTTTGAGTTACAAGTCTCCCATACCAACCCAACCCATTCAATATGAATTTAAGTTTAAATATGAGAGGGGGTAGTTTTTTTCATTTTGGATGAAGAAACCACCTCTTACTCCCTAATTAATGAATTTATATACAAAATGAAGTTTTCTCCAATAATCTTATCTTTAAGAGCAAGAAATAAAAGAGAAAGTAATTTTTATATTACTATTTGAGGATAAGAAGAAAAGGCTTGTATAGTCATTCTCACCATGAAACTCATCAAAATTTGGCCCTTGTATTATGCCAATTGAATCCTGCAGACTGTGATTGAGTTTAGACTAGTTTGGGGTGTCAAAGATAAAGAAACATCATAGAATCAAGTTGGATTTAATTAACATCCATAGACCACCTTTAAAGTCTACCTCATGCAGGTTCAACGTTTGTATTTCTAAATTAGTATCAGGGCCTTAAGGCTTAATTTATGTCATTTCAAATACATGCATAGGATTGTGAAATGAACTCTTACAATAATTGTAGAAACTTCTTTGATTTATTGAAATCTTGTGTTACTATTTTCGTCTGTTTTATGGATGAATAGAACTCGATGATAGCTTTCAAACCATATAAAGAACGTAAAATCTGTTAAGATTGAAAGAGTTATGACCATTTCAAATTCAACTAAACCGTAAAATCTTTAACGAAATAGATGATGACCAGTGTTGATGACGTTTATTATCTCGGTACGTAATGTCTTAAAAGCATGTGTAAAGCTTGTTATATATTGAGATTTGCGAATTGAGATCCTTTGCTAGGATTTTGTGTTAAACTCAATGATAATTTGAAAGTATCATTACACTCTAAAATTCATTATTTGGTTGTATTCAATCCAATTTTGATAAACCGTAAATGTAGTGCCTTGATTTTAGGATGGTCGTAAAAATATTCATTGTATTTTTAAAACTTGCAATAATATTTTAGTTACTAGATTTATGTCATTATATATATATATAATAATAATAATTATAAAAGAAATATATAAGATTTAAATTGAGTGCCATTTGCCAATTGCTATTAGAACAATACAAGTTATGTGGAAAGACAAGAGCCCGGGCCTCAAAATCCTCTGGCTATGGACCTTTGGAACTGCAGCTGGTACTGCTAATTCTATATACTTCTACAATAATATCAATAATTATAAATAAAAAAATAACATCTTTTAATTTTTATTTGTTAAATTGATGAGCTGCAGTTCTGGTGACAAGCGTTGTTCGGACGAGGGCTAGAGACATGGATCAGTTCATCAACGCCCAAGATCAACCACCCCAAGATCATGACAATACCTCCTCGTCGGAATCTTCTACTCAACAAATCGACTAATGTGTGTGTGTTTGTGAGAGATATGAGTTTGTTCTCCATGTGTTCGATAAATTGCCTGACATACCTTTTCTGGTTTTTGGAGGTGTTTTTAAGTTTCAAATAATGGGTTTTGATTATTGTTTTTGGGTTCTCATCTGGGTAGTTTAACTTACACAATTGAGTGGGTTCGTGTTACTTAATTTCAAGCTTTGAGCTCTATGCTTCTCAAACATTTTAATGATTAAGGAAGGTGGTTTGTTCAGCAATATGCATGTTGCTTGTTGTTTGGCGTGGGGGATTTTCAGTGGCTCGTTATGTGCAACTCCGTGTGTCGTGTAGTTGTGATTATAACACGTGTTTTGGAGCTTAATAAATGACAAATTGATGGTTATGTTGCACATAAAGTAACTCGTACAGTGGGTGCAAACAATTTGTCGTGATTTTAAGCATTGCGGCTTGTATAGATCACATTGTCTTTGATAATCTATCAACAACTTCAATTTGCCTGATTGAATCCAATGCATACATGTGTTTGTCAGAGTTTCTCAAGATACGGTGACACCTATTTCGAGGTATGTTCTCAATTTTTTGGGCTTCTGTCATGCACATGACTTTTGTGACAATATTATACTTGTGGTGTAGCATGATTTTAGGATTAACGCATGTTCTATCTCATGTTCCTGCATTTCAGTATAAGTGAGAAACATGTAATTTATCAATTTGGGAGAATTCATATCATTTTCGGGGACCCCGTGTATGGAAAGTGGGAGAAAGTTGTTTCTAAATTGAGTTGCTCTATGTGGATCTCACTGCAGTCGAAGCTTCTACACTTTTACAATCATGTACCTACTGAATTTTGGAAAATATTGTAATCGTATTGTCTTATTGATGGTTTGAGTTACAAGTCTCCCATACCAATCCAACCCATTCAATATGAATTTAAGTTTAAATATGAGAGGGGGTAGTTTTTTTCATTTTGGATGAAGAAACCACCTCTTACTCCCTAATTAATGAATTTATATACAAAAGGAAGTTTTCTCCAATAATCATATCTTTAAGAGCAAGAAATAAAAGAGAAAGTAATTTTTATATTACTATTTGAGGATAAGAAGAAAAGGCTTGTATAGTCATTCTCACCATGAAACTCATAAAAATTTAGCCCTTGTATTATGCCAATTGAATCCTTCAGACTGTGATTGAGTTTAGACTAGTTTGGGGTGTCAAAGATAAAGAAACATCATAGAATCAAGTCGGATTTAATTAACATCCATAGAGCACCTTTAAAGTCTACCTCATGCAGGTTCAACGTTTGTATTTCTAAATTAGTATCAGGGCCTTAAGGCTTAATTTATGTCATTTCAAATACATGCATAGGATTGTGAAATGAACTCTTACAATAATTGTAGAAACTTCTTTGATTTGTTGAAATCTTGTGTTACTATTTTCGTCTGTTTTATGGATAAATAGAACTCGATGATAGCTTTCAAACCATATAAAGAACGTAAAATCAGTTAAGATTGAAAGAGTTATGACCATTTCAAATTCAACTTAACCGTAAAATCTTTAACGAAGAAGATGATGACCAGTGTTGAAGACGTTATTATCTCGGTACGTAATGTCTTAAAAGCATGTATAAAGCTTGTTATATATTGAGATTTGAGAATTGAGATCGTTTGCTAGGATTTTGTGTTAAACTCAATGATAATTTGAATGTATCATTACACTCTAAAATTCATTATTTGGTTGTATTTAATCCAATTTTGATAAACCGTAAATGTAGTGCCTTGATTTTAGGATGGTCGTAAAAATATTCATTTTATTTTTAAAACTTGCAATAATATTTTAGTTACTAGATTTATGTCATTATATATATATATATAATAATAATAATTATAAAGGAAATATATAAGATTTAAATTGAGTGCCATTTGCCAATTGCTATTAGAACAATACAAGTTATGTGGAAAGACAAGAGCCCGGGCCTCAAAATCCTCTGGCTATGGACCTTTGGAACTGCAGCTGGTACTACTAATTCTATATACTTCTACAATAATATCAATAATTATAAATAAAAAAATAACATCTTTTAATTTTTATTTGTTAAATTGATGAGCTGCAGTTCTGGTGACAAGCGTTGTTCGGACGAGGGCTAGAGACATGGATCAGTTCATCAACACCCAAGATCAACCACCCCAAGATCATGACAATACATCCTCGTCAGAATCTTCTACTCAACAAATCGACTAATGTGTGTGTGTTTGTGAGAGATATGAGTTTGTTCACCATGTGTTCGACAAATTCCCTGACATACCTTTTCTGGTTTTTGGAGGTGTTTTTAAGTTTTAAATAATGGGTTTTGATTATTGTTTTTCGGTTCTCATCTGGGTACTTTAACTTACACAATTGAGTGGGTTTATGTTACCTAATTTCAAGCTTTGAGCTCTATGCTCCTCAAACATTTTAATGATTAAGGAAGGTGGTTTGTTCAGCAATATGCATGTTGCTTGTTGTTTGGCGTGGGGGATTTTCAGTGGCTCGTTATGTGCAACTCCGTGTGTCGTGTAGTTGTGATTATAACACGTGATTTGGAGCTTAATAAATGACAAATTGATGGTTATGTTGCACATAAAGTAGCTCGTACAGTGGGTGCAAACAATTTGTCGTGATTTTAAGCATTGCGGCTTGTATAGATCACATTGTCTTTGATAATCTATCAACAACTTCAATTTGCCTGATTGAATCCAATGCATACATGTGTTTGTCAGAGTTTCTCAAGATAAGGTGACACCTATTTCGAGGTATGTTCTCAATTTTTTGGGCTTCTGTCATGCACATGACTTTTGTGACAATATTATACTTGTGGTGTAGCATGATTTTAGGATTAACGCATGTTCTATCTCATGTTCCTGCATGTCAGTATAAGTGAGAAACATGTAATTTATCAATTTGGGAGAATTCATATAATTTTCGGGGACCCCGTGTATGGAAAGTGGGAGAAAGTTGTTTCTAAATTGAGTTGCTCTATGTGGATCTCACTGCAGTCGAAGCTTCTACACTTTTACAATCATGTACCTACTGAATTTTAGAAAATATTTTAATCGTATTGTCTTATTGATGGTTTGAGTTACAAGTCTCCCATACCAACCCAACCCATTCAATATGAATTTAAACTTAAATATGATAGGGGGTAGTTTTTTTTTTCATTTTGGATGAAGAAACCACCTCTTACTCCCTAATTAATGAATTTGTATACAAAAGGAAGTTTTCTCCAATAATCTTATCTTTAAGAGCAAGAAATAAAAGAGAAAGTAATTTTTATATTACTATTTGAGGATAAGAAGAAAATGCTTGTATAGTCATTCTCACCATGAAACTCATCAAAATTTGGCCCTTGTATTATGCCAATTGAATCCTTCAGACTCTGATTGAGTTTAGACTAGTTTGGGGTGTCAAAGATAAAGAAACATCATAGAATCAAGTCGGATTTAATTAACATCCATAAAGCACCTTTAAAGTCTACCTCATGCAGGTTCAACGTTTGTATTTCTAAATTAGTATCAGGGCCTTAAGGCTTAATTTATGTCATTTCAAATACATGCATAGGATTGTGAAATGAACTCTTACAATAATTGTAGAAACTTCTTTGATTTATTAAAATCTTGTGTTACTATTTTCGTCTGTTTTATGGATGAATAGAACTCGATGATAGCTTTCAAACCATATAAAGAACGTAAAATCAGTTAAGATTGAAAGAGTTATGACCATTTCAAGTTCAACTAAACCGTAAAATCTTTAACGAAGAAGATGATGACCAGTGTTGAAGACGTTATTATCTCGGTACGTAATGTCTTAAAAGCATGTGTAAAGCTTGTTATATATTGAGATTTGAGAATTGAGATCCTTTGCTAGGATTTTGTGTTAAACGCAATGATAATTTGAAAGTATCATTACACTCTAAAATTCATTATTTGGTTGTATTCAATCCAATTTTGATAAACCGTAAATGTAGTGCCTTGATTTTAGGATGGTCGTAAAAATATTCATTGTATTTTTAAAACTTGCAATAATATTTTAGTTACTAGATTTATGTCATTATATATATATATATAATAATAATAATTATAAAGGAAATATATAAGATTTAAATTGAGTGTCATTTGCCAATTGCTATTAGAACCAGTGTTTTCAGACCCGGCCCGGTCACATAACCGGTGAAGCTACTGGATAGCGGGTCAGCAGGTTGAACCGGTCTGACCACTGGTTAGACCGGTTTGTTGACTTTAGTCAACGACCGATTGCTCAACTTCAAAACTACATGTTACACGCAAACAAAACAAATATTTTATATTTATAGCCATGATACTATTGAACATAATATGCATGTTTATCGAAAATTTTAATATGAAAGGCTATTTTTTTTAAGTTTTTACAAAAAAGTTATATTTATATATATATATATGTATAAATATGTATATATATTATACATGAGATTTAATTATTATATAATAGACTTTTCTTAAATAAATACTAGCTTTTGGGCCAACTTCAAGGCCCAAGTAAATATTAGGTTTCTATCGTGTTTATTATTTAAACAAATGTGCAGCCGCCGTTCCCATTCAAGCTAATTCTTCTTCCTTTTTTTCTTTTTCTCTTTCTCTCTTTCTTTCTTCTCATGCCAGCAGTTCCTTTCTCTTCAATTCATTTTTTTTCTCCTCTTTCATAAATTAAAAAAAACGTTAATTGAATGAAACAAATTACAAAAGTCAATTTATTTCCTCTTTTTTTCTCTTTCAGTTTCAGCCGTGAGTTTGTGAAGAAGGTACTCACATTTTTTTTCTCTTCCCTTTCTTTATTCTCAGACATAAATTAAAAAAAAAGTTAATTGAATGAGATAAATCACAAAAGTCAATTCATTTCCTCTTTTTTCTCTTTCAATTTTAGCCGTGAGTTTGTGACAGTAGGTTTTTGAAAAAAATTTGTAAATTTGTTATCAATCGATGGCCAAAGAGTAATCAAAAAAAAAACTGCTGGCCGGTTCGTAAGACCGAACCGGATGACCGGTTCTCCGGCCGAACCGGTCCGATTCACTGGTTCGGCCACAGCTCCTTAGCAGCCCGTTTTTAGGGCTGACCCGGACCGGTGAAGGCACCGGTTCCCGGCCGGACCGGCCGGTCCGGTCCGGGTCTGAAAACAGTGATTAGAACAATACAAGTTATGTGGAAAGACAAGAGCTCGGGCCTCAAAATCCTCTAGCTATGGACCTTTGGAACTGCAGCTGGTACTACTAATTCTATATACTTCTACAATAATATCAATAATTATAAATAAAAAAATAACATCTTTTAATTTTTATTTGTTAAATTGATGAGCTGCAGTTCTGGTGACAAGCGTTGTTCGGATGAGGGTTAGAGACATGGATCAGTTCATCAACGCCCAAGATCAACCACCCCAAGATCATGACAATACCTTCTCGTCAGAATCTTCTACTCAACAAATCGACTAATGTGTGTGTGTTTGTGAGAGATATGAGTTTGTTCACCATGTTGTTTTTGGAGGTGTTTTTAAGTTTTAAATAATGGGTTTTGATTATTGTTTTTGGGTTCTCATCTGGGTACTTTAACTTACACAATTGAGTGGGTTTGTGTTACTTAATTTCAAGCTTTGAGCTCTATGCTCCTCAAACATTTTAATGATTAAGGAAGGTGGTTTGTTCAGCAATATGCATGTTGCTTGTTGTTTGGCGTGGGGGATTTTCAGTGGCTCGTTATGTGCAACTCCGTGTGTCGTGTAGTTGTGATTATAACACGTGTTTTGGAGCTTAATAAATGACAAATTGATGGTTATGTTGCACATAAAGTAGCTCGTACAGTGGGTGCAAACAATTTGTCGTGATTTTAAGCATTGCGACTTGTATAAATCACATTGTCTTTGATAATCTATCAACGACTTCAATTTGCCTGATTGAATCCAATGCATACATGTGTTTGTCAGAGTTTATTGAAATATTTATTTTTTAAAAGTTACTTTTGACTTGAAATCGTGAGTGTTTATGGATATTTGTACAAGCTACTTAAAGTTCTATGCTCCTCAAACATTTTAACGATTATTGAAGGTGGGTTTATTCAGCAACATGGATATTGCTTGTTGTTTGGTGTGGGATTATATGTGGCTCGACTAGAATAGTGTGGAACTCTTTGCACAACCGTTAAATCTAATTAATCTACATTGCGTCCATCGAGCTAGCCCACTTATAAATGTAATCCGTAACCACTTTTCAAACTCGGATAACCCCATCTATAAAAGTGTGTATGTTCGTAAAAGTTACAAGCAATGCATGCACAACATTGACGTACTACCAAAAAAATATAGAAGTATTTTACAATATAAAAATTATATACAAATGTGTGTGCTCTTCTAAGAATCGATGGGGTCTTAGGACAAATTGCTAATTATTTTAAATACAAATAAGAGATAACCTGATCACGATCAGCATCCATAAGAGGCCAAATTTGATAATGTAACTCCTCCAAAAACATTTGTCCCGCTTTTACTATAACGATCTATCGATATTCCGAAAGATATGTGTGTACAAATGCTACCACATGGCCAATGGGATGCACATTGATGCAGCTACGACTACACCAACCCAAGATTATGGTCATTGAGGCACTTACCATAATCTAGATCCCTACGTAACAGACCACCACAAATCCCTCCATTGCAAATGTCATCACTATTTGTATCAAGAATTGAGACTTCTATGTGATCTGCTAAACAAGTAAAGTACAATGTGCAATCGTCAATATTTTAGACTGTCATGATACAAACTATCTAACAGAACACATGTTACTCATCCTGAGCATCAAAACCCAAGACCGTTACTTCGTTGTTTTTAGTCTAGTAGCCACTCTATTTTTTGTTACAACAACTTTGTTTTTTATGAGTTGTATGCCTATATAAGTTAGCCATATATGGATGTTAAAGTTGAAGCGGTACATGTCGGAGAAGTAGACGTTAATCCCCCTTCGATTATCTTCTCTATTTATCAATTCTCTCCCTTATTTCTCCTCTAATTCCCTTATTTTAAAGTTACGAGGATTGTATATGATAAGATTTGTACAATGTTATTTAAAAGCTATCGTTAAAATTTAAAATAAATATTAAAACAAAAAATAAAACTAATATTATTATTTTCTCTAAACTTTGAAAACAATGGTTTTTTCCACTTGTAATATTATAAAATACTACTAAAACAAGATTAGAATTCAATGTTGTGAATCTAGATTTAAGTTGTTTCTTGTACTACATTAAAAATGATAACACATTTTATAATATTAAACCATGATTAATCTTTACCACCATTAAAGTATGTTAATTACTTTTATTCTCATACTTATTTAATATATAATATAATACAATATTTTTTATAAATAACCGGACGACTTTAATTTTTTTAAATAATTAAGTAATAACCTTAATTATCTACTTAAAGAAATTTATTTTCAATTTAATTTTTCTAAAGTTTTATCAAGTAATTTTTAAAATTAAACCGTATTATATTTATCTAACATCACATATGCGTTTGAAACTTAACAAAACCGGTCTCATAACTAAGATGAGGTGTTGTAATTTTCCAAACTAAAGGGAGACATCTGTAATTGCGTCAAACCTCAGGGATGTAACTATGATTATCATTTAATTAAATCTTATATTTTTGGTAAAACCCTTAATTAAATCTTAACAACTAAACAAAGTTGCTAAATCTCCAATATATGGCTATATATCAACTTTAAAGTATAAAAAACAAAAAATCATTGGCCAACTCAAAGACTAAAAAACTAATTCCTTAGAAGATATTATTTCATTACATAATTAAATTCCTAAAAAGATTGAGATGCTAAGAATAGAAGTAGGCCAATTTAGGGTCCACGCGCCACACTCTCCGAACTTCAGAATCAGATGCTGATTACTGATAAATGAACACTTTCCCTTTTATTTATTTCAATCAAATTCAAAAAAAAAAAAAAAAATCCCCTCTTCTCTTTCTCTCTCTAAAAAGTTCTCCTCTTTCTATCGCATTTACGCAGAATCCCTGCCCTCTCTTCGATTTCCCTAAATTCGGTTTATGAGGTAAAATTAATTCAGTTTTAATGAATGATTTCTTGAATTCGTGAAAAAAAAAACCAGATCTGTTTCTTTCTTGTATGTATGTATAGCTTTATTTGTAATTAGGGCGTGATGGGTTTTGTTCAATATTTGTTTTTACTGTTTTAATTTGATATTGGGATCCTAAAGGTGGGATCTTTTTTTATTTGTTTTTTGCTTTTACTTGTTAACCTAATTTTGAATGTTTGTGTTTCTTGGTGCAGCTCGAAGGAGAAACCCACTCTCGGGTATGTTTCTTCTCTGGCATTATTAAATTTTAATGGAGTTTGTAGTATACAAGTTCTTGATAATGCGGGTTTCCGATTGGGGTTGTTGTTTTGATGCTGAAACTGATTTTACTGTATATGAGTAGATAGATTCTTGTTACTCGATCGTTCGTGTATTTTATGTTTCGTTGATGTTGATATGTGCTGTGTGTTATGTAGTGGCACGCGGATTAAGACCCGCAAACGGAATATTGCTGCGCCGCTGGACCCTGCTGCTTTCTCGGATGCAGTGGTCCAGATATACTTGGATAATGCTGGTGATCTAGTACGTTTTCTTCCAGATATGTCTGTGATGCTTTTTGTACGCCAGAATATTTTAGGTGATGATGACTGATGTAAACGCTTGTCGTTTCAGGAACTTGTTGCTAAGAGTCTTGAATCTTCAGACCTTAATTTCTCAAGATACGGTGACACCTTTTTCGAGGTATGTTCTCAATTTTTTGGGCTTCTGTCATGCACATGACTTTTGTGACAATATTATACTTGTGGTGTAGCATGATTTTACGATTAACGCATGTTCTATCTCATGTTCCTGCATGTTAGTGTAAGTGAGAAACATGCAATTTATCAATTTGCGAGAATTCATATCATTTTCGGGGACCCCGTGTATGGAAAGTGGGAGAAAGTTGTTTCTAAATTGTTCTGCACTCATTTTACATGACTGTCAGCTGCAGTGCCTATAGACTTGTTGAAGTTGGCATCTTGCATCATTGGTTCAAAATTCTGTTATGTTTTCCCAACATAATGTAAGTATCATTATATAGAGAACAATATATCGTTGTGAAGTTGTTCATAAAAAGAGTCAAATTCCTTAACCTCGTGGGTTAAAAAAAGCAGTCTCCTGTTTTGTGTGTTAAGTTGTGAAAAGTTCAATTGTATAAAATCTGAGTGATATTCTATGAATATATTCCTTGAGCCATTATATTCTGTAGTTTAACTTAAAGCTCAACCACATTTCTTTCATGTTTGTTTCTGTATTAATTGCTTATCCATCTTGTGTAAACCTATAATTTATTATTTCTTATGCAATCTATTACTCCTTTCATTGACAAGAGTTGTAAATTAGCAATTATCCAGTTGCATGTGCATTTTGAATACTCGACTTTGTCAGTCAGTGTCACTTAGCAGTTTTGATATAAAACTTCATTCTATATTGATAATCGGTTGTTGCAGTGAAAATAAAATATCTGTTTGAGCTTGATTCTTGTGTACACTTGTTTTCGATACTATCTTGCTATTGTGGGTTGAGCTTGCTTACTGCATGAACAGGTGGTCTTCAGAGGGTGCCGTACTCAACCTGGCACAATCAAGCTTGATGAGGGAGAGCAACATCCTTACTCTATAATTGATGGTGAGGCTAAGCGGGAAGTCATTTTGGCATCAGTGATATACATACAGAAGATCTTGAGGAGGAGGCCTTTTCTGATAAAAAATCTCGAAAATGTTATGCAAAGGTTCTTGCAATCTTTGGAGCTTTTCGAAGAGGAAGAAAGGAAAAAGCTTGCAATATTCACTGCACTTGCTTTTTCCCAAAAGTTGTCTGGTCTCCCACCAGAGACTGTTTTCCAGCCACTGCTTAAAGATAACCTCATTGCAAAGGGGCTAGTCCTCTCTTTCATCACTGACTTCTTCAAGGAATACCTGGTTGATAATAGCCTTGATGACCTGATATCAATTCTAAAGCGGGGGAAAATGGATGACAATCTTCTTGAATTCTTCCCAGCCACTAAGCGAACACCTGAAGCTTTATCTGAGCATTTTACGTAAGTTATTTTGTCTTTTCTCCATGTGTTTCTGCAGGAATGTAGTAAATTCACCAATATTTCTTTATTGTTAATTAGATGATTTGTTTCGCCAACTATTGTTCTGGGATCCAATGCATAAGACCCTTAACCTTGAACACCCCCCCCCCCCCCCCCCCCGGCGCGCGCGCGCGCTTCCATGTAAGTTCATAGAAATGCCTCCGAATCTCTTCCGCCGGCAATAGGATTAGAAGTGATTCTGAACAACTTACAGCAGTATAGGGTATATATTGCCACGTCAAAAGCTAGGTATTAAGTCCTCAAGGCCCTAGCAACTGGGGCACTGGCTGGTCTGAACCCTATTGCATTTGGTACATACTTTATCGTATTCACTATAATATATCTTAGTTTATTTGAAGACCACTGTGTAACTAATGGTCTGAATTTGTTAGATGGTATATAATTCTTAAATTTTTTGATAGCGTTTTGTTTAATTGGGTTTTGTGAATGCTGAGGAATCTTTTAGATAATGATATTTTGTATCACATTTTAGACTCCAATAATTTATTGTCTGTAAGATGGATATGTTTCGCGAACTTAAAGCTATCAAACATCTTATCAACATAAGCAATGTGGGACCAGACAGAGTATGGTATTCACATGATATTATTATACACATGGTTCGAAGGTGTAGTAAAGTTTTTAAGAATCATTTGGCGCACTGTCGAGCATGCCAGAGGAAGGACTATGAATGAAGTCCAATTTCTGTCCAGCACACCATTGTTCTGCCTTTAAACCAAGATAGAAAGATGAGTAGGGATGAGGTGTCAGGAACATCAGGACTTCATTTTATATCTCAAAAAAGTAATGGGTAAAAAGTTAAGAAGAAAATAAATTTAAGGAGCAAACAGTAGCTGCTTACTCTCATTTTTTCCTCTGCCTAGTTTACAAAATTTCTTGATGTAAGCCTATCATGTAATTTGAAAGGTTTTTAATCAATGAGCCAGAAATGCCAATTGATTTATTGCAAAGACCTTGCAAGAGTCATTAGCTCGGCTAATCATCATTACCCTCGGAAGCATCCCTAAGGTGTAACAATTGGCAGTGAAAATCACTACCAGCTGCATGACTCGTTCACTTACCTTTTATTTCCATCCCAACCAGAGCCGAGGGAGATCTAATTTCCGGGCCTGTTAACTTCATTTCACTATACTAGGTCAAGTCACTTGTGATTTTGAACAAGCATTTAAATTATGCTAGGGATCCGTATTTGAATGTTTCACAGTCAATGGCACACTCATACTGAAACTAATAGCGTTGTCACGCTGGCGATCCAAGAATTACATATATGAGTAGGACCTGGTGAGTAATTTGTAATTCCCTGCTGTACCATTAAATGACATAGACCTCTGTCATCTAAATGTCTGGATACCTCAGCTCTTAGAGCAGAGGTTTGAAAATCATTATCACCTGTCCACAGCTGTTTCCTAGTACATGTTTAGTTTGAAATTTTCATTTTCTTGCTACAATAGTTCATATGAATTCAGGTCCAGATTTTGAAATTACCATGTATCAGTAATGTTAGATACTTTTATCTGTCATTGGAGGGATATGCAGCCCCGTTAATTTATATGGATAGAGTTTCTTAGAACTGTTTCTTAAGTTCTTATAGTTTCAATTAAAAATTTACAAAACAAACTCTTGCTCAGCTCTCGCATGCCGAATGAAATCCACATTAGATTAGATTAAAAACAACCCAAAAGTGAGTTATGAAACAGGAACAACCTTAAATTCCCACCTGCCTAACTGCATATACTGTTTATGGTCATTATAATGGAAAATATGGTACCCACCGAAACGCTTTCATCAAACATGACTTTAGACTATTTATTAGATTTCTATGAGATCTGGACAAGATTTGAACATACATGTATCCATGTTTATATTTGCATAGTGAATCTGTGTGTGTGTAGATATCATCATGTGTTTGGGTGTGCAATGCAAGTTTTGGCTTGGGAGTCTGTTGCACATTGTTATTGTACCTGGGCTTAATTAAAGGATTATATTATGCGGTCCTGGTACTTGTCCTTTGAAGTCATGGACGAATAAAAATGTTGGATGTCTCGTTCGGCTCGATATTTGATTTATATTTGTTCTTTGATACTTTGCTAGTGATTGTAATGTGTGTTTTGGAGTTTGAACCTTTCTGCGTCTGGTGATTTATATAGATCCATAGCTCTGTGTACACACCATTTTGTATCTGTGCCTTATATGTTCCATGCATCACAACTTTGCTATTTTCTTATATATGAAAGTGATCTTTTTGTATGAAATTATGCATATGGTGGTAACCTATTGACATGTACAGTAATCTATGATTGTATGAGCTTTTTCTTTCGTAATTGGTTGATACTATGGAAAGCACTGCACACATAATTCACCCTATTAGAAAAAAGCATTTTATGATTTTATACTACAATAAAATAAATGTCTGTAATGGTTCAAGAAATAACCGTTGCCACGGGGCTAGCATTCAATACATACTTTGTAAGTTTTCTCGATTCTCATGTTAAATTACGTTAATTAATAATATGCTTTGCGCAACAAATTTCTTTCGTCTTTTCGATATCCAAACATATGCAAATGGTCAAATAGTTGTCCTATCATGACATTGAGATGAAGTAAAAGACCAAATAAGTTTTCATGAACTATATATCTAAGTCTGTCACTACATTGTTCTGGATACCCTGGCTCCGTTGGGCAATTGTCTGGACTTGTATTACTTGTGAGAAGTCCATCGCACTGTCCTCTTCTGTCATTGCTGGTACTTTAACATTCTTGCATATTATGGTAACAAGAGACATTTTTATTTCTGATTCTTCCTATAGAAAATTAACTTTTAGACATGGGCCGCAGTTAATTTTTTTGGGCTGATATATTGACTGGTAATCGCAGTAAAGAAGGGCTCCTAAACTTGGTGGAGTACCATGAGAAGAAGGTATTTGAGGTGAAACTTAAGGAAATGAAATCTGCAGTCTTAACCCAGATAGCCGAGGAAGCTGATGTATCTGAAGTCATAGAAACTGTCAAACAACACGTGAAAGACGCCAAACTTCCGGATATTGAGGTTGTAAGGATCTTATGGGATGTAATGATGGATGCGGTGCAATGGTCTGCAAAGAATCAGCAGCAGAATGCTAATTCGGTGTTGCGTCAGGTATGACCTTATTTTCTGATAAATTTACTTGATGAAAGTTGAGAATTTGAGGTATTTTAAGCTGCTGGTAAAATTTAAAATGACCCTTTTAACATTAATTAGAAGATTTTATGCATACATTCAACTCGAAGAAAGCTTTGATACGATTCCCCGTTATTAGGTAAAAGCTTGGGCGGAGTTGATGAATGCATTCTGTGCCACCGGGAGGCTTGAGCTTGAATTAATGTACAAAGTTCAAGTCCAGTGCTATGAAGATGCTAAACTAATGAAGCTGTTTCCTGAGATTATAAGGTCTCTTTATGATCAAGATGTTCTTGCAGAAGATACCATTCTTCACTGGTTCCGCAAAGGAACAAACCTCAAGGGCAGGTATGCAATATTTCATTTTTCTTTGAATCACACCCCCTTCTTTTTGCCTCCAGTATTTATAGTCTCCTTTGTAAAGCTGTTGTCTGCTTTTTTCCTTAGTTTGTCACTATGGTTTTTATCTGTGTTTTAGTTTATTTATTTTCAGATGCCAAACATTTTGTATTCCTTGATATGGATCTGATTGATCTGTGGCTGGTGTTAGAATTTGAATCTGGGATTAAAAGCTTTTTTACTAACTAGATAAGGGGTGAGGAAGCAAGGATTGGATTTAGATTTGGTTGTTTACTATAGGAGAGTTAGTGTGAAATTACAAGGTGATAATCCCCACTAAACCCCCAACCTTTACTCTTGTTTTGCAACGTGCCACCTTGTTCTAAAAAGGAGAACTTTGCGCCTAACGTTTCAAAATTGTAACACTTTACCCTACCCCCCCCCCCCACCCCCCCCCCCCCCCCCACCCCCCCCCCCGAAAGCCATATCTAAAGGGCAAATATGTAGAAATGTGTTCAGATAGAATGACTAGATTTGGCCTCACTTCTATTTACTGTTTTCTGTTTCACTCACTTAATTTAAAGCTTTTTGTTCCTCACAAGTAGTTTTGTTTGTTATGACAGGCAAGCATTTGTGAAGGCTATGGAGCCGTTTGTGAAATGGCTGGAAGAGGCAGAGGAAGAAGAATAAAGAAGTCGGCCTTCGAGATTGTCCCTTTACCTGCTTTCTTATGACTTTCAAATGATGATGTTTTATGATGTTTGAGGATAATATGATTTTAGATTAATATTTTCAAGAATTTGAACTATTTTTAGTGACAAATCCAGGATTCAGGTATTAATTTTTCAATTTGCAATTTTTTCTTGCATGTCTATATTTACATATATATTATGTTTCCTGCACATGCAAAGTTTAAAATTTCAAAATGAATTTAGTACTCATGGCAATTGCTTAAGTTCTATAGTTCTTAAGGCTGAAATATATGTAAGGAGAGAAAAAAAAGGGGTATTTAATTTCCTAATCCCATACTATTGAATATATATATATATATATATATTTTATGAATACATACTATTGAATATTGATGCTCTTGTAAAATGAACAGTCAAATGTTTTTCCTTTGTATAAAGAGAACTGAAGAACGTTATATGCCTATGTTTCTTTATAAGAAAAACATTACTCCTTGAATTAAAACTCAGGCTAGTGAATCTTTGTTTAATATATTTGTGGAGGAGTTTAATCAGTCAAGTTGCTTTCCTCTTTCGGCATTGCCCACACATATATCATGCTCCAAAAATCCTCCAAGTATGGTCTACAAATTAATATATTTAATTTTGAGATAACTAATTACATAGGACCCATGAAAGAAGTATACAGGGACTTGACATATGTCTTGAAACTGATTAAAGAAAAGGACCACGAAAATCATGCCAAACATTAATTAACACGTCACACCAAGTTAAGTTAAATTGGCTCTTTGGCTATGCTTTAGCTGGACATAATTTTCAAAGGTCGCCTCAACTCTTTTCTCACTCTTCAAAACAATGGGCATCTGCAAGTGGGTTTTGAGCCTGCTTTCTTGACAAAATGCAAGTTACAATATTTACTAATATTTTAAACCAATAGTTCGGCATACACAATTTTAGTCTGTAACACATGTATGTACAGCCAGATATGTTACACGAACGATTGTTGTATGTTATGATCTAATTGTATTTCGTTTCCATCTAGAAACTGATGAGCAAAGAAATCATCTCTATCTCTACAACTTTTATTCTTTTTAGAACACAAAAAACTCGAATCACTTTCAACCGCCATTTTCAAGTTGGGTGGACAAAATGCGCGGCTACACTCTTGTGCGACTATTACTTTGCTCTTAGGCTTAAAGACGAGTTTTATTGGATCTGCCATCAACGTAACTCTGCGTTGCTATTTGTCACTGAATCTTGGGCTATTATGCAGAACCATACACAAATGATGAACATAATCTGAATACAAAATTACGCTTGATGTTTAGTAAATGATAACACAGTAAATGACAACACAAGAAGGATGTAGTACGAAATAAAGATATTCGTCATAAATCTAGTGTTTGGCAACCATCTATAAGAAAATGTGAGAAAGACCTTACGATAGTTCGAACATGTAAAAGATCCATAAACCACCAATACGTTGCGTTGAAACTCTCTAAGTTCGACTTCGTATCTACGAATAGAGCATGAGAAATACATAGATAGAGGTCATGCAGCACGACTTTGAAACCTAGAGACCTCGCATGAAGATGTCCTACCCAACCAAAATGAATGGAGTCGAAATATTAAAACTTCCGACTCAAAATGATTCATCTTCGGTTCATATATACAACTACCCAACAATTTGAGAATTCATACTCAATTATTAAAAAAAAATAAAAAACCTGGCATATCAAGTTATCGATAAATTTTAATGTTATTAAGGATACCCTAAATTAATAACCTCAAAAAAATCAGTACAAAGTTATTGTGGTACTTGAAATTTTGAACAACAAAATAAAAGATGCAAATCTCATATTAAGACTTCAAATGAGCAGGTAAACTGACTATAAAACCAAAACTTCCAAGATGTCCTTGTTATCATTTACTAAAAATTCAAAACACTTGAGGAATAATACAGGAAGACACAATATATCTGAAATAAAGTTCGCAGATTCTTGTCTGAAATTTGGCAGATGGAACAGTAGAGTGCTACCACAAATCCAAACTAACCAAAAAACTCTAAGTATCATTCAATTTAAAGTTGACCAAAACAATAATATCATCACAATTATTAAAAAAGAAATTTATCACATAATTTATAAATATGAGTGATACAAACCACCACACAATTTCAGGGACCCCAAGAAACACTACTAACAAAAAAATAGAAAAACAAAAGAAATGTAGAGTTGGGATACTGCAAAATTCCAATTCTAACACAAGAGAGAAAGAGACAGAAAAGGATGATTCCCAGACCACTCTAATATTAGCTGGGCCAACCACTCCACCCAAAACAAACAAACAAGTGCTTTAATTCTTTCAAAAGACTTCTTTTTCCTTCTTTAAAAAGAAGAAAAAACAATCAATCTTAGTATATGACACAAAATAGAAACTAGAAGTTCAAGAGAGAGCCATATATCTTGGCCCTTTTCTTTTTATTTCCTACCCTTTGCCTCAGCAGCTTTCTGGTCATCTTTCCCCGGCACAAACCTCGGTAAGGTCAAAAGCGTATTTACGCGAGAGACTCCTTCAAGAGCAGACCACTCTTTTCCCACTTCGACATTCGTTTGTTCGATATCTGAGTCCTCCTCATTGGCTTCAAAAGCTTCTTCAGTGGCTTCCTCGTTTTCTTTGCCGAGTCCCTGATCACCAGTCCTAACTGTGCCAGACCGGTCCAATCCATTGGGTTCTGCAAAATCATCATCTTGTTCAGGTAATGGGACGTTCTCTTTTGGTGTGGTGGAGGAAACAATAGACTCGTTCGTATCGAGGAAGAGGCAAACGACTGCACAGTCATCGACTTTGGAAGTTGGATACTTTGACCGCCAACTTCTGACAGCCAACTCGACTAGTGTTCGAGCTGCATTTGAGCGTACAGGGCAAGAAGCCACAATATCTACCACTTCTTTGTTTGAGAGGACATCCCAAATCTGTGACAAATATGAAACTCATAAAATAATTTGTTAAAGAATGCAGAGATACTCAGATGCATAGTAATCTCTCCTGAAGATTGAACAATTACAGAAACACAAAAGAAACCTCACGAAGCTTTGAAACACAAACAATCAAGAGACCTGTCTGTCATGTTTTTTCCTTAAAAAGATTAGGGCATGTCTTTATTCTACTCAAACCACATGAAGAAAACTTACATCAGATACGAAAACTTACATCAGATACTCTTTTAACTTTAGAAAGGTACTTAAGTAATTATTCAGACAGTAAGGGAAGTTTTTGTCATTAGACCGAACCTCAACAGATATATTGTAATTATCCCACCATAAAATGTATATATGATATCAAACAAATAAGATTTGGGTTTCCATACCCCATCTGTTGCCAAGACTATGAACTCATCCTTATCGGTAATGCGTCTGTGAGTAACTTCAGGAACAGAGATGAGACCAAAGTCCTTGAGACAGAAATCTCCAAATGCACGAGCCATTGCAAGGCCAGGAGAATCATTGTGTGGTAGCCACACCCTTGCAACTTCAGGTTCATCCTGAAGGGAAAAGACACGACCTCTACACTTGCGAATCCTCTCTGCTTCCGCTGTAAGATGAACAACAATTGACATAAGAAAGTGAGAAATGCATTGAAAACAGATTGGATTACTTGTTGAAAGAAATGGAAATAAAAATAACAGTGGTTTCACATAGTTCTCAGTGAAACAAATTCAAGTACAACTGCAGAAAAACCTTTGCAGAAAATCAATCGGGTTAAGTCAAAGTTCAGCAGCCCATTATATGACTAACTCTTTGAGTTCTTTCAGTTAAATGTTCAAGAGATGACAGATGCAATTGGAAAACAGAAACTTCTCTAAAATTTTGTCACCAAAATGCGTGACAACCATGGGTGTCCAGCTGAAAATAAGCAAATGCAAATCAAATTGATGATCATACAGAAAAAGTTGGTTACGCCAAGGTGTTCGCTTTCATTTCTACAAGTTAGGAAGTAAAGAACTTTTAATATGTATTTTCATACTCATCAGTTCTACCTGGAAGATTAGGCTTGAGATCCACTGTCAACTGAATAGGAGTGAGCAAATTATTTTCATCCCTAGTGCCCAGTACAGCTCTTGAGTCCCCGACATTTCCAATCACAAGATCCTCGCCCTAAAAAATAATAATAAGGAAACCATTTAAGTACCATTCAAAATAGTACCAAGCATTCCTTGTAAATAACTACCACACCTGTTTCACCAGAGTCACTGCCGTTGTACCGCTACAGAAACAATCAATATTAGCATACATTCTCAACTCCTTGTCCATGACCTTAAAAGTCTTTAGAAACAACTCCTTTAGTGACTGGAAGACATCGGGTTGCTTTAGAGTTTCTTCAACAACAATGGAAGGTCTAGCTTCCTCATCCACAGATAAGAATGAAGTATTCTCTGAGCAGAAACTCGCAGAGTTATTCAAACTGACTTCCCTCAGAACTTCATCAGCTTTTATACTATCTTCCCAATGTGCACTCAGTTTCAGAGGAAGAGAGTCTCTAACTCGTTTTGCGACCAAATGACCATACGGCCCGTGACCATCAAAAACCCCACAGAAGACTGTGTCTGTTCTCGAACCAAAGTTCTGGATATCCCAACCCACAAAAATCAGCAAAGGGGATTTAAAATATATGGGTTATAAGAAGGAACAATTAATAGAACTAAATAATATATTGATAGGGGAAAATATTACGGTTATTTTTCCAACAACCAAGAATGAACTTTAAAATAATTTGAAGTCAACCTATATATATATATATATATATATATATATACAGGTCGAAAGTTCAACCCTTTGGGAAAGGATGATAGGCCTAAGAAATAAGAAACCAAACTAAGTATTGGACAAAACATCTGACGAATTATTGTATTCAAAACTAATGTTTTCTTGACCATAATCACATCTTATGAGATTACTGGTAGCTATTATAATTGTCAAGTCTAATTTTCATGCAAGACATGCAAATGTTTAATTCTAGAAATCATATCCAAAAGACAAGATCAAAAAAGTCCAAGTGTAGCTAAGATGCTAAATATCAGTATCAGATAATAAACAGCAAGAGGTAAGGATCTCAATAAAATAAATGCACTGCTCAAAGTTGACTATCAATTTTGGTTAGAAAACCAAAATTGATTGGAATGATCAATTTTGTTTCACATTTCTTTGCTGAATTAGAGTCAAGAAATAATATGGCGACAATAATAAAATAAGGACCCAACACGGTCAGATGTGGAGAAGCAAGCAACACACAGTAAGCAAGCCTAAAGTCAAATCCCCCAACATTACGGAGACATAATATTTAAACTAGCCTTCTACCAAAAGCATGATTAAGAAAGCCACTACAGATTAAGCCGATCTGAAATCTTTACAACATTCCATGAAACAACAGCTAACATTTTAAAGATTTTGACCACGAAAATATATATATACCAAATAAAAAGTATCATGGGCTCCTCCCCCTATCTTAGTCTATCAACAGGTTTGATCAAGTCATTTCCACAATAAACAAGAGACCACATCTTTCATTACCCCGAAATAAATCGGCAAAAAGCTACTACGATTTGGTTAGAAAATAATAAAGTAATACAGAATACTTCAATTACACTTATTTGATTCTACAGATAACACATCATTTCAAGGCTAAAGTAAAGTAAAGTAAAGTGAGCAAGAGCAAACCTCCCAAACAATCATGGCATCTTGATTGGTCCCTTTCTTGCCTTGTTGGGTAAAGATCGAAGCAATATCAGTGGATCCATTCAAGAACATCCGTCCTGGAATCCGATGCAGCGATTCCTCCTTCCTATAGTCAAAGGACGAATTCCGGGATCCCATTCTCCTTCTCGACCCCTTTCTTTTCCGGAGCCCCAGCGGCGACCCCGGCAAGGGGCTCCTACTTTCGCTGGACAGGCAGGACCCCATCCTTAGGGCCCTGATTACATTAAGTATGCACTCCAGACCAGCTGAACAGTCACACCCCCACCGGTTATCCGTATGAGAATCCGTCACAACGGTCGAAAACGAACACCCTCAAAAGGGTATATAATAAATCAATCCACTCCAAAAATGACCAAGAAATTCACCCCAAGATTAGAGGATGAAATTCCAGTAAGGAAAATTATCACATGAACCTCGCCCCAACGATACTTTTCAACTCTATCAAATGTGAAGAAGTGTATCAACACAGCCCTTTTGAAATCAGCAGCCAATACTGGAATTGACACACATAATTTGAGTATTATATTCACAAATGGGATGCAAGAATAGGCTTCCTAACCTATTTATTGAAAAGAAATGAATTTGCACCAACCCTTATCCTCCACAGGGCCCTATCAAACAAATTAAAGATGAATATATAAATATAAAACAATAGAGTCACAGGAACACACCCTTATCCCTTTTTCCTTTTAAAGAATAGCAACAACACTTACAAATAGTGAGAAAAAAAAAGCTAAAAAGGTTAAAACACTATTACTGAGGCCAAAAGGGAGCAGATCTAAGAGGAAAACAAAAGAAAAAGTGCACTCTTTTCATAATTTAAAATGACAAAAAAAATAAAAAATAAAATCCTCCCAAATAGTAAACACACTTAACAACCCAATAACAAGAAATTAATCGCATTCAAGATCATTAAAAACCCACTAAGCACAAGCCTTACAAAACCTGAAATCTCCCACAAATCCCCAAAAAAAATTGAATCTTGGAGCTCAATAGATCAAACCCAGAAAGGAATATTATATGCTCACTCCAAATTCAGCGAAAATACAACTCTGAAATCAGTAAAGCTCCAATCTTTTTTTCCTTTTTAACAACAATTGGTCAATATTAAGCAGAGAGAAATGGAAGGGAGGTGATGGGTTTGACGAGGTAAAATGGCATGAGAGATTTTAATGGAAGGAGAGAGAATTGGGATCGCAAAAAAGCCGCCGATAAGACTCGTTATTAATAGAAGAAGGTGCACTGTGAGAGAGAGGGGGGGGGGGGGGGGGGGGGGAAGAGAGAGAAAGAAGAGAGAGAGAGAGAGAGAGAGGCAGATGGCTTGGTCAGTGTGGTGAACTGTGAAATGTGTCCTATAGACCTCGTGTCCTCGATTTTCAACATCTGTTAATAATATAATAAATATATATACGGCTGTATATTTGTAAATTTGTAATAAGGTTATCATAATAATATAAAGTGTAATAACTTGCTATGGATAAGATAATTAAAAAGCTCCCTAAAAAAAAAACAAAATAAAGATAAAGATAAGATAATTAAAAAGGGCTAAGGTTTACCCATGAGTCTATAATACTTGGATACGCTTCAAATACACAATGAATACAAATACACTTTGGGGGTGTTCGTTGGATTAGGACTTTATCTAGATCGGAAAAAAGTTTATATGCGTTTTGGTTCGATATATCAATTTTTCGGGATTTTTACCAAAACTCGGATAGCTCGTCAAAGTCCGGTATTGTAGTTGCCTTATCCGCGAATAATAATCTCAGCCCCCCCTGTGATTAGCTTATACAAGGATTGCTGCTTTTTTGAAAAGACTATTATACACTTGGATAACCCACTTTTTAGGCGTCTTTTAAAATCGTGTAGCAACTTTTGGATTGCTGTTTAACCCCCGATTCACCAGTCATTTCACATTATCATAGCGGAAATTTGGGGGGGAAAAACCCTAGCTTTGCGGCGACATTTGAGGCGACTGTACGTTTTCGAATCGAATCTCCTCAAATGTTTCTTGCTTATTTGTCATTTTTACAGATTGTTAACTGCTCTTTGTTCTTAATTTACACAGAATGTTGTTTTTCGATTTCGCGCGAACCCTAGGTTGTCAAATCCGAATCAAATGTGAAGTCGAGTACTAATATCTTTTAATCCTACATATGTGCCTTCGTTAACGCATAAATCTAACTATTGTGCTCTTCTTTCTTTGTGTTGAAACAAGTTGGTAACTTTTACTCCGTTTCACAAGTTTTCGTTTCACAAGTTGTAAAAGTTAAGATTCTTTGTAACTCTTTCGTTTAATTTTGGTTTTAGCATGATATATATGTGTGGTTTGATTAAATTTTGTATGATTATGTTATATTTCGATACCAGCCATGTTACGTAGTATAGGGTTGTCTAAATATGAACTCATGTGGTGTTTTGATGAACAAAAAAATAACTATATGGTACGATTTTAATTCGTGTATCTTTGCTATGCCAGGTTCTTTGTGAAGTGAATTACAAGGGAAAGCTAATTTTCTGCATCTACCAAGCACTACCTACACAGATAAGGTAAAAAAAACAACTCTATGTGTTGGATGACTGGCCACATTGGTGGACATGTGATTAAACAGTCTTTGTGTTTGATTGACAATTATTTGTGAACTGATTTAACACAATAAAAGTTAGATAAATGAATGATTTGTGCCTGTGATTGACTGTCATTTTTTTTGTGATATGTCCAAGCTTTTAAAAGATATGAGTTGCATATGCTTTGGTTTGTTTAGCATTAGTTGAGGCATGTTTATTTAGCAATAGTATACTAGTTCACTATAAATATTTGGTCTGGTTATTGTCCATTTTGACATTAGATGAGTGCTTGTTATTGTCCATTGTACTCTGACTTGGGATCGTCGAAGGTGGTTGGCGGTTAAGCCATGCAAAACGAGGCATTAACAGCTCGTCCGCCCGAATGAAGTAGTCGGTGTGTCTTATTTCGGCTGGACAAATGTAGTAGAATCTACAAGGGCATCTACCTATTTTAGTTACCATACGGTAATGCATCGGACCACGACCGCGATGAACAACAAAGGGGGCATACATCTACATCAATCGGAATAACCAACCGAGCAAATTAACTAACATTTTCAACCAACCTAAACCTAACGACAACCCCGCGTACGATGAAGAACAGAAACACCAAAAATAAAAACACAAACACCAAGTACAATCGTCATATTAACAAAACATGCTTTAATAAATTATGATGAAGAATGTGGTTGAAATCGTACTTACCTTGTCAGTGATGGATGAATTTCGTAATGGGTGCTCGCAATTTACGCCGAATTGACTCAATTTCACCACAAAAGTAGAACTAGGGTTAGCAACGGTCGAATTTGCGGGAAAAATGAAGAAGTGTGTAGAAGAAAATGAAACGCCAAAACCATTATATACTCGGTATTTTGAGGGAAATATAGTCAAATTACGCTAATCCAGGATTTAATCTAATCAACCAAACAGTTTTCGTGAAAAGTTGGCTTAGTAATATCAGAATTTAACACAGAAACCAAACCATGTAATAACCGCACTTGTATTATATATTACGTCTTTTTTGATGAGTTTCAGTATATCCAGGTATTGCATAATACAAGAAACCAAACACCACACTAGTCCACCTATGAATCTATGTTACTCGGATACGCTTTCAATACGCAATGAATAAGTTAAAAAGCTACGAATATGTATTAGGGCATACCTGACCCGTATCCTTTCGATAATAGGACGTAGTTGAACAGCGAAAAAAAATGATCAAATGTTAATCTAGTTTTATTAGCATTTTTATATTGTAAAACTCATTGATATAGATATTGAATATGTTTGATACATACTATTTCTATTGATACTTTGAGTTTACGTGAATGATGGATATTTTTATATATGTTTGTATTTGTTTATTATATTTGCAGTTAAATGTTTATATTAATAGTGACTATGCAAGTGATTTGGCAATATTATTGTCTGACATATTTATTTAAATGACACATATATATATATATAATTACTAATATAAAATATTTAAGGTATTTAAATGAATAGATACCTCATCTATGTATTTGTGCAATATAAATTCCCGATTAAGTCCCCTTTATCAACTTATTTGTCCCAAAACTTATGTATAACATTTTGGATACACCATATTAATTAGAAAGAATTACACAAACCGTCCCTAAATTATAGGGTATATACACAAACTATCTTTCATGTTTGGAAAATTACACAAACTATTCTTATGTCTGTTTTCTCGTATAAAAATTATTAAATTTTACTGAATGTAAATTCATCTGAATGTAAATTCATGATCCTCATTTATTTTGCACTAGAAATAAAAAAATAAATCAAAATTGTTGCATTAAGCCTCATTTATCCCGTTTAAAATGAAAAAAAAAATAATTTCTTGAACGTAAAAATAAATTATCTGCAGATTTTATTCCCTGCTATTAGCCCTGTAATGGGCCGGGGACCCGCCGGGTCAGGACCCCAGCCCACGGAATTGACCCAGGACGGGAGCTACCTTGTAGCTCCCGTTTCCTCTTGCCGGGATTCTCGGCCAGGACAGGAGGTACACGGGATCCCAGCGGACAAAGAGTAAATAATGGGGCTGGAAAATTCCAGCCCCTTTTTTCCTGTTTTCCCCAATTTTTTTTTTGTTACGAAATTTTTCGCCCTTGTTTTGCTTCTCGTGTGCACTAACAATACTTTATCGGATCATCCGATCACCAACAATATATTATTGGATCACCAACAATACATTATCGGACCAACAATATACTAATCTCCAAAATATACCACAATACATTATCGGATCATCCGATCACGAACAAGAACACAATCGACATTATTAAAAGACATGCATCACAAGTTCACCATAAGTGCATAACATATAATCATTCGATATCAACAAAATATAAATCATACAATCCAACATAACAAACCAAGATAAAAACTCGTTTGACTTGTTAATATATCCAACATAAATATAAAAATCCAAACAAGCTCGGCCTTTCATTCAAATCCACCCAAAAATAAGGCATCCTTTTCCATCGCCGCAAATTCTGCATAAAATCAAAATATTAGCATTCCAACATATAATAATTTACCCAATCACCGATTAACTATTAACGTTGTATACCTGCTTCGCGTTTCTCCAAGTCCTCCAAACACTCCTCGATTTGAATTGGCGTACTATCCTTTCGTAGCCAATCTTGAGAGCATATAAGTGCTTGAACTATTCTCGGAGTCAATGAACTCCTAAATTTGTCACCCTCAGTACTAAAAGCCAATTCGGAGGCAACTGTTGAGATTAGAATAGCCAACAAATTGCCTTGACAACAAATAGACATCTTGGCAATAATAGGATACCTATAGCCATTGACCTTCCACCAAGCGAGGATATTGAAATCACCTTGAACCTTTTCACGCCTATCCCCAAACTATAAATTCATCTCACATTGTAGTGCTTCTTCCTCGGTATTCTCTCCCCTACCAATTTGATAAATGATCATTAATGACACAAATAGAGAATTTTCAATAAACATAGATAACTTAGAAACTTCTTGAGTGTACCTTACCTATTGTTCGTGCCTCGTAAGCAAGATGTCCTCTTTGATCCAAGGAGCCGTACTTGCAAAAGAGGTAGACGTAGAAGATGAAGTTGGAGGAGCGGGACTTGTTGGTGCATTTGCTTCGACCATGGCCTTATACTCTCCAAATAATCGACAAAACCCTTACTTAATTTTCGCAACCAAGGTAACTTCTTTTTCGAATATTTTCTCGACATAGTTAAGCTT
The DNA here is from genome assembly GCA_948329865.1 of Linaria vulgaris. Lineage (NCBI taxonomy): Eukaryota > Viridiplantae > Streptophyta > Magnoliopsida > Lamiales > Plantaginaceae > Linaria > Linaria vulgaris. Next base: position 84,616,346 of record OX415253.1, read on the forward strand.
GAGGGGGGGATCTACTATGGCAGCATAATACAACAAGTGATTCATCTTCCCGTTAACACCCCTATACTTGTCGTATTTTTCTTTCATAACCAATGCAATTGCTTTCAAACCATCCGACTTTTTGGTCCTAGGATCAATTGTCGACGTCTCAACCACACACCCAAGTGATCATCAATAATGCAAAGTTGGGTTAGTACCATATGCGATGTCACATAAGTTGTGCCTGAAACAACCTCCGTTAACTTCTTGAAAGGCTCCAAAAACCTGATAAACAACTTCGCCCTCGTCCAATCATCATCGGTTGGTATAAGATCCCTTAACTCAGTGCCATAGGTTGCATCTTTTTGCCTGTATCCAACGAAAGCCATCCTCAAATCATAAGCGGCACTAAGCATCGCGTACGTTGAGTTCCAATGTGTTGGGACGTCTAAGCATAACAATTTACCACATTCTATTTTAGCGGCCGTCACACATTTTTTGAACAACGTATATCGACTCAGAGAAGCCTTAATGTACTGAATGCAATCTATAATACTGCCTACCGAGATGTCACCGCTGTCACATTTCAAGCCATTTTGAACCACGAAATTAAGAATGTGTGCAATGCACCTTATCTGCACAAAAGCCCCATTTTCATTCGATATGTAGCCTTTCTCCACCCACCATTTCACCAAATTATTAATAGATGCGTCATTAAAAGAGGCATTGCCAACTTTGATCGTGAAAACTCGGTCAATCTCGTAATCACCCAACACCGCATTGATATCATTGGCTATAGCCCCTCCCGTATGACCGGATGTCAAGCTAAAGCTTATGATTTTCTTCTTCAAATTCCACATATTGTCAATGAAGTGGACCGTGACACACATGTAGTTGTTCCGCGGGATCGATGTCCAAGTGTCGATAGCCAGACAAACCCTCTGTGCGTTATCCTTTATAAAATGTATCAATGTTTCCCTCTCTTTAAGATACAACGCATAACAAGCTTTCCGTATGGAGTGCCGACGAGGTAGTTTCAAACTCGACTGAGCTCAATACAACATTTCCTTAAATGATTCCTTCTCAACCGTTATGAAAGGCATCTCATTCTTAATCAAGTACAAAACCAAGTCCTCGAGCACCTACGCCTGATTAAACTCCCAATTACTAACTGCACCATTAGCCTCCACTTTTAGTTTTTGTTGTCTTCCCCCTTTCGTCATCTTCTGTTTTAACACCTTACATCCATCGGTGTGACTTCTCAATCCTCTCGTGTCGTGTGCATTTCCATCGACTTTTATGAATTTTCTGCAATGAAGGCATCAACCCATAACAATGTGTAGTTTTATATCCTCGTATGGCTGAAACTCTCTCCACCATGGTGACGTTAGTGTATGGTTTATTTTCCCCATGTCTTCTTTTCATTTTTGTCATGTCTCCAAAAGTAATGCAAGACTTGTGTACCTTTTCCATGTTAAATTTGGGGACCTCTTTTCCCTCCTCTTCTCCCCTTTCGTCTCCAATAATATCATATATCCCCAACATTCTTCCCCCTCTTCTTCCACTTCTTCTACGACATCTTCATGTGGCAATTGTGAGGTCTCTAGTGCAACATCATCTTCATCTGATTCTGCACTATTATACGGCACACCATCCCTCAATGCTTCCATTTGCTCTCGAGACGAGAGTTCCCGAGTTTGGCCTTTCAAAGTACATGGTGATGTGGGAGGACGAGAAGACTTAACCAGATTTCCACGGAAAGTAAATGGTGCCGTGGATTTATTGGAAGCCTTGACCTCATTCGAAGTAGTCGGTGTCGTGGAGGTAGAGGCCCGTTTACGAGGAGAAACTCTAATTGCGTCACTTGTAGAAGCTCCGACGGAGGACTTCGTTTTCTTGTTTGTTACTACCATCTAAACAACCAAAAAGATAAGATTCAATACCAAGGAATAAAATATCTATATCAATACAAAAGTCTCAATGATCAATTTCAACACCAAATGACAAGATCCAATACCAATTAACTCATTTCAAAATCAAAATCTACGTATATCTCACGAATTTTAATGCCACAATACAACAACAACAACTAGCAAGCCTGTAATCCCAATTAAATTGGGGTAGGCTATATGAACCATGAATTAATCATGTCGAGTCGTGAACACGAATTTTCTTCTTACATATATTTCGGTTGACGAGCATGTCTTTATTTAGATCTTTTAGCTTCACATCGTTCTGTATGACCTCCATCTACATCTTTTTCGGTCTCCCACGAGCTCTAGCCGTCTGTCCTAAGTCGAGATCTTCAACTCGTCGTATCGGTGCATCTATGGGTCTGCGTTTAACATGTCCAAACCATCTTAAATGGTTTTCTCGCATTTCCTCGTCGATGGCCGCCACATCGGAAAATCGAGCATTTCTTATCACATCCCTTTATTTATGCCAAATATCTTCATTGCGTACCTTATCTCACCTGGTGTTACCGCACATCCACCGAAGCATGCACATCTCTATAACGTTCATTTTTTGTGCATGACTTTGCTTAATAGGCGAACACTTGGAGCCATAAAGCAAAGCAGGTCTAATAGTCGTACGATAGAACTTTTCTTTAAGCTTTAAAGGAAAGTCATGATCGCACAGGATCCCTGTTGCACTCTTTTACTTTGTCCATCCAACTTGGATGGGTGGTTAACATCTCCGTCTAACTCTCCATCCATTTGTAGTATGGAGCCTTAATACAAAAAATACGTACTTCTCGGTATCTCTTGGTCATCCAACTGAACCCTACCATCGTTGTTTCTTAATTGTTTGCTAAACTTGCATTCGAGGTACTCTGTTTTTGTTCGACTTAGTCAAAATCCTCATGTTTCTAATGTTTGTCTCTATCGTTCTAATTTAGCGTTAACTCCCATTCTTGTCTCATCGATGAGGACAATATCATCTGCAAACAACATACACCATAGGACTCAGTCTTGGATGGTTATGGTGATTTCATCAATTACAATGGCAAACAAAAAATGGGCTCAAAACTGACCCCTGATGTAATTCAATTGTAATTGGAAAGACGTCTGTTAAACCGCCACAAATTCGGACACTTGTCACCATATTTTCATACATATATTTTATGATGTTGATATATTTAATGGGTACCCCCTTCTTCACTAAGGTCCACCATAATAACACTCGAGGTACTTTGTCATATGCCTTTTCTAAGTCGATAAAGACCATATGCAAATCTTCACTCTTTTCTCGAAGCCGTTCAATGAGCTGACGAATCAAATGGATGGCCTCTATGGTCGACCTTCCTTGCATAAATCCAAATTGGTTCTCAGATATGGGAACAATTTGTCTCTAATTATATCAACACAAAAGCATCAACAAACTTAATTTAAGATAAGTTTCACAAACTTTAATCTACACAACTCGGTCAATTACACGTTAACTCATCTCATTTATCCTACTAACCAACTTTAATGCCTCTCATCATATCAATTTTTAAAATCAAGCCCTAATTGCACAAAATCCCCAATTTGTAAACTCTAATTGAGAACTCATAAACCCTAATATATATATATATATATGTAAATCAATAACAAGTAACTAGTAAAGTAATCAAACTAGAATTTAAAGATATAAAGTAATCAAACTATAATTCAAAGATTTAAAAAAAATAGGGTTTTAACAAATTACCTTTTGATTTTTATTTTGATTATTGTTGTTGTTGTTGTTGGACGTGGTGGTGCGTGCGGCTGTGGTGGTGCGACGGTGGTGACAGTGGTGGTGAGGTGGTGGACAGTGGTGGTGTGGCCGGCCGCCGACCGAGTAGTGTCTATGCGTGAGGGGTGTGTGTGTGTGTGTTTGCTTGTGTGTGAGTGAGGTGTTTAAAAAAAGAGAGCACCAGTTTAAAAAATAAAATAAGGAGAGGAGCAGCTTTAAATGAATGGTATACACTGGAGACCGGGATCCCGCCGGGAGGAAACGAGATCTGACCCGAATCCCGTTTCCTTGGCGGGATCAAATTCGGGATTGGATTACTGCTCTGCCAGGAGTGAAAAAAGGGCAGGTTTTTCCCGTCGGGTAGGGTAGGAACCCGGATTCCCGACCCGGCCCAAACACCCCTACCTGTTATGATTTGAAGTTGTAAGGTTGTCTTAATCATTTTAATTTTTTTAACATAAGGTGGTTTGTGTAATTTCTCAAATATGAGGGATAGTTTGTGTAATTACCCTATAGTTCAGGGATAATTATACTAGAGTTTCCTTAATTATTGGACTCTAGTGTATTATCAATTACATCACGTTGCAACATTTATGCATCGTGTTTCAGTACGCAAATAAGCCAAACTATATTAGTCACGTAAAAAGAATGGGACTGTTTGTCGTGGCCACCAAGACTTAGTCGCGAACGTTCGAACCGAGATTTGAACTTGAGACTTAATTAACTATGTAAATTAGTGTCAACTTATACGAAGTCTCGTCTTGTATACTTTGATATTTTGCACCAAACATTATTACGGTGGGTTACAACATAAAATCATGAGCCAGAGTTTTACTTTTTGTAGCAAGTTTTATTTTGTTAATCATTAAAAACTTTTGGGATGTTTCGAAAAAATCATAATATTTATAACATTGAACTTAAATTTACTTGTATGTTTCATTTCGATGGAGTCAAAATTATAAAATTTGTTAACAATATTTATTGCTTGAGAATTTTGGGGGTTGGGTAATGACGCCTTGCGCAGGTTTGAAGAGAATCTAGCCACTTATTATTCTCCCTCCTTTTTCTTCTCTAGTTCCAAAAAAAAAGATAACTCATTCTTTGAAGGGATAAAAGCATTAAACCCCCTAACCTATTGGTTGTTTTGCACTTTGGTCATTAAACTATGTTTATTAGCGCTTTGCTCCCTAACCTTTAGGGTGTCTGTGCGATTTAGTCCTACGGTGGTTCTCAGCCAATTTTCGCCGGAAAACACCGGTCACGTGCGACCCACGTGCAATTTCATGCAATGGGTGGAGGGTATTTTGGTCAGAACACATTTTTATTATTGAACCTTTTAAAAATACAAAACAAAAAATGAATAATTCAGGGGGTAAAATGCAAAACACCTATTAGGTTAGGGAATCATATCACAAAAATTCAGTCCGCAAAAATTCAGTCCCCAAAAAATTAGGGTTCTTCCGAATCGCGATTAGGGTTCATCTGATTTCTTCGAAATCCATCACAAATCTACACAATCACACTAAAATACATCAAGCACGATCACATTACGCTCTTGGGTTTGCCCGATTTTGGGGGAAAAACAGTGATTAATCCGTGTTTCTTTGAGTTCTAGGGTTTGCCCGTTTTTTGGGAAAAACACTTTGTAGTTTTTAATCATCATAATGGGTTGGGAATTGCGCACACACAAGATACGGGCGGGCAAGAAAACACCAAACTACGGTAGCTTTCAAACCCTAGTTTTTAATTTACTGTATTTGTCCTTTGTGCGAATCTGGCGTTGTTTTTTTTGTTAAAATTACTACTTTTGGCTCCGAAATTGTAGGAACACATTATGATAGAGTTAAAAAATTCATTTTTTAAGGATTGTATCATGTTTAGGACCACTTTCTGGACCACTTGTGTTAGAATTGTATAATAATGGTTAAATAATGTTCCTTGTCGCATTTTTGGACCACTATGTGGACCATTTTGCTGCTCTTTGCTTCTTTAGTTGAAGAGAGGCTTTTCAGAACACTCAGTGGTCCCTCTTTCAGTGTTAATTTATATGAAGATTACTATATTGCCAGTATAACCTGAAAAAATGTCTTCTTAACTCTATCTTTTAATACTGCAGGCACTAATTCCAATGACTACACAATTAGATTTCATTACTTTGGTCAACTAGAGGTAATTGATGGAGTCACTAAGTACATTGGTGGGAGAATTGCTCACTTTGACTGGTGTAACCCAGATGAAATGAGCATGTTAGAGTTAAAGAACATGGGTGAAGAGGTTGGTTTCAAGTCCAGTGCAACTTTTGTTGTTGCATGTGGGAAGGATATTGATTCTGTGGAAAAGGTTGATTACTTGATGGATGATAGAGAGGCAGTGAATATGATTAAGTATAAAAATAAGGATAAAATGGTTGGAGTGTTTGCCATTAGGGGTGAAGAAATACCAGCTGAAGGGCCTGGAGAAGATGCTACAAATCTTGGAGATTTAGAGGCACCTGCTGATAAGGAAGTGGAAGATGAAAAAGTTGGTGAAACTGGTACTGATGATAAGGCTGGTACTTCAGGGGAATCTGGTGTTGATGCTAGAGCATGTGATGATGCTAGAGCAGGTGCTGATGAATCGACTCCTACTAGAGCAAATGAATTTGAACCTGGTCCATCTGGTGAGGCTGGTCCATCTGGTGTTGGTGGTAATGTTGATGAAGTTGAGGATTCTGAGAACTATGATAACATAATATATGACAGAGAAGAGATAGAATCAGATAATGATCAATCTATGGGGACAAATTCTGAGTTGTCTGAGGCCATAATTGACAGTTGTGATGATATGACAGATGATGAGGGAGTATATGAGGACATTGGTGTGGTAGGGGACAGTGAAGAACACTGGGCTGGTATAGCCATATCCAGGGAGGTTAACAAGTCATCTGATGGGTCAAGTTTTGGTGGGAGACAAGTCAGAGAAACATATCTTGGGTTTCCTATCTTCAACAGAAAGTTGGATATGGCTGATCCTAGACTAGAACTGGAGCTTTGCTTTGAAGATGCTCAGACTTTTAGAGATGTTGTGAGGAACTATGCAATCAAGGTGCGCAGGGACATTGTGTCAAGAAGAATGATAAAGCTAGAGTGAGAGTGTAAACAGGTTTGGAATTATTCCCCATTTTACGAGCAATATTTATAGGGTTGGAAAGCCGATCCCGACCCGAGGAGATTGTTAGTTTTTATTGATTTGCGGCTGGACTCGATTTGTTTCGAGATGCCTACGTATCCCTTCCTCGGGAATCAAGCCACTCGTAGTTCTTGTTTTTGGCGTTGGATATTTGGTGTTTGTCGATTTTATCGGATGTATTGGTTTTGTATTTGTTGAGGGGTTGTCCTCGTGAAGAGTCCGAGAGGAGGAGAGAGAATTCTCTTCCAGTAGAGAAAAGAATATGTCCCCTGTGTGGGTACGTCGAATTGAGCTCCTCTCTCCTTCTCAACCTGTTCCTCCTTTTATAGAGGTTTTTAGGGACAAGTGTCGTTATGCATGCTAAATAAAGGACACGTGTTGCCTTTTGCGTACTGGGTAAGATATCGTTCGTCTTATCTTTGCTGACTAGATGCTGACTCGGATGCAATCTTATCTCTTCCGAGGGCTTCAAGTTTTTCAAGGGGCTGATCCTTCTGATCTCTTTCCCACGAGGGGGGTATGGCTCTCGGACAGATTAAATAAGTGAGGCGGTGTATGCCTCCGATGTCGTTATAGCTTCTGCGGTATCTTATTTTCTGGGTGGTCTTCTTCGGGAAGTGTGTTCCGAGGAGCATGCTTGCTTTCTTATAGGGTATGGTTTTTGTTCCGAGGACTTCTTTGTTTTGGTAGGTTATTGCTCTATACTCGGGTTGGTAGAATAGGTATTCCGAGGGCATCGTTCTCCCGAGTTCGTCCTTCGTGGTATGTGCTCCGAGGGACTTTATATTTCAAGAGGACATTGTTCTTCATCTTTGGCCTTCGGGAGGGGTTTCTCCGAGGGCTTTTCGAAATGTTCCTGCGCTTTATCCCTCGTGAGATATGCTTCGATGGCTTGTTGCCTTCGGTTTTGTTCAGTGAGGGGATGTTATCATATCTTGGGGTACGCGGGGTCCTCGTTCTGGTACCCTGGCATGCCAATACACGAGTAGTATAATTTTTAAAAAAGTAAACCGGTATTTAAACCGTTCTATAATGCGATTTCGTTTATGAATATAATTTATAATATACCAAGTAATTTTGGTAATTGAATTATCGCTTATTTTAAGCAGGTTATTTTTTATTCTGTTAACAAAGCCCCCCAGTTTTTTAGTGCAGTCGGTTATTATGACTGCACTAGAAACTCAAAAAGTCGAGAGTTACGAGTATCGCAGATTTTTTAGAGAGGTATCGTAGAGTTATTTAGAACCTTGTAGGTCCTTGTCGGTTATTGCGTCGTGATTGTCCTGTAGATCCTCGAAAGGCCTTCGAGTGTCATATAGGACTCGGAAAGCCTTGATAAGGTATCGGGGAATTATTTTGGGGTATTTTAGACCTTCGTCGTTCTATATTTATGTCCGTTTAATACAAGCCCCCCCAGTTTTTAGCTTGCCTTAGACGAGGCGAGGGGAATATCGTGGTTGCCTTCTTCGAGGAGAGAGATTTTCTATTTCCGATGCCTTCGTTGAGGCGTGTCTTCGTTGGGTTTTTTCATCGGGAGCATATGTTCCTCATCGGGAGTGGGACGATAGTATTCGCCATGCCTCTTCGGGTATCACATCGTACCGCATCGGGTATGTGACACTCGGTGGGCCTCCTCATCGGAGTGGGATAATAGTATCGTCCAAGGGGATAATCCCTATTTTTAGGGTTAACATTTTAGTTAATCCCTATATATTATTTTTAGAATTTTGAACTTTTTACTTCGCATTCATGCTTTGTAGGCATTTTTTCGAGGGAGTCATCGATTTTTGATAGACGTGCAATTATTTTGTCATTCATTCTATTTTGTCTTTTCCGTGCTAATATTCATCATAACTTTTCAACACTTATAAATACTTGGACTCTCTCCTTTAATTGTAGGATTTAAGATTGAGTTTAAAGAGATGAGATAGTATCCCATTCTTACTGGCCAAGCAAATTACTTAGCATGACGTGTCCGTTTGCAGTGCAAACTTTGGAGATTTTTCTCTGAATAGAGGTATCACCCGACACGTAACCGTGGTTGTAATAGAGCTTGGACAGCTCAAACTTAATTCGGTCATCCGAGGAAAGATTCCTAAGTATATATATATAGGTGCTTTGGAGTTTAGTGAATATTCTCACTTGCTTCCAAAAAATCTTTTCCGCTGAGTTGTTTACCTCATTTCTTTCTTCGGGGAGTTTTATATTCCCGTTATTTTGCGCAGGCAATGTCTTGGAAAAATATTTTACAGTTTATTTGTTCACGGCCGCGCGGTCCTCGGAGTAGGGTCTTCCTACCCGAAGGGGGAGAGGGCGGTCTAGGACGTTGGCCGCGATTCTGCCTCGCCCCTCCTCGTGGGAGTTCATATACTCCCGAGGAGGATGAGATTTTTGAAGAGGACCAATCGTCCGAGCGGGATGACGTTCTCGAAGACGAGACCGATGCATCCGAGGATTAGGGTCATAATCTGATGGAGGAGGATAGCTCTACTTTACGGCTTTATTTGCTTATAAATCTTTTTGTGGATATTCCCTTAATATATATATTCTGATTAGTGAATGTTTTCACTTATTTCTAAAGGTTTCCCTCGCAAGCTTTCACTTTCGGCGCTTACTTGTTTGGAAAGGTAAAGATATGGCTCTCTGTTGAGTTTTATACTTAGAGTATAAGTTTATCGAAATCAAAATTACATAAGAGGTTCGTAGCACTTATCTGGAGTCCAGATGCCTCATCATTCGATGTGCGCTAATTATCAAGGAATTCTCCTCGGAACTCCCTTCGAAATTCTTTTCTTCTATATGGCGTTCGTCACGCTACATCCGATGTTCTATAATGCCTGCATGTAGCTTAAACAAATAGCTAGCTTTGCTCGAAGTTTTCTCCGGCAACGTCAGTGTTCAAAAATATATAGAGCATAGTCCATATTTAAGCACGAAGACCTCATGGATTATAGATTTTGGGTATATCTATACTCTCTTCGTGTTTTCGATGGAAGAACTATTTATCTCATGATAAAATTATACAACAATCTTGGTGAATGGGTACGTATTCCTCGTAAAGTCCGAGAGTAAGACCCATTGTATTTGGTTTGGGAAGAAATACACACTGGCAATAATTCGCATTTTTCCGCCATATTTAGAGAGTTTTTGATTCCTCGTGTAAATACCCGTGAATCACTCTCGATTTCCCGCGTGGGTAGCCGTAGTCATCGTATTTTATATATATATATATATATATATATATATATTCTTTGACTCCTTTGGGGGTGGTCACCTGCGAACCTCGTGGTCGGGGTCGTTGCGAGCTTCCCGTTTACCTCGTGGGTAGGGCTTGTCGCGTGCTCCAGTTTTGAGTGTTCGTAAGTGCCATGCCCTTAGAGTGCTTAGTCCTTGTTCCGATGCTCCAAGCTACCACACTTAGAAAAGTTCGATTTCATACACAGATACTCGTGAGTATCATAAACTTTACTCCTAAATATAGGGTTTAGTATTGTTATAAAGCAATAGAAGCTTGTCCCATTGGTATGAGCAGGAAATTTTAATAAAGAGGTCTCGTGTTCGAACTCCTCTCGGAGCAGTATCTTCTCTTTATTTTATTTATTTTTTCTTTTTTTTTTTTATTATTATTAGTTTCGCTGGAAAAAGCAAAAAATCAAATGAAGATTTCCTACCGCCCCCTGAAGGATTCGAACTCGGGACTTCAGAGAAGGCAGCCAACGGACTAAACCACTGGGCTATGCCCATTTTTGGTTATAAGTATATTGCATTCGCTATATATCACATATCAGAAAATTAATATTAATAAAAAGGCTCGCGAGAGGGCTCGATCCCGGGTCCTTCAGTTAGATGGCCTCGGAACTGCTCTCTTACCACTGGACCACGACCTCTTCTTGGATAAGAAGAGATTTTTTTTAATTTTTATTATATTATGGCAGCACCTTAACTATTAAAAAAAACTTGCTCGGAGATAGATTTGAACCCGGGTTCTACATGTAAATGCCCTCGGAGAGTCCGAGGACCGCTGGAGCAGCCCCTTTTTTTTGTTTATGAAAGACCTTTTATTGTTTTTATTATATTTTGGCTGCGTTTTAACAAAAAATGCTATCGGAGGTGGGAATTGATCCCGGGTTACTCGGGAAAACGCCCTCGGAGAACTTCTCCGAGGACCGCTGGGACATCCCTTTTTGCTGTTAATAACAAGAGGTTTTTGCAACATATATGTAGTAGTCCTAATAACCAAAAAAAAGCAATCGTAGGTGGGATTCGAACTCGGGCTCCTCTGGTAGAGGCCCCTCGGAGAGTTCCTCCGACCACTGGACCAAGTCGCTTTTTTGTTTATAACAAGAGCATTTTTAGTTTTATTATATTAGCTCTTTATAATAACAAAAAAAAAGGCCATCGAATGTGGGACTCGAACCCGGGTGCTTCAGGTAGAGCCCCTCGGAGAGCCTTTCCGAGGCCACTGGGCTACATCACGTTCTTGTTTATAACTTGAGACTTTTTTATTTTTATTATATTATGGCTCTTCATAATAAAAAAAAGTCTTCGGAAGTGGGACTCGAACCCGGGTTCTTGGAGAGAGGTTCTTGGAGATGCTCTCCGAGGACCACTGGGCTACAACTCTCTTTTGGTTTGCAAAAGATCTTATAATATTTTTATTATAATTACCCTCGGAATTTTTTTTTTTTTTTTTTTTTTTTTTTTTTTTTTTATTAAAATGCAAAATTACCCGAGGGGAATTGGAAGCCTGCACGAGGGGGAATTGGACCACTAGACCAAATTCTTTTTCCTTCTGTGCAATTCCGTTTTCTGTTTTTTTTAAGGCATGTAGTAATAATATTATATTATTATAATATGCATGTTTTGACACTTGTCCACTTCACACTTGGACATGTGCCTTTATATTTTTTTTTCTCTTTTTTTTTTTATCCTTTCTCTTCCGTTTCCAGTTGCCATTTTAGAATTCTGCCATTACAGACTTTCTCTGCAAGTCTCAAGCAACAAGGAAAATAATCTGCAGATCATAAAATTTCTTTCAACCTTTACCCAAGTCTTTCACTGACTTCATATATATACTTATATATATTATATAGCAATTAGAAAATCATATAATTTTCACGGAGATCTCCAAGATTGGAATCGAATCACGCAATTGTGGAGAAAGAAAAACTTAGCTTCGGAGCGTATCGCCTCATAGCAGTAGTAGCTGTTCTCTGTTTTGATCTTGGCGGCGATCCCCTCGGGCTTTCTCAAGGATTCAACGACGTTCCCACAGACGGCGCCATTTTGTAAACAGGTTTGGAATTATTCCCCATTTTACGAGCAATATTTATAGGGTTGGAACGCCGATCCCGACCCGAGGAGATTGTTGGTTTTTATTGATTTGCGGCTGGACTCGATTTGTTTCGAGATGCCTACGTATCCCTTCCTCGGGAATCAAGCCACTCGTAGTTCTTGTTTTTGGCGTTGGATATTTGGTGTTTGTCGATTTTATCGGATGTATTGGTTTTGTATTTGTTGAGGGGTTGTCCTCGTGAAGAGTCCGAGAGGAGGAGAGAGAATTCTCTTCCAGTAGAGAAAAGAATATGTCCCTTGTGTGGGTACGTCGAATTGAGCTCCTCTCTCCTTCTCAACCTGTTCCTCCTTTTATAGAGGTTTTTAGGGACAAGTGTCGTTATGCATGCTAAATAAAGGACACGTGTTGCCTTTTGCGTACTGGGTAAGATATCGTTCGTCTTATCTTTGCTGACTAGATGCTGACTCGGATGCAATCTTATCTCTTCCGAGGGCTTCAAGTTTTTCAAGGGGCTGATCCTTCTGATCTCTTTCCCACGAGGGGGTATGGCTCTCGGACAGATTAAATAAGTGAGGCGGTGTATGCCTCCGATGTCGTTATAGCTTCTGCGGTATCTTATTTCTGGGTGGTCTTCTTCGGGAAGTGTGTTCCGAGGAGCATGCTTGCTTTCTTATAGGGTATGGTTTTTGTTCCGAGGACTTCTTTGTTTTGGTAGGTTATTGCTCTATACTCGGGTTGGTAGAATAGGTATTCCGAGGGCATCGTTCTCCGAGTTCGTCCTTCGTGGTATGTGCTCCGAGGGACTTTATATTTCAAGAGGACATTGTTCTTCATCTTTGGCCTTCGGGAGGGGTTTCTCCGAGGGCTTTTCGAAATGTTCCTGCGCTTTATCCCTCGTGAGATATGCTCCGATGGCTTGTTGCCTTCGGTTTGTTCAGTGAGGGGATGTTATCATATCTTGGGGTACGCGGGGTCCTCGTTCTGGTACCTGGCATGCCAATACACGAGTAGTATAATTTTTAAAAAAGTAAACCGGTATTTAAACCGTTCTATAATGCGATTTCGTTTATGAATATAATTTATAATATACCAAGTAATTTTGGTAATTGAATTATCGCTTATTTTAAGCAGGTTATTTTTTATTCTGTTAACAGAGAGTGAAGTGCAAGAATGAAAAGTGTCCATACCATGTGTTTGCTTCTGAGATAGGGCATTGTGGGACTTTGCAAATAAAGACCTTTAATGGAGTGCACAAGTGCAACACTTTGGATAAGGTTACACAAGCCACCTCAACATGGCTTGCTAAAAAGTACATACACATGATCAAAGGGAACTTGAATTGGCATGTTGACTCTATGGTGGACAGTTTCAGAACAGAAACAAAGTGCATCTACACTAAGTGGCAGATGTACAGAGCTAAAGCAAAGGTGAAGCAGTTCTCTATTGGCAACTGTCTGGAATACCATGTGCACATGCATGTTGTGCATTGATTGACAGAGAGAGGGATCCAGAGGACTTGGTGGACAAGTGCTACTTGAAGAGTACTTATGTTCAATGTTACAAGCATTGCATGCATACAATGCATGGGCCTGGTGACTGGCCATCATCCAATTTGACCCCTTGTTTGCCTTCAATCCCTGAAAGGTTACCTGGAAGGCCCAAGAAGCAAAATATGAATCTAAGCCCAGAAGAATTGAAAGAGAAAAGGAGAATAGAGGCTGAGTCAGGTACCACACAGAAGGTGGGCAGACAGGGACTGTTTATGACATGTAGATTGTGTGGTCAACAAGGACACAATGTCAGAACATGTCCTATTAGGAGGTATGCTGAAGGGGAAGAAGTGCCAGGAGTAGAAGTGCCTCCAAAGAATGCTGAGGAAGCTGCAAAGGTGAACTAATGCACCTGTTTATGCTTAATTTTTTAAGTAACTGTATTAATATTTCAATTGCTCTGATTTCAGGTGACATGCACAAAAACCAAGGCTAAAAAACATACAAGGAAAGAAAAGGGGAAAGGGAAGATGGAAGATCTTGAAGTGGAGACTGATAATGTGGAAAAAGCTCAAGTAAGAATAGATATTAGAAATTCTTTAACCGTTTCTAGTTTTGGATAATATAAAAATGTTGATTATGTTGTCACATAGCTTCCTAGAAGATCACTTAGGAAGAAAAGCAAGAGTGACCAGGAAGAAAATTCTGGGGTAAATGACACAAGTGTGGATGATGGATATGCTCCTTATATTGAGGTATTGTTGGTTACACAAAAGAATTGTACTTTGATTAGTGACTATAACTGTAGTTATTAATTGGATGTTTTTTTATGTGTAGATTCCTTCAACACAAGTTCAAAAGAGAGCCAAATCCAAGAAAAAACAGTTCAGGAGACTGATAAGGGGGGGGGGGGGGGGGAGAAGGTACTTCCTGTACATATGCAATTGGGGTGGGGGGGGGGGGAGAGAAAAGGAAAAATGCATGTTGCTGCTGATGATGAGGTCAGAGTTCCACCAAGTAAAAGGAAAATGAGTGTGAGTGAACCACCAGTGAAGGTATGAACCCGTCCTATTAGGTTCTTGTTTTTGGGTTATAATGAGAGAATCATATGCAAGTAATTTCTGTTTGAATGTCAGCAGGTTGCAAGATTGGAGAAGTCTACAAGTGGAGCTGAGAAAGTTATGGTAGAAGATGTAGTTGAGGAAAGGCCAGTCAGAACTAAGAAGCATGTAACTAGATTGGTTGAGGAACTTAGTGGGAAGAAGAAACCAAATCCCAAAGGGAAGGTTATTATGAATGACCCTGATTCACTTAAGGAGGCTATGGATAAGGTAAAATTCATTATTTTGGGTGTTTACTGTTAGTCTTGTATAATTGTTGTCTAACAATTTATGTTGGATTGCAGATCAAGAAAAATAATGCAAAGAATGCTGCCACACATCCTACTAACCAGGATCCAGTCAGGTACCTATTGCGCGGTAGCAAACACCTTTATGACAAAGTGGTTGGTGAAATGCTCAAGAAATGAAGACTAATTAACAGCCAGTTGGGTTCTTTTGTTTCAAATATGTAAGGCATAATACCCTAATATTTTGTCAAGACAATAGATGAACTTTATTTTGTATTCATGGTAGCCACTGGAATGTAGTATCTAGTAATGTTAATTGCAACAATGTGATGTACTAAATAGATGGATTAATGCAGATGGGTGTAATCTGCATAATTTTGTGTTAAATGAATGAACGGAAATGCTTTTTTCTCCTCTATTTGGCATATTCAAGGTTCTTGGTGTATGTAAAAAACGACAATACTAGAAAGATACTGTCCAAAACAATACAAGGTTCTTGTTGTATGTAAAAAACGACAATAATAGAAACGTACTAAATTACTACCAAAACAATACTAAAAGGGGTAACATGCTGCCCAAATCATACTACAGGGGATAAAACGCGACATGTCCAATAGGTTGGGGGGCACAACGCTACATTTCCAATAGGTTGGGGGGGCACAACGCTACATTTCAATAGGTTAGGGGGCAACATTTAATCTGGAATAGGTTCAGGGGGCAACGTGCTCAAATTCCAATAGGTTAAGGGGTGCAATGCTAGAAAATATTCTCCCGTATCTCTGGACAAAAATGCCCTTCTGACAAGTGCGTGGGCCACACGTGACCGGTGTTTTCCGACGAAAATTGGCTGAGAACCACCGTAGGATTAAATCGCACAGACACCCTAAAGGTTAGGGAGCAAAACGCTAATAAACATAGTTTAAGGACCAAAGCGCAAAACAACCAATAGGTTAGGGGGGGTTTAATGCTTTTATCCCTTCTTTGAATTATGTCCGCTTTTTAAAGGGGTTAGTATTCATACAAATGGGGTTTTTTCTGGGACAGATGTCCGATGCTTGGGGGATGAATGTTGAATGTTGGTTCTAGCATTGACAACTGTCTCCAAGGATGCTGACATAGCTTCCATATGTTTCCTTTATCGGGCATAGTTGGACATGTGTCTCCATCATGCTGAGTCGATTTTGTTGGCGGTCTAATCGCTTCAAGAAGATAAGATCATGACATATATCATTCCTTTTGTCCCGATACCATGCTTCTGATAGTGAAGAGAGAAGAAGATTTCTCCGAGAGAGTATATTTCCCGATACCTTGTTTTTGTATATTTTCTTTGGGATTATGAGTCACGAGGAAGTAGGTCTCGGGTGATAAGTGCGAGAGTATTGTATCCCTAGGGAATATTCGTGAGGCTATTTGAAGCTCTCGATACCTCGCGCGAGATTTGTACTCTGTGAAATACTTATCATGAGAGATAGAATACCGTATATCCAGTATCGAAAGAACAGTTAAGTCAGCCGATATCGGGGTGACCTCCGTGATGCTTAGGAGGCATCGTGGAGTGAGTACGAGGCTTTAGAAAAAAAGCCTATTGTTAACAATAGCTCCCCCCAATTCCTATTGTTTTCTTTTAAGAGGCAATAGGAATTTGAAAGGAGTTGTACATACGTTGTCCCCCTTCCTTTTTTTTGATGACGTGACATTAATTATTAATGTCGTGTCTCTTGGAAGTGGTGCGTAACGGGTAGTTACGTCTCTTTATCGTGGAGGGCGTAATGGTTCGATTTCTTCGGATTTCGTGCCATTATGGAACGTGGCATTAATAGGGAGCAGATTTTTAAGCCATGTGTAAGAGAAGTGGCATCGTGGGATGTGAAGAAATGGGTTAGTGGGTAATTAATACCCGTTTAGTCCTAGGGTTGTAAATACCCTCTTCCCCCCAAATTTTTCTTCACACTTTGCAAACTTCCGAGCACTTTTCTTTCGCAAATTTCTCTGCAACTTATCAATTTTTCAAGCTTTCCAGTTTTCTTTAATGGCGTCTCTCTCTACTACTGACCTAGTTTTCGCGGCTTCCGTCTCTGGTGCCTTTGCCTTCTCCTCCGCTTATGATCCTCCCATGGTGATGGGGGCCCCTTCTTCAGTTTCTCGTAAGAGGAGTGCGACGGTGATGATGGGGGCAGGTGGAAGTGGAAGTGCTAAGAAGGCGAAGAAATCCAAGAAACACTCCGACAAGGGTGGTGTCCCGCGAAATCCCCCAAAAGTGGAGGTCACCGCTAGTACCGCTACCCATGAGGATATTAAGAATTTATGCATCGAGTATGGAGCGTCGGGTTGGAATGCGACGGTGATGATTCCGACGGCTAATTAGAGGGGTAACTCTCCTTCCGCCAAACACCTTACGGTGTATTATTCTCAGGTGAGGGCGGGGATGCGTTCATTCTTCCCACCCTTCTATTGTGAAATATTCAAGTTTTGTGACGTGTGTCCAAGCCAGATCACCCCAAATTCTTTTATGGCTCTGGCACTGTTCGTTGTTTGGTGATTAGTTAGGGGGATTAAGTGCACTAAGGAGAGATTCTTCGATATTTTCGAGTTGAAACTTTCCCCGAGGGCTCCTTTTTAATGTTTTGATCATCGGAGCAAGGACTATCGCATTTCCGAGGGGAACATTAGCTCGCATAGCACCTAGAAGAACAAATTCTTATATATTTGTCCTATCGAGGGGGAGTGGGATATGTCGTATACCTGGAGGGAGCCCCGATTCCCTGAGAGGGTTATGGACGATACCCTAGTCTTTTCGCCAGTTTTTGCGGCAAAGACATTAGTTGAATCTATAAAAGTTTGTAGCTCTCTATTGGACCGCGAGTTTGCGGTATATTGCCCCAATAGATAAGATTGAGAGACATTTGGCTATCCCCGCAGGTTACACCAGTGCTTTTGGTAAGTCTTATATGACTTTTCTATTTGTAGTTTTTATGATGTTTTGAGTTTATCGGGATTTTAACTGACCTTAATCTTTTTGCAGCGGGGGCGTTGAAACCATTTATGGTGGAAGGTGTTGGTAACTATGGCGGGGCGCAGAGTTCCAAGGGCACGAGGGCCCAGGAAAATGTTTTGATCTCGGGAGAGGTTGTGATTCCCGATGCCATAGAGGCTATTGTTGACTGAATGCGGACTCGTTCTACTGTCTCTACGGCTTTGTCTCGGCCGTCGAGAGGGACATCGGACGCTCCTAAAGAGGGGGGGATTTCTCCCTAGAGGGGGTGGAAGATGACATGGGGATTGACGGGATATCTTTACCACCCCTTACCGTTCGTATTACGATGGGCCCATCTGCAGTTCCTTATCATCATCCGATATGTCAGCTGCATCAATGGATTCGGTGGATTTGCTTTTGGAGACACCGCTGGCTAGGCTTACCTCTCCTCATCATATTCCGATGACACCTGCTATTACTACCACTCAGGTCTTAGATAAGTGTCCTTTCTGGAACTTTCTTTAAGTAGGTTGGGAGAATTTTCGTTCGATCTTTTATTTATGAAGGGCTATATTACAAGATAAAGGGAAAGCTCTAGTGATCGAATGTGAGGGGGCGTGATTGCTGGAGGATGCCTTTGATTTGGGTAAGCCTTCGAGTTCTGACTTTTCATAATTGATTTATGAGTTAGGGAGTAGCTTTCTTATCGAGGAAGGATTTACGCAGGGGGCGAGTTTTTTAATTTTGGATGGGGTTCTTCTCCCTCGCCCCCCAACACTCTTCCCTCGGGTCCTATTTCTGAAGAAGTTGATTTCTTGTTGGAGGAGTTGATTTATGCGGCTCCGTCCTTCGCCGATCACCCCACCCCGATTTTGTTGGCAGCCATTCAGTCTGATAGCCCTGTTGTTACACAGGTTCCTCTATTGGAGGGTGTGCCATTAAGAGGACCTTCTTCCTCCAATTCTCCAGCTTTGGGACAAGTGCTTGACGCGGAGGGAGTTGAGGCGGATCTCGGAACGATAACTCGATTATTCGCTTCCACCAGTTCTTTGCCCATGGATGGATGGCCATTCTTGCAAGCATGAGTCAACTGGATAGCTATAATGGTAAGTGTCTTGTCCTGCCCTTCTTTCAGAAATATTTTTAGTTTCATTTTTCATATTTTGGCTTTGTTCTTAGGCGCCTAAAGTGCTTCCCCTTGTCTTACGTGAGATTGGGAAGCTACACGAGAATGTCAGCGCTGTTGACGAAAAGTTTTAGAAGATGGAGGAGGAGAATAAGGCTCTGTGGGAGCGGGTAGAGAAGTAAGACGTAGCTTGGTTGAAGGCCACAAAGCAGATACAAGATTTGGGGGTCGAGAATAAGCGACTTCAGTCATCAATATCGGAGCTGGAGGCTTCGAGTATGGTTCTGAAGGAGAAAGTGGGGTTCCTCGAAGAAGAGAAGGCAGTGGGAGTTTCAAGGGAGAAGGAGTTGGAGCAGAATCTGTGCCAAGCTCTTTTCTGGGTGGAGACTCTGACAGAGGAGATAGCAAAGACTCCGGTTTTGGGGGGTATTTCTCCCGAGGAATTGCAACAGAAGTTGGCCGCTGCTACTAAGTTTACTCAGGAGGAGACCCTTCGTCAATGCCAAGGAATTTATGCCCGTAAGAACCACGGGTATTTGATAGGGCATGTGTTATGGGGATTCCTCCAATGCTTTGGGCAAGTGCGAAGGAATACTTCCCCTAACGCTGATCCACGTCAGATAAATATTCTGGAGATGCAGAAGCCCACGCTAGAGCAAGCTTTCACCCTTTTGAGAAGCATAGCTCCCACTTTCCTTCTTCCCCGGAAGCTCCCGCCCAAGCTCTTATTGTCGCTGTTGTTCCAAGGCCCGCTACTACTCCTCCGATGCCGCCACCTCCAACCACGAGACCTGTAGCTGACCCCTCGAGCGCATCCCCCTCCACTCCTACTACATCTGCCCAGCCTTCTCATTCTTAGAAGTTTTTTCGCCCTTTCACTCTTTTTTTATGTAATGGTGATATTCGACTTTGTACTTTTGTGAATTCCCCTGGTTTAATGAAATTTGTCCTTTTGCTTCTTGTCATTTTATATTTAATAAATGAATCGTAATGCATTCCGATATCTTAGGGACTTGAACTTCCTTCTTTTAATGACTTGGATAATCTTAAGATTTTTGACTCTATCTTGAAGCAAATAAGATAGTAGTTGCATGCCTTCTTCTGCTTAAGGTAAGAGTGTTGAGAAGGAACATCTTCTTTAGCCTTTTAGAAGGTAATGACACATGCCCTTTAGTGTCTTTTTGCTATTGGTTAGAACTGCCGCGGGATCCGGATGGTCCATTTCTTATGGGTGGCTCCCTTATCTTCACTATATATTTCCTCTTCTTAACAATCATTTTTATCAAGTCCAGACAAATTTTGTTTCATAAATGAATATTTTTGTGTTACTTTTACCTAAAAGGAATTTCCATCACTTTGCTTCTTGTCCTTTTTATCATTTGACATCTTTGTGTCAGGCTAACAAAAGAGAAGTCTTACCTTTAGTAAGCTTGGTGCTTATTATGACTTCTCCTCGTTCTTCTCATTCCCAAGGTGATTTTGTTTCCCTTCAGAGATCCCCTTCTATGCGCGTTCTACGTCATGTTCCCGACAACATTTTTACGTCACGTTCTAGGTGAACAGAGGGCGGCATGTCTTCCATCTTTAGGGGTCCTTTCCCTACTATGTCCCCCGCGCAGCTCCGTGATCATGTTTTACTAACACATAATATAAGGGAGGTGTTTATGAGTAGAGAAGTGTACCTCCCGATAGATCGTTTCTCGGTTTTCAACAGTATTACTATCAATCCTCGGGCTTTGATAGGTGGGGGTCGAGTGGGGTCTGCAAGGAGTACGAAATCCCTGGATTTCGTGGTGTTTTTATTCCTGGAGTATAATTTGAATCTTGACAGGTACGATATCGTGTTGCCCCGGGCTAATCAGAGGGCTTATGACCCTCCCTTGGGGTACATGACAGTGTACTCAGATCATATTCGATGTGGTCTTCATATGTTCTTTCACCCTTTCTTGTAATTGTTTTTCTAGTACTGACAGATATGTCCCAACCAACTCACGCCCAACTCCTATCGCTATCTAGTGGGATATGTTCTTTGTAGTGGAATTTTGGACTTATCACTCACACCTTATCGGGTGGGTAGTGTTTTTATTTTACGGCCTTGCCCTAGTGGCCTTCATTTCTTTAGTTTAGTATATTGAGATAATTGTCAGTCGTTTACAACCATCACCCAACGTGTCACCCCTCGTGACGACTGGAAGAATCGTTTATTCTTTTTTAGGCCTCGGGATGGGTTAGCTTCCTCGTGGGGGGTACCCACTTGCTGGGGGCTGGGGTACTTTGTACCTAACCCTGAGGCGGCTGTTCAAGAGACGAGGGTTTTTATAGGATAACCAGTTGTTTGAGGAAAGTTATGACATTTGTAGTTTGATGGAATTATCGGATGCTTTAACTATGGCGGGGTTGCAAGAAGGGGCAGCCTCATGAGAGGTTCCACTCCACCCGCTGCATACCAACTTTTTCTTTCGTAACGTCTCTCATTTTCCTTTGTTTAGTGACTGACTTTAGCTTGTCTTCTGTAACTTACCTTGAACTCGTTTTTTTACAGGGTCCAAAATGGAGTTCTTTGTCGTAAATGTTGTTGATAGAATCTCACTGAGTAGTGCCTCTCGGGAAAATCCAAGTAGCGGGGATGGACAAGGATCCTTTTGTTTTGGTTTGGGGTTAGCCCCTGATCATTTTTATCGACGCTTAGTAGGGGATCCATCTTCTTTAACGATAAAGAATCCTGAAGTAGAGGTAGGGAATCCCTGTCGGAGGATTCCAGGAATAGGGGAGCTCGTGATGACTTTGGGTTCGTTCCTCTCACTGGGATTAGGTTCCCAGCCTACCGAGGAAAAAGGCATTCTAGAAGTGGATCTTCCTCTTGGCTTTGGGAGGAACGCGGTAAACGTTGTTGAGGAACGTGTATCGCTTCCTCCGGATAGGGGATCTCAGGCTAGGGAAGATGAACATGGGGAAGCATCAACTGGGGCATGGCGTTTCCCTGGAATTAATCCTGACATGGTTTTTTGCCGGACCTTCTTAAGTGGTTTGCTGAATGAATTAGACTATGTCGTGCTAAGTACCTGTTCCTTGTCTTCCTTGCATGATCTGGCTTGTAAAGACCTTTACGAGGTATAGTTCCTTGTCTTTCACTTTCTGGGAGTAACCTTTATTTTGATGTTTTACTCATTCATCTTCTCTTTTATCCTTTGTAGCTATTTATGGTGATCAACGCGTAGTCTCCCGAAGGGATCAAGTCTCATTGGAAATAGAACTGATATATCGTCATAAGGACGATGTGGAGAGGGAACTCTTGATAGTCAGGCAAAAGGTAGAGGAGCTCGAGGTTGATAATAAAATTACACGAAATACCCATAGGGGAGCTCATGGGATGTAGAGCGATGCCTATCGTTAGAGCGAGCGCGGGTAGTTTGCTTAGAAGAGAGAGTGGTAGACCTTCGTGACCAACTTTGAATTCTAGAGGAACGACTTTCTGCAGTTTTGGAGGAAAGAGACGCGGTGCTCCGGAAGGTAACAGGGTGACTCAGAGGCATTGGGTAGCTCTGGTGTTGGCCCGGGCTCAAGCGGTGATGGATATATCCAATACTCTCCACCCTCGGCATACACTCCGAGAGGAGTTCAAGGACATGGTGCATATAGGATATAAGTTGTACGAGGAAGCTGTGCAATCTCTTCCTGAGTTCCATGTAACTGTTGTCATCCCTCGGTTAAACATTGTGCCCTTGTTTCTAGGTGCCCCCTTGGTTGTATCTTTGGAGCCCGCACCAGTTTCAAAAGGTTTAGTTGTACCTCCATTGATTTGGCCGAGCCGATGGACATGAGCAGTGACGCTGGTTGATACGAGAGGGAAAATGCCCCATGGAGGATCTTTGAGCTCCCCTATTTTTTGTGGCTTGAGTGTGTAAAGTTAGATGGAAGCGGGGGTATTAGCTTCTAGTAATATGCATATTATGTGTTTTTTTATGTGTTTGTAGATAGATGACGTCGTAGGATAGGTTTTCCTATAGTTTGTTTAAGACTATAATTTTGTAATGGCAAGGCCATTCCTCTATTATTATTATACGAATCATCTATTGTAAACACTGTTTTATTTAGATACAGAGCATGTTTACATTAAGTACATTACTTTATCAGGTTATATGTGTTCCAAGTGTTATGGAACACTTTCCCCTCGTGATTTCCTAGTAAGTAGGTGGCGACTCCAAGGATCTTGGCTATCTTGAAGGGTCCCTCCCATTTAGGCTGGAGTTTCCCTATATTCTTGGATGCTTCCACTCTTTTAAGTACCAAATCTCCTACTTGGAAAATTCTGGCTCTTACTTTGGAGTTATAGTGTCGCGTCATGCGGGTCTTGTATTGTTCCATTTGAATGGTCGCGCGAGCCCTCTTTTCCTCTAGGAGATCTAAGGTTAGGGCAAGATTAGAGCTATTGCTTACCTCCTCGTACTCTCAGACTCGCCAGCTTTCTACCACCACTTCATGGGGTACGATGGCTTCGCTGCCGTAAGCCAAGCTATACGGGGTTTCACCCTTGGAGGTCCTTTGAGTTTTCCTATATGCCCATAGGGTTCCGGGAATTTCTTCTACCCACCTAGCCTTGTGCCAATCCAACCTTGCTTTCAAGTTTTTTATCAAGGTTTGATTAGTTTTTTCTACTTGACCGTTGGCTTGAGGATAACCCACAGATGCAAAGCGATGCTTTATCTCCCAGTGATCACACCATTTCTCCAAGTATTGGCTTGTAAACTGGAGTCCGTTGTCACTAATTAGGTATCGGGGTATACCAAAGCGGCATATTATGTGCCTCCATAGGAAGTTAATGACTGCTCCAGAGGTGACTCGAGCTAAGGGTTCTGCTTTCACCCATTTAGTAAAGTAGTCCACGGCTAGTAACAAGTACTTTTTCTGGCCTGCATTGGGGATCAGGGGTCCTACTATGTCGATTCCCCACTTTGCGAAGGGGCAAGGGTTCGATCCTGATACCCAAGGCACTGCAGGTTGATGGATTATGCGGGCAAAAATTTGGCATGCTTTGCATCGCTTAGCATGCTATTGGCAGTCTCGGTCCATCGTTTGCCAGTAGTAGCCTTGACGGATGATGCGTCCGATCATGCTTTCTCCCCCCGTGTGGCTCCCGCAAGTTCTTTCGTGAATTTCTCTAATCACATGTTCCGCTTCCCCCTAATTTAGGCATCTAGCGTGGGGTGAGAATAAGATTGCCGAAAGAGGATACCTTTGTGAAAGAAGCCGTTCGTCGGGCCATTGTTTGTTGTTCAGTTTTATTTATGGTATATTCTTCCGGGTGCTCTAGGTAAGCTAAGATTGGATTCATCCATTCGTCCTTGGCCGAGCTTATTGTGGTGTTTACTTCCTCGATTTCAAATTTCTCTGATTTCGTGGCCTAGAGAAGAGTAATACGACGGGTGTGTATCGTAGAAGTCTGAGAGGCTATTTTAGACAAAGCGTCCGCTTCTTGGTTATCGAAGCGGGGAATTTGGATGATCTCACATCTTTGGAACAAAGCGTTTCTTCGATGGACATCTTGTAAATAGCTACGCATTCTTTCTTCTTTAGCCTCGTGGGTACCGTTAACTTGTTGTACGATCAGCTAAGAATCACTATGGATTACTAACTTTCTGATTCCCTCATCTTGGGCCAATCTCATTCCTATCAATAAGGCTTCATATTCTGCTTTATTGTTGGATAAGGGATAATCGAGCCTAACGCCAAAGTACAGGGTTTCATCCTCTACTTCAGTGTTAGACAGGACTACCCCTGCCCCACCATGGGTGGCGGTAGCGGATCCATCGCCGAGCATGTGCCACATGGGCGGGTTTTGAATGACATATATACCTGTCATTTCCATGATGAAACCTGCTAGTACCTGAGCTTTGATTGAGGGTCTGGGGGCATAGGAGATGTCGTACTCGGTGAGTTCAATTGCTCATTTTATCAACCGATTTGAAGTCTCAGGCTTGTTGAGAATGGTTCGCAGAGGGTATTTAGTCAGCACTGTGAATGGGTGTGAAAGGAAATAAGGGCGTAGCTTTCGTGCCGTTGTAACAAGAGCTAATTCTAATTTTTTGGTTTGAGCATACCTTCCTTCTACTCCTTGTAGCATTTTGTTGACATAGTATACATGGCGTTGTTCCCTATCATGTTGCTTGACCACCACAACACTCACGACTTCCTCTCCAACTGCTAAGTATATAAATAACTCCTCTTGAGGTGTCAGTTTTACTAGCAGTGGAGGATGGATTAAGTAGCTTTTCAATTCTACGAGGGCGTCTTTGCACTGTTCGGTCCATTGGAAGTCTTTAACATTTCTTAGGACCTTGAAGAAAGGTAATCCTTTGTCGGCCAATTTGGAAATGAACCTGCTCAAAGACGCCATTCTCCCTGTTAACTTTTGAACATCTTTGATAGTTCTGGGAGAGGGCATATTGATGACTGCCTTGTCCTTCTCGGGATTTATTTCTATCCTTTTTTCCGTGACCATGAATCCTAAGAACTTTCCCCCTTTGATGCCAAATGAGCATTTCCGAGGATTAATCTTCATTCCAAATTGGCCCATGATTGCTAATGCCTTCCAGAGGTCCTCGGGGTGATCTTCCGCTCAGGGACTTCTAATGATCATGTCATTGACGTATATCTCCATTGATTTCCTGAGTAGGCCCGCAAACATAAGGTTTACCAGGTGTTGGTATGTGGCTCATGCATTTTTTTAGGCCAAATGGCATCACCAGATAACAAAAGGTACCTACCTCAGTGATGAAGTTTTGTCTTGATCTAGGGTAGCCATGGGGATTTGATTATACCCTTGGTCTCCGTCCATGGTGGATAATAAGGCACATCCTGCCGTGGAGTCCACTAACTGATCTATGCTGGGGAGGGGATAGCAGTCCTTGGGGCAAGCATCATCTATATTGGTGAAATCAACGCACATTCGCCACCTTCCCCCGGTTTTAGGAACGAGGACCACATTGGCTAACCATTCCGGATATCAAACTTCTCAAATATGTTGTAGGTTAAGCAATCGATGAATTTCGGATCGGATGATTTTGTTTCTGTCAGGGTCCATGTTTCTCCTTTTCTGTTGTATATGCGTAGCTTCTGCCTTGACATTCAGGAAGGTTGACAGACCCGATCACTTATTCTTCTCGGGGGTCCGCCTTCCCAAGCGAAGAGATGGTTGAATTGTTTGAGCATGGAGACTACTCTATTTTCTATTTCTGAACCCATCTCCGTTCCTACTTTGATTGTCTTTGTAGGATCTCCTTCTACTATTTCGATCATCTTTAGTTTCTCAACCGGTTGTACCTTTGATTCTTCATCCACCTTATGCTTTTTGGCGGGTGTGGCGATATCCCTGTTGTTTTCGGAAGGTGTATCATTCATACAACATTCTCTGACTTTGACTTGACTACCTCTAACTTCCCCTATGGCCGAAGGTGTGGGGAACTTTATTTTTAGATGAAGAGTAGAGGCGATGGCCTCGAAAATTCGTACATGCGGTCGTCCGCATATGGCATTGTATGTCCGAGAGGATGCCTCCACCACCCCAAAAGTTGGTGGGCTCCGTTCGTCTCATGGCGCATTTTCCCCAGGACATAGGCAGGGTGATCGTTCCCAGAGTGCGACATGCCTCTCCCGAAAAACCTACCAGAGGGATTTTGGCCACTTATAAGTGTTCCTTCTTTAATCCCATTGCTAGGTAGGTTGGCAGGAAAAGAACGTCCACCGAACTTCTGGTATCAATAAAGATACACTGGACCTCAATACCAAAGATAGTGGCTTCGATGACCAGCGGATCCTCGTGAGGATACACTATGCCTTTTAAATCCTCTGGCCCGAAGGGAATAGTGGGCAACTTTGTTCCTTGTATTGAACATACAGGCGGTCTTGTTCTACACGTCGGGCTTCTTTTAAATATTTCTTCTTCTTTCTGGGGGGCCATACGGAGACATCTTCTCATTCGATCATGTTTATCGTTCTGCCTGATGGGGGATTGCCTTTCCTTCTCAGGTCCCTCGGATCGAATCCTCTTCCAGACATTTGACTTGGGTGCCTCTTGATTGTTTTCTTATAAGTAGTTCGCCAAGCATCCAACACTAAGTAACCGATGTATCTCGTTCGTCAAGGTAGTACAAACAGTTGTATCGTGCCCGTATGCTTTATGGTATTTACAAAATTTGCCCGTATCGTTCTTTTTGTAGGGCCTTCTAACATGCCGTGGCCATTGCAAGTCGGTACTTCCCCTCATCACATTGAGCACTTCTGCAGGGGTTATCGTCAAAGGGGGTAGTGGTGCGGGTTGAAGGTGTCGTTTCACCGTATTCCCTTCATCTCTACGTCTGGGGGGGGTACTTTTCCTTCTTTAGCTTTGTCATGTGATCTTTTTTCGTGCTCTTGATCATTATTCTCTGACGTTATCTTAGAATTTCAGCTTCTTCCATGATGATATAGATCTCGGCCTTGTGCATAAGTTCGTTCATATCCTTGACTTGGTTACCCATAAGGAATCTGAAGAAGTCCCACGTTCTGAGCCCTTGGGTTAGAATATCCGCCATGATCGAAGGATTTTCATTTGGCACGTCTAAGGCTTCGTCCGAGAAGCGCTTCATATAATCCCTGAGGGACTCATCTTTCTTTTGTTTAATCGTGAAAAAGGTGACTAGCAGATTTTGGATATCTCCTATTACAGGCAAACTGTCGCACGAATAAGCATGCCAATTGATCAAAGTGAGAAATCGTACCGGGGAGTAGCTGAGAGAACCATGCTTGAGCCCTGTCTGCGAGGGTAGTTCGAAACATTCGGCATAGGACGAGATCGGGCACCGATGCTAAATCTATAGTAGCTATATATTAATGAATGTGATCATGTGGATCTCTTCCGTCCTTGTCTCTTGTGTACAATGGTAGATTGCTAGGTCTCATCCCCGAGGGTACCAGGGCTTGAGCAATTTTCGGGACAAAATGAGACTTGTGGTACATAAGTTCGTCCCCATGAGTTATGTTTTTCTTTATGTCCCTCATTTCTCTGCGCAGGCTATTAACCATGTCCCATAGGGAGTCATCTACTCCAGCGGGTGTGGGGGGTAGTTGGCGGTTCCGAAGGTATAAAGACCTTGCTTCTCCGTAGTTACGTGGGCCTCTCCCGCTATTATCTTCAAAGGGGGTCCTAGGTTCTCAATTTTGTGAGTGGGTATCGTAGCGCCTATAATTTCGCGAGAAGTTGGGATCCGGACGGGAGTCATACCCCTCGGAGTCATAACGTTCCCTATGGAGGATTGAAGGAGGATCCTCGGAGGGATATGCCGCTTCCTGCCTATTTCTCCAGGTAGCCCCCTCTACAAGGCGTTCGAATACGGATCAGGATATATTTATAAAGTCCCTTCTTTCTGTTGGGGGAGAGAATTAGGGTCCCGAGGGCTCTTTATACACAGGTTTCGAGCAATCCGGTGTGTTGCTCTGAGAGGTAGAATTATTCATGACTTGTATGAGGAGATTTTTTTTTCAAACGTACTCGAAGGCGATGTTATGGTTGTTAATCCTAAAAAATAAATAAGGGATTATATGAAGGATTAACCCTAGGGATTAATCCCAAAGACGATACTATCGTCACTCTCGTATGTCGCATACCTTGCTATGGTATGACGTGGCACCCGAAGAGATAATAGAATCCCTCTGAACTCACATATCCTACTAGGGTACGACGTGACACCCGAGTGGACACCCAAGCGTCCCTTGGAAAGTCAAGATGAATAAAAATAAGATATCAACGTGGCATCGGAAAAAGAGTAAACCCCGATGGATCCACGCGACTCGGATATCCATCACTGCGCCAAGAGGGACCACTATATGAAAATACTTCCTTGCTGAACACTCCCAAAGCCCTCAGAATCATTATCCCGAAGGCCAAAATTCACAAAACAACGTCCTACTCAAAGCACCAACCACTAAACTCCCTTACTCCGAAGGCACCAACCAAGGAGGTCATTCAACCAAGACCAGAAAGCCCTCGGAGAATGATTCCCGAAGGAGCCACTACTCTCACGATAGCAGGAAACGCTCGGAATCCCTACTACGGGGATCCATACGCAAGAATACCGCCTTACATGCACATTGATGCCCTCGGAGCCCACCTTACAAGCCTGGCGAGACAAATTTGCCCCTCGGAAAATCTTACTAAAGAAGTCAATAAAGAAATAGCTGTCCCCGGAACAGAAAACTCCTCGGACACCCACTTCACTTCAACTAGTGAACCTCCTCGTGAAATTTAGCCCCTCGGAGAAAAGAAAACAGAAGATTCCGCCTATCAAAGGGAAGAAAACAGAAGAAGTAACCCCTCGGAACTCCCCGTAGCCCTCGGACAAGATAATGATCAGCCTAGTCAGCACCTTGTCAACAAGATATACCTTATCTTATAGAAGGACACTTGTAATACATGCAACATTACACTTGTACCACATGCATGGTGACACATACTCCTCCCATACCTATATAAGGGAAAAGGAGAAAAAAGGAGAAGGGAGATACAAAAACTCACCCAAAAAAGCATAAAATCATATTTGTGCTCCTCGGAGTAAGGAATTCAGTGAATAAAGGAAGGATATTTTCGTAATTTTCCTCAAATAGTCATTTACTTTCTTTGAACCACGGATAACGGCGTTCCGAACTTCTAAATAAATCAATTAATCGGGTATTATTCCAAACCTGTTAACAAAATGGCGCCGTCTGTGGGAACGCCATAGAAGTTGTCCTCGAGCGTGTTCAAGAAAGCAAATCCACTATGGAAAATTTGTTTTACAGCGAAAATTATCCGCCCCATTCGGATAATTCGTAGGAAACTGTAGCGAATCGCCGTTCCGATGAAAGGGACTTCATCAATGTTCCCCGATCTGTTTATGAAAGATTAGTGGAAGTTACCACTCGAGTTAATCACCGAGAATTCGAATCTCCCCTGGAAACCGTCCCAGGATCTCCGAACCAAGGAAATCACCCCTCGGAACAAGGCGAAGTTTATGCAAGAAGGGCACAATGCCCTACACCAATCTCATGGTACCAGGAAACTCCTCGGAGGACGCCAAGGCGTTATGATTATCTGGAAACTCTGAGGATAATCCAGAGGGAAGAGAGGTCTCTCCCCGTATATCGCCCCTCCTCTATTATCACTCCCAACGGAGAACCAACCTTATGGGGAATCCTTGAAGATCTACGAAAAGAAGTAGGAGATCTCAAGAGGACTGTAGGGCCCAAGGAAGATCCGACGTTTAAGATATCTCCCTTCATTCCTGAAATAGCATCTGCTCCGATTCCTTCAGGAATGCGGCCTATTAATGTACCATTATATACAGGAGAAGCTGATGGGAGAGATCCGCAAGATCATATACACCAATATTTGGCAGGAATGGACCTATCGTCCGCCCCGGACTACGTCCTATGCCGAGTGTTCCCTGTTACCCTCGGAGGACGAGCCCAATCTTGGTTTACCCATCTCCCTCCCAATTCAGTGGCCAACTTTGACCGGTTGGCTCACCTGTTTGTACGCCATTTCGCCTGTAACCGGAGATATCCCAAATCGGCCACTCATCTTTTTACTATTAAGATACGCAAGGATGAATCTCTTCGGGAATATATAAAACGCTTCACGGATGAAGCACTGGATGTTCCGAATGTCAGCCCGACTATTATGGCTGACATTCTGACACAAGGGCTCCGAGCGGGAGAATTCTTCCGATACCTGATGGGGAATCATGTCACGGACATGAATGAACTTATGCAACAAGCTGAAACTCATATTCTTATGGAAGAAGCCGATCACACAAAGAGAGGGTTGGAGAAGGATGACAATGAACGTCACGAGCAGGCTGAAAAGGAAACTAAAACCAAAGAGAAGGGCAAAGAAGGGAAACCACCCCCTCGGAAGGACGATGGGGAGACGGTCAAGAAATTCCTTAAACCTGTGCCCCTTCTTCCGATGACTCTAGCTCCCGTGGAAATACTCAACGTGATGCGGGGCAACGAAGAAGTGCGCTGGCCCCGGCCCGCCAAACTTCCCAACAAAGATAAGGATACGGGTAAGTACTGTAAATTCCACAAAACTTATGGACATACCACCGAGGAATGTACTACCCTGCGGAGAGAAATACTTCGCCTTCTGGAAGCAGGATATCTGCATAACTACCTAAAAAGAAACAATCCCGAAGAGCCCAAAGCACATGTATGGAAAAGGCCCCGAGGAGGACCTGATGAGGAAAAGGATACTCTCCACCAGCAGTCACGAGAACAAACCGCGGAACATCGGAGGAGGTCCCAAGAAGAGACCAGGAAGCGTCAAAGATCCCCCCGAGAGAGAACCGTTGCGTCTCCGTGGCGATCACGGGACAAGACCGCAGGGTATCGGAACCTACCTCCCCCTCCCGACACGTACGAGGTCAACCCCTCCTCGGGACGGACGATCAACATGATAGAGGGAGGAGACATTTCCAGAATACCCCAGGGTAAGAAGACAAAATATCTCAAAGAAGCCAGACGAGTGGGACAAGGGCTCCCAGTATGCTCCGCCCAAGGGGCTAGGTTACCAAATATCACTTTTGGACCCGAAGACCTGAAAGGTGTAGTCTACCCCCACGAAGACCCTTTGGTAATTGAAGCTACCATCTATGGATTTGAGATCCAGCGTATCCTCATAGATACGGGCAGCTCCGTGGATGTCTTG
The DNA here is from genome assembly GCA_948329865.1 of Linaria vulgaris. NCBI lineage: Eukaryota > Viridiplantae > Streptophyta > Magnoliopsida > Lamiales > Plantaginaceae > Linaria > Linaria vulgaris. Next base: position 84,648,165 of record OX415253.1, read on the forward strand.
TTTTTTCCCACCTATCTAGCCATGGGATTGAAGAAGGAGCAACTGGAAGTGGCTGAAGTCCCTCTAGTAGGCTTCTCTGGCGAAGCCTGTAACACCCTCGGAACTGTGACCCTGCCAATGTCGTGGGGAGAGGGAGCCCTACGAAGAACGGAACACACCAAATTTTGGGTGGTGGAGGCTTCGTCAAGGACATACAACGCTATATGCGGCAGACCCTCCATTCGGTCATTCGAAGCGATCCCCTCTACCCTCCACCTTAAGGTAAAATTTCCTACCTTGGCAGGCATCGGAGAAGTTCGGGGCAATCAAGCTAGAGCCAGAGAATGCCGAATGAATGCCCTACTTCCCGAAGAAGACGAAAACCCCTCGGATAGTGGCAAAAAACGGAAAGTAGAAGAAACCCGAGTCCAACCCATTGAAGAGCTTAAGATGGTAGAACTCGTGGAAGGAAATTCCGCTAGAGCGATCAAGATGGGCACTAATATGGAACCTGAATTGGAGACCCAATTGGTATCTGTTCTAAAGGAATTTTGTCATCTTTTCGCATGGGAAGGAGCCCCCCCCGGACGAATCAGTAATAAGGTATGCCAACACTTCCTTAATGTAAAACCGGGGGCCAAACCCATTCAACAAAAGAAGAGAAGAATGGGACCCGAACGCAACAAGATTATTCGGTCAGAAATTCAACGGCTTCTCAGCCTACGACAAATCCGAGAAGTCGTATATCCTGAGTGGCTGGCCAACGTGGTCCTGGTCCCTAAGTCAGGAGGAAGATGGAGAATGTGCGTTGACTTTACCGATCTCAATGATGCTTGCCCAAAGGACTGCTATCCCTTGCCAAGCATAGACCAATTGGTCGACTCTACTGCTGGTTGCGCACTCCTGTCGACTCTAGATGGGGACCAAGGATACAACCAGATCCCGATGGCATTCTCGGACCAGGACAAAACCAGCTTCATTACGGACGCAGGTACTTTTTGCTATCTAGTCATGCCCTTCGGACTTAAGAACGCAGGAGCTACATACCAACGATTGGTGAATCTCATGTTTGCGGGACTCATCGGAAAAACTGTGGAAGTATATGTAGACGACACAGTCGTCAAAAGTCGCTCCCCGAAAGATCATCCCGAAGATTTGCGGAAAGCGTTGGTTATCATGGATCGCTTTGGGATGAAGGTAAACCCTCGGAAATGCTCCCTTGGTATCCGAGGAGGCAAATTTTTGGGATTCATGGTCACTGAGAAGGGAATAGAAGTTAACCCCGAGAAAGCTGAAGCAATTATTGGGCTACCAACCCCGAAATCCATAAAGGACGTGCAGAAACTGACTGGGCGAATGACCTCCCTCAGCCGATTTGTCTCCAAATCAGCAGAGAAAGGACTTCCGTTTTTTAAAATCCTTCGGAATATCAAAGAATTTCAATGGACCCCACGATGTGAAGAAGCTCTCCAGGAATTGAAAAACTATATGGTAAGACCACCCTTGCTGGTCAAACCGTCACCCCAGGAAGAGCTCTTCGTGTACCTATCCGTAGGAGAGGAGGCTATCGGAGCGGCATTGGTCAAATAGCACGATGGGGAACATCATCCGGTCTACTACGTTAGTAAAACTCTCCTCGGAGCGGAAACCAGGTACACTCTGATAGAAAAACTTGTACTCACTTTGGTTACCACGGCGCGTAAATTGCGCCCATATTTTCTCTCCCACCCGATCACTGTCCTGACTAAGCACCCTCTACGAGCAATTCTCAACAAACCTGAGACCTCGGGGAGGCTGATAAAATGGGTCGTCGAGCTAACGGAGTATGATATCTCCTATGCCCCGAGACCTTCCATTAAGGCCCAGGTGCTAGCAGACTTTGTAGTAGAACTTGCGGGAATCGGAGTAGAAAGGAAAGAACCTCTGTGGTGCGTCTACGTGGACGGTTCCTCCGTAAATACGCATGGCGGAGCCGGAGTAATCCTGATCAACACGGAAGCCGAAGAGGAGGCGCTACATTTCGCGGTTAGAATTGACTACCCCGTATCCAACAATGACGCTGAATATGAAGCCCTCCTTATCGGAATGAGGCTTGCTCGGGAAGGCGGAATACGAAGAGTCCGCCTGCATAGCGACTCTCAGTTAGTTGTGCAGCAAGTTCAAGGCACATATGAAGCCAAAGAAGAAAGAATGCAGAGTTATCTCCGAGTAGTCCATCGGGCCAAGGCATGGTTCGAGGAGTATCAGTTAGTGCAGATTCCCCGAGGGAATAACCAAGAAGCTGATGCCTTGTCCAAAATGGCTGCACAATTGACCACCATTCGTACCCGGAAAATCACTCTGTTACACATGAGCGAATCAGAGAGGACTGAACCTGAAGAGGTAAGTGTCACCATGACAAATCCTCCGATAAACTGGACAACACCCATTAAAGCATACCTACAAGATCCTGAAGGATACTCCGAGGAAAAATCCGTCCAACGAATGATGTCTAAGAAGACTATCCGATATTTCCTCAAAGACGGAATACTATTCCGAAGGACGTACTCCTACCCTCATGCCCGATGTTTAAATGAAGAGGAGGCTCAACATGTTTTGGCAGAAACTCACGAAGGGGTGTGCGGCAGTCATACCAGTGGCGGAAGCATGGTCGGACGAATAATCCGACAGGGTTATTATTGGCCCACGATGGTCAAAGATTGCAAAAACCACGCGGAAAAGTGTAAGTCGTGCCAAGCTTATGCCCCTCGGATTTATGAACCAGCGGCTCCGTGGGAACCCCATCTGACCGCATGTCCTTTCGCTAAATGGGGAATAGACATAGTCGGTCCACTTATTCCCGATGCTGGTCAAAAGAAGTTCTTACTCGTAGCAGTAGACTATTTTACCAAATGGGTAGAGGCGGAGCCCTTAGCGCGAATAACTGCAGGGGCGGTCATTAACTTCTTGTGGAGAAATATTCTGTGCCGTTTTGGAGTCCCTCGGAGCCTAGTAAGTGACAACGGTCTGCAGTTCACGGACCAAGGGTTAGAAAAGTGGTGTGATCATTGGGAAATTAAACACCGTTTTGCTTCGGTGGGATACCCTCAAGCCAACGGACAAGTTGAGAGAACTAATCGCACTCTCCTGAAAAATATGAAGGCCCGACTCGATTGGCACAAAGCCAAATGGGTTGAAGAAATACCCGACATATTATGGGCCTATCGGACCACACGAAATACCGCCACGGGCGAAACCCCTTTCAGCCTATCCTATGGTTGTGAAGCAGTCGTACCCTCCGAAGTTTCAATTGAGAGTTGGCGAGTCAAAGAATATGGAGAAGTGGCCAATAGTGCTAACTTAGCTCTGGCCCTTGATCTCTTAGAAGAGAGGAGAATCCGAGCAGCCATTCGGAACGAGGAATACAAAGCTCGGATGGCACGATACTACAATACCAAGGTAAAGCTTCGAACTTTTCAAGTGGGTGATTTAGTGCTAAAACGGGTTGGAGCCTCCAAAAACGTAGGCAAGCTTGAACCCCGATGGGAAGGACCTTACAAGATATCGGGAATTGTCGGACCCGCAACTTATCTACTTGCCAATTCCGAAGGTGCCACTCTGCGTAACACGTGGAATTACTTCAATCTTAGAAAATACTATGCTTAATGTAACATCTTCATTGTTACATAAATAAAACTGTTTGTTCATAAGTGGATGGTTACGATACGTTCGAATCCGATAGGGTACATATGGTTGCAAAACAAAAGTGATAGCCTTACATAGGAAATCATTACAAGCAACCTAACCCCTAGGAGCCATCTACTATAGATAAACAGCCCTCGGACCCCAAAAGACCACCTACTACAAGTTGAATACCACCTACTACAAACTACTCCTCTCGCAAAGGACGCTTTCCTTCTCGGATAAGGCGACGACGCTGCTCCTCGGATAAGGTTAGTGGATCTGCCAATGAAACGCCCTCGGAAACCACGGGACTATCTTCGGGAAAGATGGGATGAAGATTAAGCTCGGGAATAATTAAGTTCCCAGGACGCTCTAGCAATGATTGAACCGCATCCGTACCAAGTCGGTACCCGATGCGGACCAGATCGCGCATCTCCTTTTGCAAGGCCTCCTTCAAAGTTGAAGGACCCGCGATATCCAAAACAGCTTGGACCCGAGCCACCACTAAAGCAACATCGTGAGCGCGAGTAATCTCTAGCACCCGATGAGTTTCCGTATCCCGTTCCCGAATCATCTGTAATAATTGCTCATCGGAGTGACGAAGTTGACTCTTCAACTCCTCCAAACTCGCTTGAAAACTCGTCACCCGGGTCCTCTCTAGCATTAACTGGCGCTCCACCTCCCAAGACTTATCCCTCTCAATCTGAAGGACCATCTCGTGAATCGCTTTAGCAGCTTCATGCTCCTCTTGCAAACGGGAAATTTCCGTCTGAGCTTCCAACAAACCATGCTCTAACTCATCCCGACGACGATATACCAGACCAGGATCTGAAGAGGAACACCCCCGAGATCCGATGGCGTCTAGCACCATATAAATCTGGATGAAGATGAATGGATCACTACTGGAAAAGTAAAAAGTAAGTAACCAAAATTAACAAATAAAATGGGTATCTACCTCACATAAGTTTTTGCAAACCAAGTCCTGAAGACGAGAGGAAGGAAGGGTCATCATGAGCTCACAATCCGTAACATTCAGTAGACCACTAAGAAAATTTCGGCAAAACCCCGATACCTCCCCGAGGGGAGAAAACCCCGGGTCCGCGCCCGCGGAAGAAGAGCCTACAGGAAGAGGATTCCCTCCGGATAGTGACACGGGTACGCGCTCGGGACCTCCTTCCACAACATTCACGATATCGGAAATCCGAGGAAAGGGTCGTGACACCAAGGGAGGCACGGGATAGTCTATCGGAGAAAGTGCCGTAGTCGGATTTTCGGCCCTGAGAGGGATCACAAAGCTCACTGGGGGAGCTGCCACGGGCGAACCCCCCGATTCCTGCCTCTCCGAAGAGGAGTCAGCCCTCGTAACTGCCACGAAGGTATTGGAAAGGCCTTCTGATGCCCGCCCCATACCATGTAGAGCTCGCCCTAGAAAAACACCATTAAATGGATCTATGGAAAAGGCCGCCATCTCAGCACCTACAAGACAAATATAGAGTATATGATGATCCCGAGGACACATAAGTTGATAAAAGAGAAGTCGACAGATCTTCAGACTTACGAAAATAGAAATTGCCATGAAGAGGATGAATTGGCGAATTCTCTCTCCTTATTCCCTCTTGAAGACCTGCCAGAATAAGAGCCTCAGGACACGCAAGCAGACCGGTAATATCGTACGAGCCAGAAAATAACCCGGAATGACTCAGTTCCTCCCACTCCCGCCCCAACGTCTCGGATAGGGGCGAAACGTATCCCAAGCCCCATCGGATAGGCACTCCCCACGATCGGGCCGAACGACCTTTCGAACGGACGAAGAAAAACCTCCGCCTCCAGTCCCCCCTACGAGAGCGAGGACTGGATGTACCAGTGAAGGCTTTTTCGACGTCCCGATAGGCCAGGCTGAAAAGGGGGACTCCATCCGAGCAAGGCCGAAGGATAAAAATTGCCCCCACCCGATACGGGGATAGGGGAAGGTTAAGGAGCTCGCAGCATAAGAAGTATCCCACTAAAAGGCGATACGAATTGGGTGTTAACTGGCTCGGACAGATTTGCCAATACTGGAAGCGCGATCGAAGAAAAGGATGAAAAAACACCCGTAATCCACAGTGCATTTGATCACAATAGACAGTTAGGAATCCAGGAGGAGGGTCATATGCTCTCTGGTCCGGGGAGGGCACAATCACATCAAAATCATCAAAATTCAGATTGAATTCCGTAAAAAGAGTTACTAGAGACTCTCCATACACAGTACTAACGGCGGAACCAACCCGTCCCCGACCTATTAACTTTGAGGGGCTCAAAGGTATTAAGCTAAATTCAGAACGCTCGTCGGCAAGAGAATACGGTTCTCTACCTAGAAACACATCCCTTATATGGTCCATCCTTCGAGAATCCGTGTACGATGACCTACTCCCCACCCTTGAAGACGAACTTGTCCCAATGATCACTTGATTCTCAACCAACCTATTACGCTGTCCCGGGGAAGAACTCTCCGAGGAGGCACTATAAACCTGGGATCCAGGGCCGACTCGGGCACGACTCCGAGAAGAACTACTTGATGATGTGGACCCCCCATGCCTGCGATGTGGCGGCATCATCTTTAATGGTAAGTTTTCCGTTTACTCTTATACGAAGGTCGAAAATAAAGTATTGAGTACAACTACGAGAATGAAAACAAGTCTTACGAAGGTAGATTTCTAAAAGAAGAAAGTAAGATGATTTATCTGCTAGAGCAAGATAGCTTTTAACGATGAGTATACGTACCATTGTTAACATATTATATGAGATGAATTAATCATATGAAAAAAAGCTGGAACTGTCCCACCCACTCCTACGAGTATGACACGTGCTAATGAGTGTCCTTAATTAGGATAAATAACTCTTAAGCACGCATGTAATTTGACACGTCCTGCTAAGTTATGTACTTAGTCAGCAGATAAAAGATTTTGTCTTTAGCTTATCTTTTTGAAGAGGAGTAAAAAGAATAAGTTTTATATGTAAGCATGCTAATAATTTATTAATATCTCATGCTAATGGACAAATAAGACAAAATAGAAAGGTAAGAATAGGACAAATTGTTCATTCATAAATCCGAGAAGCTCTCGGAAAAATTTACAAAAGCATAAGAAAAGGCTACAAAAGGAGAAAAAATAAAAAAGAAGGGATCCCATTCTAAATCCCTGTACTCGGTGGAGGTGGGGGTGGAGGTGAAATCCTACTTGAACCAGTAGCCCCAAGATCTGACGCGGTCGGAAGAGGAGCAGGGGAGCCTCTAGGTGTCATCACCGCATCATACATCTCGAGAAGATTTTGAACCTGCTCAGGAGACGGCTTGGCAAGCTTCTTGACGTCAAAAAGACTACCAAAGTTCACCCCCGAGGGCACTACTCCACGGGCTACGGTAGCACACTCTAACCATCCCCATAACATATGCCCCAGGGAATCTCGAGCGGACAAAGAAGCACTTTGGCGCTCTACCTCCACTGCTGCGTACCGAACAGCCTCGTCAATTCGGGCATGCACCTCCTCCTGAGGCACCATCTTGGCTATTTTCAGATCCACTAACTCCTTGACCCGAGATTGGAGCTCCTGTTCTCGCTCCAACCACCCCAACTTTTCTTTCTCCAGAGCTTCCACCCGAGCACTGAGAAGCTCCTCAGATTCCCTATTCTCCTTCTCCAAAAGAGTCAATTGGACTCGAACAGCTCCCTCGGACGCCTCCAGCTTGTCGTAAGCCGACTGCATCCTCTGCAAAGTGAGCCGCATCACTTCTTTGGCTCTCTGATCTTCCCTCCAAACGAAGTCGCTGGCCTCCAACTTCGTTCGGAGAACATCTCTCATTGACTCGGCCTCATAGAGTTGGGCCCGGAGAGAAGTCACCTGTCTTTGGAGAGGTTCTAACTCAGACACCTCCCTCGAATGGCGCTGCTCTACTGCAGTGAGGACCTCTCGAGTCTTCTTGGACTGCATAACAAGAAAAGAAACATAAGAAAAAATACAGGGGTATTATTTAAAAATAAAACGATTAGAGGATTAATACTTACAATTGTTTCCATCCAGACCATGCTGGCCCGCAAAAACTGATAACCTTCCGCGGGTGCAGCAAGAGAAGATCCGAAGAAATGAAGGATCTCATGGTATGCCTCCCCTACAGTCGAAGGCTCCTTCTCAGGCACTTGAGATGAAAAATTCCCCTCGGAAGCTGACCTCCGCAGAGGAACCCTCTTCGGGAGGTCTCCTATCGGAGAAGGAATAGCCGTAGCAGGAGTCGTGGCCACTGCTTCCGTTGTAATCACTTCCGGAACTTTTGTAGTGGTCGAGGGACCCTCCCCCCGGAGCAGGGTATCCCACACTTCCTTCTTTGCCTCAAAATCCTTCAGTAGATCCGTAGGACCTTGGCCGAGCCCCTCGGATGGCTTCTCCGAGTCCGGTTGAAGTAGTTGAGCGAACAGATCCGCGCCCAGAAACATGGGAGCCTTCCCCTTATCAACCTCTACAAGAGCAAGGTAAGCAGTTAAAATAATAAAAACGAAATTCGAATAATGAATCAATATAAATAAGATATTAAAGTCAAGAAAGCGGAGAAGGATAAGAAGCTTACGAGGGCGAAGGGGAGAAGGATCCGGAATAGCAGGCGAAGGATCCCGAGAGGAGACCAAGATGACATTTGGCCCCGGAGATGAAAATTCTTCCTCCTCGGCTATCGGAGATTGCACCCCCTGCGAACTCCTCGGAAGATTGCTAGTATTGGACTCGGAAGAAGGCATCAAGATCATTGCCGACCTAGGGTCCACCTGTCGCAACGGAGCAACATCCAGACATATGCCATCGGCATATAGAGAGGGACGTGGGATATTCTCGTATACACCCTCGACTCTCGCGTCCATCCCTGCTTCCTCGGACTGCGCCTCCGCCTCCTCGTGACCTTCCTCCTCGTGATCTCCCCCCCCCCCCCCCGTGACCTCCCCCCTCGGAAGCCTCGCTGTGTCCACCTAGAACCACCTCTTCAGAACCAGGTACCAGATAGTACCTCGCCATAACCTCCTCTGCACCACACAAAAACGTATTAGTACGGGTGACAGAAAAATAAGGAAGACTACTTAAAGAAATAGATATAGAGTAAAAGAAATATGCGAATAAAGAAGAGGAAACTTACTGAAAGCCGCCATGTACATACTCGGAACAAAAAGCGGCTTCTTCATGTTGTCATTGACCCCTACCACAAAGTGAAGCCCAGCCCTCCCAAATAGCCATTGAAAGTCTTCCGACTCCATTAGCGCATGCTGGGCAATCACTGGGGAGAGCACCATATCCTCAGCCAAAGTGTGAATTGGAGTCACACCCTCCCCCCACTTGTAGGGCACATCCCACTTCCCTCGGACGGGCTTCACGTAAAAGAATTTGTCCTTCCAAATGCCGTGCGAGCTTATCGTCACGCCCAAAATCCTCTTTGAAGAATTAGCCGAGTGATCCCGATGGTGAACGTGATAAAAGGGATATCCCCCGGGTGACACTCCCACATCAAAAATAGACAGAAAATGGTCCACGTTGCACTCGTACCCCTTAACCATACACCAGAACACGTAAATGCAAAGGGCAGCATAACCATTGGGGACCAACTGACTCGGACAAATCTTGCAAGTCTTGAAGACTTCGCAGAAAAAAGATGGCATAAACGAGCGCCACCCGTAATTCACTTGCGCAAAGTACACGGTAAGCATACCTGCGGGGGGATAGCACGCCCTTTGGTCTTCCGAAGGAATATGAATAGTCGCATTCATCATTGTAGTCCCCGTAGCTTCAAATAAATCCATGACCTGCTCATAGGTCACCACGGATCGGACATTCTCAATTTTAGAGAAGTCACGGAGAGGGGGTTTCTTCGATTTAGAAACCCTAGCCTTTTTTGCGGTGGCGGCACCACTCCCTTCGGCGACAGCCGCCCTTTTCCTACGAGTAGCGGCAGCAGGTCCCACGAGGGGAACGGTAGTCGCGACGGGAACAGGAGCATCCACAGAAACAGCAGCGGCAGAGGACATGTTGACAGAGGAAGCCATCTACTTTTTGGGATGGAGAGAGATTTTTACGAGTTGGGTAAGAAAGAATAAAAAATTGAGAAGAATTAAAGTCACTCTTTTCTGCTTAAGAAAAATTGGAGAAGATTGAAGATTTGGAAGCTTGAAAATTGAAAGATTTTGCGAAGAGAATGGGGAAAAAGAGTACGGACGGGTATATTTATAAGTAGACCGCCATTAAAGACGTGCCCCGTTTCTCACGCCCCACGTCTCCACTCAGGAAGCGACGTGTCAATCCACGCGCTAGCCGTTACTGCAAGTTAATGGACGGACGAATGAATGACATTTAAGACATCTAACGGCTAGAAAGAGCCGTTATAAAAACAACTTTTCATCTGAACCGCTACTTCCCAAGAACATAACGGTAATTTTACTTCACGGTATTTTAAGTGTATACTTATATACATATAATACCCTCGTAAATCATAAAAAAGAACGGAAAAACTCCCATCCCCTCGGAAAAATCACCAAAAATAAAGAAAAAACCCCTTTTGCCGTATTAAGGCCACGAAATAAAATTTCACTCGCCTCTACGAGAGCAATTGAAATTTGGGGGGGCTAGTGTTAATCCTAAAAAATAAATAAGGGATTATATGAAAGATTAACCCTAGGGATTAATCCCAAAGACGATACTATCGTCACTCTCGTATGTCGCATACATTGCTATGGTATGACGTGGCACCCGAAGAGATAATAGAATCCCTCTGAACTCACATATCCTACTAGGGTACGACGTGACACCCGAGTGGACACCCAAGCGTCCCTTGGAAAGTCAAGATGAATAAAAATAAGATATCAACGTGGCATCGGAAAAAGAGTAAACCCCGATGGATCCACGCGACTCGGATATCCATCACTGCGCCAAGAGGGACCACTATATGAAAATACTTCCTTGCTGAACACTCCCAAAGCCCTCGGAATCATTATCCCGAAGGCCAAAATTCACAAAACAACGTCCTACTCAAAGCACCAACCACTAAACTCCCTTACTCCGAAGGCACCAACCAAGGAGGTCATTCAACCAAGACCAGAAAGCCCTCGGAGAATGATTCCCGAAGGAGCCACTACTCTCACGATAGCAGGAAACGCTCGGAATCCCTACTACGGGGATCCATACGCAAGAATACCGCCTTACATGCACATTGATGCCCTCGGAGCCCACCTTACAAGCCTGGCGAGACAAATTTGCCCCTCGGAAAATCTTACTAAAGAAGTCAATAAAGAAATAGCTGTCCCCGGAACAGAAAACTCCTCGGACACCCACTTCACTTCAACTAGTGAACCTCCTCGTGAAATTTAGCCCCTCGGAGAAAAGAAAACAGAAGATTCCGCCTATCAAAGGGAAGAAAACAGAAGAAGTAACCCCTCGGAACTCCCCGTAGCCCTCGGACAAGATAATGATCAGCCTAGTCAGCACCTTGTCAACAAGATATACCTTATCTTATAGAAGGACACTTGTAATACATGCAACATTACACTTGTACCACATGCATGGTGACACATACTCCTCCCATACCTATATAAGGGAAAAGGAGAAAAAAGGAGAAGGGAGATACAAAAACTCACCCAAAAAAGCATAAAATCATATTTGTGCTCCTCGGAGTAAGGAATTCAGTGAATAAAGGAAGGATATTTTCGTAATTTTCCTCAAATAGTCATTTACTTTCTTTGAACCACGGATAACGGCGTTCCGAACTTCTAAATAAATCAATTAATCGGGTATTATTCCAAACCTGTTAACAATGGTGTTCCCACATATGGCGCCATTTTGTTAACAGTGTTTATTGTTTGAGAATTTTGGGGGATGGGTAACGACGCCTTGCCCAGGTTTGAAGAGAATCTAGCCACTTATTATCCTCCCTCATTCTTCTTCTTTAGTTCCAAAAAAAGATATCTCATTCTTTGAATCATGTCCCCTTTTTATAGGGGCTAGTATTCATACAAGTGGGGTTTTTTTCTGGGGACAGATGTCCGATGCTTGGGGGATGAATGTTGAATGTTGATTTCTAGCATTGACAACTGTCTCCGAGGATGCTGACATAGCTTCCAGATGTGTCCTTTATCGGGCATAGTTGGACATGTGTCTCCATTATGCTGAGTTGATTTTGTTGGCGGTCTAATCGTTTCAAGAAGATAAGATCATGACGTATATCATTCCTTTTGTCTGATACTATGCTTCTGATAGGTGAAGAGAGAAGAAGATTTCTCCGAGAGAGTATATTTCCCGATACCCTGTTTCAATATATTTTCTTTGGGATTATGAGTCACGAGGGAGTAGGTCTCGGGTGATAAGGTAAGTGCGAGAGTATTGTATCTATAGGGGGTATTAGTGAGGCTATTTAAAGCTCTCGATACCTCGCGCGGGATTTGTACTATGTGGAATACTTATCATGAGAGATAGAACAACGTATATCCAATATCGAAAGAACATTTAAATCAGCCGATATCGGGGTGACCTCCGTGATGCTTAGGAGGCATCGTGGAGTGAGTACGAGGCTTTTGAAAAAAGCCTATTGTTAACAAAATGTTTTGCACTTTTCGATTCAAAAGCCTATTGTTAACAAAATGTTTTGCACTTTTCGAGAAAATACCCAGTTTGATCAATGTATAACAACACACGTCTCAGGTTTATACAAAAGAGGATTGATGAAATAATTAAATGAAAAGGAAAGAATAGGAGCAAATGCTAATTGGTTTAGGGGTTGTTTGGAAGAAAGGAAAAGAATTGCGTGCTTATTCTGTCAAGTTAATATAAGGTTCCATTTGTGTCTGCTTGTATTCCTTTCTTTTCGGGCAATTCTTCGTCTTTCATCTTTAGTGTTAATAGTTAATATGTAGAGGAACAAAGATAATATTTTTAAGATATTCTTGAATGAAAATGCTTCTGATGGCAAATTGCCTGTTTGGCTAATAATGTTATGGCCAATAAAATATTCCTCTTTGATTATGAATTTTGTTAGGGATAATTGCAATAATACTCCTTAAAGTTTGATTATATTACAAAAGAATAAAGAAGAGAAAATGTACTTGAAATACTATGAACCGAATTATTTTTGTTACAACCAAAAACAAAAAAACTCAAAGAGACACAATTCAAACCTAAAATTCACTGTAGAATAAAAGTAGGGTGGGCAGGCTACTAAAAATAAAGTATTATTCATGCACCTATGTAAGATTCTAAATACTTCTAATCTCTAACACTTTTGTCCCTTTTCTAATTAAAATATTTATGTCATCAAGCATAATGCGTCATCCTATCTTTTTAAACAATAACGTTAATTTGTACGTAGTCATGTAGTTTTATTTACCATACAGTCTATCTATTTTATTTTAAACTTTCACTGCTTTTAATTATTTCATTTACTCATTACCTTGCATGTATATTATATTTTAATGAGTTCATGGATATTTTCTTGCTATCACAATTCCAACAAAACATAAGTTAATAGTTATCTTTGTTTTATTTCATTGCACAATAAATTTCTTATTGGCCAGATTTGCCATTCAACATCATCATCAATCAGGGTCTTTTTTTCTTTTCTTGTGTAGCTACTAGGTACGTGTATCACGAGTTATTTTTTAACAAAAAATTACATAAATGCGGGCCTGTTAATCATATATGTCGAGAAAAGAATAAAAGAAATTCACGTTTTTCACGTTACCTAGCTGTCACCTATTATTTTATCCTCTTTTTCCATAATTTTTATCTAGTGTTGTGTTCAGTTGTATCAATTGCAGTTATTGTCAACGCGTCTAAAATAATGATGGTAAATATATAATAAAAATGTGGTCACTAAACTTGAGAAATATGCATAACTGCGTTACAGGACTTTTCTCATCCGATCCGTCGTAATAATATGAGATGAAGAAATTGAAATTCGAATTAATATTTCAACCAGTTAAATAAATAATTTGTCCTCAAGCCATTACAAGTTGGGACCAATTTTCAGAACGCCATCTACAAACACAGCCTTAAATTGAGTAAAATAAGTTATAGTAGTTTACCAGTATATATTACAAATATCATTTGATATTATTATGTCCTAACTCCTAACACCTATAGACCTAACATTAACCTTCGATTAATTCATCGAGAAACTTCACAATATGCTCTACGTCGATGGGTAACTAAAATTTACATTTCTAGTGAAATTCATTAAAAAAAAGTTACTTTCATAGTGAATTAATAATATACACAATAGAATCATCCATGTGATGACAGCTTATTGTGCTCCCTCACAAATGTGGACCATGTCATTCCTATGTGTGTATCTCGTATTTCTTTTGTTCCCATGCATGTCAGGATTTTAAAAAAGAAAAGTAATCCATTAATAAATCAGAATTAAATAAACTATTCCTACTTGAATTTGTTATTTAATTATCATTGGTCGCCAAAATAACTATGATTAATTAGAAAATGAGAGCGTTCTTTCTTTATTGTATATATGGGTAAATGACCATGACTCTCAGTTGACCAGTGCACACATTTCTTGAAATTGTCACGAAAAATTATTGCTACTAACCACACGGAAAAGGATTTACAATAATTAGTCAACAATATACAGTTGAATGCTAAGAACTGGCCTTCATCTCTCCACTTGTCATTTCATCTCTCCACTTGTCATTTTATTGCTAACAAAATAAGCATGGTGGGGGTAGCAGATAACAGATAGAATTATGTCTATCTTATCTATATTTTGATCATATTTAAGTATAATTATTATAGAACCATTTCAAGAAGTATATGCATATTTGATATTATGTGCACCTACTATAGATATGTGCAATCTTTGAAGCTTACCTATTATGTTTCTGTAGATTATAGAGATTCTTTTGTAAATACTGAAATTTAAAGAGTAAAGTATGAAATTAAACTAAATTCAAACAAATACATTTTTTTCTTGATTTGTGTAAAAAGAATTGTAGGTAAAAATTACTAAACATGATACTTGGACCTATATGATTCTACAATGCATATTCAGCTCATGCAACTCAGATAATTACCAAGAAATATGTAACTCAGTACAAAAAAGCACAAATAAGTTATACCAAAGTTTCAATCCAATCGTTCATGGCAACTTCTGCGCCTCGCTTTCCTCTAATTGAAGAGTCGTATCTTGAGCATTCGACACAGAATCAGCCAAAAACTCGGATCTTAACTGCATCAACAGCCTGCCAAGATAGTTCAGCCCTTCACCGTCTCGACCTCCGCCCCAGAAAAGATCGTGAGGTGAAGCTTCAACCAGAACAGATCCAGCAGTTGAGAGTAGCATAGAGGTCAAATTTGGATATGTCAAAAATTTACACCTCAATGCCTTGTACATGACATCCGTCTTCACAGATTCCCAGTCGGATCTCACCTGTGTATTTAGCATCCGGAATTAAATCAGTGGATCATCAAAATGCAACAAGATGTACTAAACTGCTAAGTTCCATGTACATCAATTCAAATTATGTCCATAAATTTCAAGAAATTGTGATGAGAAAAAATACAAGGATCTTGTATTCAATTAATAAACACGTGTAAGGTAACTGTAAGCCAAATGTCATACCAGATCTGGTCGTTTTCTTTGTGTTTTCCTTCCTAATCTTGCTGCTTCCTCAGGACTTTTTGCGCTTTTTATGTCTTCCAAGCACTTCTTTGCGACGGGGTCAGCTAGCCCGATAAACTTGTGTGCCTGCACAATCAATAAATTATTAAAAATCTCTATAGAACATTTAATTCAATAGATAGATACTCAGGAAATTGACCAAAAAGGGACCTGGTAGTAGTGTTCGACACTTGGCCATGTATAATAGTCTCCATTCTCATCAGGCATTTGAATTGGGTGCAAGGAGAAATTTGAAAAGGCACCATACGGATCCCATGTTTTATAGAAGAATATAATGCTTGCTTCATATGGGGAAACAGTGGGATCTATTGCAGAAGTTTCATGTATTGATGGAATCACGGGTGTCAAATCAGGAACTGGCTGAAGAAATCCACTTACAAGCATGTCTGGACCGACCTACAGTCCAAGAATCAACATAAGGATGAAGTAAAACAAGTTTGGGGATAAACGATAAACCTAATGACCTAAAAGACTCTTATTAATTAAGATCATAGATATTCTGAAAC
This sequence comes from Linaria vulgaris, assembly GCA_948329865.1. Classification (NCBI taxonomy): domain Eukaryota; kingdom Viridiplantae; phylum Streptophyta; class Magnoliopsida; order Lamiales; family Plantaginaceae; genus Linaria; species Linaria vulgaris. The sequence continues at coordinate 84,663,996 of OX415253.1, forward strand.
GAAAGAAATCATGAGAAGGCTATCTGCGAAACAGAGCATAAATTCCGTGTCATGATCCAGCAGGACATGGCAACAAGCAGCAGTAACGACAGAGCAATGAGGTTAGCACCTCAAAGATGTACTGAAACAGCCATAAAAGGGATTCTTGTAAATCTCATGAAGAACGTTCACAAATCCAATTATAGCCTTATCTCTAGCAACTGAAGTTAATTTGGTTGCTGCGTAACAACTTGAACTTTTCAAATACAGTAATAAACCAAGTAATGGGGGTAAAGGCCAGCTTTTGGTGAATCCATATAGAAGTGAGTTTTAACTTTTAAATAAAGCTCATTAACTTGAATAACTAAGAACCACTCATGAATACTTGTTTTAATGATCAGATTCACTAAAAGTTACGACGGCAGAATTGCAATATACAGATGGAGAGACGCCCCATGATCACGCGCAAATAAATTTCACAAGGATAAGAAATCATAAAGCCCAGCTAACTAAAAACAGGATACGAAAGGAAGATATTCTTAACATGAATCTTGACTGATTAGCAGGGAGGAGATTCTTACAGTTGCTGACAGATAAATGTGGTAGACAACTAATAAGTAATCATAAAAGTATATGCATGTATAAATACGCATATATTTTAAGGTACACGAGCAGGAGTTCTATTGCATTTATAGAGTATAACGGATGTAAAATTGCACACTGAAGCTGCCTGAAATACAAGCAGATAATAAACATCTCCAACCTGCTCATATTGAACATCATTTAATTCCAATGCTTGCGACATCTCCACCATCCCAAGTTCTCCAACAGGTGATGGTGCATTCCTTCCACCAATAATCTTTGGGGCAACAAATGCATGTACCTGCATCAGACAAAGCATGTCTAAGATGAAACTGCAAGAACATACCCCCCCCCCCCCTGCTCATTTTTAGACGACATCACCATAATCTTTGATGTTCCGCCAAATTAATCAAAGAGAAGAGAAAAGAAAAGAAAGGAAAGAAAAGAGGAGTTTCCAAAAGATAAGTTAACTTGAACTGCTTACATTTTGGGGACATAAATTATTGAACAAAAATCATCTTCTTAAATTCGACATTAAGAGTATCACATGTATATGTACATACCTTGTGCACGATCCCAGAAGAAATTGCAGATGCAGCTAAAGTGCCACCGCATTCCCACAACACCGAAAGACACCCACGATCATACAAGTAATCCATTAAAACTCTGGGGTTCAAAATTTCGAACTCAACTACTTCAACACCCTTTGATGCAAGGAGTTTCTGGAAACTCCTTTTTGCACCTCTCTGTGTTGCAACCATAGTGGGGACTTCAGTAACATCCCACAGGTTTGCAACCTCGGGAAGATCAAGGGATTTCGACATTACAATCCGCTGAGGTAAATGTCCACCACCGTGCCTTGCTGTCAGGCGTGGATCTATATTTCAAAGTGGAATTAGAATGTGATTGATAATATTCAGCATCACATCCATCAAAAACTAATAGCCATTAAAGATTCATACTATCTTGGCGTACAGTATTTCCTCCAACAATAACTGCATCACTCCTGCCCCGTAGTTCAAAAACACGGATTCTGGACTTTTTGCTGCTTATCCACGATGCATGTCCACTACTTGCAGCAATTTTCCCTGTTGTAACATGATTACAATAATCAGAGAAAGCACAAGGGTGCTCTATTAATTAAAGGCCCGTGCCTACGAAAATAATGAATCAAAATTTATCTTGTAAAATGAATACATAGATATAATAATAATAATTAAAACAAAGATCTTGTACTGACCATCAAGGGTCATTGCATATTTGAGAACAGAGAATGGAACTCGACAAGCAGCTCTATATAGTAAGGGAGCATTCACTAAATGACAGGACTTTAAAGCTTCCTACATGATGAAGACGGACAAGTGAATAAGTTGTGATGTCTCATACTTAGAAAAGCAGAGCAGAGAGGTTAAGAAACAAACAGCCAGATCATTAGGTTAAGCGAGGATGAAATTCAAAGATACAAGAAATCATGTTTATGCATTTGATAACAAAGGAAACAGATTTCCAAGCAACCAAGACTGCTGTCTGATATAGTTTTTACTTCAAATTAGGTACTCTTCTTCATAACCTGTGTAGATTTGGGAAAGATAGGCATGCATTATTTCATCTTTCAAACTTTACGGATCATTCTGTCAACTATCTCTAGAACCTTGAAGAGAAACTACTAGAATCATCATACGAACCAGTCTTTGAAACTAGATAATCAGTGTTTTATATTAGTTCTAGAAATAAAATGATTATCAGTTTTAAGCCCATAAACATTGCTAGCATGCTATGGTTGTGTCTCTTACATTCATAACTAGGTGCATACAAACACTTGAACAACTACCAAGTATGAGTGACCAGAGATGTTTAGATAATAAAAATCGGCACAAGACAAAGATCGAAAACATGAAAAAGTGCAAATTATGAGTCTCCGCTAATTAGATCATCATATCAACTTCCCTTATGAAAAAAATGTAACTAAGCTCTGTAAGGTACAAACAAATGTAAGCTAAAACGTGCACAAACTGGAACAAAATATAGAAAAAGAGTAGTAAAAGTACAACAATAGTACAAAAACTCAATCCGGTCCAAAGATTTTAAAACTATCACTATAAGCAGCAGTCATGGGATACATCAACACCTCAATAGTTTTACACTGGATATCCTCGCCAAGAACATCAACCAGCAGCCCTTCATTTCTGAATGCACGAATGGCTTTGCCCCGGAGATGGTCCAAAGGATGCCTAATTCCAATCACAACTCTACTAATTCCCGCCTGAACAAAGTAAAGCACTAATGAGGATTCGACTCTCAATACTAATTACCAGAACAACTAAATGGTGGTACTTTTCCTTCCCACCACCAATTTGCTCAGCAACAAGCTTTAGTATCAACAAACTAAACAAGAAAAAAAAAAAAAAAAGCGCAACCCATAATTTGCTTAATTAAGTTCTTAAAGCATAAGTACAAGGTACATTACACGTGTGCTATGTCAAATCAGCAATTTAACCCGTAATTTTGTTGCGTTGTGGAGCCTGGAAATACAGCAGCAAATCAAGTCGGCTTTCCGTGTAAGAAACTATAAGGAATGAGACAAATATGAATAGCTACCGCGATGTAATTGTAACTATACGACTCAAACACCACAGTGAAAATTCCTTTCTGGCTTGGTAGCGCCCTCAGAGTAGTTAATAGTGAGAGACAGACAGACGACGAACTGGGTAAACAAATTCATGCGTCTGTGTTATATATATATATATATATATATATATATATATATATATATATATATATATATATATGATTTTCGTGTTATTGATCATATTGCTGCTGCGAAAGTAAAGTAAGCAAATTACCCAAAAAATGTGAAGTGATAATAGTTTTTTACCTGGACTAGGGCGGAGACGGCGGCTTGGTCGGTGAGGCAGTGATTGGGCTCCATGTTGAGATAGGCGGTGGCGCCGCGGCAGCGTTCTCCGCCTTGCTCGACCGCCTGAAGCTCGGCGGGAGAGGTGCCCTGCGCATACAAGTACCCCTCTCCGACCACACCCGCCTTTTCTTTGTCGGCAATGACGCAACCGAAGTTGGGGTGGGGCGCGGTGGAGCCGGCGGACATGTCGGCCAATTGGGCGGCGCGTTTGACGTACGCGCCATCCAAGGCAATAAGTGAGGATGATGATGATGATGTAATGGGAGTTGGTGTTGTTGATCTGCAGATTAAGGAAGATGAGGAGGAGGATGATGAAGAAGGGAAATTTAAGGCTCCCATTGACCACAAACCCATTGCTGCTGCCATCTCTGTTCTTGTCTTTGAGATAAGGAAGAAGATGGGACAGTAAAAGAACCTTAATTATTAATTATGTACTTTCTCAATCGTAGTCAATTGTATGAACTATGATGATGAACTACACCTTTTTATTTTTTTGTTATTTTTTTTATTATTAGCAAAAAATAGAATATAGCTAATAGTAGTAATAAATTACATTCAGCTTTTATATCAAATGTACATTTATTCTACTAAATATTTCAAAAAAAAATCTTATATTGATTTTTGGGTTAGTTAAAACTTAAAACCATAATAATATTAATCAATCTCGTGTTTTCTAAGTTCAACTTAAGTTGCGAACTTGTGACTCTATTTTACTTTTACGAATTTCAAAGATCCATTGAGAATTTTTAGTATTTAGCATATTTAGTCTGATATAGTAACTTTGATTCATGGTAGCAATTTACCTGAAAAATAAATTGTAATCTTTTTTTTTGAGTTAGAAAATACTTCGTGGAAATATTTAGGAACTTTCGTCCACATCAAGTGGCATTCATATGTGACACTATTTATTCATAAAATAATTATAAAGTGTCATTTGGTTAATTTTGGATGGCATTCTATGAAGTCCATTTATGAGTCTACGACGAGTAATGGCATATACTTACTTTACTACGGTGTCATTGAAAGCATTGGTAAATTCAAAGAAGGTGGCGTTTTAACACATTTTTAATGTATTTTTTTGTGACATTTTATACTATCATTAGCAACTCATGAATGTTATCGGGTTGGACAGGTTAATAACATCCAGTCTTTTCTGACTTTTGAGACTCCCTTTCGAGATAAGTAAGATATGATGTCACAAATGTGTTGATTTAATTTTTTTTTGGAGAAAGATAGTAACCTGGATCACTAGTTTTGCACTATGGATAAGTCCCCCTCATCTAGTTGGAGTAACTCTTTATCTTGTGCCACTAATTAATAAAAAAAAAAGTGACATTACTTTGCTACAGGTGGCAATTCTAAAAATGGCATCGATATGAAAGCCAATGCTGAAATTCAAAAGTTACTCATTCAATTTCTTTTGATATGATAAGCATTTTCCTAAATCACATGAATTCAAACATGATTTTATACTTAATTAAAGACTGAACTCCAAGCCTGTTACCATTTGATAGTACCACAAAAGTCCTACAGTATTCATTTAATTAGGACAAATGCGCCTTTGGACATAAAATCTAAGACAATGAATTTATGCAAAGTAATATTATATAATTTGGAGATTGAAGAGGTTGGAATTCTCTCAATAGTATTAACTTGTTCTTCAGTCACAAATATTTTTGGCTTTTACACTGCTACAATTTCTGAACAATTCATCTATCCCTTTGTTTCTTTCTTGTATGCTAATTAAAGATATTTCTTTATATAGCTTCGCCATCTAACCAACGGGAAAAAAAGTCTAACGCTTCTTTCGGCTTGTATTCGGGTACTGTATGTCCTGCTCCCTGCAAAATCAACAATACTTGAAATTTAACCAAAAACCTTTCATATTAATATACAGAAAAAAATAATTTATTGTTTAAAGATAACATACCTTGATAGTTAAGAATGTCAAATTGTGTGCGTATTCCTGTAAGAATCTGCATAAATTCGAATAACGTTTGTTAGGCCAAAAAATGGAACTATCTCTGCTCAATTTAACTAGTAGACCATTTTTATTCTTTTTGCTTTTGTTAGTTATTTAACTAAGTTGAAACAAGTAGAAGAATCCAGGAACAGGAATTCTTTTTGTGATGAAGAAAGAAGGCATAGATATTGTCACTTGCAAAGAACACGCGCGCTTTTGCATAGGCGTGTTCGTTTAGATGGATTGTTTTTCAGTTAGCAGGTGGACTTTGTGGGGTTGCCGTTTTTCTGCATCATTTTACATTTAATAATTGTATTTATAGTTGGATTGTGAATATTGTGGAAATCTTTTCTTTCTTAAAGAAATCCTATATTTCTTTCGGTCAATTGCGTTTAATGGTGAGCTTCATGCGTGCGTTCATAACAAAGTTTTTCTCAGAACCTAAAAAAGGAGGTAGACTACAATATATAAACGAAAACTACGTAGGACAATCGAAATGCACGAGGTGGGAAATAAATGTACCCCGAAACTTGAGTGAATCCAGTTTGATCGTAGGTCATCCATGGTCTCCATTCATTCACTACTTTGTATCCCAGTGATTCTGTCCATGCTTGAGTTCCAGTGAATGGAACACACATATCATGATCTCCACTATACGAGAAAAGGGAAAATTTTAATACATTCTGTGACAAAGAAAGAAGTATGAAACTTTTTCTGAAATATATTTTACCTGAAGATCAAAACTCTGTAGCCACTGGTAGTCAGGTTCTTGTGGTAGCTAATCATGCTCCCAGTATCATGACTGTAATGTAGATCTGTGCACAAGCTCCAGTCTCCACTTTCCTGATGAACATTGTGTATTTTGGAAAGATATTGATATTTAGAGTGAATAAGTTTCTAATGTTGAACCAAGTTTTGATATTCACGTACTGGATCAGCATGAATTGCCTTCCGAACTGCATCGTTGTTCAGCCATAGAGTCGCTATTTCATCATTCTGTCGTGTTCAGGAAATCATGTTATGTAGAAAAACAACAGTTAGACTACAAAACTAAGCAATGTGAGGCTAAAATGTCTCCACTTGCTTGAACAACGACAACTCAAAGTATTTGCTTATATTTTTTCGAGTTCTTTTCTTCTTACCACACAAGGCACTGAGACTTCTTGCATTAACTGAGGCCACGATGGTACGATTCCATCTTCAACGGCTGCTCGGAAAGGCCATGCACGGCCAAAAAATCTCTTTCTGACGGGGAAAGGCCTTTCGGTCGCCCCAAGTTGCTTAAAGCTTTGTGGCAGGTTGCTTGTGTTCTTACTCTTAACATCTTTGAATTTAGTACTGTGGTAGCAAGGTTCCAAGATGTCGTATTGGTTCAAACCATCTAAAACCTGAACAAAGAGTTAGGGAAAAATAATCTATTGTCAGCTTGATGTCAAAAAGTATAGTATCTGTACTATGTTTCTTACCAAGTCAATCTTGTTTAGTATATCCGAGCAACCATTGATGTTGTAGTTGTCGTGGTAATTTCCCTGGCACATAACTTGAGCTTCCTAAGCGATAGTAAACTAGTTATTTTATCATCTGAGAGCCAAATACATAACAATTTATTTTCCATGTATGTACCTTGAACATTTTATCAGATATTAGTCCCATTCCATGTGCGAACGGAACAACTGCGTTGATGCCATCAAATTCAGTGCCAGTCACTCCATTTCCCACCATGTAACCCTGCATCATTCGGATCATCTTTCGTTCAACTCTCGAAAATTCCAAAATTCAAGTCATTAAGACAAGTGTATAAAAGGAGCAAAGGAAGACATATGTACAAGTGTATACCTTCAGATTGATAATCGGTTTAATCCCCTTTTTTAGGCCTGCAAGAAAATGTCCATCGTCTTTTCAGCAACTGAATATACACCATTTCACATAAAACACTTGACTTTTTTATCACATTAGGAAAAGTAGTTAATAATAATAATATCACGGGTGCTGTTTTCGTTTAATGGATAAAACAACTAAGACTTTTAGAGTTAGTTATTCTCCAAACATGAAATTAACACCACCTAGTTCCAGAGTTAATAGCTAACTCTGCATTGGTGCAAAAATGATAAATTAACTAGAAAGACTTATACCTTTCCCAATTTCAGAAGCAAGAGTAGGGACATAAATGCCTGCATAAGACTCGCCCGCAATGTAAAATGGATTGGCATTGAACTCTGGATATTGCTCAAACCACTAAAAGAAACGAAGATCAAATTCATGAATACATTGGATTATATTTTCTTGATGGAAAACATGTAGGTAATATTTTAATACAAATACTTCAGTGCATACTTTAAGGAGGAAAAGATGAGTATCTTTTGCTGTCTGTACATCTCCAGTTTCATAAACTGATGTATTTGCAGAATATGAGAATCCAACACCAACAGGAGAGTCCAAATAGATCATGTTGGCAACCTTAATCAACAGAAGGATACATGTAAATTAATAAACATTTTCAGCTAATTGGGTGAAAAATAACATAACAAATATGTGGTCATAATTCCACAGTACATTATGACAGGTTCCTACCTTAGACCAAGAATATGGATTAAGATGCAAAACAGGCAAGCCCTCTTTTTGCTTTGCTGCTCCAAAATTAAAAGGTCCTGTATAAGCACGATAAACGTCGTTCAATTGATTAGATTGTCATTGTTATAACATTTACAAAACATAGTTTTGGAAAAGAATGAAAAACAGAAGGTTACAAATATTTTAATGACAAACGAACAATTTAGCGATTTTCCTATTTTACCATGTTCATACACAAAACCATCAAAGCTAGAGCATCCAGGTCCTCCATTTAGCCACAAAACCACAGCATCGGTTGCTGGATTTCTTTCAGACACAACAAAGTAATAAAACAGATTCTTTGCTGGATTCCCATCAAGTCTCACATACCTGCAAAATTAGGAAAATAGTTACAATGTTTTTTGTTTTCCTAAAGCCACATACTAGATAAGGAAACCTTGGAACAGAGGAAACACACATATATAAAAAAGCAGGAGATGTATATATTGTTTAATTACCCTGAGTAATGTTTTGAAGGGAAGGTGCCACTAAAACCAGGAAGACTTTTGACTAGAGAAAGTTTGGGAGCTGCTTCAAATTCATAGAAATGCAAAAACATGAGAAAGAATACTATAACTTTGTGCTTGGCCATGATTTAATTAATTATGAATGAAGAGATAAGTTTCAGAAGATAATTGGTGTTGAATTTAATGAGCCATGCAAGAGAGAGTGATTGAATTAGTGACTAGTATGATTACTAAAACTAACATTTGGAATATGATGGGAAACAGAAAAATAGGGTACAAAATAATAAAACAAGAAAAAAAGATGATAAATGATTTCACATCACTAATCATTACAGCCTCTCATTTTTACATAGGAGAAATAAATGTTTATGGGGAATTTTGGAATCAATGTGAGATATGACCTAGATATCTGTTAAATATATGACAACATTAGTTGCCACTTGCTAGTTGGTGGTGGGGCTTGTGCATGTATACTTGTCTGTATTTGAAAAGTTGAAGAAAAGATGACTCATTTCACATGAGTAGAAACACACAAGGTGTGTAGGTCAAAAATGTAGACCATATGAAAACTCTCTTTAACAAACCAATAGATATATCATTATACTATAATATCCAAAAAGGGGAAATAAGAATGGTATTATATTGCTCCAAGTTTCTTCCTAATGAAGGAAGACATTGAGCAATTTAGTTAAACTTGAGGATATAGTTTCTATATATGCTAGTGTCTAGTGTTGATATTTGTGACAAGAAATATATTATTGAGATTAATTTGGTAAACAATGTTGTTCTTACACAATTAAAATGTGGATTAATATGAACTGTAAGGCTAAATTATAATACTGACTTGAGAAAGGATGGTGTCCTTCTAGTCTCTATTAATTATAATAGAAATATTGTTTACCCCTTAAGCTCATTAAGAAATACAACTAGTGGGGTGTTTGACATTCTAATTTGTAAATAGAGTAAAATTGTTGCCATGGCGTGAAGAGCGTAGTAATTGTGAAAATGCTGAGGTGAGTCGAAGATGAGCATAGTGTGACCTTTCGAATTACTGCTAAATTTGTATCCAGACAATAGACGACAACTAACTTAAAAATCTTAGTAGCCGGAGGAAGAGAAAGCAAAAGTAATTCCCGTAGTGGTACGTAGCAGCGAGTGAAACGGGAACAGCCTAAAGACGAATTCAAACAAATTAACCATATAGTCACCAGACCACGCGACCATCTTCCTGACTGCATTGCATGACAAAATTATTCGTACTGCCGCCATCACGACATATTAGTCGTGTGAGGCAGCAAGATTTAAGCGAAGGAGTAGCGAGGTCAAGTTATATGACAACTACAGAAACCTTTGCAGATAATCAATCGGGTTAACTCAAAGTTCAGTTATATGACAACTGTATGAAGTTATTTCAGTTAAATGTTCAAGAGATGACAGATACAATTTCTCTAAAAGTCTGTCACCAATATATCTCCATGTTGAGATAGGCGGTGGCGCCGAAGCAGCATTCTCCGCCTTGTTTGACGGCCTGAAGCTCCCTCCGCGGGAGTTGCGCCCATTGACCACAAAACCATTGCTGCCATTTGTTATTTTTCAGTTGGAAGGATAAAGCTGTGAAGTTCATTTTAAGACAGCAACAAATTTCTCATCTGAAATTATGAAACGAGTCCAAGATACAAATTTCTTCGACGATTTAGTTAGAGTATGATTTTTTTTTTAGAGAGATAGCCAAGTGGAAACAACAAGATTTAAGTGTGATCTTAATTCAATTAGGGATTTTGTTTATGGTGTGCCAAAACAATACAAGATGAATAATAATAGTACACTTAGCAACTACACTTACGAAAGGGCAAAATCGACTTTTACTACATAAACGGACCCGAGACAGAAAAATAGGTCAATTCGGACGAGAAAATCGATCCAGACCTACAATATATGACATATAGCCCAAGGCACTTAGCAATATGACACATGAATATAACATATAGCCTATACCATATGACATATAGATATGAGATATAATGTATGACTTATATCATATGACATATTGAACGCGACTTATAGGGTGTCTCCTATAGCGTAGGACATATACCCTATGAGTTATCTCATATGACTTATAACGTATGACGTATGAAGAACAACATATTCAGATTACTCTACACGACCTATAACACGCTTATAGGCTCGTTCCTCGGCAGTGCATCAACTGACTTAGGCATTAGAGTGCCTTTGCTGGGTCAACCCCGATTTAGTTCATGTGCCGTATTTTTCGGTGCAGGTTTCTCAAACTCAAAGCTAGCTCTCAAGACCAATAAGCAACTTTAGTTAGTCTGGCGTGAGTGATTAGTAGATGAAATTACTCCGCATCAGTTCATGATGAGAGATAATTAAAAAAAATTTCGGACTCCAATAATTATTTTGGAAATTAAATTATTATCTCTTAGTGCAATTCACAAAAATGACATGTTAATCGTTATGCGTAACAAATCATCTACAGCCAAAAAAAATCAAATTTACAAGTTTCTATTTTTTTTTTTTTTAAATCACATTGATGTCTGTCTTCTTTTTCTTTCTTCTTTTTTGGAATTTTCACGTGGACCATCTTTTTAATCCATAACATATTCTTGTACTATGCGTGAAAGTGAAACGTGGCTAATAAGATGCGAAAACAATTACTGAAACCAGAATACATAGCCACGTTCAGATTACTTTGTTTTTCTTCTCAAGTTCACACTTAGAGCAATGTTTTATAGAGGCAACTCACAGTAGTACAAAACATTACTACATAATTGATTACAAAAGATAATAAAATATCTCAATATAAAATAAGTACTTGGCTATTTGTTGTAACTGAAAAGTTTATCAAAGAACCCGTTTTGATTCTAACGATCTTTTTCCTTGATCTATAGCTCTACCATTTAACTGTAATCACACTCGAGTCGTGCTCGATACTTTGAACTGAAACTAACCATTTTCCGTCGATCTTTGTGAGCCTACCTCTTATTCTGAGGTGGTACAAGATATTGTTTGGCAAGAGGCTATGGCTCAAGAACTATCAGCTTTGAACAAAAATCACACTTGGGACTTGGTTCCTCTTCTAGTAGGGAAAAAGTCAATTGGTTCTCGATGGGTCTATAAAATTAAAACCAAAGCTGATAGTTCAATTGAGCGATATAAGGCTCGTCTAGTGGCAAAAGGATTTGCTCAACAATATGGCATGGATTATGAGAAGACCTTTGCTCATGTTGCTAAGATGACATCTGTCAGAGTTCTTATTGCAGTTGCATCAGTACGACAATGGTATATTTCACAGATTGATGTGAAAAATGCATTCTTGAATGGTGATTTACATGAGGAAGTGTACATGACACCCCCTCCGGGTGTTCCTCATGACAAAGGCAGGTGTGTAGACTTAAGAAAGTATTATATGGGCTTAAGCAAGCTCCAAGAGCTTGGTTTGAGAAGTTTTCTACAGTTGTTTATTCTCTTGGCTTCTCCTCTAGTCCTAATGATTCAGCCTTATTTGTTAAATACAGTTCTGCTAGTCGCATAATGCTTTTACTGTATGTTGATGATATGATTATTACATGTTACAATGTTGAGGGTATCAAGGTGTTGAAACACACCTTATCTCGTTTGTTTACTTGATAGATTTGGGTCCTCTTCGTTACGTTTTAGGTATTGAAGTCGCCTCATCTCCAAAGGGCTATCTTTTGTCTCAGTCGAAATATACTTCAGATATTTTAGAGCAAGCTCGTCTTACAGACACTCGTGTTACTGCTACTCCTTTAGAGGTAAATGTTCGTTATACTCCTACTGACGACACACTTATTCCGGACCCCACTTTGTACAGTTCTATTGTTGGTAGTTTGGTATACTTGACTATTACCCGACCGGATATTGCTTATGCGGTCCATGTTGTTAGCCAGTTTGTTGCTGCACCTACCTTTGATCATTGGGCTACTGTTACTCGCATTCTTCGTTATCTTCGTGGTATTATTTATCAGAGTCTATTGTTTCCTTCGAGTTCTTCCTTAGAACTTCGAGCATATACGAATGCAGACTGGGCTAGTGATCCATCTGATCGAAAATCTACCACTGGATACTGTATTTTTCTAGGTGATTCTCTCATCTCTTGGAAAAGCAAGAAACATGATGTTGTTTCTCGCTCTTCTACTGAAGCAGAGTATCGTGCTATGGTTTCCACCACAACTGAACTTGTTTGGTTACGACGGTTGTTAGGTGATATGGGGGTGTCGTTGTCATCCCCCACACCTATGTATTGTGATAACAAAAGTGTTGTTTAGATTGATCATAACTCTGTTTTTCATGAGCGTACCAAACATATTGAGATCGATTGTCATGTGACTCGACATCATTTTTCAGCATGGTGTTATCTTTCTACCGTTCATCTAGCGATGCAGTTGACTGACTTCTTTACGAAGGCACATACGATTCAACGACACAACTTCTTTGTTGGCAAACTCTCGTTACTTATTGCAGTACCTTCTCGAGTTTGAGGGGGGGTTAGCATTATTATTATATTTGTATATTAATTGTGTTAAGGGTAGTTTAGTCTTTTAGTTGTCTTGTATATATATGACTTCTCTTGTAAACCCTTATTACTCCACCATTCATTGTTTTGTAAGATTCCTCTTTGTCTTGTAAGATCATGGCTTCCTTCATGAATGTTATCAGTTGTAGCTAATCATGCTTCCAGTATCATGACTGTAAGCTATATCCATGCACAATCTCCCGTGTCCACTTTCCTGATGAATATTGTATATTTTTGATGAAAGATATTATTAAGATTGAATAAGTTTCTAATTTTCAACCAAGTTTTGATTTTTACGTACTGGATCAGCATGAATTGCCTTTCGAACTGCATCTTTGTTTAGCCAGTGAGTCGTTATTTCATCGTTAGGAAAATCATGTTATGTAGAAATAAACAGCTGCATGAGAAAATGCTACAATTACTTCACTTGCTTCAAGAGTCAGCGATTCTTGAACGACAAAATCAAAGTAATCACTTGTGTTTGTTGATTTTTATCTTCTTACCACACAAGGGATATTGATTTGCATCTTTAACTGAGGCCACGATGGTACGATTCCGTCTTCAACGGGTGCATGGAAAGGCCAGGCACGGCCAAAAAACCTCTTTCTGACAGGGAAAGGCCTCTCAGTTACACCAAGTTGCTTGAAGCTTTCTGGCAAATGGCTCGTGTTCTTACTCTTAACATCTCTTATTTCAAGACTGTGATAGCAAGGTTCCAAGATATTGTATTGGTTCAAAAGGTCTATAACCTGAACAAAAGTTTAAGGGAAAAGAATCTATCATTAGCTTGAAGTAGAAAAATATAGTATATGCACTATGTTTCTTACCATGTCAATCCTGCTTGATGCGGGGTGCTTCGTCCTGCTAACTAGACACTCCACGTCAGACTAACTCAAGCTCCGTGCTGGTGCTGAGTTAGCTTTGAGTTCGAGAAACCTGCACCGTGAAACACCATACCTAAAGTAAGGGTTTGTTGATTTCAGACTGAACTTGGGTTGTGCCAAGCTGCCTACGTATCCCGTATAGGGAATCAAGCCGAACGTAGTTCATTGTTTCTGTGGATGCCCATCTGTGCTGGATGGTGCATCGCATAAGAGCTTGATGCGTGAATAGACCATGATAGATGAGATGTTGTTGGACCGTGCTGGTCGGATAAGTTGACAATCCGTGCTGAATTGTCATATGAGATATCGTCGGACCGTGCTGGTCGGATATGATGCTAATCCGTGCTGGATTGTGCATCATCTCTAGAGAGAGAAAGCTCTGACTTAGAGAGAGAAATTAGAATGTAAAAAATGTGTCCCTTTTTACCTCCAGGAGGGGGGGTATTTATAGATACCTCACAGGCCATTGGATGGGCTTGAGTGTTGATGGGCTTGGCCTAGCTCCATTGGATATGCTTAAGTGATGATGGGCTTGACCCAACTCTATTTAATTTGTATAGTGGGCTTGGCCCCATATTAACAAGTTTGCACTCTGGGTCTGGCCCAAGATTAATGAGTTTGTGATGTACCTTAGAATGCGATAATGCGACAAAGCGACAACCTTGTGCGACACGTGATCAAACGAGAGAATGCCAAGTGTAGATTCCAAAATATGCTACATCAGAAGTCCCCCACTTCGCAGTGTGTTATCAGACTGATAAGACATTGTGAAGTAGATTAAGCATTTCTTGGTTCATATTTGCTTGTCTTCTTGATCTTGCTTGTCTTTGTCTCCAAATGTCATTATGGTTTTCGCATGCATGGCTTACATTGATGGCATACTCAGTAGGCTCTTCACCAAGTTTATTTTGGCCCTAGCTTGACATTGACGCGATAGAAGTTGTGGAGGGTGATACTTTATGAAATATTCACCCAATAGGCTCTTCACCTAGTTTACTTCGGTAGGGCTTACGTTGATAACCTACTTTATGGGATATTCACCCAATAGGCTCTTCACCTAGTTTATTTCGGTAGGGCTTACGTTGATAGCCTACTTTATGGGATATTCGCCCAATAGGCTCTTCACCTAGTTTATTTCGGTAGGGCTTACATTGATAGCCTACTTTATAGGATATTCGCCCAATAGGCTCTTCACCTAGTTTATTTCGGTAGGGCTTACCCTGATAGCCTACTTTATGGGATATTCGCCCAATAGGCTCTTCACCTAGTTTATCTTGGTAGGGCTTACGTTGATAGCCTACTTTATGGGATATTCACCCAATAGGCTTTTCACCTAGTTTATTTTGGTAGGACTCACGTTGATAGCCTACTTTATGGGATATTCACCCAATAGGCTCTTCACCTAGTTTATCTTGGTAGGGCTTACGTTGATAGCCTACTTTATGGGATATTCACCCAATAGGCTCTTCACCTAGTTTATTTTGGTAGGACTTACGTTGATAGCCTACTTTATGGGATATTCACCCAATAGGCTCTTCACCTAGTTTGTTTTGGTAGGGCTTATGTTGATAGCCTACTTTATGGGATATTCACCCAATAGGCTCTTCACCTAGTTTATCTTGGTAGGGCTTACGTTGATAGCCTACTTTATGGGATATTCACCCAATAGGCTCTTCACCTAGTTTATTTTGGTAGGACTTACGTTGATAGCCTACTTTATGGGATATTCACCCAATAGGCTCTTCACCTAGTTTGTTTTGGTAGGGCTTATGTTGATAGCCTACTTTATGGGATATTCACCCAATAGGCTCTTCACCTAGTTTTTTTTGTTTTTTTTTTTTAGGGCTTACGTTGCGCCTACTTTATATTTTACTTGGGAACGTAGGCAACTTTCATGGCTACACCAATATGTGTTAGTTATTTCGGCCATATGTGGAGTCCCCCAGTTCCATGTCGTAGTTGAGTTGACAATGATGAAAATGCCCGAAAACTTGGTGTGTTCCATATTGGTGTAAGTTGCTTAATGAAGCAATGTTGATGCGAAAGTCGCTTAAAGAAGCACTATTCTTGGCGCGGGTTTCTTATTGAGGCATTGTTGATGCGTAAGTCACTTCATGAAGCGCTCTTAGTAGTTTGCTGCAAAGGTACTAATTTGTAGTTTGACTCTTCATTAAGCTCATTTTGCGGTTTGATGAGAGATATTTGTTCGTAGTTTGATGTACTTGATCCATTTTTTTTTTCATCCATGGAGGTACTTGATCTGTCTACAAGCTGAATCCACGTTGTATTAGCTTTTCTTGAGTTGAGACCCGCATCTTCAGTAAGAGCATAGGCGACATCCCTCACTTCTTTGTTTCATATACCCTCTGGAGTCGCATTTGTTTTTTACTCTATGTATCCTCTATGAGGTTGAGTTCAATCTTCATTGTGCAAATTCTCTTAGAGTTGCATTCAATCATCAACGATATGTACCCTATTTGGGGTCACATTCGATCTTCAACAGTGCATACCGTTTGGAGATTGCATTCTTGAGAATCTTGGCTTTTGGTGAAGCTAAGTTGTTACTAGTTAAGATTTAGAAAATCTAACTCTTCGTGAGCTTTCTTCATGAGCTTTGGAGAAAGCCAAGTCTTCATGAACTTTGGAAAGGCTACGTCTCCATAAGCTTTAGAGACTAAGTAGTCTTCAATACTCCAACATCGAATGTTGAATCTCGAGGCCAGCTCAGTTGAACTCGAATTAGGTCTCATGTCTGGGTAGTTGTATTAAAGTGTTGGACCATGTTGGCCAAATGAGAAGATCCCGGACTCCGAGAGGTGGTTCGTGTGATGCATATGTCTTTTTAAGAACAGAACTTCGTATATCAATTTGATAACTCGAATTCACATAGAGTACGTATTAAATTCCCCCACTTCGCAATGTGTGGTCATGCTGATAAGATAGTGTGAAATAGTTTGAGTAGTTCCGGATCTATCTCGTCACTTTCTTTTCTTTAAGTACCATTTTGCAATTTTACAAAGTCAAAATCTTCTTGTACATTTTGTATTCGGCTCTTAAACAATATCCTCAAGGGTGGTTTTCCAACTTCTTATTCCTTGACGAACATTGTGCAATTTCCTCAATCTTCAAGGACCGATATGCAATATTACAAGTGAGGATTTTTTTGCAATTGTCCAGCATTGGTTGGAACTTTGATGTTGTACTTGTGTGTCATTCACTTTTATATTGGATCCGCCTATTTGATTAGCATCAGGATTATACATATTATATAATATATATTAGTATGTATTTTGTGGGCCAACATAATTGGGTCTTGGTGGACTTATCACACAAGATGATTCCTTCCTCATCTCCATCACGAAAACAGATTTGCGGATTCAATTCCAGTGGAACTCTATTTCAAAATCAAGCGATCCAAAAAAAATCAAACTCTATCTTTGTACAGGTAACTTTGAACGGAAGTCTCCTCCTCAATCTTTCCTTTTACAAGATTTTCACGAATCTCCTAATTCTTTTCGAACTCTGCTTGCAAAAATTCACCTATAAATATAAGTCACTTCAACGAGTAGCTCGTGCATGCAGTGAGGTCACGGCGTTTTGTTCAGCGATCAAGCGTTCGGAGGTTGGGATCTCACGTGCGCTTGGAGTTTGCAGTTGCTGGTCGTGACGGAGCTTGCGCAGCGGGGTTTTAGGTAGTAGAGGAGATCACGTCGTGGCTGCTGTTCCTTGGCGCAAGGGAGATCGTTGCAAAGTTATTCGCAGGAGAATAGGTAGCGCAAGGAGGTCAGTTTGCAACTGCTCGGATTTAGATGGTGCGGGGTTGTTGCAGCGTTGGCGCGAGGAGCAGCTCGTGCATGCAAGGATTTGTCGTTCGTTGGAGTTTTGCAGCTGTGCTCGGAGTTCGCACGTTGGGAGATCAGTTGCGGATCTGCTCATGCATGGTGAATTTGTGACGGAAAAGATCGTGTTGCTGGTGTTCGTCGGCGCTAGGAGGTTACGCGGCTACTGCTAGTCAACACAACGAAATAGTGTTGCTGCTGTTCTTCGACACGAGGGATTCAGGCGTGTTGCTGTTCGTAGGTGCAAGGAGGTCGCGCGGGCTGCTGTTCGTTGGCGCAAAAGGGGTAGTTGCAAAGCTGCTCGTTGGCACAAGGAGGTTAGGCTTGCTGCTGTCCGTCGACGCAAGGAGATTGCGCAGCTGCTGTTTACCGACACGAGGAAATCGCGCGACTGTTGTTTGTTTTGCGCGAGGAGGTTGGGCTTGCTGCAACGTTGGCGCGAGGAGTAGTCGTACAGCTGTTCGTCGACCCGAGGAGATCAAGAAGGCTGTTGTTCGTGTAAGGAGTTCCGGGCCAAGCTGTTGTTCGTTGGCGTTAGTTCGCAACTGCTCGGAGTTAGATAGTGCATGCGGTTTCGAAACTCCTTTGCTTAATTGATGATTTTGTTACGTATTTAGGTCGTGTTTTTCGGCATAGGTGGAGAAACCAGCGCGAGAGAGAGCTTTTCTTGGTTTCGAAAGGTTGATTTTCTCCTTGCTTTGCCCCTTGTAAGAGATTGTCAATGACAAAATTTGTAAGATTCAATCGAAACACACAGAAGAAGGACAATCTTGCCAACCATGACGTAGGACCAAGTGAGAGTCAAAGGACTCGTGGTGGGATAGCTCTCAATCAAGATTTAAGTTGTCGAACACGCGATGATGCTAGCATGGCATCTCGCGTCCCTTTGACTGGGAAAGAAGATGGCACCAACCATGAAGCTCGTCGCTCGCATGAAATAAGAGGAGAAAATGAGAGTCAAGGGACTTGTGGTGGCGTGGCTCTCAATCAAGACTCAAGGCGTCAAACACGCGATGATGCTAGCATGGCATCTCGCGTCCCTTTGACTGGGAAAGAAGATGGCACCAACCATGAAGCTTGTCGCTCGCATGAAAGAAGAGCATAAAATGAGAGTCAAGAGACTCATGGTAGCATTGATCCCAATCACGACTTCATGCATGGCTTCTAGCATCCCTTTGAGAAAACATATGGTTTGTGATGCTGACAACCATATTATCCTATCAGGTGCAGCGCTTCAGGTTCAGTTCGTGCGTCCTCAGAGTTCTCGCACAGCCTGTTAGTGTGGGATGTGTTCGTGCAAGGAGAGATCGTTGGCGGCGTTGATATGTTCGGGCACACCGACGACTTAGAGTGAGGGATTAGAGATCAACCACATGGAAGAGTTTGTTCGCAGAGGTGGATTCGAGCGTTCTGCAGTTTGTCGGCGTGAGGAGTTCGTGCGAACTGGCGTGCTTCAGGCGGAGCTACTCTTCATGCAAGGAGTTCCGGCAGAGCTGCTGTTCATGCAAATAATTCATGCGAAACATGCAAGGAGTTTAGGCGTTGCTGCTGTTCGTGTGCAAAAATCAGTTCGCCCGAGAAGGCTTGTTGAAGAAAGTGTTGCGGTGTTGTTATTTTGAATTAGCTCTTCCTAAAAAAAAAAGACTTCCTAGGCTAGCAGAGCCTTGTTGTAGCTTTCACAAGGTATTAACTCTAGCATGGAGCTGGGACGTTGAATGAGATGCTCTACCAAACGCTTCCTTTGCTGGCACAACCAATGTACTAACTTTAGCATGGAGTTGAGACGTTGAATGGGATGCTCCACAAAGGCTTTCTTGGGTAGCACGACCTTGCTGAAGCTTTAACAAGGTATTAACTCTAACATGGAGTTGATACATTGAATGAGATGCTCTACAAAGGCTTCTTTGGCTATCACAACCTTATTGTAGCTTTCACATGGTACTAACTCTAGCATGGAGTTGGGATGTTGAATTAAATGCTCTACCAAAGGCTCCATTGGCTAGTAGAGCCTTGTTGTAGCTTTCACATGCTACTAACTCTAGCATGAAGTTGAGACATTGAATGAGATGCTCCACAAAGGCTTCCTTGGCTAGCACAGCCTTGTCGTAGCTTTCGCTTGGTACTAACTCTAGCGTGGAGTTGGAACGTTGAATGAGATGCTCCACAAAAGGCTTCATTTGTTAGTAGAGCCTTATATTTTCTTCTTTTTAATGGTAGTACCATGTTTGGTCTCTAGAATGGAGTTAAGTTGTTGTGAAAACTTTGCTAGTTTATTCACAAATTTTGATGAGATATATCGATAGTCCAAAATATGTGAGATATATCGATAGTCCAAAATATGTGAGGCGCGGTGAACACGAATGTGCTCCATCAGGTCTAGGAGATCGACGATGCTGGTGGATCTGGTCTAGATTGATTCTGGGAACGCCCATACTCTTGTTGGAACTGCAAGTAGCACAATCGGTGCGACTCGAATAAAAGGTATTGCACCTCCAAGAGTGGACTGTAGCTTGAATGAGTTGAGCCACATGTTGCGGTTTTGTAGTTGTTCAGCATGCGGTTGTTCATTTGTCTTAGGTGGAGTTTGATTGTCGATCTTCGTTGCAATCACTTAAGCTTCATCAAGTTGTTGCTAAAGCTCCCGCCGAAGATTCCTCGTGCTGCTGAGTAGTCGTAGTGACGTTGGTGTTCTCGGTTGATCTTGAAGACCTTGCCATAGTGACGAACGCGTGTGTTTCTTCTACAGTGCCCTTAGTGGTTTCCCACAGACGGCGCCACTGATGCGGGGTGCTTCGTCCTGCTAACTAGACACTCCACGTCAGACTAACTCAAGCTCCGTGCTGGTGCTGAGTTAGCTTTGAGTTCGAGAAACCTGCACCGTGAAACACCATACCTAAAGTAAGGGTTTGTTGATTTCGGACTGAACTTGGGTTGTGCCAAGCTGCCTACGTATCCCGTATAGGGAATCAAGCCGAACGTAGTTCATTGTTTCTGTGGATGCCCATCCGTGCTGGATGGTGCATCGCATAAGAGCTTGATGCGTGAATAGACCATGATAGATGAGATGTTGTTGGACCGTGCTGGTCGGATAAGTTGACAATCCGTGCTGAATTGTCATATGAGATATCGTCGGACCGTGCTGGTCGGATATGATGCTAATCCGTGCTGGATTGTGCATCATCTCTAGAGAGAGAAAGCTCTGACTTAGAGAGAGAAATTAGAATGTAAAAAATGTGTCCCTTTTTACCTCCAGGAGGGGGGGTATTTATAGATACCTCACAGGCCATTGGATGGGCTTGAGTGTTGATGGGCTTGGCCTAGCTCCATTGGATATGCTTAAGTGATGATGGGCTTGACCCAACTCTATTTAATTTGTATAGTGGGCTTGGCCCCATATTAACAAGTTTGCACTTTGGGTCTGGCCCAAGATTAATGAGTTTGTGATGTACCTTAGAATGCGATAATGCGACAAAGCGACAACCTTGTGCAACACGTGATCAAACGAGAGAATGCCAAGTGTAGATTCTAAAATATGCTACATCACTGCTTATTATATTCGAGCAACCATTGAGGTTGTAGGGGTCGATGTAATTTCCTTTGCACTTAACTTTGCTGTCATTTACATCTCCAGTTTCATAAAATGGTGTATTTGCAGAATATGAGAATCCAACACCAGCAGGAGAGTCCAAATAGATCATGTTGGCAACCTTAATCAGCAGAAGAAATATAATACATGTAAATTAATAAATATTTCGAGCTGAGTGAAGAATAACATAAAAAGTATGTGGACATAATTCCACAGTACATTATGACAGGTTCCTACCTTAGACCAAGAATATGGATTAAGATGCAAAACAGGCAAGTCCCTTTTTACTTTGCTGCTCCAAAATTAAAAGGTCCTATGTAAAACACCATAAACGTTGTTTCATTGATTAAATTCCGTGCTTAAAAATCTAAAGAATACAGTTTCCAAAAAGAAATGTTACCAAGGCATTTTCAATGACAACCGAACTAGTTTCAGTTTTTTGTGTATTGGCAATTACAGGTTAAACATAATCAAAGTACATATATACTCTTTAACAATCATTCAGTCACATCTATTTCTACAGAGTAAATAGTAACAACCTTATAATTTGGTATGTACATAAAGTTGTGAAATTAGTTATTTTCCTATTTTACCATGTCCATACACAAAGCCATCAAAGCTAGAGCATCCAGGTCCTCCATATAGCTATAAAACCACAGAATCAGTTGCTGGATTTCTTTCTGACACGACAAAGTAATAAAAAAGATTCTTTGGAGGATTCCCATCAAGTTTCACATACCTGTAATAAAACCAAAATTTAAGAAAATACTGAAATAGACAAATAGTGACCCCTTTCTTTATTTTCCTCAAGGCCACATAT
This sequence comes from Linaria vulgaris, assembly GCA_948329865.1. Taxonomy (NCBI): domain Eukaryota; kingdom Viridiplantae; phylum Streptophyta; class Magnoliopsida; order Lamiales; family Plantaginaceae; genus Linaria; species Linaria vulgaris. The sequence continues at coordinate 84,686,198 of OX415253.1, forward strand.
AAGATAAGAATACCTTAAAAACAGAGGAAAACACACACACACACACACATTAAAACAAGAGAAATAAATATTTTAATTACCTTGAGTAATGTTTTGAAGGGAAGGTCCCCCTAAAACCAGGAAGACTTTTGACTAGAGAAAGTTTGGGAGCTGCTTCAAATTCATAGAATAGCAAGAACATGAGAAAAAATATTATGATTTTGTGCTTGTCCATGATTTAATTAATTAAGAATGAAGAGATAAGTTTCAAGAAGAAAAATTGGTGTTGAATTTAATGAGCCATGCAAGAAAGAGTGATCGAACTAATGACTACTAAAACTAACATTTGGAATATGATGGCAAACAGAAAAACAAAAAGGGTATAAATAACAAAAACAAGAAGAAAAAAAATGGATGATAAATGATTTCACTGTTTGAGAAAATATCCCACATGGGTATGGTCTTGGATTATGCTTAATAAGGCATTTTAAGTGGAGAAATATGGAATCCAATTTCTATCATAGTATCAGAGCCAACTCAAGATGTATGTGGGCTCGCAACCTACCCACATGATGGCACTGATAATACCGGTCCACACGTGAGGGGGCGTATTGAGAAAATATCCCGCATCACTTGGATATGATCTTGTATTATGCTTAATAAAAAAGAAGTTCCCCCTTCACTTAATAAGGCATTTTGAGTGGAGAAATATGAACTTTAATTTGCATCATTCACGTCATTAATCATTACAGCCTTTCATTTTTACATAGGAGAAATAAATGTGATGGGGAATTTTGGAATTAATGTGAGATATGACCTAAAATCTGTTAAAATTATGACAACATTAGTTGCCACTCGCTAGTTGGTGGTGGGGCTTGTGCATGTATATTTGTCTGTATTTGGAAATTAAAGTTGAAGAAAAGATGACTCATTTTACATGAGTAGAAGTGTAGAACCACACAAGGTGTGTAGGTGTAAAATGTAGACCATATGAAAAACTCTCTTTAACCAATCAATAGATAATGTCCAAAAAGGGGGGATCATGATTGTATTGCTCTAATTTTCTTCCTAATGGAGAAAGATATGAATCAATTTTGTCAAGTTTGAAGATATGGCTTTGTATGCTAGTGTTTAGCGTTGATATTTGTGAGAAAAAATATATTTCTGAGATTATTTTTGTAAAATGATGTTGTTCTTCCCACTCTTGACATGGATTAATATGAACTGTAAGGTTAAATTATAATAATATTGACTTGAGAAAGGGATGGTGTCGTTCTAGTCAGCTCTATTAAACTAGAAATATTGTTTAGCCCTTAAGCTCATGAAGCAATAAAACTAGTGGGGTGTTTGATATTCTAATTTGTCAATAGAGTAAAATTGTTGCCACGGCGCGTTAACCAGACCGAGGATCCCACTACGAGGCTCCTGGACCTATGATTCGTAATTTCCTTGTAAGCTACGTGAAGAGCTTAGTAATTGTGAAAGTGCTTGAGTGAGTCGAAAATGAGAATAGTGCCACCTTTCGAATTACTGCTGAGAAAAATGACTGAACTGAACAATCTTAGTAGCCGAAGGAAGAGAAAGCAAAAGTAATTTCCGTTGTAGTCACAGGTAGTGAAAAAGTACCAGCCTAAAGACAAATTCAAACAAATTAACCATATAGTCGCGAGACCGCGCGACCATGTAATATGTCGTGTGAGGCGTCGCGGGGTCAAGGTTTGATAAAAGAAAAAAGATGGCCTCTTTTTTATTTTTATTTTTCATTTTTCGTTAGTAAAGGATTTGAATAGAGAAATAGGAAAAGAAAAATATTAATATTTCTTTATAATTGAAATTAAAATAGGAGTGACGTGGGAAGAAGTAGCAACACAAATGCACAAAATTATACAGACCACATAGAAAATAAAGGAACCTTATCCAAGAATATTATGTGGGAGAAGAAAACTTTGAGACAAAAAATATTTGGACAAGTCTGTCGACATAAAAAATAATCCAAAATCTTGCAGAAGCAGAATCAATGGGGATAATAACTAGAGTGACACAAAAGACATGAGCCTTTCTGCCACAGCTTTCACAGCCAATTCTTCTTTTTCTTGTTCAGTTATTAGTACTACAAAATTGTTGTATCTATGCCAAACATTAAACCACACAAAAGGTATTGGTACTCCACGTACTAATACTAGTACTAGTGGCTTATTTCTTCATGGCTCGAATAAACTTCGGAGTGCTGCTTTGTTTCGTCGTCTCCACCAATTTAATGTTCCTCTACGAGGTACTCACCGTGCTGTCTCTTTTCGGTTATAACATGATGTGCGAATTGCCTACTAACGCTGATCGTCAGAGAACTAAGCATTTACATCTTTACCTTTCATCTGTTATACGTATCTTAAATGTAAGCAGTGGTAAACTATCATGGTATAGAGGAGATTGAGATGTGACGTGCATATACGTGTTGTCTCCCTGCTAGTGGAATGCTGTACCAGTAGTTAGTACTCGATCTTTAAGCTAAATTCTACTGTAGATTTACTATAAATTCAAGATAACGGTATGGTTAAGCCATGTAAGACTCTACGTATCTCCCTGAATGCCATCTACAGCAGAGTATAGCATGTAAATAATTGGCTGAATGAGCTTGTGCTGGCTCCAAAGTTCTCAATATATAAGGGTAGTTTTAGCTTGTCTCGAGGAACAATGTTAATGGAATGAATAATTTTCATATTCAAGACATGGGCACGTTCATATCAATAGAGATGGAAGGTAATATGTAGTAATTAGTTCCGACAGCAAGAGACTTATGAGTGGACTAAAGTGTCGATTACTAATGTGTAGTACGAGTCATTCAAACGTCTAAATCCCTCTCTTTCCATTTTTGGATACGCGAGTTTAAAACAAATGAGGCTTCTATCTTATTGTTATTGCAGTTAGAAATGAGTCCAGCGGAAGTGAAGTCTCTCCTGATGAAACAATTGAGAAATCAGAGGCTGACAAGATCGTGGACAGTGTGGACTTTGGCGAACTCTGCAACGAATTTGAGTGCATAAGCAGCCCCTCCATTGAGTCCACTGCTCGACAACTTGTTCGTGACATACTTCAGCTTCGACAAGGCAATCGTGCTCTTGGAACCTTTGCCGTTTCTGTAAAATATAAGGTAGTCCATTATGACTGTCGTTTTGTTTTCGATGTTCTTGCGCATAGATTCCCATATATCACTTGCTGCTATAAACCAGATTTGTCAATTGTGTTAGTCATTGTCAAATCCTAAATCTGTTTTTAATAAGAAATAACTACAGGATCCAGTTAGAAGCTTTATTGGAAGAGAGAAGTACAAGAGACAATTGTGGGCAAATAATGCCCTTGACAATCCCACAGTGGTTAGTCACATTGCTCTAGGATATCACATCCCTGACTGGATATGGATCAAAATTGTTTTGTGTCCTTTTCTTCTTTGTTTTGCAGAGTGTGCAGCAAATGGTAATGTTGTCGTTAAGCGAGCTAAATATCAAATGGACACTAAGAGGGACGCCTAAGTCTCCTATTTTCCGTATTGGAGGAGACTTGATTGTCAAAATCAACTCAAAGTTCACCCTGAATCAGATCAGTGGACAAGTGATTGAGCATGAAGAGTACTGGGATTTGTCAGAATCGTCATTTGCTGCTCAAGCGTATTTCTGGACGTCAAGACGACTCTTTGCCACGGTTCAAGCAGGAAAGGATCTCTCTGACTCACTTAAAGACTTAACAAATCGTTTCACAAAACAGAATGAGAATGTTGAAATCTATCCAGACCCTACTGGGGATCCAACAAAGGTACGAACTAAGGAGACTTAAAACAAGAACCTTAATCTATGTTTTCTTCTTATAACTTTAAGAGTTAAAGCGTTTGAGCTCGTGTTTCCGAGAATGTTCTCTTTACTGATATGTGCTATTATATCTTTCATCCAGTTCTTCCAGAGGGATGACAGCTTCCAGAGAGATTTATACCAGATTGCACTATTTCTTGCTATTGCTTATTTTGTTGTACAGTACTTGAGAGCCACCTTGTAAAGCCTAGAATTCATTGTCCATACTGTGTGACGTTATACTATTTAATTCAAAAGCTTTTTAAAAAATTTACTACTTGCAATATTGTAACTCAAAACCACATCTATACTGTAATTCAAAACAAACCTTTGGCATTTGTAAGTCAAAGCAAGAAGAGCTGTGCCAATCGGAACTGTTGTTCTGTGAACTCTGAAAGCAGTCAACCTAGTGGTCAGAAACAAGGTTACATACGAACGCTGTAAGAGATTCAAGAAATTCTCAAAATTTTCATTAAACTCTATATACTTTCAATATAAGGTTTGCAGATATCAAAACCCCTCATCGTCAATTCGTTACAAAACAGCAGCACTTCCTGGATGCTGCCCCTTTTCACATGACTCTAGTCTATTAAATAGAGTAAGGTGACTATCAACATGAGGAGTGATATAACGTTAGCCTTTGAAAATCTCAATGCAGAAGACAAATTGTTACCACCCACTTCATAAGCACTTCCACTTGCCTCATCTTTTATTTTTATGCTTGATAAACCTGAAAACAGAAGCAAAAGATTGATTAGTAAGAAGCATTGAAATAGAAAAAAGCAAACATGCAAACTAACTACAATGGTGATGATAAATAGTCCTATCTACATTGTTCCAGTTTTCTTTTACGCATCTTGACAGTAAAATGCAGCAACCACATTGATAAATTCTTCATAAGTGATTTTCTACATTAATCCCTTGCAATATTAACTCCATGTAACTCCGTAAAGTTTCCAAGATTTCATATTGAAATTCTCCCAATGCGATTTCCTTCATTAATCACTTGCAATTATATTCCATGTAATTTAGCAAAAGACCAGCATGGTTCCAATTCCTCATTCTTCTGAATGGCATACTATCGAATTTTATAAAGAATACTGAAATATTGATTAACGTCCTTTATAAAGAGTAAATGGTAAGATCCAAAAGGAATGTGTAGAGAAACTGGAAAAGAAGGCAAAAACCAAATTCAGAGCCTCGGAGGAAGGTTTTGAAACTAAATTGCTGCTACGAAAGCAAGCAACAACAATATACTCACAGTTGTGTTGTGTCCATCCGAGGACCTGATTCTCGATATCATACACAATTAGCTTATCGGCTAACGCAATATCTGCAAAGAAATGATAAAAGGAACAGATACATAAGCATTTTCAAGTCACGATGATTACCTTGTTTAAATCTAAAACTTAGACAAAGAGTTGTTAAAGTAATTATTGATTGTTTTAATTAGCTGCTTCCGTTGAATATATAGAGAGATAAAAACACAAAAAGTAAACATTATCAAGAAGAGCTTCATAGAACTCATCGACAAGGGAAATATCCCCCAAGGATGTTAAAGCGCAATGGTTCTTCAGAGTCAAATGCAATTTAAAGCAAAAGATGTCCTAAACAGTTTTGAATAATAACTCAAGAAACATTTCATGCATGTAACAGAATTAATGGAAAAGTATTGAGAGCCAAACAATTAAGAAAGAAGTAATCATTTGAAATCCTCCATATCAAACTACCAGGAAAACTCACTCAATTTGCAAGCTGGAATAGTGTAATGATGTCGCAAATATAGACGCAGTCCCCTGTACTTGGTGACAGAATTTCTGCGTCTATACTCGGTCATCAAAAGACATGTATGTATCCTACGCAGAAACTACTATAACTCACATCTGGAGCATGGATTTATTTTATTTCTAATTAAATCTCAAATCACTTTTCCTGCTTTGGACAAAGATATGTTTTCTTTTAACTGCACCAACCGACAATGCTTCTAAAATTCAGGATATGGTTTGGTGAAAGCAGATGTACAACTACCTATATGGCAGTTAATCTCACCCAAGTAATATTCCAGAAGAAAAACTGGCTAATAGTAATTCAAATAAATTCTGCTAGACGGAAGAAAAGAGAAGTTATACCTCCTAACAAGGTCATTTCCCTTCCATTCTTAGTCTCCATTCCGCTACTCTGCCACGCTATGCAATACTCATTATCCTGCAAATTATTTTACGTGGATATAAACTATATATTTTCAGCGATGGAGAAAACCATATTGAAGAATAATCAAACTATTTTAAAAGAAGTAGAATTAACAAAATGTGCATGGTGTATGACTTCTGACGTCAGAGAATAACCGAACCAACATTCTAAGATATATAAGAGTTCCAAAATCAGCCGCATGCAACAAATTTAAGGAAGAGTGAATCAGACTCTTGTAGCTGCTTTAATGGAAAATATTAGTACAACTGAGAAAAAATGCATAAAACTCTCATGTGGTTTCGAAACCTGCACGAAACCCTTTTATTATTTTACAACTGCACAAAATCCCCTTGTGATTTCATAAACCTTGCACAAAATTCCTTTTCCATCTAACTCCATTAAAGAGTGATGAATATTCGTTCTATGTGAGACTAAGCTTTATTCTGTGTACTTTTTACTTAAAGTCTATAATACCCTTTAGAATGTTTAACACAAAGCCCCGCTATGGTTTCAAAACCTGCCCGAGCACAAATCTCTATTTTCAATTTATTTATTATAAAATGATATATAATTTTTTAAAATGTATAATATAATTAAAAAAATTGTTGATTTTTTTTTAAAAGAGATAATTTTTCTTGGAGGAACAAAAAACCATTTACAGATATAAATAGATTTAAAATATATACTTTATATATATATAAAAAATAAAGTAAGGACAATTTAGTCATTTGATGGAAAAGTTAACGGAACAGAATAACCTGAAGGGATTTTATGCAGAGTTTTAAAACCAAAAGTTATGAGTTTTTAAAACCAAAAGGGGGTTATGTGCAGTTTTAAAACCACAAAGGGGTTTTGTGCAAATCTCTTAAACTCAAGGGGTTTTTTTGTGCATTTTCCCCGTATAACTAAAGATGTGACATAAACGACCTCTTTGTAGTACTCATTGTCACTCCATAAAGCTTTGATGCAGAAGGTTTAACAACCGAAATTACATATTGCAACCTTTTATTGGCCTGTAAACATATCTGCCATCTAATAGACATAAATAGATTATCTTTGTATATCTCTCTTGTAACAGCCGAAATTACATATTGCAACCTTTTATTGGTCTTGTATATCACTCTTGTATCTTTTGTTTATATCCTTTCTTAATTGTAGTGATTTACTTACCTACCTTACATATTGTAATTGTGTATTAATACAATGATGATGAATAAAGTTACTTATCATTTTCAAATTACACTCTTATATGGTATCACTGAGTCTATATTCTCTAACGAGACTCTTACCTTATTCGATCCTATGGCCGGCCCTACTAGCCCTTCTGTCGACGACAATTCGTCCTCCAGTGACTCTCAAGTCACCCAACGGCTGCTAGCCGCGCCTACTGGAACTGATCCTCTCGTCCCGATCAGCATCCATAATCATCCGCCGCTTCAACTCGATGGAAGCAATTATGCTTCGTGGCGTGCACAAATGCGTCACCTTCTCCACGATTTTGGCCTCTTTGGCTATCTCGACGGCACCACACCGTGCCCTCCCCGTGGTTCGAGTTCCACGCTGGAATCCATCGCTCGTTACGTTCACTGGACGAGGCAGGATTCCCTCATCATCTCCGCCTTGTTCAACTCCGTCACTAGATCGCTTCAAACGCTCATCTCCAATGACAACACCTCGGCGGCGGCGTGGGAAACCCTATAACAGACGTATGCCAATCGTTTTCGCTCGCGTATCATGCAATTGAAAGACGACCTCAACACTATGAAACTTCGCTCGCGATCCGTCGTTGAATTCCTTAAAGCGGCCAAAGCCAAGGCCGATGAACTTCTTGTTATTGATAATCCGCTTCAGGACGATGACATCACTCTATACGTCTTGAACGGGCTTGGTCAAGACTATCGAGATCTAGTTGGTCCGATTCGCGCTCGTGAAAATGCGATCCTGCGATCCGCTTAACAGAACTTTACGATCTTCTTGTTGCTCAAGAAGCTTTCATTCGCCGGGGTGAGGCGGAATCGGCTGCATTGATTGCCACAGCCAATTATGGGACGTCTCAAGGGCGCCATAATCATGCTCGCAGTCCGAAATCGAATCGTGGTCAGAACTCGGGTGGCGAAAATGGTCGCGGCCGTCACAACCATAACTCCAATCGTGGTCAGAACTCAGGTGGGGGGAACCACCGTCGTGTGCCGCCGTCTAATCAGCGTACGGGGCAGTCCCTTTCCCGTTCTGCAGTGATTTGTCAATTGTGCGGTCTGTCGTGACATGCGGCCCGCACGTGCCGCCTTTTCAATGCCCCGACTACGAATATTGCCTCATCACCATCATCTTCGCATGGGTTGATTCAGGAGCGTCGCATAATCTGACCTCGGATCTCAAAAATCTTTTCATTCACTCGGTGTATGATGGTCCGGATGAGGTCGCCATCACAGATGGCACAGGTTTGAAAATTTCGCATGTTGGTTCTTCCCTCGTTAATTGTTCGGATCGTCGTTTTGTTCTTGACAATGTTTAGTGTGTTCCTGCCTCTGTTGGAATCTTTTATCCGTATATCAGTTCACTAAAGCAAATAATGTGACTATTGAGTTTTTTGCTTCTCACTTTGTTATCAAGGATCGCAATACGGGGGATAGGCTGCTTATAGGACCTTGTATTGGTGACGTTTATCAGTTGCGGCTTTCTACTGTGTCTCGACCGCCAGTACAAGCCTTTGTTAAGGAAAGAACGAATAAGGATCGGTGGCATGAACGTCTGGGTCATCCATCATCTCGGATTAGTTCCTTTATTATACGCAAGTTTAATTTACCATGTCACCATGTTTCGGATTTGAACACTTAATAACTGCGAACCTTGAATAAGAGCAAACAATTGCCGTTTACTACAACTTCAATTGTGTCGTCGCATGCTTTACATTATGTTTATGGCGACGTTAGGGGCCCAACCCCCCCTTACTTCACTAAGTGGCTTTCGATATTACTTATTTTTAGTTGATCACTACTTTAAGTACTGTTGGTTCTATCCTATGACTGTCAAATCCGATGTTGCGAAAAAATTTCCTAAATTTCGTAGTCTTGTTGAGAAACAATTTGGCACTGTCTTGCATAAGCTCCATATAATGATGGTGAGTTTATGGCTCTACACCCGTATCTTGCAACTCATGGCATCAGTCTTCTCACCAATGCACCACACACGCCCCAACAAAATGGTATGGCGGAACGGCGCCACTTACAAGTGGCTTCCTTAGTTCGCACATTACTGTCCCGTGCTCATCTTCCTCCGGAGTTTTGTAAATTCTTTGCTACAACAGTTTATTTGTCAAACCGCCTTCCTACTCCGGTTCTTAAACCGAGTCACCTTTCTCCCTTCTACAGGGGCGTTCGCCGAACTATCTCCGTCTTCGCGTATTTGGTTGCCTTTGCTTCCCTCATACTCGGTCGTATGTCAAGGGCAAGCTTGACCCTCCGGCTCGACATTGACTTTTTATTGGATACTCTTCGTCTCAGTCCGCCTATCAATGCTTCGCCTATCAATGCTTCGACCTTGAAACTGGGCGTGTGTTTATTTCACGCCATGTTCGTTTTATGGAAGATAAGTTTTCGGGGTTCTCCAACTCAATTGTTGTCGCTCCTTTATCTCCACCTCTTGCATCACGTAATTCTTCCGTGTTGCCACATGTGCCGCCTATTCTTGTGCCCTCGCCACTCACGGCTTTGGCTCCTATTGCGGACACTATGGAGAATTTGCAATCTTCTCCTCCTTCGCTCCCCGCGCCAGCTCCGGATTATATAGCGTCTCCTCCGCCTCTTGCAGCCGATCCCGTGGCCCAGAATTGTCGTCATCATATGACGACGCGGTCACGGAATAATATTTACAAGCCAAAGAAGGCGTACTTAGCCTCCACATTATTTCCAGAAAGCCTACAGAAAAACCTATTTTCAATTTATTGTGACGGTGACTTTAATTTCTTTTAAGCCCCACTAAAAACAATTTTACAAATATTTAAAAAAAAATATAAAAAAAGGGGGTGTGGCTAACACAAGATTTTAATAAGAATGAGTAAATCCTTTATATTTTCTACTCCATACTCAAAGGACATTTGCATCAACATTCACTGAGTCAACAAAGGAAATATCCAGCATCAGAGAAGTGTACTTACCTGGTATTGAAATATATAATCATGGGGATACACTGGAAAAGGAGCAGAGCCCTCAAAATGAAAATTTACAACTGGAAACGCATTGTCAACACTGCAAAACAAAGTAAAACCAACCGATAATTAGTTTTATTAATCATAAAAAGGTAAATTTATTAAACTAATCCCCATTTATTATAAGAATAAAGCATACATTTGTAAAACTGATTGAATTTCGTTCACCATGGCCTAATTGCTCACACATGTAAATATAGGGACAGCTTCAGGACATATGCCCATTGGGCTAATTTAAAGAATGTTTCAAATTTCTACCAAGTTACCATTTTACATAGGTAATCAAGAATTTGACGGACTTACTTTCAAAGACTACCACATTCATTTATGATAAATACAACGTTTGAAATGATATATGGACAAATAATGGAGGATAGATAAAGTCCACAAATTTAACTAAGAAAATCTTTCTCAAAAAGATAAAGAGAAACTGTAATGAACTCTATAAATGGCAATTATTGAATTCTTCATGGTACTTTTTTTTTATATAACGTGGAAACCAGCAGCCGCTAGGTAAATCCGCGAATTCACGCGATAACCTGAAAATCTCATCACTAAGAACAACCACATGCTATCCATGTAGAGACCTAAAAAGACATAGAATCAAGTCGTCCGTTGTGGGGATGCATTTAATCTACCTTACAAGCTTAATCCTAATTTTAGTAAGAAATAAAATTAATCCACAATCCAATCTCATCCACTGATTCTATCTCATATTTGAGTTCTGGCAAACTAAGACCATGACAGTTGAATAGTATTTTGTCCTCCACATATGAAACTTAAGCTCAACTATGTCTCACATATATGAAACATCAACTGCACCTGTTAATATTTTACCATCTTTTCATTGGAGGCAACCTGATAAATTTAGTCGTCATAAAGAAAGACGCTCATACTTAAAAACTAATAATGACTGTGAATAGTTACATCATCCATGAGTAGTGTGAGTATTGTCTAATCTTGAACTTAAACTCGAGCTGTATGAAAACGCATGTGATGTGAGGACAACCAAACCACATACGCAATGTCTTAAGAAACTTACTTTCCACTGTACATGAAGCATTTATGTTTATCGTGATCAAAAAATTGCACACTTGGTTGCTTTCCCATCACCTGAAGGAAGACACAGAGAGACGGAAGGTTAGTCAGGGGAAAGCATGGATGTATATGTTATAAATAAGGTACTACTATAATAAATAAGATGGGCAGGCAATATGTTATTTTTGTTCAGCTAGACATAAAGATGAATAATGAATTTGCATGTACCTTAGCCATAAGCTGTTGGTACATGGCCGATGGAAAATATGCTAAGGTCGATCCACTGTCAATTATAGTCCTTTTGCTGGCTGCTGAGTCAAATATGCTACTTGGAAAGTTCAGAAATTCACCACTTACCTCAATACCCTTCAGAAGAACATTATAATGTGGCCTAAAATAATAATAAAACACAAAATTAGTAAAATCAATGTAAGTAGATAATGCAATTAAAATTGTATAGCACGATGCTCTATTTCGCAATCCTTATTAGTTAAACTCATGCTAAATGCTTAAAGAAACTATCCACAGCCGAAATATTTGTTTTTTAGCTTTTATATGGTCCCTCAAAATCACTCAGCAAACAATAAATATTGTTAACAGAGTAATCACATACAAATCTATGCAGTTGAGTGATAACAATGGTTAAGCGTCAATTCCAAAAACACTGGTAATTTGTGTCCATAAATAAGTGCCTTTTGTGTTCGTAAACTGGGATGCCCAAATGGGCACTTACAACATTAATAAATCTTTTACCTCCTCCAAGGACTGAGGCAAATACCAATTAAGGTAGTTTCCTTGCCATACCTAACACCGCCATTTCCTAGGATTCAGGTAGAGTTTGAAAAAGGCACACTGAGGTGGGCCCAAACACACTACACAGTAAACCGAGTAAGAGGAACATACTCCTATGCCTTTCCATTCATCAGGTGCAACCATTTCCCCACCACCTAACTGAAACTTTAGTTAGAATGTACTTTAAGACTTTAATTTACTATACAAGCACACATTCTGACTAGACCTTATTAAAAAAATCTCAGCCACGAGACTACAATCTCTACTGTTTCTTAATCACCAAGAACTAGGAAAGAAAATATGCGTGCAGCGTGCTTGCTTTTAAGGGTTAATGTTTATGCAAAATTTTGTAGAATTGAATTGTAGGAATGTTGAGTTAGTAGTGTACTAATGTAGAATCATTATATTACTAGATGGTAGAATAGGTCGGTAAGGTATTGGATGATAAGCTATGGGTCTGTATTTAATCTGCAGGTGTTTGCTGTAATGAGAAGGTAGAATGAATTTTCTCTATACTTTACTTGCATACTACAAAATTATCTGAAAAGGACTTCATTAAAAAGTACTAAGTCATATAAACTTCTCTACATTTCAGGTTTTTACTGTGAACCCAATACACGGTAAGATCAGCAACAATGTTTTTTTTCATTTCTATCTGTATGTATCTTTCTTAACTATATTTTCCCCAAAATTTGTAACAGAAGCAGGTCGGTTAGTGCTGAGGAGGATAGGGGAGTGGCCAGAGGGATGACATACAAGGTGGAAAAAGCCAGTGTCAGGGAAGACTCTTGAATGTTGCAATGCCGCAATGCCAGAAATCAAGTCGAGAAAATTGAATAGAACAGGAAGATAGTTGCTTGAATTGGCATTAGATACTGGCATATCTAATTTCTATCTTTCAGAGGGATCAAACAACATGATGTCCTACTACAAATGCATTATTTGACTTCGTGATATGCATCATATATGTTATCATCAAAACACCTACTATAGAGGTAAAGAACTTTCGAGGCTCATCTCAAGCATCCATTCATGAAAATCTATATGGAGTCTAAGGTGTTGAATTATGTTATAGAATTAGTTTTTGATTGCAAAGAAATATGAGTTTTGACCATTAAGCGTTGACTGTAAATACCAAGTTCTCAACTTTGAGAGCTCGGACAAAGTGGTATCGATGTTGAATTGAGGAAAAAACACTGGCATTCCTCCAAGTAATTCGCTTATATATATATTTAACCTCAAAAACTTCAAAGAGTTTTCCATTACTTAAAGAAGATTACCAGTAATGACTATGTGTAGGATTTAATATACAAACTGTGTTTATTTCTAAATCCAATATTATCCCAGAAAAGAGAAGCATACAAACAAGTTGTGAGGTCACGTACATGTTTGGGACCAGTGGTATTCTGTTTACTTTTGGTTCCACTACTTCTCCGATAGCAAATATTCCACCTCCCTTTTTTCCATCCAAGCAATGTGAAAATACACTTTTCACCTTCTTGGACGAAGAAAGCTGCGAAATAATGGATGTTTTTGATTGTCCGAAACCGATTATTCCATCAACTGCCTGCGTAGACATACCTAAACCTCCAGTTTGTTTAGCCGAGCACCTGACTTAGATCACAAACACGTAAGATACAGAAAACTTTTACTTAACGAATATAGATGGTACTGAAGATATACAATAAGGAAACGAACCAAAGCAACTTATATCAAGAAAAATCCAACACCATCAATATGTGCTGAAGCTATAACCTTTTCCTATGCAACAATTAAAATAAATCTTGCAAATGCCAAGCCATGTATTGCTTTCAATTATATCATCTCAGTTAAATTCTCAAATTATTTTGTACGAATAGGTTACTTTTATTCGAGTTTACTTTGATATTGTATTGACATGCAAGCAAACAGTCAAACGAAATAAAAAAGCTACTGTTTCATACATTGATCCGGTCTAGAGAATAGATAGGGCACTAGTTGTACTTTTCCATTAGCCAAAACTGCAAAAAGAATATACTTATAAAGTAATCTTTGAATTGTCATTTTACGTAAACAAGCACTAGATGCTTACTGTTTCTCCAAACCATTTAGGACTGTAAAAGAATGCTAAATGCTTAATAAAACGAAGACTGATCCTACCAAAATCAAGAAAGTACAAATACGACATCCGTGACACAATATGTCATAATATACATTTTTTTTATAAGATATAAGCCATAATATTAACCAGCTCTATTGCGAATGCGTAACGTATAGAAGATGTCTAAAGAAGAACCTCGCTAATAGCCAATGCCTACAAAATATCGTAAGAAGGTTCAAGCATTGAAACAAAACATCAAGAACTGATCTTACCCAAACCCAATGGAACCATTCATTGGTGAGGTCTGACGGTTTCCAGACACTTGATCAAATACAAAATTATCTCTGACAAAGAATCCCTCTGTTTTGCTTCCATCTCCATAAGTAATAGCATATTCACAGTTCATTCCAACCTTGCAATTTGGATTTGGACGATTAAACGCAGCGTCACAAAACTCTTGATCACAAGTGACAGTCTTTCCAGTGGAAGAGGCGGACAAGTCATACGGCCTCAAATTTATCTGGTGGACACCATACAGCCGTCATTTCAGTCCAAGATGAAAAATGTGCATGACCCAGAGATAAGGAGGAAAAAGAAAAAAAAAAAAGGAGAAGACATACTTTAAGGTCACTTTTTGTGGGACAATTCTGACAATTTTTACAGTTTATCCACGAAATATCGCTTCCTGTATCCACCTGGAGATGATAGTCAAGAGGAGGGCTCCCAATAGTAACCTTGGTGTAATAAAGCCTACACAATATAATCAAATAAAACATTAGTGAAGCACTATCTTGTGAAGAAAGTAGAACAACCAGTAGACGTATCAGAAAAGTAAGGGTTAAATGCTGTAAAGACCACAATCTATGCTAACTTTCAAAATAACCCCAAACCTGTTAAAAGATTTTTTCCCGTGCGGCCAAATTTGAGTGACAAAATTGCAGACACGTGTTCAAATTGAAGGACTAATGACAAAACGGAAAAAAAAATCAAAATCAATAAGTTGGGGAGTTTAATGCAATTTTCTGTACGTGTGGAGGCAGTTTTGTACAAGTTTGCATAGGCTGGGGTTTGTAATGCTTTTAACCCGAAAGATAATTATTGCCAGTCCCATTTCTGTTTGAACTACATAAAACAATTCAAATGCAAAGGGGGTTTAGTTTTCCTTGATCAGCTGCAGATGCTCTAGATGAAAAGTTTTAATGTCATGTGCAGTGACTCTGATAAGATATAGCTGTGATAACTTGAACTATCTTACTACAATAACAATTACTTTTTTGGAAGTTACTCGAGGGGAAAAAGAGATTAACATAGAACTTCCTTAGTTCTTCACTTGTTCAACAACAGTAAATATCGCGATGTGTGTATGAACCATGACACACTATACTGCAGAATGTCCACATAAATAAAAGAAATGTTTTAGAAAAATGGTAATTGCTTAGGTTATGCTCAGTTTATCTTTCAACTTTCGCCTCCAATAGAAATATCATCTACTGGAGATAATGCGCGACAATATCCATAAACTGACACAAGAAAATCATATGACAAACAAAAATTCAATCGCATCCCAAATGTAGATATTAATGCAAGTATGCAACCCCGGAAATCACTTCTCCGTCAATAAATGCAAACAAAAGGAGTTTAAGCACGTAACACAATAACGAGGTTCAAAACACAATCTAGACCATGATTATAATTACAGACCAAAATGCTATCTTCCACATTTTAGTTCCAACACATTGATCATCAACACGGAAAACAAATACGTATAAAGATCACGAAGACACGTACGCGGCTTTCGTGGGCGACATGTTGCCTCCCAGCTTAAAATCCACACCAGCAAGCATCCTGTTGTGCCTTTGAGCGTCGTGCTCGAGCAACTCTTGCATCGAAGCCATCTGTCGTCCCTTCCCGCGGCCACCATACTTGCGCTGGACCTGAAACACCACATTACCACTCACCATCATCACCTCAAACAACAAACACAAGAGAACCAAATTCCTACCCCCAAAACCCATCGTCATCCCCAAATACTAATCAATTATCGCAAATGTACGTACGTAAATACGCTACAATTGAATTGATTTGAAGATGACAATGTCGGTTGGGGATGGAATTTTGGCGTGAATTTGTGTGTGTTTGTCCGCTAGTGCGGGTGAATTAAAATGTGATTTGTTTATTTCAGAGGGGCGGGCCGAGGGAGGGGAAGGTGAATGAGCTCCAACGTGACAGAGTTACACAGAGATACAGGTAGAATTCAGCGTAAAATTAGGGGAATTGATTTTAAATTTAGTAAAATTCAAAAATAGGTTTTGGAATTCGTTGGACTCACCTCGATTTCTCTGTGCGAGCGTTCGGTCTGCAAAAAGGAAGCTTGTGTGCCTCACGTTTTCATCTCTCTCTCTCTCTCTCTCTCTCTCTCTCTGTGTGTGTGTATAGAGAGAGAAAGTTGTATATACACACACTGAAACAGAGAGGGAAGGAGAAGGAATGACGTATGCCGGTATTTATATATATGACTTATCAAGACAAAAATTTAAATTCAAATTACAAATTACATCACCCTTTTATTTAAGCATTTTATCATAGTATATGTCACTAAAAACGTGCAAATTGGCCTCCAAAGCCATTGATTTAGCGTTTAACGTGTCTACGTTATAATTCGTTAGATTCGTTATGAAGGGCTAAGTCGCGTATTTTTCAATAAGTTTGAAGATAAATTATACAAAATAATAGGATTAGAGGCACATGTAAAACTCCTCATAGATTGGAGGTTTTAATGTGTTGTCCCAAGAATTATGTATTTTAACCTTTCTTTCAATGAAAAATAGGGTATATTACATGCTGCGCACAGGTCTTGTGCGCAGCTCCTCTAAGATTGTGACACATGGACAAAAAGACAAAACTTTGTCCACGTGTCACCATCATGAGGGGGTTGTGCACAAGACCTTGTGCGCAGCATAGAATATTTCGAAAAATAGAAGCAGTCCTTTATTTTTCATTAATGAAAATATTTGAATCATGGTAAAGTACAATTTTACCCCAATTTTAAAAATCATATATATCAATTGTAGCTGCAGATACTAATAGAAAATTGAGAGGGCGGAAACGATTGAGTTGTTGGACAAAGCTCTCATCGATCAAGGCCAACGAAAGATGAAATAGAATGTCTTGTATATCGAGCAATAGTTCGTGTGTATTAAAAATGATCGGATCACATGACGAATGCAAGGTATCGTATTTCTTAACCTTCTTTGAAAAATAGGGCATAATTACTTTTCTACTCTAGTTCTAAAATTAGCACCAAATTATGATGAGGATTGCACACAATCTTGATGTTATTATAGGATAATGCGCATGGATGTTATAATTTTATCAACTATTGGTTATTTTTACACTATTTTACACTTCCATTGAAATTAAGGCAAAACTAGTTTGAAAATTAAAAAGTTGTGTCAGTATGAGGAATAGTGAGCATGTATTTAAAAGTAATGTACGTAATCTATGCTTTGTGACCCCCATAGTGTAAGCATAGTTGTTACATTTATTTGAAATACTTCGATTTGATTCAAGAAGCGTAATGTTACCCGTCACGCTATGAAAATCGACAACGGAACCGATGATAATGCCTAAGGGCTAGGAACGTGACTTAGTGCAACAACTACCACCAATACATGGTAGATGTAAGGTTACGAGGAATGTTATTTCTTTAACTTAGTAAAATGTAAACTAAAGCTATATTAGAAAATAGTGATATACCAGTAGTTCAATAAATATATATATAGGGAAGGAGAGAGGGAGAGAGAGAAAGGATTTGAAGCTTTGCCTTTATGGATATTGAAGATTTTACAGTACGCCAATCATCTATGTGTTCTATTTTTTTCAGGTTAACTTTTGGTACTCGCTCAATATCCTAACAGAGGGCAACTGCAAAAAATATGCAAAAAATATGGATCATTGGCAAATTTTATTTTTGAGAATACAGTTACAGAGTTATATATTTACAGAGTTTTTATAAAAGTGTTACTCCTACACTAGCAACTAGAACAACAATATACAAAATAAGTACACAACCATTATGCAGCTCTAATACAAGCGGAAGTCGTGGGGTAGGGACTAGAGTGAAATTGAATGAAAAAGTAGCACATGTAGCGGCGGAAGAGGCGGTGGAGCCTTCAAGGTGGTGGTGACCTGGGATCAACCATGATGGTGGCGGGTGGAGGGGGCGACACCTAGGGTTGCAGGGACAGGGGGCTAGGGTTAGGATCAGGGTCGTAAGGTGCTCGTAGGAGACTTGGGTTAGGTGTGATACCATATAGAAGATTAATGGGAAAATCTTATTTCTGAAAATACAATTCCAGAGTTATATACTTATAGAGTTTTAATAAAATTGTTACTAACAACAATATACAAAATAAGTACATAACAATTGTACTACTCTAATTGTCAGATAATATTTTGCTGAATGAATCTTCTCATTACTCTTGGTATCCATAAATAATACAATACAAGGCTAGTTATGGTAAATTACCTAATCTAAGATATATACAAATCAATCAATAATATACTACATATATATCTAATACACCCCCGCCGTCGAAACGGGATGTTCACGAACAGTGAGACTGGAACGAAAGTCATCAAAAAGAACTCGGGGTAGCCCTTGGTAAAGATATCCGCAATCTACGACCGAGAAGAGACGTGAAAAACCTAAACATGACCCTGAGAGACCTTTTCGCAAACAAAATAAATGTCCAACTCAATATGCTTGGTGCGTTGATGTTGCACTGGATTATTGGTGAGATAAATGGCACTCACGTTGTCACAATAAACCAAGGCGGCCTTCAAGATAGAAAGGCGAAGCTCCAATAGAAGGTTGTGGTTTGTGTATAGTACTGGAGGGGATTAGAGGGTAACAAAGACACCCAAAGGTGCGGAGATGTGTATAGGATGGAGTACGATTGTAGAGTATTTGAGAAGGTGAGGCGTTATGTAGTGTTTTTTAGGGGAGAATATTTAGAAGATAAGTGGTCATTTGTAAGGCGTGAGGCCAAAGAGAGGGATGGGGCATTTGAGTGAGTAAGGAGAGTACGCATAATGTTGTTAATGGACCGAATTTTACGTTCTGCCTTCCCATTTTGGGCCGAGGTGTAAGGGCATGAGAATCGAAGAGTCATGTCAGAGTTGTGACAAAACTTTTTGAAGTTGTTGTTGTCGAGTTTTATGCCATTATCACATTGCAGACTTTTAATATGGCATCCAAATTGAGTATGAATAAAGGTCGCAAAGGAAGAAAAAATTGAGTATACTTCAGATTTTCGGTCTATAGGGAACGTCCATAAAGAATTTGAGAAATCGTCTAAAAATAGCACATAATATTTATGACCACTAGACCTAAGGACCGACGAGGTCCATAAATCACTATGCATGATATCAAAAGGACGAAAACTAAATGAAGAAGAATAATAGAAAGAAAGTTTAATTTGCTTCCCCAAAACACAAGGTTCACACAAAGAGTTGTTAGAAAAACGACTACATGTAATTAAATTATTCTTATGCAAAAATTGTAAAATAGAGGGGTCCGGATGTCCCAAACGATGATGCCATCGCGAGGGGGATAGGGAAGCAAAAGAGGCAGCGGAAGTGGATCGAGCTGTCGAGATGGATGAGGGAGTGATAGGATAAAGATCACCGGTGCTATCACATCTCATAAGAGGGGTTCGCGTCTGTAGGTCCTTCACAGTAAAACCAAAATGATCAAATTCAATTGAAACATGATTATCAACAGTAAGAAGACGAACAAAAATAAGATTCTTAATGATATTAGGTACATGAAGAACATTATATAAGTGAAGAGGGGTTTTTGAGAGAGGAACGATCACGTTACCATGACCTTTCACTGGAATTTCATGACCATTGTCGACTAAAATATTATTTTTCATGCTTGAAAAAGAATAAGACGTAAGAGTACCTGACGTCGATGTCAGGTGAGATGAAGCCCTCGAGTCCAAATACCACTGTGGATCCGGTGGTTGTAGTGACATTGTGTGCAAGGCGACATTAATGTCTGTAGGTGCATAGGATGGACCGGTTTGTTGTGCCGCATAGATTTGTTGAGGACGAGGACCCAAGATCCCGGGTTGAGCCGCAGCAGAAGGTCGAGCCCACGTGCTAGTTGGATAAGGCATGGGGGCATGGCTAGGGCTGCTGCGGCCAAGCGGGGTGGGCGTCCATGCCATGGGTGAGGGACCCAAGGTCGCGGGCTGTGGCCACGTCCTCTATGACCACCACGGTGACCCCGTGAGAGTTGAGAGTGACCGCGGTGGGGTTGGGACGAGCCGCGGGCAGGCGATGCGTAAGGAGGTGGTTCCATGATGATGAGGGTGGCGGCGTTGGCAGCAGTGGAGGCTTGCTTGGCTTTCGGGGTTTCCTCCAGAATGAGACAAGACTGTGCCTCATAGAAGGGAGGCAACGGATCGCTCCGCTGGATGATAGTAGCAACGCCATTGAAATTCTTATTGAGGCCGGAGATGAGTGGAAAAATGAGGCGTTGGTTGGAAACAGGAGATCCAACGTTGGAAAGCTGATCCACGAGCATCTTGAGTTCTTTGCAATAGGCCGAGATATTATTGAACTTGGGTGAATTGATTTTCCAGATAGATGGCCCTCAAAATTTTTTTGTCTTGGAAGATATTTTCAAGACGAACCCAAGCGATGTGCGCGGTGGAGTCTTTCTTCATGATGGTGTGCATGAGATCACAAGAAATAGTGTCATATATCTATTGAAGGACTATAGCATCAAATCTCGACCATAGATCATGATCTGTTGTCGCCAAACAAGGAGAAGACGAAGAGGCGGCAGCTTTAGAGGAATCTGCGGCCGCCTTGTCCGTTTTCTCAACGGTATCAACGGACGCGTCCTTTGTTGGAGTTTTGGTGGTCGGAACCTCAGAGAGAGAGAGGGAGGATTCCGATGACGAAGGGAAGATGTGGTCAAGAACTTGGTATGCACGACAATGAATTTTGAAAAGTTTCGCCCACGTGGAGTATTGCCCTTTTTCTATCTCAAGAGTTATTGGAACAAAGTTGCGTACATTAGAAACCATGAGGGCGGGGTGAAATTTTGATTCAGACATTGTGGTTGGTGGCGTGTGGCCGGAGGAAGATAGACGAGAGGGAGTGGGGGCGCGACTAGGTCACGAGACTCGTGATACCATGTAAGATAATATTTTGCTGAATGAATCTTCTCATTACTCTTGGTATCCATAAATAATACAATACAAGACTAATTATGGTAAATTGCCTAATCTAAGATATATATATATATATATATATATATATAAATCAATCAATAATATACTACATATATATATCTAATACTAATAATATGTAGACATGATTTAATTTAGCCAACAAGAAAATGTTGATTACTAATAATATGTAGACAAGATTTAATTTAGCCAACAAGGAAATGTTGATTGTTGATTGTAGAAATTAGGTGTTTTGTGTCACAATCAATTTCTCAACATTGGTGGTGTTTGAAGATGAGGCAGTTGTGTAGATTGAAGATTTCGGATGGCGTAAGCAGCTGTCGAGGTTAACAATGGTAGATTAATTTGGGGAAGAGTTGTTGGTCTTTGGAGATGAGACAACCATGGAGAACGATAATTTCAGGAGACAGAGGCAGCTTTCCACTATAGCAATGATAGATTTGGTGGAGTGGTCTACTATGGAGTAGTGGGTAGGAGAAGATGAAGATGATTATATCTTTTAATTAAACTTATTTTTTTTTCAATTAAGGTTTTGTTATATAAATATATTTGTGTATGTATATATCTACATATATAACACTCTTTAGCAAATACTTATGTATACAAACATAATTTATAATTATAATTTTGTAATGTTGTGATAATTATTTGATAAGTAGAAATGATTAAAGTGGAACTGTTTTATTTAAAAGCGTTAGTTTGAAAATGATTTTTTCAAGAACGTTAGTAGATGATTTTTTTTTCTAGATCATTATTTTGGCAAATCACTCACTCCATCCTATAATTTTGTTAGTTACTATTCCATTGCATATTGACATCACATCTTGACATAATTTATTTGTTCTTCAGTTGTTATAATAGAATTGTTCCATTCTGTGTTTTTAATCTTATAGATTATTTCTACACAAATAAAAGTGTTTTGCTCTTTATATTTGCACACAAATTCCACATATAAATAATGGTTTAGTAGCAGAAATCCCAAAAATCGTTAAGGAACTAGAGGCATGTAATTTGGCAACATGGAAGAAGAAATAGTCGAAAAGCATAGACCATGTTCAAATCTCCAAAACAAGTGTATTACATGATATTAACAGCTAATCGAAGAATTGCAGAATTTTGCGTGTGTGATTAACCTTGTAGTAGCTTAGTGTGGAGTTATTTGCTGTAATAATATTGCAAACATTACAAGCTATTAATTGTGTTACATGTTGTAGGCAAAACATCTTCCTTCTAGAACAGTAAGGAAGAAACTCGACCCCTCCAACGCGGACGTGCAGGCCGCAGCTAACAAGGCAGATCTTGTGGATGCTGGGGATGTCGCTTCCAAAGCCCCATGAAGAATTCACTGAAATCAGGCTTTGTTATTTTTCTTTGATATTTTCAACTTCTAGTAAGTAGTTCAAAGTGTCGATCAATGACGACTAAGAATTTATTAGACTTCGTACGTGAATTGGGTACACAAGTTCGTGCATTCTTCATTAGTTTTGTAGTTAATCAAACCCACAGTTTATTTTATATGCACACATAACATTTTTAGATTTTAGAAAATTATGTGTCATGGGCAAAAATTCTCTCTCCAAAGTTTTTCCGATGCGGTCGTGCTAACTCAGTCCCATCGCCTAGCAAGTCAAAGTGGTGTCCGTGAGAAAGTGCACATGAGAGTCAAAATAAGATTTCTTGGTGCCTTTGAGGTGGCTGAGGGTCATATATATATATATATATATATATATATATATATATATATATTGGTTGATCTAATGGATGTCTCTGAGATTAATTTGATCCAACCATGATGGTAAAAGCTTCTACACAATTCTAATAATAAAATAATTTGCTCAATTCTAGGTTGATTCTAGAGAATTTTAGATAAGGATGGAAGACTCCAAACAACGATATTACACGCTTGTCCTTCAAGTGTTGGAAAGTCGAAGTAGCCCCAAAGTATCGAGTCTTGGGTATGGCTGCCAGTGTGCAAAGACGCGTTGGGCGCTAATTCTATCTAGTAGTATATGAATCAAATAAGATCCAACAAAATTTCAATTCAACAGAAATTGCAAGACATAAGTTGAAGGTGCATCAAATGATAACTACATCATATCTCAGACACCGGGTAAATTAGCTACTCGTGATTGTTGATTCATTCATTTGAAACGATATAAGAAAAGTAAAGAAAATATTGTACTTTTGATCACGGTAAGATGTTGGCATGTCTTCTCATTGATTCTTCTTTGCTCCGATCCTAACGATTGTAATCTTGCTTTAATCACCTCTCTCCTAAACTATGATCGTTGATAGATGAATGAATTGATGTATTTTGCTATGTGAATTGTGTTGTATATTTTTGTGATTTAATGTGATAGACCGTGGTGCCTTCTAAGATATACGTGACTCTCATTTTAAAGTAAGCACTAGAATGACGTATTTCACACACGCATCAGTTCATGTTCCCTACCCTCCACATCACTCCTCGTTGAAGAGTTCGAATAGCCTCGAATGCATCACCACAAAAAAATGGATGACTTTGGGAAATATTTGGCTCTAAAAATCTAGAAAATAAGACTATCATGATGAATGAGGATACACCATACTTGTTATGCCAATAAATCCAAATTAAACGTCTTCAAGTCACGAAATCCCAAATCTTTTGTCTTCTTTCATGCACTTAGTTTATCATGCAAGTGAATCTTACTCTTTGAACCATCAGCTCTCCAAAAAATTTAATCATTTTCTCGATCTCTTAAACAATGGTATTTGGAAGACAAACAACTAATGGCCAATCAGGATAGCTAGCAACACTAATTTATCACGATTTTCGTACCGGCACATAAGAGTTTTTTTCTCCTTATATCCTTAAACTCTATCGCCCAATGTGGTCTCGAATATATTCAAGAATCTCTTCTTGGTTTTTCCAACACAGATGGCAAGCCCAAATATTTCTCATATTTCTCAGCTACTCAAACACCCAACACCTCTTAAATTTCCTAAATAACCGATTCTCTTGTACATGGTTCTAAAATTCAGTACGAAATGCTCGAAACCACCAAAAAAACTCGTTTTTTTAATGGAACAAAACGAAATGCACATGAAGTTTCGAAATTTATAAATGTCAAACTTCATGTGTTAACTAATTGGTAATTACTAAGGCGTAGCTATTGAATTTATCGATATTAAATATATGTATGCTTTTAATGCGGAGAAAAATCAACATTGGTACCTTAACTTGGCCTTATAACAGAATTGGCACCTTAACTTGTCCAGTCTCGCAAATGGTACCCTAAGTTTTCATTTTTTCTCACAAGTGGTACCCCAATGGCAGAGCTGCACATTTTTTTGCCCCAAATGCACATGTTGACCTTCGTTGACCTTAGAATCACAGGCTTTAACCATTTTTTGCCAAATGGACTTGCTAACTATATTAATAAATAAAAATAAATTAAATCAAAAGATGAATAAAACTACTCTATCCATCTCATTGTCACAACTCTCCCGCTCATTTCAGCTCACAATCACTTATTCTAAGGTCAACGGAGGCAACGTGTGAATTTGGGGCAAAAATTGTGCAGCTCCCGCCACGGGGATACCACTTTTGAAGAGAAATAAAGACTTAGGGTATCATTTGCGAGGCTGGACAAGTTAATATACCAAGTCTGTTTAGTGGACAAATTAAGGTACCAACATTGATTTTTTCCCTTTTAATGCTCCTATGGTCTAACCTTTTATTTTATTCAAGTTTCTCGTTTTTTTTAAGTCTTCTCATATTTTGCAATTAAAACACTTTCTTGCATTTATTAGGTATGAAATGTTAATGTTATTTTGTGCTATTTATATGTAAAACGTTATGAATGCAAATAATATTTTATTCTTTTTAAATATATTCCTGATGCCTTAGAAATTTTTCATAAGTTTTATTCAATTTATTTTTTGAATAGTGTGTACGAAACATTTCCAAAACTATTGGAAGCGACACTTTTCGATATGTTCATAATATTTAGTCCACCAAAACATACCCGAAAACCGATACATTGAACCATGCATGCTCTTGTTGTCCTAATGATTCTAGTAGTGATTTCTCCAGGTTGATAACACCTGAGGCAAGATCATATATTCTTCAACATTTTCATCATCTCCCATGCTGCTGCAGTCTGTTCTTCACAAAAAATCAAGGTATGGTTAGAAAAACTTTAGATATGTAACAAGCATTGCAAAGTCTCCGCGTTTTCTTTGGAATGGTTGTATGAACATTTTAGGAATGTTTTTGGAAACAACAGAAAGTACGAATTTGTCTGATGACAGTCCCAGAAAGTACCTCAACAATTAATAAGGTTTTAAGGGAAAAATATACGTACTTAGACATCTTGAAGTGTTCGATGTAAAATTCTTTTATGGCCTCTCACAATTTGCTTCAGGTCCTTGTAATATATTTTGTGATAGTAGGTGGACTAGCTACTTTTATATAAATTAAAACAAAGACGTCGCGTATTAATTACAACTGAATGATTATTGTATTCCTGTACTTATACATAATGTAAAATATTAACCACAAATCTAAGCTAATATTTATAAGGGATAATTCTATCAAACCCCCTAAACTATGGTACATTTTACCGAACGAGGTCATAACTTTCATTTTAGCACCCGTGCCCCCTAAACTTTAGTCGTTTGTGCGAATTGCCCCATTTTTCAGTTTTTTGCAATTTTTCCACCAAAAATCGTTGAAAAAATTATTTAAAGTTTGACTAAAACATTCGTCTCGTTGAGACGGTTCCAATGGTGGTGACGGTGATGCAAAATTCAAAGTTATAATATGGAAATTCTAATTTAAGTTCAATACACTTAAATTAAATTTTTCGTGTATTGCCTTTGAATTTTGCGACACTGTCACCACCATCGGAACCGTCTCAACAAGACGAAGGTTTTAGTCAAACTTTAAATAATTTTTTCAACGATTTTTGGTGGAAAAAATGCCAAAAACTGGAAAATGGGGCAATTCGCACAAACGACTAAAGTTTAGGGGGCACGGGAGCTAAAATGAAAGTTCTAACCTCGTTCGGTAAAAAGTACCATAATTTGGGGGGTTTGATAGAATTATCCCTATTTATAAATACTACAACAACTAGAGTATTAGTCATCACTTCATGATCACTAAAGAGTCACAACCCACGAGTAATACTTGTATGATTAAAGTAATCAGTAATCAACTATTGTATTCAAATATGAACATATTAACAAGATATAACAGATGACTTAAATTCATTGGAAAAGATAATTAAGTCGATCTTGCATTTTCAATGGCAAGAACTAAATCATCAAGCTTGGCGCCAGTAACTACGTTAACAATCTCGCTGTTCTTCAGTATCTTGAAAGTAGGAACTACCTTCAGCCCGAGCTCCTTCACGAGCGGCTGCCAACAAATTATCGTATAAGAACAACACAAGTTATTTAAATGCTTAGTTTTGGGGGAGGGGGAATAGGTACTTCAGACACGCACCCTGTTGTCATTGTTGCAGTCCAGCTTTAAGAAAACAACGTCATCATATTTTTCAGACAACTTCTGGTATTTTGGTGCCATCGCCTTACACGGGCCACACCTAAGAGTCCAAAACCAAATCACCTAAGTCTCTGAAAAATGCTTCAATTTCCGCATACTTGTAACTTGAAACAGATGCCAATTAATTAACTGAAAAGATAATCAGAACTCCAACAGTAATATTAGACACATGAAAAGTTTAGCATATACTTATAGTCATGGTGAAATGGATTTCTTCAAAGTGTACTGCTCAAAACTTGGTAGATTGACATGTTGATGAACCTCTGATCTTTTGGTATCCAAACTGACCAAAGATGGCAAGATGCATATGCAATTTATCTTAAAAATCGCCTCCAAGGATGATTAGTACATTGTCAGATTGGCATATCTTACTCGTATAACTTGTCAATAAGAAGGTACAAAAGAGACGACTTTGCTAAACCATAATGCAGATAAAATCAGGATTATGCCTGTTATACTAACTCAAATCAGATGAGATGAGTTAAGTGGTTAAAGACGGGCCGCTAATCCCAATAAAGCCGACCTGGAAACTAAAATATTTCTCAATAATCCGTAATCCCCGATAAAAGATGGTTCAACTTTGTTACTTATACATCATGTTGTAGTTCCAATGCAATCAATCTTGTACTTTATAATACAGCATTTAGCTATTTTAAAATATAAAAAAAAATTAAAAAAAGATTCTTGAATCAGCTACAACATCAATGCAGATATAGCAGAAATTTTGCTCTGTTCAACAACCTACTGATAATTTCTCCACTTCTCAGTATTAATCAACCTTGGTTACTGATAATTCACTCGTCAGTATAACTCAACTTGCTTAAAGTAAATCTTGAAATTCTTGATCAACCATAAAACTCAAGGCAATTCAAGAGAGCCACATTGCACCTTAATTAGGATCACCACCTAAATCTTCCTCTTCTTTCACTTTGCTCATTCAAGGACACTAATTTGAACAAATCTGAATTACATGGAGTTTTACTCTCCATTTTATATGAACAAAAAGTTAGGAACATCTGGAAAAGGAGTGGGAGGGGTAACACTAAGCTTTTATCGAACATTGTTGGTAGTGTACAAAAACCAACATTAGATTCATCGGATGGCATATTTTGTTGGTCCAGAACTTTAAATAGAGGATCAATCACCCTCCCGGTTATCACTTTCACTTGGAAATTTCGATAATCAACGAACGAACCCCCGAATTATCTAAGCAACTAAAAATAGGCATTAACGCAACAAAAGCAAGTGCTGTCCACTTATCCTTTACCTATATTTAACTAAATACGAGTCACGTACATATCCAACAACGAGTTCTTTTGGCAAAAATGGCCCTTTTATGTGTCACGTTTGCAATTTTAGTCCTTTAATCATTAAAGAATAACGTAAATCCAATGGTTGAGACGAATGACACGATAAATTAACAAACTGACCATTGGGTGTACATATCGAGAACGACAGGCTTATCTCCAGCGTCCTTCACGATCGGCCAAAACGTATCCTTCGTTACCTCCGTCACTCGTCCGACCACCGCAACCGCCTCCGCCGCATCCAAGCTGGACTTGACGCACAATCCCACGCTCAGAGTCCTCTTTCTTCTCTTCGTCGGAAGGGAGTAGTCGCCTGCAGCCACGCAGACTACTGTACCATACTTGGAAGAAGCAATCCCCTGCGGCGCGACCAGTGAGGTCCGTGGAACCGAACTGTACACCTGCAAAGCCATTAATTACGACAATCAAGTATATGTGTGTGTGTGTGTATGTATAGAGAAGTGAAGAGATGGTGGTTAATTGGTAAGAGGTAAGAGGCGCTGTGGGTGATTGAAGCTGGACCGTTAAATTTTAGAGGGTAAGAGAATGACCGTTTTATTCTATTCTCAAGATTTTTATTTCTTTATGCGAATATCCAATGGAGTAAACTACAAAACGACACGTGTTATTCTCAATTGGCAAATAATTGAATAAAAACATTAATTATATGATTCTTATTAGCAACTTATATTATTATATATGTGACTGTTAATCAAGGGGTTCTTTTTGGTTCTCTTTTTACAGGTTTTGTATACTTTTTCTTAAATCTTATACAAATATTCTGGACATTATCAATTTATCATGTACTTTTGTTTGTAAACCTAAAAAGCAATTTAGCTAAACAATATTTACCACTATGCATCAAAAAATAAGATCGGCCCAACATTTACTCTAGCTATGTGCAAATTACTTAATAATAATAGTAGGGCCTTGCTAGTTTTGAATTTCACATAGGCTTTTTGCTAATCAAAACTATAGATAATGTTATTGCAACTTAAAATAATATTTGAATAATTTACTCGAATATCCAGGGTGAATAAAAGTTCTACGCTGGAGAATGGAGATCATCAAGTTACAAGGAAAAGAGGGGAAATGGCTGCCATATAGTTGTTTTTTTATTTAAGAAATGGAAATTCCAAGATTTAAAGACAAAACTATCTAAAGAACGGGTAAAATGTTATCGTCTTAATAGAGAAGATTAGGTGCATGATTTTTGATAACACAAAGAAATTTTATTCATTTTTCTTGAAAATAACAAGTCATATTTCTTTATAATATATGAATCAAGTTTTAACTTAGTGTCTCATTATTAATCAATGAATCAAGTAGGATCGTGTCTTTACTTTCAATGTTCCACAAATTCAATAAGCGCCGTAATTGGTTGGTCATCAAGTTAATTCAAGTTATCGATAACATGCACAAATACTCCAAAAACCCGTTTGTACCAATATTGAATACGTGATCCGATACAAATATACATTCGAACACGCCTTAGATATGTATCACACGTGGCAACACATCAGATTGGATCTAAATTGGGTCTATTTTGTTTAGGATGGGCTCATGGATCCAATCTATGTTGGGTCCATTTTGGATCCATTGCACTAAATTCATTATGAATCCAGATTTGAGTTTGCCACACTAATAAAATAAATTAATAAATCAGGTAAGATTTTGATGATCATTCTTGAAGAAACATTTTGCAATTATCTAATTGATGGGGTATTTTAGGAATAGCCCAATATGAATATTAGGCCGGCCCACAAAGGAAGGCCCATTGAAATTGTACATCGAACAAGATAAATTCGATGTTGAACGAGCATCGAACGGCTTAGATTCGATCTAAAAGATCGATCGAATCATCCCAATTTAATGCACTTTCCCCAGCGGGATGGGGGTTATAAATACCATGTCCTCTGACAATATCAAGACACATTCAAGACTAGCTCGAACCTACTCAATATCGAATCATTAGCATTCGATACTCATCACTTGATCGAGGTCTCTACATTCGATACTCGCAATTCGATCGGAGCGGACCGATTTGATACTCAGCAACTCTACTTAGTCTTACATCGAAGGACCCCAATTCGATACACTTATAGATCGAAGGATCCAGATTCGATACTGGATCACTCAGCACTCGTTGTATCGAACATACCTGATTCGATACTGCCTAGATCGAATTCCCTCAATTCGATATACTCCAAATTAGATATAGGCTAATTCGAGATACCCTATATCGAATCCATTCGATTCGATCGTCATCAGATTCGACTTATCATGAATCGAACAACACATATTCGACCTATCGTGGACTCTTAGAGATAAATGAACAACGTTCGGCTTGATTCCCTCGATGGGATACGTAGGCAGCTTGGCGTTCACCTAAGTTCAGTTTGAAATCAACAACACCCGGTCCCTAGCGTGTAAAGGACAAAGCTGATTCTTACACTGCGATGAATCAGTCTGTTGTGGAGTGTCTTATCAACTTGGGCAAGTCAACAGACGAAAATGCCCCAAAATACTAATAGAATCTGTTCTTTTTAAAAAGAGTTGTGGACTTGTGGTTGGACACATTCAATTGAAAACAATGTCAGCATCAAAATGTTAATTGAAATAAGTATTTTTCTTCTCATTTGTTCACATAAACTTAGAACCTGGCTACAGGTTCACATGTGACGCAAAAAACAGTGAACCTGACCACTAGCTAGTAGCCACCAACGCACTTAAACCTAACACCTCTATGTGAGTGGGGTGGTTGTGCATCAGGTGGTACATGAGAAGTTCTTAGAATCCCGTTCCACACCCATTTCAGGTTCACGTAGTACTTCATCTGCAGCAAATGGTACAACTCCACTGGACCCCACATAATTAGAACTAACTGTTGCAAAACGACAGCGTTAGGTCACTCACTCAAATCATAATTATTATCACCGCTTCGGTTTCATCGACGACAGTGGCGGATTCCCCAAACTCAAAAGCACACTCTATTTTTACGCCCTTCCCTTTCTGATTTGAGTGTTAACATTGTTTTCTCTCTCTTCTCTCTTTCTCTCTCTGTTTGTGTGTTGATCGGAGCAGCAATGGCGACGTCGTTTGGAGCATCGGCGGCAACCGTCGTCACGGCGGAGAATGCTCACAAATCTTCCTCTTCCTCCTCTTATTTACCGCTCCGCCACCGCCTTCGATCCAATTCGGACAAGCTTTCCTTCCGTCTCTCTCACAAGCCGAAGCTCCGATTGTCGTCCAAGGTACGGTGATTTGTTGTTGCGAGCAAATGTGTTCTCATTTGTTGCTTCGTTTGATCGATCTCGGCTCTATTATATGTTTGTGATTTGTCGTGAATTTGGAAATGCAGCTGAATACCGCGTCGTTCTCTGTTCGCTTTTGGTTTTGCCGTTTTGGTTTGAGTTGTTATTATAGTGATCTGTTTATGGTTAGCTGATTGGAAAGTTTATGTCGCGTTTGATGGAATGTTTATTTTACTGCAGAATGTGTTTTTCGTTGTTTCCGAATGAGATGTTATTAATTAATTTTGCGATCGAAAAGATTCAATTCGAGATAGCTTATGTGTTTTGGAGAATTATAATTGTCAATGAAACGTATGGGTGAGATGAACAGCGTGGAGCGATTTGAAAAGGTAATGCTTGGTCAAATTAAGTATGTGCGCTCCGGGTAGGAGTATTCATGGAAACCCATGTCTAAAGTTAGTTCACATGGAAAATAATTGCACATATACATGTTGCCATCAATTCTGGAATATAGTAAATAATCTATATTCATTCTCAGTCAATATTGAGATTTGAGTCTGCGATATCAATGTTGCTACAAGCAAGCTAGTGGCAACCTGAAAACTCACACATGATTGTACTGAAATAGAGTTTCGGTTAGAAGGTCGAGATTAAAGTAAAGCATCTAGATTTATTTAACATTTAGGCATCAGCAATCCAATTAAAGTTGATAATACAAGTATAGTTAGGATTTGAAAATTGGAGAAAGAAGTAAGAAGAAATGAAGAATAAACTGGAAAGTTAGAGAAGTTTCTATCTTGTGCTTGTTTAGGTTCTAAGCCAAGGCTCGTGTATCATACTCTATGAAACAAGTTGCATTTGTTTTCTTGATTCTATGCTGCCATCAGCCAATTCTCCTAACTACATGAATTTGTGTTTCTAAGGGCTTGCAGTCTGGCTGGAACTCCTCTACTGTGGTAAGAGCTCAACTGAATGAGGTAAGGTTTCCCGTATTGATTTCATTTGAGGAACTCTTTTCAAATTTACATACCTTCGTCCAAACGCTTTGGGAGCCATATGTCAAGGTTGCTGTGGATGGATCCTCAAAAGCCACTACCTCAACTACTGTCAAATCAGAAGCCTCGGCTGCCGAAGCAAAGGGTGTTAAGTTGTCAAATGAGCCTCCACCTGCCATATTGGCATCAGAAGAATCACTATCTGAATTTATCACTCAAGTTAAAAACCTTGTCATGTATGCATTCTGAATCATATTACCCCTTACTTTCTGGTTTTTATTTGTCATATAGTTGTCATGGTCTGAGCAGTACAAGAAACTTGTAGGACACCTTTTTCATGATTTATTTAGTATTCATTTTTTTTTTCTTTCATGCAGAATGGTTGACTCAAAGGATATTGTGGAACTGCAGCTGAAACAACTTGACTGTGAACTTCTAATACGTAAGAAGGAGGCTTTACCTCCACCTCCTTCGGCTCCTATTACATATGTGCAATCACAACCTCAGCATGCAGGCCCACCTCCAGTTTCAGCTCCTCCTCCAATGCCAACTGCAGCAGCTCCTCTTGCTCTACCCCCACCACCTGTTCCAGCTAAAGCTCAACCATCTAAGTCATCACATCCTCCTCTTAAATCTCCCATGGCAGGAACATTTTACAAATGTCCAGCACCTGGTGAACCACCATTTGTCAAGGTAGATCGCATAAATAGAATGATTATAATACTAAAAAAGCAGGACTGCTTACCAATTTGAGTTAATATATATTTTTTATTTATATTTAAATCATGATGATGAGTGCTTCCTTTGGGATTGCATAGGGGTGTTTATCTCTTGTAACAGTCATGATTTTCATGTGATTCTGATGTGAATGTATTGGAACAACTCATTTAATATTCCGAATGTTGCTCTCTTTCCCTTCTTACTTCAAACTATACGTTTTTTGACAGGTCGGAGATAAAGTTCAGAAGGGACAGGTTCTATGCATCATTGAGGCCATGAAATTGATGAATGAAATAGAAGTAAGCTCTCATCATATTTTGTGTGCATATATTTTTCAATGAAATTTTAACTTTTCTACTCTTAAATTTTTCGATTGTGTATCTTTGTTGTACCGAACAATGATTTCAAGCAACCTTCTACCGGTGGTCAGTATTGCATTTGTTAACTGTAGCAAATTTGAGTATTAATTATTTTTTTTTCTTATATACTAGTGTGAAGTTAGGTTAGATTATCATTGAGTACCCTTAATTGCTTTCAGCCACAAACCATCAGCCTCAATTGCAAGACATATATTTAGTTTAACTTTTCATACTGTGTTGACTTTTTGATGCACTATTTCGTCATTTGAACCTTTATATAATATGCCAATAACACCTATAAATTGATAATCTGGTTGCTGCACCGGCAGTTGTCAATATTGAACACCACTTTATGCAGTTCTATCTTTTTGTGAAGTCTTGATATTGTTTCTAATGAGTATAATCTGAGTTAAGTTAGATTAGTTTTTGTTAGTACCATCCTTGTTTTCTGTATTAAAGCATCTCTGACCAAAATTATTATGCAGTTCTTAATTGGTGTACTTTGCTTAATGTTTGTTAAGATCTTAAACACTCTCCTCCTTTTTGAGGAGTATACCTTGTACTCCTTTTTGTTCAATAATATATTTCCCATTGCCGATAAAAAAAAATTAATAAAATTATGCAGTTCTTTTTCTTCCATTTTCTTGTTATATTATTGTGAATTTGTGATAAACACAGTCACATTTCTGCATACTGTCATTTGCTTGTCGTCCAATACAAATTGACCATCAGTATTATTGCTTAAATATCTCGGTAGGCTGACCAATCTGGAACACTAGTTGAGATTGTTGCGGAGGATGGCAAGCCAGTCAGTGTTGATACCGTGAGTGCTTTGAACTGATTGCTCTCTTATACAATGAACTCTCTCTCTCTCTCTCTCTTATATATATATATATATATATATATATATATATATATAT
This sequence comes from Linaria vulgaris, assembly GCA_948329865.1. NCBI lineage: Eukaryota > Viridiplantae > Streptophyta > Magnoliopsida > Lamiales > Plantaginaceae > Linaria > Linaria vulgaris. Next base: position 84,720,694 of record OX415253.1, read on the forward strand.
ATACACACACACACACACGCGTGTGTGTGAGGTATACAAAATATGCACGCTTGTGTGTGTAAGTTTGTCTGTAAATTCGCTGAACATATCTTACTTCTGTCAACAGCCTCTGTTTGTGATTGCGCCATAGAGCTGTGGAGTCTCGAAGGGACAGTGGAGTAGGAAAGTTTCATCTTAGGATTGTGGGCATAATTTACTAGCAGGATCTGCGGTTTTACATGGATAAGACCTATATAGTAGTGAGACCAAATGAGCCTTTTGATAAATTATTTTGTTTTGTCATATGTTCAAGTTGTCGAAGTACTTCCTATGAATTGTTGCGAGTATTTTCTTATTGTAAGGTGATGTGTGAATTAGAAGTACTCTTGATTTATTGAAGGTTCTGTTGTTTTTTTCCCGTTTGGATAATAATCTACAAGTGTCCGCCGTTATATTAGTTTCTGCAAAAATCTGATTCTGTGTCACTTCAGATGTCCCATGATCTCATATTTGTAATCTTAATTGTGTTGCATTTATGTTTAGGTACCCTTTCATCTTCTACCGTTAACATTTAACACCTAAGGAAATATGAATCATTTTCTTGGTAAGCAGTTCAAGTAGTTCTATATAGTAACAGTTGATAGGGTTCCTAATTGCTCAAGAAGAAATAGTATAGTATTCATATACATCATCTGTGAGAAAAGAAAATCTTGTAGCAATTGGAAGTCCCTATCCATTTTAAGCACGGATTCGTTTTTCAACCTTCATTTTATTGCAAATGTTATCAATTTGTCTCTAACGTGTAAGTTTGCAAAGCAGCATCCTTTTGTTGTTATGCCACAACTTATACATGCCAAAAAAAGTAAAGAATTTAATTATTTTTGAACTGAAAAACATGTACAGAATTTTGTAAATATAATTTATCTATCTTTAAATTATTGATGCAAGTGCAAAATTTTAAAAAGATTTAGAATAAAAATTACAAAATCCAAAACTTTGATAAACCTAGAGAATGAAAATTGATAAGGACAACATCGTTAAAGGACTAAAATTGAAAACTCAATCAATAAGGACCAAAATTGAAATCCGCCACCCCTTAAGCAATTTGTGATTTTTCTCCCTCAATTCTTTTATGCAAACCTTGTGATCCGCACTTATCTTTCCAGTTTCCATACGTATTGAAACTTGCAATCACAACTGTACCATACATTTAGCATCGCAAAAAAAAAAAAAAAAAAATGGCAGTACCATTACATTTGACCTAGGTATGAACCAAAGGGAACATCTCTTTTAGCATGTTTTCCAAGACCAGCAACTTGATGGCCAACTTTGGACTAAAATATACGTGAAAGACCAGATTCGAAAACACGTTGATTCAAGCTCAACAAGCTAGTCTCAGGCAGAAATTCTTTAATGAATACATTGTAGATACAAGCAAATACTTGCTAAATCAACATGTATGAATTCCCTTTTACTATCATTTGCACTTCTTGGAAACATTCTTGCACCAAAATCAAGAAACCTTGGGGAGGATTAGGAAGTCCAAAAGTGCTCAAAACTCACTGGCCTTCTGCCTTAACTCATTCAACTCTTTTTCGATATCAGGATCTTGAAACTTTATTGCAGAGTTAAGTGGTCTGCCAGGTGGAAGCTCTCCCTTCTTCTAAGCCACAAAGTAAAAGATCCAAATAGACAGTTGAATTACTAATTAGGTACTAGTACTAAAAGTTCAATGGTACAGAAATTTTGGCTAGTATTTACTATTGATATCGATAAAATATTGAAGCTTATCAAAATGAGCGAGAAAAGAAATCATCGTTGAGTACCTTTGTGCTTCCAGATAGTTCTTTCCTCAAGTCTGCAAGGTCATCGTCAACTGATGAAGTCTCCAACATAGCAAACTGCAAAAATGAAAAGCTTCACCATATAAAAACTTCCCAACTTCTCTCTGATAAGGATGATTCTTGTCGTGTTGTACAAACAATTTTTTTGTAAAGTTAAGAGCAGTAATAGTAAATAGTCACTACACCGCCGCGCTTCCGCAACTGTATGGGGGCCTAATTGCCTAACACAGCAAACAGTTGAACTGGTACAGAGGTTCTCCATTAGTTGATGAAAATATCACAAAAAGTTACAGGGAGAAACTGCCATGAGACTAACGACCAAAGAGAGGCCTCTAGTAAACCAGGAGTCCCACGCCACTTCTTTCAGCATCTTAATATACGATGACATACTAAGAATAGTATTTGCAACCAGCAAAAGAATATCGAGAGCCAAGAAAAAAGCTAAAAAACTAAAAGCTGAATCTTGAATAGAAGGTCACCTTTCCTTCAAGTTCATCAGTACTCAGCTGATTAAGAGCTTCTGCCTGAGATTCCATTGCCATAACTGTCAAGTAAAAGAGAAGTTTTTTCAGGTAATTTCATCATTCTATTATTCTAAAGTATATTGGAATTGGCTATAGGTCGCCAACCACGCAAATTTAAAGTGAAGAGCAAAGACAAATACAGTGGCAACTCCCAGATTTTTCATAAAAGTTAACAAAAGGAGGTTGGTAAGTGCACTACGCACTTCTCAAGATAGCTCAAACCATACAAGAAAGTTAGAGCTAGGCACTGAACTAACAAGAGGGTATGATATAATCACCTGAAAACTACAAAGATGAAGTCAAAGTCCGCATTGCCCCCTTACTCATGTTGTCCAGTAGAACCAATTTGTCGTTGGTTAAAACAATTTAGTTATTGATTAGTAAGGTGAAATATTGGCGACTCGATGAATGAAATGTGGAATACCTAGCTGGCCGAAGTCTTGAAAATTATTATTACACGCAGTTTACCTTACCAAGTCGGGGTCATTAATTCATTGTCTCGAGTACAAATTCGTTGTTCCCAGATGAACAAAATTAGATATTTATTCCAAGACACATAAATTAACTGTTTGCACAAAAATAAACAAACCAATTAAAGCATACAAGTTTAACTTATTCACTAAAGATCAAAATGAGGTGAAATGTCGAGTTAATCCGGAGCAATCATGACTAGTCTCGACTACTCTACTCAAAGGGCGCTCTCAACCGCGTAACCTGATGTTTTAGATTAGATTTCTACGACTATGAAGAATAGCAGCTTTCAAGTTTCTCATTTTATTTCTCAATGAAACCTTCAGGGGTGAAAATTATGAATTATGCATTTTCTGTCTAAAATCTTGGACATCACTAATATAATGAGGCATATGGCACTAATTTAGCAGCCAAATTTTGATTCAGGATAATATGTTACATCCTTCAATCGTAACAGAGCCACGTTACTTTTGCAGTAAAATCCACCGTACCTTTTTCCTCCATCTTCTCGAAAGCTGACAGAGCACTGCTCGTATTTACATTTCCCAACATCTCACTCACTTTTGACGCAGTCCTAAGGAAAAGGCAGCCAGTTACAACCAATCAGAGTAACTTGTCAATGTGAAATGACAAAATGCAATAACAGAGGACAAAAACAGACTTGGCAGACTGAGCTCGCGCTTTCAGAGTATCTTTTTTGGATTTAGCTTCTTGTATTTTGCTTTCCAACAGCTGTCAAACAAGAAAATGAAACAGTTGAACCAAATTTAGAAGGTATAACACTGGTAAGACAGCTTTCCAGTGCCAATGGAAAATAAAAAGCGTAAAAGAACTGGTTGTTATGTATGGGGGGAATATATGCCCATGCCAGAAATCCCCCAAGGTGGTATTTGGGTTGGGGGGGGGGGGGGGGTGGGGGTGGGGAGGCTTCCATGTCCAATTTACTGCATGTGGTGTGCCTGAATCTGCAAGTGCATCTTAGCCCTAAACAAAACAGAAAAGTAAGGTAGAACAGTTAAACCCACCCTTGTATTAGAGACAAGGTTATCAACCACAGTTTTTTGCTGATCAAGCTGAGCTTTCAACGCATTAGCATTATCCTGTAAAATGTTGCAACAACAAGATAAAAATATCGATCACTAAAGAATGTCATTGTATTAAAATATTCAGCTTAAAAAATTGTCAAAGCCAATGCACATGATACTGAACCAGATAACCAATAAGGATTACACTCAAGTTTCTGCATCACACCCCTGTAGAGAAGCAAGGGGCCAAAAGCTACAAAATATTTCAAACACCATGATTGCCACATCACCCCAGATTAATGATACGGAAATTTCAGACTAAACATAAGGTGGGCAATGCAGCTATACTGAAACCAAAATCTGTAACCAGAAACTATTAAAATGATTACTTTCCTTACATTACTGAATCCTTAAAATGATTTTTTTGTAGTTACAATTGAATCAACTATTTCTTTACTAAAAGATAGAAACAACATTAAGAATGTTAGGATCCCGAACCACTACCAACAGCAAAAACAGGTACACGAAATATCTCCTATGCCAACTAATCCAGGTGACTCAAGGATTTCCACTGCATGGTGGTTTGTCCTTTCTCGAAGACTAGCTTTAAGCAAAAAAATTAGATGACAAAGGAGAGCATATGCTAATTTATGTAATCAGCTGTTGCTCCCCTCTAAGTTAATGGTAGCAGTCCGTGATGGTGCAAAAGAACTTGACATCAGTGTGGCCAAGAGAATGATGCAGAATGATCAATTGCAGGTATTAGCAATAAATGAAGAAAAAAATATCATAACCAAAGATTGGATTAAATATGGAAGTGGAAGTTTGTGAATTATTGTGAGAGAAGAAAAATGGAACTTGCTATGGAAGCAGTGAAATTTTTTTTAATAACTCAGTTATATATCAAAACCAATTTGAATACACAAATTTGATGAAAATATAAGAGAAAAAGAAAATACGGTTATCAGTTTACAAATAAAAGTAAATAAAAATCCAATACACAGTCTCAATTTTCCAATTGAGTTCCAAGGAAGAAAATTTCCAATGAGACCAGGCAGTGATATTAACAGAGTAAATTTTGTAATGTCCAAGTCCTCCTCTTTCAACACTTAAAATGTCCCAGTACTCCTCTTTTCCAGCTGGGAAAAGTAGATTCCAGTAATCATAGTCCAAAGAAACCATTCAAACACAATTTCAGCTAACGTGCATGACTAACTGCTGCATCAGTTATCTCAATAACAGCCAAACTTTCAAACCAGTTTTGGGCTATGCTGCTTCATCTATATCCAAATTATTTAGTTGAAAAACATGTTCCTTTGAGTTGATTCTGATAAACATTGAGGTATAATATTAGTAGACAGTATCAACCACCTCTTGAAGGTTCACCAACTAATAAAGGAGTGTATACATTCTGCAAAATAAAGGCTAAGCACTACCTAGTGCTTAATATTCAAGCTTTCTGTTTGAAAAATACATGTCCAAGTAAGTTCTCAGTTTGAAAGCATATGCCTACATGAGGTGCACGGTTCACCTTGGATACCGTACATATTTGTATATACTAGTAACACTTAAAGAACCCCCACCCAGTTTCCACCCAAAAAAGGAAAAAGAAAAGATACCCTCCATCTCATTAGTGAGTAAACGCTCATCCAATAATTAAATTTCCCAGAAATACAACATTCATAAGCTATAGCAAGCATGAAAGCAAGCCAATGAAAAAAATACTTAATATATCATATTGTCTCAGCCTAAGTGTTATTCTCCTTAAGCATCGCACAATCTACCAGGTTACATCTTCACAAAGTAACAAGCTTTACGAGTACACATAGCAGAGACTGGAACTAGAATATAAGAACTGCAATGTAAAAGGATAGATGTGAAACTGTATCTTGCTCCCCTGAAAAATCTCTATAGTCCTTATATCATTGAAAAACAAATTTAAATGCATGATGAATAGTCAGATCTCTGCATAAGCTTCACCGTTTCAGTATATCATCGAAAAACAAATTAAAATGCGCGTAAGATACAAATCTCAGGAATGCAACAGAAGGCACGATGAATCAACTTAAAAGGATTTGTTTTCTTGTATCAGGTAATTCAGGGAACTTATCCTTACACCATACGATTTTCTGCGCTTCAAAGCTTCACGAGCAAGATCCTCATCCCCCTTCCCGAGGGCAAGTTGTGCTCTACGATACCTATGGTTAAAGAAAGCTGAATCACAGCTTCTAGGGAATGAAACAAGTATTGATAGATTCATAGGCGTTACCAATCTTCAGAAGCCTGTTGCGCAGCTTTATATTTGTTTTGCAACTGCTTCTGCGAAGCCAAAACCTACAAACAAGATAAAACACGGAATTTACTTCCTTCCACCAATCCATAATAATTACAGATTTTCTGATTTATTACTCTTGCTTGAATGAGGGAAGATACAACTAAAGCCTACAAAAACCCTTTGCCACTGTGCAGCCCCAAAGAAAAAGAGGAAACAAAAGTTTCTCTCATAGCGGCACTTGTTTGAGCAGCTGCAACTGAATTTTACAAGGCAATTCTTGCCAGTTGCTTTCCAGTGACACCCACCAAACAGGGAGTTTTCTTGATTTTACTAGAGTTCTAAAGAAGAACAATTCATTTTAAAGCGTTGCTGCATAGAAGTACCAATAAGATAGATTACCACTGCCCTCTCCCTTCTTCTGCACCCCTCGAATTGAAAGAGCAGGTGGGTGGAGAAAACAAAGATTACTGTCTACTCTTGGAAGAAATGAGTTTATTATGTAGGAGAACTACATGGAATAAGTGATTGAAAAGAGATGGACATACTTGTGCTGTAGCTTGTCGCATCTTTATCAAATCATCATTCATTTCAATGACTGTTTGTTCCAATATCTTCTCTGGGTCTTCGAAGGAGCTTACCAGAGCATTTGCATATGACTACACTTAAAGAGATAAAAATACAGTCATTAAAGTTTCACTGGTTTTGTGATGATCCAGAAGTGCACAATTAAATCCAAAGAATTCCAATATACCTTGACAACTCTAGCAAACCGATCAAAGAGGTTCATCCTGGCACCAAGAGGACCTCCTCCATGCTTACTACATCCAGCTCTTCCAGGATATGATAGCCGTATTGCTGCATATTTTGGAGCACCGACTGCAAAAGAAAAGAATGAACTCTTACATACATAAACAAAGAAAAAACATCTGCAGTAATATCAATAAAAAATAATGTTAAGAATAATAGTGGAAGGACGCTATACAACAGAACCAAAATTAAAATCAACTAAACATTCTTACACGCGGACCTTCAGAAGAGCTCTACATTTTCATAGTGGGTTAAACTTTTAAGCCTTTCCGAAGGGAATAAGAGGAGGTTTAATTGGAAACACTATCAGAAAAGCACAAGAACAGAAGTCCTTTATACAGAGACCAAAAGAACAACATATAACCAAACAACAAGGTAAAAAGTATATTCATTTAACCATAAAGAAGCCATATGAAAAACTTGCCTCCTACATCAATTCAGGGTGGGTCAGTTTCCGAACCCCACCACCAAAAAAAAAAAGATTCAGTTTGTTTGGTGAACATTATTCTAGGACTTTAGTTTTAGCACCAGAAAGCACAGATGTTTAAATATTCAAAAGATGGGATAAAATAGTCTTTCCAGAAGATGTGTTTCATTCTCATAGCTTATACATGAGATCATATATCTCCGAGGAACAACCAAACATGACAACCATCCTATTTGAACCGACCACCATCTATTGGCACTCTCCTAGATCTCCTATACGACAATTTTTTTACAGATCAATGGGAGCAATTCTTGCATCATGGTTTGTTTATCTGATCAAATTTGGTAATAGAGCAAACAAAATTGAACACTATGCCAGCAGTAACCCAACTTCTATTGACACTCCCTGGAGCTCCTATCTTAAAGCATAGCAGAAAATAGTATTCTCATTGAGATATTGAACTGTAGAAGCCCAAATAAAAAATATGAACACCATATGCAGATTTTATGAGCAAATCCCATTATGTCAGACAAAACAGAAAGCAAAAATCTCCATGACGCATGATTTTGTTCTATAAATCTAACAGTTTGTAATTGGGACAAATACTGCTCCCTAACATATATATTCATCTACAAGGCACAGTACCCAAACCTAAGCCACAGTTGATGTATTTAGACATACTCAGCATCATATCATCAAGCACGAATCATGAATAAAAGACGGAAGATTCAAGGTAACTTAGTCAAATATCTTTGGAGCGGAAATGCAAATGTACCTTTTTCTAAACAATAATCCAAAGCTCTAAAGAACAAAAAGAGTAGGGCAAAATTCACCTCAAACCTATGCAACACTCAAGAAATTTTCCAGTTCACTGACTGTTTTGACTATCATATGCAATCATAGAGAAGCACTATCACTATAACTAACCGTAGAAGGAAGAATAATTTTTATGCAGTCGTTGCATTGGTGACGTGGTGCAACCAACGATCCAAATTTATTATAGATTTAAGTTTTTCTAGAATTTAGGAAATAACCACTCCTATCACCCCATCCCAACCGTGCATCGATAATGGTTGTACCATGTCAGTAACATAACGGTTGCATGATTAATTTCTCCATAGGAGAAGGTTTTATGCAAAGGAACTAGAATTCAATCCTACTACTCCACAAAACCAATTTTAGCACAAATTAACGCAACACTCAGCAAAGTAAGCGATCCAGCAACACTAAGTCAATCCTTTTTTTCCTAGAATGAGATAACACGGCTAAAAACATATTACAAAGTTCCAAAACCCAACTGGTTACACCCTATGCTTAGAAATCAGTACTCACTACTCACTACTCAATTTTCCATCTTCCAATCATCAAAATCATTTTTTTCCAAAAACCCATTACTTCAAAATGCAAAACATGATAAGGGTCCGCTCCATTTTCATAATTGACCGAACCCCCCGGAAAAAGAAAAAAAAAACTAACAAAAGAACAGTACTAATTACCTCCGTGGCCAAAGAAAGTAGGTCTGAAAACAGATGGTTTGACAACAACAAAGCGCCGGCTACTGCAAGAAGGAGCAGAGGCGGGACTAACTGTAGCAGAGGCCATGCTTATCCCTGTCATTACCCGCCCTCCACTATTACTACTACTATCAATTACTATTGTAATTATTGATATACTGTAAGTAACTGTATGTATCAAAATCAAATTCTGCTGTACAAACGTATTAATCGGTAAACAGCAGAAATAGAGCTTGAATGGAATGGGATGAATTCAATTTCAATGGCTTTGCAATTTTATTGCATTTTCCCCTTTTTTTTCTTCTTTTATTTATTTAATTTGAGTTTGTGGCTTAAGTTAAAGGTAAGAGCAAGAGGATGAAATAATTTATAATTGTTGATTTAATGGACCTGATCGGGCTCACTTATTGTGCCTTCTTATGATCCATTAAGGATCATTGTTTCTTTCTCTTTCTCTTTGGATTTTTTTTTTTTTTTTTGGATGACGTGGGAACCCTCAGCCGCTACCCTTCGGGTGCGCACTGGATAAACCCCGGGTCGACGAAATAGCCTGCAAACCTCGCCAACCGAGTTAAACCACACTAGGCTAACCATGTGTGACAAGCTCAGACTCAGAAGGCATAGAATCATAATTTGTTTGCTCCCAATGAGATTCGAACCTGAGTCCAAGGAGAGGGTAACTCTCCTCTTTAACCAACTGAGCCACCCACAAGGGGTCTCTTTGGATATTATTATTAGTGTCTTAGTGACAATATTCTGGTTTGCTGATCAAGTGAGGGAAATGGTTGATTTGAAATTTAATATTTTTGAAATTTTGAAATAGATATGAGAAGTTGCATTGAACAAAAAATCTTACCAAATTGATGTTATCTTATTAACCTCAACTATGAGGATGTTTTGTGATGTGAAACATGATGTTTTCGTTGTTGAACATGTTTCTCTTTTTGTTGTTGAACTTGTTGCTCTTTTTAGGACAAATTTACATTAATACAATTTTGGGTTCAAGTTCAGATCCTTAGGAGTCGTGGTCAACGCTTTAGTTTTTACAAGTATTAGTGTATCATGTTTTCATATATAAAGAAAAAAGAAAGAAACTAGACTATCATGTTAATGGGTAGAACATTCCGTACATTTTTTTTGTGGTGGACTATGTTGCACGAACGTGGATACAAAGATACGTATCGGATAGGATATGAATTTTTGAAAAAAATACACATTGGGATACATTCATAATACGTGGATATTTTACATTAATAAATTTTTATATGTAAAAGAAATTAAATAAAGATATCAGACAATAATATATTTAGTTCACTCATGTAGTAACATATTAATACGAAATATATTCAAGTTTAAGCACAATAAAAAATAGATATATCCAGAATTCTCTATAAACTCAATATACCTATAAAATACTTAAAGTACTGGCATATTCAATAAGAAATTAAGGAATTTTATACTATAATAATATTCAAAAGGCTAAATTAACATCATGATTTTATTTTTATTACTCAACTACGTCATATTATTTCACGGACATGTATCGGACACACCCTCATAACATGGTTGATACGTGTCCGTAATTTTTTTATTTAATTTTTAATTAAAATAGGCCACGTGCCATATATAATTCTTATTCGGGTTGTATCCAAGGTGTATCCGTATTCGATACCTATTGAACACGTAAATGATCAACTTTTGATCGTAGACGTACAACATATGTGGTGGATGATATAGTAAGTGAGCTACCTTATTTAATTTGGTAGGTGAGATGTACCTGGCATTTTTTTTATCTCAATTGTAACCGTATGATGAAAGTGATCTTGGAGCTCATTTTAAATGAAGAATGATATAAATATGTGTCGTGCTTATTTGTAGAATCATCAAGTAAGAGTTGAGTAATATAACTTTGGGCTTTGACACACTTTTGTTGTCTATATAGCTATAGTTTTTACAATATTTTGCCAATCATTTTAAGCTAGCCTTACTTGGTATGCAACGAGCTAGTTTTTATCGAGCTATGAACATTGCCAAATTTTAGATGAAAAAGTATTAACCCAAGACATGGCACTCCTCTTAGAAGTTGACTTTCATAAGATCAAGTATGACTCCCGACTGAAGGAAGAACCGCATTGCCACATGTGCCCTATGTACTAGACTAATGTAGATTTAAAAGATAAGACAACGAGTATCATCTGCATCCAATGGAGAAGAATATAGGCCAATATCAAAAACCCATGTAAATAAAACCAAAAATCAAAACGCGAATATAGTTTGTAACTGTTCCTTGTTTTAATATGGGAGAAGTGTTTTAATAAAGGAACCTTGTTTTCTCTTTTTGAGCAAACAATGGCCGCAACTGTCAACCTCCTAACCCTTCAAACACGGGTCAGTGCAAAACTTTGGTTCAGGTCGATTTCATCTCTCACTCTGAAAAACACTCACATATCCTTATCCCGCGAGAAATTATCTACTATGAAAGTCTTGGCATTGGATCGCAAATCCGACGAGAGTGAAGGAGATTCTTCAGATCCAGCTGCCACCACTCCAACACCCACTTCTATTGTCATGTCACTTGATGCTGGTATCCTTGCAGAACATGTGTTGTCCTCGTCGGTGAGTGGATAATGTTTGTTGGTATTAATTGATTTTAGGGCTTTAATGTTTGTTTGTATTAAATCATTTTGGGACTGTTAATGTTAGTATGTATTTGTTGATTGAGTTTGGGCATTTTAATAAAGGAAAGGTGAAAAATACTTACATGGTGAAGGACATTAGATGTTAGGGGTGATGTTAATAATTACCACAGTTCGCTTAGGAAACATTTCATTTTTACGTGTGGGTCCTAAAAAGTCTCTGTTTAAATTCTGATGTATAAAGTCAAAGATTTAGAATCGCACCAAAAATTCAATGATAAATAAAATCATTGTAACAGCAGATCAATTTCAAGATGATAATAGTATAATACCTGTAGACAAATAAATTTTGTCTCCTCCAATCCAGTGTCGACAAGTGTCAAATTAATTATTAGAAATTAAATTGATTATTTCTATTTTTTATTTGGGATTTTACTAAATTAAATTCCAATTATTAATAGATTAATTGATTGATTTTCCAATATATATATTGTTGGCCAATCAAATAAAGCCACATGAAAAAGATGGAGAATTGCAACCAATCAAATAAAGCTACGTGGAAAAAAATGATGATGTGATTCAACCAATCAAATAAAGCCACGTGGAAAAGATGGAGTATTTCAACCAATGATGTTACGCCAGGTGGAAATATGATGTGTTCTAGATATTTCTTGATAAGCAAGATTAAATTAAATTCATGCTTATCTTGAAATAAAACCGATCAATCACAAGCAAGGAGCTCTAGGTTTTCACAACTATAAATAGGGGTCCTCTCATAAAAAAAACAGACACACAAATATTCACAAGTTGAAGAGGGAAAAGCTCTAAGTTTTTCGCTCCACCAAGTTCATCCATCTTCAAGTGTTCTTCGGCGGCATTCAAGGTGGTCTTCACAAAAACCTCCGTTCGATCCATCATCAAGCCTCAAGTCCACCAAATAACCGTTTTTGAAGACCAAACTTCTGCCAAGAAAGATCGAGCTTCAACAAATTCAGCATATTCAACATCAAGTTCATACCGTTCTTCAACAATCTTCAAGCCCAAAGTCCGTTTGATTCGAGATCAAGTCAGAAGACCCTCGAAAGACTGTTTTTGAAGATTCAAGTCCATTCAAGAAGATCAAAGACCAACATATCCGAAGAACTGAAGACGAAGATCATACCAATCTTCATCAACCTTCAAAACAAATTCCAAATCAAATTTCTGTTCGATCCGAGATCAAGCTGTCAAGCCCTCGCATCAACGTTTGTCAAGCACCCAAGTATTTTTGAAGATCAAGATTCCTCTAAAAGAAGATTAACATTCAACAAGTGCAAGAAGTCAAGACGAAGATCAAATTGTTCGTCCCCAAATATCAAGTCAAGTCAATTGTCAATTCAAGATCAAGCTCAAAGCCCTTGGATTAACGTTCAACTTACATCACGTGGAAGCGATCAAAATCAATTCCGCCTTCAAGTCAACCAAGTTTCAAGATTAGAAAAGAATCAGAGGAATTCAAAGAGATTGTAACCTCATATTCATTTGAAGAAATAAAGTTTACTTGTACTTTGATTTTTCTTGTCTTTATTTTAAAGACTTAGAATTTTAGACGCTACAATACCCATAAAAAAAAATCAAGATGATAATGACTCATAGATGAACTAATACAACAGAGGACTTGCCTCAAATAATATACCGAGTGATGTGACGACGGATTATAACATAAAGTAAAAGTAAAAAAATAAAAAATAAAAAGGGGAGGAAGCACGCATCACAATATAATGAACTTAGAACACTTTTGTGGGTATTAGTCAGAATGATCTTAATGTCTCAGTTAGTTAACTAGTTTCTGGGTTTTATACCTAAAATTACGTGAAATTTATATAGTGTAGTTTAGATGTTGAATCTAATTAAGTCTAGTGTTAACTTCAACAAGAAATATTGCATTACAAAATTACCCACGTAGCGACTGGAAAATGGTGTTACAAATTCTAAAAGATATTGATCATCAAATACTTTTAATATTAAATTATATCAATGTATACGCATGTATTTAATCAAATAGTAAGAATATTCTTCACTGTCTATACTATTATATATAAAGAAAGACAAATATATATAAAGAAAGGCAAACTGTGACATCAAACTTTTAATTTTTGATTTTAACTTATATTTAAGTAAAATCATTAACTACAATAGTTATGGTGATTGTTGATTTAGTTTTTCAAAATATAAAACTTTCATTATAAATTTTTTATACTTATATATAAATATTTTATTTTTACTCATTTAAGTTATTTTTTTTTCATCATATTAAAATTAATTTCGCATAACTTTTCTAGTACACGGCAAAATAGAATCTATGCAGCAATTAATTATATTAGGTAACCTCTTCAAAATAATTATCACAGGGAATTATATTATTTTCGTTGGATAAATAGTAAGAAAGAATTTCTTAAGATTGAACTATATCATTTGTCTTCATTTTTGTGGTATACTCGCATATACATAATTTTTTCTATAAAGCATGCAATTGAGTCTTTATCTGTGGACTACGTAACTAACTTAAGATCAATCCGTTAATTTAGAGACTGAAAGGCACACCCAACTCAACTTGCCATTACGCCCCAGAATGCATGAGAGTTCATTACGCAGCAATATCAAGTTGAACAAAATTGGACAATAACCCAGTAATAACGAGTAGGAAGTGACACTGAAAAGCTCAAAGTCATGGAAAATGTTATTTTTCCTAAACTCACAAAGTCCAATATAAGTACTCATAATTTACTGAGACTCCTATAACACCATAGCTATACAATAAAAGGGGAAACAAGCACGTTAATATCGACAATGAACAGCTAATACTATTATACAACTGAAAGCTTCACAAACTTATCACACTAGTAAGTCTTCTACACTGTCATTAGCATTATACTCCCATTCCTTCAAAAACTGGCAAATCCACTCCTTATGCTGGCCAATGTTTCAAGGAAAAAGCCCCTAATACTGATCAAGCAATCACACAAATATGCCTCCAATGCTCAGCAATCTTCAAGCACATTATAGAACATTAGGTTAATAATTAACTAGCACCGTCATCCTGTGCTTCCATTACTCATGAAACAGCTCTTTGTTCCTCATCAGTGAAACGCTTTCTCACAAACTTTTCAGATCGCTTCTGCAATAGGATGGCAATTAGGTTTAGTATCAGAGGCCAAAAAGGTTCTGGCTAAATAACACAAGACAAATAGGAATGTATTCTCAGGTAAAACAACAATCTAGCCCTACATAGCTCAGAGCAAATGGCGCATTTAAAAATATTTTATATTCAAATAATAAACGTATGACATCAATCAGTGTCTATATAATCCTCAAAAGTATGGGCTAGTATATTACACACACACGCACACCACAATCGGACATTTACAAGCAAATGCGCCAATATACATGCTAATGATCAAACGAGGAGACAAGTTTCCTACCTAGTGAAGTGATGTTTTAGGTAACAAATGTTCCAAACCCTATTTGATACAGAAAACTATTAGTAAGTTTCAACTACCAGATAAAAACGCGATGAACAGACATCTAACAAAACCTAGAAACGCTGGGCATATGTGAAAGTTGTTTTATACATTAAGTCACAGAAATAGTCTCATGAATATAATTACATTGATAATATATACCGTAAGTATCTTGTACTGTGCATGCCAAATCCTACTTAATCATTACCTAAAGACTAAAGGATATGGGGCGGAAATAAGGTTTCTAGATTTTAGCTTAGTACTATAAGACTTGTAGTCCATTTTCTAAGTAGTTTCAACCCTTCAGAGCCTCTAACAATACCAAGACTTACTATATTCTGAAACCCCTTTCCATCTCTCCCTTTACCTGATCAGGGACTTACCTAAGAGACACATTCACGGTAAGGCATGTCCCATTGATAAACATCCAGGCACAGGACTCAAATTTGCCAATTCAAGAACTTGAGGGACACAAATAATGACGGTCCTAAGCTTTCTAACAACGCAGATTGCACCTAGAATATATTAACAGCTTTATCAAACTAAAAACTCAACCTGGTCACCTACTGAAACAATATTGAATGCCCAACTTGTTTACCCTAAACTTTTAATACAAGTTGCATTTGTATCCAAAACTTCTCCACGAAGAGTCACGTATAAAAATACGTATAAAACATCAAGCCCTGCACTCCTACAGATAAACACCAATGCTCAAGAACTACGGAACAAAACTCGCATAACGCCCCAAAACTAAGATCAACAAAGAATGCAACATAACATAAACAAACAAACAAACAAACAAACAATAATCACAACAAACCTCGATAAACCCACGGTTACCGACCCCAACAACCCGTCCACGATCATCCACGGACACCACATCCTTTCCCCCTTCCTCCCCATTCACCACAGCATCACAATCCTTGGGAATCTCGAAAAACGACAACGAGAACTGTTTCGAAACCACCCCAACGTCAAAGTAAATCAACCCGGAGCTCGGAATATCCACCTTAATATTCTTCACGGGCAGCCACAGAAACAGCTCCTCCGCCGCAACGCCCGATATATTCGCGATTTTGCCGATATTCAAACTGCCCGTAATGTTCCACTCGTACCTCACAAGGGTTTCAAATTTCGCATCGCACGGTGAAGGAGACAGCAAATGGAGCTCGAATTGACCTGAAGAGGGGTCGATTGAGAAATTGGAAATGCCCTTGGGGAAAAGGCCGATCGGTAGGCCGTTGGATTTGAGGGCGGCGTAAAACGACGCCGCTGGGGAGGAATTGAGGTTTCCGGCGGGGGGATTTTGTTCTCCGGTTGTTAGGGTTAGGGTTAGAGTTAATGTGAAGAATAATGACGTCATCAATGTACGGGCGTTATGGGTAGCCATTTTTAATGGAAGAGGAGAAATGGGTTTGGGAATTTGGGGAAGGGAATGTGCAACGGAAGGTTAGGGGGTTCATTTATTTATTTATTTATTATTATTAATCAAAATTATTGAAAATGGTTTGTAAGTCTTTATTTTTTTTCCTTTTGTCCTAAGTTTTCACGCCGACGAAAATGTTCAAAAAAACTTATTTTTCTGTCTAAATATGTCATGTTAGTTTTTAAGCGGGCTTATAGTTAAAAATGCCATGTAATTTATAATTAAAGAGCACTTTTACTAATTAGACAAAATTTTTTATTTTTCTATTAATTTTTTAAATTTATATATACTTATTAAATTATATAATTAATTATCTGAATTGTGCTAATTCTAATTACCAACTTTAAAAAAAACAATTAAAACATGTATTTTCTACATGTTATTTAAATGAATTAGAAATAAATCCTGAAATGATAATTCAAACATATTTTCAATTCAAAAATAAAATAAATTTTATCATACCAAATGTAGGGTGTAAACAATAATTTTATGTCCCACTTTACTTAAAATTTTGGTGGGGTGAGTGGGAAAATAATTCTTTACACCCTACATTTGGTATGATAAAATTTATTTTATTTTTGAATTAAAAATATATTTTAATTATCATTTCAGAATTTATTTTTATTTCATTTAAATCACATGTTTTAATTTTTTAAAAGTTTATAATTAGAATTAGCATAATTTAGATAATTAATTATATAATTTAACAAGTATATATAAGTTTAAAGATTTAATAGATTTTTTTTTGTCTAATTAGTAAAACTGCCCTTTAACTATAAGTTACATAGCATTTTTAACTATAAACCCGTTTAAAGATAACATGGCATATTTAGACAGAAAAATGAGTGTTTTTGGGCATTTTCATCGGCCCGAAAACTTATAGGACAAAAAGAAAAAAAATAAAGACTTACATGACATTTTCAATAATTCGGCCTCTTATTATTATTTGAAAGAGAAGAAGAGCATGAGTGCCGCAAGACTTGATTCTATGCTTTTTAGGTCACTGTATATCACGCGTGATTAACATATTGTGATTTTTCTGATTGGCAGGCCGTTGCATCAACTTGAAAATTTACCTAATC
The DNA here is from genome assembly GCA_948329865.1 of Linaria vulgaris. Lineage (NCBI taxonomy): Eukaryota > Viridiplantae > Streptophyta > Magnoliopsida > Lamiales > Plantaginaceae > Linaria > Linaria vulgaris. The sequence goes on from OX415253.1 coordinate 84,738,204, forward strand.
TGCAACCAAACGGTAGCGTGTGCGGGTTCCTACATCATAAAAATATAAACAAATAAGGACACGATTTTTTTGGCGCATAATATTTGCAAGTTGCTAATTCTCGAAATTCTAATGGAATAGAACTACTAATAAAATGGGAAGATTGGCGACGGAAAAACGGTGTCCTTTTGGTTTGATAATTGGATGGGAGAGGGGACTATCTATGACCTGATCCAGCACATTGATCCTGTAGAGATAAATCTGAAAATTGGGATGTGTTCTCAAACGCTGAGGGCTGGAAGTTGCAGGGGCTGAAGACCTTTATTCCAAGTGATATGAAGCTGAAAATCACAACTTCGAGCCTGATATTGAGAGAAACAGAGGATGTGGTGATCTGGTCGGAAACTGGAAATGGGATCTTCTCGTGTCAATCGGCGTACCATGCATTCACGAGAAAATACGGAGCTACAAATCAGCGTGTTAGTCGACTAAGATGGATTTGGAACACGAATGTGAGCTTCAAATTACAACAATTTCTTTGGTTGGTGGTGAGGGGCAGATTAGCAACAAATGAGCTAAGAATATTTCGAAAAATTGTACCTACGGCACATTGCCCGATGTGCGACAACCCGTGTGAATCTGTTCTACATTTACTTAGGAACTGCGAGGATGCACGTGACGTTTGGATAACTCTTCTTTGAGCTGATGATCTGACCACTTTTGATGCACTACCAGATGATGAGTGGATCCGAAGAAATTTGAATAGTCTAAACTTCCATTGTTCGGCGATTCCGGGTGTAGATTGGTGCTCCATTTTCGCGGCCACGCTATGGACATTATGGAAAGCTAGGAATAAGTTTGTCTTCCAAAAAAAACATGAGAATCCAGCGGGAAAACTGCAGCAAATGAGACTCCTAAGCATAAACTTGTCCAAAGCGCATGATGAGAAGAAACGTAAGTCAGTTTCCCGGAAGTGGATGAAACCGAAAAAGGGATGGACGAAGCTCAATGTAGATGGAAGTTTGTGTGCTAATAAAAATGCGGGAGCTGCAGGTGGTCTTTTGCGTTCTGAGGATGGCGCCTTTCTTTGGGGTTTCACAAAAATTTTACGGGCCCCAACAGTTGTCGAGACGAAACTTGAAGTGCTAAAGGCGGGGCTAAACATCGCATGGGAGAAGGGGTTGTCGAATGTAGAAACCGAAGTGGACTCGGAGGAGTGTTACAAGCTGGTCTCAAGCATTAGAGAAACAAATCTGCGGGGTTGCAGGCTGATAAAGGAGTGTCGGGAACTAATCCGGAGCGGATGGAATGTGAAGTTTCGTTGGATATCAAGAGAAGCCAATAAAGCAATAGATTTTTTGGCGAGATTTCCTTTGGAACCTAGTGTGCGAGAGGTGTTTTGGGACGCGTCACCGCCACAGTTAGTTCGCGTTATACGCGAAGATGTTGTTTAATTTTGTTGTGACTTACAATGTCTTCCTTTTCACTACCAAAAAAAAAATGGGAAAGATTGATTTTTTAGGTTATCATGCATCGACCCCCAAATAATCACTTGTGTTTGTGTCTTGTTCGTGTTTATATTTATGATTTTATTTCTAGAAATCCGTATCTTAGCGTACATGTCATGTGACTCGTATGCTATATGGTTTCATAGCACAAAATTGGACAAAAACTCTAGAAACCTCAAATTTCGCAAATAGCATATAAATCCAACATTATTTAGTAAAATGATCAACAATGATCAACAATGGTCAAATAAGAATGTGCACAAGTAACAGAAATAACCGGAGAATGGATTCATCCCTACAAATATACTAGGAAGCATGATTCGAAACAAGTGACGAAGCATGAAAACCAACGCTTGACTCTTGTTCAGAAGACGTGAGTTACAATGCTCAAATTAAAGTGCGAATTATTAGACAAAAAACAAGGCAAAATATATCTATTCCAAAGCAAGGAAGTAATCTTCGTAGAAGGATGGCCAAAATGATAATGCCGACAACCCTTGTGAACTCTCTCGCCAACCGAAGTAGTCAAGTTTGGTGCACAAATCACAACACTAGGAATTAAGTCAGACACGATACTCGCCATCCATGCAATCTCCACGAATTAGTTTGACCCCCGAACTACGATCATTGTCAATAAAACAACAAGTAAAATTCAATAAACACATCATTTGCCTTAGTAAATTGATGGACATACATAAGTTTTTTTTGAACCCAAGATGGGATTATTCCTTGTGACAGAGTTTTTTGAGAACACCCAAAACTTGCTATTAAGGTGGTTGGGTCTTAGATTACCAAATCAAGAAAAGCAATTACAAAACTATAATCAAATGAAGTTAAGAATTATATAAGCTGAATAAACTTACGCATCTCTCAAAATGAGTGATAACAATCACACGTTGGCCGTCGCCACAGTTCTCAATTTGGCTCTACTTTTAAAAGCTCCAAACTTTTAACCATTATTTCAAGGGAGAATTACACAAAGTACCCCTCAACTATGGGTAAATTACACAAAGTACCCCTCCTCTTTGGGAAATTACACAAACTACCCTTATGACCGATTTTTCGTAATTTTTTTATTTCAAACTATTGAATGTAAATTCATGCTCTTCAATTATTTTGCACAAAAAATAAAAAATAATTCAAAATTATTGCATTAAACCTCATTTATCTCGTTTTAAAAGACAAAAAATATTGATAACAAATAATTTCTTCTAAGAAAAAATAAATTATCTGCGAATTTTAGTCTCTGCTATGATTTGAATTTGAAAGGTTGTCTTAATTATTTTAATTTTTTTGACCATAAGGGTAGTTTGTGTAATTTCCCAAAGAGGAGGGGTACTTTGTGTAATTTACCCATAGTTGAGGGGTACTTTGTGTAATTCTTATTTCAATGTGTTATTTTGTAAAAAAAAAAAAGAGTTGTATTAAATTTTATATACATGATCAAATGCACGGTGTAATATCCCTTATAATTTGATATAGATTTATGAAACGACGGGTTTTGTGCATAAGTGTATCAACGATGTGAACTGCTTTCAACGTCGTTTCATAATTTTGTTAGTATCAAAAGTCGTCCTGATCATGACTTTCGTTTTTTTCTTTTCGATAGATCAATACACAGTCATTAATTAGGTAAGGTAGGCATCAATCAGAGAGCCAATAATTCAACAATTAAATCAAAATATACCAAGTGGCATATAGGCCATTTGATTGTAGACTTACTAGTATATTATAGGAAATGACGAATTATTATATATGCCCTGTATGTTTCCCTTTTTTTTAAACATGCTCGTTATGTTTCCAATTATATGAAAATGCCCCGTAACTATGCATTTTTTTGTAGAATCTGTCCTTTGCGTGGCACATGTGTATTTCGGCCTACGTGGCATCCACCGTGGCTGTCACATGTGTTTTTTTTGTCTATGTGGCTGCCACATGTAATATGTTTAAAATAAAAATATATTTATATTCATAATATATATAAATATATATAAAAAAATATCTTTATGTATTAAAATATATCAAATATATATAAATATATAAAGAAAGGAAAACAAAATCATAAATATTATTTTTAATTACTGAAATAAAAAAATCTTTTTTCTTTTTACTGAAATAAAAATAAAAAAATAAAAAAACCCCACCCACACGGGGGTGGGGTTTTAATTTTTTTTTTAATTTCAGTTAAAAAAATGATTTTTGTTTTAATTTCAGTAAAAAAGAAGATTTTTTTTTAGTTTCAGTAATTAAAATGATATTTATGATTTTGTTTTCCTTTTTTATATATATTTATATATATTTGATATATTTTAATACATAAAGATATTATTTTTATATATTTATATATATTATGGATATAAATATATTTTTATTTTAAACATATTACATGTGGCAGCCACATAGACAAAAAATCACATGTGGCAGCCACGGTGGATGCCACGTAGGCCGAAATACACATGTGGCACGTAAAGGGCAGTTTCTACAAAAAAGGCATAGTTACGGAGTATTTTCATATAATTGGAAACATAACGGGCATTTTAAAAAAAAAGGAAAACATACAGGGCATAAATAATAATTCGTCCTATAAAAAATAGTTGACACATCTGCCACCTTGCATGATTCCGGATAGTTCGTGAAATAAAATGTGTTGAAAGCTTTCCTTTCTTGTTACTTCAAATCTCTCCTATGGATACACATGCACCCATATTTTGTGGAATTAATTATACGTGCCCTTGAAATTTGAAAACCGATAAATAAGGATATCTGTTTTATTGTAATTGTACCAGTCGAAGGCGTTAGCTGTCTACATCAAGTGAACTATGTGATAGTTCAAAAAAAATAAAAAAATCTTTCATAATTAGAAAGGAAAAAAAAATGTTATGTTAATGGCCATTGAAGGCGACATGCGGCTAACGTTTGATTTAATGGTCAGGTTCGGGAATAAGCTCTAATCCTCATTATAATCAAATACACGGAAAACTCAAGAGGCCAGAAAAATGGCGACGGCATATGCAGCAGTAGTTTTCCTTATTCATGTCATGGATCAGATCCATTTGTATCATGCCCGTCAACCGACTTTTGTTGACGGACAACTGATACAACTTCAATCTCTCAATCAACTAGTCTGTTTTCTTCAAGATTTCCTTGAAGGTTACTCCCATGGACGTAGTAGCAAGGAAATGGAAGATATGGAGAGTCGAATTGCAAAGGCAGCTCATGCCGCGGAAGATATCATTGAATCTCATATAGTAGATGATATTCATGCTCGATTGCATGGTTGTGAGAAAAGGAGTCCCCACCACTTCTCTCAAGCACTCCAAAAAGTAATGGAAAGCATGGATTTGATCAAGAAAGAGGCTATGGAAACTAAAGGGAAGCGTGCATGTAAAAGTCAGTTGCCTCGAGATCCAACTCCCATACCGTCTTCATCAACCCCTTCTCCTTCAAAGAAAGATAATGTGGTGGTGTATGATGAGGACTTGAACCACATCGTCGATAAGCTCCTTGACCAACAGCCTAGCCGCCAAATCATTCCAATCACCGGAATGGGCGGCATCGGTACGACTACACTTGCTAAGATTGCTTATGAGAATTTGACTGTCGTGTCATACTTTGATATCCGCGGTTGGGTTACTATATCTCAACAATCTGATGTCCGTGAAATTTTATTGTGCCTTCTTAATGTTATTGGTCAAAGCCATCAAGAAAGTGGTGAGGAGCATAATTTGGGATTAGAGTTACAGGGGAAAAAATCAAGTTTGGTACCCTATGTTTGCAAACTTAATCACGATTGGTACCCACGCGGCGGCGTCCCCAAATTCACCACCCTAATGTCTACGTGGCTCGCCGTTGACCCGTAAATCCTCAATTTTGACCAAATTAAGTCCATGTAGACATGGTGACTGGATAAAAAACATGAAAAAATCATTTCTTCCTCCTAATAAATTATCATTTCTAGTTTTTATATTTCTTTATAATTAATTTTATTATATAAATTTTAAAAACTTATTATATAATAATGTTTTAAGAAAAATAAATTATAACTAATGAGTATTAAAGAAAAACAAAAAAAAAGTAAAACAAAATAAATTTAAACAAAAAAAGTTAAAAAATATAATAATTAATCATTTTCTTAAACATTCCCCCCCTCCCATCAACACCTCCCCCCCTCCCCACCAGCCATCACCACCACCCACTATCCCCCACCCGCCCCCCACCTTGTGCTCAGTCTCAAACATTACAAAATCAATGAAAAATATCGCATACACGTACGGCCCTATAATAATCGTGACGATTGTAAATTTACTGGAAAGTAAGAAACTGGAATTGCTGCTCTTGTTGATGATTTTGTTCCATTCTTGTTGCCCTTTTCAAGCGAAAGATAATATTCTTGTTGACGAGTAAATTCCGATATATGAGAGGGGCGACGACGGGTGAGGGGAGGGTTGTTGGAGATGATGAATTGATGGGGTGGTGGGTGGCTGTGAGCGGGGGGCGGCGACTGGTGGGGGGGAGGGGGAGGAGGGTTGTTGAGGATGATGAATTGATGAGTGGTGGTGGGGGTGCGAGTGATGGGGGTGGGTGTGGGTGATGAATTGGTGGTGGGGGGGATGGGGGGGGGGGGGGGAGGGGAGGGGGGTGTGGGGTTGAAGATTATTATATTTTGTAACTTTTTTTTTGTTTAATTTATTTTGTTTTACTTTTTTTTTGTTTTTCTTTAAAATTCATTAGTTATAATTTATTTTTTAAAACAGAATTATGTAATAAGTTTTTAAAATTTATATAATAAAATTAATTATAAAGAAATATAAAAACTAAAAATAATAATTTATTAAGAAGGAGAAATGATTTTTTTAATTTTTTTTAATCCAGTCAACATGTCCACGTGGGTTTATTTTGGTCAAAATTGAGCTTGGACGAGTCAACAATGAGCCACGTAGACATTTGGGTGGTTAATTTGGGGACGCCGCTAGGGGGGTACCAATCGTGATTAAGTTTGCAAACATAGGGTACCAAAAAGTTGGTGTGACAAATTAAGGTACCAAAAGGAAACAGAGACCAAATTAATATACCAAACGTGATTTTTTCCCAAAGTTACACCAACATCTAATCCTAAGGAGGTATTTGATTGTACTAGATGACATGTGGAGTGTCGAGGCATGGGATAAGTTAAAGTCATTTCTTCCTAATAACAATAGTGGGGGCCGGATCGTGGTAACTTCTAGGATGTTAAGTGTTGCTAACTACTTTGCCTCCTCTAATCTCTATCAAATGAACCTTCTAGATGAGACTAAAAGCTGGAATCTACTTTGCAAGAAGGTATTCGTCGAGGAAAATTGCCCTCCTAAATTGGTGGATGTTGGAAGAACGATTGCAAAAAATTGTAAGGGACTCCCCTTATCAATTTGTGCGGTTGGAGGGTTGCTTGCAAAGTCTAACATGGCACGAGAATATTGGGAGTTTGTTGCAGAAAATACAAAAACCAGTGTGAGCGCAAACAATGAAGAGAATTGCTTAAATATAATATCTCTTAGTTATACCCACTTACCTATTTATTTGAAACATTGTTTTCTATATTTGGGAGCTTTTAAAGAAGATTATGAGATTCCTGTGTCTAGGCTTATCAAGTTTTGGTTTGCTGAAGGGATTTTAAAACCAAATAACACAAAAAGTTTGGAGCTAGTCGGTAGAGATTATTTGAAAGATCTTATTGAAAGAAATCTAATCTTTGTTGCTCAATTGGGTACTACGGGCAATCTTAAACGTTGCAAAATGCACGATCTCTTAAGAGATATACGCTTGGAGGAAGCTCAAAAAGTAAACTTTCTTCATATTGAAACGGTGTATAACAATTCACAAACCATATATAGGCATTCTCACACCGTTGGAGCTGTTGAAGATAGAGAGATCTTTAAGTTGGATACAAGTGATTTCTTGAAAGATACAAATAGTAAGCGCAGGATAGCAATACATCTTAAGTCAAACGAGAGATATATCCCACGAGATCTCTTTGACGTTCAATCAACATCATTTCTCCGCTCATTGATTTGCGACGTCAAATTAGATTTTGAGGTGTTGGTTGATTTGAGATTGCTCAGGGTATTTGAGACTGCTTATTTTCCAACTAGTTAACTCACGATATCTAAACTTTGAGTTAGAGAGCAGCATGCTTCCTTCTTCCATATATATGTTCTGGAATCTTCAAACGAAAATTATGCATAGTATGCCAACAAATGTTGCACCAGTTGATATTTGGAAGATGCCACAACTTAAGCATGCAATGGTTTATCCTTTGCGCCTCACTGATCCTCCTCCCGTTAGCCAAGTGGACGGGCAAGGTGATGTGATTGTGTTGGAAAACCTACAGACACTCTGGTTTGTGTGGGATTTCAGATTTACAGAAGAGGTTGTTAGGAAAATTCCCAATGTTGTGAAATTGAAACTAGGATATGGTTATGAATGCGATGAAGTTTTGCCGCATTACTCTCTCAACAATGTTCGTCATCTGCAGAAACTCCAATCACTATTCTGCGACTTTTCAAGAACGAAACATAATTATTTGCGCGATATCATTGGGTTTCCGGGTTCACTCAAGAAGTTGATATTACAGCAAGTGAGATTCTCCTGGGAAGACCTAACGACAAAAACTGGGCAGTTGCCTCATCTTGAAAAGCTCAAATTAATAAGCTTCTCTTCGGAGGAAGACGAGTGGAACCCAGTCGAAGGGCATTTCCTTCATCTGAAATATCTGTCAATGCACTTCAATCGTGATCTGTTATGCTGGACAGCGGACAGCGTTCATTTTCCGGCTCTTGAGCACCTTGTTGTCGATTTTGTTGGCAAATTAAAAGAGATACCATCCGGCATTGGAGACATAGCAACACTCCGATTAATTGAGTTGTGGGATTGCAACTATTCTGTTATCAGTTCAGCAATAGAAATACTAAAGGAGCAAAAGAGTTTGGGGAATGAGAGTATTCGACTTCTGGTGGATCGATCTCCCGTGATAATAGAAGAAAGCGATGACGAACATTCTGAGTGAATGTTAAGTTGTTTTGTACTTAAAGTCCTGTCATATTGCTCGTGTTCCTTTAATTTTTCTTGTAATAATGAACCAGAACAATATTTCCTTCACTTGTTTTTCACATTTTTGTTGATAAATCTAATATAGCTGCTATTTTAACTCCACTGAAGTCTACAAAAATCACTTACTTCATTGTGAAAGAAGACATGAAGCAAAATATTCATTCTATCGTTCATGTATAAGTGATGTTTGTAAGGCAAGATGACTATTATTATATTTTGAATCAAAAAAGCTGTAGTTAAATTGAAACTATTCTAACCAAATGAGAATTTTACATATAGATTAAAGAGAGAAGATTAGCAACAGTATGGTAACATTATCTTTTGTATAGAAATTTTTGGCAACACATTTCACTCAGATACTGTATTCTACATAATTCATCGTTACTAGCACAACTCACAAGATACTCTTACTACAACAAACTCAGTATAACAACCGTATGCTGATCGGCTTTAGTACGAACTGCAGCAATATGATAAACTGAAATGCAAAAAGCTTTTGGCACTAACTGATCATATCAGTATTTAGTTACATTCTCCCCTGCAATCTCTTTGAGTGAAATGAAGCTCGGAGTGTGAGACAGTGCCTCAATCCAACCGTAGTCATCCGGCTTGAACAAATCAACTGTCGGAGCAGTTTCAGTCTTGCTACTGTAATAGAACAAGCATTGAGTCCCCCAAAAGAACACAATATCACCATCTTTAAAAACTTTTAAAGGAATAACTGATTCGCAATCTATCCCGCCAAGATTCCCCAGCTCTTTACTAATGACAAACTCTTTTGTCCAAGATTCCTTCACCCCGTATTCCTTCATTACCCATACAACAATTTCGTCGTCCCCGTTAAAATCACAAAACCACAAGCAATCTCCCAAAACCGCGAGACTTGAACCCGGTGGGAAATAGTCTGGATAAGGAGGTGGCGAAAGGGACTGAAACAATTCCGTCTCAAGATCAAAACACGAGATTAAGAGGGAGCCATTGGAATCTCCAACCAACCAGTGAAGATTCCCGTTCAAAAATGCGCCTACAGAAGGGAGCTGATCGTATTCATACGTCTCACCTGTAAATTGAAGACACAAGATTTATTGATCGAGCTTTGATATTGTTACTTTCTTAAAAACAATATTTGTCGGAAAAGATGAATCATTATTAGTTTAAGTCCAAAACACAACTATTTATTTATTAAAATTTCAAAACATTACCTGGATCAATACTTATACTTCTCCAGGAACATGTTCCAAGTGTGTACACCGAACATTCGACTTTCAAATTACTCAAACGAGACCCCGGTTCGCCGTAAGTGAAAGGCTCCTGGAAAATCCTAACCACTTTATATCTGCCACTCAATTTGGTTACGCCAAATCCATACGTAACAATGTTCGGATAGCCTGCGTTGTCACTAAGCCCCGGAACAGATACATACTCACGTGTGATCGGATTGCACACGCAAAGAGCATCGAGTTGGCTACTAAGATCGTGCAAGCAAAGCAAACCATTAACCGAACTCGACATCGTAAAGGAGCCAACGAATTCAGTGGGGTCGAAAGTCATGAGGGGTTTATAATGAAGATCGTGGCTGTCGAGATCAAGCTCGTCGTCTTTGTATTCGAAAACTGTGAGCTTGGTCTCATTGTTTTGAGTTAGATAGACAATGAGGCCACCAGAGGCTGTTGATCTAGAGAGATGGGATTTAGCAAACTCAGGAGTTGAGAGTGTGTTAAGCAAAAGTTTGCAAACACACTTGCATTGTGCAATGCTTTGTGTGGGAAGCCTTGAAAGAATGTCGACAGTAATGTTAGCTGGTAGATTCAGCAAGATTGATGAAGTGTTCATCTTTTTTGTGTTTTTGGTCATCTTGTGCTTAATATTTTATTGGATATGGATAATAATATATATAGGAGGAAAAAATGTGGAGTTTTGTCATTCTTGCAGTGGAAGATTTGACTCAGAAAGAGTCCAGCTTTGAAATAGTCAAGCTTGTGGGTACCTACTATAATTTTTGGAACATGCTCAATGAAGGATTTGAGTATCCTAGGGGGTACCAGTGGGTACTCCTTTAAAATTATTTGCATAATGATCCCTCAAAGTTAAAAGTTTTTTACAAAGTGTTATCATACTTCTTGAAATATTTATTTTAGCGACCATATAGCAAAATGGTATCAGAGCCTAGGTACATTTATTAATGTGGAAATTTATTTACCATATTCACACCTAACCACCTCATGAGAGAAGTAATTTATAATTATGAGTTCGAACAAAAGTTCGAGATACATTCTCAACAGGGAGTTTTCCGAGCAAATTGAAAAACATGAAATAATTATGTGATAGTTGAAAACTGTCACACAAGATGAGTAATTTGGCCCTACCAAATTTTCGCGAGCTCAAGACCGATGGCTCTAAGTTGTCTCAGGACCTTAGAGAAATTCAGAAGAAGGTCCAATCATATGGTAACCATCAATACCATGCGCCAGAGTACCTTCAAGAAATCCAGACTAAACTGGAGACTATGTCCAAACGTCAGAAGAAGATCTTTGAGAGTCTTCAAGATACCCAACGACGAATAAAGAACTTGGAATCCCTTCCAAGATCATCAGAAAGAAGGAAAGGAGGATTGTTACCACCATCTTTCGGAAGTGAGCCTTTACTACACCAGAAGGCTAAAGCGGTTGAGGTCAAAAGAGAATTGACAAGAAATGAGAAGCTGGAGGCCTTGATACGAGGGAAACCCAGTACTCCTTAAGATCATGTCTAGAATCAAGCTAGACGAGATCAACTACGGAGATCTGCAAGATCTGTCCGATTTAGTAGAATCATTCTCGGGTTTGAAACTCGTTAATATCCAGGCCTTGGAGGACGCAATGGTGCCAACACAAAATCCTCCCCAAGAGCGGTCAACGGTAACCGAAAGTTTTGGATCTCATAATCCAATTCGAGATGAACCCATGCCACATCATAAAGATTTTGTGGCAAGATCAATGTTTCCGGCAGTGCCAACCAGATCAAGACCACGGAGACCAAATGTTCATGGAACACCATATGGACGATCCCAACTTGATCTGATTCATCCTTATGGGCTCATGCTCAATATGGATATACTGGATTTCAAAAACCGAGAAACACTGATCGATGAATGGACATCGGCCATGAGAATTGTAGCAACAACACTGGAACTCAACAAGTAGGGGTTCATAATGATGTTACAAATGAGCCTTGAGGGATCAGTCAAACTCGGATGGGAACATGCCACCCCAGAAGTTAGAGATGGTGTTCTATCCGGCGAAGCCCTCAAAGACATTGTTGATAGGATGGCCAGACTCTTCAAAATCTACTTCATTGGAGAAGGATATTTTATTGATCCCCAAACCGGAGGAGGTGACCAGGAAAGGGCCAAAAGATACGAGCAAGCATTGTATAGCTTGGAGTTACATGATATATGTAACATTGATTTATACATCAAGCTCTTTACTGAGTATAAATGGAAGAGTCGAATCAACGAAGAAACGACGATCCCATTGTTCTTCGCCAAAATACCAAGTCCATGGCGAGAGATGTTACTACGAGAATATACACCTGTCGGGATGGATACAATAGCCCGAATGATGTCTCTTCTCAAGGTGAAGCTGAGTGAGTGGTGCCAGAAGGAAGCATTCTAGAAGAATTACAAGAGACTGAGAGGAATCAACAAATCAGTCCGTCTTTGTTGCAACGACAATGATGTCCCAACGGTCATATGAGCACCCGAAAAACACAAGAGAAAGAAGCATAGGGATCATCCCTATGAACAAAGAGGAAACAGATTCACCAGAAGGTCTTCATGGAGACCAAGGAAATTCTAGTCAAAACAAAAGGCTCGAAGTTACAAAACAGGGCAGTGACCAGGACCTAGCCGTGGGAGAACGTCTTCCAGTCAAGGAAATACAAACAGACTACCAACAAGGAGGACTTTCAGAAGAGAACATACATGTGCCAATGAGAGTTTCAAGGACTGTAACTGTTGGACATGTGGTGCCAAGGGACACATCTCAACAGACTGTCCAGATAACCAAAGAAGAAAAGTTAGACAGTTCGAGGCTACACCAGAATTCAAAGAAGCTGTCTATTTTCAAGACCTCGTTCAAGTGTACCAGTTTGAGGATATTCCTTCAGATGAAAGTATATATGAAGAAGATGAGGGCCAAGATGAGTCTTCGGAATCTGTATCAGAACCAAACTGAAGGCGATGAGATCTTCCACCAAGAAGTACAAGAAGATATGTCAGGATTCTCCTCACAAACGAGCATATCTCACAAAGGATTGATGAGAATTATGCGAGAAGATCCAAAGCTTCGAGTTTATGATGGGTTTACTATCGGAAAAATGGAGAGAGTCTTAGCCCAGCTAAGCCTCAGACAATGAAAGCATCACATCAACTACAAGGTTACGACGGGAGAAATAACAATCCCTATGGAACTAACAAGTAATGTGATGGAAATGCAACTGGTTCCTATGAATGAGATAAGGGAGGAACTAAGTCAACTCAATAAAGAGGTTGCTCAGAAGAGGTCGTGGATCAATATCGGAGCCATAAGAATCTTGATCAAGGCAACATTCAAAGAAGGAATCAATTTGCTAATTGATATCGCCATCTTTGACAGAAGAATTCAAAACCTACGGGACGCCTGTCTTGGAGGAATATCAGAGAATCTATTTGCTGGAAAAGTGGCAACATTCGTATATCCAAAGATTGCTTATAATCTAGCGGATCGAGATTTCAACAGGGTTCTTACCCTCCATCAGGATTTCAAAAACAATGAGTTAATGAAGGAAGGAATAGGCCATACTCTATCACCTACGGTATTTTTGATGCCCTCTCAATACTCATCATTCTAACCTTTTCCGAAGGAAAGAGTTTGTGGAGATACCCAAAATCTTTGATAAAGTTGCCCATGCAGTCAAACCGGAGATTTCTAATCTACCACATATCCACGAGATGTATATGATCATACGAGATCAACTAGTATTCAACAAGAACACTAGCCAAAGGTTCGAACCCAGAAGAGTCTATTTCCATGAAAATAGGATGCACAGCTTAACATGGGGAAAGAAACCAATTGTTGAAGTTGTAATCGAACCAAGAAGGTTTACAACTAAAGGAGAACTCCAATGTCCAGGAGGTTGGTGCGAGGTCGATGTAATCTTTGACATCACTCAGAAGGATAATACCCTTCCGTATGACGCCTTATATTATCTGAAGCAGCCCTTAGTTGGAAGATATCAAGGAAACCTAAGATTAGGTGGAATGGATTTCATCATCAGCGGGCGACCAGGAAAAACTCCAAAGCAATTAATTCTTGGGATATAATTTCTTGAGGATCACAAACCTTGAGAAAGATTACCGGACGGAATGGAATTCACAATGGACGTGAAAAGATACAGATTCAGATGACCACTAGTCCATTCTCAATATACATCTCAGTTGGGATGTTGTACGAGAAGTTTTGAGTCGAATACTTCGCGGTGTATATCGATTCAGGAGCTGGTATTTGCAAAGCCAAACCAGGAGTTTTCCCTGAAAGTATCGGAGAAAATTTACCAACAGTTGCCGGAAGAGATTTCTCGAAAAAAATTATTTACTTCAAAAGAGGAATAAAACAAGCATAAATATTGATTGGTGGAGCAGGGGGTACCCCATGGTAAAAGTTTAAGACGCCACCAATCTATTTTCACGACACCGGAGCCGATATTTTACTCGGCAACAGTTTCCTGCAAACATTTAAACGTATAACCCAGGACAATGAGACAAGATGCCTTATCCTCACAACACTCTGTGATCATAAGATCTTGGTGCAAAGGTTGAAACATGCGTTTTACAGAAAATTTTAAATTCAATTTCGCAGCAAGCGTGGTGATGAAGGGAAAATTCGCCACCCAAAGATGAGCGATCAGAGGAAATATGGTAAGGTAATCCTTCAGCTGAGGATTGACAGCCTAGGTGGCTGGAAAGATGAAAAGATCAAAAATAAAACAATCGAGATCCTAAAGGCCAGCTTAGAACCAAGTCCTCACTTGGACATCACTAACGAAGAACATATCTCGATAGAAGATGTCAAAAACAAGATCCGAAGAAACTTCAACGAAGATCCTTTGGCATGATGGAACAAGAACAAACACAAAGCGTCCTTAAAAGTCAAAAAAGGAAAAGAAAAATGAGTTTGTTAGATACAAGCCCATCCTGATGAATCAGAACGATCGTAAGGATATGCAATTAATTCTTAAGGAGCATCTTGACCTTAAGCTAATCTCACATGGAATCTCTCCATACAGTAGTCCCGGATTCTTAGTATGGAACTATGGAGAAATTAAAAGAGTAAAGCCAAGATTGGTGATCAACTATCAAGGGATCACCAAAATCTTGGAATTTGACGGATACTATATCCCAAGCAGAGAACACCTGATCAACTACGTCCAAAACGCAAAGGTCTTCTCAAAGTTCGATTGCAATTTGGGATTTTATCAAATCAAGATGGAAGAAGAAAGCAAGAAATATATAACTTTCTCCACACCGCAAGGACACTATATTTAGCATGTTATGTCGATGGGATTGGCTAATGCACCCCAGAAATGTGAGAGGAAAATGGATAATCTCACCGCAAGGACACTATATTTGGCATGTTATGCCGATGGAATTGGCTAATGCACCCCAGATATATCAGAGGAAAATGAATAATCTCTTCAAGGATTATTTCGAATTCATGTTCATGTATGTCGATGACATCGTCATCGTCTCAAGGAATATCAGAGAGCATATTAGACATCTGGAAATATTCTCAGATGTTTGTCACAAGGAAGGATTGGTGTTATCTGAAAAGAAAGCGGTAATCCTAACAAGGAAGATTGAATTCATTGGAATAGAGATTGATGAATCATGTATTATCCTTCAAAACCATTTGGTTGAAAAGGTACGCGATTATCTTGACGATCTCAAAACTGTTAAACAACTCCAGAGTTTTATGGGATTGGTTAATTTTGTTGGAATGTTTATTAACAACCTGGCAAGTTATAGGAAAGTTTTTAGTCCATTGCTTAAGAAAGATGCAAAGTTCCGATGGACGAAAGAGCATAAGGGAACGGTGCAACGGCTTAAAGCCATATGTCAGAACCTTCCCAAACTGGCAATACCTAATGACAAAGATGATCTGGTACCCTATACAGATGCAAGCGATCATTGGTGGGTGGCGGTTCTAACGAAGGTTGAACCAAAAGGAGAAGTCCCTTGTAGATATTGCAGCGGAATCTTTGCTGACAATGAAGCATCAAGATGGCATATCAACGAGAAGGATTTTTGTACAGTTCGAAAGGCTTTTAAAAAATGGTCGTTATTGCTACTCGCTCAGGAATTCACATTAAAAATTGATAACACAAGTGTCAAAGCTTTCTTGAAAAATAAAATTGAAAGTAAACCTGAGAAAGCTAGATTGTTAAGATGGCACGCTAAATGTCAATATTATGATTTTGATGTTCTTGTAATTAAGTCTCACGAAAATATTCTTGCACATTTTCTAACAATGGATGGAGGCAAATGAAGCTGATACCATTCTAATGAGATGGAGGCACCACAGGGAAAACCTGGAGGAACTCAGCAAGGCGATCGATAGTCTGGCAATTAATGCTAAGGCTTCCGGTCATGTACAGGAAAATGATCTTAATAAGGTCCAAAATGCGATGAAGGCTACTTGGTTAGGTAGCACGAGTCTTTGGAAAAGTATTATGGACCCAATATTAGAAGATGCCTCCACATTGAAGGTACAATCCGAGCTACAAGCGATAACGCTTGATGATGGAAATTCGAGTTCTAACAACACAGGTCTGGTTGGTGATCCTTTCGAGGAAAACACTAATGAACATGTCGATTCAAAAGGGGAAACACCTAAAGAATCAAAAGATACTTCAAAAATTAAAGAGGACGAGATTAATCTTAGGCCCAAAACATGAACTTCTAAGACTGTTAAAAACGAGCAGATAGCGCCTTTGATTGAATATCAGAGGACATGGGACATGTTATACACGAGAATGGGACTTGTCCCAAGAAAGTCCGTGGATAATTGGTCAGGGAAATACCCGAGAATTTGGATATTACCATGTTCAAAACCTGAGAGTGTACGAGAATAGTTTGGCTTTGGCTGCATAGCTTCATTCTTTACCACATCGCCAGAATTTCTGGAAATTTCTAAATTGCCAGAATGGATTCACGAGGGAGAGTATGAAACTTGGAAAATCAATCATACGCTAGAAAGATGAGATGTTTTGGAGCTAAAGTTTATATCAGCAGCTCCAGAAATTACAGGAAAATGTCTCCATCCGAGCTTCCATTTTATCAAGCTATATAGACCCAACATGAAGGCTATGAATTACATTAAGCCACCACCAGAAGAACAATTCTTAGTCTCCCCAATTTCTGAGGATGATATATCTACCAAAAGAGCATGAGGACTCTGGGTCAGTCTCACCGAGATGGACAAAGTCAAGTATTCGTTCAAGATCTTTCAAAAATCAAAGAACGAATTAATTATGCTGAATAGCATGACGAGCAGTACCACACGGTTTGCAGAAACAATCTTTGAAAACAAGAGGCAAACGATGTGGAAAAACGAGATTTCGGCAACGGCAGAAACTAGCCGAAAACTTCGCAACATGATACATGTCGGCCGATGGAAGGAGCGTATCTGTCCAAAACGTCTTAGAAAAATTGTATTTTAGTCCTTGAACAAAAATTAATCATTTTTTATCATTTTATATGCTTCAAATATCTTTACAAAATATATTTTACATGTACATATTGATCTTGGAGTTTTTTTACCTAGAAAAACTTACATAAGTAAATATGTGTAAAAACATCTATTTATTCATATTTGATTTTATTATAAACAACAAGAATAATATCACATCATATGTGAATGGTTTTAAACTCAACCACGTCACTCTTGTGATAATTGAAATCAGATTTTGGTGATTAGTTGTTAAAAAATTAAAGTGGGAGATTAACCTAAATTGTTTTAACATGTATAAAAAAATAAATATGTATATATTTATCTATATGTATTTTGTTTTAATTAGACATATTATATTATAAGTTGCGGAACAAAAATCAGCTACATCTTTTATTTAACTGATTAGAATCTTGATTAGGTGGCCAATGATAAAGAAATTAGGGTGGACCTTAATCAAAAGTATTTTAATTTGATATTTGTTTTACTATAAATAGTAGGCTTTCTTCCAACAATTTTCACACCCAAACCGTTTCGATTTTATTAGCTTTCTTCCTGTCAATCTCTTCATTTTTTGAGTCTACTTTCAGAAAAATTCATCCCAAGTTCTTATTTTATTTTTTTCTACCTGAAAAGACCACAAAACTTTTATTGTGCAGAAATTATCCATTCGGCCATGCACCTTAGAAAAATCATAACTAATTGTAGAAAAAATATTTTTGAGCAAGGTCTTCGGCCACATAGTCTCCATGATGTCCTCTAACTTTTATATGAAGACATGTTTCTCAAATAATGTGAATTGAAGGGTCGAAATGCATAAATCGTAGACTGCTGTCCAAAATCCCGAAAGAAGGTTCTATGTTTACAATTATTTACCATAGCAAACCTTTATATTTTCCTGCCTATTTGGGTACACATGTTCCTAGTGATGTTAGAGATCAGTTGCCATAAAAATATTTGGAAACAAAGTTCATTTGGATATCCGATCAAAGGTAAACTCGAAACTACGACGATTTTTAGCTTATTTTACATACTTTAAGTTCTTTATTTATGATTGAAGATAATCATCATGATTCCATGATTGATCACTCACACATGACACTCATAAGATATAAGAATGATTAGAATCACTTTAATATGATTTGTATTCACAAATTACTATTTTTGAGATTTTTCTATAGCATATAAATTGTATAGTTATAATGTTTAATATATCCTTACATAAGTTTTATAAGATTATCATAGCTACCTTTGTGGTCTAATCATCTAATATGATTATGTATTATAACTTAAACACTTGAGCCTTTAGCTTGATTAGGTTTACATATTAATATTTTTTATAAGTTATAAATACAATGTTATGTAATTTAAGGTAATCTTGGAACAAAATATTATTTAACTAAGTTGTATATTTCAAGGCATTTCTTCATGGAATAGTTGTTTGATGTTGTGATTATAGAAAATCTTGGATTAATTATAGGCTCTTTCATAAAGTTAGTTAAGTAATATATTTTAAGGATTCATTATGCATCAAATTACATAGTTTATCAAATTTTACTTGATATTATTGCTTGACATCTGAAATGATTTTCTAACAATAAAAAAATATAGATAATTATAGTTATACATTTATACATATGTTTGCTTAAGATAAATCTTGAAATATCGATGACGTATACAAAAGATATTTGATATTTAACTTAACCTTATGATATCTTTATCGCATAAGATTTTTCATCGATGATATCTGCTATTTACTTAAATTAGTATTAGCTATCATTTTTAACAAGAACTTTCTCAAATTTCAGCAACACGAAACTTGAATAGTACATATATTTATTGTGGTAAATTATGATTATTCAGTTAATTGATATTATCTTAATCTATTAAAGGTTTGACAAATAAATCAACGGCGGGCAAGATTCTCCGTACAAATAAAGGTGAGGTTCGATTTTTGATTTTGTTCTAGCCCCGTTTGGCATCCGGCCTGAGGAACTTGGACAGAAAATACATTAATCCGTTATCAAATCACGAACAATATATTATTCATTGTATTCCTATTTTTGCATCTCATCTCATAACAATGATTTTCTTACTCATCGTTAAATCATATTCAGTCATTAATTATTTATCACATATTAAATCATAATCATGGTAATTCTTCGATATAATAATCTCATCTGCTGGTTCTTGAACTGTGCAAAGAGCAACAAACTCTGTTCGGGACATGTGGCTCAAGGAGCAACGGATATTATCCGGTTTACTAGCTTATTTGTTTATCACCCATTGGGACGCCTTTGGGAAGTTGGGCCCAGTGATGAGTTGATTTGCTGTCGGGCAGTAATGACTGTTGGTTTAAGTAATTTCGCTTGATACCCATTTATCTAGGTGCCGCTTGCAGTCAGAAGTTGATTGTAACCCGCGTGCTGGATCGACATGTATTCAAGCATATTGTCTGTTTTGTTTGCGAGGTCGCTCCTCGTTGGGAGGTATAAGATAGTATTTAGAAGACATAAGGTTGGATTTGTTTATTGTTTAGCAGATGCTCATAAACTATTCTGAGAATACTTTGGTACTACTATACATCAAATTATCTGCTAAACTGTTTCTATCGGTAAGATCACTCTTAGAAATATATCAATTGAATCATTGTTAATTTTTGCATTGCCAGTTGTTATGTATGAATCTTACTAAGTCATCAAATACTTATTCCTCGTTTCTTCTGCCTGTCCCTTCCTCATAATAAGACCGACGTGGCAGCGTGGATCACATGAATAATTTTTCCAATCTTGCCTTTTGGAATGTTCGTGTAATTCTTAAAAAAGGTTTAACATCAGTACGTAATTATTAAAATTGTCAAACTTTTGTATTCCCAAGACTTCCGCTGTATATATCAAAAGTTATATATTTTTATGATAACATGTATGGTTGATCCTGGACAGTGACACCCCTTCCTACGAGACGTGTTTTAGTCTGAGTTGGGTAAAATGTCTAGCCAGTACCAAACCAACTCGGATTGGAACGCGACTCATGAGGCGCGGTCGTCACATATATCATGATGCTAGTGCTACACCTAGTTCAATGAATAAATATTCTAAATTCAACATAATAGTGAGAAAAAACATACAATTCGTCTTTGAGCTGAAAAAAAAATATGTTTCACTTTAAAAAAAATGGGGTTAATATCTATATATATATATATATATATCTTTTTTTTTCATATTGTTAATGACAAAAAAAAAATTACTGAGATAACCATTTATCTTGCCACTTAATATTGGCAACTAAACAAGTGACACGTATTAGATATCACAAAAAATCCTAACCTTTTGAGATAAAATTTATTTTGAAACCAAACGACTTCTACGTGTAATAGGTGTTGATGTTTCCTCTCAACCATGCAATTTTGTTGTGGGTTTTCACACAACTTGTCTGATGAGTAATACCATAAGTATCATAGAAACCACTCTCAATAAATTTAGTACCATTATCATTTCTTATGCATTTAATAGACAGTCCAAACATATTCAAAACTAGTTTATATAAGTTTGTCAGATGTAACCTGACTTCTGATTTATGTTTAAACAGGTATACCCAAGTACAATTAAAAGAATCTGAAACCTTCTCTAGAGGTCATTGGAAAAGGACCGCTTCATTGGAAAAGGACCGCACACGGCACACTTCACAGTGATCACCTTTTACAGTAGAAGAAATATGAATAACAGAAATAGAACTAAGTTTTAGGAGCATGAGGCTGTTGTGTACTGATAATGTAAAATATTAAGCAACATAGGATATTTGAAGAAGAGAGAGAAAGAGACGCGAGGAAGAAGAGAGAATTGAGAATATTATCATAATGCCTCGAATCTCAGCAAATCTGCATACATAAAGGAAAATGACAAAATAAGCTAACGGTCTGCACGCGCACAACATGTGCTCACATGACCTCAGCATGACCTCATAATTCTAAAGATAATAGAAATATAAAAACCAATAAGTAAAGTGCGACATATAAGAAACATAATCACTATTCTAGCTGATAACTAAACGACGCCGTTGTGCCCCAATATAAGTAGGTCAACGCTCCCAATTTCACACTCAGGTGAGTGTTCTTCTCTCTCTTCGACTCCAGAATTCAACCCTTCATCATTTTCAATTTCTTCCAAATTCTCACCGAATTCTCCTTCTTTACTCTGCTGGTATGTGACAATACCCCCCCCCCCCCCCCCCCCCGCGCTGGAAAGGCCCTTGCCCCCAAGGGTCGAAATTCAGAAATTTGCGGGCAATTTCATGGAACTCATCCCAGGTTGCCTTCTCCGGACCTCCAGTAGTCCATTGGACCAAGATTTCAGGTACAAGGTTCCCCTTTTTTGTATAGAACGCTTATTAAGGACCATATATGGTTCAATTTTGAAATTGCCATTAGTATCAGGTTGTGGAAGTGTTAGGGTTGCAGTTTGTGTAGACTTGAGTTTCTTTTTTAATAAACTCACATGGAACACTGGATGAATTAGAGAACCAGGAGGTAGGTCTAGTTTATAGGCAACAGCCCCTACCTTAGCTAGGATCTTATAGGGGCCAAAATATCTTGAGGAGAGCTTCAAATTGGTCCTCAATTGGACTGATTGTTGCCTGAAAGGCTGAAGTTTGAGGTATACCTCCTCTCCTACTTCAAAAGTTCTTTCAACCCTATGCTGATCTTCATAATGCTTCATCATCTCTTGTGCCTTCACAAGATTTTCCTTAATCAGTTGAGTAATCCTAACTTTGTCCTCAATCCACTCCTTTACCTCCAAGTGAGGACTGTCCAAGTAAGGATTTAAGGATAACTGATTAGGAGTGTACCCATACAAAACCTGAAATGGAGT
This sequence comes from Linaria vulgaris, assembly GCA_948329865.1. Lineage (NCBI taxonomy): Eukaryota > Viridiplantae > Streptophyta > Magnoliopsida > Lamiales > Plantaginaceae > Linaria > Linaria vulgaris. Next base: position 84,760,389 of record OX415253.1, read on the forward strand.
GAGCTTTAAACTGGTGTGAAAGTTGGTGTTATACCAGAATTCAGCCAAAGAAAGCCACTTCATCCATTTCTTAGGTGTGTCACTCACCATGCACCTAAGATAGTTCTCAAGACACTGATTGAGCCTCTCAGTTTGACCATCAGTTTGAGGATGGTAAGCTGAGCTCATGTCAAGGCTCACTCCCACTGGCTTAAAAAGCTCTTTCCAAAAGGTACTAGTGAATACCTTATCTCTGTCAGTAACCAAACTGATAGGCATACCATGTAGTTTATAAACAGTATCCATAAAGACTTTAGCAACCTTTGAAGCAGTAAAAGGATGAGATAAAGCCACAAAATGTCCATATTTAGTGAACCTGTCAATTATAATCAAAATGACAGTCATACCCTCAAAATTTGGTAGCCCTTCAATGAAATCCATAGAAACATGTGTCCAAGCCTGATCTGGAATAGAAAGAGGTTGTAGAAGTCCAGGATAGGGAGTGTGTTCTGATTTGTTCAACATACAAATGTTGCAATTCTGGACAAAAACAATGATATCCTCCTTCATCTTAGGCCAATAAAAAATTGCCTTAACTCTCATATAAGTGCCCATGATGCCTGAGTGTCCCCCATAAGAAGAAGTGTGCATAGCACCCAATATCTGATTCCTTAAAGAAGCTTCTTGACCCACACAAATTCTGCCCTTGAACCTCAAAACTCGATTTATGTAAGTAAAATCAGTGAATAAACTAGAATCCAGAGCCTTAACAGCAATCACATTAGAGAAAAAATTATCATTTGAGTAACTAGATTCCACCAGTTTAGCCCAAGTAGGTACCACTACTGAGGTAGCAAAACACTGTCCATCCTCTCCCCTCCTAGACAATGCATCAGCTACTCTGTTCTCAGTTCCCTTCTTATATTGTATATCATAATCCAACCCAAGAAGCTTAGTGATCCACCTCTGTTGCAATGCAGAGGTGACTTTCTATTCCAGTAAGTATTTCAAAGCTTGCTGGTCTGTCTTGATAGTGAAATGATGACCCTCCAAGTAGCGTTTCCATTTCTGAATAGCCAATAAGACAGCTAAGAATTCCCTTTCATAGATGGATAGAGCTTGATTCTTAGGACAGAGAACCTTGCTTAAAAAAGCAATAGGTCTAGAATCTTGCATCAAGACAGCTCCAATGCCAGTCCCACTGGCATCTGTCTCAACAACAAAACGTTTGGTAAAATCAGGTAAAGCAAGCACTGGTGCACTAACCATGGCTGGTTTAAGTTGATTAAAGGCAACTTCAGCTTCATCATTCCATTTAAATCCATCTTTCTTAAGAAGTTGAGTAAGAGGTTTGCTCATGCTTCCATAGTTCCTTATGAATTTCCTGTAATACCCAGTCAGTCCCAAAAAACCTCTTAAACTCTTCACTGAGGTAGGAAAAGGCCAAGATACCATGCTTGATATCTTGGATTGATCAGTAGAAACACCATTAAAACTAATGACATGCCCCAAATAATCAATGCTTTCCCTGCCAAAATCACACTTGGATCTCTTAGCAAACAACTCCTCCCTCCTTAGCACTTTGAGAACTTCCTCCAAATGTAACAAATGTTCAGCCCAGCTGGTACTATAGACTATGATGTCATCAAAGAAAACCAAGACAAATTTTCTTAAGAAGGGAGAAAATACTTGGTTCATGAGTGATTGGAAGGTTGTTGGGGCATTACAAAGCCCAAATGGCATAACCTTAAACTCATAATGTCCATGATGAGTCTGGAAAGCAGTCATATGGACATCCTCTCTCTTCATCTTAATCTGAAAGTAGCCTGACCTGAGGTCAATTTTAGAAAAAAAAAATTAGCTCCAAATAGCTCATCAAGCAATTCATCAATCACTGGAATGGGGTATTCATGTTTAACTGTAAGAGATTTTGAGGAATCTATAATCCTCACACATCCTCCAGGTGAAATCCTTCTTCTTCACTAAGATCACTGGGGATGCAAAAGCACTCTTGCTAGGTTGGATCATGTCAGACTCCAAGAGTTCTTTCACTATTTTCTCAATCTCATCTTTATGAGCATGGGAGTACCTATAAGGGTGTTGATGCCTTGGGGTACTTCCTGGTTTTAAAACAATTTGATGCTCAATGTTCCTATCAGGTGGCAGTCTGGTAGGTTCAGCAAAAATGTCATTGTAACTGTTTAGGAGTGCTGTCAATTTAGGATTTTCTTGAGCCACCTCTCCAACTACAGTAATTGCAAACAGTTGTCCCACTTCTACTTCTCTACTTTGAACCATTTTGTGCAAGGCATCTGTTGAAATCAGCTTACAAGAACCATGCTCTCTGATAGCTTGAAAATCTATTCTAGTGTCCCATTTATGCAAGCTGAACCTCATTAATTTATAATCCAAGATAATAGGCCTATACAGCTCTAGCCAATCACCACCAAGGATTATATGCCTCCCTCCCATTTGCAACAATCTCAATGGAAATGAGAAGGCCTTTCCTTGCATTGTCCAGGCAAAACCTGAGTTCTCTTGGTGCTTACCAATTTCCTCTGATCTGCAACCTTAATGAGCATAGGTGTAGCTTGCTCAGTGTTGCAACCCAACTTCATAGCAATATCCTCATCAATAAAGCTATGAGTACTACCAGGATCCAACAATATCTATAGGGGGTGCTTCCCATACTCTCCCATAAGTCTAAAAATGTTCTCTACACTGCTTCCTGCTATAGCATTGAGAGACATTGTCCCATGCCCCTCTACACTCTCCTCATCAACAGGCAACAACATGGCTCCTAGATAAGCATCTTCCTCATCTTGTGATAACATCAAGTAAAATTGTTTTGCCTTGCACTTATGCCCAAACTCATAGTGCTCATCACAATTATAGCACAACCCTTTTTCCCTCCTAGCCCTCATCTCAGCAGCTGTCAACATCTTCCTACCAGGGGTTGCAGGATTAGGGGTATAGGGTGTGGTTCTGTTTGTTACTGGTGCCTCAAACTTCCTGTGAGGGGTAAAATTATGCTGAGGGGTGAACCTCCCTCTTGGCTTCCTGATAGCCTCAATAGTCATGCTCTGCTTCTTAGCTAACTCTATAGCTTCTTGTATAGATGGTGGATCAAGTAGTGACAAGAAGGACTGGAGTTCTTCACTCAAACCACTGAGGAAGCTTGCTACCAAATACCCATCAGTAATTTCCCTTCCACTCATCAGAACCATGTAAGAACTTAACTCCTCAAACTTCTCTATATATTCCTCTAATGAACCTGTCTGAGATAACTTGTTGAATTCAGCAATTATCTTAGCCTCTTTGAGTTCCTCAAATCTAGCTGCCACTAGTTTGAGAAATTGAGACCAAGTGGTGTTACTTAGCATGTGGTTGTAGTTTTGAAACCATAGGGCTGCCTTCCCCTCAAAACTCAAGGATGCCAGTGTGACCCTCTGATGATCTGGAATGTTAGGTACCAGCTGAAAATACCCATTACATTTCATAACCCAATCTCTAGGGTTTGACCCATTAAAACTAGGGAAATCAATTTTTGGTGCTGGATTAATGTTTTGCATGGAGTTTGCATGGAATGTTTGTTCATTTTGTGACCTATTTGGTTTAAACTGGTGCTGACTCAGAAATGATTGTGTTGAACAAGGTGATTTACCAGATGGTGTTCCCTGTAGTATGGGCTGCTCTCTGTCCTGTAACTCTGATCGTTCCACCAATTTAGACACCTGGGTCTAGATGGATTGCAGTGCCGAGGTGAGCATACTCAGTGAGGAGTTCATTGAAACATGCCTCTCCTCTCCAATGATGGCTTGTTCCTTTAGATTGTGATTTATTGAGCTGATCTGATCCTGGAAATTTAGCTCAATGGACTCACGCCTGATTTGTTCATTTTGTAGAGCTTCGACAATATTTTTTTTGTGTTTCTTCTGCTTTTTTTTGATTTTCTTGTAAGTCTTTCAATCTAGTAGTATCAACCATGGTGATAAACCCAGAATTAGGCTGCTGTAGCGTTAAAAATTCTAAGTCTTTAAAATAAAGACAAGAAAATTTAAGTACAGATAATTTTTATTTATTTAAATGAATATGGGTTTACAATCTCTAATAAATCCTCTGATTCTTTTCTAATTATGAAACTTGGTTGACTTGAACGTGGAATTGACTTTGATCGTTTCCACGTGGTTTAAGTTGAACGTTAATCCAAGGGCTTTTGAGCTTGATCTTGAATTAACAATTTGACTTGATCTTCGCGACGAACAATTTGGTCTTCGTCTTGACTTGTTGAACTTGTTGAACGTCAATCTTCTTTGAAGAATCTTGATCTTCAAAATACTTGGATGCTTGACAAACGTTGATGCGAGGGCTTGGCAGCTTGATTTCGGATCGAACGGACTTTTGACTTTGAATTTGGTTTGAAGATTGTTGAAGAACGATATGATCTTCGTCTTCAGTTCTTCGGATATGTGGACTTTGATCTTCTTTAAAAGGGACTTGATCTTCAATAACAGCTTGTCGAGGGCCTTGCAGCTTGTTCTCGAATCAAACGGACTTTCTTGCTTGAAGATTGTCGGAGAACGGTATGAACTTGACTTGAATTTGTTGAATTTGTTGAAGCTCGATCTTCCTCGGCAGAAGTACGATCTTCAAAAACGGTTATTTGATGGACTTGGAGCTTGACGCCAGATCAAATGGAGGTTTTCGCGAAGAACGCCTTGAATCCCGCGAAGAACGCCTTGAAGATTGATGAACTTGGTGGAGCGAAAAACTTGGAGCTTTTCCCTCTTCAACTTGTGAATATTTGTGTGTATGTTCTCTTCTTCAAGACCACCTCTATTTATAGTTGTGGAGTGAATCTCAATCAGAATCTCCTGATGAGATGAACGGTTGTGATCGCGTCTACAATTCCTTGATATGGAAGACTTTATCTAGGAGAATTTTATTTCCATCTCTTGAAGATTGAGACTTGGTGGGGAATTCTTTCCTTGTGGAGATTTGGTGGAGAATTCTTTCCATCTCTTGAAGATTGAGACTTGGAAGAGAAGACTTTCCATGTCTTGAGATTTGATGAGCAATTATTTCTTTGTCTTAAGATTTAATTAATATATTTATTTTAATCCCTCAAAATATTAAGATTAAATAAAATATATTTTACATCTCTTACATCTTAAGAGTTACCACTATTTAATTTAATTTAGACACAAAATTAATGTGTCTACAAATTGCCCCCTCGAGACTTGTTCACAATTTGTGTTGAAAAGCACTAATGAGTGGATAAGTCTCGACATCTTTCTTCTTCTTGTTCTCGTGCTTCAATTCAACCACGATACATCCACTTCATGAGTTTAGAACATTTGCGAGCTTCATCATTGGATCCATTAACTTGAATGTTGCATGAGAATTTTTTTTTGTGTGGATATGACTGGGCTAAGAATGAACTTCTAGCTGCCTACGTATCCAATGAAGGAATCAAGTCATGATGTAGTTCAAAATAAATCAAGATTGATTTAAAGGGGGTGTCATACACAATTTCTACTCATGTGGGCTAGGAGTAACATGCAGTTTAAGCTCGTGCGCCATGGAACATTTGATTTGGACATTTGTAGACAGTTTTATCTCATATCTAGGAGGCTTTGAAGACTTGAAGGATTTGTAGACCTTTTCGCTCGTGTCTAGGAGACTTGCACATTTGATTTGAAGACTTGAAAGATTTCTAGACCTTTTGGCTCATGTCTAGGAGACTTGAACATTTGCTTTGAGGACTTGAAGGATTTGTAGACCTTTTGGCTCGTGTCTAGGAGACTTGTGCATTTGTTTTGAAGACTTGAAAGATTTTCTTTGAGTTTGGATATGCAAACAGCTTATACTCGTATTAAGGAGGATGTTGATAGTTTAAACTCTTATCAAGGAGTGAATTTCGGCACTTAATTTGAAGATTTGAGATAGTTTAGACTCGTATCAAGGAGCATATATTTTGGCACTTAATTTGAGAATTTGAGATAGTTTAAGCTCGTATCAAGGAGCATGCTTGATAATTAATTTGAAGGTTTCAGATAGTTTAAGCTCGTATCAAGGAGCACATTGGCTGTAATGAAATTTGATGTTGCGCCCTCTTCATCGTCGGTGTCATCTGTATCATCACCTTCAGTATCAAGGACGTGAGTTGAGCTTTCTTCTTTAGTAGAGTTCATGCTTGTTTCAATGTCATGCGCACGCGTCGCCAACTCTTCAAAGGTTCTTGGTTTGATTCCTTGAAGTATGTATGCGAGACCCCAATCCATCCCTTGGATGCAAATCTCTATGGCTGAAGTTTCAGACAATTTCTCTTTGCAGCTTAAGGATAGATTTCTCCATCTATTGACGTACTCAATCACTGGCTCATCTTCTTGTTGACGTGAATTCGCAAGCTCTATCATGCTCACAGTGCGTCGAGTGCTATAAAAGCGATTGAAGAATGCACTTTGTAGATCTTTCCAGTTGTCAATGGAGTTTGGCTCAAGATTAATATACCAATCAAAAGCGACGTCTTCTAAGGATCGAACAAATTGCTTGACTAGAAGATCTCCATCAGTTCCGGCGCTACTGCATGTTTCGACAAAGTGAGCAACATGTTGTCTTGGGTCTCCTTTTCCATCGAATCTTTGAAACTTTGGAGGTTGGTAACTTTGAGGCATTTGCAATTTCTCTATCCTTTGAGTATAAGGCTTCATGTAAGGTTTGAAAGTCTTGTGTTGGGCTACATGTTCCTTTGCAACTTCCTTGATGAACTTCTTCAATTGATTGGCAGAGACAAGGCCTTGTGAGGAAACTTGAATTTGCTGGCTTGAGGACTTAGAGTATTCTCCAACTTCCGCATCTTGAATGATTTCTTCAGAAGGCTTTGTGTGCGCCATGATGCCTTGCTCTTCCTTCCTTGAGAAATTTGACTTTTGGAAAAGAGAAGTGACTTGGACTCCATCGAATTCTTGAGCTTCAACTCCATGAATAGCCTTTACATATGTCATGCCTTGACCGTCACTTTTTACATCTTCTTGTTCGTTGGGATGAGTTGCAACTTCGATTACGTCGCTTGAAGGTTTGATGCATCCTTGAACTTTGACTTTGTCAATGAATTCTTCAATGTTGTGATTTCCTTCTTGGATCTCTAGCTTTTGGAGAAGGCAATTCAAGCGCTCTTCACGTCTATGCACTTGTGTTGTGAAGCTCTCAATAGCTCTCGCCAGCGCAGCAACTCGCTCCTCCATTGAAGGTGCTTGATTCTTTTCCTTAGCTTCGTGTCTTGCCCCCGATGCGAGTGTAGCTTCCATCATCGGTCGAGAAGAGCCTCCGCTTGTTGCCCCCATTGACTTGTCCATTGTTGAGCAACGTTGACTTCTTGTGACTTCAAACTTGTAGACTTGCTAGAAAAGAGATGAGAGGTAGAGATGGTCCCACTGGGCGTGCCAAAATTTGTAGCGTTAAAAATTCTAAGTCTTTAAAATAAAGACAAGAAAATTTAAGTACAGATAATTTTTATTTATTTAAATGAATATGGGTTTACAATCTCTAATAAATCCTCTGATTCTTTTCTAATTATGAAACTTGGTTGACTTGACGGTGGAATTGACTTTGATCGCTTCCACGTGGTTTAAGTTGAACGTTAATCCAAGGGCTTTTGAGCTTGATCTTGAATTAACAATTTGACTTGATCTTTGCAACGAACAATTTGGTCTTCGTCTTGACTTGTTGAACTTGTTGAACGCCAATCTTCTTTGAAGAATCTTGATCTTCAAAATACTTGGATGCTTGACAAACGTTGATGCGAGGGCTTGGCAGCTTGATCTCGGATCGAACGGACTTTTGACTTTGAATTTGGTTTGAAGATTGTTGAAGAACGATATGATCTTCGTCTTCAGTTCTTCGGATATGTGGACTTTGATCTTCTTTAAAAGGGACTTGATCTTCAATAACAGTTTGTCGAGGGCCTTGCAGCTTGTTCTCGAATCAAACGGACTTTCTTGCTTGAAGATTGTCGGAGAACGGTATGAACTTGACTTGAATTTGTTGAATTTGTTGAAGCTCGATCTTTCTCGGCAGAAGTGCGATCTTCAAAAACGGTTATTTGATGGACTTGGAGCTTGACGCCGGATCAAATGGAGGTTTTCACGAAGAACGCCTTGAATCTAGCGAAGAACGCCTTGAAGATTGATGAACTTGGTGGAGCGAAAAACTTGGAGCTTTTCCCTCTTCAACTTGTGAATATTTGTGTGTATGTTCTCTTCTTCAAGACCACCTCTATTTATAGTTGTGGAGTGAATCTCAATCAGAATCTTCTGATGAGATGAACGGTTGTGATCGCGTCTACAATTCCTTGATATGGAAGACTTTATCTAGGAGAATTTTCTTTCCATCTCTTGAAGATTGAGACTTGGTGGGGAATTCTTTCCTTGTGGAGATTTGGTGGAGAATTCTTTCCATCTCTTGAAGATTGAGACTTGGAAGAGAAGACTTTCCATGTCTTGAGATTTGATGAGCAATTATTTCCTTGTCTTAAGATTTAATTAATATATTTTTAATTTAATTTAGACACAAAATTAATGTGTCTACAGCTGCTGATACCAATTGTTGTGTACTGATAATGTAAAATATTAAGCAACAGAGGATATTTGAAGAAGAGAGAGAAAGAGACGTGAGGAAGAAGAGAGAATTGAGAATATTATCATAATGCCTCGGATCTCAGCAAATCTGCATACATAAAGGAAAAGGACAAAATAAGCTAACGGTCTGCACGCGCACAACATGTGCTCACATGACCTCAGCATGACCTCATAATTCTAAACATAATAGAAATATAAAAACCAATAAGTAAAATGCGACATATAAGAAACGTAATCACTATTCTAGCTGATAACTAAACGACGCCGTTGTGCCCAATATAAGTAGGTCAACGCTCCCAATTTCACACTCAGGTGAGTGTTCTTCTCTCTCTTCGACTCCAGAATTCAACCCTTCATCATTTTCAATTTCTTCCAAATTCTCACCGAATTCTCCTTCTTTACTATGCAGGTATGTGACAGAGGCTTTAGAACCAACTGGTTCAGTACTTAATTGCGTTCTCTCTTGCAATTTCTTTGAGTGAAATGAAGCTTGGAGTGTGAGACAATGCTTCAATCTGACCGTATTCATCCCGCTCAAATAAATCAATTTCGGGAGCCGTTTCACTCTTATTATTGTAATAAAACAAGCATGTACTCTCCCAAAAGAACACAACATCACCATCTCTAAAAGTTTTCAAAGGCATAACAGATTCATAATATACTCCGTCAAGATCACCCAACTCTTTACTAATGACATACTCTTTCGTCCAAGATTCCTTCACCCCATATTCCTTCATTACCCATACAACAATTTCGTCATCCGACCCAAAATCACAAAACCACAAACAATCTCCCAAAACCGCAAGAGTTGCGCTTGGTGGGAAAGAATCTGGATAAGGAGGCGGCGAAAGGGGCTTAAACAATTCTGTCTCGAGATCCAAACACGAAATTGATGGGGAGCCATTGGAGTCCCCTACCAGCCAATGAAGATTACCGTTTAGAAAAGCGCCAGGAGAAGGGCGTTCATCGTATTCATATGTCTCACCTGTCAATTGAAGATGCATGTATATATTGGAACTGCAGTAATATAAATTTCTTGAGGCGTGATTTGTCACTTCCCTAAAAACGATATTGTCCTCAAAAATCCATGTAACACGACCATGTTATAAGATGGTGAGGAATACATATAGTAAGTGAACTAAAACAAATATGTCTCATATATTTATAACACACCAATATTTCTTCAGAATAGCCTTGTCACCATAAGATTTGTGTGCCTTTTAAACAATCATATTAAATTTAAATTAATAAACATAAGTTAAAAAATAAAAATGATTTGAGCCCAAGATATAGCTATTAATAAACAATACCTGGATCAATACTTCTCCATGAACATGTTCCAAGTGTGTACACCGAACATTCGACCTTCAAATTGCTCAAACGAGATCCTGGTTCGCCATTAACAGCGGGCTTATGGAAAATCCTTACCACTTTGTATAGGCCACTCAATTTGCTAACGCCGAATCCATATGTGACAATGTTCGGATGCCCTGCGTTGTCACTAAGCCCCGGAACAGGAACATACTCACGCGTGATCGGATTGCACACGCAAAGAGCATCGAGTTTGCTACGCCGATCGTGCAAGCAAAGTAAACCGTTAACGGAACTTGACAACATTACGCCCGATCTAGGGGAGCCAACGAAATCAGGGGGGTCAAAACTCATGAGGGGCTTATAGTGAAGATCGTGGCTTTCGAGATCGAGCTCGTCTTCGTATTCGAAAACTCTAAGCTTGGTTTCATCGTTTTGAGTTAGATTTACAATTAGGCCGCCGGAGGTTGGTCTAGAGAGATAGGATTTGGCAAACTCAGGAGTTGAGAGTGTGTGATGCAAAATCTTGCAAACACACTTGCATTGTGCGATGGTTCGTATGGGAAGCCTTGAGAGAATGTTGATAGTAAAGTCAAATGGTAGATTCAACAAGAATGATGAGTTTTTCATCTTTAGATTTGTGTTTCTCTTACAGTGTTTATTTGTTACATATTACATATAGAAAGAAAACGAGGAGCTCTTTCCTGGAAAGAGTCTTTTGAAATAGTCAAGGCCTGTAAGGTACCTACAATCAATATTTTAAACAATGAGGTCCGCCGATGTGCTGTGCAATAAGAGATTACAGCTTTATTCAATTAGAGTTAACTTAAAAAACGTTTGTTGTCCTGTCCTGTTGGTTAAACTTAGCTTATACCATTCTCCCAAAGTTGTAACTTGCTGGTGTAAACAAATTACTTTCTTTTGTATAGGAAAAATAAAAAATTTACTTTGGTATAAGTATGTAATTGTTGTTGAAAATCTTAGTATTTTTGTTTCGAATAAAAGGAGGAGGCATTGATGGTGACAATCGAATGTTATAAACTTTAAGTGGCAATAAACATGGAAACGATTGGTTGTATGATATATAGCTAGCTGCTATATTGTGTTCGTGATCGTATTGTGAATCATATCAATGGGAGAACACGTACACATATATTCATCACAAGTAAATTTTCACGTTCAATCTTGGAGGAAAAAAACCATTTTAGCAGCAAAAATAATTTGTATATCATGAAGTCCAGTGTATAAGAGAAGAAACATCAAGTACGCAAGTTAAAGTTGAAAATTAAGAACTCCTAATTTGCAATTTTTTATGCGTGGCATAAGAAATATAATTATTTTTCTCTTATTGGTGTGAAAGATCAGTTATTAGGTGTTCTAACTGCATTTGTTGTGTTTCAGAAGTACCTCAGTTACTATATTTTCTAAGGCGTACTTAAACAATTTAACATAATTGTAATGTATGGCTGTATGCAAATACTGTTTCAATGTTTTTGCTCAATGGATTATACAACTCGTCCATAATAATTGGGGTATTATAACAGTAAAATACACTCCAAATTGTTGCTCCAAACTCCACAAATTGTCTAAACATGTTCTCCCATATAAAACCGTGAAATACTTTGTGCGGTTTCTAAGATATTTGAACATAAACTGACAAAGATAACAATGACAACTCAACCAAAAATTGCTGAAAAAGATAAAACATGTAATTAGTGGAATTCAAGGACCAAAAAGTCATGCAAAAAGGCAAAATAGATTGCCAACTATCTGCGAATCAGATTTCTAATAAATATTTGTCCAATTTTCAAACTGCTCTAGAAAAGAAAAAATATAGTTGTCTTCATTAACCAATTAACAACATAAATAACTCAAAAGGCACACTTCAACGAAGTTGACCTATAATTCTTACAATGTTCCGTGTGCAAAGGAAGTATGCTGATCCCATGTACGATGGCTCTAAACAATAGCAATTTGAACAGGCAGTAACACAGTTTGGGTGCACCAGGAAAAGACGAATTTAAAACGCTATTCCATCATATAGAATTAATTGGGATTTGACAATAATTATGATCATCTTCAAGATCGGACACCTGCAAGATCAAAAAACACGGGCGCAAATCAGTTAAAAACTATAGATAAGCAAGTTTTTTGACTCCCACACTTTAACAATATTAAATTTGATGATCCTCAGATACTCCAATGATATAAACCGAAGGGGAAAAGCACAAGCTTCTAGCCCACTAAATCATCATTAATGTGCTACTGCAGATAAGAATATTCATGTTTCGGGCAACTGTACACAGAAACAGAAAAACCAACTATGCTAAAACCACAATAGTTTGGCCTGCAGTAAGGAAGCTTTTGCCTCGAAACAACATGCAGCCCAGCATAATTAAAAAGATAAGATATCTAAATGTAGAACTATTATAGGAATCAGAATGTAGTCTGACTGGCCAAACAAATACAAATTAAGTTTGAAACTCAAGAGTAGATATTAGAAGTTAAGAACTATTGTTATTTGATGCTTTTTCTTCCTTCTGATTTCAGGTATTGAATGCTGATTATCAACTTGACACAGAAGCAATACAGATATAACATATAAATTAAAACAACTGTCTAAGCAGACTTCGATAAGAACACAAAAAGTAACAAATCAAAGACGATAAAACTAAGGGAGTGTAAAAGCTGGACCTGTAACAGGGAGGATTTCTTCTGAGCAATAAGAGGAATCAGTCTTCATCTTCTTCGCACCGCAGCAGGCTGAGCACGTCCTGCCACTGCCTGTTGCCCTTGTGAGGCTGGTTGCCCATTGGCCTGTTCCTCAGGCATGTTCATGGCTTGAGTCATGGCATTCATAACGATGAACACGAGAGGGATCAAATACATCCACTGAGGAAATCAGAAACAATCAGAGAAATATATACAGTTAGATTTCTTCTCAAGTTCTCACACATGAAGGGAATGCTGGAAATGCTGGTGTACATAAATATGATTTTTTTGAAGTTGTACTCACGTATTTAGCCCAGAAGGACCTCTCAGGTGGTTTAACTTCTTCACCTCCTTCCCCAACCTCACCAATAATTTCTTCTGTAAACACAGGAGTTCTGCATTAAAAATGTCATCAGGTTACAGAATGGAAATGTATTAGAAATTACGAGTGAAACCAATGTGAAAGCAATTTTTAAGTTCAAGTAACTAGTGTCAATATTATTGGTGGAAAACAAGGTGCAAAATGTTGTATTGAGAAGCTCAACCAACAAAACAGACTCAATAATATCTTTCTATGCACGTAAAATTAGCATTCAAAAAGGTACTGGAGAAATGTTTTACCTAGGGGCCAGATCACTGTTCTTCAAAACTGTATGGGACTTGAAAGACCACTTTCCAGGCTGCATAAAAGAGATAGTATGAAAAACTAACATAATATAGGAGAAACCACCCATAGTCTCTTTCAGATGCTTGAACATATTTATAATCCATAAAAACTAACATAACGATGGAGCAATCACTTAGATTATGGGACTAATTTTACGAGTTCCATCAGGTAATATTGAGTCCTGGAGAAACATAATTAATGAAACACAGAGCAGCTATCCCACTCCATGAGAAACATGCAACAATGGATAAATAATATTCTTGGCCGGAAGGGTAAGCTTACAAGTTTCAATTGGCGGGGATACTGGCATGATCCTGGAGAACCATAATTAACAGCCACAATATTTACACCTTCCTGCAATCCATACCAATGATAAACAAATAAATAAATCAAGCAACATCAATGATATATACCTTCAGTTAAACAAAAGAGAGAATTAGTTATTAACCCAGGAGCGTGCAGCCTTACTCAAAAGCTAACAGCTGGAAGCTTTGTCCCAGAAACGTTTGAATCATATTTCCAGTCTTTGGGTCATTAGGTATTTAACACGGTTATAAGTTGTTTCTATTCAAATCAGTTACTTAAAAACATTGGCAAACAAATATAGATGATTCTTCTCAGGAAAGATCTCAATGCAAGAGAATTGCAAGTCATGTTTAAGTCAAAGTAAAATTAGAGACATTCAGCAGAGTGTCTTATAGTTAAAGACTACACTGGGAATTTCTAACGTGTTAGACAAGAGGGTGAAGAAGGGTACAACTATAATGCTGGATGATCTTCTATAATGTTTCAGAGTATTTAAGATGATTTGTCCTGATAATAGGCCACAACGGTGACACTCCTGATAGGATAACACAATCCACATACCAACTCAAAACCAGACGCAGACAGCACATCACAATTACATTACATATTGTAACAATATATTTGACTATAATTGTTTCTTTACTGTGAAAGTCTCATTACCATGTGTATAACAAAATGCTCGTCCAACGCATCCTTTGGAAGACATCTCTGCAAAGCAAAAAAGAAACATTAACTATAAACATTGTGCCACCCTACTTCTCACAGCCACTGTTTGTAATGCTCATCTTTTTGTACAGACAGATGGATGAGAAACAACTTAAATAAACAGAGTTCCAAATTCTTTAGGTGGTTATGATGCCACGTTTGCACATTAATTTAGATGTCATCAGTCAGAAATATACATAGCAACAGGGAAGTTCCAAAAGTTGCAGTATAGGGGTGCTGATCCAATTAGAGGGTTTAGCACTTGGCTACTTCAGATGCCACGTAGAAGGCAGAAAGTTATGTGGCGCAGTTTCATTTTATACCCACATTTAGAGGGATACATCCAACAGTACTGCGATAACTTCCACATAACTAAACATGAAAAGTTTTATCCATTTCACTTGTGCAAAAAAAAAAAATGCTGAAATATAGTAGAACATTTCAAGAAGGAAATAAATGGCAGGAATAGAACGTTTTTCAAATATACACTATAGATTTATAAACAACGAAGTTTAGGTAACTATCAGGAAAATTAGAAGTAGCAACAGAACCCTTCTCAAGAATTTAGTATAGATTTGTAAATAATGGAGTCTAGGAAACAGTCAATGGACGCCACCACAACCTAGGAAACTATTCTCTATAAAAATCACAACCTAGGAAACTATTTTCTATAGAAATCATACAGATACAACAAAATCTACCAAAAAGATTGAACCTCAACATGCAGGCCGTATAGAACAACCAGAAGATGCCTTTACAAGGAATAGGATTATTCATCGACATCAAGCATTCATCCGAAAGTGAACCTAACATAAAAATACATATGCTCTTAACGCAAAAACATTCATACCGCCTTCACCGAAGATATAGTGTATTCTCTGCCGGGTGCATTTAACACGTTAGATGGCAGTCTTATGCGATAGAAGTCGTCTCCTTCCAAAAGCCTCTGCAATATTATTTTTAACAGTCAGCAAAGCGATATACAGCTTATCCCCAAAAAACACCTACATATGAGCGAGTTGGAAGACAGTTTCACCTTGAAATTCTCCTTCTCTGCATCACCTAGTGCATTCCGGGAGAAACGAAGCTTCGTCAGGGTCTGCATGGACGATAATTTGTCACCACTAAGCGAGATAAAAAGAATCATTAAATAATACCGTGAGTCTTGATGGTAGAAAAGCCCGTCCGTTTATAGGTTTATTATTATTATTCGGTGTACACAACAGCTACTAAACTGAAACTCTTTAAGGACGCCAAAACATTGTTAATTTAATCTGATTCAAAACTCCGATTAACTAATTTAAGCTCGGTCCACCTATTTCGACACCATGTACATGTAACATCAATTTCACAAAACAAAGGTACAACAGTTGGTGCACAACACAGCTCAATTACCGCAAAAACTAATTCGACAATCAATGGGTTAATCCTAAAAACTATTAAGCGTACCACTACCAAAAGCGCATCTCGCGATTCGTCCTAGAATCTAATAAACTCCATAAAATAAACACTACAAAACAGATCCAATACGAAAAAATCGCATAGTACTCACCTGACCGCCGTGCGACCAAGTTTTAACGCGAGCGGAAAAAGTGCCGGCGGGCGAGAATTCAGAGTCGCCAAAAGCGTGCTCGAGCGGGAACTGGATCTTCGAGTCGGAATCCGAATTCAAGCTCGATTGACGCTGACGTGGCGTGGATGCGGGCCGGTCAGTGATGATCCTCGGTTCAGCGGATCGGCCGCCCTCGAGGCCGAATTCTTCGTCGTCGGCGAGGAGCTCGTCGGACTGGAAAGCAAACGACGTCGTAATGGAGAGGGAGAGTATCATCAATACGACGAGGAATAAGGATTTCATGGTGAGAGAGAGCAACAGAGTTGTGGAGATTCAATCGAGGGTTTGTCAAGTCTTTTAATATTCATCTTTTTATATTGTTTTAAATAATGTTGTTACACTTTACAATTTAATTATTAATTAGTGAAGGCAAGGAAAAAGTTTTTTTATTGATTAGTGTTGAAAAGTGAGAAGTGATTCTATTACTAACTCAACTTTTCATACAAGTCAAGGTAAACCATAATCACGAAATCCTTTTCAATTATATTATGTCTTATCTTAATCAGTGATGGATATTGACTAGGCTTTGTTATTAAAGATTTATGACTCAAATCAAACATGCAAAGATTTTAGTCTTAAGAAGCTCTTGAGTAGTACGATCTTTGTCGAGTATGTAGAGTAAAAAAAAAAAAGTGTCTCAGATAGTTTTATTTAGAAAGATTTGTATATCGGGGAGTACAATAGCGAGTAACGTGACCAAATACTACAACAATTGTTACTTCTTGTAAAAAATTCAAAAGAGAAAAATAGTTGTGAGTTGTCGAGAGAGCATGTATGTTCGTGTCCTTCCTCTCTTTGTATATTTGAGTCGTGTAGTTAACGGTTACATTCTTGTTTTTGTGTGATTGTCAATTGTCTTATGCATGTAAGGAAAGGTAGTGAGTGAAGTACCGTGGTGGTGGGGTAAGAAGGTGACGAAGACGTTGAAGAACTTGGTATATGACCAATTTTCTCCACGTTGATCCCTAGGGGTGTTCGCGAGGGGTTTGGCGAATTACATAAAAAAAAACACCATACTCAATACTTGTTGGTTTTCAATTTCTTTAACCGTGCGGATAGAATAATCTTTAAAACCATACGAGTTGCGAGTTAAGCGAGTGCGGGAGTGCATGCATTATACAGTGATCAAATTCACCTAATTAAAGCATTTTGATAAGTTTGAAAAATGGGCCGAAAATCGAGAAAATCAGTGATGATACCCCTTTGAAAAAAATGGCCATATTCTGCGTTGCTTCACTGTTTTGGTCGTGTCTATTGCTCTAGAGGTCAGAATTAGGATCCGTATGTTGCGTTGGAACACTGACTTCCATATCTTTCCGTTGGTAGGTCGAAAGCAATCAGATTCGACCTGAAAGTTAGTCCTGGCTTGCGGATTGGCGAGTTATATCATACATAACATCACACAAAACAAAACAAAAATTATATATATACTTTTTTTTCTTGTTTTTTTTTCTTTTGTATACTTGTATCCTTGTTCTATTTTCAAGTTAAGTTATTATATGTATATAAACTCTTCCTTAGTACGCATCAAATTATTAATTTGTCGCGTCACGTTATAGATAAAATTACAGGGTTGTGTAGCTTTATCTATTATTTGGCTAGTACATAATTATTATTTTTCTCTTCCCGTTGTAGCGTTTAGTGAAATGAATTGTTTTTCCCTATGCGCATAGGCGGATGGCGGGCGGGTGTACGACTCAACCCGCAACCACTCACTCAAGGACGGGTTTCTGTCTTTTTCAACCATAACACAAGTTAAAAAAAGCACAACATGCGGGTAGCGAGTTGAGCGGATCGGGTGAGCGATTTTATGAACATCCCTACATGTAAAGTTCATAAATTTCAATCATTTTAGTATAGTACAATTCAGTGACACGTCGTTTTATTCGAAACAATAATACTGATGTTCACAAACAATTCCATAGTTATATCAGTTTGATTTTTTTGTATCTATTCTTTTTCCCAATACAAAAGAAAGCAAAAAATAGAAAAAAGTTAATACACTAAACAAGCAGAAAGGAACGCATTGAATATGCATTGCCTTGAAGTTTAGACGTGATGTAAATAAAAAGTAAAAAACTTAAGAAACCTGAAAATCTGGCAGAAGAAGAAACGTATATTTGACTATTTCTACTTCTTCTTAATTAATATATTGGTGGAGGCTAATTAGGCTAGCCCAACACAAAAAATTGGGTCCGCCAAAACAAACAGAACCCAGTAAAAAGAGTATCAAAATGGTAATTCGATACTTTTATGTGCAAGTATTGAATATCCAATTCGATATTACTGAGCCAATATCAAATATCTAATTCGATCTTATCCCGAGAAATCCAATATGCGGGGCCCACAATCCTAGGTCTATAAACATCACGGGTCCCGGTAATTACTAAGATCATTAATTACTCTAGCAGCAACCGCTTCAATTCGATACTCATCAGCATTTGAGGGTTTTTGTACTTGAGTGCCCAACATCGAGTCCAGGTACTCTCGATCATCAAGCGATTTGACTCTCCTAGGATTCGACTGTTCGATGCTCAGGTGTTCAACATCGTTTGATACTCTTTTCATTCAATATTCAGCACATTCGAGGTATTCGAATTCGAGGTTCAAGTTTGCTTTAGTCTCTTCAACCTGGTGTTTTAGACTAAGTTAATCAATTACTGTAATAGATTAACAAAGATCGGTGTATTTCAAGCCCATTACTGTATCACGTTCCATGTAACCTAAACGAAATTATACCAAACTAAATACCATAACTTAAAGAACTTTATCACCATTGATGCATTGGGTTAACA
Source organism: Linaria vulgaris (assembly GCA_948329865.1). Taxonomy (NCBI): domain Eukaryota; kingdom Viridiplantae; phylum Streptophyta; class Magnoliopsida; order Lamiales; family Plantaginaceae; genus Linaria; species Linaria vulgaris. The sequence continues at coordinate 84,779,115 of OX415253.1, forward strand.
CTTAACATAAAGTTACCTTTAATTTTACAAATCTGTGATTTCTTAGCCTCGTTGTTCATAAATATACCTACTTCCTCTTGCAAATTAGACCAGGCGTCTTGCAAGTCAATGTTCCCCATCCCCATTATATGCGAATTATATTACTTATAATTTTTAAGGGGCGTCTATATAATTATTACAACCTCAAAAGTTGTTATCCGTAATATTGTTTCACCTCTCAAGAGGTGTCTATCTAATTATTTCACAGAAAGGGGGTTTTCTGTAATTAAGTCAAACTTTAGAGCGTGTAGATTTAGCTATCTTTTTATATTATTTTTTGTTTTGAGAAGCTTCTCTTTCATTGAACATATTAGAAATATTCATAGACTAATTCAAAAGACTCTTTCCAGGTCAAATCTTCCACAACAAGAATGGCAAAAAGCTCCTCTTTTTCTTTCTGTATATATATATGTATCAAATAAACACTGTAAATTAAAAGGAACACAAATCTAAAGATGAATAATTCATCATTTTTGATGAATCTACCAGTTGACATCACTATCAATATTCTCTTAAGGCTTCCCATACGAACCATCGCACGTTGCAAGTGTGTTTGCAAAACTTTGCTTAACGAACTCTCAGCTCCTGAGTTTGCCAAATCCTATCTCTCTAGGTCAGCAACCTCTGGTGGCCTAATTTTCAATCTAACTAAGACCAATGAGACCAAACTTACAGTTTTCGAGTACGAAGACGAGCTTGATCTCCAAAGCCATGATCTTCATTATAAACCCCTCATGAATTTCGACCCCACTGAATTCGTTAGCTCCCCTACTTCGGGAATAATGTTGTCAAGTTCCGTTAATGGTTTACTTTGCTTGCACGACCTTAGTAGCCAACTCGATGCTCTTTGCGTGTGCAATCCGATTACACGTGAGTATGTTTCTGTTCCGGGGCTTAGGGACAATGCATGGTATCCGAACATTGTCACGTATGGATTTGGCGTTAGCAAATTGAGTGGCCGATACAAATTGGTGAGAATATTCCACAAGCCTGTCGTTTATGGCGAACCGGGCTCTCGTTTGGGAGATTTGAAGGTCGAATGTTCGGTGTACACACTTGGAACATGTTCATGGAGAAGTATAGATCCAGGTATTGTTGATAGTTATATCTTGTGCTCAAATCAATTTATTTTTCAACTTCTGTTTATTAATTTAAATCAAGTATGATTGTTGAAAAGACAAAAACCTTTTGGTGACAAGGCTATTCTGACGAAATTTTGGTGTTTTATAAATATATGAGACATTTGTTTTAGTTCACTTAGTATTCTGTATTTGTATTCCTCAACGTAACCTCTTATGGCATGGACGTGTTTTGGAATTTGAAGGGGTTTTTTTGATAATTATATAGGATATATATAATATCGTTCTTAAGAAAGTAACAACACCACGCCTAAGGAATTTAAATTATTGCACTTTCAATATATTTTGTATCTTCAATTTACAGGTGAGACGTATGAATACGATCAACGTCCTTCTAGTGGCGCTTTTCTAAACGGTAATCTTCACTGGTTGGTCGGGGATTCCAAGGGCTCCCCCTTGATTTCTTGCTTGGATCTCGAGACCGAATTGTTTAAGCCCATATTGCCGCCTCCTTATCCGGACTATTTTCCAATGAGTGCGACTCTCGCGGTATTGGGAGATTGCTTGTGGTTTTGTGATTTTGGGTCAGACGACGAAATTGTCGTATGGGTTATGAAGGAATACGGGGTGAAGGAGTCTTGGACGATAGAGTTTGTCATTAGCAAAGCGCTGGGGGATCTTGGCGGAATATCGTATGAATCTGTTATCCCTTTCAAAGCTTTTAGAGATGGTGATGTTGTGTTCTTTTGGGAGAGTGCATGCTTGTTTTATTATAATAATAAAAGTGAAAGTGCTCCCGAAGTTGATTTGTTCGAGCAGGACAAATACGGTCGGATTGAAGCATTGTCTCACACTCCAAGCTTCATTTCACTCAAAGAAATTGCCGGAGAGAACGCAATTAAATACTGAATCACTTGATTCTAAAGTCTTGTTTACCATATTGTAAGGAGCTTATACTATGAATTATAATGTTGTTATTAGTGAGTTTGCCTTAGTAAGAGTATCTTGTAATGAAAGAGCTGAATGAATGATTCAATGAGTGATGAATGGATGAATGAATGATTCAATGACAGCTGAATGAATGATTCCGGCATCAGAAGTAAGTGATGAATGAGTCAATGACTGAAGTGTGTTGCAATAAATTTCTCCAAATTTTTTATTTCTTTTTTTGAAAATTAAGGAATTATGAGCTTTTTAAACTGTTTAAGGAAATTCCATTGGTAACTACCCTTGTATTTGCATCAATCTTTTCAGCTAATTTTTTTTCCTCTCGTTCAAACTTCGTTGAAATCATGGTTGCCAAACGGATAAAGAGGATCAATACCTCAAGGCAATTGAATTTTTGAGGATCAATACCTCAAGGCAATTGAATGGAATTTGCTCATTATTCCGTGCATGACATTTGTTGGTGAGTTTATCGAAAATGCCACAATCTAGAACTTGAAAGTCGTGAACTAAGAACATTTTCTTTAAAGCGTAATTCGCCCCCACCTCGTGTGTACCAATAGGGTAACATCGAATCGCTTCCCATGATACAATTTAAGCCCAGAAAATAAAACAGTAGATTGCGTATTGAACTAACGAAATCTATTAACAGAAAAAGTAACAAAAGTACAGAAAATACAGACTTAATTTCTGCAGCAATTAAAATTGTATATTATTTGAGAGATACGAAATTTTATGATGATTTGCTTCTGATAATCCTGCAAATTTAAAGAAGGAGAAAAGTTACAAAGAAAAGTCATAACTTTTCCCAGGTATTCTTTCAAAATATGTGACCGTTGATATTTAAAATCTGAGTTTTAAATATTCCCTCCATATTTTTCCCGAATTAATTTGAGCCGTCGAATTTAAATCTTAAGTAAGATTAAATCAACACCATCTAATTTAATCTAAATTAATTTAATGTCCAAATTAAATCCTAGCCGTTCATTTTATTTAATTAAATAAATATAATCTACACTCTAGATCAATGAGTGATGCAAGCGTGCAAAGTGCTTCTTAAGTGCGCCAAAAAAAAGCATCACTTAAGCGCCACAAGCGCCACATAAGCGCCACAAGCCCACGCCACACGTGCGCGGCTTGGCTCGGCGCGCGTGTGTGCTTGTACACCACCTATGTCTTACACTTTTTATTACCCAAGTAATAGAGTGAAAACATATATAAACCCACAAATAATTTTTACTTTTCCTATGTGGGAGCCACTTTAGTAAAATTGACCTATAAGAGCTAAAGCTCTTAAAGCCAATAAAATTCCTTATAAGTACCATGAGTTAGAGCCCAACATACTTTACCAATGTGGAACAAACTAAAAAATGCTTTTATTGTACTTTGCATTCACATCATATCAACACATAACCGATGTGGGATATCTCTCACAAGATTTATTATTTGGAAACTAAATCTAACAATCTCCACCATTTTCGAATGATAAATCTTAGTTTGCGCCTCAAGAAGTTCTATGAATAAACAATGTGTCTTTCGATTTGAACCTTCACTTAGTGGATACCTATCAAAATTAATCAGAAAAACATGGTAGACTAGTCTTTGAACTAGCAATTCTATATCGACAACCGGATAAGTACCACACACAGTTCATGTACTTGTTCTTTATTCTAACAAGCCGACACGTTAACGGCCTGGTATCATGATTAGTTTTAGAGTTAAGCCCTAAACTATAATGAAGCGGCCTCACTTCTACTACTCACTTAGGTAAACTTGTCCAGGATGTACCTGTAATTATGATATCCCAATATTTACTGTTACAAGTCTATTAAGAGTATTAAACTAAACCTCTATCTTTGGCATTACATGCACCAAGCACTATACTTAGATGGAACCAATTAATAATTGAATTATTAATTTAAAATACTAAGTGCTTGACAATCACAAAAATGAAGTACTTTACTTATTGAACTCAAGTTTGATATTTCAAGTGTTGAGTTGAGTTTCCCTCATGTGTGATCACTATGTATGGGCTTTCAGTCCTGGTGAGGCAATATCGTTCGGGCCCGTATGGTCGGGATTTTGGGAATATTGTTACTCAAGTATATTTTTGTTCGGAACGCCAATCTCGAATTTGAGAAAATGAGGCACAATAATTTTATTAAAAAATTTGAGTGAAGTACAAAGGGGTCGTGTGAAAACACGAGTGTGAGCTAGAAGAATGTGATAAATTCTGAGTACAATAAAGTGTTAAACTGGGAAGAGTGTTCGTGTATGCTATTGTAATGAACAATGTGTTCTGTGGTTGAAGTTGAACTTGAATTTGTTTTCTTACTGAAAATGGAGGACTATTTATAGCGTTAGTCCGAGGGCTCTTTGGCCAATGGGGGTCGGTCTTGCTGTCTTTACTCCGTGGTGTGCTGGTAACCAATGACGTAAAGATCTTATGCGCCAATGGGGATGGTCTGTCAGAGGGTAACCAATAGCGTTGGTTAACTGTGGTTCGTCTGCTCCAATGGTCTTCGTGGGGATACTGAGCCAATGCATGGAGATTAGTCTGCTCCAATCATTGATCTGCACCAATAAGATTGGTTGTATTATGTCCCAATGAATGAGTCAGGCCAATGGGGTGTGGTATTTCTTCATTATTATGGTGGTTGAGAGTTGGGTTGAATGATGATAGTTGGCGCGTCTTTTGAGATGGGTCGTGGGCTATAGCTTTTTAAGTGATCGGATGGCCTTCTGGGTTGCTTGCTCCAGATGAGACCCCGGGGTCGTTCTTTGTTGTGGCGTAGGTGAGTTGCTTCCTTTAGACGAAATTGTGGTAAGTCTTGATTTCTCATTGTATTCACTCGTGTCCTTAATGTCTATTGTGTGCTCATGTTTCCTCAATTCTGGCTGTGTTGGTGATGGTCTCTCGAGTGTTTGAGAGGCGCTCAAGTATCTTCTTGGACTAGGGGGTTCCGGGATTGTTCCTTGTGGGTACCTGGGTTCGAGTAGGTGTTAGGTCGTTGGGAGGGGTGTGTTCAAGCCTCGGAGGTCTCACCGTGTTTCTTTTAAGAGGCGCTGGTCGAGGCTCGAGGGTACCTTCTCCGGGTGTTCAGACCGAGTACCCTCTGGGGGTGTTTACTAGTGTGACCCAGGGGTACCTTCTCCGAGATCCAGACCTTTGGCCTCTGTTCGTGTGGGAGTGGTCGTGACTTGACGTGTCCCTCCGCTAGACAGTGACTCATTTTTTAAGGGTATCCATTTTTTCGCCCTTCTCCGATGGTAGGGCAAATTATGCGTCATCAAGTCCCATCGCTCTAGAAGTCTTATGCACCATATCTCTAACAAGACCTTTAGTTAGAGGATCAGCCAATTTACTTGCTGACCTCACACAGTTAATTATGATAATACCATCACTAATTAACTGTCTCAACATAGCTATGCCTTAAACTAATATGTCTAAATTTTCCGTTATAGACATGACTATAAGATCTAGACAAAGTTGACTGACTGCCGCAGTGTATTAACACAGGAGGCATTAGTTTAGGCCATATTGATATTTCCAATAGCAAGTTTCTCAACCATTCTACTTCTTTACTTGCACAGTAATTCTATAAACTCAGATTCCATGGTTGAATCAGCCAAGCATGTTTGTTTCTTAGAACCCCATGATATTGCAGCTCCACTAAGAGTGAATATCCAACCACTAATTGATGCGTGGTCATCACTTTCGGTAATCCAACTAGCATCAGTATAACCTTCTAAAATACTTGGATAACCACTATAGCATAAATCATAATCAATAGTCTTCTTATGATACTTGAGACTCTAAATATTGCTTTACAATGTTCTCTACTAGGATTACTTGTATACCAACTCAGTTTACCGACTGCAAACGCAATATCAAGCCTAGTACAAGTCATGCAATACATTAAGCTTCATATTGCACTAGCATACTGTTATGGGAAAATGCTTTCCAATCATTGGGCATTAATTTAGTACTAATTGGTGTACAATCAAAATGAATAAATTTTTTCAATACTTTTTCAACGTAATGAGACTATGATAACATGATACATTCATTACTTCTAATTATTTTAATCCCTAAAATAACATTAGATTGACCTAGATCTTTCATATCAAATGTTTCACATATAAATTTCTTAGTACTATTGATTTGATCTAGATCAGAACCAAAGATAAGCATGTCATCAACATATAAACAAATAATAACACCTTTATTATTTTTAAATTTACTAAAAACACACTTATGAGATTCATGGATTTTGAATCCGTTTGACAAAACAGCCTGGTCAAACATTTCATGCCATTGTTTCGGTGCTTGTTTAAGTCCGTACAAAGACTTAACAAGTTTACACTATTTATGCTCTTGTCCTTTCACAACAAGACCTTCAAGTTGTTGCATATAAATTTCTTCTTTTAATTCACCATTCGAGAATGTCGTGTACCTTCAACAAAATATATGTGAAAATCAGGGTCAAAGTATTTTTGTACACTAGGTCTTTTACTTCTCTTAGGTTCTTCGTTCTCTATTTCAAAATTCCTTATATTTATAGATTCATTATTATTATTTTTCTAGATTCTCTATTCACTTAAGTGCCATAAGCCCCACGCCACACAGCGCGCAGCTCGACGCGTGTGTGCTTGTGCACCATCTATGTCTTGCACTTTTTATTACCCAAATAATATAGTGCAAACATATATAAACTCACAAATAGTTTTACTTTTACTATGTGGGACACTTAAGTCACTTTAGTAAAATTGGCCTATAAGAGCTTAGACCATAAAAGTCCTGGTAACATGAGTTAGAGCCCAATATATTTTACCAATGTGAGACAAACTCAAAAAGATTTTTATTGTACTTTGGATTCACATCATATCAACACATAATCAATGTGGGATATCTCTCCCAAGATTTATTATTTGGAAATTAAATCTAACATGTACATTAGTCATCTTTCACAATTCACATGTCTAAATTCATAAAAAAACAACAACTATTATATCTAAGTTCAATTCTTCAAAATGTAAACAATACACCAAGCAAAGGAGCTATTTTAATGCATGCACAAAGGAGCTATTATAATAGTACTCGAGGCCTAACAACAAATTGTTAAAATTAAAATTTAATTTAGTGCACCAGAGTTAATTAGTTATTGTGTATGAGAAACAATAATAAGTAAAGTAGTTGAGGAGCAAAAATGAAGTCTTTAATACTAAAGATATTCACTCAATCTACCAAAAAAGAAAAGAAAAAAAAAAGATATTCACTCAATGAGGTTGAATCATTCGTGCCCCCGATCCTAAATTTATGTATCACCTGAAAAACTTCAATTTTTTTTTTTGAAATCGATAATAATTATCAATATTTTGTAATTAAAATAATTATCACCTAGTAATTTTCTTTTGTTTCCAACAAAATATAAATAAACACAAACCCAGCTGACTGCACCACCTCCACTTTCTTTGATCAACACAAACAGAGACAATGCACATATAGATACACATATACATACACACACACACACACTCACACAACTCGAGCTTCAGAAATGGACGCATTCGACGACGGCGGTTACATCGGCGACGAGGTTCCACCAAACGCGCCTCCTTTCGACGAGGACGGCGGCGGTTTCATGCAATACGGCTTCGACGGCGAAAGCGGCGGCGGAGCGCCGCCTCAATCGGAAGGATTCGCCGCCAGCGACGCAGGCAACGACATGCAGTCGCCCGATGTGTACGGATTCGGCGGATCGCCGGTTCCGGATTACTCGGCCTCGACATTCGAGAATCATGAGGAGGAGATTCCGAAGCCGTACGACGACGATACCGAGGGGCTATTCACGTCCGACGGCCCGCTGCTGCCGGAGCCGAACCAGATGCGCGAGGAAGGGACCGCGTTCCGCGAATGGCGTCGGTAAGTAAGCGAACGATGCGATAAAATTTTAATTCGTCACTTGATTTCACTATGATTTGTGTGTATTTAATTTGTTTCGATCTCGGATTAGTGGAATTGTTGGTGTGAATTTTGGGGCAATTTGTGCGTAGTTGATGTTCAATGCACGTATGCAACGTCGTTTTTGTGAGGGTGTTGTTTGATTAGTGTAATGAACTGATGAATCTTAGAAGGATCTTAATTAGAATATTGTCGTTTGATGATCAAGATCGGGATAGCGTCGATTATGTTACTTTTGGTGAGATAAGTCTGCAGCTAGATTTGGGAGTACATATTTGCAGATTGTCACATTTAAGATGCTTACGTGAAATACGGAGAATATGGCATTGCGAAACTTCTTAACAGCAATTCGAGATCTGATGAGAGACATGAGATTGATTTTGGCCATTGGTTGTGGTGTGTTTGCGTTATATTGAGTTGCGGTGGGCATTTCTTTACAGTTTTTGACGTGTATGTGATATAAATTACGGAACTCTAATACAAAAGGACACAAAATGAAGTACATTTCTGAGATGGGGCAACTTGTTTTAAATCTGTTGTTTATGTTTGTTGATTATTGGCTTAATGCCCATGAGAGCGTTATAGCATTATAAGTTCCTGAAGCAGGGTAATAGTCATCTTTTAGTTAAATGCTTCTTTCGGTTGAGTCGCTTTTAGTTTATCATGGTTTTTGTTCCATGTATGGTAGTAGGTAATCCCAATCACTGATTAGGAGAATAGATATGGTAATAGTGTAGAAATGCCTTTTCTTTGATGTGTTACTGCTCCTCTGCTTTCCACGTCCCTCCCTCCCTGTTCAGTCTCGACTATTTATAGCATTTGTGGTACCTTTTTTATCGTCGTGTTTCCACAGATGGCTGAATAGTCCCAGCTCTTCCTGTAAGAACCAAAGAGGATGTTTCTGGTGTACCGCCATCCATCTAATGTTTCATTTGTTTAACTATTCAAAAGATTTAACGAAAGATTCAGAACATTATGTTTCGTGTGTAAGAGATGGTGACAGTTATTATGTATTACTTTACCTAAAATTTGGTCCACATAAACGAAGTAGATATGTGATTATCTAATTAATTAGGTTAATAATCTTTTTATCTACAGAAGCATCATAAATACAATGGATTTTTCACCAGTGAGTTTCTGGTTTGATTTATTGACTGAAACTCAAAATATGAAATGCTTGCTAATTCTTATTCAATATACATGTTTTACCAGAGTTGTACTCTGAAATTGCCATTGCCTTTCTTGTCCAAAATTCAAGAGGATAATTTCAAGTCTACTCCCATTTATGGTTCCTTTTTATTGTTTCTGGTTCATTTCCAGTATAAACTTAGTGGATAGTCCTAATAGAATTATATTCAGTCAGTTTCTTCTGGTGAATTGTAAGAAATTGTGTTGTCTTTTATAAAGTCCTACTTGGATATGTTTTCACATTGAAGATTCTCTTTCTAAATTGTTTCTTCGTACTCAACTTCATAACCTGTAAAAGGCATCATACGTAGTCTTTACTTGAATTTTGAAATTCTTACATGAATAAAAGACTTTATCTCTTTGTTAGCGTAGTGCAAATGCCATTTACCTCGAGGAGAAAGAGAAGAAAGAAAAGGAGATGAGAAATCAGATAATTGCCGACGCTGAGGAGTACATAAAACAATTTTACGAGAAAAGGAATCAGACGTGCGAGACTAACAAATCTCAGAACCGGGAAAGAGAGAAAGTAGCTCCATTATCTAATTTCACTTTGCTTAAAGTCTCTGTATGTCTTAACTTTACAATCTAACTGTATGTTTACTTTTTTGCAGCTTTTCCTTGCCCACCAAGAGAAGTTCCACAAGGAAGCCGACAAACAATACTGGAAAGCAATAGCAGAGATCATCCCTCGGGAAGTTCCCAACATTGAGAAAAGAAGAGGGAGAAAAGAGGAGGATAAGAAACCTTCTGTTGTGGTTGTCAATGGTCCCAAGCCTGGTAAACCGACCGACATGGCTAGGATGCGACAAGTCCTTTTGAAGCTGAAGCAGACCCCTCCGGCCCACATGATACCACCCCCTCCTGCAGCGGAGAAAGATGGTAAGGATGCCAAGGATGGGAAGGATGGGAAGGACGCAAAGGATGGGAAAGACGCAAAGGATGTGAAGAATTCCAAGGATGGCAAAGTTGCCACACCTAAATCATCTAACGATGGCAAAGTTGCAACGGATGGAAAAGATGGTACGCAAACAAAATCCCCCACCGGGCCGTCTCCCATTGCTTCAGAAAGTAAGCCTTTTTCACCTGCAAAAGATGCTACTCCTAAAACACCCAAGACAGACGCATCATCTGCTACTCCAAAAAAAACTGAGTTAGATGCCTTGTCTGCCATGGAAGGCGAGCAAAGTTTGGAGAAAAACCCTCCCACTACTACGTGATGAGTATTTAACTTGTTCCAGTAGTGATTAATATTAGGTGACCATTCATTTCACTAGAAAATGCAATAAGAGGGCCTATGTGTTTCAACTTATGCTCTATATTAGATGCAGTATTGAGTTTTTTTAGCTAATTGGTTTAGGTTGTTACTTTTGGTTTTATGTCATTGTCTTGATTGAGTTTGGTTATTTGGTAGAACCTTTTTGATCATTTGTAATGGTTCGTAATAATACATAGCCAAGAACTGGAAGGAAATTTGTTTATTCTTCAAATGTGTTCTTATTTGTTGTTTTTCTTTACTGCATTTTACATATGGTATGCGATGTCATAGAATATAACAAGTGAATCCACACCCTTTTCTTTTATTCAACTGACACTCAGAGTAAGTGAATCCACATCATGTTGTGTATTATTAGTTGTGAACAATGTAGTATCCCACATGGTAGGAGATAAGAGTTTTGAACACCTTATTTAGAATTGGACTCTTAAAGAGTTAATTCTAGTATTGGTAACTTGTGTTGGGCTAGGTCTATTTGGGCTTGATATATATATAATATATATTATAAGTCTATGATAGGCACTGGGGCAATAATATAAGGTTCAAGACTTATACTTATAGTAATTTATTTTCGAATTTTATTTTGTTTTTATTCGAAATAAATTAGTGAAGAGTTGCAACCCGTAGTATTTTATTTTTCAGATTCTGTTATATTTGAAATCTAAAATAATTAGTGAATGGGTGCAAATCTATCCTACGGGACACAACATTTGTGAATAAACATGTCTATTCATATAAGACTTTTCGTGTTTTATAAATATGAATGTGACAGATTCGTTTTTGATTCACTTAACATTTTTTCTGCATCTCATAAATATTCCTAAGTTCCTTGTTGTATCATGGGGAGCAGATTTTCTTAATATACAGTGAAAATATTGCTTTTAGGAAATTGTTTTTCAGTTCACGCCCTCAAGGAAATTCACAAACATTTCGTATCATATTCTTTTCTGTTTTCCGATTTTCTAACACATCATTTCTTACTCTACTAAGCATCTTATTGCCATTTGACCTTATAAGTTTCTATTATACCTTTTATTCCCTCTGGCTACTCACTACCTTAGCCTAAGGTTGTACCTTAACTCAGAAGTTTCTTTGTTTTGTTTCGATGGAAGCTAGATTGCCACCTTCAAGCCTAGTGAGCAAGAGGCAAAGCTAGGTCATTCCGTTAGAGATGTTTTCACATGTCCTATGCCTTTCGTCTACATTCCTAATAAAGAGACTTTTTGGGTATTCACACGTAAAGCATTGTTCACAACTTCAATTCAATTAAAAAATAGCCCAACTTAAAAGAAAGATTCCTTCAAACCTCCTTCTTAGCGCTTCTTACTAAAAAGTACTCAACGAAGTCACTCATTCTATTTACTTCCGTGCTTGAGTTCTTCCTTAGTTAGATAGTCTCGCTAAACTAGCTTACCTACCATCAACTATAGTCTCGCTAAACTAGCTTACCTACCATCAACCGAGTCAAGATTTGATACTTACATTCTGTTGATGGAGGGAAGGTAAGATGACGCTCATGATGTTGCTTATAGAGATTTTTCCATAGTCTTGTGACGAGTTACACATTTGCTCTCAAAAATTAAATTAGCTAGGCAAGCTTCACACATATATAATTCATCGTTTTGGAGTTATAATGAGTACCACAATTCACGCACATACTTAAACATGTAAGGCAATTGTATTTTTCAATATATTATCATTTATAGTTTAAAAAATAATACACTTAATACAAAAGTACTTTTTTTCTTTCTATGGAACGAAATGAAGTCTAAAAGATACAAAAGGAATAAAAGGTGCAAGCACTCCCAAGTCCCAACGACGTCGTTGGACTTTATTAAAAGTTATTAGTAAAAACCACCCATACATTATCTTTAACGGACAAAGTACCCATGTGTTATATTGATTTGCAAAAACTCGTGTCCTATTGAAGAGAATTATTTTATGCAACTATTGTTGCTGGTGCATCCACTATTAATACACGATTGAGATGAGGCGATGAAAGTTGTTATTTCCTAAATTTAGGAAACCTTAAATCTGTATAAAATTCGAATCATTGATTGCACCGGTTGCATAAAATAATGTTTCTTGATTGACATGTAACATTGAATTGTTTTATTAAATTAAGATTACGATAACATGGAGTTTATTACCAATTAGAAATAACACAGGGGGGGGCCGTCTTTGCTAATACCCCTTTCAATTTGGGTCCCACGGCATTTTGAAATCTTTCAAAACAGAAAACATTTCTCAACGGACAAAAATCACAAAACCGAAAGATCCCTTTTTCAAAATTTTCCCCTTTCCGCCATTATCTCTTTCTCTCTCTCTCTCTCTCGTACACACACACACACAATTTTCAGATTCAATTTCAGCTCTCACTCACACAAACCTCATGTGAACAAATTCGATTCAACATATTTATCATTATCTCCTTGAATTCCTTTCAATTCGACAATCACTGTAAGTGACATTAAATCGACTGTTATCATCATCAATTTTGCTGAAATTAACTTTGATTTGTCGATTATATTGTTCCGCTTCTTATTATTGCTGATTTACGTATGCTAATTTTGCTCAGCTAGGTTTAATTTATAAAGTTAGAATGGGCGTGGAGCATTATCACGTGATTGAGCTAGTAGGTGAGGGCTCGTTCGGTAAAGTTTACAAAGGGCGCCGCAAGTTTACCGGCCAGGTGTGTTTTTGTGGTGTATTGTGCTTTTTTCCTTGTTCGAAAATCGAATAGTGTTTTTTAATATTTTGATTTTGAATCTACAGACGGTGGCTATGAAGTTCATCCCTAAGCACGGCAAAAGTGAGAAGGACATTCTGAACTTGAGGCAGGAGATCGAGGTATCTTCGATTGTAGTATGGATTATTGTGTTGTTGTTAGAGTTGGTTTCGTTCTCTCTTTGTAACGTATCGTGGGCGAATTTTGGACCGGAGTCGGTCTGGTCAACCCCCAATGATTCGTTCACAAGGGGAGTAGTGTTTTTTAGTTTTCGTGTTATTGTTTAGTGAGAGCGACCCAAGTGATTTATTTGGTTATGACTTAGGTGAGAGTAAGCACAGTGGAAGTAATGGATTTGTGAACTGATTGGTTTGGTTTGGTTTGAAAGTATTAAGCAAGAGTTGTATTTTCTTAGTATAACGCCTTCTATTTGTATTGATGTTTAGCTTAGAATCTTTTTAGTGCCGAAAATATGCTAACTCTACCTTTCATGAATTAATGCAGATTCTAAGAAAATTGAAGCATGAAAATATTATTGAGATGTTGGACTCCTTTGAAAGCCCACAAGAGTTCTGTGTTGTTACAGAATTTGCACAAGTACGTGTTATTTTGGAATCACTCTATCTCCAGTCCAATTAATTTTTTCAATGTGAATTTAATGTTTTATCGAGATGCTTGGTACACATATCCTGCTGTGGTCATGGTTTAATGTGAGATCATAAGGGTTAATGGGGTTTATTAATCTACAGGGTGAATTATTTGAGATTCTTGAAGATGACAAGTGCCTTCCTGAAGAACAAGTTCAAGCAATAGCAAAACAGCTGGTACAGAGTTTGTTTATGACTTTGCTTTTAGTTTTTAGCCTATCACAAATATTGCAGATTTTCACTTGGAAAAGAATCTCGCTATTATCTGATATTCGATAACTGGGACTAAGTTTAGTCATTCTCATGGGCACATTTCTACGAATTTTGTGGTTTAATTTCAGGTGAAAGCACTGCATTATCTCCACTCAAACCGTATTATTCATCGTGACATGAAACCCCAAAACATTCTTATTGGGGCAGGTTCCATAGTTAAGGTATGTTGGATGAGGTTTTTTTGAGGGTTGTTGTAGAGTCTGTTTGGGCCTTGAATATCACTGGGGTAACTCTTAATTATACAGATTTTCCAATATTCCTTCATAGTATAATCGTGCTCTTGCTTTTACATACTAGGAGGCATGCCTTCTGTGCCATTACAAATAGTTTGTTATCTACTCTGTCGTAACCTTCATAATTAATTAAACATCTTATCTTCTTTTCCTTTTGTCTGTCAAACAGCTTTGTGATTTTGGTTTTGCTCGTGCAATGTCCGCAAACACTGTTGTCTTGCGATCTATAAAAGGTAATCGTCTCTATATGAAATTAGTTATTTTAGCTTTGCTCTCTTGCTTATGGTCCTTAGTAACTGGAGTTCAAATGGTTTCTGATTGACTTTTTTAAATTTATTTTAGGGACGCCATTGTACATGGCTCCAGAGTTAGTACGAGAACAACCATATAACCACACTGCTGACCTTTGGTCCCTTGGTGTCATTCTGTAAGTAATACTTCCTTAGGTATCTTTCTATTTTTCCAAATGGGACGACATCACTATACTTATAGCTTCCTTTTGTGCATGGATTACTTCAAAGGAAAATTAAGAGATCATCAACCTAATATTTTGTGATACAGATATGAGTACCTTTCTGCAAGTTCATGAGTTTTACCCATACCAATAGTATAATTGGTCAAGGCACTTATCATCAGCCTAGTGCATTCACTTGGAGATGGCTAAGCAACGGTATTTTGGGAGGAATAAGATAAAATGTGACTCCTTGTAGTCTGGATTACAAAAACCACCAATGAATCAGACAAATATCATATGCTTATAACTGCTGGTCTTTTTGGTATAACTTTAATTTAGTGTAGCAACTGAATAATTTATCTGAGTTCATGGAAGGATGGTGATGAATTTGCTTCGTGTCAAGGCCCTCTAATTTCAACTTCATGACAATGTTTTCTTATATTTTCTCACTGTACCTTATAAGTTTTAGTCCCTATACAGGTATGAACTTTTTGTTGGCCAGCCTCCATTTTATACAAATTCTGTATATGCACTGGTCCGGCACATCATCAAGGTAACAGTGTTTTTTTTTTTTTTTGTATTTTCTTTCTTTTGTTTCCTAGGATATTTTAAGATGACACTGAATTCAAATATTGCTTGATTTCATGGAACTGTTGCAGGATCCAGTTAAATATCCAGATAATATGAGCTCGAACTTCAGAAGCTTCTTGAAGGGTTTGTTGAATAAGGTAATATTTATAGAAGTTGCACTATTCGATAACCTATTCTTTTCTCAAAGACTCACTAATCTACTTGTTTCCATGGGTCAGGTTCCTCAAAACAGACTGACATGGCCTGCTCTTCTTGAACATCCATTTGTTAAAGAAACTTCTGTGGAAGTAGAAGTGAGAGGACTTTCGTTATACAAATTCAAGTTCTAATGTGTCGTTTGGATGCTTTTGAGATTCCCTATCATTTATTAATGCACTTCAATGTTCGATCATATTTACCAGGAGTTGAGTTCCGTGACAACTGCATCTCCAAGAGGTTTTGATGCAGCTTTAAGCCAAGAAAGAAATGCTCAAAAGCAAGCTGGAATTTCTGCTCCAAGTCCAGAGCGTAAGTTCTCTATTTTTAATGGAATGTTACTAGTCCAGGGAGTCAGTTCTCCATTATTTCGTGAATCTTACGGCCTCCATCTAATAGGTCAAAGCCCTTCTTCTGTTAATTGTGAAACTGGGATTTTGAGGAGCTCTCCAGTAGATCCTCATTCTAATGGAGCTGCTTCCACTGCAGTCAGTGTCATGCCAAAGGAAGATTTCCCAGGTTTTCCAAGTCAGGGTGGTATTGCACAATCAGGTAGACAAGATGTATTTCATTCTCAGCGCATTCCTTATAGCTCACTCAATATAATGCATCTAAAAGCTGGGAGGTTGTATGAGTAGCTATTTTGTGCTTATCATGCTAATTTGTTTCACTATATGCTGTACATTCTTCTTGCTTGTTGTTTAGAGGGAGCTCTTATTCTGTTTTAACCTATGATGTCCTGAGAAAACTTCTTCATTCCTTAAGATGCTCAGTCATCTTCCATTAATGAACTATGTTTTTGTCAGGAAAGTAGGCGTGGTAGGTGATTTCAGTAAGTGTGAGTCATGGAATCATTACTTCCTTATCAAACTTAGATGAATCCTTGTATTTAAGTATGATATTAACTTGGAATGAAACAACAAATCTATTCACATTAACAGTTTTACCCGTAACGAAGTTTCTATAACCTTAGGTAATTCCTGGTTTAACCCAACAACAACAACAACAACCAAGAACCAAGCCTGTAATCCCAATTAAATTGGGGTAGGCTATATGAACCATGAATGAATCACGTCGAGTCGTGAACATGAATCTTCTGCCTCCATAGGTGGTTTAACCCATGAAGAAAAAAAATTTGGTTTCGAAGATGCTTCAACTATACGTGTTAATTTTTTTATTTTTTTAAAGAATTTTGTGCATTTAGATTAAATTAGTATTTTAACTACATTGTGGACTGTATATAGAAATCATTTTGTGTTGCAAGTGCCTTGTGGTAATAGTTCGTGCCAATCTACTTCTTGTTTGCCTTTTATATTCATTGAGCTTATGTTAGTTTTCGTACATGTGAAGGACAACCCAATAATATATATATATATATATTAAAGAAATTTGTGCATTTAGATTAAATTAATATTTCAACTACATTGTGGACTGCATATAGAAATCATTTTGTGTTGAAAGTGCCTTGTGGTAATAGTTTGTGCCAATCTACTTCTTGTTTGCCTTGTATATTTATTGAGCTTATGCTAATTTTCGTACATGTGAAGGACAACCCAATAATATATATATATATTAAAGAAATTTGTGCATTTAGATTAAATTAATATTTCAACTACATTGTGGACTGTATATAGAAACCATTTTGTGTTGCAAGTGCCTTGTGGTAATAGTTTGTGCCAATCTACTTCTTGTTTGCCTCGTATATTCATTGAGCTTATGTTAGTTTTCTTACATGTGAAGGACAACCCAATATTTTACGGGACCAGATCCCCGTTTCTAGAATTGATTGAGCATTTTCCTGTGTTCCATATATATATATAAACTATTTAGTTTCAATTTCATATGTTTGTGACTTCAATGATGCTACATAGCTTCTTCTGGACTTCTTCAATGATACTAATCTAATTCCTGAGTAGATGCAACATGCCTTTGCCTCTTGCTTTCCCTCTCTCTAACTTGCTCTCCTTTCCTCCTCCCATCTCTCCGTTCTCTAGGTCTGTGCTATGTGTTTTCTTTTTGATGTACACTTTTCTGGGTTACGTACTTTCATTAGACTGCAAATTATACTTCGCACCTAGTATCTGTTTTGTGTCTTAAGTTATCGGTGAACCTTTATATCTAACAAGGATAGTGTCTTTTCAACTTTCTTTTATTTCATGTGTTTGTACGATGGTAATGCTAAACAGCCTCAATTTCAGGTTGCCAAGTTTTGGACCGGTTGGAAACTAATTCTCGTACTGTTAAGGGTGCAAGTATTATTGGTCAAGATAATGAAGCTTTGGCTGCTGTACTTCTGCCATTGAAAAGATTAGGCAATGAAACCCAAAACTCTTTCAGGTAATTATATCTCTGTGTGGTCATTTGTTACTTGTGTTGGATATGATAATATAGTAAGTTATAACTATCTAAATGTATTATAGGGCATGTAGTAAGGTTTGTTCTATGCTATGTAACTTTTCTTCAGTTTGGATTCATAATACAACGTCTGATGGTGGTTTTTACGTTAAAAGTCAAAGTTACAACTTTCCGGTACAAAAAGGAAGATACCGTTTGAGGCTTGTTCTTCAACTGGAGAATCATGATTCTGTTCTCCATTGAGGGTGTGATGACACGTTGAGAATATAATGGTTTACATGTTTTGTGGACCCAAACACCAAGGAATATTCTTCTTGCATCTGGTTTCTCATATCAGAAACTTATTATTATCTAGACCATTGAAAAGGCACTTTCATGATTGCTTCTCTCAGTGTAGTTTCCTGAGAGTGTGTGTTGAGTGTTTCTAGTGCAAACATTTTCTTGATTTAGAATATCTTAGACCATTTTTTTTTCTTCCCACAAGATGTTAATAACTTTCATTCTCATATAGGGATCACGATGTTGTTACTGCAAACCAGTGCCTGAGAATTCTTTCAAATTTAATTGCTGCTGGAGCTATTAGGTCAAGAGGGATTCTTGATGAAATAATCAGTGGACTTCTTCTCTTCGCTTCTGCTATAGTGACATCAAAAGTAACTGATGGAAGTGACTTGATGGCGAAGGTATACCATCATTGTTATGTATGCCAATGAGGGTTTACATATCTGTTTTTCTTAGAGGTTTTAGATTTCCGTGTTCTTCAAAATTTCATATAAATTAGAACGAAAATAATTTGTTTTTTATCTCAACAATTGGAGGTGATAACCCATATCTCTACGAATAAATGTGGAGGAGAGTCCCTCACTCCTATTTCTAACGGTAGGAGGATCTCAGTTCCATTAAATTTACTGTATATGGTGCATGTGTTCGCATACAAGAGGAATCTCAGTTTCATATGCATGTGTGAACACACACACGTGCACATATCCCATGCATTAAACTATTATACATGTTCAAGGTAAGTTGCATTTTCCATGCTTCTAACACATTTTAATTTATTACAGAGCTTCTCACTTGTGAAAAGACTGGTAGATAGCTGTGGAAGTAGTATTGGTGATCGTTATTTCAGGCACTGGGTTACCATAGCTGGGTTGTATCCACAGGTTATCTTCATTACTCCAAAATTGCTTTTGTCTTGTCAGAAAAATTGCTTGTATTTGCTTTTAACTGTCATACTCATCAAATCTGCAGGTTGCAGCTTGCAATGAAGAAACATCTGGAAGAGTTATTTATGAATGCACTGCATGTATTGCAGTAATGCTATCTCAAGTAGCATCATCTATCAGAGCATCTACAGTTACTTTTACCAATGAGGAAGCTTCTGCTACATCAGGGGTTCTTCAACAAATTTTGGACCATGCTAAATCTTCAGATTTAGTGGATTGCTTGTGTTTGTGCCTAGAATCTTCAGGCGTAAGTCTCATATCAGGCTCTACGAATTTGTTGCGAGCCGCTTGTGAGGCATGCAGAGCAATATGGTCACTCATTGATGCATCTGAACTTCTCTCCATGAAAAGCAGTGGATTATTTCCTCTAAACACTTTACGGAGTCATTCGCTATCCCGACTTGATATTAAGGGCCATGATGAGGGGCTGCTGCATGGAACAGCAAGAGAAGTCACTGATGCAATCACAAAAGCATTTCTGAAATCAAAAGCCGTTCAGGTTGCTTTGTATTTTTGTCTTCACCAACGGCATGAGAGTGGCCTTTGTGCTGGGGTGCAGGTATTATCCTATCCAGTATCTTAGACATCTCTATTGCGTCTTTGCCTCTGGATTGTAAGAAGTGCATCCAATGTTTATAATGTATTACTAAGTTCACGTATCCACCTTTTTTTTTTGGTTAATTATATGGTTGAATAAATGCGTTGCTGTATTAGGTTATATGAGATCCATCTATGTTCTGAATTATAGGAAGCCTCACCAAAATGAGTCCCAGCTTGTTCCCATCTTTCAGGATCTAGATTTAGTAACTCCATCGGCTGAATTACACTTAATATATATACCTTATACAGGCTTCCCTAGGATTAGTTAGGGGTTAGGATTGTTGTCCTCATCGTTAGGCCTGCATAACTTTTTAATTTTTCCTGGTTGGAGTTTTGGTTCCTAAATCATATGAAGCCATCTCCTGGCTCTTTTACCCAGGCAGCTTGCTCTTAATCATTTGGTGAAAGATATGAAGTAATTTAGTTTAGCATTGTTGTATTACGTATGCAAAATTTATCCATAGGTGTTTAGAAATAGCTTCCAATTGCCATCTAATTTCTAACTATCAATAAAAGTTCACACATATTGTTTCTTTCCGCTCTGAAACAAGGACAGAAAGACTTGGTAACATATTATCAAACAATCGCATTGATCACCTCTGTCTCATCTATGAAATGAAATTATTCATGTGATTTACTGCAGCTTATCTCGAGATGTTGCATGCATAGTGAAGTTGTTACAAGCGTCCTCTGTGGGCTACCTAATAAATTACCTACAACAACCGTTGTGAGTGGTGGTGGAGATGGCACCATACTTTCAGAAATCTTCTCCATACTATCATTTTGTGCTGCTTCGAACAAAGAAAATGGAGGGGAAGCAGATGATTCGAGAATCAAGGTCATGGATATACGTGGCTTGGTTATGCACTCCTGCCTTGCCCTTTCCACAATTGCACAATGTTTGAAATCAACTGGAAGAAATTCTGCACTTTTTATATTGACGACATCCTCAAAAAAGCAATTTGCTCGGCTCTCTATCATTGCTCACCATATATCTTCAGATGAAAGAATGCAGTCTTCATTACAACCTTCTTGTGCAGCTGCAATGCTAGCTCTTGCGTCCATTCTCTCTCTTGAAATGGGAAGTGTCGTTGAAAACACCATTTCTGAGATGGCTCTTCCTTTAATTCCACGAACAGCAACTCTGTGTGATTATCTCAGAGGTCCAGCAACTGATGAAAATATGGTGAACATTAACACGCCAAAGGGCATGCTCCCATGCTGGCATGGCATCAGGGATGGCTGTATTGGGCTGTTGGACTCTAGACTGCACTGGGGAGGACCTTTAGCTGTGCAGCAGTTATGTGCAAGTGGTGCCCCTCAGCTTCTTATTGATTTATTGGCTGACAATATCCCAAATGCTCCTCAAAAAATATCTGTCTGCACTCGAGATCAAATTGGATTGTCGCCTCTCGGCGTTGTATGGACTATTTCTTCTATATGTCAATGCCTCACTGGTGGAGTTTCAACATTTCGCCAGATTTTGCTGAGGACAGAACACATAAAGTGCATCACTGATATAATATCTGATGCACATCTTAAGCTTGTCAGATCCTGGACTGGACCGGGTGGTGGGAAATATGGAGTCAGAGATACAATCAATGCCGTGATTGACCTCTTAGCTTTTCCATTTGTAGCTGTACAAAGTACACCTGGTCCACTGTCTGCTAATGCTTCAGTGAACAGCGGTTTCCTTCTAAATATGGGTTCTCCTGGGAAGATTTGTGCTGAAGACAAAGACTTGATGAAAACGATACAGGCGAATATGAAAAAATATATTCAGATTCTTTTGGAGGTTAGACTTTGAATCTGATCCTGGTCTTATCCTTAAAGTCTTAGATGCTATCTTGCACCGTTCTTTTCTAAGATATCTTGTTTCAACACATTGGCAGAAGTCACTTTAACTTACATGTTAATGCATGGTTCTCGTTTCATGTTCATAAGATCGATATGTGGTGATCTGAAATCTTATATGTCGCAATATTATGTTCTTGAGCCATAATACATTCACTGGAGAAACCCAAACTGGAAGACTGATGAAAAATAGGATGGGAGTTTCCACAAAGAGTTTCATTACCTGTAAAAGAGTAATAAGTGCAAGTTTGGATGATAAATTGCCATATGAGGCTAGTTGCTGCCTTCCCTGGAGTAACGGCTTTTAGTAGTTTCTTTTATACAACTGGTGCTTAAGCAACTGGTGATATAGTTAATGATGCTTAAACGTCACCCATGACATTAACAGTTCAACTGCATGCTTACGAACTAATTTGAGGGCAATAATGGTTGTGGCTTTATTGTTTAATACTTGTTCTTGGATTTCATAGGTTGAAGTGCCAACAATCACTCTCTGTTGCTTGGACTACTTGGAGTTGAAAGATATTTCTCGAGCTGTGGCATTTATTGCCAAGTTGTCAACCCAACATCCAGTTGCTGTGCAACTTGTGGGCAAAGGATTGTTGGACCCTAGTAGAGTGAAAAGGTTGCTTAATTCCTCCAGTCCTAGAGAAGTCACCATGGACTTTCTTATGATTGTTTCAGATTTAGCCCGAATGGATAAGGTAATGTCACATGCTGCAGTTCTATTTGGTTCCAATAATTATAATGTGGGTTGAATGTGTTCTAACTTGTAAAACTTACTTCGAAGTTAAAAACTGATTTGCTGATGTAAATGAAACTACTAAGTCAAAAGCGCTTCACTCAAGAACACCAGTATCTGTTATATGTTTTCTATTTGAGACTTCAGACAGAGCAATGAGGAAAAGTATGTATGAAAAACTACAAATTAATATATACCAGTTGGTTAGATGCAAGTCATATCAGGCTGAGAGGCATATAACACGAAGTGCTCCGTGCCTCACTTCATCCTTACTGGAAACTTATACATTTGGGCCGATTCCATGCTTCAATTTCAGGGCATCTTCTTCTTTTTTTTTTTTTTTTTTCAGTTTGTTACTGACCATAAGTTAGTAAAAAATCTTTGGCTGAACACTCTCTGTTAAGTGTTAACTGCCTGTCAGAACAGTTCATAATCCTTTATTATATCATTTCTACTGAGTTGTTGAAACGTTTCTAACTGCAAACTTGCATGCAGCTATTTTATGAATATATTAATGCTGCGGACATCTTGGAGACTCTGAAGCAATTCCTAACACATGAAGATCCCAATGTGCGTGCTAAGACCTCCAGTGCAATTGGCAACATGTGCCGGCACAGTTCCTACTTTTACAGTTTACTGGTGAATAATCATTTCCTTTCTCATCTCCTAAGTTTATGACATAAATTGCTTTCAGTTCTTAGTTTTCTGAGTTACACAATCTTCAGTTTTAGATAGTGATTTCCATTAAATTACTTTTTTTTTTCTATTGCTTTTTTGTGAGTCCTGACTCCTGATTTATGTTTTTCGGTTTCTGGTCAAATTTTCATGGTAACTATAGACTAATCTGATTCTTTTTCCTTTTGAAGGCAAAACATCATATCATCAGCGTCCTTATTGACCGATGTGCTGACCCCGACAAGCGAACAAGGAAATTTGCTTGTTTTGCTGTAAGTTTTTCCTATAATTTATTACACTAAAGCTGATCTCTGTCAAGAAACGGTAGAAGCAGACATGTTGATGAACATGGATGTGCACCAGGTTGGGAATGCTGCTTATCACAATGACTCTTTATATGATGAACTAAGAAGAGCGATTCCTCAGCTAGCAAATTTGCTGGTTTCAAACGAGGAAGACAAAACTAAAGCAAACGCTGCAGGTGCTCTCAGTAATCTAGTACGCAACTCCAACCGGCTGTGTGATGACATTGTTTCAAAAGGAGCTATGCAGGTCTGTTTTCATATGCTTCAATGATTTTCACTAAGCAAAATTGCCGACATGTTCTGTTGTGCATGCTACATTAACTTGTTTAGAACTTTCATCTTTTACTGTTCTCCAATAAGACAAATATAACTATCATGGGGTTCAATGATTGATGAATGGAGCCATACTTCTCCACACACATAGACCATAAAAAAATTGAGTTGAACTTTACTTTGGTTGTAATTTTTATGAATTTCTCTACCAACTGCAGTAATTATATTCAATCGGCTTCTTGAATCACAGTGCAATATATAACATGATACAGATTATTCATTGTGATATAAACTCATTCAGAAATTCATCTATGCAGTTAGTGCTTTCTTCACATTGTGCTGGTTGTGAATTGCTACACTTGTATATTGTTTCTCAAAGCAAAACCTATGGTCATTTCAGGCCTTGCTCAAGGTGGTGGCGGATTGTTCGACAGTGGCATTGAACCCAAGAAGAGATGCCATAAACGAGTCGCCCCTAAAAATAGCATTATTTGCGCTTGTGAAAATGTGTGCTTATCAGCCATGCAGACAGTTCATTCGTTTCTCGGAACAGTTTCCTTTAATAGCACAGCTTCGGCAATCACCAGAACCTACGATAGCCAATTATGCATCCGTTATTACCAGTAAAGCTTCCGAATCTTGATGCATGGCGGATCACTGAAAATCGTGTTGAAATGATTTGCTAGCACTTTTGGTGGTGTAAATTGTTAAAGCTGAAACCAATGCGAATTGTTGCTATTTCATTGTATATATACATTTTCAACAAAGAAAGAAGAATGAAAGTAATATTATATTACTTTTCACATGCTTTTCAAATTCTGTGTGCATGTAAGAGCAAAAATGGGTGGGGAAGAGTGAAGGAAGAAAATTGAGAGAAAGAGTTGGAAAGAAAGAAAGAGTGTAATGAGAGGGTCGAGCGAAACCCAATCCGTACTGCATTGACCGGATTGGGATTGGTTCCAGTAGCTCCATGAAAATCGTGTTTGAACCTGTAATGTGGAGTATGAGTTTGGATAGGGTAAAATTCTATTTATTTTGGTAGCTATATTGATATTCTAAAATAAAACTCAACATATAGTGTCCATTTTATAAAACGAAACAAAACTGAATATATACTGTTCATTTTATAAGATAATAAAACGCTTAGATCTATACCAATATATTCGATGTTTGATGTTAATTTTCATTACATTTCAGAGATTCCTTTCTGAACTACTGACGAAATATGCAAATAATAAATATGCGTTTTCAAAAGCAACTTACTAATTATGAGTATCAAACTACACTTATTTACTGCATTATTGCCTTCTCAACTTTTCTACAAGTGAAATAATTTCATGCAACTGATATATAGGTCGGTCACGGTATATAATTGAGATTGGATTGTGATTTCACTGATTTGTGGGGAGATTGCTGCAATTATCACTTGAATCGCTAGATGCACCACATCTTCATGTAATACTCGCCAAAATTAATAGTTTTTCCAAAGTTATAGTCCGTGAAGGCGTCGTGTATATCTCTCCTTACCAATTATTTTGGTTGTCGTTTTCCACCTTTGGATTGAGTCGTACTTATTTAAAGGACGCGAAGAAATATGAACAATGCAGACAAAGACATTTCAGCGATTTATAAGAGGAAACTAATGGAGCATGATGTTATTAATCTTCCTCATTTTGTATTTCCGTATGAAATGATCTTGAGGTTGAAGAAGAATATGAGTACATTGAATGAATGGCCTTGTGTTATGACATTATACATCTAGGAGACTTCGTGTGCTTCATTGTTAACGACTTTCTGAAGAATGTTTGCATATGATGCGATGAATCATAGAGCTCCCTATCAATCCAAAAACAAGAATGAATAAAAGTACGCTGTGTACTTCTCAAGACTCAAATAAATAAATCAAGTGTTGTGAATCTTGATTTACGTTTTTCAATCGTTTATGAAATGATAAGTTAATCCTTTCCACTTTATGTGTTTCTCTTGATTTATTGTTTGGGATTTTTTGATTTGTCCGAACTCCGAATGCGACGTTGTGTTTCTTTATTATCGCCGTTCCTTTTATTGTTGGTTTTTTTTTCTTTCTTCTTCATCTTTTTTTATTAACAAATTGTTCCTTTTGTTTACTTTGTTTGAAGAACGCAATAACTTGTATAATTTGGCTTAAATTCGCCGGGTTACACGTACAATAATAAACAAGTACAATATAGTCTAAATACGTTAAATTATGCTAATTTCTTAGTTTTTCTGGGGTTTTGAGACCAACTTTGTCCAAAACCCACTAATTCAACGGTCTAAACAAGACAATAGGTCAAATTTTCAGGGTAGATCATATTCTCTGGTAAATCAAATCCTCAATAGGTCAAACCGTTTCAAGGTTGAACCTTCAACATTACAAGCAAGCAGGGGCGAAGGGAGGGGGGGGGGGGGGGAGGGGGGGGGTGGGTGGGTGCACTTGCACCCCCAGCTTTCCAATTTTTTTTTAGTAGTAGATGTTTTTAGGACTCTATTTTGTTGAAAGGGACTTTTTAGCAGGTTTTGCACCCCTAAATTTTGGCCAACACTCGATTATTAATTTATTTTTTGCTTACAGATCTACTACAATTTCTAAGTATCTGTATTAGTTTTTAAGTCCATTAAGCTACTGGACCAAAAGAGAAAGTGGATATGATAGCTACATGATTTTCCTATGGCGTAACTATGTTACAAATTGGACACTAATAAATTAATATTTTCGTTAATATTGCATAATATTTTTGATGCAAACTTTATGTTAGTTTATAAAATCTTATGTTGGTTCATTTTGATATGCTTTGTTTTCAAAAAATTACTCATAAAATATTTTGCATATATAGTAGATAAATGATATTGTGAACGGGATTCTATAAAAAATCAAAACATATTACAGTTGTTGCATTAATAATATTAAACTCATCAAAAGTTTATTATTTATTTAATATCATCATAAAGAAAGCTGATTAAAAATATCTAACTAAATACAAGCTACGAAAAAGCCTATCCAATACATTAGATATTATATATGTGTATAATACATAGAACCGTCGACCAGGTTCTATGTATTTGAGCCAGCCATTGTGTGATTTTGAGAATTGGCTTTCTAAATTATTACTTGGAATTAGATATTAATGCTCTTTCTGAATCTTAATTCGCTGTCCGAATTGGTGACAAGTAAATTTTTTATTTTTTTTATCAGAAGGCTAGTGTGCCCATTTTCAAGTTTAATGTTAGTATCTTTTTTTTTTTTTTTTTTGAAATAGGGGCAATATCGAAAGTTTAATGTCCCATTTTCAAGTTTAAGTAGGAGCAATATTACCCCATTTTCAAGTTTAATGTTACTAACAAGTTTAATGTTAAAGTATGGGCAATATCGAAACTAAAAAAATACAGTCTCTCCTCCACTTCTCTCACCACGCCGCGGTTTTCGCCGCCCCTCCACCTCCACTACTGAGTTCCTCATCGACGCCCCCGACGCATTACCTACTCTACCGCACGTCACCTGCACCACATCCCACGTCCCCGAAAACGCGCACAACCACCATTACACCCCGCCCCTCCGGCGACGCGCACCATCACCACCACATCCCACTCCTCCGGAGACGCGCACCACCGCCACCACAACTTGCCCCTCCATCGACGGCACACACCATCACCACGACATCCCACTCCTCCGACGATGCGCACCACCCTCACCACATCCCACGCCCCCGACGACATGCACTGCAACCACCACACCCCCCGTCTCCGACGACGCGCACCACCACATCCCACGCCACAAAGTCCAAAATTGCGGCTGCCTCTTCTTTTTGTATTTTCTTTGAGCTACAACATATTGGAAAGTAATTCGATGAAATAATAAGAGCAAAAATAGGAAACAAAAAAAATAAATGACTAAAATACTTCCGCTTTATTGTATATATAGTATATATAGAGATACCAATAAGTTGAATAACACAAACTTTTGGGACGGAATAAATTACCGTTCTTCAATTTACAGCAGGCCACTAAGTTAAATAGCATAATATTTAGGGCGAAAAATAAATAAATCTACAAGTGGAAGGATCATTTTGCAATTGATCGCAGGATACTAAGTTATATAATATAAACTTTGGAGGCAGAAATCGAAAAATTCATAAGTAAAAGGACTTTGGTAAAAAAGTAAATAAATAAAATCGAGGGGTAAATTAGGAAAAAAAAATTACAAGAGAAAAATCATTGCCCTTTATAGTATATTTAACGTAGCGGCGAAAGTGAAAGAGGCGAAGGCCACAAGGAGTGTTCTGCAATGTACAAGTAAAACAACAAAAACTTTCGGGAACAAAAATAAGAAAATATCAAATTCGAAGGACTGTTTTGCAATGTAACATGGGGCATAAAAGTAAATAATAGGAGACTTCAGGGACAATAGTAAAAGAGTTAAAAACCACAAGGACTGTTCTGCAGTTAACCATGACAACAATATTCCCTCTTATATATAGTATAGTAGATAAAGCAATAATAAATTATAAATTATTCTATTATGGTTGACCGTATTTATGTGAATAATCATAAATTAGTAAACCTCACCACGAACGACACCACCTCTTCCCATTGTTCCAATTCTACCGCTGCACCCCTGCTCTGGCCGCCTTACCACCCATTTTTTTGCTGAAAAATCCCACTCCGACGCCCAACTTCCTCTGCACCAATGATCGAATCAATTCTCTTCCAGCACGTCGCAACCAAGCTCCCACTACCACATCATACGCCCTCGGCGAAGCGCATAACCACCGCTACATACGGCCCTTGCGATTGCGCATATCATCACCACCACATCACACGCCTTCGACGAGGCCTACCAACACATTCTACGCCACAAAGTCTACAATTGTGGCCACTGCTTTTCTTGGTGTTTGAGCTTCAATATGTTGGAAAGTAATTACATGAAATACCATGGGCAAAATAGGGGCATACCAAATTACAAGACTAAAATCGTAGCAGTTTATAGACATATAGATAGACATAATATAACAAAACATAGTAGTTAGTTGAACTTACAAGGGCAAAATTGAAACAAAGAAAGATGGACGACGAAATTAGCTAAATAACAAAAAAAATTGGTGCAAAAATCAAAAAAATTTAAACTTGAAGGACTGTGTTACAATTTACTATGGGGCTCAATAGCAAATAACAAGAAAAATTAGGGGCAAAAGTAAAAGAGTTTAAAGGCGCAAGAGTTTTTCTGAAATTTACAAGTCAAATAACAAAAATCTTTGGGGGCAAAAATAAGAAAATCTAAAATTTGAAGGGTTGAGTTACAATTTATCATGTGGACCAAAAGTAAATAATAAAAAACTCTAGGGACAGAATAAAAGAATTTAAAACCACATAGACTATGCTGCAATTAACCATGTGACAAAACTATTCCCTTTAGATAGTAGTAGAATATATATATATATATATATATATATATATATATATATATATATATAAGTGAATAAAACCATTAGCTCTTCACGCTCCACTTTTTAAGAAGTAACGATAAGCAAAATAAGTGAATAATATTTCTGAATACAGAACTAGACCAAGATGATATATTTTCAGCAAAAGGTTATCTTCATAATTTACTATCAGAATTATTTTACTACAAAAAGGGGGCTTTAGCCACTACCCCTTGCGACCGCTGGCGATCACATGACGGTCGTAAATCCCGCCAAAGGGCACCTGTTGCGACCGTTGGACGTTCGTAACACTGGGTATTAGGCCGCTTTTGCGATCACAGGGCGGTCGCAGAGGGTGGAGGGGGGGGGGGTATTATATTTATATACCCCCTCCCCTCCTCATTTCTCACACTCATCTCTCTCCTCCACCACCCGATAGTCCCGACTTTAGATAATTGTAAGTTTCTTTTTGCTTTTTCTTGATTTATGTTTTATAATTAATGTTTTAATATTATTTTTATATGTTAAATTGTTTGTTTAGCTTATTTAGTTTAAAATGGCTAGTTTAAACTTTACATGTGTTACATTTAATGTTTTAAATGTTAATTGTTAGCTTAATTAGTTTATTTAATTTAAAATTGTTAGTTTAGTTTTTACATGTCTTATCTTTTAACTTTTACAAAACTTAGAACAAATGACCCTTAAAAATCTCTAAAAATTAAAAATGACGATGCCTTTAGGAAATATCTTTAACTTAGAAATGATGCTATTTTTGGGAATCTCTACATGTCGTATAATTGTTAGTTGTTAAACCTTGACTTTGCCTTTAGGTCATCTCTATAACTTAGTAACAATTACATTTTAGGGAATCTCTATAACCTATCAATGATCTAACTTATATATTTTTACTTAGTTCGTAGTATATAGTCGACATGTTGGACGATCCTACACGTCGGCCACGTTCGACTGTAGTGACCCCCCACTGAATGGGGATCATGGTGGTAGAGGTAGTCTCAGACCTCAGATACGTTTACCCATGTGGGTACTATAGTCAGGGTCACCGTGAGTGAGCTCGCCGTCGATGCTCAGTGTCGCGCCCCAGCCGAGCCACCTGTCCAGGCCCGGGTCCATGGGTGCATGATGGATCTACAACGACGACTTTCTTTTAGAGGGGATGATCAGCCTGCTGCAGCATCGTGGCGCCAAACGGCCCTTACATCGTATGGATCTAGGCCTAGTATCCAGAGACCACCATCAGTAGAGTCCATCGGAGCTGGACCTAGTGTTAGCCTGACCGAGACTCCAGTAGCAGGAGCGACCGGGTAGGGGACCCTCTAGAGGTGCTACCGTACCCCAAGATCAGTCGAGGTGAGAGATCATTACATTGAATTCTCGGAGGCTCTTTCAAAAGAGCTCATCGGTTTCGATGACGATCACATATCACATCAGCTTGTTTATGAACAAATTTTATCCATCCTACTTGCAGATGCCCTCGGAGATTAGAGACGATACGTGGAAGAAATTTACGGTGAGAAGTTATTAAATTTTATTTAATTTAGTGTATTATTTAAAACTTAATTATTTTGTATCATACATATGGGATCTGTGAGAGAGATTGGGGTAATGTACATAAGGCATACAATGCGAAGGTCAAGAAGGGGTATAAGAAGTTGATGCACAACATTGGCAGGTCGTCAAAAGACCTAGATGAACTATGCGGTGGAGAAGGAAGCAATAGAGCATTGAGAGTCCGCAGTGCATCAGGCGATTTCACGGAGGACGCAGATTAACATGAGAGGAGAGCAGACCCCAGAGCAGACGCGGAAGGCACCTCCCACTTATGCCGGTGGATCCATCGACTACGAGGAGATAAAATGTTGGATGGTATGGTTTATAAAAATTAACAGTATACTCGTAATTAAAGATTGTCTTATATGTGTAATTAAGTTTAACGTACTCTTTATTGGAATGTGTAGGCGAGGGCGAAGCCCTATAGGACCACCCATATTCGACACGATGAGGCGTATCATTTCTGCCATACAAAAAAATCGAAGAACAAGGGGCGAGCTTTCGGATAGCCAGCGGGGCGCGTTGGACTTGATGATGCGTATAAACTTATTTATGTAAGTGCTTTCAATTACATCCTTATTAATTATTCCACGAATTCAATTAATTTCCTTATTATTACCTAAATACTGATTCTTACAAACATTAACATAAGAAGTGCATGGGTTGCTCAGGGAGAGGTATTCGCCACCGCTGAATTGCCCGAATAGAATCCCGAGCTATGGGGGAAGGCGACTGGAGGAGTGAATAATTGGAAGGCGAAGGGTTGGCATACCGAGCGAGGCACCTCCAGAGGCATTTGGTATGGAGTTCAGGAAGCAGCCAGACTTCACACATGCCTACATCTAGAAGTTGGAGACACAGAAGGAGGAGTTGTGGACGACCACTAATCCGAGAGTTGATGTCCTACTTTCGTACATCCAGACCTTGAACCAACACATTACTCAGACGACATTTACTGCACCTCCAGATATTCCTAGTGAGGCGTTCATGGGCACGACACATAGGACCGGAGCTGCTTATATGCTTCCTAGGTCACCACGACCGCCCCGTCAGAGGCGATATCTATTTACTCCCATCTCTTCTACAACACCTTCATATGCGCCATAGTACGACTCCAACGATGAGGATGAGCATGCAGATGGCAGTGGATTGGAGAAGGAGACTCTCTTTGACGACCTTGACGATGTTGTAGATCTAGGTGGTGATGGTGATGTTGGCGGAGGGCCCCCAAATGCCGATGGCGACGATACTTACCTGATGAGTGACGATGAGAATGACTAGTAGTATTTTTATTTAAATTTGTACTCATTTGGGATTATTAGTGTAATGTATTTCATGCTGGACTTTTATTGTAATTTTCATTAACTTGGAACTAAATTGTGTAGTTTTCATTTTAGTTTCATGTTGAACTATTAGTGTAATTACTAATTTTTCATGCATGTTGACGATGTATTTATCATTAAATTGTGTTCTTTTTTATATATGTTGCGTACTTTTAAAAAAAACTTGTTTCAATTGCATTATACAATGTTGGATGAATAAAATAAGTATTTAACAAACAATAATTTTAAATTGTTACAAATATTATAAACTGACTATTATCACACTATACTCGCTAATCATACTCACTATCATCTGAATCTAACTCCATTGTGCCACTCTCTCCGGCTTCGAGTTCAGCTCCATCTTCCTCGTCTATACCAATACCTTCGACCACCTCAAACTCACCAGCCTCCAATTGGATATCCATATTAAACGAGCTCAAATCTACAAATAGATTCAACCCTATTGTTGCACCTAATACGTTTTCTTAGATCTAAGAAGTCAACCACAAAACCATCTTGCAAAAAACCATTACTATCAAATCTATCGTACATCCAAGATCTATCGGTGTGATAATCCATTATTTATCTAACTTGTAAAATATAAAGCAAAAAGTTATAATTTATACTACTATACAATTATCAATTTAAAATGTGACAAACATGGTATCTATTATCACGCACAACGAAAGTAACGAAGTAACAATCAACGTACTTATTGAAGCGTGAGAATGATCCTCAAGAATGTTGTGTCCACTACGAGTACCCTCAATATGTTTACAACAATATCTATCAACAACATAAAAAACAAGTTAGCATTAAATACTATAAGATTGTAATTTGCTGAATGAATTTCATTACTTGTGTGGTACAATAAATAGATTACAATACAAGGCTAATTATGGTAAGCTACCTAATCTAAGATATATACAAATCAACTAGAATATACTACATATATATCTGATACACCCCCTCAGTCGAAGTGGGAGGATCACGTACGGTGAGTCTGGATCAAAAATTATCAAATAAGACTTGTGGTAAGCCCATAGTGAAGATGTCGGCAATTTGGAATTGAGATAGAATATGGAAAACTCAGACTTGTCCACGAGCTACCTTTTCCTGTACAAAGTGAATGTCAAGTTCATTATGCTTGGTGCGTTGGTGTAACACCGAATTATTCGTGAGATAAATAACACTCACATTGCCACAATATACCAAGGTGGCTTTGGAGATAGGAACACGTAACTCGAGTAGAAGGTTACGGATCCAACAAGACTCCGAGACCACATTGGCCACGACCCGATACTCGGCCTCGGCATTGGAGCGTGATAAGGTGGGTTGTCGCTTGGAGGACCATGAGATAAGATTGTCCCCAAGAAACATTCAATAACTGGAGGTAGAGTGACGTGTATCCGGCAACCCACCCAATCTGCGTTGGTGTAGGAAACTAAGGAGTCAAGCTAAGAGGCCGAGATGAGAAGTCCCTTGTACATATCGAATGATACGTTTAAGGGTAGCCATATGTTCCATACGAGAGTCGTGCATATGAAGGCACACTTGTTGCACGACATAAGAGAGATCTGGACAAGTGAAAGTGAGATACATCAAGGTACCAGCCAAACTCCAAAATAGAGTCGAGTCGGGAAAATAGGGTCCCGAGGAGCCGAGCTTTGGGTTGGTTTCAACGGGAGTGGAGGCAGGCTTGCAGGATGTCATGCCAGCACGCTCAATAATGTCCACTGCATACTTACTTTGAGACAGAAAGAGACCACCTGCAGTGTGAGAGACGACGATACCAAAAAAATAGTTAAGAGTACCCAAGTCTTTCATGGAAAATTCAGTGCTAAACTGAGCAATAATGGAACGACGCAGAGAGACAAATGAGGTGGTAAGAATGATATCATCGACATAGAAAAGTAAGTAAGCAACATCATTTCCCCGATGATAGATGAAGAGAGAGTGATCGAATTTGCTGTGTGTGAAACCCACAGATGAAGAAAAATCAGTAAATCGTTGATACCAAGCCCGTTGAGCTTGTTAGAGGCCATAAAGTGATTTCTTCAAGAGGCAAACATAGCCCGGATGTTGAGAATCCCGAAAACCCAACGATTGATGCATGTACACGGTCTCATGAAGATTGCTGTGTAAAAAGGCATTCTTGACATTCAACTGATGAATGGATCAAGACCGAGAGAGGGAAATGCTGAGCACGGTGCGAATGGTCGTGAGTTTGACCACAGGGCTGAAAGTACCCAAGCAATCAACACCAACCTATTGAGACCTGCCATCACCAACAAGACGAGCCTTATAATGCTCAAAAGAACCGTAAGCATTAGTCTTATGATGAAATATCCACATGCAACGAATAACATTCGCATTAGTCGGACGAGGGACTATCTCCCAAGATTCATTCTTAATCAGAGCATCAAATTTGTCTAACATGGCAGATTTCCAATGGGGGTCAGATAATGCAAGTCCAGGATTTTTTGGAAGAGAAGAAGGACAGACGATGGTAGAGAGATTCAAGGGACATTTCGGTGTGTGGATGCCGCGCATTCTGCGGGTAGTGATAGTGCGGGTGGGATTTGGTCTCGGGGTAGGAGGGATGACTAGTTCGAAGGAGATGGACGATACCGACATCAAAGTGGCACTTGGCACAGCTTGTGCTGGCGCCACAGGCACCAAAGTGGTGCTTGCCACAACTTGTTCTGGCGCCACAGGCACCAAGGTGCCGCTTGACACAACTTGTTCTGGCACCACATGCATCAAAGTGGCACTTGACACAGCTTCAGAATGAGGCGCATGTGCTGCGGGGAGTTGAGGCAGATGGGTTGCGGGCGAGGTAGGAGCGGTGGCAAGATTAGGGTTACGCGGATGGGGAGGCGTTTGAGGTACGTGAGGCAGAAGGAGAAATGAATGAACACTATTATCGAGAAACGAGTAGTTGTGAGAAGTAGGAGAGTTGGAGGAGGCAATGGGGGATTTTGACTCGTCAAAGAGGACATGATGAGAGATTAAGATTTTATTAATGTGGATATCGTAATATTTGTAGCCTTGATAATGTGAGGGGTATCGCAAAAATACACAAGGAGTGGAGCGAGGTTGAATCTTATGTATGGTAGTGGACGGTAGGAACGGGTAGCATAGACACCCGTATGTACGAAGGTTTGTATAGGTGGAGTTACGATTATATAATATTTGAGAGGGGGAAAGATTATTGATGGTTTTGGTGGGAAGAATGTTTGTGAGATAAGTAGCCATTTGGAGGGCATGAGGCCAGAGAGATGGTGGTGTAGAGGAGTGAGCTAAGAGTGTACATACAATGTTGTTTATAGAACATATTTTGTGCTCCGTTTTTTCATTTTGAGCGGATGTGTAAGGACAAGAGAAGCAAAGTGTCATGCCAGTGTTATGACATAGCATTTTGAATTGGTCGTTGTCGAATTCCGTGCCATTATCACATTGTAAATTTTTAATATTGCGTCCAAATTGAGTTCAAATGTACATGAAAAGGCAAAAAAACCGAGAACACCTCGAATTTACGACCAATACAAAAAGTTCATAAGTAATTTGAGAAATCGTCCAAAAATAACACATAATATTTATGACCACTAAAACTTAAGATCAACGAGGTCCATAAATCACTATGTATTATATGAAATGGATGTAAACTCAAACTAGAAGATGGATAAAAGGGAAGTTTAATATGCTTCCCTAAAACACACGGTTCACAAAGAGAAGAAGTAGATAAACGACTACAATTGATAAACTTATTTTTATGCATAAGCTGTAAAATAGGTAAGCCCGGATGTCCCAAGCGTTGATGCCATAACGAGGGAGAGAGGGCGGCAAAAGAGGTGATGAAAATAGGGTGCATGGAAGCAAGTGGAACGGAAGAGAGAGTGACTGGATATAAGTCATCGGTGCTATCACATCTCATGAGTGGAGTGCCCATTTGATAGTCCTTCACTGAAAAGCCAAGCGGGTCAAATTCAATGGAAACATGATTATCAGTAGTAAGACGGCGAATGGATATGAGATTTTTAATGAGGTTAGGAGCATGTAAGATATTTTTCAAATATAAAGGAGGAAGAAAAAGGAAGAATTGTGTTATCATGACCTTTTACTGGAATTCCATGACCATTGCTGACAAATATATTATGATTCATGCTCGAAAAAGAATAAGACGAGAGAGTACCTGATGCCAATGTCGTGTAAGATGTTGCTCTGGTGTCCAAATACCACTAAGGATCGGGTGGTTGTAAGGACAAGGTATGGATGGCCGTATCAATATCAGTAGGTGCATAGGAGGAAGACAGAGCTTGGGCAGAATAGGCTTGTGGAGGACGAGGACCAATAACTCATTGCTTAGAGAAGGCCAAAGGGCGTGTCCAACCATTGGTAGGGTAGGGACATGACGAGTAGGGCCACGACGTAGTGGGCCATGGAGGATAGGCGACCCAAGGGTTTGGTGACCAAGCCTTAGGCGCTGATGGGCCACACGTGTTAGGCTGATGACCGCGGCCGTGGCAGTGACCTCAGTGTCCATCGCGACGACTGCGACAGTTGGTGGATTGACCGCGGGTGGACGGTGATGACCCATGGTAGGGCGGTTCATTGGAAGGAGAAGCGGTGCTGATGAAGGTGGTACCTGTGGTGGATGCCTGTTTGGCCTTGCGTGTTTCCTCCTACACAAGATGGGAGCAAGCCTCATAGAAAGGAGTCAATTGATCACTCTGCTGAATAAAGGTGGCGACGCTATCGTAATTCTCATTGAGTCCATCAATCAATTGGAGAACTAGGCGTTGATTGGAGACAGAGGCACCCACATTCGAGAGTTGATATGCAAGTGTTTTCAATTCTTGGCAGTAAGCAAAAATATTAGGAAAATTATCCAATTGCACCTGAGTGAATTGGTTTTCCAAGTAAACGGCATGAGAATTCTTGTTGTCCTGAAAGATGTTTTTGAAGGCGTTCCCAAGCTTGTTGAGCCGTGGAGTCCTTCTCAAGAATTGTGTGCAAGAGATCACTGTATATGGTACCGTATATCCATTGAAGCACGATAGCATAAAGTCTAGACCAAAGAGACGGATCAGATTCTTGCGGAGAAGGGGCAGCGGTGGCAGACGAAGAGGGGGAGACCGTGGCTTTGTCCGTGCCTTTGTCATTGGCGGCTGCGGTGGATTCGATATGTGGATAGTTTTTAGGAGTAGGTTTCGGTGAGGGAGAGGGTGGAAGTACTTGGTCAATGACTTGATAAGCACGACAGTGGATGCGAAATAATTCCGACCAAGATGAATATTGACCTTTTTTCGTCTCGAGGGTGATGGGAATAAAATTCCGAATGTTAGAGACCACTAGAGTGGGGTGGAATTTGGAGTCAGCCATGAGAGAGAGAGAGAGAGAGAGAGAGAGAGAGAGAGAGAGAGAGAGAGGAGAGAGAGAGAGAGAGAGAGAGAGAGAGAGAGAGAGAGAGAGATGGAGGGCGGCGACTAGAGGGAGATGGAGAAGGATCACGACTAGGTTTAGACTCATGATACAATGTAAGATTGTAATTTGCTGAATGAATTTCATTACTTGTGTGGTACAATAAATAGATTATAATACAAGACTAATTATGGTAAACTGCCTAATCTAAGATATATACAAATCAACTAGAATATACTACATATATATCTAATAAATACCATAATAACAAATTATCATAGGAAAAAAGAATTGTGAGCTACTAATGGAGTAAACGTGGGTACGTTAAGAGTTTTTGAAGATTGGAATGAATTATGTAAGTGAATTGTGGGAGCTGTTTATATGAGAGAAAAATGCCTACATACATATGTATACATAATGCTTTAGATGATTTACTAATTGAACATCATAATGATATATATACTTACATTTGTAACTAAACCACAATTACATTGGGCAATTATATCTACTAGGTATGTTGATTAGTTGTAGAACTTAAAATAGTTCAATCGTTAATATCTCGCTCAATCACATATACTCTACTATTTTGATAACTCAGTTACTAGTGTTCTAAACATTTATTATTTCAATTCACATGTAATAATGAGATTTGTTGTTAAAAATCATAAACACATCAAGAATGTTCCAAAAAATCACAAACGAAGAAACTTGAATATTATTAGCAATCGTCGGCTACCGCCAGTTGATCACAAATAACATTCATGCCATTTGCGACCGCCCACCAACCGCAAGTTTTGAATTTGGGGTCTTTTGCTGTCTCTCAACGTAGCAAAAGACCCTGCATTTGGCGAAAAATTCATTTTTTTTTCGAAAATGTGAATCTTTTGCTACTGCCTGGCTGTAGCAAAAGGCCCTGATTTGTGGGGAAATTCAAATTTTTCGAAAAGTCAAAATTTTCACTCAAAATTCTGTACATACCCACCATTCTAATTTTCAATACACTAAAGTTGTAATACCCGACCTTGTCAATAAACTCTCATTCTTAAGATTTATATTAATGACACATAAATAAAAATTAATTAGTATACTTATTTTTTTTTATACGAAAGGTAAATGGATTGCAAACTGAAAGAGTTTTACATTTACGAGGGGCATACCTCAAGAACGAGCTACAACGAAATCGATGCTCTATCTAGCAAAAGGAGTACACAACCACTAGTCTTGGACTACAAATTGTAGTACTCCTAATCCCAATCCTACTCGCTAATAGTTCCCCCCTTCATTCCGACTCCGGGCGTACCCGTGATCGTACTCTTAGGCACTATTCCGTAGTCTTTGGTAGCTAATTTGATAGCAACTCTAACACCGACTCTATCTCTTTCAACTGAAGAGAGGAGGAAGTAGTTACCTGTTCAAGTTTCTTCCCTGATGGCCTTCTTTTCCAATGCTTATGTAACCTGTAAATAGTCAGAGAACTCACAATAATTTGTACAGTTAGTATGCTCATGTCACTAATAATATAGTTATGCCCCTGTATCATTTTGTATTTTCTGTAAATTTTCAAGTGTACTTTTAATAAATCTATTACTCTTCTTACCAACTTTGTACCTGATCCTCATGTGTAGTTCCTCAGCCAGCTCTTTGCACACCCTCTGCTGGGATCATCTTTTCCTCAAATATACTTGCATTCCTCCACTTCTATATTCCCACCACCACACTGCCAAGTGCTGCAGCTCTCACCTGAAACACTTCACTCTTTTTTTTGTTAGAGTTTTTGAACAAATTGTTCCACACCTGCAAGTTCAGAAGATGGTAGCAGACTCCCACTGCTTTCATAATTTTCTTCAGTATCATGTTAACCTTAGTACACTAGAAAAGAGGTGATCCAGGGATTCCACATGGTCCCTACACAGACTGCACTTATCATCATTTATTATCTTAAATCTATATAGTCTATATTTGGTTGCTATCTTCTTGTGCATGACCAGTCAGTGGATAAAAGCAACTTTAGGAGTAGAAAACTTGTTCCATACCTGGGCACTCCATTGAACTGGAGGACCAACTTTGTGAAATACATGGTAGCACTCTTGCACTACTTGTCCCTACTTCAGTACCCTCCATTTTTCAGGCCCTATATGTGGTATCTTCTCCTTCATCTCATCCATTAGTTTAAGGAGAGTTCTCCACCATGGTGACTCCCATGCCTTCTTTTCCACTGTCCAGATGCTTCTCTCTTTTAGTTTGTATTCCTTGATCCATTTTGTCCAGATGGTTGACTGTTTATCTACATTTGTAATTTGTGCACGTAGGAGTGCTTTGTTCCAACTTAATATCTCCTTGAGTCCCAGTCCTCCATTCTCTTTCTCTTGGCATACATTTTCCCAGGCAACCAAATTATTCCTTCCCATTTCTTTGCCAGTTCACAGGTAGCTCCTGCATAGTGCCTCTATCTTCTTGATCACACTTGCACCAGTTGCACTCTCCCTGCATAGCTGTGTATTTTTGCCATCCAACTTTGTATCCTCCCACTCATCTTTTGTATAAAAGGCTATTACTCCTCTATCCTCAGTTTCTTTGGGCTTAATGGGATTCCAAGATACCTTACTGGAAATCTGCCCTCTGGAAATTCCCAAATCTTCATGAGTTAATGTCTCTCTTCTCCCTGAACTCTTGCCAGAAACACAGAGCTTTTAGTGTTGTTAATTTGTAATCCTGAACACTAAGAGAATTATCTTAATGTATGCTTGAGAGTCTGCATTGAATCTTTGTCTCCTCTGCAAAAGAGAAGAAGGTCATCAGCAAAACAAATGTGTGTCAAACTAACTTTAGCAGTTTTAGGGTG
This sequence comes from Linaria vulgaris, assembly GCA_948329865.1. NCBI lineage: Eukaryota > Viridiplantae > Streptophyta > Magnoliopsida > Lamiales > Plantaginaceae > Linaria > Linaria vulgaris. The sequence goes on from OX415253.1 coordinate 84,819,353, forward strand.
ATGCTTAAAATCCATGTTCTGCTTCACTCTCAATTTTATGAGCCTAGTCATGTACTCTATACATAACACAAAAAGGTAGGGGGACATAAGGTCCCCTTGTCTAAGCCCTTGCTTCCCTGGCATATTACCCTCTAAGCTACCATTTATGCTAAATGAAAAGCTGGCAGTTGTTACACAATTCATAATTAACTTTGTAAACCATCTAGCAAAACCCATGCCAAAGAGGACTTCATGTACGAAATTCCAATTAATGGTGTCATATGCCTTTCTGTGATCAATATTTAACATGCACCTAGGGGAGATATTCTTCCTATTATAGACCCTAATTAGTTCCGTAGCAACAAATATGTTTTGAAACAGATCCCTCCCAGCTACAAAGGCATCCTGACAGAGGTTAATCAATTTAGGCAAAAGTTTCTTCACTCTATTAGCCAAAACTTTGGTTATAAGTTTGTAAATAATATTACAGCATGTGATAGACCTAAAATCGCTAATAGAAGTAGCATTCACAGTCTTAAGTATCAAGCAGACACAAGTGGCATTTATTTATTTTAGAATTTTACCTGATAGCTGGAATTCCCTAATGGCCTCATACACAAGGTTACGTGTGATGTGCCAACTTTTCTTGAAGAAGCAGGCATTCATCCCATCTGGGTCTGGGCTTTTTGTATCACTCATACTAAACAGAGCTATTTTTACCTCTTCTTTTGTCATTGGTTTTCTCAGCTGGATGTTCATTTCCTCAGTTATCCTTGGCCCCTATGCTAAGGCTTCCCCCTATGCTAAGGCTTCCTGTTGAATCAGTCTCACCTTCCTTTCCTCTCCAAATAGTCCTTGATAAAAAGAAATAATGTGGTCAGTAATTGCACTTTTAGTATTCAATGTTACCCCCTCTTATGTAACAAGAGCATGCATGCTGTTGGATTTCCTTCTTTGTTTTATTTGCTAAAAAAATATTCTACTGCAACTATCCCCCTCCTCAATCCAGCATGTCTTGGCTTTTTGATGTAACTACTGGAGTAGCAATTTATGAGCCTGGATATATTCTTCCCTCTTCTTGGCAGTAGGCTGATGTTGACTCCCAGGGTTTTGTAGATTCTGTTCTTGGAGTTGCTGCAACTCTTTTAGCTTATTATCAACAATAGCTTCCAAATTCTGAAAGTGTCTTGTGTTCAGCTCCTTAAACTTTCCTTTGAGTGCTTTCAGCTTGGTTATTAGTTGGAACATCTTACACCCCTCCCCTTGAATATCACATACCTCTTTAACTATGTCTTGGAATTTGCCATCTTCAGCCCATATATTTTTAAATCTAAATGGTATTCTAGTTTTATACTCCTTAGCAAAGATTCTGGTTATGCTTGCTGAATGATCAGAAATGCCAGGTGGTTTGAACTGCACCACGGAGTCTCTGTTGCTATCCAACCAATCCTTATTAACTAGTACCTTATCTAGCTTGCAGAAAGTGTGAGAGTTACTCCAAGTGTGAATAACCCCGATGTATTGATGATCTTCAAAGCCATTACTCTCCATCATCTCCTTCAGTTCAGTCCCCACATTGTAGTGGTTAACTCCCTCACTCCACTTTTCCTTTGGTGTCAGGACTACATTGAAATCCCATGCTAAGAGCCAAGGCCCCTGCATATTCTGGGCTATCTTCCCAATTTTCTTCCATAGCTTCTTCCTTCCCACTATTTGGTTGTGAGCATAGATGAAGGTTACACTCCCCCTCTATGTCTTGTCCTTAGTCTGTATGTTGGCATGGATAAACTGGCCCCCTTTATTCTCTATTTGTAAGTTGATTTCTCTTCTTTTCCAAACTAGCATGATTCTGCAATTCTTACTAAAGGTGATGTTGCTCTCCACCTCCTAATGCTTAATCAGCTTATTTCTAACCTTATCATAATTTTTATTTTTCAATCTAGTCTCCACTATTGCCCTTATAGTGCATTTATTACTACCTAGAAAATTATTCATAGCCTTTTGCTTAAGAGGGTCATTCAGCCCCCTTAAGTTCCAAACCCCTATCCTAATGTTGCTATCCATTGGGTACTATTACCCCTTTTGGTCTCACCTTGTTATCTGTGTTCTCCTTGCCCTTTCCCTGCTTTCTTGTTGACTTTCTCTTATTCTCCACCTTTTGCCAATCGTGTTCCTCTTCTCTTCTGAGTGTCACTCCATGTTCTTCCCTTCTGTTGTTTAGTGATCTGCCTCTCTCTGTTACCTGATTTTCAGTTGGTATCATAGGTATGTTCAAAACCATTGCTAGCTCCCCTAAGTTTGTAACTTGTTGACTTCCTTCCTCACTCCCTGTTGCCTGGTACTTTTGCTTCTTCCCCCTGTCTGCTCTCCTTCCACTGCCCTTGGTTCATTCTTTCCCTCCTGTTCTGTCCCATTCTTCACTTTCTTGGTTTCTGTACTTTCCTTCTTGTTGTCCTTCTCTCCATTTTCTGTGTTTCCTTTGCTTCCTTCCTCATCGGCCCCTCCCTTTCTTCTCTGTACAACCCATACTATTTTTGACCCAGGGCAGTTCCTGGCATTATGCCCAAACCTATTACACTTAAAGTATTGCAAAGGCTTTTTCTCATAAACTACTATGTGTTCAAATAATACCCCATCTGGACCCCTCAAACTCACATTCTCCACTAGTTTCTGCCCACTCTGTAGCTCTACAAATACTTTTGCAAAAGCCAATATCTCTTTTGTAGATGTTAGTTTATCTATATACACATGCTTGCCTATCATGCTTGTGATCTTCCCTATCATGTTTACATTCAACAATTGCAAATCAAACGCAGGTAAGTGCACCCAAACAGGGTAGTTCTGCATTTTACCTGGGTCCAGCTTCATGCCAATGCTCCATCTTGTAGTATCAAGGGGTAAGAGCTTTTTACCATCCAGTGCCCCCTCCATATACCTCCATCATTGCTTCCTCTGAGTTAAACTTGAACATAAACACTCCATGTTGGGCTACATGTATATGTGGCTGAGCACTCCATCGACTCTGTGTGTATCTGCTTATCGCCTCAAATGTAGCTTCAAGCCCACCACCGTGCCAATTAGGGCATGTTTCCAGTAGTCAACTAACTCCACTACATCCTCCTTTGTGAGTTCCAGTATTTCTCTGTTCTCTGGTGGGTGGTAGGGCACATCTACTCCATTTTCGAACCTCATATTTCCAGCAAATAGCTCATTGTATCTCTTCGCATTTCTCGTCTGGCTTACTCCGATGTCCTTGTATGCCGGAATCCTCGGCGGTGATCGTGATTTTGCGGCTCCTCCCTCGGATTCTACTTCTGTTTCCTTATCAACGTCCGTTTCTCCTTATTCTTCTTCGCCGGAGGCTTCTCCTTCCTCCATCTCAATTTGCTCCTTAAGTATTGTCTTCCTCTGATGTGCCACCTGAACTCTCCTCTCCGACATGGAAATGGCGGAAGTAAAACCCTAATTTCGATCAAATCGCCTTGCTATGTGTAAATCGCACCTACCGAAGGTGTAAAAGTTTGTAGAGTTTTAATTAGTATACTTGTTATTTTAAGTATATAGTTTATATTATGAATAGTTGGTAAATTTCAATCTTGATTTGAAAAGTCATGACTAAAAATAACATTATGATGAAGTTGTTTTAATTTTTTTTCTTTCTGCTATCGTTAGATTAAATTAGTTAACTTAAACTTTTGTATCAATTAACAATCAATATATATTAACTTCTCTTTGGTAGGAAGTGCTCAAACAATACTTGACAAAATTCAAGTATATCATTTGGGCCAATAATTGAACCCAAATAAATATAATAAACGTATTTGGCATTGGGGTCATGTTAACTGGACCTTAAATTCTCATGTGTATATTAGATTCTTATACTTGCATTCATTACTCCTCTCACACATCAGAAGAGATGTATCTGCAGTTACATGCATCTATATAAACAAGCAATTTATTACGTACTCTGCCCAAAAGATAAAAGTGTAATAATACTCAACTCACTTCACACTTACACCCAAGCATAAAACATGCACATGACTCACCATATAAGAAATTAAACGTGGCAGTGTGTTGAATAGTTAGAATAGAGAATAGATTATTTTAATTGTCATCTTTCTAGTAAGATTTTCAGTTCATCGATCATTCACGCCCGTCACTTGTTTCTGGAAGAAAGAAAATAAAGGAACAATTAAAACGAAAAATTAACCAAAATATATTGATGGTTGCAATTTGAGCCGCTGAAGGTTCGGGAATAGTTTTGCATATAAACGGTGAGGGTTTTTCTTATTATGAGGTACTAAGCATGTACTGTAATTAAAAACTCTTACGGCACATTTGGTTGCCCTTAACAATCATATTAATTAAATAGTGTGGGTTTATACCACATTTGGTTGGCAAATAAAAAGTAGAAGAGGCCCAAGATAAATTGTCTTTTTGAAGCATTTTCCAAGATAACTAATCTCACCCCCATATGATAATTTAATGCCACAACCACCAACTTCAGCCACTCAAGTTAAATACCGTTTTGCCCCCACTTTTTCAAAAAATAATTACATTTTCCTACCCCTAAAAAGGTGCTTACATCACAATTGAGTGACATAAAGTAGAATCACGAATTACGAAGCAACTTAAGGGTAGTTTTGGTAATTCACGAAATTATGTGGATGTGTATGTGCAACCAAGGTGAAATTTTTTTTGGCAACCAAATGTAAGATTAATTATTTTATTTAATATAATTTTGACACTAAATTATATGAGTTTTCAGCTCATGGGGCAACCAAATGTGCCGTTATGCTCCGTAGTTTCCTTCTCGTATTGTCTTGGATGTGTTAAAACTGAATAATTGAGCCTTGGTTAGGAGTTGGGTGAAAACAGTATTTGGATCATGGAAGAGTTGGCCTTTTACTAGCGATATCTATAATCTAAACTATAATCAGAGGGTGTAATTAAGTATGAACATAACATAGAAACGTTAATATTGTTGGTACACCACTTGATTAAAGTTTTCATTGCCAGCCTAATTCTTCAAAAGAAACTGACAACGATAGTTTATCGCTATAACGTAATTAATTAAGAAGAGAACTTATAATGATAATTTATAATTATCTAGGCCTTGACTGTCCTTAAAGATGAAAAGGTTTCATATAGTAAAATAAATCTTGATAAGAATTTCATCCTATTGGTATCATTTAAACATAATTTGTGTTTAATTAAGTTCTTAGAATGTTGTCAAGCTCAAATATAATAATGTCTAGATGAGTTGTCTTATACTGGAAGGTGAATCGATAAAAGTGATGTACTGATTAAGTTTGGAATGTTTTCAAACTTGATATCAAATAGGATTTCCAATTACTATTGCGGTAAACCGTGTTTGCATGCAGTCCTTATTAAAGTTGGAAGAATTATTTACATTAATATTAGTGCAACTTATGTAGAGCTAAGTACCTGGTGTTTTCTATGATCACTACAAGAAAACAAGGCAACAACTATGAAGTGATAGCAACCAAAAATCATTTGTTGCTCCTAGTAACAAATTTCCAATGATATACCAACGAAAAAGCTATTGTAAGCAACAGCTACGGAGTGATTCCAACCAAAAAGAATTATGTTGCTCGTAGTAACTAGTAACAAATTTCCAACGGTATACTAACAAAAGAGTTATTATAGAAAACAGCTACGAAGCAATTGCAACTAAAAAACATCAGTTACAATTAGTAACAAATTTCTAACAGAGTACCAATGATGAAGTTATTAGAAAATATTTTTGCAACAATTTACCTACAGAATATCCAAGAAAATATTTATCTATTGCAATTTTGCTATTATATCGTTGGAAATAAATATTACAAATCTAGTTTAGAGCATCAACTCATCTAAGTACATGTCATTGAAGAAGCATTGTTATAATGTCTCACTAGCTAAACATAACGAAAGCTATTGCACACAAAAATAGGGTTATTCTATCATGTGAATTCACAACACATAACATATAAGTTTACCAAACGCAATAACATCGACCACTAATCCATGAATATAAACTAATGAAAGATTGGAATGATGCAAATGGAGAGAAGTATTCATCATTATCAATCTCTAGTCTAGAGTAAAAATGATGTAAGAAGGAACATGTCCTTATGGTATCCACACCTGAGTTTAATTACAAGGTTTAAAAGGAAGAATTATATCGAACTAAGAACATGCACAAGCATCCTTTTTCCTCCTAACCAACCCCCCAAGAAAGAACTTTTCTCCATCCAAATACCAAAGACATTATTACTGTATCAATCTTCAACTAAATATAATTAACGAAATATTACCAAGACAAGTTACTTATTCTCTTTGCTAAATGAATCTATCAACCTTAAACTTTGAAAAGGGTAGCTTATGATAACCTTGACAAGGGTCCAACGCAATCCATATAAACATGCACATAAATGTTCAATTGATCAACTAAATCCAGCCCAACACATGAGTGCTGCTGCATAAAATCAATAATAGATAACATAAGAAACAATATAAATCATAAAAAGCAGAAGAAATAAATTCTTAAATGGAAAAAAAATGGTCTAAATTGAATTTACCTACCTTCCTCACAAACAAAAGAAGCTGCAAAATCCACCATTATCAAATAACATCATGAGAATGAAAAATTCATCCAACACTTCAAAAGCTTCAATCTTTTTTGTAGTAAAAGGTGAACTTTAATTATCAACTATCCGTATCATGTTTCGGAAAGCATCTAAGGTGCAGCTTATTTTGTGACGGATATTGCCAAAAATGAGAATTTTGGATTTTGGATTAAAGAACAGTAACTAACATCATTCACCTGTTTTAGAAGACCATCTAAGGTGTATTGTGCTTCATGTAATCTATTGCAAGAAAAGAGTAGTCCGATCTACAACAAAGAAAAGTGTCGCATCCGAATTATATAAGAACTTCACCAAACAAAGCAAAATACCAAATTTTTTAAGACTCTAAACAATTAATAGGCTTCAGTCATAACACAGAGACAAAGATAAAGACATGGTATTCTTCTCTGCTGCTTTTTTTCGGCAAAACTCCTATAACTGTAGCAAGCAAGAAACTCTAAATAATAATTACATAATTACTAACCAATAAACCACCTAACTATAATAATCATTGCACAGACATCCAACAATAGCAAATCACCTTAGGTATACAGAAAAGAAGAACTAACAGATTTAAACTACTAACACGCCTAAACATGTGGCATAAGAAACACGCGTAAAAGAGAACTATTGTCTCTCAGTTCAATGCAAATGACATAAATAGAGATTGCTATAAGGCACTTTAAAACCGACTTATCTCCAATTGGGACAAAACTGTGATATAATATTCACAGGAAATTGAAACTTTTTGTATTTTAATTAAATTGATGATGTTGTCAAATATTCAATTAAACCTTATCCTACCAATTTTTAAACATATTGATTGATTGACATGCAACTCATCTGTTTTGATCTACTGATAACCAACATATTGTTCATATTTAAATGGTAAAAGTACTTGAACTAGTATATTTCGTCAAAAATACTTCAATTGGTGGGAAAAAATCATCTTTGGTACCCTAACTTGGCAGCTTGTCAAGAATGGTACCCTAACTAGGCAGTGATCGCGTTTGGTACCTTAGGTTTTGATTTTGTATCAATTTTGGTACCCTCGCGGCGGTGCCACCAAATCGCCGCTCCTTGGATCCTATGTGGCACGCTGTTGACCAAAAATTTGGGGATTTTGACCTGGAACTTCCACGTGGCCCTGACATGGAATTAAAAAAAATCAAAATTAAATAAAAACTTATATACTAATATTTACATCTTTAAAATAAAATCATTAACTCTTAAAAAATTGTGTTTATATTCTTAAAGAAAACCAATATTTTTTTCACTTTTCATTTTTTAAAAAGTTTTATAGATAATAATAATAAAGCTATATATATAGATAATATTTATATATAATAAAAATTTTTATATATAAAAACTTATATATAACTATTTCGTAAAAATAATATATATATATAATAATAATAAAGCTATATATATAGATAATATTTATATATAATAAAAATTTATATATATAAAAACTTATATATAACTATTTCGTAAAGATAATATATTTATAATAATAAAGCTATATATAGATAATAATAATAAACATATATACATATATATATGACTATTTATAAATAATAAATATTTTAACAATATATACAAAAAATAGAAAAAATTTAAATTAAAAAAAAAGTCATCTTCATCGCCAACGCCCCCCCCCCCCCCCACCCCCTCCCGCCGCCGCTGCCGTAACCACCCTCCGACCTCCTTTACCCCGCCCCACGCCGCCGCGTACAGAATCGCGGCGGCTTCACCACCACAGCAGTGGTGGGTCGAATCAATCGACGCCACCACCGTTGCAGTGGTGACCCGCGTCGATTGATTCGACGCGGTGGTGGTGGCATCGAATCAATTGACGCGGCCACCACTGCAGTGGTGGTGCGTCGATTGATTCGACCCACCACTGTTGTGGTGATGAAGCCGCCGCGATTCTATACGCGGCGGCGTGGGGGCGGGGTAGGGGTGGGGGTCGGGGATGGTGGGGGTGGGGGTGGGGGTTGGGGGGTGGGGGTAGGGGGTGGGGTGTTTTTTTTTCCTTTTGAATAATAAAAAATTATATATCTTAATTTTTAATATATAAAGATATAAATATATACTTTTTTTATTGTTATTAATATATAATGATATAGTTTTTTTTATATATTTATATATAAAGAATTAATTAATTTTTAGAGGTGCTAATATAATTTTTTTTAGACTATAAACTAATTTTTTTAAGAGTTAATGATTTTGTTTTAAAGATATAAATATTAGTATATAAGTTTTTATGTAATTTTGATATTTTTTAATTCCATGTCAGGGCCAAGTGGAAGTGCCAGGTCAAAATTCCCAAATTTTTGGTCAACAGCGTGCCACATAGGATCCAAGGAGCGGCGATTTGGTGGCACCGCCGCGAGGGTACCAAAATTGATACAAAAACGAAACCTGAGGTACCAAATGCGATCACTGCCTAGTTAGGGTACCATTCTTGACAAGCTGCCAAGTTAGGGTACCAAAGATGATTTTTTCCCTCAATTGGTCCCAGTAACTTGAAAAATCCTTAACAATTCACTTAACTTTGATATACTTAAAAAACAACCAGACCACATCAATACCTATAAAGAATCTGACCTTGTTTGCAAATGCAGAAAAATCAACAGTAAATATAAGGAAATATTAATAAATAGCTTAGCTACAAAGCTGTTGCAGCTTCGGAAATTTAAAAAAAAAAGATCTAAGGAGTCGCAGTATGTATAAGTTATGGCAACTTGATCACTTGGAAGACACTAGTTCATATCTTTGATCTTTAGTTATTATACTTGATCACCAAATCCACCAATAACAAACTAAAGAAAGCTACTATATCTTTTTTTCCGATAATTAACTAAAGGAAGTTGCATGCTTCAGTTAAAGAGCGACATATCTCTCATAAGACAATGATGCACATTGCACTTAAACGGGGTATGGAACATGAAACAAGTCATAATATGAACTAATGGTGTTAAATTTCCATTCTTTAACTCACTAAAACCAATAGTATCCCAAAACAGATACCAATGCAGCCATATTAGTAATCTATATAGTCTAGACGACAGTACACAAAACAAAAAAGAAACATGGCTACCAGACAACATCTCGAAGAAAAGAAACAAAATATCAAATAAACCGTGAAAGAAATTCTCAAAATTATATGTTGATCATGCAACTAAAATAAGAGGGTGATGGCTTAGCAGATTTCAGTTAGCGGACGCCTAGGCGGCATAAGCAGTGCGTCATCCATAAGACATGCTCCAAGCCTCCAACGTCTTCAACCGTACCTCCTCATTCTCCTCCGCTCAAACTCGTCCAGTTCAGGATCACATCCATAAGAAACAATCAAAAACTGGAAGAAAAAAAACCACTCATCCAAAAAATTAGGATACTCACAAAAAACACTAGAAAAAGATCATCAATATATCCTGCACATCAAAAAACAGAACGTCTTGCAATAAAAAATAAACAACAGCATTTTCGCACCATCATCTGTAACTTTTTAGATGAATTCATATGTATATTCCTTAAATGACCATCTTCTTCGCCCCTCCATCGACCCAAAACACGTCCTCTCCGGCAACTTTTCCCCCGTTAATATTTGGGCGCCTAGGCGTTCAGCCGTTTTTTCCTTAGATTTGGGTGCCTAGGCAGTTTAATTTCTTTTTCTTATTTTTGACAAGAGAGCCGATTTCTTTCCCTTATAAATTACTATCTTTCCTTTTGATGAGTACATAATATGTTATCTTTCTTTTGATAAGTACAAAATTTTCTATTTTGGCGCCAAACCTCAAGATATTTCATTCCATTTGGGCGCCAAAGCTGGTTTCTTTGATAAGTGAAAATAAGGTGATTAATTAAGCTGAATCTCTTATAAATTAATAATAATAGAATAACTTGTTGATTGTTTGTATTTATTTACTTGTAATAACACCAAAACGTTTCATAACTTATTAAAAAATTAAGTAACTTATAGTTGCAAACGAGAATTTAAAAATAATTACTCATAAATTGAGCTAGAAGCCCTTTGATTCTTAATGGGTTGGGAGTATGAAGGGATATCTATTTAGTTAGAAGCAAGGCATAAGCCTAGAGACGTTGAGCGTAATGTCATGACCTGTGACTTAGACATCCAAGCTAACACCAGAGCTATGTGCCAAAGTCCATGATTTGTGCAGAACCTTAGTCGTGTTCCGCGCGCACGCAAGAGAGTCCAACACTTAGGCGGATTAACATTTTTGTAGGCTATCTTGTAAATACTACATCTTTAGGAGACTAGATTGTAAATACTTAGAGTCTAGAGTAGCCTAGAACATTATAGAAAATTGTAGACCTCAACAGACAATTGCACCGACTTAATAAGGTGGTTATACAAGTAGAGTAGTGGCAAGAGTAGATGCTCACATGTAAAGAGTCTAAAAATTTCCTTCCGATCCTCACCGTCTGTGAAGTCGGTCGGGCATCTATAGATATGTAACCTCAGTGATATTTTTGGAATAACAAGCAATCTTTCGAGCAAACTCTTGCGCACATACTTTAACGTTCTTGCTTTATTTTGCACATACTTGCGATTCATTAAAGTAGGATGACTTGTCTTAGCACCGGCATGACGCAAAGGCAAGGACGCACGTCAAGACTAAGGGGGAATAATTCTAAGTACGTGAGATGAGGTATTAGAGCCACAGTCCGGGAGAACCAAGGCTCTTTTGCTTTAGTACAAGTGAGATTATTGCAATATTTGGAGGTTTACGAGGGCAAGCATGTCAAGATTCAACAAAGTGGAGATAGCCACGATGGTCGTCACTGAGAGGCAAACGTGCAGCATGCATGCGCACGTAGCCTCTTGTGAACCGTCGCTAGACCTAGCGTTCGATGTGGAATTGAGGCGCGTGTCAAATGGGTTGAATCCGCGATGGTGGAGACGCATCATTTGCTCGATGACCTGGTCGACCGAGTCAACAAAATAGAGGATATGGACAGGACTTGGCGGAGCTACTGTCTTAATTGGAAGAGCAGATACTTTCTAATCTTGATTCTATTTCTTTTAAATCCAGTCCATTAAAACTTCCATGACTGAGATACAAGCGGAGTTTGTGGCCATGAGAAAAGAGATTTTTGTGTGTCATCGAGCGGTCGTGCACGTGGGTGAGCACAACGCCCCAACGCAAAAAAAGGTGGACGTTCCTAGGACAAATCCGTACAATGGGGCAAGGAATGCCCATGAGTTGGAGAACTTCTTGTACAACATAGGATTGTACTTCTTCGCCTTTAACGTAGATGACGCTGAGACACTGTTGCGCTATGTTGCCCTCTTTTCGACTAATATTTCCATGCTTTGGTGGAGACGGTGCCACATCAATATCGAGAAGGGATTTTGCACCATTAGAACGTAGGACGAATTTCAAGCGAAGATCAAGAAGTAATTCTATCCCTAGAACGTGGAGTTCAAAGCTCAATACGTCTGAGGCGTTAGCATCACGCGCAATACTATATGTGACTATGTCAATGAGTTTCAGGAGATTGTTCTTGAGATCCCAGACCTTTGCGACAAGGACGCCATGTTCACCTTAATGGAAAGGATTAAGTCGTGGGCGAAGCAAGAGCTTTAACCCCGTAATGTTTAGGACCGTGACTCAACTTGCCGCCGCATAGTCTAATTTAGCAATAGATTGTATATTAAGCACCAAGTGCAAGATTACAAGTGTGGGGCTACAAATCTATCACAAATTAGATCTCATATTCCTATTACTAGTTCTAGGTAGACTTGGTCTGGAACACCTCATATTGATGCCTAGATGCACTGCCTGATGTCGAAGGCGATTACGAATGTGACATTGAACGTGATGTCGAGGATGACGTCAAATCTCTTATATGTCTCCATGTTGAGGATGAAGTCAGAATGGATATCGAGTGTGATGTCGGGGATGATGTCGGGGTTAGCCGTCGGGGATAAATATCGAGGATATATATCGAGTGGTATGTCGAGTATAATATCGGGTTCTATATTGGGAGTGATATCGGGTATGCTCGATATCGAATGTACAATGTATGTGAATAATTAAAGCTTACCTTGATTAGCGAAGCCCGGATATATATACATATATATATATATATATATAGAACTCGAAATGCGAGGAACGCACACGTGATCCTCACGTGATCTGTACCATATCGAATGTAATATTCGATATCAATATCGAAAGCCATCCTCGATATAGTTAACATGGGTTTGGCCCACGGGCCGACCCAATACGAGAATTACCGATATCAGAGTCTATGATTGAATTCCACCTGACGTCTAAGAGCAGCAAACCGAGGACCAAAGGGCGTTGTGACAAGGTCAAATGCAAAAGTAGGGGTGCATCTTCCCGCCTATATACGTTCAACATACTCAACTATTTTTCTATCTACATTATATTTGAGCTATAACCTATTTAGAGTCTAACCCCTCAACGGACAACAACCAACTTAGGCATCAGAGTGTCTAAGTCGGCTCATCCTCGACTACATTCACGTGTCGTGTTTTTCAGTGCAAGTTTCTCGAACTCAAAGTTAACTCGTGACCAATAAGAAGCCCGAGTTAATGTGACGTGGTGTGATTAGTCAGCAAACGAATGACCCGGCATCAAATATCATATTTAATAGGGAGAATTACACAAAGTACCCCTCAACTATTGGTAAATTACACAAAGTACCCCTCCTCTTTGGAAAATTACACAAACTACCCTTATGGTCAAAAAGTTTAAAATAATTAAGACAACCTTTCAAATTCAAATCATAGCAGAGACTAAAATTCGCAGATAATTTATTTTTTCTTAGAAGAAATTATTTGTTATCAATATTTTTTGTCTTTTTAAATGAGATAAATGAGATTTAATGCAATAACTTTGACTTATTTTTTATTTTTTGTGTAAAATATTTGAAGAGCATGAATTTACATTCAATAATTTGAAATAAAAAAATTACGAAAAATCGGCCATAAGGGTAGTTTGTGTAATTTTCCAAAGAGGAGGGGTACTTTGTGTAATTTACCCATAGTTGAGGGGTACTTTGTGTAATTCTCCCTATTTAATATTTACTACATATACATCTATATAATTTTGTTATCAAATTCAATTAGTAATACTTAAAGTTATCATATATAAGTTTGTAGAGGAAATTACGAATATACTTTCTATCTTGTTTTATAATGATATTTAAAAAAAGATACAAGATAATTGAATATTTGTCCTTGTGATTGTGTGTACAAGAGTAATACTTAAAAAGTAATAATTGAATAAAAATTGAAGGAAGCAGCCAATGATGTTTCAATTTGGATAAGATTATGCAAATCAACAATTTCCTTTCGGATGACTCTTGAGACCAATGAGAGAGATTTGAATTTGTTCAAATCTCTTAAATTTCACTTTTCGTACTCGCGCCGTTTGTTCAATTTTTTTTTTTTTTGCCAACGTTTGTTCCTTTTATAAATCTTTGTAAATCTTTGCTTTATCTCTATCTATATATACTATATCTACTAAGCGGAATTCACATTCACCATAAAAGGGGAAAAAACTAAGCGAAATTCATTTTTTCAACTCCGCCGATTCCTTATTTCATGATCAATAACTCGGCATTAGTATTACGAGGTACTTCTATTATTTTTCAATTTAATTTCAGTTACGCAACTCTCTATTTTTATTTGTTTGTTTGTAGTTTCATTCATGAATGTTTAAAATTTTCAATTGCTTTAATTCAGAAACTAATACAACTATGAAGGTCCTAAAGTACTAAAAATTCACGCAAAGGAATCCTATTTGTAGGGTCAATTGAAGAAAACGGTAATTTATAATATTCAGATTTTTTATTTTTTATGGGGATATACATATTTTTATGCATTATATGAGTATTTGTAGGATCTGGAAGTTAAGCGTACCGGTGATGACCACATAGGCCACATGGCAAAACAAGACATGCCGCAAACGATATTGAACCAAGATGAAGCCGACGAGAAGATAGATGAAGAAGATCGGTTCTAGATATGCGCCTTTAATTTTTTTCCCAAACATTTGATTAGTTGTATGTTTACTCAAATTTATAAATAAAATAATTGTTCGTATTTTTTATTTTTTGATTTTTTTCGTGATAAATTAGAATAAAATTAGTGACAGAAGGGCATGTTAGAATAACGTATTTATATTAATAAAAAATTATCATAAAGCGCTAACAAGAAATTGGTTACAAACTTTGTTATACAACAAATGTATATATGTTGTTTCACGATCGTGAGAAGTCTCTGACAAAAAAGATTGTTACAGGTTGTAACAGACATTTTAACAGATTATGCGTAACTAATTTCAATAAAAAATAATCAACAAATATTCTTGATGCTATTTTTGTTGTTGTTTCCTAATTATTACCTACTAAAATACCAACGCTATTTTGTAGGTAATTTCCAACCAAAATTTGTCGTTCTCTTATGTTGGAAAATTGCAACAAATTACCATCAAAAATGTTCGAAGCAAAACCCAAGACATCCAACAAAATTTTGTATTTGTACCGACAAAAATAATCGTCACATTTTTGTAGGTAAATTTCCAACAAGTGCAATACTAACAGATTTTCAACAAAAGATATTGTCAGATACATCGTTGTTTTCAACAAAAATACTAACGTTAGTAACAACGAAAAAAGGCGTTACAAATTATACCAATGAAATAATATTCCGTTGGTACTTTTAGCGACGGGGCTTTCACAAACCATTTAACCAACAGATATTTCCGTTGGTAAATCTAATTACCAACGAAAATCGGAGCTTCACCAACGAAAATCCTTGTAGTTGTTGCCCTGTTTTCTTGTAGTGGATTCAATATTTTGTAAATAATTAGATTAAAACTCTTGACTATTACATTATTAAGTAGATAGGTGTAACAAAGTTGAAATATGTCGCGTTAGCTTATATGCAAGAGAGTCAACGTAAAATAAGAGTGTTTAACGTGAAAAATTGTAAAGAAGTGTAGTCAAATGTATGTTTTATATGTGATCGGTAACTTGAATATGTGTGTAGGAGATTACTTGTCCTTGTGTATGGAAACTAGCATGAAAATTAGCAAACGTTAGTTTCTAGTATTATCGAACTAAATTTGGTTCTGCGTATGCTGTATAATATACAGACTCATCACATTGCATTGAATTACTATGAACCGTGCTTTGAACTTTAGAAAATTGACATCTATAAATAGAATTAAGCGCTCAAGTATATATACATACACATATATTATGTATGTTACATATGTGAGAATATGTGGTGTAATTAGCAAGTAAATGGACATAGACTTGGTTGACTGGCGCAATTTATCCTTCTATCGCTTCCTCGTCGCTTCTTTCTGGCGACAAAGTATGTATAGTAAATTAGAAGCTTT
Source organism: Linaria vulgaris (assembly GCA_948329865.1). Lineage (NCBI taxonomy): Eukaryota > Viridiplantae > Streptophyta > Magnoliopsida > Lamiales > Plantaginaceae > Linaria > Linaria vulgaris. Next base: position 84,835,374 of record OX415253.1, read on the forward strand.
ACCAAATTGTTGCTTAAGTAGGACTCGAACTAATCTCTCATTTGCGTAATAGGGGTCTGAGGTTAGATCATCTTGTATTTCGTTTCTCTCTCAGGTTGTGATTCAGGTCAGTGTTCCTAAAATCTATTATTTTTAAAACTGTAAGGAATGCGTGCATCTATATATCTATCTATATATACATATATATATATATATGTATTCATGACTCTCTACATATTGAACTCTGCATATTGAACTGTTACTTCTTCAAAGAAAGTAGTCTCTGAAAATGTTCATTTCTTGAAAGAAAATTTCTGTAAATTGGGTATTTGAACTGTTCAATTTTATCAAAGCAAGTTACCCGCACATTGGTTAATTGCTTTAAATTATTGGAATCGATATGATGAATGGTGTCCCGTTGGGTTGTATTTGGATTTGATTAGTTACTGGATCAAATGTTTGGCGCGACAGTGCAGGGGTACCGCCGGGCGACTGCGGGCTTGCCGGTAGGACCTTTTGTCCCCATGGGCCCATCCCCCAGACAGAACATTAGGAGGTTGTGTCTTTGTTGGGTCGTAGAATTTCCATATATACCATGGCATACGTTCTTAATTCAAAGGTCGCGCCTTGAACGAGGAGATAATGAGTACTATTATGAGGTGATAAGGCTGGCTGCAGAATAACGTGGACATCGATCATTAAACGTGAATCCGTTCTTTTGTTAAAAGGGTTCTTGTTAAACCACAAATGCTTATGATTTCACGATTCTATTGCATGATATTTGTGTGCGTTTAAATTCATTTGTTAAACTGTTTTCAAATGAAAGCTATTGAAAGAAAATGCAACACTTGCACACACACGTGAGCATTCACTGAGATTTTTATCTTACGGAAAATTTTGTGTTTATTTTCCTTCCTTCCAGATTAAGATAAAGTAAGTTACTACCGTGTCATGACCTGGGAGCCTTTGGCATTTGTGAGCGTTCAGAGTTCGCTAGGGTTTGGAGTTAGTTACATTTATATTTATTTTTCATTAGTTTAGTACTTTGAGTGTGTTTGATTCAGATATTTAACATTTAAATATGTAATAGTTGCTCTGATATTGTTCTGTTTATCTCGAAATTATCGGGCTGTTACAAAAAATATACTCTCCAAAAAAATCCCAACACCTTTACTTTCTCGTATTTTCCTAAATCTACAAACTCTTTACTTTCATTTCATTTCTTTTTTATTCATCTCTTTTTTTACACAAAAAAATTATTTGTTTACTTTTTGTTCATTCATTTCATTTGTTTACTTCTTTAATTCGTTTCTTCATCTTTTTTCATTTCATTTCTTTTTTCTTCATTTCTTTCTCTTTAATTTTTATTTTTGTTCTTTTCCTCAAAATTTCATTTGTTTTACAACTCTTTTCATTGTTTCACTCTTATTTCTTTGTTTGCTCAAATACCAATACTTAATTTCAACAAAAAGAACAATAATAGTTCGATAATTTATCAGATTTTTTTTTGTTCTAATAAATATTAGGGTTTTTTGGCACATTACCTCCTTGTGTTATGGTAAATTGGTAAGTTACGTCCCTATGAAAAAAACAATGGCCACAAAAAGATGGCCAAATACCTCCATGTGATCGCAAAAGTTGAAATTTTACACACTTATGCATGGAGGTGTAGTTCACGGAGGTGTAGTTCACTCTCCCTTAAATGAGAGAGAGAGTTAGATTTTTCTTTTGAAAAGGACATTTATACCCCTATTGATTTAAGAAAATATTATATCTTTTAATTCAATATTTTGAGCTATCAAAAATTATAAAACTAAACAAAGCAAAGGTAAAAAGAGGAATAGAATAACTAAAGTAATCATTGACAGACAAAACAAACTTTAGCATGTTAGACTTGATTTTTCTGATGAGGACAGTACTACTTACTGCACCTGGGGTAGGAACTCTGGTGTTTTGGCTTGGTTTAATGCAGGTTCAGGAAAGCACAAGGACAAATTGGCAAAAGAAAAAGTAGGTACATCTCTAATTACTCATTCCAACCCCCCAACAGGAGAACAACTGAAGGAAAGAAAGCTAACCATCATGAAAAGGCTAAACAAACTCGCACTTAGATAGCCAGGGGAATTGGTCACAGTCCTGGACTGGAACCACTACTTGAAGAGGGCTAACTAAGCCGAGAAGTTGAGGAAGGACACTTTGAGGAGATGAATGAAGTGTTGCTGAGTTTGTGGGCTTTAATCTTAGTAATAGACCTAGTCTAGAGGTAGATTATTCCCGAGCTAGATGGTACTTCAGTTGCATTATATTATCTGCCATTGTATGGCGTTGCTTTCGATTGGGCCTTGGCCCTTTTCTTGTAAAACACTCTGAGTTGGGTTCTATTCTATTTTAATTGGTTGCAAAAAAAAAAAAATTAGAATAGTAACCTAAGATATATATACATGTAATGCCTTGTTAATTATTTTTTTTATATAAAAAAATACATTAAAATAAATTTGAGATTACACAAATCAAAATAGGGGTTTTGGTAAATTACCTCTATGTGTTATGGTAAATTGGTAAATTACCCTCATGTGAAAAATAAGTTGGCTGAATACCCCCCTATGATCTCAAAAGTTAGCACACCACATCCTTGAAAAACTTTGTGTTGTAAATTTAGTATAAAAAGACTAAATACCCTTATTGATACTAATATTTTCATTTGTGTAATTCTGAATTTGATTTTACTGTATTTTTTATTTTTATAATAAAAAAAGTTTAAGAAACAAGGCATTACATACATGTATATATCTTAGATTTTTTTAGATTTTAATTAAGCTTTTATAATTTTGATAGTTTAAAATATCAAATTAAAATATATATTATTTTCTTAAAGCAATAAGGGTATAAATGTCTTTTTCAAAAAAAATCTAGCCCTCACTCTCATTTAAGGGAGAGTGAACTACATCTCTATGCATAAGGGAGTAAATTGCCAACTTTTGAGCTCACAATGAGGTATTTGACCAACTTATTTTTCACAGGGAGCTAACTTACCAATTTATTATAACACGGGGAGGTAATTTGCCAAAAATCCATAAAAATATTAGTATTGATAAGGGTATTTTAGGCTTTTAATATAAAATTTACAATACAGTTTTTCAAAGAGGTGGTGTACCAACTTTTGAGGTCAATGGGGGGGGGGGGGGGGGGGGGGATATTCGGCTAGCTTATTTTTCACAGGGAGGTAACTTGTCAATTTACCATAGTATAGGGAGGTAATTTACCAAAAATCCTAAATATTATTTGGTACCGCCGGGCAAGAGCAAATACGATGAACATTATTCGCTACCGCTGGGTAGTAGCAAATGACCTAAAGGTTATTGGTGACCGCCTAGTGGTCGCAAATGACCTCAAGATCATTCGCTACCGCCCGACGGTCGTAAAAAACCACATTTGCGACCGCTTGACCTCGACGGACCGCATCTGCGACCCGCCGTTAGCGACCGCTCAGGGGTCATTTGGGACCGTTCGGACGGTTGCGAATGATCCTTTTTTCTTGTAGTGTTTTCTATCTTTGCAATAATTTAGCTTAGCTAAAAAATTCCAGCATAAAATATGAATATATGCACCGCACCAGTACTGTACTTAAACATAAGCAAAAGCACAATTTGATACTGAATAATTATCTGTTGATGAAAATGAGGTTCTTCTTGCGGCATGTGTGGAAAAAGAAAGAAGAGAAAATATCGTGTACCTTTTGAAATTGTTGATTTTGTGTATGCTAGAGCTGGAATGAAATAACATAATATGGAATTTAATTGCGCGAATTAAAGGTTAGGATAAGTTTTTGTAATATGGTGCATGAATCATCGAGTTAGAACTTAATTGTTCAATACCGGAACATGGACTAAGTCGATTTGCCGCGCCCCTGGTTTTAGCTACTTAAGATTTTACTAAGTATGGATTAGCGGATTTCAACATTACAAAAGATAACAACCTTTTTCCAGACAATTTACAGCTTCATCAAATCAGAGCCGTAACAGGAAATCTTTAATTTACATGTGAGAAAGAATCATGAACGTAAAAGCCGTGTGTCTTAATTTTATGTAGTGAAAAATGGTAACTATATCATAACTTGAGGATTTAATCTTTGAGACAAAAAGGAAATATACGCTGCGATTCCATATCTTCAAATACCTCTCAAGTCGCACCTGGTATTGTTTTTGCTTAGGAAAGATATCAACACCACCCTACCATTATTACATAAAACTTAAATGACGACACAACATAATTAGCTGTACTTACCATATCTTTTCCAAAATCTTTGACTATATATACGAGAGCAAAGTACTATGGATAATGTACTTTCAAAATATCCTTTTTATAAGTTTTATTTTGAAACAAAAAGCTTAATATTCAAGAATGGCCTCGTTTGTGGAAGAGTTGAGAGAGACGAGAAGTATCGTTTCACATGTCTCGTTGCCACAAGAACTAATAGAACGACTGAAGAATATGAACAACTGGGAGGATTGGCCTTGTCGATGGACGTTTGACGATGAAAAGACGAGCTCGACTTGGTTGTTGACGAATAGCATGGAAGCGAACAATATTTTTGTAAAGAATGATGGATTATTGATATGTGAGAAGAACAATAAGGAGGGATCCTTCAAAAAAGAATGAAAAGGGTTGGTATTAAGAGTGTTAGGTTTACAATTTATTTATTATGAGTTACAGTTAGGACGGAAAAAATTGTTATTGTTTCATTATTTTTGTTAGTTATTCTTTTGAATTAGTCATAGACATTCTTATCAAAAAAACAAATCATAGACATCCAAGATGTGTTTTGACGTTTGCTTTCTACAAATAATTTTGTCTTATTTAGAAACGTGTTGGTACTAGTCACTTTTTGTGTTTGGTTCATGATATTTTATTTTGCCAATGCACAAATTGTTGTTGATTTTCTTAAAAATAATTTCCCCTTTTTAATTAAGAAAAATAAAACAATCAATGACTTTCTAAATTCTAATTATATTATATGGTATTCGTAAGAATCGATTCCTTTCTCAATTTTAAGTTATTCGTTTCTTTGATTGGCCAGACATCATTATAGCAACTAAATATTTTAACCAAATTGTATACTCTCTCTCTCTCTCTCTATCATATAATTATTAATGTTTTTTTATGAATCCTAAGTGGTTCATTTCATTCTACCTAATATTTATTTCCTCAAATACTTTTAAATCCTAACTAAAAGCAACGCATATATATGCTGCGGTTAAATTAATTTAGGTCAAAGTGTTGAGGGTTAACTCCGTTGAAGGAAGAACCACTTACACCGAAATTTTCTTCCCATCAATACTTTGCAAACTAAGTCCAACTTGTCAGAAATATATGAACTCAAAGTTATATCTTGTTAAGATTGACGTGAGTCTAATAAATAGCATTGATAACAATGTCAATCTAAAGAAGAAGTGTAGATCGATTTTGCCGGTTCAAAATGCCAATAATGAATGAAATATTTGCAGGTTTTCTCGTGAATTATGGCGCTGATCAAATATAATACAGCATTACACATTGCTTTTAATATTTTTAATAATGTTCAAAGAATTCTTCTTAAATTGTTTCGTAAAAAGTATAAACATCTACACATTGCTCTATTTAATTTGCTTCTTTTATTAGTTTTTAGTATCATCATAATTTATTCAAAGCACTACAAGATTCAGGAGTCTTTAGGGACCACCATGGCAGACTCTAAAGACTCCAGGGCAGTCCCCAAAGATTTTTAGGGACCGTCCATCGATCACCAAAAGGCGGTCGCGAAAAGCCTTGATCCCCTACCATTTGGCGACCGCCTTGCGGTCTTGGGCAACATTTTTCGCGACCGCAATATTAAGGACCGCCGGGCGGTCCCTAAAGACTTCTGGGTTTTGGTGACAGCTTGACGGTGCCCAATGTATCAAGAAGCATTGGGGACCGCTAGGCAGTCCCCAAAGAATCAAGAAGTATTGGGGACCGCCCAGAGGTCCCCAATAACTCGGGTAGTTGTAGGAACCGTTGAGCGATCACCAAAGATATAGAGACTTTTAGAAACCGCCTGGCAGTCACCAATAAGAAGTCTACCTTTTGGGATCGCTTCGAGGTCCCTAATAACTCGCGTGGTATTGGGGACCGCGAATAATATTCATAGCATGAGGCGGTCCCTAATAATATTCATAGATGGGGACCGCTCGACGGTCCATGATGATATGAATATTATTGGGGACCGCTCGGCGGTCCCTTAAAGTCTGCGGCAAAATAAAAAAAAGCAATAAATTCCACGTAAAACATGTGCAACAAACATTTACAATAACAAAAACAAAGAAAAAAATGATAAAAAAGTAAAATGAAATGAAAGTTAACAAAATAAAACAAACAAAATAATGAAATAAAAGTAAAAATAAATGATAGTTAAAAACCAAAAACAATGAAAAAGAAGAAAAAGAAATGAAAAACATATTGTTGGGTGTTTTCTTGGCATTTGTTGAAAGAAAAGAGAAAAAAGTTGTGTTTTGGGATTTTAAGAAAAAAAAGATGAGAAGAGTGTTTGTTTTATATTTGGTAAAAGAAAGAAGAAATAAAATTTTTTGTTGGATGAATATTTATTTTTTGGGACTTAGGAAGAGAAAAATGAGGAGAGAAATTTTGTAGTTGGGTGTTTTGGAAAAGTGTTAGAAAATTGGATAGGAGAGTGATAGTATATATAGTATTGAAGATGAAAATTTTGAATTTTTGAAAATCTCAAATTTCTACCCCAATCATGTCTATTTCAGTGCATATAGAGACCGTCGGGTGGTCCCTAAAGATATTTGGTGACTGCCAAGCAATCCCTAAAAGTGGTTTTAGGGACCGCTAGGCAGTCTCTAATAATATTCATACTCATTTTTTTGATTTTACAGAACGATCTCCATGTGTTTTTTGATTTTTAGCAACAAAACTCATTATAAGATATCAATTGAAGTAACAAATGACCATAAAACTATTAATTTTGTTATTTAACTGTAGATTGAATGAGATTGAGAGAGTTTTTAATGTTGAACCTATTATACGTTATACGTACACTTAATCATCATATGTTGTTTCAATTTACATGAAACCTTGTAATTTGTTCTCTTAACTATTATTAGGATATTTATCAACTAAACAAACAATGCAACACCTTAATTGTTCCATAAAATAAAATAAAAAGAGGTATGAATATTATTATGGACCGCCAGGTGGTCCCTAAAACGCCATAAATGTTTTAATGGGGGACGAGATCGTCGAAGAAACCTCACCACTGGGGGATAAGAAAACCCGCCTCTAGACAATGTAATAATCTTCTTATCTCTCGGATCTACGGGTGGCTCGACCCCTATAGTAGGTCCCCTACACGGCCGAGTCGCAGTCGATAGGTGGCTCGGTCCAGATCCAGAGGAAGCTGTAGGTGATGGCCTCGGAGCTCCTGAGGACCCGACAGACGGTGGTCGATGAGTGCCCGTCGACTCTGCAGATGGTGGTCTCTTAGCTCTTGTGGACTCTGACGATCGTGGTCTAACGTCGGCTGTAGACGATGCACGACCCGACTAGATAGCCTTTGCTGGATCAGGGCCATGAGCCTCCACAAAAAGCTGGCTCTATAAAATAGGAGTTAGCGTAGTAGATGCCCCACCCAACCCACGACCTCAGGGTTGTTGTATGACTGGTGTGGTCTCCTCGCTCTCGGTCTGAGGCGCTATAATACGTAACCTACGAAATCCTAAACTACCTCGCCCGTCTGTTTGGCTATCAGTACCTCGGCCATAACCCTGACTCTGACTACCACTACCTCGACCGAAAGTGGCAACACCTCGACTACGACCCCCTTTCGAAGGAGGGCCTCTACTCGAAGATCGTGGTCTACACGGAGGATCGCTAGACATGACGAAAAGATGTCCTACCAAAATAAGAAAAATTATCTAAATTAGATCATCGATAGATTGTTGCTTTACCTAACAAATAAAAACTTCAAATAACAATTTAACATTCAAATAAAATATTTAACATTCAAATAACAATTTAACATTCAAATAATAATAATAATACATTTAATCTAACACAATAACATCTAAACTAATCAAAATTAACTTTAAACTAAACTAATATTTTAATTAACATCTAAACTAACACTTTAATTAACTTTAAACTAAACAAATTCACTTTACAATAATATTTCTTCCTTTAAACTAATCTAAACACTTTAAACTAATCAAGGCTTTAAACTAATCTAACACAATAACATCTAAACTAATCAAAACTACTAACACTTTAATCAAAACTACTACATCTAAACTAACACTTTAATCAAAACAAACATACTTCAATTAACTACTAACATCAAAACTAACAATTTAATCAAAACTACTAACACTTTGTTCAAAACTAACACACTTTAATGAACTACTAACATCTAAACTAACAATTAAATCAAAACTACTAACACTTTAATCAAAACTAACACACTTTAATTAACTACTAACATCTATAACAATTTAATCAAAACTGCTAACACTTTAATCAAAACAAACACACTTTAATTAACCACTAACATCTAAACTAACACTTTAATCAAAACTAACACACTTTAATTAACTACTAACATCTAAGCTAACAATTTAATCAAAACCGCTAACACTTTAATCAAAACAAACACACTTTAATTAACCACTAACATCTAAACTAACACTTTAATCAAAACTAACGTCTAAACTAACAATTTAATCAAAACTAACACACTTTAATAAATTTTAACTAACATCTAAACTAACAATTTAATCCAAACTAACACACTTTAATTAACTACTAACATCTAAACTAACAATATAATCAAGTCTTTCACACTTTAATTAACTACTAACATCTAAACTAACAATTTAATCAAGTCTTTCACACTTTAATAAACTACTAACATCTAAACTAACAATTTAATCAAGTCTTTACACTAAACTAACACTTTAATTAACTTTAAACTAAGACTTTAATTAACAGCTAAGAAAAATAGTTACGCATTAAAGTACTAATTAAACACAAATTAAACATATTAATCAAAAAAATATTAAGACATATATATAACTTGATAAAACAAGACTTACAATGAAATGGGTCAAAAACGGGACAGAACGGGGAGGAGTAGCTCGAAAATGGCGGGAGCGGTCGCGGAGGAGCGACATTGTGGTAGTCGCGGTCAGCAGTCGGGAGGGGCATGGCGACCTTATGGCGGTAGCCTTTCGAGTTTTGGGGAGGGGAGAGTGGGTCGGCGTGGGTGGTCTGCGTTTTGAGGGTGTGTGTGAGAAGAAGAAAGAAAAATGAGGGAGAGAGGGCTGCCAAGGGTTTAATACCCTTGGCGTGGCGACCGCTACCAAAAAACTAGGCCCATTTTTTTGTGCCCAGTTTTTTTGGCCCAAACTGGGAAAATATTTGCGGCCACCGCCCAGCGGTCCCCATTTTGTGCTGGAGACCGTCGGGCGGTCCTCATTGCTATTGGCGGTCGCCAAAAGTTCGGGGACAGCCCGACGGTCACTTGAGGGGGGGGGGGGGGGGAGAGGGGGTCGCGAAAGCCCCCCAAATCTTGTAGTGGAGGAACAAACATTGTACATGTGCGATCGTCGTAATAATAGCAAATTTTATATATCATCAATAAACTAATTTTGCATATCCAAAAGCACCATTCATTTAACACACGATTATAAAGTTGACAAAATGTTATGTACGGACTTAGTCAAGATTGTAACTTTATTTATGTATTGGGAGAATTGCAGTATTTGCCTGCTATCTTTCAGCTTTTTAGATTTTAACTGTTATAAATTCAGGTTTTTCCGATGACCGATAATTACAAAATCGATTCAAGAAATGGCTGTCGTCAACCCAAATTGCCACTAAGCTCAAATGCGTGTGTTCGTCCAACGTGGCTGCCAGATGATCATGTCACAAAAATAAAATGATTTTAAATTAATACTTTATAATATTGTCTTAAAATCTTTCACAAACTTATATTAAAGACTAAGTATTACTTATAATATTATTTTTTTTAAAAAGACTTCAAATAACATATATTCTCCTCTAATAAAAAATATGATCAATTTATTATAATATTATTTCAATAACATTTTTTAAAATTTAGTTTATTTCTGTTTGTTTTAAGGTTTAAGTCTTTAAAATTATTAAAAATTAAAAATTAAAAACTAAGAAATAAAATTTAACATCATCCTACCAGCAACCTGATCACCAAATTTGGTGCACATACATCGGATGCACCAAATAATCTCTCATTGGAGAGATTGAATGAGAATTTTAAATTGAGGTAGCACGGCGGCAACCGGAGGAGATGAGGAGAGGTGGCGATGACTGGGGCGAGTCGGGTTTGATGGTGGAGGTAGAATTAGTGGTGGTGGTGGTGGCGAGATGTATTGTATTTATGGATGGTGATTTTGGACTTTTGGTGGTGGTTGTGGTGAAATCAAGCTTTTGGTGGTGATTTGGTGGAGTGGTGGTGGTGCACGAAGGTGGGGGTTTTGGGGGGAGGGGAGGAGGGACGTGATTTTAATTTAATTAAAATTATACAATATTTTTTTTTTACAATTTGGATAGATACATTTAGTTACTTATTTGAATTGAGAAAAATGTGTATTATTTCAATATATTTGTGTTTAACAATTATGGTAAAAATTGAAATATAAAATAAAATTAGTTGTATTTTTGAATTGAGGAAATTGTATTATACTAATTATTTTGAAATATTTACTTTTACATATTTTAAAGTATTATTAAGTATTATATATAGGTTTATTAATTATTATAAATACAGAAAATAAAAACTGAAATACATTATAAACTTATTTGTATTTTTGAATTGAGAAAATTATATTGTATTTACTATTTCAAGATAATTTAATTACATATTTTAAAGGTAATATTAACTATTATATTTGAGTTTATTAAACATTTTAAGATAAAAATGCAAAATATATTAAAATTCACTCATGTGTGGCTTCACCATGTGTCATGCCACGTAGGACGAACACATGCTTTTGGGCTTAGTGGTAGTGCGGCCCGACGACGCGCATTTTTTTACTAAACTTTTGTAGTTATCGGTCATCTGAAAAACCCGAATTTATAATTCTTAAAATCTGAAAAGCAGAAAGATAGCGGGCAAAATCTGCAAATCTTCCTTATTTATTTTATTAACTTGCTTAATTAAATTAGTATTATTAAGATGTTTAGTAATTAAGAAGTAACGTGGGGTGATTAAGTTAGTGAGCTAGTGGTTAGTTTAGTGTCATTATTGTAGGAAATAGGTATTATCTCTTTCTATTTATTAGAGTAATTCATTGTAATATGAGTTTAAGCTATTAATCAAAGTCGTTTATTTTAATTCTCTCTCTTCTTAATCTTAATTTCTAAGAGCTTGATCTTGCTCTGAAATGCGAAAACATATGGATGTGTACTTCAACGAAATATTAGAGGCGACGAAAACCCACAACGACAATATGCTTCACTAAATCGACCCTATGTCTTGCATATTATCAAAGCATGAAAACGATTGTCGCGCACGTTCATCACCACAACTTGCAAATTCTCCAAACCGAGTGCTTCCAAAAATCCACAACACTTGACCAACACAAATCCAAACGTCTTATTCAGTCTCACACGTCTAAGAAACATCTAATCTTTTATCATCATTGCCAAGTTACTAGCCATTCCAACAAACCCGTTTTCGTTCTACATCACAATTGTAATGTCTCATCTTTTCAGTTCTATCCCTTTTTTGTCATACCAGACCGTGACCTATCCAACACATTACTCTCATCTTTTTTCCATAGGTATTTCTACGAGAGTCACAAGGCAATGCTGCGTAATAGGAAAAGAAAAGCCGTTATTAAGGCCTTGAAGACAAGGCCTTATCTAAAGAGGGGGAGAGTGATACGGGCCAAACCAATGCCAAGCCCAAGTGAACTGCTGATTTTCAGCTTTAGATAGCCCAATTGTTATTTGTTTGTTTATTTTAAGCATTAGTATTTAATATTATTGTAATTTACAGTTTCTATGAACTCTTGCACGTAATTAGTGGTTTAGTGGTTAATTTTAGTTCCTAAATTAGTGGAAGTAGTGGACTAAAATACTCGGGCTACGTCTCTATTTATTTCCATCATTTGTAAGCATTTTATTCCAAGTTTAATGAACTAATTAATCTAAATTTTCCATCTCTTTTCTTGTAGTCCCTCCTAAACTCGAATTGGGAACATTAAATCGATATCAAGGTTGTATTATTGATGCTATCTTCATTGAGAGAACTCTATCACCTCTGTAATGGAATTGCAACTGCAGAAACTGTAGTTCCTCTATTCCATAATTCACAATATTTAAATAAAGAATGTAACATTACCTCGAATGATAATCAAGAATATTAGCAACAAAATATAAAGTGACGATATTACTGTAACTCCAACGGTTCACATCGATTGTGAAGTATAAACGCTAGGTTGAGGCGCGTACTATGTCAGCTCTCTTTAAGACGATTCGCGCCTCTAGTTGGTAATTCTCAACATGCAGTAGGGTCAAACACAACGTGTCGTCTCTAGGATGCAACAATCCAGAAAATAACGTTGTAATCTTATTTCTAATTGCATATTAAAATATAAGATGGAAGCTCGCACAACACTTTGCTCTTTTTATTCATATCAATATATTACAAGGTAGTTTTGTTTTTCCACATAATGTGCTCATATAATGTGTACTTATAAATATAGAAGATGATATATATATATATATATATATATATATGAATAATATTTGGCTCATGAGATAATTCTGTTTCTCATCTTCTAAGAATCCACTTCACAAATGCAGCAATGGTATGATTATATAGCTCCACATTCAGGGGTAACCAGAAGGCTAATTAGACAATTAAACCACACAATAAATCGCATGTATAAAGTTACATATGAAACCGTTGGTTCATAAGAGCAAATGGTAACTGAACAATTGACCATGAATGATTAATATAATAAATCTGACCGTTTAGCAATGAGCCATCAGTTCACATTAATTTGCCACAAAATAATCCTTCTTTCTATAAGAATATTGAAGCCTAGTATTATTTTATTAAAATAGTCCAACATAAACGCATGGATATGTGTGATTTTGGAAGAAATGAAAATCTAAAATGAAAGTGTTTCTCGTGGCCTTGGTAGGATCTCTTTTCTTGGTAGGATCTCTTTTCGAATTGTCAAACATCGAAAAAAATTTGCACGCACGTTCATCAAAACCACGGCCACAAAGTGGGAAAAAATCAACGTTGGTACTTTAACTTGGCCTCATAGCAGAATTGGTACCTTAACTTGTCAAACCACGCAAATGGTACCATAAGTTTCTATTTTTACTCAAAAGTGATACCCCAATGGCGGAGTTGCACAATTTTTTGCCCTCAATGTACATGTGGACCTTCGTTGACCTTAGGATTACGCACTGTGACCATTTTTTTCCCAAATAGAATTGCTAACTATATTAATAAGTAAAAATAAATTAAATAAAAAAAAATGAAGAAAACTACTCTATTCCTATCATTGTCACAACTCTCCCGCCCATTTCAACTCACAACCGCTTATTCTAAGGTCAACAGAGGTTCACGTGTGCATTGGGGCAAAAATTGTGTAGCTCTCGCCACGGGGGTACCACTTTTGAAGAGAAATGAAAACTTACGGTACCATTTGCGAGACTGGACAAATTAAGGTACCAAGCCTGTTTAGTGGACAAATTAAGGTACCAACATTGATTTTTTCCCGCCACAAAGTCTAGTTCCTCCTCCATCAACCTTGTCGTCATTGCCATCACCGCCACCCTCCAAATCTCTAACCGTTTCAACTAACAAAACCTTGTGTATGATCATATTTATCCAAACTTCAATCTATAAGCCTACAAGTTTTTTCCGGCAATTCACTGGATGTTGGACAAGAAAACAAAACAGCCATCGTACGATCTTTTCGCTCAAATTTGAAGTGTGGGACTTGCATTTTTATCAATAACGACTACATCCAACACGCTTAATTGGAGAAAGATAAAGAAAAATAAAAGACATGTTTTCACTGGCAGATCATTGTTCTCTTTGAGCAAATTTGAAGAATCAAAAAGAGCGTTGAGGACAAGGCCATTTTCAATGGAAAGGGATTGTTACGGACTTAGTCAAGATTGTAACTTTTATTTATTTATTTTATTAACTTATCTAATTAAATTAGTATTGTTAATATGTTTAGTAATTAAGAAGTAACGTAAGGTGGTTAAGTTAGTGAGCTAGTGGTTAGTTTAGTGCTACTATTGTAGGAATTAGTTATTATCTCTTTCTATTTTCTATAGGAATTCATTGTAATTTGAGATAAAGAGAATATTAATCAAAGTAGTTTATTGTAATTCTCTCTTCTTAATCTTAATTTCTAAGAGTTTGATTTTGCTTAAAATATGTCTAATTCATACCCGCATGGGCATACATTCTACCTCTAGGTGTCTCTCACTCAAACTAATACTTTGTTCACGGTGCTATCCATGTTATGGATTAGAAAAGAAAAAGTTGGAGACATATCTATATAGGTGAAATTGAAGTGAAAATAATCTAAGTGGTGCAACTTAGTTATGCAACAATAACTCTAGGCTTTAGCCAAATAAAGGGCATGGTCTAAATGAGTTCGAGAAGCGTTCGGGATCGTTAGTTGTAGGTGAGGGACTGAGACTGTCTTTCGCCTGAGGACGATATTTTCTTTCCATATTGGGATCCTCTTGGAGATAAAGTAAAAACTCTTGTGTGTCATTTTTTTTCTCTTTTCTGGTGTGTGTGAAATAATAAATAATAGCTTTAGTTATTCACCCGATGTGGAGTGGAGTAATTTAGTCAGGCCACAAGGAAGAAAGGGGATGTCTTCCAGGTGAGGGCAACAATGTTTTACAGCACACTGGTAGGCATATGGAGGTGGAAAAATACTAAAAATTTTGAGAATAAATTGATATCTGTCCAAAACCTGTGCAAAGAGCTTGCTTATGATATTCATACCAGAATAAGGCATAAAATGGGTAAGAAGCTTAACAGATTCACGAAATTATCCTATCTAACCTTGCTAGAATTTAATGTGTATGGAGAAGGGTACATCACTTGGTTTTGGCAGAAATGTGCTGAGGTTTTTTTATTTTTTTCTTCTTCAGGATAAGGGGCAAGTTAAAATTTTGATTTGGGTGCCAATATCTCCACGACAAGTAGTATCTTCTTCTTTCCTCACCCGAGAGTTTTGGATCAATGCTGAAGCGACTATCAATAAGGATGCAACAATGAGCTACTGGATGCTCTTGTAGAGTACGATCACGGGTTTCCCGGAGTCGGAATGAAGAGGGTAGCATCTAAAGATATGATATGGATATTGTAGATATAGTGTAAGACTTTACACAAGTAGTAGTCCTAGGCTAAAGCTTCGTGTATTCCTCGGCTAAATAGTGTATTGATTGTTGTAGCTGAATGACTTGAGTGTCTATCAAATGCTTCAACTTGGGGTATACTCCTTGTACCATGTATGACACTCTCTTGGATTTAATATATTTACCTTTCGTGCGGATTTTGTTTTTTGAAGATATTGCTCAAGCTTCAACAAATGGTTTAAGTGGAACAAATAGATTGTCAAATTTCTTTAGCACTAACTCTAACACAAGATATGGCGTGGGTTCATTTAGTACGACCATTATCGACAACAGTTTTTAGCCAGTGAGAGAATAAGACTTTGACATGTATGACCTTCAGGTCAGTGAAGGAATAAGACTCTAGTGTCATCTTTACTTTCAGTTTGGCAAACCAATCTCCTCACTTTAAAGGATTCCACTTATACCTATGATTTTCTCTCTTTCATAACACAAGAAACTTTTCAAACTCTTTTCTTATATTTATCAAACAATTGACACATTCATTTAATTGTTGCAACAATTTGATTTAGATATGTTGAGTTGGTGGAAAATAGATTCATTGATTTCGTGGAAAATAACTATATTGTCTCCTAAAAGTTGGGCTTGTGTTGCATGATACATGGTATACCTTCTAAATTGGATGTCATAAGTGACGACGCATATTGCTTCAGAGAAATACAAGAACAATTATTTAATTGTCGATCCCGTTCGTAAACGACATCATATTAGTAAGGGGTGTTTGATTGGGTTATTAGTTAGTTTCACTTAATTCGAGTAGTTACTAAAAGTTAACAAAATCGGTGAAGACTGTCGTAATTGCTTTTTGGTAACACATTTGGTTATAAAAATCGGAACTGCTATTATTTTATATATGAGTGTAATATCCGCTTTGGTTCGATGTATTCACATATTGCTGATACTAAGATTAGCAATTTGATTAAAATGTCCCTCATATTGATGCCTAAAATGGTCAGGGCATGTCTCCTCATTTTCCCCAAAGTTTTATAATGTATACAATTATATTGTATATTACTATAATGTATTGTATATAATTATAAAGTATAATGTATGTATTATAATGTACATGTCTATTATTTGTAATGTATGTAATTATAATGAATGTGCCTATACTTTGTAATGTATACAATTATAACGTACATACCTATAATTCGTTATGTATATATTATAAGGTACGTGCATATAAATTGTAAATGTCCCTAGTATTGATACCTAAAATGGGCAGGGCATGTCTCCTCATTTCACTACAAGAATTTTGGGTCATTCCCGACTGAAAAGGCGGTCGAAAATGACCATTTTTGTGCTGTAGATGGGCAATTAAATTTTGGATTTATTGCTCAATCTAAAGCACAAAAAAGTTAAATAAGTGTTTATTTAAAATAGAAGAAAATGCCTGTTTCAAGTTGAAGAAAGAAGAGGAAAATTTTGTTTTGTGGAAAGAATTATTTGAAAATGAAAGAATAAATTGTGTTTGTAGAAAAAAATTCTTGGAATAAAGAGAAAGTTGAAGAAATAATGTAAAGTAGATGAAAAAATGAGGAGAATAATGAAGTGAATTTATAGGGAAAAGATAAAAATTTTGAATTTTCGTAAAATTTGAATTTCCCCCCAAGTCCCGCCTATTATTTCGAGTATTCCCGACCAAATTTTGGTCGGGAAAAGTTTGAAATTTGAAATTTTAGCCAACACGCCAAATTTTCAACATTTACCGATCGAATTTCGGTCGGCAAATTATTTATGCCCAGAAACGGCCAAATTCCCGACCGAATTTCGGTCGGGAATACCTATGAATATTATTCCCGACCGAAACTCGATCGGGAATACTTATGAATATTATTCCTGACCGAATTTCGGTCGGGAAAAATAGTAAAAAAAAATTCGATTTTTTAAAAAATCTTGATGTGTTTGTTAAGTATAACTATATAATCTCAATAAATACAAGAATTGCACTAACAACTAGTTAGGTTAATGTTCTTTTAATTAGTTAGGTTAATGTTCTTTTAATTATGAAATTAATATAGATTAAGATATAAGTTAAGTTAGTTTGGAGTTTTGCATATATAGTTATCATACATAGTATAGAGTATTCCCAATTATCGAGTAACATTTGTTACAAACGTTAGCATAGATAGGCTAATTTTGATATATATTAACATATGTTTAACATAATCGTAAGTAGTTACATTATTAGCAGCTACATATACCAATCTATTTATAAGTGACAATATGAATCGACGCTTCAAACGATTAATCAACGTGCAACTATTTTTTTTTTTTTTTGATTTTTTCTGTAATATATAACTAATATTGATGTACTTGATCATTAAATCAACGATTTATCTAAAATGGAGAGCGAAATTGTGAAATTAAAAATATGAATATTATTCCCTACCGAAAATCGGTCGCCAATACCCCTAATTCCCTACCGAATTTCGGTCGCGAATAAGTATTTTCGGCCGAATTTTGGTTGGGAATACCTATTAATATTATTCCCGACCGAAATTCAGTCGTGAATACTTATGAATATTATTCCCGACCGAAATTCGGTCGGGAAGAAGAGTAAATTTTACTTTTTTTTCGATCTATTGGAAAATCTTGATGTGTTTGTTAAGTATAACTATAGAATCTCACTAAATACATGAATTGCACTAACACATAGTTAGTTTAATGTTCTTTTAATTATGAATTTAGTATAGATTAATATATAAGTTTGGAGACTCTAACAGGAAACACACTGTGCCATACAGAATCAGGGCAGCAGCATTTGGAGCAGCTATTGTAGGTATATGGAGAATTAGAAATCTAAAAGTGTTCCAAAACAAAAATATATCTATTGAGGTAATAAGTAAAGAAATAGCAGAGGAACCCTAAAAAACAAAAATATATCTATATGTTAACCCTAAAAAATAAATAAGGGATTATACAAGTTAAACAAAAGATTAACCCTTAAATTAGGGATTAATCCCAAGGGCGATATTATCGTCACGAACACTCTCGTATGCCACATACCCTACTATGGTATGACGTGGCACCCGAAGAGATAATAGTCCCTCGGAATTCACATATCCTACTAGGATACGACGTGGCACCCGGGTGGACACCCAAGCGTCCCTTGGAAAGTCAAGATGAACAAAAATAAGATATCAACGTGGCATCGGAAAAAGAGTAAACCCCGATGGATCCACGCGATCCTGATATCCATCACTGCGCCAAGAGGGACCACTATACGAGAATACTTCCTTGCTGAACACTCCCAAAGCCCTCGGAATCATCACCCCGAAGGCTAAAATTCATAAAACAACGTCCTATTCAAAGCATCAACCACTAAACTCACTTACCCCGAAGGCCCAAGCCAAGAAGGTTGCTCAGCCAAGACCAGGAAGCCCTCGGAGAATGATTCCCGAAGGAGCCATTACTCTCACAACAACCAAAAACGCTCGGAACCCATACTAAGGGGATCCATACACAAGAATACAGCCTTACATGCAAATTGATGCTCTCGGAGCCCACCTTACAAGCCTAGAGAAACAAATATGCCCCTCGGAGAACTTTACCAGAGAAGCCGACGACGAAATAGCTGCCCCCGGAACAGAAAACCCCTCGGACATCCACTCCACTTCAACTAGTGAACCTCCTCATGAAATTCAGCCCCTCGGAGAAAAGAAAACAGAAGGTTCAGTCCATCAAAGAGAAGAAAATAGAAGAAGCAACCCCTCGGAACTCCCCACAGCCCTCGGACAAGATAAGGATCAGCCTAGTCAGCGCTTTGTCAACAAGATATACCTTATCTTTTGGAAGGACACTTGTAACACATGCAGCATTACACTTGTAACACATGCAGCGCATTCATAGTGACATAAACACCCTCTCATACCTATATAAGGGAAAGACAGGAGGAGAAAAAGGGAGGACAAGGAAAAAGGCAGAATATACACTTAAACTCACTCGGAAAAAAGCATAAGATCATATTTATGCTCTTCGGGAGTAAGAAGTTCAGTGAATAAAGGAAGGATATTTTCGTAATTTTCTCTAATAGTCATTTACTTTCTTTGAACCACGGATAACGGCGTTCCGAACTCATAAATAAATCGGTTAATCTGGTATTATTCCAAACCTGTTAACAAAATGGCGTCGTCTGTGGGAACGCCATAGAAGTTGTCCTCGAGCGTGTTCAAGAAACCGGATCAACTATGGAAAATTTGTTTCACAGTGAAATCCACCCGCCCCATCTGGACAATTCGGAGGAAACCGTAGCGAATCGTCGTTCTGATGAAAGGGATTTCATCAATGTTCCCCGATCCGTTTTTGAAAGACTAGTGGAAGCCACCGCTCGAGTTAATCGCCAAGAATTCGAGACTCCCCTGGAAACAGTCCCAGGACCTCCGCACCAGGGAGATTATCCCTCGGAACAAGGCGAAGTTTATGCAAGAGGGGCGCCATGCCCTACCCCAATCTCGTGGTACCAGGAAACTCCTCGGAGGACGCTAAGGCGTTATGATCATCTGGAAACTCCGAGGATGATCCAGAGGGAAGAAAGGTCTCTCCCCGTATATCGGCCCCCCCTATTACTACTCCCAATGGAGAACCAACCTTATGGGGAATCCTTGAAGATCTACGAAAGGAAGTAGGAGATCTCAAGAGGACTGTAGGACCCAAAGAAGATCTGACGTTTAAGACATCTCCTTTCATTCCTGAAATAGCCTCTGCCCCGATTCCTTCAGGAATGCGGCCTATTAATGTACCATTGTATACAGGAGAAGCCGACGGGAGAGATCCTCAAGATCACATACATCAATATTTGGCAGGAATGGACCTATCGTTTGCCCCGGACTATGTCTTATGCCGAGTGTTCCCTGTTACCCTCGGAGGACGAGCTCAATCTTGGTTTACCCATCTCCCTCCCAATTCAGTGGTCAACTTTGACCGATTGGCTCACCTGTTTATACGCCACTTCGTCTGTAACTGTAGGTATCCCAAATCAGCCACTCATCTTTTTACCATCAAGCAACGAAAGGATGAATCTCTTCGGGAATATATAAAACGCTTCACGGACGAAGCGCTGGATGTTCCAAACGTTAGTCCAACCATTATGGCCGATATTCTGACACAAGGACTCCGAGCGGGAGAATTCTTCCGAAACCTGATGGGGAATCATGTCACGGACATGAATGAACTTATGCAACAAGCTGAAACTCATATTCTTATGGAAGAAGTTGACCATACAAAGAGAGGGCTGGAGAAGGATGACAATGAACGTCACGAACAGACGGAAAAGGAAACTAAGACCAAAGAGAAGGGCAAAGAAGGAAAACCGCCCCCTCGGAAGGACGATGGGGAGATGGTTAAGAAATTCTTTAAACCCGTGCCCCTTCCTCCGATGACCCTAGCTCCCGTGGAGGTACTCAACGTAATGCGGGGCAATGAAGAAGTGCGTTGGCCCCGTCCTGCCAAATTTCCCAATAAAGATAAGGATACGGGTAAGTACTGTAAATTCCATAAAACTTACGGACACACTACCGAGGAGTGTACTACCCTTCGAAGAGAAATACTTCGCCTTCTGGAGACAGGATATCTGCATAACTACCTAAAAAGAAACAATCCCGAAGAGCCCAAAGCGCATGTGTGGAAAAGGTCCCGAGGAGGACCTGACAAGGAAGAGGATACTCCTCGCCGGCAGTCACGAGAACAAACCGCGGAACATCGGCGGAGGTCCCAAGAAAAGACTAGAAAGCGTCAAAGATCCCCTCGAGAGAGAACTGCCGCGTCTCCGCGGCGATCACGGGAAAGGACCGCAGGGTATCGGAACTTACCTCCTCCTCCCGACATGTACGAGGTCAACCCTTCTTCGGGGCGGACGATCAACATGATAGAGGGAGGAGATATTTCCAGAATACCCCAGGGTAAGAAGACAAAATATCTCAAAGAAGCCAGACGAGCGGGACAAGGGCTCCCGGTATGCTCCGCCCATGGGGCCAGATTACCAAATATTACTTTCGGACCCGAAGATCTGAAAGGTATAGTCTACCCCCACGAAGATCCTTTGGTAATTGAAGCTACTATCTACGGATTTGGGATTCAGCGTATCCTCATAGATACGGGCAGCTCTGTGGACGTCTTGTTTTTTCCCACTTATCTAGCCATGGGATTGAAGAAGGAGCAACTGGAGGTGGCTGAAGTCCCTCTAGTAGGTTTCTCTGGCGAAGCCTGTAACACCCTCGGAACCGTGACCTTGCCAATGTCGTGGGGAGAAGGAGCCCTACGGAGAACGAAACCTACCAAATTTTGGGTGATGGAGGCTTCGTCAAGGACATACAACGCTATATGCGGAAGACCCTCCATTCGGTCATTCGAAGCGATTCCCTCTACCCTCCACCTCAAGGTAAAATTTCCTACCATGGCAGGCATCAGAGAAGTCCGAGGAAATCAAGATAGAGCCAGAGAATGCCGAATGAATGCCCTACTCCCCGAAGAGAACGAAAACCCCTCGGATAATGGCAAAAAACGGAAAGTAGAAGAAACCCGAGTCCAACCCATTGAATAGCTCAAGATGATAGAACTCGTGGAAGGAAACCCCGCTAGGGCGATCAAAATGGGCACTAATATGGAACCTGAGTTGGAGGCCCAACTGATATCCGTTCTAAAGGAATTTTGTCACCTTTTCGCATGGGAAGGAGGTCCCCCCGGACGGATCAGCAATAAGGTATGCCAACATTTCCTTAATGTAAAGCCGGGGGCCAAACCTATTCAACAAAGAAAGAGAAAAATGGGGCCCGAGCATAACAAGATTATCCGATCAGAAATTCAACGACTTCTCAGCTTACGACAAATCCGAGAGGTCGTGTATCCCGAATGGCTGGCCAACGTGGTCTTGGTCCCTAAGTCGGGAGGAAGATGGAGGATGTGCGTTGACTTCACCGATCTTAATGATGCTTGCCCAAAGGACTGCTATCCCTTACCAAGCATAGACCAATTGGTCGACTCTACCGCTGGTTGTGCACTCCTGTCGACTCTGAATGGGGACCAAGGATACAATCAAATCCCGATGGCATTCCCGGACCAGGACAAAACCAGCTTCATTACGGATGCAGGTACCTTTTGTTATCTAGTCATGCCCTTCGGACTTAAGAACGCAGGAGCTACATACCAACGATTGGTGAACCTCATGTTTACGGGGCTCATTGGAAAAACTGTGGAAGTATATGTGGACGACACGGTCGTCAAAAGTCATTCCGTGAAAGACCATCCCGAGGACTTGCGAAAAACATTGGCTATCATGGATCGCTTTGGGATGAAGATAAACCCTAGGAAATGCTCCTTCGGTATCCGATGAGGTAAATTTTTGGGATTTATGGTTACCGATAAGGGGATAGAAGTTAACCCCGAGAAATCCGAAGCAATTATTGGGTTACCAACCCCAAAATCCATAAAGGACGTGCAAAAGTTGACCGGACGAATGGCCTCCCTCAGCCGATTTGTCTCCAAATCAGCGGAGAAAGGACTCTCGTTCTTTAAAGTCCTTCGGAATATCAAAGAATTCCAGTGGACCTCACGATGTGAAGAAGCTCTCCAGGAATTGAAAAGATATACGGTAAGACCACCCTTGCTGGTCAAACCTTCGCCCCAGGAAGAACTTTTCGTATACCTATCCGTAGGAGAGGAGGCTATCGGAGCGGTACTGGTCAAAGAGCACGAGGGAGATCATCATCCGGTCTACTACGTTAGCAAAACTCTCCTCAGAGCGGAAACCAGGTATACTCTGATAGAAAAACTTGTACTCACTTTGGTTACCACGGCGCGTAGATTACGCCCGTATTTCCTCTCCCACCCGATCACTGTCCTGACTAAGCACCCTCTACGGGCAATTCTTAACAAACCCGAGACCTCGGGAAGACTGATAAAATGGGTCGTCGAGCTAACGGAGTACGATATCTCATATGCCCCGAGACCTTCCATCAAAGCCCAGGTGCTAGCAGACTTTGTGGTAGAACTTACGGGAATCGGAGTGGAAAGGAAAGAACCTCTGTGGCATGTCTACGTGGATGGTTCCTCCGTAAATACGCATGGCGGAGCCGGAGTAATCTTGATTAACACAGAAGCCGAAGAGGAGGCGCTACATTTCGCGGTTAGAATTGATTACCCCGTATCCAATAACGACGCCGAATATGAAGCCCTCCTTATCGGAATGAGGCTCGCTCGGGAAGGCGGAATACGAAAAATCCGCCTACATAGTGACTCTCAGTTAATTGTCCAACAAGTTCAGGGCACCTATGAAGCCAAACAAGAGAGGATGCAGATTTATCTTCGAGTAGTCCATCGGGCCAAAGCATGGTTTGATGAGTATCAATTAGTGCAGATTCCCCGAGGGGATAACCAGGAAGCCGATGCCTTGTCCAAAATGGCTGCACAATTAACCACCATTCGTACTCGGAAAATCACTCTGTTACATATGAGCGAATCAGAGAGGGCTGAACCTGAAGAGGTGAGCGCCACCACGACCAATCCCCCGATAAGCTGGATAACGCCCCTTAAAGCATTTTTGCAAGATCCTGAAGGATACTCCGAGGACAAATCTGTTCGACGGATGATGTCTAAGAAGACCATCCGATATTTCCTCAAAGACGGAATACTATTCCGAAGGACATACTCTTACCCTCATGCCCGATGCTTAAATGAAGAGGAGGCTCAACTCGTCCTGGCAGAAACTCACGAAGGGGTGTGTGGTAGTCATACCAGTGGCGGAAGCATGGCTGGACGGATAATTCGACAGGGTTATTATTGGCCCACGATGGCCAAGGATTGCAAAAACCATGCGGAGAAGTGTAAGTCGTGCCAAGCTTATGCCCCTCGGGTTTACCAGCCAGCGGCTCCATGGGAACCCCATCTGACTGCATGTCCTTTCGCCAAATGGGGAATAGACATAATAGGTCCACTTATTCCCGATGCTGGTCAAAAGAAGTTCTTACTCGTGGCAGTAGACTACTTCACCAAATGGGTGGAGGCGGAGCCTTTAGCGCGAATCACTGCAGGGGCGGTCATTAACTTTTTATGGAGAAACATTCTGTGCCGCTTTGGGGTCCCTCGGAGCCTGGTAAGTGACAACGACCTGCAATTTACTGACCAAGGGTTAGAAAAATGGTGCGATCATTGGGAGATTAAGCACCGTTTTGCTTCGGTGGGATACCCTCAAGCCAACGGACAAGTTGAGAGAACTAATCGCACTCTCCTAAAAAATATGAAGGCCCGACTCGACTGGCACAAGGCCAAATGGGTTGAAGAAATACCTGGCATATTATGGGCCTATCGGACCACACAAAATACCGCCACAGGCGAAACCCCTTTCAGCCTATCTTATGGTTGCGAAGCAGTGGTACCCTCCGAAGTCTCGATTGAGAGTTGGCGAGTCAAAGAATACGAAGAAGTGGCCAATAGTGCTAACTTAGCTCTGGCCCTTGATCTCTTAGAAGAGAGAAGAATCCGAGCCGCCGTTCGGGCTGAAGAATACAAAACTCGAATGGCACGGTACTATAACGCCAAGGTAAAGATTAGAGCTTTTCAAGTAGGTGATTTAGTGCTAAAACGGGTCGGAGCTTCCAAAAACGTAGGCAAGCTTGAGCCCCGATGGGAAGGACCCTACAAAATATCGGGAATTGTCGGACCCACAACTTATCTACTTGCCAACTCCGAAGGCGCCACTCTTCGCAATACGTGGAATTCCTTCAATCTTAGAAAATATTATGCTTAATGTAACATCTTCACTGTTACATAAATCAAACTGTTTGTTTATAAATAGATGGTTACGATACATTCGAATCCGATAGGGTACATAGGTTTGCAAAACAAAAATGGTAGCCTTACACAGGAAATCATTACAAGCAACCTAACCCCGAGGAGCCATCTACTAGATAGACAGTCATCGGACTCCAAAAGACCACCTACTACAAGTTAAATACTATCTACTACTCCTCTCGCAAAGGACGCTTCCCTTCTCGGATAAGGCGACGACGCTGCTCCTCGGATAGGGTTATTGGATCCGCCAATAACACGCCCTCGGATACTACGGGACTATCTTCAGGAAAGATGGGATGAAGATTAAGCTCGGGAATGACCAAGTCCATGGGGCACTCTGGCAATGTTTGAACCGCCTCTGTACCAAGTCGATATCCTATGCGGACCAGATCACGCATCTCCTTTTGTAAAGACTCCCTTAAAGCTGAAGGACCCGCAATATCCAAAACAGCTCGGACCCGAGCTACCACCAAAGCAACGTCGTGGGCGCGAGTAATCTCCAGCACCAGATGAGTTGCCGTATCCCGTTCCTGAATCATCTGCAGTAATTGCTCACCGGAGTGGCGAAGTTGACCCTTCAACTCCTCCAAACTCGCCTGAAAACTCGTCACCCGGGTCCTCTCTAGCATCAACTGGCGCTCCACTTCCCAAGACTTATCCCTCTCAATATGAAGGACCATATCGTGAATCGCTTTAGCAGCTTCATGCTCTTCCTGCAAGCGGGAAATCTCTGTTTGAGCCTCCAAAAAACCATGTTCTAACTCGTCCCGACGACGATAAACCAAGCCAGGATCTGAAGAGGAACACCCCCGAGATCCGATGGCATCTAGCACCATATAAATCTGAATGGAGACGAAGGAATCACTACCGAAGGAATAAAAGGTAAGTAACCAAAGTTTGCAAATAAAATGAGCATTTACCTCACACAGGTTTTTGCAAACTAAATCCTGAAGACGAGAGGAAGGAAGGGTCCTCATGAGCTCACAATCCGTAACATTCAATAGACCGCTAAGAAAATTTCGGCAAAACCCCCGATACCTCTCCGAGGGGAGAAAACCCTAGGTCAGCACCCGGAGGAGAGGAACCCACGGGAGGAGGATTCCCTCCGCCCATTGACGCGGGTATGCGCTCGGGACCTCCTTCTACAACATTCACGATATCGGAAATCCGAGGAAATGGTTGCGACACTGAGGGAGGCACTGGGTAGTTTATCGGAGAAAGAGCCGTAACCGAATTTTCTACCCTAAGAGGAATCATAAAACTCACTGGGGGGGCTGCCACGGGTGAGCCCTCCGATTCCGGTCTCTCCGAGGAGGGGTCAGCCCTCGTAACTGCCACGAAAGTATCGGAAATGCCCTCCGGTGCCCGCCGCATACGGTGTAGAGCTCGCCCCAGAAAAACACCATTAAATGGATCTATGGAAAAAGCCGCCATCTCAGCACCTATAAGACAAATATAGAGTATATAGTGATCCCGAGAGCACACAAGTTGATAAAAGAGAAGTCAATAAATCTTCAGACTTACGAAAATAGAAATTCCCATGAAGAGGATGAATTGGCGAATTCTCTCTTCTTATTCCCTCTTGAAGACCTGCCAGAATAAGAGCTTCAGGACACGCAAGCAGGCCGGTAATATCGTACGAGCCCGAAAATAACCCAGAATGACTCAGTTCCTCCCATTCCCGTCCCAACGTCTCGGATATGGGCGAAACGTATCCCAAGCCCCATCGGATGGGTACTCCCCACGATCGGGCCGAATGACCTTTCGAACGGACAAAGAAAAACCTCCGCTTCCAGTCCCCCCTACGAGGGCGAGGACTGGATGTACCAGTGAAGGCTTTTTCGACGTCCCGATAGGCCAGGCTGAAAAGGGGGACTCCGTCCGAACAAGGCTGAAGGATGAAAATTGCCCCCACCCGATACGGGGACAGGGGAAGGTCAAGGAGCTCGCAGCATAAAACGTATCCCACTAAAAGGCGATACGAGTTGGGTGTTAACTAGCTCGGACAGATTTGCCAATACTAGAAGAGCGATCGAAGAAAAGGGTGAAAAAACACCTGTAATCCACAGTGCATTTGATCACAATAAACAGTTAAGAATCCAGGAGGAGGATCATATGCTCTCTGATCTGGAGAGGGCACAATCACATCAAAATCATTGAAATTCAGATTGAATTCCGCAAAAAGAGTTACTAGAGACTCTCCATACACAGTGCTAACGGCGGAACCAACTCGTCCCCGACCTATCAACTTTGAGGGGCTCAAAGGTATTAGGTTGAATACAGAACGCTCATCGGCAAGAGAATATGGTTCTCTACCCAAGAACACATCCCTCATATGGTCCATTCTTCGAGAGTCCGTATACGAGGACCTACTCCCCACCCTTGAAGACGAGCTTGTCTCAATGATCACTTGATTCTCAATCAGCCTATTCCGCTGCCCTGGGGAAGAACTTTCCGAGGACGCACTGTGAACCTGGGATCCAGGGACACCTCGGGCACGACTCCAAGAAGAACTACTTGATGATGTGGACCCCCCATACCTTTGGTGTGGCGGCATCATCTTTAATAGTAAGTTTTCCGTTTACTCTTGTACGAAAGTCGAAAATAAAATATTGAGTACAACTACGAGAGCGAAAACTAAGAAAGGAAACTGATTTATCCGATAAAGCAAGATAGCTTTTAATGGTAAATATAAATACCACTGTTAGTATATTATATACGATAAGCTAATCCCATGGGGAAAAGCTGGAGCTGTCCCACCCACTCCTAGGGGTATGACACGTGTTAATGAGTGTCCTTAATTAGAATAAATAACTCTTAAGCATGCATATAATTTGACACGTCCTGCTAAGTTATATACTTAGTCAGCAAATAAAGGATTTTGTCTTTAGCTTACCTTTTTGAAGAAGATTAAAGGGAATAAGTTTTATATATAAGCATGCTAATAGTTTATTACTATCTCAAGCTGGTGGACAAATAAGACAAAATAGAAAGAAAAGAATAGAACAAATTGTTCATCCATAAGTCCGAGAAGCTCTCGGAAAAGTTTACAAAAGCATAAAAAGAAAAAGGAAAAAGAAGGAATCCTATCCTAAATCCCTGTACTCGGAGGGGGCGGGGGCGGAGGTGAAACTCCGCTAGAGCCAGTAACACCAAGTTTGGAAGCGGTCGGAAGAGGAGCAGGGGAGCCTCTGGGCGTCATCACCGCATCATACATCTCAAGAATGCTCTGAACCTGCTCGGGAGACGGCTTGGCAAGTTTCTTGACATCAAAAATACCGCCAAAATTCGCCCCCGAGGACATCACTCCACGGGCTACAGTGGCACACTCTAGCCATCCCCATAGCATATTCCCAAGGGACTCCCGAACGGACAAGGAAGCATATTGGCGCTCTGCCTCAGCTGCTGAGCACCGAACGGCCTCATCAATCCGAGCTTGCACCTCCTCTTGTGGCACTACCTGGACTATCTTCAAATCCACCAACTCCTTGACTCGAGATTGAAGCTCCTGTTCTCGCTCCAACCACCCCGATTTCTCCTTCTCCAAAGCTTCCACCCGAGCACGAAGAAGCTCCTCGGACTCCATTTTCTCCTTCTCCAGAAGAGTCAACTGAACTCGGACAGCCTCCTCGGACGCCTCCAGCTTGTCGTAAGCCGACTGCATCCTCTGCAAAGTGAGCCGCATCACTTCCTTGGCTCTCTGATCCTCCCTCCAAGCGAAGTCACTGGCTTCCAACTTCGTCCGGAAAACATCTCTCATTGACTCGGCCTCATAGAGTTGGGCCCGGAGAGAAGTCACATGCCCTCGGAGGGATCCTATCTCGGCTACCTCCCTTGAATGGCGCTGCTCTACTGCAGTGATAACCTCCCGAGTCTTCTTGGACTACATGACAAGAAGAGAAATATAAAGAAGAATACGAGAAAATTATTTAAAAATAAAGCAACCGAAGGACAAGCACTTACGATGGTTTCCATCCAGACCATGCTGGCCCGCAAAAACTGATACCCCTTCGCGGGCACAGCAAGAGAAGATCCGAAGAAGTGAAGGATCTCGTGGTATGCCTCCCCTACAGTCGAAGGCTCCTTCTCGGGTACTTGGAATGAAAAATCTCCCTCGGAAGCTGACCTCCGCAGAGGAACCCTCTTCGGGGGATCTCCTATCGGAGAAGGAATGGCAGTAGCGGGAGTCGTGGCCACTGCCTCCGTCACAACCGCTTCAGGAGCTTTCGCAGTGGCCGAGGGACCTTCTCCCCGGAGCAAAGTTTCCCACACTTCCCTCTTCACCTCTAAATCCTTCGATAAATCCGCAGGACCTTGATTGATTCCCTCGGATGGCTCTTCCGAGTCCTGGTGAAGTAATTAAGCGAATAAATCTGCACCCGGAAACATAGGGGCCTTGCCCTTATCGACATCTACAAGAGCCAAATACGTAGTCAAATAATGATAGCAAAATTTGAAGGAAAATAGAAGAGAGAAAGAAACTTACGAGGACGAGTATGGGAAGGATCAGGAATAATGGGCGAGGGATCTCGAGAAGGGACCAAGACCACATCCGGAGACGAAAACTCTTCTTCTTCAGCCCTCGGAGATTGCCCTCCTTGCGAGCCCCTCGGAAGACTACCAGTGTCTGACTCAGAGGCGGACCTCCAAGTTAGAACGGACGAGGGAGCTACCTGCCGCAACGGAACAGCCTCCAGGGGCACTCCCCCAACATCCTCGGAAGGAGGCGGAATATTTTCATAAACCTTCTCGGCCTCATCGGCCTCCGCGCCCATCCCTGCCTCCTCGGACTGCACCTCCACTCCCTCGTGATCTCCTTTCTCGGAAGCCCCACTATGACCACTTGGAGCCACCTCTTCGGAACCAGGTACTAAATAGTACCTCGCCATAACCTCCTCTGAACCACACCAAAATATCTTAGTACGAGTAATGGAAGAATACGAAAAACTACTTGAGAAAAATAGGTATGGAATAAAGAAGCATACGAACAATAGAAGAAAAACTTACTGAAAGCTGGCATGAGCATGCTCGTAACGAAAAGCGGTTTCTTCACGTTGTCATTAGCACCCACTACGAAGTGAAGTCCAGCCTTATCAAATAACCACGAGAAATCTTCTGACTCCATTAGCGCATGCTGGGCAATCACTGGAGAGAGCACCATATCTTCAGCCAGGGTGTGAATTGGAGTCACACCCTCCCCCCACTTGAAGGGCATATCCCATTTCCCTCGGACGGGCTTCACATAAAAGAATTTGTCCTTCCAAACACCGTGCGAGCTTATCGTCGCACCCAAAATCCTCTTCGTAGAGTTAGCCGAATGATCCCGGTGATGAACGTGATAGAAGGGATATCCCCCGGGTGACACTCCCACATCGAAGATAGACAGGAAATGATCCACATTGCACTCGTACCCCTTGACCATACACCAAAACACGTAAATGCAGAGGGCAGCATAGCCATTGGGAACCAACTGACTCGGGCAGATTCCACAAGTCTTGAAGACTTCGCAGAAAAAGGATGGCATAAAAGAACGCCACCCGTAATTCACTTGCGCGAAATACACAGTGAGCATACCCTTGGGAGGGTAGCACTCCCTTTGATCTTTTGAAGGAATGTGAACAGTCACATTCATCATTGTCGCTCCCGTAGCCTCAAACAAATCCATGACATGTTCATAAGTAACCACGGATTGAACATTCTCAATTTTAGAGAAGTCATGAAGAGGGGGTTTCTTTGATTTCGAAACCCTAGCTTTTTTCGCGGCGGCGGCCCCACTCCCTTCGGCTACGATACCTCTTCTCTTACGAGTGGTAGCAGTAGGTCCCACGAGGGGAGCAGTCGTCACGGCAGAAACAGGAACGTCGACAGGGGCAGGTTCGGCAGAAGAAATATTTGCAGAAGAAGCCATCTTCTTTTGGGACGAAAAGAAAAATTTTACGAGTCTAGTAGAAGAAAAGAGAAGAAGAAATTCAGAGAGGAGCAAAAATCGCTCTTTTTTGCTTAAGAAAATTGGAGAGAATGGGAAGATTGAAGAGTTTGTAAAAAGAATGGGAGAGAAGAGTACGGAGGGGATATTTATAAGCGGACCGTCATTAAAGACGTGCCTCGTCTCCCACGCCCCACGTCTCCACTCAGGAAGCGACGTGTCGTTCCACGCGCTAGCCGTTACTGCAGATGAACGGACGGATGAATGAATGAATGTCATTTAAGACATCCAACGGCTAGAAAGAGCCGTTATAAAAGTAACTCTTCATCTGGACCACTGATTACCAAGAACACAACGGTAATTTTACTTCACGGTATTTCAAGTATATATTTATATGCGTATAATACCCCCGTAAATCATAAAAAAAATGGAGAAATTCCAATCCCCTCGGAAAAATCACCAAACAATAAAGAAAAAGCCATTTTTGCCCTGTTAAGGTCAAGAAATAAAATTTCACTCGTCTCTACGAGAACGATCGAAATTTGGGGGGCTAGTGTTAACCCTAAAAAATAAATAAGGGATTATACAAGTTAAACAAAAGATTAACCCTTAAATTAGGGATTAATCCCAATGGCGATATTATCGTCACGAACACTCTCGTATGCCACATACCCTACTATGGTATGACGTGGCACCCGAAGAGATAATAGTCCCTCGGAATTCACATATCCTACTAGGATACGACGTGGCACCCGGGTGGACACCCAATCGTCCCTTGGAAAGTCAAGATGAACAAAAATAAGATATCAATGTGGCATCGGAAAAAGAGTAAACCCCGATGGATCCACGCGATCCTGATATCCATCACTGCGCCAAGAGGGACCACTATACGAGAATACTTCCTTGCTGAACACTCCCAAAGCCCTCGGAATCATCACCCCGAAGGCTAAAATTCATAAAACAACGTCCTATTCAAAGCATCAACCACTAAACTCACTTACCTCGAAGGCCCAAGCCAAGAAGGTTGCTCAGCCAAGACCAGGAAGCCCTCGGAGAATGATTCCCGAAGGAGCCATTACTCTCACAACAACCAAAAACACTGGGAACCCATACTAAGGGGATCCATACACAAGAATACAGCCTTACATGCAAATTGATGCTCTCGGAGCCCACCTTACAAGCCTAGAGAAACAAATATGCCCCTCGGAGAACTTTACCAGAGAAGCCGACGAGGAAATAGCTGCCCCCGGAACAGAAAACCCCTCGGACATCCACTCCACTTCAACTAGTGAACCTCCTCATGAAATCCAGCCCCTCGGAGAAAAGAAAACAGAAGGTTCAGTCCATCAAAGAGAAGAAAATAGAAGAAGCAACCCCTCGGAACTCCCCACAGCCCTCGGACAAGATAAGGATCAGCCTAGTCGGCGCTTTGTCAACAAGATATACCTTATCTTTTGGAAGGACACTTGTAACACATGCAACATTACACTTGTAACACATGCAGCGCATTCATAGTGACATAAACACCCTCCCATACCTATATAAGGGAAAGACATGAGGAGAAAAAAAGAGGAAAAGGAAAAAGGCAGAATATACACTTAAACTCACTCGGAAAAAAGCATAAGATCATATTTATGCTCTTCGGGAGTAAGAAGTTCAGTGAATAAAGGAAGGATATTTTCGTAATTTTCTCTAATAGTCATTTACTTTCTTTGAACCACGGATAACGGCGTTCCGAACTCATAAATAAATCGGTTAATCTGGTATTATTCCAAACCTGTTAACAATATAAGTTAAGTTAGTTTGGAGTTTCACATATATATTAATCATACGTAGTATAAAGTATTCCCAATTGGCGATTAATATTTGTTACAAACATTAGTATAAAGAGGCTAATTGTGATATATATTAACATATGTTTAACATAATCGTAAGTAGTTACGTTATTAGCAGCTACATATACCAATCTATTTATAAGTGACAATATGAATCGACGCTTCAAACGATTCATCAACGTGCAACTAATTTTTTTTATTTTTTTATTTTTTCAGTAATACATAACTAATATTGATGTACTTGGTCATTAAATCAACGGTTTATCTAAAATGGAGAGCGAAATTGTGAAATTAAAAATATGAATATTATTCCCTACCGAAAATCGATCGCCAATACCCCTAATTCCCTACCGAATTTCGGTCGCGAATAGTAACGCCCACTTTCTCGACCGAATTTCGGTCGGAAAAAGTATTTCCGACCGAAATTTGGTCGAAAAAAGTATTCCCGACCGAACCGCGGTCGGGAATGCTCTCTTAAAACTTCCCGACCGAAATTCGGTCGGGATTTTCCGGTCGAGAAAACACCCGGATTCTTGTAGTGTTTCTTCCAAAGTTTTATAATGTATACAATATTGTATATTACTATAACGTATAATGTATTAATAATAAATTATAATGTATGTATTATAATGCACATGCATATTATTTGTAATGTATGTAATTATAAAGGATGTGCCTATAGTTTGTAATGTATACAATTAAAATGTACATGCCTATAATTCCTTATGTATATAATTATAATGTATATATTATAAGGTACGTGCATATAATTGTAACATATATAATTATAATGTATCTCCTTATATAATTACAATGTGCATGTCTATCATTTGTAATATATATAATTATAACGTAGAATTATAATGTATATATATAATTTAAGTATATATTTAAAAGTATACTATATAATTATAATGTATCTCCGTGTATAATTACAACGTGTATGTCCAATATTTGTAATATATATAATTATAACATTTAGTTATAATATATATATATATAATTTAAGTATTAATTTATAAAGAATAATATATAATTATAATATATATTCGTATATAATTACAAGATGCATGCCGATCATTTGTAATATATATAATTATAAAGTATAATTAGAATATATACATAATTTAAGTATATATTTATAAAGTATACATAAATTAATAATGTATCTTCGTATATAATTATAAGATGCATGCTTGTCATTGTAATATAAATATATATATATATATATAATTATAACATATAATTATATAATATAAATATATATATATATAATTATAACATATAATTATCATATATATAGTTTAAGTATAATATATAATTATAATGTATCTCCGTATATAATTACAATGTGCATGCCCAATATTTGTAATATATATAATTATAACATATAATTATAATATATATTTATAAAATATATATATATAATTATAATGTATCTTCGTATATAATTACAAGATGCATGCTCATCATTTGTAATATATATAAATATAATGTACATTAATAAATATAATTATAATGTATAATTGAAAAGCGAGGACAAATAAGTTATTTTGCATCAAGCATTTAGTAACCAAAAGTGAGCTTATATAATGGGGGGGGGGGGGGGTGTAGCGATTATATAAGCTCACTTTTCAGTTATTAGGTGCTACAGTATTGGGTCGTCACACTTTTTGGTCAAACCCAATAAATTATTCTCTCAAACCAAACCGTATACTAAGTCAAATTAGACCCCTTATTTCACTTAACATACCGAACCAAACGTTCCCCAATTATTTTACGGAACTTAAGATACATTGCTACCCACCCACTATCTTTCCACTTGCTCCCCATCACCCTACACACTTGGTACCGCTCATCAACCATGGCACTTCCCCCCATACACTTGGCACCACTCATCTATCAAGTGGCACCCTCTACACATATGTCACGCATGCATAAGAAGGACCTCCTATATAAAGGAGTGTTATTGTCATCGTTTAACCAACTCTTGGATTCTCTAAGAAAGCACTCATAAGAAGTACTTGACGTCATGTGATGTGCATGTGTTCTTTCTCATTCAAAATTAAAATTGATCTGCATATGAACTAAAATTGAGCACATAATTTCAATTAAAACCAAATTTGAGCACTTTAGTTTGAACTGAATAATTTTGCAAAGGGGACATTTTAAAGGATGAGTTCTGCATGAAAATTCAATCTTATGTTTAATTGTAAAATAATGTAACACAGTTAATCAAATCACACGACACAAAAGCTTTTTGCTCTGATACATAGTGGCGCATTCTTTTGCAAATTTTAGCTGCTTATTGGAAGAGGCGTAGTTAAAATACCAAGTAAAATTACCCAAATGATGAACTAATTTTAACAGCATTTATAGCATATAGTTGAATGGCAGAATTGTTAAATTTGCTATTATCTTTTGTGTTTTTGACATTTTGTCAAATATCTTTTCAGGTCGAATCGAGAAATACCATGCATCTTCTGGAAAATTAGCGAAAAATGCCCAATGTGAGCCCTATTGGGCTTTTGCGCTACGTGGATGCCAAACGAACTCTTAGCTAGACAAAATAAACTACTCTTGTGTTATCTATAATTAAAAATTAACCACATATGATATTTTAATTAAAAACACCTCCATGTGTTTTTATATAACTGGCATAGGTCACCAAAATTATTTTAGTACTCTTATTTAGTATTTTTTGAATTTATATTATAGAATTAAATTAAACTATGGTGGAGCACATGGTTTCGGAGTTACCGACCAAAATTGAGCACTAATAGTTTTAACGGACTATTTTTGCAGTGAAAACACTTTAACTGATGAGTTCCGCGAAAAAAACTAGATTTGATCTTTTTCGTGTGAAATAATGTAGCATTAGTTAGTTAAATCTCATGCGGCAAAAACTTTTTTGCAGTCACTTTAGTGGCACGTTCTCTTTGCACATTTTAGTTAAAATACAAATTTATATTACTAAATGATTAACTAATGCTTACGACATTTATGGCATAGTTGAATAAGTTTGGTTTTTTGCCCGCAACGGTGGTCGAATTGTTTTCCTTCATTGTCTCAAGTAATTTATTACCAATAGATATTTGATTCTATGACTTCTAGGTATATGTATGTGACACATGATTAGTTTAATATATGTGAATTTCCGATCGGCGTGGTTTTTGCAAAATATTTAATTCGTCAACCTAGGGACTTACCCATGTATACAACCGAAGAATAACGATCGCCGGTTTCCATGTCACAAAAAAGTAATCAGTTTGGTGTTTAGTAGGTAACAGATACTAGCAATTAACTGAATACGCATCGAAAGATAAGAGTTGGTATTTAATTGGATTTAGTTTTCTTGTCTCTCTTGCTATTCATCAAAATATTTATCCCTAGCAAAGTAACAAGAAAACATTTCCACTTTTCCACTTTCTAATATATCTATTCACACTTGTGTTTTAAATTTTTCCTTTACTAGTCTTTTGTTATAATGCATTTGCCGTAGTTAAATTGCTATACTAAAATTACTAATAATATAATCTCAAAAAAAATTCATATTTGACTTTCAATTTTTAAGAATCCCATTTGAATTATTCTCTTCTTTTCTAGAAAAAAGACAAATAATCAACAAACTAGGAAAACAATTAAAGAGTGGTTGGATTTTGTGAATCTGAATCTGACTGCACTGGTTTTTTTCATTAAGTAGTAACTTTATTTCCGCAGAAGGCGTAAAGGTTGAGAAAAATATATTTTTGGTGAAAGAAAAACCTTCGTCATTCCCAAAGTCATGTCTCCTCCTTGCGCAAAAGTTCATTCCAACCTTGAAAGCTTTCTTCGTTGTGTAACTCCAGTGGTACCTTCCAGCCCACTACCAATGGTACTTGTTTTTTCCCTAGGTGAAGATTTCACTTCTTTTTTCATTTAGTCTTGGAATAAATTTGTATAAATATATTAATATTATTTTTTGTATAGATATATGGCAAGATATAAGCCTTAGATTAAGTAGTTTTCTTATTGATAAGAATCGTTGTACTAGTATATATACTCTTCATTCATTAATGAGAATCTCACTCAGAAATATTATCTTTCATGGTACCAGAGCCATATTTTCTTCTTTTCCCCCCCATCTCTCTAAATCATGACCAACCCTAATAGCGACCCATACTCTCAGCAGCCGCCCAATGGGCACAACAGACCTGGAGCTTTTCATCATGGATCGCACCTCTGGTGCCCTATCCCACGTCTCCTTAGTCTCAGCGTCCCTCGACGCCGTCTAGTTAGCCGGGCCTCCTCGGACCGCGCCCGCAGTAGACTTACCACGCCCCACCTCCTGTATATGCTCTCACTCCATATGACGATAATTGGTACATGGATACGGGGGCGTCGTCTAATATGACGTTCAATCAAGGTATTTTCTCGTCTTACTTTAATTCGAACATTAATTCTGGAATTATCGTTGGTAATGGTCATACGATTCCCATTCAAGGTTCGGGTTCTGCTGTCCTACTACCCTCTCCCTATCCCCCTCTCTTTCTTCATCACGTTCTCCATGCGCCTAAAATCATTAAAAATCTCATCTCTGTTCGTAAGTTTACTAGAGATAATCTTGTTTCTATCGTAAGTTTACTAGGGATAATCTTGTTTCTATCGAACTGTGAAGGACTTCAAAACGGGCACTCCAATTATGAGATGCAATAGTCACGGTGATCTCTACCTCGTCCTCCCCAATCTGTCCTCATCGTTGTCCTCCTAGCCATCATCCTTTACCGCCCTTTCATCCTCTAAGTGGCACGCACGCTTAGGGCACCCATGCGCCTATCCTCTACGTTTTCTTAGCAAGAATAATTTAGTTGATTCTTCATCTAAAAGTACTTTGAGTTTTTGTTCTTCTTGTTATGTTGGGAAAAACATTAAACTTTCTTTTGTTTTGTCTAATTCTTTTACTACTATGCCATTTAATATTATTCATAGTGATATTTGGACGTCACCTATCTTAAGTACGTCAAGCTCTTGCTATTATGTCTTGTTTGTTGATGATTACACGGATTTCATGTGGACTTTTCCTATAACTCGAAAATCACAAGTTTTCAATATTTCTTTGTCACTATGCAACTATGTTAAAAATCAGTTTGAACGTGACATTAAAACACTCCAATGCGACAACGACACTAAATACAACAACAAAGAATTTCACTCTCTCTTTAAATCTCGCGACATGCAATTCTGTCTCTCATGTCCTCATACTTCTCCCCAAAATGGCAAAGCCGAAAGGAAAATTTGCACTGTAAATAACATGATGTGCACTCTTCTTGCTCACGCATCGGTACCCCCCGAATTCTAGCCTCACGCCCTCCAAACAACCACTTATCTTCTCAACATCCTCCCCAATTCATGTCTCGGGTCCAAGTCACCACTTCAACTCCTCTTCCAAAACAACCCCTCCTATTCTCATCTCCGAGTATGCGGGTGCTTATGTTTCCCTCTCTTTCCCTCACCTACTATCAACAAACTCCAAGCCTGGTCCACTTTTTGCGTCTTC
Organism: Linaria vulgaris; assembly: GCA_948329865.1. NCBI lineage: Eukaryota > Viridiplantae > Streptophyta > Magnoliopsida > Lamiales > Plantaginaceae > Linaria > Linaria vulgaris. The sequence goes on from OX415253.1 coordinate 84,873,919, forward strand.
TTGGGCTACCCTACTAATCATCGTGGTTACAAGTGTTATAACCTAGCCATTAAACAAGTTATCACGAGTCGCCATGTTGTATTCGAAGAAAATAGGTTCCGTTTTGCTCAACCTAGTCCAACTCGTTTGCCTCTTACGAGTTCCTTGATACACCTCTTTCTCCCATAATACATCATCAATTACAACACTCAGCCTCACGCCCCTCACACGTTGCACCGTGACTGATGGTCTCTACACGTTCTGTTCCTAATGTTGGGTCCAATGTTGGAGCGACAGTGCAACCAGAAACTTTGGCACCAGTTTCTGCACCTTCTGTTCTGAATGTTGGGTTGATGTTGGGACAACATTGCAACCAGAACCGTGAGGCACCAGTTTCTGTACTTCTGTTCCCAATGTTGGGTCGATGTTGGGGCAACAATACAACCAGAACAATGTTCCTGCGACTCACTCTTCTCCGCCCTCATGACCCACTTCTCCTAACTCACCTACACCACCATTACCTCATCTCTCTCTCCTCAAATGGCCACACGTAGCAAACACTGTATCTTTCATCCCAAACAACTCTTTAATCTCCATACCTCACCTTCTCCCTCTCATATTCCTTCTAACCACTCGGCCGCTCTATCCGATCCCCACTGGAATCGACCATGATGGATGAATTTGATGCTCTTATTAAAAATAAGACGTGGGAGTTAGTCCCCCGTCCTCCCAGTGTCAATATTATTCGATGTATGTGGATTTTCTGTCATAAGTTTCACTTTGATGGTACTTTTGAGCGGTATAAGGCTCGTCTTATAGGTGATGGCAGGTCTCAGCAAGTTGGAGTGGATTTCACGGAAATATTTAGTCCTCTGGTGAAACCAGCGACCATCTGTACGGTACTTAGCATCACACTTTCGCATTCTTGGCCAATTCACCAATTGGGATGTCAAGAATGCGTTTTTACATGGACATCTGGATGAAACCGTTTACATGCATCAACCTTTGGGTTTTCACGATCCCTATTTTTGGGACCACGTATGACTCTTGAAGCGGTCTCTTTATGGTCTCAAGCAAGCCCCTTGTGCTTGGTACCAACAGTTCGCTGATTATGCCACCTCCATTGGCTTCTTTCATTGCACATCGGATCACTCTCTCTTTATCTACCATCATGGGAAGGACACGGACCATCTCTTGTTATATGTGAATGACATATTACTCAGAACCTTGTCTTCTTCCTTGCGCACCTCCATCATGCGCCGTTTCCTTGCTATGAAGGATATCGGTACGTTGAGTTATTTTCCTGGCATTGTTATAACTCTGGCATTGTTATAACTCGTAATTCTCAGGGCATATTCCTTTCTCAATGCAAGTATGCTGAGAAAATTGTTGAGTGTGTGGGGATGAGCTCGTGCAAACTGAGTCTCACATCGGTTGATACGAAGCCAAAAATTGGTACGACCTCGGCCAGCGAGCCTTATGATGATCCCACTCAGTTTCGTCGTCTCGTCGGGGCTCTCCAGTATCTCACTTTCACTCGTCCAAACATCTCTTATGCGGTTCAGAAAATTTGTCTACACATGCACGATCCTCGTTTGGCCCACATGCAAGCTCTCAAAAGGATTGTGCGTTATGTTAAGGGGATGCTCCATCTCGGTCTTCACCTATTTCTATCTTCTCTCACTCGGCTTATTTCCTACACGGATGCTGATTGTGGGGCTGCCCCGATACCCGTTGTTCAACTTCGGGCTATTGTGTTTTTCTTGGTGACAACTTGATCCCTTGGTCTTCTAAACGACATCCCACCTTATCCCGTTCTAGGGCCGAAGCCGAATACCGTGGTGTCGCCAATGCTGTCTCGGAATCCTGTTGGTTCCGTAATCTCTTGTTGGAGCTTCATCATCCAATACCATCCGCTACATTGGTCTTTTGTGACAATGTAAGCATCGTTTATCTTTCCAAAAATCCAGTTCAACATCAGTGTACCAAACATATTGAGATGGACATCCATTTTGTCCGAGAGAAGGTGGCCCGCGGCCAAGTACACGTCCTTCATGTCCCGTCCCGTTACCAGATTGCCGACATATTCACAAAAGATCTTCCTCGTGTCTTGTTCGATGACTTTCGGTCCAGTCTCAACGTTCGAGAACCTCCCGCTTCGACTACAGGGGTATTTTAGAATAGATTTGTATAAATATGTTAATATTATCTTTTGTATAGATATATGACAAGATATAAGCCTTAGATTAGGTAGTTTCCTTATTGATAGGACTCCTTGTACTAGTATATATACTCCTCATTCATTAATGAGAATCCCACCGAGGAATATTATCTTTGATTTAGGTAGATGTTCTTGATGTCCAATGAGTTTTTTCTTAAAAATATTTTTGCAAGAGACAAAACTCATCTGGCAATCTAGATTTAACATATATAACATATATATTCAAATGGTTAAAACTTATAAACTGTATTAATTAACGTGTATTAGTACTAGCTTTTGATTTAATTCATGTGTAACTGAAAGTGACAAAGCAATAATCGCAAATATGAATTAATTTGATGTCGTTGTTAATTTTGACATGAAAGCTCAACTGCATATAGCTTTTGATTCAATTTTTTAACGCTAGTTATTTGGATTCGAATGACACAGTAAATTCATATTTGTTCCTATTAATTTGTTGTTTAATTAATTGAATGATTTATAGAACTCCACACACACACACACACACGCACACGCACACACACACACACACATAATATATATATATATATATATATATATATATATATATATATATATATGAGAGATTATCTATGTGCGAATTTGCTAAGCAATCTAAGTTTGACACAACTACTGTTTAATCTCTTTAATGCTAGAATCTACGACAAGCACCCGATGTCGATAACAAAGAGAAGAACGCATACTTTGTACTTGGAAATCGTTGGCATGTTTACAATGAATGGAGTGTATGCGGTGTTGGTGTCCCTGTGTCGCTAAGTAGTGGTGAGACAGTTGTTCAATACTACACACCACATTTATCTGCCATTCAGCTCTACACAAACAGGTTAATTTCTTTAGTTAATTATAATTCTTTTTTACACTTTTCCCATACTTTTAACATCTAGGCATATGTCGTTAGAACTAATGTTTTATCTATTGTTTCTTTTCGTTTATTCAGAAAGAAAATAGGAGGTAATGCTGAAGTTTCAAATAATGATTTCAGTGGAACAAATGAATCCTCATGTTTAAGCGATAACTCAAGCAGAACACGTGGTAGCGCTTCGATCAGTTCGAGTATTGCCCATGATAGTTTGCAGCCGGTGAAGGAATGTGACTCTCTCGTGCGCCTATACTTTAAATACGATGAAATAATCCATCCGTATCATCCCGCTTGTAGATAAGGTAACAAATCTTGTGTGCCTTTTTGGTGAATTAACAAAGCGTTAGTTTGTTACACATGACTTTGTCGCATTAATGACGCAATAAATTTTCACACTTATGCTGCCTTTATTTGTCACATTAGTGACGCATTTATTTATTTGTCCGCATTAGTACGTAACGCAAAACCCTTTGACTCAGATGGCTGAAATCGCGGAGACTTTACCTGAATTAATTACCCTAAAAAATACGGAGTTGTCTCCTGCAAGTTGGATGTCTATTGAGTGGTACGCATGATCTATTTAAATTTGGATATGATATTTTCTAGTTTGCGTACAATGTAAATTTATATGTTACCATTTCAATTTCTAACACATTCTATCTCTCACTTGATATCCTTAAATATAGTATATAATTTGTTATTTAGAGCATTGATCTTTTACCCCACTTTTGTGTGTGCCACTTTATATGTCATTCTGCGTAATGATGACACGTATCTTGAATTTTAGTACATGGAAATAGTAGTTAAATCATATGGCAAAAAGAGTTGTACATAAAATGTGGCTAAGAAGAGCCTTTTAGTTCAATTTTCATGTCCTAGAGCATAACATGAGTTGGAATCTCTATCTATAGCGGGTAAAAGATGCGATTTTCATATATATATATATATATATATATATGTTATAATGACTAAATAAAAAACTAAGTCATACCCTCATACTTTTTAATTATTATATGCTAGCTTAGATCCAATTTTTTGTCAATGTGTACGAGTCCTATCTAGCACATTCCGTACAAATGTGGAAGACATGTCAACAAACTTTCGTACATATCACACGTTGTGCACGTTGTGCCTTTTCTGTGAAAGATTATCAGGGAAAGTCGTGACTTTTCCATACACCATTTCAGTGTATATAAATCTGCAGGATTATCAGAAGCCAAAATCATCAATTTTCGTACTCTCTCATATTCCATACGATTTTAATTGCTGCATAAGTTAAAAAAAATTCTTTATTTTCTGCACTCTTGTTCTTTTTCTGTTTAGTAGATTTCGTAAGTCCAAAATGCAGAACTATTTCTTTTTTCTGGGCTTAAATTTTATCCTGGGAAGCGATTCACTGTAACCCCTTTAGCACACACGAGGTGGGGGCAGATTACGCTTTAAGGAAAGCGTCTTTATTTTCGCGACTTTCAAGTTCCAGATTGTGGCCTTTTCGACAAACTCACCAACAATGTAGGCTCTTCCGCTTGTTTAATTCAGTGGGGGCTATTGTAGCTCCCCTACTTTATAGTATTTTCACACAATAGTATCTTCACCTAGTTTATTTTTGTAGGGCTTACACTGATTGCCTACTTTATGAGATATTCACCCAATAGGAACTTCATCTAGTTTATATCGGAATGGCATACGTTGATTGCCTACATTATGGGATATTCACCCAATATGCTCTTCATCTAGTTTATTTCGGCAGAGCTTATGCTGATTACCTACTTTATAGGATATTCATCCAATAGGCTCTTCACCTTGTTTATTTTGGTAGGGCTTACGTTGGTTACATACTTTATGAGATATTCGCCCAATATGCTCTTCACCTAGTTTATTTTGGTAGGGCTTACGTTGATTGCCTACTTTATGGGAATTTCACCCAATATGTTATTCACCTAGTTTATTTTAGTAGGGCTTACGTCGATTGCCTACTTTATGGGAATTTCACCCAAGAGGTTCTTCGCCTAGTGTACTTTAACTAACTTGTGTGTGTTTTTTTTTGGCTTCACTTGTATGTGTCTCGCCTTAATTTCCTTGTCGGTGGTTTGTTATGATATGCTAGATCACCAATGCTGCTTTGTTTGCAAGAGAATGTTAGCATTTGTGCATTTATGCACGTTTCTTGTCGTGTTTGTCAAGCACTTGTGGCTCTAATTTATGAGAGTTTCATTTAATAGGCTCTTCACCTAGTGTAGTTTCATATGCTTGTGTGTTTTTTGTGGCTTCACTTATCCGTGTCTTGCCTTAAATTCCTTGTCGATGGTTTTTTCTGATATAGCTCATCAGTGCAGGTTTGTGTGCAAGAGAGTGTCAGTGTTTGCGCATTTATGCTCGTTGTTTCTTGTGTTTGTCAATCACTCATGGCTCCGATTTAAATTAAAAAAAAATGTTTTACGTGACAAAAACATTTGTCTCAAAAAGTTCAAAAATCGTCACAGTAGGTTTTTTGTGACAAAAACGGCCTCTTGGACGTTCGTGACCTCAAGTCCGTCGTGAAAGGGTTCTAATGACGAAAAAGTCAATCGTCGCAACAGATTGCGACAAATGCAATTTTTGTCACAATAGTATGTCGTGTTGCGACGGAATTTTCGTCACATCCCTGTGATTATTTCGTTGCAACAACGTTATTTTGTCACTAAAAATCGATTTTTTTTGTAGGGTGTAGTGACAAAATTATTCGTCACATAGTATCTACCCTCTAGTGACAAAGCATCGTCACAATATTTAGTGATTGTTTGTCATAATATCCAATTTTAAAATTGCAATTTTTTGTGTAATTATTTCTGTTCTAATTTGAGCGCTATTCTCATACAAAAATATACACATCCATATTGAAATTCAACAAAATTACCATTATAGTTGAAAGCTAATTATAATAAACCAGATAAAAAATATCATTTTTTATTTCAATAAACAATGAAATTAATCATCACATTACACTGAATATTCAGTACAGAAACCATTTAGTTCAAACTAAAATATCAAAAGGTTCTAGACAAATGATGTGGTGCTCCACCATCGTCTTCGAAAATATCTTCCAAGCCCTTCTCTCGACTCTTTAAACACCTGCCGTGCCATGCCAAACAATAACAAAAGATTGAAGTAAGCTAATTTTTTTTTAAAAATCTATATCCAATCTAGAACCAAATGAAGTGAAATCTCACAAGTTCAAACATGACGTATATGCAAAGATCCCACAGTTATATCATATCATACAAGATCAAATAACTCGCTAAACTTTGAGAACTCGCACAAATTAAAGATTTTCATCAAGCTTCACTACACTTTATTTCAAACTAGAGCGACTGATGAGTGAATAGAACATATTTTGCTTCCATTAGAAATAAACAAACTGAAAACTCTGAAGTGCATCAACAAAAAAGTGTTCCTTACCGTCTAATGTCCCAAGGCATGCTACATTCCGAGCAAGTATTTTCTCACTTCTCCCTTTCTTTCAACAAGAACTCCATCTTTTGTTTTTCTCCTTTTGCTCTTGTATCTCCTGATTAACAACAACAATCCCTTAAGAATAACAAATAAAAGAGAAGAATAACTCACTGATTTGTTTGAAGTAATTGCAGTGTACATTTTGATTTTAGTATTAAGTATTTTTCAGTTGTGTACTCAACATAAAACGATGTGAAAATAACGACATAATTACATTTAACAAAGGGAGAGCTGAAGATGGCATCCATAATGCCTTTCTATTCAGTAAGGATCATCATATTTTAAAATAATATCTTAGTACATAATACATATATTGGAATCACACAAGTGAAACGTTCTTATTAGATACATCAGCCCAACCCATATTCTATTTCCCACTAGAGTATTACATACTAAGTTTATTTATGTACTTGCCTTACTAGTCATGTAATGAGAATACAGATTATGCCCAACGCGACAGTTGAAGTAGAGAGTACCATATCAAATCTAAGAGAAACAATAGAGCAGGGCAGCATATTAGAGAAGGTTCAGAGGAAGAACAGTTCGAGTCATAACAAACTAGGAGACTGCTTGAGCCATTTTCACTAAGGTATCAAGACCCTTACCAGATAGTCCACTCGCGTAAAATTATTTTCTATTTTAAGCAGCCAGATTTTTCAATTAGTGTTGCAAACTCAGGATCTAGTCAAATCACTTAACAACAACTCAAAGATCTATATAAAACAATGAAATTACTGAAATGGGATTATTTATAAATATACAAATATTTATAAACTATCTGATTTTTCACTTAAAGGGTGCACCGTTCATGTATTACCTTTTTACTTTGTTTCCTTGAATTCTTTTTTGGTAAACAAAATACTGCTATCCCAAAATATTACCCATCAAGATATCTACTACAATTTCAGATCACTAATACATTTTTCTAATATGCACAACAACTGAGGCAATTATCAAATGTGGTAGCAGTGGCTATTATCATTATTATAGTTTTGGTATGAAAGGGAACATATGTTATGCCTACATAAAACAACAAAAAATATTAAGAGTTTTCTAGTTATAACACAGATTATCTCATTATCACATTAAGATAGGCTAGTTCTAAGCGGACAAAGTGCAGAGTTCTTTGTTCAGAGATTACATGAAGTTCTTTGGTGCAAAATAACAATCTTTGAGCAGGCATAAGTTTCAATTTACACGTGAGTTGCTTAAACTTAAGAGTTTCTTAGTGCATCTATCATTGAGAAAAGAAACTTTATATTTAACAAACATGCATAAACACTTAAAAACTTTGCTATACAATCCAAAAAAAGGTCATTAAGAAGACGAACTGTGTTAAGCGTGTGGAGACACCAATACAGTATCATGAACCGAACCATTCTGATATTAATATATTCTTAACTAGAAACATTATGTTATTCATGTATATTCTATTTCATGAAAGTCTGTACAGACCATTTGTCCAACAGTGGTACTAATGATGGGAAAAAGTGTTTCTGAATCCTCACTCCATCAACCTCAAGTACCCTCTACTGGATTGACTCTTTCCGTGAACGACATACACCTCTTGATTATTGTAAGATTGTATGTATGAGCTTGAACCTCTTTTCTTTCTCGGTTGATTGGATTGTGTAACAAGTAATGTTGTTCCTCTTGAATTTGTTGTAATGTTGTCGTTGTACTTGGAGTCAACAGGTTCAACTTCTGGAGAGGATTCTTGACGTTTTTGAGTAGTTGTGGTGGCGTTGGCCTTTTGCGATTACTCTTGTAGACCTTACCATAGTGATTAACACGAGTGTTTCTTCTACAGTGCACTTGGTGGTTTCCCACAGACGACGCCACCGATGCGATAATTTTGTCTGCTGACTATTCATTCCACGTCAGACTAACCCAAACTTCTGATTAGTCCCAAGCTAGCTTTGAGTTTGAGAAATCTGCATTAAAAAATACCATACCTGAACTTGGAGTTTGTTGATTTCAGACTGAACTTGGGCTGGGGCAAGTTGCCTACGTATCCCGTATAAGGAATCAAGTCAAACATAGTTCATTGTTTTTCAGTGGCGGCCATTGTTGCACATCGGACTAATGGGCCACGTTGAACGGGTGCCGTAGCTTAACCCGAGCAGTTTTGAGATACAATTCCAGACAGAACACTCACCTATATCTCGAATCATCTCACTAGTCACAAGAATTGAGTTATCCCTAATCTTGTTTCTTGAGCCTAAGAGGAAATTAGAGACATAAAGTTGTTTTGAGATACAAATCGAGATAAAGCACTCACCTATATCTCGAATCCTCTCATCAGTTACAAGAATTGAGTTATCTCTAATCTTGTCTCTTGAGTCTCAGAGGTAATTCGAGATATAGAGTTGTTTCGAGATACAATTCGAGACATATAGGCTTGGTTTAGCTATACTTAGTATAGACTCATTCGATACGCTTTTAGAGATAGAATTAGACATACTTTTGGAGACTTGATGAGATACAACATTCAACAAGCTTTCTTATCAGTGATAACTTTCGCATACTGAGCCCAATATATGACCCAACATTCGCGGGGCCTGCTCGCTCTGACGACATCTCATCCGATAGTGTTGGCCCAATAAGCTACGAGCCCAATATACAACATACATGTTCAACACTGCGCATTAGTCCAACACGCAACAATGACTGCCATAGAGAAACAATGAACTACGTTTGACTTAATTCCCTATACGGGATACATGCAGCTTGGCGCATCCCAAGTTCAGTCCGAAATCGACAAACTCCAAGTTCAGGTATGGTGTTTTTCGGTGAAGGTTTCTCGAACTCTAAGCTATCTCTTGACCAATCAGGAGCTCAAACTAGTCTGACGTGGAGTGACTAGTCAACACACAAAATTACCCATAATCAATGTATATGCCTTGTTTCTCAAACTTTTGTTTGTATTAAAATAGAGAAATATAGTGAAATCAAACTTAAAACTAAAAAATTGCAAATACTATTCCTAATAAGGGTATTTTAGTATAAAATACTTTTCAGAGAGTTGGTGTCAACTTTGAGATCACATGGGGATTTTATAGAGAGGTAACTTGTTAAGAGACAAAAACAGAAATTATTTTACTAGGTAATGATAAAATCTTCAATAAATTGTTGCAATACTTTTATCCTTTTCTCTTTTGAGAAGATTAATACTTTATCAAGAGTAAGACATGCAACAAATAATTTGTAAACAAAGGAGAAACTTGATTAATATTACTGTTCTCTTAAAATTAACAATAACAATCCTGCTAATTGCTAAAGATCAGTGGATATTATTCTTAAGCCTCAAGAAATTAACACTTTGACATTATCCCTAATTTCAGGGCTGCAACTGATATTATCCCCAATCCAATAGTAAATAATATATTTTTAATATACTAGGGTTAAATATTAAAAGCAGATACATATCCAAATTTCTGTTTCGCAACCGACAAAACAATAAATCGAAAATTATACCGATTGTGTGTGTGAGTGTGTGTTTTTTGGAGAAGAAGAAGAAGAAATGGTGGTGATGCGATGGAGAGGCGATCTATTAGCGGAGGGCGCTCAATCGCTGCAGATTCGGCTGCGGGACCGTTTTAGAGTGACGGCTGTTGCCTGTCACCACCACCACCGCCGCCGTATCTCATCCACGCTCCGCCGCTACCTCGATCGCTTCTCCACTTTCCGGCGCGATTCGCTCGCATCGTCTTCCGTCTTTTACCGCAAAACAGGTAACTACTGTTTTTTTTTCACGATACTTTGCTGCTTTTGGATACTACATTTAGTGTGCGTGTAGCGTAGTGTTGTGCTGCGTTACTTGAATTGAATGCTGAGGCTTTGTATTGCGTCGCATCGACTTCTAAATGATATTGTTATCGATATTGTGACATTTGAGGTGTTTAGGTTTTGTAGGTTTTTTGAGCATTAGTGTTTTAAGAGATTGTGCTGTTAGATTCGTGGATTGCGTACATTTCGTATCTGCGTTGTGTCACGGAAGGATTCGCTAGGAAATGTTGATTCGCTTTAGGAATAGACAATGTAAGTGACTATGCACATTTAATGCCAAATGTAAGTAGATAAATAGAATAATGATGAAATTCTCATGTCGTTGGATAAATAAAAGTAGAAGCAATTCTGCTGGTTGGTTTGACTCCTGTTTTAACTATTAGTGGTAGTTTCATTTGTATTGATAGGCTGGCGCGTTCTTATGGTCATTCATTCTAATACATTATGCATATATAGTATACAAGAATTATGTTTCTAGAATGGCTGGTTGGACTGTGAGATGGAGCATGTGAAGGAAAGACCTAGGCTAATTGCTCTACTCTTTTAGTTGACTATCATTTGAATGCTTAGATTTTGTAGCTGTTGTTATTTCACCACTTTGTATCTATTAAGCTTTGAGGACCGACATCATGATGATTAGTGACCCTGTAGTGTGTTTAGTTGTTGATGATATAGATGTCCAGAATACGGGGATCAGTTTAAAAGTCTGTTTGTGTAATTTTAATTTTTTAACTTCTCGTGTGCTGTTGCAGTCACTAAAGACGTGGATGCTGAAGACGACTCAGTCTTAACCCGTATGATACAGGCTGTTGCTGTTCCTATGCTTGGCAATGTTTCCCATGTTTTTATGCATGGACTCAACCGAATCCAGGTAAACTCAAATCACTAGGTTTTTCAACTTTATGCCTTCTATGTGTTAATATTGTTGGGTAAATTAAATTTACTTCCATTGGTTTATAGATATTTGGTGCAGATAAACTCCACGAGGTGCTTCTGCATAGGCCTGAGAAGAAGTCTCTGATTACGGTATGGAATGTGAAGTTATGATATGATTTCAACCTAGTGTTCTTATTGTTTGTGCCTCATTTGGTATGTTATTGAATATTGGCGCACCTCATTGAACTCATTACTTGTCTCATGATGGCTGTAGGTTAGTAATCATGTTGCTGCTGTGGATGACCCATTGGTTATTGCTGCCCTGCTTCCTCCAAGTATGATGCTAGATGCTCGCAATATGCGATGGACACTGTGCGCATCTGATCGTTGTTTTAAGAATCCAGTTACATCTGCTTTTTTCAAACATGTTAAAGTCCTGCCAGTGTCTCGCGGGGATGGAATATACCAGAAGGTACTTGGTTTAGATCATATATACATATATATATATATATATATATATCTATATTTCCAGTAGCTACTCATAATTTATCACCATGAGATGTTTATTTACTGAGAACTGGCATTGTTTTATTTGGCAACTAGACATTGAGTTCATTGCTGTTCGTGTCTCTGTGAATGTACCAACTAGACATTTGGTTCTGTGGTGTTAATACATATAGTTTTGCTTGCTTTGTTCGAGAAGAAGAGATACGTTCGCTTGTCTGTAGAATTTAATTGGTTATGTTTACAAGTTACTAGATGGTTATTTACTGCTGATGCATAATTGATTGCTATTCTTTTATAAATTTATTTCATGTTCCACTGATGTGTTTCTTGTCATAAGGTTATAGTGTGAAAAATATTGTCACCAACATAATGTGCTAATTTCGTTTCTTACTATTGCAGGGGATGGACTTTGCTATTTCTAAACTGAACCGCGGCGGGTGGGTTCACATATTTCCAGAAGGTAGTCGCTCTCGAGATGGTGGGAAGACTATGGGATCTACAAAAAGGGGCATTGGGAGGTACTTTACTGTTTTTAAACTTTCTACTGTTTTGTGGGTTTTATCTTCACCTTGACTTGCCAGCCCACCTTATGTGCCTTCATTCTCTGCTGAGAAAGTGAGTCATTTGTTTTCGGTATACTCATAGCAACCAAGATATTATGTCTCATTACCTTAATTTAGACTGCCAGCTTGGGAGCCCCACCTGGCTGAAAAAAGGACATTATTGTAGTTTACTTTTAACAAGAATTGGTAAATGTTGTCCTGTAGATTAGTTCGCGTAGTAGCATTCCCCTGGAGATAAGTAAGATCTTATCTGTGACACTCCCAAAAACTGTGTTAAGATTGGCTCCAAACTCTTATCTGTTCAATTGCATGTTTTAAATAGAGCTTAAGAGCCTCCAAGTGGTATATATCTACCAAAGAGCAGTTACTGCTTTTATTTATAAAATGCACGTACTTTACACTTTCTATTCTTCTTTAACTTCCCCATGTCAGATTAGAGAAGAATAAAGTTCAGAACAAGTTTGTTCCTTTGCTCCATACCAGTAGAATCATATCTATGCATTTTGCTCGTGGAAAGTTATTTTAGTGATAGGAGAATTTGAAGTTATAGTTATGTAATTTTGTTTGTTTTACAGGTTGGTCTTGGATGCAGACAATGTACCAATAGTTGTTCCATTTGTGCATTCTGGAATGCAAGAGATCATGCCTGTTGGAGCTAAGATTCCCAGGATTGGCAAAACGGTATGTACTATTTTCGTTATTCGTACCACTTTGATTTGTTCATCTACGCTGCATCATCAGTTGGATACTTCCTATGCAAACATCGTCTTCCGATAATATTGTTGTAATTTCTCGGTATATTGAATTCCTACACTCTTGCTGAATGTCCAGGTAACTATATTAATTGGGGATCCCATTAACTTTGACGATATAGTCAGTGAAGCATCAAATCAAGATACTTCGAGAGGTAAACTCTACGATGCCGTCTCTTCTAGAATTGGTGACCGGCTTAAAAGCTTGAAGCTTCAAGTGGAGGGACTAGCCCTTGAACAAGCATTAAGAGCACACAATGATTCCTCGAGCGTTACCCATCGAACAGCTGGAATTTTGCAAAATGTCGACTGGGAATCACTTGGAATGGAATATTATATCGATCTTGACAATTACTCGACAAAACAAGACGTTCACCTCGACGCTAATTTAGCTCAACCTTGTCCAAAAGAGAAAACACGCGAAGATTGGTGTTCTAAAGCTGGCGTCTCTAGTGACGGTGCTGGATTTGTGTCGAGGATAAGAGGTTACGTGGATGCGACCGAATCAGTAGGTTTTGCAGCGAGAGGTTTGTTTAGTTATCAGAAAGAATATTTTGGTAGTTTGCAAGAAGTTAGTCCTTTGAGGGCATGGAATAAGTTGTGGAAGTCAATGTCGGGAGACTCTCACTTCCCTCCTAACTCAGTTTTTAGTGCAGCAGTGCTGCAAAATTAAAGCCTCATGGTATAGTGTTTTTTCTTTTTGTTTTTTTTTAAATATACGTCTTCGCCCCTGGTGCTTTGGTGTGCGATTGTAGGGTCTTAAATTAGTGGTATCTAGATCTAGGTCTTCTGGTCACAAATCCTGTGTTAAAATATGTGATCAGTGATCACATCTATCTTTTCTTATTTAAAATATATATGTTTTAATATAGTAGTTATTCTTTTTGAATGACAAACTTGTTCTTGGTTTTTGGGAAGACACTTCTCTATCTTTGCTGGTTTAATTAAAGAAGACGATTTGGTAACTTTATGGAATTGTGTTTCAATCAGTTGAAAGAACTGAATGATAAGTCCCCTCACTTCACTTCTGTTAACGGGTTTAGAATTATTCCCTATTAAACGGAAGATATTTATTTTTGGTTCGAACGCCCTGTCCGTGATTCAGAGTCAATGATGGATGGACATAATGAGATTAATTGCAAGAATATTCCCTTCCTTTATTCACTGAACATTTCCTCCTCTCTTACGTATTTGAATGTTGAATTGTAGTAAGTAAGCTAAGTGGCTTCAGCTTGTCTTTCTTCTAATGATCACCTCCCATTTATATAGACTTTGGTAGGGGCAGGTGTCATTGTGCATGCGTTTTGGTAAGTACAGGTGTTGTTACGTTGATACAGGTGTAAAAACTAGGATAATGTTTATCTTTTATCTACTAGGCGCTGACTGGATTAGCTTTTGTGTCTTCTAATATCTCCGAGGGCTTCTGACGTAGATTGTTCTGATAGGACTATTCTTCCGAGGGCTTTTATTTCTCCTTCTTGACTCGGGTATTTTCTTCAACAATCAGGAGTGATCTCTGAGGGGGTAAATGTGATCCCCAAGGACTTGGTATAACTTCCGAGGACTGTGATTTTGTGTCCGAGGGCTGTATTTGCTTTACTGAAAGTGAGATTTCTTCACGAGAGTTCTCGGATTGTATTCACTGGATGTTCTTGTATTTATTTCTTGATTTTCTCTAAAATTGGGTCCTCGGATAAGTCCGAGTGTCGTCTTTTCCGAGGAGTGTTCAGCAAGGAAGTTTTCTTGTAAGTTCATAGGACTCGGGGTCCATTTTGGTCCCTCTTGGCGCATTTGGTGGATATCGGAGTCATACGGATCCATCGGGGTTTGCTCTTTTTCCGATGCCGTGTTGATATCAGCTTTTCATTCACCGTTTGACTTTCCAAGGGACTCTTATGTTTCTCCTCGGGTGCTCTTATAAACCTTTTCGGGTCAGTGACCGAAAGGTAGGGCAATCCTCCGAGGGGCTTTCTTTATAGGTACATCTCATCGGAAGGACTCGTGACAATAGTATTGTCCATATATTGTTTTTCCGAGTAGGAGTAATCTCCTTTATTTTATTTTTTAGGGTTAACAACTTCCCTTTTATTTTTCATAAGGTATACCCATCTACTATGGTCAAGAAATATTTGAACCCATTGTGAATCTGCTATGATCATCTACTATGGTCAAGAAATATTTGAACTCATTGAGTGAAGGAGTGTTAAAAGGTCCCCGAATGTCCATATGAACAAGATCAAGACAGTGATGCGAGGATCAATTTTAAAGGGCATTCTATGATGTTTGGCAAGATGATACACATCACATGTAATAGATTCAAAATTTAAAGGAAATTTTTCATTGCTTGATTTCAATAGAAATAATCTGAATAGGGGTGGCCAAATCTATAATGCCACAACAAAGAAGAAGAGAAAGAAACAAATGAGATTGAACATGACTAATCCTACTAGAGTCAGTGCCACAGCTCTTCAAGACCATCTGATATAGCCATCATTTCATCTTAGCAATCCTAATCGTCTCCCAATGTGCTAGCTCCTGAATCAAACACAAATTAGTCCAAATGACAATACAACAATGCAGATCCTTAACAAGTTACTAGCAAATATGAGATTGAAAGTGAAGGAAGGCACACGTAAGATATTTTTGAGAATGAGTTTATTGCTTAAATGCACAGTACCCAAGTGAGTAACAAGAGCTGTTTTGCCTGTGGAAAGTTTAACCACAATGTCATGTAAAGTGTGTTTGTCAACAAAGAATGTAGGATCACATAATATGGTCAGTGCCCCCTGAATCTAGGATCCATGAGTGATTGGTAAGATAGTATGAGTGAGAGCAACTAAGGGCATAGTATCTACCTGTTCCTTGAGATGAAATGATGATGATGGGGGGGGGGGGGGGGTTGTGAAGACTTGATGAACCTGATTAGGTGTAGGGTTTGACCCCTAAAAGTAGCTGCAAAGCTGCTGAAACTGTGGTCCTGGAGCAACAGTCCCTTGTGCTGCTTAATTGATTGAAAGTATCCTGTTGGTGTTGTTGTATGGTAAGTTGTTGTTATTGTTGTTGTAGTGCTGGTCTTGTGGGGCTGGTTTAAATCTAGCCAACTTATGGCTTAGGGGATATCCATAGATCTCAAAACAAGTATCTACTGTATGATTCCCCCCTTCCTACATTTACTACAACTCAGTTCTTGCTTACCATTCCTTGCTTTGTTCCATGGCTTATATGGTGGTTTCTAACCCTGATTGACCACACCAGCTTGTGGTGTAATTTGCAAGGCCTTAAATATGCATAGCTGCAAAATCAACACTAGGAGTAGATCCAGAGAACAACTCCAAATTTGCCTCCTCCTGCAGCACAAAGTTGAATACATAATCCAGTTATTTGGGATTCTTTTTTTTAAGTAATTAATAGAAAAATAGAATATAGAAATGGAGGTGAGGTGGAAATGTAGGGATTCATGAATAAACGTACAATATAACCTATGGTTATGCGAATGTAATGTGAATTACTTGATGATCTTCTATGTAATTAATTTTTTAATAGAGAAATGCTTACACCTATAAAATTAGTTGTGGATTGCTCAAATTAAGGCTATGTAGTTTACAAAATTACATGGTATTATATTTATTGTTAGTTGATTTGTACTATTTATCGAAGATAATGGTTGTCTATATTGAAATACAGTTATAAAAGTATTGATATCGACTCAGATTTTTGTTCGAAAAAATCAAAGAGCTCAACATCAAATTATACTTTTATTTGTTTAGCTTAGCTCTATGCAAATTTTACAATTTCGTATTGTTAACGGGTTTGTAATTATTCCCTATTTAACGGAAGATATTTATATTGGGTCGAAACGCTCTGTCCGTGATTCAGAAACAATCGTGGATGGAAATGACTGGAAAATAACCAGAAATACAAGAAAATTTTCTTCCTTTATTCACTGAACTTTTTCCTCCTCTTATCTTTGTGTATTTGTGGTAAGTTGTACTAAGTTAGACTTAGTTGAGTTGAATTGATTTTCTTCTGGTGATCACCTCCCTTTATATAGACTTTGTGAGGGACATGTGTCATCATGCATGTATTTGGAAAGGACATGTGTCATTGTGTTGATATAGGTGTACAAAATTTAAGATAAGGTTTATCCTTAATCTACTAGATGCTGACGAGGCCGGTCTTTTCGTCTTCTGATGGATCCGAGGGTCTCCGAGGGACTACTTTTCCTAATGCTATTTTCCGAGGGGCTCTGAGTAATTAGGGCGTTCTTCAAGTGATATTATTGCTTTATCAGGGGTTGATTCGGAAGTATGGGCTATTGTAGACGCGCTCCGAGGAGTTTCATTTTATCTTTAAGGTTTGGATTTCATCTCCGATGACCTGATGGGGTCTCCGAGGGCGTAGTAGGATCTCCGAGGGCTCGCTTTGCTCTTCTTGAAGTGGTGTTTTCTCGTCTAAGTGCTCGGAATGTATCATCCAGGTGCTCTTCTATTCACTTCGGGTTTTTCTTTCTGAGAGTAGGTCCTCAGATGATGGTCCGAGTGCAGCTTTCCTCGAGGAGTGTTCAGCAAGGAAGTTTTCTTGTAAGTTCATGGGACTCGGGGTCCGTTGTGGTCCCTCTTGGCGCATTGGTGGATATCAGAGTCGCGCGGATCCATCAGGGTTTGCTCTTTTTCCGATGCCGCGTTGATATCTATTTTTTACTCACCATTTGACTTTCCAAGGGACGCTTAAGTTCCTCCTCGTGTGCTCTTCTATGCTTGTTAGGTCAATGACCGAGAAGTAGGGCAACATCCGATGGGGTCTCCTTATTAGGGGTGGGTACATCTCATCGGAAGTACTCGTGACAATTGTATTGTCCATGTATTATTTTTTCCGAGTAGGATTAATCTTCTTTGCTTCCCTTTTTTATTTTTATGGTTAACACTAGCCCCCCCCAAATTTCGATTGCCTTCGTAGTGACAAGCGAAATTTTAATCATCGTCCTCAGTGAGGCGAGGAGTTAATTCTTGTTCTGGTGTCCTCTATATTTATCTTTTGATACTTTTCCGAGAGATAAGTATATATATTTAGAATTTTATAAGGATTTTACCTGAATACCCTTAGGGTATCGTTATTAGGCACGCGAAGATCTCGGGGCGCAGGTGGCGGACTGTTGTTTAACCAGCTTGGAGATTTGAAATATCTGACCGTTGGCAACGGTCAGAAAGGGAACGGCGTGGCATGATCAAGTAGCAGTTACGTGGAGTTTTAAATAAGTTCCACGTCTTCAAGATTCTTGACCGTTGTTATCTCCGACTATAAATAGGGACACTGTTGCCTTTTTTTCTTCATTCTCTCAATTCGTCTTTGTGGTAATTTTCTCTCAGAGCAAAAAATCTCTTTCCTTAACCTTTGTTCTTCGTCTTTTACCCTTCAAATTCCCAGCAGACTTACTCATTCTTTTTCTCTTCTTAAAAAACATCCCTCTTTTATTACTGTATCCATGGCTTCTTCCGCCAACACGGACCCTGTTGCCGCTGCTACCTCCTCGGAAGTTACTGCTCTGATCGATTCTTCTACAAATGTGAGGAGTATTCCGGTGGGAGTTGTTACTCGTAAACGTAAAGGAGAGATTGCTACTTCTTCTGAGGGCGGCGCTACTTCTTCTAAGAAAGCTAGGGTTCCCAAACCGAAGAAGGCGCCTCTTCGTACTTTTGCCAAGGTGGAGAAGGTTCCGAGTATCGCTACTCGTGAACATGTGTTAGATTTGTTCACTTCAACCGGGGCTTTTCAAAAGAACATGGTGTTCCAAATTCCGACGAGGGCAGAGAGAGCATGTTATCCTCCTCAGGGTATGTTGACAGTTTACTTTGCCCAAGTAAAATATGGGTGGCGCTCGTTCATGCCACCTTTCTTTTGTGAGGTCTTTAAAACTTGTAATATCAGCCCGAGCCAAATGGTCCCAAATGGGTTTGCCGCCCTCTGTATCTATGTTTTTTGGTGCCAAGTGAAGGGGTTGGAGTGTAAGGTAAATCATTTTCTGTCAATCTTTGATGTGGCGGTGTCGCCCGGGGGGTATCCCTTTTATAATGTTCGTCACCGGGACAGCTCGGGGGATTCCACGAAGAGAATCCTGGGTGCGGCAATTACTTCGCATAGCGTTTGGAAAAATAGGTATTTTTTTGTGAGGCCCGCACAAGGTGAATGGGATATGCCCTTTGATTGGAGAGAGGGCACAACTCCAGTGTATACATTGGACCCGGAGGCAGTTTTATCTCCTATGATCTCTCAGCATAAGTTGATGGAGTCGGAGGATTTTACGATGTTGTTCGAGACATCCGGACTCCAACACGTGGTTTTTACTGATGATGTTGTGGAAAATCCCTTGTCCCTGTCTTCCGATGCGATGAGTCTTTTTCATAAGTTCCTTGCTTTCTTCTCTTATTCCTTTTCTGCTTATAATGGTAAATTGTGCTTATATATGCTGACTTTGGGGTGATGTAGAGGAGGTTATGGCCAATTATTACTTGCAGTCGGGTCCGAGTGACCCTACTCCGAGTGGTATTTCTGATGCGCCAGAGGAGGGCGATCACGAGGAAGAGGAGGTCAATGCTCCCGAGGGTGAGCACATAGCCCCGAGGATGGGAGGAGCTCACGAGGACCACTCTCCTCTGTGCATAGATATGACGGGGGTTATCAGGAGTGCTGTTCCCTTACGCTAGGTAGCTCCTTCTTCATGGGATTTGGCCTTGGTACCAGCTTCTAAGTCCGAGACGGGAGATCTACCCGTTTCTGGATCCGATATAGGAAATTCTCCGAGGGTGTCTGAAGAAGGGGTGTTTCCGAGGGCGACTGAGGAAGAATCTGTTCAGAAGACTATGGAAGTGGTTGATTTATCTTCCGATGACCCTTCCCCTGCTTCTACTGAGCCTACGTCCTCAGAGGTTCCTGAATCTGTTCCTCGTGGTGAGTTCATCTGAGTTTCTAATGGAATTTCTCATGTCTTCACTGTAGATCTTATTCATGTGCTAACGTTTTCCTTCTTGATATAGTGGCTGTGGATAAAGGCAAGGCTCCGATGGTGGAAGAGCCCTCTTTATACGGTAAGTGTTCATTACCCGTCCTCTTTTATTAATAATTTTTTCTAGTTTCATTCTCTTTCTTACCAACATTGATTACCTTTTGTAGAGGAAGATTTTTTGGCCCAATTTAGCGTTCCCGAGCAGGAGGCCTCACGAGGGGGTTCCGAGGACATTCAAGGGGAGTTTGACCCCTCTTCCGAATTCGCTCCTGGGGGAGACTGGCCCATCCGTAGTACTCGCGGTTCTCGGGCCGTGTTTACTAACTCGGAAGTGATGACTCCAGTACCCGGAGCTACTCTTCCGGGGAGCCGTATTCCAGCATCCTCCTCTGTTCCAGTGACTCTTTCTCCGAGAGGTCACACCTTCCAGGCGCCCATTCCTCCTAGTGGACATGAGGGGCAATTCTCATCTCGGACAGTGAGGGAAGCTTATCAGGACATTCTCCAGTTTTTTGCTTCCTCTAGTTCAACACCCGCCGAGGGGTACCAGTTTTTGTATACCAGTCTTAACTGGTTGGGGCTCATGGTAAGTTTCTCCATACTAGTCCTCTGGAGTTATACGATGTATCTGTGTTAACTTTTTTATTATTGATTTCTCCGCAGATTGGAAAGACTCGGGAGGCGGTCACTGCCGTGGAAGAACGTGGTCGGAAGGACATAGAGGAGGTGGAAGTACTCCGAGCGCAATTGGCACCTCTCTTGGTCCGGGACAAAGAGAGTCAGACGAGGGAGGATGTTCTCCTTACTAAAATCTCTGATTACGAGTTCATTCTTCAAGAGGCCGAGAAGGCTAAGGAGGGCCTTCATCACCAATTGTACGCTGCAGAGCCTGCCTACAAGAAGATGGAGGCATCCGAGAAGGCTGCAACAGCTAAGATAGCTCTTCTGGAGAAAGAAAGAGAAGAGTCCGAGAGGGTCTTCACTGCTCGTATCGCTGCTCTTGAGAAGGCAGTGGCAGAAGTTGGTGAGAGGGAGAGGAGTCTCCAGGAGACACTGGGTCAAGTCACCGATAGGGCTGAGTCAGCCGAGGGAAAGTTGGTAAACTTTCTTTCTCCCGAGGATGTGCAGGCTAAGGTTGATGCAGCAGTTCAATTTGCTCAACAAGAAATCTCAAGGCAGCACTCAGAAGTCTCCGAGACGCCTTCTCACGAGCTCTTGACAGGCCACCTTTTGTGGGGTTACTTGGAGTGTGCCAGACTGGCCAAGTCTTTGCTAAGGCCGGACGTTGACTTTTCAAAGTCTTTTGATTTTCGCAAGTTGAAGAAGCCAACTCCCGATGACTGCCATTACTTCGTAGGGAGATTTTGGGGCTTGCTATCCCCTCGGGATTCTCCCGCACCTTCTCCGATACGTTCTGCCAGTAGTCCGAGTCCGAGGGCTAGCGGTTCCGGGGGGTATTTTCTCCAATTTCTCGCCTTGCTCCGCTGGGTACTTACGCCGAGGAGACGACCTCTTCACACCCTTCTACCACGGGGGCATAACTTTTTCCTTGTAATTTTTCACTTCTTATTTTAAATAAATGTCCTTTGTACTCATCACCCTTTCCGAGGGCTCTTCGGCTTAAATAAATAAATATTTTGTCCATTTTTCCCTTCTCTACCTTTTGTTTTTATTGTTAAAATTTTAATTAAGGAGGATAATGATAAACCATATAAGATTGCTGACTAAGCTTATCTCCTAAGTAGGAGGTGTTGCTTTGCATAGTTAAGTAAGGTACGTGTCACATTTAATTAAGAATTTTTTTTACACGTGTCCCTTGCTTTATGCAATATGAATTTAATCCTCTTCTTTTAATCACGAAATAAAGAGTATATATGTATTTAGGCTATATACTAACCTTATGATCATAACTTTATAATCATAACTAGTCTTTGATCTTCTTTCAAGTTTGTCAATAACTGTGAGCACGAGGATAATACTTACCCGAAAAGATGATGCCCCCTTACTATAGAAGAAGTGGTTCAGTTTCATCTTGTGGTTCCTCTCGGGACACCTCTCAGAGTCCTTCTAGGCCATCAAGGGTTCCTCCTATTTCTCGTGAGAATTCCTCTCCGAGGGATAATTTATCCGAAAACCAAGCGACACTTGGTGTTAGTTCCTCTTTGGGAGTATCTTGTAGGCTTTCATCTACAAATTCACGTAGAGTCAATCATATCAGGGAGATATTCATGGGCAGGGAGCCATATCTTTTGGCAGATGAGTCTTCGGAATTTGATTTAATTCCTCTTAATCCGTCCAGATTGATAGGTAGGGGACGTGTAGGATCCACTACGAGTACGGAGTGCGAGAACTCGGTAAGATCTCTTTTTGCCGGTTATAACCTGGATTTCGAAGAATATGACGTAATAGTGCCTTCCTCGGGCCAGAGGGCTTATGCGCCTCCCTCGGGTTATCTAACTGTTTACAACGAACAAATGCGTTGTGGGTTACATACGTTTTTCCACCCCTTTTTCCAAATACTCTTTCGGTACTGGCAGGTATGTCCGAGTCAGTTAACACCAAATTCATATAGTCATTTGGTGGGATATGTCCTGCATTGTGAGCTTTTAAATCTTCGAATGTCTCCTTATCGGGTGGGAACAATATTTGCCCTTCGACCTTGTTCAGAGGGGACTCCCTTTTTTAGCCTGACCTATCGGGACAAGGAAAATATCTTCACTCGTGTATCCAATATCCACTCTTGTAGAGGGGATTGGAGGCGGAGATTTTTCTTTGTCCGTCCGAGAGGTCAATCAGCTAGATCATGGGGGGTGCCCATCCGATGGGGTCTGGGATATATTGCTCCCAACATCGAAACACAAGGCCAGGTGAGGGAGGTATTGCTTCACTCGGGACTTTTTTCTGGTTCCTATGACATGTCTGGGCTGCTGGATTTCCCCGAGGCCATGATTTTGGCGGGTTTGCAAGAGGGGGTGGAGGGGTGTACCCCTACTTCTCGTCCTCTTCACAGTAACTTTTATTTTCGTAAGTTTTATTGATCACCCTTCACCT
Organism: Linaria vulgaris; assembly: GCA_948329865.1. Taxonomy (NCBI): domain Eukaryota; kingdom Viridiplantae; phylum Streptophyta; class Magnoliopsida; order Lamiales; family Plantaginaceae; genus Linaria; species Linaria vulgaris. The sequence goes on from OX415253.1 coordinate 84,897,029, forward strand.
ATTTAACTTGTAAATTCTCTGGGTGTCCTCAGACTGTTTACCTACTGATGTTTTTTACAGGCGCAGAGATGGGAGCGTTTTCCCTCGGGTCTTCTGATGATGTTTTTCTGGGGCGGGCCTTGCATGGTAGTCCCGGACCGTTGGAAACTGGTGGTTCTGATTCGCTCGTAGAGGAAGCGATAGTTGATATTTCTTCGGAGGAGGGATTAGAGGCATCGCCTATAGCAGCGCCCCCAGTAAACTTGATAATTCCCCTCGGAGAGCCAGATCTGATAGCGGTTTCCTCCCAAACAGACTCCCACATAACTCCAGTGGTGTCACAACATTTTCCCCGCAATTCTGCTGTGGTGAATGTGTTAGAGGAGTATCTTCTCTTCCCCAATACGGAGGACTTGTCGCCCTTTGAGGGTGTACCTGATCGTGTTCCCGCACCGCCACCCGAGGGGAATCCCTCCTTAGGGAGACCTTTTCCCCTCGAGGATAGTCAGGATGTTTCTCCTCTCGGATCAGCTGTGGGGTTTTGTCGAAACTTTCTCAGTGGTTTATTGAACGTGACAGATTGCGGGATGATGAAAACTCTTCCGATATCCGTTCTTCAGGACTTAGCTTGTAAAGACCTGTGTGAGGTATTTTATTTATTTTATCTATTCTATTTACTACTAACCTGTCACCAATGTCTGATGGAGTCTGCTTTGTTCTTCGGTCAGATTTACATGGTGCTGGATGCCCTCGGATCTGGCGGAAGTTCTTCTTCGGATCCTGGTTTGTATATCGTCGTCGGGACGAATTAGAGCAAGGTCTCTTAGAGGCTCAAACGAAGATAGCTCAATTGAAGGAAGTTCATGAGTCCACCCAGGAAATCCACAACAATGTGTTGCAATCCGAGAGGGATAAAGCGTGGGACTTAGAATGCCGACTGGTGCTAAAAAGAGCTCGTGTATTGAATTTAGAGAGGAGAATAGGAGAGTTGCATGACCAAATGAGGTACTCGGAAGAGCAATTGACGCAGGCCCTGAAGGAGAGAGATGCCCTAAATCAACAAATACTATGGGCTACTCGTACCCAAGCAGTGGCATTGGTTATGGCCCGCGTCCAAGCAGTGCTGGAAGTGGTGGGTCCTTCTAGCTTTCGTGAGTCTCTTCAAGATGATATGCGTGATTTGGTCCATATAGGCTATCAATTGTGTCGAGATGCTGTACAGTCTTTGCCAGAGTTTCCCCTAGGATTGCTAATTCCAACACTTAACATCCGTCAAGTTTTTGAGGAGTTTCCCTCTTCACCTATTAGGGATCCTTCAGTTCCGACGGTGTTTGTTGATGATCCCGTTTCCCTTTCCGAGGAGCAGCGCCGACGACTTATTCGAGAAGGAAAGCGCTCTATGGGAGGGGTTTAACTCGTGTAGGGATATTATGCAGTTTAGTTCATAGTATTAGGGATCCTTCAGTTCCGACGGTGTTTGTTGATGATCCCGTTTCCCTTTCCGAGGAGCAGCGCCGACGACTTATTCGAGAAGGAAAGCGCCCTATGGGAGGGGTTTAACTCGTGTAGGGATATTATGCAGTTTAGTTCATAGTACGAGGGGCTTTTTGTTGGGTTGCTAAGATGACTCATATGTAGAGTTATCCTTTTGTCAAGCAACTCTATTTTCTTTTGTAATAAAACCCTTCGTATATGAATAACTTTTCTTATTCAAGCATGACTATAACATTAAGCATAATACTTTCTAAGGTTGATTGAGTTCCAGGTATTACGAAGCACTACTTCCTCGGAATCAGCAAGACGATAGGTTGCCGGCCCTACAATTTCCACTATCTTATAGGGTCATTCCCATCGTGGATCTAGTTTGCCTACATTCTTGGAAGCCCATACTCGTTTCATCACTAGATCTCCAACTTGAAAGGTTTTGGGCTTTACCTTGGCATTGTAATATCGCGACATCCGAGCCTTATACTCTTCCACTCGGAGGGCTACTCGGGCTCTCTTCTCCTCGAGCAAATCAAGGGCGAGGGCCAGATTCGAGCTGTTAGTTACTTCCTCTTATTCCTTAACTCGCCAACTTTCTATTGAGACCTCCGAGGGCAGGACAGCTTCACATCCGTAGGATAGACTGAAAGGAGTTTCGCCCGTAGCGGTGCTTGGCGTGGTCCGATAGGCCCATAGTATACCGGGTATTTCCTCAACCCACTTGGCTTTATGCCAATCAAGTCGGGCTTTCATGTTTTTCAAAAGGGTTCTGTTGGTCCTTTCAACTTGACCGTTTGCTTGAGGGTATCCCACCGAAGCAAAACAGTGTTTTATTTCCCAATGATCGCACCATTTTTGTAACCCTTGGTCCGTAAATTGCAGACCATTGTCACTTACCAAGCTCCGAGGGACACCAAAGTGACAGATGATATTTCTCCAGAGAAAATTGATAACAGCGCCTGCGGTTATCCTAGCCAGGGGTTCCGCTTCCACCCACTTGGTGAAATAGTCAATAGCTACCAGTAGAAATTTCTTTTGACCGGAATCAGGAATGAGAGGTCCAAGTATGTCAATGCCCCATTTGGAAAACGGGCAATGATTAAGATGGGGTTCCCACGGGGCCGCTGGTTGGTGAATCCGAGGGGCGTAGGCTTGGCACGGTTTACACCTTTCGGCATGGATTTTACTTTCTTTAGACATCGTGGGCCAGTAGTAGCCTTGCCGAATCAAGCGTCCGACCATGCTTTCGCCGCTAGTATGGCTCCCGCATGTCCCCTCGTGAGTTTCTGCTAAAGCCAGTTGGGCTTCTTCTTCATTAAGGCATCGAGCATGAGGACACGAGTACGTCCTTCGGAAAAGTATTCCATCTTTAAGAAAATACCGAATGGTTTTTCTGAACATCATCCGCTGGATATTCTTATCCGAGGAGTATCCCTCAGGATCTTGTAAATAGGCCTTGATAGGAGTCACCAACTGGATGAGGGATCTGAGATGGCATTTACCTCTTTGCTTTCCTTTTTTTCAGACTCGTTAACATGAAGTAGGGTAATCCTCCGAGTGTGTACGGCGGCTGTTTGAGTGGCCATTTTGGATAAGGCATCCGCCTCTTGGTTTTCTTTTCGGGGAATCTGAACTATATCATATTCCACGAACCACTCAGACCTGTGACGGACCACTCGGAGGTACTCTTGCATTCTTTCTTCTTTGGCTTCGTAGGATCCTTTGACTTGCTGGACAATCAACTGAGAATCACTATGGAGGAGTATTCTTTTCATTCCTCCTTCCTTTGCTAGCCTCATACCGATAAGGAGAGCTTCATACTCAGCTTCATTATTAGAGAGGGGATAATCTATTCTGATTGCAAAATGAAGCCTTTCATCCTCCCCTTCTTGGTTTACGAAAACTATTCCCCCCCCGTGTGGGCTCACCGAGGACCCATCTACATAGGCGTACCACAATGGTTCTTTCCCCTCGGATCCGATGCCCGTGAGTTCCATTACGAAGTCCGCCAGGACTTGCGCCTTCATGGAGGGTCTCGGAGCATAAGAAATGTCATACTCGGTGAGTTCCACGGCCCATTTTATTAACCTCCCCGATGATTCGGGTTTATTAGGAATGGTCCTTAGGGGGTACTTCGTTAGCACTGTGATTGGATGGGAAAGGAAGTAGGGGCGCAGCTTGCGGGCCGTAGTAACCAATGATAGGACAAGTTTTTCTATTAGGGTATACCTGGTCTCGGCTCCGAGGAGGGTTTTGCTGACATAATATACCGGACGATGTTCTCCATCTTGCTCCTTGACCAACACGACACTAATAGCCTCTTCTCCAACCGATAAATATAGAAATAACTTCTCCTGAGGTAAAGGTTTTACCAGCAAGGGTGGTTGCAACATGTACTTTTTCAGTTCTCCGAGGGCTTCCTCGCACTGGGGGGTCCATTGAAATTCTTTGACATTTTGAAGTATTTTGAAGAAGGGAAGTCCTTTCTCCGCTGACTTAGAGACGAAACGACTCAGTGATGCCATTCTACTAGTCAGTTTTTGAACGTCTTTTACTGTCTTCGGGGTAGGTAACCCAATGATGGCCTCTGCTTTCTCGGGGTTACTTCTATTCCCTTCTCCGTAACCATAAACCCCAAAAATTTACCTCCTCAGATGCCAAAAGAACATTTCCTAGGGTTAACTTTCATGCCAAAGTTATCCATAATGACCAATGGTTTCGTAAGTCTTCGAGATGCTCCTCAGCAGTGTTACTTTTGACTGCCGTGTCGTCCACATAAACTTCCACTGATTTTCCAATAAGTCCGGCGAACATAAGACTTACTAACCTTTGGTAGGTAGCGCCAGCGTTTTTTAGCCCGAAGGGCATGACTAGGTAACAAAATGTGCCTGCATCCGTAATGAAGCTGGTTTTATCATGATCTACCGCCGCCATTGGGATTTGATTGTATCCCTGGTCTCCATCTAAGGTTCACAATAGTGCACATCCAGCGGTTGAATCAACTAACTGATCTATGCTCGGTAAAGGATAACAGTCCTTCGGGCATGCTTCATTAAGATTAGTAAAGTCCACGCACATCCGCCATCTCCCTCCATGCTTGGGGACAAATACGACATTAGCTAACCACTCGGGATAGATAACTTCCCGAATTTGCTTCAAGTTGAGAAGGCGTTGTATTTCCGAGCGAATAATTTTATTACGCTCGGGTCCTATTTTCCTTTTCTTTTGTTGAACAGGTTTAGCTCCGGGCTTTACATTAAGAAAATGCTGGCATACCTTGTTGCTAATTCTCCCGAGCGGTCCTCCTTCCCATGCAAAGAGATGGTGGAATTGCTTGAGGAGGGAAATCAGTTGAGCCTCTATTGTTGATGTCATGTGAGTACCCATTTTGATCACCTTCTCAGGGCTTCCTTCCACCAATTCTACCATCTTTAATTCTTCCACAGGTTGAACTCGTGTTTCTTCGGTTTTGCGCTTTTTATTGTTTCCGAGGGAAAGCTCGTCCTCTTCCGAGGGGATGGCATTCATGCAACATTCCCTGGCTTTAGATTGGCTTCCTCGGACCTCTCCGATTCCCGAGGGGGTAGGGAATTTCACCTTAAGATGCAAGGTAGAAGGGATAGCTTCAAAGGCTCGAATGGATGGTCTTCCACAAATGGCATTATATGTCCTTGAAGAAGCCTCCACTACCCAGAATTTGATGGGCTCCGTTCTCCGAAGGGCTCCCTTTCCCCATGACATTGGAAGAGTCACAGTTCCGAGGGTGTGACACGTTTCCCCAGAGAATCCTACCAAGGGAACTTCAGCGGTTTCCAATTTTTCTTGCTTCAACCCCATAGCAAGGTAAGTAGGCAAAAAGAGTACATCCACAGAGCTGCCTGTGTCTATTAGGATCCGTTGGGTTTCATACCCGTAGACAACGGCTGAAATAACTAACGGGTCTTCGTGGGGGTATATTATACCTGTGAGGTCTGCGGGTCCAAAGGTAATGTTAGGCAGCTTTGACTCTTGGACCGAGCAAACTGGGAATCCTTGCTCTACTCGTCTGGCTTCTTTCAAGTATTTCTTCTTTTTACTTTGGGGTGTCATTGAAATTTCACCTCCTTCAATCATGTTGATGGTTCGTCCTGATGGAGGATTGTTTTTATATGAGTCGGGTGGAGGAGGCAAGCTCTGGTACCCCATGGTCCGTTCTCGGGAGTTTTGCCGATGGTCTTTGGTTCTCTCTTGGGGTCGTGGTCGTCCAACTATCCTTTCCCGTGACCTCCGACTAAGGGTCCTTTCTCGTGACCTCCGACCGGGCGTCCTTTCCTCTTCTTCTTCCTCTTCTTCTCTTCGTGACCTCTTCCATAAGTTTGTCTTGGGCTCCCCGAGATTATTTTCCTTGAGGTAATTCTTCAAGTATCCTATTTCTAGAAGACGAAGCACTTCCCTACGAAGGGTGGTACATTCTTCAGTGGTGTGTCCGTATGTTTTATGGTATTTGCAGTATTTCCCTGTGTCCTTATCTCGGTTAGGAAATTTAACCGGTACGGGCCAGTGAAATTCATTGTTACCTCTCATTATATTGAGCACTTCCGGGGGAGTGATAGTCATAGGAGGTAAGGGCACGGGTCGGAGAAATTTCTTAACCACCCCGCCCTCGTCTTTACGCGGAGGAGGTTTTCCCTCTTTACCCTTTTCCTTAGTCTTTACTTCTCTTTCTGCGCGTTCTAAGTGCTTGTTATCCTCCTGATCCATTTGCTTCTTCTTTCCTTCCGCCTCTTCCATCAAAATGTAGACTTCTGCTTTTTGCATAAGTTCATTCATGTCCGTGACAAGATTGCCCATAAGGTATCTGAAGATATCTCCCGTTCAAAGTCCTTGAGTCAATATGTCCGCCATGATGGTCGGACTAATGTTGGGAACATCTAGTGCTTCATCCGTGAAACGCTTTATATACCCTCGTAGGGGGTTCATCATTTTTCTGTTTAACGGTGAATAGATGTGTGGCGGACTTGGGGTACCTTCGATTACAAGCAAACTGTCGTACAAACAAATGAGCTAATCGGTCAAAGCTTGTAATGGAACTAGGTGGAAGATGAGTAAACCATGCCTGAGCCCGTCCTCCGAGGGTGACAGGAAACACGCGGCATAACACATGGTCAGGTGCAGAAGATAGGTCCATTCCGACCAGATATTGATGGATATGGTCTTGTGGATCCCTCCCATCAGCTTCTCCGGTATATAGCGGGATGTTGATGGGTCGCATCCCCGAGGGGATAGAGGCTAAAGCAATTTCGGGTATAAAAGGAGAGGTCTTGAATGTGGGATCCTCCTCGGGGGCCATGGTTTTCTTGAGATCACCCAATTCTTTTCGTAAGTCGTCCATCATTCCCCACAAGGAGTGTTCAACATCTCCTTGATACTCCGAGGGGTGGAGAATTTCCCCCCGACCCCTTTCTGGGGTCCTTTCAGAATAAACATACCTTCGGGGCATTTGTCGGGGTTCTTGATGCCAAGGGATTGAGTTTGAGTTCCGCACCGCCTGAGGGGTATCCCTCTCCGACGGGAAATTTCTGTCCTCGGGGGATATTGAGGACATGTTTCCGAGAGGTTCCCTCCTCCGGGGTGCCCATGTGGCATCTACAAGTCTTTCGTAGACAGACCGGGGAATATTAATAAAATCTCTCGTACCTGATTCATAATTGGACAAAGTTTCTTCTGAGTCGCTGTAATGGATTGGAAGGTTTTCACTTTCGAAGAGATCATCCATCTCAGCCGATGTTTGCTGAATTCTCTCGAAGACAGATATTATGGCGTTCCCACAGACGGCCCCACTTTGTTAACGGGTTTGGAATTATTCCCTATTTAACGGAAGATATTTGTATTGGGTCGGAACGCTCTGTCCGTGATTCAGAAACAATCGTGGATGGAAATGACTGGAAAATAACCAGAAATACAAGAAAATTTCCTTCCTTTATTCACTGAACTTTTTCCTCCTCTTATCTTTGTGTATTTGTGGTAAGTTGTACTAAGTTAGACTTAGTTGAGTTGAATTGATTTTCTTCTGGTGATCACCTCCCTTTATATAGACTTTGTGAGGGACATGTGTCATCATGCATGTATTTGGTAATGACATGTGTCATTGTGTTGATATAGGTGTACAAAATTTAAGATAAGGTTTATCCTTAATCTACTAGATGCTGACGAGGCCGGTCTTTTCGTCTTCTGATGGATCCGAGGGTCTCCGCGGGACTACTTTTTCTAATGCTATTTTCCGAGGGGCTCTGAGTAATTAGGGCGTTCTTCAAGTGATATTATTGCTTTATCAGGGGTTGATTCGGAAGTATGGGCTATTGTAGACGCGCTCCGAGGAGTTTCATTTTATCTTTAAGGTTTGGATTTCATCTCCGATGACCTGATGGGGTCTCTGAGGGCGTAGTAGGATCTCCGAGGGCTCACTTTTGCTCTTCTTGAAGTGGTATTTTCTCGTCTAAGTGCTCGGAATGTATCATCCAGGTGCTCTTCTATTCACTTCGGGTTTTTCTTTCTGAGAGTAGGTCCTCGGATGATGGTCCGAGTGCAGCTTTCCTCGAGGAGTGTTCAACAAGGAAGTTTTCTTGTAAGTTCATGGGACTCGGGGTCCGTTGTGGTCCCTCTTGTCGCATTGGTGGATATCGGAGTCGCACGGATCCATCGGGGTTTGCTCTTTTTCCGATGCCGCGTTGATATCTATTTTTTACTCACCATTTGACTTTCCAAGGGACGCTTAAGTTCCTCCTTGTGTGCTCTTCTATGCTTGTTAGGTCAATGACCGAGAAGTAGGGCAACATCCGATGGGGTCTCCTTATTAGGGGTGGGTACATCTCATCGGAAGTACTCGTGACAATTGTATTGTCCATGTATTGTTTTTTCCGAGTAGGATTAATCTTCTTTGCTTCCCTTTTTTTATTTTTATGGTTAACACGTATTGAACGATGGATATTTCTTTTTACATAATTTAGTTAATTTTTTTACATATACTCTTCTTTAATTACGTAAATCTTTAGTAGCCTGGGGTAAAACAAATTCCTGGTTCGCCCCTGTTAGAAGGAGATATTATTGCTGAGTTAAAAATTTGTTTTGTCCTTTAATTTGGCTACCTCACCAAATTGGTGCCTTATTTAGTCACCTCGCCAAATTGGTCCCATAATTTGGTAATTAGCCCCTTTTTGGGCAAAAATCTCAAAAAATCCCAAAGAAAATTGATGTGGCTACTGGTTGACCCATTTTGACCAAAGAAATTAATTTCATTTTTTTTACACATGGAAATTTCAACTAAGCCCCCCGCCCCCCCCCCCCCAAAAATATGAATCCTCCTCATGTTATAAATCAGGAGCACTCCCATACTTCTTCATCAACTCCATCATCTTCCCCACATTCCCAACTTCTCTACACCCCTTCGTATCCACCGCCAGCACTGAGTGTTATACGTGTACCAAATCCGACACCAACCCATACTTCCTCCGAAAATCCTCGAACACCTGCTTCATCTCCCCGTAATCCCCCGCCAAAACACAGGCAAATAACAACGAATTCAGCGTTTTCACATTCTGATCAACTCCCAATGTCTCAGGCATTCTGTCGAACCGCTTGACTGCATCCTTCACCAGCCCGGCCTGACCATACATGATTCGTGAACGTGGTCTGATCCCTTCGAAGTAGTTTGATTCTTTGAGTTTGGTGATGGCTTTTGAGCAGGTGATGCGATCTAGGTGGGTGACCGGAGTTAGGGTGGCGACGCGACATATGTCGAGGATTCGTTTGGGGTTCTTCTCGAATTTGAGGAGAGAGAGGGTGGCGTGACGTTTCCTTGGAGGAGAGTGGGGTTTTGGAGTCCGGGTTGAGGATTGAGGTGGCGGTGGAGAATTGACGGTGGAGGGGGAGGGATCCAAGCTTGGTGCGGAGTGCCATTGATTTTGATATTATGGTTTTGGTGGAGAAGAAAGGTGTATGGTAGTATATGTCGACAGACTAACCCGCAATATTATATTGGGGGATAGTGGCTGGCCTTTGGATAGTGGTTGGCCTTTGGAAGGGTTGGCTTTTGGAAGAAAAGTGCACGACACTTTCCTTTGCTTCAATTCCTCCCTATAAATAGGGGTGTGGATTGTGAAGGAAATTCATCCCAAAATTTAGAGTGATTTAGCATATAATTCTCTTGTTCCCTCTTGTAATATTATATATATTTGTGCGAGCTTTATTCGGGGAGTGTTGCGGTATAAATGCTCTGTGGGGATCGGTTGGGTTGAGCGAGAAATTGTGTAGTTGTAACAATTTTCTACATAGTGTATTTTCGTTCGGGCCCCGTGGTTTTTTTCTCCGGTTTAAGAGTTTCCACGTAAAATCCTTGTGTTGTTACTATCGTCATATTTTATTCGTATTTGCTTTTGTATATCCACGATGGGCGAATCCGGGTGCGTATTTGTCGACTCAAATACCTAGCAAGTGGTATCAGAGCCCGTGTACTATTGGAGGCGGAGCTTTTATTGGGGTGGAGTTATGGTGTGATAGTAGTGTGAATACGCGCTGATAAAGGTGGTTATGTCAAAGGTAATTGGTTATTAAGCGGGACCGCTGTGACCCCCCCAATTACCTAGGAACCTTTTCTGGAAAGACGAGCTATCTCTTTTCGGGGGTTTACTTTGTGCTATTCGGATCTACTTGAAATTTACCAAGGCTCACTGGTGCAATGTCAAGAAGTAAGGGTACGAGTGCAGTAAGATTTGACGTTGAAAAATTTGACAGAAAAATCAACTTTGGCTTGTGGCAAGTTCAAGTCAGGGATGTGTTGATTCAGTCAGGGTTACACAAGGCTTTAAAAGGAAGGATCGCTAAAGGTAGCGGCACTACTAGCACGAGTTCTGAAGCAGCTGGTATAAAAGCTGTGGTGGACGATGATGATTGAGAGGATCTAGATTTGCGAGCTGCGAGCGCAATTCGTCTGTGTCTGGCCAAAAACGTTCTTGCGAACGTGCATGGAATTTCTTCGGCTAAGAGACTCTGGGAAAAATTAGAGGAGTTGTACCAGGCGAAAGGCGTGTCGAATCGCGTGTACCTACAAGAGCAGTTTCACACACTGCGAATGGCTGAGGGTGCGAGTATCTCAGATCATCTGAGTGTTCTGAACGGGATTGTTGCTGAGCTTGAATCCATTGGAGTTGCAATGGATGAGGAGGATCAGGCCTTGAGACTCATATGGTCTCTTCCACGGTCGTATGAGCACATGAAACCGATATTGATTCATGGAAAAGAGAAGATCAATCTCTCTGAAGTTACGGGCAAGCTTCTGTCTGAAGAGAGGAGGCTTAGCGGGGGTAATGATTCGCATGAAAATACTATAATGGTGACTTACGGTGGCAAGAAGACGAACTCTGGGAGGAAAGTGTGTTGGCGGTGCGGACAAACTGGTCACTTTAAAAAAAATTGTCCGACAAGGGGAGCCGGTTCGGCAAATGGCTCCGAGGCAGGAAACAGAAACACTGGAAGCGAAACTAACATTGTTTATGGAAGTGACTCTCCTGTCATACCGTAAGGGACATGCTCGTCGTGACGGCAGAGGACCCGAAAAGTTGCCATGAGACAGGACGTTAATGTTAGTGGGTCCAGTTTGCACACGGGCATTGCTTTTGGCGTTAATGCAAGGTGTGTGGTATATTCATGTCGGCGGACTGATGACTTCCGGAGGAGCCAAAAGGGGAAGTTGCACCATTCTATCAGCATGTTAATGTTCGACATGGGCCGAAAAGGGAAATTCTCGGAATTAGTTTATTCTGAGTGGTTATGCTTTATGGTGGAGCATGGTACTTTTAAAAGTACGACTACGGTTGCAATGATAGCGGGAGCTATGGAGATCTTCGGAGGCAGAATGGATATGCGATTGCCCAAGCCTGGAATGAAGATGGTTTTGAAGACGTGATTAGTCACTAGTAATCACATCTTCAAGGTGGAGATTGTCGGAAGACTAACCCCCAATATTATATTGGGGGATAGTGGTTGGCCTTTGGAAGGGTGACATTTGGAAGGGTTGGCTTTTGGAAGGAAAGTGCACGACACTTTCCTTTGCTTCAATTCCTCTCTATAAATAGGGGTGTGGATTGTGAAGGAAATTCATCCCAAAATTTAGAGTGCTTTAGCATATAATTCTCTTGTTCCCTCTTGTAATATTATATATATTTGTGCGAGGTTTATTCGGGGAGTGTTGCAGTATAAATTAAGGCTCTGTGGGGATCGGTTAGGTTGAGCGAGAAATTGTGTAGTTGTAACAATTTTCTACATAGTGTATTTTCGTTCGGGCCTGTGGTTTTTTTCTCCGGTTTAGGAGTTTCCACGTAAAATCTTTGTGTTGTTACTATCGTCATATTTTATTCGTATTTACTTCGTATATCCACGATGGGCAAATCGTGGGGGTGGTGCGTATTTGTCGACTCAAATACCTAACAGTATAGTGGTATTTGTTGTAGGGGAATTGTATGGTAGCATTTTTTTTTTGGTTTTTTTGCTTAGTTGGAATTTCCAGGTGTTAAAAAAAGAATAAAAAATTATTTTGTATGGTGGAGGACAGTCAACCGGTAGACACATCAGCAATTTCCGGTATTTTTTAAAAATTTGACGGAGAGGGGATTAAATTACCAAGTTAGGGGACCAAGTTGGCGGGTGACTAAATAAGGGACCAATTTGATGAAGTAGCCAAATTAAAGGACAAAACAAATTTTTAACCCTATTATTGCTATGATGTTATAACATATAATCAATCATGGATAACGGGTTAGTTAAAAGGAGATATTATTGCTACTGAAAGAGGATACTTAAAATTAGGAACATATAATCAATCATGTGTAACAGGTTAGTTAGTTCACATATATATCAATTGTGTGATTCCTTAACTTCAGTAACATCTCATCATGAAACTGAATTGCAATTTCCGAAAGCACCCTCATAATCCAAATTTCATTAAAATGGTAAAAGAAAATCTAAGTAAATACACAAGAGAACTTAATTGTATTTACATGTAAATCGATATATTAATGCAAGAGTACTATATGATCCATCAGTATCTATGGATCGAGGCGACTGTTGACGAATGCATGCATACAATATGTTCTCTACTTATTTAGAGTTTCACAAATAATATACTATACTCACGACGAGCTTATTCTATGTGATTATGACGTTAATCATATAACTGGAATAGGAATAGACGATTCGCATTATTGTTATTGCTGTAGAGGCAAGGGTGTTGAGTGTGAAAACCTTCTGCCTGGATAAAATTCCGAGCTTGAAATACGAGTTCCCTATTGTTCATAGCGCCAGCGGCAGTGATCACTCTAAGAACATGGAGCAAAGCAGAGGTGAAAACTCCATGCGATTTACCATCAAACCTTCGCTCTCCAGAATACTCATTTGATTGGCACCCACTGAGGAGAATCCCGAGGTCTGGATGCAAAGGCGGCCCGTGAGGTATGTTGCTGCGGAATACTAAACTGGCTTCTGAACCAAATCTCCGGGTGAACTGTGTCGTATTTTGTAGTGAAAGTTGCTGCAGAACAACTTCAAATGGGATCATCCTAGGTCGCACAACGGCAGGAGAAGCCCTATTCCTTGGGGGATGGTGCGGACCAATTTGCTCCTGTTCCTTATCGATTAAACCCCCGCTGTGGCATGAGTCCGATATGATGACGAATCGTACTCCGTTTGGGGCTCCATCAAGGATCTTCCGGAAGTCAATAGCTAATAGCAGAAAAAACTAAGTAATTAATAGCAGAAATGCAGAGTATGCCCTATAATTATTGTAAAGTGTCACTTTCATCCTGTAACTCTTCAAGCCGGAAAACTAGGACAATTTCCAAAAATTAATCAACTAATGAGTCTATAGCAATACATGACATTATCGGTGCATGCAGTACTTACAAGTGATGAGATTGAAGTCGGAGGCTACAATGGCTTGTTCATCTCTACCAGTTGATGACTCGTATGATGGAACTATTGTTCCGTGCCCTGCAAAGTAGAGTAAAACCACATCGTTGTATCGGGCAAAAGAGAAAAGGCGGTTCAGAACTGCCTTTATATTGGTAGCAGTGGGGAGGTTCCTACTGCCTGGGTTGTCAGTCATCAACACAACTTTGTTTCTGTCCCATTGCATCCGGTCCATCAGTACCTCATTGTACACACTCATAGCATCATTGATGCATCCTTGAAGTGCAGAACTAGTGTACTGGTAGTTGCATCCCACCACAAGAGCATACTTTTGGGCCATGTTAAATATCAATTCTTGATATATAAGTATTATATAATTGATGATTATATTGGTGAGCGGTCGAGGAAATGCCACTGCCGCTATTTATACTGATGAAAAGCTCTACATATATGCACTGTGTTTCATTAATTAACAATATATATTACAATTTGTTGACTTCCACTACACCCCGGCCATTGTTGTCATGCATGCTGTTATATTGTCTTTGAAGCAACTTGGAAACTTGTCGGAAAATACAAATTAAATTAAGATATTTAGAAAACTAACAGGTAATTGCTCCCCGGTTACGATTGAAGTACGATGTTTTATATTTTAATTCATATTATAATATGATAATTGCCAGCACGCACTTGACTAGTTATCAATGGTCATCGATCATTAAGAAGCGAGGTTCAGTGCTCCTCTAAGCACTCTAAAACTTTTTGAGTTTTCAATCTCAACACAAATTAAGCTAAAGACCGGCCACTTGCTAATCTTATATTGCACGCAGTCACACGCTTATATATAGTACATACGTTAGCAACGTACGGGACCTTAATTGCAAGTTGTTTCAACAACCAAAAAAAAAAAAACTAAAGCAGGTCAAGTCTTTAATTATAAAGAATGATATTTCTTCCAATATATATACATATATATATATATATACTCATATATATGTCGTACATGCGAAATTAATTTAGTTCTAGTTCACATGATGAAGGTTGTCTTTGATGACAACTAATCTGCCATTAGCTAGTAAAAAATTATCTGCACTATATCATCATTATCATGCGTGCATACTCGACCAAAACAATTAGTGAATAGTACTTTAATTCACGGGGCAATGTGAACCAACGATCTAGAACGCTTGACGAGTCAACTAATGTAAAATTATAGGACGAGTTATTAAAAATGCCCGTTAAGTTTTTCTTTTTTATAAAAGTGCCCAAAGGAATTCCGGGCTTTAAAAACGTCTTGTAATTATGCATATTCTTTTGTCAAAAATGCCCAATGGCTCGATCTCAACGGTTTCATCATCACGATTCTCAGTTTCCTAATCATTTTCCTCAGAACCATCGTTTTCTTCTTCACCACTTCATCTGCATTCTAAACCTCTCTGTGCTCCTTCTCTTTCGCATTCTCCTCATCACCTTGCAATTAACGAGCATCATCAACATCTCTTTTTCTTTATTTGCACTAGCGGCAAAACATTGTTCCCCCGTAATGCAAACTATCGAACTAAACGTTGGAATAACATTTCCATCTATCAATGTTGTCATAACATCAAACTTTATCAATGTTAACTTAACATTGAATCCAGGGTGTTCTTCTAACATTGACGTTTATCAATGTTGTCTTAACATTGAGACCAGAATGTACTTGCACAAGAGTTCATAGAAACCAGCAAAAAAACCACTATTATCACCCACATTAGTCTCTCTAGCAACTAAAGTGTTCTCCCTTAAATCAAATCATTCTTCTCGATAAAAATTTCCCCAACCACCGTCTCCTCAATCGTGTTTGAATTACCAACAGCAATCACACCATGTTCTTCGATTTGAACTTATTTTGTCTCAGTAACAATGTCTAGTATGAGGAAAAATAACCCATTGGCAGTTGCCAAAACGAAGAAAAAGATCAAAAAAAAAAAAAATGGAACCACCACCTGCTGCTACAAATAAAGAGGTAGTAGTTCTATATTTTGTTAATTTTCCATTCCATCACATAGTTGTGGATCTCTAATTATAATGGTTTATCATTTGTAGAGTGCTGGCAATGCTGCTGTTGGAAGTGATGTTGTGGTTAGTTCACAATGGTCTCAATCTGGACAATGGTCTCAATTTGGACTATCAAGGTCAAATCCAGAAATAAGACAAAAGAAGCTGCACATTTTGTAGTATAACTCCATTACACTGCTATATTGCATGCAGTGTAGGGTAATGTAAGGTGAATTGTAGATAATTTTATTTTGATTTGATGTTTAGATGACTAGAAAGTAGACACTGCACTTGCAGTTGCATCTGGCACAACAAATTTAGAAGGCACTGCAAGCAACATGCCTACTAGTGCTCCAGAATAGCCTACTAAGGATAAGGAAAAGAATAAGGTTTGTGAGGAACCTAGTGGATTGAGCCAGAGTGTGAGCCAGACAATTGAGCCATTGACATATCAAAGACCTGTTACAAGAAAGCCAGAGTACACTTGAGAAATATTTGAGAGTTGAGGAAATAACGACAAGTGAGAAAAGAAAGAAGATGTTGTTATCTACAACAACTACACGTACATCATTTGGGACTAGTGAGGATCCTATTTTACTGCTAATTGAGCATACAAGTAAGCAATTTAAGCCACCAAAAAAGACAGTTGGTGTTTCAAATACGAAAATTTAGAGCATGGAGACTGGGACTGTAGAGGATGCTTCTTTTAGATGCCATGTAGATTTAATGGTTATTTTGGTGAAATATTAAGGTCAATTGTAGCTTGGATTTGTAAATCATCATTGAGATTATATCCCGTATTTTGTCTATGGTAGAATCTGCTACCCAAATATTTTGGTTAGGAATTAATAATTAGGAATCTTGCTAAAATATTACCTTTTGGTTGTTGAACATGAATATAAAGCTATGATATGTTTAGAATTTGCTACCATTGAGTATGATAGGATGTTATGTCATTTTGGCATATTGTTTATGTGATTGTAAATGTATGGACTGGGATCGGTACTCTTTTTGATTCACACACTGTGTTGTGACGAATGTTGTGCCAACACCGATTGTATTCGATGTTGTCCCAACACTCGTAGTTGAGAAAAATGCAGTGGAATAATGAACACAGAGTATTATTTTTAAGCAGGTTATACGAATATAACCTGCCAAGCCTTATGGCCAGATAATCGCTAAATATGAATCTAATGATCTTACAAAACTCAACTGAGTAAGGAACTCAATCCTAACACTAACTAATCTATAAGCTATGGAGTTTATACCTTAGTTAGATATAACTCAGCAAAAACAAAACTAACAACTATTACAAGAATTCTTCTAATCACTCAAAACTAATTCTAGTCTCGTTATTAATCTTGATGTCGAACACGCCTTCTTATAGGATTTGATCGTCCTTCTTCATAGACGTGATAAACACAAGTTGTGATTGCTCTCTTCTTCTTTGGATAATTTCGAAATCTCTTTTGAATTTATCTTTAGGAGATCTTCTGATATTATCTTCAATTCTCTTCGGCTTATCTTATTTCCTTAGGCATAGATCCACACGATCCTTAGAATCCTTGATATCCTGAAACATATCACAGATAACTACAACTTGTGGAACTAGGTGAGTTTAAGAATAAAGGCAAAATAAAATATCATACTTTAAATAATTCAGATAGTGCAGTGTTGAGTTTAGTGTTGTGCCAACACTAGTTGCCCGAATGTTGGACTAACACTTCACGACAACACTTACACTTTCAATCTTCTCCTTTTTGCCTTTCTTCACAAAACTCTACATGAAACCAATTTTGTTTAAGTGCGTGTATTTCAGAACATATGGTAACAATATTTATTCTAATTTGGTCCCCTTAAACTATGAATGATGAACTGCACTGTTGAGCCAACACATATGATAGCTGTGTTGACCCAACATTCTCATATGTCATTTCAACACCTACAGTTAGATCAGCAGAACAAACCTAAGAAAACTAGAATAATGGAAAATGTGTAGAGTAACATTCAGTTACAGACCCATCAGAAACATAACAGTGAACATGCTCTATGTGCCAAAAACAAAAATTGTTCAGACTATTTAACAAAGTACAATAAACAAAATATTTGGTGGCATAATATGAGCCACCTTTCTTTTGCATGGTTCATGTGCCACCACTTTAGTGTGTGTGCATGTGCTTCTACGAGGTTGAACTCCCCCTACATCAGATGCCATAGATGCAACAACATTGGCAAGATCAGCAATTATGGATTGCTTTCTCATTATAGCATGCGTGAGTAAATAAGGATGATAGTGAAATTCTAGGGTTTTAATTGATTAGCAGAATTAAAGCACAATTAAAAAGGAGATAAAAAATAAAGTGGAGGTAAATTAGGAGTCATGGGCGGGTAAGTGTTGAAAACGTGTGCCATTCCCGCCATGTTGAGTCAACACATGCAGTAGTGTTGGCATGATACGTGACCAGAGCAGTTCATGAAAAAACTTATAAGTCACAGTGTTGTGTTGAGTGTTGAGACAACATTCGTAGAGGGCAGTGTTGACACGGCATTCCGAATCAACATCATGTCTGTACTGAAGCAAGTGTCTATGTGGTAAAGGTCTTACCAAGGTTTTCTTCACATACCAGCATAAGCAGAATCTGAGCAAGATACCTGGAACTTCAAGATTTAGAAGGAATCAATCAAATCCAGTAGCTTAACTTAGATCGATAAAGGAGTGGGGGTTAGAGCACATGAAACACACTAAGAAAACAGTAAAGGGGTTAACATCACAGAGATAATTAAGCTTCTATAGTTCAGTGAGAAACAGTCTTGTGTGTTACTGGCAGCTAACAACCCAGGAGATATGCCTTACATATAAAATTATGGCCTGAAGAAAACCAAGAGATACTCCCCCTTAAGACCATGACAACACAACACAGGATAAGTAGAAAGCAGTGGTGGATAATCAAATATCAATAGATGAATGTTTGGCCAACATTTATGAGTACATTGTTGTCTCAACACAACATATCAACAGTCACATATACAAACTCTTTACTTATTCAATTTAAGACCAATATTTTAAAATAAATTTTAAGCATTACCCTTTAAGGCAAAGATGATTATGTATTTACTGAATGTATGCAATAACAGGACCCCTAACACCTCAGTTGCAAAATAATCAATGCGGATGCATATGCAAGTACATAGGGCAAGATGCAGGCAGTATAGGACTCCAATACCCCAGTATCCTAACACATACTTATTTACTGAGCCTCATAAAGAAGATTTTAGCCCCAAGTGAGCAATTATGCTGCATGAAAGGCAATGCAAGACCCCAGACACCCCAGTATAAAATTTCACTATCATATGCCCTTTCTGCAATCAAATCAATACAAATAAGGCACAACTAAATACATCATAGCTGTCAACTCTGTGTACCCCAACTTCTTCATATTGATTTGTGTATCTTTAACCTAAATTAGACACATTTGAATACAGGATAGCAGCCAACTCTGTGTACCCCAGCTTTTCAAAGTCAAGACACTACCTCAAAGAAATGAAAGTTAGCAAAATTTTCAAGAAGTATTTGTAAAGAGTAAGATATCCAATGAATGATGACAGGCTAGTAAGACTCACAATATTCAAGAATGTAGACAAATAGACAAGAGACAAACAAGTGGATCACAAAAACTAACCAATCAATCAATAGAACAATATGGGTACATCACAATCAGTCATTGGTGTTGCATATGTTGAGGCAACACCTGTATGCTCTGTGTGTTCACAACACATTCATACCGAGCGCCTTTCTCAAACTGAAGAACCTCTCATTATCTAAGGGTTTTGTGACCATGTCAGCTAGATGATTGTTGGTTTCAATATGTTCAATTGTGATTGTTTTATCCTCAACCAAAGCTCTTAAGAAGTGATATCTAATGTCAATGTGTTTGCTTCTAGAATGTTGAACATGATTTTTAGATATGCTAATGGCACTCAAATTGTCACAGAACATTAGAAGAGTATTACTAGTTAACCCATAATCACAAAGCATATGTTTCAACCATATCAGTTGGGTTACACAGCTACCAGATGCAATATATTCCGACTCAGCAGTAGATAAAAACACACAATTTTGCTTCTTACTGAACTAGGAAATCAAATTATTTCCTAAATAAAAACACCCTCCACTAGTGGATTTCCAATCATCTAGATCCCCTACCCAATCACTATCACTAAAGCCAACTATATTTGAGTTTGTATCATGAGATTACCAGATTAGTAAATCTGCAGTTCTAGAAATATACCTCAAGATTCTTTTTACAACAGTTAAGTGAGATACCTTTGTTGCTGCCTGATACCTGGCATAGACACACACTGAGTACATCATGTCAGGTCTGGTGGCCGATAAGTACATGAGACTCCCTATCATTGATATGTAAAGTGTTGTGTCAACATCTTCACCAGCAACATCCTTCTCAATCTTCACAGCACTAGACATAGGTGTTTTGCTGGGTTTAGACTATAGTAACCCAAATCTCTTCATCAAGTTCCTAGCATATTTCTACTGAGATAGAAATATCCATGTTTCCTTGTGTTTTACTTGCAATCCTAGGAAGAAGGTGAGCTCTCCTATCATACTCATCTCAAATGTACCTGTCATAATACTAACAAACTTGTCCATAGTGGACTAATTATCGTCAACATAGATTTGTGCCATACAAACATCTTTGTTATTCTTCATGATAAACAGTGTGATATCACCTTCACCTCTTGAAAAACAAAAACATAATAAGAATTCAGTTAACCTCTCATACCAAGCTCTAGGAGCTTGTTTCAATCCATATAGTGCTTTTTCAAGTTTATATACATAATCAGGGTGACAAGGATCAATAAATATGTTTTGTTGCTCAACATAAGCTTCTTTGTCTATATAACCATTCAAAAGAACTCCCTTAACATCCATTTGGTACAGTTTGATTTTTAAGAAACAAGGAATGGCAAGTCAAAGCCTAATGGATTCAATTTTGGCAACAAGGGCAAATGTTTCATCAAAGTCAATCCTTTCTACTTGAGTATAACCTTTGGCTACTAACCTAGCCTTATTCCTCAATATTACTGCATTTTCATCAATCTTATTTTTTAAGATCCGCTTAGTTCCAATTACATTAGCATGAACAAGCTAGAAACTAGTTTCCACACTTTATTCTTAGAGAACTGCATAAGTTCTTCCTGCATGGCATTTTTCCATTGTGAATCTTTTAGATCTTCATTAACATTCTTACGTTATACAACAGAAACAAAGCAAGTCACAGAATTACACACAGAAGACATACAAACACTAAGTTTAACCATATCTTTATAATTTACTTCTTCTTTGTTTCCGGTTCTTACACCTTATGTAAGATTCTCTATAACCTGAGAAGTGGGATGATTCCTCTGAATTCTGGCAGGAGTGTCTCTTCTAACATTTTCACTAACAAACTCTTCTGTGTAAGAATCTGCATAGTCTGGTGTTAGTCCAATATCTGGATAAGCCTGTGTTGACTTAACATATGCATTCCCAATGTCTTCTACTTCAGTTCCTGGTGTTGAGTCCACATGGTCACTTGATGGTGTTGGCTCAACATCACCAGTCAAACGCATTCCCTGTTGATCACATGTGGTACCTACAAGATCAACTTCTTCATCAAACATAATGTTTACAGACTCTTGTACCGTATAAGGAATGTTGTTCACAGAATATCCAACAAAAATGCATCTTTCACTCTTAACATCAAACTTTCCTAATGGCTGTCTATCTTTTGATATGTGATAGAAATTGAAGCCCATATTTCTCTACTTAAAAGGCCTTGTTAAGTGGAGGGGGAACTTCTCTTTATTAACATTAATCCAAGACCATACCCAAGCAATGTGGGATAATATATTCTCAACACGACCCCTCACGTGTGGCCCGATAATTATCTTCGGTGCCATCACGTGGGTAGGTCGCGAAGCCCAACAATACGTCTTGGGTTGGCTCTGATACCATGATAGAAATTGAAGCTCATATTTATCCACTTAAAAGGCCTTGTTAAGTGGAGGGGGAACTTCTCTTTATTAACATTAATCCAAGACCATACCCAAGCAATGTGGGATAATATATTCTCAACAATATGTAGCACAGACAACCAAACTCATGAACATGCCTGGTCTTAGATAAAGTCTGTTTGAAATATAACAAGCAGTACTAAGTGTTTCTGCCCAAAGTCTTTTAGGTATCTTTCTGGAGTCTAACATTACCCTAGCAATTTCTTGCAAATTTCTATTTTTCCTTTCAGCAACTCCATTTTGTTGGGGAGTGATAGAGGCAGAATATTCATGAGAGATGCCTCTAGAATCACACAGATCATCAAATTTTCTATTTTAAAATTCCCTACCATGATCTGATCTAATCCTAATAACACATGCATTGTAGAGTAACTTAATACTATCAGCTGGTATTTTGAATGTCTTCACAACTTCCGATTTTTATCTCTAGAACATAACTCAAGTGTACCTAGAAAAGTCATCAACAATCACATATGCATATTTCTTACCAGCAAGGCTATGAACCTTTATAGGACCCATCAGATCCATGTGCAATAATTCATAGCATTTAGAAGTTCTAGAAATCTGACCTTCCACATGTATAGGAGCATGTGTAGTGTTGGTTTGTTTACCTTGTAGACAGTCACCACAAACCAGTTTACCTGGACTGGTTAGTTTATGTATGCCTCTTACAGCTTCCAGTTTGATGATCTACTCCAAAATTCTGTAGTGACCATGACCAAGTCTTCTGTGCTAAACCACTGATTCATCAACCTTCACATGTAGACACTGAGCATCCGCATCTACCAAGTAGCAGTTGTCCTTTGACCTCTTTCATGTCATCATACAAGTATCAGTATTATCAAACACATCAGAGGAATACTTATCAAATTTAACAATTAAGTTATCATCACAAAGCTGGCTAATACTTATGAGGTTTGCACGCTGCCCTTCCACCAACAGTACATCACTCAGATGTGGAAGACCATCAACATTAAGAACCCCATTCCCTATTATTTTTCCTTTACTGCCACCACCATATGTCACAGTACCAGTAGATAAGGGCACAAATTCCATGAGATTAGTCTTGGTACCTGTCATATGTCTAGCACAACCACTGTCAAAATACCAATAACCAGTAAGAGTATTAGTAGCTGAGAAAACAACATTACAAATAATCTTAATTTTAGGAGACCACATTCAGTTCTTTTTAAAATTGTTATTATGTTCAATGGTATTTTTTCGGAATGGTGTGCCAACATCAGAGGATTTTGATGTTGCCCCCGACATCCGACATCCAAATCAACACTACTGCTATCATACTTGTATCTTTCACAAAACATTTTGTACTTGAAGTTGTATGGTTTCAAATGTCCAGGCTGAAAATAATATTGGCATATATAAGTTATTTTCTTAGATTTAATTGGAGACTACAAAAGTACGTACGTAACTAATTAGGCAAATCACTCAAAATAATAAATTGCATTGACGTTCCATTATTTCAAATCTCCTAAAAAATGGTAGAAACATCCATAATGATAAACACACAACAAACATACAAAACGTTCTCCTCATATTTAAGGCAAATAATATAGAAAGAGTCAAATCCTTAATTGCAGAGAAAAAGATATTGTTCTATAATATACCCTTTGTTCATTAATTATTTAATTATATCTTTCTTTTATGCATGTCAATAATTATGGAATCTCTGATAAAATAGAAATGATCTTTTGTTTCTATATATTAGATGGAAACATTCATCTTGAAGATTCGAGCAAATCATTAGGATTTTTATTCTACAAGATATGACTTCTAACTTTTTTTTTAATTCTATTGATTTCCTATACGTTTGTTTTTTATCTATTAACTAACATCTATTATTAATCCCATGTATTTCATCCCTTCTTTTTGATAAAAAAATAGCCATGCGTTGATTTTGATTTTTTTTTTGGGGAGTAGTTGACTTTGATTCGTTCAACGTTAATTTAATTTTTTTTCAAAAGGATATGGTAATAAATCAAAGCAAAAAAGTAAAACACCAATAAATTTTTAAAATAAAAAACAATTGGTATATGCATTCCATTCTTTTAATTTGTCCATAGTAGTAGTACTTGCAGAAAAAGTAGATGATGTATTGCACTGATTCATTATAATAATTAATTAAATATGCTCAAGATAACAATATATATTACAATTTGTTGACTACCACTACACCTAGCCCGTCCACTTTTATCATGCATATATATATTAGCTTTAAAACAACTTGGAAACTTGTGGGAAAATCCAAACTATTAAATTAAGATGTTAAGAAACCGATAGGTAATTAATTTGTTCCCCGGTTATGATTGAAGTACGAGGTATAATACTTTAATTACATTATAGTATATAATTGCCAACGCGCACTTGACTAGTTATCAATGGTCATCGATCATTAAGAAGCGAGGTTTAGTGCTCCTAGAAGCACTCTAAACTTTTCGAGTTTTAAATCTCAATACAAATCAATTAATCTAAAGACCGGCCACTTGCAAATCATATATTGCACATAGTCTCACTTTTATATATAGTACATAAATTAGCATCGTGATACCGTGCCTTAATTGCAAGTTGTTTCAACAGAAAAATCTAAACGTCAAGTCTTCAAGTATAACTAATGATATTTCTTCCAAGATATATATTCTCGTATGTCCTATGTGAAGTTAGTTTTGTTCTATTTCACATGATGAATGTTGTCGTTGATGACAACTAATCTGCCATCATTAGGTAGTAAAAACGTATATGTACTTTTTTTTTATGACAAAAACGTATATGTACTTGGATATGGATCAAATGCAAGAATCAAAACTTTCCCTTCGGGTGGTATTTGTCGCCTCTTGATTGTATCGCCTGAATCTTGTGTCGGATTTATGTTTTAATTCCTCTTGCGGTGACATTATGATGTAATTGGGTTGAGTACCCCTTGTACTCATCTTTCTCAATAAAATTCTTGCCTTACAAAAAAAAAAACGTATATGTACTAAAACCTTATTATTAATCATGCGTTCATAATTCGAATTGGATAGTTAATCAAACTTTACTTGTTACCGTTACTTGTCATCAAAGTGACTTTAACATGAATACCCATCGTCATAAGTTTGAAAATATGGTTGTTTAATATGATTTTGAGGTATAAATAAGGTGATTAAAACATTAGATATTCAATATTCAATTAAAGCATATGTTTTTCTTTAAATTTTTCATGTTTTGTGTAATGACATAAATTATGATTATGTGTTATTTACTAAGATTTACATTGTAACTAGCATTCTTAACAAGAACGTTCTCAATTTCACCAACACCAGAATTGAAGAAAAAGTACTAATATTTGTTGTGGTGAATTGTAAATTCAGTTAATTAATATTATTTAAATTTGGTAAAGGTTTGACGAACTAATCAACGCCATCAAGGTTACCGTACGAGTTAAGGTGAGGTTCCATTTCTGATTTGTTCTAGCCTCGTTTATCATCCGACTATGAGGAACTTGGACAGAAAAGTCACTACTCCATTACCAAACCTCGAACAACCTATATTTCATCATAATCCTGTTTGGCATCTCATCTCATATAATTATTTTCTTACTCTTCCTTAAATTATATCCAATCATTTATTAATCATATGGATTTATAATCATGGTAATTCTCTGATATAACCTCATATGTTGGTTCTTGAACTGTGCAAAGAGTAACGGACTCTGTTCGGGACATGTAGCTCAAAGAGCAACGGATATTATCCGGTTTACTAGATTATTTGTTTAACTGTTATACCCATTGAGACGCCTTTGAAAAGTTGGGCCCAGGGATTGAGTCGAGTTACTGACGGACATAAAGAATTGTCAATTTAAATAATTTTGCTTGATACCCATCTATCTAGGCACCGATTGCAGTCAGGAGTTGGCTATAACCCTCGTGCTGGATCGACATGTACTCGAGCATGTCTTTTGATTGTTTGCAAGGTCGCTCCTCGTCGGTAGGTATAAGGTAGAATATTAGAAGTCATAAGGCTGTATTTGTTTTTTGTTAAGCACAAGTTCATTAACTAATCTATGAAAATTCCAGTACCATTGCTACATCAAATTGTCTAGTTGATATATTTCTACCGGTAAGATCACTCCTCGAAATGTATCCAGTAGGTTACAATTAATTCTTGCAATACTAGTTCTTTTATATGAATCTCACTAAGTCATTAAAGACTTATTCCTCGTTTCTTCAACTACAAGATCCAGGGGTCTTTAGGGACCGCCCAGCGGTCACCAAAAGGCGGTCGCGGAAACCCTTGGTCCCCTACCCTATGACGACCGCCTTGCGGTCGCGGGGACCATTTTTCGCGACTGCACAATTAGGGACCGCCCGACGGTCCCTAAAGATTCATGGGGACCGCCGGGAAGTCCCCAATTCCCTGAGAGGCGGTCTCCAATAATATTCATATTTTTAGGGACCGCCGAGCGGTCCCCAATAATATTTATGTTTTTAAGGACCGCCGAAAGTCTGCGGCAGAATAAAAAAAAACCCAATAATATTCCGAAAATTTACCGGAATATTATTGGGTTTCTTTTATAAACTGCGTGTAATATGTGCAACAAACATTTACAAGAACAAAAACAAAGAAAATAATGATAAAAAAGTAAAATTAAATGAAAGTTAACAAAATAAAACAAAGAAAATAATGAAATAAATGATAGTCATTAAAATAAACCAAAGAGGATGAAAAACAAATGAAGAACATATTGTTGGGTGTTTTCTTGCCATTTGTTTTTTTTTTTTAAAAAGGTTGTGTTTTGGATTTGAAAAAAAAAAAAAAGAAGAAGAAGAAGAGTGTTTGTTTAAAAGAAAGAAGAAGAAAGGTTGTCTTTTGGATTTGAAGAGATAAAAAAAAAGAGAAGAGAGTTTGGTTTATAAAAAAAAAAAAGAGTGTTTCTTTGAAAGAAAGAAGAAATGAAAGTTTTTGTTGGATGATTTTTATTTTTGTGATTTAGAAAGAGAAAAATGATAAGAGAAATTTTGGAGTTTGGTGTTTTTGAAGAGTGTTGAAAAATTGGATAGGAGAGTGGTGGTATATATAGAATTGAGGGTGCAAATTTTGAATTTTCAGAAATTTCAAATTTCGCTCCGAATCCCGCCTATTTCAGTGAATTTAGGGACCGCCCGTCAGTCCCTAAAAGTGGCTTTAGGGACTGCCCCTAATAATATTTATACATCTTTTTTGATTTTACGGAACTATCTCCATGTGTTTTTGATTTTTAACAACTAACATCATTATTACATTTCAATTGAAGTAACAAATGATTATAAAACTATTAATTTAGTTCTTTGATAGTAGATTGAATGAGATTGGGAGAGTTATAAACGTTGAACATATTATACGTTATACGTACAATTAATCATCATATGTTGTTTCAATTTGCATGAAACCTTGTAATTTTGTTCTCTTAACTATTATTATGATATTTATCAACTAAACAAACAACGCGGCACCATAATTGTTTCGTAAAATCAAATAAAATACGTATGAATATTATTAGGGACCGCCAATCCTCTTTTAGGGACCGTCGGGCGGTCCCTAAAGATAATTGGTGACCGCCTCGCAGTCCCTAAATGTGGTATTAGGGACCGCCAGACGGTCCTTAAAAATATTGATACTTTTGTTTTTGATTTTATGGAACGATTTCCATGTGTTTTTATTTTTTATTTTTAGCAACAAAACTCATTGTAACATGTCAATTGAAGTAACAAAGGATCATAAAACTACTAATTCAGTTATTTAATAGTAGATTGAATGAGATTGAGAAAGTTTTTAACGTTGAACATATTCTACGTTATACGTACACTTAATCATCTTATGTTGTTTCAATTTGTATGAAACCTTGTAATTTTGTTCTCTTAACTATTATTAGGATTATTATCAACTAAACAAACAACGCGGCACCATAATTGTCCCCCAAAATAAAATTAAAACACGTATGAATATTATTAGCGGTCCCTAAAACAAACTTTTAGGGACCGTCGGGCGGTCCTTAAAGATAATTCGTGACCGTCCGGCGGTCCCTAAAGGTGGTATTAGGGACCGCCCAGCGGTCCCTAATAATATTCATATGTTTTTTTTTATTTTAAGGAACGATTTTCATGTGTTTTTGATTTTTAGCAACAAAACTCATTATAACATGTCAATTGAAATAACAAACGATCATAAAACTACTAATTTAGTTATTTAATAGTAGATTGAATGAGATTGAGAAAGTTTTTAACGTTGAACCTATTCTACGTTATACGTACACTTAATCATCTTATGTTGTTTCAATTTGTATGAAACCTTGTAATTTTGTTCTCTTAACTATTATTAGGATTATTATCAACTAAACAAACAACGCGGCACCATAATTGTTCCGTAAAATAAAAAAAACACGTATGAATATTATTAGGGACCGCCCGACGGCCCCTAAAAATAATTGGTGACTACCCGGCGGTCCCTAAAGGTGGTGTTAGGGACCGCCCGACAGTCCCTAATAATATTCTAATTTTTTTTTGATTTTATGGAACGATTTCTATTTGTTTTTGATTTTTAGCAATAAAACTCATTATAACATGTCAATTGAAATAACACATGGAAATCGTTTCATAAAATGGTGACATGTTATTTCAATTGACATGTTATAATGAGTTTTGTTGTTAAAAATAAAAAATACATGGAAATCGTTTCTAAAAAAAAAATGTATGAATATTATTAGGGACCGCCAGGCGGTCCCTAAAACTACCTTTAGGGACTGGCTGGCGGTCCCTAAAACCCGTTTTGGGTTGGGGACCGCTCGGCGGTCCCTATTTTGGGCTGGGTACCGCCCAGCAGTTCCCATTGCTCCGGGCGGTCACCAAAATGCTGGTGACCGCCCGACGGTCACCAGAGGGGGGCAGGGAGGGGTGGCGAAAACCCCCCAAATCTTGTAGTGTTCTGTCCAATCCTGAAGATAAAATCAACATGACAGCATGGACCAAGTAAATAATTGTTCAAGCGTGCATTTTGGAATATTCGTCTTTTGTCACTAGTGCATAACCATTAAAATAGTCACATTATTTGTAATACCAAGACTTCCACTCTATATATCAAAATATAATTTATAAAACGTGTATGATTTTGATCCTGGACAAGTGAGACCCCTTCCTTTGAGTTGCGCTTTAGTCTGGATTAGGTAAAGTGGATGGCCATCAATGAACCAACTCCGATCGGAGCATGGCTCGTGGGGCGCGGTCGTCACACCTCATTTATCGTGTCGTGGAGAGTCTTTGATCTGCTAGAACACGTACCGCCAACGAACAACTTTAATTAGAGTTTTTGGATTTCTCTCTTTCTACCCATACACCTTCACTATATGTTTCTTGAGTATGTTTTATGATGGCTTAAGACACAATATATATATAGGAGAAGAGAGGAACAAGTGCTTGTTAGGATTTATTAGGACTTAATCTCGACTGTCTATCGCGGAAGAGCTTTAATAGGAAAATAACTCTTATTAGGTAACTAGAATTATAGAATTAACATGTTTTCTTGAAAACAAGAATTATATTCCTAATTATTAGACCACAATTACGAGAAAGTTAATTAAATATTATAGTTAATTTATCTTAAGTTACAATGATTCCCTAACTCAGAGACAACAAAAGTACCAACTGATTAGGCAAATCACTCAAAATAATAAATTGCATTGACGTTCCATTATTTCAAGTCTCCTAAAAAATGGTAGAAACATCCATAATGATAAACACACAACAAACATACAAAACGTTCTCTTCATATTTAAGGCAGATGATAAAGAAATAGTCAAATCCATGGATCAAAATTTCCGTGCGTTTCCTCGAAAAATATCAAAATATTTTCGTTTTTGACGTTATCGAAACGAAAAATACATGTAGTTTTCGTGTTATCTATAATCATAATTTAACGAATTCTTCGAAACATGCTAAAAAGTTCTCGAAATATTACGAAACGTTTCTAATTTTTAGTTGACCGAAACCTACTCCGAAATCGAAACTTTAATCCATGGTCAAATCCCTAATTGCAGACCAAAAGTATATTGTTCTCTAATATACCCTTTGTGCATTAATTATTTATTATATCTTTCTTTTATGCATGTCAATAATTATGGAATCTCTGATAATTTAGAAATTGATCTTTTGTTACTATATTTAAGATGAAAACATTCATCTTGAAGATTCGAGCAAATCAATTGGATTTTTATTCTACAAGATATGACTTCTATTTTTTTTATTCTATTGATTTCCTACGTTTGCTTTTTCATCTATTAACTAACATCTATTATTAATCCCATGTATTTCATCCCTTCTTTTTGATAAAAAAAATATCCATACGTTGATTTTGATTTTTTTTTTTGGGAGTAGTTGACTTTGATTCGTTCAACATTAATTTAAAGAGTTTGTTTTTTCCCAAAATGATATGGTAATAAATTAAAGCAAAAAACTAAAACACCAATAAATTTTTAATATATGCATTCCATTCTTTTAATTTGTCCAAAGTACTTGCAGAAAAGTAGATGCACTACATATATGTATTGCACTGATTCATTATAATAATAATTAATTAAATATGCTCAAGATAACAATATGTATATATATTACAATTAGTTGACTACCACTACAGCTAGCCCGGCCACTTTAATCATGCATATATATATATATATATATATATATATATATATATATATATATATATATATATATATATATATTAGCTTTAAAGCAACTTGGAAACTTGTCGGAAAATCCAAATTAATTATTAAATTAAGATGTTCAGAAACCGATAGGTAATTATAGTTTGATAATTGCCAACGCGCACTTGACTAGTTATCAATGCGAAAAATGGATGCTAGTGGTACCACCAGTGGTGGTACCACTAACATACACATGTATGTATATATATACATACATGTGTATGTGAGTGGTACCACCAGTGGTGGTACCACTAGCATCGAATTGGCCTTATCAATGGTCATCGATCATTAAGAAGCGAGGTTCAGTGCTCCTAGAAGCACTCTAAACTTTATGAGTTTGAAATCTCAATACAAATTAATTAATCTAAAGACCGGCCACTTGCAAATCATAACCCTTAGCCAAAGACTACGGAATATTCCCCAGCCAAAGACTATTGACTACGGAATATTCCGTAGCCAAAGACTATTGGCTACGGCTTCTAGCCGTAGCCAATAGTTTTTTTCTTTTTTATTTTTTTTTTAAATATTAGTGGACTATTGACTATGGATTTTTCCGTCGCCAATGGTCATGAGCGACGGGATACTTCCGTAGCCAATGCGTTTTTTTTTTTAAATTCAAAAAATGACCAAGGGCTACGGATTTTCCGTAGCCAATGGCAAAACCACCATTATTGCCTACGCCACCCGTAGCCAATGGTGATAGCTAATGGTTCTTTTTTTTGTAGTGGAACTGGAATCTTGTGTCGGATTTATGTTACGTTTTAATTCCTCTTGCGGTGACATTATAATGTAATTGGGTTGAGTACCCCTTGTACTCATCTTTCTCAATAAAATTCGTGCCTTACAAAAGAAAAAAAAATGTATCTGTACTAAAACCTTATTATTAATCATGGGTTCATACTTGACAAAAAAAAAATAGTGAACAGTACTTTAAATTCACGGGGCAATATAAACAAGTACCAAAGACAGAATGCTTGACGAGTCAACTAATGTAAAATAAATAATGGTAATTTTGAACTGGTCCTGATCCATATATATATACTCATCAGCAAATTTACACAGTGGCAAATTTGTTGAAAATATTTATATAACTTTTGTAAAATTGCTAGAAAAATAAATAAACATAAAATAAAGTTTTCAAATTAAGTTACTCCCAGTTACCAGTGGATATGATCAATGCATGCCTTAATTAACTACTTAATGTTGATTCCCCCCCCCCCCCCCCCCCCCCCCCCCCCCGCCAAATGATAAAACAAGTAATGTAGAGGCAAGATGTAAGATTCTAATGTGGTTTACTTATAAGGGCACGTTTGGACAAGAAATTTATAGATCGTGATAAAAAGACTTATGTGTTATAAATATTGTTAGTGGTATATGCCTAGTGGCCATTGTTGAAAATTATGTACCAATATTATTTTATAATAGTAGTAGTTGTTGTAAATAGTGTAAAATATTGGGAATTCTTGCCTATATAAGGAGGCATCAAGATGAAGAGAAAAACACCAATTCACAAGTAATATACTCATAATTTGCTCTTCTTTCTCTATGTCCTTTTAAATATATTGTTATAATTCTCAAATAGTTTTAGTTATTCTATAACACGTTATCAGCACGATAGTGCTCGATCCGGAAGAATTTAGTTCCTTCGTTAGAGAAAACGTTCAACGTTAAAAGGTACGAAAATTTTATATTTACTTGTTCATCTATCTAAATTATTATAGACAAGTGCGGATTACCGCCAATCTATAATTTTATGATTAGATGAATATGTGTTTATAATTTTGTTTTTAAAGTTTAATATTTACGTATTCATCTATCTACATTATTATAGACAAGGAGGACTACCGCCTATCTATAATTTTATGATTATTTTACTGTCATCTAACTCTAACACTAAAGCTAATTTTAACTTTCGTTGATGCTTGAGTTAACCCCAAGCTAGAAACAACTACTGATAATTTATTATTATGGAAGGTGTTACCTCCTATTATACTGCTTATTTTATTTCATAAGCCCATGAAAGTTTTTACATAGTAATGTGGCGGAAATTATTTACGCACTTAATTCATTGCAATTATTTTACTTATTTATATTATTCCTTAAGCCCATGAAAGTTTTTACATAGTAATGTGGCGGAAAATATATATGTATTTACTTATCGTAATATTATTCCATATGCCTGTTAAAATATCATTAATACGGCGGAAATTATTTTACATGTTATTACAATTAATTTTTGTTGCTAAATTATTAAAGACATTGCCGTTCATAAAACATGCCAAAATAAAAAAAAAATTGTTTTTCTAACGGCTATAAACGGCTACTTACGAATATTTTTCCTCTATAAATACACAAATTTCATAACACAAACTCCACACAAATCTTCACCTTATTTCTCTCATCTTGCAAAATGATCTCTACGACAACAGCGATCTTGATCCTCAATTACTTTTCAATTTTTATTTTTATGCTAGTAGATGAAGACACTCCTATGTTTATCCCTATGATATTCCTCCCTTTTATCATAATAATGTTCGAGTTCAAGATTTGGCTAGAGATGAGATAATTGCATTGTATTATTGTAATAATTATGCTTCTATGATTATGTGTTAAATAAATTGTCTCGATCCTAATTATGTTTTTCTTGGTTATGTATTTAGCTAGCAAAAATGTCTAACCTCACAAGTACAATTAGTTGTATACTCAATATCACTGGCAAGAATTATGGACAATGGAAATCGGATACGAAATTGTACCTCAGATCAAAGAGTATCGTTGAAACTCTTGCTGTAGTAAATACAAATACGGATCCAGAAAAATGTGAGGCTGTGATCTACATGAGAAAACATCTAGATGAAACCTTAAAGAGAGAATATCTCGTTGTTACCGATCCTCATGAATTATGGACAAACCTACATGAAAGATATGGCCATCAAAAGGAAACCATGTTGCCAAAAGCCACCGATGATTGGAACAATTTAAGGTTCCAAGATTTTGAAACTGTAAGCGCATACAACTCCGCGCTTATGGAGATTCGTTCAGATTTAATTTATTGTGGAAGAAAACTTACTGATAGAGAAATGATAGAGAAAACACTTTCTACTTTCCATGTGTCCATGATAAATGTTCAACAGCAATACCGATTGCTGAATATTTCAAAATATCACGACTTACAACAAAAGTTGTTAATGGCAGAAAGTTACAATAACTTATTGATGAAAAATCATCAATCTCGTCCTCCTGGAGCACATGCATTACCTGAGGCAAATGCCATTAATTTTTCAAACTCCTATGGACGAGGTAACAATGAGAATGCCAATCAAGGTCGTGGTCGTGGTCGTGGTCGTGGTCATGGTCAAGGTAGAGGTGGTCATAGAGGAGGATATGGCTATAGAGGTGGACGCGGTAAAAGAGGTGGTCGTGGCCGTGGTCGTGGTCGAGGGGGTTTTCACAATCCCTCGCATACCAACACTGTCTTTAAGAATAACCACCAGAACAAAGAAAAACATAATAAAAACCCTCAAGGTTATTGTTTTAGATGTGGAATGAAAGGGCATTGGGCCAACACATGTCGTACACCAGAACATCTCTGTAAGTTGTACCAAGAAAGTTTGAAGGGTAAAGAAAAGGAAGTTAACCTTGTCGAACAAAATCCAAATGATGATTCCACCTTTATGGAGGCGGCAGACTTTACTGATGACTATGATGTTCGTTTGGCTTAATATGTGTTATGTGATCTTCTGGCTGAATATGCTTATTGTGATTTATGTTTTAAGTTGTATTATCTACTTCCTGCATTTCTGTTGTGTGCTTTCAATAAAATAATCTCTTTTCAAATATATACCCTGTTTATTGTAATATTTGTTTTAATATTGTTTATTTGAAGTGAAGCGTGATATGGAGCATACTGGTGATTTCTGCCTACTTGACTGTTGTACAACTCATACAATTCTCACAAGTAAGAAATATTTTACATATTTAGAACCCTCAAAATTTCAAGTCGGTACAATAGGAGGTCCTATTAAATTGATTGAAGGATCTGGTACAGCTACTTTTACTTTACCAAATGGAACAGAGTTTATCATCGATGATGCCTTATTTGCCCCAAAATCCAGAAGAAATTTATTGAGTTCTAAAGATATATATCGTCATGGATATGATACTGAGTCAATGACTGTGAATAAAGCTAAATATATTTTCATTACTAAGAATATACCAGGAAAGAAACATTTTCTTGAAAAACTATCATATATCTCATCAGGGTTGCATTATACATATATTAATGAAATCGAATCAAATATGGTAGTCAATAAAAATCCAGAATTATTGACTCTATGGCATGATCGACTAGGTCATCCTGGTTCAACAATGATGCGAAGGATAATTAAAACTACACATGGACATTCATTAAAAGGATCCAAACTCAATCTGAGCAACAATAGTCCATGTGAAGCATGTTCTCTTGGAAAGCTAATTATAAAGCATTCACCAGTTAAAATTAAGACAGAATTACCCACATTTCTTGAAAGAATTCAAGGTGATATATGTGGACCTATTCATCCATCATGTGGACCATTTCAATATTTTATGGTATTAATTGATGCCTCAAGTCGATGGTCACATGTCTGTCTATTGTCTACTCGCAATATGGCATTTGCGAGATTTTTGGCTCAAATAATCAAAATAAGAGCTCAATTTCCTGACTATACGATCAAGAAAGTCAGACTTGACAATGCTGGTGAATTCACATCTCAAGCTTTCAATGATTATTGTATGTCAGCTGGAATTACGGTTGAACATAGTGTTGCACATGTACATACTCAAAATGGTTTAGCTGAATCATTAATTAAACGCCTTCAATTAATTGCTAGACCATTGTTGATGAAAGCTAAATTACCAAGTTCTCTATGGGGTCATGCGATTTTACATGCTGCATCACTAATTCGCATTAGACCAAGCTCGTATCATGAATACTCCCCATTACAACTTGCTTTTGGTCATGAACCTAATATTTCCCATATAAAGATTTTTGGTTGTGCGGTTTATGTTCCAATTGCACCACCAAAGCGAACAAAAATGGGACCACAAAGAAGGTTGGGAATATATGTTGGATTTGACTCACCATCAATAATCAGATATCTTGAGCCCCTAACATGTGATGTCTTTACGGCACGTTTTGCCGATTGCCATTTTAATGAGGCAAATTTTCCAACCTTAGGGGGAGAAAAGAAGCAGTTGGAAAAGGATATATCATGGCATAATCCATCTTTGACAAGCTTTGATATGCTAACAAAGCAATGTGATTTGGAAGTAAAGAAAATTTTGCATTTACAAGCTATTGCAAATCAATTACCCGATGCATTTACTGACATAAGCAGGGTAACAAAATCACATATACCAACTGCAAATGCTCCTGCTCATATTGTAATTCCAAAAGAAACATCAAATGATGATATCTTTGAAATAAATAAGAAACGTGGGCGTCCTACTGGCTCAAAGGACAAAAATCCTCGAAAAAGAAAAGGAGCATCAAAACCTAATGATCCTATTATTGAGGAATCTATGCCTGATGAGTCGCAAAATGTGACATATGAGATACCTCAAGAAGTTATCCAATTAGATCCTACAAATAAAGAGAACGTTGAAATCTCTATAAATTATATCAATACAGGAATGGTATTGGATCGAAATGAGATGGAAAATATGGATGAAATATTTTCATATTTAGTCGCTTATGAAATTGAGAATGAAAATGATGATCCTGAACCCAAATCTGTAAATGAATGCCAAAATAGGAATGATTGGGATAACTGGAAACATGCTATGCAAGCTGAATTAGATTCGCTTAATAAGCGAAAGGTATTTGGACCCATTGTTCTCACACCGAAAAGTGTGAAACCCGTAGGGTTCAAATGGGTCTTCGTTCGCAAACGAAATGAGAAAAATGAAATTGTAAGGTACAAAGCTCGCCTTGTCGCACAAGGTTTTTCTCAAAGACCTGGAATCGATTATGAAGAAACGTATTCTCCTGTAATGGATACGATTACATTTTGATTCTTGATCAGTCTAGCGGTCTATGAAAATCTAAACATGCATCTCATGGATGTTGTCACTGCCTATCTCTATGGATCACTTGATAATGATATTTACATGAAGGTCCCTGATGGACTTAAATTACCCGCAACATCAAGTTCCAAACCTAGAGAAATGTACTCAATTAAATTGCAAAGATCATTATATGGGTTAAAGCAATCAGGTCGCATGTGGTATAATCGTTTGAGTGAATATTAATTAAAAGAAGGATATATAAATAATTCTTTGTGTCCATGCGTTTTTATTAAGAAAACATCATCTGGTTTTGCAATTATTGCGGTTTATGTAGATGATTTAAATATCATTGGCACTGACAAAGAAATTCATTCAACAATGAATTATTTAAAGGATGAATTTGAAATGAAAGATCTTGGAAAGACTAAATATTGTCTTGGTTTGCAAATTGAGCATGTTAAAAATGGAATACTTGTGCATCAATCTAACTATACTAAAAAGATATTGAAACGTTTTAACATGGATAAAGCAACACCTTTGAACCATCCTATGATTGCAAGATCATTAACTATAGATAAAGATCCGTTTCGCCCTTGTGAAGAAAATGAAGAAATTCTTGGTTCTGAAGTTCCATATTTAAGTGCCATTGGAGCTTTAATGTATCTAGCTAATTGTACTAGGCCTGATATATCATTTACTGTGAATTTATTAGCCAGGTTTAGCTCATCACCCACAAAAAGGCACTGGAAAGGAATTAAACATTTATTCCGTTATCTTCAAGGAACTGTGGATCTTGGTCTATTTTATCCTAACAATGCAGTACAAGAATTGATTGGTTATGCAGATGCAGGTTTTCTATCAGACCCACATAAATCCAGATCTCAAACTGGATATGTATTCACGTATGGAGGCACTGCTATTTCATGGTGTTCTCAGAAACAGACACTTGTTGCAACATCATCGAATCATGCTGAGATTATTGCACTCCATGAAGCAAGCAGGGAATGTGTATGGCTACGATCAATGACACATCATATAAGAAGTACATCTGGCTTACCTATTAGAGAGGGTCCTACAACATTATACGAAGACAATTCTGCATGTATTACACAGATGAAAGAAGGCTATATCAAGAGTGATCGAACCAAACACATACCCCCCAGATATTTTGCCTACACTCAGGAGCTCGAGAAGAACAAAGAAATTAATATCCAATATATTCAATCATGTGACAATATGGCAGATCTTTTTACAAAGGCACTCCCTACTATAACTTTTGAGAAACATGTTCAAAGTATTGGGATGCGTCACCTACGAGACTTATGAAGAATTGGAGATGCCAACTTGAGGGGGAGTTCACACGGCTGCACTCTTTTTCCCTTATTAAGGTTTTTATCCCACTGGGTTTTTCCTTATAAGGTTTTTAACGAGGCAGCATAAGACGTGTGCAGAAGACGGATCATGTGCATAACAAAATCTTCAAATGGCCAAGGGGGAGTGTTATAAATATTGTTAGTGGTATATGCCTAGTGGCCATTGTTGAAAATTATGTACCAATATTATTTTATAATAGTAGTAGTTGTTGTAAATAGTGTAAAATATTGGGAATTCTTGCCTATATAAGGAGGCATCAAGATGAAGAGAAAAACACCAATTCACAAGTAATATACTCATAATTTGCTCTTCTTTCTCTATGTCCTTTTAAATATATTGTTATAATTCTCAAATAGTTTTAGTTATTCTATAACATTATGTAAATTTATAGATCATGATAAAAAGACTTATGTGAAGATATGCTCTTCAATCGAAAGTATGGAGACAAAAGATTTATGTTCACGACTCGACGTGATTTATTAATGATTCATATAGCCTATTTCAATTTATTAGGATTACTGGCTTGGTTGTTGTTGTATTTTTTCATCAATAGAATAAACAAAGTTGGAATTTATAAAAGTGTGTTTCGGGGAAACAATGGATGTGCTTACCGTTACAGTTTCAAAAAACGACTTAGAGTAAATATCAAACAAAATTATGATGTATTATTACACTAAAACAATAATTATGCTAATTTCTGAAAATAAAAAGAGAAGTTTCAAGTTTTCTAAAGATACACAGAGGTGGAACAATCAGTTTTCAAAGAGAGATTTTATTGAGGCATAAATTCTCAAAAACAAAAGTGGGACCTTAATTATAGAATTTAATATTTGCGGGGTTTAACTTAACTGCAGTTAAACTGGAACCCGACACTTCCAATATTAAAGTTATGGTATGGCTAACTGTTAATGGTCGTTGAGTTGCTAGGTTCAGTAGTGCTCACTATAAGCTGTCTACAACTACTCTAAATTTTTTGTTCAAGTCAATATAAATTATTCATTAAAGAAAAAATTCAATATATATATATATATATATCTTTATCTTTATCTTTATCTTTACTATATAATAATAAGAATGGATGTAAACGCAAACATGTTGCAAACGTTCAATACAAGAAAAAAAGCATTAGCAACGGTCATTGGCAATGGGTGTGGTTGCCAATGACTGTTTTGCCATTGGCTATGGAAGAATCCGAAGCCAATGGCTTTTTTTTTTACTAAAAAATAAAAGAAAAACCCCTTAACAATAGCCAAGGGCAACGACTGGCGCCTAAACCAAGCCGTAGCCCTTGGCTATTGGCAATGGCTAAGTGTCGTTGCCCTTGGTTATGGGCAACAGACAGTGTCTATTGCCCTTGTCCAAAGGAAACGGCATCTTCCGTTGCCATTGCGATTAAAAAAAGGGTAAAAAAATAACTCTATAAATACTACTATATTTCTTCAATTTTATATCAAATCATCTCATCTATCTTCTAAATTTAGTATTATATCTCTTTCTCTTTTTTAAATAGTAGTACTTTCGTTATGGCCGATAAAAATCTCGCTCGACGAAAAATGCTAAAGGAAATTTTACCATTAGTCTACAAAATCTAACACGATTTGGTACGTCCCTTCGTGGAAGGAGTGCCCCACCGAAGAGCGCAACAACGTTGCCGAGCAAGAGCCCACTAATATTCCATATCAAACAACGACGACCGATCAAAGGCTCTTGACAGCTTTGCCGCCAATTGTCCCCGCGTCGAGGGCTTTTCCTCTCACTCCTCCAACTAGGCGCATAGCTCACAGTTGATGGATGTGCAACCAGAAGACAACAACGATAATGAAGACAAAAATGATGATGAAGATCAAGAGATGACGTCGCCAGCTTTGTCGAGAGAGCGCCCGTCTCCAAGTTCCCAACGTTCCCAATAGAATAATTTAACGTACCTTTGAAGAGAAACGATGGATTGTGTTGTGTTTTGAACAATATCAAAATACATAGTATTTATAGAGAATCAGATTTTATTGGTTACGGAAGTTTCCGTAGCCAATAGTTATTGGCTACAGGTGTCTCTGTAGCCAATAATTTGGCTACGGGAGTCTCCGTAGCCAATTAGTTATTGGCTACTTGAATTTTTCGTAGCACATGACAATTATTTAGAAAATGAAAAAATAGCTACAAATTAAACATTGGCTACGGAATATTCCGTAGCCAATGACTATTGGCAACAAAACTGTCCGTAACCAATGGCAATTGGCTACATAATCTTCCGTAGCCAATAAATATTGGTTACAGATTGTTTCGTAGCCAAAAATAATATCATATTCTATAAATACCCCAACCATTCCAATCAAAAATTCATTCTCACCATCCACTTCTTTCTCTCACAATTCCTCCTTAGTAAATTCCTCACTTATAATTTTATATAATGATTATTTCAAGCATAGAATTATAATAATAATCTAATTATTTTTTTTAGTAATTACTTCTGCAATTAAAAAAAGATCATAATCAAGAGTTTTTGTCAATTGAAATAAAATAAATCTATTTAATGAATAGAAAAAAAACATTAATTTAATTAATTGAAATAAAATACATTAATTAATTTAATTGAAATAAAAAATATTGATTCAATTTGGATATGATTATAATTGCTTTTTTAATTAAAGAATTCAAAATTTTCAAATTTTTTGTTTTATAATTTTAAATATTATTGGTAACGGATTTAATCTGTTGCCAATAATATTTAAAAGTTTAAATATTATTGGCCACAGATTAACAATCGCCAATATTCTTGGTCCCGGATTAAATTCGTTGCCAATATTATGAATATTATTGGCCACAGATTAAATTCGTTGTCAATAGCTGACGGTCAATTTTGTTTTAAAAAAAAATTATTGGCTACGAAAATATTCCGTAACCAATAACTATTGGCTACAGAAAGGTTCATAGGCAATAATTATTGGCAACAGAAATAATCCGTAGCCAATGGCTAAGGGTATTTTGGTCTTTCATTATTGGCTGCGGAAGATTCCGTAGCCAATAGCCATTGGCAACGGCCATCCGTTGCCAAATGTCATCAGCAACGAGGGTATCGACAACGACCATTGGCAACGGCCTTCCATTGCCAATAGCTATTGGCAACAGAAAACTGGGTTATTGGCTACGGAATCTTCCGTAGCCAATAACCCTTTTCTTGTAGTGGTTAAGCTGCAGACGTTTATGTTTTATTTTACACTAATGAATATGTGGAGGGCCTGCACGTACTTATTGGTTGGGACCCACAAACTATTAAGATTAAAAAATTGCAGAACATTCCTTTTATTTTCTAAATTAATTCAATCTCGCCTCGAAAGTTTTACGTTTCGTACTCACTGTCCCGCAGTAAATTGCAAATGGTCCTTTAAATTTTTATTTATTTAGGATTCAACCCAAAAAATTTAAGGAGAATTACACAAAGTACCCCTCAACTATGTGTAAATTACACAAAGTATCCCCCCTCTTTGGAAAATTACACAAACTACCCTTATGACCGATTTTTCGTAACTTTTTTATTTCAAACTATTGAATGTAAATTCATGCTCTTCAATTATTTTGCACAAAAAATAAAAAATAAGTCAAAATTATTACATTAAACCTCATTTATCTCGTTTAAAAAGACAAAAAATATTGATAACAAATAATTTCTTCTAAGAAAAAATAAATTATCTGCAAATTTTAGTCTCTTCTATGATTTGAATTTGAAAAGTTGTCTTAATTATTTTAATTTTTTTGACTATAAGGGTAATTTGTGTAATTTCCCAAAGAGGAGGGATACTTTGTGTAATTTACCCATAGTTGAGGGGTACTTTGTGTAATTCTCCCAAAATTTTATGTTATTTATTTTTTGGGCCCTACTGTAAATCTGATTGGCGAGCTACGGGAATAGTCGAAGCCATGCCCAATCGAACTATATAAGAATCGAACTACCGCTGTATAAGAATCGAAAAAAGATAGGCATTAACTTCTTCCTCCCTATTAGGTCCATATTGTTGTTTCAAATTACAAATAAATACATAAATACACAGCCGCAAGTTTTGATTCCAATATGTTGAACCAAAAAACAAAAAAAAACAAAGAAAGGAGAAGAGCGAGAGAGGCAGCCGCACGAAAATAAATGAAAAAAAGAAAAAAGAAAAGAGTAATTGGGTGAGGCATCAACAATTGTAGGTTTTTCGCTACCTATTAAGTCCTCTTTTTGTTGCATCTAATTAACAAAAAGAAAAGAAAGGAGGGGGCAGATATGTTGAAACCAAGAAAAAAAAGAAAAAAAAAGGAAAAGAACGGGTGAGGCAGCCACAAGAAAATAAGTAGGAAAAAAGGGTAAATGGGAGAGACATAAACAACCATGGGATAAATTATTTGTGCAACCGTATATTACTGACGCAGTACTACCAATAAACGGTGAGATTAGGCTTATGAAAATGGTTACCAAAAAAAAATTAATTGCGTTTGCGAAAAACGATTTCAATTTAGTATTTACGAGGCATTGCTTGTGCATAAGAAACTCATGATGTTTCATGACAAAAAATGAAAAATTTGATCATGGAATTGAAGTACGAACGATTGAGAAGAATAAATAAGAGAATGAATGATTAATAACTATTTTGACGCAATTCGAAAAGAAATGAAGTTTCGGGGAAAAAAATGAAAAATTCGATATTGAAATTAAAGTAAAAGAAACACAAAGAAGAAAAATAAGAGGCCGTAGTATATATATATATATATATATATATATATATATATATATACCAACCACAAACGCCTTGCTACAATTATTGAATTTGATTGGTGTGTGGTACGAGGAAATGCCCCCTGACTCCATATATTTATATACTGATGACGAGCTTTACCTCATGTCCACTACATATATGTAGTACTGCTATTCAAATATGCTCATGAATGATAATTTTACAAGCTTATATTAATCATGCCAAATAAGTCTATTTCTTGGTTATATATGATTTAAGCAGTTCGACGTTAGCCCGTAATATTATATACTACGATATATAATTGCGAACACATTGACTAATTATTAATGCATGGTCATTGAGTTGCGAGGTGCTCCCTTACAACTAGCTGCAGTAGCGGCTGGTTTTCAATAATTATTATGTACAACCGTTGTATGGATGACGTGATACAACAGATCGTTAAGATTAAAAAGAGTTTAATTTCTTAAATTATAGGAAATAATCACCCAACACCCGATCTCCACCGTGTATTGGTAGCAATAACTAATTGGATGCACTAACTCATCTTACAACGGATGCACCTAATAATCTCTCATTACATATTTTGCCTTTATTAGTAATTACACAATTATATCCTTTTATATAAATTACTAATTTCCTTATTTTCCAATCTATATTTACTTAG
This sequence comes from Linaria vulgaris, assembly GCA_948329865.1. Taxonomy (NCBI): domain Eukaryota; kingdom Viridiplantae; phylum Streptophyta; class Magnoliopsida; order Lamiales; family Plantaginaceae; genus Linaria; species Linaria vulgaris. The sequence goes on from OX415253.1 coordinate 84,940,083, forward strand.
GTGGTGTTTGCAAACTCTTAAAAAAAACTATAATCAGCTTTTTATTTGAACAAGTGATTTTGAGGTGTTTGCAAATCTAGTTTTTTCGGTTACAAAACTTTTTTTAAGCTAAAAAAGCTCACAATTTTCAAGCTGGTGTGAGGGTGCTTTTGGCTTAACTAAAAATTGTGAACTTCTACTTTTCCACTAGAGTTTCCAAACACCACCTTAGCCTTGGAGCGCCGTTGCGTCATGCATATGTCGTACTTTGTATAAATCAACTTATATAATTACGACTTTAAAATACATTGCTTAATAAAAAAATAAAATATCTAAACGAAGTCAAGTCGTTATAACTTAACAAGACATTTCGTCGAATATATTTTCAATTGTCATACAAAATTATTTTATTCCTAGTTCATATTGTTGTCATTGATGACAACTAATCTGCCATCATTTAGCTGGTAATAATTTATTTGATTGTACGTACTATAACCTTATTAACTATTGTGATGACCAGAGTGAATGTAATATATTTATATTCATTTGGCAACGTAATAACGTAAACAAGTTACGAAAGATCTAGAATAATGCTTTCAGTCTAAACAATAGCTGGGTCTAGCAGGTCGGGGTCATGGCACTGGGACGGACATTGCAGTGATATGATACCTGGACATGTCTCCATTCAATTTTAATTTCTTTTCTTTAGTGAAATATTCTGATTTCTTGTTATTTTTGATATTATCCTGATTCTTACCAACAAATTTATGTACGTACATTGGCAGTTCTTTTAATAAAGAAAGGACATATATAAATTGTAATTATAAAGTTAGTGCATAATGTTCGAAAAATCGATGCTAGTGGTACCACCTGTGGTGGTACCACTCACATACATATGTATGTATATATATACATACATATGTATGTGTGTGGTACCACCACTGGTGGTACCACCAGCATCGAATACATCCATAATGTTGTTGAAAGTATGAAAAGTTCATGTTTAAAATAAATACTTACCGTACTACAAGAGTTGTTGCTTTGGTGACGAAATCCCGTTGCTAAAGTCCTTCTTCAGTCGATAAAGACCTTCAGCGACTGAAATGTCGTCGTCAATAGACTTGTCGAGAATGGCTATTGGTGACGTATTCCGTCACGAAAAGTCTTTACATGAACTGCGGCCGCTAATAACTAAAAAGAAAAATGCCCATTACGTATTAGCGGCCGAAATTTGCATCGTTTATTGTTATTTCGATTTTTAGACAGAAAATTAAATTGCATTTTTGCCACAGAAACTTTCGTCGGTATAATGCATTTTTCAAATTAAAATACGATAAATTAAGTTACTTTAGCTGCATCCTAGCAGCTCTATTAAATTTCTTCAACTTTACAACATCCCCTTAGAATTGGCTTCCTCAACAAAAAAGTCACACCCACGGCCATTGATGGGATATTTAAAAGATTGAAATCGCTAGCTGGAAATCTTTCAAAACTGTTTAATAACAACAAAGGTACGTAGATCTATTCTTATTAACATTTTTACCCGCTTATCTTCAACTTTTGTTTGCTTCCAGCTACATGAAAAAACATTTTTACCGATAGGAAAAAAAATGTAGGTAAAACGACTAGTACTTCAGCAAAAGGCAATGTATGTCTCACCGCTGTGACGGAGAGAGACCCTTTGCCGACGCTTCAAATTGTCAGCAAAAGATGTTGGCGAGGGTTTGAGTTCATCGCCAAGAGCCTATTCCAAAAGTTTGAAACCGTCGACAAAGGCACTTAAAATTTTTTGGTTTAAGAAATTTGATAGACTTTATGTCTCATACCATGAATCTATGGGAGAGAGTGATCAAACACTGATTGAGACAAATTGTTCCGATATTTGAGAACTAATTTGAATTTATGCCCGGATGGTCGACCATAGAGGCCATTCATTTGATTCGTCAGCTCATCGAACGTTTTTGAGAAAAGATTAAAGATTTGCATATGATCTTTATCGATTTAGAAAAAGGCATATGACAAAGTACCTCAAGAGGTATTATGGTGGACTATGGTGAAGAAGCGGGTACCTATTAAATATATCAACATCATAAAAGATATGTATGAAATAGTGGTGACAAGTGTTCGAACTTGTGCTGATGTAATAGAAGCCTTCCCGATTACAATTGGCTTACATTAAAGGCCAGATCTCAACCCATTTCTGTTTTGCATTGTAATTGATGAGATCACTGGATCCATCCAAGGCCAAGTCCAATGGTGTAGACGATATTGTACTCATCGATGAGACGAGAATGAGAGTTAACGCTAAATTGGAACGATGGAGACAAATGTTGGAATCAAGAGGGTTTCGACTAAGTCGAACAAAAAATAGAGTACCTCAAATGCAAGTTTAGAAAACAACGAAGAAACAACAGTTGTATGGTTCAGTTGGATGGCTAAGAGATACCGAAAAGCTCACAATTTTGGAATTTAGGCTCCATGCGGCAGAAGAATGGAGAGTTAAATGGCGATATTAACCACCGTATTCAAGATGGATGGACAAAGTGGAAGAGTGCAACAAGGATAATGTGCGATCGTAACTTTCCTATAAAGCTTAAAGGAAACTTCTATCTTACGGCTATTAGACCTGCTTTGATTTATGGCTCCGAGTGCTGGACTATTAAGCAAAGTCATGCACAGAAGATGAACTACAGAGATGCACATGCTACGATGGATGTGCGATAATACAAGGAGAGATATGGTGTGCAATGAAGATATTCGGCATAAATTTGGTGTGGCGTCCATCGCTGAGAAGATGCGAGAAAATCGCTTAAGATAGTTTCGGCATGTCAAACGCAGACCCATAAATGCAGCGGTAAGACGTGTTGAAGATCTCAACATAGGACGAACGACTAGAGCTCGTGGGAGATCGAATATGACGTGGATAGAGGTCATACGAAACGTAATGAAGCTCAAATATCTAAATGAAGATATGCTTTTCGACAAAAACATATGGAGACGCAGGATTCATGTTCATTACTCGACGTAACTCATTCATGGTTCATATAGCCTACCCTAATTTATTGAGATTACAGGCTTGACTGTTGTTGTGAAGAAATTCGGAGAATCGCCTTTGCCGACGGTTTAAGATGTCAGCAAAGACCATTTTCTATATTTTTTTTTTAAAATAGTCAAACATAATAATAATATATAAATACTATAATAAAAAACAATATATAAATATCTATGAGAAATAAAAAATGAATAAAAGAATTGTTAAAGGAAAAATATTGAAAATTTAGAAATATGGAGGTGGGGGATATTTTGGAGATGTATAACATTTGAAGTAAGAAAATTTATATCGTGGTGAATGATTTTGAGAGTAGACCGAGGGTGTGTATGAATAGAAGGTGTAGAAGGAGCAGGTGAAAAAAACCACGATTCGCGTAAAATAGTCACTAGTGACGGCTTCGTACCGTCGGCAAAGGGTCATTGATGACAGCTTCCTATTGTCTCCTTCGTGGATCCGCGTTTGTTTAGTGTTAAACTTTTTGACAATGGTAAGTTCCATCGCTAAAGATCCTCCCGCGACGGTTTTAAATAGTTGCCTTTGCTTTGGCTTTCATTTAGCATGTCATTCCGCTTCTACAAATTGCTCATGTTCTCAGTGTTCAAAACACAAACCGAATGTGCTTCTTTTGATAAGAAAGGTTCGTATAGTTATCCTTGCCTAACTTCCAAACTAAACAATTTATTCTAAAAAATATTTTTGTATATTTTTTAAGTTATCCTACGTATAATGCATTGTGGTTTTTAGATATACCGTCGTTATTAATATTTACAATTATTAATTATCTAGATAAATAATATATTCACGCGGCGATACAAGTAGAATGTATGATTAATTAAGCAACAATGGCCATTAGGAGGAAATGTTTACTTTTGGTGTTCACCGATTTGTAGAGTTTGCTTTACGACAAATAAATTACCTAGACTAAACAACAATTCTAGGTGTTCGTGTAAAAAATGTATCAATTGAAAATATTTAAGTTCAAATGAGATGATCGTTCACCGTGTAGGCGGGGTTTCATAAATGAATGCCATGTATGGGTAGCTCATGTTAAAAATAGTAGCCACGTTTGGGGGTCATCAAGTCACAAAGTTAGAAATGACAACATTGTCGCAAAGTTAGTAATGACAACGTTGATGTTTAGAATGTTATTCTCATAAGAGCACTAGTTGAGGATTCTTTTGGGGCCGGGTAGTTGCCAGAGGCAATTATAATGCGGAGCTTAATCTCGATGCAATATTTTTTTATGAATTATAGCATTTTTGAAAGGTTTAGTTGCAAAAAGATAAAGACGGGTGGTGTTGCATTGGGTGTCTAAGTTTCTAAAGTACAAGAACGAGCATAACATTTGTAAAACCGCATGTAATAAGTTCTTACAGTTAACTTGCGATGATTTTGATCCTAGAGAGGAATATATATTGTCCAGTACAATGTACAATATGAATAAGCACTACAAGAAAAAGGGGTCATTAGGGACCGCAAATTAGCGACCGCCAAGCGGTCGCTAGTCTTCAGCGACCGCATTGGTCAATAGCGACCGCTTAGCGGTCGCTATTGAGGTCATTAGGGACCGCAAAATACCGACCGTTAAGCGGTCCCTAATGACCTCAATAGGGACCGCAATATAGCGACCGCTTGACGGTCGCCATACTTTTTGATAATAGGGACCGTCTGGGCGGTCCCTAATGTGGAATAATAGGGACCGCCCATACGGTCCGTAATTTTTACAATAGGGACCGCCCAGACGGTCCCTAATTTCTACAATAGGGAACGCTTGGCAGTCCCTATTGTTAATTTAGGGACCGCTTGGCAGTCCCTACTAATATTTATACATCAAAATTATGAATTTTTCGATGCTTCGAGGTGACTCGTTGTTCGAGGTGCCGCATAACAATAAGTACAACGACACATTGTATATCCAAACATTATACAAGGAAAACGGGCCGCTTTGAAGATTCTCCTACTATTTTGTACGACGAATGACATAATGAAAAATTAATTCGATCTACCTATATACGTATAATTAATGAATACTTGATCTAATGATTATGCCTCATAATCGTATATATGCTAACGTTTGTGAAATAAATCATAAACACGGATAACAATTACAACTAACTAATGATAATTAATTAGTTGTACATTTGTGAAATATATCTTGAACGTTTATAACTCGATCAATCGCAATTAATCTATTACTTCACAACTAATCTACTATAAGGTTGGTTTTGCAATCATTTATTACTTTAATTTATATATTACAATGAGTTTGGTTGCTTACAATCACAAACACAACAACATCAATAAAAAAAAATCGATTTTTTAATATGAATATTAGTAGGGACCGTTAAGCGGTCCCTAATTTGACAATAGGGACCGTTAATCGGTCACTAATTTGACATTAGGGACCGCTTAACGGTCCCTAAAATCGAAAATTTTAATTTTTTGGCGGAAGTGAGGGGGAAATTTGAATTTTCATCAAATCAAATCTCAACCGTCGATGAAATCCTAATCTACGGTCATAAGTACCCATCATGTCTTTAACACGGATCGCCAAAAATCGATTTTTAAGTATAAATATTAGTAGGGACCGTTAAGCGGTCCCTAATTTGAATTAGGGACCGCTTGGCAGTCCCTATTGTAAAATTAGGGACCGCTTGGCAGTCCCTACTAATATTCATACATCAAAATTATGAATTTTTCGATAGTTCGAGGTGCCGCGTTGTATGTTTAGTTCATAATAACCATTGGAATAGTTAAAATAACAATAAGTACAACGACACATTGTATATCCAAACATTATACAAGGAGAACGGGTCGCTTTGAAGATTCTCCTACTATTTTGTACGACGAATGACATAATGAAAAATTAATTCGATCTACCTATATACGTATAATTAATGAATACTTGATCTAATGATTATGCCTCATAATCGTATATATGCTAACGTTTGTGAAGTAAATCATAAACACGGATAACAATTACAACTAACTAATGATAATTAATTAGTTGTACATTTGTGAAATATATCTTGAACGTTTATAACTCGATCAATCGCAATTAATCTATTACTTCACAACTAATCTACTATAAGGTTGGTTTTGCAATCATTTATTACTTCAATTTATATATTACAATGAGTTTGGTTGCTTACAATCACAAACACAACAACATCAATAAAAAAAAAATTGATTTTTTAGTATGAATATTAGTAGGGACCGTTAAGCGGTCCCTAATTTGACAATAGGGACCGTTAAGCGGTCACTAATTTGACATTAGGGACCGCTTAACGGTCCCTAAAAGCGAAAATTTTAAATTTTTGGCAAAATTTTTTGGCGGAAATGAGGGGGAAATTTGAATTTCACCAAATCAAATCTCAACCGTCGATGAAATCCTAATCTACGGTCATAAGTACCCCATCATGTCTTTAACACGGATAGCCATCTCAAACCGTCGATCATCTAAAATCATCCAACGGACAAAAACTAATTGAATCATATATATAACCTCACCACTCTTACACCCATTTCATTATCTCCAAAAAATACTATCTTCTTTTCTTCTTTTCACCAACACAAAAACGCTATCTTTTTTTCTTCTTTTCACCAACACAAAAACACTATCTTTTTTTTCTTCTTTTCACTAACACAAAAACTTTTCTTCTTTTCACCAACACAATCTTTTCTTCATTTTCTTTATTTCACTTTCTTTATTTTGGATTTTTATTTTCTTTTTTTGACCAATACAATCTTTTTTTCTTATACTTTTTTATTTTGGATCTTCATTTACTATTCTTCACTTTTGATTTCATTCATGTTTTTTATTTCATTCATTTTATATTATTACTTATTTTATTCATATTTTCACATTTTTTTATTCTTTCATATCAATTGTCATTATATTAACCTTTTATTCATCATTTTATTGTTTTGATCTTGTTAAAATTACAATTTTACAAAAAAAAAAACAATTATATTCCGGATTTAATCCGGAATATAATTGTATTTTTTTTTTCTGGAGGTCATTAGGGACCGCTTAACGGTCCCTACTAATATTCATACTATGAATATTAGTAGGGACCGTTAAGCGGTCCCTGTTTTTGATATTAGGGACCGTCAAACGGTCCCTGTTGTTGGTATTAGGGACCGTTCGACGGTCCCTATTAATATTCATAGAAAATCTACGAATATTAGTAGGGACCGTTAAACGGTCCCTATTGTAAAATTAGGGACCGTTAGACGGTCCGTATTTTTTTTTCAAAATATAGCGACTGTCGAACGGTCGCTACGTTCTGAAGCACATTAGGGACCGCCCAGACGGTCCCTATTGTAGAAATTAGGGACCGCCTGAGCGGTCCCTATTGTAAAAATTAGGGACCGTCTGGGCGGTCCCTAATGTGCTACATTAGGGACCGCCCAAGCGGTCCCTATTGTAAAAAATTAGGGACCGTCTGGGCGGTCCCTAATGTGCTTCATTAGGGACCGCCCAAGCGGTCCCTATTGTAAAAAATTAGGGACCGTCTGGGCGGTCCCTAATGTTCTACATTAGGGACCGCCCATACGGTCCCTATTGAGGTCATTAGGGACCGCTTAACGGTCGCTAAATTGCGGTCCCTAATGACCTCAATAGGGACCGCTTAACGGTCGCTATTGGCAAGCGACCGTTGTCAATAGCGACCGCCATATAGCGACCATTAGACGGTCGCTATTGGTCAATAGCGACCGCATGGGGGGTCATTAGGGACCGCCCAGGCAGTCCCTAATGACCCATTTTTCTTGTAGTGAAGATGACGAAGAGTTTATGGCCTGGTTACGAAACAATTGACGTGTGTACAAACAATTGTTTTTTTGTTTTACGGGGATTTCAAAGGTGTTGAGTAGACTTCGTGTCCTGACTGTGGGGAGGAGAGATATGAAACCAGAAGCTGGTTTCATAAAAGATAAAATATTTTGAGTATGCATGGTCTAAGTATTGATCCAAAAATTAATACAATAAATTGTGTAGGTCACTAATACGAGAGATTATTTGGTACCACCGATGTATGTGCATCCACTACCAATATACGGTGGACGGTAGAGATAGAGTGTTGGGTGGTTATTCTTACAATTTAGGGATCTCTTTTTAATCTTGACTTTCGGTTGTACATAAAACGAATGTATATAATATTTTCTTCAGTTCCCTATCCGTGATTCTGCCTTTATTGGAATCATTTACTGAACTACTGTAGAGTGAAAACGGATAAAGATCCCCTGGATAGAATGTCGTTTTAATGTTTGTGTAGGATTACAAAGTTAGAGACATTTTAACTAGATTAGATTAATATCCATAAAGATGGTTAACTTATAACGAAAAGCAATATATGAACGGTACCGATTTTTCCAAATATATATAATTTCTTCAACCATGTATTGTAGGATATAATTCTTTAACTTTTGCTTAACATGGAAATTGAAAAGGTCGACAAAGCTAGTTTAAGCCAATCACTGAAGTATACCTATTGCAGTATCCAAAACCACATTCCTTGACTCCAAATTTCACAAAATATAATGATTGATAATAGGAAACTTTATATAGATAAAAATGCACACACGTGCGAAAAATTATCTTTACATGAAAACATCCCAAGGACAAATTAATGCAGAAGTACAATATGATTCATCAGTGTGGATCCAGCGAGGCCGGAGTCGCACCATGCATATAATACTTTCGATTCTTATTTAGAGTTTCAATTACTACAGCAATAATAATAATAATAATAATAATAATAATAATAATAATAATAATAATAACAATAATAATAGTACTAATAATAACATTAATATAGGTAGCACGAACTTATATTGTATAGTTTGATCTTTGAACTAAGGGATAATTCTATCAAACCCCCCAAACTATGGTACCTTTTACCAAACGAGGTCAGAACTTTCATTTTAGCTCTCGTGCCCCCTAAACTTTAGTCGTTTGTGCGAATTTCTCCATTTTCCAGTTTTTTGCAAATTTTTCACCAAAAATCATTGAGAAATTTATTTAAAGTTTGACTAAAACCCTCGTTTCGTTGAGACGGTTCCAATGATGGTGACGGTGATGCAAAATTCAAAGTTATAATATGGGAATTCTAATTTAAGTTCAATACACTTAAATTAAATTTTCCGTGTATTGACTTTGAATTTTGCGACACCGTCACCACCATCGGAACCGTCTCAACGAGACGAAGGTTTTAGTCAAACTTTAAATATTTTTTTCAACGATTTTTTGTGGAAAAATTGTAAAAAACTGGAAAATTGAAAAATTTGCACAAACGACTAAAGTTTAGGGGGCACGAGAGCTAAAATGAAAGTTCTGACCTCGTTCGGTAAAAGGTACCATAGTTTGAGGGGTTTAATGGAATTATCCCTTGAACTAATAACTACCCAAAGAGGTAGAGGAACAAAGCATTAGCATTGGTGTCACTGCAATAGAGGCAGGGGTGCTGAGATTGAAAACCTTCCGACTTGACAAATCTTCGAGCTCGGATCACGAGGTCCCTATTAGTGATAACACCATCAGGGAACATTTGGAGAGCATGAAGCACTCCACCGGTGAATACTCCATGCCATTTACCGACAAACGTGGTCTCTCCGGATGACTCATTTGACTGGCACCCGCTGAAGAGAATCCCTTGGTCTGGCTGCAACCGCGGCCCATGAGGAATATTGCTGCGGAATACCAAACTTGCTTCTGAACCAAACATTCGGACGAACTGTGTTGGTACGTGGTTGTGAGCTTGCAGTGAAAGTTGCTGTAGAACAACTTCAAATGGGATCCTCCTAGTTTGTCCGACAGCACGAAAACCTTGAGAAACATTCCTTGGGGGATGTTGAGGGCCAATTTGCTCCTGTTCCTTATCGATTAAACCCCCGCTGTGGCATGAGTCTGATATGATGATGAATCGTACTCCGTATGGGGTTCCATTGAGGATCTTCCGGAAGTCAATAGCTAACAATTGACAAAATATTAAGGTATATTTATTAAATATAATGACGTATAAAATAGGCTACGAACCAATTAATTAGTATATAGCAATAATACATGTTATATGTTATACCAAAAAAAACGAAGAAAAAACAAAACAAAGCAAGAAAGGTATTCATGCATGTGTCCAAACTAGTGCTGCCTGGTGGAATACTAACATGTGATCATATTGAAATCGGAGGCAAGGATGGCTTGTTCATCTCTACCGGTTGATGAATGGTTTCTGGGAATTGTTGTTCCGTGTCCTGCAAAGTAAAGTAAAACAACATCCCCGTACCTTGCAATAGAGAAGAATCGGTTCAAAGCCGCCTTGATATTGGAAGCAGTAGGGGGAACCATGCAGCCTGGGTTGTCAACCATACAATTTACGTTGGTCCGGTTGAATCCCATCTTCATTGTAAGTAGCTCAAACATACTGAATGCATCATTGCGGCATCCACGCAGCTCAGATCCAGTGTTCGGGTAGTCGCATCCCGCTACAACAGCATACTTTTGGACCATGTTTACGATAAGTATTTAATTGTGTGTGAGTATATATATTATAGCACCCACAAATGCCTAACTACAAGTATACTTGGATGATAGAGTGTGATTGGTAAGTGGTACGAGGAAATGCCTCTGCACGCCGCTATTTATACTGATGAAAAACGCGTTAAATAATTGTCTACATATGCACTGATTGTTAAAGATTATAAATTATTTTCACAAGCTATAGTTATGTCATGACAATATTTGTCAAACCTCGCCCAGCCATTTTTGTTATGCACATGTGTTGGTACGTATGTAAACTATAATTATAATTTCACGATGAACCAATTTGGCAACTTGTTAAGTACTCCAAGTTAATTAAGATGTTAGGAAAGTAATCAAGTTTATACTAAGGATGGATGCTAGATAAATTACTTCTATTTCCTTGGTTATGGTGTTAAGTAATTTATCAGGTTTGTGCATCGATTTAGAAGAATGTTAGAATTAAATTAGAAACGAGAATCATCTTGAATGTGATTCGTGAAACAGAATGTCAGCTTCATTTTCGTCTATTGCCTTATTACAGATTTGTATCTAATTACATTAACTATTCGTGTCTTTATTTTTCCACTTAGTATTTTAATTAAGGGATAAAAATATCAAGCCCCCCTCCAACCTATGGGCACTTTTGCGCGTTGCCCCTTAAACTAATATTATCACCACTTTGGTCCTTAACCTATATGATGTTTGTTCGATTTGCCCCAGTTGTGCATTTCCGGTCTTTTGTGGCCAGAATATTCTTTCCTTTGAGGTGTTTTTCTGCTTTTTTTTGTCACCAACTACCATTATACATCTAGTACAACACATATGAGTCGGGTAGAGAGGAATATTTTGGCCAAAAATGGCCGAAAATAGGCAAATCCCACGGTGCCTTCTCGGTCTTTTTGTGGCCGGAATATTCATCACTTGGAGGTGTTTTTTTTGTGTTTTTTTTTCACCAACTACTATTATTCATCTAGTACAACATGTATGAGTCGGGTAGAGGAGAATATTCCGGCCAGAATGGCCAGAAATGGCCGAAAATGCACAACTGAGGCAAATCGAACAGACACCATATAGGTTAAGGACCAAAGTGGTGATAACATTAGTTTAAGGGGCAACGCACAAAAGTGCCCATGGGTTGGGGGCTTGATGTTTTTATCCGTTTAATTAATTAGCCTCGGCGTAGCGTCATGCATACGATCGACGTACCTATGTATAAACCAACTTATTTAATTAAGACTTTAAACACTTTGCTAACTTGTTTTAATTAAAAAATCTTAATCGTGTCAAGTCTTTAAAACAAATGAAATTTCTTCCAAGATATATTATTCTCAGATGTCGGGTGAAATTATCTTGTTCTAGTTCACATGATGATGAATGTTGTCATTGACTATAACAACTAATCTGCCATCATTACTATAGTACTAAAACCTTATTTTTTATTTTCATGACTTGATCAAAAGGTACGGAGTGAATGTAGTATAGTTATATATTCGTTTCGCAATGTAAACTAGTTAAGAAAATTGTTCTAGAATTTGTTTAGAAAGCTAGCGTCCCTTTGTTATTCGATGGACCTTCCTTGTATGTATTTGTAAGGGGTTGAAGCACCTTTGTGCTTTTAATTGCTTTTAATTATTTTTGCTTATAAAAAAAAAACAAGTTAAGAAAATCTAGAATGCATGAACAATTTAGTCAATTTAATGTAAACAATAGTTGGGTCTAGCTAGTAACATTCCTGTAAAATGACGAAATAAAAGTTAATCCATGTAATTAGTGTGGAAACTTCTTTCGAGATGAAAGTATAAACTATTTGACGCTATCAGACGTCTGATCAATAAATAAAAAAAACTATGTCAGATTAGATATGTCAGAGGAGACTGTAAGCTGTTAATTATAACTTGAATTGGAGTATTTATTTCACAAAGTAAAAAAGAAACTATTTATATGCAATACTCTAATTAATTAATGGTGACAATATTGACAATATTGTTGGGTGTTTAGGGATATATTAGGAAAGTATTTGGGGCTAGATATGAATTATGCATTATTGGAGGAGAGGATTTGCTATTACAATAATGCAATATATCATTTATTATATTTGCATAGCTCACGGTTGAGCACTCATCTCTCCTAAGTTACAATTGCATATACAATCCTATATTTATAGGATATGTAGCACTTTCTAGATTCATTAGTTTATTATAATATCTTTCATCACTTAACTTTCTAACTCCCACAAATGATATACAATACCACACGGCTGATTTTGCTAGAACCTTTTTTAGGCTTTGTATGTTCAAGATATTTTTCTTATTTTAATTGCAAATTACTTTTCAACACCCCCTCTTAATTTGCAATGGGGTCTTCATTCTGGAACGCTAATTCTTTGCGGTGTCTGACTTTGTAACGTTCTCCGCAAATTGTTCCTTTGTTTTCAGAATCTCCAGTTCAGACTCTTCCTGATCTTGAACGAGACTTCTGATAATTTTTACAGCGGTCGACTTTGTGTCGCAATTTTTGTAATAGGACTTCTTGCTTTGTTGTAGGTCCTCTACTTTTCTTGTGAGCTTTATAGCTTCACGTGCTACATTGGTAGCTGCAATATTTTTTGCTTCACTGCCTTTTGCGGCGTTTTTGTTGCTCTGCTGGCGTCATTTTTTCACCTGCAGTAAACTTCAACTTGGACTGCTTTTTCCAAGTTTGGCTCTTTGTGAGCTTCTTGTGATCCTTTACTTTATTTAAGGATCATTTTGCAATTTTATTTCTCATAGCCACCAAATTACCCAACAATAAAGTAGTTTATCATATCCTTCTATGAACCGTACGAGCACGTTCTCTATTTTTTGCAAACTAGTCCCTTCACCTTATAAATTTTTTAATACTCGCTATGTGCGGAACAATGGATCGACTTACCCCCTGGTGCATAAAGGACAATGCTTTTGCATCTTTGGTCTTGTTCTCCTTATGCTCATTTTTTTTTGTTTTTGCTGCTGTCAACGATGCTTCTTCCTCCGTCTTGCGCTTGTCGTCTTGGTCGACAATATCCCAGTGTTCATGGGATGAAATAATGTCCTCGTATTTGGACGCTCCATAACTATAGTGCAACAAGGATTTATTTCTTTGTTGCGAATATGCGAAGGCAAGCTCGTTGGAAGGGGTTCGATTCTATTTTCTTTTTTTGGAAAGATATCGAGCCACGGGTGGCTCTGATACCACATGTTGGGTGTTTAGGGATATATTAGGAAAGTATTTGGGGCTAGATATGATTTATGCATTATTGGAGGAGAGGATTTGCTATTACAATAATGCAATATATCATTTATTATATTTGCATAGCTCACGGTTGAGCACTCATCTCTCCTAAGTTACAATTGCATATACAATCCTATATTTATAGGATATGTAGCACTTTCTAGATTCATTATTTTATTATAATATCTTTCATCACTTAACTTTCTAACTCCCACAAATGATATACAATACCACACGGCTGATTTTGCTAGAACCTTCTTTAGGCTTTGTATGTTCAAGATATTTTTCTTATTTTAATTGCAAATTACTTTTCAACAAATATAACTGGATCCACGTGCCAAATTGAGAGAATCCATTGTTACTGCAAAATAACTTGTTTATACATGCGATGAACGAAAATAAAAGCTACAATTATAAACAAATCAAATAAAAGTAAATGTTTCATCTAAGTTGGACATGTGTCATGTTGAAGATCTTTCAGAATTGGACAATGAATGTTGAATAACAATCTTGAAAATAAAAGAAAAGAAAAAATAACTTTATTGAATAAATGTGTAACTCTTACATAAGTGTTTGTTCAACATATGGTTGTTATCTTGATGAATGAGAAAAAGCCTAGCTAACTTCAACTATTTATATAGGGAGTACGTTCCGCTTCACAACTCAAGTCTCAGCTCAGTTTGTTACCGTTTCTATTTATGTAAGTAGTTGTAACAGCCTTAACTGAATTTCTTTCCATGAACAGAAAGTTGTTGAATTCATTTTCTAAGACCCTGCCACCCACCCCAAGAGGGGTGTGTATGTCAACTACACCCGTCTTGACCATCATGCGTTGAAAGGCATTTACGAGTAGAGGTTTGGTTAATAAATCCGCAATTAGATTTCATTTGAAATGTGAACAATTTTGAGAATTCTTTGGTGCACCTTTTCCCGAACGAAATGGCAATTAATTTGTATATATTTTGTTTGTTCGTAGTGTACGAAGTTGTTAGCGATATAGTAAGCACTTCGATTGTCAGTGTGTAATAGAGGTATCCGAGGTTGCCGAATGAACATTACAGAACCGCCATTATCAGCGTGTATTCACATTACTATCACACCAGAACTCCACCCCAGTAGAAGCTCCACCTCCAGCAGTACACGAGCTCTGATACCACTTGTTAGGTATTTGAGTCGACAAATACGCGCCCCTAGGATTTGCCCATCGTGGATATACGAAGCAAACACGAATAAAATATGATGATCGTAACAACACAAGGATTTAACGTGGAAACTCCAAAACAGGAGAAAACCCACGGGGCCTGAACGAAAATACACTATGTAGAAAATTGTTACAACTACACGATTTCTCGTTCAACCCAACCGATCCTCACAGAGCCTTTTTACCCGTAACACTCTCCGAATACACCTCACACTAATATATAAATATTACAAGAAGAAAAAGAGTTTTATACTGCAAATGCTACTGTGAATTGGATGCCAAACAAATAGCAAATGAGGTTGCTATTTATAGGAGAAGTTTAGGGACAAACTTCTCCCAATACCGTGTTCCATAATTGAATTGCATGTGCAATTCAATTACCTTGAAATGTCTAGTCATGCACCACCGCATGTAAAGGCAATTATTTGCATGCACACCCATGTGCCAAAAACTATATTAAATCCACCGCCAACAGTCTTGACCTTGTGAACATGGCCAATGGATCACTAACAGAACGGGAGTACTGGAGGGATCTTTGATGCTCCTCTTGCACCAACATTGAATAGACTCTTGATTGAGATGGGAGTGGACTAGTCAGAAGAATCTGACTCCTTATGGTACTTTAGCTTTCATTCAATCCAAGCAAGAAACTGAGAACACCATCAGACTGATGTAGATCACTCCTGTGTTGTTTAATATTACACACATATTTCCCACAAGAACATGCCACTATTGACCTTTGAGTAAAAACGCATCCCTGATTCCTTTGAAGTTAGTGTAATATGCAGTCATACTCAAACCACCTCGATTCATTGTGGAAAAAGTTTTCTGCAATTGAAAATCTCTCACTACAAGAAAACACATATTTTGTAACAAAATAATGATAACAAATATGGAATTTGTCACAAAAACCAAGGAAATTGTAACAAACTAATAGTTTCTTTACCAAAAGTAGAGTTTTTGGTAACAATATGTCCTTTTTGTTATAAAAAGTATTTTCTCGTTACAAAAACTCTTATCTTTGGTAACAATTTTTTATAATTGTTACCGAACGGATAATAATTTGTTACCAAAGAAATCATTTTTAGCTTCAAACTGAATTTGGTTACAAATAATATTTAGTTGGTTACAATTGCATATATTGCAACAAAAATCAATAGTGGTTACATAAAGGCGTCGATCTTTGTTTCCAAAATTCTTTTTTCGATTGATTGAGCTTTCTTATAATCTTGGGACTCTTGTTCACCATCGTACATTGAAGCATAACAAAGTATGTTTAAAAGAACAAACTTGTTCACGATGAATCAATTTGATGTTCACAAGGATTTATAATATAATTCTAATTTTTATTAATAAAATGATATTAAAAAGTGAGCAAATAACAATAATTAGGCTTGACTAATATGTTCCTGTTTAAACCTAACTCAAAAGGAATAAAGTTCTAGTAATGAACTAATTCCTTAAGCTTAAAGACCCACAAAAGAAAATAATGATATAATTGTAAAAGTAGTCCGCCCAACTCTTTCTTTCACCAAATCAATACCCGCCAAAACCAAAATATTAGAGCGCCAATTCACCTAGGGAAAATACGGTAAAAATTAGGGAAAACCAAAGGATTAGGGCTGCGAGCAATACGGTCTTACGGATTGAACGACCTCGTACGGTGAGCTTCATAATCGAAGAATGAATGTCCTTTTTTGTTGAGATTTATGCAGCGTTGTTCATACTCTATAACTCTAAAATCTCTTTTTCTTTTTTTTTTTTACAGCAAAACAAGCACTGCAGATCACGATTATCACTCTTCAAACATTGATTACTCTAAGACTTGTATAGGCAATATAGTTGATCATTTAGTTTAAAATGCAGATCTCATATTCTCTATTTGACCTTTCCTTAATTTTCAGACTTTTCAAGAACTTTGGTGGGTGGACAGAAAACAAAGATCTGCTTTCAATTCAAGGTAATTTTTATGTGAAATGAGAATTTACTTTCTTAATTAACTTTGTTGTCTTGAATCTTTTAATTAGTTAATATTCTCTATGTTTTCTTCCTTTTCTTCTTGATGCCTCCCATGTGTAATCTTTCCTACTCATTATATTTATTGGCGATTCCTCACCTTTCTATATTTTATTATGTTTTTTACTTGAAAATTATGTAACTCGTGAAATTAGTTTGAGCAGGTGCATGGTAATTTCATATGCCATGCAATATTAAGAGTTGCTGCTAACATATTATTGGTACACAGCTAGTAGTTTATTAATTAGTTTTATTAATTCAAGTTCCATATATGTCCTGTGCTTTTTTTTTTTTTTTACTTTATTGAACTTTTGAGGAATTTTTGTATTGAACTTTATGCTGAACTTTAGTTGAATGCTTACTAAACTTTGTGCTAAACTTTTATTGAATAACCTTGAACTTTGTTTAGTCTTTGTAGGAGAACTAATTAACACATAGATTATTACTCATTATCAGGAGTAACTTTTGCCTTATATGTGATTCTGATGTTCAACAAAATTATATTTTCTGAATTATATAATCTCAATGCTTACTTCTATTTCTTAATTCTTGCAATTTGTGCATATTGGTCATTGAGTTATGTATAAGAGTTGGATTGAGGAAGTGGGTAGGTTTAGTACTAAATACATTAGTGGCGTTGAATCATTTATTGAGTTTTCAAGTAAAAATGTTATCTCTTCCGATAATAAAATTCATTGCCCGTGCAATGAATGTGGAACACCAAAAGAAAAAATGTTCGTGATGTTAGAAGAGACTTGCACTTAAAGGGGTTTAATAAATATTACAGGGAATGGCTATAACATGGAGAACCCAGAGTTTCACGTTCAAATTTTTTTTATCAAAGTACTCCAAGTAATAATCAGTACAAGACGAGTATGTTGATTTTAGGGATGAAGAGGATGATGGCCTTGACTTTAGGGATGAACTACCAGAAATGATAGGAGAAATAAGAGATGCAAACAATTTTGAATCCTCTTCTGAGTCTAGAACTAAAAACTTTGAGAGATTGTTCTCAGATGCAACTCGTGATTTGTACCCTGGTTGTAAGGGTTACTCGTTATTGAAGTTCATCACGAGATTGCTTGATATTAAAGTAAAGAACAATATGACGAACAATGTTGTTGACATGATACTTTCATTGTTTAAAGATGTACTACCTGATAATAATCTAGTCCCACAATCAACTTATTGGGAGAAAAAAATTCTTTCAGGAATTGGGTTAGGTTATACTAAGATAGAGGCATGCAAATATGATTGTGCATTGTTTTGGAAAGAATATGAAAATGATACTTCTTGTCCTGTTTGTAGGGAATCTCGATGGAAAGATGATGATGGAAGGGGAAAGAGAATTCATCATAAGGTCATATGGTACTTTCCTGTAAAATCAAGACTACAAAGGTTGTTTAGGTCTACCAAAATGGCTTCTTATATGCGATGGCATGCGGAGAAACTTATTCATGTTGAATGCAGCATGAGCCACCTGTCACATTCTCCATCTTGGAAAGATTTTGATTTTCAATTTCCAGATTTTGCATCAGATCCACGTAATGTTCGACTAGGTTTAGCTACTGACGGCTTTAACTCATTCGGTAACATGAGTCTTTCCTATAGTATGTGGCATGTGATACTTATTCCATATAACATGCCATTATATAAATGTATGAAAGATGATTACTTATGTTGGCTTTACTTATATCTGGTCCTCGTGCCCCTGGTGAAGATATTGATGTCTATCTTAGACCATTGATTGATGAACTGAAGGAGTTATGGTCTGGGGTGAATATTTATGATGTTTGTGCTAAACAAACATTTCAAATGCGTGCAACAATTATGTGGACAATTAATAATTTTTCAACACTTAGTAATTTGATGGGATGGGTCACCAAAGGATACAAAGCTTGTCCATGTTATTTAGGCGAGACAGATTCCAAGAGACTCAGAAGCAAGATATGTTACATGGGGCACCGTCGTTATCTTAATGTCGTCCATTCATTTCGAAGAAGCAAGTTGTTTGATGGGGATTATGAAACGCGCCTTAAACCAAGAGAATGGACTGGAAACCACGTCTTGTGTCATTTAAACTCCCTTGAAGATGGATTTGTCAAACTTGGTAAACACCCAAGTAATAAGAAGCGAAAACGTAATCCAAATGAAGGAAATTGGGTAAAAATAAATGCATCTTCTTTGAGTTAGCTTATTGGCATAAGCTCAAAATCCGTCATAATTTAGATGTAATTCATGTAGAGAAAAATATTTGTGATAGTGTGTTGGGGACCTTGTTAAATATTGAGGGAAAAACAAAAGATACAGATCAGGCAAGAGAAGATTTGCGCGACCTCAAGAAAAGAAAAGAGTCGCACTTGCAGAAATGAGGTAATACTTTTGTAAAGCCTTAGGCATGTTATAACTTGTCTCCAAGTGAAAAAGAGGCTTTTGCAATTTCTTGAAATCTGTCAAGTTTCCAGATAAATATGCTTCCAACATCTCTAGATGCGTGAAAGATGGAAAAATACTTGGGCAGATGCAGCAAAATTAGCACTAGGCATGGGGTAACGACGACACATCCGTGCCCCATGACCGTTGATACCACATAATTGACACTCGATTGGGTTTCAGGTGTGTGGTGGGTGATAAAGGCTCGTAGTTAGAGAAGAGGCCGAAGGTGCGTAACCCTGAGGCGGACGAACACGACCGTGGTTTGGTTGTCTGTTCGAATTCCGATTGTGCCCCATATTCTGAGTAATAGACTGTTGTTGATAGGGCTGAGTGACGGCAGGGTTTGCTGTGACGACAGTCGATGAGTTCTCAGCATCAATGTGACGAAGGTACGATTCTTGACTAACAAGAAGATCATGCAATTCAACAAACTGAATGGGGTGCTCACGAGCACGGATCGGACCAACAATGTCGCGGTAGAGCGAGCCGAGGCCATTAAGGACATAAAGAGTGATGTCATTATCCTTAACGGGACCATCAATGGCGTTAAGTTCATCGGATTTGGACTTGATGGACTGAAGGAACTCAGAGACTGAACGATCACCCAACTTCATGTTGTTCAGTTCATCCTTCAGTTACATAACACGGGAGCGAGAAATACTTGCATTGACACGGTCCAAGTCTTCCCAACCTCGTGTAGATGATTCAGCAGAAGCAACTAACGTGGAGATTTCCACAGAGACAGAGCCAATCAAGGCCATGACAAGCAAGGAGTCTTGAAGCGTCGACAAGGAGTGCGCCGCACGTGACTCCGGTGTCTCACCCGGCGGTGGACAAGGATGAGAACGATCCACAAATCCAAACAACCCATAAACGTAGAGAAGATGACAGATTTGACAACGCCATGAAGGGTAGTTGGTGCCAGTGAAATGGATGGGATTTGGTTGGAATGGATAGGGATCAATGCAACACCACGAGAAGAGGGCCCGTGAAAGGGCAGAACGGGTGGCATCAGTGTGTCGGCCGAGGCAGCGAGGCCAGAGGTAGCACCGTTGGCGCCCTCGTCGCCGGAGCGTGCAGGTGATCTCGATCGAGACATTAGGTTAGGATCGCAGAGAATCTCGTGAGAGAATTAGGTCTCTTTATACCATATAAGAGAAATATTTGGAGTGAATTAATTCTTTCATGAATCACGGCGGTACTTATAGTAACTTACAAGGGTAATAACGTACATAACTAATAATTAAATACAAGATAATTAATAAAACAACATAATAATAATACAATCATCTAATACGTTCCCTCAAAATTGACGTTCCATCAGCAACGAAGATTTTCGAACGAAGATGCTCAAACCATGAACGAGCAAGGGGCTTAGTGAGAACGTCGGCCAATTGATCAAGAGTATTAACATAGGAGACAGTGAGTAGTCCTTTAGCAACAATATCACGAACAAAGTGGAGGCTGATGGAGATGTGTTTCATTCGTGAATGTTGCACCAGATGAGGAGAAAGACGCAAGGCTCCCATGTTGTCACACCTTACCGTAGGAACGGGACGAAGGGTGAGGCCGATTTCGATAAAGTGATGTTTAAGCCACCGAACCTCAGTAGCACGGTATCCAGCCTCTGTCGAGGAACGAGACACCGCCTTTTGCTTTCAAGACGACCAAGAGATTAGGTTGGAACCTAACATAATAAGGTAGGCAGAGGTAGACGTGTCATGCAACGCATCGCCTCCCCCCCCCCCCCCCCCCCAATCGGCGTCAGAGTATGCAGTAAGAGATAGAGACGAGTCTCGCCGAAGGTTGATGTCGTGGGTCAGTGTGCCCTTTAAATACCAAAGGACACGCTTGAGGGCGACCCAATGAGTGGAATCCGGGGCTGACATACGCTGAACCAATCTATTAATGGAGAATGCTATGTCGGGCCATGTGAGCGTAAGATACTGCAAGCCACCAATGATTTGACGATAAGTCGTCGCATCAACGGGTTCAACCAAGGAGAGAGCGGGCGGA
Organism: Linaria vulgaris; assembly: GCA_948329865.1. Classification (NCBI taxonomy): domain Eukaryota; kingdom Viridiplantae; phylum Streptophyta; class Magnoliopsida; order Lamiales; family Plantaginaceae; genus Linaria; species Linaria vulgaris. The sequence goes on from OX415253.1 coordinate 84,961,554, forward strand.
TTTCGAGCCATATGAGTGGCTAGAGGTATGGCTCCATCCATCTTATGATGAGCCAAGAGGTAGAGAATATACTTATGCTGAGAAATGAACAAGCCATCATGCGTACGACATACCCCAACGCCATCCACACATGCCCCACGAAATAGTTTACTCCGCGTACGACAATCCTTGACAACAAAGTGAGAAGAGAAAAACTCAATAGATACATCATTAGCCTTAGTAAAATGTTGCACTGATAAAAGATTCCTCCGAGAAGACAGAACTCACAATATATTGTTAAGGGTAAAATAACGATCATGAAGAATAACTTTAGAGGAGCCCGTGTGAGTGATAGACAAACCTGTACCACCAGCAATGGAAACCTCCTCAGGCCCATCATACTTAGAGAGAATAGCAAGATTGTTGAGGTCAGAGGTGAGGTGGTGAGACGCACCAGAATCAACAACCCACTCAGTGTGTGGCGGATCCGAGGAAGGGGGAGACACATCAAAATTAGCACTAAACATAGGGTAACGATGACACGTTCGCGCCTCATGACCGTTGATACCACATAATTGGCACACGATCGGGTTTCGGGTGTGGTGGCTGATAAAGGCCCGAAGTCCGAGAATAGGCCGAAGGTGCGTAACCTGAGTCGGACGAGCACGACTGCGGTTCGGTTGACCGTTCAAATTCTGATTGCGCCCCGATTCCGAGGATTGGATCATGGTTGGTAGGGCTGAGTGACGGCATGGTTTGTTGTGACGACATCGGATGAGTGCTCAGCATCAATGCGACGAAGGTACGATTCTTGACTAACAAGAAGATCATGCAATTTAGCAAACTGACTCGGTGCTCACGAGCACGGATCGGACTAGCAATGTCGCGGTAGAGCGAGCCGAGGCCATTAAGGACATAAAGAGTGATGTCATCACGTGGGTAGATCGCGGAGTAAACTGTTTCGTAGGGCATGTGTGGATAAATAAACATAAAATAAAGTTGTCAAATTAAGTTACTCCCACTTACCAGAGATATGATCAATGCCTTATATTTAACACTACAAGAAAAAAGGGTTATTGGCTACGGAATCACACTACAAGAAAAAGGGTTATTGGCTACGGAAGATTACGTAGCCAATAACCATTTTTTTTGTTGCGGATAGCTATTGGCAACGGAAGGTCGTTGCCAATTGTCGTTGCCGATACCCTCGTTGCTGATGACTTTGGGCTACGGATGGCCGTTGCTAATGGCTATTGGCTACGGAATCTTTCATAGCCAATAGTGGAAGACCAAAATACCCGTTGTAATTGGCTACGGATTATTTTCGTAATTATTGGCTACGAACCTTTCCGTAGCCAATAGTTATTGGCTACGGAATATTTTCGTAGCCAATAGGCAATAATTTTTTTTAAAAAAATTGGCCGTCACCTATTGGCAGCGGATTAAATCTGTGACCAATAATATTCATAATATTGGCAACGGATTAAATCAGTGGCCAATAATATTTATAATACTGGCAACAGATTTAATCCGTGGCCAATAATATTCATAAAATTGGCCACGAATTTAATCCGTGGCCAATAAAATTTAAACTTTTAAATATTATTGGCAACGAATTAAATCCGTTGCCATAATATTTAAAATTATAAAAAAAAGAAATTGTAAATTTTGAATTCTTTAATTAAAAAAGCTATTAAAAAAATTTCAAATTTTGAATTCTTTAATATTTAAATGTTTTTTATTTCAATTAAAAAAATTAATCTATTTTATATGAATTAATTAAATTAATGTATTTTATTTCTATTTATTAAAATAATGTATTTTATTTCAATTGACAAAAAAACATGATTATGATCTTTTTTAGTTGTAAAAGTAATTACTAAACAAAATAATTAGATTATTATTATAATATTGGTTACGGAATCTTCCGTAGCCAATAAATATTGGCTATGGACTGTTTTGTTGCCAATAGTCATTGGCTACGAAATATTCCGTAGGCAATGTTTAATTTGTAGCTATTTTTGCATTTTCTAAATAATTGTCATTAGCTACAAAAAACTCTCGTAGCCAATAGTAATTGGCTACGAAAACTTCTGTCTCGTAGCCAATAGTTTGGAAACGGAAGTTTTCGTAGCCAATAGTTATTAGCTACGAGAGTTTTCCGTAGCCAATGTCAATTATATAGAAAAGGCAAAAATAGCTACAAATTAATATTTTTTTACTAACCATTACAAAAATAGCTGCAAGTTAAATGGATTCACATATTCAAATAACCTTGGATCGCTAGCTTTTGCTTATCGGTGATTATTGGTGATGCAATATTTTCTAATAAGTATGAGTGTTCTTTCAAATCTCGTCAAAAATGGAATAACGAAATACACAAACAAACCTTTTTGGAGTGAAAATGTAATTTTTCAAAATTTGCAAAACAACTCAAAATTTACTTTTTATTTCACCAACATTTTCTAAACCATAATTTAGGAGTGTTCTTTCAAATCTCATCAAAAACGGAGTAACGAAAGACGCAAATAAACCTTTAGGAGTGTTCTTTCAAATTTCGTAAAAAACGGAGTAACGAAAGACGCAAACAAACTTTTTGCGGTGAAAATATAATTTTTCAAAAGTTGCAATAAAACTCGAAATTTACTTTTTCTTTCACCAACATTTTCTAAACCATAATTTAGGAGTGTTCTTTCAAATCTCATCGAAAATGGAGTAAAGTAAGACGCAAACAAACCTTTCGGGGTGAAAATGTAATTTTTTAAAAGTTGCAAAACAACTCAAAATTTACTTTTTATTTCACCAACATTTTCTAAACCATAATTTAGGAGTGTTCTTTCAAATCTCATCAAAAACGGAGTAACGAAAGACGCAAATAAACCTTTTGGGGGTGAAAATGTAATTTTTTAAAAGTTGCATAACAACTCAAAATTTACTTTTTCTTTCACCAACATTTTCTAAACCATAATGTAGAAGTGTTCTTTCAAATCTCGTCAAAAACGGAGTAACGAAAGACGCAAACAAACTTTTCGAGGTGAAAATGTATTTTTTCAAAAGTTGCAAAACAACTCGAAATTTACTTTTTATTTCGCCAACATTTTCTAAACCATAATTTAGGAGTGTTCTTCCATATCTCGTCAAAAATGGAGTAACGAAAAATGCAAACAAACCTTTCGAGGTGAAAATAGAGGAGTGTTCTTTCAAATTTCGTCAAAAACGGAGTAACGAAAGATGCAAACTAACCTTTTGGGGTGAAAATGTATATATTCAAAAGTTGCAAAACAACTCAAACTTTACTTTTTCTTTCACCAATATTTTCTAAACTATAATTTAGGAGTGTTCTTTCATATCTCGTCAAAAAGGGAGTAAGAAAAGATGCAAATAAACCTTTCGGGGTGAAAAAAAAATTATTCAAAAGCTGCAAAACTCTAAATTCACTTTTTCTTTCACCATCGTTTTCTAAACAATAAGTAGGAGTGTTCTTTCAAATCTCATCAAAAACGGAGTAACGAAAGACGCAAACAAACCTTTCGGGGTAAAAATTGAATTATTCAAAACTTGCAAACAACTCAAAATTCACGTTTTCTTTCACCGACATTTTCTAAACAATAAGTAGGAGTGTTCTTTCAAATCTCGTCAAAATAGAGTAACGAAAGACGCAAACAAACTTTTCGAGGTAAAAATATAATTATTCAAGAGTTGCAAAACAATTACAAATTTATTTTTTCTTTCACCAACATTTTCTAAACCATAACTTATTAGTGTTCTTTCGTATCTCGTCAAAAACGAAGTAACGAAAGACACAAACAAACCTTTCGGGGTGAAAATATAATTATTCAAAAGTTGCAAAACAACTCAAATTTCACTTTTTCTTTCACCAACATTTTCTAAACAATAAGTAGGAGTGTTATTTCAAATCTCATCAAAAATTGAGTAACGAAAGACGCACAATAAACAATGTAACCATAAAATACTATATGATCTTCAACTCTAAACCCTAAACCCTAAATCGTATATACATAAATTCTACTAAACCAAAATTGTATTTTCACATGTAGACAGTGTCAATCAATTTCAATCCTCGATTTTTTTTACCATACGCTATGTTATTAAAAATAATAGCGTTCTTCAAAATTTCGTCAAAAACGGAGTGATAGGAAATCGTATAAGAATATTTTACAAATATGTATATCGTTAGAGTAATATTCTTAGATTATAGTTTAAATACAATATGTATATCTTGAAATATTAAACAATACGTATTTCAGAAATATGTATAAATTAGTATAAAATACGTATTCTTTTCATAAAAATTATACTTTAAAATTTTAAAAAAATATACTTTAAATAAATTATTTATATTAATAAACGGGAAAAAAATTAAAAAATGGTGGGAATAAGGCCGCCACTTTTTTTAAAATTAATTTCGAATTATGTTGCATAGGAATATTTCCATGCATCATATGTATTGCATCAAAAATTTGCAATGCAAATTTCTGCATTGCAAATTTTCGTTGCAATTGCTGAAAAGCAACTGTTGTAGTGTTTGGGGGGAAAATCACGTTTGGTACCTTAATTTGACATTTGTTTTCTTTTGGTACATTAATTTGTCACACCAACTGTTTGGTACCCTATGTTTGCAAACTTAATTACGATTGGTACCTCCTTAGCGGCGTCCCCAAATTCACCACCCTAATGTCTGCGTGGCTTGTCGTTGACCGGTCCAAGCTCAATTTTGACCAAATTAAGTCCATCTGGACATGCTGACTGGATTAAAAAAATGATCTTATATTCACAATTTATAGTTTGTATATTTTTTATAATTAGCTTTATTATATAAATTGTAAAATTTATTAAATATATAAGTATTATAAATATAAGTTATTTTGTAAAAAAAAACTTAAATCTAAAAAATGATTAAAATAAAATAAAATACAATTCACCAGCACCCCTACCCCCTTCCCCTCCTTTCATCACCACGATCAAATCCGAGCAGCGGCGACGATGGTAGTTTGGTGAGGTACAGATCAAGCAGCGGCGGTGGTGGTGGTTTGGTGAGGTACGGATCAGAGCTACGGCGGTGGTGGTGGTTTGGTGAAGTACTGATCGAGTAGCGGCGGGGGTTGTTGAAGATAATGAATTCATGGTGGAGGTGATGGGGGTGGGTGAATTGATGGGGGGGGGTATGTTGTTGAAGATGATGAATTGATGGTGGTGGTGGAGGTGGGAGTGATGGTGGTTGGTGGGGGTGATGAATTGGTTGGGGGAGGGGGTGGCGGTGATGGCTGGTGGGGTGGGGGTGGGGGGGGGGGGTGTTGAAGAAGATGATTGAATTATTATATTTTTATTATTATTTTACTAAAATTTCTAATTTGATTTTTTTTTGTTTTTTTACAAAATAACTTATATTTATAATAGTTATTTATTTAATAGTTATAACTTTAAAGTTAATTGTAGATAGTTATAGATTTTAAAGTTTTGATTTTTTTTTTCTTTTTTTGTTTTAATTTATTTTGTTTTTCTTTAAAATTCATTAGTTATAAAAATTATTTTTTTAAAACTGAATTATATAATAAGTTTTTCAAATTTATATAATAAAATTAATTATTATAAAGAAATATAAAAACTAGAAATGATAATTTATTAGGAGGGAGAAATGATTTATTTTTTATTTTTTATTTATCCAGCCAGCGTCCATATCACCTTCATATCGGATGGACATGTCAAACATTTCCTATGTCGAATACAACGTCAGGTCTCCTGTATGTCGAATGTGACGTGACGAAAATGGCATTCTATATCGCATGTTGCGGTGGGTGGGGGAGGGTGTTACGAGAAGGGCTGATGGATATTTTTTTGATTTTTATTTTTGAATATTTTTTTGTTGTTTCTTTGTATCTTGTTTTTGTATATATGTTTATTATTATTATTTTTTTTTTATTATTTATATATATATATGTTTTATTTTTACAAATGGTCATATATATGTTTATTATTATTATTTGTATAAATGTTTATTATTTTTACAACTAGTTTTATATATATATATCGTTATTATTTTTACAAATAGTTACATATATGTATTTATATATATATATATATATATATTATTTATGTATATATATTTTTGGGTGCAAAGTGTAATTTACTATGGGCTGTAAGTACAATATTTAAAATTACAAGGGTTTGTGTTCAAAACGTTTTATGGCTGAAAAATATGATGTTGCAGTGACTGTATTGCCACGTAGGTAATTTTTGGTCCGAATAAGGGCCGATGGCATTTTTAACAAAAAATTGAAACATATGATTCATTTAAACAAGACCCGAAAAATTGAACATATTAGCTTTTTGAAAAATGATAAGGGCCAATTTTAATAATTCGTCCTATTTTATTTCATATTATAGTATGATAATTGCCAGCGCGCACTTGACTCACTACAAGATTTAGGGGTCTTTAGGGACCGCCCGGGCGGTCACCAAAAGGCGGTCGCGGATACCCTTGGCCCCCCACCCTTTGGCGACCGCTTGGCGGTCGCGGGGACCATTTTCCGCGACCGCAAATTTAGGGACCGCCGGGCGGTCCCTAATGACTTAAGCGGACCGCCGAGCGGTCCCCAATAATATTCAAACTTTTAGGGACCGCCCAGCGGTCCCCAATAATATTCAGACTTTTAGGGACCGCCCAGCGGTCCCCAATAATACTCAGACTTTTAGGGACCGCTGGGCGGTCACCAGGGCTATGAATATTATTGGGGACCGCTGGGCGGTCCCTAAAAGTCTGCGGCAAAATATAAAAAAAAAACCAATAATATTCCGAAAATTTACCGGAATATTATTGGATTTTTTGTATAAATTGCGTGTAAATATGTGCAACAAACATTTACAAGAACAAAAACAAAAAAAATAGTGATAAAAAAGTAAAATGAAATGAAAGTTAGCAAAATAAAACAAAGAAAATAATGAAATAAAAGAAATGAAAAACATATTGTTGGGTGTTTTTTTAGCATTTGTTAAAAAAGAAGAAGAAGAAAGTTTGTGTTTTGGATTTGAACAAAACAAAAAGAGGAGTGTTTCTTTAAAAGAAAGAAGAAGAGAAGTTGTGTTTTGGATTTGAAGAAATAAAAAAAAGGGTGAAAAGTTTGAATTTTCGGAAATTTTAAATTTCCCCCCCAATCCCGCCTAAATTTTAAACATTTAGGCACCGCCGGGCGGTCCCTAAAGATACTTGGTGACCGCCGGGCGGTCCCTAATGACATGTGGTGACCGCCCGGCGGTCACTAAATATGGTTTTTAGGGACCGCCCGACGGTCCCTAATAATATTCATAGGTTTTTTTTGGATTTTATGAAACGATTTCCATGTGTTTTTTATTTTTAACAACAAAATTCTTTATAACATGTCAATTGAAGTAACAAACGACCATAAAACCACTAATTTAGTTATTTAATAATAGATTGAATGAGACTGAGAAAGTTTTTAACGTCGAACCTATTCTACGTTAATACGTCCACTTAATCATCGTATGTGCTTTCAATTTGTATGAAACTTTGTAATTTTGTTCTTTTAACTATTATTATGATATTTATCAACTAAACAAACAACGCGACACCTTAATTGTTCCATAAAATTAAAAATAAAAGTATGAATATTATTAGGGACCGCCCGGCGGTCCCTAAAAGAAATTGGTGACCGCCCAGCGGTCCCTAAAGGTGGTTTTAGGAACCGCTAGGCGGTCCCTAATAATATTCATACTTTTTTTTTCGATTTTATGAAACGATTTACACGTGTTTTTGATCTTTAGCAACAAAATTCATTATAACATGTCAATTGAAGTAACAAACGATCGTAAAACAACTAATTTAGTTATTTAATAGTAGATTGAATGAGATTGAGAAAGTTTTTAACGTTGAACCTATTCTACGTTATATGTACACTTAATCATCGTATGTTGTTTTAATTTGTATTAAACTTTGTAATTTTGTTCTTTTAACTATTATTATGATATTTATCAACTAAACAAACAACGCGACACCTTAATTGTTTCATAAAATAAAAAATAAAAGTATGAATATTATTAGGGACCACCGGGCGGTCCCTAAAGCCACTTTTAGGGACCGCCGGGCGGTCCCTAAAGGAAATTGGTGACCGCCCAGCGGTCCCTAAAGGTGGTTTTAGGGACCGTCAGGCGGTCCCTAATAATACTTATACTCTTTTTTTTCGATTTTATGAAACGATTTACATGTGTTTTTGATTTTTAGCAATAAAATTCATTATAACATATCAATTGAAGTAACAAACGATCATAAAACCACTAATTTAGTTACTTAATAGTAGATTGAATGAGATTGAGAAAGTTTTTAACGTTGAACCTATTCTACGTTATACGTACATTTAATCACTGTATGTTATTTCAATTTGTATGGAGCTTTGTAATTTTGTTCTTTTACCTATTATTAGGATATTTATCAACTAAACAAACAACACGGTACCTTAATTGTTCCATAAAATAAAAATAAAAAGTATGAATATTAGTCGGGACCGCCGGGCGGTCCCTAAAGTTGGTTTGCCGCTCCTAATAATATTCATACTCTTTTTTCGATTTTATGAAACGATTTACATGTGTTTTTGATTTTTAGCAACAAAATTCATTATAACATGTCAATTGAAGTAACAAACGATCATAAAACCACTAATTTAGTTATTTAATAGTAGATTGAATGGGACTGAAAAAGTTTTTAACGTTGAACCTATTCTACGTTATACGTTCACTTAATCATCGTATGTTGTTTGAATTTGTATGAAACTTTGTAATTTTGTTCTTTTAACTATTATTAGGATATTTATCAACTAAACAAACAACGCGATGACTTAATTGTTCCATAAAATTAAAAAATAAAAATTATGAATACTATGGCGGTCCCTAAATCCACTTTTAGGGACCGCTGGGCGGTCACTAAAACCCGTTTTGGGTTGGGGACCGCCCAACGGTCCCCCTTTTGGGTTGAGGACCGCTGGGCGGTCCCCCTTTTGGGCTGGGGACCGCCCAGCGGTCCCCGTTGCTCCGGGCGGTCACCAAAAAGCTGGTGACCGCCCGGCGGTCACAAGCGGGGGTCGCGAAAACCCCCAAATCTTGTAGTGACTAGTTATCAAGTTCATGATTACATAACATATCCAGAATTATTAAACGTAATTTGCACGTATTTATATATACATATAATTATATTCAGCTTTAATTTATATCTTATAACATTATTAGTCGCACGCAGCATGTTTAGTCATGCATAATGGCGTACCTGTATACAAACCAAATTAATTAATTTCGACTTTAAAACACTTGATGAGCAAAGTTTGTTTCGACAACAAAAATCTAAAGGAGGTCAAGTCTTTATTGATATCTATATATGTATATATATATATATATATATATATATATATATATCTTCCAAGGTATACTCATATGTCGTACCAGCGAAATTAGTTTAGTTCTAGTTCACATGATGGAAGTTGTCGTTGATGAAATTAGTTTAGTTTAAGTTCTACTTCTAGTTTAGTAGCTAATGATGGCAGACTAATTTCATCATGTGAACTAAAAAATTATCTGCACTAAAACCTTATCATTATCATGCGTTCATACACGACCAAAACAATTAGTTAATATATAGTACTTTAATTCACTAGGCAATGTGAACAAGCACCAACGATCTAGGAATGCATGACGACAGGGGCGGACCCAAGAAAATATTTTAACATGGGCTACGACGAAAGGCAGGTAAAGAGTTGTTATAGTCGTCTCCATTAGTTTTTGATCCTCCTAATTTATTTTAAAATAGTACATATTCTTTTAGTTCTTCAATAAGATATAAATCAAACAAGAATATTACTAAGGACTTTATCTATTTTGGCTGAAAATTAAAGTAATTTTGATTTATAATGAAGAAATAATGAGCTAAAAAAGCATAGAATATTATTTTAGTGGTGTAAATTATAGAAACTAGTATTATGTGTACTAAATTATAGTAATTTTGAGCCTCGGTAAGCCACAGTCTTAGGTCCACCCCTGCTTGACGAGTCATCTAATGTAAAATAATATACAGGAAAAATCAATTTGCCCCCTTAAGCTATTGTCCGTTTATCACTTATCCCTTAAACTTTTAATTTTGTCGCTTACCCTCTTCCACTTAATCATGACTCCCCTGACATAATTAAGCCTTAACGTGGCCATAACACTACAAGAAAACTGCACAATTGGAACCATTAATTAGGTTTCAATTGCCCCTTTTTTTGGTTCCCGTAGACCATATGGGAACCACTTATGGGCACCAAAGGCTCTTTCTCCGTTACCCCCGTGGCGATTGCCTTGGGAACGAATTAAATGGTTCCCATTGCTAATAGGAACGAACGTGTTTGGTTTCCGTTTGGTTCCCATTGCTTTAGGACTGGGACCCCCAATGCTGAGATGAGATACACATTATTCTGCCAACGGGAACCAACTTGTCCAAATTACGGGAACGAAATCTTCGTTCCTATTGCTTAATTCAAAATTTAAAAAAAATGGCGGAAATTTAGAATTTTGTTAAAAAAAATAGGGGGGAAATTTGAATTGTTTTCAAAACAGTACAATTTTCGAATTTTTCATATTGGCGCCATTTTGATTTTGAAAATTTTCAAAGATTTCATTTTTGATTATTGTTGTTGTTGTATAATCTGAAATTATCATTTTCATGGTAATATGCTTAATTTCGTTTAATGTTATAACATTGTTGTATAATATTTAAATTATTGTATTTTTTGAATATCACTTATATTGTAATAGGTAAAATGTGTAATATTATAAATTAAACAATACCACTATACAACACAAATTTGTAGTTGAGAAAATTTAGGATACAACTACACAACACAAATTTTAATAAAAAATAACAAAATAAATGGATTTAAACAACATAATTAAAATTAATTATTTTGTTTTTTCTTCTTCTTCTTCTTCTTCTTCTTCTTCTTCTTCTTCTTCTTCTTCTTCTTCTTCTTCTTCTTCTTCGGATTTGTTCTTCGGATTTCTTTTTCTTGTTCTTCAGATTTTTTCTTCTTCTTGTTCTTAACGAGTAACAAAGAAGCTCAAAAAAAAAACTTATTTTGTTTCTTCTCCTTCTTCTTCTTCGGATTTCTTCTTCGGATTTCTTCTTGTTAACGAGAAACAAAGAAGAAGCAAAAAAAAATAAAAAGTTGCAGAGCTTCTCTACTGCGCGCGGCTACTGTCAATGGATGGGTTGGTGTATATAGAAAACTATCCGCAATGGGAACGAAATTTCGGTTCCCATTGCTTGCTAAAATGGTTCATGTTACTGGCCAGCTGTTTTTGTACGGCTTCCTCAATTATTGGTGTCAATGGGAACTAAATATTTAGTTCTCATTAATTGGCTTCCATTAGAACCCATACTTATAAAAAAATTAATTACATTTTTTACCACAAATATATTTTAAACGTGTTTCGTTTCTCCATTTGTCGATAAAATTTGAATTTACATGCCTCATTAGTGTTGGGAAAATAGTTGTTCAAGATTTGGAATGACACGCTTAATTTGTGTTTTCAAATGATTGGTAAAAGAAAGAACGTAATTCGAATATTTTCTTTAACTTTTCTATAATTATATAAACCCCCCTTTTCTTTGTTTATCGTATTTCGTTACTTCGTTTTGCACGAGATTTGGAATGACACGCTTAATTTGTGTTTTCAAATGATTGGTAAAAGAAATAACTTAATTGGGATATTTCTTTAACTTTTCTATAATTACGTAAACCCCCCTTTTCTTTGTTTATCGTATTTCATTACTTCGTTTTGCATGAGATTTGGAATGACATGCTTAATTAGTATTTTCAAAGGATCGGTAAAAGAAAAAACTTAATTTGGATATTTCTTTAACTTTTTTATAATTACATATTCCTCCCGTTTCTTTGTTTAACGTATTTCGTTACTTCGTTTTGGACGAGATTTGGAATGACACGCTTAATTAGTGTTTTTAAAGGATTGGTAAAAGAAAAAACTTAATTCGGATATTTCTTTAACTTTTCTATAATTACATAAACGCCCCGTTTATTTGTTTATCGTATTTCGTTACTTCGTTTTGGACGAGATTTGGAATGACACGCTTAATTTGTGTTATCAAATGATTGGTAAATGAAAAAACGTAATTCGAATATTTTCTTTAACTTTTCTATAATTACATAAACCCCCATTTTTTTTGTTTATCGTATTTCGTTACTTCGTTTTGGACGAGATTTGGAATGACACCCTTGATTAGTGTTTTCAAAGAACTGGTAAAAGAAAAAACTTAATTCGGATATTTCTTTAACTTTTTTATAATTACATAAACTCCCCGTTTATTTGTTTATCGTATTTCGTTACTTCCTTTTGGACGAGATTTGGAATGACACGCTTAATTAGTATTTCCAAAGGATCCGTAAAAGAAAAAACTTAATTCGGATATTTCTTTAACTTTGTTATAATTACATAAACCCCTTGTTTATGTGTTTATCGTATTTCCTTACTTCGTTTTGGACGAGATTTGGAAAGACACGCTTAATTTGTGTTTTCAAATAATTGGTAAAAGAAAAAACTTAATTCGGATATTTCTTTAACTTTTCTATAATTACATAAACCCCCCTTTTATTTATTTAACGTATTTCGTTACTTCGTTTTGCACGAGATTTGGAATGACACGCTTAATTTGTGTTTTCAAAGGATTGGTAAAAGAAAAAACTTAATTTGGATATTTCTTTAACTTTTTTATAATTACATAAACCCCCCGTTTATTTGTTTATCGTATTTCGTTACTTCGTTTTGGACGAGATTTGGAATGACACGCTTAATTAGTGTTTTCAAATGATTGGTAAAAGAAAAAAACTTAATTCGGATATTTCTTTAAGTTTTCTATAATTACATAAACCCCCCCTTTTATTTATTTATCGTATTTCGTTACTTCGTTTTGCACGAGATTTGGAATGACACGCTTAATTTGTGTTTTCAAAGGATTGGTAAAAGAAAAAACTTAATTTGGATATTTCTTTAACTTTTTTATAATTACATAAACCCCCCGTTTATTTGTTTATCGTATTTCGTTACTTCGTTTTGGACGAGATTTGGAATGACACGCTTAATTAGTGTTTTCAAATGATTGGTAAAAGAAAAAAACTTAATTCGGATATTTCTTTAAGTTTTCTATAATTATTTATTCTTCCCGTTTATTTATTTATCGTATTTCGTTAAACATTACGTATTTTAAATAAGTGATTGATTTGTGAAATAAAATATACAAGAGTTTCAATTGTAGTAATTACCGTTTACAAGATAAAAAAAACATAAGGTATTTATTAAATATGAGTCCAACTAAACGAGATTAAATCATAATACTACCAATTAACAATCATTATTTATCCAAATAGTATAAAATAAACCACCACCGCAAAGTTGTTCCAAAAGTTATTTTTTTTTTGTTTTTTTTTTAATCTATGGGAACCACGGTTTGGTTCCCATTGTGACGAGGTGTCACTAATGGGAACTAACTCTCAATGAGAACCAAATATTGGTCCCCATTACTATGTGTATAATTTTTTTTTTCCTTTAAGACGAATAACAAGCAATGGGAACGAAAATGTCGTTCCGATTAGATAAGAACGAAATCTAGTCCCCATGTTTTCGTCTCCATTGTGAAGTTTTCTTGTAGTGTAAAACCATCACATGCCTAAAGCATGCCAATTTTCTAACTGCAAAATAGTCTATTTAAATCACTTTAGTAATCAAAAGTTTAAGGACGATCGAATTATTAAAATTGCCCCTTATCGTTTTTCAAAAAGGTAATATGCCCAATTTTTTCGGGCCTTGATTAAATGCTCATATGTTTCATTTTTTTTTGTCAAAAATGCCCTCGATCCTTATTCGGGCAAAATTGCCTACGTGGCGGTACAATCAATGCCACGTCAAAAAGTTGCTCCGCCACGTCATATTTTTCAGCCAAAAAATATTTTTTACACAAAACCTTGTAATTGTAAATATTTTACTTACACCCCATAGTAAATTACACTTTGCAACCCCAAAATATATATACATAACTAATAATAATAAATATATATAACTATTTGTAAAAGTAATTAATATATATAAATAATAATAATAAACATATATATAATAATAAGCATTTATATAAATAACAATAATAATAATATATATAAATATAACTAGTTATAAAAAAAACATATATATAAATAATAATAATAAACATTTTAACAATACATAAAAAGAAAAAAAATTAAAAAATAAATTTAATCATCATCTTCATCACCACCATCGTTGCCCCACCCACCCCATCGTCGCCGTCACGAACACCACCACAAATCGCCGCACATCGCCACCACCCAAATCTTAAACCCTGATTTATATGAGGTGGTGGTGGCGCGATTAGAGCCGCGACTTGCAGTCATTTGCGGTGGTGGTGCGATTTGGGCAGGTGGTGGCGCGATTTGTGGTCGTGTTCGATGAAGATGGTGGTGGTTTATGCGACAGCAGCGGCGCAGCGGTTGTGGCGCGATTAGAGACGCGACTTGCCACCATTTGCGGTGGTGGCGACATTTGGGCAGGTGGTGGCACGATTTGTGGTCGTGTTCGATGAAGATGGTGGTTGTTTATGCGACGGCAGTGGCGCATCGGTGGTGGTGATGAAGATAATGATTATTTTTTTTATTTTTTTGTTTTTTAATATATATGTATATATATATATGTTTATTATTATGTTATACATATCTTTAATATTAGTATTTATGTAAATATTTTTTGGGGTGCAAATGGCAACTTATTATAGGGTGTAAGTACAATATTTAAAATGACAAGGGTTTGTATTAAAATATTTTTTTGCTGAAAAATATGACGTAGCAGTACTGTACTGCCACGAAGGCAATTTTTCGTTCGAATAAGGGACGATGTCATTTTTAACAAAAAAATTTGAAACATATGGGGCATTTAAACAAGGCCCGAAAAAATTGGACATATTAGCTTTTTGAAAAAAGATAAGGGGCAATTTTAATAATTCGTCCTATTTTAATTCCTAGTATAGTATGATAATGGCCAGCGCGCACTTGACTAGTTATCAATGGACGTCATCGATTATTAAGAAGCTGCGGAGAGTTTTACTTTAATTGCATAAATAAAATGAATATCTCTCCTAAATCTCGTGTACCAAAAGCCTGTATCAATTCTGTCTAATCTCTTATGCGATCTGTAATTCTTTTACCTTAATAATCCAAATTAAAATGTTCATAAATTAATTGATGACTATAATGATGCTAAACAAATAAATTTCTGTTTTTGTGGTTATAATATTTGGAAAGTAATCAAGTTCATGCTTCGATAATATATCCAGAATTATAAAACGTAATGTGCACGTATTTATATATATTATATATAGATTTAATTTATATCTTATAATTACATTATTAGTCTCACGCAGTACTTAATTAGTCTCGTGCGATCTGCGTTTAGTCATGCATAATGGCGTACCTGTATATAAACCAACTTATTTAATTTCGAATTTAAAACACTTGAGCAATGTTTGTTTCAACAACAAAAATCTAAAGGAGGTCAAGTCTTATATATATATACTAGGAATCTAAAGGAGGTCAAGTCTTAAAATAAACAAGTATTATGCATATACTAATTTTCAATATAAAACAAGAATAAATCACAAATTGGTTATATTTTTAACACAAAAGATGATTACCAATTTTAATGGTCTCATCATACTATAACACATTTTAGAATTTTAGAATTTTATAGTTTCCCTAGGATTTTAATGTAAAAAGTGTTAATTTCTAGAAAAAGAAAAAGGTATCTATTGGTGTAGACATTGTAATACTATGATCACTTGCATATTAGACAATAATTAATAAAATTCAAAAAAAGGATACTTGCTTTTTGTCTTTTCTTTCTTCTATCTAACTAATTGATACAGAGAAGAAAATATTTCACCATTTATTTATTTTCTTTTACTTTTTCTAATTTTCGTAACTTATTTCTTTTAGTAATTGTTAATTATCAAGAGAATTGTCTTATCTAACATAATACAAGGAGGGCAGTTTTCTTATTTTATTTTTGCAAGAAAATAAATGACATGTTTCATATCTTATAGTGATAATGTTAAATGAATCGTATCAATAATAATATACTTGTTTGAGTATGTAAGATAATATGCAAAAGTTTTATACAACTTTTACGTGGGTGCGATGTTCACGTCTTATGTAAAGTATAATATTGCTATTTGTCTACAATAAAGAAAAATAAAAGATTACAATACTATATATATGTATATATTATTCAAGTGTACACGATTATTAAAACTTCACAAAAATACTCGGTGTATGCAATATTAGTAGGTGGTATGTATTCATTAAAAAATTAGAGTACAATATTTATCAAATTATTATTTTGTTATGTAACTTAAGGTAATAATACTCATTTGTTTTTACTATAAAAATAATCAAAAATTTATACTTTTCATCGACCTTTTTCGAGTTTCTTATGTACTTTTTAAAATATATGGAAGCTTCATGTGATCCATAAACTTTTACATGGGCCTCCAAAATAATTATATATATGATTTTGAGTTTAACTGTGTATTTTATATATGAGTACTAAAATGAACATAACAAGTTTCAAGTAAAACAAAGTGTATGTAAAATGAACGACAAATATAGTTTATTACTCCCACTTTCTCGAGGTCCTTCTAGAAGTTAAATGTCTATTAAGTGTACATGATCTTCACATACTTTTTGAATTTTGTGAGTACGTTTGAAAATTCTTGCAAAGTTTAATGAGTTTCTAAGTACAACGTGCCGACTCCAAAAGAAAAAGTTAATAGTTTTGTTATGGCAAAATAGGAATAGTAGGCGATGAACAAAATGCGCCTCCATAGGCTTCGTAGTTAAACTTTTGGGTATTTAGTAACTTTAAGAAGTTTTGTGAAGTTGTTGCGTAGTTTCAAAGATATAGAAGGTCTTTATACCTTCTAAACTTTCTTGAGGCATAGATAAACTAATTATTATAACTCTTACCAATTTATAGGGTCTTTATGCAATTTTTGAAGTTATAAAGGGCTCTTTTACAAATAGTAAAGGACTTTAGTGTAAACAATATAAATTGTAGGGACTAACAAACTAAATTAAAAAGAAAAATTGAGAGAGAGGGAGAGAGACGTATAGGGAGGAGAGAGGAGAGAGAAGGAGAAGGGTGTGGGGATGTGGGTCATAATGAAAGAGGAGAGAGAAAAAGACTGCTGAAGTGGTGAGTAATTTTTTAAGGTGGGTGCTTTGTCCCACTTTGTCTTACCTAAATGCCCTTGAGAGAGCTTAAATTTACTGATATAGAACAATGCTAGCCTTTTGTAAATTAAATTGGTTGAGAAAAAGTAAATATTACAAATCAAAAGGGCAAAACCGGAAGAAAAAAAATGGTTGATGAAAAGTGCGAACGTTGAAGAGCTGCTTAGATTCTTATTATTATAGTATATATAAATATATATATATATATATATCACTACAAGAAAAATGGGTCAATAGGGACCAAAATTAGGCCCGTATTGACCCCCCCCTCCCCAACGGTCCCTGAAGGTCAATAGCGACCGCACGTAGGTCGCTATTGTGCGGTCCCTATTGACCTCGGTCGCTTGCCATCAGGGACTGCAAATAGGTCCCTGATGAGGGCAATAGCGATCGGAGTATCAGGGACCGCTTTTCGGTCCCTGATACTTTAAAACCAATAGCGACCTAACATCGGTCCCTTTTGTATAAAAAACAATAGGGACCGCAGTTAGGTCCCTAATGTTTTTCACACAATAGGGACAGCCATTAGGTCCTTATTGACTCAAAAACAATAGGGACCTAACTCCGGTCCCTATTGCTTTTCCGTCAATAGGGACCTAACTGCGGTCTCTATAACCAATATTAGGGACCGCAATTAGGTCCCTACTAGTATTCATAGATACTCTATGAATACTAGTAGGGACCTAATTGTGGTCCCTAATAATAGCAATAGGGACCGCAGTTAGGTCCCTACTAACATTGTGGTAAAAGGTCTCGTCTCGATCTCGCACATCAGCACTAAGGATCAGCTCGTTGATTTTCTTACTAAGGCACTCCCTCGTGCTCGGTTCTTACTTCTTCGTTCCAAAAGTGCCTTGGCCGATGGCTCGACACTTTTGAGGGGGCGTATTAGGGATACTCAAGATTTAGCTTTATCTACCAAAATTACATAGATTCCTTTCCATCTTAGAAGATACTTATAACCTTGTGTAGTTATCTCTTACTTGTTCATCAAGTCTCCTTGTTGTATAAATACCTTTGTAATCTAGCATTGTAATTCATTCACAAATATAAAAAAGAATATATTTCCTACAATATGAAGGGTCTTTCCAAATGTAAGTTTCAAGTTCATTTCTTAAATCATGTAGATTATGATTCCTTTAGTGTATTTAAATATAATGGAAATTGCAAATGTCGCGGCCAGATAATTTAGTCGTATATAATCTCGTGTAGATTATGATTCCTCAAGATCAATAACTATAAACTAACGTGAAATTTGCATTCAACCATGAAAAAGAGCATTTTCAGAGAGAATTTTAAGAGAGATGATGAATTAGGGTTTCATCTCTCAAAGTCGTAATGTGTAAACCTTTGAGCGAGGGCGGGGAGACATGAGAAGAATTTGACTATGGATAGCAGTAAAGGAATCATTCCAACCAATCAAGAAACCTAACACGCAGTCATGTTGTTGTAGGCTAACAATGTGTTGGTTAATATTGCATGTATAGAGACCATAAGAGCATAAAGTAATCGGCCGTTGACAAATCCCACAAAGAGTGAAAAGAAATATAATATTGAGTGATAGAGGAGGTTCCCCTACAAATCGTGTACATCGATTTCTAAAACTGAAAAACACAATTATCATCGGTCCGATCATACATAGTACGCAGTTCATTCCAGAGATCAAGTGTAGTGGTCTGAAACATGAGACTCCGACGAAGATCCTTCACGACTAAATTCATGATCCAAGTGAGCACAAGATTATCGGCTTGAGCCCAACAGATCCGAAGAACCGCATCATCAGCAGGAATTGGAAAAGATCCATTGATGAATCAGCCTTTGTTTTTTATATTAAGGGCAAGGCGAATGGCACGGCTCCAGGAGGGGTCGTTCTCGTCAGTAAGTAGATTGCTGACTATCATTCCTTCTTGAACTTCGTGAGCACCCAAATGACAGACAGAGAAAGGGTCCTCACTCGGATTCTTCGGCAGAGGTGGCGGTGGAGGTGGAATTGGTGGTAGAGATGAAGTCGGCGGTGTCGAACCAGTAGCGGAGGAAGAGTCGTCCATAGACGACGACATTTAGAGCAGAAATCAGTAGGTCTGTAAACATTGAGGATAAGATAGGCAAAAATTGCGAAATTAGGGTTTCAAGAGGGAAAGAATTGGGCGAGTTCGGGATTAATGAGAAATCGCAGCTGAAAAGGAAGATCGTAGTATCCTAAGCGGATGATACCATGTAAACTAAAGTAAAACTTGCATTCAACGATTTAAAAGAGAATTTACACAGAGGGTTTGGGAGGGATGATGAATTCGGGTTTCATCTCTCCAAGTCGTAATTTGTAGAATGAAAAGTGAATATGACAAAAGTAACCACATACCCATTTACACTAGGGTCACTAATACTAATATTACAAGGAAAATGACTAAAATAAATTTACTTATCTATACAACGCAAAAGCGTGAAATAAAAGGAACATGCCTTTTCTATATATGCAATAAGTAACTTATAATCATAGTAATGAAATTGCACTTTTGGGAAGCCCAATAATATTACAAATTTCATTAAAGTGGTAAAGGAAAATGTGCATAAGTAAACACACAAGAGAACTTAATTTTATTTACATGAAATTAAAATCGATCACAAATTAATGCAGGAGTACTCTATGATCCATTAGTATCTATGGATCGAGGCGACAGTTGGGGCATGTATACAATACGTTCTCTTCTTATTTAGGGTTTCAATAATAAGCTTATTATGTAATTATGCAGTTAATCGTTAAATTGTAATAGGAATAAACGATATATAAACGATATATATTGTAGGTATTGATGTAGAGGCAAGGGTGTTGAGTGTGAAAACCTTCTACCTGGATAAAATTTTGAGCTTGGAATACGAGTTCCCTATTGTTCATAATGCCAGCGCAGTGATCACTCTAAGAACATGGAGCAAAGCAGAGGTGAAAACTCCATGCGATTTACCATCAAACCTTCGCTCTCCAGAATACTCATCTGATTGGCACCCATTGAGGAGAATCCGAAGGTCTGGATGCAAAGGCGGCTCGTGAGGTATGTTGCTGCGGAATACTAAACTAGCTTTTTAACCAAATCTTCGGCTGTGCTGTCTCGTATTTTGTAGTGAAAGTTGATGCATAATAACTTCAAATGGGATCATCCTAGGTCGCACAACGGCAGGAGAAGCCTTATTCCTTGGGGGATGATGAGGCCCAATTTGCTCCTGTTTCTTATCGATTAAACCCTCGCTGTGGCATGAGTCCGATATGATGACGGATCATACTCCGTTTGGGGCTCCATCTAGAATCTTTCGGAAGTCAATAGCAAATCGCAGAAAAAACTAAGTAATTAATAGCAGAAATGCAGAATATGGCCTATAATTATTGTAAAGTGTCACTTTTATCCTGTCAATTTTCTAGCCAGAAAACTAGGAGAATTTCTGAAAATCAATCAAATAATGAGTGTATAGCAGTAAATGATATTAACGGTGCATGCAGTACTTACAAGTGATGAGATTGAAGTTGGAGGCAACAATGGCTTGTTCACCTCTACCGATTGATGAATGGTGACCGGGAACTATTGTTCCATGTCTTGCCAAGTAAAGCAAAACTATATCGTTGTATCGGGCAAAAGAGAAAAGGTGATTCAGATCTGCCTTTATATTGGTAGCACTGGGAGTGTAGAGATAGAATTTCTAGTCGTTAAAATAAGAAATAAGAAAAATCAATACAAATGAATTTCATATAAGTGTAAACAAATATGAGTTACAATCTCTAATATAATCCTCTCATTCTTTTCTCATACAAATAATCTTGAAATTTGGTTGATTTGAGAGTGGATTTGATTTTGATCTCTTCCACGCATATTTGAGTTGAACGTTGATCCAAGGGCTTTTCAGCTTGATCTTGAATTAACAATCGACTTGACTTGATTTTTGTGACTAATAATTTGATCTTCGTCTTGACTTCTTGAATTTGTTGAATGTTAATATTCTTTGGAGGAATCTTAATCTTCAAAAAGATATTTCACAAACATTGATTCGAGGGCTTGATGGCTTGATCTAAGATGGAACGAAAATTTAATGTGAAGGTTGATAAAGAATGATGTGATCTTCACCTTCAGTTATTTGGATATGTTGGGCTTTGATCTTCTTTGAATGGACTTCAATCTTTAAAAATGGTTTTTCGATGGTCTTGTGACTTGATCTCGGATTAAACAGATTCTTGGCTTGAAGATGGATGAAGAGCGCTATGAACTTGGTTATGGATTTGTTGAATTTCTTGGAGTTTGATCTTCCTCGGCAAAAGTGCGATCTTCAAAAATGGTTTTTGGATGGAATTGAGACTCAACAACGGATTGAAAGGAGTTCTGTACGAAGAACACCTTGAAGATTGTTGAATAATGCATTGATATGATGAGCTTGTAGGAGATGATTTGTTGAACTTTATTGCTCTGAATGCTTAAGTGTTTAAAGCTAACTCTATTTATAGTTGTGGAGTGAATCTTAATTAGAATCTCCTGATGAGATGACCGGTTGTGATCGCGCCGACAATTTCTTGATTTGAAAGACCTTATCTAAGTGAATTTTCTTTCATCTCTTGAAGATTGAAACTTGGCGGGGGATTCTTTCCTTGTGTTGAGATTTGGTGGAGAATTTTTCCATCTCCTGAAGATTGAGACTTGGAGGAGAAGGCTTTCCATATCTTGCGATTTGATGAACAATTATTTCCTTGGTTAAGATTTAATTAATATATTTATTTTAATCCCTCAAAATCTTAGGATTAATAAATATGTATATTTTGTATTTTCTGCATCTTAAGAGTTACCATTATTTAATATTGTATTAAAACATCAAGCCCCCTGAACTATGCATGTTTTTGCGGCTTGCACCCTAAGCAAATTTAATAAGTATTTTGCCCCCTAAACTATGTTCGATTTGGGTTTCTGGCCATTTTTGTAGACTTGCACTACAGCCCAGCCATTTTTGTCATGCAGATATTAACTTTGAAGCTACTTGGAAACTTGTCGGAAAATCCAAATAAAATTAAGATGTTAAGAAACTAATAGGCTTTCTCAAAAAAAAAAAAAAAAAAAAACTAATAGGCAATTGTTCCCGGGTTACGATTGAAGTACGAGGTATTATATATATTAGGGATAAAAGCATCAAGCCCCCTGAACTATACACGTTTTTGCGACTTGCCCCCTAAACTAATTTAATAAGCGTTTCCCCCCCTAAACTATGCACGTCTGTGCGATTTGCCCCCTGGCCGGGTTTTCGGCTATTTTTGGCCATTCTATGGTCAGAATTTTTCCCCTTACCCGACACATATGTGTTGTACTAGATGTATATTAGTAGTTGATGACAAAAAGAATGCGAAAAAACACCTCGAACGGGGCATATTCCGGCCAAAATGTGATTTCGTCTTCAGTTTACTTTAGCCGGAATATGCCTCGTTCGAGGCATTTTTTCGCCTACTTTTTGTCATCAACTACTAATATACATCTAGTACAACACATATGTGTCGGGTAAGGGGAAAAATTCCGGCCAAAAATGGCCAAAAATAGCCGAAAATCCGGCCAGGGGGCAAATCGCACAGACGTGCATAGTTTAGGGGGCAAAACGCTTATTAAATTAGTTTAGGGGGCAAGTCGCAAAAACGTGTATAGTTCAGGGGGCTTGATGCTTTTATCCCTATATATTATAATTAACATTCGAGAATGATAATTGCCATACTGGTATTCAATTAAATAGGATCTTGAGTACTTTGGAGTCTGGATTAGCGACTATTACAAGCTAAATTGTATATTATATATATATATATATATATATATATATATATATATATATATACACACAGACGTAGACATATACAATTACAAAACTAATTAGCTACTTTCACATTGAAACAATTTGGCAACTTGTCGGAATAAAATATGTAAAGAAATTTAGTTTGTATGAATTTTCTTTTTTATATCAAGTAGCTCTTCCGATCCCTGGCTATGATCATGATCGAAATACGAGGTTAGATATTAATGAGTTAGCTAGCGATATTGTCAAAGCAGGGATTGATACGAGAACAAAATTTAATTTTAAAGTATCTATCCTATTTGTCCTTAATAATTAAAGAATACAATAACATTCTTATATACCTATAATACAATGTTATTACTTATTACCGTATCCATTACTCTCCTGATTATAGCAATTAGCAATCCAAAGGTATATATCTCTTTAAAATATTTTATTTCAATAGAAAATTAATAAATTTCTGTTAAGTTTATTATTTTCATCTCTGTCCAAAATAAATATTAGAACACGCAAATTTCCTCTCCTCCCCCCCTCCCCCCCCCCCCCCCCCCCCCCCCCTTAATTCTAGATATACAACTTTCTGACTTTCAAGTCAGCGCAAATTATTCATCGATCAAATTAAAGAAAAAAGTCATATAAATTAATCTAACAGCCGGCGGCTTGCGGATCATCATCTACTGCAAAAAGTCTTTCACTATTATAAAACATAAGTTAACAACGTACGATACCTCGTATACACACACACATATATATACACCAAGTATGCAATTGGATGATTGAATTTGATTGGTGAGTGGTAAGAGGGAAAAAATATGTTTATTGTTAGCTAGTGCTTAAAAAAACACTAGAGTAATAGTAAACAAAATTATGATGTATTAAACTAAAAGCATAATTATTTTAATTTCTGAAAATACAAAAGAGAAGCTTCAAGTTTTCTAAAGATAAAGAGAGATATAACAACCAGTTCACAAAGAAAGATTTGTTTCAGGCACAAATTCTAGAGCCGACACTCCTGATATTAAGAGTTCCGTAGAAAATTTGCACAAATTCTAGAGCCGACACTCCTGATATTAAGAGTTCCGTAGAAAATTTATTTCATACAGCAGTTGTATTGCTGACGTGGTGCCGCCACCAATATATTGAGTTTCAAGTCAATATAAATTATTCATATCGAAGAATAAAGTCAATATATATTAATCTAACGGCCGGCCACTTGCAATTCGTCCTCTATTGCAAAATTTGTCATTATTATTATAAAACATAAGTTACCAACGTGCGATACCTATATATATATATATATATACTAGTAAATGGCCTATGCTCCGCGCTGGTGCATTCAGTTCCAAATGACTAATTTAATCTCATTTTTATATTATTCTATTTTTATTACTAACTAATTTGAACATTTGATTAAAAATATGTATTGTCTTTGAATTTAGGTTTATAAAATGCCAATACGGTATCAATGAATTTTTGTAAATATTTCTAAATTTAATGCTCTTGTGAGGCCCGTTGGACAACCATGTTTGATTGCCAAAACGGTTGCAAGAGTTTGACATGGCACAGGATAATTGGACCGAGCATTTAAAAGTTTAAAATAACTTTAGATGAAAAAGTAAAAATGACGAAAAGAACAGGAATAAAACTTGGGGAAAAAAGGTGAACGGCTAACAACATTCACATATTTAGTTGCACTGACAAATTCAATATGAGACGATTAATAAATGTTACAATAGTTAAAACTATATTGAGTATGTGTGTAAATTTATTTATTAATTAGGATATGGTCTTCCTGCATTTTAACAAAAAATAAAATGTATTGTATTTGTTTTTGGGTGCTTTTAACGTTTAGAAATCTTTTTTGGGGCGTTCTATATTATGGAGATTTCGATTGGGTTTTTCATTTTTCTTTGGAGTGTCCTTGCAATTAATGAAGTTTTATTGAGTTTTGTTACAGTTTTAGATTTGCGAGGTATTTGCCAAATTTTTACGTCCTTTTAGGGTCTTAACAAATATATGAAGTTTTATGGGGTTATTAAGCAATATATAAAATTCCAAAGTAATTATAAAATATTTCAAGGGCAAAAGGAAAATGAAAGAAGAAAGAAAAATACGTCTATTAATTATAATTGGAAAAAAAACAGAAAAACAAAAAAGAAGAACAAAGCAATACATGAGATTGAGATCTACAAAATATTGTGGGCCCCATCTTTCTAATAAAGAAAAATGAAAAGAAAAGCATCATAATCAAATGTTGCGGCCCATTTGTCAAGGGCTTGTAAAACAAAAAGCAAATCGTCCATTTGTCAATGGCTTGTAAAACAAAAAATAAATATAAAAACAAATATTAAATTATATTAAATTCATAAGTAAATAAGCAAAAGGAAAAAGACATATTAGGAAGAAAACAATAAATGCCACCAACAATCAAACTTATAGTATAGTAGATAGGGCCAATTAGATGATGGTGGTACCACCACTGGTGGTACCACACTCATACCCAATATACATACATATGTGTATGTATATTGGGTATGAGTGTGGTACCACCAGCATCCAATTTAGGAGTAGATAGATAGATATCAAACCATAAAGGCCTGCTCCAAAGTGTAATTGGATGACTGAATTTGATTGGTGAGTGGTACGAGGAAATGCCTTTATCTGCCACTAGTTATCTTTATGAGAAGCTTTACCTTATGTCTACTCATGGGATATTTTAATATTGGTCTAATACCGCATATTAAGTCGGCCCAGCAACATCAGCCTGCTTTACAGTACATCGAACATGCACAATTCGATGTTGGATGTGCGTCGAACGCCTCTTGTTCGATGCATGCATCGAACCAATCCGATTCGATGCGCATTCTACAGCTATCATTGGGACCCGCAGGATGGTGGCTATATATACCCCGTCCCCTTATAGTCCGTGTACATTTTCATTGGACAATCACTCTGAGCTGCTCAATATCGAACGACTGAGCATTCGATACTGACCTAGATCGAACACACTACATTCGACATTCGTCTGGACCGAATTTGGAACATTCGACACGATATTTAGAGAAGGTTATCGAATCCGATACATAATGCAGCATCGAATCTGTTAGATTCGATATATCTGAATTCGGCACATGATCCCTATTGTACGTCTAGCATCGAACAAGGGAAATGCGACACATCAGTATCGAACGCCTTAGATTCGATACGCAATACTTATCTTGTAATTTACCTGTTTAACCTAGTAAACTTGTAATAGGTGTTTCGGACCAAGCTAGTCCGATAATTAACGTGATTAGCATTATTTTAGTTATTTACATTCCAATTGTATTATGTTACTGTGTTCTATTACCTTGACGAAATAAGACCAAAATATTGGCACCGTCTGTGGGAACACTAAATTCTTATAGTTTATTATGCATGACTTCCAGGATTACCAGATCTCGCAGTAGAGCTGTAGAGGGACCCAACATAGAGGCCGAGCGGATAACCCCTAACCAGATTATCCTGGACAATGCGGGACCATAGACAGTACCCGTGGGGGTACCAACACCTGCAAGGCAAGAAATACAGGGGATTCAAGGTGTTGAGACTTGACCTCCTTTAGATTTTTGTTGTTGAAACAAACATTGCTCAAGTGTTTTAAATTCGAAATTAAATAAGTTGGTTTATATACAGGTACGCCATTATGCATGACTAAACGCAGATCGCACGAGACTAATTAAGTACTGCGTGAGACTAATAATGTATAATTATAAGATATAAATTAAATCTATATATAATATATATAAATACGTGCACATTACGTTTTATAATTCTGGATATATTATCGAAGCATGAACTTGATTACTTTCCAAATATTATAACCACAAAAACAGAAATTTATTTGTTTAGCATCATTATAGTCATCAATTAATTTATGAACATTTTAATTTGGATTATTAAGGTAAAAGAATTACAGATCGCATAAGAGATTAGACAGAATTGATACAGGCTTTTGGTACACGAGATTTAGGAGAGATATTCATTTTATTTATGCAATTAAAGTAAAACTCTCCGCAGCTTCTTAATAATCGATGACGTCCATTGATAACTAGTCAAGTGCGCGCTGGCCATTATCATACTATA
This sequence comes from Linaria vulgaris, assembly GCA_948329865.1. Classification (NCBI taxonomy): domain Eukaryota; kingdom Viridiplantae; phylum Streptophyta; class Magnoliopsida; order Lamiales; family Plantaginaceae; genus Linaria; species Linaria vulgaris. The sequence continues at coordinate 84,988,823 of OX415253.1, forward strand.
CTAGGAATTAAAATAGGACGAATTATTAAAATTGCCCCTTATCTTTTTTCAAAAAGCTAATATGTCCAATTTTTTTGGGCCTTGTTTAAATGCCCCATATGTTTCAAATTTTTTTGTTAAAAATGACATCGTCCCTTATTCGAACGAAAAATTGCCTTCGTGGCAGTACAGTACTGCTACGTCATATTTTTCAGCAAAAAAATATTTTAATACAAACCCTTGTCATTTTAAATATTGTACTTACACCCTATAATAAGTTGCCATTTGCACCCCAAAAAATATATACATAAATACTAATAATAAAGATATGTATAACATAATAATAAACACATATATATATATATACATATATATTAAAAAACAAAAAAATAAAAAAAATAATCATTATCTTCATCACCACCACCGATGCGCCACTGCCGTCGCATAAACAACCACCATCTTCATCGAACACGACCACAAATCGTGCCACCACCTGCCCAAATGCCGCCACCACCGCAAATGGTGGCAAGTCGCGTCTCTAATCGCGCCACAACCGCTGCGCCGCTGCTGTCGCATAAACCACCACCATCTTCATCGAACACGACCACAAATCGCGCCACCACCTGCCCAAATCGCACCACCACCGCAAATGACTGCAAGTCGCGGCTCTAATCGCGCCACCACCACCTCACATAAATCAGGGTTTAAGATTTGGGTGGTGGCGATGTGCGGCGATTTGTGGTGGTGTTCGTGACGGCGACGATGGGGTGGGTGGGGCAACGATGGTGGTGATGAAGATGATGATTACATTTATTTTTTATTTTTTTTTCTTTTTATGTATTGTTAAAATGTTTATTATTATTATTTATATATATGTTTTTTTTATAACTAGTTATATTTATATATATTATTATTATTGTTATTTATATAAATGCTTATTATTATATATATGTTTATTATTATTATTTATATATATTAATTACTTTTACAAATAGTTATATATATTTATTATTATTAGTTATGTATATATATTTTGGGGTTGCAAAGTGTAATTTACTATGGGGTGTAAGTAAAATATTTACAATTACAAGGTTTTGTGTAAAAAACATTTTTTGGCTGAAAAATATGACGTGGCGGAGCAACTTTTTGACGTGGCATTGATTGTACCGCCACGTAGGCAATTTTGCCCGAATAAGGATCGAGGGCATTTTTGACAAAAAAAAATGAAACATATGAGCATTTAATCAAGGCCCGAAAAAATTGGGCATATTACCTTTTTGAAAAACGATTATTGAAGGATGGCAAACTCGTGGAGTTTGTCAAAAAGGTTCAGGAACAAGAAAATAATGTCGGCAGGAAGAGAACGCCATCGCTCAGGAAGGATAAACAAAGAATAGTCGATGAGCTACATTTGTTCGAGTATCCTCAAATTGAAGATGGAAATGTCAGAAAATGCATGATCAACATGATATCAGGAGGGCCAGGGGAGCGGATTCCACCAACGGCCGAAGGAGGATCTCGAGGATCGTTGAAACGTATAATTTCGTCAATATGGCTAGCATATGTAGGATCGAAGAGATGCCACATGAAGAGATTACATTCTCAACAGCAGACCTCCGGAAGTTGAGCGCACAGGCCATTCAAATGTCAAAACTAAATTGCCCTTTGGTAATAACTGTGGACATAGCAAATTATGGAATCACGAAGATGTTGGTGGACCAAGGTAGCTCAGTCAACGTGTTGTTTAGCTCCACACTGGCCAAAATGGGACTGAACGACCAGACATTGGAACCGGTGAGAACATCGCTTCACGGATTTGGGGGCCCGGAGATAGTACCCCTCGGAATGCTTATGCTCTCTACCTCATTGGGTACAACACCGAAAATAAAAACACTTATGGCAAACTATAGATTGTTGACATGCATTTCGCATGCAACGGAATCATAGGAAGGCCTGCGCTAAATGCATTCCGAGCATTACCATCAACTTACCACCAAATGGTAAAATTCCCAACTCCTGCCGGCACATGCGAAGTAATAGCAGACCATATTAAAGGTTGGAAGTGTTACGTGACTTCACTCCGGACGCGGCCACAACAGGAAGAAGACGTAGCGAAGGCACTGCTCCCATGCAAACGGAGCACATTGCTTTAAGAATTCTAGTTCGAGTTATAAGAGTCCTTAGAATTTTGAATATTTTGAATAATATTTATTCGTCCCCTCTGCCATGACAAGCATGAGGGGCAAACATGTATCAACTTAAAACAGGGACACCAAGAATGTGAATCTGGAAGGCAACATAGGAAAGTAGGGCAAAGTGAGATATGAATCAAGCTCCAATCTACTCACATAATTTGATTCTGTTTCCAATAAAAATCCTTTTGATTAATCGATCTATATGAAATCCATCTAACCTGCATGATCAGACTTTATGTAGGACATAACATTGGAAAAGGCAACGAGAGGGACAAAAATACTGTCCATCGTGGTACGAGACACCGCAAATCCCTAAAAGACAACGAGAGGGACGAAAACTCTGTCCATGTGGCACGAGATACAACAAAATCCCCAAAGGCAACGAGAGGGATGGAAACTCTGTCCATTGTGGCACGAGACACCGCAAATCCCTAAAAGGCAACGAAAGGGACGAAAACTCTGTCCATCGTGGCACGAGACACCACAAATCCCCAAAGGCAACGAGAGGGGCGGAAACTCTGTCCATCATGGCACGAGATACCGTATATCCCCAAGAGACAAGCGAGAGAGATGGGAACTCTGTCCATCGTGGCACGAGATACTGCAGATCCCAAAAGACGCTATAGTGGGATAGAAATTCTGTCCATCGTGGCACGAGATACCGAGAATCCCACACAAACGATGAAAAGGGACGGAAATTCTTTCCAAAGTGACAAATATTACTGTGAATGCTTAAAAAGATGAAAGGGACAGACAGTACAAACAAAACTGTAAGTGTTGCTTAAAACTCGCAATTCAGAAAAAGATATGACCACTACGTTCAAAAAGGCGAATAATAACGATTGTACGAAAGTACAAGAAAGAAAATTAATTTGTCTAAAACGACAAACGATAACTATCCCTACCAGGAATAACACGAAACAGGACGATTATAACCATGTTAGATAAAACAATATCCTATGCTTCGTAGCAAAACGAACTACTTTACATGAACATAGAAGAATCGTCAGGTTATCAAAATAAAGTAAAGAATAAACATAAAAAATTGAAAGAAAATACAATAAATATGAGCGTTAAATTAAGCAAATCAATGCAAAGATTCATGAAACACAATCATGCTAGTCATCAAATTGTTTAACAAATAAAAGGCGACACAGCGCCACAAATAAAAAGCAAATTAAAAATTGTTCATAAAGAAGAGAAAAGAACACGAAAGCCTTCAATCCACAGCCTCAGTTTTCATCCTCGTCCTCAGATGAGGGATACGCTTCAGGCATTGGGGGCGGCGGGGAGAGTCTGTGAAGGACAAGGCTTTTGTCCTCGAGCAGCACGACAAACTCATCAGGAGACTCAGGCTGAGAACTCGTTGTGGGCGGCAGTTTTTCTAGATTAGTCCCCAAAGTAAGATCCAACCATTCCGGCTTGAAACCACCACGAACGTACTTCATTTTATAGAATTGGTGGACAGTCAGGACCTGAGCCTTGCGAGCCTCGCGAGCACATCGAAGAGCACCAATCTCTTGGAAGGTGTCACTCCGAAGGAAATCCTCGGCAATCTCCACCTTCTGCTGAGAGGAAACCTATATGAACACAAAGGAAATTAACAAGAAAGAATATAAAAAGAATACAAAAATGTAAAGAGTCAACATTCTTTACCTCATTAAGGCCGCGCAGATATCCAGCACCATCGGCGTGGTAGGATTTCTCCTTTTTCGCCGCCACTTCCACCTCGAGCTCAGTGACTCGTTTGGTCAACTTCTCTTTGATGGCCGAGAGATTGGAGACTTGCAATTGGAGCCTCCTGCGCCCGTTCTGCTGCCTCCTGCGCCCGTTTCGCTGCCTCCCTACCAACATTGGCTTTCGCGGCATACTCCTTGACCTTTTGCAAGGCTTTCTCTTTTGCATCAACGACAACCTTAAAGGCTTCAACATCTCCACCATGGAGTTCACCTCTGTTTTGTGGCTTTCCACTTGTGGCCGCTTCATGAGCTTGCACCAGCGCCGGAAACATGGCATCCACAATTCCGCCACCCTAAAATATAATGAACAAACAAATCAACATTTACACTACAAGCCCAAAAATAATTAACTCAGAACGAAGTTTTTATTACCGCCGTCAACAAGTGAAGAGCTTTGCGCTCCACCATTCTCCTCTCTTCGACAGAGACCGGATGAGGCACGGCAAGGTTGGGGAGAAGAGTCTTTAGAATATCGATAGATGCAGCCTCTGAGATTTCATATCCCCCAACCTGGGCACGTGGACCCTGGCTATACCCAACCCCAGCATATGGCCCAGTTGCGTGAGCAGGGTCACTCCCAGCACTCGGACCACCTGCATGAGCAGCAGGTGGGATAGCCCCTCCAGCTTGAGAATAGGTCTGGTGGACTCTTCTCCTCTTGGTTTGGGCAACGCCTTCGGTATTGTCACCCAAACCAGCCACCATACTTTCAAAAGCCTTTGCATGGCTAGCATCAGCAGCACCTTGCGCAGTATTGTGATTTGCTCCTAGAATATCCTCGAAAGGATCAACATGGGAGTCGACAACGGCAGCAGATGAGGGCTCAGTAATGGCTTTCTTGCTCTTATTCTTCCTTTTTCTTGGAGGAGGAATCTCTCGAGCAGTGGTGGTTTGAGAGCTTGCCTGGTCAGCAACAATGGCTCGGTTAATGCTGGCGTGGAAATCCGTAATAAATTCGCCTGCAAGAATATCACGTCATTAGAACCATTCATACCATTAGAACAAAATCAAAATATCGAAAAAGATGCAAAACTATACCCAGAGTAAATCTCCCGTTGTACATTCCACGTATACAGGTGGCCAGATCAAAAGAAGAAATTAACTTGTGGCACAAAAAATATGCACTTGATATTCTCTTTGAGACATGCTATCTTGGTTGCATACCAGCAACCTCACCTATGCATCACTTCATAAAAAATTCTACTAATGATTGTCCTCTATTAATTGACCCTTCCATTTATAGAAGAGGTTACTATATTTGACAATACCTCGACCTGGTCTCTGCTACAACACACAGTGCTTGACTCGACATATGGCAAAACCAACCACATATCACTTGGTTGTAGCACATGGAGTCCTGAGATATTTAAAAGCCTCTCCTAGATCAGGAGTCTTTCTATCTTCCAAATCAGACTTACAAATAAAAGCCTTTTCAGATAGTGATTGGGCTGGTTGAACAGATTCGAGAAAAAGTATTTTAGGTTATGGAGTGTATCTAGGATATTCTTTGGTGTCCTGGAAATCAAAGAAACAGCCTACAGTTAGCCGCTCTTCTACAGAAACAGAGTATGGGGCATTCGCAATAACAACTTGTGAGGTTGTATGGTTAAGTTAGTTACTTCATGATCTTTCTGTGGTATTGCTTCTAACAGACAACAAAAGTACATATGCCATAACCAGCAATCTAGTTCACCACGAAAAAACCAAACATATTCAGATTGATTGTTGTTTTTGTTAGAGAGAAAGTTCAACAAAAGGAGATAAAAGTTCTACATATATCCAATGATATACAAATTGCAAATATTTTCACCAAGGCATTGCCTCCTCTAGCCTTCAAACATCTTACTTCCAAGTTGTGCCTTGTGAATATCCATACACAACTTGCGGCCGGGGGGGGGGGGGGTGTGCACTTTCCACTTATAGTAACTTTTCACAAAGTTGTTAATTAACTAACTCATTATTTTCTTTTATTGTAAACCGATGTTATTAAGCTTCCTTACCTCTCTTTGTACGGATTAATGAGTTGGATAAATAGCTCACACACTAACATGCACTTGAGATTATGTTATTTCACACACATGAGATTGATCATCTATTCCAACAAGATCTATAAATTGATTCTCCCAATCTTTCAGTAAAATTGTCTTCAATTTCTTTTCACAATGTTGCAACACGCCCGTCAATGGCGTCGTGTTAACAATTTGATTTGTTCTTTCAGGAAAATTCGAGTGAGAAATGCATTATCTTCCTCATTGATTTTATTAAGAGATATATTTCCCAACTAGGTCTCAGTCCAGTGCTCCTCAATGAATAAACCCGAGAAATAATTCTTCATGCCACTCCTAATTTGCATGACATCCTCAGTCCAGGACTCTTCAATGAACATCACTCGATTTTTGTTGAAGACTTTTCTTTTGTTAATACATTTGTGGAAAAATGAGTATTTACATATCTCTCTTTTGAAGATTTTCAAGTTTCTCGATATTTTTCTCATTCCTACCTCTTTGGATTACACCGCCCAAATTTTTTTTCCCAAAATTCAATCTATCAAGAGCTTCATCCAAGATTTTCTTCCGGAAGAAATTCTTATTGGTATTTCTTTCGGTTAAACTTATTGATCATAATTAAGGACTATATTGTGGTTGCATCATGAGCAGTTGCAAAAGAAGTTATTTGCAATAAATTTTTTTGTTTGATTACATTCTACTAGTTGAACAATAGTTTGGTAATAGATCGTAAATTACTAACGAAGTTTGAGATCACAATCATACAATAATCAATCTAATACAAACTATGTCTCATGTCACTAATACAAACTATAGGTAGACTTTAGTCCAGAACATCTCAAAGTAACGCTAAGATGCTTCACATGATGTAGAAGGAGAAGATATATCGAATCAGAGGGGATATCGAATATCCTCTATGTCAGGGATCTGGCGAATGTCGAAGGCATGGCCATATCGGGGGTAGGTATGTAAAAGATATATATCGAATGTGGATATCGGAGTGTATATCAGATGTTGTATAACGGGTATTGTATATTGAAAGGGTGCTAGATATCAAATATGCGTATTCAATATCCTGGTGAACAGTGTATAATAATTAATGATAATTGACTTGATTAGCAGAATCCGTATATATATAGGCATCGAGATGCAGGGACCGCACCTCTATATCGAATATGGATATTCGATATGAGCATGTATATCGGGTGCCCATCCCCGATATATGATTGTTGGGTCGGTTGCCTGTTAGGCCTGGCCCATGTAAATAAGCGGACTAGCCCAATACGAATATTACCCATATCAAACAGATAAAGGTCGCATAACATATTTCTTTTTCTAATTATATATAAATGAAATTCACAGACAAGATCTTTGAATCTTTTTGGTTTTGTATAATCTTTTATTTTCTTTCGTGAACATAGTCGTATATAGCCAATAAGATTGGCATACAAAGCAAAATTTAAACTACCTCACAAGTGTGTTGACTCAACACTTGACACCACCCAACCATTGAACAGTACTGAAGCAGTGTGCATCACCAAGGATGGGCGAATCGAATTTGTGGTTGATCACAATCCTTCCTTTCACAATAAAGGAACAAAGAAGAAGATTAAGCCTCGCAAAATCCTGAAGAAGAAACAATCTGCACTTCATATAAGCAAATTGAGCCGATTTATTGCTGGAATTGAAGGATGCACGACCAAATGGACCTCTCACGATGTTGAAAAGCGAAACCCAAAGAAAGGAAAGAATACAGAGGGCGATCGCAAAAAAGAAGGTACAAGTTCCTTGAGTAATTCAATATCAGATTGCAATATTATTTCCTGCAATAATCTGATAAGAAAAATAGATATTGAGCATGAGGCTCGTGATATCTGGGAGTTTGGGCGCAAAATAGGAGCTTTGGGAGGAGGGAACAAGAGTGAGATTCTGCAGAAATTGGTTGATATGGAAAAACGGGATATTGAAATCAAAGCCAAACAAACATCTGTTACTAGAGAGAATGGGATAAATAATTTTTTTGAATGAAGATTTTATCCTACAATTCAAGAGGCTTGGGGGATAGAACCACGAGAATGGGGGTTAAAGATTTGGTGAATAAATGGAAAGTGGATATGTTATGTATCCAGGAAACTAAGAAAGAATCTATTTGTAATAGATTTTGTCATTCTATCTGGTGTGATGGTGATTTTAGTTGGGATTTCTGTCCATCAGCGGCAGTTCAGGAGGGCTTTTAACTATTTGGCGTAAAGGATCTTTTGGTCTTCATTCGGTGACGAGAGGCGACGGGTTCCTTCTCATTTCTGGAGTTTGGGAGAAGGATAGGATTCAATGTACAATTGTGAAGGTGTATTCGCCATGTTTATCCGTTGAAAAAAGAAATCTATGGAATACCCTTCTCGGACTCAAGAACAACTCAAGTGATACTAAATGGTGCGTGGTCGGTGACTTCAATGCTGTCAGGAGTGTTCAAGAAAGAAAAGGGCAGAACAATAATGTGACGACGAAGGATATGATGGATTTTGACGACTGGATCTACAACATGGGGCTCAATGACATTCCCTTACTTGGAAGGCGTTTTACATGGTACAAATCAGGTGGAAGTGCAATGAGCAGGTTAGATCGGTTTCTTCTCAGCGATGACTGGATTGCGCAATGGAATAATCTTGGCCAATGGGGACTTGACATATCACTATCAGATCATACCCCTATTATTCTAAAGAATAAGAACACCATCGACTGGGGACCGAAGCCATTCAGAGTTTTAGATTGTTGGGCGGAGCACAAGGATTTTGCTCCTTTTGTTAAGGATAAGTGGAATAAGATGCATATTTCGGGTTGGGCAGCTTTCAAACTCAAGGAGAAACTAAAAACACTTAAACAATATCTGAAATGGTGGAATAAAAACATCTTTGGGGACCTCGACCTGAAAATCAATGAAGCCAAGGCCTGTATTGCGAGGCTGGATCTGAATAATGAGGTTGCTTTGCTTAACGAAGAGGACATTTTACTTAGAAAGGAGAAAGTCAGCACTCTTTGGCAGCTCCAGCATGCAAAGAACAACCTTTTGCTCCAAAAATCAAGGCAAAAGTGGTTACGAGAAGGGGATACAAACTCAGGCTTCTTTCATCGTTGTATGAACGGGCGAAAAAGAATTAATGAAATTGTGGGACTGAAAGTTGGTGAAGACTGGACAGAAAATAAAGATGACATTAGAGCGGCTATCAAAAATCACTATGCCTCGATGTTCCAAGAAGAACAATGGAGAAGGTCTGCTTTATCTGGAATCCAGTTTAAACAACTTAGTGAACACGATAATAATTTCCTTGTCAAAGATTTTTCTGAACAAGAAATCAAAAGTGCAGTTTAGGATTGTGATAGCAGCAAGAGCCCGGGACCCGATGGATACAACTTCAACTTCATCAAGAAACTTTCGGAACTTCTTAAAGATGATATCAGTGAGTTCATTCATGATTTCCACAGAAATGGGAAATTGGTTCGTGGCATCAACCCCTCCTTCATTGTATTAATTCCCAAGAATGATAGCCCTCAAGGTCTTAATGATTATCGGCCAATTTCCCTAATCGGCTGCATTTATAAAATCCTTTCAAAACTTCTGGCGAAAAGGCTCAAGAGAGTGTTAGACTCAATTATCTCGCATGAGCAGGCAACTTTCATCGAAGGAAGGCAGATTTCAGACTGCTTTTTGATCGTGAATGAGCTGGTGGATGAGATCAAAAGAAAAGGAAATCCAAGTCTTATATTCAAGGTGGACTTTGAAAAAGCATTTGACCATGTTTGTTGGGATTTCCTCCTACAAATGATGGAATCGATGGGGTTTAACAGAATATGGTGTGGCTGGATCCATGAATGTCTCAAGTCAGCAACTGTCTCGATTTTGATCAACGGCAGTCCTAGCGAACAGTTCGGAGTTAGTCGCGGATTGAGGCAAGGGGACCCGCTCTCCCCCTTACTTTTCCTCATTATTTCAGAAGGTCTCAGTGGGCTTATCAAAGCTGCAAAGAATACAGATCTTTTTGAAGGCATCGGTATAGGGAATGATAATATTGAAATATCCCACGTGCAATTTGCCGATGATACTATACTTTGTTGCAAAAGTAGTCATCACAATGTGATGGCAATGAAGACTATTCTTAGAATTTTTGAGTTGGAGTCGGGACTTAAAGTCAATTTTATGAAAAGTTCACTCATGGGTTATAATTTGAATTCGTCGGACCTTACTCTTTTTTCTAATGCTTTGAACTGCAGGATTGGCACCACCCCCTTTAAATATCTTGGCATTCTTATTGGCATCAATCCTCGACGTTCAATTTTTTGGCAACCATCAGTTGAGGGGATGACGAGAAAAGCGACTTGTTGGAATCATGTTTCACCCAGTTTTGGCGGGCGCATTATCCTCCTTAACTCCGTGCTCTCTGGATTGCCAATTTATCAACTCTCTTTCTATAAGGCTCCCAAAAGAATTATTAAGGCTTTCTCCAAATGTTAACCCTAAAAAATAAATAAGGGATTATATGAAAGATTAACCCTTAAATTAGGGATTAATCCCAAAGACGATACTATCGTCACTCTCGTATGTCGCATACATTGCTATGGTATGACGTGGCACCCGAAGAGATAATAGAATCCCTCGGAACTCACGTATCCTACTAGGGTACGACGTGACACCCGAGTGGACACCCAAGCGTCCCTTGGAAAGTCAAGATGAATAAAAATAAGATATCAACGTGGCATCGGAAAAAGAGTAAACCCCGATGGATCCACGCGACTCGGATATACATCACTGCGCCAAGAGGGACCACTATATGAAAATACTTCCTTGCTGAACACTCCCAAAGCCCTCGGAACCATTATCCCGAAGGCCAAAATTCACAAAACAACGTCCTACTCAAAGCACCAACCACTAAACTCCCTTACTCCGAAGGCACCAACCAAGGAGGTCATTCAACAAAGACCAGAAAGCCCTCGGAGAACGATTCCCGAAAGAGCCACTACTCTCACGATAGCAGGAAACGCTCGGAATCCCTACTACTGGGATCCATACGCAAGAATACCGCCTTACATGCACATTGATGCCCTCGGAGCCCACCTTACAAGCCTGGCGAGACAAATCTGCCCCTCGGAAAATCTTACTAAAGAAGTCAATGAAGAAATAGCTGTCCCCGGAACAGAAAACTCCTCGGACATCCACTTCACTTCAACTAGTGAACCTCCTCGTGAAATTCAGCCCCTCGGAGAAAAGAAAACAGAAGATTCCGCCTATCAAAGGAAAGAAAACAGAAGAAGTAATCCCTCGGAACTCCCCGTAGCCCTCGGACAAGATAATGATCAGCCTAGTCAGCACCTTGTCAACAAGATATACCTTATCTATAAGAAGGACACTTGTAATACATGCAACATTACACTTGTACCACATGCATGGTGACACATACTCCCTCCCATACCTATATAAGGGAAAGGAAAAAAAGGAAAAAAGAGATACAAAAAAACTCACCCAAAAAAGCATAAAATCATATTCATGCTCCTCGGAATAAGAAGTTCAGTAAATAAAGGAAGGATATTTTCGTAATTTTTTCCAAATAGTCATTTACTTTCTTTGAACCACGGATAATGGCGTTCCGAACCTCTAAATAAATCAGTTAATCGGGTATTATTCCGAACCTGTTAACAAAATGGCGCCGTCTGTGGGAACGCCATAGAAGTTGTCCTCGAGCGTGTTCAAGAAAGCAAATCCACTATGGAAAATTTGTTTTACAGCGAAAATTATCCGCCCCATTCGGACAATTCGGAGGAAACTGTAGCGAATCGTCGTTCCGATGAAAGGGATTTCATCAATATTCCCCGTTCTGTTTATGAAAGATTAGTGGAAGTTACCACTCGAGCTAATCACCGAGGATTCGAATCTCCCCTGGAAACCGTCCCAGGATCTCCGAACCAAGGAAATCATCCCTCGGAACAAGGCGAAGCTTATGTAAGAAGGGCACAATGCCCTACGCCAATCTCGTGGTACCAGGAAACTCCTCGGAGGACGCCAAGGCGTTATGATCATCTGGAAACTCCGAGGATAATCCAGAGGGAAGAGAGGTCTCTCCCCGTATATCGGCCCCCCTATTATCACTCCTAACGGAGAACCAACCTTATGGGGAATCCTTGAAGATCTACGAAAAGAAGTAGGAGATCTCAAGAGGACTGTAGGGCCCAAGGAAGATCCGACGTTTAAGATATCTCCCTTCATTCCTGAAATAGCATCTGCTCCGATTCCTCCAGGAATGCGGCCTATTAATATACCATTATATACAGGAGAAGCTGATGGGAGAGATCCGCAAGATCATATACACCAATATTTGGCAGGAATGGACCTATCGTCCGCCCCGGACTATGTCCTATGCCGAGTGTTCCCTATTACCCTCGGAGGACGAGCCCAATCTTGGTTTACCCATCTCCCACCCAATTCAGTGGCCAACTTTGACCGGTTGGCTCACCTGTTTGTACGCCATTTCGCCTGTAACCGGAGATATCCCAAATCGACCACTCATCTTTTTACTATTAAGCAACGCAAGGATGAATCTCTTCGGGAATATATAAAACGCTTCACGGATGAAGCACTGGATGTTCCGAACGTCAGCCCGACTATTATGGCCGACATTCTGACACAAGGGCTCCGAGCGGGAGAGTTCTTCCGATACCTGATGGGGAATTATGTCACGGACATGAATGAACTTATGCAACAAGCTGAAACTCATATTCTTATGGAAGAAGCCGATCACACAAAGAGAGGGTTGGAGAAGGATGACAATGAACGTCACGAGCAGGCTGAAAAGGAAACTAAAACCAAAGAGAAGGGCAAAGAAGGGAAACCACCCCCTCGGAAGGACGATGGGGAGACGGTCAAGAAATTCCTTAAACCTGTGCCCCTTCCTCCGATGACTCTAGCTCCCGTGGAAATACTCAACGTGATGCGGGGCAACAAAGAAGTGCGCTGGCCCCGGCCCGCCAAACTTCCCAACAAAGATAAGGATACGTGTAAGTACTGTAAATTTCATAAAACTTATAGACATACCACCGAGGAATGTACTACCCTGCGAAGAGAAATACTTCGCCTTCTGGAAGCAGGATATTTGCATAATTACCTAAAAAGAAACAATCCCGAAGAGCCCAAAGCACATGTATGGAAAAGGCCCCGAGGAGGACCTGATGAGGAAAAGGATACTCTCCACCAGCAGTCACGGGAACAAACCGCGGAACATCGGAGGAGGTCCCAAGAAGAGACCAGGAAGCGTCAAAGATCCCCCCGGGAGAGAACCGTTGCGTCTCCGTGGCGGTCCCGGGAAAGGACCGCAGGGTATCGGAACCTACCTCCCCCTCCCGACACGTATGAGGTCAACCCCTCCTCGAGACGGACGATCAACATGATAGAGGGAGGAGACATTTCCAGAATACCCCAGGGTAAGAAGACGAAATATCTCAAAGAAGCCAGACGAGTGGGACAAGGGCTCCCAGTATGCTCCGCTCAAGGGGCTAGGTTACCAAATATCACTTTCGGACCCGAAGACCTGAAAGGTGTAGTCTACCCCCACGAAGACCCTTTGGTAATTGAAGCTACCATCTATGGATTTGAGATCCAGCGTATCCTCATAGATACGGGCAGCTCCGTGGATGTCTTGTTTTTCCCCACCTATCTAGCCATGGGATTGAAGAAGGAGCAACTGGAAGTGGCTGAAGTCCCTCTAGTAGGCTTCTCTGGCGAAGCCTGTAACACCCTCGGAACTGTGACCCTGCCAATGTCGTGGGGAGAGGGAGCCCTACGAAGAACGGAACACACCAAATTTTGGGTGGTGGAGGCTTCGTCAAGGACATACAACGCTATATGCGGCAGACCCTCCATTCGGTCATTCGAAGCGATCCTCTCTACCCTCCACCTTAAGGTAAAATTTCCTACCTTGGCAGGCATCGGAGAAGTCCGGGGCAATCAAGCTAGAGCCAGAGAATGCCGAATGAATGCCCTACTCCCCGAAGAAGACGGAAACCCCTCGGATAGTGGCAAAAAACGGAAAGTAGAAGAAACCCGAGTCCAACCCATTGAAGAGCTTAAGATGGTAGAACTCGTGGAAGGAAATTCCGCTAGAGCAATCAAGATGGGCACTAATATGGAACCCGAATTGGAGACCCAATTGGTATCTGTTCTAAAGGAATTTTGTCATCTTTTCGCATGGGAAGGAGGCCCCCCCGGACGAATCAGTAATAAGGTATGCCAACACTTCCTTAATGTAAAGCCGGGGGCCAAACCCATTCAACAAAAGAAGAGAAGAATGGGACCCGAACGCAACAATATTATTCGGTCAGAAATTCAACGGCTTCTCAACCTACGGCAAATCCGAGAAGTCGTGTATCCTGAGTGGCTGGCTAACGTGGTCCTGGTCCCTAAGTCAGGAGGAAGATGGAGGATGTGCGTTGACTTTACCGATCTCAATGATGCTTGCCCAAAGGACTGTTATCCCTTGCCAAGCATAGACCAATTGGTCGACTCTACCGCTGGTTGCGCACTCCTGTCGACTCTAGATGGGGACCAAGGATACAATCAGATCCCGATGGCATTCCCGGACCAGGACAAAACCAGCTTCATTACGGACGCAGGTACTTTTTGCTATCTAGTTATGCCCTTCGGACTTAAGAACGCAGGAGCTACATACCAACGACTGGTGAATCTCATGTTTGCGGGACTCATCGGAAAAACTGTGGAAGTATATGTAGACGACACAGTCGTCAAAAGTCGTGCGGCGAAAGATCATCCCGAAGATTTGCGGAAAGCGTTGGTTATCATGGATCGCTTTGGGATGAAGGTGAACCCTCGGAAATGCTCCTTCGGTATCCGAGGAGGCAAATTTTTGGGATTCATGGTCACCGAGAAGGGAATAAAAGTTAACCCCGAGAAAGCTGAAGCAATTATTGGGCTACCAACCCCGAAATCCATAAGGGACGTGCAGAAACTGACAGGGCGAATGGCCTCCCTCAGCCGATTTGTCTCCAAATCAGCAGAGAAAGGACTTTCGTTTTTTAAAATCCTTCGGAATATCAAAGAATTTCAATGGACCCCACGATGTGAAGAAGCTCTCCAGGAATTGAAAAACTATATGGTAAGACCACCCTTGCTGGTCAAACCGTCACCCCAGGAAGAGCTCTTCGTGTACCTATCCGTATGAGATGAGGCTATCGGGGCGGTATTGGTCAAAGAGCACGATGGGGAACATCATCCGGTCTACTACGTTAGTAAAACTCTCCTCGGAGCGGAAACCAGGTACACTCTGATAGAAAAACTTGTACTCACTTTAGTTACCACGGCGCGTAAATTGCGCCCATATTTTCTCTCCCACCCGATCACTGTCCTGACTAAGCACCCTCTACGAGCAATTCTCAACAAACCTGAGACCTCGGGGAGGCTGATAAAATGGGCCATCGAGCTAACGGAGTATGATATCTCCTATGCTCCGAGACCTTCCATCAAGGCCCAGGTGCTAGCAGACTTTGTAGTGGAACTTACGGGAATCGGAGTGGAAAGGAAAGAACCTCTCTGGTATGTCTACGTGGACGGTTCCTCCGTAAATACGCATGGTGGAGCCGGGGTAATCCTGATCAACACGGAAGCCGAAGAGGAGGCGCTACATTTCGCGGTTAGAATTGACTACCCCGTATCCAACAATGACGCTGAATATGAAGCCCTCCTTATCGGAATGAGGCTTGCTCGGGAAGGCGGAATACGAAGAGTTCGCCTGCATAGCGACTCTCAGTTAGTTGTGCAGCAAGTTCAAGGCACATATGAAGCCAAAGAAGAAAGAATGCAGAGTTATCTCCGAGTAGTCCATCGGGCCAAGGCATGGTTCGAGGAGTATCAGTTAGTGCAGATTCCCCGAGGGAATAACCGAGAAGCTGATGCCTTGTCCAAAATGGCTGCACAATTGACCACCATTCGTACCCGGAAAATCACTCTGTTACATATGAGCGAATCAGAGAGGACTGAACCTGAAGAGGTAAGTGTCACCATGACAAATCCTCCGATAAACTGGACAACACCCATTAAAGCATACCTACAAGATCCTGAAGGATACTCCGAGGACAAATCCGTCCAACGAATGATGTCTAAGAAGACTATCTGATATTTCCTCAAAGACGGAATACTATTCCGAAGGACGTACTCCTACCCTCATGCCCGATGTTTAAATGAAGAGGAGGCTCAACATGTTTTGGCAGAAACTCACGAAGGGGTGTGCGGCAGTCATACCAGTGGCGGAAGCATGGTCGGACGAATAATCCGACAGGGTTATTATTGGCCCACGATGGTCAAAGATTGCAAAAACCACGCAGAAAAGTGTAAGTCGTGCCAAGCTTATGCCCCTCGGATTTATCAACCCGCGG
This sequence comes from Linaria vulgaris, assembly GCA_948329865.1. Taxonomy (NCBI): domain Eukaryota; kingdom Viridiplantae; phylum Streptophyta; class Magnoliopsida; order Lamiales; family Plantaginaceae; genus Linaria; species Linaria vulgaris. The sequence continues at coordinate 85,005,173 of OX415253.1, forward strand.
CTCCGTGGGAACCCCATCTGACCGCATGTCCTTTCGCTAAATGGGGAATAGACATAGTCGGTCCACTTATTCCCGATGCTGGTCAAAAGAAGTTCTTACTCGTAGCAGTAGACTATTTTACCAAATGGGTAGAGGCGGAGCCCTTAGCGCGAATAACTGCAGGGGCGGTCATTAACTTCTTGTGGAGAAATATTCTGTGCCGTTTTGGAGTCCCTCGGAGCCTAGTAAGTGACAACGGTCTGCAATTCACGGACCAAGGGTTAGAAAAGTGGTGTGATCATTGGGAAATTAAACACCGTTTTGCTTCGGTGGGATACCCTCAAGCCCACGGACAGGTTGAGAGAACTAATCGCACTCTCCTGAAAAATATGAAGGCTCGACTCGACTGACACAAAGCCAAATGGGTTGAAGAAATACCCGGCATATTATGGGCCTATCGGACCACACAAAATACCGCCACGGGCGAAACCCCTTTCAGCCTATCCTATGGTTGTGAAGCAGTCGTACCTTCCGAAGTTTCAATTGAGAGTTGGCGAGTCAAAGAATATGAAGAAGTGGCCAATAGTGCTAACTTAGCTCTGGCCCTTGATCTCTTAGAAGAGAGGAGAATCCGAGCAGCCATTCGGAACGAGGAATACAAAGCTCGGATGGCACGATACTACAATACCAAGGTAAAGCTTCGAACTTTTCAAGTGGGTGATTTAGTGCTAAAACGGGTTGGAGCCTCCAAAAACGTAGGCAAGCTTGAACCCCGATGGGAAGGACCTTACAAGATAGCGGGAATTGTCGGACCCGCAACTTATCTACTTGCCAATTCCGAAGGTGCCACTCTTCGTAACACGTGGAATTCCTTCAATCTTAGAAAGTACTATGCTTAATGTAACATCTTCATTGTTACATAAATAAAACTGTTTGTTCATAAGTGGATGGTTACGATACGTTCGAATCCGATAGGGTACATATGGTTGCAAAACAAAAGTGATAGCCTTACATAGGAAATCATTACAAGCAACCTAACCCCTAGGAGCCATCTACTATAGATAAACAGCCCTCGGACCCCAAAAGACCACCTACTACAAGTTGAATACCACCTACTACAAACTACTCCTCTCGCAAAGGACGCTTTCCTTCTCGGATAAGGCGACGACGCTGCTCCTCGGATAAGGTTAGTGGATCCGCCAATGAAACGCCCTCGGAAACCACGGGACTATCTTCGGAAAAGATGGGATGAAGATTAAGCTCGGGAATAATTAAGTTCCCAGGACACTCTAGCAATGATTGAACCGCATCCGTACCAAGTCGGTACCCGATGCGGACCAGATCGCGCATCTCCTTTTGCAAGGCCTCCCTCAGAGTTGAAGGATCCGCGATATCCAAAACAGCTTGGACCCGAGCCACCACTAAAGCAACATCATGAGCGCGAGTAATCTCTAGCACTCGATGAGTTTCCGTATCCCGTTCCCGAATTATCTGTAATAATTGCTCATCGGAGTGACGAAGTTGACTCTTCAACTCCTCCAAACTCGCTTGAAAACTCATCACCTAGGTTCTCTCTAGCATTAACTGACGCTCCACCTCCCAAGACTTGTCCCTCTCAATCTGAAGGACCATCTCGTGAATCGCTTTAGTAGTTTCATGCTCCTCTTGCAAACGGGAAATTTCCGTCTGAGCTTCCAACAAACCATGCTCTAACTCATCCCGACGACGATATACCAGACCAGGATCTGAAGAGGAACACCCCCGAGATCCGATGGCGTCTAGCACCATATAAATCTAGATGAAGATGAATGGATCACTACTGGAAAAATAAAAGGTAAGTAACCAAAATTTGCAAATAAAATGAGCATTTACCTCACATAGGTTTTTGCAAACCAAGTCCTGAAGACGAGAGGAAGGAAGGATCCTCATGAGCTCACAATCCGTAACATTCAGTAGACCACTAAGAAAATTTCGGCAAAACCCCGATACCTCCCCGAGGGGAGAAAACCCCGGGTCCGCGCCCGCGGAAGAAGAGCCTACAGGAAGAGGATTCCCTCCGGATAGCGACACGGGTACGCGCTCGGGACCTCCTTCCACAACATTCACGATATCGGAAATCCGAGGAAAGGGTCGTGACACCAAGGGAGGCACTGGATAGTCTATCGGAGAAAGTGCCGTAATCGGAGTTTCGGCCCTGAGAGGGATCACAAAGCTCACTGGGGGAGCTGCCACGGGCGAACCCCCCGATTCCTGCCTCTCCGAGGAGGAGTTAGCCCTCGTAACCGCCACGAAGGTATCGGAAAGGCCTTCTGACGCCCGCCGCATACCATGTAGAGCTCGCCCTAGAAAAACACCGTTAAATGGATCTATGGAAAAGGCCGCCATCTCAGCACCTATAAGATAAATATAGAGTATGTGATGATCCCGAGGACACATAAGTTGATAAAAGAGAAGTCGACAGATCTTCAGACTTACGAAAATAGAAATTGCCATGAAGAGGATGAATTGGCGAATTCTCTCTCCTTATTCCCTCTTGAAGACCTGCCAGAATAAGAGCCTCAGGACACGCAAGCAGACCGGTAATATCGTACGAGCCAGAAAATAACCCGGAATGACTCAGTTCCTCCCACTCCCGCCCCAACGTCTCGGATAGGGGCGAAACGTATCACAAGCCCCATCGGATAGGCACTCCCCACGATCGGGCTGAACGACCTTTCGAACGGACAAAGAAATACCTCCGCCTCCAGTCCCCCCTACGAGTGCGAGGACTGGAAGTACCAGTGAAGGCTTTTTCGACGTCCCGATAGGCCAGGCTGAAAAGGGGGACTCCATCCGAGCAAGGCCGAAGGATAAAAATTGCCCCCACCCGATACGGTGACAAGGGAAGGTTAAGGAGCTCGCAGCATAAAACGTATCCCACTAAAAGGCGATACGAATTGGGTGTTAACTGGCTCGGACAGATTTGCCAATACTAGAAGAGCGATTGAAGAAAAGGATGAAAAAACACCCGTAATCCACAGTGCATTTGATCACAATAGACAGTTAGGAATCCAGGAGGAGGGTCATATGCTCTCTGGTCCGGGGAGGGCACAATCACATCAAAATCATCAAAATTCAGATTGAATTCCGTAAAAAGAGTTACTATAGACTCTCCATACACAGTACTAACGGCGAAACCAACCCGTCCCCGACCTATCAACCTTGAGGGGCTCAAAGGTATTAAGCTAAATTCAGAACGCTCGTCGGCAAGAGAATACGGTTCTCTACCTAGAAACACATCCCTTATATGGTCCATCCTTCGAGAATCCGTGTACGATGACCTACTCCCCACCCTTGAAGACGAACTTGTCCCAATGATCACTTGATTCTCAACCAACCTATTATGCTGTCCCGGGGAAGAACTCTCCGAGGAGGCACTATAAACCTGAGATCCAGGGCCGACTCGGGCACGACTCCGAGAAGAACTACTTGATGATGTGGACCCCCCATGCCTGCGATGTGGCGGCATCATCTTTAATGGTAAGTTTTCCGTTTACTCTTATACGAAGGTCGAAAATAAAGTATTGAGTACAACTACGAGAATGAAAACAAGTCTTACGAAGGTAGATTTCTAAAAGAAGAAAGTAAGATGATGTATCTGCTAGAGCAATATAGCTTTTAACGATGAGTATACGTACCATTGTTAACATATTATATGTGATGAATTAATCATATGGAAAAAAAAGCTGGAGCTGTCCCACCCACTCCTACGAGTATGACACGTGCTAATGAGTGTCCTTGATTAGGATAAATAACTCTTAAGCCTGCATGTAATTTGACACGACCTGCTAAGTTATATACTTAGTCAGCAGATAAAAGGTTTTGTCTTTAGCTTATCTTTTTGAAGAAGAGTAAAAAGAATAAGTTTTATATGTAAGCATGCTAATAATTTATTAATATCTCATGCTAATGGACAAATAAGACAAAATAGAAAGGTAGGAATAGGACAAATTGTTCATTCATAAATCCGAGAAGCTCTCGGAAAAATTTACAAAAACATAAGAAAAGGCTACAAAAGGAGAAAAAAAAGAAGGGATCCTATTCTAAATCCCTGTACTCGGTGGAGGTGGGGGTGGAGGTGAAATCCTACTTGAACCAGTAGCCCTAAGATCTGACGCGGTCGGAAGAGGAGCAGGGGAGCCTCTAGGTGTCATCACCGCGTCATACATCTCGAGAAGATTTTGAACCTGCCCAGGAGACGGTTTGACAAGCTTCTTGACGTCAAAAAGACTACCAAAGTTCACCCCCGAGGGCACTACTCCACGGGCTACGGTAGCACACTCTAACCATCCCCATAGCATATGCCCAAGGGAATCCCGAACGGACAAAGATGCACTTTGGCGCTCCGCTTCCACTGCCGCGTACCGAACAGCCTCGTCGATTCGGGCTTGCACCTCCTCCTGGGGCACCATCTTGGCTATCTTCAAATCCACCAACTCCTTGACCCGAGATTGAAGCTCCTGCTCTCGCTCCAACCACCCCAACTTTTCTTTCTCCAGAGCCTCCACTCGAGCACGGAGAAGCTCCTCGGATTCCCTCTTCTCCTTCTCCAGAAGAGTCAGTTGGACTCGAACAGCTCCCTCGGACGCTTCCAGCTTGTCGTAAGCCGACTGCATCCTCTGCAAAGTGAGCCGCATCACTTCTTTGGCTCTCTGATCTTCCCTCCAAACGAAGTCGCTGGCCTCCAACTTCGTTCGGAGAACATCTCTCATTGACTCGGCCTCATAGAGTTGGGCCCGGAGAGAAGTCACCTGTCTTCGGAGAGGTCCTAACTCAGCCACCTCCCTCGAATGGCGCTGCTCTACTGCAGTGAGGACCTCTCGAGTCTTCTTGGACTACAAGACAGGAAGAGAAGCATAAGGAAAGATACAGGGGTATTATTTAAAAATAAAACGATTAGAGGATTAATACTTACAATTGTTTCCATCTAGACCATGCTGGTCCGCAAAAACTGATAACCTTCCGCGGGTGCAGCAAGAGAAGATCCGAAGAAATGAAGGATCTCATGGTATGCCTCCCCTACAGTCGAAGGCTCCTTCTCAGGCACTTGAGATGAAAAATTCCCCTCGGAAGCTGACCTCCGCAGGGGAACCCTCTCCGGGAGGTCTCCTATCGGAGAAGGAATAGCCGTAGCAGGAGTTGTGGCCACTGCTTCCGTTGTAATCACTTCCGGAACTTTTGCAGTGGTCGAGGGACCCTCCCCCCGGAGCAGGGTATCCCACACTTCCTTCTTCGCCTCAAAATCCTTCAGTAGGTCCGTAGGACCTTGACCGAGGCCCTCGGATGGCTTCTCCGAGTCCGGTTGAAGTAGTTGAGCGAACAGATCCGCGCCCGGAAACATTGGAGCCTTCCCCTTATCAACCTCTACAAGAGCAAGGTAAGCAGTTAAAATAATAAAACGAAATTCGAATAATGAATCAATATAAATAAGATATTAAAGTCAAGAAAGCGGAGAAGGATAAGAAGCTTACGAGGGCGAAGGGGAGAAGGATCCGGAATAGCAGGCGAAGGATCCCGAGAGGAGACCAAGATGACATTTGGCCTCGGAGATGAAAATTCTTCCTCCTCGGCTATCGGAGATTGCACCCCCTGCGAACTCCTCGGAAGATTGCTAGTATTGGACTCGGAAGAAGGCATCAAGATCATTGCCGACCTAGGGTCCACCTGTCGCAACGGAGCAACATCCAGACATATGCCCTCGGCATATAGAGAGGGACGTGGGATATTCTCGTATACACCCTCGACTCCCGCGTCCATCCCTGCTTCCTCGGATTGCGCCTCCGCCTCCTCGTGACCTTCCTCCTCGTGATCTCCCCCCCCCCCCCCCCCCCCCGTGACCTCCCCCCTCGGAAGCCTCGCTGTGTCCACCTGGAACCACCTCTTCAGAACCAGGTACCAGATAGTACCTCGCCATAACCTCCTCTGCACCACACAAAAACGTATTAGTACGGGTGACAAAAAATAAGGAAGAATACTTAAAGAAATAGATATAGAGTAAAAGAAATATGCGAATAAAGAAGAGGAAACTTACTGAAAGCCGCCATGTACATACTCGGAACAAAAAGCGGCTTCTTCATGTTGTCATTGACCCCTACCACAAAGTGAAGCCCAGCCCTCCCAAACAGCCATCGAAAGTCTTCTGACTCCATTAGCGCATGATGGGCAATCACTGGGGAGAGCACCATATCCTCAGCCAAAGTGTGAATTGGAGTCACCCCCTCCCCCCACTTGTAGGGCACATCCCACTTCCCTCGGATGGGCTTCACATAAAAGAATTTGTCCTTCCAAACGCCGTGCGAGCTTATCGTCGCGCCCAGGATCCTCTTTGAAGAATTAGCCGAGTGATCCCGATGGTGAACGTGATAAAAGGGATATCCCCCGGGTGACACTCCCACATCAAAAATAGACAGAAAATGGTCCACGTTGCACTCGTACCCCTTAACCATACACCAGAACACGTAAATGCAAAGGGCAGCATACCCATTGGGGACCAACTGACTCGGACAAATCTTGCAAGTCTTGAAGACTTCGCAGAAAAAAGACGGCATAAACGAGCGCCACCCGTAATTCACTTGCGCAAAGTACACGGTAAGCATACCTGCGGGGGGATAGCACGCCCTTTGGTCTTCCGAAGGAATATGAATAGTCGCATTCATCATTGTAGTCCCCGTAGCTTCAAATAAATCCGTGACCTGCTCATAGGTCACCACGGATCGGACATTCTCAATTTTAGAGAAGTCACGGAGAGGGGGTTTCTTCGATTTAGAAACCCTAGCCTTTTTCGCGGCGGCGGCACCACTCCCTTCGGCGACAGCCGCCCTTTTCCTACGAGTAGCGGCAACAGGTCCCACGTGGGGAACGGTATTCGCGACGGGAACAGGAGCATCCACAGAAACAGCAGCAGCAGAGGACATGTTGACAGAGGAAGCCATCTACCTTTTGGGATGGAGAGAGATTTTTACGAGTTGGGTAAGAGAGAATAAAAAATTGAGAAGAATTAAAGTCACTCTTTTCTGCTTAAGAAAAATTGGAGAAGATTGAAGATTTGGAAGCTTGAAAATTGAAAGATTTTGCGAAGAGAATGGGGAAAAAGAGTACGGACGGGTATATTTATAAGTAGACCGCCATTAAAGACGTGCCCCGTTTCCCACGCCCCACGTCTCCACTCAGGAAGCGACGTGTCAATCCACGCGCTAGCCGTTACTGCAAGTTAATGGACGGACGAATGAATGACATTTAAGACATCTAACGGCTAGAAAGAGCCGTTATAAAAACAACTTTCCATCTGAACCGCTACTTCCCAAGAACATAACGGTAATTTTACTTCACGGTATTTTAAGTGTATACTTATATACATATAATACCCTCGTAAATCATAAAAAAGAACGGAGAAAATCCTAAGCCCTCGAAAAAAGTACCAAAAAATAAAGAAAAAGCCCTTTTGCCTTATTAAGGCCACGAAATAAAATTTCACTCGTCTCTACGAGAACGATCGAAATTTGGGGGGGCTAGTGTTAACCCTAAAAAATAAATAAGGGATTATATGAAAGATTAACCCTTAAATTAGGGATTAATCCCAAAGACGATACTATCGTCACTCTCGTATGTCGCATACATTGCTATGGTATGACGTGGCACCCGAAGAGATAATAGAATCCCTCGGAACTCACGTATCCTACTAGGGTACGACGTGACACCCGAGTGGACACCCAAGCGTCCCTTGGAAAGTCAAGATGAATAAAAATAAGATATCAACGTGGCATCGGAAAAAGAGTAAACCCCGATGGATCCACGCGACTCGGATATCCATCACTGCGCCAAGAGGGACCACTATATGAAAATACTTCCTTGCTGAACACTCCCAAAGCCCTCGGAACCATTATCCCGAAGGCCAAAATTCACAAAACAACGTCCTACTCAAATCACCAACCACTAAACTCCCTTACTCCGAAGGCACCAACCAAGGAGGTCATTCAACAAAGACCAGAAAGCCCTCGGAGAACGATTCCCGAAGGAGCCACTACTCTCACGATAGCAGGAAACGCTCGGAATCCCTACTACTGGGATCCATACGCAAGAATACCGCCTTACATGCACATTGATGCCCTCGGAGCCCACCTTACAAGCCTGGCGAGACAAATCTGCCCCTCGGAAAATCTTACTAAAGAAGTCAATGAAGAAATAGCTGTCCCCGGAACAGAAAACTCCTCGGACATCCACTTCACTTCAACTAGTGAACCTCCTCGTGAAATTCAGCCCCTCGGAGAAAAGAAAACAGAAGATTCCGCCTATCAAAGGAAAGAAAACAGAAGAAGTAACCCCTCGGAACTCCCCGTAGCCCTCGGACAAGATAATGATCAGCCTAGTCAGCACCTTGTCAACAAGATATACCTTATCTATAAGAAGGACACTTGTAATACATGCAACATTACACTTGTACCACATGCATGGTGACACATACTCCCTCCCATACCTATATAAGGGAAAGGAAAAAAAGGAAAAAAGAGATACAAAAAAACTCACCCAAAAAAGCATAAAATCATATTCATGCTACTCGGAATAAGAAGTTCAGTAAATAAAGGAAGGATATTTTCGTAATTTTTTCCAAATAGTCATTTACTTTCTTTGAACCACGGATAATGGCGTTCCGAACCTCTAAATAAATCAGTTAATCGGGTATTATTCCGAACCTGTTAACACCAAAGTTTAGAAGAGATTTCTGTGGGGGGAAACAGACAACTCGAGAAAGATTTGTTGGGTGAAATGGGAGAATGTTTGTAAAGGCAAGAACAATGGTGGCCTGGGAGTTAAAAATCTTGAGCTCTTTAATAAAGCACTTCTTTGCAAATGGAGATGGAGATTACTCACCGATGAAAATAAACTGTGGGCAAAAGTTATTATTTCTAGATATGGACAACACTCCAATATCTCGCAATCCTCACTTTGGTGGCGCGATCTTTATAAAGCTACGGTTGATAACAATGGCGTTGATTGGTTTACTTGCAATATAAAAAGAATTGTTGGGAATGGAGATAGTACCAATTTTTGGCATGACATCTGGATTGGCAATGAACCACTTAAAGCTACTTTTAGTAGACTTTTTGCTGTTTGCAACAACACATATGCAAAGATTTCTGAGATGGGAAGGTGGTGTGGCGATCAATGGCAGTGGATTTTTTCTTGGAGAAGGCAGCTCTTTGTTTGGGAAAAAGACTTGGAGAACCAATTAATCCAATTTCTTCATGGTTTTACTCCCAATAGGAGTAGAAAGGACGGCTGGAAATGGACGCGCGATCCTTCCGGGGTTTTTTCGGTTAAGTCGGCTTATGATCTTCAGGTTAGTTTGACAAATTGTGAGGAGAACGACTTTTTTAAATCATTTTGGAAATCACCTGCTCCTTTAAAAATCCTCGCTTTTGGTTGGAAAACTATTCTTAATAGAATTCCAACTAAAACAAACCTGGAGAGTAGAGGGGTTTCACTGGATAACGTTGATTGTGTTCTCTGTCGTGAAGAAAGAGATGAAGCAGAGCATATTTTTTCTGAATGTAGGACGGTTTACCTTATATGGATGAAATGCTATTAGTGGCTCGGTGTTTTAACGATCATCCCTAAAGGCATCAAAAATCACTTCATTCATGATAGGTCCCTTCTACGAACAAAAAAAGAAAATAGGATTTGGAGATGCATTTGGTTCTTTGTGTTATGGTCCATCTGGCTTCTTCGAAACAGAGTTCTCTTCCATGGCGATCAGATTGACAGCGATGCGACAATTGATCTCATTAAACTTCGATCGTGGAGTTGGATTAAATCAAGAAAAGGCAATTTTTGTTACTCTTTTTTGGATTGGGCTAATTCTCCTAGACTTTGTCTTAATTTGTAATCAATTCCTTTTTTGAGAGTACTTCTTGTACTTTCTTTCTTTTTAATAAAATCCTTCCTTTTTGTCGATAAAAAAAAACAATATGGGAAACCATTGATTATGACAATAGATGGCCAATAGTTATTGCCCATAATCAAACAATAGATTGGCACAAGCTGCACAATTTAAACAATGTAAATTATGATTCCTTAAGGCGTGCTTAAATATATTGGAAATGCAAAAGCCGCAGCCAGTTAATTTATTAGTCAAATATATTTAATCACGTAGATTATGATCCCTGAAAGGTTACGCAGTGATAATTTTCTATTCGTATTTTTATTCCCATCTCTATTCCTTCAATTATAAATGAGATTCCTTTAATTATAAATGACATGTGGCATGTTCGGGCCTATATAAATTAATCCAAGTTAATCCAATTAATAAGATGCAAAAGATGAATTGAACGACCTACGACACACCCTCTTAATTAATGATTCAAAATATGCACATTTTCCTCTTTTCGTGATTCAGTTCCTTAAATTTCTTCCCCATTTTTTTTTGTGTACAAAACAATCACCTCTCTATTGTCTCAATAAATAAGACGAATGAATTAGCAGAAATAATGCTAACCTTTAAATTGATGACACATGAGATTTCCAAAAACAATTATACTTTCATTGTCTGTGCTTATTATTGAATACTTTACATCATTAATCTTTTTTTATAGAGAACAAATTAAATAAAGCACAAGGGGTGTTTCATTCCTTTACATCAAAGTCAAGTACCAACAAGTAAGTCACTACTGCTGTCAACAAATGAAAAATCAAATGTGTAAACAAGTAAGTCATTACTACATTACATCATTATTAATTTATTATATTGGTGACAATTTTCTCTTTACTCTTTTTCCTTTTCCAAATAAAAAATCAAATATTGATACCATAACTTATAAACTGGTTGGAGTTAAGAAACTAACTTGAACATGTAAATAAATGTATATTAAAATGATGACGCATGCACGAGGACATGTTTATTTATTAACTACTCAATTACATCGAGAAGAATATGATTTCTATAGGAGAAGAGAGCCTTGTGAATCTATTTATTAATATAATCATGCTAATGAAATCGCACTCTAGGAAAGCATACTCATGTTTCAAAAATTTCATTAAACTGGTAAAAAGAAATTGTGCATAAGTAAACACACAAGAGAACTTAATTGTATTTACATGCATACAGTACGTTCTCTTCTTAATAATAATAATAATAATAATAATAATAATAATAATAATAATAACCTACTCATGGCGAGCTTATTATATGCACTCACGACTCCTTGAAATTAATCGTACCACTGGAAAAGGAAGAGACGATCCGAATTACTGTCATTGCTGTACAGGCAAGGGTGTTGAGTTTGAAAACCTTCTCCCTCAATAGAAAGACGAGTTTGGAATAAGAGTCCCCTATGGCTCATAGCGCCATGTCTGATCACCCTAAGAACATGGAGCAATGCAGAGGTGAAAACTCCATGCGATATACCGTCAAACATTCTCTCTCCAGCAGTCTCATTTGGTTGGCATGCGCTGAGGAGAATCCCGAGGTCTGAATGCAAAGGTGGCCCGTGAGTTATGTTGCTTCGGAATACTAAACTGGCTTCTGAACCAAATCTTCGGGCAAACTGTGTCGAGTTTTGTAGTGAAATGTTCTGCAGAACAACTTCAAACGCGATCCTCCTAGGTCGAACAACGGCAGGAGAAATTCTATGCCTTTGGGGATAGTGAGGACCAATCTGCTCCTGTTCCTTATCGATTAAACCCCCACTGTGGCATGAGTCTGATATGATGACGAATCGCACTCCGTTTGGGGCTCCATCAAGGATCTTCCGGAAGTCAATAGCTAATGATTTAACAGCATATTAAGATACATATTATCGATATTTAATCATGTATAAATAAGAAAAGATCGAATTAATTAATAGTAGAGATGCAGAATATGCTTTGTAATTGTTGCAAAATGTCACTTTTGACCTCAAACTTTTCAGGCCAAAAAACTACAAGGACTTCTGTCGAAGATTTAATCAATTAATTAGTGTATAGCAATACATGATATATATTATCGGTGCATGCAGTACTTACACGTGATGAGATTGAAGTCGGAGGCGACAATGGCTTGTTCATCTCTACCAGTTGATGATTCGTATGCTGGAACTATTGTTCCGTGCCCTGCAAAGTAGAGTAAAACCACATCGTTGTATCGGGCAAAAGAGAAGAAGCGGTTCAAAACCGCCTTTATATTGGCAGCAGTGGGGAGGTTCCTACTGCCTGGGTTGTCAGTCATCAACACAACTTTGCTCCTCTCCCATTGCATCCTATTCATGAGTATCTCATTGTACACACTCATTGCATCGTTGATGCATCCGTCAAGCGCCGAACTAGTATGCGGGTAGTTGCACCCCACCACAAGGCCATACTTTTGGGCCATGCTTTATAATTAATTCTCGATTACTGTTTATTTAATTGATGATTATATTGGTGCGTGGTCCGATCGAGGAAATGGCTAGGCCGCTATTTATACTGATGAAAAGCTCTACATATGTGCACTGATTCATTATAATAATTAATTAAATAGTCTCAAATAACAATATATATTACACCACTTTTATCATTAGCTTTAAAGCAACTCGGAAACTTGTCGGAAAATCCAAATTATTAAATTAAGATGTTAGGAAACCGATAGGTAATTGTTCCCCGGTTATGATTGAAGTACGAGGTATTATACTTTAATTTACATTATAGTATGATATTTGTCATAGTTCTGGTATTTGATTAAATATGCTCTTGAGTCTTGAGTCTTGACTTCGCACTACAGCCTGGTCATTTTTGTCACGCATGTATATGTACCTGTAAACAAAAAATTACTAAGTTCACATTGAAGAAAATTCGGCAACTTGTCGAAATAAAGATGTCAAGAAATTCACAAATTAAAATATAGCTAATTTCACATTGAAGTACGAGGTAGATAATAATGTGTGTTGGGGCTTCGGTTAACTGCAGTGAAGTTGAGCCCCATAAATTTTTATCTTTTTCTTGAATTTAGCCTCAAGTAAAACCTTTCTTTAATTTGTGAACCGGTTATTCAATTTATTAGGCCATTAATTTTATTTTGAAATTGCTTTATATCTACATGTCATTTACTGGTCTTCCACAAAATGTAAAATTTCTACAATTTTTTTTTTATCGATTCCTACAATATGAAGGCTAGCTAGAAACTTTGGTTTTTTGAAATAAAATTAACTAATACTTATACCTTAATACTTCTCACTTTGACATTTTTTTGGTCAAACATTATAAATTAACTTAATTTTTAAAATTAAACTAAATTTTGGGTTTCATTTTTACTGAATAAAAGGTTTAAAAAAACTTACGTTATACTAAAAAAGAAAAAGTAAACTAGTTAAATTAAATATGCCAGTCAAATTGATATATCCTGAGATATCGTTGTAAATGAGTAGTCAAAAACACTCAAATTTTGTTGGTGCGTATATAACACCATATATTTCATATAAAACAAAAAGATATTTGAACATGGTATATATATATATATATATATATATATATTTTTCGTCATAGGATGTGACGGGCCACCAAGTGGGTTGGTGAAAAGGCCAAAGTTGTAGACCCTTGGGGTTTTAAGCTTTGGTGTACCGGGACAAAGAAGAACCGAAATGGTGTTGTGATCATCATAAATTATAAGCTTTGGCTCGAGGACGTGGTGGAGGTCAGAGGGATGGGTGACATGATCTTACTAGTCAAGTTGGTCATAAGCAATGAGATCTTGAATGTCAGCACTGCCTATGCACCACAGATAGGGCTAGACGAGGCTGTTAAACGCAAAGTTAGTAATTTGATCCTTTCTCCGGCACAAACTCAAAAAGGCCCGAAAAGCCAGATAGATTTCGTCTTAGCCAAATTCTACCAAATCCGTCGCCCTTCCCCAAAGCCGCCACCACCACCCCCAAACGCTACCTCCTCTCCCTACCAAGCCACCGCCACCTATGTCACTATTTTTTCTTCAAATTCGTTTTCAATTTCATCATTAAAATCCTTCGATTTCGATTATTTCTAAACATTCAATTTCGAGTTTGTGGTGGATTTGGAGAGTGGTGGGTTTCGAGTTTGTGTTGAGAATTCATGGTGGTGGTGATGAGTTTGTGTGTGGGGGTGGGTGACGGGATTAGGCGTGTTTGGAGGAGAGGGGCAGTGGGGAGGCGAGTTTGGGGGTGATGGTGGTGGTGTTGCTAGTGGTGCGGGTGGTTAGGGGAGAAGAAGACGTGTATTTAAAAAAAATCTAATTTTTTTTTATTATTATGCTTATGTGAATATGGCACATGAAAAAAAACAAAAAATTAAATTCATTGGTCAAATCGGGCGGACTGGAGTCAACCAGTCTCCACTTAGTATTTTTTCGGGCATTCTTAAGTTTGTGCTGGAGAGGAGACCAATTTACCAAGTTAATTGACGTTTTGGCGACCTGTCTGATTGAGTACGAAAATGGCGAGGTAGCCAAATTAAAGGACTAACAATTCTTTTTCCCATCGCAAGGAGCCGAGCAACGCTATCTTAGACTTCACCCTCTTCCTATGATTTGCTTGTAGCAAATACTTGGTTTAAGAAGAGAGAATCTCATCTGGTTAGTTATAGGAGTGGATCGAATAAAAGCCAGATAGATTTCGTCTTAGCCAGATGGGCGAATAAAAGCCGTTGCCTAGATTGCTTGGTCATCCCCAGGAAAGTGTGGTTACGCAACATAGGCTTCTTGTTTTGGATATTAGATTGCGGCAAGGAGTGAAGAGAAGTAGGCGCTAGGTGGAACCTATAATTAAGTGGTGGAGGCTTAAGGAGTCTACCCAGAACGCCTTCATGGAGTGAGTGGTTCAAGAAGTAGATTGGACGACTGATGATGTTGCAGATGCAACTTGGACCAAAATGGATTGTTGTATCATGAAGGTAGCTAAAGACTTCCTAGGTGAATCCCGAGGTAGTAGCTTGACAAGTAAAGACGTGTCATGGTGGAATAATGAAGTGAAGGCTGCAATTAAGACCAAGCGAAATTGCTCCAGGGATTTGAAGAAGAACTATAATGGACCAAGCTTTGAAAAGTATAAGCTAGCCAGGAAAGAAGTAAAGAAAGTTTTTCGACTAGAGCGAGAGGTTGTGTACGGTGAATTTATGAGAAGAGGGATAACAAGGAGCCCCAGAACGATATATACAAAATTGCTCGCATTAGAGAGAGGAAGATTAGAGTCCTGGATGCAGTGAAATGCATCAAAGATGAAGGTCAGTTTGTCTTGGGAGAGAGTGATCGAACACTTATATCTCATAGCATGAAGCTATGGGAGGGGATGATCGAACACTGATTGAAACAAATCGTTCCCAAATCTGAGAACTAAATTGGATTTATGCTCGGAAAGTAGACCATAGAGGCCATCCATTTCATTCGTCGGCTCATTTTACGCTTTCACGAAAAGAACAAAGATTTGCATTTGGTCTTTATCGATTTAGAAAAGGCATATGACAAATTACTTCGAGAGGTATTATGTGGACCTTGGTGAAGAAGAAAGTACCCATGAAATATATCATCATCAAAAAGATATGTATGAGAATATTGTGACAAGTGTTCGAACTTGTGGCGACTTAATAGACACCTTACCGATTACAGTTGTCTAACATCAAGGGTTATATCTGAGCCCATTATTAATTGCCATTTTAATTGATGAAATCACCAGAACCATCCAAGGTCGAGTCCCATGGTGTATGTCATTTGTACACAACATTATCATCATTGATGAGACTAGAAAAGGTAGTTAACGCTAAATTAGAAGAGGGATAACCAGGAGCCTAAGAAGGCTGTGTATATGAAATTTTATCAAAAGAGGGATAACGAGGAGCCTGTTAATAATATTACATAATTGCTCGCATTAGAGAGAGAAAGGCGAGAAACCTAAGTGAGGTGAAATACATCAAGGATGAAGGTTAGCCTGTCTTCGTTCGTGAGGATCAGGTCAAAGCACGATGGAGGGAGTACTTTGAGGGCATGTTCAATGGAGGCCCCACCTAAGATGTGGATGACATTGCGCAGTGCCCTCGAGATCTGAACCGCAACTTTTTGCGCCGTATTAGAAGGTCAAAAGTTAAAAATGCTTTGAAGAGGATGAAGACACTAAAAGATTTTGGCCACGATGGTATCTCCATCAAGGCTTGGAGAATAAAGCGAGATATAGGTGTGAGTTGGCCGACAAGCCTCTTCAACAAAATATGGCATACAAATAAAATACCAAAAGAGTGGAGGAAGCGTACGCTAATATCTATAGAGGACATCCATTTGTTTCATCAGGTCATTGAAAGCTTTCGAGAAAAGAGCAAAGATTTACATAGGGTCTTTAACAATTTAGAAAAAGGTATATGGCAAAGTACCTCGAGAGGTAGTATGGTGGACCTTGGTGAAGAAGGGGGTACTCATTAAATATTTCAGCATAATAAAAGATTTGTATGAGAATGTGGTGACAAGTTTTCGAACTTGTGGCGGTTTAACAGACGTCGTCCCGATTACAATTGACTTACATCAGGGGTCAGCTTGGAGCCCATTTTGTTTGTCATTGTAATTGATGAAATCAACAGAACCATCTATGACTGAGTTTCATGGTGTATGTTGTTTGCAGACGGCATTGTCCTCATCGATGAGACCAGAACGGGAGTTAATGCTAAATTAGAACAATGGAGATAAACATTAGAATCATGAGGGTTTCGACTAAGTCAAACAAAAACATAGTACCTCGAATGCAAGTTTAGCAAACAACGATGGCACGGTTCAGTTGGATGGCCAAGAGATACCGCGAAGTTCACATTTATGATATTTAGGCTTCATATTGCAAAATGGGAGTTAAACGGAGATGTCAACTACCGCATCCAATCTAGATGGACAAAGTGGAAGAGTGCAATAGGGATCTTGTGCGATCGTAACTTTCCTTTAAAGCCTAAAGAAAAGTTCTATCGTATATCTATTAGACATGTTTGCTTTATGGCTTCGAGTGTTTTCTATTAAGCAAACTCAGGCACATATGTTGAATGTTACATAGCTGCGCATGCTATGGTGCATGTGCGGTAACACCAAGAGAGATAAGGTGAGCAATGAAGATATTCAGCATAAATTCGGTGTGACAGCCATCGACGAGACAATGCGAGAAAACTGTTTGAGATGGTTTCGGCATGTTAAGCGCATACCCACAGATGCACCGATACGACGAGTTATAGATCTCGACTTACGATAGACTACTAGAGCTCCTGGAAAACCAAAAACGACGTGGATGAAGGTCTTACGGAACGACATGAAGCTAAAAGATCTAAATGAAGATATGCTCTTCAACCGAAATGTATGGAGATAGAAGATTCACGTTCACGACTCGACGTGATTCATTTCATGGTTCATATAGTCTACCCAAGTTTATTTGGATTACAGGCCTGGTTGTTGTTGTTGTTGTATTTTTTCATCTGTAAAATAAACAAAGTTTGAATTTATAAAAGTGTGTTGAGGGGAAACAAAGGATGTGTTTACCGTTACTGTTTCAAAAAACGACTTAGAGTAAATATGGATGAATTATTTTTTATGCCCCGTAACTTTGTCTTAAAAGTTTAAATGCCCAATTTTATTCAGGCCGACGAAATATGCCTCGTAACTTTTAATTTTTCTACTAAAAATGGCCAAATCGTCTTATTCGGGGTAAATTGCTAACGTGGAGGTCAAGTCAACAAAGCGCGACCCCACGTTATATTTTTCAGAAAAAAAATATTTTTTGCACAAACACCTGTAATATTAAAAATTGTACTTGCACCCCAAAACACACATACACACACACATATATATATATACAATTTTTTTAATATCTTTAAAAATTTATTAAAGTTATAGAAACCATTAACAATTAAAAAAATCCATTCATTAAAAAAAAAAACCAAATTCTCATCTTCATCACCCCTTTCCCGTAAACCCCCACCCCCTCCCCCCTCCCTAAACCTAGAATCTTGATTTGGAGAATTGGAAGCGGTCATTAATTTCTCGTTCAATCGTTTATCTGGTGGTATTCCGCCGAGTATCGGAGAGTTGTGCGCCACCGTGAAACCCATCGGAATCTCGCCTATCAACAAATTCGGCACCCTCGCGCTCTTAGGAATCACGCTCGGTATCTCACCCGACATGAAATTGTGTGCGAGATTCAGCACCTGCACATTCATCAGATTCCACAGAAACGCCGTCGAAATCTCGCCTGAGAGCGAGTTGTACTGCATGTACACCGCGCGTAGCAACGTGGAATGGATCCGTTGAAGTTGTTGGAGTAGAGGCTTAACCGACGCTCCCCTCTATTTTCATTTATTTATTTGAAAGATTAATGTATTTTCATTTTATTTTATATATATATATATATATAAAAGAATTAAACATCTTTTTTTTTTTAAGATATAAATAAGAACCTTTAAAAAATAATCATTTTTTCTTCATTAATATATATTATGGGTGCAAGTGCAATTTCAAAATATTATAAGTGTAGTTTTTTAAAGGACGAAATATTCGGGCCAAAATTGCCTACGTGGCAGTACAAAATTGCACTTTATACCCCCAAATAAATTGCAATTTGCATCCTATAATATTTTAGGATGATATTCGGGCCAAAATTGCCTACGTGGTAGTACAAAATTGCACTTTATACTCCCAAATAAATTGCAATTTGCATCCTATAATATTTTAGGATGCAAAATGCAATTTATCTTGGGTGCAAAGTGTAATTTTGTACCACTACATAGGCAATTTTGGCCCGAATAAGGGCCCAAGTGCATTTTTAGTACACTTTTTAAAAAATATGGGGCAAAAAAACAAGACTCCGAAAAAAAGGGCATATTAACTTTTTAAAAAAATTTAAGGGGTAAATTTAATTATTCGTCCTTTTTTAAATTTGCATAAGTTGTGTTTAAAGTGTTTGTTAGGAGAAAAAAATTGAGGGTGTTTTATTGACTATAGGCCACACGCTTTGTTGATTGGACTGTCATGTAAGCAATTTAGCCCGCATAAGACAATTTGTGCATTTTTAGTAGAAAAACTGAAAGTTAGAGGGCATATTTAGTGGGCCCGAAATAAATTGGGCATTTAAGATTTTAAGGCAAAGTTATCGTGCAAAAAAAATAATTCGTCCAATAAATATTAAACAAAATTATGCTATATTACATTAAAACAATAATTATGCTACTTTCTGAAAATAAAAAGAGAAGTTTCAAGTTTTCTAAAGATATACACAAGTCCAGTTTTCGGGAATTTCGCAATATTGGTCCTTTATAGCGCCCACTTTTCAATTTTGGTCCTTTATAGTGCCAAGTGCCATTTTTAGTCCCTTAAAGTAACAAATGGCCATTTTTGGTCTTTTTTCGTTGAAGTTATGAATTTACCCTTCATTTTTTTTTATTTTTTTACAGTTTTATTTTTTATCTTTTGAATAGTTATATTTACACCCCCACAATTTTATAACAACCATATTTTTTATAATCTAATTTTATTAAAAACAATATCATATATAATTCTAGAATATATATAAATATATATAAAAATCTTTATGTATTAAAATAATATTTATATCCAGAATATATATAAATATATTAATATATATATATATATATATATATATATATATCTTTATGTATTAAAAACAATATTATATTTATAAAAATATATCATTATGTATTAAAAAAATTATATTTAATTTCAGAATATATACAAATATAAAAAAATTTATTATGTATTACAATATATTTATATCCAGAATAAAAAAAAGAAAAAACAAAACAAAACCATCATCCTAAACCCACCACCCCCCACCCCCCACCCCTCCCGCCTGAACCCATCATATCCTCACCCACCCACCCCCGCCCCTCCGGCCCACCACCAAGCTCGAATTCGATTTCGAAATCGAAATTAAAGGAGAGCGAGCTTGGTGGTGGTAATGTGGTGATGAAGATGCGGCGGTGAGGTGGTGATGAATATGCGGCAGGGGTGGTGATGAACATGACCGGCGGCGGGCGGGCGGGCGTGGGGGGGGGTAGAGGGTGGGAAGAGGACGATGATGGGGTAATATATATATATATATATATATATATATATATATAAGTAATTAAAATTTTGGTTTTAGTTATTCTTTTACTTTTTGTATAGAAGAAGACTTTCTCAGCTTTTTCTTTTTTAATTTAATTTTTTAGTTAGTAAAAACTATTTCTAATTAAGCCTAAATTATATCACAAATATATATAGATATATATATATATATATATATATTGATTTAAATTTTGGTTTCAATATCCTTGTTTTTTGGAATCACTTTTAATGGAAAATACTTTATGAAATAGTTTTATAAGAAACTAAATATAAAATGTTATTTATTTTATCATTTGTGACGTACGTGGGATTAGTTTTTAACTCTCCTTTAATTCAAACTAACTTAAAAACCAAATAAAACATAAGACTTATTTTAAGATGTTAAATATGATTATTACATAAGTATAAGAAAATATATTTATTATATAGTTATGGGGGTGTAAATATAATAACTCAAAAGGTTTGAACAAAAATTGAAAGAAAAAAGTCAAAATAAAGGGCAAATGCGTAATTTCAACGAAAAAGGACCAAATGAGACACAATAGAGGACCAAAAATGACCATTTGTTACTTTAAGGGACTAAAAATGGCCCTTGGCACTATAAAGGACCAAAATTGAAAAGTGGGCACTATAAATGACCAATATTGCGAAATTCCCACCAGTTTTCAAAGAAAGATTTTATTGAGGCATAAATTCTTAAAAGAAATAATGGGACCTTTACTATACAATTTAATATTTGCGGGGTTTAACTTAACTGCGGTTAAACTGGAGCCCGACACTTCCAATATTAACCAATAAATAATAAATCTCTAATGGCCGGCGACTTGCAAATGATCGAGTGCAAAAAGTCTCACTACTAATATAAAAAGGCACAAGTTATTAATATTAACATTTTCTTAACAGATAATATAGTAATTTGTTAAACTTATAGGATAAAATCAAAATAATGAAAGATGAGAGAAATTATTACTTACAACCGTTGCACCACATCATCGCATATTACGTGGTGCAACCAACCAATAAAAAACTTACAAATGGATAATAATATCACAATCATAATTTTTATAATTTTTTCTAAATATTCTCTGTCATGTACAAACACACACAAGTGGATTTTCAGCTACAAATCAAATATTAACCTCTATTAATTTCTTATGCCCAGTGCTGGATCTGTATTATATGAATTTTTTTTTTCTTTTTCCTGCTTTCAAACCAAAGACTAACCTCTACGAATTTTGTGCCCATCTCTTAATTTCATATTCTTAATTTCCTCTATAATAGAAGAAATTCTCATTCATTCTTGATATTTTTTACTTCGTAGAAATAACGCGTAATAACAAATCTATTCATTTTACAAACCATAAAAAATTATAAGGTGTAAGAAATCGCAGATGATGAGATTGCTAATTAAGAATAAATATTAGGCGGTGCCAATGTAAATACACCCGGACCGTTGTACTATTAATTCCTGAAATCTAACTAGGACGAGTTTAATGATGTATTACTGCATAACCAAAAAATATAATATATTAAAAGGTATGTTCTAAAATTTACAGGGAACCCACACGGTATTGAGTGTTAAACGCGCGAGCACACAAGTTATTTATTACAAAAAAACCTCAAAAAATATAGTAGTAAAACTTTTCGGGGCAAAACAGAAATAATTCTAAAACAAAAAGGATCAATCAATAATTTACAGTAGTGCCTATAAATAAATATTAAAAAATTTTGGGTCAAATTTAAAAGAATTAAAAAGCTAAAAAGACCATTCTGCAATTTACGGCAGACCACTAATTGCAAGACGTAAAACTATTGAGGCAAGATCGAAAGACCTAAAAAATGAAAGGATTGTTCTGCAATTTATTGTGGACCCAACCGCAATTAACGATAAGAAAATTTATGCTTGCGGGTCCCAATCGATTAATACGTGCGAGCCCCCCAGATATTTATTAGTGAAAACAAAACATAATACAGTAATTTGTTGAACTTACATGGGCAAAATCGGAACACGAAAAATCTCTGTTGGTTGAAATTACAAGGACAAAATTGAAACACGGAAAATCTCCGTTGAAGAGTAGTCGGCTTGAAAATATTCGTTCTTATTGTTATAGTAGAACTTACATAGACAAAACTGGAACACAAAATATCTCCGTTGAAGAGTAGGCATAGATCTCCGTTGAAGAGCAACCTTATTGAAAGCATATGTTGTTATTATTATAATAGATAAATATATCTCTATTCTCTACTATAATAATAAAGGAGGATCCCATTTTCATCAACCAATTTATGTCTTTCTATTTTGCCCCTGTGATTATAAGAATGGATGTAGAAACTTCGCCAGTTAATTTTTGGCACCCTTAGCTATTTTGTCTATTATCTATCTTGCTATTGTTTTTACTTATAACTTAAATTTTAAACATTGAAAATGAGGTGCGGCTCCAACTCTTGACTTTTCCTTCAGTCAACAAAGTTGGGCGGTCGGGTCCCACGAAAAAATTATACTACCGTGACAATTTGTTGGACTCATCATAAACTTCAAGTAACTGATTTGTGGGCTTCAGGGAAATAAGTCTACAAAGAGCTTAATTGTTAACATGTTTGATATTACTACCTAAACAAATTTATTTGGAGTTACAATCCCTTGTCCGTAGTTTAAAACCTTGTAAAATTATGAAAATATATCTCTTTGTATTCATTGAATTTCACTCTGAACTTTCTATTATATTGGAATATATGTATGGATGCACTTGGATCTTTTTTCTCTTCTCATTCTATCCCTCTTTTTATAGAGATTTTTTAAGGACATGTGTCGTTATGTCGCATCCCTTACTTCTACATAGAAGCCTGATCGCTTCTATAGACCGAGCCACCGTAAACTCGTGCAGGGGCTCTCTACAGTATCTACGCCACCAGTCTCAGTATGGGCCACAAATGCTATCGAATAAGCCAAGACTGGGCGAAAACGTAGCTCCGTTCACTGCTACGTTCCTAGCTCCAATTTGACTTTAGCTACGAACTCATAACTACTAGCTCTTCGCACGGCCCTGAGGAAGCCAAATGACCCTCTCCTCTCATGGCCGAAGGCTCCGTAACACGCAGGTCTAAAGGCTGTTCCACCAATCCCCTTCCAGTATGTGGTCGAATCTATTGCAGCTTTCGACTGGGCTGTGGCTAACGATACATCCAATACCAATGATCTGTGTCTAGAATGCGTTAATAGATCTCTGCTCTAGAAAGCCATAGAGGCAACAACGAACGCGGTTTAACCCCCGGCTCCCCTTTCATTACTCCTTTCTACTATTGTTTCTTTGTCACTTCTTGGAAATCACGAAGAGGATTTCCGGACTGGACGGAGGGGCTTCAACTCACTTGACCGATTGGAAGAAAGAGCTCTCCTTAGTAATATGATGAGCTATCCCCAACTCTTTATCTATTCGGAAATCACTAGACATCACACCAGACCTGCCGGAAAGGGAAATGTCTATCCTTGATCAAACTACGTAGCAGTAGGTTGTCGTCACTGTCGAGAAATCCGCTGATTTTTTTTAGTTTCTTTTTGCCTCTCCTTCCTTTTGAAGTCATTGTCCCGAACCATTCGTTATGCATGTGTTTAGTAAAAGTGCATGTGTCGCCATGCGTATAGGATAAGGGATATCTCTAAGATATCTGTCTATTAGGCGCTGACTAGGATGAGCGTGATCTTTTCCGAGGGCTTCAAGGGTTCCCAGGGGCTGACTCTTCTGATTTCTTTTCTACGAGGGGTTGTATCTCTCGGAAAGACTGGATAAGTGGGGCGGTATACCCATACGATGTTGTTGTAGCTTCTTCGGTGGCTAATTCTTGGTTGTCTTCTTTGGGATGTGTACCCCGAGAGGTATGTCTATTTTCTTCTATTTGTGGCGCTATTTTGATGGCTCTTTTGCTTCAGTAGGGTAACGTTCTTGTGCTTGGGTTTTTGTAACAAGTATTTCGACGGCTTTTGGGTTTTAATAAAACATCGCTCTTCGAGCTCGGCCTTCGTGGTAGGTGCTCCGTGGGACTTTGCGTTTCAATAGGACATTATTCTTCATATTCAGCCTTCGGGATAGGTGTTCCGAGGGACGTTGTACTTCAATAGGACATTGTTCTTCATATTCGGCCTTCGGGATATGTGTTCCGAGGGCTTTTGGATTATGGAGTGTTCAGTGAGGAGATATTCTCGCAGATCTGGGACTCGGGGTCCGTTGTGGTCTCTCTTGGCGCATTGATGGATATCGGAGTCGCGCAGGTCCATCGGGGTTTACTCTTCTTCCGATGCCGCGTTGATACCTTTTCTTTATTCATCATGACTTTCCAAGGGACACTTAGGTGCCTCTTCGGGTGATACTTTGTACCGCTTTGGGTTAGTAACACCTGATGAGCCTCCTCATTGGGTCTGTGACGATAGTATCGTCCATGCATTAATCCCTTTATTTAGGGTTAATGTCTCATTTAATATTATATTTATTTTCTATGATTAACATTAATGTTTACTTTTTTTAAAATTTAAAACCTTTTTAATATATATATATATTGCATTAGATAATAATAATATTACATCATTGTGTAGTATTTATGCGTTAATAATGTGTGGTTACGTGTTAATAATGTGTAGTTAATTTTTGTGTATCTAATTATATTGCCCTTTTTTATCGACAAGGCAAAGTTATCCATCCAAAATAGGTTGAGGAGTGGGCAATAGCTTAAAGTGGTCAAAGAATTTCAGAATTTTATTATTTGTCTCTAGATTAAGGTTTAGGAGAATCTTTTAGGGGGTGTTTATAAGTGCTTTTAAAAGTTCCTTATCGACTTTAAATCAGTGAAAAATATATAATGAGTGTTTGTAACGACTGGTTTTACTTCTCCTTCTCTTAAAAAAAAAGTAAAAAAAAAAATGAGAAGGCCATAAACATGTCATGAGGTGCTTCCATAAGGAGCTTCTCCCCAAATCTTGGTGAATATCTTATTTAGACTTATCAATCCCTTAATTGTTTTTAAAATTCAAATTCTACCCTAAAATAAATTCCATGATTTCTCTCTTTTCTTATTAACACAATCTTGTTTTCTATAATTTTATATTTCTAGAGTAAAAAAATAATTAACAAAAAACTATTAGAGAAAAAATAATTATAAAAAGAACAGAAAAATATAATCTAAAAAATGATTTACTTAACAACAACGTGTACGATATTATTATATTATCATCTTTTGGATATAGTTATTATTTCTAGAACATATATGCGCGATGTAAATATACCAAATAACTTGTATATCGTAATGTAATAAACATATATATTGATTACACTATATTAAAATTTAAATTATTTAAATTTTTAATATATAACTATCCACCTCATGACTGTGCAAATGTGAATAAATGATTAATATTTCTATATCTGCAATTTAAATAAGAATAATTAAATATTATTTTATTTTAATTAAGGTTCAGAAGGTGCTTCTATCTAGTTATTGCAAACACCACAAAACTATTTTTATCTGCTTTAAGTTACTTTTAATGAAGGATTTGCAAATACTCATAACTTTAAGTGAAGCGTTGATTGAAGTAACTTTAAGTAGAAGCTGTGAAGAAGGAGCTTTCATAAGCTCTTGCAAACATCTTTTTAGTTTTATGAGCGGCAATTTTCTCTTCTAATTATTATACGTGGTTCAATTTCTCTCTTGGTTAATTGTGCTGTAAAATTGTACAAGTGAAAACCTCAACATGATTTTAGCCCATGAACATATATTTAAATAAGAAAGTAAGAATAAGGTCAGACAACACTACATGCACATGTAATCTTGTACCCTTTCTCAATGAAAATTTTCTTTTATTGCTAAAAAAAAACATGCACATGTAATTATGTTTTAAAATAATAATGGTATTTTTTAAAAAAAAAATCTTATTCATAAGTTATAAAGCAAAATTCACAACAAGGAATTTAAAATCGATTATTCAATTTGAAACCTCCGAAGAGTTTTGATTCTTAAAATCGTAAAACTAAAGAAACTAGAATACAGTATTATAAGAACAAATATAACGCGATAAGCCCGTACTTAATTAAGTCATGGCAGTCAATTTAAACGACTCATGTTTCATGTTCCAAATAAAAGCATTTAGAATCATTTATCTCGTTCTAAAATTAACTTCTGAGCTTATGAATACTTAAACAAATTTATAATTGATTAAATACCTAAAGGGGGAGAGCCTTACTTGTATCACGGCTAAACAAGGTGACAGTGCGATGTGGAAAGGAATTATGAGATGTATGGGATTGATGCGGCCATTCATCCGTTGGAAAATAGGGAGGGGCGATCACATCTCGCTATGGTTTGATAATTGGAACGGGGAAAGAAGGCTTAGCGAGGAGAATTTTGTCATAAACCCACTGGACGTAAATATCAAGATTTGCGACGTCCTTGATGGTGAGGGAGACTGGAATTGGGATCGCCTATCTTCGGTAATTCCGACTCATATTCGCGCAACGATTGAAGGGAAGGGACACCGAACTACCTGTGCGGAGGATAAAGCCATCTGGACGGAATCGTCGAGCAGCGTCTACACGAGTCATTCGACATATTACACCTTCCTGAAATATTATGCGAATGACACGGAACGCCGCGTGGATTGCGACTGGGTTTGGAGCGTTGACGTTAGCAACAAGCTTCAACATTTTTTGTGGCTCGTTGCGCAAAGTAGATTGGCAACAAACCACCTTAAAAGAGTGCGCAAAATCTGCCCGACATCGCTATGCACCCACTGTGATTATCCGGACGAGACAGAATTACACATCCTCTGTCACTGTCAATCTGCTCGCGAAATATGGGAAAGAATCCTGATAGGCCCTGAGTTACATAAATCCAATAATCTTGGGGATGATGATTGGATCAGGACCAACGCCAAGGCTAAATCGGGTCGCAACAGCATTACCACGGACGAGGGCTGGTCAATTGTGTTCGTTGCTACGATTTGGATATTATTGAAACGAAGAAACGAAAAAGTGTTCAGGGGGAAGAACAACTCAATCAATAGCTGCATATTCCAAAGTGTTCAGGGGGAAGAACAACTCAATCAATAGCTGCAAATGCTTAGCACAGATTTAATGGCAGGCCGAAGGCGAACAACCGAGGGGATTGCATCGTGCTTGATTCGGGTTGGGTGAAATTTAACGCCGACGGAAGTCGATATGCGCATGAAAACTCAGGTATTGCAGCAGGGGTTCTTCGAGCAGCGAGTGGCGAATGGTTGTGGGGTTTCCGGAGAAATCTACTTGCTAATACCATGGACGAGGCGGAGCTAGAAGCACTACATTGGGGGATGACTAACGCTTGGGAACAACGAAGGCGAAGGGTTGTTGTCGAGACGGACTCGTTACGAGCTTTTAGGCTCGTGAATGGAGAGCTTGAACCGAATAATACAAACGAGGAGTTGGTAAAGAAATGTCGAGAGTGTCTACATTTACCGTGGGAGATAAAGTTGCTTTGGATTCCAAGAGCGGCCAACACCCTAGCGGATGCCCTTACAAAGAGAAGCTTTTTAAGCAATGAACGCGATGTCTTCTAGGATACGGCGCCTCAAGAGTTAGAGAGTTTGATTAGCTTAGATATGGCATATGGCTAATTTTTTTCCTTTCTTACCAAAAAAAAAATAGTATTTTTAAACTGCAGTTTCATTTATTGTTTTAAGATTTAACTACCGTGCGGAGCACGGGCTAAAGTTTCCTAGTATATATATTTTGTTAACAGGTTTGGAATAATACCTGATTAACTGATTTATTTAGAAGTTCGGAACGCCGTTATCCGTGGTTCAAAGAAAGTAAATGACGATTTGGGGAAAATTACGAAAATATCCTTCCTTTATTCACTGAACTTCTTACTCCGAGGAGCACAAATGTGATATTTTACTTTTTTAAGTGAGTTGTTGTATATGTTTTCTCCTTTTTCTCCTTGTCCTCCTCTCCTTCATCTCTCCTCCTTTTCCCTTATATAGGTATGGGAGGGTGTTTATGTCACTATGAATGTGCTGCATGTGTTACAAGTGTAATGCTGCATGTGTTACAAGTGTCTTTCCAAAAGATAAGGTATATCTTGTTGACAAGGCGCTGACTAGGCTGATCCTCATCTTGTCCGAGGGCTACGGGGAGTTCCGAGGGGTTATTTCTTCTGTTTTCTTCCCATTGATAGACGAAATCTTCTGTTTTCTTTTCTTCGAGGGGCTGAATTTCATGAGGAGGTCCACTAGTTGAAGTGAAGTGGGTGTCCGAGAAGTTTTCTGTTCCGGGGACGGCTATTTCTTCATTGACT
Source organism: Linaria vulgaris (assembly GCA_948329865.1). Classification (NCBI taxonomy): domain Eukaryota; kingdom Viridiplantae; phylum Streptophyta; class Magnoliopsida; order Lamiales; family Plantaginaceae; genus Linaria; species Linaria vulgaris. The sequence continues at coordinate 85,033,563 of OX415253.1, forward strand.
TCTTTAGTAAGATATTCCGAGGGGCAGATTTGTCTCTCTAGGCTTGTAAGGCGGGCTCCGAGAGCATCAATATATATGTAAGGCTGTATTCTTGCCTATGGATCCTCGTAGTATGGATTCCGAGTGTTTCTTGTCATCGTGAGAATAGTGGCTCCTTCAGGAATTATTCTTCGAGGGCTTCTTGGTCTTTTGCTGAATGACCTTCTTGATTTGGGCCTTCGGAGTAGGGGAGTTTAGTGGTTGGTGCTTTGAGTAAGACGTTGTTTGGCGAATTTTGGCCTTCGGGATAGTGATTCCGAGGGCTTTGGGAGTGTTCAGCAAGGAAGTATTTTCGTATAGTGGTCCCTCTTGGCGCAGTGATGGATATCCGAGTCGCGTGGATCCATCGGGGTTTACTCTTTTTCCGATGCAACGTTGATATCTTATTTTTATTCATCTTTGACTTTCCAAGGGACGCTTGGGTGTCCACTCGGGTGTCACGTCGTACCCTAGTAGGATATGCGAGTTCCGAGGGATTCTATTATCTCTTCGGATGCCACGTCATACCATAGTAAGGTATGTGACATACGAGAGGGTTTGTGACGATAGTATCATCCTTGGGATTAATCCCTAATTTAAGGGTTAATCTTTTGTTTAACCCATATAACCCCTTATTTATTTTTTAGGGTTAACACTAGCCCCCCCAAATTTCGATCGTTCTCGTAGAGACGAGTGAAATTTTATTTCGTGGCCTTAATAAGGCAAAATGGGCTTTTTCTTTATTTTTTGGTAATTTTTCCGAGGGCTTAGGATTTTCTCCATTCTTTTTTATGATTTACGGGGGTATTATATGTATATATACTTGAAATACCATGAAATAAAATTACCGTTATGGTCTTGGGAAGCAGCAGTCCAGATGAAGAATCACTTTTATAACGGCTCTTTCTAGCCGTTGGATGTCTTAAATGACATTCACTCATCCGTGCGTTAATCTGCAGTAACGGCTAGCGCGTGGAACGACAAGTCGCTTCCTGAGTGGAGACGTGGGGCATGGGAGACGAGGCACGTTTTTAATGGCGGTCTATTTATAAATATACCCGTCCGTACCTTTTTTTCCCCCATTCTCTTCACAAAATCTTCAATCTTCAGGCTTCCAAATTTTTCTTAGTTCTTTAATTCTTCTCAAGCGGAAAAGAGCGACTTTTGTTCTTCTCATAGTTTTTTATTCACCTTTCTTTCCTTTCACCCAACTCGTAAAATCTTCTTTCCGCCCAAAAAATAGATGGCTTCCTCTGCCAACACGTCCTCTACTGCTGCTGCTCCCATTGATGCTCATATCCCTGTTGCGACTACCGTTCCCCTCGTGGGACCTGCTGCCGCTACTCGCAAGAAGAGGGCTGCCGTCGCCGAAGGGAGTGGCGCCGCCGCCACGAAAAAGGCTAGGGTTTCGAAATCAAAGAAACCCCCTCTCCGTGACTTCTCCAAAATTGAGAATGTTCAATCCGTGGTTACTTATGAACAGGTCATGGATTTGTTTGAGGCTACGGGAACTGCGATGGCGAATGTGACCGTTCACATTCCTTCGGAGAATCAGAGGGCATGTTACCCTCCTAAGGGTATGCTCACGGTGTATTTTGCGCAAGTGAATTACGGGTGGCGTGCGTTTATGCCCTCTTTTTTCTGCGAAGTCTTCAAGACTTGTGGAATCTGCCCGAGTCAGCTGGTTCCCAACGGCTATGCCGCCCTCTGTATCTACGTATTCTGGTGTATGGTCAAGGGGTACGAGTGCAATGTGGATCATTTCTTGTCTATCTTCGATGTGGGAGTGTCACCTGGGGGATATCCCTTCTATCACGTTCACCACCGAGATCATTCGGCTAACTCTACGAAGAGGATTTTGGGTGCGACGATAAGTTCACACGGTGTTTGGAAGGACAAGTTCTTTTATGTGAAGCCCGTACGAGGGAAATGCGATATGCCCTTCAAGTGGGGAGAGGGTGTGACTCCGATTCACACCCTAGCTGAAGATATGGTGCTCTCTCCAGTGATTGCCCAGCACACCCTAATGGAGTCAGAAGATTTCTTGTGGTTATTTGATAAGTCTGGACTTCACTTCGTGGTGGGTGCTAATGACAACGTGAAGAAACCGCTTTTCGTTACGAGCATGCTCATGCCAGCTTTCAGTATGTTTTCCTCCTGTTGCTCGTATGCTCCTCTATTCCATATCTATTTTCTTCAAGCAGTTTTTCGTACTCTTCCATTACTCGTTCTAAGATATTTTGGGGTGGCGCAGAGGAGGTTCTGGCGAGGTACTATTTAGTACCTGGTTCCGAAGAAGTGGCTCCAAGTGGTCATAGCGGAGCTTCCGAGAAAGGAGATCACGAGGGGGCGGAAGCGCAGTCCGAGGAGGTAGGGATGGGCGCGGAGGCCGAGAATATTTGTGAAAATATTCCGCCTCCTTCCGAAGAGGTTGGGGGAGTGCCTCTAGAGGCTGTCCCGTTACGACAGGTAGCTCCCTCGTCCGTCCTGACTTGGAGATCTGCCTCCGAGTCAGACGCTGGTAGTCTTCCGAGGGGCTCGCAAGGGGGGCAATCTCCGAGGGCTGAAGAAGAAGAGTCTTCGTCTCCAGATGTGGTTTTAGTCTCTTCTCGAGACCCCTCTCCCATTATTCCTGATCCTTCTTCTACTCGTCCTCGTAAGTTTCTCTCTTTTCTACTTCTCTTCAACTTTTGTTATCATTATCTGACCATGTATTTGGCGCTTGTAGATGTCGATAAGGGCAAGGCCCCTATGTTTCCAGGTGCAGATTTGTTCGCTCAACTACTCCATCCGGACTCGGAGAAGCCGTCCGAGGGGATCGGCCAAGGTCCTACGGATCTACTGAAGGATTTTGAAGCGAAGAAGGAAGTGTGGGATACCCTGCTCCGGGGAGAGGGTCCCTCGACCACTGCAAAAGTTCCGGAAGCGGTCACAACGGAAGCCGTGGTCACGACTCCTGCTACTGATATTCCTTCTCCTATAGGAGATCTCCCGAAGAGGGTTCCCCTGCGGAGGTCAGCTTCCGAGAGGGATTTTTCATCTCAAGTGCCCGAGAAGGAGCCTTCGACTGTAGGGGAGGCATACCACGAGATCCTCCATTTCTTTGGATCTTCTCTTGCTGCGCCCGCAGAAGGGTATCAATTTTTGCGGGCCAGCATGATCTGGATGGAAACAATCGTAAGTATTAGTCCTCTAGCCACTTTATTTTTAAATAATTTTCCTGTATTCTTCCTTATGTTTCTCTTCCTGTCTTGCAGTCCAAGAAGACTCGGGAGGTCCTCACTGCAGTAGAGCAGCGCCATTCGAGGGAGGGGGCTGAACTAGGATCTCTCCGAAAGCAGGTGACTTCTCTCCGGGCCCAACTCTATGAAGCCGAATCAATGAGGGATGTTTTCCGAACGAAGTTGGAGGCCAGCGACTTCGCTTGGAGGGAGGATCAGAGAGCCAAGGAAGTGATGCGGCTCACTTTGCAGAGGATGCAGTCGGCTTACGATAAGTTGGAGGCGTCCGAGGAGTCTGTCCGAGTCCAATTGACTCTTCTGGAGAAGGAGAAGAGGGAGTCCGAGGATCTTCTCCGTGCTCGGGTGGAAGCTCTGGAGAAAGAGAAGTTGGGGTGGTTGGAGCGAGAGCAGGAGCTTCAATCTCGGATCAAGGAGTTGGTGGATTTGAAGATAGTCCAGGTGGTGCCCCAGGAGGAGGTGCAAGCTCGGATTGATGAGGCAGTTCGGTGCGCAGCAGCAGAGGCAGAGCGCCAATATGCTTCCTTGTCCGCTCGGGAATCCCTTGGGCATATGCTATGGGGATGGCTAGAGTGTGCCACTGTTGCCCGTGGAGTGATGCCCTCGGGGGCGAATTTCGGCGGCCTTTTTGATGTCAAGAAACTTGCCAAGCCGTCTCTCGAGCCGGTTCAGAGCATTCTTGAGATGTATGATGCGGTGATGACGCCCAGAGGTTCCCCTGTTCCTCTTCCAACTGCTTCCAAACTTGGTGCTACTGGCTCGAGTGGAGTTTTACCTCCACCCCCGCCCCCTCCGAGTACAGGGATTTAGGATAGGATTCCTTTTTTCTATTTTCTCTTTTTCCTTTTTATGCTTTTGTAAACTTTTCCGAGAGCTTCTCGGATTTATGAATGAACAATTTGTCCTATTCTTGTCTTTCTACTTTGTCTTATTTGTCCACTAGTATGAGATGTTAATAAACTATTAGCATGCTTACATATAGGACTTATTCTCTTTACTCTTCTTTAAAAAAGGTAAGCTAAAGACAAAATCCTTTATTGGCTGAAGTATATAGCTTAGCAGGACGTGTCAAATTATATGCATGCTTAAGAGTTATTCATCCTAATTAAGGACACTCATTAGCACGTGTCACACTCCTAGGAGTGGGTGGGACAGCTCCAGCTTCTTCCCATAGGATTAGCTTATCACATATAATATGCCAGCAATGGTATTTATACCCTTTATTAAAAGCTATTTTGCTTTAACAGATAAATCCTTTTACTTCCTTCTTTTTTTACAAATCTACTTTCGCAAGACTTGGTTTTTGTTCTCGCAGTTGTACTCAATACTTTATCCTCGACTTTCGAATAAGAGTAAACGGAAAACTTACTATTAAAGATGATGCCACCACATCACAGGCATGGGGGTCCACATCATCAGGTAGTTCTTCTCGGAATCGTGCCCGAGTTGGCCCTGGATCCCAGGTTTATAGTGCATCCTCGGAAAGTTCTTCTCCGGGGCAGCGGAATAGACTGGTTGAGAATCAAGTGACCATCGGAACTAGCTCATCTTCAAGGGTGGGGAGTAGGTCATCGTACACGGATTCTCGAAGGATGGACCATATAAGGGATGTGTTCTTGGGTAGAGAACCATATTCTCTTGCCGATGCGCGTTCTGTATTTAACTTAATACCTTTGAGCCCTTCAAGGTTGATAGGTCATGGACGAGTTGGTTCCGCCGTTAGCACTGTGTACGAAGAGTCTCTAGTAACTCTTTTTACGGAATTCAATCTGAATTTCAATGATTTTGATGTGATTGTGCCCTCCCCGGACCAGAGAGCATATGACCCTCCTCCTGGATTCCTAACTGTCTATTGTGATCAAATGCACTGTGGATTACGGGTGTTTTTTCATCCTTTTCTTCGATCGCTCTCCCAGTATTGGCAAATCTGCCCGAGCCAGTTAACACCCAACTCGTATCGCCTTTTAGTGGGATACGTTTTATGCTGCGAGCTCCTTAACCTTCCCCTGTCCCCGTATCGGGTGGGGGCGATTTTTATCCTTCGACCTTGTTCGGATGGAGTTCCCCTTTTCAGCCTGGCCTATCGGGACATCGAGAAAGCCTTCACCGGTACATCCAGTCCTCGCACTCGTAGGGGGGACTGGAAGCGGAGGTTTTTCTTCGTCCGTTCGAAAGGTCATTCGGCCCGATCATGGGGAGTGCCTATCCGATGGGGCTTGGGATACGTTTCGCCCACATCCGAGACGTCGGGGCGGGAGTGGGAGGAACTGAGTCATTCCGGGTTATTTTCTGGCTCGTACGATATTACCGGCCTGCTTGCGTGTCCTGAGGCTCTTATTCTGGCAGGTCTCCAAGAGGGAATAAGGAGAGAGAACTCGCCAATTCATCCTCTTCATGGCAATTTCTATTTTCGTAAGTCTGAAGATCTGTCGACTTCTCTCTTATCAATTTGTGTGCCCTCGGGATCATCATATATTCTATATTTGTCTTATAGGTGCTGAGATGGCGGCCTTTTCCCTAGATCCATTTAAGGGTGTTTTTCTGGGGCGAGCTCTACATGGTATGCGACGGGCGTCAGAAGGCCTTTCTGATACCTTCGTGGCAGTTACGAGGGCTGACTCCTCCTCGGAGAGGCAGGAATCGGGGGGTTCGCCCGTGGCAGCCCCCCCAGTGAGCTTTGTAATCCCTCTCAGGGCAGAAAATCCGACTACAACACTTTCTCCGATAGACTATCCAGTGCCTCCCTTGGTGTCACAATCCTTTCCTCGGATTTCCGATATCGTGAATGTTATGGAAGGAGGTCCCGAGCGCGTACCTGTGTCACTGTCCGGGGGGAATCCTCCTCCCGTGGGCTCTTCTCCCGCGGGTGCGGACCCGGGGTTTTCTCCTCTCGGAGAGGTATCGGGGTTTTGCCGAAATTTTCTTAGCGGTCTACTAAATGTTACGGATTGTGAGCTCATGAGGACCCTTCCTTCCTCCCGTCTTCAGGATTTGGTTTGCAAAAACCTGTGTGAGGTAAATGCTCATTTTATTTGCAAATTTTGGTTACTTACCTTTTATTTCTCCGTTAGTGATTCCTTCGTCTCCATTCAGATTTATATGGTGTTGGATGCCATCGGATCTCAGGGGTGTTCCTCTTCAGATCCTGGCTTGGTTTACCGCCGTCGGGACGAGTTAGAACATGGTTTGTTGGAGGCTCAAACAGAGATTTCCCGCTTGCAGGAAGAGCATGAAGCTGCTAAAGCGATTCACGATATGGTCCTTCAGATTGAGAGGGATAAGTCTTGGGAAGTGGAGCGCCAGTTGATGCTAGAGAGGACCCGGGTAACGAGTTTTCAGGCGAGTTTGGAGGAGTTGAAGAGTCAACTTCGCCGCTCCGATGAGCAATTACTGCAAATGATTCAGGAACGGGATGCGGCAACTCGTCGGGTGCTGGAGATTACTCGCGCCCACGACGTCGCTCCGGTGGTAGCTCGAATTCGAGCTGTTTTGGATATCGCGGGTCCTTCAGCTCTTAGGGAGTCTTTACGAAAGGAGATGCGTGATCTGGTCCGCATCGGGTATCGACTTGGTACGGATGCGGTTCAAATATTGCCAGAGTGCCCCAGGGACTTGGTCATTCCTGAGCTTAATCTTCATCCCATCTTTCCTGAAGATAGTCCCGTAACATCCGAGGGCGTGTTATTGGCAGACCCACTAACCTTATCCGAGGAGCAGCGTCGTCGCCTTATCCGAGAAGGGAAGCGTCCTTTACGAGAGGAGTAGTTTGTAGTAGGTAGTCTTTTGGGGTCCGATGGCTGTTTATCTATAGTAGATGGCTCCTCGGGATTAGGTTGCTTATAATGATTTCCTGTGTAAGGCTATCATTTTTGTTTTGCAAACCTATGTACCCTATCGGATTCGAATATATCATAACCATCTATTTATGAACAAACAGTTTTATTTATGTAACAATGAAAATGTTACATTAAGCATAGTACTTTCTAAGGTTGAAGGAATTCCACGTATTGCGAAGAGTAGCACCTTCAGAGTTGGCAAGCAAATAAGTTGCGGGTCCGACAATTCCCGCTATCTTGTAAGGTCCTTCCCATCGGGGCTCAAGTTTGCCTACGTTTTTGGAGGCTCCGACCCATTTTAGCACTAAATCACCCACTTGAAAAGTTCTAAGTTTTACCTTGGTGTTATAGTGTCGTGCCATCCGAGTTTTGTATTCCTCGGCCCGAATGGCGGCTCGGAGTCTTCTCTCTTCTAGGAGATCAAGGGCCAGAGCTAAATTAGCACTATTGGCCACTTCTTCATATTCTTTGACCCGCCAGCTCTCAATTGAGACTTCGGAGGGTACCACTGCTTCACAACCATAAGATAGGCTGAAAGGGGTTTCGCCTGTGGCGGTATTTTGTGTAGTCCGATAGGCCCATAATTTGCCGGGTATTTCTTCAACCCATTTGGCTTTATGCCAGTCGAGTCGGGCCTTCATATTTTTCAGGAGAGTGCGGTTGGTTCTCTCAACTTGTCCATTGGCTTGAGGGTACCCTACCGAAGCAAAACGGTGCTTAATTTCCCAATGATCACACCACTTTTCTAATCCTTGGTCCGTGAATTGCAGACCGTTGTCACTTACTAGGCTCCGAGGGACCCCAAAACGGCACAGAATGTTTCTCCACAAGAAGTTAATAACCGCCCCTGTAGTTATTCGTGCTAAGGGCTCCGCCTCTACCCATTTGGTAAAGTAGTCTACTGCTACGAGTAAGAACTTCTTTTGACCAGCATCGGGAATGAGTGGACCGACTATGTCTATTCCCCATTTAGCGAAAGGACATGCGGTCAGACGGGGTTCCCAAGGAGCCGCTGGCTGATAAACCCGAGGGGCATAAGCTTGACACGACTTACACTTTTCCGCGTGGTTTTTGCAATCCTTGACCATCGTGGGCCAATAATAACCCTGTCGGATTATTCGTCCGACCATGCTTCCGCCACTGGTATGACTGCCACACACCCCTTCGTGAGTTTCCGCCATGACAAGTTGAGCCTCATCTGCATTTAAACATCGGGCATGAGGGTAGGAGTACGTCCTTCGGAATAGTATTCCATCTTTGAGGAAATATCGGATGGTCTTCCTAGACATCATTCGTCGGACAGATTTGTCCTCGGAATATCCTTCAGGATCTTGTAGGTATGCTTTAATTGGTGTTATCCAGCTTATCGGAGGATTTGTCATGGTGACATTTACTTCTTCGGGTTCAGTCCTCTCTGATTCACTCATGTGTAGCAGAGTGATTTTCCGAGTACGAATGGTGGTCAATTGTGCAGCCATTTTGGACAAGGCATCGGCTTCCTGGTTATCCCCTCGGGGAATCTGCACTAACTGATACTCCTCGAACCATGCTTTGGCCCGATGGACTACTCGAAGATAGCTCTGCATCCTTTCTTCTTTGGCTTCATATGCACCCTGAACTTGCTGGACAATTAACTGAGAGTCGCTATGCAGGCGGACTTTTCGTATTCCGCCTTCCCGAGCGAGCCTCATTCTGACCAGGAGGGCTTCATATTCGGCGTCGTTATTGGATACGGGGTAATCAATTCTAACCGCGAAGTGTAGCGCCTCCTCTTCTGCTTCCGTGTTAATCAGGATTATCCCGGCTCCGCCATGCGTATTTACGGAGGAACCGTCCACGTAGACATACCAGAGAGGTTCTTTCCTTTCCACTCCGATTCCCGTAAGTTCCACTACAAAGTCTGCTAGCACCTGGGCCTTGATGGAAGGTCTCGGAGCATAGGAGATATCATACTCCGTTAGTTCGACGGCCCATTTTATCAGTCTCCCCGAGGTCTCGGGTTTATTGAGAATTGCCCGTAGAGGATGTTTGGTCAAGACAGTGAGTACAAGTTTTTCTACTAGAGTATACCTGGTTTCCGCTCCGAGGAGAGTTTTGCTAACGTAGTAGACCGGATGATGCTCTCCCTCGTGCTCTTTGACCAATACCGCTCCAATAGCCTCCTCTCCTAAGGATAGGTACACAAAAAGTTCTTCCTGGGGCGACGGTTTGACCAGCAAGGGTGGTCTTACCATATAGCTTTTTAATTCCTGGAGAGCTTCTTCACATCGTGAGGTCCACTGGAATTCTTTGATATTCCGAAGGATTTTAAAGAACGAGAGTCCTTTCTCTGCTGATTTGGAGACAAATCGACTGAGGGAGGCCATTCGCCCAGTCAGTTTCTGCACGTCCTTTATGGATTTCGGGGTTGGTAACCCAATAATTGCTTCAGCTTTCTCGGGGTTAACTTCTATTCCCTTCTCAGTGACCATGAATCCCAAAAATTTGCCTCCTCGGATACCGAAGGAGCATTTCCGAGGGTTTACCTTCATCCCAAAGCGATCCATAATAGCCAGGGTTTTTCGCAAGTCTTCGGGATAATCTTTCGCGGAACGACTTTTGACGACAGTGTCGTCTACATATACTTCTACGGTTTTTCCGATGAGTCCCGCAAACATGAGGTTCACCAATCGTTGGTATGTAGCTCCTGCGTTCTTAAGTCCGAAAGGCATGACTAGATAACAAAAGGTACCTGCATCCGTAATGAAGCTGGTTTTGTCCTGGTCCGGGAATGCCATCGGGATTTGATTGTATCCTTGGTCCCCGTCCAGAGTCGACAGGAGTGCACAGCCAGCGGTAGAGTCGACTAGTTGATCTATGCTTGGTAAGGGATAGCAATCCTTTGGGCAAGCCTCATTGAGATCGGTAAAGTCAACGCACATCCTCCATCTTCCTCCCGACTTGGGGACCAAGACCACATTGGCCAGCCATTCGGGATACGCGACCTCTCGGATTTGTCGTAAACTGAGAAGCCGTTGAATTTCTGATCGGATAATCTTGTTGCGTTCGGGTCCCATTTTTCTCTTCTTTTGTTGAATGGGTTTGGCCCCCGGCTTCACATTAAGGAAGTGTTGACATACCTTATTGCTGATCCGTCCGGGGGGGCCTCCTTCCCATGCGAAAAGGTGACAAAATTCCTTTAAAACGGATATCAGTTGGGCCTCCAACTCAGGTTCCATATTAGTGCCCATTTTGATCGCCCTAGCGGGGTTTCCTTCCACAAGTTCTATCATCTTGAGTTCTTCAATAGGTTGGACTCGGGTTTCTTCTACTTTCTATTTTTTGCCACTATCCGAGGGGTTTTCGTCCTCTTCGGGGAGTAGGGCATTCATTCGGCATTCTCTGGCCCTAACTTGATCACCCCGGACCTCTCCGATGCCTGCCAAGGTAGGAAATTTTACCTTAAGGTGGAGGGTAGAGGGGATCGCTTCGAATGACCGAATGGAGGGTCTTCCGCATATAGCGTTGTATGTCCTTGACGAGGCCTCTACCACCCAAAATTTGGTGGGTTCCGTTCTTCGTAGGGCTCCCTCTCCCCACGACATTGGCAGGGTCACGGTTCCGAGGGTATTACAGGCTTCGCCAGAGAAGCCTACTAGAGGGACTTCAGCCACCTCCAGTTGCTCCTTCTTCAATCCCATGGCTAGATAGGTTGGAAAAAACAAGACGTCCACAGAGCTGCCCGTATCTATGAGGATACGCTGGATCTCAAATCCATAGATAGTAGCTTCAATTACCAAAGGATCTTCGTGGGGGTAAACTACCCCTTTCAGGTCTTCGGGTCCGAAAGTGATATTTGGTAATCTAGCCCCTTGGGCGGAGCATACCGGGAGCCCTTGTCCCGCTCGTCGGGCTTCTTTGAGATATTTTGTCTTCTTACCCCGGGGTATTCTGGAAATGTCTCCTCCATCTATCATGTTGATCGTCCTCCCCGAGGAGGGGTTGACCTCGTACGTGTCGGGAGGGGGAGGTAGGTTCCGATACCCTGTGGTCCTTTCCCGTGATTGCCGCGGAGACACAGCGGTTCTCTCTCGGGGGGATCTTTGCCGCTTTCTGGTCTTTTCTTGAGACCTCCGCCGATGTTCCGTGGTTTGTTCTCGTGACTGCCGACGGGGAGCATCCTCTTCCTCGTCAGGTCCTCCTCGGGACCTTTTCCACACATGCGCTTTGGGCTCTTCGGGATTGTTTCTTTTTAGGTAGTTATGCAGATATCCCGCCTCCAGAAGGCGATGTATTTCTCTTCGCAGGGTGGTACACTCCTCGGTAGTGTGTCCATAAGTTTTATGGAATTTACAGTACTTACCCGTATCCTTATCTTTGTTGGGAAATTTGGTGGGCCGGGGCCAGCGCACTTCTTCGTTGCCCCGCATCACGTTGAGTACTTCCACGGGAGCTAGGGTCATCGGAGGAAGGGGTACGGGTTTAAGGAATTTCTTGACTGTCTCCCCATCGTCCTTCCGAGGGGGTGTTTTTCCATCCTTGCCCTTCTCTTTGGTTTTTATTTCCTTTTCCATCTGCTCGTGACGTTCATTGTCATCCTTCTCTATCCCTCTCTTTGTATGGTCGGCTTCTTCCATAAGAATATGAGTTTCAGCCTGTTGCATAAGTTCATTCATGTTAGTGACATGATTCCCCATCAGGTATCGGAAGAATTCTCCCGCTCGGAGCCCTTGTGTCAGAATATCGGCTATAATGGTTGGGCTGACGTTCGGAACATCCAGCGCTTCATCCGTGAAGCGTTTTATATATTCCCGAAGGGATTCATCCTTTCGTTGCTTAATAGTAAAAAGATGAGTGGCCGATTTGGGATACCTACGGTTACAGGCGAAGTGGCGTATAAACAGGTGAGCCAATCGATCAAAGTTGGCCACTGAATTGGGAGGGAGATGGGTAAACCAAGATTGGGCTCGTCCTCCGAGGGTAACAGGGAACACTCGGCACAGGACATAGTCCGGGGCAGATGATAAGTCCATTCCTGCCAAATATTGGTGTATATGATCTTGCGGATCCCTCCCATCGGCTTCTCCTGTATATAATGGTACATTAATAGGCCGCATTCCTGAAGGAATCGGAGCGGAAGCTATTTCAGGAATGAAGGGAGATGTCTTAAACGTCGGATCTTCCTTGGGCCCTACGGTCCTCTTGAGATCTCCTACTTCCTTTCGTAGATCTTCAAGAACTCCCCATAAGGTTGGTTCTCCGTTGGGAGTGATAATAGGGGGGGTCGATATACGGGGAGAGACCTCTCTTCCCTCTGGATTATCCTCGGAGTTTCCAGATGATCATAACGCCTGGGAGTCCTCCGAGGAGTCTCCCGATACCACGAGATTGGAGTAGGGCATTGTGCCCTTCTTGCATAAACTTCGCCTTGTTCCGAGGGGTAATCTCCTTGGTGCGGAGATCCTGGGATAGTTTCCAGGGGAGACTCGAATTCTCGTTGATTAACTCGAGCGGTGGCTTCCACTAGTCTTTCATAAACAGATCGGGGAACATTGATAAAGTCCCTTTCCTCGGAACGACGATTCGCTACAGTTTCCTCCGAATTGTCCGAATGGGGCAAGTGGATTTCCCTGTAGAACGAATTTTCCATGGTTGGTTTGCTTTCTTTCAACACGCTCGAGGACAACTTCTATGGCGTTCCCACAGACGGCGCCATTTTGTTAACAGGTTTGGAATAATACCTGATTAACTGATTTATTTAGAAGTTCGGAACGCCGTTATCCGTGGTTCAAAGAAAGTAAATGACGATTTGGGGAAAAGTACGAAAATATCCTTCCTTTATTCACTGAACTTCTTACTCCGAGGAGCACAAATGTGATATTTAAGTGAGTTGTTGTATATGTTTTCTCCTTTTTCTCCTTGTCCTCCTCTCCTTCATCTCTCCTCCTTTTCCCTTATATAGGTATGGGAGGGTGTTTATGTCACTATGAATGTGCTGCATGTGTTACAAGTGTAATGCTGCATGTGTTACAAGTGTCTTTCCAAAAGATAAGGTATATCTTGTTGACAAGGCGCTGACTAGGCTGATCCTCATCTTGTCCGAGGGCTACGGGGAGTTCCGAGGGGTTATTTCTTCTGTTTTCTTCCCTTTGATAGACAAAATATTCTGTTTTCTTTTCTTCGAGGGGCTGAATTTCATGAGGAGGTCCACTAGTTGAAGTGAAGTGGGTGTCCGAGAAGTTTTCTGTTCCGGGGACGGCTATTTCTTCATTGACTTCTTTAGTAAGATATTCCGAGGGGCAGATTTGTCTCTCTAGGCTTGTAAGGCGGGCTCCGAGAGCATCAATATATATGTAAGGCTGTATTCTTGCCTATGGATCCTCGTAGTATGGATTCCGAGTGTTTCTTGTCATCGTGAGAATAGTGGCTCCTTCAGGAATTATTCTTCGAGGGCTTCTTGGTCTTTTGTTGAATGACCTTCTTGATTTGGGCCTTCTGAGTAGGGGAGTTTAGTGGTTGGTGCTTTGAGTAAGAAGTTGTTTGGCGAATTTTGGCCTTCGGGATAGTGATTCTGAGGGCTTTGGGAGTGTTCAGCAAGGAAGTATTTTCGTATAGTGGTCCCTCTTGGCGCAGTGATGGATATCCGAGTCGCGTGGATCCATCGGAGTTTACTCTTTTTCCGATGCCACGTTGATATCTTATTTTTATTCATCTTTGACTTTCCAAGGGACGCTTGGGTGTCCACTCGGGTGTCACGTCGTACCCTAGTAGGATATGCGAGTTCCGAGGGATTCTATTATCTCTTCGGATGCCACGTCATACCATAGTAAGGTATGTGACATACGAGAGGGTTTGTGACGATAGTATCATCCTTGGGATTAATCCCTAATTTAAGGGTTAATCTTTTGTTTAACCCATATAACCCCTTATTTATTTTTTAGGGTTAACATATATATATATATATATATATATATATATATATATATATATATATATGTGTGTGTAAACCAGTATTTTCAGACCCGGGCCGGTCACAGAACCGGTAAGGTTACTGGATAGCGGGTCAACAGGTCGGATCTGTTGGACCACTGAGTGGACCGATTTATTGACTTTAGTTAATGTTTAATACAAAATATATTAGTCACTAATATTTTGTTATATTATATATATAAAAAGAGGATATGGTTATCACAATACTAGGACTTGAACACGTGACCTCCAACAAAAGAAGTTCTTGGAAAGTAGTGGAAACCATTGAACTATCCAACAATATACTAAATAATCCAATAAACATTATATTTAATACAAGTTAAAATATTGTTTTGGATTTTTAAATGTTGGCCAACCGTATCACAAAATTCAATACAAGAACAATAATATGTGATACTAAAATCGGGAAAATAAACTTAACATCGGACGAAATACTATGCATGAAATTCTCGAATGCATGCTCGTTTAGCTTCAAAGTCAATTTAAGTATGGAAAACAGGGTTTTTTTGAAAATTTGTTGGCCCAAACCGCCGTAGGCGTTTGCGGTGGATAGATCTTGTCGAGATACGCCAAATCAAAAAACAATGCGTCCAAAACGGACGCTCCTACGCATAGTTATGGCCTTTCAAAATTTTGCATTTTTTCTTTCTTTTTTTTAAAAAAACATTTTCGAGGCAGATTTGTAATTGTCAAAAAAGTAGGGGCTGATTCGCAATTGACCAAAAGCCAAAAGGGGGGGTGGATAGCCGAACCAGGCAGCCGGTTTTCCGGGTGAACCGGCCGAAACAGCCGGTTCGCTCGCCAAGGCTCTGCAGCCCGTTTTGGGGGCTGAACCGACCCGGACAAGCCACAAGTTCCCGGTCAAACTGGTCGAACTGGCCGATTTTCAAAACACTGATATAACCACAAACGCCTTACTACTAATGATTGAATTTGATTGGTGTGTGGTACGAGGAAATGCCTCTGACTCAATATATTTATACTAGTACAAAAGAGCACGGGGAGTTAAATTTTACTTGACTAATTTAATTGCAATTTTAAAAGATGTTGTTTTAATTCGATTTTGTGGTGCATGTTTGATTTACATTACAGAATCCTTCGTATTTTTCGGGCAACACCAACAAGGTACTATAATATTAGGTTTATTTTTTTAATTATTGTTACATATACGTAATGTATACAAAGTTTCTTTTTTACCTATAGTAAATGTGCTTATCCTTGTGCATCATTATATAATAATAGCATTGGTATAAGACAATCATTTTTTAAAAAAAAAAAGGGAAAACAACATGAAAGTCAAAGATTGTGACTCTTTTATGTTTCAATTGGAGCGTCAACAAACATGTAGCAAAGGCATGTTAAAAGCAACATGTAGCAAAGAGCAAGATAGAAAGAAACAATTAAAATTATAATATGACCTATAAATAAAACATATAAAGCTTTTGGGACAAATTGAAAGATCCGTAAGTGTGCAACGTAAAATTGTTGAGGCGAGATCAAAAAAAATTAAAATAATTAAAAAAAATCGTAGTATTTTGTGGGATTGTATAGAAATATATAATATTTCATGGGATCCCTTATGAAATTTGGACATAATTGTTTTTTCTGTCAAAAGATGCGGCCGCCCCCTTTTTTTTTTAGTGGCAAAACAAGAATTAAGATTAAAAAGCAAGGGCAAAAAAGGAGGAAAAAATTGGTTGATAAAAACGGCTATCCCCTCTTATTATTATGGTAGGAATATACTGATGACAAGCTTTACCTCATGTTCACTACATATATGTAGTACTGCTATTAAAATAGGCTCGTGAATCAGAAGTTTACAAGCTTATATTAATCATGCCAAATAAGTCTATTTCGCTTGGTTATATATGATTTAAGTAGTACGATGTTAGCTCGTAATACTATATACTACGATATATAATTGCGAACACATTGACAAATTATTAATGGTCTTTGAGATGCGAGGTTAAGTGCTCCCTTACAACTAGCTGCACTAGCGGCTGATTTTTGAAAAATTATTATGTACAATCGTTGTATGGATGACGTGGTACAACGAATTGTTAAGATTAGAAAGAGTTTAATTTCTTAAATTATAGGAAATAACAACCCAACACCCTATCTCCACCGTGTATTAATAGCAATAACTAACTAGATACACTAACTCATCTTACAGCGGCTGCACCTAATAATCTATCATTGCATATTTTGCCTTATTAGATTTACACAATTATATCCGTTTATATAAATTACTAATTTCCTTATTTTCCACTCAATATCTACTTAGCCTTGGAGAGCCTTTGCGCCATGCATATGTCGTACTTTGTATAAATCAACTTATATAATTACGACTTTAAAATACAGTGTAAACTTGCTTAAGAAAAAAAAAATCTAAACCAAGTCAAGTCGTTATAATTTAACATGATATTTCGTCCAAAATATTTCCAATTGTCGTACAAAATTATTTTATTCCCAGTTCATATTGTTGTCATTGATGACAACTAATCTGCCATCATTTAGCTGGTAATAATTTATTTGATCGTACGTACTATAACCTTATTAACTATTACGATGACCAGAGTTAATGTAATATAATTATATTCATTTGGCATTTGGCAACGTAATAACGCAAACAAGCAAAGATCTAGAATAATGTTTTCAGTCTAAACAATGGCTGGGTCTAGTAGGTCGGGGTCATGGCACTAAGAAGTAGGCACATCAATGGATAGGGTTTTACCCTATCTTACCCTGAAAATGAACTCAGGGTAAATTATTCAAAACCCAGACCTTTACCTTGAACTCAGAGTAATTTAGCTCAAGGTATGGACCCAAACTCTATCCTATAACTTACGCTAAAAAATTCATTATAATCACCTTAAACGAGGTATTTTTTCCTTATTTTTTTATAAATATTATGAAATTTGCTATCGAAGAAAAAAAAATAAAAAACTGATGCGACTGAAATTTGTTAACAGGTCTATTAAGACCCTTGCCCATTGGGTCTGGGTCCAGCTAGGGTCCGAATTTTTGGGTTCAAGTAGGATCTGGGTCTGGGTAGACTATAGATCTTCAACAATAAAAATTAAAGGGTCCTATATATCTGGGTAGGCTTTGTGTAAAACCCTACCCATTGACAGCCATACTGGGATGGACATTGCAGGGATCACTACAACAAAAATGACGTATAGTGACATTGTGCTAGTGGCATTAGAATTCAAATGCCACTGTAAATATATTAGATGATATTTTAATAATTGCCACTATATCTGATACACTGGTGACATTAACATGTACTAATTAATGACGTTAGTTCAAAAATGTCACTTTAAATTTATATAATGTCATTGTTAAAAGATGTTAGCAATAATTAACACATTAGTGACATGACTTTAAATTAATTAATGACATTAATACAAACACGTCACTTTAAATTTATATATTGTCATTCTTAAAAAATGTCACCTATTACTAACAAATTAGTGAATTTGTCAATTTGATTTACATTAATTATTAATATCAGTTTAAGAAGAATAAATGATTAATTAACGAATTATGAGTTTAGCAGTATTATATGTGTATGTCTATTATATATATATGCAATATATATAATATGCACATATAGCTTCATTAAAGTAAATTGAACATATTATTATAAGAATAAATGATATCACGTGGTTAACCAATATGTTTTGACGGAATAGTGGAGTTTAATTACGTTTCCTTCACATTTTAATAGCGTAAAAAGTGCGTCCTTTTAGTTTCTATGTTTCACATTGCAAGATTTTGAAGGGGAAAAGAATAGTTATATGCTGGCAGCTCCTATTCTGAATGGCATCCTTTTTGCTGCCATTAGTATCTGAGGTGGACTTCCTTCATCTTCAGCAATTGTCTCAAGTAATGGATTAAAATGATTTAAGTGATGAATCTCTAATTAGTGATTGTATACTCAATTTCTATTGTTCTACAAGTTTGTATCCGCGTTAAGAATTGAAAGTGTTAACAAACAGCTCAAATCGACTGAATTAGAAGTCCTAAAAAGTAGCTTAGAACATTGAGTGATAGTCTCCTATAAAAACTTAAGCAGCTCATACACTTATGAAACTCTGTAATAAATAGAGCATCATGTTTCTCATTCTAAAAGGGCCAAGTGTATTTCGTCGACACAGGTGATCAATCTACGTGAAGATATCAGATAAGAGAATAAAGCTACTTTATTAATTTTTCTATTCCAGATTGTCCATCGTTTACTGAATTATTTTACTACAATCTTCTCCATGCTGGTCCATCTGTTTGAGCCTTGAGGGGACAAGTTTATATCATTTCTGCAGTATTGAAGCCTACATACGGTGTCAATTTTTTTTGGAGCACCAAAATTTGGTTCTTCTTGGGATTTTGAGTTTCAATGGAGTTAGATCGTTCTAAAATTTACATTGTTAGTTTTATTGCATAGGAGATCTAACTATAATTTGACTCGTGTCTCATCACAAATAATTGATTCTTCACTTTTAGATGCATGATTGTGTATTTGCACATCAAACGCGCCGGTTGAATACTTACATGGTTGCTCCTTTGCATTTCAACTACGTATAGGTTGAATAATCTTGGTTTGGTGATTCTAAAAGTTTGTATTTGTTAGATAAAATTCCTCCAAACTAATTTTCTTTTCATTTTATACATGAAAGTTGCAGGACTTCTTTGTTGCTAAATTTGATGACCGTGACCACCAGACAATGATATTCTGTGATCAGGTATTCCTCAATATCTTACCTATCTACTATCTAACCGCAAGGACTTTTATCCATATTTAGCAGGCATCATATATGTACTCTTTTAAGGTTTTTAGTATATAGTACTTGTTGTTAATTACGTGTAATCCTTTGCTGTCCAGTTTGAGAAGGGCTACCGCATGGGCTATATGCTAGAATACTGGCTAGGGACAACATTAATTTCCTTGGAAATGGTTTAACAAATTCCCAAAATAAAACAGAGTTCTTCGTCGCAAGAGAATGTTATGGAGGTATGCTTAGTAACATCAGGTAGTAATTTTTCATCGTCAATCACATAGATTAGTTCTAAGCTTATTATAAAATGAGTTCTTATTTATTAACACGTCAATATGTTCCAAAACCAGGTAGTTTCATTATACAACACAAAGCATCTATCTCAAAGGAAGTGCTCTACCGATTTTTTCTTTTTTGTGCATTAAATAATATCAAACACTGCATTGAAGCGTAAATAGTGTAGCAATATAAATTCTAAAACTAATATGTACTTATCGATATCATATTGGGAATTCTCTCTCAGAATTCAGTACTGATTTCAGCTTGTGTGTGGAGTTTTTGGTGATCTCATAGTCTGATATCTGATGCAGCATTCAAGCAATTCACTTTTGGCTGCAACCGCTCTCAAATGGTAAATCAGAAGGCAAGTTCCGGAACACTCACACTGTTGTGCACTTGGTGATAAAACAAGTTCCATCAGAAGTCAGCGGGTACGTAGACGCATATGATGTAACTCTTGACGTTTGTTTGTAGTATGGTCTTTATGTAATCTGAGATCCTAAATAAACAAGTGCATGAAGATTGTTTGAATTGTGGATTGTTTAAACCTTAAGAATGTTGCAGATTCTAGTTTTTGTTAAGTTACTGCCAGTTTCAATTTTGTAGTGTTATTTCAATAATTTTTCATATAATATCAATGGTATAAATTTTAGTTTTTAAAATATTTATTACAAAAATATAGAATTACGATTTTTGGGCAACCCATGGTTTTGGTTGCCCATATTTTTTTTTTCTTTGCGTACAGTGGCATTAGAAAGTGTCAGGTTTGGAAATATGTATGTCATTTTGGGAGTTATTAGTGGATAGCTAGTGACACTATTAATCCATATTATGCCAATATAACGAGTCATTTAATGAACTTTGTATGGCACTTTATGGAGCCATCTAATGCATCTAGGTTGACATTTATTGATGTCATTCCACTTAGTTATGGTGTCATTTTTATGCATCAATAAAATTAGATTACCCAGCACTTTAACATGTCGTTTAATGATTCTTTTATGTTATTTTGTAATATCATCGTATGTAGTAATTCTCACACTTTGTTTTGTGCCATTAATTTATATAATAGTGACATTACTACTTTTACCTACACCGTTACAAGTGACATTTGTAAAAAACGTCATTAAACTTGAAAATGTCACTATCAATTTTTTAGACAAAGAAAATTAAATTGGATTTTTGCCACATAAATTTTGGTCTCTAATGCATTTTTTCAGATAAGAATAAAATAAATTAAGTTACCTTAGCGGCATCCTAATGGCTCTATTAAATTTCTACAACTTTACAACTTCCCCTTAGAATTTGCTTATGTTAGTGCAGTTGTTAGAGTGGAATGTTAGTCCAACATTGTAGTAACATATGTTAACCTAACAATTAGCTTGACACTGCACACTCGGTTTTATATTATATGATTAGTTTTTCCCTCATTCACAAACTTATCTGGTAAGAAGGTTCAAGATCTGAGAAGAGAGCTCCCAAACTGATGATAATCTCGCAGACGATATCAAGACTATCCAACAGAATCGTAGGACAATCAATTCGTGTCTATCACATCTTTGCAATGGACGTTGCAACATCTACAAGAAGACGTGGTGGACATCCAGAAAAAATACAAGAAGAGAGCTAATAATTTTGAAAGAATACATTAAATGAGTCTTGTGTTTTTGTCTTTTTGCTGAGTTTTTCTCTAACGAGTGAAAGCTATAATCTTTATAGCTTGTAGTGGCTTAATTGCTTTTCTTGCTCAGTTGAATTTTGTAAAATCATTAAAGTAATTTAGTGGTTATTTTGTCGTAAGGCTCGGTAGGTTATATTCATATAACCTGCTTAAAGTTTCATACGTTGTGTGTTTACCGTTCTGCAGCAATTACTCCATCACGAATGTTGAGGCAACATTGAGTACTTCAATGTTGGCGCAACATTCAAATTAACATAGGATGCGAATTAAAAAGAGTACCAATCCAGATCCACACATTTACAATTGGTGGCAAAGCCAAGCACCGACTACACTAGTGTTTGGATTTGGTACTAAGAAATGAACAATGTGAACCCCAATAACAACATGCTCAAATCTCACGTTAAATCCATAGACATGCGAGCATGAAAAACAATAGTAGTTGGCTATTCAGTTCCCATGATGGCTCCTTATAGCGTAAATGATGTCAATCTGAAACTTGAAGCTGAATGGAGACCAACCATATGACTTTCTGCAACCTTGTCATCTCCACCGAGTATCAAGCACTTTTGAGGCAAAAGTAAAGAGTCGATATTGTCTTCAAGGTAGCTCATATGGGTTTTGGTTATCCATGACTTATAACTATCCGAAAAGTACCTTCTTGCGTTAAGAGGAGCATTGGGAATCCAAACCTTTGAATATGCCCTTTGTACAAGACTTAACCTCCAAAAACGAAGTCCTACATACAAAGAAGTTTCGCGGTATTCATTTTTGAGTACGGCAGAGACATCTTCATAATATCCAAATTGTCGGCCAAATTGATGTGAACTATAGGGCTCAACGTCAAAAGTCTCGCCTTGCCTTAGGGTAAGATAGCACGATCGAAGGTTGATTAAATAGTCATGCTCTGCTTCGCCAAGGGTACCGCATTCCATAAGTGCGACGTTATTGATGTTTGATAGAAGGTTGCATGCCTAAGCGGTGTAGTCTACTTTGTGAATGCTCTTGCGAGCTTCTTTTAGATCAAAGACCATGCTCCATTTTCTTCAGAAAATACCGTCATTCCAGGTTTCAGCGACTCTAGGTGGATAAAAAACTGAGTCTTGAAGTATAGCGTCACCCACATGTAGACAAAATGGATCGGAAAAGGAAGGCACTCTCGAGACGGTTTAGTAGACCTTGATATTGCATTCAGCCCTCTGTAAATCGATGCTAGTACCGTAATGGCAAGGCATACTCTTTGGCAGCTGGCTATAAGACTTAGGTGGTATTTGCAAACTCTTAAAAAAAGCTATAATCAGCTTGTTATTTGAATAAGTGATTTTTGGGTGTTTGCAAATCAAGCTTTTTCGATTATTCAACTTTTTTTAAGCTAAAAAACCCCACAATCTTAAAGCTGGTGTGGGGGTGCTTTTAGCTTCTGAACTTCTACTTTTCCACTAGAGTTTGCAAACACCACCTTACCATCTTGAATGTACTTGGACGGATAAAGCCAACATCCTTTACACAGAGAACAAAGATGCACAACCAACAAGCTAAGTGGCGGCCAAAAATGTCTCTTCCTTCCAACAACCTTTGATACCGAGTTGTGAAAACAGGATATCTTTCTGCGATGACCACCAACTGCATGGTTCGAACTTTCTAAAAGGGTTTTGTGTCGCTTGAGGTCGGCGCATGCTTTTCCTCTCCTTGCGTGATGAAGGACATTTGTATTTGACTTCTTTCTTTGACCAAAAATTGACCCACTCTTTGATAGGCACTCGAGGATCGTCATCACCAACATGTGCTCGGATTAAGTGAAACACGTGGAACAAAGCTCTGCATGATTGCGGCAAGTGATAGTTGTCTTTTTTTTTGCCAAAAAGTTCTCTCTCGCTCGGTAGAACTTCATCATATATAGATCCAAATATGGGCAGACCGGCAAGGTGTTCCAATTCCCATAGGGAAACTGATAGCTCTCCAAGTGAAGTGACAAGGGTGTTTGTAGACGGTGACCACGCTTGCACAAGGCTTTAATGATTTCCAAATTGCACTCATACGTGAACAGGGATGCATAGATTGACTTGTACGTGTTGGTGGAAGTAAGTGTAGGCTTGCACCGAATAAGGACGTCTTCTGTCCATTCCTAATATCCAGGGAAGTATTGGATTTCGCCGGGAAAGTGAAGAAATGCATCTTCCCACATGGCATCTCATTTGGTAATACGTCACCCCAAGGTATTGAAAGGAAGATCATCGTTGGATACTCGGTGGTGAGGAGACCGGAGCATGAACGACGACAGAGATCGATTGGAGGACTTGGAAAACTCTTCGGTCCAGTCTTTAGGTTTAATGGTGTTAATCAAAGTGGGTCATCGGCTTGTGTAAATTCCGGCAAGAGGGGTTCCGACTTTCAACATTGTGTCCCGTTGGGTCGATTGGTTTTCATCTCTGGTGATGGTTAGACTCTCAATTCCCTTCGAGTTATAAGCATGGCCGAATTTTACCATTGTGCGTGAACTGTCAACACAGAGAGGCAAACAGAAGAGTTAAAAAAGGAAAGAGAAAGAAATATTAGTCAAAATACGGATATGAGTAAGAGTACAAAGAAGGTATATGTCGGTTCGGCAATTCTTGTGAAAGTGACTCTTTCGATCCTTAAACCTGCTGCAAACAAAAAAAAAAGGATGAGATCAGAAATAAAAAGAGAAAGTAAGAAGAAGAAAAAGGAAGAGAGAAAAAAAAGAGCGAAAGAAGGAAGACGAAAAAGAAAGAAGAAGAAAAAGAAGAAAAAAAAAAGATAAAGAAAGAAAGAAGAAGGGGCTTCTTGTTGATGTTGAAGGTATTCTACTTTTCTTGTGAGTTTTATAGCTTCACGTGCTTCACAATTTTTTGCGCTGTTTTTATTGTTCTGCTGGCTTTCATTTTTATTCACCTCCAGTAACGTTATTCCCGACCGCAAAGACGGTCGGGAATGATCCATCGGCGGTCGGGAAGTCCCGGTCGGCATTGCTTCGGTCGGGAAAAGTTTCCTGACCGCGGTTCGATCGGCAAGGAAATTTCCCGACCGCTAATTCCAACCAGGCAACGGTCGGCATATATTCCGACCGTTTAATGGTCGGGAAATGTTTGAATATTATTCCCGACCGATATTCGGTCGGGACTATATGAATCTTTTTCCCGACCGATATGCGGTCGGGAAACTTCCGACCGCTAAACGGTCGTGTTGTCCCCAAATTGTTTCCCGACCGAATCCCGGTCAGATCGTTTTACGGGAAATCCCTACCAACCACCGGTCGGCACTTTTCCCGACCGCATATCGGTCGGGATTAAGATTTATATTATTCTCGACCGGTTATCGGTCGGGAATAATATTCAAATTAATCCCGACCGCTATGCGGTCGAGGATAATATTCACCTTATTCCCGACCGATTTTCGGTCGGGAATAATAATCATCAGAACAAAAAAAAATAATATTCCGGTAATAATTACCGGAATATTATTTTTTGTTCTATTTTGCAATATTTTTAAAACATTATTTAGTTTTTTTGTGTTTTAGATGAGCAATTAAATTTTTGATTCATTGCTCAGTCTCAAACATAAAAAAATTAAATAAGTTTTTGATTATTGAAAAGTTGAATAAAGAAGTGAAAAAATCTAATTTTGAAGTTGAAAGAATAAATGTTTTGAAAAAGTGTTTGAATATGAAAAAAAGTGTTTGAAAAAGTTTTGGAGATGAAAAAAGTGTTTGAAAAAGTGTTTGAAAAAGTGTTCGTCAAATCTGAATTTCCCGCCAAATTTTGAAAAATTGCCGACCGAAATTCGGTCGGGAATAGTGTTGAATATTATTCCCGACCGCCATGCGGTCGCGAATAATGTTGAATGTTATTCCCGATGCGGTCGGGAATAATGGTCAATGCCGACCGAAAATCGGTCGGGAATGGGTTGAATATTTCTCCCTACCGCAGATCGGTCGGAACAAATAGCCAATTTTACCTTTTTTCGATCTTTTGGAAAATCTTGATGTGTTTGTTAAGTATAACTATAGAATCTCATTAAATTCATGAGTTGCACTATTAGTTAGTTAGTTTAATGTACTTTTAATTATTAAATTAGTATAGTTTACCGGAGTATAAGTTAAGTTAGTTTGGAGTTTTACATATAATAATCATACGTAGTATAGAGGAGTTCACAATTGCCGATTAACGTTTGTTACGAACGTTAGTATAGAGAAGCTAATTGTGATATATATATATATATATATATATATATATATATATATATATATATATTAACATATGTTTAACATAATCGTAAGTCGTTACATTATTAGCAACTACATATACTAATCTATTTATAAGTGACAATATGAATCGACGCTTCAAACGATTCATCAACGTGCAACTAAATTTAATTTTTTTTTGAGATTATCAGTAATATATGACTAATATTGATTTACTTGATCATTAAATGAACGATTTATCTAAAATTGAGAGCGAAATTGTGAAATTAAGAATATGAATATTATTCCCTACCGATCTTCGGTCGCCAATACCCCTAAACCCGAAACCCTAAACCCTAATATTCCTGACCGCATTGCGGTCGAGAATAACAACGGTCAAGCTTATTCCCGACCGACATGCGGTCGGGAATAATTCCAACATTCATCCCTTGCTAAGGTATATATGATTTCCTCTTGTTATAACTGTTTTTGTTAGTTTTTCTCAATTAAGATCGTTTTTATTAACTTTTTTGTTAATGTTTCTTTGTTTTAGATATTGCGGTAAATGCAACGAGGGGCGTGTGTTTGAAAAGAATACTTGATCTAAGTATTTTCTACGCTACAACAAGTAAGTATTAAATGATAAATATATTGATTGGTGAAATTAATTGTAACAATTTCTTTTTAATTTTCTTAGATTTGAAATAGATTATCATCCCGATAGATCTTGGATGTACGATAGGATAGATAGTAACACTGGTTATTTGAATCAACATTACGTGGTTAGATCTAAGAAATCGTATTAGGTGCCCGTGCCAGAGATGCATCAATTTAAATTTTTTTGATCGAAACGTAGTACGGGATCATCTTCATAAGTGGGGGTTTGTGTATCAATATTGGATATGGGTGTTGCATGGAGAGATGGCGAGCGAGGCATCTACATCATATGTACATGAATCACCGTCTGCTAGTATTCACGTTGATAGTCCAGTTCATGCCGATACTTCGTTTAGAGAATTGGTTGTGGATGCATATGGGGGTCGATTTGTTGAGGGAGAGGTGCGCAACGAAGATCCAAGTCCCGAGGCAAAGGAGTTCTACAAATTGATGCAGATGGGAGACATAAAAATGAACAGGAAGAAGTCGAAGACTGTGCTCCAGTGGTTTGCCGAGTTCTTAACTACTAAGACGATGCACAAAGTAGTTAATGTCACTTGCGAAAAGTACTTAAGTTTGTCTAAAGATATTATGGACCCAGAGATTGAGGAAATGCTACCGAATACGGTTCCAAGCATGAATAAGATGCTCGCGGGTTTTCGTTTAGGGTTCGAAAAGATCGACGTATGTTGGAATTTTTGTTTCTTGTACTACGGCGATAATGCCAACAAGGATCTCACATCGTGTCCGATATGCAAGACCGTTACGTACGAGGCCCTCGATTACAGAGGTTGTTTTATACTGTAGGCACTTCGAGACATATGACTTGGCATTTGAAGTGTCGAGAGTCAAATGATAGAATGATTCACCAGCTGCAGGCGAGGCGTGGAGAGATTTTGATCGTACGTATCCGGACTTCGCAGCAGAGCCTAGAAATGTCCGACTCGGCCTATGTACTGATGGGTTCACACCTTTTGGGCCATCTGGGAAGAACTACTCTTGTTGGGCCGTGTTTGTTACCCCTTATAACCTTCCGCCGGATTTATGCACGCGACCGGAGTTCATTTTTCTGAGCCTTATTATACCCAGTCCAAAGAGTCCTGGAAAGAACTTGGATCTTTTGCTGAGACCGTTGATTGATGAGTTGAATGCGTTGTGGAGTAATGGTTTGTGGACATATGACAGCTCACGAAAGGAAAACTTCCAAATGCGAGCGACCCTAATGTGGACTATTAGCGATTTTTCTGCTTACGGAATGTTGTCCCAGTGGAGCACGCACGCTAAGCAGGCGTGTCCTTATTGCATGGGTGAGACAGATTCTTTTACACTTAAGCATGGTGGGAAAGCCTCGTGGTTCGATTGTCATCGTCGGTTTCTACCAGAGGGTCATAAATGGAGGTACAACAAGAAGGATTTCTGCAAGGGTAAGGAGGTACTTGAAGCGCCCATTCCAAGGAAGACAGGAGCGCAGATGAGGGCAATTGTGGATAGGCTACGATCGGTTAGATTTGGGGCAAACTCCACAAAGCTTCCGGGCTTTAACACAACTCATAACTGGTGTCGTCGAAGCATCTTTTGGGAACTACCTTATTGGTCCACGAACTTGATTCGCCACAATCTAGATGTGATGCACTGTGAGAAGAACTTTTTTGAGAACATCATCAACACGGTGTTGGACGATGCTAAGTCGAAGGACAACATTAAGTCGAGGGATGATCTTAAGCTGTTGATCAACCGTAAAGAATTGTTCTTGAAACCCAGTGGCAGAGGAAGTGAGTACATAAAGCTAAAGGCAAAATATTGTCTTACGAGGGATCAAAAGAACATGGTGCTTGATTGGCTGACCGAACTGAAGTTTCCTGATAGATATGCCTCGGACTTGGAACGATGTGTGCAAAAACAACAAGGAAAATTGTATGGAATGAAGAGTCATGATTGCCACGTCTTCATTCAGAGATTGATCCCGATTGCATTTCGTAAATTCTTGGAACCCGAGATTTGGGGGACCTTAGTAGAGATTAGCCTTTTTTTAAGGCGATTTGCGCCTCAGAGGTGTCGGCCAAAGATATGGAGCTATTGGAGGAATCGTTTATTGTTACCATGTGCAAGATGGAAATGATATTTCCTCCTTCATTTTTCAACTCTATGGAGCATTTAGCCATACACCTTCCGTACGAGGCTAGAGTTGGTGGTCCAGTTCATTATAGATGGATGTATCCATTCGAGAGGTACGATCTTATATTTTTAATAACAATTATCTTTTAAAAATATCGATTCTTTGCCTAATCTTTGATTTCTATGAACTAGGCGGATGTTCGACATGAAGGGTTCAGTAAAGAACAAGGCGAGGGTGGAGGGATCCATAGCCAATCAATACCTACTTGCTGAGCTCTCCAATATGTGTTCTCAATATTTGGATGTTTCTTTTCAGACTAAATATAAAAAACTCAACAGGAACGAGACACTAGATAGCACGGAGTGGGACAATGAGCTTACAATATTTCAAAAGAAAGGGGCGCCAATAGGGCCACTAAACAAAAGGCGATACTTGACTTCCGATGAGATGGAGCAAATAGAGCTTTACACGCTTCTAAACTGTCCAGAGCTTGACGAATGGGTGGAGTAAGTGGTAGTTAATTATTTTTAATAATGAAATGATTAAGCGCTTTACAGACAACTAACTTATGATGATTTTCCTATGCAGATTGTTTGTAGAAGAAGAGTGTGGCGGACTAAGTCCAATGGAGATACAATCCAAGAAGAACCAAGAGTACGTAGCATGGTTCAAGCAGACATATTCAAGTGGGAAATACGAGACCGACGTACGAATAGATCCTCTAATCACAGGTCCGGCTTATTCAGTGGCAACCTACGAGGGATACATTGTGAATGGGTTCAGATTTCACACCAATATGATTTTGGGCCCGAAGAAGAGTGATTGTTGCGGTGTTTATGTAAAGGGAGACATGGGAGGATCCGATGCTACCAACTTCTATGGAACATTGAAAGACATTTTACAGGTGGAATATTGGGGCAGAATCCGGCCCCTATACATTGTCTTGTTCAAATGTGTTTGGTAAGATATAAACGCAGGTACGCAGGAGCATTCAACGTACAAGTTGGTTGATATCAACTCGAGGCGTACCCTCAACACCAATGAGCCGTTTGTATTCGCTAACCAAGCAAAACAGGCGTACTATGTGCCTTACCCAAAAAAAACGACAGGGAAACTGGGACAGAGAGGATGGTTGGTCGTATCCACTATTCCTGCCAGACACATAATCGATATGTCATCAGTTGCACGATCAAAAGATGTCGACGCAGGGATGCCGAACCAAGTGCTACAAGAGAATGCATCTGAAGGGTTTAACTTATGCATGGACCTTTCCTCATTCAATATGAATATCCAATTGGCCAACGAGGGATTTGATGTGGTTGTCGAGGAGGCAGCAACGGAGGGCAACGAGGAAGAGGAGGGCTACGAGGACGACGACGGCATTGAGGAAGAGGAAGAGGAAGAGATAATGAGTGACTCAGATTCTGAGGATAGTATGTATGACTAGCATCGATTATGGTTTAGTAGGTCAAATTTTATTTTATAAAAAAATTTGATTCACGTTGTTTAATTTCATATTATAGGCATAATTCCCAATAAATAAACAACTAACAACATTTTCAATACTTAGATTAAACGAACAAATAATACTACTACTCCGTATCAAACGAACAAATAATATACAACATAATTACAGAATAAATACGAAACTAGTTTAAACATTACATAATTTGTCCAAGCATCAAACATATTACATAAATACAAACAACTAACACAGTTTTCAATACTAAAATATCCCTAAAGTAAATAAAACTTTTCCTACTCATAGTCCTCGTCATGAAATCTAAATGTATCAGGAGCTGTGGAGGGTCCAGCACCATCATCACCATCACCTGCAAGATCGGCTGCATCACCACCGAGAGTGTCATCCTCGGGGTCCTCATCAGGGTCATCCTCGTACTCATCATCATATATCGTGCATCCAGGAGCACCATGCGCAAAAGGATCAGGAGGGGTGTCTCGACGAGCATCACTCATGAATCCCCCTGAAGGCCTGGGTCGAGTAGGAGGAGGAGTACCTCCAGTCTGGGTGATGTGTTGGGTCAAGTAATCTACCTGAGTAGCAAGCTCGTCAATCCTCGCATCAGTAACAGTCCTAAGACGACGGTTCTCCCTCTCCAACGCCCTCGCATAGTCATGTGTCGTGTCTGGGTGCTTCTTCGTCGAGAAACCAAATCGATCGTGACGTGCATCCGAAGGGAGACCCGCAGCCTTCCCCTTCTTCAATCCTCCTATCGCCTGACTCCACAACTCCTGATCTAGTAGTGGCCACGTAGAACGATCTGCCTCGTACCTCTCGGTCATAAGGCACATATACTCCTCATGTTCATTTTGTCATAATTGTTAGTACGTAATTAAGAAAGACATATTAATACAGTAATCATAGAATGCTATACAAGTTAAATACTTACGTAGATAGCCCTATACTTGGGGTGAACCCAAACGCGGTGACGTGGAGCTCCCTCTGGCAGACCACTGGGCACATGTGTGTGCTGATAACGATATGCCTCATCGTGCCGAGGTGGAGGGGCCACTGGAGGTCTAGAAGCAGTCTGCATATTGATATACATTAGTTATTTTAGATATTTAAATTTAAGACAATAATATTATTCGTATAGAAACTCAATTTAATAAGACATACCATCCTACGTCGAATCTCCGTGTAGCTCCGGGACCCACTAGCATGAGTAGCTCGTGCAGGACGATCAGGGTCTGGTGCCTCTCCCGATCGCCTGTTCTTCTGGCCTGCCACAGATTTCTTCGCATGGTCCTCCGACTCCCAATGTGTCACGAACATCCTCTCTAACTTGTCGCTCATCCAACTATTCTTCGGACGCGACGCCCACTTCGGATCATCGAGCCTGTCGTAATAGTTCTTCTTGGCATTGTACACGATATCCTTGTAACAGCGCTTAGCCTTTGCCTCGTATGCGGAATGTGCACGAAGCATGTCATCCGGATCAATGTAGTATATGCTCTACAATTAAATAAGGTTTTTAATTAAGGTTTCGTTAAATAAAAATCTTACTATTTATATATATATTTAGTAAACTTTCTAAATCTCACCTTAAACTTAGCCCACATCTGTCCCTGGACATTTGGATCTACCTCGGTGTATGAAGGAACACACGTCTTCATAAACTCCATAATGATCGAAGTAACCGCCGTCGATATCTTTCTCCCATCCATAAATACGTCGTGCTCATCCAGCTGGGCCCTACGACGGGCTCTACGGTCAGCCGGAACCTGCGGCCCTCTCGATATGCCTCGGCCGGTCTCTGCTGTGTCGCTGAAGATGGTCCTGCACCAGCAACGTCAAATGTGACCAATTAACCAACCAGCAAAACTACTTGTTACAAATAACATCTTGTTATTGCATCGAAACATATAAATGTTGACTAAGAAGTACTAGGACCCGCCGGTGTAGACTCTATAGAGCGTGGCCTAGGTGCCGTAGGCCTCAATGATGACGGTGGCCTAGATGATGACGATGGCCTAGATGATGACGATGGCGTCGATGCTACGTGATCATCATCTAGTCGAAATGGTACTACTAGATCTGGTGGAGTACCGCCGCTCGATCCGATACGCCTATGTGGATGTGAAGAAGTAGGGGACTCGCCAAGATCGGTATCAGGTGCATCGACATGAACGAGTGGTGCAGCGCTAGAACGAATAATCCGTACACAAGGACCTATCCTCGGTGGACCAGTAGGTGGAGTACTCGATTGAGAGCTCGATGGACCACTACGCCCTCTCTTCGAGAGCTGGCCACGATCGCTATCACGGGACGACATGTTGTCGAAGAGGAGTGCTACGAACTAAGTAAAATCATCTAAGTTAGAATTTTTCTAATTGTAGAGATGACCTGTTTAATCAATACTAAGTTATATAGTTTTTTCCTAAAGGTATAAATATTTCCCAAAGCCTAACAATTCCTAAAGGAATTTACAAATTAAATCCTAACAATTTCTACAATATCTAACAATTAATATTAAAACATTAAATATAACATTAATAATTAATATTAAAATATTAAATATAACATAAATAACTCCATAATTAACGTCCAAATAAATAAATTAACACATATAAAAATCATATATAGTTTTCCTAAAGTCATAAATAATTACTAAACTATAACATTTCCTAAAGCCTAACAATTCCTAAAGGCATAAAAATCTAACATTTTCCCAAAGCCTAACAACTCCTAAAGGCATAAAAATCTAACATTTTCCCAAAGCCTAACAATTCCTAAAGGCATAAATAATAATTATTATAAAATCATAAAACTATAACATATCCTAAAACCTAACAATTCCTAAAGGCATAAAAATCTAATATTTTCCCAAAGTCTAACAATTCCTAAAGGCATTTTTAATTAAATTCTAACAACTTCTACAATATCTAACAATTAATATTAAAACAATAAAGATAACATAAATAAATAATATTAAAACATTAAATAAAATATAAAATACAAGAAAAAGTGAAAAAACTTACCGGATCGGAAGTGGTCGGGAATTGTTTTTGAGAGAGAAGAGAAGTGTGAAAATGAAGAGGAGGAGGGAGGTATTTATAGAAATACCTCCCTCTTTCCCGGCCGCATATCGGTCGGGAATAACTCATTCCCAACCGAAATGCGGTCGGGAACACTCGGCCCAGCTGCGCGGCCCAACTGGGCCGAGATTAAGGCTACACTTTGGGCGGGAAATTTCCCGCCCAGAGTGTCCCGACCGCAGTTCGGTCGGGAATAATATTCCCGACCCAATTGCAGTCGGGAATAAGCTTTCCCAACTATTACGCGGTCGGGAATTGTTATTTAACATGTCTCGACCGCATATTGGTCGGGAAAAGTTGTCCCGACCGATATTCGGTCGGGAATACTCCCGACCGAATTCCGGTCGGGATTTGCCGGTCGGGATTGGGCGCAAAATCTTGTAGTGAACTTAACCTTGGACTGCTTTTACCAAGTTTTGATTAGCAAATTGGCTCTTTATGAGTTTCTTGTGATCCCTTGTTTTATTTAAGGATTATCTTGAATGTGATTCGTGAAACAGAATGTTAGCTTCATTTTCGTCTATTTCCTTATTACAGATTTGTGTCTAATTACATTAATTATTCGTGTCGTCTTTATTTTTTCCACTCAGTATTTTAATTAGCCTCGGCGTACGTCATGCATACGATCGACGTATCTATGTATAAACCAACTTATTTAATTAAGGAAAAGAACTTCTTTTGTGTAACATACCAAAATTGAGGCGATAGTGGTGACGATCGGAGAATTTAACGGCGAAGCAACAATATCGGCATCGGGGAGCCATAAACATCAGTGCCACTCAACACACCAAATGCAATCGATTAATATTGGGCAAACCCCAACGGATAATGAAGAACACCTAGGGTTCGTGGGGAATTTCGTAATTGGGGCTCCAAAAAGATCAAGATTAACCTACAAGGAACAAAATAAAGGAATGGCAACAGAAGTCAAACAATCGACGGAAAAAGGGAATGAGATCAAGAAGCCATCCTACGCAAGCAAATTCCGTCCGGCGGACGTGCGAGTGGATGACACAATTATGGACGAGGAAGACGACAAGATTTTCGCGTATCCGCCAACGACAGACGATCCTTTTGATCGCCTTGAGTTCGTCGACGAACTGAAAGAGAAAATGAAGGAACAGTGGAAAGACGCCATCTTGATCAAAGTCCACGGCCGACCATGGTATTACCCTGCTCTTACCAATCGACTAAGTGCAATGTGAGAATTAACGGAAGGCAGCGAATTTTTCGATTTAGGACACGGGAGCTATTGCCTCAAAGGCATACACCCAAGCCAAAGAGAATCGATCCTTACCGAAGGACCTTGGAAGTTAGCCGGAAGCTTTCTATCAATCCGGAAATGGACACCGAAATTCCGAGCGGATACAGAAGTAATTGAATTTGCAATATCTTGGGTCCGCGTCCAAAATCTTCCGCTTGAAATGTTTCGGGAATCCGTCATAAAGGCGATAGCGAAACGAATCGGCGATCCTATCAAAATCGATGGAAATACTTTCACGGCGTCGCGAGGAAAGTTTGCGAGATTTTGCGTGCAAATTCCCACGAACAAGCCATTGAAAACCGGCATATCCATCGACGGAACGGTGTACCAACTGCTATACGAGAATCTCCCAACTATTTGCTTCAAGTGTGGTCACATAGGACACAACAACACCCAATGCAAGCATCGAGAGATGGCAGCAAACTCCACGGCAAAAGAGGGATTGGAAAAGGAGACGGGGGAAAAGGAGAAAAACAATAATGCGAATGAATGGCTGGTGGAGAAGACAAAAAATCAAGAATTTGGAGAATGGATGGTGGTTGAAAGACGCAAGCATAAGGCGGGTGGAAAATGAGAACTCCAGAAGACAAACAAGGAGAAGGGAAAAGAAGTCGGGCTCGGCAAGGAATCCCACTCAAAAGAGAATGCTCCCCAGGCAAATCAGGCAATACCAAAGGAGAAATCTCTTATTCCTTTTTTCAATGGATTCTCGCTTCCTAATGGGACTGGTAGTGCTGGAATTACAAACAAGGAAAATAATTCCTTTACCGCGGCACCGAAAAAAAGCTCGACAAAAGGAAAGAAAGCAAACAATAAGAAGGCAAGTACTAAAGCCCACCCATCCGCTGATTTCACGAGCACAAATCCATTCAAGATTTTGCAGAATATAAATACCCAACAATTAACCTTGGGTATTGAGACAGAAAAAGAAGAACGGAGGCTGGGAAATTCTAAGGAGAATGGAACCCGAGGACGAGTTGATTTTAGAGCAGGAGGACGGCAATCTCGTAGCGATAGTCCCACAAAATTTTTGGGAGATCCGAACGGATTATCAAATATTCGCCGGCCACTCGAGGATCTTACGAATCGACCTGAGGAGGATCAAAGTCACCATGGTCCAGCCGGTCGTATGGGAATACGAGATCCTAACGGAGATACACGAGAGAGTGGAGAACATGCCAACATGTTGGCAACACTTTATAATGAGCCACCGGGAATCGAGGAGACAAACGGACATTGCTCGAATACTAACGAGACAACTAATGTTGTCATGGATGGGGCGAACTGTTGAGTCCCCGATTCGGCCCACGCACCTAATCAATATTTCGATGAAAGTCGTAACTGGGAATTGTAGAGGTGCGGGAGACGATAGCTTTCGATCAAATTTTCGAGAGCTAGTGCGAACACACAACCCAGAAATTGTGTTCCTATTGGAGACTAGAGTATCTCATGAACGCGCGTATGAAATTGCGCCAACATTGGGATTTACTAATCTTTGCATTGCACCGTCGGACGGTATGACTGGGGGTGTGTGGTTACTATGGAATGCGGAGGTTATCAGCGTTGAGATACTGAACTTGGATGATCAAAGCATCCACGCCATGGTACGAGGAAGAAATCAAACCGATTGGATGGTCTCCAGAATATATGCTCGGCCGACAACAATGGATAAATTGAGGGCATTCGATAGACTCGAACAAATCTCCAAACAAGTATCAATTCCATGGCTTGTTCAAGGGGATTTCAATGAATTTCGTTTCAATCATGAGAAATATGGGGGACACAGATCAATCGATAAGAGATGCGAGGCGTTCCAAAAGCGAATAAATTCTTGGGGCATTAATGACCTCGGCTTCAAAGGGCCAATGTTTACATGGGTGAATAAACGGGAGGGCGGAAACCTTATCATGGAAAGAATAGATCGTGCCATGGCAAATGAGGCATGGATGGACAAATTCCCGAACTATGAAGTGATGCACTTGCCAAGAACTCACAGCGATCATCACCCCATCCTAACACATTGCGAGGGAAATCCGAGAAGGAAAAAAAAGAGGCCGTTTCGATTTGAGGATATGTGGTACACCCACACGGAGTGCGAAAGGAAAATGAAAGAAATTTGGGATAACCACCCTCGACTCGAAGATGCAATAAAATCAGTCCCGTCAACTATGACGCCATGGAACGAGGCGAGCTTTGGCAATATTTTCAAAAAAATGAGAGAGTTATGAAACGGATAATGGGAACTCAAAGGGCGATTGCAAGAAACCCGTGCGCCTTTCTAAGGAATCTGGAAAAAGACCTTCTCGGGGAGTATAATAATTTATTGCGCAACGAGGAAGTGTTTTGGAAACAGAAATCACGAATCCAATGGTTAAAGGAAGGTGACAACAATACAAAAATTTTTCACCGTTCTACCATAACGCGGAGGAAAAGAAACGAAATACGCACACTCCTTATTGATGGGATTTGGATCGAGGACCAAAACCTCTTAAAACACTACAAGAAAAAAGGGTCAGTCGCGACCGCCCGGGCGGTCGCGAATGACCCTTTTTCGGTCGCGGAAGACCTCGGTCGTGGAGGTCATCCGTGACCGCTGGGCGGTCACGGCAGTCATCCGCGACCGCCCAGCGGTCACGGCAGTCATCCGCGACCGCTCGGCGGTCACGGATGACCCCGGGGTCATCCGCGATGGCCCAGCGGTCGCGGGCAACACCGCGACCGCCTGGCAGTCACGGATGATCGTCGGCGTCATCCGTGACCGCCGGGCGGTCACGGATAATATTCAAGTCATCCGTGACCGCCCGGCGGTCACGGATGACATTAAACGAAATAAAAAAATATATTCCGGTAAAATACCGGAATAAATATTTGTTTTTTGCGAATATAATGTATGGTTGGACGATTTTTTTATATAAACATCATTTAAGATAATGATTTGTGTTATAAGTAAAGAAAAGAAGAAAATAAGAGAGTTGGTGTTTTGTTTTTTGGAGATATAAAGAAAGAGGAGAAGAAAAATTGTTGGTGTTTTGTTTTTTGAAGATATAAGAAAAGAGAAGAAGAAAAATTGTTGGTGTTTATGTTTTGGATTGGGAAATGAGGAAATGAGGAAAGGAGGAGAAAGTGTTGGGTTTTTTAGAGAAGATAATTTGAATGTAATGAAAATTAATGGGTGGAATGGTGGGTATATATAGAATTTTGGTGAAAATTTTGAATTTTCAAAAAATTTGAATTTCTCCCCAATTTCAAGGTCTTTCGCGACCGCTCGGCGGTCACGAGGGGTCTTTCGTGACCGCCGGGCGGTCGCGAAAGACTTTGGAATTGGGGGAAAATTCAAATTTTTTGAAAATTCAAAATTTTCACCATGAATATTATTAGTGACCGACGGGCGGTCACGAATTACCCCTCTTTCGTGACCGCTGGGCGGTCACGGACGTCCTTCGTGACCGCCCAGCGGTCAAGAAAGAGGGGTCATTTGTGACCGCCTAGCGGTCACGAATAAGTCTCATTCGAAAGTTTTGATTTTCGTTTGTTTAATTAAGGTTCGATGTTTGTTAAATTGATAAAATAGTTAATACTAAGTAAATTAAAAGAGATTTTATCACAAAATGACACATTACATCTAAAACAACTTGGTGTATGTGATGAATTAGTTGTAGAACATAAAATAGGTTATTCATTCATAACTCGCCTAATCACATCTAATTCGCTATTTTAATATGTTAATTACTAATGTTGTACTAATTTATTACTTCAATTCACATGTAGTATTGAGACTTATTGTTAAAAATCATAAACACATCAAGATGAATCCATAAAATCAATTTTTTTTTTATGAATATTATTCGTGACCGCCGGACGGTCACGAATGACCCCTCTTTCGTGACCGCCCAGCGGTCACGAACCTTCTTCGTGACCGTTGGGCGGTCACGAAGAAGGTTCATTCGATAGTTTTGATTTTCGTTAGTTTAATTAAGGTGCGATGTTTGTTAAATTGATAAAATAGTTACTACTAAGTAAATTAAAATAGATTTTATCACAAAATGACACATTACATCTAAAACAACTTGGTGTATGTGATGAATTAGTTGTAGAACATAAAATAGGTGATTCGTTCATAACTCGCCTAATCACATCTAATTCGCTATTTTGATATGTTAATTACTAATGTTGTACTAATTTATTACTTCAATTCACATGTAGTATTGAGACTTCTTGTTAAAAATCATAAACACATCAAGATGAATCCATAAAATCTAATTTTTTTTTATGAATATTATTCGTGACCGCCGGGCGGTCACGAATGACCCCTCTTTCGTGACCGCCCAGCGGTCACGAACCTACTTCGTGATCGCTGGGCGGTCACGAATGACCCTCTTTCGTGACCGCCCAGCGGTCACGAATAAGTCTCATTCGATAGTTTTGATTTTCGTTTGTTTAATTAAGGTGCGATGTTTGTTAAATTGATAAAATAGTTACTACCAAGTAAATTAAAATAGATTTTATCTCAAAATGACACATTACATCTAAAACAACTTGGTGTATGTGATGAATTAGTTGTAGAACATAAAATAGGTTATTCGTTCATAACTCGCCTAATCACATCTAATTCGATATTTTAATATGTTAATTACTAATGTTGTACTAATTTATTACTTCAATTCACATGTAGTAATGAGACTTATTGTTAAAAATCATAAACACATCAAGATGAATCCATAAAATCAAATTTTCTTTTATGAATGTTATTCGTGACCGCCCGGCGGTCACGAATGCCAACGTCTAGACTCATCCGCGATCGTTGGGCGGTCATGGGATTTATGTCCGTGACCGCTGGGCGGTAACAGCGTTGTTTACCGTGACCGCTCGGCGATCACGGTGGCATCCGCGTTCGCCAGGCGGTCACGGTGGCATCCACGACCGCCGGGCGGTCACGGATGCTCGTGACCGCCCAGCGGTCACGAGCCGGCGGTCACGAATGACCCCGGATTCTTGTAGTGAAAGAACACGCAATACAGTTCTACCGAGGCCTGTTTTCGGGGAGGCTGCGAACACCCCTGCTTTACCGTTTTCACAGTTCCAAACTACTCTTGATGCCGTGGGTAAAAAAGACGTGGGGAGGGATATTTCGATTGAGGAATTGAAAGTTGCGGTGTTCGCGACACATCCATCAAAGGCTCCCGGACCCGATGGACTCCATGCGAGAGTATACCAAAAATTTTGGAGCTGGATTCATGAGTCCCTCTACGAGTTCGTGCATGCGGCTTTTATAAAAGGAGAATTCGAGTCGAATATTTGTGGCGCGTTCCTCTGTCTTATACCCAAGGTACAATCTCCCGAAAGTATCTCGCAGTTTCGACCAATTTCTTTGTGTTACGTAGTATATAAATTCATTACGAAGATTATTACGTTGAGGCTCAAAGATCTTATGCCCGAATTAATTGCGCCGACGCAATCTAGTTTTATCAAGGGTCGTGGAACTCATGATAACATTCTTGTCATCCAAGAAATCTTACATTCCCTGCGCAACATAAAAAATAATAAGGTGGGAAGTATGATTCTAAAGCTCGACTTAGAAAAGGCGTACGATAAAATTAGTTGGAGTTTCTTGAAGGAAACGCTCTATGCCTTCAATTTTCCGGAGAATATAATCAAGCTTATTATGTTCTGCGTGATGAACGCTTCAACAAAAATTTTATGGAACGGGGAACCTTTAGAAGCTTTTGAACATGGATGCGGGCTACGCCAAGGAGATCCTTTATCCCCATATTTGTTCGTCTTATGCGTCGAGAGATTATCTTACCTTATTCTTGAAGAGGTAAAGAAGAAAAATTGGGAACCTTTGATTCCGTGTAGAGGGGGACCAAAAATTTCTCATATTTTTTCGCCGACGACTTGATACTTATGGGCAAAGCAACACTCAAGACAACAAAGAGCATAAAAGAAGTGTTGGATAAATTTTGCCAATGCTCGGGATTGAAACTCAGTGCGGCTAAGTACAAAGTTTTTTTCTCGAACAACGGGGGTTGGAATATGAAAAGAAGAATATGTGCCAACTTAGTCTTCTCAAGAACACACAACCTTGGAATGTATCTTGGTGCTAATTTATTTCATAACTGGGTGAAAAAAGAAGATTTCAAGGAAATATTCGACAAGCTAGGAATGAGATACTCGGGATGGAAAGGAAAAACTCTATCTCTCGCGGGTAGAGCAACTCTAATCCAAGCGGTGTCGACGGTTGTTCCTATACACATCATGCAATCTTGTTGGCTCCCCGAAAATGTTTTGTCACAAACTCGACAAACTTAATAGGGAATTCCTATGGTCGAGCGACCCGAGTATTCAGAAATTGCACCTCGTAGGATGGCAGAAAGTGAGTCGGGAAAAGAAAGAAGGGGGTCTCGGATTTCGGATAGCCCGTCTAAACAACCAAGCACTCCTTGCAAAGTTGGCATGGAAAATCCTAACGGTTGGATCCGGACTATGGTGCGACATTATTGCAGCGAAATATCTCAAAGGGGTTCGGCCCCAAGCATATGTGGGAAGATCGAGCGATAGCGCCACGTGGAAGGGGATTATTCGGTGTATGAATCTTATCAAACCTCACATTAGATGGAAGATTGGCAACGGAAATTTAATTTCGTTTTGGTTCGATAATTGGTTGGGTAACGTTAGACTATGTGAACTCATGCCTTTTATTGATGAAGCGGATTTGGATATCACCCTTAGGGACGTCATCGATGGTAATGGCGAGTGGGATTTCAGTGAAATTCAAACACCAATTAATCATAACTGGATGGACGTAATTGAAGGGAAAAATCCGACTTTGAACGGGGAGGAAGACTGCATTATTTGGAACGGAACGGCGTCGGGGTCCTTCTCGTGCCAAAGCGCATACAAACTGATGCTTCGGGATAAGATGGGGACAGCAATCCGCAAGGACTATGGCTGGATTTGGAAGTTGCAATGTGGTAACAAGATCCGACATTTTATTTGGCTAGCGCAACAAGATAGGCTAGCGTCAAATATGATGAGGAAAATGCGAAAGCTCACTGATTCGGTTGCGTGTGACTTATGCAAAAATCCGGAAGAATCGTCTATACACATCTTGCGCCGTTGTCGAACTGCAACAAACGTGTGGCGCACGCTGCTCACGGGAAAGGAAAGACAGGTTTTAGAGACCTATTTGGACGCATTGTGGCTGGAAAAAAATTTGCAAAAGAAAGAGCGCATCTGTAAGATTATGCCGAATATACCGTGGGATATCATCTTTGCGTCAACCATTTGGATCTTGTGGAAGAAGAGAAACGAAAGAATTTTCCGAGGTAAAGTCAGAAAAAACTTTGAAACAATATGCCAAATAAAGCAATTAGCCTATGATTTGTGGAGTGCTAATGGTATGGATAAGGAGATGAAAAGGAAGAATTGGGAAAAGCCGAATCCGGGTTGGCTAAAACTCAATGTCGATGGGAGTGTGGACGCCGCGAGCAACAAGGGTGCAATTGGAGGAGTTCTACGCGACGAAAATGGAGTATGGATTGTGGGATTCAAAAGCAAAATACAATCTCCTACTATCTTGGAGGCGGAAGTGGAAGCAATTAGACAAGGACTAAGAGTAGCGTGGGAAAGAAGACCACAAAAAATTAGTGTGGAGACGGACTCTAAAGAAGCTCACGAGTTAATTGCTAAGGAAGGGGAAAGAAGCCGCAACCCCAGCCTCCAAAACAAGATTGAGGAGTGTCGTGAACTACTACACAAACCATGGACACATGAGTTCCGTTGGATAGAACGGGGAAAGAATGGACATGCGGACACACTTGCAAAACAAGGCCTCAACATGGATGGAGATTTATGTGTGATACATACCCCTCCACCCGAACTACTTTCTATGATTTCTCTTGATGTAGGCTAAGGGCGCATGTCTTTCCACTTTATGTATCAAAAAAAAAACTTATTTAATTAAGACTTTAAACACATTAATTACTAACTTGTATTAATTAAACAAAAAATCTTAACCGTGTCAAATCTTAACAAATGATATTTCTTCCCAGATATATTCTCAAATGTCGGGCGAAATTATCTTGTTCTAGTTCACATGATGATGAATGTTGTCATTGATTATAACAACTAATAATCTTCCATCATTATTTTAGTACTAAAACCTTATTTTGTATTGTCATGACTTGATCAAAAGGTACGGAGTGAATGTAGTATAATTATATATATTCATTTCGCAATGTAAACAAGTTAAGAAAATCTAGAATGCATGAACAATTTAGTCAATTTAATGTAAACAATAGTTGGGTCTAGCTAGTAACATTCCTGGCAAATGACGAAATAAAAGTTAATCCATGTAATTAGTGGGGAAACTTCTTTAGAGATGAAAGTATAAACTATTTGACACTAGCAGACGTCTGATCAATAAATAAAAAAACTATGTCAGATTAGATATGTCAGCTGTTAATTATAACTTTAATTGGTGTATTTATTTCACAAAGAAAAAAAGAAACTATTTATATGCAATACTCTAATTAATGGTGACAATATAACTGGATCCACATGCTAAATTGAGAGAATCCATTTTTACTGCAAAATAATTGGTTTAGTACAGGCGATGAACGAAAATATAAGTTACAAATTACAATTATAAACAAGGGATAAAAGCATCAAGTCCCCGAACTACGATCACTTTTGAGATTTGCTCCTTAAACTAATTTAATAAGAACTTTGCCCTTTAAACTAAGGTCATTCATTCCCTTTGCACCAACTATGTGTTTCCGGCATTTTTTGGCCGAAATATTCTTCGTTTGGGATGTTTTTTTGCCTATTTTCTGTCATCAACTACCAAAATAGATCTAGTACAAACACATATGAGTCAGGTAGGGGGAATATTCCGGCTAAAAAGGCCGGAATACTCCGATGGTGCAAATTGAACAGATGACCTTAGTTTAGGGGGCAAAGTGCTTATTAAATTAGTTTAAAGGTCAAGTCGCAAAAGTGGTCATAGTTCAGGGGACTTGATGCTTTTATCTAATAAACAAATCAACAATCATAATTATCAGCAAATCAGCAAATCAAATAAAAGTAAATGTTTCATCTAAGATGGACATATGTCCCTGTTGAAGAGCTTTCGGAATTGGATAATCATAATTATGATCAGCAAGCCTATGGATAAACTTTCATCGGATCATGCATGATCATCATTCACATATTTCAATTTTTAATAGATATCAAAGTTCACACATCTAGTTGTATAATATGTTGGACAAACTAGTATTTGTGCCCTTTAAGTTTACCTTTCTGAAAATAATGCCCAATAAATTTCGAGTTTTTAGAAATGCTCTGTAACTATGCCTTTTGGTGATTTATTTACTCCGTGTCCGCAATTGTACAATAATGTGTTACGTAGCTGCCACATGGAAAAAACACCACTCATCGCGTTATAAACCCTACGCCACATCAATATATTACAAATAATATAATATTTAATTCCATAGTATATATAAATATATAAACAAAAATATATCTTTATATATTAAAAAATAAGATATTTAATTTCTTAATATATATAAATATATAAAAAAGTATATCTTTATGTATTAAAAACAATAAGATATTTAATTCTTTAATATATATAAATATATAAAAAAGTATATTTTTATTTATTAAAAACAATAAATAATTATTTCCTTAATATATATAAATATATAAAAAAGTATATTTTTATTTATTAAAAACAATAATATATTTAATTCTTTAATATATATAATTATATAGACAAATTGTATTTTTATTTATTAAAAATAATAAGATATTTAATTCTTTAATATATATTAAGAAATAAATAAAAGTATATCTTATGGAAAATATTATTGAAATTGAAATACAAATAAAAAATATTAAGATACATTATTTTTTATTATTTAAAAACCCCATCTTCCTCACCCGAACCACCACCCCCACCCCCAACCCCCCGTCGCCGCCTGCAACTCCACCCCGCCGCCATCTTTATCACCATCGCTACTACCACTACGCTCGCCCTCAGAAATCAAAATCGAAATCAAAAATCAAAGTCGAAATCAAAATTGAAATCGAATTCTTCATCTATATACAATATCCTAATTGTGACAAAAGGGACTTAAATATAATCATATTCTTGATAGATTGATCATGCAATATCCACCAAGATGGATAACTTTCAGTAAAAAAAAAAAAGTTACAGGCAGATTGTTAAATTTGCTCATTATCTTATGCTTTTTTTGACTTTTTGGCCAATATCTTTTCGGATCGGAGAAATACCTTGCAACTTTCCAAAAATTAGCCGAAAATGCCCAATAAAAGTCTGATGGGGCTTTTGGCCTACTTGACAGCCAAGTGTATGCTTAGGTAGATAACTACTCTTGTGTTAGAAATTAACCCATATTGTATTTTAATTAACAAAACTATCCTTGTGCTTTTATTTAATGGGCGTATTGCACTCAAATTGTTTTAATTAGTACTCCTATATAATCTTTTTATTATTTTTAAATTCTTAAAGAATAAGTTTGATTAATTTAGATTTTGACAAAGATAGAAATAACTAAAATTTTATTTTTTCTATTAAAAACACTTTTCTTTAGATTTATAACATAAAATTATATGGAAAGAAAAATTAATTTAATTCAATCACTCTAATGTGGTCCTCATCGCTGAAGTACTGAGCTGTGATCAACTTTCGGTTGCATAAGCTCGCCGAAAACATTTCGTCTCTTGGCCCAAATCCTGATTGTTGAAGTTGTCAAGCTCGGGCTAGATCCCTGTTTCCATAACATAAAAAAAAAATGGGTGCACTATGCGAATTAAATAAAAGCACGAGGAGAGTTTTGCTAATGAAATTACTATATGGCGTTAATTTGTAATTAGAGATAATGCAATGGTTGTTTATTTTATCTACCTAATGGAGTACACTTGGCTGCCAAGTACGCTAGAAGCCCCATTGGGCTTCCATTGAGCATTTTTGACTAATTTTTGAAAATATGGGTATTTCTCATGGCCGAAAAAGTATTATAG
Organism: Linaria vulgaris; assembly: GCA_948329865.1. Classification (NCBI taxonomy): domain Eukaryota; kingdom Viridiplantae; phylum Streptophyta; class Magnoliopsida; order Lamiales; family Plantaginaceae; genus Linaria; species Linaria vulgaris. The sequence goes on from OX415253.1 coordinate 85,078,207, forward strand.
ACAAAAAATCAAAGATAATGGACAAATTTAACAATTCTACCTATATATAGTCTTTCCAAATATGTATTTTAACTTTATTTCTTGAAAACATGTAGGTAATGATTGTAATCCTTAATTTACATGACCCACAAATCATTGAACACAATGATCATCACAATAGATTCGTAAATAGATATGAATGAAAAATACCTCATTTATCATGTCATGGAGAGTCTTTGATCTGCTTGAACACGAACCGCCAACGAACAACTTTAGTTAGAGTTTTTGAATTTCTCTCTTTCTATCTATACACCTTCATTATGTGCTACTTGAGTATGTTTTATGATGGTTTAAGACATAATATATGTATATATATATATATATATATATATAGGAGAAGAGAGAACCAAGTTCCAGTTATGATTTATTAGGACTTAATTTCGATCGTCCATCGCGGGAAGAGCTTTAATAGGAAAATAACTCTTATTAGGTAACTAGAATTATAGAATTAACATGTTTCCTTGAAAACAAGGAATTCTAATTATTAGACCACAACTACGAGAAACATAAATATTGTAGTTAATTTATCTTAAGTTACAATGATTCACTAACTCACGCTTCAATTGGAGACTACAAAGGTCGACTAGCTAATTAGGCAAATCACTCAAAATAATCAATTGCCTTGACGTTCCATTATTTCAAATCTCCTAAAATGGTAGAAACATCCATAATGATAAACACACAACAAACATACAAAACGTTCTCTTCATATTTAAGGCAAATAATACAGACAGAACCAAATCCCTAATTTCATAGCAAAAATATATTGTTCTCTAATATACCCTTTGTGCATTAATTATATCTCTTTTATGCATGTCAATAATTATGGAATCTCTGATAATTTAGAAATTGATCTTTTGTTACTATATTTAAGATGGAAACATTAATCTTGAAGATTTGAGCAAATCATTAGGATTTTTATTCTACAAGATATGACTTCTATTTTTTTTTTATTCTATTGCTTTCCTACGTTTGTTTTTTCATCTATTAACATCTATTATTAATCCCATGTATTTCATCCCTTCTTTTTGATAAAATAAATATCCATACGTTTACCAGCAAATAGCTCATTATACCTCTTTGTGGTGCCCTGCAGATTTTCCCCGATGTCTCTGTGTATAGTGGTCCTCGGCGGCTATCTCGACCTCGCAGCTTCCTCTGCCTCGTTACTTCCATGGCGCTCCACATCCTCCTCCACGATTACCTCTATATATCCATCGCTTTCTGAATTCTCCGCCTCAAATCCATCTGATTCTAGCCATAGATCCTCTCTAATCTGATTCTGTTGTTGTATTCTCCTCTTCATCGTTGAAATTGATGAAGGCATGAACCCTAGCTTTTGGGGATTTCTACTGTGTGTGAATCACACCTTTTGTGCGTGTTTCCATCACTGTTATATTTTATTTGCTAGTAATCGTAGATTTGAAAATGGAACTCCAGTTCAATACTACCCGCATGTGAATCGTGAGGTGTTAGAGTTTACGAATGATGATATTGAAGAGTCTGTTAATTTCTGGAAATTTGCTCTAATTGGTACTGTCATTGGATTGAAACTGCCTTTTGAGGCCATAAAAAGGTATGTAGCAAGTAGATGGACCACAAAACCATATATTCATGTAGCACAGAATGGGGTGTTTGTGTTTAGATTTCAAAATGAAGAAGAGATGATGGAAACTTACGGAGGGGGACCATGAATGGTCAAGGGGTCATTCCCACTCATTCTGCAGAGATGGTACCCAGGAGTTAAGCTTGAACCACATAGGCTACAAATATATCCAGCATGGATACAACTACATGGCCTAGAGTTGCAGTTCTGGACACCAAGTATGATAGGCAAAATTGCTAGCATGGTAGGGAGACCAGTCTATATAGATAAGCTCACAGCATCAAGAGAGAGACTAGCATATGCTAGGGTGTTTGTTGAACTACAAACAGGACAGCAATTGGTGAACAGTGTCACGCTGAAGGGGCCTGATGGGATATATTATGAGCAAAAGATCAGCTATGAGAAGAAACCACAACAATGCTTCAAATGTTTTAATTTTGGGCATCATGCCAAAGACTGTCAGGGTGAGAAGAAAGTATGGAAGGAGAAACAACATATGGATCATGAAGAAGGAAATGAAGAGCAGAAAATAAATATTGGAGAAAAAACTGTGAAAGAAAGCAAGAATCGGGAGGAAGGGACAGAGGAAACAGGGAAGAAAGAGCAGGAGAAAGACCAGGAAATGAGGACTCCAGGAAATCATAGTAAAAACAAGGACATATACAATATGGAAAAAGATTCAGGAAGTGGCAGGGATGATAAAGAGAGAACACCACTGAAACTACATGAAAGTGGGGAAGAGAGTAGTAAGGTTACTTCTATAAAGAATTCGAAGATGGGAGATTTGACAGTGGTTCTTGTTACTGGTAAGGAAAAGGATAAGGAAAAGCAATTAGAGGGCACCCAGAACAAGAACAAGCAGACTGTATCACAACAGGAGGAAGAATGGCATGATGTAAACTATAATAGAAAATCCACCAGAAATCAAGCCAAGGATATGAATGGAAAGGCACAAGTAGGGGCTAATAAGGAGAGAAGAGGAAGACAAGGGGTATACCCCAATGGATGACACAATAATTGGAACATGGAACTTAAGGGGGTTGAACGACCCCCTTAAGCAAGGAGCTATGGCCCAGTTTCTTGCCCAGAATAAATGTAGCATAGGGGCCATCCTAGAGACCAGATTAAAGAATAAGAATTTTGAGAAAATAAAAAGGAAGCTTCAGAATAAATGGGAGACAAGCAGCAACATCAACTTAGGTAAGAACTGTAGAATTCTCTTTGTGTGGAGAAAGGGGAATGTGAACCTGAGAGTAGAAGATAGGGGGGGCCAATTCATGCACTGCTCAGTGGAAACACAGGATAAGAAGTGGAGGGGTCAGCTGACCTTTGTATAGGCTCATAATAAACCAGATCAGAGGAAAGGGATGTGGAAGAAGATTAAAGAGATTGCACAAAGACTCCAAGGTCCCTGGCTAGTTGCAGGGGACTTCAACATTGTCCTCAATTAGGAGGAGAAGTGGAATGAAGAGGAGCAGCAAATTAAAGTGGTGGAAGAGCTAAATGAGGTAATAGAAGAGGTTGGGCTACAGGACCATACATATGTGGGGCCAATCTTCACTTGGACCAATTCTCACACCTACTGCAAACTGGATAGGGTGTTAGTAAACCAAGAGTGGCACAATAGAACCAAAGACTCCACAGTGCAGTTTTTGCCATCAGGGGTATCTGATCACTCTCCAAGCATGACAAGACTATTCAACACAAACCAGAAAGTGAAGATTCCTTTTAGGTTCAAGAATATATGGGTTGCTGATGAGAACTTTAAGAACTTAGTGACAAGGGAGTGGGAAGGCCAAATCAGAGGTTGTAAGATGTTCCAGTTGCTTACCAGACTCAGGAGATTAAAAGATAAGATGAAGGAGTTGAATGTGAGGAAATACCAGAATCTGGAAAGTCAAGTTCAAGATAAACAAAGGGAATTAATGGAAATCCAGGAAAGGCAGATGAGGAACCCAATAGAGTAGATGATTAGAGAGAGCACCCAAAGAAAGAGAGATGAATATATGGAACTGCAGCTAACTTTAAACAAATAGCTTCAACAGCAAGCTAAGGTGGAATGGATTGAGGAGGGTGATGCATGCAGCAGAAGATTTTTCCAACACATCAAGGCTAGAAGAAAGCAGAACAGTATCCTTCTTTTAACTAAACGAGATGGCACAACACAAAATTCTAGAAATGACATTACTAAGCATATATTAGAATTTTACTTTGAGCTTTTTGGTAAGGAAAAACAGGTAGAACCAGTGAAGCATGAATTGTTCAAGGAATGACCTACAATAACTGAGGAGATGAATGAACCTCTGAAGAAACCAATCACAAAAGAGGAGGTCAGATTAGCCATCTTTAGCATGAATGACCATAAAAGCCCAGGACCTGATGGATGGAATGCATGCTTTTTCAAAAGAAGCTGGAATGTAACAGGTAACTTGGTCTATGATGCCATAAAAGAGGTACAATCTTCAGGTAAAATTATGAAAGAGATTAACTCTACCTTAGTATGTTTGATTCCAAAGAAGAACAATGCTTTTACTATTTCTGATTACAGGCCTATTGCTTGCTGTAATATCATCTATAAAATCCTTACTAAGGTTATAGCAAATAGAATAAAGAATATCCTGCCTGATATCATTAATAACTGTCAGAATGCTTTTGTAGCAGGTAGAGATATGTTTCATAATGTGTTTATAGCCCAGGAGATAGTTAGAGGGTACAATAGAGGAAATGTTTCTCCTAGATGCATGTTGAATATTGATTTGAGAAAGGCATATGACACCATAAATTGGAGTTTCTTGAAAGAAGCATTAACTGGATTTGGTTTTGATGCAGGTTTAGTTCATCTTATAATGCTTTGTGTTACAACAACAAGGTTTTCCTTTAGTATCAATGGGGGATTAGAAGGAAACATGCCTGGAAAACAGGGATTGAGACAAGGGGACCCAATGTCTCCTTATCTCTTTGTCATTTGTATGGAATACTTTTCCAGATTGATAAAGAAAAATGTGAAGGAGCAAAAAGGATTTAAGTTTCACCCTAAGACAACTAGAATTAATCTTACACATATATGCTTTGCTAATGATCTACTGTTGTTTTGTAGGGGAGACAGGAAATCCATGGAAACCCTAAGAAACACAATGGAGCAGTTCTCACAACAGTCAGGATTAGAAATAAATAGCAGTAAAAGTACAATTTTCCTAGCAGGGGTACAAGAAGAGGAGAAGAGAAGCTTGATGGACATCTGGAAGTTCCCTCAGGGCCAGTTCCCAGTAAGGTATATAGGGATTCCACTGAGTCCTAGAAAGCTGAAAAACAAGGAATATGAGGAAATGATAAAGAAGATAACTAGTAGAATCATGAGCTGGAGCACAGGTAGCCTAAGTTGTGCTGGTAGGTTGCAATTAGTGAAGTCAGTGCTTAGAGCTATTTAGAAATTTTGGTGTTATATCTTTCCCATACTTGCTGGAGTGATTAAACAAATTGAAGGGTTGTGTAGAAACTTCATGTGGTCAGGCAGAGAACAGGGAAAGAAGTCCTTAGTTGCATGGGAAAGAGTATGCCAAGAGCATGAGAATGGTGGATTGCAAATTAAGGAGATACTGGGATGGAACAAAGCCCTCTTGAGCTCACAAGTGATCCACATCACCCAAGTACAGACAAGACCAACTATTTGGAACATGTGGGTGAAAGCCTATAAACTAAAGGAGGAAGATATTTGGAGTATTCAAGTGAAGACAGGAGACTCTCCATGGTGGAGGACACTCTTAAAGATCAGGGATGAGATGAGAAGAAAACTTCCACAGATGCAGAGAATGGAATGGGAGAAGACACCACTAAACAAGGTAACTCAACTGTGTTATCAAGTTTTCCATGCAAATAGTAATAAAGTAAAGTGGGGTGATCAGGTTTGGAACACATTTTCCACTCCTAGAGTGCCATTTCTCAACTGGCTGGTGATGCAAAAAGGTATAGCTACTAAAGTGAAACTTGCTAAATTCAATATTGTGACTGACAAATTTTGCAGCTTGTGTAGTAAGGAAGAAGAAACTACTGAGCATTTGTTTTTCAAGTTCTCAAAAGTAGAGTTAGTATTAGTTAGAATGATGGGAGCAGTGGGGATGCAAATTAAGGAGAGGTATATCAATGAATGGATCAACATGTTTTATAGATCTAACAAAAAGAATAAAATGGTTTACCAGGTTAAGGCAGCAATGCTAGGGCACATCATTGCAGGAATCTGGAGATGGAGGAACCAACTAATTTTTGAACAGAAGAATATCCCTGAACCAACAATCTGTAAGGACATTGCCTATGACTTGATGATAAGAATCAGATACAAAACAGGTAATAGATCTAACAGATTCATTAAAAGTGTATTCGATAAACTGGATAGAGTTCTGAGCAAGGATTAGTAGTAGTCTAGTTGTATTGGCATATGGGTATTATGTTTGATCTTAGCAGATAGCCAGAGGAGGAACAGGACAAATGGAAAGCTGGACACTGGTCTCAATGGATGCTGGTTTTCCCTCTACAGGTAGATCTCTTGACTGTCATTCCCCTGAAAGAGTGAAGATCAGTACTGGAGCAGCTGCCTAGGAGGCAACCATAATCTACTGGATAAACCTGGGTGAGTACAGTCACAGGCAATGCCCTGGAGCTGGAAAAATGAGAAAGGTTTATCTACAGACATGGTGGAGAGTTGTGTAGATATGGTAGGGCTTAGAAAGGGTCATAGTCCTAGACTAGAGCTGCTTTTCTTTCCCTTGCCAGGCAGTGTACTGATTATTATTAGAATGCTCTGAGTGTCTTAGTTGAGCTCAACTTGGAGTATGCCCCTCGTATGGTGTATGACACTCTTTCGGGTTTTAAATATTTACCTTTCGTGCAAAAAAAATAAAAAAATAAATATCCATACGTTGATTTTGAAAATTTTTTTTTGGGAGTAGTTGACTTTGATTCGTTCAACATTAATTTAAAGGCGATTTATTATTTTTGCCCATTAATTTATATAAACTTCAAGTTTTGCCCTTTTTTTTACCGGGCTTTTTTTTTTTGCCGGTTAGCTTAATATTTTTATTTAAATTTGCCCCGTGGGCTTCAATCTCAGCTTTTTTATAATATATTGATATAAATTATTTAAAAATAGTATCAATTCAAGTTTATTAAAAAGGGTTATTTAAAATGTTTACTAAATTTATATTTACTAATAAAAACAAAAAAAAATATTTATATTTACTAGTAAAAATTAAAAATAATTTTTTTTTACAAGAACAAATTTAAAATAAATTAATATGCTATATTTAATTTTATAATATATTATTCTAAATCATAAAAAAATAGTATCGATTCAAGTTTATTAAAAATGTTTATTTAAAATGCTTACTAAATTTATATTTAATAATAAAAACAAAAAAAAATATTTATATTTACTAGTAAAGATTTAAAATAATTTTTTTTACTAGTAAAAATTTAAAATAAATTAATATGCTATATTTAATTTTATTATATATTATTCTAAATTATAAAAAAATAGTATCAATTCAAGTTTATTAAAAAGATTTATTTAAAATGTTTACTAAATTTATATTTACTAATAAAAACGAAAAAAATATTTATATTTACTAGTAAAATTATGAATAAATTAATATGCAAAATTATATTTAATTTTATTATATATTATTCTAAATCATAAAAAATAGTATCAATTCCACTTTATTAAAAAGGTTTATCTTAAAAAAAACAAAAAAAAATAAATTAATCATCATCTTCATCACCACCACCACCACCACGATCTTCATCAGATCTATCACCGAACACCACCACAATCTTCTTCTTCTCCACCACCACCACCACCATCTCTCTCCCCCAATCGGTAGCAAGGGTTTTTCCTCAATCTTCGCCCAATCCGTCATAACTCAACTCGAAATGGTTGTGGGTGGTGTGGCAGAAGTGGCGAAGATGGTGACGTGCAATGGTAGTGATGCAACAGTGGTGGTTCGCGATAGAGAAGTTGCAAGGCCATAGCAAGATCGTCAAAAGCAAAATCCATCCTAGAAATAGGATTCGACGACAACAGCGAACTCGTCTTTGGAGAAAAAATCGCATTCGAATTTGAGAAGGAGGATGGGAGCGGTGGAGGAGAGGGGCGGTGGTGGGGAAAAGCTGTTATAAATTTACTTTAAATTTTTACTAGTACAAAAAAATATTTTAAATTTTTACTAGTAAATATAAATAATTTTTTAGTTTTTATTATTAAATAAAAATTTAGTAAATATTTTAAATAAAAATTTTTAATAAACTTGAATTGATACTATTTTTTTATAATTTAGATCAATATATAATAAAATGAAATATAATTTTGCATATTAATTTATTTTAAATTTTTACTAGTAAATATAAATATTTTTTGGTTTTTATTAGTAAATATAAATTTAGTAAGCATTTTAAATAAACATTTTTAATAAACTTAAATTGATACTATTTTTTATAATTTATATCAAAATATAATAAAAAAAAAAGCCCAGGTTGCAGCCCACACGCAAATTTAAAATAAAAAAAATTAAATTAACGGACAAAAAGAAAGCCCGGTAAAAAAAAGACAAAACTTGAAATTTATATAAATTAATGAGCAAAAATAATAAATCACCCTTAATTTAAAGAGTTTTTTTTCAAATGATATGGTAATAAATCAAAGTAAAAAAGTAAAACACCAATAAATTTTTAAAATATAAAACAATTGATATATGCATTCCATTCTTTTAATTTGTCCATAGTACTTGCAGAAAAAGAAGATGCTCCTGGATGGAATTATTTGACGAAATTCGTTTTATTTTCAAGGTAATTCATACCTAAAACTTAAGTAAATCACATATTCAAACTTGCATGCATTTATTTACACTATAGTAATATTTTGATATGAAAAACTTGCCGAAAAGCTGAAATATATGTTTTGATTTTTAAGAACTAATTCGAGAATATTACAAGAGCAAATATAAAGTTAATTTAGGAGAGTTGATGAGTTGTTACTCGTTCTGCCTATTTATCTCATGCATAGAAAAGGAATTACCAATCAAATTTATTGTATGGCGATATTTTTGTTATTAGGGGAGGAGATAATCAAGAAAGATAAATTAGGTAGTAAATTCACAAATGATAAAATAATAAGTAATACAAAAATTGCAGTGGATTTAGGGATTTTGATCTAGATATATCAGCTCCCCATATTTAAGGTTTCAACAACACCAACAACAATATTAGTTATAATATCCTCAGCACGAGCTAGCTTATTATATATAAATATATTTATGGCTCCTTGATTAATCAATTACAACAAGTGGTAGAGGAAAAAAGCCTCAGCGTTGCTGTCACTGCTGTAGAGGCATGGGTGTTGAGATTGATAACCTTGTTCCTCGACATATCTTCGAGCTTGAGTCACCAGTTCCTTATTGTCAACAAAGCCATAACGGCACCTTGTGAGCACAGTGAGCACTGCAGTGGTGAAAACACCGTGGGGTTTACCGTAAAACGTTCCCTCTCCAGACGACTCATTTGGTTGGCATCCGCTCAGGAGAATCCCTTGGTCTGCCCGCAACGGCCGCCCGTGACTGCTGCGAAATACTAAACTGGCTTCTGAACCAAATCTTCGAACGAATTGCGTCGGAGTCTGTAGTGAAAGTTGCTGCAGAACAACTTCAAATGGTATCCTCCTAGGTCGCTCAACAGCCTGAAAAACTCGATTCCTTTGGGGATGGTGGGGACCAATCTGCTCCTGTTCCTTATCGATTAAACCCCCACTGTGGCACGAGTCTGACATGATGATGAATCGTACTCCTCTTGGGGCTCCATTAAGGATCTCTCGGAAGTCCATTGCTAATTAATTGAAAACATCGAAAATCATAAACCGGACAACAATCAATTATATATATTGGTAGTTCATATACTTACAAGTGATGAGATTGAAATCAGATGTGACGATAGCTTGTTCATCTCTACCGGTTGATGAATGGTGTCGCGGAACTGTTGTTCCGTGTCCTGCGAAGTAAAGGAAAACCACATCGTTGTATCGGGCAATAGATAAGAACCGGTTCAACACCGCCTTTATGTTGTTAGCAGTCGGGGAAATGCTCTGACTGGTTGGGCTGTCAGTCACCAACTGAATGTTGTTGCGATGGAATTTGAACGTCCTTACTAGTACCTCATACATACTGTTTGCATCGTTGATGCATCCTCGAAGCTCAGAACTAGTGTACTGGTAGTTGCATCCCACCACAAGAGCATACTTGTTCCACAGGTTTTCCATATATATGTACCTCTGTATAAAAATATATATATATATAAACTTCTATTGGTGAGTTGGTCCGAGAGGAAATGCATTTGCGGCTATTTATACTGATGAAAAGCTCTACATATATGCAATGATTCATTATAATAATTAATTAAATATAGGCTCACGATAACAATATATATTACAATTTGTTGACTACCACTACAGCTAGCCCGGCCACTTTTATCATGCAATATATATAATTAGGGTTTAAAGCAACTTGGAAACTTGTCGGAAAATCCAAATTATTAAATTAAGATGTTAAGAAACCGATAGGTAATTGTTCCCCGGTTATGATTGAAGTACGAGGTATACTACTTTAATTAACATTATAGTATGATATAATTGCCAACGGTAATTAAGATCTGCATACGACGTTATTACTGCCTCGCCATCGAATGATGAAGGTAACTTTTACGAAATTTTCTGGTCAACAAAAGCACCGCTGAAAATGATGATTCATGGCTGGAAAACAATTTTAAATCGAACTTCTACTAAAGACAACCTTTTCAAAAGAGGGATTGTGAATTTTGGGGATGCAAATTGTGCATTTTGTGGATGTGGAACGGAAGACAATAATCATTTGTTCTTTCATTGCGATGTGACGTACAAGGTGTGGATGAGTTGTTACAATTGGTTTGGAGTCTATTCAGCTTTGCCGAGTAATATCAAAGATCACTTCCTCCAACATAGATCTCTCTACCCTTTCAAGAATGGCAAAAACGAGTGGAGAATACTTTGGTTCGTGATTCTATGGACGCTTTGGACAAGTCGAAATAGAGCGATTTTCAGAGGTGATCGCCCCGAAATCGCAGATATTTTGAATCTTATTAAAATTAGATCTTGGTGTTGCGTTAAATCAAGAAGGGAGGACTTTTGTTATTCTTTTCTGGATTGGAGCAACTCCCCTAGAGTTTGTCTTGGATCTTAATTTTCATCTCCTCTAACAGGAGTATATCTTGTACTCTTTTGTTTTTCATTCTATGCAATAAAAATCTCTTGCCGACCAAAAAAAAAAAAAAAAAATTGCCAACGCGCACTTGACTAGTTATCAATGATCATCGATCATAATTAAGAAGCGAGGTTCAGTGCTCCTATAAGCACTCTAAACTTTTTGAGTTTTCAATCTCAATACAAATTAATCTAAAGACCGGCCACTTGCAAATCATATATTGCACATAGTCTCACTTTTATATATATATATATATATATATATATATATATATATATATATATATATGTGTGTGTGTGTGTGTGTGTGTGTGTGTGTGTGTGTGTGTGTATACATACATTAGCGACGTAATACCGTGCCTTAATTGCAAGTTGTTTCAACAAAAATAAAAATAAAAAACAACTAAAGCAGGTCAAGTCTTTAATTATAAAGAATGATATTTCTTCCAAGATATATGTATATTACTCATATGTCGTACATACGAAATTAATTTAGTTCTAGTTCACATGATGAAGGTTGTCATTGATGACAACTAATCTGCCATCATTAGCTAGTAAAACGTATATGTACTAAAACCTTATTTATTACTCATGTGTTCATATACTTGACTAAAAAAATAGTGAGCAATACTTTAACACGGGGCAATATAAACAAGTACCAAAGAATAAAGATCTAGAATGCTTGACGACTCAACTAATGTAAAATAAATAATGCTAATTTTGAACTGGTCCTGATCCATATATGGTATACTCATCAGTAAATTTACACAGTGGCAAATTGGTTGAAAATATTTATATAACTTTTGTAAAATTGCTAGAAATATAAATAAACATAAAATAAAGTTGTCAATTAAGTTACTCCCACTTACCAGCGGATATGATCAATGCCTTAATTAACTACTTAACGTTGATTTTCCCCCAAAAAATGAATGTAGAGGCAAGATGTAAGATTCTAATGTGGTTTACTTATTAGGTCAAGTTTGGACAAGGAATTTATAGATCATGATAAAAATATTTTAGTCCTCTAAGTTTTATGGACGATTTATTATTTTTGCCCATTAATTTATATAAACTTCAAGTTTTGCCCCTTTTTTTACCGGACATTTTTTTTGCCCGTTAACTTAATTTTTTTATTTTAAATTTGCCCTCTGGGCTTCAATCTAGCCTTTTTTATTATATATTAATCTAAATTATAAAAAAATAGTATCAATTCAAGTTTATTAAAAAGTTTATTTAAAAAGTTTACTAAATTTTTATTTACTAATAAAAACAGAAAAAATATTTATATTTACTAGTAAAAAGTAAAAATATTTTTTTAATCTAAAGGTATAATTTAAAATAAATTAATATGCTATATTTAATTTTATTATATATTATACTAAATCATAAAAAATAGTATCAATTCAAGTTTATTAAAAAGGTTTATTTAAAATATTTACTAAATTTTTATTAACTAATAAAAACTAAAAAATATTTATATTTACTAGTAAAAATTTAAAATAAATTAATATGCAAAATTATATTTAATTTTATTATATATTATTCTAAATCATAAAAAATAGTATCAATTCAAGTTTATTAAAAGGTTTATCCTAAAAAAAACAAAAAAAATAAATAAATTAATCATCATCTTCATCACCACCACCAGTCCCCCCCACCCCGCCGTCGCCGCTACCACCACCACGATCTGCATCAGATCCATCACCGAACGCCACCACAATCTTCTTCTCCACCACCACCACCACCCCCCTCTCTCTCCCCCGATCGCTACCAAGGATTTTTCCTCAATCTTCCCCCAGTCCGTCACATCCAACTCGAAATGGTTGTGGGTGGTGTGGCAGAGGTGGCGGAGATGGTCACGTGCGATGGTAGTGATGCAACAGCGGTGGTTCGCGATAGAGGAGTTGCGACAGTCATTCTTGGAGTTGCGGCGGCATAGCAAGATTGTTAAAAGCAAAATCCATCCTAGAAATCGGATTCGACGACAACGGCGAACTCATCTTTGAACAAGAAATCGCCTTCGAATTTGAGAAGGAGGATGGGAGCGGCGACGGAGGGGGGGGAGGAGAGGGGCGGTGGTGGGGGGTGGGGTACGGGTAGGGCTTTTATTTTTCTTTCTTTTTATTCTAAAAAAAGGTGTTATAAATTTCTTTTAAGTTTTTACTAGTAAAAAAAATATTAAATTTTTACTAGTAAATATAAATATTTTTTAGTTTTTATTAGTAAATAAAATTTAGTGAACATTTTAAATAAACTTGAATTGATAGTTTTTTTTATAATTTAGATCAATATATAATAAAATTAAATATAATTTTGCATATTAATTTATTTTCAATTTTTACTAGTAAATATAAATATTTTTTTTAGTTTTATTAGTAAATATAAATTTTGTAAACATTTTAAATAAACCTTTTTAATAAACTTGAATTGATACTATTTTTTATGATTTAGAATAATATATAATAAAATTAAATATAGCATATTAATTTATTTTAAGTTTTATCTTGTAAAAAGAATTTATTTTTAATTTTTACTAGTAAATATAAATATTTTTTTCGTTTTTATTAGTAAATAAAAATTTAGTAAACATTTTAAATAAACTTGAATTGATACTGTTTTTTTATAATTTAGATCAATATATAATAAAAAAAAAGCCCAGATTAAAGCCCACATGGCAAATTTAAAATAAATAAATTAAGTTAACGGGCAAAAAAAAACCCGATAAAAAAAAAGGCAAAACTTGAAATTTATATAAATCAATAGGCAAAAATAATAAATCGCCCAAATTTTATTTTTAGCCAATCAATATGTATTATGTCCAATTTACGTTCTCCACACCTGAATTAGACACAAGTTTGAAATCTCGTGATCTTTATCGAAACTCGGTTAATGCTCTGATGTGACATGTTTACAAGTTTTGTCCAATAACAATGAAAATACATCCATCCAGACTCTATGTGCACAAATAAGCACTTCTTTCTCATTCCCCTCCACATACGTGCAAAGTCATTTCTTAATTTTCTAATTGTTGTTAAATATTTAGAACGCAAATCTCTCCATAAATAACCTGAATCAGGTCGGGTTCAAGTACACTAACAACACAACTTTACTCAAATACAAGGGGAACGAGTGACGTCGAAGAAGTATCATACCACCAATTTACAATATGGCTTATTCGACTTGCTATTTGCATACTAATCTCAGCGGTCGTGATGTTTCCAATCAGTAGTGCTTATAGAACCAAGTTATAGTACTTACATAGCTCGACCACGGAAGAATTACACAAACTACCTTTGAGGTATGAGATAATTACATACACACTCCCTCACGTTTGAGAAATTACACAAACACTACTTGTGTGAAAGAGGAGTTCAGGAGAGTTGCACACCATAAAAGAAAAAAATACTTACTTAGATATTTTTGTTTGGGCAAAATTTATTTTATGCCCGTTATAATATATACGAAAGTTGTTTTTCGATCTATAAAAAATCAGGTTGTAGAAAATTCATTAACTTTTAAAAATCGACAATTGGAGCTCAACTATGTTACCGCACAAGTTTATTTCACTTGGTTTAGGAATTGCTTTCGTTTCCTGTTTGATTTGGTGTATTGTTGCCTGCTGGCTTGGTAACCTGACGAAACACTATTTGGTGCATTGTCGTCTGCTAGCTTGGCAAGCTGAAGAAACACTCCACATCATGTTGGTTCTGGGCTACGCTGGAACCAGTTTTGTCCTTTGTACACATGTACTCCAAGACACATGGTGACTGGTGAGGGGACAGATAGATCTTTAATGATTTCGGACTGGACTAGGGTTAACCCAAACTGCCTACGTATCATCTTGAGAGGATCAAGCCAAACGTAGTTCATTTATCTATTATGGTGACCGAGCACTGATCGGGCTATGTGATTCACTTGTTTCTGCATTGCATGGCTTCACGGTTTTGACTATATCTCCTTGTAGGAAGGTACAAACCTTGATCTGCTTCTTGATACGCAAAGTAGACTCCCTCTTCTTTCCAAGTATATAAGGCACATGTCAGGGAGACGTGTCGAATATCCTCTATATCGAATACTATGTTTGGTATTCTGCATGTCGGGTATTTCTGTGAGGCTTCACGATATTGGCATACCTCGATGTACGTATATCGAGAGCTCGATCCGCTTCTTCCTATAGAATTGTATCTCGAATATCTTTGATTAAATATAAGGTACACATCGAATGGACATGTCGAACATTCCCCATGTCGAATACAATGTCAAGTCTTCTGCATGTCGAAGGTGACATGTCGAAAATGGCATTCGATATCGCATGTAGGGGTGGAATATCGAATATATTGGATATCTGAGTTGTGGGGGTGCTCCCTTGATGTTCTCTCTCCACTTTATGGCCAAATGGATAGGTGTTTATAGGAAAAAGGGCCAGGGTATGTCGAAAATAGCACTCGATATGTGCATATCGAATATTGGTGATCCTTACAACCGAGACATACGTGGCTTTCCAATTACATATCATAGGATGCCTAGTTCGTTATAATATTGGTGATCTTTGCAATTGTGGCATCCACATGACATGACACGTATTGTTACTATATTATGTAGTATCACTGTTTATTTGTTGCTTGCTTTTTTGTTTGTAGTTGTCAAAAAACTTTGTTGCAATTCAGTCGATATATTTGATTGTACTTCAATTATGTATAGGAAAATAGAAAGACTTGTTTTGCTGTATTTTTAGTGTATGTTATCTTATTTGTCGTATGGAGAGTAATAACAGACTCTACTTTTTATTGTATTTCTTAAACTTAAATGATATATTTCAATTGATTCAAAAAAAATGATATGTTTCAATATTTTCTTATATTATTCATCGCCAATTAAAGAAAGAGACAAGTACAACTATATTTTTTGGTGTAATTATAGATACCATCCGGCTAGTTTGGAAAATTACAGTCACCTCATCTCCAACTCAAGAGATAAAATGAACTTCCAATCTTGTCCTGATCAATTAATTTAAGGGATGTAGCATTTGTTTTTGAGAGGTTAGTAATAAATTTAAAAAAAAAAATTAAAACTAACATTTAAACAATTTTATCCATTTATATAATGATATTACTTATTTTGTGAGTTTTTAAAAGGAATGTCATTAACAAAACGTGTATGATATATTACATTATTTTTAAAACAAATATTGGTTTGAACTTACGATTGCAGCAAGAAGTGCCTTAATGATGAAAAAAACAACTTTGTGTTCATATATTACAAGTGGGTTATTTAATTAATAATATATTTTTCAAATGTAGTACAAAGAAACAATTTAATAATTAACTTACAACCTATGATGCACGGATATTCCAAAAATATGGTCGGTCAGTGTCGGATACGTATCGGATATCGATACTCTCCGGATACGCCACGTGGCGTATCCTACATTAAAAATAACTAAAAAAGACGGATACACGTATCGGATACCCTGTGAAGCGTATCCGAGGAGTATCCGATACGTATCAGCAATTTATAAGAGTAGCGTGGTAGTTTTCTTAAACTATAAAAGGCCCAACAAGAACCAACTTGCAATATCTTTTCAGAAAATTAAAATATAAAATCGTGAAAACCCTCTATTTCAAACCAAAAAAAAAAAAAAACACACAAAGCTTTGATATCCTTCAAAATAGTATGTGACTAATGATTATGCAAGTGATTATATATAATGTTATTTGATATTTTTATTTAAATTATATCCTTATATATAATTATTAATATTAAATATTTGACGTATCGCATACGTATCGTATCTTATAAATTTTAAAAAAATCGTATCCACATATCCGTATTCGGCGAATACCTATACTCGTATCTGTATCCGTGCAACCCTGCTTACAACCCAAAACGTTGAGCCTTAAATACTTGTTGTGCAAAAAATTTACAATCATTTAAAGTATGGATTATTTAAATTATAAAAGTTCATTAAATAACTAAATAAAAATATTTTATTATCATAAGTTTGTAAATTAAAATCTTGCCAAATTTGTTACATAGTCCTTTATTTAACATAAAATTTAAATCCACTAACACATAAGTTGAGCAAGGCTAAAATTGAAAGTTCAATTATATTTATTAGAAAGGATGTGATTGTAATTTTCAAACTAGAATAGGTACTTGTAATTACACCAATCACCAGAGGGTAACTTTTACAGAAATAACTACTTCTTTACAAAAATACCCTAGTCAATTATAGGGGGGGGGGGGGGGACATCAAACTATTCATCAAATAGTTTATTAAAGTTTCTTGAAAGGATTAGGAAAAATTATTAGTTGCATCCGTGGTATTGTCATGTGGTGCAACCAACGATCCAGATTAAATAAAGAATTAAGCCGTGTATTGGTAGTGGTTGCACCACGTGAGCATTACAACGAATGCAACAAATAATTCCTCAAGGATTAGCCAACATTCGTACAAACTCCAACCTAATAAATCCGCAAAAATAAAAAAGGTAATTGCAGAAAAGAGAAAAGAAAACCGATTAAAAAGGACTAAACAAAAAAAAATTACTTGGAATCCTGAACAAATTCGATTGTTTTATAAGAACTGCCTAACTGGATCGCCATGAGAATCGATTAAATAGACAATAAAGGCCCTAGAATTTATCCCTTTTTACAATCAAGCCCCATATTCTTATGCATGCCATCTGATAGCTAATGTTGGAAGAAAAATAGGTGTCTTTCTGAACTCACCGGCCCAAAAGCAAGTATATACCGAAGGCTATTAATTATTTAAGAATAAGAATAATATCATATATTTGTGCAAACAATTAAATAATTGGACATGCCATATTACTTGATGATATCCTTCCCGTAATCTTGTGGACCTGGATTTCTTCAAACATGAATTAGTGTACGTACGACTAGCTAAATACTTATTTTTCCTTTTAATTTCTTCAAGCATGAATTTGTAAATTTGATCGTCAAATATGCAAGTTGCCTTTTGTCCTGTGATTACATGAATGGGATGACAGTTAAAAACAATTCCACTCAAACCTGATCAACTATTACTATAAAGCCAAAAACAAGACTTACACATCAGAACTATATAAGATGTCATCGAATGTACTTCTGAAAGCTAAAAATTGAAAATAGGCTCTCATGCATGCACAGACAAAATATTCATAGACAAATCATTACAACAAACCTCATTCTTGTGCCAGCCATCACCAACCCCTCCCTTACACCACCGTAAACCTGTCACATAACTGGACAAAGAACCAACCCATACTCAGCTACAACTAATGATTTCAGGCAAAGCAAACAATACGCAAAGTTTGATCAACAATGCCAAGCCCTTTCCTAATTTGATTACTTTTAATAGAGACAAGACGCGTCTCCGGATATCCTCCCTCATTTGCTCTCACCATCAACACTTCCCATGTCGTTTTTCTCTCTCTGTCTCCTTTAAATTCCCATCCCACAACTTGGCTTCAAAAATCGTTCGTTCTCTACCCAGATCTCCGTTTTTCCTAGGTGAACTGTTGTAGGCGGAAGGGGAGCGGTAGTGATCTTGAATCACTAACTTGAACTGTTCAAGGACCGCATGGATTCCTTCTGAAACCTTGCATTGCATTTCCTGAATCTCTTAGGAAGTTGGTGTTACGAACTGTAAATTTGATTGGGATGATTTCAAGACAAATGTGGGTTCGTAGTTGTAGCAGCGGACCGGCGATGCATCGTGGAGAAATTCATTTGTCTGAAGCATTTGCTAATAGTGCACAGCAGAAAGTAACCATTTCCCACTCTGGACGAAATCCCATATGGTATTGGTGAAACGTTTCAATCGATAGAACTCTTGCATTGTGAAAGTTCTGTTATTGCCTCCGCGGAAGAAATGGTAGAGGAATAACTGAGCCTCCGTAGCGATGGTCTTCGTCAAACAGTTCAATAGGTTGGTTTGGGATTTGATTGAGAATCCGGAAACTTCTGTACTGAATAAGCTGAACGCTGCTTTGAGACAAGTTTGTTTAACTTGGTTTAAGTATTGTTGATGTTTGTTCCTTACATGCACGGTCCTTCGCTTTTACATGTAAAGTGCCGAGCATCTCTTTAATTTGTTTCCATCTACCTGGGCAAAATGCTCTTTAAACTTCTGTCTCCTTTTTGTTGAAAATGTATGTAATTAAGATAACATGTATATAATATGCAAGTTGCATTTTTCTTCTTCGTCAATTATATTTTTTCTTATGTTCACGTTGTGTATAAATTTCTATTTATTGTGAATGCTACTCACCAGCACTTAAGGACTCAAATTCATGTGATTAAGCTGCAAGTAGTACTAAACAAGTAGTTTCTGACTTGTGAAAGATACTGGCTATCAACCAACTTTGAATCCTTGTAATTTCGCGGCAATTAAGTCATCAATCATAAATAAACAAGTATCATATAATACTAATGATAACCACTAGGCCTAAACAAATGCTTAAACCTTGTTTATATATTGATGATTAAAGTCTACTTAGCAAGTCTACATTGGCACACGGTGAGAAATCCCTTCTCTATCTTTCAATTTGCATTACAAGTTCGTATATCCTTGTTGATATACTTGTCTTCACTTTACAGATTACTCGAAGATGGCGGCAGCGTACGCAGCTCTAGTTTCTCTTAAGCATATCATTGAGCAAATCACGGAGCACCATCCTCGTAAGCCGTTTCTTCTTGATAAACAAAAGAGACAGCTCGAGTCACTCCAGAAAAAGGTTAGTTTCTTGCAAGATTTTCTTGAAGCTGTTTATTCCTCAGAAGGTAGTGATACTGAACAAGAAGGTTTGGAGAGTCGAATTGCGGAGGTAGCCTATGCTGCAGAAGATATCATAGAATCATATGTAGTGGATATAATTCTTCCCCAAGCTCCAAATAAACAATCAAAACACAATAATAAAGGAGCAAAAATAGAAGTCATAAGTCAGGGGAAAAACGCATCCAACCTGTTTTTACATGGTCTGCAAAAGATAATAGAAAGCATAGATTCTATGAAGAAGGAGGTGACGGTGGTTAAAGAAAAAAAAAGAGTTGAAGATCTGAAGGCAAGCAATCTAATGCATGTTGTTCTATCAAGACATCCTAACATGGGGAAGGATATTAAGGTGGAGTACTACGGAAAAGACTTGGAGCAAATCATGGATAAACTTACTGGACAATCATCTAATCTCCAGATTATTCCGATTGTTGGAATGGGAGGTATAGGTAAGACTACACTAGCTAGAAGTATTTTTGAAAATAAACTTGTTGTGGAATGGTTTCCTTTCCGTGCTTGGATTACGGTATCTCAAGAATATAATTTGAAAGAAATATTCTTTGGCCTTTTTCATCAATTTGGGTTATCTACTGATGAACAAGGAGTTTCTGAATATCATCAACTAGGAGAAAGATTACACAAGCATTTATCAGGTAGGAAGTATTTGATAATAATAGATGATATGTGGAGTGATGATGCATGGGAAAAGTTAAAGGTGTTCCTTCCAAATTACAACAACGGAAGTCGAGTCATAATAACTACAAGATTATTGAATGTGGCTGATACTTCTGACCCTTCCTACCTTTACAAGATGAAACTTTTAGATGAAAACAAAAGTTGGAGTCTGTTATGCACAAAGGTGTTTGGCCATGATGGTAACTGTCCTCTGGAACTAGAGGAAATTGGGAAGGACATTGCGAAAAATTGTAAAGGGCTTCCTTTATCTATTGCAGTGATCGGAGGGCTTCTCGCGAAGTCTGAGAGGACAAAAAAGTATTGGGAGTACGTTGCCAAAGATATAAACCAAATTGTAAACTCAGAGGAAAATGGCCGTTGGTTAAACATATTATATTTGAGTTATAGCCAATTGCCTATTCACTTGAAACCGTGTTTTCTTTATATGGGTTCTTTTAAAGAAGACTATGATATCCGTATCTCTGAACTTATCAAACTATGGGTTGCTGAGGGATTCCTAAAGACATGTAAAGGCAAAAGCTTGGAAGAAGTTGCCGAAGACTACCTGAATGATCTTATTGACAGAAATCTTGTTTTTGTTCGTGATTGGGGGTCCATTGGAAAAATGAAAACATGTGGTATTCATGATCTTCTAAGGGACTTATGCTTGAAGGAAGCGCATAAAAAAAGGTTCTTTTGTATCATCAAGAAGAATGCACAATCTGTAGATAACGAGCGTCGCATAATATTTCATAAAGGAGAATGGGATTCTGGGTCGAACAAAAGAATTAATTTTGCCTTGTATGCTGAACCATTTATTCGTTCTTTGTCATGTGATTTTGATGAGTGGAGTTTATCATCTAAAATTGTACAGAATCTCAGATTGATCCGGGTATTATCTGTGGCTAAAAGTTCCAGCTTTGAAAACATTATCTACCCAGTAAACTTGAGATACCTTAGATCTGATTTTAGTTTTAGAGGTACCGCGTCCGAGCGTCTTCCTCCAATGATATGTCAACTATGGTATTTGCAGACATTAATTATTATAGCAGGTTCCCTTGTGGTTGCACCCTATGAAATCTGGGAAATGCCACGGCTCAGGCATATAGTTGTTTATCCTTCCATCGAGATATCTGATACTTTGCGTGGTGGAGTCAATGTGCAAGATGGCTGTGTATTGAGAAACCTACAGACACTCAAGAGGGCACACAATTTGAAGTTTACGGAGGAGGTCATTGCGAGAATTCCCAACATCAAGAAATTATCTGTACAGTGTTTCACGTGGTCAATCCCAAATAACAACAATCTTCACAACCTAGACCGCCTACGTTATGTCCAATCACTAACTTTAAGATTTGTTACAAACACGGATTTCTTAGAAAACCTCGCATTCCCGCAATCTCTCAAGAAGCTCTCGCTAACCGATTGTGTATTTGATTGGGATAGTCTTACAACAAAGGTTGGTTCGTTGCCCAATCTTGAAAAGCTCAAGCTGGAATATTGTGAGGTAGGAGCCGAGTGGAACACAGTTGATGGGAAATTCCTTCATTTGAAATTCTTGCAAATTAAAGAGAGAGAATCATATCTGGTATACTGGACATCAGAGAGTAGCCATTTCCCAGTCCTTCAACACATTGTTCTAATTGGTGTGCAAGAGCTGAAGGAGATTCCTTCCGCTATTGGGGACACGCTTCAATCAATCAAGTTGCGTCTTTGTGGAAGTTCGGTTGAGGCCTCGGCAAAACAAATAGTAGAGGAACAAGAGAGCCTTGGTAATGAGTATCTTCGTCTAAATTAATGAATATCGACGGTATGGAAACTTTTAGCTAGAATTACAAAACAAACGAGATTATTTCATCGGCCTCAACTCCGTTTTTTTTTTTGCTGACCCTCGTTTTTTTTTTTGGACTTTCAAGGTAATCGAATGGTACTAATATGGAGGCATCGGGCAGAAGGAAAAAATGATTGGACACATCTGTATGTATTGGAGCTCAACTCTGTTACCACACACGTTTATTCTACTTGGTTTAGGAATTATTTGCTGATTGCTTTTTTGCATGACTGTACTTTAATTCTGTATAGGGAAATAAACAGACTCGTTTTGCTTTACTTTTATTGTTGTATGCATAGCAATGATAGAGCATTAGTTCACATTGTATTGTATTTCTTAATGTCACAATCACAGCTGGACTAAATTCTCTCTATGAGTTTTGGGTCTATCAACTGATCAGAGCACTGTCTTTCTAAAACAACCACTTCTTCATCAAGAAAAATAGTTTATGAAAGTTTCTTAAAAGTATTATCCAGCATTATCGTACCAATTTCACCCTAATAAATAAGCAAAAAACAAAAAAGGTAATTGCAGAAAAGAAAAAGAAAAAGAAAAATGATTAAAAAGGACAAAACAAATTACTTTGAGTCCTGAACAAATTCGATTGTTTTATAAGAACTACCTAACTGGATCGTCATGAGAATCGATTAAATAGACAATGAAGGCCCTAGGACTTATCACTTTTTACAATCAAGACCACATAGTTTTACTTATGCCATCTGATAGCTCTTTTATGCCAAAATAAATTTATAGTTGAAAGAAGTTTGTCGTTTCCAAGTATCGAATAATTGAAAGAAAAAAAAAAGATGTAACTGTTTACGAGTTTCTCCTTAGCGTGAGAGTTAGGTCCTCTTGTGTGAGAGCAGAGTGTGTTTGTCCGGTAAGGCCTTTGTCGACTCATCGTGGCAGCACATCACCGGCGATTGGGGTTGTTCTATCTGCTTGTCTCTCTCTTCGTCTTAGGTGGTGAGGCATTTCATTAGGGCTAGGGTTTTTTTCGCTCTTTCTTGTTTTTTCTGCAGGAGATTTTGTGCTTTCTTTTCGCTCTTTTGTTTCTTTCTTTTTTGTTTAATCTTGCTTGTCTAGTAGGTTTTGCGTGTAGGATTGATTCTTCGATTTTTCACGATGGTTGAATTGACTGCTCGTGTAACTCCTTCATTTCCTCATAACAACGTCTGCATGGATCGGGAAATTGAGAAGTTGCGTGATAAACTCAATATGGCAGAAGAGGAACTTGGGGGGATTACGATCTCAGAATCATCATGGAAGGCTCAGAATACGGCGACTGGTTTACTGTTGGTGGGAGGCTGATTACAACAAGGGGGGTTCAATTTTAATGCGTTCAACGCCACGCTGAAATATGTCATCAATGCACAGAAGGGGTTGGAGTTTCAGTGTATAGGAGACGGAGACAGATTCATCTTCAGTTCTTTCACTGTGTTAATAAGCAACGGGCTCTTGTAGGTTGTTCGTGGACGTTCGATAATCACATCCTTATTTTGAATGACATTGACGCCGAAGAGAACCATCTTCAAGTTAACTTGGACTACTGCAGTTTCCATGTTCTCTTTCATGACATTCTTATTGGTCGTCAAACTCCGGAGATTACGGGCTTATTGGGAACAAATTGGGATTTTTTGAGGTGCTTGATCAGAAGGAACCATGGGAAGCAACTATGCGTATATGGGTCTGTATTGACATCCGAAAGCCATTACTTTGATGTTTGAAAGCACAGAGCATACACGAAGCAGAGATGTTAGTTAGGTTTACATATGGATGCCTTCTGAATTTCTATTAACTTTGTGGAACGCTTGGGTACATCATGAAAGATTGCGCGAAGAAGTATGACATTGAGGGGGACATTGAGGATCTTTCGGACATACACTATGGCCCATGGTTGCGGGAGCCAAATTCATGTTCTGCAGAGAGTCGCCTTTACGGACAAGGAAACACAAACATAGACCATATGGTCAGTCAGGTAGGGAACGCGATGGACGTAGATGGGTCAATATTTGGGGAAGTGGTGGGGCACCAAAGAATAGGCTGATAGGACAATCTAAGGAGAATGGTTGGACTCGGGAGGATCTAGAAACACACTCTATTCAGACTTCTGCGACAAAGGAAAGACTTCCATCACCGGTTGACGACGATAAAGAGGTTGAACAACAGCTATGGACAGAAAGGGGTGTGGATAGTGAGGGGAATAAAGAGATAGGCTTGGTTTGTGTACCACCACGAGCGGCAATCATAAAGGACATATGGGTGCAGACAAAATCGAGTATGGAGGACTTGATGCAATTAGGTATTGTTGATCAAGATGGAGAGTCGGGGCTCTTGCAAACTTTGGTGAAGCGGGATATTCAAGAAAAAGAAGTTGTGAGTTCATTGCGTAAAGTTTGCATCCAGAATGATGTTTCACGTTCACCTAATCATGCACTGGATAGTAACACCAAAGAGGACGGGCCACGAAAGCGGAAGTGTTCGTTAGATACACATGAAATCCTGGGGGTAAAGAAACGGTTTTCAACAAGTTGTGACTCTAAGGCTGAAACGGTGGAGACTGCAGAGCAGTCCATTCGAGACCAATGAAAACCTTATCATGGAACACTTAGGGATTGAGGAACCCTTCGAGAGTTCAAGAATTGCGGAGCACGATGCTCTAGCATAACCCCTCTCTAATTTTCTTAATGGATATTAGGTGACCTCAAAGAAAACTAGAGGTGATAAGGGATAGAATGAATTTTAATGGTGTAGCGGTGGCTGCTATTGGGCAATCTGGTGGCCTTGCTTTACTTTGGAAAAATGACGTTGATCTTAGGTTAGTTAGTTTCTCGGCACATCACATTGATGCGGTGGTTTTTTCTACAACACTTCAGGATGAATGGCAGTTTATGGGTTTTTACGGAGAGTCGGATGCAGCAAAACGACATGTGTCGTGGGATTTGTTGCGACGCCTCAGTCTCGCTTCAGCTAAACTACATCTTTGTTGCGGAGATTACACGAAATCTTGGAGAATAAGGAAAAAAGAGGGCAATTTGCAAGTGGTACGGCAGACGAAAATTTTTTGAACTGCACTCACGGACGTAAATCTTTTTAACTTAGGATTTAGCGGGTCAAATTTTACTTGGTGTAATCGGCA
This sequence comes from Linaria vulgaris, assembly GCA_948329865.1. NCBI lineage: Eukaryota > Viridiplantae > Streptophyta > Magnoliopsida > Lamiales > Plantaginaceae > Linaria > Linaria vulgaris. The sequence continues at coordinate 85,103,547 of OX415253.1, forward strand.
TCCTCATCCACATACAATTTGGGAACAGATTGATAGAGCATGTGTGAGCATTGCTTGGAGAGCTATTTTCCATAGTGCACGGGTGCAACACAATGATATGTTATATTCAGATCACTCTGCGCTCATGATATCGTGTTCTTCAACTGCACATGATGCGATTAGATGGCAACGGCAAAAGCAGTTTCGGTTTGAAGCGTCGTATGCTCAGAAAGAGGACTGCAATTCTCTCATTGCTGAAAAATATATCAAAAGCTAGCAGATGTTTCATCTGACAACACGCTCAATGCACTAACCAAACCAGATCAAGAACACATGCAAAGCAAAATCAACAGCACATGCGCAGAGAAGGAATAAAAGCTTTATGCTTTCTGACATCTGATAGAATAACTTTGATTATGGAATGATGAGTTGTAATATTTACTTTTAGTTGTTCTTGTTGTCTATAAATATAATAGTTCAATGTAAACTTTAATACACAAGATATATTTCTTCATTACACAACTGCAGTATGATAATTCATCCAACACTGATTGTATGTTCATCAACAAGAACTGTAACCAATATGTTAACTCTTATATTGTTTGAAATGGTATCAGAGCAGTGTTTTGCATTGTCTCAAATACTACTTTCATAGCTTCCGCACATCACATTATCAGTTCTTATCTTCTCTTTCTTTCTTTCATAATACTCAATGACAAATCCCACTGACTCAAACTCCACAACACAAGCATCTGCAAATGCTCAAAACAATGCACATAGCACTACCAACCAAAGAACATATGAGGATCCTTCAAGTCCATTCTTTCTGCACCATGGAGAGAATCCAGGGCAATCACTAGTGAGTCAGAAACTCACATCACAGAACTATCATAAATGGAGTAGAGCCATGTATGTGGCTCTACTAGCCAAGAACAAAATTGGATTTATAGATGGAACTCATCTGGAACCTAGCATTTCAGAAGCCAACTATGGAAAATGGATGAGATGCAACTACATGGTGTTAGGATGGATCTCAATTGGAATATCTGATGAACAAGGAGACTACACATTATGCTCTGACAATGCATACAAGGTATGGCATGAAATAAAGCGTAGATTCTCTAAATCCAGTAACAATCACATATTTATGTTAGAACAGAAAATTATTGGCACAAAATAAGAGGGAAATGCACTTGTCATTTACTTCTCTAAATTGAAATCATTGTGGGATGAAGTCAGTCAATATGAGGAACCAAGTAATTGTTCTAATGCAAACTGTAATGTAATGTCCATGCTAAATAAAAAGAATGAATGCAGAAGAGTTATGCAATTCTTAATGGGACTGGATGAATCTTATTCACTAGTAAGAAACCAGATTCTATTAAAGAGTCCTTTGCCTACTCTGGATGACACTCTCATTCTATTACTTCAAGAAGAAGCAAATAGAGAAATGGCTATTGCTTTTAACTCTCATACAGACACAGCAGCTATGAATGTAAAAATACAAGCTACACCACAAATAGCTGCCATAAATGCAGGTTATCAGGTCAATGGAGGTTATCAAAAACAGCAAAAACCATGGAATAAATCTGGAGGAGGAACAATGAACAGGCCTCCATGTGCTAAATGTGGGAAAACCAACCACACCATTGACAGCTGCTATGAAGTTTTTGGATACCCACCTCGACATAGATATGCCAAATTCAAATCTGGATTCAATGGAAATAGTGGATACAATGGTAATAACAATCTCAATGGAAACAGACAGATCTCACGAAGTGTGAATCAGTTGAGCCAAATGGGATCTGATGTAGGACAAAATGTTCCTATCTCACAGGAACAGTTTCAGCACTTAGGCAAACTCTTTCAGAGCAATGCTAACCTAACCAATCAGGTCAAAAATAATCCCATGGTAACAAACAACTTAGGTAATCATTTGACCCTTAGTTGCTGCAATTCTAGTCATACTCAGATGACTAAACAAAATCCAATTAAGAATACATGGATTCTAGATTCTGGTGCCACATACCACATTGTCTGTGATCAAACACTATTTTCCTCTTGTGAACCTATTACTAATTCTTTTGTAAAGCTTCCTAATGGAGAAACTGCTCAAGTTAGCATGATTGGCACTGTCAAAGTTAACAAAAACATAACCTTAAGCCAAGTTCTATATGTTCCTTCATTCTCATTCAATCTTGTCTCAGTAAGCAAACTCATTTATCAAATGAAATGCTTACTTATCTTTTGGTCTGGTTTATGTATCTTCCAGGATATCAGCAGTTGGAGAATGATTGGGATGGCTAGAGTGATCAAAGGATTATACTGCATAGTGGAGGACAGAGAATCCTCTAAACCAATCAGTGTTCTTTCTCATATCAATTATGTTCAATCATCTTCCATCTTATGGCACAATAGATTAGGACATCCTTTTGTATCAAGACTGTCTCTTCTTAATTCAACAAGTGATGATTTTCCTCACAAATTTGACAATATTGTATGTGATATCTGTCATCTTTCTAAACAATCTAGAGTACCTTTTTCTCTGAATCCTAAAAGAAGTGATAACATCTTTGATCTTATACATGTTGACATATGGGGACCTTATAGTACTGCTTCTATTAATGGCTCCCATTATTTCTTGACTATAGTTGATGATCACAGTCGTTTTACTTAGCTATATCTAATGAAAAACAAAGGACAATCAAGAAAATTGATTGCAGATTTCTTTCAATATGTGTTCATACAGTTCAATAAGAACATTAAAGCTCTCAGATCTGACCAAGGGCAAGAGTTTAATATGCCTGAATTTTTCAAAGCTAAAGGTGTTATACATCAACAAACCTGTACATATATACCTCAACAAAATTCAGTAGCAGAAAGGAAACATAGACATATTCTTAATGTTGCAAGATCTCTCAGAATACAAGCCAATCTTCCTTTACATTTTTGGGGTGATTGTGTTTTAACAGCAGCATATCTTATTAACAGAACCCCTACACCTTTGCTTGATAATCACACCACATACTATCTTTTGTACTCTAAGCAACGACAATACTCTCACCTTAAAATCTGGCTGTCTATGTTTTGCAACCTCTCTACCAAAGACACATAATAAACTCCTACCCAGAGCTTCAAAATGTATCTTTATAGGTTATCCTGCTGATATTAAAGGATACAAACTGTTTGATCTTCATAATAAGCATGTATTTGTCTCAAGCGATGTTATCTTTCATGAACAAATCTTTCCTTTTCAATCTTCATCCACCACAGTGCCTAATCACATCACCTCCATATCTCCAACATTAGATCCTATGGAACTATCATATTTCCCTTCCTCATATAATGAATCTGATAATCTTCCTAACACCGTTCATATCCAGGAATCAGATCGTACTCCAACACCTCCCTCACCAAATCACTCACACAGTTCACCCACTTCTTCTTCTTCTTCCACTGAACATCAATCTTCTTCTAATATTGATGGATCACATGATCACATTGATCATGTTGATGATATTGAAATAAGAAGGTCCACTAGGCTTAGAAAGGTTCCCTATCATCTTCAAGACTATCAGTGTAAACTTATTCAATCTAAGTCATGTCTCATGGATTCTACAACTGATGATATCCATCAAGGTACACAACATCCTCTTAAACTTTGTTTTCACCATTTATCTGATTCTCACAAGAAGTTCATATTATTTGTTGCTTCAACAACTGAACCTACATGTTATGAACAAGTTAAACTTGATCTTTATGGATGGCTGCTATGAATACTGAACTACAGGCTTTGCATGAAAACAATACATGGACCCTTACTTCTTTACCTCCTGGTAAAAATGTTATTGGCTGCAAATCGGTATACAAGATCAAGTATACTGGTACAGGCCAAGTAGAAAGATATAAAGCTAGATTGGTGGCAAAGGGATATAATCAACAAGAAGGATGGGACTTCTTTGAAACATTTTCTCCAATAGCAAAAATCTCCACAGTTAGATGTCTACTTGCTTTAGCATCTGCTCAGAACTGGCTTCTCTATCAATTGGATGAAATAATGCTTTTCTATATGGAGACTTGGAAGAGGAGGTTTATATGTCACCACCTCCTGGTTTTGCTACTGAGGGGGAGAACACTTACTGTCTTCTTCACAAATCCTTATATGGACTCAAGCAGGCTTCAAGGTAATGGAATAACAAGCTAACATCCATCATAATTGATCAAGGATTCAAGAAATCATCTGCAGACCACTCATTGTTCATCAAAAATATCAATGGTCACATCACTGTTCTGCTGGTATATGTAGATGATATTATTATTGAAGGAAATTGCAAACAAGACATTGATTCTCTGAAGGATTATCTAAAGCACCACTTCAAACTAAAAGACCTAGGCAGTCTGAAATATTTCCTAGGCATTGAAGTTTCCAGAAATAAGAAAGGAATATCACTGAATCAGAGAAAATACGCTCTTGAAATCATTGATGATTGTGGTCTGTTGGGAGCTAAACTAGCTGGTACTCCTATTGAACAAAATTTAAAACTATCTCATTTATGGGGAGTTGATCTAAAATATCCAACAAAGTACAGAAGACTGATAGGAAGATTGATATATTTATTAGTCACCAGACCTGATATCTCATATGCGGTGCAAACACTGAGTCAGCACATGAGTGATCCAAAGCATCATCATATGGAAAGTGCCTTAAGAGTGGTTAGATATCTGAAAGGGAATCCAGGACAAGGACTCTTCTTTCCTAGTTGAAAGTGTAAGATGTTCTGGAATCAATGTTGGATGGATGTTGTGCCAACATCCAGAGAACATTGAAAGCCGGAACATTCTTAACCTGAAACATTGTTCCAAAATTCGAGAACATATTCTGAATAAATGTTGGATGGATGTTGAGCCAACATCAGGACAACATTTAAACCAGAGAGTATTCTGTCAATCTGTCTTTAACTGCTTTATTTTAGTTTTGCCTTTATTCACCTATTAATCAAGTTCCACGATTTTAGTTGTCTTTGTTTATGTCCAGGAACATCTCTTAATCATAAGGAAGAGCATTACAAGTTTTCTAAGTTGAAGTTTCCATAATTCAAGAGGAGGAGATCGGTCAAGTCAACACGGTTTCAAAGAAGGAAAGTTTTGGAGTTCAAGTGCAACTAGAAGTCTTTCCAAGATCAACTCTGAATTGAAGAAGGAGTATTTCCTTATTAGAACTCAATCTAATAAAGGGAACTGGTATTCAAGAAGGAGATCGAGTTCAAGAAGGAAAGAAAAGTTCAACAAGGAAACAACATAAGTTACCAAAACTGTGTACAACACACCTTGGAGATCAAGTTTGAAGAAACCTATATATAAGGTGTGAAGTACATCAAGATACATAGAGAAACAATAGAGCTTATAAATCCGTAGAGATTATATCTTAAGCATTGTTGCTATGTTTCTTGTTTTGCAAAGTTTGTGAGTTTTCGAGTTAAGTCTAGGATTAGATTTAAGGAGAAAATTCTTGTCTGCTTTGCTGAGTCCAATCTACAAAAGAGCGAGAGTGATTTTGTGGTGAGGAACGTCTTTGGTAAAACCTGCGTGGTTATTTTGCCGTAAGGCTAGATGGTTGATTATTTGTAATAAATCATTGAAAATTTATCTTCTTGTGTTCTTTAATTCCGCTGCACATTATACTCTATCAAGAAGATTGTTTGAGATCAAGTTAAGGCAACGCCAGCTTAACTTGAGCTCTGAAACTTTGGAAAAGTTGTATCAATCCCGATCCAAGGATTTCACCAGTAACAATACAGTTCATCTCAAGGCATAATGTGATGCAGTTCATCTCAAGGCATAATGTGATGCAGATTGGGGTGCGTGTATAGATACTAGAAGGTCTGTGACATGCAATTGTGTTTTCTTAGGAGATGCTTTAATATCTTGAAAATCTAAAAAGCAAGTAGCAGTATCAAGATCTTCTGCTGAGGCAGAATATAGAGCACTAGCTACAGTTGTTTGTGAAGTAGTCTGGATAAGACAATTGCTGCAAGATCTTGGATGTAACCATGACAAACCAGGTTTGATATATTGTGATAATCAGGCAGCAGTTCACATAGCAAACAATCATGTGTTTCATGAGAGAACAAAACGCATTAAAATAGATTGTCATGTAACTAGAGAAAAGCTGATGCAAGGGATAATTAAGTTATTTCATATATCCACACATGTGCAGTTAGCTGATATGTTCACAAAGGCACTGGACAAAACAAGTTTCAATTCCATGGTAAAAAGGCTAGGTGTCCATGATGTGCATTGGCATGTTGAGGGAGAGTATCAAAAGCTAGCAGATGTTTCATCTGACAACAAGCTCAATGCACTAACCAAACCAGATCAAGAACACATGCAAAGCAGAATCAATAGCACATGCGCAAAGAAGGAATAAAAGCTTTATGCTTTCTGACAGCTGATAGAATAACTTTGATTATGGAATGATGAGTTGTAATATTTACTTTTAGTTGTTCTTGTTGTCTATAAATGTAATAGTTCAATGTAAAGTTTAATACACAAGATATATTTCTTCATTACACAACTGCAGTATCATAATTCATCCTACATTGATTGTATGTTCATCAACAAGAACTGTAATCAATATGTTACCTCTTATATTGTTTGAAAAAATAGAAGGGTGAGGGGGCAGCCCGTTAGTTTATAATCTTGCAACGTGCAATGGGGCGTTGTCTTGGTGGCTTGAGGTAGGAAGGGCGGTGTCCAAGGGATGGCTGGACAAACTCAAGAAGGACATCTTTTACCTTCGAAAAGGTCCGATAACGGCTAACGTCAGGAACATGAGATTACTTTAAAGCATGAAGTCGAATAATTATTAGATCAAGAAGAGGTGTATTGGAAGCAACGGAGAAAGGTGCATTGGTTGAGAGAGGACAATAGAAACACGTCATTTTTTCATAGTCAGGCGTTGGAACATAGGAAAAAAAATGAGATTCAAGGCGTTAGGGATGGAACCGGGGTTTGGCGTCAGAAGGAGCATGAGGTTGAGCAGGTCATCCACAAATATTTTGCTACTATTTTCCAGTCTACGCAGCCTAGTTATGAGGATATGAAAGGAGTCTTGGACGTTATGGAAGCTCGCGTGACGTATGAGATTAATCAACAACTATCACGACTGTATGAGGCTGATGAGGTAAGACGTGCTCTTTCCCAGATGTTTCTTTATAAATCTCTTGGTCCTGAATTTCTCCATTGTGTTTTATCAAAAATATTGGCATGTTGTTGGAAATTATGTTATTGGCTCGGCAAAAGAAATAGTAGAGGAACAAGAGAGCCTTGGGAATGAAGATCTTCGTCTCACCATCGGTGAATATTGAGTTACGGTATGGAAACTTATGTAATTAAAAGAAACGGAATAATTCCATCAGTCTCTTATTCATGCTCTCGGCCTCACTCCTTTCTTTCTTTTTGCTTTTTAATGATTTCAAAGAATGGTCTGACGAAGATGAATCTACATCCGAAGAAATGTGTGTCTACTAGAAGAAGATTGAAGAATTCTTTGTTTGTAGTTGCCAAGAGACCTTGTTGCACTCTAGTCTAGTCAAAATGTTTGTCTGTACTTTCAATTCTGTATGCGAAAATAGAAAGCAATAATAAACTACTGTTGTATAGAATAGACTACTGTTGTATGCAGAGCAATAATAATAGATCAATATTCATCAACAAAAAAAAAAGCAAGAATCGATAATTAGTCTGCATTGTGTTCTATATCTTAATGTCACAATTACTGAACTATTCTCTCTTGTTTCTGGGTTTATATTTATGCTTGGGTGATTGAAAGAGAAGAAGAAAACTAGATGTGAAGATGGTGAAAATTAGGAGTAATATATTTGTAGAGAAAAGAGAGTGAAATGGCAAAGATATTTAAAATCCCCGCCTAATTTTTGTAAATAAAACCTTTATTAAATTCGATTTCTTTCGAGAATAAAACTCTTACAAACTGATTATTTTGTTTGTTCCTTCAAGAAAGAAAAAAAAATCCGGGCAACAAATTAGGTGCTTCCAAATTCTGGCAAACTGATTATTAGAATATCACAAATATGTAGGAAGATCGGATGATGGCAAAAGTAACTCGAATTTTCTTCTTTCAAATATTATGAATAAGCGCTTTATAAAATTTCTTGAAGCATGAATAAGTGTCTACTTGTTCTTCCCAAACCAACCCCCCCCCCCCCCCCTTCACTTTCCTCTTCATATTGCCAAATAAGTGCAATCACATGCCAAGGAAAAAAAATCAATGTTGGTGCCTTAACTTGTCCTATAAGAAGATTTAGTATCTTAATTTGTCCAGCCTCGCAAATGGTACCTTATGTCAGCATTTCTCCTCGAAAGTGGTACCCCTCTATGCACAATTATTGTCGCCCCAAATGCACACTTGAAACACCCTTGACCTTAGAATTAACAATTGTGAGTTGAAATTAGAGGCCTTTGGAGATAGACCAACAGCCCGCATTACTTTTTCTTGCACACGCGTGGGGTAATCATATTTGTGCTCCATCAGAAGATCAAGGAAGCCATCAACCCACGTCGGTGCACAAAGACGCGGGCCGTTGGTAGTTGGTACTTCCTCTTCTTTGACCACTTCTCCGGGAGGTCCCTAAATTCCTCAACGGTCTTCTCTTGGACGTAAAAATATTCATTCTTTTCCCGGGAACCATAGCTACTTTGGGTAAACTTCAAGAATTTTAGCCCAGCGCGAGACCTCACAAAGAAAAACCCTCTATCCATAGCCTTTTGGTTTGTAATGACCAAGAATAACTCCTAGAACTCATTAACGTCAGACGGCGCCCCCCGGCCTTCATCACCAGAATGAACGCCACTATAACACGGAATGAATTCGGGGAAAGTTGCCCAAAATAGACCTCGATACTCTTCAAAATGGCGACGATCAAAGGATTAATGGGAAACTGCAACCCATTGACGAAATATTTGGCGTTCAGCGTAATCCAACCCTGAGGGGGGGCGTGTGCATCTGTTCATTAGACTCAAGAAATCTTATCATGTACTCGTCAATAGGGTACTCGTCCAAATAATAATCAGGGCTATGGGGGACGCGAGATACCATGTCTTCATACTTAACAACGGTCTTCACCTCCAGCACATCTATCAGACCAAACTCATTCTCCCTCTCTTCCTCAGTTTCGGTCTCTCCTATTCCCCGCCTTCAACGCCATCCATATCGTCTTCATCCCCATCGCCTTCGTAATCATCTACTAACGAGTGCAAATCCAGTATCTCAGATGAGAGCGCAGGGGACGTAGCACCGAAAGGATACTGTTGATGACCACCATCGTTATCATTTTCCCGACCATGAACAAAGTCAGCATTGTCATGTGACATGTTAACGTCTCTTGTTCAAGACATTACCGTCTCATAAATTGTTAACGCCGACGAAGATTGAAAACCTCTCGAGCCTTAACGAATTCAGATCGCAAAAATCTAACAAATAAAACCTAAAGGTTAGCCAAATTAATCAAAACCGAGTAATAGTCATAAAATAATTTAGAGAATACATATTTTAAATATATGTTTTGGAATATCAAAAACGTCTATCGTGAATATCGAGAGTAGGTTTGATATGAAAGGCATATCGAACGTCGAAATCCCCGAGATAAAAATCAATATCGGGTCAGAGATCGAAATTCCATGACGAAGATTATATCGAAAATACTCAACATACCTTTGACAGAAAAGGTACGCGTTCGCTAAAATAAAAATGACTCTTCTTTCTCCTCTCATTGCCTATTTATAGACATCGGGCGCTTGGACTCTGCATTTATGGCAAATGATATCGAAATCCAGATTCGACATCCGAGCAACAATATCTAAAAAAAATTGATATAAAAATCACCTTCGAAATAATTCTAGAATTGTGTTCACTGTTCAGTAATACAACCTAATGCACGGAGGGAATGAGTTCATAATTCAAAATATGGACCTCGGTGCTACGATAAATTATATTGTCGGTCTACCAATGCTTTAAATAAAATTCACGTATCTGAGCTCCCACATTTAAACAGGGGGGACAAGAGGTACTGGTAATTCAAAATTGCTTTAGTTTAGGAGTTATTGTTGTAAACAGTAACTCCTAAATTGGGGGACTACGTGATATGAGTATTTCACGTATTGGGCCAGCCTACCCAGTTATATGGACTAAGCCCAACAGGAAGTCTGCCCAACGCTCTTATATCGAGGATGGCACCCGATATAGGTTCTGATACCGAATGCCCACTTTCGATATGGTACAACATACGCGAAAATCAAAGGTATGGTTCCCGCGTCCCGAAGTCTATATATATGTGTTTCGTTAATCAAGGTAAACTTCATTAATTACCATTCATCTGCATGTCGAATATCCATATTTGATATCAAGCTCGTGCCTCGTGCCCGATATCCACATCCGATATACTTACCCGACATACATCCGCGACATACCTTACCCGATATGGCCATACCCTCAATATCAGCCACATCCCGGACATAGAAGAGATTCGATATCTATCTAGATTCAACATATCTTCATCCTCGACATCCTGTCAAGCATCTGAGTCTTACTCTGAGGTGTTCCGGGCCTAAGTCTATCTAGAACTGGCGCTAGGAGACCTGATTTGTAATAGATTTGTTATCATATTGTTGTAATACCACACTTCGCCTATAAAATACGATCTATTGTCAAATTACATATATATACTCAGCAAATTTATGCAGTGGCAAATTTGATGAAAATATTTATGTAACTTTTGTAAAATTGCTAAAAAAAAGATAAACATAAACATAAAGTTGTCAAATTAAGATACTCTCTCACTTACTAGCGGATATGGTCCATGGCTTAATTAACTACTTAGTGTTGATTTTTCCCCAAAAAATGATAAAACATAAGTGATGTATAGGCAAGATGTAAGATTTTAATGTGGTTTACTTATTAGGGCAAGTTTGGACAAGGAATTTATAAATCATGATAAAAGATTTTAGTCCTCGTCTAAGTTTTATTTATTTTTAGGGTTTTTGGCACAATACCCCCCTGTAATACAGGAAAGAGGCGCATTACCCCCCTGTAAAAAAAGAAAGGACATATTACCCCCCTGTGATATACGAAATAGGCGCATTACCCCCCTGTAAAAAATAAATAGGCAAATTACCCCCCTGTAATATATGAAATAGGTACATTACTCCCCTATAATTTTTAAAAAGTTGCACATTATCCCCTTAGTACATGTGTATAAAAAGGAGGTATTTTGCACCGTATAAAAATACACAAGGGGGTAATGTGCCTATTAAACATAACATAAGGGGGTAATCTGCCTATTTTATTATTACAAGGGGGTAATATGCCTATTTCGTATATCCCAGGGGGGTAATATGCCATTTCTTTTTTTACAGGGGGGTAACACGCCTATTTCTCATATTACAGGGGGGTATTATGCCAAAAACTCTTATTTTTATTCGAGCCATAGAATATGTATTATGTCTAATTTATGTTCTCCACACAATTAACATAACAGTAAGTAGTAGTAATAAGCAATAATGCTGACTCTGATCTGTAGTTCAATCTTCCTTGTTTTTGTGGTCGCATTTTTCTTCAAGTTCCTCAACGCCGATGGTGATTTCACATTGTTGTCCAAAAAACACGTCAAACGAGATGAAATTGAGGATAAGGTTTGTCAAAATTATTAATAATTCTTTTTAATGAATTAAGTCTTTTTAATTTCTTCTTCTTCTTTTAATTTGCAATTGGATTGATTTATTAGGTTATTTGGATTACTGGAGCCAGCCGTGGTATTGGTATGTCACTATGTTGTATGGTTTTTTTTTTCTTTTAATTTTAGTCTTAATTATTATACATGTCATTGTTCTACTTTTTTTTTTTATATATTCTGTAGCTGCATCAGCATTACTAACTATATTTTGGTATTCTGTAGCTGTTATAAATTAGGATTTTGGATCATATTTGGAACTTTGATGTGGCTCTACTCATTCATGATAAGTGTGTTCACCAAATCACATCATTCTTTCATGATTTTGTTAGTATATAATCTTCGACTTCCTGTTAGAGAGTTTATTGCCACTTTTAAATAATGAGTAAGATATTGCCGATGACCGTCGTCCTTGGTAATGAATTTTAGTGTTTCTATGCATAGGCAGATAACCTTCCTCCTTGGTCGCATACGTAATCGATAAAAGTCCACCTGGTCTACCGTGCTGATTTTAATTTCGTGTGTTTTTTTTTTTGGTAACTTTAAGGCGATTCTAGCTTTACTTAAGTAATTTTGAGGTCTAGCTGTACATCTTATTTAAGTTCATGAGATTTGTCGAAATGGCACTAATATGCTTAAAGCCTTTAACATTGACATCATATCTGTTTCATGGGAAAATGGTGTTATTAAATATCCCCAGACGACTTGCATAACTAGACCTACTATCTTTACATTCTTAAATCATAAGGTGAAGTGCTTGCTAAGCAACTAGCAAGTCTGGGAGCCAAGCTTATTATTTCTGCACGAAATGAATCAGAACTGCAGCGTGTTAAGCAACAGCTAAGTGGTATGTGGCTCTGCCATCTCTTTGTTGTTATCTTATGAGTATATGCAGATTTTCATGTTTACGTGATGGATAATAAGCCAGGGAAACACGCACCAAATGAGGTGATGGTTTTGCCTTTGGACTTATCTCGGGGCGAAGAACATCTTGGAAACGCTGTCCTGAAAGCTGAATCTTTTTTTGGGGGTGCTGGGGTTGATTACATGTTTCATAATGCAGCATATGAGCGCCCTGTAAGTTTATGCCTGCCCAGATAGAGAACTAGTAGGTTCTGGTTCAGTTGAACTGAAGTTGTGACAGTATAATCATTTTCCATTGGAAAACATAGGTCTTGATGGAGCTGTGTTTTCTCTTACTTCCTTATTTACCCCTTCTTTCTTCTTTTATCACCTTTGCTTGGAGTTCAGAGAAAATGAGATAAACAATTTTTTAAAGCACATTTCTTGTCAAATTGAAAAGAATAGTTAAAGAAGTGATATATGACTTGCTAGGTCCGCTCAATCATCCACGTTTAACTTAATATCGAACTTCAAATTTATGATCTTCATTATGATGATTTTTGTCTTGATCTCGTTGTTTCAATTTGTACAACTGCAGAAATCTACGGCATTAGATGTCACAGAAGAAAGTCTCAAGGTAGCAAACTGTGATATTACTCTTGAATATTTTTGATACCTGTTGTGCATGCTTGTTGATTTGAGATCTTTTTGTCCAGGTCAGTAGGTTAAGGTTTACTTGGAATATGAACAACCGGTTACTAAGTATTGGAACTCGATGATGATTTTCTATTTAATGAATCACATACTTGTGCAACATGGAGTGTAGTAGGCGTAGAGATTATCTGTGCTTCTGTGTTTTGGACTCACCATATCAGCATAACTTCAACTAGTCCGGTCCTTTCCCCAACAAAGCAGATATTAGTTTATGTTTCAGTCTTTTTATGTACTGCTTCAGTTATGGGCTCCTCTGTGCTTGAATTACTTATGAATTAATTAGTATATGTTAATCCATGAACGTCATTGTTTTCCTTTTTATTCTTTGAGCATACTTGTCCTTTTTATTCCTTGAGCATAAGGTGATAATCATTGATCTGATGTTTTTATTAGGCCACATTTGATGTCAATGTTTTGGGCCCAATATCTCTGACACGGCTCCTGGCACCTCACATGCTGAAGCGGGGCAGAGGACATTTTGTTGTGGTATAGTTTTGTGTGATTCACAAATCTTTCATGTTTACGAGCCAGAGTTGTTTGTAACTTTTCTAAACGATATCTTGTATTCGAATTGCTTTTATATCCTACTCGAGTTGATTCTGCTTTCTGTGTATAGATGAGCAGTGCTGCAGGAAAAGCACCTGCACCTGGTCAGGCTATGTACTCTGCTTCCAAGTTTGCAGTAAATGGCTATTTTCATACCCTGCGATCTGAGGTATGGCTTTCTCTCTTAAAATACTTTAAGTTTGCTCTCCACTCTCTGAACAACTAGCGATATGTGGATTCAAACACTTCGTAAAAGATGATGGTTTAAGTAACACATGTAGGGCCGTAACCGGCCATTCTTTTTCACCTTCTAAATTTGATGACTAAAGGACAAATTCTGGTTCAGTCAGATTCATCTTAAGGAATCAAGTCCTTTCTGACCAAATTAGAAGTGTGAAACTAGCTGAAATAAATATGATGTCATCATTCAAAGCAATTAAGTCATTAATTTTTTTCAAAATAACTCTTTTCCATCATCACCCACTTTTTGCTTATTTCAGCTTTTCAGAAGAGGGATCAAGGTGACAGTTGTTTGTCCAGGGCCTGTGAAGACCTCCACTAACTCTGAATCAAGTGCCTCAGAACAGAAAAGCTCTGGTGAGGTAAATACAAATTATGTTCTAATACATAATTATAGGATCTACCACTTTCCACAAGGCGCAGGTATCACCCAAATGTGCATTGTTTCTGTTAGCAGGTCTCATTTTTCCTTTACTCTTATATGCCATTGTGTATGGGTGGATTTCTTGGCTTGGTTTGTTATCTACAGAGACGTACAAGATGACACAGTAAAGTGATATTGATTCAATCTTGTATCTGCTACTCAAAAATGTATGGTTTTCTGGGGGACATACTTTGAAAATAAACTCTAATAATATTGGTTATGCCCAACGAGCAAATGATACACGTAGCCGTTTCATGTATCTATTATATAGCCAGAGTAGAGAAGACTTTCAAATATTGCTTTTGTATCAAACCTGATAAATCTTTTAGAGAACGCTTAGCATAGCTTTCTTAACTAGGACTCTTAACTCCTGTCATCATGGGAAATCTTCTCACCTGTTATGAAATATGTAAATTTACTAATTCCCAGAAGCGTGTTACATCTGAGAGGTGCGCAGAGCTCACAATAATTGCTGCAAGCCATGGTCTGAAGGAAGCTTGGATATCTTATCAGGTTTGCCCATTCAGATATAAAGCCTGCTTATTGTCTGTAGTTATTCTAATCTATGGCACCATGTTATCTAAGTGGCCTCAAATTGCTGCTAAGACTTCGCTCGTCATGAAATGGACTTCAAAATTTGATGATTAGTACCCCTAAGGCAAATTCATGAAACTCAAACCTTTTATCGGACACAGGTAGAGATAAGCACAAAATGCCAACTCTCTGTAAAATGATCTTCATTTTGTACAATGGAAAATTGGTAATACCGGATAGCTGTTGACCTTAGGGTTATTCTTAACTCAAGCAAGTTTGCTTTAGTTCGTGATTAGCCCATTGCATTATTCTTTTTAGTTTGGAGTAATTTTCTTTCCCTCGTTTACATATACAGCTTTCATCGTTATGTTTTGTCATTGAACCATATTTGAAATCCAAACTTTTATTTTGCAGCCTGTGCTTGCTGTAATGTACCTGGTGCAGTATGCACCTACAGTTGGATACTGGCTCATGGATAAGGTATTTGGACCTTATATTTATTGTTAGATCTTATACCATTTCAGTTACTACACGGAGCTTTAACAGTAGAAGCTAGGAAGATACTTGTTGCAACTGTAAGTAAAGACAGTAACTAAACAGAGATACGTAAATTTACCTTTTGACGCAACTTTTATCTGTTACATCTGACCTACAACCCTCTACCTTTGATCTAATTACAATGGCAAAACCAACACTCTGTAAATTAACAATCTAGTTAATTACCAAAGGAGAAGTATTTTACAGTCTAGCAAGAAAGCAGTAAAATTTTCTGTCTACTGGTGCAAAATGTTTGATATAAAATGTCCAAAAATTACATTTGAGAACATAAATGGGTATTCAGGTAATTTGATCAAACGTCGAATGGTGTTGTCCTAAATCATAATTCACCCTGTTTTTATATTGGTGGATTTATGACTGAGATGTTGAGATTGCCCCTATAATTTATTGTTGCGTATGGTTTCAGATTGGGGCGAAGCGGGTGGAAACTGCTGCACAGAAGGGTAACACATACTCAATGAGCTTGCTTTTTGGGAAAAAGAAGCCATCATGAGAATGACACAAATGTTGTTGGAGGCCATGAAGTAGGGGCTTCTCTCTTGGATGAACCAACTGTGCCTCCAAATAGATTATTCCATTAATCCCTTCTTACAATCACTAGATGGTAGCATAAAAATCAGTCGTGTTATCAGTGTTGTGTTAGTGGGAAATCGAGGTGTCGTGTTTCGTTAGCATATGATCTGAGGCATCGACATAGAATTTGTAAGTCAGATAAAATTGAACGTACTCACTTGACTGATATCCGACACTTCCTAAAAATTACATGAATTTGCAAAGAAAAAAAACAAAACTGTGATACATTTTTTGTTACGTTTGAAGCATCTTTGATAAATATATCTCAATATTAGATACTCCTTATTTTGTGATTTATTGATTGCTAGCACATAATTCAATCATCTAAAGACTTGTATCGTAGCATCACGCTCTAAATTTAATGAGGAAGATATTCAAATTTATTGCTATTTCTTTTCTTTTTTTGGATGGCATGATACTCGAACATTCTAAATTATCTTTTGACAATTTTATTTCTGTCTACATGTATATATTTCCTAGTTTAATGTGTCATTTTGGGGAATACCAAGTACCAACACTTAGATTTATTATTAATCGAATTCAGTTAACAAGAAAACAATTTCATCTATTAAAGATGATACGGACTCCAAGATACATCACCCCAATACTGCAAAAATTGTACTTGAAAGATTTAAGAAAAAAGAGACTTAAAATTCACAGATTTGTTTACTAAAAACAACCAATTATTACACTTCTCACATAGTTTTAGAAATTGTGCAAATCCAAAAAAAAAAAGAACTAGATAGGTATTTGCTCGATCTAGCCATGAATCAAAACTTACATTGAAAAATAATCATGTAAACAATGCAAATTTGGACAACTTACCAAGCGAAATCTGATGATTGTTGGCTCATTTATATGCAGAAGACTCAAAATTTTGGGATGGATAGCAAATACATCCAACCAAGGAGATCAATACCCCTACTCTAGATTCACAAAACATTACCAATGGAGCTTAATGAGACTCTAATCTTACTTAGAAGACATGCTTTCTTTCAAGGACTTTAAAATCGCCTTGCATGCCAGTTTTTTGGCAGTCTTTTTATCGGCCAAAGAGCAAGATCTTTTGTGCACAACGCCGTTAGCTTCAACCTCCACAGTGACATATGACACCCCTTTTTCCTTGGAAACTATAGGCTTCTTGATGATGTAGTTCTCCTTCTGACATAACTCGGTCAATTCTCGTACTGGATGGAGTCTCACGGTCTCGGGCGTAACTATAGGTTCAAGTAGAGGCCCTATACTGTGAAAAACTATATCCTTGTTGTAACCAGAATCCACAAAGATAGCCCCTGCTAGAGATTCTATAACATCTCCAAGAACCTAAATAGATCACACAAATAAACTTACCTCGAATCAGGGGGAAAAAATTAACAAAAGTTCGAAGAGCATAAGGAGCATAAGCACATTAGTTGTTTTTTGTTAATAATAATCATCAAACATCCCACAATAGGTGAAAACAAAAGGTTGTAATTAACATAAACAAACAGATTTTGAGGAATATAGTATTTGTGGAACCTTACCTTTGGGAAAGTAATCTCTGATTCCCAACCAAAAGTTGAGACAGAGGACAATTTCTCAAAGTCACGAACAGTGTTAGCTATTTGTCGGTAAAGCTCTTGTGAAGTATGAAGAATATGTTTGTGCAAGCCCCTTTTAAGAGCCGATTGGGCATAGCAATCATTGTTCACAGAGGCAGACCTTAGATCAGTTAGAAGTCCAGGAGTTAAGCCAGGATATTTGCGATATAGGTGCACTGTGATTAGATAATCAAGCAAGGCATCGCCAAGAAACTCCAGACGCTGTATTAAAAAAAGCAGCATTAACTGTCAGAAAATAAGAAAACATAAAATTAAATGCGATATCGAGACAAGGAATGGATACAAAGATAAAATAGTCTTATATAAAAACAAACTGACTTAAATGCTTTTTTCTTTAAATGTTAGGAAAGATATACAATAAAGATAATATTATTTGGTTGGCATCGAAACATAAAACCTGGTAGCATCGTGGAATCTCGGGCAGCATATAGGAACCATGAGTAAGTGCTTCAACTAGAAGCGAGACATCCTTGAATGAGTAGTTCAGCAGAGACTCAAAGTATTTTACATTGACATGCATCTCTGGATTTACTAGAAAGGCCCTGCTAACAGGTACGCGAACTAAGTCGACATCCATCCCAATCCATGTCATAAAGGACAATGCAGCAGATTCACCTCCAGTGCTAAGAAATGCACCGATTAATGCTTCAACAACGTCTGCTATTCTTTTACTTTTCATCTTCCGGCTTCCCCCACTGTAAATTTGTTTAGAAGAAATCGGCTGTTCTTCTAGTCTGTATTTTTCATAACTAGTACCAGGTATTATCCATTTTTGGGGCTCAAAGGGTTCATCACGAATAAAGCCCTGAAATTTACAACTGGTTACATTATTAGCTTAAATAAAACCCACATAAACGAAAAACAAAGAAATGCTACAAGGACTTCTGCAGAAAATGTTGTAAATGCACAAGACGTGAAATAAAGATACAATGGGTCTATAAAACTGTCGTCCGACAGAGTTCCTTCAGTTCCTACATTAAAGAAAATATTTTCCAAATTGCAACAGGTAATAGTATATTACAGGAAGACTACATCAATTTTACAATGTATAACGGCTACGGTTGAGTAATGAAAGTAGGCATTATGACTCCTATTATAAATTTATTACATGTTTTGACACTTCACAGAATATTACAATCTAAATCAGATTAAATCATTAATTTGAAAACAAACTCGATGATTCCTGTTAAAATTTGACAAGGCTCGGAGTGGATTGATCTTGATTTGTTCACTTCAGTAATTTCATTCATTTACTGCTTTCTTAGTTTAAAGCCATCCACCATGAGAGAAATTAATGAACCTCACGAAAAATGAAATGGATGATAAATCGAAAAGTTAATATATATCAATATAACAACCAAACCCCTCTCTCCCCCCTTTCAAGTACTTTTCGAGCAAATGCAATCGGTCCTCTCTTCCAGCACCAACTAAGATATTAAAAGGGTAGAAAAAAAAATCCTCCTAACATTACCGCAATTTTGCCTTCGCATCCCAGCTTGCACAATGTAGCATTGGAAATTCTTTTCTCCCTCCTAACGCTGAGAATGCCCTCGTGCTGATATTGATATGTGTTGAAGAGGTGTCGACTGGTGGCATATTTGAGAAAAGAGTCTCCAAGAGTCTCTAGTGATTCCAAATGAAACTTCTCTTGGCATTTCTTTGTCGTGATTGCCTCCAAAACCTAACCACAAAATATTTAGGTCTGAAGTTATACACTCTCACAGAAAAGGCCAAAACATCGCCTTTAAAATGCTTATTTTGCAGCGGGTAGAAGCAAAGAGAATAGCAGAAAAATGTTTACACAACTAATTATGCACAAAAACATTCCTATACAGCTGAAATTTTTAGCATGCCGAAAATCTCAGAATACTAAAAATAGTGAGTTGCATGTATCCCATGAAAAAAAACAAGAAGAATGACCTACAGAGATATAGACATTTTGGCCTTAGACGAATTGTACGTAAACATATTTCAGAAGGTGTGCTGGAAACATGGAGAATATCATTCCATGCTTACACATCAGTCTTTGCTGATTATCAGAATCCAACAGAAAAAAGGGAAGCTTATGGTAGACTCACCATTCAGAGAATACAAGAAAATTCAGAGTTCTGCATGCGTAGAGATTTAACAAAACATATGAAATCTGTTGCTTCTTACGTAGTTTACCAAAAAAATCAATTTCTCAACATGGCCAAAACATCTCCTGGACTGATCAATTTTGAAACTATCATTACATTAAAAAAACCCAATAATGAAATTCAAATTAACAGTTTGTGAATCGCTTATTCTCACCAACCAAGTGAAAGAAAGATATACAGAAGGATAGGTTCCGAATTTCTCTAACACTTACCAAGCAAGATTCAGTTACTAAGTAAAGATGGAAAAGCGATAGAACATAAATATACACACCGTGAAGGTTGGTATAACAACATTTTGCAGGCAGAGATCTGCACTCATACTTTTCAGGTTGGAAGCCAAAAGCAACGATTCAATCCGATGCATAACAGATGGAAGAAATGAAAAGGAATAGAATGTCGAAATAGATATAGGCGACATGATGACAACACAAAGCTCAGGTGGCAATTCACAGGATCTGTTACTTGATTCTGCAAAGAGAAAGGAAAGTTGAGTCAAAAACACAAATTTGACTTCAATAATTTCAGATGTGAATCCAAAGTGAGGTATGACTAAAAAAAGTTACAGGTGCTCCTGTCAGTAAGAAGATTCAGTACTCAATATAGTGAGTCCTGACTTCTACTTTTGCCACATAAATCAAGTGGAAAATATGGAGAGAAAAAAATCTATGATGGGAATATTAAAATGTTATGTTATTTCCCATGCACACACTTGTCTTGTTTTGGTTCTATCGAATAGCTCTTCTTGACACCCTGATCATTACTCAAGTTAAATGTAGCATTTCAGGTTACAGTTCTCAGACAGAAAAATGATAGCTTGAGAATATTCTGGAAAAAAGTTGCTAACATAAAAACCACGCGTAGAATTCATTTCCTGAAGTTGCAGTTGGCATGCAGAATAATTGAGGAAGAATTACATTAAGATATATACCATGTTTTGATGAACCGTTTGCTCGCGGATTTCGACATCTCTGGAGGTAGTTTTGCACAGTAAACACCTTTTTCGCTTTCAGAAGAGTCTGTCCCTCAAATAGCAAGCTAATTCCATGTCTGTACCAAAAAACCTTTCATGATTTCATTGATTTAAGCTTTCAACACATAAGGTGTTGTGAGTATCTTATTTAACATAGTCGAAAAGAAACACACCTTTGCTTATAATACTTTTTGTAAGTAATACATTCTCCGTCATTTAGCTGAAGATATGCATTACCATCAAAACCATCCATAGTGCCGGCTATGCAGTACAGAATTCCATTATGTGGAGTACATACTAAGGAATTTTCTAACATGCAGCAACATACCAAACCATTCTTCGTGTGCACATATTGTCCATCACCTTTGGTGGGACAAAAATCAGTGTGTCTATCAGAGGAAGCATTATTCGAGTTTAAAACAGAAGTTACGCATTTCCAGTCAATTCCAACGTTTCTATGTGACTTTAGAGCTGGTACAAGAAGATAATCAAAAACTACTGAGCCATTTGTTTGAGATTGTTCCTCGAGCGCTTCATTAATCTTATTCAAATTATGGTCAAGAAGAACCCTGAATACAGTTTTTTGATACCTCCGGCACTGGGAAACCTGCAATAAATTTTGGAAAGCTATTTAAGATTGGAACGTATAATTATCTCAGTGTAGCTACTACATTTTCAACACGATATCAGCTCAAGAGAATCTGTACATAAGTCAGTACAGCATACCTGTTGCGAGGTCAGCACAGCACTTCCAATGTAATTTAATCTTACACTTAGTCTTCCCCTATCAACATCTAAGTCAAAGTCTAGAGTTTCAAACTCTTTCTCTAACCTTGTATGAACAGCCAAAACAATGTTTTGAAGCTTGACATCATACTTAAAGTCTTGCTGCAGGTCAATTAGATAAAGACTGTAAAGCTTCTGAGACGCAATACCAGAAGAGCTAATCAATTCTGGTGGAAAATATTTAGCATGCTCATTGCAATAAGGTGTGGATCCTGTAAGTTAAGATAATGTTACTACTGAAACATAATGTCTTGAAATATTGATATAACAGTCGTGGCATATAAAAGATATTCCCAATTTATGAACAAATCTGAAAAAAAAAAGGATAAGGTAGTACCAAACTTTTGAACTTCTGCTTCTTCCTCCATAACATCAGGCACAAGATTATCCGTCAAGGCACCAACTTGGTGAAGTTTCCTACAAGCTTCCAGGCATGCAAGTTGCTTCAATAATTTTGCGCAGCCCTGAACAGTAACCATATGTATTGGGCAGCTATTCGGAAGGTGCAGTGTACAAATTTTCTGATCCTCATCAATTTTAAATCGAGGATAAGGTTTAAAATACCTATAAATCAAGAAAAATAAAGAACTAAAAAGATATGCTTAATGATTATTTAAACAATAAATGTGTTGTACAACAAAAAAAAAAACAATAAGCAAATGTAATGATTCTAATGAATGGCCACCTCGCCTCTGGTTGAGAGGAAAAGAAATTAAATACTTAATGGTCTTCTGCATGCATCAAGGAGTATGTTTTTATTAAGAATATGACGTTTTCCATAAATGGAAAAACAACCTGTATCAAATGCAGAACCTCTTATTGGCAGTACTCCTATATAATATGATTAATATCTAATGACCACTCATCTAAAAAGTTAACTCGTAGAGAGGAGATAGTAATATTTATAGTTTCTTACAAGATAATGCAGAAACATAAAGATCAAGGACAATGAGAAAGTGAGATGAAATGACAAAGTTAGATGAGGAGAGCATACCCGTCAGACGGTAGCCGTGAGCAGTATAAGTAAAGCAACTGCACACTCGAAGTCAAAGTCACTAAGGCTCTTGTGCTTTCAACTTCATAAAATTCTTTATCATTCATTTCATCATCCAAGGGTTTACAGGAAATATCAGCATGGCTCAAACACTCGCGCCGCATAATATCTCCACTAGCCAAATATTTCTCCGTACGCTCAAGGGCAGAAGTATCACCACTATTATTTGCAGCCAAAAAAAAAAATCAATAAATACTAGTTTGTCTTATAACATTACCCTATTCTTGATTATATTAAAAGAAAGACATTGATGACATATATTTCAAACAAGGCTCTATCTTTGATTGATTGAAAAACATGGCTGATATAATTGAAGAACACAAACGAACTATAAAATATCGAGTATATACAATGGCAAAAAAAACGTTTCCAAACTGCATTTCATCAAAATAATTTGGACTGAAGCCTGACAACAAAATGGCTCCTTGGGTTATTTACTTATTTCGTTTCCCCGTCTACTTTTCCAAATCAGTGCAGCTGACCTTTTCAACATTAATATAAAATCAGAGTTCTGCATACGCGCACGGCCTCGAGACTGAATAAAACTGCAGATGGTGACTGAGGGATCAAATCTAATTACAAGATTGCAACTTTGAACATCTAAACCCTCTTCAAGCATAGATGTCGCGACTATGATGTTAACCTGCAAACAAATAATAAAAGCAATAGCTTAACATCGGTAGTAGCTTTGTCACAATGATAATTTGACCAATTACTACTAATCTTATAATCAGGTATTATGACACACATGTGAACCAAAATAGGATTCACGCCAAGTATGAAATTTTTCTTCTGCTATCATTCTGAACAAAGATATCAATAACAAAACTCGTATTTAGAAATGCTAAGCGCACCGTTCCCCTGCGGAATTCCTCAACAATTGCACTTTGTTCATTCCGACTCTGAGGCTGCAACTTATAATTGCTTCCTGCTGTGTATTCAGACCTCCAACCAGTGAGTTCTGGAAGCAACTCATTCAGCAGACATCGAATAACAATTGCTGTAACAATCCTCTCAACAAAGACTAGGCACCTCAAATCCTTCACTTCTCTGAGCAATTGCATTACAAAGATACCAATAATAAATGATCTCAAATAAGTAGAAGCATTAGAAAAACAGAGAAGTATTCATATTACGAACGAGAGTAACTAATTAGTATCTTTGAAACAGTAAATCAAATATTCGTTCACATATCCAATACAATTCAAGTTTTACAAATTGAATTTCTTGTTTTTTGTTTAAAATAAATTGTTGTGTATAACTTGTGTCTGTTTCCTGACTGTGACATTAACTTAGATTTTTTATACTTCTAACATAAAAAAAAAAAAAAAAAACATAAACATACATAACAAGCTGTAACAGGAATTCAGTTAATATAGATCTAAAAGGGAGCAAAAGGATTCACTCAAGGAGCACACCTATACTCAAGTAGAGTTCTGATAAGACACGTGACTTTTGGCGTGAGATACCCCCCAGTCGGATTAGTTATTAAATTATAACGCGGTGACCAGTCTACAAGAAAAGAGGAAGAAATTAAACACAAAGAATAGGAAGTCTTGGAATCTTGAACAGCAGTTAAAGCATTGTAACTAAATCGAAAAAGAGGAGTACCAGACGGTACGGATGCAGAAAGGACCTCAGTCACATCTGAACAGAATGCTTTGATAGCTCTTTCACCAGTTATATCCATCTTTCCCCATGAAAAAATGTCTTCTTCCTCGTGAGAGAACATCTCTGCTGCCTATTCACAGCAGCAAAAGTACAGTTCAATTTACAAACGCTCACAATTTGGAGGTGATTTCAAAAGTAATTACCTTCATAGCTAACCAAACTCCCAGCTCACTTAAACAAAACGTGAAGATTGACAAGAGCTTGTGTAATCTTTTCCTTGCTGAGTTGGCCACCGATTGTAAAATATCTGATCCGTTGAGGGATATTTCATGCTGATAAAGATAATATAAAAGGTAGTACCTTTAGAGAACAAACTCTAGCAAACACTTTGGCTAATATTCGAGCTATAAGTATATGATATGGACAAACAATTTGGGATCATTCCTTCAAAATTTCAACTATGTACCTCGCCTTCCTAATAGGATCCAGAACATAACTTCTAGGACATCAGTCTTAAAGCCAGTTTAATAGTATTGAGAAAAATCAAGAGTTAATAATTGAATACCATCTACAGAGTTACATCAAAAACTAAATCTGGTTTCAATCTAATTTTCAAATTCATAGAGGAGAAAACACATCTCTCCTCATCTAGTAAAGCAGAATTTGCTACTTACTATTGGAACAGAGAGGCAAAGCAGTTTTGAGAACAATATTTAGATATACCTTTTGAATCAACCTGGTTAGTTTATTTGTGAAACATTCAATTGTCACAAGCGGACAATCCTCATCTTTGTACAACTTCACTTTTGGGATTGAGAATGAAACGTACTGAGCTAAAGCAGAATCGGATTCACAGGTGTAGACCTTCAGCATTCAGAAAAGAAAACACGTACATTAGGTCCATTGCATGCACAAAGTATGAAGTACAAAATATTAGAAAGCAGAAGTCAAATGATAATTCCCGTAGTAATCCTTCTCCATCACAATTAAATCTTTAACAGTAATATTTTAGCCTTCAGAGATACTGTTATCGAGTCAGTTGCTAGAGCTGAACCAGAAAAGCATCCATTGTGTTCCTTAAATCAATAACGACTCAAATTACATGCATGTGAGACATGCTTTTAATTATCTTATTTACTAAAGTAAAGGAGAATTAGAAAAGAGGTAGTTAATACTAAAGTGGTGTAGATATTCAATTCTACTATGTTTAACTGCCAATCAATGCCACCCTAGTGTCCCGATAGAGGTTCTTTCTATCTCCCTTATGGGATAAAGCTATCAAAGATCAGACCAAAACCTTTGAATTCATAAGATTTTCAAGTTCGCTGATCTGTTCCCAGTAGACTGGTGCTGAATTTGAAGCTGTCACGGTAAAGAAAACAATTAAAGTCGGTAACATAGAAAAGTAAATGTCAGGTTGAGTTTCCAGGCTTTAAAATATACAAACCTTTAGCCTTTATAGGGGAAGCAGTCATCCCAAATATTCTAGGAAGCTGTTGATCGCCTGAAGCTAGTTGGCGATGATAGATTTCCTGCAAGCCAATGGCGTTTCTAACGTAAATATTTGTAGACAATATTCTAGGAAAAAAGACTAGAGACAAGAAATAGGCACTCCAAGGCCGAGTGGACTAGTCAATTAGTCATGCATATATTGATACTGCAGCAATGTAAAAAACCACGTAATCCTGAGATATTCATGAATCTTCCATAAGAAAGTATATGTACACAATGCCCCCTCGTATTGAGATAAGGTGTTACAGAGACAAAGAAAGACAAAAATAACTTAGAATATGAATTCACGGAGAAAAAAATATAGCACCTTCATTATGCATGCATATGGATGTTTGCCTCTTGCATTATGGCATTCATCGAAGATTAGAACCTTTATCTGGTCAAGCCTCAAAAACCTGTGCCTCAAGGCATCAAGCAAGATTTGTGGTGTCATTACAAGCACCTATAACAGAAAGCATGTTAATGTTAAGGAACACTGTAAAACAAAATGAAAAACCATCATGTGAAACAACTAAATAACATCATAAGAAGTTAACAGCAAAAGACATGCCAAGAAATAAAGATTTCTGCAATTTGTTTTTCTCAAGTATAGAAGGTAAAATGTAGAACAGTGTGTCACTTTTGGTAACATATTTATTTCATGTCCTGTGTTTCACGTGATCTTCCAAGTACTTGCGTCCAAAATGAGAGTTTATTTAGATTTGGCCAATGGATCCAAGATGAGAACCAGGACTCTGGTAAAAGAATTAGTCAAACAAAAACATGTGCGGCATCCAACACAAAACTACTTGATGAACATATTCATATCAATCTAAGTGAAAAAGGCCAAAAAAAAAAAAAAAACTCTAGAGAATGTGAATCAAAAGGATTTTTCAGTTAAATTGTAGCAAAATCTCGAAGGCAAGGCATGACAAGTAAAGATATAGAAAAATCCATTAGTAACTCTCCAAATATCTCCAAGAACCATACTGAGAAAGGTCTTAAGTGGAAAACCAAAATATTGATTCCTTCGGGAATACATCTGGTATACAAAAATCTGCAGAAATTTGTATGCCTCTACCAAGTCAATTTCATCGAAATGACAAAACTACAATTGTATCTAATTTACAGTGTAACTAAGTGTACTGTTCAAGAAAAATACATATTTCTGTTTCCTGCATCATACAATAACAATGAAACAATAGCTACCCTTGCAGCTAGACTCCAGCATTGGCAACTCGAAACTCCACAATTACTACTTCAACCGGCATAAATATTACTAAAACCGTCTCCTATAATCAAGCCATGATATACTTAATGCAGCAACAAGAGATTGAAAAAACTAAAAAGGAAACCATTATATTAATCACCTCATGCTCATCCTTCTGTTTTTCCCAGATTGCAGCATCCCAGAAGTCAACACCTAACTCGCCATAGTACTTGCCCACTTTCAAGTCAGTCTGTGTTGCCACAACTTCTCCTTGCTGTTCCACAACAACAATCAAGTCTTTAATCCCAGTTACTTCAGGTGGCCTAACCGCTTCTCTTTGCTATTAAGCATTAAAACTTCAAGTACGCTAAAGTACCACATTGCAAATTAAGAGTAATATATACAACAACAACAACAACAACAAAAAAAAAAAAAAACTGTTGCAATAACGAGTACGAGAAAAAATCATAATGGAAAAGGAGACATTACAGAAAACACTTCAAGAAATATAGCATGTTTTTTGAACATCTTAAGGAAAATAATTATGTACAAACTTTGAGGTAGAGCAATAAGCAAAAACATTGATCTGCGTATCCAAATAAAAATATTACATACTTGCATGACCAGAACAACAGTAGGGACCAAAAAAACTGCAAAATTTGGTGATGGCTTTCTGAAGAGATGGGCATAGCTGCGGAGAAGCATGATTGCGATCAGAGTTTTTCCAGTACCGGTCTCAAAGAAAACTATTGTGTTTTGTTTTATTGCTATCTCCAGCCCTTCCAACTGATAACTGCAATCAGAGTGAAAAATGACTCTCAAACAGAAAGGCCAACATTTATCCAACCAATTTACGATGTACATACATCCTTTAAAAAGATGATATTTAACCTAAGAAATAAATGTTTCTTGTTAATACGAGTTTGTTCCAATTTCCAAAATTCAAAAACCAGTTGCAGACTGGTTACCTTCGGGCGAAAGGGACAGTACAAGCAACGAGTTGCTGATTTCCTCCATTGGTAGTCATATCAATTCCCTCCATTGATTCCCCCATTCTTCTTCTTCTCCGAAATTGCAGATTTTATTTTAGTGTTATATCAGTATTTCCTAAAGAAAATGTAAATGCAGATATATTGTCATTAAATACAAAATCAAAAGATCGAAAGAATACCACAATCCCCGCTTATTTACCAAATGCGGTAATTACCATTGATAACTTTCACAGATTATCAAATTAAAGCACGCTTTAACATCAATTCAGAAAATAAGAAACCACCAAAATCACGATTACTTTATACGAGTAGTCGAGTATAGCATGCATACTCACAGGGGAAGGGTTCTAACATATGAAACTCTTACGGAGTGTATTAAAGAAATAGGTAACAGAGGCAATTTTATGGAATTGATTACAAAAGCATCCAAATCACATTAGAACAATCCAACTTGAAACTCAAAAACAAAAACAACTCTGTCACGATAAACAACCAGCACATCAACACTCAAGACGTTTGAACTTCAACCATCAATGGTTTGACCACAAATGGTTCATATCTTCGTCGCAGAGTTTTCTTCCTTCCCATACTAGAGATAGCAAAAATCTTTCAAGCGAAAATTAAAGAACTCAAAATCTCATATAACAACAAAGATAAACCAACACCCGGCCAAGGCTATAATCTCCACGCTCATAGCTTATACGAGTGGCAACTTATAAGGCACCAAGCTTTTCTATGATATCCAAATATCAATAACAGAGAGGAAAAAAAACTTCAACTCCCATAAAGTTGGATGAAACAATCATCACTCTCCAAAACAAGCTGCATTCTTGCTGTAACATCCAAAGACTAAAAACGCATGCGAACTAAGTCTAGCAGCGATAATTTTCCGATCAATAGACCTAACACGATTCCACATCTAGAAACAAAATACTTCTTAAACTCATTTCATACTCCAATCAAAATGGTAATGGTACTCAAATATCACTAGCAAACAGAAACCATATTCAGATTGACCTTCATTGAGCAACTTAACTCAATCCCCCCCTCCCCCAAAAAAAAAACTTAAAAGAATCCAAGAAACATAAGAGATTCTAAAGTAAAGATGAAAACTTTATGATATTCCACTACCATAATGCAGAAAGAACCAAAGCCCACATTAAAAATCACACAAATACAATGATATGAACATCAAAAATCACTGACCAGTACAAAATAAGTAATGGGTTACAATATTTCGAACCTCAAATGATGATCAGTATGGTATCTATCTGTGTGCCTGTACAAAAAAAGAATCTTTCAAGTATATTAAATAGTTTTAAGGAAGTTAAAAAAATAACTTCGAGTGGAAGAAAGAATCTCTCTAATAATTCAAAACGTTTTTTTTTTTCTTTTTGAAAAAGAAAAAGTGAAACAGAGTTGAACGTCAAAGGACGATAACTGTGCGCTTTTTCATTTGTAGACAGTGCTAACGACAATGACCATTAAAGAGTTTGTTCGTTAGTATTCAGACTGCAGTTACTTGAAAAAGTAAACTAGGTATATTCCGTACTTCACTCACTGATTGTTTTATTTAGGAAAATAAATACTCGTTAATATTATAGTATATTATATGTGTAGTTAATATTATAGTTCGGAAAAAATCTTTATAAAGTTGTATTTTACTCAAAAATGCACCAATAACTTATAATTCAATAGGAATTAAGTTATAGAGTAGACAGAAACAAATATAAACGACACAAAGATTTACACAAAAGAATCAAATAAACTAAGGTAAAGAAATCACGAACAAAATAGAGAATTCAATGTGAGATGAAATAGAACTCCAACGTTTACCTAATTATAAAATCACACCAACTATATATTAAATCCCACACACTTCAAATGCTTGTTGTTAAAACACTTTGTTACAACAATTCGAAACTCTTCAAAAAATATGGCAGATAAAGGAAGTTTTTAAAGAGAAATCGAGTTGATTCATGATAGTCACATGAGGAAACTTGCATAAATGCATGTTTGTCGCTCATGTTCCGTGTGAGCAACTTCAGTTCTTACCGTCGTTACAATAACATGCAATATGTTTATGCTTCATGTAGTGATGACAACCATCATTTTTTCAAGGCCTAAGCTGTGTACATGCAACAAACATGTTCTATCAAATATCATCATCGAGGCCTATTAAAGCATGAGACCCCGAATTAAAACACTAGACTTGAACTTGTTTTCATATATTCCTTTTAGTACAACCCACAACTTTACATATTGCCCCTATTAGTGTTAGAAACAACATTATATTTGGTCTACTCGCCTTGACTCTCTTTATCTTCTTCATAATTCCCTTCTCATCCTCGACGCTAATGAGTGTTAATACATTTATTGTATAAGTCATCATCCATGATATATTGACTTGACATGTTGTAACTTTCATCATTTTCATTATCTTTGCCTTAATTCTTGTCATTCTCACACACGTTTGTGGTAATTTTTATAATATGAATAACAGTTCCTAATACCCCAACCTCATTGTGTCGAGATCAACTTCGAGCTCAGTTTATGTACTTAAATTGAAAAAAGGTATTGTTGATCATCTTACTAACCTCATTTGACATTATATAACTCTCCTCATTTATCCACACACATTGAGCCACCATCATACCCCATTGAGCCACCGTCTAAGATAGTATATTTATCATCTACCCTCGAATTCATAACTATCATTTATAAGTTGATGTATAATTATCAATCACACTCAAATTCATAACTATCATTTTAAGTGAGTCAGTGTATTTATTCTTTTTATTTTTTTTATCAATAAAAAAGAAGCACAAGGGATGCTTCAACCCTTACACATAATGTAATCAACAATACATTCAACTCTCTATAACTTGACAACCAACAAATAGTTTTTCGTGTCTTTCACTACAAGAGAATCGAGTAGTAGCAACGGCTTTTTTCCCACGGCCAAGCCGTTGCTACTAGTACCAACGGCTCAGCCGTGGGTAATAACCATTACCAACGGCTAAGCCGTTGGTACTAATATGTACCAACGGTTTCGCCGTTGCTACATTAGTACCGACGGGCATACCGTCGGTACTAATTATAGGGCGACGACCCTTTTTAGCTGGGCCTAATGGGGCGCAGCTGGGCCGTTGTTGGACCTTAGTACCAACGGCTTGGTTGTGGGTAATAATATTAGTACCAACGGCTCGGCCGTTGGTACTAATAACAGAACATAAATCCGCTAAATAAAACTTTAGGGGTGGAAAGTGTAATTCGTGAAAATTTTAAAACACATGCAAAATCCTAAACCCCAAACCCTATACTCCATACCCTAACACTACCAATGGTGCAGCCGTCCCTATTGACATTATTACCAAGGGCTGTGCTGTTGGAAAAATACCCTAACACTAGCTACGGCCCAGCCGTGACTAATAAGGCTCATTACCAACGGCTGAGCCTTTGGTAGTAATATTCATGTACATAAATTTTACATTTTCCATGATTGTTTAACATATGTGGGTGTTTTATTATCGATTACGACAATTATAAGTATAAGTTAGTTTAATATACATAAATTTTAGCTTTCGTAGTACAATCATGCATCATTTACACACTCCGGGTCTTAATGGCAAAATAACTGAATAACGTTGTTCGTAATGACTTATATTTGACACAAATTAAATCTATGTAACATTCGTAATTGCATGTTGTAACGATCATTAATCAATTACGTGGTATCATTACAACTTCTTAAGATCTTATTAAATCCAATACATACTTAGTATATATAAGGATATAAAACTTAACTTAGTATGTAATATACGTATGAGAATATAAAACGTATGATGATCTAATTCTATAATGTATATTTCGATAACTCAAAAACTATCATACTTGTGTTTTTAGTTATTCATTTAACATATTGTAACAATATCTTAACAAAAATCATAAACAAATCAAATTTATATAATGCAAATCATGAAAACGAAAAATTTAGGGGTTAGTACCAAGGGCCTAGCCGTCCCTACTAATATTCAAACGTGTTTTTACCCAGGCAAGACAATATTCAAAATGTTTTAGCCAAAATTTTGGCGGAAATTTCAAATTTTCAAAAATTTGAAATTAGTACCAACGGCCGGGCCGTTGGTAATGACTCCAAAATATGCGGGAAAATGAAAATTTCATGAAAATTTGAATTTTTCATCCAACATTATAAATACACCTCCCCTCAACCCTTCATTTTCATTATCCACGAAAATACTCAAGTTTCTCTTCATTTTTTTTCAAGTTTTTCTTTCCTCTCTTCCAAAGTTGTCTTTATATCTTCATACTTTTTCCTTTCTTCAAATCTTCAAATCTTCATATATCTTCAAATCTTCAAAACTTCATATCTTCATATCCTCAAATCTTCAAAGTTTCTTCAAATCTTCATATCTTCAAAGTTTCTTCATATCTTTAAAGTTTTCTTCAAATTTTCAAAGTTTGTTCAAATCCTCAAAGTTTCTTCATATCTTCAAATATTCAAAGTTTTTTCATTTTCCTTACACTTTTTTGTATACATCTTCAAAATTATTTTCAATCATAACTTTCTCTTTCTTATTCAAAGATTTTGTTTCTCTACACACAACAAATCACAAGATTCGGTAATTGTTAAAATGCATCCAATAATATTCCGGCAATTTACAAAATTGCCAGAATATTATTGGTTTTTTTTTATTCGGATGAATATTAGTAGCCACGGCCGAGCCGTGGCTACTAATATTTAAACGTAAAATATGGTTCAATATTAGTACCAACGGCTCGGCCCTTGGTAATATCATGAATATTAGTACCAACGGCTCGGCCCTTGGTAATGATTGCATGTTCTTAGCCACGGCCCAGCCCTTGGTAATTGTTTTTACCAAGGACTTGGCCGTAGGTAATATGTAGCTAGGGCTGAGCCGTCCCTACTTTATAGCAAGGGGTCGACCGTTGGTAATGAACTCATTACCAAGGGCTGGGCCGTTGGAAAATTTTGCGACGCGATTACTACCAACGGGAAATTCCCAAGGGCTTGGCCGTCCCTACTAACTCATTACCAACGGGAAAGGGGTCTTTACCAAGGGCATAGGCCGTTGGTAAAGCCTGTTTTTCTTGTAGTGTTTATCACTTAGATAAACCTCATTCTACAATTATTTTCCATGAAATAACACATACTTTGGTAATTAGTGAAAATATAAACTGTCAAGAAACGTGAAAGTTTGATTTTAGATGGTTACCTAGTTTTACTTAGTCACTTTATGTTGAGTTGTAACATGATATAAAATTACATGCACGAACTTAACGTAGGCAGTTGGCACATTTATGCAGTTTAGACATTCAACCAAATGTTTGTTTGTTTCTTTTATGTTGATCTTTAAATCAATACAATTATTGCAACATTTTTAAAAGTTATATACATTCATTGTTCATGGGCAGTTGTAGAATCTTGGCTATATATACACTGTTGGTCCCCAACGTCATTTAACACTCTCATTGTTGTAGATTTGACATGTCTTCAAGTGCACCAGTTCGAATCCCTTGCTCAAGGAAGCATTTTTTATTGATTAAAAAATTCATCATCTTCAACCTCTAAACAAACTAGTTATGACCAAGTTCTAGGACTCGCCGCAGTCTCATGAGTTCTTAAACTAAGGTCAAGATATCTTAAAAACTGAAGGAGTTTAAAAAATAGAATCACGAGAATAATTGTTTTTCTAAAATAATAGAAAATCAAAGTAGAGCCTAGCAAAGGTGCTCCTCCCTATGCAAACTACAAGAGTATAATATGATCATATAACCATAAACAATCACACAAAAGCAGAAAGGAAAGATCAACGAACTTCTCCCCATTGTTAAAACGAAGCTTTGAATACGTTCTTGAACTGTATTCGTTTTGATCTTCTAAATCCTCATTCTTTACTCTCCTTTGGTTATGATGTATGAGAAATATTTAGGTTGATTGTTAAATGAATTTGGAGACTAAATGTTGTTTATATACTTGAGGCTCTATAACCATCAATCAACGGTGAATGAACATGACTATCTAGAAGGTTGCATTGATTCAAAAAACATCATAAAAGAAATAATATTAACACCAACCCATGTGGCTACATTCACATCAAACGAAGATACTATACATAATTTCAACTTGGAATTATGGTGCCTTGAACTCCTCCCATGATTGCATTCCCACTAGCCCACCTCTCGCTTTGCTTCGTTATCATCAAAAAAGCCCACCTCTCGCTTCGCTTCGTTATCATCAAAAAAGAACCTCCCATTCATAGAATGTGCAAGTAACTTACTCCATTGTACACTGTCTTCTATCGACTCTCTTGAAGGCGACAACAAATTAATTTATAGTGAAATTGCAACTGCTTAGGATGTACTTAGTAAAAATGTAAACACCTCGTTATCACTCCCTTACGACACAAATGACTTACGACACAAATGAAGCACGGATTGTACATAATTATCAAATGCAAGTGATAATAAAGATGGACCTGATGTATTAAATAGATACCAACCCCGTTCAAAGATATTGTCGAATATTCAAGTCATTTTTTTTCCAATCCCAAAACTGCATGTATTGTGTGCGTCTTGGAGAATGTTATTATGTTACATGAGAATGATCTGAAGGTTATCTCAGTATGATTAAAAGATTTTCTAACTCTTCATCAATAATTCTTCTTTAGCCACTTGCTTGATCATAATTCATTATTGATGATTGATTGATCAGCCTTTTTCTTTTCTTAGTACGGGGCTTATCCTTAAGAGTGACATCTTTGCAACATTTTAGGTGTTAAATGGGCTAGGCTCATTCTACCGTAAAGTGAGGCCCATTTTGTCAAATTCAATTTCAAATTTGGCACACATTTTTTAAAATATCTTTCAACACCTAAATCAAAATGATAAACCAAAATAATAAAAATACATTTGGCCAAAAATTTCTCGTTTGGTTTGCTTTTCGCACAAAATCCGAGAGCGAATTCGTTAGATTTGTTTTTTTTTAGTTGTAAATAACAAGTAAAGTTATTTTGTATTTGTTTTGAGAAAATTAACTAATTCAGCTAGGGGTAGAATGATAGTGGTCTGGCAAAAAAACAACATTTTCTTTACTATTCTTTTTTTTTTCTTCTCTCAAGAACCCCAGAGTTATAAAATCTTTGTAAGTTTTATCTTTTATAAGAACTTGGAAAATTCTTAAAACCAAACAAATGCCAAACCAAGTTTGCCTTAATTTGTCCTGTAAGACAGAGTCACCATCGTAATTTCTCGATACCTTCGAGAATATGTTAAACTTAAGCCGTGTTCGTTGAATATCCATCCAATTTAGTTTCATTTTCAAACAAGAATTACACTCAGACTTTTCAATTTATTTATGACTTGAAAGATTGCAATGGAAATATATAGCAAGTTTGAAAAGTTTGTAATTTTGAGTACAATATACTTTTAGATAATGTGTTGCTGTGTTGCAGTAAAATCGATCCTTTTGTGTTGACAATGTGAGATAAGATTTTGAATTACTTATTTCCTTAAGAACATTTGAAAAATACGGTTTGCCATATTTTGTGCTGGTAAGTAACAATAGTGACTTGTACGAGGACCGAGGTTAGATCCATTGCATAAAATTAATAAAATCTTCTAATTCCTAATTTAATTTTCTTTTTTACACTTTATGTGCTCCCTTCATCGTGATTTTCTTTATTTCTTTATTTCTTTATGTACTCCATCATATTAAAAATATTAAAATACGAAGAACCTGAAGAAAGAAAAACATGTTTTACAGAAGAATAAATAAGTGATAGTAAAAGATCAGCTATTCAGCTTAGACCAAATAACACAAAATTATCTTTTTGAGAAATAAATAATTGTTTTTGTCCCAACCAGTGCACGTGACCGTAGTTAACGTGTTGAGCATGATTTTCATCGGACATTGCGTGGCAATGCCAATACCTACTACCTAGTAAGATTTTGTGCGGGGTCAAGTTATTATTACATATTTAATATTAAGCTGAACACGTTCCTTTTCCTTATCTGTACTGAAAAAGGATAATGAATCCTTTTGTGTATCACGAAATTCCAATTGGCCCCACTTTATTCACAAAGGTTTTCCAATGTGTGTATTTTTTTTTTCCTTTTGAACATCTTCCACTGTAATGTGTGTAGTAAGTATTTTCTAGAGCATTATTTTGGGACAGTTTTTGTTTTTCAAAAAATATTTAATTTTTTTCTTAGGACTTTACGTTAAGGCCACAAAAGTACAAATTGTTGGAACTTTCTCTTATTTGTTGAAGTGTTAATTATAGTTAACTTTAGAAGAGAAACTATATCGAAATCTAAAAATCAGGAAATTTACCAAAAAAAAATCGTACAAACATCATAGACACGCCTAAAATAGTTCAAAAAAAAAGTCTACACGTTGGACTGAACTTCCATAACTAGTACTTTTATTCATTGTATCATTACGCACTATGAATCACTGAGTTAACTACAATTAAAGTATTGAGCATTGAATTAAGAAAGTACATGAAAAATGAGAGTTTTTTTATCAAACTTAGCCCATTAAGTTGACATCTTTTTATTTTACACACACTATGTTGGCACACTCCGATCTTAGCCCACTAAGTTGGCATCTTTTCATTCTATACCCACTATGTTGGCACTCTCCGAACTTAACCCACTAAGTTGGCGCCATTTCATTTTACGCCCACTATGTTGGCACACTTATCAAACTCAACCCACTATGTTGGTACCATCGTCGATATTCACCCATCAAGTGTGCCAACATAGAGGGTGAATATCGACGCCAATGTCAACATGCAGGGTGAATATCGACAACAGTGCCAACATAGTGGGTTAAGTTCGGAGTCGGCCAACATAGCGGGTATAAAATAAAAAAGATGCCAAATTAGTGGGCTAAGTTTGGAGTGTGGCAATATAGTGGATGTAAAATGAAAAGATGCCAACTTAGTGGACTAAGTTTGACAAAAACCCGAAAAATGATAATATTAAGGATCAAATTACGGCTGTTTTTAGCTAACTTTCTAGAATTTACTTGCCGTGTGTATAAAATAAATCAACTAGAATACCGTAAAAATTTAAAAGTAATAGTCGTGTACAATAAAAACGTGAACTAGTGAATTGGTCTTCGGAATTGTCCTAAATTATTTGGCTTTGAGCAATTTTAGGTGAGTAAAAATACATTGTTGTCGAATTGGTCTGCTAAAAATGCAGTGCTCAAATTTAGTCATTTAAAGATATCAATTGCTCAGTTTGATCCTCAGTTCAAAATAATTTTAATTTTGACCTGAAATTGCCGATGTGACGACCTGAAATGTATAATCGAGTCATTTCCTTGTTTCTTGTAATTTGTAAATATGAAATCCTGTCGCAGCATATCATATATTATAAATTTCGTGAATAAGAAAACCAAAGTTGAAAAAATGGATTAAAAAAAAAAATGCCACATCAAAGCTATATATATATATATATATATAAACGCCACGTGTACAGAACTTCGAGTAAATTCCAACTCCACTTTTTTCTATAATAGTCCCCACATCTCTCTCCCATTACATTGCACTTACTCCAACTACCACCTCAACCGCTAAAACCCATCAAAACCCGAATCCCCTACCGGGTCAATTTTCGGATCCGGGTCAATTGAAAAAGCTCCGTGACTTATTCTGCTGCTTCGACAAAACCCGGAGCTCCGGTTCGGACCCAGTTGCCGACCGTGACCCGGTTCTGTTGGTGTCGGGTATAGCCGGTTCGATACTGAATTCGAAGAATAAGAAAACCGGGTTGGAAACCCGGGTATGGGTCCGGATCCTGTTGGCTGATTTGGAGTTCAAGAAGAAAGCTTGGTCGAAATACAATCCGGAAACAGGGTACACGGAGGCATTGGATGGTAGTACGGAGATAGTTGTACCTCAAGATGATTATGGCCTTTATGCCATTGATATTTTGGACCCTTCTCCAGTTAAGTGTTTGTTATGATGTTAGTACTTAGTAACTTAATTTGATTAGCCATGCAACCGTTGTAATGCTGACGCGATGCAACTGATCACGGTTGGTATGAAGTGGTGTGGGTAGTTATTTCCTATATTTTAGGATAATTTAAAACGTGTATTAAATCTGGATCGTGGGTTGCACCACGTCAGCAATGTATTTAAACGTGCCGTCGTGTTGGTGCCTTTGCCTCGTAGGTTTGTAGTTATAAAAATGGGGATTTTACTATTGAGAAAGATTTTTGTCAAAACAATTAAATAGGGGAAAGAGTAAAATTTGGCACTGTAATGAGTTGATGGAAATAAGTTATTTGCCCTTTTTGTATTATTATTATTATTACATGTTGAAAGAGGTGTATCATTTTGATATTTATTGTTTACTTATTTTGTCTTTAATGCACATATTTGAACTTCTTTTGGTACATGCTGTTATGGATTTACTAAATGAACATAAATGACATGATTAATTGGTAATAATAAAGTGCAGGATACTACTAGGTACTACTTTTGGCCCATGCTGTTATAGATTTATGTTCTAACTGAACCATTAGGATTGGTCTAGTAAGTAGTGACAGAAAACTTTTGGGTATTTAATGAAAGATGAATTTATAACAGAGATGTAATTGCTTTTTAGATTTCTCGGAAAACCAAAATTCTCTAAATAGTGATGTATTGATGTAATATAGAGGGATGCTAGCCTTCTCTGAAGTTCTCTAATTTGCTTCAAAATGATGTTTAATTCGTTTTTTTGCTGGAATTTGGCTCAATATGTTGAACCAGGACTTCAAATGCATTCACTGCGTTAGTGAGATTCCTATTTGCGCTTTTATTTTCATAATGTCTTGATTCGTTTTTTCCCCTCCTGTAGAATATTGCCTCACGGAATTTTATGTTGATGTTCCAGTTGATAAAGTGTCTACATGTGACCAATGCATACCATTTTCATGACATGATTGACATGCTTGCTGGCTGTGGGTATAAGAAGGGGACAACATTGTTCGGATATGGTTATGATTTCCGGCAGAGCAATAGGTAGTTCTTACCTGGTGAAGATCTTAGCATAATAAGTTTTTGCCTTCAACTGAGTCAATATATTGTTTTAATTTCTTGACCTTCTTCATATTCATTTTTTTTGGACGATAAACTCCTTATTTATGTAATTCTGTAGAATCGGCCAGTCAATGGATGGCCTTAAAAAGAAACTGGAGGCTGCATATAAGGCTTCAGGGGGAAGGAAGGTCAATATAATTTCACACTCGATGGGTGGATTGCTGGTGTCATGCTTTATTAATCTTCATGGTGACGTAAGTTTAGCTCATTTGCGACGTCTTGTGTCATGCTTTATTAATCTTCATGGTGACGTAAGTTTAACTCATTTGCGACATCTTGATCATGCATTCCTGCGGTTTCATATTTATTTTCAGCATTTCTATCAACATGGAAGTATCTGGTTTAGACTCGTGCAGAGTGAAACTGTAACTTTTCGCTATGTGGAATGTTATCTTCATATTTAATACTTTCATATATCCTGACACTGACCTATACCTATGTATGTCAACAATGAAATATGTTTATTCTTAACCTATATAGTTCTGTAGTCCGGTGAATTTACATTTCCAATATAAAGGTTCTTTAATGTTTCATGAATTGTGTTTTCAGTCTTAAACTTCGTAGAATTTTTTAGTTTGAGAATACATCCCACGAAAGACATGCATGGCCAGGCTAATATATTTGGTATCCAGGAACAAACTTGTCCATATCTGTATTGAGTTGCCTTTGAAATGTTGTCTTTCCTAGAATGCATTTTGCAACTTTTAGTGGCCACTTGTGATTTCCTTACACCTATGACTTGTGTATATACCTGGCACACAAAAAAATATGCATGCATCAAACACTAGAGTGATTCATTCAAACAGCGTTGAGCACTAGTTTGACTCTGAATAAAGTTGGCATCTGCTGAATATTTATTTGTTATTTCATTCATGTATTCTAAAATACTAATGATATATACCGTTTTATTGTTTTATGCTAAGTGCATGATCCTTGCACTCTGGCACCGGAAATCTGAATATTATTTACTTATTACTCCACCTTTTTCTGGTTTTGCTTCTTTTGATCTGCTCGAAAATTTTGGAATTTAAGGGGTCAATTGATATCACTGTTGATCAGATTCAGTCTTTTCTTTTTGAATTTAGTTCATGCTGAACAAAATGTGTTTCTGTTGTTTTAGTTCATTCATGTTATTTTACGAAGTCATTCCAAATGAATGCTTTACTGACGATTTAACTTCTAAACTGCAGATCTTCTCTAAATACGTAAATAAGTGGATTACCATTGCCACTCCTTTCCAAGGTAAGATTTTTATGTTTCTGTTTTAAGTTCTATGCTGGAAGCGCTAATTTGTATAAGTTAAAACTAGTGTCTCGACTGCTTTTTCACGATTGAAAATTGGGTCCGCAAACATGAATCTCTGCTCTGTAATCATAAAACATGAATACATTCTTGAATACTGAGCAGTTGATAACTTTGATCGAGCATTCATCATACTTGCGTGTAACTATTGAATCAAGGATGGCGGGAACTTCCGCATTATAATGTGTTTCTGAAATTATCTTCTTGAGTTCTTGCAACAGTCCTTGCATATTTAGGTTATCCCGGAAAGAGTGCGCGAGAGTTATCAAATAGAACTCCTTGCTGTACTCTGATCAGCGGGCCATTTTTTTTTTCACGCTATTTATTATCGTTGATCATCTCTCAGAGTTATCAAACATGGTGCCTGCGTAAGCATTTGGTAACATTGGGAATGCTACTCATCTCATGTGTGTAGCTTTCCTTTATCTTGATTTTGGTTTCAAAAAAATTGAAGTGGCAAATATCACTGTGGCATGTGCGATGGTGTTCTGGATCAACTACATAACATTCTGAGCCATCCTTTGTTTTTCCTTGTTCTTTTTGCTGCTTCTTATTCAGTCAACTTTTTTGATGTGGGAAACTCAGTTTTTATTGCTGAACGTCGAGTTGTGTGCTCGTTGATTTATTCTGAACAGGGGCGCCAGGATGCATCAATGACTCCATACTCACTGGCATGCAGTTTGTTGAAGGCTTTGAAAGCAATTTTTTTGTATCAAGATGGTCAATGCATCAACTGGTAATCAAGTTCTGATGTGTTATTTTTTGCTGGTGCATTCGTGGCAGTACTCTTTCATCTCAAATTCATTTGATTTTATGGCCACCATGGCACAGGACCTACATGAAGTGAACATGGTGTTTTTACTCTTGTGCAGTAGTACATTTTTCCGTAAATTTACATTCGTCTTGCCATGCAATACAGGGAGTTCGGACCTTCTGTCCTAAGTTGTCACCTTTACTTGATTACCGCAGTTTTAGTTGGTCTGAATTCCAGGGTTATTTTGTGTAACATTGTTTCAGCTCTATCTCTTCTGTTTCTTACTACTTGACTTTGTTCTTATGTGTTTAGGTGGTAGAGTGCCCATCCATTTATGAGATGTTACCAAACCCAGATTTCAATTGGAGAAAGCAGCCGAAGATAGAAGTATGGAGAAAGCAATCCAAAGATGTGGACGCTTCGGTTGAACTGGAATCGTATAGTTGTAATGAATGCGTGACTCTTTTCGAAGAAGCTTTAAAAGACAATGAGGTACTCTCTTCCCGGATTAGCACTTTTGCTTCTATCATTCATGATTCATTAACTCCTGAAGGCTTCCGAATTTCTGAAATTTTGATGATCAAATTGAGATTTTTATCGTCTTGTATTTTGTACTCAATATACTGGTCATCCACGTTTGCATATGCTCAAGGAATCCGTTCAGGATAGGGAACAAAAAATTTGAAGGTTGGGTTTTGACGGGTAAAAAGATTTCCGGATGGATTGCGTCTTTTCTGCAGCTTTAATTACTGTACCCCCTTTTTGCACTTAGAGAAGATGGCAACACAATGTCCTTGATAGTGCATTTATGAACAACCATAATATTGTCTCTCTCTTCCAACTATCAGAAAAATTGACTTTTTGCTATATTCGACATCTTTTACTTGGATGATTGTTTTGTGGATGAAGTCATGTGCTGCAAAGCATGAATTCTCATAAATCGTACCAAAATGTGCCCATAGGCTTGTATGCATTTTCCATATTTGATCAACTTTTTACCTTTGTTATTATCTTACAAAATATATTGTGCTCAAATCTTTTTTTTGTCATGTGCAGCTTAATTATGATGGAAAAACTGTAGCTCTTCCTTTTAACTTTGCAATATTTAATTGGGCTGATGGTACTCGGAAACTTCTAAACAACACTCAGCTTCCTAAAAATGTTTCTTTCTACAACATATACGGGACATCTTTTGACACACCTTTCGATGTTTGGTAAGCGGCTGAATTACATTTCTTGTTTGAATCCCTTCAAGGTAGGGATTTGACCTGGGTGGTCTTAGAACTCACACATTGAACAAAACAGCTTTTGATAGTGCCCGGCAATAGCTTTCTCTTAAAGATTTACTTCATTGGGAGAAGGGTTGTTTTCTGCAGCTCTTTCAGAGTTTAGCATAATATTTCACCTATTTTAGCAACAGTTTCTGTAATTTCTTGGTATTTGAACCATCAAACAACTTTTTATCGTCTATCTGTTACTTTCTTTTGCAGCTATGGTACAAAGTCTGCTCCCATTGAGGAACCATCTGAGATATGTCACACGCTGGTAAGCAGTGTGTATATTTGTTGCATTATCCAGAAATGCACCCCTAGTGGATGGTGCACCGAAGTTATTTTCTTCTGAACTGTTGCTCGAATGAAATATTTTCACGTAATACTGTGAACAACCGCATGATATAAGCCACATATTTGCTGTTTTCTAATTGCCTGGCAATCAAATTTCCATTGGGTGTACTTATGCATTGTGTGGTTTCTCTGTTTCAGGCAGAGTACTCCTACGTAGATGGTGATGGAACTGTCCCATCAGAATCAGCTTGTGACAGCCAACGTAAAAACCCCGTCACATCCTATGATATGAACCATACTATGAATTTCGTTGGGGCGTTCCCTACTCAGCGACGCGCTACATCGGATCCCGGGTGTAGTGATAAATGGGCAAGGGTTGCTAGGTCGTCGCCCGGAAGCGACGCGCCACATCGACGCCCGGGTGTGGTGTCAAATGAGCAAGGGTTCCCTCACCTTCCAGGACGGGTGAGGGTAAAGAAGTTAGTCCAGGAACGACGAGTTCGCCTTGCATCGTGGAATGTGGGGTCACTCACAGGAAGATTGGCCGAGCTAGCTGAGGCAATGTCTAGGAGGAGGATCAACATCTTGTGCGTGCAAGAGACCAAGTGGGTTGGTGAAAAGGCCAAAGTAGTAGACCCTTGGGGTTGTAAGCTTTGGTATA
Source organism: Linaria vulgaris (assembly GCA_948329865.1). Taxonomy (NCBI): domain Eukaryota; kingdom Viridiplantae; phylum Streptophyta; class Magnoliopsida; order Lamiales; family Plantaginaceae; genus Linaria; species Linaria vulgaris. The sequence continues at coordinate 85,146,978 of OX415253.1, forward strand.
CCGGGACAGAGAAGAACCGAAATGGTGTTGGGATCATCATAGATAAGCTTTGGCTCGAGGACGTGGTGGAGGTCAGAAGGAAGGGCGACAGGATCTTACTGGTCAAGTTGGTCATAGGCGAGGATATCTTGAATGTCATTAGTGCCTATGCACCACAGATAGGACTAGACGAAGCCGTGAAACGTAAGTTTTGGGAAGATTTGGACGAGATGGTACAAAGGATCCCTAGTAGCGAGAAACTCTTCATTGGAGGTGACTTTAATGGTCATGTAGGATCTAGCCGTGATGGGTTCGAGGACATCCACGGCGGGTATAGCTTTGGGGATCGCAATGAGCCGGGAAACGCTATCTTAGACTTCGCCCTCTCCTATGATTTGCTTGTAGCAAATACTTGGTTTAAGAAGAGAGAGTCCCATTTGGTCACTTATAGGAGTGGGTCAAATAAGAGCCAAATAGATTTCTTCTTAGCTAGGAGGGCAGATAGAAGTCGTTGCATAGATTGCAAGGTCATTCCCGGGGAAAGTGTGGTTACGCAACATAGGCTTTTGGTGTTGGATATTAGACTGCGGCAAGGAGTGAAGAGGAGTAGGCGCCGGTTGGAACCTAGAATTAAGTGGTGGCGGCTTAAGGAGTCTACCCAAAAGGCCTTCGTAGAGCGAGTGGTTCAAGAGGTAGACTGGAAGACTGAGGACGATGCAGATGCAACTTGGACCAAAATGGCTTGTTGTATCAAGAAGGTAGCTAAAGACCTCTTAGGTGAATCCCGAGGTAGTAGCCTGATAGGTAAAGACACGTCATGGTGGAATGAAGAAGTAAAGGCGGCAATCAAGGCCAAACGGGATTGCTACAGGGATTTGAAGAAGAACCATGATGGAGCAAGCTTTGAAAAGTATAAGCTAGCCAGGAAAGAAGCAAAGAAAGCTGTTGGACTAGCGCGAGAGGCTGTGTACAAGGAAATTTATGAGAAGAGAGATAGCAAGGAGGTCGAGAAGGATATATACAAAATTGCTCGCATTAGAGAGAGGAAGACTAGAGACCTAGGTGCAGTGAAATGCATCAAAGATGAAGGTCAGTCTGTCTTAGTGCGTGAGGATCAGGTCAAAGCACGGTGGAGGGAGTACTTCGAGGGCTTGTTCAATGGAGGCCCCACCCAAGCAGTGGGTGACATCTCGCAGTCCCCTCAGGACCTGAACCACGATTTTATGCGCCGTATCAGAAGGTCGGAAGTCAAAGATGCCTTGAAGAGGATGAAGACTCGAAAAGCCGTTGGCCCAGATGGTATCCCTATTGAGGCTTGGAGAAGCATGGGAGAGATAGGGGTGACCTGGTTGACGGACCTCTTTAACAAAATATGGCGAACAAATAAAATACCAGAAGAGTGGAGGAAGAGTACGCTAATACCTCTATATAAGAACAAGGGCGATGTCCAAAACTGCTCTAACTATCGTGGGATAAAGCTTATGTCTCATACCATGAAGCTATGGGAGAGGGTGATCGAACACCGATTGAGACAAATTGTTCCCATATCTGAGAACCAATTTGGATTTATGCCCGGAAGGTCGACCATAGAGGCCATCCATTTGATTCGTCAGCTCATTGAGCGCTTTCGAGAAAAGAGTAGAGATTTGCATATGGTCTTTATCGACTTAGAAAAGGCATATGACAAAGTACCGCGAGATGTATTATGGTGGACCTTGGTGAAGAAGGGGGTACCCATTAAATATATCAACATCATAAAAGATATGTATGAGAATGTGGTGACAAGTGTCCGAACTTGTGGCGGTTTAACAGACGCCTTTCCAATTACAATTGGCTTACATCAGGGGTCAGCTTTGAGCCCATTTTTGTTTGCCATTGTAATTGATGAAATCACCAGAGCCATCCAAGACCGAGTCCCATGGTGTATGTTGTTTGCAGACGATATTGTCCTCATCGATGAGACGAGAATGGGAGTTAACGCTAAATTAGAACGATGGAGACAAACATTAGAAGCGCGAGGATTTCGACTAAGTCGAACAAAAACAGAGTACCTCGAATGCAAGTTTAGCAAACAACGAAGAAACAACGATGGCACGGTTCAGTTGGATGGCCAAGAGATACCGAGAAGTGCGCATTTTCGGTATTTAGGCTCCATACTGCAGATGGATGGAGAGTTAGATGGAGACGTCAACCACCGCATCCAAGCTGGATGGACAAAGTGGAAGAGTGCGACGGGGATTCTGTGCGATCGTAACTTTCCTTTAAAGCTTAAAGGAAAGTTCTATCGTACGGCTATTAGACCTGCTTTGCTTTATGGCTCTGAGTGCTGGGCTATTAAGCAAAGTCATGCACAGAAAATGAACGTTACAGAGATGCGCATGCTTCGGTGGATGTGCGGTAACACTAGGAGAGATAAAGTGCGCAATGAAGATATTCGGCATAAATTGGGTGTGGCGGCCATTGACGAGAAAATGCGAGAAAATCGTTTAAGATGGTTTGGGCATGTTAAACGCAGACCCATAGATGCACCGGTACGACGAGTTGAAGATCTCGACTTAGGACAGACGGCTAGAGCTCGTGGGAGACCGAAAAAGACGTGGATGGAGGTCATACGGAACGACATGAAGCTAAAAGATCTAAATGAAGACATGCTCGTCAACCGAAACCTATGGAGGCAGAAGATTCATGTTCACGACTCGACGTGATTCATTCATGGTTCATATAGCCTACCCCAATTTAATTGGGATTACAGGCTTGGTTGTTGTTGTTGTTGTTGTTGATCTTTTCCGCCTCTTTTTTTAAGAATTATGCTATTTTCCGTAAGAAAGAACACATTCTTGGCCTGTGGTATATTTTTGCAGAGATGCGTAGATCACTTTCTCTTTGAAACTTTTTGAGTCATGCCTTCACACGACAACCCGCACATTATATTTTCGGTTATCATGGTTCTTAATGCGCATTGCAGGCAGACAACTTTGATGCTGTGGAACGAGCTGGAGTTAGAGCCGGTCACCGGGGACTTCTAGCCAACGAAAATGTGTTTAAGCTTATCCAAACGTGGCTAGAGATTCCTGCAAAGGGCAAAATGCAGCATGTTAAGAGCTCAAAGGTGATGGATGCGTTCTAATATTGACCCATGAACTGGCAATACGTCTTTGTAAATTCTATCACTCTTTGTATTAAACTACATTCTCAGCATAATATGATGGATTGTGACTTGCAAAGCATATCGCTCAACCATCAAGCATGCACGTACTGCACTAGGCAGTGCATACCACATTGGTCCATGGCGCGTTTCACTTGTGGTTTTTGGGCAAGTGTAAGTGAGCATCATGAGATCGGACTTAACTTGGTTGGTCTCTTAAGATGTTTTGCCGCTGTATCACAGGAACGTAGGTTCGTTTAATCATAAAATCTCGTTTCTATAGTTTTGATGGGGTGGACAGGAATTACTGTAATGACCCACGCTGTCGGTTCTTGTGATGAGCTTATTTATTTTACCTTTTTTTGCCGGTAAAATATTAGATTAATTTCAGAAGCTTTAGTTGAGTTTTTGAAATATTTTGATAGCGCTAGGAACTTGGAGGATTTCTTCCGGCTTCGTTTCTACAATGTAGTGTCTACGAAAAATTGTATTTAAGAGCTCCAATGTATAGATGTTACGTGCGATTAAGGGTGGGCACACAAATCGAAATCGGTCGAACCGATCGATTATTGAATCTTTGGTTTGGTAAAAAGTCAAACTGCAGAAATGATTTGGTGTTTGGTGTGGATAGAATACCGATATACTACATATGGTTTTGGTTTATTAGTTCACTTAACCGCATCAAATCGGAATCATCTTATATAATATATATTTTTTTTAATTCTAGGCATTCTTTTTTTTTTTAGATCATAAGTCCCTTTTTTGTGGCTAATGCATATGCTCTCGAATTTGTGAATCATATTTTTGTTGTTTGTTATTGTGTATCATTGGTGGTTTAAGATGCCTAAAATTTTATATTTTTGAATTATGAATTGTATATGACACTTGGTCATTAGGGAGTGATTATTTATTTTTATTGTTTTGGTAGCAAAATGAAAAATTAATTACTGCCCTTAGGCCATCTCAATGTTCAAAACATCAATAACTGGAAAGGGAGGCGTATTCCAACATACTTCTCTATCCTTAACGTTTGTGTCGTGTATCGTCAAAAGATAATCAACTTTATATGTAGTTCTTTCCATTTGCCAGGGCGTCGTAGGAGTTCATTACATGCGTGAATTAGGTCAGTTCTCGAGAATATTTGACTGTCATCCCTTTTTATCATTTGTATTATTTTCGAGTCGATTTCTATCTAAATGTTATGACTTGTTATTCTCACGCATTTTCAAACCTCTCTTGAGTTTTATTTCATCCACTATTGGCATCCAGAGATATAATTATTGAATTGTCATCTTATCTAAAAGCTTAAGCTGTTAGATAGGGTAGACATTTAATATTAATATATTATGTCCAACACGTCCCCTCACGTGTAGGCTGTAAATTTTTTGTTACGACTGTCACGTGACACTTTTTGATAATCGGGTGGCGGTGGAATTCGAACCCAGGACCTCTTGTTGCATGAGCTCTGATACCATATTGAATTGTCATCTCATCTAAAACTTAAGTTGTTAGAAATGGTAGACATTTAATATTTATATATTATCTCCACCAGTAATTTAAAACCTCAGCTCCCGTATTCAATTTAATCACCCACATTGCCAAACTTTTATTGCTATTTCGAGAGGCACTTCATCTTTCACCCATCTATTTTTCGGTTTCTAAAATTTTTCTTTTTCTCTTCAAGTGGGCTACTTCTTTGTGCAACATGTAGTTTTAAACTCGTTTGTTTTACCAGAAAATATCGTTGCGTGCTTGCCACTGTTTCTTTGTTTCTTGTTTTTTTTTTAATTTCGAGTTTTCCAAACTATCAAAGTAGCTGCAACAAAGATCAATTGCCATTGGACCACTGACTTATTAAGGGGGCATACAGTTTTTTTCCTTTGAGCGTTCCTTTGCGGCCAACTCTCATATGGAATTACGTCAAACTCCATGGTGCCACTTTGGCTCGGAATTAACTCCTTCCAAATTTTGTGCGTGGTATTGCAATAACGTAGCATGTGTAAAATCGTCTCATCATGCAACTCACGTTGTGGGCATTCCGTTGTTGGAGCATTTAGATTTATAAGTGTTGTAGGACAAGAGTCCTTAGAAGTTGGACAACAATGCATTAGAGTACACAAACATATCAAATCATCGTACTTTTGACCCAGTAACCTATTTTCGACTGATAGCATATTAAACCAACCGTTTTTCTACGATTTATAGTCAAGTTTTTGACAAACTTTAACATAAGATGTTTTGAGTCCACAAATATTTGGCAAACTTTAACGTAAGATGTTTTGAGTCAAAATAACGTAGTTCGGCGCACACATATATAACATGATTAGTTTTATTGTGTATATCTTTCGCGATGTTAGGAGTTACTTTTTAATGTGAACATCACACACTTTTGATTTAGTGTTGTTTTTATACTTTATTAATAAAATTAGAATTTTCTTTCAATTCTTCTGGTGAATCGTAATTCTTCTTTGAAGGTACATATTACTTTGATTTTGTTGGACCGATAAAACGTATATACATGTGCATACTACTCCCCTTTTGCTATGAAAGCATATATAGGATTTTTTTTTTCATATCAGTTTTTTTTTAAAAAAGGAAAAAGAAAAAAGAAGACACTACTATTTATGTTACGATTATTAGTTATTACATTCTCGTTCTGCATCATCGAAGTTATCGGTTAAATCTTACAACTATTAAATATACAGGTTTACCAGAGACAACACTTAAAAATAACATCATTTGGTTAATAGGCTCTTACTCCTGGTTTATAAGTACTGCAAAAGTCGAGTACACACGCACCCACTCGAAGATCACGAATTCACTACATAATATCTTTCTTTTTTCAATTAATTATACAGACGTATATTGATATAAACGTATCGAAGATGCATCTAGTCGAACGTCTATACTCCATAAATATCTCATGCACAGTTCGATGAAGAAATTGGGGGGCACAAATATACATGCCAAGCAAGATCAACTTTGGCCACGGGTTTCAAGTAATCATGGCCATTTGCATGCGTATATATATATATATATATATATATATATATATATATATATATATAGAGAGAGAGAGAGAGAGAGAGACGAGAGAGAGAGAGAGATTAATTGATTGATTGATGCATACTTACAAGTGCAGTACATATAGCTTTAAAGTTTCAAGAAAAAGCTAGACAAATTGTTTGCATGTGAGGTTTAAAAGTTCAAGAGGTGGTTTTTTGTTTGTTTCCTTGTTACATCTGAAGATCTCTTTAATTAGTCGCATGTAATGTTGTCTCTTTCTTTTCCCTTTTCAATACACCTTCTAATAAACTTCTCTTTTCTTTTTCTTTTTCTTTTTAGAAATTATTAAGGAGCTGATGGGGGTATTTTAGGACTGGGCCAGCAATAGAGTTGGGCCGGCCCATTAACGTATCGAATCGGGCTGATTCGATACATTCAACGCATCGAATGCTGAGTATTCGATGCGCGCATCGAATTGGCACGATTCGATGCGTGTTTTACAGCTGTCCACGGGCCCCACTAAGCGAGTTGCTATATATATAGGGCGGTTTTGAGCATTCAGGGAGAGATGGAACTTGAGTCCCAACCCGACCACATCGAATCCAGCTATTCGATACGTCCCCAGATTCGATACGTCCCCAGATTCGATACGTCTCATTGTTCGATACGTTCCAACCGATTATCAAGGCCATATCGAATTGATTCAGCATCGAACATGAACCATTCGAGGTGCATATCGAACAACCACAATTCGATGTGTTGCATGTTTAGTATTATCTTTGTATTTAAATCAGTGTAAGATCTGTAATAGATAGTAGGTGTTTCGGACAAAGTTAGTCCGGTTTATTCAATTGGATTAACATTATTTTGGTTATTTATATTCCCAGTGTACTGTACTACCGTGTTCTATTACCTTGACGAAATAAGACCAAAATATTGGCGCCGTCTGTGGGAACACCGTAAACACTGTTTTTAGATAGAGCAGCTAGGATGACAAATAAAAGGCGCTTGAATGTGGTTGAGAAACAGCAAACAGAGAAAAAGATCAAAACAAAGTCAGATCTGAGACAAGATAGGATTGAGCCTAAAAGACAGGGACAAGATAAAATAGAAAGTCAGTTGTTGAAGCAATGGCAAGAATGCAAGATGGAACCTTTGGGAGGATTCAAAATCGTACAGCTTTTCAAAGAAAGTTCTGAAAAAGTAATCAAAATTGGAGCAGAAATGGACTGGATGATAGAAGCAGCTTTGGTAGATTGTCTTCGCCGTAATTCAGATATATTTGCGTGGTCTGATTCAGACCTTCAAGGGATAGACTCGAGAATCATTGTACATCATCTGAATGTAGACAAGAGTGCGAAACCGATACGGCAGAAGAAGCGAAATTTCAGCAAAGAAAAGAATGAAGCAGCCGAAAGAGAGGTGCAAGAACTCTTAGCAGCTCGACATATTTACGCTATAAGATTCTCAGAATGGTTGAGCAATATTGTGTTGGTCTTAAAGAAGGAAGCTACATGGAGAATGTGTGTGGATTATACTGACTTAAACAAGCATTGCCCGAGAGATCCTTTTCCTTTGCCACAGATAGATCTACTTGTGGATTCTACAGCAGGATGTGCATTATTGAGTATGATGGATGCAAAGAGTGGTTTTCATCAAATCTTCATGGCAGTGCAAGATCAGAGTAAAACGGCATTTGTAACTGATACCGGAGTGTACTGCTATAGGGTAATGCCTTTCGGATTAAAGAGTGCGGGAGCAACATTTCAGAGGTTGGTGGCTAAAATGTTTTACCATCAGATTGGGAAGTCAATGGAAGTATATATTGACGATATGCTTGTAAAGAGTCTTAAAGCTGATGAACATGTGCGACATCTGGATGAGGCATTCGCCATAATGAGGACATATGGAATGAAACTAAACCCTAAAAAATGCACTTTTGGAGTGACGGCTGGAAAGTTTCTAGGATATGTGGTGAATGAGAGAGGAATCGAGGCTAATCCGGATAAAATAAAAGCAGTACTGGATTTACCTTCACCAAGGACGGTGAGGGATGTACAATGCTTGGTGGGCCGTCTGACGGCCTTGGGGAGATTTATATCAACATCTGCCGAAAAGAATCTCCCTTTCTTTAAAGTGATGAAACGAAACAAAGATTTTATCTGGACTCTGGAGTGCGAAGAGGCTTTTAGGCAAATGAAGAAATATTTAGTAAGCCCGCCGTTGTTAGCAAAACCGGAAGAGAATGAAATGTTGTATCTCTATCTGGCAGTATCTGCAAATGCAATCAGTACAGTACTGCTCAAACAGAGAGGAGCTCAACAGCTACCAATACACTATGTGAGCAGAGTACTGCAGGGGGCGGAGAGAAATTATTTGGAAATAGAACTGTTTGCATTGGCGATTGTTGTTACAGCTCGAAAGTTGAAACCGTATTTTCAATCTCACCCAATTACTGTGGTGACTGACAAACCATTGAAGCAAGTATTGGCTAAACCAGAAACTTCTGGTAGATTGGTGAAATGGGCGATAGAACTCAGTGAGTTTGGGTTGGAATTTAAGCCGCGAGTCGCGGTCAAAGCGCAAGCCCTAGCAGATTTCATGGCCGAAACCTTGGGGAACAGTGTAGTGGAGACCGCATGCTGTATATTTTCTATATCAAATCAAGAGGGAACCAGTAGAGCAACGACGACATGGATATTGCATACTGATGGATCTGCCACGGGGGGAGGGAATTGGAATACATTTTTTATCCCCAGAACGGAGGGAATTTGAATTTTCTATCAGCTTGAATTACATGGTAACAAATAACGAAGCTGAGTATGAAGCAATAATTGCAGGGATCAAAATGGCACTCAGACTCAACATCGAACATCTAGATGTGTTTACCGATTCGCTCTTGGTGGCAAATCATTTCTCCGGAAGATATGAAACACGTGAGGAAACTATGAAGCTATATGCTGCAAAAGTTAAGGAGTTGGCAAAGAGGTTCAAATTTTTTGATATAACTCAAATCCCCAAGGACGACAATACCAAAGCGGATGCACTTTCTAAATTTGCAAGTTCTTCAGAGATTTTGTCAGAGAAAAGGATCACACTTATGGTTGCTGATAAACCTTCGATTGGGAAATCAAAATATATTACTACGGAAGTCAGAGTGGAATTTATAATGACAATACAAGAGGACCCGTCTTGGAAGGATGAAATTATGATCTATCTTCAACAGGGCATTTTACCAGCGGATCCGAATGCTCAACGCAGGATGCGTTACAAGGCTTACAGGTTCACTATCAGTAATGGAGAGTTGTATAAAAGATCTTTCGAAGGACCATTGTTAAGATGTTTGACTCCTACGCAAGCTGAATATGTCATGGAAGAGATCCACGCAGGTAGCTGCGGAAATCATTCCGGGGGACGAGCGATAGCTCAACGGATATTGCGTCAAGGATATTATTGGCCAACTCTACGTAAAGATGCAACAGCTTATTCGAGAAAATGTGATAGTTGCCAATACCATGCTCGCCTCATTCATAGACCGACACGTCAACTACAACCCATCGACGTGGCATGCCCGTTTGATCAATGGGGAATTGATATTGTGGGTCCGTTTCCACCTGGCAAAGGTCAAAAATGATATTTAATAGTAGCAGTGGAGTATTATACAAAATGGGTTGAGGCAGAACCTATAACGTCGATCACGGAGAATAATATGATCGAGTTCATTTGGAAATACATTATATGCCGATTCGGTATACCGAGGTCCATTGTGTGTGATAACGGAACGCAATTTACTGGGAAGCACATTAAATCGTGGTTTGGGGAATTAAAGATATCACACAATCTCACGTCGGTATATCACCCGCAATCCAACGGCCAAACAGAATCCACTAACAAAACATTGAAGGATTATCTCGAAAGGAGAGTCAGAGCCACAGGAAAAACATGCCCAGCAGAGCTTCAAGGAATATTATGGGCATATAGGACGACCCCGAGAACATCGACAGGGGAAACCCCTTTCGCTCTTGTCTATGGCACTGAAGTTGTATTGCCTGCGGAAATAGGTATGCCAACGCGCAGAATCACTGATTACGATCCGGAACAATCAGCTAGGTTGCGACATATGGATCTGGATATGATAGGATCCACAAGAGAGGATGTTTATCAGCGTACTGTTGCTTATAAAGCTGTAATGGCCAAAAGCTATGATAAGAGAGTCCAATTCAGAAGTTTTGAAGTAGGAGACTTGGTTCTTAGAAGCCTTGCAGCTAAACAGCATATCGGAAAGCTTGAACCAAAATGGGAAGGGCCTTTTAGAGTCACACGAGCGAGTTCACGAGGATATTATTATTTGGAGACTCTAAGAGGAGTTCAACTGAAACGCCCATGGAATGTGCAACATCTCAGGCGTTATTACGCATAAATTGAAGAAATTTTATTGAATATATGTTTCTTACACATACATTTATGTTGATTCTCTTAAAAATTATTATTAACTAAAAATCTTTATTCGTTGAATGTTACAGAAGGAAGAACATGACGGAGGGGTAAGAAGGCCCGAAGTGGTCCACCCCCGCATGCCAGAAGGAGGAACATGACGGAGGGGTAAGAAGGCCCGAAGTGGTCCACCCCCGCATGCCAGAAGGAGGAACATGACGGAGGGGTAAGAAGGCCCGAAGTGGTCCACCCCCGCATGCCAGAAGAAAAAACATGACGGAGGGGTAAGAAGGCCCGAAGTGGTCCACCCCCGCATGCCAGAAGAAAAAACATGACGGAGGGGTAAGAAGGCCCGAAGTGGTCCACCCCCGCATGCCAGAAGGAAAAACATGACGGAAGGGTAAGAAGGCCCGAAGTCGTCCACCCCGCATGACAGAAGGAAGAACATGACAGAGGGGTAAGAAGGCCCGATGCAATTCATATCCCATATGCAGGGACAACCCAGTCGACATGTCATTTTAGGTAAAACAATAATATCCTAACAAAAACAGTCACAGCTCAAAATGCTCATAATCTTGCTGCAAACGAAAGCGGAATATTAGTTAGGCAAAATCACAACAACGAAGAAATTGATGAAATATCGAATATGGAATACGTTATAAATACCATTGAGCGAATGAATGCGCACCAAAGAGCAAATAAAGTCAAACGTGTTAACAGGATGATAATTCACCTGCTTAAATAAAACAATGAACCAATTACTGGAATTACCAAAAATATTATGCGACCTAATTCTGCAATACAGGTATCACACCTCTCGGAGCGCATTTCCGACAAAAGCCAACGTGAAGAATGCAAGGCTAAGGCAGAATCTCATAAATGAAGGCTCTCGGAACTCATGCTACTGACCAAGAAAAGTAAAGCTCTCGGAAACAGGGCCCCAACGGACAATAGTCCCAGAACCTTGACAAAAAAACCTTCCTTGACTATACATTCCAAACACGAAAGCTCTCGGAACACTACTCTCAACGATCGGACTAAAAATCAGAACGTTACTCGATTAACCTCTCTGGACACTCGGAGAAAGAAGAACACCTACCCACGATAGCTCAAAAACCTCTCGGAAACCCACTCACCCCCACCCTCTCGGAAAATACCTTGAAACACTTACTTCAGAATACGCATTTCTCGGAAAAGCACTATCATTAAACAGGAATGCTCCAAACTTGGTCCTCGAAGCTACCATTAGAGACAGCAAAGAAAGTAATCTACCCCGTATCACAAAGAAGACCAAAGCCCTCGGAAAGGATACAGTCAGCACTCAAAGTGAACACGTTATCTTATTGGCTGAATAAACATTGTAACACGTGTAAACATAACCACATGCATAACGACACCTGTAAACACATGCACCATGACACCTGTCCCTATCAAAACCTATATAAAGGAAGATATCAGAAGGAGAAAGGGGAGGAGACTGAAAAATGTAAGAAAATCCACTCGGAGAAAAGAATGAAGTATAGTCAATAAAAGGAAGGAAAATTCTTGTCATAGCATTTAGCCTTTGAACCACGGGCAAAGGCGTTCCAACCTTAATAAATAATTCAGTTAATAGGAAATAATTCTAAACTCGTTAACAAAATGGCGCCGTCTGTGGGAACTACACAAGATTTGTCTCCAGGAACGTCCAGATTCGAAGGAATTAACGAGTGCTACAGTATTAACACAGTCACGCACCAAAGATAAGTATTCTTCTTTCACTATTATATGGTAAATTAGATTATAATATCTCTGTCAAGAAATCACGACTCATGTAAATACGTGGAAAAGGAACAGAGCCCAGGTAAGTATTTCCGAGAGCGGTCCTTCTAGGAAATTTCACCCCCTTATCAAAGGCTTTCCAAAAGTCTAAATAAGTAAAAGAGAAAGGTATGAACAAATCTACTAGGAATGATTCTTTGAAAGGACGTGAAAATATTTACCACTCTAAGCATCAACGACTACCTATGATTCTCTCCTCGAAGATAGAATTATGATTGAGCTGCCCAAAGTATAATAGGCTACGAAGGCGTGCCAGGGGATACTCCTATTTAGGAAAGTATATTCCCCTCAAAATTGCACTGCAAATAGACACGCTATACTAAGAAAGTTACTTGGCCAGTAAGAGTGAGAAGTTTTCTCATTTCTGTAAACTCAATCTTAAAAAATTCTACAATAAAAGGAAAGAAACTAAGTATTCATAATATGCAGAAGAGTTGTGTGATTATAAACACGGAAAAGAAAAAGTTTTGTTCCAAGTAAGAAATGTTTCATTCCACAATAATACCATTACAAAAAAAAAAAAAAAAAAAAAAAAAAAACTAAGTACCATTACATAAAAAGTGTTCACAAATTAAATTTGGGGGGGTTGAGCACTCGATGAATCAGGGATTGGTTCCGAAGTAGGGGGGTAGGAACACCCACTGAAGAAGGAACACCCGAGGAGGTAGCTTGAACTCCAACGTGGAGGGAGTCCGCCGAGGATCGCGGGAGGATAGCAGAAAAAGGCACTCGAGATGGAGAGGAGGAAGTGGGAGGACGTCGAGTACTACTCTTCTGATAGAGGTCGAAGGCCTCTTCCAAAGTTGGCCTTTTCATCTCCGCGATATTAACCACCCGCGGGTCCAAGCGAGGGTTAACCTTCTGCCGTACCTGCCCGAAACAATGAAGGAATCCCCACATAGCAGATCCCGCCAAGTACCCCTGGTGTTTACGGAGGTACACATCCCCCACTTGGATAGCAGTCTCCTCTCGGGCCTGCTTAACCGCCGTGTCCACCCTTTGTTGCACCTCCTCAGGGAGAACGCCTCCCGTAGCCGTAGCTTGTGCCAGCTTCGCATTAAGAATATCCACCTGGCCCAGTGCCTCCGAGAGGTGCTGCTCCAATTCTTTTTGCTTGGTCTCCCAAGCCGTCTTCTCGCCCTCGAGAGAAACTACCCTGTCCTTCAGCACTAGACCAGAAGCTTCCATCTCCTTTACGGAGGAGAGAAGCTGCTTGTTCTCCCCCCTCAGGTCTTGATTGTGCCGCGAGACCTTGGCAAAAGCCACCTCATACTTCCCTACCTTCTCCAGCAGGCTATTCTGTTCTGCCTCCAGTTTCCGAGACCTCTCCTCAGCCGCACTCGCCAATTTTTGTAACTTCTCAACCTCGAGTAACAGAAGGGGAAGCATTTTAGGTGCCTAAGAAAGCAAAATAGAAGAATAAAGATCCCGACAAAGGATCTTAAAAGTAAATTATTAATTAGATAAAGAACTTACCAGCATGGCCACGTTGTTGACACAAGCCCGGGTAAACTCCCACCCGTTTGCTGGCAAGGAATTGGCGGCAGTGAGGTATCGAGTCACCGTCTCGAGTGCCTCCTGAGCATCTTCGGTGCTAGGCTCTCGTCCTAAAACGGGAGCCTTGGAAGACGAGGGCCTCTCAGAAGATACCACCCCCGCCAATGGAATATGGGTGACTATGGGACTGTCGGATTGGACGGCCGTGAAAGGTCCCGGGGGAGGAGCACTCGCAAGCGGAGGACCCGCAGCCAAAATCTCGTCCAGCAAGCTCATGGTGTCGAATGCTGGAAGGAAAGCAGAGTCGGCAGGAAGTGATCCCTCTTCCACACCAAAAAACTCTTCGCCTCCTACAGAATCAGAAAGTTAGTATAAATAAAAATACCTTTCTGACTACCTAAAAGCAGTTATCTAAAGCACACTTCTATACTCCAAAATATTTCAAGAACACGTACCTTTCGGAGGGGTCGCCAATAGGGCGTAAGAATCCCCTGATAACTCCGACGACGAGGGTATGCGGATGACGCCAGGAGCTGGTAAGGCCGTCTCCTCTATCCCAACTTCATCTTCACCATCCCCTATGGTGAATCCCCCCTTTGGACCTGCACTGGCAGAGGTCACAGTTAACTCTACTTCCTCGGGGGTATCGGATGTCCCGCTAGATGACCGGGACGTAACCTCCACAGTCTTGGAATGAGTTCCTCCTTGCTCCCCTTCTGCGACCTCAGCAGTTCCACCCTCTCCTAGGGTAAACTTCTTCTTCTTGCCCACCACAGCCTCACTATCCACCATAAAGGGCTGTAGAACACTCACTATCAAAGAGATCATAAGTTAGATAAAGTGAAAAGAAAAACCAGTAAGATGGTAGATAGGAGAGTAAAAAACTCACCAAACGTATCAAACAACTTCTCGGGAATAGCCAAAGGAGTGTTGATTTTGTCTATCGGGGAGATATACTTTAATCCTGCGGTCCGATAGAGGCGAATAAAATCCTTTGACTCCACGAGAGGCTTCGCGGAGAACACCGGTGAAAACACCAGCGTGTCGTCCATCACTCTGTCGGGGAATGTAGGCACCCTCCAGGTCATAGGTATGTCCCACGACCCCACAGCTGGGTTGATGAAGAAGAATTTATTCTTCCACGAGCTATGGGAGGTAACCATACCCTCGGAGATCCTATCATCCTTGTCTCGATGAGTGAAACAGTAAAAAGGACCCCCCCGGGAGATTGCTTCAGCTCGAATACAGCAAAGAACCTATCCCTCGTACACTCGAGACCTCTCACCAGGCACCAGAACACGAACAGAGCCAGTGACGAAAACGAGTTTGGAGCGAGCTGACTCGGACAAAGATTGCAGTAATTAAAGATGTCACAGAAAAAAGGCGGGAAAAAAGTACGTAGCCCCGCCTTTACCTGCGGGTAATACACTGTCAAGTACCCCTCAGGAGGAGCATCACCCCGTTGATGAGCCTCCGGCACCGTTATCTCAATATTACGGCCGGAAACACCAAGCTCCTTAAACAAGTTCTTGATTTCTTTCTCGGTGGCGGTGCTAGCAGTGTTACCCACTTTCTGGGTAACGCGTGGAGCGCCACCTTTCTCAGCCGTCTTCTTCATCCTTTTCGATTTCCCTGCGCCACCACTGCCGCTTGCCCCCACCGCCGCAGAACTTCACTTTCGCGAAGATTGAAACCCTAAACCCGCCGCCCCTCCAGTACCGGAAGCACCCGAAACCAAATTTGTGGTAGATTGCGACGCCATCAAAACAGAATTTTGGAAAGAAAAGATTAGCAGAAAATTGCAGAGAGGGAAAGAGTGCGCCTTGAGAGAATTTGCTTAGTATGCAAGTGAAAGTAATGGGTGAAAAAGAGGGTTTTTAAACCCTACGCCCACTACACGTCTTAAATGACCATTAAGCGTGCCACGCCTCACGATTGAAAATCGTGCGTGATAACACGTCTCCTCGGTTTATGAGAGAATAACGGTTAAAACTCTTCGATTTCTGCACCCAACTTAAAGCGTGGCATTAAAATCTCCACTAACTGCATTTAAGTTGCAGACAATTAAAATTATACCATAAATTATAATTAATGACCCCAAATAATGACCTACGAGGGTACATTTGGAAAACACGACGAAAAACACTCGGAGAGTATCACGATACTCCTCGCCTTTTTAAAAGCAAAGCCAAGAACGAGGGAATTGTCAAACAAAACATACATGTCACTGACTAGTCAAATGACGAATGTTTACGACACCCCTGAAGAGTTCTACGAGGCCTTGTGAACTGTTCCCCGCATACAAGACAAAATCTACGATACTAGATTTCCCCTACCCCTCAAAAGTTTCTAGTACAGTAGCAATAACTAACTGCACTAGAAACTGGGGGGGTTTGTTAACAGGATGATAATTCACCTGCTTAAATAAAACAATGAACCAATTACTGGAATTACCAAAAATATTATGCGACCTAATTCTGCAATACAGGTATCACACCTCTCGGAGCGCATTTCCGACAAAAGCCAACGTGAAGAATGCAAGGCTAAGGCAGAATCTCATAAATGAAGGCTCTCGGAACTCATGCTACTGACCAAGAAAAGTAAAGCTCTCGGAAACAGGGCCCCAACGGACAATAGTCCCAGAACCTTGACAAAAAAACCTTCCTTGACTATACATTCCAAACACGAAAGCTCTCGGAACACTACTCTCAACGATCGGACTAAAAATCAGAACGTTACTCGATTAACCTCTCTGGACACTCGGAGAAAGAAGAACACCTACCCACGATAGCTCAAAAACCTCTCGGAAACCCACTCACCCCCACCCTCTCGGAAAATACCTTGAAACACTTACTTCAGAATACGCATTTCTCGGAAAAGCACTATCATTAAACAGGAATGCTCCAAACTTGGTCCTCGAAGCTACCATTAGAGACAGCAAAGAAAGTAATCTACCCCGTATCACAAAGAAGACCAAAGCCCTCGGAAAGGATACAGTCAGCACTCAAAGTGAACACGTTATCTTATTGGCTGAATAAACATTGTAACACGTGTAAACATAACCACATGCATAACGACACCTGTAAACACATGCACCATGACACCTGTCCCTATCAAAACCTATATAAAGGAAGATATCAGAAGGAGAAAGGGGAGGAGACTGAAAAATGTAAGAAAATCCACTCGGAGAAAAGAATGAAGTATAGTCAATAAAAGGAAGGAAAATTCTTGTCATAGCATTTAGCCTTTGAACCACGGGCAAAGGCGTTCCAACCTTAATAAATAATTCAGTTAATAGGAAATAATTCTAAACTCGTTAACAAAATGGCGCCGTCTGTGGGAACTACACAAGATTTGTCTCCAGGAACGTCCAGATTCGAAGGAATTAACGAGTGCTACAGTATTAACACAGTCACGCACCAAAGATAAGTATTCTTCTTTCACTATTATATGGTAAATTAGATTATAATATCTCTGTCAAGAAATCACGACTCATGTAAATACGTGGAAAAGGAACAGAGCCCAGGTAAGTATTTCCGAGAGCGGTCCTTCTAGGAAATTTCACCCCCTTATCAAAGGCTTTCCAAAAGTCTAAATAAGTAAAAGAGAAAGGTATGAACAAATCTACTAGGAATGATTCTTTGAAAGGACGTGAAAATATTTACCACTCTAAGCATCAACGACTACCTATGATTCTCTCCTCGAAGATAGAATTATGATTGAGCTGCCCAAAGTATAATAGGCTACGAAGGCGTGCCAGGGGATACTCCTATTTAGGAAAGTATATTCCCCTCAAAATTGCACTGCAAATAGACACGCTATACTAAGAAAGTTACTTGGCCAGTAAGAGTGAGAAGTTTTCTCATTTCTGTAAACTCAATCTTAAAAAATTCTACAATAAAAGGAAAGAAACTAAGTATTCATAATATGCAGAAGAGTTGTGTGATTATAAACACGGAAAAGAAAAAGTTTTGTTCCAAGTAAGAAATGTTTCATTCCACAATAATACCATTACAAAAAAAAAAAAAAAAAAAAAAAAAAAAACTAAGTACCATTACATAAAAAGTGTTCACAAATTAAATTTGGGGGGGTTGAGCACTCGATGAATCAGGGATTGGTTCCGAAGTAGGGGGGTAGGAACACCCACTGAAGAAGGAACACCCGAGGAGGTAGCTTGAACTCCAACGTGGAGGGAGTCCGCCGAGGATCGCGGGAGGATAGCAGAAAAAGGCACTCGAGATGGAGAGGAGGAAGTGGGAGGACGTCGAGTACTACTCTTCTGATAGAGGTCGAAGGCCTCTTCCAAAGTTGGCCTTTTCATCTCCGCGATATTAACCACCCGCGGGTCCAAGCGAGGGTTAACCTTCTGCCGTACCTGCCCGAAACAATGAAGGAATCCCCACATAGCAGATCCCGCCAAGTACCCCTGGTGTTTACGGAGGTACACATCCCCCACTTGGATAGCAGTCTCCTCTCGGGCCTGCTTAACCGCCGTGTCCACCCTTTGTTGCACCTCCTCAGGGAGAACGCCTCCCGTAGCCGTAGCTTGTGCCAGCTTCGCATTAAGAATATCCACCTGGCCCAGTGCCTCCGAGAGGTGCTGCTCCAATTCTTTTTGCTTGGTCTCCCAAGCCGTCTTCTCGCCCTCGAGAGAAACTACCCTGTCCTTCAGCACTAGACCAGAAGCTTCCATCTCCTTTACGGAGGAGAGAAGCTGCTTGTTCTCCCCCCTCAGGTCTTGATTGTGCCGCGAGACCTTGGCAAAAGCCACCTCATACTTCCCTACCTTCTCCAGCAGGCTATTCTGTTCTGCCTCCAGTTTCCGAGACCTCTCCTCAGCCGCACTCGCCAATTTTTGTAACTTCTCAACCTCGAGTAACAGAAGGGGAAGCATTTTAGGTGCCTAAGAAAGCAAAATAGAAGAATAAAGATCCCGACAAAGGATCTTAAAAGTAAATTATTAATTAGATAAAGAACTTACCAGCATGGCCACGTTGTTGACACAAGCCCGGGTAAACTCCCACCCGTTTGCTGGCAAGGAATTGGCGGCAGTGAGGTATCGAGTCACCGTCTCGAGTGCCTCCTGAGCATCTTCGGTGCTAGGCTCTCGTCCTAAAACGGGAGCCTTGGAAGACGAGGGCCTCTCAGAAGATACCACCCCCGCCAATGGAATATGGGTGACTATGGGACTGTCGGATTGGACGGCCGTGAAAGGTCCCGGGGGAGGAGCACTCGCAAGCGGAGGACCCGCAGCCAAAATCTCGTCCAGCAAGCTCATGGTGTCGAATGCTGGAAGGAAAGCAGAGTCGGCAGGAAGTGATCCCTCTTCCACACCAAAAAACTCTTCGCCTCCTACAGAATCAGAAAGTTAGTATAAATAAAAATACCTTTCTGACTACCTAAAAGCAGTTATCTAAAGCACACTTCTATACTCCAAAATATTTCAAGAACACGTACCTTTCGGAGGGGTCGCCAATAGGGCGTAAGAATCCCCTGATAACTCCGACGACGAGGGTATGCGGATGACGCCAGGAGCTGGTAAGGCCGTCTCCTCTATCCCAACTTCATCTTCACCATCCCCTATGGTGAATCCCCCCTTTGGACCTGCACTGGCAGAGGTCACAGTTAACTCTACTTCCTCGGGGGTATCGGATGTCCCGCTAGATGACCGGGACGTAACCTCCACAGTCTTGGAATGAGTTCCTCCTTGCTCCCCTTCTGCGACCTCAGCAGTTCCACCCTCTCCTAGGGTAAACTTCTTCTTCTTGCCCACCACAGCCTCACTATCCACCATAAAGGGCTGTAGAACACTCACTATCAAAGAGATCATAAGTTAGATAAAGTGAAAAGAAAAACCAGTAAGATGGTAGATAGGAGAGTAAAAAACTCACCAAACGTATCAAACAACTTCTCGGGAATAGCCAAAGGAGTGTTGATTTTGTCTATCGGGGAGATATACTTTAATCCTGCGGTCCGATAGAGGCGAATAAAATCCTTTGACTCCACGAGAGGCTTCGCGGAGAACACCGGTGAAAACACCAGCGTGTCGTCCATCACTCTGTCGGGGAATGTAGGCACCCTCCAGGTCATAGGTATGTCCCACGACCCCACAGCTGGGTTGATGAAGAAGAATTTATTCTTCCACGAGCTATGGGAGGTAACCATACCCTCGGAGATCCTATCATCCTTGTCTCGATGAGTGAAACAGTAAAAAGGACCCCCCCGGGAGATTGCTTCAGCTCGAATACAGCAAAGAACCTATCCCTCGTACACTCGAGACCTCTCACCAGGCACCAGAACACGAACAGAGCCAGTGACGAAAACGAGTTTGGAGCGAGCTGACTCGGACAAAGATTGCAGTAATTAAAGATGTCACAGAAAAAAGGCGGGAAAAAAGTACGTAGCCCCGCCTTTACCTGCGGGTAATACACTGTCAAGTACCCCTCAGGAGGAGCATCACCCCGTTGATGAGCCTCCGGCACCGTTATCTCAATATTACGGCCGGAAACACCAAGCTCCTTAAACAAGTTCTTGATTTCTTTCTCGGTGGCGGTGCTAGCAGTGTTACCCACTTTCTGGGTAACGCGTGGAGCGCCACCTTTCTCAGCCGTCTTCTTCATCCTTTTCGATTTCCCTGCGCCACCACTGCCGCTTGCCCCCACCGCCGCAGAACTTCACTTTCGCGAAGATTGAAACCCTAAACCCGCCGCCCCTCCAGTACCGGAAGCACCCGAAACCAAATTTGTGGTAGATTGCGACGCCATCAAAACAGAATTTTGGAAAGAAAAGATTAGCAGAAAATTGCAGAGAGGGAAAGAGTGCGCCTTGAGAGAATTTGCTTAGTATGCAAGTGAAAGTAATGGGTGAAAAAGAGGGTTTTTAAACCCTACGCCCACTACACGTCTTAAATGACCATTAAGCGTGCCACGCCTCACGATTGAAAATCGTGCGTGATAACACGTCTCCTCGGTTTATGAGAGAATAACGGTTAAAACTCTTCGATTTCTGCACCCAACTTAAAGCGTGGCATTAAAATCTCCACTAACTGCATTTAAGTTGCAGACAATTAAAATTATACCATAAATTATAATTAATGACCCCAAATAATGACCTACGAGGGTACATTTGGAAAACACGACGAAAAACACTCGGAGAGTATCACGATACTCCTCGCCTTTTTAAAAGCAAAGCCAAGAACGAGGGAATTGTCAAACAAAACATACATGTCACTGACTAGTCAAATGACGAATGTTTACGACACCCCTGAAGAGTTCTACGAGGCCTTGTGAACTGTTCCCCGCATACAAGACAAAATCTACGATACTAGATTTCCCCTACCCCTCAAAAGTTTCTAGTACAGTAGCAATAACTAACTGCACTAGAAACTGGGGGGGTTTGTTAACAGGATGATAATTCACCTGCTTAAATAAAACAATGAACCAATTACTGGAATTACCAAAAATATTATGCGACCTAATTCTGCAATACAGGTATCACACCTCTCGGAGCGCATTTCCGACAAAAGCCAACGTGAAGAATGCAAGGCTAAGGCAGAATCTCATAAATGAAGGCTCTCGGAACTCATGCTACTGACCAAGAAAAGTAAAGCTCTCGGAAACAGGGCCCCAACGGACAATAGTCCCAGAACCTTGACAAAAAAACCTTCCTTGACTATACATTCCAAACACGAAAGCTCTCGGAACACTACTCTCAACGATCGGACTAAAAATCAGAACGTTACTCGATTAACCTCTCTGGACACTCGGAGAAAGAAGAACACCTACCCACGATAGCTCAAAAACCTCTCGGAAACCCACTCACCCCCACCCTCTCGGAAAATACCTTGAAACACTTACTTCAGAATACGCATTTCTCGGAAAAGCACTATCATTAAACAGGAATGCTCCAAACTTGGTCCTCGAAGCTACCATTAGAGACAGCAAAGAAAGTAATCTACCCCGTATCACAAAGAAGACCAAAGCCCTCGGAAAGGATACAGTCAGCACTCAAAGTGAACACGTTATCTTATTGGCTGAATAAACATTGTAACACGTGTAAACATAACCACATGCATAACGACACCTGTAAACACATGCACCATGACACCTGTCCCTATCAAAACCTATATAAAGGAAGATATCAGAAGGAGAAAGGGGAGGAGACTGAAAAATGTAAGAAAATCCACTCGGAGAAAAGAATGAAGTATAGTCAATAAAAGGAAGGAAAATTCTTGTCATAGCATTTAGCCTTTGAACCACGGGCAAAGGCGTTCCAACCTTAATAAATAATTCAGTTAATAGGAAATAATTCTAAACTCGTTAACAAAACAGTTGAGTCATTTTCATTAAAAAAGTAACCACGTACGAATTACAAGGTTTTGTACAAAATACGGATCTAACAATCACAAAATAGTGTAGCCAAATTATCGCTACTCTTCCGAGGAATGGGGGGACTCCTCACGAAGAACCAATCCCATTGAACGTGCAAAATTGGCGCAATTGCCCTGAATTTGATCCTCTGTCAGGATTAATTCGTCAGTTTGTGCCCAATTTTCGGGCAAGACAATTTCTGCTCTATCAGCAGGATCTTCGAGTTGATACCTACTGGGAGAAATTATACACTGTGCATTAATTGATAATCCTGGTTCACCCCTTTTACTGGCCAGCACAGGAGCCAAGTCACCCTGAGCAGGGCATTTTCTACCTGGTAAGACTGTTGAGGGACCTGAGGCCTTAGACACACTGGTCACCTTCTTTCTTTTAGCCGGGATTGTAGGGTGAATATTTTTGAAACCAGTTGCTTTCGGAGGACTTCGAAGAAGAATTGTAGACCTGGAAATTCTTGGTGGCAATTTTGGCTCATTATCGCTCGAACCAAAAACATCGTGAAGAATCTTTTTAACATTTTCCGAATCGCCCGGAGTAGGGCTGGGAAGGATCTTCTCTTTACCCTTGGAAGCACGAGGTGACTTGGACTTTAAGGGGTTTGACTGGGATTTCTTTGGTTTTTTACGATCCCGCCACACGGTATAGAATGGATCGCCGGAACGAGGTGTGTGTAACTCATTATCGTCATCATCACTGTTAGCCTCGGGTGTTTCCATTTTTGCGTTACGCCTTACATCAAGCATGTCGTTGCGAAAACCTTCTCCAAGATATCCAAGATGCCTAACCTGGCCTACGCATACGTCCATTCCATATTGCATGTCAGCAGCACCGCGTAATAATTCCAGAAATTTATATGCATTACTCTGCATAAATTCTTCAACAATAGCACATCTATATTCTTCAGATTCAAAATACTGAATTCGACGACGCAAGTTGGAAATGGCATTTTCAGCATCTGTATTTGAAGACTCGAGAGAACGATTCATGCGTTTTAAGGATTCGTTATCCTTTTTCAACGCGTCAATTTCAGCACGCAAAGCTTCTGCGTCCTCTTCCGTTTTCTTGGCCTTTACTTCGGCATCATGTTTATCGCGGGTGGCCTTAGATGCCTTCAATTCTGATTCCCTGGCGCGTTTCAATGCATTTTGGCGACTGTTTTTCTCATTATTGATAGTAGTGTGTAAGTTGTCGACAACAGCGTTGTGTTGATTTTGCACCTCAGCTAGCCCACTATAATCTCTGCATAGCCGATAAACGGCTAAGATAACAGCAGCAAAGAAAAGGCGTCCAAAGCGAGCCAAACCTTGATACCCCAATCGGTTAATTACGATCTGACGATCCAATTGCGACCACAAACTTTGCATAATCTCTCCAGCCTGTTCCTCTCTCAGTCGGTATCCGCCCAATGTGGAACTTAATGATTCTGAGTTTTCATAATTGAGAAAGTCATAGTTACTAAGGCTTCCAGGCGGAGCAGGTCTTGGATTCCCTGAAGGTCGAGGCCTCTTGGGTGGAGGTATGCTCTGAGCTTCGCGAGCGGATATATTCTCCTCTGATTTTTGTTTAGCGGCTTCATACCAGGTCTCATCGGTTGAGCGGGAAGAACTCGTTGTTTCTACATTACGTTTTTCCCTGAAATTGGGACGAGCTGCGTTAAACTTGGCCAAGTTGGCAGCAATTTTATCGTCTTCTACATCAATATCCTCCATTATCTGAATTTGGCGGTTGGTGCCAACTTTAATGCGTCCACCGGTATCGGTTGGGGTCATCACCAATCTCCTGGTAGCAAAGTTTTCGTGACGTTCAAAATCACTCACTAGTGGCACCCGAGTGCCTGCACTGATACCTCCAAGCCTTATGGTAGAAGGGTTTGGTGAAGGTAGATTAGATGGACCCGCACCTGAGGGCTCATTCTGCTCGTTTCGTTCGCCCATTCCCTGAGCATCGTGAATATTCTCAGGAGATAGAACAATTTTGCTGCGACTTCGAGATTTTATACTAGCCATATCAGCCTAATAATAAATTTTAATAATTTTTCTATGAATATAAATAATAAGTAACGTGTCGAATATCGGTAATTCGATACGCTCCGTGTCGAACAGACTGCGTTCGATGCGGTCCAGAAGCAAGCAAAAATCCTTTCTTCGGATAAAAACAAGAACTGTCAGACATGTGGTCCCTTATATATAGGCCTATGGGCCGTAACTGTTCTGAACGCATCAAATTTTAGTAATTCGATGCGCGCATCGAACGCATCAAAATTCGATGCCTATATTTTGACGCATCGAATTGTTACAATTCGATGCCCAAAATTTCTTATGATGAATATGTTTTGAGTTTGGAAGTCGTCATTGTTCTATGAACGTCTCCCAAACTGGGGGGACTATGTGATGGGGGTATTTTAGGACTGGGCCAGCAATAGAGTTGGGCCGGCCAATTAACGTATCGAATCGGGCTGATTCGATACCTTCAACGCATCGAATGCTGAGTATTCGATGCGTGTTTTACAGCTGTCCACGGGCCCCACTAAGCGAGTTGCTATATATATAGGGCGGTTTTGAGCATTCAGGGAGAGATGGAACTTGAGTCCCAACCCGACCACATCGAATCCAGCTATTCGATACGTCCCCAGATTCGATACGTCTCATTGTTCGATACGTTCCAACCGATTATCAAGGCCATATCGAATTGACTCAGCATCGAACATGAACCATTCGAGGTGCATATCGAACAACCACAATTCGATGCGTTGCATGTTTAGTATTATCTTTGTATTTAAATCAGTGTAAGATCTGTAATAGATAGTAGGTGTTTCGGACAAAGTTAGTCCGGTTTATTCAATTGGATTAACATTATTTTGGTTATTTATATTCCCAGTGTACTGTACTACCGTGTTCTATTACCTTGACGAAATAAGACCAAAATAGGAGCTTTTCACAAAGGTTGCAGTTAGTTGTGCAATTCAATTTAGTTGGCGTTTTGCCGCAAAAACTCGGAAGGAGTACGTACGGTATTCTTTTTTTTTTTTTTTTTTGAACTTTTGTTTAAAACTGTCTTAATCTGTATAAAAGTAAAAGTGACAAGTGACAAGTGACAAGTGATTGTGCATTTTCTTAATGTTTCTCAAAAGGATATCATTGTTTTAATTACGCTAGAGTATTACGGAGTGTTTGCAAGAGCTTATGAAAATTATTTTTTCATAACTTTTACTTAGAGGGTGTTTGCAAGAGCTTTTAAAAGAAGCTTATTGGCTTTAAGTCACTGAAAAGCATTTATTTAGTGTTTGCAATTCATGTTTTTGCTTCTCCTTCTCTTAAAAAAGTCAAAAATAAGCAGAAGCCCAGAAACATATCATGAGGTGCTTCCATAAACTGCTTCTACTTATATATTCTTTAAATTTCTCTTAATATCCTATACAAACCTTAATTAATTAGAAAAAGATCTCATGATTTCTCTCTTTCCTCATTACGTGATATTCTCTATAATTTTAAATTGTGGTGTTTTAATTAATAATAAAAATAATTAAAGAAAAAGTAATAATGAAAAAGAATAAAAACCATAATTCTTAATTTTTTTTACTTAACAACAACATATTTATATTAACAATTTTCGGATAAAGTTATACTTTCTAAAAATAAATGCTTACATCAAATAAATTGTGAAATGTAGTGTAATAAACGTATTAATTCAATTGTATTAAAATTAAAATTATTTTATTTTAAATATAACCATAATTGTGTATGTGTGAGTGAAACATTAATATTATGTATATTTTAAATATAGGTAAATGAATCTTATTGCGTATTAATCAATATTCAAAAGCTATTTTTCACTAGCTATTGCAAACACCACAAAACAATTTTAACTGCTTTAAGTAACTTTTAAAAATATATTTGCAAACACTTAGTGCTTTAAGTCAAACGCGGCTTTAACTCTTTAAGTAACTTTAAGTAAAAGTTATGAAAAAAGTAGCTTTCATAAGCTCTTTCAAACACTCCCTTAAAGTTTCTTAAAGTTGCGTTTGACTTAAAGCAGTGAGTATTTACAATCGTGTTTTTAAAAATTACTTAAAGTTGTTGAAATAGTTTTGTAGTGTTTGCAATAGCTAGTAAAAAACAACTTTTGAGTAATGATTAAAATGCAATAAGATTTTATTAACCTTATTTAATGTATACATTATACCAATGTTTCACTCACACTTATACAATGATGGTTATATTTAAAAATGAAATAATTTATATTTTAAAATAATTGAATTAATATATACGTTTATTACATTACTTGCACAATTTATTTTGTGTAAGCATTTAATTTTAGAAAGTATAAATTTATTTAAAATATTTTCATATAAATATATCGTACATATTGTTGTTAAGTAATAAAAGAAAGATTTATTTTTCTATTATTTTTCATTATTATTTTTTCTTTGATTTTTATTATTATTGATTTATTACTCTAAAAAATGTCACAATTTAAAATTATAGAAGATATTACCTAAATGAGGAAAGAGAAAAATAATAAGATTTCTTTCTAATTAATTGAGCTAAAATAAGATATTTAGAAAAATTTAAGGATATATAAGTAGAAGTAGTTTATGAAAGCACCTCATGACATGCTTTTGGGCTTCTGTTTATTTTTTTAATACTTTTTTTTAAGAGAAAGAGAAACGAAAGCATCAATTGCAAACACTAAGGTGGTGTTTGCAAACTCTAGTGAAAAAGTAGAAGTTCATAATTTTAAGTTAAGTTCCAAAATCACTTAAATTAAAAAGTTGAG
Organism: Linaria vulgaris; assembly: GCA_948329865.1. Lineage (NCBI taxonomy): Eukaryota > Viridiplantae > Streptophyta > Magnoliopsida > Lamiales > Plantaginaceae > Linaria > Linaria vulgaris. The sequence goes on from OX415253.1 coordinate 85,174,023, forward strand.
TGTATTTGTAAGATAATCTTGAATTTGAAATTATTCAATTAATTTATTTAAAAATACTCAACATAAATCAAAAGCACCCCCACACCAACTTTAAGATTGTGGGGGGTTTTTTAGCTTAAAAAAAGTTGTGTAACCGAAAAATCTAGATTTGCAAACACCCCAAAATTACTTATTCTAATAAAAAGCTGATAATAGATTTTTTTAAAAGTTTGCAAACACCGCCTAAATAAATGATTTTCAATGACTAAAACTAATAAGCTACTTTTAGAAGCTCTTGCAAACACCCCTATATTTTGTTATATCCTAGAAGCCGATTTTATATATGTTTTTGATGTCATTGTAAGTTTTACGCTAAAAGAGTTAGTTTAAACATGTAGTTACATTTTCTTTTTACTAACTTGTCGTCAAAATATCATTATTAGATGTTACGGAGGCTAGATTTAAGTGCAGAAGTGCCGATACCCACAATAACATTGAAATTGTGGATCGGGTTGATACGTTGTTGTTGTTAACTGGAGAGTTAACAGCAGATTTGCAACGTTGTTAACTCAGCGATGTTACTTTAACAACAGTCCAGAAGAATTGTGCAGCGGAATAAACAAACACCAAGTTTAAGAAGTGAATATAGAATTATATTAACTTCCGAGCCTTAGGCAAAATAACCCGTGAAGGTTTTAACAAAGGTCGTTCTCTCAATTCTCAAGCTCCTCACTCTTAAATTGATTGAACTAAGCAAAGCACACAAGAATTGCTTCGTATATCTCTAACAACTCCTCACTCTTAGATCTATCCTAACAATTCACAAACTTTGCTAAAGCAAGACAACACTCAACAACTGTAAATTAATCTCTCGGATTGATTGGCTCTTGTCTCGTGTTTGTCTTAATGTACTTCACACCTATATATAGGTTCTTGATCTTCGACTTCAAGGTGTGTTGTACACAGTTGGTAATTCTCCTTGTTTCCTTCTTGAACTCTTCTTCTTTGTTCTCGCAGTCCTTCTTGAATAATAGTTCATTCGTTAGTGATCTAACTAGGGAAAGACTCCTTCTTCAAATCAGGACTTGAACTTGGAAAGCATTCCTAGTTCCACTCGAACTCTTCTTTCCTTGTAGAGTGGTTTGCGTAATTAAGGAAACTTTCCTTCTTGGAAACTTGAGCGTCCAACCTATGACAAGTTTGTTTCCTGAATAATAATCAAAGACAATTACAACTGTGGAACTTAGTTAGTTAAGTGAATAAGGCAAAACAATAATGAAGAAATTAATAAAGATTGTAAATCGGATTCTGCTCCAGCAATGTTATCCTAACATTGATTTCTCAATGTTAAACTAACATTGTCAGAATACCTGCACTTCAATGTTAAACTAACATCGACCGAATATCTGCACTTTCAAACATGATGAGAATTTATGCAGTAAGCTTCAATGTCTTCTATTTTTTGTAACTTGAAAATGGTGATTTCTGGCCTGAATTTCCTCAGACCAAACATGGCGAGGAACGTAAAACTCGAGTTTACTAATATATGGTATAGTTAACTTGAAACTGATGATGATACTGGTGCCAATTGAAAAAATATACGCAAAGTAGTAATTATAAAATTTAAACCAATTACTAACTAAGCACGAAAGAGCCCTCAATTAAGTGATCACAATATATAAAGTGAAGCAAAAACACCAAAAAACTCCTGTGAAATTATATATAATCTCCAGATGAAATTAGTAGAATTCATTAATAAGTATCATAGCTACAATCCCTTTTTATAAAAGTGAGTTTGCGTGGTAATAGGCCATGCACGAGCATATATATATTATTAATGATATAACTAAAGAAAAAGAAACTACAAGATTGGGAATTGGGATATTGGTCCAAGTCAAAATGAAACCTTGGAATCCCTATGAATTTTTCTTTCTTTTTTAAAAAAAAAACCTTGGAATCCCTGCTAGCTATATTCCGGGATTTGAGTTTAATTTGATCATACATCAAAAATGACATGCGTGAATACCAAAAGAATATATTAACACAAAAATAAAAATGACAATCGAGCATTCCCAGACCTTTATCATGGCTTAAAGAAATAATAATAATAAGTATCTTGTTTATTTTATTTATACTATTTTAAAATATACATATGTTAGCATCGCAAATATAGTGATTATCAAAAACTAGCATGGGAACAAACAAATTAACCACCATTTAAATTAGTAGTCTAGTAGCTACGAAAACCTATAGACGAAGAACATATATTGTTATCTCCTGATCAGAATCTCTTCCAATATATATATATATATATATATATATATATATATATATATATATATATATATATATACGGGCCGTTGAATTGTTGGAAAATTATGACTTTTCCATGATTTGATAATTTATTTGAGTAGGTTCCTCTTTATAAAAGTGGAACTTCTTTAGCTTAATGAAATCTACGTTTCGTGTAGATGAATCTAGTATATTTAATTATTCAAAACCATTGTGGGATGAATGAGAAATTAAATGAACAAGTAAGCTAGTTGAAATAAGTTATCTGGAAGAAATTAAAGGAAATAGGTGGGAAGGTGAAAAGTCACCATCCCACATGGAAAATTTGAGCTAAACTAGTACACCTAATAAGTTGTTTGTTTGTGATAAGGGTTTGGGCCCCAAGGGGTACCACTAGTCTTTGAAGGGGAGAAGACTTAGATGGCTATGCTTCAATTCAAGCCCACACGCGCGTGCGAAAATTGGAGGGAAAATCTAGTCAGCGAATAGCCACCTACACACCCCGTCAGCAGAATAAGTGTCACATTTCATCCGAATAGGTGCACAGTCAGCCGAAATGGTGTTAAATCTGGCGGGAAAATTGTGACGTGGAAAAGACATGTCCGTCCAGTCAACCCCAAGGCCAACTTTCGTAAACTATAAATAGCCCCCCTTACTTCTTCATTTTTCATTCAATCAAAAACATTCTTTCTTTATATCTGTTTTTGTTCCGAGAGTTCAAAACAATACTTTAGGTCGCCGTTCTTAATATTTAAAGTGCTGCTATATTAAGAGATAGTCGAGTTATCTTGGGAAACGAATTGCCGATCAAACCGTAAGCACCGAGCGGGGCAAATATCGTTTTAAAGAGAAAGAGTTCAACTCTTGCCTCGACTTTAATACTATTTTGTATTCTGATTTACACCCGTTACGACCAACAATTTTAAAACGATATTCTTCTTGTTGTATTTCAAAAAAATGGTGACCATATCGCCTGTCCACAGTAGCGGCGAGAAGCCGGAAAAGTTTTCCGGCACTGATTTCAAAAGGTGGCAACATAAGATGCTGTTCTACCTTACGACCTTGAACCTGTCAAGGATGCTGACCGAAGATGCTCCTGTGGTGGCAGAAGACGTGACTGATCCTCGTCCAAGGGCTGCCTTCGACGCTTGGAGTCAAAGTGACTTTCTGTGCAGGAACTACATCTTGAATGAATTGGACAACTCACTGTACAACGTCTATTCCACCATCAAGACGTCAAAGGAGCTTTGGACGTCCCTTGACAAGAAGTACATAACAGAAGATGCTGGGTTGAAGAAGTTCATCGTTGGCAAGTTTCTGGACTTCAAAATGACCGACTCGAAGACGGTGACGGGTCAGGTTCAAGAGTTGCAACTGATCCTACATGACCTTGATGCAGAGGACATGAAACTCAGTGAATCCTTCCAAGTTGCTGCTATGATAGAGAAGTTGTCGCCGTCCTGGAAGGAGTTCAAGAACTATCTCAAGCACAAGCGCAAGGAGATGAATCTTGAAGACTTGATAGTCAGACTTCGGATTGAAGAAGATAATCGAATGTCTGAGGCCAAGCCAAAGCAGATGCAGATGGAGGCTAGAGCCAACGTGGTGGAACACAAGCCCAACTCTAAGAAGAGAAAGAATCAGGGCAATGGTGGAGGGCAGCAAAAGAAGAAAAAGAAGTTCAAAGGGAAATGCCAAAACTGTGGAAAGCCGAACCACATGGCTAAAGACTGCCGACTCCCGAAGAAAGACAACCAGAACCCGAACCAATCCAACCAGGTTGCTGTGGTTCAGGACAAAGGCGTTCCGGTCGACATGAGTGACCTGATGCTTACTGCAGTTGTCTTCGAGGCTAACATGGTGGACCATCCAAAGGAGTGGTTTGTCCACGTCTGTTCCGACCAAGACATGTTCTCCACATACTACTCATTCAACAACCGGAAGTTGTACTTGGGGAACTCTGCAACGTCTGACATCATCGGAAGTGGAAGAGTGGTGCTAAAGATGACTTCGGGCAGAGAGATAACCTTGATTGATGTACTGCATGTTCCAGATATTCGAAAGAATTTAATATCTGGTTATGCACTTGATGCAAGTGATCTTAGACTAGTGTTTGAGTCTGGTAAATTGGTGCTCACTAAGAATGGGCAATTTGTTGGTAAAGGTTACGCGGTCAACCGCATGTACAAGATGAATGTAATGACTGTAAAACGTGACCTCAAAAAGAATAATAAAACTATTACTTCTGCTTACTTGGTTGAGTGTTCAGATTTATGGCATGTTAGATTAGGACATGTTAACTTTAATACTCTACGAAAACTAGTAAGCTTAGAATTATTGCCTTCATTCAATATCGAATCTCAAAATAAATGTGAGATTTGTGTAGAGGCCAAATTAACCAAACTACCATTTCCTTCTGTAGAAAGAAACACTGAACCTCTAGACTTAATTCACACCGATATATGTAATTTAAAGTTTGTGCAAACTAGAGGTGGTAAAAAGTACTTCATTACTTTTATTGATGACTGCACAAGATACTGCATAGTATACTTATTAAGAAGTAAAGATGAAGCTTTGCAAGCTTTTAAAATCTACAAACTTGAGGTTGAAAATCAACTTGGCAAACAAATAAAAACTATCCGAAGTGATAGAGGTGTAGAATATGGAGCTCCATTTGACGAATTTTGTGCTTCTTCAGGCATCATTCATCAAACTACAGCCCCTTATTCACCACAATCAAATGGAATTGCTGAACGCAAAAATCGTACTCTTAAGGAGATGATGAATGCCATGTTGATCAGTTCTGGTTTACCATAAAATTTGTGGGGGGATGCAATCCTCTCAGCAAATCATATACTAAACAAGCTACCTCACAAAAGTAGAAACGAAACCCCTTATGAGTTATGGAAAGGTCGAAAGCCTTCCTACAAATACTTAAAAGTGTGGGGGTGTTTAGCAAAGGTAGAAGTACCTAAACCTAAACAAGTAAAGATAGGACCTAAGACCGTTGACTGTATATTCATTGGATATGCGCACAACAGTAGTGCCTATCGCTTCTTAGTACATAACTCTTCAATTCATGATATTAATGAAAACATGATCATTGAATCAAGGAATGCAGTATTCTTTGAAAACATATATCCTTGCAAAGAAAGGAAAGAATTTGGTTCCCTTAAAAGAACCTATGAAACTGCAAAGGATAATCATCAGGAAGATGAAGAACCTAGACGCAGTAAAAGGGCTAAAACAGCTAAAAGCTATGGTCCTGATTTTTTGACTTATATGTTAGAAAACAAACCAAGGACAATAAGTGAAGCCTTGTCCTCTCCAGAAGCTCCATTTTGGAAAGAAGCTATCAATAGTGATATCTAGAGTCTATTTTGCACAACCACACATGGGAGTTGGTTGATCTCCCAGCGGGTATCAAACCTTTGGGCTGCAAATGGATACTGAAGAGAAAGTATAAAGCAGATGGATCTATTGATAAGTACAAGGCCAGATTGGTAGCTAAAGGGTTTAGACAAATTGAAGGCCTTGACTTCTTCGACACATATTCACCTGTGACTAAGATCACATCAATTAGAGTGCTCATTGCTATTGCTGCATTGAAAGGTCTGGAAATACATCAAATGGATGTCAAGACGGCATTTCTAAATGGTGAATTAGATGAAGAGATTTACATGGAACAACCTGAGGGGTTTGTTGCTCCAGGAAAGGAGAAAAAGGTGTGTAGACTCATTAAGTCATTGTATGGGCTTAAACAAACGCCAAAGCAGTGGCACGAAAAATTTGACAGAACGATGTTGTCAAATGGTTTCAGAATTAATGAGTGTGATAAATGCGTATACGTAAAAGGCACACCTAAAGATTATGTGATCGTCTGTCTATACGTAGACGACATGTTAATCATGGGAAGTAATCATGACCTAGTCATGAATACCAAGAAAATGTTGACCAAACATTTTGACATGAAAGACTTAGGGGTCGCCGATGTCATATTAGGGATTAAAGTCACTAAGACGTCAAATGGGATCGTGTTGTCACAATCTCATTATATTGAGACTGTACTTAAAAAGTACAATGCATATGATGGTGCTCCGGCTAAGACGCCAGTGGACTTGAGTCTACACTTAGGCAAAAATCATGGCGAACCTGTCTCTCAAGTAGAATATGCCAGGATAATAGGCTGTCTCATGTATATCATGAACTGCACTCGTCCGGATATTGCTTACTCAGTTAATAAATTGAGTAGATTTACGAGTAATCCAAACAAAGATCATTGGAAGGCGTTAATTAGAATACTTAGGTATTTAAAACACACCTTAGATTATGGATTACATTACAGTAGATATTCAGCTATATTAGAAGGATATAGTGATGCGAACTGGATATCAGACTCTAACGACACTAAATCCACCAGTGGTTATGTCTTTACCATTGGAGGTGGAGCTGTGTCGTGGAAGTCCTCAAAACAAACATGTATAGCTCGCTCCACGATGGAATCCGAGTTTATTGCCTTGGATAAGGATGGTGAAGAAGCAGAATGGCTTCGAAACTTTCTTGAGGACATTCCTTGTTGGAATAAGCCAGTGCCTGCTATTCTAATACATTGCGACAGCCAAGCAGCTATTGGAAGGGCACAAAGTGGCATGTACAATGGTAAGTCTAGACATATTCGTCGTAGACATAATACCATAAGGCAGTTGATCTTTAATGGTGTCATTTCCATTGATTATGTAAAATCAAAGGAAAACTTATCGGATCCGTTGACTAAAGGCTTACCAAGAGATCAAACATACTGCTTATCGAGGGGAATGGGTTTAAAACCCAACACTAAAGAATCTTTGTGATGGAACCCAACCATGTTGATTGGAGATCCCAAGATCTTGGTTCAAAGGGACAACGAAATGATAAGGATTCAGTGATAGCATTTTGGAACTAACTCCAGCTCATTCTCGTGTACGATAAATATGCTACATGTAGAAAGGGTAAGGTTAAGTTTAACTTTTAATGATTCCTAAGCCTAATTAGGCAGAGTATGTCAGGATACTCTTGGAAGGAGATCACCTATGTAAGTGTGAAGTTTGGCCGCTTCATAAGAAAACACTTATGAATCCCAAGAGCTGTCCAGGGCCAAAATGGACACAGCCATGAGAACTAAAATTTGTTAGGGGAGTTACTGTGTGAATACAGTTGTCTTGGTTTACACCAACAGCTGAACGGTTCAAGACATCACGTTCACTGATCAGCTAAGTAAATCCGATGTATTTCACTAAGGAAGGTTCAAGGCCAAAAGCTACCTATCCTGATGCAGTAAGCTTTCCGCCTGAACTCTCTCGAATGTACACATTGAATTTTCATTCATGTGGGGGATTGTTGGAAACTTGTGACTTTTCCATGATTTTGATAATTTATTTGAGTAGGTTCCTCTTTATAAAAGTGGAACTTCTTTAGCTTAATGAAATCTACGTTTCGTGTAGATGAATCTAGTATATTTAATTATTCAAAACCATTGTGGGATGAATGAGAAATTAAATGAACAAGTAAGCTAGTTGAAATAAGTTATCTTGAAGAAATGAAAGGAAATAGGTGGGAAGGTGAAGAGTCACCATTCTACATGGAAAGTTTGAGCTAAACTAGTACATCTAATAAGTTGTTTGTTTGTGATAAGGGTTTGGGCCCCAAGGGGTACCACTAGTCTTTGAAAGGGAGAAGACTTAGATGGACTATGATTCAATTCAAGCCCACACGCGCGTGCGAAAATTGGAGGGAAAATCGAGTCAGCGAATAGCCACCTACACACCCCGTCAGCAGAATAAGTGCCACATTTCATCCGAATAGGTGCACAGTCAGCCGAAATGGTTTTAAATCTGGCAGGAAAGTTGTGACGTGGAAAAGATATGTCCGTCCAGTCAACCCCAAGGCCAACTTTCGTAAACTATAAATAGCCCCCCCTACTTCTTCATTTTTCATTCAATCAAAAACATTCTTTCTTTATATTTGTTTTTGTTCCGAGAGTTCAAAACAATACTTTAGTTCGCCGTTCTTAATATTTGAAGTGCTGCTATATTAAGAGATAGTCGAGTTATCTTGGGAAACGAATTGCCGATCAAACCGTAAGCACCGGGCGGTGCAAATATCGTTTTAAAGAGAAAGAGTTCAACTCTTGCCTCGACTTTAATACTGTTTTGTATTCTGATTTACACCCGTTACGACCAACATGAATTTGATAAGTTTGTCTGCTGTTATTACATTATTTATATTGCAAATTTATGGATTCATGATTATTTACTATTTAGAAATTGTAGAAATAAACAATGGGAACCTATCTCTTGCAATGTTTCAGTTGTCATAATAGTTAACTTTGGCAAGAAAAAAATCTTAATTATTTTCAATATACTGGAACTGTCCTAGCGTCTTACTAATTAAGTTTAATTAAGATCTGGAAATTCAAATATAACATGATAAATTTGCTGGCTATTACCTGTTATATAAATATTTGTAGTCATTTTAATTTGTTTCAATTTCACAAGAGGTAGATGAGACAATTGTTTTAATTAAGTACTCACTCGTATGAACACCATATGATGAAATAAATCATTATATTTTTACGTAGTTGAAATAAATTAAAGTGTATCAAATATACGTTTTGAATATATGGTGAACGACATCGTTAGAATGTCATCCGTATAAAACTCTTAAAGTTTTACAAGTTTGTCCCGATAAATTTGGAGGGTTTACATATACTATTCTACCCCCCCTCATTGCATGCACTAAAGAAAATTCTTATACATATAACTAGTTTTTTATTGAATTATGGCATTGAAAGAGGAACATAACGTAGGTGGATGTATTGTCAACAACTCTCTGTCACAATTGAATTATTTATTCTGCTCTGACTTAAGAACTTTGTATAGAGGATAGAGCTAAATTAATATATTGTCACCTTCAAATCACGTGAAAAGGAACTGCCAGTCTAATTAAGGATGAGTACCTTACCTATCAGAATATTGTGCATTAAACTGTTGATAGTCATTGTTCCAAAAAATAAAATAGAAAAAACTGTTGATAGTACATTTGATTTCACTATACGTATGTATATATAGGTGCCAAATAAAGAAATGAAAATGAGTAAATAAAAGAAATAAACCACAAAGATATTGTTAACGGGTTTGGAATTATTCCCTATTTAACGAGTTATTTTTGGGTTGGAACGCCGATCCCGACCCGAGGAGATTGTTGGTTTTTATTGATTTGGGGCTGGGCTCGGATATTTTCCGAGATGCCTACGTATCCCCCGATTAGGAATCAAGCTACTCGTAGTTCTTGTTCTTTGGTGTTGATTATTTGGAGTATGCAGATTTTATCGATTGTGTTAATTTTATCTGTTGAAAGACTTGACCCTTGTGAAGTCTTCAAAAAGAAAGGAGTTCGCCCTCTCCTCTAAAGCCTTTTTTAGTTTTATAGAGAACATGAGTTCCCTTGGGAGCGCGCCCCCCCTTCTCCACCTGGGAGCGCCTCCTCCTCTGTTCTGATCTCTCACTTCTACCTTTTATAGAAGTTTTTTAGGAACATGTGTCAATGTGCATGTGTTTACATGTGTCATTATGCATGTGTGAAGAGATAGGTTTTATCTGTTTGATATATCTGCTGACGGGGTACTGACCAGGATGAATTATCCTCTCCGATAGCTTCAATGTGCTCTGATGAATTGACTCCTTGGTTTTCTTCTCTCCGATGGGTTATACCTCTTGGAAATGTTGAATAGGTGGGAGGGAATGCTCGTCCGATGTTGTTGTAGTTCCGATAGCAGTCCATTGTTAGGTTATCTTCTTCGGATGTGCACTCCGATAGGTGTTTCTAGGTTTTGATAGTGCATTTTTATCACGCTTTGGCCCTCGGGATGAGTTCTCCGATAGCTTTTAGACATCGCAGGGTGTAGGGGGTGTTCTCGTATTCTGGGGGATTCGGGGTCTTCGCCGTGCGATACACGTATTTTGCGGTTACGAGTATAAATCATATAATAATATCTCCGGAAATTTTAGTAATCAAATTATAGTATGTTTTAACCACGTGGATTTTTACCCTGTTAACAACCCCCCCCCCCCCCCCCCCCCCCAGTTTTTAGTGCAGTTGATTGTACTAAAAACTCAAAAGGTCGAAAGTCACGACGGTTCTGGTATCGTAGCCTTCAGTCATCGGGGTCGTCGAAAGTACTGTTTCGAGCTTTTAGAGTATCGTACGTAGTATCAGGACATCTTAGTGTCCTTATAAGCATAGTAGTGGCTGCCTTGACCCTTCAAAGCATCGTAGAGTTATCAGGGAACTTGTAGATTTTGGTTAGGTATTATACCGTGAATGTTTCATAAGGCATCATAGATCCTTGAGAGGAATTCGAGTCGCATCCAGGGTTTGGAGAACCTTGGGAAGGTATCGTAGAACTCTTCTGGGGTGTCGTAGACATTCGTCATTGACGTTTATGTCTGTTTAACACATGTCTCCCAAGTTCTTGGCCTTGCTTTGAAGAGACGAGGGGATTATTGTGATTGCCTTTTCCGAGGCGAGAAGTTTCCGATGCCTTTGGAATGTGCCCTCGTGGGATTAATATCGGAGAATTAATTATAATTAATGTTGTGGCATTTAATTAACTGCGATTAAATGCAATTAATGGTGGTTTAATGCCACGTTCAGGAGTGGTACGTGGGTCGAGGTATTCGGACCGTTAACCGAAGAGGTGTGGCGGTTTATAACCCACTGGGCACGATTTCCAAACGTGGGGTGTAAAGAGGTTTAGTGGGTAATTAATGCCTTTATTGGGCCTAGGGTTTATAAGCACTTCTCTTTCCCATTCTTCTCTCACTTGCAATTCTTAGGCGAAAAAATTTCTCCCGCTTAACTTCTCTCTCTGCAAAAAGCTTTTTAATCTTCCCAAAATCTCTCTAATGGCGTCTCTACCCACAACCAACTTGGTGTCTGCCACTTCTGGCACTGGCGAGGCGGCGAGGACTGTTATTCCGTCTTCTCGAAAGAGAAGCGCGGCGGCGGTGGTGGGGGGCCGGTGGTAGCGGCAGTGCAAGAAAGGTAAAAAAGTCAAAGAAACATGCTGACAAGGGTGGTGCTCCTTGAGCTACCCAGAAGGTCGAATTGACAGTTAGCACTGCTGAGGAGGAGGAAATTCGAAAGTTGTTCACCGAATATGGTGCTTCTGGCCGGAACGTGGAGGTGAAGGTTCTGTTAGCCGATCAACGGGGTAATTCTCCTCCGCCGAAGCACTTAACAGTGTGCTACTTCCAGGTAAAGGCGGGGTTGCGTTCCTTTTTCCCGCCTTTTTACTGCGAAATCTTTAAATACTACAACGTATGCCCCAGTCAACTCACCCCCAACTCTTTTACGGCCCTTGCGTTGTTCGTTTTCTGGTGCTTGGTGAGGGGAATTGAATGCACGAGGGATAGATTTTTTGCAATCTTTGAGTTGAAGGTGTCTCCGGGGGGGGCTCCTTTCTACTGTTTCAGTCATCGGGACAAAGATGACCGTATCTCCGAGGGCAACGTCAGCTCTTACAGCACATGGAAGAACAAGTTTTTCTACATCAATCCCACGAGGGGAAATGGGACATGCCACTCACCTGGAGGGTGCCCAAATTTCCAGAGAGGGTGATGCACGATACACTGGTGTTTTTACCGGTGTTTTCTGCGAAGCCTTTGGTGGAGTCAAAGAATTTCGCTCGTCTTTATCGGACCGCGGGCTTGCGACATATCGCCCCGATAGACGAAATCAAGACTCCTCTGGCCATCCCCGAAAAATACTTCAACGCTTTTGGTAAGTTACTATACTTATACTTCCTACTTTATAGGTACCTCTCCTAGTTTATTCAACCTTTAGCTGTTTTGTAGTGGACGTTTTACGGCCATACATGGTGGAAGGTGCCAGTGGTTCGGGTGGTAACAAGGAGACGGGAATTCAAGAAGGGAAGTCGACGATAGGAGAAGATGAAGTCCCCGGGGCTGTGGAGGGTGATACCGAGCAAGCAGGGACTCGTTTAACGATTTCGACGGCCATGTCCTGATCCTCTAGTGGAACGTCCGATACCCCAGAAGAAACGGAGTTGGACGTGACTTCCGCGGATGCGGTCCTCGTGAGGGCTTTCTCACTAGGAGAAGGGGATGAGGATGTAGGGCTAGGGGCGATGCCCTTACCCCCCCAGGTGTTGTCGACATACCTTCGCCCACGGAGGCATCGGGGGATTCGCTGGAGATACTACTGATAACTCCTCCCAGAGGTACGTATCTCTTCTTAGTTTTAAGTGATATTGAGATACTTACATACTTACTCATGCGAAACTCTGTTCTTGACAGATAAAGGAGAGACCCTCCCTGTCGAGAACGAAGGAGTACCTCAGAAGGATGCGCCAGGTTTGGGTAAGCTTCTCAAGACTAAACATTTCCCTTTTAATTTCCCCTTAGGAAACAACTTACTTACTCGGGAATTTCTAATTCGCATGGGGTAATAATCTATTCAGTCTTGAAGGGGGGTCATTTCCTTCGGATCCTTATGTTCCTTCAACCTCCGATGATCCGATGCTCCTACTAAACGAGCTGATGGCTGCAGCTCCTTCTTTTACGGATCATCCTGCTCCGAGTCCGTTTGCCGCTATTCAAACGGACAATCCCGTGGTTACTCAAGTACCCATATCGGGGGGAGTACCCGTAGGGGGACCTTCGTCTTCGAGCATTCCAGCCGCGGGACGAGAGCCCAGCTCGGAAGAGGCTAAGGTGGCTCTCGATACAGTCACCCGATACCTATCAGCTGCCAACTCTCTGCCATCAGAAGGGTGGCAATTTGTTCAGGCTTGCACGAATTGCGTGGCTATGCTGGTAAGATTTAATTTCTACTTATCTAATCCCTTTAGGACCCATCGTTAGGATCTTTATTCTTCTACTTTGCTTTCTAGGCGCCTAAAATACTTCCTCTTCTATTACTCGAGGTTGAGAAGTTGCAGAAGTTGGCGAACGCAGCGGAAGAAAAGTCTCGGAAGATGGAGGAAGAGAATAAGGAGCTCCGAGAGAATATGAGGAAATATGAAGAGGCGTGGGCAAAGATCACGCAGCAGAATCAAGAGTTAAGGGGGGAAAACAAACGGCTCCAGTCTTACGTATCGGAGATGGAGGCCTCGGGGATGGTATTAAAAGATAAGGTTACCTCCCTCGAGGGGGAGAAGATTGCATGGGAAGAGAAGCAAAAGGACATGGAGCGTAATTTGTATCAGGCACTCGGCCAAGTGGATGCTCTTATTGAAGAGTTGTCAAAAGCTTCGGTTCCGGGGGGCACCACCTCCGAGGAGGTGCAACAGAAGATGGTTGTTGCCGTGAAGCAAGCTCAGGAGGATGCCATTACCCACGTCAAGGAGTTATATGTCCGTAAAAATCATGGATACTTGATTGGACATGTAATGTGGGGGTTCCTTCAATGCTTCGGGCAAGTGCGTAGGAAGATAGCTCCTAATGTAGATCCGCGTATGATAAATATAGCGGAGATGCAGAAGCCTACGCTGGAACAAGCCTATGATCTTTTTGTGAAGAGTAGCTCCCAGCTTCCTCCTTCCTCTTCTGCCACGACTCGGGTTCCCTTAACTGTCGTGGTCCCCCTGCCTACAACTCGTACTCCTCCCAGTACAGGGGCTCAGGCTGGTCCTTCTGGTGCTCCCCCTTCTACAAGTGCTCCGACTTGCGCCTCCACAACTGGGCCAACCCCCACTTCCACGAGTGCTCTACCCCCCCCCCCCCCCCATCTTAGAGGCTTTTATTATTTTTTAAGCACATTTGTACTTTGTTTTTATTGGAATGAAACTTATCTTTTCCGTGTTAATAGTCGTCATAACTTTTCAGCACTTTATGAATACTTGGATCCCTTCCTTTAATTGTAGAACTTAAGATTGAGTTTAAAGAAATGAAGTTCATTCTTACTGGCCAAACAAATTACTTAGCATAACGTGCCTGTTTGCAGTGCAAACTTTGGAGATACATTTTCTCTAAATAGAGGTATCCCCCCGACACGTAATCGTAGTTGTAATATAGCTTGGGCAGCTCAAACCTAATTCGGTCATCCGAGGAAAGATTCCTAAGTATATATAGGTGCTTGGAGTTTAGTGAATATTATCACGTACTTTTAAATAATCATTCCAGTAGGATTAATCACCCTTCTGGTTACGAATAAAGGTTCTCCGGGTAAACGCCAACGGAGAATCTCTCCGAGCCCATTGGACCACCTCATTCCATCTTTTACTAGTCTTTTACAGACTTCGCATATATACTTATATAGCAATCAGAAAACCTTATGATTTTCAAGAAAATATCCAAGATTGTAATCGAATCATGCGAGTCTGGAGAAATAAAAACTTATCTTCGGAGCGTATCGCCGCGTGGCAGTAGCACCTACTTTCCTTTTTGGCAGCGATCTCTTCGGGCTTGCTCAAGGATTCAACGGCGTTCCCACAGACGGCGCCACTTTGTTAACGGTTTTGGAATTATTCCCTATTTAACGAGTTATTTTTGGGTTGGAACACCGATCCCGACCCGAGGAGATTGTTGGTTTTTATTGATTTGGGGCTGGGCTCGGATATTTTCCGAGATGCCTACGTATCCCCCGATTGGGAATCAAGCCACTCGTAGTTCTTGTTCTTTGGTGTTGATTATTTGGAGTATGTAGATTTTATCGATTGTGTTAATTTTATCTGTTGAAAGAGTTGACCCTTGTGAAGCCTTCAAAAAGAAAGGAGTTCGCCCTCTCCTCCCGAGGTGGTGGTGGCGGCGCCTGTGGGTGTGAGTGTATATATATATATATATATATATATATATCTGTGTGTATATATACATTTATCAGTGTTTTAAAAAGCGAAAGCGTAGGTGAGGCGTTTTATGTTCCAAAAAGCGAGGCGTAAGCCTTGAGGCACAAAGTGTAAGCTTTATGGGTTTTGATATTAAGTATTATAAGAAAAGAAGTGTTGCTAAAAATATGAATATATATATATATATATATATATATATGTGTGTGTATAAATATATATGTTAACGGGTTTGGAATTATTCCCTATTTAACGGAAGATATTTATTTGGGTTAGAACGCCCTGTCCGTGATTCAGAGGCAACGACATGTGGAAATGGTAAGATAAGAATAATTGCAAGAATATTCCCTTCCTTTATTCACTGAACTTTTCCTCCTCTCTTTACTGTGTATATGAGTACCCAGTGTATTTAGTAAGCTAAGTTAAGTTATCTCTGCCTTGCCCCCCTCTTCTACTGATCATCTCCCTTTATATAAACTTTGGTAGGGGCAGGTGTCATTGTGCATGTGTTTTGGTAAGGACAGGTGTTGTCGTTACCTTGATACAGGTGTAAAAATAAGGATAAGGTTTATCTTTTATCTACTAAGCGCTGACTAGATTTAATCTTGGTGTCTTCTGATGGCTTCGAGGACCTCTGATGCGTGTTTGTTTTGGTAGAGCAGCTCTTCCGAGGGGTTTTATTTCTCTTTCTTGATTCGGGTTTATTCTTCAATAATTAGGAGTGATTCTGAGGGTGTAAATGTGATCTCCGAGGGCATGGTGTGATCTCCGAGGGCTTGGTTTGGTCTCCGAGGGCAAGGTGTGATCTCCGAGGGCTGTATTTGCTCTGTTTGAAGTGAGATTTTTTCATCGGAGTTCTCGGAATATATTTACTGGGTGTTCTCTCATTCACTTCTTGATTTTCTCCGAAAGTGGGTTCTCGGATAATAGTCCGAGTGTAGTCTTTTCCGAGGAGTGTTCAGCAAGGAAGTTTTCTTGTAAGTTCATGGGACTCGGGGTCCATTGTGGTCCCTCTTGGCGCATTGGTGGATATCGGAGTCGCACGGGTCCATCGGGGTTTGCTCTTTTTCCGATGCCGTGTTGATATCTGTTTTTCATTTACCGTTTGACTTTCCAAGGGACGCTTATGTTCCTCCTCGTGTGCTCTTTTAAACCTTTTTGGGTCCGTGACCGAAAGGTAAGGCAATCCTCCGAGGGGTTTTCTTTATAGGTACATCTCATCGGAAGTACTCGTGACAATAGTATTGTCCATGTATTGTTTTTTCCGAGTAGGAGTAATATTCTTTATTTTATTTTTAGGGTTAACAAGTATTTTGCGGTTACGAGTACAAATCATATAATAATATCTCCAAAATTTTAGTAATCAAATTATGGTATGTTTTAACCACGTGGATTTTTACCTTGTTAACAGATGTCTTTCTTTAATTTTATTAAACAATTCCCACATTTAGTTAATAATAGCACAACAGTGATCAAAGTTACGATTATATATATGTACACATCTGCTTGACCCGAGCCATAAGTACCTAATTTTTTGTATAACGAAGGTCAGTAGTGATTAATTTCAGGAACAAAAAGAAAGATAAAAAATAAAGGAATTGAAGAAGTCTAAGGTTCTATCAATGGTATTATTTTAATGTCTACAACTACAATTCAACATATCTCTAGAACAATATATCCCTTAATGTCAACGAGGCAAGGAATACTATTTTTTTTGCCATATGGGAACGAAAAATGGTAAGTTTCGTTCCATATATAACAATGTCAAGGAAAAAATTCCTTCAATTAAACCTATCGTCGAACGTTAATTAAATTCTAGCTATCATCTTCTAATCTTCAACTTGCAAAGAGACAAAACGAAAGGATCGGACTGCGTTGCATTTACGACTTGATAAAAAAATATTGCCAATCAATAAGAGACTAAGAGTTCAAGTAACCCAATAAATTAATCACTTCGGTCAAATTAATATTGAATACAAGTAAATTATATTATATATCAATTGTCATTGGAATTGTTTCCGAGGAGGCACGGGTGCTTTCCGACGATTTCTCCAACACAATCCCACTTGCCACCACTCTTTTTCATCTCTCTCTTTATTTCTTTTAATAAAATATGGTGTTTGCCACCTATATATGAAAAATGATTTTCTTTTTCTCTCTTCTCATGTCTCCTCCGCAACTTATTGCTAGTTTTCGCGATAAAAATATATTTTGGTCGTCCATCTATATTAATTTTCACAGAGTACGAAATGCTAATTAACGTAGTATGGCTTTCAACATATATTTTCGTTATTAGTATTAGTAACATTTTTAATTAAAGCCCTCCTATCAAAAAAAAAAATCAATATAAAAATTAATAGTGCTTGCATGCATGATCTATATTCTATAAGATGAACAGGAAATGTATTATAATATATTCTTACCATTTATAGGTGGTCGTTCAAATATCTGTTATGTTCTTGACACGTCGCATTTTGATATTTACAGACTACAGTGTATTAATAGACTATAGGGATATTCCTGAAACTGACTGATGTATTATCGACCATCATAAAATCTAAGTCCAAATCCCGAAAGGACATGTCTAATTTGACCAGAATAAAAAATGAAAGGAACTTTGATAAAGTAAAAAAAAAAAAAAAAACTAAATGCGCATTTATGCAGAGAGAATCTCATTTTGGCTTCCAAAATTAATCACGAAAAACGTAGCTTAATTATTTTAATTGTAATACTAGCAAATGTAGCACGCGGTTCCCGCGAGCATAATTCTTTTTTCAATGTCATTCTATGTGGGTTAAAGAAGAAGATTTATCTAGATAACATGTCCCATTAATTCTGAGTAGAACAATGGAAGAAAAGCACATTATGGGAAAAGTAAGTCATAAATTATAATTAGTAATATAATTAATTAGTCTAACTTAATTTGTAAGGCTATTTTGAGGGTTTAATAAGAAATTTTCACAATATAGCTAAAATAAAAAGGTTAAAGTTGGAAATCAAAAGATTGGTGTCACAATGAGTTTCTTTATATAATAATATATAGATATAGATGACAAACTTAAGTACGTTACCATTTGTTTAGGTAAAGCTGAGTAAATAACAAGATAAATTTTTTTTTGGAGTCCAGCTAGCTATACTTTTTAATGCTTTGGTGTCGAGAATATTTTCTCCCTAAATTTGTATGTATTTTCACATCTCGTAGTTATTGAATTCGTGTATATATATACATGTATATATATAATTATATAAATCATATTCGGGCTTTCAACCCGAATTAAGGAAAAACTACAACTTTTGAAAGAAAAACAAATTATAAATTAATCATATAAAGAACCTTAATAATAAATAAAAAAGGGAAATTTAAGTTAAACGGTTCAGTGCAATTTAAAGTTCCATATATCATTGAATTAGTCAAAACTCTTGCAAAGTCAAGCTAAGGATATGAAAGATGTTTAGACATTATAACTATAATTTTAATCATTTTTAGACATATATTGACCCATCCCTTATACACTACAACAAAACAGGGCAATTGCAAGGAATTTTTTTTATGTATTAGAGCCCATTTTCAATAAAATTGACCAAATACATCAAAAAATTGCATGCCTATTTTCACAGCATTAGGCCTCGTTGCACTCAAATTGCATCACAATATTTCGTTCATATATATGCCTTATACAAACTAATGTTGTGTTGCATTTGATAAAACACATGGAAAAATTGTGTTGCATTTGCCGTAAAGCAATAATAAAAGAAGTAAAAAATACCCATAAGCGACCTCGTGCCAGCTTATGAGCGGCGCAGAACATGCAAAGATAAATTTTGTTGCATCCGCCCCACTAAGAAGCCGCCACGACCGTTTCTGTGTGGTGCAAGCAAATGCAATGAAAATGTTCCATGCATAAAGCGTGCATGGGAAAATTTCAATGCAGTTGCTATGCATTGAAAATTATTCATGCACGTTCTGTGCATCGATGATTTTCGATGCATTTGCTTAGACTGCATGGAAATATTTCCATACAGTACATTTCGAATGAATTTAAAAAATGTGGGGGGCTTTCCGCCACATTTGAAATTTCTTGTTTTTTTTTATTCAATAAGTTATTGTTTATTCATAATTAAAAAGAAATTGATAATCTTTTTGTATTTATACGTTTTGAATAGTATCATGCGTATAAATTAAATATAATATTCTTATAATAAGTTTTTTGTATTTAAATAGATACATATTTATACAGTTTAGATTACATATTTATAAATTTCCTATATACTAAACTATTGAAAGAGAGTAGAAGAGAGAATTTGAATGAGGATGTGTGAAATGAATGGGGTGAGGGGGTGTATTTATAGGAGAAAGAAAGTATTGATGCATTGAAAAATTTCGTTGCATGAATAGTTGTGCATCGGAAAATTTCGTTGCATGGATAGCTGTGCATCTGAAAATTTCGCTGCATTAGCCTCCTGCAATGAAAATTTTCCTTGCAGGTCACCATGCAAGGAAATTTGCTGATGCATTATCCAACTAGTGCCAAATGCAACGAAATTTTTCCTTGCATTTGGTATGCATGGACATATTTCATTGCATATGACTCTTATGCAAGGAAAATTTTCCATTCAATATTTAATGCATTCAAAGATTTCCTTTCATCTTAATTACATTATTTTGAACACCCCACTACTCACTAAATTTTATAGTTATACTTTCGACCCCAAGTATATTTTACATGTTTTTTGTTTCTTCGTTTTTGACAAAATTTGAATGTACATGCATCATTAGTGTTTTAAATGCGGTGGTTAAAGAAAAATAAAATTTGAAGTTGTTTTGCATCTCTTGCATAATTAAGCTTTCCTCCACAAATATTTTTTAAACATCTTTCATTACTCTGTTTTGGACGGAATTTGAAAGAACATACATATTTTTACGAACATAATATATGGTAAAAAAATATTGAAGATTGAAGGTCTTTCACAATCTACATATGAAAATATAGATTTGACAAGTAGAGTGTGGTGTATAAGGTTTATGGTTTAGGGTTTATCGTTTGTTCGACGTCTTTTGCTACTCCGATTTCAACGAGATTTGAAAGAAAACACCCACTTAGTGTTTAAAAATAATGGTGAAAGAAAAGTGTATTCACAGTTGTTTTGTATAATTACATCTTCTTCCCACTATTTTTTTAACGTGTTCCATTACTCTATTTATGACGAAATTTTCAAAGCTCACCCCTACTTAGTGTTTTAAATATATAAATTTAAAAAAAAATGAACTCGGAGATGTTTTGCTAACTTTTTCATATTTACATTTTCTTCTCCAAGACTTACTATGCAAGGAAAAATTTCGTTGCATTAATTAGCCTACTCTTCTTTGCAACTAAATATTTCCTTTCAATTGCTATAATTTCCTTTCTATTGCTCAATGCATGGAAAATTTTTCATACCATGTTATGTTGCATTGCAATTTTGGGGTTCATTGTTTGCAACTAAATATTTCCTTTCAATTGCTCAATGCATGGAGATTTTTCATACCATGTCCTCTTGCATCACAATTTTAGGATTCGTTGTCTTTCTTTGCATAGAAATTTTCCCTTGCATTTTATTTTGAAGTGAAAATATTCCATGCAACTAATAAAATTATTTACATAACTACCTCAATTATCACTCTTGTTAACGGGTTTGGAATTACGACCTAATTAACTGAATTATTTATTTGGGTTGGAACGCCTTTGTCCATGGTTCAAAAACTAAATGCTATTTAACGAGAGAGAAAACTGACAAAAACCTTCCTTCCTTTTATTCACTATGATCCACTCTCTTTTCCGAGTCGATATGCGTATTTCCGAGTCTATGTGTGTTTTTCCTTCATTCTCCGACCTCCTTCACCTCTCCCTTCTTCCTCTGTTTATATAGAGTTTTCAGGGACAAGTGTCGTTATGCATGTTTTTACAGGTGTCGCTATGCATGTGGTGGTGTTCTACACGTGTTACAATGTTCATTTAACCAATAAGATAACGTGTTTATCTGAAGTGCTGACTGTATTATTTCTTCTTCCGAGGGCTTTGGTCTTCTTTATGATAAGGGGTAGACTGCCTTATTTGCTTCGGAGAGCTCATGGCTTCAAATGGTGACTCGAGGGTCGGGTCTGAGTGTTCTCTTAGTGACAGTGCTTCTCCGAGAGGTGTGTATTCTGGAGTGTTTGCTTCAGGATATTCTCCGAGGGGGTGTTCGTTCATGGGTTGATCTCCGAGAGGTTTTTAGCTATCGTGGGTATGTGTTTTCTTTCTCCGAGTGCCCGGAGAGTGTTGTTCTGTAGTTGTTGCGTTACTGTGAAGTTCCGACCTCTGGGTTGGTCGATAGGAGTAATGTTCCGAGAGCGTTTGTGTTGGGAGTGCATAGCAAGGAAGTACTGGGGTAGTGTTCCGAGAGCGTTTGTGTTGGGAGTGCATAGCAAGGAAGTGTTTTTGTCAAGGTTCTGGGACTCTGTTGGTTTCCGATAGCTCCAGTGGACTTTGATAGATTGGTTCTTTTAGCTCATCCTTTCTGAGAGTTCATCTCTTGGAGAGGCAGAATGAGTGGGGCGGAGTGCTTGTCCGACGCTGAAGTAGTTCCGATAGCGGTTAGTCTGTGAGACTCTTTGGAAGTGTATCCGATAGGTGCCTACCTTGGTTTCGTATTCCTCATGTTGACTTTGCTCCAGTATTTGATGTTTTGAAGATGTGCTCCGAAGGATACTTGAGGCGTGATACCTGTATCGTGAATGCAGGTCGCATAATCATATAATAACATACCTGATAATTCCAGTAATTGATTTATTGTTTATTTCAAGAAGGTGAATTATCATCTTGTTAACAACTCTATTTAATGACTCACTTCCATCCATTTCAATATCTAAATTCAATTTGAAATCTCTTAATTCTTTTTTTATTCTCTCACTTCTCTCTTGAATCTCTCACTTTTCTTTATTATATTCACTTAAGCTCAATCAATTTGAAATCTCTTATTAATTCTTTTTTTATTCTCTCACTTCTCTCTTGAATCTCTCACTTTTCTTTATTATATTCACTTAAGCTCAATCTTTGTCCTACATACGAAGTTATGTTCATAATTTCAATCTTTGTCAATTATACATTTTTTTTCAATAGTTAGATATTAATAAATGAAAAAATTGGTTATTAATTTCTACACTTCGTATCTTGTCAGTAAAAAGTACGAAAGATGAATAACACCGAGAATCGGAGATGGATGAATGATTGACTGCACAAAAGCGGCAACCTGGATTATCATTTTGAAGTTTGTGTGTCAAACTTTCTCGATTAGGCATTCTCGCAAAGTAATAACTTGCTTCGTGGTAGAGTTCGTTGTCCCTGTAGCAAATGCACCAATGCAAAATATTTAAAATGGGATACTATTCATCTACACTTGTATAAATGGCGGTTTGTACCCCGCTATATGTTACTGGCTTATCACGGTGGGTTAGATAACACCTTGGAAGGAAATATATACTCACATGACGAAGTAGAGACCTCTACACATAGTCATAGGGGAAAGGAGATGAACAAATGAGGAATATGGTTGATGATGTATTTGGTGGTCAATTTCTAAACGTTACTTCTACTATGGAAAGTTTAATAGATGATGAGCCCAATAGTGAGGCAATGGCTTTCTTTGAAATGTTAAAAAAAAAAAAAAGCAAAAGAACCAGTAGAAATAGGGAATTCCACCAGTATACTAAGATGAGTTTCTAAGTTTATGTCGACCAAGACACTGCACAAGCTTAGTATTATTTCTTGGAATAAGAACTTAAAATTATTTCACGAACTCCTCTCTCCTGAACTTCGTGCTAAAGTATCAGATTCTATTTATGAGATGAAAAAACTAATGAAGAGATTGGGTCTAAGTGTAAAAACTTATGACGCATGCGTAAATAACTTTTTTTGTTCTCTGGGGAGTTTTAGTCTATAGAATATACGGTGTGTCCTGAATGTGTTGAATGTCAACGGACTTTGCTATCACAATGAGCATTATAGCGCAAGGAGGAAGACGACGAACAATGGATTGTGCGTCAAGTGGTGTAGTGGTGAGCAGGAAGACACTTACTTCTACGGTACTTTGACCGAGGTCGTTGAGCTGGTATACACAAATGGTTTATCAATTGTCATGTTCAAGTGCGTATGGTACGATACCAGTTTCCGTGCGAGTAGATCCTGCATACGGTTTGATTGAGCTCAATCCATCTCGCCGTCTCCTATCTGGTGAAACTGAACCATTTATTCTAGCTAACCAAGCACAACAAGTCTACTACACTCCGTATGCTTGTCAAAAGATCAACATGTTCTATGAGTACATCGGTTGAGGTTGTTGGCGCCCCAGAAACTGTATACCTGGAAGTAAATGTTCTGGTGATAGGATTGTTCGTTGACTCATTTAGATGTGGAGGGTCAATATATCCCAGTGAGAATCGAAGTGGAACCTGTTGCAGTGAGCAGTGACGAAGATGATGGAGATGATGAGGGCGAAAAAGAAGACGAGGACGAAGAAGTAGAGGTTGGGGAGGATGATAGTAGCGATCCTGATTATGAGTAGTTCTTTCATGTACTTGTCGAGTCTTGAGTGTTATTTATTTCACGTCCTTCAACTTCTCATGTTTGTTTTTAGTGTTTAATGTGATTAATGGTTGTTTCATGTATTTCTCATCATTAGTGATTCAATTATAGTTTCAACAGATAATGAGATAAATAACATATTATATGCATTACATATAAGTAGCAGAAAATAAACATGGTACCCAAATTACAAATCTTAACATAAGCCGGAGAAAAAAAGTAACCAAGTCGTAGTCCAAATATAACAAATTACACCACAAACAACATAAAAGTGAATACATAGTCCGAATTAACATATAGTCTGAATTAACATCGAATCCATTAGAACAACTAAATCCCGACCGGTGGGTCCTCGGGTGGCGGTATCTCATCACTAAAAGACTTATATATACAAAGTAAATTGACATCGCTCAGACCTAAACAATCGTCGTATGTTGCGACAACGATTGCAGATCATGCGTAGCTGTGTCGTGCAAACCTCCCACATATCTCTTCAATCTATCCATCCCTCGATGCTGCATATGTGTTTGCTGATACGTCGTACGCTCTTGTGGCTGCTGGTAAGTACGCGGCTACTCGTATCCTGGCTACTGGTAAGTACGTAGTTCATCATATACTGGTTGATGGTGAGTACATGGCTGCTCGTATCCTGGATGCTCATAGTATAGGGTTGCTCATATACTGCCTGGGGAATATATGATGTGTCCACCCTGTACCCATCCGTCGGATGTTGCGTACTAGCCTGACGGGGTGCCGACAAACGCTGTGTAGACTGAGTAGTTAAACTTAATTTGGACGGCTGGCTATACCGGGTACTCTCCTCAGGGGGTTGTTGCGCACGTCGTGTGGGCTTCCCTCGTGTCGTCTGTTGGGGTGGCTACTGCGGACGTGGTGGAGGAGGCCTATGATACGAAACGGGGGGGTGAGTGATACATTGGTGGAGTCTCAAGTATGAGCGGCTCATTTAGTTCCTCTAGCATCACTAGCCTCAGCGTTTGAGAAAAATTAGGGGGTCCTCCCCCTGTTGTTCCACATTGCTCCTAAAAAAATGAAGAACGTGCTTATTATGCTCCCACTTTCGCAACTCACTCTCATATGACCTCCTCAACGCATCATGACTTCTCCTATGGGCATGACGTGCCGGCTCCCTCAAAGCATCTATGTTGGCTTGGTGCACCGCCTCCTTACGAGCTGCCAACTTGGCATGACGCACAATCTATGCTGATGCAGTGCCACTACTCTAGCCCCCACCCCCATAATACTTGTGGGTCTCTACCCCTAAGACATGACCATTTTGAGTAGAATGAAATATTTTTACCTGCTCTTTCTTTAGGGGCTCACATTCCAGCCATGCCTCGAAGTCCCACAGAGGCTAGAGTTTCGAGTCTGGCCCATATTTCGTCTGGAGCATCCTCACAAATTTAAGATGCAAAAAAAAGGAAAGTACATTAAATAAATAGGCAACTTCAATTTTCTACTTGTAACTTAAACTCAACGTGCAAAAAACAATTAAGCAAAGTTTATTAAATAAAGCAAAACACATTAAATAAATAGAGGTAACTTCAATTTTTTACTTGTAACTTAAATTCAACGTGCAAAAAAATTTAAGTAAAACTCATTAAATAAAGCAAAGTACATTAAATAAATAGAGGTAACCTCAATTTTCTACTTGTCACTTAAATTCAACGTGCACAAAAAATTATGCAAAGTTCATTAAATAAAGCAAAGTACATTAACTAAATAGAGGTAACTTCAGTTTTCTACTTTTAACTTAAATTCAACGTGGCAAATTTTTTTTTAAGGAAAGTTTATTAAATAAAGCAAAGTACATTAAATAAATATAGGTAACTTCAATTTTCTACTTGTAACTTAAATTCAACGTGCAAAAAAACTTAAGCAAAGTTCATTAAATAAATAGAGGTAACTTCAATTTTCTACTTGTAACTTGAATTTTTACCTTGTAAATACATTATAGTTCATAAAAAATGAGGTAAATCCAGACGGGTCGAAAGTCATCCTAGTAACCGACATGTCGTCAAACAGGTCGTCGCACTAGATGGTCCATCATCTCTATCAACCATCTAAATTAACAAAAAAAAAAATTAATCTAATCGTCCATAAATTTCACTTAACTGTGTTTCAACCTTACAAAAAATTTAGTCTTCACGTGTGAATCCTAATAAAAAATGAAATTAATTTGAAATTCTGCCCTATAATTTCTAATAATCATAACCCTATGAAAAAATTCTAGAAACTACATTTCAACCCCCCAAAAAAGTTTAAACTTGACATTTGAGTCCTATATTTCTTTCAACTACACTTATTGCCCCAAAACTTCTTCTAAACTACAAATTAACCCCTAAGTTCAATATTAATGTTAGGACCGAAACTATCGGTCTAAAATATTCTTAATTAAACTGATTTAGATAATTAAGTGTTTAATTATATGATTATTGATTATGTTTTGACTATTTTCGTACGTATTCTGAATATAGAATCTTTCTCTTATTGTCAGAACAACTATCGTGATAAGAGAAATAAGAAAAGATGGTTGGTGAGATTCTGAAAGTGAATCTTATAGTTTCGTTATACTACCGCGTCAGTTTATTTATGAAAACAAGATTCAGCTTTATATTTATCTTTGTATGATCCGATTTTATTATGTGTACCTAGACTAAATTATATATAAGATACATTGGAATATTTTGTTTACATATTTAGCATAAAAAAATCGGATGAACTAATGAAGGTTTGCAAGCTATCTTGAAGGGTCAAATATCTGGTGCAACAGTTGTCCTTCTGTATGGAGATTTTGCACTCTATAAAAGCAGAAGACTCGAAGATAATTGAAGACAAGTTTTGAAGTTTAGTTTTTAACATTTGTATTTTATTTGTTTGAGAGTCTAAAGCATTTTATTACTCTTGTACGAAATATTAAGGCGAAGGAACTTCGTGTGAACTTGATCATTTTCATATTCTAGTAGAGTTCTTTAGTAAGGCATCACGTCAGGTGTTAGTAAAGTAATTAGAGGAAGTCTAGATTACTAGTACATGCAATAACCTGAGTGAATCATGGGCATGTACTAAACGAAAGGGACTAGAGTTGTTAGAACAAGAGAAAGCCGAGTGGAGTAGGTCTGTTGTGACCGAACCACTATAAATCCGTGTGTAATTATTTTACTTTTACATGTCATAACAAGTAACAACCATTACAATCAGAAAACAAGTAATAAGTAAACAATTAAAGTTTTACAATTAACAACCAAATAATAACTAAGATAATCTAATCACATTTCCTACACTATAATTTTCTTAATTCGATAAATATTTCCAAATAACCACAAATCTTCTAAAAACCATACTCCAACAACAAAGTTCCTATAAGTTACATTTTAACCCCACAAAAAGTTTAAACTTGACATTTGAGTCCTAATTTTGTTTCAACGACATTCTTAGCCCGTAAACTTCTTCTAAACTACAAATTAAGCTCTAAAAGCAAAACTTTCCTAAATTTAAACAAATAATCATACAACAGAAACATAAAACAACAATAATCAATAAGCACAATCACAAAATGATGAAAAAAATCGAAATCATTCACTTTAAATTTTAAAGAATATAAATAACGAATGAAGTTGAAATAAATTACATCAAAATGTAGCTTGAGACATTTAGATCACTTACCCGTAAAGTTTGGCGTGAAAATCAGCAATTTTTGCTGGTAAATCGTGAGTTAACGGCGGCGATTTGTGGTCAAAGAAGTGTGCGTGTGTGTGTGTGTGTGTATTTACATTGAAATGGCCAGAAATGGTGTGTTTACATGTTGCAACGGAAAATTGCGTTGTACAAGAAAAGTGTGCAACGAAATGTTGCGTTGCCACTAGTACACCGCAAGATTTCGTTGCATTAGGCGTCTATACAACGCAAAATTGCGTTGCATTTTTTTTGTGCAACGAAAATTGGCATTGCATCTTGTGATTGCAATGCATTTTTGCATTGCATTTTATTTATGCATCAGAATTTGAATTTCAATGCAAAACTTTTAGATGCATTAGACTTGATTTGTTTTATTGTTATCTTTAAATTGATTCCGGTATTACTTCAATAACATCTTGATAATGTATAAATACACATGACAAAGGAAAGGACCAGACTACCCCAGAAAAAATGGTCATACAACAAAGAGACCCTCGTAAAAGTTACCAGGCCCAACCTTGAAAACATAAAAAAACATAAGAAAGGTCTCTAGTACCAAACGAAGGACCACAAACGCTCCCCACTTGGAGCACCAAACACACGTATCATAAAAGAGCGGTAGTGAGAACGCGATCTCCTTTAATTCACAAGTAGCCCGCATTAAACTTCTGTTAGTAGATCCGTCTACCACGAAGCAATATTTATGGATGCCCATCCCTGCCTTTTATGGAGGACATACGACCAATCCCACTTGAGCATCCAAGACCTTTTAAATAGAAGACTAGATCAACATTGTAAACCAACTTATATTGAGATAACATACTTGTACTCCAGATTCATCCAAGTTATCCAAGTTTTGTCTTTATTTATCCAAGTTATCTCTCTTTTTACACATAAAAGGTCTTCATAATTCGGGAGCCCTCCTTCGTATAAGCTCTCATATTCTTACACTTTCTTTCTACGAATCACGAGAATCGCGTTCCAAATCACATCATTCCGATAATATAGGACTTATCCAACCTATTTAATTCCGTGTTATCACATTTAATTCTTGTCATTAATGGGTGGTAGTTTTGGTGAAGCATCATTTTCGCTTAACTTATATCATCTTGTACTACTATAAATATTATAGAGTAAAGACCTAGGCGTAATCACGTAGGACTTTTCCAACCTTTCCATTTGCTGGCATACTTAAGAGCCGATAATATAAATAAATAACATGAATGACTTGAATTTTTTAACACGACACATCATAGTAATCTTAAGATTTCAAGTCGTTACCTTGGCAAAACTTGCCTTTACTAGAGGTGAGATGTTTTGTGGCATCACATTGTTGAATATACGTGCACACATTAATGTTCCACATTGCCATTTTATCCTCGTTAAACTTGTAATACTTGTTGATGGCTCTCGAATTCGCATGCACGAGTCTTCCTTTAATCCAAACTGGTTTTGTAATATTACTTGTGTTGGCGTCTCTATAGAGTTTATTGTTCGCAGTGACGGCATGTTACTTCATAAATTCTCCATGGTTTAGCAGTTATCTTTGATAAAGAGTGAATTTTTTGCTCATCCATGAAGTTGTGTTTTTAAGGAAGTATTTTTATGAACTTACCACATTTTGGATCTTACTGTCTTGACCTATGGCTCATATATCGTCTACTTTTTAACCTCAAGTGATTAACAAGTCGTTATGGGCTAGAAGATATCTTTAAGAATTCAAAATCCTAAGTTTAGAAAATATCATAATGCTTGAATGAACTCAAAAATATTGATAGCGTTGAGAAGAAACATAAGAGAATTACTTTATAAGACAAAACTTAGAGTACATGAGTGTCTATACCATCAAATCATAAAAGGAAAAAAGCATCAAACTCCCATAACTTTGGTCCTTGGCGGCCAACCCCCAACTTTGGAATTTTGTGTAAAGTTCCCCATATTCACATTTTTACCATAGGATTTGCAGAAATGTCAACATTTTTTACCATTAAATTGCAAAGTGGAGCAGTTCGCACAAAAATTCAAAGGTTGAGGGTTGACCGCCAAAAATCAGAGTTATAGAGGTTTGCTTCAAATAGAGTCAAACGTTGGGGGGTTTGATGCTTTTTTTCCGATCACAATATACTAATTGTAGTTATGAAAGACTCGACTTAGATAACAAGTCGATAAACCATGTTTAAAATAATATTACCTCATGGCATATTACAAGAATCTAAGAGAATTATGCTTACTGAGCAATTATATTGTGATTGAGACTACAAACATGCACTTTTATTAAGTACAAAAATTAAAACCACATTTTACAAGTAGACGGTTGAGTAAGAGAAGGAGTAAATATGAGACTTCTTGATGCAGCATTGAATTCCACATACAAATAACCACTATGTGAGTCCCTAACGCTTGCACGAGTCACACAATCCTTCAACTACAATCGAGGAAATTTCTCGACAATGTATGTGGTTTGTCTTCTCTTTCTCATGAACTATTGTCCATCGCATAAATCATTCCTTAATTGGATGACTCGCTCTTGTCCTCTTGTCATAATTGTACAGCTTGCAAACAAAAAGTAAGACACTCTTTCTTTTTATCTAGAAACTCTATACATGTTGGTTGTTTATTTCTCGTCAATAGTATGACTCGTGGAGTTAGCACTATGCATACATGTGACTTTCCCAATAAGTGTGCGGCTCATTTGATTCATCCGATATTATACATGAGCAAAGTGTGCGACTCACGTAATTCTGTAGCGTGACATTCAATATAATATGGTCGTTTTCTTAGTATCTCTTGGGTTTTCTCTTTCCTTTGCTCCTTTGTTCCTTTCTCTCGTCAGTGATTAGCTTTGCATTCTTCAAGAGCTCGAACATTGTTCTATTTACACTAAGAAAACTAAGACTCAAACAACTGAAAACAAATCAAACTTACTACGAATCAGTAATACCAATAACCAATAAAAAAAATAGATAAATTCTCCAAGAAGTGTTTTGTTTACCATGGATTAACAACAATGTGATTGGTAATTTTCAGGGCATGTCCATCAAGGTAGTTTGAAACAATTTCTTTTATCAGAACCAAATTTAAATGTAAGATAAATATCATGATATTGCATATATTTGTTTGTTGGCCAAGCACTCCACTTCAGACTAACAAATTTCTTGGTTGATCTGGAGCTAGCTTCAAGTTCGAGAATCCTGCACTAAAATACGACATGTGAAATGGGTCGTGGCTGATCCAATATTTACAACATGATCCCAAAGTTAGCTTATGCATGTGATGGGAAGCCTATAGATGAGCTATAAGTTAGAATTGCACTTTGGATATATAAAATCCACTTCGAACTAACTTCATTTAGAAATGCACACCAGATTGAAAATGCCCATACCAAGAATGACTTAACGGGTCGCAGACCCAATAGATTGGCCACCAAATCAGAAGGGGCAAGTAGTTTGATATGGGAGGACGACAGCGTTCGAGTCACACCTCCAATATATATGTTGGAATTGATTTGGGGTTGTGACAATGCAATTTTTAATGATGATTAGTTGGATATTTATAGAGAAATATTTTTAAATTATTGTGGTGTTCTGTGCAGGCCTTTGAAGGGTCTGGACTTGCCAGGTTAGAACTCACATCAAAATACTTTAAACATTAAGGAAAGTCCCTTGGTTCCGATGTGGTTATTCGAAGTGCATTTTGATGACCATTTTACCTCGGTCGTTTAATTATGACATGTAACACTTTATGACTGGCTAAGAGCAATTTCATTTTGATCTGTTTAATTTTTCTCAGTTTGTCATCATGTCAACACTACAACAAACCGGAGCAATAGCATGGAAAGTCATGCATCCGAATTTTTATTTTTCGGATGCATGACATTTTGAATCAAAAAAATCCGATGCAATTGACGTTAGGGTCAATTGCATCGGATGGTTCGGATGCAGCCACGTAGGCTGCATCCGAAAAATCTGATGCAATTGTCTTGCATCGAATATTTCCTATGCATAGAATTAAAAAAAAATGCCCACTGCCTCACCACGCCATTCACACTCGTTCACACACATACCTCCGTGATCGCCGTTAACCGCCCCCACCGTCACTGAAAATCACCCAAAAACACCGGTAAGCAATTCTACTCTTCTCAATGATCAATTTGATGCAACTTTTACTATTTTTCATGAATTATTTACATTTGTGCGATTTTGAAATTGTTGATATAATTTTGATTATTGTTGTTATTTGTTAATTTGAATATGGTTATTGTGTTGTTATGTTGAATTCTTAAAATAGTTTTGTGCTAATTTTAAATTTTGAGACTTTAAGGCTTAATTTGTAGTTTAACAAAAGATTTGGGGTATAAATTGTAGTAAAAAAACTTGAGGGTAGATAAAGTAGTTTTGAGAAAGTTATGATCTAAATTTGAAGTTTAAAATTTTTGTGGTGTTGAATGTATTTACTAGAGTTTATTTTAGGAATAAGATAATTAATTAGAAGATTTGGGCTTGTTTGCAAATATCTAAAGTATTTGGTTTATAATATTGAACTTTAGAGATTACTTTGTAATTTAGAAAATGTGTGTTGAAAGTTGAAACAAAATTAGGAATAAGATTATTAATTCGAAGTTTTGGGGTTATTTTGAAATATGTAGTGAGTTAACAAAAAACATATAGATCGACTGGAAATTCCAATTAATTATATTTCTTATTAGGACCGAGTTGTGAAGAATAACTTTTCTGTAGTGTTGAAATATAATTTAGTAAAGTTTATGGATGATTATATTGATATTTTTGTCGGATAATTTAGATGGCAGATAGAGATCGGGGATCATCTAGGGGTGGAGGTCGTAAGGGGAGGCGTCCAGGGAAGGAACATGCATCTACTAGTCAGCAGCCACGTAGACCCCCGACGCACCCGTTTAACCCACTTGATGATGATGATGATATGCCGGTTCACCCTAAGCACTATGACCCGTATGGGTTTATTGCTGACTTCGAGATAGAGACTCTTCTACCGATCAGCACTGCCACCACCGAGTTGCCGCATGGCTCGGCGCATGCCTTAGGTTCCAACAGGTCGACATCGTCTGATGCTTCAGACAGGCCGACATCGTCTCGAGGGCCCACCGATCTAGGACCATCACATTCCCCCGATGACGATGAGGCGAGAGATCTTCGGGGGCAGGGCAAAGGGGCACCTACACCAGATGACCGCGATCATAGGGAGTGGATCACATTTTGTCCATATACCAGAGGGTTGAAGAACAAATCGTCCATTAGTGCGTCGATTTTTGATACTTCGAAGAAGTTGTGTAAGGGGTCGTGGTTTCGATTCAAGGACTTTCCTCGAGTTTATAGGGACAGCGCATGAGCCGAATTTAAAGTAATTTTTTTAATGAAATTATTATTAGATATTAAAAATAGTTAATTAAAATGCTTATTTTTTCATTTATTGTTGTTTATTTTTTATATGTTTTTGTTTTAATTATTTATATTATTTTAAATTCACAGAGCCAATATCAGTGGGATGAAGCCGACGAGTATAGAGTTTGGAGTGTTTGGAAAACGATTGGCAACAAGCGTTATAACGAATGCTTGAACTCACTGAAGAGAATATTAATGGAGATAAAGGACAAACACGAAGAACGTAATAGACATGATATATGGATTCGAGAAAGACATGAGCATGAATTCATGGAATACAGGGATGGGCCTAAACACCAGAATAGGCGCCAAAAGCCAAGATCAACAGGGAGAAGGCGCCGAAGAAGAACTGGTTTGGTGGGAGGCATTCGGGCCAAGAAATGGCAGAAAAAAGTGGTAAATATTTTTTTTTGGTATTTGGTCCTTAAAATACATATTAGGGTGTCGTATTAAAAATTGGCCCTTTAAAATTTTTAGTATTAATTTTTTAATTGTTTTGTGAAACAGGCTGAAGATGAGGGTGTTACGATTAAAGACTTGCCGATAGCGAGGATTCACAAGCTTGGCCGAGTGAAGGAAAAGAAAACGAAAGAAGGAGTTACGGAAGAATGGGTATCAAATGAAGCTCACCAGGCTTGGGTAAGTAATCTATTAATACTATAGATATAATTTAGGAGTTATAAATTCCATAGTTTACTTATTGAATTTTTAGAATTTGGCCTTTTTTTTTGCAGCTTAAAAATCTGCAAGAGCTCCAGAGGAAATATGGGCCGGACAAGAGCAAATGGCCTCCGTGGGACTTCGACACCTGGTTCAAGGCTCAACCAATGAAGAAAAATAAGGTAAAAATATTTTCTACCACAACAGTTGGTCCGGTTATGGAGGTACAAACCCATTCACATTTCAGAGGTGATGTCTCTAGTAGTGGTAGTGCATATGCGGATAGGGAGGCGGCGCACCGCACGCAGATGGCAGCGATGAGGGATGAGCATCATCGGGCCTATGCGAGGTATCAGACGGGGCTGAAGAAACAATATGAGAACTCGTTACGACAGTGGGAGCATAGCAAGCTACTCACGGATCATCTGAGAAACATGTCGAGGGAAAACAGATAGGAACCCCAGATTTGCCGTACCCGGATAGGCTAGAGCCACCAGAGGGCCTAGACGATCCCTTTCATGGTGATGATACACCGATCACTTTCTCTCCTATAGTTTTGTATAGTAGTTCGCCTACACAGCGCCACCATCCGCCGCATCCCATTTGGTGAGGGAGTCCCACCCAACGTTCGCAGCCTCACACTTCTCAGACCCCACGGCGTACGCATCCACCTCCTCAGGCTAGTACACAGTACACACAACGATCGAGATCCTTCTTGCCACATCATGATGACTACGACACATACCCTGAGGGCGGTGTGTACTACCCAGACACGTCACATATCCTTGGTTGAGAGCGGAAGCCTGAGCATACGACATATCAGCAGACAGCGGCCACACCAAGAGTCGTCTTACCAGCACCCGCCCCAGCGTACAACATATCAGCGACCACACCAGGGTCTAGGGGATGCGTTGTACCATGAGATGAGTAGGTCGATGACTCATGAGCGAGGGGAGGTGCAGTATCAGGAGGTGGGTAGACCGCGGTCTCAGGGTCGAGGAGATGTGCAATATCGGGAGGTGTGTAGGCCGCGGTCTCAGGGTCGAGAAGATGTGCAGCATCAGGAGGTGGGTAGGCCGAGGTCTCAGGTGCGAGGGGATGTGCAGTATCAGGATGTTGGTAGGTCGAGTCCTCCAGTTCGAGCACATTAGGACGCCGATGCATTTTTACAGCAGTTGACGCAGCAACAACTTGATGGGGAGTTTGGCATTTTGGCACCAGAACTTCTGACGTTGTACGAGCAACTTAGAGACGAGATTTAGCCTTCGAGCCCCCAGCCGAGTATCCCACCTCACGCCGATTAGGTATATTAAGAGACGTGTTAGATGCATTTTCATTATAATGTATTTTTATGTAAGATGAATTATAATTTGTGATATTGTGGATCTTATGTGTTATGTTTGTTATTGTAATTTTTATTCCAAGTATGTTGTAATTTGAAATTTTGGGACTATTGTTATTTTTCGTGGTGTCCTTATTTTTATTAATGTTGTGCATTAATTTATTTATCTTTTCGGCAATTTAAGTTGTTATTAAATAAAAAAAAACAAATTATAAAATTAAGACATAATCGAACAATACAATGAAACCATACATCAGAAGTTCAATATTGAAATACAAGTACATATTAGAACTAAACATAATCTAGGTCGCTACTGTCATCATCTTCGACCTCCTCCTCTCCTCCCTCCTCATCATCCCCTTCATCGTCATCCTCGTCATCATCATCTTCGTCACTGTTCACTGCCACGGGTTCCTCCTCAATTGTCACTGGGATATATTGGACATCCACTGCTAACTCTGTCAAGTTAAATGATGTAAAGTCAACGAACAATCCGAACACATGAACATTTGCTTCGGAATACCGTTTCAGGTACACCTTGAACTCCTGGAGCTTATGTCGCTTTATTAAGCATAAAACTCATGTCAACCACGTGTCTTGCTAGAGTGTGAATCACTACCCACCATCCCCTTCTTTGTTTGTTCTTTTGACATGCATATGGCGTATAGTACACCTGTTGCGCTTGGCTAGCTAGAATGAATGGTTCGGTTTCCCATACGGGAGACGACGCATTGGATCAAGCTCGATCAAACGGTATGACGGGTGGACTCGCAAACCACGAGAGTTGGTATCATACCATACGCATTTTAAAAGGAAGATAAATGTAATTAGTCAAAAGTTGCAAAAGAACTCGAAACCCACTTTTTCTTTCACCAACATTTTCTAAACAGCAAGTAGGAGCGTTCTTTTAAATATCATCAAAAACGGGGTAACGAAAGACGCAAACAAACATTTCGAATTGAAAATATAATTATTCAAAAGTTGGTAAACAACTCAAATTTAACTTTTTCTTTCACCAACATTTTCTAAACAATAAGTAGAAGTGTTCTTTCAAATCTCGTCAAAAAATGGAGTAACGAAAGACGCAAAAAAACGTTTCAGGATGAAAATGTAATTAGTCAAAAGTTGCAAAACAACTCAAAATCCACTTTTTCTTTCACCAACATTTTATAAACAATAAGTAGGAGTGTTCTTTCAAATCTCGTAAAAAATGGAGTAACGAAAGACGCACAATAAACAATATAACACTATATGATCTTCAACTCTAAACCCTAAACCCTATATAGATATACTGTACTAAACCAAAATTGTATTTTCACATGTAGAGAGTGTCAATCAAGTCCACTCGTCGATTTTCTTTTACCATACGCTATGTTATTAAAAATAACAGTGTTCTTCAAAATTTCGTCAAAAACGGAGTAAGGAAAGACGTTTAAAAAATATTTGAGGTAGAATATCTAATTATGCAAAAGATGGAAAATAACATCAAAACTCTGTTTTTTAACCACTATTTTAATAACACTTATGAGGCATATGTACATTCAAAATTTGTCAAAAACGTGAACGATGTTTAAAATATTTTTGGGGTTAAAAATATAAATACAAATTTAATAAGTATAGGTTTTTTATAAATAGTAATAATTTTCGCATAGATGTTTTTCTATGCAAATTGTACCTGTTTCCACTTGCATAGGAAAATTGCCATTCAATTTATACTATACACATGAACACTACATGTTGCATGAGAAAATTCCTATGCAAAAACTGTTTTTTCTAGTTGCATAGGAATTTTCCCATGCAAACAAAATCTTGCATGGCAATATTGCAATGCAGTACATTTTGCATCCGAATTTTCCGATGCAAAATCAGTTGCATCGAGATTTTTTTATGCAGAGCAAAGTCTGCATGAAAAGTTTGCAATGTAAAATTACTTACCTTCTCATATAAATAACCCCACACCCATTCACTTCTCATTCACCACCTTCTCTCTTCTTCGTCTCTACTTCTCTTCTCTCTAAATTTGCAATATAAATATATATACGAAAAATATAAATATAAATATAAATAGAACTCTTCATCATTTTTAATATAACTATACGAAAAATATAAATAACTATGTATAGAAAATAATTATATATAGTGAAATTTAATATAAAGATCTTGAAAAAGTAATCAATATGTATTATAAAAATATTTATAAATTAGTATAAAATATGTATTTCTTTCATAAAAATAATACTTTAAAATTTAAACGAATATACTTAAACAAATTATTTATATTAATAAAAACAAAAATATTAAAAAAGTGGCAGAATAATCCCGCCATTTTTTTTTATATACTTTCGCATATTTTGCATCGGAAATTCCCGATGCAATTGCTGAAAAGCAATTTCTTCAGAAAAATCCGATGCAATTGCATCGAAAATTTCCGATGCAAGGCCGAACCTACCACCTGCTGCCACGTCGCATTTTCTCACTTTGGTTATGCATCGAAAATTTTCGATGCATGTCGTTTCTGCATCGGATTTTTTTCGATGCAGGGCCTTTTGCATGGGAAATTTTCCATGCAACTTACCATCCGAAAATTTCGATGCCGCTTTATTGCATCAGAATTTTTCGATGCAATTCTCTTGTATGGACACCAAAGACATGGAATTTTTGCATCGCATTTTTTCCATGCGATTGATCAATTGCATGGAAAATATAGCCAATTGCAATGAATTTTTTCATGCAATTGATGCGGTTTGTTGTAGTGCAATATCAAAAATGGCCGCTTTATTATTATTTGTATATAAAAAAAACTTAGGAATATGAATAATGATATTTCTCTCAATCTGTCTCAAAATCTTGAGAAGGGGAATGAAATTTAATACCCCAAGGCCCGGAAGACAAGGGTTAGTGTCCTCGTACACGGACACATCTTTACTATTATTTATTTCACTTTTTGTTTGCATGCTTGCACTTCCTATGTATCAAGGATTCTCCTCTCCTCTTTTATACTATATTATTATGAAAATAATGATATATTCGAATTTTCACACGTATACATACACACATACATACACCTAGATATATATATATATACATAATAATACTAAGATGAAATAGTGGTATATAACTGGACTCTGTCAGTCCATGCATGAATTATTGTTTTGTGCAGAGAAAGAGAGGGATATTATATTATTAATTAAATTTTGGCAGGTTACATATGTATGTATTTATGTCTGCAGAGGAAAAAGTATAGTCCCCCGTTTGCAGCGGGGGTTGCAGTTCCATGATTAGGACAGATCAATTTTAAGCGGCTCTTTTTCTGTTTATTTTTTCGTTATTTATAGCTTTGTGTATGTTTTGCTTTTTACTTGTAAAATTAAATAATTGTCGTCTAATTAAGTGAGGTAAAAACTAAAAAGCACTAAAGCAGTAGGAAAAACCAAAATCAAAATTATAGTAAATGAATTCTGATCTTAATAATGCAAAAGTATACGTCCTGCAAATTAATGTTTAATAGTCCAGATATATCGACAAAAAAAATTGAAAAAACACTGTCCGAAATTTCATGTTTGTAACTTGCATATTAGTTGAACTCATATAAACTGAATTTACAAAGGTGTACAGGTAACAATTAAGAGTAAAAACTAATGTCAGAGATTCTGAGATCATATTTAGAATTGTGAATAAATTTCAATACGAGACATTATTTTGAAGTGGTGAAAAGTACAGAATAAGGTGATTTGAATCATGGGATGGAATGTGGGAAAGTTATGGGTGTTTGAAAGGGCGCCTGCCCCTCCCCTGCACAGCTGAAATTCTTGAAAAAAAAAAATGAAAATTCAGTCATATGAACAGAGCTATCAAAAGTATATGGTATATATTTATATATCACATTTATTTAATTTTTATAAATGTTGCGGATGAATTACAAAGGAAAAATTACAGAGGGGTATTATTATAGTTTGTGGAGTGGCAGTGCCCCGGATTTCTGACAATGAGATGACTTGTGTCCCAACCACACATCAATCAGTATTATGTGCGTACATATTATGGGATATGGGTGCAGAAATGGAGAGAGGGGCCTTATTCTTAATTTGTTGGGGGGTACGTATACGTAGTTGTTCGAAACTTTCCCTCCTCAAATAATTGATATGAACATAAAATGTGATCATCTCACTCCAAATTAACATATGGTGTATATTACTGAATTAATTATACATAACTCTTAATTTATTTGGCTACATATATATATATATATATCGCAATTTAATTATGCCAATTCATCAAAATGTAATTTCTTCTTATGCATAACACCAAGAATAATGCATTGTATCAAGATAATTATATGCCATATAAATTTTATACTTCCAAATATTCATATACACACATACGGCCACACAATTGAGTCATACGTATACATGTTTTTTATTATCTTATATATATATATGCATCTAATATATGTCATGAATTTTACAGAATGCAAGATCTGTGAATGCGCTCATCTCCAATGTAAGGATTACTTGTTAAGTTACCCATGTAAATTTAAGTAACACAAGTGGGTAAATATATTGGAGGGACAAAAAGTGCACGCACAAGTGTGTGGGCTAATTATAGTCCATGTAGCTTGATTACCAAGAGCATTATTAAACAATATATACGTTCAATTTAATAAAGCTAGGTTAGGAGAATCAGGAAGATCTTTGAACGTTCAAAGG
Organism: Linaria vulgaris; assembly: GCA_948329865.1. Classification (NCBI taxonomy): domain Eukaryota; kingdom Viridiplantae; phylum Streptophyta; class Magnoliopsida; order Lamiales; family Plantaginaceae; genus Linaria; species Linaria vulgaris. Next base: position 85,213,556 of record OX415253.1, read on the forward strand.
CGATTGGAATGAGTGCGGATAGTGTTAAGTTTAAGGAAAAACCACATGGCCTTAGGTTACCACCCCATGTGTTAGCCTAGCTAGAAGTTACCCCAACCATACCATTAGTAAGATAAGTTCAAACTTGAAACACTTTGCTATTTGCCAACTTTAATTTGGATTGATGTATATTACTTTAATGGGATATTTTTCAACTATCTATGCACACAATATTATATTGAACATATACATGCAGTTTTACAGCAGGCAACAGTAAATAATCAACATTTTTATATTGGTCCTCGTGTACCCTAGTCATTAATTTAGTTTTAGTTTGAACACTTTTAAACACTAAAGTCACACTTGTGGGTTGTCTTTTAATTAATAATAATGAGCAAATCACTTATAAATATCATTAGACCATGTAAAAAGACAGTCATATATAGCCAACTGACCAAATTTTATATCATGCAAATTAAACTTGCCAAAATAATGGAAAGAGTTTGATATATTAAGAAATGTTGTACATATTCATGCTTTATGAAAAGTATATTTTGTAAGCAAATTATACAAACGCACACATTTTTATAAATCACTTTATAGTTTATGTTAATTAAGACTGTAAAAATCTCTTCAACTCTATATAAATATTGTTCAAAAAATAAATAAACTCCTTTTCCAACTTTGTGCATTTTACTATTGTTCATCTTGCCAACTTCCCTGACATATAGTATGACAAATCTGCCCTTCACAAACCCTAATAACTTTCGTTTCATGAAATAATAGAGGTTCATTGGGATTAGCATCTCCAATGCCTTAAATTAATTAATTGAGGAAGCCCTTGACCAACAAAATCTAGAGAGAGATAGAGAGAGTAGTCGGTGTGTGAGAGAGAAAGGACTTTGCATATAAATCTCCACTTTGCCTTGAAAGAAGAAATGATTTTACTTTAAGTATTTGGACCCTTCCTCTTCTTCTTCTTCTCCAAATTCATCTCCTCTTTCAAAACTCTTCAAAATTATCATCCGGCATGAATTCCTAGTTTTATTTCTTAACTTCCTATTCTAATTAAGCAGCACAAAAGTTCTTGTCACATACAAAATCTCATTTGCCATTTTTATATTATATATAAAAGAAGAGATGTCTAATAACATGAATAACTGGTTGGGATTCTCACTTTCACCTCAAGAACAGCATCATCAACAAGATGATGAGTCAGCAAACTCGGTTTGTAGGTTAGGTTTCAACTCAGATGAAATCTCAACCGCACAAGTAGTTTCTGATGATCACCATCAATGCTTTGCCTCAAGCAACATCATTCCTAATTCTTTAAACCTTAATCCACTCCCTTTTGGAATTTTAGAAGCTTTCAACAGGAACCCTACTACTGCTCACTCTCAAGGTAAGTCTCAGAAAAACAAAAGATCAACCATTTTATTACATGCAATGATACCCTAAAACTATATTACCGGTGAGGATCTTCTGTCCTATTTTGTGTTCTATTGTTGGTCGGTCACACGTAGTTGTGGTGATGACAAGTGTAATGGATCTTAATATATAGACGGTATAGGGCGTGGTTCATCGAACACAAAATGGGACAAGAAGAATCTGAACTAGGGGTTTGATTGTAGATTTTGGTTTCTACTTTTTTTTTCTCTTGCTCACTTTTTTTTTTGGTGTGTGTATGTGTGCAGATTGGAATAACATGAATGATATGAGTATGAATTCTTTCTCATGCAACAGCCAAAACTTGGAGGCCGAAAATAATGATGAAGAGAGGCCAAAACTTGAGAATTTTCTAGGTGGTGGTAATAATAATAATGTTGCCTACAACACATACCAAGAGACTGAGGCAAATAGTAACCCTAGTGGAGGTGTCAATGCCATGAACAACAGTACCATTGGACTTTCTATGATCAAACACTGGCTGAGAAATAACACGGCGGCGGCCGGGGGAGCAGAAAAGAAGCCACAAAGCTTGTCACTCTCAATGAGCACAGGCTCACACTCAACAACTAATAATTCTCTTAATGTGCCACTTGCTACCTTGATGGAGAATACTACGTCGTCGTTGGATAATATTGGCAACAAATTAATCAATCAGACTACTACTAGTACTACTACTGCACCAGTTGATACTACTACTCCAACTTCAGTAGAGTCAGTGCCTAGAAAATCTATTGATACATTTGGACAAAGAACCTCCATATACCGTGGTGTAACAAGGTTTGTTCTTAATTCATTTTTGTATATATATAACTTTTTACATTTGAATTTTTATTATTTGTGTTGATAATGGATTATTGGTATGGGTGTGACAGACATAGATGGACTGGAAGATATGAAGCACATTTATGGGATAATAGTTGTAGAAGAGAGGGACAGACCCGCAAAGGCAGGCAAGGTACAGTGTCCGCCATTATTTGAATTTATATTAAAATTAATATTTTCGAATTCTAGTTATAATTAAGGTTTCTTAACCCATTATATTCTAACTCGATCGTGTTTCCTTGTCTCCTAATTGGGATGATGATTGATTGTTACTGCAGTTTACTTGGGTAAGTCCAACTTTTACCTATATATATTCCATATTTTCCTCTTCATGTTTCCATTAAAAGCTAGCTTGTTTAAATTATATTATTTAATGACTCCCTTTAATTATTTTTTCAATAAAATTTTATAGGAGGTTATGACAAAGAAGACAAGGCCGCTAGAGCTTATGATTTAGCAGCACTGAAATACTGGGGAACAACCACTACTACCAATTTTCCTGTAAGTAAATTAATATTCCAAAAATCTGGCTCATTGTGTCCAAGGAAAACAATATTCTATAGTGTATATTTGTTGTTGCTTATAATTGATTAATAAACTTATTCTCAGATGAGCAACTATGAGAAAGAAATAGAGGAAATGAAGAACATGACAAGACAAGAATATGTTGCATCACTAAGGAGGTAACAATTCAGGATTAATTACTTTAGTACCCAATGATAGGAAAAACAAATTATAAACTCATGATAATGTCAAGGATGAAGTTAACACAATTTTATTCCAGGAAGAGCAGTGGCTTCTCTCGAGGTGCATCCATTTATCGAGGTGTTACAAGGTAACAATTGCATCTAACTAAATCACGAGCATTTTTTCTATTTTCTGATATATGTAACTCCTTATATGATGAGGTGGTGCACACATTCGGTTATTGGTGGAGATACTTGGTTGGAACTAGGTTACGATGCAATGAGGTTATTACTTATAACTTGGAAAATAAGTTGGTTCCGAATTGTTGTTGCACTACATCATCATTGATACAACGGTTGTATAAAATTATTTTTTCTTTGCATGAGGATGAAACTCGACCATTCTTGCAGAGCCGAGTCGTGTCTCATTAGTATGCAATCAGTGGGGCTTGAGTTTTAATTCTGTTTGGTGAAAAGTTAGTTATTAAAGTATCTCATAAAACTGTTGATGATGATTAATTAACAGGCATCACCAACATGGAAGATGGCAAGCAAGGATTGGAAGAGTTGCAGGGAACAAGGACCTTTACTTGGGGACTTTCAGTAAGCAACTACATAAGTTCCCTTTATTACTCGCTACAACCTAATCATATGATCAACTACAATAGTTTGTTATAACATGATATATACTGATGGAAGCACCTTTTAACTCCTTCAAAATCATCATACTAATGCATGTTCCATTTTTTTTAAAGGCACACAAGAGGAAGCAGCAGAAGCCTATGACATTGCAGCCATCAAATTCCGAGGTCTTAACGCAGTTACCAACTTTGAGATAAACCGATATGACGTCAAAAGCATAATGGAGAGCAGCACTCTCCCGATTGGTGGCGCAGCCAAGCGCTTAAAGGACGCTGAAAATGCGGAAATGGCCTTAGAGATGCACCGTGCCAATGAAGCGAACTTGAATTTGCACTTAACCGACATCAACGGCTTCGGAGTCGGGAATAACAATCATGGATCATGGCCGGCCATTGCATTCCAACAAACTCATCAACCTCCGCTAAGCATGTATCCTTTTGCTCACCAGAGGCTTTGGTGCAAACAAGAGCAAGATACTGAAGTCGGTCACGGTTTTGGTGATATTCATCATCAATTTCAGATGGGAAACACCCAAAATTTCATGCAGACTTCTGTGCTGCACAATCTCATGAGCCTGGAGTCTGAACACAGCTCCGGTTCTAATTCTATGATATATGGGAATAGCGGAGGTTTAGATATGAATGGGAACGAAAATGGAAGTAATGGGAGATTTGCCATGCCAATGATGGGAACTGGGAATTTCCAAGATGGAAATCAAAGCAAAGGAAATGGTCACTTTGTGGGAAATAATAATGATGAAGAAAAGTCGACACTTGGGTATGAGGGCATGTTTGGATCAACAGATTCTTATCAGCAAGCACGGAATCTGTACTATCAATCCTCATCCAATGGCATAGCAAAGGCCAGTGTGTATGATCAGGGGTCAAACTGTAATAGCTGGATTCCAACTGCTGTCCCAACTATTGCAGCTAGAGCGAATAACATGGCTGTTCCTGTTTGTCATGGATCTTCAACCTTCACAGTGTGGAATGACGTCTAGAATTCGATTCAGAATCCTTGTATACATATAACTAACTTGTCTTTTACTTAGCTGATTTCTTTTCTAATTTGCTAGAAAGAGTATCCATGAAGGTAGGGATTTTATGGTTCTTAGTCATTCAAAGATGTTTTATGATTTTATCCTAGGTGCTGCTTCGTGCAAGCTATTTCATTAGGACATTGTGACCTGAGTTCAGTAATAGCCTGTTAAGACTTGCTGTGATAATTGGCTATTGATTTTGGGAACTTTTGTTTAGTTTGTCCTCAATTGGAAAGTAACATACCAGACTTTGTAATTTTGAAAAACATTACAGTACAAAGAATGGATTTCCTCCTTTATTATGTATTGTCTTCCTGTAATCTCTAGTCTTCTGAGGAGTTGTTTTTACATGTGAAGACTACGAGTATAGTATGCTTTCGGCAGAGGTATATCCTAACTATGCAGATGAAAGATGAAGACAATTTGTGGAACATGAAAATATGTGGATCATCAGTTCCCACCTCCGTGAAAGAGATAATCACGAAACGATAGAAATAAATTGCCTTATCGAGGTTCACAAACCAGAAATAACTTGATGATATGTAAACGCACGAAAAGAAATCATATTTAAAAAAATGATGATGATCTACATATTCACATTTCCTAGCAAATTCTCTTACACGATTGATGCAACAAACAATCTTCGGACACATGTTCATAAAGAAAAATCAAGAAAACTATTAAGTTCAAGACAGAAGCGTTGATATCCGCTTGACTAAGGAGAAAAGGATGATTACACCCCATTTTCAGAAGATTAACTACCTAACTTAAAAGCATCAACAAATAAGCCTAAACAAACTCCAGCCTTCCAATAGTTTATCATTTCCACCAGAGACTGCAATCTCTTTGAAGGGAGGGGCTTTTTGTACATAAGTGCACCTATGCCTTCAATGGCAGCAACTACTACGCCTGCTACCAGTACGTCCCAGTCGCCTGTCTGGCCGAGAATTGTGGCAAGGGCGTTAGCTGTGTAGAAACCCAGGAGCAGAAGAAACACTTTCATGGGAAAGTTTTTACGAGCAGAGTTAAGCCTAGTCAATAGCTGCCTACCACCAGCACTGACTATCCTGCCCAAGCGAGTTCCACCAAGAACAGAGTTGGGCCCATTTGGGTTTTCTTGGTCGTCGTTGGCAGTAAATCCATCAGTATTCAATGCAAGTGATGTCTTCCAACCACGTCTACTTGGCTGAAAACTGTTTCAGCAGACAAACACCAAATAAATAACCGAATAGCATGAAACAAGCTTTTCAGTCATCTAACCCACATTGAAACAGCCAACTCTGTCTGCTTTTACAGGAAAACACAGGTGCCAATAATCTTGAGGATCAACTTACATTACATTACATTACCATGTTTAACAATCACCGAAAGAAGGGCTCTGCAATGTGAAGGCCACAAATACACGAAGATTTGAAAAGTGATGAATTATAAGGAAACTTTCTGAGCTTTCGAAATTTCGGCAACAACCAAATACCTTTTCAAAGTTACAAATACACCATCCTTCACTACTTGGAACAAAAAGAAAACACCGTCCCTCACTACATTGATAAGTTGGTGAAATCAACTTTCGTTTGTGCCTAAATTCAATGGTTTTAACTTCTTTTATATAATTGAAATTGTCCATAATTATTTGAAAAGCTTATGGAAGTCTTTACACAATGCTCCTCTTATATCAAAATATTAATTGTTCATTCATTCTGTTTCTCTTCTTCATATCTGCATCTTAATTCAAGCAGCCACCTGAACACTAGATGCTACTGACGTAATACAAATTGATGTGAAATAATTATAGACAAGTTTTCTAATTTCCGGACATGCAACGACATTGTATTATGAACAGGACATTGTAATCCATTGCTAAAAAAAACACATCAACTTTGAAGGTCAAGACGGAGAGCTATATCTCCAATGTTTAACAGATAAGTGTAGATATTACCTCTTTCTATAAGAAAGCATGTCAAGCTTTGGAGTCTGTCTATGAAAGTTAGCAGACGAGCGGTCCTGAATGCCACAACAATGTCTGAGAGATACGCATGTTTTCTCCAATCTTTCATTCTCTACGGCTGAAAAAGATTGCAACATGATTGCATCCATTTGGTAGGCCATTAATAACTGCACAAATAAGTACATGTGTCTGAGAGACCAAAAATCCGGACAGAGGTTTCCCAAATTATCGTAGATTAGCAATAATAATCCAGTTTTTAAAAGCCAATGCAAAAATGCTTGACCAGCATACTCGCTCTCTCTCTCTCTCTCTCTCAATGTGAAGAGGCCGCCGGTACAATATAAAAACTGAAACAGAATGCTAAAGATAATATGTACGAGATATTTATAACAATGCTCCAAATGCAAATGAAACAAATAAATAAAACTAGATCGAATGTTGAGTATAATTGGAATTTCACGACAAGCCAGTTGTTACTTGTTAGTTTGTCGCAACACAACTTATTGAGAGTAACACACATTCATGGGTGTATCACTAAGTCTCTATCTACTTAACAAAATTTAATAGATAAGCAATAAATAGCAAAGAAAGCAAAGTGTATAACGACAACGATACTTACGCAATCTCAACGGAAGATGAGTATCATTCGATAATTCATAACAGAAATTAGTTGGGGTAGTTCTTCCAAATGGTCTAATTTTGCTTCCTCCAAAGTCCAAACACACACACACACACACACACTAATTATTAAATGTATGGAAATCCTAACATTTCAATTCTCAATTTTTTCAAGTTTCAACTAGTGAAATTATCATTCTAACAGCATTTCAATTCTAAACAACCAAAGTAGAGGAAATATTAACTAGCAGCAAAATCCACCAAAAATCAACTTGCAGCTAAAATTTGTGCTATATATATATTATTAAATTTACCTGCAAAAGTGATGACTTGTACCACCACCAGCAGCTCCGCATAAAAAAAAAAAATCAATAATGCTTCATTGTTCCGTAAAGAGTAAAGACCAGTCCTTTTTCTGCCATTTTGCTTTTCATCTCCACAAAATCGCTTATTATATCAATGCGTCTTTCTACTTTTACTGTTAAAACGTCTTTTGAAGAAGTATTTTTTTATTTTTCAATTTCTTAGTTTCTGGAAATTCTTTACAAAATATCTCTTGGCGGAAATATGATAAAATTAATTATGCAAAACTTAGGAGTGTGTAGATTTATCGGATCGAGTGAATAATCAGTTCAAAAATTGAATCGAATATATTGTATCGACATTTTTTATTTTTCTTCCATGATTGACACCCTCTCAATTTAATTCGCAATTAATCATCTTATTTAACAAAAAAAGTTATATATATAATAATATATTAAATTAAGTTAAAGAATAATGTAATAGAAATAAACACAGTGTAAATGAAGTACTAGTTAACTATTTAATCGAAATTACTTTCAATATAAATTAACAAATAATCATGTTTGATTTAGAATTTCTCTTATTTACATGGAAAATAAATATGTTATGATTGAAATCGAAATTAAATGATTTTAGATCGAATGAGATTGTTCCAATTTAATCTGATTTAAATTTTTATTTTGCTAGGATCGAAATCGAGTATTAATGTCGATTCGCTCCAAACACAAAGCCTAGCAAAACTAATAGATGACTTATAATTTTACTCTCGTCAATTAGAAAAAGTATTAGGTACACAATTGTTGTATGGATGACGTGATACAACAAGTTCTTTAAACTGTAGAAAATACCCAACACCTCATCACAATCGTGTATTGGTAGCGATAACCGACTTGATGCAGCAGCTCATCTCAAACTTCAAAGCGGCTGCACCTAATAATCTCTCCATTAATTTTCAAACTTCGTGTGAAGAAAGCGTGTTCCAATTTAGGCCCTTGAAAGTTGAAATTGCACTTACACTGTCAGCAACAAGAATGAGAGAGAGAGAGAGAAGCAGAAAGAAAAGAGGAGAGAAGAAAGAGCAATGGGAGCTGTGATTCCCATCACCACCATTTTCCTGCTAATAATCCTCGCTGCAATCCCAATCCCAAATACTTCAGCTGACAGTAATAATATTAATAACAGCAAAAAGAGAGCACTGATAGAGGTGGAAAAGGGTGGCCCAGATGATGATCTGGTGTGGGTGGTGCAGCTCTCTGATCTCCACTTCAGCGTGCACCACCCTGACAGGGCCCAAGATTTCAGGGATATTGTGGGTCCCACTCTCTCCTTCGTCAAACCCTCCTTAGTTCTCCTCACTGGTGATCTCACTGGTTAGTTTGTTACTTCCACATAAAGATTCAGTCTTTACTACTATTTTTGCTTTTCTCATTCTTTATTGTTTGTCATGAATGTAAAAAGCATGACTTTTGTTGGGGTGTTTTAATTAATTATTGGTACATTTATGAATTTGTCATTTTGTGATCTTGTTGGGGTATTAAAACACAAAAAAAAGGTCATGTCTTTATCTTGTTTAATTAAGGTTGGAGTCCGATTATTCGCTTTTTTTGTTGTTAATTGACTTCTTGTTGTTGTCGATGGGATCGTTGCTCTCTAACTTCATTTGGTGTTTTGGAGTATCAGGTTTACCTTATTTGTACTTTTATTGGCATCATTTGATTGATAAAGTCTACGCATCGATTTTTTAATTTGTAAGAAAGATTATCTGCTTGGGTTTTAGGTGTTTAAGGATGTTTGGATTCCTTCATTGTATCCTCCATGGGTTTTTAGGATAAAAAGTAAAATTAAGAAAATTACATGTATTTCTTCTTTTTGGCTCAATTTATCACGTGTGAGGCCTCGTTATGCTTAAGAATCAGATTTTATATGTTCATGGTACTTTTGTTTTTCTAGTTAAGACATTGCACTGAGTATACCTTATGTGTCGTACTTGATGCGTGAACTTATGCTGAAACCATCTGTCGTATGAGAAGTATGAATTATTGCTTCTAGCTTTGTGCTTCTGTCAAATATATATATATACAATTTTTACTATGATATGTTAACAGATGGTAAAAGCAAGGATTTATTGACTATGAAACAAGATGAAAAGGAGTGGATTGAATACCAGGAAGTCATGCAGGATGTTGTTAAAAGGAGTGGACTTGATGAGAGCATCTTTTATGATGTCCGTGGAAATCACGATAATTTTGGCGTCCCAGTGATTGGGGGTTCGTTTGATTTTTACTCACGATACAGTGTCAATGCAAAGCTACAAAGACATGGAAAGGTCAATAGCATCACTATACAGGTAATTGTAACAAGTGATGCTGTTTACTTTTTCGAATTGCAATGTGGTCGTATTTAATGTGTTATTGACTTATTGCTAAGCTTTTGAAATTCTTGGTCATGCATAAGTTTCATCACCACTGGGTTTCAAGTACTGAACAATGAGATCAGAAGTTGTATCTAGTTTTTGTTGTTGTGATGCTGAAATTCGTTAGAGATGAAAAAATAGAATGCCGTAGCAATGCTGACATTGTTCTCTTTTTCCTGTAATAACTATATGTTCCAAAATTATGTCCACATTTATAAATTCATTTAAGTGCTTATCGGGTTAATTTGTTTTCTAAGTCACGTCTTTACAGAATACAGACACAACTATTTCAGAATTATGATTATTCCTGAGTATTAGTATTCTCTTTGTGGTCGTTTTCTTTTGCGTACTGCTCTGTGTTCAGTGTCATTAACGGGAGATACAATTTAATATCATCCAGTACTTTTCACACCCTCTTGTGAATCTATTGCCCTATGCAGACCAGCAAAAGAAAGCTTCTTTTTGTTGGATTTGACAGCACGATGTCTGTGGGATTACGGGGACCAACAAACCTTTTTGGACACCCAACAGATGAATTATTAACAGATATATCGTCCGAACTCTCGCAGTGGGATTCTCAACAAGCTCAACCAGTTACCAAATTGTCCTTTGGGCATTTTCCACTTTCATTTTCTTCGGCCTCTAAGTCTGGAAAAACACTGCAGGATATATTTCACATGTACTCTTTGGGTGTTTACTTATGTGGGCATTTACACAAAAAATTTGGTAAGAATTTGAAGCGATACCATGAGTCAAGTCACCGAGCTCCATATTCCAAACAGTTATTCCAGTTGAATGGGCATGGAACAGCGTCAGAAGATTCTGTTATTTGTTCAAATGCTACAACAAGAAATAATGGATTCTGGGAATGGGAAATGGGTGACTGGAGAAAGAGTAGAACTATGCGCATTTTGGCTATTGATAGAGGTCGTATGTCATTTGTTGACATCAACGTCAATTTAGGAGCTAAGAAAACAGTTATATTGCCAACTTTTCCTCCCGACTCACGCTTAACTTTAGCATCAACGGAGAATTATAATTGTGGGACGTCTGACCCTTCTTCTTTCAGTGCTGTCAGAGCTCTAGTTTTCTCTGCCTCTCAAATTGTCTCAGTTTTGGTTAAGATATATGACTCGAGCTCTGGGAATCTCATTCTTGTTATGGAGACACCAATGACAAAGGTCGCAGGGAATAGGAGTGATATTTATATTGCCCCCTGGAATATTCAGGCTTTTGAGGATCCTTCACCCGAAAGATATTTACTTCAAATAGAAGCAACTGATATAATGGGAAGGTCAACTGCCACTGAACTAAGGCCATTTTCGGTAAATGATATTTCCGCCAAGCTTCGTTGGACTTGGAAAGAGTTTTTTATGATGGGTTGTCAATGGGACTCGTTATACTACCCATTATTTTGGTGTTTTTACTTTTGTGTCCTTTCCATTCTTCTCATTCCAAAAATAGTCCTTTTGTTATCAAGGAGGCAGTATACATACAGTAACTTTAAAGCCAACAAAGGCTTCACCAGCGGCATCTGTTGGATTTTCACAGAATTATGTAATATTCCAGTATCATGGTTCACTATGGTAGTTTATTTGTTTTACCTTGTATTATGCCCTTGGTTTTACGGCCAAGTTTTCACCCAAGGCGGAGAGTGGGGATACATGACGTACCGGGGTTGGGTTTTAAAATTCAATAATGTGGGGAAGATTGAGTTTCTTGGATCTCCAGATGTAATGGTGGTGGTTCTTGCACATCTTTGTTTGGTTATCTTGCCTACAATTTTTGCCACTCTGGCTTTGGCTGTTGAAGCAGGAGTTTATCGTGATTATGTTCTTTCTTTCTCAAGTAAGAAAAACGATGACTATGATGGTCGAAAGACGGAATCTTCAGTGCCTAATAATAGAAGATCAGAAGTTAGCCGACAGAGACGATGGGTTAGGAACTTTCTCATGGTGGTTTCTTTGGCTATTTGTTGGAAACATTCCAAGGTATGGTTTTGCATATTTTATTGAGAGCCTGTTTTATAATCAAATGAGGTTTTTCAGTTTTGGAATTATTCATGTTTTCTCCAATCTATAGATTTTTGCACGATGGCTGCAGGAAGGAAAATTTGAAATTCTACAATTCCTCAAAACTGTTCTCTTCCTGTTTAGTTGAAAAAGTGGCAACTTATACCGACTTCTTTCACCATTTACCTGTTCCTTTTCGAGAGTGACCTCCGAGTGAATTTTGTGTTATTGCTATGTTCAGAAATCTTTCATCTGATTTATTTTCCCCTTAAACCTTAAAACTGTTATTAGATTTAGCTGACTGAATTCTGTGTTATTGCCATGTTCAGAAATCTTTCATCTGATTTGCCTAAGTAATATTTAAAGGAAAAGAAACATAATACTTTGTCTATTTTTACTTGCTAATATGTATATTTTTGGTATTTACTTATGCAGAACTGCATGGCGCTCATGAAAGCATATGAGATGAATCCAGTTCACCTTCCAGTATACAGCTTTGCAGTTCCTCTGATGTTGGCTTATACCATCTGGAAAACGCGGTAAAACCTGAAAAGGCATTTTGATAAGTAGAACTTCCTCAACAAAGTCATTATGCCAGTACTGAGAGTGAATACTGATTTCTGTTTGTGCCCAACTTTTCTTTATAACAAAGAAGAAGTTGTGGAAAACAAAATATCGCTCAATATTGCGACTCTACTTGGTTAAAGTACTACACCCATTAGCTGTTGAATTTTTTACGCTAAAATATATCAAATGGCACTCCAGTGCTCAAGAACGGAGCTAGCATCGGACCAATTATCAGCCACGGCTTCTATGTCACAGCGAGAGTGGTTGTGCCGAGAAAAGGCTTGTTTGCTGGGCTATTCAGAAAAAGTAGCAGCAGTAGTAGCAGTAGAACATGTTCCTAGGTAAATTCTTGTTACTTTAACAAGGATAGAAATATTTCAGATTATTGTGTTGATGTACCTATGGATCTTAAACATATTTCTCTATCTTTAACGATAGTTATCAACTGATGATGGATTTTTTGCCTCTTATGTGCAATGTTTAAATTAATACAAGGTGTTAAGGGTCCTTTGTTATGAGTATATCCACACTACTATAGTTGCTGGATTACTTATAGTTTCAAGGAAATTCTCTGAATTATTTTAAACTGTTTTACTCTGATTTTTCTACTTCAAAGATAATTAGTAGGAGCTCTAGAACAAGAACAGTGAACCGCCAGTTTCACCGCCACTTCCATAATCCTTGCAACTAGAAGTAAGACCTGACCAATTTAAAAATGTGAAATTATATAAAGTAGGATCTAAATCATTGCATTTTCTTGGAATATATTTTATTGTTTATCATTGAGTTATTACACTTTACTGAAGTCAACATGCGCTGATGTGCAGGAAATGGAATTTGCCTGCATTGCTATAAGTTAAAGAGTAGCAGTAACTGAACTTTCCTGTCTTTAACTCAGTTGAATAACATGAGAGAATTAGCAGTAAACATGACTCATGCAAATGGCATCTTCTATATATTCCAAGAAAAAGGATGGAGTAATTTTACATACGAATGAAGCCTTCCCAAATCTCCGGCTCCTACCGTCTCCAGAAATAGACGGACTCTAGATAAACATAATGGTATACGTAGGAATGTGTATTACACATCTAACAATGAATTTTTGCAATAGAGGCAGATCTTATGTCATTTCACACAGTTGCAGCCTTGAGGGAGAGAAAATCTGATATCTTGTTGGTGTAGAAATCTGGTTGTATTTCATTACTGGGATTTTGAAGCATTGACAGAGATGTCACTCCTAGAAACGACAACGAAAATGTATTTTAGACGACATTGAGAATCAATTAACATGAGAAACGAGAACAAAATTATTAGTGATGGCTTACCTGATAGGACAAGAAGAGTTTTGCAGCCACCATTTTGTCCAAAGAGAATATCAGTATCGAGTCTGTCACCAACCATGCATATCTGGGATTTTGAGATGTTGAATCTGTTTGGATGAAAAAAGAAATTGGCTTAGTGACATTCACCAACATTCATGCTGTAGTAGAAATATTCATCCTAGTGGAAAAGATCTTTGTACTGTTAACTACACAAGAAGAGTGCTCCTGTAGTCCGTACTAATGCACCTCAAAAGAGACGAAACTTTACATCTTTATAATCCTCCAAATGTCATTACCATTTACCAGTAAGCATTATCTCATCAGTCTTCTGACTCGACTCGTCAATTTCCCAGATAATACATTGATGTTGTTTTAGGATATTGTTTCACTAAAAAGTCATGACTAGAAGTAGAATAAACAGACACCAGATTAGAAAATTCAGGCAACATACTCGTTTGCTAAATAGTCCATCATGAAAGTTGAGGGCTTTCCGACAACAAGTGGCTCACGTTGAGTGGATCCTCGTACAGCACCTACCATTGAACCACCACCTGATTCGCAAGAAAGCTTAAGCACATATCTTAGGATTGTGAAGATAAATGTTACTTGAATAAGAAAACATCTGCTTTAATCAAACAACATCTCTCTTTTAAGGATATTGTGTTTGTGTGGTTCTGCAATGCCAGTCGTACTTCGTTAATTAACGATCCATCGGTAACAGTAACACACAAACCACCATTAACTGGAAAAAATACGATTAAATGGATGATGCCACTACGCAGAGTCTCTGACCTTGTCGACTTGATAAATCATATAAACATACTGTAAAATAATTTGAAAAGAAAAATAATGGGAAAATAACCTGCCCATTCTTGAGCATCTGTGAGATGAGTAACAGCATCACGGTTCGTAGCAATGAAAAGACAACCAGGGTTTTCCCGAATGCACAAAGTAGCATACCTTCATTAAAGAATAATGAGAACTTTTTAGGTTAACCGAGTGTATGCATATAACGTTAACAAATTCTGTATTTTAGGAAGAAAAGTAGAATCTGTATTAGAAATGAATAAGGGGCAACGGGAGAATAGTTACTGGATTTTGTAATAGTTGAAATAACGATCAAATCCAACTACAACAGCTCCCACCTACACAGAAAATCATGAGACATAGAATGGTACATCTAACCTTCAAGAACATATTTAAAGTTATATGTCGTCAAACTACTTTTATGAACTTCGCTTCCAATGAAAGAAACTAAATCAATTCAGAAGGATATGAAATATGTACATCTTTATCCTGCTCCATCATAAAACCTGGACTCAGCTCAATCTTTTTATCACCATCTGTCTGCAACAGGAAAAAAATAGATTATACATATGAGCTGATCGATGGACATCCAGAAAAATAGTACATTATCATTTCTCTTGTTTTCATATTAAGGGATGTAACTAAGTCAGTCAGTTACCAATCTCAGATGGAAAGAGTTTTAGAAGAGAAGATGCTTCGAATTCTGTCTGAGGACTTCTTCAAAGAAAGGGTGTGTGCATCACATTTGGACTCTAACTTCCTTTCGCTCTAAAGATGACAGTGTTCATTAAAGTCTCACTTTTTACTTAGATTTCTCCGGGGAGACGTTCTGACTTCTGAGATATTTATTATCCATTCTTTACCGAAAGATTGATCGATATTTAAATAATTATCCATATAATTACACGTCTCTCAGGAAAACTTTACTTTAGGCTGCTATTCTAAAATATTAGCTAGAGAATTAGAAAAGGCAACTCTCACAGCATGCACTTGGCTGTTTGATTTTCTAAAACCATTTCATTACCTGCATACATCATGTCTTAAGTAAAGTATTCTTACTCTCAAATATGAATTCCACTGGATATGGAAATTTGCTAAGTTGAGTTTTACTTAACAGCGTTTTCCAATCAAAGTTGTTTAGTAATTTAATAGAAGTAAACTCTAAAATCCTCAATGTGTAGCTTATGAACAAACATATCTAGGGATTATAAGAGTCTCAAAAACAAGGAAGTTCATAATGTTTTAGTATGAATGCACTACATACCGGCCCACCAACGTGCTGAAACCCGGCTAAGTCAAGCTCCTTCAAGATGCCTTCCTCACCAACAACATACACCTTGATAAAAACCAAAATGGAAGTTAGTGGCAATGTGATCATAAGACGGAATATATTCATCTTGAAGAGTTTGACAGCCAGATGAACGATGAACGCAAAACTGCTTACTTTACTGGGGGAAACACTCATCAGAGGTTTAAATGTTAATATAGTAGCAAGGCTAGTAAACCTAACTATTTGAGTTAAGAGTTCAGAATAACAGCTATAGATGCCCAGCAATATTTCATGAGTGGGAGGAGTAAGATTTATAGCACGTGAAGAAGAAAAGTTGAGCGAGATATCAAGAAACTTCATACACCACCATAATGAAACTTGTGACAATTGAACCATTGTGATACCAGGCAATCAAACAACAGCAATGTAATTATAGAAATATTCAGCACAAGTTAATATACAAATTCTCTGGACAGCAAACTCAGCAGTAGACATGAAAATACAAGCAACGTGGCTCAGGAATGAAGGCTCAGAGCATTAATAGGTTACGTGCAACTATCAACATATAATGAATCTAAGGTGGAACCAAACAAACAAGTGATCTCAAAAGGCAGGGGTAAGAATGCTTCATTTCTTAGTACAAACCTTTTTATCTTTGGGGAAATCAATCGACTTTAAGTAAGCAGCAGCAGCAAAGGATGATGCAAAGATTTCCTCCTGAGATGTTCACTGTCAATTAGACACATGGACTTTTCTAGAAACAGAATTGAAGTACAGAACAAAATCACCACAAATCCACCTCGCTGACACTAAGACCAAGCGTTTCAAACTTTTTGCCGTACTGTTTCCTAGATTTTGTTGAGTTGTTGGTGACAAAAACCAACCTTTTCCCCTAAACAAAGAAACATCAAAGTCCAACTGTTACAAGATATAACCAATGCATACGTCGATCCTGTGAACTAAAAAATCCAACCATATCATATTAAGCATTAGCGATAGGCAATAAAGCATGGCGGCTGGCTACAACCAAAGTACAATAAAAATATTAAGATCTTCTGAAAGAAGTATTTGAGTACTAACCTTTGCTCGAAGCATGTCAAGCGTTTCTGGGACTCCATCTATCAGTTTGTCTCCCTTCCATATAACTCCTGCAAAGATTAAGAAGAATATGCCTATCATACACGTTTGAATAGAAACACAATCCTTCAGCAGAATTAGAAGCCTGCTACAGAAATACATACAAGCCATGAACCTTTTAAAAAATTATAACCATTGAATAGTTTCTTCAACTAAACATAATCCATATATTTGCATTGTCCATTTCACAAACCTCGCTCGCAATCCATATAACAAACATTATGTGGAACATAAGCCCCCAAAGGTAAACGGATCCTATGACTTTATATATGCCAATGTCTGCTAGGTGGTTATTGTAAACCGAAAATCCTTGCAAATTGTCTGTTTTTTTTTTTGAGAAATTGGATAAGAAAATCATGGTTTTACCATGTACTATTCGCAGAATGAGGAAGAGTTTTTGAACTTTAATCAAGAATCAGCGAAATATATAAATGCCCTTCTCTTTACAAGCTTAAGCTTTTCAATAAAGAGGGAAATCCGATATGTGATCGAATCCCACTCCATCGCTTATCACAAACATACAGCGTGCACGTGAGGGACGTATTAGAATATTCCAAGTAAAATAAACGCCTAATCTCTCGACAAGCTTAAGTTTTCCGACGAACCAACAATATAAATGTTCATTCCCATGTGATCCCAGTTATAATATTTCAACTAATACCAAAAAGATTACATTTTTACATCAGACAGAACCAAAATTACATGTTAGATTACAGGAAGAAAAAAAAATTAAAAAAACCCACCATCACAATCAAATATGAAAGTTTCAACAGAGTCAATGAGCTGATCAGGGTCCTTGAGTTGCTCAGCAAAAGCACGAGGGCCCACAACAGCAGAAGAAGAAGCTGCCATTTTTCTTGATAAGTTATTCTTGCTAATACTCCATTGAACAATGGGTTTTAAAGAATTGTAAATAAAGGGGTTTGAAATGGAAGGGAGATGAACCCTTCTGTTGTTGTAAAGGGGATTATTGTTGAACAAAAGAGTGGCGGAAGAAGAAACGGCTACTGACAGTTTGCTAGTCAGCATTTTTATTTTCTTTTGTGAGTTTGCTTTTTTTGTTTGGGTGGGTGGGTTGGTTAGTTTTACTTATTGGATTGGGTTGTGTGGCAATTTGTGTGGATTGCACATTGTGTTCTTTTATCCAAAATTGCAAGGCTCAGGCGTAACATGTGCCTCTCAAGCTTTCTTTAGGTTTTTTGTTTGTTTTCGCCATTGATGTGACTTGCTAACGTTCACTTTTTTGCCTTAGTCTTTCTGAAGCTATTGTTTAGCTTCGGATCATTTTCATACTTATTTGTTTTATAAGTTGAGAATCGAGTCAATACAAAGCGAAAATTAAAGAGGAGAACCGGGACTATTTGAGGATGAAAAAGAGCGGAATTAAGAAACCTGGTCAAGAGGAGCCATGCCACAACAAGGGCGCTGCTACTCAAAAGCATCACACGAAAAATTGGATTCCACTTTGTTGCTTTTCTAAAACTATCGAAACTAGGATTGCTCGACCTAATGGTATAAATCATTAAGGAAGCAAAGGATCTAGGAGCGCGGCTAATGTTGTTGAATGAATCAAGATGTACATTGACAAAATCACTCACTAATATTATTTTGCAAATGTGGTTATTTGTGTATGATTATTATGGAAATGAACTTTAGATACGACACTGATTGGTTGTCCATCAGATTGAGGATCTCGGGATAAGTTGACCAATGTTAAAAGTTTGCTTTGGACTCATTGTTATCATCACGCTGAAAAAAAAAAGTAGTGTCCAGCTTCGTTTATTACATATGCTGATCATAATTGAACGAAGGATAACAACCAAAAAGAATGTGAGAGACTACTATTTAAGGCAATTCATCTGGTGACTTCACGGTCGCCAAAGAAGGCCCAAGAAAGCATCAAACATTTTTGATTAGATCCATGGAGCAATTCTTAAATAGCAAGCACTAGCTCTTGGTGCGACTTCACAAAAAGCAATCAAAGATAAGATCGAGGAGAATGAAGCGTCACGTGGTGGTTATTTATTATAGCGGTTTCGTATGCTCATAGAAGGATACGATACTTATAACATAATTTACTTTTCATTTTATTACTTGATCGTACACTTGCAAACATTGTAGTATTACCTCTACATTGTAATATGTGCTCATCAATGATGAAATGTTCTTACGAACAATTGTAATCTAATAATATGTTAGAACTCAAAGCGACCGACCAAACATGAATTGACAAAAATGCTCTTAAATGAATCACGTGAGTCACACATGCTAGAATCATAGATTGATAGACAAGATATTTATGTTTTAATCTGGGCTACCTATCTAGGAGGAGTTTGCATGATCTTAAATAGTTTTTATATATATATATATATATATATATAATTCTCTTTTTCTTTAAAGTTGAGGATGCACCTATGAAATGCCCTATAAGTTGAGGTCTTTAATGATTTTTACCCATTATATATATATATAATATGAGACAAAATCAAACCACAAGGGTGCACTTGTAATTAATTGGGTAGAAATGTTCTTTTGTAATTAACAATTAACAATTAAATAATCCCCAAATTTAAAAATCCAGTGAGGTACAAAAATCATTTTCGATCATCGCGCTCAGTGACAGAGAGAGTATATTATTTGAGAAGAAGAGTCAGTCAGTATTTGAAAATCAATCAACTCCGACATGGCGGAGCCGTCGTCATTTCCGTCTAATTCCGGCCCGATTCACATCGACGACGACGCTACCGAACTATCAAACTCCGAGCTTCTAACCCGACCCGAACTCCTCAAACGCCGGGCAATCCGCGCCAGGCAACTAGCCCGTATCTACCGCGACCACTACTGGGCGTTAATGGAGGAGATGAGATCAAAACAGAGAGCGTACTACTGGGAGTACGGTAAGAACCCTTTCGAACAAGACGTGGACGAGGAGAATATTCGCAATGTGACCAACAATGCGAGATTTGGGGTTATCATGTGTGGGGTCCGTTGTTGCAGGGCTAAGCCAATGGCATTGACTAAGTTTTGCCATAATCATATACTCGCTGATCCCGACCAGAAGCTTTACGTCGCTTGCAAATTCCCTGTTACTAGGTACCTTTCTTCATCATGTTCTTGTATTGTAAGTTGTAACCGCGCCCCCTCGATTACGCTCTTGATCATGTTCTTGCCTGATTATGTGTATTTGTTTGTATATGCTGTTTTGATTTGTTACAGAATGTGAATTCTGCGGTTGTACGGTGTGTAATCGTATTGCGGTAAAGTAACGATTTATATAGGGAATATATTCATTTCTTCCGCTTCAATTTGTGTTTACGTCAGTCTTGAGTGTGCGGGTGAGTGAGTGTGTGCACCAAGAATTTAGGTTCAAGATACGTAGGCATAGCCATCTGGCTTTACTATGGATTATCTTGTGAAAAACGGTTTTGTTCCTTTTCCGTTATTAAAGAGGAAAAGGAAAGAGGTAAAGAAGTTTTGATACTTCTAATGAGGCGATCAAACACAATGGTAACATATAATCGAGCCTGAGGAGGTAGCTTAGAATGGTATTATGCAGGGGATAGTTAATTTGGAAATGTTTCAGGAATGTAGTCTTCTTATTTTGTTGCTGTTTTCTGTTTATTTGGTATGATGAAAGCGTTTTTGAAGATGTAAATTCAACAATCATGGTCATGTTATAAATAGGAGTCTGACTGTAGGAATGGTCTTGAATGTAGATTGTCTTGTTAAAACCCGGTGGAGTGGCTGTCCTTGTTAAACCTATATATACTTATCAAAAGAATGGTGCTCTAGTTATTTTGTGCAGATCATGAGATATTTCTCTTTACTATCTGGAAATATGTTCATATATCATTCAGAGTCCTGATTAAACGAATGATACTGTAGTTCTTTTGTGCAGACGATGAGATATTTCTCGTTGCGTACTTGAATGTGGAAATATGTTCTGTTTGGACTATACTGCTAATTGTGCTATTTATGCAAGGCTTAGGGTTTTCCTTTTTGTTCATGTTTGGAAATTTCGAAAAAGAAAAAAATGGTTGCAGCTAAAAATTATCATAAGTTTCTGATATGAATTTATTGATTGTGACATGGAATTTGGTCAAAATACGTTTGCTTTATCGTCTGGGAATTCTTGTTGCTGAAACGGGCATATTTTCCATTCTTTTGTGGCATTTGCCAGTTCCTCTTCAGGGCCTATACTTTGTAAAAAACCAACGCTGAGATCAGCTGTTCCTTCTTATTGCACTACCCACTTCCAAAAGGCTGAATATCTTTTAGGACGTGCTCTCAAGAAATACGGTCATAAAGTCGATTCAACAAGGAAGCTTGCTCCTAAGTTCCATATCATAGTTGCAGAGTATGTCCACCAAATCCAGAACAAGAGAAGAGTTGCACGAAAGGACAAGAGAAGAGTTGCACAAGAGGCGAATCTGAAAAAATGCTGAAGTTGAGGAAAACAATTCTTGAAGCTCTTGGAATGCAAAAAATATATTGTGTAGGTTCTTTTGTGCCTCGAACTGTTAGCTGAAGCATCATATTGCAACCTAGTGAATGAACTTATTGAATATGTATATATGTGGTGTGACACAAGCTTAGTATGGGACATGATTCTTGTAGATTTGGAAGAACAGAACCTGGACATATTAGAGGTACTATAGCAAAATATTATTCTGATCTTTGTCAATATGGAACTATTGCAAAATATTAGTTATCCAGTTTCATCTCTTTTTTACCTGTGCTTGACAGTTTGCAGTTATATCAAAAAGATGTTCTTATCTGTGTCAATTTTTGGACAACCTCAAAGGCTCAAACGAAAGTTAAATTTTTATTTCGTTGTTTGTCAATCGTAAACAACCTGTACCTTGAACTCGGAATTACAAAAATTAAACTCTTTTATTTTTATTTTTATTTTCCTATGGGTGATTTCTATCTTTCTGTGGTGTCCTTAGAAATACTTTGTGAATGACGTTTGTAATCCTCATTTCCACAACTAGGATCCAGTAGCTTTTTGTGAACTACTTGGTTTCATTGAATGTCATAGCAACAGTTGTTTTTCGCGACATAGAGTTGCTGAGATAGTGGTTTTCGTCAGTTATGTTTGCTTACGATCCAATTATTTCAAGAAAAAAGGGAGAATTTGTTACATTGTGGAATTGATCAGAGAGGATTTTATTTGAATTAGTAAGGCATTGCTTGAGGTCACGAAAGGAACGAAAGTTAGAGTTTGGGGAAATTGGTTATTTGCTGCTGTTGAAAGTAGCCAAATAATTATGTTTGGTGCTCGTACTGCGTTGTAAGGGATAACAGCAGGTATCACTATATTGAGCCCAATTTGACAATTGAGAATAGCATTCATTAGGTTTATTATCTATTTAGACTAATCCCCCATTGTCATTATGGTACCTCTTTAATGTGTTATACGGCACACACATGTAAGCTCACACACCCACACACATCAGCATCCATGGTGACTTGAGCACGTGACTCTTCGTCGAAGGTGCAGCATCTACCAATAGACTGCACTTCCTTTTCAGCACTGTCATTATGTGGTAAACCTGTATAAATATTAAGAGTCAGTTAGTTAGAGAACTTGTTTCCTACATTTGCTTCTGATTTTTGGATCACATGAATATTCAGACTGACATACTAACTATCAAGACATAATTTGATAGTCTTACACTGACCGATGCAATTTACGTCATGCTCTGTGCTCGTACTTCCTTTGTTCATAGAATAAGGAAAAGCTATATAAGAAACTGTTTAAGGAGCAGCAAGTATTTTGAAAAGATGGAACAACATTAGGGAATATGGGAAATGCTACCATAGGATGGTGTTGGGAGGTGGTCGGAGGATATTGCGATTTTCTTCTAACCTAAGAGAACTGTTCTATGATACGTCGGACATTAAATCTGGCACTGACCTGTTTAATTTTGAACTGCCAATCCCCCCAGGAATAAACCTTACAACAACTAGTATTATTGAACTTGGGCATCTATGTTTGCTGGTGGGTACTGGGTAGCTCATTTTGTTGTAAATAATGAAGACAAATCGAGGTGAGATAAGGACGAGCTTCGATCCTGAGAAGTTGTTTTTGAGGATCATTTGATTTTTGACCATATTTGAGCACAATTTATGTGAAAGTATTAAGTAGTTTGATTTATGTACTCTTTACGAGAGTTAGTCTCTCATGCAATATTTTTTTTTTAATCATCTCTCATGCAATATTTCAAAGTCACAAATTCTGTATGTTTTGCAATTTTGTCATTGCTGGTAAATTGTTTGGTTATTTCACTTATAACTGATAATATGAGTTGCAATTCTATTCGTTTTATAATCACACTACAAGACTGGACGTTGTACTTTTATTAAGATTCACCCGACCTCAGAGTATTGGAAGTGTATATGTCTCCGATGTGCATCCTTCCACGCTTGACAAAATCCCCACTATAATAAGGTAAGCGCTGAACATGGTTATAGATATTATGTCGTTTCTGATTTGGGGATCTTTTATCGACCAAATGCTCAACTTCTCTCAATTTCCGATGTTTATATATCAGAATATTGGTATATTTGGAATCATATTAACATTGTTTTGCTTTTCTGTAAAAAATCCTATTACCCTATCATGTCTGAGTGACAGAGTTTTGTTAATGTTTCCTCAATTTTTCTTGGATCCTCACTGACCTTTTTCTCATACATTTCATTCCAAGTATGAAGATGGCGAAAAATATAGTGAATAAATATATGGTAACCTTTGAGTACTCTCAAACCGCATGTTCATAATGGATCTGTTCCATATCTTCTCCATGGATGAAAAAGATAGGTTGAAGTTGGTACCATTTGAGGTTATGACAAGTGGTTGAGTTACTGAGATGCCGTCACTTGCCGCCCTAGAAATGATATCGGTTGAAGTGTCTATTCCAAGCAGCTGTTCCAGAGTGGATCAACATCTAGAATTATCTGTGTTAAAAATCTCATGTCTTTTTCTTGAAAGCTAACATTTTTATTTATTTATTTAATAAGATGCCATGCAGTTACTGCCCCCGGTTCCGCATTATGACGTAAGTTAAGACCCACCGGCCAGCCGACCTTAGGGGCCGACGCCTTACCCAAGTGCAATCGAGCTCACTAACCTCCACAATGAGCCTAGTTGCGAACACAATCCCATACCGGTGAGTGACTTGGGATTTTGGTGGCTACTACATTTACATTCCTTGCAGTTTGTGGTCACTAAACTAACCTCCGAATGATTCCCCGAATTTGCAAGAACCTCTACTAACCACATGTCGATACATTGTCATGATCTAATTTGGGGTCACCAAGCTAGCAATGGATTGAACAAATGTGGCTATTAAATGACCTACTTAATCAACCATGCATTAACCATTATAACTTTAATTTGGGGTACAGATTTAATTAAAGGGGGGCTGTGTTCGTGGTTGAATTTTTGTTTTCTGCAGAATTGACAATGATGATCACTCAAGTTCTAGTGCACTTGTACAATGCATGCGGGATCTTAGAAGAGTCACAATCATATGGATCGGACTTAAATTAGGCACATGAATGGTAGATGAAATAGTGTTCATTTCATTGATTATTTTTCCAGGTAACACTTAATTCTGAATTCGTGTAACAAAAAACCTTTTGTCCAATTACATTATGTCCGTGCTACTAAATGTAAATGATGATCATTTTGACTTTGAGGTTTCAAACATATGTTGAGAATATGTCAGAGTTTCTGACAGCACTTTTCGGACAGTAAATAAACCTGGCATCCTCAGATCATCCACGGATCATCAAAATATCCAAAGGGTATTTATTTATATAATGTCATCATTAGGAAATTAGAATATTACGAATGGACGAATCTTTTTAATTCAGTTCGAAGCATTACCTAATATTATGTATTGATACTGTTTCTATGCAGGACACTTTCAACTATAGAGAAGCTTTATTTTTTTTAGTACGTGCCAGAATTGTGGTCCCAAAATTGTAACTAAGATATGTTTTAAAAAAAAACAGCACGATGGAGGTTTAGCATATGCTATTTCTAATGTATGCATAATGACATACCAACACCAAGCCTAGTTGTAGGCAAATTTAAGAAAACACATGACTTGGCAAAATATAGATCACATTCTTTCCAACTAATTTGTCAACAACAATTCAACACAACTGAAAGTGGATACTTGCGCCGCGCCGCCCATTAATTATGAAAGTAAATACTAAGGGAAAACTAACCAACAAATTAAAGAGTCATGAAGACATTTGTCCCACAATTTGTTCTTAGATCAAATTAAATTTCGGGGAAGGGTAAATATATATAACCACATCCTTCCATTTTTAAGCGTATTTTAAAATGTCGGCCGTCGTCATTTCGTTTCATGCCGTGTACGAGTTTTTTCAATTTACTGTTTCATTTCTTGTGTTTTTATCTATGTTAATAATCTTCTGTAAAATACAATTAGATGCTTAAGTGCTTCTAACACCATAAATTTAATGGATATTATCTCTATTATAGCAGAAAGAAATCTTGATCGCATTACTACTTTAATGAGCTTAGTTTATAATGGCAATAAATATAACAACATCAAAATTAACAATATAAAATATTATTTATACACCATATTATTTGCAACATTTTGACAGTAATGGGTATTCATTTGTGTGTACACATGCAATGAGGTCTAAAGTAGTAAAGGTTCGACGAGTCGGTACTATAAGTTCTAGGTGTTTTGTGTGTACACTCAACTGTTTGACCATATGTTTAAAATCGCCATGTGCTCGAAATCTGTACTACTAATATAAAATAAAACCATAGCCATAATAAGTTATGATATAAATAAAGTAAGCCCCACATAATATAATGTTTAGGTCGATAGATCCTGACAAAGTAATTATTTTTACTCATAACTCGGCCTAGCTAGGTAAATTAATGAAGTTCTATTGATTCAACGGAAGCACATGCTTCCTCAACGCGATCCAATCATTTTAAGCTAAGTACTGTCCTTCGCAAAATGAATGAAATCTAGTCCACAACATGTGCCATCTCATGTATTGATAGAAGCATTTCATTAGAAATTTACCTCCATTTAACCTGAATGCATTACTATAAATAAACAACTATATTACCACCACAAGGGAAATACACTAGCGATTATAGATCTTCAAATAATGGGATCCCTTTACAAAGTAGCTCCTTCCATCCAAGACCTCAAAGTCACCCTCCAAGACTCAACCCGAGTATTTCCATCCCAACAAAATCATGAGCAAAAATCCATTTTCTTGTCTAACATAGACCAAGTCCTCGATTTTCATGTCCAAACGGTCCATTTTTTCCCGGCCAACCCCGATTTCCCACCGGAGGTCGTGGCTGCTAGGCTTAAGAGTGCACTAGAAAAAGTGATGGTGACGTACGATTTCTTGGCCGGAAGGTTGAAGTTGAACCCTCAGACGAGGCGGCTGGAGATCCAATGCAATGGTTCTGGGGTGGGGTTCGTGGTGGCGATGTCCGACGTTTCGCTCGATGAGATTGGAGATTTGGTGTATCCAAATCCAGCATTCATGCAGCTTATTGTCCAAGCCGTAGAGAAGTTTGATGATCAGCCACTTTGCGTTGTTCAGGTACGTGCCAAAGGTTACAATGTATTTTAGACACCATCTAAAATTTACTTAGCGCCCCCCCCCCCCCCCCCCCCACCCCTATTTTTTTTTTTAAAAAAATTGAATATATATATATGTAGTATTAGGGTAAGAGAAAAGTAGCATATCTATGATATTTACATTGCAAAAACTCCCCTTTTATCATATTTAGTAAGAAAATAACTTATTTGTTATTTTAATTTGCAAAAACTTCCTCGTTGTGTTAAAAAATAGCAAACAATTTATTCTACATTTAATTAATTCGTACGTGTTGAATTTAATCTTATCTTAACATATTTCTTCGATGCGCAAATAATCAATATTATTCAGATTAAATATATGAATACCTTTTATCATATTTGTGAAGAGAACATTAGCTTCAAAATATGTAAAAACATATATACAAAGTGTATTAAATTTTCTTTTGCTTTTATCTCGTTCAAATACGTCTAAAAAGTTTATAACATAGTCTATAATATTTACCTTGATAAATATATATTTGATAAAAAATGTTTGTTTGGTTATCGTTGTTGTTATTGTAAATATTTATTAGTGAATTTTTCGGTTAAAAACTAAAAGTTGATCCAAAAAATTTCTTGTATGCATTGATCTTCTCTAAAAACTCCAAAAAATCGGTTCAAAATAACATATTTTTCTTTACTTAGTATTTCGATTTTTTTCCTCTTATTTCTTTCCTATTGTTCTCCAAAAAAAAATAACTTAGCCCCTCCATATACGATTCCTGATTGTGGATACGCCAACACACATATGTACATATATGATAAGTCATAGATTGCAGTTAATATTAAATGTGTACAAATATGCATACAGTCTTATATTAGAGAAATGAACTGCAGAAAATAACAAAACAAAGTGCTTGGTCGTGTGGTGATCAAATAATTATGTGGGTTAGAATAAAGTAAGATATTTACGAGCTACGACTAGTCTCACGCGTGACTGCCCTTGCGTGGCGGCCAATTGATCTCAAGACTTATAAATCACGAATTAATTGGCTAGAGCCTGCCAACGCATTCAGTATTCACAACTTTAATTTGTTGAGGAAAATGATTTTCTTTTATGACTGAGTTGGTTATAATTACTGGAAAGATGAGGAAAATTAAAAGGGAAAAGAAGCGAAATGAGATTCCGAAGGCACTTTTAGAAGAAAAAAGAATTAATATATTTTCTCAAATCTCTATGCACATTTGTCATCATGCTATATAATTATATATACTTTAGAAAATCATTACCGTTAAAGTTTTGTGTTCTTATTAGTACTAATTTAATTTTTAAAATCTTGATCACACTTACAATATCAAAGTTTGAGGTAAATAAAATATTTATAATTAAAGAGATATTACATCAACTTATCTAATTTTATTTATAATAAGGTTAGTTTTTTTTTTTGTAAATTCTCTAAATGAATAATTAATCGTGTTAATATTATAGATACTATGATAACGAAATTATAATTGTTTTAGTCTAAAATTATTATTATTAAGAGTATAGAGAGAGTTTAAATGAATTCCAATTTACAAAGAGGGAAACGCAATGTGCAATTTAATTTAGGAATTTTACCTGACCTGGATTAATTATAATTCCACAAAGCATTTCATGTAACATGTCTACCACCATACTACTTATGATCATGAAAAGAGTATTTTAAAAACCATATCTATCTTACTCTATGTGAATTGAACTTATAAACGAGTAAACTTGACAT
This sequence comes from Linaria vulgaris, assembly GCA_948329865.1. Classification (NCBI taxonomy): domain Eukaryota; kingdom Viridiplantae; phylum Streptophyta; class Magnoliopsida; order Lamiales; family Plantaginaceae; genus Linaria; species Linaria vulgaris. The sequence continues at coordinate 85,241,932 of OX415253.1, forward strand.
ACATACATATATGTGTGCGTAATATGGTTAATCTATAATTATAATTTTGAAATCTCGACGTTCCGGTATTTGTTTGACAGTTTTCTTTGTTTTTGTCATTGAGAATAAGAAAATACGTACATAATAATGTAAAATTATATAGTTATATATGTTCCACATTTATTAAGAGGTAAAGGGGTTGGTTCAATTTCAACCAACTCAGCTACGATATGTGGATCCGCCATTCACAATCTCATAGTACAACACCTACCGCCAATTAATGTCTACGATACACAATTTTTTTTAGCTTTAATTTCAAGTTACAAATATAACATATAGGTATTTTATTAACAGAAATCGAATTGTCAGCAGAATAGCTACTCCGACGATAATTTTTCTACTTTCCGATCGTTTGAGAAAATTAAAAACACCAATAGTCAGGTTCATTTTCTTGCAAAATAAACATATATTGAATCTTGTCTAGGTTTAGAAGGTTTTTCATTTTCGACACAAAAACGAATACTGTCCCAAAGTGATTTGAAGCATTATATATAAACAACAATTTCGATTAATTAACGACTTTATGATATATATATATCTTATTAATATAATATCTTTTTAATGTGTAACATAAAAATTTATGGCGAAGTTCATATATAGTACATAAACATACGCAGACACACAAACGCTCTTAAACGTAAAATATGTTAACTTTTCAACCACTACTACAAATACTAATTGAGAAACAACAACTCATGAAGAGATCTATATATATAGGGGAAGGTGGGGGCACTTTTGACCCCCTATTTTCTTATATCACGCATTATACATAACATGATAGATATGAGCTATCTTAGTCTACACTCTACAACATTTATATAAAACGATCATAAAAAATTAAAATTGTTTCAAATAGTTTATAATAGTAAAACATTCATTATTATTCGTAGTTAGTCTAATTATTCTCAACAAAAATTGAAATTGGACTCTATATTTCTTATTATTGTTGGAACAAAATTGTTCATTCATTTATATTTATTTATTTAAATTTAGTTCTATTCCTGATTTCCTTCGCAATTCCATTTTGTCATTTTTTTTCCCACCATATACATATATATATACTCATTGCATCAAATTGTAGGTAACTTCATTCAAGTGTGGTGGCTTCGCCATGGGCTTATCCACAAACCACGTTTCATTCGACGGACTTGGCTTCAAATTCTTATTACAAAACCTAGCTTCTCAATCTTTTCCCGACAACAAACCCTTAGCCATTGTCCCATGCCACGACCGTCACCTCCTTGCCGCCCGATCACCGCCTCAAGTCACATTCCCACACCCCGAGCTACTCAAACTCAAACTCAATATCAGCGAGGAAGAACAACAAGCCAACAACACCCCTCCAGTTTTCGACACCAAACAAGAAGATCTCCATTTCAAAATATTTAACCTAAGTTCCAAACAAGTGGCTTACTTAAAAAACAAGGCCCAACCCGCCAAGAAAATCACGGGCTTCAACGTCGTGACTGCACACGTGTGGCGATGCAAAGCCCTATCATTCGATGTAGATAAGGACCGAGAGTCCATGGTGTTGTATGCCGTGGACATACGATCGAGAGTCAATCCACCTCTACCGCTCTCCTACTGCGGCAACGCGGTTTTGACCGCTTATGCCTCTGCAAAATGCTCGGAACTCGAGGACTTGCCTTTCTCCGAGATAGTCGATAAGGTGACAGAAGGGGCCGCACGCATGACGGACGAGTATGCAAGGTCGGCGATAGATTGGGGGGAGGTTTATAAAGGCTTTCCTAATGGGGAGTTTTTGATTTCCTCGTGGTGGAGATTAGGGTTTGATGAGGTGGTGTATGCATGGGGGAAGCCTAGGTATAGTTGCCCGGTGGTGTATCACAGGAAGGATATTATTTTGCTATTTCCAGAGATTGGTGGGGTTAGTAACAATGGGGTAAATGTTTTGGCTGCTTTGCCTCACAAGGAGATGGAGAGGTTTGAAGACCTATTTGAGAAGTTCTTGGCTTGATATTATATGGGGTAATTTATGTCACATTTTGAAAAGTTATTAAGTTTTTTAGTTTTCATGTGTTGAAGGTATACATTTGGTATATATGTGAGTGTGAAATGTGAATGTAATAAAATGTAACCATATGTGTCATGGGGTCTGTAAGCTAGGTACAAATACAATTGAGCATATGTGTTGCTTCAACGAAATAAGGTCTCCATTTGTTGGATGATACAAATCTTTCATATAGTCCCAATATCTTCATTCGAAGTTATATGTGGACTTTATTTTAGAACGGGGTGCAAATAGAAACTTCCAGCTATATATTTTAGACCCATACTTTATAGTGTTGTTGTCAACAAAGAAGCTTTAATAACTAGCACGAAAAGTTTTGTCGGTTTGTTCAATTTTATTTTCTATTCTTTCATGATTAATAGAATTAAAAACTTGTCTGTAGATTTGAACATTTTTAGATATTCTAATCTTTATTTTTTTAGATGATTAAATCTGTATTTTAAAGGCTATAATTATTGGTCAATTTAACACCGGCACTACCATTTTTCGAGCTAGCTTAGATCACATGCATTTTTTTTTTTGAAAATAATATACACTCGTTTTATTTTATTTTTGATTAGATAGCTCATTTATCCAATCATCTTATTGGTCAAGCCTCTTAACTGATGAGGCTTCTCGTTATCGGCCCATTGGGCTAACATCCAAGTCCTAAGCCTTATATAAATATTTTTACTACACTAATAAAAATTGTATCATTGATTTAGATTGGGTTTCACTAATATATCATGAACATAATACCACAATTTCAAGGCGTAGGTATTTTGCTTTGAACTTAAAACTGGATAGGATCGGGAGTCAGGGATTGTTAAGTCACATGATCAGCGCTTAAATTTACAACTTTCGATTGTGGTGTTTTCTTATGTTTTTAAAGGAAGTTTCCAACATTATAGTAAATGAGAACTAGAAACGTTGACATGCAATTCCCACGAGCTTAAGAATTTTTTACTACCCACGAGCTTAAGAATTTTTTACTAGTATAATATAATTCATTTGTATGGTAAAGATTCTAACTTATATATGAATATAACTTTAACCTTCTTTTTATATAAAAGAAAAATATGTAATGATTTTTTCATTTAATGAAAAGATTTAAATCATGATACAGTTAAAATAAATTATAGTTATATCCCAACTAATAAAAAAATAATGTGTATAGTGAGGGTAGAAAGAAAAATCAAAAGATTGATGTCAACATGGCTTCATTTCTATAATAGCATAGATTATAAGCTATTCCAAGCAAAACCATATATTTTTAGTTGTTTCTTCGAGTTCTATAATTATTATCGACTTTTTATTCTCTTGATTAGCTTATTTCAATTCGGAGATTTCATCCAAACCTTTGGCCTTCGTTATTGTTCGCCACTTTGAAAATACGTCAATTACTTTGACTAAGAATAACGCCCATTCTCATAGATAAGATCATGGCTTGATCTTGAGGAATGAGGAAGGTTTAGCAAATTGGGCCACATGTGAGAGAGAGTGAATTATCTCTTTGCATGGGCCTCGAAGGAAAGAACAAACGACCACCAAGAAAGGTGAAGAATTAGACATTTGTAAGTGAGGAGGAAGTAAAGCCTAGACCGTGAACCTAAATAGATGGAAAAATTATTAAGTGCAGTCGATGCATGACGAGGTGGTACATCTAGCTGGTTATTATTGCCAATACACAGTGGAGATGAGTGCTATGAATGATTATTTCTGATAAATTAGGAAATATTTTTAATCTTAACCCTTTACTGCACCACATCATTAATGCAGCGACTATACCTAATAATTTTTCAAATAGAAGAGAACGCCATAATACAAAGCAATTATGATAATCGTGGCCCCCAAGGTCATGAAAAATATTATTTCAAATGAGCAAATCCATTGGTAATGGGTATGAGTATGGTGGATTGTGTATTAATTGCAATAATAATTGATGAGAATATTAGAATTGGAACCCTAGCCCATGTTTAGAAGTCAGATCTTGAAAAAGCATTTGACTATGTAAATTGGAGATTCATTGATCACATGATGGAAAGTATGGAAATTTATTTTCGATAGAAGGCGACAATGGATCAAGTAGTGTCTTCATTCAATTGCTTTATCAATCCTTGTGAATGGTAGTCCCACAAATGAAATTAAGCCTCAAGGAAGGGTGAGGCTAGAGGATCAGATTTCCCCCTTCTCTTTCTCATTGCACCCAAAGGTCCCATGCGATGATAAGAAATGTTGCATTGGAAAGATTCAGTAAAGTGTCGACTCGGTGATGGTAAAATTTGTATCACACATATGCATTTTGTTGGCGACACACACTCTTCTACTTTGGAGGATTTGTTATTTGTGGAGTTGAAATGGATTCTTAGAAACTTCTAGTGGTCACAAGACTAAGGGTAACATGCGATAAGAGTAGTCTCACCATGATCAAAACTAAGGAGACAAACCTGTCTCTACACGCAACATTCTAACTGCAAGTTAGATTGCCTCCTAATGGACAATATATAAAAGATACCTCTCATTAGTTATAATGAGTTTATTAGAAAGTATAATCAGTAGAAAAAGTTGATCATGTTTATCACCAAAAATAGGATATGATGAGTCTAGAGACAGAAGAGTTCAAGAAAGCCATGGGAAATTTAGACAAAGTTGAAAGGAAGTCTGAAGAAAAATATAGAGAGGTTGTATGTGAGTTCAAGAATCTGAAGGATAACATAAGGTCAATGAGCTCATGAATAAGAAAACTAACGAGGTTCACCCTTGTTAAGTCAAAGTAAAAGCAAATTTCGTCTAAATATCTCAAAATTATCTCCAACACAAAAATATCAAATTTGTGAAAGCAGACCCACAACCCGTGAAGGAGCAAGCACGTCAAATGACTTTACTTCTTTTACAAAGAAAAACTCGACATTATACGAAAATATCTAACCAGAAAGATAACAATACTGAATGCAATAGAGAATATACAATACTTCAGTATTAGAAAATCTAAAATAATTTACTAAATAACTTCCTAACACTAACCAAATCTATATATTCATATAAAGTGAGTAAACAATTACTTAACTATATATAATTATAAATCTAAGGAGATAATCCTCTAGCGCACTTTTTGTGTCTCACTATGTGCTCAAGTAAACATTCACCCTTCATTTATGTGTTCCACAGTATTGTGCTCTCCAAATCTTAATACATAAAGGGAGAATGCTTAATGTGACAATAAAAGTGGGATATAGAATTTCTCCTCTTAATCTAATGTATCTTATTTAAATTTAATTATTTATGTAGAATAATATATATCCTAAAACTTAAGCCCTAATAGAACTCCACGCCTGTAACTATGAATAGAGGTCTTCTTTGAAATTTAAAGAAAACTTATATCACATTAAGCGTCAAATATTCTTAAACAAAAGAAGCCCATGAGTTCTACCAATCGAGACCATCAATCTTCAACGAGTTCAAGAGAATATAAAGTTGTTTGTAGTGAAGATCAAATAATTTTCATTCTGCATAGAAGGACTTCGAGAAATTATTTCTAAGGATCTAAGATTTACCAAAAAAGATCGAGATTCGATATAAACAAAGAACTCAAGCCAAAGATCATAACGTGTGTCAAGATAATTAATCAAGTCCAAATCTAACGTAACTCAAAAACATGACAATGTTGTTGGATTAAAGTTACATCGAATCAAATTCTTAATCAAGTCTAAATATAATTCAAAAACATGTTCGTGACAACATAATCTAAAAAGAATACATCGTATAATCATTTCGTTTGCGATAATGTCTAACAATTGTATTTTGGTCTTATTTCGTCAAGGTAATAGAACACAATTAAATAATACAATCTGAATATAAATAACCAAAATAATGCTAATCCAATATAATAAGCGGACTAGCTTGGTCTGGAACACCTATTGTCTATTACAAGTATTAAATTGCTTTAGATATCCTAATAGGACAAAATAGCGGGCGTATCGAATTCTGGATGTTCGATATGCACCTCGAACAGCACGAATTCGATGTTGATATCTTCCGATGATCGTTGGTTCGACGCGGTTGTATCAAATCTCAGTGATTCGATATTGATGTGCCTTCAATTGGACTGATTCGATCCTGATATGGAACAGTTATGTTGGTGTCGAATATTGTGTGGTATCGAACGATTAAGCGTGTCGAATATGCACGTTCGATGTGGTAGTGGTTGGTGTCTGGTTCGATCTGCCAATGGAAGGTCAAGGGGCGGGGTATTTATAGACTCCGTCTCGTGGGACCCTTTGACAGTTGTGGAATGTGCTTCAAATCAAGCTGATTCGATGCGCGCATCGAACAGGGTCTGTTCTATATGCTTATGGGCCGGCCCAATATACAGTGATGGGTCAATCCTAAAATATCCCTATTACATAGTCCCCCTAGTTTGGGAGACGATATCGATGAGAAAACGGTTGCCAAACTTTAAAAGGTCTCGCGCGATATTTTTTGTTGATGGTAAAATTTTAGCGTGGCAAAATCATGTTGTTTTCATTCAATAGCAAAAAACATGGAATTTTGATAATTCAATGCGGTCGCATCGAATAGCTTGTTAGCGTAAACATCGAATTTGAATAATTCAATGCGGCGCATCGAATGGAGTTTGTTTGATGCGGTCGTGACAGTTGGCAGTGCATGTGCCTATATAAAGGGCCACCTTCCATGTCATTCTTGTTTTCTTCCCCAAATGTAGTTTTTTATTTGCCTCTCAGCCGCATCGAACGGTGTCTGTTCGACATAAACGACATCGAATTTCCACTGTTCGATCTTCAGGACGCATCGAATTTCACGGATTCGATGCGCATTTAATATTTTCTGGCTACAGCAATACAGATAATATCCATAATTTATTTGAAATGGCAAGGACAAAGTCTAAAAATCAGAGTAAACCTGTGATGTCACCCGAGAATATTTATGAAGCTCGGGGAAGGAATGAGGAAAATGAGCCATCTGATGTGGGCCTATCTTTTACCAGTGCTACTCCAAAGGATAACCCAGATGAGACTGCAAGAAAAGATTCTACGACTATGGCCCCTGGAAATCTTTTCGATAATTGGGGCATGGGTCATTTTGATACTTCTCCAGTTGATCGTTCTACCATGAGGCTCGGTAGCGTTAGCGCTGCTACTCGGGTGCCCATTGTGAGCGATTTTGAACGTCACAAAAATGTTATCCCACGGAGATTGGTGATCACGCCAACCGCCACTGGTGGACGTGTTAAAGTTGGGACTCATCGTCAAATCCGGATAATGTAAGAAATTGATGCGGAAGATGAAAGAATTGATGCCAATTTGGCCAGATTCAACGCGTCTCATCCCACATTCAGGAACGTGCGAAATATAAATGCAGCGAGTTCCTCCCGTTCAGGGGGTGAGGACTAGTACGCCTCCGCTAAAAGGAAATTGGCGGAGGAGAAATCTGTTCGAGAAGCTCAAGACATCTCTTCGCCCCCACTTAGGCGTCCTCGACCTTCGGGGAATCCGAGACCGGCCCCTCTAGGGAGCCTTGTTAGATATGATTTTCTCAACGACGAGAATTCAGAATTGTTGAGCGCTACGCTGGGTGGATATAGGTTGAGAGAGGAGTAGGCAGGAGAGATAATGCAAAATCTATGGCCTCAATTGGATCGTCAAACTGTAATAAATCGGTTAGGATATCAAGATCTGGCTCGCTTTGGGCGCTTATTTTTTGCTGCTATTATTTTAGTAGTGTATCGATTGTGCAGGGATTATAGTGGTCTCGATAAACTACGTGCCAATATTCATAGTGGCGATTATAGCCGCCGCAATGCACTGAAAAGCGCCAGAGAGGCAGAAAAAAGGGCATCTAAGGCTGTACGCGATGCACATGATGCTGAAGTTAAGGCTAAGAAAACTGAGGAGAATGCTGAAGCATTGCGTGCTGAAATAGCTGCGCTGAAAAGGGAGAACGATTCGTTGAAGCGTGAGAATTGTTCTCTTAAAGCGTCGAATGCTGACGCAGACAATATCATTGCCAATTTGGGTCGTCGAATTCAACATTTCGAGTCGGAGGATTATAGATGTTCCATTGCCCAAAATTTTATGCAAAGTGACGTTTATAAATTTCTTGAATTACTCCGCGGTGCTGCAGACATGAAATATGGAATGGAACTTGGCGTCGATCAAGCTGGTTATCTTGGGTACCTAGGAGAGGGTTTTCGTAAAGATATGCTAGATGCGAGTCGTGGTTCGAGAATGGAGATTCTAGAGGCTAGTGGTGATGATAATGATGATTTACATACCTCTAGGCCTGGTGATTCATTTTAAGCTGTGTGGCGCGATCGTAAAAGCAAAAACGTGACATGTTCAAGTTCTCTGAAATCGAGTTTGCCTCTGACGCAAAAAGGAAAGACAAATGCGCTCCTATTGCTACTTTGAACGAGCCGGAAATGATCAAGAAAGCGCTTCACGACATTTTTGGTCAAAGTGACGATGAAGCAGAATTTCCTCCAAAAACGTCCAGGTCTACGATTTTTCTGTCGAGTCCTCCAAAGATGTCGGGTTTTGAAAACATGCCTACTGTGGCTGCGAATAAAGGAAATACGGTGAAACCCCCCGCACTGATTATGCCAACTGGAATGTATCCTTCTCGAGATGTTGGAGTTTTTATGCTGGAAGGTAATGTGCCCGATCAATCGTTCAAAGTTTAAAATTTGATTTCTCCGAGAAGATATCAACTTGACAATCCCTCTGAAAGAGATGAAGTTATTCTTCCCGAAGGTTGGGCACAAGCGGATGATTTGATTTTTACAGAGGATCAAATTTAAGGAAATTGTGCCAATTTTGCGCGTTTCGTGGGTGTGATCATCCGTGCTAAGTCCCCCTAGTCTTCGACTGAGTAGCAGTATTTATGTTACATCATTTTGACAATATTAGGTGTTTTTGCTTTGTATAGAGTCCTTGTAATTCTCGATAGAACTGATTCTGTCGCTTGATATCATAATCTTTGATCCATATATTATTCGCACATCTTTTCTCTTTAATAAATTCTAAGGCTTGTTTGATCGTTATATTACCTGCTGTTGATTTCATAGTTATCGTATGTTTTATATTATAGCGATTGCGTTTGCTATGAGAAGTATGAGCATTTTGGGCACTTATTATTACCGCCAGGTTGTGTGTGCTATACCTGAGAGATCGGATCATTTGGGTCTCTTATCCCATCGTCATAATTCTCTCGTTTCACATGAGGGGTTGGACCTCGTCGGCCTCTTATCCCACCGTCATGACGCTCGTGTCGTGCATGAGGGCTTAGACCTCGTCGGCCTCTTATCCCACCGTCATAATTCTTTCGTTTCACATGAGGAGTTAGACCTCGTCGGCCTCTTATCCCACCGCCATGATGCTCGTGTCGTGCATGAGGGGTTGGACCTCGTCGGCCTCTTATCTCACCGTCATAATTCTTCCATCTCGCATGAGGGGTTGGACCTCGTCGGCCTCTTACCCCACCGTCACGACGTTCGTCTCGTGCATGAGGGGTTGAACCTCGTCGACCTCTTATCCCACCATCATGATTCTTCCATCTCGTATGAGGGGTTGGACCTCGTCGGCCTCTTATCCCACCGTCATAACATTCGTCTCGTGCATGAGGGGTTGGACCTCGTCGGCCTCTTATCCCACCGTCATGATTCTTTCATCTAGCATGAGGGGTTGGACCTCGTCGGCCTCTTATCCCACCGTCATGATGTTCGTCTCGTGCATGAGGGGTTGGACTTCGTCAGCCTCTTATCCCACCGTCATGATTCTTCCATCTCGCATGAGGGGTTGTACCTCGTCGGCCTCTTATCCCACCGTCATGACGTTCGTCTCGTGCATGAGGGGTTGGACCTCGTCGGCCTCTTATCCCACCGTCATCTCCACCTGCGTCATTTGGTGGATAGAAATTACAATTAGTAACTCAAAAAAGGATTAAGATTGATATCTATTGAAGTGCAGTTATCCGAACATCAGATGAAATTGATTTAATTTTTATGCATAATAACGCCTAAGATGTTGCACATTCCATGAATGCTGCTGTTGAACCCCTTGTAGAGATTCCAAATAATAGTATCCTCGCGAACTTGCTCATATGACTCTAAAAGGCCCTTCCCATTTCGGTTCGAGCTTTCCGATATGTTGTTTTGCCGCAATGCATCTCAAGACCAAACCTCCTACTTCAAAATTTCAGAATTGAACCCTTTTATCATAGCTTTTGGCCATTGCTGCTTTAAAAGCAACAGTACGTTGATACACATCATCCCTCGCCGATCCTATCATATCCAGATCCATTTGTCTTAACCGGGTCGACTGCTCTGGATCATATCATTAATCCTGCGCGTCGGCATACCTATTTCTACATGTAAAACAGCTTCGGTGCCGTAGACAAGAACAAATGGGGTCTCCACTGTCGATGATCTTGGAGTTGTTCTATATGCCCATAATATTCCTTGAAGCTCTTCCGACCATGTTTTTCCTGTGATTCTCACCCTCTTTTCAAGATAATCCTTCAATGTTTTGTTGGTGGACTCCGTTTGACCATTGGACCGAGGATGATATACATAGGTCAGATTGTGTGATATTTTTAATTCCGCGAACCATGACATAATCTCCTTTCCGCTGAATTGCGTGCCATTGTCACATACAATAGACCTTGGAATCCCGAAACGACGTATGATGTATTTCTAGATAAACTCGATCATATTGTTCTCTGTGATTGATGCCATAGCCTCTGCCTCAACCCATTTAGTATAATACTCTACTGCCACTAACAAATATCGCTTTTGACCTTTGGTCGGCGGAAATGGTCCTACAATATCAATTCCCCATTGGTCAAATGGACATGCCACGTCGATGGGTTGTAGCTGGCGTGTAGGTCTATGAATCAGACGAGTGTGGTACTGACAACTGTCACATTTCCTCGAGAATGCTGTCGCATATTTTAATAGAGTTGGCCAATAATATCCTTGACGCAATATCCGCTGAGCCAAAGCTCGTCCCCCGGAGTGATTTCCACAGCAGCCTGCATGGATTTCTTTTATGACATATTCGGCTTGGGTTGGAGTCTAACATCTCAGCAATGGTCCTTCGAAAGATATTTTGTATAAATCTCCATTGCTGATAGTAAATCTATAGGCCTTATATTGCATTCTGCGTTGTGCATTCGGATCTGCCGGGAGTGTACCCTGCTGAAGATAAATCATAATCTCGTCATTCCAAGATGGATCTTCTTGTATTGCCAATATGAATTCCACGCGTGCTTCTGTGGTTATATATTTTGATATCCTGATCGAAGGTTTATCAACAACTATAAGTGTGATTCATTTTTCCACCAGAATCTCCGAAGAACTCGCGAATTTAGAAAGCGCATCTGCTTTTGCATTGTTGTCCCTAGGGATCTGAGTAATGTCAAAGAATTTGAAGTTCTTTGACAATTCTTTTACCTTTGCGGCATACAACTTCATTGTCTCCTCACGCGTCTCATACCTTCCTGAGAAATGGTTTGCCACCAAGATCGAGTCGGTGAATATATGCAGATGTTCAATGTTGAGTCCAAGTGCCATTTTGACACCGACAATAACCGCTTCATACTCGACTTCATTATTCGTTACCATGTAATTTAGGATGATAGAAAATTCAAATTCTCTTCGCTCTGGTGACAGAAAATGGATTCCAATTCCTCATCCGTGAGTGGTTGCAGATCCATCCGTGTGTAATTTCCATGTTGTGATTGCCCTGCTGGTTCTAGCTTGGTTTGATATAGAAAAGATAAAGCTTGCGGTCTTGGATACACTGTTTCCCAAAGTCTCAGCCATGAAGTCTGCCAAAGCCTGTGCTTTGATTGCAGTTCGCGGCTTAAACTCCAATCCGAATTCACTAAGCTCAATTGCCCATTTAACCAATCAGCCAGAGGTTTCAGGCCTTGCCAACACTTGCTTCAACGGTTTGTCCGTCACCACAGTGATTGGGTGAGATTGAAAATATGGTTTCAGTTTCCGTGCGGTAACAACAATTGCTAATGCGAACAACTCTATTTCCATGTAATTCCTTTCTGCCCCCTATAGAACTCTACTCACATAATGAATGTGTAATTGCTGAACTCCCTTTTGCTTGAGTAGTACCGTACTGATGGCATGCGAGGATACCGCTAGATATAGATACATCATTTCATTTTTCTCCGGTTTGGCTAACAATTGCGGGCTCACCAAATAATTCTTCATTTGTCTGAAAGCCTCTTCACATTCCAGGGTCCAAATAAAATATTTGCTTCGCTTCATCACTTCAAAGAAAGGAAGATTCTTTTCTGCATATGTCGATATGAATCTTCCCAAAGCTGTTAAACGGCCCACCAGACACTGGACGTCCCTCGCTGTTCTTGGTGACGGTATATCTAATACTGCCTTTATCTTATCAGGGTTGGCTTCAATTCCTCTTTCATTCACCACATAACCCAGAAACTTTCCCGCGGTTAGCCCAACAGTGCATATTTTGGGGTTTAATTTCATTCCGTAGGTTCTCATAATGGCGAAAGCCTCATCCAATTGTCGCACATGCTCCTCGGCCTTGAGACTCTTCACTAGCATATCATCAATATACACTTCCATTGACTTTCCAATTTGGTGGTAAAACATTTTAGCTACCAGTCTTTGAAATGTTGCTCCTGCATTGTTCAACCCGAATGGCATTACCCTATAACAATACACTCCGGTATCCGTGACAAAAGCTGTTTTGCTCTGATCTTGCACTGCCATGAATATCTGATGAAATCCACTTTTTGCGTCCATCATGCTTAGCAATGCACATCCTGCAGTTGAATCAACGAGTAGGTCTATCCGAGGCAATGGAAAAGGATCCCTTGGACAATGCTTGTTCAAGTCTGTATAATCCATGCACATTCTCCATGTCGCTTCTTTTTTCATGACTAAAACGATATTGCTCAACCATTCTGAGAACCTTATAACAAAAATGTGTCGTGCTGCTAGAAGTTCTTGTACCTCTTTTTCGGCGGCTTTATTTTTCTCTTTGCTAAAATTTCGCTTCTTTTGCCGTATCGGTTTTGCGCTCTTGTCTACGTTCAAGCGATGTACTATGATCCTAGAGTCTATCCCGAGAAGATCAGAATCAGACCATGCAAATATATCTGAATTTTGCCGAAGACAGTCCACCAAAGCTGCCTCTATTATTCGGTCCATTCTTGCCCCAATTTTTATTATCTTCTCAATGCTCTCCCTAAACAGCTGCACAATCTTGAATTTCCCTAAAGGCTATATCTTACATTCTTGCCATTGTTTTAATAACTGACTTTCTGCTTTATCTCGCGCCTGCTCTTTAGGCTCAAATCGCTTTTGACTTTCGTCTGTCTCCGTTTTGATCTTCTCAACCGCATACATACGACGTTTATTTGTCATCCTAGCTACATATATCTAAATACAATGTAAACGATGTTCCTACAAACGGCGCCAATATTTTGGTCTTATTTTGTCAAGGTAATAGAACACAGTTAAATAGTACAATCTGAATATAAATAACTAAAATAATGCTAATCCAATATAATAAGCAGACTAACTTGGTCCGGAACACCTACTGTCTATTGCAAGTATTGAATTGCTCTAGATATCCTAATAGGAAAAAATAACGGGCGTATCGAATTCTGGATGTTCGATATGCGCCTCGAACAACACGGATTCGATGTTGATATCTTCCAATGATCGTTGGTTCGATGCGGTTGTATCGAATCTCAGTGATTCGATATTGTTGTGCCTCGAATTGGACTGATTCGATCCTGATATGGAACAATTATGTTGGTGTCAAATATTGTGTGGTATCGAACGATAAAGCGTGTCGAATATGCACGTTCGATGTGGTAGCGGTTGGTGTCTGGTTCGATCTGCCTATGGAAGGTCAAGGGGCGGGGTATTTATTGACTCCGTCCCGTAGGATCCTTTAACAGCTCTGGAATGCGCATCGAATCAAGTTGATTCGATGCACGCATCGAACATGGTCTATTCGATACGCTTATGGGTCGGCCCAATATACAGTGTTGGGCCAATCCTAAAATACCCCTATCAAATTGTCCATTTAAATTGTACCTATACATATTCTGGAGTTATCAGTTTGCCCAAACATGTCTGTTGCTTGCTACTTGGTGACAGAAGGTTCTTTGGACCAACCCTTTACGTCCTCTACTTTAGTCGAACAATTTTATCTCTGTTTCAGTTTCTTTGTCGCCTTTCCACTTTCATGTGAATTGATATGGTTGTTTTCTAACTACGTACAGAAGGTTCAACAGTGATGAGTTCTATGCAAACTTGTAAGGTGTAATAACCCATTGGCTAACCCCTTTTAATTTGACTTAGTTTCTTCCCCAATATTAATTAAAGGGATAAATGCATTAAACCCCCTGAACTATGCAGGTTTTTGCGTTTTCGTCCTTAAACTAAATAAATAAGCATTTTGCCCCATACACTATGCAATTCTGTGCGATTTGCCCCCTCGCCGAAAACCACCATAGATTCGTCGGAATATTCCGATCTCGTGTGTGTCACGTGAGGCTATCAGGGGTATTTTCGGTAGTTTAGTTGTAATTTTTTTTTTTTTAAAAGGAAAAATCGAAAACCAACAATAGTACAAGGGGCAAAACATAAACTATTAGCACACACACTTTTCATTCCACACTTACACAATTCCACACTTAGAAAAAAAACGGGCAGAGCAAAAAACTAGGGTTCTTGAAATCGTCACTCTAAATCCACTTCAAATTCGTTCAAATATTAGCAACCCATCCAAAATTGACATCTACCCACTCTATTACATCATCTTTTGAGCATATTGGCGTTGTTGGGTGTGTTTCAATCTCGATTTGTTAAGGGAAATTCTTCAGGTCACCAATTCCGTTGCGCGAAATGAGTTGGAAATTGAGGTCCAACTTCAAGTTCATACCGGAGGGGAAGAATATGCCTGTTTACGGTACGATGCGTCACCTTATAAATAAACCCTAGTTATTTACATTACGATTTGGTCTAATTTGTGTGCCAATTCCATGCATGTTAGAAATGATAGGTTAAAGTAGGGTTTTTTAAAAGTTTTGCGTGGGTTTTGTACTTTGTGTTCATCTAAAAAGGGTAAAATTTATGTCATTTTTGGGGTTTACTTAAAATTTATCAATCAGAAAAGTACACTCCTATTTGTGGGGTTTAAAGTATGTATTTTTTTGTAGTTTTGTGTTTTTTGAGTGTACTATGTTGACCCTCAGATGTTGCAATCAAATGTAAATCTGGTAATTTGTGTTTTTTATAGAATGGGTTAGTCAATTGGACCACTTTGTGGTCCCTGGTTCAATTGAAAATGCTACAATCATATAGTTTAGGGGGTAAAGGTAGTATATTTTAGGATTCAATACAAAATTAACCCTAATTTGTTATTGTTTCTCTGCAGATCCCAAGACAAATGACTACACAATAAGGTTCCACTACTTTGGCATCCTGATACAATGAGCATGCTAGAGTTGGAGGAAATGGGGAAAGCAGTTGGCTTTAAGTCATCAGCCACATTCTTCTGTTCAACTGCAAAAGACATTGACAATATTACTACTGTGGACTACTTGATGACTGATGATGACGCTGCAACAGTTAGTAAACACATAAATGAAGATAGGATGGTGGGAGTATTTGCTATTGGTGGTGGATCACTGGGCCATGAAGAAGGGAGTGAGCCTATGTGAGAAGCATGCACTAGTGGTAGTGCCTATCAGCAACATGAGGGGACATCTTGGGATCAATCAGATCAAGCAGAACAATGAGAAGCTGGTGATGAGTTTGAAGTAGAAGAGGCACATAATTGGGATGACTTGATATATGATCAGTGGGAGATGGAAGGAGACGATGCACAGTCTGTGGGCACTGACTCTGATGTGTCAGAGGCTGTACTTGAAGATGGAGAAGATGTCACATATGATGGGGGGGTTTATGAGGATGTAGGTGAGGTGGGGGAGACAAAGACACACTGGTCTGGAATGTATATCTCAAGGGAGAGTGAATCCATGAGTGGGAGAGCTACAAGGATGACTTACAAGGGTTTTCCAGTCTTCAACAAAGCACTAAGAAAGTATGCTGTAGGAGAGGATGAACCTGGAGTAGATGTCCCTCCAAGTAATGAAAAAGGTCCAAGCACCAAGGTATAATATTGTATTTACATGTAAGAAGGTTTAATGTTGCTTAATTTTCATTATCAATTATTAACCTACACTTAATTTTCAAGAACAGTCTGAGGGAGGCAAGAATGATGGACAAGATGGAGTCAAAAAGATGTCCAGAAAAACTAAGAAGAACACCAAAAAAGAAACTGTGAAGAAAGGGAAAGGAAAACTTGCTGATGATTTCCAGAATTCTCAGAATGTGCCTGTGGATGTGACATATGATGCTCAAATTCCTGATACTCAGGTATAATATCATTCATTTGATGTACATGTCAACAAATTATCTTTGATGATATTGATAAGTATGTTTTATTGTTGTTAGGAGAGTATGGAAAAAAAGAGCAAGGGCAAAGAGAAGATGAGTGATATGCCTGTAAGAAGATCTCCAAGGAAGAACCCTAATGCTGGTATAACAATCTCACCAAGGAAAAAAGTTGCAACTGTGGAGGTAATTGATTTGGCTTATTTTTGTTGGTATGAAAATGTTTTATTGGTTAGTTAATGTTTCCTAATTTTTTTCTTTTGATTATTAGATCAATGATGAAATAGTGGGTGTGAGTGAAGGTGGAAAGGTAAAAGAAAGGCAGTTGTTGAAGAAGTTAGTCAACCAAAAGAACCCAGATTAAAGAAGAAGGTGACTAGGCTTGTTGAGGAGCTTAGTGGGAAGAAAAAACCACACCAGAAAGTGAAAGTGGTGATGAATGATCATGCATCCCTGAAAGAGGCAATGGCAAAGGTATAATATGTTTTTTCACTCTTCTGTTAATATGTAAGAAGTAGTATTTTTCACTCTTCTGTTATTATATGTAGCTAAAGGGTAATGAGCCAAATCATACAGGTGGGGGTAGGCAGGAAGGATCAGAAGAAGAACTGAGAAGATATATTGTGAAGTGTAACAGCAAAACGCTACAAAAAGCAATTGCTTCCTATATCAAGACAAGCAGACCTCTATAATTTTGATGTAATTTGGTGATGAACTTGAAGTTGAACAATATTTTGTATCCAGTGTCCCAGTTTGCACAATATCTAATGTTTTAAGTCATTATCATTTGATGTAATTTGGTGATGGGGTTATTTTGACTATTTGCTATCTAGTGTCCCAGTTTGCTATTTTGACTATAATTGTGCGGTATGTTTCATAACCATATGCTTTCATGCAACATATAAAATCAACAAATATACACCAATCAAGCGAAAAACAACACAAAAGGTTCAAATCAAAAGGCAAATTATAAACAAAAAATGCAACTACATAGTTCAGGGGATACACATACATAGTTCAGGGGGCAAAGTGCATTTCAATAGTTCAGGGGGTACACATACATAGTTCAGGGGGCAAAGTGCAATTCAATAGTTCAGGGGGTACACATGCATAGTTTAGGGGGTAAATCGCACTAATTCGCATAGCTTACGGGGTAACTTGAGAATTATTTTCCCGCCAAAATCTATACCGAAAATACCCCTTAAATACTCACGTGACAAGCACGAGAAATGAATATTTCGAGGAATATTCGGTGGTTTCCGGCGAGGGTGCAAATCGCACATAATTGCATAGTTTATGGGGCAAAACGCTTATTTATTTAGTTTAAGGACGAAAACGCAAAAACCTGCATAGTTCAGGGGGTTTAATGCATTTATCCCTTAATTAAATATCAAGTTTCACCGTCAGCATAGGAAGTCTAACATTCATAAATTCTAATAATAATTCAATATAAAAACTTATGGCATCGACACCTCCCATGTTTTGTTAATATAAGAGGATTTCTCTTATTAAAAGTAAAAAAACTACTTCATGTGAAATAGTCGTACCTATATGTAATTAAAATAAATAGATCACTATATGTGATTTTAAGAAGTTTTACACCACCCACGTAATAGTTCTATATATGAGAAAGTATTTTACACTTATAAAAATATAATGAAAAGTGGGCAATTAGTTTTTCATTTTTCATGAAAACGTATTAATGTGCTAAATTATTCACATAATACACAATTTGTTCAAAACCAGGCCTATTTCTCGACTTATTAGTTTTGATTATCTCTTTTAACCAAAAATATTTTTTCATTCTTATGGTCTTAGCTTGCGGACAAAACTAACGTGTCTTCTGTATTTGTGGAAGATTTAAAGCCACGAAGCCCCACTTCCCACCTCTCACTCCTTTGTGTTGGTGAACAGAAGACAAACTTCTTTTTCCTACTCTTCTAGTCTAGCTTGATAAATATCATCACAAAACGAAACTTTTAAAAACTCACATTTTAATTAAATAAAAAATAAAATAAATTCTAATGTTAAATTTAGCGCATGGAGATAAAAATTTGTTTGGTCCCATAAGTTGGCACCCTCACGCATTTGTTCCCGTAAGTTGGCACCCCACGCATTTGGTCCCGTAAGTTGGTAAAATTGCTCAATTTTAGTCCCCGCCGAGTTCAATAAAATCACAAGATTTTGTGGATGTGGCTCTGGTTTGACTCAAAACTTAGGCGAGGCGGGACCAGAGTCACATCGGCAAAATTCGGTGACTTTATTGAACTGAGACGGGACTAACATTGAACATTTTTACCAACTTACGGGGCCAAATGCGTGGGGTGCCAACTTATGGGACTAAATGCGTGAGGGTGTCAACTTATGAGACCAAACGAATTTTTATCCCTAGTGCATGCAACTATATTGCAAGGAGCCGTTTGATAAGAAAGTAAGGATTGAGTCTGGATTATAATAGATACATATTATAATATGCGAATTGCATGATTAAATTGACGTTTGATAGACATTTATGTATCCCAACTTCAGTGGATTAAGCAATCCAGCAAGAATTGACGGATTATAATATGCCACGAAATGAGGGCCGACCAAATTACATCCATCCGGCCCGCATCTATAATCAATCATACCAAATGCTGTAATAGTGCTTAAAATTCGAAGTAATACCCCTTAATATGGGGCTACTATAGGCTGTCAAACGACTCCCAAATGTATCTTCAACATTTCAAAAGATCACAACGTCTTTTACTAATACTTAACATTCTAACAAAAAATAGGAAGGTCAACCACAAAAATGAAGAGTAACCATGAGTCAAAAAAAAAAAAAAATGCAATCGATGACGTACGGATATTGACGTGAAACCGATGATCTAATCAAAATATTTTCTAGATGTTATAGAATAACCACTCATGTCACTACACTAATAACCGACAATATGCATTTCGCTATCATAAAAAATATCTCAACAATAAGTGGCCAATTTGTGTTTCCAGGAGTTCCCACGGCGTTCCTTTCAGTTTCTTTCCTTTCATGGAAAGTTGGAAACTACACACTAACATATGTTCGTATATAAATCAAGATTCCAAATGCGTCCAGCTCCACTTGGAATATATGGCCATTGTTCCAAATGCCCAAGTGCTGGGATTCTTTTTTTCTTTTTTCTTTTTTACGAAGTTAAGTGCTGGGATTCCGTTTAAGTAGTGTTAATGTTTTATATTGCCAACATCTGGTACGGTATCCCGCAAAAGGTTTTAACAGGGAAAGGTGGGCCATCTTTTTCTTTTCCATTCTTTCTATTCGTTTAGGATTACATGCAATTGCATAATACGTTTAAATGAATATATCCACTAATGCCACTTTCACCTTTTTCGGGAAAAAATCGAAACTAGTCCTTTATTGTGTCATAGTTACAGTTTTGGTCCTTTATTGTGTCCTTGTTTTATTTTGGTCCTTTATTGTGTATTTCACTACAATTTTGGTCCTCAGGAAGAAGTCAGAGTCAAAAATATCACGTGGGAGCACTTGCCGGCCAAAATAAAAACTTTTTTAATTCCCACATGCAAATTCACATGTGGAAACGCTGGTTTCAATTTTTTTTATTTTTTTTATTTAAAATTCTCACCCGGCCAACCCGATTTGACCGGGTTATCCGGATCGGGCAGGTCAAAATTTTAAATAAAAAAATTAAAATTATTGTTCCAACATGCGAATATGTTTGTGGAAAATTCAAAAAAATTGAATTGAGGGCAACACGTGCTCGTACATGACATTTTCGGCTGAGATTCTATCTGAAGGACCAAAATTGTAGTGAAATACACAATAAAGGACCAAAATAAAACAAGGACACAATAAAGGACCAAAACTGTAACTAGGACACAATAAAGGACCAATTTCGATTTTTTCCCACCTTTTTCGCGCACTTGGAAATGACAAACTTCAGTTTACAATGGAGTTTATAAGAAGAGATGAGACCTATTCGATCGAGTCTCGTTGGACCTTGGACGTGTCACGTGTGCACACATATATTATAATAAACTAATATAATACGCTAATATATGTTGGGAGGCCCTGTTTCGTCTAGAAAATTTACTTAACAGATTAATAACTCAACTCTTATTTTGGAAGCCAACATGTACAAGATCAATAACTATTTATATTAAACAAATTCATTTAAACGTATATGAGCAGAATAAACAATGAGCTAATAAGGATGCACAGCTATAAGTTTAAAAACACTAAATCTAACCATAAAAAAAAACTAAATCTAAAACTATATATGGAGACTACAAATTCTTTGGTTACGTTGGATCTACAAGACGCAAAAGTTTAAGCTCAGGGGCGGAGCCAAGATTTAGAGAGAGGGGGAGGGGGCGAGATTATTTTAATTTTCTTTTATTAAAATAATAATTTAATGTACGGAATTTTTTTTTATCAACAACATTAGCTGTAGGAAAAAAACATGTACATGATCAATAGCTAACCTACAATACTTAAATTATACCTTTTAACAAAGCATTAACATCCTTAAGAAAATATACTAAAACATATAGTTAATGACTCAAAGTAATAACATAACACACATAATCAACTAAGAAAATCTCATACCTTAAGATGAAAAAACTCAAACACCCTTCAACAATAATTGTTAGTAATAAATAAAAAAGACTACTTAGGCACTTTAAATTGTGATCTACGTTTCTTGATACGATAAAACTTGTCAATTATTGGATCAACGTCAAAGGTTTCAACAACTTCTTTTTATATATGCATAATGAGATTATTAGATAAGAAATCTTCTTCTATTTTGTTCTGCAATCTCGTCTTCACGTCAGTTGTATTCTTGTTTTGCCTTTTTCTTCTCTCTTTCTTTTTTTCTTTCTTTTTTATTTTTTGGCTGAATAAGGTTATTAACAGCCTTATTTTATATTTTTCATACTTTCCTATTTTGGCATGTAATTAGTTATAATTAATTTTCTGTTTAATTAGTTTATTCCTTTTATAAAAAGCGGCTTAACTTAAATGTTACCGCTAGAGTTAGTTAATCATATAAATAGTACTAAGCTGATTTCATTCTGTAATTTAGTTTTTTACAAATCACGAACAACAATGGGGAGAGAAGAATTCTCTCTCTCGATTATGTAACATTCGATTATCATCAATAACACTCAATCTTTTTCTTTTCTTTCCGTTTTGATCCGAGAGCAGATGAACTTGTTCACCAGTTGATGAACACGATCACTTTAACATGGTATCCGACGCTGGATTTCGCGAATCCTGAGGTTTTTCCGTTGCATTCCGTTTCCGTCGGTTAGATTCGCTTGTCGTTCGATTCTGATCGGTTTCCTTTGTCATAATTCTGTGGATTTGGGATATATGAACCCTAATTTTGCTGAATTTGTGATCTGTGCACTTCAATTTTGGATTCCGTGATATCTACCCTAATTTTCCCCTTTCACCATGACTACCCCTGCTGATTCCAGTTCCACCACCCCTGCTGTTCCTAAGAACCCTAGTGAAGACTCTAGCTCGGTTTTCTTCCTAGGATCACATGATTTTACTGGCCAATCTATTGTCAGTGACAAGTTAGATGGGAAAAACTATTTGTCTTGGAGTAAGGGTATCCTTATGGCCCTAACTGTGAAGAATAAGATGAGTTTCATTGATGGTTCTATGCCACAACCCCCTAGTAGTGATGCTATCAAGTCTCTTTGTTGGATAAGGGCTAATGACCTGGTCCTTTCTTGGCTTTTGAATTCTGTGGTGTATGAGATCAAGCAAAGTCTACTTTTTCACACCTCTGATCTGGAGTTGTGGGAAGATTTGAAAACCAGGTACTCAAGAACCGACAGGTCCAAGGTGTATCATCTGCAAAAGTCATTGGCTTCTATTCATCAATCTGGAAATTCCATCACTGAGTATTACAATGCTTTCAAGACTATATGGGATGAACTGATCAATTAGAGGCCTATTGCTGCTTGCACCTGTGGGCATTGCACTTGCAATGTTAACATGACAATGACTGAACTACAACAAAGTGACTGTGTTCTGAAGTTTTTGATGGGTTTGAATGATACCTATTCTGCTATAAGGACTCAGATACTTATGATGGTTCCCCTCCCTACTCTATCTAGAGTTTACTCTCTACTACTTCAGGAGGAAAACCAAAGGGAAGTGTATTCTGCCTCCACTGATACTCTTGAATCTATGGCCTTATTCACACGCCAAAGGAACTTTAATTCTACCCCCAACCCTGCTAATTACTCTCAGTCATCTAACAACAACCCTGGCAAGAAGAGATTGAGCAAGGAAGAGAAAAAGAAACTCAAGTTCTCTCACTATAACTTTCATGGCCACACTATTGACTCTTGTTTTCAGCTCCATGGGTACCCTCTTGGTTGGACTGGCCCCACGGGCAGAAGAGCCAACAACAACTCATCACACAATGCCAACTCTGCTATGGCCCCAGTCATGATGAGTGACTCCAACTCAGCTGCTTCACAATCCCAACCTTTCACTTCTCAAAAAGACCTCTTTGAAGAATTTTGGGCTTTCAAGCAAGCTAAGGAAAACAAAATGGTGCCTCCTCCTAATGAGCCCCTCATCACTATGGTGCTACTGTCACCACCAAGCATGGTACTTTTGGATCCTTTGCTCTTAACTCTACTTCCCTTAATAATTATAGTCAGGTTTGGATTCTTGACACAGGTGCCACAGATCACATGATATGTGATATTTTCTGGTTCATTTCTACTCCTAAGTCATTTACTGTGCTTATTCAGTTACCAAATAATAGTACTACTACTCCCACTCACATTGGTTCTGTCATGTTAACCAACAATGTCACACTACATAATGTTCTGTTTGTCCCTAGTTTTAGTCATAACTTGCTTTCCATATCTAAGCTCACTAAACACACATACATCCAATTGACTTTTATGCATACTCATTGTTTGTTACAGGATTACAGGCTCAAGAAGATGATTGGTTTTGCTGATTTGAGAAATGTTTTGTACATCTTGCAGCCTTTTATCCCTGCAAACAATGTTGCTTCTTTTCTTCAAACTTGCAATTCTGTAACAAGAAGTGATTTTCAATTCTGGTATAATAGACTTGGCCACACCTCTGTTGAAAAGCTTCAATTTATCAAATATATCCCTCATTTCAAAATTAATAAAGAGCAACATTGTGATGTCTGTCATTTCTCTAAGCAAAAACATCTTCCTTTTCCTGTTAGCACTAGTAAAACTAACTGTATTTTTGAGCTGATTCACTGTGACATTTGGGGTCCCTTCTGAGTTACTTCTCATGTAGGGTATATATATTTTTTGACCATTGTTGATGACTATTCTAGGTGTACTTGGGTGTACCTCATAAACTAAAATCTGAAGTCAGAACTATTCTTGTTACCTTTCAAAAACTTGTATTTAACCCATTTTCTGTGAATATAAAGATCCTTAGATCAGATAATGGCAATGAGTTCAAAATGCCAGCTTTCTATAATAGCCATGGAATTACTCATCAAACAAGTTGTGTAGAGACTCCTCAACAGAATGGCCTGGTGGAGAGGAAACACCAGCACCTTCTTCAAGTTGCCAGATCACTGAGATTCCAATCTGGAGTTCCTCTCACTTACTGGAGCAATTGCATCTCAACATCAGCCTTCATTATTAATAGGCTACCTTCAAAAGTTATTAATAATAAAACTCCTTATGAATTGCTATATAACAAAGTTGTTGACTATAGCTTACTCAGAAGCTTTGGGTGTTTATGTTATGCATCTACCATTACTGCCCAAAGGCACAAGTTTGATCCTAGAGCCACTCAGTGTATTTTTCTAGGTTACCCCTCTGGCACTAAAGGGTACTTACTTATGGATATGCTCACTAACAAATTTTTTGTTTCCAGAAATGTATTGTTTTATGAGCACATCTTTCCTCTGAAGAACAGGAAGTCTAACACTGATTTCCCTACTGACCATAACTCTCAAAACAATAAATTTTGCACTGATCCTTTTATAAGTGTTTCTCAGCATTTAGTACAAGATCCTCACCCACTGCCTCAGCTGGTCCAGATCTTACTACTTCAGATGATAGTTCAGCTTACAATAACAATTACAACTTCCCTGCAACTCCTGACATTGAACAACCAGTGGATAATGAGCACTCCTTCACTATGGAGTCTAGTCACAGTATGGCTCCTCTTCCTCCTCAAACCCAAACCCTTGATACAGGAAATTCTGAGCCAATAGATAATGTTCAGTGTTAACAGGGTAAAAATCCACGTGCTTAAAACATACCATAATTCGATTACTAAAATTTTTGGAGATATTATTATATGATTTATACTTGTAACCACAAAATACCCGTATCACACGACGAAGACCCCGAGTCCCCCAAAATACGAGAATACCCCCTACACCCCCTGCACCCTCCGATGTCTAAAAGCTATTGGAGAACTCATCCCGAGGGCCAAAGCGTGATAAAAACTCACTATCAAAACCTAGAACCCCTTGGAGCGCACGTCATAAAGGCCTGAATGCAAGAAAATTGCCCTGTCTGAACAAGAAAGCCTTGTCTAAGCACAAGGAACGTTGGAAGACAATCTACGAGAGCTTGGATACTAAAACACTACTTCACGAAGGCCAAGCAAATCCCTCGGAAATGAAATCAGACCCCTCGGAAACATGCCCAATTTACGGAACCCAAGACCAAGATAGAAACACCTATCGGAGTGCACATCAGAAGAAGACAACCTAACAATGGACTACTATTGGAACTACAACATTATCGGACGAGCATTCCCTCCCACTTATCCAGTGTTTCCGATAGGTACCCGCCCATCGGAGAGAAGGAAACCAAGGAGCCAGTTCATCAGAGCACATTGAAGCTATCGGAGAGGATAATTCATCCTGGTCAGTACCCCGTCAGCAGATATACCAAACAGATAAAACCTATCTCTTCACACATGCATAATGACACTTGTGAACACATGCACAGTGACACCTATCCCTAAAAGACTTCTATAAAAGGTAGAGATGAGAGATCAGAAACGGGAGGAGGAGCGCGCTCCCAAGGGAACTCATGTTCTCTATAAAACTAAAAGAAAAAAGGCTTCAGAAGGGAGGGCGAACTCCTTTCTTTCTGAAGGCTTCACAAAGGTCAACTCTTTCAATAGATACAAAATCAACACAATCAATAAAATCGACATACTCCAAATAATCAACACCAAGAACAAGAACTATGAGTGGCATGATTCCCAATTGGGGGATACATAGGCACCTCGGAAAATATCCGAGTTCAGCCCCAAATCAATAAAAACCAACAATCCCCTCGGGTCGGGATCGGCGTCTCGACCCAAAAATAATTCAGTTAATTAGGGTATAATTCCAAACCCGTTAACATTCAGCATACTGAAAATACCACTTATTCATTTATCCCTTCCACAACTGAAACTACTAGAAGGTCTGCAAGACACACTGCTCCACCTGCATACTTACAGGCTTATGATTACTCCCTTCCTCAGTCTCTCCATAAAGGCAACAATTCTTCAGTCAAATACCCAATTTCTCAATACATCCGTACTTCCAGACTGGGATCTAAACACAAAGCCTTCACCACTTCTATAACAACCCTCACTGAGCCTAAAACATTTTCTCAAGCTAACAAACACTCTGAATGGCAGAAGGCTATGCAAGCTGAGATTGCAGCCCTAGAGAAAACCAACACCTGAGAGCTAACCAATCTTCCACATGGACAAAATTGTGTTGGTTGCAGATGGGTATACAAGATTAAATACAAGGCAGATGGTTATGTGGAAAGATTCAAAGCAAGACTAGTGGCAAAGGGGTATACTCAAGAAGAAGGCATGGACTACTTTGACACCTTCTCTCAAGTTGCTAAGATCACCACTGTAAGAGTCCTCATTGCCCTAACTGCCTCTCAAAACTGGTTCCTAAAGCAACTGGATGTCAATAATGCCTTCCTTCATGGAGATCTTGATGAAGAAATATACATGAAGCTGCCTCCTGGATACAGTGAGCCTTCAGATCAAAGGGCTTGCCTCCTCAAGAAAAGTCTGTATGGCCTTAAGCAGGCATCCAGACAGTGGTACACTAAACTCACTACTTGTTTACTATCTTATGGTTTCAAACAAACTGTCTCAGA
Source organism: Linaria vulgaris (assembly GCA_948329865.1). Classification (NCBI taxonomy): domain Eukaryota; kingdom Viridiplantae; phylum Streptophyta; class Magnoliopsida; order Lamiales; family Plantaginaceae; genus Linaria; species Linaria vulgaris. The sequence continues at coordinate 85,268,628 of OX415253.1, forward strand.
TTGTTCATTATTTACTCTTCAAACTGGTCAAAGTATTACTACTCTCTGTGTATATGTTGATGATATTATCCTAACATGCAATAACCTTGATGCTATTAATAAGATTAAGCAACATCTAGATGAGCAGTTCACAATCAAGGATCTAGGTGATCTCAAATATATATTGGGAATTGAAGTAGCCAGAAACTCTATGGGTATTGCTTTATGCCAGAGAAAATAAGCTTTAGATATCCTTAGTGAAACAGGCTATCTTGCTTGCAAACCTTCTTCTCTTCCAATGGATTCTAGTACTAAGTTGTATAATGACAATTCTCCTGCTCTAACCGATCCTTCTATTTACAGAAGGCTTGTTGGCAGGTTATTATATTTGACTATCACTAGACCTGATTTATGTTACAGTATACAATGTCTAAGTCAGTTCATGGCAAAACCTACTGAAGCTCATCTTGTAGGTGCTCACAAAGTCCTGAGACATCTCAAGACTTCTCCAGGTAAAGGGATTTTTTATTCTTCTAACTCTGAGCCTCACTTGAAATCCTATTGTGACAGTGATTGGGGAGGTTGCAAAGAGACCAGAAGAAGCATCACATGGTATGCCATATACTTAGGAACTTCCGTGATCTCCTGGAAAGCCAAGAAGCAAACTACAGTCAGCAGATCATCCTGTGAAGCTGAATACAGAGCAATTGCAGCTGCAACTTGAGAAATTATCTGGCTCAAACAGTTACTCACAGATCTTTCTTTCACAAACTGCAAGCTTCCTCTCCTCTTCACTAATAACAGCAGTGCCTTATGTATTGCTAACAATCCATTGCACCATGAAAAGACCAAGCATCTTCAGATTGACTGTTTCTTTGTTAGGGAAAAGATCCAGAAAAAACTTCTGAAGATTATTCACATCCAGTCCAAGGATCAAGTAGCAGACATCTCGATGGTATCTCTGATACCAAAATAATACCAAATAAATAGTACTCCTATCCCCACGACAGATATCTCACAGAGTACAAATACCGCGCGAGATGTCGGGAACTTTAAATAGTTTTCCCAAACATCCCCCAGGTATACGATACTCTAGCACATATCGTGTCGTACGGATATACATAGCAGTATACTTCCATCCCTCCAAGAAACCCTCGGAGCCGAATACTTCCATCCCTTCAAAGAGCCCTCGGAGCAGTACACCGCCCTACTTATAAAGTAGCCCTCGGAACACACGTGCCATCCTTATCCTGATAGAAGGATAAGAATCTCATCAAGAAGCCACGCCAGCTCCTTCGACATGTCAGTCTCCCATCCGAAGCATCTAGAAGCCACGACAGCTGTTTGTCTTTATCAGAAGAAAGAAAAAACCCGTACAAAATTGACACCTGTAAAACTCTTACTTGTATCCAACGAAACCTCCTTCTATAAAAGGAGAAGAAAACTAAGAAAATAAGATATACTGTTTTCCAGGAAAAAAGCATAACAACAGAAATCTCTTCAAACTCAGGCAATAGCGATTATTCCCACCCCCGAAATACCTTCAAAATAATCATACCGTTAACAAACAACCTTATTTTATATTTTTCATACTTTCTATTTTGGCAAGTAATTAGTTATAATTAATTTTCTGTTTAATTAGTTTATTCCTTTTATAGAAAGAGGCTTAACTTAAATGTTACCGTTAGAGTTAGTTAATCATATAAATAGTACTTAGCTGATTTCATTCTATAATTTTGTTTTCTGCAAATCACGAACAAGAATGGGGAGAGAAGAATTCTCTCTCTCGATTATGTAACATTCGATTATCATCAATAACACTCAATCTTTTTCTTTTCTTTTCGTTTCGATCCGAGAGCAGATGAACTTGTTCACCAGTTGATGAACACGATCACTTTAACAAAGGTTGTGGGCCTGTTATATCTTTAATTATGTTCATGTACTAGATGGGCCAGAATTAATTGCATTATATTTAGGGTCTTTTATGTCACTAGAGTAACTTAAATTCTGTCAGATATAGTTGTATCATTTTATTACTGTTATAAATAGGTATATTAGTATTATTAATATAGGTAGATAGAGGTAGGAATGTGCAATTCAATGTAAGCATGACAATGCATTAACTTTCTGCCTAATATAGATCTAGGTTCCCTGTATTTATATGGAGAAGTTTGATATGAAGAGAACATATTTCTGAAATACAAAAGTATTCTGATATGGTATAAGAGCCATACTCTAAGAAGCCTCAGTATAATTTTTTTTCCATCAAAGTTTTCTCACGACAATGGAGAAATCAGAGAATTTTTGTGTCAGACTCACTGGCAAAAATTATGCAGCCTGGGGTTTCAAATGGAGACATTTCTCAAGGGTAAGAAATTGTGGGACCATATTGTTGATGGCAGCGATGGTGAGTCTTCCACAGAAGTCACAGCCGCTGAAAAGGCAAATTGGACGGCAAAAGATAACCAAATCATGTCATGGATAACCAAACCTTGGGGTAGGACTGGCAGCAGTACAACATGTACACAAAACCAGCCAAATGGACCAATTTCTCATGAAATTGCATTCTGAATTTGAACCTATTCGTGCCTCTTTAGTAAATAGAGATCCTGTTCCGACCTTGGAGGCCTGTTTTGGAGAACTATTATGCGAAGAACAACGTCTCAACACTTTGCATGCTATGGAGCAGGCCCACATTACTTCCAACCAAGTTTCAGTTGCCTATGCTACTCATGTTGTTCATGGAAAATGCAAAGCCCGGGATAAGAGCACTATGAAGTGCTATAGCTGTAACAAATATGGCCACACTACTACTAACTGTACTGGATATTTTGTAGCTATTGTAAGCGGCCAGGACATATCATTAAAGAATGTTTAATCTGTCCCCCACGCCCTAATCAGGCTTATCATACTAATGTCACTCCATTAACATTCCCGACAACTGTTGCAAATGTTGCTTTCCAGGCGCCAACATCTGTTCTAACTTGCGAGGCTATCCAAGAAATGATTGTGAGTGCTTTTTCAGCATTGGGACTCCAAGGTACAAATAAATCATCAACTTCTTGGATCTTAGACTCGGGTGCATCTAGTCATATGACTAATTCTCTTCATGGTTTAAGTAATATTGGAAAATATCAAGGTTCTTCACATATTCAAACAGCCAATGGTAGTAATCTACCCATTGTCGCAGTGGGTGATGCATCTTCCTCTATAACAAATGTCCTTGTCTCACCAGATCTCTCTGTTAATTTAGTATCACTTGGGCAGCTTGTTGACCAGAATTGTGACGTTTTTTTACTAATGATGGTTGTATTGTGCAGGACCAAATCTCAAGACAGTTGATAGCGAAAAGGGCTAAGCATGGACGTCTTTTTTCTTTGGATTTACATGTTCCACGTAGCTTCCCTCCTGCGTCAGTTTTATCTCTCCTTTGTAATGAGTCTAAAGTCTGGCATAAACGCCTTGGTCGTTCTAATTCAAGGATTTTATCTTATTTGCTGAATTCTGGCTTATTGCCCAATAAAAACAATTCTCCTTCCGTTGTGTTTTCTGATTGTGCAACTTGTAAACTTGGAAAAAGTAAGATTCTACCCTTCCCTTCAGAAGGAATTAAAGCATCTCATAGATTTGAGATAATTCATAGCGATGTTTGGGGTGTTAGCCCTATCCTTTCTCATGCCAATTACAAGTAATTTGTAATGTTTATTGATGACTATAGTCGATACACATGGGTTTATTTTTTGAGGCACAAATCAGATGTTTATCCTATGTTCAGATCATTCTTAGCTCTTGTTGCCACTCAATTTTCAGCGGTTGTTAAAATTATGGAGCCCGAGCCACTCAATTTTCAGCAGTTGCCAATCAAACCCGCGGGAGGATTAGTTGGGTTCCCCATATTAATGGAACTGGAGCTCGAACCAGTACTCGACTCACTCCCAGAAGTTGAATCACTGCTCATCATCCTTGACGAGAACGAACTGAAATAAATTAAAAACGGAGGCTGACTAAGGACGAACACGTCACTCTAGTAGGGGTGGGAACGGGTAAGGGAAATTCCCTTACCCGTACCTTCCCACGGGAAATGTTCCCGCGGGAAAATTTCCCGTCACACTCCTTCACGACGGGACTACGAGGGATGGGATTCCCTCCAGTCGAGGGACGAGAACGAGAGTCATTCTCCGATTCCCACGGGAGAAGGGAAATCCCACCATTTTTTAGAATCTATAAATACTAGGTTTATTGGGGGTTTAGTTACAAAATAAAAAACACATGTATGTGAAATATTAAGAAAATGAGGGACCAAATTAAAATTATCTAACCTACTTCATTCTCTCTCTCACAATTCACAATCCAACCTGCTCTGCCGCCGCCCGCACAACTCATAGCCTCACACATCCAACACACTCACACTCTCTTTCAACTCTATCTTTCTCTCTCTCACAATCTGACCCGACGCAGCTGCAACTTCCAGCGCCGGACTACCCCGTCACGCCATACGCAGCCGCCACTCCATCCGACTCTTCCCCTCTATCAACTTAAAGTAATTTTTTTCTTTTCTTTATAATATACCATCTGGAAATCGGAGGGATTTCCCGCGGGAATCCCTCCAATTTCCAGTGTTAAAAAGTGGCCGATTGGAGACTAAAAACTGGAGGGATTAAGGGATCCCTTGGCGAGGGATCCCTCGGCAAGGGATCCCTCGGCGAGGGATTCCCTCTAGTCGAGGGACGGGAACGAGAGTGAGTTTTTGAATCCCTTGACGAGGGATCCCACGTCGTGGGAACCCATCCCTTCCCCACCCCTACACTCTAGGCTCTCGCATATCCCTCAAACCTACATAAAGAGGAATTTATTGAAAAGAAAAATCCAGCATGATGAGGAAAAATTATTTACCTTAAAATAAGTTTCCGGAAGAAAGAGCTTTAACTTGATGAATTTATATAACCTAAGCACAACAAAGAAACAAGTTAAAAATGGCCGTAAAAACATCAAAATAGCGGGGTGCAAAAGTTAAAATTCGTATAATATCACATCGAATGATAACAATTCGATGCTGATCGCATCGAATCGTTATAATTCGATGCGGATCGCATCAAATGACGCCAATTCGATGCGTCTCACCTGAGAAGCGGAGTGCGTGGGCAGCAGAATGAACTCCTCACGCCAACCCTGCCCTTATATAGGGAGTGAAAATCCCACCAGGCCCATTTCAGAGAGCGCATCGAACAAGCGCATCGAACGTCCATCGTTCGATGCGATCTAATTAGCGCATCGAACCACTCCGGTTCGATTCGATAACTTAATGTTCATAGAACTATTGTGAACCGCTCCAGAGTAACATATGATTAGGAATATCCCAAATCATAGAAAACATTTGGTAATGTACATAAAATTTTTATTAAAGTCGTACGGCGCAGACCGTTCAAAGCAATTCTAAGAGTATTCTTTAAGTTTGGAAGACGTTCTCCACATTGATATCGTCTCCCAAACTGGGGGGGGGGGGACTATATGATGGTTGTGATTTAAGTTTGGCCTAATACTTTGTTACTGGGCCGGCCCATAAGCGCATCGAATCAACATGATTCGATGTGCCTTTCCGTAATCGAATCAACATGATTCGATGCGCCTTTCCGTATTGGTGTGTGGGATCCACGAAACGACTGCTATAAATAGCCCGTCCCCTTGTAACCCGTGCACGTTTTTGAGAGGATAATCGCTTCAGTACAATCAGCATCGAATCACTATTCATTCGAGACGCATCGGATCGAACAGTCCATATTCGACACGTGATCAAACAGTGTTGGCTCCATTCGATACGATAAATTACGCATCGAATTCGATACCCGTAGACCCGCATCGAATTCGATACCCTTAAGCAAGCATCGAATCCTTGTCAGTCATATCGCATCGAGCAGAGGCATTCGACACGTCAGCATCGAACACTGAGAATTCGATACGCTACAGTAATCTTATAATTAGTTTAATTAACCTAGTAAACTTGTAATAAGTGTTCCGTACCAAGCTAGTCCGATAATAAAGTTGGATATCATTATTTTAGTTATTTATATCTCATTTGTATTATTTTATCGTGTTCTATTACCGTGATAAAATAAGACCAAAATACATCGGTAGTTATAAAAAAAAAACCAATAAACATCGGACATCGAAGAAAACATTTAGATACAGTTAAGCGAATTGTTATCCGATGAGTTCTCTAATGATTCCTCGAACGAACGAATATAAACAAACATCGTACTGGTGAAGTATTTGTTCCTGATATGAAATGCACCTCGTGCCACGTATCAAAACTTCAGCCTCATTCTGTTGCCTTGAATAATCTACTAGAGCGAAAGTTTAAATAGTGTTGCACCAGTAAGATTCCATTTGGGAAATACTTACTTACACGGACCAGGTCTATAGACAAAAGCTATAGACCTTCTGGTCAGCAATTTTTCACCTCATCTTCTTAGACAAAATAAATAAAAAGTCCTTCACTTGTATTGCTCCAAATCCCACCATTGTCACTGTTCATCTATTAACTATTCATTTATAAAAACAAAATCTGTCAAACAACTAACTAAAAGCAATTTATGAAAAGGAATATCTTAATTTTCCTATAATAAGAAGTAAATATCTAAGAAGAAGTGATCCATCTCTGTGCAAGCAAACGCAGGAGGGTGAAAATTGTGACGGGCAATTTAGCTTCTGATATTTACCTTTACGATTTTGGTTTGAAGAAAGTTGAAAGTCAATAGTGTTTTCTTAAAATACTTTAAACGGTTTCTGAATTTGTGTCTGGAATATATATATATATATATATATATATATATATATATATATATATATATCAATCGCAAATAGACCTAGCCCAACACAAGGTACCAATACTAAAATTAACTCTTTAATAGTCCAATTCTAAATAAGGTGTTCAAAACTTTTATCTCCTACCAATGTGGGTTACTACATTGTTCACAACTAAAATATACAACAATCCCCCACTAGTCGTGAAAAATTATTTCTGCCTAACGAATGATACACGTACGAGAAGGTATCTTTCGGTTGGACCTTCAATTAGTGTAAATACTTTAAAGTTCTAACGATTTTTATGTGTCCGTAGATTGAACTTCAACTCCTAGTGTTAGTACCGAAAATATCACACATATGTTAAACACTTTAGTGTCTCATATATATGGACATGTGCTAATCTCATATGTCTGTGAACATTTATAAGAAAAAACACATTTTCCTTATCGAAGTCGCACCACTTCTATGTTCACATAGGTAGAGTTCCTGCTTTTGTCTCAGTTGCTAAAGACAATTTGGTAACTCCATTAAGAGCAACTACTCATCCTACTTTTATTGCCAACTGATGACACTATTTATTTATAGTGCTCTCAAGCACATGTCAATGACTTGTTTATACTCAATGAATTTTAGAATGAGAAGTTTACTGATTTAAAGTTGAGTTACCATACTTGGTGCTTAAATACTCTATTGCATCGAATTTATGTTTATCAGAATTTAATCGGTGGATCGTACATTGGAAACTCAAACTCAATTGAGCAGGAGTGTGATAGTTAAGTTCTTCATGTCCATTATCTTCTTTCAAATAAAACACAGATGATCCCACTAGCTAGGTACGTGCCGACAAAAGAGAGACAAATTAAACCTTGACCAATGACATCCAGAATCTGAATGAACCATAATGCTATCTTGATCCTTTTGCAATAACCAATAAACATCGGATATCGAAGAAAACATTTACATATAGTTAAGCAAATTGTTATCCGATGAGTTCTCTAATGATTCCTCGAACGAATGAATATAAACTAACATCGTACTGGTAAAGTATGTGTTCCTGATATGAAATGCACCTCGTGCCACGTACCTCAGCCTTATTCTCTCATTTGTCTGTTGCCTTGAATAAATCTACTAGAGCGAAAGTTTAAATAGTGTTGCACCAGTAAAATTACATTTGGGAAATACTTACACGGACCAGGTCTATAGACAAAAGCTATAGACCTTGTGGTCAGCAATTTTTCACCTCATCGTCTTAGACAAAATAAATAAAAAGTCCTTCAATTGTATTGCTCCAAAGCCCACCATTGTCACTGTTCATCTATTAACTATTCATTTATAAAAACAAAATCTGTCAAACAACTAACTGAAAGCAATTTATGAAAAAAAATATCTTAATTTTCCTATAATAAGAAGTAAATATCTAAGAAGAAGTGATCCATCTCTGTGCAAGCAAACGCAGGAGGGTGAAAATTGTGACGAGCAATTTAGCTTCTGATATTTACCTTTACGATTTTGGTTTGAAGAAAGTTGAAAGTCAATAGCGTTTTCTTAAAATACATATTTTGTTCAATATCTTAATTCTTGTAGGAGTTCACAACAATATTTAAGTTTAAAACTATTTTTTCTAAGTTTGAATTAATATGTTTGTCTGGATTCTAACAACGGTGATTGAGCTCAATTAATCACGTAGTATCCATGAAAATCCAGTAATCAAGAACAATAACCCCAACCTCTCCATAGCCGTGCAGAAGAATTTACGGAATTGTTAATGTAAACAATATGGACGTAAAGGAGTAATTGTAATACAACCCCAAATCAATAACCCCCCATGATTACTATATTTTTCACAAACAGAACAAGAATTTTCAACAAATAGATATGAGTTTGGAGCTTTGTATTGATTTCTTTGAAGCAACAGTCGTAGGTGAAGGAATTTCTTTGTATTGATTTCTTTGTATTGATTTCTTTGCAAATTCGCCATCAACGGCACTGTCGTAGGTGAAGGAATTTAGGTCGATTGAAATAATAATAACTGCCAAAACATGGAATTTCTAGTTTATGTTGATTGTTGGGTCTTTTTTGTTGGAGAAGAAGAACATGGGTACCGGGTTAGTGTGGTTTAGAATTAAATCTATTTTCAATTATTTTATTAAAGAGATGAGTTGGCAAAATAATGACCAACAAGGTCTCTAGTATTTTTCGTAAGATTTGTGCAATGAAGACAAAATTCTGAGTCAGTACTTATTAGTAATAATAATATAAATGAGAAAGTATATAGACTTGCGGCCACAACACGCAAATTAAGTGAAAACATTCAATTAGGGACGTGCAGGAAAATCGGATCGAACGAATAAGTTGAAAATCGATTGAATGATCCAATTCAAAAAACGAATCGAATATTTGATCCAGCTTTTGATTTTTGCCTTAAGATCGAAACCCTCTTCGATTTGATCCCCGATGTCAGGGGTTAAAAATCGGATCGAATCGAATACTCATCTTATTTCTTAAAACTAAATAAATATATAATATTATACTGAATTAAAGTTATAAAATAATAAATTATATATAATGCTAATGAAATACTACTAATTAACTTAATATATCAATTAAAGTATTAACACTTCACATGTTTTCTTTTCTCAAAAATCACTAATGCATGTGAATTTGTTATAAATTATCATTGTATTCATGTTTATTCAAGGTTTCTTTAATTTTAGATGGAAAATAAAAGTCATATCATATTTGTTCCTTAATATTAAAATAAGTTGGGAAAAAGGAAAAAAAAAAGATCGAAATCGAATCAAGTCAGATCGAAATGGAATGATTTTGGATCGAGTCGAGCCGTTTTAAATTGATTTAATTTTGATCTTTGTTTTTCCACGATCGAAATCTAATACTAGTCTCCATTCAATCCGATTCGAATTGATCTGATCCAAATGCACAACCCTATAATTAATAGAAGAAGAACTGAAACAAGCATGCGAAAATTGGCTTAGATTCGTTCTGTCAACCTAATATTGGCATTTTAGTGAGTTTGAAGTAGCTGGAAGACTACTGATATACCATAATTTGATAATGATATGTGGCACGCTTTGTAAAAGCCATTGTAGCATGAGTTAGCGGATGAGTGTTTAAATGTTTAGGAGGACAATAAGCAAACCTTGTACAACTCACTACTATTTTCCAAACATAATTAGGCAATGAGCCATATGCCGCTGGAAAGCCTCCGATGTTAGTTTCCAACAGAAATCGCAAATCGCTATTTTAACATTAAGAAGTTACTACTTAAACTCTAGAACCGCACAAGGCTAACTCAAAAGTCAACATAGTCTCAAGATAAGACTTTCGAAAAATAGAGCTGATTCGAATTCGAGACTATTTAGAGACACTTCGAGACATAAAGTTGATTCGATAATAGATGAGAGACATATAGTTGTTTTGACTTTTGAGACCTCATGCTCATCGAGACTAATAAGAGACCTAGAGTTGTTTTGAGACATAGAGCTCATTTCGAGACTATCTAGAGATATAGGATTGTTTCATGTTAGAGATAGGTTTTGACACACCACCCATTCGACACGGGTATGATTTATAGAATCAAGGCGATTAAGTGGTTTAATTAATGAGTTTAAATAACTTTATAACTTCTAACCTCAACTCATAACGGTACATCATTTTTCACTTATGCCAGACTAGAGCTCTCACCTATATATATTGAGTCTAAGGGGAAATTTGAGACATAGGGTTGCTCAAGATGCGTCTAGAGACAAATAGCTTCTAGTCAAGCTAATTTGACACAAAAAATGTTGGATAACTATAATTCGACATACTTCTGGATGCTTAATTTGATACAAGTCTGAACTAGCTTCCTTAAGCTTGCTTGTCATCTCATAATTATTGCCTACTGACTTGAGCATTAGAGTGTCTTAATCGGATCACCCAAAGCCTAGTTCGTATGTGTTCTTGGACCACACGTATGGTTCAAACAAAAATTAAGAATTAGAATCAACGATAACCATGTTATTGTTTATATAATTTAATTGAGTTCACACAAACTCTTTCGTCAGGAATTGTTAATCAACGACTGCCGCACTATATTTATGGAAATCAGTAATCAGAGGCAGAAACATTACTCTCTCCCTCCTCCTTAGGTTTCGAGTTATGAACAGTGATGTAGTGTGTTATGAGGTAGAGGGAGGAGAAGCTTTAAACATTTATATAGAGATAACAGAGTCATAATTTCACTAATTAAAACTCTTCGTCAACTATGCCTTTTGGGTTCTAGATCTTTCGTATGTCTGACTCTTTGGTTCATGGATCATATCTTACATTCTAAGACTTGGCCTACGAGAGAAAAAAAATTATAATTACATTTGCATAACAAATTACAAACAAGAGTTGTGGTGGTCCTATGTCATCATATTTCGCAAACTTCCTTCCACGTACCACAGGTAAGCTATCTAATCCACAAGGCCTATAGTTGAAAGCATACATGGAGTCAATTCCTTTTAATAGTCATATAGCTACCATAATAATATTGTACGCTAACCATAAATGACAAGAACGATAGTAATTTTTAATAACATCAAGTTAAGATCATTATGTAATTGCAATCAAGACAAACATGCATTGAAAGAATCAAATTCATACTTGTTTCCGGCACTACATATTTCTAAATTTCTTCAACGCCATTTAGACTTTACCTTCAAATGCATTTCACTTTAATAAAATATTGTTCTTTACAAGTAAGAATGTTGCATCATGTCAATTATCGACGACTAGGCAACGATGATAACAGGTCCAAGCCCTTATAAAACTATGCAACTAAAACTCATAAAGATGTCATCGAAACATGCAACTAATCAGATTTCATAATGAATAGCGCTACGATAGTTTCTTTTCGACATTTTATATTACTCCCTAAAGGAACAATTAGCCAAATGTGAACTTTCAAAGTTTTTACATCCAACATAATTGAAACTAAATATCCACTGAACTCATAATGGTTAGCTCTTTTATATGTGAACATATAATTATTCGTTTCTTGAAACAGTCAATTCTAGGAAAAACAATAATAATGAGTACACATACCAACCAAGCATAAAAATGTATGCTCAGGCAAGCGTAAGCACACACAACTCCCACTATCAGAATACTTATATGTTACGTGAAATGTCTCAATATGTGGTACGCGAAATGTCTCAATATGTGGTATGATGGTCAATCCAACTCGATGGAATAAATTTTACAAGGAACAAGCACATACAGAAAAAAAAGGGCAGCTCGTTGCACGAAAGCATCCCTGCAATGCGAGGGTCCGAGGAAGGGTCACACTGCAAGGGTGTATAAGGTGCAAGTCTTCCCCTGTTAAATTTGACAAGAGGCCGCTCCCAAGACTTGAACCGGTGACCTCTCAGTCACACAACAACATCTTTACCGGTGCACCAAAACTCCCCTCCAAACAGGCACACACGAGCTAAAGATAAAAGATCTGACTACAAACGGTAACGCATAAGTGGCTTTATCCATAATGATAAACGGTAACGCATAAGTGGCTTTATCAGACTACAAACGGTAACGCATCATGTCAATTATCGACTACTAGGCAATGATGATAACAGGTCCAAGCCCTTATAAAACTATGCAACTAAAACTCATAAAGATGTCATCGAAACATGCAACTAATCAGATTTCATAATAAATAACGCTACGATAGTTTCTTTTAGACATTTTATATTACTCCCTAAAGGAACAATTAGCCAAATGTGAATTTTCAAAGTTTTTACATCCAACATAATTGAAACTAAATATCCACTGAACTCATAATGGTTAGCTCTTTTATATGTGAACATATAATTCTTCGTATCTTAAAACAGTCAATTCTAGGAAAAACAATAATAATGAGTAAACATACCAACTAAACATAAAAATGTTTGTTCAGGCAAGCGCAAGCACACACATCTCCCACTATCAGAATACTTATATGTTACGTGAAATGTCTCAATATGTGCTATGATGGTCAATCCAACTCGATGGAATAAATCTTACAAGAAACAGGCACACACGAGCTAAAGATAAAAGATTAGACTACAAACGGTAACGCATAAGTGGCTTTATCCATAATGTATACCAAGCAAAAACAAGATTCCTTTTGATTAATTCTTATGCTTTATCACTACAAGATTTGAGGGTTTTCGCGACCCCCCCTGGTGATGACCGCTGGGCGGTCCCCAGAGTTTTGGTGACCGCCCGGAGCAACGGAGACTGATGGGCGGTCCCCGTCCCACAAAGGGGACCGTTGGGCGGTCCCCAGCCCAAAATGGGGACCGCCCAGTGGTCCCCGACCCAATAACGGGTTTCAGGGACCGCCGGACAGTTCCTAAAAGTCGTTTTAGGATCGTCAGACGGTCCCTAATAATATTCATGCCGTTTTTTTTTTTTTTGATTTTATGGAACAATTAAGGTGTTGCGTTGTTTGTTTAGTTGAAAATTATCCTAATAATAGTTAAGAGAACAAAATTACAAGGATTTCAAACAAATTCAAACAACATATTACGATTAAGTGTACGTATAACGTAGAATAGGTTCAACGTTAAAAACTCTTTTAATCTCATTCAATCTACTATTAAATTAGTAGTTTTATGATCATTTGTTACTTCAATTGACATGTTATAATGAGCTTTGTTGCTAAAAATCAAAAACACATAGAGATCGTTCCATAAAATAATAAAAAAAGAGTATAAATATTGGCGGTCCATAAAACGGGTTTCAGGGACCGCCTGGAAGTCCCTAATAATATTCATACCTTTTTTTTATGGAACAATTAAGGTGTCACGTTGTTTGTTTAGTTGATAATTATCTTAATAATAGTTAAGAGAACAAAATTACAAGGTTTCATACAAATTCAAACAACATATGATGATTAAGTGTACGTATAACGTAGAATAGGTTCAACGTTAAAAACTCTCTCAATCTCATTCAATCTACTATTAAATAACTAAATTAGTATTTTTCTGATCATTTGTTACTTCAATTGACATGTTATAATGAGTTTTGTTGCTAAAAATAAAAAACACATGGAGATCGTTCCATAAAAAAATACTATGAATATTATTAGGGACCGTCGGGCAGTCCCTAAAAGTCATTTTAGGGACCGTCATACCTCTTTTTTTGACTTTATGAAATAATTAAGGTGCCGCGTTGTTTGTTTAGTTGATAATTATCCTAATAATAGTCAAGAGAACAAAATTACAAGGATTTCAAATAAATTGAAACAACATATGATGATTAAGTGTACGTATAATGTCGAATAGGTTCAACATTAAAAACTTTGTTAATCTCATTCAATCTACTATTAAATTAGTAGTTTTATGATCATTTGTTACTTCAATTGACATTTTATAATGAGTTTTGTTGCTAAAAATCAAAAACGCATGGAGATCGTTCCATAAAATAATAATAAAAAAAGAGTATGAATATTGGCAGTCGATAAAACGGGTTTCAAGGACCGCCGGGCAGTCTCTAAAAGTCATTTAGGGACCGCCTGGCATTCACTAATAATATTCATACCTCATTTTTTTTTATGGAACAATTAAGGTGCCGCGCTGTTTGTTTAGTTGATAATTATCCTAATAATAGTTAAGAGAACAAAATTACAAGGTTTCATACAAATTCAAACAACATATGATGATTAAGTGTACGTATAACGTAGAATAGGTTCAACGTTAAAAACTCTCTCAATCTCATTCAATCTACTATTAAGTAACTAAATTATTAGTTTTCTGATCATTTGTTACTTCAATTGACATGTTATAATGAGTTTTGTTGCTAAAAATCAAAAACGCATGGAGATCGTTCCATAAAAAAAACTATGAATATTATTAGGGACCGTCGGGCAGTCCCTAAAAGTCATTTTAGGGACCGTCATCCCTCTTTTTTTTGACTTTATGAAACAATTAAGGTGTCGCGTTGTTTGTTTAGTTGATAATTATCCTAATAATAGTTAATAGAACAAAATTACAAGGTTTCATACAAATTCAAACAACATATGATGACTAAGTGTACATATAACGTAGAATAGTTTCAACGTTAAAAACTCTCTCAATCTCATTCAATCTACTATTAAATAACTAAATTAGTAGTTTTATGATCATTTGTTACTTCAATTGACATGTTATAATGAGTTTTGTTGCTAAAAACTAAAAACACATGGAGATCGTTACATAAAAAAAAGTATGAATATTATTAGGAACCGTCGGGCAGTCCCTAAAAGTTGTTTTAGGGACCGTCTGGCGGTCTCTAATAATATTCATACCTCTTTTTTTTTTACTTTATGAAATAATTAAGGTGCCGCGTTGTTTGTTTAGTTGATAATTATCATAATAATAGTTAAGAGAACAAAATCACAAGGTTTCATGCAAATTGAAACAACATATGATGATTAAGTATACGTATTACGTATAATAGGTTCAACGTTAAAAACTCTCTCAATCTCATTCAATCTACTATTAAATATCTAAATTAGTGATTTTATGATCATTTGTTACTTCAATTGACATGTTATAATGAGTTTTGTTGAAAAAAAATAAAGAACACATGGAGATCGTTCCATCAAATAAAAAAAATACGTATGAATATTATTAGGGACCACCTGGGAGTCCCTAAAACTGGTTTCGGGGACCGCCAGTATTCATACCTCTTTTTTTTTTTTGATTTTATGGTTGGCAAGTTGTGTTATAAGAGTAGTTGTTAAAAACGTTTTTAGGGAAAGAAAAAAATGTTTTAGGGCAAAAAAAATGTTTCATTGACTGTATTCAACAACTTATTGAGTGTACCGCCACGTAGGCATTTCGACTCGAATAAGCGATTTTGAGTATTTTTGATAGAAAATGTAAGAGATAGTGGGCATAAAAACTAGGCCCGAACCAACATGGGCATTGACGTTTCAAAAAATAAGTTGGGGGGCAGAAATAATAATTCGTCCTAACACTAAACACAAAAACTCGAACACTGAAAAGTCTGCAAATATTTTATATATCTTTGTATTTTGCATTTATTCACATATTAATTTAATTCCACGATTATAGTTGTTTATGAGTCTTCCAGGTTTAATATCATCATGAGGTGAATCGAATGTTTCCATATTCGAACTTTCCTAAATTGGCATAACGCGTTTTGAATTGAAGAAAGAAAGATCAATCCAAGAAGAATGCTACAATTAGGAAAGAAGATTCTATGAAGATACTTTTCAAGGATGAAGTCTACATTAAAGAAGGGGTCTTTCTTAATAAGGATTTGTTGTGGTTAAGAAAACCTTCTCTTAATAGAAGACCAAGACCGAAGAAGGACTCATAGTTGTACAAGGAAGATTGAAGGCATTCAAGAACGTGTACAACATGCCTTAGAGATCAAGATCTATGCATCTACATAAAGGCATGAACTACATCAAGACAAATAACAAGACACGAGAGCTAAATAATCCGAGAGATTGGATCTATAGTTATCGAGTAATTTGTTTTGCTTTTCCAAAATTTTAGTTTAGCAAATTAAGTCTAATTCTTGTTAGAATTAACGAGCTATTCTTTGTTTGTTTGGTTAAGTTTGAAAAATTCGAGAGTGGGGAGCTTGAGAGTTGTGAGAACATACTTTTGTAAGATCGTTATTAACAAAGTAATTATTTTTTCTAAGACTCAGAAGAATATATTTATATAATCTTTTTCAAAATTACTTCTTGTGTTTGTTTATTTTTTCTGGTGCAATATTATGTGACCAAGAGAGTGTTAAGATAACATTAGTTAGTCATCGTATCAGGTTCCGATCCTACAATTTCAATTTTAATGCATAAATAAAAGATATTCTTTGATACCATATGTAAGCAATTATTTATAGGAAAGCATGTTTGATAGTAAGGATCAACAATAAATATGCTAATTGCTTGTATAACTTAATTTAGTTCGGACAAATCATCGTCAGGAATCGTTTATCAGCATGAGATGCACTGTCTTTATGAAGATTTGTAATCAGTGGCAAAAACATTGATTTCTCCCTCCTCCACAGATTTTGAGATAGCAGTTAGACGACTTTATTTGGTGCCAAAGACCAATTACTAGTTAACCGACTCTTGGTCGACATAAGGAAGACAGATCATGTAGTTCAAGATGTTGGTCTATCATAGAGAATCACATAGATAAGCCCTTTATTTCTTCAAGTTGCTCTCCATTTCTAAATTCATAGCCTTCTTGTCTTAAAGCCAGAAGCCGAAGGCATAGACAACAAAACAAGGTCGGTTTTTGTGTGGAGGAGGAACCACACAAACTTATTCAGTATGTAGAGGGGGGACTAGTTTTCTACATTTATAAAGGCATAACACATTCATAATTTTCCCCAACTAAGACTCTTCATCTACTAGGCCGTTTGTCTTGTAGACCTCTCGAATGTGCGACTCTTTGGTTCATAGGTAATATCTTACATATTATATATATATATATATATATATATATATATATATTATAGATATCACTTTTGGTAATTCAAGTGGACATGAACCCTCTTTTTGGATTAATAAAGGAAAATCCCTCTTAATATTTTTATAAACATAGAGCATTTTATAACAAGGAAGAAGAGATGTCATGAAGAGATGGTATGTTCATAGACTCTGGCGTATGGAGGTACATACAAAAGAAATTTTGCTATGCATGGGGAACTCTTCATGGAATGAGAAGCACAAATCAATCACAACACAAACATTAAAACAAGAATTAATCTTGTGACGAATAGAGATAGAGAAGATTGCATAATCTCAAGCAAAAGTGAACTTGAATGAATAACAGATGAAGGCAAGTTGTTGAGCACTTGAGCTACAATGCCAATGTAATAAACACAATCGTCAATGACATCCAACCAAAATAGGTCAAATTTATCTCACATGTAAAACTACTTGAGAAGCATGGCAAGTCATTAAAACTGCATAAGAATTCATCGAGTAGGGACAATGAAATTACGCATTCTCGCAGGAAATATGAAGATCCCAAAATGAGGGATGTGGAAAACATTGACTTTAGTGCCAAGTCATATAGTAATTATTAACCAAGAAAGGACTCTTGGACTTGGAGAATAATACACTTAGTCTAAAATGGTCAAAAAAAACCCTCGTATGATATCTTAATAAGTTCATATGCAAGATGGAAGCAATTAAAGATTTCAAAAATATGGGATAACGTGGTCATTGAAGAATTTGTCACATCTCTCACATCATTTATAAAATTTTTGGATCGGGACTTGATACTCTTCTTCCAATGAAATTTTTGGATCGGGACTTGATACTCTTCTTCCAATGTTACGATAACACAGGATTCTCGATGTTAACTTAACATCTGTAACATTAGTTAACGCTAACACCAATCTACTTGATATAGAATATAATGCAGCGAAAAAGTAAAAAACACAAGTAGATGTAATTTTAAGAGTATTATATATAAGTATAATCTTTCGAGCTTTAGGTGAAATAACCACTATCTAAATAATAATTTTAACAAAAGTATGATCTCAAACTCTTAAGCTCCTCACTCTCGAATTGTTCAAACAAATCAACCAAGCAACTAAGGATGTGACTCCTCAAAAGTAAAGATCCTTAACTCTAAAACCTTAGACTTAATTTTCAAAACAAAAAGCTTGGAAAAACAAGACAAAGACACTCGACTCTAATAATTTCCTCACGGGATATTTTTTCTCTTGTCTCTGTGTCTTTTTCTTGATGCCAACATGTCTATTTATAATGTAGTCTTCCTTGATGTCCAAGACATGTTTTGCACATTTTTAGAATGCTTCAGATCTCCTTGTATGACTCTAATTTCGTTCATGAGCAAGTCTTTTTCAATAAGAAAATGTTTCCTTGTCTAACTAGAAGTTTTCAATGGAAATGTTTCCTTCTTTGACTTGAAGTCTTCTAAGGAAATAATATTTTTCCATCTTGTAGTCTTCTATGGAAAGTATCATTCAGCATCTTATAGCTTTATATGGAAAGAATTCTATTGCATGTCATCTTTTTTCCTTCTTGGAATTCACACGCCTTGATCTTTCCACTACATTGCACACATATTTTCTTCTTTAATTATGGAAAATTCTTCTTTGGAAACTTGACTTTGAATGGGAACTTCTCTTTAAGGAAATAGATCCATCCTTAAAGTCTCTTGACTTGGAGCACATAAAAATACTAACTATAGATGATTGTTCTAACGAGCTTTGTAATTTGAACAAAAATATAAATTTACAGTTTAATCAATAAACTTTTGGAAATAGCATTTTTGATCCCCAAACGTTTGAGAAAATTGCATTTTAGTCCTTGAACAAAAACTAACCATTTTTTTATTATCTTATATGCTTCAAATATCTTTAAAAAATATATTTTACATGTACATATTGATCTTGGAGTTTTTTTACCTAGAAAAACTTACATCAGTAAATATGTGTAAAAATATCTATTTATTCATATTTTTATTATTATACACAACAAGAATAATATCACATCATAGGTGAATGGTTTTGAAATCAGCCACATCACCCTTATGACAATTAAAATCCGATTTTGGTGATTAGTTGTTAAAGAAAGTAAGGTGGGACCTTAGTTAAATTGTTTTAACATGTACAAGTAAATAAATATGTATTTATATGTATTTTGTTTGAATTAGACATATCATATTTTAAGTTATGGAAGAAAAATCAGCCACATCTCCCTATTATCAGATTAGAGTCTTCATTAGTTGGCCAAGGATAAAGAAATTAAAGTGGGACCTTAATCAAAAGTATTTTAATTTGATTTTTTGGCTATAAATAGTAGGCTTTCTTCCAAGAATTTTCACATCAAAAATCATTTCGGTTTTTTCTTCTTTATTCCTATGAATCTCTAAGTTAGTAATTCTACTTTCAGGAAAATTTCATCACAATTTCTTATTTCATCATTTTCTACCCGGAAATACCCCAAAACTTTTATTGCGCAGAAATTACCCATTCGGCCCTGCACATTAGAAAAATCATAATTAATTGTAGAAAAATCCTTTTTGATCAAGGACAATGGCTAAATACTCCTCATGATGTCCTATAACTTTTATATGAAGAAATATTTTTCAAATAATGTGATTTAGAAGGTCAAAATTCCGAAACCGTAAACTGCTCTCTGAAAATCCAAAAATAGGTTCTTTATTTTGAAGAATTATTTAGCATAGCAAACCTTTGTATATTCCTTACCATTTAGGTACACATGTTCCTAGCGATGTTATGGATCAGTTGCCATAAAAATATTTGAAAACAAAGTTCATTTGGATATCCGATCAAAGGTAAACTCGAAACTACGACGATTTTCAGCTTATTTTACATACTTTAAGTTCCTTGTTTATGATTGAAAATAATCATCTTAATTCCATGATTAATCACTCACACGTGACTATTATAAGATATATCAATCATTAGAATCACTTTAATATGATTTTTATTCACGAATTAATACTTTTGATATTTTTCAATCGTATATAAATAGTATATTTATCATGTTTAACATATCCTTATATAAGTTTAATAAGATTATCATATGTACTTTTGAGGTCTAATCCTCTTATATGATTATGTATCATAACTTAAATATTCTTTGATCATTTACCTTGATTAGGTTTACATATTGATATTTTTATAAGTTATAAATACAATGTTATGTAATTTAAGATAATCTTGAAACAAAATAATATTAACTAAGTTATACAAATTACTGGATTGCTTCATAAAGGAATTGTTTGATGCCATGATTCCTGGAATTTTGGATGTACTAGAGACTTAAAGAACGATGTTCCATAAATCAGTTAAGTAATATGAAAGTGAAAGTATTTTGTCAATGTTAGATCAACATTGTAACTGCAATCTTAGGATAACATTGAACACATAAAAACTGCACATTCGAGGTTTATTGCTATAATTGTGTTTTGCTTTTATTCACTTACTAAATTAGTTTCACAAGTTGTAGTTGGTATTTGTATGTGCTCCAGGTCAAGAGACTTCAAGGAAGGATCTATTTCCTTAAAGAGAAGTTGCCATTCAAAGAGAGTTTGCATAGAAGAACTTTTCGTAATTAAATAAGGAAAGATGTGTGCGGTGCAATGGAAAGATCAAGGCGTATGAATTACAAGAAGAAAAGAAGATTACATGCAGTAGGATTCTTTCCATATAAGACTACAAGATGAAGATTCTTTCCTTAGAAGACTTCAAGTTAAAGAAGGAAACATTTCTGTTGAAGATTTCTAGTCAAAGAAGTAAACCTTTCCATTGAAGACTTCAAGTTGGACAAGGAAAACTTTCCCTATTGAAGGACACTTGCCATGAACGAAATTAGAGTCATACAAGGAGATCTAATAGCAATGAAAAACGTGCACAACATGTGTTGGACATCAAGAAATACTACACTATAAATAGGCATGTTGGGCATCAAGAAAAAGACACGAAGACAAGAGCGAAAATATCCCGTGAGGAAATTATTATAGTTGAGTGTCTTTGTCTTGCTTTTGCAAAGTTTGTGAGTTGTTAGATTAGGTTTAGAATTAAGAAAGCAATTCTTGTCTGCTTTGTTGAGTTCGATCAATTCGAGAGTGAGGAGCTTGAGAGTTGTGAGAAACATATTTTGATAAACGCTTGTGATATTTCACCTACGGCTAGGAAGATCATATTAATATATTATCTTCTTAAAATTACATCTACTTGTGTTCTTTATTTATCAGTTGCATTATATTTTCTGTCAAATAGATTTGTGCTAACGATTAACTGTTGTTAAACGGATGTTAAGGTAACATCGAGAGTCCAACATCAGCTTAACATAGGAAGAGCTGATCAATGTTAGACTAATATCAAGGTTAACACTGTGCGACAAGTATCAAGTCCCGATCCAACAATTTCAATTGGTACCAGAGCCAAGCACGGACTTCACTGGTGTTTGGATTTGATATTAAATGATGGACAACTGGAATCCGAACAACAACAAATTGCTTGTCTTGGATGGATCCAACTATTCTTATTGGAAGGTCAGAATTCGTGCACTCATTAAACCATTCGGTTGGCGAGCTTGGAAGTCAGTGATCGAAGAGTATGCAGTCCCTATGTGTGCTCCAGATGAAGTCATGACACTGTTCCTAAGCCAAAATCGGAGTGGACTCAAACTGAGCTAAGTAACGCTTTCTTCAATGAAAAAACCCTAAATACCATATTTAGTTTGGTTGATTGTCACATGTTTAAGTTAGTTAAAAATTGTTCAACTGCAAAGCATGTTTGGGATATCTTACAAATCATTGTGAAGGTGATGTATGCACTAAAAAGACTAAGCTATGCATGTTTTTGAGAAATTTTGATAATTTAACAATGGGGGAAGACGAAAGTATTACTGCTTATTTTGAGAAACTCATGGATCTTGCTAATAAAATTCAAGACTTAGGTGAGTCCATGTCTACTAAGAAATTGGCGTACAAAGTTGTGAGAACTCCTTCTAAGAAATTTGAAGTGATTGTTATGCAAGAAGCTAGGAATATGAACACTTTAGGCTTTTATACTCTACTTTGCACTCTGAAAGAATTTGAGATAAATCTTGAAAAAGTAGACGATGAAGAAGAAATTCAAGCTTATAATGAAACTGTGTTTGAAACGTTTAATAAGCTTAGTCTAATTGATAAAAATATTCTTGCTGATTTAAAGAAAGATTTCTCAAAAAAGATGGCCAAATATTCTTGTAAACTTACTCCTCGTAATGATACACATCTCAAACAAATTCAATGCTATGAATGTAAAGGTGGCCATTTTTCTTATGAATGTGGTAACAACCTTAGAACAAAAGAGAATTCTAACTGGGTTTGTGTAGATGATAATGATGAGACTGGTTTTGAAGAATATGGTGATGGACAGGTGCCAACGATTGAAGAAACTCAAACAACAGTGTGTACAAAGGTGGACAGACCCGCTAGCGTCAAGGCTTAGTGTCCTGCCAACATCCAGACAGCTCGATGTTATGTTAACATCTAGAAGACAACACTAGTACATAAGATTTGTGTTGACAATTGGGATGAAACCATTTTTTTTGACAACTCTGAATGTTTGATTTCTGATAATGATGAGTTTGATGATGATTCTGATTTTGAGTATTTGCATGATTCTACAGGTTTGGAAGATGATAGTGTCCTTGAAGGTAAATTTACTCAATGAGAAGGACAAGTTGAGTAGAATTGTGAAGGCTATGAAAGATAATAAAAGCTTGAAGGCTACAATTACTCAACTTGAGGTTAGTTGTGATAAAAAAAAGATTTTGAAAAGGCAAAGGTACTTTCTAGAGAATCTAAGAAAATAGCTTATATTTGTCAATATTGTTTTCAATTTGGGCACTTTAAACCATATTGTTATAAATACAGAAAATCTCTTAAAAAGAAAATAGTTGAACAGAATAGGGATTCATACAATGTTGATGCTGGTGTTAAGCCAACACTAGAATTTGAACATTCTAATGTTGATACTAGTTATTCCAGTATTACCTTAACATTCAGTTCCAACATTTCTAAACAGAATAATGGGATGAGAAACACTAGACTTTGGGTGCCTACAACTTATATTGTGTGCAATATTATCTTTCCTACTATGCATACTAACTTTGCAGGTAAGTGGTACTCTGATAGTGGATGTTTGAGGCATATGACTGGATACAAATCTGACTTGATAAGATTATGCAAAATGTTAAGCCAACACTGGATAACCAATGTTGCCTTAACATTGAGAACGGATTGTATTGCCTTTAAACTGCTCAAGACACATGACTAGAAACAATGTAATTATGATTTGAAGGAGTGTGCACAACTAACTATTGGAACTTTCACCTATGAAGATGGAAGTAAAGGAGGATGATATTGGCATTTCCCGCATATTGGGCCTGGCCCAAACCAGGCCCATATTTAATCATAGCAGTGATCATTTTCGATATGATATCGGTGATGACCACCGATATGGTACTGTGGTCCCCGGATCCCGAGGTCTATAAATACGCGATACCCGAAGTAAGCAATTATTATCCCTCAGCTGCCACGCTCCATATCGAAAGAAATCACCGATCTCACTCTCGATATCGTACTCGATATCGAGATTATCCTCGTTCTCCACTGATACGTCATACCACCACACTACCGATACCATATCGAGGGTGGTCTTCGACATCACATCGAAGCTGATCACTGATGTACGCCCGATCTAATTACCGACATACCCCTGCCATCCAAGCATCGAGGCGTTAGTCCGAGGTGTTCCGGACCAAGCCTAATCGAGACAACTAGATTAGGCCTAGTTTGTTAAGATATACTCGTTGTATTTCCCTTGTACTCCATTGTAACCGACCCTTACTTATATAAACGATCTAATGTCAAACTAGTGAAGCCGTCTGTGGGAACACCAAGTCCCGGACGAGGACGTTAAGATGCTAGGAAGGAGGACCCGATCCCAATTTAACAAAGTTGTGACTAGAAACGCGAAGATTGAGGACACACCACTCCCTCAACAGCCGACTGACCAAGAACAGACAATGACCCAAGCTGAGATGGAGCTTCCTCCAGCACAGAATGCACCGCGACGTAGGCGCAGGCCCGGGAGGCCACCGCAAGCCACGAATACTCGTCCAACCATTGTCGCACCAAATACGGCGGAACCTGCTACTGAAGGCCCGACCACTGAAAACCCGACAGCGGATGTCCCAATGATCGAGGTGCCAAACGCGGATCTTCCCGGCTTAGAGGAGACGATGGCTGCAGAACAGAGCGCCGTTCCCGCCATAACCCCGGAGATGCTAGTGCAGATCAACGCTTCTGTAAAAGCAACGCTTAACACTACACTGGAGACTTTGCTTCCACGACTGGCGGAACAAAGGACAAGGTACGTTCGGGCAAGGCCCCATGAATCCAGAGCGGGTGAGAGAAGGACAAGGCAAGGATATGATGAACAGGAGGATACGGGAGACTCATTCAGAGAGATATCACCCGCTGCTTACGACAGGTTGGAGAGACGGGATCCTAGGACCCTATACTGAGAGATAGCAAGAAGGATGAAACGACTTGACCGCGAGAGAGCGGAAATAATAAGGCGAATGGAAAGCAGTCGCGACCGCGCTGAGGTTACGTATTCAAAGAATGACGACGCAGAAGTACTGTAGGTAATATCAAGGAGGATGGAACAACTAGACTGTGAGAGGGCGGAGTTGACGAAGAAGGTGACTCAGAACCATTGGAAAGGTCACAGCAGGACCCTGTTTTCGGATGAGATTGAGGCTGAGGTATTGCAAAGAGGGGACAAGATCCTAGTGATCAAGCCATACGACGGAAGAAGTGATCCTACAGATCATCTCCATCAGGTCGATAGCATTTTGAATCTACACAACTACTCAAAAAACATAAAGGCAAAGATCCTATCCACCACTTTGACGGGCGCTGCACTGGATTGGTTCACTAGGTTGGAGGTCCGATCCATAACGGACTATGAGCAACTAAGGGAAAAGTTTGAGAACCAGTTCTCTAGCCAGAAGAGAATGAAGACCAACCTGTTGCACCTCGGCGCGGTGCAGCAGAGGGAAAGGGAGAACCTCCGGGAATATATGAAGAGGTTCAATGACGAATTGTTGAAAGTGGATGAGCCACATGGGGGGCAGGTTATGATGATGCTATTCAAGGGTACGACCCACCGCAGGTTCTCCGGCAAGCTAATCAAATTGACTGAGCCCACCATAGCACAGATCAACATGCTCGCAAACAAAATGGTTTACAAGGACGAGATGATTGCAACGCGTCAAGGTTCATTTCCCAACAGGAATGCAGACAGAGATCGCAACAGAGAAAGTCCCCCAAGGACGTACACACCGTTGAATAGAGGCATTCTAGAAGTGATGGCCATGGCAAAGAGGAACAGATGGTTGACAGAACCCAAGCCATTGAATGAGACTCCCGGGATGAAGTCGTCGGGCAAATACTGTGCGTACCACCGACAGCCCGGACACAGGATGGAGGATTGTACGCACCTGAGGAATGAAATTGAAAGATTGATTAAAGAAGGGAAATTGATCGAGTTTGTCAGAAATGTCAAGGAAGATGCTAGGGGGAAAGACAATTCTTTATCCCCTAGAAGAGATTACTTACCCAGGAGAGGAAAGCAGAAGATGATCGAGGCACCCGAGGAGAGTAGTAGGACCATAGTGAATGCCCCGAGCAAAGGCGTCATAAACATGATCAACGGAGGAGCCTTGGGAGTCGACACGGCTCGCGGCTGAGAAACCATAACACGAAGACTCCAGGGTGGAGCCTACATTGGGTACACGAATGCAATCATGACGGAAGCGTACTTGGAGTAGGAGATCTCTTTCACCAGGAGAGACTTGGAGCAACTTAGTCCATGGGCCTTGACCGCAGGTAAACTAGATTGCCCATTGGTTATCACTATTAATGTGGATGAATATCAGGTGCATAAAGTTCTGGTGGATAGCGGAAGCTCCGCAAACCTGATATTCTCAAAAGCCTACCAGCAGATGAGGATAGCCCCAGACCGGCTAAAGCCGATATCCACCCCATTGACCGAATTCGGCGGAGCAGAGGTAGTTCACTCGGACAAGTTATATTGCCCACAATGTTTGGGAGAAGCCCACGCACCCGGGTGACGCCGATAAAATACACAATAGTCGACATCCCGTTTCCCTACCACGCCATCATTGGCCGACCGACACTCAACCAGATCAGGGCAGTGGTCTTTACTTATTACCAGAAGATTAAATTCCCGACACCTCAGAGAGTCGGCGAAATTCTAGATGACCAGGTACAAGGATGGATGTGCTATGTGAACTCGCTGAAGCACCCTAGAATTAGAAGTCACACACCAAGAATACATTCCGCGCACAGAGTGATCACCATGAGGAGCAAACAGAACAATATTTTAAAATTTCAATAGTTTTGAAATTATGCTTGAACAATTGAAACATTACCCCATCGTGGGTTAGTTTGTAAACTTAAAACAGGGAGAACTACGCTGGTCTGATTCCCCACTCAACGGGATACGTAGGCGGGTTAGGTTTACCTAGCCTTCGACCGTTATCTTTTATTTTGCCCCTTCGTGGGTCGGCCTGTAACTAAAACAGGGGGAACTACGCCGGTCTGATTCCCCGATCAACGGGATACGTAGGCGGGTTAGGTTTACCTAGCCTTCGACCGTTATCCGTCGCTACCTTTTTATTTTTGCTTTATGGAATCTCATATTTCATGCAGGGATATGTCCTAATCGGACATTACGGAAGTGCAGAGAATAGTACGAAGAATTGGGGAGTATTCCCATAGATATATGTTTAACATATCGCCCTCTTACAGGTACATAGCCCGAATGATCACACATTACTATGTCCGAAAAGGACATAGGGAATATTAAACCCTCGCTTTTTAAAAAAGAAGGGATTCAGGGGGCATTGCCCCAGATTATTCTATATTATCCATCTAAACAGGTGCAACAAGTACGAACATGTACAACATGCACGTTAGAACACAATGGAAACACCTTTTCTTGCATGAAACTGAAGTTCCCAAATTGAGGGAACATTCCGCAGATAACGTATGCGCATCATTTCGTGTTTTCATATAAGCGTTTACATCAAAAAATCTTTCTTGTCTGTGATGTTTTACAGGGCCTAACGACCCATAGAATCCACGACGACAGAGTCACCGAGGGACATAGACAAAAAAAGACAAAAGAAAAGGCTCCTACCCATGAGCGGTAACGGGTTCCCCTGTGATAACGGGCGGGCTCCTACCCATGAGCGGTACCGGGTCATCTACAAAGGAAAGGCTCCTACCCATGAGCGGTAATGGGTTCCCCTATGATAACGGACGGGCTCCTACCCATGAGCGGTAACGGGTCATCTACAAAGGAAAGGCTCTTACCCATGAGCGGTAACGGGTTCCCTTGTGATAACGGGCGGGCTCCTACCCATGAGCGGTAACGGGTCATCTACAAAGGAAAGGCTCCTACCCATGAGCGGTAATGGGTTCCCCTGTGATAACGGGCGGGCTCCTACCCATGAGCGGTAATGGGTTATCGACAAAGAAAAGGCTCCTACCCTTGAGCGGTAACAGGTTCCCCTGTGATAACGGGCGGGCTCCTACCCATGAGCGGTAACGGATCATCTACCAAGAAAAGGCTCCTACCCATGAGCGGTAACGGGCTCCCTTGTGATAACGAGCGGGCTCCTACCCATGAGCGGTAACGGGTCATCGACAAAGAAAAGGCTCCTACCCATGAGCGGTAACGGGTTCCCCTATGATAACGGGTGGGCTCCTACCCATGAGTGGTAACGGGTCACCTACAAAGAGAAGAAGATCACATGTGATAACGGGGTCGATCCTAAACATTTGAACGGTAGCGGGTTTCCTGTGATAACGGGATGGGCCCCTACCCACAAGAAGAATATCCCCTGTGATAACGGGGTCGATCCTAAACATTTGAACGGTAGTGGGTTCCCTGTGATAACGGGATGGGCCCCTACCCACAAGAAGAATATCCCATATGATAACGAGTCTGATCCTAAACATTTGAACGGTAGCGGGTTCCCTGTGATAACGGGATGGGCCCCTACCCACAAGAAGAATATCCCCGGAGATAACGGGGTCGATCCTAAACATTTGAACGGTGGCGGGTTCCCTGTGATAACGCGATGGGCCCCTACCCACAAGAAGAATATCCCCTGTGATAACGGGGTCGATCCTAAACATTTGAACGGTAGCGGGTTTTCTGTGATAACGGGATGGTTCCCTACCCACAAGAAGAATATCCCATGTAATAACGGGGTCGATCCTAAGCATTTTGAACGGTAGCGGGTTCCCTGTGATAACGGGATGAGCCCCTACCCACAAGAAGAATATCCCCTGTGATAACGGGGTCGATCCTAAACACATGAGCAGTGGCAGATTGCCCATGCTTCTACCAACACCGAGGAAATTCTAATCATTCCTTGTTGACAACAGCAGGTTAAAGAAATCTCATCAAATACGAGAACAAAATAAATGCAGGGTCAGATATCGAAATACCGCATACTCTATCATCATGACAATAAAAAATCAACAAGTTATCAGACAACAAGGCCACGAAGAGTCACAGATTATGAAGATAACAGAGAAATAAATATTCAGTTAAAGAACCACGAATGGGAGATAGTCCGGAAAGGGATAAATTCAAGTTACAATAAAGGCAGCAAACAGCTACTCCCACAGGGACCCTTCAGTCTTCTTCTCAACGACCTCGAAAAACACGTCAAGGTCGGCCGCACCCTCCTCCACCTCATCTAGTCCACCAATCGGCAGGTCGTTATGATCGTGCCTTGGGTTCAACCCACTCAATTCGAGGGAGTCCTTGAAATCGTCATTTTTTAATACTTGCCCTAAGCAAGCATGAAATGCTGCCTCCCGAACCTTCAAAACTAAGTCTCGGAAGCTCGAGCTTTCCATAAACTTCTCCGCTCCAACCCGGAGAAGATCAGGACGACGTTCCAACAAATTGAACTCTATTAAATACAGGAGGAAAAAACAGAAGCAAATATCATAAACAAGATATATACCAAGTCCAAGGGAGCTGATTTGGTAGTGGAGAGCTCCAACAAGAGACGTTCGTTAGTAGCCTTCACCGCCACCACCTCAGTCTTCAGTTTCTCCAGCTCCTTGTTGGCCGCAATATCACGCGCCTTTTCTTGGTCAATCTCAATCACTAATGTTTTGAAGTTGCCCTTCAACAAACCATACTCCTCCCGGAGCTTACGACATGTCTTCAGGGCATCCTCTTTCTTGGCCTCCAACTTTTCCAGCACCATGGGGTTGAATTCCCCCATCCTCAAGATATCAGCCTCGAACTCGGCAACAACAGTGTCAGGGTCACCCTTGGACTCGCGCATTGTCTTCACACACGAAACCGCCAGCTTTGCCATCTGCGCAATACAATCAATAACGTTATGTTAAACAGTCAGAATGAAATCAATCGAAGGCATGCTAAGATACGTACACTCTGAAACATATGAGTGTTGCGGCGTATATTCTAGGCCCGCTCGAATTCTGTAAGCACCCGCACATTTACTGGAGGAGGAAAAGCCCTCATCATTCCCCGCACAGTATCTACTTCAGGGAATTCCACTCGTTGGCGGATTTGACTGCACCCACCTTCTTGGGGCCCGAACTCGAGGACAAGTGGATATTGTGGACATGCCCGTCATGAGACCTTTTATTACCCGATACCCTAGCCGGGTCAACGGCAGGCTTCATAACCGGGATTCCAGGAAAGATAGGGGCAAAGTCCCCCAATATCGAGGGCTCATGCAGTGGCCCTTTACCCTCGTCGGTCGTACCTGAAACAGGCATTTTTCCCTTGCCGATAATAGGGTTCGGGCTTGAAGAGCCCGACCCCACGATAAAGGGCGCATCCACTAAATCACCTAAGTTGACATGGGTATTCGATCCTGAACCACCGACGTTCTCGGTCAAAGGAATGTTGGCCTCCGACTCAGAACGTGGGGCTACGTACTCACCAGAAGGAGACCTAGCATCTGGTCTCTCAGCCAACACAGTCCATTCAGGCGGATGAACACACCCTCCTGTTTCGAGGTCAACACCTCCAAGAGATTGGCGGCACCTTCCAGGCCTCCCACCACATCAAGGATGTCCTGGCTAAAGGACCCAACCGTTGCAGGAACACTTTCAAAGCATTCTTCCAGTACTACAATGCTAGGGGGAGGTTGTTCAACTCCCGATACCTCTGCCAGAACCTCACTGGCTGCATTATTCAGATCAAAGTTAGATGCAGGCCCTGTTTCAGGCGCCACTGCAACTACTGCCGTCTCAGCCAATGCAGCTTTTTGAGCATCACGGTCGGCTTGAAGTTTACGCATCAATTGTCTGAAACCCATTCTCACGGAATATCTCAAAAAATAAAATATACCTGCAGAATAATTGGAATATCAGCAGGAGAAAATAATAATAAATTAAGTACAACAGCGAGATCGAAATACACGTCGGGGAATATATCGAATATGATTACCGATATAAATACCGAGGTGGTTACGCTAACGACAGAGAAGATACAGAAAACTATGACCTTCAAAGTCTCTTACAAGCCCTACTTATAGACGGAAGCTTCAACTACATCGAAAGATACTTTCGACATCATATCGGATATGCGTTTCGACGTGATATCGACGATGAAACCCGATATCCTATGGTATTACGCAAAAAAGCCTCGAAATATAACAATTGCACCGGCGGGCCCATCGCAATTTTCTAAGTGCGACTCCCATATTTATAAGAAATTCAAATCCAAAGAAACACAGAATTCAAACGAGGACCTCAAACTATGCGTCCACTGCATTAGGGGGCCCATCGAAGTTCATCACGAAGTGCATTCCCTGTATATTTGATCTCCGTCATTTGAACTGGCGAGACGAAGGGTACAGGTAGCCCAGAAATTCAAAATTAAATTTTCGAATTCTTACCTCTAAGATAAGAATCCCTAAATTGGGGGACTACATGATATGGGCATTTCCCGCATATTGGGCCTGGCCCAAACCAGGCCCATATTTAATCATATCGGTGAACACTTTCGATATGATATCGGTGATGACCACCGATATAGTTAGGGGTGGGAGGGCCGGGTGGGGTTCCCGCGACCCGACCCGACCCGACCGGATTTTCCCCGATTCGGGGAAAATCCGACAGGGGATCCGACCCGTTGCTGCGGGAAATGTCTCCCGCAGCAACTACCGCGGATCAGATCGGGAGCCATGGCCAGAATCCGATCCGATCTGCGGCTCCCGATCCTGGGAATTTGTTGTTGGAATTCGAGCTCCGATCTTGCTCATTCACGCAGTTGGTAGCTCAGCCTTCGTCATTCCCACCACCGCCCTTCGTCATTCCCACCACCGCCCCCTCCGCCTCGTGGATCTTCGGCGAAAGAGCAGACAACACGCGTTCCCCCACTCGCCGCCATGGGCCAAACCTCCTCCACCCCCTTCCCGCCCCCCCAGCCTCCACCACCACGACCACACCTCGAGGGCATTTTTGTCAATCACCACCACGACCACACCTCCGAGATCCCCAACGAATGCTTAGCCCTAATCTTACAATCCCTCAGCTCCGGTGACCGCAAACGCTGCTACATCGTCTCCCTCCGCTGCTCCGTCGCCGTTGTTGCGGGACTCCGACGGGATCCCAAAATCCGCGGCACTCCCGCAGTTGCCGGAGTGTCGTAATCCGCGGTGCGGATCGGGAGCCGCGGCTGGCTCCCGATCACCGCCAAATCCCGAGGGCCGGATTCCCGATCTCCGCGGTAATCCGGCCCAACTCACCCCTAGATATAGTACTGTGGTCCCCGGATCCCGAGGTCTATAAATACGCGATACCCAGATCCCAAAAGAAGCAATTATTATCCCTCAGCTGACACGCTCCATATCAAAAAAAATCACCGATCTCACTCTCGATATCGTACTCGATATCGAGATTACCCTCGTTCTCCACTGATATGTCATACCACCACACTACCGATACCATATCGCGGGTGATCTTCGACATCACAGCAAAGCTGATCACCGATATATGCCCGATCTAATTACTGATATACCAGGCGTTAGTCCGAGGTGTTCCGGACCAAGCCTAATCGAGACAACTAGATTAGGCCTAGTTTATTAAGATAGACTCGTTGTATTTCCCTTGTACTCCACTGTAACCGACCCTTACTTATATAAACGATCTAATGTCAAACTAGAGGAGTCATTAGCAAAGAAGTGTTGAATGTTGATGGATCCCCACTCTTGAAGGATGAGATGTTGTTGGATGGATTCTGTGAAAACCATATAACCATCAGTCAATTGTGTGATGATGACTTATTGGTAAGGTATGATCAAGATTGTTGTGATGTATCTGATTGTGCAAATGTGTGTGCTTTGACAGGTAAGAGGTTTGAAGATAGCTACTTGGTGATGGGTCAAGTCACTTGCTTTCAAGCAAGGCTATACTATTCAGTTGCCAAGAAAAAGAGACGTGGACACATGCACAACAAGAATCTGGGCAAAGTGCTGAAAATTGAAACTGTGAGAGGCATTCCCAATCTCATGAGTTTTGGTAAGATGGTCTGTTATGATTGCTCGAAAAGTAAGGTGACCAAAGATTCTCATAATCCAATCCAAGTGGATGAACAGGTTACTAGTACCTCTAATTTTTTTCATCTACTTCATATGGATCTCTTAGGTTTTATTGAAGTAAATAGAGTTGGGGGTAAACAATATGATTGTGTGATTATGAATGATTTTTCTGGATATACTTTGATTAAATCTTTAAAAGAAAAATCAAAAGCTCTTAATACCTTTACAACATTGCATGCTAGTATTGATAACTTACATGATGCTTCTTTTGGTAATATTTGGTCAAATCATGATAGATAATCTGAAAATAGGTCATTCTCTAGCTTATGTGTGCTTAATGAAAATATTCATAAATTTTCTATACCCATTACTCCTTATGAGATGTTGAAAAAGAAGAAACCTGATGTTGCTCATTTTCATGACTTTAGATGTGTCTGCTATACTTTAAATGATAAAGACCTTTTGAACAAATATGATCTAAAAAGTGAAGAATGTATCTTTGATGGCTATTCCTTGAACAATAATGCTATTAGAATGTTTGATAAACGATTGAATACTGTTCAAGAATCTATATATGTGGTTTTTGATGATTTACCAAGTATAGCAGGTGAGCTAGAGGCTGATATGCCTAGTCTACTGGATTATGATGTTAATCTAGCATTGACTCTAGACAATAGGGGTGCACACGGGCGGGTATTTGCGGGTTACCACAAAAAAAGACACCATACCCGCATATGGCGGGTTACCAAAATCTTCAACCGAGCGGGTCATTTTAATTTTAAAACCATGCGGGTGGCGGATTAGGCGGGTTATGCGGGTGGCGGGTGGGTGGCGGGCGGGTTACATTAAATAGATTACGAAAAAAGAAAAGGAAAAGAGCATGCCAAGAAAAAAAAATGCAAATTTCCACAAATAATCATTTGCTGCCTCCATACTTGTTGATCCCCCTTCTTCAAATTGGTTTTCCATTCTAAAAAATAAATGCATTATAAGTACAGTGATAAATTGAAATAACAAATGGAACTAACAAATGGAACTAACTGATAACAACTGGAAATAACAACTTACTGATAAATAACAAATGGAAATAACAAATGGAAATAACAACTTACTGATAAATTGAAACTAACAAATGGAACTAACAAATTGAAACTTACTGATAACAACTTACAACTAACAACAGAGAGCAACTAACAAATGGAAATAAATTGAAAACGAAAAAAATGATAAATAACTTACTGATTCAAGCGGAGAAAGTGGTGGCGTGGCGGTGTGGACTGGCGGTGCAGACTGCGGCGTCGCTGTGGATTGGTGGTGCGGACTGTCGTGGAGTGGACTGGCGGTGCGGACTGCGGCGTCTCGGTGGCGGTGTCGTTCGTGCAGAAGCAGGGCGTGGCGGCGTCGCGGCAATGAGTGGGAGAGAAGAGCGGCGTCGCAGCTTTCGTGGTGGTGCGGCTTTCGTGGTGGATCGCGATTCTTGGTGGTGATAGTCTGGTAGAGCAGTGGTGATGGAGCAGCGGCGTCGTGGTGGTGGTAGAACAGTGGTGGTGCGCGGCTGTCGTGGTGGTGCGGCTGTCGTGGACTGGTGGTGATGGAGAAGTGGAGGAGCGTGGCGTCGTGGACTGGTGGTGATGGAGCAGTGGAGGTGGTGCGGCTTTCGTGGACCGTGGTGGTGGTGGCGGAAAATTGCCTGGAGAGAGAAAGAAAGAGATGGAGATGGAGGCTGTGAGGAATAAAACTTAAAAACCTAATTAGGTTGGAGAGCAGGGTACTGAACTGGGTACTGGGTACTGGGTAGTCAGTGGGTAGAATATTTTATTAAATTAGGATAAGGGGGGGCGGGCGGGCGGGTGGGTGGGTTGGATAATCCGCCACCCGCCCGCGAGAAGGCGGGTTAGCATATTTTCAAACTGTCAGCATTCAAATAAAAATAAAAACCGCGGGTTTGCGGGTGACGGCGGGCGGGTGGCGGGCGGGTCGGGCGGGTGACAGATTTTTGAACACCCCTACTAGACAATGCTATTCCAACATCACCTGTAGATCCAGAACCTGAACATGAATATGAATCAGAAGTTGATGTTACGCCAACATCGACCAATCCTGATGTTGATATAACATTTGAGCAGTCAAACTTACATGAAAAGGTCCAAGTTTAAGATGTTTGGTGGGATACAACTGATAGGACTCAGAGTAATCATCCTACATCTCAGGTTATAGTTCAAATCATTAATGACATCAAAACACACAACAAGAAAAGGGTAAATTGTAGAGATATGATAATGTTGAGTGTTTGTATGTATGCCACATATTCTGATAATTGCTTAGCCCACAGATTTGTTGTTGGCATTGTCTTTGTTTATACTAACAAGTCTAATTTAGACAAGTTTGTTGAGGCTTTGATAGGGACATTATTGATGAGTGTGATTGGTGAATCGAATTTCTTCTTGAGTTTGAAAGTGAAGCAAAAGGAGGATGGGATGAGCATGATTGGGTTGGAGGAGTCAAAATCGAGCAAGACTCCAATGTCTTCTACTTTGCTAATTCGAAATAGAGACACAAGCTTGCTATATCTATTCATCACTCGCCCATATATTATGAACTTGGTTTGTGTCTGTGTTTGTGTCTGTGTTTGTGCCAGGAATTTGGTATACACATGATACAAATGCAAACCGTGTTGGTTTTGATGATTCTGAATGGGCTGGAGATTTAGCTGATAGAAATTCTACATGTGGGGGTTGTTTTATTTGAGAAATAATCATTTTTCATGTTATAGCAAGAAACATAACCGTGCGTCATTGTCAACTATTGAATTTGTAGCTTGCAGCTGTGTTGCCCGTTTTATATGGCTTAAACACATGTTGCATGACTATGGGATAAAAAGTGACACATTGTTGTTGTTTAGCGATAACCTTAGTGCCATTAACATATCAAGAAATCAAGTGCATCATTCTAGACTAAATCATATATCTTTTATGCATCATTTCTTGAGAAATCTGGTAGATGAAAAGGTTATAAATATTGATCACTTAGAGACCAACAATCAGTTAACTGATACATTTAAGATGTCACTAGATAGTGTTCTTCAGTTTGAGGAAGTCTCTCGGCTTGAATGGGTCTGTGATTCAGTGTTGCATTCCGGTGTTGCCATAACACCACTGGCTAACACCATAGTCTGTTTGTGGTGTGTAGGATTGCATTAGATTTTTCTATTTAATTTATGTTTTTTTTTGTTTTTCTTCGTGAATGTTTTGTTACTGCTGGTTTGTGTGGTTAACATGTGTTGTTAGCTAAGTATTATGGTGGACATGTTCATATCAAAAGTTTTGTAAAGTAAAAACTATGTTGTTGGTCTGAGAATGTTAACCTAACATTAGGAGAAGCTGGGATACACAGAGTTCACTACTTTGGTGTTATTCAGTTGTGACTTATCCATTTTTAGGTTGAACAGGAGATGAAGAGAAGCTGGGGTATATGATGTTGAGAGCTTCAGTGTTATTCAGTTGTGCTTATGTTCATGTTTATGTTATATTTGGCCAAGGAAATACATGATGGTGATCCTTTCTACTGGGATGTTTGGAGTTTCGATTGCCTCACATTTAGTAGCACTGATTACATAGTGTTTCTCTTGTAAACAGGTTGGTCAACAAGTATGCATAAGGAGTTGGGGTGATGAAGTATATGATAAGTGTATTGTCTTCATTCAATTCCTTTGTACTTGCCTAAGTTGTAGCTGATAATAGTGTTACTGGGGTGTGTGGAGTCTTGTGCTGCCCACATTCAGTGATGATATTATCATTTGTTAACATTCTTCAGCTTTGGTTCAAAAAGAGTTTATGATAATTGATAAAGATTTGAGTTGATATGATATGTTCCCAGTCTGATACTCCATGGTTACCATCTTCCAATGTTGACTTAACATTCTTCATTCTGCATTCATTCTTTATTTTTTGATGTGTTTGTGTCGGTTTGAACATAAGGGGGAGAAATAGTTATGTTCTCATGTGAAGACATATATTTTGGGTGATTCAGCTGCGGTGACACACTAAGTTGTCTCTTGTTATGACTTGGAAGTAGATTAACTCCTTTAATTTACTTCATACCTAAAATGTTGGACTTTCTGTTAACTAACGCTCATTTCCATGTACAGGTCTGATATATATGTGGTACTAACTTTTTAATATGTTTCAGATATGTATTTTCAGATCTAGCTCATACTTTTAATTGAAAATATCTTGAGGGTAATCTCAATACCTCCACATTCACAAGAACCAATGTTGATTCAGAACAGGTATCAATGTTGTGCCAACATCAATCTGTAAGCATGTTGTCTCAACATTCAGGTTTAACATTATGACCCATAAGTTTTTTTAGTGAACTGCTCTGGTCATGTGTGAAGTAACTCGGTGTCACTTTTTGTCTCAACATACGGTAATTATGCATGATTTATTTTAAGAAACCACCCATTACTTCTTTTCACTTATGATTCTGAATCTCTAATCTCTTTGTGCCTAGTTCTCTGAAATACTATGAATTTTCACTTGCAATTGTTTTTGAAATCCTTGGCATGCATCTCTGATCTTGATTGTGGCCCTTGGTGTGGTGAATCAAGGATATAACCCCACCCCTACTCTTGTAGTTCTTTCTCGTAGGTACAACACTCGTTCTGGACAAGGTGTTGTTTTTGTTGGTACTGCAAACACGGTTGAGGAGACAATGCTTGAGGAACATTTTGCAGAGAAATCTGATTTGATTGAGGGAGAGAACATGTTAGTTGCTGGAGACACTAATGTGGGTGATAATGGTGGTTTTGTTGTTGGTTTTTCTAAACTCTTGTGCATGTACATTATGGTTTCAGTGTTAAGACAACATCGATAAACGTCAATGTTAGAACAACATTCTGGATTCAATGTTAAGTTAACATTGATACAGTTTGATGTTATGACAACATTGATAGATGTCAATGTTATGCCAACATTGAGCTTTATAGCTTGCATTAAGGGGGAGCAGTGTTATATCGCTGGTACTTATAAAGAAAAAGAGATGTTGATG
This sequence comes from Linaria vulgaris, assembly GCA_948329865.1. Classification (NCBI taxonomy): domain Eukaryota; kingdom Viridiplantae; phylum Streptophyta; class Magnoliopsida; order Lamiales; family Plantaginaceae; genus Linaria; species Linaria vulgaris. The sequence goes on from OX415253.1 coordinate 85,306,651, forward strand.
ATGCTGGTTGATTGCAAGGTGATAAGGAGAATGGGAAAGAGAAGGAGGATAGAGAGGTAGAGAATGAAGATGAAGTAATGAAGAAGAAAAAGATGGTTCTGAGGAAAAGGATTAGGAAACTGAGAATGGTGATGATGAAACCATTGAGATCAAGAAGATAAGGAAGAAGGTTCTGAGAAGTCTGATGATGTTGAGTCTGAGCTAGTTGTTACGACAACATCGATGGAGAACAATGTTGACTCTAACATCAAAGGTAACACTTGAGGTAATATCTACAATTGAGGGTAACTTTGATTTCATGTTGGGAGATAAGACTGTGGTGGCTATGGAGGATTTAAGAAATAGTGGATGATAGAGTTCTTAGAGAGAGAAATGTAAATAGTTGCTAAAGAAAGAGCTATAGAACTTTATCTTATGAAGTGATTCGTCAAGATTTTGCTTTCCTCACAAAAGGGGGAGAAGTAAGACATTTGATCTTCATGTTTATTCTACAGGTTCTACAATTCATATATAGGTAATGCCTTCTTAGTTATGCTTATAATTGTGATGTTTAACTCGTTGTGTATTCTTAATTAGTATCTTAAAGCTACTTGGTTAATAGTGTCATATTAATGGGGAGTAGCTTAAGATATTAATGATGTTGCGTTGCTGGAGCACTGTACATAATATGAATAGTAAATAAGTTTGGTTTGTGAAAAAAGGCAAAAAGGGGGAGATTGGAAGTGCAAGTATTTTGTCAATATTAGATCAACATTGTAACTGCAATGTTAGAATAACATTGAACACAGAAAAACTGCACATTCGGGATTTATTACTATAATTGTGTTTTGCCTTTATTCACTTACTAACTTAGTTCCATGAGTTGTAGTTGGTATTTGTATGGGCTCCATGTCAATAGACTTCAAGGAAGGATCTATTTCCTTAAAGAGAAGTTGTCATTCAAAGAGAATTTTCCAAAGAAGAACTTTCCATAATTAAATAAGGAAATATGTGTGCGGTGCAGTGGAAAGATCAAGGCGTGTGAATTGCAAGAAGAAAAGAAGATTACATGCAGTAGGATTCTTTCCATAGAAGACTACAAGATGAAGATTATTTCCTTAGAAGACTTCAAGTTAAAGAAGGAAACCTTTCCATTGATGACTTCTAGTCAAAGAAGGAAATCTTTCCAGTGAAGACTTCAAGTTGGACAAGGAAACCTTTCCCCATTGAAGGAGACTTGCCATGAACGAAATTAGAGTCATACAAGGAGATCTAATAGCAATGAAAAACATGCACAACATGTCTTGGATATCAAGGAAGACTACACTATAAATAGGCATGTTGGGCATCAAGAAAAAGACACGAAGACAAGAGCAAAAATATCCCGTGAGGAAATTATTATAGTCAAGTGTCTTTGTCTTGCTTCTGCAAAGTTTGTGAGTTGTTAGATTAGTTATAGGTTTAGAATTAAGAAAGCGATTCTTGTCTGCTTTGTTGAGTTCGATCAATTCGAGAGTGAGGAGCTTGAGAGTTGTGAGAAACATATTATGATAAATCCTTGTGGAATTTCGCCTACGGCTCGGAATATCATATTAATATATTATCTTCTTAAAATTACATCTATTTGTGTTCTTTATTTATCAATTGCGTTAACGATTAACTGCTGTTAAATGGATGTTAAGATAACATCGAGAGTCCAACATTAGCTTAACATTGGAAGAGCTGATCAGTGTTAGACTAACATCAAGGTTAACACTATGCGACAAGTATCAAGTCCCGATCCAACAATTTCATAATATATTTTGAAGATTTATTATGCATCAAATTATATAGTTTATCAAACTATACTTGATATTATTGTATACTTACCATTTGAAATGATTTTCTAACATTAGAAAAATTATAACTATAATTATAATTATAAATATATGGTTGCTTAAGATAAATCTTGAGATATAAATTATGTATACAAAGTATATTTGATATATAACTTAACCTTACGACATCAAAGTTTATCGTGCAAGATTTTCATCAATGATATGTGTTATTTACTTAAATTAGTATCCTCAAATTTCATCAACGCGAAAGTTAAATAGTAAGTTATGATTATTCAGTTAACTGATATTATCTTAATGATTTTAAAGGTTTGACAAATTAATCAACGACGCGCAAGATTCTCCGTACAAATAAAGGTCAGGTTCGATTTCTGATTTTGTTCTGGCCATGTTTGGCATGCGGCCTGGGGAACTTGGACAAAAAAAAAGACATTGCCCCATTACCAAATCACGAACAGCCTATTATTCACCGTATTCCTATTTTTGCATCTTATCTCATCTCATAACATGATTTCCTTACTCATCGTTAAATCATACTCAACCATTAATTATTTATCACATATTAATTCATAATCATGGTAATTCATCATTATCTCGTATGCTAGTTCTTGAAATGTGCAAAGAACAACGAACTATGTTCGGGACATGTAGCTCAAGGAGCAACGAATATTATCCGGTTTACTAGCTTACTTGGTTATCACCCATTGTGACGCCTTTGGGAAGTTGGGCCCAGGGATTAGGTCGATTTACTGCAAGGCAGTAAGGATTGTCAATTTAAGTAATTTCGTTTGATACCCATTTATCTAGGCGCCGCTTGCAATCAGGAGTTGGTTGTAACCCACATGCTGGATCAGCATGTACTCGAGCATGTCGCATGTTTTGTTTGCGAGGTCGCTCCTCGTTGAAAGGTATAAGGTAGTATTTGGAAGTATAAGGTTGGATTGGTTTACTGTTAACGCACATGTTCATAAATGATTTTCAGAATATTCTGGTACCATTGTTACATCAAATTATCTTGTTAAATTATTTATATCGGTAAGATCACTTCTAGAAAGATATCAATTGAATCACTGTTAATTCTTACTTTTCCACTTGTTTTGTATGAATCTCACTAAGTCATCAAAGACTTATTCCTCGTTTTTTTCAGGTCTGTCCATTCCTCAGGATAAGATACTTTAATTCACTTCTAAAACACTATATTGATCCTAAGACATATGCACTCCATTCTTCTATGTCTTTATTTATTTCTTCAATGATAAAAGCAAAAAGAAAAGAAATTCAATTTATTGAGCGTGCAACAATATAATTGCTAAATTTACAAATATCTACTCTCTTGGGTAGTAACTATACTTTCCATTTTATTCTTACTTGACTCGTATATTTGCGATAGAGTGTGTATTGAGGTAAAATCAGAATGCATACAAAATACGCATCAAAATTTTTAAGTCAGAGTGAGCTATAGAACGCGATTGAATACCTTTTTTTGTGGTGGATGACCTCCTCCTTTTTTATAATTTTTAAGTCCAAAACGTGTTGCCTCAGTTGCCGATTTTCTCCATGTCGCGCATCTCTCTTCAAGGTAGCACGGGTCATGCTGTATGTGGCGTTGGTCGTGCCGCTCTCGAGTTGTATGAAGCGGGTGGCGCGTTTCCATGGCGTTGGTCACGACACCTTTGGTCTTAGCCGTCACACTGGTCACCTAGTGGCGATTCGTCCCCCTGCTAGGTCAAGACTTCTCTGGAATTGTCCGTTTTGCTCTTTGTGTGTTTCCATACTTAATTCACCTCAGTTATGCCTCTTTTTGTTACGACTCGACTTTAAACTATGATATAAACCAATAAAAATACTACAAGGATTCATCAAAAGTATAAGAAAACATGCACCTAAATCACGCTAAATAAACGCTAATCACAACACAACATAAAGTATTTAACAGATAGATAGTTAGGGCAGTTTACTTTTATTTATGTTTTAGTAGTTTATAAGTAAATAGTGATAGAAGGACGGTTCAAGCACGAGTTTGTGAAAAAAAGATAACGCCACATCCATTACGAAGGTTCAGAGGCGATATGACAAACTCTCTCTAGAATCAAGTTTAATTGTTCATGAAGTCTTTACTTTAGTATGTTGTCGTTTGATATCACTACTTTTGTATATATTTCTATGAGTAGGAAATAACTCTCCGTATAGAAAGAGTAGTTCAGACGAAGTACTTATATTTGATTTTGATTTATTTGAGCTAATTAATAAAATTGCTTTGTGTGATTTATTAATTTTGAGCTTAACGTTTGATTGGCGTTGATCCCCTATGTATTCCCCATTTGATTATATCAATGTGACTCATGCTACAATGCTTTCAGATGATCAATTAATTAGTATTTGTCTCTTTTGACGTAGAAACCGACCTTGAATCTGAAACAATATACCTATAGTAAAGTATGTTGGTTTCGGTGTTTAATTAAACAATATTCTAACAAAAAATTTTCAGAATTTAACATTAATAAGAATAATTTTTATTAACATGATATCATATACATGACATGAATCAAATTACAATGAAAATAATAACTAACGTAATAAATCGACATTTAGAACAATGTAGTGCAATTTTTTTGGACGAGTCGAAAGTATGAACTCCTCCCCTTAAGATCACTATGTCGCAGCTACCGCTTCAAGCTCTTGTGCAACACTGACTTCCCAAGGTACAACGTCCTTCCCCGAACAGCCTCGTGAAGCTCGAAACTGCTTCTTTCAAACCAAGAGATATTTGCAGAACTCTAAGAAAATGTGTGCTATGCAATGTATGAAAAGTCTAATGATTTTGGATGCATATTCACAAGAGTGGAGGCCTCCTTTTATAGTGAGAAAAAAGATGTAACCGCCAATACATTTAAGGAAAAAATTCATTCTTGCAATTGAAGACATTCAAATGCTTTTGACCGCCATAAGTATGTGATTTAATATTCAAATAAAATCTGAATATTTATTCTTGAATATTATTTAATAAATTAAATAATATCCCACATGCTTCTCATTAAGCAATATAATTCACATACTGATATTTGGACTCAATTCCAAATATTTCCAACAATCCCCCACATGAATGTAATTGGCTTAATGCACGTGCGCCTATCAACGCTATATGTTATTCTAGAGTTCTGCAAGAACTTGTTGCATCGGGATAGGTAGTTTACAACGTCTTGAACCTTCCCTAGTGAATACCATATATACTTTCCAACTAGTGGACGTGATGTCTTGAACTGTTCGACGTTTTGTGTATACCAAGACAATGATACTCACACAACTCATTCAAATATCTCTATGGGTCCTTTCGTTGTTGTCTGTTTTGGCCCTGGACTTACTTGGTAATATTCATCGAATGCTCTAGAGATTTAGCCCTTTAACTCATCTCATAGAAGCGGCCCCTTCACATTCGACATAGGTGATCTTTCATTAATGGTATCCTGTAATACCCTGCTTGTGCCACAAGACATAGGGATCATTAGAACCACAAGTTCTCCTTACATGTACAAGTTTATCACTCTTTCATCCTAGAAATGGGTTGCTAACTCAATTTTTTGAGTGCTTTGTTCGACTCGCCCCCACAATTCAGTTGTCCCTTTGAACTTGCAAATTGGGGTTTACAATTCATGAAGGGTTGCCATCATTGGGTGATGTCTTTTGATGGGCTCAATTCCCATTTTTCTCGATGAATTTGCTATTTGGTCTCTCGTTAGACCTTTCAGCAATCGTCTACAATATTATCTTTGACTTCTTAAAGCCTAACAAAATTAATCTGATTATTTTCTAACTAAAAATTAGAAAATATGAATCAACATTTTCTTTTCCTCTCGCCCTCACATTTCTTTTCTTTTCCTCAATGAAAGAAGTGTCTCGAGCCTCAAAGAAAATGAGATTTATTTGATTTGCGTACTAACGTCTTATTTCAAATAAATCTGAACATTTAATCTATTTAGTAAAATAAATAATACTAAATCTCACTTGCTTCTCAGTTCTCACTAAGCAGTTTAATTTACAAACTTATATTTGGACTCAATTTTAAATATTTCAAACAAATGTATATATATATATAATAAAATACAAGTCTCGCACTTGCTTTTATTTTTTACAAATATATATAACATACCAGTATCACTCTCACAAGTCTCACACTTGTGTTATTTCTAACATATATATATATATATATATATATGTATATATGTAATAACATACAAGTCTCACACTTGTTTTATTTCCTACAAATATACATATATATAAATATATAATATACAAGTCTCAACACTTGTGTTATTTTTCAACAAACATATATACATGTGTGTGTGTGTAATAACATACACGTCTCACACTTGTGTTATTTCCTACAAATATATATATATATATATATATATATATATATATATATTATACAAGTCTCGCACTTGAATTTCCAACAACTATATATATATATATATACACATATATATATACATATACACACAATATACAAGTCTCGCACTTGTATTATTTTTTCATGTCATAAAGACGTTACAAGTAATTGAAACAAATTATAATATTTGCCTCACATGCAACTTCAATTACATTTATTTGTAAAACTAGTCTCCTCATACGAGACTTTTTACTACATCAAACTTGAACACTAGCCTGAGTACTAGCCTCACCCTTAGGTGATATGGTCATAAACGACATCTTAAAAGGATTCTTAGACCAAAATCCACTTCCTACAAAGTTTCCACCCTTAGACAGGATAACCTTGTCTAACTCAAAGACAAGTATGAACACTTTCTAGTTCAACATTGTACCACATATTAGCTTCGTGTGAATCTCTGGAACATGAAGCGCCTCGTTCAGAGTCAACTCTTTCCTCGAGGTCCTCTTTAGCACAACCGTTCCTCTGCCTTCAACTTTTTAGATTGCGGAGTTTCCCAAGAAACACTGCTTGTTCTCTACAAGTTCATAGGTCGTGAACTACCACTTGTTCGCGTAGATGTGGTCGAGTAGCCCCAATGTCTACCTATCATTCGTTCGAGTTGTTTGAATTTCCAGCCACTATAACTAATTAAATAATCCATACAATTAATTTTATTAGTATCGCTGAGAATTCTCAATTGAACTACTTATACAGATATTTCCAGGCTAGTGGAGGGACAAAACCTCTTTAAAGTCCACCTTTTGACAGAATATTAGGTTCCCATGCCAGTGGAGGGACAAGTCCGCTTACACTCCACATTTCTGCGACAGAACCGTCTATATAAATATTCTCACTTAGAATATTTTTGAATAATTCACAAGTCTCAATACTTAGAATTATTCTCACTTTAAGTTTCCTTCGAATAATTCACAAGTCTCGGTACTTAGAATTATTCTCACTTTTAATTTTCTTCAAGTAATTCACAAGTCTCAATACTTAGAATTATTCTCACTTTGAGTTTCCTTCGAATAATTTAGTCTCAGTACTTAGAATTATTTCGAAATTCTTTTGGGTTTCTCAAGTTGAGAATATGACATATAGTGGTTCTCAAAATCGATACTATGGTCTCAATATCGTTAGCTCTTTAATTTAGCGTAACGACCTCAATGTCGCCCGTCATTGATGAATTCTCGATTCTCGCGGCATTGTTGTTAGTGTTCATATCCCTAAATAATTCACAAGTCTCGCACTTATAATTATTTAAAGTCTTCATAGGGTACACTTGCAATTTTATATATTTTCACATATCTCAATTGCAATTATTTTCACTAATCACATAACCATGCTCAACACATAACCACGTATTTAAATTGCATCTACCCAGAATATAAATTTAAATATGGATATATTATGAATATAACTCAAGTAATAAACTGCCGCATATCATTTTATTGCATGCATTAACTAAGAATTAAAAGATGTCCAAACAGTTAGACTCAGATACTTTGACGAAGGTCAAGAGTTCGAACACCAGTCATACTGCTTTGCGCAAAATTAAACTCAGCATTTTTTATAGTTCAATACGTAATGCTTTGATAATTCTCAATAGTTGTAACAACACAACTGGTCAAGGCAACTTAAATGCATAAGCAGGTACCAGGTTCGAATTTCTCTTGTAACGGTTTCGTAATTAACATGCTCAATATCAGCGAATTAATAAAATGTTATAAACATATAACCGCCTAACAATTAACAAGCTCAATGGTGTTAAGGTAGCATGCAGTCCAGAGGGAATTGTAACGATTTTCTTCTGAGCAATTAAAACGCTCAGCAGATTTAAAGTATGAACAAATATGTAACCGCACAATAAATTAACAAAAATCATAACGGACAAATGGTAAAGACAGCATCAATTACAGTTATGGGCTCGGTTTCAAATTTCATCTGTAACGTTTTAATTAGCAATTAAATTTGCAGAATAAAACTTGAGGTAAATACGTAACGGAGGAATATATTACCAAGAATTTAACTTAGCATATCGGTAACGCAAGAGCATACACAAACTCTAAGGTATACATGGTTCGACTCCAGCAGGTGGGCAGATACGAATTTTAATTTAAAACATTTTGAAACGAGATACAAAAGCTACTGGAAATTTTTGTTTACCCATGCTATTAAAAGTTATAGAAAAATAATCACAACTTAACTATCAAATTGTTATACCATAAAAGAAACATACGTGAGCCAAATGAAATATATATAGAGCGGTTGTTTTAACTTCAAACAATTATATTTAACACAAGTTAAGTCTTGAAGATTCAAGGTTAACAAGCTCAATGGTGTTAAGGTAGCATGCAGTCTGGAGGTAATTGTAACGATTTTCTTCTCAGCAATTAAAACGCTTAGCAGATTTAAAGTATGAACAAATATGTAACCGCATAATAAATTAACAAAAATCATAACGGACAAATGGTAAAGACAGCATCAATTACATTTATGGGCTCGGTTTCAAATTTCATCTGTAACATTTTAATTAGCAATTAAATTTGTAGAATAAAACTTGAGGTAAATACGTAACGGAGGAATATATTACCAAGAATTTAACTTAGCCTATCGGTAACGGAAGAGCAAACACAGACTCTAAGGTATACAGGGTTCGACTCCAGCAGGTGGGCAGATACGAATTTTAATTTTGAAACATTTTGAAACGAGATACAAAAGCTACTAGAAATTTTTGTTTACCCATGCTATTAAGAGTCATATAAAAATAATCACAACTTAACTATCAAATTGTTATACCATAAAAGCAACATACATGAGCCAAATGAAATATATATAGAGCAGTTGTTTTAACTTCAAACAAGTATGTTTAACACAAGTTAAGTCTTGAAGATTCAAGGTTAGAGCACGATAGATTGCAATTTCAGCTTCGTTCATTCCTCAATAAAACACAAACAAATTAAATCATTAGATTAAACTCATTTTACACATTCTTTGAAATACTTAAAGATTTACACAAATCTGTAGATATCTTTTAACACTTGAATAACCAAATATGAAAGAAAAAAAAAACGCCAAGAACATGAATTGAAAAATAGTGATCTTAAGATTGTTAGTTCCGGTGTTTAATTAAACAATATTCTAACAACATTTTTTCAGAATTTAACATCAATAAGAATAATTTTCATTAACAAGATATATATCATATACATGACATGAATCAAATTACAATGAAAATAATAACTAACGTAATAAATCGACTTTTAGAACAATGTAGTGTAATTTGTTTGGACGAGTCGAAAGTGCGACATCCTCCCCTTATGATCACTATGATGCGGCTACCGCTTCAAGCCCTCGTGCAGTACTGGCCTCCCAAAGTACAACGTCCTTCCCCGAAGAGCCTCGTGAAGCTCGAAACTGCTCCTTTCGAACTGAGAGATATTTACAAAACTCTAAGAAAATGTGTGATATGCAATGTATGAAAAGTCTAATTGTTAACCCTAAAAAATAAAATAAAGGAGATTACTCCTACTCGGAAAAACAATATATGGACAATACTATTGTCACGAGTCCTTCCGATGAGATGTACCTATAAAGAAAGCCCCTCGGAGGATTGCCCTACCTTTCGGTCACTGACCCGAAAAGGTTTATAAGAGCACAGGTACCTATAAAGAAAGCCCCTCGGAGGATTGCCCTACCTTTCGGTCACTGACCCGAAAAGGTTTATAAGAGCACCCGAGGAGAAACATAAGAGTCCCTTGGAAAGTCAAACGGTGAATGAAAAGCAGATATCAACACGGCATCAGAAAAAGAGCAAACCCCGATGGACCCGTATGACTCCGATATCCACCAAATGCGCCAAGAGGGACCAAAATGGACCCCGAGTCCTATGAACTTACAAGAAAACTTCCTTGCTGAACACTCCTCGGAAAAGACGACACTCGGACTTATCCGAGGACCCAATTTTGGAGAAAATCAAGAAATAAATACAAGAACATCCAGTGAATACAATCCGAGAACTCTCGTGAAGAAATCTCACTTTCAGTAAAGCAAATACAGCCCTCGGACACAAAATCACAGTCCTCGGAAGTTATACCAAGTCCTCAGGGATCACATTTACCCCCTCAGAGATCACTCCTGATTGTTGAAGAAAATACCCGAGTCAAGAAGGAGAAATAAGAGCCCTCGGAAGAATAGTCCTATCAGAACAATCTACATCAGAAGCCCTCGGAGATATTAGAAGACACAAAAGCTAATCCAGTCAGCGCCTAGTAGATAAAAGATAAACATTATCCTAGTTTTTACACTTGTATCAAAGTAACAACAACACATGTTCTTACCAAAACGCATGCACAATGACACCTGCCCCTACCAAAGTCTATATAAAGGGAAGTGATCATTAGAAGAAAAACATGCTGAAGCCACTTAGCTTACTTACTACAATTTAACATTCAAATACGTAAGAGAGGAGGAAATGTTCAGTGAATAAAGGAAGGGAATATTCTTGCAATTAATTTCATTATGTCCATCCATCATTGCCTCTGAATCACGGACAGGGCGTTCGAACCCAAAATAAATATCTTCCGTTAAATAGGGAATAATTCTAAACCTATTAACAAAGTGGCGCCGTCTGTGGGAACGCCATAATATCTGTCCTCGAGAGAATTCAAGCAGATGTCAACTAGGATGGACGATCTTTTTGAAAGTGACAACCTTCCTTTCTCGAACAGCGACTCAGAAGAAACTTTGTCCAATTACGAACCAGGTACTAGAGATTTTATTAATATTCCCCGATCTGTTTACGAAAGACTTATAAATGCTGCACGAACACCCCGGAGGGATGAACCACTCGGACGCCCGTCCCCCGTGCTCTCCGGGAACAGTGGTTTCCCCTTGGAAGGAAATGCACCTCCGATGGCGTGGAACCCAAATTGGAATCCTTGGCAACCAGCACCCCGACAAAGGCCTCGAAGGTATGTATGTCATGAAAGAACTCCCGTGAGGGGTCGGGAAGAAATTTCTCGCCCCTCGGAGTGTCGAGGAGAGGTGGAACATTCCTTGTGGGGAATGATGGATGATTTACGAAAAGAATTAGGTGATCTCAAGAAGACCATGGCTCCCGAGGAAGATCCTACATTCAAAACCTCTCATTTCATTCCCGAAATTGCTTCAGCTTCTATCCCCTCGGGGATGCGACCTGTTAATATCCCGCTATATACCGGAGAAGCTGATGGAAGGGACCCACAAGATCACGTCCATCAATACCTGGCAGGAATGGACCTCTCTTCCGCCCCTGATCATGTGTTATGTCGTGTATTCCCTGTTACCCTTGGAGGGAGGGCCCAAGCCTGGTTTACTCATCTTCCACCTTGTTCCATCACGAGCTTTGACCGATTAGCTCATTTGTTTGTACGACAATTCGCCTGCAACCGAAGGTACCCTAAATCTGCTACACATCTTTTTACTATTAAACAGAAGAAGGATGAATCCTTGAGAGAGTATATAAAGCGCTTCATGGATGAAGCACTCGATGTTCCAAATGTTAGCCCGACCATTATGGCGGACATATTAACTCAGGGACTCCGAGCGGGGGATTTCTTTAGATACCTTATGGGAAATCGTATCACGGATATGAATGAGCTAATGCAAAAGGCGGAAGTACACATTTTGATGGAAGAGGCTGAGGGAACAAAGAAGCAGATGGAGCAGGAGGATAGTGAACACTTAGAGCGTGCCGAGAAAGAAGCAAAGGTCAAAGAAAAGAATAAGGAAGGAAAACCTCCTCAGCGCAAAGATGAAGAGGGAGTGGTTAAGAAATTCCTCCGACCCGTGCACTTACCCCCGATGACTGTTACTCCACCGGAAGTGCTCAACATAATGAGGGGTAGCAACGAGTTGCACTGGCCCAGACCGACTAAATTTCCTAACCGAGACAAGGACACTGGGAAATATTGTAAATATCATAAAACTTATGGGCACACTACGGAAGAATGTACTACTCTTCGTTTAGAAGTGCTTCGCCTACTGGAGATAGGGTATTTGAAGAACTACCTCAAGGAAAATAACCTCGAAGAGCCCAAGGCAAATGTTTGGAAGAGATCACGAAGGGAAGAGGAAGAGCAAGAAAGGGAAGAAAGGACGCCTAGTTGGAAATCACGAGAGAGGACCACTAGACGTCTCCGATCCCAAGAAAGAATTAAAGATCGTCGGCAAAATTCACGAGAGAAAACGACAGGGTATCAGAGTTTGCCTCCTCCACCTAACTCTTACAAAGACAACCCCCCCAACAGGGAGAACGATCAATATGATTGAAGGGGGTGAAATTTCCATGACACCTCAGGGTAAAAAGAAGAAATATTTGAAAGAAGCCCGACGAGCAAAACAAGGATTGTCTGTCTGCTCCATTCAAGGATTAAATCTGCCTAGCATCACGTTCGGGCCCGAGGATCTTATGGACATAATATACCCTCACGAAGATCCATTGGTTATTTCTGCTGTCATCTACGGGTATGAAATCCAACGGATCCTTATAGATACGGGCAGCTCCGTGGATGTGCTCTTCTTACCTACTTATCTTGCTATGAGGTTGAAACAAGAAACGTTGGAAACTGCTGAGGTCCCGTTAGTAGGATTCTCAGGGGAAGCTTGTCAAACCCTCGGAACTGTTACCCTTCCGATGTCATGGGGGAAAGGAGCCCTTCGGAGAACTGAATCTATTAAGTTTTGGGTAGTGGAAGCCTCCTCACGAACGTATAATGTCATCTGTGGAAGACCCTCTATTCGGGCCTTTGAAGCTATCCCTTCTACTCTGCATCTTAAAGTGAAATTCCCCACTTCTTCGGGAATCGGAGAAGTCCGAGGAAGTCAGTCAAAAGCCCGAGAATGCTGCATGAATGCCATTCCCTCAGAAGAGGACGGACCCTCACTCGGAAATAACAAAAAGTGTAGAACCGAGGAAACACGGGTCCAACCTGTGGAAGAATTAAAAATGGTGGAATTAGTAGAAGGAAGCCCCGAGAAAGTAATCAAAATGGGCACCCATATGGCTCCAATCATAGAAGGTCAATTGATTTCTCTTCTCAAACAATTCCATCACCTCTTTGCGTGGGAAGGGGGGCTGCCCGGACGAATCAGCAACAAGGTATGTCAACATTTCCTTAATGTAAAGCCTGGAGCTAAACCTGTCCAACAGAAGAAGAGGAAAATGGGCCCCGAGCGCAACAAGATCATCCGCTCGGAAATACAACGCCTTCTCAAATTGAAGCAAATACGAGAAGTTATCTACCCCGAGTGGTTAGCCAATGTTGTGCTAGTTCCCAAGCACGGAGGAAGATGGCGAATGTGTGTTGACTTTACTAACCTCAATGAAGCATGCCCCAAGGATTGTTATCCCTTACCAAGCATAGATCAGCTAGTTGATTCTACCGCAGGATGTGCGCTACTATCAACTTTAAATGGAGACCAAGGGTACAACCAAATTCCGATGGCGACTATTGATCAAGATAAGACCAGCTTCATCACGGATGCAGGCACCTTTTGTTACCTAGTCATGCCATTTGGGCTGAAGAATGCGGGAGCTACCTACCAAAGGTTAGTAAGTCTTATGTTCACAGGACTTATTGGGAAATCAGTAGAGGTTTACGTAGATGATACTGTAGTTAAAAGTAACACTGCCGAAGAACATCCCGAGGACCTACGGAAAGCGTTGGTCATTATGAACAACTTTGGCATGAAAGTTAACCCTCGGAAGTGTTCTTTTGGTATCCGAGGAGGAAAATTTCTGGGATTTATGGTTACGGAGAAGGGAATTGAAGTAAACCCCGAAAAGGCAGAAGCTATCATGGGGTTACCTACTCCGAGGACGGTAAAAGATGTCCAAAAGTTAACTGGAAGAATGGCCTCGTTAAGTCGGTTTGTCTCCAAGTCCGCAGAAAAAGGGCTTCCCTTCTTCAAGATACTTCGAAATGTCAAGGAATTTCAGTGGACCCCTCAATGCGAGGAAGCTCTTGAAGAATTGAAAAGATATATGTTGAAACCACCTTTGCTGGTAAAACCTATTCCCCAAGAAGAGTTGTTCCTGTATTTATCGGTTGGAGAAGAGGCTATTAGCGCTGTCTTAGTCAAAGACCAAGATGGAGAACATCACCCGGTATATTACGTTAGCAAAACTCTCCTCGGAGCCGAAACCCGATATACCCTAACTGAGAAACTAGTTCTAGCATTGGTTACCACGGCTCGTAAGCTACGTCCCTACTTTCTATCTCATCCAATAACCGTGCTAACTAAGTACCCCCTGAGGGCAATTCTTAACAAGCTTGAATCATCAGGAAGACTGATAAAATGGGCCGTAGAGCTTACTGAGTACGATATTTCCTATGCTCCGAGACCATCAATCAAAGCGCAAGTTCTGGCGGACTTTGTAACAGAACTCACGGGCGTGGGATCCGAGGAAAAGGAGCCACGATGGCAGATATATGTAGACGGATCCTCGGTAAGTACCCATGGGGGGGCTGGAATAGTTTTGGTAAATCAAGAAGGAGAGGAGGAAAGACTCCATTTTGCAGTTAGAATAGATTACCCCCTCTCTAACAATGAAGCCGAGTACGAAGCTCTCCTTATTGGTATGAGATTAGCAAAGGAAGGAGGAATAAAGAGAGTACTCCTCCATAGTGACTCCCAATTGATTGTCCAGCAAGTTAAAGGGTCATATGAGGCCAAAGAAGAAAGAATGCAAGAGTACCTACAAGTTGTCCGTCAAAGGTCCGAATGGTTTGAAGAGTATGATATAGTTCAAATTCCTCGAAAAGAAAATCAAGAGGCGGACGCTTTGTCCAAGATGGCTACACAAATAGCTGCAATACATACTCGGAAGATTACTCTACTGCATGTCAATGAATCTGAAAAGAGCGAAGGCCGAGAAGTGAACACAATTTCAGATCCTTCATCTAGCTGGGTGACCCCTATCAAAGCCTATTTGCAGAATCCCGAGGGATACTCCTCGGACAAGAATATTCAGCGAATGATGTTCAGAAAAACCCTCCGATACTTCCTCAAAGACGGGATACTCTTCCGAAGGACATACTTATGCCCCCATGCTCGATGCCTCAATGAAGAGGAGGTCCAACTAGCCTTAGCAGAAACTCACGAGGGGGTATGTGGGAGCCATACTAGTGGCGAAAGCATGGTTGGACGCTTGATTCGACAAGGCTACTATTGGCCCACGATGGCCAAAGACAGCAAAAGCCATGCCGAAAGATGTAAACCATGCCAAGCTTACGCCCCTCGGACCCATCTACCCGCAGCCCCTTGGGAACCCTCTCTGAACCCCTGCCCATTCTCTAAGTGGGGTATTGATATACTTGGACCCCTCATCCCTGATGCCGGTCAAAAGAAATTTCTGCTAGTAGCCGTTGACTACTTCACCAAATGGGTGGAAGCGGAACCCCTGGCTAGGGTAACCGCGGGGGCCGTTATTAATTTTCTCTGGAGAAATATTATTTGTCGCTTTGGTGTCCCTCGGAGCCTGGTAAGTGACAACGGTTTGCAGTTTACTGATCAAGGATTGCAAAAATGGTGTGATCATTGGGAGATAAAACATCGCTTTGCCTCCGTGGGATACCCTCAAGCAAATGGCCAAGTAGAAAGAACCAACAGAACCCTCTTGAAGAACATGAAGGCCCGACTTGATTGGCATAAAGCTAAGTGGGTTGAGGAGATACCTGGGATATTGTGGGCCTATCGGACCACGCAGAGTGTCGCTACGGGCGAAACCCCTTTTAGTCTATCCTACGGGTGTGAAGCTGTTTTGCCCTCGGAGGTCTCCATAGAAAGCTGGCGAGTCAAAGAATATGAAGAAGTGGCCAATGGCTCAAATCTAGCCCTTGCCCTTGACCTCCTCGAGGAAAAAAGGACCCGAGTAGCCCTCCGAATGGAAGAGTACAAGGCTCGGATGTCACGATATTACAATGCCAAGGTAAAACCCCGAACCTTTCAAGTTGGAGATTTAGTGATGAAACGAGTAGGGGC
This sequence comes from Linaria vulgaris, assembly GCA_948329865.1. Taxonomy (NCBI): domain Eukaryota; kingdom Viridiplantae; phylum Streptophyta; class Magnoliopsida; order Lamiales; family Plantaginaceae; genus Linaria; species Linaria vulgaris. The sequence goes on from OX415253.1 coordinate 85,322,920, forward strand.
CTCTAAGAATGTGGGTAAACTAGATCCACGATGGGAAGGACCCTACAAGATAGTAGAAATTGTAGGACCTGCGACTTATCGGCTTGCCAACTCCGAGGAAGCAATACTTCGCAACACGTGGAACGCAAGCAACCTTAGAAAGTATTATGCTTAATGTAATAGTTATACATGAATAAAAAGAGTGTTCATATACGAGGGGATATAGTACAAAAGAAATTAGAGTTGTCCGACAAAATGATATCTCTATATATGAGACATCAGGACAACCCGATAACACTAAAAACCCTCTGTATTATGAACTAAACTCATTTACAAGCTAAGTCCCTCCCATAGGACGTTTTCCCTCTCGGATAAGTCTTCGACGTTGTTCCTCGGAAAGGGAGACTGGGTCATCAAAGAACACAGTTCCGATCGCAAAATCTCTAGTAGGTGAAGGAGGAAACTCCTCGGAGACTTGACGAAGGTTAAGCTCAGGAAGGAGCAAGCCCGAGGGGAACTCTGGTAAAGCTTGTACGGCATCTTGGCACAACTTATAGCCTATGTGCACCAAGTCACGCATCTCACCCCGGAGAGACTCACGAAGATTGGATGGGCCCACCACCTCCAACACAGCTTGGACTCGGGCCATGACCACCTCTATCGCATGAGAACGAGTTATCCCTAGCAGCTGCTGACTCAAGGCGTCTCTTTCCAGCGTAGCCTGTGTTAACTGCTCCTCCGAGGACCGCATTTGGCCATGTAACTCCTCAATTCTCCGCCCTAAGTTCAAGACGTGTGCTTTTTCAAGCACTAATTGGCGTTCCAATTCCCACGCCTTATCCTTCTCGAATTGTAACGCCTGGATGTGAGTCTCCTGAGCGGACTCATGAACTTCCTTCAAATGGGCTATCTCCACTTTAGCCTCCAAGAGACCTCGCTCTAACTCATCCCGACGACGATATACTAAGCCTGGATCTGAAGAGGAACTTCCGTAAGATCCGAGAGCATCCAACACCATATAAATCTGGTCAAAAAACAAAGCAAGGGGCATCAGACCAAAAGACAGGTTAGTACTAAATAAAATGAATAAATACCTCACACAGGTCTTTACAGGCTAAATCCTGGAGAACGGGTACCGAAAGGGTTTTTATCAGCTCACAATCTGTTACGTTCAATAAACCACTAAGAAAGTTTCGGCAAAACCCCACTGCTGATCCGAGAGGAGAAACATCCTGATTAACCCCGGGGGGAAGAGTTCTCCCGGGGGAAGGGTGCTCCTCGGGCGGTGGTGCAGGAATACGACTAGGGATATCTTCCCGGGGCTGCATATCCTCTGTACTAGAAGAGCGAAGATACTCCTCTAATACATTTACCACGGTAGAATTATGAGGAATGGGCTGTGATACTACGGGACTCATGTGAAAATCCGTTTGAGAAAGAGTTGCTATCAGATCCGACGATCCAGAAGGAATTATATAACTGACTGGGGGGGCTGCATCAGGTTCCTCCTCCTCTGAGGAAATTTCAACCATTGCCTCACTCACGAGGGGAGGGGAATCACCAACCTTCGTCCCCCCGGGAATACCATGCAATGCTCTCCCCAAGAAAACGTCAGTAGAAGACCCGAGAGAAAAGGCTCCCATCTCCGCTCCTGCAAAATATGTCAGTAGGAAAACGGTCCGAGGACACCAATAAAGGTTGCATGCTAGAAAATGATTAGTAGAACTTACGAAAATGAAAGTTACTGTGAAGAGGACGAGAAGCAGGAGTGCATCCTTCCACCCTCTCTTGTAAACCTGCCAAAACCAGAGCCTCGGGGAAATCCAATAGCCCAGATATGTCATGAGAACCAGAGAAAAGTCCCGAGTGAAGCAATATCTCCCTCACTTGCCCTCGTGTTTCGGTGTTGACTGGCCTCTCGGACGGACAAAGAAAAATCTCCGCCTCCAATCCCCTCTACTAGAGTGGGAACTGGATACACGAGTGAAGATATCTTCCTTGTCCCGATAGGTCAAGCTAAAAAAGGGAGTCCCCTCTGAGCAAGGTTGAAGGGTAAATATTGTCCCCACCCGATAGGGGGACATGGGAAGGTTTAAAAGCTCACTACGAAGGATGTACCCTACCAGATGGCTATAAGAACTTGGTGTTAACTGACTCGGACACACCTGCCAATACCGAAAAAGTATTTGGAAAAAGGGGTGAAAAAACATCTGCAACCCGCAACGCATCTGTTCGGCGTAAATGGTCATGTAACCCGAGGGGGGTGCGTAAGCCCTTTGACCCGAGGAAGGCACTATTATATCATAATCTTCGAACTCTAAGTTATAACCAGTGAAAAGAGATCTTACCGAGTTCTCACATTCTGCACTCATAGTGGATCCTACACGTCCTCTGCCTATCAATCTTGATGGATTAAGAGGAATCAAATCGAACTCCGAAGACTCATCCGCCAAAGGATATGGCTCCCTACTCATGAATATCTCCCTGATATGATTGACTCTACGTGAATTTGTAGATGGAGTCCTACGAGCCACTCCAAGAGAGGAACTAGCACCAAGTGTCGTTTGATTCTCGGATGGATTGTCCCTCGGAGGAACCCTTGATGATCCCGAAGGACTCCGAGCGGTATCCCGAGAAGAACTACAAGACGAAGCTGAACCGCATCTTCTATAATGAGGAGGCATCATCGTATCAAGTAAGTATTATTTTCGTACTTGCAATTATGGAAGAAAATCAATGATTAATTATGATTACAGAAGTAAAGATAAGTGCATAATTGGTAAAGAGCCTAAGTGCATATATACCCTTTCCTTCAAGGTTAAAAGAAGAAGTTTAGACTTTTATTATGTTAACTGAGGGACACGTGTTAAAAAACTTTTTGATTAAGAATGACACGTACCCTATTTAACCATGCAAAGCAACACCTCCTACTTAGGAAGTCTACTTAGTCAGCAACTTTTTGAAAATTATCATTATCCATGCTAATTGAAATTTAACTATACAAACCAAAAAGTAGAAAAAGGGAAATTGAACAAAAATATTTATTTAAGCCGAAGAGCCCTCGGAAGGGATAATAAATACAAAGAACGTTTATTTTAAAAGTAAAAAATTACAAAGATAAAATTAAGCCCCCGTGGAAGGAGGGAGGGAAGAAGTTGTCTCCTCGAGGGAAGTACCCAATGGAGCAAGACGAGAAATTGGAGAAAATACTCCCCCGGAACCACTAGCTCTCGGACTCGGACTTGTGGCAGAGCGCATCGGAGACGGTGTTGGAGAATCCTTGGAAGATAGCAAACCCCCAAACCTCCCCACAAAGTACTTGCAATCATCGGGAGTCGGCCTCTTCAGCTTACGAAGGTCAAAAGATTTTGAGAAATCAACCTCCGACCTTATCAGAGACTTAGCCAACCTAGCACACTCCAGATAACCCCATAAAAGGTGGCCTGTCAACAGCTCGTGAGAAGACGTCTCGGGTACTCCTGCTTGCTGTCGTGAAATCTCCCGCTGAGCGAATTGAACGGCTGCATCCACCTTAGCTTGCACGTCCTCGGGAGATAGAAAGTTTACCAACTTTTCTTCAGCTGACTCAGCCCTATCAGTAGCTTGGCCCAATGTCTCCTGAAGAACTCTCTCTCTCTCATTCCCGTCCGCTACTGCCTTCTCGAGAGCCGCAATACGAGCAGTGAAGACCTCCTCGGACTCCTTCCTTTCCTTCTCCAGAAGAGTTATCTTAGCCGCTACAACCTTCTCGGACGCCTCCATCTTTTTATAAGCGGACTCGGCAGCGTTTAAGTTACCTTGCAAATCCGCCCTCGCCTTCTCTGATTCATTAAGAGCAAATTCGTAGTCGGAAATCTTGGTTTGAAGAATATCCTCCCTAGTTTGACTCTCTTTATCTCGGACTAAGAGAGGTGCCAATTGCGCTCGGAGTACTTCTAACTCTTCTTTGTCTTTCCGACCGTGCTCTTCAACGGCAGTGACCGCCTCTCGAGTCTTTCCAATCTGCGGAGAATCAACAACAAAGAATTTAACAGAGATATATTATATAATTTCAGAGGATTAATTTAGAGAAGCTTACCATGAGTCCCAGCCAGTTAAGACTGGTGTACAAAAATTGGTACCCCTCGGCGGGTGTTGAACTAGAGGAGGCGAAAAATCGGAGGATATCTTGATAAGCTTCCCCCACTGACCGAGATGAAAATTGCCCCTCGAATCAACTAGGAGGAATAGGCTCCTGGAATGTACGGAGACAAAGTCACCGGAACATGCCCCCTCGGAGGAGTCATATCCTTTACGGGAGTCATCACTTCTGAATTTGTAAATATGGCCCGGGAACCACCCACTGTTGTGGAGGGGCTAGTCTCTCCTAACAGGGACTTCAGAATCCCCTCATTCACCTCCCTATCCTCGGAAGAAGGATCAAACTCCCCTTGAGTGTCTTCGGAGTCCCCTCGTAAACCTTCTTGCTCGGGAATGTTGAATTGGGCCAGAAAATCCTCCTCTACAAAAGATACAAACTGGCAGTGAGAAAAAGAATGAAACTAGAAAAAATTATGGAAAGAGGGCGAATAACGGATACTCACCATATAAGGAAGACTCTTCTACCATTGGAGCCTTGCCTTTATCTACGGCAACTGCATCAAAAAAGGGAAAGTATTAGTGCGAGATAACAGTCTACCAAAAATTTTTGAAGAACTTGTTAAGACTCACCACGAGGACCTTCTGAAGATATACGCTCAGTAGAAACAGGAGAAGGGTCATCGGAAGATACATCTATCACTCCCGTAGTCTTCTGGACAGCTCCTTCTTCAACTGTCCTCGGAAATATTCCTTCTTCAGACGCCCTCGGAGAGCTCCCTATATCAGATCCGGAAACGGGCAAATCTCCTGTACTAGACTTGGAAACTGGCACTAAAGCCCAAGAAGAGGAAGGAGCTACTTGGCGCAAGGGAACAGCGCTCCTGATAACCCCCGTCGTATCCATGCATAGAAGAGAATGGTCCTCGTGAAATCCGCCCTTCTCTGAACCCGCATGCCCGCCCTCGGGAGCGTTAACCTCATCTTCCTCGTGACCACCCTCCTCTGGTATCTCAGAAACACCACTAGGAGTAGGCTCCCTCGGACTCGACTGCAGATAGTAGTTTGCCATGACATCCCCTGCATCATCCCACCAATAACGTGTATAAGCACAATTTACCACTGTACTCGGAGAGAGAATAAAAAGAGTAAAAGAACGAATGAAGAAACTTACGAAAGAAACTCCTCGCCTCGGGAGACAAAGACAAAGGATGTTCCACGGCGTCATCGGTAACGACTACGTAGTGAAGACCGGAAGTCTCATACAACATTGAAAAGTCCTCTGATTCCATCAGTTTGTGCTGAGAAATTATAGGAGATAACACCGCCTCCTGATCCAGAGCGTGTACGGGAGTAGTACCCTCTCGCCAATCAAAGGGCACATCCCACTCACCATTAACAGGGCCCACGAAGAAGTGTCTGTTCTTCCAGACGCTATGCGAGGTAATAGCGGCGCCCAAGATCCTCTTCGTGGAATCCCCCGTGTTGTCCCGGTGACGAACGTTATAGAAAGGATACCCCCCGGGCGATACCGCCACGTCAAAGATCGAAAGAAAGTGATCCACTGAACACTCTAGACCATTCACGTGGCACCAAAACACGTAAATGCAAATAGCAGCAAATCCGTTCGGCACCATTTGACTTGGGCTGATATTACAAGTCTTAAAAAGCTCACAGAAGAAAGGGGACATAAATGAACGCCACCCGTACTTAACCTGAGCAAAAAATACTGTCAACATACCCGGAGGAGGATAGCATGCCCTCTCATCCTTCGTCGGAAGTCGGAAGACCATATTTTTCTGAAGGACTCCAGTTGAGGTAAACAGATCCGCTACCTGCTTACGAGTAGCAATGTTCCGCGTCTTTTCCACCTTAGCAAAAGTCCGAAGAGGCGGTTCCTTTGACTTGGGAACCCTAGCCTTTTTTGAGGAGGTAGCGCCGCCCTCGGCAGCAGCAGCAAGCTCTCCCTTGCGTTTACGAGTAACAACTCCCACCGGAAGACTCCTTACATTTACAGAAGTAGTAATCGGAGCAGTGATCTCCGAGGAGGTAGCAGCAGCAACAGGATTCACATTGGCAGAAGAAGCCATGGATATAAAAAGAGGAAAGTTTTTTTTTAGTGGGAAAATCTACTGGAACTTAGAATTGCAAGAGAATAAAAGAAGAAATTTGCAGCTCTGGGAGAAATTATCGCAAATTACACTTGAGGGAATGAAGAGAAGAAGAGGCAACAGTACCCTATTTATAACCAAAATTTACAACGGTCAGATGCCCATAAAGACGTGGCATTTATTCGTGACTCCACGTAACCGTTGCCTACTCATGCCACGCCGTCCAGATTCTGCCCGTTGCCAACGGTAAAATACTTCAAATCCCCAAGCTGGTCAAACGGCAGTCCGCAACCTACTCTCCCGAGATCTTCGCCTGCTTAATGACAATACCCTAAGGGTATTCAGGTAAAATCACTTACAAAATTCTAAATATACGTATTTACCTCTCGGATAAATATCAAAAAAGGAAAAAAAAATATAAATATAGGGACACTAAGCAAAAAATAACCCCTCACCTCACTGAGGACGATGATTTAAAATTCCGCTTGTCTCTACGAGGACAATCGAAATTTGGGGGGGCTAGTGTTAACCCTAAAAAATAAAATAAAGGAGATTACTCCTACTCGGAAAAACAATATATGGACAATACTATTGTCACGAGTCCTTCCGATGAGATGTACCTATAAAGAAAGCCCCTCGGAGGATTGCCCTACCTTTCGGTCACTGACCCGAAAAGGTTTATAAGAGCACAGGTACCTATAAAGAAAGCCCCTCGGAGGATTGCCCTACCTTTCGGTCACTGACCCGAAAAGGTTTATAAGAGCACCCGAGGAGAAACATAAGAGTCCCTTGGAAAGTCAAACGGTGAATGAAAAGCAGATATCAACACGGCATCGGAAAAAGAGCAAACCCCGATGGACCCGTATGACTCCGATATCCACCAAATGCGCCAAGAGGGACCAAAATGGACCCCGAGTCCTATGAACTTACAAGAAAACTTCCTTGCTGAACACTCCTCGGAAAAGACGACACTCGGACTTATCCGAGGACCCAATTTTGGAGAAAATCAAGAAATAAATACAAGAACATCCAGTGAATACAATCCGAGAACTCTCGTGAAGAAATCTCACTTTCAGTAAAGCAAATACAGCCCTCGGACACAAAATCACAGTCCTCGGAAGTTATACCAAGTCCTCGGGGATCACATTTACCCCCTCAGAGATCACTCCTGATTGTTGAAGAAAATACCCGAGTCAAGAAGGAGAAATAAGAGCCCTCGGAAGAATAGTCCTATCAGAACAATCTACATCAGAAGCCCTCGGAGATATTAGAAGACACAAAAGCTAATCCAGTCAGCGCCTAGTAGATAAAAGATAAACATTATCCTAGTTTTTACACCTGTATCAAAGTAACAACAACACCTGTCCTTACCAAAACGCATGCACAATGACACCTGCCCCTACCAAAGTCTATATAAAGGGAGGTGATCATTAGAAGAAAAACAGGCTGAAGCCACTTAGCTTACTTACTACAATTTAACATTCAAATACGTAAGAGAGGAGGAAATGTTCAGTGAATAAAGGAATGGAATATTCTTGCAATTAATTTCATTATGTCCATCCATCATTGCCTCTGAATCACGGACAGGGCGTTCGAACCTAAAATAAATATCTTCCGTTAAATAGGGAATAATTCTAAACCTGTTAACACTAATGGTTTTTGATACATTTTCGCAAGAGTGGCGTCCTTTTATAGTGAGAAAAAAAATGTAACCGTTTAAGGGGAAAAATCATTCTTGCAATTGAAGACATTCAAATGCTTGACCACCATAAGTATGTGATTTAATATTCAAATAAAATTTGAATACTTATTCTTGAAAATTATTTAATAAAATAAATAATATCCTACATGCTTCTCATTAAGCAATGTAATGCACATACTAATATTTGGACTCAATTCCAAATATTTCCAACAAAGTATGTGCCTTAATTTTGCATTTTTGCATGCATGATTTACTTGCATTAACCTAATAGAGAAAAAACTAGCTTTGTCCTTAAGAAATAATATTTCACCTATTTCCTTAATTATTATGCTTTGTTCAATAAATCTTATTATTATACTTTTAGGGAACAAACCTTTGTAGTTTTCCACTACCTTACAAAAACTCTCTCAAGATCTTGTTAGTGGTATATCTAAATATACATGGATTGTTCTCATGCTAGATTATCAAGACTACAGAGAAGATTAGAACGGCGTACCTGATTCCATGATTGACGGATTTGCAAGAGGAATCGCGGGCCAATTTGATCTTCCACTGTCTAATCTATCTTTATTTATGAGTCTCTCTCTATTGATGGGAATGGAGGAGAAGAGTAGTTGTTATTAGCCTTGGGGACCAAGACCCTATAACCTTATATAGTATTTTCACTAGAGCCCCATAAACCCTGGTTAGAGTACAATAGGGAATTACACATTACAAAGCCCACACATATTAAGATACTAATTGGACTCTTTAATTAGATCACTTAATTAGTCCAATATAATTAATTAGCCTTTTATATAATTCTCTTAATTTGTAAAGCTCATATATTAGATTATTAAATAAATCTAACAATCTCCCACTTGGGCTATAAATCTAATCCAAATGACAATTACATCTGACAAACTTTGCTAATTGCCAAAGTATCTTCCTTAAACAATCTTCTCCATCTCATATACCAATATGGAACCAAAGCAGCCTTTGTTACATTAATAGTAACTCGACCTTCAATGATCACGCATACCAAATATGCTCAAATGACATAGATCATGTATGGATGTGTAACAATGGAAATTACATGCAATATGATCATAAACATGCCTATTTTCAATTGGTCCTAAATTCCTTAGTGAGATCAATCTTTGTTATTTCAAGCTTTACGTCAAACCACAGTTGAAAGATAGCAAAACATTCAGAGAAATAAAAATAAAACCATCAACTTTATTCTGCAGAAAACTAAAATGCATAAAGCAATCCAATAGTGTCAACAAAAATAACCAAATACGAACTCCCACTAAAACTGCATATCATCAAACAAAACAACACCCATATGAGCAGTATGCTCATGAAAGACCTTGGGTGTCAAGCCTTTAATGAGTGGATCCACTAACATTGAGTTTGTCCCTATATGCTGAATGGACATTATTTTACTGTGAACTCTCTCTTTAACAACTAGAAATTTGATGTCTATGTGTTTAGACTTTGACGGGCTTCTATTGTTGTTAGACTATAGAACTGATGACAAATTGTCACAATAACTCTTGAGTGGTCTTTTAATTCCTTCCACAACTCGCAGTCCAGTGACAAAATTTTGCAGCCATATGCCACGATTGGTTGCCTCGTAATAAGCTATGAATTCAGCAGCCATAGTAGAAGGGGCTATAAGTGTCTACTTAGCACTTCTCCAAGATATAGCTCCTCCAGATAACATGTAAACATAACCAGAAGTGGATCTCTTTGTGTCTTGGCAACCCGTAAGATCAGAATCAGAATACCCAATGATCTCCAAATTTTTTGATTTTCGATACATGAGCATGTAATCTTTTGTTCTTTGTAAGTACCTCATAACCCGTTTGACTGCTTTCCAATGATCCATGTTGGGGTCACTTAAGTATCTGCCTAACATACGCACTATGTACGGTAGATCTGGACGCGTACATACTTGAGCATACATAAGACTCCCAACAGCCGAAGCATAAGGAATCTTTTGCATCTCTTTTTTCTCAATTTCATTGTAGGGGCATTGCATGAGACTAAACTTGTCTCCTTTAGTAACATGAGTATCTCCTTGTGCATATCCTTCCATGCCAAATCTCGTAAGTACTTTGTCGATATAGCTCTTTTGTGATAATCTAAGGACACCCCAAATTGATCTCGGTGTATCTTAATTCCTAATACAAAAGAGGCGTCACTAAGATCTTTCATCTCAAAATGCTTAGTTAGAAATCTCTTGGTTTCGTGCAATAAGCCTATATCGCTACTTGCGAGTAGTATGTCATCCACGTAGAGCACTAGTAATATAAATTCACTCCCACTAAACTTGTGATATACACAATCATCAAATGCATTGGCCTCGAAACCATATGAGACAATAATTTGATGAACTTGTGATACCATTGACGAGAAGCTTGCTTGAGACCATAGATGGATCTTTTGAGTTTGCAAACCATAGACTTTGAATCACGTAACACAAAATTTTCTGATTGTGCCATATATATAGTTTCTTCAATGTCACCATTGACAAAAGTTGTCTTTAACATCCATTTGGTGTAGCTCTAGATCAAAATGAGCTACAAGTGCCATTATAGTCTGAAAAGAATCTTTCGATGATACTGGAGATAAAGTTTCTTTGAAGTAATGCCTTCCTTTTGAGTGAAACCCTTAGCGACTAGACGCGCCTTATATCTTTCAATATTGCCCTTAGAATCCTTTTTGGTTTTAAATATCCATTTGCAACCAATGGGTTTCTTACCTTCAGGCAATTTGACAAGATCCCAAACGTCATTGTCCTTCATTGATTTCATCTCATCATTCATGGCATCGATCCACTTTTGACTGTTAGCACTTTGTTTGACTTGTTGGAAGTTGATTGGATCATCTTCACATGTCCCCATGTCAAACTCATGCTCTTCAAGAAATACAATATAATCACTCGAGATTGCACTTCTTTTCTCTCTAGTGGATCGCCTAATTGGCACTTCCTCTTGAGGTTGTTGTGTTTGCTCTTCTAGAGCAACTTCTAAATTTTGAGTAGGGAGCTTTATGTTTTGATTCGCATTATTGTTTTAAATCGTGTCTTGAACAAAATCAATATGATGATCGTTGTCCATAACAATTTATGGAAAGGAATAAATTCCTCTTCAAAAACAACAGTCCTTACTTTATCTCCCCCTTCAAATACAACGTCCTCAAGAAATCTCGTGTTTCCCATCTCAAAAAAGGACTTGGTTGAGGGATCATAAAACTTAAAACCCCTCGACCTTTGTGAATACCCAACAAAATAGCAATTAATTGTTCTTGAGTCCAGTTTTTTCTCATGTGGCTTATAAGGCCTTACCTCAGCTGGACAATTGAACCTGGACAAATGTGTAAGTGCTTTAAAATAGGCCTTTTGCCAAACCATAGTTCATAAGGGGTTTTAGTTACTCTTTTGCTAGGTACTCTATTTAGAATATATACTGCAGTCTTGAGTGCTTCTCCACAAAGTGATTCTGGTAAAGAAAAATGACTAATCATACTTCTTACCATGTCCTTAAGTGTTCGATTTCGTCTCTCAGCAACACCATTCATGCGAGGTTGCCCTGGCATTGTGCATTGTGGGACGATTCCACACTCCTCCAAGAATTTGGCAACAGGTCATGGACGTTGTTCACCAGATCCATCATATCTACCATAATATTCACCACCACGATCAAATTTGACAGCTTTAATCTTCTTTCCGAGTTGATTTTCAGCTTCGGCTTTGAAGGCTTTAAAAGCGCCCAAAGGCTGTGACTTTTCATGAATCAAGTATAAGTACCCATAACGAGAATAGTAGTCTATAAAAGTTATAAAATAATGTTGACCATTCCAGAAAGCCGTAGGGAATGGACCACATATATCCGTATGTATCAATTGTTAGTGGTATATCTGAATATACATGGATCGTTCCCATGCTAGATTGTCAAGACTATAGAGAAGATTAGAACGGCGTACCTGATTCCATGATTGACGGGTTTGCAAGAGGAATCGCGGGCCTGTTTGATCTTCCACAGTCTAATCTATCTCTTCTCTCTTTATGAGTCTCTTTCTATTGATGGGAATGGAGGAGAAAAGTAGTTGTTAGATTAGCCTTGGGGACCAAGACCCTATAACCTTATATAGTATTTTCACTAGAGCCCCATAAACCCTAGTTAGAGTACAATATAAAGGGAATTACACATCACAAAGCCCACACATATTAAAATACTAATTGGACTCTTCAATTAGATCATTTAATTAGTCTTTTATATAATTGTCTTAATTTGTAAAGCCCATATATTAGATTATTAAATAAATCTAACACTTCCGACTACCAACTTTTGGGAAGTTAGTCAAGTAAAATTCGTTGACTCATCATGTTTATTATGGTGATCAATATTGTAATGTAGTTAATTTTGTTTTGTTCTATTATATTTAGAAAGAATAGCCAGCTACGTGTAATACTGCGTTAGGTAATTAATGAAAATATTTGCAGTAATTCCATACATCAATTGGAATTCTTAGACGAGTAAAAGTGTAAAACTTATTAATGCAGATCATAAATATGGGTATCTCTTGATCGAAAATAACAAACCCGAGGTTCAAGGAAGTCAAGGTTTGACCAGAAAGTCAACAGAGCCCGTTTTTGACAAAAGATACCACTTTTCCAAGTGGAAACGACCTCCTGAGCAAAACGTAAAGACCAAAGTCTTTACGCCCACGTGATTTTAGGTAAATTTAAAGGTTTAGAGGGTCAAATTTGCAGTTATTTCCAGCGGGATTTTTATGTTTTATTTAGTTATTTTAAGAGTCTTTTGTAATCTTGCCATTTTTCTTAGTTAGGTTTTTTACTTTATAAGTTAGTTGTCTTTGAGTCATTGTAGTCAATTGTTGATTGAATAAAAAAAAACATAACTTGAGAGTTTTCTCAGTTTTTGTCAATTTCTCGGTATTCTGCGGAATCAACGAGCTTTTGATTCTTGTGTTATTTCATCTTCCCTTATGGCTTCACCTCGCTACATCAGTTGGCATCAGAGACAGATCCGTTCCTTCACCATGGCGGCAAGGAGAAACTTTGCAGTCCATCATGATCCGGTAGAAGAAGATAGATGTGATGAATACACAATGTTACATCGACAAATTAACTTGTTGACGCAACAAATAGCGGTGATGGTTGCTCGACAGCCTGAACTCGCACCAACACCTGAAGCCCCATTGTTTACGGATGAGGAGAATCCGTTTGTACCACTAGAACAGCCATTAAATCCGCCTATTCACCGGAGACAAGATGATTTAGAGGAAAAACATTGAAAATCAGAGTTTCAAGGTGATATTCTAAATTTACTTTGTGATTATAAAGTGGGTTGTGAATCTTCATATGATGTTGTTTATGATAGCGATGTTGATGATATTGTGGATGAGTTCGATATTTCTAGATTAAAAGCTTTCATGAAGGGTGTGGACGAGAAGATCACGGTAGAGAATCCAATGAAAGAGACGAATATGTTGGAAAAGTATGAGGTTGATGCAAAAGTTGATATGATTGAGAGGGTTGAAAAGGATAAAAATGGTTTAGGCGTGACAATGGTCGATGAGGAGAAGAAACATATAGTTGTTGTCACAAATGAAGATGTTCATCTTCAGGGTTTTACTTTGCCTGAAGTTTCAGATTTTATTTTGTGTTGTGGTGATAAATTTACAAGTGCTACACATGATTCAGATTCGAGGACGAATCTTTTTCAACCAGGGGAGAATGATGCAGATCATAAATATGGGTATCTCTTGATCGAAAATAACAAACCCGAGGTTCAAGGAAGTCAAGGTTTGACCAGAAAGTCAACAGAGCCCGTTTTTGACAAAAGATACCACTTTTCCAAGTGGAAACGACCTCCTGAGCAAAACATAAAGACATAAGTCTTTACGCCCACTTGATTTTAGGCAAATTCAAAGGTTTAGAGGGTCAAATTTGCAGTTTATTATTTCCAGCGGGATTTTTATGTTTTATTTAGTTATTTTAAGAGTTTTTTGTAATTTTGGCATTTTTTTTAGTTAGGGTTTTTACTTTATAAGTTAGTTGTCTTTGAGTCATTGTAGTCAATTGTTGATTGAATAAAAAAAACATAACTTGAGAGTTTTCTCAGTTTTTGTCAATTTCTCGGTATTCTGCGGAATCAACGAGCTTTTGATTCTTGTGTTATTTCATCTTCCCTTATGTCTTCACCTCGCTACATCACTTATATTCTTAGATATTATGTAAAGCACTCAAACATCACATTCCATGGCGCGTGATCGTCTGAGTCTAAGAATTTAACCGGCTTGTCAGTTGAGGTACGAAAGAAACCAATTCACTAAAAGAAACCAATTCACTAATTGAAGTTTATATAGTGATTCCTATCGAATTAATCTTTGAACGTCAACATATCTAGTTGAGAAATAAAATAATAATAATAATTACAAAAAGGGCATGCAAGATTCGTCTTGTTTGGTGTCATTCACTAGCCCACCCCTACCCACTCTGATGCCTATAAATAGTTGGTGAAAGAGAGTTTCCTCAGAGCAATGTGCATGGCCAGCTAAAACAACAACCAAACATCTTAGTTCTTTTTTACAAATTAATTATATCGTAATATATTTTTTCTAAAGAAAAAAAAAATGCCTAGGGACAGAGATCCTCTTGTGGTGGGTCGAGTGATCGGGGAAGTTTTGGAGCCGTTCACGAGATCGATAACGTTGAGGGTGATCTACACCAACAGAGAAGTTAGCAATGGCTGTGACTTGAGGCCATCTCAAGTTGCCAACCAACCTAGGGTTGAGATTGGAGGGGATGATCTCCGCACCTTCTACACTCTGGTAATTTAATCTAATTTACAATTAATCAAATTAATGATATCGTTTGCAATTAGATGTAGATTAATGATTCATTATTTTAAAGGGATGACAAATATATACTACTTCTACTCACACGTCGTTCTATACTACAGTTTTAATTGACATTTGTAATAACATGCATATATGCTGACAATTTATAACAAAGTTATGCTAACTTATATTGCAGGTTATGGTGGACCCTGATGCTCCAAGCCCTAGTGACCCCAGTCTTCGGGAATACTTGCACTGGTAAGATATTAATAATTACTTCGTCGATGTTACTGCTGATTAACTTTCATATTTTTTCATTTTCTCAATCTCCTTAATTAACTAACCTCATTAATTATGTGGGAATAATATGAAGTTTGTTGGTTTGGTAAATTTAATTTCCATAAACGACAAATATCAATAACATTTACGTTTTGTCGAGTGATGCTTTTCTTTTCGTTATGTTAAAAACAAATTAATGAGTCGAGGACTATTGTTTTTTAACTTTACTCAACATTATTTGTTCGAACTTCAAAGCGAGCAATGCAGACAGATTGTGATATTTTCTGCATGATTGACTCCGGAACATTTATCAAACAATCCAAGTGTAATCCTGAAAAAAAGAAGAAGCCAAGCGTTCACAACTTAAAAACAATAGATATGTTCGAATAATCTGCCTTTCTGTGGGGGACAAGACCTTAGTACGTGAACTTTAGCAGCTGTAGTAATTGTAATTGGTTATTGTCCAATAGGTGTTTCCCGCCGAATCTAATTTAGTATCAAATCTTGGACTATGGGATAAAATTATTTTCCAACTCCTAGCTACTGCTCCTTAACAGTATAATATCTATTGACCTTGAAATTTTATTCTCTAGAAAGAAAGAATATTCATAAAAAATTTAAATTTTCTAAAATAATTTATATCCCGCTATGGCGCTATAAATATGAAATTAAAGTAAGGAGACTTTACTCTGACATGGCGTGGCAAAATAGAAATTAGAATTTTCTTGAAGTATAAGAAAATATCAGTAATCACAAAATGAGTTACACAATAGTTCTTTTCTTTAATCACGTAAGTTAGCATAATGAATGGTTTGAGCTTGTAACATGTAAAATCCTTTCTTTTCTTTTCTTTTTTTAATTTGATAATCTGTAAAGTCCTTTCTTCGATGTTAACGAACATGGTTCTTTTCTACATGAAATTCTTGCTCGAAAGGCAGAAAGTGTGAGAAAAGGTCTGTCTTCAAAAAGATTCATGCATCAATATCTAGTTTTTCTTTCATTTTGTTTTTGCTTTTGATTTGACTGATTGATTTGCATGTATCCCTTTTTTCCCGAGCAACCAAAAAAGTTCCCTAGCATTATCCTTACCGAGGTTTTTGTGATTTTCTGGTCCTACGCACCTTTGTAGGCATTGTGCCTTTATGTCTTACGTCCGAACTTTTACATTTTAGAATAGACAGAAATGTCAAAAATGGTCATTATTTTTTGCCAACTTTACTTTTCGCCCGTTATCTTGTTAAGTTGCCGAAAATGCCCACTATCTTTGCCAAAAATGCCCGATTTACTGTTCATCCGCCAAATTGATAAATCGCGTCCAACGTAGCAAAATCGCACCTCCACGTGTAATTAATTTAGTACACCTAGATTTTTATTAAATTTAAACTTAATTTATTCAAATTTAAAAAAAAAACAAAAATTATCAGTCGTCACTCCCACCCCCCCCCCCCACACCCCGCCCAGCCCCACCCAACCCAACCCCGCCCTGCCCCGCCCCATTGCCCACCCCCACACACATCAGTCGTGGTGGTGGTGGTGGTGGTGTTGATGTGATGCGGCGACGGCGGTGCAATTGGAGGTTGTGGTGGTGGTGATGTGTTGCGGCGGTGCAGTTGGAGGTGGTGGTAGTGGTGGTGTTGATGTGCGGCTGCGGCGGCGATGCAGGTGGAGGTGGTGGTGGTGGGGTTGATGTGCTGCGGCGACGGCGGTGCAATTGGAGGTGGTGGTGGTGGTGTGTTGCTGCGGCGGTGCAGGTGGAGGTGGTGGTGGTGGGCGTTGGGGGTTGGGGGTGGGGGTGGGGGTGGGGGTGTGGGGGGGGCAGACGAAAGTGACGACTGTTCATTTTTCATTTTTCATTTTTCTTTTTTTTTAAGTTTTTTAATTCTTAAAAAATTAAGTAATTTAAATTAGATTTATATATAAAGTTTTATACTTTAAATGAATAAAGTTTATTATGTTAAAAGAATATATTATAGAGTAAGTTTTTAAAATTTAAATAATAAAGTTAATTATAAAGATTTAACTTTTTATATTTTTCTATTTTTTTAAAAAAATAGTTATTAAAAATTTTAAATTTTAATATAGAATTATAAATTATTTTTTATAATTTATATAATAAAGATAATTAATAATTATACATTTTATGACATGGCAGCCACATTTTGGCCACATATGTCAATATTTGATGACATGGCTGCCACTAGGCGCCAAACAGTGAATCGGGCATTTTTGGCAAAGATAGTGGGCATTTTCGACAACTTAAAAAGATAACGGGCAAAAAGTAAAGTTGGCAAAAGATAATGGGCATTTTTGACATTTCTGCCATTAGAATATTTACTCTCCTGTACATTTTTTATTTATTGCAATTTATTAGTGTGAGACAATTGCTGCTAATTACCCATGCTTAATTAAATTTCTTCTCATATTAGAAACTTAGTTAATAGATGCTTGATCGGAATTCAAGTATTTTTTATGATGTAGGTTGGTGACTGATATCCCAGCAACTACAGGAACAAACTTTGGTGAGTGCTTTCATTTCGAAAAGTTTCAATTCAAGTCGCCACATAAAATCTAACTGTGAAACAATGGGTACGGACAAAGCTGCGCAGTAAGCACAAAGCGAACTATTCTTTCGCCTTTTACTAAAGAATACCGTGTGCTTGCTGCATTCAAACGGCATAAAAAAAAAAAACTGTGAAACAATGGGTACGGACGAAGTATATATGTAAATGAATTGTCAGATATATATATATATATATATATATATATATATGTAACCTATATATGTGTGAAATATTCTATAGTACAGTATTATTCACCATTCCACTTCAAATGGGACTTGTTATTCCTCTGTTGTCCTTATGAATCCCAAAAGTTCAAAAAACCAACTTTATCTTTTCAAGAATTAACGGTCCTGCGGTTTGCGAAACTTCATAATTGTTCCAAATCAATTAAAGAGAACATCACAAAACAAACGATAAGGTGATCATATGGTACCCTAGTACTATGGATAATGACTTGAAACCTCATCTCTTCTTTGTATGTGATTTAATATAGGACGAATTATTAAAAATGCCCGATAAGTTTGGCCATTATCTTTAAATGCCCGATTTTCCCAGACCTGCTGAAAATGTCCGTTAAGTTTTAAAAGTTCAACCAAAAATGCCCGAAATAAAATTTTCGGACAAAAAAACCTATGTGGCTGCCTAATCAAAAAGTCGCGTTCACTGTTCACTAATCTGAAAAACGTTTCTCCTTATATATATATATATATATATATATATATATATATATATATATATATATATATTAATAATAATAAAAATATAAACATATATATAATAATAATAAACAATTCAACCAAAAAAAATAAAAAAAAATCAAAATCATCATCATCATCTTCACATCGCGACAACACCCCCCCCCCCCCCCCACCCGTCAGATCGCGACCACCACCCCGCAACCCCCCCCCCCCCCACACACACACACACCGCTGCAGCGGTGGCGGCGTCGACTGACGCCGTCGGATTTACATTTCGAAAACTCCGGCGGGGTGGTGGTACTCGAATCGGAAATCAGAACTCGAATCGGAACTCGAATCGAAAATCGAAACTCGAATCGGAAATCGGACTCCGACGGTGGCGGTGCACTGTTCGCCGGCGCACTGTTCACCGATCACTGTTCACCGTGAACAGTGAACAACGCGCCAGTGAACAGTGGTGGTGGTTCGTTGTTCTCCGGAGCACTGTTCACCGATCACTGTTCATCGTGAGCAGTGGTCGGTGAACAGTGCGCCGGCGGTTGCAGGGTGGGGGGGTGGAGTGGGGGGGTGGAGTGGGGTTGAGAAGATGATGACATTTTTACATTTTTACATTTTGTTTTTATGTTTTTACATTTTTACATTTTGTTTTTACATTTTTTAGAAATTTTTAGAAACGTTTTTTCGGACAAAAAAATCTTAGGTGTCGGACGCGATTATTTGATTCAGCAGCGCGCCTTTTTGATTCGGATGCCACGTCGGACAAAATGTCCGATTTTTTCAAATCGGGCATTTTTGTTAGAAAAGTTAGAACTTAACGAGCATTTTCAGCAGGTCTGGGAAAATCGGGCATTTAAAGATAATGGCCAAACTTATCGGGCATTTTTGATAATTCGTCCTTTAATATATAAGCCAATTCTCATTCTTCGGTTTCTTTTTTTGTTTTTTGTTTTTTTTTTTTTTTTTTTTTTTTACTTATAAGATGATGCTTTTCATTTGAATCCAAACATGATTAAGAACAAGCATTTAGAAGTGTCTTTAAAATGTCACGAAGTAAAGGAGCACTATATTCATGTTGGTTGGAATGTACAATGGTATCTCCACTTGTTTATGTAAGTGGAAACAACCTCTGCTTCCCACATCACATCAACATGTCGAGCCCGCATCAACCATTAATTGACTATTATTATTTTTCATTTTTTTTTGGTGCGTATCATATTAATACATTGGACGAATTATCAAAAATGCCCGCTAATTTGGGTGTTTAGTCCTAAATGTCCGTTTTTTCCAAACCTGTCGAGAATGCCCTGTATTTTTTAAAATTTCTACTAAATATGCCCGAAATGAAAAATAAGCACAAAAAAAACTTATTTTGTCTGAAAAATAATGCTAAAAATGCCCGGTATCTTTTAAAATTCTACCAAAAATGCCCGAATTTTAAAACGCGACTTTTTGATTCACAGCGCGCCTCTTTGATTCGGATGCCACGTCGGATAAAATGTCAGAATTTTTCAAATCGGGCATTTTTGTTAGAAAATTTAAAACTTAACGGGCATTTTCAGCAGGTTTGAAAAAAACGAGCATTTAGGACTAAACACAAAGTTAGCGGGCATTTTTTATAATTCGTCCTAGTACATATATATTATATAAAGTAAAATATAGGCAAGCTTCTAATCCTAGTAGCCTAGTAGGTTTACTAAAAAATGTATCCAAAATTTGATATTAATCTCTTTCACATCGGCCTAGTTTTCTTTCTATATCCAGCTAGCAGTACAAGTACTTAAAAATGTGTAGATCGACTTAGAATATGTTAAGTTAACGCATTTTCCGAGCAAGCTAAGTAGCTATGCACCTACAAGAACTGATTCATTTCTAATGTGTAGCTAAAGGACAGAATCTCGTTGCGTGCTTAATCAATAAATGCGGTAGTAATTTGTTTTACACTTCAGTTTACACACAAAAAGGGGATGTTAACTGATACATGATTAACATTCTCATTCATTTGTCATAGGTCAAGAGATTGTGTGCTATGAGAATCCACGGCCATCGATGGGGATCCACCGTTTCGTTTTCACTCTGTTCCGCCAGTTGGGGCGGCAGACGGTTTACCCACCAGGTTGGCGCCAAAATTTCAACACACGAGACTTTGCGGAGCTCTACAACCTTGGCGCCCCTGTTGCTGCCGTCTACTTTAATTGCCAAAGGGAAAGTGGTACTGGTGGGAGACGCAGATAATGTTATTTATATATATATATATATATATATATATGTAGTGATTTGAATAAAAGATGTTTTTATTGGTGGGTGTACCTTAGGTTTGTGGGTTGCACCATAGATTATAAATTCTCATTGTAATCTTGAATAATAATTAATACGTTAAAAGTGATTCATTCCCCTGATTTGAAATACAATTCATGTATACCAGCTTTGTGTACCAATCTATCTACCACCAATAAATAAATGACACATGTGCAGTAAATAAAACCTACATCACGGGCTGTCCAATTCGTCTAATTATACTTTTATAACAGATTTGACCTCATATTTAATTTGATTCTCATAACAGCCCCCTAACAGTAAAAGGTAACATTAAATATTACATAAATATTATCAATTCCTCTAAAATCTGCTCTTCTCACGAATCTAAACAAAAAAAAAATATGAATCATTTTTTCTTCTTCACGCTTCACGATACACTTGTAGTCAAAATTTGACTACTTCTTGTCAAACTCTGGGTTTACTTCTACTGCACAATTGGATAGCATCTCCAACTCATATCCAGGTAATTTGATCTCAATTAATAGAAAGAAGTTTTATTAATTTATACATATAGCTAGTCCAGATTTTCCAATTAATGAAAAAAGTAATTTGGTGTGTTGCCAAATTAATTCGGTGTGTTGGCAAATTAATGATTCATTACATTATGTAATTGTTTAGATACGTGAGAAGAGCAGATTTTAGAGGAATTGTTAATATTTATGTAATATTTAATGTTACCTTTTACTGTTGGGTCTGTTATGAGAATTAAATTAAATATGAGGTCAAATCTGTTATAAAAGTAGAATTAGACGAATTGGACAGCGCGTGATGTAGGTTTTATTTATTGCACATGTGTCATTTATTTATTGGTGGTAGATAGATTGGTACACAAAGCTGATATAGAGGAATTGGTGCCGATTTGAAAGTAACTAACAACATCCTTAAATCTAAGTTGGTGCCTATTCGGTATTTGTGCCCTTTGGAAGAGGAGCATAATGTCACGACCGGCTACTCTCATTGACGCAAAGGCCGGAAGGCGCCGGCACACTTAGACGCAAGGGCGATCGACTATGTGCGCAGCAGTCGACCAACGGACGTGGGAGACGAGACGTTGGAGTCGGGCGAGCGACATGGGCGCAAGGACGCGGGGCGTCCGTTCGAGACGATGCGACGAAGGACCGTGCCATGGGGGCACGATGGGTCGAGAAGTTTGACGACGGTTCTAGAAGACTCGCGACGCGTCACGAAGGAGCGATGACGCTACCTTGCGAGATGTCCGAGAAGTTTCTAGAAGACGACGATGGCGGTGCGGGGCACCGACTTACTGTAGCAGTCGAGAGAAGTGTGGAATTCTCTCGAAGGGTCGAGACGGTCACGTGATGGACGGAGGCACGTGACGGGCAACTTGGGCAGCCCGACGGGAAGGGCGAAGTTGCAATGTAAATACAAAGTTTTGGGGTAGCTTTGTAATTACTAGAAAATATAGGGACGTAAATAGTTGGGACGTTGTAATTACGCCGGGCTCTAGAAGGGTCTAGAGTTGTCCGGACGAGACTAGAGTGAGGCACCGCCTTACTATTGATGTACAGGTTTCGGTATTCCTTTCAGCAATAGAGTTAGGCAGAGTGCTAACTGCTTGTGTGGGCCCCAGCCCACACTCTATATATAGGAAAGCAAGCAAGGCTCATTTGCAACCTTGCCATCCGAGTGAAAAACATTGTAACGGCTTGAGTGTTGAATAAAAGAGTTCTTAACACTTTCAAAACACTTGCAAAATAATCCAACTCTTTCCTTTCCATTCCGTCAACTTCTTCCGAGTCTTTCAGCCTCCTTGAGTGGTAGTTAGGCTGACTAGTGAGTCGACGGGTCGCGCTTGCTAGTGTCGCACGGACGCAACGTCGACTCAAAGGGACTGTAGTCGACCGTAGTCGATCAAACCGGGATAAGTCCGTGACACGTGGTATCAGAGCCACGGTTGGGAACGAAGGAAGAACCGAGGCTCTTTGCTTCCGCAAGTTGAGTTGAGCTGAGACAAGTTGAGGCGATTGGAAGAAGTGACGTCGGGGCAAGTCGACGGGACGACAACCCGGAGCCGATGATGCGCGAGCCTTCGAGTCTTTCGTTCATGGGGACGTGGGGAGACGGTTCCCCTAGCGCTCGTTGAGGCCGGCGCAACTTTGAAGACTAGGCGGGGAGGACCTAGTCGGCATGATGCCAAAGAATGGCGACGTGATGGCAAGGGACCGACGAGGCGACGGGAGACAACACGGCGGGGAGGACCGTGGTCGTGCGAGTCGGGAGGGACAGTCCGACAAGTCGAAGCCTACGAGGACGGTGGTACTATCGGTATGGGACGATAAGATCACTCGGACTTGCGTGGGACTGATGGTATGGGACGTTGGGCCTACCCGGGGCAGCAGACGAAGTCGAGGGACTGTCTATGTTGTGTTGTGAACATTTGTATCGACGATGGAGCGCAACTGAAACTTGGACTGAAATGAGTTGAATTTTATAGTCCAAGGTGTGACCAAGAGAACGGAACTGGTGGCACACGAGCGGAGGCGATGGATCGCTAAGGGACAGCGAGTCGCGGGACGCGAAGGGACAGCGTCTTCTCGGGGTGGTCAGAGTTCCAGGTGCGTGGGAAACCGGGCAGGGTATACGCACCAAGTATTGTTGGCAGCCACAAAGGCGTGCGAAAAGACCTCGCGTTTGGAAAACGCTTGAGGCCGGCCGATGACGATGCCTCTCGGGGCCGTGGACGTGCGGGAGGGTGCATGGGCGCACGCGATCCCTCGGATTGAGGCCCGGCCGAGTATTGTGCTGGCTAGGTGGGTTCATGAGTCGAATGACGCCGATGGACTGTGCGTTCATGTTCGGGAGACCTTGAGACCAAAAGCACGAATGGGCGAGGGCGGTCATTGGGATGACGGCGTGCCCAAGGAAGCGTTCGTGTTGCTAAGCACAATTGTTGTGAATGCATTTGCAGAGATTATGGGGCCGTGGATACCTCTCGGGACCGGGATGTGCGACAGGGAGCACGAGTAAAGGACCGATGGAGGACCGGCCAATGAAGTTTGCTAACTTGGGTCGGAGCGCGGGGAGGACGCTGGCTCAAGTGAGGCGTTGGGTTGGGGCGCGGACAGGACGCCGACTCAATCAAAATTTTTTAACCGTCAAGATGGTCAAGCCGAGGGACATGCTAGCTAGGCAGGCTCAGGAGCCGAGCGACACCGAAGGGATCGTGTGTGCGCGATCGGGCAGCCATGAAACCAAACGCATAGATGGGCGAGGGCGGTCACGGGGAGGTGACGGCGTGCCCAAGGAAGCGTCTATGTTGCTAGCCTTGAAGGGACATGTTGAGCCGAAGACGTGCATCAGCCACGAATCGGGACGGGCGAGGAGACGAAGGAACCGGCGAAGGCGCAGGGGGCGCAAAGGAGGCCGAAATTCCAACGGCGCCGAGGGCGTCGCCGATTTTGGTGGGGGAGAATGTCACGACCGGCTACTCTCATTGACGCAAAGGCCGGAAGGCGCCGGCACACTTAGACGCAAGGGCGATCGACCATGTGCGCAGCAGTCAACCAACGGACGTGGGAGACGAGACGTTGGAGTCGGGCGAGCGACATGGGCGCAAGGACGCGGGGCGTCCGTTCGAGACGATGCGACGAAGGACCGTGCCGTGGGGGCACGATGGGTCGAGAAGTTTGACGACGGTTCTAAAAGACTCGCGACGCGTCACGAAGGAGCGATGACGCTACCTTGCGAGAAGGACCGAGAAGTTTCTAGAAGACGACGATGGCGGTGCGGGGCACCGACTTACTGTAGCAGTCGAGAGAAGTGTGGAATTCTCTCGAAGGGTCGAGACGGTCACGTGATGGACGGAGGCACGTGACGGGCAACTTGGGCAGCCCGACGGGAAGGGCGAAGTTGCAATGTAAATACAAAGTTTTGGGGTAGCTTTGTAAATACTAGAAAATATAGGGACGTAAATAGTTGGGACGTTGTAATTACGCCGGGCTCTAGAAGGGTCTAGAGTTGTCCGGACGAGACTAGAGTGAGGCACCGCCTTACTATTGATGTACAGGTTTCGGTATTCCTTTCAGCAATAGAGTTAGGCAGAGTGCTAACTGCTTGTGTGGGCCCCAGCCCACACTCTATATATAGGAAAGCAAGCAAGGCTCATTTGCAACCTTGCCATCCGAGTGAAAAACATTGTAACGGCTTGGGTGTTGAATAAAAGAGTTCTTAACACTTTCAAAACACTTGCAAAATAATCCAACTCTTTCCTTTCCATTCCGTCAACTTCTTCCGAGTCTTTCAGCCTCCTTGAGTGGTAGTTAGGCTGACTAGTGAGCCGACGGGCCGCGCTTGCTAGTGCCGCACGGACGCAACGTCGACTCAAAGGGACCGTAGTCGACCGTAGTCGATCAAACCGGGATAAGTCCGTGACAATAAGCCTTATAAGTAGAAAGCATAATGATCGATCAGTACGGAAAAAGGAAAAGAAAACAGGGAGAGTTACTGAATTACTTTTCTTTCTACACGGCAGAAAAACATTTCCTATTTTTTGAGTTGCATTTGTTATCAATATACACCATCGCGCAAATTCATTTTAAGATATTCTGTGATATCTCAAATCAAATAGTGTTATAACTTATTTTATATAAGAAGGCAATCATGGTTTATTCGAGTTCGTGGATGTTCTTGTTCAAGTGCACGTCAAGGATTTCTGAAGATTTGTTGTATCTTGGGAGTAGACATCGAGAGGTTGTTGCACCACGGCATTGGCGAAAATTCTACTCTAAAGGATGCACGTCTAATTTAACAATAGATCGTATATATGGAGTAGGGTCGGGTACAAGTGCGGTACAACGAATCTATCACTAAACTAGGCCTACTTGAACTATGCTAGTGTCGAGTAGGCTTGGTGCGGAACACCTCGAACTGACGTTAGATGCAATGGCGGATGTCGAATGTATATCGGAGATGACGTCGAAGACTATATCGGGAATGATGTCGGAAGCCTTCCACGTCGGGGGTGATCTATTGCTGACGTCGAGAGTGATGTCGGGTATAGTATCGGATACTAGCTCGGTGATATATATTGAATGTGATGTCGAGCCCTATATCGGGTATGTTCGATATAGGTAAACAGTAATTGCGGATAATTGAAGCTTACCTTGATCACCGGAAAGTGGGTATTTATAGGCCTCGGGATGTGGGGACCACTCACTTGATAAATACGTGAGGTGTACTATATCAAATGTCATATTCGATATACATGTTGGGGATAATCCCCGACATAGATAAAACATGGACTTAGCTCATTGGTCGGCCCAATACGGGAAATACCATATCATGTAGTCTCCCAATTTGGGAATTATTATCCGAGGATAATAATTTGCAAATTAAATCTAAGTTTTTGAATTACCAGTACCTCTTGTCCCGCCAGTTCAAATGACATAACTTTGATGAGGGAATTCATTGTGTTTTGAAGAAATGTTGGTGGATCCCCCAATGCAATTAGCGAATCTAAGAGGTCCTCATTTGAATTTTTGTGTTTTTGTGGATTTATTTTTATATCGAATTTCCTTCGATATCTATGCTGAATTTGAAGTTTGATATGGGATTGCCATAAATGCGTATCTGAAATCCGACGTTTATAAATAGTAGGGTGTGAGGGAGAAGAATATCATTTTTGTCTTCTAGCGAAATTCGTTGTATGTTTGCGGATGTATGTCGAGTATTTTCGACGTTAATTTTGATATGAATTTTGTGTTTTATTACTATTTTACCCTTTCGCATCCATTGTTCGATGTCAGTTTCAATATAATGTCCGATATCTGAATCGATGTGTTTCCGATGTGGTTTTCGATATAACTATTGGAGTTAATTTTCTCTTTTTTAATGTTATTGGATTATTGCTCTATATTTCTTATCAGTGTAAGGACATGGTGTCTCGTGTCCCTCACTACCCTGGCTATTATTCTGCCACGTATAAGATTAGGTTCCCCGAGGAGAATGAGAGAATGCACAGGCCGCCACAGGGTTCCATCACCGTCCATGCAAAGCATTTCGCCAACGGTTTGCGATTCCCTATCAATCCCTCCATTGTTGCCATCCTACATAGTATTGGGGTTCGCCTCGGACAGCTTTCGCCCAACTCTTTTGGTGCCATCGTGGCCTTTGTTTGTTATGAAGGCCCTCGGTGTGCCCCATGGAGTGAACGAGTTTTGGAATCTCTTCTCCGTTATCACCAACAAGAAGGGTGGTTGTAATGCCCCTGAAATTTGAACGAAAATATAAATTTATAGTTTAGTCCTAAAACTTTTAAAAATAGCATTTTTACCCTCCAAACGTTTGAGGAAAAATGCATTTTAGTCCTTGAACGAAAATTAACCTTTTTTTTTACTATCTTATATGCTTCAGATATCTTTAAGAAATGTATTTTACATGTACATATTGATCTTGGAGTTTTTTACCTAGAAAAACTCACATAAGTAATTATGTGTAAAAATATCTATTTTTTTAATTTTTTTAATTATAAACAACAAAAATAATATCACGTCATAGGTGAATGATTTTGAAATCAGCCACATCACTCTTGTGACAATTGAAATCATATTTTGGTGTTAGTTGTTAAAGAAATTAAGGTGAGACCTTAATTAGTTAAATTGTTTTAACATGTATAAATAAATAAATAAATAAATATGTATATATTAATCTATATGTATTGTGTTTGAATTAGACATATCATATTTTAAGTTATGGAAGAAAAATCAGCCACATCTTCCAATTATCAGATTATAGTCTTCATTAGGTGGCCAAGGATAAAGAAATTAAAGTGGGACCTTAATTAAAAGTGTTTTAACATGATTTTTTGACTATAAATAGTAGGCTTTCTTCCAACAATTTTCACACCCAAAATTAATTCGGTTTTTCCTTCTGTCTTCCTATGAATCTCTAAGTTAGCGAGTCTAATTTCAGGAAAAATTCATCCCAAGTCTTTTTTTCATCATTTTCTACCCGAAAATACCCCAAAACTTTTATTGTGCAGAAACTATCCATTCGGCCCTGCACCTTAGAAAAATCATAACTAATTGTAGAAAATTCCTTTTTCATCAAGGCCAATGGCTAAATACTCCTCATGATGTACTCTAACTTTCATATGAAGAAATGTTTTTCAAATAATGTGATTTAGAAGGTGAAAATTTCTAAACCGTAGACTGCTGTCTGAAAATCCAAAAATAGGTTTTATGTTTGCAAGAATTATTTAGCATAGAAAACATTTGGTTTTTCATTCCCATTTGGGTACACATGTTCCTAGTGATGTTAAGATCAGCTGCCATAAAAATATTTGGAAACAAAGTTCATTTGGATATCCGATCAAAAGTAAACTTGAAACTACAACGATTTTCAGCTTATTTTACATACTTTAAGTTCTTTGTTTATGATTGAAAATAATAATTATAATTCCATAATTGATCACTCGTACATGCCTCTTATAAGATATAACAGTCATTATAATCACTTTAATATGATTTGTATTCACGAATTAATATTTTGGAATTTTTCTATAATATATAAATAGTATATTTATCATGTTTAACATATCCTTACATAAGTTTAATAAGATTATCATATATACTTTTGAGGTCTAATCCTCTTATATGATTATCTATATACTATTATATAAAGAAACCCACTGTGACACCAATCTTTTGATTTCCAACTTTAACCTTTAAGTTTTAGCTACATTGTAAAAAATATATTATTAAATCCCCAAAATAGCCTTACAAATTAAGTTAGACTAATTAATTACACTACTAATTGTAATTAATGACTTACTTTCCCCATAATTTGCTTCTCTCCCATTCTTCTACTGCAAATTTATAGCACATGTCATCTAGATAAATCTTCATCATTAACCCACAGTCCCACAGAGAATGACATTAAAAAAAAATTATGCTCGCGGGAACCGCGTGCTCCATTTGCTAGTGTATCGTAACTTAAACATTCTTTGATCATTTACCTTGATTAGGTTTACGTATTAATATTTTTATAAGATATCAATACAATGTTATGAAATTTAAGATAATCTTGGAATAAAATAATATTAACTAAGTTATACAATTTAATGGATTGCTTCATAAGGTAATTGTTTGATGTCATGATTCCTGGAATTTTTGGATATACTAGAGACTTAAAGAACGATTTTCCATAAATCAGTTAAGTAATATATTTTGAAGATTTATTATGCATCAAATTAAATAGTTTATCGTACTATACTTGATATTATTGTATCTTGACCATTTGAAGTGATTTTCTAACATTAGAAAAATTATAACTACAATTATAATTATAAATATATGGTTGCTTAAGATAAATCTTGAGATATAAATTACGTATACAAAGTATATTTGATATTTAACTTAACCTTATGACATTAAAGTTTATTGCGTAAGATTTTCATCAATGATATTAGCTATTTACTTAAATTAGTATTAGCTACCTTTTTAACAAAAACTTTCTCAAATTTCATCAACACGAAAGTTGAATAGTACATATGTTTATAGTAGTGAGTTATGATTATTCAGTTAACTGATATTATCTTAATGTTATTAAAGGTTTGACAAATTAATCAACGATGCGCAAGATTCTCCGAACAAATAAAGCTGAGGTTCGATTTCTGATTTTGTTCTAGCCTAATTTGGCATTCGGCCTGAGGAACTTAGACAAAAAAGACATTACCCCGTTACCAAATCACGAACAACCTATTATTCACTGTATTCCTTTTTTTGCATCTCATCTCGTCTCATAACATGATTTTCTTACTCATCGTTAAAACATACTCAACCATTAACTATTTATCACAAATTAATTCATAATCATGGTAATTCTAAAATTATCTCATTTGCTGGTTCTTGAACTGTGCAAAGAGCAACCAACTATGTTCGGGACATGTAGCTCAAGGAGCAACGGATATTATCCGGTTTACTAGCTTATTTGTTTATCACCCATTGGGACACCTTTGAGAAGTTGGGCCCAGGGATTGAGTCGATTTACTGCAGAGCAGTAAGGACTGTCGGTTTAGGTAATTTTGCTTGATACCCATTTATCTTGGCACCGCTTGCAGTCAAGAGTTGGATGTAACCCGCGTGCTGGATCGGCATATACTCGAGCATGTCGCCTGTTTTGTTTGTGAGGAGGTATAAGGTAGTATTTGGAAGTATAAGGTTGGATTCGTTTACTGTTAACGCACATGTTCATAAACTATTTTCAGAATATTCTGGTACCATTGTTACATCAAATTAACTTGTTAAATTATTTCTATCGGTAAGAGCACTCCTAGAAATATATCAATTGAATCACTGCTAATTCTTTCATTGCCACTTGTTTTATATGCATCTCACTAAGTCATCAAAGACTTATTCCTCGTTTTTTCTTGTTTGTCCATTCCTCAGTATAAGACCGACGTGGCAACATGGTTCATGTGAATATTCTTGCCAATCTTGCCTTTTGGAATGTACGTATAATTGAAAATGTTTATCAACAGAGCGTAATTATCAAAGCTATCAACATATTTGTATTTTCAAGACTTCCGATGTGTACATTAAAAGTTTTTTTTATCATAATGTGTATGGTTGATCATGGACAGTGACACTCCTTTCTACGAGATATGTTTTAATCTGAGCTGGGTAAAGTGTCTGGCCGGCACCGAACCAATTCGGATCGGAACACTACTCATGGGACGCGACCGTCACAGTATGGTATCAGAGCCATATACTAAAAATTATGATATACCCTAATTTTTCAAAGATCTTTTACCAACTATTCGTAAAGATAAACAAAGAGTTTATTGCATCAAGCATGAAAAATCATAATTTTACATTAAAATTGTTACAACTAGAGTGTCGTATTTAAATCTAACATACGTTTCTTGCTAGTACTACTATTATTACTACTACTGTTGTGGAGTTCAATGTTCTTCCTCAACAGTGGTCTACGTTGAAAAAGTATTCGAGGCCTTCTAGTATCGGCGTTCCCTAATGGGCGGCCGGTTTTCTGGGTAATTTGTTAGCTCATCCGTAGCTTTGTAATGAAGACGTGCTTAGCGCAAGCAGTCTTTCTCATATGCCCTATCGAGGCTCTTTCGACCTTGGTATGCTTGTCTTCTCCTTTTAGTTGGATGGTTTCATGTTTGTGTTCTGTTTTGATGACACTCTTCATGTCTGTTTGTAGAGGCCCTTGTGATGCATCGGAGATTGGATATGATTGCGCAACGTGACATTGTTTAAAGGGCAGAGGCTGGGGTTGATGCAACACTTCCCGTGATTCACAAAAAACGTAGGCGTGAGGGCCATCACCTTAAGGAAAAGTTGGGTGGATCTTTGCAAGGCGAGGAACACCCAAAAGACGTGATACCGGGAGGCGGCGCGCCTACTCAAGGTGGGACTGGTGTGAGTTCCCGTAGGATCCAAGCTCCGGGGGTCTCAGGAGCTAACCCTTCTTCCCGTAAGAGGAAACAGATCGAGGATAGTAGTTCTGATGTTGGGCAGAACTCTTTGTTCCAATCGGTAAGTGTGTTGTAATCCTTTTTTATTTAGTCGTAGGGATGATATTTTTGAAGGTACTTCCTCGATATTTGTTAAATTACTGAGTTGTTTCTGTACTTTTGGTCGAAAAGTTTCTTTCCGGTTTCTTGAGGATGGCGAGTGACAATAATGTTGCTCAGGTGGAGTCTATTTCACGTGTAATCGATGCGCTTGAGAACTTGGTGAATTATGATTCTGCCGTGACTGACAAATTAGCAGTCGAACGGGATGAGGCCATGAGTATCCTTGGCTCCAGCGAAGTGAACGTGGAGCTCCTCCTCAAGAAAAATCAGGAGTGGGGAACCTCTCTTGAGCAAGCTAACATTTCTCTCGCTATAGGGAGGGAGAGGCGTGAGAATGTCGAGGCAGAGCTCCGTCAGGTACGAGAACAGTTTGCCCTTGCTAAGAGGACTATTCGATGCACGGAACTTACTCGAGAGCAGAGGGTTAGTGCTTCAAAGGGTTTCTTATTGAGTAAGACCTTTAAGGAGATATGCGTCGAACGTGGAGTGCAAGAGAGGGAAGAAGCCAAGGCCTCCATCATTGGTCAGACCCATCTTCTTGGCGGTTTTAAGGATGATTTTGACCCTAGTCCGTTGAACCCTTTATTGGGCCCGAATGGGAAACTTTCTGAGGTTTCCGATGCTGAGGTTGATGAGGATCCGGTAGAAGATGGCTACGGGGAAATTCTAAAACAAAAGAGCCTTGTGCTAATCCATACGAAGGGTTCTCCTACATACCCCGACTGAGGGGTGTGTCACTTGTTATTAGAATTTTCCTTTTTGGTGGACGTGTATATAGCCCTTTTGCTCTTTGTACTTGCTGAGATTATTTTGAAATGGTGATTTCCTCCTCTATTTTTAGGGGATTAAACACTTACGTGTGCATGTTGTTGACTTTTGTCGTTTTTGTTTTGAAAAATGTTGTTAGTTTAGACTCTCTCCCCCTTTTGATCCGAGTGGATAGCGAAATTATTGCATGGCATTTGTAGTTGTTCTGTATGTTGGGTTCTCTACTCCCTATCTCAGTGGATAGCAGAGTTATCCCATGGTATTTGTAGTTCTTTATGGTGTGGGTAAATTCGCAAGTGCACGAAATCGTAACAAGTAATAAAGTGAAAGATAGGGTTATCGATCCCACGAGGAATAAATAATTAATTACCAAAATTTATTAACTCTAATTTTATTTGAGAAATCGGATTTCAGATTGTTCAAGCGAAAAGATTAACAATTTATAACTACAGTAAAAACTTTTAACAAAGTATGGCGTTGAGACAATAGAATAACAAGAGTATTTCAATAAATAAGTGTAGACAATAAGAGAAGAGCTGGGAATCATGATTTCACCGTCATTAGTCTGATCTAACTTTTAATTAAGCATATTATTACGAGTTTCACGTTCAAAATTGTTGTTGGTTATCACCATTTATGTTTTATGTACTCTTTCTCAGGTTATACATAAATTCTACAGCTTTACAACTAGAAAATGAGTCTAGTTACGAAGATGTGCACATGTATGTTAGGTGGTGATTTTATCAACCACGTGAAAACGATAGATATATTTCTATTCTATTGAGAATTCACGGTATTTACTTCAAAGCTATTTCACGAAAATCTCCTCTCGGTTTTAATTCGATCCTTAGTTCATCCAAAAGTTGATCATAATTTTAGAAGCATTATATTCACAAATAAATACACCAACTATTTTGACATCGTAACAATACGTTTTAATTAAAGGTTAGATCATCGTAATTAGGCTACGTCACTATCCTAGCAAGGTAAATTTAGCACATAATGAAATATAGAACAAGACTATAAAATAAATATAACATCATAAAGTAAAGAGAGAAAAGTAAAGAGAGTTTAGAGATCGTTACAGATTTTTACTTCCGTAAAGCCTCCGGTGGACTCCCCCGTACAAACTCTGAATTACTCCTCCAAAATTACAAACTACTAGCGAATACTACTACTATAGAAAGACTACTAAGTGAAGAGAGAATGAGAAAGATTGGTGTGTTGAAATATGGAAAATGTGAGGTCTATTTATAGTTAAAGTAAAAGCATAAGACGACATCTCGACCGCTCATCTTGTTGTGATTCAATGGTCCAAAGTTGTCATATAATTGATGAATTATTGATCACAAAAGTCATCTAATTGATGAATTATTGATCACAAAAGTCATGACACTCTAGAGTCTTCCATTTGGAAGCTTGCAAGACTGAATATAGACCATTGATTAGCCATTTTGATCTGACGGTCATCGAGCGCGCGAGTTGCGTATGTACATTTCAGCTTTGTGCAATTTCACCGTTTTGGTCATAACTTTCTCTCCAGATGTCGGAATCACAAATCGCTTGTTGCGTTGGAAACTAGACATATGTGGCTTTCCAGTGATATAAAAAACCAAACATCACTCAATCTACACAGGTGTCGGTGAATTTTTGAAGTTTTGGTTCTTGATTAACAAATCATATTTTAACCTACTAAACATAAAAACAAACATAAAAATACCACAAAACTATCAAGAATAAACAATGAAGTATTCAACTTATCATGGACGTATCCTTCTGTGTAATTGCAAAAATCTTTATCCCTCTATTTGTGTCCGTGTGCAACATAGGGCCCATGATGTAGAACATATTTAGTGACGTGAAGAACCAAGTCATTCAGTCCTAAAAGAGGGGGTAGTTCGTTCTATATCAAACCTTCCCAGTTTTATTGATTTATTTCGTGAAGATAGAGGTTATTTTTATCTGTCTCTATAAGATATTGATTATATATATATATATATATATATATATATATATATAAGATAGAATATAGGGAGAATTACACAAAGTACCCCTCAACTATGGGTAAATTACACAAAGTGCCCCTCCTCTTTGGGAAATTACACAAACTACCCTTATGGTCAAAAAAATTAAAATAATTAAGACAACCTTTCAAATTCAAATCATAGCATATACTAAAATTCGCAGATACTTTATTTTTTCTTAGAAGAAATTATTTGTTATCAATATTTTTTGTCTTTTAAAACGAGAAAAATGAGGTTTAATGCAATAATTTTGAATTATTTTTTATTTTTTGTGCAAAATAATCGAAGAGCATGAATTTACATTTAATAGTTTGAAATAAAAAAATTACGAAAAATCGGTCATAAGGGTAGTTTGTGTAATTTCCCAAAGAAGAGGGGTACTTTGTATAATTTACCCATAGTTGAGGGGTACTTTGTGTAATTCTCCCTAGAATATATGTGGTGAATAGACACTTTCTTAAAAGCTATATTTTCACTACGGGCTAAGAACATTTGATTCCTAAGATACAACAAGCATTTTAGATTTTTTGTAATATGCAGAAGATGTAAAAGTATTAAATGAATAAAACGAATTTGTATTGATATATTTATAAAACACGAAAATGTGCAATTGAATACACATGTGTATTCATAATAGTTATATCCTATAAGATAATTGCATTCCTTTACTATTGATTTCGAAGTTTAGATATAATAATAAAATTCAGAAGAAAAAAAAATTGCTATGAGCTGCAACTCTTCTTAATTGTTTCAAATTTAAACAAAATAAGTGGTTTTTGAACTTTACAAATACCCTCAAGTGCCCATCATAAACTATATAATATATTTATATTATATATATATATATATAAAGTCCAGAATCGATTCTCTTTATAGTCAAATCTTAGCTAAACAAGTTCAAGAATTCATTTTTGGGTAGGACAGTAACTTTCACAACTAAAATAATCAATCCATGGTGAAATTTAGAAGTCATCTCCTTGCTCATGATGTGTCATCTCCTCCTCACTCTCCACTTGTCATCTCTTCAATGCTGGAATCTCAAAATATGGCCCCACAATATGTATGTAAATTACACATGCATGGGGTATCTGTTGTTCCCTATTCAAAATATGCACAATATTATAAAGAAAAAATCAAGCTTTATCCCACAAATTAGTATAAAATAAATCATTGTGTCTCTATCGAGTTAATCACGAAATAAAATAAAGAAACACATAAGAAAAATATTATCTCATGCGCGAATCGGATGAATGTTACCTCAAGTATTGATAAATTACCAAACATAATAAAGTAACATTGGGATGTGGCACGGACTAGGTTACGGCTCTCTTTAAGACGATTCGCGCCCCTATTCACGAAAAATATGCAGTAGGGTCACACCACGCACGTTCGTATCCAGGATACAACAGCTCAACCATTCCATGTTGTTAATTTCTCTAAGTCTGCACTACTAGAAAATTTTGAAGCGTAGCCTAACACTTTTCTTTGCCCATAATATTATATTCACATCATATATTATATGTATAATATATTTGTACATATAAAGAGAATATAAAGAGAAGAGTGCATGTATATTGAAAAAATGTGTTTTTCTCTTGTTCTTTTTTAAAATAGAAGTGCATCCCCCTTTATATACATTACTAAAACACATAATTGTATAACGTCCTCATAATGTCAAGTTTAATGCTTAACGTAAATAGCTATTTTATTATACCATATAAATATGATACATACAATAAGTAGGGGAATTTATTTTTCACATTAGTGGGGTAGTAATTGTGTAAGTTATGGGGTCTCACCCCTTAATTCTCAATAATTCACACTTATACCATACAAGACTTTTGACCCCCACTAACAAAAGAAATCATGTCTTGTAAATAAAATCAAAATAATTGATTTTTATTAAAATATCCAAGAGTATCAACTTTTTAACTTGCGAAGTTACAGGCCTCTAGGAATTTTAAGCCCAAATCATTATAATATAGTAAATGACTACTAAAGATACGTTTAAAAACTAAAATTTTGAATGAAATATAGCAATAAAACCTCGCTTTCAAAAAAACACTCAATTTGCTTCAACATCCAGCTCGATCGCCGCAACCGAACTCCACACAAACATCCAGCTCGATCGCCGCAACCGAACTCCACACAAAGAGAATATAAAATCTTGGATGGTTTAGAACTCTAACTAGCAAATGTAGCACGCGGTTCCCGCGAGCATAATTCTTTTTTCAATGTCATTCTATGTGGGTTAAAAAAAAAGATTTATCTAGATAACATGTCCCATTAATTCTGAGTAAAACAGTGGAAGAAAAGCAGATTATGGGAAAAGTAAGTCATTAATTATAATTAGTAATATAATTAATTAGTCTAACTTAATTTGTAAGGCTATTTTGGGGATTTAATAAGAAGTTTTCACAATATAGCTAAAACACAAAGGTTAAAGTTGGAAATCAAAAGATTGGTGTCACAATAAGTTTCTTTATATAATAGTACTAGTAAATGGAGCACGCGGTTCCCGCGAGCATAATTCTTTTTTCAATGTCATTCTATGTGGGTTAAAGAAGAAAATTTATCTAGATTACATGTGCCATAAATTTAGAGTATAACAATGGGAAAAAAATATATTATAGGGAAAGTAAATCATTAATTACAATGAATAGTGTAATTAATTAGTCTAACTTAATTTGTAAGGTTATTTTGGGGATTTAATAGTATACTTTTACAATATAGCTAAAACTCAAAGGTTAAAGTTGAAAATCAAAAGATTGGTGTCACAATTGGTTTCTTTATATAATAGTATATAGATATAGATGATATGACAGCAAAAATTAAATGAGTTACTCAAATGATGTATGAGAAGTTTTATTAACATCTACTCATATGTATAATCTTTTCTTGCTTTTTGTATTTTTAGAGATTACACTTTAGCGTGAAGTATTTTGTACTAACCACTTTTATTTCATATTATGTACTTGTTTTACTACAGAGAAATTACATGGGACATTTATTTTTTAACTTGCTTCATTATCCAGAAGTAACCGTTTTTTGAAATAGTTTATTTTAAACTTGACGTGTTTTATCTAAACACAAAATGATAATAAATTAACGTAATGAAGACAATGAACCGGCATAAGGGGCCTTGCATGGCGTTAGTAAACCAAGGATAGTTCTATCTATCCATGTCTGTTGGACATTTTAAATAAATAACAGTTACTACTATCAAAATAATTTTACGCAGCGGAATTACGAGACATAAACAATAAATTATTTATACCTCCGTAAGTCGATAGTAGCGTCCCCTTTTATATAGTCGATCCTTCGTGTTGAACCCGGAAGCGAAACCTTCGCATTCCTCAATCTCGGCGGTGAAATATATTACTAGAATAATATTTACCCGATCCACAAACTAAAAACTCCGACGATCGAAAATTACACGAACTAATATATATAAACTATCTATCTATCCATGTCATATCATGTAACCAATCTCATAGACAAAAAGAAGCGATTAGATTTCTAAAGTCTTACGGGATCAAAATGACATTTATGCAAAGTCTAGTTTATGCATGGTGTCTCTTTGACTATCTTTTTAAATTTGATTCTTTTTATTAATCTATAAATCAGTTTTCCAAACTAATGTTACTTTTTAAAAGAGGTCCTGCTTTCACTTTGAAGTTTCTATTTGCATTGTGTCACTATATACAGAGTTCCTTTCCGTTGTGCGTTTGCCATACAAGTCACTATGAAATTCCTTTCCGCTATGATATATCTTCGCCCTACCTCTCCTATTATTTTTAATTGTTTTGAAAGATATATCACTTGTTTCAGACGATGAACTTGGACTTTTATTTATGGGTATATAGTCTCTCATTATTTTGGTCTTTCGTCAAGATAAAAAAAAAACGTAAAAGAATACAATTAAGATACAAATAGCCAAAATAATGTTAATTAATAGATAATCGGACTAGCTTGGTCCGGAACACCTAATACAAGCTTACTAGATATTACAAATAGATTTCTAGTCTAAGTTGCGTGTCGAACAGGTGACGTTCGATGTCGACGTATCGAACTTAGGTTGTTCGATACTAATGATATTGCTGCGATCCCGTGTCGAATTGCAGTAAGTCGAATAGGCTTGATTCGATGTAGACATGTAGTGTAGAGTATCGATTGATGTGTCTTCGATATGCTTCCGTGTCGAACGCTCTGAATTCGGTCTAAGGATGTATCGAATGCTCAGACTTCGATGTTGGTTAGGTTTGAGTGAGTTTTAAATGCGTACCGAGAATGTAAGGGGACGGTGTATTTATAACACCAATCCCGCGAGCCACATTGGTAGTTGGGGAAAGTGTATCGAACCGAAGCGGTTCGATGCTCATTCCGTATCGAACGGGCCCTGTTCGATGTACTATTTAGCGGGCTGGTTTTGCTGGGCCGGTCCAATATATGGCATTTGGCCAATCCTAAAATATCACATCAGTCATGATCTTCCACTACAAGGTTTGACCACAATTACCGACCGGAACTCCGGTCGGAAATAACCCATCTCCGATCGGTAATGACCTTTTAACGACCGGAATCCGGTGGGAAAACTCTGGTCACGATTATTTCGATCGGAAAAGTTTTATCGACCGGAGTCTGGTCGGAACTTACTTTTACCGACCGAATTTCGGAAGCAACTTTTTGCCATCTTAGTCCGGTCGGTATTACTTTTGCCGACGAATTTCGATGGCAAATTTTTTCACCAGAATCTGGTCGAAATACTCTTTCACCCTTACCGATCGGAGTCCGATCAAAAATAATATTCAAGGTATTTCCGGCCAGATTGCGGTCAAAAATAATATTTAACAGGATAAAAAAATATTCAGGTAATAATTACCTAAACATTATTTTTTTGTTTTTTTGAAAGATTTCGATGTGTTGCCCCAATCTAAAACATAGAAAGTAATTGTTAGTCAAACTATTATTGAATTAATAGAAGGTGTGTTAGAACAAGCGTTTGGAAAAAAAATTGAAGAAAAAATGTTAATTTATAGATGAAATGAAGAGAAATGAAGAAAATGTGTTTATGTTGAAATATTTTGGTGAAATATTTGTATTTAGAGAATATTTAAAGATGAAAAAAGTGTTTATGTTGAAATATTTTAGTGAAATATTTGTGTTTGGAGAGTATTTAAAGATGAAAAGAACAAAGGAAGAGCATCTAGATGAAAATTGTGTGAAAAATGAAGTGTGTGTGTATATATATATATATATATATATATAGAACTTGGAGAAAATATTTGAATTTTCTGAAAATTTGAATTTCCCACCTAAGCCCGCATAAATTTTCGAGTTTTTCCGACCGAATTTTGGTCGGTAAAAGTTTAAAATTTGAAAATTTTAGACATGCGCCATTTTTTTTCAGAATTTTCGACCGGGATCCGATCGACAATTTTTTTTCTACCCAGTTTTCTGAACCGAGTCTGGTCGGAATTGGTCATGAATATTATATCCAACCGGATTTTAGTCGAAAATAATCATGAATATTATTTTCGACCGGAATTCGGTCGGCAATTCTAAATATTTAATTTTTGGCTTGTCTTTAGAAAAATATTAATGTGTTTGTGAGTTTAACTATAGAATGTCACTAAAAATACATGAATTGAACTAATATTTAGTTAGTATTGATTAACATAAAAAGTTTACTATTAAACTTGTTTTAAGTTCTACATATATTAACCATATGTAGTATAGAGTACTCTCTCATTTGCGATTAGCATTCGTTACAAACGTTAGTATAAAGAAGGCAATTGTGATATATATATATATATATATGTGTGTGTGTGTGTGTGTGTGTGTGTGTAGATGTTACATGAAATTAACATAATCTTAAGTAGTTAATTAGCGACATACACCAATTTATTTACAAGTGACATTGTGAACCGACGCTTCAAATAATTCTTTAACGTGCAACAAAATTAATTATTTTTTTTAACTAACATATAACTAATATTGTTGTAATTGATCATTAAACCCACGATTTATCTAAAATTGGAGGCAAAATGGTTAAATTAAAAATATGAGTATTATTACCGATCGCATTACGGTCGAAAATGCAGGCATTACCGACTGCATTTCGGTCGGAAAAGGTCCTAAACCCTAAACCCTAAACCCTATCGTTATCGACCGAATTCCGGTCGGTAAAAGAAATTGTCACTTTACCGATCAGAATCTGGTCGAAATTAACAACGGATAGTTGTTTTTCCGACCGGAATCCGGTCAAAAATAACAACGGTTACATTTTTTACCGACCGAACTTCGGTCGGTAAAGTTAGTAACCGTTGTAATTTCTGACCGGATTTCGGTCGGAAAAACAGCTATCCATTGTAGTTCGGTCGGTAAAAAAAGTAACCGTTGTTATTTTCTGACCGGATTTCAGTCGAAAAAACAGCTATCCGTTGTTAATTTCGACCGGATTCCGTTCGAAAAAGTGCACAGATGTCCCTATAAATACCTACCCCATTCCATTTGTGAAATCATGCTAGTCTTCCTCATTTGCTAAGGTATCCACAACTTTCCCCTGTTATAACTATTTTGTGCTATTTTTCTCAATAGTTTATTATAAAAATGATCACTCTTAACTTTTTTATATGTTTGTTTGTGTATTATTATGTATTGTGTAAAGGCAACGAGGGGCGTGTACAAACAATACTTGATCTAAGTATTTTCTACACTACAACAAGTAAGTATTGACTTCACTTCTATGTACTCATTATTTCGTTATAACATGTTTGAGAAATTTAATATAGGTGATAAAGATATTGATTGGTAGAACTAACTGTAACAATTTCTTTTTAATTTTCTTATATTAAAATGGATTATCTTGCCGATAAATCTTGATGTATGATAGGATAGATGATAATACTGGCTATTTGAATCAACATTACGTGGTTGGGGTTCGTTCATTCATACAATATGCCTCACAACAGAGAGATTACTTAGTTCTAAGAAACCGTATTAGGAGCCCGTGCCAGAAATGCAATAATTTAATATTTGTTGATCGAAACGTAGTCTGGGATCATCTTCATAAGTCGGGCTTTACATATCAATATTGGACATGGGTGTTACATGGAGAGGAGGCGAGCTTGACTTCCGATGAAATGGAGCAAATATAGCTTTACACACTACTTAACTCTATAGAGCTTGACGAATGGGTTGAGTAAGTTAATGTTATTTTGTTATTATGATATGATTAAAAAGCTTTAATGACCAATAGAATAATAACTTATGAAATTCTTGCCCCCACATGTTATTTGAAGAAGAGGAGTGTGGTGGACTTAGTCCAATGGAGATACAATTCAAGAGGAACCAAGAGTACGTAGCATGGTTCAAGCAGACGTATTCATGTGGGCTATACGAGAGCAACATACGAATAGATCATCTAATCACAGGTTCGGCTAATACAGTGGCAACCTACGAAGGATACATTGTGAATGGTTCAGATTTCACACTGAGATGACTTTGGACCCGAAGCAGAGTGATTGTAGCGGTGTTTATGTGAAGGGAAACATAGAAGGATCCGATGCTACCAACTTCTATGGAACGTTGAAAGACATAATACAGGTGGAATATTGGGGCATAATTAGATCCATGTACATAGTCTTGTACGCATGAGCATTCAATGAACGAGTTGGTTGACATCAACCCGCAGCGTACCTTCGGCACCAATGAGTCGTTTGTATTTGCTAACCAAGCAAAACAGGCGTACTATGTGTCCTATCCAAAAAAGACGACGGTGCGACTGGAACATAGAGGATGGTGGTCGATTTCTATTTTATAATAAATTTAGATCCACGCTTGTTTGATTCTTATTATAGTTTGTACTCGTGTTGGAAAAGATTATTGATAAAAAAAAAAAAAATTAAGGGCATTTAGAGAACTAAAATCAATTGTGTTTAACAAGTACAAACAAACTAGTACTAATATAAACATTACTAAATTACAAATAAACATAAAATTACACAAACATAGAGCCATTGCAGAATAAACAGGAAATTAAATAAACATAAAGTAGTTTGTCCAAGCATTTAACGAATTACATAAAAACAAACAACTAATATTACATAACACAATATTAATACTCAATAAAACAGAACAACTAATACTCCTAGTCCTCATAGTCATCATCAACAAATCCAAATGTATCACCCATTGAGGCTCCACCACCCTCGTTACCATCACCACCAAGGTCGGTTGCATCACCATCGAGAGTGTCATCAAGATCGTCATCATCATAGTCATCTGCGTACTCAGGCGCATACATCGGAGCATCCGAAGCAAAAGGGGCAAATAGATCACGAGGGGGGCGAAAGCAGGGCTGGACTGTCGGCATGGTACCCTGGTAGGCTCGACGAGTCTGAGACATGAATCCAGTAGGAAGGGATCGAGATGGAGGAGTACATGTCGCGTCGGTGATGCGCTGGGTCAAGTGTTTGATGTGATACAGAAGGACGTCAACCCTCCGATCAGTAGGAGTCATAATACGATGGTTCTCCCCCTCCAAGCTCCTTGCGTAGGCATGTGTCAAGTCTGGCACCTTCTTCGTCTGGAAACCAAACCGATCGTGACGTGCCTCCGAAGGAATGCCCGCAACCTTCCCCTTCTTCACTGCTTCAGACACCCTAGACCATAACTCTTGATCGATGAAGGGCCACCTAGCACGATCTGCCTCGTACCTCTCAGTCATCAAGCCTATGTAGGCCTCCTATTCATTTAGAATAATTAGTACAATCAATAATGCATATGTTAATATAGTAATCAAAAAATAAATTACAAGTTAAATACTTACGTAGATAGCCCTAAACGCGGGATCTAGACAAACGCGGCGACATGGAGCTCCCTCCAGAAGATCCTCAGGCACATGCGTATAATGATAACAATACATCTCATTGTGCCGAGGTGGTGGGGCCTCTCGAGGTCTCGAACGCATCTGCATTTTGACATACAAATTTTTGTTAAACTTTTTAAATTTAATACAAACGTTATTCGTATAGAATCGAATTTAATAAGACATATCATCCTACGCTGGATCTCCATGTAGTTAATGGACCCACTAGCATGAGTGCCTCGTGGTTTACGGCAATCCCCAGAGGTCTCTCTTCCTCGCATGTTCTTCTGTGCACTCACCGATCGCTTCAAATGCTTCTCTGACTCCCAGTGATAGAAAAAGTTAGCCTCCAACTTGTCATTCATCCACCCAGTCCTCGGACGCCTCGCCAACTTCGGATAATCTTTCCACGCATAGTAGTTCTTCTTCGCATCGTACACCACCTCCTTGTAACTCTTCCTAGCCTTCGCCTCGTAGGCCGTCTGTGCCAGACCCAACTCATCCATACCAATGTTATATGTGTTCTCCAAATAATTAAGGTTTTTATATTTTGAGACATGGTTTTAATTAAGGTTTCATTAAATAAAAATCTTAATATGTAAAAATATATATATATATATATATATATATGTGTGTGTGTGTGTGTGTGTGTGTTCTGAAATCTCACCCTAAACTTAATCCACATCTAATCACTGACA
Organism: Linaria vulgaris; assembly: GCA_948329865.1. Lineage (NCBI taxonomy): Eukaryota > Viridiplantae > Streptophyta > Magnoliopsida > Lamiales > Plantaginaceae > Linaria > Linaria vulgaris. Next base: position 85,366,421 of record OX415253.1, read on the forward strand.
GTTTGGTCGAGTGTATTGTATGAAGGAACACACTTCGTCATAAATGTCCTAACGATCTCGGTAATCGTAGTCGATATCATGCGCCCCTCCAAAAATACGTCGTGCTCATCCAAAATAACTCTACCACGACTTTTATCATCAGATGGTACCTGAACGCCTCTAGACAAGCCCCGGCCCGATCGCTGTACGTCTGTCGTAGATGTATTGGGACCCACTCCAGTAGACTCAGTAGATGGTGGCTTAAGTGCCCTACGCCTCGATCCAGATGATGTAGGTGGTGTTGATGTTGCATGATCATCATCTAGTCGATGTGGTACTACTCGATCTGTTGGACTACCAACGCTCGATCTAGTAGTACGCCTAGGTGGATGGGAAGTAGAAGAGGCCTCGGTAGGATCAGTAGAAGGGGCCTCGACATGAGCGAGTGGTGTAGTGCCATAATGAAATATACGAAGGCGAGGATCGGCACTAGGTGAACTACTATGCCCTCTCTTCGAGGGCAGGTCAGCGCCGGTATCACAAGACGAGCATGGAGGATCGCCTGACATATCGTCGACTAAGTACTACGTACTAATTAAAAGCATCTCAGTTAGAATATTTCTAATTATAGAGATGAACTAAATTTAATCATTACTAAGTTATATAGTTTTCCTAAAGACATGAATTATGTTATAAAAACTATTAGTTCTAAGATATCGAACAACAATTCATAATGGAAATGCCATAATAACTATATTAACACATAGAAAAATAATATAAAAATAAAATAATGCTAAGATAAATAATATTACCTAAAAAAAGGCATAAACTGTAGATATTTCGAGAGAATCTAAAAACTTAAATTTCAAGTAGATATTTCTAGAAGTATAATCATTTCTACTTTATATAAGTTCCCTAAAAGCATCATGAATTCTAATTTATAAATCGATTTCCTAAAAGGCATAAACAATGTTGAAAGTCTAACAATAATACAATATCAAATAATCTATGAAGACATAAATAAAGTTTAAAGCCTAACAATTCATAAAGAGAATACATAATATTTAAAGTCTAGCTGCATAACATTTCCTAAAGGCATAAATAATAACTAAACTCTAACGGCATTTCCTAATTAAAGTCTAACAATTTCTACAATATCTAACAAGTAAACATATAAAATAAATATAAAACAATAAATATAACATAAAAAACGAGAAAAGACGAAAAAACTTACCGGATCCGAATTTCCGACCGAAATCCGGTAGGAAAAGGGGCTGGGCGGTCGGAAGAGAGAGTGGAGTGTGTGAAATGAGGAGGAGGAGGGGGGTATTTATAGAAATGTCTCCCTCATTACCGACAGGACTGCGGTTGGTAATGCCCTCATTATCGACCGCAGTTCGGTCGGTAATCTCGACCCAGTTGCGTGGCCTAGCTGGGCCAAGATTAGGGCAACACCCATTGGTAGAAATTTGTCCCGCCAAAGGGTCCCGACTAGACTCCAGTCAAGAATACAAGTTCCCGACCAGACTCCAGTCGCGACTGGAGTTCAGTCGTGAAAGCTGGAGTTCAGCTTTCCGACTGAACTTTAGTCAGGAATACGTTTACCGATTGGATTTTGGTCGGCAGCGGTCAGAAAAGCTGTCGACCGAATTCCGGTCGGTATTTTCCGATCGGGAAAGGGGGGCATTTTCTTGTAGTGTTCTATTAACGATGTATGTTGCGATGAATGTAAAGGCCTATCCTAGATAATATCGTGTTCGAGGTCTAACCCATATAATACGATTTAATGTTGAAAAAGATTCTTGGTTTAAGGGTATTAATCTTCCCATTTAATGTTGCCCTGTGAAATCTAGGTGAAGATGTGACAATCATCTCAGCTTACGTGTGAGATGTAGTAGTGAAATATGTTCAAATAAATTTAAAACAATATTGGACGAAAATCTAATTCATACAAGAAAATCAAAAATCATTCAGTTGTAGGAAGATTATCACCATGGAATAGAATCAACATTTCATTAGGAAGACTAACACTTCTCAATTATGTTCTAACGGGTCTTCTAGTTTAATTTCTCTCATTTTTCAAGGCACCAAAGAGAGCGATCAGTAAGATCATTAAATTTTAGAGAAATTTTCGTTGGGGTGGTAATTAGGAGAATACGAAGATTGCTTAGATTCAATGGAGTAATGTGTGCAAAAACAAAGTTGATGGAGGAATGAATGTCAAAGATATGGAGTTATTAAATAAAGCCCTCCTCTCTAAATGGAAATGGAGGGTCATTTAAGTTTATGGATCATATTCTTTAAAAGTCCTTCAATCAAAGTATGATGTTTTTGACAACCCACGCGTTCTTTCTAAACTCTCGGGGTCCAAGAAGATGTGTTTCAATTTGGTTGCGTAATCTGATTGCTATCACTAACATTGCAAATGATGCGGATTGGTTTGGTGATAATGTGTTTAGAACTATTAGAAGTGGTACAACAACTAGTTTCTCGAAAGATCAGTGGATATGCTCTTCCCCGCTCCAGACTCGGTTCACCCGATTTTCATAATTTATGAAGATAAATCAGCAATGGTGGCAGACCTTAAAAGTCAATGGGTGACGATGCTTAGAATTTTAGATGGAGACGAGATCTATTTCAATGGGATCTCGAGCTCCTATAGGAGATGAAGCAAGTTATTAGCGGTATCTGTTTGGACGAGACTCGGTCAGATTGCTAGAAATGGAAAGGTGGCCAACGAGATCTTTTCTGTCAAATATGCATACTCGAAGATGACTACCAAATGTAGACATGACACTGCCATGTTCAATTTTATTTGGAAGACTCACACTCCGCATAAGCTTGTTACGTTTTCTTGGAAATCAACTCAAAATCAAATTGCAACAAAAGATAATATATTGCGCAGAGGCGCCCTCTTGAATGGAAACCTGATGTGTACACTTTGCTCCACCGAACCTGAAACTGTGGATCATCTTTTTCTTTCTTGTCCTGTATCTTTTACCATTTGCTCCTGGATTGGTTCAGCATTACATCAGTTTCACCAAGGACTCTCTAAAATCATGCTATGTACTTTGGTGGTCTTGGAGTGAACTCGAAGAGTAAGAATTTGTGGAACTCACTTTCGGTTTTTTGTTGTTGGAGCTATTTAGAATGCCAGGAACAAAGTCACCTTTAAAGGAGCAAATGTGGATGTTTAAAAAATGTTTGAACTGGTCTAAGTGAAAGCATGGTATAGACACATTAATTTTGTGTCTAATTCAATTAAATGATGGTAACTCTTGCAAGAAATATAAAATATATTTTATTTAATCTTAATATTTTTATGGATTAAAATAAATATATTAATTAAATCTTAAGACAAGGAAATAATTTCTCATCAAATCTCAAGATGTGGAAGGTCTTCTCCTCCAAGTCTCAATCTTCAAGAGATGAAAAGAATTCTCCACCAAATCTCCACAAGGAAAGAATTCTCCACCAAGTCTCAATCTTCAAGAGTTGGAAAGAATATTCTCTTAGATAAAGTCTTCCATATCAAGGAATTATAGACGCGATCACAACCGTTCATCTCATCAGGAGATTCTAATTGAGATTCACTCCACAACTATAAATAGAGGTGGTCTTGAAGAAGAAAAAAACACACACAAAATATTCACAAGTTGAAGAGGGAAAAGCTCTAAGTTTTTCGCTCCACCAAATTCATCCATCTTCAAGCGTTCTTCGCGGCATTCAAGGTATCCTTCAACCATATTCAAGTGTTCTTCGTGGCATCCAAGGTATCCTTCAATAATCTTCAAGGTGTTCTTCGTTAAGAAATCCTTTCAATCCGCTATCAAGCCTCAAGTTCATCTAAAAAACCATTTTTTGAAGATCGTGTCTCTGCCGAGAAGATCAAATCTTCAACAACATTCAAGCCAAAAATCCATTTTAATCCGAGATCAAGTCCTAAGACCCTCGAAAAATCGTTTTTGAAGATTGAAGTCCATTCAAGAAGATCAAAACCTAAAAAATCCAAAGAACTAAAGACGAAGATCATACCAATCTTCATCAACCTTCAAGTCAAATTTCAAATCAAATTTTCGTTCGATCCGAGATCAAGTCGCCAAGCCCTGGAATCAACGTTTGCCAAATATCCAAGTACTTTGAAGATCAAGATTCCTCCAAAGAAGATTGACATTCAATAAGTTAAAGACGAAGATCAAATTGTTCGTCGTAAATATCAAGTCAAGTAGATCGTCAATTCAAGATCAAGCTCAACGCCCTTGGATTAACGTTCAACTCAAATACACGTGGAAGAGATCAAAATCAAATCCACTCAAGTCAACCAAATTTCAAAATTATTTGTTTGAGAAAGGAATAAGATGATTAAATAGAGATTGCACCACAATTGTAATTTAAATTAATTCAAATTTACTTTGTAACTTTTTATTGTCTTTTAATTTCATGGCTTTGGTTCAAAGCAAAATCTCAATGCTTTCTCTTTTGTGGATTGGTGTGATATTCCTTATCTTTGCTTGTAGGTTGTTGTCCGTTTTGTTGTTTCCTTTGTGAGTTTCCGGTAGTATACCTTGCTCTATATCAATCTTCTTAATTAATAAATTTTGTTGCCAGTAAAATAAAATAAATCATTTCAACCTACACATAAGTAGCCACCGTGACATACATACCCATGATCAAAAGTATCTTTAGAAATTAACAAGAATTTATGATTCCAACATGAAATGTTTTCTTTCTTATCGCCAAAGCATTTAAGCAATTTTTGACAATATATTCTACAATTTACTTATCTTCTCTTTTTACTTCCTATATTTTATAGATAGATATTGATAACAGGTTTTTTTTATCCCTCATCCGTTGAATGACTTTCTTTTGGATTAAATTAAAAGGTCAATTGAAAAGTAAAAGCTGGAATATAATTAGGCTTAAATTGAAGAATAAACTACAGTAATATAATTAATTATATGTATTCCATAAACTAGAAATGTCTTTTTGTATTAGTATGAAGAATGCACGCTCATTTGTCATATTTTTTTCGTCTGGTCATGGCTATTGGTTATTTTATCATTTTTATTAAGCTTCATTAAAAGAAAGATAGTCCGGAATAAACTAGCACCCAAAAAATAAAACATTGTACTTGCTTACTCAGGGTTTCTGCATTCGTAGTAGAAAATCAAACTCATTGTTTTCTCAATAGACGGAATTAAAACTTTTCAGTAGAGTATATATATGCTAGAAAATATCCGGATATCCGGATATTATAGTTCTGTGGAAATGAATTATTTTATGAGACCATAAGAAGAGAAATTAGTTCCAAAACTCAGGAGAGACCTGTTTTTATGTATTTATTCCAGTCATAAGAAAAAGAAACTTTTTCATCATTATTTAACATATGCGACCTCATTTAACTAGAGCAAAATCCTTAGATTGATAGCAATATTTTATTGTTTTCTAATTTACCTTTCATGCCTTCCCCAATTGTTTACACGCCTTTTGGTTTCTTAAAATTATCTTATTTAGAAGCACTGGAAAAAGAGACATTCTCCCATATTATAGTGACGCGTATTCTATTTGTTAATTATGATTCTGAAGACAACAACGAAAGCAAATAATTAATGAGTTCTCATACAATTCGAAAATACTTCCTAAATTCGTATGGCCTCATAAAATTCAAACTAATATTATTTCTCTAACAGATTTCCAAGCCTTTCTGCAAAGGCCTTAAAGGGGCAAGATCTCTACGTATATTTAATGCATAAATTTCAATGTAATGTATGATGTCCATTCCCCAACTATATTTTCTTAATTAAATTATATATATATTATTATATAAGGAAAATCATGTTGATACCAACACTACAAGAATAAGGGTTTTTGGCTAGGATTAAATCCGTAGTCAAAAACCCCATTTTCCGTAGCCAATAGTCATTGGCTACGGGTATCCGTAGCCAATTTTTTAATTTTTTTATTTACTTCTCGACACACTATTAATTTATTAGTTGAGATATAACAATAATTTATCTTAACTTTATCATTATTTAAACTGTCATTATGGGATAAAATATTACTAAATCCTCTCTTACAAAGAACGTTAAACATAGAGATTTTCTATTTATATTTAAGTTAAAATCTTTATCATATAAATTAATTGTATTGTATTTAAAATAAATTATTAATCACCCGCCCGTGTCAGCGTTTCTAGTAATTTAAATAGTAAGCTAAGAAGCATGGTGATATGTATGCATAATTCTCTTTAATTATGCGCTTGTCCCTTCAAAAACATGCATATAGGGTACAGCCTACAAAAAGTTTAGGGTGTAAATTGTGGTATATATGTAAAATTTGTAGATATACTATTTCATTGACGTGCATTGATATTGATAGTAATGTGGTCAAAGAAAGTTAATTTATTTTAGTTTTATTTCTTATTATTAGTTCTATTATTCTTGATGAATATTTTAAAAATTCATCAAGAAATATCATATACGGCTGCACATTCTTATTAATGTTCTTACTTTATCATGAGAGCAACATATTTATTAAACATTTTATTAGGTAATGTATAAACAAAAATTATTTCCAATCTCTAGCTAGGTAGAGAAAATATTTTCATCTTACAGATAGGAGACTAATGTTTCTTTGTGTTAAAAAGATTCTGCGACTCATTGGTGAGCACTGGTTTTTGCCAATTAGACATAATGTGGTTTATGAACTCCGCCAGTGAGCTTTCACTGCTTGTCCCAAGCCAGGATAAAGGAGGAGGGTTGTGGTAGTCTTGTAACAGCCAACGTAAAAACCCCGTCACATCCTATGATATGAACCATATTATGAATTTCGTCGGGGCGTTCCCTACTCAGCGACGCGCTACATCGGACCCCGAGTGTAGTGATAAATGGGCAAGGGTTGCTAGGTCGTCGCCCGGAAGCGATGCGCCACATCGACGCCCGGCTGTGGTGTCAAATGAGCAAGGGTTCCCTCACCTTCCAGGACGGGTGAGGGTAAAGAAGTTAGTCCAGGAACGATGAGTTCGCCTTGCATCGTGGAATGTGGGTTCACTCACAAAAAATTGGCCGAGCTAGCGGAGGTGATGTCCAGGAGGAGGATCAACATCTTGTGCGTGCAAGAGACCAAGTGGGTTGGTGAAAAGGCCAAAGTAGTAGACCCTTGGGGTTGTAAGCTTTGGTATACCGGGACAGAGAAGAACCGAAATGGTGTTGGGATCATCATAGATAAGCTTTGGCTCGAACACGTGGTGGAGGTCAGAAGGAAGGGCGACAGGATCCTACTGGTCAAGTTAGTCATAGGTGAGGATATCTTGGATGTCATTAGTGCCTATGCACCACAGATAGGACTAGACGAAGCTGTCAAACGTAAGTTTTGGGAAGATTTGGACGAGATGGTACAAAGGATCCCTAGTAGTGAGAAACTATTCATTGGAGGTGATTTTAATGGTCATGTAGGATCTAGCCTACATTCACGGCGGGTATAGCTTTGGGGATCGAAATGAGCCAGGCAACGCTATCTTAGACTTCGCCCTCTCTTATGATTTGCTTGTAGCAAATACTTGGTTTAAGAAGAGAGAATCTCATTTGGTCACTTATAAGAGTGGGTCAAATAAGACCCAAATAGATTTCTTCTTAGCTAGGAGGGCAGATAGAAGTCGTTGCTTAGATTGCAAGGTCATCCCTGGAGAAAGTGTGGTTATGCAACATAGGCTTTTTGTGTTGGATATTAGATTGCGGCAAGGACTGAAGAGGAGTAGGCGCCGGGTGGAACCTAGAATTAAGTGGTGGCGGCTTAAGGAGTCTACCCAAAAGGCCTTCGTGGAGCGAGTGGTTCAAGAGGTAGACTGGAAGACTGAGGACGATGTAGATTCAACTTGGACCAAAATGGCTTGTTGTATCAAGAAGGTAGCGAAAGACCTCTTAGGTGAATCCTGAGGTAGTAGCGTGACAGGAAGACGCGTCATGGTGGAATGAAGAAGTAAAGGCGGCAATCAAAGCCAAACGGGATTGCTACAGGGATTTGAAGAAGAACTATGATGGAGCAATGTTTGAAAAGTATAAGCTAGCCAGGAAAGAAGCAAAGAAAGATGTTCGACTAGCGCGAGAGGCTATGTACAAGGAAATTTATGAGAAAAGGGATAACAAGGAGGCCGAGAAGGATATATACAAAATTGCTCGCATTAGAGAGAGGAAGACTAGAGACCTAGGTGCAGTGAAATGCATCAAAGATGAAGGTCAGTCTGTCTTAGTGCGTGAGGATCAGGTCAAAGCACGGTGGAGGGAGTACTTCGAGGATCTGTTCAATGGAGGCCCCACCCAAGCAGTGGGTGACGTCTCGCAGTCCCCCCAGGATCTGAACCGTAATTTTATGCGCCGTATTAGAAGGTCGGAAGTCAAATATGCTTTGAAAAGGATGAAGACTCGAAAAGTTGTTGGCCCAGATGGTATCCCTATCGAGGCTTGGAGAAGCATGGGAGAGATAGGGTGACCTGGTTGACGGACCTCTTTAACAAAATATGGCGAACAAATAAAATACCAGAAGAGTGGAGGAAGAGTACGCTAATACCTCTATATAAGAACAAGGGCGATGTCCAAAACTGTTCTAACTATCGTGGGATAAAGCTTATGTCTCATACCATGTAGCTATGGGAGAGGGTGATCGAACACCGATTGAGACAAATTGTTCCCATATCTGAGAACCAATTTGGATATATGCCGGGAAGGTCGACCATGGAGGCCATCCATTTGATTCGTCAGCTCATTGAACGCTTTCGAGAAAAGAGTAGAGATTTACATATGGTCTTTATCGACTTAGAAAAGGCATACGACAAAGTACCCCGAGAGGTATTATGGTGGACCTTGGTGAAGAAGGGGGTACCCATTAAATATATCAACATCATAAAAGATATGTATGAGAATGTGGTGACAAGTGTCCGAACTTGTGGCGGTTTAACAGACGCCTTTCCAATTACAATTGGCTTACATCAAGGGTCAGCTTTGAGCCCATTTTTGTTTTCCATTGTAATTGATGAAATCACCAAAACCATCCAAGACCGAGTCCCATGGTGTATGTTGTTTGCAGACGATATTGTCCTCATCGATGAGACGAAAATGAGAGTTAACGCTAAATTAGAACGATGGAGACAAACATTAGAAGCACGAGGATTTTGACTAAGTCGAACAAAAACAGAGTACCTCGAATGCAAGTTTAGCAAATAACGAAGAAACAACGATGGCACGGTTCAGTTGGATGGCCAAGAGATACCGAGAAGTGCGCATTTTTGGTATTTAGGCTCCATACTGCAGATGGATGGAGAGTTAGACGGAGATGTCAACCACCGCATCCAAGTTGGATGGACAAAGTGGAAGAGTGCAACAGGGATCATGTGCGATCGTAACTTTCCTTTAAAGCTTAAAGGAAAGTTCTATCGTACGGCTATTAGACCTGCTTTGCTTTATGACTCCGAGTGTTGGGCTATTAAGCAAAGTCATGCACAGAAAATGAACGTTACAGAGATGTGCATGCTTTGGTGGATGTGTGGTAACACAAGGAGAGATAAGGTGCGCAATGAAGATATTCGGCATAAATTGGGTGTGGCGTCCATCGACGAGAAAATGCGAGAAAATCGTTTAAGATGGTTTGGGCATGTTAAACACAGACCCATAGATGCACCAGTACGACGAGTTGAAGATCTCGACTTAGGACAGACAACTAGAGTTCGTGGGAGACCAAAAAAGACGTGGATGGAGGTCATACGGAACGACATGAAGCTAAAAGATTTAAATGAAGACATGTTCACCGACCGAAACCTATGGAGGCAGAAGATTCATGTTCACGACTCGACATGATTCATTCATGGTTCATATAACTTACCCCAATTTAATTGGGATTACAAGCTTGGTTGTTGTTGTTGTTGTAGACATAACGTGGTTTATGCATTTTATTACTCTAAAGAATATATATTGCTCATAATTTAGGGATTATGTCATGTCTGTATTATTGTGCATTGAATTATTACGAGAGAGTCGAGCAAAATTGTACAGAGGTGCTGGATCAGGACAGTTAATACTTAATATAATATAATAAAAAGCTAAAAATAGATTAGAGTTTATTTTTAAAATTAAAACAGTAAAAATGGATTACTACTTAGCAAGCTTCTTTGTACCTACGAAATGATGAAATTACGAACTTTAATTTGCAGCCCATAATCTATGTAAATGGGCCGTCGTTATCTGGGCTTCTCCGGGCCAACCCTCTCCATCAAATTCCTAGTTACACCTAGGCCTGTCACGGACCGGGTCGGACCCGGACCCGGACCCGATCATTACCCGTGATAAAAAATTCGCGGGTCCGGGTCCGGGTTCGGACCCGTACTGGACCCGCGAAATACCTTTGGACCCGTTCAATTTTTTATTTTTTTTCTTTATTTTTTTTCTTATTTCTTTTACACTTTTTTTTCTTCAAATATTCTTTGTTTTTCTTATTTTTTTTCATTCTCTCACGTACTTTTTTTCTATATATTTTCAGCCAATTAATATCTTTTAACAAGTATTTTTATATATAACTATAATATTTTTATGTCATACAGTAGTAGCCAATTTTAAATAATATAATACGTATTTGCTAATGAATAAATTACCCAAAAATATTGTTTTGCACGTATAAGGTGTTTCTTTTTTTTCTTTGGCGATATTATTGCCAAAGAAAGGGTAAGTGTTACTTTAGTAGTCGAATACCCTTATAATATTGACCTTATTGATAAAAAAATATCTTTTCTTTCTTTCTATGATTTGTCATCTCTTAATTTTAGCGATATACTTTGTACACTAGTATTCACAATCCTTAAAATCATTTCCTGGAGAAAACAGATTTAAACTTCCCCTTTTGCATGTTAATGAACCAATTGCAATATATGTGCAGTGAAAGAATTACACACATATTTTATTATCAAATAAAAAAGAAAGAACTAGATATGACATATATACACTTTAAAGTGTGATGAATTGGTAATTTGACGTTAATTTTTGTTTAGTAATTTCGAATTAGCTTGTTATTATTGTTTTGCTCGCATGCCATCAAGACTCAAGTCATCAACTTTTATTTTTTTTATCCCGATCAACAGCAATGTAGATTACTCCACATATGCATGAAATGCATTCTTTCATTCACTCTTTTCTTTTCTTTTAAATATAATATAAATATAATTTAAAAAAATTAATTACGGACGGGTCCAGGTCTGGACCCGAAGCAGATTCGCAGGTCTTCGCAGACCCGAAATCTGTAAAGTTCGCGGGTCCGGGTCCGGGTCTGGACCCGCGAAAAAAATATCGGGTCCGGGTCCGACCCGGTCCATGACAGGCCTAGTTACACCACCTCGCCTACAGTGAGAGAGGATTTCACCTTGTAAATACTTAACATTTAAATTTGAATGTGTATATTAAATTGTTCATAAAAAAAGAGGTAACGAAAGTTTGCCACTTTGCCTCCTTATTTTACTGAATAGGGACATTAGCGCCTACGAAAATGTATATGTACAAATACAGATATGCAATCCTCCGTGTAATGTAAGATATACACGTCATTACATCTTTTTCAAAATTAGAAAAGCAAATTAATTGTGATTTTAACACCCGCTCGTAGAAGTTGCGTACCAAATTACACAAACAAACAATTTACATTATGTTTTGCTGAGATTAATGTCTTTATTTTTCACCATCTGAGGGAAATTCACAGTAATATGTATACTTTGCGTAAAATCGTCAAACCCAAAGACTCAAAAAGAAAAGAAGAAATTGATTGAAGAAATTAAAGAAAGAGCAAATTATTTTTTCTGCCCTTTAATTTTGACTATGTTTGCCTTTTGCCCTTTAACTTTTCGGGCTTCACTTTTGCCCTATAATTCTAAAAAAAGTTGCAAAAAATGACCGTTGGGCTATTTTTGAGGCCCGGTTACTGTTATGCTGACGTGGATGCTGATTGGGACGCCACTGGACCGACACGTGGCGCCACATCATTTATATATTTTTTTACACACATATATATATACACAGATATATGTATATATACACACACACCTACACCGGCGACGGCACCACCACCTCCACCACCACGAATCACCGTCGCCGCCACCTCCACCACCACTAAAAAAAAACAATTTGTCACCACCTCCCCGCACCACCTCCCCGCACCACCTCCCGCACCACCTCCCCGCACCACCTCCCTGCACCACCTCCCTGCACCACCTCCCCTGCACCTCCCCTGCACCACCTCCCGCACCACCTCCCCGCACCACCTCCCCCGCACCACCCCCCGCACCACCTCCCTGCACCACCTCCCCTGCACCTCCCCTGCACCACCTCCCCGCACCACCTCCCCTGCACCAAATCTTCCCCAAACCCAAATTCACCATACTGGAGTAACCCAAAACCCAAATCTTCCCCAAACCCAAATTCACCCCAAACCCAAAGCTTTTTTCGTTCAATCAAACACATCGAGAACAATTAGCTCATGGAGTAACCAGATCCACCAAATCGCAATCGAAAATCCGAAACACAAATCCGAAACACCAAATCGAGCATAGGTTTAATGAGGCCGTGAAGTTGTTGGGGAGTTTTTCGTGGTGGTGGTGGTGGTGGCGGCTAAACCCGAAGGAGAAGAGAGATTGGTGTGTATATATGTGTATATATATACACCTCTATATATATATATATATATCTGTAATGAGTGTATATATATATATATGTATACATATGTGTGTATATATATATATGTGTGTGTGTATGTATATATATATATATATACCTGGCAGAAATAATAATAAAAAAAAAAATTTACTACGCTGACGTGGCGCCACGTGTCGGTACAGTCAGCTGCCACGTCAGCGTCACAGCAATCGGGCCTCAGAAATAGCCCAACGGGCATTTTTTGCAACTTTTTTAAAACTTACAGGGCAAAAGTGGAGCCCGAAAAGTTAAAGGGCAAAAGGTAAACATAGTCGAAATTAAAGGGCAAAAAAAGTAATTTGCTCTTAAAGAAATAGTTAGTAATGGTTACTGTTTCCTATCCAAAAAGTAATAAAATAGCGTGTGAGCTCAATATTTAATTTGCTTTGCTAGCTATCATTTATGGAAGAAATCCAAATATAGTAATGCTAATCTTCTAGATCGGGTGGAAGATTTGGACCTCAAGCTGGACTTTGAAATTAACTAATGTGAGCCTCAAATAAAGGGAACACGGAAATATGTTAATTTGAATTCATTTATTTCACTTGCAAACTTGCGAGCAACAATTGTATATTTTAAATTTGGGATAAATTGTAAAATGACAATTTTTGGACCTTACATTTCAAACTAATTAAATAAGCACTTTGCCTCCTAACATTCCCCAACTTGTTCGATCTGTCTCTCGACAATTTTTCAACCAAAAAATTGCCGAGTTTTTTAATTTTTTTTTTTCAGAATTTTCTCCTCGTCGAGATAGATTACGATAGTGGTGACGGTATCGCAAAATTCAAAGACATTACACGGGAAATGTAATTTTAATTTGAGAAATTTATGAAAAATATAAAGAACACATTCAAGTGTTCTTCATAATTTCCAAAAATTCGACGAATTAAAACTAAATTTCATGTGTAATGGCTTTGAATTTTGTGATACTGTCACCACCACCGTAACTATCTCGATGAGGAGAACTGAGTCCAACTCTAAGAATTACGACAAATCGACTATTCCACTCATCGAGACGGTATCAGTAGTAGTGACGGTATCCCAAAATTCAAAGTCATTACATGAGAAATTTAATTTTAATTCGTCGAATTTCTAGAAATTAGGAAGAACACTTGAAGGTGTTCTTCACACTTTTTTGGAAAATTCTCGAATTAAAGCTACATTTCCCGTGTAATAGTTTTGAATTTTGTGATACCGTCACCGCTATTGGAACCGTCTCGACAAGAAGAAGATTCTAAAAATAAATAAATAATTCGATGATTTTTTGGTCGAAAAATTGTCAGGGGATAAATCGAACATGTTGGTGAAGGTTAGGGGCAAAGTGTTTATTTAATTGGTTTGGGGGGTAAGGTCCAAAAGTGATCATAGTACATGAAGTTTGATGATTTTATCCCTTTAATTGTCTACCAAAAAACCAAAAATTGAAGATTTTAATTGATTAAGTATTCAACATAAATCCAAGTAAGTTTAAAACTTGGTAGGTGAAAAGACTTTATAGTATACGATGTGATATATCAGCTCTATGCAACGCCGAATTGTTTATCATCTTTTGTAAAATCCTCGAGTAAGAAACATTCCCATGTTGATGTGGATATCTTTTCGGCTACTTAGATACTCCATGTTAGATAGAGATTATCATGTCAAACAATCCGTCTTTAGTTTGAACACAAAATTCGCTTATGCATATACTTACTAATATAAAGCATTTTAACATGATTCAGTCAATCGATCTGATTCATTGAACCACGCCCATTCAAACGGTACTATAAAGCCAGTAACAATTACAACTTAGTGGCTTTATTTATTTGACACTTTTACATGCGTCCGCTTATTAGTTTGACACAAACCTCCCGTTTGTGTGGATGTGCAAGCCTTCTGCTCGATATTTTGTCGTCTTGTATTGACTCTTTTTGAATGTAGCTCATGGTGGGATGTAATAGGTGAAAACTTAAACTCTTCATGATCACTCGTTGACGACATTCTGTGTGCCCTTTAAACCTGTGCATAAAGGGTTGGTGTAATAGTGAGGGCAATGTGTTATGTTTGTTGGTGTAATAGTGAGGGCAATGTGTTATGTTTATTAATAACGTTACAAGTCAAGAGATGTTGTATAATTTCTAACTCAATATTGATAAATTAATGGTTTTATGATCGTTTGCTACTTCAATTAACATGTTACAATGAATTTTGTTGCTAAAAATCAAAAACACATGGAAATCGTTTCATAAAATCGAAAACAAAGAGTATGAATATTATTAGGGACCGCCTGGCGGTCCCTAAAACCACCTTTAGGGACCGCTGGGCGGTCACCAATTGTCTTTAGGGACCGCCCGGCGGTCACTAATAATATTCATACTTTCTTTTTTAATTTTATGGAACAATTAAGGTGTCGCGTTGGTTGTTTAGTTGATAAATATCCTAATAATAGTTAAAAGAACAAAATTACAAAGTTTCATGCAAAATGAAACAACATACGACGATTAACTGTACATATAACTTAGAATAGGTTCAACGTTAAAAACTTTCTCAATCTCATTCAATCTACTATTAAATAACTAAATTAGTGGTTTTATGATCGTTTGTTACTTCAATTGACATGTTACAATGAATTTTGTTGCTAAAAATCAAAAGCACATGGAAATCGTTTCATAAAATCAAAAAAACACGTATGAATATTATTTGGGACCTCCGGGCGGTCCCTAAAAACCATATTTAGTGACCGCCGGGCGGTCACCACTTGTCAATAGGGACCGCCCGACGGTCACCAAATATCTTTAGGGACCGCCCGACGGTCCGTAAATGTTTAAAAAATAGGCGGGATTGTGGGGGAAATTTGAAATTTTCAAAAATTCAAAATTTTCACCCTTAATTCTATATATACCACCACTCTCCAATCCAATTTTTCAACACTCTTCTAAAACACCCAACTCCAAATTTTCTCTTATCATTTTTCTCTTCCTAAATCACAAAAATAAAAATCATCCAACAAAAACTTTAATTTCTTCTTTCTTTTAAAGAAACACTCTTCTCTTTTTTTTTTTTCATTTCTTTAAATCCAAAACATAACTTATCTTCTTCTTTCTTTTAAAGAAACACTCTTCTCTTCTTCTTTTTTTTGTTCAAATCCAATACACAACCTTTCTTCTTCTTTTTTTTCATTATTTTCTTTGTTTTATTTTGTTAACTTTCATTTCATTATTTTCTTTGTTTTATTTTGTTAACTTTCATTTCCTTATTTTCTTTGTTTTATTTTGTTAACTTTCATTTCATTTTACTTTTTTATCATTATTTTGTTTGTTTTTGTTCTTGTAAATGTTTGTTGCACATATTTACACGCAATTTATACAAAAAACCCAATAATATTTCGGTAAATTTCTGGAATATTATTGAGTTTTTTTTTATTCTGCCGCAGACTTTTAGGGACCGTTGGGCGGTCCCTAAAAGTCTGAATATTATTGGGGACCGCCGGGCGGTCCCTAAGAGTCTGAATATTATTGGGCGGTCCCCATTTTGATTTAGGGACCGCCGAGCGGTCCCTAATTTGGTGGTCGCTGAAAACGGCCCCCGCGACCGCTTGGCGGTCGCCAAAGGGTAGGGGACCAAGGGCAAACGCGACCGCCTTTTGGTGACCGCTGGGCGGTCCCTAAAGGTCTTTAGGGACCGCCTGAGACCCCTTAATCTTGTAGTGAATCTTCATCACAACCCGGGTGCATTTATTGAGTTGCAGCTTGATAGAAAACTCTCCTTATATTGTAGGTTCTCTTTGACCATCTTGAATTCCCTTTCCTTACGGTTTTTATTATCTCTGAAAGGGTATGTCTTAGGATTCTGATAGTTGATAAGGAAGCTCGACAAAATTTATTTCCACGTCTCTCACTCGATCTTACCATACTATAAGATATCTTAGCTAATCACGCAATCATACAAACATGAAAGCTAAATCTCATGAGTCTCATTAATATTACCTTCATTAATTGGACATGTTTTACCTATTAATTCTAGGTGGCATGTTTTGTGTGTCATGATTAATTGGACATTCCCTCCACCTAACAATCTAAAGATTACTTTTACCGAGAAAAGCCCATAATATCCAAAAATTATTTAGCATTGCTCTGAAAGACAATAAAGCGATTTTTGCTGCACTCCACATTAATTTGTTGCCTTTATTTTTCCCCAAAATCAAAAGCCTAGGATTTATGTTCTCGTACAATCTTATGCGACTCTCTTTACTCCACACGACAATTTGATTTTGCTTTTAGTTTTGATATTTTCCTCTTTTTTTCTCAAAATGAGTGGGACTATTTTGGGCGGAGACTGCAGCAAAAGATGTAAACTTACGTACTGGTTTCTATGGAATTTGCTCTTGCTCTAGTACAATATATCTTGTTTACTGTTAAAACATATTGCATGTTTGAGCCTCCGACAAAACTTGAAGCTCGTCGAGTGACTCGGAGTATTTGGGCCAAATGATCTCCTAGCTTCATATCCGTAGATTGTGTAGAACCACCATCATTCGACTGCATCTTTTCCTCAACCTTCTTTCTTAAAATCCTTGCATGCAAAAATCTGTTTCATGGAATCCTTGAAATTATACAGAACCCCTTTTAAATCTTGATCACTTGATGGTTGACGCGAGTACTCGTATAGTTAACACCTATGGTCATGAAATTACTACTTTGGGTTAATGGATGCGTTTAGTTGTTCCTATTTTAGATTACATGATCGTCAATGCAAACATCAATTGTCCTAAAAAATGCATCCTTAAGAATCTCATAAGTATCATTAAACTTGTTTTGTTTGGTTATCAGATCAGAATCATTGTTGAGATACAGAGTTCCATATCCATAAGTCACATACTTTGGCATTCGCCATATATTTAAACTATTGATATCATCAACATCAGCTGATATTACAATATCACATATTACAATATCACAGAAAGACACCCAAAGAACTATGCTCTGTAGCCCCATTGTCATCATTCAAATATCCGACCAACCAATAAAAAACATAAAGAAAAAATTTCAGCTACACGAATATAAGGTGATCGTATTTATGAGGGATATTTTAGAGAAATCCTATCAATCAAATTTTCCGATATATACTATCCATGGCAAGAAATATAACATTTATACTATTATAATAGTATAAAGTAAGTCATGTGAAGTTGTAACGCCACGAAAATTAGGAAGAAAATAAATTTATACTTTAGTCTTTGAAATTTTCCATTTTTGACACTAAATGTTTAGAAAAATTTGTCTTTTAGTCCCTGAACTTAAAAGTTAGTCTTTTATTATTTTTATAGGTCTCTAATCCTAAAACATATATTTCAGTTTCAAATATTAACCAAGATGATCGAATTATCTAGAAAAATTACATAAGTAAATATGTATATAACAAAGAAATCAAATTATACCTATTTAAATTTTAATTATAAATAATTGAGGGACTTGATATGCAATTAACCAATTGATGTGGTAAGTCATGACATCTTTTTGATGAGGTAAGCCATGCCATGTTTAAGAACATGATTGAAGTTAGATTTCTTGCGATTTATTATAAAATAACCATGGTGGGACATGAATATTAATTATTAAACTATAATTTTTGCCTATAAATACTTACCATTGTTCAACATTTTATATAGCCCGAAATCATCCGATTCTGAAAATTTTCCTTCAAATAGAGTTGTTCATTTTTGTGTTTTCGTTCGGAGAACAATTATTTTAGATTTTTATCTTATTATTTTCTACCCAAAAAGACGTCAAAACTTTTACTGCGCAGGAAATGTCGATTCTGGCTTTACACCTTAGAAAAATCATATTAAATAGTAAAAACATTATTTTACTACCTATTTTCGGATACATACCCTTTTTGGTATCTTCTATCTTTGCATGAAAGCATATTTTCCAAATAATATGATCTAGAAGGCCGTAATACATAAAACGTGAACTGCTGCCAACAAAATCCGATAGCAACTCTTATGTTGCAAGAATTATTTAGCATAACAAACTTTTATGCTTTCACAAAATTTTGGATTCTCACATCTCTCATGATGCTAAACACCATAAACCATAAAAGTATTTGAAAACCAAGTTCATTTGGATGTCCGATCAAAGGTAAAACCAAAACTGTGGTGATTTTTCAGTTTATTTGGTACAACCTTTGTTTTCTTAATTTATAAGTTTAATCACCATCACAATTCAAGTATTTATCACACACATAAATTTCACATGATATAGTATTAGTTATAATTAGATTATTATGATTTATAATCATGAATTGACATTTTTTTGATTTATTTATAGCATTTAAATAGTAGATTTATCATGTTTAACATACTACTTTAATAAGTCTTACAAGATTATTCTTGCCACTTCATTACCTAACTATCAAATAAGATTATTTATCATAATAAACATTCCTTATCACATGTTTTGATAAATCTCCCATGTTTAAATATTTATATTTAAGATATAAAACAAGTATATGCATTTTAAACTTACTATGTAAAATAAAGTATTAAATGACTAAGTTATATCTTTTAAGTTGTTACTTCTTATGATACTTATTTGGTGTGTGGTTATTAAAAGTTTGGAATTGATTAAAGACTAAAAAGACGAGTTTTCCTAGAGTTAGTTAAATAATATGTTTTTAAGGATTGATTATTCATCGAATTGGATAGTTAATCAAATCTTACTTGTTACCGAGACTTGTCGACGTAATGACTTTACAACGAGTACTCATAGTCATAAGTTTAAACGTATGGTTGTTTAATATAATTTCGAGTTATAAATAAGGTGGTTAAAACAATAGATATTCAATATTCAATTGAAGCATATGTTTTTCTTTAATTCATCATCTACGATTTTCATGTTTTGTGTAATAACATAAATTAAGCTTATGTGTTATTTACTAGCATTCTTAACCAGAACGTTCTCAATCACACCAACATGAGAACTGAAGAAAAAGTACTAATATTTGTTGTGGTGAATTATAAATTCAGTTGATTAATATTATTTAAATTTGTTAAATCTTTGACGAACTAATCAACGACCTCAAGGTTCCCCGCACGAGTAAAGGTGAGGTTCCATTTTTGATTTGATCTAGCTTCGTTTGTCATCCGGCCTTGAAGAACTTGGACATAAAACCCAATACTCCGTTACCAAACTTCGAGCAACCTATATTCCATCATAATCATGTTTTGCATATCATCCCATAACATGATTTTCCTACTCATCGTTAAATAATATCCAATCATTTGTTATTTATCATGTTGATTCATAATCATGGTAATTCTCCAATATTTTAATCTCATATGTTGGTTCTTGAACTGTGCAAAGAGCAACGAACTATGTTCGGGACATGTAGCTCAAGAAGCAACGGATATTATCCGGTTACTAGCGTATTTGTTTATCTGCTATACCCATTGGGATGTCTTTGAGAAGTTGGGCCTAGGGATTGAGTCGAGTTACTGTTGGGCAGTAAGGACTGTCGGTTTAAGTAATTTCGCTTGATACCCATCTATCTAGGCGCCGCTTGCAGTCATGAGTTGGTTGTAACCCGCGTGTTGGATCGACAGGTACTCAAGCATGTCTCTTGATTGTTTGCGAGGTCGCTCCTCGTCGGGAGGTATAAGGTAGAATATTAGAAGTCATAAGGTTGGATTCGTTTATTGTTAAGCACAAGTTCATTAACTATCCTTTGAAAATTCCAGTACCATTGCTACATCAAATTATCTAGTTGGACTGTTTCTACCGGTAAGATCACTCCTCGAAATGTATTCATTAAATCATAGTTAATTATTGCATTGTCAGTTCTTTTATATGAATCTCACTAAGTCATTAAAGACTTATTCCTCGTTTCTTCTGTCAATTCCTCAGGATAAAAATCAACATAGCGGCATGAATCAAGTGAATAATCATTCAAGCGTGCATTCTGAATATTCGTGTTTTGTCACTAGTGTATAACCATTAAAAAAAGTCACATTGTTTGTAATACAAGACTTTCGTTGTATATATCAAAATATATTTTATAAAACGTGTATGATTTTGATCTTGAAAAAGTGAGACCCCTTCTTATGAGTTACACTTTAGTCTAAGTTGGGTAAAGTGACTGATCACCACCGAACCAACTCGGATCGGAGCACTGCTCGTGAGGCGCGATCGTCACATAAATCATGTTGACACCAATCTTTTGATGTCCCTATTCACCCTTAGACACACTATTAGTTGTGTTATTAGTAGGGATATAACTTTAATCATATTTTTTTTATTATTTAAAACTTTTATTAAAGGAAACAATTATTACCTAATTCTCTTACATAAAAAGAATGTTAAGATATATAGATTCTCTATCATTATTTAAGTTATAATCTTTAAAATACAAATTAATTATATTATACTTAAAATAAAGGTTAATCACGCGAGGACCGCGTGCCAAAATTTGTTAGTATAATTAAATATTATGACAGTTCATTAGTTGTTGTTTGCACCTGATCTTAATGTGAAAATTTGCTTTCTACAGACATTAGATACCATATATCCAATATTCAATTTTCTGTAGAATCTCGAATTCTTATAAGAATACCAAATTGAACTATGAGTCAGTCAAATTAAACTAAATAACAAATTAAGTAAAAGTGTTAGCAATTCTCAACATAATTATTTTTAGAACAACTCACTTACAGTGAAAAAGTCTCACGTCAACAAACAACAAACAAAACAAAAGTTTGATACACTTTGTTTTTTCACTACTATTCTCAATTACCCTTCCCATATTCAGGCCCACTAAAAGTAGTAAAAACGTGAGGCTTTAACTATCAATTACCCTTCACATATTCAGGCCCGCTAAAAGCAGTGGAAATGCAACGTTTCATTTATCAAATATCTCACAAAAAGTTTTATACACTGTCTCATTCATTCGTTATTCCTCAGATTTATACCACAACAACTCATCTTATCTCCAACCTAGCAACTTCACCCCTTGCCAACGAAACTCAATCTCTTTTCCTCTTAGAAAAATCGTTTCACCCATAATTTATGCGGGGATACAGGGTTCAAGATGTACTCTTCAAAGGAATTGAACAAAGTGTACTAACATGGAAGCTCCTAGAATTCGGGCTCACATCTGATGATGTCAAGGTCTTTCTAATATCCCATGTCGCATGTTCTTGAATTACAACGGTATGGGATTGCATGTTGTTGTACTTGTACTTGTAGTCCCTCCATCGGTTCACCGTCAACAATGTCTTTGTATTATTATGTTAGTATTGCAGTTGGCTAAATGCAACGAAACTTACTAACTGAGTTACCATACGACTCACTAGTATAAATTGTACTATTGTTTCACCAAACCAATCAGGGGCGGAGCCACAATGAAGACCAGGGTGAGCTCCAGCCCGAGGTCAAGTTTCACCTAATTGTAATAGATATTTACAAAAAAAAATAAAAAAAAATACTTAGGAGATCTTAGAAAGATAGAAATTTAGTGAAAGAGGCGACAAAGATATTGTTGAAGCTATGCAAGTGAGGTGAAAAGTTTTTCTTGATGTGTAAAAAAATGAAAGTCGAGTAGTATATATACAAGGAGATGAGCTCAATGAATGGCCCAGATCAATCTAATGGCCTTAAAGGCTAAAGAAATGTTCTACACTTTTCTTACAAAAATGAGTTGGTCAATCCTAGACACGTTATAGAGAAGACTAACATTATTATATACAAGAAATAATCTAGAGTTGGCCTATTTACCAGATAGAGCATAAGTGTTGAAAAAATTCTGGAGCGATAGTAGAACTCTAGTAGTTGGATCAGTTAGCCAAAATGAAAGGCCTTTGTGCATGCAGCGCCCACGTCGTTTGGTCTGCTTGCATGCCTGGCACGGGCTGCTAGCTGGATGATGCATGCTCATACTCACCGAATTAGGTGCAAATGTGGCCGCTCGTGAAATCCTCCCCGACCGAATATGCGACGTCTCTGATGGTCGGGAACTCTGAAATGCTTTAAGTCCTTAAACTGCCATAACTCGGTCTTGATCTCCTAACTCGCATCGGCCTCCGACAAGGCTTGACTTCTTAGCGCCAAGGCTTCACGGTCCGCTCGACAAGGATCTGACAAATTGTGGTCATGGTGCAACAATAATAACGTTACCATTGAATTTTATAGGTCACGAGTTCAAAAATTTGTAGCAAAATTTATTTTTTTTTGTTCGCTTTTTCTTAAGGAGCCCAAATAACTAACAAATTAGTATTTTCAAATGATCTCAATCCATCAACAAATGCAGAAAGAAAGGCCATCTTTAAATCTCTTACACTTTAAAAAACACCCATATTTTTATTACACCTCCAACATCAAATATTGAGATATTTAACATGTTGTACAAAATTATATTCATATATATAAGGAGTGTAATATATTTTATTGTTTAATTTATTTTCGAGTAGATGACGGTCTTGTGCGTTTAAATTAAACTTATTATTTTATGGGGACTTTAAAGTAAGATAATTAAATCTCTTTTATATGTTTATTACAGTTTTATTCTTCTAGTTTCATAGATAAAATATTTTAATTAAAGGAGAAACATGTATTGTAACGCCCCTGAAATTTGAACAAAAACACAAATTTATACTTTAGTCCTTGATATTTTGCAAATCTCTATTTTTGACCCTAAATATTTACAAAAATTTGCCTTTTAGTCCATAGACTTAAAAGGTAGTATTTTATTATTTTTATATGTCTCTAATTCTAAAACATATATTTCAATTTCAAGTATTAACCAAGATGATCAAATTATCTAGAAAAATTACATAAGTAAATATATATGTAAAAAGATCTAATTATGTCTATTTGAATTTTAATTATAAATAATTGAGGGACTTGATATGCAATTACCTAATTGGTGAGGTAAACCATGACATTTTTAAGAGCATGATTGAAGTCAGATTTTTTGTGATTTATTATAAAATAACCATGATGGGACATGATCATTAATTATTAAACTATAATTTATGCCTATAAATAGTCACCATTGTTCAACATTTTTTATAATCCAAAATAATTCAATTCAGCCAAAAATTCCTAAAATACGACTTCTTTATTTTTGTGTTCTGCTTCGGGAAAAAATTATCTCATATTTTTTTGCGTTTATTTTCTACCCGAAAATATCCCAAAACTTCTATTGCACAGAAATTATCCATTCGGCCCTGCACCTTCAAAAAATCATAACTAATTGTAGAAAACTCATTTGATCAAGGTTAACGGTCGAATACTCCTCATGTTGTCCTCTAACTTTCATATGAATAAATGTTTTTCAAATAATGTTATTTAGAGGGTCGAAATTTCTAAACCGTAGGCCGGTATGTCTGAAAATCTGAAAATAGGTTCTACGTTTTCAAGATTATTTAGCATAGCAAACCTTTGGATTTTCCTTCCAATTCGGGTACACATGTTCCTCATGATGTTAGGTACCAAAAAACACAAAAAATATTTTGGTACAAAGTCCATTTGGATATCCGATTGAAGGTAAATTCGATATTGCGATGATTATCAGCTTATTTTGCGTACTTTATGTTCTTAGTTTATGATTGAAAATAATCATCATGATTCCATGATTGATCACTCACACATGACTCTTAGAAGATATAACAATGGTTAGAATCACTTTAATATAATTTGTAACTACAGATTAATATTTCTGAGATTTTTCAATAGTATATAAATAGTATATTTATCATGTTTAACATACCTTTACATAAGTTTAATAAGATTATCATATATACTTTCATGGTATAATCCTCTTATATGATTGTGTATCGTAACCAGTGTTGTTAAAGGCGTTGGGCGTGGGCGAGGCGTTTTATGTTCCTGGAAGCGAGGCGCAAGTCCTGGAGCGTTAGGCGTAAGCTCCGTAGAGTTTAGCATTTTATGTTTAAAAAGAAATTTATAATACCAAAATGTGAATAAAAACTGAAAAATTAATTAGAGAAAGAATTAAAAAGTTATATAGAAAGACAATTGGTATACTATATAAATTTCCCTAAGTAACAATTAGCAACAATAACATTCAAAATGAAAAAATTAATCAAACAATTCTAAACGAACTTCTTAATGCTATTCATTGTTCTCTATCATCATATAAAATTATGAGAAAATTTAAAAGATACAACTCAAAAAAAAAAAAAAGCCTACTGATGATATATGTTTAAAAGAAAAGTCAAAGTCACATAGGATGTAATAAATTAATGAGATTAAAAAGAAAAAAAAAAGGAAACTGACGAGTTTCAAGCTTTAACCAATTCCCCAAATTCTTGACTTTTCAACGGCATTTATTCATTAGCCTCTTTCTTTCTTTCTTTTTTCTCAATGCAAACTGCCAGCTTTTAATTGAAATAGCATTTATTTCAATCATATTTTCAGTGCGAAGGCGTTCATGGACGGAAAAAGCGCATCGGGCAGCGCCTTTTGTAAAGAGGCGTGCGCATAATGAATATTTCGCCTTTTCTATACGCCTTAGGGCGTTTTCCATTGATTTCGCCTCAGGCGCGCCTTTGATAACACTGATCGTAACTTAAACAATCTTTGATCATTTACCAAGGTTTACGTATTAATATTTTTATAAGTTATAAATACAATGTTATGTAATTTAAGATAATCTTGAAATAAAATAATATTAACTAAGTTATACAATTTACTAGATTGCTTCATAAGATAATTGTTTGATGTCATGATTCCTAATTTTATTTGATGTACTAGAGACTTAAAGAATGATTTTCCATAAATCAGTTAAGTAATATATTTTGTAGATTTATTATGCATCAAATTAAACAGTTTATCATACTTACTTGATATTATTGTATACACACCATTTGAAATAATTTTCTAACATTAGAAAAATTATAACTACAGTTATAATTATAAATATATGTTTGCTTAAGATAAATCTTGAGATATAAATACGTATATACAGTATATTTGATATTTAATTTAATCTTATGACATCAAAGTTTATCGCATAAGATTTTCATCAATGATATGTGCTATTTACTTAAATTAGTATTAGCTACATTTTTAACCAGAACTTCCTCAAATCTCATCAACACGAAAGTTAAATAGTACATATGTTTATTGTGGTGAGTTATGATTATTCAGTTAACTGATATTATCTTAATGTTATTAAAGGTTTGACAAATTAATCAACGACGCGCAAGATTCTCCGTACAAATGAAGGTGGGGTTCGATTTCTGATTTTGTTCTAGCCCAGTGGGCGTCCGGCCTAAGGAACTTTGATAGAAAAAGACATTACCCCGTTACCAAGTAACGAACAACCTATATTATTCACCATATTCCTATTTTTGCATCTCATCTCGTCTCATAACATGATTTCTGTACTCATCGTTAAATCATACTCAACCATTAATTACATATCACATATTAATTCATAATCATGGTAATTCATCAATTATCTCATCTGCTGGTTCTTGAACTGTGTAAAGAGCAACGAACTATATTTGAAACATGTAGCTCAAGGAGCAACGGATATTATTTGGTTTACTAGCTTATTTGTTTATCACCAATTGGGACGCATTTGGAAAGTTGGGCCCACGGATTGAGTCGATTTGCTGCCGGGCAGTAAGGACTGTCGGTTTAAGTAATTTCGTTTGATACCAATTTATCTAGGTGCCGCTTGCAGTCGGAAGTTGGTTGTAACCTGCGTGCTAGATCGGCATGTCCTGAAGCACGTCTCTTGTTTTGTTTGCGAGGTCGCTCCTCGGCGGGAGGTAGTATTTGGAAGTATAAGGTTGGATTGGTTTAGTGTTAAAGCACATGTTCATAAACTATTTCCGGAATATTCCGGTACCATTGCTACATTTTGTTAAACTCTTTTTACCGGTAAGATCAATTGTTAATTCTTGTATTGCCACTTATTTTTTATGAACCTCACCAAGTCATCAAAGACTTATCCTCGTTTTTCATGTCTGTCCATTCCTCAGGATAAGACCGACGTGGCAGCATGGATCATGTGAATATTCTTGCCAATCTTTCCTTTTAGAATGTCCGTATAATTGAAAATGTTTATCAACAAAGCGTAATTATCAAAGTTATCAACATATTTGTATTTTCAAGACTTCCGCTGTGTATATTAAAAGTGTTTTTTTTAATCATAATGTGTATGGTTGATCCTGGACAGTGACACCCATTCCTACGAGACGTGTTTTAGTCTGAGCTGGGTAAAGTGTTTGGCCAACACCGAACCAACTCGGATCAGAACACTGCTCATGGGGTGCGGCCGTCGCATGTATATTCCTAATAACGCATTTACAAGTGATATTGATTTTTTTTTCATATAATTGTAGAGTTTAACTTCGATAACATCTTTATTTAACACATATTTTTTTTTATGAAAAATACTCGCGTAAATTCAAGTACCTATGTCCAATACAAATACACACCAAAATAAATATTAATGAAGTGTTACACAATTTTGAAAATCCTAGCTAAATACTACCCAATCCAAAGCATGGTATACTTATAGATAATTTACATGAAGGCCTTTTATTTCGTTGTTTAAGTCTTTTCTAAACCTTTTATCTTTTAATTATCGATCTATAATTTTATTTTCTTTTACATAACTTTACAACACAAATTATTAAATATACAATTTTCTCACGGAGATGTTCAAAATATTTCGGACACACAATCTCATTTATCGGTGTCGAAGACGTGTCAAACACGAATACGCCAAATATTTTAGAATGTCGGTGCATCAATGGTGTTAATGGCATCACACTAACATAAATTGTTAATAGGAATAAAATGACTTATTTACCCTCTTTATAAGAGAACAAGCAATAATATAAAAATTACTGGAAAAAAACCAAGAGCAAACACTTCCTTACACAATTCCTAGATTAACTGCGCACCTAGCGCAGTGCACCACGTCATAGCAGATCTAGCAATGTGGCGGTCAGTTTACGCGCCACGCCCAAATATTTGCCCCTCCCTTTTTCCTCCAAATGGCGGGAAAACAAAACACTTTATATATTATATTATATATATATATATATATTTATATTCCCATCTTTAATCAGAAATCAAAAATCCGTGCAAAATTCCAAGAATAGGGTTTCTCTTCCTTTACCTTCACACTCAAATTCATCGCTTTCATTTTCATCTGATAACCTAAATCGACGATTTGATTGAAAAGAAACAGATCCATTACTTTTTTTTTTGTTTACTTAATTGTTTGAAAATGACTGATTCGTTGCACGCGGCGGTGCCGATGAAAATCGACGGCCCCGATGAAGCGAAGCGGAAGGTCAACGGCTCAGATGAGAAGCAGAAGAAGAAAGCAGCGAAGAGAAAAAGAGTGGAGCCGTGTTTGATTGTCGTAACCCCTGAAGAAAAAGGGGAGAAGATTAACAAACTCCGTAACGAAATCGACGGTCTGGTTAAATTCGGTAAAGATTTGATTTTGGAAAGCAGAGGGGTATTATTGGAAAATGTGGAAAAATTTGGGGATTCATCTGCTTCGTTGAATGTGGTGATTGCTTCTTTGATGGAAGAGAGCCATCTCTCTTTGTCCAAACTTGTGGATGAGATTTTTGAGAGAGTGAAGGGTAGAATTGGAAATGTGGGTGAAAATGTTAGTAAGGCTAGTGTCAAGAGTTCCGTCATTTTAATTGGGCAGAGATTGTGTTATGGTGTTATGAATGCGGATGCTGACGTGTTGGAGGACGAGGCTGAGTGCGCGCTTTGGTGTTGGGAGGTATAAATTTTCGCGCGATTTGATGTTTTTTTGTTAATTGTCGTATTTAACCAAGATTTGTTACTGAGAATGTGGGTTGTGTGATGTGTTGATTGTCTTGTTTCAGTGTTATCGTGGCGAGTTTAACGAATATGATGTTTCTTATTTGGTACTGGTTGTGTGGATACGCATTAGATGAATTCGCTTAGGTGTGCTTAAATGTTGGAGTTCTAAAGTAGTGTGTATTTATTGGTTGAAAGTTTCTTAAATTGATCGCATTTACTTATAATGCGCTGATGTAGTATGTTATGATTTATACCTCTGGAGGTCTCATGCCCATTACCCTCTAATACTTCCTTTCACCAGTTTACTTTGTTGCAACTTTGTATTTTTATTTTACTATTGAGATTATGTTTCTTCTTTTGTTATCAGTGAGGGTAGTCTTGTCTTATTGGTTAGTTTTGTCATTACAGACCAGAGATTTGAAGTTGATTCCTAAATCGGAGCGGGTCTCTGTGAAAGCTCGCCGTACCTGTCGGAAAAAGATCCATGAGAGGATTGTGGCCATATTGGGTATGTTTTGATTGGTGTGCTTGTCCTTGCAAAGTAATGTGAAACTATTCATATTAAATATTGGTGTTTGTGTGCAATTATGTGATGTTTATGTTTCCCTTTGTAAAAAGCACAGCCAGGGACAGAGTTTGACATTCAGCAATTCTGATTTGCTGCTTGTTTCGAGAAGTTTTGCAGTGGTATAATTCATACATTAGGGAGCTTCTGTGTGTAGAAGTTCCTTCTATATGACAATCTGTCTTCTTAAAATTCAGTTCAACTTGTTATATTAACCAACCAAATATTTCTGAATCTTCTCAGGTCAAAATACTATTGATAAGTACTTAATTTGAAGTTGATGTATGTATTTACCTTGAGTTGAATGTGAAGTATAATTTAGGTGCATCAAAGAGACATATTTTTCTTTGTTAAGCAATGCAAAGATAAAGTTGTTAAGTCTTGTTCTTATCTGCTTCCGTTTTCTCTGTGTAAGTTATCAAGTGCTCTCCACTCATTTTGCTTATGGAACTTCAATGACATATCACCACGTTTTTCATATCTATGCATGAAATATGTAAGAATGCATCATCAGAGGCAATTTTGGTTTTGACTAAAACAAGTATGTGTCAAATATGCAATGTTTCAGTGTGAAACAATGCTAATCTAAAGTAGTATCCAACCTGGTTTAAACAGAATATACCTGTTTGAATGCCAACATTCTCTCAGGATTATTTGCTTATTCCAAATTCCACACTTGTTAAGAGGCTTAATGTATGTCATCCAAATCAGTTTGCCACCAAGATGGGAGATTGATAGACACAGTTTATTTGAAAATTAAATTCTAAAAATACCCTTCAAAGGATGGCTGAAACCACTTTAAGAAGACAAGGGTTGCATCCTGGCCCCAGGTATTGATAAGAAGTTACCACCATTTTTCTTCAGAATGGAGTGCCATAGCTTTATTTATTTGGTTTGACTATGTTGCTTTCGTCATATCTTTCTCTTTTTTCTTTGTGTTGAACTTTTATTGTGTTGTTTGGTACCCTTTTTCTGTCCAACCAATTTCTTTGAAAACCTCGTTGAGATTTGTTTCATGATTCATTTTATTATGTTCTGTTGATGATTAGCTCTTTTTGTTGTCAGCAATGATAAGTGCCGTTGAAAAGTCAGAGGACCACCAAAATTGTCCACGAGAGTTGATAAAGGCTACAGAAAAGCTTGGTAAAGTTTTAAACGAGGCAGATATCAGGCTGCTACTGCAGAACATGGCACAGAGAAATGGTGCTGACATGTATGTATTACAATTGTTTTTTTTTTTTAAATAATACTTTTTGCTATCATTGGACTTAATCTGTACTTTGTGGTAAAGGGCTGAGAAGGAAGTCAAGAAAGAAGAGAAAATATTGATTAAGCAAATGGAAAAGGACAAGCAAAAATTGGAGAAAGAAAAGAAGAAGATGGACCAGATACTTCAGAAGGAAAAATTGCAAAGTGTACGTCCCTGGCACATTTTTATGGTTTATGCTATTGCATAAGCTGTTACTGAGTTTCATGTTTGGTAATTTAATTGTTGAATTATTTCACCCTTAATAGTCCTAGAAGCATTTTACTTTTCATTCTACTGCCTTAAATGATATGTAGATGCATCAGTTCATTACTTGTTTTCCTTATAGCTGCTGTAGTTGTATGGGGTGGACTTTTGTATATATGTTTGGTTTATTTCAGATGAATATCTCTTTCACGTATCTTATCTTCGTAACTATTCAATTGCAGGAAAAAGAGTTGAAACGGTTGCATGATGAGGCAGAGAAGGAAGAGAAACGCCGTGAAAAGGAAGAACAAGAAATGCAAAAACAGCTGAAGAGGCAGCAAGAGGAAGCAGAGAAAGATCAAAGGCGCAAGGAAAAGGAAGAAGCTGATCTAAAAAAGCATCTTGCTCTCCAGAAGCAAGCTTCACTCATGGAGCGCTTTCTCAAAAGAAGCAAGACTTCCATTTCTCAAAATGATGGTTCTGTGACCAAATCAACCACTTCCAATTCATGCTCAACTGAGGTTGAAAGGAAGCCTGAGTCAGTAACTCTAGCAATAGACTCTGTTTTAGCCCAGAATTGTGGAATCGAAGCAGAAACTATATGGAAGTTGGTTGCTTACCTAAGCCATCTTGAGTTGATATTAGGGACCTGTTAGTTTCATTAAGTGTAAGTTCTCTATTGCTATTTCCTTTTGCAGGTCACACTTGAATTCCTGGCGCTCTGTTGGGCATTCAATCCGTTCAAATCGGAAAGCGCATTGGGGCGTCCGTAAGAAGCCTAAGACTGAACTGGTCAAGGAAATTAAGCTTACTACAAATAAAGAACAGACGAATGATGGGGATTTGACCACGGAGAAGCTAGCTGATGGATGTATTGACTCTAATACTGATGGAACATCGTCTCGAATGAGCATAGATAGTTTGCCGCCCAGTTGCCAAAACCATGTTAGCCGTAAGCAGCTGCTGCAGTTTGACAAAAGTCACAGGCCTGCTTTTTATGGTTTTTGGCCACGGAAAAGGTGAGCCATATCTTACATGTTCTTTTTAGAAAATTATTATTATATTGTTCTCTGCTTCGATTTAAATGCTAGCATGCATATCATGCTTGTGACATTGAAGCTTTGTGAATATTACATGTCATGTGCTGAATGCTTCAGCTAGCAGGTAATTATCTGTTGAGAGCTGGGCATATAGAGTTTATCACTTACCATGTTCTAATATTGCACAACATGACCTAATTGTCATTATTTCTTTGATGGCCTCTATTATTTCCCTAATATTGCCAGTCTAATTTCTTGTTTTTATTTCTACAGTCAAGTAGTTAGATGCCGTAAACCTTTTGCGAAGGATCCAGATATTGACTATGAGATTGATAGTGATGAGGAATGGGAAGAGGTATGTCAACCTACTAATATTTTTACTTATTCTCCTCTTAAACACTTTGGCAACTTAAATTTTGTTTGTACAGGACGAACCTGGAGAAAGTTTATCAGATTGCGAGAAAGATGAAGAGGAAGAAGTTGTGGAGGGGCATTTAAAGGGTGATGATGAAGATGAAAGTGAAGATGGATTTTTTGTTCCTGATGGATATCTCTCCGAGAATGAGGTACTTGGTCTAGTTTTATTCTTTACAATTTTCAGAGGTTATCCAGTATATGTTTTCAACGTTCTCAACTTGATATTACTCCGCTGTTTCCATTTTTCTGTGTTCTTGTTGATGCTTAGTGTTGAAAGAAATGATATCATGTGGTATAACAGTAACATCGTCTTGAATTCATGAAGGTGGGATTCATGAAGGTTTTTATTTATGGGAGCCAACTGGTGGCTGATGTTGTTCAGTAGAATGAATATTATATCTCTGTGTCAATTTATTCCTGGTCTGTCTTGCAGGGAGCACAGGCTGATGAAATGGAATCTGATGAATTGATTGAGGAAGTAAGAGATGGTCCTGATTCTGAAAAGCAAGTACAGAGTGAAGAGTTCTGCACTCTGCTTCGGCAGCAGAAGTATTTAAATAATTTGACGGAGCATGCTCTAAAAAAGAACCAGCCCTTGATCATATTGAATCTTATGCATGAAAAAACCATGTTGTTATCAGCTGAAGAGTACACTGGTGTACAGAAGCTTGAAGCAATGTGCTTGCAAACTCTTTCCGTTCGTTCTTCGCCTGGTTTTCCAAGTATAGAAATATGTGTTCCAAACGTGGGAGATGTGGATCTAGAAGATTCTTCTAACAAGTCTATTACAACCCCCGCTGCCACTGCTACGTCAGTGCCTGATGCAGACTTGCCTACGATTGTAAGTTGTTCGTTAGAAGTCACAATTTAATGGCTGTGACTTTGTGGAAATGGCTTGTTTTTCCTTTCTACTTTTACCTCAGGTAACATGTCAATTTACTTATTTTTTGCAGATACCCATCATTCAGTCAGGCCCGAATATTGGAAAGATAGTGGACTCACTGCATGATAAATTTCCAGCTTTTTCAAAGACGCAATTAAGAAATAAAGTGAGGGAAATATCAGAATTCTCAGATAATCGTTGGCAGGTAATTAAACTTATTTTTCTTTAAGAGCAGATCTTATAGATATTAATCAATGTTGTTTGCTTCTGTGTTCTAAAGATTCTATGACCTAGAAGTTAAATTTTGGTGCTTATTTATGATTTAACAGACTCCATTTGTTGAGCATTAGTTGGTAGTTTAGTTTATGCTGCAAAATTAGAGGATATATCTTATTCGGTTTTGTTATCAAACAATTGGGGCTCTAGAAGACTCTTGTCCTCTTTACAAGTGATAATTGCACTTTTAAATTTCTGATTGCTTAGGCCATTATAGTTATTTGCCGAGAGTAAGTTTTGATTTGCTGATATTATGCTTCAGGTTAAGAAAGAAATTCTTACCAAGCTTGGTCTCTCCTCATCACCAGGTAATGTATACTTTTCCACTTTAAACTACTAGCACATACTTGCAAACAAGAATATTTATGTAGCTTCTAAATAATTTTCTTCTTGTGATTTTTGCAGAAAAGAACACTGTGAATGGAAAGGGCAGCATACCTTCATTTTTCTCAAAAAGATGCATGCTTTCACCTGATAAGACTCTTAAAACGACTGAATTGTCCCCACAACCATCCCAGAAATCTACTGCTGTCGTTGAACTCCAGAAGGATGTATCATTGTAGTATTGACGATCTTTTGGGTTTATATTAGTTTTGGAAGTTTTAGCAGTGAATATGGAAATGCCAGTAGTGATATTGCCCTTTTCTTTGCTTCATTTTTACTCGATGGGTCGAAGGGTGATAGTGCATCTTATTGCTCGCTCAAGGACCAAACTTGATGGTTGCATGCTGTCTTTTTCCCTTTTGTTTCTGGCCTATGGTATATCACATATTTTTTGATGCTGTAGTCTTGAAATATGTTCTCTAACCTAGATTTGCTTTTGGTGTAATATACATTTCAACCAAGTAGAGCCGGAGCAAGCTTGTGAGCAAAGAAATAAAGACTCTAATCAAATTACTATAATCTAATGTGTACTAGTTAGTTTTTTTTTGTTTTTTTAACTACCAACTCTGTAGAGAATAAATAGTGTTTTGTTACTTTTTGGGTGTTATGACGTTTTGTACAATGAAGATGCATTGGCATGATATATTGAAATTCTCGGGATGGTAAGCACACTTCTGTTTAAATCTAGGGTAGTTTCATAATATGCCAATAAAATTACTAATACGTAACATTTTTGATATTGAAGATAATAGGGTCAGAGTCGGCAGATTTGACCAGCTTGCGTAGTTTATTAATGAGCAATAAACCAATGACTAAAGTAACTTAATAAGTGAAATGTACTTCATGGACCTAGTTTTGATTAGGGTGGGCATATTTCCACAACTACTGGTTGTACCTAGTGACTACTGACTAGTGACTACTGCCCAATACGATACCCATGTTAGCAATTATGTTATGTTCAAGTTGAAATTGTTTAATTCGGTTTAGCAATATCATTGATTTGTCTAATATGTACTCACCTCTATGTGAGGAGGCACTACGAGTAGGTACATATCAGATGCTACCGCAATACCATGGCCTATTCTTATACATTAGTTACAAAAAAAATGGAAATTTCTTATCTAACTTTAATGTTAGAGTCCATTGATGTGGGTTCCACACACCTCAAAAGTGTGTGGGCCCCACATCAATACCCACAAAATGGGGGTTGTGGACTCTAACCTTAATGAACTTATTAAGGTGAATATTCTCTCTCTTGAGCTCCCTCCTTAGGGCTTCTGGTGCAGTTTGCACCACACCTACTCTCTCTCCTTCACCATGGAATCAACACCCAACAATTTACCACAAATAGCAGACCCCATATCCGATCTCCTCCAAAAAACCAACATTGAGTGCCCTGATGAAGCAGCTCAGATTGCCAAAACCCAATTCACTGTTCTTGCTCGTGTTCTTACTGAAAAACACTTTAATCAAAACGCCCTAAAATCCACTCTCAGTAATGCTTGGAGCCCCTCTAGAAGAACTCGATTCAATCGACTTGGTCCTAACCTCTTTGCATGTGTCTTTGACCAGGAGAAAGACCTTGAAAAAGCCCTTGATTATTCATGGTCCTTCAACAAAAGCCAAGTATTACTTCAAAGATGGCCCCCTGATAAAGCCTTATTTGAAATAAACACCTACGTGTCTAATTTCTGGTGCCAGATCTCTCATCTTCCGATTACCTCCAAACACAGTCGTAATGCTGAAAAAATTGGGAACTCTCTTGGCAAGTTCCTACGTATGGATAAAATCCGAGGAATAAGCATGTGGAAAACTGCATTTCGTCTTAAGGTTGAAATTGACGTTTCACAGCCTTTGCAAGACAAAGTCACCTTTGAAACAACTGAAGGTAAAATTTGTACTGTTGAAGTCCGCTACGAACGACTAGGGGAATATTGTTTCAATTGTGGGCTTCTTGGTCACTCCGATGACCACTGCGGTGAACCTCCTAACACCGCCGACGACCCGCGGCGCCGCGGCCTTTGGATGAAAACGGAGAAGGAGGATATCCCAAACCCCTATTTTTTCCCTAACTCCAGCCCTAAAGGCCCAAACCACACTCCAAAAATTCCTAGCCCTCTGGCCCAAAACTCCACCCCAACCACAACCAACTTAAGCCCACAACAACAAAGCCCAAACACTACCCACAAAAACAGTCCACAACCTCCAACACCTAAAAACACTGACCCAAAGCCAACCCCAACCCCAACCCCATACCCAAACCCGGTTAACAACTCTCTACCAGAAAATCAAAATCAAGAACCTACTGAGTCTGCTACCTCACCAGCCTTTAAAAACCCAGAAAACCAATCCCCCCATTTAGAATCCATTCCCAGCATACTACAAACACAAACCTCTCCCACACCTATTTTGCCAAACCTCAACCACCCAACCTCTCCTCCTAATGATGATCTAAATACCACCATTATCCCACCAGCCCAGAAAAGAACTCGTGAAGCCATGGCAGCTAACGAAAATGCAGCGGATCCACAGCCCAAACGATGCCGCCAATTCTTATATGGTGGAATGCCTAACACGATCAAAAGCACTTCTATTTCACCTCCACAGTGTCTTGAACTATCGGCAGAAGAAGTTCCAAAAAATCTTGGAGACTCCTCGTTGAACGAGGGGTCGAAAGATTAGTAACCCAATGATAATACTTGCTTGGAACTGCCAAGGGCTCGCGAAGCCCACGGCAGTCCAAGCCCTTCGGGCACTCCTCATGAGTGTTCGACCCGATGTCATCTTCCTCTCGGAGATTAAAACCTCTAAACTCTCCCCTCTTATTGCTCTTCTTCACTCTACTTCTCTGTTTAATAAACTGATCGTTCCCCCCATTGGTATGGCGGGGGGACTTTGTCTTGCATGGCGTAATCCCTTTGATATTTTGATTGATAATAGCAGCCCCTACCTTATACATGCTATTGTTCGATCACCCAATGACTCAGATTGGAACCTCACGGGTATCTACTGCCCGCCGTATGCTGATGCTAAAATTGAATTTTGGAATTGTATTAATCATCTTGCAAGCGACATCCACTGCCCATGGGTTATCATTGGCGACTTCAACGATATCTGTAATCAATCGGAAAAATCAGGGGGTCGTTCTTTTGCTAGCTCTTCTAAACACTCTCTTGCTAGCGATCTAGATAATCTCTCACTTTTTGATCTTGGATTTTCAGGTGATGATTTTACTTGGGATAACGGACGCGAGGGAAATGCTAATATTCGCCAACGACTTGATCGAGCGGTTGCTAATGGAGAATGGTGTGTCAATTTTCCATCAGCACAAGTCACACATCTTACGGCTGTTGCATCCGACCACCACCCCATTGTCCTTACTACTCAAAATCACCAAGCAAAGGGTCGTAGACCCTTTAGGTTTGAATCTATGTGGATTACATATAATTCTTGTGCTTCTGTGATTAATTTAGCTTGGAACCGCCCCTCCCTTGGCCCGCCTGCTTATCAATTGCATGATAAACATAATTCTGTGAAGAATGCTCTTTTATCTTGGAATAAGCATAGTTTTGGCCATGTTAATAATTCTATTAAGCATATCTCTGCCTTAATGTCTAACTTACAAGCGGCTGCCCCAACCATTGAGAATATTGCTAAACTTAAGTCTCTTCAAAAAGATTTGGATTTATGGTTTAAAAGGCTAAGTTGTTTTTGGAGACAAAGGTCTCGCGAAAAATGGCTCAAAGATGGAGATGCCAACACTAGGTATTTTCATCTTAAATCCATTCTTCGTAACCGTTTTAACCGTATTGACTTTATTGAGCATATTGATGGTGTCCGTGTCACTACTTGGGATGAGATTGGGGCCTCTTTTTGTGATTATTACAAAACTCTTTTTACCACGGATTATGATCCTATCACTCCCCCCTTTCCCCCAACTTGGACAATCTTTTTCCCAATTTGATTTCTATGGAAGACAATGACTTTCTTTGTACTCTCCCTACTCCTACCGACATTAAGAAAGCTATGTTTTCCCTAGGCCCGGACAAAAGCCCGGGTCCCGATGGGCTACCCGCCCTCTTTTACAAATCCTTTTGGGCTACTACTAGCAACGCTATCATTCTTGCCGTCCAAGATTTTTTCCGAACGGGTACTCTTCTTAAAAGTCTCAATAATACTCTTATTGCTCTTATCCCTAAGAAGCCCAACGCTTGTCATGTTGAAGATTTTAGACCTATTAGTCTTTGTAATATTTTCTATAAAATTTGCTCCAAGATTCTTGCTAATAGACTTAAAATCTTCCTTGACCGTATTATCTCTTTTAATCAAGCGGCTTTTATCAAAGGAAGACATATCAATGATAACTCCATCCTCTCCCATGAAATTATGAACTATCTTCACCATCGAAAAGGAAAAAATGGGCTCATGGCTCTAAAAATTGATCTTGCAAAAGCATTTGATAGAGTCGAATAGCCCCTCCTCACTTGCATTCTTTCTCATTTGGGGTTCAATCATAAATTTGTGGGATGGATCTCGGAATGTATCTCTACCGTCTCATTCTCCATGCTTATCAATGGCTCTTCTTATGGTTTCATTAAACCATCCCGCGGTATTCGCCAAGGGGATCCCATCTCCCCTTATCTTTTTGTCCTCTATACCGAGCTTCTATCGCGTCTCCTTCTCCGCGAAGAAATGGAAGGGAATCTTAAAGCCGTCAAGGTTTCGAGAACTAGCCCTCCCATTTCCCACCTCCTCTTTGCCGATGATCTTGTCATCTATGGTAAGGCTACCACCCAAAATGCTATTACTATGAAGAGTTGCCTTGACACCTTTTGCAATTGGTCTAGTCAACGCATCAACACTTCTAAATCCATCATCCATTTTAGCCCCAATACCACTTTAGCCGACCGCACGAGTATTTTAACTCTTTTCAATATGAATGAGTGTGATCACAAGGCTATTCATCTTGGACTTCCTTTTTGTAAACCCAAATCCCGCAAAGAGGCTTTTATTAATCATGTGAATAAAATCCAAAGCAAGCTTCCCCTTTGGAAGCTTAGCAATCTTTCTCAAGCGGGCCGCTCTATTCTTGTGAAATCCGTTAGGCAAAGCTCTCCCGTCTACCCGATGTCTACCTTTCTCCTCTCTACCTCCATTTGTAACAAACTAGATAGCATCTTTCGCAAATTTTGGTGGGGAGGAAAGGAAAACGACAACCCCCTCTCTCTCTTAGCATGGAGCAAAATTTGTTCCCCCAAATCTAAGGGTGGGCTTGGATTTCGTCGTATGGCCGACTTTAACCGTGCTCTCATTTCTAAGCTTGCTTGGAAAGTTTCCACAAATCAACGATGCCTTTGGGTTGATACCCTTCGTGCTAAATACATTCGTTGTGGTGACTTTAATTCGGCTAATGCTAATCCTTCCCAAGCTTCTTGGATTTGGAGAGACATTCTTCGCACTAGAGATCTCCTTTCTAAAGGAACTTGTTTTCCGATTACCTTCAACTCTAACCTTATAACTTGGGACCAACCTTGGATCCCAACTATTAAAGGTTTCATTCCTAAACTGGCAAACCCCCACAACCCTCTCATCTCCAATCATCACCTTGTTAAAAGTTTTATCATGGGTAACAATTGCATGTGGGACAATCATAAACTTAATGCCATTTTTGACCACGACACGGTCATGGAAATACTCAAAATCCAAATCTCTTCGGATTCTTTGAGCCCCTCACCTCTTTGGATTCCCTCTACGTCGGGGAAATTTACTACAAAGAGTGCTTACCTTACCGACCAATCTCACCGTTTTACTCCCATTAGTGAACAAGATGCCTTTCTTTTTAAAAAGATTTGGAGTGCTAGATTGCATAATAGGCACAAACTTTTCTTATGGAAGCTTATGCATAATATTCTTCCAACCCGTGCTAGACTTAATGCTATTTTTACCATTAATGATATCTCTTGTCCCGTGTGTAATTCTAATATTGAAAATATTGAGCATTTATTCCTTAATTGTCCTTGCATTGTTCAACTGTGGCTCACCTCTAAATGGCAGCTTAATCTCAATCCTTTCAAGGATTGGCCTATAAAGGAATGGATGAGACTTCTTCTTGATAGCACAGGGAGTTTTTTCTCCTCTAATCTTTTGCGCGAGGAATGCCTCATATTTTTCTGTTGCTTATGTGATATTATTTGGCAAAACCGTAACCATATAACGCATGGACTTACTCCTTTTACATTGCAGGAATCTGCTCGGAAAGCTGATAATAAAGCTTTTGAACATTGGCAAGCTCAAAAGGAAAAAAGAATCCAAAGTAGTTGCAACCCTTCATCTTCATGGAAGCGACCAGCCCTTGGATGGACTAAAGCCAACTGTGATGCAACTTTTATCGACGGTAAAGCGTCTACGACTTGCCTCTTTCGTAATGCGAAAGGAACGGTCATTGGAGCAACCACAAAACAACGCCTATGCATCAATCCCCTTGCTAGTGAAGCACTTGCAACCCTCCAAGCATGCCGAATTCTTGATAAAGCGGGCATTGCTAAAGCTATCATTGAAACCGATTGTCTAAATCTTGTTGACGCTATTTTGGATGCAAGAACCAACCCACCTTGGTGCATCAAGCCGATTGTTATCGCAATTCAGAAATTTTGGCAAGTGTGGCCTAAATGGAAATTTAGGCACGTTCATAGAAATATGAACAAAGCAGCGCACAACCTCGCTCATTGGGCCACTTGTAACTCGTGGTCCTCTTATTTTGATAACTCTAATATTCCCAATTGTTGTCTTTGTGATGGAGGAATGCATGTATTAAACATTTCTCATTCTTTTGATTAATATACTACTGTTTTTTATCAAAAAAATAAAAATAAAGACTCTAACCTTAATGTTAGGTAAGAGGTTCCCAAAAAAATGATTAAAATAAATAAATATTTATTGCCAGCTAAATCGTTTCAAGTACAGGTTCTTTTCGTAATTAATTCTGTGGAGCATTTTCCAATCTCTGTCTTAATATATGACATGTGACAACTTTAATAAATCTGTCACCAACGTATCTTTTTCGTGAATATAAGATTGTTAGTCTTTGTTATGGGAAACCATGGTCAGATTTGAGCCACAAATCGTCCCCCACACTTTGGACTTTAGATCATAGGACGAAAGTCGCAACTGTTTCATACCATGCAACATTTATATCTAAAATTGCATAATTAAACATTGCCTGCACCTTTGTAATTTTTCTTCAGCTAACAAAATATAAGTGGTAGTTATTGAATTATTTCACTTATTAATTATGAAATTGGGTCAGTCAAATAAACATATCACTTATTTCAAATAAATATGCCAATAACTCATTGTAAGAGGTAAATTGCCACTTTATTAGAAAAAGGATGGATTTTTTTTTTATTTTTTTTTTATATAAGGTGTAAATTGTCAATTTATGTGGTGCCCAAACTTAAGTTGAATTTGAAGAAAATCGTTGTACTGTATCCGAGAACTCAAATCCATATATGAAAAACCATCTTGCTGAAACACCGTAACTTCGCAGCTCATGATCTCGTTGAGCCCGAAGAAAATTGTTGTGTCTTTTTTTCATTTAACGATCTCTATATTTTGTGACGGGAAGCCTCGTTGTTGAACTCGATTTGTTGCTAATATAGCCCTATTTTTATCAAAGAAAACGAAATTCCCTACGAAAAACCAAGTTTTTTTTTGCGAATAATCTAGAACCCACGAACAAGATGCATAAAGTAATTTTCCTTATTTCAAGGGCTTTGCATACAAAAACCTGTGACAAAACAAATCAGCACACAACTAGCCAAAATAAATATTATATTTTTCATATCATAAGATACCGTGCATCAGATTATTGTACCTGAATTAAATAAATGCCCAAAATTGTAAAGCAACATAGATATTATCGACCGTCGTACAAATGGCGAGCGGCAAAATAAAAAAAACCCATTGAAACCAGAAAAACAATGGGCAATTAATTCCTTTTTGTTGTGCTGTTTTCCAATTACTACTGCCTTATTTAAGTGCGTCACTCTCTCTGCACCCTTCACTCATTTTCCTCCTCTGCTTTCTTTTCTTTTCAATTCATTTCATTTCAAGAAAAAAAAAAAGGTCACAAATTTCAAATCAAAATGGCACTCAAATTGAGCGTGACTCCGTACAAAATGGGTTCTTTTCCTTCCCCTCAGCTCAGATCTCACAGGGTTTCAATGGCTTCCACCATTCATTCACCCTCAAAGTAAGTTTTGCATTTATTTTTTATTTTTTATTTTAAAAAATTTATACTTTTCATTGAAATGGGGTGTCCCAAGATTTGATTTTTACTGATGTTTGATTTGTGTTTTGATCTGGGTTTGTGTTACTTTTGTCTTAAAATGCTTGCATGGTGCTGATCAATGGACATTTCTTCAATTTCAAGTTGTGTAATACTGATGCATGCAAGCCTTTTTCACTGATTTGATTAATTTGCGTTTTTTGGTTATGTCTTGTTGATTAATTGATTTACAGCATTATTTTATTTTACTTTTTGTTGTATATTTCTCTCAGTTTTTTTTTAATCTAATAATTTGTTTGGAGGTTGGCGGTTTGATTTGGTTGCTTTTTTCTTGCTGGGTGTGGGTGGGGTGGAGGTGGGGTGGGGTGTTGTAATAAATTGGTTTTATTAATGCATTGATGATTGATCAGCATCTGTTGTCCTTTTTCTTACTTGCTAGTAGAAAATGCTCTCTGTTAGTCCTAAAGCACAGATGGCTTCTTTTTTATTATTATATATGAGATTTTTATCTGAACATGCAACACTGGAGTGCAATGGGGCTTTTGACTGTTTTGGCTTATGTTTTTTTTAATGACTGCTACTGTATTTTAATATATATATATATATATGTATGTATGTATGTGTATGTATGTATATATATGCGTGTGTGTGTGTGCATGTACTATTTGGTAAAGCCTTGTTCATTATTTTCCTGTAATTTGTTATTTTTTACAGAATTGTGACTGTGTGTGTGAAAGAGAATCATTTAATGTTCAGGCAGGTGGTGTATTTTCGCAATTATATTAAAATTTACATTTTCACATGTTTCCTTCTGTTTAATTGACAAAAACTAGGTGGAAAGTGGGTATAATTGCCTTATTTTCCAGCTAGTAATCTGATATGAGTTTCTTTTAATTATATTTTTGTGAGAAAGAAATTAGTACATTTAAAGCTTGGTGAGATTCATTGTACACCTAAAATTTTGACTTTTTGTTCAAAGTACACAAGTTGGTGATGGGTGTAATTTTGTCCTCTTTCTTTATGACCCCTATTGTGATTCTTTTGTCATCTTCTCACCAATATTTGTTCTGTCATGCAAAAGCAAAAGCAGAAAAAAAAAAGGTAGAAGAAGAGGATTACAGCTCACAACTTAAGACAACTCCAATTGTATCTTCTTATGCAATAAATTCTAGAAATGGGTGGGAAATCATTTTCTTTTGGATGTTCTATATGAAACTTCAGTCATGACTCATGAGCACTAAGTTCTTCACTAAAAGGTCAATATATTAGTGGTGTCTAATGTCTATGTAATGATGCCTTAATACCATTTCATGCATGTCAATTAAATTAGTAGAGACAAATTCTCTATACCAAATGTTTAGTTTGCTAACTAACTCATAAACATACTTATAAACTAAAATCTCAGGAAACATAAGAAGTTTAAATTTCTTATTCCAAATGTGGAGATCTTCTGGTACAATTTACTCTTCAATTGACTTGTTTGCAATCACGCATTATCTTCGAAGACATCATATTGTGATTAATCGATAATATTGCCTGTAACCATGTTCTTGTCCTAGGTACTCCTGTTATTTGAAGGACTAATAGCATTTTACACCCCAAAAATAAGACAGTCACATGTTTAAAATATATAGCACACTGCCAATTCACCAAGTGAATCTCATCTCAAGTCTTTAGTATATTTTATCAAAACACAGTTGTTTAAGGCGGCGAAAGGACTCTATTTTCTTTTACAGTGTGTTTGTGTGTGTGTCTGACAGCTTTCCGTTTGTTGATGACAGAGAGGTTGGAAATGCTAAAAAGCCATTCACTCCCCCACGAGAAGTTCATCTTCAAGTCACTCATTCCATGCCGCCAGAGAAGCGTGAGATCTTTAACTCTTTGAACAGCTGGGCTGAAAGTAACATCCTTGTGCTCCTAAAGGAAGTTGAGAAGTGTTGGCAGCCCACCGATTTTCTTCCAGACGCATCTTCGGAAGGTTTTGATGAACAGGTCAGGGAACTAAGGAAAAGAGCCAATGAACTCCCTGATGACTATTTTGTTGTGTTGGTGGGTGACATGATTACGGAGGAAGCCCTTCCGACATATCAGACCATGCTTAATACACTTGATGGAGTTCGTGATGAGACGGGAGCTAGTCTGACTCCTTGGGCTATTTGGACCCGTGCATGGACTGCCGAAGAGAATAGGCATGGGGATCTCCTCAACAAGTATCTTTATCTTTCTGGACGCGTTGAC
Organism: Linaria vulgaris; assembly: GCA_948329865.1. Taxonomy (NCBI): domain Eukaryota; kingdom Viridiplantae; phylum Streptophyta; class Magnoliopsida; order Lamiales; family Plantaginaceae; genus Linaria; species Linaria vulgaris. The sequence goes on from OX415253.1 coordinate 85,410,474, forward strand.
ATGAGGCAAATCGAGAAAACGATACAGTATCTGATTGGTTCTGGCATGGTAAGACCATCTTTAGCAAATGTAATATGCATCCATATATCAACAAGTTGATTTGCAAAAAAATCGAGATATTGGTGGCATACCCACTCCCCTTCCTCCGCAACATGTGGATATGTTTTATTTTTATTTTTTATCGTACCTTTTAACAAACACAAACAATGAGAATCAACAGTAGTTCCATACTTCCCTCAAGATAACTTGAACCCCGTGAAGCATCTTTTCACCATACTGCATTTGCATAGGTGCTTGTTCAACTATGTTTTTGTATAGATATCACTGCATTTTTCTGGGTTGGCCTGGTTTCCTTATAGCCCATACTGACTATGATTTTGTGTAAATTTGATTATGCATTAATCTGAACTAACAGGACCCACGTACGGAGAACAATCCCTACCTTGGATTTATCTACACATCATTTCAAGAGAGGGCAACTTTTGTTTCTCATGGAAACACAGCTAGACACGCCAAGGAGCACGGGGACCTCAAACTGGCGCAGATTTGTGGCATCATTGCAGCAGACGAGAAGCGCCATGAAACTGCTTACACCAAAATTGTTGAAAAACTTTTCGAGATCGACCCAGATGGCACCGTTCTCTGCCTTGCTGACATGATGAAGAAGAAAATCTCGATGCCGGCTCATCTCATGTACGATGGAAAAGATGACAATCTCTTTGAACACTTCTCTTCTGTGGCGCAGCGTCTTGGAGTTTACACTGCGAAAGACTATGCCGATATCTTGGAATTTCTAGTGGCGAGATGGGAGGTTGAGAAGTTGACGGGGCTGTCTGGTGAGGGGCGTAAGGCGCAGGATTACGTGTGCGGTCTGCCGCCGAGAATTAGGAGGTTGGAGGAGAGGACACAGGCAAGGGCAAAGCAGGTGGCGCCTGTCCCGTTCAGCTGGGTTTTTGGTAGGCAAGTAAAGGTTTGAGTACCTATGATGATAAAGCTACTAGGTTCAGTTGCAGACTTTATGCCTGAGTGTCGAAGTCGCGGTCTCTTTCGTTTGTCAGTTTTATTGTGTTTTGGTTTTGGTTTGTGTTAAGTTTGAACGTTGGGTGTGTCCAATGTCATGGTTGTAGATACACTTTTGTGTTTTGGTGTGAATTGCTCTCTGTGTTCAACATATGACAATCTTGATTAGTTTTGTTTTGTTTAGTTAGTGTTGTTTTCTTTGGTTGCGTTGTTCTTGCACTTCCCCATTTCCTTTCTTTACTTGTACTTTTCTTGTGTCTTCTTATCTGTTACATAATTCCAATTGGCAGGAGTAATGATGCAAACAATTCTAAGTTTTATCAATATGGTTTTGAAGGTATCTGTAATAATTATTAGGACCTCATTTGTGTCAAGTCTTTCACATTTCTTCTTCCCTAGTCGAAAAGTGAAATCTTGCATTTTTTGTTTTGTGAAAAATAGAAACTTTCTTGGTACTTTTAGTGAGAAAAGGAAAAAACCCCATGTTTAATTAATCACCACAGTCACTCACAATCAGGATGGTAAAGAGGTTTGGTGAGAAAAGTAGCACCAATATTTATGAATTTGTAAAAGAGAAACCTGTAAATTTGACAATCTTTTTCAATATGTTTGTTATGCTCTTGTTTCTTTTCGAGTAAGAAACTAACTCCAAGAATAAAAATAGAGAGAAAAAGAGTTTAACTAAATAATTAAATGACAAATTGATTCTTCTTAATAATAAAATTACATGATCAGCTCCTATTTATAATAAATATATCTAAACAACTTCCTAAAATCACTCTTAGTGGGTAGACCCATAATCACTACGTGCTAATTAGGATAAGAATAAAATTAGACTACTAACTCAACTAAATTATTAATAGATCCACTACATAATATGAGTAAGCTAATTAACATTATTAATATTATATAAATATATCTAATAACTAATAAGTAGGCCCGTAACATTCCCTTCCCCTTGAAAATGGCCTTGTCCTCAAGGCCAAATGAGCTTTTTAACAATAACCTCCAAATCTTTGACTCGTCTTTTGAAACAATACTCGGCATTGTCTTTTTTCTCTTTTTTCTTTCGCTTCTTCCAATTAATGTTTTTCCTTTCAATCATAGCTCTGTCGATATTAGTGCTAAATATACCATCGATGCCAGGAAATGTGAAATTAACATTGATGAGGTGAAAGAATACGATGAGACGCATCGGAAACGCGTGTTTCGCTGTCAATTTTGATAAAACGTGGCAACACAACTGTGGTATTACTGTAAGTTTGGCATATGAAATGACTTTGGTGGGGATTTCTTTGACATTTGAGGGATATGGTGACAGAGGAGGTGGTGGTAGCGACGACGGTGGTGGTGGTGGTGGTGATGTATGAACATTAGAGGATGTTTCAAGATGTGTATGGGCGTGGATTTGTGGTGGTGGTGTCAGTGATGTATGATAAGTAGTGGAGGAATTGTTGAGTGTGTGACTTTGATTATAGTTTTCATTCCGAGTTTTCGGTTCTCCGAAGATGGCGTCCATGCGTGGCTGCCATTTGTCAAAGAATTCAAGCATTTCAGACAATATGACTCTCTGTGTTTCAAAATCCATTACAAATGTAATAGAGTTCAACTCGATGAAAGCACCAAATTGTTATGCTCTTGTTTCTTTTCGAGTAAGAAACTAACTACAAGAATAAAAATAGAGAGAAAAAGAGTTTAACTAAATAATTAAATGACAAATTGATTCTTCTTAATAATAAAATTACATGACCAGCTCCTATTTATAATAAATATATCTAAACAACTTCCTAAAATCACTCTTAGTGGGTAGACCCATAATCACTACGTGCTAATTAAGATAAGAATAAAATTAGACTACTAACTCAACTAAATTATTAATAGATCTACTACATAATATGAGTAAGCTAATTAACATTATTAATATTATATAAATATATCTAATAACTAATAAGTAGGCCCGTAACAATGTTGCTCTAAGAAAACTTTTGAACATCTCTATCTAATTTCCTATAAAATTGTAGGATTTTCAAAGAAAACTTTCAAAATTTGATGATTTCTTCAAACATGTAAAAAAAATCCTGAGTTCTTTAATTAATATGACCCCTATAAGATTTCTAATTTCTGAGTAGAATCTAAACTAACTAGAAAGTACTATTGAAATATTATTAGAAAATATTCCATTAATCATCTCATCCTTATATAAAACTTTAAAGTTTGGTTTCTATTTGCTAAATAATAATAAAACTTTTCGCAATGTTTTTTCGGACATTTTGTTAAAAATAAAAGGAACTTTGACTTAAGTCTTGCCATAATTAACCCATTTACACTAACACAACTTTTGAAATTTGAAGAATTGGACAACTGAATTTACCACCAACCAACCCAAATAATAAAATAAAATAAAATTAAATTAATCAAATCATTAACTTACAAAGCAAGCGATAACCCTCCATCGCCTTTTTAATCACACACACACACTCTCATAAGTCATATAACTAACAACAACACAAACACAATTTCACACAGACAAAACAACAAACACTTGGCACACAACACTACAACATTAACATTACACCTGAAATGGCCATGGCCATGTCTTCAAATCCTCCTCATCCCCAACCTTCCCACTCCTCCTCCCATTACCATTTCCATTCCTCTCCACATACGCATAATAATTCAAGAAAAACGCCAACGTCATCACCACCCACTCCAAGCAAAATATCACCACACACAACCCACCCGCCAGCTTCAAAATCACCACACCGTCATCCTCCCTCACGTACGATTTCAAGTGCCCCAAAAAATCGGAGGGGCGGGAGAAGATTAGCACCGACACCGAGCCCTGGAAGATCGCCGTCAGCACCGTGGCGACCATGTGGGCGGCGTAGAATTTGCGGGAGGATTTGGCCACGGCGGCGCAGCCGGATACGGCGCCGGCTATGGTGATGACGTGGAGGAGGATTAGGAGGAATCCGATCAGGGAAGGGAAGAGGCGGAGGGAGAGGGTCAGGAAGATGCAGCTCGATGCGGCGCCCAGGAGGATGTAGTTTGTTAAGAGGAATATTTTGTGGGTGTGGGGGTGGGATTCGGTGTTGCTGCTGCTGCTGATTACTGATAGACCGCCCATTTGATTTTCTGTTTTGAATTTGTAGAGAGAGAAATGATTAGAGAGAGAGAGAGAGAGTTTGTTATGATTGTTGTTGTGGTGGTGAGTGGGATAGAGAGAGAGAGAGAGGGTATATATATATATATATATATATAATTATATATGAGTGATGAGTGGTGTAACGGTCGGATTTTGAAACGGGAAGATCAGATGACCGTTGGGGAACAAATTTTTAATTTTTTTAATAATATTAATTTGTATTTCATTTGAGTTTGTGTCTTTTTTCTTCTACAGAATATGCTGCCAGAACTTTGATTTTTCAGTATCTTTATTTTATTCTTGTGATAAGTGGGGAAAGGTTGCAGAGCCGTAATATAAAAGTTCAAAAAAATAAAGCCTGCTCAACATTCCCTCAAAATTATAAAAGTTCAAAATCTTTTACATAGGAATACCAACTTATGGAAACACAATTGAGAATTCCAGTTACATAGGAATATTTTGAATCTTTTACATGAAAAATCAAAATCACTTACCAAGACCAAATATACTATAATGTCAAAAATGAAGTTGGTTATTGATGATGTATATGCCGATCCAACAAAAAAATAGGTCGGCCCAACCATTACACAATCACAACACTCACTCTCGGACAACCGAGACCCGCCACGTAGGTCATTACGCAAATAGAGCACGAGTAAATCCTCTCAAGATGCCAGGCCTCAAGCAGACATATGCTGACCCATTTCAGCACTTGGTGAAAAACCAATGAGAAATCGATGTTATAAATATCTCTTCCCAAAAACTCGGAAGACAGAATTCGGCCCGGTGAAATCACCTATATATTTCTGCCAAGTCCCTCCCAAGTCAAAAAGCGAGAATTGCCACCAGATCCCTCCCACCAGTCGCCGAAGGCCCGAAACCAACTTGTCATCCCCTCGAAGATCCTCCCGAGGCCCTCGTCTCCAAAGCCTGCTCAACATTCCCTCAAAATTCCTCCCAAAGCCCTTGACTCGGGTCCTCTTAAGTCCATCCTAACATCCGAGGCTCTCGAGCTGACTACACCCACACCCACGACTTAGAAACAACCACTTGACCACCCAGCTCTTCGTTCTAGGCTTGAACTCTCCTTGATCGAGATTGGGCGTCCGAACTAATTCTTGCGATGGCCTAGACTGGTCCACTTAGAGGATGGGCCCGTGTTGGCCTAGGTTGGCCCACTTAGAGGATGGGCCCGCGTTGTCAGTTATGAAACTAATAGAAGTTAATTTCTTTAATTCATCATCATGGTAGACTAGGGGTGTGCGGTTTGGTTTAACCGAACCATTGGTTCGATTTTTTTAATAGGGAGTCCGATTTCGGTTTTCTCCTAAAGCAAACCATAAATCAAATCGTTTGACACGATTTAGTTCGGTTTAAATTACCACCGATTTGGTTTTTTTGCACCGGTTTTGGTTTTACTTTTTGCTTCTTTTTTTTCTTGTTTTTTACAAAATAATGTATAAACACTCTCATTTATTTATTAAACAGTCAATCTTTGAATTAAAAACTAAATTGATAGACAATGTATAAAAAAACAAAAAACATGTAATATTTAATAAAATAACTTAGTAAGTAAAAATATATCATTCATCAACCGCAAATTATTAATCATCAACCATTGAAAAATCGCAAAGGTAGTAGTTGCAATAACAATCGTTTTTTTCTAAAATCATACAATATATATACCCTTGCATGCACAAAAACTATCTATTTATATATTTGAACAATACAACGTCAATATTACACTTTTTATAATTTATAAATTACAACGATTTTTATTTAAAACAAATTTTTTATGATTTCATCTACATACTTAGTTCTATTCATATTAAATATAAATATAATAGTTTAGAGTATTAGGATATTATACTACTAAATAATTCAGCTAATAAAAATACGGTTTCTGTTTGGTTCGGTTAACCGATGGTATAAACCAAAACCAAGCCGTATATAATTTCGGTTTTGACTATCAAATCATAAACTGCACCAATCATCCGGTTCGATTAAAAAACCAAACCACCAGATCGGTTATCGACCGGTTTACTCGGTTTCGATTTTCTATGCACACCCCTATTGTAGACATCATGTATTTAGACACTTTACATTGTACACAATTTCTTGATTGTTTTAGAAACATGGTAAATGTTAAGAATAAATCAAAGTTTTACATTTTACATTGTCTTGAGTTCCCTTTTTCATTTTTCTTATATCGAAACTCCCAAGGGTATGCAATCCGTTTTTATGACGTTTTCTTGCATACAACTCCCAAGTGTATGTAATCAGCCTAGGCCATCGCAAAAATATATATACAAATTAGCCTTGGCTATGTTATGTTAGTGTTGGTTTCAGACATATTTTTAATATATTACACATTTGCGGATCAAATACTTATGTTGTCGAAATAATTTTTTATCCTTTAATTTATTATTTAGAGTTTTGTATTGATAAGAAAATATTTCATTTTCGCAAGTCATATAACTAGCTTTGACCCTAAGCTCCGACCTTGATTACTACACTCATGTCAATTGTCAAGTGTTAGGGCCGATTTTACTATGGGCCCTACTAGGTTAAAATTGATCTTGTTTTGCAAATCATACTATCGAAGTTAATCTGTTAATGATGGTAGTTATCATATCTTATGTGATTAAATTTACCTTATTCTAAAAGATTTTATCTTATCTTATTTGATTAACTTCCTTGATGATTAAAATATTAATCATATCTCCTTATTATGTATCTATACATATTTAATAGGCATGTACATTAAATATATTCAGAGTTATCTTGTAGAATATATTAGATAAGGAAAGAAGACCTGCGTGGACTGCAATTGAAGATACACAGAGCTTATCAGATAAGAAAAGAAAGATTTGCAAAGATTCTGCCTATGTGTATATAAGGAGAAGACTCGAGACCTCAGAAGACAACCCTTTCAGCGATAATTTGTTGCATTCGTCCTGTATCGAGTCAAAGTGAGTGAAGTGAGAAAACTTCTTGTCAAAGGAACTTTAATTAAACCATCTTGAAGTTCTCAAACTCAAAGAAGTATACCGGATATAGTTCATGCTTATGTGTTGGAATGGTGAAATAGAGAGAGTCTAGTTTTATGTTGAAATATTTTCTAAGAACGTAATTCTTAAGTAAGTATACCAAGTTTGAGTCACCTTTGGGTGAAAACCCCGTGGATTAGGACCAATTAGACTGAACCACGTTAAAACCTATGTGTTCTTTACTGCTTTGTTTAACTGTTTCATAATTAACTGTTTCATAATTGCAACAGTAGACTGTTTTTTAACGATAAAGAAGTAAGATCTTTCATCAAACCTTTATTATATATACGGCAATTCTCATGTTATATATATATATATATATATATATATATTAATTAACGTAATTATATGAAGAGTACGAGTTTAGAAACAACAAAGTAAATAATACATGCATGGAGGTTTCGTGCAACTTGGTTTTTTAAATTAGGTTGATCATTGGTTATTTCAAGATGGCGAATTACTATTATCATATAGCCCTATCCATAATTATAGGCCATCAGTGTCATAAGAATGACATTACCTCACGAGTGACATTAGATGTGAAGTAAATAAAAGAGGCCAACATTTCCATATTATTGATGACATTACTCTTTAACCCTTTATTACATGCACACCACAATTATTATACATAATGATGGAGATATTTTAGGATTGACCCAATATCGCATATTGAGCCGGCCCAGCAGTGTCAGCCTGCTTTATAGTACGTCGAACATGCCCTATTCGATGTTTGATGTGCATCGAACGACTCTTGTTCGATGCGGAGTGCATCGAACCGAATCGATTCGATGTACATTCTACAACTGTCAATGGGACCTGCAGGACGGTGGCTATTTATACCCCGTCCCCTTGTAGTCTGTGGACGTATTCAAGATACATTCTGAACTACTCAATATCGAACATAGAGCATTCGACACTCGCCTAGATCGAACTCACTGCATTCAATATTCATCTGGATCGAACCTGGGAAATTCGACACACTATTGAACAAAGAATACTGAATTCGATACTTAACGCAGCATCGAATCTGTTAGATTCGACGCATCCTAATTCGACACATGACCTCTACTGCTCATCTAACATCGAACAACGGCGATTCGACACGTCAGCATCGAACGTCCTAGATTCGCAGTATTAATCTTGTAATTTACTTGTTTATCCTAGTAAGCTTGTAATAGGTGTTTCGGACTAAGCTAGTCCGATTATTAATTGATTAGCATTTATTTGGGAACACCGCATATTTCAAGTTTATTAGATATGGCATCTAGAATTACAACCCGATCGAAAAGTAGACTTGTAGAGGGGATGAACGAGGAAGTTGATGGGGCTTCCGCAAGCCGAACGGTCCCGGACAATGAGCGACTGCCGACTGTGCCCACGGGAGTGCCAACACCAGCGAGAAGGGAGGCACCAGTAGAAGAGGTGCCGAGAGAGGATGTTGGTGCAACTGGGGCAACCGCAACGACAGCATCAACCCCGAACATGACGAGAGAAGAGATCATGGACGTGGTAAAGACTTCCATGGCCGAGTTTTGGGCACGTCCAACGCAAGTACAAGCGCCACCACCGGCAGCACATGTGGGGGCTGTAAATGAACAAGGTTCCACTGCTAGAGCTTCGAGGGAAGCTAAGAAAGAATTCACGCCGTGACGAAGGAAGGAGCAAACCTGCCTCTGGAGGAGGGCAGAGTAGAGAAAAGTCGGTCCGCGAGGACCAAGGAGGAACGCCCAAATCAATAGAGGTGCAGTCGAGAAGGCACCGTGAGACAATGAGGAAAGAAAAAAGAGGAAATCATCAAAGACAACCCGCAATGAGGGAAGAAAGGGAAGACAGGAGACGTGAAAAGAGCCACGACTCCAGGAAAGAATATGATGAGATGACGGGGAGAGTGGAAAGCCTTGAAAGAGAGAAAGTCGCGGTTGAAGGCTGGATGCAGCCAGGAGGAAGCGTTCTGAGGGGCAGTCCATTTTCAGAAAAGATCGAAGTTGTGATCTTGGGACATGGAGAGAAGATCCTTGAATTGAAAACCTACGATGGAAAATCTGATCCCCACGATCATCTGTTTCACTTGGACAGGAAACTGTCTTTGTATGGTTTCAAAGAAGTCATGCAAGCTAGAATATTCACAACCACCCTAACTGGGGTGGCAATGGACTGGTTCACCCGAATCGTGCCAGGATCAATCAAAGACTACAAACAGCTGAGGGGAATGTTCAAATGTCAATTCTCGAGTCAGGCCAAATTGGTTTTGGATCACTCACATCTTTACGCCATGAAGCAGGGGACCAACGGGAGCTTGAAGGACTTCATGCGACGCTTCAACGAGGAGCTACTAAGGGTGGACAGCCCAAGTGGAGAGATGGTGATGAGCATTCTCTTCCAAGCGACTAACAACACCACATTCAGGGGGGATTTGATCAGACATAAACCCACCACAATTGAAGCTATCAACAAGATAGCACAGGGTGTGGTTCACTTGGAAGAAATGATGGCGACTAAATCACCTAATGTGGTGCCTCCGAGAGAGAAGGAGCGGGGAAGGGAAGACCAAGGCCGCAGCTACATCAACAACAACAGAAGCATGAACAATAGGTACCGGGACGCATCTCCCAAGTGGTACACGCCTCTGAATTCAAATATCATAACAGTGTACGGGGTGGCAAAAAGAAAAGGGTGGCTAAAAGAGCCCAGACAGATGAAGGACTCAAAAGCAACAAGATACTCGGCCCACTACTGTAAATATCACAATCAGAAGGGGCACGACACAGAGTATTGCAAGGATCTCAAGGAGGAGATTGAATGATTGTTGAAGGATGGCAAACTAGTGGAGTTTGTCAGAAAAATCAAGGAACAAGACAATGGTACAGACAGAGAGAGGACACCCTCCCCCAGAAAGGACAAGCAAAAGATGATCGAACAGCCGCACTCGTTCGAGTATCCACAAATTGGGAATGGCAATATCAGAAAGGCCATGATAAACGTGATATCGGGAGGTCCTGGGGGGGGGGGGGGGGGGGCAGATTCCACCAACGTCCGAAAGAGAATTTCGAGGCTCGTCTTGCTAGGTAAGTTTGTTAGCATGGCAAATATACTGAGAATTGAGAAAATGCAGCACGAAGAGGTCATCTTCTCTATCGAGGATCTGCGAAAGCTGAAACCCGAGGCCATTCAAACGGCAAATTTGGATTCTCCATTGGTGATAACGGTGGAATATAGCCAATTTCGGCGTAACCAAGATGTTGGTAGATGCAGGCAGCTCGGTCAACATTTTGTTCAGCCCTACTTTGGACAAGATGGGGCTGAACGACGAAGCTCTGGAACTAGTGAAAACTTCGCTTAGCAGTTTTGGATGTCCGAAAATTGTACCCCGCATATTGCTTGTGCTTCCAACTTCCTTGGGAACTGCGCCGCAGAGGAGAACACTCTTGGCAAACTATCTTATTGTCGACATGCGCTTCGCGTATAACGGCATCTTAGGAAGGCCCGCTCTAAATGCATTTCGAGCACTGCCCTCGACTTACCATTAGAGGGTGAAATTTCCTACTCTTGCAGGTACAGGCGAAGTGATCGGAGATCACATTGAAGTGTGCTACGTGAATTCACTTCGTTCACAGCCACAGCAGGAGCAAGAGGCGGTAGAGGCGTTGGCCCTCATGCAGATGGAGCACATCAACTAAGGGGCTCCAATTTAATATTTTGCAAGTTGTTAGTACCCCGAATATTTTTGAACAACATTTATTGGTCCTCTCAGCCATGACAAGCTTGAGAGGCAAAATATGTAATAACTTAAAACAGGTACACTGAAGATTTGAGCCTGAGGGCCAATATCGGGAAGCACAGCAGGCCGAGCTATTAAATTAAGCTCCGCTCTACTCCCATTATTTAAATTCGTCTCCGAGAGAGATACTTTTGAAAAATTATCTAAGGTCACATAAATTGCTCGATTGAATCTCCATGTGATATTAAGTCGTTAAATATTATTTAAATAGGGACGGAGACTCTGTCTAAAACGGCACGAGATACCGCACTCCCTCAAAAATTAAAAAAGGGACGGAGACTCTGTCTAAAACGACACGAGATACCGCACTCCCTCAAAAATAAAAAAAGGGACAAAGACTCTGTCTAAAACGGCACGAGATACCGCACTCCCTCAAAAATATAAAAGGGACGGAGACTGTCTAAAACGACACGAGATACCGCACTCCCTAAAGGGACGGAGACTCTGTCTAAAACGGCACGAGATACCGCACTCCTTCAATAATTAAAAAAGGGACGGAGACTCTGTCTAAAACGACATGAGATACCGCACTCCCAAAAGGGACGGAGACTCTGTCTAAAATAGCACGAGATACCGCACTCCCTCAAAAAATAAAAAATAAAAGGGGACGGAGACTCTGTCTAAAACGGCACGAGATACCGCACTTCCTCAAAAAATAAAAAGGGACGGATACTCTGTCTAAAACGACACGAGATACCACACTCCCTAAAGGGACAGAGACTCTGTCTAAAATGGCACGAGATACCACATTCCCTCAACAATTAAAATGTCACAGAAATTCTGTCTAAAAACGACACGAAACACCGCGACCCCCTGAATAATAATGAGACGTAAAGAAATAACGCTCTTCTAAATGATTCATATTCAATCAAGTCGAACGATAGGCCCACTCCATGCAAAGAAACAAAACTATCATGATTGTGAAAGGTTGCACACGTTGTCAAAATAAAGTAAAAGGCGACGACAACAATTGAAAAAAAGGCAACGATATGCGCCCCGAATCAAGCGAATATTATAAAAAGTCAAAGTTAAGGACAAGCATACGATTGTTACGAATAGTCAAACACATAAAAGGCGACACAACGCCACAAATAAGCAAATTAAAAATTGTTCATAACAAAGCGAAACAAATATGGAGGTCTTCAGGCATCAGCCTCATTTTCATCCTCGTCCTCGGAGGAAGGATATGGTGCAGTCATAGGAGGCGGTGGCGAGAGATCGTGAAGGACAAGGTTTTCGTCCTCAAGGAGCACGACGAACTCGTCCGAAGAGCCAGGCTAAGCACTGGTCGAGGGCGACAAATTTTCTAGGTTAGGCCCCAGAGTACGATCCAACCAATCTGGCTTGAAACCACCACGGACGTACTTCGTCTTGTAAAATTGGTGGACAGTCAGGACCTGAGCCTTGCGAGCCTCGCGAGCACACCGACAAGCACTTATCTCTTGGAAGGTGTTGCTCCGAAGGAACTCCTCGACAATTTCCACCCTCTTTTGAGCGGAAACCTATACGAGCACAAAGGAAGTTAACAAGAAAGAATATAAACCTACAAAGAGTTAAGATTCTTCACCTCGTCGAGGCCGCGGGAGTATCCAACACCTTCCGCGTGATAAGCTTTCTCCTTTTCCACCGCCACCTCTATCTCGAGCTCGGTCACTCGTTTGGTCAGCTCCCCCTTACTGGCCGAGAGATTGGATACTTGCAGCTGGAGTTGGTCAACAACCTTCTACGCCTCATTCACAGCTTCTCTATTGGCGTGGGCTCTCGTAGTATACTCCTTGACCTTTTGCAAGGCCTTCTCTTTCGCATCGAGAGCAGCCTTTAAGGCTTCAAAGTTTTCACCAGGGAGCTCGCCTGTGTTCGATGGCTGTCCACTCGTAGCCGCTTCATGAGCCTGAACCAGGGCCGCGAACATGGCGTCCACTATTCTGCCACCCTAAAAGATAATAAGCAAACAAATCAACATTCACACCACAAGTTCAAAAACAATTCACTTAGGGAGAAGCTTTTATTACCACTGTCAATAAATGAAGAGCGTTGCGCTCCACCATTTTCCTCTCTTCGACAGAGACCGGATGAGGCATAACAAGGTTGGGGAGAAGAGTCTTCAGAGCGTCAATAGATGCAGCCTCTGAGATTTCATATCCCCCAACATGGGCACGTGGACCCTGGCTAGATCCAACCCTAGCATTTGGCCCCATTGCGTGAGCACAACCACTCCTAGCACTCGGAACACCTGCATGAGCAGCAGGTGAGATAGCCCCTCCAGTTTGAAAGCGAATCTGGTGGACTCTTCTCCTTTTGGTCGATCATGCTGATGATGGTGATTTCATAGACACGGTAGAGACCTCAGCCTATTGGATACACAAATATAGATAACTTTCCACTAACACACGATCCCTACATAATCTCATCAACTACTAATTAGTAATAATAATACATAATAAAAATATAATATATAATCTAATATTAATTAACAATTATAATATGCATAATCTAATATTTAGGCCCATAACAGTTATGAAATGCACAATTATATTGTACGTTCCGAATCTGATAGAACATGTACATGTACCAGTGACGTATCCAGGAGTCAAATATGAGGGGGGGCTAATTTTTATTTTTTTTATAAAACGGTAGGAAAGAAATAAGAGGACAAAGAACCGAAAAAAATGGATGAAGAAGTTTTTTGTCGTTTTGAATTGATTTTTTTTGGGGGGGGGGGGGGGGGGGGGGGAGTTTCAAACAAATATGCATAGAAGAGTTCTTTTTTTTTGTTCTTTTTGTTGTTTCAACATTTAATGCTTAGACCAAAAATCTACTAATACATATTTTACGATGAGTATCTATAGCCAATGAAATGCATTGTATTTGATAAATATATATATATATATGTGTAGTTTATCAAAGTAAATATTATAGAATATGTAATAATTTACTTAAATCTATTTAAACTAGATAAAAGAACAAAAAAACTCCACATTATATTTATCCGTTCATTCAAGGTCAAATTATCAGACTTACTGATAAAGTTCAAATAATTATAGATAACATAAATTATGATTTGTTGTTATCTTTTTAGATTTGTTTACTAGCCGCTAGCCTTTTTCTTTTCTTTTTTGAACGTGCTTTTTTTTTTCTTTCAACCCACACATATATAGGTAAAATTGATTTTTAAAAAAATGGGGGGCTGTTCTAGGTAGATACGCCCCTGAGTCCTGTACGTACATGTGTTTCTTGATGACTCATTGGAATACTTACAAATGAAATTTTAACTTTTCCAGATTTCAGACATCTCACCTTGGAAGTGTGCACATAGATTCACACACGGTAGTCATAAGTGTGAAAAAAAAAAAAAATATGGTGAGAACACATTTTAGTATTCAATCGTCAGCAAATCAAGAGAAAAACAGCTAAACCAAGCAAATTTCTCTAGTGTGCATGTTGTAGTTGGCTACCTATAACCGGAAAATTGAAAAATTAGAAAAGAATTAATATAACTCTGTCATTCTAACTAGCATGATGGAGAAGATGCCTATATTCTCTAGATAGCGCAGTTGCGGCGTTAAGCTCTTCCCTGCATTTAACATGCATGTTTTGATGGATCATGTGCATCAGCAATTTGTGATTCTCGTCGCACCTAGTTTTTGTAGCTACAACCTCAAGATTAAGTTGCATGTTTTCTTCCCTGATCAAGTTGCGCACTTCTTCTTTTGGTATCATCTTGGGTTCAATATTGTATGTCTTTTTGGGAGCAGATTCACGCGCGCTTTCCTTTTCTGATTTAGCTTTTGCTAGAGCAAGTTTGCGAATGAGTTCCCTATTTCGTTTCATCAGGTTCCTGCATTTTCCACGGTAGAGTTCGGAATTCTTTCCCTTTTGGTTTAGCTCTTGAATATAGGTGTTAAGACTTCCGTCTATGATATCACATTGAAAAGTTTCAGATTTCACGAGTTTGCTTCTGTTTTTGTCTTTTGCTTCAGCTTCTTTAATCCCATCAGTTGCTTCCTTCTTCTCTTCTTTCGATTCCTGTATAAGATGCACATATATATATATTTTACACGTCCATTAAAATCGTAAGAATCTGCGAAAATGTACATTCCTTAAACAATAAGTGACATGCCAATAACTTTTCCCCTATACCTAATAATCGGACGAATTATTTGGAGATACTTTTGTTAGTTTGGAACGTTAAAAGTTTGTGGTTTGACAACAGGTATATATGTATTTTATTCCTAAAACGTATTCCGTGTAATAAATAAAAACTTAACTAGTTACCTGGTTGGGTAGTTTCAATAGGCTGGTGTTAGAAGCCAGAAGGTACAAGAGGTTCGTTGCAGGGAACACGAAGAAGGAAGGAAGTTGGAGAAGTCTGCGATCCAGTGTTTGAGTGTCGTTGATGACTAAAATAACGGTACAAGCGGTCAATTGCAGCATAACCAATCTCTCTATCCAGAAAGCATAACGTTCGGCCGGATACCAGTTCAATCTGGAGCCAAAGCTATCTGAGGAGTATTGTAGTTTGGCGGAATTCTGACATTGAAATATTATGCTTGTTGGAGCACGGATATTGGATAGCATACAATAATATCATTTTACATAAATAAATAAAATATATAGTATTTCCAGATTATCGAACAACAAATAATTTAAAGAGAATTTATTGGAAGATTTTAAGGGCTATTTCTGAAAATTAGAGTAATGCTGAAAATCCAATAAATCATGAATAAGTATGGGTAATGCGGGAGGAACATATATAAGACAATTTGCATGCAAAGAATGAGTATATAGTCAGGGGCGAAGCCAGGAAAAAAAGTTTGGGGAGGCGAAAACGCATTGCGATTTTTTTTTTTTATCAAAATATATACGATAAATAATATCTCGTTTACAAATATCATTTATCCACTATAGAAAATATTTTATGAATAATTTTATGAAAACAAATCATATAAAAATGAACTAACATGAGATTTTATAAACTAATCAAAATTTTGCATCAAAATATTATGTAATATTAACAAGAAATACAGAAGTTTAATTTATTAGTGTCTAATCTGTACATAGTTACGCCATATATAGGAAAATCATATATGTAACTATCATATTATCCACATTCTCTTTCGTCCAGTACCTTAATGGGCTTAAATATTGTAGTGAATACAGTAAGACAGTAATAAATTAATATGCTGACTAAGATTAAGGGGGGGCAAAAACCTACTAAAAGGTCCCTTTCATTAAAAATAGTCCTAAAAACATCTACCACTTACAAAATTTGGGAAAGCTGGGGGTGCAAGTGCACCCACATGCACCCCCCGTCCCTTCGCCCCTGTATATAGTATACCGAGAATCTGCATGCAAAGAATGAGTACAAACGTACCTGGTCCGATTCAGAGAACAAATATATCATAAGGTTTCCAATATTGAGTAGGAATAACAAAGCGACTATAATTCCGAGTTGCAGAAGAAGAAGGTCCAGCTTTCCATCTCCGATGAATATAAGACAAACCATCAGCCAAAATATAAATACTCTTTCCAACATATATATTTTGGTCTTATTTCGTCACGGTAATAGAACACAGTAATACAGTACAATGGGAATATAAATAACCAAAATAATGTTAATCCACTTGAAATAACCGGATTAACTTTGTCCGAAACACCTACTATCTATTACAGATCTTACACTGATTTAAATACAATAATAATACTAAGTATGCAACGCATCGAATTGCGGTTGTTCGATACACGCCTCGAATGGTGCCGGTTCGATGCCGAGTCAACGTTATATAATCTCAACAGGACTTTGGAACGTATCGAATCTTGGTTCGTGTCGAATTGAGGAGCGTATCGAATTGAGGGACG
Organism: Linaria vulgaris; assembly: GCA_948329865.1. NCBI lineage: Eukaryota > Viridiplantae > Streptophyta > Magnoliopsida > Lamiales > Plantaginaceae > Linaria > Linaria vulgaris. The sequence continues at coordinate 85,427,326 of OX415253.1, forward strand.
TATCGAATGGCTGGATTCGATGTGGTCAGGTTGGGACACGAGTTCGATCCCTCTGAATGCTCAAAGTCGCCCTATATATAGCAACTCGCACTGTGGGTCCCGAAAAACAGCTGTAAATTACGCATCGAATCATATCAATTCGATACGCGCATCGAATCATAACTATTCGATGCGCTGAAGATATCGAATGGGCCAGATTCGATACGTTAATGGGCCGACCCAACTCTATTGCCGGCCCAATCCTGAAATACCCCCATCACATAGTCCCCCCAATTTGGGAGACGTTAATAGAATAATGACGACTTCCAAACTCACAACATATCTATGTTAAGAATTGTTGGGCATCGAATTGTTACAATTCGATGCGTGAAATTATGGGTATCGAATAGTGGTCTGTTCGATGCGCGCATCGAATTATGAAAATTCGATGCGTACAGAACAGTTGCGGCCCATGGGCCTATATATAAGGGGCCACATGTCTGACATTTTTGTTTTTATCTGGGGGGAATATTTTTTGTTTGTTTCTGGACCGCATCGAACGCAGTCTGTTCGACACGGAACGTATCGAATTTTCGATATTCGACACGTTACTGTTTGTTTAATTTTAAAGAAAACTTATTAAAATTATATTTTTAGGCTGATATGGCCCGTATAAAATCTCGAAGTCGCAGCAAAATTGTTCTATCTCTTGAGAATATTCATGGTACTCAGGGAACGGGCGAACGAAATGTGCAAAATGAGCCTTCGGGTGCGGGTCCATCTAATTTATCTTCGCGGGACCCTTCTACCATAAGACTTGGAGGTATTAGTGCGGGCACTCGGGTGCTAATAGTGAGTGATTTTGAACGTCAAGAAAACTTTGCTACGAGGAGATTGGTGATGACAACAACCGATACCGGTGGACGTATCAGAGTCGGCACCAACCGCCAAATTGAGATAATGGAGGACATCGATGCAGAAGACGATAAAATCGCTGCCAACTTAGCTAAGTTTAATGCTGCTCATCCCCATTTCAGGGAAAAACGTAATGTAGAAACAGCAAGTTCTTCCCACTCAACCGATGAGCCCTGGTATGAAGCCGCTAAACGAAAATCAAAGGAGGATATATCCGCCCGCGAAGCTCAGAGCATTCCTCCCAAGAGGCCTCGACCTTCAGGGAATCCAAGACCTGCTCCGCCTGGAAGCCTTAGTAATTATGACTTTCTCAATGATGAAAACTCAGAATCATTGAGTGCCACCCTGGGCGGATACCGACTGAGAGAGGAGCAGGCTGGAGAAATTATGCAAAGTTTGTGGCCGCAATTGGATCGTCGAAATGTAATCAATCGATTGGGGTTTCAAGGTTTGGCTCGCTTTGGGCGCCTTTTCTTTGCTGCTGTCATCTTAGCCGTTTATCGGCTATGCAGAGATTATAGCGGGTTAGCTGAGGTGCAAAATCAACACAACGCTGTTGTCGACAATCTACGTACTACTATCAATAATGGAAAGTACAGTCGCCAAAATGCACTGAAACGCGCCAGAGAGTCAGAATTGAAAACATCTAAGGCCATCCGTGATAAACATGATGCCGAAGTGAAGGCCAAGAAAGCGGGAGAGGATGCAATAACTTTGCGTGCTGAAATCGATGCGTTGAAAAAGGATAACGAATCCCTAAAACGCGTGAATCGTTCTCTCGAGGCTTCAAATACAGATGCTGAAAATGCCATTTCCAACTTGCGTCGTCGAATTCAGTATTTTGAATCTGAAGAATATAGATGTGCTGTTGTTGAAAATTTTAGGCAGAGTAATGTATGTAAATGCCTGGAATTATTACGCGGTGCTGCTGACATGCAATATGGGATGGACGTATGCGTTGGTCAAGTAGGGCACCTTGGATATCTTGGAGAGGGTTTTCGCATTGACATGCTTGATGTAAGGCGTGACGCAAAAATGGAAACACCCAAAGATAACGGTGATGATGACGACGATGAGTTACACACACCTCGTTCTGGCGATCCATTTTATACGGTGTGGCGGGACCGTAAAAAATCAAAAAAGTCCCATTCAAGCCCTTTAAAGCCCAAATCGCCTCATGTATCCAAGGGTAAAGAGAAGATCACCCCCAGCACTACTCCGGGCGATTCGGAAAATGTTAAAAAGGTTCTGCATGATGTTTTTGGTTCGGGCGATAGTGAGCCAGAATTGCTACCTAGAACTTCCAGGTCTACGATTCTTCTTAGAAGTCCTCCGAAAAGAACTGATTTCAAAGATACTCACCCTGCAATTGCGGCTAAAAGAAAAAAGATGAGCAGCGCATCTAAGGCTTCAGGTCCTTCAACAGCTTTTGAAGGTACAAAATGTCCTGCTCAAGGTGGCCTGGCCCCTGCGCTGACTAGCAAGAAAGGTGAACCAGGATTATCAGTTAGTGCCCAGTGTACAATTTCTCCCAGTAGGTATCAACTCGAAGATCCTGCTGACAGAGCAGAAATTGTCTTGCCTGACAATTGGGCACAAACTGAGGAATTAATTCTGACAGAAGATCAGATTCAGGGCAATTGTGCTAATTTTGTCCGTTCAATGGGATTGGTTCTCCGTGATGAGTCCCCCCATTCATCTGAAGAGTAGCGATAGTTTGGCTACATTATTTTGCGGTTATTAAGTTCATATTTTGTAAAAAACCTTGTAATTCGTAAATGGTTACTTTTTCAATGAAAACGACTCAATCGTTTGATATTATCTGCTTTTTGTTACGCATTCATTCGTTAAATGGTATTTATAACGTATTCCATACGCGATATTTCATCAATTTGCTCGTTGTTGTGATTCTGCCCAATTAATATCCTACTTTCATTTGTAGTAAGATTATGAGCTTTTTGAGTTGAGACTGTTTTTGTTAGGGTAATATTGTCTTACCTAATTGAGATGTCAACTGGGTTATTTCTGCATAGGTTATGAATTGCATCGGGCCTTCTTATCCCTCCGTCATGTCCTTCTTTCTGGCATGCGGGGGTGGACCACTTTGGGCCTTCTTACCCCTCCGTCATGTTCTTCCTTCTGACATGCGGGGTGGACCACTTTGGGCCTTCTTACCCCTCCGTCATGTTCTTCCTTCTGACATGCGGGGTGGACCACTTTGGGCCTTCTTATCCCTCCGTCATGTTCTTCCTTCTGACATGCGGGGGTGGACCACTTTGGGCCTTCTTATCCCTCCGTCATGTTCTTCCTTCTGACATGCGGGGGTGGACCACTTTGGGCCTTCTTACCCCTCCGTCATGTTCTTCCTTCTGACATGCGGGGGTGGACCACTTTGGGCCTTCTTACCCCTCCGTCATGTTCTTCTCTGCATCATCCAACAAATGAAGATTTTCAGTTAATAATAAATTCTAAACAGAATCAGCGTAAATGTGTGTAAGAAACATATATTTAATGAAATTTCTTCTATTCATGCATAATAACGCCTGAGATGTTGCACATTCCATGGGCGTTTCTGTTGAACTCCTTTTAGAGTCTCCAAATAATAATATCCTCGTGAACTTGCTCGTGTGACTCTAAAAGGCCCTTCCCATTTTGGTTCAAGCTTCCCGATATGCTGTTTAGCTGCCAGGCTTCTAAGAACCAAGTCTCCTACTTCAAAACTTCTGAATTGGACTCTCTTATCATAACTTTTGGCCATTGCGGCTTTATATGCAACAGTGCGCTGATAAGCATCCTCTCTTGTGGATCCTATCATATCTAGATCCATCTGCCGCAGCCTGGCCGATTGTTCCGGATCATAATCAGTGATCCTGCGCGTTGGCATACCTATTTCCGCAGGCAATACTGCTTCAGTGCCATAGACAAGAACGAATGGGGTTTCCCCTGTCGATGTTCTCGGGGTCGTCCTATATGCCCATAATATTCCTTGAAGCTCTGTTGGCCATGTTTTTCACGTGGCTCTGACTCTCCTTTCAAGGTAATCCTTCAATGTTTTGTTAGTGGATTCTGTTTGGCCATTGGATTGTGGGTGATATACCGACGTGAGATTGTGTGATATCTTTAATTCCCCAAACCAAGATTTAATGTGCTTCCCAGTAAATTGCGTTCCGTTATCACACACAATGGACCTCGGTATACCGAAACGGCATATAATGTATTTCCAGATGAACTCGATCATATTATTCTCCGTGATTGACGTTATAGGTTCCGCCTCGAACCATTTTGTATAATACTCCACTGCCACTATTAGATATCGTTTTTGACCTTTGCCCGGTGGAAACGGACCAACTATATCAATTCCCCATTGATCAAAAGGACATGCCACGTCGATTGGTTGCAGTGGACGTGCCGGTCTGTGAATAAGGCGAGCATGGTATTGGCAACTGTCACATTTTCTTGAATAAGCTGTTGCATCTTTACGTAGAGTTGGCCAGTAATATCCTTGACGTAATATTCGTTGAGCTAACGCTCGGCCCCCTGAATGATTTCCGCAGCTACCTGCGTGGATCTCTTCCATGACATATTCAGCTTGCGTAGGGGTCAAACATCTTAACAACGGTCCTTCGAAAGACCTTTTATACAACTCTCCATTACTGATAGTGAACCTGTAAGCCTTGTAACGCATTCTGCGTTGAGCATTCGGATCCGCTGGTAAAATGCCCTGTTGAAGATAAATCATAATTTCATCCTTCCAAGACGGGTCCTCTTGTATTATCATTATAAATTCCACTCTGACTTCTGTGGTAATGTATTTTGACTTCCCAATCGAAGGTTTGTCAGCAACCATAAGTGTGATTCTTTTTTCTGCCAAAATTTCTGAAGAACTTGCAAATTTAGATAGTGCATCTGCTTTGGCATTGTCGTCCCTGGGGATTTGAGTTATATCAAAAAATTTGAACCTCCTTGCCAACTCTTTAACTTTTGCAGCATATAACTTCATAGTTTCCTCGCGTGTTTCATACTTTCCGGAGAAATGATTTGCCACCAAAAGCGAATCGGTGAACACATCTAAGTGTTCAATGTTGAGTCCGAGTGCCATTTTAATCCCTGCAATTATTGCTTCATATTCAGCTTCGTTATTTGTCACCATGTAATTCAAGCTGATGGCGAATTCAAATTCCCTCCGCTCTGGGGACAGAAAATGTATTCCAATTCCCCCCCCCCCCCCCCCCCCCGTGAGTTGTGGCAGATCCATCTGTATGCAATATCCATGTCGTCGTTGCTCTACTGGTGCCTTCTTGGTTTGATATAGAAAATATACAACATGCGGTCTCCACTACACTATTACCCAGGGTTTCGGCCATGAAATCTACTAAGGCTTGCGCTTTGACCGCGACTCGCGGCTTAAATTCCAACCCAAACTCACTGAGTTCAATCGCCCACTTCACCAGTCTACCAGAGGTTTCTGGTTTCACCAATACTTGCTTCAATGGTTTGTCAGTCACCACAGTAATCGGATGAGATTGAAAATACGGTTTCAACTTTCGAGCTGTAACCACAATTGCCAATGCAAACAGTTCTATCTCCAAATAATTTCTCTCCGCCCCCTGCAGTACTCTGCTCACATAATGTATTGGTAGTTGCTGAGCTCCTCTCTGTTTAAGTAGTACTATACTGATTGCATTCGCATATACTGCCAGATAGAGATACAACATTTCATTCTCCTCCGGTTTTGCTAACAACGGTGGGCTTACTAGATATTTCTTCATTTGCCTAAATGCCTCTTCACATTCCGGAGTCCAGATAAAATTTTTGTTCCGTTTCATCACCTTAAAGAAAGGGAGATTCTTTTCGGCAGATGTTGATATAAATCTTCCCAAGGCCGTCAGGCGGCCCACCAAGCATTGTACGTCTCTCACTGTCCTAGGCGAAGGCAAATCCAGTACTGCTTTTATTTTATCCGGATTAGCCTCGATTCCTCTCTCATTTACCACATATCCTAGAAACTTCCCAGCCGTCACTCCGAAAGTGCATTTTTTAGGGTTTAGCTTCATTCCATATGTCTTCATTATGGTGAATGCCTCATCCAGATGTTGCACATGTTCATCAGCCTTAAGACTCTTTACAAGCATATCATCAATATATACTTCCATTGACTTCCCAATTTGATGATAAAACATTTTAGCCACCAACCTCTGAAACGTTGCTCCCGCATTCTTTAATCCGAAAGGCATCACCCTATAGCAGTACACTCCGGTATCAGTTACAAATGCCGTTTTACTCTGATCTTGCACTGCCATGAAGATTTGATGAAAACCGCTCTTTGCATCCATCATACTCAGTAATGCACATCCTGCTGTAGAATCCACTAGTAGATCTATCCGCGGCAAAGGGAATGGATCTCTTGGGCAATGCTTGTTTAGGTCAGTATAGTCCACACACATCCTCCATGTAGCTTCCTTCTTTAAGACCAACACAATATTGCTCAACCATTCTGAGAATCTTATAGCGTAAATATGTCGAGCTGCCAAGAGTTCTTGCACCTCTCTTTCAGCTGCTTCATTCTTTTCTTTGCTGAAACTCCGCTTCTTCTGCCGTATCGGTTTCGCACTCTTATCTACATTCAGATGATGTACAATGATTCTCGAGTCTATCCCTTGAAGGTCTGAATCAGACCACGCAAATATATCTGAATTGCGGCGAAGACAATCTACCAAAGCTGCTTCTATCACGCAATCCATTTCTACTCCAATCTTGATTACTTTTTCAGAACTTTCTTTGAAAAGCTGTACGATTTTGAATCCTCCCAAAGGTTCCATCTTGCATTCTTGCCATTGCTTCAACAACTGACTCTCTATTTTATCTTGCCCTTGTTTTTTATGCTCAAACCTATCTTGTCTCGGATCCGACTTTGTTCTGAGCTTTTTCTCAGTTGGCTGTTTCTCAACCACATTCAAATGCCTTTTATTTTTCATCCTAGCTGCTCTATCTAAAAAACAGTGTTTACGGTGTTCCCACAGACGGCGCCAATATTTTGGTCTTATTTCGTCACGGTAATAGAACACAGTAATACAGTACAATGGGAATATAAATAACCAAAATAATGTTAATCCACTTGAAATAACCGGATTAACTTTGTCCGAAGCACCTACTATCTATTACAGATCTTACACTGATTTAAATACAATAATAATACTAAGTATGCAACGCATCGAATTGCGGTTGTTCGATACACGCCTCGAATGGTGCCGGTTCGATGCCGAGTCAACGTTATATAATCTCAACAGGACTTTGGAACGTATCGAATCTTGGTTCGTGTCGAATTGAGGAGCGTATCGAATTGAGGGACGTATCGAATGGCTGGATTCGATGTGGTCAGGTTGGGACACGAGTTCGATCCCTCTGAATGCTCAAAGTCGCCCTATATATAGCAACTCGCACTGTGGGTCCCGAAAAACAGCTGTAAATTACGCATCGAATCATATCAATTCGATATGCGCATCGAATCATAACTATTCGATGCGCTGAAGATATCGAATGGGCCAGATTCGATACGTTAATGGGCCGGCCCAACTCTATTGCCGGCCCAATCCTGAAATACCCCCATCAATATATATTAGGAGGGATCCCTCAGCAGCAAAATTATAGTCGTCCATTGCCTAAAAAATTGAATCATAATATTGGGTCTCTTGTAAGTTGTAACACGTACATCCGATTACACTACAAGATTTGGGGGGTTTTCGCGACCCCCCATGGTGACCGCCCGGCGGTCACCATGTTTCCAGCGACCGCCAGCATCAACGGGGACCGCCGGGCGGTCCCCGAACCAAAATGGAGACCGCCCAGCGGTCCCCAGCCCAATGGCGGGATTAATCCCGCCGCTGGGCCCAAAAAACAGCCCAATATTGGCCAAGAAAATGGGCCCAGGAAATTGGGCCCATTTTTTTGCAATTGGCGACCGTTGTGCGGTCGCCACGCCAAGGGTTTTTAAACCCTTGGCAGCCTCTCTCCTCACTTTCTTCTTTCTTCTCACACACACACACCCACCCGTCGTCCCCCCTTCCCCGACGCCGGCGATTTTCACACACACACACCCGATCTTCCTCTTAACACACTATAGGCGACCGCCACATGGTCGCCCTTCTCTCCCTCCCGCCAACCGCGACCGCCACAAGGTCGTCGTCTTCTCGACCGTCGTCCGCGACCGCCGTCCGCCATTTTCGAGGTGCTCCGCCTGCCATATATGTATGTTGAATTGTGATTTTGCACTTGGCATTTGATACACAAATTTATGAACTACGATTTTTTGTATTTGAAATTTCCGAATGGTTTTTTGGTTTTGGAGTGAATTTTAGATGATGATTAGTTGTTTGGTGTTATTGCAATTCTAATCCGTGCGTTTTTTATGAACAATTTTAGAATTAAAATTGTAAACTTAGAATCTTAGAACAATCTGTAATTATCTTCAAAGGTCTATAAATTATCAACTATAAGTTGGTGCTTTGTTAAAGTAATTTCCTTCGAAGCTTCATATATTAGTTCCAGTTTCCCTGCAAGAGCTTCTAGGGGTGGTTAAACAAACAATATTATCAAAACAAGAAAAAATAGTATTTGGCGTGCAGTCACTTTCGAGAAGGTGGGTAAGATTTTAGTGAAATTGTTGCTCTTGTTTCTTTTTTATTTGCATTGACGTTGATTCAAACTTTAGCTCTTTGTTGTAGTTGTCTTTCATTTTATAGCCATATTGATTAGTTGTTGGAAATATATGTATAATATGTAGACTGCCTAACCGATAGCACAAACGTTAATTTCTATTTGGGAACAAAGTAGGTTTCTTGAAGTGAATTGACTGAATTGCAGTAAATATAAAAAAAAAATAGACTGAATTGCAGTGAAGAAAAAGATCAGGCAATCACCTATTCATATGTGCTAGATTTTAATTAGTTTAGATGTTATTGTGTTAGATTAAATTTATTATTATTATTTGAATGTAAAATTGTTATTTGAATGTGAAATTGTTATTTGAAGTTTATATTTATTAGGTAAATCAACAATCTATCGATGTTCTAATTTAGATAATTTTTCTTATTTTGGCAGGACATATTTTCGTCATGTCTAGCGATTCTCCGCGTAGACCACCATTGTCGAGTAGAGGTCCTCCTTCGAAAGAGGGTCGTAGTCGAGGCACTCCCACTTCTGGCCGAGGTAGTGGTAGTCAGAGTCAGGGTCATGGTCGAGGTACTAATAGCCAGTCAGGTGGGCGAGGTAGCCTGGGACCTCATAGGCTGCGTATTATAGCGCCTCAGACCGAGAGCGAGGAGACCACACCAGTCATACAGCAACCCCGAGGTCGTGGGTCGGGTGGGGCATCTACTTCGTTGACGCCTATTTTACAGCGCCAACTTTTTGTGGAGTTTCCTAGCTCTGATGCAGCAGAGGCCATCCAGTCGCAGCATGTATCGTCAGCAGCCGACGTTAGACCACGGTCCTCGGAGTCTACAGGAGCTCAGAGACCACCATCTGCAAAGTCGACGGGCACTCATCGACCACCGTCTGTCGGGTCATCAGGAGCTCCGAGGCCATCACCTACAGCTTCCCCTTGGACCGAGCCACCCGTCGACCGCAACTCGACCGTCTAGGGGACCTACGATAGGGGTCGAGCCACCCGCAGATCCTAAAGATAAGAAGGTTATTGTATTGTCTAGAGGCGAGTTTTCTTATCTCCCCAGTGGTGAGGTTTCTTCGACGATCTCGTCCCTCATTCGAAAATTTATGACAATTTTTTGGCCATCTTACCTGGCGATGCCCAAGAGTAGGCGGGATGAGATGTACACACGATTTACGGTAAGAAATTATTTGTGTTTACTATTAACTCAATTTAGTTATTTATTTGTATTAACCAAAATATTTATGTTTTAATTCTTATGTAGAACATCTATGGGGTTCGTCATTCAATTAAATTGGAATTGGATAAGTATATATATATATATATATATATATATTGTGGGAATGATTAAATGCTTCCCTAAACTAAGTTTTTGGCAGAAATACCCTTTTAACAATTAATTTTGTGCAAAGTGCACCGCGTTTACTTTGGCACCAAAAATGGTTGGAAATCCACTGAAGGGGCAAATCGAACAGACGTGCATAGTTTAAGGGGCAAAACGCTTATTAAGTTTATTTAGGGTGTAAGTCGCAAAAACGTGCATAGTTCAGGGGGCTTGATGTTTTTATCCCTTAGCAGAAATACCCTTTTAACTATCAATAACTATGATGTCCTCCTGCTGTTCATCAATAACTTCTTCCATCACATTCACGAGATAGCAGTCCTCTTGCTTCTCCGCTTTTTTAACTGCCTGAGAAATATCATAATTCATATATATGTTATTAACTCTCAATTTTATATTATTGTTAGCACAATTTATAATAGCATTACTGGTTGCCAAAAATGGTCTTTCTAATATGATAGGTCCCTCCTCATAATTAGTATCTAATATAACAAAATCGACAGGTATATCCTTATTCATTTCTATTATAACATCTTCTATTATTCCATAAGGCTTTCTTGTCGACCTATTAGCTAACTGCAATAATATATCAGTAGGTTGCACTTCTACAAGTAATATTAAATGGAAAGTAAAGATTAATGCCTAAATATCGAATCCCACGAAGACTATGATTAAATAACACACTCAATTGCTTTGCCACGTTTATCACTAATATTGTCATGTTTGAATATTTTTATCTAAGCTAGACTAAAGATTGATTAACTAAACTAACTACTTCTAACCACTAGCCTTAATTACACTGGTAAGATCAGATTGATTTGGATTCTAAACAATGATGATTAGATAGCTTAGATATTCGGGTTCATTGGATATCCATTAAGCTCTTACAAATGCGTTGACTTCCTTACCTGATTTTTATGTGAACAGCTTCTTTCGATGATGCAAGGGGACATGGGATGACCTTAGTGAGCTCACACACTCACATGTTTATTTATCCACAGGAAAATGCTATGTGGTTACGCTAGTTACCTCCCACGACTTCGAATCAGTATTATGTTGATCATGCATAATAAAACATTGAGCACAAGATAAATGAATAAACATAAAACGATCAATCAATAGAAATCAATTCATAAGTCTTCACATAGTTTCAAATCCAATTACTTCCTAACTCTAAGCATAAAGTGCTTAGCCACTCATCATTTCACAAAGCAGATTCCACATCATAATTTACAGATGAAAATAAATAAAGAATGGAGAAAAAATATCATGTTGAATAATTCTCTAGGATAGTTTCTTCTTGATCCTGTTTATAGTAATCTTCTTTATCCTGTTTCTACTCCGCCTGCTTATAGTTATCCTTCTTCTTTCTTTGATCGACGATTTCTTCTCTTTTTGCTAAATATATTGTTGAATACTGCTCTTTTGTGTTTTTTTGCTTGTGGATAGTATGGTGTGTAGTAGTAGTAGTAGTCTTTTTTTCCGCTGCATGGTTTTCTCTTTTTATACTTTTTGATAGGATCATTAGGTTAATGACCATCTGGAGAACATCTGGGTAAATTTTAGGTACGTGCGATCAAGACCATCACGTGCCACTGATCGCGCGCCACATGCGCGATCAACACTTCTTTGCGCCGCCAATCACGCTACTCTATGTATTCTCTGCACTATGCTTCCGCATCCACTGCTAGCTCGCGCCACTCTCAGGTTTTCAAGCGCTATAGCGCTTAGATAGCACTTCACTTCCTTTGTTTTTCCAAATTCTCCAAAACCTTGTAATTTTCCTCTAATTCGCTATGTTTTAGCTTAACTGTCTATAATCCTGAAATAAAGTGAAACGTAACTAAAATGTAAATGAAACACCAAGGATCAAGCATTATATCATTCATAATCACATGTGAAATATAGATGTTTTACACACTTATCAATATATATATATAACGCAGCTGATGCGCAACCCGTAGATCACACTAAATCAATATTAATTATGTACGTTTTGTTAACACGATCCAGATGAGTTAATTGGATTGAGATTTGATATATCTACTAAAATAACTAACAATTGGGCTAATTCTGTTAACACGGTAGGTTTTTAGAGACTTATAGATGTATAGTTGGGATAACTCCTGCCATAGGTCACATATCCATTAGACATGCAAACATCAAATTCTCATCAAGCACTGTAAGTGAATATAGTTAGTTTGTCTATGAACTACTATGGTTAATTCAACGTGAAACTCAACCTCTAAACAATCTTTCCAATCATTATTTAAAACCACAACCAATCAATCAATCATTAAATTCAATCTTTTGTTTAGTTTAGTTTATCAATTTACTTGTTTTCATTAGTTTAATTATTTAATTATTTTAATTGTCAACCACAATCCTGATTACCGTTTTCTTGCATCATAGATAGATTTCCACTGCATTCTAGATTAGCCATTCTCTACATTATTAGTATTCATAAGCATTTATAACATCCTGCAAACACAAGAGAAAATATTGTGACAATCGTTAGTGTTTTACATTTAAGTGATTCATTCATTAATCTACCAGTCCCTTGGTATACGATACTTTATTTGTAAATATACTTACCATTTTATTATTACTTGATTCTTGCACTTGCGATAAGAGGAGTTAAGGTGTAACAATTATTTGCATACTTTTATTCTTTGTAAGCTACATCAAAGTTCCCATCATGTTTCATCTGAAAAGCCTCTTTCGAGTATTACACAAGGCAATTCTTCTTTAACTGATTATTGTAGTTTTTTTAGGGCTCTATATAATGAGTTTTGTAGTCAACGACCTATCATAGCATGCTTTTATGGTAATTTTGTATGTGATGTTAATAGAAAGATTACTAACTTGCAACAGTATGATTGTGTGATCACATTTCTAGTTTGTTTAAGTGAATCTTATACTTCTTTGAGAAGCCAGATCTAGCTTAGTGATCTTCTGCCTAGTTTTCCAAAAGTCTAATCTATCTTGTTGCAAGAGAAGAAGTAGAGGCATCATTATTCTATTCTTGCATCATCTGATGTTCTTGCTATGTTCACTCGCAATAAGTCGCATCAGGATACTCAGAACAAATCTGGATATAGTAATCCAAGTGCCAGTCATAACACTCATAATTTCTAGCTTTTATAACAACTCTTTTGGCCAAACAGTAAGATGTTTTACAACAAGGAGAAGAAAAGAGTGGAATGCACTCACTATGGATAAAATGGCCACATTGTGGATAAATGATACCAACTCATTGGTTATCCACCAAGCTTGGAAGGTTCAAGAGGCAAAAGGATTAACCATGTTCATGCTGCTAATATGGCTTTTGCTTCTGAAACTACTCTTGTTTTTTTTTCTTATGTTGACAGGTTCTCACAAGGCACTCTTTGAGCAGTTAATGGCATTCCCAAAGGCTCAGGATCAAAATAACACTCTTGTTCCTTGCAATTACTCGGTTGCTCACTATGTTGCTATTGTAGTTGTTGGTAATCTCTCAAAAACAATTATTTATGTTTCTTGTAATGCTTAATCATTGCATGCTAGTGTAAGATCAATTTCATGGATCTTTGATACATGAGCTACTGATCACATGATTTGTGATTATAGTCTTTTCATTAGTATATGTAAGGCAGTTTATATAGAAATTCACATGCCAAATAATAGCATTATAAAGGTTACTCATGCTAGTACTATTGAACTATTTCCTAGTCTTATTCTCACATGTGTCTTGTATGTTCCAGCATTTAATCACACCCTATTATCAATTGCTAAATTGACTACTAATGTTTCTATAATGTTCATGCCATCTAAATGTATGGTGCAAGACAGGCCCATGAATAAGATGGTTGGTTCTGTTAGCCTTAACAACAGTTTATACATTCTGCAAATTACTGTTCAGAACAACAGTCTCTACAACTCTGTTCAATCTTAATGCTACTGCTACCTCATCTTGTGTCTGGCATTCAACATTAGGTCATATTTTATCAAACAAACTCTCTAGCATTCATTCTAAATCTGCAACTAGTTGTAACAAGATAGAGTCCTTATGATGTGTGTCATTTTGCAAAACAAAAAACGATTGTCATTTTTGGTAAGAAACATCACCACATCTTGTATCTTTGAACTGGTTCATTATGATGTTTGGGGTCCATTTGGTGTACCCTCTCATGATGGCTTAAGATTTTCTCTAATAGTGGTTGATGATTACAATAGATGTATATGGGTTTTCTTACTCAAACACAAGTCTAATGTGTCTAATTATTTAACAAACTTCTATAATTTAGTCTTTACTCATTTTTTTGTGAAGACTAAGTACATTAGGATATATAATGGTACTGAATTCTTCCTGAGAAGCTTATATGCGTAACATGAAATTGAACATCACACAAGCTGTGTTGAGACCCCTCAGCATAATGGAATTATTGAGAGGAAACATGAGCACCTACTACAGATAGAAAGGGCTTTAAGATTCTAAAGCAATGCACCATTGTCTTATTGGAGTAACTGTTTTCCCACTGTTGTTTTTCTCATCGACAAATTGCCCTCGAAAGTCCTCCAGAACAAGTGTCCTTGAGGTATTGTTTGGTAAGGCACCAGATTATTCTCTTTTGAAGCTTTTGGTTGTTTATCTTATACATCTACACTTAATACTGACAAAGAGAATATATTCTCTGGATATACTAACTGATGCAGGATACTTGGGCTGCAAACCAAGTTCAAATCCCATGGATCCTTCTACAAGACTCAAAAGCAAAGATTCAGCACCTCTAGTTGATGGTATTGTCTATATAAGGTGGTGGGCAAGCTGTTATACTTGACATCACCAGACCTAACTTGAATTACAACATTCAGTGTCTCGCCCAACATGTTATCACCAAGTTCCTATCTAGCAGCTACTCGCCAAGTTCTCAGATTCATCAACTTTCTCTGGGCAAGAGCATCTTTTATCTAGCAAACTCTGAGACTCATTTAAAAGGATCTTGTGATAGCGATTGGGCATGTAATCCTGAAACAAGGAAGAGCATCATTAGATATGACGTATACCTGTGTAATGATCTCTTGGAAAGCTAAAAATAGCCTATTGTTAGTCGCTCATCAATAGAAGCTGAATACTTAGCAATTGCCACAATCACTTGTGAAATCATCTGCCTGCACCAATTGCTCATTGACCTTCACATCCAACGATCCAAAGTATATATTCTCTCCACACATAACAAAAGTGCATATTTTATTGTCAACAACCTAGTGCGCCATGAACACACTAAATACGTACAAATCGATTGCCATTTTGTAAGGGAGAAAATGCATCAGAGATTGTTGAAGATTTTTCACATTTCAAACACTCACCAAGTGGTTGCCATCTTGATAAAATATTGTCTTAGGTCCTTTCACTCACATAGTCACATGGCATCCAAGATGGGACATCCACATCCTCGGGGGGGGGGGGGGGGGGAGAGGATCATAGTAAAACACATTTTTAATTTTTAATTAGTTCCATGTTTGGAAAATTTTCATAGGTCTGCTTTCTGTTAACTTAACCACCTTACCATTTTTAGTAATTTATGTTAGTTAGCGTAGTTAATTAATTAATTTAACTCCATTTTCCCCCACTAATAGTGCAACTAATCCTGAGCTCACCTGTATATAAACAACACACACAACCATGTGCATTTGGTTCAATTGCACTTTTGTAAATTTTCCCCCAATCTTTCGATTCAATGAAGCATTCGATGATTTTTTTTCTCATTGTTCTTGTCGGTGCGATCTGATCGTGAAGATCAATGGCGATTTAGATCTTGAATTTGTTATACATGCAGTGGCCTATTTTAGATTTTCATTTGGACCGAAAAAATGAAATAGTGTGTGCCGGTAAAGGAACAGAAGTTCCTTAACTTTATTTCCAGTTAAGTTTTTGATGAATTACAGAATGAATAAGCAAATGGCTATTTATAATACACAAAACTACAAATTGATATATACAGATGAATGAAACATATCCTTATCAAGAAGCTTCACATAATTATCCTGATGAATGATGGTTATCCAATATTGCCATGATCATATTGATGAGCTAATATACAGGTCATTCACACATAACGAAAATTTGGTGAATTAGGTAGAGTTTTCTAATCTGCATCTTGAAGTTGATTACCTACAACTGGAAAATTGGAAAAAAAAAAAATAGAAGATAGACTGAAACTTGGAGGAATACTGTCATTCTAATGAGTTCTTGGAGTCTAAGTTATGGAGAAGCTGGCTATATTCTCTAGACAATGCAGTTGCAGCACTAAGCTCTTCCCTGCATTTAGCATGCTTGTTTTGATCGATCATGTGCATTAGCAATTTGTAATACTCCTCGCACCGAGTTGTTGAAGCACTCACTTCGAGCTTGAGTCGCATGATATCTTCCTTCAAGTTTTCGCATTTTTCTTCACATTTCGCGAGTTTGCTTCCGTTTTTGTCCTCTGCTTCATTTTCTTTACTCCCAACAGCTCCCTTATTCTCTTCTTTTGATCCCTGTATAAAATGCATATATAGTTTCATGTACAAAGGTTTCCAGACAAAACTAATTGTGACAAATTGTGAAAATTTACATTTATTTAGCTATAACCGACACGTGATAGATCTTTTCACTTAACCTACTAATCCAACAAATTCCGAAAAACTTATATTTATAGGTTCAATTTTAACACTTACAATTTTGTTTTTTAGGTTTTTTGAATAATTCCAGAGACATTTTTCAGACCGTAAGTAGAGATGTACTTTTGCTAGTTTTGAACGTTCTAAGATGGATAAATTAATATTTCTGCCCTGTAACTTTACATCGTTAAAAAAAGTGCCCTGTAACTATTAAATCGATAAAACTAATCTACGAATTGGCTTTTTTTGATTTTTTCTGCCCACCCGCTGCCATAAAAAAAGGAAAAATAATTTTATTACTGAAATAAAAAAAAAAAACTAAAAAGAAAATTGAAACCCCCCCACCACCCTGCAAACCCCCCCCCCCCCCCAAAACCTCGCCGCTCCCCCCCCACCCCCAAACCCCGCCGCTCCCCCCACCCCCACCCCGCCGCTGCAGTTGCAGCGGTGGCGACGTCAATCGACGTCGCCACCGCTGCAACTCGCGGTTGCAGCAGTGGTTGCAGTGGTGGTGGCGTCGATTGACGCCACCACCGCTGCAATTGCAGCGGCGGGGGGGGGGGGGGGGGGTGGTCGGGGGTTGGGGTGGTCATTTTTTTATTTTTTTTTTATTTTTTTTATTTTGATAATAATAAATAATATATATGATTTTTCCATTTTTTATATATATTTGATATTTTTTTTAATTTTAGTAATAATAAATAATATTTATGATTTTTGCCTTTTTTATATATATTTATATATTTTTTTTTAATTTCAGTAATAATAAATATTATTTATTATATATATTTATATTTATTTTAAATCTCAGTAATAATAAATAATATTTATGATTTTTGCCTTTTTTATATATATTTATATTTTTTTTTTAATTTCAGTAATAATAAACATTATTTATTATATATATTTATATTTATTTTAAATTTCAGTAATAATAAATAATATTTATGATTTTCCCTTTTTTCATATATATTTATATATATTAGATATATTTTAATACATAAATATATATATATATTTTTTTATATATTTATATATATTCTGGATATAAATATATTCCATGTGGCAGCCACCTAGCACAAAAAATGTATTTTTGTTTTAAATATATTGATGTGGCGTGTGCCAGAATTGCCATATCGGATGACACGGAGGCATTTTTTGTGAGGTGGCAAGGGGGGGTGGTCGGGGGTTGGGGTGGTCATTTTTTTATTTTTTTTTATTTTTTTTATTTTGATAATAATAAATAATATATATGATTTTTTCCATTTTTTATATATATTTGATATTTTTTTTAATTTTAGTAATAATAAATAATATTTATGATTTTTGCCTTTTTTATATATATTTATATATTTTTTTTTAATTTCAGTAATAATAAATATTATTTATTATATATATTTATATTTATTTTAAATCTCAGTAATAATAAATAATATTTATGATTTTTGCCTTTTTTATATATATTTATATTTTTTTTTTAATTTCAGTAATAATAAACATTATTTATTATATATATTTATATTTATTTTAAATTTCAGTAATAATAAATAATATTTATGATTTTCCCTTTTTTCATATATATTTATATATATTAGATATATTTTAATACATAAATATATATATATATTTTTTTATATATTTATATATATTCTGGATATAAATATATTCCATGTGGCAGCCACCTAGCACAAAAAATGTATTTTTGTTTTAAATATATTGATGTGGCGTGTGCCAGAATTGCCATATCGGATGACACGGAGGCATTTTTTGTGAGGTGGCAACCAGTGGGCAGAAAAATTCAAAAAAACCCAATTCGTAGGTTAGTTTTATCGATTTAATAGTTACATGGCACTTTTTTTAAGTGTGTAAAGTTACAGGGCAGAAATATTAATTTGTCCTTCTAAGATATATAAAAATATAAATTTACCTGCAGTTTGGGTAGTTTCAATAGGTTGGGGTTAGACGCGAGAAGGTACAAGAGGTTTGATGCAGGAAATACGATTAAGGGAGGAAGTTGGAGAAGCCTGCGATCCATTCTAGCACGAGGAAAGTTGGACAAAAAAAAGGTACAAAAAGCCACATGCAGCATAACCAATCTCTCCGTCCAGAACGCGTAATACTCTATCGGATACCAGTTCAATCTGAAGCCTTGTATGGTACAAGCTGATGATTGTTTCACGGCAGGCTGAAATTGAAATATTATTAAGCTTAGCTTGTTAGCCATTATTATATCATATGTCTGAAAAGAACGAGTATATATATATATATATATATATATATATATATATATATACACGTACCTCATCCCGGGATGATCTCGTAGTTTTATTAGTACTAGCAGCAGTATCGTGTTCAGAGATGCACTCCCCAATGTATGCAACATTACATATGAATAACGCAAGGACTACAAATACAAGTTGCTGAACTATTTGTTTCAGCGTTACATCTTCAAGCAATATAAGACAAGTCGTCAGGTAAAACGTCACTATTCTTTCAACAAAAAAGACAAAAACCATGATTGAAGAATATAGCTAAAGGGATTTAATTTGGGTTTCAGTGACACTTAATTACGTTTATATATTCTTATTATCGATCCACTAATATCCCTTTAATTTGTTACTGGATAATTATGAATTGCAAAACTATAGGAGTCTAGCCCGAAAATATAGTGGAAAATAATTATTCATTGAATTTGAAGATAACCCTCAAGTTTATCTACCAATCACGTAATTATAATGATCAGCGTAATTAGATGACTACCATATATATATGAACGTACGATATTTAATTAAATTTTGGAAGACGAATATATATATATATATATATATATATATATGTGTGTGTGTGTGTGTGTGTGATAAAGATTTAATGCAATAAAATTGCTGCAATATCATCCTTATCATCATGATTTAGTTGAGACTAGTTTGCATTGGGTTTAAAATTGACTGTGTAACACTAGCTTGATTTACTGAATCTCTTCTGAAATTGCACCTTAGCACGATACTAGCACGATTTACACAAATTTAATATGCCTATACAAAAAAAAATATTGGTGGTGATTCTGAAATTTTTAAAAGGAGAAAAATCAGGCTGAATATTTGTGTTGATTACTATTTGGGGTAACCAGGCCGGTCTCGACCCATTTCCTTAAACAAAATGACAAATCACACTTCACTTGAGGATTCAAGTTACATAAGAAGATTTTGAATCTTGTACATGTAAAATCAATTACACTTACCTGATCAAATACATGAAAATGTCAAAAATGAAGTTGGTTATTAAACTAATGTAAGTCTAATTTTTTAAGCACATGGTCAAAGTATTTTCTTTGTAGCACTAATTTGTCTACTCGAATTTGTAAAATCTATTGCATTATCTGAAATTGGTCTCTTGGGCCTATTACCAATCCATATAAGTTACTTGTTCTATCAACAATTATGAGTTCAGTAATAATAGAGTTGACTATGAGAATTGAGAAACTTGGTTGTCTATTCTTGAATAGGTCTATCTAACGCAAAAAAATAAAAGTAAGCTGAGTAGCCAAAACATGGTTGACAAGTTATATTTATCTTATTTAAAAAAAATGTTTCTTTGTTACTCTTTCTCTAATTCTCAAAAGGCCCTTCCATAATTTGAGCTGTGAAATATTTGTACAAGTTTGCATTGTATCAGATAAAATGGCTTATGCTGCTCTTGTTTCTGTTGCACAAGTACTAGAAGAGATCCTCTGTCCTGATCAAGATTGCATGTTTCTTCATCAAAAGCAACAGATCAGATCTTTTTATGATCAAGTTGTTTTCCTACAAATGTTTCTTGAAGATTCTCCTGATGAAGCTAATGAGTTCGAGCAACGAATCAAAGATGCAGCAGATGAAGCGGTAGATATCAGTGAGTATTTCATATCGGAACAACTTAAGTCCAAGTCGAATCACATTGACTTTCGGAGGTTATATCAAGTGTTACATAAGGTATCCAAGGAGGTCGATTTCATCATGGAACCTGCGTTAAAGATCAAGAACAGCCTGATCATTAGGCACGAAAATATGCAACTTATTATTGACTCTTCGAAACTTGCCACGACCAATGAAGGCGCCACGGTGTGGTGTTTGACGACAATTTAGTTGCAATAAAGGCTCAAATTTTTGTGGATCCTCTGCGCTCCAAGTGACCCCGATCTTTGGGATGGACGGCATTGGTAAAACTACACTTGCAGAAAATGTTTACAATGACGAATTCTCGATGCAGCAGCTTGATGCTCGTGTTTGGGTGACAGTTTCTCAGAATTGTAGTGCACGAGAGATTTTGTGCAGCATTCTGGTTTGCATGAGAGTATATAACAAAGGTCTTGTCCTGAAGAGCAATAAGGAAATCGAAGAATTCTTGTTCAAAAAATTATAGGGCAGAAGGTATCTCATTGTAATGGATGATGTTTGGAGTACGGAGGCATGGGATGACGTGAAGACGGCCTTTTCAGATGATAATAGAGGAAGTCGGATCATGTTAACTACTCGACTATGGGATGTTGCATCTTGTGTCGATCTTTCTAATCCACCTCATGTAATGGACTTATTGAACTTGGACCAAAGTTGGGATCTTATTCGATTGGAAGTCTTCAAACAAGAAACGTGTCCTCCTGAACTGGAGAATATTGGCAAAACGCTTGCAAGAAGTTGTCGAGGACTTCCACTTGCAGTTGTACTGATTGCAGGACTTCTTTCCTCAGTCGACCGGACGCAAATTTGTTGGGAAAATGTTGCGAGTAAATTAGACTTGGAAGCAAGTACACAAGACGAACAGTTTGGCCAATTACTTTCTTTAAGTTATACACAAGAGGAGATTATTGCACCAGTACTATCCTTAAGTTACATGCATTTGCCTCATCACTTGAGGCCTTGTTTCTTATACATGGGAAGTTTCTCAGAATATCACGACATCTATACCCCGAGGCTCGTCAAACTATGGATAGCCGAAGGTTTCCTGAAACCAAGTGAATCTAACACCTTTGGAGGAAACAACAGAACAATACTTGGAGGAGCTTGCATGGTGAAATCTCAATGTGGTCCGAGAAAGGAGTTCTCATGGAAAAATAAAAAGTTGTTGCATTCATGATCTATTGCGGGCTATGTGTGTAAGAAAAGCACAGGAAGAGAAATTTCTTTTACATGTTGCTGCAGATAATTACTTTCACAGTCTTCGTCCAGAGAGAATAACAGAACAACGACGTATAAGTTTTTGTTCTTCCGAAGGGGAGTTCACTGCAAGCTCAAGCATCCGTACGCTTATATACTTCCATCCTGATGAAAGATCGTTGAATTGTCTAGAGAGTTTTAAGCTTCTCAGGGTGTTGGATTCACTTGCGATTCTACTCACAAAGTTCCCTGTCGAAGTACTAGAGCTTGTCTATTTAAGGTATCTTGCTTTGTCCTTCAACTGCAATGATACTCAGGACAGTTGTACTCTGCCTGAAAAGATACTGAACCTTCAGAAGCTTCAAACCTTAATCCTCAATCCTATTTTCACTTCAGAGGATGGAGTAGTAGTCTTTCCTGTTTCAATTTGGAGAAGGCCACAATTAAGACACATTGTGTGCCATTTGTGCCTCGTACCCTCTATTCCTACAATAGGATCTCCTCTAGAAAACTTGCAAACTCTTTGGACTTTAAGAAACTTCAGCCTCGACAGAAGTTTTCTGGACATGGTTCCGAACTTAAAGAAACTGAAAATCTCTTACATTAAAACAAAATGGTCAGATTATCCCATTGAAAATCTGGTACATCTGCGTAAACTTGAAAAACTGAAATTTTGTGTAGATTATTTTTTTGCTGGTTTTCAGGTGTGGAAGTTTGCATTTCCAATATCTTTAAAACAGGTAACTTTAAGCGGTTGCACCGTTCGTTGGGAAAATATGGGGGTAGTTGGTTCTTTGCCTAATCTTGAAGTGCTCAAACTGATAAATCGCGAGTTTTTCTTCCCCGCAACGTGGGAAACAGAGGAAGGACAGTTCCCTAGTCTGAAGTTGCTGGTAGTTAAGAAAACAGACCTACCGCTATGGATAACAGAAAGAAGTCACTTCCCAAGGCTTGCACGACTAGTTCTGCTCAACTGCCATAAACTAAGTGAAGTTCCACGTGTTATTGGATTTATACCTACGCTTAAACTAATTGAAGTAGATCTCTGGATTGCAGCCTCGGCCAAACGCATACTGGAAGAACAAAAAAGTCTGGGGAACGATGGCTTTCGAGTTCGTATCACAAAGACATACTGATTGCATTTTAACACTGTAAACTACCAACTTTGCTTCTAAAGAGATCTCTAGCTATTTTGTTTGGTTGTAAGCAAGCTTGGAGCTTCTGCTTCAAAGGTTAGAAGTTGTTTCCCAGCCCTCCCAAGTGTCTACCAGTTTCAGTCAATGTTGCATTTCACTTCAACGTTCATTTACTATCAATAAAGATGGTGCTTTGTTATATAGTTCCAGGGTATATCACAGGATTATTGACTTGTTTAGAAAGTTTGAAATGTTGGAAGAAAGACTAGTATATGCATTGTCGTCCAACCACTAGCCAACTCTCACTCACATGTAGCGTGAATCCGTGGGTTTGCCCCGTTGTGAGTTGTGTATGCGGATGATTTTTCTCGTTGTGCTTGCGGGTGGCAAGATATGTGAACCTTTTAAGTTTTCTTCGCAATGTTGTTTTTTCCACAGTGAGAGGAGCAACGGTATGGTAGGGAGGTAAATGTGCTTCAATCCTTTTACTAGGATTTTACAGGAGTAATTTTGAAAATGCAGCTATACAAAATTGTATGCAAGTATGTGCAAACATAAGTTAAAATAACTAAAATGTTCTATAAACAAGTCACTATTCAGAGTCAGTGAAATGCGTTAGGGTGATCCTTTAATTTTGAACCCAAAAAAATGTCTTATTTACAACTAAAGTTCTTTTCGAATCAGTTTGGTGCAAAATCTTAATTCTTAAGCCAACCACGCCGTCAAGCTGCTCAATAAACTGAATTGTCCAAAAACAGTCGATGAACAGGCCAGAGTTCAGTTATATCGAGAAAATCGCACATGGGTCTAATTTTTCGGCCTTCATGACTGACAATTTACATGAATCAAGAGCTCATTGAGAAGCAGATGAAAATTACCAGCTCCGATTGCTACATGAAACTTTATAAAGATACAACCTATACATACGTACAAATACATGTAATTACACAAGAGTTTGTACCAATGCTTAAAACAAATCTACCAGGTCCAACTATTACATGTATTAACTACCTAATTTGTTAACTACGAACTTTCCAAAGGATGGACCTCAATTTCCAAAGAATACAGCCACATAACGCCCCACAGCCAAAGCTCCCTATGTCCGCTTCATGCTTTAAATACATCTGGCTTTCCCAAGTTAAAAGTCGGATTTGATCAGCTTCCCTCGAGGTTTCATAGCAATATCATCAAAAGCATTCTGCTGTTCTACGTGGATGTAGTCTCGGGTTTTAAGAACCTGGCACATGTTCACATCAACCAAGGTTAAACCACCATTACCCTCAAAATAATCAAATGTGGAAATGGTATTACCAGGAAGAATTTTGAAAAAAGTAAAATCAATGCACAGATTCAACAGTTACATATTCAGACTAGAAACAGGAACACAACCCACACGTATTAAAACACAAAAACAAGCTCATATGTGACATTAACATAAACCAAAATTTATGTGAATTGATTGCGATCCAGCATAAAGCAAGAAAATGAGAATGAATGCTTAAAACAAAGTATCATGCGTCATTATTATATACCAAATTTTGTGTGAATATATTTGCACTCTTGGCATTAAGCCAACAGGAGAATGTTCGCTACAAAAAATTCAAATGCATCATTAACAAAAACAAATCATGGTTATTCACCGAACAAAATTACCAAACAAGTGATGATAAAATCTATATAATGCAAATGATTTGACCCCACAAGAAGGAAATCTAGTTGTTTTAGAAAGGATAAGAAGGTAATTATTCAACAATTAAAAAACATGTTAGTTACTGTGCATTGTCCAATATTTTCTGTTTTGAACTTCCGAGATTCCAGAATCAATCGGTCAACAAAAACTTACTCGCTAAATTCAAAATAAAAAATCCTTTGGAGACCTATAGCACCCAAACATCTATTCTGTAAAATAACCAAAAAACAACGATACACTTCACTAGACTAGCACATGCTGGGAAAAAGTGGCATTATTCTCTAAACATTTTCCTGATTATTTAGTACTAGTAACTCATTTAGAAAGCAGCTGCCATTTTCTAATTCTAACAACAACAACAAAAAATATGGTCAAGAATCTGAACCATCCACCATGTACGTTTGTCGGTTTCTTAAATCATATGCTCAAAAAAAATCAATTACACTCCAAAGATGCTCTATCAATGAAGCAACCCAGAGATTAGAATACCTGGCACGGTCAGTAAGAAAAAGGACGAAATACAGTAAGCTAAAGAAACTATAGCAAGCAACAATCATGCAATAAACCACAAGAACTGAACAGTGAACAAATAATCCCCAAGTATCCACGGGATGGTGTAAATCCATGTGAATCAAGCTCATTACAAGAAAATGATCATCTACAAGAAATAGCATTTACAGAAATATGCATCATTTATACTTAAAAACTGTGGAAGTAAAACTGAAACATGATCAAGACTGAATTTTAGAATTGAAAAAAGAGTTCAGAGTATTACCAGTGTTTCAAAAAACATCCTTGATGCTTCCTTGCGTGATTTACCAATTAAGAGTCTGTTCATTGAAAGAGACTTCTTTCCGCACTCCGCCTCTTTGACAAATACCGTCTGAAGATACTTCGAAACAGCTCTACAAAATATAATAAAGTCACTAATCCATCGGGCTTAACTTGCAGAAGGTCCGACCAATACCATGTGATATAGGAACAGAAACTTTGGCATAAGAAAGTGCCTTAAAACATCAAAAGAAATTTATCTACAGAGCAAATACTGCCGATATCACTAATCCATTGAGCTTAACTAAAAGAAAGTCCAGCCAATACCATATGATAAATGAACAGTAACTTGGACAAAAGAACATGCTTCAAAACATCTAAAGAAATTTATCTATACAGCAAATTACTGCCGATTAAATAACATGGATTAAACAATCTTAATTGTTTCAGCAAAATTTTCTTGTAAGTAGGGAAAGTACATTAGTAAACCATCCTGACAAGTTCTCTGTGTACAAATATCTCAAGTATAGTTCCCCTGAAACACAAATTCTGAACTTTCAGTAAGTACATCTATTGACCCAATTGTTCTATTTGGCTAGAGCACTGCTAATGTTCATCAATGTAGAGGCAAAAGCATCCATACGTTAATAGTTAATTGGACTGTGAGAAATTGACAATCACATTTCTATAAAGACCCAGGGGTCTTTCTGGCCAGCAACTTGTGATTGCCAGGAGATACAATATCTCTTAGATGATTGGTTATCTCATGAAGTACTCAACAAAATTTTGGGACCGCGGTATCAAACTCATAACAATTTCACTTTGCTCTTCAAAATTCATCTTGTTTTGCAACTTACGGAGGACATGCTGAGTGAAACATTACTTTAATCCTAATATTCCTGACACACAAAAGCTGTTAAAGTGGGTAGCACGGGGAATGTTCTGCCAGGTTAAAAGGCATTGTTATGGCAGCAATTAAATGGTTAATAGTCGTGGTCTGACAGATAAGAGGTTTTGGGTCAAAACTTTTGCAACAACAAAAATTTATTTATATCAAAATAAAAATAAAAAGTGAGCAAGGATGCACAAGATGAGCAGAGAGTTCAATTATTTCATGTGTTTAACATCAACAAACTGATCCTAGTACACTGTTCAGAATATGTTAGTAGGAAAAAGTTAGAAAGGTCCTAAGAGAGGAAAACACCAGTCATTGAGTGGGTGCAATATGATGTAACAAAAAAAAAAACAGAACAAATACCTTGTACGTGAAGACCATCCACTGTTCTCTGTAAATCGTGTCTCCTCAGCTTCAGGGATGTCCTCGTCAGCCATTTCATTTAGCTCATCATCATCAACATTTAGGAACTCTGAAAGCTCAAAGAAAAACCATTGAAGATGGTCTCATGAAGAATAAACCAACAAACACTCCGCGGGACACAAGCCACCAAAAAATTTAAAACTACACGCTGCCTGACATACTAAATCTTCGATTTAACGGTGAAAGGCATATTGATATAATGCCGGATCAAACGAAAAGGTAGAAGCCACAACCAGGCATCTTAACGGCCTAGGCATAATAAGGTGAGGTGTGAGCCAAAACTTCAGAGTAACATCAGAAGGCAGGTCCAAGTCCAAAAGTGGGTGTTGCGTAGAGTTTTTTGAAGTCGGAGAAAAACATAAGTATGTATGAATCCTGGGTACTGAGCTGATGGTGGTTAATTTTTAACAAAGGGAAAAAAGGAAGTATTACATCACTGCTTGTCATCCAACCGCATCTTTCACTGACTCTTTCATTTTAGATAAATAAACTCTTAAAACTTAGGACTTAGTAAGCTATAATTGTTAAAATTTGAACACTAACGTAATATCTCGATTGACATGAACATTTATAACTTCACATACGACATAAAATATAAATCACATTCTTGTGAATTGAAATGTGTAGACAGAAATGACACGTTTTGTTCAGAAATATTATTACTTTTTTCATGAACTGCCAAAATCAGGAAATTCTTGTACCAAATGTACCCATGTATCCAAAACTACTATATCTTGCATGAGACTCTGCGGTTCGCTCCCAGCCAGAACTTACTCACAGTTCCATTAATATTGTCAAGTAATACAGCTTTAGTTCATATCAAGGCAAAAGGAAGGCTAATTCAATTGCTGATGTTCTATTCAGGATTTTCTCCACTGATTTTACAAGTCAAAGTCTGATGTCCAGAGTCAGCAATATCTTTATTTTTAACATTACTACCTCCACCCCCAGCGGTGAAATCAAAAGAAACACCATTATACTAACTGTTTGTACTTTATGATAGCAGGAGCAATCTGTTATTTAATCATCACTTGCTTTTAAATTCTTTAATCTATATTTTGTTTAAAAGTCATGATGGGTAGTAGGACATGTTACGACGTTAGTTAACCTTTACAGCAGACGTCAGGGGCAGGAGTATCTCCAAGCTGGGAAGTTTCATTAAACCTTGGGGTGTCAAGTGTAATTGTCCCTTCAGAAATTGATATTACCATAACATTTCACACGAGCGAGTTCAATGTCACAAATGGTTCGGAATGTAAATTACTACCTCTACCCAAAATTCATTCTTTTTATGTCCATGTCCAGAAACTTGTAAAAGGGTGAATGTAATATTAAGTTAGAAGCGAACCTGTATCATCTGCAGTGGCTGAATAATCTAATTCTTGCACCTGCATCATAAAAGACAAAGGCTCAGCCAAGTCTAAATATAAGAATGTAAACAAAAGGGAAGTAGAACATCGACCAGAATGTGCAAGGCGTATGATTCAATGCAGCCTAAACAATGAATTGGAGATATAAGCCAATTTACAAGGTTTGAGCACATAAACCAAGTCTGCCCTCAGTGTCTAATGAACTAGTGTTTACAGGAGGTTTAACAAAGAGACTTTAGTTCAGCTCCAATACTGTGCACGTGCAGAAAACTACCACAACTCAGGTTGTGTAGTCTACATCCGCAACTACACAACCAAGCAGTAGCATAGTGTAACAGTAATAGCTTCAAAAATAAAATGATAATAGAGACCTAATCAATTTCAAAGAAGTTTGATGGTGATAAACAAAACAAAACTTACATCTCGTCCCTGCTGGCCAAAATCAGAAATTTCTGCATCCACTAAATTAGGATGATAAGCTTCTATATGGTCTGGAATTTCACCATTATTCATGTAGTGATCCTGGAGCATGCTTATGTTGTCTGAATACATAAATTCCCCAATGCGATGTTCCTCGGGTGTAACATTATTCATTTCATTTTGGACATTATACTCCAAGCCCCCATGTTCGACATTTGGCATGTGCTCTAGAGCAGAACCAAATTGGGCAATATCTGACAGAAAATCATCCCTTTCTCCGTGTAAAGTTTCTCCCTCACCATTTACGTCACCAGCCAGTTCTGTGGCTTCTTCAGCTCTACCAATTCTTTGCCCATCATCAGCAATAGTTGAGTTCAAGTCAACAGAGCGTGCACCTGTCTTCTCAACAATATCAGCTGTTGTATCACTGGCATCATGACCATCCAGTTCAGCAATCACAGCAGGACCTAAAGCACCAGAATGCAATGAACTGGTATCTACTCCAGCTACACACGGCACAGTCTCCTGCATTGAATCATCAGGGCCTGCGTCAATGACAGGCTTAATTTGCTCTCCACTGCCATTAACTTCTGCATCTGTATAATCAACTTCCTCCAGCACATTTTTACTGGGGAGATTATTCTCACTTGGGTCGGGCATCTCACTAACGATCATAGGCAACACTTCAGTATTAACTTCCTTAAAACCATTTCCCATTTCATCTGTGTTTTCGGACCCCTTATAACTTCCTATATAATGAGTGTCACCGCTTTCATTATTTTGGGATGTAAAATGTGGTTCACTGACAGTTTCAAGAGCAGCAGCACTGTCGTCATCCTGTTGAGAAGCTAACTTCAGTCCACCCAGAGTTTCATCATTTTGATCATTTTGGGAAGCTAGCCTCTGTTCAGCCGCAACTTCCAAAGAGGAACCAGCCGTATCATTCTGACAAACATTGATTCGACTCAAATCATGCACTTGACTATGCAGAGATGTCAATTCAGTTGATAACCCTACAAAATAAAATGAAAGGACCAAAAAGATAAGCTCAAAATAGCACATATTCCAATATAGATGCATAAAGTTCTGTACCACAGAATTGACAAGAAAGCATTAAAAAATTCATAACTGCATCGTTAATAATAATAATTAAAAAAAACAGGTGATTATACATAAAATAACACCACCCAGAGATTAATCACTTATTTTCCCAACTGAAAGCTTATTAAAGATCTAGTAATTTTCCACAAATTCTCACATGTAAAATCTTTAAATAACTACATGCCAGTTGACGTCTGGAATCACAAATGTTGCAGTCATTTATCAGGATGCAAATAGACAAGAAAAACTTCACGGTGGGCCTTCTTCAACCCATAATATTTAGTGATTAAAATCTTTAAAACATATAGACTTCTATGGTTCTAAACATATCAACCAAAACCAATCATCCGCAGGAAACATATTGTGGCATATAAACCAATTCAGCGGTTGGTAAACACCAAGTAGCAAAATATTAAATAAAAGAAACTAAAATTTTAGATTTCCCAAATTAATATGGGAGCATCAGGTACAACATTAGAGCATGAAACTCACCAGTAAATACAGCATCGAGAAACATTTCAGCTTCCAAATGCTGTTTCTGCATTACTGAGATCTCAGGATATGTGCATGGAGCTTTCTTTCTCACACGGCGTATATCTTCAGTGCTTGTCAACTGTTGCCTTATTGTACTATCAACATAAAAAAAAAAAACGTTCAAAGAATAAGAGAAAAATACAAGGAAATAAAATCAATTCAATCAAGTACGTAATAGAAGCACTATTATGCACTAACTACTTGGCAGGCTGACTAGGTGATACACAATGTATAGCAAATTAGCATAGAGCTGAATTGGCCAACTACTTCAAAATTGCAACTCATCTACATCAAGAAAATATATGAACTGGAAACACATGCATACAAACAAATGAAGAGAGAGAGAGAGAGAGAGAGAGAGAGAGAGAGAGAGAGAGAGAGAGAAAACCACTAAAAGTGATCGTTTCCCAAGTTTGTGGGATGAGGCTGTATAGCTAACTGTTGGAATGTATGATTTAACTACAAAAGGCATCATTACTGGAAAGTAAAACATGATATTAGTGAGAAACCAGAGAACATACTCGCCATGCAAAACCATTGTATCATCCAAGAGAAGTTTTCTTTTGGGAGCAGAAGAACGAGGAGCTGAACGAGAACGTTTTGTAGATGTCACCTCAGAAACAGGAGGCGTTGGCTTCAGTTTCAAAGCTGAAGATTTTCTTCCAACTACATGATAACAACTATCTATTAGAACAGACATGAACCAAAAAGAACGTATGAGATACAACCATATCTTTCTCAACCAAGCTCTATATAAGTATATAATTAAGTTTGATGTACCTAAAATTGAAGACAACAGATCGTCGTCATCTGGAACCGACTCCGTGGTCCTTTTAAAACGGACTACCCTAGAAGATTCAACTGAATACATACTCTGCTCCGTCAGCGTACTCCCAGTAAAACTACGCTTTTTGCCCACAACAGTTTTGCTCCCACTATCTCCTTCATAAAGCCCTTCAAACTCTGCCGGACTAACCTCTACAAGCATATCTCTACTCGGATCTGCAGGACCTTCAAATACTGAGAGTACTTTTTCAGGAGCAGGCAGCTCAGTATCAACATAATTATTAAAATTCCCTGTTAGCTCATTCTGTGGATGTGAGGCTTCGACTTGGCCATCAGTTATGCTAGACATTGAGTGATAGACATCTCCTGATACAGGTTGTTGTACCTGATTGTCCTTCAACTCTTGCTCCGTACCAGTACCGTAGTTTTCTTTACCTGATAAAACAAAGGCGGAATTCAACATCAAATATCAAAATGACATATATAAAATCAATATAACTCTCTTTCTTAAAAATAACTCTGTTGGTTACATAATGAAACTCAAAAATGCTAATCATAAACCAAAAAGTTTGTAATGCGCACATTAATATAACTAAATCACAAGAGGGGAAAAGCGTGCACTTTCTAACTTTCCCAAACCAATACAATTAACAACACTGGACTTGGTGTAAATAAGATTCAATAAGGCCTACACCAAGATTTCCTTATAATAAAATTAGCAGAAATACTAAGCTAAATAGACTAACCTAGATTCCCAGCGGATGCCATGGCAGTAGCATCAGATGGTGCGTCCGCATTTATTACCTCTCTACTCCCAGGTTTTGTTACTTCAGATAGTTCCAGAATAGAACTACATGGCCTGAGAAATGGTATTTCAGTGGACACCTCTTTATCATGAGCACCAAGATTCTCTGTGCTTGCATCTGCAGTTTCACGACAATCCTGAGGTTCAAGATTCTCCTGAAAAGATCCAACATGGTTTTCTGGAGGAAATTCTATTTTTTCTGCGCATGATTTCTGTTCAGTACTTGCATTTTCCACAGAGTCAGAAACTCCAACTTCGAGCAATGAAGTATCTTTTGCTGACACACCTTCAGGGACTTTCTGCCAAGTGCTGACCCCAGAAATTTCAGGATTCTCCTCCAAGCCAATTCTAATAGGATCTTGATGATCATCGGAAATGTCATTACTGGAGAGAAAATGCATCCTGTCTTCACTAATAGCTCCATTTTGTAAACCTCCCGTAAAGGGAACATCAGATACCCTGATGACATTATCCGAATTGGAAGCAGTATTTGTATCTTTTAATTGAATTGATATATCAGTAAATGACTCTGATATTGATGAAAATTCCTTCAACGCAACCGTTTCAACATTAGCTTCAACAGGAGACTGTTCTTCTGTCCTTAATTCTTTGATTTCTAAAACAACATCAGCCTGTTGCCCATTCTCCCAAGGCAGCCCTCCCTGAGGTATTGCAGAACCGGCAGCATCATACCAGTCCACCTCTTGTTTGTCGTCATAGGACATATCTATTTGATTCTCTTTCTTCGTAGACTCCAAATGATATTCTGATTCCAGATGGTCATCACAAGCTGAAGCCTCTTGCACATTAGATAAAGTTGGCTCTTCCACCAATCCAGGAGTACGAGGAGCCTGATCATAGTCCATAAAAGCTGTGTCGGCACCATCAACCTGCAGTACAATTTTTACCTTCATCAGGAATTTTCTAAAATCTCGCCAGTACACTTTTTACCATGTATATATGAGGCCAATGCAGAAGTTATGCATGTATTCCTTTCACTTTGCAAACGTGTTCTGCATAGTCTCCACATCAAAACAAGATAGGACTACATATTGAAGATAGAACTACCATGGTTTCCGCATCTGCTGCATTATCTTCAGAATGTTCGTCTTCCTTAAGCGGAGACATTGACCTGACAGAGGCCTGTGGATCAGCACTGAAAACAGAAAGAAAATGACATGAGCGAAAAGATCAGTACCATAATCACCAATGAACATATACTGAATCAGAGCTATGAAACCAATACTTAAAGAGGACAACATAAACTGCTAATGAGAACTCTCACTTAGATGCCATAAGTTGCATCTTATGTACGGCTATAACACCAAAAGACCCCGCAGATAACTGTGGTCTAAAGGAATGCAAATAAACTCTCATTTCCTTTTCCATTTCTCAGAAAGTAGCAATAACTGCTTATCCACATATTTGAATATAGACGGCTATAAATGACCTACATTATTAAACAACTCAATGTTGGATGCTCCTGAAAGATATTGGAAAACTAGGAGAAGAAAATCGAAGGCCAGACTTGATGGGTTCCATTTAAGACTTTTGCAAAATAATCTAGATAAGGCGATAGAGTAATTACAGTTTATTAGTTCAAAAATTCACTGATCCATAGTATAATATGCCGAAAAGTAAAGTCAGATAATTCCCAACAGATTTGACGGGAGCCAAAAAGCCAGTAAATGTTAAACATGTCGACTTGGAAAGTAGGCAACATTCAAAGTTTACCATCTAACAAGGAGGAGGTAAAACAGAGGGCCAGACCGCCTAAATTTTTGCATGGACACACTTGACTTTGAAAACTTTTCGGCAAGACAATTTTCTGAACATAACATATATTTTAGTCCATCCTAGTGGATTGATTTTGGATCGAGCTTGGATGAGCTGAGATCCGGTGCATGGATAACCAACAAATTGACGAGCGCACTAAAACCTTGCATATAGTATAAACCATTCACACATACCAAATCTCAAGGACTGAATGGTATTGTCAAAATTCAATTATTCGTGTGATCTATGAGCTCAAATAATTGGACGATTCATCGGGAAAACTCAAGCATATATAAGCTAATTTTAAGAACTAAATGAAATAACAGTATCATGGGAAAATAACAGCTGCAAGGTTTAATACTACAGGGAAATGGAGACTATACATCCGCATAGTAAAGAGAAACAGGAATATATGAAACCCACCTCTCATCAGCCTGTCCAGCATTGTCAATCTTCTCCAATAATAATTCCTGCGAGAAATTGATCGGTGAAATTAAAAAAATTAGACATGATCCATAAAATTAGTAGGCTAATTCATAAAATTACCATGTCGTGCAGCTGACATGGTATGTATCAAATATCAATGCATAATATGAATAATTACATAGCCGTATGAACAGGTCAGATGGCATCCACCGTAATGGCAGACGGGCATTTATTGATATCAGCTTAACAAATTATCAACGTATTTCAATTAGTTCATTCTCATCCTAAATGACAAAGTGAATGATCTATACCTATAAATTTAGTGCAGTGAAAATTGCCGCCAAAAAAATGTGCCATATTAACCACAAAAAAAAAAAATGGTAAATGTTAACTCTCTGTTAGTAATAAATAATAATTTCATAGAAAAATGGGAGGCATAATATGTTGAAGGCATCAACTTCTGCCAGCAGCCCTCAGTAAATATGTCATGATTCTATCAAAAGAATCAGCATTTTCATGTAACACAATATCTTTCACAACTTTTGCCTACATTAACTGCGATATTGGCAAATTGCATTTTTATACATCAGTTGCCAACACCCTGCAATGGGTATAAAGGTACAGACATGTTCATTACCAAAACTAGAAGCACCCGACTAGTCAAAAATTCAAGTCAGCCACTGCAAGAATCAAAACAACTAAGCCAATCAGCTAATGCATTACAGTTAACAATCGATGTAGACACATCGTAGCAGAAATGAAAAATGCGAAAGAAAAAATTGAAGAAAGATGACTTATTACAATTTCCTAAGAACTACTACGAAACCCACCAACACCCTGAAGCTCCAAAACGAAATCAAGTGCATCATTGCTGGTTTCAGTAATTTAAGACGCATTGCAGAAATCAAAAGCATCGATTACGGAAAATAAGTTTTTTCTCCTATTAGCTGCACAACATTAATTCCATACAGTTTCCCTTGCAAATTCATCAACTTCAAGAAAGGAATATCACAAGTTCCCAGATACAACCAAAATAGACTCAAGAACGCTACATTTACTCATGAGAAAGTGGATAGTATACACAAAATATATCATGACAGCACCAATATGATTAAAAAACCTATCATCGGCTAGAAGAGAACACAATTAACAACAGGTATAGCATGGTACCTCATCAAGGTCCAACCCAGAAGCATCGCCATCACCAAATCTCTCTAGGAACAACACAAACAGCAATTATAAGGAAAAGAAAAAAGAAAAATCATTTGTTGCCCATCAATAACTGATATTTTTGGTTGTTGGTACTGCATTTAGGTAAATATAACAGGTGATCGAAAGCTTCAGAATCTTAACAGAAGAACGTTATGAAATAGGCAAAAATAATACTAACCATCCAGTCCAAATTTTGAAGTGGAATAACTGACACCCTCCATCGGATCCTGAAGGGTGATTTGCTCCCTTGAACTAATGTGATGATCCACATAATTACTGCAAATTAAGTGTGCATGTTAAACAGTGTGATGCAATGTCGGGCTCCTAAAAACATACAATATATGCAATCCAGTCCACTTATCCCTGAAAACCACAACACTAAGCCAACTCATTTAGTGAAAATTTAAAACTCCTCAATCATTTTACAATTCCACCAGGATGGATACCACTCTGTCTTTATCTCTGCTGTATATTAAATATTCTGGACCTTATATCATGTCAAGTTACATCCCAAGTTTGTCTAAGCAATAGATATAATTGGACAACTAATAGTGAACCAAAAATTCTCTTAATCAATTAAAACTTAAATTGTACTAACCAAAAGTACAAAATCCTAGAGAGAAATTAAAAGATAAATAAACAAACCCTTGCAAAATGTCATTATCTGGCAGCTCAAAGTCATCAAGATCAAACGTCTCCGGCAAGGTGATGGAGTGATATGGTGCCTTTGACTCATCTGGTGGTAGGTCCACAGCAGTGGAGCGGAAAGCTTGCTTGACTTTGAGCAAAGCCTCACTGCAATCATCAAAAAGGTAGTTCACCTTTCTATTATATATCCTCACCACACCAAGCAGAAGATGACTGGACAAGCGAAGTGCAATGGGAACATCAGGGAAAAGAATTGAATCTGCAAAAGACAAGCAGCTTATATCAAACAAGGTGATAGAAATACTCATCATGATGAAAATGACAAACGTCAAAGAAAACATATAACTTTCTTAAGCTTGCAGTATTTTTTTCCGCTAAAATTTAAATTTCAAATGTAATTCACGAGGGAACAACAAGTTTATCTCTTGTCCGGAATAGTGGAAACACTATCCAGTTATTGTAAGGACTGAAGTGGTTTCGCTAAGGTAAAGTTCATTGTTCTATATTAAGTTACATGGGCCTCATTCGATTTTATAAGTTACCAATGAACAAAGATCAACATACCAAGGTTGGTGCTTAAGGAAATACACAGCAAAAAGACCTCAAGGTTAATGAAAACTACTGAAAATATTGTTTTTAAAAATACATTTACGAGCTCTCGAATTAAATATAGACGTATGGAAACAAAAGTAGAAGAGCGATATCGAATTTTTATCACTGGAGTTCAACAGAAGTACACCACGGTCAATAGATGGCTCTTCTTTTTACAGATTGTGTACTCTCGCTTCCTAAGGGCGCATTAGTTACTAATATAGGTAGTTGCAACATGCCAAGTACTTCCTATGCTTCCAAGACAAGTAAAACATATCAGCATTTTCTTTCAATCTTTTCCCTTACACAACAGAGAAGACGATGAAATACACTACAATTTCGATAATATCTGTGCGTCGGTGTTACGAGATAGTGGGAAATAATTGTATGAAATGCCGGAAAGATTTCAGACAAATGCTAATTTTGATGTTTGGACGATAGAGACAACGACAGCCGCGGTAGAAACAAACTATTTAAGGAGTGAAAGGTAAGTGACAGTTTGTGTGGTAGGGGGCAAGGGAAAAGACCGAGATCACCACAGAGTGAAATGAAACTATTTTTTCAGTTTTAATAGTTTAAAGGAATAAATTAGGAAGTTATAAGTGAGTAGATCCCCCACATAAATTAATTTCTGAAATCTGCAAACAAGGCAATGGAATATTAAATCTAATAATATTAAATGTCCCATGATTTTATCACATCGACCCCAGCTGCACCAAGGAAGATATATAAGGCAGACTAACAGTACATTCTACAACACCGCTAATTTCCATCCGTATCTACTAACCTAGAATCATTCATACTCTCTCTGATCTTCTCTAACAACTGTTAAAGATGAATGAAACTCCAATAAACTATATGTTTTCAAAGCACACCAACAGTTGATATAGCATTCAATTCAATCACCACCCTCCCTCCCTCCCCACCCCCTACCTCATTATATGCACGAACTACAACACGAATAACAACTATTACATCGATGTTCCTTATCTCTTACTCCACCTACTCAAAGGCATATTCCCCTCACATATACCAAAGCATATTTAAGTGTCTTAAATGCACATATACTCGCATCAACCACGAGATTACATCAATCTCCAATGAATCAAACAACAGAAGAAAAAAACAAAAAAAAAAATCAAATCTCTACCTACTGAGACTCCAATGTCAGTATCAGCAACCTGATTCTTCCTCAGCTTGCGCTCTAAATGCGCTGCAATCCATATCGTCCCCAGCGGACCCTTTTTAGCCAATATAAATTGAGAATAAAACATCTCTCCTTACCCCCCACTCACAATCCCAACTTAAAAATTATTTCCTTTCCAAATTACCCTAGTATCTCACAAAAACCCTAACTTTTAAGTTAGAAAACTAATCAAAACCCGAGCTTTCGACTTCAATCGGGACCCACGTATAACACCAAACACAACAACCCACACCCAATTCCCATTCCAACACCAAGCTCCAACAACTAAAACCCTAGATTCTGCACACAACACTTAATTAACGTACTTTAACTCACACAAAACCCCTCAAATCATCAAAAATCATAACTTTCCCCAATTTATCAACTCAATTCACTGAATAAACCCTAAATTGAGCTCCAACTCCAGCTGAAATCGATTCGAACTCCGAATACAGTATACTAACAGCGCTTAACTTAAAGAGAAGTATATAGATACAGGTGATCTGTATTTATAGCTTGAGAAAAACTTGAAATTTTTCGTGTTCGGGTGCGTGAATTTTTTGGCTTTCCTTTTGAAAATTATTTTTGATTTATTATTTAGAAGAGTTGCAAAGGGAGCGTTTTTGTTGTCCGAAAGCAAGAGAAAGTCAACAATGTGGCGCGGGTGCACGGTCCAGATTGATTTTGATGTGACAACGGACGGTGGAGATTTGATGAGATATCTAAGTCATTGGTTGGACTTCTCTTGTAAGCTACTTGAACTGTGTGTCAGTGTGTGTATTATATGTCTTTGTTTTGTTAGTATAAAAATTAGTACAAATTTGTTCCAAAAAATAAATTAGTACAAATTTATGAATGCTTTCTTTCTGAAAATTAACAGACTTTTAAATGAGTTATTGGCCAATCATAATCTATAATGTTGGTGTTTGCAAAAAGCTCTGAAAATACTTAGATAAATTAAGGTCGATGGTGTTTGAAAAACCAGCTAAAAGCTAATTTTTTCATAAAAGAGTAATTGCAGGAAACAAAGTGATTTTGCTTAAATTTTTTTAATTGAATATAATATCCACACTTATAATATTACTAGTTTAATAAATTACTATATTTTATTTGAAGCATTATGACGTGATAATTTAATTCTAAAGGAGATTCGATTTTATGTACGAATAAATATATTTTTTTTAAAGTTGTCCGTGTAAAAATTTAATTTGATGAATTATAAAATAAATTGCATTCGACAATACAATATTGAAAATATCCTTTTCATTAAAGAAAACTTTTTAAATGATGGATCGATAATGTATTTTGGTTACTAAATAGTATGATGATGTTATTTGTTAAATAAAATGGAAGGATATAATTGTTTAACAGTACTTTCATTTGTTTAAAAATTATTACCACGAGCTAGGAGCATTTCCATCCATACTAATTTCAAGATCGTGAGGATTTTTAGCTTAAATTAAGTTTTTCGACATTATAAGTCAAAATTGCAAACACCCAAAACTGTTTAATTTAGAGAAACTTGTTCTTTACTTTATTTGAGAGTTTACAAACACCACCATTATATTATGATATAATTTGTTATACCACCCGACATATTAGGAACAAAATAATTTATATTTTTCTCTCTCACATTTGATTACGAGATAACACAATACCACCCTTATTCGTCAGAGTATTTCAATAACAAACAATCGAACAACTAATATGTCCCCCCGTTCATCAAAACTGATCATGCCCTACCAATATTTAACCATCGATCGTCGGCCATCAATTAAACACCGCTGCCTGGTGACCAGATTGTTACTCCCATGCACCCAAAAGTTTAGAAATAACATCACTCAAAAATTGATAATATGATAAAAATTTAAGTTATAGAACCATTTGATAATCAAACAAAATAATCATTAAGTACCGTCACCGCTTACCATAATTTGATTAGTAAATGTATCATGGGGCCGAAACCACTTGCACCGCACACTCCTCATACTTGATCTTAAACCTTTTTTTTCGAATGGCCAACTTCAGATTGATTTGTTTTGGGTAGTTAGAATTGGCGCTTGGAAATCGTGCATATAGAGTGAGAGAAGCTAAGATGCACTAAATATTATGGTTGAGTCTGTTATCTGCTCTCTCATTTTTTTCGATGAGTTCTAAAAAATGTGTGGACCGAGATAGGTACACGTTGTGTTAATTTAATGTTGATCCAACACTAAAGTACTCAATGTTGTTGTAACATTCTTGAAAGAGTAAATTGCACATCAGCTAAGTAAAAACATAGTGTATGAGTGTCGAGCCTCAAGGCAAAATAATCACTAAACACTTAATGACTGTATAAAACTCAAATGAGAATGTTTAAATGGAATGACTCCTCTCAACCTAACTATTTAGATCTATATCGATTATTGCTCGAACTAGTTAGACACAGTCTCAGTACAACAAGACTGAAAACACTCAACTCTCAATATTTATTCTCTCATAATTCTATGCTCTTGTCTCGTGTTTCTGCTTGATGTTCATCACCCTTCTTATAGATCTTCCACTATGTGGCTAGAAGTGTGATAGACACGACTTGGATTGTTCTTTGATTCTTTTGGATAGTCTTGATATCTTCTTCGAGATTATCTTCAGTCTGGAAGCTCACTTATCGGATATTGACATGCCTTTTCTTCATAGATCTTCCATACTGATCTAAACTTCTTTGGCTCGATCTCCTTTTCTTGATGCATAATCTTCTTGAAACCAATATCCTTTGTTATCCTGAAATACACTAAAGATAAACACAACTCGTGGAACTAAATAAATTCGTGAATAAAAGTAAAATAAATAATGTAATGTAAATCAAATTGTGCAGTGTTTGTGTGAGGCTCAATGTTAGGTCGACATTATTTGCCACAGTGTTGGAGTAACATTTTGATCTAACACGTGCACTTTCAAGCTTCCTCTTTTTGCGTTTATTCACTAAACCAATGAAGCATCTAATTTTAACATACATGTATTTCAGAGTATCAAGGTCTTGTGGACGTGACCTGTCTTTGTTGGACTGTTCACTAATATAGGGAATAGATCCATTTTCGATAACAGTCTCCATTCAACCATTTATTTTCTATTTGCAAATATCTTATGCAACTCAATTAATGTGGTCAAAGAATGAAACACACGTTAGTTTGTTAAAACAATGAACATGAATTTAAATGATAGAAGTAAACCAAACAAAGAAGTTATAACACAAAATATGTTTCACAAATGTCCATAATAAATTGCAAAATTCTCCTTAAAGCCAATTCACGTAGAAGTTTGTTGGACAATGTCAATGTGATCCACATTATTGGCATCTTAATCATCATTTTGTAACCAATCACTAGCCATTTAGTGATAGATAAAGTTGAGCAATAATACGCATGTCTATGAAGTTGCACATCAATGAAAAGATATGAGCTGATATGTACGGCTCATCTTTAAGGTAGCAAAACACTTCTTGATGATATTTCTCGCCCTAGCATGCTTCATACTAAAGCATTGTCAGTTATTTTAGGGTGCTCTATGACTATACTCTCACCTATTTTTGGATTATATTATGCTTAGCAAAATTCAAGAATTGGGACCATTCATGTATCATTTATCAACCAAATAATAGCATCGTAAAGTGAATAATGTACCATGCAACTTCTTAAGTTTGTTTATTATTTAAGTATTTGGTGGTACTTGTTGGTAAAGGGACGAGTTTTTGCATCTTGCAATACTCGTTCATCACCGCATCCCTTTCCCTGAGGATATAGTAGGACATAGTTGTAATATAGGTCACCTACCAGCAACACATTTATTACTATTTGTTTCTAACACATATTACACTTGCTTTGTCAACTAAAGCTAGTGTACTTCATATATGTTCCATCAGCACACCTAACCATGAAAGAGTACAACACTTCGAGTTATGTTAGTTTTTAATAATAATTTATACGAAGATATTGTATATATTGTGTGATTTCTAACCTTAAAACATTAATAGACTTGACTACCTTCTCTGTCGTCTTCAATAATGAACGGATTGGCATAAAAGACCAAATTGACAATTTAGTAGAGTAAACATTTCTCAATTAAAGTCCTTGATAACAATTTGCCTTAAACAAGTGTAGGCTATGCCTATTTTTTTTTTTTTTTTGGTATAGTGTGATAATACCGCGACAAACATTACTATTTGTTTGCTAAGATCGACATATTTGGATGCTCATAGACCCCCAAAGTCGTGTAGCAAATTGTATGACTTCCTAGAAGCTCTTTATCCATCATAAACTAGTCTTACAATTTTGTGTTGCCATGTTTGTTAATTTGTTTATTCCTATAAATGTTGCTCCATATTACTTAACAATTGATTTTTGTAAAGCAAACCAGCTACAAATGGCAACTCAATGGTTAAACTTGATCATGAAGTAGATATCTGATGTTTATGGTTGCTTGAGAGTTCCTAAATATTGGGTTATTCATATTCATAATGTTAGTGGTTGCATCTATTAGAGTAAGTGCATACAAATGTAACACCGTCTAACATGCATGTATATACTCACTAGTGTTATAATTTCCTAGAACATTCTTAGGATCGTGGACATATTTTATTGTTGCGTAAAAGGCGAAAACCTAGCATGTGTTGTCTCTAATTACCAAAAATCTCCTTGTGTTATTTTTATTGGCAAAAGCCCCGTGTGTAATTTAGTCAAAGGCAAAAAAGTCCACCGAACTCTATAGTGTGTTGCACACGCACATGAAATGCAAGTTGTGTAATATTTTTTGGAGTTAAATTACTATTTAGTACTTGATTCTAATTATTGAAACATATTTAAAAAAACATAAAAGAA
Source organism: Linaria vulgaris (assembly GCA_948329865.1). Lineage (NCBI taxonomy): Eukaryota > Viridiplantae > Streptophyta > Magnoliopsida > Lamiales > Plantaginaceae > Linaria > Linaria vulgaris. The sequence goes on from OX415253.1 coordinate 85,469,622, forward strand.
AAACAAAAACAATGAAGAACATGCACACTCACCCCACCTCCAACCCCTAGGTAGATTCAAATCCATCCATTTTATGAACAACTCTTAATAGATGTTTTCAAACGGCATAAATTTAAGTAAAAAGGATGAGAAAGTCACGTGGTCACCGATGATCTGATAAAGACGGTAAATCGTATTTGAGAAAGTCACAGAGGTTCGATGATACCACCGCTGCCAGAGTAGAATGACGATGAAGACATCATTTTCTTAAACTAATGACGAAGGAGACAACATTTTTTATTTTATTTAAACTTTATTTCGCTAATGTAAAGAACTTGATATAGGTAAGTAATAAGAAAATAAAATAATAAACAAACTAAATTTATGGAATACTTTAAAAGTAAACTAATAAAATTTTGGCTTTCAAGCAATGTCAAAAATAACATTCAACATGAAGTCAAAGCTAAAAGTGCCCGTGGGTGTGGTGCGCTAATAAAATAAAAACATAGGGGAAGGAAGTTGCTAATTAAAATAACACATGCAGGTTTTTGCTAATTAGAGATAACACGTGGTAGGTTTTTGTATTTTACTCTATAACATTTCGTTACCATCATTAGATTATAACGATTTGGGTTGTTCATTAATCTCAGCTACTTGTATATATCCCTTTCCTCTCACTTTTTCACACTCAATGAATCTTTTCAGCTCACTTGCGTTGCTTTTAGCATTTATTTGTCTCTTTCTCACTGTACCTCTCTCTCTTTAAGACTATTTGTCTTTTAGAGTCATGTTGATTATTCAATACATTGGGGCACGACTTAGCAACTTCGGATGAAAAAATGTCTAAATTCGTGGCACATATGCGACAAGACAAAACACGAGCATTTAATCCTTCTTCAAAACTAGGAATGCAATCTTCTAATCACAGTCACTTCTTTGACCTTGTAACACGTGTTCTTCAAAATTAGTCTATTTTCTCTCAATTATTTATCGATTCTAATACAGACGAGCCTTTTAGTATGACCATGTCCTCATTATCCAAATCAAACATGTCATAAACATTAACTGCAAGTCTAAATCTAGAAGTTGAGCTTCGTCGAGTGTTCTCATATTTTGGTTTCTGAAATTTCTTTAAAAGGAGAAATACTTCTTCAAGTTGGGACTTAATGTGACCAAGCATGCTTATAAAAAAAGATGTGTCAGAATATGTGTTCCTTAAATCCCGAGATTTAAAGAAATTCTTTCAATAAACTCGAGCATAGGGACTCAATCTGACTCTGGATTAGGAGCCGAGTGAAAGCCAATTAATAATGTCCACTCTGCAAGCTTTCAGTAAGGCAACTTGTCCATAAAGTAAGCATTCGCCGGTCGCAATCAGTCTTTCTATTTCTGGTAAAAGTCCAAGACTTAGAAAAATCTCCAATGGAAACGAAGTCGATAGTTGGCAATAAACTTGATCCCCACACCCCCCCCCCCCCAAAAAAAAAGAGTGACAATGTGTTAGTAGTTGAGTAAGTTGAGTGCCTTGGAAGTCTGTCGAGCTTGAAAACGAAATGCCACATAAGTAAAAGGGATTATCCAACAAAATAGTTTTCCCTTTTTTATTCCTCTAGTACTCGGTTTAGGTGTTCCATGTTATGGTCAATTTTCCTCCAGTAGTTATCTCGGCACTCATTCTGCAAATCAGTAATCATCATTTGCCTAAAAGGATAGATAATATGTTCTTTTAGAAAAAGAGATACGCATGATAGTGTTAAGTTTCACGAGCAAGTATATGTATATTAGTAATGTTTATCTATCCTGAAAAGGGTTCATATATTATTTTTTATCTAAAAAGTGTTCAAATTAAATAAAACCCACGTTTGGATGCCTCCTCTTACAATGTGTCAAACTTTTAATGTGTGTATTGATAAATAGATGGTGCATTAGTCACATGTTTAATTTGTAAATTGCAAGCTCTATAATTTTGTTAATCAACCCTTATCCAATGTTTGGTTCGTAATATTACTCAAAAAAGTAATGGAAATGGGCAAAATGAGCTCAAGATAATTAATTTTAGGGGATGAGATCTGATTAGTTATCCCAACATAAGTACAAAATGACTCACTTATCACGCGCTCCCGTTATTAATCAACATGCAATCCAAAAGTGAGATTAGACCTTATAAAACTATTTATCATAACTTTTAGCGAGAAGCAAACGCGCTAACAAAATTAATCTCGTATGTTTTGAGTATCTAAATGCTAAAGCTATATTAGTATTTCTAAAGCACGTCTTGAAATTGGTTATCAAGAAAGTTGAAATTGAAACTACAATTAAAATAGTTGATTAGAGTGGAATGCGGTTGTGCGGAGCATGAGTCGTTTCCAAAAAAATATAGATATATATATATACATATATATATATATATATACCATTATATAAAGAAAGTGGTATCAGACACAACAATACAACCAACTTTTAATTTTCAACAATGACCTTTTAATTTAAGTTACACCATAACATTATAAAGTAAATTTCTAAATTTAACCTTATAACTTAAGTTACATCACAATAACTACAATAACTACATTATTTACTCTATTTTTTAAAATTATCTTATAATATTATTCTATAATCTCATAATATGTCACAATTAGACTTTATATACACGATTCATTTTTATATGAGAGACAAATTTTATACATTTTAGTATGAAAAGAAAAAGGGAGCTGATAATTTTATAAGATAATTAGAGAAATTCCTAAATTTAGAGAAATTCTTGTATTGTTTACTATTTTACCCTTTCTAAATCTACTAAATATTTCATTTTTCCTTTCCCCCCTTAATTATCTCCTATTCTAATAACATAAATATTTTCATATACCATTGATATACTTCCAAGCATATAGATACGTGAGCAAAATCATGTAGTCCCCTAAATTCAGAAATTTATATTTATTCTTATAATGTTCGGGAAACTAAGATATTTATTTTTACCATTCGGATAGAGGCATGGCGTTCTTTTTTACTTTATTGTCACTTTTAATTTATCTAGAGATTTCTTAGCAAGTTCTTTTCACTATGCTGTTAGTTTCAGAATTACTTAATTTTAATTTTTGTTTGATAAATCTGGTGTTGTTTTATTTTTCTGTTTCCGTCATTAATTGCTACATAATCTTAAAAAATGCAGTCAATTTAACGTGCCAATAATCTTACAATGTTTGGTTGGTTTTAATTTTTGAAGTAAGTGGAATATATTTAGTTCATCTATAAGTAATTTCTTTCTGTTTCAAACACACACACACACACACACACACACACAATATATATATATATATATATTACGTGCTTATTAAATGACAATTATCCAATAAATTGAGTGGCAAACTATAAATTTCACACACTAGCTCACACTCAACAACACGCACAAACCATTGAGAACGATGATGAGGGGGAAATGCTGTCCGTCGATTTCGTCATCAAATCCAACCGAGCTGAATCAATTTCAGAGCATCAGTGGATTGCAACACCTCGCCGAAGCTCGCCGATTCAAGGTAACTAACTAACACTCAGCTCCGATTCAACGGATTAGACAGTGACCTAATTTCGGTTCATTGTTATTGGTATTGACAATTTATCACATATGCTTCCTGTTGGTTGATTTGCTGTACTGACATGACCTTAATTGTCAAAAGTTACATTGAAAGTCCTATTTGTTCTGTGACCTAGTGAGAAGTGAGATTTTTTTTTTTTAAAAAAAAGTAAGGGCTCAGATGATTAAGTACCATTACGTGGTAGGATTCCGGCAGTTGATGTCGGATGAGTTTGTTGCAAGAGATTCGATGCGTTTCTTACAAGTAACGAGTTAATGCTTCACGCCTGATGTTATTTTGACAGGCTTGGTTTTTGGATCAATTTGGAGTGCTGCATGATGGAAAACAGCCCTATCCGGGTGCCATCACCACATGTATGTTTTCATCTGTTACCTTTCACGTTTTGGTAAGCTTATCTGCTTCTTTCAGTGATTGTTTGTGTCAGTCAACATTTCTGTTAGGTTGTGCGGACTCTCAGTGGCTTTTTTCGTGTATGTTTTACTGAACAGTAGAGAAGCTGGCTACTTCTGGTGCAAAGATGGTGGTTATAAGTAATTCCTCAAGGCGTGCATCGACAACCATTGAGAAGTTGAGTAGCTTGGGGTTTGACCCGTCTCTGTTTCTGGGAGCCATTACCAGTGGAGAGTTGACGCATCAGTATCTTCTGAGGTTGAGTATAATATATGTTTTAAGTTCTGATATTATCCGTTCTGGTCAAAGTGTTGGGAATTCTATAAGTTGATTCCAATTAGCGTATCAGGTGAGGAAATCCATATTGATCTATAAATTTGTCTTTTTGTACTGACACAAGCGGATGTTACTGGGTCTGTTGTCATAGATGTGATGCCCATCTACTTCTGTTCTATTTTATATTTGGTCTTCCGCTGAGTCCAGTATTTGGTTGAATATTTAAATCGCTTTAAGTAAGCAACATCACTCACCAGTGAATAACTGCCTGGTTTAGCTCTTTGGCACCTGTTCTAAAGATTCCGTACTTCTTTGTCAATTATACTTAGTCTAGTACAAAAATGAACAAATTCAACTTGTTTTCTTTAAGGAATTTATTTCCGCTCTTAGTGTGCTATTCATCTCGTCTCTTTTGGCATAGAAGCTTGGTGTGGAACTGTGCTGTCATGTATTAATGGATGAATCTACCTAATACCTCGGTTTAATAATGAGCACGGTTGGTCAGAACATTTGCGGAAATGTCTCAGTTTTAATAATGAGCATGGTTGGTGAGAGAATAGTGTGCTGAAACTCATTATAGTTTTTTTTTGAACTATTGAATGTGTAAGTTTGAGATGACTTCATTCTCGTGCATTCATTGCTGTGCGAGGTGAAATGATAGTATGATCAACTTTTGTATATTTTCCAAGACTATTCTTATGTGAAATTATTTCTATTTCAGAAACTGATGCATTTGCCTGGTGCATATTTCCTTACGATAAGGTCCTATACTTAATATATCAAAGTCACGCTTACTTCAATACTAAACAAAACCTACACTATTCTATGTTGCCTAATTAGTAATTATTATTATTATTATTTTTATTTTATTTTTATTTTTTTTTGCGTTTACTGATGATTGCTGTATCTGTAAGTTATATGGTGTTTTGTAGTCAGTCCATCCCTGAAATTATAAACATGCAACGTTGAACATTGCAATGAATGACCCAAGATATGTATGTTTGATAGCCTGATTATCAAGCTCGAAGTAGTGATGTTTATCCAGTTGGTTGTCTATATTATTTTTCGACAAATGTGATGGCGACAAATATTCGCCTTAGCTACTATAAAAGATAAAATTTGAAGAAATTTCTTTCGCTCAATTTTTCTTGATTATGAGGATCCAAGTTATCTTCAGATTTCTGTTCCATTTCTTAGAAGCTTGATATCAATTTATTCTCATTTAGGTTACTTGATTTCATCTTTAAATATTACTGAATCATCTATGTCCGTGACAAAAATGGAAGGCTTGCAATTTGTAATGTATACATTATCATTTGTTGAAATCAGTATTTGATCTAACTGACCAGCATCATCTGACTTGTTTGGAACAGGAGAGATGATCCATGGTTTGCTGGGCTAGGAAGATCCTGCATTCACATGACGTGGAATGACCGAGGGGCTATATCTCTAGAGGTACGAGGATTTAGTATGAATCCAAGTGATTTGCTATATCTCTGAGGGTTTAGTATGAACCTAAGTGATTTCCTTGAGCATCTTCAGTTTGGTGCTTTCTATTAATATGAATGAACTTCGGAAAAATTCATCGTATAAGAAGTGCAGAAATTGTCAATATTACTTCAGGTCTCTCTGAACTTGTGTCTTAACCTAAATGATTTTTATGGAAGCATATATTTCCTGGGGCAATGATTCAATTTTGTCTTGCATTGTTAAAAACAATAAAACATGTATTTCAAACCTTATTGGGTACAAAATGCGGAAAACATTATGTAATTATAGGACTGTATGAACTTGAGGTTAAGATGAAAAAGATGGTTAAAAGGAGCCACAATTCAAAATGACTAACTACCCCAAGCTTTGATTAGCTAGAAGACCCTTAAATTCATTCAGGTACTTCTAATAGGTATTTGTGCAGTTCGAGCGTGTTTATGTAAATTACAACTGTCTGGAAACTAGAGATGAATTTTGATTGATAGTATTGATAATTCCCTGAGAATGACTTTGTCATAATCTCTCTCCCCTGATCCTAATTCCATTTTACTGATTGAGTTAGAAACTGTCTCATCTATAGGGCTTAAGTCTCCAAGTAGTGGATGATGTTGAAGAAGCTGAGTTTGTTCTAGCTCATGGTACTGAAGCTTTGGGACTTTCATCTGGTGCTGCACTCCCGAAAAGTCTTGAGGAGCTTGAGAAAGTGTTGGAGCAATGTGTAGCAAAAAAGATTCCTATGGTAGTTGCAAATCCAGATTTTGTTACTGTTGAGGCCAGAGCTCTGCGAGTAATGCCTGGTAAATCTTCTAACCACTGTCATGTCTCGTCAAAAAATCATGACAGATCATTATATTTGTTAACTGAGACCACATTTTCTGCAACCTCTTCATATTGAAGTCGTTTGACGCTGCTTGGTTTGATAGGAACTTTGGCAGCTACATATGAGAAGCTTGGTGGAGAAGTGAAGTGGATGGGCAAGCCTGGTGAGGTAACTTTACTGGGAGTCTGGTACATGAAAAATCTAGCATGTATGTCTCATGGATGGTTGCCATGGTTGTGTTTTTTATTATAGAAATACCCATTTATGTTCGGTTATGTTTATCTTGGGGCACAACTACTAAAAACCTGGTGTTCTTTCTCTTTCCTATGTTTCCACCAAACTGCGATCTGAATTGAAGTTTGCATGTTTAATGTGATGACGTGCCTATATGATATGAATATCTATTGATTTGTGGAGCGTACTATATAAATTGCAAACATATTTGGAGATTATTGGCCCTTTAGCAATTTATGGAGTCTTTTGGTTACTTTTCCCTGTCATTTGTAACTGCAGCATATATTTTTCTTAAGGTTCTATTTTCTCTACAATAAGACAAATATATATGTGTGTGTGTGTCACATGGCGTGACTAAATTTGGATGAGAGAACACCATCTTGCAATGAAACTGTTGCTGACTGGCTATTAGTTTAAGAAATTCAGATTGCCTTATGGTTGTTCTAATAAAAACCCACAATTTGAGATTGTTACACGGTTTGCAGATTATGTGGTTGCTTCTCTAGCACTTGGTCAAGTTTTGCCATAGCCATCACTAGTTATGCACGTCAATTTTTATCACTAATTTGATGATGTGTTTCCAATTACCAATAGATTATATATAAATCAGCCATGGACATGGTTGGCGTTGATGCTGCTGATTGTATCGCTGTTGGGGACTCTCTCCACCATGATATAAAAGGTGCAAATATAGCTGGAATTTCTTCAGCTTTCATAACTTGCGGGATTCATGCTTCTGAACTTGGGCTCGAAAAATTCGGAGAAGTTGCAGAGGAATCCGCCATCCATTCTCTTGCCACAAAATATGATGCATATCCGACATACGTGCTCCCCTCATTCGGATGGTGAACCGTGAACTCTATATCGGTAATGATTTTCATCTCCGATCTCTTGTTCTTTTCTATGATGTGTTTGTTTAGGAATTAGGCACACCGCCCTCTTTGCCCATGTATATCGTTCATTTTATTTTTGATGAATCTGCAGGTTCATGATGGAGGGCAAAATCATTTTAAGTTGGTGTAATTGAGATCATGATTGGCTGTAGGGGGGCAAGATAGCTCGTGCTGATCTCTATTTACAGACTCAGTTCTTCGAGATCGTTTGTTGTCGTTATGCCTTTTCTTAGGAGGGAACCACGGTACAAAACCGTTATCATTTTGTCACCTCCTTATTGAACTCGGTGGTCTTTCTACAACTGTAACCATTGTATGAGGTAACTGTAATATGCGATGACTTAAGCATTCAATGGTAGAACCTTCTTGGTTGCGCATTAGCAGCGTTACTCTGATGTGAAGTTACAGAGACTGCCAAATCCGACCGATAGTCGTAATTTTGATTAACCATTCTTCCCATTTAGATTCTTTTGAAGAGGTATGTGAAAGTAGGGGCAAAAAAAAAAAAAAAAACGACACTGGTGTGAATCGTACGCTTGTTATCGTGATTCGCATAGCAGCAGTTGTTGAACATTCCACTACGTGACCAGATTAAAATATAAAGTTTGGGTTTCAATGGAATGATAATAATAAATACTGTTAAGAGTTAAGACGGTGGGGCGGCAATTCCCCGTTAGTTAATAGGTGGGGATTAATGGAGAAGATAAACTCAATACTTTCCATCAACAGAAGAAAATGAGAATGATGAAGTAACTATTCTGTCTCATTATACAGCTCAGGTTCAACAATGGCAGAAAACAAACATTATACTTTCTTTGGCACACAAAAATCTGCAAAAGGTTTGCGTTTTCTTTCTGAAACTGAAGTCTCTGAGTCTGAGTACAGCAGAAGTGGGCATTTTCTGAGAATTAGTATAACCCAAGATCCATAAAGCTTAAACATTGAAATGTAGATTGGAAATTGCAGATGGAGTGCAGAAACTCAGTAAAGCTAATTCTATGATTAACCGGAGCCGCCACAAATTTTGGTTTATTGTCACAATTTCAATTGTATTTAGAGCAGTGTTGTTAAAGGCTTGGGGTGTAAGTGAGGCATTTTACATAACTAGAGGTGAGGCGTAGGGCATAAGCCCAATAAATGTTGAATTTTAATTTATTTTAAGCATAATATTTTAATACAAACATATAATAATACAAAAATATATGGAGTAAAACCAAAAAGTAAACTTGAGAGTTAAGCAAAAGAAGTGATCATATTCATATCATGCTTTTATATGATCACGCTATGGAAAAAAACTTAAAATAATAAGAGAAAAAATTGAAGAAAAAAGCAAATTACGTATATGACTTTTCAGATTCTGCCAAGAATCACAAATACAAATCCTTTTTCTTTTCTTTTTTTCCTTCTCTTTTGGGCCTACAATACTGTAAATGAGTCAATTTGATGTTTTATACTTATTTTGGGACAGGATAATTAAAAAACGAAGAGAAAAACGCAACATTTTGTGGACATTTACAATGATATGGGGCGCACGCCCCACAAAATAGAGCCCTAATACAGTACCAAGGGCGTTTTTAGGTCAAAATCGCCATAGGCGTGCCCGGACGCGTCTTTCACAACAGAGATTTAGAGTGACGGGTCTTTTTTTCATTTAAGTGTGAAAATTGGGAGCTAGCTACGGGTTGGGGGAATTTCGCACTCAAATTCTTTCAATCGTGCTTCACACTGTTGGTAGCTGTTTTTAAAAACAGTAAATCGGTTTAGACTGCCTCAAATCTCAATGGTCATTTATCAAATCTCAATGGTCATTTATCTGCCTCCATGGTCAAACTGCGAGCTATTTGTGATCACGAGATTGTAAAATCAACATTTTTTTTTAAATAAATCGCATAAAAGCAATAATTATGGCCTGGCACTCAAATTAATATAAACAATTGAACAAAACTTGCCACCAATATGAAATGCACTACCGTGAATGAAGCACTATTACATAAATAATATATCCAAAGTTGGTTCCCAGTAATACATGCTGGATTATTGATCAATAGTCAAGATACAAATAATCTTAGAATACAAACATTTTAACTTATTGCATTGTGTATGACAAAATATAAACACCATTTTCACACAATGATCCTGACGAGCACCCAAGGACACAGAATATAGACTTGCCATACTTGGATCCATACAATATATCAGATGCAACTTAACCTTTCCTCCTTCAAAAATCTCCCACTCAAATAAGTTTCGCAGGGACGAGGTAACTTACATGAAACAAAACTTAAGCTTGCAAAAAGCTTGCATATTTGGCACCCAGAAATAGCCTCTGGATGCAAAGCAATGCATTTTTAGTGACCTCCGCATTCTCATGGTTCATCAATTTCATTACCCGTTCCTTTGCTTTGAGGTCAGTCACAATGATGCGCCCTGCTGGATGGTACTGGATGAACTGTGAGAGATCATAGCACGCAACAGCAAGCGTCCTGGGATCAGAGGACGTGTCCAGAATAGTGAGCAGGACCCTTAGGATCTGCAATGCCGCATAGAAGCATCAGCTTGGGGCAAAATGGTAATACCATAACAGCCATCAAATTAGCTCATCATTACATCAGTAGATAGTACTTTAACTATGAAGTTTCGACAAATGGTCAGAACCAAAAATGGCCACTTAACATGGAAATATACCTGAAAATCATGTTCTTCAAAGATAGTAATGTTTTCCTTCCAGAAAATAGGGTCTTTATGCATAGGTGACCAATCAAGGTGTCCAAGGAGGACTTCCTGCTTATACTTCTCGAAAGAGCTGAGCCTCTTGATGTTATCTTTCAATCCTTGTTCGAGTTGATTCAGAGCTTCCAGCAGATCCTGCACGATAACTTAATCATTTACCTATCAAGGGTCATGAAGACACTAGGGGAGAACTTTCAAGAATAGAGGAGAACAGACGGCATCTGCTGCTGAAAGCCAAGGGAAAACCCCTGCTATCTCAGAGAGTATAGCAGATGCTAAAAAACAACGGGACGAGTTCAATTTCGTAATGAAAAAAGTTAAAACCCATCCTCAATAGTGGAAAAGAGCTTTTCACCTTCCATTCTACTATGTGACGGATTCACAAACCCCGCTTTTTCATGATATCCCACCCAGCCCCAATATTTTAAAAAAACGGACGGACAATACAAAAAGGATGCCATAAAAATAAGATATAAAGAACTACCAGCACTATAATCTAAGAACTGCAAATTGGCTCTGACAAAAGCACTACCAACCTAAATACATGCACAATAATGGTTATATGGATTTTTAGCCAAAAAAGAAATGAAAACTATGAAAATAGATAAAACCTTGCTGAAAGTATACAAAATAAGAGGGACATTTATTAGAATCACAAGGGTGGGGCCTTTTGTCTTTGCCTCCTTATCATAACACTTGTTGCTATTAGCTCTTATTATATCATCAAATGCTAAAATTACAAGCATATTTGTTCGGTCTAAATCAAAGGAATTACACCTATGGCAGCATTCATTCAGATACTATTTTGTCCACTTATTCTAGATATTATGTAATACAAACGTGCAAACATTATGTGTTTCATAATCATAGAAAACATCTCTCACCTCATCGCTCCACGCCTGAGCTTTCAAATTCTGAACAAGCTGTGGCAATCCCAGGTCTATCATGTGAGCAGCAAATGTCCCTTTGTGTAGCAGATTCCTGAGAGTCAAGGCAACTACTCTGACAACCTACAACAAGTTGAAAGGAAGGCATAAAAATAGTCAGTCGACTTAAACTTTTCTTCAAGGACGCTAATGTGTAAACTGGAGATACAATTGATCTAAAATATAATCAAGGATATGCTGACCGTCCTTGGAATTATAGCAACTATATGTCTGCCAAAAAATGTGAAAAGATATTAAGTTTTAACGGCGAAACTGATAACAAATGATAATTTCTAAGCCCATCATCTATCTGCAAAATGTGCCGCACACTTACTAGAGATTTTTGAAAAGTTTCTATTATCTAAGGTCAGAACAATTATCACAAATGAACCTTTAATACATGGTTGTAATTATATATTACATTGCTTTGACTTCAACAACAACAACAACAACCAAGCCTGTAATCCCAGTTATTGGGGTAGGCTATATGAACCATGAATGAATCACGTCGAGTCGTGAATTGCTTTGATTTCAACTTAATATAATTTTATGTTGAGATACTCACCTTTTCTTTGGTTGATCCCTTCACCACGTCAATCAACCGCTGCAAGGCTCTTGAAGTAGCCAAGTATTCCACTGCAGGTTCATAGAAAGACAGTAGCCACACACAAAGGCATGTTTCATAGAGGAGCTGCTCAGAATAAAATAAAATCAATATACTACAAATTAAAAATAATGACGATTTCAAATGATTTGCAGGCTAACAATCAGAGCGCAGTATATACCAACAAATTTGATAAGTTCTGATATGAAGAGGGATATTAGATTTTCCCGGAGCAATCTTGAATATTATTTACCTGGATCGATTGTTGAGTGGATGCTGGCGAGATAAGAGGAACAAGCAACTTCACTCCATCTGCTTGAACAAATGAGGATCGGACTACAGGCTCTTTCAGTAGAGTTGCAAGACAATTAATAGCCGTTGGGATGCCACGGCTGGGATGAGAGGGCGTCTTCAACTGTACAAATAGCCAGGTAAAGTTATTAATTTGGGTGGGATGGTAAAAAAACAAAAAAGTGAAAATCAGCTCTTCAACTAAATCTTAGATCCAATTCCATGATGAAAACCCTTATTAAGGACCACGCTATCTTAAGATTTTTCTCATTCAAAGTAAAACTTGAGCTGTTTAGCTTACAAGCAGATATTTCTAATACTTCATTCAACGAAGCTACCACTAATTACTCATGAATTTGACTATGTTGGAACCTTGGAGGAAGTACAACTGGAATCTCAGCTGGCTTAAAATGTATGTTGCTAGAATATAAATAACTAAATAATGCATGCTTGTAAAAATAAAAGCTATAAAATCTCAAAACATTGAAAATCTGAAGTTATATCTTATGGCTCATTTTCTTCCTTGTGGCCTGATTCATCTGTATATTCCAAATTATGCACTACAAAACAGTCATCTTTTTGTTATTCCAATGTAGGTAAATAATAGTAGTTGCTAGTCTTGCATAGAGTTAGAGCTTCTAAATTACATGCTGTCAGTCTTGCGTAAAGTTAAGATTCACGATAGAAAAAGGAATGATGAAGAAGCATTTTACATTGACTACACAATGTAGATGCAGCCAACTATCAATTTAGAAAAAGAAAAAACAATTGGTCAGTATGGTCGTAGTTTTTAATGAATTAGCTGTCAATATAAGAACAGCTTTCAATTTCTCGTCTCACAAGCAATTCATCAATTTCCTTAAAACTCCCAACATTAGAATTTAATTGAAGTCTTTGATATTTTATATGAATTAGATTTACAACTCCTTGTACACAGATAAATGTGAACGTACTCAAGTTTAATTATCAATGGCTGAGAACTGATACAGAACACTTTCTGTATAACAAATAAATGTGTTCTCACCCACAGAATATAACAAACAGAAAAGAGCAGAAACCTGTGTGCACAACCACTCAACAAGTCCTTTTAAAACATCATCAGTAGTGGTGATTTCTTTCTTCGAATCTGATGCTCCATTAGCAAAGGCACTACCGTGAGCTTTTGGTCGTCCACTGGAATTGATGAAAAAAGGTATGTTATGCAGAAGACAGTTGAGAAACATAACATGGAAGAGATTACGAGTTTCCACACCTTACAATCAAAGAAAGTATCTTACAACTTTTCTCTTGTATAAACCAGTTGCCTTTGAACAGCAATCTGCAAAAGTATGGGAGTTATTACTAATCTGACACACATTCTAAAGAAATGGAAGAATGTAGTTACAATATAATGTTGTATGATCACAACACAATCAAATAGTGCTCCCTAACAAATAAAATACTCAAACGAAAAAGCAGCTACAGCTATCAAGCTGCATCGCATTTGTTCAATATATGAGATTTGTAGAATCTCCATGTTCTTTTTTTTTTTGTTCTCCTTAATCTTGAGGCAATGAGCCGTGTTTTCTGAGGTCAGGGGCTTAAAGATATTTTGGTCTCGAGCTACAAATATAACAGGCTTTACAAGATAAAGAGGATGGGCCTTCTCTATGACATTGCGTTTATCTCAGACTAAGTAACAACAAAATTTAAATGGTGCTAATCGCATCACCGTGTCTCCCCCGTGCAAAGGCGGGTGATAGCCAAGTAAATGGAGCTCAACTAACATAACTCAGAAGATTGAAATGGAAAATAAAAGTTCAGATAAATCTAAGAAGCGGTAAATAGCCAGTGCAGAATGCTTGCCTTAGGAAAGGCTCGTACACATCCTCACTAGCGAGAGACGGATCATGAAACAATCTGACTCTTCCAGGATTTGCTGCCACAGAAACGAGAAAACCAATTACCAACTTGAGACAGCCAAGACCAGAAACACATAAATAGATAAATTAATTATACCTGTCAGCACTTCATCGATCAGGGCCAACACGTATTCCACAGTCTCTTCCTTAAATATGTCACGCAATATGCTCACGAAAACACGAACATAGGCCGGGCCATCCTGCAACAGTTTTCCCTTCCACAAGTCAACTCACACAATTTGTGATTCACAACCACTCACTTCTCTATTTTGATAACATCTAACACATTTTCGATACAAAATTGCAGATTAAAACAGGAAACGATCGGTCGACACAAAAGCGCATTACCTCATCCAGTAACTGAGACTTGTAATTCTCCGGCTTCTTATCGTAACGGCGTAAAAGCTGGAGCCCTGTCCCCGTGATCAGCTTCGATGTCATGTAAGATTCCCACGGAATATCCCTCAGCAGAACCTTAACACATTCAATTATCAGCAAATCGAATAATTCTCGTACAAAAACCTAACTATCACCGAATTGAATGTTACCGTTATCTGATCCATTGAGTACGCGTACCTGATCGGTGGTAATCTCGGCTTGATCCATGGGCATTGTGAGCGGCAGATCGGAATCTAGAGAGAGAAAGTGAGGTGAGAGAGAGAGAGAAGAGAGCGTGAGCAGCAGAAACCAATTCAATCATATACATACAGCACACGAGATAGATACAGTCATGGTAGTTATCTGTTTTTTTTTTATTCTTTATTATTATTATTATTACGTGGGTCGGGTCAGATATGGGGCTCAGATCCGTTTCGCTCGTGATTGATTTTTCTTTTTTCAACTTCAAATTTTTTGTTTTCTTCACAAAAATATATATATATATATATATGTTCAAAAAAAAATTCTTTCAGTTTTTTCTTTTATATGATGATTAAAATTCATCATTTTAAAAATATAATCTCTTTTCTTGTGTGGGGTGTGCCCAGTAAGTTGCAAAATAACGATACTTGTTCACTTAGCAATTTTAAATGTGGAACGTTGACAAGTTCTAAAGATCCTACCTATTACACGACTACTCTATTGAAATTGAGCTCGTGATAAAGTTCGAATGACCGGAACTAATAATTTTATGAATCTAAACGTCAAACCATCGAGTTTTAGCTTATGATGTTTTCTACATTCGAAATTTAAAATAAACTACATATTCATAGAGGTAGTAGACTGGTAGGAAATGCGATAATATTAGGCAATGCGATAAAATGAATGCTCTATTTAAACACACATTGTGATATTCGTTGCATTGTTCTTTTTCATAATCCCCAAGAATCACTCCCTGCCAGATTCGAGGGAACGCTCTTTGCGGATTTTGCTAATGTAAATGTAAGTATTGGAAATAAATTGTGTGATGAACCACACATAAATAAAAAAGGTGTCAAAAGGATTTCTACTGACTCTCTTCCTTTATAAGATCACCTACTATATTTACTCATATCCATACCCCTATCACTCATTCTTAAAGCTTACTATGCTCTAAGACTTTACAAAGAATACACATAAATAAAAAAATAATATTAACTATAAAGTAAGTTACAATATTCATAAAAAGCGAGCACCGTAAAAATTTCAATCCATCTTGACATTTTTTGCTTCAATCTTCATGAAAAAACGCACAATAATAAACAATTGGCTAAACCAATCAAAAACGTGGATCACTAGATCCACCAACTGAGACCTCATCGAAACACCTTACTACAAGGTTTAACTACACCAATCATATAAACATGAATCACCAAGTCCACCAACTGAGACGTAATCGAAACACCTTACGACGACAATTGGCTACACCAATCAAATAAACGTGGATTATCAAGACCACCAACGAAGACGAGAGATGGTACCCCAAAGGTCCAAACGTGCGCTTCTATACCATAAACTCGTTAATTCACAAGAAATAGCTCAAATATGTAATAAACTTAAACAATATGTTCGTACGAAATGATCCTTGCGATTCATGGTGGTTATCTGAGAATCTTATGGGAATCTAGCAACATTGCTTCAAATTGGACGTGATATGGAGTGTTCCAGATTTTCATTCCACAATAGCGTTGTTAGATTTTATTTTGAGGTATTTTTGTAGTTGTATGATAATATTATCATATTTATTTTAGTCTAAACAACTCTTTGTTTTACTATTAGTGTTATTCGTCAAGAAAAGCTTTCAAACATCATTGATTTATGTTAACTCATCTGAGTAATTTCATAGTTTTTATTCGAGGGACGCCTTGCCCAAATAGTCGGTAAACGCACTTATGCTAGAAGTAGAGCAAGATGACGTTTATCAATATTCTTTTGTAGAATACTTAATGAAATTTAAACTGTAATTTTCGTTTTGAGAGAGTATCTAAGGTAAAAAGTGTACTCTTCCTCTTTTTTTTTCCCCTTTAACCTGTTACAAAATGAAGTCTTTATAGTCCTCCGAGAATTACTCCCTGTGAATTGGGTGGCAAAATGTGGGTACTTAAATGTTGGTTCAACTGCTGAGAGATTGCCACCTAATTTATTTATTGCTGATGCTTTACATCCATTGCTGACACCTTGTTAATTTGGTGCTGATACATGATATTGACGATGACACCTGGTCTTTGCATGGCAGAAGTATCTCGAAGGATGACACTTGGTTATTGTTCTAGAAGCGTTTCTCTTGTTTGCCTTCAGACTAACTTCTTTGCCATCAGATTGATCGCTTCGGCCATCGGGTTACTCTGCCCGTAATGGTGCCATCGAGTAAGTTTGTTATTGTTGTGCCATCGGAATGTCTCTTCATCGGATCGTTAGGATATATCTTGATATATTATTATAGTAAGCACCCCTCGGGGCGGGGGGGGGGGGGGGGAACATGTTTATCATGTCAATTTACACTTATGATTGTTCACTCGCTAAATCATCGGCGATTATTAGGCATCGTAGAGTCATCCAAGACTGGTAGTGCCTTTAGCATCGGATGCTCTGTGAATGTGGTAATCCGTGTGCCATCGGAGATAAAGTTACCGATAAGCAACTCATCCTCCGATGATAAATGTTTTACTTGTTTCTCGATGGCCATATATCCCGATAGCCCTAAATTCCCTCCATGGGTTTACAATTTAATTTATGCGAATTTCACAACTACATACGAAAATGACTAAATACACATAAAAGTTTAAATGCTCCTTAAATTCTATCAACCAAATCAATAAAGTTTTCTATCAAAGTTCCCTAAATTGATGTATCCAAATCCTAAATCTTCATTTTGTTATTTTGAGTAATATAACAACAATAGCATTAACTGATTTTTTTTAAAAAATAATTGCGCGGCAGCTTT
Source organism: Linaria vulgaris (assembly GCA_948329865.1). Lineage (NCBI taxonomy): Eukaryota > Viridiplantae > Streptophyta > Magnoliopsida > Lamiales > Plantaginaceae > Linaria > Linaria vulgaris. Next base: position 85,487,114 of record OX415253.1, read on the forward strand.
ACTCAACGCTCTAAAAGCTAGGGTTCGAAAAAGTATTCATTAATGGATCCAACGAATGCGGGCCCTTCCACTCCGAAATGGAACCTCGATCGGCCGTTCCTCACCGGCAAATTCAACCACGAAGCAACAACCACTACCACACCTGCTGAGGACAAACCCATTGGTTGCTACCATACCGCAATCCAGGTCGAAATTGAGCTCACTTTTTTTTCAGTTATGTCGATACTAACCGTCACAAAAACCTAAGTCCGTGATGATACTTGCTGCAGGAGCTCATTCTCATCGACGATCTGCTGTCGGCTTTGGTTGGGATCGAAGGACGGTACATTTCGATTCGAAGGGTCCGCGGGAAGGATGATACTGTGGATTTCGACGTTGATGTGTCTATGGACCTCGCACTTCAGGTAAACTTATGTGAATGTTGCTTTTCAAAGTGTTTGTGGGTTGTGCAGTGTTAGGTGCGTGCATTGTGATCGCGAGATGGGTGAGGTCGATTTTGGGGTGTTTACGTTGTTTGGATGGTTGCAGGAATCTGCGAAACGGCTGTTTCCTTTATGTGAGAGCTACTTGTTGGTTAACCAGTTTGTGGAATCGCGGTCCCAGTTCAGGATGGGTCTTGTCAATCATGCTTTTGCAGCTTCACTCAGAGCGCTGCTTATTGTAGGTTCCCTGCTTGGTTTTTTCTCGGGTGTTTTTAGTTGCATACTCTATTGCCTTCTGGAATGGATTGCAAAAGTAAAAAGTTACAGTAGTTTGATTAGTAATTCTAGGTAGCATCTCATTGTTTATGTGTATATTGTACCGTCGAGTGGTCGTGCCGAAATGTTGTGGTAGAATGCCTTTTAGCTACAAGGTCCTGCTATAGCTAGGAAACTCAAGTTTCTTCAAAGACTGAGAGTAGTGATGCGCTTAGGTTTCGTAGACTAATGGTAGAATTTAGCTGTGGGGGATGAAGGATTTTGATTCCTATTAAAGAAGTATCACAGTTTATTTATGTACTTATGCTTCGAACAAAGAATTTAGTTTACTATCTACATTTGTTTGTCGAATTGAAACACGCAATTTTCATCCGCTTTCCTTATCATATTCTACTAGTAAGACATGTGGGGTGCAGCCTGTACACGGGTTATTACAAGATGATTACTAACATCATCCAAAAAATTCTGAATTTTAGGATTACCAAGCCATGGTGGCTCAACTTGAACATCAATTTCGATTGGGGAAGCTTTCTGTTCAAGGCTTATGGTTTTATTGTCAGGTTTCGCCGAAAAAACGTAATAACTTACTTTTGTTGTTGGCTTGTGCTATTAAGGAACTTATTCCATTTTATTTTGGGAATTTTATACAGCCAATGATAGGTTCAATGCAAGCCTTATCCATAGTGATAAAGAAGGCTGCAACCAACAATTTTGTTGGTTCTGCTGTCCTTAACCTCTTGCAGAGCCAGGTATAGCATTATATTTGTGACTTTTGAGCACCTTAAAAGTTCATGTGTTTATGAGTTACCTGTAAACTAATCATACTCTTGCAGGCGAAGGCCATGGCTGGTGACCACGTAGTGAGGTCTTTGTTAGAGAAGATGTCACATCATGCAAGCCAAGCATACCTTGGAATACTAGAGAGGTACTACCTTAGTTATCTGTTATACGAATAAGAGTTTTTAAACTAGTTCAACGATATCAGATGGGCTAGGTGTATAATAGATTAAATTAAAATTTCACCATCTGCAAACAAATTAAATATCTTCAGACATTATTTCTGAGAGAAGAGGACATTGTCATTGTGCACTGCTGAAGGAAACTATTGAATTGATGAATCAACTTAGAGGGTTAGCAAAGTTTTGATATGGATCCACTGTAGTGCTTAAAAACACCTCTTGTTAGTTGAACAAATTATATTGGTGATCCCTCTGACCACTTGAGTTAATGAATCTATTCTAAAATTTTTCTTTTAATTTAGGTTAATATTTCTTCTGTCATAACAGCAAAGTTTTGTGGTTGCAAAGTAAAAGTACAGTACTAACGGGGATGTGCCTTTGATCATAGAGTGAATGCTCTGTAATATGCCTATCTGCTTTAGAGGGTTATTATTCTCTTTCTCATCATGAATTTATATACTTAAATAACAATGATTGCGAGTGAAACATATTTTTATTGCAGGTGGGTATATGAGGGAGTGATTGATGACCCTTATGGTGAATTTTTTATTTCTGAGAATAAGTCTCTTCAGAAGGTATGGTCTCGTTCAGAAGTTAATACTCTAGACCAGAGCTATGGAAGCTGACCTTATCATGCTTCTGACAGGAAAGTCTAACACAAGATTATGATACAAAGTATTGGAAACACCGCTACAGCCTGAAAGATGACATCCCTAGTTTCCTTGCAAATGCTGCAGAAACAATTTTGAATCTCAGCACAACTGGAATCTCAGCAGGCTTAAAATGTATGTTGCTAGAATATAAATAACTAAATAATGAATGCTTGTAAAAATAAAAGCTATAAAATCTCAGAACATTGAAAATCTGAAGTTATATCTTATGGCTCATTTTCTTCCTTGTGGCCTGATTCATCTGTATATTCCAAATTATGCACTACAAAACAGTCATCTTTTTGTTATTCCAATGTAGGTAAATAATAGTAGTTGCTAGTCTTGCATAGAGTTAGAGCTTCTAAATTACATGCTGTCAGTCTTGCGTAAAGTTAAGATTCACGATAGAAAAAGGAAGAAGCATTTTACATTGACTACACAATGTAGATGCAGCCAACTATCAATTTAGAAAAAGAAAAAACAATTGGTCAGTATGCTCATAGTTTTTAATGAATTAGCTGTAGTATATAAGAACAGCTTTCAATTTCTCGTCTCACAAGCAATTCATCAATTTCCTTAAAACTCCAACCTTAGAATTTAATTGAAGTCTTTGATATTTTATATGAAATATTAGATTTACAACTCCTTGTACACAGATAAATGTGAACGTATTCAAGTTTAATTATCAATGGCCGAGAACTGATACAGAACACCTTCTGTATAACAGATAAATGTGTTCTCACCCACAGAATATAACAAACAGAAAAGAGCAGAAACCTGTGTGCACAACCACTCAACAAGTCCTTTTAAAACATCATCAGTAGTGGTGATTTCTTTCTTCGAATCTGATGCTCCATTAGCAAAGGCACTACCGTGAGCTTTTGGTCGTCCACTGGAATTGATGAAAAAAGGTATGTTATGCAGAAGACAGTTGAGAAACATAACATGGAAGAGATGAACGAGTTTCCACACCTTACAATCAAAGAAAGTATCTTACAACTTTTCTCTTGTATAAACCAGTTGCCTTTGAACAGCAATCTGCAAAAGCATGGGAGTTATTACTAATCTGACACACATTCTAAAGAAATGGAAGAATGTAGTTACAATATAATGTTGTATGATCACAACGCAATCAAATAGTGCTCCCTAACAAATAAAGTACTCAAACGAAAAAGCAGCTACATCTAAAGAGATTTGTAGAATCTCCATGTTCTTTTTTTTTTGGTTCTCCTTAATCTTGAGGCAATGAGCCGTGTTTTCTGTGGTCAGGGGCTTAAGGATATTTTGGTCTCGAGCTACAAACATAACAGGCTTTACAACACAAAGAGGATGGGCCTTCTCTATGACATTGAGTTTACCTCAGACTAAGTAACAACAAAATTTAAATGGTGCTAATCGCATCACCTTGTCTCCCCCGTGCAAAGGCGGGTGATAGCCAAGTAAATGGAGCTCAACTAACATAACTCACAAGATTGAAATGGAAAATAAAAGTCCAGATAAATCTAAGAAGCGGTAAATAACCAGTGCAGAATGCTTGCCTTAGGAAAGGCTCGTACACATCCTCACTAGCGAGAGACGGATCATGAAACAATCTGACTCTTCCAGGATTTGCTGCCACATAAACGAGAAAACTAATTACCAACTTGAGACAGCCAAGACCAGAAACACATAAATAGATAAATTAATTATACCTGTCAGCGCTTCATCAATCAGGGCCAACACGTATTCCACAGTCTCTTCCTTAAATATGTCACGCAATATGCTCACGAAAACACGAACATAGGCCGGGCCATCCTGCAACAGTTTTCCCTTCCACAAGTCAACTCACACAATTTGTGATTCACAACCACTCACTTCTCTATTTTGATAACATCTAACACATTTTCGATACAAAATTGCAGATTAAAACAGGAAACGATCGGTCGACACAAAAGCGCATTACCTCATCCAGTAACTGAGACTTGTAATTCTCCGGCTTCTTATCGTAACGGCGTAAAAGCTGGAGCCCTGTCCCCGTGATCAGCTTCGATGTCATGTAAGATTCCCACGGAATATCCCTCAGCAGAACCTTAACACATTCAATTATCAGCAAATCGAATAATTCTCGTACAAAAACCTAACTATCACCGAATTGAGTGTTACCGTTATCTGATCCATTGAGTACGCGTACCTGATCGGTGGTAATCTCGGCTTGATCCATGGGCATTGTGAGCGGCAGATCGGAATCTAGAGAGAGAAAGTGAGGTGAGAGAAGAGAGCGTGAGCAGCAGAAACCAATTCAATCATATATAATACATACAGCACACGAGATAGATACAGTCATGGTAGTTATCTGTATTTTTTATAATTCTTTATTATTATTATTATTATTATTATTACGTGGGTCGGGTCAGAGATGGGGCTCATAATCCGTTTCGCTCGTGATTGATTTCTTTTTTCAACTTCAACTTTTTTGATTTCTTCACAATATATATATATATATATATATATATATATATTTTCTTTCAGTTTTTTCTTTTATATGATGATTAAAATTCATCATTTTAAAAATAGAATCTCTTTTCTTGTGTGGGGTGTGCCCAGTAAGTTGCAAAATGACAATACTTGTTCACTTAGCAATTTGATAAGTTCTAAAGATCCTACCTATTACAGGACTACTTTATTGAAATTTAGCTCGTGATAAAGTTCGAATGATCGGAACGAATAATTTTATGAATCTGAACATCTTGCGTCAATATTCAAACCATCGAGTTTTAGCTTATAATGTTTTCTACATTCGAAATTTAAAATAAACTACATATTCATAGAGGTAGTAGACTAGTAGGCAATGCAATAATATTAGGCAATGCGATAAAATAAATGCTCTATTTAAACACACATTGTGATATTTGTTGCATTGTTCTTTTTCATAATCCCAAGAATCACTCCCTGCCAGAGTCGAGGGAACACTCTTTGCGGATTTTGCTAATGTAAATGTAAGTATTGAGAATAGATTGTGTGATGAACCACACATAAATAAAAAAGGAGTCAAAAGGATTATATCCCTATCACTCATTCTTAGAGCTTACTATGCTCTAAGCCTTTACAAAGAATACACATAAATAAAAAAATAATATTAACTATAAAGTAAGTTACAATATTCATAAAAAGCGAGCACCGTAAAAATTTCAATCCATCTTGACATTTTTTGCTTCAATCTTCATGAAAAAACGCACAATAATAAACAATTGGCTAAACCAATAAAAAACGTGGATCACTAGATCCACCAACTCAGACCTCATCGAAACACCTTACTACAAGGTTTAACTACACCAATCATATAAACATGAATCACCAAGTCCACCAACTGAGACGTAATCGAAACACCTTACGACGACAATTGGCTACACCAATCAAATAAACGTGGATTATCAAGACCACCAACGAAGACGAGAGATGGTACCCCAAAGGTCCAAACGTGCGCTTCTATACCATAAACTCGTTAATTCACAAGAAATAGCTCAAATATGTAATAAACTTAAACAATATGTTCGTACGAAACGATCCTTGCGATTCATGGTGGTTATCTAAGAATCTTATGGGAATCTAGCAACATTGCTTCAAATTGGAGGTGATATGGAGTGTTCCAGTTTTTCATTCCATAATAGCGTTGTTAGATTTTATTTTGAAGGTATTTTTGTAGTTGTATGATAATATTCTCATATTTATTTCAGTCCAAACAACTATTTGTTTTACTACTAGTGCTATGCGTCAAGAAGAGCTTTCAAACATCATTGATTTACTTTATGCGAGTTCCACAACGACATACGAAAATGACTAAATACACATAAAAGTTTAAATGCTCCTTAAATTCTATCAACCAAATCAATAAAGTTTTCTATCAAAGTTCCCTAAATTGATGTATCCAAATCCTAAATCTTCATTTTGTTATTTTGAGTAATATAACAACAATAGCATTAACTGAATTTTTTTAAAAAATAATTGCGCGGCAGCTTTACTCAACGCTCTAAAAGCTAGGGTTCGAAAAAGTATTCATTAATGGATCCAACGAATGCGGGCCCTTCCACTCCGAAATGGAACCTCGATCGGCCGTTCCTCACCGGCAAATTCAACCACGAAGCAACAACCACTACCACACCTGCTGAGGACAAACCCATTGGTTGCTACCATACCGCAATCCAGGTCGAAATTGAGCTCACTTTTTTTTCAGTTATGTCGATACTAACCGTCACAAAAACCTAAGTCCGTGATGATACTTGCTGCAGGAGCTCATTCTCATCGACGATCTGCTGTCGGCTTTGGTTGGGATCGAAGGACGGTACATTTCGATTCGAAGGGTCCGCGGGAAGGATGATACTGTGGATTTCGACGTTGATGCGTCTATGGACCTCGCACTTCAGGTAAACTTATGTGAATGTTGCTTTTCAAAGTGTTTGTGGGTTGTGCAGTGTTAGGTGCGTGCATTGTGATCGCGAGATGGGTGAGGTCGATTTTGGGGTGTTTACGTTGTTTGGATGGTTGCAGGAATCTGCGAAACGGCTGTTTCCTTTATGTGAGAGCTACTTGTTGGTTAACCAGTTTGTGGAATCGCGGTCCCAGTTCAGGATGGGTCTTGTCAATCATGCTTTTGCAGCTTCACTCAGAGCGCTGCTTATTGTAGGTTCCCTGCTTGGTTTTTTCTCGGGTGTTTTTAGTTGCATACTCTATTGCCTTCTGGAATGGATTGCAAAAGTAAAAAGTTACAGTAGTTTGATTAGTAATTCTAGGTAGCATCTCATTGTTTATGTGTATATTGTACCGTCGAGTGGTCATGCCGAAATGTTGTGGTAGAATGCCTTTTAGCTACAAGATCCTGCTATAGCTAGGAAACTCAAGTTTCTTCAAAGACTGAGAGTAGTGATGCGCTTAGGTTTCGTAGACTAATGGTAGAATTTAGCTGTGGGGGATGAAGGATTTTGATTCCTATTAAAGAAGTATCACAGTTTATTTATGTACTTATGCTTCGAACAAAGAATTTAGTTTACTATCTACATTTGTTTGTCGAATTGAAACACGCAATTTTCATCCGCTTTCCTTATCATATTCTACTAGTAAGACATGTGGGGTGCAGCCTGTACACGGGTTATTACAAGATGATTACTAACATCATCCAAAAAATTCTGAATTTTAGGATTACCAAGCCATGGTGGCTCAACTTGAACATCAATTTCGATTGGGGAAGCTTTCTGTTCAAGGCTTATGGTTTTATTGTCAGGTTTCGCCGAAAAAACGTAATAACTTACTTTTGTTGTTGGCTTGTGCTATTAAGGAACTTATTCCATTTTGTTTTGGGAATTTTATACAGCCAATGATAGGTTCAATGCAAGCCTTATCCATAGTGATAAAGAAGGCTGCAACCAACAATTTTGTTGGTTCTGCTGTCCTTAACCTCTTGCAGAGCCAGGTATAGCATTATATTTGTGACTTTTGAGCACCTTAAAAGTTCATGTGTTTATGAGTTACCTGTAAACTAATCATACTCTTGCAGGCGAAGGCCATGGCTGGTGACCACGTAGTGAGGTCTTTGTTAGAGAAGATGTCACATCATGCAAGCCAAGCATACCTTGGAATACTAGAGAGGTACTACCTTAGTTATCTGTTATACGAATAAGAGTTTTTAAACTAGTTCAACGATATCAGATGGGCTAGGTGTATAATAGATTAAATTAAAATTTCACCATCTGCAAACAAATTAAATATCTTCAGACATTATTTCTGAGAGAAGAGGACATTGTCATTGTGCACTGCTGAAGGAAACTATTGAATTGATGAATCAACTTAGAGGGTTAGCAAAGTTTTGATATGGATCCACTGTAGTGCTTAAAAACACCTCTTGTTAGTTGAACAAATTATATTGGTGATCCCTCTGACCACTTGAGTTAATGAATCTATTCTAAAATTTTTCTTTTAATTTAGGTTAATATTTCTTCTGTCATAACAGCAAAGTTTTGTGGTTGCAAAGTAAAAGTACAGTACTAACGGGGATGTGCCTTTGATCATAGAGTGAATGCTCTGTAATATGCCTATCTGCTTTAGAGGGTTATTATTCTCTTTCTCATCATGAATTTATATACTTAAATAACAATGATTGCGAGTGAAACATATTTTTATTGCAGGTGGGTATATGAGGGAGTGATTGATGACCCTTATGGTGAATTTTTTATTTCTGAGAATAAGTCTCTTCAGAAGGTATGGTCTCGTTCAGAAGTTAATACTCTAGACCAGAGCTATGGAAGCTGACCTTATCATGCTTCTGACAGGAAAGTCTAACACAAGATTATGATACAAAGTATTGGAAACACCGCTACAGCCTGAAAGATGACATCCCTAGTTTCCTTGCAAATGCTGCAGAAACAATTTTGACAACGGGAAAATATTTAAATGTGATGAGAGAATGTGGGCATAATATTCAGGTTTATCTCACAAGCCTGTTATACTCTCATTATTCTTTTGGCTGAAATATTCCAGTATAACGCCCTTGATCAGATTGCTTTTAGTAGGTTCCTGTGGCAGAAAATACAAAGTTGACGACTGTTGGTTCAAATCACCGGTATCTTGAGTGCATCAAATCCGCTTATGATTTTGCTAGTGGTGAATTATTGAATCTCATTAAAGAAAAGGTTTGGTTTGAATATGTTGTTTCTGTTTTCTCTTGATTTCTTTTTCTTTATTTGTGTAATTCCTTGTCTAATGAATTTTGGTTATGTTGTTGACAGTATGACTTAATGGGTAAACTGAGGTCGATCAAGCACTATCTTCTTCTGGATCAGGTATGTCTAGTTTCATGTTTTGAGTTAGATAGGTTAAGTCACATGTCGTTGTGAGCTTTTTGATAGTTGAGCCACTAGAGAACTTGGCAAGTCTTTTTCTTATTAACGTTACAACTGACACGTCAAACATGGTCAGACCTAAAGCATTTTTTGAGTCAACTTTTCATCTATGGTTCAGTGAGGCTACCGGGTAAGAGGTTGTATTGGTGATTGCAGACTGCACCTCATAATCATGTTCCTATCTTCAGGAGTGCATGGCTTGCATTCATTTGATACCAAATCCGTCCTTTTTCAACGAGTTTTACCTTTGTTTTCTTGTCTTGTTATTTAGTACTTGTTTAATAAACATTGCAGGGTGATTTTTTGGTCCACTTCATGGATATAGCTCGGGAAGAACTCTTGAAAAAACCAGATGAGATTTCTGTTGAGAAGTTACAGGTGTGTCAGAAAAATATATTACATTGAAGGGGATATTGTGCTTCTGTTTTTACCCACCTGTCTCTCTTTGCCCTCTATATCTTAGAATTGACAAACGAAATTGTATAACCTGAAATTTGTTGATGTACGTGTTTTCGATGTTTTACTAGTCTCTTCTGGACCTGGCATTACGATCCACAGCAGCCGTCGCAGATCCTTGTCATGAAGATCTAACATGTTGCGTGGTTAGTGCCAAAATCTTATATAATTATACCCGTTTTACCTGAGGTGGTACTTACTCACAAACTTTACCATCTTGTTCCAGGAAAGAAACACTCTGCTGAAAAGGTTGAGTACACTTAAAGATCTTCAAATCAGCCAGACTGTTACCAGCAGTAGTCTAGAAGAACATGTTAACATAACAGGCTTGGAAACATTTTCATTGAATTTCAAGGTCTCCTTTTTTGTGGCAACTTGGTCTTTATTTCCATTTCCTCTCTCCTAGAGTTCCTCTATCGTATCTATGCTTTGGTAATATATGGTATATATTTATCGTAACCTCTATCAATGTGTTGCATCTTTGTCATAAAATTAATATTTGTTTGCCATCATTTGTGCTGAAGTCACTGGCAAATCAATGAAATATGATGTACATTATGACTTTGATAAATTATATTCAGTTAGTCAGTAGATGCTGGTGAAAGTTATTAGGGACGATAACCCGTTGTCTCTCATCTCCATAGCATAAGCTTTTAGATGAAGTGGTAACTCAATATGATATATGGTGATATATTCAGTCCAAGATGGTGTGTTTTTCTAGTTGCCATCTATTTATTTCAATTTTCATGCTTTTAAGGTTTGGAAAATATATTATGGTATGCTCCTAAGGGGACTAGTTAATCTCACCTCCTAGTTTAAGCTTTTGGATGATGTGGCTATTTGATGGGGGTAATGAACTTTTGATCGACCGAAGTGGTCCATCTGCTGAAATATGCAGTTTGTCCTTTGCATTAAAAAGAGACCATAAAATTCATAATTTAGATCTGAAACTTCAAGTTTCTTTCAGACTATGCAAGTTGAGATCAATAGCAATTTTGATTCATCCAGTGGTTTAGTTATTGATGATATATTATAGTAAGCCAATTCAACTGTTTTTGTAAAACGCTTCGTTTGTATTTCAGGTCCGATGGCCATTATCACTCGTGATATCAAGAAAAGCATTAACAAAATACCAGCTGATATTTCAGTTTCTTTTTCGTTGCAAGCATGTGAATCGGCAACTTTGTGCAGCATGGCAGTTACATCAGGTACAAGGCTGGAAGTCTCTTAGCTGCTATAGCTAGTTTACTGATTTTCCTGCTGATGTGTATTTCAGGGTCTCCGCAGACTTGATATGCAAGGGATAGCAATTTCAGTCTCATCGTTGCTGTGTCGTAATATGCTTAAATTTATCAACAGCCTTCTTCATTATTTGACTTTTGAGGTAGGTTACAAATCTCGTGCTGTCAGCTGATATTTAACTTTCTTCTGCAATCAATAATGTGCTATTACCTAGCAATTACCTGTTACTATTATGATTTTATTTAATCTCAACAAACAATTTAGTAACTACATTGTTTTTATATTTGTATGTACCTTTTTCCTTATCCGGATAAAACTGTGGCGCAAAAGCCATCTTAGGTTTCATGGTCATATTTGCTTTCAGGTTATTGAGCCGAATTGGCATGTGATGCATAATAGACTTCAAAGTGCAAAGAGCATTGATGAGGTAAACAATAGGCTATTCATCATTACCTCTTGTGAACTGCTTAATATCTCAATTGAATGGAAGCTAGAAAAGTGATGGACCTTTTTTCTAGTTGCTTATGGATTTTGTCCTAATAGTGATGTATTTTCATTTCTAACAATTGGATGCAGGTTATACAATACCATGACTTTTTTCTGGAGAAGTGTTTGAGGGAGTGTTTGCTCCTTTCGCCTGTTCTTCTCAAGGTTTGTTTCATGTCTCATTACTGGCATGCACTCTGAGACAAATTATCACATTAAGCTTGATGCGTAGTGACTGTCATTTTGGTTATAGCAGCGCAAAATGTTCAAATTTCCGCGCAAACATTTTTTCGAGTTTTCATGTATGGGTCATGAGAGATATTTTAAGGTTCAAGGATGCTAGACTGGAAGTAGTAGTCTGCAACTTATCAAAAAAAAAAAGTAGTAGTCTGCATTTGTTTCTTGTATTTGCACAAGCAACTTCCCGAGGTAAAGATAGCTGTTTATCAAATAGTTTTGTTTGTTTTGACCATCTTATAACAAGTGTTCCTTGAATTACAACTCAACAGTATCGTTTGGTGACTATTCATAGACAATGACCTTGTTTCTGCAGAAGCTGGAGAAAATGAAACTGATATGCCTTCAGTATGCAGCGGCTGCTCAATGGCTGGTTACTTATTCAGTCGACCCTCCAAAGACTGGCGATCCACATATAAATAAGTACTCGCAGTTGAAACTAAGGACCCGTTCTCAAGCTAAGAAAGTAGCACCTGAAAATGCAACGGTTATTGAGTCTATATTGTACGTTCAAACTGTTTCCATCCAAACATCTTCTTCCTTTTTTGTGTCCCAGTATGTGAATTTTTGCTGAGATGCCATGATAATGTGCAGGAAATTTGAGAGGGAATTTACCAGTGAGCTTCAAAGTCTAGGACCAATACTGAGCAGCAGCTCCCGTGCAGAGCCATACTTAACTCATCTTGCTCAGTGGCTACTAGGCGTTGGAAGAGACTAAGAAGTCACAGCTTATGGCATTTGTATATATCACTGTATTTGTATTGCTTGTGAGAGGATTGCTCTGTTGAACCGTACAAGTGGAAGAGCTCTTTAGGTGAAGTATATTTTTTATTTCCTTTTGTACAATGCATGGTTTGTTACAGATGGAGTGAAAGAGCTGTTTGCTGAACAATTTTATTATTTTTGTCCAGAACTGAAGTTATGAGAAAAGACAAAGCTATTGCTGTATATTCTTTTCACAAGCACAGCAATGCACAGCGCTTTTACGAGATTCTTACATAGTTCGGAAACTTACTTGCATATTTCTTTTGACACCAATGGTCGTGAAAAAGGACTTAATTAAAAATGATAATGATACCCTTTAGTGTAAGTAAAACTAAATTAAAAACCAAAACTACAACAATATTCAAGGCCACATATACGCCTATGGGTCTGCATTATAACGTCAATATAATGTGTTACAAAAACCTCATAAAATTGGTAAGTGAACTTTTGCTTAAAGGTGAGAAGTATTGTCCAAGCTGCTTTGAGGTTTTATATAATTTGTTCAGAGAAATTTAAAATAAAAGTCGAGAATTTAATTATTAGCAACACTTCGGAGCAAACAAAATACTATAACAAAATCAAGTCAAAACATGTCGCAAGTGCATCAACATTTAGTTACATAAGATATAAGCAGTGGCTACTTTGTACATAAATGATGAATATGAAACGAAATTTAATTCTAAGCATTTAATCCCATCAGCATTGGACTAAAGTCATATTCTTCTTATTCAATATTTCGTTCTTGAAACTGCCTGCCATTTATGACGCATTACATTCTTTTAAGTTACATCTAAACTCTTAATAAATACAAGTCTCTTCTTACTACTATAAAATGATCTCAATGCTTCTAATATTTGACACAAGAAACCAAAAGTCTTTTACGTGCAATACCTAGAACAAAACATAAAAGGCATTATGGGTAGAACCAGAACTAAGATCAACGCTTACATTTTGATTCTGATGGTGCTTGCCCTGGTCATGGCAAGTAACGCAGCACGCCGCCTCCTAGAAGATGGTATGATGGAGGTATATCTGGATCAGGATTCGGACTTTAATCCAGAGTCCTTGGAAGATTACCTTGAGATTGGCGATATAGACTTAGGCCCACAGCCTTCGGAGGACTTTTTTCCGGATTCGAGTTCAATGCCATTTGAGGACTACTACGGCGATGTAAACGTAAGTCCACAGCCATCACAAGATTATTTTCCAGACTTCAGCCCCCAGCAATCGGAGGATTACTTGGAGGCCCTAGGCGAAGAATACTAGCGCCAAGAACTGCCACTTGACTTGCTTGCACCTTAAAGTACTTAGTGATCATAAGTCCAGTGGGTAATGGTTGAGATATGATTCTTCTCTAAATCGAGTCTACATAAAAAAAAAAAAAAAGCAGGGTCAAAGTTTTTCTTTATCATAATTGTAGTAGATTTTGAATACAGGGTATGTATGTGAATCAACAGCGACATGTCTTGTTAAATAATTTGCAGATAGTTGATTGTCAATCTGGGGAACATTATCATTTATTTCTCTTAGTAGGCAAATTTGGAATTTGATAAGCACACTTCTGGTTCATTAAGTTTTACTAATCAAATCAATATGCATATATGTATTTATATATATAGATCCACACATACATATGTGTAAAAATACTATGGTCAAATCGGAGATTATATCAGGTTTAAAAATAGCAGGCACTAAATCACAGGGCGAACATAGAAATATGAATGAAACATGACTCTTGCACACTTCATGTTAATGCCTATTACCAATTCGATAGCATAGCATTCATTAATCCAAACACAAGTTTTTGATAATAAAATGAAGTACCTCAATAGATACAAGAAATGTCGAAGATCTTCAGGCGGGGTTATCTGTTTTAGCGTGGAAAATTGAAGCTTTCTGGTATCTTAGTTTCTCAATCTCCTTCTCCAGAAAATCAAGAGTCGTGTCAGTCACATGGTTCGGCGCACATCCAGCATCCAACATCATCCTTAAGAACTTGTACGCATCCTTTAGTCGACCTGCCTTACTGTGCACTTCAATGAGGGTATTGTAAGTGACAACATCTGGATTTATCCCACTCGCCTTCATCTGTTCAAATAGCTTGTTTGCCTCATCAAGTCGACCAGCCTTCCCAAGGGCATTGATCAAGGTATTGTACATCACAATGTCAAGATAACCACCTTCTTTCATTAGATTTTCAAGAACAGCATTGGCAAGATCTGCCCTTCCCATCTTTCCGAAGCCTTGAATTATCACGTTGTATGTTGCTATATCTGCTGGATAAACTGTCTCGCCCATAGTCTGCAGAACTCCCCAAGCCTCCTTGAAGTACCCCTTCTTGACAAATGCACTCATAATGGAATTGTAAGTGTAACTGACAGGGTCGACTCCCATGTCGGTGAAAATCTCGAATAACTTACAAGCCAAACTCAGTTTTCCTTTGGCCAAAAATATAGATAGATAGGTATTCACCATATCAATATCGAAAGTATCTTCACCTTTAGCCATAACTCGAACCCCTCTAGAAAGTGAGAGTGATTGCGAAGAATGACTACCCGAGGCGAACTGTTTTGCTAGAAGATCCATGTATGGAGAAGATGACCACTCATCTGTTTCATCAGATAGTTGCTTGACATCTTCTTCACCGGGACTATCACTCTTCATATTCATGATTTTTAAAATCTCAGAAAGATCACTTATGGATGGAAACATGGGTGTTAAGTCTCTCCTTTTGCTATGATGATCTTTCATTGAACTCTCCATTGTCGATTTCCACTTAAGAAGAGCCGGAACCAGATTCCCGTCTCTAATGTGCTTCATGAGTCGCTCTGTCGAACCCCACTGACCCCGCCTATAAAACACAATCAATAATGAAGTAACAGTAACCAAGTCAAC
Organism: Linaria vulgaris; assembly: GCA_948329865.1. Classification (NCBI taxonomy): domain Eukaryota; kingdom Viridiplantae; phylum Streptophyta; class Magnoliopsida; order Lamiales; family Plantaginaceae; genus Linaria; species Linaria vulgaris. The sequence continues at coordinate 85,502,371 of OX415253.1, forward strand.
TACAAAACCTCGGGCCTCCATCTCTTCTACCAACTGCAATGCTTCTTCGAGCTGATTCTCTCGGCAAAGCTGCAAGATAACAATGCTGTAAGTGACCCCATCGACAAAATCATTACTTTTTTTCTTCAAGTCACAAAACATAGTATACGCAGCTTCTGCCCTTCCATTCTTATACAATCCATCGATCAATATGTTATATGTCCAGCATGAAGCCCTGACACTACCATCATCAGCCATTTTCTCAAACAGATTGCAAGCTTCTGTTAGCTTCCTTGACTTGAGCAAACCGTCGAGGAGGGAGTTATAAACAAGGGTATTTGCACGTATACCATTATACTGCATCTCATTAAAGATTTTCATTGCATCATTAATTCTGTAAGACTTGGAACAACCCTGAATTAGTATTCGATAAGTGAATAAGTCCGGTTCGTGACCCGATGATCCTTTCAGTTCATCCCAGACAATAAGTGCATCCTTCACCTTCCCAAGCAAGCAAAGCACGTGAATGAGGCTGTTATAGGTACATAAATCAGGACAGAAAGAGCCACTCTTTTCCTTCATCTCTTTAAACAGGCTTAACGCTGTCGCTAAGTCACCCCAACATCCAAATGTATGAATACATATGTTATAACCCCATCTATCCAGCGGATAAAGCTTAGTTTCACGAAGTTTAGCAAAAACTTGCCTAAACTCATCTTTCTTGCCCGCCTTCTTGAGACCAACAAGCAACTCATTACAAGCAATGGCATCGGGAATCGCAACGCGACCACCCCCAACTACATTGGTGGAAAATTCCAAGAGCTTGTTAAAAATCGAGAAGGCTATCGAAACCTGATCCTTCCTCACAAGAGCAACAACAACAGAGCTGTACACATCCAGGCTCAGGCAGGTGGTACTAGTCAAATCCCGCTCAACACAATCCAACACCTCCAGCGCAGAATCAAAATTGCCAGACTTAATAAACGCATCGAGAATCAGTTTAAAAGTAACCGAATCCAGCGCCACCCCGTCACGCTTCATGGAGGCAACCAACTCAAATATATCGTCGTGGTGCACGTGGGGGAGGCGACACACGGTCCTAAACATCTGGGAGTAGGTATCCGCGGAATGCTTGAAGTCGGGCCTACGAGAGCACCACCAGAAGAAATCCAGCTTCTTGGACGCATCGAGGGAATTGCGGTGGAGGAGTTGAAGCACGAGATTCTCCGACAAGGGAATGGCGTCGCCATCCTTCTCGAGATAGTGAATTCCACCGGGTTTCGACAGAGCTTTGGCAATGGATGCTACAACTAAGAGGTCACCAAGCTTGTTTGCTGCTGCTGCTGCCACTTTAGTAGTTACATTTGTTGTTATGAATCTAAAACTCTGGCCATGTTGCATTACTATTATCCTTAATTAATTATAGCAAAAGCACTAATCTTTCTTGAATCTGTGAAAGCAATAATTTGAAACTAAACCGCATAATCTTCAATCCCCTTTACTGAACTGAAATAGGCAAGATTCAATTTTTCAGTTCGTTCAATAACTAATTGTTAGTAAAGATTGTTTTTTTTATCTGAAAAAAGTGTTTGTTATGTAACGGAAAATCTAACCTGCGGGCTGCGGCTGACGGACGGCGGTAGCTGGTTGGGAACGGTGGCTGGAGAGTTAGTGGCCAATTTTCATATATTATTTTTCACTTTAAAAAAAGGCTAATTATTTCCTCAAATTTTGGCTGGTGGAATTTTTCTTGAATTTGGATTTTTTTTTCAAGATGAAATGTTTAGTTTAACTAAGCCCTTTAATTGGAAAAATTATTTTATGTAAAAGTTGTCTCGGTGACGTGGTGCAACCGACGATCCAAATTTAATAAGCATCTAAGTTTTTAGAGAATATAATAAACAACTATCTCATTATCCATCCTAACCGTGTATTAGTAGTGGTGTTGTATCACGTAAGCAATACATGATTGCACAAAAGAATAAACATACATGTTACTTAAACTTTTTTTTGTACAATAATAATATAGTATAACGAGATTAGTACGGAGGAAATAACTTAACATTATATATGACAGTTTCTCTTTTAGAAAGGGTGCATAATTTTGCATAAAAAACTCAACATCACATGTCATGTCAAGTTTTAAACGAAATATCATAATACTTCTAATTTTTGCTTAATAATATATTTTTTTCGAAGCAGCAACCTACTATATATAGCAAAATTAGCGAAGAGATGAGTTAAACGAAAAACCCAAGAGTAACACTTCCACTAGTTTTTTCTTCAATTTTCACAAATTTATTCATTCGTTACGCTTTTCTCAGACTAAAACAGTATTCATGTCAAAATTTTATCATTTACATCACTCTCCACAAATATGACAAGAAAAATGCTTATATAATTCTCCTGAAAGATTCGTCGCAAAAACAGATAATAAGTTGGGGGTTTGATGATTTTATCCTTAATTATAACATTTATTCATTAGACACCAGACCGTAAATGTTAACTTTTAAGGTTAAAATAAGATTGTGAATAAGTTCAGGACTTGGGGTGGCTAAAGGCGCACATTGTTGGGTTTACATATTCGTTGTTTGAATGGTCTAATAACCTTGTGCATTGTCTTTAGTCGATTGCTTTCCGGTTCTGTTTATGGTGTTGTTCTTTGCACATTTTTTTATGCTTTAAGTTAGCTTGGTTCTTCCTTGTAAGAGGTGGGAGTTCCTCTTGTACTCCATTTTGCTTATAAAAAAAAAAGATTGTGAATTATCATGATATTTCTATAGTTTGCTCAAATAGTGATGGTTCTTTTGTCACGTTAATACTTATAAAGAACAGTTCATGCAAATAAGTAAATAACTGTTGACCACGAATATTTTCTTATCATATCAGCGTCACAAAACTAGCACAGGGAGAAAAGAATAAACGAACAAAATTAAAACTAAAGATTAAAACTTTCACTAAGTTCTCTTAAGGTATAAAAAAAACTTCATCTGTTCGGCTACTCTTTTATTCCAACAATTCATAAGATAGTTATTGAAGTCATATTACTACAAATTACAAAATCCAAAATTTAAATTAAAAAAATCCTGTTGGCTCCAGATACTTGTGTAGTGCCACAGCTGTATATAATATAATGTTACATTGCCGGAGTAGGCCGGCTGAAGAAAAAAGAAAGTAAAAACTCTAAAAGATTTATATTAATTAATTAAATGCATGTCCAACCCATAATTAATCTTGATTAAGTTTTGTCATAATTGTAGAGTGCTGAACAAATAATGATAAAGTGCTGTGAGTTGTTCTTTTTTGGGACAGCAACCGTTAGTGCTTTGGATTGGCGTCAATTCTAAGACAAGTCTGAATCATTAAAAACTATCATGTCAAACAGTTTCAAATCTTTCTCTTTTTTCCATTCTTTCAACTCTAACCACCTCATTTCATTTTTACTTATAGATATAACACTATAATATCTTTATGCAGACAATACTGAATGTGGTGGTTGTATTAATTTGCAAGCAAGAGTTACTCAATTGGGATGGAAAAAAATACCTATAAGGGATTTTTCTTGATAAATAATTTACTTACTTACAAGGTGTTGTGAGAAGTGAATCATCTGTGTTTCAAGAAAGTAACACAAAAGTAGTATACTACATACATATACTGTTTTCTTTGTGATAAAGAAGCAGCTATGGCTGAAATGTGGCGGCTCTCATTCTGCTATCTGTTGGTATTTTCGGTATGGAGTCATGTCGTTTATGCGGAGACGAATCCACAGGATGGTAAGATATTCTGAGAGTTGTATGCCTATTCTAGGATTTGAGTTGTTTTTATTCAGGCAATGGAAAGTTTCCTGTCTGTGTTAGCTGATAGCTAATACCAAATTAAATGACGAGAATTTCATCATAGTTCACAGAAGTTAGATCAGTTCTTGATTTCATGTTAATTTGGACATAATGTTTTATTGAAAGAAGTATTCATATTAGAAAGGAGACTCATTATCAGTTTATATCATCAAATAGTCAGAAACTTTACTATTACCTTGAATCATAAGACACTACCTACTGCCGTTTCTTAATGATCTTTCTTAATTCACGTAAAATGCTCTCTAGTCTGAATTTGAAAAAAATTGGGTGCAGCTGCGGTGCTTCGATCGCTGAAAGATCAGTGGGGAAACACACCGCCAAGTTGGGATAAGTCGGACAATCCTTGTGCAGATTGGGACGGAGTTGCATGCAACAGCACAAGGGTCACCTCTCTGTGAGTTTTTCACATTATGTTGAATATATGATCAATTTAAAATTCTTGTTTACCATTTGGGACAAGAGAGAACTTTGAATTTATTCACGAGTTTTATCGGATTTGTAGAGGATTGTCGACAATGGGAATAACTGGCAAAATGAGTGGTGACATTGGGGGGCTCAGTGAATTAATTTCTTTGTAAGTTTCTTCAAAATATATTTTTAGTTACTGTATATCACTATAAATTTGAATTCATAGTTGAGATTTGAAGCACTTCATTGCAGAGACCTGTCGTTTAATCCCGGCCTCACTGGTTCCCTCTCTCCACGGTTGGGAGATCTTCAAAAGCTAACCATACTGTAAGATCAATAACTCAGAACCATGAGAAATTTTCATTCATTATACAGGTAGTTACCACATTGCATACACTTCAAGCGCTTTGATTCGTTTTACATCTCATTTCCAGAATTCTGGCTGGATGTAGTTTTACCAACAATATACCGAGTGAACTCGGAAATCTGTCTCAACTAACTTTTCTGTAAGATATTCTTGGTCTCCCAGTTATCTGATGCACTGCCATGTACTGTCAGATTTTCTTACTACATGTCAAAATCGACAGGGCCCTGAATTCAAATAACTTAACTGGAGACATACCCCCATCTCTTGGTAAACTCTCCAAGCTATATTGGCTCGACTTAGCAGAAAATCAGTTAAAAGGACAAATCCCAGTTTCGTCGATCCTTTCTGGTCCAGGACTCAACCAACTTAAAAAGGCTAAGCACTTGTAAGAAAGGTTTACTTTTAGTACATACTCATTTCCTGATATATTCTTTATAAAGTTATCTGATGTTACAGTTTTACAGTCATTTCAACAAAAACCAGCTTTCTGGTGCCATTCCAAGCCAACTGTTTAACTCTGACATGTCACTGATACATGTGTAAGTCAAGAAGTACTAACTTTTCTCTTTTTTTTTTAAGAATCTATTTTGATTATTTCTTGGCTGTACTTTGCCAGATTGTTTGACGGGAATCAACTGGAAGGGAACATTCCATCTACGGTGGGACTAGTTCAGACACTCGAGGTTCTGTGAGTAAACTCGGAATCCAACTATATTTCTCGTTTCAAATCAATCTCGTTCTTTGTTATGAAGACTTTTGACATTCTTCATTGATTTCCTTAATTAACGCTTCTAGTCGTCTTGATCGCAATAACCTGAAAGGAGTAGTCCCATCAGAGCTCAACAATCTCACTAACCTCATAGAACTGTGGGTTTTTCTTTCTATTACCTTATAAATGAAGCATCATCTGAGCAAAAAGAATTGCTCATAATTCGCTAGAACACGTGATTCATAGATCTTCTGCTATTTAACTGCAGGAATTTGGCTCACAATATGTTGTCTGGTGCATTACCAAATTTAACATTTATGAACTCACTGAATTATGTGTAAGAAATATTTCTTCCAGTCCTCTTTATCATATTAGAAAATACGTCTCCCAAAATCATTATGCTTTCCTTTTTTTCAGGGACTTGAGCAACAACTCTTTCAGAAAATCAGTTGCTCCAGATTGGTTCACCACTTTACCATCACTAACAACCTTGTAAGTAATGCCTGACTTATAATTGAAAGTTTAAAACACAATAGTTTGACTTCAATTAAGAGCCGCAGGACAAAATCTCGTGTTCATAAGCATATTTTGTGCACAGGGTGATTGAATTTGGACCAATTGAAGGACCAGTACCATCAGGACTTTTCAGTTTACCTCAGATTGAGCAAGTGTGAGTTTAAAAATCAAAACATAAATTATCTTAAATTTTAAGTAGACTTAACCCTGACATGTTCGTGTAATTTTGGACAGGAAATTGAGGAACAATGCCTTTACTGACAACTTAAACATGAGCAGCGACATAAGCCAGCAACTTCAACTTATTGATTTGGAGAGCAACGACATATCATCAGTAACAATAGGCTCTCAATACAGAAACACATTAATGTAGGACAGTACACAATCTACTTTCATTAGATCAAACAAACATGCTTCATTGATATTTATATATGTACCTTTTCATCACACATACAGGTTGATCGGAAATCCAGTATGCGAAACCTCACTTGAAAACACAGTGTACTGCCAGATCCAGCAATCGCCAAAGCCTTATACTACCAGCCTCGCAAATTGTGCAAGTACATTGTGTACCTCTGATCAAACACTCAACCCACAAAGTTGTGAATGTGCTTATCCATACCAGGGAACATTGTATTTCAGAGCACCATCTTTCAGAGACCTATCTAATTCCAGTTTATTCCATTCTTTAGAAATGAGCCTTTGGGTAAAGCTCAACCTTTCGCCCGGCTCAGTATCCGTGCAGAATCCGTTCTTCAACGTTGATGACTATCTTCAGGTGCAGTTAGGCCTTTTCCCATCAAATGGGAAGTACTTTAATAGATCAGAGGTTCAGAGGATTGGGTTTTCGTTGAGTAATCAGACTTATAAACCTCCACCACAGTTTGGACCATACTATTTTATAGCATCTCCATATGTTTTTGCAGGTAAAGTTAAGTACTTCAGAATACTTGATGAGGAAGTTAGGTAATAGACACTATATTTTATTTAAAAAGGTTATAATTATGTTCCAGATGGAGGGAAAGGAAATCAAATTAGCACCGGTTTGATTGCTGGAATAACGACAGGATGTGCAGTTCTGGTGCTGGTGCTGGCAGTGTTAGGAGTATATGCTTTTCGGCAGAAAAAGCGCGCTGAACAAGCCATATCTATGAGCAAACCATTTGGTAGTGCTTACTTGTTTCCTAGCATTGCATTGTGGATGTCATATAATGTAGAGTGTCAATGTGGCATACCACGAAAATTACGGATCAAAACCTCATTGATTCTCTAGAAGAAAATATAGAGAAATGAAATTTGTAGATAGATATTGAATCAAGATGAACTGTCTTACCATCAAGAAGGCTTATAAACCATATAACTGAATCCCCACATGCAAATACCATAAACATAAAATATGAAAATTAATGCTTTCTCAATAGCTTTCTTAATCCATTGTATTCAGCGTCGTGGGCGTCGAGTGGGAAGGACAGTGGAGGGGCACCACAACTGAAAGGAGCTAGATGGTTCTCCTACGATGAGCTCAAGAAATGTACAAGCAACTTCTCTGAAAGCAATCTCATTGGTTCCGGAGGATATGGCAAGGTTCTTATCGAAACGCTATGGTAAGATAAATGCTAAAAAACTGCATAGTTTATTTACTTATTTGTGTGCATGCTTCAGGTTTACAGAGGAATGCTCTCCAATGGACAAGTGGTTGCAATAAAAAGGTCTCAACTAGGTTCTATGCAAGGTGGACATGAGTTCAAGAATGAAATCGAGTTGCTCTCAAGAGTACATCACAAAAACCTCGTTAGCCTCATCGGGTTCAGTTTTGAACAAAAGGAACAAATGCTGATTTATGAATTTATGGCTAACGGAACATTAAGGGACAGTTTATCAGGTAAGAGAAGTTCCACCAATGTCCACCAGAAGTAATATGTTTTGGTCTGAATAGCAATGCTCAGTATTGTACTAGTATATCAAAGTCAGAAACATTTACATGTAATACCTGCTTTAAATAAATGTCCTTAAATGTACCTAATTTATGATGCTAACTGAATATTACATTGATCTGCTCTATGTGCAGGAAAAAGTGGGATCCATTTAGACTGGAAGAGGAGGTTACGTACAGCATTAGGTTCGGCGAGAGGATTATCTTACTTACACGAACTAGCAGATCCCCCTATAATTCACCGTGATGTCAAGTCCACCAATATCTTGTTGAACGAAAATCTTACTGCTAAGGTTGCAGATTTTGGCTTATCTAAGCTAGTTTGTGACAGCTCAAAAGGGCATGTCTCCACCCAAGTAAAAGGGACACTGGTAAGCACACTGATATTAAGCAACGTTCGTGCTCATACCTATATCACAGATTTTCAATAAAAAAAAAAAGTTGCAATAAATTTAGTTTGCTCTGTTCAAAAACCAAAAGAACAAAATACCCTCCTCATTGGTATCCTTACTTCAGTGACACAGATATCAAGCCTAACTAAATTCACACCAATTTGTTGATTGAATTGTTCCCACTTGGTTTCTTTGTAGGGATATCTAGATCCTGAATATTACATGACACAACAATTAACCGAAAAAAGTGACGTGTATAGCTTTGGCGTGGTGATGCTCGAACTCATTACCGCTAGGCAGCCGATAGAGAAGGGAAAGTACGTAGTACGGGAAGTAAGATTAGCAATGGACAAGAACGACGAAAGACACTACGGATTAAGGGAGATGATGGACCCTTCAATAAGAAACAATCCAAATCTAATAGGATTTTCGAGGTTTCTTGAGTTGGCCATGCAATGTGTGGAAGAATCGGCTTCAGAACGTCCAACCATGAGCTCGATCGTGAAGTCCCTCGAGATTATGTTGCAGAATGATGGGCTTACCACAAGTTCAACTTCTGCTTCATCGTCTGCTACAGAGTTTGGATCAGGTAAAGTTGGGCATGTACATCCTTATAATGACTCTCTGCCTAGAAAGAATGCAAGTGAGAGTGATGCTTTTCGGTACAGCGGTACATACACAGTTCCGGGCAAAGTTGAACCCAAGTAGTTGACAGAGTTGATTGATGATGAAAGTAGTTTGGTTTTCTATTTGTTGAAAATTTAGATATAAGTGGATATACTACAAGTGAAAATATAGTGTGAATTTTTTCTTGTTTGTGATTTTATGCAAGGGATATTCTAAGACATAGGATTTAAATTATGTTTCCTTTCTACCTTTCTATATTCGCAACTTCTGCGACAAAAATCTTCTTCATGTATCTCATAATTCATGACTATAATGTTTCATTGTTTTGTCCTTCTCGGAGATATTCATAAGATTTTTGGTAGATGAAAGTACCGAACCCTAAAGGAACGATTTCAAACTCGAAAGCACACAAAAAGAGAGAATAGATCTCTTCATTTTTTATGAGAAGTTGCAGAATTTTTTTTATATATTGGACTTGTTTGAATATACTTACGAACTTTAAATTTACTTTGAATTCGTCTTCCGAAAAAGGTATCTCTTATTCTTCAAACCACAAAAGATACTGAAGCTTCTCTCTTGATCAATCAGTTTGCAATTAGTATGTTTTGTTGAAAAAATCCCAATTTTTCATCCCTTAAATTGGTTATTACACAGGCAAGCAACTAAAACTCGATCCTTGCGATCTAAACATAGTAATGCACGATCGACGACTGAACAAAAAGAGGTAGAGAATCAAAAGGGTATAATATACTGGGAGAATATGCTTAAGCTGTATATTATTATAACAAGTACTCATTAAATACTCACAAGTACCCATTTTTAAAAAAGTACTCACGAGCACCATCTCATATACAAAGAATTACAACAGAAAAGACCTGTAAAATATCGATCTATCTAAATTTTATAGCAGCACATGCTTATTTTATCAGGTAATATAAAGGACACTCATTTCCTTGCTGTGAGCGGCAAAGTCTAGCAAAAAATAATCGTCGCATCGTTGCAAGTCCACACATGTGTAAGAGTTTAGAGATGACAACTAAATGCTAAAAGATTCCGAACTTTCTGACGGATCTAAAGAGAACCTTTTATGTTTTTCCTCCTTCAGTTGTTTCAGAATCTTCTTCTGCTTCATTTGCTAATTTGATGATATCTTCCACCAGGATTTTTCCCTCTGTAAAAAGTGTTAAACATCCGTAATGCTAATTAAAAAGAAAATAATGAATCAGAATTGACAATGAACTACATCAAGCACCAAAAGGACATGGGAACAAAGCTAAGGTCGGTCATAGATACTTAAACCACAAAATATTGCAATAGTTTGACATCCGGTAGAAGCATGAAGCAGGACATATTATGTCCTGTTCATTGATAATTCATCAATTTCAGTTTCTTTGGTGTTCAACATGATTTCTGCATAATAATTAGGACCCGGGCCGCAAAGCACATAACTTTGGTAGAAACATAAATTCTCTATTGTGATTCCTTCTATTTGATTCTACTTGTTGTAATTAACTCACAACTCAGCATATGACACATTCCTAGTAAGTTCTAACATCTGTTGGACAAGAAAGTTATGAGAATGAAATTAATAAGTTCTAGGAGACTAGTTAAAATATCTGGAAGAAGGAAGGTCAAAACTCCAAAAAGCAAATAATAACCATTCTCGCCATAATTCGTCCACAAAAGTAACACATGTCGCCACAAGTTATAGCACCATGGAAAAGAAATTCAGGTCCATACGAAGAAATAATAATTGAGACAAACCTTTATCCTTGGAAAGCTTGCTGATAAGTTCTTGAATGCCGTCTTTATCTAAGGTGTCCTTCAGGTATATAGCGGCAGATGCAACTTCCTCAGGAGTCACTTTGCCGTCATAATCCCTGATCACAAATGTCGTCCAGGATTTACAGGATCATTTATAAGACAAATATCAATGGATGCAGGATAATAAAAATTTCAACAGAAACCACTTCCAAAAGAAAGAATATGATAAATCAAGAGATTGTGTTGCGAGGAGACCATGGAAATCAAAGGCCAGAAAGAAATTCAGACAGCATTAACATGATTCTAAATAGTCTACCATAAAACCACAATGACAATAAATTTTCCCATTACAGCATGAAGAAACTAAGATTCATTCTAAAGCACACAACACAACAAAACGATGAGGCAAGCCAATGTTGCTTGCCAAAAGCTTTCAATTCCATTTACTACCGCTTCAGAAATGTTTAAAATATTACTAGACTACTTAAGGACTATAAGTTCATTATCTTCCCCACATGTTTAGAAAAGGATAGAATATATTAAGGAAAAAAAACATAAAAGACACAACAATAAGCATCTGAACAGCAATGCTGCTAGTGATGTAAGTAAAAGAAACTGAAACTGAAATCGTTTTTATTTCACCTGGTGGCAAAACAAACTCATTTTTGAAGTTCCAAATTAAGACTTGGATGATTTTTTTTGAGCTCGAAATTAGAATTGACCCGATCTTCGCCAAACGTTAGGTAATCAAAGGAAAAAATAAAAAAAAGTTGATACAATCTCGCAGTACTCACAATATGGGAACTGACAAGCAATCAAAAACAAATTTTCGTTAAGTTAAAATCAACAAATACATTAATTCCCTACCATGTGAACTGAGAAGGGTAGAAACAAGTTGCCAAGAATCTAAACATTTAACTGGATGGAGCATCAATGAGTTAAGAACTTATCGACTAGCAACTGAATCATTCAAAATGCTAGACCAAACAATAAATAGCAATAAACTTTCCAGCTTTATATATAGCAGTACCTGTCAAGCAACCGCCACCTATCACCAATTTTTTCGTCCACGTCATCAATCTCCTTTTCCAGCTTGTGGAGCATAGCATCCACCTAAATACAAAAGAACCATAAACACCTTATATAAATCCATCATCGAAATCTCACTCAAGTCAAACTACCAAAAAGAATCAGTCAAAAAGCATAATACTGAATGAAGCGTCTATACATTTTCTCCTTACCCTGTTTATGAGCGCTGAAGATACTTTATCACCTGTCGCACTCTCAGATGCATGATCATATTCCTCTCTTGCTACTCTATATGCCTTTTTAGCTTCTTCTTCTCCGTCTCTAACTTCTTTGTCAACCATATTATTATACAACTCTACCTGAAAATTTGCATACCGAAGACAAATCTTAAAGCATTGTCAAGAATCCACCAACTCACCATTAACCATTGATAAATCTTTTTATGATACCTTTTAGCCAAACATTCTTAGAAATAGCAAATCATCACATAAGCGCCAGGCATCACGTCATAGAATAGATATAAAGTTCCATTTTTCATATATATAAAAAAAGATATAGTGCTGTAAGAAATCAACTTTCAATCTATCAGAGATCACGTTAATGAGAAAACTTATACTGAGAAGTGTTCCAAGTTTCTGTATTCTCCAAATGACAGAAAGAATTATTCCTTGAAACAAAAAAATATGCCTCCTGCGATTTTATCCACTGCGATATTTCTACACAATAAAATGACGTCACGTAATTGTTGTGTCAAAAAATAACATAACATCATGCTTAAACACACCAAAGATTGACAGACGATATAAAAATATCCAACTTTTGTTATTCACGATACCCATAACCTTTTCCTAACAATAAAATATAATTACAAGAGCAGTATTTTAAGAGTTAGGATAGCAAATAATTCAAAACTAATCAATAAAGTTGGAAATTCTATTTGCCATATGATATATAGTAACATGAGAAACTCTGAATGGTTATATGTTTGTTTTAGTTCAGTATATGTGCAACTTCGTTGCAACCATTTCACTCATCTGTCCTTTCAGTCTGTATACAGAGGAATCAGAAAGAAATAGGAAATGGTTCTTGTAAAACCAATGAGAAAAAAAATACTACAAGATTAAGACATAACTCCGCTACATCAGAAACTGAAAGAAAAAAAGAACATGAACTAAAAATAGAAAAAGCTAAATGAAATCGCAGCAAGAGAAAAAAAAATCAGGGACTTGAAGACTCAACCAGAAAATTGCCTGAAATAAAGAGTCTTGCCTAACATCAGCCTCATAAGATCATTCACAACTTTCAAAGCAGAATCCAGAGCTTTTTTTTTTTTTTATTTCTTTCTCTAAATAGTTATGGCAACAAATTTTAGCAAATATCGATAATTACCTCCTTGTTGACAAGTCTCAAGAACTCTTCCCGCTCCCTGCTCACAGACTGAAAGAAGCGAGTCAAACACTCAAGAATACATCAGGGTGAAGCAACATATAAAATATCAAGAAAAAGTCACGTTCAGTCCTTACAGATGCCGACGCCAATACAGACAATGCACGACTGAGCTCACAAAGTTGCTCTTGCTTATCCAAACTTTTTGCTTTTTCTCGATCTTCTGCTTCTTTTGCAGTTGCTGTCACCATTTCTTCCAAGGCCACATCCTTCTGCGCCGTGGCAGATTCCTTAAGTCTAGCCTGTTCCTCCTCCTCTTTCTCTTCCTCCTCCTGTTATAAACAATTTCAGGACTACTGATATAAAAAAAAAAAAAAAAAAGGAAAACAGTGTTTACCACAATCACCTAAAAGGATAACAGGCATTTAAACTCCAAAAAAGTTCAGAGAAATTGCACCATAGAACTGACGTATGAAAACCTCAAAAAAAATGTCATGCACATTTGAGCTTTAAAAGGTATCAGATCTAATAGCTAATGACAATCAAAAGCATATCTCTAATTGCAGTAGTTGATTAAGTAGCAGAACCTCATAAATGCGATGCTACTGGAATGACCATATAGCATATCACAGAGTAAACATAAAAGTATGGATAACTATCTGATAGGAAGCATAATCTACATGATCAAAAGAAGATCAGAGGTATTTTTCAACAGAAAATTCACTTTTTGATCAGCCCTTGACATACTGACATTCATCACTTCTTTCCATAAAAGCAAGAAACCAGCAAACACGTGACCAAATCAGACCTTGATTAATTCTTCTTGCATTTCCAGGTATTCTAACTTTCTCCTCCTCTCTGAGACAGTGTCTTCAGATGGCAAAGCTGTCACCCCAACAGTATCCACCACCTCATCAGGCAGAGACGACAGAGTAGCTTGAACAGCTTCTTCTGGCTTGACTTTACCGGAGACACTGAATGCTCTGTAAGGAGGTGTCAACAGAAGAAGTTTTATCCATGTTCGGCATTCCAAACCCATGTAAAATTGGGAGCTTAGGTTACCTGGAAAGAATTAATAATGATGAAGGCACTGAATGGTTGAGAGATAACTCCAGCCAATCTTGAAGCTGCAAGGAAATACAGAAAAAACTATTAACACGATATACATGGCATATCAACATAATCTATCTTGCTCGTCCGGAAGCAATAGTACACTCGACTACAACAGGAATGAATGGCGTCAAATTGTGTTCATCCTCATGACTACGTAAGGAAGAAGGCAAAGAACACAATATTATTCCATCAATACTGCAAGTCCCTAGTGAAACCATTCAATTGTTGAAATTCTGACTTCTGAGTCGAATTATACGTAACACCAGGTGGGCTATATGAACATACAAGTAACTGAAAGAAAGGTTACTTGAACAAACAGTTAATATATCTCCAAGAAAAGAGTATTTGGTTTCATGCATAGTTCAAGCATCCATTTTATAGACTCAATTCCAATTTTCATTAGTTCACCCTCAAAGTTTAATTCTCAATTCTAGATACACAGAGTGTTTGTTGATATTCTTGTTTCATAAGGGAAAATACTGCGGTTCTCCCATAGTGTCAGGGGCAGAGCAGGAAATATGCTTATCTTTGTTGGGGGTGGGGGGAGGGGGATTCTGTTGAATAGTAAGATTTTCTTTACATTTATAAACGTGGGTTTTTTTGATTAACTAGAAGTAGCAATCCATCGCAAACAAATAAAACAAAAAGACTTAGGTGAAAAGGAATCGTAAAATAAATGTAACTCTAAAATTACAAATTCTATCTATTATTTGTAAAAGAATAATCATTATAACATACAACATAAACAAATTATTCTTTATGCACCTCCAAAATTATCTTCAGTTTACTATGAACTAGACATGTTCAGTACTGTCTCATATGTATTAAATATAATTAGATAATATATACTACAATAATTACTATAAAATTACTGCAGGGTTTCATATGTATTAAATATATATACTGGTATATTAGCTTTTTACAAACAGCACGAAAAAGACATTAGAAACCTTACAAACCTGTTTTCTCATTTCATCAACTGAGAGCAGACCAAGTAAGCCACGATCTCTACACGCTTGACGAAGCTCCTCCTCGGACAAGGATTCTATGCCCTCAGCTTGAATCATTTTATCATCATACTTGATCCTTTAACAAGAAAATTAAGTTTCGTTGGAATCCAGATTTAAATTAATATCTTGCAGGAAACCACTCTGTCCGAATTTCAGTTGGAAAGGGCACCAAGTTCTTGGATATCCCATGGGACATTCTCTTACCTAATATGTGTTTCTATTTTCTTCCAGGAAATGATGACAGTACTACATACCAAGGGAAGTAAGTGGCAGTACCTTGATGTTTGCTATCATATTTTCATAACAAGAAGGACTAAGCAAGAAAATCCCGGCAATTTTTTCACCTATTTAGCTAAATAAAGAAATGATATCTTACTTACATTATTTTTTAAATATTTTACTTAAAATTAGATAAAGCAAAAGATGTATGTTCTGCTAAAAAAATGATTATATCTAAAGGCGAGAAAGGAAAGACTTTACCTCTGCCATTATTAGAAACATGAAGGTAGATTTCGCTATTATAAGAGACCTCAAGCAATGAGTGTTATTATTCCCATATACAGTACAATGACATTTTTACAAATTTGTAACTGATCCGATAAATTTTATAAGAAATTTCCAGGTCAATCACTACCAAAAAGAAAAAAAAGACCTACATAATATGAAACATGACTTACTTCTGAAGTCTCTTCCTGAGCATAAAGCGTAAATATGCATCAGTACCATAGGTACCACCGATACCCATATATTTGCACATGGTCATCAACCGGGGTCTGCACCCAAGAAGATACGAAAGCTCTTTAACATTAGTAAGAAATCAGCATAAGCTTCTCCGAGACAGCCCTCACAACAACGGCATCCAAATTTAGAGCATATACAAAAACTACCTGCTGATATTATCCAGAGTGAGCTCATCATTAAATAACTTGGCGAAGCCCAGGATTTCATCATTAGAAACATGATCCCCCTTCCTAACCTGAACGAATCAAGAGAACATCACCTAGGGGCAGACTCGGGAAACACAAAATTGAGGAACTAGTCGAACTGCAAAGTTAAAACGCATATAAAGTTTCTTACCTTGTTCATAAATTCATCAAGATCTTCAGCTGTTTTCTTTACTTCCCCACTTCTTGAGTCTTGAACTTCCTTTGCCATTTCCTTTACTGTTTCTTGAAGAAACTTTGCATATTCTATTCTTGCATTCAATCTCTTCTTAAGTGCTTCCTACAATGCCAGAATTTTCAACATAAATTTGTAAAGATAGGTGACTAAGAAAACACACGACTTGACCTTAATGACACTATCTGCATTTGGTGATCCTAAATCAAGCTATACTAATCCTATTTCTTGCTTTAATAATGGTAGCGCAAGCAAAAAAGGAACTCCCTCTCATACTTTTTTAGTAAGACTATATGGTACCAGCCTGTGCCAGACTTCTAATATATTTGTCTTACATACAGGGGCTCTCAGAGATATGCCAACAGCAACATCCTTATAGAAAAGTCCTGTGCTGATCGGTCAACGTGTTTGTTTCAAACCACACAAAGACCAGAACCAAAATAACAATCAACGGAAACCAACTTGATTAACTTAACAGAACACAAATACCAGACCAATTCATAAAATCTTAAGGATCCATACAATTATACCTGCTTTTTCATCTCGTCTTGGAAAGTCGATGGCAACATGTTGGGAAACAATTTCAGGAATACTGGCAGCAGGAACTCCATGAATGGAACAATAATAAACACTGCAAACGGAACTAGCCTAAAAATGTCAGCTGTTGTTCGTGTGAGCTGTTGCCTTTCCCTCCTGGATAGAGTCTTTCCGCTAGCAAGTTTCAGCAATAGCCTCAAACTTATTCTAACATCGACCCATAATAATTTTGTACCCAGCCAGTAGTGTTGCAGCGTAGATTTGAATTCATCCTTCCAGTGCACCAGTTTTTTAGCCCAATCCTCCCTAGAAAGACATGACATTAAGAGATACCTCCAAAATGTCATATGGACAAAAAAATTAAAGCAGAGAAGTAAACCTGCTCATTGAGGCAACAACCCTCAAAGCAGGACCAATTCCTAAAACCATAGCCCACATCCTCTTCAGTATAGAAGTTGCCTCCTTCTGGGACTCTAGCTGCTTGGCTTTGGCTTTGGCTTTGGCAGAACTCAAACCTTCAACTGCCTGGTCACATTCTTCTGGTGAAGCTTCCTTCTTCTGCTTAACAGCTGATTCTTCACTTCTATCATCCCTGCCTTCCGGTGCAGGCTGACCCGCTGCAGCAGTGGAAAGATACCGTACATGCTCTGTAACACATCTAGACCCCAAAAGGTTAAAATTCCGTGGGATTCCAGTCCCATGGTGCAAAGTTGGGACACCAGTAAACCAATGTCCAATATATTTTCTGCTCGAAGCACACGGTGCAATAGAATGTCCTTCTTCTTTGTCTGTACTAAGTGCACTCGAAGATGAATGGTTCACAGACCAACTCCAGTTCGAATGACGTGAATGAGAATGCTCGGAAGTTAAAACCCCTTGAACGAGACAAGGGGCACGGTTAAGAGAATCAAGGAGATACTTTCTTTTTCGTAATATTGCTCTTGAAGCCATTATAAAGGAATTTGAATTCAACTAAGGTAGCATATCCCAGCACAGTCCGTGTAATGAACCCCGCCAGTTTGGTGTTAAGTATAGTTCAGACTGCACAACAGGGTTGCTATCAATCAGTATATGCAATCATAACATCTTTTTTCTCAGTATCATTAGTAAATTGCTGGGAACGATTAACACGAAAGGCGATAACACTCGAAAACAGCAATACTGAAAATAAAAATCCAATCTTGCAAAGTAATTTCCAAATATGGCATAATAACCTAACTGAAACACACAATCAAACACCTTATCCGCACACAATCAACACGCACAAAATAGATTATTATTATTACAATAAGGATGAAATTGTAGAATCGTCACCTGAGAGAGAATGTGAATTACGATCGATCAATTAACGAGTCAAACGGAAAAGCCCAACATGATGATGGAATGGAAGCTTTTAACTGTGCTGCATAGGTGTATGAATGTATGTATTGAGGATATTTATATGTCTGCTTTGTTGTGTTGTACATTTCAGACAATTTTGCCCCTCGCTTTGTTATCTTGTGTATTAATAGTCAAACGGGGCAGGTCAAAATTGGATTAGGCCATTATTAGTTGTGTTCAGAATATTCTGTTCCTCATAGTTTTGAGTTATTACCTGAAATGTGATGTCGGAAATTATTTTTCTCTTTTAGATACATGGATGTTCTTTTATTCACCCATCCTTGTGGTAATAACATAATTACATAATTTATTGGGAGAATTACACAAAGTACCCCTCAACTATGAATAAATTACACAAAGTACCCCTCCTCTTTGGGAAATTACACAAAGTACCCTTATGATCGATTTTTCATAATTTTTTTAAAAAAAATATTCATGCTCTTCATTTATTTTGCACAAAAAAAGTCAAAATTGTAGCATTAAACCCCATTTATCTCGTTTAAAAGACAAAATATAGTGAAAACAAATAATTTCTTCAAAGAAAAAATAAATTATCAGCAAATTTTAGTCTCTGCTATGCCGCATGCGCTTTGCGCGCAATTGACGCTCCTTCTGTAAAACCGATTCTAGCAAGCCCTTTGTTATGGCATGTCTCACGCTTAGTCACTCGCGGGATTCCCGACATATGTTGCAATGTCTTCAATAAGGTCTTCCTCCCTCGAAAGAAACATTAATGGGTATTAGAAACGATATGACTTATGATAATTTAAATTTGAAAGGTTGTCTTAATTATTTTAATTTTTTCGGCTGTAAGGGTAGTTTGTGTAATTTTTCAAAGAGGATGGGTACTTTGTGTAATTTACCCATAGTTGAGGGGTACTTTGTGTAATTCTCCCTAATTTATTTAAGAGTCATTTTTTTTTAAGTTTGGTACTTCTTTTAATAGACTTTTATCTTTATAATATAAGTTAGTCGTCTTTGAGACAATATGGAAATTTTGACTTTGTAGTCCTTTATAGTAACCACGTATTAAAATTAGTCCTTTATAGTACCTCGGGCCGTTTTTGGTCCTCTAAAGTAACCACCATTTCATTTTCGGTCCTCTATAGTGTCCTGTTTGGTCCTTTTTGCTGTGAAATTACGAAGTTACCCTTATTTTTTGGCATTTGACTTGCACATGATTTCTAATTTCGATTTTTTTCTTTAATTTTGGTACAAATTTTGAGTTATTATACTTACACCCCCCACAATTTTATAATACCTATTTTTTTGATAGTTATGTAATAATCATATTTAACATATTAAAAAGATAAGCCTAAACATTTATTATTGTGTCATTCTTTTTAGTTATACAAAATGTGTACATTAGCAACTTAATAATTTTCTATAATTTGTTTTTTCTTTATATAATTTTATCTAAGTTTTTTAAAAACCCTATAATTAATATTAAACAAACAAATTTGAAATTATAAATATTAATATTTTTCTCAATTCAAAATATCATTCATGTTTATCTATGTAAATCGTGAAATTTTCTTCGCAAGTTTGATTTAATTAAGCGTAATTCCTAAATAAATCACATTTATCTTTGTTTTTAAAGGAGAAAAAAAAGAGTTGTTCAAACGATCATCAGCTTAACCTAGCATTTTGAGGAGAAAAAATAACAACATGAAAAATTACACTTTATTTAAAATTACAAGTATATAATAATAAAATTTACTATGTGTTTAAATTGTGAAGTATATTTGCCATTCTTTTTTAGTTTTTAGGTTATATTAATGTTAATTTTTTACCTTTAAAATTAATAAAAATGTTCTAGGATACAACTGTTAATACAAATAATAAGTAATAAAACTATAAAATTTCACAGTTGAAGAAAATATATTGTTTTAATTATTTCAAGATTTTCCTTTTATTAAATTTTTAGAGGTAAAATTATTCTCATTATTATTATTATTATTAGTGTGTTGTTAATGTGCAAATTTTGTACAACTAAAAAAGAATTGAAACAATAATTAATTTTTAGGGCTTATGTTTTAAGATATTAAATATTATTATTACAAAATTATGAAAAAATGGCTATTATATTATGGGGGTGTAAATATAACAATTGAAAAGATTTAATTGTAAATTGATGGAGAAAATTGAATCGGAGGTCATGTGCACATCACATGCTAAAATTAAGGGCAAAAGTAATTTTACTTCAAAAGGACAAAAAAGGAAACAAGGTATTATAAAGGACCAACTTTGCGAAATTCCCAGACAATATAGTCACTTTCGGTATTGAATACAAATACTTGAGAGTTTTTTTCAGCTTTTCATCAATTTTATCATTTTTTTTTGGAAAGAACGAATTATGTATTAGTTGTACTAGGCAATATTGTGTAATCAGCGAGTCTTTAATTTTTGTGTTTGTTCATCTTTCAAATGGCTTTAATTGCCTAAAATACCAAATGCAATTAGGATATGCCACCACTAACTTATCATATGTGGCTACACTTATTAGGTTTCTCACGAAAACTATGGACCTTTTTATCTGCCCCACTTTGTTGTAAAACATTCACCGCTAGTACATTCTCATAAGAAAGGAAAAGACTCTATGGTATTTATTCAATAAACTCAAAAATATTGGTAGGTTTGTTGAGGGGAAAAAGCAACTTTGTTTATCTAAACTCAGACAATTTCGATTTTAGTCCTCTATCTCAATTTTAGACATTTATGTTGGACACCAAGCTCAATTTTAGTTCCTAGCTACTAGTTAGATATTTAAAAAAATTACTAGAAATTATCTACGTGGCAACACCCAAATATGCAAAATCTTGACCATTTTACACTACCCCCAAATATGTAGCATCCAAATGGCATTCAATAAAGCATTACTTAGTTTTTCTCCTCGCATGGTTGATCACTAGCAGGACATCTGACTCCATTCCAAGCTTTTGTTGTTCTTGATTGAGTTAAGAATATTGTATTGCTTCCGCGTACAAGTAGAGAACTTGGGACGTCAATATTGTACAACTAATACAATCCATGAATTCCATGCCTTTTAATTGCGTTGTCCCTTCCTATTAAACCGGTTGTAAAATGGAAATCTGTTGTTGCTTCTTTGTTGATCCGAACCTAAACACGAAAAGTCACGTTAAAGTAAACTATCACTTCTATAGCCGAGTAATGGAGATGAATTTAGGAGCAAAGAACAAATTTAAGATCATTGACGGGCCATTTGCGATTCTGAGCATTATTGATCCTTTGCACAGTGTGGTTTAGGAGAAACATGATAATATAGTCTTGGTTATCAGTTCTTGCACCAAACACGTAGTACAATGCATAGTCTACGTGAACACTATGATGTAAAGCTTAAAACAAGTGAAATATACTGCATGCATATGAAGTAAATTCCAATAAAGTATACATGTAATTCAGCTTCACTTGCTGATGCTAGTGCTAGTTGGAGAGTGTAGTTTCCAGATTCAAGTAGTTCCGTGAGCTCAAACAAAATCTTCCACATGGTTGGTAAGTACGTTTTATTGCCTGCATTTCTGTAATTCCGATCCAGGTTAAAATAACCAATACTCCAAATACATACTAAGAAATCTTTGACATCCAAAAGTAGTATTTGCTAAAGTACCTGTTAACATGAGCAAAATACCAATCTCTCCGATAATCACTTGTTCCAACTGTATATACTAAGTCCTCCTCTAAATACATGTCCGTGTACCGGTTCCATAAACCATACTGTCGGAACCTGTTGAAATTGATCAAACATGGAGATCAACAATTGTGGTGTACTGTAAGTTGCAATGAGATTAAGTAAGATGGTTATGGATGATTACTTTTCTCCCTGGCGAACATATAACGGGTTTATGAGCTTCCGGTTTGGATCGGGGACGAAGAATTCCGCAGCTGTTCGATCAGGGACTCCTATTTCCCACAAAGTAGGGCCCATTTCGTGGAGGATGATATATGATATTCCCCAGTCTAATTCTTTTTCCTTTTTAGGTCATGCAGGTAAATTATGGCACATTACTTACTAGAGTTGAGATCAAAATCATGTAGTAACTAAACTAATATCAAACCTGGTTGGATAGTGATTGGAGTATTGTACTTGTAGTCACCAATAAATCCAGGGACCCAAGCATAAAGATTGTAATTTCCTGGTCGAACATTCTTAATTACGAAATAGCCCGTTCTATTAGCCCGAGTCCAGAACTGATAAGCCTAAAACCATGTGAAAGAAAACCAAATTTATGATCTCAACACACCATGTAAACGAGTCGAATGTTCTAGTTTGTTACGTTAACCTTATTTTCTCTTTGCCATGAGCCAGCATCTCCAGGTGGAGCCAGTCCGATATAAGCGGAATCCGCATTCATCAACTTTTACTAATGAAACTGGAAGCAAAAAGTATACATTCAGATAAAACGTGAACTTACTAAATCGAGATTTATACATAAAGTTTCTATCGCATTTTAAAGAGATTCGAAATATACTTGTCTTTGACAAGTAATCGTCCAGTGAGCACCCCTCGTTGGTCGGCATAAAAGAAATCTTCTGAGAGTGGGAAATCATACAGCCATTTTTCCGTTTCTATGAGCATCTATAATTCAATTCAAGTACTCCAAGGTGAGAGGATAGAACATAGAGGTCTTTACTAATAAAATATGGGCTTTTTATAATTTTTGCCCGTTAATTTCCACTAACTTCAAGTTTTGCCCTTTTTTGGACCGGGCTTTATTTTTGCCCGATAATTGTTTTTTTTTTTAAATGCCCGATGGGCTCAACTCTGGGCTTCGACCAAGCCCAGCTGACGTGGTCACCCACGTGGCGTACGGATGGTGGCCACGTGGTGCCACGTCATTTTTTTTTTTAAAATTATAATAGTTGACCAGGGGTAATTACCAAATTACCCCCGTCAACTATCATACCCGTTGGAGTGTATCGACATGGACAATTCTAATACCACATAATCAAACCCTAAGCTCAACTAAGTTCTGGAAGCTCACAGTGTCCGAACGCACAACTAACAAACTCACGATTTCCTCCAAAAATCGCCAAGAACCCTAGCTTCAATTTCCTCCACAAAATCGTTGTTTTTTCAAATTGGCCTGAAATTGATGATGAATATACCTCGTCCGACAGAAGATTTTCTGAATCCACCCCCAAAATATGGTAAGAACATCGCTTTGGTACACATGCAGTCTTTATTATGCTATTTTTTGAAGTTCAAAACGATTTTTTGAAACATTTATGAAAGTTTAGTGACTGCATGTTGGAGGTGGTTATTTTGGTGTGCGTGAAGTGACTGGATGTTGTTGTTGTTAGTTTGTGTGGTAGAGTTTGTAAAGTTAGGTTACTTTTAAAGCTTCTACTGTTGAAATTGGTCCCCTCCTGTTTAATTTATTTCCAGATTTGGATTTTTGTGGTATTGACTTTGACAAAAGAATGGTTTTGGTTTAGGGTTTGACTTTTACAAGAGAGTAAGTGGTTTGGGGTGTTTTGACTTTTGATAAAGTGGTTTAGGGTTTGACTTTGACATATTTGCAAATTAGTAGTGTTAAATCTTTCAAGAACCTCTGATTTTCATACTTGTGAATAAACTAACTTGAAGTCAAATGATATAACATCATAAATGGTATTCATATAACTGTGGTATTGATTTGAAAGAGGTTATATAATTTATGTGTAACTAACCCTAACTTTACTACTCAATGATGCAGCTGAAGATAGCACATAACTCATTGTTGTGCTACATCATGGTGGTAACTACACACTCGTTCCTACCAATGAATATGTTGGAGGCATGATAAGCAAGTGAGACTTTGTAGACTACCAAAAAGTGGATATAACATTCCTGAATACTCTTTGCACTGGTATTGGTATCATTGGGGATGTTAGATTTTACATAAGGTGTAGGAATGGTTTTAGGCTTGTTGTAAGTGATGAACAAATGCAATCCATAAGTTGTGATTCACTGGTGGGCTGTAGAGAGGTGGAGTTTTACACTGATATTATGTTACCTGATGATGGTGTTGATGGTAATATTGAAGTTGAACAAGGAGAGGATGCTATCAGAGAAGAGGTACAAAGGGGTCAGAAAGTTAGAGAGGAGGAAGTCAGGGCTGGTAAGAGGGCTGATAAAAGAAATGGGAAGGTGGTTGATGAACAAGAAAATCCAAGAGATGAAGGTGAAGTAAGAGCTGAGGAACTGAGGGCTAGAGAAAGAGAGGAGGAACTCTGGGCTAGAGGAGTAGAGGTTGAACTCAGAGCTAAAGTAAGAGCTGCTAAGAGTGTTTCTGATAAAGAAAAGGGTAAGATGGTTGATGATCAAGAGTATCCAACTGATGAAGATGTTGTTAGTAGCCCTAAGAGAACTAGGATAACTGATGATTTGGATGACACTTCTGAGAATGAAGTTGATTGTTTTTTCAACAAGGGTCAGATTTTTATGCCAACATTTGTGGTTGGTATGATTTTTGCTAACAAGGACCAAATCAAGATGGCAGTAAGGTCACATGCAGTTAAAGAGAGGAGAAGTATTTATATCAAGAAAAGTGATCCAGAAAGAGTTCATGTGAGATGTCATGATGAAGAGTGCAAGTGGAAGATCAATGTTTTAAAGGTGAAAAATGAATCAAATTTTGTGATAAAGAGATACAACTCAGAACACACTTGTGGAGAAAGATTCAATGTTAAGAATGTTAAGGCACCCTGGTTGGCTGAGAAATTTCTTAACCTTTTTAAATCTGATCCAATCAGAAAGACTGAGGGGTTTAGGTTGGATGCAGTTAACACATTGAACTGCAATATCACAAAAACTCAGGCTTATAATGCTAAGAGGGCTGCTATTGATAAGCTAAAGGGAAATCCTGATAAACAGTTTAGTCTTCTCTTTGATTATGTTGAGGAACTGAGAAAGTCAAATCCTGGATCAACTATTGCTATTGGAACTGATGAAGTTGGAGGAGAGATTAGATTCAGTTGTATGTATGTGTGCTTTCATGCATTAAAGGTGGGTTGGGAAAGAGGTTGCAGACCATTCATTGGAGTGGATGGATGTCATTTACTAAGACCACATGGAGGAATCCTTCTTACTGCTGTAGGGATTGATGCAGCCAATGCAACATATCCTATTGCATTTGCTGTTGTTGCTATTGAGAACTACAAGAACTGGAAATGGTTCTTAGGTGTTCTGAGTACTGATTTGTGTTTAGGAGATAGTGAAGGTCTGACCTTTATGTCAGACAAACAAAAAGGGTTAATTCAGGCCTTTAGAGAAGTCTCCCCTTCTGCAACACACGGGTAAATTGAATCTTAACTGTTCAATAATTAGTAGTTTTGTCACTGTTTTATTGGATAGCTACTTACTTATGTATTATTGTGACTTGAATTGTAGATTTTATGTGAGACATTTGCTTAGAAACTTTTACAATGCCTCTTTTAGAGAAGAAGAGTACAGTGACATAGTGTGGAAATCAGCAAATTCAACTACAAAAGGTGAATTTAGCGAAGCAATGGCAGAGATGGGTGATTTGAGCCAAAGTGCCGTTGAATGGTTTGATGATAAGGATCCAGCTCACTGAAGCAAGTCTCACTTCAACACAATCTCTACTCGTGACTTGACTCTTAACAACATATGTGAATCACTTAACAGTTCTATCCTAGAGGCAAGGGAGAAGGGTATAATCACAATGTGTGAATGGATAAGAGAGTACTTGTTGAATAAACAGACAACAAATAGAGATAAAGCTGATAGGAAATGGTGTGATGTGAGATTCTGCCCCAAGATTAAGGGTATACTGGATAAGAACTCAGAGAAGATGGCTGGGTTGGTCCCTATGAAATGTGATGAGCATAATTATCAAATTATGTCACTTGCTGATGGTTCACAGCACTGTGTGGATTTAAGAAGATGGAGATGCAGTTGTAGGAACTGGGATTTAACTGGAATTCCATGTAAACATGCCATATGTGCCATCCTCCACAATGCCAAGAGACCAATAGATTATATATCTGACTGGTATACTGTTGAAAAATATAGCCTTGCATATGCGTTGCCTATATATGGTGTTCCTGGCCAGAAGATATGGGGAGAAACAGGTTATATGCCACCACTTCCACCAAATTTGCTGGTAGACCAAAAAAGGCTAGGAGGAGGACACCTGATGAGGAACCTGTTAGCAAGAAAAGGAAGGTAAACAAGAAGAGGATGGACATGGCAGAAAAGAAAAGAAAATCAGGAAAGGAACAAAAACAGAAGAGGAAACAAAAAACTGTCACTTGCAGTTTCTGTGGTAGTGCTGGTCATAATATTGTGACTTGTGGTTTGAGGAAATCATATGATGAAGATGATGAGGAAGAAAGAATGTATGCTGACATTGTTGGTGAGAGTTCAAGGCAATGAGGACCAGAAGAAGTTGATACTCAGGTAATCAACTTGAACTACTTCTCAATCTGGAATTAATTGATATTATGGTATTATAAAGTTTATAATGCTATTGTGCACTGATTTAGGACATTGGAGTTATAAATCTCAACCAAGACATGGAGGACATTGATGTTGATGTTGTTGCTCCAAGCACTGTTAAACCCCATGTAGTCAACAGGAAAGGAAAGAAAAAAAAATTGCAATCTGGCTTGGGTTACATTGCCTCTCAGGTGACTTTTTCATTGTGTGTGTATTTAACATGAATCTAACAAAGTTATCACTTCTGATAATTGAATGTAGTGTTCAGTTATAGTAACATATCTCTAATAGTAACATATTTCTATATGAATTTAACAGGAAGCTGGTAGTTCTGTTGTGGATTCTGAATTTGCAGCTGATCCAGTGCCAATTCAAGGATTGGTTAATACTTATTACAAAGCACCAGCTACAATTCCTGTACCAAACATCAGTACCCAACTAAGTAGGAGTTTCACTGGGCCTTCTCCATACATGATGCCATCACAACCAATGTCAACTGGAGTGAAAATTAGAGGACCAGCTCCAATGGTTGGAACTCAAGGAAGCCAATGTTATGTGCCTCAAATGGTTGCAACTCCAACATTCACTGTTGGTGGCAAAAAGTTTGTCAAACTTTCAAACTTGGCAACAGTGGTCAATAACATCAACAAGAAAACCACAAAATGACAGAAAAGGAACAAAGGAGAAACAAGTGGACATGGTGCATGTACAACAAACAAGTGATCTCACTTGTTTGTTGTTAGGGTTTAAGCTGATATTTTGTGATTGGTCATGTTTGGGATTTTTTCTGCTAATTCTGGTATGGCTTGTAGAAAATGAAGCAAACAGATCTCTTGTTTTGGATATAAGAGTAGGGTAAAGAAGGAATATGTGTATCCTTCATGAACTGTTACCTGTTAAATCTGGTATTTGTAGCTTAGTATTTGGCGAAATTAAGTTTCGGGTTCATCTAATTACCTTAATTAGAACTTGAGAAATCGTTTACCTTTCTTTGCGGAACTCAAATCGGCGAAATTGGAAATGGATTAGGGTTTGTGAGACGATTTGGGGATTTGTTTTTTGTTTTGTGAAATGATTCGATACACTCCAACGAGTATGATAGTTGACGGGAGTAATTTGGTAATTACCCCTGGTCAACTATTATAATTTTTAAAAAACAAAAATATTTTTGATGTGGCACCACGTAGCCACCATCCGTACGCCACGTGGGTGACCACGTCAGCTGGGCTTGGTCGAAGCTCAGAGTTGAGCTCGTCGGGCATTTTAAAAAAAAAAAACAATTACCGGGCAAAAATAAAGCCCGGTCCAAAAAAGGGCAAAACTTGAAGTTGGTGGAAATTAACGGGCAGCAATTATAAAAAGCCCATAAAATATCATTCAATATTATTAGTTAATTAAAACCTGTTGTTTGGCGTCTGACCAGAGTGTAAGTGGATCTTCATCATGCGAAACTGAATTTACATAGACAAATACAGGGCCAAACACCTTTTTCCATGGTTCACCCTCACTGAAATTTAGTATTAAAGGTGATCCAGCATAATGTTCACTAAAGAACATCTGCAAATTGCATTATGATGTTATTCATATTTTGTTGGAATATATGTTTGGCACCTAATCCGGTTAGTGAAGAACGTAACTAGACTTACGGATAGAGCAGTTGGACCAACATGAGAAGTGAGATCTTGTTTTACAGGCCCTGCAGTTTTAAATTCATTACTTGGAGTGATTATCCAAAATCATGTTCTTGGCTTTGAGCATATCCAACCATGTACTCTATGGTCTTTGTAGTCACTTGAATATTGATACTTGTCATCAACCTAAAGTTGAAAAATCAGAATATAACACATTGTTGTTCTTATTGATAACTCATTGATCAACCTTTGTCTAGTTAAATTACCTCTCCTCTGAGAAAAGAATTCACTAGATTAGTTAGAAGGACAGCTTCAGGGTAGTCGAGAGTCTGACCTTTATGAACGTCTTGAGTTGTTGGCATGATCCGTTGCTTGTCGTCAGACACCGCCATGTATTGAAACCTAAATAAATTTCACATAGTAAAAAGAAAAATAGATGTTTTTTCAATCTTAAAACAAGCATATTGAGAAATACTCTAAAATGAGGTCAATATGCATGTCCTTACAAGTTGGGTTCAAGCTTAAAGGCTATTCTCCCTTGGGCTATATTCATAGTAGGCCAACCCTCGGGGCGTTCGAATATTTCATACGAGTAAAATCCGAAGCAACTGCGGAGCAATATGAACCTTTTAAGAAGTTGGATATCGTTCATGAGAACGTTTATGCAGCTTCAAGTAAAAAAAAAAATAGCTAGGAAATAACTAATGATGTTAATTAAAGACTCAGTATATTGTACCTTTTGTCTATATTCAAAGGAAGTCCTCTTTTATGTGAAGAAGAATTCCATTCTTTTGCAAATGAGAGT
Source organism: Linaria vulgaris (assembly GCA_948329865.1). Classification (NCBI taxonomy): domain Eukaryota; kingdom Viridiplantae; phylum Streptophyta; class Magnoliopsida; order Lamiales; family Plantaginaceae; genus Linaria; species Linaria vulgaris. The sequence goes on from OX415253.1 coordinate 85,531,400, forward strand.
TCTATTTGGTCGTCTTCTTGCTTCACTATATTAACTTTAGTACCTTTAAGCCTGATCCATATATAGACATGCACCTCAGTTTCCGTTAAATAAAGAGCAAATGGCAAATTGTTCCAGCCCCGTGTAACATACAAAATAGGCACAACACTCCATGTAAATTAAAAATCGGCAAATTACCTCCTTGTAATCTTGAAATTGGTGCAACTGCCCCGACGATTTTTTCCTATATTTGTAACTTGTACCTAGTCAAATCTTATTATTTGAATATTCATTTATTGTAGAATTAGTAAGTTAGTTTCATTTCTATCATCTTTTTATAATTTAAAGTGCCTATTTTTTTAATTTTTTTTAAGAAAATGTGGTAAAAAGAATCCCACTCAATATCTGGCAAGCATTTTGTATTATTTTAAGGTTAAAAGAAAGTAATATGCCTATTATTTTTATCAGTGAGGTAATGTACTTCTTTTGTAATTACTTCTTTTGCACATTACAGTGTTTGTCGTGCCAAAAACACCTGAATAAATAAGCATGGATACACAGATGAAGCTTACTTGTCAAACTTGTTTTTGAGAGGATGCCCATGTCTGCTCCAATAAATATCCCAATACCTACAATAAGAGGATAATATTTTATTTTTTATCAGAAAAGTAAAATATATATATTAAGGAGAAATGGAGAGTATAAGCCATACTCTCAAGGCATAAAAAAAAGAAAAGAAAGAAGGGAGACATAACATAACTCTTCCAACAGTGAAAAAACAGAACATTAACAAACTAAAACATGATTAAACATAACAATTAGGGAGCCTAATCCAATCATTAAAAAAATATGAAAACTCAGAAAAAAGAGAGGATAATATTGATTTCTTGCTTTCGTAGTTTGTACTTATAAAGATAAATTTTTAAGTACTAGCTAATGAATTATCTCTAGCTAGACTAAAATATAATAATGAATAAGGCAAAAAAAAAAACTATATATAATGTACCCCGAAAATTAATGTACCCTCTCTTATTTTCGGGGTATCGATGTTGTAGTAAATTATCAATTCCATTGTACCGTAGCCCAGTTATCTGACCCCCCGGACTAGATAAAGTCAGCTTCAGTATGCCATTGTCCAACACCATCCACATGTGGAAGATAGTTAACTTCTTTAATTAATTTGGAGAAATAATATTAGGAGTATGTTCGAATTAAAACCAAATAGAATAGTTGAATGCGAATTTACGTGTTTTTTCAATACATGTAACCGAACTGGGGGATAGGATGGCTCACCATCACCATTGCTCTTCTTTTTAACTCTTCTGCATTTTAGAATAATACTCAATAATCCAAAGATTTGAACTAATTAAAGTTATTATTTGTAAATATTTAAAAATAAAGACACAAACTCGAATCATGGCAACATTAAAATCCTGAAAATTCATTCCAAGTGTGATCCACGTCAACATCCAAAACTTTGAAATATCCGTATGTGACTGAACACATCAAAATTAAAACTTAGGGCCCTCGAATATTATTCAGTATTACGAACAAGAAAAAGGTAAATCCGGAGCCTCTATATGATATTCTTAAGAGAAGTGAGACCATATGCATGTGGCACGTAGAGAATATATAAACTCTCGTATATGAAAATCGATTGTAAATAAGTGGAACAATCACAATAGGTCTAACTGTGCATAGGTAAAACTGGCACATATAGGTCAAAATAAAATAGGTGGAACTTTGTTCGATCTATTATATTGGAGCTCTCCTTGAAACCTCCTTAATGATGTTTAGTAGAATATACATAAATAAAATATTTTCTTAATTACCAGAGTTGGTTGAGCTTAATGCATGTTGAAATAAATATGATGAGTTGACCGTTAGCCATTGGTTAAATATGATAACAACTATGTAATTTTGTACTCAATAATTTGAAAATATAATTAGTGTAGCCAGTCCTTTTTAATAATTTGTATATAATTTACGTATTTTTTCCATTTAATCAATAAACTCTCCTTTATTATTCATCTCCATTCACATAGTTTAGGATAATAAAAAAAGTTATAATGTATAAATTATGCAATGATAAAACAAATGTGTGTTAAATTTATCTTGTGAGCTAGTAGCATGCACCAAACATTAATCTAATATATATGATTGCAACTATATTTTTTCTTAAGTTACAATTTATTGGTTGCAAAAAAGTTTGACATAATATGCATATCGATAAATTAGAGTAATAGTTATTTTTGTTCTATCGCATATTTACACTACAACAGAAATCGCCTTTACCGACGGCTCAAAAACCGTCGATAAAGGCCCCTTTTCCGACGGAAATGGTTATTTCCGTCGGCAAAAGCCGTCGGTAAAAGCCGACGAAAAAAAGCTCGTAAGTAAAAAGCTTTTCCGTCGGACTTTTACCGACGGAATAGGGCTTTTCCGTCGGCTTAAAGCCGACGAAAAAGCCTTTTTCCTATACCGTCGGCTTTAAGCCGACGAAAAAGGTGTTTTTTTTCCGTCGGCTTTAAGCCGACGGTATAGTTCCCTTTTCCGTCGGCTTAAAGCCGACGGAAATGCCCTAAGGGTTTTAAAATATTAAAAAAATAATAAAAAAAATTTAAAAAATTTAAAAAAATAATTTAAAAAAACAATTTAAAATGATTTAAAGTCGACGGTATAGGGCTTTTCCGTCGGCTTAAAGCCGACGGTATAGGGCTTTTCCGTCGGCTTAAAGCCGACGGAAAAGGGTTTAAAAATATAAAAAAAAAAAAAAAATCAATTTAAAAAATGATTTAAAAAAACGATTTAAAATAATTGACTTAAAAGAAATCATTTTAATAATTGATTTATGATTTTTTTCCGATTTATTTAAAAGAAATCGATTTTAAATAAATTTTTTATGTTTATTTAGCGATTTAATTTAAAAGAAATCGATTTAAATAATAACATTCACATTTTCGAGCAATTTTTTTAAATTATTAATTATAATAAATAAAATTTCGTATTTAAAATAAAATCTTGATAATATAAGTTTTTTATAATTATTATTAGTTAGATAATGAATAAAACATAAGTAGAAATAAAATAATAAAACAAATAATAAACTCTAATTATAAGTTAGTGAATATATATGGATAAATTTTTGTTAGTTATTTAGAATTTTTGGGAGAGAAAGTAGATAGTTTTTGGAGAATGGGAAGAATGAATGAATTAAGTGGGTAGAATAAGGGGTATTTATAGATATTTAGGAGGAGTAGGGTTAAATTAAAAAAACCAAAAAAATGGGGGGGGGGGTGCCACGTCAGCGATCCGTGTGAATTATCACACGGATCGCTGACGTGGCGAGATCTGATCCGTCGGTAAAGATCTATACCGTCGGCTTAGAGCCGACGGTATAGATATGATCCGTGTGATTTGATCACACGGATCAGATCTCGCCACGTCAGCGATCCGTGTGATAATTCACACGGATCGCTGACGTGGCAACAACCCCCCTTCCCGAAGGCCTATATATAATTCGAACGAGTTAGTCTCACAATTCATTCGGTTTCAAAATAAGGTTCGTAAACGTACTCATTTTAATTTTTACGTAATAATTATTTTTTTTATAAGCGTACGTTAATTATGTTTATCTAATTTATCTTTCTTTTTATTTGCGACTTAAGGAAAATGTACGAGTCATCTTGGAGACCGGTGCCATAGATCGAAGGAGCAGTTTCAGAAATTTTTTACGTGCTACAAGAGGTACGTGTATAGTTTCGAGCTCTTATTTTTTGTTCTAGTCGTACGATTATAAATATTGATCGTAACCCCTAAATGTAGAGACGTCGTTGTGCTAATCGTTATAATTTAAAAAATTTATAGACAATATATAATGAATCCAAACGGAGATAGAGATTGGATGTATGATCGTTTGAGTGAGACGGGTCGAGTGAATGAAACGTTCGGGGAAGGTGTATACCAGTTTTTGGCATTTGCGTTAGATCAAGAGCGTTATCTAGACGGTGATCGAAATCCTAGATGTCCATGTAGAAAATGCAGCAATAGGAAATACTTGGACCCTGGCAAAGTGGCAGCTCACCTTTATCGATGGGGTTTTGTAGAAGGGTACCGTGTATGGATATTCCATGGGGAAAATTTTGTCGCGCATAATAGCCAAGGGGCGTCATCGTCGAGGCACGAAGTTAGAAACGACCCCGAAGTTGTTCAGGACGAGATTTTGTTTGAAAATCTAGTTGACGACACTTTTCGGGCACAATTCGACGTTAACGGTGAGGAGCCTAACGCCGATGCAAAAGATTTTTTAAATTTGCTACAAATGTCGGAACTCAAGCTTAAGGGACCAAGCAAGAAATCTGTTTTGCAGTGGGTGTCCGAGTTTTTTACAGCCAAGATTGAGAATAACTACAATCAATCCGGGTGCAATCAGATGTACAACTTGCACCGCGAACTTTTGTACCCAGAGGATCAACTCTTACTACCAGAGGATATGCACGCTGCCGAGAATATGATGAGGTGTTTGGGGTTGGGATACGAAACAATCGACGTGTGTTTTAATAATTGTTTCTTGTTCTACGGAGAATTCGCATCTTCCGATTACTCGGTTTGTCCTGAATGCGGGGAGTATAGGTATGAAACTATAGGTAGAAAGAATCCAGTGCCAAGGAAAAAGTTATGGTACTTCCCTTTGGCCCCACGTCTTAAACGACTCTTCATGACTAAATCAACTGCTGAACATATGACGTGGCACTTAAATTGTAAGTCGTCGGACGATGTAATGATCCACCCTGCAGCAGGCGAAGCGTGGCAAGATTTCGACAAGAAACATCCGCAATTCGCAGCAGAGCCACGGAACATCCGCCTTGGTCTATGCACAGACGGTTTCACTCCGTTTGGAAACTTCGGGAAACAATATTCTTGTTGGCCTGTGTTCATGACTCCATATAACCTTCCTCCAGATCTTTGCATGCGAGAGGAGTTTATTTTCTTGAGTCTTATCATATCAGGGCCGAGTAGTCCAGGACAAAACATTAACGTTTTGCTACGCCCTCTGATTGACGAGTTGAAGGTTTTGTGGCATGATGGCGTTCGTACTTACGATAGATTCAGGGAGCAGAATTTTCAGTTGAGGGCTGCATTGATGTGGACTATTAGTGATTTCCCCGCCTACGGGATGTTGTCTCAGTGGAGCACACATGGAAAGTTATCGTGCCCGTATTGCATGGAGAACACGAAGGCGTTCCCTTTGCAGTATGGTAGGAAAGCAACGTGGTGGGGATGTCATCGTTGTTTCTTACCAGTGGGACATGAATTTCGGCACGACATGATGGGATTCAATGGAAATACAGAATTTGATGGGCCTCCACCGCGTAGGACAGGCGCAGAAATGGCAGCAATTGTTGCACAACTACTAGGAAGGTCTACAGCGCCAGATGCACCGATAATGCCAGGAAAAGGAACAGAGCACAATTGGACCCACAAAAGTATCTTTTGGGAATTACCCTATTGGAGTACGAACCTGATACGTCACAATCTTGATGTGATGCATTGCGAGAAGAACTCTTTCGACAACATAAAGAACACGGTGATGGACGACCCAGTTAAGAGTAAAGACAACTTAAAAGCTAGGAGAGACTTAGAATTGTTGACCACTCGGGTCGAGCTTTTTGTTGTCGATACCGATGATAATAAAACATACAAGCCGAAAGCCAAGTATTGCCTTGATCGACCGCAAAAGAAACTACTATGTCAGTGGTTGTCATGTTTGCGATTTCCGGATGGCTATGCTTCAAATATTCAGCGTTGTGTGCAACAACAACAATTAAAGTTGATTGGGATGAAGAGTCACGATTGTCACGTGTTTATGCAAAGGTTAATACCTATTGCCTTCCGTGATTTTATCCCTGATCCGATATGGGGTACCCTAGTAGAGATAAGTATCTTCTTCAGAGCATTGTGCGCCACAGAGATTAGGAGATCGGACATGGCGTTGTTAGAGGAATCTATCGTGGTCACAATATGCAAATTAGAGAAGATATTTTCACCAGGCTTTTTCGATTCTATGGAGCAATTGACGATACATCTTCCCTACGAGGCCAAAGTTGGTGGACCGGTTCAGTATCGTTGGATGTACCCTTTCGAGAGGTATTGGCATTATTTATATCATTCCTTATATATTCCAACAACCTGGCAGTTAAGTTTTTCTTTTTTTTCTTTGTTATTTATTTTCCCTTTTTAGATATTACATGTTATGTTTTAGCCTTCGTGGATAGGCATATCTCTTTCCAAGTGCCCGGAAAGTGTTGTTCTTCGGTTCTTGCCTCAATGTGCGGTTTCGTTCTTTGAGTTGGCCGTCTGGGGCATTGCTCCGAGGGCATTTGTGTTGGGAGTGTATAGCAAGGAAGTGTTCTTGTCAAGGTTCTGAGACTCGGGAGTCCGTTGGGGCCCTGCTCGGCGTCTTGATGGATAGCTGAATCAGGCGGATCCATCCGGGTTCGCTTTTTATCCGATGCCGCCTTGATATCTGGTCTTGATTCATCGTGACTTTTCGAGGGACGCTAGGTGCCCTCGTCGGATGGCCACTCGTACCGCTTTGGGTTAGTAACCGAGCGGTATTGGTCACACCCGATGGGCCTCCTCGTTGGGAGTGGGTACAACTCATCGGAAGTACTTGTGACAATAGTATTGTCCATTTATTAATCCTTCTTATTTAGGACTAATATTTTCTTTAATCTCGTATTTATTTTATACGGTTAACATTGATGATTCCATTTTAGTCCCTAAACATTTTTTTTAATTATTTTCTTCTCCCTAAACTTGGAGACAATACGCATATGAGCTCCTGCAAAACGAAAAAAAAAAAAAGGAAATGTCAGCAACCGGAAAATTAATTAAATCTAAAAGATGCAAAAGTTACTTATTACGTACTATGGACTAAAGTTTATAGATGTTATCAATGAATAAAATGAGAGTTCAATCATTGGTTTTCTCAATTACAAATTAAATTTCAATCAATCAGCCAGCATCCGCTCGCAATTGACCCAATTATCTTATCACAATCTAATATAAAATATATCAAGCTTTTACTCTAAGCCTGAGCTACCTTAAAATTCTCTTGTTACTTCACGTTCTTCCTTTTCTGGTAATGAATCTTATATTGTATTAATTAATAAATGGCTTAGGGCTTAGGCCTTGTAAAAAGGAAAAAAAATCTCTTGTTACCGTTTAGAACTTAAAGCTTAGTAACTTAATTAGACATATTTTACAAGTAATAATGAATTACTCAATTATGTGCTTCAATGCTAGCTCTTTTATTCTTCACGTGACGAATGAAGTATATGAGACGTACTATTATACCCACAAAATTAAAGAAAGGAAGTATATATATTTAGTGGCGGATGAATTAAGGAACTAACAAAGCCACATCAAAATTCAGCAAATCCAAATTGCTATGAGAGAACGAGTGTTAATTCGCTAATTAACAAGTTAGCTAGCTAATTGGGATATAAGCTAGGATGCACGGATACTCAAAAAAAGTGATCGGTCAGCTCCGGATACGTATCGGACACGGATACGCGTCGGATACGCACGAGATACGTATTGAACACGGATACGTGTCGGATACGCACGGGATACATATCCGATACTCCAAATGGAGTATCTTGAATTAAAATTAATTAAAAAATATGGATACGAGTATCGGATACTCTCTTGAGGAGTATCCGATACGTATCGGGGCCAAATAATTTTTTTTTTTATTAGCAAAATAAGGTTTTATTCAAGAGAAAAGAAGACACTCATGAAATGAGTTGGACCAAATGACATGAGAATATGCAAACCCTTTAAACTTAGCATTAAACTATACCCAAGCTCTAATTTTGTTATTTGTTATGTTTTAAAAATATGCTAATCTAGTATTGTTATTTGTTATCGGATACTCTCTTGAAAAATATGCTAATCTAGTATTGTTATTTGTTATGATTTAAACTCTTTAACTTTTGTTGTTTTTTTTTTTTTTGATGGATAAGCATATTCATAACACTAAAGAGAGGGAATATTACATCAGTAAAAGATGAGGTTTATCAGACCCCCCTGACAAAAATGCATCAGAAAGATGCAACAAAACTTATCTAACCCCCATCATCTGGGGGAAGCTCAAAATTAACCGGACCATTCCACAGATTTTTCCTACCCCAAGTTGCCAAATTGTGAGCATTTAAGTTGGCTTCTCTTGGAATAAATGAAATTTTCCAGAATGGCCATTGCAAAAGAATCGATCGTATGTTGTTGATGATGTTTTCTGCTGTCCAGTTGATCAAAGAGTCTTTATCATTAATTTGGGAGACCACTTCCTTTGCATCTGACTCGAAAAGGGCGAAATCAATTTTGAGGCTTGCGATTTTCCTCATAGCCTCAAGGATAATATTGGCTTCAGCTGCGTGGGCATCAAGGACCGTCGTCTCGACAACTTCCTTCCAAAGTTCACCATTGATGTTGCAAATGATGAATCCACCCCATGATTGACCTGAAATGTGATGAAATGTGGAGTCCGAGTTCACCTTAATCCAGCCTTTGGGGGGTGATATCCAGGGCCCCGCTCGATGAGCACTGTTAGAATTGGGATTGCAGAAGGCTGGGGCGAATTCCAAAAACTTTCGCATGATTTGTTGGAGAGACGTCTCCACATTGGCACTCGTGTTTCTATGAAGAACATGGTTGCGCGCATTCCAAATTGCTTCCATTGCCGTGAATGAGAAAATGCTGAACTTTTGAGCTTCTACTCGATTTCCAGGGAAGGGAAAGTCCATCTTTAACAGAGTAAGAATCCATTCACAAACTGAGAGGTTGTTGAACTGATCAATCCTGCAATTCCAGAAAGAGTGGTACCAAATTTGCTTTGCAAAGTCACATTCCAGGAAGAGGTGGTGAAGAGATTCCGCTTGATTTGAGCATAGCACGCAAGTTTGGTCCTGAATAGGGAATAAAGAACCAAGTTTAGAACGAGTAGGAATGCAATTATTAACCACTCTCCAAAGAAAAAATCTCAGCCTATTATGTAATTTAGATTTCCATATGAGATTGCAAGAGTTAAGCAACAAAGAAGAATCAAATCTAAAACGAGAACTTTGATCCGAGAGATATGCGCTTTTGGTTGAGAAGACTCCTTTACTCGAGGGAATCCAAACCAAACGCGGTGATTCCTCCAAGGGAATGATAGGGATTTTTAAAATTTCCCTGCACGTAGCACCATCAAAAATTTGATTAATAACTTCCAGATTCCAACAACCAAATTTAGTATCGATAAGATTGCAAACAAGATTAAATTGGCCGATAATAGTAGGAGAAAGATGAGCAAATGGCGGGGTAAAATGGGGAATGGTTGGGATCCATGGTTCCTCCCATGTTTTAACTGAAGAGTTGATAGCAATTCTAAAACAAGCTCCTTTGATGATGATTTCTCGGCACTTTGCAATACTCCTCCAAAAATTTGAACAACCTGCAAAGGATTTTGTAGAAGTCAAAAACCATTGATTATTCAGATATTTGGCATTAAGAGCTTGACAGAAAAGTTTTTCCAGTGGATTGACACTCATTTGCCATGTGATTTTGGCCACTAAAGCTCGGTTCATGTCTTCTGTACGCCTAATTCCCAAACCACCACAGTTTTTAGGTTGACAAATCTTGTCCCATGCTTTTAAACATAAGGGCTTTTGCCTTTTTTTCCCAGACCACCAGAAGTTGCGCATTGATTTGTCTATATGTCTGGAAACTTTCAAAGGGATAAGGGATGTGCTAAGGTGATAAACAGGATATGCTTGAGCAACATTTTTTAGCAACACCAACTTTCCAGCCTGGGAGAGACATCCAGCCTTCCAAAGAGCCATTTTTTTGTCAACCTTTGTGATCAGATCTTTGTGTTGATCCTTAAATGTTGTTGTTCTGCAGAATTGGACCCCAAGGTGTTTCTGATTGTGATCACACTCCTTGAAGTTAAGGATATCCAGGATTTTGTCCTTTTCAGCTCTATTGCAGTTTTTACTGAAGTGGATAACCGATTTTGCAGCATTGGGTGAGAGCCCTGTCCATTCATAGAGATGGTCCAGTAGGTTAGCAAGAGCATTCGCCTCCTCTTCATTAGCTTTGCAATATACCACCAAATCATCTGCAAACATCAAGTGGCTAATGAATGGGGCTGCACGACAGATTTTAACACCTTTGAGGGTGTTTCTGTTAGCTTCTAACTCCATAAGGCGAGAAAAAAGTTCAAAATAAATAATGAAGAGTGAAGGAGAAAGAGGGTCTCCCTGGCGGATCCCCCGCGTAGGTTTGAAGTAGCCACATGGAGATCCATTAAGGAGGACAGAGAATGATGCCGTCGAAATGCATTTGAAAATGCGATCAATGATATTTTCATCAAATCCCAGTGCTCGGAGAATCGAACAGAGAACGGGCCACTCCACGTGGTCATACGCTTTAGCCATATCAATCTTGATCGCCATAAATTTCTTACCTCCTTTTTTCGTATTCATATAGTGCATAATCTCATGGTTAAGAATGGTATTATCTGTGATAACTCTGCCAGGAACAAAAGAGTATTGATTCGGAGAAATGACTTTATCGAGGAGGGGCTTGATCCGATTTGCAATGATTTTTGTAATAAGCTTGTATGACACATTGCATAAACTGATCGGGCGGAAGTGCTCCACTTGATTAGATTGATTGCTCTTAGGGATAAGGGCCAAAAAAGTGTGGTTAATCGCTTGGAGCATGTGCCCATTCTGAAAGAAGTCCTGTACAGCCTTAGTAAGATCAAATGCAACAATCTCCCAGTAGGTTTTGTAAAAAAGAGGGGGGAGCCCATCCGGGCCTGGAGATGAATTCGAATTCATAGAAAATAGAGCTTCCTAACTTTTGTTGTTGACAATGTTTAATGTATTTAACATTTAGCCACTAGTATTTTGAGTTTTTGAGCTTATATGAATTGCCTATTGCTATTAGGAATCTTTTATATATGTTTATATTTTTTTATTGTGTTGAAATTAATTTTGCAAGTGATTACATATGATATAATATATTATTTGACTTTTTTTTAGTTATATATTTATATAATTATTATTTATTAATATTAAATATTTGAAGTATCCTACACGTATCGTATCTTGTAAATTTTAAAAAAAATCGTATCCACGTATCTGTATCCTATGAATACGGATTCTCGTATCCGTATCCGTGCAACCTTGGATATAAGTTAGCCCAACTCTGGCTGTCAATATGGAATTTCAATACCAAACGCAAAGAAGTGTGGGAAATAAACAGAACTGAAGATTAAGCGAAGAATCGCTTGACAAAATCATTTCTTGTGCTAGTGAAGGAATATTTTTATACAGCTAAAAATAACAACATTTATGTTTGGATGAAAATTTTAATAAAAAATATGTGAAATCGCCATTCGTAATGGTAGGTACGTAAAAGTTGGGCAAGTTTTTTTCAGGATAAGTCTAGACTACTCATAAATATCATATTAATGAAAACAATATTGTTTTGTGAAATCACATGGAGAAAATTATAATCTAGTTCAGTTTTAATTTGGATGTGTTCCCGACAGTTTTGGAGTTTCCAGTCATTATTATATTATAAATATCCGATTGGGTAGATGGCTTATTGGCCTCGAATCTTCTGTTCCAATCTCCCTATTCCACTATATGTGCCACCAGTAACAATTGGACACGTGACATCTAACCCTCACATGAGATCTACTTGATTACTCCCCTTCTTCTTCTTTCTCACCGAGGAGGAGAGAGAAAACACAGAAACTGAAAAAATTAAAAAAAAAATCCACTCCCCTCTCTCTCTCCAAGCTCACTGCTCATTCATTTTAAAAAAAACAATACACTCATTCATTTATTATTTATTAGTTTTCATAATCTCCATCTTCCCCAATGTAGTACTTGAAAATTTAACTGCAATTTAATTTTTCCAAATTAAATTAATTGATTATATTCAATTGAGAAACTAAACAAAAAAATAAAAAATCAAATAGCTGAAGTGCACAGAAAGGAAGTGTTAAAATTGTTTCAGAATCTAATTTTTTAATTTCAGAATATTTGGATTTAAATTTCATTGCGTCAATGAGATTAAATTGGTAGATAACAAATTAAGTTCTACTGTTTTAGCTAATTTTTTTCCATGAAAAAAGAAAATGGAATTGACGATGGAAATTAAAATTATTTCCGCCATTCAAGAGTTTTTTATTTCTTTCGTTCTTATCAGTTATCAATTAGCAGTGAGCTTGGAGAGAGAGAGGGGAGTGGATTTTTTTTTTTAATTTTTTCAGTTTCTGTGTTTTCTCTCTCCTCCTCGGTGAGAAAGAAGAAGAAGGAGAGTAATCAAGTAGATCTCATGTGAGGGTTAGATGTCACGTGTCCAATTGTTACTGGTGGCACATATAGTGGAATAGGGAGATTGGAACAGAAGATTCGAGGCCTTATTTTATCTCGTTTTTTATTACTACACAGAAGAAATAAAAATTCAGTATATTAATAAAAGCGTGGTGCTCGTGTGGAGAGATTATTAGGTGCAACCGTTGTATATGTAACTACTACCAATACACGGTGGGATGGAGTGTTGGGTAATTATGCGTACAATTTAGAAATCTTCTTTTAATCTCAACCATCGGTTAATGCATATAATAATTTCTCGCTCGTGTGGGATCCCGCCAATACAGTGGCTGCACACAAACATTCACATATTTGCATCCTCTGTATATATTTAAAAAAGTAAATTCCGTTAAGGTCCCAAATATATAGTGCGTTTTTTACTTTGTCCTTAACGTTTAAAATTTTACCACATGCCCCCTAATGTATTCATAATAATACCTCCTAGTCAACTTTCTGTTAAAATTGGTCGGAAAAGATAACCTCGCGTGTAATTCACGCGAGGATGAAAAAACAGAACGACCCATAAATCTTTTAAGCAATTCTCCCCTTCCATTTGTTTTTCGTTATGTTTGAATACTTTTTAGAGGTGCTCACTAGTCGCTAACGTTTGCATGTTTAGTTTTTAGGGATAATTACAGCTACACCCCTTGAGGTTTGGTGTAATTACAAAGACCTCCCCTGAGGTTTGAGTAATTACAATAATCTCCCCTCAATTGTAAGGGATGGTTACAATTACACCCCCTAAGGTTTGGTGTAATTACAAAGACCTCCCCTGAGGTTTGAGTAATTACAATGACCTCCCCTCAATTGTAAGGGATGGTTACAATTACACCCCCTGAAGTTTGGTGTAATTACAAAGACCTCCCCTCAGGTTTCAAATAAATTTTAAATATAATATAAATAACAAAAATACTAAAAAAATTATTAAAAATAATTTTATTTTGCTTTCGGTATTTTGGAAAAAAAATTTAGTTTTTTTTCTTGATAATTTTTTTTTGTGTATTTTTGACTTATTTTGTTGTTTATTTTTTTAATAATTTTAAAAAATGCTAAAATGTTTTTTTTTAATAATTTTAACAATTTTTATTTTCTAAATATAAATAAATTTTAAATATAATATAAAATAGATGATTTAATGAAAAAATCAAAAATGTCATTTTTTTAAAATTATTAAAAAAATAAACAACAAAATAAGTCAAAAATACACAAAAAAAAAATTATCAAGAAAAAAAAACTAAATTTTTTTTCCAAAATACCGAAAGCAAAATAAAATTATTTTTAATAATTTTTTTAGTATTTTTTTTATTTATATTATATTTAAAATTTATTTGAAACCTGAGGGGAGGTCTTTGTAATTACACCAAACTTCAGGGGGTGTAATTGTAACCATCCCTTACAATTGAGGGGAGGTCATTGTAATTACTCAAACCTCAGGGGAGGTCTTTGTAATTACACCAAACCTTAGGGGGTGTAATTGTAACCATCCCTTACAATTGAGGGGAGGTCATTGTAATTACTCAAACCTCAGGGGAGGTCTTTGTAATTACACCAAACCTCAAGGGGTGTAGCTGTAATTATCCCTAGTTTTTATGCCCCCAACGTTTGGATGCTTTGTATATGTGATGGACAAAATCGTCTTTAGTGTGACATGTGAGAATCATGCGACGGAAATTAAAATTGAACATTCCATCCAATTTTAAGAGAAAGTTACACTGGGATATTATGATGACATTGGGGGCCATATTAAAAAATTCTAAACGTTAGGAAGCAAAGTAAGAATTTACAAGATAGTTAAAAGAACGCATTTGAAGCCATAGAAATTGTGACTTGTATAGTAGTAGGAGAAAATGCATAAAATTCTCTCAGTCGTTTTGAAAACCTACAGATTCCAAAAATGAACTAAACACAAAGCAAATACAATCTCTTGTTCCACAACAAGTATACAGCATAGTATCCTTTCAAACAGTCACATTTATGAATAGAACAACAAAGTAGAAACATTTTATTCCTTTGCTACACAAATAACCTGCTTCCCTACATTTTTTCCAGTAAAGAGCCCAGCAAATGCAGAAGGGCCACTTTCCAATCCCTCATTCATGTCTTCTAAATATGTTATTTTACCTTCCTTGTACAAACCAATAACATCCTCAAGAAACTTTTGGAATAAATGCAAATAATCACTCTGCAAGAATCCCTCCATTCTTATGCGCTTTGTTATAAGATTGAACAAGTTTTTAATCCCTTCTGGATTAATGGTGTTCTGAGAAACCACCCCACAAACAGCGATTCGGCCATGAACCCTCATGTTGTTGAGTGCCGCGTCGAGCATGGCTCCACCGACATTGTCAAAGTATATGTCAATGCCTTGCGGGAAGTATCTGTTCGTTGTAAAACACAATGTACGTTGTAAAGTTTGTTAATATTAAAGAAGCTATCAACATATAATTCTCGGATAAGGTAGTGCATATGAGATGTAGACGGGTATACAGAGAATCAAAACCAGGAAGCAACCAAAAAAAACTGCACTTGTACAGATTTTATCTAACACAGAAAGTTCCAAATTTTGTTTGGTATTTGAACTAACCTTTTAAGAGCAGCATCAAGATCTGGTTCTTCTTTATAGTTAAAAGCCTCATCAAATCCAAGCTTGTTCTTCAGAAGATCAACCTTAAAATCACAACAATTTCAATACTTGCAAGAAAACACTAAACTCATGCATAAAGCAATGTTAAATTCATCAGAAAAATACAAACTTTGTGGCTGGTCCCTGCACTCCCAACAACATAGCATCCATGTAACTTAGCAAGTTGGCCAACAAGCTGTCCAACTGCTCCAGACGCAGCGGATACAAACACATATTCGCCTTTCTTAGGAGCACAAACCTCGTAGAATCCAGCATACGCCGTAAACCCCGGCATGCCTGTATAAAATCTTGGTTTTAACATTATTATAACCATACAAATAGCAGGATTAATCTTTCAGTATTTAAAGTAAGCATAACATTCAAATAACCTAAACAAACATGTCGTAAATTGAGGCAGGGGAAAAACTCTTCTAGAGTCGTATTTGATCGAGTAGGCGTTTAAGTTACAAGACTAGAAATCATCTACCTTTTCATATGTCTAATTTAATCAATAGAACTTACGTACCAAGAAGGCCGATATAGTACGATAGTGGCATGCCATTGGGCTGAACTTTTCGCAATTGCTCGGTTCTGCATATTAAGGTGTATTCTTCCCAGCCAGTGAACCCAGAGATTATGTCGCCTGGTTTGAAGTTTGGGTTATCAGAGTCGATAACCTTAGACACACCAAATCCTTCAATCACCTTTTCCATATAAATTCAGTGGTTTAAGTATCAAACAACGAGAAAATACAAAATTTGAGGTTAGATATATTGTTTGCTGAGATTCTTTTTTATGTGTAAAATGTCCCTCTACAAGAAAAGTACACGTAAGAAGAAGAAAAGGAAGAATTACTGTGTAAGTAATTAACTTTAAACGTTGTAATTGTAGAGAATTAGTATTAATTATAGGTATAAACTTTTAAAAACTCCTTTTTTTTTTACCATAGTTAGCATTTTGCTAGATATATTGCTTGTTGAGATTCTTTTTTATGTGTAAAATGTACCTTTACATGAAAAGTGCACAGAAGAATTAATGTGTAAGTAATTAACTGTAAACGTTGTAATTATAGAGAATTAGTTGCCTACTTATAGGTATAAACTTTTAAAAACTCCTTTTTTATCATAGTTAGTATTAATTCTATAGTTAGCATTATGTAATTAGCCTTTTGCTAGATATGTTGCTTGCTGAGATTTTTTTTTATGTGTAAAATGTCCTACTAG
Organism: Linaria vulgaris; assembly: GCA_948329865.1. Classification (NCBI taxonomy): domain Eukaryota; kingdom Viridiplantae; phylum Streptophyta; class Magnoliopsida; order Lamiales; family Plantaginaceae; genus Linaria; species Linaria vulgaris. The sequence continues at coordinate 85,547,665 of OX415253.1, forward strand.
AAAAGTGCATATAAGAAGAAGAAGAATAATTAATGTGCAAGTAATTAACTGTAAACGTTGTAATTATAGAGAATTAGTTGCCTAATTATAGGTATAAACTTATAAAAACTCCTTTTTTTTTACCATAGTTAGTATTAATTCTATAGTTAGCATTTTGTAATTAGCATTTTGATAGATATATCGCTTGCTGAGATTCTTTTTTATGTGTATAATGTCCCTCTACAAGAAAAGTACACATAAGAAGAAAAAAGTACACATAAGAAGAAAAGGAAGAATTACTGTGTAAGTAATTAACTTTAAACGTTGTAATTGTAGAGAATTACAACAAACATGGATAACAAACATTGTACAACTAGTGACAACACAAAATCAAAGCTGAGGTACTAACACTTCAATTTATAGTACTAAACTAGCACAAAAAATTATCATATCATGATGAAACTAAGAAACAGCAAACTTACAGAACCAGGGACAAAAGGTGGAATGTAAGAGTCATGAAAATCACGCATTCTTCCACGCATGTATGGATCACAAGAGAGGTACAAATTCTTCACCAAAAATGCACCTGACCCTTTTGGAACCTCCAGTTTAATCTTTTCACCCAACTTTAACTCCAAGTCTGTTTCTTCTGGATTTCCTTCTACTACATATCCTTTGAATATGATTTGCTTGTTTTCTACTGTTTTCACCATTGAATTGATGAATCCCACTTCACTTTCCAAGCTTCAAAATCCCAAATAAATTTATAATTTGTTTGTATGGAATGGCAGTATTGTATTTTATTGTTTATACGTGAGAAGAGGAGACTTTAAAGTTTTTAAGTAATATAAACTGGTTAGGTGGCTAACTAACTCGCTCTGGCCATATTTCTCAAATAAAATGGTACAGCATTGAAGTACTACCACAAGATCTACTTACCACACTTTTGACTTTTATGGGATTTTTTAAATTCTCTCTATCTATCTGAAATGTTTTGAAGGCAAAATCAAAATAAATCTATTACACAACTTTAAATGTAGATGCAAAAATAGTCGCTACTTATTGAATTAGTCGTTTATCTCTACTTGTTGGCAGTAACATATTTTTCTCAACTCTACTTCTTAATCTATCTCTGGCAATTTTTATAGTCATCAAACAAGCTAAATGACATGAATATATCACACTATCTTCAAGTGTTGTGTTTACTTTTTACTTTAAAAAAAATTGAGAAAGATAAATAAGATGATCAATCCTTAATTGCTACCAATTCATTATAGTAAATTAAGAACTAAAATTTATTTGACCATAAATCATAAATGTAAATAACCTTTTACCGTCATTAAGTTCTCAAACAATATTTTAATAGAGTAGTACTTTTATAGTAAATAATATTTGAATTGTTCACAATTTAATATCTCCAAAATACGAATGTATTGCTAACATATAGACACTGAGGAGTATTGACCTACATTTTTTTTGATGAAAGTATTGACCTACATTTACTATCGTATGTCTAACAGATACATAAACGCTGGTGAGTTCGGAAGTATAAAGCTTAATATATAATTATACAAATTATTCGAGAGTTGTTTATTCTCAAATCTAAGAGGGGTAAGAGCTTATCTACACCAATTTAAATAGGTTCCCAAGAGATTCGGGCAAAAAAAATTACAGTTAAAACTAAAAAGACGACACCAAATCTGGGACACTAAATAATAAAATTCTGGGACTTTATTTAAATGTCATGGTGAGACATTCCACATGTAAAGAAGCCAAGTCATTTGACAACCCACAAGTTTCTAAATTTCTAGAAATAATGTAAGCAGAAAACTGGAAACAAATAAATCTTGTGAGCATATTACAATATCAACCAAAACCTGCTAATCTCCAACACTGCACTTTCACTCACACAACTCACGATAGTAAGTTGAAAACAGTGTTCTCAGAACACAATCCATGGGTGGGGGTGGAGGGTAGGACTGAGGACTAGGGTACAATCAACTACAAGGGAAGAGAAAACTAAAACACTTCATCTTCCCCAGTTATTAACTATCAATAAGAATACTATACAAGTTTAAAATCCCCCAAAGACTTCTAATTTACAAACAAGGAAAACAATCTTAAGATATTAATGAAGAAAAATTCTCTCTTGCTAAGAGAGTTTAAGCCTCAGTACTGAAGCCATCGAGTAAACTGCCACGGAAGATGCCGTCACCTGAGTTGCTCCCAATTCTATTTACACTTTACTCCAACAAATCACGTTTCAAAAAGTGGGTCCTATGAACAAAGCATGGTGCGAATTCAGATACTAAGAACTTCAAGGAATTTTTGATTAACGTAACAGTCAGTAATCAGACAGAGGGGCTTCATAAATCCTGCATCATGGAGTATGCAGATTCCGCAAGAGGTCAACCACTTCACAGGAACCGCTAAGCTTTTGAAAATCAGAGCGATGAAGGAGATTTGCTGAGACAGGGTTAGTGTTGATGTCTTTGAGATTCATAGGCGTAAGCTTGCCTGTAATGCTGTAGCGTACACGTATATGGTGGCACTTGCTTTCTGTTGTGCAGTTTCCTCGCACTCTTAAAGCTAGCATAACTTCCTTGTCCCTAGCATCTTCGCACCAGAAGTTTCGTGGGACGCCATCGACAAACTCTTCTAATGTTTGGTATTCTTCATGCCGGATTGAAATTTCGGTAATATGGTCTGCTTTTATGATCCCAGAAGCAGGTTCGACCTGTTTAGATTTGACACCAACTTAAGATATGCTTCATCAAAGCAGAATTATAGCACAAATTTGACTCAAATACATCATGATTTCTTGGGTCACGTATGTCTTTGTGGATGATCGGAATATATATGGAAGTCCAGAAGTTTGGAATGAGACATTACACATGTTAGGATCTGATTCAATTACTCCAAACGAGGGCTAATGTTTCAATGGACGCTGAGAGGTAGAGGCTTATGTTAGCCTCGGCAACAATAATCACCAGTTTCAAAACAATCGATGCGGGTACTTAATCATAGTTTTATTTCGAAATATTACGAAACTACAAATTAAAATCAAAAGAATTTTACTACTTAAAAGGAAAGTTACAAAAAAAAAAAGAAAAAAAAAGAAAAGAAACATTGCAAGAAGAAAGTAGCATGGCGAAAAATTAAATAAAATGTCACCTGAAGCCACTGAGGAAAGCCGAAACAACCCCTTGGACGATGATCAGATGCTTGTCCATCCTCCTTGATGGTAGATAGACCTTCACAACTTATTTCAAAGAGAGCTCTGTCTTTCTTGCATTTATTTGTGATCCTCAATATGGATGTGTCCTGGTTCTGAAGGATGATGTTGTTTGTACTGACAATTACTTCAGGAACTCTAGATAATTCTCCTAGCAAACGTTTGATTTTGTCATTTGATCGGATGATTTCTCCAAATTCTTGTCTTCTTACTGACTCGTCTACTCGCGCTACCTCAACGCTAAATATGCAACGGACCGGTTTATGATCACTATCAGTTACATCCATACAAGCGTCATACCTGTCAAAGAAGTTTTAGCCTAAAAAAGAGAAGAAAAAAGCATATCTGAACCTCCAAAAACTATGAGGCGCCAGAAGAAAGAAAATAAAAGATAGAATACTGCAAGCCACTGGGAAACAGGTTCATGTCGCAAGAAGGAAAAAGAAGGGGGAAGGGGGGGGGGGGGCGGGAATTTCACAGGCACAAAAGGTGGTAATGGCTGAAGCCAACTATTCAGGAACCCCTGAAATAAGCAGGGGTAGAGGTATGTTAAGTGAAATGAGTAATAATGTGTTTTTTCTGGTCCACCTGGTCATTGAAATGCTCACTCATAGTAGAACACGATCACTTTGCAGCATAAACGGTAAGGGATGAAACTTAAATCCAAAAAGTTCATTCATTTTCAGACATAAATAATAACCCTTGGTGCAACAGTCAAAATTCTACTTTTCACCTTACCTACATTTTAATCATCAACTGTCTCAATATTCATCCAAGCGTTAGAAGGAAAAAGGAAAAAGCATTCACATATTGACAACCAATAACTCAAATATTTCGCGTTTGGATGCAGCTCAGATTCATTGGAAGCTGGATAAATACATTTGTTTGCAAATTAGAAGTCCAATTAAATAGATAGACATTGTTGAGACTATGAGTGTAACCTGAACTCTTTAGACCAAAAAGAAAGCTAGGAACACCCATTACCAAATAACTTACTGTAATGCTTTCAAGAAAATAGAATTAACTTACTGTAATGTTGAAGAGACCACAGGGCAGTTTAAGCTGCAGGTAGATACTGAAGCAGAACGACTATCACGATACAAAATTCTGTCACACCAAGCCGGTATGCGTTTCTTCTCTCCAGAATCATATCCTGCAAAGGAAAATAAAACTCAAATGAGATCTCTAAATAGAAAAAGAAACAAAATGGTTTCGGATCCCACCATGGAAATTGAAAGACACTGGAGATATCAGTTGATGTCAAAAGTGAGAATCAAATTAGGACACCAACTTGTATAGGAACATCGTTTCTTACAGTTCAAGGAGCTCTATCATTACCTGCCAAACCAGGTTGGTGCTTTTCAAATTTGTACGTTGGCGGAAACCTAATAACAGCTTCGCGCAGCCCTTGGAAGACATTTCCAGCTTTCATTTCTGTTTGCAACTGATCCATCTCTCGAAGCCAGTCAAAGCTTCTTTGAGAGATCAAATCCCTTGCTTCATCATATGATATACCATCGAGTCGATAGTTGAAGTCCCCGAGAAACACAACCATGTCGGCCTCGGACAGCTCAGGTATACCATCCACATTGTTAACACCAGTAGCCTGTACAAGCATCATTTTACATATTTTCTAACAACTCAAATTCAACCAAGGGCTTCCCCACGAAGAAAATTTTCAAAATAAAATTATGAAGCTTCGTAAAAGAAGTATAAAGTAGTCTATACACTTACATTTGTGGAGCGAAGCATGTGAATTGCAGATGAGACACCAGCTGCAAAAGAAAGCACCAAACCGCAAGAGCAAATCATAAACAAGCAGTAAAGAACACAGCAAGCCAGAAAGGAACATACGAAGAAAAATTGCACCATACCAGCAGCAGCATTGAGAAGATTGGATGGCCGACTGAAGATCATTGTTCGATATACATGATCGAAATCAGCATTGCGACGATTAACAGCGTCTAAGTGCGCGGCAAAGTGACAATTAACAAAGCACATAACTCGACCGTACACTCGCATCCTCAGCCCAACAGCTCCCTGCCAAATTATTAATAACAATATTGAATAAAGGATGCAGTAATTAATAAAAGAAGTCTTTCAAAATAATTATAAGCATAGACATGTTACTTCAAGAATATGCAAGTATCATTCCAGATATTGTAAACATCTCTACTGTACGTGAAGGTCAAGCAAATTTAAGTACTATCCATGCAAGTAGGAATTACTCAGGTACAACAAGAAGACATTGGTGCACTGAGGTTCTTCCCTTAACATCAACATCTAGGAAAGGAGACACAATTTATGAGCTAATAACTCAGAAATCTAGATGCATGACAAAAAAATATAATAAACTACCAATTAACGATTTCCCATAGCATTGAACCATAAAAACAATTCGGTGTTTAAGAAGTTTCTGTGTAAATAAACTGCTATCAGTAAACAGATATTTTACAAACTACTATCAGTAAACAGATATGGGTACATATTATACCTTGTTTCCAATTGCTCGCCCCAGCCCACAAGGAACTGCTGCAACATCAACATCACCAACATGACTGCGAATGATGTTTCTGACCCTGAGACACAATTTTCCACTTAAAGATGATTTTTTTAATTTCAAAGACGTAGAAAAAGTTGGCACATTTATGGCGTGGAATGGGGCAGAACAACCATGTACTGACAAGAAACATTTCATGCATCTTTTCTATTTAGCAACTGGATTTCCATGAATAAATTGTTCATTAGAAACTTCAAGACTTTAGTAACTACGATTGGCACAAGTACTATTATAACACTAACCACACAGAAATAAGCAAGCCTGCCAACTGCCTGGATCCCACACTTGAAAAGGTAGAACCCTCGTCCAATGTCTTTCCAATCACATCTAGCCACCATTGTCCAGCAGAACTACCCTCAAGGCCCATCTGCAAGTAACCGAAGAGTCAGTACTTTTAGAACTAAGAAAAATAACAGTGTGATGCCCCAGAAGGAAAAATGAGATAATAGCAGCTTCAAACAGGTTCACAAATTCAAAAAATAACACTTACATGAAGCTATATACTTTTTAAGTTTTGGGTTTTTTCGGTCTACCATTTTGTAACTGTGAAGAATGCAAGTGGATTAATGTATATTTTTTTATTTTTTTTGATGGGAGGATTAATGTGAGTTTGCATATCATTACGTATATACAAGAGCATTTTATGAGTCAACTTCTTTTCATCTCACTCTTGGGGTTATGTTAAGGTAAACTGATTAGTTCTCATCATCCCAGAAGAGTTGTTTATAATGTGAATGGTCCAGAAGAATTGGACTACTGAAACTTATGAAAAATGCAAAGTTACCTAAAGAAGCTTGAAAATAAATAAGGTCGACTATCCAGGTTGATGGTTAATTGAAATGGCTACAGAAGTCAAATTCTTATATGTTCCTAGGTTTACTGGTTCATTTAATGAATTTCAAATGAAACATGAGATGTCGGTTGTCTCTACGTTGGTGAAATGCAATCGGATTACTTCAAACCCAGAAATCCCTCCAGGAACAGCAACAAAACTTGACCCGTGGACTGATCAAACAGGATTTTCTGGACTGAATCCCAACTTTCTAAAGGTGGCATCTGGTTTCAGAATTGATCGACTGACTGGTATCCAACTGTGTTTGTCAGAATGGTTCCACTAATGGGTCCAACTAAAACAACATGCTGGTGCTAATTAAATTCATACGGATGTCAGATCAACGGTAGACGTCTCAAACCAGTTTATCATACAACAATAAGTGTGTATTTTAAAAGTAAGGAGACCTCGTCTAGCAGCTCAAATTCCCCTTAATTTTAACCCTTTCACCTCTGTGAGCAATTCCCAGTTCCCTAATCATCTACTCCTCTTCCCTTCTTGACGTCCCCCCCCCCCACCCTCTTCCAGCTCAGAGTCCCAACCCACAACATCCCTTCTTCCCTTCTGGGAAGGAAATGATTAAGATTCAATCTAGCCCATGCAACCCCCAATTCACGACCAAAGTGGAAAATAAGATTTTTCGCAAAAGAAAAAAGCCCAAGGCCATAGGGAAAACAAACTAAGATAAAAGAAGAGGAAAGAGTTTTCATACAGTTTCTTTAGCAGCAGACACAGCAAGAAACCCAGCACCCATTTCCACCTCCTGCAACCCAACGACAATTATGTCAATGTCAGCGGCAGCAGAGCCCAACCATGATATAAGGGAATCAGGAGATGATCTTCCTTGCGCAACATTCCATGTACCAGCCAGTATTTTCACATTTTCCAGCCTTGTATATAAAAAATCCTTTGCAGACAACTCTGAACGAAATAAATTATCTAGTGGCCCAGGAGAAGTAATGTTCCATCCACGGATACCACCATGATTAGCTAAGGAAAACACATAACCAGTCCCAATCGTTAAATCTATAACTGGGCTACTGTGAGCTACCCACTCCCCGAGCAGATCACCATTAAGATCCAAAACCTGCAGAGTGCCACTCATATAACCAACCCATATGCGTGATCCAATTGTACAAAGGCTCTGAATAGCAGAAGCATGGTGCTGGAGCTCACGCAACCGATTACCATTTCCATCCCATTGTAAAAGTACCCCATTTGAACATCCAGTCCAAATCATACCATCTACTGTTCCAACCAATGCCTCAGTCCGTCGATTATCATCTCCAAAGGCACCTTTTGCAGCGACCCTGCGTACAGCATCTGCTGCTCCCAAAATAGCATTACGAGAACGCTGAAAGAAATTAAATGGATTTTGAGTTTTTTCCTTTGAAGCGGATGCAGCCCTCATCCTCATCTCGTCCTCCATTACAGAATCAGGTAACATGTTTTCAACCTGACCATCAATGTTGAATACTTTCAACAATTCTCTGCTTCGAGCATCCCTGTGTAATGGATAAAGTTTAAACTCAATAAAAAGATGGTGGAGTTGTAAAAAACATTGAGTAGTATGAGTGATTTAACTGAGACCAACAAAGAATACTACTAACTGTCATGTCCTTGAAACCACACTGTTCGACTTCTGCGACTTTTTGCATTATACACAGTTGCAACATAGGTGTCACTAAAATCGATAACACTCTACCCCCGTAACGAGAGAAAGAAAAGAAGAATAGAAATAACCTACTCTAATAACAAAATATATCCTACAATAGAGAAGATTGCCCCAATTTTCTTTTACAAACCCGACAACAAGCAGCACATATCATATATAATCACTAAGTTTTAAGACACTAGACATGTCTCAAAATACCTATAAACCTAGCAACATCCATATAATAGAACTTCTTAAGCTAATGCTCTGAAGCTTACCAGACCTACAAATATTCATGCTTAAAGTATTAAATCACGCCGACTGCAAGTAAGGCATAAAGTCTCCAGAGTTATCGAAATAGGGAAGCTAAATCAAAGATTAACGGTAACCCTTCAACCCACAATGAGCCATCCAAAAAGCCAAAAACTGAAGTAGAATCTTGTTTTTTTCCTTACCAAACAGCAAAGGACTGGTAACTTGCAGTCCAGATCTTTCCTCCGGCATGATCCGATAACATATACCTGACATCTGAAGCAAACACATTACTGCTGGCCCCATTCAGGGTAGCTTGGCTCTTGAGGTCAATGTAGGACCTCTCGACCAATAAAGCAGCCATGTGCCTTTCTCCAAGTGTCAGGCCAAGTGATTTCTCAATAGCTTCCCAAGGCCAGATCTTTATGGCACCACCATCCGATCCAGACCAAATATCCCCTGTATAAAAGAAAAAGAGCACGCATGACCGAAAAGTATCACTAAGAGCCAGATATTATTCACACCCCATTGAATTATGATCAATTTCAAACAAAATAAATGGAACAAAATGGAGGACCAACGTGAGATAGAGCACACATTCACAAGAAAATCAACAATAAATTTTTATGGTTCAGCAGCATAAGCGCCTTATGAACTGCAAGGGAAATGAATTTAAAGTACTTGTCCTCTGAGAGACACATGTAAACTCTACAGGCCAAGTTTTTTTCTGAAACAAGATGAAGCAGCATAACTCTGTTTATAAAAAGGAACAATGCTGAAAAGAAAATGATAAAAGTTACAACACCCTAGGCCATGAGAAAAACAAACTTTATCTATTGGTTCTTGCTAGCTACCATCAGAATTAGCCCTTCGAGGCTTCCCTTCTATTTCAATCTGTGGTTATGTTTTTTCCTTTATTAACATTCAAAACTAACGGCTTCTATTATTCATTGAATTTAGTTGTAAAAGCATCTTCCTTGGAATTGGCCTTGAACTCAAGGCTCAATCTCGTAAACAAGTCAAACCAATAGGTCCTCATCTTTCCACGTAGCCTTGATGAACAGAACAAACAGCCGAGACAACTCACAGAACAAACTGAATATAACTTAATTAATTCTATGCTTCAAGCATTCCACACCCTATAACTCTCACCTTGATATAACCACCTCACACGCTATCCCATACGCCAAACCATATTGCAAGAAGCAAAAACTAAAAGTTTGAAACAATCAAAACATACCATAAGCACTAACGACAATGGATAGCACCGGTCCACGATGCGCCTGCCAGGACAACATCTCATGGAATCCCTTGTTCCCTTTCCCACCAACATTCTCCCTCGTCGTCTTCCAACACCTAATCTTCCCATCCTTATGCCCACTCCACACCACCCTATTCCCTCCGTCCCCAACCATACACAACGTCGCCCCCTCCACATGCCCCGACTCCCTATACCACGCCGTCCCCTCCTCCTCCTCCTCCTCCTCATTCTCCACACCACCACCGTAAATATCATTCCTCAAATCCCAAACACGCACCCCACACTCCGATCCCGCCCACAACTCATCACCCACACACACGATATTCCTCAAAAAACGCCCCAACTGCGTCTCCCGCAACGGATGCGGCCTAATCTCCAAACTCGGCGGCCGCTTCGGGTGAACCGGTCCCCTCACCGGCGGTCTAAAAATCCCCGCCCCTCCGCCCGAACCGGTGAACTCCGGCAACGGCTGATCGGGCGAAGCACCGGAGGAATTCGAGAGCTTCCGATCGAGGAACTGGAGCATGTAGTCCAATCTCCGCTGGTAGTTCGACGAAGCGGCGGCGGTGGCGTCATTGTTGTTGTTGTTGTTGTTGTCGTCGTCCGACGAGGAGCTGTCGAAGCGGTCGAATACGCGAGGGGCTTTTTGGTAATTTAACGAGGAGTCGTCGAAGCTGACGTCAGCGGCGGAGGGGGAGGAGTCCTCGTCGGAATCGGACCGGAAGGCGAATTTCTGGGAGAAGGAGTAGAAGCTGGGGCCGATGAGTGAAGCGTCGTCGTTTTGGTCATCCATTGGAATCTAGGGGTATTTTCGGAAAGCGGAAATATAGGGATAAGAGAGTGTTGTAGTAAAGTAAAAGTAAGCTGAAGAAGAATCGGAGATGACCGACCTGAGGGTTCTTTTATTTTTTTAATTATATATATATATATATATATATATATATATATTTTTCTAATTTGGGGAAGTTGTGTTATTTATTTTTATTATTTGAGCTGTCACTGAATGTCAAAAGACTGTTACGTCGTCGTTTAGGAGGTTTTGGAGACCCACAAAGGACAGCCGGCCATGTGTCATTTGTCAACTATTCAACAAACATCCAAATCCAATAATTATTAATGTTCGTCCCACTTTTCTTAAATTCCTTTCTAGGTTCATGATTTTGTAAGAATTTGTAAAAGTAATCCCTAGGACTAGGGGGAACACGTAATCCGCACGCGAACACACGAGAAAAATTTTCTTGGTTCATTTCGGTTATATTTCGGTCATTATTAAATATCTCTTGTTATAAATATTATTATTGGTATATGCCTAGTGGCCATTGTTAAAAATTATGTACAAATATTATTTTATAATAGTACTAGTTGTTGTAAATAATGTAAGATATTGGAAATCCTTGCCTATACAAGGAGCCATCAAGATGAAGAGAAAAACACTCATTCACAAGTAATACACTCCTTATTTGCTCTTCCTTTCTATGTTCTTTTAATATATTGTTATAATTTTCAAATAGTTTTAATTATTCTATAACACGTTATCAGCACGATAGTGCTCGATCCGGAAGAATTCAAGTTCCTTCGTTAAAGCAAACGTTCAACGTTAAAAGGTACAAAAGTTTTATATTTACTTGTTCATCTATCTACATTATTATAGATAGTGCGGATTACCGCCAATCTATAATTTTATGATTAGATGAATATGTGTTTATAATTTTGTTGTTAAAGTTTAATATTTACGTATTCATCTATATACATTATTATAGACAGGGCGAACTACCGCCTACCTATAATTTTACTCTTTATATTTTACTGTCATCTAACTTTAACACTAAAGCTAATTTTAACTTTCGTTGATGCTTGAGTTAACCCCAAGCTAGAAATGACTACTGTCAATTTATTATTATGGAAGGTTGTACCTCCTATTACTGCTGAAAATTTATTATTATGGAAGGTCATACCTCCTATTACTGCTGAAAATTTATTATTATGGAAGGTCGTACCTCCTATTACTACTGAAAATTTATTATTATGGAAGGTCGTACCTCCTATTATATTGCTTATTTTATTCCATAAGCCCATGAAAGTTTTTACATAGTAATGTGGCGGAAAATATATATGTATTTACTTATCGTAATATTATTCCATATGCCTGTTAAAATATCATTAATGCGGCGGAAATTATTTTACATGTTATTACAATTAATTTTTGTTGCTAAATTATTAAAGACATTACCGTTCATAAAATATGCAAAAAAAAAAGATTGTTTTTCCAACGGCTATAAACGGCTACTTACAGATATTTCTTCCTCTATAAATACACAAATCATAACATAACTCCACACAAATCTTCACCTTATTTCTCTCATCTTGCAAAATGATCTCTACGACAACAGTGATCTTGATCCTCATCTACCTTTCAATTTTTATTTTTATGCTAGTAGATGAAGACACTCCTATGTTTGTCCCTATGATATTCCTCCTTTTTATCATAATAATGTTCGAGTTCAAGATGTGACTAGAGATGAGATAATTGCATTGTATTATTGTAATAATTATGATTCTATGATTATGTGTTAAATAAATTATCTCGATCCTAATTATGTTTTTCTTGGTTATGTATTTAGCTAGCAAAAAATGTCTAACCTCACGAGTACAATTAGTTGTATACTCAATATCACTGGCAAGAATTATGGACAATGGAAATCGGATACGAAATTGTACCTCAGATCAAAGAGTATCGTTGAAACTCTTGCTGCAGTAAATACAAATACGGATCCAGAAAAATGTGAGGCTGTGATCTACATGAGAAAACATCTAGATGAAACCTTAAAGAGAGAATATCTTGATGTTACCGATCCTCATGAATTATGGACAAATCTACAGGAAAGATATGGCCATCAAAAGAAAACCATGTTGCCAAAAGCCACCGATGATTGGAACAATTTAAGGTTCCAAGATTTTGAAACTGTAAGCGCATACAACTCCGCACTTATGGAGATTCGTTCAGATTTAATTTATTGTGGAAGAAAGCTTACTGATAGAGAAATGATAGAGAAAACACTTTCTACTTTCCATGTGTCCATGATAAATGTTCAACAGCAATACCGATTGCTGAATATTTCAAAATATCACGACTTACAACAAAAGTTGTTAATGGCAGAAAGTTACAATAACTTATTAATGAAAATCATCAATCTCGTCCTCCTGGGGCACATGCATTACCTGAGGCAAATGCCATTAATTTTTCAAACTCCTATAGACGAGGTAACAATGAGAATGCCAATCAAGGTCGTGGTCGTGGTCGTGGTCGTGGTCGTGGTCAAGGTAGAGGTGGTCATAGAGGAGGATGTGGATATAGAGGTGGACGCGGTAAAAGAGGTGGTCGTGGCCATGGTCGGGGTCGAGGGGGTTTTCACAACCCCTCGCATACCAACACTGTCTTTAAGAATAACCACCAAAACAAAGAAAAACATAATAAAAACCCTCAAGGTTATTGTTTTCGATGTGGAATGAAAGGGCATTGGGCCAACACATGTCGTACACCAGAACATATCTGTAAGATATACCAAGAAAGTTTGAAGGGTAAAGAAAAGGAAGTTAACCTTGTCGAACAAAATCCAAATGATGATTCCACCTTTATGGAGACGGCAGACTTTACTGATGACTATGATGTTCGTTTGGCTTAATATGTGTTATGTGATCTTCTGGCTGAGTATGCTTATTGTAATTTATGTTTTAAGTTGTATTATCTACTTCCTGCATTTATGTTGTGTGCTTTCAATAAAATAATCTCTTTTCAAATATATACCCTGTTTATTGCAATATTTATTTTAATATTGTTTATTTGAAGTGAAGCGTGATATGGAGCATACTGGTGATTTCTGCCTACTTGACTGTTGTACAACTCATACAATTCTCACAAGTAAGAAATATTTTACATATTTAGAACCCTCAAAATTTCAAGTTGGTACAATAGGAGGTCCTATTAAATTGATTGAAGGATCTGGTACTGCTACTTTTACTTTACCGAATGGAACAAAGTTTATCATCGATGATGCCTTATTTGCCCCAAAATTCAAAAGAAATTTATTGAGTTCTAAAGATATATATCGTCATGGATATGATACTGAGTCAATGACTGTGAATAATGCTAAATATGTTTTCATTACTAAGAATATACCAGGAAATAAATATTTTCTTGAAAAAGTACCATATATCTCATCACGGTTGCATTATACATATATTAATGAAATCGAATCAAATATGGTAGTCAATGAAAATCCAGAATTATTGACTCTATGGCATGATCGACTAGGTCATCCTGGTTCAACAATGATGCGAAGGATAATTGAAACTACACATGGACATTCATTAAAAGGATCCAAACTCAATTTGAGCAACAATAGTCCATGTGAAGCATGTTCTCTTGGAAAGCTAATTATAAAGCATTCACCTGTTAAAATTAAGACAGAATTACCCAAATTTCTTGAAAGAATTCAAGGTGATATATGTGGACCTATTCATCCATCATGTGGACCATTTCAATATTTTATGGTATTAATTGATGCCTCAAGTCGATGGTCACATGTCTGTCTATTGTCTACTCGCAATATGGCATTTGCGAGATTTTTGGCTCAAATAATCAAAATAAGAGCTCAATTTCCTGACTACACGATCAAGAAAGTCAGACTTGACAATGCTGGTGAATTCACATCTCAAGCTTTCAATGATTATTGTATGTCAACTGGAATTACGGTTGAACATAGTGTTGCACATGTACATACTCAAAATGGTTTAGCTGAATCATTAATTAAACGCCTTCAATTAATTGCTAGACCATTGTTGATGAAAGCTAAATTACCAAGTTCTCTATGAGGTCATGCGATTTTACATGTTGTATCACTAATTCGCATTAGACTAAGCTCGTATCATGAACACTCCCCATTACAACTTGCTTTTGGTCATGAACCTAATATTTCCCATATAAAGATTTTTGGTTGTGCGGTTTATGTTCCAATTGCACCACCAAAGCGAACAAAAATGGCACCACAAAGAAGGTTGGGAATATATGTTGGATTTGACTCACCATCAATAATCAGATATATTGAGCCTCTAACAGGTGATGTCTTTACGGCACGTTTTGTCGATTGCCATTTTAATGAGACAAATTTTCCAACCTTAGAGGAAGAAAATAAGCAGTTGGAAGAGGATATATCATGGTATAATCCATCTTTGACAAGCTTTGATATGCTAACAAAGCAATGTGATTTGGAAGTAAAGAAAATTTTGCATTTACAAGCTATTGCAAATCAATTACCCGATGCATTTACTGACATAAGCAAGGTAACAAAATCACATATACCAGCTGCAAATGCTCCTGCTCATATTGTAATTCCAAAAGAAACATCAAAGGATGATATCTTTGATATAACTAAGAAACGTGGGCGTCCTACTGGCTCAAAGGACAAAAATCCTCGAAAAATAAAAGGAGCATCAAAACCTAATGATCCTATTATTGAGGAATCTATGCATGATGAGTCGCAAAATGTGACATATGAGATACCTCAAAAAGTTATCCAATCAGATCCTACAAATAAAGAGAACGTTGAAATCTCTATAAATTATATCAATACAGGAATGGTATTGGATCGAAATGAGATGGAAAATATGGATGAAATATTTTCATATTTAGTCGCTTATGAAATTGAGAATGAAAATGATGATCCTGAACCCAAATCTGTAATTGAATGCCAAAATAGGTATGATTGGGATAACTGGAAAGATGCTATGCAAGCTGAATTAGATTCGCTTAATAAGCGAAAGGTATTTGGGCCCATTGTTCTCACACCGAAAAGTGTGAAACCCGTAGGGTTCAAATGGGTCTTCGTTCGCAAACGAAATGAGAAAAATGAAATTGTAAGGTACAAAGCTCGCCTTGTCGCACAAGGTTTTTCTCAAAGACCTGGAATCGATTATGAAAAAAACGTATTCTCCTGTAATGGATACGATTACATTTCGATTATTGATCAGTCTAGCAGTCTATGAAAATCTAAACATGCATCTCATGGATGTTGTCACTGCTTGTCTCTATGGATCACTTGATAATGATATTTACATGAATGTCCCTGATGGACTTAAATTACCCGCAACATCAAGTTCCAAATCTAGAGAAATGTACTCAATTAAATTGCAAAGATCATTATATGGGTTAAAGCAATCATGTCGCATGTGGTATAATCGTTTAAGTGAATATTTATTAAAAGAAGGATATGTAAATAATTCTTTGTGTCCATGCGTTTTTATTAAGAAAACATCATCTGGTTTTGCAATTATTGCAGTTTATGTAGATGATTTAAATATCATTGGCACTGACAAAGAAATTCATTCAACAATGAATTATTTAAAGGATGAATTTGAAATGAAAGATATTGGAAAGACTAAATATTGTCTTGGTTTGCAAATTGAGCATGTTAAAAATGGAGTACTTGGGCATCAATCTAACTATACTAAAAAGATATTGAAACGTTTTAACATGGATAAAGCAACACCTTTGAACCATCCTATGATTGCAAGATCATTAACTATAGATAAAGATCCATTTCGTCCTTGTGAAGAAAATGAAGAAATTCTTGGTTCTGAAGTTCCTTATTTAAGTGCCATTGGAGCTTTAATGTATCTAGCTAATAGTACTAGACCTGATATATCATTTACTGTGAATTTATTAGTCAGGTTTAGCTCATCACCCACAAAAAGGCACTGGAAAGGAATTAAGCATTTATTTCGTTATCTTCAAGGAACTGTGGATCTTGGTCTATTTTATCCTAACAATGCGGTACAAGAATTGATTGGTTATGCAGATGCAGGTTTTCTATCAGACCCACATAAATCCAGATCTCAAACAGGATATGTATTCACATATGGAGGCACTGCTATTTCATGGCGTTCTCAGAAACAGACACTTGTTGCAACATCATCGAATCATGTTGAGATTATTGCACTCCATGAAGCAAGCAGTGAATGTGTATGGCTACGATCAATGACACGTCATATAAGAAGTACATCTGGCTTACCTATTAGAGAGGGTTCTACAACATTATACAAAGACAATTCTGCATGTATTACACATATGAAATAAGGTTATATCAAGAGTGATCGAACCAAACACATACCCCCAATATATTTTGCCTACACTCAGGAACTCGAGAAGAACAAAGAAATTGATATCCAATATGTTCAATCATGTGACAATATGGCAGATCTTTTTACAAAGGCACTCCCTACTGTAACTTTTAAGAAACATGTTCAAAGTATTGGGATGCATCACCTACGAGACTTATGAAGAATTGGAGATGCCAATTTGAGGGGGAGTTCACACGGCTGCACTCTTTTTCCCTTATTAAGGTTTTTATCCCATTGGGTTTTTCCTTATAAGGTTTTTAACGAGGCAACATAAGACGTGTGCAGAAGACAGATCGTGTACATAACAAAATCTTCAAATGGTCAAGGGAGAGTGTTATAAATATTATTAGTGGTATATGCCTAGTGGCCGTTGTTGAAAATTATGTACAAATACTATTTTATAATAGTACTAGTTGTTGTAAATAATGTAAGATATTGGAAATTCTTGCCTATATAAGGAGCCATCAAGATGAAGAGAAAAACACTCATTCACAAGTAATACACTCCTGATTTGCTCTTCCTTTCTATGTTCTTTTAATATATTGTTATAATTCCCAAATAGTTTTAGTTATTTTATAACATCTCTAACTTTATTGTGTTTATATCACTACAAGATTAGGACCGCCCAGTAGTGACCGATGTTGGGTCGCTGGCCTTTAGCGACCGCTGAAGGCAATAGCGACCCAACTTAGGTCGCTGAAAGTCCTGGAGACTTTCATCGACCTAACTTTGGTCGCTGGGATCATTGGCGAGAATATTCGCTAAGGGGCCAAGCATTTTGGCCGAAAATTGGGCCAAAATACATGCCAAAATTAGGGGCATGTTGCCCTAATTTTGGGCGGAGGTAATCAGCGACCGCATTTAGGTCGCTGATTCCTTTGTATAAATAAAAAAACATTTTTTATTTCCTTATTTTCGCAAAAACTCACCATCTCCGCCGGTTATTGCCGCAGTGTCGCCGGCACAAAGGTAGCTTCGGTTTTTTTTTTTTCTCAATTTGATAGATTGTTAGATTAGTTAGATTGTTATTTTGTGTTAATTTGTTAGATTAGTTAATATTGTTAGATTGTTAGATTAGTGAAGAATGTTAGATTGTTAATTTGTGTTAATTTTGTGTTAATTTGTTAGATTGTTAGATTAGTTAATATTGTTAGATTGTTAATTAGTGAAGAATATTAGATTGTTAGATTAGATTAGTGCATGATTAAAAAAAAAATTTGTGAAGATTTTTAGATTGTTAAATTATATTAGTGAATGATTAAAGAAAAAAGATTAGATTAGTAAAGATTGATTGATTGTTAGATTAGATTAATGAGTGTATAATTAGTAGGTTAAAGGTTAATTTGTAAGATTATTAGTTTGTTAGATTGTTAAATTAGATTAGATTAGTTTATAATTAGATTGTGAAAATTAGATTGTTAAATTAGATTAGATTGTGAAAATTAGATTGTTAAATTAGATTAGATTAGTTTATAATTAGATTGTGAAAATTACATCGTTAAATTAGATTAAATTGTGAAAATTAGATTGTTAAATTATATTAGATTAGTTTATAATTAAATTGTAAAAATTAGATTGTTAAATATTAATTAGTAAGATTATTAGATTATATAGATTGTTAGGTTAAAGATTGATTAGATTGTTAGTTTAAAGGAAAAAAAAAAAGATTGATTAGTTAAATGTGAATAACAATTTAATGTGTTAGTTTATATTATAATTTTACATGTGTTAGATTAAATGCACAATTATTAATTTAAATGAAAGTTTACATGTGTTAGATTAAATGTAATATTGTTATTTAAATATTGAATTGATATTTAAATGTTATATTTATTATTTTCATAGTACATATATTAGGCATGTCGTCACATAAGACCACTAGTGGTAGTGGAGGTTGAGGTCGTGGAGGTGTTGGTCGTGGTGGGGTTAGTGGTACTGGTAGTGTTGGTCGTGGTGGTGTATCGGGTACTGAAAGTGTTGGGCGTGGTGGCGTTGACCGTGGTAGCGGAGGGGTTGGGCGTGGTGGTGGTACTGGTAACGTTAGTCGTGGTGGTGTTAGTGGTAGTGGAGGTGTTGGTGGAGGTGTTGGGTGTGGTGGTGGTAGTCGAGGTAGTTGCCGACCTATACGGATCGTCCGATCGGGTAGTGATGCAGAGCCTAGCAATTCAGCCGAGCTATCCCTCCCGCCACTCGGATCAGGTGACAGATCTACATCGACACACCTGCATTACAACGCCAGTTATTTCTAGATGATGAGGAGGCCATCCGATGAGCGGGTGTTAGACCCCGATCAGCAGAGTCCACCGCATTCCAGCTGCCACGACCACATACTTCAGATTCCGTCGGGACTCACGTGCCCCCATTAATCGAGTCTTTCAGAGTTCAGACTCCACCACATGTAGCCGACACCGGAGCTGGACCGAGCCAGAGGTCGATCGGGACTCTAGGACTGAGCTAGACTCAACCGAGTAGGGGACCAAATGTAGGGGTTACTGCGGTTAGGCCTAGAGAAAAGAAGAAGCATAGAAATGAAGCGTGGTTGTTTTTCTAAACCCCCCAGTCGTGAGATTGCGAAGTCGATCACTTCACTCATTCAACAGTTTATGACGACTTTTTGTCCCTCCTACTTGCGGATACCTGAGGAAGTACGAAAAGAGATGTACGCGAGATTTACGGTGAGTTTTTAATGAGTTATTAATATTTATTAATTTAGTGTATTAAATATAGTGTTTTTCAAATATTGTTTAATTTAGTTTATTAATTAAGTATATTAATTTATTGTTTAATATTTATCCTTTTGTAGAAAATATATGGGATCCAGCGGTCAGAGAGGGCGGAAGTACATAGAGCATACCAGGTGAAGGCGAGGGGGATTTACAAGCGTATGATGAACAAGACGAAGAAGCAGTACTTTAGGAACAAAGACAAGGAGAAGTATCGGGGCAAGAGAAAGACGTCATTGATGAACGAAAGTTTGGAGGCTGAGGCGGCAACACACTGGGACACCGATGAGCATAAGAATAAGTCCCAGAAGGGAAAAAAGCTAGGCGAGGCGGGAAGGAGGACGGCGATGCGCCCGCCACCTTTTACGGTGATTCCATCGACTACGAGGAGATTAGGCGGATACTGGTATGTTTTTTTAAAATTAAATATTTTATTTGTATTTAAAATGTGAATTTGTAAGATTATTGTTTTTTTTAATAAAATATTGATTGATTAGTTTAAAAAAAAAAGAATTTTAACATTTTTTTTAAAAAAAGTTAACCAACTATTACTTTAAATTTGAAGGAGAGGAATCAGCCCAACCGCACGTACCCTATCAGACACGACAAGATTTACAAGGCAAGCCATACGAAGAGGGTTAAGGGGACCGGCAGAGGTACATGCATACCCTTAAGGCGGGAGTGGAAGTCTGAGTCGACTAGACTTATTTACTTAAGTGTTTTAAATTTTGCACTCATTTACCACTTATAAATTCATTACATTTTCTTATTATAATCTAATTATTGATTCTAATTTATATTTTTAATTATCTTTGATTCTAATTTATATGTTTAATAATCTTTGAAAATTCAACAAAAGACTTACAAGAAGGAACAGAGGAAGAAAAATCCGAACGCCGTAGAAGACAAGGACTTGCCCGAATGGGACGCCGATTCGTGGAATAAGGCCATAAGGAGGATCAAGAAGGGGAATGCGCAGGGTATACCGAGCTATGCTGATCCACGGGACTTTGACATTGAGTGCGGGAGGGAGCCAGACTACAGGCGGGAGCTGCTGAGGCAGGTCCAGGAGGAGAACAGAGAGTTGAGGACGACACAAGACCCGAGAGTCGACTCCATGGCGGTCTGGCTGCAAAATTTTAGAGAGGACATGCAGACGGAGACAGACCGACCATTGCGAGAGCTTCCGTCAGACTTGTTCATGGGGAGTGCTATTAGGAGCAGAGGCACATTTAGGATTCCGAGGTCGATACGTCAAAGACCAGATCTTTTTGCTCCAGGTACTTCCATCGGCACCGAGTATGTCGATGATTTTGATAGTGATGATGAGGGGAGTGATGATGATGCCGATATAATGGGTGATGAGGTCCAGGACCTTGGTGTCGATGATGATGATGTTGGTGTTGATGGACTTGATGGTGGTGGTGGTGGTGGTGGTGGTGGTGAAGATGATGATCTATTGGCGACCTTGGATGATATGTATGATTTGGCTGAAAGTTCTCGCGATGGGGGGATGGGGGGATGGGGGTAGTGATCATGTGGTGGGTAGTTATTTTTATTAATGTCGGACTTTTATTTATTTATTTTCCATTAATGTTGGACCATTAAATATTAATGTTGTACTTTTTATTAGTGTAGGACTAGTTTATTAATGTTGGACTTTTTTATTAATGTTATTAATATGGGAGTATTTGTTTTGTCCGACCATTGGGTTTTTTTTTTTTTGTCGAGTTTTAGTTAATGGCCATTTAAATTCTAAGTTTGTCTTTCTTATTTTTCTTTTTCTTATTTTTTTAATCGAGAAGTTCAAGTTGAGAAATTTAATGTAATGGGAAGGTTTGGACTTGGTGTCACAAACCACCATTTTGTGAAAGAGAATTACTTTGCTTATATTATTAATAGATATTATTATATATTATTATATACATTTGTCAGTTTAAAGAGAGAGAGAGAAAAAAGTTTCGAAAAAGTTTAAAGAGAGAGATAAAAAGAGAGTAATAATGTCAAAAGGATATAATAACCGTATGTCAGTGATAATTTCGGTGTACTACTACTGTTACAACCCGATGTCGGTGATCTCGCATCACCAGGGGGCGAGTTTTACTCCCTCCCCTTCTGGAGTCTAATAACATTCTGGAGTCGAATAACATTACTAGTAATTTGTTACTTATTGAGGAGGAGGAAAAACTTGAAGATGTGAAACCACCCCATGTGAAGGATGACTATTAGTAGGGACCGCGTAACATAATAGTGACCGCAGTGGCGTCACTATTTAATATTAGTGACCGCAATGCGGTCACTAATTTCGTTTTGCGACCGCACTACGGTCATTGAAATCCAAAAATTTGAAAATTTGGTGAAAATTTTAGGCGGGATTGAGGGAAAATTTGAATTTTACGAAAATTTGAAAATTTCACCCTTATCTCTATATATACTCACCACTCTTACATCTAATTTCATTAATCTCCAAAAAGCACCCAACGCAAAAACACTATCTTCTTCTACAACAAAAAACTTTTCTTCTTCTCTTTTTCCAAATCCAAAACAAAAATCACCAACGCTATCTTCTTTTCCAATAAAAACACTTATCTTCTTCTCCAACAAAAAACTTTTCTTCTTTTCTTTTTCCAAATTCAAAACAAAAATCACTAACACTATCTTCTTTTACAACAAAAATATTTATCTACTTTTATTCTTTCACTTGTTTTTTTTTATTTATTTCTTTTAGTTGAATTGAGTTGTTGATTTTGAATTGAGTTGTTGATTATCGGACAAAATTTGAATTGAGTTGTTGATTATCGGACAAAATTTGAAGAACTCTTGGTCCTCTTCATGATTTTGTGAAACTCTAGTGGAGCTTTGTAGAACTCTGTAAGTCGATTTAACTGCAAAGTGCCCCTAAAGAATCTGCATTCCATCTCTATTTATCGTACGTAACCCTTTTAAGAGCGATTCCTTGCAGCAAATTCTCAAGGTTCTCTAGAAGAGAAATTCCCCATGCGGACATAGTTCTTCTCCATTACCAACACCATCGCCAACAATATTCAACACAATTCATCAAATCATCAATAAAGCTTCCTTATTAGGTGAGATCATGAATAATCTTGGAAAATTGTCCTTTAGTTTGGTATTGTCATTTTTCAGTCCAGAGGTCGTGCCAAAACTTGGTCGATCTACCACCACCAATAGTTCTCGAGACCTTGTTAGAGAACCAAGTTGTAGGAATTTTTGGAAGATCTCTCCACTAGATCAAGGAGAATCTTGACTTAACTTCATTAACAAACGGCTCCAAAATATATTATAGGTACTCATACTTGGAGCGCATAATTTGTTTCCACATATAAACCCCATCATGAAAGTTTTTCCACTTTGTGAGAAGAGAGACACTGAAGAGGTCCATATCGTTTACTTCAAGACTCTAAACTACACAATCTAAATAATATCTCTGATTACAAAGAAAAGTACAACTCATAATAGCATCAATCTATCTTCTTCAATTAACTTATGAGAACGGAATTAAGGCTCCATTTGTCTCCCTAGAAAATGGGGTAAAAAGAAGGGCGGGGGGGATTTTCTTAGGAAAAAAAAACTTTTTTCAACCGTTTGGTTCATAATGATTTTCGAGAGAATCTATTATTGTATGTAAAGATTTTTTGTATTTATTATTAACTTTTTCAAAATTATAATTATATTTTGTACTCTAAATATGCGTTAAAAACAATATTTTGGATAACTTTTTACACGATTTGCTTAAAAGAAAATCACACCATATTTTTCTATCTTTTTCATATTTTTTTGTAATTTTCGAGGATAATATCAAAATTCAATTGCCAAACATCTGGATTCCTTTTTTCTCGTTTCTCCATTTTCTTGGAAACAAACGAAGCCTAAGGTAACAAAAAATTATCTAGAGTTAAACGCATATTAAAAGCCCTTGTCTATTCTCATCTTAACTTCTCACCTAATTATATTACGTTGAAATGCGTGGACTTATTTGGGCCTTACCACGTCGTTAAAGATGTTAAAAGATCAAATAGTGTACTTCAGTTTTTGAGAGGTTCAACAATTGAATTACTTCTTTTAGAGTTTTGATAATTATGTCATTTTATTGCTAATTAATTAAATTTCACTATTGAATTAATATGCTCCAAATAATGTATAGAATTCAAAATGAATTAATAAATTTCTAAATCTTAAAAACCCAGTATGAAATCAATAGTGCATCCTAACATGTCGAAGTTAGTAAACTAAGGACACTAATATCTAATTACCGGTAATTCGAGATCGCTTAGTAATGATGAAGAAGAAAAAACTTATTATAATCATAATTACTGTAATAAATAAAGAAACTAATATTTTGGCGAACAACGATTTAAAGTACCATTAATCTGTTTTTTTTGTTTTTTTATTTTTTATTTTGATAATTAGAGTACCATTAATCTGGAACGCATACATGTTACGTTGTTGTTAAACAAGAAGCTTGGAGCGACCTGAAGGATGACATTTGTCCACCATATGACTCATATTCTTATCTATTTATGGAGCGTTACTTGTCAAATTAAACATGATTTTGGTCAAGTTCCAACAGGGCTGTTAGGTTTTGGGATAATTTATTTTTATACATGGATGACTTTTTTTTTTTGGTAGAAATACATGAATGACTTTTATAATGTATATATGCAATTATGCATGCACTACATTTGATTGGACGTCAAACACTCTACAGAAGAAAATATATATTTTATTTGTTTAAAGTCGTCATCTCGCCGCCCCCACCCCCAAAAAAAAGACAACCTAAATATAAAGAAATGATAGAACGCTATATTTATTCAGTGTATATATAACAAACTGATTTCGTATTTGTTTACCACAAATTATAAACCGCATGCAATATTATGGAGTGAATGCCTAAAATTTATAGAGGTTACAATCACAAAGAACAAATTTGTTTTCTGATCATTCTTTTTGAAGAGTTATCGATCGATGTTTAATTAAGAGATCAAATATGTATTATTTGGTACCTGATCTACCGAATAAAAATTTCAAACAAAATGAAAATCTTTAGATTAGCTTCAGTTATATCATCATCACTTATAAGAATCAAAACATCACTTTTTTTTTTTTTTTTTGTAAGCAAAATTCATTAACAAGTGAGTATTTCTAATACTCACATGAGATACAAAAGTTCATGACAATTTGACCTATTATTATAATCTTCTTTTTACATTTCCTAAATAGCACAAAAATGTTCTTAATTAAAAGTTTACTGCGTAGATTACATGTCATAACAAAATATGGTGTTTTCAAATAGTTCTTTTTTTGGTGAGATTTCTAGTCGAATTTAACTTGAACTTGACAAATATATTTTAGGAAAAAACTTTTATTATTTTCTATGTAAAAAATACGTGCAAATGAGGAAATAGGAAATACTGATATTTCCCGTATACTTTGTCTTTATTAAAGTATCAAACGTAGATAGTCTCTAAAAAAATTAAAGTAATAAAAGGTAGATAGAGTATATTATTGATCAACACTGAATATTAAAGTTTGTTGGAGTAGTTGCCATTACATGTTATATGAGAAAAAACTTCTTTCCCTTACTAATTAAAGAAAAACAATTCTTTGAAAGATAAGGTCATAAGGAACAAAAGCCGACACAATATTAGATCCCTGTTTAAATATTTGACATTATCCCATCCTTTAATTTCAACATTTTTGCACAACACAAATTATAAATAACAAAACACAGCATCCCTTTCTCAAAACAGAAAGGAAACAAATGGAAAAATGAAGAAAAAACAATGAAATGTATAGACTATATATATTGTTAATTATATTGATACAATGAGGAGTTGTTTCTACTATAACGCCAGTAAAACTAGAATTGCTGAAGCAACAGCGGCTGGAATCAAGCTTGAGGACTGAATTATGGCGATGCCATAACTTTGCTCTGAATTCCTTGTATCCGGTGTACCTGATAGATAGAGCCAAGATTATTAATTTGTACAAAAATTGTGAAACTTGCCCGGAGAGCCTTTCATATTTTTTGAAAACATTATGAAATAATTGCTCTAGTGTTTTTATTTTGATCAAGCTAAAAGTATAAGTAACACTGCAATCTTTGATATATGCGCATATAAATCTTTACTTACGAGTTGCTGCAATTCACTAGAAAAGTTGTAATAAACTAAAAATTAGGCGGCAAAATGTACCTGTGACACATCCTAGAGGATTAATACGTTGGCCACATCTAGCAGGCAAAGTTTGAGCATCCGTGATGTTGATCCCGGCTTGCTGGGCTTGATTTGCACCTTGAATGCTCATCAAACTGCACAAACATTCCGGCATTGATTTTATCATGTTAATAAGCGGGCGACAGCAACTCTCCGGGGGATTTCCGTTGGCACTGAGGTAGTTTAGGCATGGTTGAAGCTGGTTCATGCACTGTTGCTGTTGCACTTGTGCTGAATTTTGTGTCAAAATGCAAGAAAATGCGATCAATATTGCCAAAGCAAATCCATAATGAACAACTAGTGCCATTGGTTTCTAGTTTAATTGTGCTTTTATTTATTGCTTAACGTTGAATCTGTATTGTACATGTAAGAGTTCCTTGTGAATTGATTAGTATATATATCAAGTGTTTTTTCTTTTTAATTGAAGTTCGTGTGGATATGTGGGGTGGGGGATAAATTGATAGGTGAGAGTTGTTGATCAAACCGAAGGCATTCTGGAATTGTCAAAATTCATTCTTGTTTACTTGTAATAGAGAAATGGTGCAATTAGTGACGAGTGTGTTGAGCTACTTGTTTTACTTTGAAAGAAGGTACAATTAAGTTCCATAATTGTTGACAAAAGTAAACACACACACACGGAACGAAAATTTTATTCTTCTTATTCGGTTACATTTGAACAGTGTTCTGAAACCCGGCCCGCTGAGCGACCCGGTGAGGCTACCGGGTAGAGGCCTAGAGGGTCAACAGGTCGGACCGGTCGGACCACTGGGTGGACCGGTTTGTTGACTAAAGTCAACGTTCAATAAAATATATAATAATAAAAATTAATTGTATAAAAAAATTATAAGATTGTGAGAAATATTTGAAATCACTAATATTTTGTTATATTATAAGAAATATAAGAATATGGTTATCACAAAACTGGGACTTGAACACGTGACCTCCAACAAAATAAGTTCTTGGAAAGTAGTGGAAACCATTGAGCTATCCAACAATATAATAAATAATCCAACAAACTATGCATTTAATACAAACTAAAAGAATGTTTTGGATTTTTAAATGTTGGCCAAACGTATCACAAAATTTAATACAAGAACAACAATATGTGACACTAAAATCTAGAAATGGAATTTAACATCGGACGAAATACTATGCAAGAAATTCTCGAATGCATGCTCATTTTGTTTCAAACTCAAATTAAGTATAGAAAACAACGTTTTTTTAAAAATTTGTTGGCCCAAACCGCCGTAGGCTGTTTGAGGTGGATAGATCTCGTCGAGATACCCCAAATCAAAAAAAAATGCGTCCAAAACGGACGCTCCTACGCAAAGTTATGGCCTTTCAAAGTTTAGTATTTTTTTCCTTCATTTTTTTCAATATTTTCGAGGCAAGTTTGTAATTCTCAAAAAATTATGGACCGTCTTGTAATTTTCAGAACAAAAAAAAGTAAAAGAAAAGTAAAAAAAAAAAAAAAAAAGGGGGCCTGCCCGGTTCGAACCGGGCGACCGGGTTACCGGGCAAACCGGCCGAATTCGCCGGTTCGCCCGAGGCTCCTTGCAACCCGCTACATGAGAGGAACCGGCCCGGCCAGGCCACCGGTTCCCGGTTGAACCGGTCCGACCGGCCGGTCCGGGCCGGTTTTCAAAACAGTGCATTTGAATGCTAATTATTTAGTCCTGATTTTTTTATTATTATTTTAGAGGAAATTACATCAAACCCCCTAACGTTTGGGCCCATTTGTAGTCAACCCCCTTAAGTTTATTTTGGAGAGGTCAACCCCCTATCGTTTGGAGAAATAGGCAACTTGCCCCAAGTCAACATTTTGCACTTTTGATCAGGGATATTTTCGTCAAATCATCTTATCACAAATTTTGATTAGTTAATTGTGCCCCCAAATGTATTGCATTGTGTGCAGATTGCCCCACAACTTACTGTTATAAAAATTTCATATTTAAAAAAAAAATAAGACAAAATTAAATATTTATTAAATTTAACCCACCTTTTTAGTTTCTTATTTTGTAAAACCATGGAACTTAGGCTTCTTTTTCGACAATGTTTTTTTAAAAGAAGTCTAAATTCTTTTTCGACAGTTTTTAGACTTTAAGCATTTATTTTGGAATAAAATTATTTTGGAGGACTGTTTTTACAATTAACCATTCTAAAAAAAGAAAAAGAATTTGCCTAAATTTTTTTTAAAAAAAATTGTCTAAAGATTCAAAAAGAAAAATAATTATGTCTAAAGATTAAAAAAAGTATTGAAAAAGAAGCCTAAATTCCTTGGTCTTATAAAAAATAAGAAACTAAAAAGGTGGGTCAACTTTAATAAATCTTTAATTTTGTCTTAATAAAATTTAAAAAATATTGAAATGGGGCAATCTGCACACAACTACATACGTTAGGGGGCACATTTAACCTATCAAAAGGTTGGATAAGATGGTTTGACGAAAATACTCTAATCAAAAGTGAAAAATGTTGACTTGGGACAAGTTGCCTATTTCTACAAACGATAAGGGGGTTAACTGCTCCAAAACAAACTTAAGGGGGTTGATTGCAAATGGCCATAAACGTGGGGGTTTGATGTAATTTCCCCTTAATTTTATGTGTGCAGTTTAGCGACAAAACAAAAAAATCGTTACTGCAATTCAAATAGTTGTACGTGGTCATTAAGATAAAGTATATCCTCTGATTCTATAAGTAGTATAGACTAATTAATTTAAGTTTGGCCTTCTCACCGGAGCTAATGTTGCAACATATAATATATATATTAATCATGTGAGACTCACCTTTCTACCTTAATCTAGAAACTAGAAGTAGACCACCCATTTACTGACAAATCATCAGGCAGCCGCAAGAAAATTGCTATTGACCGAATAGCTACACGAAGATGTTTGCAATGTTTCTTCTTCTTCTTCTTCTTGTTGATACGATTGCAATGTTTCTTCTATATCGATGAAGATGAAGATGAAGATGAAATTCCTTCGTCTAAATTAAAGGCAAAAAAAAGTGCTCGATTAATTATTTTTATGGACAAGCTAAGGTGCTCAAATTTGAGTTAATTACATCCTTTTGCATTGTATATTGCAAAATCCCAACACTTAAGATATCCTTACATATGTCATTAAAAATAAACTGAACAATGAACAATTGTTTGTATGAACTAAAGTAATAAGATTTAAAGATTATATGATACTATTATTTATGTCATTCTCTATTGCGATGTTTCATGATCCAACTTTTACATATAGATCATTTAAATGCTAATTCATATATATATGCTATAAGTTGGGTTGTCACAATCAACCATATAAGGATTTACAGATCCCCATCATCCTGACTATGTCAACAAACTTGAAAAAACTTTATATGGTTTGAAACAAGTTCCTAGAGCATGGTATGAGAGGTTAACTGAATTCTTGCTATGTTTTGATTTTTCAAGAGGTGAAGGTGATAGGACACTGTTTATCATGAAAAATAACAAAGAAGTCTGTATAGCTCAAATCTATGTTGATGATATAGTATTTGGCTCTTTAATCAATCCACCTTGGACAAGTTTGTTAGTACTATGGCATGTACATTTGAAATGAGTATGATAGGGAACCTCACTTTCTTCTTAGGCCTGCAAGTGAAACAAAAGGAAACAAGAATGTTTCTGTCTCAAGAGAAGTATGCCAGGAATTTGGTGAAGAGATTTGGGTTGCTGGAATCTAAGCCATGCAAGACACCAATGTCCACTACAGTGAAGATTGAGAGGGATGTAGCTGGTGAAGATGTTGACTCAACACTCTACAAATCAATGATTGGAAGTCTCCTGTACTTATCAGCCACCACACTTGACATAATATACTCAGTGTGTGTCTGTGCCAGATATCAGGCAGCACCAAAGGTATCTCACTTAACTACTGTAAAAAGAATATTAAGATATATCTCTGGAACCGTAGAGTTAGGAATCGGGTACACTCATGATACAAATTCAAATTTGGTTGACTTTAGTGATAGTGACTGGGCATGGGATTTAGATGATACAAAATCCACTAGTGGATGGTGTTTTTATCTAAGAAATAATTTGGTTTCCTGGTACAATAAGAAACAAAATTGTGTGTCTTTGTCTACTGCAGAGTCGGAGTATATTGCAGCTGGCAGCTGTGTAACCCAGCTGATATGGTTGAAACATATGCTTTGTGATTATGGGTTAACTAGTAATACTCTTCTCATGTTTTGTGATAACTTGAGTGCCATTAGCATATCAAAAAATAATGTGCAACATTCTAGAACCAAACACATTGACATTAGACATCACTTCTTGAAAGATTTGGTTGAAGATGAAACAATCACAATTGAACATATTGAAACTAACAACCAACTAGCTGATATGTTCACAAAACTCTTAGATAATGAGAGGTTCTTCAGTTTGAGAAAGGCTCTCGGCATGAGTATGTTGTGAACACACTAAACATACATGTGTTGCCTTAACATCACAGGCTAACACCAGTGACTGATTGTTATGTACCTCGATTGTTCTCTTGTTTGTTTGGTTAGTTCTTGTGATTACCTTGTTTATCTCATGTGTGTTTGTCTGCATTTTTGAACAAGTGAAGTCCCACTGTCCTGTCAGCATATTTGGATAGCTTACTCTTTACAAATGCTTTTTTAAATTATTTTGTTAAGACATTCTTGACTTTGAGGTAGTGTCTACACTTGGAAAAGCTGGGGTACACAGAGCTGGCTGCTATGTTATATTCAGTTGTGTCCTATTCAGGTTGAAGATACACAAAACAATATAAAAAAGCTGGGGTGCATAAAGTTGATAGTTATGCTGTATTCAGTTGTGACTTAATTATGTTGTTTTGCTTGCAGAGGGGGCATGTAATGGTGAACTCTTATATTGGGGTGTCTGGGGTCCCGTACCGCCTTTCATTCAGTATAATTCCTCACTTGTGCTAAAACCTTCTTATTGGTGTTCAGTAAACAAGTATGTGCTAGGTAACTGGGGTGTTGGGGTCCTGAACTGCCTACATCCAGCCCTATGTACTTGCTTGTGCATCTACATTGATTGTGTTGACACTGGGGTGTTAGGGGTCCTGTTATTGCCTACATCCAGTGAAGACATGATCCTTCTTGCCTCAAGGTGTTATGCTTGAAAGTTATTTATGTTTACAGATCTGAAAATGAAATAAGTAAAGGGCTTCTATCTGTGACTGCTGATATGCTGTGTTGAGTGTTTCATATCTAAGCCAAACTACTGGTTTTGAATGTTTCATTCTAACTCTTGAAGTTCCAGGTATCTTGCTCAGATTCTGCTTATGCTAGTATGTGAAGAAAACTTTGGTAAGACCCTAACCACACAGACACTTGGCTCAGTACACAATGTTGTGCCAACACTACCTTTCCGAATGTTGTCTCAACACTCACCACAACACCGTGACTTATAAGTTATACTCATTAACTGCTCTGGTCACATGTCATGCCAACATGTTCAGCACGTGTTGACTCAACATGGGTGGAATGGCACACGTTCTCAATATTTACCCGCCCATTACTCCTATATTAATCTACACTTTCCTTATTCATCCTATTTATATTTGAGCTTAATTTTTTCAAAATCAATTAAACCTTAGATTCTTACTTGCTTCCTAATTCACTCACGCATGCTATAATGGGAAAGAAATCCATAATTGCTGATCTTGCTAACGTTGCAGATGCCATGACGTCAGACGCATGGGGAGGTCAACCCCGCAGAAACACCCGCGCCCGAAACACTGTGGTGGCACCTGAACCACCCAAAAGAAAGGCGGCTCATGTCTATGCCAAGAGAAATGTAAAGTCAAAAAAGGGCGCTACTACCAGTGCTGAGCCAACACCACCTCTAGAAGATGTTGCGCCAGCACGTGAACCCACCGATGTGGTCACAACACCAGCTCCAGAGGATGTTGTCACTACAAAAGAACCTGTAGACACGGAGGCAACTCTGAACCCACCCAACATCTCTGAGGATGTCGCCCCTGGCAGATGAACAGGTGATTCCAGAGGCAAAGGTGCCTGAGGAGAATCAACCACCTACTCCTCCTTCCGAAATTGAAGGGGAGAAGGAAGGTGAATATGCACAAGATCAAGAGGAAGCTGTTGAAAAAGAAGTTGCTGAGGATGAAGCAACTGATGAAGATGCTGCTGGAGAAGAAGAAGAATCCTCATCTTCTGAAGAAGATGATTATGCTGATGAAGATGGGGAGGAGGGTTCTAATGAAGAAGAGGAAGAGGATGATGAAGAAACTGAGGGGGAGGAAGAAGCTGAGGAACAGAACCAGCTTGATGTTGTGCCAACATCGGCTGGCCGCAATGTTGGACCAACACCCACTGATCAGAATGTTGATCGAACACCAGCCGAACAGGATGTGGACACAACACTGGAGTCTGAGGAGAAGCTTGAGCCTGAACCACGAGAAACATTTGAGGTCGATTTTCCTACTAAACGCCATAATAGGTATTTCTTGACCAAAACTGCGAGTGATAACTATGATATTATGACTGTGAGGAAGATTTGGCCTAAGAAGAACATTGTTGTTGATGACTACAAAAAGTATAAAGTGTTTGAGTTCCTTGAGTATAGGGGTCTGCTATATTCCTTGATTGTTGTCCTCTTTGTCCCTGAGGTAGTTAGGAAATTTTACTGTAACTTGTCCAAGTTTGTGCATGCTAAAGGGTTCCCTAAGTATGAGAGCGTGTATGTCAGGGAGAAGTTCTA
Organism: Linaria vulgaris; assembly: GCA_948329865.1. Taxonomy (NCBI): domain Eukaryota; kingdom Viridiplantae; phylum Streptophyta; class Magnoliopsida; order Lamiales; family Plantaginaceae; genus Linaria; species Linaria vulgaris. The sequence continues at coordinate 85,580,309 of OX415253.1, forward strand.
TAAGTTCAATCCCTTTATCATTAACAAAACTTGGAGGATGCCCAGAGGACAAGAAACATATGAGGAAATTGATGATGAAAACATGATGAAGGAATTAACAGGTGGACTGGAAAAGAAGTGGAAGAACAAGCAGAAGGTGACTAGACGCACATCCCTCACTACCATTATGTGCAAAGCCGCCTCATTGAATTGAGTACCCTCAACTAACTCCACAATCCTCACTCATGAGATAACTGTGTTGATATACAAAGTGCAAAAAGGGCATCCGGTGAAATTGGGGAGAGAACTTACATGATGAATGTTGAGGTTACGCACAAGAAGGATGCAATCTTGCCCTTTCCTTCCTTGATTTACAAAATTCTCACTGATCAAGGATTTAAAAAGGGAGAAAATGAGACATTCGTGGACAAGACTGGACAACTACCAATCACCAAAAACTACTTTGGAGGAGAAATAATCAATGATCTCCTATGGAAGGATCCAAATTCTCCAGTAAGTAGGGGTGCACAACAGGGGAAGAAGAAGGCACATAGCTTCATCACTCCCTCAGTTGCTGAGGATGACTCTACCCCGTGTGTGGCTATCACCTCTGCCTTCATTCAGGAAAAAGGTGGAGTGATGTGATAGGATGGTTGCTGACAGAAGAAGGGAGATTGCAGACAGAGAACATAAGACCAAAGAGCTGGACACGATCAAGAAGCACATGTTGGTGGTGCTTTCCTCACAAAAAGGGGGAGATTAAGGCCACCAATTTTTTGTTTCTTATACTTATGAAGTAGTTTGAACAATTTTTGTTTGTCACACATAGCATGTTCTCTGTTTTGTTTCTGCTGGGGATGTTATCTGAATATTGGTCTGCACATTTTTAATTATTCTAGTTTGATTTGTCTTGTACTGTTGAACTAACTGCAGGAGTTGAAATGATAAATGGCAATGTTGGGACAACACAAATGTTAATTGTGTTGGCTCAACGCTACAATTCTTCATTCTTAAATTAAGGGGGAGCAAATTAGAATAAGTTGTTGTTTCTTATATTCTGTAACACAGGTACTTAAAACAAAATTGGTTGCAGGTGGAGTTTTGTGAAGAAAGAAAAAAATGGGAGATTGAAAGTGCATGTGTTGTCAGGAAGTGTTGGACCAACATTATGAAAAGATGTGTTGGCACAACACTGAATTCAACAATGCTTTGTTCGATTTATTTAAGTTGAATATTTTATTTTGTCTTTATTCTTAAACTCACCTAGTTTCACAAGTTGTAGTTATCTGTGATCATTTCATGATATCAAGAATCGTGCAGATCTATGCGTGGAACAAGAGGTTAAGCCGAAGATATTTAAAGATACATGAAGATAATATTAGAAGATCTTATGAAGATAACATCAAAGGAGATTTCGGAGTTATCCAATGAAGAAGACGTGTCTATCACGCCACAGAATAAGGATGATCAAATCCTATACGAAGGTGTGCTCGACATCAAGACTAACAACAAGACTAGAATTAAGTTCTGAGTGATTAGAAGAAAATCTTGTATTGTATTGGTCATGTTTTACTGAGTTTTATCTAGCTAAACCATATCTCATAGATTAGTTAGTGTTAGGATTGAGTTCCTTGCTCAGTTGTATTGGGTAAAATCATTAAAGTAACATTTATTGGTTATTTGGCCGTAAGGCTCGGCAGGTTATATTCATATAACCTGCTTAAAATTCATCTCACTGTGTTCGTTATTCCGCTCCATTATTACTCTACAACGATGTTGGGACAACACCAAATACGATCGGTGTTGGCACAACATTCAGTGTCCACATAATGTGTGAATCAAATAAAAGGGTACCAATCCCGGTCCATACATTTACAAGGGGGAAAAAAACACATTCTGCCTGAAACCTGGGATCCCGTGGGTCGAGACCGGGGCCGGTTCGAGATCTTGGTCCCGACCCGCGGGATCCTTGGTCGAGACTTTTTTACCTGTTCGCCGGGAGGTAAGTAATTTCCTGGCTGGGTCGTGTTCCCCATTCCTGACCCCGCCCAAATACCTCTCTAGTTGTTGATATATTCAGAACAAACATCTCTAAATACGGAGCAAATTTGAGTCAAATGCTTTATTTAACTTTTTAGATCAAAACAAAATCGGAAGACTTATTTGATTTGGAAACGTGTCTTTAATTAAAGGTAATCTGTTGCAGAATTGAAGGAATCAAATTTCGTCTTGACTCTCTGTATTATTTTTCTCTTATCAACGTTATTAACAATATATTTTCGTATAAAAAACGTTATTAACAATATATCACTTCACACAAACCCATCAATATTCTTTATATGAAACTATCTTATAAAATTGTCATCTTTTCTTACAAAATAATTTTCTTAAATTCCAATATTCTATTTTTAATTTGATTGTATGTGTCACATTACAATTCACATTTGATTTTTTTTTTCAAATTTCAATTCGTATGTGCCAACAAATAATTAATTAAAAAGGTATAATTAAGGTATTCGTCCATGACTATATATATAAGAATGTAAATGGCCATTAAATTACTCTAAGTAGATACATATGTTTATTCGTTATTTATATGTAGATATAAAATCAAATATATGCACTTGAAGTATAAAAACAAATTTTTCATGTGCATATGAGTCTTACTAGCTAGTGAACGCTTATGCTTTTCATCCCTCACGCAGTTTGATTAAATTTTTCTTATTAACCAAACAAAAATAGAAAAGATTAGTTTATGTATAACTATTATTATGATTACTATTAATAGCATTAATTTTACCAAAAATATTAATAATAGTAATAATAATAATAATGATAGAAGTGAAAAGACTTTTTTTTTCTTGTATGCCTATTTTGTTGATTTCTCCTAGTTCATTACTTATTATCATAAAATTTCTTTACATCTTTTTTGTATGTAGGTGCATGTGGATCGATGTATATAATATACATAATTTATAATTTGTGGATTTAGACATGCAGTAACTAAATATAAATCAATGTTGATATATGAAATTTTATTTTTATCAAATTTTTATCATTATTTCTCACATATATAGATTACAGTGATTTTAAGATTTTATAATAAAAGAATTATATAGGGGGGGGGGGGGAGTGTGTGATAGAGATTATCATTAGAATATTATTTTAGTATTACTTTCCTAGTATTTTAATTATTATTAAATTATAGTACAATAGTTTGGTAAGTTTAGAATTCTAAGTTATATTGTTATTTTTATTAAGAACTCTAACTGTTAACACTAGAAAATAAAAATACAAGATTAAAGAAAATATTGGTCCTAAACCAAAAAGGACATATAATAAAATTGTCACGAATACCTCCGATGAGTTGTACCCGCTCCCAAAGAGGAGGCCCATCGGGTGTGACCAATATCGCTCAGTTACTAACTCAAAGCGATATGATTGGCCATCCGACGAGGGCACCTAAGCGTCCCTCGGAAATTCATAATGACTCAAAACCAGATATCAAGGTGACCTCGGATAAAAAGCAAACCCGGAGGAATCCACCCGAGTCAGATATCCATCATGATACCGAGCAGGGCCTCAACGGACAACAGTCCCAGAACCTTGGCAAAAACCCTTCCTTGACTATACATTCCAAACACGAAAGCTCTCGGAACACTACTTTCGACGATCAGACTAAGTCAGAAACCTCTCTGGACACTCGGAGAAAGAAGAACACCTACCCACGATAGCTCAAAACCTCTCGGAGATCAACTCACCCACACCCTCTCGGAAAATATCTTGAAACACTCCAGAATACACATCTCTCGGAATAGCACTATCATTAAGGGAATACTCCAACTTGGCCCTCGAAGCCACCATTAGAGACAGCAAAGAAAGTAATCTACCCCGTATCACAAAGAAGACCAAAGCCCTCGGAAGAAGAAAGGATACAGTCAGCACTCAAAGTGAACACGTTATCTTATTGGTTGAATAAGCATTGTAACACGTGTAAACATAACCACATGCATAACGACACCTGTAAACACATGCACCATGACACTTGCCCCTATCAAAACCTATATAAAGGGAGATATCAATAGAAGAAAGGACAACTCAAAAACGAGACTCGGAAATGTAAGAAAATCCACTCGGAAGAAAGAAGGAAGTATAGTGAATAAAAGGAAGGAAGGTTCTTGTCCATTTTTCCTTCTCGTAATGATAGCATTTAGCTTTTGAACCACGGGCAAAGGCGTTCCAACCCTAATAAATAATTCAGTTAATAGGGAATAATTCTAAACCCGTTAACAAAATGGCGCCGTCTGTGGGAACGCCATAAGATTTGTCTTTGAGAGCGATCAAGAGCCATGCCTATCATGGAGAATTTATTCTATAGCGGGAATTATCCTCAGCAATCTCGATTTTCGGAAGAAGCTATATCCAACCGTCGATGCGAAGAAAGAGACTATATTAATGTCCCTCGCTCCGTCTTTGAAAGACTTGTAGAAACTGGAGCCCGAAGAACCCCACTGGGATATGGGGATCCTTACGATTCATCCCCTCGATCCGCCCGCCTCCGATATCCTGAGACCGGGGAAGGTCAGGCTCAATCTAGGTGGAGCCCTGCCTCCGAACACCGGGGCTATGAAACCCCACAGAATGGTCAAGAGCATTATGCCTATCGGGAAGCGTGCCGAGTCGGCCAACAAGAGCATAGAAGAGTGATTCCGGCACCCCACGCACCCTTCCCCACTTCCGGTGAAGATCAAACCATATGGGGAATTCTCGATGGCCTAAGGAAAGAGGTGGGCGATATTAAAAAAACAATGGGACCTAAGGAAGAACTTACCTTTAAAACATCCCCTTTTACCCCCGAGATAGCCTTGGCCTCTATCCCCGCGGGAATGCGGCCCGTGAATGGTCCTCTGTATACTGGTGATGCAGATGGAAAGGATCCGCAGGATCATATACACCAATACTTGGTAGGAATGGATCTCAACTCCGCCCCGGATCACGTGCTCTGCCGGGTATTCCCCGTGACCCTCGGAGGACGGGCGCAGTCGTGGTTTACTCAACTTGCACCCGGGTCTGTCGACAGCTTTGATCGACTAGCCCATTTATTTGTAAGGCATTTTGCTTGCAACCGGCGGTATCCTAAATCCGCCACGCACCTTTTCACCGTTAAACAAAAAAAGAATGAACCTCTGCGAGAGTATATAAAGCGCTTTACGGATGCGGCACTGGATGTCCCGAACGTTAGTACCACTATTCTGGCGGACATACTTACGCAGGGACTTCGGGCCGGCGAATTCTTTCGTTACCTTACAGGAAATCATATCACTGATATGAACGAGCTGATGCAGCAAGCGGAGACTTATATTTTAATGGAGGAGGCTGAAGGCACGAAGAGACGCCTAGAGAACAATGACAATGAACATCGCGAATCCATCGAACGAGAGGTAAAAGCCAAGGACAGAAACCGTGAAGGAAAACACCCCCAACGTAAAGACGAGAGTGGTCCAGTCAAGAAATTCCTTAAACCAGTACCTTTACCCCCAATGACCATTGCCCCCGTAGAGGTACTCAACGTGATGTGGGGCAGCACTGAGTTGCGATGGCCAAGGGAAGCCCGGTTCCCCAATAGAGAAAGGGATACAGGTAAGTACTGCAAATATCATAAGACTTATGGACATACCACTGAGGAGTGTACCACCCTGCAAAGGGAGGTGCTCCGCCTTTTAGAAGCAGGATACCTTAAAAACTACCTCAAGATAAACAACCCCGAGCCTCCCCCTTGTTATACCTACAAAAGACCCCGGCAGGAAGAAAAGAGAAAAGATCAAGAAACTCCCCGTCGGAAGCCACGAGAAAAAACGGCGAGGCAGCAGACTCCACCCCCTCCCTCGGAAACGTACAAAAATAACGCGCCCTCGGGGCGTACTATTAGTATGATAGAAGGAGGAGATCTCTCGGTGATATCACAAGGAAAAAAGAAGGAATACTTGAAAGAGGCGAGAAGGGCGGAACACGGGTTATTCGTGGGATCTATCCAAGGTATGAAGCTTCCTAGCATCTCCTTTGGACCTGCGGATTTAAAAGGGATAATTTATCCCCACGAAGATCCTCTAGTAATAGAAGCAGTGATATATGGGATTGACGTCCAAAGGATACTGGTAGATACCGGCAGTTCCGTGGATGTCTTGTTTCTTCCCACTTATCTGGCCATGGGGTTGAGGAAAGAACGATTAGAATTGGCCGAAGTCCCGTTGATAGGTTTCTCGGGAGAAACCTCCAATACACTAGGAACTGTGACGCTCCCAATGTCATGGGGAGAGGGAGCCCTTCGAAGAACGGAGCCTACGAAATTTTGGGTGGTAGAAGCTTCGTCAAGAACGTACAACGCAATATGTGGGAGACCCTCCATTCGAGCCTTCGAAGCAATCCCTTCAACTCTCCATCTCAAGGTAAAATTTCCAACCCTGTCAGGTATCGGAGAGGTCCGAGGAAGCCAGGCAAGGGCTAGGGAATGCCGTATGAATGCCCTCCCTCTGGAGGGAGACGGGCTCAACCTCAGCAAAAAGCGAAAAGCAGAGGAAGAACGAGTACAACCCGTAGAGGAGCTAAAGCTAGTGTCACTCGTGGAGGGAAGCCCGGAGAAAGTTGTCAAAATAGGTACCCAAATGGAACCTGAGTTGGAAGCCCAACTAATTCCCATCTTAAAAAAATTCCACCATATCTTCGCGTGGGAAGATGGTCCGCCAGGACAAATCAGCAATAAGGTATGTCAGCATTTCCTTAATGTGAAGCCCGGGGCTAAACCGGTCCAACAGAAAAAGAGAAAAATGGGCCCAGAGCGCAACAAGATCATCCGATCGGAAATTCAGTGGCTCCTCAGCCTGCAGCAAATCAGATAAGTCACTTATCCTGAGTGGCTGGCCAACGTGGTCTTAGTCCCAAAGCATGGGGGCAAGTGGCGAATGTGCGTGGATTTCACTAATCTCAATGACGCGTGCCCTAAGGATTGCTATCCCCTCCCGAGCATCGATCAACTGGTAGATTCAACAGCAGGCTGCGCCCTCTTATCTACCCTAGATGGGAACCAGGGGTACAATCAAATCCCGATGGCCGTTATGGATCAAGACAAGACTAGTTTCATTACTGACGCGGGCACCTTTTGCTACCTAGTGATGCCTTTCGGGCTCAAGAATGCGGGGGCTACCTATCAACGACTGGTAAGCTTAATGTTTGCAGGATATATCGGAGATACGGTGGAAGTCTATGTGGATGATACAGTTGTAAAAAGCCGCTCCGCTGGTGACCATCATGAGGACCTACGAAAAGCCCTAGCCATCATGGACCAGTTCAGGATGAAAGTTAATCCTAAGAAATGTTCCTTTGGCATCAGAGGGGGCAAGTTCCTCGGATACATGGTTACGGAAAGGGGAATAGAAGTGAACCCCGAAAAGGCTGATGCCATCCTCGGATTACCTACCCCAAAGACAATCAAAGATGTACAAAAACTCACGGGTCGAATGGCCTCCTTAAGCCGGTTTGTTTCCAAATCGGCGGAAAAAGGACTTCCATTCTTTAAGGTGCTACGTAATATCAAAGAGTTTCAATGGACCCCGCGATGTGAGGAAGCTCTCCAACAGCTGAAGAGCTACATGGTGAAACCTCCTTTGCTGATGAAACCGACATCACAGGAAGAACTTTTTGTGTACTTGTCCGTCGGGGAGGAAGCCATAAGTGCGGTGCTAGTTAAAGATCAGAACAAGGAGCACCACCCCGTGTACTATGTAAGTAAGACTCTCCTCGGGGCCGAAACCAGGTATACTCAAACCGAAAAACTTGTCTTAACTTTGGTTACGACGGCTCGGAAGCTCCGTCCCTACTTTCTATCACATCCCGTGACCGTGCTAACCAAATACCCGTTGCGAGCGATCCTTAACAAACCCGAGACCTCGGGGAGATTGATAAAGTGGGCCGTGGAGCTCACCGAGTATGACATTTCTTATGCCCCGAGACCCTCTGTCAAAGCACAAGTACTAGCAGATTTTGTGACAGAGATGACGGGAATGGGAAACGAAGAAAGGACACCCCTATGGCACATTTATGTGGATGGCTCCTCTGTGAGCACACATGGGGGGGCAGGAATAGTCCTAGCAAACCAAGAAGTCGAGGAGGAGATACTCCACTTCGCAGTCCGAATTGACTACCCCTTGTCGAATAACGAAGCCGAGTACGAGTCTCTTCTCATAGGGATGAGACTCGCCCGAGAAGGCGCTATCAGAAAAATAATCATTCACAGTGATTCGCAACTAATTGTGCAGCAGATCAATGGCTCGTATGAAGCTAAAGAAGAAAGGATGCAAACATACCTCCAAACGGTTCGCCGCAGACAGGAATGGTTTGACGAGTGCAAAGTAGTCCAAATCCCACGAAAGGAAAACCAAGAGGCGGACGCCCTGTCTAAAATGGCCACCCAAGCGGCCGTTATTCGCACTCGGAAAGTCACATTGCTTCAAGTCACCGAGTCCGAGAAGGCCGAAAGTCAGGAGGTGAATGCCACTATAGACCCTCCGACCAGCTGGGTGACCCCAATTAAAGTCTACCTACAGGATCCGAAGGGCTATTCCACGAATAAAACCACGCAACGGCTCCTGGCCAGAAAAACTCTCAGGTATTTCCTTAAAGATGGAATATTATTCCGCAGGACATACTCCTGCCCCCATGCTCGATGCTTAAATGAGGAAGAGGCTCAACTAGCTATGGCAGAAACCCACGAGGGAACATGTGGTAGTCATACGGGTGGAGCAAGTATGGCCGGACGCCTGATTCGTCAAGGCTACTATTGGCCCACGATGGCCAAGGATTGCAAAGATCATGCTGAAAGATGCAAACCCTGCCAAGCTTATGCCCCTCGGATTCATCAACCCGCTGCCCCATGGGAACCGCACACAACCCCCTGCCCATTCTCTAAATGGGGCATAGACATAGTGGGACCTCTTATACCCGGCGCCGAACAAAAGAAGTTTCTCCTCGTTGCAGTAGACTACTTCACCAAGTGGGTGGAAGCGGAGCCGATGGCCCGTATCACCGCGGGCGCGGTCATCAACTTTTTATGGAGAAGCATCTTGTGCCGCTTTGGAGTCCCTCGTTACCTGGTAAGTGATAACGGTCTACAATTTACGGACCAAGGGTTAGAAAAGTGGTGCGACCATTGGGAAATTAAGCACCGCTTCGCTTCGGTGGGATACCCACAAGCCAACGGCCAAGTAGAGAGAACTAATAGAACTCTCTTAAAGAATATGAAGGCCCGACTCGACTGGCACAAAGCTAAGTGGGTGGAAGAGATTCCTGGCATACTATGGGCCTATCGGACTACGCAGAGCGCGGCCATGGGCGAAACCCCCTTCAGCTTAGCCTACGGCTGCGAAGCTGTTGTACCTACGGAAGTCTCTATAGAGAGCTGGCGAGTTAGAGAATATGAGGAAGTGGCTAACAGTTCTAACTTGGCCCTTGCCCTCGACCTCCTCGAAGAAAAAAGAATGCGGGCCGCTACCCGAAATGAAGAGTATAAGGGCCGAATGTCCCGATACTATAACCTAAAGGTGAAACCCCGGACTTTTCAAGTCGGGGACCTAGTGATGAAACGGGTTGGAGCCTCGAAAAACGTGGGCAAACTCGAACCGCGATGGGAAGGACCGTACAAGATCGCGAGGATTGTCGGACCTGCGACATATCTCCTCGCCAACTCCGAGGACGCTATCCTTAGCAATTCTTGGAATGCCTTTAACCTTAAGAAATACTATGCATGATGTAAAACAGCTTTGTACCTGAATAAAGTTGTTTACAAATAAAACCTGTATTATACATGGGGAATAAGGTTGCCCGACAAAATAATGACTCCTTATCTATGAGTCATGCTAGCAACCTAACCCGAGGGACCATTAAGCGTGAAACGAAAGGTCCCGCAAAAGAAAAAAAAAAAAAAAAAACTCTAAGCGTCCTCTAGCGGACGCTTTCCCTCCCTAATGATACGGCGACGGTCCTCCGTGGACATAGGATCCGGATCTCCCGTAGACACGGTTGGCCCCTGCAAAGGGGGAGCCTCGGGAAACACTTGATGAATATCCAACTCGGGGATCACCATGTCCGAAGGGAATCCTGGCAGAGCTTCCGTAGAATACCGGCACAAGTAATATCCCATGCGGACTAGATCACGCATCTCCTGCGCAAGAGATTCGCGGAAAGCAGGAGGCCCCGCAACACCCAAAACCGCTTGAACCCGAGCTAGCACTAGCGCTACTTCATGGGCCCGAGTCAACCCCAACACCCGTAAGTTCGCTGCATCTCTCTCCTCAGTCACCCGCAACAGTTGTTCATTGACAACACGAACTTGCCTTCGGAAATCATCTAACCCATCCTTTAGACTCGTTACACGAGCCTTCTCCATCGTCAAAAGACGCTCCAAGTCCCATGATTTGTTCCGCTCTACTTGCAAAAGAATAGCATGAGCCTCGTCGGAATTCTCCTGATCATTCCGCAACTTATCTATTTCTTCTCGAGCATCCAGCAAACCTTGCTCTAACTCGTCCCTACGGCGGTATACCAGCTCTGTATCGGAAGACGATCCTCCCCGAGACCCGATGGCGCTCAACACCATGTAGATCTATGAACAAACAGTTGCATAGTGTCAGATATCTCGTAAAGGTTAGTATCACGCAATAAGAGTATACTACCTCGCATAAGTCTTTGCAGACTAAATCTTGAAGGCCCGATAAGGGTAACGACTTCATATGCTCGCAATCAGTAGCGTTCAAAAGACCGCTTAAGTAATTGCGGTAAAAGTTACTCGTCCCCATAGCAGAGGGGGACAAGGCGCCACTTTCGAGCGGCTCCGAGCTGATGACATGGGGATTTTCGTCAAAAGGCGGCCCCGAGACGCGGTCAGAACCCTCTCCGAATGGAATAAGGGCTCCCACAATTGGAGACAAAACCCCCTCCTCGATAGCTTGCACGGTCCTCGTATCTCCCCAAGAGGAAGAATGAGGTGCCAACGGAGGTAAAGGAATATCCGCCTGCGCAAGCGCAGCTATCGGATCGTATGCAGAAGCCACGGAATTTACTGGGGGGGCTGCCCCGCGCGAGTCCCCTGCCCCCGAGGGGCCAGCCACCTCACCCAAACTAAAGCCCTCGGACGAATCATTATCCGAAATATCATACCCACTATCCATTACTTTCCCTAGAAAATTTTCACTAAAAGGCTCGATGGAAAAAGCCCCCATCTCCGCCCCTGCCAAAAGTCAAAAAATAAGCGTGATAATAGGAACATTAGAATACCATAAGAAAGAGTTCTAAAAGAGAAGAAACTAACGAAAAAAGAAATTGCTATAAAGAGGTTGCTGGGGAAGATTGAAGAGTTCCACCCCCTGCTGTAAGCCAGCCATAATCAATGTTTCTGGAAATTCCAGCCTACTACTGATATCGTACATCCCCGAGAACAACCCGCTACCAGATAGGATGTCCCACTCTCTTCTCAAAATCGGTTCGGCAGGAGTAATGTAACCCAACCCCCATTAAAGCGGTATTCCCCATGACCTAGCAGACACGCCCCTCGGACGAACAAAAAAGAATCCCCTTTTCCAATCCGTCCTATTATTACGGAAGTGGGACACGTTCAGAAAGGCCTTCCTCTTGTCCCGATGGGCCAGGCTAAAGAAAGGGAGACCGCCCGAGCAAGGGCGGAGGTTAAATATAGCCCCCACCCGAGAGGGGGACAGTTGCAACTTCAGCAACTCAGAACACAAAATATATCCCACCAGGTAACGATAGGAATTTGGAGTCAGCTGACTCGGGCATACTTGCCAGTAGTGAAACAAGTTCTGAAGAAAAGGATGAAAAAACACCCGTAACCCACATCGCATTTGCTCCCGAAAAACGGTGAGATAGCCCGACGGAGGATCGTAAGCCCTCTGTTCAGGATGCGGTATTATGATGTCAAATTCGTCAATATCCAGGTTGTACTGGGCAAACAGGGCTGTAACAGAAACACTATGCTCACTCCCAACAGCAGTACCCACGCGCCCCGGCCCCATCATCCGCTCTGGCTCCAGCACAAGCCTGGTAAACACCGATGACTCATCTACCAAAGGATAAGGGTCACGACTCGTGAACACTTGGCGTATGTGGTTAATACGAGAGAGAGATTCCTCACGAGATATTGACGTGGTCCTCACGGAATTACCTCTCCCCCCGCGAACCCTGCGCTCATTATGCCTGCTCCCTTGAACCGAATTCTCCGAAGTCGCGTGCCGTACCCCTAACGATAAGGAAGAAGTCCGAACCAAATTCCGATTAGAGTGATGGGGCGAGGAAGGATCATCCTGTTTAAAAAATGGGGGCATCATTTTTGACAAGGTACGTAGTTCGCTTGCTTCACTCAAAAACAAACTCCGCTTTTTGAGAAACGTGACAAGCCTAAACGGTAAAAAACTTCGGGGTAATTCTGAGAGAATTACTGAACAAACTATTTATACCGCCTCAGAAGAAAAGTGAAAAGCTTGAGCTGTCTAAAATAGTTAATGGGATCCACGTGTCCACCAATTTTCTTATTTAAGAAAATAGGGCTACATGCCAAACGACACCTCACCCTTAATATTTGAGCCTAGTCAGCAAGCCTTTCTATTATCTTAATCAGCAGGCCTAATTACCCATGATAGAAATAATAAATAAATACTAACAGTCCCCTTGCCTTACGGAGGCAACGAAATAAAATTTCCCTCGTCTCTACGAGAGCGATCGAAATTTGGGGGGGCTAGTGTTAACACTAGAAAATAAAAATACAAGATTAAAGAAAATATTGGTCCTAAACCAAAAAGGACATATAATAAAATTGTCACGAGTACCTCCGATGAGTTGTACCCGCTCCCAAAGAGGAGGCCCATCGGGTGTGACCAATATCGCTCAGTTACTAACTCAAAGCGATATGATTGGCCATCCGACGAGGGCACCTAAGCGTCCCTCGGAAATTCATAATGACTCAAAACCAGATATCAAGGTGACCTCGGATAAAAAGCAAACCCGGAGGAATCCACCCGAGTCAGATATCCATCATGATACCGAGCAGGGCCTCAACGGACAACAGTCCCAGAACCTTGGCAAAAACCCTTCCTTGACTATACATTCCAAACACGAAAGCTCTCGGAACACTACTTTCGACGATCAGACTAAGTCAGAAACCTCTCTGGACACTCGGAGAAAGAAGAACACCTACCCACGATAGCTCAAAACCTCTCGGAGATCAACTCACCCACACCCTCTCGGAAAATATCTTGAAACACTCCAGAATACACATCTCTCGGAATAGCACTACCATTAAGGGAATACTCCAACTTGACCCTCGAAGCCACCATTAGAGACAGCAAAGAAAGTAATCTACCCCGTATCACAAAGAAGACCAAAGCCCTCGGAAGAAGAAAGGATACAGTCAGCACTCAAAGTGAACACGTTATCTTATTGGTTGAATAAGCATTGTAACACGTGTAAACATAACCACATGCATAACGACACCTGTAAACACATGCACCATGACACCTGCCCCTATCAAAACCTATATAAAGGGAGATATCAATAGAAGAAAGGACAACTCAAAAACGAGACTCGGAAATGTAAGAAAATCCACTCGAAAGAAAGAAGGAAGTATAGTGAATAAAAGGAAGGAAGGTTCTTGTCCATTTTTCCTTCTCGTAATGATAGCATTTAGCTTTTGAACCACGGGCAAAGGCGTTCCAACCCTAATAAATAATTCAGTTAATAGGGAATAATTCTAAACCCGTTAACACTAACTTTGGTAGGTTTTTATTACTTAGCCTATAAATATGAGGCTAAGGGTTTATTATTAGACAAGTTTTGATGAATGGTTATTGATTATTGAATTGTCGAGCAATTGTCGTCTTCTCTTTGTTCCCTCCTCGTTCTTCTTATTCTTTCTCTCGCCCCTCTAAAATCTGAAATTTGGGAATTAATTCCCCAACCTCTATCAAATTGGCACCAGAGCCATTCGTATCCTTTCTTTTTCCGCTGCGTCCATATTTCAGTTTCCGCTGCGCCCGTATTTCAGTTAAAGTAATCGAGTTTTAGCAAAAGAAAAAAAAGCAAAAAAAAAAAGATTTCGAGTCAGTTTCAGTATTTTTGGTAGTTTAGGGTTTGTTTTGCAATTTTTAAATTTCTGGAAAAAAAAAAAAAGAATCCCACAACAACCCTAGGCGCAGTCGCCGCCGTCAACATCGCCTCCATCGCCGTCACCACCGTCGCGCATCCGCCTGCTCCACCCGTCACTACTGTCGCGGCCTTCAACACCCTGCGACGCCGCTTCCGAGCTCAGTTCCACCACCACCAGCCGAAACGCAGCTGCCACTCGCTTCCTTCGCGCCGCTGCCACTCCGACCGACTCCCTCCATCACCGGTCATCCTCTGCCAGAGATCTCGTCGGTCCAAGCCTTCTTGTCTCGACACGCCGCCGTCTACACCCGCTGCTACGCCACTTGGAATTAACGGACTCGTCTAGTGAAGAAGGAGACAGGATAATTGCAACTTAGTCCTTTTGGGTTATTTTCAGTTTCATCCTTAAGTTGCTTATATCCTCATATTTGACCAGCAATTAATTTTTGGTTACAAGTGATGTAGAGCACTTTAAAGCCTAATTTTGTCGAGGAAGCGGGCTGCCTGGATTGCAACAAAAATTTAGTTGGCTCATATTATCGGTAAAATTTTATTATTTTTATTGATTTTAGGACTTTTAAATTTTTGTTGGCAAGTTTTGCATGATCATTACAAGAGCAATGACGGATAAGAAACTTGAAGAATTATGTAGTATGATTGAAGCATTGAATGGCAGGATTGACTCAATGAGTGGTACGATTCACTCAATGAGGAATGAAATTAATGAAAGATTCACAACATTACAGACTAATATTGAGAATAAATTGAATGTTCATATATATGTTTGTCCATTGCTCCCCAATGTTTCTCCTCCAGTTGACATGCATCTTACAAATGAAGGTCACGAAACCCTAGACATGCACCATAAATCTCCAGAGACTTCAAAGCCTAAGGATTTTCCGTATCTAAACTGTGAGATTACTCCCATACCAAGGTTAACTCCGCCTACTTTGCCTACTTTTCAATCCCATGTGGATATAACTAGCAACCAAAAGTTTGTAGCCACTACCGAAAGCAAGTTGTTGCACTCCTTGTCTAAAGTTGATGAGTCTTTGTTGAACTTGCCTTCAAATATTTATGAGAGTCCTACTGTCAATATTAAGAAGTTAACTTCTTATCGTGATATTTGGCCTTCTTATTTTTATGCTAGTGTTTCAGGGAGTTCCACAATTTCTTCAAGTTTAGTGCCTACACTGTCTCCTACATCACCCCTATCCTCGGAAGCAAATCCAGGTGGTTCTGTGACTTCAATTTTGGTGCCTCCTCTACTTTCGATCCAATTGTTGGTCTTGAAGGAAGCCTATGTACTCAACAACACAAGAGATGGGCAGTTCATTTATTTAGTTCGATGAAAAGGTCGTCCTAATTTGACCAGCTCTCAAGTTCACTCGCTCTACCTCAGTGGAGTTATTTCATGCAAACTCTCTGGGGGCGAGTTTTTTCAAGCCGAGGAGAATGATAGAGATTATCATTAGAATATTATTTTAGTATTACTTTCCTAGTATTTTAATTATTATTAAATTATAGTATAATAGTTTGGTAAGTTTAGGATTCTAAGTTATATTGTTACTTTTATTAAGAATTCTAGCTTTGGTAGGTTTTTATTACTTAGCCTATAAATATGAAGCTAAGGGTTTATTATTAGACAAGTTTTGATGAATGGTTATTGATTATTGAATTGCCGAGCAATTGTCGTCTTCTCTTTGTTCTCTTCTCGTTCTTCTTATTCTTTCCCTCGCCCCTCTAAAATCTGAAATCTGGGAATTAATTCCCCAACCTCTATCAGTGTGTGTCCAGATATTCTTTGACGAAAAGGCACAAAATCAGCAACTTAACAAAAATACAAATAACTACATCCTTAGCTAGAAGGGTAAAAGAGGAACATCATGCATGTTTTTCACTCTGTAATTAGGAAAATTGTTATATCTATATCATTTGCCTTTACATATTCATAATTACTACAGATGTGATAGTTCAATAATCCACATATTAACGCCTAACCAAATTTCCTTGCATTTAATGATATAAACTGCCGCGAGTTTTAATGACCGAGGGGGCATTGGAAGGGGCACCGTACTCCGATTCACTAAGCTGGGGTTCGGGTGTGCACGGATTTAAGATTGGGGGCAAGGTGCAAATTGGTAGATAGTTTAGGGAGGTATGTGCTTTTTTCCCTATTATTTAAGTTATTGTAGCACGGGGTCCAAAGAAATCCTAGCTCCGACCCTGCTCGGCATACGAAATACTCTAAATCATTTGAGAGACCTTTGAGTAGTTAGTCTGATACATCTGCAACCATAATTACCAACCATCTTCTGCCTCTGCAAAGCAATACAGTGAATTTTAGGAAAAGTTGTCGTACATTTGTGCACAAACATTTCAAACATTTTAAGAGTCTTATTTGAATTAGTTGGAAGTATCTACCATGTCACTGAGTTCTAGAATCAGATATTATATACTTAAATCATCTCTAACTACCATTTCGGAAATCATGTTAGTATTATGAAGATACAGAGAAGCAAACCTTGTATTGTTTCCATGTTGTCTTCCTTGTAAACACCAAGAGGCGAACCATGAACAGACAGAAGCACCTCGCCATTCTTTGGGAGCCTGCGAGTTTTGGGTGTCATTCCAACAGACAGCCTATTATTACTCGCCTGGAATTGTAAGATCATGAAAGAACTCATAAAGTCAGAAAACAAATCAGCTGACAGCAAATACTAACTTCAAAACTAAGATTTATAACAAATAAGTCAGCAACCAAGTACGCATGCAAAATTAGATTTCTAAATAGGCAACACAATTAATCCTCTGATCTCCACAAAAGCTAAATCAAAGCTGCGTGCATGAAAATACTTACGCACATATAAACAGAAATTTCATACATCACCTTATCATGATAATGGATCAAAATTTAACTTCATTGACAAATCTGTGAGGCAGAAACAAACGACGGAGTGGAACTTACAAGAATAGCATTCTCATGGGAAACTTAACGTCAAAGGAATAATATTTGGAAACACAGGTATATACCGAATACCATTTTGTTAACCTCAATTAAAACTTGAACCTAACTTTTAATAAGATAAGGGGGGAATATATGAAAACCACGAGCATGTTCTACATTGCGACTAAAGTAAATAGAGAGTAACGATGTACATCTGGAGTTTGCAGGCCATCCTTCGATTCTGGCATCTGAGAATCTTCTTCCAGAACCTGCAAAAATTCACAGAGTGGGGAAATAAGACTAAAGAAAATGATATAGAAGAATAAAAGTTAGTGAGCTATCTCAAAGAGTTGGACATATACAATAATTATGATGGTTCTATTTGTAACTCAACAAATGCAAGAGCATTATTACAAAACCAAGATAAGCAAACATTGAACAGGAAAAGTCAAAAGCTGAAATTGTTGAATAAGGACTTACAAGACTCCTGATCTGCATTTTATCAGCACCAAGAAAAGTTGTTTTCACTGCCATGAAAACAATAAATTTCATAAGAGAAACACACAAGAAGATTACGATTACCATATATATAAGCAAGAGATTTCTGAATACCTGATTTGTTTGAGAACTCAAAGCCACCGAAAGATGCAATGTCAGCAGAGTAAGCGGGATAAGCTAATGACAGCCTATGAAGAAGAGAAGCATCAATTGTATTATCATCAGTGTGAATCATAGATACGTTCCCGTCCTTGTCTTTCCATTGCACTTCATACTGGCCATCATTCCCAGTTTCTAAAATGGACAAATTTTGCAAGTTTTCCTTAAAGAACTGCAACAAGGGAACTTGACACTGTTCCTTGCTAAAATGGGAGCGCAGTAACCGTAACATAGTATGTAATTGCTCAACCTCCACATCGCGAAGAGCCCTGATTGCAGCCTTTTGACGTTCAACTGGAAAAAGAAAGAAAAAAAATCACTTGTTGTTCCTTCCCTTGAAATGCTTAAAAAGAAAACTCTGAATAGAAGTGGACTTAAGATCAAGAATTTATAGGAATATCAAGAGAAAAGGTAAAAGAAACTATGCATCAAGACTTAAACGAACCATACTCTTAAAAAGATGGGGACGTAAATCATGTTATTATTAATTAGACACCATGTTAGATAATAAGGATTCGTATGGAAGAAAAGGAAATACCTTCACGGTGTAGATAACTCATACCATCGTCATCAACATCGTGGTCTGGCTGTTTAGTGGCCTTCTTCCTACCTCGTTGCCTTGCCATTGGGAGAGAAAATCGGAAAAGCTACATACAACACGGAATATATTACATTTCAGTAAAATGATGAAACTCGAGACAATCCAACAAAAAGATGCATAGCTTTTCGATAAGACTCACTCCGGACTGTATGTATACACGCTAATTTTAACGCCGCATTACGTAGGTAGGAGAAGAGAAAGTTACCCATACATGGGTGGCATAAACACCATTTTAAACTACAAACGGACAATCGGAATCTTACTTACTTAAGCTAGCTCCATCATTTTGTGGTACAACCAGCCCTTAATTAAACAACATATCAGTTACAGATAAAATCGTCGAGACGTACTAAAATGCGGTTTGCCCTAAAATCACAGCTGCAATTCAATTCAATTCAATTCAATTCATTCAGCCAACAACAATTATCATAGGACACATATTCGATTCAATTCAATTTAAATTAGGGCAATGGTAAAAAATACTTACTAGTAAATTGAAATTGGAATTTGAAAAGAGAGAATCGGGATTTACTGTGATTTTAGTACCCGCGGCTAAACGTGTTGATGATTCATATAATAATAATATTGGGTGGGTGGACTGTGGAGGAATAGCTTTAGCCTTTTACATGAGAAAAAACCAATAAATAACAAGGTTTTTTTTTTTTTTTTTTTTTCTATCAATCAATGGACTTGTTAGTTGTTAGTATGATCATAGATTAAAATTTCAATTTCATGGTAGGTTTTTTGATCCGCTAAAGCTAAAAAATAAAAGCGCGTTTCGTAATGTTTCAAGAATTTTTCGACATGAACTGACGTTATAGTGAACCTAAAAATCATATGTATGGTTCCTTTCGATAAAATTAGAAACAGATACGAAACATATAAAAAAATTTATCCGCGAGTATAATAATAGATAACATGGACACTGTTTAATTTGTATATCTTTTACTAGGCCCTTATATACCCAATAAGATTCACCCAAATACTGTATGTATCTTTCTCTTTTTCTCTTTTTTTTTGTGTATAGTTTTTTTACAGTTTAGCAACATATTCATACTAATATCTTTACTAATAAAAAAATATAAAAAAAAAGTTTCAGGTAAACTAGTATTTAGTAACATATACAAATTTATGTAATTATTTTGTTATATTTTCATCGTAATTTTACAAGTAACCCTCTTTTATCATACGGGAAAAATGCCGTTTCTAACGGGTTCCACTAGCAAGGATTCAGTTCTAAAACCGCTATTTTTTACATCCAACGTCTCTTTATAAATCTCTATGCATGCAAGATAATGCTAATGCTATCCATTTACAGCTACAAAAGAAGATCCCAAAGGCTAAATCGAAAAATGCTCTAGAACATGATTTTTCACAATGATGAAACGAAGTCTGACGAGAACGACTATGCTGGCTCCCTGCCATCTTATCTTGGTCCAGAAAGTTGCATCGGCTCAATAACAAAAGAAGAATCATCGCGTGCTTCACTAAAATTCCATGCGAAACTAAATGTCTGACCTTCGCACAGGTCTATTGCACCTTGCGACTCTACATGTTGCGTTTGTCCGGAAATCCATTCTAACTTCTTCAACACTTCCGACATTTTTGGCCGAAGGTCGGGATTCGATCGAGTACACTGCAGAGCCAGTTCAACAGTCTTTTCTAGTTCATCTGCATTATAGCTTCCCTTCAGATTCTTATCCACAAGCACTTCCAGTCTTTTTTCCTCGTACAATGTCTTAACCTGTGTGATTCACCAACTCGTTGAAATCTCGAATGTAATAGAAAGACAAAACGAAAAGAATGGGTATGCTAATTTCATATATTGCAACAAAGAATGAGAATCGACTTACCCAGTCGAGGATCATTCCTTTCTGAACCTGACCATTGGAGGCATCTAACGCCTTTGGCCCAGTTATGAGTTCTAACAGCAGTATTCCAAATCCAAATACATCAGTTTTGTCTGAAGATTGACCAGTTGAGAGATATTCTGGTGCAATATGTCCAACGGTACCCCTGACTGCAGTTGTTACATGTGAATCCCTAGGATCTAACAATTTAGCTAAGCCAAAATCTCCAACAACTGCTTCAAAACTTTCGTCTAGCAAAATGTTTGCAGCTTTGACGTCCCTATGAATTATTTTAGGATAACATTGCTCGTGCAAATATAGAAGACCACGAGAGGCTCCAACAGCAATATGCATGCGCTTGATCCAATCTAGAGATGGCTTCTCCTGACCAGGATCTGTCAGTCCAAGAAAAACATATTAAAACCAAGCTAATAAAGAAGCCTTGATCTAACATAACAGAAATTAGAGTCTTTTGCTTAGGCTGATATAAGATATACAGATAGAATTGAAAAGTAGAAACCTCGCAGACGATCTGCAACACTCCCATTTGGCATGTAAGGATAAACAAGTAGTTTTTCCTCTGGGGTCATGCAAAACCCGTAAAGACGTAAAAGGTTCCTGTGCAGAGCTAAGCCTATCATCTCAACTTCGGTCTGAAATTGCACTTCTCCCGTGAAGCTGGGGTCTTTCAATCTCTTGACTGCCACCACTGTCTTATTAGGAAGGATACCTTTATAAACAACTCCAAATCCCCCATGCCCAAGTATGTTTTTAGAGCTGAAGTTGTTTGTTGCGATTTGTAACTCACGTAAGGGAAACCTTTTTATATGACCTATATCAAACTCAAAATCTTGCTGGACTGCAAATTTGAGACGATCACGAGAACTTTGTAAGTCTCTTCACAAATGACAGTTAAATTTCAAAAAAGAAAGAAAAGAATGACTACGATTAGGAGGTACCATTACCATGTGACTTATATAGCGCACGAGATCTGTACCAATGCACCCAAAATATGAGCAGAATGATAGTTACAACAAAAGTGCAACCGACTATAACAATGGCAGCAACTAAGATATGATGATGGCGATGATGGCTAACTTTCGTATACGAACCTGTTTCTGAAAAAAAATATGTATCTGTTAACAAATACTTATGGACAACATCTCTTTAGTTTGTATAAAACGTGTATTACCATTAACTGATTTTGGAGCCTCCGTGCAAATATCTGCAGATGAAGAGCAAAGAAAGACATTCCCGGCAACGCTGCAACAAAACCATTCCTTTTACAAGTCTTTAAAATAAGAAATCTTCTGGACATAGTTGAAGGAAAAAGTGATCAACAAAGATCTTACTATGACAACCTCACCTGTAGTCTTTAGCAAGTATCTTGGGGATTGGTCCACTCAGGTTATTAAATGACAAGTCCCTGCAAAAAATAATATTCTCTTTTTATCTCATATCCAACTAAAGCTTCATAATCACATATTGTTCTTGCTACGTGTTAGAAAACATACAAGAACGTGAGACCAGCAAGGTTGGCAACTGATCGAGGAATTTGACCAGTCAACTGATTTCTGCTAAGCCTCCTGAAAATTTATGTTTCCAAATAACGAAATCAAGTAAGTAAAATAAAGTAACACAGGAAATAACAAATAAAGTACTAGGATATCAAGTCATCCTTACAGGTAACCAAGCTGAGTTAGATGCCCAAGAGAGCTTGGAATTTCACCAGTAAACTGATTACTGGAAAGATCAAGTGTTTGCAATTCAAGAAGCTTGCCTATTTCAGTTGGAAGAACTCCCGACAACTGGTTATTCTGTAATAACCTGTTAACAAGTTTGGTGAGCGTACGAACTACACATTCACCAATATGTAACCAAATGACATCACAGTGCATTTGGTTTTCTAAAGACAATGAGAAAGTGTAGATTAATGGAACAAGAGTGCAAATTCAAGATATTTCATCATGGAAAGAAAATGTCTAAGGGATATCATATATGAATAAGAGTTTATCTCACCCACCAGCAACTTTTAATGGAACTGTATGCTTAGGTTAATTAGGACATTGAATGGACAAGGAGATACTAGAGTTAAAATTTACTTTCACTTTTGTTGGAACATCATAATTTGTCGCTCAAAATTGTTGAAAGGATCAAACATAGAAGATGGGGCTGGTTCAAAGAGTTCAAAAAAGATTGTACTTGTTCGTTTCTCCTGAACTTGTTTGGGATATACTGAAGCATAGGTGCGGTTCTTGCTTTTGTATGAGCACTTCTTGTACTCATATTTTCTTAATAAAATCTAAATTACGGGAAGAAAGAAGAAAAGAGGTACCCAGTAAACTACAAAACAAAAGTGATAACGACCATATTAATTCCTATAATTAGTTAGTTATAAAGATCAGAAAGCCTAAATTGATGAAACGGCTAAGTCGACCTAATGAAACAAAGAAATTACTAGAAGAAATATTGGTGTCACATATAAATAACAAGGCATTTTAAGAGGCATAATAGGACTGACTCACTCACATTGTTCGAAGGTGAGTTAGATTTGCAATAGACGGTGAAAGAGTACCAGATAATCCGACACTAGCCATTTCTCTAACAACAACAAGAAGAGAAATCAGATAAGAAAGTTGAAGAGTGAGGTGGCTAACATCAACATGAGACCAAGAAGTAATAACTCACAAGGAAATAACAAAGCCCTCTTGCGAGCACGCAACCATGTTCCAAGTACAAGGATCAACAGAATTAATATCCCAACCATCAAGAACATTATTATCATCTCTCATTTCTTTCTTCATAGACATCAGAGCTGCAACTGTTAATACCACCATTTACCACATTCAAGATTATTATGTCTATATATAAAGAAATTTAATTAAAACAAAATAAAATAATAACAGAAAGGCTAATAGAACACACAAACCTTCAAAGTTAACACCTTTAGGAGAAAGAACACTAAAAGAAGCACCAGCAACAGTGACCAAGAAGAAAATACAATACAAAATTGATAACTTAATAATAATATTTCTCATTTTTGGGAGAGACACTAAAACTAAATAGCAAGGATTAAGTAAAGTTAGCTAACCCTAATTCACTACAAAATACACAAAGTACATTGAGTAAGGAAATAGAGATCTGCAATTAACTAAGTAGCTCAAAATACAGTGGTGACCTTACAATGACGAAACAAATCTTTTTTTGACCAAGAGTTATTGGAACATTGAAATTGGAGTATTTATTTATTTGTTTATTTGTGAAAATATTGTTGTTAATGGTTAATGGTGGTGGACTGTGGACAGGGTGATAATATTAATGTGATTACAACTCTCGAGACACAAAACCATGTGATTTCATTACAACTCAACTCTCTCCCTCCTTCCTTATTTTCAAAATAATGATAAAAAAAAAGGAAAAACTGTTAAATTCTTTGCAAAATAGACCCCCGAGTTTGGTTTTATTACCGACTCTTGCCCAGTTTCATTAAGGTTTTTGGTCTTTACTTGTAATAAATAATGTTATGATGGTTAAAGTCATTAAACTGAGCGGTTATTATTTAGTAGTAATTATTGGGCTTGGGTTTATGATCCGGTTGGCTTATTAGGCTTCGCCCAAAATCATTTATTAAAACTCAAGCAACAAGAAATCGGCCCAGCTAAACTTAAGGCCCTATTTGGAGAGTAAGAAGAAATGGTATTTCTAAAAATATTTTTCTTTGTTATTGTCTTAAGTTGGTGACGCAACAACTTCTGATTCCAAGACTTACTATATCACCAATAAGACGAATTACCCGAAGAACGGTTTATGACTTATGTTTGGTCATTTGTCTTTGGATGGTAAGCACTACTCAAATCTAGCCTTCGTATCCGCTCAACGTCACATCTAAGCCAAAAGTGGCTGACAATTGAAGTAAATAGTTCATGCTAGCGATGAACATCACGAGAGTGCAACAAGAAATAAAGTCGAGAAATGACCCAATACGACATTATTTTAACCTAAATCACATTGAGTCCTTGGCAGTCCACGATAAAATATATACTCACATTTGTACATGGATGTGTTGAACTATGCACATATACAACATTTGTGGCGTTACTCTTACAAAGCTAACAAAACCTAACAACACTACACAATTTTGTAGACATCCCTAAGAAAACAGACTGTCAAAAGTATGAAGCCATAGCAAGTTGTAGGGTTCCTCCTTATGCAATTTCCTAGTTGGACATTTTGGTTGGATTTTTGAAAAGTAACGAATTTTTCTGCGGCCATTAAAATTATAGGGAAAAAAACCAACTTGGAAAAATAGTAAAAAGCAAAAAATGAAGTTTATCCCAAAAAAAGACATGCATAACTACATGTACTAATATTATATCATATACAATATACATGTCGAATAAAATAAATGACAATTATGTAAATATATATTTACACACACAAAGACATATAAATACAATATATATATGTGTGTGTATATATAACATATATATATGTTAACGGGTTTGGATATTATTCCCTATTTAACGAGTTATTATTTTTGGGTTGGAACGCCAATCCCGACCCGAGGAGATTGTTGGTTTTTATTAATTTGGGGCTGGACTCGGATATTTTCTGAGGTGCCTACGTATCCCCCGATTGGGAATCAAGCCGCTCGTAGTTCTTGTTCTCGGTGTTGATTATTTGGAGTATGTCGATTTTATTGATTGTGTTGATTTTATCTGTTGAAAGAGGAGACCTCCGTGAAGCCTTCATAAAGAAAATAGTTTTTTCTCCTCTGAAGCCTTTTTTAGTTTTATAGAGAACATGAGTTCCCTTGGGAGCGCCCCCCTTTTCTCCCCTCCCGGGAGTGCGCCCTCCCATACGGATTTCTCACTTCTACTTTTTATAGAAGTTTTTTCGGGACAAGTGTCACTGTCATGTGTTCACAAGTGTCATTATGCATGTGCAAAGAGATAGGTTTTATCTGTTTGGTATATCCGCTGACGGGGCACTGACTAGGATGAATTATCCTCTCTGATAGCTTCAATGTGCTCTGATGAATTGGCTCCTTGGTTTTCTTCTCTCCGATGGGCGGTACCTATCGGAAACGCTGGATAAGTGGGAGGGAATGCTCGTCCGATACTGTTGTAGTTTTGATAGTGGTCTATTGTTAGGTTGCTTCTTCTGATGTGTACTCCGATAGGTGTTTTCTGCCTTGGTCATAAACTGGGCATGTTTCCGAGGGCTTTGCTTTGTCTTCGTAAAGTAATGTTTTTGTGACTCAGGTCCTCGTGATGAACTCTCCGATAGCTTTCAGACATCGGATGGTGCAGGGGGTGCTCTTGTACTTGGGGGACTCGGGGTCTTCTCCGCGTGATACGGGTATTTTATGGTTACGCATATAAATCATATAATAATATATCCGACAATTTTTAGTAATCGAATTATAGTATATTTTAAGCACGTAGATTTTTATCCTGTTAACAATATATAACATATATATATATATATATATAACTTTCTTTTTATGTGTGTATCGTATGGAATTGTCTGATATGAATGAGGGGGCACAACTCCCGTCTCTCACAAAGAAGTGGGTCCCACATGGGCCCCATGTGTGTGGGACCCACCTCTATGTGAGTGGGGGAGTTGTGTCCCCTGATGCACACCAGAAGTTCCCGTATCGTATGACCTAAACTATATATATATATATATATATATATATATATATATATATATATATATATATGACCTAAACTAATGAACAGACCAATGATTAATTCCTTAATCCCCTGTGAACTGTCATCCCTTATTTTATTTTATATATGTGTACGTATGACCTAAACTAATCAAGAGACCCGATCATTTGCTGAGATTAGCTAGCTAGTCCATCAGTACTTTTCAATCTTGCCAACTTTTTTTCAATTAGGCAGATTTGCATCGAATGCCTATCCCTGTAGATTCTTTTGACTATGTTGCTTCGTACTTGTCGAAATATTGCACTTTTTGACTAATTGGCCTTTTTAATAACTGTTAAGACTTAAGAGCCTAAATTTAAAATTTGGTGTTGTTGCTTTCAGGAGTTTTAGTTGACCCCGCTTCGTTTTCCTTGTAATAATAATTCAGCAAGTCAGCAACGGTTTTATTCATCAGTTTGAATGAATTTGCGTTATAACATCGTGCAAAAACCATGTCCAACATCATCATAAGAATTTATTGCAAACTAATCCCACACATGGAGGGAACCTTCTGTTTTGCCCACCTTGTTACAACTGTCTTATTATTTTTCTTGATGGCAGACTCGGCCGCCACCATGACCAACATCACCACGGATCAATCTGCTCTTCTTGCTCTTAAAGCACGAGTTACCTTCGACCCCTACGGTGTCCTCCAGAACTGGACCGTTTCATCGCCTTCAGTTTGCGACTGGATTGGAGTTACGTGTGGCTCTCGCCATCGCAGAGTAACAGCATTGAACGTATCCAACATGGAACTCACGGGAGAAATACCCCCTGAATTCGGAAACCTCTCCTTTCTTGTTACTCTCGACATGAGTAGCAACTACTTCGCTGGGATTCTACCTCACGAGTTGGCTCGTCTGCGAAGATTGAGATTCGCCTCGTTGAGTTACAACAGGTTCGCTGGCGAGGTTCCTTCCTGCTTTGCATTCTTGCCTCAACTTCAGTACTTGTCTCTCACCAACAATAGTTTCACCAGTTTGAACTTATTCCTCGACTCTCTATCGAATGAAACAAAGCTTGAGACCTTTTACATTTTATACAATTCTCTCCGAGGTAACATTCCAGAATCCATAGGCAATCTCCAGAATCTCAAGATATTGAGCATGGCAGGTAACCAGCTTTCCGGTTTTATCCCTTCTTCCATCGTGAACATGTCGAGTTTGGAGACTTTAGATTTGTCCTATAATTTTATCCAAGGGACGATCCCAGATGACATCGGAAATCTTCATAATCTGAATCTGTTGAGCATGGGTCAAAACAAGCTTATAGGTTCCATTCCGTTCTCCATCTTCAACATCTCTACACTAGGAACACTCTCTTTCACCAACAATAGCTTATCAGGTACACTTCCAGACGACGTGTGCCTTCGACTTCCGCTACTCACGGGGCTCCATCTATCTGTAAATCAGATACATGGCCAAATTCCATCAAATGTTTCTACTTGTTCTCGGCTCCAAATTCTGTCATTGTCATATAACCTTTTTAGTGGAACCATACCCCCGGAAATCGTAAATTTAGAGATGCTTGTAGAATTATATCTCGGTGCCAACAAGTTAACAGGTAAACTCAAGTCTTTTCAGGATATTACTTACATGCTCCAGGTTAATTTAGATGTACGAGTAATTTTTTTCATTAAGAGGAAAATGAGTTTAAACTACCTAAAATGTCTCTTGATCATTAACTATATTGTTGGGGAACAGAATATAACGATTTTTCAAAGAATAATGCTATATGCATACACAATTACACATGACCGGAAATAACCAGATTAGTCACTAACATATTAAAGCATTCATAAAGAAATATTCTTCCAAAATTCAAAAAGCTAATCAATTTATTAATTCACTAGATCTTCTTGCTATAAGGATGCATGATTTTTGTAATGAAGTAATTCTGAGATTTGTTAGATATTTAACAACCCTTGGATAAATATGTACAACATTAATTTTAGCTATGAGACTGAAAAAGAGCTTGCAGCATAAACATTTTACAATAATTTCACGGCTACCGTTGCGACTTCACTAATGCCTTCATTTTGGCAGGTGAAATTCCCTCCGAGATTGGAAAACTTCACAATCTCCAGATCTTAGGTGTGGATGTCAATCATCTTACTGGCTCCATACCATATTCCATATTCAATATGTCATCTCTGCAATATTTGTCATTGCAACACAATGAGCTCATCGGACCCCTCATGGAAGATTTTGGTAATCTTACCAAGCTACAAATGATTTATATGTCTGATAACGGCTTCACTGGTACAGAGATTTCCAACTCTCTTTTGCATCAGAAAGATAGTTTCTTTCTACTTTTTTTTTTTATTTCTTGCAACATGAATCAGTTTATGAAAAGAGTTAGATAAGCCTAACTTCATCAATAATTTATCTATCGTCGAGGGGTAAGAGTTTCTTATGACTTGTTTGCATTATCCAGGTGCAATTCCACAACGTTTCAATCAGATTTTAGAGTTAGAGGAACTAGACTTGTCGCTTAATAGTTTCATCGGTTCCATACCTTCGAACATATTCAACATCTCGACATTGGGTATGATTTCCATGACAGGTAATAACCTTTCAGGCACTCTTCCATTGGATATTGGTTATCTTCTACCAAATCTTGCCGAACTCTATCTTGGCCTTAACAACATTGATGGAGTTCTGCCAAGCTCTATTATAAATTGTTCTCAGCTTTTTCGTATGGACCTTAGTTCAAACAATTTCATGGGTTCGATACCTGAGTCCATTGGGGAGCTAAGACTCTTGCAGTTCCTGAACCTGCGGAACAACAATTTTGTAAGAGGATCCATTTCTTCTGAATTAAGGTTTATCTCCTCCTTGATGAACTGCAGACATTTAAGAACATTGTATATCCAAAATAATCCTCTAAATGGCACTCTTCCTGTAACAGTCGGAAATCTTTCTTCTTTTCTCAACATTATGGATGCTTCTTATTGCAAAATGAAGGGCCAAATTCCAAATGAAATCGGTAATTTAAGTGGATTAATATCATTAGACTTTGATGGAAATGATTTAACTGGATTTGTTCCAACATCCCTCCATTATTTGTCGGGACTGCAACGATTGCAACTAAGCAATAACAAAATAAAAGGATACATTTCCAACAATCTCTGCCAATTAACGAATCTGGCGGTGATGAACTTGAACCACAATCAACTCACAGGAGCTATTCCCGACTGCTTAGGAAACGTCTCTTCTTTAAGGGAGATCAATCTAAGTTCTAACAACTTGACTTTAGGCGTACCCTTCTTTAAGGGAGGTTGCAAGATCTTACGGTGCTAGACCTTTCCTCAAATTCCTTTACGGGTTCTCTATCTCCACAAATAGGAAATTTGAAAGCAACCCTATCCATAAACCTTTCAGTAAATCAGTTCTCAAATGATATTCCTGACACATTTGGAGGCCTGCAGAGCTTAATTAACTTTTCTCTAAGCCACAACAGATTTGAAGGATCCATCCCGAATTCCATTAGCAGCATGTTGAATTTGGTATTGTTGGACATTTCCCATAACAACCTCTCTGGTATAATCCCAAGGTCATTAGAGGCGCTTCAACAACTCAACTACTTCAATGTTTCTTTTAGAAACTTCACAAGCCAATCCTTTATATCCAACCGTGCATTATGCGGTCTCTCTAAGTACCATGTTTCCCCTTGCAAAAGTTCATCGAATAAATCAAAGCGGAAGAAAGTACTATTATCTATTCTAATCCCTCTTGGAGTGGCCGCCTTAATGCTTATCATTGTCTTGGCTTTGATAACGTTCAGAAATCGTAGGAAAAATCAATCTCCTACCGAGTCATGAGATGTATATCCCATTGCAAGTCTTGCAAGAATTTCTTATCAAGAACTTTTACAGGCAACTGATGGATATAATCAAAGTAATTTGCTAGGTGTAGGAAGTTTTGGGTCAGTTTATAAAGGTGTCCTCAGCGATGGGACAATTGTGGCCGTAAAGGTGTTCAATATGCAAATAGAAGGAGCATTTAAGTCTTTTGATGCTGAATGTGAAGTACTACGTAATCTTCGCCACAGAAATCTCACTAAAGTTATTACTAGTTGCTCTAACCTGGATTTTAAGGCCATAGTACTCGAGTACATGCCAAACGGAAGCTTGGACAAGTGGTTGCATTCAGACAACTATTTCTTGAATATCATGCAAAGGCTGAATATAATGATAGATGTCGCCAGTGCATTGGAATATCTCCACCATGGCTACTCAACATCTGTGATTCACTGTGATTTGAAGCCTAGTAATGTGCTCATTGACCAAGATTTAATTGCTCATGTGAGTGATTTTGGTATTGCAAAATTATTGACTGAAGATAAGAGTATCACACATACGAGGACCCTTGCAACAATGGGTTACATGGCACCAGGCAAATAAATTTACCTTTTCGTTAATTTTTTTCTTCATAACTTCATTTAACATTGTGTTTGCATTATGATCAACCTCTTTTTACTGATGGCAAAATTTGTTTAGAATATGGATTGGAAGGCGTAGTTTCTACAAGATGTGATGTGTACAGTTACGGCATCATGGTATTGGAAACTTTCACGGGGAAAAAGCCAAGCGATGCAATGTTTACTGGAGACTCTAATCTCAAGAATTGGGTTCATTGTTCATTGATTAATAATGCACTGAGTCAGGTTATTGATGGAAACTTGATACGCCAAGAGGAAGGAAACTTGACTGAAAAGATGCATTGCATAGCATATGTTCTGGAGTTCGCTCTACGTTGCTCAGTGGATACTCCTGGAGAGAGGATGAACATGAAAGATGTCCTAGGTGAACTAAAGAAAATAAGGGTCCAGCTTATACAGTATAACAAACGCAGACATGCAGGCAAGTATTAACTACTTTTTGTTTGATTTACATTGCCATAAGGCTGATACAGTGATACTATTATGTGGTTCTTGTTTCAGCTGATGGCAGGACTGTGAGATGACAATGTTGGGATTCCTTCCTCGCTAGGTAGCAACTTTCCGATATATGTAGAATACCTGATCATGATATAACAGCCTAGCTTAGACGAGATGCTTCAACGGACTTATTACGATAAAATTGTTTTTTATATTAAATTTATTTCATGATCTTGAGGTACTTGTGCCTAAGATAATATATACATATATAGGAACTTCTGTTGTACAAAGAATTATATATAACATTATTATAATACTATATATAAATCCTTTAAATAGACTCACGGGATAAGTAGTTACTAAAATAAACGTCTCTCAGATCTCAACGTGAGAAATGACAATGGCCTTCTATAAAATTAATCAAAACTAATAACTAAAAGACTTTATGATGGCATCATCAAATTTTATCCATAAATTTAATTAGGATAATAATCTTCACACCTCAGGCTCAAAGGAAGTTTATATATTTGTTCCAAACTTCAGGAGTGTAGTTGTAATTATCCGTTATGTATATCATAAGTTAGTGACCATGCATGTGCTTCCATGTGACCATGTGCTTATCAAAATAATATATATCTTCATCTTCTAATTCACACAATCCCAAGATCCTAAATTAAATAATTATTTCGTCAACTATCGGTAATTATGCATGCATTCCATCTTTTTAAAAGAATTATCTATGCATTCGTAAAGATCAAGGTAATAAACAACAATATTGGGATAATTTGTATGAATCAACGTTTTCTTTCGTACTTTTTCGCGTGTCTTAAATCACGGCCTATAAACTTTTGTTTAATGTGATCGAACTATGGTAAGAAACTTTTTCTGGCATCTTCTGATCGCGGGTAAAAACGACATTCAACAAAGAACAATAAGGGTACGCCAGGAAACAACAGCAGTAAAAAATGGCGGCTCAGGTCATAAAGGCGGGAGCTTTTTATCTTTATTATTAATTTCTTATCCCAACAAATTAAATAAACTTTTTTATGAAGCCCAACAAATAAATTAACACACTCTTTCCCAGAGATAAAACTAAAATGCTTAAATGGGTAAAAGGAGAATCTTTAAGACAAAAGCTGTTGCCTTTTTAGTTCATTCCAAGTTGAGCCAACCACTGTCTCCATAAGTGGGCTCACACACACAATACACACAGTGGAACGTGTAATATGTAATAAAATTCATCACCAGCATTACTGATAAATCCCATGTAGTAGTTGAACTGTAATTAGTTGCAACTATTATTTCTGCCTTCAATCTTTGTACTATTATAAAAATAAATGTTTTTTTTATTTAAATATGTCACAAGCCACTTAGCTTTTGTACTGCTGTAAAGTACCAAGATTCTTGAATTTCAAGAAGAAGCTCTATAAGATCCTAAAAGCTGTCACTGCATTTTTATCTTTTTTGGGAATAAGAATTTGTGGGCTTGCTCTCTTTAAAGGTCTGTTACCAATCTTATCCTGCATTTAATGCTACAGTTTTATTAATCTCTTTTGTTAACTCTTTTACTTAAATCAATTCTTTGGTTTAATTTGAATGACTGACTGGTAGTTGAATTTGGTAATCTTATAAGAGTCCCAGATTGTAGAGAAGATTGAATATTGAATATATATTATATAATGGTATGGTATCTAATGTCTGTAAAAAGCAGATTTTCAGATCAAGATTAGGTGCAAAAAGCAACTAATGAACTGCCATGATATTTAATTATAGAAAAAAGATATGTCGTTATATTTCTTGCCATATCTGGATAGTATATAGGTAAAGAATTGATTCACAGTATTTCTCTAAAATATCCCTCATAAATGTGATCACACTATATTGGTGTAACTGAAATTTTTTCTTTTATGTTTTTTATTGGTTGTTAGGATATCTGAATGGTGACAATGGGGCTACAGAGCATAGTTCTTTGGGTTTTGATCTGTGTTATTGTAATATCAGCTGATGCTGCTGATATCAACAGTTTAAATATATGGCCAATGCCAAAGTCTGTGAGTTATGGATATGGAACTCTGTATCTGAGCAATGATTTTGACCTGAAAACCGAAGGGAGCAAGTTTAATGATGCTTCTGGGATTCTTAAGGATGCATTTTTTAGGACAATTGATGTCGTCCGATGTGATCATGTAATCGAAGCCAATTCTTCTGATTTCGATCCCTCTTTGTTGCTGAAAGGAATTCATGTTGTCGTCTCTTCGCCGTCGGATGAGGTACTCAATAAGAACTATTAAATTTCATCTTAAAATTTCCTATTCCCACCCCTACTCCTATGAATTTCATATTTGAGGCTGAATCTGATGAATTTCATATTTGAGGCTGAATCTGACATTGCTCTATGCTTTGTTTTGTGATGTGATTTGCATGTGTACTTGTAATTTTTATCATTATTTCGACTGATAACCAGAAAAATACTTGTCTATGATGCTAATACAATCATATGGAAGATGTGAAAGTAAAAATTGGTCATCAGATGTTAATGGAGCGATTTCTTAATCTTTGTTGCACATTATGGGCTTATAAGTTTCGGCTGTTTCTCGAATTTACTGTTATATCTTGGTCGGTTTTAACAATTTGATCAGTTTTACAAGTTTTACTCATCACATGTCATATGACTCTAGTAATCTTTGCAAGTCTATATAATGTTCAGTTTCAATCAAATTTCCTTACTAACATGTTTGGTGGTATTTGATGCAGTTACAACATGGCATCGACGAATCATACAAGTTATATATCCCTGCACAGGGAAATCCACTTTATGCACATATTGAGGTGTGAGCCACAAACTTTCATACTTAGACAAAGCTCCACATCGGTTTTCATGCTTGAGAAATCGTGCTTAAAGATGTTATTTCTTTTCTATTATTGTTATTGGTCTCAGTCTTTGGTTAATCAAGGCAATTTGGTGAATACTCGTGTTAGGAATTGATAGCTTACAGATACGAAAAGTAGTTCTTGAATTTGTCCGAATTCTTATGGTGTGCATTTTTTTCGCGTGTACTACCCTGCGACTTAATTTCCTTAGTGATTTACTTTCATGCAGGCACAAACCGTATATGGAGCTCTACATGGGCTGCAGGTTCGGCTTTTTCTAAAAAGCGCTGGTGGCTAATATGGAGTTTACGAAACGTTAATTAATGATTGACGGGTTTGCTTCTCTATGTGACAGACATTCAGCCAAATATGCTACTTTAATTTCACATCAAGAGGCATCATGCTTAATCAGGTTCCATGGACCGTTGTTGATCAGCCAAGGTTCTCATATAGAGGGCTTTTGATTGGTCAGATGCTTAATTGATCTGCTGAAAAGGCAGAATTTCAAGCTATAGCTTTTCCAAATTCTTTTTCATTTTCTTTGGACACATGACTTAAACTAGTGTCCATAAAACGTATTCATAGTATCTCAGTAATAATCTTGATGTTTACATTTGTGTTCCTTCTTGCTTGTATGTCGTGCAGATACATCCAGGCATTATCAGACTTTGCCAATGATAAAGAAGGTCATTGATTCTATGGCCTATGCCAAGTTGGTACGTATCACAACATCAAGAACTATAATCTAGAGCAGCGCTTTCTCTCTTGTTTTGTTTTTATTACAGCTCATTGGAATTTGTCACATATGTTTGTTTCTTTCTGCATCAAAAGATCTTCTCCGACTTTTTAGATAAAATTCATCTTGATTTATTTAGGCCTCATAATAACCTCAGCCTGAATGTTTTATAGTATCGAACCTGCCTAATTTTGCGAGGAAAAGAGAGAATATCATGTAGAACTAAAACCAATTGACTTTATAACCATGCTCCCTTTTTCAGAAACTTTTCTTTCTTTCTGCTTCAATGAGTATGAAATTTTTGAAGACATTCATAACTTTTGATCATGACTCCATCATCTTGTAGAATGTGTTACATTGGCACATTGTAGATACTCAGTCTTTCCCTCTTGAGATACCTTCATATCCAAAGCTGTGGAATGGTGCATATTCCGTTCCAGAGCGGTATACATTTGCTGATGCCACGGAGATTGTCAGGCAAGTAACTAAGTCTTCCTCTGTTCTTTGCTATCCTGACTTTCCAAATATATGTGCCTTGAGTTTTCCATTCTTAATCACTTCAGTTATGCTAAAAAGCGAGGAATCAATGTCTTAGCAGAAATTGATGTTCCAGGACATGCTCTATCCTGGTAACATGTCCTATTCCAAACTTTGACATTAAGATTCTTAATTCTTACATTATTTCAATTTTAAAATCCTTAAACTAACAGTATGAGTTTTCCAGGGGAGTAGGCTATCCTTCTCTGTGGCCTTCGGCTAACTGTAAGGAACCACTTGATGTTAGCAGTGAATTTACCTTCCAGTTGATAGAGGGCATTCTTTCAGGTAACGTTTTCTACTTTATGATAGGCCTTGCTTGTCTCTTTTTGTGTTGGGAAGCCTCACTCATTAATAACTTGTGTGTTGTCAAATTCTTGATTTTCAGATTTCAGTAAGATCTTCAAATATAAATTTGTTCACCTGGGAGGAGACGAAGTGAATACTAGTAAGAAGATAAAACTGAATAAATTCTGTAATTCAGCTTATTATACTGTCATTTGGATATTAGTACTTGATAATAATGTTCAGTTGACATGCTAAAGTGAACTTCAATTGCAGGTTGCTGGCAGTTGACTCCTCGCATTCGCAATTGGTATGTGTTTAACTTTACCTAATACTCAGACTTCTCGGATTAATTTTTCATTCAACTTCACACATTACATTAATTTTCTAGATAAGTATCAGTTTCCTGGAAATATACTAAGGTTTTTACATGGTTCACAGGTTACATAAAAATGGTATGAACGGCTCTGAGGCTTATCAGTACTTTGTGCTACGAGCACAGAAAATAGCTTTATCCCATGGTTATGAAATCATAAACTGGTACAGGAACCTTAAACGAATGATCCTGGTGACTACATTGCAACTTGCAATTCATTCATACTAACTACCATTTACTGCTTTATCTCAGGGAAGAGACATTCAACAATTTTGGTAATAAATTGAGCCCACAAACAGTGGTCCATAATTGGTACGCAGTTGTAAAGCTGCAACTCCGCATTATTAACAATTATACATCCATATATATGTCACAATACGTAGGAACAAGGTCATTATTGATGGTTGTAATGCTTTTGCAGGCTTGGCAGTGGTGTTGCCAAAAGGGTCGTCGAATCTGGATTGCGTTGCATAGTTAGCAACCAAGACAAGTGGTACTTGGACCATTTAGATGCACTTTGGCAAGATTTTTACTCAAACGAGCCTCTTACAAATATAACAGATCCTAAGCAACAGGCTTTAGTCCTTGGAGGTGAGGTGTGCGCGTGGGGTGAACATATTGATGGTTCCGACATTGAGCAAACCATATGGCCGCGTGCTGCAGCAGCAGCAGGTAAATTCTGATGGATTGTTTCACGTGGCTTGAGAAATAATGAAAGATGCTAAATGTAAACGAGTTCCCTTAATGCGTTTTTTTTTCTTCTTAATTTTGTATTTTTGCAGAGAGGCTTTGGACACAATACGACAACTTAGCGAAGGATCCGGAGCAAGCGCGTAGTCGATTATCATATTTTAGGTGTCTGTTGAATCAAAGGGGAGTAGCTGCAGCTCCTCTGGATGGTGGTGGTAGGGCTGCACCAGAAGAGCCGGGATCTTGTTACATGCAATAATATATAATACACAAGTATTGAATTGAGATATCATCTATTAATTTACTTACAGCATCTAATAATTCTCCAATTGTAAATGAAATTCTTGGTGATGGTCACAATAAAATTGTTATAAAACTTTTGACGAACAGATCTAACATGGTAAATTATTTTTTGTTACGCCGATGAATTTCTGACTTCCTCAAGTTCTCTTTCAAGGGTCATGAAATAGAGCGAAAAATCAAGACTCGTCTCTAATGATGCCCAGTTCTGGTTTTCGTCTTTATTTACGATAATTTTTTAATTTTAGTTCTATATTGATCAACTGCTTATTATGTCTTGCGCTCTAAGCCTACAAATTTTCGAATTTTGTGACTTTTGTTAAAAATATGCACCTAAATCCGAGTGTTTTCTAAAACAATTACACTTATGATCCTGAGGTTCCTTTGTAGCCTCAATGAGGTGGAGATTATTGAGCCTTTGATCCCTTGTGTTAGAAGAAATGCAATTCTTGCTGTGATGTCTGTTAACATATGTATATAAAGCGTGTTTACGCTTTTACTTAGTAGTCCTTCCTTTATCAGTATTTGTAAATTGTACCCTAATATATAAAGGGGATAGAGGTTAATTTGTAATTAATTCATTCAGTTCTTTTACTCCACACGGTTGACAGATGAGAGAACCCTAGCCTCTCTTCTTCTTCCCCAAAATACTTTTACTCTATAATGGAAGATTTTGCTTCTAAATTCAAGTTTCTCATTTAGTTTCTCATTTGCTGGTAGTTACTCTGCTCCTAGTGGTTCTTATTCTTATTGGCTGCATGTGAAGGCTGGGGAGCATCCACAGTGGCAACTGAGTTACCTCCTGGTCAACATTGTATAGGCTCTAAGTGGGTTTATAAGGTCAAGCTTAGATCTGATGGGACAGTAGAACGGTATAAGGCTAGGCTAGTGGCCAAGGGCTATACTCAGGAAGAGGGGTTAGATTACTTTGACACCTTTTCCCCTGTAGCAAAACTTACCACTGTTAGAGTTATTTTAGCCTTGGCTGCATCTCATAATTGGCATTTGCATCAGTTAGATGTTAACAATGCATTTTTGCATGGGGATCTTGATGAAGTTATTTACATGACTCCCCCACCTGGTTATTGCTCTAATAACAAAAATCAAGTTTGTTTACTTAAGAAAAGTCTTTATGGCCTCAAACAAGCCTCTAGACAATGGTATAACAAACTAACATCTTGTTTACTTGCTTTTGGATACACTAATACTGTTTCTGATAGTTCCTTATTCATTAAACATGATAACTCTTCTTTCACCACTTTGTGTGTCTATGTGGATGACATTATTTTAGCTGGGAATGATGCTCTTGAGATTTCTGCTTTAAAGAAGCATTTGCATGATATGTTTACTATTAAAGATTTAGGGCCTCTGAAATATATTCTTGGTATTGAAGTGGCTAGAACTAAGAAGGGTATTTCTTTGTGTCAAAGAAAGTATGCTTTGGATATACTTTCTGATTCAGGTTATTTGGGAGCTAAGCCCTGTTTAGTTCCTATGAATTCTAATGTGAAGCTTCAATTAGATGATTCCTCTCCATTAACTGATGCTACTTCTTACAGGAGACTGGTGGGGAGACTCTTGTATCTTACCATTATCAGGCCTGACTTAAGTTATAACATTCATTGCTTAACTCAATTCATGGCTAAGCCCAATACCAGTCACTTAGCAGCTGCACATAAAGTCTTGAGATACATTAAGAACAGCCCAGGTAAGGGACTGTTCTACCCTGCCTATAGTAATTCTAACTTACAGTCTTTCTGTGACAATGACTGGGCGACTTGTGTGGACACTCGGCGCAGCATCACTGGCCTAGCAGTCTATGTTGGCAATTCCCTTGTGTCATGGAAAGCAAAGAAGCAGGCTACAGTCAGTCGTTCCTCCTGTGAAGCTGAATATCGTGCGTTAGCTGCTGCCGCTTGTGAGGTCCTGTGGCTCATTCAGCTCCTCAAGGACTTACACATTCAACAAACTCGCACTCCTCTCATCTTTACTGACAGCAAGAGTGCATCCAATATAGCTCTCAATCCGGTACACCACGAGAGGACAAAGCATATACAGATCGATTGCTACTTTGTCCGCGAAAAAGTTCACCAAGGAATACTCCGAGTTCAGCATATCTCCAACGAACACCAACTGGCCGACATTTTTACAAAACCCTTAGCTGTTCCCCAGTTCTACAGGATATTGTCCAAGATGGGCATTTTGGATATCCATGCCCCTCTTGAGGGGGGTGTTAACATATGTATATAAAGCGTGTTTACGCTTTTACTTAGTAGTCCTTCCTTTATCAATATTTGTAAATTGTACCCTAATATATAAAGGGGATAGAGGTTAATTTGTAATTAATTCATTCAGTTCTTTTACTCCACACGGTTGACAGATGAGAGAACCCTAGCCTCTCTTCTTCTTCCCCAAAATACTTTTACTCTATAATGGAAGATTTTGCTTCTAAATTCAAGTTTCTCATTTAGTTTACAATGTCCATCGACAAACTCCCACATGCGGAACAACTCTTGGTTGATGAACCGGAAACAATCGAGAGGTTTCTTCAACGGAGCTGGATGCGTCAGCCAAGAGAAATGCTTTTCTGATGCTTTTCAATTATACCCAGGATCGTGCTATTAATTACCTGTCATGTGTTAATCAATGTTGACAGGAACTACTGCAGATGGTTGTCTTGGAGCTTATCCGAAGAGTTTGTAGGACAAACAAAGCTGAAAAAGGGAAATATATAAAGATCATTATATCTCTGTTGAATGCCCTGTCTATGAATGTGCTGAAACCCTTGTTTCTTTGTCCTCTGCTCCCAGGCTATTAGAGCCGCGGCTAATACATATTGCCAGCTTCTACTTTCCCAGAATGACCATAGTGTAAAACTCATAGCGCTTGATCGTCTCAATGAACTCAAGTCTCTCCACATGGATATTATGGTTGACTTGATGATGGATATTTTGAGGGCACTATCAAGTCCAAACCTTGACATCTGTCGGAAAACCCTTGATAACTCCTCGTAATGTGAATGAAGCGGTACTTACTATGAAGAAGGAGGTTGTGAAAACCAAAAGTGGGGAGTACCATCAAATGCTCATTCAAGCCATCCATTCATGTGCTATATATAACGCCAGCACAATGGTCTACTTAATACTTATTGATGGATTTCTTGGGGGACAACAATGTAGCTTATGCAGTTGCCGTTGTAGTTTTTGTGCGGGAGATAATTGAAACCAACCAAAAGCTATGGGTTTGGATTGTCACCAGGCTTTTGGATGCATTTATCAGATCCGAGCAGCGAGAGTTTGCTACTGTGCTCTGTAGATTATTGGAGAGTATTGTTTATCTCTTTCTGAAGTTGAGAGTGGTAATAGCAACCATTAAGCAGTTGCTTTGGGGACTTACCCTTTTTTCCTGTTTCTGAAGATGAAGAATCTTCTGATTCTTCGAAGAAGTCCCAGCAGGCAACCTCGATTACTGTTTCATCTAGAAGACCTGCTATTGTAGCTGATGGAACTTATGCTACTCAAAGTGCTACCTCGGAAACTGCTTTTTCTGCTCCGCTAGTAGTCCAAGGATCTTTGGTAACTGGTAATTTGAGATCTCTTCTCCTCACTGGCGATTTTTTTCTTGGGGCAGTTGTTTCCTGCACCCTAGACAAGCTCATTCTTAGATTGGAAGAGGTTCAACCAACAAAGATTGAAGTGAAAAAAGCATCGACCAGTGCATTATTGATTATGGTCTCAATGCTACAGCAAGGATAGTCTTCATTTCTCCCACACCCAGTTGATATGATTCTTATGATAGGATTGTTCTTTGCATAAGACTGCTGAGTAACACTGGCGATTCTGTGAGGAGGATCTGGTTGAACTCTTGCCGTGAGAGTTTTGTCAAAATTCTCTCAGATTAACAGTAACGCGAAACTGATGAAATAAAAGCAAAGGCTCAGGTTTGTCATTCCCAGCCAGATGACCTTATTGACTTTTACCATTTGAAGAGCCGGAAGGTGAAAGCTCCATATTCTTCTTTTCGCAATCTTGAGTCTAGTATTTTATGAGGTTTATGTTTTTGAAAATGTTCTGAACTTCGCATGCCAAAATTACTTTGGCCCTATGTTTACTTAATTTTAAGAATGAAAGGTGGTAAAATGATTTTCCTTAGATTCTTTTCCTTTGGCCTTCTGCTGGTTAGATACATCGGGAAGGGGTGAACATTGACAAGAACGACTCTTTGGTCCTAATCTTTGAGCTCCTATGCTTACTCAATACGTACGTCAGACAAGTGCAATCTTACAGTTGACATATCAAGAGTTGCTTGAAGTGTACAGTATCTTAGTTTCTGAATAATGCCACTAAATTGGTTATCTTTTAAGGGCATGAGCCAGCTGGAGCTTGAAGATGAGATACCAGATGATCTGAAACGTGCTACAGGAGAATTTGTTAAGGACACAGATGATGCTAACAAGCTAAATCGTATCATTCAACTCACTGGATTCAGTGACCCAGTATATGCTGAGGCTTATGTTACAGTTCATCCTTACGATATTGTACTGGATGTTACAGTTATAAATAGAACAGAGGAGATCCTTGAGAATTTGTGTTTGGAATTGGCTACAATGGGAGATTATACTCTAGCACCCAAGTCAAGCAAGCAAATATAAAAGGTGTCTTCTACTGAGACTGGTGTCATATTTGGCAACATGGTCTATGATGCCTCTAATGTTCTTGAGCGGACTGTTGTTGTTGTTAACGATACCCATATTGATATCATGGACTACATTTCTCCTGTGCTGTGTGTTGTGATGCTGCTTTTAGAACCACGTGGGCAGAGTTTGAGTGGGAAAACAAGGTTACGGCTCAGTTATCAGGAAGTGCTAGCTTTCATTATCCTGGTTCAGTTGTTTTAAAGTTGTTGGGTCGCCTTTTCTGCTACTTACATGTAACACTGTATGACTTGGTGAGCTACTTTAAATTAGTAAAGGTAGCAGGGTAACGGAGATGTTTATCCTATCGATTTGGTAGTCATATGATTGAACGACTCTTTTAATGAGGCCATTTTCGACCAATGCTCTCTCTTAGCTTATTCTATTATTTTTCTCAAAATAATAAGAATTATATGGTTTTAAGTGGCTATACTGGATATTTATTTGTTAAGCCTTTTTTGAGGATTAATTTCGGTTAGTCATTATACAAAAACTTCAAAGAATGATGAATGCTCAAAATGGAAGCATTTCAAAACATTCCTTTTTATGATTCAGTATGGAAATTCATATGTGAGGACTAAGGAGTATTTTAAGCATCTTTTTATGATGCTAATACCATATTTCACATGCTATCTGATACAAGCCTACAACATGCTTTGCAAGTTCATTATTTGGATAATCATCTCTCTTTGTTGTGATTATCTTTGTTTGCTGCATCTCAGTTATTTTGTTCCCTTGAAATTGCTGATCTATTGATTTGGTACATTCTTGTGTCACTACTATGAAACAGTTTTTGTTTCTCTATTTCTTAGTTGCTCATAATTGTTTACCTAATTTCTTTGTTAAACAAGAAATTATGGATAAGAGATGGCAGTTAAACCTTAAACGCATGATGCCGATGCTCGATTAAAATTATTTTCCTTTTTTGTTTTTAACATTCATCATATTCAATTCCTCTCTTTTTTTTTTTTTTTTTTTTTTTCTTTTTCCAATCGTTTTACAGGTTGTTGTCAACACCACAATTACAAATGAGAAAGAATTTCTTGATCACATAATCAATATTCAACCAACATGAAAATACCTGACTGCCAGTAAGTAAGTATTCAGAGATTTCCGGCAAACATTTTAGTATGAAACCTTAATATTTTTCGACGTATTCTTGATCTTGTGTTGGTTCTTCTGTTGCCACGTCTACAATATTACTATTATATATGAGCTCAAAGTTCTTGGAGTAGA
The DNA here is from genome assembly GCA_948329865.1 of Linaria vulgaris. NCBI lineage: Eukaryota > Viridiplantae > Streptophyta > Magnoliopsida > Lamiales > Plantaginaceae > Linaria > Linaria vulgaris. The sequence continues at coordinate 85,622,870 of OX415253.1, forward strand.
ACTTAAGCATGCCGATTTTTTTTGTTTTTTTTTGTTTCTGAATATTTAAAACTTAATTCTGTAGTGTTAACTCATCGGAGTAATTTCTTATATTTTTATTCGTGGAACGCTTTGCCCGTATAGTCGGTAATCAAACTTTATGCCAGAAGCAGAGAGAGAAATAAAATTTTATTGATGATCTTTTTCTATGAACACTTATTAAATCTGAAGTATGCCTTCTCAGAGAATCTATCATGTAAAGAGTCTCCCCCTCCCTTTCATTTATTACAAAGTGGAGTATTTATAGTCCTCCGGGGATTACCCTTTGTGAATTGGGTGGCAAAATAAGGATACTTGAATGTTGATTCAGCTGCTGAGAGATTGCCACCTAATTTCTTTAGCGCTGGTGCTCTACATCAATTGCTGACACCTGATTAATTTGGTGCTGATACATGATATTGATGATGACACCTGGTCTTTGCATGGCAGGAGTATCTCGAAGGGTGACACTTGGTTATTGTTCTAGAAGCATTTCTCTTGTTTGCCCTCGGACGAATTCCTTTGCCATCGGATTGATTGCTTTGGCCATCGGGTTACTCTGCCCGTAGTGGTGCCATCGAGTAATTTTGTTATTGTTGCGCCATCGGAATGCCTCTCCATCGGGTCGTCAAGATATATACCTTGATATATCATTATAGTGGGTACCCATCGGGTGGGGGACATGTTTATCGTGTCAATGTTCCTTAGGATTGTTCACTGGCTAAAGTATCGGCGATTATTAGGCATCGTAGAGTCATCCAAGACTGGTAGTGCCTTTAGCATCGGATGCTCTGTGAGTGTGATAATCCGTGTGCCATCGGAGATAAAGTTACCGAGAAGAAACTTATCCTCCGATGATAATCGTTTTACTTGTCCCTCGATGACCCCAAGTCCCGATAGTCCTAGATTTCCTCCATGGGTTTACACCAGTCCCCCCAGTTCCTGGTGTATTATAAGTAATCAACAGGAACTTAGAGTGAAGTGATCATCGGAGGTTAATATAGCCATCAGAGAACGTGGGGAGTTGATTAATTACATATTAATGAGAGAATACCAAGGATTTATAACGGTCTTTATTTTTGGGAAGTCGTGCCCTTTAATGTGGGTGTGCATTAATTCCCACTCACACCGTCTGGTTTCTTATATAAGCTATTTCTTTCTCTTTTCTCCTCACTTATCTTTGCCATTCCTTTCTTCTCCAACTATCTTAAGCAGAAAAAACCCTTCTTTCTCTTCGTTCTCTAATTCTCCATATTATGGCGGCCGAAAATCAAACCGCCCTTCCTTCAACTGTTGCTATTATCAATGTTAATGACACTCTGCCCGTGCTTCCGTTTGGATCCATCTCCGCCCCAACCGCTCCACCGACTGTGACACATGATGCCACCATCGTTACGGTGGCAGTGCTACCGGAGAGTAATCCCTCCGGAATTGAGATTTACCGTCGTAAGAGGAAGGGCAAAGCTCCTCCTACTAAGGAAGGTGAACCGGCGCGGGTTTCTAAACGGTCAAGGAAGTCATCCGCCGCTGCTGACGCTTCTGCTGCCCTAGTGAAGACGAAGGGTAATCGTCGCTATAAAGAGGTAGAGCACGTTATGAGCACAGTTACCGAAGAAGAAGTTGGCAACTTCTTCCGTGATTTCGGAGTATCATCTCTGAACATCCTTAGGGAAATTCCTTCAAAGGAAGATAGGGGAAACGCTCCTCCCGAGGGCTATGTTACACTTTACCTAGTTCAGGTACGCGCGGGTCTTCGATCCCACTGTGAGGAAAAATATCAGGAGAGGCATCGAAGTCACTTATTGGGAAATTTTCTGCTCGGGTATCTTGGTTACATAAACCAATGCCGCGAGGATAGATTGTTCTCCCATCCTGAGAACTATAGGAGACTAAACCCACAGGCCCTGATGATGCGTCCGCCCTCTTCCCAAGAAGCTCACGATGCCTACCAAAAGCTACTTGGCCGCGGTTCTTCTCCTGCTCCTTCTGCTGGTCTTCCGCCCTCTTCATCTCAACCCTCGGATCGTCGCTTTTAGGCTATCTTCCTAGTTTATCTTACTTTTGTCTCTTAACTTGTAATTGTACTTTGAGCAAGTTTTTCATTTCCTCGGATGAATGTACGAATATTTCTCAACATTTGAGTTATCAAGTATTTTTTTTACCCTCATTCTCTTTATTTATTCTGCGAGTTTGCCTTTTCCGATCACTTACTGCACTGCTTTTTATGCCAGGTTTCAGAGAATGTCTGCCATTATTATTAACATTCTCTTCACGTGTCTTTATCCCTGTTTGCATATACTTTGCAAGGTCCAGATGTCCTTTTTATTTTGACACGTACCCAATTGTTGTCTTCAGGTGCCTCTATAAATAGTCTCCCCATCATTTCCATCCTTTTCAACTAAAAGTATCTTCTTCTGCCTCCTGATTGAAGAATCTTACTTTTGTCACTTTACTGTTCTTTAGTTTGTTTTGTACTTTACCATAGTAAGTTTAATTTCCACGCTTTGCTACAATGCCTCCTTTCATCTATGGGTCATCATCGTCTTCTGAGGGATCTTCTCCTCTGCATGCTCGAGGTGAACTTTCGAACGGAACTGCGGGGGCTAGGCCCACAATGGGCGGGTTGTCCCTAATTTTTCGAAACTCTCCTGCTGTGCATCGAGCACCTTTATCTCGATCTGACCCAAATGTAGCGGATTCCATGCGTCTCACATTCCTTCGTCGAGAATCCTACCTCCCTCCCGATAATTTTTCTATCTTTAACACTTCTGCCTTGAATGTTAACGTTATGATTGGGGGGAGTAGAGTAGGTTCCTGTCAAAGCGTTGAATCGCAAGAATCTATCTTCCAAATGTTGTGTGAATACGGTTTAAACCCGGATGAATACGATATCATCGTTCCTCGTCCTTTTCATAGGGCCTTCGAGCCTCCCTTAGGTTATTTAACTCTATACTCTGAGCAGATTCGATGTGGCTTGCGCATGTTTTTCCATCCTTTCATACAATCGCTATTTCAATATTGGCAAATTTGCCCCAGCCAACTGACTCCTAACTCACTTCGGCATTTGGTGGGTTTCATTCTTTGCTGTAACCTCTTGAATGTACCCCTAACGCCCTATAGGGTCGGTGCTGCCTTCATTCTACGTCCATGTCCCAATGGTCTTCCTTTTTTCAGTTTAGTTCACCGTGATTAGCAGAGAGGTTTCAATGTACCCCGACGCCTAGCGTTTGTAGTGGACTAGAAGAAGAGATATATTTTTATTAAGCTGAGGGGTTCGTCTGGGGAGGTGTGGGGTGTACCTTTGCAATGGGGTTTGGGATACGTGCTCCCTCGTCCTGAGGTTGCGGTATGAGAGATGACATATCTAACTTCCACCGGCTTGTTCTCGGGTAGTTACGACGTGTGCTCTATTTTGGCGAACTCGTCTGCTTTAGCTATGGCTGGTTTACAACACGGAGTGGAACAATTGAATATTCCTCCGATGCCTCTGCACTCAAATCCTGCCTTTCGTAAGTCTATTCATTTTTCTGTATTTTTTATGTCTCGGGGTTTAATCTTTATGCTTATGTTCTCAGGTGCAGAGATGGAACAATATGCTATAAGGCCTTTTTCTGCTAGCCTTTTTGGCCTTGCAGACACTTTCCCTCAATATTTCGATGATTCCATTTCCTCTTCTAGTTGTGAAATCATCGGATCTCGTTTGGGTCCTGAGGATTATGTAATGACCTCTGGCTTGGATTCTCTTTGCACTTCCAATCTACCTACTATCGATGCTTTGTTTAATGGAACCACTTCCCCGCATCTTATAGATTGTTCCGACCTTCGTCCCTCTGTGGGTTTAACATTATCTCTAGGAGTTTTGCATGCACCTTCTGTTAACGTGATTGGTGGTGATATTTCCTCCCACAATGTTCCTCATGTGAATTTAATTCCTGTAGACAATCTTTCTTCTCTTCCACAAATGATCCCTCCATCTGGTGAAGGCCCTAGCCGGGTTCCTGAAGATACCAACAGTTTTCATTCAGACTTTCCGATACTTACTCATGATGCTCCTTTCTGTCGAAATTTTCTCAGTGGTCTATTAAATGAATCTGATTACGAAGCTTTGGGTTCTACTCCAATATCCCTCCTCCAAGATAGACTCTGTCATGACCTTTGTGAGGTAAGAAGCATATACATTTATTTCTAGATTGTAATGCCATCCTTCTCTTAACATACTACTTTTATTTTTTCTTATTAGGTGTTCTTGATCACTGACGCACTCAGATTCCAGAAGGAGTACTCATCCAGCAAATTGGGTTTTCTTTTCCGGCATCTAGCTGACTTAGAGAGAGATTTAGCGATGGCTCATAATAAGAATGATAATCTGCAAGCTCATTATGATTCAGACCAAGAAATGTTGAGATCTTTATGGAAGGAAGCCCAAGATACCTCTTTTCACTTGAGCCATCTTTTGATCCTCGAACGAGAACATTCTCAAGATTTAGAAAGCCGAATAGCCATCCTTCTGTCTCAAATCGAGGCTTCTGATGCCCTGATCTCCTCTCTATCTAATGAGAGGGATACATCAACTTTAAGGCTGATAAACTTGGAGAACTCCCACGAAGCAACTACCCATTATGTGGCTGCAACAGTACCTTCAAGCATCTCTCTGATGAGGGAAACACTCAGGGAGGAAATGCGAGAAATGGTCCTCATTGGCTATCGTATTTGCCAAAATGCTGTTAGGGAACTTCCGGGTTTTCCCCCCAACTTGACTCTGCCTAATATAGAGATCAGTACCTCCTCCTCCGCAATTGCTCCTTCCTCGTCATTCCGAAGAACAGTAATCCCAACAGTAACTGTTATGGATCCCATTGACCTTTCCCAAGAGCAACGTCGTTGCATTATTTGAGAAGGAAAGCGCCCCTTCTCAGAATAATTTTCTTTTCTCATGTATCACTTGTGTGGGTGCGTGATGTGTAAATAAATCGGAACTACGAGTGGTTTGATTCCCCGGTCGTGGGATACGTAGGCACCTCGGACTCTATCCGAGTCCAACCACGTGTTATATGTGTGTATGCAAGTTAGTCGGGTTAGATGGCTGTATCAGAATGAATCGCGTTTGTAACTATGTACGAATTCCATGTATATAAATAAAAGCCATCTTTATTCCACCACAACTTTATTTACATGTACACCGGTGTGGCTCCCATATTTACATTATATTTATAAGATATTAAGCATAATATTTTCTAAGATTCAATGCATTTCAAGTTCGGGTAAGTACGATACCTTCAGGAGTACTTAGCTGATAAGTAGCGGGTTCAATGATTTTGTTCACCTTGTATGGTCCTTCCCACTTGGGCTGCAATTTAGCAACATTCTTTGACGCTCCCACTCGCTTGAGAACCAAATCTCCGACTTGGAATGTCCTAAACTTGACATTTTTGTTGTAGTGTCTGGCCGTTCGAGCTTTATACCCTTCCATTCGGATTGAGGCTCGATGCCTCCTTTCCTCCAACAAATCCAGAGCTAAGGCTAGATTAGAGATGTTACTAACCTCCTCATACTCTCGGATTCTCCAACTTTCCGTTACGATTTCTGGCGGGATTACAACTTCACAACCGTAAGCCATGCTGTATGGCGTTTCTCCAGTGGCGGAGCTAGGGGTCGTGCGATATGCCCACAACACACCTGGAATTTCTTCCATCCATCGTTCCTTGTGGTGGTCCAACCTAGCCTTAATGCTTTTCAGCAGGGTCCGATTAGTTCTTTCAACTTGCCCGTTACCTTGGGGATATCCGACGGAAGCAAAGCGATGCTTAATTTCCCAGTGCTTACACCAATCTTCTACCTTTTTATCTTCAAACTGGAGCCCGTTGTCGCTTACAAGGTATCGAGGAATTCCGAACCGGCATAGTATATTTCGCCATAGGAAATTGATAACAGCACCAGCTGTAATTCTGGCCATCGGCTCTGCTTCTACCCACTTTGTGAAATAATCTACTGCAGCCATCAAGTATCGCTTCTACCTTGGATTAGGCATCAAGGGCCCGACCAAGTCTATCCCTCATTTGGCGAAGGGGCATGCTAGTAGATTTGGTTCCCATGGGGCCGCCGATTGATGGATCTGTGAAGCGTGGGCTTGGCATGCTGGACATTTGCGCGCGTATTCTTGGCAATATTGAACCATCGTGGGCCAATAGTATCCTTGTCTTATGATATGATTGGCCATGCTCGCTCCTTGCGAGTGATTTCCGCACGTTCCTTCGTGCATTTCTTTTATTACCCCTAATGCCTCCTGCTCATCTAGACATCGAGTATGAGGATTAGAGTAGCATCGTCGAAACAACACTCCTTTATGCAGGAAGTAACGCGATGCCTTCTTCTCTATCATTTTCCTCTCTTTGTCATCATCGTAATATTGTGTGGGATCCTCTAAGTAAGCAACAATATCTGACATCCATCCTGCTATCACTGGGGCCAGATGGCGTTGATGTTCTCTTGAGGCTCTTGCTTTTCTGATGCCATTGCTTGCAACAAAGTAATTCGTCGTGTTCCGACTACATATTGAGTTGCTATCTTGGATAACGCATCTTCTTCTTGGTTTTCCAGTCGAGGAATTTGCCTTAACTGGAACTCTTCAAATAGCTTTTGCCTATTTCGAACTGTGTGGGCATAGGCTTTCAGTCGTTCTTCTTTCACTTCGAACTCTCTTATCGCTTGTTGCACTATCAGCTGTGAATCACTGTGGATCACCACTCGACTGATGTTCCCTTCCATGGCTAGTCTCATTCCGATCAGGAGGGCTTCATATTCTGCTTCATTGTTAGACATGGGGTAATTAATCCTGACGGCAAAACATAGATTTTCTTCTTCCTCGTAATTCTTCAGGACTATTCCTGCTCATCCGTGCGTTCCGACGGATGATCCGTCTACATACACATGCCATAGTGCGGGTAGCTTCTCATCTTGCATTTCCTTCATCTCTACTATAAAGTCAGACAGAACCTGTGCTTTAATGGCTGGTCGTGGAGCGTATGACAAACTATACTCGCTTAATTCTATCGCCCATTTTACCATTCGTCCTGATGTTTCCGGATGATTGAGTATGGATCTTAACGGATATTTGGTGAGTATCGTCACATGGTACGTTAGGAAGTATGACCTCAATTTTCTAGCCGCCGTTACAAGGGCTAGTATCAACTTCTCTGTTTGCACATAATTATTCTTCGCGCTTTGCAGGGTTTTACTAACATAATACACAGGACGATGATCACCTCCGTCATCCTTCACCAACACTGCACTTACAGCTTCTTCTCCAGCCGACAAATATACAAACAACTTATCTCCAGGCTCAGGTTTGACTAGTAGCGGAGGATTCACCAGATAATTCTCCAGGCTATCGAAAGCTTCTTCACAATCTGGAGTCCATCGAAACTCTTTCACATTTCTTAATACTTTAAAGAATGGTAGACCCTTCTCTGCTGACTGTGATATGAATCGGCTGAGTGACGCCATCTTTCCTGTTAGCCTTTGCACTTCTTTTATTGTGCTGGGGGATTTCATCTCTACGATGGCTTTGGCCTTTTCCGGGTTGACCTCTATTCCCTTTTCTGTTACCATATATCCTAGAAATTTTCCTCCTCTGATCCCGAAAGAGCACTTCTTGGGATTTATTTTCATGCCAAATTTATCCATGATGGCTAGAGCTTGTCGTAAGTCTCTCAGATGATCTTCTGCTCTCTTGCTTTTTACAATCATATCATCCACGTAAACTTCCATCGTATCTCCGATGACATCTGAGAACATCAGATTCACCAACCTTTGATAGGTGGCACCGACGTTCTTGAGTCCAAACGGCATGACCATGTAGCAATACGTGCCAACATCAGTAATGAAGCTGGTTTTCTCTTGATCTTCTTTCGCCATCGGAATCTGATTGTACCCTTGGTTACCATCCATCGTGGATAATAGTGCGCACCCTGCCGTTGAATCTATCAACTGGTCGATGCTAGGCAAGGGGGAACAATCCTTTGGGCAGGCATCGTTCAAATTAGTAAAATCCACGCACATTCGCCATCGTCCTCCCGACTTAGGTACTAATACGACGTTGGACAACCATTCATGGTATATAACTTCCCTTATTTGCTGTAATCCGAGAAGTCGCAATATTTCCGACTTGATAATCCCATTCCTTTCTGGGCCCATGTTTCTTTTCTTTTGCCTGATGGGTTTGAAGATGGGATTGACATTGAGGTGATGTTGGCATATCCTCGGGCTGGTTCTTCCAGGTGGGCCTCCTTCCCAAGCAAAGAGGTGCATGTATTCCTTTAGGATGGAAACGACTTCCTCTTCTATCGTCGGATCCATTTTTGCTCCTATCTTCACTTTCTTATTATCTTATTCTAGTTCTACCAGTTTTAACTCTTCCACTGGTTGGACTCGTATCTCCTCCATTTTTTGCTTCTTTCCTGGGTGGCTAAGTTCTTCCTCCACACTTGTCGGTAGAGCATTCATACGACAATCCCTAACCTTGATTTGGTTGCCTCGGATTTCTCCGATGCCTGACATCGTGGGAAACTTCACTTTGAGGTAAAGGGTAGAGGGTATGGCCTCGAAGGCGTGAATAAATGGCCTTCCACATATAGCGTTATATGTTCGTGAGGAAGCTTCTACGACCCAGAACTTCACGTGCTCAGTACGCCTCATCGCTCCTTCTCCCCAAGACATCAGAAGTATAACAATACCCACAGTTCGGCTGGTTTCTCCTGAGAAGCCTATCAAAGGTATTTCCGTGGGATCAAGGTGTACCCTTTTTAGTCCCATAGCTCCAAAGGTTGGGGTAAACAACACATCCACTGAGCTTCCCGTATCCACAAGGATTCGTTGTATTTCTACACCCATTATGGTTGCTGTAATTACTAACGGGTCTTCATGGGGTTACACTATTCCCTGAAGATCTTCCGGTCCGAAGGATATCGTTGGTAGCCTTACTCCTTGCATCGCACAGACCGATAGCCCTTGTCCTACCTTTCTAGCTTCTTTGAGATATTTTTTCTTTTTTCCGGTAGGGGATACGGATATATCTCCTCCTTCAATCATACTGATGGTTCTCCCCGACGGGGGGTTATCTTGATACGTATCCGGTGGGGGAGGTAATTGTTGATCAAATTCGTCCTGCTCGGCTTTCATCGGGGGGAGTTCGACAGCAATCTCGCCTTTTTTACTCTTGGCTTTCTTTCGATCCACCGATCGATCTTCTCTGTTGTCGCTCAAGTAATCTCTCAGATATCCCAAATCCAGCAACCTACGGATTTCGTTCCGTAGGTTTTTGCAACCATCGGTTGTGTGGCCATATGCCTTATGATATTTGCAGAACTTTCCTGTGTCCTTTTTCTTGTATGGTTGTCTTACTGGCATAGGCCAAGAGAAATCTTTATTTCCTCTCATCACGTTTAAAACTTCCGATTGAGTGATTGTCAAAGCTGGTAACGGTACAAGCTGAAGATGTCTTTTCACTACTCCGGGATTGTCTCTTCGAGGCGGGGGACCTTTGGAATCCTCTTTTTCTTTTGGCCTTGCATCGGCATCGGCGCTTTCTGCCTTCAGCTTGGATTTTTCTGCTTCTTCCATCGGGATGTAAGTTTCTGCCTTCTGCATTAGTTCATTCATGTCCTTCACTCGATTTCCTACCAAATATCGGAAGAAATTCCCCGATCGTAATCCATGGGCAAGAATATCGGCTATCATAGTAGGGTCTACGTTAGGAACATCCAATACTTCATCAGAAAAGCGTTTCATGAAACCTCTCAAGGATTTGTCTTTTTGTTGCTTTATGGTGAATAAATGGCATGCTGACTTTGGATAACGTCTATTACAGGTACCCGGTGGTATCTGTGTAAACCACGATTGTGCTCTTCCTGTCAGTGTAGCTCGGAAGATTCGACACAACGCAAAATCCGGGGCTGACTGCAAATCCATCGTTGCAATATATTGATTGATGTGATCATGCGGATCTTTGCCATCTTTCTCTCCTAAATACATGGGTAGGTTAACCGTTCTTACTTGGGCTGGAATTGTAGCTTGTGCAATATCCGGTATAAACGGAGATCCATGGTATACTGGTTCATCCTCTGGTGTGATGGCCCTTTTCATGCTGAGCATCTCTCGTCGGAGATGATTAATCATTTCCCAAAGAGCTGGCTCGTTGCTTGAATGAGGAAACATGTTGGGACGATAGGGAGGCATTCTATCCTCGAAACCATTCCTTGGTGGATGTATCCCTCTTGGATACCCTTCTTGACGATACCCCGGTTGTGGTGGTGGCATTTGCTGTGGGGTTGGCATCATTCTTGATCCTTGCTCTTCCACCCTATACCTTTCTCCATAAGGTAGTATGGGTTGTGGTTCTGGGGGTTTTTCATTAGCTTGAGCTCTTCTTAAAGCCGCTTCCACCAGGTCTTCAAACACTGCCCTCGGAATATTGATATAATCGGCGTTTGATGTTGGAGGATTTTTGGGGGAACCATTTGTAGACTCTTGACGCATACTCTCACTGTACCTTTCTGACCAACGCTCGGATGAAGGTGGCCTGTCCATCTGGATCTTTGATTGTGCTAAATGCAAGTTTTACCGACGTAACTCAAAGGCAATAGTGTATGGCGTTCCCACAGACGGCGCCATTTGTTAACTCATCGGAGTAATTTCTTATATTTTTATTCGTGGAACGCCTTGCCCGTATAGTCGGTAATCAAACTTTATGCCAGAAGCAGAGAGAGAAATAAAATTTTATCGATGATCTTTTTCTATGAACACTTATTAAATCTGGAGTATGCCTTCTCAGAGAATCTATCATGTAAAGAGTCTCCCCCTCCCTTTCATTTGTTACAAAGTGGAGTATTTATAGTCCTCTGGGGATTACCCCTTGTGAATTGGGTGGCAAAATAAGGATACTTGAATGTTAATTCAGCTGCTGAGAGATTACTACCTAATTTCTTTAGCGTTGATGCTCTACATCCATTGCTGACACCTGGTTAATTTGGTGCTGATACATGATATTGATGATGACACCTGGTCTTTGCATGGCATGAGTATCTCGAAGGGTGACACTTGGTTATTGTTCTAGAAGCATTTCTCTTGTTTGCCCTCGGACGAACTCCTTTGCCATCAGATTGATTGCTTTGGCCATCGGATTACTCTGCCCGTAGTGGTGCCATCGAGTAATTTTGTTATTGTTGCGCCATCGGAATGTCTTTCCATCGGGTCGTCAAGATATATACCTTGATATATCATTATAGTGGGTACCCATTGGGGGGGGGGGGGGAACATGTTTATCGTGTCAATGTTCCTTAGGATTGTTCACTGGCTAAAGCATCGGCGATTATTAGGCATCGTAGAGTCATCCAAGACTGGTAGTGCCTTTAGCATCGGATGCTCTGTGAGTGTGATAATCCGTGTACCATCGGAGATAAAGTTACCGAGAAGCAACTTATCCTCCGATGATAATCGTTTTACTTGTCCCTCGGTGGCCCCAAGTCCCGATAGTCCTAGATTTCCTCCATGGGTTTACATGTAGAATAACGTAAATATATTTTCTTTGGACGTGATATTGATCATTTCAACAACATTCTTTTGAAGATGTAGAGAACGCGCACGAGCCCATGCACGTTCACAAGTGTGACTGCAAGATCCCACCTTAAGTGGAGTCTTAGATCCGAAATTCATGTTTGGGTTTTAAGAAGAGCCATGGAAACACTTTTGAGTATTTGGATTCTGGAGGTTTGGAGGATCTGTTACACAGTTCTTTGTGAGACATATGGGGGCCATTGAACATTCTAGTGGTAGCTAAGTCCTATAATCCATTAGATATACTAGTGCAAGTGTTGTAAACACGAGAAGATTTATTGCCCACTAAAAAAATCTAGTCCTTGCAAATAATGCGCAAATGATGATATGGATTTGCCTCTAATTATACTAGGCCCAATAGACTGAAATATAAACCAATTCGGATGGAAGACTACATATTGAATTAGTCCAACCTTATATTTAATATTAGTTGTTAAGATGTCATTCTTATCTTAATTTTCTAGCCATTATTAGATAGTAAGATTTGCTATTCAGTAATTTTATTTATTATATAAGCAATTCTTTTCTTGTTGAACCACACATCCCTCGCTCCACTCTTTCAAGTGATACCATCTACTCCGATACGACACCAAAAAACAAGCACAATTCCCGTGTCACGCATCCACTAAGTAGTAACAACATGTCAACATGTTGATATTTATTAATAATTAATTTTTATTGATAAAGAGATGACTACCTTGTGGAACTCTAAATCTATTTGGTGTTGGTCTGTAAAGTGCATTCCTAAGGACTCTTCCGTCAGCCGCAGACCCCTCCCACCCACACAACAGGTAAACATAGCTCATTTCAATGTCACAAACCCTAAGTATGTTGACCTGAACCCTACCCTTACGGGATCGATACTTTGGTTGTTCAGTTGGAGTTGTCACATCAATCATAGCCCCATCTAAAGCTCTCAAACACCCATGCAAAGCAAGATAACAATTATTTATTAGGTATCATATGATGATATGGACACGCCGAATTCAACAAAAAGATGAATTAAGAGGCATGTATTTAAAGAATACCTCAAAATATTTACATGGTTCTTGACAATTCATGTTATCCTTGGAGATAGACTTATGTGTCATATGCAATAAATCACCACATTTGATCAGAGCCTCCAAACTACATCTAAAGTATCGACTCATTGTTTGCTCAGATCTGGCAAACTAAACCCAACAATACGGTTGGTGTCGTGGTGAGCTAGAATCTTGAGGAATAGATTTACTTGCTCGTGAAGGGTAACATACTTTTCATCCATTAGACCCCCAACCCCTTTAAGGAGCCAACACAATTTCAAAAAACAATTTATGTCCATTCTAAGGTTTGCTATAAAATACTCATCATTCAAATCAGTCATCTCATCTGATACATAAATTAATCAATCTCAAGTATTTTATCCAACAGACTATATCGAATCACCCGACGTCGATGACCAAACCTCACTTTTCTTTCATAGTTGTGCATAATGATCAAGAACATAAAAATATTTTTCCGCAAAATGATAAGTTGACAGAAAACTAAAATCATATTTCTCCTCCACTGCTCCATATGGAACACAATTACCATGCACACAAGTTTGAGAGTCATGAATACTATGATAAAAGCTAACACACCATGGACAACATCTTACAATCAGCACACCAACAAGTCAACCCCATCACAAACACATGCTTTTCTTCACATCAAGCACTCATTATAAGGATTATAATGTAAATGGAAGTGAATGATGTTTATTCATCAAGAGTACAACATATATATAGGTTACAAAAAGAACTAAGGAGAGTATAATTACAAATAAGGAAAAGAATAAATTCTATCTAAGAAGTAAGGAAAGAATAATTATAAATAAGGAAAAGAATAAATGCTATCTAAGAACTAAGGAAAGAATAATTATAAATAAGGAAAAGAATAAATGCTAATTAAGAACTAAGGAAAGTATAATTACAAATAAGGAAAAGAATATATTCTAATAATAATATTATCTAATACGCCCCCACAAAATGGACGTTCCATCAGCAACGGAGATTTTGGAACGAAGAAGGCAAAACCAAGAGCGAGCAAAGGGCTTGGTGAGAAAGTCCGCAAGTTGATCGAGAGTGTTAACATAAGAGACTCGAATAAGTCCTTTGTTAACAAGGTCCCGAACAAAGTGGATATCAACAGAGATGTGCTTCATCCGAGAGTGTTGGACCGGATGGAGAGACAGACGAAGGGCGCCTATGTTGTCACAGCGAATAAGTGGCGACAAAGGAAGCGAGAGACCAATTTCGCCAAAGAGATGTTGTAGCCAACGTACTTCAGCCGAGACAGTAGCGAGTGCACGATACTCCGCTTCAGTGGAAGAACGAGCAACAGACTTTTGCTTCCGAGAAGACCAAGAGATCGGATTGGGACCAAGGAAAATAATATAGGCCGAAGTAGAGGTGCCAGTTCTAGTGTCGCCGGCCCAGTCCGAATCCGAGAAGGCCGTGAGGGCAAGAGACTTCTCTGTTCGAAAAAGAATACCGAAAGTAAGAGTACCCTTAAGATAGCGAATGACACGTTTGAGAGCGGTCCAATCCGCGTCAGACGGAGAAGTCATACATTGAGCCAAGCGGTTAACGGAAAATGCAATGTCGGGGCGTGTAATAGCAAGATACTGTAGACCCCCGATAACTTGCCGAAATTCGGTGGCATCAACTGAGGATGAGGACGACGAGATAGGAGGATTGGTCGCCATAGGTGTAGCGAGTGGCTTAGCACCATCCATCTTGTGGCGGGAGAGCAAGTCGTGAATGTACTTTTGCTGAGATAGAAACAGCCCTTCGCGACATCGTATAACCTCAACGCCCCAGAAATAGGAAAGAGCGCCCATATCCTTAACCGCAAAATTGGTGGCAAGTTGTGACACAAGAGAAGCTATCGTAGAATCACAAGAGCCAGTCACAATAATGTCGTCCACATATACAAGCACAAAGAGGCGAATAGAGGCACGAGAGAACACGAACAATGATGTATCAGATTTGGTTTGAACAAAACCAAATGAGATGAGTGCAGCACTGAGGGCAAGATACCAGGCCCATGGGGCCTGCTTAAGGCCATATATAGTCTTATGAAGAAGACAAACATGATCGGGAAAGGCCTTATCAACAAAGTCGGATGGTTGGCGCATGTAAACAGTCTCAGATAGATCACCATGTAAAAATACATTACTAACATCCAACTGACGAAGAGACCACTGATTCATAGTAGATAAGGAATGTATGGTGCGAATAGTTACCGGTTTGACGACCGGGCTAAACGTTTCCTTATAGTCGATGCCAGGACGCTGATGAAAGCCTTTCGCCACAAGGCGTGCTTTGTACTTGTCAATAGTCCCATCAGGATGTCGTTTGATGCGAAACACCCATTTGGAGCCAATAATTCCACGATCAGCAGGTGGCGCAACTAAGGACCACGTGACATGCTTTGTGAGCGCAGTGATTTCCTCTGCCATGGCCGCCCGCCACTTCGGATCGGTCATAGCCTGAGTCGCACAAGTTGGTTCAATGGGACCAACTACCGGATGTTTGGTGACGAAATGAAGGACCTTAGGCTTGAATATATTATTGCGAGACCGAGTGACCATAGAATGAGTGCGGGCCAGTGGATGAGAGGCATCCAGAATAGGGGATGGTACATCAATAGCCGTGGAAGGTGGCTCCGATGGAGGTTCGGGCTCAGCAGGAGCCGAATGCACCAATGAGGCAGGTGGTGGAGCAACCGGAGGCGGGGCAGGCGTCGTGGGAACAGTGACAGGCCGCGGTGAGGGCAGCGGAACTGATAACACGGCAGTGGTAGGACTGATGGTGGGAGAGGCCAGGGGCAGAGTTCCCGGAAAAATAGTTTCCACGAAGCGAACATGTCGAGAAATAAAAATTCGGCCAGAACTTGGATCAAGACACTTATAAGCCGCATGTGAGGTGGAATAACCGATGAAGATGCAGGCCCGAGATGGTGGAATTAATTTGCTCGAATAATACAGACGTAAATAAGGATAACAGAGGTAACCAAACACCCGAAGCCGAAGATAATTAGGCGCACGACCATGAAGCACCTCAAAAGGTGACTTATTATGCAATACAGGAGTAGGAAGCCTGTTGTATAAGTAAGCGGCCGTAGAAAATGCATGATCCCAATAATTAAGAGATAAATTTGCACGCGTGAGAAGGGTGCGGCCTATAGTGACAATGTGGTGATGGCGACACTCACTTGTACCATTTTGTTGAGGTGTATGTGGTGCCGTAGTTAACCAAATTATGCCATTCATTGATAAATATGTACGAAGTGCCAAAAATTCTCCACCATTATCAGAATAAAAAATTTTAATTGGCATGCCAAATTGCTTTTCAACAAGAGCACGGAATTGTATAAAAATCCTGCACACATTAGATTTCGCATATAGCATATAAACCCAACAGTATTTCGTAAAGTGGTCAACAAGTATCAGATAATAGCGAGCACCGGAAATAGATACCACAGGAGACGGACCCCAAACATCACCATAAATATAATGCAACACATTATCCGAAATAAGGGATGAGTTATTAAAAACCAACTGTTAACTCTTGTTCAAAAAATATGAACTACAATGCTCAAAGTCCATATTATTCGACGGCAAGAAAGGTAAATTGTACTTGTGTAAAATCAAAGAACTAATCTTCAAGGAGGGATGACCAAAACGCTCATGCCAACACTTTTTACGAACCCGTTCTCCAACTAAGGCTGTCATAGGCAGGCGCAAGTTGCGCGGAATACGAACACAATACACCCCATCCACACAATCACCACGCATCAGTTTAGCCCCCGAACTGCGATATTTAACAAAAAAATGTGACGAGTAAAATTCAATAGAAACATCATTCGTCTTAGTAAATTGATGAACAGATAAGAGGTTTCACCGCGAGCGAGGCACACATAATATATTATCAAGTTTGAACGTTTTATCGGCATAGAGAAAACGAGAAGTGCATGTGTGGGATATACGCAAACCTGTGCCATCGACAGTGTTAACCTCATCGGGCCCCTCATATTCGGAATGAACCGAAAGATTGTTGAGATCGGATGTCAGCGAGTGAGATGCACTGGAATCAACGAGCCACTCGTTGTTGGATGTGGTCGGGGCCGATGGCGAAGCGGCAAAGTTGGCACTCGGATTTGGGAATTTTTTGCACGTGCGCGCACCGTGCCCATAAATGCCACAAAGTTGGCAGGTGATCGGAGGCCTATTTTTGTTGGAATTGGAGGGTCGAGGCTGTCCGCGGGATGGTCCACGGGAATGTTGAGAGAAGCCACAGTCGTGGCTGTGTTGTTGGCCACGGTTCTGACCCGAGCGCTGTTGCTGCTGCGCGGACACGCGTTGCTGCGCGGATGCCATATTAGCGGTGGCAACAAGGGTCGCCGCGTCGGATTCCAGTCGACGCAAATAGGTTTCATGACCCACCAACAAGTCGTGAAGTTCTGGAAATTGAATAGAGGTTTCTCGTGCGCGAATAGAGTCGGCAATATCCCTATAGGTAGATCCGAGGCCGTTAAGAATGTAGAGAGTGATATCGTCGTCTTTCAATGGACCATCGATGATGGCGAGTTCGTCCGTTTTTTATTTCACCAAGTGGAGGAACTCCGAGACTGATTTTGAACCCAATTTGAGGGAGGTCAAGTCATCCTTCAATTGCATGACTCTCGAGCAAGAGCGATTAGCGTAGGTACGTTGAAGAATACCCCACGCATCTGCCGAGGATTTGGCGTTGGAGATGAGTTGAACGATTTCCAGCGAAACCGAACCAAATAGGGCGGAGATGAGAAGCGAGTCTTGTCGCAACCAGTAAGAATGAGCCGCCAAGCTCTCCAGTGTGGAACCCGGAGGAGGACATGGAGTCGTGCCATCCAAGAAACCAAATAGTCCGTAGCCAAAGAGGAGATAACGGACTTGTGAACGCCATGAGGCGTAGTTACTCCCGGTAAGTTGAAGCGGGAGTTGTTGGTGAGCGTTGATCGGAATCAACGCCTGAGTGCCCGCGGAGGGGCCTGCCGCAATGGGAAGCGGGCGCGACTGAATCGCGGACGAGGAGCCGTCCATGGTGGGGCCGCCGGTGTTGGAGTCAGACGGGGAGGTGGCGGAATCCGTCGGATTAGTCATGGATCAAGATCTCGTTAGAGATTGTGGCGTCTTGATACCATATAAGGATTATAATGTAAATGGAAGTGAATGATGTTTATTCATCAAGAGTACAACATATATATAGGTTACAAAAAGAACTAAAGAAAGTATAATTACAAATAAGGAAAAGAATAAATTATATCTAAGAACTAATTAAGGAAAGAATAATTATAAATAAGAAAAAGAATAAATGCTATCTAAGAACTAAGGAAAGAATAATTATAAATAAGAAAAAGAATAAATGCTAATTAAAAACTAAGGAAAGTATAATTACAAATAAGGAAAAGAATATATTCTAATAATAATATTATCTAATACTCATCACATATCCGTAAACATTATAAACACTTGATGAGGCCTCAGTGATCCAACA
The DNA here is from genome assembly GCA_948329865.1 of Linaria vulgaris. Taxonomy (NCBI): domain Eukaryota; kingdom Viridiplantae; phylum Streptophyta; class Magnoliopsida; order Lamiales; family Plantaginaceae; genus Linaria; species Linaria vulgaris. Next base: position 85,641,055 of record OX415253.1, read on the forward strand.
AACAACCATATACATAATTGAGTCACGTATCCACAAATGAGGCCAATGCTAAGGTAGTGAATCTGAATTGTAGAAAAGTTCTTTTCCCTTGAACACACCGCGCCAAAAGGGTGCATAAGTTATGACCAATCAAGAACTAATCAAGTTGTTAACAATATGCCATTTACATGCAGCCTAACCAAAATCATATTTGAATCTTAAGTTTTTTGAAAACATTAACACTCAGATTTTGTGATTAAGGATTTTATATGAAGACTGTTTATATTAAGGAATGATATTTAAGAGCGTTGCAAACAAAAGCACAGAAGCCGAGAACCTTTAACGATCTCTAATGTCAAAACATTTTCTTAGATACTAAACCCTCTTTTCTTAAGTCTTTTACAAATATCATTACATTACCCACAAACACAAACAAATAGGTAATAATTAACACAGCCCGAGCGAAATCCTAATCGATTAAACGACCAAAAACACATGTAAAACACTCAAAGTTTCACGATAATAACTGTTTTTAAGTGACTAGCAGTTAATGTTATCAACCTGTTGGACAAAAAAAAAAGCACAAATTTTAGATTTTATCAACAAATGAGGCGCATAAGAACGAGTACAAGTTATTTACAAGAATTAAAAGAAAAAGCTCATATTTGTGTCGTAGACTGACAACCTAGGGTTACAAGAACACGAAACACGTAAATTGACTGTAACACTGGCAGAAAATCAAACTAGTGTGTAGAATCAAAAGTAAATCGTATCGTCGCCTTTTGCGCAGAACTAGGGTTTTTCCCGCTGTGAAATTTTGCGCAGATCCTCTTCAGAAGTTGCTACACGATTCTGAAAAACGATACCAACTTTGGTGGGTCCCCGGGGGTATTTTAGTATTAGCATTTTTTTCGGTTTGGATTAGCCAATACTCGAGGGAACCAAACACGCTCTGATGTAATTATGTTAAGCAAAATAAAAAAATTAACATTGATTAGTATAAAATTAAGCCCATGCGAGTTGGAGCCCTCAAGCAAAATTTTCGAGGTGTACATCTTCGTGTGCGAAATTTATTTTTAAGAAATGCATCAATTTCATTTCACTGACAAACAATCCATGCTCCTCTATTTTGGCACTGTTATTTAAGGTGTACTTAATTATTTAAATGTTATATAGTTACTCATCAAAAAAAAATATGTTATATAGTTAGTTTTTCTCTTGTAAAAACTGGCTTCAAGGGAAACTAGAAAAGTTGGCGCGTGTTCTCCGCGTGATTTAAATTTTATTTTAAATATAGTATACTTAGTTTGTATGGTAAAGATTACAACTTAAATATGTAAAGATTAAACATGCAAGGATAAAAATTCTATATATCTTAACTTTCTTTTTATGTCAGAAAATTAGGTAATGATTATTTTTCCCTTTAATGAGGGGGGTCTAAACTCTAAATCATAATAAATCTAAACTAGTTATAACCCAACTAATAACAAAATTTAATAGTGTGTGAAGGGATAAATAAGAAAATCAAAAGATTGGTGTCACCATGGCTTCTTTATATAATAGTATAGATGATACTCAGGAGTGAACAAAAAAATCGTGACCCGCGAAAATCCGCCCGACCCACGCAAACCTACACGCACCCGCGAGGTTTTTCTTTTATAAACTTACATGCGGTTGGTCATTTTGTAACCCGCAAGGAGAACGGATGGGTGGCGGGTATAGACATTGTTTCGCCCGCATAACTATTAAAAAAAATAGCATTTATATTACTTATAAATCATAATTTTATGTTGTTAAGGCTTAAGAAAAAAAAGAAAAAAAAGAAACCCCAATAAAACTAATTGTCTATAATTTGAGCTTTAGAGGCGGAATTGTGATGTTACGTATAGTATTTTAATGCTTTATAATTAAACTTGATGGCTTGATTTTATTGAAACTATGTTTTGCTTTTACTATTTGAAACTTAAACTGATGTTTTAGATTTTGTTAATATTTTGGGGAGCTTAGAAGTTGTATATTTGTTATTTTTGGACTAAAATGTATGATTTTTTTTTCTCGTTGTATATCCCGCCATCGCGCGCAAACCACCCGCACCCGTCAAATCCGCACCCGCGCGGTTTGATAAAAAAAAAAACCAACCGTATATTTTGTGAATTATATCAGTCGTTGCGATGGGGGTGGGTGATTATTTTTAGGTAAACCTGCCCGCTACCACCCGCGTACACCCCTAGATGATACATACGAAGCAAATACCTAAATACAAATCATTTTGTATTATTTACTATTATACTCTTATTACATTAATTTTACAACTCATTTTACTTTTAAATAGAGCAAATGAAATAGAGGTCGAGCAAATATTCTAATCACAGAGCACAATTATATACAATATCTCACTTTTGCCCTTACTAATTTAATATGTGAATTCCTTAATTAATTCTTATACGTAGTTGTAGGGAATCTGATGCCTAATTGACGAAATTATTGATTCAGAACCAAAATAAACAGTGTTATTCCATAAATAATGGGATAAGAATTCTGATTGACTCAACTCTCTCTCTCTCTCAATTGTTTGACAAATAAAAGACACGTAAACAAGGCAGAATTATTGAAAATGTCATGTAAGTCTTGTTTTGTCTGCTTTTTGGCCTGTAAGTTTTTGGGCCGATGAAAATGCCTAATTTTTTGATTTTTTTCGTTTAAATATGCCCTGTACAAGTTAGTGCGGGCTTTCACCCAGCTGTCCGCTCTGTCAGCAAGTCGCGTCCTACGTGGTCAAATCACCATTCCATTTCACTAATCCACGTCATTCAGCAACTTTAAATAAACATTTCTAAACAAAAAAAGCAACTTTTAACACTTAAAAAACACATAGCAAAACAACTCTAAATCATTGAACACTTAGCAATTTCAGAAATTCACAAAACAAAACTCAAGAATCCTAGATCCCCAAATTCCTCAATTCCTTTCAATTAAACACAATTCCAGTCTCCAGGTAGCTCGAGCCTCGAGATGTCCGAAACCTCAAATGTTAGGGAATACGATTGTCATTGTGGTAAATCGGTGGTGACTAGGCTCTCATTAACCGACGGGAATCCGGGTCATAGATTCCAAGGAAGGGGAAGTTGGGTTGCGGTGTTTTCGTTTGGATTGATGCTCCCATATGTGATAGGGCACAAGTTGTTATTCCATCTTTGAGGAGAAGTTTTGAAAGAGCCGAAGAAAAATTGAGGGCCATAGAGAATGCACGTATCGATTCCGATACAAAGAAGATGAACATAGAAATTGAGGCGAAGAATGCGAAGCTCACAAAGAAGAGTAGGAAGCTCGAAATGTTGGTTGACAATTTTGAAGTCGTAAACAGGAAATTAAGGATTGTCGTTACCGTTGTTTTGATCGGTTTGGTCTTATATGGAATTAATTATCCATATGATTTAAGTTATGAGTTTTAATCTAATTTAAGGTGGTTAGTGGTGATTTTGTCGTCGTGTGTGTTGTTAGGGCTATGTGTGCTGTTTTCCCCTAACAGTAGTTTAGTGTGCAATCTTGTTGTTGTTGTTTTGATGAACTTTCTATCACTATATTTAAGCCTTTTCTTTGTGTTTGTATTTGATGTTACTATTGTTTGTTTGATTGTGATTCTGCATTTTTGAGCTTTTGTTTTTGCCTAGTGGTGCTATTGGAGCTAAGTTGCTTACTGGTGCTATTCTGCATTTCTCTGTTTTTGCATACTGGAGCTAAGTTGATTTTGTAAACATGGGCAACCAATTTTTGGCTTTTAATGAAAGGTGGTTTCGACTTAAAAAAAAATCTTAATCTGGAAATGAAATTGCTCTCAACAATAGTGACTCACATACCACCAACTCAAACATGCTAATTACCCTCTGATTTAACATGCTCTATTTAACAGAAGTTAACAATAGTTAGTAACTGCTCTATTTAACATTCTAATTACTACCTAATTACCACCAGGCACCACTCATCTAACACAACAATTAAACATGCTAATAATTACCAGATCAATCATGCACCATCAAGTAAATAATAACTTCAATTTAAGAAGAAAAAAAAAAGTAACTAATAATTGATAACATTAACTTATATCATACTAGTTATAACCAGTACCAAAATACAAAAAAGTAACTGGAGACCAGTTTAAACTTTCTGAATAAAAGTCACCAGTATACAAAACATTACCAAAACAGAACCAAGTCTCAAATGCACAGATTCAAGTATCTTAATAAACGACACATCTGCATCACACAAGGCAGAACCAAAATCCTTTTGATCATTGATGCTCTTGATCGCAGTGGATTTGGAGCTCCAGCGATGAGATTGGTGCAGGAGGCAGCGATGCATGTATTTGTGATGCATCCATGTAATTAAGATCCTGTTGTTACTTTGCCTTAATTGTTCATTAATTAGGGTTTAGGTTAAACATATTATACGCCATTCAAGTAAATTGTTGTAGATTAGGTTTCAGAATATTTTAATTTGTAACGTAATTGTGTATTGCTGGTTTTGCTTTATTTATTTCATAAGTTTTGGGGGTTATGATTTACGGATTTTTGTTAATTTGTATAGGTTTAATATTCTTGAATGGATACTTTTTTAGATACACTTTGTTTTTCAACCCTTGTTTAATAGACATGTCGGTTTTGCAGTCCTAGTCCACCCAGTTAACAAACCCGACATCCTCTTTACGGCTTGGGATGCCATAGTCTTTAATCTCCCATAAGTTCTTCAATCTATATAATTTTCCGTTTCATATAATAAGAAATAAGGTTGAATCTGAATAATGTTTGTCTTTTTTTTTTTTCTTAAAAAAGGATTGTGAATGCTTTGTTGAATACCTAGCACGTATCGGATGTGGTCAGGCAGTCGCGTTGTTGCCGGCGCATGCAAATATAAACGTTCAAGCACTGATTGAGGCTATGGCTGGTGGTCAAAGGTTGGACCAGTGGTTCACAGACACGATGGTACCATTTTTACAGGTAACTCAATCTATTTCGTACACGTATTCAACTTTCGAGGGAGTAACGCCAAATTCTGATGTAAATTCTGATATTATGAACAAACTGAATGTTAAATATTATTTTAGTAAATATAATTTCTCTGATGTTAAATCTATGCAAGCTTGATGGCCAAGGTCAGATGTAAGTGCAGAAAGGAAACGATTCTACTTTAGTAAGAATATGCCCTTTCAACAAGATATATTGGCTCCTATTATTGTTCGGTATCCCAACTATGCTGAATTACAAGAAGTGCGAGTTAATGTGTCGCTGGAACATCTACCAGACCTGTATGAGGTCACATTCAAGCTTTATTCTGGAGGAAACCACGCCCTCTCTGAAGGGTGGATGGCAATTGTTGATGTTATGAGCCCAGGGTGGAGCTACCCTGAGGGTTAAGGTATGCTCCAGCACGGGGTCAATTTTGACCCTTATATAATAGGTATTTATTAAAAGAAACCCAGGGCGATATCATGTAAGCTGTAAAGTTATTCCAGATGTCTGAAAAAAGTGAAAGTCAGGGGTGTATATATAATTATATACACAAGAGGTTAAGCTCAATGAATGTCCTAGATCAATCTAATCTTACGGCCTTAAAGGCAAAAAAAAAAGTTCTGCACTCTTCTTACAATAAAATGAGTTGATCAATCCTAGCCACATTGTAGACAATTCTAACATGTTTATATATAAGGAAAAATCTCGAGTTGGCCTATTTACATAATAGATCCAAAGTGTTGGAAATTTTGGAGCGATCCTGGAACTCCAATTGTTAGATCGCCAAAGTGTGGGGCGCTTGTGCATGTAGCGCGCGCGTCGTTTGTTTTGTTTGCAGTCCACCACGCACTGCGGGTGAATGATGTAGGCTCTTGTTCACCGGATGAGGCAGATGTGGTTGTCCTTGAAATCCTGTCTCACTGGAATATGCAATGTCCTCGACGCTTAGGAATGCCAAAACTCTTGAATCTCGTTCTGAAACTGCCATAACTCGTTCTTGATCTCCCAGCTCGCCTCTGCCTCCGCCAGTCCCTTCATTGGCTTAAGTATTCTCGCCAAGACTTGACTCCTTGGCGCTTGACGGTCCACCCAACAAGGATTTAAAATTTGTGGCCATTGTCCACCGGTAATAGCGTTGTCGTTGCATTTCATAGGTCATGTGTTCGAACTTTAGTAACAATAATTAATTTTTGTTAGATTTTTCCTAAAGGAGCCCAAATAATTAACAAAATCAATATCTCCAAGTGACCTCAGTCCATTACTAAATGTAAAAAGAATGTACATTTTTAAATTCATTTACACTTAAATAAACACTCATATTTCTCTGAACCCTTCAATATCAAATCTTGATATATTTTGCATGTTGTACTAAATTATATAATTACATATAAGGAGTATAATGAATTTTATTGTTTAATTTTATTTCTAGTAGATTATTTTTCAAGAACTAAAGAGCTCAACTTCGATAACATTTTTATTTAATAAGTAATATTTATCATTTTGAGCAAACGGTAGATATTTTTCATTTCATTATATACATTTATATATATATATATCTATAAATATTATTTAAGTTAATTGTAGCTCGGGGTCAAAATAAATTCTGGCTCCGCCCCTGTATGGGCCTGCAACAGGGTGAAGCGTATCTGGGCCTACAACAGGGTGAAGCGATTCAGAGCCAGCCAGGGTGAAGCGATTCAGATACACTGGCTGGGGGGTGACAATGCCATGTTGGAGATAAGAAGAAGGCCATAAAGTTAGAGACTGAAAATAACGAGAAAATAGTGTTACGTTTTATGAATTCTGATAGCTGCAGTCACTTCCCACAACTTCTAGTGGATTCATACTCTGATATGGGAGGGTAATTAGGAATTCGAGTAAAAATGTGTGTTTCAAGGATGAAGAGAATTATGCTACAGTCGTATTCCCACTACTTCTAGTGGTTTTAAACTCTGAATATGGCAGGATAATTAGGAATTGGGATGAAAAACTTATGTACTGTTTGTTGAGAAGCTCTATAAGATCCTAAAAGCTGTCACTTACATTTTATCTTATCTTCTTTGGGAATAAACATCTCTTAATTCAGTTTGTATTCTTATAAGAATCCCTGATTTGTAGAGAAAATTAATATAGCATATATATAATCGATGCCATAATGAAAGCTACATACATTTAACGGTTGTATGTAGCTTTCATTATGGCATCTTCCAGACCATCAAGTTAAGAATAACGAAAGCACTAACTATGGGATAAAAAAGGTTATTGATTTACTTCTTAAACTTAGTGGAGATCAATTTATATTTCTAGACAGGCCATTACAATGATGGGCATATGAATTGAGGCGGCATTTTTCTTCTAAAAGATGAAACTTAAATAAACCAATTTATTTACTTCTCTAATTTGGTGCCCAAGGACGAAAAGCTCCCTGGTTTGCATGAAAGTTACAGCCACAGATAATGAAGCTTTTCAGTGCCAAACTTACTAATGAACATAGACCTGAAGGGGGAAAAAAATTCGTTTGGTCTCATAAGTTGGCACCCTCACGTATTTGGTCCCGTAAGTTGGCACCCCACGCAATTGGTCCCATAAGTTGGCACCCCACGTAATTTTAGTCGCGTAAGTTGGCACCCCACGCAATTGGTCCCGTAAGTTGGTAAAAATACTCAATTTTAGTCCCGTAAGTTGGCACCCCACGCAGTTGGTCCCGTAAGTTGGTAAAAATACTCAATTTTAGTCCCACCTCCGTCTGAGCTCAATAAAGTCACCGAATTTTGCTGATTTGTTCATCGGTTTGACTCAAAACTTAGGGATTTTGACAAAAAAAATTACCTAATTACATGGCATGCCACCTAGACGCCATGTAATCAATTAATTAAAAAAATTGGAAATTATAAACAATATTTTAAACTTCAAAACGTTATACATGAACTTAAAATTGCGTGGGGTGCCAACTTACGGGATTAAAACTGAGTGAGGTGCCAACTTACGGGACCAATTGCGTGGGGTGCCAACTTACGGGACTAAAATTGCGTGGGGTGCCAACTTACGGGACCAATTGCGTGGGGTGCCAACTTACGTGGCTAAAATTGAGTACTTTTACCAACTTACGGGACCAATTGTGTGGGGTGCCAACTTACGGGACCAAATGCGTGAGGGTGCCAACTTATGGGACCAAACGAATTTTTTTCCCACCTGAAGGTGCATTCATTAAGTAAGCTACTAATTTATCTCCAGTCATAAGCCGAATGTAGAATCTGTTATGCCCCTAGTTCCCACCATGAAGATGGTCAACTTAGATAGTGCAAACGATAAATTTGAAAGACGTCTCATGTACGATGTGATGAAATATGAAGGCCCTCTTTTGGTTCATCCATGCAAATATTATACTGTGTGAAAGGATTTTGGAACTCTTAAATACAAAAAGTTCCCTGTAATTTGTAGGTGGGTGTAATTCCATTTTCCTCTGGCAAATAAACTTTTGTTCCACTACATATTCTCCACTGAAAGTTGGCTTGCTCAATGCGAAGAATGAGTATCCCAAAACCCAAACTTTCTACATTATAGCAAAAGATTCAGGCTAACATGTCTTTGTTAAACACCTCAATCACACAGAGCTAAACAGAAGACTATGAGCATTAGGTTCTCCATATTTAGGACAATGAAAAACCAAGAGTTACGGTAGGCAAAGAAAACAGCTACTACAACTGAAACAATCATGGTACAGAAGCTATATGTGTCTTATAGTGGGGTAATCAAAATCTGGCGATGTATCAGAAATGTTGGAGCAATATATTTTCGTGCGTTGACTGATACCCGGAGAACATTGAGGAACTACAAGTTCCGGTTCTACAATTTCAAAACTCAAACAAATTCTTACCATGGAACTCACTTTAACAACATCATCCACCTTCTGTAGAAGGCTACCCTACCAAACATAGAGCAGGCTCGATGCTCTAAATTTTAGCTGTACCCTGAAAATTCTCGCATTTAAATGGTAGGAACAGAGAGGACCAACCTTTAGGGTTACGGACAAGGTGGGGACTCCATATGTACACATGAGGAACAGGTGGAGGAGCACTGTAGGAACCACTTAAATAAGTCAGAGGCCTTAGCCTTAGTTTTTTCTTCCTGAACTCGTTCATCATATCACGTATTCCCAACCAGATCAAAGCATCAACTATTTGATAGGACAACTGCAAAAAAGTGGTCAACTTTTAGAATATTGAATCGATTACAAGAATTTACGAAAGATAATACCAATGGGCACAAATGTGCACTTACTCTATATCCAACTTGCTGTTTAACACGCGGAAGTGGATGTGGGAATTCACTGGTGGGACTGCAGGAAAAAATAGAAGACAAAACAACGGCAGCGTAAGAGGACTATAATTGATATGGAATTAACCCGCTTCATAACAGCAATTGAGATTTCACCAGATTCTATGCAGTTAGAACTAACTAGAACGAGAAAGATTAGATGGACAAACATGACAGTAAGGTTAACTCACGTCCATGGCATTGTGAAAACTATGTGTCCCGGCACTTTCAATGCCTCCGCAACATGGGTATGTCCTGAAGGTGTACATCTTCAAAATTAGAGACCAAAAATTTTACAAAATTACGATATCTGAAAGACCATTCACTGTATATATTGGCACATCTAAGATAGCGAATCAACCTGTTTACAAATGAAAAAATCAGACTAAACTTTTGTTAAATACTTCTTCGGTTCCTCTCTTAAGACACTAGATCAAGTATATGTACAAAATTATCCATATGAAACAATTATTCCTTTGCTCTACAGATTTTCTACAATTACTTAATTATTAGTTGACTGGAAACTCATCGTTGTAATTACCCAAAACCCCAGCCACTCCATAATTCCCACCATCTAAAATTTAGTAACAAAAGAACAAAAGAAAGTGTTCAAAATGTCCTATATCAATAAAATATTTCAGCAACCAAAGCTAACAACCAAGTTAACAAGTTTAAAGCATTCTTCGGAAGAAGAAAGAAAAATGTATAAGAATGACCACATATCTTACCGTATGCAGGAGCTAGGAGGGTTGGCAATTATTGCATCTACCTTAAACGGGATTTTTTGTCGGGATCTGGATCTTGACATGTAGGAATTAAGGAGAATATGATATCCTTTATTTGGTTCCTTTGAATATGTATTTCAGAAGGTCCAGATGGCAAGAAGCCTTTATTCTTCACCATATCTACAGGAAAAGCATCCTGAGTTGGTAATTGCACACTATACAATTGATGGGTGATTCGTTATGGAGTTGAAAATGCTTATAGCAGAATATAGGAACAACTAAACTGATTCATTAACCTAAAGTAGTAATTTCATGACCCTAGCAGTTAACTAAACCAGTACTGGCGTCAACCGTCAAGTGACCAAGATTTAAAAGGGCTTCTGTACAATTTGAAGGATTCCGTAAAAATGATTTCTGCATGCAAGGCTTTTACAGCAAGAAGGTTGAGGAAAAGATGCAGTCCGAATGACAGTGGTTCTATGTAAGTTTATTTACATAAATCACATGTGTTCATGAACACATAAATGCGGAAGCGGAGTAGAATCGATTATCTCCCGCCATTGCTTCGGATTTCCAACGGCTAGCGTTTCGACTCCGGCGGAATTCGATAGCTTTTCTAAACACTACTCTTACTTTAGATGGTGTATTTTCATGAATGTTTGAGTGTGTTTAGGGACCTCAAATTAGCTAGTATTTATAGGCTCCATTACCATCAAATGGAGGAACAAATCATCCTTAATTTTGGGCTTTAATGCATTAATGGAAACTTAGTGGAAATTTAGTGAAAACTTTAATTATATGGACCACTATAATGAAAAGAGTTTCCCACTAATTCCATAATTTGTGGCAAGAGTTTCCCATTAATTCCATAATTTATGAAAAAGAAATCTTACATTCTCCCACTTGGTTCATATAATTGGACACTCAACTTAAAAAGAAACAAGATATATGGATCATGGCGACAAGTTCTCTATAAGCGAGTATTATCTTCCATGTATCACAATGTATCAAGTCTTTAAATTTATAGCCCATTAATCTTTATGAATAAACCATATGTTTATTCTAAGGTCCACGCAAACGACATCTCTCAATAAATTTAAATGTGCACAACTATATGAGAAACATCAAAAACTTAATAAGAGTTTTATAAAAATCTAAATGTACCATACAAAGAAAGTTACATTGTGGAACCAAGTCCCATACTTTCAACGTGATCCTTGAACTTCTTTAGTGGCATGCCCTCAGTCAAAGGATCAGCAATCATCAAATCAGTGTTGATGTGTTGGATGACCAATTTTTCATCCTTAACACGTTCTCTTATGGCTAGATACTTGATGTCGATGTGTTTGCTTCGACTACCACTTTTGTTATTCTTCGCCAAGAAAACAGCAGCTGAGTTGTCACAGTACAACTTCAATGGCCTAGAAATGGAGTCTACGACTCTAAGCCCAGTTATGAAACTCTTCAACCATACACCATGTGATGTAGCCTCAAAACAAGATACGGACTCAGCCTCCATAGTGGACGTAGCAGTCAAAGTCTTCTTCGTGCTTCTCCAAGACACGGCTCCACCAGCTAGCATAAAGATATATCCTGAGGTGGATTTTCTTGAATCTATGCAGCCAGCAAAGTCAGCGTCAGAGTAGCCTTTCACTTCCAACTCATCGTTTCGTCTATACATAAGCATGTAATTCTTTGTTCCTTTGAAGGTATCTCATTACCTTCTTTGCAGCTTTCCAGTGTTCAATACCTGGGTTACTCTGATATCTACCCAATACTCCAACAATATATGTTATGTCAGGTCTAGTACAAACCTGAGCATACATAAGGCTTCCGACAGTGGAAGCATATGGAATATTCTTCATTTGTTCCCTCTCAAGGTCATTCTTTGGGCATTGATCCAAACTGAACTTGTCACCCTTCACAATGGGCGCTACACTCGGTGAACAATCTTGCATCCGAAATCTCTCCAAAACTTTATTAATATAGGTCTCTTGAGACAAACCTAAAATGCCTCGTGATCTTTCTCTATGGATCTTAATGCCAATGACATAAGAAGCCTCACCCATATCTTTCATATCAAAGTTTTTGGAGAGAAATTGTTTCACCTCATATAATAATCCATTGTTATTAGTTGCTAGCAGAATATCATCCACATATAAAACAAGGAAACATATGCTACTCCCACTAACCTTATGGTATATACATTGATCCATGACATTCTCTTCAAATCCAAATGAAGTGATTACATCATGAAACTTTAAATACCATTGGCGAGAGGCTTGTTTCAAACCATAGATGGATTTATTAAGCTTGCAGACTAAGTGTTCACCATCGCTAGAGGAGAATCCTTCAGGTTGTTTCATATAAACCTCTTCCTCTAAATCTCCGTTCAAGAAAGCCGTTTTCACATCCATTTGATGTAGCTCAAAATCAAAATGAGCTACTAATGCCATAATTGTACGAAGTGAATCTTTCTTTGATACGGGAAAAAATGTCTCCGTGTAATCGATTCCTTCCTTTTGAGTAAACCCTTTGGCTACAAGCCTTGCTTTATATCTATCAATGTTGCCTTGTGAGTCTTTCTTTGTTTTGAAGACACATTTGCATCCGACGGCTTTTACACCATCAGGTAACTCGACGAGATCCCAGACTCTATTAGATGCCATTGAGTTCATCTCTTCAATCATGGCTTTATGCCATAAGTTTGATTCTTTAGAACTTATAGCTTGTGAAAACGTTTCAGGATCATTTTCGACTCCAATATTGCAGTCCATTTCTTGCATATACACCTCATAATCACTAGGAATTGCTGATCTTCTAACCCTAGAAGATCTTCTTAATGTTGCTTCATCATTTTCTTGTGGGACAAGCTGTTCAACCGGTTGCTCAATTGGTTGTTCAACATTGTCTTGATTAGCAACTTGATCTACAAGATCAACATCATCAATTTGTGGGATTTCTATAATAGGTTGTGTCACACGCGTTTGGACTTGAGGCGTGTGTACTATGATCAACCTGTCACTTGATGTAGATGGTTGAGCTTTGTAGTGATCCAATTCAGAAACAGAGTTCTGTATGGCATCACTCCCACTAATCAAATCATTCTCAAGAAATTTTGCATTTCTTGATTCCACAATCCTAGTGCTGTGAGACGGACAATAGAACTTATAACCCTTAGACTTTTCGGCATATCCAATGAAATACCCACTAATAGTCCTAGGGTCTAGTTTCTTTTCTTGTGGATTATAAATTCTTACTTCAGACGGGCACCCCCAAACGCGTATATGTCGCAAACTCGGTTTCCATCCTTTAAATAACTCAAAAGGCGTTTTAAAACAGCCTTGGTTGGAACTCGATTCAATATATACGCAGTCGTTTTTAAGGCTTCAGTCCACAACGATTGAGGAAGATTTTTATTACTCCTCATACTTCTCACCATGTACATTAATGTTCGGTTTCTTCTTTCTGCTACACCGTTCTGATCTGGAGAACCAGGCATGGTGTATTGGGCAACAATCCCATGCTCTTGAAGAAACTTCGCAAATGGTCCAGGTGCTTGTCCATTCTCAGTGTATCTACCATAATACTCTCCACCTCTATCTGATCTCACTATCTTAATTTGTTTATCACATTGTTTCTCTACTTCAGCCTTGAAAACTTTAAAGGCGTCCAAAGCTTCGTCCTTAGAGCGAAGTAAATAGAGATACATATACTGTGAGAAATCATCTATAAAGGTGATAAAGTATTTTGGACTACGTGCATCCATATCAGGACAACATATATCTGTATGTATAATTTCTAACAAATCATTACTCCTCTTTGCACCCTTTTTCGAAGTCAGCAAAATCTAGAGCACTAAGTACCCCTTCATTTACTAACCTTTTCATTCTAAAATGGAGATATATCCCAATCTCCGGTGCCATAATAAAGAGGAATTCTCATTCATAACACAAAGTTTTAACCCAACAGTGGTATTCAAGGAGTTATAAACAGGATCATTTTGCAAAAGAATTGGATAAAGACCACTAGACAATGTACCAATACCAACAATTTCGGATTTATTCAATAAGGTAAAACCATTATCCGAAAAACGAAATTCAAAACCAAAAGGTACAAGTCTTGAAACCGAAATTAAATTCCTAGAAAAACTAGGAACATAAAAAGTCTTTTCCAAATGCAAAATAAAGCCATTGCTTAACACCAAACTGCAAGAACCAATAGCCTCCACATGTGAGCTCATTCTCCCTCCTAAAAGGATAAATTGCTCATTTCCCACTGGCTTCCGAAGGTTTTGCATACCCTGCAAAGTGTTTGAGACATGCATTGTAGAACCAGAGTCAATCCACCAAGCGTTATGACCATCATTAGTTAAATTAGATTCATAACATACAAACGAAAGTTGAATACCTTTCTTCTCAAGCCAAACCTTGAACTTAGAGCAATCTTTCTTCATGTGTCCTTTCTTCTTGCAAAAGAAACACTTTGACTCTTTCTTAATGCCAGATTTGGCAGGGATCTTGCCTTTGTCTTTAGCATGGTCCTTCTTTTTCCTTTCCGAAAAAGTCAGATTCACTTTCTCACCCTCTTCCATAGCCAACCTTCCCTCCTCTTGCACACACATGGTCAAGAGTTCATTGATTGACCATTTGTCTTTATGTGTGTTATAAGAGATCTTAAATGGGCCAAATTGTTGGGGCAGAGTGCACAAAATAAAGTGAACCAGAAAGGTTTCCGACATGTCAACCTCTAGGGCCTTGAGTTGAGCCGCAATATCCCTCATGCGCATGATATGAACACGCACCCCTCCTATCCCGGTGAGCTTCATGGATGAGAACTTCATGATAAGGGTACTTGCCAAAGCCTTATTCGAAGTGACAAATTGTTCATCAATAGCTTTTATTAGGACATTGACTTTTTTATATTGCTCAATAGAGCCCCTAATCCCAGCAGCTATCTTAGTCTTTATGAACATAACGCAGAGGCGATTAGATCGCTCCCACTTCTCATAAAGTTCTTTCTCAGCTGGGGTACTCGTTGCAGTAATTGCAGCGGGTTCATCTTTCCTTATGGCATAGTCAATGTCCATCCAGCCCAAATGAAGGAGAACTCGTTCCTTCCAAACTTTAAAATTTTCACCATTTAGTTCAGGAACATCACACTTTACATCAGAGAAACCAACAGATTGACTAACTGCAATTTATAAATAAACATGCTTATTAAATTTGTTCTAAAGGCTAATAAGTATATCATATGTCGCCAATGCAAACATATTTCATCCAATGAATCTAAAGACATAAAACTTGCCTGTAGGCTAAAGATTTTAATTCAATTAGATTCATAGCAACATGATAAAACTATCAAACATGTTCCTTTTTCCTAATACATGTGGGTTAATTAGGAACTATGAGTTGACATTTCATCCTAATTAATCATACATATATCACAAAATTCCTAGATTTCATAATATTCGATACGATTAACTACAATTTATGATTTTATGTGATCTAGTCTCTTAAGTATATGATTTTAATTAAATCACAGATGCTGTGGCCACTCTATAATTAAAAATAAAATCATATAGATCACTAATCATTAAAGGTTAACTATCTTCTTAATTATTCCAAGAATAACTTCAAAATTAAAAGAACCGCAAGTTAACATATCCATGAATTCTAAACACACTTACAGAATTCATGGCTTCAGGAAACTTTGATTTTCATTCACTACTGGATACCATCAAATCATTAGAATAATATGTAATGGCTTTTAGTTTTACAATTTCGTAAGGAATGTTGACTTCCAAAAGCAAAATTTTTGGAGATGAATAAATTACACGATTACGACACTTTAGAGCAGCATAAGAACCGAATCATACCAGGTTTTTAAATCAAGGCCAAATACTTTCACATAAGCTCGGCAAGCATTCATTTCCGTAGTCAAATTTACTATTGAAATAATTAGCAATTTAGCATGGTCAACTATATCATACTAACATATATTATATTGCTTGCACATATAACTCACGTAATGGACAATTAGCATGGTCAACTATATCATACTAACATATATTATATTGCATATATATAACGTAACCATAATGTTTGCAATATTTTATTGAGTGCTTAAACTTAATTAACTGTGCAAGTCATCTTCTTCGGCAGAACAACACCCGCAAATTTACTTTCTGTAACCAGTGGCTAAATAACAATATCTCGATCCGATTGTTTGCATGATTTAACACCCAGAATCAATAGCGAAAACAACATAACAAGAAAATCTGATCTTAGTTTTCCATAACAATATCAAATCATGAACTCAAAATATCAGAGAACCATACAATGAAGCAAGACAGAGGTATAAACATGCTCTGATACCAAATGTAAGTTTATTTACATAAATCACATGTGTTCTAAACAACATGAACACATAAATGCGGAAGCGGAATAGAATCGATTACCTCCCGCCATTGCTTCGGATTTCCAACGGCTAGCGTTTCGACTCCGGCGGAATTCGATAGTTCTTCTAAACACTACTCTTACTTTAGATGATGTATTTTCATGAATGTTTGAGTGTGTTTAGGGACCTCAAATTAGCTAGTATTTATAGGCTACATTACCATCAAATGGAGGAACAAATCATCCTTAATTTTGGGCTTTAATGCATTAGTGGAAATTTAGTGGAAACTTTAATTATATGGACTACTATAATGAAAAGAGTTTCCCACTAATTCCATAATTTGTGGCAAGAGTTTCCCATTAATTCCATAATTTATGGAAAAGAAATCTTACATTCTACACATTCTCCGGATACGAAGCTAGGAGATCATTTGGCCCAAATACTCCAAGTCACTTGACGAGTTTCAAGTTTTGCCGGAGGCTCAATCATGCAATATGTTTTAACAGTGAACAAGATATATTGGAGCAGATTCCATAGACAAGGACAGGGCATATTTACAGTCACCCCCTCCCTCACCACCACCACCCTAAAAATTATGCTTCCTATTATTAACACCAAAAGTATAAGCATGCCAAGGTTCATCTCAGTTAAGTCGCTTGATTGCAGCTGATCCATTAGACACTTGACACACACACCGTGTAAGAAAAGGTTCATATTTCATTAGCTATCCCTCCAATCATAAGACTAAATGTCAGCATAACCTTTTCTTGAAACAAAAATACTTCCTCAAGTGCCAAAAACATATCTTGTGATGACTTACATTTTCAACAGAATATAACAAGCAGTCTTAGAAATTCATAGTTGGATATAAATAAAAACATGGAAGAAAAAAATAAGAAAAAGTTGGCAGAAGTAAGAGCAAGAACTCACAAGCAGCAAGAACTTTAAGGTCTCCACTGAGGGCGAAGAATCCAGTCCTACAGACAACACAAAATCTTTAAAATTTGCATGAGTGGCTAATCTCACCCTGTGTCCATCTGCCTGCTATAAAGATTTCAAGCATAAGATGAGAGTTTGTACACAAGTTAAAATTCCTAAATATGTCAGAGAAACTATAAATGATATCTATTATAAATACATCAAAGCATCCTATTCTTACCTGTAAGCGTTTTCCAATGGCGACAAATGGCTGGGAAACACGGCATTTTCAGCGATAGCTGCTGCTTTATCTATGACTCCATCGTACACAACTCTCGTCCCAAAATCAAGGTTCTCCGGTTTTATGTCTCTTGGAACCTCAAATTGTACAGTTCCATCATCTTGAACGGCGGCACATCGACTCAGCCATTTAAGCTGTCAGCCATTTATAGCATCATCAAATTTTATCCATAAATTTACGATAATAATCTTCATAATAGATAGAATATCTTACTTATCGTAGCTATAATATCTTTAATATCTCTCTATCCTTAATTACGGATTCTTGTTGTATTTAGATTAGATTAGATTATATCCTTTCGTAATTATCTTTGTACATGTAGTTGTATAAATACTCCTTTTACAATTAATAAAATTTAACACTTTACACATAACTCTTATATAGTATCAAGACGTCAATCTCTCTAACGAGATCTTGATCCTATGTCGAACTCTAGCGAGTCATCCTCCCCGTTAGGCCACTCCACCGACGGCTACAGTGTAGACGCATCGGCGTCCTCGTCTCACCCCCCGTCCGCTCCATATCGTGGCAGGCCCTTCTTTCGGTGGTCAGGCGCTGATCCCAATCAACTCTCATCAACAACTACAGTTGCAGCTTAATGGAGAAAACTTCACCTCATGGCGTTCCCAAGTTCGTCACCTATTCTATGGGTACGTACTCTCAGATGCAACTCAAGGATGATTTGACCAATCTCAAGTTGGGCTTAACACTGTTTCTGAGTTTCTTCAACTTGTCAAATCAAAAACTGATGAACTAGCGATCATTGATGGACCACTCAAGGATGTTGATATCACCCTATACATTCTTAATGGTATGGGATCAGTCTACCGTGATATCGCATGCCCTATTCGCGCTCGGCAGCACCCGATCCAATTTCTGGAACTTCAAGATCTGCTTCTTAGTCACGAAGCTTACCTACGTCGTCTTGAGCATGAAGCCTCCACCCTTGTTGCTACTGCTTACGGCCGCTTCACATGCTCGGGGGCGTAACAATAATGGTCGTAGTCGTGGTCGCAACAATTCTGGTGGTCGAGGTCAATCTTTCAATGGTGCTCGTGGTCAACATGACTCTCGATATCCAAATCAGTGAGCGCACAATCAACACACCTCTCTGTCCCATCGTTCTCAGATCGTGTGTCAATTTTGCAATATTCTGGGGCATGACGCTCGCATTTGCCGCCGCTTTGGTCCTCCTAGTGCTCATTATGCTTTGTCTCATATGTCCGATGAACAAGTTAGAATAGATTGGTTAGTGGATTCGGGTGCGTCTCATCATTTGACATCTAACATGCAGAACTTAGCCATACATTCAGAGTATGATGGTCCTGATCAAGTAGCTATTGTTGGTGGTACAGGTTTGGCTATTTCGCATACTGGTTCATCTCGTATTTCATGTCGTGATCGCACCCTTACCCTTGATAATATATTATATGTTCCTACTTCTTGGCGTAATCTATTATTTGTCCACCAATTCACGAAAGCGAACAATGTTTATATTATTTTTCATCCTTTTCACTTTGTTGTTAAGGATCGCAACACCGGGATTAGCTTGATTCAAGGACCGTGTATTAATGGCGTATATCACATTTGGCTTCCCCGTCCCTTGACTTTCACTATCTATGCTTTGGTTGGTGAACGAGTTAATCAAGATTGTTGGCATGACCGTTTGGGTCACCCCTCTAGTCTCATTAGTTCCTTGGTTATTCGCAAGTTTTCTTTACCTTGCACCTCGAATTCTTCGAAGATTGACACTTGCAACTCATGTTTATTGAATAAAAGCCAGAATCTTGTTTTTCATAGTTTGTCGTTTGTTTCGAATAATGGTTTGCATTACGTATATGGTGATATTTGGGGACTCGCGTCCACTGTTTCTGTGAATGGGTATCGTTACTATTTGATTCTAGTGGATCACTTCACGGAATATTGTTGGTTTTTCCTTATGGTTGCGAAATATGTGTTTCCAAGATCTTTACTGAGTTTCGTTTACTAGTGGAAAAACAATTTGGGCGCCCGATTCAGAATTTCTATTCGGATAATGGAGGGGAGTTCATTGCACTTCAACGTTATTTCTTATCTAACGGCATTAGCTGCCTCACGACATCGCCACACACGCCTCAACAGAATGGTACAAGTGAACGTCGTCATCGCACTGTTGTCATTATGGGTTGTGCGCTTTTAACTCGCGCAAATCTACCGTCAAATTATTAGGAGTTTGCTTTTAGCACGGCTGTCTATTTGTCTAATAAACTTCCGACACCTATTCTCCAACATCTTTCTCCGTTTGAAGCTATTTTTGGTCGGCCACCAAACTATCTTCGTCTTTGAGTTTTTGGATGCCTATGTTACCCCCATCTTCGGGCATATATCTCAGACAAACTCAGCCCGCCATCCTGTGCATGTATTTTTGTGGGTTACTCAACTAGTCAAGCGGCGTACAGATGTCTTGATCCTTCTTCGGGTCGTATCTATGTTTCTCGACACGTTCGTTTTGTTGAGTTCACCTTTCCGGGAGTCTATTTCGAGCTCGTCTCGGTCAGTAGCAATATGGGTTCATGTCTTCACAGACCTTCTCTTCCCAATGTTGGGCACAATGTTGGGGCAACATTGCAATTAGAAACTTTGGCACCTGTCTCTGCACCTTCTATTCCCAATGTTGGGTCCGATGTTGGGGCAACATTGCAACCAGAAACTTTGGCACATGTCTTTGCGCCTTCTGTTCTCAATATTGGGACAACATTGCAACCATAAACTTTGGCCCATGTCTCTCCTGGTTACGCGGCAGTACCTTCTGCTCCCAATGTTGGGACCAATGTTGGGGTAACATAGGAACCACAGACTTTGGCCCATGTCTCTCCTCGTCATACAGATCCTTCTCTTCCTACGAAGCCTTTACCGGTTGGGGATCAGGCTCATCATATGATTACCCGCTCTCGCAACAATATTTTCAAGCCCAAGCAAATTAATCTTGTGACGAAGCATCCAATTGACAGTCCTCTCGAGCCCTCTTGTGTTTCTCAAGCAATGGCTGATCCTAAATGGCGTGATGCTATGGATGAAGAAATCACTGCCTTGACTAAGCATGGCACTTGGACGTTTGTACCTCCGCCTCGTGATCGCTCCATTATTGGCTCCAAATGGGTTTTTCGTATCAAACTCCATCCAAATGGTTACATAGAGAAGTACAAGGCTCGCCTTGTTGCAAAGGGGTTTACTCAACGTCCCGGTCTTGACTATAAGGAAACATTCAGCCATGTCGTCAAGCCGGTCACCATTCGCATCATTCTCTCGTTGGCTACGACTCATGGATGGCCATTGCGCCAATTGGATGTAAGTAATGCGTTCTTACATGGGAATCTCACTGAAACTGTTTACATGCAGCAGTCCTCGGGTTTTGTTGATAAAGCGGCTCCACATCATGTTTGCTTATTGCACAAGTCGGTTTATGGTGTATGAATCAAATTTGATCATGTAGAATCGAATATGACATGTATTCACGTTTTCTTTAGTCACCCTCGTAATTTTTGGCTGTGTCTTAAGTCAAGGCCTACAAATTTTCGTTTAACATGATCTGACTATGGTACCACGTACAAATCCGCAATACCAGATTACTAGCCATATAATAAGACATTGAGGGTAAAAACAAAATTCAGCAAAAAATAATAAGGGTACGCCAGGTAACAGCAGCAGTAAAAACTGTCGGCTCAGGTCATAAATAAAGGCGGGAGCTTTTTATCTTTATTCTTAAATCTCAATTTCTTATGCCAACATATATATATATATATATATATATATTATTTTTTCAATGAAGCCCACCAAATAAATCAAAGCACCCTTTCCTAGAGATAAAACTAAAATGCTTAAATGGAGTAAAAGGAGAATCTTTAAGACAAAAGCTGTTGTCGTTTTAGTTCATGCCAAGTTGAGCCAACCACTGTCTCCAATCTCCATAAGTGGGCTCACACACACAATACACACAGTGGAACGTGTAATATGTAATAAAATTCATCACCAGGATTACTGATAAATCCCATGTAGTAGTTGAACTGTAATTAGTTGCAACTATTATTTCTGCCTTCAATCTTTGTACTATTATAAAAACAAATGTTTTTTTATTTAAATGTCACAAGCCACTTAGCTTTTGTACTGCTGTGAAGTACCAAGATTCTTGAATTTCAAGAAGAAGCTCTATAAGATCCTAAAAGCTGTCACTGCATTTTTATCTTTTTTGGGATTAAAAAATTGTGGGCTTGCTCTCTTTAAAGGTCTGTTACCAATCTTATCCTGCATTTAATGCTACAGTTTTATTAATCTCTTTTGTTAACTCTTTTACTTAATCTGTTCTTTGGTTTAATTTGAATGACTGACTGGTAGTTGAATTTGGTAATCTTATAAGAGTCCCAGATTGTAGAGAAGATTGAATATTGAATATATAATGGTATCTAATGTCTGTAAAAAGCAGATTTTCAGATCAAGATTAGGTGCAAAAAGCAACTAATGAACTGTCATGATATTTAATTATAGAAAAAAGATATGTCGTTATATTTCTTGCCATATCTGGATAGTATGTAGGTAAAAATTTGATTCACAGTATTTCTCTAAAATATCCCTCATAAATGTGATCACATTATATTGGTGTAACTGAAATTTTCTCTTTGTTTTTTATTGGTTGGTAGGATATGAATGGTGACAATGGGGCTACAGAGCATAGTTCTTTGGGTTTTGATCTGTGTTGTTGTAATATCAGCTGATGCTGCTGATATCAACAGTTTGAATATATGGCCAATGCCAAAGTCTGTGAGTTATGGCCTTGGATCTCTGTACCTAAGCAATGATTTTGATCTTAAAACCGAAGGGAGCAAGTTTAATGATGCTTCTGGGATTCTTAAGGATGCATTTTTTAGGACAATTGATGTCCTCCGAGGTGATCATGTAATCGAAGCCAATACTTCTAATTTCGATCCCTCTTTGTTGCTGAGAGGAATGCATGTTGTCGTTTCTTCGCCGTCTGATGAGGTACTTCTTATTAAGAACTATTAAATTTCCATTAAACTGGAAAGCTCTTGTTTTTTCTTAAAATTCCTATTCCCACCCCTACTCCTATGAATTTCATATTTGAGGCTGATATATCAGAGATTGCTCTATGCTTTGTTTTGTGATGTGATTTGCATGTGTACTTGTAATTTTTATCGTTAGTTCGGCTGATAACCAGAAAAATACTTGTCTATGATGCTAATACAATCATATGGAAGATGTAAAAGTAAAAATTGGTCATCAGATGTTGATGAAGCGATTTCTTAATTTTTGTTGCACATTATGGGCTTATAAGTTTCTGTTGTTTCTCGAATTTACTGTTATATCTTGGTCGGTTTTAATGTTTTGATCAGTTTTACAAGTTTGATGCATCAGATATTCACATGCCATATGACTAGTAATCTTCGCACGTCTATATAATATACAGTTTCAATCAAATCTGCTTACTAACGTTAGGTGGTGTTTGATGCAGTTACAACATGGCATCGACGAATCATACAAGCTATATATCCCTGCACAGGGAAATCCACTTTATGCACATATTGAGGTGTGAGCCACAAACTTTCATACTTAGACAGAGCTCCACATTGGTTTTCATGCTTGAGAAATCGTGCTCAAAGATGTTATTTTTCTTGTCTATTATTGTTATTGGTCTCAGTCTTTGGCTAGTCAAAAATATTTGGTGAATACTCATGTTAGGAGTTGATAGCCTACAAATACGAATTTGTCCCAATTCTTATGGTCTGCATTTTTTTTGCGTGTACTGCCCTGCGACTTAATTTCCTTAGTGATTTACTTTCATGCAGGCACAAACTGTTTATGGAGCTCTACATGGGCTGCAGGTTCAGCTTTTTCTAAAATTGGAGTTTATGAAACGTTAATAAGTGACTGACGGGTTTGCTTCTCTATCTGACAGACATTTAGCCAAATATGCTATTTTAACTTCACATCAAGAGGAATAATGCTCAATCAGGTTCCATGGACCGTTGTTGATCAACCAAGGTTCTCGTATCGAGGACTTTTAATTGGTGAGAGCTTAAATGATCTTCTGAAAACACAAAATGTTAAGCTTTAGCTTTCTCAAATTCTTTTTCATTGGACACATCACTTAAACTAGTGTCCATATAACGGATTCACGGTATCTCAGTAACAATCTTGATGTTTACATTTGTGTGCCTTCGTGCTTGTATGTCATGCAGATACGTCCAGGCATTATCAGACTTTGCCAATGATAAAGAAGGTCATTGATTCGATGGCCTATGCCAAGTTGGTATGCATCACAAATCAAGAACTATCTAGAGCAGCCCTTTCTCTATTGTTCTGTTTTTATTTCTGGTCATTGGAATCTGTCACATCTGTATCTGTTTCTTTCTGCATCAAAAGATTTATTTTGGTGTATTTAGGATTCATAATAACTCAGCCTGAATGTTTTAATATGTCAACCTGCCTAATTTTGTGAGGAAAAAAGAAAATATCATATAGAATTAAAACCAATTGACTTTATGACCAAGCTCTCTTTTTCAGAAGCTTTTTTTTTTCTTTCTGCTTCCATGAGTATGAAATCTTGAAGACAAAATTTGCAACTTTTGATCATGACTCCATCTTCTTGTAGAATGTGTTGCATTGGCACATTGTGGATACTCAGTCTTTCCCTCTTGAGATACCCTCGTATCCAAAGCTGTGGAATGGCGCATATTCCGTTCCAGAGCGGTATACATTTACTGATGCCACAGAGATTGTCAGGCAAGTAGCTAAGTCTTCCTCTGTTCTTTTCTATCCTGACTTTCCAAATATACGTGCCTTGAGTTTTTAATGTTTCATTCTTAATCATTTCAGTTATGCTAAAAAGCGAGGAATCAATGTCTTAGCAGAAATTGATGTTCCAGGACATGCTCTATCCTGGTACCATGTCCTATTCCAAACTTTGACATTGAGAATCTTCTTACATTATGTCAATGTTAAAATCCTTAAACTAACAGTATTAGTTTTCCAGGGGAGTAGGCTATCCTTCTCTGTGGCCTTCGGCTAACTGTAAGGAACCACTTGATGTTAGCAGTGAATTTACATTCCAGTTGATAGACGGCATTCTTTCAGGTAACATTTTCTACTTTATGACAGGACTTTCTCATCTCTTATTTTGTTGGGAAGCCTCACTCAATAATAAATTGTGTGTTGCCAAATTCTTGATTTTCAGATTTCAGTAAGATCTTCAAATATAAATTCGTTCACCTGGGAGGAGACGAAGTGAATACTAGTAAGTAGATAAAAACTGAATTAATGCTTCAGCTTATTATACCATAATTTGGATATTAGTACTCGATAATAATGTTCGATTGACATGCTCAAGTGAAATTCACCTGCAGGTTGCTGGCAGTTGACTCCCCGCATTCGCAATTGGTACGCGTTTAAATTTACCTAGTACGGACTTCTGGGATCTTTTTTCTGTCAACTTCACAAATTACATTAAGTTCCCAGATAAGTATGATCAGTTTCCTGGAAATACACTAAGGTTTACGTGGTTCACAGGTTACATAAAAATGGCATGAATGGCTCTGAGGCTTATCAGTACTTTGTGCTACGAGCGCAGAAAATAGCTTTATCCCACGGTTATGAAATCATAAACTGGTACTAGAACCTTAAATGAATGACCCTGATTACTACATTGCAACTTGCAAGTCATTCATACTAATCCCCATTAACCGGTATATTGCAGGGAAGAGACATTCAACAATTTTGGTAATAAATTGAGTCCGCAAACAATTGTCCATAATTGGTAAGACATTGTAAAGCTGCAACTCTGCATTGGTAACAATTATACATCCATATATATATTCACAATACATACAAACACGATCATTATTGATGGTTGTAATGCCTTTGCAGGCTTGGCAGCGGTGTCGCCAAAAAGGTCGTTGAATCTGGATTACGTTGCATAGTTAGCAACCAAGACAAGTGGTACTTGGACCATTTAGATGCACTTTGGCAAGATTTTTACTCAAATGAGCCTCTTACAAATATAACAGATCCTAAGCAACAGGCTTTAGTCCTTGGAGGTGAGGTGTGCGCGTGGGGTGAACATATTGATGGTTCCGACATTGAGCAAACCATATGGCCACGTGCTGCAGCAGCCGCAGGTAAATTCTGGTGGATTGTTTCACGTGTCTTGAGAAATAATTCGAGGTGCTAAATATAAACGAGTTCCCTTAATGCGTTTTTTTTTTCTTCTTAATTTTGTACGATGCAGAGAGGCTTTGGACACAATACGACAACTTAGTGAAGGATCCGGAGCAAGCACGTAGTCGATTATCGTATTTTAGGTGTCTGTTGAATCAAAGGGGAGTAGCTGCAGCTCCTCTGGATGGTGGAGGTAGGGCGGCACCAGAAGAGCCTGGCTCTTGTTACATGCAATAATAGTACACAAGTACATTGAGATATCATCCTTATAATTTATTTACAGCATCTAATAATTCTATAACTGTAAATGAAATTTTTAGTGATGTTCACAATAAATTTATCCTTTTTTGCTGTTTGAAAGGGTGAAAATAAGTTAAATATCTAAGATCTAGTAAGATATAGTCGAGAAAAGATTATAACAGCGCAGTTTAATCTACTTAGATCTTTATAAGTAGTACATTACAGATAGCTAAATTGATAATCTCCATGTATGCCATCTTACACTAACATCAACTCCTCTTGATCCCTAAAATGTTAGGCATTGTTTTACTCACATTGAAATAGCTAAACTACATGTTTAACGTCATAAGGAGCTGATCGCAAAAGTCTGAAACTAAAAGATAGTTATCATGTTTGCATGGCATTCAAATTTTTTCCAAGTAAAACACACACCGAGATGTTCTACATTGCATTTTGTATTACATTCCTGACTGATGTTCCGTAGCTATTCACTTCTGACTGACATTCTGTAGCTATTCACGATACATCTCAACTGTAATGCAATGCACCCCTCATATATCGTAAATGGAGTTTCTGTTGTGAACCAGCCAGCGCCGTCTATAAACAACTTTGATAAACTTAAAAAATCGAGGCTAAAATTTGCAACTTTTACACATGGAAAATTACATGATTTCCCGTTGAAAAAAATGACAGACTCAGGATTTGGAACAAGCAAAGCAGCTTTTCAACGAAGAGTAACGGGAGGAACGCTGCTGCAACTTTTCAGGCTCCTGTTTAAGGCTATTAAGAGGGAAATGCCGATAGAAAGCTTGTACCGCTCCCGTAACTCCATCCTCGTTCTCCATTGCTTTCGCCAACTCCACTGCTCGTTCTTTAACCTGTATTCAACAACATATGGTACTTTTGTTGAAACTAAAAGAGCGAGAAACACCAGAATGAAACATTTTTTCTTCATTCGAACATTACTATGTGAAATAACTCCTTGCGATTCCCAGAGTTTTTTTAAAATTACACCTGAATTCACCTGGATGCATTTACCACCACAAAATGACTGGAATGTCCTCAAAACTTCCATAAAATAAAAGCAGAAGACTTCAAACACCTGGTATTCTTTCCGAGGCTTGTTACAAAACCTCAATGTAAACAAACTATCAAAAGAATACTCTAACGTGTCATAGCAACCTATGACCATAACCAGAACTGGTCAGAGTCATGTAACAATCACGGACTGCTACTAGCCCTACAAAGACTAAGTTTGCGGTGGGTCCATGACTTATATTTTATATTTTCTTGGCTAGCTCTTTCTTAAAATCTCAGTCGGACAGTACCTCAGTGCAGTTAGATCATATTTGATAGATTTGCTTGAAAAATAAATCAAGCTCTTCAAACGAAAGTGAAAATTCTCAGTACCTCCGGATTTAGCATAAACTTAATGGCAGCAACCAATTTGTCGAAGGAAAATTCCTCAACAGAGATGGGGGCAGGACCAACTCCCCTAGCATGCACCCGTTCTCCCCAAAATGGTTGGTCTCCAAAGAACGGTACTACTGTGGTTGGGCACTACAAAGCAGAAGAGGAAAACAATTTGAGAAAAAAATGGAAAAGACTACCATTGAACTGATTAAGAGAATTGGATACTACCGCAGCCTTAAGACCCGCAGCAGTAGTTCCAGCACCACCATGATGCACCTGGTAAATGTGCCATAAGTTGCACAATCAGATCTCTTTTAGTTAAAAATCAACGTTCAGCACCCGTAGATTTCATAAAATTCCAGAAATGTAGGAACTTAAACTGAAGAAAAAACAGAAATTACCGCGACAATCAAATACTAAGCATATAAGTGATTTACCACAGCAGCACACCGAGTGAACAACCAATCATGGGGGCAGTTATCCAGTAAGTAGATTGAGTCTTTTGGCTCCTTCACTGAAAACACCATGAATTAAATGGCTGCTTAACTTTTGGTATGAAAATAAACACTGGCTTCCTGGTGTAATGGTAACAAGAAGGTACGTACAGTTTCCCAAGCCACCCCAGCCTTTGTTAATGATGCCACGTTGTTTTGTAATTTCAAGAGCTCGAACAATTATCTCAGTCATCTTTTCAGGCTCTTCAACAGGCTGTAAAAACAAGAAATGATGATTGAATATTAGTTTTTTTCCAGTTTATGAAATTCAACTGTACACTTATAGAACCACCTTAGCATGATAGAAGAAAGTGCAGGAGGGGTGTTGAGGGGTTGCAAACAAAATCGAAGGAGAAAAAAACAAAACCAGAACAGGTCATTGGTGCAATGCAGAATGCTGAGTGTGATTGCGGACTAGACAAGCAAAAACTCGGTAATAAGACATCTGTAGAAACAAGTATCAGGTTACACGAAGAACTATAAAAGCTACTAAATCCTATGTCGATGACTTGTACGAAAGGCCGTTGATATGGTCGTGTAACTTTAGCAATAGACTCACAATCTGTAAGAAGTTGACCATTGTAACTTTTAAATATAGTTTACCTAACTATACATACTTTCTCAGCATATAGTGAAAATGTGAAATCCAATGCCCTCTCCAGTGCAAGAAACCGCATTTGACATTGTGTTTTCTCACTTAGTGGCTCATCAAGGACATTAAATATGATACTTGTCCAACCTCGGAATTTACACTTTCTCAATAATGTTCTCTCTGTATCCGAGTAATGCCATTATATCAAGAAACTAAACAGAAATACCAATGTTTGAGAATAAGAGGTTCTTCAAATGAATGCAGTTCACAAAACTGTATGTCAAAAGTTAAAAAGATACAAATCGACATGCCATGGTAGCAGCAGCTTTATATGATTATAAATGACCAAAATAACTTACTATATAAGATACAAAAAAAAAAGAACAGTATAATAATATGATACTTACAAGGCTTCCAAATCCAATGTAGATAGGCGCTTTACCATCTTCAAGCCACTTCACAAGTGAATCTGGTGGTGTATAGTTCGAAGCCAGGTCCAGGAAACAAAAGCCCACAACATCAATATTTGATCCCCAATCTGTGACCTCAGAACATTCAGTACATTTAATAAACCGTTAAATGTATCAGTAGCTTTCATTATGGCATCTTCCAGACCATCAAGTGTACAATAACGAAAGCACTAACTATGGGGTAAAAGTTTATTGACTTACTTCTTAAACTTAGTGGAGATCAATTTATATTTCTAGACAGGCCATTACAGTGATGGGCATATGAATTGAGGCGACATTCTTCTTCTAAAATGATGAAACTTAAGATAAACCATTTTATTTACTTCTCTTTTTTGGTGCACAAGGACGAAAAGCTCCCTGGTTTGCATGAAAGTTACAGTCACAGAAAATGAAGCTTTTCAGCGCCAAACTTACTAAAGAACATAGACCTGAAGGTGCATTCATTAAGTAAGCTAGTAATTTATCTCCAGTCATAAGCCGAATGCAGAATCTGTTATGCCCCTAGTTCCAACCATGAAGATGCTCAACTTAGATAGTGCAAATGATAAATTTGAAAGACGTCTCGTGTATGATGTGATGAAATGCGAAACCAAAGAAGGCCCTCTTTTGGTTCATCCATGCAAATATTATACTGGTCGAAAGGATTTTTGAACTCTTCAATACAAAAAGTTCCCTGCATTTTGTAGGTGGGTGTAATTCCATTTTCCTCTGTGCGGTTACCCTGGCGAATAAACTTTTGTTTCACTACATATTCTTCACTGAAAGTTGGCTTGCTCAATGCGAAGAATGAATATTCCAAACCCAATATTTCTACATTATAGCAAAAGATTCAGGCTGTCTTTGTTAAACACATGCCTACACCTCAAGCAAACAGAGCTAAACAGAAGACTATGAGCATTAGGTTCTCCATATTTAAGACAATGAAAAACCAAGAGTAACAGGTAGGCAAAAGAAACCGCTACTACAACTGAAACAACCATGGTACAGAAGTCACATGGTGCAAGACATTCTTAGAGCGGGGTAACCGAAATATGGCGATGTATCAGAAATGTTGGCGTAATATATTTTTCGTACATTGACTGATACCCGGAGAACATTGAGGAACACAAGTTCCGGTCCTACAATTTCAAAACTCAAACAAATATCTTGAGATGTAACTTAGTTTGACAACATCATCCACCTTCTGTAGAAGGCTACCAAAGGCTACCAAACATGGAGCAGGCTCGATGCTCTAAATTTAAGTTGTACCCTGAAAACTCTAGCATTTAAATGGTAGGAACAGAGAAGACCAACCTTTTGGCTTAGGGACAAGGTGGGGACTCCATATGTATGCATGAGGAACATGTGGAGGAGCACTGTATGAACCACTTAAATAAGTCACAGGCCTTAGCCTTAGTTTTTTCTTCCTGAACTCGTTTATCATATCACGTATTCCCAACCAGATCAAAGCATCAACTATTTGATAGGACAACTGCAAGAAAGTAGCCAACTTTTAGAATATTGAATGGATTATAAGAATTTACAAAAGATAATACCAATGGGACAAATGTGCACTCACTCTATATCCAACTTGCTGTTTAACACGAGAAAGTGGGTGTGGGAATTCACTGGTGGGACTGCAGGAAAATATGGTGGGGAAACAGTTAATAGAAGACAACACAAAGGCAGCGTAAGAGGACTATACTTGATATAGAATTAACCCGCTTCATAACAGTAATTGAGATTTTCTCAGATTCTATGCAGCTAAAATTAACTAGAATGAGAAAGATTAGATGGACAAACATGACAGCAAGGTTAACTCACGTCCATGGCATTGTGAAAACTATGTGTACCGGCACTTTCAATGCCTCCGCAACATGCGTATGTCCTGAAGGTGTACATCTTCAAAATTAGAGACCAAACATTTCATAAAATTACGATATCTAAAAGACAATTCACTGTATATATTGGCACATCTAAGATAGCGAATCAACCTGTTTAAAAAAAAAAAAAAAAAAACAGACTAGACTTTTGTTAAATACTTCTTCGGTTCCTCTCTTAAGACACTTGATCAAGTATCTGTACAAAATTATCCATATGAAACAATTATCCTTTTGCTCTACAAATTTTCTACAATTACTTTATTATTAATTGACTGGAAACTCATCGTTGTAATAACTCAAAACCCCAGCCACTCCAGAATTCCCACCATCTAAAATTTAGTAATACAAGAACAAAAGAAAGTGTTCAAAATGTCCTACGTCAATAAAATATTTCAGACCAAGTTAACAAGTTAAAAGCATTCTTTAGAAAAACAAAGAAAAATGTATTAGAAGGACCACATATCTTACCATATGCAGGAGGGTTGGCAATTATTGCATCTACCTTAAACGGGATTTTTGTGTCGGGATCTGGATCTTGACATGCAGGAAGTAAGGAGAATATGATATCCTTTATTTGGTTTCTTTGAATCTGTATTTCAGAAGGTCCAGATGGCAAGAAGCCTTTATTCTTCACCATATCTGCAAGAAAAGCACCCTGAGCGATAATTGCACACTATACAATTGATGGGTGGTTCGTTCTAGAGTTGAAAATGCATATAACAGAAAATAGGAACAACTAAACTGATTCATTAACCTAAAGTAGTAATTTCATGACCTTAGCAGTTAACTAAACCAGTACTGGCGTCAAACAAGTGACCAAGATTTAAAAGGGCTTCTCTACAATTTGAAGGATTCCGTAAAAATGCTTTCTGCATGCAAGGCTTTTACAGCAAGAAGGTTGAGGAAAAGATGCAGTCCGAATGACAGTGGTTCTACACATTCTCCGGATATGAAGCTAGGAGATCATTTGGCCCAAATACTCCAAGTCACTTGACGAGTTTCAAGTTTTGCCGGAGGCTCAAACATGCAATATGTTTTAACAGTAAACAAGATATATTGGAGCAGATTCCACAGAAATAAGGACAGGGCATATTTGCAGTTACCCCCTCCCCCACCACCACCACCCTGAAAACTATGCTTCCTATTTTTAACACCAAAAGTATAAGTATGCCAAAGTTCATCTCAGTTAAGTCGCTTGATTCTAGCTAATCCATTAGACACTTGACACACAAGCCATGTAAGAAAAGGTTCATATTTCATTAGCTATCCCTCCAATCATAAGACTAAATGTCAGCATAACCTTTTCTTGAAACAAAAATACTTCCTCAAGTTCCCAAAACATATCTTGTGATGGACTAACATTTTCAACAGAATATAAGAGGCAGTCTTAGAAATTCATAGTTGGACATAAACAAAAACGTGGAAGAAAAAAAAAAATTGGCAGAAGTAAGAGCAAGACTCACAAGCAGCTAGAACTTTAGGGTCTCCACCGAGGGGGAAGAATTCCAGCCCTGCAGACAACACAAAATCTTTGAAATTTGCATGAGTGGCTAATCTCACCCTGTGTCCATCTGTCTGCCATAAAGATTTCAAGCATAAGATGAAAGTTTATACACTAGTTAAAATTCCTAAAATATGTCACAGAAATTATAAATGATATCTATTAGCATTTAGGGGCCCCCGTATTCCCCACCATTAAAGTCCTTATTAGAGTGGGGGGGGGGGGGGGGTTATGAATATATAGAAGCTCAAGTTCGTTCACAAGCGACGTGGGATACAATTCAACACGCTCCCTCACGTATAGGCCCGAATGAGAGCCATATTATACGGCATCGGTTAGATAGTGCGCAAGCCCACATCTTGAGTTGGGTGGTAGGCTCTGATCCCAATCGATGTAGGATATAATTCAACAATATTATATACATCAAAGCATCCTATTCTTACCTGTAAGCGTTTTCCAATGGCGACAAATGGCTGTACATCTCCTCGTGTCCCAACTATTAGCATCACAATCTGAAGCGGGGGAAACACGGCATCTTCAGCGACAGCTGCTTCTTCATTTATGACTCCATCATACACAACTCCCGTACCAAAATCAAGGTTCTCTGGTTTTATGTCCCCTGGAACCTCAAATTGTACAGTTCCATCATCTTGAACGGCGGCAAATCGACTCAACCATTTAAGCTGTCAGAAAATATACTCAACATAATTAAGAAACCTTGTAACGCTGCAGCTCAGGTTTTCTGAAACTTTATGTAGAAAAACGAAAAATTATGCAGTATCTATAAAACCTTTTATCTTTACTGGATGATAAGAGGGTATCTTTAGCCTTCAGTAAAGTAGACTTAATACAAAACAGCAGGCAGGGAGGTACCACAGATAAAGGGTCCCAAAAAGATATGACAGACAGCCAGAACGAATTGCATGTCGTCTTTTCTTAAAAAAAAAAAAAACTAATGACTTAACAATATATATTCGTAGGCTGTCAAATCACAAGAAAAGTTCCTTGTATGCTCATTATCATATATTGATCATCATGGGTTAAAAATTAATATTTACAGGATAGTTAGCATAAGCAAACTTGCAAGTGAAGAAAATACAGAAGAAATTAAACAATGGAGATTCGAAGGGCAGAAACCAAAAAAAGAAACATCAGAATGTGCTGACCTTCTTTTTCAAAGGGATTTTTTCATCCAAGAACTTTCTTGCCAGCATACGCGGAGAGTGAATTGTGTTGTTTCTTGCAATCCTAGTGGCCTGACTGAAGTTAGGTTCTGAATGGTCTTCTGCCTTCTTCGTGCACACAATCTTTGGCACGGGTAGATTTCTGCTAACAGACCCTAAAGAATGCAGTTAGACTTCATAGTAAAATTGTCAAGAAAAGGTCTTACTTTTGGTGTTACAATGACTAATTGCAGGAAAGAAAGGCACCAGAAAGATATAATGCACCAAAAATGGCGCAGTTTTCAAGGCCTCAATTGCTGAAATCTTTTGCAGTTACATGGTTCAGGTGAATCATAAGGAAATCACTTGATGATGCAGAGTGTTTTGGCGTTTGAATAGCTGTTATCACCATATCTCCGATGCAGCAACTATTAGTAGATTTTGTCAATCAGATCAATACTTACCTTTTATATAGCTATGTAAATATAGATGATATATTCATATCTTTGTAATTATAGTAGTTATCTTTAGGTTAGGGATTCTTTGATTATCTTTCCTTGTATATGTATAATTGCTACTCTATTTAATAGAGAACAGAATAAAGAAGAAGACACTCTTGCCAATTGAATTCTGGTCTTGACATGGTATCGAGCCACATCAGAAAACTCTAAAAAAAAATTCTTAGTTCTTCATCAGGCAGTGCAAAGCTGTTCTTGTTCTCGTTTCTAGAGTTTAGGCTCCCTTGTTCTCTTGCGTCACCCACCGTTCTTGAATTTTTTTTGTTTCCGCTTCTGGACCAGCAACCCCCTTGTTTGCCATGGAGAAGTTTGACAATTTTTGTGTTCGATTCACGGGAAAGAATTACACAGCCTGGGCCTTTCAATTCGAGACTTTCCTTAAAGGCAAGGATCTGTGGAATCATGTTGACAAACTGAAGGAAGTGGTCCATAAGACCCATACACTTAAATAGCTGGAAAAGCCATGTGGTCCATAACCAATAGCTATATATCTTCATATATCTGGTTATCCTAAGACTGAAACAACATACCGACGTCAAAGAACAGGTGTCTATCTTTACGTTTCCGACACGACTGCTAAAAGCTACGAATGGGATGAACCATGTAGGGTTTTAGTGCCTGGCAGAGCAAATATCCATTCTTTGACGAGAAGAAAATCATCTTACTCGGTAGCGGTCTCCCTCGTGATTATAGTGATTAAAGGGAATTAGGCACACAACAAGATCTTAACTCTTAAGTACCTAGCCATTTGGTTTTCAGAAAAAAACATCTAGTATAGTCACAACGTTTTGGGCTTATTAACTTATCTTTGTCGTATGTGTCAGCAAATACAGAATACTAATACTACCATTAAAAACATTCCTTCATTGCTTCAAGATTTGGGGTTGTAACCTTTTAACATCTATTCTAACCTAAGCAGGACTATGCCGCCACTTCGTCCCTATGGAGCCTTTACTGTTGAAGTACTTCAACCTTAGAATGGTGAACTCCTTGATCTTCTGAGTTATCTCAAGCTCTATGTTTTTCCTTCGAAGATCCATCACGAATACTCATTATATCTAAATCGAAGACCGCTATTTAGTCGATAGATTGGTCACTTTGTCATAGTATCAACTCTCACAATCAATGCTAAAGATTTGACCACCAGCTTCATTATAAGAACAGAATGCTTTGGTAACAAACAAAAGACTAAACTCTGTTACCACATAATCAAGACTGAATGGGAGAATTTTCAGTATCTTATACAATGATTTTGCCATAACTTAACTCTGTATCCAAGTTATTTCCTAAATTCTCCAGAATCTATTTTCCTTTGAAATTACATAATACCAGACCCACAAGAATTGAAAGTAGAAAAAAAATACCTGTGGCACTGGAACTAGCCTCTGTCTGTGAATTCCCATTAATACCCTCAGCACTAATACTACCACCTTTCCCTTCTCCATTTTGATCTCCCACAATTTCCACCTCAAAATCAACAGGAACCTCCTCCATGGAAAAAAAAAAAAAAAAAAAAAAGAACTTGCAAGAATTCTTTTCACTTGTTCATCACCCTCAAGAAATCAAAATTATATTGGAATGTGTGCCATGCATGTAAATGCGCTGTCCTGTACAAAAAGTGGGGTATGTAAGAAGGTTTTGGTCTTTTACTTTTTTCAATCAAGAATTATAAAATTGCAAAAAGGCGAGAAGAAGGGACCAGTTTCATTGTGATTCCATTTCTTTATTCTCTTTCTTTGTGTTGAGTGGAAATGGTGGAGTGCGAAAGACACGTTAGAGAGGAAATCCATGTCGTTAGGACACCTGCCCTTACCACCTCCTTCCTATTCACGTGTAAGTTGTAACTAGCTAGCACGTCTTTCGTTTTTGTCTTTCTCTTCCCTTTTTTTTTCTTTTTTTTTTCCTGTTATTTGTGTAGGTTGATTATGGTTGTAACTTTAGGACAAAACTGGTTAGTTTAGGTGGTGATTGCAAAATATTATCGAAAGTCAGAAGTTCGTAATTAAAAGTTTAAGTTTTGAGATCGGCTTTAAGCCATAAGCTAAGAGTGTGTGAAAAAACTAGCTAAAAGTTGGTCAAACAAAAAGTGATTTTGATGGTTTTTTGATGAAATAATTGCAATAACTTTAACATAACGTGTTACCATAAATCTAATACAAGTAACAGTTTACTCAAATCATATTAATAGATTGATATTTTAGAATTTGCAACAATATAACGTAATATTTAATCGCATAAAAAGTTTCAGCTTTAATAGTCAAACTTTTATGAACAAATACAAGAAAAGATTCACGAGAGAAACAACTCAAGCATATGATAAAAAGAAATTTAAATATGATAAAAAGTAAGATCTTGTGTGTAAAAAGGAAGGCTCGAATTGTATTTCTTAACTATTGTTAGAAATATGAAGATTATTGGATGATAAAAGATAAATGGTATAACTATACATATATATTTCAATTAATTTAATAATTAGACTAGAAGAATATTCATATCAGCTTCAAGATTTTGGGAGTTTTTAGTTTAAAAAGGGTTTTGAAACCATAGAAGTTGTATTTGCAAACAACCTAAATTGCTTAATTTAAGTTAAAAGTTGGTTTTGACTTTTTTAAGTGTTTGCAAACACCACAAGGGGTGTACAAAAACCCGCTCACCCGCCCGACCTGTCCGCGCTCACCCGCGCCCGCCATAATTTTATTTTTTTATACATGTAGGTGGGTCGGATTTTTGTCAACCCGCTCAATGTCGGTCGGGTGGTGGGTTTACCTTGTCACTCGCCCGCCACCCGCACATTTGTTTATTATTAGAATTATAAGTTGCCTATCAAACTTGCCTTACAACAGGAAAAAAAATTATTTAGTTTGAATTGTTATTTCTCGTTTTTTTGAGAGATGTAAACTACTAAGAATATATTTACTTTATGTTAATGAGAGTGTTATTTTATAATTTATGCCTAATATACCAATTATTTTCTTTTTATTCTTCAATTGCTAATGTAATTTTTTTACTATATATATATAAAGAAGTTATAATATTATAAAGAAGTTAGTAAATCGATGTGTAGTATTATAAATAGAGAAGTCATAATATATGTATTTCTCATGAAATTGGTTATGTGTATGTGATTGTGTTATAGCCCGCCACCCAACCCGACCAACCCGCCTAACCCACCACCCATATGATTTCGAGATTAACATAACCCGCATTGGTGAAGAAATTGGTAACCCCCATAAGTGGGTATGGTGTATTTTTGTGTTGCAACCCGCAAATATACGCCCGCGTACACCCCTAAACACCACCTTAGCCCAACCAAACTAATTCTAACTTAGTTTATTAACTCATTATTGCTCTTGTAACCCCCCCCCCCCCCCCCCCCAAACAAAAAGATCCAAACGCAATCTCAAATTTTTAAAAGAGTGTTATCACTGTTTTTTCTCATTGAGCACCATATTGTCGATAGTGTCGATAGTAACGGGTGTAATTCAAAAACTTAACATAAATTAAAGTCGATATTTGTCCCGCTTGATGTTTACAGTTTTATTGGAATCGTTTCTCAATATGCAACGGCTAACTCTTAATATAGTAGCACTACAAATATTAAGGACGACGTATCAAAATAATGCTTTGAACTTTCATAACAAAACAGACGACAAGAAGAGAATGTATTGAGTGAGCGATTTTGAACAAAAATGTGTGTGTGTGTGTGTGTGTTGGGGGGGTTGTCGATTTATGAATTTCAAAAGTTGCCTTCAATGCTGACTAGACAGACACGATTGTTCCACGTCACACAATTTTCCACCAGATTTTGCACCATTTCGGACTGACTTGTGACAATTCGAGTCCAACGTGATTGTTCGTTGCTGGTTGGGTGAGTAGGTGAAGATGGGGAAGAAGAAAACTCTCAAAAAAATCATGCACAAATACTTTATTTTATCTCTTTTGTTTATCTCCCAACATTTCTCTCATAGGGAATCCAGTTGCCTACACAAAACTAGGCTATAATTCACAAGGCAATATTAGAGTATACAAGGAGTTAGACTTTCAGTTTGGGCCAACCCAAAATAAACCAATGTATCTACCCAACTTGAATTCATGTATGATAGATATTACGTATCAATAAATGGAAGAAAAAAAAATGTATTTAGTTCGACGTCAAGTCTTGAATCATTAAATCCATTACTTCTATATTTTGACATTGAAGTTCTTAATGTGGTAGAATAATCAATACATGAAAACTATAACACAATATGTCTAGGTGTGAAAAATCAAAAACTTAAGACTAATTTGATCATAATTTTCCTTGATCAATTAATTGTAATAAGCAGCGGTTTGTGCATAACCTATAAGTAATAAGTGATATTTTCAAAGCAGTTGCTACAACAAATTAAGGGTGGACATTTGAAATGGGTATCGACTCCCGCTCCCGTCCCAACTTCGTTTGGGTAATTTCCGTTTAGAGTGGATAAATTAGGAGTGGATACCCCCAACGCGGGTACCCGGAGTTTAATTTGGGAGACAATAATGGGAACGGGTAGTATCAAGCAATTTCTCGCCTTCATATGTGTTTTTTGAATGTATTTCTAGATTGAGCATTTTCTTTGAAAGCGAGTCTAAGAATAGGTCTTTGATTTGAAACCATTAAAACTTATATGCAAAAAGATATTGTAGAGAAGGAAAACACGTGCCTTCATGGGCTATCCGATGGGACGTAGACAAGTTAGATTTCTGTTGATGAACCTTATACGACTTGCCAATCACCTATACGGTTACACTTTTCAAGCTAGTGATGTTAGAAGATGAGTGCTTGAATTTTGTAGCTATGCACCAATGATGCCGATTGCTTTGTTTGACAACTTTTACTGCGGAATATCATGATTTCATAAGTTTGAAATATGAACTTTTACTCATTATGAAATATGAAGTTCTTACGTCTTTTTTCTTTCTAATTTGTTTTAATTACTTTTTGACTTCCCAATTGTTTCAATTATTCAAACGTATATGTATTGACATCAACATGATATATTTTATTATTTCATGCATAACATTTTTTTATGCACATTAAATCTTTATCGAGCCTACCATTTCTAAAGTATACACTGAACTTTTAGATACATGAAAGCGGTAAAAGAGATATTATGTTCAAATGCTTCTTCTCGTTTATGCAATTGAATATTTGTTTACATTGAAATGGCTTTTTGTTGTTTGTGGAAATAAAAGTTATGGAGATTCCGATAAGGGAAGGACGAGCACAATGATGAGGAAAAAATGAGAAGATCAATGCCCTTGTTATTTTAACCACGGTCAATGAGGTTGTATGTTGGCATTGCTCATGACACTCGTCAATCACTTGCAGGATTAAACTTTTCCAAGTGAGGGATGTCATAAGACGAGTGGTTGAAACACGTAGCTATGCATAGTGATGCCTGACTGTTTTCTTCTTACGTCCTTGTCTTTTTCTTAATTCATTTCAATTTTTGTTTTCATTTTTCAAATATATCAATTATTCAAACATATATATTTGACATTGGAATTATAAGAGAAATAAAAGAAATAATGTTTGAGTGAAAGGAGTACTTATACTAAAGTACAAGGGTAATAAAGTACAACACTAAATAAATATAATAAATACAATAATTAAACTAAAGACTAATATAACAATCTAATATCATCTAATACGCCCCCTCAAAATAGACTTTTCCTCAGTAACGGAGATTTTGCCACGAAGAAGCTCAAACCGAGAATGATGAAGGGGCTTAGCGTCATCCAACTGGTCAAGGGTGTTATCAACTACGTCAACCAACTGGTCACAACACATTACATCTTATTATTTGGATGCGAGTGAATATATAGGACATGATAAATGAGCTCCCACTATTTTAAAAGTATTTGATTAAATTTTAGAGACTCAAAAGCGATAAAATTAATATTTTGTTCAAATGCTTATATTCGCTTATGCAACTGAATCTTTGTTTATAATGAAATGACATTTTCTTTGTTGTTGGAAAAAGTTTGAATGTAACACAAATTTAAGCGTTGATCACACGAAAAGCCAAGAGTTGCAGCTTACTAAGTGCCTTGATGCATCAAGTAATCAGCGTGACTCTAAAGCCAATGGGATATTAGAGAAACAAAATTAGTGAGAGAAAGACACAAAATATTGTTGAAAGTTATGCAAGTTAGCTGAAAAGTTTTTCCTTAATGTTGAAACACTGAAAGCTATGGAGTATTTATACAAGTATTGAGCTCAATAAACGGCCCAAATCAATCTAATCTAACGATTATAATAAAAGCTTCTTCCTCTTACATTAAAATAAGTTGGCCACTCCTAGCCAAGTTCTAGAAAATGCTAACATTATTATATACAAGAAAAAGTCTAGACGCGATCTTTTACATGACGAAGTCTAAGTATTGGAAAAATTGCAGAGCAGCCTCATAATTCCGGTTGTTAGATAGGCCAGCCCCTGTGCACAACACTAGTGAGTGTGGTGCGCGGTGTTGGTCGATTTGCAAGATAAAAATCACATATCGAAATAATAGGCTAGTTTGTAGACAAAGTCACTTTATGGCAACTATATTTGTCTTTTTATTTTTCAAAAAAAGTTATACAAAGAAATTTTTCAAAGTCTACTTTCTGGATCAATATTTATGATTTTATACTAATCGGTCATATGTTGCGCGCACACACACATATGTACATATATATAACGTCATAACTGATATTCATTATGGTTTGGTAACGCAATGTTATTTGTTGTAGTTTACATCGTATAATTACGGTATATATGAATAAAAACGAAAATTATGAAAATATTATAATTATTCAATGAAAGTATTAGAATCACACACACACACACACACACACACACACATATATATATATATATATATATATATATATATATATATACTAGGACGATGGCCCGTGCTACGCATGGGCAACCTCTATTTTTTAATGTCTTTTTCTTGTACTAATACTTAAAAGTAAATCAAAAGTAAATTTACATTTTTTAACAACAAATATAAATTTACACTAAACGAACTCAATTATACACTATCAGACTTCTTCACAACTAAAACACACACACATTCAGCCAATTTTAACATTTTCTTTTATGGGTAAATATGCACTTAGGCTCAAATCAAAACAAAGGCCCAAAAATCTGTGGCCTAAAGAATTTGTAACCAAGAGGGCCCCACAAAATAACAAAAGCAAGCTAACCCTTCTCATTCCTCTATCCAGCCGTTGAAAAAACAGGAGTGCAACCATTTTTTTTTTCAATTGACTCGATCTAGCTATTCTTATATTTCCTATGTATTACTCATCAATAGTTTCCAAACCAGCGTTCTTTCTTATCTCAACATTTTCTCTATCATGATCTCAAAAATTATTTGGAGATTTCATTTCCACCTCCGTCGGCACCGCCCGTTCCACGCCCCCGACGACGCGCACGATCGCCACTACATCCCGCCCCTCCGACGGTGCGCACCATCACCACCAGGTCCCACTCCCTCCGACGACGCGCTCCACCGCCACAACATTCCACGCCTCCAACGACGCGCGCCACCACATCCCGAACCTCCGACGCCATGCACCGCCACCACCACACCCCACGCCCCCAACGACGCCTACCACCACCATCCCACACCACAAAGTTCACAATTGCGACTGGGCCTTTTTTTTTAAGGGGTATAAAGGTGAATCAGTCGAAAGTTGAAGGGGCAAAGTAGGAGTAAAAGAAAAGTTTAGAGGTGGGATGGAGAGAGTTGAAAACTGCAAGGACTATTTGGCAATTTATAGTGGACCAAAAAAAGGAAAATTAAATGTTAAAGGACTGCTTTGCAATTTACCTTGGGGCCATAAGTAAATAATAGAAGACTTTGGAGGCAAAAGGGCAAAAATGAAATATTTTACGTTGAAGAGCTGCTTAGATTCTTATTATTATAGTATAGATATATATAAAAAATAGATGGACGTCGAGTTGATGTTATATACCGATCAAACCAATAACTCAACCAGTTTAATCGATCGAATCTGTAACCACTAAACTCTCCAATTTTACGTCTGGTCCGACTTTAAAAACACCCGAGAAACAAGATTAAAAATATAGTAGTACCAAGTACAAAAAGGGGTTGGTCTAATATTTTGACCATCCTTCAGTTGCACGTTTCAAAGCAGAAAACGCGACTCTTATTATTTGCACAAGTCCGAATCTAAGCACAATTAGTGGCACTCTGTTCATTCTTCTTCCAATGCCAGATCTCTGAGAGCTATACATACATACAAAATCTCACATCACTCACGTGATCTCCGCAATTAGGGCACAGGATCTCAAATCAATTTGAATGCTCGTCATTTTCATCGCCTGATCCAATCCGATCTCGGTGAATTGAGTTGAGGCGAAATGGCGGGCGGTGCGGCCGGAGGTTTCGTCACGCGAGCATTCGATTCGATGCTCAAAGAGTGCGCCAACAAGAAATACACGCCTCTGCAGTCTGCCATTCGCAATTATTTCGGTATGTTTGTTCAACACAGCTCAGCTCATTCCATTTCTCAGATCTGTACAGTTGCGTACGATGCTAAATTGGAAGAAATTGGGGATAATTTGTTAGTTACTGTATGGATTAGGGATTTTATGAGTTTTTGTAAGTAATTTGATAGTACCGTCATGCAAGTGATGTAAGGTATCGGTTACGGCGTCATTGCTAGTGTGTAGCTTTCTGCTGGTTTGCTACTACGTGGCTACCAAGGATCAGGTCATGCATTTAGTGGCAGGAAGCTTAGCCCAAGCTTAGAGAATGGTCACAGTTATCTTGAATATAAAAATATGTCTTCTGACGCGGTTCGCAACCACCCAGGACCTAGTCGTTTGTTTTGGTCCGAGTGATTAAGCTCATAATTAACTTGGTTGCTGACCGTTTATTTCAAGAAGCACCAATGAGAAACCTGTGGTTAGAGAAGAGTAACTGTATATAGTTGACAGAACAAGGATAACCTATATCGTCATGTTTAAAAAGTTTAATTTTTAAGCAGGCTATAGTTATAACTTATAACAATTATTGAAGGCCCTGGATATAATAGCTGAAATTGTGTACGGTGCGACTTTCTAGCTGTTCTCTTTTTGTTTGTCTAATTTATTTGCATTTTGTGGCTTTGTGTGTTAATTTAGCTATCTTCACCCGTGGAATTTGACATCTGACTTTTATATCATCGATGCTCAATTTTTTGTGGATTTTACTTTGTGAATGGACCTAATTTTATTTTTGCCTGAGGATTGGGGGTTTTCATAGTAAGGGGAGGGTGGCACATGCGGATGACATGTATGGTAGTGTTTTCATGCAGTGGGTGCTATATTCATGGCTTCATTTTAGGCGACTTGGTGATGGTTGATGTAGCTACTGGCGATTCTCTTTTAAAAAGATTTTTCATTTTATTACTTCCCCTACTCGTGTATTGGCATCTCTAGATTTAACTTGATATTGTTTGATGTGCTGTTGTGCTTCAGATAGTGGAAAACAGTTAAATCAGCAGCAGGGCGTTATTGAGGCAAACCAAGCTTCATCAGCAGCTTCAAACCAAAGGTGGTTTTAACCACTGATTTAGTTTTATGTTATCTTCTCCAAGCTCAAGCCCAGTCATCACATTCTTTCTGCCTGTTTTTATTTAAATATTTGATATGAAATATGAACATAGAGGTTGTAGCAGCCATTTTGGAACTTGGAATTGAACCCAGAAATCAGAGCTAGCTTCTGAGATGAGTAGATGAGAACATCAAGTTGTTGAGTATGGCTGGAGTATTTCTGCCAGTTATTGAGATGCTTAATGGATTGATTGGATTATGGAAGAAGTATTGATGATAAAATGAAGAGAAATATTAAGCTTGACTGGCAAGTACAATATGTCATTTACTGAAATATGAACAAGACGACCTACATTTGCCACGCTAAATAAAGTAACATATAAAAGGGTTAGAACGATAAATGTCGTCTGCCAGGTTCAATAGACTGGTTAGAT
Source organism: Linaria vulgaris (assembly GCA_948329865.1). NCBI lineage: Eukaryota > Viridiplantae > Streptophyta > Magnoliopsida > Lamiales > Plantaginaceae > Linaria > Linaria vulgaris. Next base: position 85,685,170 of record OX415253.1, read on the forward strand.
ATAATTGATTATCTAATGTGTATTTTTTCTGGGAAAACTCTTGCATATAAAAAAGTTTTTATGATTAGAATATTGTTTGAATCGAGTTTTAGTTCAGACTAATGAAGTATGCGATGGATGAGAAGAGTTGATCCTGATTCTCACCATTTGCCTTGTCAGCATACCAAATGCACATGCATCTGTGAATACATTAAACTAACTGTTTGGTCAATCAAATTAGGATTTGGATCTTATTGGTATTTGTTGCAGATCACTGTTCTTTAAACCTCACACCAAAGGAATGTTTTTTTTTTGCATGAATGAGCATAATTATGGGAGAGCAAATGTGTTTCTAACCCCACGATATGGGCCAGGCTAGGACTCAGACCTAGTATTGTAGATGTATCATTTTTGAACTAACATTATATTTTACAAGTTTATCTTGCATCTTTTGTAGAGCAGCAATTTATTATGTACATTGAAGGGAACAGACAATCTGAATAATTATTCATGGTTAACATGTCCCAATTTTTTTTTTATTTTTTTTCCTTTTCCCTAACCGTTCAGGTTTTCATGGTTTTTTTTTTGTCCTTCATGCTTTTACCAGTCCATCGGAATTTGATTCTGGAGCCGAGAAACTTGAGACAGGAGCCGAGCATTCAACGACAGCCCCAAATCCAGCTGAGGTTGTAGAACCTACAAGCAATAGTGGATCGGTCACAACAGTCTTGGCCAACGCCGGGCATACTTTAGGAGGAGCTGATTCTGAGCTTGTGTTGAATCCACTTAGGCTTGCCTTTGAAACTAAAAACATAAAAATTGTGGAGCTTGCATTGGATTGTCTTCATGTAGGTTCTCATTCATTCAGTAGTTTTGAGATATGAAAGTTTACTTTTTAAAGGGAATGCACTATATTAGAACATGCCAATATATGACATGGGTTCCTTTTGCATTCTCATGGCATAATTTTTTTGCTCTCCAAGTCTGTTATTTGGAATTTTTCTTTCTTAAATATCAAAAAGAAAGAAAACATTTTTCTCACTTCTGTCTTCTTAAGTCGTAAACAACAAATACTATAATGTGCACACATTCTTATTTATAGAAGCCAATAGCATGTGATTACGGACTTTGAAATAATAGCTTTAATTCAGTAACTCACATTTTTTTTTTCTACACGCAGAAACTCATCGAATACAATCACCTAGAGGGTGATCCTGGTCTTGATGGTGGCAAAGATGCACAGATATTCACAGACATTCTCAACATGGTCTGCAATAGTGTGGATAATTCATCAGCTGACAGGTATCTTGTTGGTGTAGTAGAAACTTGTCCTTGTCTGCAAATATAGGATTTCCTGGGCATAACTTTAATTTTATGAAATGCAGTACTACACTGCAAGTACTGAAGGTGCTTCTCACGGCTGTATCATCCACAAAACTGCGAGGTGTGCCTTCTTTATGAATTAATTACCATCTCTTGTTCTTCGTTTTACATATTCTCTTCTCACTCATCATATTTCGGCTTTCTGTCAAATTGAACATTCTTTACTGTATCTGGACTTGTATTTTGACTGGTTGGAGCCCCATCTGTCATTATTGATTCTTTTCACAGAAAAATACTAAATCTTGTTTCTTGTCAAATATTAGGAGTTGATAAAGCTGTAATGAGTTAGAAGTGACTAGAGGATAGCTCTTTAGAAGTTAGTAATCTGGAAGATTTAAATGGCCTAGTGTGTGAACTTAGAGTTGTAGACGAATATATTGGATTTATATAATTGAATACAAGCTGTGAAACAAGGCTTATTGTAGAAGTACTGGTGGCAATATTATTGGTCTAGCATCTGGTTCTGATTATTTATTTTAAATCCTGGATTAAATTTAATCTGCTAAATATAGACTTCAGAAGTACACGTCTAGCTATTTCTCCACTCTACTAGAACATTTCCGCCTTTGGACTGAGTTCTTCGTATTATGCTGTTTACTGTTTACTTATCCTCAGAGGCTCTTCTTCTTTTGCTTGTTGCAACTGAAAAGTCTTTATCAGAGTTGGTTAGGGAGGTGCTGCATGCCATCTATAAGATTGAAAATTTAAACAACAATATATAAGCAAATTGTTGAAGAAACCTCTCAGTCTCATTTCAAACAGTGATGCCAGACTTCTCAGAATTAGCAATTATTGAATCGACACATTTTTCTGAACTGACAGCTCCCTATTGAGTTATTATCAAAGTTTCTAAATGATGGTAATTGCTTCAATTCAGTGCTCTTCCTACGCATTTTCTCTTTATTATTAGTTTACTTACAAGAACGTGTTGCTAACAAATTAGAGCTATCAGGACAAAATTTGTAATCCAGATACTTTCGATTAAGTCGATCTAAAGGAGGGTATATAGAGCACAAGGTCATTAAACAAATGACTCAAGACGATTTTAGTGTTGTAACATATGCTAGATAGATCTACCAATGTACATCTAATTTTAGTACCTAAGTTCTTTAATTGAGATGGGAATTGAACTACGATATCAACCAACGCATCCAAATGGTTTGGATGAAATAAAATTGGGGCATCGAGAATTTGTGCAATCAAATTTCTATTAAAACTAACAAGAAGTTTACAGGACTATTATTAAACCAACCATTATTACACCCACCGTGTTGCACGGCCTTGAGTGTTGGACTCTAAACTTAGAAGACGAACAGTGTAGCTATGATGTGCATGTTGCGTTAGATGTGTAATAAACACGGGAAGGCACATGGTAATTTACAGTCGTCATATCGGTATGTGAGGTTTTAGTTGTTACCTAGAGACTGCTAGGTGGAGCTGTTTGATAATAAACCGCTAGATGAGGGAGAGGTAGGTGTTTCTTAATTCCTATTTTTACAAATAGGTCTTGTTTAATGTAATAGATAACACATTCTCCTTTTTCCCTATTTTGAACATCGTATTCAAGAGCTCGTGGCTAAATATTTAAGGATCTGCCACTGTAGTGCCACTATTAGTCTGCGCAACAACACCACCAATTTGGACCCATTTTATTTTATTCTTTTAGATTCTGTTACTCAACGAGTCAGACTTCTAGCGCTTTAAAGTTTTAAAATACAGATAAGAAGGGAGCTTTCTTCAAACTCGCCATTGATCTCGTACCCTTTTGCGTTTCTGGGTACCTCCACGTCAACTGCCCTAGCTGCCTTTCTCTCACACTTGTGCGATTTCTTAGCCTGGTCAACTTTTCTTTTGTGGTCAATTGCCGTTTTTTGTGCACTTTATAACGAGTCTCTGGGTTAACCCAATAAGTCAACTTGGTCAACAAAAAGAATTGCATTTGGTGTTATTTCCTGAATTAGAGCTTTGGTTGGTTTCCTTGGATATTTGGCACGTGTTATTTAAGCATTGGGTTTGTCTTTGGGCATTTGTACGTAGATTTGGGTGTTTAAACTTGGATTTTGACATTTGGTTTAAGTTATTGAGTTGTTTTAGAGACTCAATGATTCAATCTAACTTAGTTCAAGTTCATAAGTTAACTAGTGGGCTTCAGAGTGTCAAAATTTAATTCCGTGTTCCTTTTTTAGGGTTTGAATCGTATTTAATAAAGTTTTGACGTGCGATTTTTTTGAGATCTCAATTGTTAGTTTTGTGAGTACAATTCGCGTCTGCTCAGGGGAGTATGGAGTTAGTTAACGCGTTCGCGTCGATTTTGTCTTTCTAGTGTTGTTGTCTTTAGTAGACTACATTATTGGAGTTACATTCATATCTATTGACGGTTCTCGAATGCGGTTGTCATAGTTTTGGACATTTTAGGTGTTAATCTATCGTCATTTGTTGGTGAACCACGTGACCTGCTTTTCTTTAGCTTCTTTAGATGTTTCGACGAGGATTGAATCTGGAAATATCAAGTGCTTGTTGGTGAATCTATTTAGCTCACTTTTGGTTATAGTGGTGTCAATCATGGTATCGAATTATGTATTTAAGGTCTATTTGACCATATATGTCCTTTATAACAAGCTTAAAGCTCAACTTTTGTTTGAAGGGGAGCGTCAGAGTTCTTAGATATAAGACTGTTCGGTATTCGAAGTTTAGCTTTTTAGGTAGAGCTGTTAGATAAGACAGTGGCGTCTTCTTAATTCCCTCATGTATAAATATGTTCCAATAGATTTGACATTCTCTCTTTCCCTACTTTGAACGGTAAGACATGTAGTTATTCACACCAAAATGGGTGTTAACACTCCCCGAGAGGACGATGAGAGAACAACACATATGATTGTTTGGTCATTGGAGACATAGCCCATAGATGCACTCTTATGATGTGTGAATGCTCTCCATTTAGGAATTGCTTTTTAGAGCTTGGACTATAGATGAAGGTCATACGGAACAAATCATGACCATCAAAAGATTAATGGAAGAGGTTCCACTCAACCAGTAAGAGTAGGAGTGGAGAAAGAGAATTCATGTATTCAACATCGGTGTGATTCTCATTTGGTGGTTCATATGTCATAAAGTTTGGTGTTTTTTTTTTTTTTTTTTTAAGGATGTACGCGCTTCTGATTGTTATCCTGGGCTGCTTGCACCACTCACTATGGCGATGCCTTATGTGTACTATGAGACCTATGTTTATCCAATCATCCTATAGGCTTTTTTGATTTGGAATTTAGTGATTAAACCCCAAACATACAATCAAATATTTATGACTAGTCCCTCCACCCCCCTCCTCTTTTTTCTCCTCTTACCTTATTAAACAAAAATAAGGTAATGGATCCCCATCAGTGAGACTCAGATTCAATTTTGTGTTTGAATGAATAATAAATGACTAATGAGAGTAGAATAGAAAATGTGGGCTAGGGTCAGGGCAAGAATATAAGATCTATAACTGAAATACTTTATTTCAGGTTGAAGAGAGTGAAAAGTCACTTGTCGTAATTCTTCTCATTATTGCTCTATTGATTTTACTTCACTAGATTTAGGGCATGATTTTGGGCCCACTTGAGATGTATTAGAGAAACTTAGATGTTGGCTTTTGTTCATAGATTTTCCATTGTTATGATACATTCTACATTTTTATTTAGTTAAAGAATTTGCACTGATATCTTTATAATTTCGTCATGGGTGCTTGCCGCGCTTGCGTCAGCCTTCGTCTTAGCCACCATTAAAAAGGTTTTGACACTCCGTTTCTTGTTATCTCACAGGGGATCTTTTTTCTACAGTCTCTATGTTATTATACTCTTCGATCCTGCTTCTTCTTACCCCTTCTCGGACTTGGCTGTTCATATTTTCATGAACTGGACATCTAAGTCTTTTCATCTAATGTTTCCAGTTTGAACTCATCTACTGAAATCTTATCAAATATGATTTAATATTTACATAGTCAGTTGATTGATATTATCTATTCATCTTGTTTATGCAGTTCATGGTGAACCATTGCTGGCAGTCATTAGGGTGTGCTATAATATTGCACTTAATAGGTATTCTTTCATAACTTGTCAAGTTCAGCTTAAAGGCCACCATTGACAATAACAACTTGTTTTAATGTTTAGCAAGAGTCCTATAAACCAAGGAACCTCAAAGGCCATGTTAACACAAATGCTTAGTATCACTTTTAGAAGAATGGAGGCTGATATGGTATGTCATTGGCATTCTTCTCCAAAAGTATCTGTTTTACTGCTTGGTGGATTTGATGAATAGAGGGTATATATATGTATATACACACGTGATCAGAATTTTTTTGCACACTGGTGATTCAGGTGTCACCCAATGTTCCTGAACACAAAGAAGCCTCTTCAGAAGATCTGTCGTCCAGTGGTAACGAGCCACAAACTGAACTACCAGCGAAACAGATAAATGATTCATCTTTAGTGTCTGTTGAAGAAATTCAGAATCTAGTTGGTGGCTCTGATATAAAGGTGCTTTGCTACTTGCATTGATGCAGCCATTCACAATATGATAATTTGATTTACTTGTCTTCTCAGAGTTTCTACAGGAGTTATTTTTTGGTATCCTAGATTTCGTCATATAATATTTCTGTGCAGGGTTTGGAGGCTGCCCTTGAGAAGGCCGTGAACCTCGAAGATGGCGGCAAAGTTACTAGGTACGCCTTACAATATTAAAGTTGCTATGGTATAGTTTGGAGGAGAATTAATGAATAAGCTCTATTGTGGTGATTCTTCACTCTGCTATACACACTGGCGCTTATGTAGTACACTACAGAGACCAAAGATTGGAGTTATTGTAATCTTCTGACAAATCAACTTAAAGTTCTTATCTTCGGTATCATTATTTTTACCTATCACTGTTCTGGATACTTTAAATTGTTAATATTTTCAGAGGGAATGGTCCTGAGAGCATGACTGTTGGACAGCGTGATGCCTTACTTCTTTTTCGTACTCTCTGTAAGGTTAGTATGCTTTGAATCGTAATTAATTTCTGTTCTGATTCTTTTTCTTGTGCGACCAGTATGAACTAATTTTCTTGTGCGTTTGAAGATGGCTATGAAAGAAGCTAATGACGAAGTCACTACAAAAACCCGCATTCTGTCTCTAGAGCTTCTTCAGGTTAGAATTGACATATTTTGCTATCTAGGCCGCATGTATCTTTTGGTCAGGTTATAGAAACACTTTTTTCAGCTTCATGTTGCTTCAGTAATTTGGTTTTGTAACGATGTATTCAATGAAAAGAAGATGCAGAATATTTGCAACCTGTTTGTAAATGTTTCTTTGTGAGGGAGCTGTGGTTAACAGTAACCATTTCATTGACATGTCAAAAACTAAGAAAGAAATGAATGAAGCATAAGTATCAAAGTTTTGAAGTTTGGGTTTGAGCCTTGATATGTTGTATTGGGCTGGTACTACATGCATCATGACGTTTGTCGTTGCCAAGGAATGACATTATAGCAAGTTGCCTCAGCTGGACTTGTATAGATTCCATTTTCTGTTATTGGAGATTGATTTTTCTCCCTACTGGGTAAAATGTTATCTTTTATCTTCAAGATATTGTTTTATCAAAAGATCTCTGCCTCCCCACCTCTCCCTGCATTGATTGAGCAGTTCTAACAGTAATATTTCCTTTTTAGTACCAGTTTTGAAAATATTTTAGGAGAATTAGGTTCTCGTTTCACCACTCTGTTTCTCTGTACCTGCTGTATCAACCCAATTACTTTGTGGTACCGCATGAGGTGGCCTTTTGACTCGAAATTTGACATAGCATAACTTTGAACTTGTTTTCTTCTTAATCTGATAGTCCTTAATTTAATAGGTTATGCTCCTATGAGAAGTTAACTATGCAACTATTGTTTTTTGAGAAAGATGGTATTAACTCGCTGTTGAACAGAACCTAAATGAACATGAGAAGCAATATATGTTTTTTATTTTTAATTTTTTTTCTTGATGAAATGGAAACGCGTAGCCGCAACCCTTCGGGTGCACACTAGGTAAAGCGGGTTGACGCAGTAGCCTGCTAACCTTGCCAACCTAGCTTATTCGTTTCATATTAGGGTTTAGCGGAGGGCATGCAAGGTTGGAGTGGGTGGAGGATTTGCAGTTACGAGATAAATCCATTTTATGTTTGTCTTTTAACTTATAGCTGCTATTAGTATGTTGTGGATGAACGCAAAGGTAAATTTCATTGGCGTGAGGTTCAGATGAAGTGAATAAACGTTCTTGTTGGTTGATAATTTTTTTTGTGAAATGTAGCAGATATTTTTTATGTTAATGTCGATGATCGTTGCAATTTATAATCATATCAATGTACTTATGTATATTAGTTTACTGTGTGGAACACAGGGTTTACTGGAGGGTGCTGGTTACTCATTTACAAAGAACTTTCACTTTATTGACTCAATTAAAGCCCACCTTTCATATGCTTTACTACAAGCATCAATGTCCCCGTCTTCTGTTATATTTCAGGTAGGTTGGGTGTCTTCATTATTTATTGTTTTCTTTGATATCTGAAAAACCTGTTGCAATTCTATTGGTAACATGTTTGTTTCTCTGTCTTGACAGTATGCAACGGGAATCTTTTCAGTTCTTCTGTTGCGATATAGGGAAAGCTTCAAGGTACGGATAGCTGCGGTTACTATATTTCTCTTAAAGAAATACACCATACTATTTCACTTACTTTTGAAGCTGAAATAAAGTCCTTTTCCAGGTTGAAATTGGAGTTTTCTTTCCTATTATTGTCCTACGATCATTGGATGGATCAGATCTTAACCAAAAGCTAAGTGCACTTCGGTATGTTTTCTTACTTTACCGGCATGACGTATATGATACCCGCTTATACTTGGTTGCTATCCTGAACAGAAAGAGTGTTCATTTATCTGTATATGGCATTCTCTCGGAGCTTGGAATTTGTGTTATTTTTTTGTAAATTTCATTTTGTACTCCGTTGCAAAATGGTAGGATGCTGGAGAAAGTGTGCAAGGATCCTCAGCTGCTTGTTGACCTTTATGTTAACTATGATTGCGATCTTAAAGCACCAAACTTATTTGAAAAAATGGTAGGTGGTTAACAAGTTATTTACTTTTTTTTTTTTTTTTCCCTAAGACTCATCATGCATGATTTTTGTTAATTTAGGTTGCTACATTGTCAAAAATTGCTCAAGGCACTCAAAATCTGGATCCGAAGTCTGCCACTGCATCTCAGACAGGATCGATTAAAACATCATCCCTTCAGGTATGTAGCATTTGCATGTCTTTTGACCTTCTTATCATCTTACTCTCATGAGAGGCTTTTTTGTGATCCACCCTGTTTTCCCTTCCTTGACATGATTAGAGTCTCGTCAACGTGATCAAATCACTATCGGTTTGGGAGAAGTCTCATAGAGAATCAGAAAAGCAGCATAAAGGCAAGGAATCCTCTGAGAAAGAAGTTTCGCCTATTGAGATAGATGAATCAATAAGTAGGGAAGATTCAAGTGACAACTTTGAGAAGTTGAAGGCTCATAAATCCACCATTGAGGCTGTTGTTTCTGAGGTGAGTGTGGATCTGCCGTTAGAATGTTTCTGTACTAATATCCATATTCATGACTCGGTATTTTCGTTACTTTACATCAACCTACCACCATCACATGCCATTAGTCCCAGTTGGTTCAGTAGACTACTTTGTTTCCGATATGTATTAGCTGTTATAGGGGATTTCAACTCTTTTTCAAATTTGACAGTTCAACCGGCAACCTGGAAAAGGCATACAGCATCTTATATCCAGTCGGTTGGTGGAAAACACTCCAACTTCAGTTGCTCAGTTTCTTCGGAGTTCTCCTAATTTGGATAAGGTAGGTAGGATGTTTTATTTTTCGATTACAGTTTCCTAGAGAAAAAGTAATCTTACTGATTACATTTTCAGGCTATGCTTGGAGATTACTTAGGGCAGCATGAAGAGTTCCCCCTAGCTGTAATGCACGCATACGTTGAGTCCATGAATTTCTCTGGGATGAAGTTCGATGTTGCGATCCGTGAATTCCTTAAAGGGTTCCGACTTCCAGGGGAAGCTCAAAAAATAGACCGCATCATGGAAAAATTTGCAGAGCGGTAGGTACTCTATATTAATTTACTTGCATGCATCTGAAAACATTATGCATGTGGACCAGCAGCATGCTATAACATGGAGATCACACAACATATTAAATGGCATTTCTCACTCAAATAATTTGAGTTCTGAGTTTTGTCTATTTAAAAGCAACACCTTTTGGTGTCTGGACTCTGGCCTGAGAGAAGTCTTCTACAGCATCCAAATATAATTGATTATGTTGTTGACTTCAAATTATTGCCTCTAATTTAGCACTGATCTCTCTTTCAGATTTAAGGCCTTTCACTGCTAGCCTTTTTTCATTAAAACTTGTGCTGAAGTTAACCAAGAATATGATATTTCATTTGTTTTAAAGAAAAAACAGATGCCTGAACAGAGACATCTTGAATTACAGTTTGTGACAAGAAATTTAGATAGTGGTATTAACGCAGGAAAACAACAGTTCTTTCCTGATATATCAGCCTAAACGTTGCCATAGGACGGGTGGAATGATGTCTGATATTTTTTGTAAGGTATTTATTTATTAGTCATTGAGACATGCTAACAAGATGGATGGGTGAATCTGTTTGCTAATCTATGCCCCCTCTCTGCTGAATCACCTTTGATAATCTTGTATCAAAGCGCTGGTGGATGATATGTTCAGCAAGCACATGAGAATAACTTCGTCATATGATTACCATTTGACTCTCCTAGGTTTGGTTTTGCTCTTGGTTTGCTAACAGCCTCATGCCATGCATGATTTTTTTTTTTTTTTTTCAAGTCTGATTTTTCTGATGTCTATTCCATTTTCAGCTGCAAATGCAGCTTGCGACCAAGGGTTTTGACATTAAAATCTAAGTAATTAATAAGGCTGGATTTGAAGGTGTTAATGTTTGCTAAAATGCGTTGGCTTATTTGATATAGTTATGTAGTTGAGACTAAAGATTCTGCATATTTCTTATGACTGCAATGCTGCATCTTGCCTAGAAAATGGTATATGCAGTGTCCAAGGTATAATAAGCTGATAAAAAAGACAGAAAAGCCCCATACATTTAGAGACGAGATATTATGACCAAACTGAAAATTTAGATTGGTAACTGACACGAGGTTGTTCCAGTTTATGACTTATTGTTCATGATTGGTCCTTAGCCACTTGATATACAGTTATTTACAAATGTAGTGAACAGTCCAGGGGGTGTTTGGAAAAACGTGTTAAAGCTCACAAGAAGTTGCAGTGGAGTGTTTAGGATTAGAAAGTACTGAAATAGGACATCCAATATGAAAAAGCTCACAAAAAGTTAGTTAAGTGTTCTGGAGAAAAAATGATTTTTTGATTCTCATACAATTGACTGTAATATTATCAACTAATTCATCATTTCTATTTAATTCTGTAACCATCAAAACCTTGCCATTACTATATAAAATTGATAATATATTATGAACTAAAAGTGTTATTTTTTTAGTTATGGTTTTTCATTTAGGAATTTATATTTTGTTTTCTGAATGATTATGTCATTTTTTGGATGTGAAAAATGTTTGGTCATTTGATCTTTTTTGATGAAAAATATGTAAAATAATATTTTTATTTATTAAGAAAACCACAGCAAGCTAAAGTAGGTATGTAGCAACTCATAGATTGTGGGTTTTATCAGCCTAAAAAGTACTTGTGTGATATTAGCTGGCAACCAACTCTAAAAGTGTAATAAGTCGGATTAAAGCAATTCTAGCTTATTATTAAGTGTTTGCAAACACAACCATAGTATATTGATACGTATCTCTCTTATGTTCCAGTTGTCAATCAGCTCCACACCCGATTCTCCATATTGTATTAATATTTAGTTATTTCCATGCTTACTATTTGATACCAGCATATGTACAAGGCAAGAATTCTGATTCCTCAGTAGTCAAAATGTTTGAATTGTGGGCTGGAATTTGGTCATGAACATGTGACCCGAATTTCAGGCAGCATGCACAGATTATAACTGTATTTGTTTTTGCAGCTATTGTGCAGACAATCCTGGTCTATTCAAGAATGCAGATACAGCTTATGTCCTTGCTTATGCAGTTATAATGTTGAATACGGATGCACATAATCCAATGGTGTGGCCGAAAATGTCCAAAAGTGATTTTGTACGCATGAACACCTCGAATGAAGCTGAAGAATCTGCTCCGCAGGAACTTTTAGAGGAGATCTATGACTCCATTATTAAAGAAGAAATAAAAATGAAAGATGATCCTGCTGGCATTTTGAAAAATAATAAGCAAAAGCCAGAAGTAGAGGAGGGAAATCGTCTCGTCAGTGTTCTCAATCTTGCTCTGCCCAAAAGGAGCTCCTCAACCGATTCGAAGTCTGAGAATGAGGCAATCATCAGGCAAACACAAGCTCTGATTAAGGACCAAGGAGGGAAAAGAGGGGTTTTTTACACTTCACATAGGATTGAACTTGTATGTCCCATGGTTGAAGCTGTTGGATGGCCATTACTTGCTACTTTTGCTGTTACAATGGGTGAAATAGATAATAAACCAAGGATTACTCTTTGTATGGAAGGCTTCAGAGAAGGAATACACATTACGCATGTTCTCAGAATGGACACTATGCGTTATGCATTGTTGACTTCTTTGATCCGGTAAACGTCTTCCCATTTGCAACTTGTTTTGCTTCTTCTGTTGACTAATTTTTATGCCTCAAATTGTCCTATCATCTTATGTGACAGTACTGTTTTTGACTAATGTAACGAAGGTGTTTTAACTTATTTTAAGTAGTATGGCAGCTGTTTTGATGGTTCAGTTTCTGAAGGTAATTTAGTTTATAACCTTTTGATCTTTGAATTGTTGTTTAAAAAGACTTGGGAGGAGGCCCTTTACTCGCCTACACCCCCGAGTGAGACAATCACCTAACATTCTTTCTTTCCCAATCCAATGAACTTCTCAAGACGAAAAACATACTACTGCATTTGATTTATTTGACTTATCTATCGACAGTGGTCTCCAAATTACTTAAACCCCTTTCGTTACCCTTTCGGACAGCTTGTCTTAGTTTTCTGCTACTGAGATTGTCTATGAACTGAGAATCCTTGACTAGCTAATGGATTAGAAATATAAGGACTCACGAAGAGCGAAAATCTCTTCGCAAGTGGTTTATCAAAGACTTATCTTACCCTTTCGAAAACTGTTCAATTGTTGGTATACAGCTTAAGGTTTTTCCCTAAGAATGTCTTTTCTCAGAATTACAAGTTAGTAAGAGCTTTACAGATCAATTTAACGAGTCAACAATTTTCTGTCATCCTTTTATTCTAGTTGGTGCCTATGTTCACCATTTGATTTTTTCCTGGCTTAAGCCAAAACATCTTACGTAGTAGTGCAAAGCAGCTTTTAGATCTGATAGACCTAACAACATTAGATGTTCTCAGAGGCTGAGAGTTAGGATGTATCTTTCTTTGTCTAGAATAGAATATTGATCTCCCTGAACTCTGTAGATGTGATTAAGAGTTAGTACGTCTTCTTTGTCCGAACTCATCCTTGGCTATGAAAATAGGTTTTTATACATGAAATGAATGAATGTTGCCATAAGTTGATCATGACTTTATGAATTCATTGAATCAAGAAGCAAAGAGATCTTGATTGCTTGATCATGGGGTCTGTACAATCAAGGAAGACTGTCTCCATGATTCAGTGTGATATGGTAATGTGAAAGAGTTAGACAACATGCTAAAAAACCAATTCGAGGCTCACGTTAAAGATTACTGCATGCTTGGTGCGACAGTTGATCTGTTCACGTTGTACGTGGGACCCTTTTGTAGATGTTTACTAAGCTTGATGTTGTGCTTCTCAATTGATTTACAGGTATAATTTCTTACATGCACCGAGGGATATGCGTAGCAAGAATGTAGAAGCACTACGTACACTCCTTACTTTATGTGATACTGAAATATATGCCCTTCAAGACTCTTGGATTGCCATTTTGGAATGTATTTCTCGCCTTGAATATGCGGTATCATGGCCAGCTATGACTGCAACTATCATGCAAGGATCAAACCAGATATCTAGAGAATCTGTTATCCAATCTCTAAGAGAGCTTGCTGGCAAACCAACTGAACAAGTATTCGTGAATAGTGTCAAATTGCCTAGTGAATCAGTTGTGGAGTTTTTTACAGCTTTGTGTAGTGTGTCAGCAGAGGAATTGAAACAGATTCCAGCTCGTGTTTTTAGCTTGCAAAAGGTTGTTGAGATCAGCTATTACAATATGGCTCGTATACGGATGGTAAGCTCCTCACCTGATAAAGTTATGCTCTGTTGCAATAATGCTTCAATAATGCAGTAGCTCCTTTGGTTTCTGGTTGAATGCTTTGACTCGTTTAGGATACATATTGGATCAACTTAGTAGACTACTAAATACTGTAACTAGGTAATATTACCTGTTCCACTTCAATCATTTAGTAGAGAAGCGGTCTCTTATCTGATGCATTTGTAATAATTTGTTCAAAGGAACGTGTCACTGTATAATCATACGGGTCAGGTAAGGTATCATCTTTTCGTCTATTTTTGATAAGGACAACTAAAATCTACTCAGTGTGGTCTCTCAACTATTTTCATCAATCTTTTTTATCTTGTTTCCTGCACTGCCTATCTGAATATACCTGAATCTTCAGTTGTTCGTCTGATAATTTATATAATCTGGTTGGTCGGTTACCAAATTTTGACTGTTCTCTTATTTTTGTAACATCTTTTCCATGGTATTTCCAAGGTCATCATTTTATAAACACTTAATTTCTTAAGATGCTCATTGCTATCCTCGAATATGTCGTGTGCATATCTTGTCTTCATAGAATTTCTTGTCGTTGAGATGAGCCATTCTCAAAAAAAAAAATAGAAGCTATTTCTACTTCACATCATGTATCGTGGAACATCTGTATCCCTGTTCATTTTTAGATTATTTCTTAATGTAGTAATTTAGCTGTCTCTGCCAGTGCATCTGCATCTACAAACGTAGAATTATGCTTGCTCAAGTTTTCCTGTGTTTTTTTTTGGTAATTATTTCAAACTTTAGTTTCCATCTATCCTCATTCACGATTAGAATTATGGCCGCCATATAATGTGCGGTTTAAACCTCATCTTAGGTGCTCAATACCATTTTAATCCCTATATAATAACAAATTTCCGGCTTCAATAGGTAATATTTCTTCTTTCTCTATTGAGATCATAAATTGATTGCACTCTATATGGAGTATATCGAACAGTACTTGTTACCTTCTTATACGTTTGGTCATCAACCTGTTAATCCAACATCATTTCCTCTTTTTACTTAATTTACTATAATACATTCCTTGGACTCTGTTATATGAATAGTTGCTCTTTTATTTTTGTATACCAGTTATCTGGTACTATTTATCTCTCGCAAGAAAATGCGTTTTTGTTTACTGAATGGTGTACTTCAAGCCTAGAAGATCATCACTTTTAGCATACCGAAAATGTCACTTTGATTTTGCTTAACTGGCATTGATAGTTCTATCATCTTTTATGTGGCCTTTTATATTTGTGGTGGGAACTAATAAATCTGGCTACTTTTTGGTTGAGATTATTTTTTATCTCAAGTTGTTTAAACCTCTTTATATCACTTCAGACTTCAAACTGAATATTTTTTGTCAATAAGCCTTGCAACTGTCGTGTCCTCTTAGATTTTACAGTAACTTTTGATGTTCCTCACTGCTTGTGCGGAGACCTCAAATGTGGCGGCTCCTTTACTGTTCAATATTTGTGTGTTCAAGAATTACAGCAGATTTTCCTTGTTCTTTCCTGCAAGTGTAAATTCATTTTATCCTTCAACTACTGTGAGAACTCTAGTTTTTGCGGTTTATTAATTATGTGTTTGACCCGTATCATCTCATTTTGTGTCTCGATATATGTGGAACCAGTCATTACAATATGCTTAGAGTAAGTGGAGAACCAAGAAGTTTTGAGGTTTCCAGTTTTTCTTTTTTCTTATGTTGGGTTTTCTTCAATCCTCAATTATAACTTATGAATAGCAATTGGAGATACTTTTTATTGGACTCTTTCTAGATCCTGTTACATTTGTATTTATTTGTTTGTGCGTATAAATTCCGTAGTGCAAAATTGGTCTCTATCTCTATTTCCAAGATATTGTTTGTAAAAATATTTCTCTTTACGAGACTTTCCGTGAGTTGCCTTCAGATAAAATATCCTTGAAATATTTTTGGTTTTCTTTTTGTAAGTCATGGGAATTGTAGTTTTCTTTGAAGTCCTGCTTTTCTGAGATCTCTTCCATGCTTGTGCATAGCAATATCTTAGAACTTGGGGACAGATTCATTAAAAGAAAGATTTGTAATAAATTGATCCGATGACATGTTAAACACTTCAAAAATTATGATTTTGTTTGCTCTATATGATCATCCACTAACTTCTTGTGCTAGACCCATCTAAGGTTATGATTTTTGGCTTTGTGCTTTTTGGTCAGTTATTTGGCTTCTGATGTAGTATAGAGTTTTCTTCTCTTTTTATTTATCTTGATTTAGATCCATCATTACAATAATTGAGAGGGAGCCTTTGAGAGACTCAAGGTTCATCCTGGAATATGGAGCCTTATTCTTATAATTTTCTGGATGAAGTATGAGTAGATGACCGAGGGATTAGTTAATACTTGGTAAATGAGCAAAAAACATGTGGTTTACCCTTTGAGGCTGTTTGCTTTACTTTACCTTATATGTTTGAAAGCACTGCTTTAATATTTTGTCTTTCTCTCGTGAAGTACACAATGTATTTTCCATCAAGTTTGCTTATAAACCAAAGATTCATTTTTAATTTTACAGAAGCTTAGATGCCTTAAGTAGTTTTCTTTTTGTTGCTTGCCTGAAAATTTTGTATGTCGTAAATGTTTCCGGCGTATTAATGAAAAAACTCTGTTTAATACAGTTCGTTTTGTGATTGGCATTTTCTTAGTTGTTAGAAGATCGGTGAGCATGATGACAATAATTCTTATATACTAGTAAAACCATAGTTAATTCCCAAATCTTTATCATATGGTTATCTGCTGTTAAAGAATGTTCTTTAAAAGATATTCTATAATATTTGTCTGATTATAATGTGTAAATGAGTTATGCTCAAATCACTTACATTATTGACACACATTTATAGATTTCCATAACCATGACACTCACATATTTATGGCTATGTGATTTTTTACAGGTTTGGGCTAGAATATGGACTGTCTTGGCCCAGCATTTTATCTTTGCTGGGAGCCATCCTGATGAAAAAGTTGCTATGTATGCCATAGATTCTCTACGGCAACTGGCCATGAAATATTTAGAGCGTGCTGAACTTGCAAACTTCTCGTTCCAGAATGATATTCTGAAACCATTTGTTGTTCTCATGAGAAGCAGCCGAAGTGAATCGATACGGAGGCTTATAGTGGATTGCATTGTTCAGGTACATATGCTTGTCTTATAATTGTTACTGTTTTCTGATTTTTCTTCCATTTTTGATATCAACATATTCTGATATAACAGATGATAAAATCTAAAGTTGGAAGCATAAAGTCTGGCTGGCGAAGTGTGTTCATGATATTTACTGCTGCTTCAGACGATGACCTGGAGCCTATAGTTGAAAGTGCTTTTGAAAATGTTGAACAAGGTTGGAACCAAGTTTACATTTTTTCTGTTTCTTTCTTATGTATTCAACTTTGTAGAATCTGTTTAAAATCATATCTGACATTTAAGAATGGTATAGTTATATTGGAACACTTCGATCAAGTTGTTGGAGATTGCTTTATGGATTGTGTCAACTGTCTGATTGGATTTGCTAATAACAAGACTTCTCATCGCATAAGTTTGAAGGCTATTGCCCTCCTCCGTATATGCGAAGATCGTCTTGCTGAGGTTTGTTTTAAACAGTTACATGTCATATATTGATTATAAATTTCTTTTCAGCCATGTCATGTATATCTCATCAGTCATTTTAGCTCTGGCTTCTGGAGATGAGGCTATTTATCTTGTTGAGTGGTGATAGTAAATTTGTGTGTAATTACTGAAATGTGTAAATTCTGGATAGCTGGTCATTTATCGCACTGCGGCTTTTGCTGGCGGCTTTAATTTCAGCTGATGGTGATTAGAGTTAGGTGATCTTGACTTTTGACTTGGATTATCTTTACTTCGGAATTCAGCGCTAGTCGATGTTATTTTCTTCTGGCTTTATTTGCTGATTTTGCTTTCTAATTAGGCAAGGCTTCCGAGGAGATCTTTTTATGAACGCCTCTCGTTCTTTGGGGCTGTGTGGTTTAGTTTCCCGGTCTCATTATTTGCTGTATTGTTAATGATCAGAAAGAGATGAAGACTCATAATTGGCAGATAAGCTTAGCCTAATACAGTGAAGCTTGGTTGCTCACTTTATTTGTGCAAAGATATTTATGTAATTCATTATCATGCGTGATATTCTTTATTCAATAAGACCATAGTATACATTAGTTTGTACAGAGAAAATGAAATTAATGAACTATTGGAAGCCTAACATGGGTTAATGTGTCGAAGCTGTTGTCATCATTTTGTTTCAAAGCTTTTTGATATTCCATGAAATGTGCTTTGCCGTGTTTTTAAGGGTTGGTCTTATGCATGAAAAAATAGAATCTTTTGTGCATCAGTAATTACTATGCTTTGTTTTTCTGAAAGACGACATTTTGTTCAAGGCACATGGTTAAGATTGCTTTAATTCTTCTCGTATCCAGGGCCTTGTACCAGGTGGTGCTCTTAAACCTATCGATAACACTTCAGATGAAGCTTATGATGTTACGGAGCATTACTGGTTTCCGATGCTGGCGGGTCTTTCAGACTTGACTTCTGATCCAAGATCAGAGGTCAGGAATTGTGCACTTGAGGTTTTGTTTGATTTGCTGAACGAGAGAGGAAGCAAGTTTTCATCTTCATTTTGGGAAAACATTTTTCAAAAAGTTTTGTTTCCTATCTTTGATCACGTGAGACATGCGGGCAAAGAAAGTCCTGGGGATGAATGGCTTCGTGAAAGCAGCGTTCATTCACTTCAGTTGTTGTGCAACCTTTTCAACACCTTTTACAAGGTACCAAAGTGATTAAAAATGTCATCAGTAGTACACACTATTCTTCCTAACTATAGTTGGTGGTACAGTGGTTTCTCTCTGTGCTTTGAATGTTTTTAAAAGTTCCTTCAATTTTATTTTTTGAATCTTTTCCCTTTAGTCAAATTTCTGCTTGTTCATGAATTTATAGAACTGAATATAGTAATGCTGTAGGAATTCCCCCCTTCCATTTTATTGTTACTTGATACCATTAGAAGTGTGTGACCAATGGTGTTAAATACTTATTGCATGCCATTTATATTGTTTGTGTCATCTTGTTTTTGATTTTAGATTCTTTTTTCTTTTTTTGTATGGATCATTAGTATCTGCCACTTTGTTGTCTTTGGGCATTCCGCTTATCAGAGAAAATTTATATAGCTGGTATTATCTCCAAAAGTTATTCAATATTAGTTTGTATTAGACCTGAAATATCTGTTAATTTTTTTTTCACTCCATTCTTTCTCGAGAACTGGTCTATTAAAATCAGTTTCATTAATTGGTGCTGCTGTACAATCTATACAACTTGGTTAACATTCATCGGGTACAGTTTATATTACTAGGTTTACCATTTAGAAGTAACATTCGTTGGGTGAGAAATACTGCTGTACATATTGCCATGTTGGTCTCTCTATAATGGGGCAATAACATATTAATTTGGTGATCCTAAGGGTCTAGGATTCTGTAGTGGTAATACGAAACATGTTATTTTCTTTTTGATGTAGACTGGAACTCATATTGCTGATTGAACAGTTCCCGTACACTTGTGACTAGGTGGCATGTTAACTAGTTCTTTGTAATTGATCTTTTTATGTAGGATGTTTGTTTTATGCTGCCCCCACTCCTGAGCTTACTGTTAGACTGTGCCAAGAAAACTGATCAGTCAGTGGTTTCAATATCTTTGGGTGCGTTGGTGCACCTCATTGAAGTTGGAGGACACCAGTTCAGTGATCACGATTGGGACACTTTGTTGAAAAGTGTTAGGTACATCCCCTCTCTCTCTCACACACACACACACACACACACACACTTTAGCAATTCAATTTTCTGATTTCTTTGAACTATTTGTACCTTTCCTTTTTGGGCAGCTGCATTTCTTCTCTATTCTGTTATTCATGTGTCACTTTACGCTGGTTATTTTGGCAGGGATGCTTCATACACGACTCAACCCCTTGAGCTTCTCAATGATTTGGGTTTTGAGAACCGGAAGCATCACAAACTATTAGCTAGAGATTTGGAGGTCCCTTCACCAGTAGCTGGTGCGAGCGATGTATCATATAAACGTGAGCATACCGTCTATGAAAATGGGAGTAGTACAGCCTCCCTGAACAATGGTGTTGACGGGAATGCAGTGGGCCGCAATCAAGAAACAGCGCGCTTTGCTGATGTAGAAGGATCTGAAGGTCAGCAAATGATATGTTTGAATGTATCTTGAATTACTAATTGTGAGTTGACAAGGTATATATATATTGTTCTAAAGAGACTTTCCAACCTCTTGAGCTGACAAGTCTTCTAGTAGGTGTACCATCGCCATCTGGAGCTACAAGGTCTACGGATGCTGTAAGCCTTCAACGCAGTCAAACAATAGGACAAAAAATCATGGGAAATATGATGGACAACCTGTTTGTGAGAAGTTTTACCTCGAAACCCAAGATTGGTTCATCTGATGCGTTGGTGCAATCTTCTCCATCCAAGGTTGGTGATGCATTATACTCCATTCTGGTTCTGGCTTTTGGAATTGTCAAATAGTAAATTCATCTTTGGCTCAGTGTACAAAAGATTTTCTGAATACATAGTCGTCCCATGTTTGTCCTACAGCTGAACAGTTGACCTTTAAACTAAAGTTACCTTCTCATTTAACAACTTCAGCTATTATTGCTGGGGGAATAAGCACTCATCAGTTAATATATTAAAGATTTCCCCTCCTATACAGAGGTGTATTCTATTCTTTCTTTAATTCAAAAATCTTAATTGGGCGCTGGGTTTCAATCCCATACTCCTTGGTTGAGCCTGCTCTGATCTCTATATTAAATGACCATATCATCTGCTTCGCCATATCTGAACATTTGAGGTATTAGAGACGCAAGATGTTTCTTCATTGATGGCCCTTAACAAAGCATTGTCATTAATGGTAACATGCTATTCTTTGTTTTTTTTTTTTTTTGAAATGTAATGGAAAAGGAAAAACAAACTAAGGATTAATTGATTTGCACCGTGGAACTTGGTTATAAAAGCTTTAGGCTGTGATTTCAAAGATGAGAATGCAGGAACTTTGGGATCATGTAGGCATCAATGAATGCAGAGAAGACCTCATAAACTTTACCTTTTTGTGCGTGTAGAGATGTACGTGATGCTGTACTTGTTAAGTTACTAAATAATTTTCTCTGGTTTGTCGGATTATTGGATTTCTGGGGTTCTTGATAAATCAAATCTCGAACACATGGGTCACACAAAGTTGGAAACAAAATTCATTTTCATATCAATTTTTGAGTGATAGTTTACAGGTCTATGCTTCATCAATATGATAAGCACAGTATCATTCTTACCTGGATTTAACTTTGGTCAGCTTTGTACTGTAGCACGAGAATGTTTTGGTTGTTTAGTTAACGAAACAGAATAGGAGTGTGTTTTCAGAATTATATTGTTTTCTCGCGAAACCATGTTGTTGCTATTGTTTGGCAGAAAAAAGTGAGCTGTAGGCATATTTATCAAGTTAATGCGCCTTGGATGTAGCTTTAAGTTTCTTGTGCATTTCAGCTTTACATATTTGATCTTGTTTTAAATTTCTCCTATACAGCATCTTGTCATCTATCTAATTATGTATTATGTGTGAAACTCTCATTGAATTGTCTGTTAGTTATATATAGAAACATTTGTGGGTGCAAAATGCTTTACCACCAGTTTATTTGATGTTTGGATTGTATTTGAGCCTTGAATTTGTTGAAAGATGGTTTTGACTTTGTGTTTTGGTTGCTCTTTAGTTTCCTGATGCTACTGTGGAATCTGATTCGAGAGATGAGGAGGGAGGTCCAATGCTGGAAACTATTAGGAGTAAATGCATCACGCAGTTGTTACTTTTAGGTGCAATTGATTCTATTCAGGTAGAAATAATCAGTTTCACAGGTGTATGATTTGCGATAACTGTTTTCTTTCTTATTTAATTCTGTTTGATTGGTCGTTCCTAATTTAGAGTAATTTTCAGTTTTCATTTGTCAGTTACATAAAAGGTTTAAACTCAGATTCATTCTTTACAAAAATTAAACAAATACATGCATACATACATAAATCTTCCACATTTCCTTGTGTCTCCGTTGTGTAGGCCATTTCCCTCGAATGGACTTGTAAAAGTCATTATTCATTGAACACCAACCTTTTTCTCTAGCATTCTCGCATGAATGTTCCTCATATTCATTAGAAGTCCAGAAATTATTGTAAACAACTCTCTTTTGTGTTGTTGTTGACCTGCTTAAACACGCAAACTGATGTAATCGGTGTGACTTTTATCTACAAATGGTGTTAAGTCTTGCTTTATGAACATTTTGGTGACGTTTTTTTGGTTGATTTTCCACTGGCAGAAGAAATACTGGGATAAGTTGAAAACGGAACAGAAAATCACATTGATGGAAGTTTTGTTCTCTGTCCTGGAATTTGCTGCCTCGTACAACTCTTACACAAGCCTTAGAATGCGGATGCACCAAATTCCTGGTGAAAGGTCTGCTGATATTTGCCTTTAACTTGTTGTTTAATAATTCGTTCATGCTTTTGCGTTGGTCATAAGAGACATGGCATATCTATGACGTGATTTTTTGTTTTTTTTGGATAGGCCACCACTGAATCTTCTCCGCCAGGAATTGGCTGGAACCTGCATCTATATGGATATCCTACAAAAGACAACAGCAACAGTTGAAATTCATAAGGAGGACCAGGTTAAAGAAGACAAAATTGAAGGCATAGCTGAAGAAAAGCTCGTGTCCTTCTGTGAACAGGTGCTACGAGAAGCATCTGATTTTCAATCGACCATGGAGGAAACTACTAATATGGATATCCATCGAGTTCTAGAACTTCGTTCTCCAATCATTGTAAAGGTATGAGTTAGCCTCTCATTGCAATGTGAAACTGAGAATTATCAGTCTGGAGAAGAAGCCACTTGTCCATCTCGTCTGCTCTTATTTTTAGTCCGACTATATAATCCAATTATACAGTGTTACGTATCTGAGTTATGGTGACACTAGTAGTACAAAAGGCTGGCTGCAGGACAGCATAAGGGTGTTTATTGATGCTCTTATATTAATTGGAACTATTTGATCATTTTTTATGAGTTACTCTTTGGGTACCTTCGTAGTGGTGGGATGGATACCTGCTGTTGGAAGAGAGATCCTCACCTAAATAATTTTAATTTGAACATATTACGTAGCATAAGAAGGGAGAGCCAAATAGCGAGAGGCCCAATTAGAGATTTGAATCAATTTTTGTTGTTTGAAAGCGACAAGTCACTCAACCTTATGTCTTTTATCTCGTGCAATCCGTGTTCTTTCTTGAGCCTGTCCTCGTCCTTTTTTTGCTATATTCACCAACAACAACCAAGCACGTAATTGAGGAGTACGTCTTCATTTAGGTCTTTGAGCTTCATGCTTCATGTCGTTTCGTATGACCTCCATTCACGTTCTCTTCGGTCTCCCACGAACTCTAGCCGTATGCCCTAAGTCGAAATAGTCAACGCGTCGTACCGGTGCATCTATTAGTCTGTGTCTAACATGTCCAAACCATCTTAAGCGATTTTTTCGCATCTTCTCGTCGTTGGGTGCCACACCCAGTTTATGTCGAATATCTTCATTGTGCACCTTATCTCTTCTCTCTTATGGTGTTTCCGTACATCCACCGTAACTTTCACATCTTGTTATGTTAATCTTATGTGCTTGACTTTGCTTAATAGCCCAACACTTGCCATATGGCGAAGTAGGTCTAATAGCCGTACGATAGAACTTCCTTTAAGCTTTGAAGGAAAGTTACTATCGCACACTGTTGCACTCTTCTAATTTGTCCATCCAGCTGATATGCGATGGTTGATATCACCATTTAGATCTCCATCCTATGGTGCCTAAATACCAAAATTTCAAGTTTCTCGATGTCTCTTGGCCGTATCATCATTGTTTTTTCGTTGTTTGCTAAATTTGCACTCGTGGTACTCTTTTTTGCCATATTCACCCCTAAGGATAAATTTTAATAATGTGTTTTTATTTTTGTTTCGTTGCAATCCTCAATTAGAACTTGAGCCTAAAGTATTGACATTCATTGAGCCGTAGTACCTTAGTTAAGTTCTGGTGTGGCTTCTTATATCTCTTAAGGAGAGTTTCAATTAACTTTTCAAAGCGGCTCAACACAGCATTATTTATATGTGGTTTTGTATATCAGAGTTAGGGATAGTTACATGTAGGGATAGTTACATGTATACACCTTTAGGTTTGGTTCAGTTACAAAATCCTTCCTTACTCTCTGGATAATTTTAAAACACTCCTTGAAGCTTCTTAAATATGTAAAGATATATGGTTATCTTTGGCGTTTTTTATGGGTGCTCATGCAATTATTCAAATAGCAGGGGTTGTTTCTGTAATATCATCAAATCCCATGCTATGTAACTGTAACTATCCTTACATTTATTGCATATGTTTCATAAATTTGTTTGTGTATTTTTCTCTGTGACTTCTATAAAACAAAGTAGGTTGGTCAGTTTATTAGGCTGGTGTGTCAGTCTTCTTAAACAAGATGTTGAAGGGTGGTGAGCTGGTGATAAGCAAGATAATATACAATGCTTGTCCCATTTCTGTTGCTGAGGTGGGACAGCTGTGCTGGAGAGTTTGATGACTATAAAGTTTCTTTTTGTTTAGTGTTTTGTAAGTTAAATGATGGCTAAATAGGCCTACTGTGGTTTGCGAAACAAGGAACTTTTCACTATGACTTATCATAGTATTTTCCCTATAATATATACTTTTGTCGTCTATCCTGGTAATCCATTCATCTTGGACCGTGCTTGATTCCTCCTCGACTATTCTTGCAAAGTTGTTGTGCATTGCCCAAGTTTGTTTACTGGTTCGGTGTATCTATAAAGATGAGATCTATGCTTTTCTTGGGGTAGGTAAATTACTTGAGTGTCGTATCTGAGTGGTTTTTGCAATTTGATGAGAAATGTGTCAAAAATTGTTGCATTAATACTGTTCGTTCAGGTGTATCCGTATGAGAGCTAAAAGTTATTGGACATGATTTGGTGTTTTTTGCCCATTTACTTTTGTGGTTAGCTTCAATTTTAATCTTTGTTATCTATTTCACGTTTTTATGAAATGTTTATCTTGACTGAAAGTAACAATCTCGTTGAATTTTTTCTAGGAAGCTGCCATTTGTTCACCTGGGTGTAATATATTGGATTTCAAATGTAAACTTGGTATTTGTTATTTCAGGTACTGAGAGGCATGTGTCAAATGAACACACAAATTTTCAGAAGCCACCTCAGAGACTTTTATCCATTGATTACAAAACTTGTCTGCTGTGACCAGGTGAGCTCGTGTACTAGAGTGACATTAGTGAAAGTGATATAAGGTGTTCTATTATATGCCAAACTACTTTATTTCTTGTCAATCTCTTACGGCCAATTTCTAACCTGCGATTCCAGTGTTCCTAAGACTTTGCTTCTGTTGTACTTAATAGACCATCTTCTTTGCAATAATGACAATTAATTGTCAAACATGGGCAAGCTACGCGTTTGTCACACTTGATTTGAGAAATTCAACTTATTCACATTCGTGAAACAAAAGATTGTTTGTTACCAGTTTCTCATAATGTAAAAGTCTTGAACTTTACCATATTCTGCCCCCTGTAATTCCTTGGGATGGAGTATTATTTTCTACTTAGAAAAAAGCAGTATCTCGTAGTTTGATAATGTGTCATGTTTCTAAAATTCTGGGTGTTTCTCAGATGGAAGTCCGTGGTGCGCTTGCGGATCTTTTTAGCATGCAGTTGAACACCCTGTTGGCGTAGGACTTCTAGCATTTCTAAGAGTGCCAACTCAGAAGCGGATATGCCCTACCGTCCCCAACCACGTGCTTCCCCATTCTCCATTATTTCAAACTCGACTTTTTCGTAGTCTGCATGAATTTTGAAATTGAGGTGAATGACATATATGTGAGTAAACGGAATTAGCTTTTTCACGGAGTTCGTGAGATATGAATGCCTCATTAATGTGGCTTAGCATCTGTAAAGTTTCAGAAACCAAAAGGATGCATTATAGATATTGCTATCGGGAACGTTCAGTTGACGCCCGATCTAATCTAGTTCAATGTACTATTCCAAAGTAGAAGGTTTTTAAGTTTTTAAACGCTTGCAATATGAGCAACGAACCTTGACATTTCAGACGTTTTTGACTCGTATAATTTTTTAATCGGTTTTGTTTGATTGTTGTTTCATCACCCTGCTTGATAGAAGGGAGCTGAATAATATTTCTTTTATCCTAAGTTTTGGGTTGCGTAGGAGAATTTTCAGTTGAACAATCGGACGCTAGTTTCTTTCTTGATCGATCTTGATAGTTAATGCTTTGAATCAACTGAGAATTCTGAATATTCGAATTAGTATGCGCTAGATAATGAAAAAAGGAGTTAACTTGTAGCCGCGTATGAAAACTTGTGCAACGTTTTTTTCTTTCATGTATTTATGTATTTAATATCGTGCTACTTTTATTCATTTCATATATTTAATATTGATAATAATATTAAAATGATAAGGCATACAGATAATCGCCTAGTTTATAGACGAGGTCCGCATTGTCCATTTTGAAGCATGCCTAAATATATTAGTTTCGAACAAATAACTTTAATTGGTGCACCTCCTAATAACCAATCCGATATTTGTTACAGCTAACAACTAAGGAATTTAAAGGGGGTCACCAAGAGTAAAATAATAAAATAATCCGGGTAATAAAAATATGTAAATTTTAAATACAAATTGTTAAAATCAACCTAGACATTCCAATGACCCTTGTGATGTTCTTCATTGTAGTCACACATTTTGCCCTAAAAAAAGATGGGTCTCCGTCAATTTACTCTGCCTGCAACGTTACATTTGAAAAACTGCCTCCTCAAAATACTCCTTGCGTAAGGGTCACGTCCACTCTTGTGAGGGAGCGATCGTGCCTTCTCCGGTAAGGCCTTCTTCGATCTCGGCGCCGCTGCTCCACCATGCAGAGATGTCCTGGATCCCATCGTGATTGTTCTCCTGGTCTTCATGGTTAATTGTCACTCATCGCGTGCTTGATAGGTTTCATTAGGGTTTTTTTTTTTTCGTTTCGTCCTTTACGTAGAGTTATTGCTTTCGTTTTGTTTTGTTTTCCCTCTTTGGTTTCTCCTTTGTGTGCTAGGTTTCCCTTCTCTTGGTTCGTCTTCAAACGACCTGCCTGCGGTTCCTCTCTCAGTTCATCTAACCTCGTCATTGTGGTTTCTATGGAGGAAGAAATAGTTCGGTTAGGACAACGGCTGAAAATCTCCGAAGAGGAGGGGGCTGGGATCTCAGTTGAGGATTCGATTTGGGAGAATGGGAATGAGGACACATCACTCGCACTAGTCGGCAGACTTCTCACCGAAAAGCCATACAATTTCGGATCGTTCAGTGCTCGCATGAAGGCTTTGCTTAACCCACGTAAGGGAGTAAACATCCGAAAATTGAAAGGGGACCGTGTCTTGTTCCAATTCAGCCATACCATCGATAAAAAGAGGGCGCTTGAGGGCTGTCCATGGTCCTTCGATAAACATGTGTTGGTATTGAATGAAATTGGAATCGATGAAAAACCGGGGAACGTAAATCTGAACCTCTGCGCCTTTCACGTCCATATTCATGATCTCCAATTCTACCGGCAAACGCGAGACATGGCGAGAGTGATTGGGGATAGATTGGGTGGTTTCATTGAGGAAGACCGGGGAGTGTGTAGTGGGGTGAGCATGAAGATTCGGGCGAAGATTGACGTCACAAAACCGTTACTTCGGAGTCTCAAACTGAAAGGTCTTATGGTGGGTTTCACGTACGAAAGGCTTCCGAATTTTTGTTACCTATGTGGAGTGATAGGACATATCGTTGCTGATTGTGAGCTCCAGTTCGTGCATGGAGAGGTTACAAAAAATACTATTTATCCGTATGGTCCATGGCTAAGAGAAATCCCGAATGCTGCGGAAAATTCCCGCTTTAACAAGAGTCCTCAAGGGGTGCCGAGTGAGAACGCTAAATCCGATACCGGAAAGAATACGGAGGCCACCGGAGATTCCGACTCATCTGCTTTCCCCGAGTCGCGCAAGGAGTAGCAAATTGAATCCAATATTAATTCTCTGGTTCTCCCAGCAATGCAACAAAACAGTACTCAAACAAATAAATCCACTCTACATGCGGCTGTCGTGCATGGGGCTAATTCGGAGTCACATGAGAATGCTATTAATGCTAGGGCTATTTCGCATAAAGAGGTATGTTCGGCTTTGGGTGGTGTTGTCAAGCTTGGGGCTGATTCTCAGTCAATAGAAAAAGAAAAGGGAGTGTTGGGAGATATTACTAATTTGATGGAGATGCAAGAATACTCCAACGTGCTGATTTCGGTGCCCATTTTTAATGATGGTCTGGAGGGGCGTGTGCAAGTAAGAAGGTGGGGGCTGGAGGAAAATCTAGAGGTAGACCGAGAGGGTCAGGAGTGGTTATAGAGGGAAAGAAAAATGGTGACAAAAACAAAAAGAGGCCGATGGAGGGCGGTGAGAATTTAGAGCCATTTCGGAAAAGGATTCAGTTGTTAGAGGATAGTGATGCTCAAAATTTGGGTCTAACGGCGAAGGCTGCGGTGCAGCCTCGCCGAGACTAATGAATATTCTCTGTTGGAACTGTCAAGGATTGGGGCACCCTTGGACAATTCGGGAACTACGGGTTACTGTTGCTCGTTTCAGCCCCTCTCTAATTTTCCTGTGTGAAATTAAATGTTATGGAAGGAAATAGAGAAGCTTAAACAATAGTTTGGATACTTTGGGGTCTCAGTTGACGTAAGAGGCAAATCAGGGGGTCTTGCACTACTTTGGAAGAAAGACGTAGCGGGTCGATTGCTGGGGATGTCCAAATATCACATCGATCTTATGATTGTAAATGAGGATTAAGATTGTGACTGGCGCTTTATGGGTATCTATGGAGAGCCGGACAACAGTAAGAGAACTCGCACATGGGATCTTCTCCAATGACTTAAAAATGTATCCACCAGACCCTGGGTTGTAGGAGGAGATTTCAATGAAATTATGAGTCAGGATGAGAAAAACGGGGGTACCCTAAGGCCGATGTGGTGCATGAGAAATTTTAGAGAGGCGCTATCTGACGCGGGGTTGACAGATCTAGGTTATGAGGGCCGCTGTTTCACCTGGTGCAATCGCAAGAAGGATGATGAGACAATATGGGAGAGACTGGATAGGGCCTGCGGGTCGGAAAATTGGCGAAGAATGTACCCTCGGGCACGGGTCGAAAACCTTACAATGCGTCACTCAGATCACTCAGCGTTACTTATCTCTCTTGAACCATGGATCATGGGCAAAAACGAGTGGAGAAGATCTAAGCGATTCAGGTTTGAGGCTTGTTGGACAAAGGAGGCCGACTGTAGACAGATTATTGAACAACTTTGGAACAATCGTGTCAGCGGAGAAGAGGACCAAGATCTGAATCAGAAACTTGCTCGATGCCATGTAGGGCTGGTACAGTGGTCGGACATCTCTGGTTCAGAAATTAAGAAGTGTATCGCGGACCTCACAGAGCAGATTAAGTCCTTGAGGGAGGGACCGATTTCAGCGGAATCTAAAAGAGGGAGGCGGAATTGAGTCAGGACTTAGAACTTATGATGGACAATGATGAACCATACTGGAAACAAAGGGGAAAGGTGCAGTGGTTAAAAGAAGGGGACATAAATACATCATACTTTCATAGAAGGGCGAGTGAGCGGAGGCAAAAGAACACGATTAAGGGTATCAGGGATGGAAATGGGAACTGGCAAGAGTCTAGACCGGGTATCGAGGAAGTTGCAGTCGACTACTTCCGAACTATTTTCATCTCCATTGGACCCGACAGTGCCGAGATTGATGAGGTGCTGAGAGTAATCCCGGCCAAAGTCAGCCCAGAGGTGAATCAAGAGCTTGGAAAGCCTTTTACACCAGAGGAGGTAACTAAGTCCATTTTTGATATGTATCCTTACAAATCCCCGGGACCAGACGGTTTTTCTCCTATCTTTTATCAAAAATTCTGGTCCTTTCTTAAGGCTGATGTTACTTGCTTTGTCCTTAGTTTCCTTAATAATCGATGTCTCCCATCTAATATCAATTTTACTCACATTGTTCTTATTCCCAAATGCAAGGATCCAGAACTTATAACACAATTTCGACCTATCTCTCTCTGCAATGTGAGTTATAAAATAGCGTCGAAAGCAATAACAAATAGGATTAAGTCTTTCCTTCCTGATATATGCGCAATCTGCTTTTATCCCAGGAAGACTTATTACAGATAATATCCTTGTAGCCTTCGAAATTAACCATTTTTTGAAGAACGGGAGAACAGGAAAGGTGGGGCACATGCCATTGAAGCTTGATATGAGTAAAGCTTACGATCGAGTGGTCCTTTCTAGAGAAGGTACTTATTAGACTAGGTTTTAAGTTGAATTTTGTGCACCTTATTATGTCATGTGTTAGAACTGTTTCTTATGCTCTTATGATTAATGGTTGTGAGGTTGGTCATATTGTTCCTGAGAGAGGGTTACGACAGGGTGATCCTTTATCACCATATCTATTCCATTTTGTTACTGAGGTTTTTTTAGGATTAATCCGTGACGCGGAACGGAGACAAGCTCTCAAGGGGATTGCAGTAAACCTCCATGCGACGATTGTTTCACACCTATTATTTGCTGATGATACTATGTTGTTCTGTGAGGCAAGGAAAGAGGTGACAGAGGAAATCTTGGAGATATTGGATAGGTTTGCAAGGGTGTCGGGACAAGTTATTAATAGGGACAAATCTGCTGTGTTTTTTAGCAAGAATTTGCCGAAGGAGAGGAGAGGCAAGATTGCCAGAATCTTAGGGATGCGCGTGGTGGGTAAACACGAAAATTATTTGGGAATGCCCGCGGAGATTGGGAGATCGAAAAAAGAGATATTTGATTTCTTGAGGGAGAGAGCTTGGAAGTGGTTGCAGGGGTGGAAAGAGGTCTCGTTGTCGGGAGCGGGAAAAGAAGTTATGCTCAAGTCAGTTGCCCAAGCTATGCCGACTTTTTATCATGGGCTGTTTTCGTGTGCCAGAGACAATCATAAAGGAGCTGGAGTCTTTAACGGGGAAATACTGGTGGGGCGATGCATCTCAAAAAAAGAATCCACTGGATTGCTTGGAGTAAGCTTTGCCGAAGGAAAAATGATGGATGCTTGGGCTTTCGGAATTTGCGTGCTTTTAATATTGCGCTTCTTACGAAGCAAGCATGGCGCGTATTTGGCAATTTCCGGACAGTCTTGTAAGTCAGATTTTCAAGGCGAAGTACTTCCCGAACTGTTCGATTTTCGAGGCGCGTAGTGGAAGCGGACATTCTTTTACTTGGCAGAGTATCCGGGGTGCGGTAACGGTTTTGCAAAGAGGGCTGCAATGGCGCATTGGAGATGGGAAATCTGTCAAGGTTGGGCGTGATGCGTGGCTGCCCCGACTCGTTTCTTTTATGCCGATCACTCCTATCTCGCCCGAGTATATTGAATGGCGTGTTTGTGATTTTATTTACGAAAATACGGGGCAATGGAACAAGCCGCTGTTGCGAGAGGTTTTTTGGGATTTAGACACTTCGCTGATTTTGTCAATACCATTGGGAGATCAATCAACCCCGGACAAACAAATCTGGCATTACGATAAATATGGCATTTTCTCGGTAAGAAGTGCATACCACCTCATCATGGACCAGGGGCTGATTTCGAATGCTTCACAGGCTGCGAGCAGCGGGAACTCTAATTGGAGCATTATTTGGCGTGGTAAAAATCCTAACAAAGTCAAATATTTTTTATGGCGCGCATGCTCCAACATTCTTCCGACTCGAGGACTCTTGGCGTCCCGACATGTTGTGACAGAGACGGAGTGTGTGACTTGTGGT
This sequence comes from Linaria vulgaris, assembly GCA_948329865.1. NCBI lineage: Eukaryota > Viridiplantae > Streptophyta > Magnoliopsida > Lamiales > Plantaginaceae > Linaria > Linaria vulgaris. The sequence continues at coordinate 85,716,890 of OX415253.1, forward strand.
GAGAGCCATGAAGATGTGCGTCATGTGTTGTTTTTTTGCCATGTTGCTCGGCAAGTTTGGGCGCTGTCTCATTTTCCTCTTTCGGTTATTATCTTCGAGAGTGAGGATATGGTTGGCTGGTGCAGGCGTGTGTTACTCTTGATGGACAAAGAGAATTTCTCGAGGGCTATTATTGTATGTTGGGGACTGTGGGGAAAACGCAACAGAATTCTCGCGGGAGAAAAGGCGTCGACTCCGATGGAAATCGCAAGGTTTTGTCTTTCATACTACCAGCAATGTGCTGATCTGCAGCAAGCGACTGATCGCTTTTGTTTGGCCGTTGAGTCATGGTCACCACCTAACAAACCGTGGCTTAAGTGCAACTTTGATGACGCAATGTTTGAGGAGGCGGGGAAGTCGGGTACGGGAGCCATTTTTAGGGACTGGAACGGAGTTTGTGTGGCGAAAATCCAACGGAGATTTGAGGGTAATCTTGGACCACATAATTCAGAAATTATGGCAGCCTTCATCGTGGTGAAATTCACAATTGCGCAACATTGGAGATACGTTGTGTTCGAAGGGGATAACTTGGAAGTCCTTAATGCGATTAATTATGGGGCGAATCTGGGCGCAGAGGGTGGCAACATTATATCAAATATTCATGCCCTGCGGAATGAGCAGCCGACGTTCGTCTTTTGCTGGATTCGGCGCAAGGGGAACAATGAGGCGCACGAACTTGCTCGTCGTGCAACAACAGACACCGACTGATTTCCCCCTCGCAATCTGGAACCGAATTGAGAGCAGTTATCATCTGCTTGCTTTTCTTCCTTCGCGTTTTTGTTCTGCTCCCTGTAGCATGTTTTCATGCAACTCTGTTTTGGCTTGTGGCCTGATTTATGATATGATTTAAAAAAAAAATAGACTAGATGCTTTTAAAATAAAATAAAACATAAAAAATCGATTAGATACTCCTTGTGATTTTAAAAGTTGGTCCACATGTTGCTAAATAATTCTTGCCTTTTATAATATTAAATTTAGTTTTAGTACTTATTTTATATTTTCCTGTAAATAAAAGTATAAAACAAGATATATAAACACATATTTTTTTAAAATCATATAAACACATGTTTTTTTTGTACTTTTTGAAATGGAAGGACGAAAGTTCTATGGATTATCAAAATACTATGTGGACAGAAATAAAAAAAAAAAGAGATATCAAAATAGTTGTGAAGATTGAATAATATTTTTACTGAAATTGAAGTTTTTAGCTACTTCTATGATGAAAAATGATAATCTAAAGTATAAAAAGTAACACATACAACTTTTGAGAAGAAAAAAAAATTAGTATACGTATCTTTTTTCAAGCGAAATATCATCCTTGTTATCATGTATGGGAGAGTAAATAACACCTCACCACATAAAAGGGTAATATGCTAAGTTTTCTAATAGCATTTCGTTGATTTATTTTTTACAAGAGATAATACTGAAATCCTATTTACCAAATTTCTTTATTTGCTTACTCGACCTAAGCAAGCCAGAATAAAATATTTTTGCTGCTATCTTTGACATAGAGACATCATGTCAATCTGACAACAAAAAGGCGTACTTTGCCAAGTACCCAAATAAAAATGATGCCAAGGAGAAATCCCGAAATAAGGGTAGTAAGGCTAAGTGCGCCTCGTTATTGTGTTTTAGCACATCTATTTTGAAAAAGATTAGGCCACACACTAAGTAAAAATTAATATTTCTGCACTGTAAGTTTGTCTATTTAATGAATCTGCCCAATAAGTACCGAGTTTTTAAAACTAACCCACGAATTGGCCTTTTTTCAATTTTTCTGCCCACCCTCTGCCACATAGGAAAAAATCTGAAGTGGCAACCGAGCTGGCTTTTTCGGCACACGCCCTTTAAAAAACGCGACGCAACTCAGAAATTTGCCCTGAAAATACACGTTTTTGGACACCAATAGTCACTTAAAAATCATACACCAACAATTAGACCTTTTTTCAAACAAAATACTTCCCCCAATTCTGTTCATACCCAAAACCCTAATTCTGAAAACCACAATTCTCGTTTTTGTCGTAAAATCGCGTCGTTTGAAGAGTAGGCATTAGTAATCCAACGCACGAGTGTTGCATTCCACACTAAAATCGTGACCCAAACTCTAAAATTGAACCCCAAAAGCCCTCGGTGGTGTAGTGCTTTGATACACCCATATTTCTGCCCTTTAACTTTGAAACATAGCATTAGTAGCTTTGGTGGTGTAGTGCATGTGCGATAATGCCGAAGTTGCGGTCTCCACTTTACCATGATATGCCCTCGCCAGTTTATCGTAAGTTTTATGCCATTTTCGTTTTGTATTTTTGCATGTCCACAAAGTAGTAGTAGTTTTTGTCAGTTGTAGTGCCAAAAAATTTCGGTTTTAGTTAATTGTTGCGTGCTTAAGTAGTTTTGTGGTCGGTGATAGTTACTGTTGAGGTAAGGTTTTTGGAATTTGGATTTTTTGTCGTTTGTTTGTGAATTTTGTGTCTTATTATGCCAAATTATGGATGGTTTTTGTGTTTATTGTGCCTTATTGTGTCACCATTTTCTTTTATACTTAGTGCTACATTCATGCTATATGCAGATCCTAGGAGCAATCTTATTACACTAAATGTCCATTATGGAGGAAGGTTACAGTCCAATCCTTTTGATACTTATGTTGGTGGTGGAGTCATGAAGTTTGACTACTCAGACATTAAAGAGATAAACATGAAGCTTCTGAACATTTATACTGATAATATGAATGCTCAGGGTGAAAGGAAATTCTACTTTGTCAGGCAAGGTTGGTTTACAGTCATAGAGGATAACAAGCTTCTCAAAATAGCCCTCAAAGAAGCACTACCAACCAGGGAGTTTGATATATTTTGTGATTTTGAGATTGATCCACCATTTCCAAAAATGCCTCCTGATCCTGATGTTGATGAGACTGGAACAATTTTAGCAACACCTGGTGGTGATCATACAAAAGTATTCAATAAGGATGTTATCTCAGATGGTTTGCAGGACAAAAGTGACAATGAGGATACAAGGGATAGGGAATTGGAAGAAGTTACACCTAATGGTAATCCTAGAGTAATATCAGGCGGCACTGAGATTGATGGTGCTGAGCCTACTAGGTTGGGAGACAAAGCAGATCCAATCACAATAAGAGATGATGGTTGTGACAGTGAGGATGATACATATGAGGAAGAAAGTGAGTATTCTGATGATAAAGATTTTGATGAAAATGTTGATGAAGATGTAGTAGAATCAGAGGATGTGAGTCCTGGTATTGTTGCTGATGAACAAGTAGTGGTTGAGCAAACTGAAGACACCATTATTGTGATGGTTGAAGATATACCCAGTGACAGTGATGATGACACCTATGAGGAAGAGAATGAGTACACTAATGACACAGATTTTGAAGAAAATGTTGATTTTGATGAAGAGTCATAGGAGAAGGATGAAGCAATCATGAAGACTTGAGAGATGGAAGGACTGAAAATGATGGTGATGATAGAGTTGTAAGTGTCTGGTGATAACATACATGTGAGTGTAAATGAAGTTGAAGTTCTTGGTGACAGAGTTGAAGTTGATGTGCCTGGTGATAGAGTTGAAGTTGATGTGCCTGGTGATAGAGTTGAAGTTGATGTGCTTGGTGATAGAGTTGAAGTTGATGTGGCTGGTGAAGGTAGAAGAACTGAAGTGTAATATAAAGGGAAGGGGATGTTGGTTGAAGATTATGACAGTGATAGTGAAGATCCTACCTATGAAGAGGAGAGTGAGTATACAGATGAATCTGATTTTAACCACAACGTTGACGATGGTGTTGAACAAGAAGACAATGTCAGTGCTAGTGTCAATCAATTCACAGCCAATTTACTAATCCCTCCATTGAATATTGAGACCAATTTACCAGGAACCTCAGAATTTAAGGAGGATTTGAATGGGGTTGACAATGGGACTGATGTTAAAGATGAAGTTGAACCTGATGTTGTTAGTAACATCAAAAGAATGCCTATCAATCCACTGCCTTATGAAGAAAAAGATGATGACAGTGATGATCCATAGGTGTTTGACAGTAGTGACAGATGGAATCCTACTTTCAAGTTGAAAATGCTCTTCAACACCAAATATCAACTTAGAAAGGTTGTGCAATCAGATGCCATCAACAATAGAAGAAGTGTCTTAGTTGATAAGAGTGATCCAAAAACGATATATTTCAAATGTGTTCATGCTTCTTGTCCATGGAGGCTACATGGACTGGGAGTTGGTGGTAAGGCGACCTGGCAGATAAGGCAATATAATCCAACACACTCTTGTGGTAAGAGGGTTGGTGTGAGGAATTTGAAGGCAACTTGGCTTGCTGAAAGATTTATTGAAGTCTTCAAAACAGATCCGAACAGAAACCACGAGGCCTTCATAATGGATTCAATCAGAGCGCTGAGAGTAGATATAACCAAGAACCATACCTATTGTGCCAAAAGAGTGGCAACTGATATAACAAAAGAAGTATGATATTGCTCCACCACTACCTGTTGAAGTACCTGAAGAGGAACCTGCAGATGAAGTACCAGGTGATGGATGGGTCAGTACTTTGCTCAACAAGAAGCCATCAAAGGCACCCCCAAAAATTACAAACCAATTGAGTGATTGCTTTGAAATGTTAGACTCTCAGAAAGAGAGAATCAATCCATATGAAGGGATCAACAGAAAATATGTGAAGATTTCAAATTTGGCTGCTGTAATTGGTAAAATGAATGATGAAGATGAGGTGGACAGAGAGAGAAATAAGGTATATGAAACGAGGAATAAAAGCAGTAACAAGAAAGCGATGAAGTCCAGGAAAGGGAAAGAAAAACTTTAGAGACAGTTGAACTTTGACTAGATGTTCTATAAAAGTGTTACATATTTTGTTGTCTTTTTGGTGGATAAAATTCAACACAATTATTTTGAATAGGAGCATTATATGCTCTGTGGATAGGAGCATTATATACTCTGTGAACTGATGTTGATATGCAATGTAATATTTTTATTTTGAGTCGGAGCATTATATGCTCTGTGAACTGGTGTTGTTATGCTTTGATCATTTTGAATATGAGCATTATTTTGAAATGTAGAGGTTTGATGCAAACCTGGTTGTTCGATTACATAAAGTTGCTTTGGTTTGTTTTGTGCCGGTTTCATAAATTCACATAAAGTTGCAATGGTTTGATTACATAGTGTCTGTTTACACCAACAGTCACATCTAGGCTATAAAACTGAGACACATTTACACCAATAGACACATTTAGGTTATCCAAACATTTTTAAGAAGATAGTAAAAATGATAATCAATGTGGATATAAGGTTGAGGTTGTTTTATGTTGATCCAGATTTCACTAGACTGGCATAAACAATTTTCTTAGATAGATTGATCAATTATGGGAGATGGCATAGGTTATCAAATATCTATGCACTGAGAAGTGGGCTTGGAATAATCAAGACATAGTTGCATTCACTGGTTCAACAACCATTATTGGATGAAACATTGGAGAGGAAAATCAGAGATATGAGGTTGAAATATATACTATTCAAGAAGTTTTGTAATCTCCCAGGGGTTTTCACTGAAGGACATGACATGCGGGTTATACTGAGCGCGGACTATTACTGGATTGTTGATGTGGTAAGCAATTCAATTTTTTTTCATGTCATTATTATCTCTTACAGACCAATTACATATCACGAGCACACCTAACTATTAAGGCAAAATTGATAAAATCATGTCACTGTCAGGAGAGGCATTGGGAGAACTATTTCAGAATGTATGGCCTGGCAAATACAAGATATATGCAAGCATTGTTTGATGAGCACCAGTGTGCTTTTGTTCCAGGCGAGGAAGGTATATATGAAGAAGAGTTTACCGATGATGATGATGATGATGATGGTCCAAGTGACATTGAGGATTAAATCTAGTAATTATCTTATAGGTATCATAACAAAATTTTAGTGTAATCAAGGCATATTGTTTATGTTTTTTAATACTTAATAGGCATATTGTTCATGTTTTTTAATACTTACTGGGCATATTGATTATCTTTTTAATACATAATGGGTATATTTTTTAAATCGATCAAAACTTAAAGGGCATATTCATAACATTTTGGGCAGTTTTTTTGAAAGTTGATAAACTTAATGGGTATTATTTTAATAATGCACTAACAACAACATAATGTGAGACATACACAACCATCTTTAATGCAATCTAACTAGTCCATTACATGAACAACATCATCAACTAACTCAAAATAGAATTCAATAGAAGGTTAACAATATGACAAACATTCATTATCATTACATGAACAACATCATCAACTAACTCAAAACAGAATTCAATAGAAGGTTAACAATATGACAAACATTCATTATCATTACATGAACAACATCATCAACTAACTCAAAAAATAACCTAACACATCCATAATCCAAAACAACGTTGCACAACCTTAATTCACAAAACAAATTCAACTACACACCACATCCTCATTTACTCAAACTTGCATAATCTTTATAATCAAATTAGTATACATACTACTAAGCCCGCATGTTACTAAGACAAAACCAATGGCTTCAATAAAACCTTACAACAACCAAAACTAATATGATAATGATCATATAACAGAATCTAACCATAACTTTCAATTTTTTGTTCTCACTCTGCAAAACCTTGATTTTCTCTTTTGCACCATCTTGGTTTTCTCGTACGCCGACTGCATGGTATCATTTTGGGATTCTTTCTTCAACGCAACTTCTTCTTCAAGTCCCTTAACCCTACCTTGCACCCTCTCGATTCTTCTGCGCAAAATTGGTATCACAACCCTAGCATATGAGCAAACAGGCGGATCTTCCCAAATGCATAGCCGACACCCAACGGGCCATCGCAGACACCCATGGAACCTTCGTCCAGGGTTCCCATCGGTCATGGACACGCGCACGACGGCGGGCCTTCCACAATTGCATACCAGATGTGAGCTCATAGTCGATTCAGACATTTTTGATTTTGGGAATTTAGGGTTTCGATTTGAAATAGAAATGGGGCGCGACTTTGTTTTTTTTTTTTTCTTCAATTAAATGACTGAAGTGTTGTTATATTATACCAACACCCAAAAACGTGTGTTTTCAGGGCAAATTTTCGAGTTGGTGCCGCATTTTTTAAAGTGCGTGTGCCGAAAAAGCCAGCTCGGCTGCCACGTCAGATTTTTTTTCCTATGTGGCAGAGGGTGGGCAGAATAATTGAAAAAAAGGCTAATTCGTGGGTTAGTTTTAAAAACTCGGTACTTATTGGGCATATTCATTAAATGGGCAAACTTACAGGGCATAAATATTAATTTGTCCAACACTAACTTATACAATATGGTGTGCTAGACGCTTTTAAAGATGATATTTCATTATTTTGTCACTTTATGTTAAATATATATAAGATTGTGATAAATTATTCTGTATCAAAAAGTAATATATATATATATATATATATTCATATATAGTGTTTATTCTAATTTAACCTAATAAGTAATAATAATAATAATAATAATAATAATAATAATAATAATAATAATTAGAATATTAATAGTGAAATTAAACCCTAGGGCACGGGCTTGTTTCCTAAGCATATATTAATATATATATATATATATATATATATATATATATATATATATATACATCATGGCAAATCCATGCAAATTGACACTTGAACCCGTTTTCGATAGGACTAACTACTAAGAGTCAAAAATAAATTTTCGTTTCTTTTCTTCTAGATTGCATATAATTACCAGAAAACTCCAAAGCAAAAAGAAGAAGTTAAAGAACAACTCCAGCCCCCAGTTTTCTCTTCCACTCCTCCATTCAGCTTCACTAAGTGATTTAGGTTTTCCATTCTGGAAGAGTTTCTGGTATCTGTAAATTGTTTATATAATTTTTTTAACGTATTTTATTAAAAATAATTTGGAAAAAAGACATTTTCTTTAAAAAAAAATTTGCACAAATACTAACAGGAAAAACATACAGGGGCCTAACTATTGTTTGCAAGTCGAGGGGATGTTTGTTTATACTGCTTATTACGGTAAATGGACTTGTAAATAGTTTCTAGAGACATAATTAATTCAACAGTTAGTAAAGTGTAAGATTATTTTTCAATCGGTTTTGTACCCCCCCCCCCGCCCCCCCCCCCCCCCCCCCCCCGCTTTTTTTTTTTTTTGGGATAACATATATCGCAATAAGTACCCAAAGTTCCAGGTGTAATCCTTTTCTAGTTGAAACAACGACTTTGTCATGATTAAGTGAACTATATTAAGGAATAAAATACGAGATTTTATTATTTTCAATTTGTGATATGAGCGCATAATTAATGAAATCTGTTATATCCATGCACACTAGCAGCAGGTATATAGATGTAATTAAATCTAGAGTTTTTCAAGTGATAATCCATAGAATATAAGAATTAAAATAAAACACATATTAAAAATTAGCCATCATATATATAATATTTGGATGTTTTATTGAAGTTCTTATTGAGTGGAGAGAAACATCAATCAGAAGCAGTAAGGTTCCCTTCACTAGTCAAGAGTACTATGACTTCTACTCTTCTCATCGTTCTTCTTTTTCTTCCCTACTTTCCTTTTTCATAATATATCAAAAAATATATATATTTTATTTCACAATAAATAACTAAACATCAAGCTGAAAGTTCTTTTTTGGTGGCCTGGGCAAGTCCTTGACAATGCCACAAACTGGAAAGTTCTCAGGCATGTCGTATTCATCACGAAGGGATCCCGTCCCAGCGTGCACGCTCACGTAGAGTTGTTGTCCCAAATATTGCCTCTCTAACAACATCGACCGCAAATTCCATAATCCAGAGTTGTCGAGTGTTGTCATGACCGCTGCCCAGCTCTTGGGATAGACTTGGATGGTGTTTCTACTTACTGCATCTATCAAGTTGTACTTACTCCTCTGCTCTGGTGTCCATGTGCCTGCCTCGATTCTGTTGCAATACGAGAAACAAATAGCGCATGTCAGATACGTGTGTGCATGTATGCACTAATGTACAATGTAGTAAGATTAGGCGTGTTACTTACGCGACAGGGAAGAAAGCATAACCATCTAAATGCCATGATTGAACACTTTTCTCGTTGTTCTGGAATATGATCTCAACAAAGCCGCGGAAAGTTCCATTGATAACGTTGGGAGCAAGGGTAAGTTTATCACCAACGTTGGCAGCAGGGGTATCGGTAATGAGACCGTATTTGAACACTTTGTCAGCAACCCCATAGTATTCAGCCAGCTTCATTGGTGTCTCGGGATCGGTGTGTGAGACTCCATTAATAGCATACCGAAGCTTGCCATCGACTGTACCAGCTGAGTTAACAAGCTTGATGGTGCGTGTGATGTTGATTTTCCCGTAGTGGTACGAGCCCTGAGGGTTAGGTCTAGCTGCACTGGCTGTAAGGTTCCAACGGTAGGAACGGAACTGGTTGAGCGACCAGGCCCACCCTTTTGGAGCCTCAGGCAAAACTGTCGAGGCACGGCCTTTGCCTCCCAAGTAACGGATGGTGGCGGTGGAGGTTAATGCGGCTTTTGTGAATCTAGTGGAGGCCACAATGAAATAGTCGGTCGGCTTCTGATTAGCAGTGACCAAAACAGAGTAGCATTGGCCTAAATGCACGTCAAGGGAGTCATACTCGTTTTGTAGGGTGTGAGAGCCTTCAAGCTCAACTAACTTCATGATGTGTCCTTGAATCCTTACGTTGATCGTGTTCTTCATCCCCACGTTGCAGAATCTGTATCTATAGGTTTTGCCAGGGGTCATGTTGAACATGGGCTTTTCGCTCCCATCTCCGATGCCACCTTTACCGTTGATGATCACTCCGGCAGGTTTCCCGAGGGTGCGTCCACTGTCCAAAAGCTTCTTCATAGCGGCATGGCCCTTAGTGTACCAATCACCCACGAGCACGGTGTACTCATCTTCTGGCCATGCGAAGGGAACAGGGATCAAGTCTCGGCTGTGCACCGTAATTGGGCCATAGCCTCCAACAGCACGATGGAGAGCGGTGATGGGGTAGTAGAAGTAGCTGCCTATTTGGTCCTTGACCTGGAAGTGAAAGGTTTGGTTTTTGCCGACTGGGATGGGGCAATGGGTACCTAATGTGCCGTCTTGCCAAGAATTTTTCCTTTGCTGAATTCCGTTCCAGGTGAAGAGCAATGGCTCGTCGAGGTTGTTAAAGACATTTACGACGATGTTGTTGTTGGAAGTGGCGTTGATCCTGGGACCTGGGAACTGGTCGTTGATCGTAATGACTTGTTGTGGCACACCCAAAGGTGATCGGGTGGCATAGTTAACCTTCCATGTGTAGTACAGGTAAGGATCCTCGGAATGAACTGCGACAAATGTTAAAGCACATGATAAAAGCGTGAGCAATAATGCATTTGATCGAGCCATTTTTGTTTGTTTTTTTTATTTTTTTTGTCAAGTTTTCTTTTATAAAAAAAAGGAAAGAGGTAAGAAGAAGTTGTTGGCGTGAATCGACAATCAGGAGTAGATTGTCTACTAGAGATGAGGGGTATGAATGATAAGGCTCTGGAATGGTTCATATATATATATAATACTATGTAAGAATGAAGCATAAGTGAGAGGTGATTAGAATTTGATGCATGACTGCGAATGACGTTCAAATTTTGTAGGGTATTCCTTCAATTTCGACATTATGACAGGAGTTGTCCAAATATAGATTGGCAGTTAATTATTTTACTCTAGTTTTGAACAGAAACATGGTATTTGCCATTAAAAAAAAAACATTGAACAACACAGGTAACTGTCGAAAATACTGGGACACCACACGGTTGGAATTCGGAATTCCGAACTGTAGATTTATTATTTACTTAAAACAGAATATATCCAACAACCATCGTTAAATTATGATATAGTTAAAGTTTGTGCTAAAATAAAATTTATAAGGTGCTGAAACAAATTTATTAATAATCATTGAACTCTGTTATATCAACATCCAGAACAAATAAATTACCCCATAAATAGGACAAATCATTTTGAACAAGCAAGCTCAACATCTGACACGTTTTGTTCATCAATAAGGTCACTGGACGTGGCAGAAGGTATTCTATGCCGTTTTAGTATACGAGATGTAGCGAGTTTTGCTGATTGATAGTTCAAAACAATAACTCTTTCATCATCTAAATCAAACCTTACACTCTCGTTGCTTCTATCTTCCACAAGTTGACATAAATGTTTCAAGTTGTTAACTTCAACACCATTCACCTTCTTCACCTGCAAAATGACAAATGAATTGAGAAAGAGAAAATGTTCTATGGCAATGATCATTACAGATCAGCAGAATGCTTAGTAAGAAGCCAGACGCAAATAGCAGTTGCAAGATACCTGTAACTCAGCAAGGCGCTCATAACCAGTATTGATATCATCCATTAATACCTGTTCAAGTTTGGGTTTTAGTTTCAAGTAAAAATTTAACGGTGGGTTTTCGCAGAGTCAGCTGCTGTCTACTTAAACCACTCTGTGTCTCAAAGAAGAACCACGCAATGAGAAGCAGAAACATGTTTATAGTTACCTGAGAGAGGATAACAAGCTGTTCACCCACTCTGCTTGGTAGCTCCTTGAGAGCTCTTTCACACAATCTACGGGGTGATGAATTATACCAATCTTCTCCATACTCGTGAAGAAACGGTTGGGTTAATGGAATAAAGACAAGACCAGCAAAAATAAAATAACTTGGAAGCTGGTCAAATTGATGAACTGGAACAAGTGGCTGTAACTGCATATCCAAATAAAAAATAAGTAAAAAAATTTTGCTCAATCACATCAAACTATAATAAACAAACAATACAATTATCTGCAAAATACAAAACTCAAATTTCAAACTACATAAAGAAGAAAAAGATATTTCACACTTTACAAGAATACTCCAATATTTTTTAAAAGTCTAATCAAAATAGCACGTTTTTTCAGGGTCACCTTTTAATGTTATTCACCTCAGAGAAAAGAAAATTCTAGGTCAAACAGTGACTATATTAAAACACGGTGGCGGAATAGCATTACTAATTACTTACTTATCAAGTAGTGGTGATTGACACACAATCTTAGTTGCAGTGTCAAAATCAGAAACAATAGTACATCTATTACAAAATACTTATGCTTTGTGGAAAGAAGTACTGATTTACCTAAGCCAGTGAAAGATACACAAGTAAACATAAAGTATGAGAGATATAAATGGTCCCCTAGTCCTGAGAGAACAATGTAAGCAGGTCCAGCAAATCAGAACTACACAAAGATTCAACATTTTCAGATCTGCATACATGCTGGAGGAGGCTAATATAGAGAAGAAAATAGTTTATCTGCTTCAGAATGGAATATAAGTGTGATTCACATGGGCATGTTTATTTCAACACAGAGCAGTTCACAACCGGTTATGCATGAGCATGCTTCTTCGCTAAAAGTTCAACTAAGTGCCCAGAACAGTAGCATATCAACAACAACAACAACAACAACCAAGCCTGTAATCCCAATTAAATTGGGGTAGGCTATATGAACCATAAATGAATCACGTCGAGTCGTGAACATGAATCTTCTGCCTCCATAGGTTTCGGTTGACGAGCATGTCTTTATTTAGATCTTTTAGTTTCATGTCGTTCCGTATGACCTCCATCCACGTCTTTTTCGGTCTCCCACGAGCTCTAGCCGTCTGTCCTAAGTCGAGATCTTCAACTCGTCGTAGAACAGTAGCATATCAATTGACAAAATACTGGAGGCATAAATTCTATTCTAATACAAAACCTTTCACTACAGTTAGCCTTTAAACATCTAATACATGTCAGTCTCTACTTTAGCACACAAGGAGCTTAAGCTGTTAAAACTGAACTAAGTACAGGTGTCCACTTTGATGTATGAGCAAATAGTACAAGAGATTTTACAACAATCTGTTGAAGAAATTGACTTACTGGACGAAGGGTTATGCTGAACTCGTGCTCTTCACCATCTCTTAATACTTTAACTTCAGCAGTTTCATTAAGTTTCTTCATGGAGACTAAATGGTCAAATGTTATTCGCTCTCTGTTTCGGAAGGGAACTGTAAACATAAATGAGAGACATTAACGATCATGAACATAGAGTCAATTTTCCTCTACAGTAAAGGTTCTGTGTCTCAAATGTGACAAACTACTGCTTTCAATTTTACTCAAGAAGATGGAAAATCTATTTATTGCCAGGTAACTAGAAAACTTGAATAATTTCAAACATCTCTGGCAAATCATAGAGCAGGAGAGACAATTGAGATGCACCTGATCCATCATTTGCTATGGGAACCCCATCAAATGAAAGGATGATATCATCCTTCTTCAGAACTCTATATGAATCTGAGATTGGGTTAATTCTACTCACAAGTACGCCAGTCACATCAGAACGCATTTTGAAGTGTTCTCGAAGTTGTGCATTTTCGGTAGGTTGGCAAGATAGCCCCATTGAGCAGAATCCAACATAGTCTCCAGTTTCATCCACACCAGCAATGAAATGCTTTATCACAGGAACTGGAATAATGTAACTGCAGATAAACCAATTCGATGTCTTAAGCAACAGATTTCTTTCCTACCTGAAGACCATATCGTTTCCATGAATAATTATCCAAATAACATGTGAAGATTAACTCCAGATTCGAGCACCCATATAAAGTTATTATCTATAATATAACATGTCATTCTGAGAACTCCAGAAGCTCATTGGCTGACCACCAATTTTGCTTTCTCACCCACTTCAAATGAGTTAACGGGTTTAAGGTTGTTTCGGCCACTTGTATGAGAAAAATATTGGTAAATTAGCCTTTTCGACTAATACCTAAGTAGTAAAGAGAGAAGTTAAGTTATCATGAGACTATAGAGTATTTAAAGTATAAAGTACAATGACTTCAAGGGAAAGTGGCTCAAATGAACAAAAAGAGCCACATTCCACGTCGAAAACATACGTGTGATGCTGAAGAAACAGGTTTATAATGCACGATGAGAAAGATAAGTCTAATTATCTTTTACCGGTCATTCAATACGTCAGTAACTTAATTAGTCACCGGTTACTACTTCAGCATGGTTTAAAGCATATCTTTCTATACAGTTAGGTAAGGATAGGCCATTTTATCAGTGTTCTACTAGCTAGAAGGTATACCAAAGAAAGCAGCTGGTTACAATTCACCTAATTTTACAATATAGTGAAATAGGTATCAATATTTCAGCTGATAACATCAGAATGTTGAATAAATGCATCTATAATTTATCTGCTAGCCCTATAACGCGCTCAAATGACTAAGACTGCACGTGTATAATACTGAAGATGCACAAGAATATTCATCATCAGCAAGCTGAAGCTCCAACTGAGAATAAACACCCTGGCTCAAATAAAGAACAATTTGAGGACCTAAGCATTGGGTCATTATAGCCATGAGCCAATTCTTTCAAACAGTTCTTTTCCCATGTGAATCAATAAGCATCTCTGCCTGCCTGATGTGAATGATATGTTTAAGATGATAAAAAGTAGAACTTACCCAATATTCTCTGCATTAGAAAGGTTTTGAAATGCTACTCCTGCAACTTTGTCACCCATAATTGCTGGACCTCCACTGTTCCCAGGATTTATAGCAGCATCTATTTGAATTGCCAACAGCTGGGTTGCACCATGTACATATTGAGTAGGTTCGACTCTGGAGACAACACCTTTAGTCACAGAAATGTTGTCTCCTCCTGCAAAGAAGTATTCATTAGGGAAATACTTCTACACCATAAGTGCATAACGAGTAATGAGTATCATAAATGACATTTCATCTATTTCATTGAGTTAAATATCAAGCAGGTGATGATAGTTGTGCTCCGAGCGTGAATCTGCAGTGGTTAGTTGTCGGGCACAAATGCTTTTGACAATCAGCCTTATACAAGCTGAGCATAAAGTACATTTTGAACAACCATGGCTTCTAAAGGCAGATCTTTACAAGAAAAAAACTTCAAATTGCAAGCTTGACCAACGGGGAGATAGGCCTCATTAAAAGAATATCTAGTTTGCAACTTTACCTTGAGGATAACCAACGACAGCAACAGCTTCTTGAAGAAAAGGAACATCACCAAGCTCTAGCGCATTCATTCCTTCCCAAAATTCTTCGTTTTCAACCAATAAGATAGCCAAATCGCATTCATGTCCCACGGCCTGAACATATGCCCTGTATTTGGTGGGCGAGCCATGCTTTCTAACAAGGACAAACGTGTGATCAGCCACAACATGTGCATTTGTCAAGATTCTCCTTCCCGCAATCACAAACCCTGGCATTAATCGACAGAAACACCAAACTAATCAACACCATGGCTTGACATTCAATAATCAACAGAAACAAGGATTAAACATATATTAATATATCTTTATTCTCCTAAGTATCCAGCTCTCATTCATTGAAAAGTTTCACTTTTCGTCGTCTCACATTCACGCCAAACACGAAAATTCATCAACAACAGCAGCAGCAGCAGCAGCAGTAATAGTAGTAATAGTAGTAATAATAGTATGAGTACAGAACACAAACCAGAGCCCATAGATTCACGCTGAGACTTATTCTGCCACGGAAGGAAGTAACTAGGGCTACTCGCCACTGTAAATATCTTCACAACAGAATCCAACGCCAATTCGATCGCATGATACGCTTCCCCAGCTTCATGCATTGCCACCGGAGCACCCGCATCGGCCTCGGGTTCAACGAACGAGGCAGTTGAGTACGATTTAGTGTTTGAAGAATTGAAAATGTGGTTTGTAGAGGTAAGGTATACAATTGGCCTTAGAAAAGGGTTACGAAGTTGAGCAACGGCGGTTCTACTTGTGCGGTGCAGCTGGTTACGGCAGTAGTAGGGCAGCCTCCTCGCCGCCGCGCGGCAGGCGGTTCCGAGCATTTCGACGGAGGCGGGGTTTTTGGGTTTTCACTTTTCAGGGTTTAAGGAATAAGGAAGGGAAGGAGAGCAATAATTCCCCCAATTGATTAAAGTAGGATTTCCCAAAGTGGATGCCACCAAGACGAATACGGTGACACGAATACGACACGACATAAATTAGTAACTAAATTCTTAGTAATTTGGATGATTGAATTGAATCTTGAGATTTTTATTAGTTATTTAGTTGTTGTTAACACTTATACGAGGAGAAAAATCGCTTTCTTAAGACGTTATCAAGTGGCGTGTCTCTTGAATCAGGTTCGTCGATAATATATTATATTGTTTGTATTTTAATTTGTATAGTTTATATATTGTTGTTTACGACATTAATACAATTTTCATAACAGTCTAAGAAAGTGATTGTCATTTTCTCGTGTTGATGTTAACAGATCTCAAGCTTCAACTCAATAGCCACATCGACGTCTTTTATACTATGAACGCAATAACGAGACTTTATTGATTGTCCAACATATGAATTACATATTATTAGAGAGCTTGTATCACTCTAGATTCTTAAAGCTCCTATTCATGGTGTTCGAAATGAAACAAAACACGATAATAATTTGGGGATTTTAATAGGA
Source organism: Linaria vulgaris (assembly GCA_948329865.1). Classification (NCBI taxonomy): domain Eukaryota; kingdom Viridiplantae; phylum Streptophyta; class Magnoliopsida; order Lamiales; family Plantaginaceae; genus Linaria; species Linaria vulgaris. The sequence continues at coordinate 85,733,479 of OX415253.1, forward strand.
TGTTACAGCTAAATAAATTGGAGTTAATTTTATTTTAAATCTTAAAACTTAACTTTAACAATTCACTTTACCTGTGCTTTAAGTCAATATTAAGATAATAGCCATATGAGTTTGTCATTCTACATCTTTGGCATTATTCAAGTTTACTTTGGAGATATTTTAATACTCCCCAACACAAGCTTTCTTCTACCATGTACCCTTTAACGAATTAAAAACCGTATTTCGCAACCTATTGATTTTGAAAAGTTTTGCCCTTGAGTCATTATTAGTCAACCATTCAATTTGAGCGCATATCTGTATTTTAGTTCATTGAACTTGGTCTTAGGGGGCAAAACTCTTGTGATTTTGCATCTTTGATATACCAACGGCTTTGAAAGTAGAGATTTTGTGTTTTGTGTTGAGTTGTTCGACAAATGTGATCGATATGGTCCCAATTCAATGTAAGCACGTCTAATTTCGTCTCTTTGGTTAATGAGATGTTGTGATATAGAGATACGTACACATGGTTCCCTTGCAACAAAACTATCATCATCTTCAATTTCAAGTATTGGATACTTAAAAGAATAACATCAAGTTGTTGCTCGTTGTTCCCCATTGTTCTTTTCTTTTAAAGAATCACGGGTAATATTATGGTGTAGTGTCATGTTAAAATAATACTAAGATGTATATTATACATTATTACGATTCTTTAACATGACATAGGACCTGAATTAACAAAACCAGATACCAAAATTATAACAACAAAACACCATTGTCTCAAAAACAAGTAAGCTACCATCTTTGTATCAATCACATAAGTGATCTTTAATGATGTCACTAATAATGTGAGAAATGAAAATAATAAGTTGTTAATCAACAAAAAACTACAACTACCAGAAGGAAAAAAAAACTACAAGTCCTCACATATCATTTCATAAGTGGATGAGATGAAAATCTTGTATAATTAATTAGTTAAAATTAAAACGGATCTGTTATACCATAATTTGGTGTGATTCCCTTAGTGGGCCTATCAAAACACTATTGTCCTACAAATGTACCGGCCCAAAAGGCCCATTCACGAGCCAGATCGGCCCCAATAAACCGTCCCAACAAAGGGGCCCAAAAGCCCATTATGCAAGCCCGATATACCATATGACATATGAATACAGCTTATGACATATGTCATATGACATATAAGGGCTTGGCCCATCAACAGAGGCACATACCTGCTACTACAATCAAGGAGGTTGATCATCTATAAATACCAGACTCCTCCTCATTTACAAGGGAGATTTTTCTTTCTCTTCTTATAATCACTCCTCAGATTGATCTACGGAGATTGACCAATAGTGAATGCGACCTATAGAGATTGATCTACAAAGATTGATCTAAGTGGAGTTTGATCTACATAGATTGACCTATAGTGAATGCGACCTATAGAGATTGATCTACGGAGATTGACCTATCAAGATTGATCTACGGAGATTGACCTATAGTGAATGCTACCTATCAAGATTGATCTACAGAAATTGATCTACATAGATTGACCTATAGTGAATGTGACCTATAGAGATTGATCTAAGGGGAGTTTGATCTACAGAGATTGACATATAGTGAATGCGATCTATAGAGATTGATCTACGGATATTGACCTGTCAAGATTGATCTACGGAAATTGATCTACGAAGATTGACCTATAGTGAATGCGACCTATCAAGATTGATCTACGGAGATTGACCTATAGTGAATGCGACCTATAGAGATTGATCTACGGAGATTGACCTATCAAGATTGATCTACGAAAATTGACCTATCAAGATTGATGAAGGTCCGACCTTCACCTTCGACCACGATCGGCCACCATAGAGAAATAATGAACTACGTTCGGCTTGATTCCCTACATGGGATACGTAGGCAGCTTGGCTTAACCTCAAGTTCAGTCTGAAATCTACAAACTCCTTGATCCACACCAGTGACTTATAGCTGACGTAGACGCCATCAACGAGCATCAACTGACTCAGCATCAGAGCGCTTACTTTTAGTCAGCCTCGACCCAGTTCACGTGCCGTGTTTCTTAGTGCAGGTTTCCCGAACTCAAAGCTAGCTTGGACCAATCAGGAGCTCGAGTTAGTCTGACGTGGAGTGACTAGTCAACAGACGAAATTACCCCGCATCAGGATCCACACCCACTTGTTTATTAGTGATCAACATTTAACATAAACTTGCGTTTGATTGGTATCCAAGATCCATCGCAGCCTACCGACAAAAATAAGGGCAAATTCATTTTTTCTATGGAAGCGAGTTTCAAAATAGAAAATTCAAGAATAAGCTTAATTATTTTCTGATGTGTGGCGTGTGCGAGTAGTTCATAAGATTCATGCAATAATATGTTGCGTCTACGTGTTCGCAAGTGCACAGTGTGTAATAATAAAATGTAAAGTATAATTACGTCTCAAGTATCGAATTTCGAAAGAGTGGATAATTATATTCTAGAATCAAGTTAACTGTAAAGACAAAGATGATGTAACAATTTAAACTAATTAAACTACAACTACCTAGAGAATTAAGTTGCAAAACTATTGTAAACGACATAATTGAAAAAGATTGATTGGTTGATTGATTATGTTGTAAAGTTGATGACTGACATATGCGTTTAGAGTTCGATTTCACTACAGATTTACTTAGTAGTTCATAGACAAATCACGAAAAAATTTTAAAACTAATCCCATAATGATATTTTTTCTCAATTTTAGACCCATAATGATCTGATTTTCAATTTTAGTCTCATATTGATCAGTTCTTTTTCAATTTCGGTCCCTCAGGCCAAAATTAGGCCCACACGATATATATTTTTCAATTCTGGTCCCGTATTGATGACATTTGTTTTTGCCAATTTTGTACTTCTATCTTAAATTCTTCAATTTACATCAAAATCTGACACGTTCTTTTATGTGTTCTACCTTCTCGGGAGATGTTTTTAGTTTTTATGCTTCACACTTACAAGGCCTAAACCCATTCTTTTTTTTTTTTTTTCAATTTTTCTTGTCAAAAAGTTATTAATTTTGTCTCTTTCTTCATGGTAAAATATAAGTCTATTATTTTATTCAATGTTGGACTCAACCGTGAACCAAATTCTTCTAACCTAAACCCAATTAGGACAATTTATTAATTCTCAAAAATGGTTATAGGACCCTGTTAAACACGGAAAGTCAAAGATATATACCCGAATCTCAACAACCATCTTTCCATGCATATCATGATTTGACGGGATCAAGTAAATTAGGAAAGACTTGAGAAATAAGTTTAGAATCAAAACACAACACTTTCATAAAATGACCTGTTGTGACAAGATCATTTAAACATGGAAAGTCTGAAGAATTTTATTTGGAAAATCATTGACCTTAACGTGGAGAATAAGCCTGAAACAAATTTCCATCTACTTCAAGTTTTCTTAAGGCTGAGCACAACCTGCTGCAACTACACTCCCGTGACTGTTGTAACTTTTCATAGATAACTGATTTCTCCCTACATTCACAAATGTCATATATTTTCAAAACATACACAATACAATTTGGTTTCTAATCATCATGGAAATATAATCAGTTATAGATCATATGAAAAGTCAAATACAATGTCAATTACCTTAAATAAATATTCCTAGAATAATTTCCTAAGGCAAGAGCCAACTTTCTAAACAAAAGATTACATGGTTAACCCTTTAAGAAAGAGTCTAACATTGAATAATATTGTTAACCAAGAATGAAATATTCGATTTGGCCAAATAAACGTAATTCTGTTGTTGCAACAACGCAGACCGGGTGGTGTTGCAACGCACATACACTGTTCGAAAATAATTATTCTATCCTTCACTAAAAATCTAGAATACTTTCCAAAAGATATTAAATCTAAGAGGGATATTAATCAACATGCATTAAAAAATTTCTGTAAAACAAGATGGACAATAATTATATCAGTAAGAGGGAATTTAATCAAGGAGATGTCCTTAATTGAGATTCTCACGTGAAATACAATGAGACTTTTGACTTGAAAAAAAGAAGAGAAAAGTGCAAAACTAGACCCAACCTATAGGTTTTTTTGCGGAATTATACCTAACATTTAAAAAGTTGCAAAACTATACACAACCTTTACATTCTGTTCGAAACTAGCCCTAACGTTTAATTTCGACCATTTTTAAATTTTACAGGGGTAAAACCGGTACTATACTTCTAATTTATTTAAAAAAAAGAAAAAAAATCATTATTTCACCTATTATTATATTAAATCAAATGTAATTAAACTATTATTTCTTAAAAGTATATCTTTATATATTAAAAAAATTTAACTCCTTAACATATATAAATATATAAAAAATATATCTTTACATATTAAAAACAATAAGATATTTAATTTCTTCATATATAAAAATATATATAAATATATCTTATATATTAAAAACAATAATATATTTAATTCCTTCATATATATAAATATATAAAAAAAGTATATCGTTATATATTAAAAACAATAACAAATTTAATTCCTTAACATATATAAATATCTAAAAAAAAGTATATCTTTATATATTAAAAACAATAAAAAGTATATATTTATATCTTTATATATTTAAAATTAAGATATATCCACCCCCTCTTCGCCCCCCACCATCCCCGACCCCCTACCCCCACCCCACCCCGCCGCGTACAGAATCGCGGCGGCGTCACCACCACTGCAGTGGTGGCGGCATCGAATCGACGCAGATGCCGCCACCACTCTGTACGTGGCGGGGTAGGGGCGGGGTAGGGGGTAGGAGGGGGGTCGGGGATGGTGGGGGCGTGTGCTGGATTTTCGATCTGGTGGTGGGAGGGGGGGGGGGGGGGCTGGTGAGGAAGATGACAATTTTTTTTTTAATTTTAATGATATATTTTAATGTTAATATTTTTTTATGATATATTTGTGAAATGTCTATTTTGCCCTCGACCAAAATGGGATATGATGTCATGCTGTCGAAATATGCCGTTTTTTCGCCGGAATTAAACGTTAGGTTTAGTTTCGAACAGAATGTAAAAGTTGAGTATAATTTTACAACTTTTTAAACGTTGGGTATAATTTCGCAAAAAAGGCTTATAGGTTGGATATAATTTTGCACTTTTCTAACAAGAAAATAAAAAATTATTCTTATAAATTAAATTTTTAAATAAATAAGGATTGCATTTCAATTATATGAAAACTTAGACAAATATGTCAATATTCACTATATGTATGTATATATATATATATATATATATTTCTTTTTTGTTCTTTTTGTTAGAAAACAATACATATGTATATAAGGGGCTGGGGCCAAGTTGACCCGGGTTACAACCCATGTTAGTTCTGGGCTTCGGCCCGTCCCTGATCATGAGACGAACTAATACCGACACACTAGCTTTACGTTCGCCTTATATTTTGTTGTTTCAATTTTTTTTTTGTTTTTGTTGAACAAATGCTTCAATATCGAACTTTCATATATAATAGGATATAGAAGCAATTAACACCTCTCATGGGCCTTCGATAGGGGACATTCGGGGTCCGACTACGTAACTCCATATTTATGCTTTCTAATAAACACTACAAGAATACACCCATTTAGATTGTTTACTTTGGCTCTCTAAAAAGGGAAAAGTGGTCTCTAAGCTCAATTCAGGGACTGAATTATTGGTCTCTCCATTCCGAAGCTACAGCCTCCGTAGCTACTTGATTTAGAGACCGAAAAAATTCACTCTAGGTAGAAACGAATAAATTGGTATCCGGATTGACTCTAGATACCAGAAAAACCGCAGCTAGCTGGATGCCAACCTAGCAGTCTCTACCCACATCAGAGACAGAATAAGCAGCCTCCATAACTCTTGTACGCATACATGTATGAAGTATAATACTGTGCAATATAGACACTGATTTCTCACCCTCTATATATTTCGAATTAATTAAAAAAAAAGTGGCGGTAACAAGAGTACCGCCACAAGTTTCGTGAAAATTTAAATAGGCTTGGAGACTGAATAATCAGCCTCCAAGCTTGATCGAAATTTAAAAAAAAAAAATGAAACAGCATTTCTGCCGCCACATTTTATTACAAAATCTTTAATCTTGATTACATAAATTTCTGGCGCCACATTGTATTACAAATATATAATCTGGATTATGTAAATTAGTAATGAACAAATTCAAGAGCTTAATTAAAAGAATCATAAACATAATACAGTAAAGACATTATAAACAGAGCGATGCGCTGCTATATATTACTTTCTTTTTTTAGCAATACCATCAAATGTCAGTTTGCTTGAAAATCAAATCTACCAAATGTAGTTCTCAAATTACAAATCAAAATTAAACGAGAAGAGGGCAGTGGGTTTCGCATCTTTAGTCTCCTGCTCGATCTATTGACAGCAAAACAAGAAGAGGACAGTGGATAAATTCCAAAGCTAAACCAATTGTATCCCAACGAGACCGATGATTCAAGACAAAAACGATTGCTTAAACAGCCAACAACAAATTTACCAACATTCACTTGTACTAAATAAACGCAATTTGTGCATTCTCAAACTACAATAGCAGAACAGTAACCAAAGTAGACAATTTTCAAATTACAGAGAGTACAATAAATTAAGCATAAAAAAATGGATAACCAAAAAAAGGAGTCAAATTACAAGAAAGATATCAACAAAATAAAAAATCTGGATGTTTACTCATCAGGTTGAACAACAGCAACAACCTGCGGGTCCGAGGAGGAGGAGGAGGAGTTGTCGAGGTTTGTGGCGCTTGTCTGAAGGATTAGCCTTACGAGGGAGGGTCTTCCTGTGATGCGCCGTCGCCTTCGTCTGTGGCCTCGACGAACACTCTATTACCAAATCCATTTCCGACAAAACCTACGCTCCTCTGCGGTGGTGCCGGCAAAGAAGTGGTGGCGGTTTGGCGGCAAGAGGGGGAGCTCTAACTGCCAATCTCAATTCTCAAACCAAATATTGCTGATACGGATGATTTTTTGATATAAGGCAAAGGGGGGAGAGTGAGTGAATGTTGTAGCTTTATGGTGTTGAAGCGGCTGTATGAAAAGAGAATGAAAACTAGTTGGTGTATAAATAGAGGTATTATTAGGGTTAGCAAATGAAATGTTTTGAAATTTCCGCCAAAATATTTCCAGTACCTACCACACGTTTTCCGCCTCTTTTGTTTTTTGTTTTCTTTTTCTGATTTTTCCTATTTGGCCTTATTTTTGTCCTGTTAGATAAAGATTAATCTTTTTTTTTTATAATAGATTAATCTGTACCTACTTTAAAAAAGAATATTACAATTATTTCACAAGGTTCCCTTATCTTCTTCACTGTACACTCCTTTCTCCATTACCTGCCTCGATCTACTACCCAGATCCCCAACTCTAATTAAACATATTTCTTATCTATTCCTCTGCAATTTAAATTTGGGCCTTTACTTCATTATCTATACATCAAGGTATGTCTTTTTACTTGTTTATTTTGCTTATAAATTTCTTTGTCATTTTTAAATAAATAGTATGGTTCAAAATTTTGGTTTTTTGAAACGAATCGGGCTTGCAATTTGTAAACTTATGTATTATGTTAATAATCATTCTTCCACTTAAATGAAAAGGATACTCTATACTTAGCAACATAGCTAATAACCTACATATGTCTAGATATGTGTATTTAATGCGATTCATTTGTTTAAGTTTTATTGGCATTGTTTGAGAAAAAAAAATATCTTGATATAATGTTTTTGTTTACTCGGCAGAGTGTTGGTCTATTTTTAATACTTTGCTTCCATAAATAATGATTAGAGATTTTTCAACCTTTTATACTAATTGAATCATATATTCGTTTTCTATTGTTTTATTTGTGTGAATTTCGAAACTGTTTGAAACGATTTCAATATTTAATCCACTGAAACATAACACGAAATCAAAACTTTGATCCATGATAAATTGATTTTGTGTAAGTACATCACATCTTTAACGTAATGAAAATTTGTTAAATTACGTTTAATTTGTTTGTTGATATTTCTTTTTGGTATTCTGATCTAGATTGAAAATGTACCCGAACAACGAAGATCGAAGTTGGATGTATGATAGAATGAGTAGCACCGGTTATCTTAACAACTATTTTATAGAGGGTGTAGATCGATTTGTGGAATATGCATTCGCACAGACTCATTTGATTAATCGAGGCAAAATTAGGTGTCCTTGCACAAAGTGTAAAAATAGTACGTTTCAAAAACCAGATGAGATTCGAAAACACCTTTGTAATAAGGGATTCGTTCCACTATACTATGTGTGGGCAGCACACGGTGAGTTCAGTAACAACCATGTGGCGTCAGATACGAATATGGGGGAGTCGTCTAGTAACAACTATGCGGCATCAGATACGTATGTAGGGGATTCGTCTGCTTATTCTTCTGTTGGACGTGTTAGAGATATGGTTGACGATACATTTGGTGGGCGTTTTGAAAATGTTTATTACAATCATAGTACAGACGAGGAGCCAAACGAAGAGGCAAAAGCCTTTTTTGCGATGTTGCGTGCCTCGGAGGAACCAATAAGTAAAGCTGACAAAACCACAGTGTTGGAATGGGTCTCTAAGTTTATGGCAACTAAAGTATTGAACAATATGTCAGAGGTTGGTTGTAACACGATGATAGAACTGGATAAGAAATTATTGAACCCTGCTGATCGCCACAAAATTCCTGATAATGTGTACGGTATGAAGCGCTTACTAAAAAGATTAGGATTGGGTCATAAAACTTTTGACGTGTGTTTCAACAATTGTATTCTGTATTACGGTGACTACGAAAGCTCTTCTTTTACTACATGCCCTGAGTGTGGGGAAGAAAGATATGAGGAACAGGGGGATACCAATAGCAGAAATCGCATCTCCAAAAAGAAACTATGGTACTTCCCACTAACTCCGCGTCTACAAAGATTGTACATGTCACGTGCCATAGCTGAACATATGACATGGCATTTGAGATGCAACGAGGACAACGATTCTATGATTCACCCTGCTGCGGGTGTCGCTTGGAGATTGTTCGATGCCATATATCCTGATTATGCAGCTGAGGCAAGAAATGTTAGGCTCGGCCTTTGCACTGATGGTTTCACTCCATGGGGTAACTCTTCTTCTCCGTATTCTTGTTGGCCGGTTTTTGTGACCCCTTACAATCTTCCTCCTGACATGTGCATGAGACCAGAATACATATATCTTACTTTGTTAATCTCTGGGCCACGGAGTCCTGGCAAAAATATTGACGTATTATTGCGACCGCTAATTGATGAACTTAAGTTGTTATGGGATACGGGGGTCTATACGTATGATAGCTTTAGGAAGCAGAATTTTGTAATGCGGGCTCATGTTATGTGGACTATTAGTGATTTCCCGGCTTATGGTATGCTATCACAGTGGAGTACACATGGTAAGCTATGTTGTCCTTATTGTATGGAGCACACTAAGTCTTTTCGATTAGAACACGGGCGTAAGTTCTCTTTCTTCGATTGTCACCGACGATTTTTGCCCTTGGATCACCCGTGGAGAGAGAATACCATAGATTTCAAGAAAGGGAAAATTGAGACAGATGAACCACTTTATCGAAGATTAGGTCCAGAAATGAAAGAACATGTCGAAGTCCTCCCAAATATTAGTTTTGGCAAGAATCCAGAACGTATTGAAGGGTTTGGTGTGTATCACAATTGGTGTCGCCGTAGTATTTTTTGGGAACTTCCATACTGGGAATCAAATTTGATCCGTCACAACCTCGATGTAATGCACTGCGAGAAGAATTTCTTTGATAACATTAAAAACACTGTCATGGACGATCCAGAGAAAACAAAGGATAACCTGAATTCAAGAAAAGATTTAAAGCTGTGGACAACTCGGTCTTCTTTATTTCCACTGGATGGTTCAGGTAGTCAACAATTTAAAAGAAAAGCGGTGTATTGCTTGAGTAGGGAACAAAAACTTCAACTTTGTGAATGGCTTCGTGATATAAAGTTTCCTGATGGATACGCTTCGAACATAAGGCGTTGTGTCCAAATGCAACAACTTCGACTAGTGGGGATGAAAAGTCATGACTGCCACGTGTTTATGCAGCGGTTGATACCAATTGCATTTCGTGACTTCGTACCTAAGCCTGTATGGGAAGCACTTGTTGAGGTTAGTCTTTTTTTTAGGGCGCTATGTTCTACAGTAATTCGAAAGTCTACTATGGAAGAGTTAGAGCGGTCTATTGTGGTTACAATGTGTAAACTCGAAAAAATCTTTCCACCATCATTCTTTGATTCAATGGAACATTTGGCCATACACCTACCATGGGAAGCAAAGGTCGGTGGTCCGGTGCAATATAGATGGATGTATCCATTTGAGAGGTAAGATATCTATATTTTCTTACATATAACACATTTTAGCTAGCCTAACCATACTTACCTTTATGAATAGGCGCATGCTTGATTTGAAGAAGACAGTAGGTAATAGAGCGCGAGTTGAAGGATCCATATGTGAAGCGTTTTTGATTGCCGAAGCCACATTTTTTGCGTCTCATTATTTTGAGGACGGAGTAGAAACAAAAGCAAATCGTTTAAACAGGAATGAGGTTGCACTTGATACAGAGTTTGATGAAGAGCTTTCAATTTTTCATAAGAAAGGAGCCCCTGTTGGAAAAAAGGCCAAACCTAGACAGCTCACTATTGCAGAGCAGAAAGCTGCTGAGTTATACGTCCTTCAAAATTGTCCAGAGGTTGATCCATGGTTGAGGTATAATTAAAAATTATCAGTTATATGCGATTTATATCCGAGTGTAATTGTATAAATAAATCGTATTTAACTTCACAGGTTGTTTGATGAACATATGTGTTATGATATGCCTGAACCTCAGATTCAACAACGTCGTAACATGTACTTTGTTCAGTGGTTCAAAGAGAATGTCATGTCTGGACAGTTTGACATAGACCCTCGAATTCGTGGATTGGTGCACGGCCCAAGCATGTCTGCTCACACACGTAAGGGATACGTGATTAATGGTTTTAGGTTCCACACAGCTAGTTATTCACAGAAAAAGAAAACAAATAGTAGTGGTGTTTATGTGAAGGCGAGTACAGATAACCCTGTAGAAATTAACTTTTATGGCATGCTAAACGAGATTATTGAGGTGCATTATTGGGGCAGTGGGCGAGAACTTACTGTGGTTCTCTTCAATTGCGATTGGTATGACTTAACAAGAGGAATGAGAGTTCATCCAAAATATGATTTGATTGATATTAATCCCAACATGCGTCTCGCATCGGGGTTGACTGAACCATTTATTCTTGCAACTCAAGCCCAACAAGCTTGTTATTTTTCGTATCCATGTCGAGAAAATCGGCGTAGAATTGGGTGGTGGGCAGTGTGCCCTACGAGAGCGAGGTACATTGTAGATACCACGTCTATGAGCAATGTAAATAGTTTCACGGTTGAAGGACCAAATGTATATCAAGACACTATTGCACAGAATTTTCGAATTCATGTCGACTTGGGTTCAAGCAATGTAATGAATTTCGCTGATGACGAATTGATACATGTGGCCGAAGAAGAAGAAGAAGCGAGGGGCAACGAAGAAGAAAGTTCTGAAGATGACGTACCTGAAGATGACGTCGATAGTGACCCTGATTATTGTTAATTATTGCTTTTGTAATTTTTAAATTAAATTTTCATTTTCATTTTCATTTTCATTTTCGTTTTGTAATAGCTCATCTACTCTACAATATAGCTATGAATTGTGAAGTCAAGCTCCAGAGCAAAACACCCAATACAGAATAAAATTGATGAATATTCTGCTACATGTAATATATATCGATTTTGTTTTGTTTAAATAACTAAAGATTTTATAATGCAAAAGAATGCAGCAAGGTATAACAAAAAAGAAAAACAATGCAGAAAGGTATAACAACAAGCTGAACAAGACCAAAGAAAAAAATAAAAGACCAACTCATCTTTGTAAGAGTTGACAAGTACCATCATTTTTATTTATCACACACATGCGGTAACACATTGCACATTTGATATTATTAAGACTTTTATATATATATATATATATATATATATATATATATATACACACTAGGGAAAGTAGCACGTGCTACGCATGTGCCGGCTAACTTACACAGGTTAATTAAGACAACACAGAGTAATTGGTTTTTTTTTCCTCTTAGTATTTTCCCCTTGATATATATATATATATTTTTTGTGTTTACCCATATGCTTCCATTTCAATCTACATTCATAATATATACCTGGCCATAAGTACCTTTTCTAAACCTGAGTAACAAAGGGAAAATAAAAATTAATATTACCTATCTGGTAGTTCATTTAGAAAATTCCTCTTTGTAAACTTTTTGATTTGGTATGTGTGGTATTTTACTTTTTTTCTTTAGCATGTGTGGTAGTTTTAGAAAGAAAATAATATGAGGTCTAAAGTGCAAAAAAGCAGGAGATGAAGAGACTTTTTATGTGGGAAACCCAGCAAATAATGGAGACATCAGGTGCTGATTTTTTATTTGTGGTACTTGTTGTGGTACACAGCCCTAGTACAGAAGAATTGGTTTCATCTTTCACAACCCGAAAACATTCCTTCACAGCCTAGAGTGGCCGACACCGACATACCTCTTCTTCCCAATTTACGCCCAAGATCGTGGCGCCATATCTCATATTTCCCTCCAAAAATGGAATATTTATTGATGATTCTCCCTCTCCAAAAATTGGAACCCTCACTAGCTCTGCACCAAAAAGAACTGAATTTCATCCTTCAAATCTTCAAAGGGTATGTAATTGTAACTATATTCCCCCACATCTTTTTAATTTTCTTTTTTCCCTGTGGCCTAATTAAGATTTTTGTTGTTGTTGTTGTTGTTGTTGTTCAGATTCTCCCGCATCGACGTTCGCAGCTCGGTTCGATCAGCACTCTAATTTTGAGGTACCCTACTGTATCATGAATTTAATATCAACGTTTTGTGCTCTTTGATTTTTATTCATGTAATGGATTCAGTTTGTGGTGTTATTAGTTGATTCATGAATTTGTGGTGTAATTTATTCATTGCTTAAACTCTCACAGTTGAGATTTAAGGCAGGCATGTCTAATTTGAACTCTGAATGATGCTTTGAACAAGTTGTTTCCCATTAACTGTTATATGCACAATGTTGATACACTATTAGTTAAGTTTTATCATGTTTGCTAACCGAGTCTCAACTTTATCTTGCAATACAACAAGTGAGGTAAACAACTCTATACTGGATGTAATTATCAATCCCTCATTTCAAAAGCTTTTGACTTTCTGGATGGATACATTATTCAGCTATTTGTTTCTGTCTCTTATTCACTGATCAAGGACAAGCTTTAGCCTAGTCTTTTTAATCACAATTTGTAGATTTTAGGACCTCGTGTTTGGAGATTGTGTATACAATAAGCTTGCTTTGCGTTTTGTTTCCGTTTCTACCTGTATTCCTGTCATACACACGCATAAATAAGTGTTACGATGAACCTGAGGCATTATATATAACGTTCTCTATTTACAAAATTGCTTTTCCTATTTTTCTGAATTGTTCTCTTCATTTGAACCTTTCTCATGATTTCTCCGAGTTTGTGCTATTTTTGAAGTCGAATTAGATTAAAATGACAGCCTTAAGAAGCAGGTTAGATTCCCCCCCCCCCCCCCCCAAACCCCCCTCAACTGTATCTTGTTTTAGAGATGTTAATATGTAACAAGCCGGCCACTTTTTGTGCAACTAAATATTGTATAGTCACTGAGAAAATCTAGAGAATAAAATTGGTTCAATCTGTTATATGAAGGCTAATTAGTTTGACTATGCTTTGAGTTTACAGCTTTTGTAATAAGGTAATTACAGTTCTTTCATTTCGTAAAGTCCAGAAAGTTTAGATGCATTTGGTATTGTTTAAGTAATTACCTATTCTGCAACCATAACATGTGATATTGATTAGTTAGTCTCATTTTAAATTTGTTATAATCTCTGTATGCATAATGCTCTTCTGTTAATTCATATTCTGTTTTCCTGAATTCAGATTTATTTTCAATATTTTGAAATTTTAGATATATGGCACTTAAGTTTCCTGTTTTCCTGAATTAGTTTGTCTTTCAATTGCATTTGCTTTTTATTTGATTGGATTGATTTGGGGTATTTAATTAAAATTATATATTGCAGATGACGTCAACGTCCCGTTCTCAAGGTACGAGGACTTTACCGCACCCGGGTCTACCTCAGACAAGTGGTGGATCACAAGGATCTTTGCCACGTTCAGTCGGTGGGACTCAGGGATCTTTGTTACAGTCTGTTGGTGTATCACAAGGTAGATCATTCCCTCTACCTGTTGGCTCACGTAATGGGGCATTTCCTATGCCAATTGGTGGAGTACAGAGTGGTGAACCCCTCCCCACAGTCGGTAGATCTCATGTTGGCGGCCTGCCCCTGCCCCAAGTACCTTCGATTCCAGCAACTTCAATTCCGACAACAGAGAACAGCTTTATGAGTGCACTACTTCAGATGATTCCGCCAAATCAAATGCCCAGTACCCCGTTCTCATACTCAGGCCTTTTTGGGGGTGCCCCACCTACTCCAGTTGGTTATAACAGGACGACTACGGGTAGTTTTGGACATATTCCTACACAAGCTACACATGCTGACCCGTCCTCATCCCGAGGTAACGGTCCCTCAACTAATCCAATTGGTGATAACAGTACGACTACGGGTGGTTTTGGACATATTCCTACACAAGGTACACAAGCTGACTCGTCCCCATCCCAAGGTAATGATGCCTCAGTGTCTCCTAGCATTGAGCTGAGTGGTGGGGTTCAGTCAGGGAGCAACACTGATCCTATTATGTCAAGGAGCAACACTGATCCTATTATGAGCAACACTGATCCTATTATGTCAGAGAGCAACACTGATCCTATTATGTCACCGCTGGACCCAGCGTTCGGGCCTACTGCTGGGGTGATTGGCTATTACGGGGATGCCATATCTCGTGCTCCTTCTGCGACGACGCAGGGATCTTATTCTCGTGGTGTTCACAATGAGGATGTGGCAAGTGATGGGGGTGAAGCAATTTTGCAAGCTAATTCTGTGGCTAACGATTTGGAGTTGAGTCTGGAAGCTGAACTTGCACTGTTGGGTGCTTTGCCCAACGGGCGAGTGGGCATTCGAGGAACTGGGGTTAGTCTAGCTGCCACTGCTGTTGAGGAAGACAGGCCAGAAGTTGGCTTGACGATGGAAGATAATTTTAGGCACCCTAAGGCTGTTAGCACAATAGCCAGTAACTTGAAGAAGGTAATGCGGAATTCGCACACCAGCTACACAAAATTTAGTAAATTGGAAAAGGACGAAGCCTGGTTTATGTTTAAGGTAATTAACTTCTTGTGTAATTGAACAAAAAAAAAAACCAATTAAAAGATTCAGCAATTAATGTAATTTAATGTTGTTTATCTGCTAACGTTTGTTTAATACTATGAAATGCAGAATACTTTTCGCTTCGACTCAGCATTGGAGGAAAGAGTAAGGATCACGTATGATAAAATCTGCCAAGACCGATTCACTGACGCCATGCACAAGGCGAAGACGTTTTGGTTGACATACAAAAAGGACCCTGGACACGCATTGAAAAACACAACATGGGCATCAACTGAGTTTTTAGCAGACTACATACGTTACTGGAGAACCGATAAGGCTCGTGAGAGATCTAATACTGCATCTCAGAACCGGAATAAGAGGAAGGGACCCAACTATGTAGGCGGGTCAATTAGCGCAAGTGCGTGGAGGGAACGAATGGTAAGTTTTTGTTGGTTTATTGCAAATTTGTTAGATGTTGATATATACTAAAGTCGATTGCTGATTTTAATTATCAGGCAAAGGAGAGGGGAAATATAGACCCCACACTTATTCCGCAACATGAAGTGTGGTTGAAAACACACTGTAAAAAACAAACAGATGGGAGTTGGATGTGGGCCAACAAATGGTGCCATGATGTATTTGTAAGTATATTAGAAATGGTTTATTTTCTTTAAAGTAATATCATCGCTACTATTTTTTATTTTTTTTATGTTTTAATAGGTATCATACATTGAAGAGTGTCGACGCACCATCGGAGAGGATATGAGCCTTTGGGAACCAATTAACTTGGCACAGTGGCTAAAAGCAGTTAAAGGAGCAAAAAAGAATTACGTGCCCGGGTTTGCAACCCACGGCGATCCAGAGCTTGTAGGGTTCAATTGCCGTAAGAAGAGAAAGTATGTAGACAAGGGTGCAACAAGCATGGCGGTTAAAGAGCAACAAAAACAACTTGAGAAACAAGCAGAGGAACTAGCTGCAGCCAATGCGCGAATTGCGGCTCAGGAGGCTGCCCTAGCTCGACAGGCAGCTATTTGTGATTTTATGGCCCAGAAAATGGGGTTCACTATGCCTCCCAACCTTCTGAACCCACAATCGACTCAGAACACGACCAATCAGCCATTTGTTGCCCCGACTACGTCATCTGGTGACACGGCCCAGACTAGTCAGCCACACGACGATGTTTATGTTGTCCCACCATTCGTGGAAGACCCGCACCGTCATGTGAGTTCAGGGGATTTTGATTACCAGCTCTAGTAGCAGAAATGCAAGGTAACTAGCACTCTTTTAAACGACATTTTTGAAGTTTACGTGACAAGGTGTGGCATTTAGATTTTAGGCTAACTTTGTATTCACATCTTATGTAGGGCTCTTTTTGGAAAGAAGTGAAGTATGAAAGTACATCCATTTCTTTCTTTTTTGTTATGGTGTCACTGCCTTGAGGTTTGTTGGTGGTGGTACTAGTTGCCAAGACATATAAATCATGTCTAGGACGTACTATTATGATCCGTAGTATTCTTGTTGAATGGCCAACATGTTTATTAGTTCAATTGGAATTAGCAAGCAAGTGTTTGTCTGTTGTATTTGGCTGCAAATTAAGTCGCGGCGTTCTGTTTTTTCGGTTGAAGTCTGTTGGTTCATTGGCAACACATTTTGAGCAGAATACTATGTAAATTGGCTATATTGTTGAAATTAATTATAAATGTGTGATGATAGTGTATGGATGGTTAATCACAATTGCGGTGACAATGTATGGATGGTTAATGTTGTATTTGTGTTGTGTGTGTTGTATGCATCATAGATTTAGAGTTTGGTGTGAGCTCTCTAAAACATGCGAAAAGCCTTTAGTATATTTTTCTTTTGTTTATCATTTGTGAGCTCTCTGGTGTGAGCTCTCTGAGTTTGGTTTTATACATATTTGTTTATGAAGTGATATATAGAAATATCAAATTCTATTGTTTCATGTTTTCACGACAAAGGATTTTATTTATAAGGTTTATTTTACCAACAGAACTCAGTTGCGTTAATAGGTAATTATTGAGCTTTTTGTTAACTTTTCATTGAGTTAATTATAATTTGTACTTGTACTTGCACAGGTGTTAGTTCTATTAACTTTTCATTGAGTTAATTTGTACTCGTGCTTGCACAAGTGTTAGTTCTGAAATGTGCATCATTGAAATGTAATTTGGCTTTTTTTTTAATATAAATAAAAATATATAAGTATATATATATATATGTAATTTGGCTTTTTTTTAATATAAATAAAAAAAATATATATAAGCATATATATATATATATATATATATATCCAGATACCAATAAAAGGCTTGTTGTTATAATGCTAGAGATAAGAATTCAGTCTCTGAATATAGTGACTCTACTTTTGCTCTCTAACACTCACAGATACCAACAAACGAGCCTCTACATCATTAGATACAGAATATTTCGTCTCCAGCTTAGACAACAAGTTTTCAGTCTCCATCTCTTACTATCTATATGAGTGTTTTCTTGTAGTGAAACGATACCCAAGAAGGCATGCAGCTTAATGGTCTAGCTAGTCACCACAACCTGTCAATCAAAATCTGGGGCATGTGGGTGGCCTTGCTCTTATCTATAGTATTTTTTGTTGTCACTCGCACTTCTTGTTCTTCATTTCATGCACTTGTTTCTTTGTAATTAGACTTCATTTCCATGTACTAAGACTATGATTTTATGTTAAATAAGTAATCTTGGCCTTGTTATTAAAACAAACTGCACCAAAAGAATATGTTATGAGGATTATGTGGGCATTAAATTTTCAAAGTTGAAGGATCGGAGTAACTAATATTATGTTATGTAAATGATCAGCATAGAAGAGAGTTCCAACTCAAACTCAGTAAATTGTCTGTGGTGCAAAATAGGATCACATGCGTATATATATATGTACACACGAACAGTCTCACGTCACAAGCAAAGAAAGTCTTCCCACAGTAGAGTTGGTGCAAAAAGCATTCAAAGAGAGGGAGACAAAAGGCATGTAGTAGTACTAGCTATTAGTATTTAAGAGAGAGAGAGAGAGAGAGAACTGTAGAGGAGAGAGAGAGATGTTCCTCATGATATGTTGTTGTTTTCTCCACATTATTATAACCCTTTAATTTCATTTTCCTTTTACATTAAATTGTTTTAATTTGTGGGGAAATGTGTATAGCCAAACTCCAAGAAAGAATAGGAAGGAATAGTAGGAGAGTCAAGCCTGCAAGATCTGCATTTTCGAGATAAGAGGGAAAACAAATAGGATTAGTCAATTCCAGCTAGCGCCTAATACAAACATTATATGTACAATACAACCCAATAAAAAAAAAAGAAAAAGAAAGGAATTGATATATCTTCTTTTTTGGTAAAGGAAAGAAATTGATATTTGACGCCTTTGTAATTTGTATACGTATTTTGCCGGCGGACAGAGCTAGCGTTGGACTTTGCTAACCCGACGATTATCTGTCGAAATTAAACCATTCGAGCCATGAAATTATGAAAACCTTATTATATTGTTGGAACGTTTACTAGAGAAATCATTTAACTACTGGCTAGCTCGTTAAAAATAGTCAATATATGTGTTTTAAACTTTTCACATCAGGTGATGATGAATGACTTATTCAAAAGATATGCAAGCTGCATGATTCACAATAAATTAATTTGTAAATACGGTATGAGTTATTAGGTAATCAGGAAGTTGAAATCTATTTAGTCTCATTTGCGAATGAATTTTGCTTTTGCCTCATTATACACTCGCTGCAACAAATAAGCCTTTTTCTTATCAAAGCACTTTAGGGGAACTTGAGGAGCACAAAATTCTAATGTTAAGAGAAATTGTTATTTGGCCATTTATTGGAGGATAACAATTAACAACATTATATTAGTAGTAGCAGTAATAATAATAACAATAATATAGAGTATGAAAAGAAAATAACGACAATATATTATACAAGTTCTTCTTTTCTATTAAAGGACATGAATAGCGTGGGGTGGATTGTCATGGTATTGGCACTATCCGGGCAATAAATGAAGAATTGAGTAGTAGGGCAAAGAGCATGTTAAGTTTTTATTTTGCATGAAACTCAATGTGATGTCTTTGTGTAAGTTTAAATATTTTTAATGAGGAAGAGAGAGTGGGGTGTGTATGTATGTGTAATTGTGTGTGTGCAGTAGAATTAAGGGTCAGAGGGACAACCCGAAATAAATGCTAGTTTTCCTTTTGGCAAATGGCTTCGTGAGGTGTGCTTGTGTCGGGATATCCCCCTACCTTTAAAACCGTCCCTTTCACTTCATGCCTAGCCACACACCCCCACCCCCCTCAATGCATATATGAGAGATGTAACTGATCAATACACACACACACACACATATAACCTATGTGTATGCATGTATATATGTCTGTATGTATGCATGTATGTATGAGCATGAGCATAGAGATGTGGTCATCAGTCATTCACATGGATCTAATCTCATGAATATTTGACCTTAAATTTCCCTCACCTACAAATATGGCTTTATGAGCTTTCTCCCTCACTTACATGTTTTTTTGGTAAGAGCAACGTAATTGATTCCATATGTATACCACTACAAGAAAACGGGGCTTTTCCCGACCGCAGCTCGGGTCGGGAAAAGCCCTCCTGCGGTCGGGAAAAGCCCATTCCCGACCGCAGGGCGGTCGCGAAGCTGCGGTCGGATAAAGCCTGGTCGGAAATACATTCCCGACCGCAATCGGTCGGCAATACTTTTCCCGACCACAAAATATCGACCGGAGCCTGGTCATAACATTCCCGACCGCAATTTGGTCGAGAAACAATTCCCGACCGCAGTTTGGTCGGGATAATACCCGTCCGCCACGTGGTCGGGAGATTATTCCCGACCAGAATCTGGTCGGGTTGTAGCCCGGTTGCAAAACCGGGCTACGGGCCAGCGTCCGACCACATGGCGGTCGGGAGTAATATTCCCGACTGCAATTTGGTCGAGAAACCATCCCGTATATATTTTAAATAATTTGCATTTCCCGGCCAACACGTGGTCGGGAACTACAAGAAATCTCGACCGCCGATTGGTCAAAAATAATATTCAAAGATTCCCGACCACTTTGTGGTCGGAAGTAATATTCATACTTTCTCGACCGGTTTGCGGTCGGGAGTAATATTCATACTCTCCCGACCGGTGTGCGGTCGGGAGTAATATTCATAGAAATAAAAAAAATAATATTCCGGTAAAAATTACCGGAATATTATATTTTATATGTAGCCCAATCTATATGCTCAATATAATTTAATGTTTCTTTATTATATATATTGTTTCAAAGAAAAATAGAATAAAATTGTTTGAAAGAAAAATGAAATAAAAGTGTTTGAAAGAAAAATGAAATAAAAGTGTTTGAAGAAATGAAATAAAAGTGTTTGAAGAAAATGAAATAAAAGTGTTTTAATAAATGAAATAAAAGTTTATGAAGAAAAAGAAAGAAAGGAAAGAAAAGTGTTTGAAGAAAAAAAGAAAGAAAGGTGTTTGAAGGAAAAGAAAGAAAAAAGTGTTTGAAGAAAAAGAAAGAAAAGTGTTTGAAGAAATAAAAGATAAAAAGTGTTTGGAGAAAAAGAAAGATAGGTGTTTCAACAAATAAATGAAAAAGTGTTTAGTGAAAAAATTGTGTGGAGTGATGGCAATGGGGTATGGTTTATTTATAAGGTTTGTGGGATTGGTTTTGATTGGTGGGATGTGAGTGGCGCGGATCATGGTTTGAGTCGTTGGATTGTTTTGGTTAATGAACGGATGAGATTGGATTTTGTTTTGTTGAAAAATTTAAATTGTTGGCGGCCCCGCCAAAACTTTTAACGGTTCCGACCGGCCTGCGGTCGGGACAATTATTTTGCCCAGAAACACACCGATGAATATTATTCCCGACCGCAGGAGAATTTCTCGATAACATATTTTGTGTGGTCAGTAAAATATTTCTTGAACGGAGATTATAATTAAACTTTTGATTTTGATGGTAAATAGACGCTTTTAATACAATGTCGATAATATCTAAGGTACAATATCACCATAACGTGGAACATAAAATATATCGTCTATAACTTGGAAGCATATTATATAGATAGTGCAAGAGTTAAAAGAGTTGATGGACCATTTCTCGATTTTTGCGTGTCATCGTACTTGTGCATGCTAATCTTTTATTTATCGTTCAAATTTTATTGGATGTCCTCAAAGGGACTGAAAACATTTGAATGAAAACTGGGCATTTCCCTTGCCGACTCGAGTTAGCTAGCTGTAATTTTGGAAAATATTACTCTTAAAAGAAGCCATCCCCCAATATGTTTATTTGAGCCTTAATTTAATTAAGTCATTGTAACATATAATACTAAATTAAAATCTCATTTTTTGAACAGTTGATTTCGTAGTTCCAACTTCAATAAGTTTTCTTCAAAACAAAACAAAACACTCTTTATAAAGTATTTTTTTTCTTCATAAAATCATATTTGTTTCTTGAAAGGACGAATTATTTTTTTTGCCCTTTAACCTTTTTTAAAAACTTAAATGCCCGATTTTTTCTGGTCTTGTTTTTCTGCCTCATATCTTTTAAATATTTTTTTTATTAAAAATGCCCTCAGCCCCTTATTCGGGCCAAAATGACTACGTAGCATCAGAGTCAATAAGTTGTCAATGCTCCGTCGTTATTTTTTTAGCCCAAAATACGTTTTTAACACAACACTTTTATTACCCAACTATCTTAATAGTATTTTGAAATTACACTTGCATCCCATAATAAATTACACTTTTACCCCTACACACACACATAGGGGTGGGAGTGGGTATGGGAAATTGGGTACCTGTCCCATACCCGACGGGTATTTCCCAATTGGGAATTCCCAATTTGCCAAAGTGGGAAAATTGAGAATTCCCGTATCCCGTCCCGACTAAATGGGACGGGAGACGGGAATCGTTTTCAAAACCCGCGGGAAGCGGGTACCCGACCTAAAAATAATAAAAAAAAAAAAAAAAAATTATATATAGGGCTAAATTATAGTAATCCAATTAAATAAAGGGGTTGAATGCAATTACACATATACAAAAACAAAATAATTCACTCATTCTTTTCTGAATTCTTACTCTCTCTCACTCTCACAGCCCTAGCCCACGACCCGTTCGCCTCCGTTCATCGCTTCTTTCGCCGTTAGCCTCCGTTCGCCGCCGCTCGCAACTCACTGCTCACGGTCGCAGCTCATAGAAGTTCCAAGGTTCTTTTTTTTATTTTTTCAATCTTTGTACAAACATCTTTAATTTCTACAAACATCTTTCATTTCATTTCATTACTTAGATTAGTTGTGTATTTGTGTCGATAAACAGTAAATCAATTGAATTAAGATTTTAATTTGAGGAGTTTGAAATTGGGGATTATTTTGGATTAGGCTTTAAATTAATGAAATGAACCGAATCAACTGATGATGATGATGAATTGATGATATTGATGATATTTTGGATTGGGTTTTATTGATGATATTTTGAATTGATGAACTGATGCTCGAACTGATGATGAACTGATTATATTAATGAAATCCTATTAACTGATGATGAATTGATGATATTGGATTAAGTTTAATTCAGATTTCATATCTAAATGATATTGATGTTGGTTTCATGGTGTGTTTCTGTATAGAAGAATGCATATTGGACATGGAGAAGCTTGATGAAGGTAACTTATATATTTACTCGTTAGAATCGTTTATTTGTTTATGGAATGTTAGTGTTTAATGTTTATGGTGATTTTCTTTATGGAATGTTAGTGTTTAATGTTTATGGTGATTTTCTAAAACTTGGTTTTGTCTTTGTTATTTATTGTAGACTTTGAAAAATTTGGACTTGGTAAGGAGCAGAGGAGTAATACACTTGACTGTTGAGGGCTGAGGCTTGAGGAAATTGGAGGCTCATCAAGAAGACTTGTTTATTTGTTTTTTGTATTGGTTTTAATTTGAGTTGTTTTGCTTATGAACTATGTCTACTTAGTTATGACTATGAACTATGACTACTTAGTTGTTTTGCTTTTGTTGTGTGATGTGTTGGTAATTTGGTAAACGATGGTGGATGATTTCCAGAAATGTATGATTTTAAGTTTTTAACTGCCTACAGAACTCACAATACTCTCTGTAAATATCTGGGTACCCGGTACCCAAAAACTGGGTACCCAAATATTTGGGAACCCGTTTGGCGGGTTCCTAAATTAATGGGACGGGAAATGGGTAGTAGTTTCTGCTACCCGAAAAAAACGGGTACCCGTGAAGCGGGTACCCGTTTTCTGGGTACCCGTCCCACTCCCACCCCTACACACACACACACACACATATATATATATATATATATATATATATATATATATTCATTTTTCTTATATCTTAAAAACTATTTATAAGAATAATAAATACTATAATAATTTATAATAAATGCAGACAGACAAAAAATAATAAAATACATTAATTAAAAAAAATTTGTCATCATCTTCATCCCCCCCAGCCGCCGTCGCTGCTGCCCAACGTCATCTTCATTACCGCACACCCCCACCATCAGATCCATCACCAAAACAACCACCACCACAAAAACAAACACTACCACAAAATTGGGGGGATGGTAGCGAAATCGGGGGTGGTTGGGGGTGGCAACGGGGAGGGGTGGGGGGGGGGGGGTGGGTTACAAATCGGGGGTGAAGGGGAGGGGCGCAAAATCGGGGGTGGAGGGGAGGGGCGCAAAATCGGGGGTGGGGGAGATCATAAACATTAGTTTTTTGGTTTTTTTTTTAATGTTTTTTGTTCTTTTATAATTTTAATAACTTTTTATAAATAACTAAAAATATAAAAAAAATGTATATATCTTTTATTTTGATAAAAAAAAAAGAATTGTACATATATATGAAGATGATGAATTGATTTTTTTATAATATATTTTTTTATTATAATTTTTATAACTCTTATAAGTTGTTAAAGATATAAAAAAGTTGTATATATATATATATGTGTGTGTGTGTATGTGTGTGTGTGTTTTGGGGTGCAAAGTGCAATTATTTTTGGGTACAAATACAATTTTTAATATTATATGGATTTGTGTAAAAAATATTTTTTGGCTGAAAAATATAGTTTGTCGAAGCAACTTATTGACTAGGCTTAACAACTTGTTGACTGTACTGCCACATAGACATTTTTGGCCCGAATAAAGGGCCGAGCACATTTTTGATAAATAATTTGAAACATATGAGACATTTATTCAAGGCCCGAAAAAAACGCATTTAAGTTTTTTAAAAAAAGTTAAGCGACAAAAATAATAATTCGTCCTTCTTGAAATAAGATGTCAATCTGTATGTAATTAAATGTATATCTTTGGGAGTTCAAGATATATGCATTATTGATTTTGTAAGTTCTAGATACACTTTTGCACAATATATATATATATATATATATATATGTCTCACTATTTAATTTTTAACGAAAAAGTTCTTTACTTTATTAGATGTTTAATTCCTATCTTTGTTTTTGATAAGCAGTTCATAACATTTTTTTTCCGATTTTCTCCTAACTTTAATTTAATTAACTCTAAGTGTTTAATTTGTCTTTGGGATTTTTTTCAAATCAAATAACTAAGCAAAGTTTTTTTTTTGTTAGTTTATCAAAGTCGAGCTGGGTTATTATATCTTAATGAAGCTCGTATGGTCAATTTTAAATCATAAAAATTCCCTTTTTTCTAAAAAAAAAAAAGCGCTAGCTTCTCAAAGATAGTAAAAGCCAGAGAGTAACAACTATAGCTACATTTGAGGGGTATGTGTATGTGTGTGGAAGAGCCAATAATATGTACATAACCCTGACTTCTTTTCTCTTCCTCTCCCCAGTAACATACGCTGACCTAAAATAATTAATAATAACACGTACATCGATGGACTCTAGCTACTGTTTTTCGTTTGATCCTGTCTTCTGATCAGACCAATGAATCAACTCATGCTGTGTACTACTGTTGTACATATATAATACTTACTACACACGCACAGTAATAAACCAAGACATGGTAATACATGTGTTTATGAATGGGATCGGGTGAGGGGTAATATTTAGGCCCCACTTCCAAATGCATTTAAGTGATGTTATCATTACACAGGGACGTCATCATTGTCCATGCAGTTAATGTTTTAATTTTGATAGCCATTTCAAATAAATTAGGTATGTGTGATGCACTGATGCAAATATTTAGATAGAGAAGAGGTAGTCTGCGAATAACACGAAATATGCTTAATAAGTTGGAATTACCCATATATGCATCAAAAAAGTTATTATCCATATCATCTATGGTGAAAAAAAAGAGTGAATTGCACAAACAACTCCTTATGTATGCGATAATTATAGATACACATTTCATGTTTGGAGAATTACACAAAAGTGTTAAATGTTTAAGACAATCTTACGGCTTTAATATAAATTCTAGCACAAAATAAAATACATAGATAATTCATTTCATCTTCCAAAACAGTCTTTACTTTTTACATAATGCAAAAAAAAAAAAAAAAATCCTTTGTTTTCGTAAATGGAATAATATAGGCTTATTTCCTATTTCTGAAGCAATTTGGCATTTCTTCATATTTTTTGCGCAAAAAAAGTAAGGGGCGTAAATGTGAAACCAAATTTAATAATTATAAACAAACTCAACTACAACAATTACTTATGTAATTCCATAAACACGTACAGTCACTCGCTCACACAGTAATACACACATACACAAAGAGTGATTCAATCTCAGTTCGAAAACCGTAGGCGTCCATGGAAACCAAATAGGGTGTGACTTGATATTGAGGGAAGAAGTATTTTTTTTTTCGTATTTCGTTGGAAATGAGCTGGGGCGACCACCCCAACTTGACCATCTTCCCGCGCGCGCGCACACACACACACATATATATATATTATGTATTATTATTTAGGACAATATATTTTGTTTTCTCCGTAACTTTGCCTCTTTTACAGAAATGCCTCATATTTTTTCGGGCCAAAAACTCTGCCCCTAAGTTTGAATTTTTCAACCAAATGTCCAATTGTCCCTATTCGGGCTTCTTTGCTGATATGGCTACCCCACCTAAGAAATATGAAATATAATTTTTTTTACACAACCACTGCATAGTTATAAAAGATTAAAATTCAAAACTACCCTTATAATCTTCAAATTGTACTTTGCACCCCAAACTATAAAAAATGAAAAAAATATAAATTCATAATTTTTCTTAAATTTTATACTTATATCTTAAAAATAAACTACTAATAGTTATATTTATACTTAGCTTTTTTAAAAAAGAAATGAGTATAAATATAAACTATAAGTAGTTTAATTTTTAAGATATAACTATAAAGATTTAAGAAAAATAATGAATTTACATTTTTCTTCCTTTTTTTAAAATATATTTTGGGGTGCAAAGTTCAATTTTAAGATTATAAAGGTAGCTTTTGAATTTTAATATTTTACACATTGGCTGTGTAAAAAAAAAATGTTTCGTGTTTCCTACGTGGCAGCTACATCAACAATTTAAAGAAGCTCGAATTGGGCATTTTTGGTTGAAAGATTCAAACTTACGGGGCAGAGTTTTCTGTGTGAAATGTACGGGACATTTCTGTAAGAGAGGCAAAGTTGCGGGGCAGAAAAAATATCTCGTCATATTATTTATAAGTATATATCTTATACTACATAATATATTATAGCTATATATGAATTGATATTTAATAACATGATTTTTAATTATGATTTTATTTAATTTAATATCATAATTTAACTCTCAAAATTATTTTTTTGAGTAATTACTTCTTGTTTCTTTTTAGGTTAATCAGTTTTTATGATGAATTAGTAACTACATGTATCAAAAGAAAACAAAACCTGCAACGATATTTCGCCACCTAACTCTGAACTCTAGCTTTGCCATTGGTTCAACCTAAGAGTCTAAATCATTAAAGGTACAAAATATGGTTAGGGTGGGGCCAGTGCCCGCCACAAAAAATCAGGCACACTCATTTTAACTCAACTAGATGGAATTAAATATATAAATGGTTTGTCTATGAACTGTTAAGTAATCATGTAATTAAACTCAACTCCGGTTACGACTTTACTTAATCTTATACCAGCCTTGTTTACCTGTTGATGAACGTGTAAAAGACGTTATTTGATGCCTGCTTTCTTATACTTTTAATTAATCCTTGTAAGAGCGAAACGAGCTATAATAGAGGTAAATTGAGTGAAAAACGTATGAAGGGAAACACGGGACATATCAGAGGAGCTCGATGACCTAAACTAGACAAAAGAATGTCAGACAAGCACGACACGAGTCGTGCTATGATGTTCGAGTAGCGCGTCCAGTGCTAGGTGAGCGAGTCGCACTGCGACAATGTTGCGTGCGACGTAATGGCGCGAGTTGCTCCGCGACATGAAGAAAAAGCTACCGGGACCAAAACCAAAGGTAACACTTTTACGAGAGAGTAACTATAAAAGGAGAAGGTCAACCACCATCAAATAAGTCGAGAAAAATCTAATTTACATAGCACAAAGAGACATCATAATTCATCCATCCATTCATAGGTATCACAGTTTGGGAGAAAGGTGCTTAAGGCAAGATCATAATCATCTAGATCAAAGTAAATGAGAATCAAGGAGAAGACACGCTGACATCTTCGAGATTAAGAGTTTAATCTTATATTTGTCTTTGTTGTTATGTTCATGATGAAATCTTGTTTCAAATCTTCAATCATGAGTAGCTAATGTATCCAGTGTTTGGAATAGAACGTAGTTATCTCATGATGCATCTTGAAGATATGGTTTGATTATTTTTACTAAAGTCGAGTTTTGTTGGATAATGTTTGTTACATATGCTACTGATAGGATTAACACATACATTTTTCAAGAATTCAAAGTAGTGGCGTCCAACTAGCTTGCATTATCAGATTATGCATATGATGATTGGTAAAGCAACACCCGCATAGTAGATTACATGAACAAAACTCTAAACTTTCGTCATTTTCATATCACAGGGAATTTAAATTAGTTACTGACAAGAAAAGAATTATAGTGAATTAAGCACCTGATTTCTTAGACCTTTTTACAATCTTTGTGGCATTGTTACTTGTTTTAGTGTCATTTTATTATTTTTGTAGTTTGAGTCGAGTCGGAGCAAAAATATGCTTTTATGGAGGATTTCAGTACTTTTTAGTAACAAAGGCGAATAGAGTTACGACACTACCAAAAACACTACACTAATTGTTGTATTTTGCTGAATTATGCATATGAGATTTTTAACGCAACACTAGCATAGTAGACCATGCAGATAAATCTTTAGATCTTCGATCATTAACTTGCTCGAGGAATCTAGATCGTAGTTGGTGACTCTAATTTACTTCTAAAACACTGTCTGGATCCTATGACATGATGAACTTCTGGTAAGGTAAAATGTTTAACGACCTGACATCATGAGGGATTAAAGGGTTCTTTAGTACACCGAAATGTGGATAACTTGCTACATCAACGTGAAAATAAAATAACCATCAATAAATAACATCTTGCATATGAGTCATTGGCATTTTGTCTATGAATTACATGCATTCAAGATCAATGAAATTCATCTATTAGATACCATTTTCCGGACCTGATTCGCAATGTTTGATATCAATCAATCAATCAATTAAATTTTGGTCTAGTTAAGTTAGATAACTTAGTTTTAGTTCTTTAGAGTTAGTTCCAAATGTAATCTCTAGTTAGTTTCACTTAAGCATTCTAGTTTAGATCTCTAGTTGTTAGTTAGTTAGTTATTCAATAGTTCCTAGTCTTAGTTTAATACTTCAACGATAAAACAAAAAATAAATAAAAGAAAACTGATTCATTGAGTGTTCAACAATATAATCGCTAAATTACAAAAATCTACTCTCTTAGGATTTGATACTTGGACATTAATCTTACTTTCCATTTTATTATTACTTGATTCGTACGCTTGCGACATAGTGGGATTTAGGTGTAACAATTTTGTGCTGAGATATATTTTATTTTATTACACCTCAACAAATCACCCCGGTTACCAACTCTAGTTATTTTCTAAGACTCTTTATGGATCCATGAAATAGTGAACTTCAGGAGGGTGAAGTGATCAAAGGTTTTGAAGCAAGAGGCTATATGATTCTTTAGGTATTACGAAGGCGAGCATAATTTATCACGATAATCTAAGAACAAAATAAAAACTCTATAAAGTACGTGCATCAAAAGGTAATGAATTCTGAATTCTCGATACGTTCTTCTCTCATTTGCATTATAACCAAACCAATCAATTCAATTATGTTCTTTAGTTTAATTAGTTCTCCCCATTCAACCAGTTCACTAGATTACATTAGTTTTTAGTTGTTCTCTTTAGTTAGTTACATTACATTGCTAAACTAACTATGTGGGATCGATACTTGGGGTGTGATATATTGTCCATTTTATTATTACTTGGCCGTGCACTTGTGAATACGTAGGTAAACCATATCATTACTTGGTCTAAAAATGTAACGCCCCCAAAATTAGGAAGAAAATTAAATTATACTTTAGTCCTTGAACTTTTGAAAATTTACATTTTAACCCTAAATATTTTAAAAAATTTGTCTTTTAGTCCTTGAACTTAAAAGTTAGTCTTTTATGATTTTAATAGGTCTAATCCTAAAACATATATTTCAATTTCAAATATTAACCAAGATGACCGAATTACCTAGAAAAATACATAAGTAAATATGTATATAAAAAAGATCTAAATATACCTATTTGAATTTCAATTATAAATAATTGAGAGACTTGATATGCAATTAACTAATTGATGAGGTAAGCAATGACATCCTTAAGAGCATGATTGAATTCAGATTTTTGTAATTTATTATTAAATAATCATGGTGGGACCTAGGTCACATAATCCTTCACATCGTCAATTTTTTTGGCGCACCGGTCTCGCACTAGCGTATTCAGTGCATGTGCTTCGCACTGAGACACATTATAAATTCTTAGTTCTCGCACTAAGATTCTTTAGTTCTTTATTGAAATTCAATGAATAATCGTAGAAAATTTATAAAGAACGAAACAAATGAATGATAATAAAGAAGAGTCGAAGCAGATGGAGAACAAAACTAGGTTGAAAATAAAATAAATATAGAGTACTCGAAGTAATTTAAGACTTATACATTTGTCTTTCCACCATAAAAATTTAAAACATATTATATAAAATTAATTATCATAAGTAGTTATTAAATAATACTCAAATATATACGAAATTATATATCAATGTTTAATATTTAATTAATTTTAATGAACACATTAAGGCGCATTGAAATTTATGTATTTTTAAATTTGGTGAACAGGCGCACCTGATCCGCACTCTCACTTGCACCTGCATCTGCCTTATGTGACCTAGGGTGGGACATGAATATTAATGATTAACAATTTAATTCACGCCTATAAATAACCACCATTCTTCAACAATTTCTACAACCCAAAATAATCCAATTCTGTAAAAAATTCCTGAAATGCAAGTTGTTTCTTTTTGTGTTTTTCGTTTGAAAAAAAATTATTCCAGATTTTTATCTTGTTACTTTCTATCCAAAACAACACCCAAACTTTTACTGTGCAGGAAATGTCGAATCTGCCATGCACCTTAAAAAAATCATAACAAATAGTAGAAAAAATAATTTTGCTCTCTGTTTTTGGCTGCATACTCTCCTTGGTGTCTTCTATCTTTTGTATGAAGACATCTTTTCCAGATCGTAAACTGCTGCCAAGAAATCCGATAGCAACTCTTATGTTGCAAGAATTTTTTAGCATAGCATCCCTTTGTGTTTTCACAAAATCTTGAATACCCACATTCCTCATGACATTAGAAATAAGATACCGTAAAAGGATTTGAAAATCAAGTTCATTTGGATGTTCGATCAAAGGTAAAACCAAAACTACGGTGATTTTTCAGTTTATTTGGCACAACCTTTATTTTCTTAATTTATAAGTTAAATCACCATCATAATTCAAGTATTTATCACACACATGAATTTAACATGATATAGTATTAGTTATAATTAGATTATTATAATTTATAATCATGAATTGACATTTTTGTGATTTTATAGCATTCAAATGGTATATTTATCATGATTAACATACTACTTTCATAAGTCTTAAAATATTTTTCTTGCCACTTCATGACCTAACCATCAAATAAGATTAATTATCATAATAAACACTCATTATCACATGTTTTGATAATCTTCTCATGTTTATAATCTTTATATTTGAGTTATAACATAATTATATGTATTTTAAACTAACTATATAAAATAAATTAATAATGGACTAAGTTATACCTTTTAAGGTGTTACTTCAAATGATACGTATTTGATGTGTCGTTATTAAAAGTTTTGAATTGATTAAAGGCTTATTGGACGAGTTTTCTTAAAGTTAGTTAAGTAATAAGTTTTAAGTATTGAGTATGCATCAAATTAGATAGATAATCAAGTTTTTAATTGTTACAGTTACTTGTCGTTGGAAATGACTTTACATGAAAATATTTGAACATATGTTTGTTTAAGATAATTTTGGAAATATCAATAAGGTGGTTAATATATTTGATATTTAACAGAACCTTACGTTTTTCAATTCATCACCTAAGATTTTCATGTTTAGTGTAATGACATGAATTAAGCTTATGCGTTATTTACTAAGATTTACATTGTAACTAGCATTCTTAACAAGAACGTCCACAATTTCACCAACATCAGTGAAATTGTGGATCGGGTCGATACGTTGTTGATGTTAACTTAACACTGAAGTTCTAACAACAGTTTGTGTTTGCTGTTAGTTCTACGATGTTACTTTAACAGCAGACCAGAGTAACATTTTGCAGCGGAATAAACAAACACGAATTTAAGAAGTGAATATAGGATTATATTAACTTCCGAGCCGTAGGCAAAATACCACAAGGGTTTAACAAAGGCGTTCTCACAACTCTCAAGCTCCTCACTCTCGAATTGTTCAAACTAAGCAAAGCACACAAGAGTTGCTTCGACTATCTCTAAAAGCTCCTCACTCTTAGATCTATTCTAACAACTTAAAAACTTTGCTAAAGCAAGACAACACTCAACAACTGTAAATTAATCTCTTGGATTGATTAGCTCTTGTCTCGTTGTTTGTCTTGATGTACTTCACACCTATATATAGGTTCTTGATTTGGACTTCAAGGTGTGTTGTACACGGTTGGTAATTCTCCTTGTTTCCTTCTCGAACTCCTCTTCCTTGTTCTCGCAGTCCTTCTTGAATAATAGTTCATTCGCCAGTGATCTAGCTAAGGAAAGACTCATTCTTCAATTCAGGACTTTCCCTTGGAAGCTTTCCTAGTCGCACTAGACTTCTTCTTTCCTTTTATAAGCCGTTTGCTTTAATTAAGGAAACTTCTCATCTTGGAAACTTTGAGCGTCCAACCTAATGCAAGTTTGTTTCCTGAATAATAATCAAAGACAACTACAACTGTGGAACTCAGTTAGTTAAGTGAATAAGGCAAAACAATAATAATAATAATAACTAGATTGTAAAACAGTTTCTGGACGTGCAATGTTACTCTAACATTGAAAATCTCAATGTTATCCTAACATCCAGAAAACTTGCACTTTCAATCAGAATTGAAAAGTACCAATATTTGTTCTACTAAATTATAAATTCAATTAATTAACATTATTTAAATTTGTGAAAGGTTTGATAAACTAATCGACGACGTCAAGATCTTCTGTACAAGTAAAGGCGATGTTCCATTCTGATTTGTTCTAGCCCCGTTTGTCATCCGACTTTGAGGAACTTGGACAGAAAACCCACTACTCCGTTACCAAACCTCGAACAACCTATATTCCATCATAATTATGTTTTGCATCTCATCCCATAACATGATTTTCTTACTCATTGTTAAATCATATCCAATCATTTATAATTTATCACATTGATTTAAAATCATGGTAATTTTCCAATATTGTAATCTTATCTGCTGGTCTTTGAACTGTGCAAAGAGCAAAGAACTATGTTTGAGACATGTAGTTCAAGAAGCAACGAATATTATCCAGTTTACTAACTTATTTGTTTATCTGTTATACCCATTGTGACGCCTTTGGGAAGTTGGGACCATGGATTGAGTCGAGTTACTGTTGGACAGTAAGGACTACCGGTTTAAATAATTTTGCTTGATACCCCATCTATCTAGGCGCCGCTGGCAGCCATAAGTTGGTTGTAACCCGCGTGCTAGATCAACATGTACTTGAGTATGTCTCTTGATTTGTTTGCGAGGCCGCTCCTCGTCGGGAGGTATAAGCTAGAATATTAGAAGTTATAAGGTTGGATCCATTTATTGTTAAGCACAAGTTCGTTAACTATTCTATGAAAATTCCAGTACCATTGTTGTATCAAATTATCTAGTTGAACTGTTTCTACAGGTAAGATCACTCCTCGAAATGTATATATTAAATCACAATTAGTTCTTGAATTACCAGTTCTTTTATATGAATCTCACTAAGTCATTAAAGACTTATATTCCTCGTTTCTTCTGTCAATTTCTCAGGATAAAATCAACATGGCATCATGGATCAAGTAAATAATTGTGCAAGTGTGCATTTTGGAAAATTCACGTGTTATCGCTAGTGCAAAACCATTAAAATAGTTACATTGTTTGTAATATCAAGACTTTCGCTGTATATATCAAAATATATTTTATAAAACGTGTATGGTTTTGATCCTGGATAGTAAGACCCATTTCTATGCGTTGCGCTTTAGTCTGTGTTGGGTAAAGTGATTGATCACCACCGAATCAACTCGAATACGATCAAAGCTCGTGGGGGCACGATCGTCACAAGAAAGGAGCGACCGTCAGGGCACATGGTGGTGGAGCACTTAAAATTTTAAACTAAGACAAGTTGGACTTAGCCCTAGGTTCTACCGTTCTCACTCGGGGTGCCACAGACTTCTTCAACCCCTACGTTGGTTGAGGAACTTGATCTTGAGGTGTATTGCTAAAATGATGCCTTTGAAGGATCAGATGGCAGATTGACCACAAATGATGTTGCCTAGTGCTACATGCGCTTCTACAATATAGAATGTGATGGTATTCATCCTCCGACGTGGTTGTCTCTCCCATGTCATGTCATGGGGAGTGAGTCTGTTCCCCTCGTGACGAGGAAGGCTCTAGAAAACACTTTGAGAAGGATCTGTTGGGGCTTCATCTGAGATGTTGTAAGCTGTAACTTCTAGAAGGTTGACAGATACATGGTGTTAGCTCTATTTCCCGTATTCACAAGGATGCCAAGAATGATGCTTTTTTGGACCAATGTGCAAATGGCGATGGGTCGACGTGGGGAGATCTTATCCCGTTCCTATCTTCAGGACCATAATTGATGATCTATTTGTGCCATGTTTGTGTAATAGTGTATCCGCCATAAGTTTATACTTTCCTCATTCTTTGGAATTGCGCTGGATCCGTCATTTTTTAGGGTTTCGGTTAATTTTTCTAGAGGTGAGGTTCCCCATATGCCTTTCCTCAAATGCATTCCTTGCTCTTTCGTGGACTTTAGGATCCTTCTACGCCACATGCCAGTATTTCTACTTTTCGAGATTTCCCTTCTGGGAGGAGGAGGGCGAGGGGTTATCTCCTTGGAGGTCGGAAGCTCAGTTGGGGATCAGTGTTCACACTCTAAATGGAGAATGGGTGGCTCAAAAGGTATTGGGCCAACCTTTTGCCTGCAGGGTGGCTCTAGTCACTTCGTTTGAGGGCCTTTTGGGTTTTTTTCCAATTGAATTTTTTGATCATCTCGTCGAGCGTCAAACGTTAGTTCTGCTCGAAAGGGGCATCTCGAATCTCCAGGACTCTATCATAAATCGGGTTTGAGGTGGATGATCGTGTCTTCTGGTCGTGAATATCGCCGCCTGGGTTGAAGTCATGATGGTTTTTCTCAAAGAGCGTACTCAAAGAATAATTCTATGGGGTTTCACGCGCTAATTTGATAGAACATAATTCTCCGGATGGGGGTAATCCTTATTTATCGTGAGAGATGTGGTACAAAATGCGATTCTCGCAATTTGAGAGAGAAAGTACCAAGTGCATTTAGTATTTAACCAAGGAAATTTGGGTTACGAAGGCCATTATAGTGTAGAAGAAGATATAAACGGGAATAATATAAAGAGAGATATCTTGCTTTGCTAAACAAGAATACAAGTGAGTTATGTGCATCTCAATTGGTTACAAATGAGGGATTCCTTCACTATTTATAGGATTTCAGGGGTATTATGAGAGTAGCAACTAGGTTGTCTGACATGTGTGGGCATTTATCAATTTCGCCTCACGAAAGGGTAATAATGCGAGTCGCCCGTGATTTAAGGAATATTGTACCAATAAAGACTAACGTTCTTTTTATTGCATGTGTGATCTGCCAAGTGGGTCATTTAAAGTGTCAGCTTGTGTTATAGAGTTCCTTCGTACCTCACGAAAGGTTTTTATGATCTTCCCTTCAAATATAGGGATGTTGGTGACGTTTTCATACGAGGGGTTGATTTTGGAGTCTTCTTTGGGGGTATTTTGGTCTTTTCCTTGTCTGGTAAATTTATGCAATACTAGTTTATCACAATGCATTAGTAATAACGCTACATTGCAAGTTCACGATCTAGTGATAAAATGATTTGTAAGTTACGCCTAAGTATGATTTCCCACACATAATTTTTTCTAAACTAGTCATTTATGTGGCCTCATTCCAATTTTAGTCCCATTTTGTTTTTTTCTTTTTCTAGTTTCACCCCAATAAAGTTGAAAATGTCCTTTTGGCATTCCAACACTGAAAAAGAGTGCAAATTTGGCTAGAAAATGGATCCTGAATAAACAAAAATAAATAAGAAGATGGTTGCTGAGATTCGTCATTGGATTGACCATTGGGTGTTCCATTACGTTGCACAAAAAAACAAGGCGTTTGATCTTTGGAGAAAACTTGAAAATATGTATCAAGCACAAACAACTTGTAACAAAAATCTGTTGATTAGGCGTTTGGTTTACCATAAGTTATAAAGTAGTACGTCTATAGCAGAGCACACGAGTCAATTCCAAAACATCGTGAACCACCTTGACGCTGCAGAATGGGTTCTCAAAGATGAAGAACAAGCTATATTGCTTTAAGTTCTCTACTTGATAATTGGGAGGCTTATCGTCACCAGTCTCTGTAACTCTGCTTCTGGCTGTAAAATATCCCTTGAGATGGTCACATGCGTTTTACTGAACGAGGATGCCCAAAGAAAAGTGAACGAAAGAGTACAAAGATTATATTCTCTACATCGATTTTTCACTCTTTGTTAATTCGAGAAAGAGAATGATGTTGTATGATGCATGGTGATTTCGTCTGCTGACTAGTCACTCCACGTCAGACTAACTCGAGCTTCTGATGGGTCCCAAGCTAGTTCTTTGTTCGAGAAACATGCATTAAAAACTATCATACTTGAACTTAAAGTTTGTTGATTTTAGACTAAACTTGGGCTGGGCCAAGCTGCCTACGTATCTCATATAAGGAATCAAGTCAAGCGTAGTTCATTATCTCTCTGTGGCGACCATTGTTGCATGTCAGACTAATGGGCCATGCTGAACGAGTATGTCATATATTGGGCTCATACCTTATTGGACCAATACTGTCAGATGAGATGTCATCGGACCGAGCAGGTCATATGAGATGCCAGTCTGTTCTAGATATGAACTCGGCGAGGGAACTTTGACGTTCAAGTCACTAGAAACCATGGGTATTTGTCTCTAATTGTATCTCGAAACAACTCTATATCTCGAATTACCTCTTAGGCTCAAGAGAGAAGATTAGAGATAACTTAAGTCTTGTAATTGGTGAGAGGATTCAAGATATAGGTAGGTGCTCATATCTCAAACTGTATCTCGAAACAACTTTATGTCTTGAATTTTCCCTTTAGGCTCAAGACAAGATTAGAGAAAACTTTATATTTGTAACTAGAGAGATGATTAGAGATATATGTGGGTGCTCTGTCTCAAATTGTATATCGAAACAACTTAGTGTCTCTAATTTTCCCTTTAGGCTCAAGAGTCAAGATTATAGATAACTCTCCACTTGTAACTAGAGAGGATTATATATATAGGTTGGTGCTCTGTCTCGAATTGTATCTCGGAACAACTCTATGTCTCTAATTTCTCCTTTAGGCTCAAGATACAAGATTAGAGATAACTCTATACTTGTAACTAGAGAGGGGATTAGAGATACAAGTGGGTGCTCTGTCTCGGATTGTATCTCGAAACAATTCTATGTCTCTAATTTCCTCTTTAGGCTCAAGAGGCAAGATTAGAGATAACTATATACTTGTAACTAGAGAGAGGCTTAGAGATATAGGTAAGAGCATTGGTTTTGCATGAGTAAAAATGATGCCTCTTATGGTTAAGGTTGGGGGTATATATAGTTGGAATGACTCCGTTAATCATGCCACTAAATCCTCAATTGATTGCACAAATCACGCCTATGTCTTGGGTTGTGTCTAAGTCTGTCTCTAACTCACAATTCGTGGGTGAATTTCGAGTTAGAGATAGTTTTAGACATAACTTTGTACTATCTCTAATCTTGTCTCTATTTCAGACACTAAATTAGACATAGTTTATAGATAAAATTGAATGGTTTGATTTAGCACATCTTCCTTCGAGTCTTACTTAACAGAATATCCTCCCTTGATTGGTGCCATATTATACGGTTATAATTTGGTATAATTGTGTACGAAGAGTAGTTATATCTTCACGATTTCATTTCTTTTCCTATGGTTTTTTGGAGAAAGAGAAGAGGAATGTGTTTGCCTTTCTTCAGGGTCATTCAAAGAAAGATTTGGTGTATGAAGATATGGTATATATCTATGATTGCTTACCTTCTTCAATGGGATTACAGGGAAGGAAATGTTTTGAGCAAGGGGGAGCATTCGACCCCATGTATAAAGTCGTCCTTGGAAATGATCCTTGGCGAGAGATAAATCGTGTTCCTCTTTCGTGAGAGAAAATAAATACAAAAAATGTGTATCGTGAAAGAATAAAGAAAAAAATATAGGTTGGGGCTGGAAGGGTATATTTTTTGCGTGTTCAAACTTCCAGCCGCCAACCAACAAGACATGTGTGTCACGAATTTGACTAAGCCAACTGCTGGATAATGATGGATGGTGATGCTTGTGACTTAGACGCCTCACTCTTCTCTTCACAGCCCATAAACAACTTGGAATGATGAAGAGGAAATGTACAATGAGAGAGAAAAATACGAAAGAGAGAAAAAATGTAAAATTTAAAGTGTGAGTAATGAATTTGAGCTTTTTAAGTGTTGCAAGCTACTATTTGTGTGGAATGAAAGAATGCATTTTTTTCGAGATTTTGATATCAAATTCGAACCAAATTTTAATATATTTTAATACTTAAGCTTGAAATGCATGTGCTAAAATTATTGAAATGCATACTTGGCAAGTCCAATATATTTTAATACTTAAGCTTCACGATGCATGAAGCTAAGGCCACATTTTAATTCGAGTGTGGCTTCTATGCCTCGACCTTTCAAGATAACAATTCTTACCATAAAAGGGTCAACAGTTCATTTATTGATCTAAGCTGTGTACTTGATTTTATTTTCACTCGATACAGGGAACTTTCCCTCTTGCCCATAACTGTATAATATAAAGGGATAAATTCAAAAGAGTAAGAACAATACTAACTGTGCAGGGCTTGAAATTCCAAGAAGGCCCCACCACATCTAGGCGTATTACTGTT
The DNA here is from genome assembly GCA_948329865.1 of Linaria vulgaris. Lineage (NCBI taxonomy): Eukaryota > Viridiplantae > Streptophyta > Magnoliopsida > Lamiales > Plantaginaceae > Linaria > Linaria vulgaris. The sequence continues at coordinate 85,772,698 of OX415253.1, forward strand.
GGAGTACTGTCGGAGGAGGAAGTACAATTTTAGTTTATTTTCAAATATATTTTATTTTATTTAATCCATTTCATTTTTGCTTGCCCAACTCATGGCAAGCAAAATATAAGATTATATACTGTTACTATTTCATTTTTGCTTGCCCAACTCATGGCAAGCAAAATATAAGATTATATACTGTTACTATATTAATTATTTTCGAGAGGTAGACGGGGTAATTAATTGTATATTTAACTAGCTAGAAATCCTTCCATATAGGAAGCTCGTAGCTTGGACTCCGCTCATATGTACAATGACACTAAAAGAATGTTGCTATTTAGCTTGGACAATCAGCGAGCGAAAATTCCGTAAAGAAGATTTGTAACGGAAAAAATGCTTACAAATTATATTATCCTTAACAAAATGCCAACGTGAACAATTGTAAGCGAAAAAGCCGTTGGAACACTTCTGCAATGAAACTTTCGCTAACTAAATTGTTTATGCCACATAGCAGCCATTTGCTTCCAAATAAGTGCTAACTGGATTTACATTGTTATAAATGATTAATTAAAGAAAAATAGAAAGAAAAGAGAGAAAAAAGTAAAAATACATCCTAACCAATTAACATTCTCCAAATAAGATTTTATAATTATAAAACACAAATAAAAATGAGCTAATTAAATTAAAGAATTAAAATTCCAATATTAAAGTTGACTAATAAAAATGGGTATGAATAATTACTCTATTTAAATTAGTCAAATAAAAATCTTTATTTAGAAATGGAGTAATTATATTTGAATAATTAAAATTAACATTAAAATTAATATTAAACAAATAGATAAACTCCATTCAATCCCAAAAAACTAAAACTAAAAGGGTAAATTCAACGTTTGTGCATCTACTTTTTCGCTAGCTAATTCCAGCTCAGCGTTTCAGCTAGCAAATAAATGCTAGCTGACTTCTATTTTTTTTTTTTAAATATGAATAACTATAACAAAAGCAATAGAAAGCTGCTGCTATCTGTTCTGTTTAAAAGGACAAAAAAAAAACTGTTACCAAATTAGCTAAAACAGCTGCCAAACCAACAAATATGTGAAAAAATAGGCTACTAATTGATCTAGGATGAGGACACGGCAATCGACAATCGAAATTCGACCGCATTACCTGCCAAACCAACTAGAAACGTGGCAACTTTATTTTCGGTAGCTGATTTTCTAATCAACTAGCGAATTTGGTGTTTGGCTACTGAATATGACCAAGCTAAATAGCAACATTCTTATAGTGTGATACTGGTGTAAAGTCAAAAATATAAAAAAAGAGCTAGAAAGGATCTTATAAGTTATAACCACATTTATGGTGTTCACTACAAGACTGGGCGGTCTTCACGGACCGCCCAGTAGTGACCGCAGTTGGGTCGCTGGCCTTCAGCGACCGCTGAAGGCAACATCGACCCAACTTAGGTCGCTGAAAGTCCTAGAGACTTTCAGCGACCTAACTTCGATCGCTCTGCCCATTGACGGAAATATCCGTCAATGGGCCAAACATTTTGGCCGCAATTGGGCCAAAATGCGGCCCAAAATTAGGGCCTTGTTGCCCTAATTTTGGCCAGAGGTGTAGTCACTGATTACTCAGTATATTTTTTTTTATTTCCCATTTTTGCTATTTTCACCATCTCTGCCCATTTTTTGAAGCTCTTGACCCGACCCGCATTTTCAGCGACCCCAAACGACGAGTAGCGGCCGGAATTGAGTCACCACCTCCGTTCTTCATCATTTTTGGCAATTCCCCTCCATTTCTCCGCCGTTCTCCGCCTCTTCGCCGCCCCTCCATCTCTCTGCCTTCGTTTCTGCCGGTTTCGCCGCCGGACAAAGGTAGTTACTCCATTTTTGTAATTCTTGATTTATTATTCAAATTTTAATTAAATCCAAATTATTTGTGTTAAATTGTAGATTAGTTAATATTGTTAGATTGTTAGGTTAGTGAAGAATGTTAGATTCTTAGATTAGATTAGTGAATGATTAAAAAATAGATTAGTGAAGATTTTTAGATTGTTAAATTAGATTAGTGAATGATTAAAAAATAGGATAGATTAGTGAAGATACTTAGATTGTTAGATTATATTAGATTAGATTAATTAGTTTATAATTAATAGGTTAAATGTTAATTTGTAAGATTATTGGTTTTTTAGATTGTTAATTTAAAGATTAATTAGTAGTTTAAAGTGAAGATTAGATTAGATTAGTTTATAATTAGTAGTTTAAATTTGAATTTGTCAGATTATTAGTTTGTTAGATTGTTAATTTAAAGATTGATTATATTGTTAGTTTAAAGTAAAAATTAGATTGTTAAATTAGATTAGATTAGTTTATAATTAATATTTTAAATTTGAATTTCTAAGATTATTAGTTTATTAGATTGTTAATTTAAAGATTGATTATATTGTTAGTTTAAAGAGAAAAAAAAGATTGATTAGTTAAACGTGAATAAAAATTTTCATGTGTTAGTTTAAATTATAATTTTTAGTGTAAGTTTAATTTTATGTGTCATATTGTTAATTTAAAGATTAATTAGTAGCTTAAAGTGAAAATTAAATTGTTAAATTAGATTATATTAGTTTATAATTATATAGTAAAAATTAGATTGTTAAATTTTAATTAGTAAGATTATTAGATTATAGAGATTGTTAGGGTAAAGGTTGATTAGATTGTTAGTTTAAAGAAAAAGAAGATTGATTAGTTAAAAGTGAATAAGAATTTTCATTTGTTAGTTAAACTTATAATTTTACATGTGTTACATTAAATGCACAATTGTTAGTTTAAATTAAAGTTTACATGTGTTAGATTAAATGTAATATTGCTATTTAAATGTTAAATTGATATTTAAATGTTATATTTATTATTTTCACAGTACATATATTCGGCATGTCGTCACGTAAGACTACTAGTGGCAGTGGAGGTCGAGTGGAGGTGTTGATCGTGGTGGGGTTAGTGGTACTGGTAGCGTTGGTCGTGGAGGGGTATCGGGTACTGGTAGTGTTGGGCGAGTTAGTGGTGCTGGTATTGTTGGCTATGGTGGTGTTAGTGGTGGTGGTGGTGGTAGTGGAGGTGTTAGTCGTGGTGGTGTTAGTGGTAGTAGAGGTGTTGGTGGAGGTGTTGGGCGTGATGGTGGTGGTAGTGGAGGTGTTGGCCGTGGTGGTGGTAGTGGTAGCGTGGGTCGAGGTAGCTGCTGACCTATACGGATTGTCCAATCGGGTCGTGGTGCAGAGCCTAGCGATCCAGTCGAGCCCTCCCTCCCGCCACTCGGGTCAGGTGACGGATCTACATCGAGGACACCTGCATTACATCGCCAGTTGTTTGTAGACGATTAGGAGCCCGTCCCCGGAGCTGGTGTTAGACCCCGATCAGCAGAGTCCACCGCATCCCAGCTGCCACGACCACATACTTAAGATTCTGTTGGGACTCACGTGCCCCCATCAGTCGAGTCTAGCAGAGTTCAGACTCCACTATCTGTAGCCGACACCGGAGCTGGATCGAGCCAGAGGTCGACCGGGACTCCAGGACCGAGCCAGACTTGACTGAGTAGGGGCCCAAATGTAGGGGTTAATGCGGTTAGGCTTGGGGAAAAGAAGAAGCTCATAGAAATGATGCGTGGTTGTTTTTCTAAACCCCTTAGTCGTGAGATTGCGAAGTCGATCACTTCACTCCTTCGACAGTTTATGACGACTTTTTGGCCCGCCTACTTGCGGATATCTGAGGAAGTACGAAAAGAGATGTACGCGAGATTTACGGTGAGTTTTTAATGAATTATTAATATTTATTAATTTAGTGTATTAAATATAGTGTTTTTCAAATATTGTTTAATTTAGTTTATTAATTTAGTGTATTAATTTATTATTTAATATTTATCCTTTTTGTATAAATCTATGGGATCCGGCGGCCAGAGAGGGGAGAAGTACATAGGGCATACCAGTTGAAGGCGAGGAGGATTTACAAGCGTATGATGAACAAGACGAAGGAGCAGTACTTTAGGAACAATACTTAGGCGGAAGCACACTGGGACATCGATGAGCATAAAAAGAAGTCACATAAGGTAAAGAGAGCTAGGCGAGGCGGTGTGGAGGACGGCGATGCGCCCGCCACCTTTTACGGTGGTTCCATCAACTACGAGGAGATTAGGCGGCGACTAGTATGTTTTTGGTAAAATTAAATATTTTATTTGTATTTAAAATGTTAATTTGTAAGATTATTGTTTAATTTTTTAATTTGTAAGAATTTTAACATCTTAAAAAAAATATTAACCAACTATAACTTTAAATTTGAAGGAGAGGAATCGGCCCAACCGCACGCACCCTATCAAACACGACGAGATTAACAAGGCAGGCCATACGAAGAGGGTTAAGGGGTCTGGCAGCGGTACATGCATACCCTTAAGGGGAGAGTGGAAGTCTGAGGTAACCAGACTTATTTACGTAAGTGTTTTAAATTTTATACTCGTTTACCACTTATGAATTCATTACACTTTCTTATTATAATCTAATTATTGATTCTAATTTATCCTTTTAATTATCTTTGAAAATTCAACAGAAAACTTATAGAAGGGAATTGAGGAAGAAAATTTTGGATGCCGTAGAAGACAAAGACTTGCCTGAATGGGACGCCGATTCGTGAAAGAAGGCCATAGGGAGGATCAAGAAGGGGAAGGCGCAGGGTTTACCGAGCTATGCTAATTCACGGGACTTCGACATTGAGTGCGGGAGGGAGCCAGACTACAGGCAGGAGTTGATCAGGCAGGTCTAGGAGGAGAATAGAGAGTTGAGGACGACACAAGACCCGAGAGTCGACTCTATTGCGGCCTGGCTGCTGGATTTTAGAGAGGACATGCAGACGAAGACATGTCGATCATTGCGAGAGCTTTCATCAGACTTGTTCATGGGGAGTGCTATTAGGAGCGGAGGCACATTTAGGATTCCGAGGCCGATACGTCAGAGATTCGATCCTTTTGCTCCAGGTACTTCCACCGGCACCGAGTATGTCGATGATTTTGATAGTGATGATGAGGGGAGTGATGATGATTTCGATATGATGGGTGACGAGGTCCATGACCTTGGTGTTGATGATGATGATGATGATGATGATGATGATGATGATGATGTTGGTGTTGATGGTGGTGATGGACTTGATGATGGTGGTGGTGGTGAAGATGATGATCCATTAGCGACCTTAAATGATATATATGATTTGACTGAGAATTATGGTGATGAGGGGGTCGTGTATCCACCTAGTGATAATGTTGGGGGGGGGGGGGGGGGAGTGATCATTGGCGGGTAGTTGTTTTTATTATTTCATTAATGTTGGACTTTTAAATATTAATGTTGTACTTTTTTTATTAGGACTAGTTTATTAATGTTGAACTTTTTTATTAATGTTATTAATGTGGGAGTATTTATTTTGTCCAACTATTAGTTTTGTTTTTGTTCTTATTTTTGTCGGGTTTAGTGAATGGCCAGTTAAATTTTAAGTTTATCTTTCTTATTTTTCTTTTTTTTTTTTTACCAGGAAGTTGAATTTGAGAAATTAAAATGTAATGGGACGTTGAGAAATATTAGTAGGGACTGCCTGGCGGTCACTGTTGAGTCAATAGTGACCGCAGAGCGGTCCCTACTAATATTCATATTTTAAATTCGTGATTTTATGATGATTTGAGGTGCCGCGTTGTTTTTTTAGTTCATAATTACCATTGTAATAGTTAATATAACAATAATTACAATGACACATTGTAAATCCAAACATTATGTACAGAGAACGGTCCGCTTTGAAGATTCTTTTACTATAACAACAAATGTCATAATGTTTACAACTTATATATACATATATATATATATATATATATATATATAAGCATAGTGATTAGTTGATCATATGATTGAACCTCATAATTATATCTATGCTAACATTAGTGAAGTGAAGCATAAAATCGAATAACAACTAACTAGTGATGATTAGTTGTAGAACATGAAATATATGTTAAACGTTAATAACTCGCTCAATCTCATTCAATCTATTATTTCACAACTAAACTACTAGTTTTGCAATCATGTGTTACTTTAATTTACATGTTACAATGAGGTTGGTTGCTAAGAATCACAAACACATCAACATCAATAAAAAAAAATTCAAATTTGAAGGATCAATATTAGTAGGGACCGCAGTGCGGTTCCTATTAACATAATAGTGACCGCAGTGCGGTCACTAATTCCTTTTTTTTGACCGCATATGAGTCGGGATTAAGGGGAAAATTTAACTTTTGCGAAATTTTAAAAATTTCACCCTATTACCTCTATACATACTTAGGGGTGGGGAAGGGATGGGTACCCACGACGTGGGATCCCTCGTCAAGGGATCCCTCGTCAAGGGATTCAAAAACTCACTCCCGTTCCCGTCCCTCCAGTTGAAGGGATCCCTCGCCGAGGGATCCCTTGCCGAGGGATCCCTCGTCATGGGATCCCTTAATCCCTCCATTTTTTTGTCTCCAATCAGCCACTTTTTAAAACTGGAAATTGAGGGATTCCTGCGGGAAATCCCTCCGATTCCCAGATAGTATATTAGCCACTTTTTGCCATCTGAAAATTGGAGGGATTTCCCGCGGGAAATCCCTCCAATTTCCAGAAGGTAGCTAACACAAAAATTTCACAATATTTCTCCTTCTCCACTTTTCCCCCCAATATTTCATCTTTAAAAGATGTCTACTTTTCGACATTAATAACGAGTACCGACCTGTTAACACGAATCACAATCCAATAACTAGCCCGAATCACATTCAAAAATCGCAATGCGCTATTACAAATCCCAAAAGAAAATACATCGCGGCTCAAAAATATTCATCATATTACAAGTTCTTAATTTGGTCCCTCATTGTGAGAGAGAGAGAGAATGAAGTAGGTTAGATAATTTTAATTTGGTCCCTCATTTTCTTAATATTTCACATACATGTATTTTTTATTTTGCAACTAAACCCCCAATAAACCTAGTATTTATAGCTTCTAAAAAATGGTGGGATTTCCCTCCTCCCGTGGGTATCGAAGAATGACTCCCGTTCCCGTCCCTCGACTGGAGGGAATCCCGTCCCTCGTAGTCCCGTCGTAAAGGAGTGTGACGGGAAATTTTCCCGCGGGAACATTTCCCGCGGGAAGGTACGGGTAAGGGAATTTCCCTTACCCGTGCCCACCCCTATACATACTCACCAGTCTTACATCTAATTTCATTAATCTCAAAAAACACCCAACCAAAAAATATTATCTTCTTTTCCAACAAAAACACTTATCTTCTTCTACAACAAAAAACTTTTCTTCTTCTCTTTTTCTAAATCCAAAACAAAAATCACAAACACTATCTTCTTTTCCAACAAAAACACTTCTTCTACAACATTTTTTTTTCTTCTTCTCTTTTTCCAAATCTAAAACAAAAATCACCAACACAAACTTTCTTTTTTACACACAATCTTTCTTTTCTATAATTTTGGATCTACTTTTATTCTTTCACTTGTTTTTTTTTTTTTTTTATATTTTGTTCATCTATTATTAGTCATTTTTCTTCATATTTTTATATTTATTAATACTTTCATATCATTATATTAACTTTTCCTTCATTCTTTTATTATTTTGATCTTCTTATAATAATATTTCTACAAAAAAATAATAATATTTCGAAAAATTTCCGAAATATTATTGTTTTTTTTTTTCTATGAATATTAGTAGGGACCGCAATGCGGTCCCTATTGCTCCATCAGTAAAGCGGTCCTTATTGTCTGAACTACAATAGGAACCGCAATTCAGTCCCTATTGTGTGAAAGACCACAGGGACCGGAATGCGGCCTCTATTGTTTTTAAGCAATAGGAACTGCTTTGCGGTCCCTATTGTTATCGAGTCAATGTGGACTGCATTGCGTTCTCTATTGTCTAAAACACAATAGGGACTACTTTGCGGTTCCTGCTGTTCTTAAGATAATAGGGACCGCGATGTAGTCCCTATTGCTGTAAGGTAATAGGGACCGCAAAGCGGTCACCAATTTTGCGGTCCCTACTGACCCTCATCAGCGACCTAAATTCGGTCGCTGATAGAAAGCGACCGGGATCAGTAGCGACCTAGCAATAACGACCACAAAGCTTTCAGTGACCGGATGGGGGTCAATAGGGGCCGCAAATGCGGTCCCTATTGACCCGTACGTGTTTCTTGTAGTAGTTTTACTACTTTTAAATTAATGTAATACGGGTATGATATATGAATTATTGCTTTTAAAACATGAAAATCAATTATAGATCTTTTAGACAGAACTCGAAATTGTACATATAAGTTAAGTAAAGTCAAACTCACAATAAGATACTACATATGTATTTTATTTTTATACAATATAAGTTGTATATAAACAATGCTAATTAATAATGTTTATTTCAAATCATCGTAATCATATGTATATGTACTTTTTTTGTATATAAGAATTAATTTCGGAGCATGCAATATTAGTAATTATATCATCTGGAATTGAAGTATCAGACTTTTTAATAACTTAGAAACTCACGTGCAAAAATAAGTTCTGTGGGTAGAAAACATTGGGGAGCTATTTGGCAATGGCACGTACACTTGTCAAAAGTTTTACTGACTGTGTTCATAACACCCTAATTTGATAATAAATATTAACTTGGCACCCATCCGATGACCATTATACAATTCTAAATTAATTCACAAAAAGTATTTATCAGAAATTATAGATTAGAATACGTACGTGTCCCTAATTTGCATAATGTCTTATAAGACATATATAGGAATGTGATAGGTGACTTTTGAAAGAAACAACAAAAAACAAAAAACAAAAAAGAAATCACATGACACGATTTGTTCATGCGAAATATAAGAAGAAAAACTTCCATGAAAGATTCATCAATATGATAGGACCTACTTTATATGCTATATATAAAACTTTTTAATTTAATAATTTTGTTTTACAACATTTAGTTATTTGATTGTAATTATGCATCATCTAATTTATATTTGTATAGTTCAACAAAGTCAGCAGTTTATTACCAATCAAAAAAAAAAAAAAAAAGTCAGCAGTTTATTTCCGTACGTTGTCGTTTCTAGTGGTTAAGTTTGATGACATATTCTAACTTATATGATTTTTAACAAAAATATAAAATTGCAAAACAAATTGTACGAAGCAATTGATGCGATCCGTCGTTCGACTTATTCAAAATTATATATGGAACCAAAATTCACTATTTATCCGACGTGGCATCCGAATCAAAGAGGCGCACTGCTGAATCAAAAAGCCGCGTTTTAAAATTCGGGCATTTTTGGTAGAATTTTAAAAGATACATGGCATTTTTAGCATTATTTTTCATACAAAATAGGTTTTTTTGTGCTTATTTTTTATTTCGGGCATTTTTAATAGAAATTTTAAAAGATACAGGGCATTTTTAGCATGTTTTGAAACAACGGGCATTTAGGATTAAAACAAAAGTTAGCGAGCATTTTTGATTATTCGTCCATAATTTTATGTATCATATTATCATATACCTGCTAAAATTGTGCATGGGAATGAAAACGAACAAAATCAATTAATACATGTGACGCTAAATTTACCATAAAAGGCTTAACCCCGAATAATATAATACTTTGGGAGAAATAAAACAACTATTATTTCAACTTTAACATCACCAAAAACGAAATAAATAATAATATACTCCATAACAACAAGAATTAAGTTTAGCAAATCTTCGTTTGAGTACGTACTACTATTACCTATATATAAAAACTCTGTTTCATATTTTCAGTAAATAAAAGTAATACAAATTATAATTAATTCATCAGACTGGACCACTTACGTTCGAACACAAGAGAAACCCTAAGACGGCTCAACCGGCGTGCGCCGCCCATCCGCCGCGGCGGCCCCAGCGGCTCTTGCCTGCTGGAAGCCACTCAACTGTCCGATACTCGCCGACATATTCATGGCAAGTAGTCCACTAGCATTATCGTACACATTATTCCCAGCACCATGATCAAACGCCCTAATCATCTGCTGATGATGAAAATGATGGTGATCCCTCGATACACCGCCACCTAGGAGATTAATCCCCTGGTGATGATGATGATGAGCGGCCGCGATTAGGCCGAGGTTTTGGTACTTTGAGAGCTCGGATTTAGCACAGCTGAGGTCCATTTGTAGCTGACGTAGCTGGTGCTGAAGAAGAGATATAACGCCGACGCAGCCGTAGACGGGGTCGCGCAGCCGCATGTCGGCTTCGTAAGCCAACGAGTTGACAGCGTCTTCGCGTTGATGGGGCTGGAGCTCGTTGAGCAGCTTGGTGACGTTGCTGGCACCGAACACTTTGTGGACGTTTGCAAATTTTTGGGGCTGGTCGGGAGGGAAGTACGGTGCGAAGACGCATTCGGGTTGGCATTTGCGTCGGAGGAACTTGCACGCCGCACATGGTGAGTTGGAGGAGGAAGCCATTTTTTTCGCGAAGAGCTTCACTATAAAGAAGGGGAAATATGATTTTTAGGACCAAGAGAGCCAACAAACGGAATTAAATTTAACTAATGATTACGCAAGGCAGGAAATCATATAGACTTGCCCCCAAAATCTTAAAATTAAGTTCATTTGTGGGACAATTATACACTTGACATATACTCTAACAAAATTAGATGTAATTAAGAGATTTCTTGTGGCATGGTGCAAATGGTATGATTTCAAGTGATGTGGTAAAATCTAGTATAACATACTCAACTAACTGATTTATGTATTGTAGTAAATCCATCAAATAATATAACTCACTTGTTTCAAGAAGTATTTAAAAGGAAAGAAGAAGAGAAGATGATAGATGTCAATTACAAAATTTGTGTGTTTGGTCCAAATTCTGCAATTAACTCCAATTGATTTGATAAAGTTTGTAAGAATCATGGTCACAAATCCATCACAATTTGGACATTATGTACAGACACATATTACATATATATATATGTGTATATATTATTAAATATCTGTTAGGATAAGAATTCAGGGACCAGGGTAAGAAACAAGTCCCATAAAATACACTTGAAAAATATAGATGAGGATTAACAACAACAAAAAAAAAAATTGAGAAGAGAAAATATATAGCTTCATTTTTCTTAATAATTATACTTTTTTTTCCTTCAAAATTTGGTGGCAGGTGGAGCTCTGGTATCCAGGAAATTAATAGAGGTGTAGAGAGTAGAGACCATCATTAAGACAAGAATTTAAGCATGCAAATCATTGACATCTTAAAAGAAATCAAAACGCATAAAGGTGATTGAAGCAAAGATTGAAAGTAATTACAGAAAAACAGAATCTGAACCAAATCTGGAATGAATGTTTGATATATACCTGCACGTTATTATAAGCCCACCTCGTAGCTAGGATCTGTCAATCTTTAAATTATTTGCACCTAAACAGAACAGAAAGTAAATCAAATATTGCTATTAGCCAGATTTTTCATACACAATAATAAGTTATTATATAGCTAGGATGAAATCATCTCTCCACTCCACATGGAGAGAGAAAGATAGTATGTGTAGTACACTTGATGGTGTTCTGATCAAAATTATGGCAAAATGTAAGCTACTACAAATACTAGGGTTTTTCTTTTTTCTTTCTTAGAAAAAAAATGAAGAAAGGAAGATTTTGGAATTGGATCTCGTGAAAGTGAGTATATTTTTCTTTTGATATAAATTATATGTATATACTGATATCAATGTGTTATAAATTCTTGTAATTAAGCAGATCTTGCTTAGGAATCATTTCATTCTCACATGTGAGTGAGTGACCAAACAATAGAAAATTAGTGCAAGATTACTTCACTTACCTGTGAAAATGAGACTTTTGAGAACGCCAGTTGTTCTTATCATATGGATTTTAACAACAATTAGTAAAGGAAAAAAATAGTAAACTAAAAAATGTGTACGTGTGTAGTGTGAAAAGACTTTAAAAAGGAATAAAACTATATATAAAATTGTGTAGTAGCTACTAGTATACCTAGGCAGAATAAAAGTTGTTATAATTCTCTTCTTTTCTTCTTCTACTATACGTACTCTTCTTGAAAATTTAACTCTTTGCGTTGGTTTCTGCGGTCAAATATACTTTATGATTTTTCCGTCTACAGTTCCCTCTTTGGCTGGTGTGCACGTTGACAAACAGATCAAAACAAGTTTCTTTTTTTTCCCTTTTTTTTTTGGAATGACAAAAAGAATTATTGATCTGCAAAAACACAGCCTGTGCTGAAGGTTTGTATACTAGTACTACTACTACTACTTGCCTTATGTCTGGCTAGTAATGATATAATGAAACCAACTTGTTTTTTGTTATTTTTTTTTTAGAATAAGAATCATGCAAAAAAGGCTTTCTTTATGGTACAAAAATGATGATCAAATATATATTATTATGATTATGCAATATAAAGATGGTGTTGCGGAAGAAAAGGAAGACCCTTACATACCTCACGAAGAAAAAAGAGAGAGAGAAAGTGACAGAGAGAGAGAAAATAGATACAGAAAGAAAGTGTTTGTTTGTGTGTGTGTGTGTAGAGATGAAGGCGGAGGAAATTCCCCCAAGAGCAGAGGCTATGGAAACGGGGAGAAAGCAAAAAAGTGGAAAATAAATATATAAAGAGAAAATTAACTAGCAAAAAGAATAAGTTGTGTTCTCTTGGTTTGTTTCTTTGTATACAATGAATGCCTTTGTCAGAAGAAGGATGTGGAATAGAAAAATTATTGATGATATGCAGTGGTTGTGGGGTGGGGTGGGTTGGGGGTGGGGTTGCATGGGGTGAGGTGAGGTGTAGGGTTAGGGGGTTAGAGGTATAAGTATAATCACAATGACTATCTTACAATATATTCAGAATGGCTGCAGAGATTTTGAGAGCGAGTTGTCTAGTGTCTTGATGTGACCTTTCCTTTTAAGTTTTCCCTTTTGTTCCTCTGTTGTAATAACTTTGGTCTCGGCCGTTGGGGGAAGTTAATGTGTGTAAGAATATATTGGGAGGGTTTCTCTTTTTCTTTTAAGTTTGGTTTATTATGCCCCTAGCTAGCTACTTTTTAGTCATCTTTACTAATCACATATTTGGCTATTTATGTGTGTGGGGTTTGAATGCTAGCTTCAAATTAGCTCAGGTGTGTGTGCACCCCATCAATTCTTGATGGGAAATTGTGTTCAAAATGAAAGGTAGTTTAATTAATTAACTTTGTGAAGTAATTTCTTTCTCATGTGAGTTAGGGCATTAACTGCTGTTAAGTCTGGAGAATTGTAAAGTTTTGACTTGGTAGTCAACATGTAGGATCTTGACATTTCTATAAAGGTGATATAGTTTCAACTTTGGAAAACACTATTAGGATCCTTTCTGTTAATTATGGTATGTCATATCACCAGTTAATGATAAGTCGTGATTGAATCTGACCGTGAATGAGTGATAAGACTTAAAAAGAAAATGTAAATGCCTATCTTTGACACAAGGTATATCACGCAATAATTGCCGTACAACTTTAACAAAAAAAATGCTCGAATATGTTTGCAACACAATTGGTGAGGTCTAATCCATGGGGTTTTGGCAAAAATAATCATATAAAGTGAATCTATTATGACCTTAGTCCAATAAAATATCTTTAGCTCAATTTTATTCTTTATATATAGAAACACAATACTCAATTTCTGCCCTCCAAGTTCCAACCAATTTAAATTTAGGTTTGCTTGGAAATTTTTGGGTGCAATTCTCGTTAGTAAAAACTATGCTCGTCTATGGTCCTTTATAGTTTTTCCTCAGTACCTTGACTCACTACAAGATTGGGGCAGTTTTTGAGACCGCCCCTTAGCAACCGCCTCGCGGTTGCTGAAACTGCGACATAAATTGTGACCGCGATGCGGTACCAATTGAGTTGGGATCGCAGCAGCAACTGCGTTGTGGTCCCAATTAAAACTGAGACATAAATTGTGACCGCGATGCGGTCACAATTGAGTTGGGATTGCAGCTGAGACCGCGATGCGGTCCCAATCCAATGCGGTCCCAATTGGATTGGGACCACAACGCAGTTGCTGCTGCGATCCCAACTCAATTGGTATCGCATCGCGGTCACAATTTATGTCCCAATTTCAGTAACCGCGAGTCGGTTGCAATTGAGACTATCATTGATTTTTGTGACCGCGTGGCGGTTGCAATTGCAGTTATTTGTGACCGACGCGCAGTCACAAATAATATTCATACTTCAAAATGATGTGTTTTAAATGATTTGAGGTACCACGTTGTTAGTGTAGTTGATTACTATCCTAATAATAGTAAAAATAACCATAATTTCAGTGTCTCGTTACAAATACGAGCATTATATATGTGGGACAAGCCATTATGAAGATTCTCATGACTTCGAACGACAACGACATATAAATATATATATATATATATATATATATACATATATATTATGCCTAGATGATACATATAGATATAAACGTAATGTGTAAGATGATCTACTAATTAAACCGATTAATGATATTTATACTTTAATTTGTGAAGAAAATCATAATACAAAATCAACAAGGTGTGTATGATTATGAGTTGTAGATAGAACATAAAATAAGTTCAACACTAATAACTCGCTCGATTACATTCAATCTACTATTTCATACCTCAATTAATCGTTTTGTAACCATTTATTAATTCATTTCACATGTAGTATTGATGTTTGTTGCTAAGAATCATAAACACGTTGAGATCGTTCGATTAAATAGCGATTTTGAAGTATGAATATTATTTGAGACAGTGTGGCGGTCATAAATAGTAGTAATTGAGACCGCTTTGCCGTTGCAATTGCAACTATTTATGACCGCCACGCGGTCACGAATAACATTCATACTTCAAAGTAACGCGTTTTCGATGATTTGAGGTACCACGTTGTTAGTTTAGTTGATTACTATCCTAATAATAGTAAAAACAACCATAATTTCAATGTCTCATTACAAATACGTGCATTATATATGTGGGACAAGCTGTTATGAATATTCTCACGATTTCGAACGACAACGATCACATATATATATATATATATATCATGCCTAGATACATATAGATATAAACGTAATGTGTAAGATGTTCTACTAATTAAACCGGGTAATGATATTTATACTTTAATTTGTGAAGGAAATTATAATAACAAATTAACAAGGTGTGTATGATGATGAGTGGTAGATAGAACATAAAATAAGTTTAACACTAATAACTCGCTCGATCACATTCAATCTACTATTTCATACCTCAAATACTTATTTTGTGACCAATTATTAGTTCATTTCACATGTAGTATTGATGTTTGTTGCTAAAAATCACAAACACATTGAGATATTTTCATAAAATAGCGATTTTGAAGTATGAATATTATTTGAGACCGCATGGCGGTCACAAATAGTAGGTATTGTGACCGCATCGCGGTCCCTAATAGTTGCATTCGAGACCGCCTTGCGGTCCCTAATAATATTCATACAGTGGAGTATGAATATTATTAGGGACCGCGACGCGGTCTCAAGCATTTAGCAACCGCGTTGCGGTAGCCTGCGCCCCCAAAAAATTAAATTTTCGGTGGGTTATGGGGGAGAATTTTAATTTAGCCAAAATTTAAGTTTTCACCACATCTTCTATATATACCCACCACTACCCTCTTATTTTTTCAAATCCAAGAAAAAAAAAACACGAACTCTTCTCTTCTTTTCTTTTCCAAATCCAAAACCAAAAAACACCAAACACCAAAAAAAACACGAGATCTTCTCTTCTTTTCTTTTCCAAATCCAAAAAAAAAAAAAAAACAAACACCAACACCAACTCTTCTCTTTTGTTTTTTTTTTTCCGAAGCCAAAACAAAAAACTCTTCTCATCCTTTCTTTTCCACAAACTTTATTTTTCTTCTTCTTTTTTCCATTTCATTTATTTATCTTTCATTTGCTTTTTTGTTCATCTTTTTTTACCTTTCTTCATTTTTGGAATATTTATTATTTTATTAATATATCATTTCATTTTATTAATTGTTCTTCATTATTTAATTTTACTTGTTCTTGTATATTGCTTTGTTACTATTATTTATAGGACGAATTATTAAAATTGCCCCGTATCTTTTTCAAATGGTTATTATGCTCCATTTTTTAGGCCTTGTTTAAATGCCCCATAAGTTTCACTTTTGCTGTTAAAAATGCCCTCGGCCCTTATTCGGGCTAAATTGCCTATGTGGCGATCTAGTCAATGCCACGTCAATAAGTTGCTCCGCCACGTCATATTTTTCATATTTAAATAATAATAATAAACACATATATATATAAAAAATAATAATAAAGATATATATAACTATTTGTAAAAATAACAAACATATATATATAAAAATAATAATAATAAATATATATAAAAATATAATAATAATAAACATATATATAAAAATAATAATAAAGATATATATAAAAATAATAATAATAAATGTATATATATAAATATATAAATAATGGTAATAATAAACATATATAACCATTTATAAAATATAAATATTTTACCAATATAAAATAAAATAAAAAATACAATTAAAAAAATTTAAAAAATAAGCATCATCTCCCTTACCCCTTTCCCGTACCCCCCCCCCCCCTTCCACGCCGCCGCCGCCATTGCAGCCCTCCGTCTTTTACTTCACCGCATACCACCACCTCCATCACCACCGCCATCGAGTTTAGATTCTGATGTAAATTTTCTAGAATTTTCGAGGTAGCGGCGCCGTAGGATTTCGATTTGCTTTCGCGGTGGTAGAGGTCGTGATTTGCTTTTGCGGTAGTTCGCTCCGTCCGACCCAGATCTGGTGAGTGGCGATGGTGGGAATTATAGCTTTTGATTTGAGGGAATTTTTGGGTGGATTCGGTGGTGGTGGTGGAGGCGGCGCGACGGGGTCAACGGTGGTGGTGACGGCGGTAGGGGGTGGGTTGGGGGGGGGGGTGATAGTGCGATGAAGATGATGACTTTTTTGTTGTTGTTATTTTTTTATATATTGTTAAAATATTTATTATTTTATAAATAGTTATACATATGTTTATTATTATTATTATTTATATATATGTTTATTATTATTATATTTTTGTATATATGTTTATTATTTATATATATATATATATATATATATATGTTGTGGTGCAAATCGAATTTATTTTGGGGTGCAAATACAATATTTAAAATTACAAGGGTTTGTTTAAAAAACGTTTTTAGCTGGAAATATGACGTGGCATTGACAACTTATTGACTATGATTAACAACATGTTGATTGTACCACCATGTAGGCATTTTAGCCCGAATAAGGGCTTATGCCATTTATAACAACAAAAGTGAAACATATCGGGCATTTAAACAAGACCCGAAAAAATTGGGCATAATAACTATTTGAAAAAAGATAAGAGGCAATTTTAATAATTCTTCCTTATTTATATGTAATTTCTACAACAAACCAATAATATTCCGATAATTTACCTCAATATTATTGGTTTTGTTTTTTTATTTCGTTCGCAGAGTATCAGAGACCGCGTCGCGGTTACAATTGTTCTTCAAGTATCTGAATAATATCTCGCGGTCCCTATTACTCCGGTCGTAGTTGAGTTTATCTGGGATCGTTTCGTGGTCTCAGATGTGAAGCGACTGAGCTCACCCGAGACTGCGCAACAGAGACCGCTTTGTGGTTGCAGAAGGCTTTTTGCAACTACAAAACCCTCATCTGAGACCGCATATGCGCTCGCAGATGAAGTCCAAATCTTGTAGTGACTAGACAAAAAGCCCTTGTGTGATGATGGTTATGGGAACGGTGACACCATCATCTTTGCATTAAATGTTTTCATAGTTCAATGCTTAAGTGAGTCATCCTAGGCGTGGATCGACGTTTTATGACGTTTGTAACACGCATTTTTATTCGAGTGGTCAAAGAACGGTGACACCATCACTTTCTTTTGTTTGGTAGAAAGAACGGGCTTGCCAAAGACCTAACTACCAGTAACACCCAAAAAATTAGGAAGAAAAAAAATTTATGCTTTAGTCCTTGAACTTTTGAAAATTGCCATTTTGACACTGAATGTTTAGAAAAAATTGTCTTTTAGTCCCTGAACTTAGAAGTTAGTCCTTTATTATTTTTATAGGTTACTAATCCTCAAACATATATTGAAATTTCAAATATTAACCAAGACGATCGAATTACCTAGAAAAATTACATAAGAAAGTATGTATATAACAAAGAAATCTAATTATACCTATTTGAATTTTAATTATAAAGAATTGAAGGACTCGATATGCAATTAACTAATTGATGAGGTAATTCATAGTGTGACATAAATAGTTATGATTTTAACTTAAATTTTCGTCTATATATAAGTACCCTGTTATTCACCATTATTACAGGCCAAACGAATTCGATTCCGTCAAAAATCCCTGAAATACGACTTCTTTATTTTTGTGTTCTCGTTCGCAAAAAAAATATCTCATATTTTTTTGTTTTCATCTTCTACCCCAAAAGACCCCAACACTCTTACTGCGCAGAAAATATCAATTTTGTCCTGCACCTTAGAAAAATCATAACAAATAGTAGAAAAATTATTTTTGCTCTTTATTTTCGGCTGCATACTCTCCATTGTGTCTTCTGTCTTTTGTATGAAGACATATTTTCCAAATAATATGTTCTAGGAGTCCGTAATACATAAACCATAAACTGCTGCCAAGAAATCCGATAACAACTCTTATGTTGTAAAAAATATTTAGCATAGCAAACCTTTGTGTTTTCACAAAATCTGGGGTACACACATTCATCATGACATTATAAATCAGAAACCGTAAATGGATTTGAAAACCAAGTTCATTTGGATGTCCGATCAAAGGTAAAACCGAAATTGCGGTGATTTTTCAGTTTATTTGGCACGACCTTTATTTTCTTAGTTTATAAGTTAAATCACCATCATAATTCAAGTATTTATTACATACATGAATTTAACATGATACAGTACCAGTTATAATTACATTATTATAATATATAATCATGAAGTGACATTTTTGTGATTTTATTTATAGCATTTAAATGGTAGATTTATCATGTTTAACATAGTACTTTCATAAGTCTTATAAGATTATTCTTGGCACTTCATGACCTAACCATCAAATAAGATTATTCATCATAATAAACATTCCTTATCACAAGTTTTGATAAATTTACCATGTTTATATCTTTATATTAAGATTATAACACAAGTATATGCATTTTAAACTAACTATGTAAAATAAAGTAATAATTGACTAACCTTTTAAGGTATTAATTCATATGATACTTATTTGATGTGTGGTTATTAAAAGTTTTGAATTGATTAAAGGCTAAAAAAAGATGAGTTTTTCTAGAGTTAGTTAAGTAATATGTTTTAAGGATTTATTATGCATCAAATTGGATAGTTAATCAAATTTTACTTGTTACCATGACTTGTCATTGAAATAACTTTAACATGAATACTCACAGTCATAAATTTGAACATATGGTTGTTTAAGATAATTTTGAGGTATAAATAAGCTGGTTAAAACAATAGATATTCAATATTCAATTGAAACATATGTTTTTCTTTAAATTCATCTAATATTTTTACGTTTTGTGTAATGACACAAATTAAGCTTATATATTATTTACTAAGATTACATTGTAACTAGAATTCTTAACAATAACATTCTCAATGTTACCAACATCGGAATTGAAGAAAAAATACTAATATTTATTTGTGGTGAATTAAAAATTCAGTTGATTAATATTATTTAAATTTGTTAAACGTTTGAAGAACTAATCAACGCCATCAAAGTTTCCCGTACGGGTCAAGGTGAGGTTCTATTTATGATTTGTTTTAGCCCTGTTTGGCATCCGACTATGAGGAACTTGGACATAAAAGCCATTACTCAGTTACCAAACCTCGAACAGCCTACATTTCATCATATTCCTGTTTTTGCATCTCATCTCATAACATGATTTTGTTACTCATCTTTAAATCATATCCAATCATTTACTGTTTATCACATCGATTCATATTCATGGTAATTCTCTGATATTATAATTTCATCTGCTGGTTCTTGAACTGTGCAAAGAGCAACGGACTATGTTCGAGACATGTAGTTCAAGGAGCAACAGATATTATCCAGTTTACTAATTATTTGTTTATTTGTTATACCCATTGGGACGCATTTGAGAAGTTGGGCCCAGTGATTGAGTCGAGCTACTGTCGGGCAGTAAGGACTGTCGGTTTAAGTAATTTCGCTTGATACCCATCTATCTAGGCGCCACTTGCAGTCAGAAATTGGCTATAACCCGCGTGCTGGAAATACATGTACTCGAGCATATCTCTTGATTCGTTTGCGAGGTCGCTCCTCATCGGGATGTATAAGGTAGAATATTAGAAGTCATAAGGTTGGATTTGTTTATTGTTAAGCACAAGTTCATTAACTATTCTATGAATATTTCAGTACCATTGCTACATCAAATTATCTAGTTGAAATGTCCCTACCGGTACGATCACTCCTCAAAATATATCCATTAAATCACAATTAATTCTTGTATTACCAGTTCTTTTTTATGCATCTCACTAAGTGATCAAAGACTTATTACTCGTTTTATCTGTCCATGATAAAAATCAACATGACAACATTGCTCAAGTGAATAATTGTTCAAGCGTGCATTTTGGAATATTTATGTTTTGTCACCAGTGATAACCATTAGAATTATCATATTGTTTGTAATAACAAAACATCCGCTGTATATATCAAATATATTTTATAAAACATGTATGGTTTTTGATCATGAACAAGTGAGACCCCTTCCTATGAGTTGCGCTTTAGTCTGGGTTGGAGAAAGTGGTTGGCCACCACTGAAACAACTCGAATTGGAGCATGGCTCATGGGGCGCGGTCGTCGCACTACCTATCTAAGGGGGAGTGTGCAATTGTAACACCCCATTTTTATATTACTGTTATCAGAACTTTGAAAAATATATTTATGCATAATTAGTATTTTATTATTTGTTACCTTAGTTAACGGGTATGCCATTAACTACTTTTGAGGCTATATGCATGATTTGTATCAAAATGATTATGCATTTGGAGGACAATTAACATCCACGTATCAAATTTAGGTTCACTTAAATGTGATGTCTCGGTTCATCCCAAAGACGCAATATAGGGCAGACTATATTGTTGTATTTTGAAATTTATCAAAAGAGAGATGATTATCTCAATCATTCTCATAGGCCTTTATTCTTAATGTTTGGCGAAATATTTTGTAACGGAAAGTACAAATTGCATAATGAGACATTTTGAGACTTATTTAACTAATCACTGAAAAATATTATTTTACTCGCTACACCCACACGTCATTATCTCTCTATATACATTCAAATTATAGTTTGGATGCTTAAATGGTTGTACATAATATCAAACACCAAGACTTGAGGGCCAAACGGTAAATTTCAATGGCTAAACATTAATCAGTTCAAGCCTATCTCAATTAATCTCTTTCTTGGCTTCCATGTAGCATGGGGAGGCACCTGGCGTTTGGAGATTAAAGGACTTATCTAGAACCCACATATGCTTAATTCTGCATACAAAAAATTAGTAGAAAAGTTCTGTTCTTCTCAACTACTTAATTAACAAACACATATTCTCAACACACGCACGTATACCTTTGGAAGAGAACATGATTTTCGCCTTAACGCAACACAAGGTAATAGTTGCATGTCAGCCGTTCTTATACTTCAGTTTATTTTCTTTGCAATACACATAACAAGTTACGTAGCTTTTAATTATTAGTATCACTAAGGGTTATAGTTTGTGCTAACTAAAGTTCTCTAACGATTAAGAATTGGGTAATTATATTGTGAAGAGGACTACTGGATTTTGGACTCTAGAGATTAGTTCATAAGAAATAGTAGAAATCCATTAATTGTAGGTGACTAGAATAATTTATCTTCTTACTTGAAGAGGCGTATATTTATGAAGCTCAAATACGGAGAACTATGCATGTGGGGGTTATGTCTAAGGCTTTAACTTCTAATTCGTTGTCATGACACTTAATCATTAATTATATGCTTGATCTAATTAACTGATCCACTCAATTGTTGTAATCATGAAATAAAAATAACTAATTGCCAAAGCGAGACTCCTGCCAGGCAATAGATAACCAGTAGTCAGTTATAGGTTCCAAAGATGGTGACCCTAGTTACTATCGTTAAGCTCAATCAGTAATTAGGACAAATTTGATGTCCAGCACCATTAGTAAGCCTAGAATACCCTACAACAATTAAATGACTTACAAGCGAATGATTAATGAGAAAGTGTAATTATTAGTGATACAGATCATAGACTGCAAGGACTCATTCTAATATACTCATGACCACTCCATTGTAGGTAGAATGGGTTTTAAAAGCGTGTGTCAAACTTCGCAAGCGCTAGCAACATTGATATGACACCGTCGAACTAAGGTGAGATTAAAATTATATATTTTCTCGTTTGAATGAAAATTATACTTATTATCTATGTTGCACGGGTACGCGATACGGCGATACGGATATGGTACGGTACGGGTACGACGATACGGATTTTCAAAAAATAAGCGATACGGATACGGCAAGGATACGCCTATATATATAAATATATTAATATTAATATTACAAGAATTAAATGACACGTTCATAGTAAGTAAGAATTGATACAAAAAGCATTAGTTCATAAAAGTGATTATAACAATATAGTGAATTATGAAGGTGGTGGTGAGCGAGTAGAAGGTGGCCACAACCATGGATTTGGTGTCTTGGTGGAGGTGGATTGAGAAAGAAGAAAAATTGATTAGAAGTGAGAAAAGTGGAATTATGATCATGAGCTAGTTAATTACTAATTAGATTAAAAGATTTTGTTTTAAATTTTAATTGTACGTGGTATTTATTGATGTTGCCATCAATTTAAAAACTTATAAAAAAGACCCAAAATATTCCCGATACGCCTCAAATATGTATCGGATACGTATCGGGAATTTTTTATTTTCTTTTAATTAACCGATACGCCACGTGGCGTATCGGATTCGTATCGATAGTGTATCCGTAGCGTATCGGTATCAGATACGTATCCGATACTGGTACACTAGTTTTTTAGGTGTATCCGTGCATCATAGCTTATTATATATCAAAATATTTGTTTTATAAATTACCCATGCATGGTATTTTCGAAAATGATTATTGAGAAGCTTGTTTATTGAAGGAATGCTCAATGACTTGAACACATGACTTGATTTTTATACTGAAATCTCGTGGAATTGATTGATCTTTTTAAAAATGCATCGGTGGATATCCTAATCCACGTATTGAGCTTCCTGATTGAACTAATGCCAATATCGTACATGAATTGGTCTCATGATTGAATCTTGAGGCCAACCTAGTTAGTTGGTCGTTATTGTTGGCCCCTGGCTTGGACGCGTGGTGTTCTCCTGGATAGCATCGGGCTATCAGTTGCAGTCTCCAGCGTACAACGCCGTTTGAAAACTCTATTCAAAGTTGGGACGGAGTGTTTTGGCTTTGAAACTGAGTTTCGACATGTACCTAGGCATGTCGTCTTGTCTCCGGGTCGCGCCCGGTATTGAGGGAGTCATAAGCCGAATGGGAGTTATAAGGAAATCGTGATCGTGACATGATTGATCTGATACATGATATGATTTGGCATGAAACTATAAACTATTTTGAAAAAATCATCTCGTAAAATCCTCATGAAAACATGAACTTGTTTTGAATGATATTCTTGAGTAATCCTCGTGAAAGTATGAACTTGTTTTCAAAGATATTCTTGAATAATTCTCATGAAAGTACGAACTTATCTTGGAAATACATTCTTGTGAAATCCTGTTTCACGAAAATATGTTTTATCAAAAATCCTCATGTATTAAATCTCACTGAGTCCTTTTGACTCATCAAGATATTTCAATATTTTCATTTCCAGAACGACAAGAAAAGCTTAGAGTTCATTGTTTGGGACAAGCCTAGTCGTATCTCACTTGGAGGTATTTGATAGTTGAAGATATTGAATGCAGTTTTGGATATTAGCTTCCGCTCTCTGATTATTTTGGGTTATCTGCATCTTCCAAAAGAGAAGCGGGGTGTTCTCTGACGAATTTTGTAGCGGTGACGCTTCATGTCGAGTTGGGTGCTTGGTACGGGGCATTACAGCAATGGTTGTATTAGTTGGTCTTCCTGAGATTGTGTGCTAAGGGTGAGGATGGTGTGCCGAAAGAGGATGTTGCTGATGTTTCTTCGTTCATAGATTCGCTGGTGCACTAGGTTACCGTGATTCAGGTTATATTGACACGTTATAGTGTTGTCGGCTTCTCATTTGCACTTCAGGCGATATTGATACGTCGAGGATACACCGATCCTTTTTCTAAGCCCGACACATACATTTGTTAGAATCCCTTGGAAATCCAGCTAAAATTCTTTTTGGCCCCCAGAGTTTTCTCTTGCTTCAAGCGGCCTTTGAGTCACTCGTTATGCAACATAAGAGTTCTTCCTGGCTTCGTGAAGATCTTGTTGTGATCCTTTAGTTCTTCGTTATGTAACTTGTAGCCCTTTTATGTGTGTATTTTTTTTTTTGTAATTGTAATCTTCAATTTGGAATAAAGAGAACACCTTGTCTGTGTCTATATCTCCTTATTTGTTATTCCGTATTTGGCGCCATTGTCTTAGAACTGGTATGATCTCGTGAAGGCGCGTTCGAATGGTCTTTCGCCAATGTATTTCAATTGGTCTTAATTTGCCAACGCCTGTTTTGTTGGTCTTTCGCCAATATTTTTCAATTGGACTTTGATCGCCAATGCACTTTCGATTGATCTTTTCGCAAATATTTTTAATCGGGGTTTGTTTGCCAATACGCTTTTGGTTGGTATTTTTGTCAATATTTTTAATTGGACTCATCGGTACGCCTTCTATATGTCTTCCCCTCGCCTGATGTTTCCAAAGCTCCAGAGCAATTCACTCCATTTTTTACTCAAAGGCCAGGATTTTAAAGAGGCGGAGAGGGGGGGTCTTCTTAGATCTTCATTTTTCTAGACCTTGTAGATGTATCCATTCTAGGTTTTCATTTCCTTCCAATATTTTTAAGCCTTTGGATTGATCGTGGGTTTTGACTATTTCCGACTTTCTTTGTAGAGTGGGGGTCGCGGGTCTTTTCCCTTTCGTCAGATTCCCGTATTTTTTCTCCGGAAGGGTGATAAACTTGATTGTTCGGTCTTCTTTTAATTGGGGTTAGACTGAAGGGGCTCTACTCATTTGTTGGTGGGAGAGGTATCTTCTTCCTTTTTTTGTCTTCGTCGGATCCCCCTATCCCTCATTTGGTGAGAGGGTGACCTTAGTTGTTTCATTGTCCTCTAGTCGAGATTGCGCCAAAGGATCCTTTCTAGTTCCCATTTGAGACGCTGGCATTCTTTGGTCTCATACCTCCCTCCCCTGTGATACTTGCAATATCTTCCAGTATTTTTTTTTTGCCCTACTCTTATCTGGTCAAGGGAAGGTGTGGCTGTCAGGGAGCATGGTGGTGGGGCGCTACGAGTCATAAAGCGGGACATGGTGGACTTAGCTCTGGGTTCTACTGCTCTCCCCCCCCCCTCTCTCTCTCTCTCTCTCTCTCTCTCTCTCTCTCTCTCTCTCTCTCTCTCTCTCTCTCTCTCTCTCTCTCGGGTGCCCCAGACTTCTCAAACCTCTTTGTGTGTGGCAAACTTGATCTTGAGGTGTACTGCGGATAAGATGCTTACGAAGGCTCAGACGATTGACTGTCTGCAAATGATGTTTTATGGTGCTACTTGCGCTTCTACAATGTGAAAGGTGATGGCCTCCATCTGCCGGCGTGGTTGTCTCCCCCACGTCATGGGGAGTCATATTGTTACCGTTATAACAAGGGAGGCTTTAGCAAACCCACTAAGCGATATTCGTCAGCGTTTCATTTGAGATGTTGTGAGCCCTAACTTCTGGATGGTTAACAGATACATATTGTTAGCTTTGTTTCCCGTATTCACGTGGATGCTGGAAGCGATGCTTCTTTGGATCAATGCGCAAATGACGATAGATTTTGCGTGTAGGGATCTTATCCCCTTTCTATCTTCGAGACCAATACTGATGATATGTTTTTGCAGCCCTAATGGGCCTATTATTGGTGTAAAGGGTATCCGCCACAGGTTTCTGCTTTCTCGCTACTTTGGGATTGCGGTGGCTCTACCTCTTTTGAGGGTTCAAGTTGATTTTCCTAGGGGAGGGGTTCTCCGTATGCCTCTCTTTTCCTCAAAGGCATTCCTTGCTCTCTCGTTACCTTTGGGATCCTTTCAGAACATGTCCCCAATATTTCTTGTGTGAATCAGATATGGTTTCTCCACCTTTCTGAGTTTTCCCCTCCGAGGAGGAGGCAAAGGGTTCTCATCTGGGAGGTCAATAGCTCAAGTGTGGATCATTATTCGCCCTCTGAATGGATAATGGGTGGCTCAAAAGATATTGGTCCGACCTTTTCTTGCAGGGTAGCTCTAGTTACTTCTTTCGAGGGCCTTCTGGATCCCTTTCCTCATGGATTTTTTGATCATCTCGTCGAGCGTCGAATGGTAGTTCTGCACGAAAGGGGCAACCTGGATCTTTGCGACTCCTTCGGGAGTCGGGGTTCAAGATGATGATCGTATCTTTTGAGTAGTGAATCTCACCGCCTAGGTTGAAGTCATGATGGTTTTCCTCAAGAATCGTACTCAAAGAATCTTTCTATGGTGTTCCCATATACGATGCCAATTTGATAACACATAATTCTCCGGGTTGGGTAATTCTTAAATTATCATGAGAGATGTGGTACAAAACGCGATTCTCGTGACTCAAGAGAGAAAGTACCATATGTATTTGGTATTTAACCAATGGGATTTGGGTTACAAAGGCCTTTAAAGTGCGGAAAAGGGTATAAATAGGAATAATATGAAGAGAGATATTACTTTGCTGAACAAGAATTCAAGTGGTTTATATGAATCCTAGTTGATTACAAATTAGGGATTTTTTTTTCTATTTATAGGATATTAGAGGTATTATGAGAGTAACAACGAGGTTGTCTGACGAGTATGGGCATTCATCAGTTCTGCCTCGTGAGAGCTGGATCTGCTGCAAGATTCTGCTCACCAAGCATCAGATTGAATAGTTTCTTTTGCACGAGGCCTAACCGTGGCTATCCTGCTTAATCTTGAGGTTGTGTTTGACATGGTATTAATGCGGGTCGCCCGTGATTTAAAGGATATTGTGCGACAATAAACTAACACGACATGTTTTGTTATAAAGTTTATTCGTACCTAACAAAAGGCTTTTTACGATATTCCTTTCGAATATAGGGATGTTGTTGACGTTTTCAAACGAGGGGTTGATTTGGAGTCTTCTTTGGGGGTATTTTGGTCTTTTTCTTATCGTGTGTATTTATGCATTATCAATCAAATAAATTTGAAAATGTCCTTTTGGTCTCCAGACACCGAAAAAGAGTGCAAATTTGGCTAAAACTTATCACGTTGATAGACACAATCAGTGGTACGTTATTTTCAAATCTTGCATGTGTGTGACGCATTGTACGTGTATCAAACAAAGATTTTATGAAAAAATGTTTTCAGTCTCAAACTATTTGGCACACAGGAAGCGCGTCTCACACATGAGGGATTTAAAAATAACAAACTGCAATGGGTCACATGCAAGGCACACGGTCGATTCCGGTTAAATTCGCAAATTTTCAATGTCGAAGGAACAAAATCGGATGTTGTCAACATTATAGGGCTAAAATTGAATAAAAAAAATTATTGAACTAAAATTGGAATGAGGGCACATTAGGGAACGAGTTTAGAAAATCTACCCGTATAGGGTGTGTTACCTTAAAAGTTGGTTAATGAAATAAATTGCGACATATAAGTATATGGTTAGTTGGCAAATCATGTTCACATAAAATAAGGAATTCCAGAATTGAATGTAGTTCAATATTTGTATGGAAGAGTGTATCAAGAGATCGAGGTTCATTATCATATTAATATTGTAATACTAGGGGAAGAAATAAGTGACCAAAAAAGGAAAAAAGTGGTGACCCCATTCGAAACACTGAATTCGGCGCCGGAGACTATCCTCTCCCGGTGCCAACCGAATTCCTCGATGCCAAACTTCACTTTCAACAGCCAGGGAACCAAGTCTGATAATCTAGGGATTGTTACGGATGACAACATCCCAAAGAAGAGATCACATATCCTCTTTGAATCCAACAATGCAGTTGAGAAAGAACCAATGGAAAGATGCGATTCTCATAAAAACAATGGGAAGGGGCTGGTTCTACCCTAATTTGGTCAACAAACTCTTCTCCATGTGGAAATTGACGGCGGATTGCAAGTTAGTTGATCTCGGATTTGGAAGCTATTGCCTGAAGGGGTTGAATCCCATACAACGGGAATTAATTCTAACGAAGGGTCCATGGAAAATCGCCGGTAACTTCTTGCTAATTCCTAAATGGACGACCGACTTCCAAGCGGATAATGACAATATTGAGTATGTGATAACGTGGGTAATAGTTCTTCACATGCCAGTGGAAACCTTCAAAGAAGCAATCATTGAGAAAATTGCGAGCTACATTGGAGATCCGATAAAAATCGACGGAAATACGTACACGACAACTAGGAGAAAATACGCGAGATTCCGCTTACAAGTGCCGAAGAACAAATCGTTGAAGCGGGGGATCAGAATAAAGGGACGAGTGTACCAAGTCATGTACAAAAACATGTTGTCTCTATGCTATACATGCGGCTGTGTGGGACACACCTCCAATGAGTGTAATGTTCTAAAGAACGGAGAAATACCACAACAAAAATAAAGTAATATATCTATTGAAACCCCCAACGTCCGAGCAAATTCGACTTTGTGGCTTGAAGAAAAGGTGAAAAACAGTAAATTCAGGGATTGGATGGTGGTAGCGCACAAAAAAACAATGAAGAAACCAATGGGGGGAGACAATGGGAGTACAAAGGAAAAGGGAAAGAAAAAACAAATGACAACCCGTACTCTACAAAGACTAGAAAATGTGATTTGAACAATTCTCTTAAACCTTTTCACCCGGGTAAGGAAGTTAATGGAAAGTTACCTAATGATGAAAAAAGAATCCTACCACCTTCTATCTTACAAAGGAAAGTGGTAAGGGAGAATCAGAGTCCTAGAACGACCGCACCTCAATTAAAAACAAGAAAAACAAGAGTAGAAGAAGCTAAAAGCAACAACAAAATTTCGGCTTTAGTTGACCTTGAGGAGAACGAGGTGTTTTCAGCCAGTGATCCGAATTTCAGTAAAGGCAGATAGGAACACGATTAGGCAAATGGCAGAGTTCGTGAACATCATGATGGAGGATGGGGAATAAGAAATCGAAACCAACCTACAAACCTGGGAACACAAAACATTTATAAGTCGGTTCAAAAGCCCTTGGAAGATATCTCGAATCAACCAGAGATGCGTTCAGGTGATACAGACCTCGCCGTTAATATGGGAGTTGGAGATACAGACGAAAGTCATCGAGAGGGAGGAAAATTTACCAATTTGGTGGCAAACCCTAAACATGAGTTAGTGGGAACTCACCAGACAGAGAGTTCTAATGCTAGAAGCTTTGACACAGATGATGTGGTCATGGAGGGGTCGGTTTTTTGATAACCCGATTTCTCCCGTCCAACTCCACTGTTTTTCCATGAAGATCGTCACATGGAACTGCCAAGAGGCAAGGGACGAAGATTTTAGAACTAACTATAAGGAGTTTCTCCAGAGAGAGCATATAGTGTTTCTTCTTACATCAACTGGATATAGTGTTTCTTTTTGAAACGAGGGTCTCTCCAGAGAGAGCATATGAAATAGCACCAAGACTTAGCTTCTCGGATTTCTATATTTCCTGTACAGACGGCATGAATGGGGGAATTTTGGTTACTGTGGAACTCAGCAGAAATCAATGTAGATATTAGTGACGTCGATGACCAAGGAATACAGGTGTTGGTAAGCCATAAAGGGAAGGACAAGTGGATGCTATCGAGTATGTACGTACAATCGCATAAAGTTGATAAAGTGTGTGCATTTAGTAAGCTTGATATGATGGCTAGGAGCATCAATAAGCCTTGGTTGGTGCACGGCGATTTCAACGAAAAATGTTTTGCTCATGAAAAATTAGGAGGGAGTAAGAATGGGTTTGCTCGATGTAGAGATTTCTTAAATCATATCCACTCATGGCGTCTTCAAGACTTGGGTTTTAACGGGCCAAAATCTACTTGGACCAATAAAAGAGAAGGCATGACAATTATTCAAGAGTGGATAGATCTAGCATTGGCAAATAATTTGTGGGTGAACCTTTTCCCGGATAATGAGGTTTTCACCTCCTACGGACACACGGTGATCATCACCCAATCCTCACAAATACGAGTGAGTGGGATACTAAAATCATCACTAAGCCATTTAGATTCGAAGCCATGTGGCTGAATCACCCGGATTGTGAAAACTTAGTGCGGCGTGTATGGGAAGAGAAAGAGTGGCTACTCTATGCCATTAAACACGTCCCAAAGGTGCTAATTTCGTGGAACAAAAATCACTTTGGTAATATCTTTCGTCGAAAAAGGACATTGGTGAATCGATTGAAGGGTATACAATCGGCCATGTGCTCTCGGCTGAATGGGTACTTGGCAGCATTAGAGAAGGAATTATTGGGGGAATACAATGAAATTTTAAGTCGCAAAGAAACCATTTGGCGTTAAAAATCAAGGGTCCAATGGTTGGAAGAAGGGGATAAAAACATGGCATTTTTTCACCGACCCACAATAGTGAGACGCAAACGTAACATGATTGTAACGCAGAAAATTGGGGATGTTTGGGTAAAGGACCAGTCTACATTGCGTGATCATGCAAGAGATTTCTTTAAGTCTTTGTTCACGGGGGCCGATACCTGCGCACCTCCCCTTTGGTTTTCGGCCTTGCAAAGAGGGCTGAGTAGTGAAGAATTTATTCACTTAGGGAGAGAGATGACACTGAGCGAAGTAAAAGCCACGGTTCGGTCGACCCATCCAAATAAAGCCCCGGGGCCGGACGGTTTGCAAGCGGTGATTTATCAAAAGTATTGGGAATGGACCCAAAGCTTGATTGTGAAGTTTATCCAAGATGCGTTTTGGGAAGGGAGCTTCAATCCGGATGTATGCGCAGCGTATTTATGTTTAATTCCTAAGGTGCCGGATCCCACCCTTATCTATCAATTTAGGCCAATTTCGCTCTGTAATGTTGTTTCTAAATTCATCACTAAGTGCATCATATTACGGTTACTCGACATTATGCCAAATAGTATTGCGCTGACTCAATCGAGTTTTATCAAGGGCAGGAGCACGCAGGACAGTATTTTTCTTATGCAGGAAGTTCTCCATTCTTTGTGTTCAAAGAAAAATAATATTAAGGGGTGCATGAACTTGAAATTGGATCTTGAGAAAGCTCATGATAGAATAAGTTGGAAATACCTTGAAGAAACTTTGTACGCTTTTAATTTCCCAGAAAATATTGTGAAGCTTGTGATGTTTTGTGTGCGACATGCGAAAACAAAAATAATGTGGAATGGGGAACCACTTGAAGAATTTAATCATGAATGTGGTTTGAGGCAAGGAGATCCTATGTCGCGTATCTATTTGTGATGTGTGTGGAGAGATTGGCGTATCTTATTGAAAATGAGGTTGAAAAGAGTGACTGGGAAGCATTTGTTCTGTGTCGGGGTGGTCCGAAATTATCTCATATTTTCTTTGCTGATGATCTCATTCTTTTGGGTAATGCGACCTTAAAAACTACGAGGAGCATGAATAGAATTTTAGATGAGTTTTGTAAGTCGTTAGGACTTAAACTCAACAATAATAAATCCAAGGTGTATTTCTCCAATAGAGGGAATGATGCGCTTAAGCGAAGACTTTGTCCATTGCTCGGATTTTCTGGGACTCAAGATCTCGGCAAATATCTAGGCGCACAGTTGGTACACGGGCGAGTGAATGGTGACCACTTTAATGATCTTTTTGATAAATTAATGGCACGGTACTCAAGTTGTAAGGGAAATAATCTCTCACTCGCGGGAAGAACGACCCTAATACAATCGATATCGACGGTGTTACCAATTCACCTTATGCAGTCTAGTTGGATCCCCGAAAGAGTTTGCAAAAGATTGGAAAAATTGAACAGAGATTTTTATGGTCTAATAACCCGAACGTGAAGAAGTTACACTTAGTCGGGTGCGATAAGGTAACGAGAGGGGGAAAAGAAAACGGTTTGGGACTACGGGCGGTATGCCTAAACAATGAAGCTCTCCTTGCAAAGTACTGTTGGAAGATTATACAGAAGAA
The DNA here is from genome assembly GCA_948329865.1 of Linaria vulgaris. Classification (NCBI taxonomy): domain Eukaryota; kingdom Viridiplantae; phylum Streptophyta; class Magnoliopsida; order Lamiales; family Plantaginaceae; genus Linaria; species Linaria vulgaris. The sequence continues at coordinate 85,805,147 of OX415253.1, forward strand.
ATCCAATTTGTGGTCAAAACTGATTGAAGCCAAATACTTGAAGGGGAGGAATTTATCGGACTATCGCGTTAAGCCAAGAGATAGTTTCACATGGAAAGATATATCGTGTTGCATGGCATTAATCGAACCATTCATTAGATGGAAAGTGGGAAACAAGCGAACTATATCACTTTGGTTCGATAATTGGCTAGGTCGTGAAAGGTTGTATAAAGTTGTCCCGATGATACCACACCGCGAGCATTCTCTAACCTTATCGGACGTGATTGATGAAGCTGGAAATTGGTGTTGGGATGCGATGCAGACTCACATTCCGGATGAGTGGAAGAAAGAAATCAGGGTGAGGAGATTTATTCTTCAAGAAGAGGAGGACAGAATTATATGGGGAGAGAATGAAACGGGGGAGTTTACATGTCAAAGTGCATACCGTGCACTTCATTGAACATATACGAGTGCCCCGACTCTGTCGCAACGCATCGACTGGGTATGGAAATTGCCGTGTTCTAGCAAGATTAATTTTTTCATATGGGTGGTGTTGCAAAATAAAATAGCAACAAACAAATTAAGGAAGAACCAAAAGTTAACGATTGATGCAAGATGTGATATATGCCGAAAGGAAGAGGAATCAGTTAGCCATGTTTTGCGAGATTGTTGCGCAGCCCAGAAAGTTTGGAAGACACTGGTCCCTCCCAATATGCTTAATACATTTATGCAGGTCCGTCAAGACACATGGTTAAAGATAAATCTCCAGTGCAAGTCGACTGTGTATTCGGAGTTCGGTCAAATCCCATTGGAAATTATTTTTGCGGCGAGTGTGTGGGAAATTCGGAAATCAAGGAACAACCATATATTTAAAGGGAAAATTGATGGATTTAAAGCCATACTGGGAAGAATTCGTATCCTGGCAGCAGAACTTGCAAGAATTCATAGAAAATGGAGAGCCGCGGATACAGAAACATGGGACAAACCAAGTGAGGGCTGGACCAAGCTCAACGTGGATGGAAGTGTAGCAAATAATATTAATAGAGGTACGATTGGAGGGGTTCTACGAGATGAAAAAAGGAACTTGGCAATGGGGATTCACGGCTCAAATTCAAAGCCCGGCCATACTCGAGACAGAAATTAAGGCGATACTCGTTGGACTACGAATGGCTTGGGAAGGGCGTATTCAAAAGATCAAAGTTGAAACGGATTCTAAAGAGGCCTTCAATTTAATTGAGGATAGTACACAAAGAGGACATACTTTGGATCGAAAAATTGAAGAATGCCGAACTCTCTTGAGGAAACCATGGTCCATTACCTTTCGGTGGATACCAAGATCCAAGAATCAACTTGCGGATGCAATGACACAGCATGCTTACAACAGTATCGGAGATTTTTGCTTGTTGCTCAATGCAACCCTCCCCCTTGTGTCCATTATATAGTAGAGTCGGGTGTAGCCTAATTGTTTGGCTGTTTTTCATTTGTTCACCAAAAAAATAAAAATATTGTAATACTAGGCAAACCACATATGATCTCATATGTTGCTTCATATATTGATTTGATGTATTGTTAATGACTCTCCTGACTAATCATGCCTTCGTGGTACACAATTAATCCTTCATTTTTCTTTAATTATCTAAACAGTTATGCCAGATAGTCCCCTCAATTTTCACTGCGTCGGCACATCTTACTAAGGTTTTTTTCGTTAATTACATTGGAAGGTAGTGCTAGCGGTAAAGCAGCAGGTGCAATTTGTGCAAGAGAAATATGAGCAAGGCATGACTTGAGCTCTAGAAAGAGTGATCTACATTATAAGAGAGATGCATGCAACTCGGGCCACCAAGTTCCGTGAAGGGTAGCACGGGAAAGCTCTTGTCACGCTACATGTCACGCCACGGGCGGCGTGGCCTAAAATATTACTCCTGCTGATGTGGCATGAGTCGCACCTCCCCTATAATGTTGTGTCGACCTCATATTTCATGTAAATTATTATGCTCTATTTTCAGCTTGCATTTTTTAAGTTGTTTTGCTCTGTTTTGCTCCGACTCATCTCAAAGCTGCAAACGATGAAACCATGGATAAATTACTAAAAATGTTACAAAGTAGATCAAAAGAATACGTAAAATATGCACTATAAATTAGTGGTTTAGACACTCATCAAATATCCGCCCTCTAAAGGAAATACGTATATCTTACAAAGAGACAAGCCTCTCACTGACTAGATTAATGACTAGGAGAAACAAAGATTGTCTATATAGAGAGCAACCCAACTGAAGACCAAGGTACTTGAATGTGTGTGTGAAGAAACCTGACAATTTAAAAGGGATGTGAACTTGTCAACATATGAGGGATCGCAATTTAGTCCCAACAGGTTACTTTTGCTGAAAGTCAGCTTGAGCGCATTTATAAGCTCGAACATACGGAGAACTGACTTTAATTTAGGACCTCAAACATTTTTTCTCAATTGTTGATAAAAGAAAACACTATTGGCTGCTAGTGAATATGTGACCTCAATCTTATCATGCTTGATCTTATGTTCTTCATTGTACCTCCAATAATTGCTTGGTAAACCAGTCCATGTAATCCCTTGGCAACAACGAGAAAAGAAAAAAGAGATACAAGACACCAAATTCTCTAACTGGACTACCATTATGAAAAACTAAGACAAAGCCTGGACTTTAGGCATTTGGTGATTGAAGGAATCAAATTTTGGAAGATCTGGTAGTTGACTCTAAGAACGATTTTTTCCGCACAAAACTCCAAAGTTTAGTATATGAATATATGATTAGTTCGAATAGCATGAGCCGCATGATAGGAGACTCGCACACTCAAAAGACTCATAACTTGATCTCTCATCAGTAGGTAGCAAATCACAGAACAAGAAAGAGAGGCGAAATAGTGTATAAAAATCCTAGATTCCAGCATCATATTTTCAAGGAAAGCCCAACTGGCACAACTAAAAGCTTTATGAGAAATCTTCTTTGGAAGAGAGACTTGGTTTCTTCATTTCAATAATCTCATCAACCACTTCATTCATGTCAAGCATGTAACATATGATATGTCTATCTTGGAAATAATTTGTTTCCTCCCAGATATAACCAACGCTATAACCATTCTCAGTTTGTTGGTATGGAACTTATCCAACATCTATTAAAGGCTAGTAAACAAAGATATAGTACGAAAATCCTCGAAAGACTGGGGACTATTGTAAAATTGTAGCAAGAAAAGACAGATTAGATCCTCTAAAAGGTTTACCAAATCTATGAAATCTATGTGAATGTTTGTATTGAGAATGTTGCTATGAATAATTGCATTCCAAGCCCAATCGTTTTGTTTCCTCGTATCATAAACGTCTAAATCCTCGAATTTCTGAGAAGTAGGTTTTTATGGAAATATTTTTCAGTTCATCTCATGATTAAATTATTTTCACAAATTCATTCAACTGATTTGCATCAAACATTGAGGATATGTGATTGTGACTTCAGACAATCATCATACTTTTTAGGAGAAATTGTTAAAAATGCCCATTAAATTTGCCAAATGTTGGCTTTTGCCCTGTAAAAAAATAATTTCTAAAATTACCCTGCATGTTAATAATGTTTTTGTAAAAATGCCGAATGGGCTTAGTTCGGACTCAGATGCTGAGTTGGCACGCCAACTAGATAAAATGCCATCTACATGGCAAAAATTTCGTTCTACTTAGAGTATTTGTTTTACCAACTTTAAAATTATCAGAATATAGAGTATATATACTTATAAACACTTAGAAACCCTAGTTCTTGAGCCAAATTTTCCCCCAAATTCGAAAACCCTAGTTCTTGAGCCAATTTTTCAAATCAACATTAACTCCACTGATAAACGTGTTCCATAATGTCGGAGACAACCATATTTTCGGGTTTGCGAGGCGATTGCGGCAGGTCAGTGGTGGTGCAGTTGTCCTTGACCGATGCAAATTTGGGTCGCCGTTTTCATGGGTGCTATAAAGGACTAAAATGGTGCAATTTTTTTCGTGTGGATAGATCCTCCTCTATGTGACAGGGCTCAAGTAGTTATACCAATGTTACGTAGAAGGCTTGAGAAATTGCAGACCAAATTGAAGAATTTTGAAAGTGATGACAATGTGAGGAATGATTTGATGCAGAGAAATGAAGAGCTTCAAACCAAGTTTCAGGAGATGGTAATTGAAAAAAAAAAGTTGCAAGTTAGGGTAAATGTGTTTTTACTGTGTATTGGGTTGTTTGTTGTCTTTAAGAACTTTGTTTGATTCAATTGTAATGGTATGGTATTGCTTGGTGATGTGGTTGTGTTGGTTATGTAGTTTTGCAACTTTGTGTTTTGTAAGAGGGGTTTAGTGTGAGGTTTGGTGTGGTGTTTGTTGTTGTATGGTATGAGTTTGTTTTTGTATTGCTGATCATAATGAAATAAAATGACATTGCTGGTGTTATATGTATTTATTGAATCTGTTTGTTTGTTATTTGATTCTTGCTGTCATAAACACCATCATTTCTATGTATGCTTCACAGCATTACATAAAAAATTAAAAAAAATAAGACAGTTACAAATCACTAGTAATTACTACAAATGAAAGCTCTTAATAAATCCCATAATGTTAATGACATTACAAAGGGACCATGTGGTCAAAAATTAGCAGAATGGTCACTATCACTTTCTAGTAACAAAACATGTCACTTTTTAGTAACAAAACAAGTGACAGTGCAAATTCTACTTCTACATTCCAAGCCTAAATTCCAACTTCTAGTATGGTTTTAGCACCACACTCAAAATAACTAATTATATACTAGATTTCACATTGACCACAACAGATTAGTATGGTTTAACTCCACACTCAAAATATCCAGTTATATATTGGATTTCATCATTACTATTATTGATTTCATCACTTGCCATTCTTCTTGGTGCACTTCTTTTTCTTGCCTCGCACCCCTCCTTGGTTAAGATCATGGCTGACATTTTGAAGCTCAGACAGCTTCACAAACTTCTTCCCCCCTTGACATCTAACTGGTTAAATCGAGGTGGATGTGTTTGGCTCTCCTGAGTACCCACAAAGGAAGGTGGATATCTAATATTGACAGAGGATTTCTTTTATTTGGATTTGACACTCTTCAATCTGAGTAGATATGAGAGGACCATGTTTATTCTTATTCTTATTGAGTAGATCAGCCACCCACCCTTCAACATGCACTACTTCATCAACAGTACTTTCAGGAACCTCTTGACTTGCCCCCAAAAACAACTCATTGCACTGCAGTAGCATATATAAATCAAGATTGGATGAACATGAAGCATTAAGGTCATTTCAGTTTGCAAAACTGTTCAAGTCAATTGCACTTACATCAGTTTCTTCTCTGCCCCTCTTGTGGCCATACTTCTTCTTTTTACTCTTTACTTGATTAGATGCTTGACTCACTTGGATTACATCTTCATTAGCTGATTGATTCACCACAGGTACACTCTGATCTGGTACATCAATTGGTTCCTGAAAAAGCAACTCAATTTAATTCATAATGTGTACTAATTAACCACTGTCAATTCATTCATCAATCTCATCACCTCAACAATCCTCTTTCCAACTCTTTTCTTCATTCTAGCAGTCCTAGATGTGTCACCATTTTTACCAACTTCAAATTCAGCTACAATGTTATTCTGCACTCCAGCTGCTTGAGCCTGATCATCACCAACTTCAGACTGCACACCTACACCATCATTATTAGTCACAACACTTGGCATCTGAGTTTGGCTACCATTCTCCACTAGTCCAACAACATTGCCCTACCATCAAAGCACAAGCATTATCAATTAATGAGTTATATGAATTTATAACTAATGAATTAACAGGAATTAAATCTATATGCTTACATCAGCTTTTCTTCTATCACATGATCTTGCATTGTGACCTCTTATCCCACATTTACCACAAATAACACTATTTTGCACCCTGCCCATTTGGTATGGATTCACAACCTTGCCCTTACCATTCTTCTTTTTGGTTCTTACTACTGGAGGCTCAGAAGCTCCTCTTTTCCTTGCCTTCTTAGGTCTTCCAGCTCTCCTGCCAGCCATGGAGCCTTCAAGTTCTTAACTTTGAACTGTTCACCACAGCTATGCTCATCCACAAGTTTCCTGATCTGAAATGTCTCTTCACCTTGAACCTTCAAAGCATGTAACCTCCATGGACATCCCTCTTCAACACACTTCACATAAATCCTTTTTGGGTCACATTTTTCTACTTCAAGACCCCTTCTAGTCTTGATTGAATATGACTGGATTGCGGTCTTTATTTGCTGCTTGTTTGTAAACAGCGTCTCTAACTCAAGAGTGGTGTTGAAAATGGTAGTTTTGTCAAATATTTTTGCTTTTGACTATTCATACTCATCCTCATGATCCCCAAAGTTCATAGGAATCATCTTGTACATTGTAACAACATCTGGATCTCCTTCATCATCACTGGAGTTATTTGGATCCCCTACATTAACACCTGCATTTTCCTTTGTGGTACCAGCTCCACCACCACCATTATCCTCTGCATTACTTGGTCCAGCTCCATTACTTACATAATCACCACATTCACTTACTTGACTTGAATGTTTAGAAATCACATGTTCTGAAGCAATTGTCCACAACTTCAAAAAATTCTATGTCATCAACAAAACTGTCATCACTTGATGGTTCAAATAGACCTCCATCACTTTCTAAATCACTATCCACAATCACACTTTTGCCTTTCAGATCAGCCACACTCTGTGAATTGCCAACATAAACCCCTTGGTCCTTCACAAGCACCACAGTCTTGCATTTTTCAATACCCACTCCCTTCTCCTTCTCAACTGCCACACCCTCAACATTGCCCTTAGTTACCACATTTCTACTACATTTAAGTCAGTCTCAACATCAACATCCTCCTGCCCAACAGGCTCAACACCATCACCACCATTTTCTACTGCACCTGCATTTACACCAACATGCTCAACACCATCACCCACTACACCAATTGGCTCAACACCAACATGCTCAACATCTTGATAAACAATTAACTCCCGACTGCCTTTAAGAGCAAGCTTATATGCTTCATACAGTTCTTTCTGACCTTGAATCTTCCAAAAAAACCACTAAGGTTCATGAACTATCTAGTGTTCCCCAATGAATGCAGGTCATAGGCAACCTTATCTAAAAAACTGAAAGTAACCTCTCTAATATCAACATTATCTAATTTACAGCAGGCCCCGCCAATGTAGTCCTCATCTCTAATGCCACCTTTTTTGAATCCCCCCCATAGTACATGGTAATTGTAATGTTTTTACTATGAAGAGATGCAACAAATAAATGATAAAGTAATTAGAAACAGTTGTTAAAGGGACAGTTACAACTTAGAAAACAGAGACAATGGATAAAAGACCCACAAAAATTTAGTTGTGCTCATGGGTGGGAGACCAGTACCATAAAGAAAGCTTTTTTTATGCTAATACTCCAATATTCTAATCATTGCATTCGAAAAAAACCCACTTACACAAAGTATCAAACCCTGAACCAACACTAAACCCTAAAACGAAAATACCCCACCACTACACAACCATTATAAACACTAATGCATATATTATAATCAACCTCACGATAAAACATAACAAAAGATTATGAATTTAAAGCAAAACGAGGGAAAAAACTTTTTATATACGGGTGGGTCCAAATCTAGCTCCAAGTAAGACCGCATGGTCCACATTTTAGGAAAATGTAGGGATTTTTGGATCTCCTTGGTTATAATATAATGAGTTGCAGTACAATCGTACGAAAATTTGGCTTTGGGATTTTTGTATTGTAAGAACTAGGATTTCTAGGGTTTTCGAATTTGGAGAAAAAGTGATTTGTGGAATCTAAGTGTTTATAATTATATATATATATATACTATAAGTGGCACGACATTTTTGCCATGTAGATGGCGTTTTATCTAGTTGGCGTGCCTCAGCATCTGAGCCCGAACTGAGCCCATTGGGCATTTTTACAAAAAAAATTATTAACATACAGGGCAATTTTAGAAATTATTTTTTTACAAGACAAAAGCCAACATTTGAAAGACTCGAGAACTTTCTCTTATGTTCCCCTTAAAATCATCGGGCCCTGATGTTTTTTCTATGATATTTTATCAAAAATTCTGGCATACTGTTGGTCCTGATGCTTTTAAGTTCACTCTTGCTTTCCTTAATGATAGAGTTCTTTCGAAGGCTAATTTTACTAATATCATTTTATTGCCTAAGTGTAAGAAGTCGGATTCTATGAAGCAATTTCGTCCGATTAGTCTTAGTAATGTCTGTTTCAAAATTGCCTCTAAGGTTATTGCTAATCGCCTTAAACCTTTTCTCTGTGATATTATTTTCTTATCCAAGTCTGATTTCGTTTTGGGTCGTCTAATTACTGATAATGTCTTGGCTACGAATGAAATTAATCACTACCTCAAAACGAAGAGAAAAGGGGAAAAAAAGGATTTATGCCTCTTAAGTTGGAACTGAGTAAAGCATAAAATCGAGTCGAGTGGTCCTTTTTGGAACGTGTATTACTTAGGATAGGTTTTGAGAGTCATTTTATTTCTTTAATTATGTTGAGTGTCAAGATTGTCTCGTATTCTTTATTGGTGAATGGGTGTGAGTTTGAACATATTGTGCCGGAAAGAGGTATCCGTCAAAGAGACCTTTTTTTCCCGTATCTAATTTTTTTTCTGTGCAGAGGCTTTTTCGGCGTTGATTGGGGATGTAGAAAATAGGGGTGCTCTTAAGGGAGCCGTTATTGCTAAAAAGGCACCATCCATCTCTCATTTGTTATTTTCTGATGACGCGTTGATTTTTTGCCAGGCCGCGATTGAAATTCTTAGCATATTGCGGCGGTATGAATACGCATCGTCAAATGGTTAATTTGGAGAAATCCATCATTGTGTTTAGCATAAATATTAGGGAGGAGGTTGCGCAAGAAATCACTCAAGTGTTAGGGGTGCAAGTGGAGGAAATCCATGATAAATACTTGGGTTTATTCGAGATAGAGCATGGGGCGGTTTCAAGGATGGAAAGAACAATATTTATCCACTGCAGGGAAAATGGCGTTGTCGAAGTCAGTGGTGCAATCTTTTCGGACATATGCAATGAGTGTTTTCCGTCTTCTGGACTTTATTCTGAAGGAGATTGAGACGATGATTTGTAAATTCTGGTAGGGCAATGGGGATAAGAGAAAAATACATTAGGTTTCTTGGGACGTATTATGTCAAAGTAAGAAAGAGGGATGGATGAGTTTCCGTGTTTGAGAGATTTTAATATAGCGTTGTTGGCCAAGCAAGTATATCGCCTTGTGGAATAACCAAATAGTTTATTAGGTCACTTGTATAAGGCCAAATATTTTCCTTAATGTTGTATTCTTGACGCGCACGTGGGCACTGCTCCTTCTTTCTCATGGTGGAGTATCAATGAAGATATTTTGGTGGTGAAGGCGGGTACGAGGTAGAAAGTGGGCAATGGGAAAAAATTGTCTATTTGGGGCGACGCTTGGCTTCCTAGACCGACGTCCTTTCGCCTAATTAAGCCGCGCGTTGATGATTTGGTCGACGCTAAAGTATCCTCTCTTATAGATTTCAACGTGGGTAGATGGGATGTGGAACGCATTCGGAGTATGTTTTTGGCGGTGGATGTGGATACTTTCCTTTCTATTCCTATCGGGAGTGCGGGCACCGTTGACAAGAGAGTGTGGCACTATAATTTTAACGGGAAATTCTCAGTTAAAAGCGTGTACCTTGGGAAATTCGTAAGAGCTGAAGTCTATGAAAGACAATGGATAGAGGCAAACGAGTTAATGACCATCAATATTCACGAATGATTAAAAGAAGAATAATTAGTTTTAAGGATATTCACAAGTTTATCTTTTATTAGTCGTGCTTAAGTTATGTTTACAACCAATTCATAAAAGAGTGCAAACATCTAGATGTGACCACATATGTTGTCTAGTATGGCACAATACTACATTTACAAGCTAATTCATTTTTAGGTTCTCTAACTATAAATGAGCATAGCTGACCGTTTTGTAATAATCCAACAAAACTCAAAATTCATTATTCTTGCATACAGGGCTGATATTTTTAATCTTGTGTTTCATTATTCAGTGACTAGAGATTTTCGAAAGCCTTTTATATTGATAATATCAAGTATTATTGTCCACGTAAACAAGTATCTATCAATTTTAAGTTGTTCTATATATCACAAATGGTTTTCATCACAAATTACTAAAATGAAACAAGTTTTATATTAGTCAATTTATTTCAGCAAATGTTACACAAGTTCAAACTTCATTAGATATTTCCACCTTGGGCATAAGTTCAAATAATTTGCATATTAGGATAAAGACGTTTCATTTTTCTATGAAGCTAAGTTGAACCCATCTAAACCCAGACTCTCAAAACTATCACAATTCCAAATTGTCACTTTGATTTCTTCTTCAAGGAAGGAGGCCATCAAGAAAGATTTCTTCTCCAAAGTAAGTTGCTTAAAATTGAATAACCTTGGTCTATTCCTCACAGTTCTAGTCGAGCTGCATGTCGTCCAATTTGCTAGGTTTTGTGGAGTCTGAATAATTGGGAGTTGCAGGGACCTAGTTTAATTGAGATTTGTAGAATCCTAGTTTCCTGGGAATTGTAAGGTTTGAATATCTGTATAATTAGGAATGTGTCATTATTATAAATAGTCCACTAATATATAATTGTTATTTATGCTCATCCGTTATAGTGAAAATTCTGACTTGGTGACGCTCCAGAGGTAGTCCGTTTGACGAGCTGGCTAAACAAATCTTTGTGTCTTTCATTACTTTTCATGTTTATAATTTTCCATCATTGTATTACTGCGCAATAAGTGGTATCAGAGCTTCAGGTTAGGTCGGTGTAGATACAATAAACGGGAGGGAAATTGGTGATCAAAAAGTTTGTTGGGTCAGATTATGAGTTATGGATAGTTGATGATTGCCTGCATAGTTGATGATCTATGGGAATCTCTGAGGGATAAACTAATGAATATGAAAGACAAAGATTGGCTAAGCATAAAGGCGACGAGTGTCGTGCATTTTCCTCTGACGAGGAATGCAGCTTTTGGTCATTATAGCATAAACCGCCAGACATGAAACAAACTATAGTCTCAAATCGAAAAGATGAAGAAGTTGATATGATTTTATAAGACTTGATATATTTCTATTAGTATGAGGCTTTTTGAGAGTTGGGCCAAAAATAAAATCATGAAGGCTTCTGGCCAAAGACAACATTAAACCAATCTAGACATTACAATTCTTAACAACTAGTATCAGAGCGAGTGCTCCCGATTATGTGTGTGTCCTTGGAGTGAACAGGAAAAGGAAGTGGGTCCGACATAAGGAGACGCACACATGTGATGAGCGCTCGGGGTTAAAGGGAAGCTCTGAGGTATTTTTTTCAAGGATAAAAAAAGAATTGTTGTGCCAAGAACAATATCAAGGGAGAAAATTGCAAAAATGAAGGAAAGTTCAAGTCACGTGAGGCGCACATAGGGACGGTTCGGTAGTCCTTTGTTTGATGGGAGGGTTGTTGGGGAAAACAAGAGTCCTACATTGAAAAGATAGAGTTGATTTGGATTTATAGAATTGGAGATATTTCTGTTGGCAGCCAAAGTGGAGGTTGCTGTGGTGATGTAGAGGTTAGTGGTAGCATGCATAATCAAGAATCTTTTATATATTTCTTTTCTAGGGAGTTGGAAGAGTAAAAGAGGTCATCCACTACATTATCCCAATATTGATGTGGTCTCTCCTATAAATAGTCGATTGTAACATTTTGGTAGAGTGGAGTAATACAGTTCTCACTCTTCATTCCTTTTTTGATTAAGCTCTTTGATGGAATTCCTTCGAGTTTATTGATATAGATATTGTGTATTCTCACAAGCGTTAATATGATATCATGGATAAGTTTTAAGGTGATCAGGAGCCTTCGAAATATGATGAGTCACATCATGATTCAGAATGTGAAGATCAGCAGATAAAAGGTGAAAACTCGTTTCATAATCATCATTATGCCGATTCGAGCCATGGCTCAACCGTGAGATTACATGGTACAAGTTCTCATAGATTTCAAAAAACAAAATTGTCGAATTTAATGCTTTGGAGTTTGAAGGAAAAATGCAACAAAAGGAAGTCATTGATCGGTTACACATCAGCAGACTTTTTCTTGGGTCATTTTGACACCTTTTTGATCCTTATATAACTGGGCAATTAAGGAAAAGACACTCAAATGTGTTCGCTTTACTTAATGAAAACCAACTAATGAACTTGGAGCTACTACTAACTTTAAGAAAGCCCAATAAAAATTGAAAAAAAAAAGCTTGTACTCTAAAACATGATTTATATGGTTGCGTCGCTCATTCAAAACATTGCACGGTCATTAGCTATTTACCATCAAATCTAAGATGGAGTGAACGATTACTTCCCTCTTACCATTTTTTTCCATCGAAAAACACAAACGAACTTTCAAAAACACACATTTTCCTTCTAGCGCTCTTTCAAAACATGTAAGACCACAAGTCTCTTGAAACCCGACAAAAGTAGCAGTTGAAATTTTGAAGAACACCGTTTCGCACAAGTTGACGGGTTCCAAACAAATATGAGACATTCTAAAGTGAATGTCGTAACTCCCGTGAAATATCAAGTTGTTTGTCGCATCAAAAACCATACTTACAGAGTTTTCTAACCAAGTAATTCACGCCTTCAGACCCTTCCTAACCACAATGATTTAATGAAAAATTATCTTTTCGTCTGACTGAAAATCAAGATGGAGACCAAAACCTCCTTAGGTCTCTTTTTTTTTCATAAAATTCGATGATTAGACTTGATCTTTCATTACTATATGTATGCCTAAGAAAATCCCCATAATAAACTATAAAAAAAAGTGATCGTATTAAACGACAAGTCATCATTCTGATTTTCATGCAAAATTTATATAGATACCCCTATCACTACAAGAAAACTGGGTCAATAGGGACCGCAATTAGGTCTCTATAGATCCCTCATTCGGTCCCTGAAGGTCAATAAGGACTGCATTTAGGTCGTTATTGGCCGGTCCCTATTGACCCCGGTCGCTTGCCATCAGGGACCGCAATTAGGTCGCTAACGAGGGTCAGTAGGGACCGGACAATCAGGGACCGCATTGTGGTCCCTGATACTTTAATAGCAATAGGGACCTATTGCTGTTGATTTTGGTCCCTATTGGTTTTGAGTCAATAGGAACCTAATTGCGGTTCCAATTGTATGAGTAATAGGGACCTAATTGCGGTCCCTATTACTATTATTAGGGACCGCAATTAGGTCTCTACTAATATTCATAGAGTATCTATGAATATTAGTTGGGAGTCCTAATTGCGGTCCCTAATAGTCTGCGAGTAAAATAAAAAAAAAACAATAATATTCCAGAATATTATTGTTATTGTTTTTTTTTTGTAGCAATATTATTATAACAAGATAAAAACAATAAAATAATGAAAAAAAGTTAATATAATGACATGAAATTATTAATGAATATAAAAAGATGAATGAAATGACTAATAATAGAAAATAAAATATGTATATCCAAACAAAAAGATGAATGAATAAAAAAACAAGTGAAAGAAAAGTAAGAAAAGAAAGTGTAGATCCAAAATAATAGAAAAGAAAGATTGTGTTGGTGATTTCTTTTTTGGATTTGTGTTGGTGAAAAGAAGAAAAAAATTTGTGTTGGGTGATTTTTGGAGAAAAGAAGATAGTGTTTTTGTGTTTGGTGTTTTTTGGAGATTAATGAAATTAGATGTGTAAGAGTGGTGAGTTTATATAGAGGGGAGGGTGAAATTTTCAAATTTTCGCCAAATTCAAATTTCCCCCTCAATCCCGCCTAAATTTTTCGCCAAATTTTCAATTTTTTGGATTTCAGTTACCGTACTTAGGTCACTAATATTGAATAGGGACCGCACTTAGGTCACTAATATTGTGTAGTGACCGCAGTGCGGTCCCTGTTGCGTTATTAGAGACCTAAGTGCGGTCCCTACTAATATTCATCTTTGAAATTTGATTTTTTTTTTATTAATGTTGGTGTGTTTGTGATTCTTAGCAACCAAATTCATTGTAACATGTGAATTGAAGTAATAAATTATTGCAAAACCAACCTCACAGTAGTTTAGTTGTGAAATAATAGATTGAATGAGATTGAGCGAGTTATTAACGTTCAACATATATTTCATGTTATACAACTAATCATCACTAGTTAGTTGTAGTTGTTATTTATTTTTATACTTTACTTCACTAATGTTAGCATAGATATGATTATGAGGTTCAATCATTAGATCAACTAATTATTATGCTTATATATGTATATACAATTAGTTTGTAAGCATTATGACATTCGTCGTACAAAATAGTAAAAGAATCTTCAAAACGGACTGTTCCCTCTACGTAAATTTTGGATTTATAATGCATCGTTGTAATTATTGTTATTTTAACTATTACATTGGTAATTATGAACTAAACAAACAACGCAGCACCTCAAATTATTATAAAATAATGATTTTAAAGTATGAATATTAGTAGGTACCGCAACTCGGTCAATGTTGAGTCAATATGGACCGTAATTAGGTCCATATTGGGTCAATAGGGACCGCTCAGCGATCCCTATTGACTCAACAGAGACCTAATTGCAGTCCCTACTAATATTCATACTTTAAAATCGTTATTTTATGAATTGATTTCGCTATGTTAGTGGTTTTTAGCAACAACCTCAATACTAAATGTGAAAGAAGTAATTAATGGTTACAAAACAAGTGATTTAGTTATTGAATATTAGATATTGAATGTGATGAAGTGAGTTATTAGATATTGAATGTGATCGTTGTCGTTGTATAAATTAAGAATTTTCTAAACGGGTTGTCCCCTATATAATTTTTGGATTTGCAATTAAAGATGTGTAAATATGGTTGGTTTAACAATGAATAGAATAATTATGAACTACACAAACAACGCGGCACCTCAAATCATTGGGAAAACCTAATTTTTAAGTATGAATATTAGTAGGGACCGCAATTAGGTCACAAATATGGGCAATAGGGACCGCACTTAGGTCCCTATTGACAACGGCTAGTGTCAATAGGGACCTAATTGCGGTCCCTATTGACTGTCAGTGGCCTATAAAAAGGCCACTCCCTACTCCTCTAATATTCATTCCAACCTTCACTAATTCTCAGGGTATGCACGTTTTTTCTCCTTACTATGCCAAATGTCTATTTTCAATATAATTTGTTATTTAATTTGATTCTAACTTAAGTTTATTTATTTGTTGATAGGTAATATTACACACACCGAGGGTAATCGTGGTGTACACAACATTCTTGCGGCGCGTTCTTTCATGCTTGAAGAAGTACGTTGATCGTTCTATTTAGCTCTTTAAATATCTTGTAGTATAAATTTTAAGTCTTTGTTTTATATTTTACAACTTATTAGATAAATAATGGATTATCATGCAGATAGATCTTGGATGTACGATATGTATGATAGTGATGGTTGTTTGAGCGATAGATTTGTGTTTGGGGTTCGGGCGTTCATTGAATATGCTACGCAACAAGTTCCTAGATTCGTAGATCTACGGGTCGAAATTAGGTGCCCTTGCATGAAATGCAATAATATACGGTTTTTCGATAAAAAGGTTGTACGGGATCATTTTCATAAGTCGGGATTTACGGATGGATATTCAGAGTGGATTCTTCATGGGGAAATGTCAACATATGATATATCGTCGTATGTGCCCGATTCCCCCGGCTCGTCACACACTAATATTCCCAACAACCCAGTATATGTTGATGTGCCATTTGTAGACATAGTCGTGGCTGCATGTGGAGGTCGATCATTTGAGGACGAGGCAACTACCGAGGATCCCAACCCTAAAGAAAAGGTGTTCTACAAGTTGATGCACCTAGGAAATGTTCCCATGTATCCAGATGATGATATAAGTATCCTTCAGTGGTTGTCGGAGTGGTTGGAGTACAAGACACACCACAAGGCTAGTACTATTTAATCTGATAGGGCTTTTAATTTAGCGGAGAGAGGTTTCACGTCGAAGGTGCAGAAGTTATTACAAAAGGACACAAAAGGGATCCGTCGTATGTTGTAGCAGAGTTAACGTACGTACGATGTTTGTCCAAAAAAAGGTTTCTTGTTCTAAGGGGAGGAGACGAATGACTACGATAAGTGCTCGATATATCGTACAGATAGATACGTGCATGGACTAAAATCGAAGGTTGGGAGAAAGAAATTGTGGTATTTTCCTATTGCTCATCGACTTTAGAGGTTGTATTATACAATAGAAACTGACATGACCGAATGATTCACCCAGCTTCAGGGGATGCATGGTGCCATTTCGACCGAACGCACCCCGATTTTGCAGCGGAGCCACAAAACGTAAGACTTGGTTTGTGTACGGATAGATTCACACCGTATGGAATGTCTGGCAAGAAGTACTCTTGTTGGCCAGTGTTTGTCACCCCTTATAACCTTCCTCCGGATCTTTGCATGAAGAAAGAGTTCATATTTTTTAGTCTACTCATTTCTGGGCCGACCAGTCCTACAAAGAACTTGGATCTTTTTCTTAGGCCACTTATTGATGATCTCAAGCTTTTATGGAGCAGTGGCGTCGAGACGTGCGACATCTCGAGGAAGCAAAACTTTCTATTACGTGCATCTCTCATGTGGACAATTAGCGATTTCCCCGCTTACGGAATGTTGTCGGGATGGAGTACGCACGGAAAGCTTTTGTGTCCTTATTGTATGGGTGACACGAAATCCTTTCCGTTGGTGAATGGGGGTAAACCATGTTTTTTTATTGCCATCGTCGGTTCTTGCCTGAAGGTCATGAATTGCGATATGACGAACATAATTTTTAAAAAGGGGAAATGCTGGAAATTGTTAATGACCTTGGGCATGTGGGTTTGGTACCCAATTCAGACACCTCTCAGATTTTGGGCCGAACCATAATTGGGTGCAAAAGAGTATATTTTGGGAATTGCTTTATTGGTCCACAAACTTGGTTCATCACTGTCTAGATGTCATGCACTGTGAGAATAACTTTTTCGATAACATCATCAACACGGTGTTGGATGACGCTAAGACAAAGGACAACATCAAGTCACAGAAAGATTTGAGAATATGGACCAACCGTAGAGAGCTATTTTTAGAACCAACGACCCGAGGAGGGGAAACGAAGAAGCCAAATGCACTCTACTATATCTCAAATAAGAAAAAGAAAAATGTGTTAGAATGGTTGGGCATGCTCAAATTTCCAGATGGATACGCTTCGAACTTGGGACGGTGTGTACATGTGCAACAACAGAGGTTGTCCAGAATGAAGAGTCGTGATTGCCACGTCTTCATACAGAGATTGATTCTGATTGCTTTTCGTGACTTCCTTAAGAAAGACATACGGGAATTTGTGGAGATTAGTTTGTTCTTCAAGGAAATTTGCACATCAGAGGTATTGGGAGAGAATATGGAGGAACTAGAGAAATCCATTGTTGTCACCATGTGCAAGCTCGAGAGAATATTCCCTCCTTCTTTTTTCGATTCTATGGAGCATTTGGCCATTCACTTATCGTATGAGGTTAGAGTTTGCGGTCCAGTTCACTACAGATGGATGTATCCATTCGAGAGGTAAATCACTTTAAATTTGGAGGATATATTGATTATTGTCTTTAATTTATTCTATTTGCAATGAAAGTTGATTTTTTTTTGTGTTTATCAGGGAAATGTTTGATTTAAAGAGGCCAGTACTGAATAAAGCGAGGCCTGGGGGATGCATGGCCAATGCCTATTTACTTTCAGAGCTATCAAATTTGATTTCCCAATATCTCGATGTAACCCATGTTCAGACGACTTAACAGGAACGAGACTTTGGAAAGCACGGAGTGGGATGGTGAGCTGTTATTGTTCTGAAAGAAGGGACGCTCGTTTGGCCCTTTGGAGAAGCTGAAGACGTTGACGGGGGGAAGGGAGCAAATTGAACTGTACACACTTCGTAACTGCAAAGAGTTTGAGGGATGGGAAGAGTGAGTCTACTTCAATTTTCTTCATCTAGTGTCATCTTCTTTATTACGTATTAGTACTAACTTATTTGTTTTGTAACACGCAGTTTGTTCATAGAAGAGGAGTGCGGCAGATTGAATACCATGGAGGTGCAAACGAAAAATAACAGGGAGTATGTGGCTTGGTTCAAGCAAGAGTACAACAGTGGAAATTACATAATAGACGATAGGGTAATACCGTTGATCAACGGTCCACTGAACGATGCAATCACGTACGATGAATACGTTGTGAATGGGTTTCGGTTCCACATTGATACGAAATTGGGGCCCAAGAAGAGTGACTGTTGTGCGGTTTACGTGAAGGGAGACATGGGAGAAACCGCTGCAACCAATTTCTACGGGACTTTGAAAGAGATCTTAGAAGTGGAATATTGGGGAGGTAGAACTGGGAAACCATTGTCCATTGTTTTCTTTAAGTGTTTGTGGTATGATATTGGAGCGCTTGGCACAAATGTCCACGAGACGTACAAATTGGTGGATATTAACCCTACTAAAAAACTCTGGACCAACGAACCATTTATTTGTGCTAATTAAGCAATGCAGGCTTACTACGCCCCGTATTCGTCTCTACCAAATGGAAGGTCAGGGAGAAGGGGATGGTTGTCAGTATCACATATTCTAGCTCGACACATCATCGACATGTCGTCACTCACCGTTCGTGATTCAACCCCTAATAAACTAGAGATTGAGGAGCAAGTGTTTCAAGAGAACGAATCAGTATGTCTTAATATGTTTGTAGACCTGAGCTCGTTCAATATGGATATTCAGTTGGGGGTAGGTGAGTTTGAGGTCGTCAATGAGCTAGGTGGTAACGAGGACGATGATGGAGAAGAAGAAGGCATAGACAGTGATGCAAATGAGGATGAGTATGACTTTGAATATTCAGAAGAAGACTAGTTCTTCTCTTTTTTCTTTTCTTCAGTATCACTTGTACTTTAGTACATATGTGTTAGTCACCTTTTTTTTGGGTAAAATATTTTGTATGTTAGTATATATGAATTATTCCTCCATTTTTTGTGTTTGTAAATCATCCTAAAATTACTATTTTAAAGTATGAATATTAGTAGGGATAATAAGAACCACCACGCGGTCACAATTGGGCCAGTAGGGACCGCCAAACGGTCACAATTAACCCAATTGTGACCGTCGGGCAGTCCCTACTAATATTCATACTTTAAAATCGTGATTTTATGGATTGATTTCGATGTGTTAGTAGTTTTTAGCAACAACCTCAATACCAAATATGAAATAAAGTAATTAATGGTTACAAAACAAGTGATTGAGTTCTTCAATATTAGATATTGAATGTAATCGAGTGAGTTATTAATTTTGAACCTATTTTATTATCGACACCTAATCATCATCAACACCCTAATTGTTATTGGCGCGGTTCAATTAAAATATAAACATATGTACTTATGTATTCCATTTATATATATATATATATATATGATCGCTATCGTTGTATAAATTAAAAAAATTCAAAACTGGTCGTCCCCTATATAATGTTTGGATTTGCAATTAAAGATGTGTAAATATGGTTCGTTTAACAATGGATAGTATAATTATGAACTACACAAACAACGCGCCACCTAACTTCGCGCAAGAAACGAGCAGAGAGGGTGATGGGTTTGCTGAAATTAGGAAATAAAAAAAATTATTTATAGTAAGAGATCAGCGACCTAATTTAGGTCGCTGATTCTGTCCACCAAAAATTAGGGCTAAATGCTCTAATTTTGGCCCACATTTTGGCCCAATTTCGGCCAAAATGTGTGGCCCCATTTGAGTTAGGACTTTTAGCAACCTAAATTAGGTTGCTGAAAGTCTCAGTGATTTTCAACGACGTAATTTAGATCGCTGATGCCTATTAGGACTTTCAGCGACCTAAATTAAGTCGTTGTTGCCTTCAGCGGTCACTAAGGCGAGCGACCTAATTTAGGTCGCTACTGGGCGGTCTATTCACCGCTCAGTCTTGTAGTGTATACCTGTCCTAGATTCCTAATACATACATAGATCTGTCCTGGCCCCTCATAAGTTATTCATGTAGCAATTCTTATCTAACACAGCCCATATACCTCAAGTCAATCTAAATAACAAGTTAAAAAACTACTCGATGATGTTCAATGACGCTGGTTGGTCACATAAAAATGGGAAACTGAAATTGGTGGTGGTAATCTTTCCGTTAAAGAAAGTACACAAGATGTAACATAGAAAGAAAAAACAAAACAAGTAACGAAGTATAAGATGATTCTAGAACAAAAAGAAGTAACAAGGGTCTAATCCTAATATAAACCAAAATATAAAATCACATTGTTGAGCACAAATACTTCATAGTTCATACCAATATGAATAACAACCTACAGGCTTCCAAACTTTATTTGCAGTGTAGCAACACGAGGCACGGCAAAGAAGCTTTGACATGAATAATGTTTGCATAACAGAAGAACCAGATTGTTGTTCATGATCGGTGATAAAACCAGATACACGGCCAATTTTAACATCATAAAAAGTAAAACCATGACAAAGTGTGTCATCTTCAGCTTATTTATCGAGAATAAAGAAAAAAAGGTTCAATCTTTAGTTAAACAGTGTTGAAATCCAGGAACACAATGAGACAATAAGACATGAGACCTGATGAGAATCAAAGAAGGGGTAACAGAAAAAGAAAATATCGCCACCACCTTCGAAGTATGGCTACCTTCTACTGAGAGCGAACTCTCTTCCAGAGCTTAACCCATTCAACCATTGTATCTCCTGCACGAGCAAACATAGGATTTACCGGCCCCAATACATCCTTAACTGATGCAGCAATCTCCATCACACAATCCTCAGCAGTAACAGCAGTTTCAGACAATCTCACTGTCTGGAAAAAAGGGACGACATCCTCCATAAGCTTGACGCCTTCCCACTCTTTCTTCAAACTCTCTACCGGACTGCCTCTTTCATTTCTCCACACATATGGAAGCCCACTTTTCACACCAAGCTTCAAGTGATCGCAGATAACCTTAACACACATCCCACTCCATACATCCTCGACTGTTTCCCATCGAAACTTTCCTTCCTTCGCCAACCTAAAAGCAGGAAGCAAAGCAGGTCCCACCAGCTCACTATTGAAACTTATGTTAATCCCGCTCACAGGCATCATGGTACCAGCTGGTATGGTGAGAACAGCATCGACATACCTAGAGTTTCTATTGTCAGGCTTGAGTGCCTGAGTAGGCGCATCATAATCAGCTAAATTAAGCCAAAGTCCACATGATAGGCCACAGTCCACCCCATTTCGCAAGCTAAATGGATAGCCCCGGACAAAATCAGCCCCCTTACAGAAAGGGTCATAGAGGGTGTTGAAGAAAAAAGGAGTAGCAGGTGTTGTAAGGTTGGTAATATGTTGAGCAATGGCATTAATTAGATGCCCGTTGCTATCTCTAGCCGGGATACAGTCATCATCAATAGAGATAATATATTTCTTACGTGACATAAGGTAGCCAAAATAGCGGCAAGAGTACCCGGAGAAAGAAATAGCATTTGATGACGAGCCCACTACGCGGTCTACATCAGATTTTGTATAGACATTCAGGTTAAATCCTTCGGGAACTTTTAGTTCGCCTTTGAGGTCAGGATCTTGGACAATTATTATGTGGAAGCGGGTTAACAGTGGTCTCCATTCTTCCAAGAACTGTGTAAGATCTGGTTGGAGGGCACCTATCACGACATCAACCTCCTCATCTTTAATGCTGATATGGGACATAATTGTGGAATCCTAACAAAGAAATAATTATATGGTAAGAGCTGCTTCGTCCTTTTGATATGATAAGTTACAAGCCTTTATTTACAGATGGTGGTTGTCACTCAATGCCAAAGTATATCAAAATTTCTCAGAGCAACCTGATAAGGATACTTAAAGTCAAAAAAATTACAAAATAATACTGAAGTATCAGGATTGATGAAAAAAAAAACTTACGAGTAGGAAGAACAGGAACTGAAATATGTTGGATATTTAGAGCCTGCACTAGAGAAATGATTTCTTCCTTGCCAGTTGCCAAAAACAACTTTAAAATCTTCTCATTCAGTTTCCCAGCTTTCAATGTTCTCTGTTATCCAAGAAATAATACATATGAATGTTCAAGAAATAATACATATGAATGTTTAAGAAATAATGCAAAGAAAAAACCAAGCAAAAGATATAGCAGGATCTATTGGTTCCCAACCGAAATAAGGTGATCCAGTTTACCAGTCAATAGCGGATAACACAAGAACTGAAGGAATAAACCATCAACGAAAACTACAGAAATAGAGCTATCCAATCCCTTCTTCATAAGTTTGAAGACAAATCATAAGAGCTAAATCAAGCACGGGGGCAAGACTTTATTCTATCCATTTTTTCTAACTCAAGTCAGCAACAACAGACTTTTGATGGCATAATGCTTTCTGTGGAAACTGGAAAATCTATCCAGGAAATGCTTGAAGGTTTGTTTTTGTATTTTACCAGGGGATCCCAAGATAAGAAACTCTACAAACATTGTGGGGTCTAATTCTTTGAAAACAACTTTCCCTTGTAGAAATACTCCACCACCTGCACTTCTTCGTAGCTTACTTTTAAATCTAGCCATTGGGCAATGGAAGTATGAGATGGACCCCCACATCTATCATCCTCACAGGTATGCATCGCCCTTGCAGGGGGGAAACTAAAAGGCAGAAGCTCCATAACAACTTTCTTAGATATTTAAGTGATAGTATACCTTCAAAAACTACCAGAAGACCGTTAAACCTGATGCGAAAAACTCTCAGCGACATCACTTACGCTAGACACAAGCAACTATCTAACAAAACTAGTTGCAATCCCAAAAAGATCACGACACTAATAATTAGCTTGCATGGAAGACAATATTGAAAGGAGAATACAGAAGTGGTACCATTGATCCGACTATACAAAGTCTTAAGATATCCAACAAACCACAAACTGGAGTTTCCACGTTCGATTTAGAATTAGTCCTAATCCCAGATTTGTAGACCACAACACATCGATTATACTTGCATGATATAGACACAAATATGTGAGGAACTAACAAATAACTTAGAGCCAGAAGTTTGATTCAGATAGCACCAAACTCGACTAACAAACTATAGCTCCATCACAGGAAAGCTTCAATTCCTATGAAACATCACAACAACCAACTGAAAGCCCATTCCTCTAGGTAACTAAACGAGGTCTGGGTATGTCAAGGGAAATCTGATTGGAAGTAAGCTGATACCACTAGTAACTCTAGAGCACCACTAAAAATTATGCAAACACCATCAGCTAGCCCAATTAGAGCGTTAGAACTTAAACTGGAAAACTTAGTACTTGAACTTCACACAACGGTGTCTTCACTTTCTATCTGTTATCACACTTTCTATAAACACATGGTTTTTTCTAGAATCTCAATAACTCTAATTGTTCTTCGATTACAAGAAACCAGATAAACTAGTTCACACTAATCTTAGAAATTCATCAATTACATTGTTCACAATTCATACAAATAGATCGTTAACAGATCCAGAAAATAAGGTTCCAAAATATCACTTGAATAAATCACCAAAACCAAAAAACCTTATTTCACCTCAAAAACACACAAACCCCAGATCGAATCACAACAACAACCATAACAAAAACTAACACAATCCCACTTCAAGGCAATCAAAAGGGTACATAAATACATAACAAAATCGAAGAGACGAATCTAAAAAAAAAATGAAAAATTAAATCTTGAATAGTAATATATACTGACCAGAAAAAGGTCGAGAAGGATGTGTTCAGGAAGAAAGGAGAGATCAGATATATGAGAGAAGTTGCGGACGGCAGAGTCAATTGCAAGTGAGAGAAGTGAGGAGGGCGGATTTCTCATTCATGAACGTGCTTTCCTCCGATTCTTTCTCCTCTTTCTCCTTTCAATTTTTTATTTCTTTATTGTTTTTATTAATTTTAAATTAAAATTATATTCTCAAATGAGATAGATATCATATATATAATGGATCGCACGAAACTACTAATCTGTTTCGTTGACCGACTCAAATATCTCTCGATTTGGGAATAATAGAAATATTATATTTAAGCATAATGACTTTACTATCTACATAATTTAATTTTATTCAATATTTTAAATAATTTTTCAATTTTCATTGCTTATGTAGAAGTAAATTTTCAATAAAATAACAAACGCTAATATGTTTGGAGTGCAAAGTGTTGAGATAGTGTCGATTGAGGTGCAAGGTGCCGAAAGGTGCTAAATTGAAGGGCAAGATACTAGTTCCAATTTGGGAGACTATTCTTTCTATTTTAATAGTCTTTTGAGACTAAATATAAAGTATGATATGGGCTAATCTTGTCAGCCCATATAAAATTGGACTTGGGCCGACCCAAGCTGCAATGAACCATTCTGACATCGACTATAACACTTCACGTATCTGAATGACGTATAGAAAACACTTGTTGTACTCGGGAAATGCGGCGCATGGTTCCGCATCTCGAAGTTTATAAATACGTCGGGGCCAGTTATGAAATTAAGTCTTGATCTCAAAAATCTTGTACACAGAGTCATGAGTTATGCTTGTTGTATTCTACTTTTCATTGCACTTACATCGAGTATTTATACTCGACATACTGTTTAGGCTAGACGTATCAAGATACTCGACATATCTCATTTGTCACACCAGTATACTAGACATATCCCAAATATTCAACTTACCATAATAGTTGACGTATCCAAATTCTCGGCATATTCCATTTTTTGAGAAATTGCACTACGTTGGTGTCGTAAGCTAATAAACGCGACTAAGCATGTTTGCGTAGAAATAGTCTCCTTTAAAAAAATCAACACTGGATCTCATAGCATTACTTATAGCCTTAAGATCTCGAATACAAATTTTAAGAAAGTCAAGTATGTGTGGTAAAAAATCCCTTAGGATTTAAAATATTTTTCATGTACCATATTAAACAAAGAGCTATCAAACTCGAGATTTTATTTAGAAGACGTAAAAATGCTCTAGAATGACAAAATTCAACTTATGAGAGTGCATATACATCTTTCTTATGGTCAAAACCAACTTAAATGTCGGCGAGGACAATTTAGGATATGTATCTATCTCACTCTCTAGCATAAATAAACATTTTTTGCCTATCTTTATACTAAATACTAAAGAAAATCAAATTTTTTATATTTACAAATTAATTATGACTCACATGAATACATATAGACTCTGACTAGGTACAAAATACATTTTAGATAATTTTCAGGGTCCAAAGAAATATTTTTTTCAAAATTTTCATGATTTACAATTTTTTTTTAGTATTCATCATTTAAAAGTTACTAACATGTATAAGACTCTCACTTTGAAAAATAATTTTAGTTTATCATTAATACGAAATTCAATTCTGAAAAGAATTGTGCAAATTTCGTTGAAATCGAAACACATTTATCTCAAATGGATAGGGGTGTTCCACTTAGCATGTTACTCTGTAGCCACGCACGTCACTTTGATCTGTCGACATAAGAGGATGTCATCATCACATCGCATTGACATCAGGGGTAACCGTTCATGTTCCCGGATCTCTCTTTTTCTAGAAAATAGAATTTGCGACATTAATTTAAAATAATCGTAACTTTCTCAATTCATGGAAAATTTAATGTTCTTTGAGAGGAAGAAAGCCTTTCAAGAGCTCTATCAATCTACATAACTGATACACCATGAAACAAAAAAAAAAAATCTTAGAAATTCGTGGAACGTTTCTACCATATATTATAAACTAAAAAACATGGATTCTCATCGGTATGAAGCGTTCTCATGTATGATTAACATGAATCACATGATCATACAAGTCTATTAACATAAAAAGTCTAGCCTTTAATATCTTTAATACCAATACAAGAAAGTTATTAACCTTTAACTCGGGTATTTTTCATACATCTTCATTGAGGTTTGGTCCTTTGACAAACACCTCCCTGAGACTTGGTACTTTGTTAAACACCACATTTTGTTAGTTGACCATCTAGTCAACAGCTAAAGGTAAGGGCAATAGTGTTATTTAATATTATCATGTTTTTGTATTATCTTTTTCATTATTTTTAAAGTATTTGTTATTTTTTATAATTATAAATATTTCTATATTAATGTGGATATAAATTATACAACATACATGATATTGATGCATTTGTATTTATAATTTTTAACAATTGATTACAATTTTATTTTTTTGGAATTATATATATATATATATATATATAATTTCCTGTATTATAGCTAGAATTGATTTGCAAATTTTAAAAAGAAAATCAAGTTATAACTAGAATTGTGTTATAACTCGATTTTTACATGTGGGACACCAAGTAGGACAAGTACACTTATAATTGTTTGAACCCTGTCCAGGGGCCTCATGGTCATATTTTGTCGAATTTTAAAGGTAATGTTTTTTTTGCACATGAAAAGATAAAAGATAAAAAGCAGTTTTTAATATTGTAACAGACATAAAATAAAAAATTTCTATTAGTAATGACATCTATATTTGCCGAGATATTTTTATTGCAATAATTTATGAAAAAATTGGTTGTCTTGTTTTATGACATATTATATTTTTTTTAGGTTACATATTGATTTCTAACGAATAATGACACAAAATAAAAATAGTATGAGGTAATACTATCAATAATCTAGTAACAATTGAAGTATTGATAAATAAATTTTATAGATGATTGCCAAAAAACTATACTGTGATTTATATAGATGCCATTAAATGATAGGAAATTTTTAATTTTGTTTATACATATGTGTTTATTATTATGTTATATATGTTTATTATTATTATATATATATATTTAATATAATTATTTTATATATATATAATATATATATCTTTATTATTATTTTTTATGTATATATATCTTTGGGTGCAAAGTGTAATTTACTGCGGGGTGTAAGTACAATTTTTAAAATTACAAGGGTTTGTGTAAAAAGTATTTTTGACTGAAAAATATGACGTGGCAGAGCAACTTATTGACGTGGCATTAACTGTACCGCCACGTAGGCAATTTTGGCCCGAATAATGGTGAGGAAATTTTTGAAAACTTATTTTAAACATATGGGGCATTGGCAAGGCCCGAGAAAACAAGCATTTTAACTTTTTAAAAAAAGATAACGAATATTGTTAATAATACGTCCTTATTGGATATACGTAAGATCTTGATTTGTCAATCATGGAGCTTCTCCTGACATGCTATCTAGATATATCTTTAAGATGCTTTCAGTATTATAACAACGTAAAATACTTAATATGGAAATTATGGGAAATGGAAATTGGTTAATTTTAACGACTAACTAACTTTTGAATAATTTCCTGTAATAAAAATAATTAAATTTATACTTAATAATATCCCTTCTCAAGATGTGCGTGAATATCCAAACCATCCGTTTTGATCATCATGTTGTTAAAGGGATGAAGAGATATCAATTTAGTTCGTATATCCGCCACATGATGTTTGTTGGATATTTATAAGATCTTGATTTGTCCTTTATGGAGCTTATAGTGCACAAATGGCAGTAGATATGGATGCATATTTAATTTGACGACGCTTTCAGTATTATGATTTATGACAACTTAAAATACTTAATATGAAAATTAGCGAAATGAAAATTGGTTAGTGTTAATGGCCTAACTTTTGAATTATTTACTGAAATGAAAATAATTACGTTTATACTTTAATATTGTCCCCCTCAAATGCGCGTGAATATAAGAAACACAACTTTTGATCATCATGTATTAAAGGGATGAAGAGATATCATTTAAGTCTGTATATTCGCTACATAATGTTTGTTCGATATACGTAAGATCTTGCTTTGTCCTTATGGAGCTTATCATGCACAAAATGACAGTCGATCTGGATGTATAGTTAGCGACACTTTTAGTATAACGATTTATGACAACTTAAAATATTGAATATAGAAATTTGCTAGTGTTAACAGAACTAACTTTTGAATTATTTCCCGAAATGAAAATAATTATGTTTATACTTTAATAATGTCTCTCTCACGATGCGCATGAATATCAAAAAACATTGTATTGATCATCAAGTTAATCTTTGTTGGATATACGTAAGATATTGATTTGTACTTTATGGAGCTTATCGTGCACAAAATGATAGTCGATCTGGATGTATATTTTGCGACGCTTTCAGTATTATGATTTATGACAACTTAAAATACTTAATATGAAAATTTTCGAAAATAGAAACTGGTTAGTGTTAACGGATAACTAACTTTTGAATTATTTTCTGAAATGAAAATAATTACGTTTATACTTTAATAATGTCCCCCTCAAGATGTGCGTGAATATCAAAACACATGTCTTGATCATCATGTTATTAAAGGGATGAGAGATATCAATTAAGTCAATATATCCGCTACATAATATTTTTTCGATATACGTTAGATCTTGATTTATTCTTTTATGGAGCTTATCATGCACAAAATGACGGTCGATCCGGATATATCTTTAGCGATGCTTTCAATATTATGAGAGTCACTTGTTTCAGTATTGATATATAACCATAAAATAATTACCTAATTAAGTTATAATAGGTTCACATACGCAAATAAATAAAAAGCAAGAGGAACTAAAGAGACTAAAAAAATTGAGACGGTGAAAATAAATAGGTAAATTCAAGAGGACGACGTGACGACACTAGTATCTGCAATGACTACTATGATATAACTTTGTAGGCCTTGCAACTGCGGGGCAACAACGAGTTGGCCCCGTTCATTTTTTTTTTTTTTTTTTTGCTAGCTGGGGCTTTCCCCGGTCTGGGTCAAATTCTAGTAACCTTTAAAAGAAAAAAAAAACAAAACTTTATCTTGTGGTATAATACAGACCGCCTATTTTGTCAAGGTATTAAATCTATCATGGTCGAATTACAGTGCCTAGAACTCACCAAACATTTTTCTAGTTACAGAAATTGCATTTTATAGTATATCTTGAATATAATCCAAACTAAATTTTAACCATCTCACCAAACGGCTACTTTATATAAAGTATGAATTAATTATGCATGACTCGATTAAAAATATTGCAGATAATTAACTTAGTTTAAAGTAAGTTGCTAGCTGCAACGGGCTGATGGGTAGATTGTGTTTTAATTGCGTCATTTGAATTTTAAATCCGGCATTAAGTATTATTGTATTTTAGCATTGATTCTGATGATTTACAGAACAGATAGTACCAAGCGAAAGCTGGAATGACAATTGTAATTGTCATAACTTCAGTTTAGTTTTTAACTAATTTGGCAGGTGCTTTCACCGCTATAAAATTGTGAGGCAATGGTTTCACAAAGAGCAGACATACATTATTCATTTGAGAAGCGGCGAGTAAAAGTATTCACTCCTTGAATTACTCCTACATATATTAATTTATAGTTATACCGGATCTGTATATGATTGAAAATTCTTTCACAAAAACAATTATTGGATTAAAACCTGACTACTTTTGCATTTGTTTTCATTTTTTAATGTCCGTTTTATTTCTAACTAATTCATGACCTTGCAGTTTTAAGGGCTTCTGAGCAACAGGAAGATATAATTGGAGGTAATTCACAAATGACTTTTTGCACTGTTTGATTTAATGATCCGATGGTTATTATTAAATTGTTGCTTTTGGATATTCGGCGGCCATTTTCTTAGTGTAGAATAGTTGATTAATTAAACATCTATGTGAAGGAACATATATATGTTTAAGAACTTTTTATCTTATCCTTTACTATCAATTAGTAATAATCTTTGGTACAACACTCTGATGCTATGTGAAATATGACATCAACACTATAAGAAAAAAAAAAAAAGTTTACCCTGACATTTCTTTTGTGAATCAAGTACGGTGGTGAAACAGGAAATTGCCTTCTTAATTATATTCTATATGATGTAAAATAACCGTGCTTATATGTACGTAAGTTCAATGAGGCGGCATTCTTTTTCGTTTTCAAATCTGTAATTTCACTATTGGTTTTTAAAAAAGAGTAATATGCATTTCTTTATAGGAGTGAATGTGCTTATTTCAAATAATACGGTGGATAAGTTGTCATTTGCTCTTGAACTAATTAATAACTTGGAAACTTAAATCACTCTTTTAGAGTGTGGACCAACGTTCACACACAACCCGGTTTCTTTCTTAAGAAATTAATTTCAATTTGTTGAAAAACTTATGTTTCCCATTTGATTAATCACTTTTTTGTTTTTTTTTTCTATTTCTGAAAAGATATTTACTTGCTATATATGTAAGTCAAAAGAATTCAACGAATGACAAAACTAGCTTCGAGCGTGGCTAATCTATCTCTAATCCCATTCTAGATTAGCCGCGCTCGGAGCTAGTTTTGTCATTTGTTGAATTGTTTTGTCTTACATAGCAAATACAATAAATGGTTTGTCAGAAATAGAAAAAAAAAACACGAAAAAAATTCTATAATTGTCTGCTATTTCAAAAAAAGTTAAAACGAACACTCAATTTTTCATGACTAGCTAGAGATGGAGCAAGGATCACCGCAAAGGTCATCGTCGTCGGATTCATCAGATGAGGAGGAAAGGAATAACTTGAACAATGCTGATGAACTCGGTGTGATCGTGCGCAACACTTTGCCTTCACGGCGAGCAAATCCGCCAGCTGATAATAACAACAGCAATGGATTGAGGTTAGAATATATAACGAACTTAATTGCAATAATTAAAGAAAGTCATTTATAGTGTATATAATGCGTTTGCATCTATAGTATACTTGTATAAATTGCCCTCTATATTAGCTAATATTGGACATAGTAACTTAATTAATTTGGCCATTATATTTTACTTTTGATCCCATTTGATGACCCCATCATCACATTTAGTTTCATATTAGCACTCAAGTCAAATGTTGTCTCAGTTTTTCAAACCCATCATGCATCACATTTAACATATATTAGACCGGGACGGATTTCAAGAATTTGCACTTGATATTTCGCCCCATCGAAATACTGCCTTTAGATCCCACAAATGTAACTTTGATACTTAAACACCACATAAATATCTCAATAATTATTATAATTTTTAAATATATATTTATTTTATTAATTTCTTGTTTTTTTTTTTTTTTATTTCTACTTCTTATAGTTTAAATGTTAAATACATATTCCAGAGCAGTATTGAGCAAAAGAATTTATAGAAAAATAAAAATAAAGAAGGTTTTTTTTAATAAATATTCAGAATATCTTTGACTTTTTGAATGGAACTCGAGAACACTTATCAATAAGAAATAAAATGAAAACAAAAGTATATAGATATTTTGAATAAATATTCACAATTAAATTTAAAAAAAATCCATATTTTAATAGTTTTTTTAAAATTCCTCCTTAAAATATATTTACTTAATTTTCTAAATTTAGTAAAAGATGAAAAAGAAATCTTTAAGTTTTCCTTTGAGTTAATAGTATTTGAAATTATTGTTTCCTTATTCTCTAAATATTTGTTTTCTAGATTTGTTAACTAGAACTTATAAATTGCATAACTTTATAAAATGTTTCTTTTGTTTTCTTTCTAATGATAAAATCTTTGAAATATAGAATAATGAAATACATAAACAAAATTGGACTAATTATGAATTAATTAATATATCGCATTGATGATAAGAAGTTAAAGGAACAAAATAATGACTATTAAAATATGGTTTTAATTTCTTTTATGAAGGGATATAATACAAGTACCATGACGATAGTATTTTGAAAGCTACATTATTAATTACTAATTTTGGAAATTGAGTATGGGACCAAATATTGACAACAAAATTCTGGACTACTTTGAATTTAACAATATGCTATAAGAGAATTCTTTGGATTTTAGAATTCCCATATATAGAACCAAATGTGAAGGACAAACTAACAAAATTGAACTGAATTTTGATTTTAGTAATTCTATAGCCTATGGGACTTAATTAAGTGATGAATTGAACAAATTGTGACAACTTTAATGGTGTTATGGAACTTATTTTGGTCTTATTTCGTCCGGATAATAAACATTGTTAAATGTTACAATCAGAATGCAAATAGCCAAAATAATGCTAATCGAAAGATAATCGGACTAGTTTGGTTCGGAACACATGATACAAGTTTACTAGGTAAAACAAATAAATTACAAAGTCTGAGTGACGTATCGAATCGAGTATGTTCGATGTTGACGTGTCGAACCGTGTTCATTCGATACTGAATGTGCAGTAGCGGTTCTGTGTCGAATTAGAGTATATCGAATCTGCCTGATTCGATGCATCGTTGAGCGTCGAATTCAGTATCTTCGATATGATCCCGTATCGAATGCTTTGAGTTCGATCTAGATGAGTGTCGAATGCTCTAAGTTCGATGTTGAGTAGGTCTGGCTGAGTCTTGAATGCGTCGTTAGACTGCCATGGGACGGGGTATATATAACCACCGTCCCGCAGGTCCCATTGTCAGTTGGGGAAAGTACATCAAATCGAAGCGGTTCGATGTTCATTCCGCATCGAACAAGCGCCGTTCGATGCTCATTTAACATCGAATTGGGCATGTTCTATGTACTATAAAACAAGCTGATGCGGCTGGGCCGACCCAATACATGATTTTGGGTCAATCCTAAAATATCCCCATCAGAACTTAAAGGAAAACAATTATGATTCATATTTCTCAACATAACCATTATTATTGCTAACATTTTGATTATTTAACCATTGTCTAGAATCACGGAGACTACTGGATTTAATCCAGCAACCCGTGATTTATCGGCTTATTTGCAAGGCCAACAAGTTCGAGAAGCAGGACCGTCATTTGCAAGAGCTCCAACATTTGTAACATCTTTAACCCTATCTTTCTATCTAGTGTATATTATGATTAACCTTTTGTGTTTTAAGTATAACATGCGTGCCACATTTATGTCTTTTTATATGAATGTAAAATTAAAAACAAAAAATAACAATAGGTGGAGCTATTAACACAAATCCATGGAACAAATGCGAATCTCGTTGCATTACATGACCAAACTTTGTAAGTTATAGTCTCAATTCTTAATTTTAATTTTTTGATTATCCTCATCATTTATTTTCTGTTGCCTAGTAAAATACAAAACATACTTGACACTTGAGATAATTGAAATCTAAATAGGCTCCAGGCTGCAGCTCAAATGTCCAACAATAATGGCAATTTATCGGCAGCTTTTGATCACCGATTACTAGCACAAAATGGTTCCTACAACAATAACGGACTCATGATGATGAATAGATACGGTTTGCCTCTGTCGAATCTGCCCCCTGAATTTCGTTTGTCGATGACAGCCTCTTCCAGCAGCTATCAAGGGCAGCCTATTGGATCACCACAAGTTAATTCTGTAAGATACATCAACAATAATAACCTTATTATCATGAACGGATGTTGTTAAGCGGGAGAAATAACCCTTAGAGTAAATTAAGTTTATTAACCAATGTCGTAATAAGTGATCCGGGCATACTCATGAAACAGATATATAGCGAATTATTTAATATTTGTTGGCTTTGTTTAATTCATGTATCGTCAATAATAATTTGTTTATGACATGCAGGTGCCATTTGGAAATTCCTTAGTTCATGATTCAGCCATTGCCAACGCACAGCAAGCTTATAATGCTGCACGAGCACTACAGGCACGAGCCGCCATGATGCATAATGGAAATTCAGCCCCGTTAAGGTAATAAATCTCTGTCAAAATGCAATTAAAGAAGATATTTAAATATGTTACTATATATCTCATATATATGTAAGCTAATTAGGACATTCTTAAAAAGGGATTTCAGTAAATTGGCAGACCACACTCTAAAGAAGATAAATATATGTAGATTATTAAATTGTGTGTATGTCATAATTGTGACATATCCCGTTTAATATATACGTAACGTTAAGAGTATGGTGTTCAATATTTCTAAGATCACGTGATTGAAGAGCCATTTGTAGATTTTCTCTCTCGAATGCATGAAGGCATTACACCTTTGTCGGATCAAAAAAAATGTGTATAACAAAAGGAGTAACTTGCTCCATTTTCTTTTGTATAGTGGTGCTGTGCATAATTAATAGAAGCACTAGCTAGTGTTACTGTGTTATCCGTAAGAGGCAAATAACAGTTTTATTGTGAAAAAAAGAATGGCAAAAACCTTCACGCGGTGCGTTAAATAGCTAGGCGAAACATAGAAGAAATTAATGAAGAATAAGGTAAATCCATATACAAAAATCGAAGGAACGGTTTGCCACTTCTTCTTTTTTTACTTTTTTTTAAAAAGATCACAATTATTTTTTGTTTATTTTTCTTTTATATGGTAATTGACTATCTCTATCAATTGTGCAAAACATATCGATTTTTTTTGTCTTTTCTTACAGGTGGACTTTTTCACCACTTACACATGTAACATGTAATTATTTGCTGGTAACTCCAAGGGAAAATTACTCATTAAAAGAATATTCCAACGATAATAAGAAATCTGTCTATAAGCTCAAGTTAGAATATGAATCTGATCACTTACGGATTGTCAGATGCCAAATATGAATGCTTAGAATTGTTATATGGTAAATTTAGTTTAACTGACTCTTTATTCTAGGCCGGCCGCCGTGCCCGCGAGAATGCAAGCCATTCCAAATTCGGAAGGTGTACCAAATGGCATCAATCTAGCCAGAGGGCAATCCAGTTACAGTCAAGGCGCTTCAACATCAGGACTGAAGGTATGTTTATATGTCGTTTTCAGTCTGATTAATATAGTCGAAATGTTAGTACCGTTTTCCTTTAGTGCAGAAATAATTGATTAAGTTCAAGTTTGACTTATTTCTGTATTTAGAGTTATACCAAATGATTAGTATACTCTCCAATGCACAAAGTATAATAATGGACCGTGCGGTAATAATAAGCAAGACTCACATGATATATACCTCTAAGTGTGGTGCATACTGCATACATATAGTTTTAAGTTATTTTAATTCTGTGAATTCAAAATTTCATGCTAGCTGTTGAACTCCATGCCGCATGTATAACTTTTCTATTATTCAAGAAGGATCCAACATATAAAACATTATTTGAGTTGTTTATGTACAAATTACTCTTGTTGTTTTAAACACAAAACTTCTATATATATTTTCTTGAAAAATCAGATATATATGCTTTGTTTTGCAGAGGAGAATGGTGTGGCCAGAGGATCGGAACGTACGGTATAGGAGTTGGAGCGCTTTTCTTCGAGGTGATCAAAGAAGTAGCACCAGAGTTTCTGATCATATTGCTTCTGAAGAGAGGTGAAGTTATATTATATATACACTCTATTTCATAGTTTTATATCGGACCAGTTCGTATATATAATTATCGCTACAACATTAATAATGAATAATGAAACTTTTATTTTCAGTTATTCCTTGTACGACGAAAGGTATGAAGAGATTGGACTTGCTGTGGATCCGCATTTGCGAATCTTTAATGCTATCAATAGAAATGGTAAGTCGTCGTCTTTTAAGTTCATTCTTGAATAAATATGTGTTTTTAAATTAGTCGATTACCCAAGTTTAGAAGAATACATGTTACATATTATTTCATCAAGTGATGAGGAGTTAAAAAATTTCAGGTGATAACGATGGATCAACTTGAAAAGTACATTGGTTGATTTGAAGAGCTCTCTACATGAAACGTTTACTTCGGCTGGGATTATATTATGACATCGATTTTGACATCTTTTATTGAATTTCGTTTCTTTTTGAGTGTTTTTCTCAAACTTTTAATTCTCCAATAAAGTTGATACACCGATATCAACTTCTTTTACAGAACAGAATTTCTTTTTTCAATAAAACTTCATGCTTCGTTAATTCATCAGTGGAAGTTGATTGTTCTGATCGATCACTATTGATGACCACATTTACAATTTACAAAAGTCCTTAAGAGGGTAATGGGATTTTAGTTGCATCACTCATTTCTTGTATTATTGGTTTATTAGAAAAATCCTATTATCTCATATGATATTTCAGTTCTGTTTATTACGTGCACACTGCACTCAACTAAAAGGTATGTTGCATAATGTGACACGCATGTCCTATTAATTTGCCCCGGTCTCCGTTGACTCATAGTCACTGGTAGATATGCTCCTACATATAGAACTTTTTAAACTAGTTCTTAGATCGTTTTTCATAATAATTAGGGTGAGAGACTTACACAAACTACCCCTGAAGTATGAGATAATTACACAAACTACCTTTATGGCCGATTTCTCATATAAAAATTATGAGCAAATTATTTTTTCTGCCCTTTAATTTTGGCTATATTTGCCTTTTGCCCTTTAACTTTTCGGGCTCCAATTTTGCCCTTTAACTCCTATTTTTTTGACCAAAAATGCCCTATGGGCTTTTGTACGAGGGCAAAATAGTCATTTCATTTATTTATAATAAAAATTTTTAAAAAACAAAAATAAAAAATAAAAAAATAGACCCCCCCCCCCCTCCTTCCCCATGGTAAAAAGCCTATGAAAAAGCCCATAGGGCATTTTTGGTCAAAAAAATAGGAGTTAAAGGGCAAAATTGGAGCCCGAAAAGTTAAAGGGCAAAAGGCAAATATAGCCAAAATTAAAGGGCAGAAAAAATAATTTGCTCAAAAATTATTAACTTTTGTTAAATGTAAATTCATCCTTCTCATTTATTTTGCACAAGAAATAAGAAATAAATTAAAATAACTCATAAAACAGGCATTTATATCTTTATAAAATACAAAAATAAAAAATATCTTTAAAGTAAATATAATTTTTTTTGCGGATTTTAGCCTCTACTATGATTTCATGTACGGTTGTGTTAGTTATTTTTATTATTTTTTGACATAAAGGTAGTTTGTGTAATTTCCAAAATATGAGGGGTGGTTTGTGTAATTACCCCATACTTCAGGAGTTGTTTGTGTAATTCTCCCTAATAATTATATCACAAATAATCCAATGACAAGATATATATGAGTTATGCATGTATATTATAAGGTCCAAAACAGGGCTTAAACAATTGTGTTAGGCTCAGAAAATTAGCTAGTGCACAATGCATATATACACATCTGTTTATTTCTTGCTTGTCTAGGGCTAAATATAATTTCAACTGAAACTGAAAGTAAGTGAAAAAAAAGATGGAATCATTCATGCTTGATGTTAACAACAAAAGGGTGTAATGTTCATGAATAATAAGAATGTATTAGAATCTAGAGAAACAATTTCGTATATCTATAGTTGCAAAAGGAACTAATACATGTATCAAAATTATGTCGTCATGTTAAGGTTGAAGACTGACTTATAACGAAAATTGATTTGAATGCTGAATTGAAAAATCAAACTCCTATAAGTTTCAAGGAAAGTAAACGGAAAAATGCAAAAGTTCGGTAGAAAAATGTTTACTGCACATTAGTGTACATCAATACTGCTAGACAAATACTCCATGGAAACAAATGGCTAAAACAAGATCTGATCTGCAAAGACCAAAGCTAATGTATAACAAAATGCATTTGGAAATCTGTTATTCCCTCGGTGGACTATTATCATTATCTTTAGACTTCACAATATTACTATTCACATCTTTCTTGCTGTTCCTTCTTGAATTTGTACTAATTACTCTTCTTTCGTCGTCATTGGATTTCCGTCGCGAACTAGAGTATTCGTCATTATAACTCTCTTGTCTCGAGCCGCTTGTACCGGATACACAACGCATGCCCTCGTGAGTTTCAACCTTACTCTTACCTTTCAAACTTACCGCCCTTTTTTCTGATTTTATTCTAATGTTCTTCCGCGACTTGTTTTGGTCCTGGTCCTGAGAACTGATCCCGTTTCTTTCATCATCATCATCACCGTCTGCCTCTTCCGAACTGTAATCGTACTCGTATTCCGAACTTCCATACTCCTCTTCATCATATTCATCATTATTTTGTTCATCCCCCGGATTTACTTCTTTTTTGCTTTGACTTGCTAAATATGTATCGACTTTTCCTGATAATAGTGGTTCCAGACGAGCTGGAATGGGCGCTTCAGGCGGAGATATTGCGAGGAAACTGAGGGCGGCCACCACGTCTGCCATCAAGGGACGAACAGACGGTTCTTCTTGCAGACACATGGCTGCGACTCCGACTGCCTGATTTAAACTTGTTGCCGGAAACACACCCTGAAGAAGTGGATCTGCCAAGTCTGGAAACTTTTTTGGATCCCTGAAAAAAGGTTGTGCCTGTTCAATCATGCACAAAATGCTTCATAAGTTAGATTACACGAAGAGACTTCTTTATGAGTGGAAGTTGTAAGACAGAACTAGTATTGCACTAGACCTTCTGACTACAATTGATTCATGTAACAAAATTAATATTACAATTTCTCATTTTACGTCATAACCATAACCACATGGTCTATAGGCCTGGTCTATCTACCTAAATTATCTCAATAAAGAAAATAGAGAAAGCCAGTTAAGGAACTTGCTTACCCAACTCACTAAATTTTGCTCCTCCGTGGGCCGGTTCGAATCCAATGCTCTTCGTCCAGTGAGAAGCTCCAATAGAACAACGCCAAAGCTATATACATCTGACTTCAATGTCAGTTCACCTTGTCTTTCGTATTCCGGCGCACAATAGCCATAAACCGCCATGACACGAGGCGATATATGCATCTTGTTTCCACTCTGCACGAGTTTGGCCAGTCCGTATTCCGACAGTCTGGGATGGTTCATTTCATCCAACAAGATGTTTGAGGATTTCAAGTCGCGGTAAATTATAGGAGGGTTGGCTTTCTCGTGCAGGTACTCGAGTCCTTCCGCAATACCCGAAGCTATTTTCATTCTGGTCGACCAATCTAGAGGTTTTTCACTCGCTGAAACATTTGAAAATACGAACCAAAATCAAATGTTATTTGCTTATAGTGATTGCCTCCAACTACAAAAATAAATTATCAGGCATGTATAGATCAGTGTAAGTAACTACCAAAAAGATGATTTTCCAGGGAACCCGATGGCAAATATTCATAAACTAAAATCCTTTGATCTCCATCAGCACAATATCCAATCATATTAACCAGATTTTGATGTTTGAGGAGTGACAACATCATAACCTCAGCCATGAATTCCTTGCTCGCTAGTGTTCCACTCCTGTCTAGTTGCCTTACAACCACAATCTATTAATCACAAACACACAAAAAAGAAGTCACTATATATTAATTGCCCATACATAAACTCATCACTAGCATTTTTAGATCCTCATGTTTTTCCTTAAACTATTTTATTATAGAAAGAAGTAAAGAGTATATATATACATAAGTCCAAGATCATTTTCATACGATGTGGGGTAGAATTTGAGACTTTAATTCATGATCAACAATTGATTACGTTGTAATTAATTAATTGATCATCTAATTACCTGGCCACTTGGTTTAAGTGTCCCTTTAAACACTCTTCCAAATCCACCTTCACCCATTAAACATTCTTGACGGAAATTCTTTGTTGCCATGGCAAGTTCACGAAAATTGAAAATCCTTGCATTTTCGTTACCATTTTCACCTCCTTCCGCATTATTGTTATTGATGTAGCCGGCAGCTGATGAAGTTTGCTTATCAATATGTACTGACAAGAAAAAACTTAACATCAATTATTGAGTTCTTGAAAGATTTTTCGGTATGTATCCTAATTAACTTCCTTCACCAATTGTTTATTTACCATTCATAAGTAGAACTATATGCTAAAAATATACAATTCAATTCATGATGGACCTAGTGTAACATGTTTTAAGGAACAGGGCTATAACAGGACAGAGTGTTCAAATCCTGACTTGGGATTTAACTTTCCCATGTACAAAATGTAGGCATTATATGTCCTTCATATGTTTCTTGTCCTTGTCGACTATTCATTTAGTCATAAGTGAAAAACACAGATTATTTATACAGCTACTCTCATCATACTTAAATTTTTTTGTTGGCCATTGATGATAGTACCAACCACCAAAAACGAAAATCAGAACCTTAACAATAGAAATAGAAATGGGATTTTCCATCTATGCAAACATCATGGGACACAAAGTGAGAGCAAAGATCGTATAGCAAGCATATGCAATAAAAACCAAAAATTCTTTCTTTGGAAAATAAAACCTCTAAATGAACGCATACCATTAGGAGGTGGCGAAATGACATCTTTAGGCTTAGCTACCGGCACATCACCATTATCATTTTCGGAGCTCGCTTTCTTGGATTTAAAACATGGGAAACAACTCATGTCTACAAGCCCTTACCCCTAAACACTAATAATTAAATTCTTCTCAAACGAATATCACGTCCGCCCCTCAAAATCTTCAACGTAAAACTCCTTGTTGTATTCTTGTGAATCAAATCAGAATCACGTACGATTTTCAAATGCATGTGAATATCGTTGATCATCAGAATTAAGAAAAATTGTATGGTGTTTATTGGTTTTATGAATTATGATGAAGAGATGAGAAGAGAATGCATGAATGAATAGGGGGTGGGGTTGTGGGGGTAGAGGATGAAGGGTCCTCCAG
The DNA here is from genome assembly GCA_948329865.1 of Linaria vulgaris. Taxonomy (NCBI): domain Eukaryota; kingdom Viridiplantae; phylum Streptophyta; class Magnoliopsida; order Lamiales; family Plantaginaceae; genus Linaria; species Linaria vulgaris. The sequence goes on from OX415253.1 coordinate 85,845,819, forward strand.
GAATATGAAGGACCCCTTTTTTGTGATGATTAATGGGCAATGAAATGTGAAAGAATAAGAAAAATCAGTTGGAGAAGAAAAATCAAGAGAGAAGGCGTAGGTGCGCATAATATGTTTATGGACAAGCACTTAGGTGAATTACAACATCTCTTGTTGGATTTGCTCAATCACTCCGGAGAAAAAGGAGGACATTTCAACGGACATACATGTTTATACATATTTTTTAATTCATTATTTGAAATTAATCATACAAAGTTGTGCAACCCTGTCATGCAGTCATATAGTCACCCTTACTATTTCAATATTTTTTTTTCTTTTCTTTGGCATTGTTTTATCCAGTTGACTAAAAGGTAGCCATAAATGTTTCATTCCCAAGATTAGAGCTATAGGTGTTCTAACACAACTCTTTTTGACAGTAGAACAGAAATAACTTTTGAGGATAATATATCTATATTGTACAATATGACATTTTTAACTTTTTTTAACAATTTTACAGATTTTTGAAAAGCTATGTTTGACGGTATGGATTGAAACATTTAGGACGAATTATTAGTTATGCCCTGTAAGTTTACCCTTTTATTGAAAATGGCCGTTATGTTACCAATTATACAAACATGCCCCGTAACTATGCGTTTTTTTGTAGAAAATGCCCTTTGGGTGCCACATGTTATATATGTTTATATCTTTAATAATAATAAACATATAAACATATATAACTATTTTTTATAAATAATAAATATATATATATATATAATAATAATAAACATTTTAACAATAAAAATAATAATAAAAAAAAAAATTCATCATCTTCTTCACCGACCACCCCCCCCCCCCCCCCCCCCCCCCCCCCCCGCGTCGGAACCCCCCCTGCAACCGGATCGCCCCCTGCCCCTTTTCCCCCTCCTCCACCCCGCAACCGGGATCGCCCCCTCCCCCCCACCCCCGCAGTCGGATCGCCCACTGCCCCCCTCCGCCCCACCCCGCAACGCCCCCCCCCCCCCACTGCAACTCGCGGTTGCAGTGGCGGCGGCGTCGATTGACGCTGTCACCACTGCAACCGCGAGTTGCAGTGGGGGGGGGGGGTGCGTTTGCGGGGTGGGAGGGGGGGCGTTGAGGGGGTGGGGGGGGGGAGGGGGTTCTATTTTTTTTTTAATTAATTTTTTAAATATATAAATATATTTATGTTTTAAATTTATTAAGATTTAAGTTTTTATATATGTGTTTTTTGTTTAATTTCAGTAAAAAAAAAGATTTTTTTAATTTCACAAAAAAACAAGATTTTTTTTATTTCAGTAAAAAAAACTTTTTAATATTTCAATAATAGAAAAATATATTTATGGTTTTTTACCTTTTCTATATACTTAAATATATATTTGATATATTTTAATACATAAAGATATACTTTTTTTTATATATTTATATATATTATAGATATAAATGATATTTATGATTATTTTTTACCTTTTTTTATATAGTTATATATATATTTGATATATTTTAATACATAAAGATATAGTTTTTATATATATTTATATATATTATGGATATAAATATATTTTTATTTTAAACATATTACATGTGGCAGCCACATAGACAAAAAAACACATGTGGCAGCCACGGTGGATGCCACGTAGGCCGAAATACACATGTGGCACCCAAATGGCATTTTCTACAAAAAAACGCATAGTTACGGTGCATGTTTGTATAATTGGTAACATAACGGGCATTTTCAATAAAAGGGGTAACTTACAGGGCATAAATAATAATTTGTCCAAACATTCAATGTTTGAACATGTAAAATGTTTTGTTACTTACAAACAAATTTAGGCCAATTTGGTGGATCAAGTGTGATATTTTCCAAGTCACATGTTGAATCACGTGCAGATTTCAGGGATGTTAAAGGACTGATATCAAGTAATTAGACAAGAAAAAAGATGAAATTTATGATAACCAAGATACAAGACCAAAAGCGAAACGGAACGAAATTAGAGTACTAGACTTGATTTTCCCCCCCTACTTCCAACAACATATTTCACTGAATTTCTTTCACATGATGATCCACTGTGATGCGGGGTAATTGCATCTGCTGACTAATCACTCCACGTCAGACTAACTCAAGATCCTTATTGGTCCCGAAAAACCTGCACTGGAAACACATCACCTGAACGGAGCGGAGACTGACCAACAAAGGCACTCTAAGGTCTAAGTCAGTTGATGCTCGTTGACGGTGTTTAGGTCAGGCTAGAAATCATGGGTGTGGATTTTGGGCAAGCCGCCTACGTATCCCGTGTAGGAAATCAAGCCGAACGTATTTCACCAATCTCAATGAGTAAGGGGATTAATATCACAGAGATAATTAAGCTCATATAATTCAATGAGAAACAGACTTGCGTGTTACTGGCAGCTAATAACCGAGGAGATATGCCTTTGTATATGACATTCACGAATCTGAAGAAAACCAAGAAATACTCCCCCTGGAGATCATAACAACACAGTAGGATAAGCAAGCATAGAAGAACCAAAGCGAAGAAGAATGTCAGTCCAACATTTATGAGCCCAGTGTTGTCCAAACACCACGTATCAGCAGTTACAGACAGAAACTCTTTACTTATACAATTTTCAGATCTGATTAACAAAAATAACTTTCAAGCTTTAGCATGATGAGGCACGAAGGATCATGTCTTCACTGAATGTAGGCAATAACATGACTCCTAACACCCCAGTGTTAACATAATCAATGCAAATGCGCATGCAAGTACATGGGGCTGAATGCAGGCAGCTCAGGACCCTTACACCCCAGTTACCTAGCATATACTTGTTTACTGAGCATCATTAAGAAGGTTTTAGCACAAGTGAGCAAATACACTGCATGAAAGGCAGTACAGGACCCCATTCACCCCAGCATACAAGTTCACCATGATATGCCCCTTCTGCAAGCAAAAAAACATAAATAAGTCATAATTGAATACAGCATAACTGTCAACTCTGTGCAACCCAGGTTCTTTATATTGTTTTGTGTGTCTTTCACTTGAATAGGACACAACTGAATACAACATAGTAGGTTTTCCAGGAAAGACACTACCTCAAGTCCAAGAAAGTTTTAACCAAGAAATTAACAAGCATTTGTAAAGAGTAAGCTATCTAATCATGATGACATGTAAGTGAAACTCCACATGGGTCAAGAATGTTGACAAACAAGCATGAGAAAACGAGAAGATCACAAGAACTAACCAAACAAACAAGAGAACAATCTGGTTACATCACAATCAGTCACTAGTGTTAGCCTGTGATGTTAAGACAACATATGTATGTTCAGTGTGTTCACAACACGCTCATGCCGAGAGCCTTCCTCAAACTGAAGAATTTCTCAGTGTCTAGTGGTTTAGCGAACATGTCAGCCAGTTGGTTGTTGGTTTCAATGTGTTCAATTGTGACTGTTTTATCTTCAACCAAATCTCATAAGAAGATATGTCTAATAACAATGTGTTTGGTTCTAGAATGCTGCACATGATTTTTAGAAATACTAATAGCACTCAAGTTATCACAGAACATCAACAGAGTATTACTAGTTAACCTATAATCACAAAGCATATGTTTCAACCATATCAGTTGGGTTACACAGCTGCCAGCTGCAATATACTCTGACTCAGCAGTAGATAAAGAGACACAATTTTTTTTCTTATTGTACCAGGAAACTAAATTATTTCCAAGATAAAAACACCCCCCCCCCCCCACTGGTGGATTTTCTATCATCTAAGTCTCCTTCCCAGTCACTATCACTAAAGCCAAACAAGTTTGAATTTGTATCGTGAGAGTACCAGATTCCTAACTCAGCAGTTCCAAAGATGTATCTTAAGATTCTTTTTACTACAGTTAACTGAGATAACTTTGGTGCTGCCTGATACCTGGCACATACACAGAGTACATTATGTCTGGTCTGGTGGTTGATAAGTATAGGAGACTTCCAATCATTGATCTGTAAAGTGTTGAGTCAACATCTTCACCAACTATATCCCTTTCAATCTTCATTGTAGTGGACATTGGTGTCTTGCATGGTTTGGATTCCAGCAACCCAAATCTCTTCACCAAATTCCTGGCATACTTCTCTTGAGATAGGAACATCCATGTTTCCTTTTACTTCACTTTTAGTCCTAGGAAGAAGGTGAGCTCCCCTACTATACTCATTTCAAATGTACCTGTCATAGTATTTACAAACTTGTCCAAGGTGGACTGGTTAGAGGAGCCAAATACTATCTCATCAACATAGATTTGGGCAATATAGACTTCCTTATTATTTTCATGATAAACAGTGTCCTATCACCCTCACCCCTAGTAAAACCAAAACATAGTAAGAATTCAGTCAACCTCTCATACCAAGCTCTGGGAGCTTGTTTCAATCCATATAAGGATTTTTCAAGTTTGTATACATAGTCAGGGTGATGGGGGTCAGTGAATCCCTTAGGTTGCTCAACAAAGGCTTCTTTGTCTATACCCATTCAAAAATGCACCCTTAACATCCATTTGGTATAATTTGACTTTTAAGAAACATGCAATTGCAAGAAGTAGTCTAATAGATTCTATTCTGGCCACATGAGCAAATGTTTCATCAAAATCAATCCCTTCTACTTGTGTATACCCTTGGGCTACTAATCTGGCCTTGTTCCTCACTATCACTCCATTCTATCACTTTTATTTTTAAATATCCACTTTGTTCCAATTACATTAGCTTGAGAAGGCCTAGGAACTAGTTTCCACACTTTATTTTTAGAGAATTGTATGAGTTCTTCCTGCATAGCATTTATCCAGTGAAATTCTTCAAGAGCCTCATCAACATTCTTAGGTTCTATGGCAGAGACAAAGCAAGTAACTAAGTTGTACAGAGATTGCATACAAACACTAAGTTTAGCCATATTCTTATAGTTTACTCTTTATTTGTTTCTGGTTCTTACTCCTTCATTAAGATTTTCTATAACCTGAGAAGTAGGATGATCTCTCTGTATTCTGGCAGGAGTGTCCCTTCTAACTCTTTCTCCAACAAAGTCTTCAGTGTCAGAATCTGTGTGTCCTGGTGTTGGTCCGGTATCAGCATCTTCCAGTGTTGGCTCAACATCATCTTTCCCAGTGTATTCTGTGTCAATCTCAGGTGTTGAGTCCACACTGTCTCTTGCTGGTGTTGGCACCACATCGCCAGTCTGTGGCAATCTTAGTTGACCTTCAGTGATACCTGCAGGGACATCCTAATCATCAAACACAATATTTGCAGATTCATGAATAGTATTTAATCTAGGATTAAACACTCCATAAGCACTGTTATTCACAGAATATCCAACAAAAATGCACTTTTCACTTTTAGCATCAAACTTTCCTAATGGTTGTCTATCTTTCAGAATATAACACACACAACCAAACTCATGAAAATGGCTCAAGTTAGGATTAACTTTCTTGACAATCTCATAAGGAGTCATTGTTTTTCCTGGTCTAAGATAAACTCTATTTGAAATATAAAATTCAATACTAAGTGCCTCAGCCCAAAGTCTTTTAGTTATTTCTTTGGAGTTCAACATAACCCTAGCAATTTCTTGTAAAGTTCTATTTTTTTTTTCTGCAACTCCATTTTGTTGGGGAGTGATAGGGGCAGAGTATTCATGAGAGATCCCTCTAGATTCACACAGATCATCAAAATTTCTATTTTCAAATTCACTGCCATGATCTAATCTAATCCTAATAACACATGCATTATAGAGCACTTTAATACTATCAGCTATTATCTTAAAAGTCTCTACAACTTCAGATTTTTCCCTCAAGAATTTAACCCAAATGTACCTAGAGAAGTCATCCACAATCACATAAGCATACTTTTTACCAGCAAGGCTACAAACCTCTATAGGACCCATCAGATCCATGTGTAATAGCTCAAAGCATTTAGAGGTTCTAGAAATCTGACCTTCCACATGTAAGGGTGCATGTGTAGTCTTAGTTTGTTTACCTTGCAGTCAATCACCACATACCAGTTTACCTGGACTTGAAAGTTTAGGTATGCCTCTCACAGCTTCTAACTTGATGATCTTCTCCAGATTCCTGTAGTGGACATGGCCTAAACTTCTGTGCCATACTACTAATTCATCAACCTTCACATGTAAGCATTGAGCATCCTCATCCACCAAGTAGCAGTTGTCTTTTGACCTTTTTCCTGACATAAAACAGTTGTTAGAATCATCAAACACATCACAGGAATATTTGTCAAATTTCACAATTAAATCATCATCACAGAGCTGACTGGTGCTGATGAGATTAGTCTTTAGACCATTCACCAACAGAACCTCAGTAAGGTGAGGGAAACCATCCACATTGAGAACCCATTTCCCTATAATATTTCATTTGCTTCCTGCACCATATGTAACAGTACTAGTGAACACAGATACAAGTTCTATAAGATTTCCCTTGTTACATGTCATATGTCTAGAACAACCATTGTCAAAGTACCAGTCACTAGTAAGAGTATGAGTAGCTGAGAACACAACATTACAAACAATTTTTATTTTTCAAGACCAAAGTCTATTTCTGTTAGAACCAGCCTTTACAAAGCCAGGAATGACATTATCATGTGTTTCTGACCTTTCATGGTATCCTAAACCTGTAGTCTCGTCATTCACAATGTTCAGTGCTTTATCCAGCATGCTTGTGCTAGAGTTCCAATTGGCAATGGTCCTCTCTGCCTCTTCAAGCTTTATCTCCATCTTTTCAATTTGGCACTCCTTTCTGGTGAGGTTCTTCTCCAGTTCAGTTATAGTTTCAATGAAGAAACTATTCACCCTGATGAGTTCCTTTTCTCTTTTTATGAGTTTCTTTACCTCATCAAGCAGTTCTCTATAAACAACTTTCAGCTCATCTACTACCTTGTCTTGATCCATTTCCTCTTCAAGGAAGTATTCTTCATTCAAATCTACAGATCCACCAAAACAAACAAAGTTAGAGTGTTCCTCAGATTCATTTATTTCAGAAATAAGACATTGAGGGTAAGCAATATAGTCATCATCCTCCCAATTGTCAAAATATTCTTTCTGGTTCTCTGGTTTTGTCTGAGTGTTGTGCCAACATCCATTTGACCTCGTGTTGTCCTGACACTCGGTCTAGTTGACTTGGGCAAACAAGGTTGCTGTGTGAACTTCTTCAGACACCTGTTCTTCTGGTAGTTCCTCCAAACTTATCTCATCATCAATATCATCTATGCCCACCCATTTAGAGTTACCTTTGGTTCTCAAGGTGTTAGCACACTCATATGACATATGTCCAAAGCCTTTACATTCAAAACATTGAAGTTCTTTCAATTTCTTAGTGTCACTCTCAATAGGATTTTTGAAGGAATACTTGACCATTTTACCAGAAAAACTTCTTCTTAGATTAGAAGGCACATTCTTCTCTTTTCTGACTTTATCATTTAAAGCAATTTTTTTGAAATTCTTTACTACAGAACCTAGATAAGCACTTATTTAAGTTTCATCATCCACTTCTTCTTCAGTGGCTTTTAGAGCAAGACCTCTGTGTTTTGTAGTTGGTTTTGAGTTCATTTCAAATTCTTGAAGTACATTCAGAAGAGTGTGAAAGTTAAGTGATGACATGTGCCTGGCTTCTTGCATAGCAATCTTCTTGACCTCAAATCTAGGGGACAGAGTTCTCATAGCTTTGTAAACAAGTCGTGTATTAGTTAGAGGATCACCTAGACTTTGACATTCATTCGATAAATCCATTAGTTTTGCAAAGTATGAAGTAACAGACTCATCATCACCCATCCTAATGCTTTCAGATTTTTGTGGAGTAATTTGAAGTCTGGCTTCTTTAACACTGGCATCTCCCTCACAATGAGTTTGTAGGAGCAACCAGGCTTGCTTGGCAGTTGTACACAATTGTACTAATTTGAACATATGAGGATCAATCCAGCTGAAGATGGCATTCAGTGCTTTCTCATTGTTGACTGCTTCATTGACTTATGCTTGAGTCCGGCCAGCTGCAGGTTTCAGGTGTAAACCATTGTCATCGTCTCTGACCGTCATTAGTGGAGTGTGTCCATCAATGATTGATTTCCATGCCCTGAGATCCAAGGATTTGATGTACTATATGAGCCTGATCTTTCAGTAAGAAAATTCGTCCCATCCAGCACTAGTAACCTGTTGTTGGTATTGGGGTTCGCATTATCCATGGTATGGTACCAAATCCAAACACCAATGAATTAGGTGCTTGGCTCTAACGCCAATTGTAAATGTATGGATGGGGATTGATACCCTTTTGTTATGATTCACACACTGTGTATACACTGAGTGTTGTGCCAACACTAATTGTATTCGGTGTTATCCCAACACTCGCTGTAGATTTAAGCAGCGGAATAGAGAACACAGTGAGTTGAATTTTAAGCACGTTATATGAATATAACCTACCGAGCCTTACGGTCAAATAATCACTAAACGTTAATTCAATGACTTTACCAATACAACTGAGTAGGAACCCAATCCTGACACTAACTAACCTATGAGCTATAGTTTAGCTAGATAAAACTCAGTAAAACAAGACCAACAAAATACAAGAATTACTTCTACACTTTTAGAACTTAATTCTAGTCTTGTTGTTGTTCTTGATGTCGAGTACACCTCTTTATAGGATTTGATCGTCTGTGAGCAATGGCGTGATAGACACGAGTTGTTGATTACTCTCTTATCACTTGGATAATTCTGAGATCTTCTTCAGCATTATCTTCATAAGATCTTCAACTCTTATCTTCAAGATCATTTGTAAATATCTAGCTTTTATCCCTTCGTTCCTTAGCATTGTTCTGCACGTTCCTTGATACTCTAAAATATTCACAGATAACTACAATTGTGGAACTAGGTGAGTTTACGAATAAAGGCAAAACAATATATTTGATATAATTAAATTGGACCAAACAATGTTGAGTTCAGTGTTGTGCCAACACCTCTTTCCAGAGTGTTGGACCAACACTTCCTGTCAACGCTTGCACCTTCAATGAGAGTATCAAGAAAACAAAAGGACAATAGTTTATTTTCAGCGGAAATGGTACAAAAACATTCCTCAAAAGGTAAAGTTTGTTTGGGTAAAGGACCGTTCATAGTTAAAAGAATATATAGTAGATTTGGAGGGACCCACCACAAAGAAAGAGACCACCCGAATTAAGCGACTGTTCTAACCAATCGTGGAACGGCACGATAGGGCACGTGTCGTCGCCCTCTGAAAGTCAAAAGGAATTCTCCTTATCATCATTTGAATAATAATCAAATGAAGACACGCAGATACTATCTTAAATGCGCTAAGATAGAGTCAAAAGTTTGAATTTTATCACTAGAGTTAAAGAAGAGGAACTCAAGTCCCCAAGGAGATCGAAGACACATTCCCGCAAGTCAAACACATCCACCTAAGAGGTGACGCAAGCAAAAGGACAAACTTTCATTAAAACCAAGGGAGTTCAAGTACAAACAGCTAAAATACTATTGTAAAGATGGGAAAACGGAACGAAAAAGAGGCCGATACAACTAAGGGCCAAAAACAACAACATACTACAAGGAAAATAATCAAAACAACCTAAAATGATAAATTATAAACACGGGAAGGCGGTGCTGTCGAAGAAGGGGCAGCCGTAGAAGCATCGAAAAGGCCCGCAGCCGGCACCGCTACCGGAGGGGATGGCGGGGGTACACTCCCAGGAGTCATAGGCCTCGAAAGTATCATCGCCACCGGAATCCTCGTGGGAGCAGTGGAAGAAGGCGGTTCCTGAGACCTATTCTTCTCAAAAAGAGCATAAACTTCCTCGAGGCTAGGCCTTGGCATCTCGCAAAGATCTATCAGGCGTTGATCAATGGTAGGGGACACTTTCTTCTTCACTTGTGTGAAGCAGTTGAGAAAGCCCCAGAGTAGATGTCCAATGAGATACCCTTGATGCTTCCGAAGATAAGCAGCATAACATTGCTAGAGCGTCTCCTCACGAGCAAGCCTAGCATCATCGTCCAATCTCTTCTGCAAGTCCTCGGGGAATATACCACCCAATTCAAGGGCCTTTGCCAATTCCTCCGTCAACTCATCTACCCGAGAAAGGACTTACCTCAAACACTTCCCCAGTTTCGCCTCCTTTAAAGCACCCGCAACTTTCTCCTTCTCCCAGAGCCCCACTTTCTCCTTCAGAACCATTTCCAAAGCCTCCAGCTCCGAGACGGAAGACTAAAGACGTTTGTTCTCAATCTCCAGTTCCCACATTCGTTGAGTGGCCTTCAGCCAAGCCGCCTCGTACTTCTCCACCCGCTCCCTCAAGGTATGATTATCATCCTCCATCTTCTGAAACCTCTTCTCCTCCACGGTAGCAATGTCTTGCAGCTTCCCAACCTCAAGTAAGACAACGGGAAGCACTTTAGGCGCCTAAAAGCAAAGTCAAAGTATAAAGAAAAGACTTAAAAAGACACCGAAGGGATGAATAGAAAGAGAAATGTCTTACCATCAAAGCCATCCAGTTGAGACAAGCTTGCATGAATTGTCATCCATCCATCGGCAACGCATTGGTAGAAGCAAGGAAGCAAAAGACCGTCCCAAGGCAGCCTCCACCCCCTCCTCCATGGGCAGGCTACCAAAAGTCAAAAGACCAGAGGAATAAGGTATCTCCGATGGAACCCCACCCATCAAAGGAACATGGGTAACCATAGGGCTGTCGGAGATGAGGGCCGATAAGGGGCCTGACGGGGCTGGAGCAGTAGAACCAAAGAAATAGGGGGTCAAGGACAACAGTTCCTCTAGCATTTGAGCATTCCCTCCGGTAAGGGAACTGTCGACACCTTATCATTCGAAGGCAAAAATGTGTCTCCACCAAAGTCGGGTAGTACACCCCCTACACGCAAACGACACTTACGTAAGGAAATTGCTCCTCAAATTTTAAATCATGGAAGACTCGGGACTCATCCAACAAGGATGTTCCCCCAAAAAGAAAGGAGAAAATCCTCTTGCCTCTAAAAGAAGAGAGCAATAGGAATTGGGAGGAGGGGGCTAGTGTTAACCCTAGGCTTTTTTTAAAAGCCTCGTTCTCCCTCCACGATGCCCTCATGGCGTCCGGAGACCACCCCAGTATCGACAGACTTAGATGCTCCTCCTGATGCTGGAAAAACGGTGCTTTATTCCTCGCGATAAGTATTTCACAGAGTACAAATCCCGTGCGAAGTATCGGAAGCTTTAAATAGCTTCACGAATACCCCCCAGGGATACGACTCTAGCACTTACCTTATGAAAGATACTACCCGGGACTCACCCTCTTACGCCCCGATACCCCATGAAAAGGGCACATCGCGACCTCTCGGAAACTATCCAAAAGAACCTCCCCTCTCCAGATCCACCTATCGAGAGAAGGGCATCGGAACAGGGAGAATGATACACGTCACGGCCTTATCCCCCCAAACCGATAAGACCACAGAACGAATCGCTCAACACCATGGAGACACATGGAGCCTAGATCCCGAAGGTGGTGACTCTAGGAATCTATGTCAGCCTCATCGGAGACAATTGTCTCAATTAAAAACTATCGCCCCACTCCTATATACATTCATTGTCTTTCTCGCCATTGAGGTGCCATGTATCACGAGTCTATTGGTCGAACATAATTTGGTATAACACATTGAAACAAATTAATTTATATTGTTCCTTTTAATCCGATTAAAGAAAAGATTAACTTTTGTGAAACTAATTTTAATTTACATAATATACGTAGCAAGTTCAAGTGGTTTGGTAAAAATAATTTCTAATTTGGCAATATTGCAGATCACCACTTAGCTTTCGGCCATTTTGCACCTTGCTCCTAACTTTGAATTTTAGCACATTACCCCCGCTTTGTATTCCAACCCATGATGCCCCCCCCCCCCCCCTCCGATGCACCCAGAGTGTACAAAAAGCGAATATTCCAAGGAATATTTCGAAGAATATTCGCTTTTTGGTGGCTTTTTGCACACTCTGGGAGCATCGGGGGCTAACGTTGGTCGGATACAAAGCTGGAGGTAATGTGCTAAAATTCAAAGTTGGGGACAAAGTGCAAAATGGGCGGAAGCTAAGGGGGCAATCTGATATTTTCCCTTCTTATTTTAGGTAAAGTTGTCCGCCCCCGTACTCCTTCGAAACAACAAACACGATTTGTTCCTCCCGAAACGGTGTCATTTAAAGAAGAAGCTGAAAGCTCATCAACTCAACCTGTTAAATTTTGAGGTGTAAAACTCTGCAACTTCTACTTGTACTAATTTCTTCTCCCCTAAATTCATTTGCATTCTTTCTTGCAATTAATACATATTTCATGGATTAATTTATTTTTCTATAACATATTTTTAAGTATTGCAATTTGCTTGTAGTTAGACTTAAGTTCTAATTTTATTTAAACTTAATACATTAATTGTATTAATATAAGTTCTAATACCAGCCTTGTATATATCGTGATTAATCAATCTCATAATTTGATAAACATGCACTCTATGTATATTTCGTACAAAGCATTTTGAAGAGAAAAAAAAAGCTTCAACCACAAAATCTTTCTGAGTATTCGGTATGATCTTTCACACAAGGAGGAGCTCGTGTGGTTTCGAGGGCGCTCCGACGATTAATCCCTTCTCTTTCCTTGCTCTCTGCAAGTGAAAAAGGAAACAAAAACAGCTCATCAGTTAAATTGATCGGACTTACGTACAAGCAAAAACGCATGCACGCACGAACTAACCATCTCAGCCTCTGTGTTCTTCCAAGCCTTCTCCATCTCGTTGTAAACCAAATCTATCGTGGGACGGCCTGTACTCGAGCTAGCTACACAGAGTACTGCTATTTGCAATATCGACTCAAAATCTACACATATCACATTCCCTTTCATCCTCGGGTCCTGAAAATCTGATATTGGTCGTTTTCCCATGTTCACGTCCTTGGCCTGCAACGACATAAGGATCATGAAAATCAATATCCTCACAAAGCATGGGTTGTGATTGATGTGAAAAAAATAGTACCTTTGTCGTTAATTGGTCTCTGGCTTTGAGGTCGAGTTCTATCACTCTTTGACCGGATAGTATTTGCAGAGTAACGATGCCAAAACTGTATATATCACTTGCGCAAGTCAGTTTGGCGTTGCTCATGTATTCGGGGTCCATGTAACCTAAGGTTCCTCGAACATCTGTAAACACTTTGCTTTCCTCCATTCCCAACATTTTCGCCAGCCCGAAGTCAGAGAGCTTCGGTTCCATGTTGTGAGTCAGAAGAATGTTTGTCAACTGCAAAGAGAGAAACCAATAAACAAGTTAAAATTGAGCTAAGTGCTTTAGGCTGATTAGGCAGTAGATGAATCAAGATTAACTTTAGGCTCGTAGGATGGCATAGAAGAAAGTAAACGTGGTGAGTCGGAGCCTGGAACGTACTGCTTGACTTACCTTTATATCTCGGTGAACTATGCAGCCATCTGTGTGATGATGGAGGTACTTAAGAGCAAATGCACAGTCCCTTAGAATTTTGACCCTTAAATCCCACGTTAGCGCGGTATCTTTCCCTGTACATGCATAAATGATCATATAAGCCACTGTATATGTATATATCCTCTGTTCCAAAGCTTCCAAAAAGTAAATTATCATTAACATAATGCACAAACACTTACTCAAGAGTTGCTGTGCTAGATTTCCATTTGGACAGTATTCATACACTAAATATTGTTCCCCATCTGCAACACAGAAACCGAAAAGACCTACAAGGTTTGGGTGCCTGACTCTCGAGAGGCCCTCGATTTCCCTTGTGAAGGAATCTGAGGTGTTACTTTTGTATATATGCTTGATTGCAACTAGTTGTCCACTGGGTAGCATCCCCTTGTAAACTAGTCCTGCACTGCCTCTTCCAAGAAACTTCCTTTCAGAGCCATAATTAATTGCATTCTCGATTTCGACTTTTGAAAATCTGTAGAGGCTGGAGCATGTGGCAGAAATATCTTTGTACATAGGTTTCTTCTCTGGCTTTTGATTCCTTGTCACGTACTTTATCAACATAATAACTGCGCTTAGCCCAATCATCACCAGAAGCACTGCTATAATAGCTTCCGCCACGCTGTCTGATAATAATTATTCTGTAAGAGTTGTGTTTCTTTGAAATATTATGCTTTGCACATTGTGCAAAAGAAATTAACTTTCAACTTACTGTTGATTTTGATGTAGTTCACTGGTTCTGCAATGAATAAAGGAAGACTAGTCAGATAAAGATTTAAGGTCATGAAAACCATTACCGTAATCAGAAGTCTGGTTAAGCAAACATAGGCTGATAGGTATATGAGAATTCATCATGTGGCACACAATACTTGGTGCCAATATATGTGTAACTGAGCATTCAACTGGAGAATTTTCTTACCTGGGATGTCCAAAGCAGGCAAGCACCTATAGAAGTCATCAATCGCGAGCGTGTCATTCATTCTTCGAGCTACTACTGATATAATAAGTGCAACAAGACAAATAGCTTTCTCAGTACGATTCCTTTTAACGTTCAAGCGATTTAACAAATTATCAACTTCTTTTGTTATTGCAGATGTGCAAGCGCCACAGGCATCGTCAAACGAAGAAGAACTGAAATGAGAACACTGATCAACGACAACTTGATCAAAACTTGTCAACTGAAGTATCGAGCATTTGCTGCTTCCATAATAAAATTTCTCAAATCCGCAGGCCTGAGCGGATACATTCGGTTGCAAGCTAAAGGATGCACTGCAAACGGCCCACTGTTCTTGGGACATGAAGACGTTGTGTGATAGATCAGTATATGCCTGAAGTGCTAATGCGTGAGAAAAAACGACAAGAGCATTTTGGCAGCAACTTGTCTTAGGATAGCTATTCCAGTCCTTGAGGTTTTCGTGGACGCTATTACATCCACCTATCGGCTTGTAAGGTAATGCTGTGAAATTTAACCAGCAAGCTGCAAGTGCATTTGATATTCATCAAGAATATTCTTGCTAATCGTTGACTGTAAAGTTTTGATGAAGAGAGAGGTAGAGTTACAAACCTGGATCTTGTGCTGATACCAATGGAAATATTTTGCTAGAGAAGAGAACTATCAACAGAGAATGAAGCTTGAGATTGAAGTAGAATTCTTTCATGTTTATGATGTAATGATTTGATTATGTCATAATATTTTAGATGTATTTTCTCAAACTAGAAAAACCCAAAAGTTTTTCTTGTGAAGTGGCAAAGTGTGACGTTATTTATAGCTGAGTTTTTGCTCATAGGAATTGAAGGAAGAATTTTGGATATTCTTATCTATCATTTTCTTGCTTAGCTATGCGCTGAACATGCAGAACCTTGTATATAACGTTGTATTTGTCATGCAGTTGTCCCATGTGCCATAGTTGTCAAAATAGAAGTCGCATAGTTGGCAAAATAGACGTTGGAAGGGCTTGAAACAATATTTTACTCCATTTAAAACAAAATTGATATATATCAAAAGTGAACTCCACTTATATTTTCTTTTATTATTATGCCAATCAGCAGCCAATGTCACTAAAGCGGGGTGCACGGGCTTCCATTAGGATAATGTACTGAATAGCTTAGCGAACAGGGGACGGTAATTACGAAGAAAAACTCATCTTATATTACTTTATCTACAATGTCTATTACGGCTGATCAAATTCCACCTAATATCCCTTTTGATATTTCATCTGTTAAAGAAGACGTGTTTAATTAATTTCATCTGTCCAAGAGACATATATAGTAGATTAGCTTATAGTTGTCAAATATAAATTGTTCAAATAATTTCAATTAGGATAAATCTCGTTAAGCTCCATAATGTATAGTGTGTTTCTCACCTTGCCTCCTAACGTTATCAGAAAAGCTACCGGAACTCATGTTCTGTGTTAGCATATTGAGCAACAAAAGTATAATGGAAAATGATTGCATTGATAGAAAAGTAAGTGTCTTGCATTACAATGAAAGCACAACCATATATATAGCCCGCTAAGGAATCTTAACATTAAATGATAAATGAATCAAAAGTACATCAAAAAGCAATCAGTAAGAAACTGATCCTAACTAAATCTGTTTGTAGTACAGAATGTTCCAAAAGTTCTCTTGCTTGCCAAGTATCTTCTTTTCCCTCATTTTCTTCTTTTTCTTCTTGTACAACCACTGCATGTGTTTGATACTCCCCCTCAAGATGGGATTGCATGTCATAAACTCCCATCTTGACAAGTAAGTTCCTGAATTGCTTCACTCCAATCCCTTTTGTGAAGATGTCTGCCAACTGATTTGCAGTGCTGGCATGTATCAATTTGAACAAACCTTGTTGCATTCTTTCCCTAACAACATGACAGTCTATTTCTATGTAGCCATGTATTCTGTCTCTGCTGAAGATCTAGATACAGTTTGTTGCTTTTTGGATTTCCAAGAAATCAAAGCATTACCAAGGAATATGCAAAATCCTGTGAAAGATCTCCTTGTATCCACACATGATGCCCAATCAGCATCACAGTAGCCCTTCATATTCATAGTGTTCTTGCTAGGAAATAGAAGACCCTGTCCTGATGCTGATCTGAGATACCTCACAACTTTAGAGCAGCATCCATATGAGATTTGAGAGGATTAGCTATGAGCTGGCTTAAAGTTTGAACATTGTAAGCAATATCTGGTCTAGTAACAACTAGATATAATAATATTCCTATGAGTCTCTTGTACTCAGTAGGATTACTTAGAGTATCCTCTCCTTCACTTTGTAGTTTAAGATTCTGATCAATGGGGAAATTAACTGATCTTCCTCCCAACAAGCCACAGTCTTTTATAATTTCAAGAGTTTATTGTCTCTGATTCAAAGATATACCAGACTTGTTCCTTGCTACTTCTATTCCCAGAAAGTACTTAAGTGGTCCAAGATCCTTAAGTTTGAAAGTTTTATTCAAGTAGGCCTTCGGCTCATCAAGTTATGCATGATCATTTTCTCCAATGATGATATCATCAACATAAATGAGTATGATGGTGATAGAGGTAGGACCGGTGGATTTTATAAACACTGAATGATGTGCTGAAGATTGTTTATATCATATACTTGTGGATCCACTGTCTAGAAGCTTTCCTCAGTCCATAGAGATTTGTGAAGTTTACACACTTGCTCCCCCTCAGTAGCAAGTCCAGGAGGAGGTGTCATGTAGACCTCTTCCCCTAAATCACCATAGAGGAAGGCATTATTTACATCAAACTGAAATAAAAGCCAATCATGAGCTGCTGCAGAAGCTAAGAGACTCCTAATTGTGGTGATTTTTGCTACTGGAGAGAAAGTCTCAAAGAAATCATACCCTTCAAGTTGACTATAGCTCTTTGCCACTAATCTGGCTTTGTAGCGTTCTACCTCTCATGTGGATGTAAATTTTACTTTGTAAACCCATCTACAACCAATAGCTTAATAGCTGACTTACCAGGAGGCAAAATTGTGAGGGACCAACTACCATTCTCATGAAGAGCAGTTAACTTAGCATACATTGCATCTCTCCATAAAGAATTTGAATTAGCTTCATTAAAGCATTTAGGTTCATGGTGTGAAGCAACAGATAAAGCATAATGCAAGTGATGAGGAAAGAATCTATGAAAAGACAAATTAATATTCAAGTAAGGAGAGGTACCTTGTATAGAGGACATTGCAATAGGAGAAAGTGGAGTAGCAGTAACTGCAGCAAGCCTGTATTGGTAGTCTTGTAAGTAAACAGGTGGTCTCCTAATCCTAGAAGAGTGTCTAACAATGTCATGAGTAATAACATTTTCAGTGTTTAGAGGATCTGGAACAGAAACAACAGGGGATTGAGTAACAACAGGAGATAGAGTAACAAGATGAGATGAATGTTAGAATGCAAAGAGGAAGTATGGAGTAGTGTGTGTGGAAAAGTAGGAGTTGGTGTAGTAGAAATAGGATGTTCATAGAGCATAGAAGTGGCAGGAGGGAAATGAGATTGGGGAATGGAGGTAGAAGCAGGAGAAACAATAGACTTGAAAGGAAATATAGTTTTATGGAACACTACATGCCTTGAGAAAAAAACTCTTTTAGAGGATAAGTCATATAGCTTGTAACCTTTAATATGAGGAGGATAACCAATGAACACACATTGTGTTGCTCTTGGAGAAAATTTGTGAGTGAGGTAGAATAGAGGCAAAGGAATGTCATCCAAATACCTTGAGGTGACTGTATTGTGGTGTTTTGGAAAATAGAAGCTCAAAAGGAGTTTTGTTCTTCAGTAGGGGAGTTGGAGTTCTGTTTATCAAGTATGCTGCTGTAAGCACACATTCTCCCCATAATTGTAGAGGTAAAAATGCTTGGAATCTCAATGACCTTGCTACATTAAGAATGTGTTGATGTTTTCTTTCCACAACAGAGTTTTGTTGTGGAGTGTAAGTGCAGCTTTGTTGGTGTATGACTCCTTTTGAGGCAAAGAAATTATGCATATTGAATTCAAGACCTTGATCAGATTTAACGCTATTTATAGCGAGTTTGAATTGTGTTTGACCATATTCAAAGAACTGACATATGATGTTTCTAGTGTCACTTTTAGCTTTCATCAGACATGTCCAAGTGAACCTATTGTGATCATCCACTATAGTTAGGAAATATTTGCATCCATTGAGTGAAGGAACACTGAAAGGTCCCCAAATATCCATATGCACAAGATCAAATATATTAGAAGATATATAAGGATTATTTGGAAAAGAAAGCCTGTGTTGTTTGGATAAGGGACATACATCACATGTAATGGAATCAAACTTACAAAGGAAAAATCTCATTAGATGAAATTATCAATGATAATCTTGATACAAAAGGGTGTTTCATTCTTACATGCCGAAGCAGAAGTAGAAGAAAAAGAAACAGAATGACTATTTTGAACAGAACTTCTAGAATTAGGAGACGTGCTCTTCAAGACTAGGTGATACATGCCGACATGTAGCTTAGCTATCCCAATCGTCTCACATCTATGAATGTCCTGTATCAAACACAAATCACCCTACATTACAAGACAACAATGAAAATCCTTAATGAGCTTACTCACAGACAACAAGTTGAATTGAAAAGCTGGCACATATAGTGTATTTTTTAGAATGATCTTGTCAGTTAGAATAACAGTACCAATAGCATTTGATGGAGTAGTTTTACCATCATGGAGTTTAACTACAGTGTCAAGCAATGGTTGTTGATGAGTGAAGAGAGAAGGAGTACACACTATGTGATTAGTGGCTCCTGAATCTAAGATTCAGGAGTTAGAAGAGTAAAGAAAGAGAACAATTGAGAACTTGATGTATACCTGTGTGAGAAGTTTGTGGGGGTAGTTTTAACCTGGTTTGAAGTGGAGGTGGAGTTTTGGAAGAGATTAAAAAGTTGCTAAAACTTTTCTTGTGTGATAGGTGACTGTGGTCCATGAGCATTTGAGCCCTGAGTGGTTTGATTAACAGCTGGTGTGTTTTCTCTATGTGTTTGAGGTTCTGGCATGAACCTTGCAAGTTTGTGTCCAGGTGGATAGCCATACACTTCAAAACAAGTGTCAATAGTGTGGTTAGCCTTACCACACTTACTGCATGGAGGTCTTTGTTTGTAGTTGTTGTTGTTGTTGTTGTTGTTGTTGTTGTTGTTGTTGTTGTTGTAGTCTTTGTTCCAAGGTTTAGATGGTGGTTTCTGAGTGTAGTTCACCATGGCACCATGTTGAGCTCCTTGTGAAGTGGTTTCCACTTGCATAGCTGCAGATCTAGAGCCAACATAGAGTTCAAAGTTGGCTTCCTCTTGAAGAACCACTTCAAAAATATCATCAAATGGTGGTAAAGGATCCCCTAACAGGATCTAGACCCATTAAGAATACCATAATGCGCCTTCTTTCATTTTTAGCATACAAAGCCTGCAACACACCACAAGATCTATTGTTACATGTGAAATGAGCTTCATAAGTGTTTAACGCATCCCATACAACTTTCAATATGGCAAAATAAGCACTTAATGGACCACCATCTTGCTTGATATTTGTTAATTGTTTTTCAAGCACATATACTCTAGTAGTACTACTTCTAGAGAACTGTTTCTTTAGACCATTCCACGGTTTATATGCAGAATCAGAGAACAAAGGGTAGTCTTGTATCTCTAAAGACAAACTGTTTGTAATCCATGATATGACCATGGAGTTACAACACAACCATTGAGTATAGCTTGGATTTGTTGGTGGTGGTTCAGTAATGGAACCATCAACAAATCCAAGTTTGTTTTTAGCAAGTAGAGCCAAATGCATAGTTCTGCTCCATCTGTAGTAGTTCTGACTAGTGAGAGGTTTATTGGCCAAATGTTGTCATGGATTTTCTCCATGATGTAAGTACATAGGATGTGCAGGATCATCAATATAGTTACTAACTCTTGGCAATGGTGGCCATTGAGATGCAGTGGTATTGTTGCACTGAGATCCTATTTGTGATGTGGGTGTTTGTTGTGAGTGTGGTGGAGTATCCATGGTAAAAAGTGTGTAGTGCACGAGGAAGAGACAGTACGGATCAAGGAGATGGTGAGATCAAAACTCACGGCTCTGATACCATATCAGAAAAGCTACCAGAACTCATCTTCTGTGTTAGCATATTAAGCAAAAAACGTATAATGGAAAATGATATTATTGATAGAAAAGTAAGTGTATTGCATTACAATGAAAGCACAACCATATATATAGCCTGCTAAGGAATCTTAACATTAAATGACAAAGAAATCAAAAGTACATCAAAAAGCAACCAATAAGAAACTTATCCTAACTACCAATGGGATCTGTTTGTAGTACAGAATATTCCAAAAGTTCTCTTGCTTGCCAAGTATCTTCTTTTCCCTCTTTTTCTTCTTGTCCAACCACTGCATGTGTTTGATAAATTGGCATTGTACTCCCAAGGTATTGATAATACCCCTTGACCGTTGTCCACTGTTTATTTTCGACACGTGGTCACATTTTTGTTCGTCAGATGTAGTTAGCGGGGTGCTCAGCAAAAGTTAGGGGGCACATTGCTAATTTTAAAACGTTATGGGGCAAAGTAAAAAATACACTTTACGTTAGGGGACTTAACGAGATTTACCCTTTCAGTTAATAATATATCTTTTTCTCATATGAGAGGCTTCACGTTGTCATCCTTATTTCAGCTCTCATGCGCAACAAATATGAAGCAACTTGCATGTCAGCTGAGTCATACGAATTAAGTTATCCTTATTGACCAAGGGTGGCTATAATGACAATCTCCACTCAAAGATTTTACTAGTGATTAGTTAGATAATTACATTATTCTTTTATAATCTATATTGATTAGGCTTTTGTTATGCCACATAAAAAAGAACACTGAATAAACTTATCAGTATTAACGCTCATCACTTTGAAATCAACTAAGTCGTTAGTATAAATCTTCTGCATATCTACAAAACCTTCTTCGACTTTCTTAGGAGAAAAGTAACATTGAACACGAGTATTTTGTCTTTGAATAAAAAAAGTTTATTCCTTAATCGATGCAACGCGCTCAATATTGACGAACACAAGTTAGAAAAGAAGAACACCAACATCTCGTCAATATACAAGAAGAAGAACAATAACAAGGTAACAACGTCATATGCGCCAGATCTCTCGCAGCATGCACAATGATCTACGCTACTCTGTTGTGTCCAAGACTCATGATTAATTACATATCTTTCCACCAATACCTTGGCGCCCAATGTTAGACCATACAAGGAATTAGTCAACCATCAAGTTAAGTTCTCTTTCCATTTTTTTTATATTCTTGCACTTGGAGCATATTGATATTTTTTTTCAACAAACCTCGTCGTACATTTTATTCTTCTAAATATAAATCAAATATAGCACTATTGTGAGAATCCTCGAACAGATGTTAGTCAGACCATAAGAAAAAATGTTATATTGAAATCAATATCTTCTTCTTTTATGGCATATTCTTTCCATACCAATCTTGTATGTTACCTCTACATTTTGTTATCACTATTTCGTTTGCTCGTATACACCCATTTATTGTCAATGATTTTCTTTGTTTACGGTAGAGACACAATCTCATGTTCTATTTTTATGAAGAGCTTCATTTTTTTCCTAATTGGTGTGATCTATTAATCTGCATCTAAACTATTTATTGAATCCTAAAGAGTTGATTCCTCTCCGCCCTCGGTAGAAAGACAATATGCAACATTGTTCTCCATTATGTAGCAAGAGTTACCATTGAATGTCTCCTTATCCATGTTGGACTTGAGACTTCTAACTTTGTTGTCCACTCTCAGGTACGCGATTTGATTCCAAAAAACAACATGCAAAATGTCATTCTCAACCACTACTACCGTAGTTTCTCAATTATCCTCTGAACGACTACATCTACTTTCTTATTTCTTACGAAGATAACATCGATCCCTTGTTATGCCAACCTTAAGGGTAGTAACATCCAACAGTCGGTAGTCTTTCACTCAAACATATACCTATTAACATAATTGAAATTTGGATTTGACTTTTTATTCATGTGAGAATTGTAAAAAACATAAGCAAATATCAAGAGAACCAATCCAAGTCTTGTAGATATTTGCCCAAAAGAAGTCTCTATAGTATAGCCCCACAAGGCACCAACGTTGCAAGGCTAATAATCACAAGGCTCCTTATCCAACCTCACCTCTTTTCAACTCCACACGTCACCCATTCCAAAAACTTAACATAATCAAACCCCCTCTCTTTCTTTTAATACTTTCTTTTTCAAAAATGCTGCAACAAACCACCCTTCTCGCAACAAAACTCCAAGGTTTGTGTATACCTCTGTACTTTACACTTCTCTTACACATATTTGTTTCACTTAACTGGGCATATACTTTTAACAACACATCATTGGCCAATATTTTGTATGTTTGATAAAGCTTATTTGTTTGCAAGATATAGTTTTTATTAGCTGTCATAGCAGAATGGTTTTTCCTGTGAACCCTTTTGGCTCATTTGATGAACTTCAGAAATTCTGAATAAAGAATCAAACTTTATTCTCATTTGTGGATTTTAAGGTAATCTAATCCTTGTTGACAGCATATAGTTAAAGCCCAATTGACATTTTCATTCCAGAAAGGAAAATGTTGGGGTTTTTGTTGTAGGCTCTGCCCCGAGGATTTTAACAAGTTGAGAATAATGTGTGGTATTACATCTTCTTATTGGGCATTTTTGAAGTTAAGTAAAGCTCCCCTGCTGTTTGAACTGTGAAACCATACTTTACGTTTGATTGAATGCCTTGAATGATGCATCCCGGTGAGACATCTTGGACGTTACCATTGATATCTTCATGGCTAAAACTCTCTTGCTTGAGATAATTGACCGGGCTGGGAACGTGTAACATGGTTTTATTTGAGAAGTCTTATCATTATCCTTCGCTTTACTGAGAATTGGTTGTTCATGCTAAAGTGATTAATGGGATAGGTGGTGGCTTTTTGTTGCTACTTAGGAAAAAAACTTTTTATTCGGCTAACGAAAGAGAGTTGGACAAGTACAAAAACGTTTCCAGTTGTTTGCCTTCATTGTCTATTATCCCGATGCTCTTAAGAATTTGTATAATAAGTCTTGTTTTGGGAAGTTAATGACCTCACTAGAATCTAACAGAGGGTGGAACGCTGTCGGCTTCTGAAATTAACTTTATCCGCGGCCGTAGGCTTTAACATTGGTAGTTTTTGGATTGTCGTCTTCTCCAGGCTTTATTGGGAGCCATATGCTCAACCATGTTGCTTGATGCCTGTAGTGGTTAGTAAGTTACTGCATTTAGGGAAAGATCTAAAGATGAAACCCGTAAGTCGTAAGTACTTCTTAGAGGTGGAAATTCATTATCTGGTATGATTTGGTTTTATTTAGTTTTGTACTGATTGTTGTTTAATTTAAATCTAGTTCTCATATTCTAAAAAAGACCAAGGCTTTACTATGATATGCAGGTGCACAGACAGTGCCAATAATTAAACTTATAATCAAGCATTGTACTCTTATGGGCGTCTTAACAAATTAGAACCTTATCTAATTGAATTTACTTCCATTCAGGTTGCAATTGGTCTTCATCCAAGTGAAACATGACGTTTCCTATATATTCAGGAGTGCTTTGTAATGGTGAAAGTATTCTCCTCCCGACTAAATGTAGACTTCTTTGTAGTGAAAATCAATTTTGGACCAGGGCTGATCTTAATGGCAGTCTAGTGGCAAGGTTGTATTTCAGTAAATGGAACAGGCAATGCTCGAAATTGCTAAAATCTAATCAATTCTGTAAAGGATTAGGGTCAAGATTTTCAAGTCTCTGTTCAGTAGGAAGGAATAATACTTATTCCCCCCGTGATACTGACAATATTTTAACAGAGGTGAATTTAGTTTGAGAAACTTGTTTTTTTGTTCTTTTACTACAGCCACTAGTTTGTAAAATTCCTCTTTGTTTGTCATGCGTTTTAGGCCAAAAAGAATGTGGATCATGAAAAGATGTCGATGCTAGTTTATTGGTCGCAATGGGGCTATGCCAAGAGTGCAGCAGTCTTACTAACATTAGCTTTATTGTTCATACCAAAAGCTGATGCCGTGGATGCTCTGAAAACTTGCAGTTGCTTATTAAAGGAATGCAGGTATTTGTCAGTGTACTGCTTTCTCTAATGTAATTGCAGCCGTGAAAGTTGAAGTTTGTATCTCTGATCCTGATGTGACATACTTGTTTTTGTTTGCCTTTTCATTTTCGTGACAAGTTTACAGTCATGACTTGTTCTTAAACTGTTGTTTAATTCTCTGATATGGACTTCTTTTTCTGTCCTTTTATTATGGATATAGTACACTTCAGTAGATTCAACCTAACCGCGCCATCAAGATAGCTTGTCTTTCTATATTCCTTTTTTAGTATATGGTTTCTATAAGCAAGATACATTCTAAATGCAGCTCTTGTGCACCCTTCCAAATGTATTAGAGATTTAAACAAGTAGCTTCTGAAACATAGTTGCTCAACAACAACTTTGATTTTTTTGTTAAAATTAGTGTGTGACACATTTTTTTATCCAAGGGTGGCTATAAGATTCAAATTCAGGACCTTTTGAATGACTTCATCATATGAAAGACTAAGCCGGTACATATTGTGACGTTAAATTTTGTAGGTTTTAACAGAAACTTGAAAAACCTTAGACTATAAATGATGAAACTTGTTTTTACCTTACATCTTCCCTAACTGAATCCAAGTTACTAACCCATTGCAACACGTCAGATGCAGCGATGCCTTAACATGTGTTTTCATTTCCATATGCCTTTGACACCTTTATCTAAGAGGATGATACGCCTTAACAAGGCATGTTGTTACTGCTCCTGCCTCGTTATTGCATCTTATCAGATATTATGATGTTTGTATAGGGTGGAGCTAGCCAAATGCATTGCTAATCCTTCATGTGCTGCTAATGTTGCATGTCTTCAAACCTGTAACAATAGACCAGATGAGACTGAATGCCAGGTAACTCCCATATATTGCAAGCCATTGTCGTGTTCATTTTCCAATCAGGTTGTTGTTAGTAGTATCTCATGTCCCTTTTGTGTCACAGATAAAGTGTGGAGATTTGTTTGCAAACAGTGTCGTTGATGAATTCAATGACTGTGCGGTCTCACGCAAAAAGTGTGTACCCCGCAAATCCGATGTTGGTGAATTTCCTGCACCAGATCCTGCAGTTCTTGTCCAAAACTTCAATATAAATGATTTTAGTGGGAAATGGTATATAACCAGTGGTTTAAATCCCACGTTCGACACCTTTGATTGCCAATTGCATGAGTTCCATACAGAATCCAACAAACTCGTTGGAAATATATCATGGAGAATAAAGACACCCGATACTGGGTTTTTTACTCGGTCAGCTGTTCAAAAGTTTGTGCAAGATCCAAAATATCCAGGGATATTTTACAACCATGACAATGAGTTTCTTCACTACCAAGATGACTGGTAAGTTTGTTTCACATTTTACAACCATGACAATGAGTTTCTACATTACAATAAGTATAAATACCAAAAGCTTTCTCACTTGAATGAATGTAAATTATGAGTAGGGTACCTTTAATTATTCATTTTAGTGTTTGTTTATACTTTATTGGATTATTTGCTGATACAAATTTATTTGTGTGTTTCTCAATTAGATATTAAGTAGCTGCTCCATTTACTTGTGTTTTAACAATAATTTTTGAAGACTAAGTTCAATATGCAAATGGGAGATGTTATGGAAAAATAATCTAATTTTGCATGGACTGATTATTAGAGGCAATTACTAACATTTTATTGTGTTCAGAATCAGGTAATCCGTATCTTGTAGAAAGCACTAAAACACTAAGTAACATCTATGTGGACCATGGTTCTAATCCAATCAAAGAGTAAACACCATTTGTGATTAAGATGGTATCTTAACTTCGTTTCATGAGTTTGATTGTTTGTACGAGAAAAACTAACTCTCATCATATGTTTTCAGTTTGATTCTTGACATTCTAGTGTTACAAGGTTTTCATGAATGGTTGTTTGAACATTCATAATAATTCAGTGATGTACCTTGCATCAAGTTTCTCTTTTAACTATAATGTTAATTCATTACTCCACTTTTTCCCTCCTATTTGCAACTTTATCCTCGTCACAATTGTTAGTACGATACAACTTAAGCAGTGTGCTGGTGTTGCTTTTTATTGGCATCTCTATGGAACTGTCATCTGCATTTTGCTACGTTACAAATAAATTGTCCTTCAAATGAATCTGAACAGGTATATTCTTTCGTCAAATATCAAGAACCAACCCGATGATTATATATTCGTTTACTACCGAGGCAGAAACGATGCATGGGATGGATATGGCGGCGCTGTGGTGTACACCAGAAGTGCAGTTTTACCAGAAAGCATTGTACCTGAGCTACAAAAGGCTGCTAAAAACGTTGGACGGGATTTCAACACGTTCATCAGAACCGACAATACGTGCGGACCTGAGCCACCCCTCGTGGAGAGAATCGAAAAAACAGTGGAGGAAGGCGAGGAGATAATCGTGAAAGAAGTGGAAGAAATAGAACAAGATTTGGAAAAAGTGAAGAACACTGAACTATCCTTGTTAGGGAAATTGGCAGAGGGATTCAATGAGCTTATGAAAGACAAGGATTATTTCTTGGAGGAGTTGAGTAAAGAAGAGATGGATGTTTTGAGTGAACTTAAAATGGAAGCTGCTGAGGTAGAAAAATTATTTGGACAAGCATTGCCCTTGAGAAAATTAAGGTGATTTGTAATAGATTATTTGTCATTTGGTCAAGTTAAAGGTATAGTAAATATAGTAATGTGCTTTTCTTTTTTTCTAATTCAATTTTTGGTATAAGCCTTGTAGCATATTATTCTTTAGGGACCATTGTGTGTGTTTCTCTAGTGATGAGTTTTATTGAAATAACCCTCTTAATTTTGGAAAATAGCTGGGGACTTCTTTTGTGTTTTGACACATTAAATCGAATTATAGTTTAAGAACACATGACCTTTTTGCCTTCTAGGGTGGCCTAACTGGTTAAAAAATGAGACTTTCTCTCATTGGTCTCAAGTTCAATTCGCACATGGAGCAACTTGATGTTGTGTCTTCTAAGTCTGTGTCTGTCATGATTAGTCTAGTGTGGTTTGTTCTGTTGAACGAGATTTGTAAGCTATTGAGTTACCCACAAGTTTACCAAGTGCACACTGAAAGATAGCTGCTACAAGTTTCCACTTAATGAAAAAAAATGACATTTTTGCCCAGGCATGTTGAAGTAATCAACAACATATGAAGAAAGGGATTTTCATCAAAGAAAAAAATGGAAAGGATATTTCTTATTTAATCTTTTTCTTTTTAACATGAAAATTTTGGACAGATAAACAATGTAATGATTCCAATTTTTTTTTGATGATATTACTGATTCTCACTGAAGTCAATGGTATTACTGTGTCATTTGTCCATGACCTGACAAAGGATCGGACAAAGTCTTTGTCCGCATTGTGCAGCAGAAATCAAGGGCGAAAGATTTTCTTTATTGGCATGGGCAACAATTCAACTTTCCTCATTGACAAGAACCAAAAAGAGTTTTATTACCCCTTTTAACTTTTATTGTACCCCCCAAAAAGCTGACTTGACTCTACTACCACTAGCCTTTTGCCATCCTTCTCACATCTTTATGACTTTATAAAGGGGTTAATCTCATACTTTTTCATTTAATGACAAATCTAGCAGAAGAAGATTCAAAATGTATCCAAAATAAACAATTAAATTTGGTCTCAAAAGGTACTTACGCATTGTTATCTAGAAACTAGAATGGGATATACTTTTAGTGGTTTCAGAGAGAATAGTCCAACATCACCTCTATATGTCTTAATTGTCGAGACATCTTTAAAGTTCTAAAAGAATATCAACAAAAAAGAAGCTCATGTATAGTAATTTTTTGTTCAAACTTGAAGGTAACTTCATAATTATTCAAACCATCCACGAGAGTCTGGTAATGTTTTTCCGAACTTTAAAATGCAATTTTGTAACAATTCAAAATGTACTCAACGTTTTTGTGGTAGGACTAAATTTTAGAAATTGAAAGTGCGACAAACCAAACTCTGTACGCGTCCTTTTCAGTCGACACGCTTCACACAAATCCAAAACACTTCCTGTCCTTTTTCTCTCTCTCACATCGTGTTTTTTCTGTCTCTTTCTCTCACATCCAAAAAGAATTGTGGCCACTTGTACCACCAATGTGCGCACCGCCCTATCAAAGCGGAGAAGCCGCGTGTTCCAATTTTAGTCGGTTGACCGGTTATATTATGGTTCATACTTTTAATTTCAATTCTTCTCACCTGTTTAAATCGACCCTCTAAATGCACCTTTACTTTACACGTAGAGTACATATAAAATATGCACCCACATTTTTTCTCATACATATATCAAATCCATATGGTAGAACTTTTAAACCATGCAAATAGCAGGTATAATAATATAACTAGGTCTAAAACTTAATTATAATAATAATAATAATATCGCTAATGGGAACAAATCTTTCAAAACTCGTAATATACTTACTGAAATTACACGCATCTTTAGTTAAATGTGTACCTCATTTCTTATTTACTGCGTTAGTTAACATTAAATAGTCAATGAGTAGGACTCAAGTTGTCACGAATCTCAAGAATTTCGAGTGTGGAAGTTTGACTTTTTTCCCAACCTTTTCCGGTAAAGTCTCCTTTTTCCAACTTCCCTCTCTAACTACTAAATCTCTCTCTCTCTCTCTCTCTCTCTTGTCAGACTCCAACCAACTCCATCACTCACCACCTTATTATTAAATCCACATACACAACAATAAGATATTAAGATCCCATCATTACCCAATAAGCATTATTTTCCACCATTTCTTCTTCATCTTTTTTGTTACCTTAATTCCAAATCTCCTAATGGCTACTACAGTAAGTTTAAGTTACTTTTTAGCCTCACAACTCACAAGATCTTTTTATTGCTTTAAAGGGTGTTAAGAGATGTTGGCTTTTTTCTATTTGTTTTTGTTAATGGTGAATAATATTACTAATGATGCAGGATTATAATGGGAGGAAGAGTGGTCAAATACCAGCATTTGGTGACTGGGAAAATGCTGATGATATGCCTATTACTCAGTACTTTGAGTGTGCAAGGCAGGCAGGGTTGGTTAGATGCAGTTGCTCTGGTGAATGTTGTGCATCATATGTTACTACTACTGCTAGTAATTATACTAATAATGCTACTTCATGGGGTGAACTTTATGCTGCTGAAAAGCGCAAGGTTTGATTTTTATATTTTTAATCATTTGAGATTTTTTAGAATCATGAGATCTTAAATTTGCATAATCAAATTTGCATTGGTTTTGTCCTGTTTCTGCCCTTATGCTTTAGTAGTCATTTAGTTTGTTGCATATGTACAAAGGCCAATGTTTTCTTGTAAATGAAATTTGGCTACTACATATGTCAAAACACAACATTCTTTTTTTTTTTTTGTTGTTGAAAACACAACATTCTTATTATTATTACTTGACACTTGAAAAGAATCCATATTTTCATACTACCATGTTTTAATCATGTTGATACAAGAAACTGATAATGCATCAGTTTAGTGTACTCCATTTTGAAGTCATGTGTGTTTATTATAATAGTTGCTATCTCGTTCTTGTTATATATGGTTTTAATGATTGGAAATATATAACGTTTTGGCAGGCAAGGGAAGTGAACAAGGGCCGCCGACATTCAAATGAGCAGAGGAAGCAGCAAGTAAAGGTACGCGATTTGGTCGATCAGCCAAGAACTCGGCCATCGTCTCAGAATCAGTATACGAAGAAGTACGATAATAATAAGCCTGCAAAGATCATGACCCCTCAGCAATCGAGAATTACCGTGAAACCAGTTGATGAGGATCTTTATAAGATCCCTTCTGAGCTTCTTGAGAATTCCAAGCGTGTAAGTTACTTTCAAACCTTTTATGTTTTTGTAAGACTTTGGAACATAATGTTGTAGTAATGATATTGTTAAATAGAATTTACCCAAAATTAAGACTACAGAAGAAACAGAAACTGAACAATTCATGCACGAATACTTGAATAAAACAGCGTGGACTTCTTCTCCGATTGCCAAGAAATAAAGGAGAAAAACAGAATTGCGGTAAGAGGAATGGTTTTTGGATGTTAGAACTTGGCAATGTTTATGTCACAGTACAAGCAATGCTTTTAGGGCTAATTATCTACAATTTTGAGGTTGATAGTTTTATTCTCGAGCAATCTACGAGTTCTTGCGACCTTTTTATCCATACCATAAGACAGTTCATCGCATACTAGCATTTTACTTTCTGCAATCTATTGACACTACATCAGTGATGTTAACCCCTGATCAATATTTTTCTTGTTTGCATTGCAGAAGAAAATGTTGGGATTCTTTACGAGGTGCATGGTTCCCCCTTGTGCTGCATGAAACAAAACATGGGATGTTTGATATCCCAGACTAACTATATGTGATGCATCTTCTCTGAAAGGGCGTCGTTTCAACTCAAAATCAGCAAAGCTTTGAGCTGCATAGATGGCCAAAGACAACATTTATAGTTTTATGATGTAATGAAATTAGTAGTTGAACTTACAATATATAAGAGAAATGTAAAATCATCTTTTGTGTACCTCCCAATTTGACAATACATTGTTTTTTTCCCCAAATATTTATATAGCCACCCGCTGTGTCAAGTTTCAACTGATCTTCAGCAAAGTGGATGTCGAATTTTATCCATTTTCGAGAAATCTGGAGCATCTTAGGTATACCAAGTTCAGTTATCGGTCACGCTGCGAATTGGCAGTGACATCTGCATGCTAAATTTCAAACAAGTAACTGTATTGGTATTGGGCATATCAATTGATTTTCACATTCTCGTTACTTCATAAACCCAAATTCTGTGTGATAGTTCTTCATAACAGAAACAATTATATGCTATATTTTCATGTTGCAAGGAGCACCATAGCTGATATTTTTTAGATATCCATAGGATAAAAAATGATTGAAAAAAAGCCATAACAAAACAGGGTGTCAGCCCTAAACAAAACTATCAACAACCTAAATAAAAGCACACAGTAACGAGAACTTTTTACAGCTATCGATATCCATCATAACAAAATGGAAATCCAAACATCACAGACATTAGAAAAACGGAGTGAAATCCAACCCGCCCTGCGGCAGAAACCTAATATCTCCAGACTTCAGGCCTCTTGAACTTATAGTTATGAACAAATGTGCTAAACATAGATGATGCATCACAGAACCAGGAGAAGTGTTTATAGATTACATCGATGAACAACTAATATAGCAGAGGAAAGAGTAAAGAAAAAGAAACTGTACAGCTGTTACCAAAACGACAGGGAAAACATATAAAGGAAAAACCAAATTGGTATAATATTTCTTATAAGATAGATTGCATTGAAGTAAAACTGAGAATAGAACCCGTTCTACATTCTATCCAGCCAAGCCAATGAGTAGAACTAGACCTCACACTTCTATTGTAACTATCCACTTACATCTTTATGTAAATGGACATTTTTCAACTAGAATACAATGGAGAGGAACTAAATGATCCCCTTCAATGAATCACAAGAAAATCATAAATCAGCGAAAACATGATAAGTACTTGAATGATCAGCAATCAGTTTCAATGCAGCAACTGCGGCAGCAACAGACAAGCAACCAAAGAATACGACATTAAGCCAATGCCAGGTCTTCTGAAGAGTGTTAAGCTCGCTTTTCTTAGCCACAAGATACATGTGGTTTGCAAGAATAAATGTAAGAGGAAATGTGCTGACTGCCCCGGTAAGGCTCATGAAGTCTCCCAAAAATGGCAGCAAGGCTGACACAAAGGTGATCAGAGCAAGGTAACCGCCTCTGACCAGACTTCTGAAACCCAAGTTGCGTAAAGCTAGCGCATTTCCTTTGATGCTGTACTTCGTATCTAAATATTCGTACATTGGGCTTGCAAATATCTGAAAGGAAAAAATGGGTCATTTTGAAAGTTAGATTGGTCATGGAAGAATCAAGTATAAAGGGAATAAAGCAACCCAATCAACAGCATAATGCTAAGTTGACAAACTCAATAAGACTTTTTAAAAGTTTTTGCAAGTATTAACTGCTTTATGCTGATGGGATTATAACAGAACCACATTCTTTTGCAAGTGAATAAATATGGATTGACAAGAAAATTTTCACATCACGTCATTATTGACAAAAGCACCAAGGTTAATGCTGAAAATTTGAGAATGTACGAATGAAGATATAAATTTACTGAATGGAGAAATGAAAACAAACTTTAAACAAAAAAGTTCATTAGATATTTATATCTCAGTAACTACAGTTCAGTGCGAAAAAATTAAGACAAAGTTGAGACTTTCATTTCATTAGTGACATCAATTTCAGCTGTTCGTTAGGAGGGTGTGGGTGTTTTGTGATTCTTAAATCATTATGGATTGCATTTGTAATCTGACCAAACATCACGGACCCGTTCACTGTGGCACAAAATAATGGAAAGAAAATCATTATAATAACAGCAAAATAAGGACAACTCTTACGTGCAAAGCAATGACGGTCTGCAAAAAAGCTGAAATATTAGCAAATGTCTTCACCCAAACTGGACCATTGACACTGCTCATTAAGTAGGTTGATGTGTTGGATCCATAAGCCCAGTATCCCATGAAGGTAATTGCATACATTGGCAGAACTCCAACTGTGAACTGGAAATACAGTCCTTTCATCATGTTCTTTACAACTGGTTGCCTCACTGTTGCCTGTAATTAGCACATTGATTAAACCAATCGTAGTTTAGTAGATGACAAAAATGTAAAAGAACTTACACATGCAGATTTAGAATAATTTCACCAAGCAAAGATAGACAAATATTTTTTATTCTAAAGAAGCATAATTTTGTCCCACCTGTATCTCCGGAAGCATCCCAGTATTGAAGGCAAACACGAGATTTGCCGCAGCACCAATAGTCGTGAAAATCTTGCCCGTGTTTGAGTCTGGGATGCTGTATTCTCTGGGAGGAGCTTCAATACCTGAAAAATATATTACTCAGCAAACTTTATAACCAAAAGTAAAGTTCTGAGCTGGAAACTAGAATATTTTGCATCTACAAAAACACCATTAAATCTCGTTTAGATATAACTGAAGTGTAATAGATAAAAGTAGTGGCACCAATTTCAAACAGAGTGATCACTTGGTAGATATACTTGTTCGAAATAACATATGCTATTATATGGGACATCATCAACTCCCTAACTGGAAAACAGTAGGGTATCATTCAGGTTCATAACACGATCATATCCAACTGTTGTTTGAATCTGAAAAATCCAACCTTCCACCCTTTCATAGTTTTGAGGTCCACACACTGAAGCTAATCATATTATGCAGCAAATTAATTCGAGATATCAATTAATCAAAGTTGAACAGAATCTTCACCGAAGCAGTTACCAATATATTTTCATGGAGATTAGACTAAGATATAACTGAGTTTGGGAATTGTCAACCTAAAGAAGAGGAGGACATACCATCTTTAAGAGATAAAGCAAATCCAACGACAATGTACACCAGGCTAAAGATTGTTGAAACAGCCAACCAAATCCGAAGTGCTGACAAATGGGGCACTGAAATGGCAAAAAGTGCACATACAACCCCAGAAATAGCAATAAAGTGTGGAAGCTGCAAGTGATGGTCATTGCGGAAAAGAACATACGTAGCCTGCATATAAGGTAAAACAGAAACAAAAGAATTAGCAATGCATCCAAACTTTAGTCAGCTAAGCCAATATCTTCTATGGCTTATAGCAGAGAGGGCCATACTTCAAGACTTCACATGCGTTATGCAGCAGCAATCATGCTATTGAGACAGAGGATAAGTTCTCCAAGATGGCTACAAATTAAGGAGAAAGGTCGAAACATTTCCTGAAACGAAGCCACATATTATGAAGCAGGGAACGGAAGAGAAATTTTACCTTCAGAGCACTACCAGCCAAAATGATAAATCCCACGTTGATCATGAAGAGATTCACATATTGCAATCCCCATGTAAGAGAGTAAGTCTTTTTACCTACAGCCAAAAATAAGTAAAAATTTGAGATCGTTTGAAGCAGTAATACAGGGTCAGACATATTGCATACATGATGATGGTATCGAACTTGTTTATTCATAGAATTGATTGCTTAGTCATACCATATATATATCCTGCAAGGTCTCTGTATCTGATATGCCTTTTTCCTCCAAATTCATGAAGTTTGGCTACAAGGGAATTGGCGTACAAAGATATGGCTGTCGCTAAAACCAGTCCAACGACACCTCCTATCCAACCCAGTGGAACCATGATAGTGCCAGAATATCCTAGCACATAGGCACTGTTGATTCCAGTTGTGAGAACAAAACCCACTTGAAACCAAGAATCTATAAATACAGAAGAAGTAAAAAAAACTCAGTAAAGCTAGAACCCAAATATCATCTTTCGTTGCTTGGAAAATTGGTCGTCAATAACATCTCCTCAATTTAAGGTGCATCCCACAATATATACTTTTCCACATACCACACTATATTTGCTTTTGTATCACTCATTTCAGGAATACCAAATAACAATTCTACACACATTCGATTTTGTTAGTGCATTGCAACATGATAGAAACTATTAACTAAAAACTATGATAAACTGTTGGCTATTTGAACTGCCTCTCAGAATACGAAGCAACACGAATAAAAAATTGACGATAGTAACAACACAAGGATTTAACGTGAAAACTCCAAAACCAGAGAAAAACCACCACGGAGACCCGAGCAAAATCCACTACCTAGAAAATTCATACAACCACATGATTCTCACTCACCCCAACGAAAGAATCTACCCTTAATAATCCGGACTTCCTCAAATCAAACATAACCTTTTACATGCAATGCGCGAATTGTGGGAAAACGAATCCAATTTCCGAAAAATAAAACCTAATAAATCTCATCAACAATAACATTACCGAATAACGAACCGAACAACAAAAAAGAGTAGAGTAGTAATATAATAGAAACAAAACCTTGGCTAATTTGATGGGCAGTATCCGGGATTTCGACGGACAAATGATCGTCGGAATAAACCTTTCCCGACGACCCAACGGCGTCGTTTTTCTCTCGGTCATCCATCAGCGGTATCGATAATTCCTCTTCAAATATATCTTGCCCCACAGCCAGCCCTTCTGCTCTCTCTCTATATATTTATATATAATAATACTTCACAACACTGCAATTTAATTTATAGATAAAACAAACAAAACACGCAAATCAAAAAAGAATCGAA
This sequence comes from Linaria vulgaris, assembly GCA_948329865.1. Taxonomy (NCBI): domain Eukaryota; kingdom Viridiplantae; phylum Streptophyta; class Magnoliopsida; order Lamiales; family Plantaginaceae; genus Linaria; species Linaria vulgaris. The sequence goes on from OX415253.1 coordinate 85,881,658, forward strand.
TATTACAATTATTATTATTATACAATTATCAATATTCCCAGAATATATAAAGGAAAGGGAAGAAAAAAAACGCAATTGGGATTGATAATTACTTACCTGCGTGAAGTTACAGAGGGGAGAGAGAGAAGGGTCAGAGTCAATATGAATCTGAATGAATGAGGGTAAATAAATATATTGAATATGAATATTATGATGATGATGAATTGGATTCTTCTTGAATGGCGCGGATTTTTATGAATTTCTGTTATTGTGTTGTGTTGTGTTGTGTTGTGTTGTTGGTTGGACCAGTCGGGGAATTTATTGCGTGTGACGAGTGAACTTTCAGAGGTTCGGTGGTAGTTTGACTTGAGCCGTCTGTTTGCCCAAGAGGTGTGTGATCTAACGGCTGACTGTGACAACAAGGCAAGAGATGTGATGTTGCATGTTTGCATGTTTTCAATCTAATAATTGATAATTAGATTGAATATTTTCTATATTCCTATCAACAACAACGAAGTCATTAATTAATGCAAAATAGCGATTTTAGTACATTGTACAATAGGATGAGAAATATGAGTTATAACGGAAGATAAGCCAAACAACAATAGTAACTGCATCCAAGTGGGATATCTGTCTCATATACTATGCGGGATACGTCTGAGATGTGGCGTCTTGCTGGTTCTTGTTTGTAGCTTCTTTGCAAGCATGTCCACCTGAAACGCCCATGGTAAACCCTGAATCTCCGAATGCTTGGGGTTGTTGACTCCTAGTAATACAACTGAGCATGAAGAGGAAGTCTGTAACAATGATAAGCTTAGAAATTTGTTTATCAAAATCCAGCATGATTATTGGTATAGTGACCCTTCGTAGCACAGTAGGCCATGATAAAGTTACTATTCGAGTCTCTGAATGCGAACCAAACTGGGAGGGGGAAGACCATTTGGGGTGGAGAGTGGGAGAGGAGGTGGAAGTGGGTGTGGAAGCTTCCGTTGGGTGTGTGGGGTACTTGTGGTGCTGGTACTCGAAGTTATATCGAAGTTTGTGGATTATGAATCACTCATGATTAAACAAGTAGTTGTTACATGTTTCTCAAATGGACCAAGCAAAAACGTACCATAGATGATGGAGTTTGGGAGGCAATTTATAGAGAAGGATAACAGGGTGTTGATGGGTGAAAGGGGAGAGAGTTAGAAAGATATTTTGGATGATGGGTCGGATAATAGGACTCGAGGAAAAAAGAGGTACTTGAGGAAAAGAGAGGTTCATTGGTTTCAGGATGCTGCCAGCATAGAGAGCAAGATGGACTAGCAATGAGTTGCTGAGGAAAAAGTCAAAATTTTGTGGTGTTTGTTATGACAAAAGAGTCACATGAAAGACTTGACTCGGGGATTGTGATGAAGCTTCATAATAATATTCCAATGCAGATGATGATTGTTAACTGAGCAAGAAGAAGAACGGGGTAGGTTGAGGATACAAAAACGACCATTGGGTGATCATGCTCAAGAGAATTGGTCATGGATTCGAATCATTGGAAAGGGGTGCCTAAGATAGATGAGATAATGTTATGAGGTAAGGAATGAGATACAGAGGCAAGATCTCAAGTCCGTGACGAATAGTGAATGACGTCTTCAATGGACGGATGCATGTGGTGTGGAAGGATGAGAGAGATATAACAAATGATGGTGAAATTACCTAGCCAATTTGTATGCCAAAATTTGAGGGTTCGACCTTGTCCCACGTGCCAACATATGTATTTAGGGAGAAGTGGAGGGTGAAGATATAGACTTTCATTCCCAACTATGCCAGGGTGTGGATTGGGCTAGGAACAAGTGAGAGTTAGGGTAGTATTTAGCCTTAATGACTCTGGCCCACATGGATGTTGGATATGTGAGAAAGCACCATCCCAATTTAATTAGGGAAGCTTCATTCATATAAGGTAAGCACCAAATTACCAATCCTCCTAGTGTAGGGTATTCCAATTGACTCTGGCTATTTTCGTAGATGTCGTCGTTGCATTCCAGAAGAATCTATCAGTGCGAGGCTGTAATTTTGCAAGGCTGGTCATGGGGGGACGGAAAGAAACACGGCGTGAGATGGCATTGAAGACATAGAGGATTAATTGCCGAGAACACCCTGACTAGGGAAGGAAAATAGCCATTTGCACCATGTGTTGACTCGTGAAGAGCCTCGGTTGAGAATAGGTTTGAGGCTATAAGTGCATGATCCCCCTGGTCATATCGGAAGTCCCAAGTATTTGTCCTTTAGAGTGATCATAGGTCTAACCAACATAACTTGATCACTCTCTCGCCTTGTACAATGCGGCCCTTTATGTCATACGATTAACATGGCTGGAGGCAGATTCTAAATTAGGCGCATGATAAATCTTATTGATTTCTTTGTCCAGAACTATCTTGAGTTAATCAATCCTTGCACAACCCGCTGCTGAGTGAAACGCTATCTTAGGTCAATAATTTTTGACAAAAACTAATTTTTTTTCTCTTAATTTTCAATTTTTTCCTAAGCTTATACAGTCGCATAAAATAAAAAAGAAGATTAACCTTATTGTTGATGAGTCCAATATTTCACTTATAGTTTGATGTGATTAATGTTCAAATGTTGAAGTTGTTCCATTTATAATTTAAAAATAGACGTGTTAACGTATTAGTTAATGTTGGTCAAATAATGCCAGCCCCCAACCTTGACCATGCGTTTCATGCTTGCGACAATTCCAGCGGGGTGAGAGTGACACCCCACCCTTCTTCCATTCTTATATAAGAAGCTGCAAATGCCATGAAGAGATTACGACAAGAGAAAAGAACAAAAGTTACAGAGAAGAGAGAAAAAAGAGAGAGAAAGCCGTTGCGCAAATACAAGAGAGATTTGAGGTTGGTTTTTTGTAATAGTCGAGTGTGAGAGTTGCTCCTCCTATTGTAATTCGTTCTATCGTTGAATGAAGTATTTTCCAATCCCAAAAAGTGGTATCAGAGCTTCAAGTTACGTTTCTTGAATTCCCTGTAATTTTTCGTTCGAAATTTGTTGTTTCGAAACTGTGATTCGTTATCACGGTGACGAAGCTCTTGTTGCATGGATTCCGAAAATATAGTTTTCGAAGGATCCCGATCCCTGGAAGGCGCGTTTGAGGCCGACTCGATTCGACGTCAATTTTTTTTTCGTTTTCAAAATAGTGTTTTGTTACTACCGTTTCGAAGCTCGTGTTTGAGGATTTCGAATATATTTTTTGGTTGTCGAAAAGCGTCGTTTCACGTCGACCGAATTAACAGCGAGTTAACTCGGCTCCAACTCAAAGAGGCGGGTGGAGAGGATCTGCCCCGCTTAGATTCTGACCGGGTCAACTGCTGGTCTAACCGGTCAATGCTGGTCCAACCGGACTTGGTCCGGTTCTTTTCCTTCTAACTTGTTTCATTCCGGTTCAACTCAATTTTGATCGATTTTCAACAAGGTCAAACCGGTTCTTAAGGTTTTCGGCCATTTTGGATTCAGTCGTGCGCTCCGTTTGCTCAGATTATGCTCCAGAATTGCAGTGTAAGAAAACTTTTCATGCCTACGTTGGAAAGAGGTTATGCGATGGTCACTAGCTTTGATAAGGTGGCATAGTTCGTAAGAAAATGGCATACCTTTCTCCATAATTGATGTTGGCGAAAGAGAACGAAGAAGTGCAGGATTAAATTCTTTATGGCAGTTTTCCCATTTTCATGGTTGAGTCAAGGAAAGAGAATGATGGTGTACGAAGAATAGTTATATATCCACGATTTGATTTCCTTTCTCTATGGGTTTTTGGAGAAAGAGATAGGTGATTATTTCCCTTTGTTCAGGGTCATTCGAAGAAAGATCTGGTATACGGAAATAAGATATATTTCCATGATTGTTGCCTTTCTTCAGGTTATTCAAAGAAAGATTGGGTATACGGAGGTGCTGTATATCTCCACGTTTGTTTCCCTTTCTTCAGGGGGTTACGGAGAAAGAGAAGCTTTGATCAAGGGGGAGTGTTCGCCCCAATATATGAAGTCGTTCGAGGAATGAGTCTAGACGAATGATAAATCGTGTTTCTCTTTTGTCAAGAGAAGAAATAAGAGAGTGAAATACGGTTGAGGCTGGAGGGGGAGATTGTTGGTCAAATAATGCCAGTCCCCAACCTTGACCACGCGTTTCATGCTTGCGACAATTCCAACAGGGGTGAGAGTGACACTCCACCCTTCTTCCATTCTCCTATAAGAAGCTGCAAATGCCATGAATAAAAATTACAACAAGAGAAAAGAACAAAAGTTACAGAGAAGAGAGAACAAGAGAAAAAAGGCGTTGCGCAAATACGAGAGATATTTGAGGGTTGGTTTTTGGTAATGGTCGAGTGGGAGAGTTGCTCCTCCTATTGTAATTTGTTCTAGCGTTGAATGAAGAATTTTCCAACCCAAACAGTCAATTGTTATATCTCTGTGTAGTATAAACTATGAATTAGTTAGAAAATATCAAATATATATTTACTTAATATAATAACACATGTTTTGTTAATTGTTGCCTTAATTTATTGATCGGACCCATGGTTCGATGGGTTCAGTACTCAAAAGTTATAACCTATAAAATCTGGTTTTCAAAATAGTGATCTAACCACAAATATTTTTACTCAATCTAACTTGGTATAATTTCGTTTGGGTTACACAAAATAGAACTAAAGTACAAATTAGGCATAAATTACACAAAACTATGCTAATCTATTACAAAAGTAGAATAGCTTTATCCGAAACACTCTTCAACACGGAAGAATAGCCAAACTAGAGAATAATCAACAAGATCCTCAAAACTGAATCTCTTGAAATAAGCATGTCTCGAGATAAGGGAGTATTGAAATGGGTCTGCGTCGAACTAGTTTGGTCTCGATACTATTGAGTCGAAAGATGAAGTAAATTAAAGTGTCTTATGTGAGTTTTAGAGTAGTAAGTAAATAGTATAAAATTTAAAGTAGTCAAAATACAATTATGGACGCCATATTTGCATTTATAGGTTCGAAACACATTAAAACTGATTCAATACTTTCAATATTTGGTTAATATTATTGATGATTCAAAATTGCTAAAGACACTAATAAAAAATATGAAAAAAATTCGTAACACTTTTTCCATAGTCTAGAAAAATGTTTTTTAAATACAAGGGGACGGAAGCTTGGTTACAAGGGGGACTTAAATCCTCTTTTTATATAATAGTGGATCGTTGGTAACCTACTCACTAATCGATCATTCAACTTTGGGGCGTTTATGACTCTTATGAAATCTGTGATGAACACTAGGAAAGTGTTGGACATTAATTAAATTGAGGGCGATCACATGATCTTCCAATTTTACCATCTGTTAGATAAGAAGAAAGCATTAGAACGATGTGCATAGTACTTTGATAAACAAATTTTGATCCTGAATGAGATAGGCAGTGAAGAGAATCCAACTAATGTGAATCTTGATATGTGTGCATTCTATGTACATATTCATGATATTCCTTTCTCGAGTCAAACTAAGGAGATGGCAGAGGCCATTAGGAGAAAGTTAGGATTTTTTATGGAATTTGATAGAGCTGAGAGTGTGGGGTCAAACATGCGAATTCGGGTTAAACTGAACGTGAACAAACCTCTCTTTTCAATTTATGAAGCTTCGAGGAGGGAGAGGAGAGGAACTCATGGCGAGATTCACATATGAACGGCTGCCCAATTTCTGTATCTATGTGGTCACATGGGACATATATTGGCGGAATGCGAGTCGAATAAGGAACATATATTAGATATGAGAAAGGTGAGTCGAATAATGAAGATGATCTTCCATTTGGGGCATGGATGCGGGCAAGCACAAATAGAGCAGGGGGTTTTCGAAACAACTCCAATAGAGGGAATAAGGAACAAGGGTCCGAGGTAAGTAACAGAAAAGCAAAAGGAAAAGAACCGTCGTCGAGCTCTGAATTCTCAACTACTTCCTCATTTAGACAGAACCAAGGTCGGGCTGTTGGTGAGTTTTAGAGAAGAGACGGAAAAAAGGTAATTGAAGAGCAAGGGGCTGAATCTGAAACACCATATTACATTCCGAATGGAAGTGAGAACAAGGAGCCTCATGCAATTATGCATGCAACAATTTTTGAACGTCCAGTTCGTGAGTCAGTCCTCCCAAATATTCAACAGCTGGTTTCTGGGATGGGAAAGGTATTTGATAAGGAGAATCGAACTGAACTAAGGGAGCAGACCCCTGTTGGAATTAAGGAAAATCATAACGTGCATGCGGACAAGGTTGGGACAACAGTTGTGGTTAATGTGCTGGGGGATATTACAAATACAGGGCTGGTGAGACATGAGGGGCTGAAGCTGATTAATGTGAAGGTTCGGGAAGCAAGCAAGGAAAATTTAGAAAAAAAATGGGGGAGGTGCTGGACGAAGGAAACTGATACAAATATCTCTAATCAATGCGAGCACAAGCAGATCAGGGAGAGGAAAGAAGAGGTCAAATAGCATGGATGTGGATGTGGAGTCGAAAGCAAATAAAAGACAAGAGATGGATATTTGTGCAACTCAAAAAAATAATATAACGGCGACTGCTGCGACGCAACAGCACCGAGATTAATGAACATTATCTGTTGGAACTAGCAAGGCTTGGGGACAACCTTGGACAATTTGAGAACTCCGGCATGTCGTTGGCCGATCTCATCCCTCTCTTAGGTTCTTCATGGAGACTAACTGCTATAATAGGAAAATAGAGTTTTTGAAACAACAACTTAGTTACTTTGGTGTCGCCGTAGATGTGAGAGGAAAATCGGGTGGGCTTGCTTTCCTTTGGCGAAAAGATCAGAATGTTCGACTTTTGAGCTTATCAAAAAATCACATCGACACGCTAGTGGAAAAATAAGGATGGAGAGAAGGACTGGAGGTTAACAAGATTCTATGGCGAGCCAGATGGAAGTTTAAGAGCTCGGTCTTGGGAGCTTGTTCAGGGACTTGGGAGAGTTTCTAACAAACCATGGTTATGTAGGGGAGACTTTAATGAGGTGCTTAGCCAAGATGAAAAAGAGGGAGGGCTTCCACGACCAGCCTGGAGTCTTAGAAATTTTAGAATGGCACTTTCATGCGTTGGGCTTATTGATCTTGGTTACTCGGGACTGCTGTTTACTTGGTGTAACATGAGAGAAGAGCTGAATACGATACGGGAAATATTGGACCGTGCGTGCGCAACGGATGAATGTAGACTGTTATTCCCATCGACGGTGGTGGAAAATACGACAGTGAGACGATCAGATCATGACGCCATTAATATTTTTTTTAAATGGGCCGAATAGGAAAAAATTAAGAGGGGGTTCAAATCACAGATTTCGGTTCGAAGCTCTTTGTTTAAAAAATGCGGATTGTGGCAAAGTTGTAGAGTAAAGTGAATGAGAACACGACTGATCCTAGTGAGTTTATAAATAAATTATCCAATTTCCGCATTGGTTTATCTCGGTGGGCTAGAATGCCAGGGCCGAAAATCAGGAGATGCATTGATGAGATGTGTTCAAGGATTAAAAATTTGAAAAAGGGACCAATATCTGTTGATTCTAAGAGAGAAGAACTTGATCTTACCAGAGACTTAAAGATTTTTATGGACCAAGAAGAATTATACTGGAAACAAAGGGGTAGAACTCAATGGCTTAAAGAGGGTGATATGAATACGTCTTTTTTTTCATAAGAAGGCGAGTGAGAGGAGACAGGGGAATGAGATTATGGGAATTGAGGATGCGGGGTGTGTGTGGAAGAAAGAGATAAATGAGGTGGAGGAAGTTGTCGTGGACTACTTCAAACATATGTTCACTTCGAGGGAGCCCTCGACGGAGGATATTGATGATGTGTTACAAGTGATTTAGACTAAGGTGACAACAGAAGTGAACCAAGAGCTGCGATGTCCCTTCATGCCAGAGGAAGTAAAAAAATCTATTTTCAGCATGTTCCCCTTTAAATCCCCTGGCCCTGATGGATTTTTCTCGTTTTTTTATCATAAATTTTGGAATCTAATTGGCCGTGATGTCGCTAATTTTGTTCTGTCATTTTTGAATAATAGAGTACTGCACCCCCTATTTATTTTACTCACATTGTGCTTATTCCCAAGTGCAAAGATCCGACTTCGATGACGCAATTTCGTCCTATTTCATTGTAATGTTAGCTTTAAAATTGCGTCTAAGGCTATCGCTAACAGAATGAAGCATTTTCTTACAAATATTATCTCTTATGCTCAATCTGTTTTTGTTCCGGGCCGTCTCATTACGATAATATCCTTGTTGCATTTGAAATAAATAATTATCTCAAGAACAAGAGATCAGGCAAGAAGGGATTCATGTCACTCAAGTTGGATATAAGCAAGGCCTATGACATAGTCGAGTGGTCCTCCCTGAATTAGGTACTACGTAAGTTAGGTTTTGATTCTGAGTTTGTGAGGTTAATTATGGATTGTGTCCGGTCTGTTTCTTACTCTGTTTTGATTAATGGACGCGAGACGGGTATTATTCAGCCAACCCGGGGTTTAAGGTAAGGGGACCCTCTTTCCCCGTATTTGTTTTTACTGGTTACTAAAGCTTTTTTCAGGATTAATTAGATATGTGGAAATGAGAGGTACACTGAAGGGAGTGTCAATTAGTCGCATGGCTCCAACGATTTCTCACCTTCTTTTTGCAGATGACACCTTCTTGTTCTGTGAGGCAAAAGTGGAGGTAGCTGAGGAAATATAGTCGATTCTGCTGCGGTATACGAGAGTGTCGGGAAAAGAGATTAATTTTTAGAAATATGTGGCGGTCTTTAGTAGAAATACATATGCGGCTACTGTGAACGACATTGACGAGTTACTTGGAGTTACTGTTGCAGAAAAACACGACAAATATCTTGGGCTTCCCGCAGCAGTAGGTCGGATGAAGAAAGAACTGTTTGCCTACATTATAGATAGAACGTGGGGACGATACCAAGGATATAAGGAGAAAACATTATCGGGAGCGAGAAAAGAGATTCTTATTAAATCCATTGGACAGTCCCTACCTACCTTTTCTATGGGGTGCTTCAGACTTCCGGATTCACGACTGGATGAACTAGAATCGATGGCGAGTAGGTTTTGGTGGGGGAGTATGGATAAGAATATAATTCATTGGGTCGCCTGGAAAAAAATTGTGGAAAGGAAAGAAGGAATGGGGGTTAGGGTTCCGAGACCTTAAAGCTTTCAATGCGGCGATGCTCACTAAATAAGCATGAAGGATTTGGAAGTACCCGAATAGTCACATTGGCAAAATTTTCAAAGCGAAGTATTTCCCAAAGTGTTATATTTTTTAGGTTAAATGAATCAATGCACCCTCCTTTTCTTGGAGAAGCATATGCGTGACTATTCTGATATTGTCGAGGGGCCTTAGATGGAGAATTAGGAATGGAGAATCAGTCAAGGTTTGGGCCGATGCATGGTTGCCACGCTCAGTTACCTTTAAACTGATTACTGCAGCTGTTGGTGGCCACGAAAATATGCGAGTTAAAGACCTCATCAATGATGATACATGCTGGTGGGATATGGACTTTATTAGGAGCATTTTTTGGGAGGCTGATGCTACGGTGATTATGTCCTTACCATTAGGAGATGAAGCGAATGAGGACAAACGGATATGGAATTATAGCAAGAACGGTGAATTTTTCGTGAAAAGTGCATATTATATGATTGTGTCACAAGGGCTCATTATGAATAATCCTCTATTTTCCGGGAGTGCACTAATCGACTGGAACTTCATCTGGAAACTTAAGGGGCCGGACAAATTGAAGCTATTTATTCGGCGTGTATGTTCAAATATGTTACCAACAAATAATAATCTAGAGAAATGTCGAGTTGCGGTGGACCCGTTATGTGGTACATGTTGTGGAGGGCGTGAAGATGTGATACATGCGTTATTTAACTGTGAGCTTGCGAGGAAAGCATGGGCTCTTGCTCATGTGCCGCACCATGCACGTATTTTCAAAAAGGAAACGCTTGTGGAGTGGTTCATTCGGGTATCCAGCAAGTGGGACGCAAAAATGGCCCTTAAATTTGCAGTCGTTTGTTGGGCAATTTGGGGTAGTATGAACAAAATGGTCACGGGCCAGCGGGGGGGGGGGGGGGGGGGGATTCGCCGATGGATGTGGCGTGGTTTGCAGACCTGTTCTTTCACAACTGGTTGGATGCGAATAGGATGGGGATTAGTACGCCCTGCATAACAGTAGCTGAGTGGGCTGCTCCCCCAAAGCCTTGAATCAAATTTAATTTCGATTGTGCAACTATTGTGCATTTACAACGACGAATCAGTGGTAGTCTTGGTGCCTTTCATGCGGAGGTCCTAGCTGCAAAAGCTTGCGTCACGTTAGTGATTGAGTTGGGTTGGGAACGGGTGATTTTCGAAGGAGATTGCTTGGAGGTGATGGAAAATATCGCTAGAAATACGAAGATTGGGGCGGAGGAAAATAACATTATCCGTGATATTCAAAGACTTTGTATTAATAAGAGTGGATACATTTTCCAATGGACAAGCCGCGACAACAACACAAGAGCACATGATCTTGCTCGGTCTGCCACTAGTAACGACGTGTGGATGGCTGCGCATGATGAAAAACCAGATTAGCTTCTTGTTTTATTTTTGCCTGCTCATGTTCTGGTGCTGAGTATAAGTCTGGTGCTGATTATAGTTATAATAACTATCCTTTTTACCCATGGTTTGGGTTTTAATGCTATTATAGCTTCGAAAAAAAATATAATGGTGGATAAAATTCTCTTGGAAGCGGATTCTTGCTCTTGCATATGGGTATAGTTCAGTAAACATGATTAAAAATGACCTTTGAACCTTTATTTATAGGTCTAGACCAAATCTCTTTTATGACGTGCCATTTGTCTTCTTTTAATGGACGCACGATTTGCACTTATGGCCTACCAAAAGTAGAAAAATCTATTGACAAATTAAATATTGGTTGGACCGATGCTTAAATGTCTCTCACTTACTCATAATGGCTTATAAGTGTCCACAAGTGATAGTAGTGTTTATTGTGCCGGGTTTGATTAATCTTTATAATATAATATTTGTTCCTTCGAAGCTGCCTCGTTGAGCCCCTGCTCTTGTGGAGGATGGCGATTGTAAAGCTTTACGAGGTTTTTTTTTTTTCTGACTTCTGTTTACAGAGGTATCTCTAGTGTTTCCATTCACTTTCGACAACGGGTGCTTTGGTCTATCCTTCATGAGGTTTCCTACTCCTACGAGGCCATCTCCTCATAGCCTTATATTTTTAACAGAGAATTCTCCTTATTGTACTTGCAAATCGATATTATGGAGTTTACGTGGAAAATTATTTATTAAAACTGGAATTGTGTGGGACCTAAAAAAAGTTCAATAACTATTAATTACCACTAACTTTTGAAACGAATAATCTCCTCAAGCATTGCCAATAATTACCACTAACTTTTGAAACGAATAATCTCCTCAAAGCATTGCCAACAAAGGATGGACTAAAATCAGCGATTCTCACTAAGCATTGTCAACAAAGGATGGACTAAAACCAGTAGGATCAATACCAGTCTTTCGAATATAGAAAAGCTAGAAAATAGTGAGAGCAATATTTGTAGTGCCAATTTAAGTGGATATTCCAAACTTAGTGATCATTGAAAAGTTAAATACTCCCACTATTTTGAAAAAATAAAAGACAAAAGAAGAAGGGTTTCTTTTGCTAGTTGGTCAAGATTCGGATATATGATTGAAATGTTAATATTTTACAATTTATATAAAATGTCAATGAATAATATTCTACTAGTAAATTGAACAAATTCTAATAATATTTTACAACTTAGTGTCTATGTTATTTTATTAACAAACACCCCCGTGTGATACTAATAAGTTATCAACAAGCCCCTACACCATTTAATTAATTTGTACGTACTACTGAATTAATCAAATTTATAACTGAGCATGATCTATAACAAGGGATTCGTAATCTTAAATTATGTATATCAATAATTTCATGAGAAAATATACAAACCGATTAGTCTTATTACGTTTTTAATTAATTCCACAATGTGGGAAAAATAAGAAAGTTTAATTGATAATCACTCATTTGATAAAATCGTAATGTACAAAAATCTTCAGCTATGGGTGTGTATATTCAAGTTAATTAAACGGTTTAAGGTGGTTTGGGGTGGGGGTGTTAAGTGTAAATTTTTTAAAGGAGGGTACGTATTTTACTATTTTTATTAAAAATAACATTAGGAGTTACCAAGAACACGGGGTTGGTTTGTGCAATTGACTCATATTCTTAGAGCGAGTTTTATAACACTATGTTTGAGTGACATGTGTCTCAATCGAATTATGTTAATATTGGAGATAACTGATAAGTGTTACATATTTTTGGTATATTGAAGATCTCTCTCCATTGTATTAATCACAAAGGAGAAACCGGTAGTAAGATAGACAATTTAATTCTCAAAGTTACATAGGAACATTAAATATATATTTCATATTACAATCATGTTTAGCGTGTTTCTTTTATTATATACAATATATATATACACTACAAGAAAAACGGGTCAATAGAAACCGCGTGTGACCCTCTTTCGGTCACTGAAGGTCAATAGGTACCTCACTTTGGTCGCTATTGAACGGTCGCTACTGACCTCGGTCGCTTCCCATCAGCTACCGAATTTAGGTCGCTACTGAGGGTCAGTACCGACCACAAATTAGTGACCGCAAATTAACAGCAATAGGGACCACCGCGCAGTCCCTATTGCCTTACAGCAATAGGGACCGCAATATAGTCTTTGTTGCCTTAACAGCAATAGAGACCTCTTTGATGTCGCTAATGATGGAGCAATAGGGACCGCCGAGCGGTCCTTAATAGTATGGGCAGAAAATAAAGAAGAAACAATGATATTCTAGAATATTATTATTTTTTTCGTACAAATATTATTATAAGAAGATCAAAATGATAAAATAATGAAGAAAATTTGATATAATGAAATGAAATTATTAATAAATGTAAAAATATGAAGAAATAACTAAAGATAGATGAAAATCAAAAAATTGAAGGAAAGCAAAAATTGAAGGAAAACAATAAATACATAAATAAAAAAACAAGTGAAAGAAAGATTGTGTGGTTAAAAGAAAAAAGAAACAAAGTTTGTGTTGGTGATTTATATTTTGGATTTGAAAAAAGAGAAGACGAAAATAATATTTTTTGTTGGTGATTTATGTTTTGGATTTGGAAAAAGAGAAAAAGAAAAGTTTTTTTGTTGGGTGTTTATTGGAGAAGAAGATAAGAAGAAAAGTTTTTGTTGGGTGTTTACTGTTTACAGTTTTCTGGAGATTAATGAAATTAGATGTAAGAGTGGTGTGTATATATATTGGGAAGAGTGAAATTTTTAAATTTTTGCGAAATTCAAATCCCCCCCCCCCAATCCCGCCTAAAATATTCGCCAAATTTTCAAATTTTCGGATTTCTGTGACCGCTTGGCAGTCACATATATGCAAAAGCGACCTTAATGCGGTCACGAATATATAATAGTGACCGACCTGAAGTCACTATTATGTTATTAAGGACCGCTTGACGGTCCCTACTAATATTCATTCTTCAAATTTGATTTTTTTGAATGATGTTGATGTGTTTGTGATTCTTAGCAACCAACCTGATTATGACATGTGAATTGAAGTAATACATGATTAAAAAACTAGTAGTTTAGTTGTGAAATAATAGATTGAATGAGATTGATCGAGTTATTAAAGTTCAACATATATTTCATGTTCTACAACTAATCATCACTAGTTAGTTGTAGTTGTTATTCGTTTTTATGCTTTACTTCACTAATGTTAGCATATATATGATTATGAGGTTCAATCATTAGATCAACTAATCATTATGATATTTGTCGTTCAAAATAGTAAAGAATCTTCAAATCGGACCGTTCCCTCTATATAATGTTTGGATTTACAATGCAATATTGTAATTATTGTTATTCTAACTATTACTATGGTAATTATGAACTAAACAAACAACGCGACACCTCAAATTATCATAAAATCATGATTTTAAAGTATGGATATTAGTAGGGACCGTTATTCGGTCACAATTGGGTCAATAGGGATCGCTATTCCGTCACAATTGGGTAAATTGTGACCGTAGGGCGGTCACCATTGGATTAGTTGTGACCGCCACTCGGTCCCTCCTAATATTCATACTTTAAAACCGTAATTTTACGGAAGGATTTCGATGTGTTTGTGATTTTTAGCAGCAACCCCAATACTATATGTAAAATAAAGTAATAAATGGTTACAAAATAAATGATTGAGTTACTCAATATTAGATATTGAATGTGATCGAGCGAGTTATTAATTTGGAACCTATTTTATTATCTACAACTAATCATCATATACACCCTAGTTATTTTGATTTGCAATGAAAGATGTGTGATTATGGTTGGTTTAACAATGAATATGATTATTATCAACTACACAAACAACGCTGCACCTCAAATCATCATAAAATCACGATTTTAAAGTATGCATATTAGTAGGGACCGCCCAACGGTGACAATTGGGTCAATAGGGACCGCTATTCGGTCACAACTGAGTCATTAGGGACCGCTATTCGATCACAATTGGATAAATTGTGATCGCAAGGCGGCCACCATTGACCTAATTGTGACCGTCATGCGGTCCCTACTAATATTCATACTTTAAAATCGTGATTTTACGGAAGGATTTCGATGTGTTTGTGATTTTTAGCAACAACCCCATACTAAATGTGAAATGAATTAATAAATGGTTACAAAACAAATGACTCAGTTATTCAATATTAGATATTGAATGTGATCGAGCGAGTTATTAATTTTGAAGCTATTTTATTATCTATAACTAATCATTATATACATTCTAGTTAGGACGAAATATAAAAAACATCCGCTAACTTTTATAAAAAGTTAAAATACCCTTTTTTTTGGGTCTTGCTAACAACATGCCACGTATGTTTAAAAAAAGCTTTCAAAAATCTTCTCGGCCCTTATTCGGGCCAAAATTGCCTATGTGGCAGTACAGTCAATGCCACGTCAATAAATTGCTCAACCACGTCATATTTTCAGCCAAATAATATTTTTTACACAAGCCCTTATAATTTATAAAATTGTACTTACACCCCATAGTTAATTACACTTTGCACCCCAAAATATATATTCATAAAAAATAATAATAAATATATATATAACTATTTGTAAAAATAATAAATATATATGAATAATAACAATAATTATATTAAAAAATAAAAAAATAAAAACTAATTATCATCTTCATCACTAGTACCACTGCTGCCCCCACCCCCGCCGCTGCCACCACCACCACCACCATCTTCATCGGATACCGATTACCACCACCATCTTCTTTCCTACTACCACCCCCACCACCGAACACCACCACCACCACCACCACTATCGCTGCAAATCACGCCACCACCCTTCCTCAATCAAATCAGCGCTGCAAACGCTGCAATTCACGGCTCTAATCGCGCCACCACCACAACAAAAAAATTAGAATTTTTGATTTGGAGAAATTTTGGGGTGGTGGTAGGGGTGGTGGTGGTGAAGATGGCGTTTGGGGGCAACGGTGGTGGTGCTGGTCGCGACGGCGACGACGGCAAGTGTGGGGGGTGGGGGCAGCGATGGTGGTGATGAAGATGATGATTAATTTTTTTTTTGTATTTTTTATATTATTAAAATGTTTATTATTATTATTTATATATATGTTTATTATTATTATTTATATATAAATGTTTATTATTATATATATATGTTTATTATTTTTATATATAGTTATATATATGTTTATTATTATTATTATTATTGTTTATATATATGTATATATTATTTTTAGAAATAGTTATATATATGTTTATTATTATTGTTTATATATATTTATTATTTTTATAAAATAGTTATATATATGTTTATTATTATTATTATTATTATATTGGGGTGCAAAGTGAAATTATTTTCGGGTGCAAATACAATATTTAAAATTACAAGGGTTAGTGTAAAAAACTTGTTTTGGCTGAAAAATATGACGTGGCATTGACAACTTGTTGATTGTACCGCCATGTAGGCATTTTTGGCCCGAATAAGGGCGATGACATTTTTGAAAGCTTTTTTTTAAACATATGTGGCATTTTGCCAAGAGCCGAAAAAAGGGGCATCAATTTTTTTAAAAAAAAATAGCGTGCATTTTTAATATTTTGTCCTCTTAGTTTTTTGATTTGCAATGAAAGATGTGTGATTATGGTTGGTTTAACAATGAATAGGATTATTATAAACTACACAAATCTGTCACAAATATGGGGAATAGGGACCACCGGTCGGTCACAAATATGGGCGATAGGGACCGATATCAGGTCGCTAATGGCACTAGCCGTTGTCAACATGGACCGTCAATTGGTCCATGTTGATATTAGCCGTTGTCAACATATTTGTAACCTATCGGCGGTCCCTACTATTATTCATACTTAAAAATGAGATTTTCCCGATGATTTCAGGTGTAGTTGATAATAATCCTATTGTTTGTGTAGTAACTTCTACTTTATCGATAATGCAAGAATAATATCGATAATGCAAGAACAATACACATAAACGAAGGATTGAGAATATACTAATAATAATAAGACATTCAAATTTCATTACTAATTGTTAACCGTATAAAATAAATACGAGATTAAAGAGAATATTAGTCCTAAATCAGAATGATTAATAAATGGACAATACTATTGTCACGAGTACTTCCAATGAAGTTGTACCCACTCCCAACGAGGAGGCCCATCGGGTGTGATCAATATCGCTCGGTTACTAACCCAAAGCGGTATGAGTGGCCATCCGACGAGGGCACCTAGCGTCCCTCAAAAAGTCACAATGAATCAAGACCAGATATCAAGGTGGCATCGGATAAAAAGCAAACCCGGATGGATCCGCCTGATTTAGATATCCATCACGACGCCGAGCAGGGCCCCAACGGACTCCCGAGTCCCAGAACCTTGACAAGAACGCTTCCTTGCTATATACTCCCAATACAAGTGCCCTCGGAGCAATGCCCAGGATGGCCAACTCGAAGAGCAGAACCGCATATTGATGTAAGAACCATAGAACAACACTTTCCGAGTACTCGGAAAGAGAAACGCCTACCCATGAAGGATCAAAGCCCCTTGGAATTCAAATAACGGGTGAACACCCTGTCGGAGAAAATGCCCCGAATCACTTACTTCAGGATACATCCCTATCAGAGCGGCCTTATCACTAAGGGGACACCCAAACTTGGCCCTCAATTCATTACTAGAGGCAATAAGCCCTCGGAGACAAAGAAGGCGGCCTACCACCCATCGGAAAGAAGGCAAAAACCCTCGGAGGAAGATAAAGCAGCATAGTCAGCACTTAGTAGATCAAGATAGACATTATTTTATTGATTGGTGTACATTATAACACATGTATTCATCCTAACACATGTCAACATGCATAGAGACACCTGTCCCTAAAAATTTCTATATAAAGGAGGAAAAAAGGGAGAAAAAGAGGGAGAAAGAAATCTATCATACAAAGGAGTAGATCATAGTGAATAAAGGAAGGAATGTTCTTGTTATTATGTCTCTTCTAAATAGCATTTAGCTTTTGAACTACGGGTAGGGGGTGTTCCAACCCATATAAATAATTCAGTTAATTAGGTCATAATTCCAAACCTGTTAACAAAATGGCGCCATCTGTGGGAACACCATAAAATCTGCCTTTGAGAGCGTTCAAGAGGATGCCTATTATGGAGAATTTATTCTACAGCGAAATCTGTCCTAGCCAATCTCAAAATTCGGAAGAAACTCTGTCCAAACGCCAATCCGAGGAGAGGGATTTTATGAACATCCCTCGCTCCTCCTTTGAAAGATTTATGGAGACTAGGGCCCGGAGGACACCGCCCGGATACGTGAACCCTCACGACTTATCCCCTCGGTCCTCCCGCCACCAAAATCCCCGTGCCGAAGAAGGTGGAACTCGAGCTAGATGGAGCCCCATCTCCAATCCCTGGCGCTAAGGACCCCCGCAGAATTCCCGGAGGCACTACAACTACCGGGACACGCGCCGGATTGGCCAACCGGAAGGGAGAACGGCTCCCCCGGACCGTCCTACGTCATTCCCATCTCCGGGTGAGGATCATACTATATGGGGAATTCTTGATGGCCTTAGGAGGGAGATGGGCGATATTAAGAAGATGATGGGCCCTAAGGAGGACCTTACCTTTAAAACCTCCCCTTTTATCCCCGAAATAGCCTTAGCCTCTATCCCCGCGGGTATGCGGTACGTAAATGGTCCCCTGTATACTGGGGATGCGGATGGAAAGGATCCGCAGGATCATATACATCAATACCTAGTCGGAATGGATCTCAATTCCGCCCCGGACCATGTGCTTTGTCGAGTGTTCCCTGTGACCCTCGGAGGACGTGCACAATCATGGTTTACCCACCTTGCGCCCGGCTCCATCGATAGCTTTGATCGACTAGCCCACTTATTCGTGAGCCATTTTGCTTGCAACCGGCGGTACCCTAAATCGACCACACACCTCTTCACCGTTAAACAAAAGAAGAATGAACCCTTGCGAGGATACATAAACACGCTTTACAAATGAAGCGCTGGATGTCCCGAACATTAGTACCACTATTTTGGTGGATATACTCACTCAAGGGCTCCAGGCAGGGGAATTCTTCTGCTACCTCACGGGAAATCATATCACGGATTTGAACGAACTTATGCAGCAAGCGGAGACTTATATTCTAATGGAGGAGGCTGAAGGCACGAAAAGACGCCTGGAGAGCGATGATAATGAACATCACGAGCCTGCTGAACGGGAAGTAAAGGCCAAGGAAAAAAGCCGGGAAGGAAAACCAGCCCAGCGTAAAGACGAGAGTGGCCCGGTCAAGAAATTCCTCAAATCGGTACCCTTGCCCCCGATGACCATTTCCCCCGTAGAAGTACTCAATGTGATGCGGGGCAGCACCGAGCTGCGATGGCCAAGAGAAGCTTGGTTTCCAGATAGAGACAAGAATACGGGTAAGTATTGTAAATACCATAAAACCTATAGGCATACTACCGAGGAGTGTACCACACTGCGAAGGGAGGTGCTCCGCCTCTTGGAAGCCGGGTACCTGAAGAACTATCTCAAGGCGAACAACCCAGAGAATCCCCCTCAGTATACCTATAAGAGACCTCGAAGGGAAGAAGAAGAAAAAGAAGAAGATTAGATGACTCCCAATCGGAGGTCACGAGAGAGAACGGCGGGGCAGCAGAACCCACCCCCTCCCCCGGAAGCATATGAAGATAACACCCCATCGGGGCGTACAATCAGTATGATAGAAGGAGGAGATCTCTCCGTTACACCACAAGGTAAAAAGAAGCAGTATTTGAAAGAGGCTAGGCGGGCGAAACAAGGATTGTTCATAGGATCCATTCAGGGTGCAAAGCTTCCTAGCATCACCTTTGGACCCGAAGATTTAAAAGAGGTGATTTATCCCCACGAAGACCCTCTGGTAATAGAAGCCGTGATCTATGGGATAGACTTCCAGAGAATACTGGTTGATACCGGCAGTTCCGTGGACGTCTTATTTCTCCCCACCTATCTGACCATGGGATTGAAGAAATAACGACTAGAAGTAGCCGAAGTTCCGTTAATAGGTTTCGCGGGAGAAGCCTCCAAAACACTCGGAACCGTGACACTTCCGATGTTGTGGGGAGAATGGGCCCTTCGAAGAACGGAACCCATAAAATTTTGGGTGGTAGAGGCTTCATCAAGAACGTATAACGCAATCTGTGGGCGGTCATCCATTCGGGCCTTCAAAGCGATCCCTTAAACCCTCCATCTCAAGGTAAAATTCCCAACATTTTCAGGTATCGGAGAAGTCCGAGGAAACCAGGCAAAAGCCCGGGAGTGCCGCATGAATGCTCTCCCTCCCGAAGAGGATGAACCTATCCTCGGAAGCAACAAAAAGCGAAAAGCAGAGGAAATACGAGTACAACCCGTAGAAGAGCTAAAGTTGGTGGAACTTGTAGAGGGGAGCCCGGAGAGGTCGGTCAAAGTAGGTACCAAAATGGAGCCTGAAGTGGAAGCTCAACTGATCCCCATCCTGAAAGAATTTCGTCATATTTTCGCATGGGAAGGCGGACCCCCAGAGCAAATCAGCAATAATGTATGTCAACATTTCCTTAATGTGAAACCCGAGGCCAAACCGGTCTAACAGAAAAGAGGAAAATGGGCCCGGAGCGCAATAAAATCATCCGGCCGGAGATTCAGCGACTCCTCAGTCTAAGGCAAATCAGAGAAGTCATCTACCCCGAGTGGCTAACCAACGTAGTCCTAGTCCCAAAGCATGGGGGTAAATGGCGAATGTGCGTGAATTTCACGAACCTTAATGACGCATGCCCCAATGACTGTTATCCCCTCCCGAGTATTGATCAATTGGTAAACTCAACAGCGGGCTGCGCACTCTTGTCCACCCTGGACGGGAACCAGGGATATAACTAAATCCCGATGGCCGTCATGGATCAAGACAAAACTAGTTTTATCACTGATACGAGCACCTTTTGCTATATGGTGATGCCCTTCGGACTCAAAAATGCAGGGGCCACTTATCAGTGGTAAGCTTAATGTTTGCAGAACTCATCAAAAACACGGTGGAAATCTACGTGGATGATACAGTCGTTAAAAGCCGCTCCGCCAAGAACTACCACGAGGACCTACGAAAGGCATTAGCCATCATGAGCCACTTCGGGATGAAGGTTAACCATAAGAAATGCTCATTCGGCATCAGAGGAGGCAAGTTCCTAGGATACATGGTTACAGAGAGAGGGATAAAAGTGAACCCCGAGAAGGCCGAAGCCATCCTAGGGTTACCTACCCCAAACACGGTTAAAGATGTGCAAAAGCTTACAGGTCGGATGGCCTCGCTGAGCCGATTCGTCTCCAAATCGGCCGAAAGAGGGCTTCTATTCTTCAAGGTGCTACGCAACATCAAGGAGTTCCAAGGTGCTACGCACATCTATGTGGACGGCTCCTCTGTGAGCACACACGAGGGGTTGGGATAGTTCTAGCAAACCAAGAAATAGAAGAAGAGATACTTCACTTCGCGGTCAGAATCGACTACCCCTTATCGAACAACGAAGCCGAATATGAGTCCTTACTCATAGGGATGAGACTTGCCCGAAAAGGCGGAATCAGAAAAATACTCATCCACAACGACTCGCAACTAATTGTGCAACAAGCCAATGGCTCGTACGAAGCCAAGGAAGAGAGGATGCAAGTATGCCTCCAAGCGGTTCACCGCAAAAGGGAATGGTTCGACGAGTGCAAAATAGTTCAAATCCCACGAAAGGAGAATCAAGAGGCGAACGCCTTGTCCAAGATGGCCACCCAAACGGCCGCCATCCATACCCAGAAAATCACTGTGCTCCAACTTACCGAGTCCGAGAGGGCCAAGGGCCATGAAGTGAATGCCACTACAGACCCCCCATCCAGTTGGGTGACCCCAATCAAAGCCTATCTATAGGACCCAGAAGGGTATTTCGCGGATAAAGCAGTGCAACGGCTTATGTCTAGGAAAACTATCAGGTATTTCCTCAAAGATGGGATATTATTCCGCAGGACATACTAGTGCCCTCACGCCCGATGCCTAAATGAGGAAGAAGTTCAACTGGCTATGGCGGAAACCCACGAAGGGACATGGGGCAACCATACGGGCGGCGAAAGTATGGCCGGGAGCCTGATTCGCCAAGGCTACTATTGGCCCAAGATGGCCAAAGATTACAAAAGCCATGCCGAAAGGTGCAAGCCGTGCCAAGCTTACGCCCCCCGGGTTCATCAACCCGCTGCCCCCTGGGAACCACACCTGACCCCTTGCCCGTTTTCCAAATGGGGCATAGACATAGTGGGACCCCTTATACCCGATGCCGGTCAAAAGAAGTTCCTCCTCGTAGCCGTTGATTACTTCACCAAATGGGTAGAAGCGGAGCCCCTAGCTCGGATAACCGCGGGCGCCGTTATCAACTTTCTTTGGAGAAGCATCATATGCCGCTACAGTGTCCCTCGGAACCTGGTAAGTGATAATGGTCTACAATTTACGGATCATGGGTTAGAAAAATGGTGTGACCACTGGGAGATCAAACACCACTATGCTTCGGTGGGGTACCCTCAAGCAAACGGTCAAGTGGAGAGGACCAACCGAACCCTCTTGAAGAATATGAAGGCCCGACTTGACTGGCACAAAGCCAAGTGGGTAGAAGAAATACCTGGCATACTGTGGGCTTACCGGACCACGCAGAGCGCCGCCACGGGCGAAACCCCCTTCAGCTTAGCCTATGGCTGCGAAGCTGTTGTACATTTTGAAGTCTCTATAGAAAGTTGGCGAATTAAGGTGTACTTGGAAGTAGCTAACATTTCTAACTTGGCCCTTGCCCTTGCGGGCCGCGGTCCGGAATGAAGAATACAAGGGTCGGATGTCCCGGTATTACAACGCGAAGGTGAAACCCAGAACTTTTCAAGTCGGGGACCTAGTGTTGAAACGAGTCGGAGCTTTCAAAAATGTAGGCAAACTCGAACCACGATGGGAGGGACCGTACAAGATAGCAGGGATTATCGGGCATGCGACTTATCTCCTTGCCGATTCTAAGGACGTCATCCTCAACAATACCTGGAACGCGTTTAACCTTAGAGAGTACTATGCATGATGTAACGAAACAGCTTTGTACATAAATAAAAGTTATTTATATATATAGATGGTGCCTTTACGATACAAGGGAGATAAGATTGCCCGACAAAATAATGACTCCATGCCTACGAGTCATATTGGCAATCTAACCCGAGGGGCCATCTTATAAAAACCACACGACCCCACATACCCAAGGTATATCGGACCACATCCTATACAAAGGCCCTTATACCAAACAAAACACTTATACAAACTAAACACCTTCCATGGGACGCTTTCCCTCATTGATCAGACGACAGCGGTCCTCCGCAGACATATAATTCGGATCTCCGATAGACACAGTCGGCCCCTGAGGAGAAGGAGCCTCCGAGAACACCCGACGGATGTTCAACTCCGGAATTACCACGTCTGGAGGGAATCCTGGCAAAGCCTCCACTGCACCCCGGCACAAGTGATATCCCATACGGACTAAATCGCGCATCTCCTGCGCAAGGGACTCACGAAGGACAGAAGGCCCTGCAACGCCCAAAACCGCTTGGACCCAGGCCACAACTAGCGCCACTTCATGAGCACGACTTAACTCCAGCACTCGTAAGTTCGCTACATCTGGCTCTCCTGCAACACACAACAATTGTTCATCAACGGAGCGAACTTGCTCCTGGAGATCACCCAACTTGTCTTCTAAGCTTGCCACCTGGGCTCTTTCCATCTCCAAGCGGCACTCCAAATCCCAGGATTTGTCCCGTTCTTCCTGCAAAATAGCGGCATGAACCTCATCGGAAGTCTCCCGATCGACCCACAATTGATCTATCTCCTCTCGGGCCTCTAGCAAACCCTGCTCCAGTTCATCCCTACGACGAAATACCAACTCCGTATCAGAGGATGATTCACCCCTAGATCCAATGGCGTTCAACACCAGATAGATCTTTGGAAAGATAAGTGCATAACTACGAAGAGCCTATAAAGGTCAGTATCACGCAAATAAGAATATACAATTACCTCGCATAAATCTTTGCAGGCTAAGTCCTGGAGGCCCGACAAGGGCAGCGACTTCATAAGTCCGCAATCCGTGGCGTTTAACAGACTGCTCAAATAGTTACGACAAAAGCTAACCGTCCCCAAGACGGAGGGGGACAAAACACCACTTACGAGTAGCTCTGACCTCGTAACGAGAAGGTTTCCTTCGAAAGGCGGCGTCGGAATACGGTCGGGAGCCCCTCCGCGCGGCGCAGAAGCTCCCACAACCGGAGACAAAGGACCCTCCTCAACAGCATATACAATCCTCGTATCTCCCCAAAAAGAAGAATACGGCACCAACGGAGGCAATGGAATATCCATCTGCGCAAGCGCAGCTATCAGATCATACTCAAGAGCCATAGAACTCACTGGCGGGGCTGCCACGGGCGAACCCCCCGCCCCCGAGAGGCCTGCTAACATGTCAAAGCTAAGACGCTCGGATGATTCATCATCCGAAGCGTCATACCCACTGTTCATTGTTTCTACTAGGAAAGCCTTATCAAAAGGCTCAATGGCAAAAGCCCCCATCTCCGCCCCTGGCAAACGAAAAAAGTAATATGAGTACGAGGACATCAAAAGGTGACACGAAAGGATTGCAAAAGAGAAGAAACTAACGAAAGAAGAAATTGCTGTAGAGAGGTTGTTGCGGAAGATTGAAAATCTCCGCCCCCTCTTGCAAGCTGGGCATAATCAATGTCTCTGGAAACTCCAATAGACTGTTGATATCATACACCCCCGAAAATAACCCGCTATCGGACAAGGTGCCCCACTCTCTCCTCAGAATCGCTTCGTTAGGGGTAATATAACTCAGCCCCCACTGAAGTGGTACCCCTCATGACCTGGCTGATAGGCCCCTCGGACGGACAAAGAAGAATGCCCTCTTCTAATCCGTTCTATTATTATTTGAATTGGATACATCCAGAAAGGCCTTCCTCTTGTCCCGATGGGCCAAGCTGAAGAAAGAGAGACCACCCGAGCAAGGTCGAAGGTTGAATATGGCCCCCACCCGATGAGGAGACAATGGCAACCTTAGCAACTCGGAACACAAAATATACCCCACCAGAGGAGTCAACTGACTCGGGCACATTTGCCAATATTGAAACAAAGTTTGAAGGAAAGGGTGAAAAACACCCGCAACCCGCACCGCATTTGCTCCGGTATATGGTAAGATAGCCTGAGGGAGGATCATAAGCCCTCTGCTCGGGGTGCGGTATTACTATATCATATTTGTCAATATCCAGGTTGTATTTGGCAAAGAGTGTCATGACGGAGGCACCATGTTCGATTCCAACGGCAGTGCCAACGCGCCCTCGCCCCATCATCCGCTCGCGCTCCAATATGAGCCTAGTATACACCGACGACTCGTCCACCAACTGATAAAGATCACAACTCGTGAACACATTGCGTATATGGTTAATACGGTAGAGATCATCCTCCGTGGACATAGACACGGCCCTCACAGAATTACTTCTCCTACCACGCACCCTACGCTCGCTAGGCCTACTCCTCTGAGTCAAATTCTCTGAGGCCGCGCGGCGCACTCCTAACAGTAAGGAGGAATTCCGGGCGGGGCTCCGAGGAGAGTGGCGGGGCAAGAAATAGTCATCCTGCTTGAAAAACGGAGGCATCATCTTGATAAGGTAAGTAATTTACTTGCTTTACTTGATTTTCGAAGGAAGACTTAGCTTTTCAAGGAAAATATAATGAGCCTTGAAACAGTAAATTTTTTAAGTGATTTTGAAAGAATTACTGGACAACTACTTATACTTTTTCAAATAAGTAAAAAGCATAGAAAGCATGAGCTGTTTAAAGCTAGTTAATACACGTGTCTAATAATTTTCTTACTTAAGAAAATAGGGCAACATGCCAAGCGACACCTCATACTTAACTTTTAAACTTAGTCAGCAAGCTTTTCCTATTACTTATCCTAAAACAATAAAAATAGTGGTCAGGTAATTATACTTGCTCGAAATGGACGAAAGCATAGAAAAGAGCTTGTTCATTAAAAGAAAAATTCGAGAAGCCCTCGGAAAAACTTACAAAATAGAATGTTAAAAATTCATAAGTACATAGTAGAAAAACAAAAGAAAATCCTATTCTAAACTCCCGTACTCGGAGGAGGCGGGGGCGGAGTGGCAAGGGACTCCTCGGGAAAACCGGCAGACGGACTCGGAGACAGAGCCCCACCAGAACTACTAGCACCAGGAGCAAATGCGGTCGGAGGAGGTGAAGGAGAAGCCCTTGGCGTCATCGCACCATCAAACATCTCCAGAATATCCTGAACCTGCTCGGGAGATGGCCTAGCAAGCTTTTTAACATCAAAAATGCGGTTGAAGTTGACCCCCGAAGGCACCACCCCTCGGGCCAAAGTAGCACACTCCAAGTATCCCCACAGCATGTGCCCGAGTGTATCCCGAGCATGCTCACGAGCGGACAAGGCGGTGTATTGGTGTTCCGCCTCCACTGTTGCACACCGAACAACCTCGTCAATCTGGGCTTGCACGTCCTTCAGTGGCACTACCCCGACTAACTTCAGCTCTACCAACTCATTTAGCCGCGATTGGAGCCCCCGTTCCCTCTCTAACCCCTCGGACTTCTCCTTCTCCAGAGCCTTCATCCGAGCACGGAGGGCTTCCTCGGACTCCGCCTTCTCCTTTTCCAAGCGAGATAACTGCGCCCGAACAACCCCCTCGGACGCCTCCATCTGGTCGTAGGCCGACTGCACCCGCTGCAACGTAAAGCGCATCACCTCCTTCACCTCATGGTCCTCATTCCACTTGAAGTCGTGGGCCTCTAGCTTGGTACGAAGAACCGCGTTCATTGACTCGGCCTCGTGAAGTTGGGCCTGGAGAGAAGTCACCCGCTCCCGAAGAGGGCCCATTTTCGCCACCTCCCTTGAATGACGCTGTTCCACAGAAGTGATAACCTCCCGAGTCTTCTTGGACTACATGACGGGAAATAGAATATAAATAAGGATACAGGGAAACCGCGGTGAAAATGAAACTAAGAGATAACAGATACTTACGATAGCCTCTATCCCGACGGTGCTGGCCCGCAGAAACTGATACCCCTCCGCAGGCGCGGCAAGAGCAGAGCCGAAGAAGTGAATAATCTCGTGGTAAGCTTCCCCCACGGTCGGTGGCTCCTTCTCGGGTGCTTGGGGCGAAAGACTTCCCTCGGAAGCAGACCTCCGCAAGGTAGCCCTCTTCGGGAAATCGGCCGTCGGAGGAGGGACACTCGTAGTGGGAGTCACAGTCACTGCCTCCGTCATCACCGCCTCAGGAACCTCTGTGGCTGCCGAAGAACCCTCCCCACTGAGCAAGGTGCCCAACACCTCCTTCTTCACCTCCAAGTCCTTCAACAAGTCAGCAGGATTCTTGAAAATCCCCTCGGAACCCTCCGATGGCTCCTCTAGGTGCGATTGGAGCAGTTGAGCAAACAAGTCAGCACCCGAAAACATAGGGGCCTTTCCCTTGTTGAGTTCCGCTACAAAAACAAGATATATAATTAAGTAACTTTGTGGGACAAATTTGAACATGATAGCATAGATAGAATCCTAGAACAAAGTAAATAGAGGAGAGAAGGAAACTTACGAGGGGAAGATGGGGAAGGGTCCCGGGAAGAGATGAGCACGACCTCCGGCCCAGGAGACAAGGGCTCTTCTTCTTCCGCCCGTGGAGATGGTGCCCCCTTTGAGCTCCTCGGAGAACTGCTACTGTTAGACTCGGGAGCTGGCACCACGACCAAAGCAGACATAAGGTCCACTTGTCGCAGTGGAACGGCCTCCAGGCACACCCCCTCAGCGTCCACGAAGGGGTGCGGGATGTCCTCGTGAACTTCCTCACCCTCCGGGTTCACCCCTGCCCTCCCCGGAGCCTGCACTTCCCCTTCCTCGTGATCTCCCCCCTCGGAAGCTTCACTGTGCCCACTCGGAGCCGCTTATTCAGAACCCGACAGTAAGTAATATCTCGCCATAACCTCCTCTACACCACACAAAGACAAGTAAGTACAGACAACGAAATACGAAAGAAACTACTCGGAGGAAATAAATACGAAAAAGAGAGCATGAGAATAAAAAAGGGAAACTTACTGAAAGCTGGCAAGTGCAGGGCCGAAACGAAAAGCGATTTCTTCACCTTGTCGTCAGTAAACACTACGTGGTGAAGCCCAGAATCATCAAACAACTTCAGAAAATCCTCCGACTCCATTAACAGCTGTTGCGCAATTACCGGGGAGAGCACCGTGTCTTCATCCATGGTGCGAATTGGAGTCACATCCTCCGCCCATGTGAAGGGCACGTCCTACTTCCCTCGGACATGCTTCACATAGAAGAACTTGTCCTTCCAAACGCTATGCGAGCTGATTGTCGTGCCCAGAATCCTCTTCGTGGAATTCCCCGAGTTGTCCCGATGGCGGACATGATAAAAGGGGTATCCCCTGGGCGACACCACCACATCAAAAATCGAGAGGAAATGATCCACTCCGCACTCATATCCCTTGACGAGGCACCAAAACATGTAAATGCAGAGAGCAGTGAATCCGTTGGGCACCAATTGACTCGGACAGATGCCGCAAGTCTTGAAAACCTCACAAAAGGAGGGTGGCATAAATGAGCGCCACCCGTAATTCACCTGTGCGAAGTACACCGTAAGCATACCCGCGGGAGGATGACAAGCACTTTGATCCTCAGTGGGAATGTGAACAGTCACATTCTTCACAGCGGTCCCCGTGGCCTTAAACAGATCCATGACCTGCTCGTAGGTAAAAACGGACCGAATCTTCTCGATTTTATAGAGATCGCGAGCAAGGGGCTTCTTCGATTTTGAAGCCCTAACCTTCTTAGCAGAGGCGCCGCCGCTCCCCTTAGCGACGACAACCTTCCTTTTACGAGGGGAGCAGTAGCCACAAAAGCGGCGGAAACATCGGCGGAGGAAGTGTTACAGAGGAGGCCATTTTCTTTTTTTTTGGGCAAGAAGAAGATTTTGCAAATTGATAAAGAAAAAGGAAAGAGCGCGAGAAAGAAATTTGAGAGATATAGAAGTTGTTTTCTTAAGTTGAGAGAGTTGAGAAAATTTGAAGGTAGAAAGATAAAGTGACGGGATGAGTACGGACGGACCTTATTTATAGGAATAACGATTAAGACGTGTCGCAAAATTCACGCCCCACGTCACCACTCAAAAGACGCGTGTCCTCCACACGTCCCAACTGTTGAAAATCCTCAACGGTCGAATGCCCACTATCATCAATGATCTAACGGCTAAAAAGAAACCGTCAGGCCTTCAATGCTATGAACTGTTACTTCTCGACACCATAACTGCTCGTCGAAACTGCCATCAAGCCGTTACGCCCCAAGGGCAATCAGGTAATTACCTTTACAAATTTTTAACATGCACTCGTATGCACCGTAATCCCCTCGAAGAACGTGAAGAAATGTATAAACCCCCTCGGAAAAATCTTGAAAAAGGAAAAGCAACACTCACAGCTTTTTATCCCCTCGGAAAAATCAAAAAATAGTGGAAAAAGCTTCGCTTCCCTCGTAAAATGGCCACGAAAAACGGGCAGAGAGGAAAAAACACAAAACTCCTCAGCTTACAAAAAACCCCAAATTAAAATTTCCCTCGCCTCTACGATGGCGATCGAAATTTGGGGGGGCTAGTGTTAACCATATAAAATAAATACGAGATTAAAGAGAATATTAGTCATAAATCAGAAGGATTAATAAATGGACAATACTATTGTCACGAGTACTTTCGATGAAGTTGTACCCACTCCCAACGAGGAGGCCCATCGGGTGTGACCAATATCGCTCGGTTACTAACCCAAAGCGGTATGAGTGGCCATCCGACGAGGGCACCTAGCGTCCCTCGGAAAGTCACGATGAATCAAGACCAGATATCAAGGTGGCATCGGATAAAAAGCAAACCCGGATGGATCCGCCTGATTTAGATATCCATCACGACGCCGAGCAGGGCCCCAACGGACTCCCGAGTCCCAGAACCTTGACAAGAACGCTTCCTTGCTATATACTCCCAATACAAGTGCCCTCGGAGCAATGCCCAGGATGGCCAACTCGAAGAGCAGAACCGCATATTGATGTAAGAACCATAGAACAACACTTTCCGAGTACTCGGAAAGAGAAACGCCTACCCATGAAGGATCAAAGCCCCTTGGAATTCAAATAACGGGTGAACACCCTGTCGGAGAAAATGCCCCGAATCACTTACTTCAGGATACATCCCTATCAGAGCGGCCTTATCACTAAGGGGACACCCAAACTTGGCCCTCAAGTCATTACTAGAGGCAATAAGCCCTCGGAGACAAAGAAGGCGGCCTACCACCCATCGGAAAGAAGGCAAAAACCCTCGGAGGAAGATAAAGCAGCATAGTCAGCACTTAGTAGATCAAGATAGACATTATCTTATTGATTGGTGTACATTATAACACGTGTATTCATCCTAGCACATGTCAACATGCATAGAGATACATGTCCCTAAAAATTTCTATATAAGGGAGGGAAAAAGAGAGAAAAAGAGGGAGAAAGAAATCTATCATACAAAGGAGTAGATCATAGTGAATAAAGGAATGAATGTTCTTGTTATTTTGTCTCTTCTAAATAACATTTAGCTTTTGAACCACGGGTAGGGGTGTTCCAACCCAAATAAATAATTCAGTTAATTAGGTCATAATTCCAAACCTGTTAACACTAATAGTTGGACAAAAATAAATACTAACATTAATAATATTCTCAAATTAATAAAAAAAAAAGTCCAACATTAATAACAACAACAACAGTTGGGTTAATAGGGACCGCCAGGGGGTCACAATTGGGTTAGTTGTGACCTAGTTGTGGTCCGTACTAATATTCATACTTTAAAATCGTGATTTTATGGAAGGATTTCGATGTGTTTGTGATTTTTAGCAACAACCTCAATACTAAATGTGAAATAAAGTAATTAATGATTACAAAATAAGTGATTTAGTTATTCAATATTAGATACTGAATGCGATCGAGTGAGTTATTAATTTTGAACCTATTTTATTATCTACAACTAATCATCATACACCCTAGTTGTTATTGGTTATTATGCTTTAACTTCACAAACTAAAGTATATACATCATTACGTTGTTCAAGTAGAGTATAAATATATATACGTAGGCATTCCATATATATATATATATATACACACATACATATATATATATATAATATTAAGAATTGCAATTGTCGTTGTATATATTAAGAATTTTCAAAACGGGTCGCCTTCTATATAATATTTGGATTTGCAATGAAAGATGTGTAATTATGGTTAGTTTAACAATGAATATGATAATTATCAACAACAAAAACAACGCGACACATCAAATCATCGAAAATATTTCATTTTTAAGTATGAATATTAGTAGGAACCGTCAAACGGTGACAAATATGTACAATAAGGACTGTCGTGCGGTCTCTATTGACAACAACTAGTATCAACAGGGACCGCTACCATGGCGGTCCCTGTTGACAAATTGAGCCAAAATGTGTGGCCCATTGGCGAATATTCTCGCCAATGGGCCCAACGACTGCAATGCAGTCGCTGTTGCCTTCAGACTGCATTGCAGTCACTACTGGGTGGTCCCTAAAAGGATGACCAAAACCCCCCTCTATTCCTGTCGAAAATGGGACTGTCCAGTCTTGTAGTGATATATATATATATATATATATATATATATATATATAAAAGATTAATATATTTGCTCAAAATCTGCAGATAAGAAAGAAAGCCAGATTTTTATCTAAACCAGAAGAGATTATTTGGTGCAGCCGCTGTATGTGCATCCATTACCAATACACGGTGGGGATGGGGTGTTTGGTGGTTATTCCTACAATGTAAGAATCTCTTTTTAATCTTAACCATCGGTTGTACATACAGCGGCTGTATATACAGCGGATGTCAATCAGGCGTGATTGACCTAACAAGTATATATTCTTCATAGAAAAATAACGATAATCTTATAATTATTTGAAAATCTATAACGTTTATAGGTAGGTCAAACTCATAAGAAAATGTATTTACAAATTATCGCGAAACCCGTTGTTCCTTAATTAGTCATTCATAGCACGTTTCTAAATTCAAATGCTCTATTTGGCAGAGGCCTAATTTCTATCACGGGAAGGCATCCATTTTGCTTTAAATTAGCCAAACAGTCATAGCAAGCAACATCCTTTTTTGATAGGAAGCGTGCAAGTAGTACCACTAGCGACAACTTTCAAATACAACACTTATTTTCATGTTTTAGTTTAAAGTCCCTTTTGAAATGTTACTATAATTTCAGTTTGATAAATCATCCTTGAGTTAGAATCATGTAATATAGTTAGAAAATAACTTCTCGTATAGAAAGAATACAACGTACTCAAGTCAGTATCAATATGGGTGTGCACAATGAGTTGGATTGACCGAATCGTTTGTGAATCAATTGAATGATTCAATTTTTGGATCGAATCGGATATTTGATTCGATTTTCGATTTTTGTCCTGGGATCGAACACCCATTTGATTCGATCCTCGGTTTTAGGGATAAGAATCAGATCGAATCGAATAATCATCTTGATGTTTAAAATTTAAATAAATATATAATAATATATTAAATTAAGTTAGTAAATAATATAAATAAATATAAGACTAATAAAATACTAACTATCTGTTTGGTTCATGTTAGTTTAAATATAACACTAATAAGCAATCATGTGTCATTCAAGTTTTCTCTAATTTCAGATGTAAAATAAAGATGTTATGTAGCTTTTGTTCATTAAAACTGAAATAATAATAAAAAAAGATCGAAATCAAATCAAATTAAATCAAAATCGAATAATTTTGGTTCGAATTTGATCGTCCAATTTAATCAGATTTCGATTCTTATTCTATCAGGATTGAAATTAATTACTACTGTTGATTCGATCCAAATAATAACCCAAGTATCAAATCACGTCTGTCTTCCCGCAGAAAAAAAATGCATAATAAGCAAATTGTAATAAGAATTTTGATTGACTCTAACATAATTCGATAGCCATTGAAATGAATAATATTCCAGATCCAAATAATAACCCAAGTATCAAATCACGTCTGTCTTCCCGCATGAAAAAAATGCATAATAAACAAAGTGTAATAATAATTTTGATTGACTCTAACAGAATTCGATAGCCATTGAAATGAATAATATTCCAGATCATTATTGATCAATCTGTACGTAGAGTGCAGATTGGTTATCTAGACAACCAATGATTGAAGAATTTGAAGACCAAAAGCTGAGGTCATTAGCATTTTGGATACTTTACTCTACAAATATTATTCTCTATGCGAATAAAAAAATAAAATTGTCCCATTAATTACCGCAAAAATAATTACAACCCCTCTTATTGTGTGTACCCAATTTTCACCACATGATTGGCAATTTGGCATGATAGAGATATGCTATAGATTCTATTCTTCACGTGGGCTTGTCAAATTTAATTCGACCGATTATTGACTAAAGCACATTTATGGGGATATGCTATTGTAGGGCTTATGGCAAATTGCAGATAAGGGGACCTTCGCTATTTATTCAATTACGACGGAAACAATGTTAAATAAATATATAGTTCAATTTACTTAGTTGTAACCTATAATGCACGGATTTACCTAAAAAGCTAATAATGCTATATTGAATACATATCCGATACTGATACGTTACCGATACACTACCGATACAAATTCGATACATCACGTGGCATATCGGGTTATTAAAAGAAACTAAAAAAATCCGATACGTATCCGATACATATTTGTGGTGTATCAGAAATATTTTTGGTCTTCTTTATAAACTTTTAAATTGATGGGCAACTTCAAATAATACTACCTACAATTAAAAATTTAAACAAAATCTTCAATCTAATTAGTAATTAATAGCTCAAGACCAAAATTCCACTTTTCTCACTTTTAATCAAAATTTCTTCTTTCTCAGCCCACACCTCCACCAAGACACCAAATTCATGGATGTTGCCACCTTCTACTTGCCCACCAATACCTTCGTAATTCACTATTTTGTTATTATCATTTTATGAATTAATGCTTTTTGTATTAAGTTTTACGTACAAATTAGTTTACTTACTATGAACGTGCCATTTATAATTTGTAATCTTAATGTTAATACATATTTATATATAGACGTATCATTGTCATATCCGTATCGCTTATTTTTTTTAAATCCGTATCGCAGTACCCGTATCGTGTTGTATCCATATCGCGCGTATCGGTACCCGTGTAACATAGGTTGTAACTGAGTGTTATTATTTTCTTAGATAATCTTATAGCTTAAACACAACATAAACATCCGTTTACTAACTTTCTAAAGAAAGGGTTATAGAAACCGTTTTTTCTCTCCACGATTCTCGGAGTTCCAAAAAACCGAACTTAACTGTCATGGTAACTGTTCTGTCGGAAATGGAAGAAGACCATTCTCCGCCGCCACCGCCTCCACCAAACATATCGTCTAATGATCCTTATGTTTTCAAATCAACCCAAGGGAATGATACTCGAGCAAGAGTTCAAAAGAGAGCAAGACAATCTCCTGATATGTCTGAATTTGGTAAGGCATTTCCAGCCCTGCATGCAAATGTCAATGCTTTTCCACTGCCAAACTCTTATGCTAATGTGGTTGCACCAAGAGTGAAGAGTAAAGATGTTCGTATAGACACCAGTAAAACTGCTGAGGAAT
The DNA here is from genome assembly GCA_948329865.1 of Linaria vulgaris. Taxonomy (NCBI): domain Eukaryota; kingdom Viridiplantae; phylum Streptophyta; class Magnoliopsida; order Lamiales; family Plantaginaceae; genus Linaria; species Linaria vulgaris. Next base: position 85,916,141 of record OX415253.1, read on the forward strand.
GACAATTCATTGAAATCAAGTCGCCTGATGAAATCATTCCTATCAAACAAGTTCATATTTTGCAAGGATTAAAGGACAAGTTGAAGGATGAATGGGATCATGCCATGATCATCAGGATCACTGGCAAACCATGGTATTATGCAACTCTTCAATCAAGGTTGGATATCATGTGGAAGCTCCACAATGAATTTGTCCTAGTCGATTTAGGACATGGTTGTTATTGCATCAAAGGGCTCTCTGAAGCTAAGAGGGATTTCATCCTCACAGAGGGCCTTTGGCAACTAGCAGGACACTTCATAAGTGTTAGCAAATGGACTCCTAACTTTTGTCCAGGGAAAGATGAATTAAAGAGTTCAATCACATGGGTAAGGATTCTTAATCTGCCAATCGAATACTTAAGGGAGGCAGTGATTCAGGCCATTGCCTCTTGCATTGGAGAACCTATTAAGATCGATGGTAATACCTTTAATGCCACAATAGGGAACTTTGCAAGATTCTGTGTTCAAATCCGCACTGATCAACCCTTAGAAGTTGGTTTATGGATTGATAACAATGTTTACCAAGTGGTTTATGAGAATGTGTCTTCTCTTTGTTACAATTGTGGGAAGATTGGTCATATAAAAAGTGAATGTTCTATCAGTAAATCTCAGAATGAAGGTATGAATACTGGTGAACAGGTTAATGATCAGAAGAACCAATCTTCTGCTGAAAAGAAGGAAGAATGGATTCTAGAGAAAGCTAAATCAAAGGATTATGGAAGTTGGATGTTGGTCAGCAAAAAGAAAGGCATCTAAGTTGGCGCTAGGGAGCAAGTTAACTCCAAGATCACCCCTAAGTATCCTAACTCAGTGAAGAACACTAAAGAAATGGTACCAGGAAGTCGTAAGCCTGGGAATCCTAGTATTTCTCCGGTTGTGATGTCCAAAAGTAAAGTGATTGAAAATCCTGGTGAATCTCCATCTGTGATGTCCCATAATAGAAGGATTTTACCCGCCTCTTTGAATCCCTCTCTAAGACTAGAAACGGTTAATACCAAGAAAATGGTGGTTACTAAGTTTAAAAGATTACCAAAAGTCTCCGCTACTCTTCAAAAGTTAGGAACGGTTCAGAGTCAGAACTTTAACCCTTTTGGTATTCTGACTTCAGAAAATTCACAAGCAACATTAGATTCTGTAGACCTTGTTGATTGTGTAGTAACATCAACGCCGGGTATCATTCAACATCATGGAGGAAGCACTGGAATTGGATCCTTGGGACTGGATCAACCCTTGGGGTTTCATCACTCGACAGTCCCAGTTTGTGGCACCAACAATGACTCAGGAGATCAGCCACTGGGATCGAATAATCTCAGTTTTGACAATCCCATGGACCATTTGGGAGATCAGTCTACAAGTCCAAAGAGATGAGCACATAGATGCAGACCACATATGGAGGGAGAGAGCAGAACTCACCCCATGGGAGAGCATCAGACAGCAAAGTCTCTCAATGGAGATTATGAATCAGCTACTGGCACAATAGAACATGATTCCAGTTGAAAATCCTGTGGAACCATTTCACTTGCATAATCCAAGTATGAGAGTAATTTCATGGAATTGTCAAGGGGCTGGTGATGAAGAGTTTCACAGCAACTTCAGAAATTTGGTAAGGATTCATAATCCCAATGTTAAATTTATTCTTGAAACTAGAGTTTCAGAAGAATAAGCATGGAATATAGTTCCATATCTGGGATATAATAATTATCAGATAGCACCCACAAAAGGTATGGCTGGTGGTCTGTGGATGTTATGGAATGATTATGATGTAGAGGTGGAGATTGTGGATGCTGATTACCAAGCAATTTCTGCAATAATCAAATCTAGTAACATGGATAAGTGGAGACTCACTAGAGTTTATGCTCAACCTAAGAGAACTGCTAAGATTAAAGTCTTTGATGATATGGTGAAAATGTCCAAGGCTCATCCTATGCCTTGGCTTGTTACAGGGGATTTCAATGAGATTGAGTATGCTCATGAGAAGAGAGGGGGAAGAATAAGGACTATTAGCAGATTACAATTCTTTAGGGACTTCATGGCTCAATGTAATCTGACTGATCTTGGTTATGTTGGCCCTAAGTTTACTTGGACCAACAATAGGAAAAATTGAGCTCTAAGTCAAGCAAGACTGGATAGAGCCATGGCTAATGAAGCTTGGATGAATCTGTTCAATACAGCAGAAGTGGAGAATCTACCTAGAACCTACAGTGATCATCATCCCATTATTACTTGGTGCATGGGTAGGAGAAGACAAAGGGCTCAGAAACCTTTTAGATTTGAAGACATGTGGCATTTAAATCCTGAATGTTCTGAGCTTTTACAGAAAATTTGGAATGACAACTCTGATTTATTGACAGCAATTCAGGAGGTTCCAAGAATCCTTCTACCTTGGAACAAAGGAAGGTTTGGTAATATTTTTCATAAGAAGAAAACTTTTTTAGCAAGATTAGGGGGAATTCAGAAATCTCTGAGCTTTAGACCAAACTCTTATCTCAGTAATCTTGAAGAAGAGCTTCTACAGGAATTTAATTTGACATTGAAGCAAGAAGAACTCTTCTGGTTACAGAAGTCAAGGGTGAATTGGATCAGAGAAGGAGATAGGAATACTAAGTTCTTTCATAGAACTACTATGGTTAGGAGGAGAAGGAGCCTGATCACTAGATTGAAAATATTAGGAGCATGTGAATTAACTGATAGTGTTCTTCAAGCACATACTTTGGATTATTTCTCAGGTTTGTTTGCTGGTGATAGCTTGTCCCCAGATTTCTCACAAGCTATCATACTTCCTACTTCCAGATTACAAATGAAACTATCCCTTGAAAAACATGTTCATTTTGGAGCTATGTTTGACACTAGTGAAATCAAAGAAGCAATCTTTTCAATGAATCCATTGAAAGCTCCTGGTCCAGATGGTCTTAATGCTGGTTTCTATCAGAAAGGATGGGATTGGATAGAACAGTCAGTGGTTTTTTTTGTTAAGGATGCATTTCATAATAGATCCTTTGATACACAAGTGTGTGAGGCTTTTATGTGCCTGATTCCTAAAATTCAATCTCTAGAAAGCATTTCTCAATTTCGACCCATCTCCCTGTGCAATGTCATTTACAAACTGATTACCAAATGTATTACCAACAGGTTGAGACATCTGATGCCAAATTTAGTGGCCCCAACTCAAGCTAGTTTCATAAAAGATAGAAGTACTCAGAACAACATCAGTGTGATTCAAGAAGTCCTACATTCTCTAAGATCAAAAAAGAAGAACAAGAAAGGATTTATGATTATGAAACTAGACCTGGAGAAAGCTTATGACAAGATAAGCTGGGATTTTTTTGGAAGAAACACTCTTAGCTTTCCACTTTCCCTCCTCCATGGTTGAGCTAATAATGTTCTGTGTTAGAAGTGCTTCCACAAGAATCCTGTGGAATGGAGTTCCCTTGGAACCTCTTCAACATAAATATGGGTTAAGACAGGGTGACCCCTTATCACCCTATCTTTTTGTGTTGTGTATGGAGAGACTAGCTTATCTGATTCAAGTGGAGGTTCAGAGAGGCAAATGGAGACCATTGATTCCATGCAGAGGTGTCCCTCATTTATCCCATCTCTTCTTTGCTGATGATCTTATCATCATGGGTTTAGCCACTACTGGCAATGCTAAAGTTATCAAACAAAACTCTTGACAAGTTCTGCACAGCTTCTGGCTTGAAGGTGAGCTATCAAAAATCCAAGGTGTTCTTTTCAAGAAGCCAGGGTGCTAATCCTAAGAGACACATCTGTGACACTTTGGGTTTTTACCAGACCCCTAACTTGGGGAAGTATTTGGGAATTAGACTTGTCCATGGTAGAACATCAAGGGCAGATATTGCAGAGCTTTTTGATCGAATCCTGGGTAGATTTGACTCATGGAAGAGTAAGCTTTTAACTCTAGCAGAAAGGGATACACTTATTGCTTCTGTTTCACCTGCTTAGCCAGCTTACACTATGCAATCCACTTATCTACCAGAACATGTGTGCCAAACATTAGATAAGCTCAATAGAGATTTCCTCTGGTCTACTAATTCTGAGGCACACAAGATGCATTTAGTGAATTGGCAGAAGGTGATCAAGCCAAAAAGAGAAGGTGGTCTTGGGCTTAGAGTGTCAAGAACTGCTAATGAATCTCTGCTGGCTAAGTTGGCTTAGAAAATTTTGAAAGAAAAGAATTCCTTATGGTATACTTTGGTGAAGGCTAAATATTTGAAGGAAGATAAGCTTTTCCAATATGCTGTCAAACCCACTGATAGTAGCACTTGGAAAGGTATCATCAAGTGTGTGGAGTTAATAAAACCCCATTTAAGATGGAAAGTGGGGAAGGGAACTCAGATCTCTTTCTGGTATGATAACTGGAGAGGAGATGGTTGCCTTAGTGAGGAAGGAATTGAGATTCATGATACATAAAATAAGCTTACTCTATCTGATATGCTGGACCAGAATAATGTGTGGAGACTGGATGATCTTATTAGTATTATCCCTCAGACTATTCAGGAAGATTTTCAGAACAGAAACATTCTTCTTTCTAAACAGGAGGATTCAATTATCTGGAATGGAACATCTACTGAAGAGTTCACCTATCAATCAGCCTACAAATTATTCCAGCAAAGACATTCAGGTTCAGGCGCTCTACCTTCTAAGATTCATTGGGTCTGGAATGTTGACATGAGCAACAAGTTCCAACACTTATTGTGGCTTCTGATCCAAGAAAGATTGGCTACAAATTCAATGAGATACAAGAGATTTGCAGCTCCAACTCCCATCTGTACATTATGTAAGTTTCAAGAAGAAACATGCTTACATTTGGTTAGACACTGCAAGGAAGATGGAACCTTATTGTTGAAGATTGTTCACCCTGAGGATTTAGCAGTGTTTGATGGTGTTACTGATGATCAGTGGATTCATAAAAACCTTGAGAGTCTTCAGCTCAGGAACCTGATCACACCAAAGGCCCAGTGGAAATGGATTTTTATGTCAACTATTTGGCAATGCTGGCTTCACAGAAATGATAGAGTCTTTTATAACAAGAAAACGACCATGCAAGGCAGAATTCTCAAGATAAAACAACTGAGTTGGGAGTTGTTCTTGGGCAGAAAGAAAACATTGCAGAACCAGAGGCAAAAGAAATGGTCTAAACCAAAAAAAGGTTGGTGTAAACTGAACATAGATGGCAGTGTTATCCAGGAGACTAATGCTGGTACCAGTGCAGGAGTTCTGAGGTCTGATGATGGAAAATAGATCAGTGGTTTTCTAAGGAAGCTAGTTTCTCCCTCTGTAGATGAAACAGAACTTATTGCTCTCAAGGAAGGTTTGTTGATGGCCTGGAATAAAAGGATATGCAATATAGAAGTGGAAATAGACTCTCTCATAGTCTATAAACTGATCACTAAGGAAGTTAATCCTATCCCTCAATTCACTACTTTGGTAGAAGAATGTCAGAAGTTGCTACGAATGTCGTGGAACTCCTCTTTTCGTTGGGTTCCTAGATATGTTAATAGTATTGCTGATGCATTGTTCAAAATGCATCATATTTGTAACGAGGAGTTCGTCCTATAGGATGTACCTCCTTCTAGCTTTATTAACGACTTAGTCGTTAAAGACATGATGTAATTTTCTGTTATTCCCTTATTTCATCAAAAAAAAACAAAAAAACACACCATAAACATTAACCATAAATTAGAAAGTCGAAACAAAAGCGAGCATTCAAATTATAGCGGAAATTTGAAATGGATTTGCTTCACAATTTTAGCAGAGTGGTTTAATAATTTGCATGTAATTGAATCTAACATTTACTTGTCATAAAATATTCTGAATAATATCTATATAATTACTAAACCAACGATTTTGCACACCGCGAGATCTCTTAATTAATCTTAGTAGAAACTAACCGAAGTGAAAGGCGTATAATATATGTGAAAAAATATTGAAGAGTACTGTTGAAATAATTTTGAGGATAAGAATATATAAAACAACTAGCTAAAATTTGGTCAAATAAATTAATGCATGCACTATAATTTGCATTTGTCAAATACTTCTTGAGGAAGCAAAGAAGAATTTTCTCTTCTTAATTAGAAAGTTATGGAACAAATTGTCCCATTAAAAGCATTTAGAAGAATATATGTCGTCCAAAATAATTGACAGTTAACAAATGCATGTAGATCTTGCCATGTGTACAAACACCCACCCACTTTGTATATGTGGCAAGATCTCAACGGGGCGAGAGCACAAGTCTCGCCCCTAACATCTAATGTCCCGTAGCAATCCATTGACTCAGTTATTCGATATTTTTATATATAGCCGATTCTAAAATTAAGTGGTCACAGTTCTCTCTATATATATATATATAGATGCGATACAATATTGCTTCGCTCGATACTTTGGATTGTACTTACAATAAATAAGAAATAATGTCAAATTGTCAAAATTTATCAAACTCGTATTAGTTTTTTTTCACATGTAACACACAATAATTGAGTCGATAATTAATTAATTATGAATCGTATATGAACTTACGGTTTATAGACTACCGCCTTGTTTTATATTAAACATGTGATTAGTGATCAGTGATTACTTCTGTTGGATTAATTTTAACTTCAGCGATGAATGGAGAAAGTGGTTGATTATTTTCTGGTAAATCCTAAAACCTTTTATTAGGAAAGATCAATTCTTTAATCCAAAAGGTTCAGTTTTTTCAGATATTAATTCCTCGGCAAAATTGAGCATTAAGTCAAACGAATATTTATTATCCAAGTCAACTGGTCAACTCACCATTACAGAAATTCAAAACAATATATTATATAGGTAATATAGGAGAGTAAAGCGGGAGAGAAGCCCAATGATAATAATGAAAATGTAGGCCCCAAAGCCTTGGCCCAGGTCCAAGGTAATGGTAATGCCCCAATTAAATAAACAAGAAGAGAGGGAATGGAATGATGCTGTTAGTATCAGTAAAACTCGTTGATATTGAGAAAAGAAATATTAATCCAGCCTTCGGTTAGGAAAATGTGAGCCAGGTGATAAATGAATTTGTTGTAGATGATTTTAAGAGGATTAGGAGGGAGAGAAAGCTTTAGAACTTGGAAACTTGATCAAAAGGGAAGCTACCAACGAGTTAATTTGTTATTTAATTTGGGGAGGAAGGGACTGCAATTAGCAATTTGTCTCCTTGAGGGATTTTTAGGGAGATTTACACACCATTTGCAGAAACGGTAGCCTTCAATTAACAAATGTTATTAAGGGAGATAGGTTTCTTCTTATTTTTGGATTTGGAGTGCAAATAGTAATTTGTCACATCGTTAATGTGTAAGCACTTTGTAATATACTTGACAAAAAAGAATATGTATGATAACAATATAAGATTGAAACAAACAATATAATCTACAGATGACTGTTGGTTCTATTTGTGAATTCAACACTGTAAAAATTACTAATGAAAGAAAGTATCGAAGCTAGCTCTAGTACACCTCAAGGTGAAATTGGTGATTTTTGGCTTTCTTTAAGCTAAGGCCTATGGATGTTACTCGGCGTAAACTCACATTACAATTTATAGACACTATAACAAATTGGGCCTTTTCCGTCGGGCTCGGAAATTTGGGCCGACGGTAAAGGCTCAATTTTTACCGCCGGGCCCAATCCCGACGGTAAAGGGCTTTATCGTCGGGTTTGGGCCGATGGTAAAACTAGTTTTATAAAAAAAAACAAAAAAAAACTAAAAATTCATGTCGGCAGCTTTTTCGATTAAAAAAAAAAATTTATTGCCTTTACCGTCGGCTTTGGGCCGACGGAAAAGCCAAAAAAAATAATAATATTAAAAAATCATGTCGACCGGATATTTTTAATAATAAAAAAAATTATTAAATTATTGTCGGCAGCTTTTTAGATTAAAAAAAAAATAAAAAAAAAATTATCTTTACCGTCGGCCCAAAGCCGACGGTAAAGCCCATGGGGCCCGGTCAACAGTACTGTTGACAGGGTGAATTTTTTTTTTTTTTTTCAAAAACTTTATAAATAACGAGCTTCTCTTCTCATTTTCAGTATCCAACTCTTCGACTCTCACTCTCGATAACAATCATTTCCTCTCTCTCATATTCGATAATTTTTTTTTCCGTCAGCAAAATTTGTTTATTTCCGTTATGAATAACGAAAATAATCATAACGTTACCGACAAAGGTAAAGGAAAACTCGTCAAATCCAAATCCAAAAAACTTCCAAAATATATTTCAAATACAAACTTGTTCAAAAACATTAAGGCCCTCACAACTATTTTGGGCCATAAAGCTCATCAAGATGTAGGAGCCTCAGATCCTAACGAGGTTATGCAGCCGATAGAGGATACTATGAAACCAACAAGGGAGACTCCGGTTGTTCCCGCTGCACAGCAACATGGGCCTACCCGTAATCGGCCCCCTTTGCCAACGGAACCACCACAGGGGCCCACTGCAACCCGACGTCGGGCCCCGCCTCCGGGCCGAGTTCGTGACCAAGTCTCGGTCCCGCCGCCGTCAATGACTCCTGCAGCTCCGACATTTCCGCTCGCCCTGATGGACGAAGTTCCAGATGACAACGAGAGGGGAGGTTCGTCGTCGCAAGGCTCCCCGGTTTTTGGTGGCTCAGCAAGTGGTTCTACTACGCCGGTTGCTGTTAGGGAACAGGAAAAGGGCCGAGCTGCGACTTATGACGAGGCTAAGAGGCCCCTAATTGGCGTTATCGAAGACTATATTTTCGATCCATCTTTATCCTACGGTAAAAGATATCATACTAATGCGGAAGAGATTACTCGTACAATCGGCTTCATAATAAGGCATCATGTGGAAGAAGCAGCTATCTATTTCTCCGATTTATCCAACAATCAGAAACAAAAATTTCTGAACTATTTTGGGGTAAATTTTCTGAACCATTTAGCTTATGTTAATATTTTTGTATATTATTGTTTTTTCCCTTACACTTATATGATATTGTAATTTGAAGAGGCTATTCCAATACTCGGATGAAATAAAGCCAATGGTTCGTGAGGCATTCGACCGGGTGGCACAAGGCATTTATAGAAACTCCATCTATGATGTAAAAAAGACGTACAAGCAACGTGACAAGAAGCCAGGTTGGTACAAGAAGTCTTGGCTACGTATAGGTAAAGAACAATTTTTTGTTAATCACTGGCAACAGGATAAGACGATAGAACTCGCGAAAAAGGCAAAAGAAAATCGAGAGGCCCTGAAAACAAAGAGTGCAGACGGCAAGGGTTCGTTAGCCACACACCACGGTGGATCTGTCAGCACACAACAAAGGAGCCTACAGTCGGTACGATACGTTACGATTTGCTTTCGTTATGAATATACTTTATTATGTTAACTTTATCATTAATTAATATTGCTTTGAAACAAATGTTGTTATAGCTTGAAAGCGAGACCCCTTACTGCTACGACCTACAGTGGGTGGTCGACCACACAGTGAGGACTCTCGATGAAAAAATAATCAGATGGAACCCACCGAGCGCACAAGAATATCATGTAAGTTATTACAACGTTGTATATTATTTTTGGGAAATATGTATATTGTTTATTGATTTACTTTAAAAACTGTAGATGCGTTACACGCAAGGACTCTATGATAAATATGAGGTCGAAGAACGCTTTCCCTTTGAGTGTGATAAAGAGGTCTCGGCAAAGGCAGATCTCAACGGTCAACACGGGAGGCAACGTGGCAAGCCTAAGCACAACAAGATGTCAGATTCAAGGAGGACGTCGGCAAAGAATCCTAACCCTGGCGAGCAGAGAAGAATTAGCCAAGCCGTGCAAAATGTTCATTCACAGTACCAGGAACCACAGACTCAACAGGAGAATCGCATAGCGGCCCTGGAGCAAAAAATCCTTCATGATGAGGAGGAGAGGAGGCGGGAAAGAGAGGTATCACAACGTAAATTTAACAGGTATCCTCAATATAACAACCTTCCCAATAATTGCCCCAACCACAATCCCAGCCAGTTTTGGAATCAAAACCTAACACAACAAGGTCAAACCGGTCCGGGGAATCACGACTTTCATTCTTACCACCAGTCGAGCCAAGGCTGTGATTCTTACAATCAGGGTACACCTATGTCGTGGAACCAACAACACGATCAGGGTGCACCTTCGTCGTGGGAACAAGTCATTCCACCTACTGGTTCGTGGGGCCAGAAACAACGTCAACGGATTTCTGGCTGTAAAAATCTCGGACACCCACTGCAAAACAGATTTCTTGTTAGGGCCCTTCAACTTAAGTTCCGACATTTGGAGCAATTTTCAAAAATATTTTGCATCGGCGTTAGGCTCCTCACCGTTAACGTCGAATTGTGCCCGAAAAGTATCGTCAACTAGATTTTCAAATAGAATCTCGTCCTGAACAACTTCGGGGTCGTTTCTAACTTCGTGCCTCGACGATGACGCCTCTTGGCTATTATGTGCGACAAAATTTTCCCCATGGAATATCCATAAACGGTACCCTTCTACAAAATCCCATCGATAAAGGTGAGGTGCCACTTTGCCAGGGTCCAAGTATTTCCTATTGCTGCATTTTCTACATAGACATCTAGGATTTCGATCATCGTCTAGATAACGCTCTTGATCTAACGCAAACGCCAAAAACTGGTATACACCATTGCCGAACGTTTCATTCACTCGACCCGTCTCACTCAAACGATCATACATCCAATCTCTATTTCGTTTGGATTCATTATATATTGTCTATAAATTTTTTAAATTATAACGATTAGCACAACGACGTCGCTACATTTAGGGGACACGAACGATATTTATAATCGTACAACTAGAACAAAATATAAGAGCACGAAACTATACACGTACCTCTTGTAGCATGTAAAAAATTTATGAAACTGCTCCTTCGATCTATGGCACCGGTCTCCAAGCTGCCTCGTACATTTTCTCTAAGTCGCAAATAAAAAGAAAGATAAATTAGATAAACATAATTAACGTACGCTTATAAAAAAAATTATTACGTAAAAATTTAAATTAGTACGTTTACGAACCTTATTTTCAAACCGAATGAATTGTGAATTGAGAGACTAACTCGTTCGAACTATATATAGGCCTTGGGGAGGGGGGGTGTGTTGCCATGTCATCAATCTGTGTGATTTTCACACGGATCGTGCCACGTCACTGATCCGTGTGAAAATCACACAGATCATGCCTAAGCCGACGGTAATACCCTTTACCGTCGGCTTTAAGCCGTCGGTAAAGGGTATTACCGACGGCTTAGAGTCGTCGGTAAAGGGTATTACCGTCGGCTTAGAGCCAACGGTAAAGGCATGATCCGTGTGAACAAATCACACGGATCAGATCATGTCACGGTGACGTGGCAACCCCCCATTCTCCAAATTTTTTTGGTTTTTTTGAGTTTAACCCCCCTCCTCCTAAATATCTACAAATACCCCTTATTCTACCCACTTAATTCATTCATTCTTACCATTCTCCAAAAACTATCTATTTCTCTCCAAAAAATTCTTAATAACTAACAAAAATTCCACTAACTTATAGTTAGAGTTTATTATTTGTTTTATTATTTCATTTCTACTTATGTTTTATTCATTATCTAACTAATAATAACTATAAAAAAACTTATATTATCAAGAATTTAATTTAAATACGAAATTTTATTTATTATAATAAATATATTAAAAAAAACGCTCGAAAATGTGCATGTTATAATTTAAATCGATTTCTTTTAAAGGAAATCGCCAAATAAACATAAAAATAATTTTAAAAAAATTGCCAAAATATTATATAATAATTATTTTAAATCGATTTCTTTTAAATAAATCGGCAAAAAATTAATTAATTTAAATCGATTTTTAATCAATTTAAATTGTTTTTTAAAAAAAAAATTAAATGCTTTACCGTCGGCTTTAACCGACGGAAAAGCGTTATTCTGTCGGCTTTAAGCCGACGGTAAAGCATTTATTATCTTTACCGATGGCTTAAATACGACGGAAAAGATAACGCTTTCCCGTCGGTTTTAAGTCGACGTGATAAAGGGATTTCCCGTCGGCTTTAAGCTGACGGGAAAGGTCTTTACCGTCGACTTAAAGTCGACGGTATAACCTAATCCCGTCGGTTTTAAGCCGACGTGAAATCCCTTTTTCCCGTCGGCTTAAAACCGACGAAAAAAGGGCATTACCGTCGGTTTTAAGCCGACGGGAAAGATCTTTCCTTTCCAATCGGCTTAAAACCGACGGTAATACCCTTTCCGTCGGTAAAAATCCGACGAAAAAGCTCTTTACTAACGAGCTTTTTTCCGTCGGGTTTTACTTTTGCCGACGGAAAAGGGTATTTCCGTCGGGAAAAGGCCCTTTATCGATGGTTTTTTAGCCGTCGGTATTAGACTTTTCTCTTATAGTGAGAATGTCTATGAGCAAAATTGATAGAGAGCTAGTTTTTTATGGGTGGCTTAACACTTTGCCAAAAACGGTTTTCAAGGGTGTTGAAAGAATAATATCTAACCACCACCCTATTATCAGTAAATATAAAGGAAAAAGACTGGGAACTTAAATCCATTTGGGTTCTTGACAACTAGTCACGTCATTGTAATTTTCACTATTAACGTGAGCGAGAAATGGAAAAATTATTTGGTTAACTATCATGGAGCATTTTATAGGCTAGAAAATGCTGTCGTAGGAGATTATTATTAAAGGTTGAGTTTTACAACCCTTATGTGTCTTATTTATAGGCTAGAGAATGACTCCTAGGTGTCTCATATTTGCAATCTAACACATATGAGCACTAAAAAGCATTTGAATACTCTTAATGACTTTTAAAACTCTGAAAAAAATCTCTTTACTTCATGGAGATACAAAAGGTTTATCTGGCTCATAATTCATCCAATTAAGTGGTTCCTTATTTGGTCTTGAATCGAACCACAAAATTGATGGTCCAAGGTTTTCAAGAAGCGTCTTCCAATTTAATTTAGCTTGAATTGAGCCACAAGCCAATGACATTCACTATTGGACCTTCTAAGTACTTTTCTTGTATTTGAGCAACAAAGTTCAACATAGCTTCTCTAATTTGTTTTGCTCGAGCTCTAACTATTGCAACATCATGAGTTTTGAGCATGTCTTTCTTTCTTTGATTAGATGGCGGCGTCTCGTTCCTATCATTCCCTCCCGCTTCTAAAAGATCCATGCTTGAATCTGAATCTGCATCAAAAGGGGAAATATCAGTAACAATAAGTGTTGACATTATATTGTACTCACCTAGCATGTCAAGTTTGTGAGCATTGTCACCGATTCTTGCAATCACTTGAAATGTGCCATCTCTTCTTAGTTGAAACTTGGTCTTGCGTGTTGTCGGGAACCTCTCTTTTTATCAAGTGTATCCATACCCAATTACCGGGCTCAAAGATGACTCGTTTGCGTCCCAAGTTAGCTTGCTTGATGTATTGCTCTATTTTCTTCCCAATGTTAAGTTTCACTTTTTCATGCATCTTTTTGTGATCATCTGCGCTTTGCTTTTTCCATCAAGACAAGTACGTTCGAGGTATTTGAGAGATTCATTATCTGTATTGAATAACGAACTCTTTAGACTACAAATAATGCCGCCATGTCACCAATGCTCTTACCAAAGGACAACTCTTTGTCGTATGCCAGATAGTTCAATTGAGCTCTGTTAAACTTTTCACTAAAGTAAGCAATCGACTTTCGATCTTGCATCAAAATAGGCCGTACACCTACTCCAGATGCATCATACTCAAGCTGGCAACTTTTGTTAAAGTTAGACAATGCAAGAATTGGTGCAATAGCAAGGTTTTTTCTCCAAAAGATTAAATGCATTCTCTTATTTTTGTCCCTAATGAAATCCAACCTATTTTTTCATAATTCATTTAATGGTGCATCAATAGTGCTAAATCTCTAAGAAACATAAGTAAGAACTTGCAAGACCATGAAAACTCCTCACTTTAAAAATATTTTTGGGGGTTGGCCAATCTCGAATAGCATTAACCTTGTCCTTTCCATTACAAATCTATTAGCATTTATAACAAACTAAGAAAAATCACTTTATCCATGCAAAAGAACACTTTTAAATTAGCATACAAAGATTCTTTTCTCAATGTATCTAACACAAGACGCACATGCCCAAGATGTTCTTCCATGCTTTTTCTATAGATAAGAATATCATCAATATACACAACAACAAAAATTCTAGTGAATTCACGAAAAAGTTCATTAATCTCATAAAATTACTTGGCGAGTCAGTCAAGCCAAACGGCACAACCAACAACTCGTATAAACCTTATATTTTTAAACAGTTTCTCATCACCGTCTTCTATTCTTATTCGGTGATAACCACTCTGTAGGTCAACCTTAGAGCATAGCACAATCCCAATATTATTCATCAAGCATATCGTCTAACCTAGGCGTGGGATGGCGATACTTCACCGTGATGTTATTGATGAGGCGACAATTAGTGCACATCTTCCATATTATATCTTTCTTTGGTACTACAATCACTGGTACCACGCATGAGCTCTTGCTTTCTCGAACCTTGCATTTACTCATTATGTCCTCCACTTGTCTTAGAATTTCTTTTGTGTCCTTCAGAATGGTAATTTGGTCGGTTTAAAAGTGTTGCACCCGGAATAAAGTCATTTGATGCTCGATGCCTCTTAGTGGTGGTAAACCATTCGATTTATCTTTGAGAAAAACATCTTTATATTATTGCAAGAGAGACATAAAGGAACTAGGCAAAGAAGATGTTAGTTCCTTAGTACTTAAATAAGACTCCTTGTACACCAACACCATCACAAGTTTTTTTTTGAACAATTGCTCTCTAGGTCACTTCCTCTTGCAAAAAAACTTAATCTATTTTTCTTCTTTGGAAACACTCAGATCAACCATCCTGTTTTTCTTTCCACTGTTTTTTCTCTCAAAGTATGTCCTTCCCTCTCATTGATTTCTTTTTTCTTCTCACTCTCTAGTTTTTCTCACATGGGATAAATTTGATTTGATCTTCAGGAACCTCTTGTTGAGTTAAAGACACAAGAATGATGGTCTTATTTGATGCTTCGATGTGAAATGGTTAATATACCTGTCATATACAACAGCAGATCAAACTGCCACGATCTTCCCAAAAGAATGTGACTTGCATACATTGGGACCACATTACATAAAACTTCATCCTCGTACTTTTCAATAGAAAATGTCACCAAAACCTGCTTAGTAACTCGAACTTCTCCACTTTCATCAAGCCATTGAAGCTTATATGGACTGGGATGTTTCGAGGTGGGCAAACTAAAATTTTCATCCATTTCCATAGAAGCCACGTTATTACAACCTCCTCCATCGATAATCAACATACATACCTTTCCACGAACCACACAATGCGTATGGAAGAATTTTTTCTTTGTTTCTCCACTTCTCCCATCTTTATGTGCATGTTTGAAGCTCCTATTACCACCAAAAGTTCTCGTGATTCAGGGGTGACTTTCTCAATTTTCTCTTCATTCTCTTCTTGACTCTCTCATATTGACTTAATCTCGCCATTTTCTTTAAGGATCATCACTCTCTTGTTTCAACATTCAGATGCGATATGCCCAAGTCCATGACAACAAAAACATTTAATATCACGACTAGGAGAGGGTGTAGCGATACTACCTTTTCCTTTATCAACCTAACTAAGCTTGACTCTCGCTATGTTAGTTATGAATTTGACATACTCCCAAACGTACCCCTTCTTTCATCTTGCTTGAAGATTGAAAATTTTACGGATAAATCCTTTACATAAATCTCTCTCTCTCTCTCTCTCTCTCTCTCTCTCTCTCTCTCTCTCTCTCTCTCTCTCTCTCTCTCTCTCTCTCTCTCTCTCTAGCTGTCTTTCCACCTTCATGGTTGTGTGCACCATGTCTTCAAGTTCAACATAGTGTTGAAGCTCCACAATATTAGCAATCTCTGTTTTCAGCCCATTTAAGAAACGAGCCATAGCGGCCTCCCAATCCTCTTCATTATTTGCTTTAATCATAGAAATTTCCATCTCTTTAAAGTATTCTTCAACAACTTTATTACCTTGAGTCAAAGATTGGAGTTTTTGGTACAACTCGTGAAGGTATGAGATAGTACAAATCTCTTTCGCATGATTGATTTCATCTCGACCCACGTAGTAATTGGTCTCTTTCCATATCGCTGTTGAGTTGTAATAAGTTGGTCCAAAAGTATAACACAATCGGTGAACTCACCGCAAGCCTTACTTTCTTTTCCTTGAAAGTAGTCGTGACAACCAAAAATCAGATCTACCTTTTTTCCCACTCCAAATATGCTTCTCGATTGCTTTTTTCCCACTCCAAACTATAACATTGTACTCTTTTCTTTTATACTTTTTTTTGTACCTTTATTTTTTTTGTAGGAATAAAAAAAATTAAAGTCAGATCAATTCCTGATTGATCCGATACCAAAACTGAAAAGGACATGATAGAGACATTGGACCCGTTATAGATATAGATCAAAGAACCCTACGTATAAATAAGTAGCGGTCTCCCCAAATTGAGAATTTGGTTTGATCTTACTTAGAGCTTGATATACCTCGACCTGCTGGCTATATACTTAGCCAAGAACCTCGGTATGGTTGAAGGCCAAGATCGTTCTCAAGGATCTTAACAAGTTCTTGAATATTTGAGTTTCTCACAAAGAGAGAGTCAAAATATTAAAACGACATGTTAATTCTCGAATTATTATTAAATCTGGGTTTTTACAATCTTTATGTGAATTATTTAGGCTAGAAAATAATTTCAAAGTGTCCCACATATGTATCTAACACACAAAAAAGCCTTTGACTACTCTTTAACTATTGAAACTCTAAGAAAGCCTATTGACTTCATGGACATACAAAAGGTGTATCTTACTCACAATTTAGCCAATTAAGTGTTTCTTTTTTGGTCTTGAAGTGAGCCACAAAATTGATGCTCTAAGTCTTCAAGAAGTGTCTTTCAATTTAATTTAGCCCCTCATGTTACTTGGATTGAGCTTCAAGCCAATAACATTCACTTTTGGGTCTTCTAAGTACTTATTTTACGCATTTTCTTATGACACAGTAACAAGTTTCAACACGGCCTCTCTAACTTGTTTTGCTCGAGCTATAATTATTGGACCATTATGAATTTGGAGCAGATCACTCTTCTTGATTAGACGACATCAACTTGTTCCTACCAGCCCCTTTGTCAAAATAGGAGATTGAAGAGGCAGTGCAAAGTTGTGATAGAGGTAAAAGCCACGGGCTCGATGACTTTTATATGAATTGTATTAAGGACATCTTGGGTAGTTTGAACGACAGTTGTTTTTTCTTGATATCTTCAAGAGTTCCCAAAAGAATAACAAGCTTGTTAAATGCATGAACTCGTCATTTATTATTTTTATTATGAAAAGATAAATTAAACAATTTGATAGATTACCATTCGACTTCGCTCATAAGCAACATTTACAAAGTTTTGACAAAAAACCTAGTACCCGTGTTAGTAAATTGCTTAAATCAGTCATTTCCATAGAGCAATCAACGTTTCTTGGTGGTTGTCATATTTTAGAGCGTCGAAAAGTATTCTCATCATTAAGGAGATCATTAATGAGCCAAAAAGAAATAAAAAGAGGGAATTATTATGAAGGTCAACTTTGTAAAAGCATGCAGCAGGGTTTGTTGTGATTATATTGATCAACTCTTTCTGAATATTTGTTTTGGCATGCAGATGTAGAAAACAATGTTATTGTACTACCACATCAGCTGTTTTTCAATGGAAGTCCATCCGAATAAAGCAGTCTCAACAGGCTGCGATAAGGCGAGCCATTAGCTCCGATCGCGGTAGAAGGGCTTAGTGCTCTCATTAAGAAGTCCAAGGGTATTGTCGTCGATAAACATGGATGCAAACTCACTCATCTTCTATGATTATTTTGTGAGCCTAATATTTAAAACTTGAAAGCAGTTAAATACTTACTAATGAACTTTTAACTTGTTTCAGGTCTAAAATCTAATTTGCAAGAATTATATGTTTAGAACGTATCTCTCGATGCAGATTCTCTCACACTTTTGTCGAGGTCATGACTTGTAGAAATATATGTACTCATGTTTAACTACCTTGGATCTCTAGTCGAGTCAATCACAAGGAAGGTTGTCACTTGGACTCAGTCCTCGATGCATTCAAGAAAAGTTGGGGGTTTGAACAACTCAATTTTTTTCCAGGGGAAAACCATTTATCATAAAATTTATTCTTACCTGCATCCCGGTCAACTTTTTATTATCAAAGCTCAGAAAAAAGTTATCAAAGCTATGTTTAGTTCGAATGTTGTGTGTGGACGAAGAGATGGAGGGTTAAAAATCAAAAATCTCGAACACTTCAACACCGCACTTCTTGGCAAATGGACCTAGAAAATGATTATAGATGTGGATAGCTTATGGTCCACGATCTTCCGTGTGAAGTACAAAACTCTGTGCTGGGAAAATCTTGTAATTTTGATGTTAAGCGACAAAATTCTTATTTGCTTAGCGGAGAGACCTTTTATCACTTGTCTCACAGATTTGGTTCATGCACGTCATTACTAAAACGGTGGGTACAAGGACGAGCTACTAAATTTAGGAAAATCGAATTATTGGGTAGATTCATCACAAGTTTTTTTCTTCTCGCACGCGACAAAGATGCGACAATAGCTAATTACGAGGTTTAGCAAAATGGATTTTAGACTTGGAATTTTGCTTGGTGAAGATCATTATTTGAATGGAAATATAACGATTTGTAATCTAATTGAGAAACTCAACGAATTCCATATGAACGAGAATCAAGGAGATACATAAGTTTAGAATAATCACGGTAGCTGCTTTTATATGGTTGCATCAGTCTACGATTAAATTCATCCAAATCTCACTAGTGATTTTGGGTCTTTCTTTAGAAGTTATTGGAAGCAGACTGCTCCCCTCAAAATGCCATGCCTTCGTTGTAGAGTAGTCCACAATAGAATACCATCTAGACTCAACTTGTACAGACAGGGTATCCTTATAGAAAATAAAGACCTCATGTGAGCTATTTCCGGTGCAACCCCAAAGTCGGAGTCTAGTTGTTTTTCTTCTTTGAGTGCACTAATTCTCTTTAGCTTTGGATGGAGGTTATATATGGATTGGGGTCCTGGTCGTCTTTTCAAATAAACGTATGGATCATTTTAGAAAATACTAGGCCTTGCTTTTGATGGCAAAAGGAATACATGTGGAGTGTTATTGTGTGGACTTAATGGCAAGCTAGAAATAAGCTGATTTTCAATAGCAAAAAAATTATAAAAGAAGAAACTAGTCAGGGATTCTAGTTGGATGAAAGTAAACTACATTGGGTTATATTTCTTTCAAATTGGTTTATCGAGTCACTTCAATGCTTATGTAATTAGACGGGGTTTTTTTGTGGCCGTTCATTATGGTTTTTAGTTGATTTCAAATATTAAAGTTGTCTTTGTCTTACATGAGGTTTGTATTTAATTTTATTGTAGGGTTTAGCACCCCTAGTGTCCATTCTAATCTACTTCTTCTTTTTTGTTCAAGAGGAAAGAAAAAAGAAGAAACAAGCTGAGAGGTAGAGATTGTCCCAACATGCAATATGTCAGAACTCGTAACTACAAATTTGAAGTCCTTAACTTAAATAGACAAGAAAGTTAGTACAAGTAATGTTATTTTTATTTGCTACAAGTTTGAGTTACAATCTCTGTAGTAAATAGGTCAATTCGTAATGCAAAATTTACCGGATTCAACCACCAATCGAATTGCACAAATCGCAAAGAGTCAACAAACACATTTGAATAACAATGCAACATGAAAAGTAAAAAATCATGAAGAACAACACAAAATTTACTTGGTTTGGCGTTCTCTCATCAATGTGATGAAGAACCATAATCCAAGGGAGAAATCGAGATCCAATTTTATTGAGAAGAACATAGTACAAAGGGTAACAAGAAAACTGATGCTGTTACTGGCTACGTAACAGAGTATATATAGGCAGCCTGTTATAACAGATCATAAAGTCCATGAACCATGTGGCTTAACTAACTCTCGCTGCCCAGTTGCAATAGCTATATAAGCTTCCACAATTACAACTACGTCCAAGCTTGTAGAATTATGGAAATACCATTGAGTCAAAGTCACTAACTCCCACAATTCTCCATCTTATTTCTGTAACTCTACCTCAATCACAAAACAGGAAACTCGACTCGTCCAACTAATCCTGAGGACTACCGACTACCAACTCTTCAGTTGAACCAAATCCAGACAATGATCAAACTTTCTGTTGGGCAAAACCATGTTGATCAGATTTGCCAGATTTTCCACTATTGCAACTACCAGTGCAATAAACTCAACTTCAATAGTTGATAATGCAACTACTCTGTGCAACCTAGCTTTTTAACTTACATTCCAAATGCTGACATAACCAACAACTAATTTCCTGGTATCCAGACACCCAACACAATCAGAATCCATAAATCCCTGAATGTCAGGCTGAGTCTCCAACAGGTATTGCAACTCACCAACCACCATGGTTTGCTTCACATATCTCAGAATCCATTTCAATGCATTCCAACGCACCCTTCCAGGATTAGCCATGAATCCACTTTTCATGCAAACTGAATATGCTAAATACGTCCTGATGAAGACCATGACATACATCATAGATCCTACAACATTTACGGAGAGCATTTCAGCCATGAAACCCTTATCTTCATCAGTGTTAAAGCACTGATCAACACCGAATTTGAATTCTTGAGACAATGGAGTTGCGACTACCAGTTCTTCAGGCATTCCAAAATTTTCCAGTATTTTCTCAAGATACTCCACCTGAGACACGCACATCAACCATTCAGCTCCGTCTCTTCTTAACTTCATACCCGAAATCCTCTCAGTTGCCCCTAAATCTTTCATTACAAACTCTCATTTGAGTTTGAATTTCATAGTTGCACCTTCGATATTGCTATTATTAATGATTAGAATATCATCAGCATCTAGAAACAATAATGTCAATTGCTCTTCTTCCTTGAACGTAAAGTAGACATAACTGTCATACTTACTCCTCACAAAGCTAACCATCACCATGAACTCATCAAATCTCAAATTCCACAACCTAGGAGATTTATATAGGTCATCCAGAGATTTATTCCTATGGTTCTTCTGGCCTTTTATTCCAACTAAGTTCTCATACAAGGAAACAATCATAACATCCATTTGTTCTAACTCCTTCCATCTACATCCAACCAACCATGGGCCCTTAGGTCTGTCACTACGATACCAAGTATTCTTATCCTTCAAAGACGTCACTTCTTCAGACATATCCTCCAACCACACATGTATATCCTTGCTATTCACTACATCCTTGTAGTCATTTGGATCGTCACCCAATGCACTCCGTATTGTCACTAGTGAATATGCAAACAAGTCTACATAACCATGCTTCACTGGTCCCTTACCCTGACTTTCAGCTATTTCTCTGGTCAGCAAGTAATTGGATCCAACCTGATCAACATGTTCAGGTGCAATTGGTTCTTCTTCAAGTAACCAATTGCCAGGATGATCTGGTCCCTGAACAGCCATAGCTCCACCTCAAGCTGGTAACCACTATCTTCTTCATTTCCTGAGTTAACACCATTGTTAATCTCAACAACTTGCCCAAGTAAATCAACATTGCATATACCATCCATAATGTCTTCCTTTACCCTGCAATACTCATTGAAGTCAGATGAACAAAACTCGAGACCATTGTCTGTTCTTAGTCTCTTCAGTTGCAATCCAGTCTTCTCTATCATGGTCCTCCAGCTCTTGAATGTTCCACTGTCTGTTCATTGGTCTTCAACACTGTATGTTCCATCTTCCAAGAATAATCATCCACAAGTGACAAGAAGTGACTTGCTACAAAGTATGAAGTAGTTATTGAGGGTCCCAACAGATCAACTGATCTCCTCCAGCTTTTCAGCTCCCAACACACAATGCTTCCCCAACTCTAATAAACCTTTTTCACTCACATGTGCTAATCTATTGTGCTCTGACTCAGAAACCACTCTCTGGATAGCTGTTTTTGCAACTATACCCATGACATACTTTCCTTCTAGTATATAAAGGCAATTCTCCCAGGTTCTTCTCATCACCTCCAGTGATCCCTTGAGAACCTTTAACATACTATTCTCTCCCAGTAACTTGTAACCAGTCCTCTCTAATAAACCATGAGATACCAGGTTTCTCTTGAGATCAAAGACATGTCTCACCAATATCAACGTTACAAGGTTTTATGTCTCCCAAGAACGCATATCCACCATCAATCTCACTATACCTTGACAGATCCAACTTCACAAATCATATACCTTGAATGTTACAAGGTTTTTTGTCTCCCAAGAACACATATCCACCATCAATCTCACTATATTTTTCAAATATAGACTGATGCAGATTCATATGAAAAGAACAACCAGAATCTAACATCCACACATTCTCTGAATCAATCACATAAACCACTAGAGCATCAACAGACTCATAGCCCTCTTGCATCGTTGCAACATTGACAAACTCCCAGTCATGTCACCACCACCATTCTGTCTTTTAGGACAGAATGGTAACAAACGAACAGTTTCTTCCCATTCCTACATTGTGACCTGAACTTCTTCATTTACACTTTCCTTATTCTGTCCATTTACTATTAGAACATCACCTAATTGTTCGTTCACTGCATTCCCTCTCTCATTTAATTCCTTTGAATATAGAGCATATTGCACCTCATCAAGTGTTAAAAAACCACTTCCGTATAAAAGAGTTTCATTAAAGTTACATGAAATCTAGGTAATGAACTTAACAACAGTAACTCCTATCTTGATCATCAATTGCAACATCAATGTTCTCAAGAGCCAAAATCAACTTGTTAAAAAGAGTAATTTGTTTCTCTATCGATTTCTCATCATGCATACGATAAGAATACAAAACATGTTTAAGATACAAACGATTTACCAACGATTTGGTCATGTACAAGCTCTTAAGCTTCAATCAAACACCTGCAACAATTCTCTCCTTCGAGACTTGTCGCAACACCTTATTGCCCAAACTCAGAATCACAACACTATAAGCCTTCTCTATCATAACCTTCTTCGATTTTCCATCAAGATCCTTATCGATGTTCGTCCCATCTAGTGCGTCAACCAATCCTTGATGAAGAGCCCTAATCCAAGGGAGAAATCGAGATTCAATTTTATTGATGAGAACAAAGTACAAAGGGTAACAAGGAAATCGATGTTGTAACTGGCTACGTGACAGGGTATATATTGGCATTCTATTATATCAGCTCATGAAGTCCACGACCCATATGGCTTAACTCCCTGACCTAACTAACTCTCGTCGCCCAGTTGCAATAGTTATACAAGCTTCCACAGTTGCAACTATGTCCAAGCTAAGAGAATTATAGAAATACCACTGCGTCAAAGTCACTAGCTCCCAGAATCTCCTCATTGATTCTTCCGAATGATTGTCTTAAAACTTAACTTTCAGAACTTTGAAGTGAAGTCCTATCTTGATCTTCTTAACAAGAACCATATTTCATTTAAACACTAATAGAAAGGTATTGTGGCTTGACGTTGAAATCATTAATATCATGATTTAAGTCTTCGGTTCATAAAAAACATTTGAATTTGATGATACAATAATAAATTTATTTAGAAAAAAATTACAATCACTTGTCTTAGCCATCATTTTTGCAAATGACAGATTAATTACCAATTGAAAAGGAACACTTTTGGAAGGTTTGATTTCACTTTTGCATATCATTGCAATAAACTTGAGCAATATCTACAATTTTGAAAGTTTGGAGGAGTTGGTGTGTGGAGATACCGCTAGTTCTAGTTTTTTTGTGGAACCTCAGAAACATAAGCAAACTAAAAGGAGAACGCATTAGTTAAAATGAGAGCTCTTGGAAGTTCTAAAGTCCGATTTTGGAGCTAGATTAGGACTAATTAGAAGAATACTTAGATTTCTGTGGTGGATTGGATATCTTGTTCCTCTCTTTGCTTGTAACATCGTGACGATTTTGGAGTATTCCTTATACTCCTAAGTACCTTTTTATATAAAAAAACTTATTTTTCGAAAAAATAAATGTAGTATATTAATGAGCATGAAGTGAGTCAGATTGAGTTTCAGCATGGATGCTTCCAGTGCCTCTAAAACTATAGGTCTTAAACCAAGATATTATATTCATATTTGGAATTTTTCATTAACATATAATATTTGATTATCATTCACAATAAAACCTAAAACTAGTCAAAAACATCACAATTTTATATACAGTCAGCACAAAACTTTCTTTCCTGAAAGTACGAGAACCGCGGATACTTACGCATGTCACAACATGATAAGGCAAAATCAATCGCTTGGTTATTGTTTCTTTTGGGCTACATGAGATCTTTTATTGGTAAAATGACAAATTTTCGAAGGGCAATATAATATGAGGGGTGATATAATTTTGAATTATGCTGGGACAAACGGGCCATGTTTGCTGCTTATGTTTTTAAATGAAACATTATTTGGCAGTTTTACTCATTCAGTACAAAATATAGTGTAGTGTCAGCGGGGGACACTTGGCCTACAAATTTTCTTATTTGAAGGCACAAGGGTTTTGAACAGTGCTTTTTCATGTCCTAAAATTCTTTCAATTGATTCAGCTGACACCAACACACCTCATGAATCATCACTTCAAATACAGTTACTTACCCTGCTGTATCCTCATCAATATTTAAAATTAATGTGCTTTCTGGAAAGGAAAAAAAAAAACTGGAATTTTATATATGATATATTCCCGTACGTAACTTGCGACGTTAAAAACTGTAGCTGGGATATTTTGGTGATCATGAAAAGTTATACAAATCGGACAAGATGTATTAAAGAAACCCATTCTTGTAGCCCTATATATAATTTCTTGATCAGCATTAATGTAGTCATATTTTGATTGGGCGAATTGGCCTTTAGCTTGTTTGTAATCTTGAACGGCCTTTAGTTGGTTGTTCAAGATAGTTTTTCTATACATTCATTTTCAATAAAATTATTTTGCTGATCAAAAAAAAAATATTCCGCATTTGAGATAAATATATCAAATTAAAATAAATAGTTAGATTCGACCTTTGAACATAACAAACTTGACAATTCGATGTATTTCCTATAATATATATTTATTTATTTTATATACTTAAAGAAAAGGAATGATACAAAGGGCGGAAAAAATAATCAAATAACGCGTTCCAAATTCATCTATATAATTTTGGTCTTTTAATGTAACATCGACTTCCAATCTTAATTGTATGGTGGCTGAACTTGATTTTTAACCGGAAAGAGACGTGCAATTACTTGCACTACGTGCGTAGTTAATTTGGTGAAAGCTGGTTTTAAGACACACATACATGTGTTGGTGAATTTGTCGAAAATGTCGAACACTGGAATTTGAAAATCGCGAAAATACAGACGCTTTCCTTAAAGCGTAATTCGCCCCCACCTCGTGTGCCAAAAGGGTTACAACGAATCGCCTCCCAGGATACAATTTAAGCCCAGAAAATAAAAGACTATTAACTGCGTTTTGGACTTACGAAATTAATAAACAGAAAAAGAACAAGAATGCAATTAATACAGAAAATAATTTCTGCAGCAATTATTTTTGTATGTATATGAGAGACATGAAAATTTGATGTGTTTTATCTCTAATAATCCCACGAATATATAGACGTTGAAGAGTTGTACGGAAAAGTCACGACTTTACCACTGATATTCTTTCACAGAAAGCCACAACTCTCCTGCTCCAAAATATGTGACTGTTAATATTTAAATCTGAGTTTTAAATATTCCCTCCATATTTTCCCAGATTAATCTGAGCTGTCAGATTTAAATCTTAAGTAAGATTAAATCCACACCATCCAATTTAATCTATAATAATTTAATATTCAGATTAAATCACAACCGTTCATCTTATTTAATTTATTAAATAAAATTTACGGCCTAGATCGATGCAAGCGTGCAAAGTGCTAAGTGCTTTTTAAGTGCGCCAAACAAAAGCGCCACAAGCGCCACGCGCACGCCCGGGCCCGGGCACGCCTTGGCGCGCATGTGCATGAGCACCACCTATGTCTTGCACTTTTTATTACCCAAGTAATATAGTGCAAACATATATAAACCCACAAATAAGTTTTTAATTTTTCCTATGTGAGACACTTAAGCCACTTTAGTAAAATTGGCGTATAAGAGCTAAAGTTCTTAAAGCCCATAAAAGTCCTTATAGTTATCATGAGTTAGAGCCCAACATACTTTATCAATGTGGGACAAACTCAAAAAAGCTTTTATTGTACTTTGCATTCACCTCGTATCAACGAATAACTAATGTAGGATACCTCTCACAAGATTTATTATTTGGAAACTAAATTTAACAACATGCACTTTCACACTGTCTTACTATAATTAACTAACCTTATTTTACTAAAATAAAAGTGCACCTGTGTGTGTCTCAAAACCAGTACGTTTTCTCAGATTTCTAGCTAAAATTATCTAATTCCGCAACTAATGGATTAAAGTTGGACATTAATACTATAAAGAACCAAGACTAGACCTTGTCATATTAGAAAATCAAAATTAAACGGAGTATTCTATATGCATGTAAACCCGCTATTAGTGTTAACTACTGGCACATAAATATATATATATATATATATACACATGAGTAAAGTTCACGAATTGCGTATATTGTTACTTCTGCAAATTAAACTTGTATAATGGATAGCATATATATCTACACATTGTTCAGATATGTTAAGTTAAGCAGCTAGTACGCTCTTACTTTTACATAAATGTACTGAAACAAGGAATTGCACATCTCATGTGCTTTTGGCTTTTGCTAAGCATTGCATCTCCTTTTTACATCGTTAATAGAGTCTGGCTCTTGAAATATAAGGACGTGTTATTAATTGCACATGTTTTTCCTTAAAGTCGAAAGCGTTTGCTACACCATGTGATAGTAGTGCATTTTGGGAGATTAGTGGTTGTTGGTAGCTGGGATCATGTGATAGAAAGGGACCAAATGTACCGGAAACACACACAGACATTTACATATAATACACGAAGATATACATATATATATATATTATATATATACACACACATAATACATGTATTATTAATGTGTAAGGTATAGGTATATAAAGGGAGCTTTACTTCAATACAAGAGTACAATTGTGTTTAATAACTAAAAGGACTTTTTCTAAGGTCTCACCACATGTATTATGATTCCTTTGCCTTTGGGACACTCAAAGTAGAAAAAGAGACTTTCTTAATAATAATATTTTATGTCTCCCTTGGATTCTGAATAAAGTACTCAAACCATGTGATTTGGGTTCTTGATATTGCCAAATCCATTGAAATTATGACGACCTTTCATATGCGAAGTTAGGTTGGCTAGCTGCAGTATAATCTTATACCTTGTTAGAATAGTTATAATCTAATACTTGGTACGGAATATACCAAGAAATGATTGAGCTAGGTAATTGTATAGACGCATGAATAACTACAATAAATGCAAGTTACATTATTTCAAATTTATGTTATCAAATTGCTACTTAATATAATAGAGGATACAATTTAATTTCATCATTCGATACCTTATTATTAATTTGATCTAAAATTAGAAAATACTTTGAGAAAGATGCGTTCCCAACTTTTTTTGTTTGACGAAATCATGATAAAATTTATTTGCTTTGCTGTTAACTAGCTCGTCAAACTCGGGTAAACTAAGTCTACCAATTATATGAAATTTACTTTTTATCCATACTTCATTGCTGTTGTTGTTACTAGTACTGTTGTACCTAATGCAGACTTCCCAGCTTATACTTGCGTGCAATATCTAACAATAAAGTTATAAATGAGCGTTTGATTCTGTATCTTTTATTCTTTTATAATAAACATGTCATGCAGTATGCTTATAAGCATCACTGTTTCATTCTCAGTGGTTGGGGTTAGTTTAAATCTCAGACAAAAGTATGCACGATTGTCTACAGAAATGCAGATATAGAAAGCACGCCTGAGCAAGTGCAATCATACTATGCACTATACCATGTGGACAATTAATGTGTATTTATTTGCGTGAAAAATGCAAAAAATTGTTACAAATTTCTTATTACTTATTAAATAAAAGAAACTTGTATGCCCCAGGCCCATCCAACTAGTAATAGTCTTTAATTTCATAAATTACGAGTTAAGAAAATTATAAATTACACACACACACACACATATATATATATATATATATATACTTACTGAATCAAAATTAAGACACGATTCTCGATCTAAATGAATAGAAGAAAATGATAAAGTTATCCCACTCAACGCGATTGCTCAGTACTTACAATTGAAGATTGCCTCTTGCTAGTTTCTTTGTTTAAATTAATTAATTTTTGATTCAATAATTCAAGTAAAACAAACTTTGTCACTTAACTTAATTATTCATCCAAGGCCTGGATCTGATATACGAATTGGGACGGTTCAAAATTCAACATACAAAAAAAGAAAAAAGAAAAAAAAAACGCGGACTCTCACACAAAACAAAAAAGAATTAAACTATACAAAAAGATTATCGAAACTCACTTGGCATGTAGCTGGACTGTACACATCTCATGGAAAATCTACATGCATGATTCGAGGACGCCCTTCACCAGATCGCCATGGAAAAAGCTACCAGAGGATGAATCCGAAGGGATAGCATGATCCAAAACAATTAAATTAATGTGGAGGCACATGATGTTATAGTGAATTAATAAGAGGAGTTCGAGTTTTGATATAAAGTTGGGATCAATGCGATCCCTTTGGACTCCTCCTCTAGTTGCTGTAAATTCTTCTTCAACATGAACAGTATGTTTATGTGTGTGAGGGTGGAACTTGGAAGAGACAGAAGAAAGTGGAATAGGACTTTGTGAATATAAAAGAGACCGCTCTAACGAAACTAAGGACAAGTTTTCACTTTCATAATTAAGTATTCTTTTTCAGTTTTTAATATAAATTCATTTTGATTGTAAGATGAAAAATACCACGTATTGCCACAAGACAACATTAATCATAATCTATAATTTCTACTGTTTTTTTTCCCGCACGGAATGTGAATATATATATATATATATATATATATATATATATAGCCCAAGAAAGTGTCATACAAGATACGAGGGGCGTACCTCAAGTTGAAACATACGAAAGACACTCAAGTCATTCAACTAAAACAATCAATGCATTATCTAGCTGAGGAATACACGAAACTTTAGCATAGGACTACAACTTGTATAAAGCCTCACACCATGTCTACAATATCAAGATCATTTTTTTGGATGCTACCCTATTCATTTCGACTTCAGGGGTGGGCTCGTGATCGTATTCTACATGCAACATCCAGTAGTTCATGGTTGCCTCCTTATGGTAGTAGCTTCATCATTGATCCAACACTCTCGGGTGTAGAGGAAAGAGATACTACATGTCACAGAATAACGACATCCCTATCAGTTGCTTGCTTGCCCTTTACCTGCAACATCGCAACATATTTCTGCAAAGACCAAGTGATGTACCCTTCTCGAGACACAGATTAAATTCTAGCAAGATTAGAGAAGATACAGTTTATAAATCTATTAGGCTTCTTACCAATTTTATACCTTATCCTAGTCTGAATTTCATAAGCAATTTATTTGCCCAGATTTTGGGCAGGCATCAATTTATTCTCAAGATTTTTATATTTCTCTACCTCTATATACCTGCCATTATGCTACGGAAAGATGTTGCCCTCACCTGGAATACAACTTCTTTCAACTCCTTTCTTCTTTGTGGCCTGGCGAAACATCTCCTTCCAAGTGCTAATTTGTACATCATAGACATATACACCCACAACCCTCATCATAGTATCTAGAACATGCCTAACCATTATGCATTGGAAAAACAGATGTTCTAAGGACTCATCAGATTCATTGCAAAGATCACATATCTTTTCGGTTATAATATCGAACCTAACCAGTCTCTCCATAGTAGCTAGTCTATCATGCATGGCAAGCCAATTAATGAAAGAAGTTTTAGGGGCAGAGAGGTTGTTCCATACCAGATTACTCCAATCCACATCAGGTGTATCATTATGAAAGACCTGATAGCATATATGTGTTACGTGGTTTTGAGTATTCCTCCCCCACTCATATGGTTGCATTGTAGGGATCTTTGATATCATTTCATCCCTTAGCTTCAACAGGGTCTTCCACCATGAAAACCCTATTCTCATTTGTATTCCTTATCCCATGTTGTCCATATTGTTGGCATGTTGCCATGGTTATCTAATCCTAAAATCTGTGAACAGATGGTTACTTTGGCATTTTGTCAAGGGTTAATCAAATCAGTGAGCAGATGTTTGATCCTATTAGCCAGAACCTTAGTAATTATTTTGTAAATTATGTTGTAGCGGGCTATAGGTCTGTAATCAGTAATAGAGGTAACATTCATAGTCTTAGGAATTAAAAAAAAAAAATTGATGTGGCATGGATCTACTTAAGGATCTTACTTTATTGTTAGAATTCCTTGACAACTTCATATATTAAGTTACCTATGACTCCCCAACTCTTCTTGTAGAAGCATGTATTCCATCCATCTGGGCCTGGACTCTTATTGTCACTAATACTAAAGACAATTGCCTTGACTTCAACTTTCCCTATGGGTTGCTTAAGTTTTGCATTCGTCTCATCATTGATTCTTGGGCCTTCTTGACATATCTCTGGCCCGACTGAATCCGCCTACTTTTCTACCTCGAACAAATCATAATAGAATTTCAGGACATGGTTAGTGATGTTAATTTTATTATTAAGGACATTTCCTTCTGGAGTAACAAGTAAAAGGACTATTCCTCTTCCTCCTTGCTTTAATGCGTTGTAAGAAGAGTCTGCTGCAACTAACTTCCTCCTCCAGCCATTCTATTTTTGCTTTCTGGTGAAGCTGATTTAGAAGAGAGGGTGTGTCAGTGTAGTCCTGCTTCTTCTGTTCAATCTCCTATTTGAGTTGAATATTTCTTGGATGATACAACTGCTTCTGTTGCAGCTTATGGAGCTCTTTGTATCTTTCCTGAGTACTAATCTGCATGTTCTCATACTTTGTGTTGTTTAATTCTTTGAGTCTTCCCTTGAGGATCTTCAACTTCTCCACCAATTGGTACATCATACAACCCTTCACCTGTGATTCCCAAACCTCATAAACAATTTGAAGAAACATCTTACCATTGGCCCATATGTTCTTGAGCTTGAAAGGAATCCTAGCCTTTTGATCAAAGTTAGACAGTTTAGTGATACTAGGGGAATGATCAGATATTCCAGGGGCAAGGAATTGCTATTGTTTCTTCATTGTGAAGTAACTTCGATTTAATTTATCCTTTGTATCTTCAATCATTAAATTCTCCACAAAATAAGTGTTATAGAGAATATTTATTGGCTGATTTGAATGACTGACTAGACATTACATGACGTACATTTAAGGAGTTTTATCTCTACAATAGTGTCGTATTGTTCAAGTTAGACACGAATTCTCATGTTCATGCTTCTAGCACCATCCCTAAAAGCCTCATATCAGAAGACATATTATGTAAATCCCTCGTCCTTCTAATATGAGACTCTTGTATGTTTACCTAAGTAAACCTTCTCTCGGCCACTGAATGCCACGAGCCTAACAAGATTGAGGCTTTATGTTCATTTGCAAGCTCCTTGGATACTATTTTATTCCCAATAGTTCTTGCTTAGGACAAATGATATATGGGCCTCACCTTAATCTGGGTGTTCACCATCCGTGAGCAGCTCTTCAGGTCGAGAATTCATCTAATTTCTCATTCACTTTGGAGACACCCGCACTAATTGATAGTATTGTTATGATACCAACTGTTAAATTTAAATTTATATATGTGAAACGGGATGACATAGTTCAATTAGGTCCCAAGCGCCTCATGGACTTATTTTTTAGCTTCATCTAAAGATATCATATAAAATTAGATATTACAACTCCTACAAACCAATCTATTCCTCATTTTTACGATTTAGTACTCTTGCTTTTTGTAAGAAGATTGATCAAAGTCTCCTTAAAATCTTGAAACAACTTTTCTTCAGAAACATTTGAATTTAAACATTACACATAAGCTAAGTTGGGGTTGACAAGATTTTCAACAAAATCAGTGAGATCAAAAAGCATATCAGCGTGAGGTTCGGACTTTCATTTAATTGAATGATCTATTTAAAAGGTCAAATGACCATGTTCAATTAATGTCAACTAGAATGATTCAACTTTATATGTTGAGTCTGCGACTCTTTGGTTTAACTTAGGCTCTAAGGTCAAACTCATCACTCGTAGGTTGAATTCAGGGTTTGTAGGTCAAAATCAACAATTGAAGGTTGAGTTCTTGGTATGAAGGTTGAAACTCAAGAGGTAGAAACGAACCATATGTAGACCTGAATGTTCAAACCATGATTTGAAGGTCAAAATCCAGGCAGAATTAACTTTGAACTTCAACTTTCCGGGCATTAGAAGGTATATCTTTGAGGTGAGAATTATAAATCACTTATGATTAGGAATTAAACATCAGTAGCTTTCCTTTGTTATATCGCTCATCAATTTTGGAGTCAAATTCTTGTTAAATGTTCATATCAGGTCTCGAAGGTCAAACTTAGGGCCGGATTCGGTATATACTCCATCTTTGTGAGCTTCACCATCTTATCCATACTTTATAACTTGTAAGCCACTTGTAATTTGGAGCTTGAAAATCATAGTTTTTCAATGGTATGTCGTTCAATGAATACTGAGTCGAATTCATAGGTCAAATTCTTCTCTTGAGAGCACACACTTCTTATTTTTGTTGGGTTCGAGGATAATTATAGGCAATTAACTCTGAGGTTCATGCCTTGGTTTTCTGGATGCACTCATGATTAGAATATTTACATTTGTGGAGGTTGCATTTTGATGATTGATATACCTAAAGGTCGAACATGAACTAAAGATCGAATTTTCAATATGCTTAAGCTTTTTGCAACTTTGTCATTTCACCTATAGCTTCTTTCTTAGATTTAGAAATTACAATTTTTTTATTGAAACAAGATTCATTGAAAAGTCATTTCACCTATAGCTTCTTTTCTAGATGTGGAATTATAATATTTTTTTAAAACAAAACTATGGCTTTTTCGCAATTTGATACGTCAAATTTTTGACACTCGCCTACAACTCACACAACTTGCGCTATTTTTTTCAAGGGATAAAAGCACAAACCCCCTGAACTATAACAATTTTTGGGCACCACCACCTAGACTTTGTAAATAAGCACTTTATCTTCTAACATTCGGCAACCTGTTCGAAATGCCCCTGGCATTTTTTCGACCAAAAAATCGTCGATTTTTTATTTATTTATTTATTTTTATAATCTTCTCTGTGTCTAGATGATTCTGGTAGTGGTGACGTTATCGCAAAATTTAAAGCTATTACACGGGAAATTTATTTTTAAATCCTTTGAATTTTTGGAAAATGTGATGAACACCTTCAAGCGTTCTTCATATTTTCCAGAAATTTGACGAATTAAAACTAAATTTTCGGTGAAATTCCTTTGAATTTTGCGATACCGTCACCACTACCATAACCGTCTTTGAATAAAAAAAAGTTCGACAAAAATTTCCGTCAATCCGCGGCGGCGTAGTGGAGGGTTCCTCGATTTTTTTGCCGGAATTCTTAGTGTTGGCCTCAATATTCTCCTCGTCAAAACGGTTCTGGTAGTGGTGACGATATCGCAAAATTCAAAGCCATTACACGAGAAATTAGTTTTAATTTGTCGAATTTCCGGAAAATGTGATGAACACCTTAAGTGTTCTTCATATTTTCTGGAAAATTCGACGAATTAAAACTAAATTTTCCGTGTAATGGCTTTGAATTTTGCGATACCGTCACCACTACCCGTACCGTCTCGATGAGGTAAATATTTTGAGAAAAATAAAAAAATAGTGGCATGTGGCGACACTTATGCGTCATATTTTGCTTGGCTAGGCCATTTTCTTAAAAAATCACAAACATAACGTCGTTACGTAGCTTGGTCTAGACCTACTAATATTAAAACGTCGGATATAATTTCTCCAAAATATCTGCTATAACTTGAGTAGAATCGTGGCCATAAATTCACTACTTACAATTAAAGTACATCAAACTTTTTTTTAAACGTACATTTTAAAAGATCGGAGAGGAAAGCGCAACATAATCCTAGATTTAAGTGATACCTTGCCGTTTACCTCTAAATTTTCCGCAACAAACCAGACACATGGAGAAGGTATGACAATTTGTGGGTCAGCTCTTCCTTATTAGAATTCCAACAACTTGGGTGAAAAATAATAATTTTAAATTACTAATGTATAACGATTATTTTACGTAAAAAAATCATCTTAATGATGGTAATGGCCCAATCCACGTTATGTCCTCTCTCACAAGTCTAAACCGCACCAACCTTTCTTACTTTAGAAAGTAAATGATTATCAATTACACCGAGAACATCATAGTCCTCTCCATGTGTTTGGGTGTGTTGTGCGCACATTTAACTTAATGAAGCTATTAGCTTTGTTAATGATTTTATCTAATAATTGACCCTGAAATACATAAAGTAGTAGATCTAAAGAGATACGATCTGCTGGTCCTAGGGCCAATATTACTTTTTCTATGGTCAAAGATACATGAGATAATGAAGCTAACATGATTACGGCTTGTTTCCATGTGATCATTTGGCCGGAAAGATTGTTGTAATCCCTTGTAGTATAATTTATTGGGCAAAACCGTATTAAATAGCAGAAACAACAAATTCATTTTTAAATCTATTATATGACTTTACACTAATCAGGGGAGTGGAGCGGTAAGGATAAAAGTAGGCAATTGATGAAATTGTCCGTTGCCTATGATTAGTAGGTTTTTCATTACCATACGCGGTCTCACCCAAATAAAATATATGGACCTTGCTAGATATGCCACAGTTATAATTGGCAGCATTGGCATGGACATGATATCTAATGATCCATTAGGATGAGGAAAGATCTTCCATCATACTTTTGGTCTCTCACCGTGTGTCTAACTATCGAATCTTCATTTCTTTGTTCCACTATGTTGTAATCTCTAAGTCTTAATATATATAAGGTTAATGCTTCGTGGGACACATAGTGAACACCAAAAGTGAGATATGTGGTTTCTCTCTTCACTACAAGAATAAAGGTCATTCGTGACCGTAATTAGAGATCAGAATGGGGTCGCTACTCATTATTCACCGCTAAGCCGTCGCTAGCGACAACAATTGGGTCGTTAATGAAGGTTCGCGACGGCCAAGTTGTCGCTAACCTGTGGCGGGAAAATCTCGCCAATGGTTCTCAGGTCAGTAGCGACCGAAACCCGGTCGCTACTGGGGGGTAGGGGGTGAAATCTATAAATGACCCCTTCTCCTTCTTCATTTTTCACACACAACCCTCTCTCTCCTCTCCCTACCAGCGGCCGCCCCCCTTCATTTTTCTACCGTCCGGCTGTCGCAACTTTAAAATTTGTAAGTTCTTCCCGTTTTCTTCGATTTATGTCTTATTTTTAATATTTTTATAGTAATTTCATATGTAAAATTGTTAGAACTTGTAGAATAGTTGGTGTTTAAACATCGATTATGCCTTTATGAATTCTTAGATGCCTATAGGAAATTTTTTAGATGCCTTTAGGATATTGGGAGATCTCGTAGAATTGTTAGTTATTAAACATCGATAATGCCTTTAGGAATTATTAGATATCCGAGAATTGTTAGTTTTTAAAAATTGATTAATATATGTCTTTGGAGAACTTAGCAACGATTATATTTTTAGGTAATCTCTTAGAAATTATAGTAGATTTCATGTAATTAATTAGATTTGTAAATTTTTATGATTTTTTCGATTTATGTCTTATATTTAATGTTTTTATAGTTTTTTTTTGAAATGTTATTATGGCTTTATAAATTGTAAGATATCTTATAATTAGATTTAATAATATTTTAATATATTAGTTTAGATCTTGTAAAAGCAATTATTAGTTTTTAAACATCGTATATGCCTTAGGGAATGTCTAAAACTTAGAAATGATTATATCTTTATAGAATCTCTAAAAATTAGAAATGATCTAACTTAGATAGTCTTAATTAGTACATAGTACGTAGATCTTTGACATGTCACACGATGCTACACACTCGCGTTGGGGTACTGGTGACCCCGCTGCGAAGACGCGTAGTAGTGATAGATTGAGACCTACGTGCATTCGGCTAGTACGTTTGTCTACTACTTCAGATCCAGCTCGTGCTGATGCAGAGGCCCCTGTCCAGACTCACCCTCGTGGGTCGCAGGTTGGATCTACGTCATTTACTCCTCCAGAGTTACGCATTTTCCACGACTTAGAGGTACTTGATGCAAAGGGTACTCTAGCAGATCAGCCTGGAGGATCGACACGATAGTGGGCCCCCTAGTATACCGAGGCCACAATCTGCTAAGTCTACTGGTGCCAGACCAAGTAATAGGCCAAAAGTAGCTGAAGCAGGAGCAGTACCCAGTCTGGGGCCGACAGAATCAGGAGCAAGACCCAATGGGTGGCCAACTTAGGTAGGAGCATGAGTTGCTGGTGCTTCACCAAGTACGCAAGTGCGGTCTTTTAGAGGAGTGAGTAGAGAATATCCAGTGCCTCATGATAGGGCATGATGTGCTCCCTTAGAGTTGCAGGAATAGGGACTTTTCGTATGACAAGATCGAACTGTCAACACTATTGGAGCGATCATCAAGAGTCAGTTGAAGGAATCTATACCTAAATACGAAGATCTCTAGCAAGATATCAAAGATTAGATGTGGCTAAACTTTAGGGTGAGAAGTTATTATATACCTTTTTAAAGTTAGTGTTGTATATATTGTTTTTAATAAAACAAAAGCCTATAAAACTCCAAACTTTATTTATTTGTAGGCTACATATAAGATTCCGCTTTCCTATAGGCATACGGTGCACACCGCATTCGTGAACAAAGCTAAAGCAAGGTGTAAGGTCATGATCCATGATGCGAAGAAGAATTATCTAGCTAGGAAGGATGATCGGAAGTAGGCAAATTGCTAGAAGACCTGGATGAACGATAAAATAAAAATAGAG
Organism: Linaria vulgaris; assembly: GCA_948329865.1. Classification (NCBI taxonomy): domain Eukaryota; kingdom Viridiplantae; phylum Streptophyta; class Magnoliopsida; order Lamiales; family Plantaginaceae; genus Linaria; species Linaria vulgaris. The sequence continues at coordinate 85,953,393 of OX415253.1, forward strand.
GTTGTGAAGTATTGGGATTAGGAAGAGGTTAAGGCGGTGGCGAGGAGGACTCAGAAGAACAAGAGAGGAAGAAAGTTCGTCAAGGAGAAACCTAAAGTGGATGCCACTTAAGTGGGTGGATGAATAAGCTACACAGAGCACCGTGTTAGGAAGGTATGTTTTATAAAATCTACTACTTGTTGTTGTAGGTATTGTAATAAGTGTAATTGGTATTTGTGTTCTTACTTAATATTGTCCTTTGTAGACATACATAGACGCACCTCCAGTGCGACATGATGAGCTATACCAAACCTTGCACATGAGGATTGTCGAGAAGGCGAGGAATGGATGGCCAGCAAGAAGAGTTTGGCTTGAGGGCCCGTTTGAGGAGATTCGTGTAATTATCTTTATTTCACTTAAATAATTGTTATTTATTTTGCGAATTATATTAAACGCCTTATTAATATCGGTAAGTTTCCATTGTAAAAAATGAACATAGGAGATACTGCGAGCCTTTGATCGTTGTTGCCTCTGAACATAGGAGATAGGTTTAGTTATAACTTCCTCTCTGGATGTCAGAATTAAGATCCGCTTGTTGTGTTGGAACACTGACTTCTGTAGCTTTCCAATGGTATATAGATCGGCCTCTAATTATTCTCGTAAATTTGTCTCCTTGCATTTGAATCCATGGCTTCCTTTAGATTCTCCTCATTGTTGTGTGTTGAAGCCATGTTCTCCAAAAACATCCAATTTAGACTATTTTGAATTGTTTTGCATTATCTCACCAAAATCCTATAGAAACTCAAAACCGTACTGAAACTAATCAATATTATGCACTTATACTTATACAAAAGCATAAGAAAATGAGTACTCAAATAACGTTAAATAAACGCTTACCAAATACCGCTACACTTACCAAACAAACGCTTACCAAATACCGCCACACTTAGACTCAATCTAAATTTGAACTCAAGCCATCAACATGCCAACACTCATGCATATGGATATATTCTCAAAATGCAACCTATGATCACAATAAGAAATTTGCATTGTACATCAAGTTTAATAAAGTCATTGTCATGCAAAACTTCATCGTGACAAGTGGTGTGGTCATGTATTCATAAGTATAGAAAACAAGACCTTCATAAAGAGTTCACAAACTCACAAAGTTTTAAATATAGTTACTTTACCTTTATTTTCTATTTTTTCACTATTCACCATACATGTGAACTTTTCATGTTGAGGATCTTTGGAACTTTTAATGATGCGCTCGGGTAGGGGCTATAATAGAAAAAGACATTTGTGAGTTCTAGAGATGCATGTATTAACCACTCATTTTTTTCCTCCTTCATTTGTGCAGAAATAGTAATTAAATATTTTTTTGGTCTTTGGTTTGAATGCAAGAAAATAATTAAAGCAATTAAAACAATTAAATGATTAAAAGCAAATAAGCAATTAAATTAAGAATGCAGGAAGAAGTGTTGATTAACTAAATTAACTAACTAAACTAAAAACAAATTTTAATGATTAATTGATTGATTTTGGTTGTAAACACTAATTAGAAAGACTGTTTAGCGGCCTATTTTCACAATGATTTAACCATAATAGTTCATAGACAAACTACCGTACTTGATAGTTATTTGATGTTTGCATGTCTAATGGTTCTGTGACATATGGCAGCAGTTATCCCAACTATACATCTATGAGTCTCTAATAACCTACTGTGTTAACTAATCAGCCCAATTGTGAGTTGTTTTAGAAGAGATATCAAATATGCAATCCAACTAACTCATCTGAATCGTGTTAACAAAACGTGCATAGTCAAGATTGCGTATTAATTGCTTTCGCAAATCCAAAGTCACAAATCGCGCGCGCGCACACACACACACACACACAGACATATAACTATCCTTAGCATTCTACACTCCGAGCAGCCTCGCAGGGGTGCTTCTATTTTATCCCAGCGAGAGTAAGGTCTGTCACACATCATAAGTAACTATGCAATCTACACATTCAAGATCACCAAACACACATCAAGTAAAGAAAATAAACATATTCATAAACCAGAGTTACTCCCCTACTCTAAACAACGAGTGGATTAGCTCCTCGTTGTTATGAGTTCAACAATCAATAAAAAAGTAAATGTCATAGAAAAAGTAAAGAGATAATGAAAAGCTACTCGGATCTGGTGGAACTATGTTGCTTGACTCTCTTTTTGACTCCATTTTGCTATCTTCTTCCTCACAAACTATTTTTTCTCAAAACAATGACTCAACTAAACTAGATCAAGATTTTGATGGTTTCTTCTCTTTGGTGACAAACTCTCACAGTTTATATGTCGAAAAGTGGTTGTAAGTGATGAAAATCTCATACCCTAACTACTGAACATGGCTTCCTATTTATAATTTTTCTCCGCTTTGGGCTTCGTTTTAGGGTTTTTGACAATTGACCCAAATTGTATTTTGATCACACGATGCGCTGCTTGATCGCGCACCACCCGCGCGATGCGCTCTTACTCGCACAATCTTCTGATTTCCTCTCTACGATCTCTCGGTGTCTTCCTCTTTAATCGCCCTATATTTGGTATTTCGCCTTTGTGTAGTACCGTAGCGCTCCCGTGGCACCTGAATATCCCAAAATAGTATCTTAACTCATTATCGCCCAAAACATCCACTTTTGGCCTCTTTTAGCCTTGTTTCATCTCGACTCTATAAAATCCTAAGAAAACATGAAACAAAATAACTTAATTAAATATGCCATTATAAATATTCAAAGTATAAAAATATAATACTTAAATCACGCTAAATAAATGCTTATCAACAATCAAACAAAGTCGGTTTTGACAATGCTTCAGCGTAAACAATTTTGTATGCTCCATACAATAAGGCCAAGATAACTTCCCATGAGTACAACACTGAGACAACATTTTATATGTCATAGAATCGCTAACCGTCCACATTACAGTCGCTCGTAATTGAAAGTTCTGATTCTTATAACTATCATATATACTCAAACCATCCGTCCATAAGATCGTCAACTCATCTATTAGTGGTCTCAACAACAAGTCAAGGTTCTTCCCGGGACTTTGTGGACCAGGTATAATAAGGCTAAGAAATATGAACTTTGACGGCATGCAATGATCAAGAGGGAGCTTATATGGGATTACAAATGCATGACATCACGAATAATTGGTCGAATATTGACAAAAAGGTGTGATTATATATGTGCATAAATCAAGTCTAGGATCGATCAGTGTGTCGCCATGATTCACCTCAAACCGGATAGATCACTCGATTAATTGACTAAAGACATTTTAAATGCCAAGCCATGTGCTTTGCGGTGCCTTTCGAACAGTACAACCTATGTAGACGAGGACCTACAGGGAAGTACCACAATTTCTTCTTATAGGCTTTGACTTCCTACCACTCTCATACCTTGTCTCCTTACACACATGGCATGATTGTCGGTCCTCGTTATTGCCATATTACAAGAAACAAATTTGTTTCCAAACATCAATCATCGTGTACCCTAACACCATGCCGTTCAACATCCTATTCAATCCATGAACTATATCAGGTAACATCTTCTCAATCTCCAGGCCCATATCATCTTTAGAAAATTTAAAAATCTTGTCACATGCGCGATTACTAACTTGGTGCATGATCTTTACAGTCAAGCACTCTGAAATCCCCTATAGTACATATATTCTCCTTTTGACTATGTAACTTCACGCTTCCCAGATTCGTCAACTGGAAGAACACCCTAGCATCAGGATTTGGATCTTCGTCACGTACTTCTTCATATGCATATTGTCCCCCATATGCATCTGCGACCATTTCCTAAACGCATTAACATGAACAGAGCTATGTACATGACTATGAGTATGAGTGGGAGGTGGGTTGGGCAAGTCGTCTAAACACGATGTAGAGCCACATTCAAGTTTCTCACCATGCGACATCCAAATCCAATATTGACCCGTGATGCCCGACTTATATAGATGACTATGTATTGTGGTTCGATTCAACCACTTTATGTTTGCGCATTTCAATCACCGGCACCTAAAACGGTTCTTTAGATCTAAATATTCTGTTTGTTGTGAAGCAAAACCTATGAACGACCGAATGTCAACAATAAAACCCTTGTTCAAATAACCATTGTTATCTAAACTATCGTACATCCAAGATCTATCGCCACAATAAGCCATTCTTTATCTAAGTAATTAAAAAATAAGTAAGTCCAATTTATTCTACTAAATAATATATATACAATATAAAAAAATTTACGTCACCTACGTAGTATAATATACAGACTTGTTGGTGCATAATTCTGATCGTCAAGTATTTATAGCGAGCACGTCTAGCCTTGTTGCCTCGTATGATAATATATAATAATCAACAACAAAAAAGGTAGAAAACAAATATTCGTGCAAAAGGAAGAAACAATGAATGTAGTAAAACTAAAACATACCTAAAGCAAGTTGTGGAATTGGAATGTATTCTCAAAATAAATGGAGAATGGGAATTTATACGAAGAACTCAAGAAGTAATGATGGTTGGGTCGTTGCAAATTGCAACGGTAACCAACATTAGCGACGGTCGGACCGTCGCTACTGCTAGTTACCGTTATCTTTAGTGACGGCCAAGCCATTGCTACAACATTTTATCGTTGAAATTGCGACGAATCAAGTGTCGATAAACACAAACCAATGGTAACATTTTAAAATTATCAAATAAAACCGTAACAGTAGTGACCATTGTGTCGTCGCTATTGAGGGTCATTAGAAGAACTCAAGAAGTAGTGACGGTTGGGTCGTCGCAAATTGCAATGGTAACCAACATTAGTGATGGCCAGTCTATCGCAAGTGGATGTTATTTTTGCCATTTGCAATGGCCCGACCGTTGCTACTACAGGTTACCGTTATCTTTAGTGACGGCCAAGCCGCCGCTACAACATTTTATCGTTGAAATTGCGACGGATCAAGTTTTGATAAACACAAACCAACGGTAACATTTTAAAATTCTCAAATAAAAACCGTAACAATCGTGACCGTTGTTTCGTCGCTATTGGGGGTCATTAGAAGAACTCAAGAAGTAGTGATAGTTGGGTCGTCGCAAATTGCAACAGTAACCAACATTAGCGACGGTCGGACCGTTACAAATGGAGGTTACTGTTTCCATTTGCAGCGGCCCGGCTGTCGCTACTGATGGTTACCGTTATCTTTAGTGACAGTCAAGCCGTCGCTTCAGCATTTTATCGTAGAAGTTGCGAAGGATCAAGTGTCGCTAAACAGAAACCAACAGTAACATTTTAAAATTCTCAAATAAAAATCGTAGCAATAGTGATCGTTGTGTCGTCGCTATTGAGGGTCATTAGTGATGGCTGAGTCACTACACGAATAACCTAACAATAGTGACCAATATGCCTTCTCTATTGAGGGTCATTAATGACGGTCAAGTCGTCAAGACTAATATTCAAGTTCTTAAATTAAGTTTTTTGAATGATTATTTTACATATAATTGGTTGTTTATTATCAATTGCTTCAACAACAAGTACTAATTAGTTGAATAAGCACAAAATTATTGATTTAATTGCACAATCAAGCGTCATTTATAAGGCCGGCTCATGATGACACTAATACCTAATGACAATGTACGTCAAGACTATATATATATATATATATATATATATATATACACTAATTAAAATTCATAACATCACGGCATAACGTCACATCTAGATTGACATATGAGACATGATAACATATTCATAAGATTAATTGTAGATCATTAACGATTATATAATAACATCCTTGTTACTTCAATCGTAAGAAGTTATTTAACAAAATTTGTATTTCGATAGCTCAACTACTACTTAGATATTACTTAATTTCATATATATATATATATATATTACGAGTTTCTTATCTTAAATCATATAGAAATCAAGATCATAGAAGGCAATCCAAAGAAAAAAAACATATATCATGATATAAGCGACAGCCAGGCAGTCACTATTAAGCTTCAAAGGATAATAGCTACAACCTAGCCGTCGCTATTAAGATTCAAAGAACAATAACGACGGCTCGTCCTTCGCTATTAACCTTCAACCTGCTAGAACCCAGAAATTTGGCGTAAGTTAGAATTTTTTAAAACTTTTGGCTTAAGCCCAAAAATGGCTGGGAATGGCAGGAAATTCAAATAATTTGAAAATTCAAAAAAAAAAACAATTTGAAAACTATAAATACTTCCTTATGTCCACCGTTATGTCTAATCTCTTCAAAACAACCCCGCACTTCCTCCTCAGTCCTTTCTTCATATCTTCAGAGTTTTCATATCTCCAAACTTTTAATCAAATCTTCATAATTTTTTCTTTCATTTCTTTTAACTTTTTCTTCTTTTCTTCAAATTTTTATGCTTATTTTTGTAGTTTCTCCTTTCATTTCTTTTAAACTTTTTCTTCTTTTCTTCAAACCATTATATGCATATTGTGATGACCGCGCCCCATGAGCCCTGCTCCGATTCGAGTTGGTTCAGTAGTGGCCATCAACTTTACCCAATCCAGACTAAAGGGCAACTCATAGGAAGGGGTCTCACTTGTTCAGGATCAAAACCGTACACGTTTTATAAATTATATTTTGATATATACAGCGGAAGTCTTGGTATTAAAAAAATGTGACTATTTTATTGGTTATTCATTAGTGACAAAGCACGAGGATTCCAAAATGCACGCTTGAACAATTATTCACTTGATCCATGCTGCCATATTGATTTTATCCCGAGGAATGGACATAAGAAACGAGGAATAAGTCTTTAATGACTTAGTGGGATTCATATAAAAGAACTCGTAATGCAAGAATTAATTGTTACCTACTCGATACATTTGATCTTACCGGTAGAAACAGTTCAACTTGACAATTTGATGTAACAATGGTACCGGAATTTTCATAAAATAGTTAATGAACTTGTGCTTAACAATAAACAAATCCAGTCTTATGACTTCTAATATTCAACCTTATGACTCCTGACGAGGAGCGACCTCGCAAACAATCAAGAGACATGCTCGAGTATATGTCGATCCAGTACACGGGTTACAGCAACCTCCTGGCCGCAAGCGGCACCTAGATAGATGGGTATCAAGTTAAATTACTTAAACCGACAGTCCTTACTGCCCGGCAGCAACTTGACTCAATCCCTGGGCCCAACTTCCCAAAGACGTCACAATGGGTATAATAGATAAACAAATAAGCGAGTAACCGGATACTATCCATTGCTCCTTGATCTACATGTCCCGAACATGGTTCGTTGATCCTTGCACGGTTTAGAAACCAACAGATAAGATTAAAATATCAGGAAATTACCATGATTATGAATCGATATGATAAATAATAAATGATTTAATACAATTTAACGATGAGTAAGAAAATCATGTTATGAGATAAGATGCAAAACATGATTATGATGGAATATAGGTTGTTCAAGGTTTGGTAACGGAGTAGTAGGCTTTCTGTCCAAGTTCCTCATGGCATTAAAAACATGTTATGAGATAAGATGCAAAACGTGATTATGATGGAATATAGGTTGTTCAAGGTTTGGTAACGAAGTAGTAGGCTTTCTGTCCAAGTTCCTCATGGCCGGATGCCAACCGGGGCTAGAAAAAATCAGAAATAGAACCTCACCTTTACTCGTACGTGGAACGTTGATGACATTGATTAGTTCGTCGAATCTTTAACAAATTTAAATAATATTAATCAACTAAATTTATAATTCACCACAACAAATATTAGTACTCTTTCTTCAATTCTGATGTTGGTGAAATTGAGAATGTTCTTGTTAAGGATGCTAGTTACGATGTAAATCTTAGTAAAGAACGCCTAAACTTAATTCATGTCATTACACTAAACATGAAAATCTTAGATGATGAATAGAAAAACGTAAGGTTCGATTAAATATCAAATATCAATTATATTAACCATCTTATTGATATCATAAATTATCTTAAACAAACATATGTTCAAACTTATAATTGTAAGTATTCATATTTTTATGTTAAAGTCATATCCAACGAGAAGTAACTGTAACAAGTAAAACTTGATTATCTATCTAATTTGATGCATAATCAATCCTTAAAACATATTACTTAACTCTAGGAAAACTCGTCTTTTTAGTCTTTAATCAATTCCAAACTTTTAATAGCCACACTTCAAATAAGTATCATATGAAGCAACACCTTAAAAGGTATAACTTAGTCATTTATTACTTTATTTTACATAGTAAGTATAAAATGCATATACTTGTTTTATAACTTAAATATAAAGATATAAACATGGGAGATTTATCAAAAACATGTGATAAGGTTATTTGATGCTTAGATCATGAAGTGGCAAGAGTAATCTTGTAAGACTTATGAAAATAGTATGTTAAACACGATAAATCTACCATTTAAATGCTATAAATAAAATAACAAAAATGTCATTTCATTATTATAAATTATAATAATCTAATTATAACTAATACTAACCATGTTAAATTAATGTGTGTGATAAATACTTGAATTCTGATGGTGATTTAACTTTACAAACGACGAAAATAAATATTGTGCCAAATAAACTGAAAAATCACCGCAATTTCAATTTTACCTTTGATCGGACAACCAAATGAACTTGGTTTTTAAATCGTTTTACGGTTATGATTTCTAACATCATGATGAATGTGTATCCAAAATTTTGTGAAAACACAAAGGTTTGCTATGCTAAATAAATCTTGCAACATAAGAGCCGCTATCAGATTTCTTGGCAATAGTTTATGATTTATATTTTACGGCCTCCTATATCATATTATTTAAGCAAGATGTATTCATACAAAAGATAGAAGACACCAAGAAGGGTGTATATCCAAAAATTGGTAGTAAAATAATATTTCTACTATTTGATATGATTTTTCTAAGGTGTAGGGGCAGAATCGACATTTTTAGCGCAGTAAAAGTTTTGGCGTCTCTTTGGGTAGAAAATAACAAGATAAGAATTTGGAAAAATCGGTTTACGAACGAAAACACAAAAAGTAAAAACTCTTATTTGGGGGAATTGTTTGCAGAATCGGATTGTTTTGGGTTGTATAAAATGTTGAACAATTGTGAGTATTTATAGTCGAAAATATTAGTTTAATCATAACTATTTATGTCTCGCCTTGATTATTTTATAATAAACCACAAAAATTTGATTTCAATCATTCTCTTAAAGATGTCATGGCTTACCTCATCAATTAGGTTAATTGCATATTAAGTCCCTTAATTATTTATAATTAACGTTCAAATAGGTATAATTAGATTTCTTTATTATATGCATATTTCCTAATCTAACTATTTTCTAGGTAATTCAATCATCTTGGCTAATAATTGAAATTGAAATATATGTCTTAGGATTAGAGACCTATAAAATAATAAAAGACTATCTTTTAAGTTTAGGGACTAAAAGGCAAATTTTTCTAAATATTTAGGGTCAAAAATGGAAATTTTTAAAAGTTTAACGACTAAAGTATAAACTTGTTTTCTTCCTAATTTTTGGAGCGTTACACATATCTTCATTTTTTTAATTCACATCTTCGAGAAACCATTTTCTTAGCACATAACACAACAATTCTCTGAAATTATCATAATGTTATTTTGTTTTTATTTTTGTAAAACGTCATTAGTGACCGCCTTTCGGTCACTGTTGACGTGCATCACCATAGTGATCGCCATGCCATCGCTATTTATGTCCGAGACATTAGTGACAACTCAGTCATCACTAATGGTTTCAGAAGTTAGTGTCGGCCAATACATCGCTATTGTGATTCGAGATTTCAGTGCAGTTGGGCAATCGCAATTTTGGGTCCCGACAAGTCCGAATTTTCGATCATTGCAATTGAGTGGCTACGACGCGACCATTGATAAATTTTGGGCTACGCCCTGATAGTCGCAATACCGATTAGCGACCGGGATCCCATCGTTTGTCATTCGCGATGAAGGTATTATTGACCGCCATTTTATGACGGTCAAGCGGTTGCTAATGACCCTATAGTGATCGTGCATGGGTCATTAGCGATCTGATGGGTGGTCACGAATGACCTTTATTATTGTAGGGCTTCTTCAAGAAAAAAAGCCCAACACTAAGTCATGAATGTGTCTATAATTAACAAGAGGTCGTTAAGTCCAAATTTTTGGGTTATGCTATATCTAAACTACTTATGTTATTGGTGACATATATTCTAGCGTACACTTACACGTGGTCAGTTCAACGAGTGGGCGGTTTTCATGCTAAAAGTCAATAAGGTAAACTTAACGAGGGCCACAAATCAAATAACAAGGGTTCTAAAACCTGATAAGGAAGGTCACCAACCCAAATAACGATGACTATAAGACTCAGGACGGAGTCATAGGGCTTAGCGCGAGGCTAGAGCAAGTCTCTAACAACAATGACAGCCTACCTCGAGCAGAGCATATATCTGAATACCCTTAATCAACATGCGAGCGCACAGTCTGAGCACAAGTGTCTAAAAGATTGACATACCGCAGTATGCACATCAAAATCTTGATAAAAGCACATTTCAAGCTTTAACTAGTTTTTACACCTTGTTGTACTTATACTGTGATACATATTGCAACCCTACAGAAGGCATCCCTATAAAAGGTGAATTGACTGGCAGTTCATCACATACATGTAAAGAATATTCACAGAAAATACAAAGACATACTTAGAAAAAGCAACCAGATCTTCGAAAATCATTGAAAAGTTAGCATAATGCCTTGTTCACTTATCAAGCATGCGTAATCTTGGCATGGTTCGTGAAATTATCGGATCGTGGATTGACACAACAACTTTAAGAGTTAAGATGGCGTTGCCTTAACTCTTATTATGATCTTCTTGATTAGAGTAATATGCAGCGAAATTAAAAGTGCAAGAAGATATAATTTTCAGAAGTTTTCAATATTATTAAAAACTTTATAGTCTTAGGCAAAATAACCAATAAAGGTTTTAACAAAACGTTCCTCACAACAATTCACTCACGCTCTTTGTTGATCGGACTCAATGAAGCAGACAAGCACGAACTACTTAACTTCTAAGAACTAGACTTAAAGTAGTTGATACAAAACTTTGCAAAAGCAAGACGAAGACGAAGACAATACAAAGAATTAATCTCTTGGATTATTTAGCACTATTGTCTTGTAATCATCTTGATGAACTTTACACCTATATATAGGTTTCTTGAAACTTGCACTCCAAGGTGTGTTGTTCACAGTTTTGGTAACTATTGTTGTTTCCTTATTGAATTGGACTTCCTTGTGAACTCGGTCTCTTTCTTGAATAAGTGTTCCCTTTATTAGATTTCTAATAAGGTAACACACCTTCTTCAATTCGGAGTAATCCTGGAAAGAATTCAAGTTGCAGTGGAACTCCAATTGTTTTCTTCTTTACAAACCGTGTTGAGTTGACTATTCAACTTAACTTGAATTATGGAAACTTCAAGTAAGGAATGTTCCAAAGCTCTTCCTTATGATTAAGATACCTTCCTGGACATAAACATAAATAACTAAAACCGTGGAACTTGATTAATAAGTGAACAAAGGCAAAACTCAAATTTAGCAGTTAAATAACAGTTTTCGCACAGGCTCTCTGGTTTCAATATTGTCCCAACATCGCATAACATTGATTCCAGAATACCTTGCACTTTCAGTTCGTACACTAAGGGGTTGATCCTTACTACAAGAACCATTCTGACCAATACAACACCTTCCTTCGCAATACCAATCTTTTTTTTTGGGTCAGATTTTTTGAACTATCCTATCCCCTTCATAAATATTCATAATTAGATGGCAAATTATAATCGCCTCCTCATTGAGGAAAAGCTCCAACTAAAAAATTAATAAGTAGACAAACCCTACTGTGATTATTTAGGGGTCGTTCGAGAGATCTCGCTACTTGGACATTGCTGACACGGAGATCGATAGTACTGTGGATCTCCCTTCACCTATGCAGTTAAGCATGTGTCTGCTACCCAACCAGAGGTTGCGTCCATCTCAGCCACATGCAGCATTTGTATCGACCATTTATCTATATGGTATCTTTACCACTCTTTTGGCTCACGCATACCCTATAGGTCGGGGGACGAGGTTATGCCTCAACACCAGTGTCATCTTCATCCTGAGGGTCTCTCCAATTTCACAATGTTTGACTACTAGTCGTTTGACTCAAAAACGGCCTCCGAGGGGTATGGGTAAAGGCGACTCATAACAAGAAGATCAGTCTAACAAATGGATGATTATTAGAAGAGTCAAAGAGAGTAGTCAGCATGATTAGCTTGATTGTTAAGTGTTTGCTATGGAATCTGGTCTATCATTACACAACTATCACATATGTTGAGAAAGAACCTTTTTCTTGAAACGTTTTGATGTGTGGCAAGCGTGTGTGTAGTGTGAGTTATATAAATATAAAGTTACGCATGCGTGTTCGTAAGTGCACAATCAAGTAATAGTAAAATAGCTCAAACATTTTGACACTAGTATCAAATCTCACAAAAAGTGTATGGTTAGTATTTAGAATCCACTTAAATGTAAGACGTGAATAATGAGAATTATTGAGTTAGATACTAATTCAAATGCACGCTATTCTAATGAACATATAATTGTAGAAGATTGATTTTAAAACAGATTGACAACAGATGTGTTAAGAGGTCGGTTTCACTGTAGATTCACTTAGTAGTTCATAAATAAACCACATATGCCTATTTTATTGGTTGAGTAATGGTGAGCTTATAGGTGTTCAATGGATCTGTAATCTAAAGCCGGAGTTATCTGTAACCTAGACCTACAAATTATCTAATTACCTAGAGAGTTAGCTTGCACAATATGGTCATCACTCATTTAGAAATTAAATTTGAAATTAAATTTAGCATCTGCTAGTATTAACTAAACGTGCTGGTGAAAACATGAACTTGTATGATCTAAGTATTGTCCATGATTTGAGTTAGATAGGCACAATCAGAAATAAGTTCTAACATAAAAAGTTTAAAACACTACCATGCATGGCTTCTCAAAAACCATCATCTGTTAATCTTAGCATGCAGCATATAGGATAAATCCCATCAAAACATGTCATTACTCAAACAAAATTTCAACTAAACTAAATAGTTATATTCATCTATTTAAGCTACTCCGTATTCAAATTTCAAACAAAGAATATATTTTGGTCTTATTTCGTCACAGTAATAAAACACAGTAAAATGATACAATTGAGATATAAATAACCAAAATAATGCTATCCAGCTTTATTATAGGACTAGCTTGGTCGGGAACACTTATTACAAGCTTACTAGGTTGAATAACAAATTACAAGATTACTGTAGTGTGTTGAATCCTAGGCGTTCGATGCTGACGTGTTGAATGCCTTGTTTGATATGAAATGTATAACAAGGGTTCGATGCTGCATTCAAGGGTATTGAATCCAATAGATTCGAATGAGGTGAATTCGGTCCAATAACGTGTCGAATGGAAACCGTTCGATCCAATACGTCTCGAATGAACAGTGATTCGATACTGACTGTGCTGAAGTGATTCTCCAATTAAAACGTACACGAATTACAAGGGAATGGGCTATATATAGCAACCGTCTCATGGGTCCCAATGCCAGATGCAGAAAACGCATCGAATCATACCAATTCGATGTGTAATTCGATGCGCGCATCGAATCATACCGATTCAATGCGCGTATGGGCCGGCCCAATATACAAGTATTGGGCCAATCATAAAATATACCCATCACATAGTCCCCCCCAGTTTGGGAGACGATGTCAATCTGAGATCGATTTCCAAACTCAAATAATCATCTGTGGTTTGATGAATGGTCGATGTTGTACTACCTCGATGAGACTTATTTATCTGATACCAATCATTTTTCACTGATTAGGGATATTCCTAATCATTCGTTACTTCGGAACATGTTGCGAATGTCCGCAATTGGTATTCGATAATTTATGAAACGCACCGAACATAATATATTCGATGCGTTGGTATTTTCGCATCGAATAGAGTATATTGGATGCGTTTGTATTATCGCATCCAATAGAACGCATTCGATGCACTGATTCGATGTGCTTATGATATGGGCCTCGTGGGCCGCCCGCTGTCTATACAAAGGATGGACTGCGGTGGAGGATTCATTCTGCTCCTTGCGCGTTTAATTTTCGAGGTAAAGCGCATCGAGCAGATGCAATTCGATGCGGCCCGCATCGAACTACATAGATTCGATGCCCTTGGCATCGAACCGTGAGTGTTCGATGCGGTGCCTTAGCGTTTTTTCAAGGCCTATTATGCGGTATTTATGATGTTTATCTATGTTCTTTAATATTTTATATTTTGTCGCTGTTTTATCAGATCAATTAATCAAGCAAAAGCTTTTCTCTTGGAAATTCATTTAAGGTAAAATGATATGCCCTTATTCATTAGATTTAATATTTTCAATAAGTTAATTTTATGCATGTTTGAGAGATATGTGAGAACCTAAAGTGACGTGTTCGTCCTTAGTTAGCCTCCGTTTCTTTTTAATTTATTTCAGATCGTTCTCGTCAAAGATGGTGAACAGTGAGTCAACGTCTGGGAGTGAGTCGAGTAGTGGCTCGAGGTCCAGTTCGATTAATATGGTGAGCCCACCTAATGCTCTCGCGGGTGTGAGCACAATCGCAATAGATGAAGTTGAGTTAATAGATATAGAAACTATTGGCTCACCCGTGGGTAACAATCCCGACGCAAACACTGAACAAACACCTCCTGACTTTGAAAGTGATAACTCGCCAGTGTCATCCTACCGGGATAATCGTGCTCCCAGCGAGGGTGAAGATAACGTAGATTATATCAATAGGGCGTTTGATGATCATGTTGAGGTCCCAGGAATGGCCTATGATCTGTACGTTTCCCACCTCCAACATAGTCGTAAGGGGCTCCGCAAAAAATTCGACATACCTGATAAGTATAAAATCGTCCTCCCTGGGCCAAATGATCGGATGCATACCCCACCACCCGGGCATATGACTGTGTTTGTCGGTCAACTCCTCAATTGTCTTCGCTTTCCAATCTCCTTCCAATTAAGATGGCTTCTGAGAAAGATTAATCTTGTACCCGCCCAACTCACGCCAAATTCTTATGGGAATTTGATTGGCTTCATCATTGCCATGTAGGTGTTGCGCCAACCACAAAGTCCCAATGAATTCTACGCACTGTTCGAGATTACGAGGCGGGATGAGGGGTTTTATCATATCAAAACACAAACGCATCGTAAGTTCTTGAATGGTGGGGCAGCCAGATACAGGAATGATTGGAAGAGATGATATTTTTATATCAAGGAGAGCTATGAAGGCGAGTTTAGGAAGTACCTCCTTGAATGGTATAACGGTGCAAGGGTAACGATACCCACTGGCATTTCTACGACATCATGGGATTGCGAGTTTATCCTAAATTTAGTTTGAGATCATCAATTTGATGTCAAAAAATTAGTTGAAAGTCGAGTCCTCTCGTTAGCTGGCTTGTCCCCAGTGAAATATAATGGGAAGATGACCCTTGATATAATTGCGTAACTCTTTTGATATTTTTGATTTACATCTATTGAATATTCTAATGATATAATTTTCTTACAGTCAATTATATTATGGACCGCCATGCGAGGATAAACTGAGCCGTTGCTGCTGATCAGGCTAGCTCACAGACCAACACCGCTACTGATATTCCTCCCCCAAGAAAAAGAAAGAGTAAGGGCAAGAAAAACCTTGCCGGTCCTTCAACTGTTGTTGCTGCCGATTCAGCAGCCGATCCTTTCGATGATATCTAGGGGGAAATCGTGACGATGTTCAAGCTGCTGCTGAAGTTTCAGAGAGCTTGGCAGCTGGTCTAGGCGACAATATCGAAGGCGCCGTCCAGACCAAAAAGAGAAAAATGCCTCAAACCCGGTCACAAACCGGAGGGGCTGTTCCACCTGCCGCCCAAACAGGTAGGCCAAGTGCTGCCAACGCCCCTGCCCATGTGACTGGACCGAGTGCAGGGATTGGGTCTAGCCAAAGCCCTCGTGCTCGGGCTGGTGGATATGAAATTTTAGAGGCCGAAGCTATCGACCACCTGAAATCTCTTTTGCCTGGTCTTGTTGTTCCTCTTCCGGTATCTCCGGAAGTGAGGAGGATGGTGGAGCGGAATGCGCTTCATTTGTTGACAGCAGTAATTATTTCTTCTCTTTGAGCTAATTTTCGTTTGACCTGAATTTTAAATGTTGATCTGATTGCTCATTAATTGTTAGGCGGGCGGTTTCGTGGACACTATGTTCACGGCACTGATGGAAGTCCGGGAAACAGCCCCTGGTGGTGATTCTGCTGCCTTGAAAGCTGCCCTCGATGAGAAAGAAAAGGCATTGCAAAAGGTCAAAGATTATGCTGCAATGGCACTTGCCGATAGGGAGGCAGCAAAACAGGCGCGGGAGGAGGCTGATCAGCTTAAAGAAGAGTTGACCAAGCAAATCACCGAGCTCAAGACGGAAGTGGCGATAGCTAGAGAAGAAGCTTATAATGCCAACAACGTTGGATATCAGCGCGGCCTTTGCGAGGTAAAATATTCCCAGCTCTTAGCATTATGCGTTCCTTTTATATTTTGTCGTATTAATATCTTTCGTGCCTCATATGTTTCTGCTCAGCAGAAAGTGGAGATCGCCGAAGAATTTCTTCGGAGCAACACCTTCTGAGAAATTAGCACTCGCCGAGGTGATCTCGAAGCTCGCAAGGCACAAGTTCTTACTGTCTGTCAGTTTTATGCGATGCAGTACGTTCGTCGCGGTTTTAGACCAGATTGGTTGAGCCTGTCTCTGGGGCCCAATCGAGAACCTCTGCCGCCTCAAATAGCTTCTGAGCCTGCTGATTCTGACGAGTTCACTTCTTTGCTCGAGAATGACAATCTTGTCCTCCAGGGACTCTCACCACCACCTCCGATGCCTGAGCCGTATCCCTCCTCTGAGGATGAGGAAGAAAATTTAAGTTGCAGTCCTAAGGCCTTTTTTTTCTTTTTATGCTTATGAACAATTTTTAATTTAGTTTTATTTATGGCGCTGCGTCGCTTTTATGTGTTTGAACAATTTGATGACTGGCAGTATTACGTTTTTGAATTCTCTTCTTGAATTGCTTAATTATCTAAGCTCATATTTGTTGCCTTTGATTTCCATTTCCTGTATTGGTTCTTTACTTTATTTTGACAACCTGTCGGTTCTTTATTGTTCATTCTGCTATGAAGAGTTGAATAAAGTTTTTTTTTCTAAAGGGTTATAATCGTCCTGTATGTTATTATTCCATCTAGGAAAAGGTTTTGCTTGTTGTTTTAGACATAGTACTTTCTTTCCTTATGTTTTCGTTATGTCGTTGTTACTCGCCTTTTGAGAGTTTCGTTCATGTTCTTTCGAACTGTGAGTTTTAAATAGCACTTACAGTTTTATATGTAGTGTCTATTCCTTGCTTGTTTCTCCAAGCAGTCGTGGTAATAGTTGCCACTTCGGAGAGAACCGTTCTTCCCTCCTCGTCATTTGTGTGAGATTCTGAGTGTCTTGTGGTACAATAGATAGAATCTTCATCCCTCCCTAGTGTCCTTTGGGAATTGTGGTATCTCATATCACATTGGTTAGAGTCTCCGGCTTTCTTGATTGTCTTTCAGGGAATTGCGGTATCTCGTGTCACGATGAACAGAGTCTCCCTCCCTTTCATTGCCTCCGGCTTTTTATGGTATCTCGTGCCACGATGAACATAGTTTCCGTTCTTTTCATTCCTCTAGGGATTTTTGGTATCTCGTGCCACGATGGACAGAGTCTCTGTCCCTTTCGTTGCCTCTGGCTTTTTTCGGTATCTCGTGCCACAATGGACAGAGTTTCTGTTCTTCTCGTTTCTCTAGGGATTTTCGATATCTCATGCCACGTTGGACAGAGTCTCCGTCCCTTTCGTTGCCTCTGACTTTTTTTGGTATCTCGTGCCACGATGGACAGAGTTTCCGTTCTTCTCGTTTCTCTAGGAATTTTTGGTATCTCGTGCCACGATGGACAGAGTCTCTGTCCCTTTCGTTACCTCTGACTTTTTTCGGTATCTCGTGCCACGATGGATAGAGTTTCCGTTCTTCTCATTTCTCTAGGGATTTTTGGTATCTCGTGCCACGATGGACAGAGTCTCCGTCCCTTTCGTTGACTCTGACTTTTTTCAGTATCTCGTGCCACGATGGACAGCGTTTCTATTCTTCTCGTTGCCTCTTGGACGTTATGTCCTGCACACAGTTTTATCATGTATATTAGATGAATTTTACATATAAATCGATTGATTAAGAGGAATCTGATTATGTGAGCAGATCGGAGCTTGAGTTACAGCTCGTTCACCCTGATTTCCTATGTCGCCTTCCAGACTCACGTCCCTGTTTTAAGTTTGTACATGTTTGTCCCTCGTGCTTGTCATAGCAGGGGGGACGAATAACTATTGTTCAAAATATTCAAAATACTAAGGACTCTTATAATTTGAAGTGAAAATTTTTATTCAATGTGCTCCATTTCCCAGGAGCCAATGCCCTTGCTGCGTCTTCTTTCTGTTGTGACCGCGTTCGGAGCGAAGTTACGTAGCACTTCCAGCCTTTGATATGGTCTGCTATGACTTCGCATGTACCGGCAGGGGTTGGAAATTTTACCATTTGATGATAGGCTGACGGTAACGCTCGAAATGCATTCATCATCGGTCTTCCTATGATTCCGTTGTATGCGAAATGCATGTCAACGATCACATAATTCTCCAGAATTGTCTTTCTCTGTGGCGTTGTACCCAATGATGTTGGGAGCTTAAGCATTCCTAGTGGTACTATCTCTGGACCTCCAAATCCATGAAGAGATGTTCTCACTAGTTCCAGTATCTGGTTATTCAATCCCATTTTAGCCAATGTAGAATTGAACAGCGCATTTACAGAGCTTCCGTGGTCCACTAACATCTTGGTGACTCCATAATTAGCTATATCCACAGTTATTACCAGAGGGCAATTTAGATTTGACATTTGTGTAGCCTATGCGCTCAATTTCCGTAGGTCTGTTGTAGAGAATGTGACTTCCTCATGAGGCATCTCTTCAATTCTTAGTATACTGGCCATATTGACGAAGTTATTCGACTCTATCAGCCTCGTGATCCATCTCCGCCCGTTGGTGGAATCCGCTCCTCCCGGTCCTCCTGATATCATATTGATCATTCTTTTCCTTGCGTTTCCATCTTCAATCTGAGGATACTCGAATAAATGTGGTTCGTCGACCATCCTTTGTTTATCCTTTCTGGGGGATGGAGTTCTCTTTCTATTGAAATTGTTTTCTTGTTCTTGAACCTTTTTAACAAACTCCACAAGTTTGCCATCCTTTACTAATCGTTCAATTTCATCCTTCAAGTTTATGCACTCTTCAGTATTGTGGCACTTCCGATTGTGATACTTGCAAAATTGATTTGAATACCTTGTAGCTTTGGATTCCTTCATTGGTTTCTTGTTTCATCGTATAGAGATGGGAGTGATCCAAAACCAATCTTCCTTGACTGGAGAATTGATCTTCAAACATCTTTCTCAATTGGTTGTAGCTTTTGGTCAGTCCTGGAGAAATCCGATTAAACCAATCCATAGCTACTCCTGACAGAGTTGTTGCAAATATCCTGGCTTGGATATTGTCTTTAAAGCCGTAAAGGGACAGTTTCCTATCCAATTGAAAACGATGATCTCGGGGATCAGATTTACCATTGTAAGTTTTTAGGTCCAGGATCTTTTCCTCTTGTCCCAAGATCTCTGATTCTATCGCTTGACAAAATGGACTTCAGTTAGAAGTATTGTCCTCTTGTACCATCTGACCTTCGACTGTTTCTTTCTCTTTCTCCAGCCTTTCTATTTTTTTGGCCATTTTATCACGCTCGCTCTGTGAGTCATGACCGTCCAGATGTCTTTTGTCATCTCTATCTTTTCTCCTTCTCAGTTCTTCTCTTTGGTTTTCTTCCTCGTCATGTTCCCTTCTGGAGTCATGACTCTTCGAACGTCTCTTGTCTTCTTTTCTTCTCAATTCAGTAATGCGGTCTTCCTCCTTTTCTCTTTCTCTCCTCTCACGGTGTCTTTTTGACTGTACCTCGACCGTCACTAACTGCTTTCCCTGATCATCACGGGTAGATTTTCTCTTACTTTTCATTTCTTCCGATGCATGTTTACTTCTTCTATCATTCAGTTGGGATTTTTCTTTCTCCTTTCCTTTCATTATTCGGGTAACGGAACCTTGTTCCATTAATACATCTGGATGTTCAATAGGTGGTGGTGTCAATACGGGAGGTGCTGGAGTCAGTACTTTGGCCAACGCGGCCTTTACCATCGCCATGAGTTCATTCTTCATATTGTCTGGAATCGAAACACTCGACGTCGTTGCCCCAGTCGCACCTGCTTCAGTGCCCGGCGCCTCCACACCTTGAAGTCCTTGAATTTCCCTTCTTGCAGGTGTTGGTACTGCCGCTGGTACTGCTGACGGTCCCGCCTTATCCGGCGTTATGTGATTACTTGATCTAATGATTATACCTCATAATCATATCTATGCTAACATTAGTGAAGTAAATCATAAAAACGAATAACAACTACAACTAACTAGTGATGATTAGTTGTAGAACATGAAATACATCTTGAACGTTAATAACTCGCTCAATCTCAATCAATCTATTAATTCACAACTAATCTACTATAAGGTTGGTTTTGCAATCATTTATTACTTCAATTCACATGTTACAATGAGTTTGGTTACTAAGAATCACAAACACACCAACATCAATTAAAAAAATTGATTTTAAAGTATGAATATTAGTAGGGACCGCAATTAGGTCCCTGTTGAGTCAATAGAGACCGCAAAGCGGTCCCTATTGACAATTAGCGTTGTCAATAGGGACTGCATTGCGGTCCCTATTGACATTAGCACTCAATAGGGATTGCATTGCGGTTCCTATTGACTCAATAGGGACCGCATTGCGATCCCTACTAATATTCATACTTTAAAATCGATGAATATTATTAGGGACCGCACTTAGGTCCCTAAAATCGCAACAAGGACCGCACTGCAGTCACTACAAAAATTTAGTGACCTAAATCCGGTCCCTGAATTTTTTTATTGACCTAAATGCGGTCACTGAATCCAAAAATTTGAAATTTTGGCAAAAGGTTTAGGCGGGAAATTTGAATTTTTTTCAAAAATTTAAAAATTTCACCCTCCCCTCTATATATACTCACCACTCTTACACATCTCATTTCATTATCTTCAAAAAACAGCCAACACAAAAACACTATCTTATTTTCAAACACAAACACACTATCTTCTTTTCTCCATAAATCACCCAACACAAAAACTTTTCTTCTTTTTACCAACACAAATCTAAAAAATAAATCACCAACACAATCTTTCTTTTGTTTCTTTTCTTTCACTTTCTTTATTTTGGATCTACACTTTCTTTTCTTACTTTTATTTCACTTGTTTTATTCATTCACTTTTTTTGTTTTCATTCATATTTTATTTTCTATTATTAGTCATTTTATTCATCTTTTTACATTCATTAATACTTTCATGTCATTATATTAACTTTTTCTTTATTATTTTATTGTTTAGATGTTGTTAAAATCATAATATTACAAAAAAAAACAATAATATTTCGGATTTAATCTGAAATATTATTGCTTTTTTTATTTTTTCTGGGGGGGTCAATAGGGACCGCAATTCGGTCCCTACTAATATTCATAGATATATGAATATTATTAGGGACCGAATTGCGGTCCCTGTTTTTGTTATTAGGGACCGCATTTCGGTCCCTATTTTTTTTCAAGAAGTAGCGACTTAATTACAGTCGCTACTTCATGACAAACAATAGGCGGTCCCTAATTTTTAAGGCAATAGGGACCAGAATGCGGTCCCTATTGATATTAAGTCATCAGGGACCGAAAAGCGGTCGCTAATTTTCCGGTCCCTATTGATCCTCAATAACGACCGGCATGCGGTCCCTATTGACAAGCGACCATGGTCAATAGGGACCGCGCAATAGCGACCCAAAGGCGATCCCTATTGACCATCAGGGACCGCCTGGGGGTCAATAGAGACCGCTTTGCGGTCCCTATTGACCCCTGAATCTTATAGTGCATAAAATTAACATACAAAGAGATTGACATACATATATTATTATTCATAAGTCAAATATGTTTTTGCTTAAAGGTTAAGAGTTAATTATATAATACATATACATATACATATATATACATATACATATACATGTATAAATTTTTGTTATTGTTAAACCCGACCCGGATCGACTGGTCGGATCGGGAACCGGTGTGCCTACAGGAACGGATCAGCCCCAATAACGGGCTGCTGAGTCCTGGAGATTGGACCGACCATTTCGGCCGGGTAAATCGGAAACCCGGTCGCCCGGCCCGCCTAGCCAAATATTGTTATTTGTATTTTCTCTTAATTTGTATTTTATTGTTACGCCCCTTAAGCCAAATATAACAAAAAAAAAAACAAAAAAAAAACTGTTGTTGTTCTTTCTCTCTCTCTCTGCCCGATTCAAATTAGGAAAAAAAAAATTAAAACCCTATCCCCTCCGCCGATTCTTCCTGCTCTGTCTGTGGCGTCACTGTCGATTCGTCGCCCACTCGACGCCCAGCTTAGGTAAAGACCCTGCCTTTGCTCGGTGTGGCACTGTAGCTATGTTTTTTTTTTTGGTGTTTTTTCTATTTGTTAATGAATGGTGATGAAAGGATGATGATGATGAGAAGCTGTGATTTACTGATGTCGATAACTGATTACTTAGCCAAGATGTTGTACTAGTTACTTACTTAATTACTTAGCAAAGATGAAAGAAGGAACTGATGTTGTTACTTTTTAGTTAACTGATGATGGTGAATGGTGAATGTTAGTTAACTCTTCATTGTTAATCTGAAATGTGAATTCTGCGATATGGTTGACAAAGATGTTGAGCATTTATTTATTTAGTGTTCGTTCCCATATGGAATTCGGATGAGAATTGTTGAATGGTTTGGATTGCAGACATGTTTCACATCGGGGACTACTGCTCATTTTAAACAGTTCATTGAGCTTTTCCCAAGAATTAATGGAAAAAGTATTTGGCAATGCATATGCTGTTTTGTGGTCTGGGCGATTTGGAATGCACGAAACAAGGCGTTGTTTGGAGAAGAAAGGACGGATTGTGAGTCTCTTGTGGACTTGATTAAGGCAAAAACATGGTTTTGGGTTAAGGCTAACTCCAAGGAATGGTGCTTTTCATTTTGGGATTGGTTCAACTCTACAAGCCTTTGTATTGATAGCATGTGGGCTTCAAACGTCTCCGGTGTCTTTTTTTTATTCAGATTATACCATTCTTGCTTACGTGCTGCTCTTCTCGAGCATCGCTTGTACTTTTTAGTTTCATTAATAATATTTTTTTTGCTGACCAAAAAAAATTGTTAACTGATGATTGTCTTAATTTGTGAATGGTGAATGGCTCTGATTATCTTAATTTGTCACACTATCAATATATAAAGAAAAAAGTAGGAAATTAAAAGTAGGAAATTGAAGTAGGATTAATGCTTTGTTGTTAGCTTGTTGCTAGTAGTGAAGTAGGAAAATTGAAATTGAAGTAGAAAGAAATAGTAATTGATAATTTTTTACTAAAAATAGCTTAGTAATTAACTAATTATTAGATTTGTATTTTAGTGATGGATTACGTGATAGTTTACTAGTTTAGTTTAATAGACAGCTTGATGGATTACTAAAATTGAAATTGAAGTTGGAAAAAAACTAAAAAAGTATGAATTCTTAATTGTAACCTATTTTGTATTTTTGTTGGTTACTTTGTTCTTTTGGTATAATGAATTCGAGATTTGAGACTAGATTTGAAGTGTTTTAATATTTTATTTGCTTATTTAGCGATAAGTTGTGATATTAGCTTGATATATTTATTTAGATATTTTGAAGTTGGGGAATTGAGTATTTTGTTACGACTTTACTTATACAATTGAGTATTTTGTTATGAATTTTCATATATAGTTGAGTATTTTTAATATATTTTATTGATCCGTTGACTAAAGTCAACACACCGGTCCAACTAGTTGTCCGACCGGTCAGACTTGTTGACCCTCTACCAAGTAACCTCACCGGGTCTGTGATGGCCAAGTCTGAAAACACTGATATATATATATATATATATATATATATATATATATATATATATATATATAGTAAGCGATCTCAGATAGCATTGAATGAGCTGCAACACAAAACAATATGCAATACTATACAAATATTAATATACTAGTAAATAAGCCCGTGCTACGCACCGGCGTGTACTAATTTTTATTATGGGGTCAAAAAACCATTTTGTCCTTTAATTTGGCACCATCACCAAAATGGTCCCCTAACTAGTCACCTTGCCAAATTGGTCCCCTATATTGGTTTTTTGGTCCCCTCACCGGCAAAAATTAAAAAGAGTCGAAAAAGGCTGATGTGGCTATCGGTTGACCTTACCTGACCCGGTTTGACCCACAAAATAAATTTTTTAATCTTTTTTTAACACTTGGAAATTCCAACTGAGCAAAAAGACAAAAAAAAATCCAACTAAACAAAAAATCAAAAATAACATCTTAGAATTCAAAATTAAAAATTTTAAAAACCATAAATTAAAAAAGAGAAAAAAAACATATAGAATCTTTATTAATTTAATAAAGAAAAATAAAATTCTTATATTTTATATAAAACAATTTAGAAAAAAAAAATCCCAAACCCCTTCTTCTGCAACAAACCCCTCCCCCACCCCACCCCCTCCCACCACACCACCACCCAATCCCTTTCCGTCACCTACCCGCCCCCTAAAAAAAAAATCACCATCTCACTCTTCATCAATAAAAATCCCACCACCACCACCCCTCTCTGGCTCTCCCCATCAAACATGAATCCACCACCATCACCACACCACCCACAAGTCCACAACCAATTCGGTTTGCAGATCTCGAAGGCAAAGGAGATGGAGGTTGGGTCGGGCTCCCGTCTTCGTGTCGGAGAGATTGTGCGTGAGGGATGCGACACAACGCTCAACTGAAGGAGATGGGTGTAGGGGGCGGTGACCCAGTCGGGTCGGGTCGGGTAGAATTTGTTGATATGGGAACGGTCGTATAGAGTGGTGGTGGTTGTAAGATGTATTGAATTTATGGATGGTGATTTTGGTGGTGGAGAAGGTGAATTGGATTAATGGTGTTGAGGAGGTGAATGGATTAATGGTGGTGGTTTTGGCGGAGAGGTGGCGGTGGCGCGGTGTAGGGAGACGTTGGGGGTGGAGTAAGGTGGGTGGGTTGTAAAATATTAGGTTCAATTTGATTAAAAAAAAAATTTGATTACCTGGATATTCCAGGTGTTAAATAAATATTAAAAATATAATTTAGTGGGTCAAACCGGGTCGAGTGTGGTCAACCGGTGGCCACGTAAGCATTTACCGAGCCATTTTAATTTTGGACCGGTGAAGGGACCAAAAAACCAAATTAAGGGACCATTTCGGCAAGGTGACTAGTTAGGGGACCATTTTGGTGATGGTGTCAAATTAAAGGACAAAATGGATTTTTGACCCTTTTATTATGTGTCTACTTAATTAGATTAAAACCCAAAAAACTGTTTTCCATGTATAATTTTTATATAAAGCAATAATAAATTATAAATTAATCTACTATTGTTGACTACCGTATTTATAATAAATTATTAAACCTCACAAGACCTCTCTCTCTCTCTCTCTCTCTCTCTCTCTCTCTCTCTCTCTATATATATATATATATATATATATATATATATATATATATATATATATATATATATATATATATCACGACACCACCTCATCCCACGGTTTCGATTCAACCGCTGCACCCCCGCACCCCCGCACTGGCCGCCCACAAGCCGTTTTCCGCTGAAATCCCACTCTGACGCCCAACTTTCTTTGCTCCAGCAGTCAAATCAATTTTCTTCCAGCACGTCGCCACCAAGCTCACACCACCACATCATACGCCCCAGGCGACGCGCACGACCACCACTACATTCGGCCCCTCCGATTGCGCATATCATCACCACTACATCACACACCTCCAATGAGGCCCACCAGCACATTCTACGCCACAAAGTTTACAATTGCGGCCACCCCTTTTCTTGGTGTTTGAGCTTCAATATATTGGAGAGTAATTACATGAAATAACATGGGCAAAAACGGGGCTTACCAAATTACAAGACTAAAATACATATAGATAGACATAATATAATAGAACATAGTAATTAGTTGAACATACAAGGGCAAAATTGAAACAAAGAAAGATGTGCAACGAAATGAGCTACATAACAAAGACTTTTGGTGCAAAAATCAAACAAAAATAAAATTTGAACGACTGTGTTACAATTTAATATGGGTCCCAATAGCAAATAACAGGAAACTTTAGGGGCGAAAGTAAAAGAGGTCAAAACTATGATGATTGTTTTGCAATTTACTGTGGAGTCCAAAAGGAAATAATAAGAAACTTTACGGGCAAAAGTGAAAGAGTTCAAAGGCGCAAGGGGTTTTGAAAATTTACAAGTCAAATGACAAAAACCTTTGGGGGCAAAAATAAGAAAATCTAAAATTTGAAGGGTTATTTTACAATTTACCATGAGGCCCAAAAGTAAATAATAAAAAACTTTAAAGGCAAAAATAGAAAAAATCAAAATACAAGGACTATTTTACAAATAATCAAGTGCTAACACTATTCTCCTTTAACACTATTCCCCTTTATAGATAGATAGTAGTAGGTTACGTACTTAGGATGTGTGTTTCGAAAGTATACTAGCGAATCGTTTCGCACAGCTCAAAAAACGAAATATTTCCGCCGTTTCGTACAAAATAGCGCGAAATTTCAATCCATGAAGGTAACAACATACATAATTATATTTATTAATTAACATCCAAAGTTTTATAAGAAATAGGATATTCAAAATTTTAAGATTTGTTCTTCTAAAAAAAAGCCTATCTATTCTTCCTACTTTATTTAATTGACTAATTAAAATATTGAATTTGAAAAGCTATACGTGGGAATTAATAATAATATATTTGTATATAAATCA
Organism: Linaria vulgaris; assembly: GCA_948329865.1. Taxonomy (NCBI): domain Eukaryota; kingdom Viridiplantae; phylum Streptophyta; class Magnoliopsida; order Lamiales; family Plantaginaceae; genus Linaria; species Linaria vulgaris. Next base: position 85,980,556 of record OX415253.1, read on the forward strand.
TGAAAGAGTTTTTGAATAGCATTAATATACGTGTGTGTGTCTATATATATATATATATATATATATATATATATATATTGCTATATTAAAAGCAAAGCCCTCCCACTCACAAAAAACAGTTGAGATACCAATTTTTGTGTTTCCTAAAATACCCCTCTTTTTCTCTCTTTAAATAAAAGCATATCATAGCAATATTATTATTTTTCATATTTTGCTCAACTACCCACCCTATAAAATAACAATTCATATTTTTGTGCATCTATCTTTTAAATTTTATTTCTTTAAATATTAATATAATTTACACGCGGTCTCCGCGTGTGTCAAATTTCTAGTATATATATATATATATATATATATATATATATATATATATATATATATATATATATCGTTCCCAGCTGAAAATAATTTTAATAGATGCATGACGTATCTTTTCCTTATTAATTTTGCATCCATATAATATCTGATTTATATTAGATCTTAATATCAATCAACAAAAGGAGGTTGATAAATTAAATATAAGAGAGTTATAAGAGAGATGCATCTATGCAAGGTGTTTATCATTTTCTAGTTTAAAATGTAATGTTTGATCAATTTGTGGGTCATGTCCATTTAAATGAAAAAAAGAAAATAATTGTGGACTACTCATAAGTGATTTTCAAAAAATAAAAGATAGTCAACAAATGTAAAAGAGAGAGAATAAAGAAGAATATATGCCACATATATGATGGAGGAAAAAAAGAAGGGAATAGAATTTGGGAATAGAGAAATTTCGTTCAAAATTGTGACTCCGGTATTTGCTGGCTCATTTAATTATTTCACATTGGATCGGAGTCGTTCTTTATTTGAATCTATAAATATACGTGTGATTTTTAGATATATTGTTGTGCAACCTTTTAACAATATAGTAATTTTCCTTTTTGTTCGTTTTGAAGAGTTTTAAAACGTGTTCTTAAGGGCTGTCAAGTATACTCATATCCTGAAAATTAACTTGATTTGCTTTACTCGCTGTGACTACAAATGGATTTTCCTTAATGATTGTATACTTTGCGAAGATTGGTCACGCATGGCATGGCAAATAATTTTCTTCATTAATTGGTATTTAAGCTTTTGTTTAGCTAAAACAAACCATAAACCCAACCGTTTAATACAGTTTGATTCGGCTTAAATTGTCACCGGTTTGTACTTTTTTGCACAAGTTTGGGTTTTACTTTTTTCTTCTTCTTTTTTTTGTTTACAAAATAATATATAAATTCTGTCATTTATCTATTAAACAATCAATCAATGAATTGAAAAATATATTGATAGACAATGTAATAAAAAAATATGTAATACTTAATAAAATAACTAAGTAATTATATAGATCACTCATCAACCACAAATTATTAATCCATAACAATTTAAAAATCGCAAAGTCGTTGCAATAACAATCTTTTTTTTTTCTAAAATCATACAAAATATATACCCTGCATGCAAAAAAAAAAAAAACGATCTATTCATATTTTCGAACAATACAACGTCAAAATAATACACTTTTCTTATCATTTATAAATTACAAAAGTTTTTACTTGAACTACATTTTTTATGACTTGATCTACATAGTTAATTTTATTCATATTAAATACAAATTTAATTTACGGTTCGCAGCGGGGAAACCGCGGGCGCGGCAATCGCGGGGAAACAGCGGGCGCGGGCGCGAAAACCCTAACCCGCGTCCGACCGCACCTACCCGCAACCCTACCCGCAGCCGCCATGGAGTCCTTATGCTTATTGGTTGCCTCCGTGGACCGCACCCACTGCCCATATTCAATGACAGCTTGGACCCCACGTCCACCTCCACCATCGAGACAACCGGGCATACTTGGGAGCCGACCCCAACATGCGTATGCGGCGCATACGTCTCCCACTCCTCGGAGTTCTGTTCCCACGGACATTGATGCAGCCATGCATACCATGACTCTTGCTCAACCCGATGACCAGTGGTATATGGACTCGGGCGCCTCATCTCACATGACGGCGTCGTACGGTACACTCTCACCTTACTTTAATTCGAGCATTAATCGTCATATAACTGTTGGAAATGGACATGATATTCCAATTAAAGGTCATGATAATAGTGTGCTTCCCTCCCCTTTTCCTCCTCTTAAGCTTAACAACGTTCTCTATGCTCCTAAATTAATTAAGAATCTCATCTATGTTCGTCACCTCACGCGTGATAATTATGTTTCTATTGAATTTGACCCTTTTGGTTTTTCTCTGAAGGATCTCATGATAGGCATTCAAATTTTGAGATGCAATAGTGATGGTGACTTATACCCTCTGCCGACCTCCCTCCCCGCTTGTGCCCCACCTCCACAAGCTGCCTTTACCGCCGTCTCTTCGCCCTTATGGCATAGCCGTCTCGGTCATCCGGGCACCTCTATCTTAGCTTTTCTTCGTTCAAACAATTTTATTAAATGTAATGGTACTGTGTGATTCTTGTGTTTTGGGTAAACAAGTACAATTACCATTTTTTTCCTCTTTATCTACTACTCTTGCTCCTTTTGATATTGTGCATAGCGACTTGTGGACATCTCCTATTTTGAGTTCTGCGGATCACAAATATTATTTACTATTACTTGATAACTTTACTAATTTTTTGTGGACTTTTCCCATTGGCAAAAAATTCGATGTGTACACTAATTTTTCAAACTTTAGTGCACTCATTAACACACAACATTCACAAAATTAAAAGTTTTCAATGTGATAATGGTCACGAATTTGATAATGCCCAATTTCACTCTTTTTGTAATAAATTTGGCATGCAATTTCGTTTTTCTTGCCCTCACACCTCCTCTCAAAATGGTAAAGCCGAAAGAAAAATTCGCTCTATCAACAATATGATTTGCACTCTCATCCATCATGCGTCTCTCCCTCCTTTCTTTTGGCATCACGCCTTGAACATGGCCACATACCTCCTAAACATTACGCCATCTAAGCTTCTAAAAAATAAGTCTCCCACTCAACTCCTCTATCATCGGGATCCCTCTTACTCTCATCTCCGGGTTTTCAGCTGCTTATGCTATCCTCTATCTCCCTGCCCCACCATCCATAAACTCCACGCCCGCTCGACCCCTTGTGTCTTCTTAGGGTACCCTTCAAATCATCGGGGTTACAAGTGTTATGACTTAAAGATAAATAGGGTCATTCTCTCACGGCACGTCGTCTTTGATGAAGGTCAATTTCCCTTTGCCAAACACTTCTCTCCCCAACCGTCCTCTTATCACTTCTTGGACGATTCTCTCCACCCTACCTTAAACCCTAATCTAAACCCTCATCTCATCCAACCCATGCCGCCTCCCTCATTGCAGCCTCCACCCGCGGCGCCGCCCTCTCCACTTTTGGCTCCGTCGCCAACACCAACTCCTCCTCTATCTCCTCCACCACCAAATCCTCGTCCTCCTCCATCTTCGCCTCGGGTCCCCACCGCTCCGCCACCGCGGCTCCTCCCTCACGGATCATGTCCACACGTAGCATGCATGGCATTATTACTCCCAAACTCCACTTTAATCTTACCTCCACTATCACTCCTTCCCCTCTTCCTAAAAATTCCAAGCTTGCGTTATCTGATCCTAATTGGGAAATCGCCATGCTAGATGAGTTTAATGCTCTTATTAAAAATAAGACTTGAGAACTTGTACCCCGACCCCCTAATGTGAATGTGATACGCTCTATGTGGATTTTACATCATAAATCTAAATCTGACGGTTCTTTTGAGCGCCACAAAGCTCGTCTTGTTGGTGATGGCAGGTCTCAGCAGGTTGCCGTTAATTGTCTTGACTCTTGACACGTTCAGTCCCGTGGTCAAACCAGCGACTATACGGATTGTTCTTAGTATTGCTCTCTCTCTCTCTCTCTCTCTCTCTCTCTCTCTCTCTCTCTCTCTCTTTCTTGGAGCATACATCAGCTGGATGTCAAGAACGCTTTTCTTCACGGTCATTTGGAGGAGACCGTGTATATGCATCAGCCGTTGGGATTTCGAGATCCAAATTATCCTGATCATGTTTGCTTGTTCAAGAAGTCGCTCTATGGACTGAAATAGGCGCCTCGCGCGTGGTATCAGCGGTTCGTTGGTTTTGCAAGCACTATTGGGTTCACGCACAGTAGGTCAGATCATTTTTTGTTTATTTATTGTCATTGCTCGGATCTTGCGTTCCTCTTATTGTATGTTGATGATATTGTGCTTACTGCCTCTTCGGATTCTCTACATTGCTCTCTTATGTCTCGCCTTTCTGCGGAGTTTGCTATGACTGATTTAGGTCCACTAAGCTATTTCTTGGGCATTGCCGTCTCACGTTACAAGGATGGTCTTTTTCTTTCTCAAAAGACATATGCTTTGGAGATTATCGAGCGCGCCGGCATGGCCTCAGGCAAATCCGCCGCTACTCCCGTTGACACTAAAGCCAAGCTTAGTGCCTCTTCGGGTACTCCTTTTCCGGATCGGACCTTATTTCGGAGTCTTGCTGGTGCTTTGCAGTATCTCAACTTTGCTCGTCCGGATATCTCATACGTCGTTCAGCAAGTTTGCCTTCATATGCATGATCCTATGACTGAACACATGGCTGACATGAAACGAATTATTCGGTACGTTTAGGGCACGGTCGACTTCGGCCTTCATCTCTCCAAGTCGAACGTGCGTTCTTTGGTCTCATTCATGGACGCCGATTGGGGTGGGTGTCCGAATACTCATCAATCGACTTTGGGTTATTGTGTGTATCTTGGTGATAATCTTATCTCTTGGTCCGCTAAACGCCAAGCCACACTCTCACGCTCAAGCGTCGAAGCCGAATATCGAGGGGTCGCCAACGTTGTTTCCGAGTCATGTTGAGTGCGCAACCTCTTGCTTGAGCTTCATTTTCCTATATCTAAGGCTACAATCGTTCATTGTGACAATGTTAGTACCATCTATTTATCCAATAATCCGGTGCAACATCAACGCACCAAACATATTGAGATGAACATTCATTTTGTTCATGAGAAGGTTGCTCGTGGTGAAGTTCGGGTTCTTCATGTCCCTTCTCGACACCAAATTGCTGATATTTTTACGAAGGGCCTTCCTCGCGTACTTTTTGATGATTTTAGAAACAGTCTCAATGTTTGTGAACCTCCCGTTTCGACTGCGAGGGTGTATTAGTATATTTGTATCATATTTGTATATATCTTTAGATATCTTTCCTTAGATATGATTCTTGCTTTGCAAGTTTATTGTAATTGTATATATACCTTTGAGAATTAATGAAAGAGTCACGAAATATTTTCCTACAATTACATTCTAGGTTTTTTCTTTTCCCTTAAAAACTTAAACCCGCGTCATTAAAATAAGGGCTAAACGCTTGAGATTTTGTGAAACCTCCCTTCAGATTTTGCTTATGTAGCATGTCGTCATCATGATACTAAAACATTTACCGTTATAATATTTGCACAATCTTTTCTACAAATTAGATTGCAGAATATTAATTATATCTTTTGATCTAGACAAAGTTAAGAATTTATCTGAAATAAATCAAAATAAATTTATTACAGTCTCACTAGTTATAGTCAATTGCATCAAATAAATTTATTCAATTCTCACTAGTTATAGACTTATAGTCAATTATATTCTTCATCATTAAATTTTAAAGTAAGTTATTTATATTTTCTTTCAAGGAAAACTGAAGTTTCTTTAGTTATTATATGTTTTTAAAATATACTTTTTTGTTTAATTTTACAAATTATTCTTAACTAATAACAGAAGTAGATTATCTTTAAATTTAAAATACTTTATTTTACAACTTGTTCGTTTAGAGTTCATACTTTATAATCTTATTTTATTGTTAAGACACTGTAACAAAATTATCTTAATTATTTTAGTTTGAATTTATTAAGATTTAAATCTTGGTATGTACAAAAGAGTTTTATAACAGAACAAAAAGAAAAAAAGAAGAAGAAGAAAAACAGATTGATAATTCTAAGCGAAATATTGTTAAAAAATATATCTTTTCATATATATATATATATATATATGTGTGTGTGTGTATATATATATATATTGTGCACTTTACCTTCTTTTTTATTTGGTCAGAATATACAGCGATCTCTGTTTTCTTAGGCCTTCACACATTAGAGTTTATTAAGTTCAATTCCTCCTTTATTTCAATTATCGTCACATATTTCGATTAATAACTAACTATAAGAAAAACTATATATATATATATATAACTAACGTTCTGGCGATCCTAAATCTACATAAGCTGAGTATATATATATATATATATATATATATATATATATATAACTAACGTTCTGGCGATCCTAAATCTACATAAGCTGAGTAATTACTTGTTCAATAATGTCCTAAAGAAATTTAAGTTGCAATCAGCCAGTCCGCCATCCAATATAATCCCTGTCAGTAAACATGTGGACCGACATTCCAATATCGATCGACACTAAGTTTTATGACCTAAGAAATAACATTAGTGGGGGACCTTTGGACATTATCTGTCATAATTTGTAATTAAGAGGTTTGACTTAGACGTGCGACCTTCTTTTGCTTAACACTTGCATGCCATTATTCTTCATTAACACGTCTTGTTTGTGAATAATTACCGGTATTCATGGGAATAATATCCGCTCTCTTGTAACTACTTGATCAAATCTTTCAATTTCGAAAATTCCAAAGTCTACAATAATTTTTTGGATCACACTCATTTCGACTAGGGCTGTGCAAAAAGAATCGGATCGATCGAATCGGGTGAAAATCGATCGAATGATCCGATCCGAGGATCGGATCGAATATTTGATCTGATTTTTGATTTTTGCCTTAGGATCGAACCCCCATTTGATTCGATCCTCGATTTTAGAGGCTGAGAATCGGATCGGATCGAATACTCATCTTATTTTTTAAAAATAAATAAATATATAATAGTATATATATATAATATTATATTTTTATCTATAATGCTAAGCCTATTAAGATGCTACTAAGATATTTCTATATATTGTTGGTGATACTAACATTGATCAAAACTGGGAGTGCTGGAGTAAGTAGTAACCTTGAATGAAGCTGCTGATAAGCCAGTGCATAGCCTGAATGGAAGGTGTAAAGTGGTGAAAATTAATTTGTAAAAGTGTATCTTTTATAATTGATTTGTGTTTTGTGTCAAAAAGTGTGATTGAGAACCATATGAAAATGAATTTTGTAATTCAGTAACTCTGTTTGAATGTTGTGGTTGGTCCCATTGATATTAAATTAAATAAAAAAAAGAAAAAAGGATCGAAATCGAATCGGATCGGATCGAAATCGAATGATTTTGGATCGAATCGGATCGTTTTAAATTGATTCGATTTCGATCCTCATTTCTCTAGGATCGAAATCGACTTCCAGCCTCGATTCGATCCGATTCGATCCGATCCGATCCAAACGCACACCCCTAATTTCGACCGGTGGACTCAGGAATGGGGAGGGGAGAAGTAGTGGGTGCGTCAAGGGGAAAAATAAACAAGTAATATTTTTCGACGAGCGTTTGAAGTCATTTTTTTTTTGCTTAAAGTCGCTTTTGTTTAAAAGTTGTATTGTTTAAAAAAAAAACTACCTAAAGCATTAATGGGGTGTTTGCAATACTCAATAAAAATAACTTTTTCTTGCTTAAAATTAATTAATTATTATAATTACAAAAGCAATTTAAGAAGGTACACATACATAACTTGTTTGTCTTATATTTTTTTTACAGCTTTTTGTTACGATAAGTACACGCAAAATTAGTGATGCAAACACCGTAAAAGTGCTTGAGTTGGTCTGAAAGCCAATAAACACTTTTTCTTGAAATTTGCAAATACTCCCTTAGTTCTTTTAAGGGTAAGTGTCTACCATGACTTTAGAGTTTGGGCAACAAACTTGAGTTCAAAATGAATCATCTTTGTTTCTGAACATATCAAAATATGGCTAAAATTCACTCCACACCCCCTACATATGCGAAATTATCACTTTTTACCCAAAACAAAATCTAGTTTATACAATCGAACTGCAGTCAATTAACACTTTGAATCCCCAACTCGAATTCAACCATTGACTCGTGTTTTAGGAGGGTAAGACGGTCACTCCACTGCTTATTGTTAGTTTCAGTACCCTTCAAATCGAAAGAGCTCATTCACTTCATTTTCGAACTTTTCCTTCTCCATATACCTAACTCCTCGATTGTTGTGCTAATCAAAAATGGTGTGGCAAATTTGAGAGATCAATCAAAGTGGCCCACTCTTTGGTGAGTGTTACCTTTACCGACTACTTCGTTGTGCATGTATTAGCCGTGTATATTTTGTACGCTTCTAACGATTCTTGCTAGGTTTTCTTATGTCAATCTTGTAGGGCATGGAACTAATTTGTTCACGATAATACTTTTCCATTCTGGTAAGTTTGCAGTTTGTAATGGGAAAAAGTGTTTTGTGGGTGGCGATTGCACTTTTTTTATAATTTTCACGAGTATGCTTTGATGATGGTTTTACTACATCCAATTACTAGACGAGTGGGTTGGTTACACTAGTTAAGATTCTCTTACATCCCATTAGGTCTTGATTCATCTGGTGAAGTGAAATTGATGACTACTGGTAATAAGGATGCAAGTGAGATTTTGAAATATACAAAACTTGATAGATTAGTATGTATTATTGTTGAAGATATTGAAGACTTGACAGTTGAGAGTCAAGTGGGGCTAATTTCACCATGGAATCTCAATCTAGTAATGTTGTTAGACCTTCTTCTATTGTTGAATCATTTGAGAAAATGATGAGATATGATGTTGATGTGGAGTTAGTGAGTAGCAAAGAGAAATAATGATATAAAAAGGGCAAATAATGGAAGGGAAGTGAAGAACAGTGATAGGAAAGGTCAAAGATTGAAATCGATCTCAACATAGATCAAGCACCTGACACATGTAGACATGATCTAGTTTGATTCTACAAATGAGTATGTTGTTGATGATGATAGTGATAGTGAGGAGTTAGATTATGTAGTTAGGGCTGAATCCGAGGAGTGTCATTTGGAGTATAATAATGTATTGTATGCTAAAAAAACTGATAAGAAAGTTGACTGGGTTGGTCTAAGTCAACAACTAGTTTAAGAGGTGAACTCCAATCATGTCCAATTGACAAAGTACACAAATGTGGCTACTTAGAGTAAGCGTAAACTCAAGTTTATGGATTTTGTAGTCTATGAAGGCAATGTTGAAGACCCTGATTTTAATTTGAGGTAGGGATGAAGTTCAAGAATGTAGCACAATTAACACATACAATAACAAAATATTCAAAAAAGTCAGGAAAACCTCTTAAGTTCAAAAGGGACAACAATGATAAGATTAAGGGTATGTGCAAATGTGATTGCGTTTAATATGCATCTATCATTGAAATAGACCATACATTTCAAGTGAAGAACATTGACGGTAAACTTGGTTGTATTCGAGAGCATAGCTCTAAACACTGCACCTCCAAATTTCTTGCACAAAAGTATCTACATCATTTGAGACGTGATCATGAATGCTTGTGTTAGCAATGCAAGAAATAACTCAAATTGAACATGACTTGATCATGTAACAGAATCAACAATGGCCTGAAAATGGAGCTATATTAGAAGCTATGGGATTATTGTGTAGAAATCAGAAATACCAACCCAAAAACAATAGTGAAGATCAAATTCAGGCATATGTTGGGTTCTTATTTGTGTGTTTTCAAGAAATTGTACTTGTATTGGGGTGAAATGTAGAGGTGATTTCTTGAAAGATGTAGGCCTTTTATTGGGTTAGATGGGACTCACTTGAAGATGGACAGATGAGGTGTTCTGTTAAAACTTGTTGGTATTGATGGTAATAATTATATGTACCCGAATTACATATGTTGTTGTTAAGAAGGACGTTACAAATACATGGACTTGGTTTCTTGAGCTCTTGATGGATAACTTGAATATTCTTAATTGTTATCAATGGACTACTATCTTTGATAAGCAAAAAGGATTGATAAAGGCAGTCGAAGAGTTTGATACCAAATTCTAAGCACATGTTTTGCCAAAGGCATATGTACAACAATTTACAAAAGAAGCACACAGGACTATAGTTGAAGGAATTGGAATGTATAACTGCTAATGAACTTAGTTTATAGATTTCGATAAAGCAATGGAGACAATTAAAAGCAAAAAGCCTTTTGCATTTGAGTGGTTAAGGGAAAAGCCTGCTATTCAAAATCACACTTCAATACTTGGCCCAAGAGTGATATATGATGATCGTTTATTTAACGTCATTTAGTACTCATTTTCTTATGCTTTTTGATAAGTATTGGTGCATGTTGATTGGTTTCATTATAGTTTTGTGTTTTTATAGGATTTTAGTGACATAACGCAAAATGAAGCAAAAAGAGCCTAAATTGGATGTTTTTGGAAACATGGCTTCAAGACACAATGTTGCAATCAGGAAGAATCCAAAGAAAGTCAATGATTCAAATGCAAGGAGACAAAGTTTCGAAAAAATAATCAGAGGTTTTTTTACATACCATTGGGAAGCCACAGAAGTCAGTGTTCCAACATAACAAGCAAGTCTTGATTCCAACATCCAGAGAGGAAGTTATAGTCAAGACCTTAACGCCGCGCAGTGTAGAAAAAAGAGGCGCGACGTGACCAAATCGCGCCTGTTTTGGACAACAAAACAGGGAGAAACGAAAAGTAGCGATATGGCAGATAGTGTGTCAGGCGCGCGATGTGGCATGCGATGCAGACAAATATTGAGTCGACGTCAGAAGCCCTAAAACGAATCCTAGAGCTAAGAAAAACTATAAATATGAGGCTATGTTTAGTAGTTAGGGTAACCACTCTCACATATTTCATACCATCAGTTCACAACTATTCACAAGAGAAAAAAACAACTAGGCAACAACAATCAGGGGAATCGAGATCGTGAGCAAGTGTTCAAGTTAGAGTGCGAGTAGAAATTAGCAAGGCGACGACAATTCAGAGTTTATCTTTCTTTTACTATTTCCTTATGATGTTCTTTTCTATTTGTGATTTGGAACTTGTAATCATAAGTAACTAATTTTTTATGTTTATATTTATGGCATAGTTGGGTTGGGGAACATGTGTGATTTTTTTATGTTTTAATTAAGATATTTTCATTTATGTGTTTACTCATCTATCTTGATCTCAAAGTTTGTGTGTATCTGGCCAATATATGACTTATTAGAAGTTATGGGAGGTAGCTAGTGCCGCCACACAGCACATTCTGTGAGATAGTTGAACATGTGAGTGTATGGGCCTACTAACGTCATCCCATGTCCACGTGTGACATCGAAAGAAGCCATTAACACCTAGTTCAAGACTATTAATTTAAAGCATTTCTTTTTATCAGCAAAAAAGAAGATTTTATTAAGTGACAGAAATATACACGAATTCAGAATACAAAACTACAAGCAATTTGTTGGAAGGGATGACAAGTCATGTAGCGACTAACAAAAGCTTTTCCGATTTGCCTTGATCCACACCCAAGTTCTAGTCTTAATACTTTCCATCATACTTTCAATTCTTGTAGTTTGTCTATTGAAAGTGAGTAAATTTCTAACGTTCCATATTTCCCAGACAACAAAAAACAGATGAAGAGCCATTGCTTGTTGTGCTCGCCAAGGCCATGAAACTGTAAAAGATGCTCCCTGAGGGAATTAGGGAAAACAGATTCGACTCCAAACGAGCTGCAAACTTCTCCCCAAACACAATAAGCAAAAGAACAAGAGCAAAAAAGGTGATCAACACTTTCATCGATGAAGCCGAAAAGGCTACACGTAATATTATTTTTTGGAGCGTGGTTCCCCTTTTAATAAGATTATCCTTCGTAAGAATTCTATTTTGTAGTGCTCTCCACACAAAAGTATGCATGTTCGAGGATAATTTCCTTTTTTCCAAAACTGGAGCCAAAAATAGTCATCTTGGCCTTGTTCCAACTGCAACCTATAAGCCAAAGCAACTGAAAAAACACATGTATGATCACTTTTCCATCTCCATGTATCCTTTTGATTCTCTGTAAGTGCAGCTTCTTGAATCAAGGATATTAGATTATATAACAAAGTTTCTTCCCATTAGAAAAGTGTACGTCGCCATGACCAATTCCACTCCCACTTATTATTGCTCCAAACTCTCTAATCAAAATTTGATATTTCTTTGTCCACGACTATAGAAAACAATCTATTAAAAGTTAAAGATAAAGGTACACTACCAATCCATGTGTCTTGTCAAAAACTAGTGAGCCTTCCGTCACCAATTTGTTTTGTTATTCCATTAGCAAACCACTCATCTTTGTCATGATTTAGAGTTGAGGTTGCGATATCTTTCCACCACGTGGAGACATTACGAGCCTGGATATCCCTGCAAGTTAGGGGTCTATTAAGAATCTGTCTTCCATACTTTGAAGCCACAATTTCTTTCCAAATCGAATGTTCATTTTGCAAGAGCCGCCATTTCCATTTAGCTAGAAGTGTTGCATTGAAAGCATCTAGATTTTTAATGTTCAACCCTCCATCTTCCTTTCTTTTTCATAACACATTCCACTTTACCCAAGAAAATTTTCAAGCATTTTCGTCGCCTCCCCAAACAAAATTTCTTTGGAGTTTTGTGAGCAAACTGATAATTCTTTTTGGTACTTTAAAGACAGACATAAGATAAATAACAACCCTTGTTATTGATTTATTTAACCAAACAACTCTTCTGCTAAAACAAAGATTCCTTCTTTTGGCCACGGACAACCTTCTCCTCATAGCATCAACAAGAGAATGAACACATGGGAGATCCAATGAAACCGGACACTCTAACCATTCATCCACCATCTGAGTAGATTTAAGTAGTAATTAGATTATGTTATTATGTATTAGTATAAATCAACCAATCATCCAATTCAATTCAATAAATTAGTTTAGTTTAGTTAAGATATTGGATGGCTACTAGAAGAATGCACATGACTATCGCTTGTATTAGAAAGGTAAAGACAAATTTAAAGTCATTGGACTCTTGATCTGCCAAAAAGAACTTGTAGCTATAAAAGGTAAAACCCGACTGGATTACCATGTGCCTGGAGTTTCTTGTATAAACTACAAGAGAGGACATGTGGAAGACTATGTAGAGCAATGGTACAAAAGGACCACATATCTGAAGGCTTATAAGTATTTGATGCAGCCAATAAAAGGGAGAGATGAGTGGTCTAAACACAGTTGGTTCCATTAACTTCTTGTCATGTGAAGTCTAAACAGTAAGGTAGACCTAAGTTGTATGGAAGAAGAAAGGATTCAAGTGACTTGATTGAGGAGACAAAGAATGAGCAGAGATATGTGTGTTCAAACTGTGGAAATCATGGGCACAACAAGAAGAGTTGCAAGAAGACTCCTTCCAAAAAGGCCGCTTGTATGTACCTACACTAATTTATTTCAAGTTAATTATCATATCTTGGAATTTTATCAATGAATTGACTTTTTTACTTTTGTTGTAATGCAGGATAACAAGAAGACAAAGAAATCTCAAACATCCAACTCAAGTCATTATGCAGCTGAAGGTTTTACTGCACCACCACCTAACTCTAATCTTTAATACACCATTACCTTTAGGTGTTGCAACAAGATATTTCAAGATGGATGATGGTAACACTGTCACACAACTGAATGATTCTATTATTACATGGGTTCACATATGATGGGGTTCTTCTGGTGTTTGATTTGCAAATGTAGTGTCGATTTTATTAATGTTGATGGTCATGTTTATTGTTGTGTTTTGGTTAAGGTTGATGCAAACAGTTTATGTCAAAAAAATAGATACTTGTGGTGTATATTTTAGACTAATGTTGGTGTTGGTGTGTTGCTTTGTTTTGCTTGACTTGAAAATTTATCTCTAATGGATTCCAATTGACAGTCACATACTGATGTACTTGTCACATATTGTTGGTGTGTAACACTTGTCATTTTTATTGTTGTTATAGATTCACTCATTTTGCTTAATTGCATTATCAAGCCTCAGGAAACACCAGCTCATTTAATGTTTAATTGCTCAACCTGCATTCATTAGTGTCACAAACACAATTTTCTACCAAAACATTAATCCTACAACAAATTTTCTAGCTGAGTTGGGGCATTGGCTAAAGAAGCAACACTCACACCGAATATCTTCACTCGCATCCAACATATATCACATTGTCCAACTTGAATGTAACATTTACTTTTATTTGATTTATGAGTGTTATAATTCGTACTTCACGTTCTTCTTCTCATTGTACTAAAATTGGTATCTTGCATTAATATATTGCTACAAGAATTGTAGGTAATGGCATCGCATTCCCTAAAAAGAAACTTAGAATGTGAATTCACATTCTAAGACTTGGGAGGCGAGAGTTTCACATCTTAAGGACTAAAAATTTATAAAGAGATCCGGAAAAAGGCATCCCATTCCCATTCCATGCATCTGACCCAGAATTAAATAAAGATAAAATTATATGGGATGCAGAACTTTTGCATTCCACACCTATTTAATATGTGTATAATTGTATTTTTCTCTCATAAAGTTTGTTTATCGTCTTTTGAGACTCTGTTTAGGATGAAACTTGACGAAATATACCTAATTAACTTAACAAAGTTTTTGGTGAAAACATAGAATCAGAGTTATTTTATAACTTTTCATTAATTTTATTTTTCTCCCTTAGAGTCTCTATATGGCATTCCCTAACTCCATTTTTTATGAAACTCGATGAACGGTGTTGTTTTAGAACTTTTGATTAAATTCACTTTCCTCCCCTAAAGTTTATTTATCGTCTTCCGTAACTCTGGTTTTGATGCAACTCAACGAAACAAGCCTAATTAACATCAAAAAGTTTTTGGTGAAAATAATGGATCCAGAGTTGTTATGTAACTTTTGCATAGTTGTGTTTTTTCCTTAAAGTTTGTTTATCGTGTTTCCTAACTTTGTTTAAGATACAATGCAACAAGATTAATTAATACAACCAAGTTTCTGGTGAAAAAAACATTAAACCAATAACTTTTGCATAATTGTATTTTTATCTCCAAAAGTGTGTTTACCGTCTTACGTTTTTTATGGGCAAAGACATTTTATTAAAAATGAGAAACATCACAAGATTATTATATTTTTAATTAACACATATACAAATTTAATTAAGATTGTTAGGGTTTTCTTGTCAACTTTTAGACAATGTAATATAAGAAGTACTTATGAAATATAATAATATAAAACACCTAATAGTTTAAGATTGTTATAATTTCATTGTCAACTTTTAGACAATGTAATATAAGAAGTACTTATGAAATATAATAATATAAAATACCTAATAGTTTAAGATTGTTATAATTTCATTGTCAACTTATAGAATAACTAATATAGTAATATAGAAATACTATGAAACACCTGAGAGTTGAAGATTGTTATGATTTTATAATGAACTTTTAGAATAAGTAATATAGAAATAATTAGGAAATATAGAAATATAGAAATTATATAAAAGTAAGAAGTTACTTAAAAATATTAAATTTAAATGTATACACACATATATTTCACAAGTATATGTATGTATCCAACTTTATACTTCAATATTTAGAAGTATACAATTTTTTCTTTTTCTTTTTTTAAAGGGCTTGGGAAGCGATTAAATCACATTCCACGTCCCAAAAAGAGCATATTTTGCATCCAATGTCTATGTCAGACTTAAGCTGAAAGTTATGGAATAAGTAAATTTCGCATCCCACGGGAAAAAACAAAATCATGCATAGAATGCGAAAATTTCATATTCCATGCATTAATCCAAAAAACAATATCAGTCAAAACCTAAAAATATTAATTTTCAATCAAATTCTATAAATACAATACCCCAAATATATAATTTCAGCACTGCAAACCATCATCTTCAAATTCCATCATAATGTATATAAACAGTTATCTCTAAATCTTTTTTCCTTCAAATCTTCATCGAAAAACCTTCAAATCTTCATAAAAAGGCCTTCAAGACTTCATAAAAAAACATCCAAACCTTCAAATATTGAAATCACTAAACCTCCAAATCTTCATCTGAAACCCTACAAAAACCTCCAAATCTCCAAACCTTCAAACCTTAACCTCCAAATCTCCAATAAACTTTAAACCTTCAAATCTTCAAATCCTCACATCATCAAAAATCTTCAAACATTCGACCTTTAAATCTTTATTCAACAATTTTTCATCTTCAAGTCATCTCCTCATATTTCAAATATATATATATATATATATGTATAATTTTGAGTTAATAATTTATTACTAATTAACTATATTTATCACACCTATATATATATATATATATATATATATATTTAATGGAATTAATTGTTAAAAAACTTATATTGTTAAATAAAAACTTTTATATCATTGAAATTAATAAGAAGGAGTTATTATTTATTCCCTTTATCTTTACCTAAAATTACTTTATGTCCTTTTTTTCGACTAAAAATGTAACTTTCAGAATTTCAACTAAAAATGTCCAAATTGTCTTATCCGAGCTAAATTGCTTACGTGGCGGCCCAGTCAATAAAACGCTTGCCTAGTCAAAAAACCGCCACTTTATTTTATCTAGCCCCAAAAATCGCTTTTTAAATAACCCAAACAAAAAAACATTCCTTAAAGAAAAAAAATAACTTATCTTCTTACCCCCACCTCTCTCTCACACATGCGCACGCGCGAAATGGAGTAACTTCTCCGGCTCGTACTCGCCGAGATCTGCCGGCACCGCCGGCGGATGCGACTCCAGCTCTGGATTCTTGCCAACAAACTCTACGTCGTCAACATTGTCATCCGTGAGAAGCTTCTCCCTCAACCGCTTCACCTCCAGCGACTCAAATTCCTCCGATTTCTCGATTTTCTTGGATTCAGTGGCGCCGCGAACAGTGGTAGTGGTGGTGGTGCCGTGAACATCCGTGAACATTGGTGACAGTGGTGTCGTGAACAGCGCTGGCGTGAACAGTGGTGGTGTCGTGAACAGTGGGGGGAGGGGCTTACGGGGAAGAAGATGAAGAAAAAATATAATATATACATATTATCTGTTTTATTTATTTTTAAAAATTATGGGGGGTGAAAGTATAATTTAAAAAAAAATGTGGGAAAGAGAAAATAAAAGTTATGGGGGTGAAATTATAATCTTAAAAAATTATAAGGGTTTGAGTTAAAATTGTTTTTTGGGAAAAAATTATGACGTGGCGCGACAACTTATTGACTAGGCGTGACAACTTATTGACTGGGCAGCCACATCAGCAAAAAAGCCCGAATTAGATAAATTGGATATTTTTAATAAAAAAAAAAAAGAAATCTTACGAGCATAATTTGTCGGCCCGAAAAAAAGTGCAAAAAAGTAATTTTAGGCAAAGATAAAGGGTAGAAATAATAATTCCCCCAATTAATAATAACCCTAATTAGCACGATTTCTTAGTAATAACTACAATTACAAATAATAAAATTAATAATCATTTTTTATTTTTTTTATTAATTTTATTGCTGTGAAATGTGAAGTTTTTGCATTCCATAGTTTTTCCAAAAAAAATAAATATTTGGTGATAATTAAATTACCGCTCTATTTAAAAAAAATCAGAATGAAATGCTAATAAATCGCATTCCACAAATGCATACGCATACATGTATTCGTGTACTTGTACGCGTATTCAGATATGAAGTACTAATTATCATCCCAAGTTGTCTCTGGCTTGGAATGCGAATTAGCATTCTAAGTTGTTCGTATTTAAGCTGTGCCAGTGCATGGAATGCGAATAATTCGTATTCCATGCGTCGACACAGCTTAAATGCAAAAAAAATGCATTTTAAGCTTTTGGGATGCAATTTCGTAATTCATATTTCTTTTGCAAACAAGCTTTAGGAATGCGATATTCGACTGCGAAGTTTCTCACTACAAGAATGTTGCTATATAGCTTGGTCATATTCAGTAGCCAAAAGCCAAATTCGCTAGCTGATTCCAAAATCAGCTACCAAAAATAAAGTTATCACGTTTCTCAGCAATAGGTGTCGAAGCTAAGAATCAGCGAGTGAAATATTTGCCACAATCATAGTAAGCGCATCACCTAGCGAAAAATTCGTAGCAGAAATCCTGACACATCTGCTAGCGAAACAGGAGATTAGCTACGGAAAAAGCGCTAGCCAAAATACACATGTAAAAGCAATTAGTTCTCAGAAATAATGCCACCTTGGAAACTAGCTACCAAATTTTCGCTTGCCAATTGTCCAGCGTGGAATTTGCTAGTTTCACTCTTCAGAATCCAAAAATTCACATTATAAAGGCCCTTACTTTTGTTATGTATGACATTAGTCAGTGTTAAAAAAATAATTATAACTTTACTCTTAGTTTTTATCCATTTCATAAACAATGCGTGGTGTTGTCGTGTTGGACTGCTGGTAAAACACTATTATAACAAATGAAATAAATACAAGAATGCCTGATTTCTAGATCTTCTGAATTTAGTGGTTATGAGGTTAAAATTAACAGCAGTTGTTTGAATCTTGATTCTTGACCATCTTTTCGATGTGAGACAACTTTAGAACACTTGTGAAAGTTGTGATACTAACATTAACCTGATAGCTAGCGATCATAATGTATAACTCCAGATTTTGTGCACACTTGTGAAACATCGATGGACCACTTGGGACTTTAAGCTACGGTAGTGGGTGGACCCCAACCACATATTAACTATTTGGGCTACACAAGTGGGGTAATTGTGTTTAATGGGTTCGGTGGTGTATATACATAGCAATATTACCCATTATTTTTATATTCATCACAGCTTTTCTATAAAAATATTTAAGAAGAATTTAAACTGTAATCATATTCAAATAACTAACCCAACCCATTATTTGTTTGTGTTTAAAACGTGAATGTTTGTAGTAGATTCGCTGCTTGAACATTCTTTTTCTTAGAAATGAAGCCCATTCATATAGTGCATAAAACACCAGGTTAGACGACAATTGGTTCCTTGCTAACAAGATTTCTTGATTCATCCTACAAAATTTAAATATAAAGGTCGTACATATAAATATAATTAATAGGAAAATGGTTTTCATACAGTCTGTACACTTGTACGGACAAATCACAGGCGTCCAATTCCCTCTTAGTCAAGTGAAACTAAATTAGGTAGTTATCGACTAATTCTTAATTATTTACTTAATTGCATTACTACCCATCTTTCATTTGTAATTTAAGTTTGTGTCGTTTAGTTACTGCAATTATAAAGTATATGCCAATAAATTTTTAAAAATATCTAGGGCTACCTCACAAGTCGATTTCATATGTGGATATCTTAATTTTCTTGTTCTTTTTTCTTTAGTTGGACACACTTAAGTTTGGAGAGAAAATGTCCAGAAATAATATATGTTTCTATAGGGTTCAAGTTGTTGAATAAACATTTAATTATGTCTACAAAGATGTGTATATATATCTCATTTAATGAATTATTATATTATTTATGATTTGAACTTAAGTTGTTATTATTTATCATTTGAACTTAAGTTATTATTCACACAAAAATAAATGTAAAAGTACTCGTGTCTATAAGCAAATTTTGTCAAAAAATGATCACTCAGTTGACATTATGTTGTTCAACATAATGATATATCAAATTATGACATTAAACAAATAACATGATTCAAAATGAATATATTGCATTATTTTTATTTATTGACACTTTGTGTCTATTCTTTTAGTGATCCTCCTTTATATTAGTTATTTCCAACCTAACTATAAATATTTTTATTGTAATAATATGTACTTAGCTAGTAATAATATTTTGACGTTACTGAGTAAATTTATGTATTGCTTATCGTTTGGAAGGATAATGAATTAAATCTCTTTATTACTATATTATATATGTTACAATTAGTACTCTGTAAAACTAATAATAATGGGCTTGATTGATAATTTAGAAAATTATGTGACCGATATGCAATTAATATATTATGCTTAACCAGTCAAAATAAGAAAAGAAATTCTAATAGTAAATTATTGTGACTGTATGTCTGTACGAACTATAAGTCTATGATAAGCATTGCCCTAATTAATATACACTACACTTTCTTTCACAAACAACCTTAAGAGAGCAAAAGATGTAAAAGAGAAGCTTATACAATAATAATCTCTAAAAGGTAGTGACAGCATGTCCCAAGGTCATAAAAAAGGAAAAGTCACTAATGAAAACTACCATGTGTAATGGAAAGCAACGGTTTCTAGGCATAGCTTAGTGTGAGAAATAAAAAGGTGGAGTTTTGCATAGCATGCATTTATATGAGAAGCTGTGAGTGAGTAAATTGTATACATGTACAATTGTCTCATCTTTATTGTACACGAAAATAATATCCAACAAGACGTTGGCACCCAAATGGAAGAGCAATTTCATAAAGTATGGAAAGAACGTGTCATTTGGGTGCCCATGTACATATTTGGCTGTTACTGTCATCCATCATGCCACATGAATTTCACTCACTCAGTGCCAGCTTCCACTCCCAGATCTTTATTTGTCCCGCTGCAATTCAAGACACTGATGATAATGTTTGGAAGATTGAAAAGTGAATTATTTTGTCAACAAAAAAAAAGAGTGAAGGATTCTTAGTTAATTAATTGTCAAGCATTTACTTGGGTATATAATACTAGCGATGTAATTTACTAGGAAATTGTACAACTATATTAGGATTACCCTATACTTATATGTAACTATAATACTTTGCGGTACCTTCGATTGCCTTTTTCTACCAGCGGATTGTTATGAAAAAAATCAATGTTGGTACCTTAATTTGTCCGCTAATTAAATTGGTACCTTAACTTGTCCAGCCTCGCAAATGGTACCCTAAATTTTCATTTCTCTTCAAAAGTGGTACACTCGTGGCGGGAGCTGCACAATTTTTGCCTCAAATGCACACATGGACCTCTGTTGACCATAGAATAAGCGATTGTGAGCTGAAATGGGCAGGAGAGTTATGACAATGAGAGTGATATTATAGTTGTATTCATCTTTTTATTTAATTTGTTTTTGTTTATTAATATAGTTAGCAAGTTCATTAGGCAAAAAAAAATGGTTAACGTCCGTAATTCTAACGTCAACGGCGGTCCACATGTGCATTTGGGGCAAAAAATTGTGCAGCTCTATCATTGGTACCACTTTTGGGAAGAAATAGAAACTTAGGGTACCATTTGCGAGGCTTGACAAGTTAAGGTACCAATTCTGCTATGAGGCCAAGTTAAGGTACCAATATTGATTTTTTCCCGAATTGTCGTTTCGCAGCATATTCCTCATGACGGCATGACCCGCTCTTTTCTTAGTAATATTTAAAGTCACCATTTGGACTTATAAGTGAGATCTTGACACCAATGTAAGACATAATTCCTTTTTTATAAAATTTAATTACCTTCACATCGTCAAATTTTTTACGCTCTGAGTTCTCGCACTAGCGACTTCACTCTTAGGTGGTGTTTGCAAACTCTTAAAAAAAGCTATAATCAACTTTTATTTGAATAAGTGGTTTTGGGTTGTTTGCAAATCTAGCGTTTTTGGTTACATCAATTTTTTAAGCTAAACCCCCCCCCCCCCCCCCCCCCAACAATCTTCAAGCTAGTGTGGGGGTGCTTTTGGCTTACAGTGGGTATTTTTAAGTAAAATAATTAGATTATTTCAAATTCAAGATTATCTTGCAAACACTATCAACTTTTAAATTTAACTGCTTTTGGAGCTTAAATGGAAATTATGAGCTTCTACTTTTCCACAAGAGTTTGCAATCAGCACAACCTAACATCACCTTAGTCTTGCACTAAGATTTTCTAGTTTTTTTATTCAAATTTAATGAATAATCATAAAAAGTTTGTATTGTGAAGAACGAAACAAATGAGTGATATCAAAAAGAGCTAAAGAAAGTGGAAAACAAAACTAAGAAAGAAAATAAAATAATTACATAAAATATGAAGTAATTTAAGGCTTATACATTTGTCTTGCTACCATAATAACTTAGAAAATATTATACAAAATTAATAATCATGAGTATATATTAAAAAATAATCAAATATATAAGAAATCATAAATCAAAAATTAATATTTTATTGTTTTAATAAATGCATTAAATGCGCATTAAGATTTGTGTTTTTTTCAAATTTGTCGAACTGGCGCACCGACAATCGCACTCGCATTCGCCTTATGTGACTTAGGTGCATCCTCTTTAATCAAAAACTTAAATTTACATGAACAAAAGTATTCGTCAACCTTAGATTTGATTCTTAAAACTCCCATATATATAGTTTGAATGAAAATACAACGTTAATGAACAGCACTTGTTTCTAATCAAATAAAATATTCATTGATGAACTGATGGACGAGGAATTATTGTTGATTGTGGTAGAACTTTAATTTTTACAGAACGTACGTATTATTTTGTGAACTGGCGGAAGGGTTAATTTTGATTTTGGAAGGAGAGTGGACCACAGATTACAGTTTGGGTTGAATCCTGGCTGCAATTTTGGGGCGTCAGTACTGTGTCTCTCTATTTTGAATCAAGGCATCTGCATCTGCATGAAATCTGATGCTATTACTTTTTGTAAAGGTGACATTAATTATTACAGCAATTAAACAAGGAGGACCACTGCATAAACTTGGATTTTCATATTAGCTAGCTACCTGGCTAGAATTTCTTTAAATTATATTGTACATTCGAATGATATATTTGATTGCAATAATGTCAAAACTCTCATAAGTCATCAACAACATTCTGTACTAAAACTCTAGTAAAAACTCACATGTTACATTTTCAAAAATATTTACAATCTATTGTAACAATGGTTATCTATAACATGATGGATATATACTTTGATGAGGGCATGCATCCCCCTCACTCCACTGGTGAATTTTAATGGCGAAGCGTGGTATTTTCGTTTCCTGACACTACAAGAAAAAGGGGTCAATAGGGACCAAAATTAGGTCCCTATTGACCCCTCCAGCGGTCCCTAAAGGTCAATAGCGACCGCACGCAGGTCGCTATTGTGCGGTCCCTATTGACCTCGGTCGCTTGCCATCAGGGACCGCAATTAGGTCCCTGATGAGGGTAATAGCGACCGGAGTATCAGGGACCGCTTTCCGGTCCCTGATACTTTAAAACCAATAGTGACCTAATGGCGGTCCCTATTGTGTTTTTGGGTCACTATTGTTTTTCACACAATAGGGACCGCAATTAGGTCCCTATTGCTTTTTGTCAATAGGGACCTAACTGCGGTCCCTAATAATAGTAATAGGGACCGCAATTAGGTCCCTACTAGTATTCGTAGATACTCTATGAATGCTAGTAGGGACCTAAGTTCGGTCCCTAATAATAGTAATAGGGACCTAACTGCGGTCCCTATTACTATTATTAGGGACCGCAGTTAGGTCGCTACTAATATTCATAGAGTTCTATGAATATTAGTAGCGACCTAACTGCGGTCCCTATTACTATTATTAGGAACCGCAATTAGGTCCCTAATAATATTCATAGAACTCTATGAATATTATTAGGGACCTAACTGCGGTCCCTAATAGTCTGCGAGAAAAATAAAAAAAAAACAATAATATTCCGGAAATATTCCGAAATATTATTGTTTTTTTTTTGTAGAAATATGATTATAACAAGATCAAAACAATAAAATAATAAAGAAAAATTTAATATAATGACATGAAAGTATTAAAAATGTAGAAAAATGAATGAAATATGACTAATAATAGAATATATAAAATATGAATGAAAACAAAAAGATGAATGAATAAAAAAAACAAGTGAAATAAAAGAAATTGTAGATCCAAAAAATAAGAAAAGAATGTGTAGATTCAAAATAATAGAAAAGTAAGAAAAGAAAGTGTAGATCCAAAATAATAGAAAAGTAAGAAAAGAAATTGTAGATCCAAAATAATAGAAAGGAAAGATTGAGTTGGTGATTTGTTTTTTTGTGTTGGTGATTTTTGTTTTGGATTTGTGTTGGTAAAAAGAAGAAAAGTTTTTGTGTTGGGTAATTTTTGGAGAAAAGAAGATAGTGTTTTGGTGTTGGAAAAGAAGATAGTATTTTTGTGTTGGGTGTTTTTTGGAGATTAATGAAATTTGATGTGTAAGAGTGGTGAGTATATATAGAGGAGAGGGTGAAATTTTCAAATTTTCGTGAAATTCAAATTTCCCCCTCAATCCCGCCTAAAATTTTCGCCAAAATTTCAAATTTTTGTTTATTAGTGACCTAAGTGCGGTCCCTAATTATTAATAGTGACCGCAGTTAGGTCACTAATTTCTAATAGGGACCGCAATGCGGTCCCTGTTTTCTTATTAGGGACCTAAGTGCGGTCCCTACTAATATTCATCCTTGAAATTTGATTTTTTTGGATTGATGTTGGTGTGTTTGTGATTCCTAGCAACCAAACTCATTGCAACATGTGAATTGAAGTAATAAATGATTGCAAAACCAACCTCATAATAGTTTAGTTGTGAAATAATAGATTGAATGAGATTGATCGAGTTATTAACGTTCAACATATATTTCATGTTCTACAACTAATCATCACTAGTTAGTTGTAGTTGTTATTCGTTTTTATTCTTTTCCTCACTAATGTTAGCATATATATTAAACAATAAATTAAACAATTACAACTATAACTAACTATTGATGATTAGTTGTAGAACATGAAATATATGTTGAACGTTAATAACTCGATCAATCTCATTCAATCTATTATTTCACAACTAAACTACTATATGAGGTTGGTTTTGCAATCATTTATTACTTCAATTCACATGTTGCAACGAATTTGGTTGCTAGGAATCACAAACACACCAACATCAATAAAAAAAATCAAATTTCAAGGATGAATATTAGTAGGGACCGCACCTAGGTCCCTAATAAAGGCAACAGGGACCGCACTGCGGTCCCTATTTAAAATTAGTGACCTAAGTGCGGTCACTATTAATTATTAGTGACCTAACTGCGGTCCCTAATGTTTAATAGTGACCGCAGTTAGGTCACTAATTTCTAATAGGGACCGCAATGCGGTCCCTGTTTTCTTATTAGGGACCTAAGTGCGGTCCCTACTAATATTCATCCTTGAAATTTGATTTTTTTGGATTGATGTTGGTGTGTTTGTGATTCCTAGCAACCAAACTCATTGCAACATGTGAATTGAAGTAATAAATGATTGCAAAACCAACCTCATAATAGTTTAGTTGTGAAATAATAGATTGAATGAGACTGATCGAGTTATTAACGTTCAACATATATTTTATGTTCTACAACTCATCATCACTAGTTAGTTGTAGTTGTTATTCGTTTTTATTCTTTTCCTCACTAATGTTAGCATATATATTAAACAATAAATTAAACAATTACAACCATAACTAACTATTGATGATTAGTTGTAGAACATGAAATATATGTTGAACGTTAATAACTCGATCAATCTATTATTTCACAACTAAACTACTATATGAGGTTGGTTTTGCAATCATTTATTACTTCAATTCACATGTTGCAATGAATTTGGTTGCTAGGAATCACAAACACACCAACATCAATAAAAAAAATCAAATTCCAAGGATGAATATTAGTAGGGACTGCACTTTGGTCACTAATAAGACAACAGGGACCGCACTGCGGTCCCTATTTAAAATTAGTGACCTAACTGCGGTCACTATTAAAAATTAGGGATCGCAGTTAGGTCACTAATTTTAAATAGGGACCGCAGTGCGGTCCATGTTGCCTTATTAGGGACCTAAGTTCGGTCCCTATTACTATTATTAGGGACCTAACTGCGGTCCCTAATAGTGTGCGAGCAAAATAAAAATTGAATGATAGGTAATATTACACACACCGAGGGTAATCGTGGTGTACGCAATATTCTTGCGGCACATTTTTTCATGCTTCAAAGTACGTTTTTTCACGCTTCAAAACTATTACAGTGGTAATTATGAATTAAACAAATAACGATATACATCAAATAATCATAAAGTAACCTTTTTAAAGTGTGAATATTAGTAGCGACCGCAATTTGGTCCCTGTTGAGTCATTAGGGACCTAAGTGCGGTCCCTATTGATACTTACCGTTGCCAATAGGGACCTAAGTGCGGTCCCTATTGACTGTTAGTGGCCTATAAAAAGTTAGTGACCTAAGTGCGGTCCCTATTGGTGTAAAAAAAAGTTTTATTTTATTTTATTTATAGCAGGAAATCAGCAACCTAATTTAGGTCGCTGATGATCAGAAGGGACTTTCAGTGACCTAAATTAGGTCACTGAAGGTCTCCTTCATTTCTTACAATAGGGACCGCCTTTAGGTCCCTATTGACTCAAAAACAATAGGGACTTAACTCCGGTCCCTATTGTTTTTCCGTCAATAGGGACCTAACTGCGGTCCCTATTAATGTTATTAGGGACCACAATTAGGTCCCTATTGGTATATAAAAAGTTAGTGACCTAAGTGCGGTCCCTATTGGTATATAAAAAAAGTTTTTATTTTATTTTATTTATAGCAGGAAATCAGCGACCTAATTTAGGTCACTGATGATCAGAAAGGACTTTCAGCGACCTAAATTAGGTCGCTGAAGGTCTCCTTCATTTCCAGCGACCTAATTTAGGTCGCTGAAAGTCCCTTCTGATTATCAGCGACCTAATTTAGGTCGCTGTTACCTTCAGGACTTTCAGCGACCTAAATTAGGTCGCTGTTGCCTTCAGCGGTCACTGAAGGAGAGCGACCTAATTTAGGTCACTAACTGGGCGGTCCCTATTGACCGCCCAGTCTTGTAGTGTGAGTAGGTAGGTTGTATAAATGCTTTAAGTCGGATTGATCTAAATCTCCTCAACGTCATGATTTAGCTATTTGTTCTGGAGATCCTGCAACCTAAATGCTACATGTGAGCTAAGCCATAAATTCACCAAGCGTAGACACTTTGACGCCTAAGTCTATAATGTGTTCAAGTAATATAGGTCGAAGGTCCCATTCAGCAATTCGGAGCTGCAGATAGACCTACTTTTTTCTGAGTTCAAGGATATTTTTAAACAATTAGCTCCAAGAGTAGCTTTTTATTTTTCCCAACTGTAAAAGAGTGCTTAATATTCAAGTTTGAGATTCGGAGGTTGAATTGGAGGTATGAAGGTCGGATTGACAGCCTGACGTTTGAAGTGTAACCTGAAGGGTGAATTGATGCTTGAAGGTCGAATATGAGGTTTTAGGTTGAATAGGAGGCCTGGAGGTTGAGCTGAAGGATGCATGTCAAATTGGAGTCTTGAAGTTCGAACTTGAGGTCTATAAATCAAATTAGAGGAGTTAGCTGAATTATATTCGGGCAACCTTTTAATCTTTTATGTATTACATAGCTAATATGTTGCGGATTTCATAGGTCGATTACAATATATACTCGAAAACCACTGGACCCTGCCTAGTAAAATAGAACTCCCAGCATTCAAAATTTGTGTGTATTGTAGCATGGCGTAATAAGGCACAGCAATTATAGTAAGAAGTGACATCTTATCATAAGCCCATATTATCATACTAAGAGAGTGTTTGCAAATGTTTTTAAAAGGAACTTGTGGGCTTTTGTCTATAGAGAAGCCATAAATTAGTGTTTGATTACAGGGCTTTTGCTTCTCCTTATCTTAAAATAAGCCAAAACAAAGCACAAGCCCACAAGCTAGGTAGATGGTGCTTTTAAAAGTTCCTTTTAATTATTAGAATTATAAAAATATTTCTTTCTCCTAATTCCCCTCAAAGTGCCGTCTATACCCCTACAATTAAGGAAAAAAATATTCTATAATCGTTTTCATCCATTTTCAACAATAAAAAATATTTTTAATCTTTTCTCTTCCATATTCAACATCATTCCTAAATTATATTTTTTATTTTATTTAACAAAATGTATACTTGTCTAATGTAAGTGTATGTTAATTATTTATATGCTCGATAAATAAGGATAATTAAGTCTAATTGCATTATAAAAGCTGCTTCTTACTTATTATTGCAAACACTACAAAATTAATTTAAACGACTTTAAGCTACTTTTTTAAGAAGGATTGCAAACGTTCATTGCTTTAAGTCAAAAGGAGCTTTTAGTGAGTAAAAGCTTGGAAGAAGGAGCTTCTATAAGCTCTTGCAAACACCCACTAAATGTCATAGTTTATTCTATAACTACTATTACACAACAATTATAGTAAGAAGTGACATCTTATCATAAGCCCATACTATAATACTAATGTCATAGTATATTCAAAAAGCCACCGAAAGGATTCATGGCCCAGTATCAGGATTCCGGGGATGGAAACAGAGTCTTTTACTTCCTCAAGAAACACTATACATGAAGCTCCATTGCCTACTAATGTCCCAATACAAAATCAGAGTAGTACCCAGAGTATTCCAGTTAGTCTTTTCAGGAGCATAATACTGCCAACAACGATACTACAATGAAAGAAAAGACGAGAAAGTAAGAAATATGTCAAAGTTCGTCTTCACCTTCATCTCCATCGTCGGAACCACTATACTCATCAATATTAGAAATGTCATTTACTACACTCGACTGCATAATTCTGAACTGTTTAATAGCATCTTGTGCCTCAAATATAAGAGCATCTTTTGCAACTTTAACTGAATTCACTTCAAAATGGCTCGCTTTTTTCTCATTCTTACCATGACCGTATTTACCCTTCCTTAATGACTCTGCTTTTTTCTTCGCGTCCCTGTTATGAAGCTGATCAATGTATTTCTCGTGCAAAGCCTTGTTTTTGATTTGTTTCAAAACCAGGGGACTGACTAAAGCTGCTTTGCTCATGGTATTTAATTGTGAGACGTGCTTCTTACTGGCTGATGAAGAATTCTCCGGGCATCTTGTAAGAATGCTATGTCCTAGGTTAGGTGCTGGGGAGGAAAATATAGTGCCCTTTTCAAATTTTAGAGCAGATAGATCCACTGTTGGTTCCAGTTCGGCAAAAAAGTCGGGTTCATAGTCTTGATCTTCATTGAGTTGCTCTTGCAGAAGCTTCCTTACAGTCTTTTGTGCCAGAAGACAATTTCTCTTGCCGGATTTAAGCCTTTTGGATTTTGTGTCAGCAGGACTGAGCAACTTACTAGGAGAGAACGAGAGCGACGACGGTTTTTCCCTTGCCCTCGAACGTGTGTTTGTTTGAGGTGGGGTCAAGTGATCGCAATAAATTTTTTCAAAACATTCCTCTGCTGATTTTCCAGGCACCTGACGAGTATCCAGATATTGATTAACTATACCAAATAAAAGATTGAATATGATGCGGCTGGAGGAAACCCTTGACATAAAAAAACTGTGAAGATGTTGACGAAACTATGCATTAAAAATGCTACAATCCAGCCTCATATTGCCAAAAAAATCATGTTTCACAAATTCGAGGTCCTGGCATTTGATGGGATGTTATACCTTGTTTCTCTATACTAAAAATTGCATAGCTTATTTGATATGGCACTGTAATCCTTGAGTGAACGAAGGCCAGAAGTAAAATTCTTGAAACCAGCCAATTCTGAAAGATAAATTACACTACCTATTGAAACCAGCCAATTCTGAAAGATAAATTAGACTACCTACATGAGTGAAGTTAGAGCCATAAACGTGTGAAATTTACGCCTCGAAAGGTCAAAGAAACCTAATTCTAGCCAAAATGCTGAGAACGCCAGGGATTTGATAAATGGCGGGACTCTAAAGCTTCCAGTACCTTTTATCATAATTCTTTACCAAGTTTACTGAGTAGAACATTTGCATAAGTGAAAATGGAACACACAACTCAACTAATAGTCTCTAAGTTTCTTTTAGTGCTACTTATCACATTCTGTTTCTTTTGGTATGAGAACCTAGTACAGTGACGATTCCCTAGCAATTGTCAAAGTATCTTGTATAATTCAAAGCATACAGAAATATCCACAGCATGAACGAAAAAGAGTATATTAGTGTATTCACTTCTCAGAGTGAGTAAAGATCCAGATAGGAAAGCTCAGAATGCTCAAAGCATGCCGATAAGGTACGACAAAATAAAGTCTTCGTAAATCAATCACAATCCCACATTTGAGGCGCTACAGTCTGCCAATGCAGATATGTTTCTCTAATGAGGTAACTTTCTTTCTGTGCCAATATTTTTGCATCTTGAGCCTGCACTTATCTGAATTCAATAGGTTTTGAGATCCAATGCATTGACTTGAACTCGTGAAAGAAATGTAACTACGCATATCAATGACCCCCCACTAGAAACATGATTTCAGGATGAAAATTGCACTTTCTCAACAATAACGTAAGTCATGTTTCCATCGAGACACGTTTAATTTTCAGGCCGTTAAATGCAATGGATCTTCATCTTCCTAATAATACCCCAGCACATGGCAAAATAACAAACAATAGGGGAAATCAAATGACTATAAATAGACTAGGAAAAGACAAGCATTATGAAAACTTGAATTCGACATTACCATCTTGGCGACTTTCTTCCAAAAGTGAGGCGTGGGTTTTGCAGTGAAATAGGCTCTTTGAAGTGCCGATTCTTGCTCCTTCGTCCATCCTTGCAGAGACTCGCTCTCTTTCTCGATCATGTCCCTCTTCCTCTTCTCACCAACCAAACCTTTTCTTTCACAATCCTTGTCACCAGTTCCCTTCTTCAAACAACGTTCTTTTCGATCCTTTTTGCTCTTTTCAATCTCAACATCCCCTCCAATCTTTCCTTCACCCAATAAAACCCCTTTACTTTTCATGCCGTCCTGCGAAGAACCACGAGTAACCCTCTTCCCAATTGTGGACACACATTGCTCATACGCATTAACATTGACTTTCGCTTCCACTTCCACTTCCACTTCTTTCGGCGAAACCACGCGCTCAGTTTCCAATAAACCCACACATTTATTCCCGCGAACTGAACTCCTAGTAACCCTCTTCTCTATCACGTAATGCTTGTCCAAATCCACAGCATTTTTTGCAGGTTTTATAGACCCTTTACTCGATTTGACCCCATTTTTCGAACCACCACTTTTTCCCTCTTTTTGTGGTGAATTTTCTTCGCGCTTTTTGCGGGTTTTTTTGTGGGGTGTAGCGACAAAATTAGGAACCGGGATTTTGTCTGAAATGGGTTTTTGTACTCTGGGGTCGGCAGGAGAAAACCTAGGAGATCTTCTGAGAGTAGCGGTTGGCGTTTGCTCTTTACTTTTTTCAGAGTTTTTTCTCTCGGGCATTTTGACAAACAGGTTGTGTGGTGGTATCTCTGACTCTGAGGTACAAGTACAGCGATGAGTGACGGGGTGAGAACATAACCCAGATTTTCGTCTCTCCGGCATTTTCGCAAACACGTTGTGAGGGAACAGTGTACAGCGGCTAGTGCCGGGGAGAGAACATAACCCACTGGGTTTCACAATCTATTCGACCCGTTTCGACCCTGCTCCACGATATAGGGCCTGGTTTACATTCAAGCCCGCTAAGATTATTAAAGCCCTTACCTTCTCACCTCTATTTAGTCTTTCCCGAAAAATGGTATACTATGCCCCACCACGTATTTCTTTTTTTTGCAACGCTATATCCGGCCTTTGACGTTTGGAAAATACTATACCCACACTTATTTTCTGGCTAAAAAACATCATTTTTTGCTGGTATGACATCACCACTCAAAATACTAAGAGGGCAAAATGGACATTTCATCTCGAATCTGATTTAGGAGGGAATTGGTGGACTCTTGTGCTCATTCCTGCTACAATTTGGGGCAAATTCCAGAACTCTAATTTCTCTCTAACCAAAATCTATCCCAATTCGCTTTAATTTATCATCAATTCCACACGATTCTGCCCACACCTATTCACCAAAATCCAAAACCCGCCACACGGTGTTGCTTTTGTTGTTGATCTCTCTTTGGTTATTCTGTGTTATATCTTGTTGGGCCATATCTCTCTGTTTTAGGTTGGTACATTTCCGTCAACTTATACTCTTTTATGAATCTCGTGAGGTTAACCTTTAGCTTTTGAATCCCAATCCATGCAGAGTCAAGAAGTTTTTCGAGTGATGTGTATTATTCAGCTCCTTAAACCTCGAAAACCCATACTTTCTTCCAAACTTATCCCTTTTCCTTGGAGTATAGATGTCAACGATCTTGCCATACTATAAAATGGCAATCTATTGTGGAAATATCAATAAGTTGTTTAACTATACCACGTCTTTACTATTATACTCAAAACTCAAAAGTAGTGAACATTCTTTTTTGGCACAATTACTGAAAATGTACCGTAACTCTTGCATTTTTTGCTTTTTGCCATGTAATTTGTTAGGCTGATAAAAATCTCCAATAACTCCCGTTTATGCTATAACTCTTTTTAAAATTATGATGACTAACAATCAAATTTCGAGTTTATTAAGGAAAGACAACATGTTTTAGAAATATGATTATATATATATATATATATATATATATATATTTTGGTTTAAAATATTTGTGATTATTCCATTTATGTTCAAGAAATACTAAAAAATTGTCCACATTTGCTAGGCGCCTGGTGGTGAGGGTCCTGGAGAGAGTTGCAGAGTATTGCAAATTAATATGATTAAAACAAACAACAAAAAGAAAGAAAGAAAAAAAGAACTTAAAACACAACAATAATTCAATAAATGTGTGGGACGTCAAGAATTGCTTATTACTATTAGATCAATGTCCATCAAACACGCTGACAAATGTGGGTGATGGGTTCAGTGTCTGAGTTGCTAAATCCTATTAGGTTGTATATGTAAGGTGACATTGGAGCCCAATATTCAATTTAACAAATAAATTAAATGACTAAGACTTAAATTTAAAGTAATTAAAACTAGCTATTTAAAAATTCAAACACATGATTTTTTTATCTCGTTTTAAGTGAGAAAACGCTATCATTTAATGCTTGACGGCCATATTATTTTGTATAACTGTCCTTTGAGTTTTCTTTAATCTTACTCTCATTCTAATCATTTGAAGCAATCCACTTGTTTATCTTGTATTTCACTATCATCGTCAGTGCTACTTTGTTGTATGTTTTGTTTCATGAATGTAATAGGTAGTTATTTAATTTTTAGGTTTTCTATTTTACATTACTACCTATTCAACAAAATATACGCATTACAGTTATATCATTTACTACAAATGTGTCGCTTAAAAGGTTAACACGTAGAACCAAAATGTTGAAATTGCTCATTATGCGGCTTTAAGGAAAAAACTAGACAACATTTTTTTTTCTCGAATGTCACCTTGCTAACAGACTTCTCGACTTCAATACATCATTGGATATCCACATGAAGGATCAGTTTCTTCAATTCGGGGTATTCTATTCCCAAAGGCTAAGGAAATGAAATACAAAAGATGCAATTGAGTCTTCACTAATCCTTTCAATACATGTTGATCGTA
Organism: Linaria vulgaris; assembly: GCA_948329865.1. Lineage (NCBI taxonomy): Eukaryota > Viridiplantae > Streptophyta > Magnoliopsida > Lamiales > Plantaginaceae > Linaria > Linaria vulgaris. The sequence continues at coordinate 86,013,990 of OX415253.1, forward strand.
ATGAGGTGTAGTTCAAAAATAAAAAGACTAAAAATCAAGTCGAGACAGGAGTTCAATCCTTACTCTTCAAAATGTTATCACCCCGTTTGGTGTTTAAAGGTTCTCAAAATGCAACGACTAACAACTTAATATAGCAACTTTGCGAATAATAAGAACGACGAAATAAAAAATATTTTGAACTCTTGGAACAAAATGTACAAATAAGAAGAGAACGTATGAATGGACGATTTTGAACTTAATAGGGAGATCTATTTATAAATTTTGAAAAGTTGGCTTCAAAGTGACTGTTATAGGTCTGATTTATTTCAATGTTGATTTGTGACCATTCAAAAGCTGACCGTAACCATTTGTGTGCATAGTCATTGTTTGCTGCTGATAGGGAGTGTAGGTAACTATTTGTAGATTAGAATGGTTTTCGTCTACTAAACACACTATCGATCACGATTATGTCATTTGTAGCAAGAGCTTTCACGTTTAATTATTTTATTTGTTACAATTTAATTTTGAATTATAATTAATTAATTATTTTAGATGAATCAAATTTGTCCAAAAAGAATAATCTTTATGAAAAGTACAAGCTCTAGCTGACAATTATGACCCACGACCCCAACCCAAAACCCATGCCAATAGCTCGCGCACATGTGGACATTAAAGCATGACCCATAACTTGTATGTCTTTCCCTTAAAAAACACATGGTATTGCAAGCGGCCCAAATCCTTGTCTAAAGTCAGTAACAAAGTAAGCTCAAAACTTGTCTCCAACTTTCCATCTTGTTACCAATTTTCTCTTTCTTTTCTTCAAGACAAGTGATTGTAACTAGTTAATTTTAGCATTTATTTTCTCATTAATTTTAAATTAATTTTGAGAAATTAAATATACTATATTCATTTACTCGCAACATAGATCACATTAAGCTAAAAGAATTTAAAACTTGTTAAATTGGAATATTTACTTGTTACTTGATGATGATCACAACATTGTCCCTTAATATTAGCAGAGATTTGTTCCAAAATGGAATTTGTAGACAAATAAATTTTGTCTACTCTAATTAAATATTGACAAGTGTCAAATTAATTATTAGAAATTAAATTAATTATTTCTATTTTTAATTTGGAATTTTACTAAATTAAATTCCAATTATTAATAGGTTAATTAATTGATTTTCTAATATTTATTTGACTGGCCAATCAAATAAAGCCACATGGAAAAGATGGAGAAATGCAACCAATTAAATAAATCCACGTGAAAAACAATGATGATGTGGAAAAGATGATATATTTCAACCAATCACATTATTGTGTTTCTTGATAAGCAAGCCAAATTAAATGCATGCTTATCCGTTCGATCTGAGATCAAGCTACCAAGCCCTCGCATCAATGTTTGTATTACATCCAAGTATTTTTGAAGATCAAGATTCCTCTAAAGAAGATTGACGTTCAACAAGTTCAACAAGTTCGTCGCGAAGATCAAATCAAGTAGATTGTTAATTCAAAATCAAGCTCAAAAGTCCTTGTATTAACGTTCAACCCAAATACACGTGGAAGATATCAAAATCAAATACACTCTAAAATCAACCAAATTTCAAGATTATTTGTTGTATAAAAGAATCAGATGATCACTAGAGATTGTAATCACGTATTATTTGAAGAAATACAAATTTTATTTGTACTTAATTTTTCTTATTTTTTATTTTAGTGACTTGAAATTCTGAACTAGTTTTGATGTAATTCTTTGTCCAACTACTTTCTTGTACTGATTTTGACGTTTACCAAATACACTCTTTTTCTCTCTCTCTCTCTTTTTTTAAATTCTCCTCTATGTGAAAAGATCAAATGCATTAATAATGCAGAGCTCTCGTGATAAATCTACCTAACACGTGCTCCGGATAGGACACTTCCAACCATTCCCCTAATAATTAAGTTATCAGATCTAAACATTTGCATAGGCCATGCAATCGTCCCTCAATTTGAGTTTATTCAATATCACACACACACACACACACACACATATATATATATATATATTATTGAATAATCGCAGTCCTTTTTTCCGATCATAGAATTTTTGCGAGAGTAGCGACGATATATCATTTTCCATCAAATTATCAAAGGACTTCTTCGTGCTTCGAAGAAAACAAGAATATATGGTCTAATAAAAATGATATTATTTTGATGAGAATATAAATATTTACACCATTTTTTTTCTAAAATCAATGGACAAAAGTTATCATGAATGGCAAGACATATGTATACGTATTATGACTACTGCATGAACTAATTTTCTTGACACATTCTGAAATTGCTCAATTTATATGGTGTGGAAACTTGAGTGTTTTTATTTAATCTTATAAATAAATTCATTAGAGAAATGGACATTATTAAGCAATTGCAATATTGTGTTTTTAGAAAATTAGGTAACAGTTTCATGCAGGAAAACTTCAGGAATGAATAAACCTACTTTAACGAAAAACAATTTTCAAGTTGCTTTTACAAGATTCAAGATGATGAAGTTAATAATTGCAAGTTTTTCATACTTTAAAATATATATATAACCAATTATAGAGTTAAAACAAGAAAATTATATATAAGGGCTATATACAATATTTTAGATCGCTTAACCATACTTGCCAAAAAGTTGTCGCGAACAAGTTTTCAAGTAATTTTACGGCACATTTGGATGCCCTTAATAGGGCATATTAATTAAATTATGTGGATAAATATTACATTTGGTTGAATAATAAAAGGCTATAAGGACCTAAATAATTTGGGCTTATGTAGCCTTTTCCCTCTTAAATTATCACACCTTCCCCCGTATGATAATTTAATCTCAGAACCAACACACAACAACTAACAAGTGAATTGCCATTTATACCCCTGCTTTACCAAACAAGATTACACTTGCTACACCTTGTAAGGGTATTTTAGGTAATCGTAGTCCCACTTGTTAATGAGTATATGTAACCAAATATGGTTTTAAGGCATATTAAGATGGCAATTTGAGGTATTATTTTACAATCAAACGTAAGATTATATCTCTTATTGTTAATCCCTTGTGATACTAGCAACCATCGGATATGGCTGCAAATGGATACTGAAGAGAAAGCATAAAGCAGATGGATCTATTGATAAGTACAAGGTTGGGAGATCAACCAACTCCCACGTGTGGTTGGGCAAAATAGACTCTATTTCACTATTGATAGCTTCTTTCCAAAAGGGAGCTTCTAGAGAGGAAAAGGCTTTACTTATTGTCCTCGGTTCATTTTCTAGCATATAAGTTAGAAAATCAAGACCTTAACTTTTAGCTGTTTTAGCCCGTTTACTGCGTGTGGGTTCTTCATCTTCCTCATGATTATCCCTTGCAGCTTCATAGGTTTTTTAAGGGAACCATATTCTTTCCTTTCTTTGCAAGGATATATATTTTTTAAAAATACTGCATTCCTTGATTCAATGATTATATTTTCATTAATATTAGGAATTGAAGACTTATGTACTAAGACGCGATAGGCATTACTGTTGTCCGCATATCCAAAGAATATGCAGTCAACAGTCTTAGGTCTTATCTTTACTTGTTTAGGTTTAGGCACTTCTACCTTTGCTAAACACCCCCACACTTTTAAGTATTTATAGGAAGGTTTTCAACATTTCCATAACTCAGAATGGGTGTCATTTCTACTTTTGTGAGGTAGCTTGTTTAGTATATGATTTGCTGAGAAAATTGCATCCCCGCGGGAGCTCAATTTTCTGCATTGAGGTCTGGTCCTAGCAACGTTCTATCTTGGACTTCGGAACCGAGAGGACGGAGGATGATGTTGAGTACCGATAGCGGAGACCTTTATACAGTAAGAGTGATTGAGTTACAAGGTGTCACCGCCGAGTTATCTCATAGTCTCTACAGGCTTCCCCCATCTAGATCGAGCTTTTTATTGTGGTTAGAGGGCGAATTTTTGGCGGCTATCCTTGATAAAGGCCAGGGAATGATCTTGAAGATCGAAGGAAACATGTTATTTAAAATATCAATACAAAACTATTCCCCTATGTCAGACATGTGCAGCGGTGGAGAAAATCAAACTATTGCTTGCTTTGGGTTGACACCTAATAGCTTACTATTCCAAGATTCCAAAAAAATCAATGTTAAGCAAATCTTCGAAATGGGTTCAATTACAAAGGTGTGGCTGGTACCTGGACCATGAAATTAAAAGATTCGGATCCCTATCTCGAGGTGGCAACATCGTATTAATGATGCGGCTCGAGAGGATACAGTAGTATAAGAAGAATTTTTCTAAATCACTTCCAGTCAGCGGCCTACAAGCATCCAAAATAAACTTGAGCAGTTTCTCTTTAAGATTATTCAAATATCAATATGTTTTCTCCTTTTACCTCTCTTTCTCTCTCCCTCTCTCTTGTAACTCTCTTCTTTTCTCTCTACGAAGTCAACATTGAAATATTAGAAAATTTTGCATCTAACAAAGTTATATAAGATTATGTGGGATTAATTAAGAATTCCAATGCTCATACTCTTGCGGGTTGATTTTATAAAGGAAGACTTGTTGATTTTATAATGGAAGACTTGTTGATTATATAAAGAAATATTATACCTATTTATAAGACTCTTTTCTCGACGATACAGGTAGGATCAGCTTGATTAAACAATGGCAATTGAAAGCTAGAAGTATCCTAAAAATAATTGCACATTTTCTACTAATATTCAAAAGGGGCATTTACTTTAAAGCTTAATTATCCAGCTTACATTGCTATGTGACTTCGGATGTTAAGCTATTAAATAGTACTATGCACGTAAGATTAACATAATTACTATATCTATGTTACGATGGACATGTGATAACATAAGAAAATATAAGTAAGAAATAAAGATTTGCCATAAATGAGGTGTTACCCTCATTTACTAAGAGATGTGAGAAAACCACTTATGACGGCTAGGTTAGTTAGGTAAAATCATACAGCAAACCACCAGCACGATACACTGAAACTCTTGATATGGAGCAAACAAAAATAACACATAGATGATCAAAGAAAAGTTGATGAAGGTTAACATAACAACATCAAGTTAGAACTTAGAAGGCCACATAAAATGTTACAATTAGAACCAATATAGAAAGGCTCGACGTGATTCATGTAAAGTTCATTTAATCTCTCCAAACAATTGAGATTACATACTTGTTTGTCGTTGAATATATATATACACACACTTAAGGGATAATTCCATCAAACCCCCTTAACTATAGCGACTTTTGGACAACACCCCCTAAACTTTATAAATAAGCATTTTACCCCCTAACCTTTGCCAACCTGTTCGAGTTGCCCCAGGGGCGGAGCCAGGATTTAGAGGGAGGGGGGGCGAGATTATTCTAAATAATTTTTTTTGATTAATTCAATATAATTTTTTTTATCAAACAACAATATTTAAATTGTACCGCTTAACAAAACATTCAACATCTTTAAAGAAATATACTAAAGCGTACGGTCAAAGACCCAAAGTAATAAATATAACACATATTATCAACTAAGAATATCACACTCCTTAAGACGAAACATCGGGAATACTACTATTTTTAAAATACGAGTCAATTCTTTTTTTACCCATCAAGCCAAAACCTATATAAATAAAAAGTTAAGTAATTAATTAGTTGCTACGCTACTTCTTTAATTGATCACATAACAATAAGTGTAACACTAGGTCCTAGCGATATAAAATAATTCATTAGTTAAACTACTTTATCAATCCAAAATTTTGCTAATCCAAAACTCATTCTAAGAAAATAAAATCATATATAAGACTTTTAAGTTTTAACATCCGTATGACATCGCAATTCACAATTAACATTACAATTTGGTATGACAATATTTAAACCCTATACAAACACACTACCATATTCAAACAATCAAATACTAACGGTTTCACAAACTAAAAAAATTATCTATAAGAAACAAGATGACAAAAAGAAAAATAAACAAACTAAAAAAATAGTCAAACAATCAAATACTAACTGTTTAACAAACTAAAAAAACAGTCTACAAGAAACAAGATGACAAAAAGAAAAATAAACAAACTAAAAAAATAGTCTACAAGATGACAAAAATAAAAAAATAAAAACAACTAAATTTGTACAAGAGGATGAAACGTGGCATGCATGGGTGGGCAAACTATTGCATAAATCTATTATATATCTATGTTGCAACTACAAACAAGATGACAAAGAGAAAAAATAAAAAAACAAGGAGATGTCAGTGTATTTAGAGATGAAAGAGAAGAATGGGGAGAAGAAAGGCTAAAAGGGTTTGCTGTTTGCTTTTAGTTTCTATTTAATTTTGTCTTTTTTCTTTTTGATTTTAGGAGGTGGGCCGGCTAATACATATTGTATATATTAAATTTGTACAACATGGGCTGTATTTATATTTGATAATGGAGTCTTGAAAAGCGTCAAATTAATTGAGGGGGTGCAAGATAAAGAGCCGCCCACCATTTTCTATTTAAAATACTATAATATTATTATTAAAAAGAGAAAATTTGAAAAGTGAGGGGGTGCAGTGGCCCCCCCTGCACCCCCTCTCCCTCCGCCCCTGAGTTGCCCCATGATAATTTTCTGACCAAAAACTCGTCGATTTTTTTTTCTTTTTTTAGAATCTTCTCTTCGTCGAGACGGTTCCGGTAGTGGTGACGGTATCGCAAAATTCAAATTACACGGGAAATTTAACTTTAATTCGTTGAATTTCCAAAAAATATGAAGAACACTTGAAGGGGTTCATCACATTTTCGGGAAATTCGACGAATTAAAACTGAATTTCCCGTGTAATGGCTTTGAATTATCTGATACCGTCACCACTAACAGAACTTTTTTGATGAGGAGAATATTGAGTCCAAATTTAGGAATTCCGGCAACCCGCCACTACGCCGCCGTGGATTGCCGAATTTTTTTTGTCGAACTTTTTTTTATTCTATTCGACTTTTCCACTCGTCATGACGGTTCTGATAGTGGTGAAGGTATCGTAAAATTCAAAGCCATTACAACCATAAATCATTGTCTTTGAGTCACGCCAATAAAGGAATTACAACACCTTCAAAAATCTAAATAGATGGAGAGATGTGTTAATTCGGGGCGCCAAACAGAGAATCAAAGTGAAAACCTGCCTCAAGAATCCATAGAAGTTTCCCTAGAAAATCCCTTATTATCTAATTCCGACTACATAAATGTCCCCAGGGCAATTTTTGAAGATTTGATAGAAGCAACTTTACGAAGGGCATCACAAACCCATGAAAAATCCCCAGAACCTCAACCCCTGCAGCCTTATGGGGAGAGGTATCGGGTAGAAGAGCAAGGGTCTAGAATGACGCAAGTCCCGTTGCAAGCACCGCAACAACCAGTATATTAGGATAGAGGGTATCAGGATAGGGTGCCCAACCCGATAAGCGAATTCAACAACAGGATGCATCCAGGACAGATACCAAATATGTTTCCCCATCAGGGCAAGGATCCAGCCTTATGGGAAATGATGAACTACCTCAGGAGAGAAATTCTTGACATGAAAAAGGGCCTTCATACCTATTGATGAACCAGTGTATCATGGTTCTCCATTTATCCCCGAAATTGCCCAGGCTATAGTTCCAGCTAATGCAAGGTCTGTCAACTTACCCATATACTCTGGAGAAAAAGATGGGAAAGATCTGTAGGATCACATCAATCAATACATAGCCACAATGGATTTGCAATATGCTCCTGATTTTGTACTTTGTAGAGTATTTAGTACGACGTTAACTGGGAGAGCACAATCGTGGTTTACACAAATACCGCGTGGCACTATATCCAGCTTTTCTCAATTACCTTGCCTATTCGTGCGAGAATTTGCCTGCAATAGGCGCTACCCTAAATTAGCATGCCACTTGTTCACTATCAAGCAACAAAAAGATGAGTCACTCAGGGATTTTATGAAACGCTTCTCTGATGAAGTACTAGACGTACCGAATATAGATCCGGCTATGATAGCTGACATTCTAGCGCAAAGTCTAAGGTCATGCAACTTCTTTCGGTACCTGATAGGAAATATGGTAAAAGATATGAATGAGCTCATGCAAAAAGCAGAAACGTATATTCTCATGGAAGAAGCAGAAAGCTCAAAATTGAAGGCGGAAAATGCTGATACAAAAGAAAAGGAAAATATTAATGGGGCCCCGCCGCGAAGGGACAATCAAGGGGTGGTAAAACGACACTTGGAACCCACGCCTTTACCCACACTAACCATTACTCCGACGGAAGTACTTAATGTAATGAAAGGGCATAAAGACTTCTCCTGGCCAATGCATGTTCGACAACCTTATAAAAATAAAGATACTGGGAAATTCTACAAGTATCACAAGGCATATGGACACACTACCAATGGATGTAAAAACCTAAAGAATGAAATTCATAGATTGCTAGATATGGGATATTTACATGACTATCCGAGTGATAATAGAAATAATCGTACAGTCGAGAGAAAAAAACTCAGAAACGACGAAAAAGAAAGCACCATTGAACTCCCTATAAAACAAACGGAGCATGAGGACTTTGGGAATCGTTTACCTTCACCCCCGGAATCCTATCAAGATAATCCCTCTTCAGGAAGAATAGTTAACATGATCGAAGGGGGGGACATATCTATAACCCCCTTGGGAAAAAAGAAAAGATATCTAAAGAAGGCCCGAAAAGTTGAGCAAGGAGTACCGGTATGTTCTCTGCAAGGAATAAAATTACCTATGATATCTTTCAGACCCGAGGATCTCAAAGGGATAGTCTATCCTCATGAAGATCCGCTCGTAATCACAACCACCATCATGGGGATCGAAATGCAGAGGATCTTGATAGATACCGGGAGCTCATTTTCCCCGACCTTTGGGGCGATGGGATTAAAGAGGATACACCTTGAACCTACAGAAATTCCATTAGTAGGATTCTCAGGAGAATCCAGTCGTAAGTTAGGAACAGTAATATTACCCATGTCATGGCGAGAAGGAGCGTTAAGGCCAACAGAACATGTAAAATTATGGGTTGTAGAAGGATCTTCCAGAACATACAACGTCATATGTGAAAGGCCATCCATACATGCCTTCGAAGCCATACCGTCTACCTTGCACTTAAAAATAAAATTTCCTACCCTGTCGGGTATCGAGGAAGTTCGGGGCAATCAGGTCAAAGCAAGGGAATGCCGTATGAACGTTATCCCATTGAAGGTGGAAGAAAAGCTTGATACTCCAGGGAAAAAGCGGAAGATGGAGGATATTCGAGTACAACCAGTTGAAGAATTAAAAGTGGTAGAGCTAGACGAAGGTAACAAGCGAGTCAAACTGGGAACTGAAATGGATCCTATAATAGAAGTCAAAATAATTGTTGTCTTGAAGGAATACTTTCATATCTTTGCGTGGGAAGGAGGTCCCCCGGGGCGAATCAGCCCAAAGGTATGCCGACATTACCTTAATGTGAAACCCACCTTCAGACCCATTAGACAGAAAAGAGGAATATGGGTCGAGAGAGAAACAAAATCATCAAGTCCGAGGTACAACGATTGCTTGGATTATAGGAAATAGGAGAAGTGATCTATCCCGAATGGTTATCCAATGTAGTCTTAGTACCAAAAACTGGAGGACGATGGCGGATGTGTGTTGATTTCACGAACTTAAATGATGTTTGTCCCAAAGATTGTTATCCTTTGCCTAGCATTGACCAACTAGTGGATTCAACGGCCGGATGCACACTACTGTCTACGATGGACGGTGACCAGGGATACAATCAAATTCCGATAGCTGAAGAAGATCAAGAAAAAACAAGCTTTATCACAGATGTAGGCACATTCTGCTATATGGTAATGCCATTCGGGTTAAAAAACGCGGGAGCCACATATCAAAGATTGGTAAACTTAATGTTCTCGAAAGTGATTGGGGACACCATGGAAGTATACGTGGATGATATGATAGTCAAGAGCAAAAGAGCAGAAGATCATCCGAAAGATTTAAAACAGGCCTTGGCCATCATGGATATGTTTGGAATGAAGATAAACCCCAAGAAATGCTCCTTCGGGATCAGAGGTGGAAAATTTTTAGGATACATGGTAACAGAAAAGGGAATCGAGGTAAATTCGGCGAAATCCAAGGCTATCATAGAAATGAAATCCTCTTGCATAATTAAGGAAGTACAGAAGCTAACCCAAAAAATGGCTTCGCTTAGCCGATTCATTTCCCGATCGGCTGAAAGAGGATTACCCTTCTTCAAGATATTGAGGAATGTAAAGAATTTTCAGTGGAATCAAGAATGTGAAAAGGCTTCTGAAGACTTAAAGAGTGTAAATCCACTCCTATTGGTAAAATCCAGACCAGAAGACAAACTGTTTGTGTATTTGGCAGCCAGAGAGGAAGCAGTGAGCGAAGTGTTAGTAAAAGACCTAGGGGTAACATCGACCTATATATTATGTCAGTAAGACCCTACAGGGAGCAGAAAAGAATTACACACAAACGAAGAAGTTGATACTTGCCCTCGTAACAGCGGCCAGGAAGTTAAGGTCATACTTTTTGACATATCCCATAACAATACTCACCAAATACCCACTGAGGACCATCCTTAACCATCTTGAAATTTCTGGGAGAATGGTAAAATGGGCAATAGAGTTAGACGAGTACAGTTTGTCATATGCTCCTCGACCAGCCATCAAAGCACAAATACTACAGATTTCCTGGTGGAAATGAAGGAAATACAGGTTGAGAAAATACATGTATTATGGCATATTCACGTAGATGGATCATCGTTAGGAACACATGGAGGAGCAAGGGTGGTCCTTAAAAACACTGAAGATGAAGAAGTGTTGTACTTTTCCATAAAGATTAGCTACCCTTTTGTCTAACAACGAAGCTGAGTATGAAGCCATGCTGATAGGAATGAGATTGGCGCTAGAAGGAGATATCAGACGAATAATAATTCATAGTGACTCACAATTGGTGGTACATCAGATAATGGGTGGCTTTGAAATAAAAGAAGAGCGACTGAAAGCATATGTTCAAGTAGTCCAAAGTAGGAAATAGCTATTTGAAGAATTTCAGATAGTCCAGATATCCCGCTCAGAAAATCAAGAAGCTAATACTTTGTCTAAGATAGCCACTCATTCGATAGTGGGAACTCGACGCATCACACTGTTACAGGCAATCGAATCAGAAAAGCAAGAAAATGAGGAAGTTGCTAGTGCCATCATAGCACCTATCACCTCAGGATGGATGAGGGAGATTGTAACATACCTGGAAGATCCTACTCAGTTTTCAGAAGATGAAAAGGAAAAACAAAAAATGAAAAGGAAGGCAGCTCGTTATTTTTTGCATAAGGGAGTATTACTTCGAAGATGCTACTCAAGTCCCCATACCCGCTGCCTTGATGAACAAGAAGCCTTATATGTAATAAAGGAAATGCACGAAGGAACATGTGGAAATCACTCTTAGGGAGCAAGCAGGGCACATCGCATCATCCACCATGGATATTATTGGCCGACGATGGTTCAGGACTGCAAAGAATATGCCCGCAAATGCCAGGCTTGCCAAGCGCACGCATCACAAATTCACCAACCAGCGGCTCCATGGGAACCCAACCTCCTAGCCTATCCTTTTGCAATATGGGGAATAGATCTAGTGGGACCTCTGGTTCCTAACCTTAGACAGAAACGATTCCTGTTGGTAGCGGTAGATTATTTTACAAAGTGGGCAGAAGCTGAGCCGATGGCTAAGATTACCTCTGGAGCAGTCATAAATTTCCTATGGAGAAACGTAATATGTCGATTTGGAATTCCCCGATATCTGGTCAGTGACAATGGACTCCAGTTTGATAATGAACAACTCAAAAAGTGGTGTGAGCACTGGAATATCAAGCATCGATTTGCATCTGTAGGATACCCGCAGGGTAATGGACAAGTGGAAAGAACCAATCAGACTTTGTTAAAAAGTATGAAGGCCTGGCTGGATTGGCACAAAGCTCAATGGGTAGAAGAAATTCCGGGAGTATTGTGGGCCTATCGAACCACACCAAGATCCACTACAGGGTGCATCAAAAAAACGTGGCTAAATTGCAACCCAAGTGGGAAGGGCCATACAAAGTAAGTGGAATAGTTAGACCAGGCACGTACCAGTTAAGTACTCCGGAAGGTATCGTTCTTACTAGAACTTGGAACACTTTAAATTTAAGAAAGTATTTTGCATAAATCTAATGTAAATATCACAAGTGTACATGTATATAAATCGTGGTTGAATAAACATGGCATTTTATTTATATAGTGGAAATAATACACTGTGTTTTATACATCGTGTTAATGCATAATCGAAAAAGTACACAATCACTTCACATCTGCCATCTAACCCGACTTATTTATATACACACTGCATATATACACTAACACGACACGATCAAAGAAAAGCCAGTCCGACAGGGGACGCTTCCCTTCCCGGATAATACGGCGGCGTTGCTCTTGAGAAAGATCAATGGGGTCCATAACAGTCACAGTGGGAACTACGATCCGTCGGAAAGATGAAGGAGTCGTACCGCTCGTCGCTGAAGTACTAGTTTCTAGATCAGGGAGTATCAAATCCTGAGGAAAACCTAGGAGAGACCGAATATCATCCTGACATATACGATAGCCCATCCTAACCATATCCCGCATCTCTCCCCTAAGAGTCTCTCGTATTTGGGAAAGACTAGGAGTGGCCATTCGTAGCTTCAACTCGAGCAATCATAACAGCTATTTCGTGAGATTCTTCCAGGTTACTTAGTCTGAGAGCCATGGCATCTCTCTCGGAAGTTAAAGATAAAATTAAAGTATCAGAAGCTTGCAATTGGGACTGAAGGTTATTAACTCGCCCCTCTAACTCTTGGGAATGATCTCTTTCCAATGAGACGAGTTGGTTCAAATCTCAAGAGGTATCCTGGGCCACTTTCAGCAAAGACTCTAATATTCCTTGTTCAGACACGAAGCGCATACGCAAATTCTCCATTCTTTGGCGAGTATTAAAAAAATCTCTCTCCAAATCCTCAAGGTATCGAAATAAGAAGCTTACATTGTCAGTTGTATAGTCTTTCTGTTATCCGAGTGCATCAGCAATCATAAAAACCTGAAAGAAATCTATTCTTAAGAAAAGGAAAAATAAAGAAGGAAAAACATACATCATAGGGATGACTACATTACCTCGCACAAATCCCGACAAAGCCTATCACGAAGGGTGGAAGTAGAAGCGGAATTGAGAGATTCACAATCAACTTGATTCAATAAACCGCTCATAAAGTTGCGGTAAAAGCTTACGTCGGGGTTAGCTAGTAGAAAGTCGGAAGGAACATTGCTGATGTTCTCTTGAGTATGACTGGTACCCTCACCCGAGGGAGGAATCATAAGAGGAGGAGCAATTGAAGGAAAAATTTCCTCGATACGAGGGGTTGCACGGGGAGAAGGAGAACGATCCCGATCACCATCTACCACATTCACGGAAGCTGGAATTGGCAATGTTCTGAGGGATAATATTAGACCCATGAATGGGGAAGAAGTAAGGTTGTCAGTTGTAGTTATCGGAGTATCATCACGAAATAGGGCATCCACGACAGGAACATCGGATGACCATAAGAACTCTAGGCAAGATGTCATCACGTAATCATCGGGACCTAGTCGAAAGTCATTGAACTCATATCCCGAAGAGGATAGGGGACCCAAGAAGTTGGCAGAAAAAGGCCTTATGACAAATCGTTCCATCTCAGCACCTGTTAAAAGTCAAAAGCATCAATACTAAAATAATAAGCGCCTTAATAAAAAAAAAGAGAGAATTTTTTATACTTACGGAAAAGAGGATTAGAATATAGAGGCATCAGAGGAAAACCTGGTTGTTGTATTCCATTTTGTAGGCCAGCCATAGTCAAGGCAGAAGAGTTTGTTAATAAGGAGCAAATATCATAACATCCAGAAAACAATCCTGTGGAGGATATGTAAGACATCTCACGAACAGAAACATCGGGGCAAGGTAGAACATACCCCAAACCCCATCGCAGAGGTACATCCCATACTTCAGCGGACGAATTCTTCGGCTGAATAAAAAAGTATCTTTTCTTCCAATCTACTGTGAATGTGAGTCGTCTAGGGATAGAATTAAAATCCTTACATTGATCTCAGAGAATTAGATTAAAGAAAGGAAGGCCATTAGGACAAGGACGAAGGATAAAGGCAGCACCTACCCGATAAGGGGTCAGTGGAATGTTCAACAAGTGGCAGCATAATATAAAACCTATCAAGTGATGCATGGAATGGGGAGTCAATTGGCTAGGACAGACTTGCCAATTTTTGAACAGTGATTGCATAAAAGGATGAAAAAACAGGCGCAAACCACAACGAACTTGTTCAGAATAAACTGTTAAATATCCTAAAGGGGTTTCAAAGGCTCTATGATGAATACGAGGTATAATAATGTTAAAATCATCGGGGTTCAAGTTATGCTCCTGCATTAATTGAAACACATAATCCTGAGATTCTACGCTCCGACATGAACCCTCCTTACTACCTCCTACCATGGCCCTAACATTTAGAGAAGAAGTATTGAAAATTGAAGAACTATCTATTGGATCATATGGTTCCCTGCAGAGAAAAGCGAGGCGCAAAGAATCTAGTATGGAGGAATTAGTACGGGGAGTGGGGATACGATTCAGAGTAGCATCGTCTTGGTATAGTGAGGACAATCCTCCTATAATTCTCCTCTCTCGAGCAACACTCGGAGAAGACTCATTATTATTATGATGAGTTTTTTCATTGTTGTAGAAAATATGTTTGGAAGGAGGAGAAGGGAAAGGAGGCTTCATGAGTAACCTAAGTATATAAAAACAACAGATGAAAATAGCACCAGAAGCTAAAGGACAAGAGAATGCTTTTTGAGGATGAAGAAGACTGAAATTGTTGGATCGGGACTTGATACTTGTCGCACAGTGTTAATCCTTCGATGTTAGTCTAACACTGATCAGCTCTTCCAATGTTAAGCTGATGTTGGACTCTCGATGTTACCTTAACATCCGTTTAACAGCTGACAGCAGTTAACGTTAGCACAAATCTACTTGACAGAGAATATTACGCAGCGGATAAATAAAAAACACAAGTAGATGTAATTTTAAGAAGATAATATATTAATATGATCTTCCGAGCCGTAGGCGAAATACCACAAGGGTTTAACAAAAGTCGTTCTCTCAATTTTCAAGCTCCTCACTCTCAAATTAATCGAACTAAGCAAAGCACACAAGAATTGCTTCGACTATCTCTAAAAGCTCCTCACTCTTATATCTATTCTAACAACTCACAAACTTTGCTAAAGCAAGACAAAGACACTCGACTATAAAGATTTCCTCACGGGATATTTTCGCTCTTGTCTTCGTGTCTTTTTCTTGATGCCCAACATGCCTATTTATAGTGTAGTCTTTTGTTGATGGCCAAGACATGTTGTGCACGTTTTTGGTTGCTATTAGATCTCCTTGTATGGCTCTAATTTTGTTCATGGCAAGTCTCCTTCAATAGGGAAAGGTTTCCTTGTCCAACTTGAAGTCTTCAATGGAAAGGTTTCCTTCTTTGACTAGAAGTCTTCAATGGAAAGATTTCCTTCTTTAACTTGAAGTCTTCTAAGGAAAGTATCCTTCACCATCTTGTAGTCTTCAATGGAAAGAATCCTACTGCAAGTAATCTTCATTCCTTCTTGCAATTCACACGCCATGATCTTTCCATTGCACCGCACACATCTTTCCTTATTTAATTATGGAAAGTTCTTCTTTGGAAACTTCTCTTTGAATGACAACTTCTCTTTAAGGAAATAGATCCTTCCTTGAAGTCTCTTGACCTGGAGCACATACAAATACCAACTACAACTCGTGGAACTAAGTTAGTAAGTGAATAAAGGCAAAACACAATTATAGTAATAAATCCCGAATGTGCAGTTTTCTGTTTTCTGTGTTCAATGTTATCCTAACATTGTAAATACACTGTTGATCTAACATTGACAAAATACCTGCACTTTCAATCTCCCCCTTTTTGCCTTTCTTCACAAAACCAAACATGTTCACAATTCATATTATGCACAGTGCTCCAGCAACACAACATCATTAATATCTTAAGCTACTCCCCCTTAGTATGACACTATTAACCAAGTAGCTTTAAGATACTAATAAGAATACAACGAGTTAAACATCACAATTATAAGCATAACTAAGACGGCATTAGCTATATAAGAATTGCAGAACCAGTAGAATAAACATGAAGATCAAATGGCTTACTTCTCCCCCTTTTTGTGAGGAAAGCAAAATCTTGACGAATCACTTCATAAGATAAAGTTCTATAGCTCTTTCTTTAGCAGCTATTTCCATTTCTCTCTATGAGAACTTTATCATTCACTGTTTCTTAAAATCCTCCACAGCCACAGTCTTATCTCCCAACAGGAAATTAAAGTTAGCTTCAATTGTAGATATTACCTCAAGTGTTACCTCTGATGTTGAGTCAACATTGTTCTCCAGCGATGTTGTTGTAACAACTAGCTCAGACTCAGCATCATCAGACTTCTCAGAACCTTCTTCCTTATCCTCTTGATCTCAACGATTTCATCGTCACCATTCTCAGTTTCCAAATCCTTTTCCTCAGAACCACCACTTCATCTTTATTCTCTACCTCTCTATCCTCCTTCTCTTTCTCATTCTCCTTATCACCTTGCAATCACCTAGCAGCATCAACATCTCTTTTTCTTTACAAGTACCAGCGGTATAACACTGCTCCCCCTTAATGCAAGCTATCAAACTCATTGTTGGCATAACATTGACATATATCAATGTTGTCATAACATCAGACTGTATCAATGTTAACTTAACATTGAATCCAGAATGTTGTTCTAACATTGACGTTTATCGCTGTTGTCTTAACATTGAACCTGAATGTACCTGCACAAGAGTTTACAAAAACCAGCAATAAAACCACCATTATCACCCACATTAGTTTCTCAGCAACTAACATGTTCTCCCCCTCAATCAAATCAGCTTTCTCTGCAAAATGTTCCTCAATGTCACTGTCTCCTCAACTGTGTTTGAAGTACCAATAAAAACAACACCTTTTTCCTCAGTTTTAACTTGTTTTGTCTCAGCAACAATGTCCGGAACGAGTGTTGTACCTACGAAAAAGAACTACAAGAGTAGGGGTGGGGTTATATCCTTGATTCACCATACCACGGGCCACAATCAAGATCAAAGATGCATGCCAAGGATTTCAAAAACAATTGCAAGTGAAAATTCATAGTATTTCAGAGAATTATGCACAAAGAGATTAGAGATTCAGAATCACAAGTGAAAAGAAGTAATGAGCGGTTTCTTAAAATAAATCATGCATAATTACCACCTGTTGAGACAACAAGTGACACTGAGTTACTTCACACATGACCAGAGCAGTTCATAAAAAACTTATAAGTCATAATGTTAAACCTGGATGTTGAGACAACATGCTTACAGACTGATGTTGGCACAACATTGACACATGTTCTGAATCAACATTGGTTCTTGTGAATGTGGAGGTATTGAGCTTACCCTCAAGATATTTTCAATTAAAAGCATGAGCTAGATCTGAAAACACATATCTGAAACTTAAGACATATTAGCAAATTAGTACCACAGATATATCTCAGACCTGTACATGGAAAAGAGAGTTAGTTAACAGAAAATCCAACATTTTGGGTATGAAGTTAATTAAAGGAGTTAATCTACTTCCAAGTCATAACAAGAGACAACGTAGTGTGTCACCGCAGCTGAATCACCCAAAATATATGCCTTCATAACTATTTCTCCCCCTTAAGCTCAAACCGACACAGACACATCAAGGAAAGAATGAATGAATGAATGCAAGCCTAAGTGAAATGCAGAATACAGAATGCAGAATACAGAATGTTAAGTTAACATTAGTAGATGGTAACCATGGAGTATCAGCTTTATAGACTAGGAACAGATCATATCAATTCAAATCTTTATCAATTATCATGAACTCTTTTGAACAAAAACTAGTGAATGTTAAAGGATAGTTTCATCACTGAATGTGGGCAGCACAAGACCCCACACACCCCAGCAACTTAACAATCAGCTACAGATTAGGCAAGTACAAAGGAACTGAATGAAGACAGTACATTTATCATATACTTCTTCACCCCAACTCCTCATGCATACTTGTTTACCAACCTGTTTACAAGAGAAATACCAAGTGAACAATGCTACTGAATGCAAGCAGTCGAAACTTCAAAGCACCCCAGTAGTAAGGATCACTATCATGCATAACCTTGGCCATAGACAAAAACACAAAAATAAGCACAACTGAATGACAATGAAGCTCTCAACATCATGTACCCCAGCTTCTCTTCATGCTTTGTCTAACCTAACATGGATAAGTCACAACTGAATAACATCAGAGTAGTGAGCTCTGTGTACCCCAGCTTCTCCCAGATGTTAGGTTAACATTCACAGACTAACAACAGAGTTCTTACTTTACAAAACTTTTGATATGAACATGTCCACCAGAATACTTAGCTAACAATCCTGGTCAACCACACAAACCAATAATAACAAACATTCATGAAGACAAACAAGAACAAACACAGAAATCAAACAGAAAAAATCTAATGCAATCCTATACACCACAAACAGACTACGGTGTTAGCCAGTGGTGTTATGGCAACACCGGAATGCAACACTAAATCACAGAGCATTCAAGCCAAGAGTCTTCCTCAAATTGAAGAACCTCTCGCTATCTAATGATATTTTAAACAAATCAACTAAATGATTGTTGGTCTCTAAGTGATCAATGTTTATAACCTTGTCATCTACGAGTTTTCTCAAGAAATAATGCATAGAAAATGTATGCTTTGCTCTAGAATGATGCACCAGATTTCTTGATATGCTAATAGCACTAAGATTATCCCAAAACATTAACAATGTGTCACTCTTTATCCCATAATCATGCAACATGTGTTTAAGCCATATAAATCGGGTAACACAGCTGCAAGCTGCAAATTCAACAGTTGACAATGACACACGGTTATGTTTCTTGCTATAACATGAAGAAAGATCATTTCCCAAAGAAAAACAACCCCCACATGTAGATATTCTATCTCCTAAATCTCCAGCCCAGTCAGAATCAAAACCGGCAAGGTTTGTATTTGCATCATGTGTATACCAAACGCCTAAGTCTACAGTACCAGATATATAATTCAGTGTTCGCTTCACAACAATTAAGTGAAAAGCTTTAGGTTCAGCGTAATACCTGGCACAAACACAGACACAAACCGATTTCATAATAAATGGGCTAGTGACGGATAGATATAGCAAGCTTGTGTCTCCTTTTTGAATTACCAAAGTAGAAGACATTGGAGTCTTGCTCACTTTTGACTCCTCCAACCCAATCATGCTCATCCCATCCTCCTTTTGCTTCACTTTCAAACCCAAGAAGAAATCCAGTTCACCAATCACGCTCATCACTAATGTACCTGTCAAAGCCTCAACAAACTTGTCTAGAGTAGACTTGTTAGTATAAACAAAGACAATTTCATCAGCAAATGTTTGATCTAAGCAATTATCAGAATATGTGGCAGACATACAAACACTCAACATTATCATATTTCTACAATTTACCCTTTTCTTGTTGTGTGTTTTGATGTCATTAATGATTTGAACCATAACCTGAGATGTCGGATGATTACTCTGAATCCTATCAGTTGTATCCCTCCAAACATCTTGAACTTGGACCTTTTCATGTAAGTTTGACTGCTCGAATGTTATGTCAACATCAGGACGGGTCGATGTTGGCATAACATCAGCTTCTGGTTCATGTTCCAGTTCAGGTTCTGGATCTGCAGGTGATGTTGGAATAACATTGTCTGGAGTCAATGTTAGAGTAACATCAGAATCCAGTAGAGTTGGCACACCAGCCTCTAACTCACCTGCAACACTCAGCAAATCATCAATAACCACACTAACCGATTCTTGAACAATAATTAATCTTGGATCAAACATTCTAGTATTGTTCAAAGAATAGCCATCAAAGATATGTTCTTCACTTTTTGGATCATATTTGCTCACAAAATCTTTGTCATTTAAAGTATAGCAAACATATCCAAATTCATGAAAATGAGCAAGATCATGTTTCTTCTTTTTCATCAACTTATAAGGAGTCATGGGAATAGAGAATTTATGAATATTTTCATTAAACACACATAAGTCAGAGAATGACCTATCTTCAGATTCTCTATCATGATTTGACCAAATATTACCAAAAGAAGCATCATGTAAATTATCAATACTAGCATGCAATGTTCTAAAGGTATTAAGAGCTTTTGATTTTTCTTTGAAAGATTTAATCAAAGTATATCCAGAAAAATCATTCATAACCACACAATCATACTGTTTACCCCCAACTCTATTTACTTCAATAAGACCTAAGAGATCCATATGAAGTAGATGAAAACAATTAGAGGTACTTGTAACCTGTTCATCCACTTGGATTGGATTATGAGAAGCTTTGGTCACCTTACCTTTCGAGCAATCATAACAGACCATCTTACCAGAACTCATGAGATTGGGAATGCCTCTCACGGTTTCAAGTTTCAGCACTTTGCCCAGATTCTTGTTGTGCATGTGTCCAAGTTTCTTGTTCTTGGCAACTGAATAGTCCACCTTTGTTTGAAAGCAAATCACTTGATCCCTCACCAAGTGGTTGTCTTCAAACCTCTTACCTGTCAAAGCACACACATTTGCACAATCAGATACATCACAAGAATCTTTATCATACCTTACCAATAAGTCATCATCACACAATTGACGCATGCTTATATGGTTTTCACAGAATCCATCCAACAACATCTCATCCTTCAAGGGTGGGGATCCATCAGCGTTCAATACTTCTTTGCCAATGATTCTTTCTTTACTTCCATCTTCGTAGGTGAAGGTTCCAGTGGTTAGTGGTGCACACTTCTTCAAATTGGATTTGCTTTCTTTCCAATCATGTGTCTTAACCAGTGTTAAGGCAATACAATCTGTTCTCAATGTTAAGGTAACATTGGTTATCCAGTGTTGTCTTAACATCGTGTATAACCGTATCAAACCAGATTTGTATCCAGTCATATGCCTCAAACATCCACTATCAGAGTACCACTTACCTGCAAGGTTAGTATGCATAGTAGGAAAGATAACATTGAAAACAATATAAGTTTCAGGCACCCAAAGTCTAGTCTTTCTCATCCTGCTATTCTGTTCAGCAATGTTGGAACTGAATGTTAAGGTAACACTGGAATAACTAGTATCAACATTGGAATGTTCAAATTCTAGTGTTGGCTTAACACCAGCATCAACATTGCATGAATCCCTATTCCATTCAACTATTTTCTTTTCAAGAGACTTTCTGTATTTATAACAATATGGTTTAAAGTGTCCAAATTGAAAACAATATTGACAAATATAAGCCATTTTCTTAGATTCTCTAGAAAGTACCTTTACCTTTTCAAAACCAAGAATAGTGGATTCAACAGAATTAGTGGAGTGAGTAACTTGACTTTGATATCCTAAACCAGAACTACCATCATTGCCTAAACATAAAACTTCATCAAGTTTGTAAGTACCTGTTTTCCTCTTGGCAATGGTATGTTCAGCAATTTCTAGCTTAGAAGTTACCTTTTCAATTTCATCATCTTTTCTGTCCAAACTAACCTCAAGTTGAGCGATTGTAGCCTTCAAGCTTTCATTATCTTCCATAGCCTTCTCAATTCTACTCAACTTGTCCTTCTCCTTGAGCAGGTCTTGGTAGATGATCTCCAGTTCATCAAGAAACTCTTCTTGAATCAATTTACCTTCAAGGACACTATCATCTTCCAAACCTATAGAATCATGCAAATACTCAAAGTCATAATCATCATCAAACTCATCATAATCAGAAATCAAACATTCAGAGTTTTCTAAACAAATGGTTTCATCCCAATTGTCAAGAAAAATCTCCCGGACTGGTGTTGTCTTCTGGATGTTAACATAACATCGAGCTGCCTGGATGTTGGCAGAACACCAAGCCTTGACACCAGCAGGTATGTCCCCCTTTGCACACACTGTTGTTTGAGTTTCTTCAATCGTTGGCACCTGTCCATCACCATATTCTTCAAAACCTGTCTCATCATTATCATCTACACAAACCAAGTCAGATTTCCCTTTTGTTCTAAGGTTGTTACCACATTCATACGAAAAATGGCCCCAACCTTTACATTCATGACATTGAATCTTTTTGAGATGTGTATCATTATGAGGAGTAGGTTTACAAGAATATTTGGTCATCTCTTTAGAGAAATCTTTCTTTAAATCAACAAGAATATTTTTTTCACATAGACTAAGCTTATTCAACTTTTCAATCACAGTTTCATTATAAGCTTGAATTTCTTCTTCATCATCTATTTTTTCAAGATTCCTCTCAAATTCTTTCAGAGTGCAAAATAGAGTATGAAAGTCTAAGGTGTCCATATTCCTAGCTTCTTGCATAGTAATCACCTCAAATTTCTTAGAAATAGTTCTCAGAGCTTTATACGCCAGTTGCTTATTAGACAGGGAATCACCTAAGTTTTGAATTTCATTAGCAAGATCCATCAGTTTCTCAAAATAAGCAGTAATACTTTCTTCTTCCCCCATTGTTAAATTATCAAATTTGTTCAAAAACATGCGTAGCTTAGTCTTTTTAGTGTACACATCACCTTCACAATGATTTTCTAAAATATCCCAAGCATGCTTTGCAGTTGAACAATTTTTAATTAACTTAAACATGTGACTATCAACCAAACTAAATATGGTATTTAGGGCTTTTTCATTGAAGAAAGCGTTACT
The DNA here is from genome assembly GCA_948329865.1 of Linaria vulgaris. Classification (NCBI taxonomy): domain Eukaryota; kingdom Viridiplantae; phylum Streptophyta; class Magnoliopsida; order Lamiales; family Plantaginaceae; genus Linaria; species Linaria vulgaris. Next base: position 86,036,891 of record OX415253.1, read on the forward strand.
TAGCTCAGTTTGAGTCCACTCTGATTTTGGCTTAGGAACAACGTCATGATCTCCATCTGGATCTACAGTGCCCTGAAAGTAATCAAAGTTAGATTCATCAATAATAGACAGGGAATCAGAATTAATATAAGAATTATATATGTTCCAAATTCTAAAGAAGAACTCATTTTCTGGTGTTGGATCCTGGATGTTAGAGTAACATTGAGATCCGTGGCAGTTCTGGCAGTCTTCTTTTGTCCAGTAAGTATGAGCGAGTAGCGCAATTGTATGAATCTCATCTGATTGTCCTTCGGCCAGAGTACGTGATCCATAATTGAAATCCTCACCATCGTTATTTTGAGAATTTGAGGCTAACAATGAAGGATCTTCATCTGGAGCACACATAGGGACTGCATACCCTTCGATCACTGTCTTCCAAGCTCGCCAACCGAATGATTTAATGAGTGCACGAATTCTAACCTTCCAATAAGAATAGTTGGATCCATCCAAGACAAGCAATTTGTTGTTGTTCGGATTGCGGTGGTCCATCCTTTAATATCAAATCCAAACACCAGTGAAGTCGGTGCTTGGCTCTGATACCAATTGAAATTGTTGGATCGGGGCTTGATACTTGTCGCACAGTGTTAACCCTTCGATGTTAGTCTAACACTGATCAGCTCTTCCAATGTTAAGCTGATGTTGGACTCTCGATGTTACCTTAACATCCGTTTAACAGCTGACAGCAGTTAACGTTTGCACAAATCTACTTGATAGAGAATATTACGCAGCGGATAAATAAAAAACACAAGTAGATGTAATTTTAAAAAGATAATATATTAATATGATCTTCCGAGCCGTAGGCGAAATACCACAAGGGTTTAACAAAAGTCGTTCTCTCAATTTTCAAGCTCCTCACTCTCAAATTAATCGAACTAAGCAAAACACACAAGAATTGCTTCGACTATCTCTAAAAGCTCCTCACTCTTATATCTATTCTAACAACTCACAAACTTTGCTAAAGCAAGACAAAGACACTCGACTATAAAGATTTCCTCACGGGATATTTTCGCTCTTGTCTTCGTGTCTTTTTCTTGATGCCCAACATGCCTATTTATAGTGTAGTCTTTTGTTGATGGCCAAGACATGTTGTGCACGTTTTTGGTTGCTATTAGATCTCCTTGTATGGCTCTAATTTCGTTCATGGCAAGTCTCCTTCAATAGGGAAAGGTTTCCTTGTCCAACTTGAAGTCTTCAATGGAAAGGTTTCCTTCTTTGACTAGAAGTCTTCAATGGAAAGATTTCCTTCTTTAACTTGAAGTCTTCTAAGGAAAGTATCCTTCACCATCTTGTAGTCTTCAATGGAAAGAATCCTACTGCAAGTAATCTTCATTCCTTCTTGCAATTCACACGCCATGATCTTTCCATTGCACCGCACACATCTTTCCTTATTTAATTATGGAAAGTTCTTCTTTGGAAACTTCTCTTTGAATGGCAACTTCTCTTTAAGGAAATAGATCCTTCCTTGAAGTCTCTTGACCTGGAGCACATACAAATACCAACTACAACTCGTGGAACTAAGTTAGTAAGTGAATAAAGGCAAAACACAATTATAGTAATAAATCCCGAATGTGCAGTTTTCTGTTTTCTGTGTTCAATGTTATCCTAACATTGTAAATACACTGTTGATCTAACATTGACAAAATACCTGCACTTTCAAAGACAATGATGGGAGAATCTATTTATAGGACCATCAATCATCATCAAGTGGCAAACGTGTCCAAATGGAATCAACACTTGTACTAAATAGAGATTCATGCAAGTGCTAAGGTGGACACGTAAGGGAGAATGTTCCAATAGTGGGAAACATTCTCAGGATATAAACAGGAGCAAGTAATTAAGAATCTTGTCAGATAAATCAAATGTACAGAGTTCTTATAAAAGTCAGATGTAATAAAAAAAAACGTCATTCATTAAGAAAAAAACAAAAAAAGTAGAGTGTTCAACGGAAAAACATGCTTACAATAATAAAAAAAAGATGACAAAAACATTAAAGTAATCTTGGAGATAGGGGCTGCATCAAACGTCAGAAGGCTTGTGAATATCCTTTGCGTAAGAGGGAGCCGGTTGCTGAGATGATGGAAACGACAAACCAATGGAAGGAGCAGGAGAAGGAGAACGAGCGAGTACTCATTAGTAAGAAGCATAAGCCTCACTCAACGAAGGAGGATTTTGTATTTAAGTTTGAGGAGTAAGCAACCTCCAGTTTTCCTCGTGAGTGAACAACTTGTCTTCCCGACACTGGTTTATGCACTCGAAGAAGCCCAACAAAAAGTTTCCCAGTAGATAGCCTTGTTGACGAGAATGAAATTCCCTCTTGCAAAAGGAATAAGTCTCCTCTTTTGTCAGTTGTACAGTATTAGCTAGCTTCGCATCCAAATCTTCGGGGAAAATATAGCTCGAAGGAGGAATAGGAGGTTTTTTCAATTCCTCTTTAAGCATCCCTACCCTCTCGTGGAGTCGAGTGATCTCATCCTTCAGCTCCTTCTCCTTGGTGTCCCATAGCTTTTTCTCTTCGTTCAGTACGAATAATTCATCATCTAATGCATCCCGCTCCGAGGTAAGGGTCATGAGAGTTGCAGTCATTTTCCCTAGCTTGTCTTCCAGCGTCTTCTCTCTAACCAGACTTTTTGCAAAGCTAGCACGAAGAGTATTGATTTCATTTTCAGCAGCTTCCAGGGCTTGATTCTTTTTCTTTAATTCCTCCATGGAAAACTGTCTGATGGCTTGAGCAGCATCAACTTCTCGCCAAATAGAAGGGATAATCTTCGGGACCTGAAAGGAAAAAGCAACAAGTTAGTATACGCTAACAACTCACGTCAAAAGGAGAATTAGAATATACTCACCAGCGAGACCATCCACTCGGAGAAAAATCTGGCCACGTTCTCTTCGTGACGAGTGGCTTCGGAAGAGGCATTGAGATATTGCGTGACTACATCAAAGGCCTTTTCCAATTCAAGATGGCTGGGTCTTACACTTGATTCCGCCTTCTCCCCTGTAGTATGAAGGAAGTAAGGGGAACCAGTGGGGGTAAAACGGCTAGAGAAGGCCATCCCCTCAGGTTGAGAAGAGAAAGTTGCAGCCCTCGGAAAAGAATTTGCTAGCATCATCGATGGCCCTCCTGAAGGAAGGTTCCACACGTCTTTCTTCACCAGCGAGGGAAGCAGCTCATTTAGAAGTCCCAAATCCACAGAGCGATGGAGAATATGGGCAAAGGGATCAGAAGCAGCGTCCTCGGAAGGAAATTCTTCACCTTGCAAAAGGTCATCAAGAGATAGCAATTGATGACCTAAAGAGCGCTTCGGAGCACTCGGAGGAAGCGTACCTGTTAAAAGAGGATGAAATATTGAGTAATCAAAGAAGTATAAAGCACAAAAAAGGTAAGACGAAAAACTAACCTGATGGGAAAGCATCATCGTCACTGACCAAGATAGCTTTGCCCTTCTCTGCTGAAAAAATGGGTAATATTAATAATGGGAATTACATATATCAACAAAAAAAGGAAAATGAATCATATAAATACCTATAGAGGAAGGAATATCAACTGAAGATGGCCTAGGAGAGTAGGCATCGACTCCAGAAGGCAAAACAGGTGGGGAGGTCATACCCGCTTGATCCGATCCTGAAGATATCAGAATCACTGGGGCGGAAAGCTGCTCATAAGCATCGTGAGGAACTTGTGGTTGCTCTAAAATAATTGCATTGGGCAGTGGGACACCGGGGGTATGGGAAGGATCAGCTCCGATGGGCAGGATCGGTTATTCCCTTATCCGAAGGTTTAAGAGAATCCATTCCTTGCAAGTCGGCTCGATGCCTGTGAAGCATCATCTATCAGCTTACCCACACCACTCGAAGATTTAGCCTTAACCCGAGAAGTAGTAGAGCGGGCAGTCAATGGCTTATCTGATATGGACTCCTTCAAATTTGACACTACAAATAAAACAAGCAAAATGGAGTAAAATAAAGTATACGGAAGGAATAAAAGGGATGCAAATGTAATAACAAACGGGTTTATCGAAAGTGGATCGCGCATCTTCTAGAAGACGAATAAAAGATCTGCCCTCAAATTCAATATCAACAGGCGAAATCTTGAGTAACTCAGCTGTCTCGTATAAAGTAGGGTAATGTTTGGAATTTAATAGCTCGGTGGCATCGAACATCAAGTCGAAAGATAAAGAGGGATCCATCTTATAGGAAGGAGCTTCGGGATAACACCAAGTGCAGGAAAAGTCCTATTTACCCTCTTCAGGCTTAATGAAAACAAACTTATCTTTCCAACTACTATAAGAAAGATTTGTGCCTACTACTACCCGCTTAAGCTGGACCCGATGGGCAAAGAAATAAAAGGGGTGGCCCGCAGAAGACACACTTACGGTAAAAATAGAGAAAAACCTACTAACCGTACATTCAAGCCCCTTCGAAAGACACCAGAATACGAAGGTGGACAGTATAATGAAGCTGTTTGGAGTTAGCTGACTCGGGCAGATCCCGCAAGCCTTAAAAACTTCGCAGTAAAACGGAGGAAAGAAGGAACGAAGGCCGGCACGTACCTGAACATGGTACAAAGTAAGATGGCCCTCGGGAGGGGTATCACCCCTCTCATCATCGGAGGGAATACGATACACTATGTTTCGGGAAGAAACCTGGAATTCCCGGAAAAGTGCGGATATCTCTTCTTCAGTTGTTGTACTCACTACGTCACTCACTTTTTGGTAACAGCGGGGTTCTGGTACCGGAATGTTGGCGGTAGACTTCTTGTGCCGTTTGGAAACGCGTGGCGATTCATCTCCCTGAGGAACCCTAGCTTTCCCCTTCTTCTTGCGACGATAGGTTTCCACGCCGGTAGGGTTTTTCGGCAGTATCGCCGTCATAACAGCGGTGGAAGTCTCCTCAATAGCCGCCGCTTCATCTGCGATGGTGGTAACAGGCAAAACAATGGCAGTAGGGATTTCGGAAGCCATGGAAAGCAAGAGTAAAAGAAAGGTTTGAGGCGGTAATCTAGTTGGGAGAGAGAAAGCTTGGAAAAGAAGAGAAGAAGTGGCGGAGAATCAGTGAGAGAAGAGAAAACAGAAGAAAGCTTATAAAGAACGCGTTGAGTAGTGGGAAATTAATGCCCACCCACGTCATATGGCACGTTCCCCGAAAAGTAAGGAGTCGTTATACCTTCTGGACTTCTCTTTTAAATGCTGGAATAAATGCGGTCAAAACATAAATGTCCGATGGTTATCCGAAATATATACATAAAAGTTCCTCCTGATGATTATAAATGAATACACCAGGAACTGAGGGGACTGGTGTTAATCCCTTGTGATACTAGCAACCATCAGATATGACTATTATGGGGGATCGGATTGCATGAATGATAAATGCACATAGGATCAAACCACTCACAAAGCATCTGATACAATAGGCAATACCAGTCTTGGATGACTATACGATGCCTAAAATAATCGCCCATGCTTTAGCACGTGAACAATCTAATGGCAATGTGTTCACAAAAGTGACGTAAGGTTCAAACACAATTTCTCCGATAGGAGTACAAAGCTATCTACCCGATGGCATGAAAGATTCCTTCGATCCCTGAAAAAGATATATCAACATCGGCATCGTGGAGGCCAAGATATATCAGTATCGTGGAGACTAGGTGTCATCATTAAGGATATATTAGCATCGTAGAAACCACGTGTCATCAGCAAAGATATATCAGCATCGTAGAAACCAGGCGTCATCAGCAAAGATATATCAGCATCGTAGAAATCAGGTGTCATCAGCAAGGCTATATCAGCATCATGAAAACCAGGTTTCATTACCAGAACTGATGTATCAACGTCAAAAAAGTTAGGTGTCATTACAGCAAAAGCTTTGCCAGTTCATAAACATAACAAGTGTCCTCCAGCTCGACACCCAAATCATATCTCAAATCTATTGACAATCTATAAATACCCCTATGTTGCCAAAGAGGGGGGACAACTAGGAGAAAAGAGAAATTTGATAGTATCGTGATTCCTTATTGACTATTTGGGCAAGACATTTCTTAATATTAAACAAATTTTACTCTTATGAGTTAACACTTATTTTACTGTAATCATGGTTTTAAATATATGGATTTTGTCGAAATGGAACATCTAAATGTGCCCTTAATGAGAAATGTTGTTGTTCTTAATTACTGTAAAAAGTGAAACATTACTACGAGTTCTAAAACTGTTATTCTAATATAAGAAAACGTTTTGTTTTTTGCTACTCCTACTAGTCCTTAGCCTTACTCTATAAACAAGACAAAGTAAGACGACCTATATTTTCTCCTCATCTTATTACCGATTAAAACTTTTATTATATTTAATTTATTAGGCGGCCTATGCAATCACATGTTTGATTACGTGTACACAGTACAAAGACATATATTAACACTTTCACATGTCTAGTCCAAAGTTCAACCATCTAAAGCTGTTCGATGCTTCTCTTTCTCTACCATGTCAGAATACTTTAAAATTAGATTTCTGTGATGAAATCTTCTTTTTCCTTCTCTTCTTTGCAAATATTAAAATTGCTAAGTTGGTATTTTTTTTTCTTATATATTAGCTTCACTATTCACTTTTATATGAACAATTCTAAAGTGGGTATTTTTTAAAAATGTCAACTTTGCAAAAATCCCATGATGTTGTTGATTTGGAAGCAGCTAACTGTAATGATGTTGTTGAAAAGAAAGAAGAAGAAGAAGTTAGTAGAAAATCTAATGTATCAGAGTGTTCAGTTGAGATCCACAAGTCAACTAATGTTGTTTCAGAATCATCATCAGTTGAGGTTGTGGATCTTGAATCTGGGGAAAAGAATCTCCACGTGGCAAAAGCTGAGAGGGATTGTAGGATTTGTCATTTGAGCATGGATTCAGCCAATCAAGAATCTGGGATCCCTATTGAACTTGGCTGTTCTTGTAAGGATGATTTGGCTGCTGCACACAAACAATGTGCTGAAGCTTGGTTCAAAATTAAGGGCAACAAGTAAGTTTCTATTTTCAACTTAGTCAAAAAGATTCTATATTTATTTATTTATATATATTTGTGACAATTTTATGTTACTCTGTTTAAATATGCTGAAGATTAAGTTGAAATATTAGTGCTTGGAGTGGCTTGTTTCTTGTGTCGGTGAAGAGTTTGTATTTCTGTGGTTTTCTTTTTTTAAATAGTTAAATTTTTGTAGGATTTTATGAGCTCAGAGTTAAATCATTGAGTTCTACGGCCAAAGCTAGTAATGTAGGACAGGGTGTTGGGTGGATCATAATGGATATTTGTTTTGGGTAAACAGTTGTGGATCCTTTAAAGTAAAAAGAGAGTATTAGCTATTTTGATGTTAGTGTTAGAAAAAAAAAAGGGTACTATTATGATGTGTCATAAATAGAAAAAGGGGTTTATGCATAATAAAAGCAGGAATTCTACCAATATGTAATTAAAAGAATCTATAAAATAGAGGGAAAAAGACGAAAGCACTAGGAAAATTAATTGCTTTAGCAGCCGACTATTGTTGAGAATTTGACCTTTTCATTTGGTGTTTGTTGGATGAAAATTCTAATTCAACTTGATGTCATTAGTGGTAATCAGTTCTTATGGCAATATTAGCCGTTGTTTTTGGAGTTTTTATCTGACGTCATGGATCTTATATATATATACTTATCATTTCTGTTAATTGGAGGAGTCAAAATAATACAAAGTAATCATTGTTTCTCTTTATTCATGTTCTCATTTCATTTTCTAGTAGTATGTTATCTTCCAAAAATTGGTGACTTGGATAGATATCTTTTTCATTATCCAATTGCCGATAAAATTGTTGACTCGATCTCATCTGCAAATGGGAGAGTTCGAACTGACCTAGTTGTCATATGTAGTAGTTATTGGCAGTATGCCAAGTATGTTGCTAGTGTTAAAGGTTCATGAATCATTAGTCAAAAGATGCTGCCCATAAAATGTGACACATATATTTATAACAAGTTTCGGTTTTGAAGAAATATTGTTGCGGTTTACTAATGCTTCACTTCCTTATATGATGTCAGAGAATTCATATTTATCTTCTGCAACTATGTGCTAGTGTATAGGCCACTGGGAACTAAAGAACAAACTGTATTTTAGTTTCTTGTTTGAGTTGGAGAGGCTTATGAGTTATGAAAGTTTGAAGGCCTTGAACCAGCTTCTAACATGAAAATCTATTTTGGACTAGTTGGCTAGTACCTCAACAATTTTGACAAGGCTACTATTTAAGCCTGATCATTCTGATTTCCAAAACCCTTGGCAGCTAATGGAATTAGTTTATTGCTCGCGTAGTTCCTCTGTTAAGAGTATACTCTGTAGCAGGATTAGGTGATTTGGGATCCAGAAAAACGCATTGGATACTAAATGTGGATAAGCCTTTTTTTTTTTTTTTTTTTTTTAAGTTTTGAGGCTTCTATATTTTTGGCTGCGGTGATTATGAGATGACGTTCTAGGATTGGTTGTTAGTTAGAAAGTTTTGTAGCTTTGAATTGTTAGAATTAATCGGCATCGTTTTGCTTTTGTTGATGAGGTTCTTAAATTGCTTCCAATGTTTCGGTTTCTTTTCATGATTGTAGTGACTGTGTCACTCACAAATATTCTTTCTAGCAAGTTTTGTTCACTAACTTGACCTTATATTAGCAGAATCTGTTAATATCAACCTTTTTAACTTGCATAAACAGGGAATTGAAAAGAAAATGTTGGCCAATGGACCATAAATAAAAAAAGTGCAGCACAAGAATCTACTGATCCTTCTCAGTTAACAGAAGTAGAAAATATTCAGAAATTCTGTTAGTATAGCTTTGCAATCGAATTTTTTTTTTCCTAGGTTGATCCTAGTGATATAAATTGAAGTCCCTTATTCATCTCCTTAAAAGGTCTGTGGAGAGAGAACTTTTCTTTATATGCAATAGCCCAGTCTCTTTCCCAAGCGACTGAGGACGCTTTTTAACACTTGGAAATATACGTGAAGGATAATACTATGCTTAACTGTTAATCACACGCTAGTTAGGCAAAATATACTGTTGGATTCAAGATCATAGTAATTTACAGTTGAATTATGACTAGCTGAACTATCTTCATATTGTTTTAGTGCTAATTGTTGGATATTATGTCATAGTTTTGCTTACTTAAAAATGCTCTTATGCAGTCTTAACGTTTTAGTTTTTATGAATCTTTCAGGACGTGCGAGATTTGTGGATCCATAGCAACAAATGTTTCTGGTGTACCCGAGAATGAGTTAACAGAGCAGTGGAACGAAGCAAATGATGCTGCTCCGGCCCCCATGGCATCAGCCCCGGTTTCTAGGAACTTCTGGCACGGTCATCGGTTTCTCAACCTTTTATTAGCTTGTATGGTGTTTGCATTTGTCATATCCTGGCTTTTTCACTTCAATGTTCCATCGTGATCCTTCTCAAATGTGAAGTACTCTAGTAGTAGTTCCTTCACTCCTTTAAGTTGGTGAAGTGTATTATTTATCTGCTGCCCAGGCTGTGTATATTAATGATTGAGTTTCACCAAAAAAATAGTATTGTATTAGTATTTTAAGTAATTGGGTTGTGTTGCAACTTGTGCATTAGTATTTATTACTGTTTTACGATTTCACCTTCAGTTGAATTTAGGAACTTTTGCAACTTATATAATGTTTTAACAAAATTATCGAACTTACTACATTACTTGCAGCTTATAATGATGGATGTGAACAATAAGCGAAAAACTCATGTTTGGTTCTCTAACTTGTCATCGTTTCATTTTTGTCTATAAGTTGCAATTTCACGATTTTGGACTTGTAACTTGTTTTCTTTTCAATTTCAATATTTTGGTGGCGAAAAATGCATATGTAGCACACATGACCCCTAAATTTAATTTTTTTATCAATTTTTTTACCATTACCAATTTACTTTGACCTACACGTGCGAAATTGCGCATGTGAGCGAATTTCAAAGAAAAGGCCCTTTGTATTTCTTTCCTTTTCTCTTCACGCTTTTCTTTCTTCATTTAGGCGTGCTTTTCTTTTCATTTTCTTTAATTTTTCTATCTATCTTCTACATAACAACTCTCAAATCAAGATCCGATGTTTCCCATGTTCATTCAACTATGTCTTAATATTGGGTCCGAGGTATTTATAGTCCTCGGAATGAGACTATTTTTTGGATTTCACAGGTGTGTCGAAAATTTGGTCTCCCGAAACATATTTTAGAGACATTTATACATGATTCTCTCAAAATAATACTTTCAAGATAACTTTCGCTTAGCGTTTCTTGGGCCGAGCGAACCCAAGTTCGTTTTCTTTGGACTAACCAAATAAACTCATGCATAACATCCACATGCACAATCCAGGTTAAAGTTTCAAAGAATTCCGACGGCGGAGAAGTGAGAAGGATGTTGTGAAAACTCAACTATTACCAAGAACAAGTTTACAGAGAGTTTGAGAGAGATGGGCAACTAGGATTTCCCTCTCTCTGCATTGTGTGAGACCAAAGTGAAGAGTGAAGTTTAGACTAATTGCATTAGCCTATTTATATAGGGCGACTAATCAAATAACGGAAAGACTAAGGACTGAAAGAAATAATAACAAAAACGTTTAAAAAGAGAAGAACGACTATATATCATCTAATAGATGTTGAGATCAGTTTCTCTAGCTTAAACACTTAAGTAAATTAATCTAACTTTCTGATGAAGTTCAACACAGTATTATATTATCATATGAGAATGTTATTTGGTGAGTTATACTACATGAATTTAAAGAGTTAGGTTATGAACTTTGTAAAGCTTTTATTGACATGAACAAGTTTATGCTTTCTTTTTTCTTTTTTCTTTTTTTTTTTGCAAAACATGATCTTACTTGAAAACATTGATTCAAAATATTACAATATAACCTTACAGCGAATCAAAAGTTCTAAACGCTAATTCACCCCAAATTTTTTGAATGTCTCTATATTTATTCTATCAAAATGAAACAAATGCATATTTTTCATATCCAATGGACATTTGTCAAAAAAAAGCTTCAGTGTATCCAATGTAAAGCATATTACCGTAATTCGAAATACAGGATTCAGTTTCCGGTTGACGTTTTAGCCTTTAGGCCTTTTGAGTTTTGACCAGAACCTCCACATATTTCCATTAATTGGGCTTTTTGACGGAGACTTTAACATATTTCTAAATTGACCCAAACGTCGTCAAAAGACTTTCAAATGTCTACAAAAAGGCATCACTTCTCAGTTATCAGCATGTCAAATTGTACTCATTCTTCATTCGAGAAAATCATAATAATTTTATATTCACAGCAGTGTTTCTTTTCGGATTGAATATTACTAAAGAAAAGCAACACAACTGTCATTACAAGGATCGTAGGTATTATCGCAAACAAGCCAACATTATGAGAATAATCGAAATGAGGTTCAAGTACCTAACTATAGACAAGTTATTAAAAATTACCTGACCATCGTGCGCATAGATATCCAAGCAACTTTAAGGAACAAGAAAATATTTCCTTTCATCTCTTACATTCGTTTATAAATCATGACAGGTAATAATAAGGAGTTTATCTATATAATACTTAAATGTGAAAAGAAATCCTACAGCTTGCATAGGACCTACAAGAGCGATAGCCTAGGATTCTGGTATCGTACCAAATTACAAATATTATTCTCTTACTTTTGCTGTTTAATGAATTATTGCTAGAATCATAGCTAATAGTTTGGTCTCAGAACTCATCATTTATGAGCATCAACGTTTTGCCAGATCAAAGAGTCTTTATCTTTGATTATGTTGTTTTTAAATTCATATGTTTTTAACTTGAGATTCTTAGAAGTTAAACTATTCGATCTGTATTTGGAGTAGAGAGTAGCTCAGATTTATTAATATGTTTTTTTGATTTATTTGAGTATGAACATGTTTAGATGTGACTTATTCTATGTTGCATGAAAAGGTGGTAATCCTCGGAGATAAGCTCCTCGAATTAAAACTATGAAATTACCTTCTTACAAAGTAGCACTTAACGAAATGAAGTCGGAGCTGACATAGAACTCCTCGAAATTTTTATCCTATTTCAAGATCAGCACAAAGTGAAGTTGGGGTTGATACAAAATTCCTCGAAGTCCTTATCCAATTTCAAGGTCAACACGAAGCGAAGACGAAGCTGACGCAGAACTCCTCAGAATTCTTATCATATTTTAAGACTAGTATGAAGCAAAGATGAAGCCGAAGTAGAACTCCTCAGAATTCTTATATTCCCATCAAGAGACACGACACTTGTCATACTCATGTTTGATCAGATACACATCGCCATTCGAGGAAACCTAGTTGTGAACGCGGTCAATAATATATATATAGCCCCCCCCACCCCCACCCCCCAAAATTATCCTTGAGGAGATAGATTCGGACCCCCTAGAAAAATATAACAACGATGAGCCTTTATTTTTTTCATTCTATTTTCTTTACGTCCTTGAATCGGGGAATTAAAGGCCGACCCACCCAAATGTTATTATGTTTAAATCCACATATCATCAAAAGGATTAGTTCTCGTTAGACTCACGATACCAAGCGGTTCTGCCATAGTTGCAGAGGTTAAATGGCTGCCCATGTTTGAATTGATTTTATGCACTGTAACTTGCTAACACGAATCATGTAAAGTACTTAAATCATACAAATACATGTCTCTACACGTACACATAGATAACACTATCGAATGGTAAATTGGATTGCATACTTAATATCTCTTCTAAAACAATTGTAGTCGGATTATGCGAGCCAACTATCTAGGTAATTAGACAATTAAGGATCCAAGGTGCGACTTACACCGGCGTTAGAGTACTTAGTAAGTTAAACAAACATAGTTGGTTTGTCTATGAACTACTACGTCAATTTGTAGTGGAAAGACTTTTGAACACATTTATAATCATCTGTTTTACAACCAAAATAATTAATCCACTTCAATTCTGGGCATATATAGTTTTGCATTTAATGTAATAGTTAATCAATCTCCATTAATCACATCTTGCATATTTGGTAAATTTCATATATTAAACATACACTCCATGTAGGATTCGATACTTTAGATATAAACTATGAATCATTTTGATATTACTTGATCTTGCACTTGCGAACACGCCGTACGACGTGCATCATCGAGTTTTGAGCGTGTCTAATAAGACTCAGTTGGTGACTTCAACCTGGCTCTCAAGTATCCTACTGAGATAAAACAATGTCGCACCTTTCGAGTGTCTCACTATTGGTCCTACTTGTTGCTTGTGAATTGTAAGATTTCGCTGATCAATAATTGTGGGACTCTAAATTTGTGTAAAATGTTTTTCCACATAACTTTGATGACGCATAATGTGGGGTAATTTCGTCTGCTGACTTGTCACTCTGCGTCAGACTAACCCGAGTTCCTGATTGCTCCCAAGCTAGTTTTGAATTCGAAAACCTGCACTGAAAACACGACACGTGAACTAGGCGGGGGCTGACTCCGTGAAGGCTTGGGCTCTGATGAAATGAGCAAACAATGTCAATTATAGGCCTCGAAATGTCGAAATATGCTGAAATATAGCAAAAACGGGCCAAAATGCTATACATGGGCTAAATAACTCGAATTCGGCTTCAACTTGAATCACTTGGTTCAACTCGAGTCACTCGTTTCAACTCGAATCAGTTGAACTCGAATCACTTGATTCAACACGAATCAGTTGAACTTGAATCGCTTGCTTCAACTCGAATCAGTTGAACTCGAATAACTTAAGATTATTTAGGAAAAATGTATCTCGATAATGGTGATTAGCCGAGTATTTACAGGCTTAATCCTTAATTATCAGAGTGGGCCACGCTGGGGCCCGATCTTTGCGGGCTAATTAGTTGCCCCAACTAGAATGACTCTCTTCAACTCGAATGGCTTTCTTCAACTCGAATTGCTTTCTTCAACTCTAATAATTTGTTTCAACTCGAATAGCTTTCTTCAACTCGAATGTCTTGTTTCAACTCCAATGGCTTTCTTTCAACTCGACTGGCCTGTTTCAACTCGAATGGGTTGTCTTCAACTCGAATAGCTTTCTTTAACTCGAATGACATATTTCAACTCTAACTGCTCTTCAACTCGAATGGCTTTTTCACTCCTTATTTCGCTAATGAGTCGAATTGGACCCATTGGTGGGATTATGGCCCAATCGGCTTGTTTGCTGAAATTTTGAAAAAATTATAGCTATCGAGATGTCACATGTCGCGCATGTATTGATCTTGTCTAATTTAGTATAGCAACGCCAGTGGTGGTAATCTTTGCCCGGGCATTGCCATTTGCCACAACCTATTAAATGAGGTAATCTACCGCCATGAAGAGCGCATATATGTAATTTTAATGTACCACATGAAGTTCTTTTGTAACTTGTTGTTAGTAAGATACTTTTAATTTGTTTTGGAGAATCTTAAATAAATAATACACTTTTAATTAATTACTTTTTACTATTATTAATGCAATGCGTAAGAAATTATCTTTTGCTGTCATACTATCTTATTCAGGGATCTCATTCATCTAGTATACGTACATGCGCAATGTTTTTATATATAGATGATTTTATAAAAAATAAAGTATATCAAAATGAACTACACGTAATTATATATTTTATAAACCAAAGTTGGCATACATTTCCGCGACCACGTACTTTTACTTGTTTTAGCTTGCTTAATTATTTGAAAGGTTTCCGATAGCAAGATCGAGCATGTTTAAACCAGCTTAGTCAATTATAAAAGGACATATTATTACTTGAGCCCTGTAAGTTTGCCTTTTTAAAAAAAATACCCAACAAGTTTCGAGTTTTTAGAAATGCGCTGTAACTATGCCTTTTGCTGATTTTTTTGCCCCCTGTCCAATGCGAATGAAAATGTTTTTATTTTTGCCCTATATGTTTCGTTTTTTAAATAAATCTGCCCAGTAAGTAGGACAATCTATATATTTTATACCATTTAAGTTAGACCTAATTTTAAAATATGCCCAATTTGAAAGACAATAAATATTTTTGCAAGACAATCCTAAATATTTTGCCCATTTGGAGTTTTGGACACAGGGCAAAAAAATCAGCAAATGACATAGTTACACGGCATTTCTAAAAACTCAGAACTTATTAGACATTATTTCAAAAGGACAAACTTACAGGGCACAAATAATAATTTGTCCATTATAAAACTACATATTGTATTTAAAGCTTGTAGTCTTCGTTCTCTTTGGATCGGTTAAGGATAAACGAATATCACTAATTCAATGAATAATAAAAGAAATATTCTTTCGACTTGGTGCAAACGTGCATGACGTGATTAGTGACTATTTTAAACCACCAAATTTGTCAAATTGCATACGTGTCGATTAATGAACAAAGCACCCATGATTATGTTAACAACATCTTCTACTTAGTTAGGACTTAGGAGCATCCGAGGGCATGGATACAAAATCAGTAAATGAGATACAAATGACATGGATCAAGTATTCAAGTGTTATTAATATTGTCTCATTTAACCATCGGTCATCGTCCATGTTTGTCCTAAGTTTGAGATGTCGGCCGCATGTGAAGGCTCCAGCCGACAAATTCGATGTTGATCATTTTATTAAAAATCCTAATTCAAGTCTTCTTCATCATATGCATCCAGATGAATGTTTCAAATTAGCTTTGTTTTGAAGATTCAATTGCGGAATTGTCCCAAATAAACTTTTTATGGGTCTTTTTCTTGTTTTGGCAAAACAACCTTGTTCGATAAAAAACTATTTCGTGGAATGATGACACGATTATGTGGTGCAAGAGTTCGATTATTCTACTATTACAAGGTAGAGATGACACTATGTAATTCTTATTTTAAATAGTTTTTGAAATTATTTTTGAAATTGTAGGATCGAATAGTGGTACCAAACTGTAACATTGACGTTAAGATCAATGTTGATACAACACTCACATTCAACATTGTTGTTCTAACCCTATTGACAACATATGTATGCAAAGGAAATTAAGAGCAGAATGAGTTTTAAACTTTAAGTTGATTATATAATCTGTCAAACCTCAGGGCAACATATTCACTATAAAAAATAATAAAAATTTCAAAATCTTTTCTCAACTATTCTACAAACAATCGAGATGATCGACTAAGTGGTAAAGAAAATTCCACTTCTTTCGATCTGGTTTCTTAACTCTAATCCAAAATAGACTTAATTAGCTAATCAAAACTCAAAAAAACAAGACTCGAACCAGTCGACATTAATGATGTTCTCTCTAGATACTTTCGAGCGAGTTCCGTGTTTTGATCTTGATGCGCAACTGTCTAGATATAATGTGTTGTGTTGAATCTTCAAGACTCTGCGCACAATAATGGTTTGATTATGTTTTTCTTGTTGAATCTTTATTTCCTTTTGGATATGTTGTAATCTTTATTCAATCCACACGTCTGGATTCCTCCCAATTGTCGCAACACTCACAACTTCTCCACTTATGGAAAGTTTGATTTTTTTTCTTTGAAGGAAATAGACCCATCCTTGAAGTCTTGTATACCTAGAGCATAAGCAAATACCAACTAAAATCATGGGATTCAGTTACTAGGTGAATAAATACAAAACTTTAAATATGGAATAAAATATGTAGTTCATCAATACAGTGTTGCACCTGGTGTTAACTCACTACTGAATAACTCAGTGTTGTTTCAACACTTCGCCAAACACTTGAACTTACAGTTTTGATCTGAATCGGTAGTCGTGCACCACTTTATCAATACAATGGTTGTATACATACCGTTAATACATAAATAGTTCAGGTACTAAAAAGACAGAAAAGCCCATGTGTTTCTAGAAGAATCCTGAAGTCTCGTGCCTCGGCAAAAAAGACATAGTGCCTTGTTATAAAATTCTCTACAACCTTCTTGATATAGGCACTATATCGCCTCGTAGAGAATAAAACGTGCCTCGTAAGACAAAAGGCATAGATATACTGACATAGATTGGAGCCATAAAAGCCCAAAAAGAAGAATCACGCGTATATTTACTATTTGACAGCCAAAGTTGGTCTGACCACATTTACACCTCGAGCGATATAATTTAATGTATTAATTGTCAACAGATTCATCCCACTTGATGCAACATTAAAGGACGACCATACCACCACATTAAAGGAGGCCAAGTTGTTACGATCATAACTGCCCAAAAATCCTTGGAGAACTTCTCATTTGTAACACATTTAAAATTCTAGCTTAACACTATACTTGTAATTTCTAAGGAGCATTATAACAAATATTTTATTAGTCATTTATCTTATCTTTTATATTATATTCCACGCCAAAATATCACTCGTCACTATAAATTCCTCGTAAAAACAAACTTATATCCTCAAGGGATTTCTCTATTAACTACGAGAATAGCTTTCCTAACCACACTTATTATCGATAATATAAGAGTTACCCCTCGTGCTAATTTTGTGTTATCAAATACTTTCTCTTGTTTGATAATCCTCGATTATAGGTAATCTCTTGGCCGATTTCTTGTCTATAACTCTGTAATTTCTAGTACTGATTGTACTCTCTTAGTTACATATTCGTTTTGCTGGTCAAAAATAAAATAAAATAAAATAATCTCTTCCTTTTAGATATAGAGTACTTAAAATCTGGACTAATTATATAATATATCATGGGCGTTCTTTTTCGCAAAAACGGTTACTATTTTTATATTCTTATACTTAATACTTCCTTATTCCACTAATTAAAAATATCATGCTTTATTTTTTCTTCCCGCGTACTTTAATTATTAAGTAGGAATTAGGATGCGTTTAACCTTTAAGTTTGTAAAACACAAAAAGGATCATCATTATTTGATGACCAAATGTTGTTTTCAACTTACTTTGTTCTTTTTTGGATGGATTGATACAAATCCAACAATGACTAAGATACATAGAATACTAAAATGTAACTCAAAGATGAAATAAACATAGGATAACGATTGGCGACTTTTTATTAAGCATCCGCGTTACGTCAAATAACTGGTATAAGTGTCCGATAGAGATGTAAGTATATATGTCAATAAAATAAAGTCTAATTGTTGACCCTTAAGTAAGAACAACAACTATTGGACCTTAATCCCATTGGAACTTAAATGTCCTAGGATAAGAGTTCGTGAACAGAACTTTTAAACTCACATAGTATCCGATCTACAAGGCACTACAAGTCTTAGATGACTCCACGATGCCTAAGCAAATGATCGCCGATACTAGCTAGTTCCAGTCTCATAGGGAATTCTCAATAGTTCAAACCTCCGATGGAGAAAAATCACCCGATGGCATCATAAAGATAAAATAGAATTAATCCCATCTACCCCATCAGACCAGAAGATTCAGTGAACCTTTCGAAGCGTTTCTAAAACTAAGTGTCATCACAATAAAAAGGTGCATCAGCATGATCCTGGAGGAAACTAGACGTCATCACAGTCAAAGACGTATCAGCACAATAATATAACAAGTGTTTCTATGTTATGCATGCAACTTGGCACCTGTAAATTTATGGAGCTATAAATATCCCCATCGCTATGCCGAGAAAGGCAAGTAATTTTCAGAAAAGTGGATATAGAGAAAAAAATTCCTTGATATAGAAAGACATCATTAAGGAAATAAAAAGTGTAAATCTTGAGTGCATTTCGGAAAAAAATGTGTAAAAAGACGTTCAGCCAGGGCGTTCCACGATATTCTTATATAACGATCTCACCGTGAGTTAACAAAATGGCGTTGTTTGTAGGAACGCCATAGAAAACTGCCTTCGAGTTACGTCACACCAAAAGAAGAAAAAAAAATCAGAAGATAGCCAACGGATTCACACGAATGAAAGGGTCCGTCAAGTTGAAACGACACAGCGGGAATAGTGAAGGTGAAAGGTCACTCGGGGAACCCACAAAAACATCTCATGTGAACCCTCAACCTGTACCCAATGCCGATTATATCAATGTTCCGATGGCAGTGTTCGAAGATTTGATGGAAGCGGCATTAAGGAGAACATCGCAAGGTGATGGAAGGCTACGAGATCCACAACCAATACAACCGTATGGAGAGAGATACCATGTTGAGGAGCAAGGATCACGAATGACCCAGACTCCATTACGAATGCCGCCACGATATCCCCTGTATCAGGGCATGAGATACCATGGAGAATTTACCAAACCAGATGAACGGATACATCAATGAAATGCCCCCAAGGCATGTCCAAAATTTATTCAATCAACCTGGTAATGATCCAACCCTGTGGGATGTAATTAATCATCCAAGACGAGAAATGCATGATATGAAAAGGACCATTGCTCCTGGTGAAGAAGCGGTATATCATTGGTCTCTGTTTATACCCGAAATCGCACAAGCTATGATACATATCAATGCAAGACCAGCCAATCTACCCACATACTGTGGGGAGAAAGATGGGAAAGATCCGCAAGATCGCATCAACAAGTATATAGCTACCATGGATTTGGCATCCGTTCCCAATTACGCTCTATGTAGAGTGTTTCGCACCACTTTGACAGGAAGAGCACAATCATGGTTCACACAAATACATCCGGGTACCATATCCAGTTTTTCCCAATTAGCATGCCTATTTGTTCGACAGTTTGCTTGTAATAGACGATATCCAAAATATGCTTGCCATCTATTTACTATCAAACAACAAAAAGATGAATCTCTCAGGGACTTCATGAAATGTTTCTATGATGAAGTTTTAGATGTGCCTAACGTCGAACCATCTATGATAGCTGAAATTCTGGTACAAAGCTTGAGAGCAGGCAACTTCTTTAGATATTTGATAGGAAATAGGGTGAAAGACATGAATGAGCTCATGCAAAAAGCCGAAACATACATCCTCATGGAAGAAGTAGAAAATCCCAAGTTAAAGGCAGAAAACGCGGGCATGAACAATAAAGGGAACGAAAAGGAAGATAATAAAGGACCCCCACAGCGAAGGGACAACCCTGGTGTTAACGGGTTTGGAATTATTCCCTATTTAACGGAAGATATTTATTTGGGTTGGAACGCCCTGTCCGTGATTCAAAGGCAGCGATTGGTGGAAATAAGAATTACTGCAAGAATATTCCCTTCCTTTATTCACTGAACTTTTCCTCCTCTCTTTCTTTTTATGTATCTGAGTGTCAAGTTGTAGTAAGTAAGCTGAGTTATCTTAGGTTGTTTTTCTTCTAATGATCACCTCCCTTTATATAGACTCTGGTAGGGGCATGTGTCATTGTGCATGTGCTTTGGTAAGGACAGGTGTTGTTGTTACCTTGATACAGGTGTTTAAAATAAGGATAAGGTTTATCCTTTACCGACTAAGCGCTGACTAGATTTAATCTTCATCTCTTCTGATAGCTCCGAGGGCCTTTGATGTAGATTGTTTTGATAGAGCTATTCTTCCGAGGGATTTTATTTCTCTTTCTTGATTCGGGTCTTTTCTTCAACAATCATGAGTGATCTCTGCGGGTGTAAATGTGATCTCCGAGGACCTAGTGTGATCTCCGAGGACATGGTGTGATCTCCGAGGGTTGTATTTGCTTTATTTGAAGTGAGATTTTTTCATCGGAGTTCTCGGAATATGTTATCTGGGCACTCTGTTATTCACTTCTGACTTTTCTCCGAAAATGGGTCCTCGGGTGATGGTCCGAGTGTCGTCTTTTCCGAGGAGTGTTCAGCAAGGAAGTTTTCTTGTAAGGTCATGGGACTCGGGGTCCATTGTGGTCCCTCTTGGCGTATTGGTGGATATCGGAGTCGTACGGATCCATCGGGGTTTGCTCTTTTTCCGATGCCGTGTTGATATCTGTTTTTCATTCACCATTTGACTTTCCAAGGGACGCTTATTTTTCTCCTCGTGTGCTCTTGTAAACCTTTTCGGGTCAGTGACCGAAAGGTAGGGCAATCCTCCGAGGGGTTTTCTTTATAGGTACATCTCATCGGAAGTACTCGTGACAATAGTATTGTCCATATATTATTTTTCCTAGTAAGAGTAATCTTCTTTATTTTATTTTTAGGGTTAACACTAGCCCCCCCAAATTTCGATTGTCCTCGTAGAGACATACGGAATTTTAATCATCCTCAGTGAGGCGAGGGGTTAGTTCTTGTTTTGGTCTTCTTTATATATATATTTTTCCGAGGGAATATGCATTAATTTCAAAAACGGATTATATAGAAATTACCTTCTTGCCCCTGGGGGTACTGCCCTCACACGTGGAGGTTTCGGAGCAGGGGTTGCAAATAGCCGTTTATTGGCTTCAAACTTCAAAATATCTGACCGTTGGCAACGGTCAGATATGTAATGGCGTGGTGGACGCGGAGCATACGTGGAGCTTTAAATATGCTCCACGTGTGGGAATTTTGTGACCGTTTGGTCTTTATACTCCTATAAATAGGAGAACTATTCATTCCTTTCTCCATTCTCTCACGACATCTTTCTCTTACGGCAATAATCTTTTTCTCTAATCTCCGTTTTTCATCTTTCGCACTTCAAATTTTCAGCAACTATATTCTTTCTTTTTCTGTTCTTCAAAAACATTCTTCTTTTACTACTGTATTGATGGCTTCTTCCGCCAACACTGATCCCGTCGTCGCTGCTACCTCTTCGAAAGTTACTGCTCCGATCGATTCTTCCGCGAATGTGAGGAGTATTCCGGTGGGAGTTGTTACTCGTAAACGCAAGGGAGAAATTGCTGCCGCTGCCGAGGGTGGCGCCACTTCCTCGAAAAAAGCTAGGGTTCCCAAATCGAAGGAGCCGCCTCTTCGGACTTTCGCTAAGGTGGAAAAGATGCGGAATATTGCTACTCGTAAGCAGGTAGCGGATCTGTTTACCTCAACCGGGGTCCTTCAGAAGAATATGGTATTCCGAATCCCGACGAAGGATGAGAGGGCATGCTATCCTCCTCCGGGTATGTTGACAGTGTCTTTTGCCCAGGTGAAGTACGGGTGGCGTTCATTCATGTCACCTTTTTTCTGTGAGCTTTTCAAGACTTGTAATATCTGCCCGAGTCAAATGGTGCCGAACGGGTTTGCCGTTATTTGCATTTATGTCTTTTGGTGTCAAGTAAATGGACTAGAGTGCACGGTGGACCATTTTCTTTCGCTTTTTGACGTGGCGGTGTCACCCGGGGGGTATCCTTTTTATAATGTTCGTCACCGGGACAACACGGGGAATTCCACGAAGAGGATCTTGGGTGCTGCTATTACCTCACATAGCGTCTGGAAGAATAGATACTTCTTCGTGGGACCTGTTAATGGTGAGTGGGATGTGCCCTTCGATTGGCGAGAGGGTACCACTCCCGTGCATGCTCTGGACCAGGAGGTGGTGTTATCTCCTATAATTTCCCAGCAAAAATTGATGGAATCAGAGGACTTCACAATGTTGTACGAGACCTCCGGTCTCCACTACGTAGTTTTTACCGACGACGCCGTGGAGAGGCCTTTGTCTTTGTCTCTCGATGCGAGGAGTCTCTTTCGTAAGTCCCTTTATTTATTCTTTTATTCTTTCTCCGAGTACAGCAGTAAATTATGCTTATACACGTTATTTGTGGGGTTGATGCAGGGGAGGTCATGGCGAACTACTACCTGCAGTCGAGTCCGAGGGAGCCTACTCCTAGTGGTGTCTCAGAGATACCAGAGGAGGGTGATCACGAAGAGGATGAGGTTAATGCTCCCGAGAGTAAGCAGATGGGTTCAGAGAAGGGTGGAGTTTACGAGGACCACTCTCTTCTATGTATGGATATGACGGGGGTCATCAGGAGCGCTGTTCCCTTGCGCCAAGTAGCTCCTGCTTCTTGGGATTTAGCTTTGGTGCCCGTTTCCAAATCCGAGTCAGGGAATTTACCTGCTTCTGAATCTAATATAGGAACTTCTTCGAGAGTTTCCGAGGAGGGGATCTTTCCGAGTGTTACCGAGGAAGAATCTGCTCAGAAGGTTACAGAAGTAATAGACTTGTCTTCCGAGGGTCCTTCTCCTCAGCCTCCGACAGTTTCCGAATCCGCTCCTCGTGGTAAGTTTCTATGAAGTTTAATGAGATTTTCATATCTTACTCGTAACACTTGCTGATGTGTCAACGCTTTTTCTTTTGATGTAGCGGCTATGGATAAAGGAAAAGCTCCGATGGTAGAAGAGCCTTCATTATACGGTGAGTATCCGTTATTCGCCCTCTTTCCATAATTGTTTCTAGTTTCATTCTCTTTCTCACTGACAGTGAGTATCTTTTGTAGAGGAGGAGTTTCTGGCCCAGTTCAACATTCCCGAGCAGGAAGCTTTACGAGGGGATTCCGAGGATACTCAAGGGGAGTTCGATCCTTCTTCCGAAGACAGAGATGTGAAGGAGGGGATTCTGAATTCACTGTTGGGAAAGACTAGCCCACCCACAACAGTTGGTGTTTCTCGGGCCGTGTTTACGAACTCAGAAGTGATGACTCCAGTAAGGGACGCGACTCCTCCGAGGGGACATGTTCCGGTGACTTTGTCTCCGAGGGGTCATACATTCCAGGAGCCCGCTCCTCCCAGTGGATCCGGGGGGCAATTCTCGTCTCGGACGGTGGGGGAAGCTTACCAGGATATTCTCCGGTTCTTCGCCTCCTCCAGTTCAACACCCGCCGAGGGGTACCAATTTTTGTACACCAGTCTTAACTGGTTGGGACTCATGGTAAGCTTCTCTAAATTAATCCTCTGAAATTACACAATATATCTCTGTCAAATTCTTTATTGTTGACTTCTCCGCAGATTGGAAAGACTCGGGAGGCGGTCACTGCCGTTGAAGAGCGCGGTCGGAAAGACATAGAGGAGTTAGAAGTACTCCGAGCGCAATTAGCACCTCTCTTAGTTCGGGATAAAGAGAGTCAAACTAGGGAGGACATTCTTCAAACCAAGATTTCCGACTACGAATTCGCTCTTAATGAAGCAGAGAAGGCGAAAGAGGATTTGCAACATAACTTGAACGCTGCCGAGTCCGCTTATAAAAAGATGGAGGCGTCCGAGAAGGCTGCAGCAGCTAAGGTAGCTCTTCTGGAGAAGGAAAGGAAAGAGTCTGAGGGGGTCTTTACTGCTCGTATTGCGGCTCTCGAGAAGGCGGTGGTGGACGGGAATGAGAGAGAGGGTTCTCCAGGAGACATTGGGCCGAGTTACTGATAGGGCTGAGTCAGCCGAAGGAAAGTTGGTAAACTTTCTTTCTCCCGAGGACGTGCAGGCTAAGGTGGATGCAGCCGTTCAATTCGCTCAGCGGGAGATTTCCCGACAGCAATCAGGAGTATCCGAGATGCCTTCTCACGAACTCTTGACAGGCCACCTTTTGTGGGGTTATTTGGAGTGTGCTAGATTGGCTAAGTCTTTGATAAGGTCGGAGGTTGACTTCTCAAAGTCTTTTGACCTTCGTAAGTTGAAGAGGCCAACTCCCGATGATTGCCAGTACTTTGTGGGGAGATTTGGGGGTTTGTTATCTTCTCGGGATTCTCCGGCACCGTCTCCGATGCGCTCTGCCACTAGTCCGAGTTCGAGGGCTAGCGGTTCCGGGGGGGTATTTTCTCCAATTTCTCGTCTCGCTCCATTGGGTACTTCCGCCGAAGAGACAACTTCTTCCCTCCCTCCTTCC
Source organism: Linaria vulgaris (assembly GCA_948329865.1). Classification (NCBI taxonomy): domain Eukaryota; kingdom Viridiplantae; phylum Streptophyta; class Magnoliopsida; order Lamiales; family Plantaginaceae; genus Linaria; species Linaria vulgaris. The sequence goes on from OX415253.1 coordinate 86,061,535, forward strand.
ACGGGGGCTTAGTCTTGCTCTCTTTATTTTTTGTTTTTTAAATAAATGTTCTCTGTATCTGTTACCCCTTCCGAGGGCTCTTCAGCTTAAATAAATATTTTTGTTCAATTTCCTTTTTCTACTTTTTATTTTTATAGTTAAAATTCAACTAAATCAGATAATGATAATTCTTATAAGGTTGATGACTAAGTAAACTTCTTAAGTAGGAGGTGTTGCTTTGCATGGTTAAATAGGGTACGTGTCATTCTTAATCAAAAAGTTTTTCAACACGTGTCCCTTAGTTAATATAATAAGAGTCTAAACTTCTTCTTTTAACCAAGATTTAAAGAGTATATATGCAATTAGGCCCTTTACCAATTATGCATCTATCTCTAATCTTATAATCATAGCTAGTCTTTAATCTTCTTCCAAGTTTGTCCATAATTGTAAGTATGAAGATAATACTTACCTGATAAGATGATGCCTCCTTATTATAGAAGAAGTGGTTCAGTTTCGTCTTGCGGCTCTTCTCGGGATACCGCTCGGAGTTCTTCTGGATCATCAAAGGTTCCTCCGAGGGACAATCTATCCGAAAATCAGGCGACACTTGGTGCTAGTTCCTCTCTTGGGGTAGCTCGTAGGATTCCATCTACAAATTCACATAGAGTCAATCATATCAGAGAGATATTCATGGGTAGGGAGCCATACCCTTTGGCGGACGAGTCTTCGGAGTTCGATTTGATTCCTCTTAACCCGTCCAGATTGATAGGTAGAGGACGTGTAGGATCCACTATGAGTACAGAATGTGAGAACTCGGTAAGATCTCTTTTCACTGGTTATAACTTGGATTTCGAAGATTATGACATAATAGTGCCTTCCTCGGGCCAAAGGGCTTACGCACCCCCCTCGGGTTACATGACCATTTATACCGAACAGATGCGTTGCGGGTTGCGGATGTTTTTTCACCCCTTTTTTCAAATACTTTTTCGGTATTGGCAGGTGTGTCCGAGTCAGTTAACACCAAGTTCCTATAGCCATTTGGTGGGGTACGTCCTTCGTAGTGAGCTTTTAAACCTTCCAATGTCCCCTTATCGGGTGGGAACAATATTTACCCTTCGACCTTGCTCAGAGGGGACTCCCTTTTTTAGCTTGACCTATAGGGACAAGGAAAATACCTTCACTCGTGTATCTAGTTCCCACTCTTGTAGAGGGGATTGGAGGCGGAGATTTTTCTTCGTCCGTCCAAGAGGTCAGTCAGCCAGATCATGGGGGTACCCATCCGATGGGGTCTGGGATATATTGCTCCCAACCTTGAAACACAAGGGCAAGTGAGGGAGATATTGCTTCACTCGGGACTTTTTTCTGGTTCTTATGACATATCCGGGCTACTGGATTTCCCCGAGGCCCTGATTTTGGCAGGTTTACAAGAGGGGGCGGAAGGATGTACTCCTGCTTCTCGTCCTCTTCACAATAACTTTCATTTTCGTAAGTTCTATTAATCATTCTTTAACTTGTAAACTTTATGGGTGCCCTCGGACCGTTTTTCTACTGATATCTTTTTGCAGGAGCGGAGATGGGAGCCTTTTCCCTCGGATCTTCTGCTGACGTTTTCCTTGGGAGAGCATTGCATGGTAGTCCCGGGATGGCGGAGGTTGGTAATTCCGTTCCTCTCGTGAATGAGGGCATGGTTGAGATTTCCTCTGAGGAGGAGGAACCTATAGCAGCCCCCCCAGTCAGTTATATAATTCCTCCAGGGCCGTCAGATACGACAGCAGCTCTTTCCCAAGCAGACTTTCACGGGAATCCTATAGTGTCACAGCCTATTCCTCGTAGCTCTGCCGTGGTGAATGTGTTAGAGGAGTATCTTCTCTCCCCTGGCACAGAGGTCTTGCAACCCCGGGAAGATATCCCTGATCGTATTCCTGTACCACCGCCCGAGGAGCACCCTTCCCTCGGGAGAACTCTTCCCCCCCGGGGATAGTCAGGATGTTTCTCTTCTTGGATCAGAGGTGGGATTTTGCCGAAACTTTCTCAGTGGTTTATTGAACGTAACAGATTGTGAGCTGATAAAAACCCTTTCGGTACCCGCTCTCCAAGATTTAGCTTGTAAAGACCTGTGTGAGGTATTTATTCATTTTATTTAATACTAACCTGTAGTCCAGTCTGATGCCATTCACTTTGTTTTTCGAGCAGATTTATATGGTGCTAGATGCTCTCGGTTCTTACGGAAGTTCTTCTTCAGATCCAGGCTTAGTATATCGTCGTCGGGACGAATTAGAGCGAGGTCTCTTGGAGGCTCAAGTGGAGATAACTCATTTGAAGGAAGTTCACGAGTCTGCTCAGGAGACTCATATCCAGGCGTTACAATCCGAGAAGGATAAGGCGTGGGAATTGGAACGCCAATTAGTGCTTGAAAGAGCCCGTGTACAGAATTTAGGAAGGAGTCTTGAGGAGTTACGTAGTCAAATACGGTCTTCGGAGGAGCAACTAACGCAGGCTACGAGGGAAAGAGATGCCTTGAGTTAGCAGCTACTAGGGATAACTCGTTCCCATGCAGTAGAGGTGATTATGGCCCGAGTCCAGGCCGTGTTGGAAGTGGTGGGTCCATCCAATCCTCGTGAGTCTCTTCGGGGTGAGATGCGCGATTTAGTGCATATAGGCTATAGATTGTGCCAAGATACCATACAGGCTTTGCCGGAGTTTCCCTCGGGCTTACTTCTTCCTGAGCTCAACATTCGTCAGATCTCCGAAGAGTTTCCTTCCTCACCCATTAGAGATTCTGCAGCCGGAACTGTGTTCCTTGATGACCCAATCTTTCTTTCCGAGGAGCAGCGCCGACGTCTTATCCGAGAGGGAAAGCGTCCTATGGGAGGGACTTAGCTTGTAGATGAATGTTATATAGTTTAGTTCATAATACAGAGGGTTTTTAGCGTTATTGGGTTGTCTCGATGTCTCATATGTAGAGCCATCATTTTGTCAGACAACTCTAATTTCTTTTGTACTATAGCCCCTCGTATATGAACACTCTTTTTATTTATGTATGATTATTACATTAAGCATAGTACTTTCTAAGGTTGCTTGCGTTCCACGTGTTGCGAAGTATTGCCTCCTCGGAGTTGGCAAGCCGATAAGTCACCGACCCCACAATTTCCACTATCTTGTAGGGTCCTTCCCATCGTGGATCTAGTTTACCCACATTCTTAGAGGCCCCTACTCGTTTCATCACTAAATCTCCAACTTGAAAGGTTCGGGGTTTTACCTTGGTATTATAATATCGTGACATCCGAGCCTTGTACTCTTCCATTCGGAGGGCTACTCGGGTTCTTTTTTCTTCGAGAAGGTCAAGGGCAAGGGCTAAATTTGAGCCATTGGCCACTTCCTCGTATTCCTTGACTCACCAGCTTTCTATGGAGACCTCCGAGGGCAAATCAGCTTCACACCCGTAGGATAGACTAAAAGGGGTTTCGCCCGTAGCAACACTTTGCGTGGTCCGATAGGCCCACAATATCCTGGGTATCTCCTCAACCCACTTAGCTTTATGCCAATCAAGCCGGGCCTTCATGTTCTTCAAGAGGGTTCTGTTGGTTCTTTCTACTTGGCCATTTGCTTGAGGGTATCCCACGGAGGCAAAGCGATGTTTTATCTCCCAATGATCGCACCATTTTTGTAATCCTTGATCAGTAAACTGCAAACCGTTGTCACTTACCAGGCTCCGAGGGACACCAAAGCGACAAATAATACTCCTCCAGAGAAAATTGATAACGGCCCCCGCGGTTACCCTAGCTAGGGGTTCCGCTTCCACCCATTTGGTAAAGTAGTCAACGGCTACTAGCAGAAATTTCTTTTGACCGACATCAGGGATGAGGGGCCCAAGTATATCAATACCCCACTTAGAGAAGGGGCAGGGGTTCAAAAGGGGTTCCCAAGGAGCTGCGGGTAGATGGGTCCGAGGGGTGTAAGCTTGGCATGGTTTACATCTTTCGGCATGGCTTTTGCTATTTTTGGCCATCGTGGGCCAATAGTAGCCTTGTCGAATCAAGCGCCCGACCATGCTTTCGCTACTAGTATGGCTTCCACATACCCCCTCGTGAGTTTCTGCTAAGGCTAGTTGGGCCTCTTCTTCATTAAGGCATCGAGCATGGGGGCATGAGTATGTTCTTCGGAAGAGTATTCCGTCTTTAAGGAAGTATCGGAGTGTTTTTCTGAACATCATTCGCTGAATATTCTTGTCCGAGGAGTATCCCTCGGGATTTTGTAAGTAGGCCTTGATAGGAGTTACCCAACTAGATAAGGGATCTGAAATGGTATTTACCTCTTGGCCTTCACTCTTTTCAGATTCATTGACATGAAGTAGAGTAATCTTCCGAGTATGTATTGCGGCTGTTTGTGTAGCCATTTTGGACAAAGCGTCCGCCTCTTGGTTTTCTTTTCGGGGAATTTGAACTATAGCATATTCTTCAAACCATTCGGACCTTTGACGAACAACTCGGAGGTACTCTTGCATTCTTTCTTCTTTTGCCTCATATGACCCCTTAACTTGCTGAACAATCAGTTGGGAGTCACTATGGAGGAGTACTCTCTTCATTCCCCCTTCCCTCGCTAGTCTCATACCAATAAGGAGAGCTTCATACTCGGCTTCATTGTTAGAGAGGAGGTAATCTATTCTAACCGCAAAATGAAGTCTTTCCTCCTCCCCTTCTTGATTTACCAAAACTATTCCAGCCCCCCCATGTGTACTTACTGAGGATCCGTCTACATATACATGCCATCGTGGCTCCTTTTCCTTGGATCCAATGCCCATAAGTTCCGTTACAAAGTCCGCCAGAACTTGCGCTTTGATTGATGATCTCGGAGCATAGGAAATATCGTACTCAGTAAGCTCTACGGCCCATTTTATCAGTCTCCCTGATGATTCAGGCTTGTTAAGAATTGCCCTCAGGGGGTGCTTAGTTAGCACGGTAATTGGATGGGATAGAAAGTAGGGACGTAGCTTACGAGTTGTAGTAACCAATGCTAGAACGAGTTTCTCGGTGAGGGTATATCGGGTTTCGGCTCCGAGGAGGGTTTTGCTGACGTAATATACCGGGTGATGTTCTCCATCTTGTTCTTTGACTAAGACAGCGCTAATAGCCTCTTCTTCTCCAACTGATAAATACAGAAATAACTCTTCTTGGGGTATAGGTTTTACCAGCAAAGGTGGTTTCAACATGTACCTTTTTAATTCTTCGAGAGCTTCCTCGCATTGGGGGGTCCACTGAAATTCCTTGACATTCCGAAGTATCTTGAAGAAGGGAAGCCCTTTTTCTGCGGACTTGGAGACAAATCGACTCAACGAGGCCATTCTCCCAGTTAACTTTTGGACATCTTTTACCGTCCTCGGGGTAGGTAACCCCATGATAGCTTCTGCTTTTTCGGGGTTTACTTCGATTCCCTTCTCCGTAACCATGAATCCCAAAAAATTTCCTCTTCGGATACCAAAAGAGCACTTCCGGGGGTTAACTTTCATGCTAAAATTGTTCATAATGACCAACGCTTTCCGTAGGTCCTCGGGATGTTATTTGGCAGTGTTACTTTTAACTACATTATCATCTACATAAACCTCTACTGATTTCCCAATAAGTCCTGGGAACATAAGACTTACTAACCTTTGGTAGGTAGCTCCCGCATTCTTCAGCCCAAATGGCATGACTAGATAACAAAATGTGCCTGCATCTGTGATGAAGCTGGTCTTATCTTGGTCAATAGTCGCCATTGGGATTTGGTTATACCCTTGGTCTCCATCTAAAGTTGATAGTAGCGCGCACCCTGCGGTAGAATCAACTAGCTGATCTATGCTCGGTAAAGGATAACAATCTTTTGGGCATGCTTCATTGAGGTTAGTAAAGTCAACACACATTCGCCATCTTCCACCGTGCTTAGGAACTAGCACGACATTAGCTAACCCCTCAGGGTAGATAACTTCTCGTATTTGCTTTAAATTGAGAAGGCGTTGTATTTCCGAGCGGATAATATTGTTGCGCTCGGGTCCCATTTTCCTTTTCTTCTGTTGGACAGGTTTAGCCCCTGGCTTTACGTTAAGAAAGTGTTGGCATACCTTATTGCTGATTCGCCCGGGCGGCCCTCCTTCCCACGCAAAGAGGTGATGGAATTGTTTGAGAAGAGAAATCAGCTGACCTTCTATGATTGGAGCCATATGGGTGCCCATTTTGATTACTTTCTCGGGGCTTCCTTCTACTAATTCCACCATTTGTAACTCTTCCACAGGTTGGACTCGTGTTTCCTCGGTTTTACACTTTTTGTTATTTCCGAGTGAGGGTCCGTCCTCTTCTGAGGGAATGGCATTCATGCAGCATTCTCTGGCTTTTGACTGACTTCCTCGGACTTCTCCGATTCCCGAAGAAGTGGGGAATTTCACTTTAAGATGCAGAGTAGAGGGGATAGCCTCAAAGGCCCGAATAGATGGTCTTCCACAGATGACATTATACGTTCGTGAGGAGGCTTCCACTACCCAAAACTTAATAGATTCCGTTCTTCGAAGGGCTCCTTTCCCCCATGACATTGGAAGAGTAACAGTTACGAGGGTTTGACAGGCTTCTCCTGAGAATCCTACTAACGGGACCTCAACGGTTTCCAATGTTTCTTGTTTCAACCTCATAGCAAGATAGGTAGGTAAGAAGAGTACATCCACGGAGCTGCCCGTATCTATAAGGATCCGTTGGATTTCATACCCGTAGATGACAACAGAAATAACCAATGGATCTTCGTGAGGGTATATTACGTCTGTAAGGTCCTCGGGCCCGAAAGTGATACTAGGCAGTTTTGACCCTTGAATGGAGCAGACAGATAATCCTTGCTCTGCTCGTCGGGCTTCTTTCAGATATTTCTTCTTTTTACCCTGAGGTGCCATGGAGATTTCACCCCCTTCTATCATATTGATGGTTCTCCCTGTCGGAGGATTGCTCTTATACGAGTCAGGTGGAGGAGGTAGACTCTGATACCCTGTCGTTTTCTCTCGTGAATTTTGCCGGCGATCTTTAACTCTCTCTTGGGGTCGGAGACATCTAGTGGTCCCCTCTCGTGACTTTCGACTAGGCGTCCTTTCTTCACTTTCTTGCTCCTCCTCTTCCCTTCGTGGTCTCTTCCAAACATTTGCCTTGGGCTCCTCGAGGTTATTTTCCTTGAGGTAGTTCTTCAAATACCCTATCTCTAATAGGCGGAGCACTTCTAAACGAAGGGTAGTACATTCTTCCGTAGTGTGCCCATAAGTTTTATGGTATTTACAATATTTCCCAGTGTCCTTGTCTCGGTTAGGAAATTTAGTCGGCCTGGGCCAGTGTAACTCGTTGCTACCCCTCATTATATTGAGCACTTCTGGTGGAGTAACAGTCATCGGAGGTAGGTGCACGGGTCGGAGGAATTTCTTAACCACTCATCCTTCATCTTTGCGCTGAGGAGGTTTTCCTTCCTTATTCTTTTCTTTGATCTTTGCTTCTTTCTCCGCACGCTCTAAGTGTTCATTATCCTCCTGCTCCATTTGTTTCTTTGTTCCCTCGGCCTCTTCCATCAAAATGTGTACTTCCGCCTTTTGCATTAGCTCATTCATATCCGTGATACAATTTCCCATAAGGTATCTAAAGAAGTCTCCCGTTCGGAGTCCCTGAGTTAATATGTCCGCCATGATGGTCGGGCTAACGTTGGGTACATCTAGTGCTTCATCCGTGAAGCGCTTTATATAATCTCGTAAAGATTCATCCTTTTTCTGTTTAATAGTGAAAAGGTGTGTAGCAGATTTAGGGTACCTTCGGTTGCAGGCGAATTGTCGTACGAACAAATGAGCTAATCGGTCAAAACTCGTGATGGAACAAGGTGGAAGGTGAGTAAACCAGGCTTGGGCCCGCCCTCCGAGGGTAACAGGAAATACGCGGCATAACACGTGGTCAGGGGCGGAAGAGATGTCCATTCCGGCCAGGTATTGATGGATGTGATCCTGCGGGTCCCTTCCATCAGCTTCTCCGTTGTATAACGGGATATTGACAGGTCGCATCCCCGAGGGGATAGAAGCTGAAGCAATTTCGGGAATGAAATGGGAGGTCTTGAATGTAGGATCTTCCTCAGGAGCCATGGTCTTCTTGGGGTCACCTAATTCTTTTCGTAAATCCTCCATCATTCCCCATAAGGAATGTTCAACCTCTCCTCGATACTCCGAGGGGCGAGAAATTTCTTCCCGACCCCTCTCTGGAATTCTTTCATGACACACATACCTTCGAGGCGTCTGTCGGGATTCTCGTTGCCAAGGATTTGAATTTGGGTTCCCCGCCATCGGAGGTGCATCTCCCTCTGAGGGGGAATCCCCGTTCTCGAAGAGCACAGAGGACGTGCGTCCGATAGGTTCATTCCTCCGGGGTGTTCGTGCAGCATCTATAAGTCTTTCATAAACAGATCGGAGAATATTAATAAAATCTCTAGTACCTGATTCGTAATTGGACAAAGTTTCTTCTGAGTCACTGTTCGAGAAATGAAGGTTGTCACTTTCGAAAAGATCCTCCATCCTAGCTGACGTCTGCTGAATTCTCTCGAGGACAGATATTATGGCGTTCCCACAGACGGCGCCACTTTGTTAACGGGTTTGGAATTATTCCCTATTTAACGGAAGATATTTATTTGGGTTGGAACGCCCTGTCCGTGATTCAGAGGCAGCGATTGGTGGAAATAAGAATTACTGCAAGAATATTCCCTTCCTTTATTCACTGAACTTTTCCTCCTCTCTTTCTTTTTATGTATCTGAGTGTCAAGTTGTAGTAAGTAAGCTGAGTTATCTTAGGTTGTTTTTCTTCTAATGATCACCTCCCTTTATATAGACTCTGGTAGGGGCAGGTGTCATTGTGCATGTGCTTTGGTAAGGACAGGTGTTGTCGTTACCTTGATACAGGTGTTTAAAATAAGGATAAGGTTTATCTTTTACCGACTAAGCGCTGACTAGATTTAATCTTCATCTCTTCTGATAGCTCTGAGGGCCTTTGATGTAGATTGTTTTGATAGAGCTATTCTTCCGAGGGATTTTATTTCTCTTTCTTGATTCGGGTCTTTTCTTCAATAATCAGGAGTGATCTCTGCGGGTGTAAATGTGATCTCCGAGGACCTAGTGTGATCTCCGAGGACATGGTGTGATCTCCGAGGGCTGTATTTGCTTTATTTGAAGTGAGATTTTTTCATTGGAGTTCTCGGAATATGTTATCTGGGCACTCTGTTATTCACTTCTGACTTTTCTCCGAAAATGGGTCCTCGGGGTGATGGTTCGAGTGTCGTCTTTTCCGAGGAGTGTTCAGCAAGGAAGTTTTCTTGTAAGGTCATGGGACTCGGGGTCCATTGTGGTTTCTCTTGGCGTATTGGTGTATATCGGAGTCGTACGGATCCATCGGGGTTTGCTCTTTTTCCGATGCCGTGTTGATATCTGTTTTTCATTCACCATTTGACTTTCCAAGGGACGCTTATTTTTCTCATCGTGTGCTCTTGTAAACCTTTTCGGGTCAGTGACCGAAAGGTAGGGCAATCCTCCGAGGGGTTTTCTTTATAGGTACATCTCATCGGAAGTACTCGTGACAATAGTATTGTCCATATATTGTTTTTTCCTAGTAAGAGTAATCTTCTTTATTTTATTTTTAGGGTTAACACCTGGAATGATAAAACGGCATCTCCAACCAGTACCATTGCCTACACTAACCGTCACCCCCACAGAAGTGCTCAATGTAATGAAAGGACAAAAGGATTTTCCATGGCCTTTACCTGTCCGACAACCTTACAAGAGAAAGGAGACGGGGAAATTCTGCAAGTATCACAAAGTGTATGGGCATACTACAGACAGTTGCACCACTTTAAAGAAAGAGATACACTGACTGCTTGATTTAGGATACTTGCAGGATTACCTAAGCGAAAATAGAAACAGTCGTCTGATGGAAGTAAAAAAAACAAGGAATGAATAAAGTGAGGTTACGATAGAACTCCCACGGGTGAAAATAGAGGAAGAAGAATATGTTCATTGCTTACCTCCTCCCCAAACTCATATGAAGATAATCCACGTTTGGGAAGGCCGATTAATATGATTGAGGGAAGAGATATATCTATTACCCCTCGGAAAAAAAAAAAAAATCTCAAAGAAGCTCGAAAGGTGGGACAAGGGCTTCCTGCTTGTTCTCTACAGGGAATAATACTTCATGTTCTCTCATTTGGGCCAAAGAATCTCAAAGGCTTTGTTTACCCCATAAAGACCCCCTAGCGATAACTGCCACCATCATGGGGATTGAGATACATATAATTCTTAAAGATACCAGAAGTTCAGTGGATGTGTTATATACCTCGACCTTCGGAGCAATGGGGTTAAAGGAGATACATTTAGAACCCACTGAAATACCCCTAGTAGGATTCTCGGGTGAATCTAGCCGCACACTGGGAACTGTGGTACTGCATATGTCATGGGGAGATGGAGCATTACGATGAACGAAACACATAAAATTTTGGGTGGTAGAAGCCCCTTCCCGAACATACAATGCTATATGTGGACGACCGTTGATACACGCCTTCAAGTTATACCATCTACTTTACATCTCAAAATCAAATTCCCTACCTTATCTGGAATAAGAGAAGTCAGGGGAAATTAAGTCAAGGCTAGGGAATGCTGCAAGAATGCCATTCCCCTAAAAATAGAGGAAGAAATTAACGCTATAAGGAAGAAACGAAAGGCAGAAGAAATACGGGTACAACCTGTTAAAGAGTTAAAGCTCGTAGAGCTCGATGGAGACGGTAAAAAGGTTAAGATAGGAACAGAGATGGATATGGCAGTAGAGGAAGAAATAGTTGTCATCCTGAAGGAATACCTTCACCTTTTCGTATGGGAAGGAGGTCCTCCAAGACGAATTAGCCCCGAGATATGCCAACATTACCTCAATGTGAAGGCCACATCTAAACCCGTTCGACAAAAAAAGAGAAACATGGGCCCGGAGAGAAACAAGATAATCAAATCTGAGATTCATAGATTGTTGGGGCTACAACAGATAAGGGAAGTAATTTACCCCGAGTGGTTATCAAACGTTGTACTGGTCCCAAAGACGGGGGGAAGATGGCGAATGTGTGCCGATTTTACCAATTTGAATTATGCATGTCCCAAAGATTTATACCCGTTACCTAGCATCGATCAGCTAGTAGACTCCACGACTAGGTGTGCATTGCTAATCCACGATGGACGGGGACCAAGGGTATAACCAAATACCGATGGACAAAGCCGATCAGGAAAAAACCAGCTTCATCACGGATGTTGGTACCTTTTGTTATCTGGTAGTGCCCTTTGGACTTAAGAATACGGGGGCTACGTATCAGAGACTAGTAAACCTGATGTTCTCAGAATTAATAGGAGAGACCATGGAGGTATATGTGTATGATATGATTGTTAAAAGTAAGGTGGCAAAGGATCATCCGAGGGACTTGAAGCAAGCTTTGGCCATCATGGATGCATTTGGAATGAAGATAAACCCCAAAAAAAATTCCTTCAGCATTAGAGGAGGGAAATTTTTAGGGTATATGGTAACTAAAAAGGGGATAGAGATAAATCCCAAAAAACTGAAACAGTCAAAGAAGTACAAAAACTCTGGGGAAGAATGGCATCGCACATCCGATTCATTTCCCGATCAGTAGAAAAAGGGTTGCCTTTCTATAAAATTTTGAGAAATGCAAAGAACTTTCATTGGCACCATGAGTGTGAGAAAGCCTTCGAGGAACTGAAAAGCTATCTGGTAAACCCACCCATGTTGGTAAAACCAATAGCGAGAGACAACTTTTTGATATACCTATCAGCCGGGGAAGAAGCAGTCAGTGCGGTGCTAGTAAAAGAGTAGGCTCGGGAACATTTGCCCATTTATTATGTTAGTAAGACACTTCAGGGAGCAGAGAAAAGATATGTGCAGATGGAGAAATTGGTACTTGCACTCGTAACAACATCACGAAAGCTATGATCTTACTTCCTTTCGTACCAAGTGACGGTTCTTACACGATATCCCTTAAGAAGTATTCTTAATCGACCTGAAACTTCAAGAAGAATGGTAAAATGGGCAATAGAGTTGAGTGAATATGACATGTCATACACTTCGTGACCAACCATCAAAGCGCAAGTCCTCGCAGATTTCCTGGTTGAAATGGGGGAATTACAAATTGAAGATACGCAACTAATGTGGCACGCACACGTAGATGGATCTTCTGTAGGGACACATGGATGAGCATGAATCACGCTCAGAAATGTGAATGGGAGGAAGAGATACCTTATTTTGCGCTAAGAATCGACTATCCCTTGTCCAATAACAAAGCCAAGTACAAAGCGATATTGACTGGTATGAGATTAGCTCGCGAAGGTGACATCAAACGAATTGTTATGCACAGTGATTCGCAGTTGATAGTGCAAAAAATCATGGGAAACTTTGAAGTAAAAGAAGAATAGATGAAAGTGTATGTGCATACAGTACAACACAGGAATAAGTTATTTGAAGAATCCCAGATAATCTAAATTCCACGCTTAGAGAATCAAGAAGTCGATGCTCTATCGAAAATAGCCACACAATAGATAGTAGGAACGCGGCTAATTATGTTGTTACAAGCAGTAATGTCGGAAAATCCTCATACCTGATGCCTCAATGAGCAAGAAGCACAAGTTGTAATAAGAGAAATGCACGAGGGAACATGTGGGAATCATTCTCAAAGAGCGAGTATGGAAAACTGCATTATCTGACAAGGATACTACTGGCCCACAATGGTTCAAGACTGTGAAGAGTATGCACACAAATGTCAGGCATGTCAAGTACACGCCTCTCAAATTCACCTACCATCAGTCCCTTGGGAACTCAACCTTTTAGCATGCCCCTTTGCACAATGGGGAATAGATTTGGTAGGGCCCCTAGTACCCAATGTCGGATAGAAATGATTCATGTTGGTAGCAGTGGATTGCTTCACAAAGTGGGTAGAAGCGGAGCCTTTAGCAAAGATAACATCGGGGGTAGTCATCAACTTCTTATGGAGGAGTATACTATGTTTCTTTGGGATTCCCCGATATCTAGTCAGTGATAATGGGCTTTAGTTTGATAATGATAAAATAGAAAAATGGTGCAACCGTTGGGAGATTAAGCATCGATTCGCATCTGTGGGATACCCTCAGGGTAATGGACAAGTAGAAAGAACCAATCAAACTCGGCTGAAGAACATGAAAGTGTGCCTAGATTGGCACAAAGCTCGATGGGTAGAAAAAGTTCTCGGTATCCTATGGGCCTATCGAACCACGCCCAGCTCCGTCACTGGTGAAACACCATACAATATGTCGTACGGCTGCGAAGTAGTGATTCCACCATAGATAGTTGTTGAAAGTTGGTGGGGTAAAGAATATGAAGAAATCAGCAACAGTTCCATCCTTGCGCTGGCACTGGACCTGTTAGAGGAACAAAGGCAACGCGTGACGATAAGAATCGAAGGGTATAAAGCTCGCATTAAAATCCGAACTTTCGAAGTTGGGGATCTAGTACTCAAAAGAGTTGGAGCTACAAAAATGTCACCAAGCTACATCCAAAATGGAGAAAGACCATACAAGGTGCATAAGGTCATAGGACCAGCTACATACCAACTGAGTGACGAAGAAGGTAACGTGTTTACTAAAACTTGGATTACTTTTAACTTAAGAAAGTATTATGCGTAGATGGCAAGAATTAGAAAAATGCCACGGGTGTACATGTAAATAAATCGTGGTTAGTAAAGATGTCCCTTTCTTTTGTACAAAGGAGCAATTACAGTGTGTTCCTCTAAAAGTACTCTTACATAGGGAAGAAGAAAATTACACTTATAATCCCTCCATGATCGCCATCTTAACCACGACTTACTTATATACACATAAACCTAACGAGGAAATAAATATATAAATATATAAACATATATACACATTAGCACATGGGCATGACTAGTCCATCATGGGGCGTTTCACTTCTCGGATTATACGACAGTACTGCTCCAAAGTCAAGTCTGCGGGTCCATAAGGGTCACTGTTGCAACCACTGTCCTCCGAAAAGGAAGAGATGGAACAGTTCCGCTTGAAACCGAGGTACGGATATCTAAATCAGGGAGGATTAAGTCCGAAGGAAATCCTGAAAGAGAGCGCAATGCAACTTGGCATATACGATAGCGAATTAAAACCATTTCGCGCATATCTCCTCAGAGAGTTTCTCTCATCTGGGAAAGGCTAGGAACAGCCATTGTGGCCTCCGCTTGAGCAATCAATATGTCCACCTCGTGAGACTTTTCCAAATTATCTAGCTTGAGAGTTAAGGCTTCCCTCTCAGCAGTCAAAGAAGAAATTAGGTTATCGAACGTTTGAATCTGAGCCTGAAGGTTTCCAATCCTTTCCTCCGAGCCTATAGAATGCTCTATTTCCATAAAAACGAGATGTTTTAAATCATGGGAAGCATTCTTGGCCTTCTTCAACAAACCTTCTATCACGCTTTGATCAGATTCGGCTTGCGCTCGCAAACGTTCAATCTTATGATGGGCTTTGGATAGGTCTTTCTCCATATTGTCAAGATGGCGAAATAAGAAACCTGCATTGTCTGAAGAGTACTCCTTTTGGGATCCGAGAGCGTCGGCAATCATGAACACCTGGGAAAACCAGAGAAGCGTGTGAAGATTCCTATAACAAGTAAAAAATAAAATAAAAAATATTGTAATATAAAACGAATGTCTTCTACCTCACAAAGATCCCGACAAAGCCTGTCACGAAGGGTAGACATAGGAATCATGCTCAAGGACTTACAATTGGCCTAGTTCAATAGCACACTCATGAAATTGCGATATAAACGCACACCAGGAGTTACTAAAGGAACCCTGGCCATGGCTGATACCTTCCCCCAAAGGAGGAATCATCTGAGGAGGAGAGGGAAGAAAGCCACCCTCCCCGAAGGAGAATTCACCTGAGGAAGAGGGGGATGAAGGTCGTTGGTTACCACATTCACAGAAGCAGGAGCTAGCAGAGTCCCAGGAGATAATGTAAAGCCTAACGAAGGAGAAACGGTGGGGATAGCAGAAGAAATCATGTGAGTTATATCGCCAAAACAACCATCCACAGTCGGAATATCGGATGTCCAAAGAGAATTGATACTAGAGGCAAGTGGATAATCATTGGGACCTAAACGAGTATCGACAAATTCATACCTAGAAGAAGAGGATCTCGAATTATCAGAATAATGGGAAGTGATGGCTAGCGTACTCAAAAATCCATCGGCAAAAGGTCTATTGCATTTTTATCCATCTCATCTAGGGAGAAATGGAAACCAGTTAGAATCTTAAAGCAAAAAACCGACTATTAGAAAACGAAAGGATCCCCACAACTTACTGAAAGTTGGACTAGAATGCAAAGGCTTTCGAGGAAAGTCCACTTGTTCAACCCCATTTTGCAAACCCGCTATCACCAAAGCAGATGATTTTTCTAGAAAAGAACATATATCGTAACAACCTGAATATATTCTTGTGGAAGAAAGATATGACATTTCTCACACTGAAATATCGGGACGGGGTAGAACGTATCCCAAACCCCAACGTAGAGGTACATTCCATATCTCGGCGGATAAACCCCTGGGCTTAATAAAGAAATATCTCTTTTTCCAGTCCACGAAGAGAGCAAAATGTCTAGGAATAGAACTAAAACTCCTATGATGGTCACGGTGTACCAAGCTAAAGAAAGGAAGACCATTGGGGCAAGGACGGAGGATGAAAGTTGGGCCAATGCGATAAGGAGTCATAGGAACATTTAGTAGTTGACAACACATAATAAAACCTACCAAATGACGAACGAAGTTTGGAGTCAATTGGCTAGGATAGGACATATCTGCCAATACCTGAACAGATACTGAATGAAGGGATGAAAAAACAAACGCATGCCACATCGGATCTGGTCTGAGTAAATAGTCAGATATCCCAAAGAAGGATCAAATGCCCGATGATGGCGGCGAGGAATAACAATATCAAAATCATTAGAGTTCAAATTATATTCTTGCATCAATCGAAGAATAGAATCATGGGACTCTACACTTAAACGAGATCCAACCCTTCCACCTCCGATCATAGCATTAGCATTGAACTGAAATGTGTTAAAAATTGAAAAGCTATCCATTGGAAGGTATGGTTCTCTTCGAAGAAAGGTCAAGCGTAAAGAATCAAGAAGAGAAGAGTTAGTACGAGAAGGAGAAACGAGATTCAGGACAGTGGAACCTTGATAGATCAATGACAAACCACCCACATTCCTTCTAGCATGAATAGTAATGAGAGGAGATCACGGTGAAGTGTTGTGTTACAAGAGGACGTATGCCGAGAAGTGGGTGAAGAGCGAGATAGAGGCGACGTCTTGAATGTAGCATAATTTGCAAAACACGAAAAAGTTTGTGAAAATAATAGAAAGGAGAAAAGACAATAAGCTTTTTTGGGCTGAAAAGTATGTGAACGAGGCAATAATCGAATGCCTATTTATAGGAGCATCTGATAGAGCAAAATGGCAGATGTGTCAAAAGCAACGTGACACTTGTATCCAATCACAGACATGCAGATGATTAGGTGAACACGTTCCAGAGAATGTTTCCCACAGTGGGCGACATTCCCTGATAACGGACATAAATTTCAGTTAAAGAGGCTGTCAGACATTTCAGAAATGTAGAAATTTTAAATGCATAATTAAAGCAGCACATGGGTTATAATGTGGATCAACTAAACAGAAAATTACATCTTAGAGAAAAACTCATCAAAACATGCTGCAAATAAAGACCAATCGGATAGCAATACCATTTTTCAAAATCAAGGAAAATACATAACAAAAACACCGATCAAAAGAAAAACGGAAGTCATCATAGGGAAGTTGATGAAGGAAGCTTCGCGAGAGTTGGATCCACAGCCATACTGTCAACAGGCTTCGCAGTCACTTCTGTAACAGAATTCTCAGTGCAAGTAGTGAGAGTTGTAAAACTCGGAGTAGGAATGTTGGAGGTCCGCAAAACGGAAAGATGTGAAGTCGCAGGAGGAGGAATCAAAGGAGGAACAAAAGGTGAAGGAGAGCGAGCTACATCACGATGATAAGTATCATAGCTTCACCATAATGGGGGGCCTCGATAACAAAACTCGGGGACTCAGAAGTTTCCAGCTGTCTTCCTGAAGGACTAACTTGTCTTCATGACACTTTTTTACGCAACTTAAGAATCTAATTAGTAAATACCCCAACAAATACCCTTGCTGACGGCTCTGGAATTCTCCTTCGCAATGTTTAAAAGTCTCTTCCTTCACCAGTTGAACGGTGCTAGCCAACTTTGCTTGTAGTTCCTCGGGAGAGACAAACCCTGGAGTAAGAGGGGGAGTCTTTTTCAATTCTTCCTTCAGCATCCCAACCCTATCATACTCCTCCGATAGCTTTACCTTAAGCGCTTTTTCCTTAGAATCCCACGACGACTTCTCATCCTTTAAAAGTATGAGTTCATCTTCCAAAGAATCGCGCTCAGAATGACTCTTCCTTAAAGACTCGTTCAGTTCGTCGACCTTGTTCTCCAACATCTTCTCTCGCACCAAGCTTTGAGCAAAACTTGCGTGAAGTTGCTCAATCTCCTTCTTGGCACCCTCAAGGGCCTGATTTCTCTTCTTCAACTCATCCATCGCAAACATAGCTGTGGACTAAGCGGCATCTACCTCATGCCAAATAGAATGTATTATTTTAGATACCTGAAGAAGACATGAAATGAGATGAGACGGTTGAATTGTTTTAATCCACCGATGCACATCATTCGATAAAAATAGTATATGCACATACCATCTGCACCATCCACTCAGAGCAAAAGCAAGCTAGCCATTCACTATGGTGTGTCAAGGCAGAAGCGACATTCATATATTAAGTCACCACATCTGAAGCATCCTCTAACACAGAATTATCGGGCCGAGTACTAGATTTTGCTTTCTCACCAGTGATATGCATAAAAAAAGAAGAACCAGGAACGGTAAATCGACTAGAAAAAGACATTCATTCTCATTGAACGGGTGCAGCAGTAGTGGCAAGATGTGAATCAGTTAGAACAGCAGGAGGAATCTCCATCGTGGGCACCCAAACGCTCTTTAATACCAAAATAGGGAGGATTTTGTCGAGAAGAGCCAGATCGACTTGACTAGAGAGAGGATTCGCCAAAGACTCTGTTGTTTGTTCGACTAATGCAGGATCCTCACCCAGGAAAAGATCCTCAATGGATAAAGGATTCTCTGATGAAAACTTCAAATCATCTAGGTATGATAGACACGACCAAATAAAAAAAAAGGAGAGGAGGAACGAATAATCACATAAGTAGAGAAACTAACCTGCTCTGAGAGAGTCATCGTCAAACATTAAAACAACTTTGCCCTTATCTAAAAGGAAGGGAAACATTAGACGTATGTATTCCATTGGAGCAGACAATAAAAAAATTACTAAGTTAAAAGGTAGTACCTATGAAAGTGGGAGCCTTAGCAGCATGAAGAGAAGAAACCTCGGAAGTAGGAGGTCTGATCAAAGGCATTGGAGGATGAGTTGCCTCAGTAATAGGTAGAGAGGAACGCGGTATGGACGGAATGAGAGGCATACTCGCACCAGCACTTCTGAATTCCGAGGAAGCGGAAGAAACCTCAAGAACCTGAACTTTAGTAGGGGAATTGTGACGAGTATCTAGCCTCTCGATAGCCCCCGAAGCAGCCAACGCCATCAAATTTTGGGCATTGGAACCCTCATTAAGTACGAACTCGACAGTCTTTCTCTCGAAGAGAACGACCAAACTCTCGTCACATGAACCTAAAAGTTCGGGATCCCCACTTGAAACTTGTGAACATCACCAAAAGAATCACTGGCATCTCCCGATGACCTAGTCTTCATCCAAGAAGATGCAGGTTGTGGCGCGGAATGCTTCTCTAACACAAATCTCTTCAGAAGCGTCACTATAAAGGAAAAGTAAAAGTCAATGGAGTGAAACAAGGAGATGTACAATAGGAATAAAAGGTACGTACCAAAAACAGATCTTTCTTCAGCGGAAAGGGATAGAAACGACTTCCCCTCCTCTTCCACCTCTATCGGGGAGATCTTGAATAGTCATGCCGCCTTGTATAGAATCGGTAGTACTCGGAAGAGGATAACTTGATAGCATCCAGAACCAAATCAAACGAAAGTAAAGTATCAATCTTATAAAGAGGGGCTTCGAGAGTCTTCTAGGAGTAAGGAAAATCCCATTTGCCTCCTACGCCGGGCTTTAAAAAGACAAATTTATCCTTCCAGATACTATAGGAGATATTTGTATCCACCACCACCCTTTTGAGCTTATCCCGATGGGCGAAGAAGTAAAAAGGGGTGGCCAGTAGAAGAAACACTCACTTTGAAGATGGAGAAAATTCTCTTAATAGTACACTCTAAACCTTTCGATAAACACCAAAAAACAAAGGCGGAGAGGATGATAAAGCTGTTTGGAGTCAATTGACTAGGGCAAACTCCGCAAGCTTTGAAAACTTCACAGTAAAAGAGGGGAAATAACGAATGAAGACCTGCGCAAATATAGACGTAGTATAGAGTGAGATAACCATAAGGGGGATTGTCACCTCTCTCATCAACGGTGGGAATATGGGGAACCATATTTCGTGAAGATGCTTTAAATTCATCGAATAAAGCGATCACTTCCTCCTCGGTAGTTGTGCTCACCACATCATCAACTCGTTGGTATTTTCAGGGCTCTGTTGCCAGAACAGCCTTACCCTACTTCTTTGACCGCTTGGGAACCCGCGACAGGTCGCCTTCTACTCCTGCCGCCTTAGATTTACCCTTCCTCTTGTGGGATGAAACACCAGCACCAGTGGAATTGGTCACCTCCGTCATAACGGTGGTAGCATCAAGAGTGACATCGACAACAGTAGGAATGACGAGTACAAGGTCCGTAACTGAATCGTTGATCGCCATGAAAACCAAAAGAAGAGAAAATTTGAGAAAAAGAGGAAGCGCGCCTAGAAAACTCTGAATTTTGCAAGAAAAAAGTGATGGAGAAAGGAGAGAGGGCGGAAAAACTTATAAGGCTCAAGGGCATTAAAAGTTAGTTAGCGGGGGTAGGGAGTTATTGCCCATAAACTGAATGGGCACGACTACTGAAAATAAAGGAGTCGTTACGCCCCTTTAACTCCCCACTAAGTGGAATGGAAAGTCGGCAAATAAATTAGGAACTCGGGAAATTCCCGATGCCCAAGTAAATATTCGAGGCACAATATCAATAGTTCCTGTTGATTCAAACGAATACATCAGGAATTGGGGGGACTGGTGTTGACTCCTTAAAGAAGAACAAGAACTATCGAACCTTAATCCCATCGGAACTTAAATGTCCCAGGGATAGGAGTTCGTGAATAGGACTTTTAAACTCACATAGTATCCGATCTACAAGGCACTACGAGTCTTAGATGACTCCACGATGCCTAAGCAAATGATCGCCGATACTTTAGCTAGTTCTAGTCCGACAGGGAATTCTCAATAGTTAAAACCTCTGATGGAGAAAAATCACGTGATGGCATCAGAAAGATAAAATAGAGTTAATCCCATCTACCACATTAGACCAGATGATTCAGTGAACCTTCCGAGGCGTTTCTAAAACCAGGTGTCATCACAACAAAAAGATACATCAGTATGATCCTAGAGGAAGCTAGATGTCATCACAGTCAAAGACGTGTCAACACAAAAATATGACAAGTGTCTCTGTGTTATGCATGCAACTTGACACATGTAAATTTATGGAGCTATAAATATCCCCATCACTATGCCGAGAAAGACAAGTAATTTTTAGAAAAGTGGATATAGAGAAAAAATTCCTTGATATAGAAAGACATCATTAAAAAAATAAAAAAGTGTAAATTTTGAGTGCATTTCGAAAAAAAAAGTGTAAAAAAACGTTCAAACAACACGTTTCACGATATTCTTATATAACGATCTCATCGTGAGTTACCACTAATCGTTTTGAATTTGGATTATGGTAGTTTATAGTGAAGACAAGATTACAAGTCAGAACGAAAAAATATTGGTCTAATTAATTACCATCCATGTTATCATCAGTTCCACATGTCGGTTGCATGTGAAGGCTCCAGCCGACTAATAAAATGTTGATTATTTTATTAAAAAATCATCAAGTTTCATTTGGATTTAGATACACACACCATAGATAAAAAATTCGTGTGTCGTCCATTATCCATACGAATATTTCCAATGGGTTAATTTCTTCTGAAAATTCATCAAGGGGGTTTGTCCCAAATAATTTTTTGATCATTGATGCTAATTTTGTTTTCTTCTGCATCTGTTTCATATTTTTTAAGGTTCAATGTACCGAAATTTGAGCCTTGTTTTTTGTTCGTTAGATAAAGTTCCCAAGCAACGTTAAAGTTGGTGTGCTTTTAGGTACTTAACGACTAAAATAACTAATTCTTGAACGTAAAACAGCCATCGTAGAGTTTGTATTTGGATAAACTTTAGCTAGGGTTAATCACAAGACACCCAAAATGGACGACTAAATCAGTCACTCAACTCTTTCTTACGCTATCTTTTCCTGATAACTCGCTGTTCAATAAATTAGCAAAATGATTAATATAATGTTTTTTTTAATAATGATTAATATAATGTTTACACATCGCGAACATATATATACACAGCGCAATATGAATAAGCCAAAAAGGGCAACCTCAAACAACGTTATGACATTGTCTTAAATTATAAAAAACATGTTAGTGTATAAACATATATAATTAGAGAAAAATTACGGTACCATAATTTGAACGAAAAGAAAATTAAAGCCTTTATTAACTAATTCGCAACATTCTGTTACCACGGTGCACATACGGAGAGTCAAAGATGAAAAACAAAAAGGAAAAAATACTTACTTTATTTGAAACTTCAGATTTTTAAAATAATTAGTAAGTTTTTTGAACTTCTATTATAATAGTAAGACTTGCACCTGATTATGTTCAATTTATATTGTCAATAATTGACATCAATAAAACCATTCGGGGCTCTCACGAGCGTGAAAGACAAAGAATGAGCTGACATCTGATCCGGAGGATCTATTTATTCTATGATATATGATTATCATTACTATATCATTGTTTTATGCTGCGGCGCCCAATTCGTGGTATAGGCAACTAAATTTGAAACAAATTCTTCAATTTCATATTTTGTGATGAATAGATCTATCAGCAAATGATATGAACCGAGCAAATATTCTAATAACGTAGGAAAATATGGTACAAAATCTCATTTTTTTGCCCTTACTCTCTCAAAACAATAATCCCTCAATTCATTAGTCTACGTAGTTGAGGCTCCGTTTGTTTTTCCGGAAAATAGGGGAAAAGGAAAAAAATAAAGAAAAATATTTTTTTCCTACTGTTTGGCAATTCGAGATTTTTATGGAAAATCTAGAAGATCTTTGGAAAATAGAGGTAAATCCTTTACACATAATAATAGATTTTCCCGGAAAATCAGTATGAGCCAAACGCCTGGAAAATAAGGGAAAATTTTATTTTCCTTTAAATTTTTCTTGAAAAATCTTATTTTCCCTCATTTTTCAATTTTATTTTTCTTTTCCCCTATTTTTTGGATAAACAAACAGAGCCTGAATGAAACTTAATGCATATTTTCTCGGAGGAAAAAATCAACGCCACCTTAACTTGGCTTTATTACAGAATTTGTACCTTAATTTGTCCAACATCGCAAATGGTACCATAAGTTTCATTTCTTCTCAAAAATGGTACCCTCAATGGCGGAGTTGCACAATGTTTTGCCCAAAATGCACATGTTGACTTCCGCTGACCTTGGAATTACGGACTTTAACAATTTTCTTGCCCAATGGACTTGCTAACTATGTTAATAAATAAAAGAAAATTTTAAATAAAATGATGAATAAAACTACTCTATCTCTCTCATTGTCACAACTCTCCCGCCCATTTCAACTCACAATCGCTTATTCTAAGATCAACAGAGGTCCACGTGTGCATTTGGGGCAAAAAATGTGCAGCTCCCGACACGGGGGTACCACTTTTGAAGAGAAATAAAAACTTAGGGTACCATTTGTGAGGCTGGACAAGTTAAGGTACCAAAACTGTTTAGTGGACAAATTAAGGTACCATCATTGTTTTTTTTTTTTCATTTTCTGGGACAATTTTTTTAGAACAAGAATTAACGGTCTCATTCACTTCCGCGATGATAACAATTCAGATTCTACTAAATCTTCTCTTCCCATGTTTTATTTTCCCATGCACGCAGTTTCCATAACCTAATCTAATGATTTGGTTACTATTTTAGATTATTTGAAATGAAAATTTAAATATAATCCATTAAAAGAAATTTTTTAAACATGCAACTTGTCAGCCGTCTATATTGCCCGGACACGGACACGTCGACATGGTTATGGCACGACACGGACATGGCGATATGGATGTGACACGACACGAACACGACGACATGGATTAAGAAAGAAAAGTACTACACGTGTCGGACATGTTGATATGACACGACACAGAGACATACACGCGAGTCTCACATGTGTGGTGTTTTGGAGTGTAGATGCATCATAGACAACAATTGTTTTCTTCTTATTAAAATTACTTTAAAATATAAAACGACTCCATATTATAATCATGTACTTAGATAAAAGCGTAATTTCTTTCATCGATTATCAGAGTTAATACTATCATTAAAAAAAAATCTCATGTAAACTTGTACGAAATTGAAAGTTATGATATTACACTTCAATTAGTCTTGAATTTAATATTCTTGTCCACTTACGTACAAAGTTTAAGTTTTTTTTTTCTTTTCTTTTTTCCAATCTTATTCAAATTCACGTTTGATGGGTCCATTAAAATATTAAAAAAAACCAGTGTTTTGAAACCCGGCCCGGTGAGCGACCCGGTGAGGCTACCGGGTAGTGGGTCAATAGGTCGGACCAGTCGAACCATTGGTTGGACCGGTTTGTTGACTAAAGTCAACATTTAATAAAATAAAAAAAAAACTATTCAAGTGTATAACAAAAATCATAACAAAATACTAAATTCCTCATACTACAGAATCTCTAAATAAATATATCATGCTAAGATATTATCATAACTAATCACTAAATAAGCAAACAAAATATTCAACAATTTCAAATTCAATACTCAAATTCACTGTACCAAAATAACAAAGTAACAAACAAAAATACAAAAATAGTCCACAATTTAAAAACTTAGATGTGAATTTAAAAATGTTTCGAAACGTTTCTAGATATTTTGGTAATAATAGTGCCAAAAAAATTAGATGTGAATTAATTTGTTTTAAAGTAGATACTTTTTTTTTTATCAAACATAATAATTACTAGAATTCTTATCTATAAATGATCAAGTAATTGATATAATTCAATAACAATTGATAAAACTTTCACAAACTCAATTAAAAAACATAAAGATAAAAATTGTGCATTAAAATTAAATTTAATTTAAATCAGATTCTATTAAATAGGTAAGACTTAATATATAAGTAATATTATATATATATATATATATATTATCATTATATATATATAAGTTATGTATTAAACTGGACCCACACAAACAAGGCTTTGCTTTGGCCTTAATAATTTGATAATTACCAGAAATGTCATGCCGGGATTTTAAATAATAAGACCTAATTTCATATTAACTATCAATAACTAAAAGTACAAAATTTGCTTCATGCAGGTGCTCCAACCCGCCGCAACTTTCCCACCAAAAATAAAATATAATATTTGAAGGGAAAATCTATTTTATTTCCTTAGATTATGCTTGATAAAAGTTGGCTGTGTGGCTGATATATTATATATTATAGATCATGCTTGATAAAAGCTGGAAATCAGCCGGGAAATCTGGTCAATTTGCAAAAGAGAAAAACAAAAAAGAATTCCGCCCGGTTCTTGAGCGGAACCGGGCGACTGGTTCGGCGGGCGAACCGGTCAAATGCGCCGGTTCGCCCTCCACCGCTAATAACCCGCTACACACGCAGAACCGGCCCGGCCTACCTGCTGGTTCCCGGTCGAACCGGTCGAACCGGCCGATTCGGGCCGGGTTTCAAAACACTGAAAAAAACAGAAGGACCACATATTTTCATATAATGGATTCTAGATACCAGTGGTGCTGAAACCGAGTATACAGGGAGGGATAGCTAATGTTGTCTCTGAGTCGTGCCGATTAGGAACATTCTCTTGGAGTTATATTGTGTTAGGTTGAGTCGACAAATACGCGTCCCAGGATTTTCCTATCGTGGATATAACAAAGCAAACACAAATAAAACATGACGATCGTAACAATACAAGGATTTAACGTGGAAACTCCAAAATCGGAGAAAAAATCACGGAGACCGAACGAAAATACACTATGTAGAAAATCGTTAAAACTACACAATTTCTCGCTAAGCCCAACGATCCTCACATAGCCTTTTTACCCGTAACACTCTCCAAATACACCTCACACTAATATGTAGATATTACAAGAGGAAACAGAAAATATTACACGACAAAATATTGCTCTGAATTGGATGCTTTTCATTTACAAAGCCACTGCCTATTTACAGACAATTCTTCAGCCAAGAAACCGTGGGTTTCTCACAAAACCATTGGCTCAATTATATACTGGCCAATCATGTAACAATAATTCAATTCTCCATATGGAAATTTGGTGCCAACAATCTCCACCTTGAAAATGTGATTATTAGTGACTAATCAGGTCTTCAAAATCATCTTCATTCCGCCATTAGGCAATTGTACACCCGCTCCTCATCAGAAGATCTTCATAGCTTCCGTTATCACTGCAACCGCAGTCGTACTTTTAGAAGTACCATGCTCCACCATAAACAATAACCACTCAGAATAAACTAAATTCGAGAATTTTCCTTTTCGGCTCATGTCAAACATTAACATGCTGATAGAATGGTGCAACTTTCCCTTTTGGCTCCTCCGAAAGTCATCAGCCCGCCGACATGAATATACCACACTTTGCATTAATGCCAAAAGTAATGCTCGTGTGCACACTAGACCCTCTAACATTAATGTCCTGTCTCCTGGCAACTTTTAGGGTCACATGCCATCAGGACGAGCATGCCGCTTACAGAACTTCTTTAGAGTCACTGCAATAAGCAATGTTAGTATCGCCTCCAGTGTTTTCCTTTGATGCCTTGAAGCCATTTGCCGAACCGGCTCCACTTGTTGGACAACTTATTCTAATATGGCCAGATTGTCCGCACCGATAACACACTTTCCTCCTAGAGTTCGTCTTCCTGCCATCTTAAGCCACCAATGCATTGTTTACGTGTGAACCGTTATCCCCGCTAAGCCTCCTCTCTTCAGACAGAAGCTTGCCCGTAACTCCAGAGAGATTGATTTTCTCTTTCCCATGAATAAATATTGGTTTCTTGTGCTCATATGAATTTGGAAGAGACCAGATGAGTCTCAAGTCTTGATCCTCCTCATCAATTGCAACTCCAATGGATTCAAGCTCAACAACTATTTCGTTCAGAACACTCAGATGATCTAAGATACTTGCACCCTTCGCCATTTACAGTGTGTAAAACTGCTCCTTCAGGTACACACGATTCGACACGCCTTTCGCCTGGTACAACTCCTCTATTTTTTCTTAGAGTCCTTTTGCCGAAGAAAACCCATGCACGTTCGCAAGAACGTTTGTAGCCAGGAACATACGAATTGCGCTCGCTGCTCGAAAATCAATATCCTCCCACTCATCAGCGTCCACCATAGCTTTTATACCAGCTGCCTCGACAATCGTGCTAGTACTAACGCTAGATTTAGCGACAACCCTCCATTTTAAAGCCTTGTGTAACCCTGACTGAATCAACAGATCCCTGACTTGAACTTGCCACAAGCCAAAGTGGATTTTTTCGTCAAATCTTTCAACCTCAAATTTCACCATATTCGTACCCTTGCTCCATGACATTGCACCGACGAGTCTTGGTGATTTTTAAGTAGATTGGAATAGCACAAAGTAAATCCCGAAAAGAGATAGCTCGTCTTTTTAGACACGGTTACAAGGTTCCCAGGTAATTAGTGGGGTCACAACGGCCCCACTTAATAATCAATTACCTTTGACAGAACCGCCTTTATCAGCGCGTATTCACACTACTATTACACCAGAACTCCACCCCAACAAAAGCTCCACCTCCGACATAACTCGGGCTCTGATACCACTTGTTAGGCATTTGAGTCGACAAATACGCGTCCACAGGATTTGCCCATCGTGAATATAACAAAGCAAACACCAATAACATATGACGATCATAGCAACACAAGGATTTAACGTGGAAACTCCAAAATCGGAGAAAAAACCACGGGGCCCGAACGAAAATATACTATGTAGAAAATTGTTACAACTATACAATTTTTCGCTCGGCCCAACAATCTCCACATAGCCTTTTTACCAGTAACACTCTCCGAATACACCTCACACTAATATATAGATATTATAAGAGGAAACAGAAAATATTACACTGTAAAATATTGCTCTGAATTGGATGCTTTTCATTTGCAAAGCCACTGCCTATTTATAGGCAATTCTTTAGCCAAAAAACTGTGGGTTTCTCACAAAACCATTGGCTCAATTATATATTGGCCAATCATGTAACTGCCAACAGTAATTCAATTCCCCACAAGGGAATTCAGTGCCAACATATTGTTCAGCCCAAAAGGCTATTTCAGTTTAACGTGATAACTTTAGAACAATTTACCTCTGCAGTAACCTCTAAGACACTAGTGCACAAAACATATGAAGATGTATATACTCTTTGTTAGTGACAAAGTTTCACGTGAACAAGTTCGATTCTTCGTATCAAATTTCAGACATATTTACTAAAGAGCTACTCTTCCATGATTTTCGAATGAATCTAAGCATCCGTCAACCTCCTCCTCCGACGGCAAGAGTGTGAGAAAAAAAAATAGATTATCTTTTCTCCGTGATTGCTTTTTAGCCCCTGCTATTTGTTTAATGTAATTTTGGTTGCCAACAATTTGCTTTGTGTAACTTTGTGACAATATTCTCTTGTTGTAAATTGGGGTTGGATATATAAATTGCATGATAAAAAATAAAAAATTATAGATTCTCTTTATCGTATATCTTGTAAAATTAGTAAACCGTGTATCAATAATTTGTTAGCATAATTATAGATTTTTGCCTATAATGAGTTCTACACATGTATATTTGGAATCTCTACAAACGCGAGAAAAGACACTCATTCTTTCAATACCTTTGAAGCGTCGATTCTGTAAGATCTCCATTTATTTAATTTGAGGAGATACTTGAAACATTCACCAATTAAATAACTCACTAATTCACTATCAACCTATAAGATAATAAATAATATAGATTAAATGGATCGAGCATTAAGTTTTCTCTTATGTTATACACTAATAAAGAAATCTCGAAGACGTGATTAGTATAGTTTAATTAGACCTCAAGTGCACTAAACTATACCCCAACCCATTTGACAAAATATATTAAATACAACAATATGTTTTTATTTAAAGAACAATAATAAAAACAAGGAAAGACAGAGCAGAGCGTGCGGTCACGACATTACACAAAGTCTCGCACGTTGTTGGCGGCCCGACGGTCGGTTGGTATTTCTCTCATTCGCCCTTTCACTCTACTACTAAAGACCCCAAACCAAAGGGAGAAAAAAAAAAACAAACAAACTTCACACTTAAAAAAAAACTTTCTTATCTCTTCAGTTTTTGTAATATTTGAAAAAAAAGATGAGAACTTTGTGTCCGAATTTCGAAAGGGACGATGCACTTGAAACAGTGCTCGAAGTCCCGATTCCCGAAGAAATGTTGGCTTCTAACAAACAGAACTCATGGCAGAACATGAAGAGCTGGGTCATGGGATCGAATCTCGAAAGCCGCAATTCGATATTCGGAGGCCGTGCGTCAGAGATTCAGTTCTTGTTGGGTGTCATTGGTGCACCGTTGATCCCTCTTCCGATACGTGGTGATCGGACCGTTAATGATAACATCAAAGGTCATCCAATGGTGAGTTCGTTTATGAGTTCTAGAGATGTACGTCATAAATACAATTCAGAAAATAATAACAGGTCGTGTCGTGTCGTGTCTGTGTCCATGCATCATATGTGATATCTGTATCTATTTCTTATTACCAGTCCTTTCAATGTAGAATCTAATGAATTGCAAATACAATTAATTCGTTTCGATTCTTTTTTGGTTCATTGAATCTATGTGTTGTTCAAACTCTATTTCATTATCAGTTTTATTCTCAGCTTGAGCATATATATGTATGCCAATCTGGAGTAATAGGAGAGTGAATTACATTTACTAAAATTGGAGATGGATTATTGGTTACTTTGCAGGAGACCGCGATTGCGCGATACATAGTGCAACAGTACATAGCGGCTGCAGGAGGGGAGCATGCGTTGAACTCTATCGAGAGTATGTATGCAATGGGAAAAGTAAAGATGGTGGCATCAGAATATGTGGCTGGAGATGAATTTCGCGCAAGCAATAATAATACTAAGGCCTCGAAGATTAAAAACATGAAAAGCGGACCGGGAGAAGTTGGAGGCTTCGTGTTGTGGCAGAAGAGGCCTGATTTGTGGAGTTTGGAGTTGATGGTTTCAGGCTATAAAATCAGTGCTGGTAGTGATGGTAAGGTGGCATGGAGGCAAACTCCGTGGCAGCATTCACATGCATCTCGCGGTCCACCAAGACCTCTTCGTCGATCTTTACAGGTAATAATAATTTCTTCAGATCTTTTACTGATCAAGAATTCTTGTAATTGGCTTCTAGCTTCAGGGGATGGTGAAAAACTAAATTTCTTCTCAAAATTGTGTTAGTTTATGATATAAGGAAAACTATATTAATAAATTTTAACTGAAACTGATTTGTGATTGGAAGAAAATTTCATCAATCAACCTGGAATCTAGGAGCCATCTCATGAGAAGTTGGTGGAATTTGTTGTGTGAAGTCTTGACTTTAGGAGGAAAGGAATGCCAACATCAGTTTTCAAACATAATTTAAAAGTTTCAGACTATAACAACTCATTAGTTTGTCAAATTTGGTGGCTGCTTATTGTTGACAAAAACAAGAAAAGTAGACTTCAAACGGTTATATTGGATTAAGACAGTGTCACTTATTCTTAACAACAACTCATAAAGTTTTGTTCAGCTTCTTTTTGGCCAAACTGGCCCCAGATCAAGCATTTTGTCTTCTTCTAACATAATCAGAAGTTAGAACCTTCACATATCATTCCTAGTACAAAACTTTGTAGATATTTCCAAAATCTAAAGTTCAAAACTAGTTAGTCAAGTTTTGTTGTTGTTATAATACCTGTCATGAACTTAAACTCCACCCTTTAATTGTCAAATCATGACTAACATTATATATAACCTGCAGTCCAACTTAGAAGCCATTATTAATTAAATTTTTTTTCAGACACTTGATAAAGTTGTATTAGTTAAAGTGCCCTCTAAAATGGGATGTAGAATTCCCCTTCTATGTACTCTTTGGTCGATTTTATGAGCCAGTTATATTTCAGGACAAATTACAATCTGAACCGACTTCTGATGAATAAATTATGTTAACAGGGACTTGATCCACGTTCAACAGCAAACATGTTCTCCAATTCCATCTGCATTGGTGAGAAAACAATCCACAACGAAGATTGTTTCGTGTTAAAACTCGAGGCTGAGCCTTCGACACTGAAATCAAGAAGCAGCAGCAATGTTGAGATAATGAGGCACACTGTTTGGGGTTGTTTCAGCCAAAAGACAGGTCTCTTAGTCCAATTAGAAGACTCCCACTTGCTCAAAATAAAGACCACCGGTAACGATGTGTTCTGGGAGACAACGATGGAGTCTTTGATTCAGGACTATAGAACAATTGATGGGGTCAACATTGCGCATTCAGGCAGGACTTGCGTCTCGTTATTTAGGTTTGGAGAGAACAAGGAAAGCCATACAAGAACAAGGATGGAAGAGGTTTGGAGTATTGAGGAAGTGGATTTCAACATACAGGGACTCTCCAAAGAGTTTTTCTTGCCCCCTGCCGACTTGAAAAAGGAGGACGAAGTTTGCGGTGGAGTTGGTAGTAACGGTGATGCAATCAAAATGGGGGCGTTGCCGTTCAAGATCTTTGCTAATTCTTCTATTGGTAGCATTGCAAAAGTTGGTGCTAGAGTGGTAGCCATTGATGAGGAAACTCTGGAAATATTTGAAACAGATGAAGAGTTGTAGTATATTTGACCTATTGGTCATTTTTGTACATATAGTTACTGGCACACTGAATAGTGTATAGCCAAAGATTGGATTATATATATAATCAATTGACCGACGCTGCTTCGAGCAATCGATAGTTTCGCAGCATCAAACACTTGATAGAGATTCCAATATATACGATGCAAAACTTTTTCATGTTGTTATTGTATATAAAATGGTGAATCCAATTCCATGTCTTCTTCATCAGTATGGTGACATGATTTTTGTGGTCTTTAGTATCTTATAACTAAATATTATTAATGTAATTCACAAATCTAGTTCGTCTGAGTGCTTTTGAATAGCACCCGAATAGCACGTAGATTTATCTCGATTGCAAAATTTATTGAAGCTTGGGTAGTAAAAGGAACCGGGGAATACTTTATCTCCAATGTTGGATTTCATATTCCAATAAAACTCGTAAATATAAAAGAGTTTGTATTTTCTTTGGGTCCTCCAAAAGAAAAAAATTGGGAATCCTAGAGGTTTTTTACCCTTCAAAACGTGAAAGTTTCTTTTCATCCAGCTCATTCAGTTACACTGAGTAGGGGTGAACGTGGGATGGGTACCCGCGTTGTGGGTATCCACACATGGGTACCCTCGCTTGTGGCAAATGAGACTTCCATTCCCATTCCAATTCCCACAGTATGCGGGTACCGACAAGTGGGTAGTCGCGCATGTACGAAATGGGTAGTGGAGTATCTAAGCTTTATTTTGCAAGTATCTTTAGCTTAAGAAAATTGTGAAGCAAACCCCAAAATACTCTATAATGAGAATTATATATTCAATTGCTACTAATTTGTAAACGATACAATAGTAAAAAATAAAAAGCCAAACATAAAATTCATTCGGTAATCAATTATTCAAAGTCAGCCTCGCCATTTTTCAACAAAAACCAAATTATTAAGTTTATGTTTTCGTTTTAGTTAATTCAATTACTTAATATAGCTATATAAGATATATATATATATATACACACATGCAATAGAATGTAACTATTATAAATTTTGTATATATCAAATATTATTAGTATCAATATATATAACATATAAATATTATAAACAAATGTGCAGGTACCCATATGGGGGTGAAAAATCGCTGAATACTACCCATTTCCATTCTCGTTCCCATAATTTATGTGTGGATACTTGCGTTGCGGGTACCCATTCCTGCTTTTCTCATTTCCAATGGAAAATAGTTAAATGGTATGGGCTTGAGATTGAGTACGCGTTTCAAATGCCTACCCGCAACACTGAGTAACAATTTTCTCTGTAAACTATAAAGCCATATAACATGGAATTAGGGCGCTAGAGAATTAGACTCAAAATAGTTAATTATCATGTCGACACTTGCATAGATTATAAACCAGAATAAACTTAAAAAAAAAAAAGTTATAAACCAGAATAATAATTTATAAAAAATGTACAAAAACCAGAATATTACTCGAACCGCCTTATGTGGCCCATTAGCTACTGCGTATACATGATACCCATATCCATTTCATTTGGTTTACTGCTGAAAATAAAATTAAGGCCCACTATACTGTAGAGGCTGGAACATGGATAATTTTTAATCGATTATTCGATACATTTACACATTCTCAATAACACAGAAAATTAAGAGAAATTATTTATCAATGTTACAAATTAAATATCTTATACAGCTATCTTTCGCTCGCATTAGACTTGCTATCTAGCAAAACTGACCAGTGCATTATTATTTGAAACATGAATTGTGGGCCAATCACTCTTAATCTCTTCTCATTAATTTTTCCCCTCAATAAATCTATTATGATAATAAGACTCGAGCTTTGGAAAACAAAATCGAATATAATATCTTCCAATATTTCATTTGGGTTACACTGTAATAAACTAGAGTTTAATTTGGCCAAAATTACACCAAATCATGCTAATCTAATTGATACTAGATTAACTTTGTCCGAAACACGTTAAATACTTGGAAAGTATAAAGAAAATATCTGCTAACAACTAATAACTGATAATATATTGAAAATTGTATGTGTCAAAATCTGCTCTTCTAGAGAAAGGGCGTGTCTCGAAAGGTTGGATAAGTTGAGACCTAAGTCAAGTCGAAACATTGAATAAGTCGAATTGTTGGACGTGTCGAAGATTGTCTCGAAACCTATCTCGAAAAGAATCTCTCGATACAAGAACTTTGGGTTGAAGGAGTTATAAAATGACGTACATTAATTGTCAGGTCTAGGGTATTTATAGTCCTCAGAGGCAAGACCAGCCACCATCCAGATCCGCTAATTGTGTCGAAACAATATTGTCTCGAAAGTTACCCTCGCATTTATAACTTTGTCTCGAGACATTATGTTTCTAGAAATTTCTCGTTGTGCCTTTTTGAGCCAATTCTATTTTTTTGGGCAAACCAAATAAGCCCATACCACTTCCTAAAACCTTTCATGATCTTATTTTATATATTTGTTATATATAAAAAAATATGTCTTCCTACGAAATATTAAGATAATATTGGTTTAGGAAACTAAATATTCAGATAATCTTGTAATCATGCAATTTTGGTTTTACTAGATATATGTCCAAATCTTCTTCCAAAATCCCATCATTCAGTGAAAAGTCCCAAAAATAAATAAATAATTGCCACAATATTCTAATTTAAGTATTCTTCAAAGTTTGAGTTATATGCGTGCAAAGTCCACTTGTTATTGTGACAAACTAACTTGAAATAAGTAATTAGGCTGACTCACAATTTAGAAAACAAATTGATTACTGCAAAGTTAAAACAAATAAATTTCTTCTATTAATAATTTGATTATTTAAGTTTTAATTCATTGGAAACGCGCGAGGAATACAAGCAGCTGAAAAAAGATATTCATTACTTAAGTTTTAATTCATTAGAATAAGAAAGAAAAAAAAAACTAACTGCTGAAAACTGAAAAAGAGATGTTCGTTACTTAAGTTTTAATTTATTTAAAAAGAAAATATAACCTGCTGATGAAAATTTAATGTTTATTCTTTAGCAAGCTAAATAGAAGATCTTGAGAATCTTAGATTTCCAATATGAAGCAGCAATATATTTGCAAAGATAAAAATAAAGATATGGCGATAGAGAATAAACAGTGGGGACCTAGTGGTGATGCTTAACATACCTCAGGAAACAAAAAATCAGAAAGAAGAGGAGAAGGACAACACACATGGGAAGAGAAAAGGGGCCATAGCTAAAAAGAACCCAAGTCCACAAGAGCAAGAAGACTGGCAGAAAATTGATAAAAAAAAAAAGAAAATCAAAACAAGGTAAGGAAATCACTAAACAGAGGGGAAAAGGTAGAAGGGGCTCAAACCCCAATAGATAAAGGCCTAAGGATTGGGGTATGGAACTTAAGGGAATGAATGACCCCCTTAAGCAAGCAGCAATGAAGTCATTCCTAGCCAACAATAAATGCACTATTGGTGCTATAGTGGAAACTAGATTAAAGAATAAAAACTATGATGTAGTTAGAAATAAGCTGTTGCAGCATTGGGAGGTTGAGAGCAATATCACTCATGATAAGAACTGCAGAATCTTGATAGTTTGGAAAGGGGCTGAAGTGGAGTTACACGTGGAAGAGATAGATGATCAACATATTCACACTAGTATTCAAACTAAAGATAAGAAATGGAAGGGGTACATTACTTTCATCTATGCTCACAACACAGTGGATAAGAGGAGAAATCTATGGAGAAGGATAGAAGTAATAGCCAAGGATATGAAGGAACCATGGCTAGCAGCAGGGGATTTCAATGTAGTCCTAAATCATGAAGAGAAAAGTAGTGAGGATGAGAATCTACAAAGTGTGGGGACTGAGCTTAAGGGGGTGCTGGAAAGCACAAAGTTGAGGGATCATCATTTTATAGGACCTCTTCACACTTGGAGCAATCACCACACATTCTGCAAACTGGACAGAGTGTTAGTAAATGAAAAATGGTTGAAAGCAAATATGGAATCTACCGTTCAATTTATTCCGCCAGGCATATCAGACCATGCATCCAGCATAACCAGAATTTTTGCAGAAGGCAAAAATCCCTTTCAGATTAAAAAATATATAGGCTACTGATGATAAATTTCCAGAGTTAGTCAATGAGGCTTGAGAGACTCAGATAAAAGGGTGCAAGATGTTCCAATTGGTTCAGAAGATGAAGAGTCTCAAAGAGAGATTGAAGGAGTTAAATACTAGAAAATTTCACAATCTCGAATCAAGGGTTAATGAGAAGCTCAAGGAGCTCCACACTCTTCAAAGCATGAACCTTATGGACCTAGGGAGCAAGAAGCGTGAAGTGATCCAAAAGCAAGAGGAGTACAAGAACACCCAACAATTACTGCTCCAACAGTTAAGGCAGCAGGCCAAAACAAATTGGACTGAAGAGGGTGACAGTTGCAGTAAAATATTCTTCCAGCAAATCAAAGAGAGGAGGAAATCTAACAGCATACATGCCATTTTTGACACCAGAAGGTAACACTCTGAGTACCCAAAAACAAATAACTGAACATATTCTTGCATTCTACCAGGATCTATTTGGAAAAGAACAACAAGTGCAACACATCCAGCCTGAGGCTTTGAAGCAGGGGGCTACAGTACCTGATGAGGTGAATGAGCAATTGAGAACACCAATCACAAGGGAAGAGGTGAAGAAAGCATTATTTAGCATGAGTGACCATAAGAGCCCCGGTTCGGATGGTATGAATGCATGCTTCTTCAAGAAAAGCTGGGCCATAACATGTAACCTAGTATTTGAGGCCATTAGGGAATTTCGACAAACAGGTAAACTGCTTAAAAAAAATAATGCTACTAGTGTGTGCCTGATTCCCAAAGTGTTGAATGCTTCTACTATTATTGACTATAGACCTATTGCATGTTGTAACATCATCTATAAGATAGTCACCAAGGTGCTTGTCAACAGAATCAAACATATTATGCATGAAATTATTAATCCTTGTCAAAATGCTTTTGTTGCTGAAAGAGACCTTTTTCAAAATATTTATTTGGCTCAGGAGTTGATTAGGGGCTACAACAGGAAGAATATATCCCCAAGATGCATGCTTAACATAAACCTTAGGAAGGCATATGATACCATCAACTAGAGATTCTTAAAAGATGTTCTGATTGGATTAGGCTTTGATAAATGGTTCACCCACCTTATCATGACTTGTGTTACTTCAGCTTGTTTCTCCTTTAGTATTAATGGCAGATTAGAGGGGTATATGCCAGGTAAACAAGGGCTTAGGCAAGGAGACCCTATGTCCCCCTACCTGTTTGTTATATGCATGGAATACCTTTCTAGGTTGATTCAATTAAGAGTTAAGGAGAGTAAGTTGTTCAAATTTCATCGCATGACTATGAAAATTAATTTGACTCACATGTGTTTTGCTGATGATCTGCTTCTCTTCTGCAGAGGGGACAAGGGATCAATGGAACTTCTTAAGGCCACAGTTGATGAGTTTTCTCAGACATCAGGATTACATATGAATAAAACTAAAAGTTCTATTTTTTTGGCAGGGACACAAGGGGAGGAGAATGATGATCTGATGAGTATTTGGCAGTTCTCAGCAGGAAATTTCCCCGTCAGGTATTTGGGGATCCCCCTCAGCCCAAGAAGACTATAAATTCAAGAATACGACCCAATCATAAAGAAGGTGACAACCAGAATCCAGAGTTGGCTAGCCAAACAGTTAAGCTATGCAGGTAGAATACAGTTGGTAAGGGCTATACTGATATCCATCCAAAGATTTTGGTGTGTTGTGTTTCCCTTACCTGCAGACGTGATAAGGAAAATTGAGACATTATGCAGAAGCTACCTGTGGACTGGAAAAGAAGCTGGAAAGAAAAGCTTGGTTGCTTGGACTACAATGTGTCAGGAAAAGGAGAATGGAGGGCTAGGAATCAAAGAAGTCCTGAGCTGGAACAAAGCTCTATTATGTGCCCAACTAGTTAGCATAGATAACCACACCAGGAGACCAAATGATATGGGCATTTCCCGCATATTGGGCCAGGCCCAAACCAGGCCCATATTGGACTATATCGGGGATCATATTCGATGTCATATCGGTAATAATCACCGATATGTTACTGTGGTCCCCGAATCCCGAGGTCTATAAACACGCGGTGCTCGGATCCCAAAACAAGCAATTATTATCCCTCAACTACCACGCGTCATATCGAAATACATCACCGATATCACTTTTGATATCTTATCCGATATTGGGACTGCCACGTGCACCTGTGAGACGTCATACCACCTCATCACCGATACCACATCGGGGGTCATCTTCGACATCACCGACGTCCGTTCGATCTATTTACCGATATTCCACTCCCATCCAAGCATCGAAGCGTAGGTCCGAGGTGTTCCGGACCAAGCCTACACGAGACACCTAGTGTAGGTCTGATTTGAGATAGGCTTGTTGTATTGCTAGACTACTTACTTGTAACCGACACTCGCATATATATAAAACGATCTATTGTCAAATCAGTGGCATCGTCTGTGGGAACACCAGTTCCCGGACAAGGATGCCGAGATGCAAGGAAGGAGGACCCGATCCGAATTTAGCAGAGTTGTGACTAGGGGCGCCAGGATAGAGGACACACAACCCCCTCAACACCCAACTGATCAAAAACAGACAGTGGCTCAAGTCGAGATGGAGATTCCTCCACCGCAGAGCGAGCCGCAACGAAGGCGCATGCTCGGGAGGCCGCCGCGAGCCGCGAATGCAGTTCCAACCCTTGTTGCACCAAGTACGGCGGGACCCGAAATTGAGGCCTCGCCCATTGAGAACCCCGCAGCAGACGTTCCAGTGGCCGAGACGCCAAATGCGAATTTTCCCGGCCTGGAGGAGACAATGCCCGCGGGACAAAGCACCTTTCACCCTGCTGCCATAACCTCGGAGATGCAAGCGCAGATCAACGCCACAGTAAGATCAGCGTTGGATTCCACATTGGAGACCTGGCTTCCACGATTAGTGGAGCAAAGGGCAAAGGATGTTTGGGCGAGGCCCCATGAATCCAGAGCGGGTGAAGGACAGACAAGGCAAGGATATAAGGAACATGAGGATACAAGGGACTCTTTCAGAGAGATATCGCCCGCAGCTTACGACAGGACGGAGAGACGGGGCCCCGAAAAAATTCCCTGTGATAACGGGTTCGGTTCAAGAAAAAATTCCCTGTGATAATGGGGTCAGTCCAAGAAGAAATTCCCTGTGATAACGGGGTCAACAATAAACAGTGCAACGGCAGCGGTTCCCCTGTGACAGCGGGTCGTACTTTAAAGCACGGAAATACAGGCACCTTCATGCGATAGCCGTGATGACTCGACATAATCTGGTATGACCGATAGGTGACATAACAAGGAGAAGCAAAAATAACACGAGCAATCATACCATGTATTATGTATGAACAAATATATATCAGGACACGCAGAAAAGATCGATTGAATTAACAGGTAAAACTATGAACCATATTACAAGAGGCAACTACGCCGAAAGAAAAAATACAGACTCC
Source organism: Linaria vulgaris (assembly GCA_948329865.1). Lineage (NCBI taxonomy): Eukaryota > Viridiplantae > Streptophyta > Magnoliopsida > Lamiales > Plantaginaceae > Linaria > Linaria vulgaris. The sequence continues at coordinate 86,100,381 of OX415253.1, forward strand.
TAGACTCTCAACCAGGATAACAAGGGGCCCCTTTGATGTGTATTAACGCCAAACTCTTCCGCTCGACGATCTCGCAGTACTCCACCTCCGGTTCTAAATCTTCGTCGTCATCGTCGAAGTCCTCAGGAAATTCCCCGTCCGGCCCCTTCAACGGATTTATGGCCGAAGGGTCGTAACCATCCTTGAAACCACCTTCCAGCTGAATTTGACCTAAGACAGAGGCCTTGGCTTCCTTCCGCTCCAGCAAGCCCCGCTCAGCACATATCATCTTATACGACCGACTCATAAGGAACTGTTTGGCCGCACTAGTCAGTTGGCTTTTGCTCAGCGCCATGCACCGTATGTGCCTTTCAGCCTGGGCTAATTGGTCCTTCAGAATTGCAACCTCAGCTTCAAGTGCCTCCCGACGAGATGCTTCTTGACCAGCGATAAGTCGAGACTCATTGAGCTCTCTGATCAACCTTTTATTATCATCTAACAGGCCTCCCACATTATTTTCGCTGGCCTTCAGAATATCCATGGCCTCGTCTCTCTCGTGCTGGAGCTGTACAACAGCAACATGATCGTATTTGCCCAGTTTCTCGAGCAAACCATTGGTAACTCAGAGCGACTCGGCGTGGTCCGCTTGACCCTTAATGGTCATCGTCAAGAAACCTTTTAGAAAACCATCCATTTGCACGTCCACAATAAGGACTTGATCGCTCGGACAAATGAAAACCCAAAGGAAATACACAGTGAATGGCATAAAGACTACTTACAGAGCGAAAGAGACCACTGTGATCTCCACTTGAACTACCCTCTTCTTTCCTTCTCTTTCGCCCCATTGACGTCTCAACATCAACGTCAGGTTGAGATTGCGAAGCATTACCCACCCCGGTAGTATTCTCACTCGAGGAGGGCACATATTTCTTTGCATTCTTGCACACGCCCTCACGACCCCTCTTCTTGACGAGTGGAGGTGCGTCATCTGTAGCGGTTTCGGCCCTCGGCTGTCTGCGTTCCGCTATCGCATCCAGACTACAATACTCCACCATCTCGACTGCAAAACACATAAAATAGAGGATTAAGAAATAAATCGAGGGGAAGATATCAAGTTACAAAGATATAACACTTACCGAGCGTAGAAGGACCGTTATACCGCACGGGAGATATCCCACTTGCTCGCAAAACTACGTCACTACAAAGCAGGGTACCGTCGTATGGATGGTTGATCAAATTCCTCAGAAACTCAAGGCTATGTGCACTAGGCCTGACAACGGCTTGTCTCTCATATTTGGTGTCTTTACACCACACGCTAAGAAGCACGTCAAACTCACCAGCCGTCCTCTCCTGGATGTACATATACTCACACTTATTTCCAAATCCATAGCTAGTTTGAGTATATTGCACGAACCTAAGCCCCGCCAGGGCTCGCACACAAAAGAACCCTCTATCACCACCCTTACGGTTGACCATGACGCTAAAAAGCTCCCAGAACTCGTTAGCTCCGCAAGGGGCACCCAACGCCCTCATAATACAAATGAAAGCTACAATGTACCCCAAAGAATTGGGGGATAACTGTCCCAAGCAGACCCCGATACTTGTTATAATAGCACTAACCGCATGATCAATCGGGAAGCGCAACCCGTTCTTGAAGTGCTTGGCACTGACAGTAATGCAGCCTTTTGGTGGAGTATGCATTCGTTGATCCGCACTGGGAAATATGACCTTATACCCCTCGGGAATGTCATACTTGTCAGAGTAATAACCAACATGATGAGGAACACGAGACGTCATATCCTCATATTTCTCTGAGGTCCTATATTTCGGGGCACTGACCTCAAAGCCCCATTCGTCCACATTAGGACCGGATACCCCTCGGGAATGTCATACTTGTCAGAGTAATAACCAACATGATGAGGAACACGAGACGTCATATCCTCATATTTCTCTGAGGTCCTATATTTCGGGGCACTGACCTCAAAGCCCCATTCGTCCACATTAGGACCGGCAGCTTCAGGCGGAGCAAAAAATTCATTACCGCCCTGTTCGCCAGTCAGCTGATCAGGCCCAAACATCTCATTTTCGGAGAACTCCATTCCACCCTCTCCGAAATCCATCTCGATCAAACCTGCGCCAACACTGTCCCCGAAAAACGACATATTAACGCACTAAATGATGCAAGTCAAAGGCAAAAGAGATATCGAAAATGGTATCGAATCTAATATCGAAAATTTAAATCAAAGGTAGATATCGAAAGCGAGGTCGAAATCTATATCGGAAGTCAAATTCGACGTGTCTTTCGAAGGGACAACGAAATTTCGCTAAAAGCCAAAGTGGGTTTTCAATTTCCTGACAACCTATTTATAGATATCGGAGATACTCACATCGGTACTAATATTCGATATAGATAAAGGACATGGGGACGGACAGGCGCATAGGGGACATCACCCTACCAATAGACAGATGCTTCAACCACATCGAAAGATACTTTCGACATCATATTAAAGATAAAACCCGACATCCTACACTACTACGCGAAGAACCGCGAGAATATAACAACTGCCCGACAACGCCATCATAATTTTCAAGGAACCCAAATACCAAGGGAACTAGAATTCAAACGAGAACCTCAAACTATGCGTCCACGACATTGGGAGACGAATCGAAGTTCATCACAAGTGCACTCCCCGCAAGTTTGATCTCCGTCATTTGAACTGGCGGGACGAAGGGTACAGGTAATCCAGAAATTTAAAATTAAATTTGCGAATCCTTATCTCTAAGATAAGAATCCCCAAATTGGGGGACTACATGATATGGGCATTTCCCGCATATTGGGCCAGGCCCAAACCAGGCCCATATTGGACTATATCGGGGATCATATTCGATGTCATATCGGTAATAATCACCGATATGTTACTGTGGTCCCCGTATCCCGAGGTCTATAAATACGCGGTGCCCGGATCCCAAAACAAGCAATTATTATCCCTCAGCTACAACGCGTCATATCGAAATACATCACCGATATCACTTTCGATATCTTATCCGATATCGGGACTGCTACGTGCACCTGTGAGACGTCATACCACCTCATCACCGATACCACATCGGGGGTCATCTTCGACATCACATCGAAGGCAATCATCGACGTCCGTTCGATCTATTTACCGATATTCCACTCCCATCCAAGCATCGAAGCGTAGGTCCGAGGTGTTCCAGACCAAGCCTACACGAGACACCTAGTATAGGTCTGATTTGAGATAGGCTCGTTGTATTGCTAGACTACTTACTTGTAACTGACACTCGCATATATATAAAACGATCTATTGTCAAATCACCAACTATATGGACTAAGTGGACCGTAGAATACAAGCTGAAAGGGGGGAGTATATGGGATGCAAGCATAAGGTCAGGGGACTCTCTATGGTGGAGAAAACTGATAACATTGAGAAATGAGATGCAGGAAAGGTTACCAACCATCCAACCTGAGAAATGGAGAACACTCAAGCAAAACAGGTTGTCCAAGAATGCTACAAGATGTTCCACCAGGAAACATCACCAGTCAACTGGAGTGCACAAGTCTGGAATAAAATCTCTACTCTAAGAGTGACCTTTCTCCACTGGCTAGCTATGCACAAAAAAATGGCTACTAAAGATAGGCTCTGTAAATTCAAAATTATAAATGATAATTGCTGTCACTTTTGTAAGAATAATATAGAATCTCTTGAACACTTATACTTCAATTGCAATGCAGTTCAACCTATTATTGACAGGATTATGAAGGTAGTGGGGGTGAGGAAACAAAACCACCAGCTACAAGCATGGAATGAGATGTTCAGCCAATCAACTAAGAAGAAGAGTGATGTCTTTCAAGTAAGGGCAGCTGCTTTTGTTGGAGTGATAGCTGGAATATGGAGATGGAGGAACACACAGATATTTGAAGACAAGAGCATCCCAATTGATAACTGAAGAACTACACATGAGAATCAAGTGCAAAATGGGGAGAAATCCCAACAGATTCTTAAAAAGCACTATCCTCAATCTACAAAATATTTAAGATAAGGGAAACTCATAGTTAAGTTCTTACTGTGTTCTACATAATGATTATAACAGGTAGCGTGCAAGGTCAGAGGATACCAGACTAGAGAAAGTATTGGTATGGCAAAAGGTACCAGCAAAGGAAATGATGCAGACTGGACAGGTAACCACCTCACACTTTCTCCTCCCTCTACCCCTGGAAGAGTGAAAGAACAGTGGAGAAGCGGCTGTACATCTGAGCATCCAGGAGCTGCTAGGTGTCACTTGAAGAGTACAGTAACAGGCATGACCTGGAGCTGGAATGAAGGGGGTGCACCTATTGAGAATTGGCTTGAAAAGGGCCAAATGAGGGTAGTGAATGGAAAGGCTTTCCACGGGTCATAGTCCTAGACTAGAGCCACAAGGATTCCTTAGCTTGACAGTTACACTGTTCTTAGCATGTGATTTCTAGAGTGTCTTGTATCGCAGCTTCAACTTGGGGTATGCCCCTCGTATTCTTGTAAGACACTCTTCCAGTTTCTAATATCTTTACCTTTCGTGCAAAAAAAAAAAATGGCGATAGATTTCATTATTGGAATAAATTACATAAATAGTCCATTACATTATACATTATAATCAATTAAATCTTTGATTAATATTTTTCAAAGGCATATTAGGTATTACAATAAAATTGCTCTGGAAATAGGAATTTTGTTCTGGTCTATATATCATTTGCCAATGAAAAAAGTAAAAAGGAATGAAAAAAAAGAGCAGCGAAAAATAACATAAATATAAAATTCAACTATAATCATGATTACAAAAAGTGTATATGTGATTAACAAAGTGATGACAAGGAGCCCAATAATATAACTGAAGCAATGTTACATTCTTGCACTACAAGATTTGGGGGGTTTTCGCGACCCCCCCTGGTGACCGCCGGGCGGTCCCCAGCTTTTTGGTGACCGCCCAAAGCAACGGGGACCGCTGGGCGGTCCCCAGCCCAAACAAGGGACCGCTAGGCGGTCCCCAGCTCAAAAGGGGGACCGCTGGGCGGTCACCAAAGGTCTTTAGGGACCGCCCGACGGTCCCTAATAATATTCATATTTTTTTTTTAATTTTATTGAACAATTAAGGTGCCGCGTTGGTTGTTTAGTTGATAAATATCCTAATAATAGTTAAAAGAACAAAATTAAAAAGTTTCATACAAATTGAAACAACATACGACGATTAATTGTACGTATAACGTAGAATAGATTCAACGTTAAAAACATTCTCAATCTCATTCAATCTACTATTAAATAATTAAATTAGTGGTTTTATGATCGTTTGTTACTTCAATTGACATGTTACAATGAATTTTGTTGCTAAAAATAAAAAACACATGGAAATCGTTTCATAAAATCGAAAACAAAGAGTATGAATATTATTAGGGACCGCCTGGCGGTCCCTAAAACCACCTTTAGGGACCGCTGGGCGGTCACCAATTGTCTTTAGGGACCGCCAGGCGATCCCTAAAAGTGGTTTTAGGGACCGCCCGACGGTCACTAATAATATTCATACTTTTTTTTTTTTTAATTTTATGGAACAATTAAGGTGCCGCGTTGGTTGTTTAGTTGATAAATATCCTAATAATAGTTAAAAGAACAAAATTACAAAGTTTCATGCAAAATGAAACAACATACGACGATTAAGTGTACATATAACTTAGAATAGGTTCAACGTTAAAAACTTTCTCAATCTCATTCAATCTACTATTAAATAACTAAATTAGTGGTTTTATGATCGTTTGTTACTTCAATTGACATGTTACAATGAATTTTGTTGCTAAAAATGAAAAACACATGGAAATCGTTTCATAAAATCTAAAACAAAGAGTATGAATATTATAAGGGACCGCCTGGCGGTCCCTAAAACCACCTTTAGGGACCGCTGGGCGGTCACCAATTGTCTTTAGGGACCGCCCGACGGTCACTAATAATATTCATTCTTTCTTTTTTTAATTTTATGGAACAATTGAGGTGCCGCGTTGGTTGTTTAGTTGATAAATATCTTAATAATAGTTAAAAGAACAAAATTACAAAGTTTCATGCAAAATGAAACAACATACGACGATTAAGTGTACATATAACTTAGAATAGGTTCAACGTTAAAAACTTTCTCAATCTCATTCAATCTACTATTAAATAACTAAATTAATGGTTTTATGATCGTTTGTTACTTCAATTGACATGTTACAATGAATTTTGTTGCTAAAAATAAAAAACACATGGAAATCGTTTCATAAAATCACAAAAACACGTATGAATAGCGGTCCCTAAAAATCATATTTAGTGACCGCCGGGCGGTCACCACTTGTCATTAGGGACCGCCCGGCGGTCACCAAATATCTTTAGGCACCGCCCGGCGGTCCCTATATGTTTAAAAAATAGGCGGGATTGGGGGGGAAATTTGAAATTTCCGAAAATTCAAAATTTTCACCCTTAATTCTATATATACCACCACTCTCCTATCCAATTTTTCAACACTCTTCAAAAACACCCAACTCCAAAATTTCTCTTCCTAAATCACAAAAATAAAAATTATCCAACAAAAACTTTCATTTCTTCTTTCTTTTAAAGAAACACTCTTCTCTTTTTTTTTCATTTCTTTAAATCCAAAACATAACTTCTCTTCTTCTTTCTTTTAAAGAAACACTCTTCTCTTCTTCTTTTTTTTGTTCAAATCCAATACACAACATTTCTTCTTCTTTTTTTTCATTATTTTCTTTCGTTAACTTTCATTTCATTATTTTCTTTGTTTTATTTTGTTAACTTTCATTTCCTTATTTTTTTGTTTTATTTTGTTAACTTTCATTTCATTTTACTTTTTTATCATTATTTTGTTTGTTTTTGTTCTTGTAAATGTTTGTTGCACATATTTACACGCAATTTATACAAAAACCCAATAATATTCCGATAAATTTCCGGAATATTATTGGGTTTTTTTTATTCTGCCGCAGACATTTAGGGACCGCCCGGCGGTCCCTAAAAGTCTGAATATTATTGGGGACCGCCGGGCGGTCCCTAAAAGTCTGAATATTATTGGGGACCGCTCGGCGGTCCCCATAAGTCATTAGGGACCGCCCGGCGGTCCCTAAATATGCGGTCGCGGAAAATAGTCCCCGCGACCGCCAAGCGGTCGCCAAAGGGTGGGGGACCAAGGGCATCCGCGACCGCGTTTTGGTGACCGCTGGGCGGTCCCTAAAGGTCTTTAGGGACCGCCCGGAGGTCTTTAGGGACCGCCCGGACGGTCCCTAAAGACCCCCAAATCTTGTAGTGTTGCGAATTAAAAAGTTATTATAAAAATATGATCTTTCGTGTGCCACAACCAATCTTTTCGTAGTTTCTTTCGAATTCTCTTCCTCTAAATTATTCAAATCGTCAATACATAAACTCTAATATTATATTTTATAGTTCCGCAAATGCAACTTTTTGGCCATATAATTAACCCGATAAGTATCATATCTTATAATCATTTATAAAACTTTTATCGTCAATACATAATTTAATAGTTATTAATGCAACCGTAGTCGTGTAAAGGCATATAGATGACCATTAATATATAGTTGTATATCAATATATTTTTTTTCCCTCTAGGTTATTTACCTCATTTTCATTTGCCTAACAGACTATATTATATTATGGTAAGAGCGAAATTTGTATCCATGCTTTAATAAATACCTCGTTTCTCGGTCGGTTTCTCACTAGCATTAGACTTTTAATCCAACAATGACACCAATTGTAAATGGTTGATCAATATAAACTTATAAAGTATAAACCTCTGAAGTAATTTTATTTCGATTTTCTTTAGTTAGCATAACTCTAACTATTACATTTATTCTTAATTATATTTAACCAATCACAAACCCTATCTAAGAGTATCTTATTGATTGTTACGTAAAACCCTTAAACACAATTCTTTCTTAGATTTCCGAAGATCTACATTCCTATAATAATTATATATACTTGCAGTCCTTAACTACTCCCTTCTAATAATTAATCACCACATACACGACAAATACATTCCTTTGAGTTTTTGAAAGATAATGGTAATTAATAGATGCCTCCGTTCAAAAAAGGGAAAAGAGATAGTGTATGACAATAGTTCTTACATACTCAAAGTTTACATTGACAGAGCAACCGGACTTGGTAATGAGAACTTGTATAGATACAAAGAAAGGGCGTTTTGCGTGCTTGTAAGTGATGAAAGCGGTAAGGAGTGGGTGAAGTGGGCAATAAACGAACCGGTGTGGAACTCACACTTTTACATTCCTTATAATGAGTTTCCGGTTAACGAATCTTTGTTCATGGAGGTTGTCGAAGAGAATCGACACGATGGTCCGGGAGTTTCCAAAGGTTTTCGGGTTTTGGGGCGGGCTCGGATTCCGTTGCCGGAAAACCTTGACGATGTGGAGAAGAGGAAAGAACAACTTCATCGACATTACGAAGGTCAATTCACGGTGGGAGGATATTTGCAGTTGGAGCTAAGGCTGTGGAGAATTGTACCACGTAAAACACTATAACTAACTAGGGAGGATATCCTTTTTTGTTGTCTTCTTCTTCTTCTTCTTTTATTTTATTTTATTAATTCGTGTTATGTTTGATTTCGCAATTACTTTAGATCAAGTTTTGTGCAATTTTGATAGATCTTTCAACTATTAATTAACTTATGAGGTCGTTTCCTTTTTTTGGATGAAAATAGTACATAGAACGCTCAAGGTATTTACGTTTTATTAATTTCTGTTATTCATCATATTGTTGTGCAACCATTAATTCATTTAATTATTGTTAGGATTTAGGAATGGTATAAGTTTGAAACCTGCATGAAATCCCTTTATAGTTTAAAACCTGCACAAAACCCCTTTGTGGTTTCAAAAATCCTGCACGAAATCATCATTCTCTCCAACTCCGTTAGAGAGTGATGTACACACTCTCTATACGAGAGTGGGCTTAACTTTTGAGTTTTTTTACTATTAAAATGTCTATTTTACCCTTTAGGATGTTTACAACGAACCCCCTTGTGGTTTGGAAACTTTCACGGAACCCCTTGTGGTTTGAAAAACATGCACGAAATACCTTTTTTTAATTAATTTTTTATAAGATGTATAATTTTATTTACAAAAGACGCATAACAAAATATTTCTTATTTTTTGATATTCACTTACATATTTTTTTTTATAAATATAAATTTATTTATAAAATATATAACACACAATATATCATTTATTAATAAATAAAGTAACAGTAATTTAGTCATTTCACCAAAAAGTAATGGAGTTATTAGTTAAAAACTTAACGGATGGAGATTTTGTGCAGAGTTTTTTAAACCATAAGGGAATTTGGTGCAGGTTTTTGAAACCACATGAAAGTTTTATGCTTTTATCCCAATTTTTTTCTTGTAAATAGAAAGTTAAAGTAAGAAATAATACCATAATATATAGAGGGAGTAGTTTAATTTATGAGCTACTATTGGTAACATAAAGCATTAGTAAGTTATTTTTTAGATGCTATTGTAAAGCAAATCCATTATATCATGATCAGCATTCAGCTCCCATGACACCATTAAACTCGTGCACCACTTAAGAATTGTTTCTCATGCTCCGCGCTTCGCAATTGCGTCAAATCTTCTGTGCGCATACAAACAAAATATTAACAAATAGTACTTGCCCACGCGGAATGCAAGATATATTCATTTTAATAACGATATATAAATCGCTCATTCTCCCCTACAAAATAATAAAACAACTTATAATAATATCCCATCCATACTAGCTCAAAACTAACTCAAGAAGAACCACCATCATGGGAGACCAGCCAACAGCCACCGCTACCATTGCCACCGCCATCGAAGAACTGGCGCCAACCCTAAATGCTGCCCCCGCCCCCGACGAACTGCCACCTCATGTTCTCATATTCCCATTTCCACTCCAAGGCCACGTGCAATCCATGTTGAAACTGGCGGAACTCCTTTGCGTTTCTAATCTCCACGTCACCATGCTACTGTCCGAACACGTTCACGACCGCCTCCGCCGCTATGCCAACATGGAGGATCACTTCTCTCGATACTCCGGGTTCAAAGTCGCTACGATCCCTGATGGCCTACCCGAAGATCACCCTCGGGTGGGTCAGCGCACAATGGAGATACTTTTGAGTCTCAAGAAAGTTGGCGGGTCAGAGTTTCGACACCTTATGGAGTCCACGGACGCGCTGGGTGAGCCCGGCGTTAGGCGGCGTGTGTCGTGCCTTGTGATGGATGGAGTTTTGAGCTTTGCCATTCCGGTTGTGAAGGAGATGAATATTCCTTTTATTTATTTCAGGACGGTTGGGGCATGTTCCTTTTGGGCCAATTTTTGCTTCAAAGAAGTGATTGAAGCGGGAGAGCTTCCCGTTAAAGGTAAATTCAATAAATCGACAAATGTAAACATAACAAAAGTACTGATCCACATGCACGGAAATATTTCTTTATTCTTAAGGAATACACTATAATGCAAAATATGATGAAATTGGATACGCTATGTAGTGAACTAAGTCTTGTATTATTTTTCAATAATTAGGCTACACAAAGGCCCAAGTTTAATTATATTTATGTTATAAATGTTATATATACATATATCTTTAATATATTAGGCCTACTTTCCGTAAGTCTTTACCATTCCTAGATTTGATTCATGACCAGGTAAAGACGAGGACAAATATGAATTTTGGAAGAAACAAGAACTGGATTTAATGGTAACAAGCGTGCCCGGAATGGAAGGTTTCCTCCGCCGTCGCGACCTTCCAGGATTTGGCCGTGTAGATAACGAAAACGACCCTGGGTTGCAGACGATCTTAACTGAAACTAGACGTACCGCACTTTCCAGCGGACTCATTCTCAACACCTTTGAAGACTTAGAAGGTTCAATCATGGACCATATCCGCAAACACATCCCCAATTTGTACTCCATTGGTCCACTCCACACCCACTTAAAATATCAATTAGATTCACTAAAGATTGAATCAACCCCGAATTCCAGTAGTTTTTGGGAAGAAGACCGAACTTGCTTGACATGGTTAGACGAACAGCCTCCAAATTCAGTTTTATACGTTAGCTTTGGGAGTGTAACGATTTTGACTAGGGATGAGCTTTTGGAGTTTTGGCATGCATTGGTGAATAGCGGGCATAAGTTTCTTTGGGTCTTGAGGCCGGATTCAATCATCGGAAACGACCATAAGGCTCCACCGGAGTTGGAGGAAGGTACTATTAAAATGTGAAATAAAATTATTTTTTCCTTGATTTTACATGAGGTATACAACTTAGGGAGACTAGTCTTTAAATAACATTGTACCACATCATCCTGAACTTATGATACTAAAGTACATAGGATAATTATAGCTACAAAGGTTACGACATAAATTAATAGGACCACAAGGTTTATAATGATTACACAAACAATACTTAAGTTGCTGCAAATTGTAACAATAAAAACATAGTTACTGTCTGAAGATGCTGACTTAACAATTTCTACAAATTTTGACAGTACCTTGATGTTTAATTTTCAACAGGTACCAAGGAAAGAGGGTACATTGTTGAATGGTTACCGCAGCACGAAGTGTTGAAACATCCTGCGGTTGCAGCGTTTTTCACACACAACGGATGGAATTCAACGTTGGAGAGTATCGCGGTTGGGATGCCGATGATTTGTTGGCCTTATTTTGCTGATCAAACTATAAACAGTAGGTTTGTTAGTGACGTCTGGAAGATGGGGAAGGACATGAAGGATACTTGTGACAGAGTTATTATTGAAAAGATGATTAGGGAGATCATGGAGAGTTCTGAAGTAAGGGATGCGTTCTTGGAGAAGGGTCGTGAAATGGCGGAACTAGCAAAGAAGGCTATTAGTGAAGGAGGCAGTTCTAGTGCAAATTTGAATCGATTGATTGAGTTTTTGAAGACTACTGTGTAAGGGATATTGAGTGCACGGAGGGTGGTTTTGCATTTCGAATAACAACGTGGTTCGAGCTTATGTTTTATGTCATTATAGATTGTGTGCATGTAGTTTATGTATTATAGAGATATTTTTAAGTACCGGTTATTTCACTATTTATCCAATGAATCCACTTCAAACAGAATAGAAGTTTGTTTCCTAACGGCTGATGAGGCAAAAGGGGATGGACATTTATCTGGTTCGTTGTCATGTGTCCTTGATGTCTAACAAAATGCAAGTGTTCTATTGGAAGAAGAATAAGGAATGTGTTTATTCATTGTGCTGATTTGTAAAAGAGAAAGGTTACAAGAACATGGCTGTTATTACTCTTACACAAGTGTACATTATGCTCATAACATGGCCTGATATATATAGCTAAATAGAGTGGAAAGACAACTAAGAAACCACAAGAATATTCCTTCCTAAACTAACATTATCAGCTTCCTCTAAAGTGCTGTTTACAGCTCTTGTAACAGTTCATAAAGTTAGATTCCCTTTGGCATGTGAAGCTGAATTGTTCTTGTCATGTTGATACTCCCCCTCAAGATGTGCATGCATGTCATATACTCCTATTCTGCTTATAAGATTTCTGAACTTCTTGAGGCATAGACTCTTAGTAAAGACATCAGCCAGCTGATTGTCTATTGACACATGGAACATCTTGAAGAGCCCTTGCTGAAGCTTTTCCCTTACTACATGGCAATCTATCTCTATGTGTTTAGTCCGTTCATGATAGACTGGATTGGAGGCAATGTGCATAGCAACTTTATTGTCACAAAATAGTAGTGCATGCCTGTCATCTTTTCCTCCCAATTCATTTACCAATCCTTTAATCCATGCTATTTCACACACTGTTGAAGCCATTGCTCTATATTCTGCTTCTGCAGATGATCTTGAGACAGTTTGCTATTTCTTTGATCTCCATGACACTAGTGCATTTCCTAGGAATGTACAGAAGCCAGTAACAGACCTTCTTGTATCCAAACAAGCTGCCCAATCAGCATCACAATAGGCCTTTATATGAAGATCATTCTTGCTTGGGAAGAATAAACCTTGTCCTGGTGCATTCTTTATATATCTGACAATTCTGAGGGCAGCTTTCATATGTATCTTGTGTGGATCAGACATGAATTGGTTGAGAGTTTGTATTGCATATGAGATATCAGGTCTAGTCGCTGCTAGATAGAGCAGCCTCCCTACCAGTCTCCTATATTCAGTAGGATCATCAAGTTTGTCTCCCCCTTGTTGATATAATTTTAAATTCTGCTCAATAGGGACACCAATAGCTTTGCTTGTTAGAAGACCACAGTCATTGACTATTTCCAGAGCATATTGTCTCTGGTTGATAGTTATGCCATGCTTAGATCTTGCAACTTCTAATCCAAGAAAGAATTTTAGAGGTCCAAGGTCCTTAAGCTTGAAGTGTTGCTTGAGATATATTTTCAGAGAATTGATTTCTTCATCATTATTGCCAGTGATGACTATGTCATCAACATATACCAGCAGTGCAGTGGTGTTCCTATCAGAGTGTTTGATGAAGAGGGAATGATCATAGGAGGATTGAACAAATCCTTTGTTGGTGATGACAGAGGTGAGTTTGTGATTCCATTGCCTTGATGCTTGTTTCAATCCATACAAGGATTTGTGAAGTTTACAGACTATATTCTCACCCTCAGTGACAAGACCTGGAGGAGGTGACATGTAAACCTCTTCTTCCAAGTCACCATAGAGAAATGCATTATTAACATCTAGTTGAGAGAGGGACCAGTTATGGGAGGCAGCAAAGGCTAAGAGACATCTTACAGTGCTGAGCTTAGCCACAGGAGAGAAGGTCTCAAAGAAACTCAAACCCTCCCTTTGAGTGTATCCCTTGGCCACAAGGCGTGCCTTGTGTCTTTCTACATCACCAGAGGATGTTAGTTTCACCTTGAACACCCATTTACAACCCACTGCAGTCTTACCAGGAGGGAGAGGTTGCAGAGTCCAAGTATTATTTTCTTTAAGAGCAGTTAATTCTTGTAACATAGCATGTTGCCAGGAGGGATCAAGAGCTGCTTGGCGATAAGAAGAAGGAGTAGTATGGGAAGCAATAGAGAGAACAAACTTTAAATGAGAAGGAGATAATATGTGAAAGGATAGTTGAGGCAGATTACCTAAGGATGACATAGAACCAACATCTGAGTGTGACTGGATTGCAGTGGAATTGGCCAGCTTATACTGAAAGTCCTGGAGGTGAGCAGGTGTGTGTCTGAGTCTAGTGGATCTCCTGAGAGTAGGTGGAGAAGGAGGATGAGTAATGGCAGTTGGTGGAGAGGAAACAGTGGGGCGAGAGATGAAGGACTTATTTTAGGAGAAGGTGGGGAATAAGTAATATGTGGATCAGAAGGAGTGACAGTGGGGAAGGATGAGCTATTGTAAAAAGGAGGTGAAGGAGTCTCATAGAGAAATGGATTGACAATGGCAGTTGGAGGAGTAGGAGTGGAAACAGGTGCAGTTGGTGAAGAGCTAAACGGAAAGATGTGTTCATAAAAGGTCACTTCTCTAGTTGGGAAAATTTTGTGAGTGGTAAGATCGTAGAGCAAGTATCCTTTGATGTGAGCTGGATAACCAATAAAAACACATCTGTGAGCTCTTGGATGCATTTTTGTGGGAGGTTTCGGAAGAGAAGTGGCAAAACACAGACAGCCAAAAGATCTCAGATGAGTATAGTTAGGTGTCTAGTTGTATAGAAGAGAAAAATGAGTTTTATTGTGAAGAAGAGGAGTAGGAGTTCTGTTTATAAGGTATGCAACAGTAACAAGGCATTCTCCCCATAATTTACGAGGAAGGGAAGCCTGAAACCTGAGAGATCTTGCAACATTCAGCAAGTGTATGTGTTTGCGCTCAACAACTGAGTTTTGTTGAGGTGTGTATGGACAACTTTGCTGGTGAATGATGCCATTGACTTTAAAGAAATCTATCATTTTGAATTCAAGACCTTGATCAGTTCTGAAAGCTTTTATATTTTTGTTGAACTGAGTTGCAATCAGCTTATGAAACTGTTTTACTATGTTTTGAGTTTGAGATTTATATTGCTTCAGAAATGTCCAAGTGAATCTGCTATGATCATCCACTAGAGTGAGGAAATATTTAGAGTTATTTGTGGAGGGAACACTAAAGGGTCCCCAAATATCAGCATGGATCAGATCAAAGCAACACTCAGACCTATGGGGATCAATATGAAAAGGCAGTCTATGCTGCTTGGATAAATGACATGTTTCACAAACAATAGAGTGAAAAGACTTAGGAAAATTTTCAATTACATAATCACCAGCCTGTGATCTTAATAAAGTCATTCTAGGTACTGAAGGGTGCCCCAATCTAAAATGCCATAGTATGGTGGGATCAAGAGCAGAATGAGTGGAGAGAATGTTGGTTTGAGTAGGTTTGACAAGATTGGAATCTTCCTGTTCCTTGAGAACCATGTAGTATAAGTCAAGCTTTTCCTCAGCAATCCCAATCATCTCCCAAGTGCTGCGGTTCTGTATCACACACAAGTGATCCCACAAGATGATGCAACAGTTCAAGTTAGCAATGAGTTTACTAACAGAAACAAGATTAAAATTGAAAGATGGAACACATAATACATTGTGGAGAATAAGCTTGGAGGTGAGTTGTACTGATCCAGAGTGTGTGACAGTAACATGATGAGAATTAGGAAGCTTAACAGTAACATTGTGAATGGCATTCAGTGTAAGGAACATGGAAGAATCACAGCAGATGTGATCTGAAGCTCCTGAATCAAGGATCCATGAGTTGTGATTGATAGCAGATAGACAGTGAGTGTAAGAGTTGGTACTAATGTGGTTAATAAGTGAGAGATTACCTTGAGTGAGGTTACTCACTGAGTTAAAAGAAGGTTTTCCAAGGAGAGAAGAAAGATTGGCATTTTGCAACATACTACATAGTTGTGAGAACTGCTCTTGTGAGATAGGCATGCCTGGAGCTGCACTCTGCACAACCTGAGAAGACTGGTTGATGGCACTTTGGTTGGGTCTCCCTTGCAATGGAGCAGGTTTGAACCTTGCCAACTTGTGACCTGGGGGATACCCA
Source organism: Linaria vulgaris (assembly GCA_948329865.1). Lineage (NCBI taxonomy): Eukaryota > Viridiplantae > Streptophyta > Magnoliopsida > Lamiales > Plantaginaceae > Linaria > Linaria vulgaris. The sequence goes on from OX415253.1 coordinate 86,116,471, forward strand.
TAGATTTCAAAGCAGTGATCAATAGTGTAATTATCCTTTCCACATTTTGAACAAGGGACTTTAAACTTGCCACCTCCTCCTTTGTTCCAAGGTTTCTGTCCATATTTGTTGTATTTTCCAAGCACAGCAGCAACGACTTGAGAATCTTAGTAGTCATGGCAACAGAATCAATGGTGAGAGATGGAGAAACACATAGTGCAAGATTTGCTTCTTCTTGCAAGACCAAGTTAAAGACATCATCCATGTGAGGAAGTGGTATTTTGAGCAAAATCTGATTTCTCACTTGAACATACACATTATCTAATCCCATTAAAAACTGCATTATGCGCCTATTTTCATTTCTTGTAGCCACAACAGCAAGCACACTACAATCATTCCTAGTGCACTTGAGTGGTTCTTCATATAGACAGATCTCATCCCACAAAGCTTTGAGCTTAGCAAAGTACAAGCTTAAAGCAGATCCATCTTGCCTGGTGTTGATTATTTGTTGTTCTAACATGTATATGCGGATGTTGCTTGGCTTTGAGAATCTTCTCTTCAGCTCATTCCAGATTTCAAAGGCTGAGTCAGAGAAAAGAGTGTAATCTGATAGTTCATCAGAAAGACTTGCTGAAATCCATTGCAGCACCATGCAGTTATAGCGCACCCATTGATGATATGTTGGGTCTATCATAGATGGCCGTGGGATTGCAAAACCAAGCTTGTTCTTAGCTACAAGTGCCATATGCATACTGCGGCTCCATCGATGATAGATTTGTGGTGTCAATGTTTGAGCCACAAGACTGTGTCCAGAGGATTCAGCATGATGTAAAAAGAGTGAATTGGAAAGATCTTCATAGAAGTTCAGAACGCGAGGCAATGCAGCCCCTGCTGAAGGTCCAGAACTCTCTGATATTGGAGTTCCTGGAGCAACTGGCCAAGTAATCTTTTATGGGAAAGAAAGAGAAGAGAAGTCAAGTGTATTTGCTGTAAAGAAGAGAAGAAAGTGTGTGGAAGAGTGATTTAGATGGATCGAACAGTGGGAACAGATCCCACTGCTCTGATACCATAACAAAATGCAACTGTTCTATTGGAAGAAGAATAAGGAATGTGTTTATTCATTGTGCTGATTTGTAAAAGAGAAAGGTTACAAGAACATGGCTGTTATTACTCTTACACAAGTGTACATTATGCTCATAACATGGCATGATATATATAGCTAAATAGAGTGGAAAGACAGCTAAGAAACCACAAGAATATTCCTTCCAAAACTAACATTATCAGCTTCCTCTAAATTGCTGTTTTACAGCTCTTGTAACAGTTCATAAAGTTAGATTCCCTTTGGCATGTGAAGCTGAATTGTTCTTGTCATGTTGATAATGTCTTTACGAAACGAGGTAGATTTCAACGAATGTCGACTAGATTCAAAAGACCATGAACCTAACAAAATAAGATCATGGAGCAGCATTAAGTCAGGAGATCAAGGTTGCTGGTTGTATTTCGCGGATTGGTATAATTACCGTCTGTCTTTTAGTTTATGGATTGTTCAAATTATTCTTGTACTTTTGATTATTTTGTAAGTGGAACTATGAAGAAATGACTAAGATTATATCTTGTCCTCCCGCACTTCATTATAATAACACTTTTGTATTGAGTAACATGCATAATCATCTTTAATTGGCAAAAGAGAATTGACAAAAAAACACGTGCTGATATCTAATTAGCATACCACATGTTCACACCCTGAAAGTGTAATTATTTTGTCAATGTAAGATCGACAATGTAACTGCAATGTTAGGATAACACCGAACACAGAAAAACTGCACATTCGGGATTATTGCTATAATTGTGTTTTGCCTTTACTCACTTACTAACTTAGTTCAACGAGTTGTAGTTAGTTTTTCTATGTGCTCCAGGTCAAGAGACTTCAAAGATGGATCTATTTCCTTAAAGAGAAGTTTCCAAAGAAGAACTTTTCATAATTAAATAAGGAAAGATGGTGCGGTGCAATGGAAATATCAAGGCGTGTGAATTGCAAGAAGGAAAGAAGATTACTTGCAGTAGGATTCTTTCCATAGAAGACTACAAGATGTAGAAGGATACTTTCCTTAGAAGACTTCAAGTTAAAGAAGGAAACCTTTCCATTGAAGACTTCTAGTCAAAGAAGGAAACCTTTCCATTGAAGACTTCAAGTTGGACAAGGAAACATTTCCCTATTGGAGGAGACTTGCCATGAACGAAATTAGAGTCATACAAGGAGATCTAATAACAATAAAAACGTGCACAACATGTTTTGGACATCAAGGAAGACTACACTGTAAATAGGCATGTTGGGCATCAAGAAAAAGACACGAAGACAAGAGCGAAAATATCCCGTGAGGAAATCTTTATAGTCGAGTGTCTTTGTCTTGTTTTGCCAGGTTTGTGTTTAGCAAATTAAGTGAAGGTTTTAGGGTTAAGGAGCTTTACTTGTAAGGAGTTACATCCTTAGTTGCTTGGTTGAGTTCGATCAATTCGAGAGTGGGGAGCTTGAGAGTTGTGAGAAACATATTTTGATAAATCCTTGTGGTATTTCGCCTACGGCTCGGAAGATCATATTAATATATTATCTTCTTAAAATTACATCTAAGATCTGGTACTGTAGACTTAGGCATTTGGTATACACATGATGCAAATACAAACCATGTCGGTTTTGATTCTGACTCGGCAAGAGATTTAGCTGATAGAAAATCTATATGTGGGGGTTGTTTTTATTTGGGAAATAATCCTTTTTCATGTTATAGCAGGAAACATAACCGTGTGTCATTGTCAACTGTTGAATTTGTAGCTTGCAGCTGTGTTACCCGTTTTATATGGCTTAAACACATGTTGCATGATTATGGGATAAAGTGACACATTGTTGTTGTTTGGTGATAACTTTAGTGCCATTAACATATCAAGAAATCGGGTGCATCATTCTAGACTAAATCATATATTTTCTATGCATTATTTCTTGAGAAAATTGGTAGATGACAAGGTTATAAACATTGATCACTTAGAGACTAACAACCAGTTAGCTGATATGTCTAAGATGTCATTAGATAGCGAAAGATTCTTCAATTTGAGGAAGACTCTTGGGTTGAATGTTCTGTGATTCAGTGTTGCATTCTGGTGTTGCCATAACACCACTGGCTAACACCGTAGTCTGTTTGTGGTGTATAGGGTTGCATTAGATTTTGTCTGTTTGATCTATTTTTGTTCTTGTTTGTCTTCATGAATGTTTGTTATTATTGGTTTATGTGGTTGACCAGGATTGTTAGCTAAGTTTACTGGTGGACGGGTTCATGTCAAAAGTTTTGTAAAGTAAAAACCATGTTGTTAGTCTGAGAATGTTAATCTAACATCAGGAGAAGCTGGGATGCACAAAGTTCACTACTTTGGTGTTATTCAGTTGTGACTTATCCATGTTTAGGTTAAACAGAACATGAAGAGAAGCTGGGGTACATGATGTTGAGAGCTTCAATGTGATTCAGTTGTGCTTATTTTCATGTTTTATTATATTTGGCCAAGGAAATGCATGATGGTGATCCTTTCTAGTGAGATGTTTGGAGTTTCGACTGCCTCACATTCAGTAGCACTGATCACTTGGTTTGTAAACAGGTTGGTCAACAAGTGTGCATAAGGAGTTGGGGTGATGAAGTATATGATAAGTGTATTGTCCTCATTCAATTCCTTTGTACTTGCCTAATCTGTAGCTGATAATAGTGTTACTGGGGTGTGTTGAGTCTTGTGTTGCCCTCATTCAGTGACGACATTATCCTGTTAAACATTCTTCAGTTTTAGTTCAAAAAGAGTTTATGATAAAGATTTGAGTTGATATGATCTGTTCCTAGTCTATGAAGTTGATACTCCATGGTTACCATCTTCCAATGTTAACTTAACATTGCTGCATTCATTCTGCATTCTACATTTCATTAAGGCCAGCATTCATTCTTTATTTCTTGATGTGTCTGTGTCGGTTTGAGCTTAAGGGGGAGAAATAGTTAAGTTATCATGTGAAGACATATATTTTGGGTGATTTAGCTGCGGTGACACACTACATTGTCTCTTGTTATGACTTGGAAGTAGATTAACTCCTTTAATTTACTTCATACCCAAAATGTTGGATTTTCTGTTAACTAACTCTCCTTTCCATGTATAGGTCTGATATATCTGTGGTACTAATTTGCTAATATGTCTTAAGTTTCAGATATGTGTTTTCAGATCTAGCTCATGCTTTTAATTGAAAATATCCTGAGGGTAAGCTCAATACCTCCACATTCACAAGAACCAATGGTGATTCAAAATAGGTGTCAATGTTGTGCCAACATCAGTCTGTAAGCATGTTGTCTCAACATCCAGGTTTAACATTATGACTCATAAGTTTTTTTAGTGAACTGCTATGGTCATGTGTGAAGTAACTCGGTGTCACTTGTTCTCTCAACATGCGGTAATTATGCATGATTTATTTTAGGAAACCGCCCATTACTTCTTGTTACTTGTGATTTTGAATTTCTAATCTCTTTGTGCCCTATTCTTTGAAATACTATGAATTTTCACTTGCAATTGTGTTTGAAATCCTTGGCTAGCATCTCTGATCTTATTATGGCCATTGGTATGGTGAATCAAGGATATAACCCCACCCCTACCCCTGTAGTTATTTCTCGTAGGTACAACACTCGTTCTAGACATTGTTGCTGAGACAAAACAAGTTAAAACTAAGGAACAAGGTGTTGTTTTTGTTGGTACTTCAACCACAGTTGAGGAAACGACGCGTGAGGAACATTTTGAAGAGAAAGTTGATTTGATTGAGGGGGAGAACATGTTAGTTGCTGGAGAGACTAATGTGGGTGATAATGGTGGTTTTATTGCTAGTTTTTGTAAACTCTTGTTCAGGTACATTCTGGTTTCAATGTTAAGACAACATTGATAAACGTCAATGTTAGAACAACATTCTGGATTCAATATTAAGTTAACATTGATACAGTCTGATGTTATGACAACATTGATAGATGTCAATGTTATGCCAACATTGAGTTTGATAGCTTGCATTAAGGGGGAGCAGTGGTATACCGCTGGTACTTATAAATAAAAAGAGATGTTAATGTTGCTGGTTGATTGCAAGGTGATAAGGAGAATGAAAAAGAGAATGAGGACAAAGAGGTAGAGAATGAAGATGAAGTGGTGAAGAAGAAAAAGATGGTTCTGAGGTAAAGGATTAGGAAACTGAGAATGGTGATGATGAAACCATTGAGATCAAGAGGATAATGAATAATGTTCTGAGAAGTCTGATGATGTTGAGTCTGAGCTAGTTGTTATGACAACATCACTGGAGAACAATGTTGACTCAACATCAGAGGTAACACTTGAGGTAATATCTACAATTGAGGCTAACTTTAATTTCATGTTGGGAGATAAGACTGTGGCTATGGAGGATTTTAAGAAACAGTGAATGATAAAGTTCTTAAAGAGAGAAATGGAAATAGCTGCTAAAGAAAGAGCTATATCACTAAATCCTATGAAGTGATTTGTCAAGATTTTGCTTTCCTCACAAAAATGGGGGAGAAGTAAGCCATTCTATCTTCATGTTTATTCTACTGGTTCTACAATTCTTATATAGCTAATGCCTTTTTCGTTATACTTATAATTGTGATGTTTAACTCATTGTGTGTTCTTATTAGTATCTTAAAGCCACTTGGTTAATAATGTCATATTAAGGGGGAGTAGCTTAAGATATTAATGATGTTGTGTTGCTGGAGCATTGTGCATACTATGAATAGTGAATACGTTTGGTTTTGTGAACAAAGGCAAAAAATGGCAGATTGAAAGTGCAAGTATTTTGTCAATGTTAGATCAACAATGTAACTACAATGTTAGGATAACATTGAACACATAAAAACTGCACATTCCGGATTATTGCTATAATTGTGTTTTGCCTTTATTCACGCACTAACTTAGTTCCACGAGTTGTAGTTAGTTTTTCTATGTGCTCCAGGTCAAGAGACTTCAAAGATGGATCTATTTCCTTAAAGAGAAGTTTCCATTAAAAGAGAAGTTTCCAAAGAAGAACTTTCCATAATTAAATAAGGAAAGATGGTGCGGTGCAATGGAAAGATCAAGGCGTGTGAATTGCAAGAAGGAAAAAAGATTACTTGCAGCAGGATTCTTTCTATAGAAGACTACAATATGGAGAAGGATACTTTCCTTAGAAGACTTCAAGTTAAAGAAGGAAACCTTTCCATTGAAGACTTCTAGTCAAAGAAGGAAACCTTTCCATTGAAGACTTCAAGTTGGACAAGGAAACATTTCCCTATTGGAGGAGACTTGCCATGAACGAAATTAGAGTCATACAAGAAGATCTAATAGCAATCAAAAATGTGCACAACATGTTTTGGACATCAAGGAAGACTACACTATAAATAGGCATGTTGGGAATCAAGAAAAAGACACGAAGACAAGAGTAAAAATATCCCGTGAGGAAATCTTTATAGTCGAGTGTCTTTGTCCTGTTTTGCCAGGTTTGTGTTTAGCAAATTAAGTCTAAGTTTTAGAGTTAAGGAGCTTTACTTGTAAGGAGTCACATCCTTAGTTGCTTGGTTGAGTTCGATCAATTCGAGAGTGAGGAGCTTGAGAGTTGTGAGAAACATATTTTGATAAATCCTTGTGATATTTCGCCTACGGCTCGGAAGATCATATTAATACATTATCTTCTTAAAATTACATCTACTTGTGTTCCTTATTTATCCGCTGCATTATATTTTCTGTCAAGTAGATTTGTGCTAATGTTAACTGCTGTTAAACGGATGTTAAGGTAACATTGAGCATCTAACATCAGCTTAACATTGGAAGAGTTGATTAGTGTTAGACATCAGTGTTAGACTAACATCAAGGTTAATACTGTGCGACAAGTATCAAGTCCCGATCCAACAATTTCACACCCAACTTGTTTCTTAGATATTTTACTGAGAGAGGTTTAAGAATAAACTTTAATTCTTAATAATATCTATAGATTTAGTTTTGAACAAAAATGGACCAAAACAATTAAAATTACAAACAAACATATTAGAATTTAAAAATTCTGAAAACAACTTGTCAATCTTTGAATTACAAGTTAACTAAAGTATGAACCATCAAGAAAGGGTTATCTTCTTCGTTATAAAATGAATTGCCGCCGTACGCAATGTCTACGCATCCGCTGGTCTCCTCACCCACGGGGAGACACGACCCCATTTAAACCGTGCCCTTCTTTTGTCTTACATTACTTCCGTTTCTTTCACAAATACTTGTAATCCTAGTAATAAAAATTCTTCTTCTTTCTTAAATTCCTTCTCTTTCTTTTGGTTATAGATTTCTTGATCCCTGCAGTCGACAAATAACCTAACTAGTTTGACAATGGATAGTATATATATAACGAGGTGAGTATTACAGATGTGGTGCTACGAACTAGACCCACTTTGACTATGACTAGTGTTAAGTAAGCTTGGTTCGAAACACCTCGAACTCACGTTAGATGCTCTATTGAATGTCGAAGATATATTGAACGAGACATCGAAGGTGATATCGGGGATGATATCGGGCACCTTCTATGTCGGATATGGTCTCCTAGTGTATATCAGGGATCACGTCGAATGTGATGTCGGATGGTGTATCGGTGATATATATCGAATGCAATGTCGGACGCTATATCGGGTATACTCGATATCAGTACAGTAATTGAAAATAATTAAAGTTTATCTTGATTAACGGAATGCGGGTATTTATAGACCTCGTGAAGCGGGAATCACACACGTGATAAACATGTGCGCCGTACCATTTCGAATGTCATAATCGATATGTATGTCGAAGATGACCCCCGACATTGGTAAAATATGGGCCTGGCCCATGGGCTAGCCCAATACAGGAAATACCATATCATGTAGTCTCCCAATTTGGGAGTTATTATTTGAAGATAATAATTCGTAAATTAATTATGAGTTTGAGTCACCAGTACATCTTGTCTCGCCAGTTCAAATGAAGGAGCTCCGATACGGGAATTCATTTCGAAAAATGTCGGTGGAGCCTCCAATGTAATTGGCGTATCCTGGAGGTTCTCGTTTGAATTATTGTGCGTAGACATATCGTGTGAATTTCTGGAGTTTTGTAGGTTTTTATATAAATTATATCGAATTATTTTCGATATGCATGTCGAATTTGTCTTTCGATATGGTTTGCCGTAAATGCTCATCGGATGACCCGACATCTATAAATAGCGATCTGTTGGAGAGATGAAAGTCATTTATCTTCTAGTGAATCTCGTCTTCTTTCTGCAGAGGTATGTCGGGGATCCCCGACGTAGTTTTTGATATCTGTTTTGTAATCCATTTTTGATTAACACAATCGATATCCATTTTTTGATGTCGATTTTTGACATGATATTCGATTTACGGATTTGATATGTCCTTCGTTGTGGTCCTCGATCTAAGAAATCTTATTTAATGTTATTCAAACTTTGATTTTTCATGTTGCGTTTGTGCCGGTTATAGCTTTCCGAAGAGTTCTTTGTGCCTTCTATATGTGCTTAATTCTTTTGTTTGTAATTACAATGTCTGGCACGGGGAGAGTTGACATTACCGATTTGGAACATGAAAACGTGGGGTTAGCAGGGTCTGAATTTGCCTTTGATGATTCTGAATTTTTTGGGACATCAGATTTGGTTGGTGATGACATTAGGGATGGATTAGACAAGGGTGATGAGGTACACGGGGGTGAGGATGTGGAGTATAATGAATGCGGTCTCAGCGTGTCGCCTGAAGTGAAGAAATATAAGACGGTTATCAGTTATGAGGACATTGTGTCCCACGTGCCCCATTATCCTTGTCATTATGCCGCTACGTATCACGTGGATGCTGGTACCAAATTAAGTTTCCTGGGAAACAGGAGCGAATGCATAAGCCACCTCGGGGCTCCATCACTGTTCATGCGAAGCATTTCCCCAATGGTCTGCGTTTCTCGCTCGACCCGGCTATTGTTGTCATTCTGAAGAGTATTAGGGTCTGCTTGGGATAGCTCTCGCCCAATTCTTTTGGTGCTATCGTGGATTTCATATTGGTCATGAAAGCTCTTGGTGCGCCCCATGGGGTCAATGAATTTTGGAACCTCTTCTCGGTCGTCACCAACAAAAAAGGCGGGGACAATGGCTTTTTGTTCATCAGAGCCCACTTAGGACGAAAGTTCTTAGAGTGTAGCCAATCCAGTTTCGGCTTTGGCAATAAAGTTCTTAAAGGGTAGCCACTCGATGAGAAGTTTGGTGGGGAGTTCGATGATCTCCATCAGACATGGTCGACAGTCGAAAAGTACAAAAAGGCGTTATAATGTAGGTGCACCACAATGGGCTGCAGGATTTCTGAGCGGTTTGTTGGCCCACCAATATGATCTCACCACTCTTTCTAATGAAGATGTGCTTCGCGCAGGTGGTCTTTTGCCGGTGCCTTATCGAGGCTCTTTTGACCTTGCTATATCATATTTTTGTCTCAATTTGTATATTTTCAAGTAGTCCTCTGTCTGATAATACTTTATCTGTTGTATACAACGGACCTTGTGAAATATCGAAGGTTGGATATGATTGCGCAATATGCTGCTGCTGCGAGGGCCGAGCCTGGTGCCGATGCGTCACTGCCCGTAGTTCATAAGACACGTGGGCGAGAGGGGCACCGACTCAAGCAGAAGATGGGTGGGTCGTCCCAAGGTGAGGAACACGCGAAAGGTGTTGCCCCTGGCAGCAGTGCGGCCTCACAAGGTGGAATCGACACGAGCTCTAGTATGAGCCAGGCTCCGGGGACTTCGAGTGTGAATTCTTCCCAACGCAAGAGGAAACGCATCGAGGATGGTGGTACAGCTACGGAAAGAAATGCCGTATTTCAGTCGCTAAGTTTGTTATAGCCCTTCTTATCTTTTTGGTTGTAGTAATAATAGATTAATGACTTGTGTATCCCAGGTTGGGAAGTTCCTTGCCTTTTTTCTGAAAGCGGCAAGTGACAATAACACGGATAAGGCCGGGTCCATCTCGAGAACTATTGATGATCTTGAGAGCCTGGTGAACTCTGACCCTACAGGGACTGCCAAATTAGCAGCCGAGCACGATGAGGCATTGAGCATACTTGGCTCTAGTGTGGCAAATGTGCAGCTCTTGTTGAGGCAGAACCAGGAGTTGGCCACAACCCTTGACCAGACTAATATCTCTCTTGCAGTTGAGAAAGAGAAACATGAGGTCGTTGAGTTAGAGCTCCAGCAAGTATGGGAAAAAGAGGCCCTTGCTGAGAGGACCATTCAGTGCAAGAAGCCCACCAGATAGCAAAAGGTGAACGTTGCCAAGGGTTTCCTGCTGAGCGAAACGTTCAAGGAGATCTGTGCGGAGCGCGGGGTGCAAGAAAGGGAAGAGGCAAAGGCCTCTATCATCGGTCAAGTTCGGTTTCTTGACGGATTCAAAAGTGGATTTGACCCCAGTCCGTTTAACCCATTGCTTGGTCCAGATGGTAGATATCATGATGACTCAGACATCGAGGACAATGAAGACCCGGTGCCAGATGTCTATACGAAAATTCTGCAACAGAAGAGCCTTGTGCTGATCCACACTAAGGGTGCTCCTAAGTACCCCGGATGAAGGTTGTGTCTGCAGTATTTCCTTATGGATTGTATATGTTGATATTTTATGCTCTTTATGTTTTCAAACATTCTGAATAAAATAGTAGCATGCTCCTCTTATTCTGAGGGGTTGATAATTTATTTGTGCATATCGCCGACTTGTGCCCTTCTTTTATCGATGATTATGGCTTTATCCAGATTCGTTGCCTTCTTATCCCGGTGGGCAGTGGCGTTATGATCCCATAGGATTTGTAGATAGATATCCCTGTCGGGTTCTCTCCTCCCTATCACGGTGGATAAGGGGGTTATCCCGCGGTCATTTGTAGATAGGCATCATTGGCGGGTTTTTTCCTCCCTAATGCGGTAGGGGAGTTATTCTGTGGGCATTTGTGGATAGGCATCCTTATCGGGTTCTCTCCTCCCTATTGCGGTGGATAGGAGAGTTATCTCGTGAGAGTTTTGTAGGTAGACATTCCTACCGGGTTGTCTCCTCCCTATCGTGGTGAATAAGGCAGTTATCCCCTGTGAATTTTGTAGGTAGACATTCATGCCGGGTTCTCTCCTCCCTATCACGGTGGATATGGAAGTTATCCCGTGGGAATTTTGTAGGTAGACATTCCTACCGGGTTCTCTCCTCCCTATCGTGGTGGATAGGAGAGTTATCCCGTGTGAATTTTGTAGGCAGTGGCATTATCGGGTTCTCTCCTCCCTATCGCGGTGGATATGGGAGTTATCCCTCGGGACTTGTATATCTTTATCCCTTATTCGGGTAGTTGATTTCCCATAAGATTTGTAGATCTTCGTTTTCTACCGTTTAAACAAGGTAACACAATATGCATTGTTGAATATAAACTAGGATTGGAAGTTGAATTCCAATCTGTTCACTTTCATCCCGATAGGTGGGGAACATATTCTTCCATGCTTAGTAGCACAAAATGCCTCTATACCTGCCCTAGATAGGTAAAGAAAGCATATTTGCAAAAAGATGTAGTAATATCACACTGTGAAAATAGAATATTCAATGATAAATATCTCGAAATGAGTGTGTGCCTTTTGGGCATATTTTGCCTGGACCCCCATATTGAGGCACGTCATTGTTATATCCCGTAGGATATGTACCTGCGGTGAATTATGAGTACCATTATGCAGTCAATATTTATCGGTTTAAACGATAAGAGTTAACGATGGATAGCAGTCTAGGGCTAGGTAAATTCCAACCCGCCTACGTATCCCGTGATATGGGAATCAGACCGGTGGAGTCCCCCTGTTTTAGTTACAGTCCAGCCCAACGATGGCAATTTAGGGAAAGCATAAATTGTTCAAAATTTGCAAAAATGGTAAAAGTTCAAAGATTCTCAGGGCAATGGTTAGCCCGCCATTTGTTGGTTGGCTTCTCGGTTCGCCTCTTGTCCCCCAACTTCTTTGGAGTGTGAGGGAAGTTATGTAGCAAAGCCATCATTCATCATGGTTGGCGATGACCTCCCCAATGCCTCATGTTGCTGGAAATTTCATTTTCTAGTGGTACGTGGATACCACTGCACGGATAGCATTAAAGGCAGGCCTTCCTATTATGATGTTATACGCAAAAGGATGATCCACTATTGTATATTGAACATTTATGGTCCTCCTGTGTGGTTCCTTTCCAAAGGACGTTGGCAAGTTCACCTCTTCCAACCGTATCACCTCCGCTCCCCCGAAGCTGATCAAAGGGGTGCGGGTTTGCTCCACCATATGGTGCTCCAGCGCCATTTTTTCCAGAGCATGTGCAAATATGATATTCGTGGAACTCCCGTTGTCTATCAACACCTAGCAAAAACCATAATTGGCAATATCAAGTTTAACGACTAGAGGGAAATCAAGTTTACCTGCTTGAATGGCCTCGGGGGATAGATCTGTCAACTCCCTATTCGAGAAAGTGATGTTCTCATTCAACAACTCGTCCATCAATGAAGTGAATCCAATATAGCGGTCCTCTTGGATTCCTCTAGTGATATTTTTCCTCCCGTTGGGGGAGTCTGCCCTATTGGTCCCCCACTGATCATGTTGATCAATCTTCTAGAAGGTGAATTGACAATCGTGTTTGCACGTCCTCCGGAGCCCTCAATGGCCTTCATATTGTCTTTCATGGGGGAAAGGGACCTGTCCTCCTGATCTTCAGTCTCTAGAATTCCACACGTACTCAACCATTTTCCCCTTTCCAATGAGTCGCTCAATTTCGTCCTTAAGATATATTGAGTCCTCTACCTCATATCCCTTCTGACGATTGTACTCGCAATATTTCCTCAAGTGCTTGGTTCCTTCAATCTCTCTCAATTTCCTTGGCTGGTTCAACCAATTCTTCCTCTGAGCTACCCCGAATACGGTTAGGATATCTTGGTTCAATGGAGTGTATCTCCTTGGTGACATGTCCCTGCCGTTTCTGTCTGTATTCCAACCTTCCTTGTCTTTGGGACGATTTTTGGTTTGGTGGGGAGTTTACTTCTTTGCCATCATATTGTCTTGGTAGACAGTATCATAGGTCAGAGCGTCAATATGGTTAATAGTCGGTGACCTGAGCTTGATCAACTCTCCTGCAAACCTCTTGTGCATTGTTACGTTGAATAAAATGAGCACCACTTGGTCACCCTGTGGTTCATCCACCTTCATCAGTTCGTCGTTAAATCTCTTCATCATGAACTCCTCCAAACTCTCCATCTCTTTCTACTTCATTGAATTCAAATAGTTCATGCTAGTCCTCATCCTCTTCTGGTTGGAGAATTGGCTCTCCAAGTTTTGCCTCATCTGTTCATAGCTTGTTATAGACCCAATTTCTATCCTGTTAAACCAATCAAGGGTCGCCCCAGTTAGGGTTGTGGTCAAAAATTTTGCCTTAATGTTGCATGAAAACCTATGCAGGTTTAAGACACTATCGACACAGTGGAGATGGTCTCTCAAATTGTTTTTACCATCGTATGTTTTGATGGTAGGAATCTTATCCCCTTTCTCTAGCACTTCTGCCTCACTCTCTTCACAAAACGGGGTTAAGCTTTTGTAGCCTTCTACCAATGCTAATTTCTGACCGACTTCTATCTTTTCGTGGTCCAGTTGCTCCATCATCCTTGCAATGTTTCTCATGTCCATCATTGGGTCGGGACCCTCTTCCCTGGGAACTCTCAACCATGGACGGTCCCTCTTGGATTCCACCATATCCTTATGTTCATGCGCTCTAGGTCCAATTTTGGAGTTTCTGGTTCTCGATTCCCATGGTTGCGGTAATGTGTTGCCCGCTCCTTGGTTGGTTAAGCGTATCAACAAGGTTTCCAGAGCTGCATTCAATGTAGTCTGGATGGTGGCACTGATTTGAGCCATGATATCAGGCGTCAAAACAGTAGGTGCCACGGGGGCGGGCACGAGCACCCACAACGGTTAAGGTTCCTCGGGTTCATTCTGGTCCACTAGTGGTTCCGGAGCTGGGATAGGCGGCGGGGGTGCGCTCTCTGCTGCTGAATTGTCAACCACTAGCCTAGTAGATTGCGAATGTGTCATCTTGCGTTGCATCTTGACGTCTTCGTCCGGGAACGTGGTATTCACATAGACTGCGCCACTAGTTTGACAATAGATCGTATATATATAACGAGGTGAGTATTACAGGTGTGGTGCTACGATTCTATTACAAACTAGACCTACTTCCACTATGACTAGTGATAAGTATGCTTGGTCCAGAACACCTTGAACTGACGTTAGATACTCTTCTAGATGTCAAAGATATATCGAACGAGACGTCGAAAGGCGATATCGGGGATGATATCAGGCACCTTCTACGTCGGACATGGTCTCCTGGTTTCTATTGGGGATGACGTCGAATGTGATGTCGGATTGTGTATCAGTGATATATATCGAAGATATATATTGGGTGCAATGTCGGACGCTATATCGGGTATACTCGATATCAGTGTACAGTAATTAAGAATAATTAAAGCTTACCTTGATTACCGAAATACGGGTATTTATATTCCTCGGGAAGCAGGCTCCGAACACGTGATAAACACGTGAGCCATACCATATCGAATGTGATATTCGATATGTATATCGTGGATGACTCCCGACATAGGTAAAATATGGGACTAGCCCATGGGTCAGCCCAATACAGAAAATACTCATATCACTAACCGTGAGAATTTGGGACTCGAGGTGTAGGACTATGGGGTGAATTATATTGTAACTTGCAAACTTGCAGCTTTCCAATTGTTTTTTCTGCTTTCGTACTTTTAGAAACAATTGACTTGAAATTCATAAGTTTTAAACTTTCTATTCCATTTTCGATTATCTCCATTTGATTGTTTTTGCTTGAGTTGTATGAGATGAAACTCTCATATACGACTTTGAGAGGGAAATTTTTGCGTATCTCAATAAAGTCTTTGATTGGTTCGAAACAAGATTGAGGTGATTGCGGATGATATAACTATTAATCTCTTAAAAGTGTTTTATTGTTTTCAACATGTTTCAACTTTCAATAAGTAATAAGGCAAAAAACATAATTTCATAAAAAAAAATCCAAACTCACACGTTTCTTTACCGCTTCTAGCACGATCTTACAACTTGAGGAGTTTTTTGCCTTAAATCAAATAACATAAGGGTTTTTTGCTATTGGACGTATTTAAACATGAACAAATTCTCATATAACTGAAACTCGTAACAAAATAAGCATTCGTTCTACAAACTAAAATTTAAGAACAAAGTAAAATAATTTAAATTTTAAACTTACAAATTATTTAAAATACTGTTTAGCATTTAAAATTGGTAAATTTAATTTTCAAAGGCATAATTAAGGGCATGATCGTGATTTGGACTATAGGCCTCTCTGGTGCAATGGTACTAGCAGTGAGAGGTACAACAACTCTGGCTCTATTTCTTGTAGTTATGCTAAATTCTGCTATTATTACTACTACAAAATGGTGTGTTGGTTCAGGCCTGTTTCAAAACCCGATTTGTAATTCTTCTTCTTTGGCGGTAGAAAAGAGAAGTGTTAGTGTGTTAGCCATGGAAAAACTTGCTTCTCCATGGAAAGAGAAGTGTTAATGTGTTAGCCACAGTTGTAATTATCTTTGATTATTGTCCAAGAAACAATCTTAACATAGGTTGATCGTTCAAGTTTTCATTATGGGAAATTTTCTTAATTAAGTCAACCGCACAACTTGTAAGGAAAGAAGTGGAGTTCAAGTGCAACTAGGAAACATTCAAGATGAGCCCTGGATTGAAGGAGTGTTTTCTTAGTTAGTTTACTAACAAGAAACTATTATTCAAAAGGAAGTGCGCGAGCTTGGAAGAGGAGTTCGAATAGGAAACTTGAAGAATTACCATCCGTGTACAACACACACTACAAGAAAATCGCTCATTTCCGACGGCCTCCGACGGAATCAGCCGTCGGAAATGAGCGAAACACTTTTCCGACGGCACCTGGCCGTCGGAAAAGGTCTTTTCCGACGGCCGGTTTCCGTCGGATCTTTTCCGACGGGCTTCACCCATCGGAAAAGACATGTCCGTCGGCATAGTGCCGACGGAAATGATCTTTTCCGACGGGTGAAGCCCGTCGGAAAAGATCCAAAAAAAAAAAAAAAAAATTTAAATTTGGTCATTTCCGTCGGCGTTACGCCGACGGAAAAGCCGGTGGGACCGGCCCACGGTCATTTCCGTGGGCCGGCAGCCGTCTGTTCCGTCGGCGTTACGCCATTTTTTATTTAATTAATTAAAAAAAAAACAAAGAAAAAAATCTATAAATACCCCCCCAAATGTTTTCAATAATCACACCAATCACTCTTCATTCTAAATATTTCAATCCTACTCTCTTCCAATATATATATATATCTTTTTTTTCGAAAAATTGTCATTTAATAAATGGCCGATAATCGCAAAAAAAATATTGATAAAGGAAAAGGGAAACAGAAATTATATATTTCCAATACAAATTTATCGAGATCCCTCTTCGATAAACTTTCGAGTACTTTTAAATCTCGGCGTGGTGGCGATGCTGAAACAATTTGTCCCGACGAAGTTACCCAACAAGTCGATGAACCTCCGCCACAAACTCAGCATACTCCAGTTGCTACCCAACAACACCCAACTACAACTCAGGCCCCTAGTCCTGCTCGTGAACAACCACAGCGCCCCACCACTCGGAGCCAAAGAGCTATTGCTCCCCGACTGAGGGACGACCCCGATCCATTGTTTCTGCCTGAAATAACTCCTCCACGTTTGGTTGTTCCGCATGGCATGATGGATGAACTTACACAAGCCAACAACGAAGGAACTTCATCGGGACCACAACCCTCGCCAGCATCTGTTGCTTCTGAATCTCCTTCTAATAATACCAATAGGATGCCTAGGGGATGAGCGAAGGGTCGAGGTACTACAAACTCAGACGATGCGAGGTTCAAAGTTGGAGTGAACGAGAAGTTTCAATTTGACAAAACTTTATGTGAAGATACTATCGACACAGTTAAGCGATCAATTCAAGTTACGATAACAAGCATAGTGACCGAACCGGCGATACACTACTCTCAGTTATCCGAGGCACAAAAAGAAAAATTCATAAACTGGTTCAGGGTATCTTCTTTTAACTTGTTTTAACACATTTTCCATTATTTATGTCCATTATAATTTTTGCATTCTACTTATATGTTATCATATTTTGAAGACTATATACAAATGGGATCTACCAGAAACAGATAACATTAGAACGGCATTCCATAAGGTGGCACAAGTAAAATGGAAGGATGCCATATACGAGTGCAAAAAGCTCTACAAGAAGCGAGCTAAAGACCCCCAATGGTACCAAAAGACTTGGCTACCAATCGGCTTTGAATCGACGTACTGTAATCATTGGGAGAATGAAAGGACGGTTGAACTTGCAGAAAAAGCAACGGAGAATCGACTGGCCAATAAGACAAAGAGCGTCGATGGAAAGGGATCCTTAGGTACGTACCACGGTGGATCTGTGAGTACACAAGAGAGGAGCTGCGCAACGGTACGATATGTTAGGATTTCCTTGTTTGCAGAATACAATTTGTGATATTTGTGTTACTCTTTAACATTAATATTGTTTAAAAAATGTTGTTATAGTATGGCACGGATGATGTGATACGCTTCGACGAGCAATACATGCACGGCCACTTAGTAACGGATCCAGATGGAAGAATACTCTATTGGGACCCCCCACAAGCAGAAGAGTATTTTGTAAGTTATCTTAATTAAGCACGTATATGATTGTTTTGCGTATATACCTTTTTCATTTATTTACTTTGAACATTGTAGAAAAATTATATTGAAGCGCTCGAGGATAATTGTGGTACAAACAAAGCCAAATGGCCGCTTCAGTTTGACGTAAATATCGCGGCCATTGCAGATCATAATGGCACACATGGGAGGCTCAAAGGCAAAGATAGGTGCAATACCCTCGCAGATTATGGTGTGTCGCAGGGTAAAAATCTTAACCATGCTGAGGTGGTAAGAACACGTAAAGCAGTCAATGATGCTACTGTTGAGTTGCAACAAACCGTTGCGGGCTTGGAGAAAAAGATTATCGATGTGGAGGGCCAAGTGGCGAGGGACCGGGAGGAGTGGAGGCAGAAGCGAGCTCGTGAGCGAGAGGAGAGAGAGCGGGAGCGAGCTCGCGACCGAGAAGAGAGGGATCGTTATCAATGGAACAACCCGCAGAGATTCAACACCAAAAACTACAATTCAAGCAACTATCCTCCAAATCAGTTTCATGGAGCGCAAAGTCAACCGAACGATTATTGGCAACATAACCAGACACATCCTGGTCAAAACTATCAGTATTGGGACCAAGAGTTTCATGGAACACACACGTCGTGGCAAGTGCCAATCGGTCAGACGAGTCATCCAAGTACGCATGGCCAAAACAACGACCTTAATTTTGATCAGGATTTGGATTATTTGATGCGGTCTGAATTTGGTGGGAATAATCAGCGCCAGAGTGTTAGTGGGGATCGTACAGGTGCCTCAAGAAGTACACGGCAGGATAATGTATCCACCCATGTTACTCAGGACGAGGAAACAATAGCCGACCTATCAAGTTTGCCTATCGGGGAGGTCGATTTTTTGAGTAATAATGCTTGGTTGAATGCCCATACTGGAGATCAACAATCTCGGTCAAGGGGTAACAGAGGTAAAGGCCCCGCCAATCAGGAATAAAGATGTTATGGGTGTTAGTGTGAGTTTGTATGTTTCAATTACCATTTTAAGTGTTGTATGTTTTATGTTATTTGTGTTAGTTTGAGTTTGTACGTTTCACTTACCATTTTAAGTTGTGTGTAATCAGTTTACGCGTTTGAGGTTTGATGTTGTTTTCCAACTTTTGAATAATTACATTTTCACCCCGAACTGTTTCTTTTTGTCTTTCGTTACTCCATTTTTTACGAAATTTGAAAGAACACTCATACTTATGGTTTACAAGATGATGGTGGAAAAAAAAGTTAAATTTGAGTTGTTTTCCAACTTTTGAATAATTACATTTTCACCCCAAAATGTTTCTTTGTGGCTTTCGTTATTCCGTTTTTGACGAGATTTGAAAGAACACTCATACTTATGGTTTACAAGATGTTGGTGGAAAAAAAAAGTTAAATTTGAGTTGTTTTCCAACTTTTGAATAATTACATTTTCACCCCGAAATGTTTCTTTGTGGCTTTCGTAACTCCGTTTTTGACGAGATTTGAAAGAACACTCATACTTATGGTTTACAAGATGATGGTGGAAAAAAAAGTTAAATTTGAGTTGTTTTCCAACTTTTGAATAATTACATTTTCACCCCAAAATGTTTCTTTGTGGCTTTCGTTATTCCGTTTTTGACGAGATTTGAAAGAACACTCATACTTATGGTTTACAAGATGTTGGTGGAAAAAAAGTTAAAGTTGAGTTGTTTTCCAACTTTTAAAAAATTACATTTTCACCCCGAAATGTTTCTTTGTGGCTTTCGTTACTCCGTTTTTGACGAGATTTGAAAAACGATCATTTCTCTCGGATTATATTTCCCGCGCCAAAAATTCTCAAAAAACGCTCATTTCCGACGGCACAATGCCGTCGGAAATGACCATTTTTTAGGATTTTTGGCGCGGATCGCTGACATGGCACTATTCCCCCTCCAAAATCTATAAATACCCCCAAATTTTACACCTAAAATTCATTCATTCATACACAAACACTCAAATTATATCTCCCTAACTACCTTTCTTCTCTCAATTCTTTCTTCAATTATTTTTCTTACTTATATTTTATTTATATTTTTTATGTTATCATATATATTTTGTTTTCTTACACATATCATATATTATTCTTAATACTATTTTTATTAATCTATATATATTACAAATTAGTTTATATTTATGTTTTTTCGTACCAAATCGTTCATTTTTTATAGCTAATATATATTATTAATGTTTATATATATTATTATGTTTTAATTATAGCCTTTTCCGAAAATTCGGACAAAATTTGAGATGAAAATTAAAAAAAATGCTTTTTTTTTCGTAATTGTTTTTTTTTAATATTTATAAATATTTTTTCCGACGGCAATGAGCCGTCGGAAATAATGTTTTAATAATATTTAAATATTATTTCTGACGGCACCATGCCGTCGGAAATGGTATTTTAATAATATTTTTTAAAATAATTAAATACGTATTCTTAATTTAATATGTATTTTCTAAAAATACGTATGAAATAATACGTATGAAAAAGGGTCTTTTCCGACGGTACGATGCCGTCGGAAAAGGTCTTTTCCGACGGTACTATTCCGTCGGAAAAGGTCTTTTCCGACGGTACAATGCCGTCGGAAAAGGGGCCTTTTCCGACGGCATCGTACCGTCGGAAAAGCCCGGCAGCTTTTCCGACGGCATGTTGCCGTCGGAAAAGACCTTTTCCTACGGAGGCTTTTGCGTCGACCTTTTCCGACGGATTAAACCGTCGGAAAAGACCATTTCCGACGGGAAATAGGCCTTTTCCGACGGGTTTTGTGCCGTCGGAAATGCCCGTTTCTCTTGTAGTGACAACTTGAATATCAAGTCAAGAACCTATATCTTATATAGGTGTGAAGTACATCAAGACAAACACGAGACAAAAGCTGATAAATCTGAGAGATTAGATATTTAGTTTTTGAGTGTTGTCTTGCTTTTCAAAAGTTTGTGAGTTGTTTAATTTGTTGGAAATATTTAAACGAGTCGTCCATGTGGGCTAAACCCGACCCGTGAATTCGAAACTCAAGAAAAGAGAGGGAATAGTTTCCTCCATATTTTTGAATTAGAAAAAACTACCATTTTCCCTCCTAACTCTTGCTGATATCTAAAGTCAGTTTTTCTTTTGAAGAAAAAAGAAAAAAACCACACCTATTTTCGTAGGAAAAATAAGGAGAAAATGGAAAAGCCATTTTTGATCATTTTTTTCACATTTTAACACTTGCAACTTGGCTCTTGGGTTGTGGCTACAATTCCTTTCCGTTTGTGATTGGGATTCGACCAAATCGGAGTACAAATAAAGGAGAAGCAGTCATGAAATCGAACCAGGTTATTCAACGTTCATGGGAGCAACTTTGAGATCCATTTAACATGGATCAAAGGTTAGTATGTTTCCTTCATTGGTATCAGAGCCTTATGGCTCGATTTCTGACTTTTTAGAACATGGATGAACATATATACATGCCCCTTATGCAAGTGTTATTTATGTTATCTCGAAATCAAAAGCTTCATGATCATCAATGGTGGTTTTTTTTAATTTCTTCGATTTATGCCTTCATTTTTTTACTGTAGCATTCCTATATGATGTTTATCATTCCTGCAAAATTTCGGAACGAATGGCTTTGTGGTTTGTGAGATATTACGAAGTCTTTCCGTTTTACCCGAAACTTTTACTGCATGTTGCGAATTCATTTCAATGAATTTTGGCATGAATCTTGCGGGGTTAGAAACTACATGTCAAGAGCTTTCCATCCATATAAAGAACGTTACATTTGGCCGAGCATTGAGAGAGTTATGGCACTTTCAATTTTCAGCCAAAAATTAGGATTTTCTGCGATTTTTGGAGAAGATGCACAGAAACGCGACACGTGGCACCGAGTTCATAACTTGCACCGGTGGCACGTGGGGGTGACCGAGAAGCCTACGGTGGTCCGTTTTTGGATCCGAAAATTGCGTTATTCTCACAATTGGATTTCCTATTTTTCTGTAATTTAAAATAATTTTTTCAGAGTTCGAAAATATTTGTCATTGGATTTTTTACCTTTTAATGAAAGGATAATTCTTCGAATAAAATATTTTTTTTTTTGGAAAATTCTGAAAATTTTATTTTAGACTATGGAAATTATCGAAAAAGGCGTGTGAGCCAAGTGGGACTGTATGGACATTTATTTGAGCCATAATTACTTTTGTTTAACTTGAATATTTAGTTTTTTTTTATATAGTTGAGACAAAATTGGGCATTTAATGCCGTATTATGGTCTCGAGTATCATACAACATACTCGAAAATATCTTATGGATATATGTTGTTTTGACAACTAAAGTTAATGTGTGTATACACTCCACAATGTTAAAATTTTGTAATTTTAAACACGGTGAGATGTTCGAGAAGAAAACCTCGAGCTTGGAGGCTTGTAGTTCTAGATGGATGTTGGAAAACTTTAGAAATCCTAAAAGAGATCTATTTGCGCACTTGGTAGGCTATAATTTGGATCGAGGATCTAAATGTTACCGAATGTGTGAATGAGATTTGTTAATTGGATTTAATTTTGGAATAATCACATGTGAACATGAAGATAATTATTTTATGTGACGTGATGTATTTCGTAGTTTCGTGACGAAGCATGTATTAAAACATGTATGATTATGTTTAATCATTTTTGGTTCATGTAGAATACATGTTTGTTTTCTTATGTGCATTTGTTTTGAGCATGTAATTTCATATTTTACATGATGTATGCACGCTAATTTTTTAGCTAAGTGGGAGTTCTATGGTTGGCAGGATTTTAGAAATTCTCACCTTGAACTTAGAAGATTTTCTGATTTAGAAATTACTTTCGTGATAATGAACGTTGGGATATGGATGATGATAGGCCACTTTGTGACCTCTTCGATTCCGTACCTTATGGTCGATTATCATGTATGCTGATTTGCTAGATATAAAATCAACTTGTATAAGCAATGGACATTTAAGAAGATATCTCTAGAAAATGACAGACCATGGCAACCAAGTTGGTCACGTTCATATATTCAAATAAGTGCTAGCAAAGCACCTATCGTGAATTGAACTGACTGTAAACTTATATAGTTTAGATATCAGGATAAGACGGTTTGATACCCCTAACAACATTGATTAAGTCATTCCAAACCTTTTAGTAAGGTTACTCTACTCTTTGAATATAGATCTAAGGGCATACAGATGATTTGATTCCGCTGCATGTGCCATTCTGTATAGCCATGTGATTAATGATCTATATATAAATGGTGTACTTTTATATGTGAAATATAAATGTATGACCAACTCGTGTTTAAGACACTGACTAATGAAAATGGCGCATTTGTTAAATTCTGATCGATCACGACTATGATTTTGCTCAAGTGTGATCAATAATTTTAGTCAGTTAACACGCGTGGAGTAATATGCTCAAGAGTTAAACCCAATATCATTCTCATCATCATTCATTTGAACATCCGTTTATCTGTTAAATTGATTGTTTAAATGACCCAGTCAACTTTGAACTTAAGATGAACAACATTTATGTTGTTATCTATGTTGATGTTTAAAGTTATTCCCAGGTTCACAATAACTTCGGGAGAAAACTTTTAAAGTTTTAAGTTGTATGTTGGACTGGAACATAAGACAATGATGAAAGGACTATTGATATGGTCAGAGAATGATTTAATGTGTTTGATCAAGGATACACACTAATGAGGTTGTCGTGTTGATGTTACCTTCTAAATGCTAATCTTTTGATTGCATTGCATTGGTAAATAACACTTAAATAGATTTCCTATGAAGTTGTGTCACCTCTATGGTTATGCTACAAAATCTTGTCCTACGTGGATTTTAGATTTACGATGATTTGAGACTGAATTATACTTAAGGAAATCTAACTAGTTCTTGCACACATATGAATTAGCAAGAGGTGGGAGGAAATGTGAGGTCATTGCTAACAAGAATCCGTGCATACAAATTTATTTGTGTCACGACTGAATCTTTTCCTACTTTCTACCATATGTGAGATGAAGAGGTAAGACTTGAGTCAAAGAATTATTATTCTTTGAAGAGTCATTGACTTGAGCAAGTTTGTGACTTAGCTGGAACATGTTGTTATGTGTAGCATTTGGTGGCTTAGACATCATTATTTTTCTAAAAGTGTCAATATGTGACTAAAGAAATGTTTTACTTACCGCATTAATTGTTGGGAACAATTAATGCAACTTTATTAGGATAGTGAAAACATTGATATGGTGTACTCGATACAATCTTTGAGTCACATCGGGAAAAACAAACATTGGTTATAGTGTAGCACCTAAGTGGTCCACTTTCTTGTTTGACCCGCTTGTTTGAATTTTCCTACATTGAAAATGTTGACACAAGAATCATCTTGAAATATGATTTAGACTGAGTTTCCTTGAGATAACTCTCTTAGTTTTCTATGATTTAAATAATACAAAGGCAAGGCATGAAGCCATCGTTTTTCATTACAGTTAATGGTTATATTGTGCATTTCTCGTTGATATTAACTGTTGACAAATCTGAGATACATAAGTGTCTTAGATGTTGTAGAGTTAAGATCCAATTGGTAGGGTTGTAATGGTCCTTGGAATTGGGTTAATGCACAAAACATGTAATGGAAGGGACATCTAACTATTAACTTATGATTTCTTCGCACGCCTATATGTTGGGTGTTGCCATTAGAAGAAATGGGAAGGTGTACACGATGATAAGTCCACAGAGACTTAAGTTGTAAGATTGATTTCCTTGGTAGGAGATTTCTTCTCAACTAAAGTCTGGCTAATATGTACAACTGCCTTAGTATTAAATTTACTCTTTATGTTACATAAGATTGAGTGGAAGACTCGGTCTAATCAGCCTAGGACATTGGAACAAATATCTTATGCATACTATTTTCATTGTAGTTGAGAAGCATTGTTCCAATTCTTAAGGTATGTAGTATGGGATACACCCATTGGTTGTAGTGTATTTGCCCATCATAAACATGTGGAGTAAGAGTAACTGAGATTAAATCATGGAATCTTATTATTGATGTATGACCTTATTTGGAAGGGCAACTAAGAGGTAATGGATTTTTTGTGATTTATTAATTTAAGTTATGGTTTGGTCAATTGGTTACTTGAGATCTAAGCTTCAGAGCTTCACGACTCAAGTGGGAGCCTTATGGGGTAAATCAATTGATACATGACTAAAATTAAATTCAGTACAAGTACTGAATAAGATACGTTCAAGTATATGTCTTACGACATTAAAACAACATTGATTTCTTTTTTCTATCTCGAGGAGATAGATGAAATTCAAGCGACAAGCAACTCCATGTCCTATCTTGCAAAGGTTTCTCAAATAAGTGAGATGGAACAAGTTTTTGGACTCTGTATTTCTATATGTCTGACTGTGTACATTGGTACATGTACTGGTAGACTTATGATTAAGGCACAAGATATTTGAGGACTAGTGTATTCACAAAATTATACTAAGATTGTGCAAATCTTTAAGAAGTATAAGTTTTTCTCGTGAAAGGGAACATTTTGTTTATAGACAACAACTTCATTTTTTTGTGGGTGAAACTTTATTAATTGACTGTTTATTGATAGATATGAGTTTTAGGATTATTTTTTATGAACCTTGAGGTTGCATTTTTCGATTGAGATTTGAGTACAGAAATTCATGTATAAGTTACTTGATTTTGTACTAAAGGCATAGATAACCAAGTTTAAATACTTATGTTGATCTATGGCCTTAGACATTATTTTCGACTATGATTTATGAGATCTATCGAAAGGTAATCTTAAACGAGCTTTTCTAGATAATGTTCTCACATTAATATCAAAGAGATGATTAAATGTGAAGCTCACTAGGAACAATCTATGTCTTCATGATGAAAAGTTATATGTGTTTTGATTAGACTATGGTTGATGAGAATCATTTTGGGAATGATTTCCTTAGTCTTTCTTTGTGAAAGTGTAATACCATTTTCTTTATCAGATTTCGGTGCTTATGAAACACTAAAGAGTGATTCTATTTTCTTTAATCATGAAAGACTTGGCAGATGCCTAAAAGATTGTCTGGTTCGTTTAAAATAATAACTCTATCAATATTAATGATGTCTTGTTGATTAGGATTGTGAGAAGTATGCTTCAACCATTTAAAGATGGCCATTCTTCTATTCTTTGAATAAAGAGTGAATTTGAGGTAAATGTACCTCTTAATGTTCAAATTCATAGAAATCATTCAATTTCTTGATGCTTTGCATCTTGAGCTGCGTGGAGTGATTTAAAATGAACTTTGAGGAAACTAGTGCTCCTTACAATGGTGTATATCTTGAGCTTTAGAATCTACAGAGACTATATTTAGTAAGATGTTTAAACTTCTGTTGGTGGTGAAATCTCTTTGACGATTGAGATTTATTGCACTACTCATCTATCCTGATATATGTCATGCCATGGGTCTGGTCATTAAGTATAGCCCAATTCTTAAGAGTAGAATTTGGACAATATTGATATAGGATTGTGAACTCCTATACATACTGCGTACTAGTAAACTCAATAATGATTTTGGTCATTATTGATCAAAATACACTTATAGTTTTACAAGAGGTGATTTGACTTGGAGTAAATCGACCTATGTGTTTGCTTCTTCATTAAATGATGATGTTGTTTGTTAGAATAGCTGAAAGCAAATGGGTGTGTGGATGTGCGTATGAATGAAAATTTATAGCACGTGTTGTTGCAGTATAATGTGTTTGGTCAAAGAGACTAGTTTATCATTTTGAGACAGTAAGTAAAGTGGGAGCCGTTGTGTGCTTTATGATGACATGCGTCAATTGCTTACAAGAGAGTCTCAAAGGGATAAAAAAAAAAAAACAAACAAACACTTGATCACAAAAGGATTATTTTGTGAAGAGATATTTGTGCAAAGAAAAAAGTGACTTTGCTGTGTAGATCTATGCATTAGTGATGGTTAGTTTGATAACTTAACCTTGGCCTGGAGATACACTCTTGAATTGTTAGAATCTCAAGGTGTGCGTAGAATCTAACCTAATTGGATTAGATGATATCCAGTTATTTATGTCCATGAGTTCAAGACTCGAATGCTATATAAGCAGATGCTTTTATGGTGAGAGCATTAAAGCCTTAAAGTATGTCTGACAAGTAGAGATTGACTCTCTCACACGAGCAATCGCCTCTGACATTAAGAAGTGTGCAGAGATGAGACAATTATGATTTTGTTTGGATATAAAGTCATATTTATCTTATGATGTCGCCTTGATTGATGATCAAGATGAGATTATTGTTGTATCATTAAGTAATCGTTATGGATTCCCACCATCCATTATACTTGTCGTAGAGCCAGATGTGAGTTTTCTTGTGATTGGTGTTTGTAGAGGGCTTACAAGGAGAAAACTCAAGTTAAGTGTTAAGGACACTTGAACTAAGATCTGTACGATGCATTTTACTTTTAAATATGACATAGGCTTTCGAAGAGGAAGACACACATCGTCGCATGTGTTTCATACCACATGTGCTTTTGTGACCGTTGGGATAATGAGTGGATAGATCCTTGTTTCCTCATTGTGTGAGACCCATAGGTTTATAAAACCTTATATGATACCCTTACGACTTTTAGCTTTTTCTCGAGACTTTATTTTGGTGTTGCTACTTTAGCATGTCTCCAATAGCCATGCTGGATTCGGTCATGCGGAACATGTCTAGGAAAGCAATCATTTTAATGTTAAGAGGTTTAAGTTTGAAAAGGAAGACTTTCTATGACATGCTCCTATCTTGTATTCACCGCGATCGCAGTTATGTAAAACTTTGATGTTTGAGATGTAACTGTGAATACAATGAATAGTTTGAAAGAGAGTGTGCTCTTTTCATGACAAGGGATTAGAGATGCTCTGATTGATGCAAGTAAGTGAAGTCTGGGGTATAGCGAGATATCGTCCTCATGTTAAAGAAGTTAAGCTGCTATATGTCCTTAACCAGTGTATAGCTTTGTGCTTAAGTGTTGAGCCGCCATATATCTTTAACCAGTGTATGGCATTGAGCTCTTGTATGCTCGTAGGTCACACGATCCATTTGCCTGTATGAAGTTGTAAGTATGTAAAGATGATCTTACTAGACTGGGATCTAGCCCTCATGTGCGAGTGGGAGATGTTGGAAATATTTAAACGGGTCATCCATGTGGGCTAAACCCAACCCGTGAATTCGAAACTCAAGAAAAGAGAGGGAATAGTTTCCTCCATATTTTTGAATTAGAAAAAACTACCATTTTCCCTCCCAACTCTTGCTGATATCTAAAGTCAGTTTTTCTTTTGAAGAAAAAAGAAAAAAAACCACACCTATTTTCGTAGGAAAAATAAGGAGAAAATGGAAAGGCCATTTTTGATCATCTTTTTCACATTTTAACACTTGCAACTTGGCTCTTGGGTTGTGGCTACAATTCCTTTCCGTTTGTGATTGGGATTCGACCAAATCGGAGTACAAATAAAGGAGAAGCAGTCATGAAATCGAACCAGGTTATTCAACGTTCATGGGAGCAACTTTGAGATCCATTTAACATGGATCAAAGGTTAGTATGTTTCCTTCATAATTAATTATAGGTTTAGAGTTAAGAAAGACGATTTTTTCTGCTTTGTTGAAGTCGAGCAATTTGAGAGTTAGGAGCTTGAAAATTGTGAGAAACACCTTTGTTAAACCTTGTGGTATTTCTCCTACAGCTCGAAAATTAATATTAATAATATAATCTTCTTAAACTTGGTGTTCTTTATTTTCGCTGCAATTTACGTTCTGAAGATCGCTATTAAAGTAACAATGAGTTATTCACTATTAGTTTAACATCAATCAATCACGATCCACAATTTTAGTGGGGCTACGCTGGAACCAGCTTTGTGGTTTGCACACATGTATTCTAAGCGACGTGGTGAGGGACGGTTGGATCTT
The DNA here is from genome assembly GCA_948329865.1 of Linaria vulgaris. Lineage (NCBI taxonomy): Eukaryota > Viridiplantae > Streptophyta > Magnoliopsida > Lamiales > Plantaginaceae > Linaria > Linaria vulgaris. The sequence continues at coordinate 86,145,271 of OX415253.1, forward strand.
TAATGATTTTGGACTGGACTCCTATTATCCCAAGCTGCATACGTATTCCATTGAGGATCAAGCCGAACGTAGTTCATTTATCTATTCTGAGGACCGAGCACTAATTGGGCTATGTGATTCACTTGTTTTGGCATTGAATGGCTTTACGATTTTGACTATATCTCCTTGTAGGAAAGTTCAAACCTTGATCTGCTTCTTAATACGGAAAGTATACTCCCTTAGCTTTCCAAGAATATAAGGTACATATCGAGGAGACATGTCGAATATCCTCTATCGAATACCATGTCGGGTATTATAGAAAGTGGGGTATTTCTGCGAGGCTTCACGATATCGGTCATATCTCGATGTACGTATATCAAAACCTCAATTCGCTTCTTCCTATAAAACTGCATCTCGAATATGTTTCATTCGTAAAGCACATGTAGAACGTTCCCTTTGTCGAATACAATATCGGGGATCATGCATGTCGAAAGTGTCGAAAGTGTCGAAAGTGATGTATATTCGACATATAGGACATGTCGAAAAAAGAGTAAAAATCATAATGGCTTCTACTCATTAGAGAGAGAGAACAAAACTGTGGCACGACTTAAGAACAATTGTACGGTGTATAGTACAGTATAGTAGCATAGAGACTTGTTGATCTTTATTTTATTCACCACTTTTTAAAATATTTTACTTTCAATAGTGTTTGGGTTAGGTTGCCCTCATAAGATTACGCAAAATTACACCAGATTTCTTCTTCGTTTGTGCATGTTTATCAAATACAAGAAAGTTTTCACTACAACAAACATGGATATGGGAACCAAATTTTCCGTATCTAATAAGGCCATTTTCGTTCCCATTTGCTATCGAGAACCAAAAATTCAATTTCCATATTATGTTCCAAAAAGTATGGTTGTCATATCGTGACACCCTTAAATTCGGTTACCATTTAGCAAATGTGAACCGAATATTCGTTCCCACGTGCGTATAAGGAACCAAATTTTTTGTTCCCAATATGCTAAATAAAAATCGAATTTATGGTTACCAAATGGTGGGATTTTTGACTTGTTAGTCATTTATAGTAACCACCTTTCAAAATTAGTCCCTTATAGTGTCTCGGGCCGTTTTTGGTCCTCTAAAGTAACAAGAGTTTCATTTCTGGTCCTCCGACGAAAATTCTTGTTTAATTTAACCGGACATAAGTTAAATTTGGGAATTTTTCAATTTTCCCTCCAAAATATTTTTGTGTAATCACACTTACACCCCCAAATATTAAAATGTGTATATTTGCAATCATAAATTCCTTTGATACTACAAAAATAATTTGGAGCTTTGCAGTTATGCCTTCGTTGTTGATGACATTTGAAGGAACAAAGCTTGTAATAGTTTTGAATTTTCTAGCGAAAAAAAAAAAATGGACTCGAGGTTATTTTACAATTTTTGTTTAATTTTGTTCCCCCCCCCCCCCCCCCCAAAGTTTTGTTATCTTCTTTCGTGACTCCGTTATTGAAGAAATCTGTAGAAACGAACGTATAAATAGTTATGAAGTTTCTGGTGAAAGAAAAAATAGAATCGGTGTTGTTTCACAATATTTGATTAATTTAATTTTTATTCCTAGAATTTTGTTTATCGTCTTTCGTAACTCCCTAAAATTATGGTGAAAAAAAGTTAGAATTAGAGTTGTTTTGTGATTTTTATTTGATCATGACTCGATTTTTACCTAAATTTGAATGAACACATTAATAATAATTGTAATGTTTAGGTTTGGGGATTGGGCTTGATTTTTATAATTTATGGTTGGGGATATTAAAAAAAGTTTTGTTTATCGTCTTTTTTTTTTTATGAAATTCGAAGTCACACACCTATTAATAGTTATAAAGTTTCAAGATAAAGAAAAATGGGATTATTTTATGACTTTTTATTAATTTCATGTTCTCTGCTAAAGATTTGTTTTTCATCTTTCATAACTCTGTTGTTGATCAAATTTGAAGGAACAAATCTATTAATGATTTTGATGTTTTTGGTAAAAGAATAAATGGAAATGGGGTTATTTTACAACTTTTGATAAATTTTATTTTTTCTCCTAAAAATTTGCTTACCGTCTTTTGCAACTTCGTTATTGATGAATTTTGAACGAACAAACATATTAAAAGTTTTGAAGTTCTTGTAAAAGAAAAAGTAGAATTGGGGTTGTTTTACAACTTTTTATTAATTTAATTTTTCTCTCTAAAGTTTTTTTTTATCATCTTTCGTAACTCTATTTTTGATGAAATTCGTAGAAACATCCTATCAATAGTTCTGAAATTTATGGTTAAAGAAAAAAATGAAATCGGGTTGTTTTATGACTTTTGATTAATTTCTTTTTCCCTCCTAAAGTATTGTTTACGAGGTTCTTTTGTAATTGCATAAAAGTTAACAAAATACGACAAATTGAATATAACAATTCTACTCGTAGTGTTACCGAATAAATTTAGACTAACAATGTAACAAGCATTCAGGTAAATAAAATATGTAAAATTACAAAACTAATTGTTTTCTTGATTAAACAAAGCATTAGATAAGTTATTATAATTAAAACACTCATGGGAGGAAGATGCCTTTCGTTCCAGATTTGTATTTTTATAATTGGGAACAAGATATTCGGTTGCAATAGTTGAAACCAGAATTTGGTTCGCAGAATAATGGGGACGACATTTGTGGTTCCTACGCTGCAGAACCAAAACTTTGGTTCTCATATCCATATTTGACCCATAAGTTGATTTTCTTTTTTAATTACATATGAGAATCGAATATTCATTTCCTACATTAAATGAAACGCAATCCAATTTACCCTTCTTTTTTACGGTTCCCATATGGAGGTTAAGTGGTAGTGTACGCTTTTCTTGTTTGGTAGGTCACTGTAGCATTTTATTTACAGTATTCTAGAAGATTTACTAAATTAGCCTTGATTGCCCATTCAATTTCATTAGTTTTTAATACACGTAAACAACTCCAATTTTGTCGCAGACTATTACTTTTTTATCACCCAAAAAGTTAACCGTTCAACCGAAGCAAATGGCCCATGCCTTAGTTGCTAAGTCTAAGACCCTACAAGCTAAGGGATCTAGATAGAAATATATATAGAGAGACAAAGATGCACAAAAAGATATGTGGGTCAAAAGTTTTTGTTGATGGTTTTGAAAATTACAAGAGTGGGTTATATATAAGTGGGAAGGCTCCATGGACTGTCTTGGTTATTTTGATCTGATCGTTGTCCTATGAGAGTTGTACACTCTTCTAATAATAAATTAATTGTGGCCAATAGTAGCATGTATCTAAGAGGTCTGCTGCGGAACCAAAACTTTGGTTCTCATATCCATATTTGACCCATAAGTTGATTTTCTTTTTTAATTACATATGAGAATCGAATATTCATTTCCTACATTAAATGAAACGCAATCCAATTTACCCTTCTTTTTTACGGTTCCCATATGGAGGTTAAGTGGTAGTGTACGCTTTTCTTGTTTGGTAGGTCACTATAGCATTTTATTTACAGTATTCTAGAAGATTTACTAAATTAGCCTTGATTGCCCATTCAATTTCATTAGTTTTTAATACACGTAAACAACTCCAATTTTGTCGCATACTATTACTTTTTTATCACCCAAAAAGTTAACCGTTCAACCGAAGCAAATGGCCCATGCCTTAGTTGCTAAGTCTAAGACCCTACAAGCTAAGGGATCTAGATAGAAATATATATAGAGAGACAAAGATGCACAAAAAGATATGTGGGTCAAAAGTTTTTGTTGATGGTTTTGAAAATTACAAGAGTGGGTTATATATAAGTGGGAAGGCTCCATGGATTGTCTTGGTTATTTTGATCTGATCGTTGTCCTATGAGAGTTGTACACTCTTCTAATAATAAATTAATTGTGGCCAATAGTAGCATGTATCTAAGAGGTCTGCTGCGGAACCAAAACTTTGGTTCTCATATCCATATTTGACCCATAAGTTGATTTTCTTTTTTAATTACATATGAGAATCGAATATTCATTTCCTACATTAAATGAAACGCAATCCAATTTACCCTTCTTTTTTACGGTTCCCATATGGAGGTTAAGTGGTAGTGTACGCTTTTCTTGTTTGGTAGGTCACTATAGCATTTTATTTACAGTATTCTAGAAGATTTACTAAATTAGCCTTGATTGCCCATTCAATTTCATTAGTTTTTAATACACGTAAACAACTCCAATTTTGTCGCAGACTATTACTTTTTTATCACCCAAAAAGTTAACCGTTCAACCGAAGCAAATGGCCCATGCCTTAGTTGCTAAGTCTAAGACCCTACAAGCTAAGGGATCTAGATAGAAATATATATAGAGAGACAAAGATGCACAAAAAGATATGTGGGTCAAAAGTTTTTGTTGATGGTTTTGAAAATTACAAGAGTGGGTTATATATAAGTGGGAAGGCTCCATGGACTGTCTTGGTTATTTTGATCTGATCGTTGTCCTATGAGAGTTGTACACTCTTCTAATAATAAATTAATTGTGGCCAATAGTAGCATGTATCTAAGAGGTCTGCTGCGGAACCAAAACTTTGGTTCTCATATCCATATTTGACCCATAAGTTGATTTTCTTTTTTAATTACATATGAGAATCGAATATTCATTTCCTACATTAAATGAAACGCAATCCAATTTACCCTTCTTTTTTACGGTTCCCATATGGAGGTTAAGTGGTAGTGTACGCTTTTCTTGTTTGGTAGGTCACTATAGCATTTTATTTACAGTATTCTAGAAGATTTACTAAATTAGCCTTGATTGCCCATTCAATTTCATTAGTTTTTAATACACGTAAACAACTCCAATTTTGTCGCAGACTATTACTTTTTTATCACCCAAAAAGTTAACCGTTCAACCGAAGCAAATGGCCCATGCCTTAGTTGCTAAGTCTAAGACCCTACAAGCTAAGGGATCTAGATAGAAATATATATAGAGAGACAAAGATGCACAAAAAGATATGTGGGTCAAAAGTTTTTGTTGATGGTTTTGAAAATTACAAGAGTGGGTTATATATAAGTGGGAAGGCTCCATGGACTGTCTTGGTTATTTTGATCTGATCGTTGTCCTATGAGAGTTGTACACTCTTCTAATAATAAATTAATTGTGGCCAATAGTAGCATGTATCTAAGAGGTCTGCTGCGGAACCAAAACTTTGGTTCTCATATCCATATTTGACCCATAAGTTGATTTTCTTTTTTAATTACATATGAGAATCGAATATTCATTTCCTACATTAAATGAAACGCAATCCAATTTACCCTTCTTTTTTACGGTTCCCATATGGAGGTTAAGTGGTAGTGTACGCTTTTCTTGTTTGGTAGGTCACTATAGCATTTTATTTACAGTATTCTAGAAGATTTACTAAATTAGCCTTGATTGCCCATTCAATTTCATTAGTTTTTAATACACGTAAACAACTCCAATTTTGTCGCAGACTATTACTTTTTTATCACCCAAAAAGTTAACCGTTCAACCGAAGCAAATGGCCCATGCCTTAGTTGCTAAGTCTAAGACCCTACAAGCTAAGGGATCTAGATAGAAATATATAGAGAGAGACAAAGATGCACAAAAAGATATGTGGGTCAAAAGTTTTTGTTGATGGTTTTGAAAATTACAAAAGTGGGTTATATATAAGTGGGAAAGCTCCATGGACTGTCTTGGTTATTTTGATCTGATCGTTGTCCTATGAGAGTTGTACACTCTTCTAATAATAAATTAATTGTGGCCAATAGTAGCATGTATCTAAGAGGTCTATACCAGTATGGAAGACTCTAGTATACAATATTTACATGGTAGCCCTAAAAAAAATCAGAAATTGATGGGAAGCCTCCAAAAATAATATTTTCTTTGATATATATTGCTTAATTTGTTTCCTTATTTTCTGGACATATCCAAAGTCTAATCTTGTCCTTATGTCATCTTCTTTCATTATATGCTGAGACCTTATTCTATAAAAGTCACTTCCAATTTCATTTTTCGTGTAACAAATATCTTCACCATATCAACCACATGGCAAGTACTTCCAACCATATGCAATTAAAGGGCAAAAGCATCATTCACTAAACAAATAGGTCGATTCAACCAGTTAGGTCGACACATCTAGCTATGACTCGACTTATTTGGGTCGGATCGACCTATCACGGTTCTACATATTTTAAAACGAAGATGTAGCCCATCAGGCTAGGTTTAAATGCAATTTGACGATTACGAAGACTAGTCACTAATAAATATTCAATTGATCATCATTGACGAAGTACATTTCATTGGTCACTCTCATAATAGATCATATGTACGATCTATTTGGTGTACGACCTATTCAGGATCGATCTATCATGTGTGCATCCTAAGGGTCGGACTATTCTAAGACTTTGACCTATTTCAAAAGTTTACCTAGAGCAAAACCGAAAGTTAGTAAGTTATATTTCCACGTCATAAATAAAATTAATATAGTATAATATCACTATTAATTCTTATAATCTTACTTTCACATGAAAAGGGAAATTAACTTAGTGTATTTCTCGGGCATGCGAAAGTTATCCATCTTAAGTCACTACAAGATTTGGGGGGTTTTCGTGACCCCCCTGGTGACCGCCGGGCGGTCCCCAGCTTTTTGGTGACCGCCCAGAGCAACGGGGACCGCTAGGCGGTCCCCAGCCCAAACAGGGGACCGCTAGGCGGTCCCCAGCTCAAAAGGGGGACCGCTGGGCGGTCACCAAATGTCTTTAGGGACCGCCCGACGGTCCCTAATAATATTCATACTTTTTATTTTATTTTATTAAACAATTAAGGTGTCGCGTTGTTTGTTTAGTTGATAAATATTCTAATAATAGTTAAAAGAACAAAATTAAAAAGTTTCATTCAAATTGAAACAACATACGACGATTAATTGTACGTATAACGTAGAATAGATTCAACGTTAAAAACATTCTCAATCTCATTCAATCTACTATTAAATAACTAAATTAGTGGTTTTATGATCGATTATTATTTCAATTGACATGTTACAAAGAATTTTGTTGCTAAAAATCAAAAACACATGGAAATCGTTTCATAAAATCGAAAACAAAGAGTGAATATTATTAGGGACCGCGAGGCGGTCCCTAAAACCACCTTTAGGAACCGCTGGGCGGTCACCAATTGTCTTTAGGGACCGCCCGACGGTCACTAATAATATTCATACTTTCTTTTTTTAATTTTATGGAACAATTAAGGTGCCGCGTTGGTTGTTTAGTTGATAAATATCCTAATAATAGTTAAAAGAACAAAATTACAAAGTTTCATGCAAAATGAAACAACCTACGACGATTAAGTGTACATATAATTTAGAATAGGTTCAACGTCAAAAACTTTCTCAATCTCATTCAATCTACTATTAAATAACTAAATTAGTGGTGTTATGATCGTTTGTTACTTCAATTGACATGTTACAATGAATTTTGTTGCTAAAAATCAAAAACACATGGAAATCGTTTCATAAAATCGAAAACAAAGAGTATGAATATTATTAGGGACCGCCTGGCGGTCCCTAAAACCACCTTTAGGGGCAGCTGGGCGGTCACCAATTGTCTTTAGGGACCGCCCGGCGGTCCCTAAAATTGGTTTTAGGGACCGTCTGGCGGTCACTAATAATATTCATACTTTTTTTCTTTAATTTTATGAAACAATTAAGGTGCCGCGTTGGTTGTTTAGTTGATAAATATCCTAATAATAGTTAAAAGAACAAAATTACAAAGTTTCATGCAAAATGAAACAACATACGATGATTAAATGTACATATAACTTAGAATACGTTCAACGTTAAAAACTTTCTCAATCTCATTCAATCTACTATTAAATAACTAAATTAGTGGTTTTATGATTATTTGTTACTTCAATTGACATGTTACAATGAATTTTGTTGCTAAAAATCAAAAGCACATGGAAATCGTTTCATAAAATCAAAAAAAAAACACGTATGAATATTATTAGGGACCGCCGAGCGGTCCCTAAAAACCATATTTAGTGACCGCCGGGCGGTCACCACTTGTCATTAGGGACCGCCCGGCGGTGGCGGTCCCTAAATGTTTAAAAATTAGGCGGGATTCGGGGGGGGGGGGGGGGGGGGGGGGGGGATTTGAAATTTCCGAAAATTCAAAATTTTCACCCTTAATTCTATATATACCACCACTCTCCAATCCAATTTTTCAACACTCTTCAAAAACACCCAACTCCAAATTTTCTCTTCCTAAATCACAAAAATAAAAATCATTCAACAAAAACTTTCATTTCTTCTTTCTTTTAAAGAAACACTCTTCTCTTTTTTTTTTCATTTCTTTAAATCCAAAACATAACTTCTCTTCTTCTTTCTTTTAAAGAAACACTCTTCTCTTCTTCTTTTTTTGTTCAAATCCAATACACAACCTTTCTTCTTCTTTTTTTTCATTATTTTCTTTGTTTTTGTTAACTTTCATTTCATTATTTTCTTTGTTTTATTTTGTTAACTTTCATTTCCTTATTTTCTTTGTTTTATTTTGTTAACTTTCATTTCATTTTACTTTTTTTATCATTATTTTGTTTGTTTTTGTTCTTGTAAGTGTTTGTTGCACATATTTACACGCAATTTATACAAAAAAACCCAATAATATTCTGGTAAATTTCCAGAATATTATTGGGTTTTTTTTTATTCTGCCGCAGACTTTTAGGGACCGCTGGGCGGTCCCTAAAAGTCTGAATATTATTGGGGACCGCCCAGCGGTCCCTAAGAGTCTGAATATTATTGGGGACCGCTCGGCGATCCCCATAAGTCATTAGGGACCGCCCGACGGTCCCTAAATTTGCGGTCGCGGAAAATGGTCCCCGCGACCGCCAAGCGGTCGCCAAAGGGTGGGGGACCAAGGGTATCCGCGACCGCCTTTTGGTGACCGCTGGGCGGTCCCTAAAGGTCTTTAGGGACCGCCCGGAGGTCTTTAGGGACCGCCCGGGCGGTCCCTAAAGACCCCTGAATCTTGTAGTGAGTAATATCTTGGTGGCTTCAGTTTTTGACCAATTAATAATCTCAAAATGTTGCAAGCCATGTTCTATTATGCATGGCAAGAGAATACACCCATATGGGTTGTATAGTTCATCAATCATACCATGTGGCAATTAAATTTGATTGGCTGGGAGTAGTATTGTTTATTGTTTTTCTAGCCAATTTTGAGGCTAAAAGAGGCCATTCTCGGCTGAGGAAAAAAATCATCAGAAACAATACATTTCTCTTCCTTTCTTATTCTCTCTCTCTCTCAAATATATATTATATATATTAGCTCGTGTAGTTTTTGGTTGTTGGGGTTTTTAGTCCGTGAGCCGAATAAATATTATTCTTGTAATATATTCCATCGTCGAGTTCGAGTAAAGTGAAAGGTTCGCTGCCGGGTTCGACACGAAATATCAACGACGTAAAAGCGATGCTACTATCAACTTACATAGGTATAAGATTTAATGTTTATAGCTCATAATTTTGTTGCGTAAATTTATATCGGTAGTAGTAACGACATTATTACTTATGTTAAAATGTCCAACATTGGTATCAGAGCGTATGGTTATTTTGATCTCACGTTATACAATAACCGGTGTTGGGATTAAATAAATTAAATGAAATTATTTATTTAATTATGTTGCTAATGATATTATGTTGACAAATATAATTTGGGACTATAGTGAGCACTATTCCACGCTGAGGGGGTTGTCCAAGTTTAGTCTCCTATAAGTTAATTTGCGCGAATATTAAATTAAATAATTATAATTAGACAATGTGGTGCATGAGATGATTCTGAAGCTTAGCGATTTTTTTGATCTTGCGACGTGTATTAATTATTCTTATTTAATCTTAGATAAATGCGACAAATTATTTAGTGTGTGTATCATATCCCGTATTGTCTATTTATATAATGGAGATGGCATCCAAAGGAATTCGTTGCTGATTTGAGCAAGGGAGACAAACTGGATGGGAAAAACTTTGACATCTGGCATCGTAAAATCTAGTATGTCCTGAACGAACAAGAGGTCCTAGAGACTCTTACCCATTCAATTGAGGCTCCTAGTGAGGTTGCCCGCACTGTTAAAATTTGAAAAGGCACCAACGAGACCTTGTCGCCTACGAAAATTGGGTGAAAAGGATTGGTGTGCGCGCTTTACTATGTTAAGCAACATGCACAATGATCTAATTGGTGAATTTGAAAATTACGACACGACAAAAGAATTATAGAATGTTGTAAAAACAAGATATGGAGGTACGTGGACCACCAGACTTCATGGTTCAACGATGAAATTTGACACATACAAGATGCACTTTAGCCACAACGTGAAGTAGCATATTAGGGCAATGTCAACTATGATTCGTGAAATAAAGTCTGTTGGGAACGAGTTGGATGACGAACAACAGGTTCAGGCAGTAATTTGTTCACTTCCTGGCTCCTGGGAGACTATGAGCCCGAATATGACACACAATGAACACATCAAAACATTTGATGTTGTGATGCATCATTCAGAAATTGAAGTTGAGCTAATAGTTCAGTTTATGTGGTTGAGTCTTCCAGATCGCATGAGGCATCTGGGTCCAAACGCAACAGGCACGTGAAAAAAGTGGGAGTGCATGCTGGTCAGGTTCAGAAGAATTCCAACACCAACTAGCACAGTAAAAGGGGCAAGCGTGGTAGTGCTAAAGCTACTAAGGGGTATGCTTCAATTGTAAGAAAGAAGCTCATTTTGCTTGATCTGCACAACGGACACACTTTTTTACTACATGATGTTTTGTATGCCCAAGATATTTGAAGAAATTTATTTTCTTTGGTTACGTTGTTAAAGCTTGGTTTTTGCTTTGAGTTTGAAAAAAATAATTCTTCCATATTTCTTGGGAACGTTTTGTACGGACGTGGTTTTATTCGTGATGGTTTTGTAATACTAGATTTGAATTACCCTATCATCGATGAATCTCTTGTTCTATATGACGTTTCGAATAATGCAGATTCTAACATGTGGCATGCCAGACTGGGTCATATAGGGCAAGATCGGATGGCAAGATTGGCTTGAGAAGGCCTATTAGGAAATCTCGCTAATGTCTCTCTTCTGACATGCCATCACTGCCTCATAGGGAAGGCAAAAAGAAAATCATTCGGTAAGGCCAAAAGAGCATATTTTCCTTAGCAACTTATTCATTTTGATATATGTGGCCCAATGAATATGAGGGCTAGACATGATGGTTTCTACTTCATTACATGTACATATGATTATTCACGATATGTTAATGTATATTTGATCTCCCATAAGTCAGAAGAAATTGAGTGCTTTAGACAATATAGGGCAATGGTAGAGAATCAATTAAATTCGAGCATTAAGACTCTTCAAACTGACCGCAGTCGTGAATATTTATCTGACTAATTCAAAAGGCTTTGTGATGAAAGAGGAATCAAGAGACCGTTGGCAATGCCTTATTCTCCGCAGCAAAATGGTGCAGTGGAGAGAAAGCAAAAACTTCTCGAGATGGTTAGGTCAATGATGGCATATGCTAGTCTCCCAATATCCTTTTGGGGTGACGCTCTATCTATCTCTCTCTATATATATATATATATATATATATATATATATATATATATATATATATATATATATATATATTAGCTCGTGTTGTTTTCGGTTGTCGGAGTTTTTAGTTCTTGAGCCATGCGAATATTATTCTTGTAATATATTCCACCGCTGAGTTCGAGGAAAGTGAATGGTTCGTCGTCGGGTTCGACACGAAGGATCAACGACGTAAAAGCGAAATTACTATCGACTTACGGGGGTATAAGATTTAATTTTTATATTTCGTAATTCTGTTGCGTAAATTTATATGGATAGTAGTATAACAACATTATTATTTATGTTAAAATGTCTAACACAAACAAATTTAAAAAAGGAGAGATTAAAACCATCTTCTTTTTTGGGAAGGACTATAAAAGGAATTAATTATTCTCATTTTATAAGTTTGAGTGTGAAGAGTTTTGTGTAATTGATTTGTTCTATTTGACTCCAACAATTGATGCCAATAATCTCTTCATTGCATTTCGAGGACATTTTTCTAAATTCTGAATGGGTATTTGAAAAAAGGAAATGAAGTCTGTGTATCAGTGTATGATGAATAATTCCTATTAAAGAATAATTGCACCTTTTTCATGGGATAGTTGCAAAAAGACTCTGTGTATTGCAAAAGTTGCCATAGAAGTTTTGGTGTGCAAAAATTCCTATGTTTTGTACCTCTTCCGTTAGAGCCGCATATTGGTGAATTAATCATCAATCATAATGATGTTTTTTCTATTAGATAACATTATTATTAGAATATATTTTTTTCCTTATTTGTAATTATACTTTCCTTAGTTCTTAATTAATATTTATTCTTTTCCTTATTTGTAATTATTCTTTCCTTAGTTCTTAGATAGCATTTATTCTTTTCCTTATTTCTAATTATTCTTTCCTTAGTTCTTAGATAGAATTTATTCTTTTCCTTATTTGTAATTATACTTTCCTTAGTTCTTTTTGTAACCTATATATATGTTGTACTCTTGATGAATAAAAATCATTCACTTCCATTTACATTATAATCCTTATATGGTATCAAGACGCCACAATCTCTAACGAGATCTTGATCCATGACTAATCCGACGGATTTCGCCACCTCCCCGTCCGACTCCAACACCGGCGGCCCCACCATGGACGGCTCCTCGTCTGCGATTCAGTCGCGCCCGCTTCCCATTGCGGCAAGCCCCTCCGCGGGCACTTATGCGTTGATTCCGATCAACGCTCACCAACAACTCCCGCTTCAACTTACCGGGAGTAACTACGCCTCATGGCGTTCACAAGTCCGTCATCTCCTCTTTGGCTACGGACTATTTGGTTTCTAGGATGGCACGACTCCATGTCCTCCTCCGGGTTCCACACCGGAGAGCTTGGCGGCTCATTCTTACCGGTTGCGACAAGACTCGCTTCTCATCTCCTCCCTATTTGGTTCGGTTTCGCTGGAAATGGTTCAACTCATCTCCAACGCCAAATCCTCGGCAGATGTGTGAGGTATTCTTCAACGTACCTACGGTAATCGCTCTCGCTCGAGAGTCATGCAATTGAAGGATGACTTGACCTCCCTCTAATTGGGTTCAAAATCAGTCTCGGAGTTCCTCTACTTGGTGAAATCAAAAACAGACGAACTCGCCATCATCGATGGTCCATTGAAAGACGACGATATCACTCTCTACATTCTTAGCGGCCTCAGATCTACCTATAGGGATATTGTCAGCTCTATTCGCGCACGGGAAACCTCTATTCAATTTCCAGAACTTCACGACTTGTTGGTGGGTCATGAAACCTATTTGCGTCGACTGGAATCCGACGCGGCGACCCTTGTTACCACCGCTAATATGGCATCCGCGCTGCAGCAGCAACGCTCGGGTCGGAACCGTGGCCAACAACACGGCCACGGCCGTGGCTTCTCTCAGCATTCCCATGGACCATCCCGAAGACAGCCTAGACCCTCCAATTCCAACAACAATAGGCCTCCGATCACCTGCCAACTTTGTGGCATTTATGGGCACGGTGCGCGCACGTGCAGAAAATTCCCAAATCCGAGTGCCAACTTTGCCGCTTCGCCATCGGCCCCGACGACATCCAACAACGAGTGGCTCGTTGCTTTCGGTGCATCTCACTCGCTGACATCCGATCTCAACAATCTTTCAGTTCATTCCGAATATGAGGGCCCCGATGAGGTTAACACAGCCGATGGCACAGGTTTGCGTATATCCCAACAGGCACTTCTCGTTTTCTCTATGTCGATAAAACATTCAAACTTGATAATATATTATGTGTGCCTCGCTCACGGCGAAACCTCTTATCTGTTCATCAATTTACTAAGGCGAATGATGTTTCTATTGAATTTTACTCGTCACATTTTTTTGTTAAGTATCGCAGTTCGGGGGCTAAACTGATGCGTGGTGATTGTGTGGATGGGTGTATTGTGTTCGTATTCCGCGCAACTTGCGCCCGCCTATGACAGCCTTAGTTGGAGAACGGATTCGTAAAAAGTGTTGGCATGAGCGCTTTGGTCATCCCTCCTTGAAGATTAGTTCTTTGATTTTACACAAGTACAATTTACCTTTCTTACCGTCGAATAATATGGACTTTGAGCATTGTAGTTCATGTTTTCTGAACAAGAGTCAACAGTTGGTTTTTAATAACTCATCTCTTATTTCGGATCATGTGTTGCATTATATTTATGGTGATGTTTGGGGTCCGTCTCCTGTGGTATCTATTTCCGGTGCTCGCTATTATCTGATACTTGTTAACCACTTTACGAAATACTGTTGGGTTTATATGCTATCTGCGAAATCTGATGTGTGCAGGATTTTTATACAATTCCGTGCTCTTGTTGAAAAGCAATTTGGCATGCCAATTAAAAAAATTTATTCTGATAATGGTGGAGAATTTTTGACACTTCGTACATATTTATCAATGAATGGCATAAGTTGGTTAACTACGGCACCACATACACCTCAACAAAACGGTACAAGTGAGCGTCGCCAACGCCACATTGTCACTATAGGCCGCACCCTTCTCACGCGTACAAACTTATCTCTTAATTATTGGGATCATGCGTTTTCTACGGCCGCTTACTTATACAACAGGCTTCCTACTCCTGTATTGCATAATAAGTCACCTTTTGAAGTGCTTCATGGTCGTGCGCCTAATTATCTTCGGCTTCGGGTGTTTCGTTGCCTCTGTTATCCTTATTTACGTCAGTATTATTCGAGCAAATTAATTCCACCATCTCGGGCCTGCATCTTCATCGGTTATTCCACCTCACAAGCGGCTTATAAGTGTCTTGATCCAAGTTCTGGCCGAATTTTTATTTCTCGACAAGTTCGCTTCGTGGAAACTATTTTTCCGGGAACTCTGCCCCTGGCCTCTCCCACCATCAGTCCTACCACTGCCGTGTTATCACTTCCGCTGCCCTCACCGCGGCCTGTCACTGTTCCCACGACGCCTGCCCCACCTCCGGTTGCTCCACCACCTGCCTCATCGGTGCATTCGGCTTCTGCTGAGCCCGAACCTCCATCGGAGCCACCTTCCACGGCTATTGATGTACCATCCCCTATTCCGGATGCCTCTCATCCACTAGCCCGCACTCATTCTATGGTCACTTGGTCTCGCAATAATATATTCAAGCCTAAGGTCCTTCATCTCATCACCAAACATCTGGTAGTTGGTCCCATTGAACCAACTTGTGCGACTCATGCTATGACCGATCCGAAGTGGCGAGCGGCCATGGCAGAGGAAATCACTGTGCTCACAAAGCATGGCACGTGGTCCTTAGTTGCGCCACCTGCTGATCGTGGAATTATTGGCTCCAAATGGGTGTTTCACATCAAACGGCATCCTGATGGGACTGTTGACAAGTACAAAGCACGCCTTGTGGCGAAAGGCTTTCATCAGCGTCCTGGCATCGACTATAAGGAAACGTTTAGCCCGGTCGTCAAACCGGTAACTATTCGCACCATACTTTCCTTATCTACTATGAATCAGTGGTCTCTTCATCAGTTGGATGTTAGTAATGTATTTTTACATGGTGATCTATCTGAGACTGTTTACATGCACCAACCATTCGACTTTGTTGATAAGGCCTTTCCACATCATGTTTGTCTTCTTCATAAGACTATATATGGCCTTAAGCAGGCCCCACGGGCTTGATATCTCGCCCTCAGTGCTGCACTCATCTCATTTGGTTTTGTTCAAACCAAATATGATACATCATTGTTCGTGTTCTCTCGTGCCTCTATTCGCCTCTTTGTGCTTGTATATGTGGACAACATTATTGTGACTGGCTCTTGTGATTCTACGATAGCTTCTCTTGTGTCACAACTTGCCACCAAGTTTGCGGTTAAGGATATGGGTGCTCTTTCTTATTTCTTGGGCGTTGAGGTTATACGATGTCGCGAAGGGCTGTTTCTATCTCAGCAAAAGTACATTCACGACTTGCTCTCCCGCCACAAGATGGATGGTGCTAAGCCACTCGCTACACCTATGGTGACTAATCCTCCAATCTCGTCGTCCTCATCCTCAGTTGATGCCGCCGAATTTCGGCAAGTTATCGGGGGTCTACAGTATCTTGCTATTACACGCCCCGACATTGCATTTTCTGTTAACCACCTGGCTCAACGTATGACTTCTCCGTCTGACGCGGATTGGACCGCTCTCAAACGTGTCCTTCGCTATCTTAAGGGTACTCTTGCTTTCGGTATTATTTTTCGAACAGAGAAGTCTCTTTCCCTCACGGCCTTCTCGGATTCGGACTGGGCCGGCGACACTAGAACCGGTACCTCTACTTCGGCATATATTATTTTCCTAGGTCCCAATCCGATCTCTTGGTCTTCTCGGAAGCAAAAGGCCGTTGCTCGTTCTTCTACTGAAGCGGAGTATCATGCACTTGCTACTGTCTCGGCCGAAGTACGTTGGCTACAACATCTCTTTGGCGAAATTGGTCTCTCGCTTCCTTCGTCGCCACTTATTCGCTGTGACAACATGGGCGCCCTTCGTCTGTCTCTCCATCCGGTCCAACACTCTTGGATGAAGCACATCTCTGTTGATATCCACTTTGTTCGGGACCTTGTTAACAAAGGACTTATTCGAGTCTCTTATGTTAACACTCTCGATCAACTTGCGGACTTTCTCACCAAGCCCCTTGCTCGCTCTCGGTTTTGCCTTCTTCGTTCCAAAATCTCCGTTGCTGATGGAACGTCCATTTTGCGGGGGCGTATTAAATAACATTATTATTATAATATATTCTTTTCCTTATTTGTAATTATACTTTCCTTAGTTCTTAATAAGCATTTATTCTTTTCCTTATTTGTAATTATTCTTTCTTTAGTTCTTAGATAGCATTTATTCTTTTCCTTATTTATAATTATTCTTTCCTTAGTTCTTAGATAGAATTTATTCTTTTCCTTATTTGTAATTATACTTTCCTTAGTTCTTTTTGTAACCTATATATATGTTGTACTCTTGATGAATAAAAATCATTCACTTCCATTTACATTATGATCCTTATATTTTCCACTGCTGCTGATCTCACATGAGTTTCTTACTTTCTTTGCATGGATCATGGTTCCTAACTTCCTTTCTTAATTAGTTCGATCTTAAATACACTTGTTCTCAATGTGTCACGTCTCTTAAAAACTGGGGAATACTTTTCGTAACTTTTTAATTTTATATATAATCTTCTAATAACTGAAATCTCAATTCTGTAATAAACCAAAAAATCACGATCATACGTACACAAATTTGATTTCTCAATGAGAACAAAAGAGTGGCCCAAAATTGAGGAGATGCCTACGTAACCAGTGATGCCTACCTCATCTAAAGGCATATTCGCAATCTTATTATATGCACATCAGCCCAAACACAACTCCACTTACTATTAAATTTATTGAAAATCAACAAAATTTCACATAAATATTCGTTTGGTGTTAAATTGGCGTTTATTCTGGTAATGAACGCGATGGGGGCACCGTGTGGCGTTAATAAGTTATGGGCATTATTCATGATCATTACAAACCAGAAAGCTGGATACAGTGGATTCTTCTTTGTGATGTCTCGTGCAGGGAGAAAATTCCTTAAACTTACCAAGAGTAGCTATGGTTTTGGGGTAAAGAACAAGGATCTCTTTGTTCAGGAGAGAACTGTTGGGGAGTTCAATGATCTTCCTAAAACGTGGTCAAAAAAGAAGAAGATCGCACGACCCACGTCTTTAGGTGCGCCGATGTGAGATGATGGCTTTCTCGATCTTCTGGTGGAGCATAAATATGATCCTCCCACGCTCGTGCAGGAAGAAGTACTTTGGGCTGGTGGGCTGTCTCCAAAGGCATATGATTGTTGATCTTAACGAGTGTAAAACAGAAAACAAGCCAATATTCAAAGTCGAGGAAAGAGTTGGACTCTTTCTCTTTAACACGTTATTTGCCCCGCTCGGTGCTTACGGTTTGATCGAAAATCGCTTCCCAAGATGCAACGACTATCTTCTTAATGAGGCAGCACTTTGAATATTAAGAAACGGCGAACTAAAAGATTATTTTGAACTCTCGGAATAAAACAGACAGAAAGAAAGAATGTTTGTGATTGAATGAAAAATGAAGAAGTAAGGGGGTCTATTTGTAGTTTACGAAAGTTGGCATTTGGGTTGACTGGATGGACATGTCTTTTCCATGTCACAACTTTCCCGCTAGATTTTAAACCATTTCGGCTGATTGTGCACCTATTCGGAAGAAAGGTAGCACTTATTCTGCTGACTGGATTTTCTCTCTAGTTTTTGCAGCCACTAGACACACTTATTCGACCAGATTCTGACACCTAATTACGTTTAATTAATTATTAAATTCGTTGCTTATTATTTTTTGAATATTTAATTAATTACTTAATTAAACTTTGTCCAAAAAGATAAGTATTTGATAGGAAAGCCCAAGCTCAAGCTCAAACTCAAACTCAAACTCAAGCCCAAGCACAGGCCCACAGCTCGTGACCTGTGACCCACGACCCCGGCCCCGTCCCCAGACCGGGTCCGGTCCGAACTTACGGCTGCAGCGGCGCGCGCACACGAGTGTGGGCTTGAATTGAAGCATAGATCATCTAAGTCTTCTCCCCTTCAAAGACTTGTGGTACCCCTTGGGGCCCAAACCCCTATCACAAACAATCAACTTATTTCCTTTCATTTCGTCAAGATAACTTATTTCAACTACTTACTTGTTCATTTATTTTCTCATTCATCTCACAATTATTTTGAATAATTAAATATACTAGATTCATCTACACGAAACGTAGATTTCATTAAGCTAAAGAAATTCCTCTTTTATAGAGGAACCTACTCCAATAAATTATCAAAAACATGGAAAATTATGAATTTTTCAACAATCCCCCACATGAACAAAAATTCAATGTGTACATTCGAGAGAGTTCGGGCAGAAAGCTTACTGCATCAGCATAGGTAGCTTTTGGCTTTGAACCTTCCTTAGTGAAATACATCGGATTTACTTAGCTGATCAGTGAACGTGATCTCTTGAACATTTCAGCTGTTGGTGTAAACCAAGACAACTTTATCCACACAGTAACTCCCCTAACAAATTTTAGTTCTCATGGTTGTGTCCGTTTTGGCCCTGGACAGCTATTGGGTTCATAAGTGTTTTTCTTATAAAGCAGCCAAACTTCAGACTTACATAGATGATCTTCTTCAAAGAGTATCCTATCATACTATGCTTATTTAAGCTTAGGAATCATTAAAAGTCAAACTTACCCTTACCCTTTCTATATGTAGCACATTTATCGTACACGAAAATGAGTTGGAGATTTACTCCAAAGTGTTGTCTTTGAATCCTTACAATTTCGTTGTCCCATTGAACCAAGATCTTGGGATCTCCAGTCTACATGGTTGGGTTCCATCATAAAGATAACTTATTTCAACTATTTCCAACCTATTTCCTTTCACTTCTTCAAGATAACTTATTTCAACTAGCTTACTTGTTCATTAATTTCTCATTTATCCCACAATGGTTTTGAATAATTAAATATCCTAGATTCATCTACGCAAAATGCAGATTTCATTAAGCTAAAGAAGTTCCTCTTTTATAAAGAGGAACCTACTCAAATAAATTATCAAAAACATGGAAAATTCATAATTTTCCAACAATGATGGCCCTTACAATCTTAGTATGTCACTGATTCGAGTTGAGTTGTTCTTTTAGTATTCTCTATTATAATTATTAATTTTAATATTCAATAATAACTGTGTTGTAGATCAACTTGCGATGAGTCGTAGAGTGGATGTCCTTACTTGAACGTCGAGCGGTGTAGAGGCTAGCCCGGGTGCCGAAGGGACCTTGCATGTGGTTCATAAAACTCTCGGGCGACAGGGTTACCATGTGAGGGTAAAGATGGCCGGCGCGTCTCAAGGCGGGTTGAGCTTGCAAGGTGGGGGTTCTGAGCTTCCCGGGAGTTGTGTGCCGTCCAAAGTGGAGCCGCAACAAGTTCAAGTCAGAATCCAGCTCCCGAAGCCTCGAGCAGGACCCCTACCCAAGAAAGAAAGAGACAGGTTACTTCTACCAGGGTGGGTCATAATCCTCCGACGTCTCATGGGAGAACCGACCAAACTGGAGTTCCCGTTGCAAAGGAAGAAAACGCGATCTTTCGTGCTGTAAGTTTTTAGCTCGTATCTATATTTGTTGTGTATGTTTCAGTAGGACGTTTGGCACGGTCATATTTATCACCCCATGTGTCTCGCGCTGGTCGGTAAGTTTGTATCTAATATCTTGAAGGTGGCCGGTGATAATGACCGGAGCAAAGCAGAGGCCATAGCACGAATAGTCACTGATCTAGAGGCGATGGGCAATTACAACCCCGTTAAGGCAGCTAAAGCCGTAGCTAAATGGGACGAAGCCCTAAGCATTGTTGACAATAACATTGAATCAAGCCAATGATGTCGTGGCCTTTGAGACAAAGAAGAGAGGAGCTGTAGAGGCGGAACTCCGGCGTGTTAAGACAAAGCTTGCACAGGCTCAAATGGTTGTACGTTTTGTAGTAATGTCTTTTTGCGTGTATCCAGAGTATTTTATTCATTGGATATTTATTAGTAATATCCTGCTTTGTCATTCTAGGAGCCCACACAAAAGCAAAAATTAAGCATAGTGAAGGTTTCCTCCTGACCAAGACCTACAAAGAGATATGTGTTGAGCGAGGATTGCAGGATCAAGAGGAGGTGAAGGATGCCATCGTCGGTCAAGCCAATTTGCTGAGTGGTTTTAGAGAAGGCTTTGATACCCAGCAACTTGATATGTTGCTCGGATCGGGCGAAAAAAACTCTGAAGAGCCTGAATATGATGATGACGACAAAGACCCTGGGCCAGATGATTAGGCCGATTTCCCGAAATAGAGAAGTCTAGTATTGATTCACACCAAAGGTGCTCCTAAGTACCCCCTCTGAGATTCGCATTTACGTTGCGTTGTTATGGCTGTCTTAAGGGTATAGTCCAGAATAATGGCACGCTTTTATAATTAGTTGTCCTGCATAATATCGAGCAATTGTTTGTATTGCTATCATTTTGTATTGTGCCTTTTCAATTGAAGAATCGTATGTATTTTTTGTGTATTTATTGTCGTAATATACTCTTTGCGTATATCCATATATAGGTAGGTACATATGTGCCCTAATATTGATATGTTGCATTGTCGGACAAAAGGTTGCCTTTGTTGTCGATCTTCTTCTCGTTCCTATCTCTGGATAGGGGATTCGTCGTTCGTCTTTCTCCTCCTTATCTCGATGGATATGGGATCGTTTTCTTTTTTTTTTCTTCTCCTTATCTCGATGGATATGGGATATTTTTCTTTTCTTTTCTCCTCCTTATCTCAATGGATAGGGGGTCTTTTTCTTTTGTTTTCTCCTCTTTATCTCGATGGATAGGGGATCTTTTTCTTTTCTTTTATCCTCCTTATCTCGATGGATATGGGATCTTTTTATTTTCTTTTCTCCTCCTTATCTCGATGGATATGGGATCTTTTTCTTTTCTTTTCTCTTCATTATCTCGATGCATAGGGGATCTTTTTCTTTTCTTTCTTCCTCTTTATCTTGATGGATTGTGGATCTTTTTCTTTTATTTTCTCCTCCTTATCTCGATGGATAGGGGATATCTGACCCGTTCAGGTATATTTCTACCTTATCCCGTTGAATAGGAGATACTTTACCCGTTAAGGTATATTTCTGCCTTACCCCGTGGAATAGGAGATACTTTACTTGTTAAGGTGTATTTCTGCCATACCCCGTGGGATATGAGATACTTTACCCATTAAGGTATATTTCTTCCCTACCCCATAGGATAGGAGATACTTTACCCGTTAAGGTATATTTTGGCCTTATCCGGTAGGATAGGAGATACTTTACCCGTTAAGGTATATTTCTGCCTCACCCCGAAGGATAGGTTTGTTCCTGCAATCACATTTATAATATGGAAGAGAGAGATATATGACATTCTCAAGATAAATATTAATAACAGATAACGGTCAAGAATTGAGTAAATCCCAGCTTGCCTACGTATCCCGTGATAAGAGAATCAGACCAGCGTAGTTCTCCCTGTTATAATTACAAGCCATCCTATGAGGGGCATTTTAGGTAAAAATAAAATGTTCAGACATAATGAAAATGAGAAAACTATAATGATAACGGAATGGCAAAGTTGCAACTACTCCCCCATCTATTGACCTTCATGATTAATGGCTCCTGGTGGTCCACCTTCCTTGATCCTAGGGTGCGAAAACAAGAAAGATAACGGAATGGGAAAGTTGCAACTACTCCCCGTCTGTTGGACTTCATGATCAATAGCTCATGGCAGTCCATCTTCCCTAATCGTAGGGAATGCTAGAGATGCCACATAGCAGAGACATCCCTTTGTGTGATTAACAACGATCTCAATGATTCCTCCAATCATGGGGAATTTTATTTCCTGGTAGTACGTAGAGACCACCGATCGGATCGCATTTAAAGATGGCTTCCCAATGACGACATTGTAGGCAAATGGGTTGTTGACGATCGTATACAAGATGTTCAAAATTCTCCTATACTGCTCTTCACCAAAATGGGTTAGCAATTTAACCTGTCCTAAAGGGACTACCTCGGCTCCCCCAAACCCAACCAATGGGGTGCGAATTTCCTCTATCACATCATGACCCAATGCCATCTTTTCTCAGGCGTGTGCAAATATCACATTGGTGGAATTCCTATTATTTATAAGGACTTTGCGGACCCCGTAATTAGCATTATCTGGCTTAACTACAAGTGGGAAGTCCATTTTACCTGCTTGGATAGCTTCTAAGGATAGCTGCATCAAGTCATTCCTTGAGAAAGTGATCATTTCATTGGGTAGTTCCTCCGTCTCGAGAAGCGTTGTGAAGCCAACATATCTGTCCTCCTGCATTCCTCCGATAATCTTTTTGCGCCAATTGGTGGAGTTTGCTCTTGCCGGCCCACCACTAATCATGTTGATTATTCCCCTGGAGGGTGCATTGGCGATTGCATTTCCATGTTTGCTCGGGGCCTCAATGGCCTTATGGTTATCTCTGCGAGGGGAACGGGATCGGTCTTCACGATCTTCAGAGTCCTTAGAATTTTGGACATATTTAACCAACTTCCCTTTGCAAATGAGCCTTTCTATCTCATCCTTCAGGTCTACGCATTCCTCTGTATCAGGCCTTCTCTGACGATCATACTCGCAGTATCTCTTGGAGCTCCTGGTCCCTGTGGTCTCTTTCAACTTCCTGGGCTGATTAAGCCACTTCTTCCTCGGGGCCACTGCAAATACGGTTAGAATGTCTTTGTTCAGTTAAGTGTACTTCCCTGGAGATTTGTTACGGCTATTCCTGTCTCTACTCCAACCTTCTTTCCCCTTGGGGTAGTTCTGTGCGTGATACGGTGCCTGTTTTGTTGTCATTATGTTGTCTTGGTAGATTGTTTCATATGCTAATGCATTAATCTGATCAACAGTAGAAGATTTCATTCTAAGTAGATTGGTCACGAACCTCTTGTGGAGAGTCGCATTGTGGAGGATGAGGGCCACCTGCTTGCCATTCGGCTCATCCACTTTAAGCAACTCTTCATTGAACCTTTTTCATGAAATCCTCCAAGCGATCTTTTTCCTTTTGTTTGACCGCATTCAAGTGGTTCATATTCGTATGCATTATTTTTTTACTGGAAAATTGACTTTTAAACTTCTGCCTTAGCTGCTCATAGACGTCGATGAAACCAACTGTTATCTTTGTGAACCAATCAAGAGCGGCCTCGTCATAGCAAAAATTCTTGCTTGCACGTTGTCAGTGAAATGGTGCAAGTTCAGTATTCCGTCCATATAATATAGATGTTAACGGGGGTCACTATTGCCATCATACGTCTTGAGGGGCAGGATCTTATCTCCTTTCTCTAGTACTCCAGTCTCAATTTCCTCACTGAATGGGGTCAATCTTCAGTGTCCATTTGCTAGTGCCAATCTGCGGTTGGCATTTTCTTTCTCCTGATTCAGTTGTTCCATTATCCTAGCTATGTCCCTCATCTAGGCTTGGGATCGAAAGCCCTTCCAACGTGAGCTCTAGAAAGTTGGGCGCTCCCTCCTGGATTCCGCCTCTTCTTAGCGCTCCCGTGCCTTGGATCCTTCTGCGGGACCTCTCGTCCTAGATTCCTGAGGTTAGGGAGGAGGGTTGTTGGTACCTTGGTTAGCTAGATGGGGCAGCAATGTAGCAAGAGCGGCATTCAAGGTTGTTGCATAGTGGTGTTGATCTGGGCAATAATCTCTGGAGGGAGGACAACGGGACTCACGGGTTCGGGACCCTGAGTTGCTTCAGAGGAGGAGGTGGGTCGCGTAGTTATTCAATACTAGGCTCATGAACCAAAACCTCTCGTGGAGCATTCTCTGCGGTCGAGTTATCCATGTTAGGTCTTACGGATCGTGATTGGGTCACCCTAAGCTGCATATTAGCATCTTCGTCTGAGAATGTGGTGTTCCCACAGACGACGCCACTAATTTGACAATAGATCGTGTATTACTAACGAAGTGAGAGATTACAATGATATAAGAACCAATCTATTAAAAACTATGTCACTTATTACTAATGCTAGTTCTAGGTAGACTTTAATCCGGAACACCTCAGAGTAACGCTAGGATGTTTCATAGGATGTCGAAGGAAGAGATATATCGAATCCAGGCGGATATCGAATATCTGCTGTGTCGAGGATACGGCGGATGTCGAGGATGCGTCCATATCGTGGTAGGTATGTCGAAGGTATATATCGGGGTAGGTATATCGAGAGTATATGTCGGTGTCGTATATGGGATGGGCATATCAAATGTGTATATCGAAAGATGCTCGATATCGAATATGCGTATGCGATATGCGGATGAACAGTGTATGATAATTGATGATACTTTGATTAGCAGAACTGGAATATATATATAGGCCTTAGGGTGCGGGGGCCGCATCGTAATTCATGCGTAAGGTGAATATGGATATTCGATATCGGCATGCATATCGACATCCCCGATATACGATCGTTGGGCCGACTTCTTGTTGGGTTCGGCCCATGTAACTAGGCGAACTAGTCCTATACAGATATTACCCAAATCACTGTGTGAGACTGTATCGAATGAGAAATTACTTTATGCAACCGTTGTATTACAAAGATGGTGCAACCACTATCGATAAGATGTTGAGACTTGAGATGGAGTGATTAGTTGAATTATGTTTTAAATTTTAGAAAAACTTAAATCAATACGATCGTTGATCATCGGTTAGACAACATTACTAGTTGCATAAAATAATTTATGATGTCTAAAAGCATTTGCGTACTTCCAAAATTCTTGAAAGATTTTTGTGCATTAAAAACATTATATAATTAAATATTGCCCACGTGCCACACAATCGATTCCCTGAAACCAACTATTGCAATTCAATTATTTCAAGAACAAATTTCCACCACCCATCCTCAACTAATTCACTATTAAATATTAACAGAATCCCACCGTCACACCTCACTGCAAAACAGAACACACCCCACTTCCCCCAATCAACCACCATGGGCCACCAAGCAACCGCCGCGGAACTCCCTCCGCACGTGCTGATCTTCCCCTTACCGATGCAGGGCCACGTGCAGTCCATGCTCAAACTTGCCGAGCTCCTCTGCCTCTCCAACATCCACGTCACCATGCTCCTGTCGGAGTACAACCACGGCCGCCTCAAGCGCCACGCCAACCTCGAGGCCCACTTCTCACGTTACTCCGGCTTTCAAGTTGCCACGATACCCGATGGGCTGCCCGACGAACACCCGCGTAACGGAGAACGGGCCATGGAGATCGTTTTGAGTCTCAAGAAGGTTGGCGAGTCTCATTTCAGACACCTGATGGAGTCCACCGATGGGCTGCGTGACGGCGGAGGAAGGCGGCGTGTGTCGTGCCTTGTGATGGATGGGACTTTGAGCTTTGTGGTTCCGGTGGTGAAGGAGATGGGGATTCCTTTTATCTATTTTAGGACTGTCGGGGCGTGTTCCTTTTGGGCAAATTTCTGTTTTAAGGAAGTTATTGAAGCAGGGGATCTTCCTCTTAAAGGTATATATTTTGATTTTATTGCATAATATTAAATAAATAGTTGTATTACTTAATCAGGCAAAAAAACGGACGATGTATCCTCTAAGCTATTTTTTTGCGTACCATGTGCCATGTAATCCTTCAACTTTGTTCATGTTTTAAGACTTAAGACACGTGTTATGATCTGATAGAGTGACATACAAAGTGGCACAAAGAAGATCTTCACGGGAAAAACGTGAAATATCAACTTATATCAACTTCACATTGGTGCTAATTAGCTTGTTTTGTTTATTCATGTAGGGTAATGTTCATGTTAAACATAAAACTAGGCTGTGTTCATAATATTTAAGCTGATTCTCTGGCTTATGTTCATTTATCATTTCCTATTTTTGATTAATTAGATAAGGGTGAGGAGAAATATGCACTTTGGAAAAGGAAAGAAATGGATTTACCAGTAACAAGTGTTCCGGGAATGGAAGGGTTCTTACGGAGGCGCGACCTACCGGCATTTTGCAGAGTAGAGGACGCTAATAACACAGGACTGCAGACCATTTTAACCGAGACGCGAAGAACCGCGCTCTCCAGTGGCCTTATTCTCAACACCTTTGAAGATTTGGAAGGCCCAATCGTGGATCAAATCCGCAAACATATCCCAAACGTGTTTTCAATTGGTCCCCTGCACACGCATTTAAAATCCCGGTTGGATTCCGAGAATCTGGTAACAACCCAGAACTCGAGTAGTTTCTGGGCGGAAGATCGTAGCTGTCTGACATGGTTGGACTCCCAGCCACCCAATTCAGTTATATACGTGAGCTTTGGAAGTGTGACAATATTAACTAAAGATGAGCTTCTAGAATTTTGGTATGGACTTGTGAACAGTGGACAGAAGTTTCTATGGGTTATGAGGCCTGATTCTATCATAGGAGACGATGACGGCAATGCAAGTAAGACCCCACCGGAGTTGGAAGAAGGTACGAAAGCGAGAGGGTATATGGTTGGGTGGGTGCCTCAACACGAAGTGTTGATGCATCCATCGGTTGGTGCGTTTTTCACTCACAGTGGATGGAACTCGACATTGGAGAGTATTGCAGCCGGAATGCCTATGATCTGTTGGCCTTATTTTGCAGATCAGACGATAAATAGTAGGTTTGTGAGTGAGGTTTGGAAGGTGGGATTGGATATAAAAGATAGTGTTGACAGAAGCATAATTGAGAATAAGGTTAGGGAGATTATGGTGGAGAGGAGGGAGGAGTTCTTGGAGAGAGCTCGCGAGCTGGCTGAACAGGCGAAGGCGGCGATTAGTGAAGGTGGCACTTCCGCCACGAATCTGAGTCGATTGATTGAATTTCTAAAGTCTTCGGTTTAATAATGGTTTGGTTGAAGGATTTGGCTGGCGAAAGATGTGTTGTATGATCTTTTCTTTAGGCTAATTTTGTTGCAATTGTTCTATTTTGTGATATTTGTCTACTTTGCGTAATTTTATTGAAACGGAAACTGCTGATACATCCAACATTTTACTATGATTTGGTCACCCAAAAAAAAAAAATTATAGTTACATGTACGCCCCACTTCAGTTTAATTTAGTTGTGGGAACTTACCCAAATTTTGGATATACTTAGGAATAGTTGAAAGGAGTACACACATGTAGTTTTCAAATAGTTTCCAAGTCCCTGCCGTAAATGTCTGTTTTTTGTTTTTTGTTTTTTAAGTAATGATATCATTAATAAATCGGCATAACAGCCCCAAAACCAGTACAAAAACGTTGCCCAAGTATCGAAAACCAAAAGATGAATGAAGTATCAAAAACCAAAAGATTACAGGGTAGCAAAAATTAATGGAATCGGCCCCTCGGCATCATACGCTGCGCTATGTGTAAGGTTCTGAGCTTCGTCGTTCGTCGCGCGTGTGATCCAATGAAACGAAAACTCCTCATGAATGTTCATGGCATTGATCACATCGTCAATAATGTTAGCGTGGAGTGCGTCTCCCTAGCGATGGGAAATAATATCATGACGGGAAATAATATCATGAACAACATTGAGGCAGTCTCCCTCGATAATCACCTTAGACCAATGCATACCAATCGCTAATCGAATCGCTCATTTTGCTGCTATCGCCTCAACATACACCGTTGTAAGATTTGCCTCCCATAATCGCTAAGCCTGATTTGGCAATAGATCGTTTTATATATATATATATATATGCGAGTGTCGGTTACAAGTATGTGATCCAGCAATACAACGAGTCTATCTCAAATCAAACCTACACTACGTGTCTCGTGTAGGCTTGGTCCGGAACACCTCGGACCCAACGCTTCGATGCCTGGGTGGGAGTGGAATATCGGTAAATATATCGAACGAACGTCGGTGATTGCCTTCGATGTGATGTCGATGATGACCCCCGATGTGATGTCGAGGATGACCCCCGATGTGATGACGGAGATGAGGTGGTATGACGTGTCACAGGTGCAAGTGGATGTCTCGATATCGAATAAGATATCGAAAGGGATATCGGTGATATGTTTCGATCTGACGAGTGGTAGCTGAGGGATAATAATTGCTTACTTTGGGATCCGGGCACCGTGTATTTATAGATCTCGGGATCCGGGGACCACAGTAGCATATCCGTGATTATTAGCGATATGACGTCGAATATGATCCCCGATATAGTCCAAAATGGGCCTGGTTTGGGTCTGGCCCAATATGCGGGAAATGCCCATATCATGTAGTCCCCCAATTTGGGGATTCTTATCTTAGAGATAAGGATTCGCAAATTTAATTTAAAATTTCTGGGTTACCTGTACCATTCGTCCCGCCAGTTCAAATGAGGGAGATCAAACTTGTGGGGAGTGCACTTGTGATGAACACCGAGTTTGAGGTCCTCGTTTGAATTCTAGTTCCCTTGGTATTTGGGTTCCTTGAAAATTGTGATGGGGTTGTCGGGGCTGTTGTTATATTCTCGCGGCTCTTCGCGTAGTAGGGGAAGAGGTCGGTTTTTACCTTCGACATGATGTCGAAATTCATATTCGATATGATGTCAGCCCCCATGTCCTTTATCTGTACATCGAATATTAGTACCGATGTCAGATCGAAACTGTGTTTCGATCTAGTATCTCCGATATCTATAAATAGGTTGTCGGGAAAGTGAAAACCCACTTTGGCTTTTAGCGAAATTTCGTTGTCCCTTCGAAAGACACATCGAATTTGACTTCCGATATAGAATCCGACCTCGATTTCGATATCTTCCTTCGATTTTAACCTTCGATATCAAATTCGATACTATTTTCGATATCTTGTTCGATTTTGATTTGCATCCTTTAGTGCGTTAATATGTCGTTTGCCGGGGACAGTGTTGGCGCAGGTTCACCCGAGATGGATTTCGGAGAGGGTGGAATGGAGTTCTCCGAAAATGAGATGTTTGGGCCTGATCAATTGACTGGCGAACAGGGCGGTACTGAATTTTCTGCTCCGCCTGAGGCTGCCGGTCCTAATGTGGACGAATGGGGCTTTGAGGCCAGTCCCCCGAAATATAGGACCTCAGAGAAATATGAGGATATGGCGTCTCGCGTTCCTCGTCATGCTGGTTATTATTCTGACAAGTATGACAATCCTGAGGGATCAACGAATTCCCCCGTGCGGATCAACGAATGCATACTCCATCAAAAGGCTGCATTACTGTCAGTGCCAAGCACTTCAAGAGCGGGCTGCACTTCCCGATTGATCATGCGGTTAGTGCTATTATCGCAAGTATTGGGGTCTGCTTGGGACAGCTATCCCCCAATTCTCTGGGCTACATTGTAGCTTTCACTTGTGTTATGAGGGCGTTGGGTGCCCCTTGTGGAGCTAACGAGTTCTGGGAGCTCTTTAGTGTTATGGTCAATAGGAAGGGTGGTGATAGAGGGTTTTTCTGTGTGCGAGCCTAGACGGGGCTTAGGTTCGTGCACTATACTCAATCTAGCTACGGACTTGGAAATAAGTGCGAGTATATGTACATCCAGGAGAGGACGGCTGGTGAGTTTGAGGCGCTTCCTAGCGTGTAGTGTGAAGACACCAGATATGAGAGACGAGTCGCGGTCGGCCCTAGTGCACACAGTCTTGGGTTTTTGAGGAAGTTGATTAACCATCCATACGACGATACCCTGCTTTGTAGTGACGTAGTTTTGCGAGCAAGTGGGATATCTCCCGTGCGGTATAAGGGTCCATCTACGCTTGGTAAGTGTTATATTTTTGGAAAGTGATATTTTCCCCTTGATTTATTTCTTGATCCTCTTTTTTGTGTGTTTCACAGCCGAGCTGGTGGAGTATTGTAGTCTGGATGCGATAGCTGAACGTAGACAGTCGGGGGCCGAAACCGCTATGGATGACGCCCCTCCACTCGTCAAGAAGAGGGGTCGTGAGGGCGTGCGCAAGAATGCGAAGAAATTTGTGCCCTCTTCGAGTGAAAATACTGTCGGGGTGGGTAATGCTTCGCAATCTCAACCTGACGTTGGTGTTGGGACGTCCATGGGGCGAAAGAGAAGGACAGAGGAGGGTAGTTCAAGTGGTGATCACAGTGGTCTCTTTCGCTCTGTAAGTAGTCTTTATGTCATTCACTGTGTATTTGCTTTGGGTTTTCATTTGATTGAGCGATCAAGTCCTTATTGTGGACGTGCAGGTGGCTAGTTTTCTGAAAGGTTTTTGGCGATGGCCGTTAAAGGCCAATCGGATCACGCCAAGTCGCTCTGAGTTACCAATGGTTTGCTCGAGAAATTGGGCGAATACGATCTTGTTGCTGTCGTACAGCTCCAACATGAGAGAGGCGAGGCCATGGATATATTGAAGGCCAACAAGAGTAATGTGGGAGGCCTGTTGAATGATAATAAAAGGTTGATCGCAGAGCTCGATGAGTCTCGGCTTATCGCTGGTCAAGAGGCATCTCGTCGGGAGGCACTTGAAGTTGAGGTCGCAGTTCTGAAGGACCAATTAGCTCAGGCTAAAAGGCACATGCGATGCATGACGCTGAGTAAAAGCCAATTGACTAGTGCGGCCAAACAGTTCCTTCTGAGTCGGTCGTATAAGATGATATGTGCTGAGCGGGGCTTGCTCGAGCGGGAGGAAGCCAATGCCTCTGTCATAGGTCAGATTCAGCTGGAAGGTGGTTTCAAGGATGGTTACAACCCTTCGGCCATAAATCCGTTGAAGGGGCCGAATGGGGAATTCCCTGAGGATTCCGATGATGACGACGAGGATTTAAGAACCAGAGGCGGAGTACCGCGAGATCATCGAGCAGAAGAGTTTGGCATTGATCCACATCAAAGGGGCCCCTCGTTATCCGGGTTGAGATTTTGGGAGTCTGTATTTTTTCTTTCGACGCAGCTGCCTCTGTAATATGACTCATAGTTTTGTCCGTTAATTTAACCGCTCTTCTCTGCGTGTCCTGATACATATTTGTTTATACATATTCCATGGTATGATTGATTGTGTTATTGTTGCCTCTCCTTGAAGTGTCAAAGTGCGGGCTGTTATCATAGGGAAACCGCTGCTGTTGCAATGTTTTTTGTCGACCCCGTTATCACATGGGGTTTTTTCTTGACTCGACCCCGTTATCACAGGGAATTTTTTCTTTGATTAGCCCCGTTATCACAGGGAATTTTTTCTTGACCCGACCCCGTTATCACAGAGGATTTTTCTTAGACTGGCCCCGTTATCATAGGAAATTTTTTCTTGAATCAACCCCGTTCTCACAGGGAATTTTTTCTTGAATCGACCCCGTTATCACAGGAAATTTCTTCTTGGACTGGCCCCGTTATCACAGGGAGTTTTTTCTTGAATCGTCCCCGTTATCACATGGGATTTTTCTTGGACTGGCCCCGTTATCACACGAAATTTTTTCTTGAATTGACCCCATTATCACAGGGAATTTCTTGTTGGACTGGCCCCGTTATCACAGGGAGTTTTTTCTTGAATCGACCCCGTTATCACAGGGAATTTTTCTTGAATCGACCCCGTTATCACAGGGAATTTCTTCTTAGACTGGCCCCGTTATCACAGGGAGTTTTTTCTTGAATCGACCCCGTTATCACAGGGGATTTTTCTTGGACTGGCCCCGTAATCGCAGAGAATTTTTTCTTGAATCGACCCCGTTATCACAGGGGATATATTTTTTGTATCGACCCCGTTATCACAGTGGATATTTTTTGATCGACCCCGTTATCACAGGGGATATTTTTTGATCGACCCCGTTATCACATGGGATATTTTTTGTGGGTAGGGGCGCATCCCGTTATCATAGGGAACCCGCTACCTGTTGAATTGTCTTCGATCGACCCCGTTATCACAGGAGATATTTTTTGTGAGTAGGGACGCATCTCGTTATCACAGGGAACCCGCTACCTGTTGAATTGTCTTTGATCGACCCAGTTATCACAGGGGATATTTCTTGTGTTGTAGGCGAGCCTTTGCGTTGTCTTTTTGACTATGTCTCTTGGTGACTCTGTCATCGTTGAATATGTAGGTCATTGAGCCCTGTAAAACAGCACAGACAAGAAAAAATTTCGATGTAAACGCTAATACGGAAGCACGAAATGATGTGCCTGTGTTATCTGCGGGATGTTCCCACATATGGAAACATCAGTTTATACGAGAAACAACGTTTCCATTGTGCTCTATCGTGCCTGTTGCATTTGTTTGTACCTGTTGTACCTGTAAGAGGGCGATGTGTTAAACATATATCTTAGGGGAATATTCCCCAACTCCTTGTGCCATTATCTGCACTTTTATAATGTCCACTTAGGACATATCACTGCATGAAATATGAGATTACACCAAGCAACAAATGAAAAGGTAATAACGGATAACGGTCGAGGACTAGGTAACCCAGCCCGCCTACGTATCCCGTTGCATGGGGAATCAGACCGGCGTAGTTCCCCTTGTTTTAAGTTACATGCCGACCCACGAAGGGGCTAAATAAGAGATAATGGTCGAGGGCTAGGTAAATCTAACCCGCCTACGTATCCCGTTGAGTGGGGAATCAGACTGGCGTAGTTCCCCTGTTTTAAGTTTACAGACCAACCCACGGTGGGGCAATGATTCAAATGTTCAAGCATAATTTAAAAAAAATTGCTAAAATCTAATACATTGTCCTGTTGTTCATCATGGTGATCATTCCATAGCTTGCCGATCCTGATTTGGTCTGATTGCTTCTTCCTCTGCTTCTCTAATTCTTGGCAACGCAAGAGAAGTGATGTAACAGAGCCAAGCCTCCTTCTGGTTAGCGACCACTTCTCCGACCCCTCCTCCTGCTGGGAATTTCATCTTCTGATAGAATGTGGATACCACTGCTCTTATTGCGTTCAGGGCCGGTCTGCCAATTATGACATTGTATGCAAATGGTTGTTCCACGATTGTGTATTGAACATTAATAGTTCGCATGTGCGGTTCTTGTCCGAATGATGTGGGAAGGTTCACTTGCCCTAGGGGAATTGTCTCCGCTCCACCAAATCCTACCAATGGCGTACGGACTTGTTCAACTATGTGGTGGCCGAGGCCATTTTCTCCAACGCATGCGCGAACATAATGTTGGTGGAACTACCGTTTTCTATAAGTACCTTGTGTACAACGTAGTTAGCAATATCAAGCTGGACAACCAGGGGCAGTCGAGCTCGCCTGCCTGGATGGCTTCGGGGTTGAGATCCAAAAGGTCCCTGCCGGAAAACGTGATGACCTCGTCTGGGAGCTCCTCCATCAACGTTGTAAATCCAACGAATCGGTCCTCGTTCAATCCGCGAGTTATCTTCTTCCTCTGATTGGTGGAATCAGCTCCTGCGGTCCCACCGCTTATCACATTGATGATCCCCCTCGACGGCACATTATTCATCGTATCGCGTCCTTGTCCATTCTCAATCGCCTTGAGGCCCTCCCTTCTTGGGGATTGGGACCGTTCTCCTGATTCAGCATATTGCCCGCTCGCCTTAACGAATTCTATTAATCTTCTGTCCCTAATCACCCTCTCAATCTCATCCTTCAGGTCATAGCAGTCGTTTGTGTCATGGCCTGTTTGGCGGTGGTATTTGCAGTAGCGTCTAGATTTCTTGGTGAAATCCGTGTCCTTGATTTTTCGAGGAGCACTTAGCCAATTCTTGCTTTGCGCGACGACAAAGATAGTGCGAATGTCCCGATTGAGGGGGGGTATATCTCTTTGGGGACCTATCTCGTCCGCTGCTGCTCTTGTTCCATAGCTCTCTGCCCCTTTCCCGGCCGGATTCCTGGGGTCTAAACTTTGCTGCCATCATCGCGTCTTCGTAGATCACAGTATGCGCCAACTCGTTTATCTGGTTGAGGGTAGGTTCTACGAGCTTTATCAACTCTTTGGCGAATCTGTTGTGTGTCGTTGCCCTGAATAGGGTCTGCAGCACTTGTTCCCCGTAGGGGTTGTCCACCTTCAGCAGCTCCTCATTGAATCTGCTCATGAATTCGTTAAGAGTTTCTCTCTCTTTAT
This sequence comes from Linaria vulgaris, assembly GCA_948329865.1. NCBI lineage: Eukaryota > Viridiplantae > Streptophyta > Magnoliopsida > Lamiales > Plantaginaceae > Linaria > Linaria vulgaris. The sequence goes on from OX415253.1 coordinate 86,179,913, forward strand.
GTTTTAACGCTTCCAGATGGTACATGCTTGTCTTCATCTGTTTCTGACTGGAAAAGTGGTTCTCCAATCTCTCTTTCATCTGCTCGAAGCTCGAAATAGATCCTACTTCAATTCTGTTAAACCAGTCTAATGTTGCTCCTATTAGTGTCGTCGCCATTATTTTTGCCTTAATACCATCAGAAAAATCTTGTAGGTTCAAGAGACTCTCCACGGCGTTCCATTCTCCGGACTACTTCCGCCCTCTCGCGGTCAAGCCGCTCCATCTTTCTTGTTATCTCTCGATCTAGGGTCCCGGGGTCCCGTCTTTTCACCCTGTCGTAAGCAGCGGGCGATATCTCCCTGAAAGAGTCCCCCATATCCTTCTGTTCGTCGCATCCATGCCTTGCCCCTCTCTCACCCACTCCGGATTCATGGGGCCTCGCCCGAATGTCCTTTGCCCTCTGCTCCACCAGGCGTGGGAGCAAGATCTCCAGTGTGGAATCCAGCACCGCTCTTATAGTGGCGTTGATCTGAGCTTGCATCTCCGGGGTTATGGCGGCGGGGTGAAAGGCACTTTGTCCCGCGGGCACTATCTCCTCCTGGCCGGGAAAATCTGCATTCGGCGCCTCGATCATTGGAATGTCTGCTGCGTGGTTCTCGGTGGGCGGGCCCTCAGTCTCGGGTTCTGCCGCACTTGGTGCAACAGGGGCAGACCTGCATTCGCGGCTCGCGGCGGCCTCCCGGGCCCGCGCCTTCGTTGCACTTGTGGTGGAGGAAGCTTCATCTCGGCTTGAGCCACTATCTGTTCTTGGTCAGTTGGGTGTTGAGGGGTTTGTGTGTCCTCCATCCTGGCGCTCCTAGTCACAACTCCGCTAAGTTCAGACCGGGTCCTCCGTCCTTGCATCTCGGCATCTTTGTCCGGGAACTGGTGTTCCCACAGACGGCGCCACTGATTTGGAAATAGATCGTTTTATATATATATGCGAGTGTCGGTTACAAGTATGTGATCTAGCAGTACAACGAGTCTATTTCAAATCAGACCTACACTATGTGTCTCGTGTAGGCTTGGTCCGGAACACCTCGGACCCAACGCTTCGATGCTTGGATGGGAGTGGAATATCGGTAAATAGATCGAACGGACGTCAATGATTGCCTTCGATGTGATGTCGAGGATGACTCCCGATGTGATGTCGAGGATGACCCCCGATGTGATGTCGGAGATGACCCCCGATGTGATGTCGGTGATGAGGTGGTATGACGTGTCACAGGTGCATGTGGATGTCCCGATATCAAATAAGATATCGAAAGGGATATCGGTGATATGTTTCGATCTGATGAGTGGTAGCTGAGGGATAATAATTGCTTACTTTGGGATCCGGGCACCGTGTATTTATAAACCTCAGGATCCGGGGACCATAGTAGCATATCGGTGATTATTACCGATATGACGTCGAATATGATCCCCGATATAGTCCAAAATGGGCCTGGTTTGGGTCTGGCCCAATATGCGGAAAATGCCCATATCAGAGCCCATGCAAGAGTGGCCCATGTCGAGTCTCGTGCCACAATATTAATACCAACCGCCCCCGCGGTCTCAAACATCGCCCCATCCAAGTTAATCTTAACAAAATCCTAAGGAGGCGCATCCCAGCTCGTACCTTTCTCGCAATCCGTGGGTGGACTCCCATTAAACGCCTCCCTCCAACCGTGCGCACAATGTAATCGCCAAACTGACCAACTCATGTGACACCAAATTAGCAAGTCGAACCACCCAATCCGATCTCCTCAGTCGCTCCAAGCATTGGAGCAAGAGGAGAATTGGCAAGCGCCCGCGATTGTCTTGCCACATGACATTCAAAGTGGCAATGATGAGAATTTTCCTCCCCCTCCAAACAAGTCACACACGGCATCTCCTCGCAGATCCGTCTTTTATTCAAATTGCATTCATTGGTAAAATGTTCATGCACACGCGGCAAAGGAAAACCTTAACCTTATTCGGACCCCAGATTCACCAAATGAACTTCCAAGCCTTGTGAACTTACGAATGGGAGACATCATCTTACCTTCGATGCGCCAAACCGTACAAAATAAAAAGGTGATATGCACTTTGAACAGAGAAATCGCTATTCCGCTCATAATGCCAAATCCGTCTATCTGCATGATTCTGGCCGCCGACTGGAATAGATAAAATCTCATGGGCGTCCACCTCCCAAAATAGTTCGCGCAGCCTCCCCATGTCCCACCACTCCCGTGTTCGGATCCATAAGTTCACTGACTTTAAGAAATGGTTCGTCCAAACTACGCGGGGTAATAGGTTGGAACGACATCGGCCTAGGAATCCACGCCCCCCCCCCCCCCAAACCAGAATTGACACCCCTATTCCCCACGCGCCACCGCAACCCCGGCTGCAACACCAGAATGGTCTCCCAAATACAATGCCAAAAAAACGACGGTGTCCCCAAACTCGTGCCTCCAAAAGAGAAGAAGGCAAGAAATAGCGAGCCTTGTAGAGGCGGCTAACCAAAGTCTCAGGATTCTCAAGAATTCTCCATGCTTGTTTTGCAAGGAGCGCCATGTTAAAGGCCTTAAGGTTGTGAAAACCCATCCCCCCTTCTTTCTTTCTTCTGCACAACTTATCACATGCAATCCAGTGTATTCTATTACGCTCACTGCTACCCCACCATAAATTACTAATAAATGCTTCAATCTCCTTGATCAAAGAGTCCGGAAGGGGGAAGCAACTTATAGCAAAGGTAGAAATTGCGTGCATTACTAATTTAATCATGATTTCTTTCCTCGAATCCGATAACATCTTCCCTTTAAAACCCTGAGCCCTCTTCCAGACCTGCTCACGAATATAAGAAAAGAGCTATCTTTTAGATTTGCCAACAACTGATGGAGCCCTAAGTATTTCCCGTGTCGTTCGGCCACTATCACTCCAAAAACAACAATGAGCTCCCGGGTCACGTTTCTGCTCATAACCACCATTGATTTTTGTAGGTTTATTTGTTGCCCCTAGGCCGCCTCATAAATTTGAAGAATTCGTCTAATTTTTGTGGTCGTCTCCCTCGTAACATCATATCATTAGCAAACAAAAGGTGGGAGATGCGAGGTGCACCCCGAAAAATTGCCACACCCCGAATAAGATCTCTAGTCTCTACGCAAGTAATATGTGCTAAAGAAACCTTAGAAATGAATAAAAAAGGTAATGGGATAGTGGATCCCCCTGTCGGATGTCCCTCTTGAAAGAAAAAAAAATGATCAACTCCGCCCCCCAGATAATGTAGCATAAGACACATAACGAACCCCAATCATAATAAGAGAAACAAAGGAAGTAGCAAAATCTAGCCTAAGCATTACCTTCTCCAAAAAGGCCCATTCAAATCGGTCATAAGCCTTGCTCATGTCAAGCTTCAGCGTAATATGTACATGTCTCCTAGTCCTCTTATTTTTCAAACAATGATTAAAGCTCAAATGCAAGAAGGATACTATCAATGATAAAGCGGCCAGGAACAAAGGCAGACTAGGAGGGTGAAATAATATCCAATAAGAAAGGTGTGAGTCAGTTGGAAATCGCCTGAGAAGCCACCTTGAAACTCACATTACTGAGACTAATGCGGCGAAATTGGGTCACCACATCGTGTTAGTACTTTTAGGAATCAAAACAATATGAGTAAAATTCTCCACAAGATTCATAACACGATAATTAAGATAAGAGAATACAAAAGCAACAACGTCTTTGTGACGACCGCGCCCCACGAGCATTGATCCGATCCGAGTTGATTCAGTGGTGATCAGTCACTTTACCCAACTCAGACTAAAGTACAACTCATAGAAAGGGATCTCACTAGCCAGGATCAAAATCATACACATTTTATAAAATATATTTTGATATATACAGCGGAAGTCTTGAGATTACAAACAATGTGACTATTTTAATGGTTTTGCACTAATGACAACGCATGAATATTCCAAAATGCACACTTGCACAATTATTCACTTGATACATGCTGCCATATTGATTTTATCCCGAGGAATGGACAAAAAAATGAGGAATAAGTCTTTAATGACTTATGACATTCATATAAAAGAACTGGTAATGCAAGAACTAACTGTGATTTAACATATACATTTCGAGGAGTGATCTTAACGGTAGAAACAGTTCACTAGATAATTTTGATGTAACAATGATACTGGAGTTTTCATAGAATAGTTAATGAACTTGTGCTTAACAATAAACAAATCCAACCTTATGACTTCTAATATTCTACCTTATACCAAATAAATCAAGTGACATGCTCGAGTACATGTCAATCCAGCACGCAGGTTACAGCCAACTCCTGATTGCAAGCGGCGCCTAAATTGATGGGTATCAAGCGAAATTACTTAAACCGATGGTCCTTACTGCCTGGCAGTAACTCGGCTCAATCCATGGGCCTAACTTCCCAAAGGCGTTCCAATGGGTGTAACAGATGAAAAAATAAGGTAGTAAACCGGATAATATCCGTTGCTCCTTGAACTACATGTCTCAAACATAGTTCGTTGCTCTTTGCACAGTTCAAGAATCAACATTTGAGATTAAAATATCAGGGAATTATCATGATTACGAATCAATATGATAAATAATAAATGATTGGATATGATTTAAACGATGAGTAAGAAAACCATGTTATGAGATGAGATTCAAAAACAAGAATATGATGGAATGTAGGTTGTTCGAGGTTTGGTCACGGAGTGATGGCTTTTCTGTCCAAGTTTCTCAGGGTCGAATGCCAAACGGGGCTAGACCAAATCATAAATGGAGCCTCACATGTGACAGTAACTTCGTGTTCCGAAAATTCTGCGTCGTCTCCTAAATAAATTTAAATGTGTTAATAAGATTAAACCAAATAATTAATTTTTATAGCTTGTTTTGATTTCACACATGTCCTTTTTATCTTTAATATTTGATTACCACCCAATCAAGAAATAGAAATAGGAAAATTACATATTAACTCGGTGCTTGTGATTTTACTGTAAAGTTATTAGTTCTTAATAACACAAGATGAACCATTTAGGAGTAATTATTTTATTTTAAGGTTGCAAAAAAAAAACTTTTATATTTTAACATTAAACTCGTGCCTAATAATTTATAGAACTTTCCTAGGATTACTACTTATTAACAATACCACATAGTTACCTTTAAAAGGAATCACAAATATATAAATTTTTACGGTTAATTTAGGATGAAACTTAATTATCAACTTGAAAACAAGGTTATAACCTAGATCATAACACAATTTCAACACCTTGAGAGGATTTAGAGAAATTAAGCACAAATATATTTCCTACAATATGTAATTAAAAGAAAAATCATAATCAATACCCATACTTGATTAAGAAATATAAAAAATGGGTTTTAAACTATTTCCATGAATTAATTAAGTGCTACACATGGTCAATTTAAGATTGGTATCATTATGCATACGTTAATTTGTAGAATCAAAAGAGATATGCTATTTAGGGCTACAAATTCTAGCAAGCTTGAAATTACCTTAAATCGACCCTTTTATTCAATTGTGATTACAAATATTTTTGAGAGCTTTTATTCTAAACACGCGTATGAAGGTGTGCATAAAATAGTTTTCCAAAATATTAAGATTTGATATGTTTTCTCTATTTTGTAAGTTTAGGGGCAAAACTGGAAATTTCTAGCGGTACGAGTTTTGGGGTCTTTCTGGGTTGAACATGAAAGCAAATGATTATGAAACAATGTTTTCCAAACCAAAACACAAAAATAACAAAGTCGTATTTCATGAATTTTTGGCTGAATCGGCTTCGTTTGGGCTGTAGGAATTGTTGAACATAAAGTACTTATTTATAGGCGAAAACTCAAGTTAATCATCAATATTCATGTCCCACCATTTTTTTTAATAAAAAATCACAAAAATCTGGATTCAATCATGCTCTTAAGGATGTCATGTCTTACCTCATCAATTAGTTAATTGCATATTAAGTTCTTCAATTAAATATAATTAAAATTCAAATAGGTATAATTAGATTTCTTTGTTATATACATATTTACTTATGTAATTTGATCGTCTTGGTCAATATTTAAATTTTAAATATATGTTTGAGGATTAGAAACCTAAAACAATAATAAAGGACTAACTTCTAAGTTTAGGGACTAAAAGGGCAATTTTTTTAATGTTTATGGTCAAAATGAATTTGTTTAAAAAGTTCAAGGACTAAAGCAATAAACTTATTTTCTTATTTATTTTGGGGGCGTTACAGTGTTGCCCCACAATAAGCTGATGTTTTTGTAAAAAAGAACAGAAAAGTCATCGGGCCCTTGGGATTTGAAAGGATACATGTATTTTAAAGCTTCAATCACCTCCTCATTGATTAATGGCAGAAGAAGGCGGTCATTCACTTCAAGACTGACACGTACACCAACGTCCCGTAATACTTCCTCAACATCTTATCCGACAGATTGGAGAAAATGAAGATGTTATTGACTCAATCCAACTAAACTTTATATGATATAAATTTGAAACTCGATTGTAGTTCATGATCCAAGGTATGTTTGCGAGAAGGGTTTCTCTTTAACTGAAATTGTGGATAAGCCTTTTGATCAGTGTATGTAATGCCCAAAAGAAATTTAGGAAGAAAATAAATTTATCCTTTGGTCATTGAACTTTAAAAAAAATCTATTTTGACCCTAAATATTTAGAAAAATTTGCATTTTAGCCTTGAACTTAAAAGTTAGTCTTTTATTATATTTACAAGTCTCTAATCCTAAAACATATATTTAAATTTCAAATATTAACCAAGTTGATCGAATTAACTAGAAACATTACATAAGTAAATATGTATGTAATAAAGAAATCTAACTATACCAATTTGAATTTCAATTATAAATAATTGAGAGACTTGATATGCAATTAACTAATTGATGAAGTAAGCCATGCCATCTTTTTGATGAGGTAAGCCATGACATCCTTAAGAGCATGATTAAATTCATACTTTTTGTGATTTACTTTAAAATAATCATAGTGGGACATAAATAGTTATGATTAAACTACTATTTTTACCTATAAATACGCACCATTGTTCAACATTTTATACAGCTCAAAAAAATCTGATTTTGCAAAATTTCCTAGAAATAAAAGTTGTTCATTTTGAGTTTTCGTTCGGAAAATGATTTTTCCAAATTTTTATCTTGTTATTTTCTAGCCAAAAAGACGGCAAAACTTTTACTGCACAGGAAATAGCAATTCTGCCCTTACACCTTAGAAAAATCATATCAAATAGTAGAACATTTATTTTACTACCTATTTTCAGATATATTATCTCCTTGGTGTCTTCTGCCGTTTTTATGAAGAAAATTTTCTCAAATATATGGTCTAGGAGGCCGTAATCCATAAACTGTAAACTGCTACCAAGAAATCCAATAGCAACTCCTATGTTGCAAGAATTTTTTAGCATAGCAAACCTTTGTATTTTCTCAAAATATTGGATACCCACATTCCTCATGATGCTAGAAACCATAAAACATAAAAAGATTTAAAAACCAAGTTCATTTGGATGTCCGACCAAAGATAAAATCGAAACTGCGGTGATTTTTCAGTTTATTAGGCACAAGCTTTATTTTCTTAGTTTATAAGTTAAATCACCATCATAATTCATGTATTTATCACACACACGAACTTAACATGATTTAGTATTCGCTATAATCAAATTATTATAATTTATAATAATGAATTGACATTTTTGTGATTTTATTTATATTATTTAAATGGTAGATTTATCATTATTAACATACTACTTTCATAAGTCTTAAAAGATTATTTTTGTCACGTCATGACTTAAACATCAAATAAGATTATTTACTATAATAAACATTCCTTATCACATGCTTGGTATATTTTCCATGTTATATCTTTATATTTAAGTTATAACATAATTATGTGCATTTTAAACTAACTATGTAAAATAAAGTAATAATTGACTATGTTAGACCTTTTAAGGTGTTACTTCATATGATACTTATTTGATGTGTGGTTATTAAAAGTTTTGAATTGACTACATGCTAAAAAGACGAGTTTTCTTAGAGTTAGTTAAGTAATATATTTTAAGAATTGATTATGCATCAAATTGGATAGTTAATCAAATTTGACTTATTACCGTAACTTGTCATCGAAATGACTCTAACGTGAATACTCATAGTCATAAGTTTGAACATATGGTTGCTTAAGATAATTTTGAGATATCAATAAGATTGTTAATATAATTAATATTTGATATTTAACTTAACCTTACGTTTGTCAATTCACCATCTAAGATTTCCATGTTTAGAGTAATGACATAAATAAGCTTATGTGTTATTTACTAATATTTACATTGTAACTAGCATTTTTAATTAGAACGTTCTCAATTTCACCAACATGAGAATTGAAGAAAAGTGCTGATATTTGTTGTGGTGAATTATAAATTCAGTTGATTAATATTATTTAAATTTGTTAAAGGTTTGACGAACTAATCAACGCCACCAAGGTTCCCCGTACGAGTTAAGACGAGGTTCCATTTCTAATTTGTTTTAGCCCCGTTTGGCATCCGGCCCTGCGGAACTTGGAGAGAAAAGCCATTGCTCCATTACCAAACCTCGAACAACCTATATATCATCATATTTATGCTTTGCATCTCATCTCATAACATTATTTTCTTACTCGTTCTTAAATCATATCCAATTATTTATTAATCATATTGATTCATAATCAAGGCAATCCACTGATATAATCTCATATGTTGGTTCTTGAACTGTGCAAAGAGCAACAAAATGTGTTCAGGACATGTAGCTCAAAGTGTAATAGATATTATCCGGTTTACTAGCTTATTTGTTTATCTGTTATACCCATTGGGACGCTTTTGGGAAGTCGGGCCCAAGGATTGAGTCGAGTTACTGCCGGGCAGTAAGGACTGTCGATTTAAGTAATTTTTCTTGATACCCATCTATCTAGGCGCCGCTTGCCAGTTTCTACCGGTAAGATCACTCCTCGAAATGTATCCATTAAATCACAGTTAATTCTTGCATTGCCAATTCTTTTATATGAATCTCACTAAGTTATTAAAGACTTATTTCTCGTTTCTTCTGTCCATTCCTCAGGATAAAAAGCAACATGGCAGCGTAGATCAAGTGAATAATTGTTCAAGCGTGCATTTTAGAATATTAGTGTTTTGTCACTAGTGCATAACCATTAAAATAGTCACATTGTTTGTAATACCAAGATTTATGCTGTATATATCAAAATATAATTTATAAAACGTGTATGGTTTTGATCCTGAGCAAGTGAGACCCCTTCCTATGAGTTACACTTTATTCTGAGTTGGGTTAGGTGACTGATCACTACCGAACCAACTCGGATCGGAGTATGACTCGTGGGGCGCGGTCGTCACAGTGTATATCTTAAAAAAAGAACTTTTAATGATTTATTAAAAAAAATATTCAGTTTTATGAAAGAAAAAATAAACGGTTTAATATAATATCCAACATTTGAAAACTTTTGAAAATTATCTTCTTTACTTCTATTTAGGGATTTTATCTTGAAGATTATCTCCCTGATTTAGGAATGTGAATTAAACATTGTTAGAAATTTTAAATTTTATCTTTTGGTTTCCACTATAACCCAGATGACCCCAAGTTAGGGGTCTTAACCCCAAATTGAGGGTTTTTGGGCTTTGACGCCCCATTTGCATCTCGCACATGTGGTGCAAAAAATTATATATTTTTGACTGAAAACTTGTGGCTTTAGGTCGCTCCTTTTTTCTTTTCTTTCCTTCTCATTTACTTTTGCCTTTTTTATTCTTTGCATTCTTTCTCCCTTGTCCCGATTTTTCTGTAATTTTTTAACTTATATGTTATTTTGTTTTCATTCCCTAAATTTTTTTTAGTAAGAATTGTCAAATATGCCCCATAACTTTGCAAATTTTTTGACTTCGTCCAGTAATCTTTTGGACAAAGAAAAACTCCATGTAACTTTTAAGAAATTCTCTCAAAATGCCCTTCTCCAACCTCCGTCTTATGAGAGATTATTATGTGTAGCCGATGTATGTGCACCCACTACCAATACGCGGTGGTGACGGGGTGTTGGGTAGTTATTCCTGCAATTTAGGAATCTCTTTTTAATCTCAACAATCGGTTGTACATAAAGCTGATGTATATAACAATTTCTCCCATCTTACATGGCAGACAAATGTGTAAAATCCCTCTGAGGTAAAAAAATCGCTCGCCACACATATGTAGCCCAAATTAACGGGTAAAATGTAAAACCTTCCACTATATTATCTCAAATTAGAAAATATCCCCTATATTATTTGAATTAGTAAAACTCTTCTTTGTTGCACTTCGTCGCTGCCACCTCCCTCCTCCCAACCAACAACAATAATTTGTTCCACTTGAGCTAATTTCCTTTCACTCAACGACGACGTCTGAAGCCTGGGAGAGAAACAACCTCTAATTCTTGCCTTCGTCTTTGCTATATTCTACAAAAACATACACTTGGGAAAGTTTATTTATGTGGCTTGTCATGGCTCAATTCTTTGACTCAATGTTTGTGTGTGTGTGTGTGTGAGAGAGAGAGAGAGAGTATTGGGGTGAGGAAGAAAATGATAAACTCTCTAGTTTTTGTGTTTATTTTTTCTTTTCAATATTATTTAGGAAAAATAGCAAAAAGTTATGTTATAGAATTATTTATCAAATATGTTTTAAAAGCAACTATGCTTATTTTTATTTTCTTAAAATTTATAATTCAATCTCCTAATTCAATAGAAAGTTTTGTTAACCTAGTTCGATGCCCAAGAATTTATCTCACAAATTACAATCTACTAAATAATTTGAATTTCTGAGATGATCATACAACTTATATATGAATTGTTGAATGCCTCTTATATCTTACTATCATTGATCTAATACAAACTTCATCATCCAATACTTGACTCAATACATGTTTCAACACAATGTCATCTTGCAATTGCCCATAAAGTGCTTTGATACGCAGAAAGTGATCACACTAAGGACATTCTCGGATCTTCCTAGTTCTAAGATCCACTAAAATCTTATAGTGACATTGAATGGAAAAGTTGTACAAATTCACTATGAACCATTAGCGTTTATTAGTTGTCTGAGCTGAGAAAAAGGAACTGCACTTCTAATAGGCCTCGCAGCGCCCAACGAATGGATATGGGCATTTTTTTCAGACAAGGCTTATAGCCCCGCGCGTGCGGAACATCCTCGCTTCTAGATATAAATGAATACACTTCGTCGGCACCATATTTCACTTCGTTTCATGAGCATGGTGGTTTGTTTGAATTCATTGTTGTTTGTTGGCCTCCCTTAATTGAGAGGTTAGGAAACTCTATTTAATCCTTTTCCCTTTAGGGGTAACCCATGTAGGGGAGTAGCAAAGATGGGTAGTCTAAAAAAAGGGTCGTCCAAAGTCTTTCATTTTCCTTCAAAGCAAAAAGGCTCCCTTCAACAATACATAGTACCATTTGCTTTGAAAGGATAGGCATTTATAGGCGGAGAGCTTCAGTTTATTCTTGTTGTCTTCGTCTTGTCCAAGTAAGTCAGTCACGAGTTCACTAAGCTTCATGGGTTATCAACGACTCCGGCGGGTCTCATCTGAGAGAAGAGGGGGCAGCCCTACCGGTGGAGGTAACGCTTGAAACCAGTAGAAGAAGGATCACTAGGTTCAGTCTCTGGTCTGATTAGGTCCAAAGGCCGTATATCCGGAAGAAAGAACTACCCTCATATTTGCAAATATCCACAGTGCGGCATGAATTGTTTTCAATCTAGTCCAACATGAAAGAACAAAGAACATCCATATTGCATGTTTCTTTCTCCCAAGGAGTTCCATCAAGGCCTGATCAAAGTCCAACATATCTTTGTTGATCACCAAGTTGTCGAGATCCACACCAAACCTTCTAACAACATCACTTCTGCGAAATGATGTAGAAGATGGACATCATCGATATTCTTGCTCCTTCTTCAGAGGACATGAACGATATCTAGGGTCTCACTTTATGTTTTTCGCATTGTGATAAACACACCAAAGCCCCAAACTATGAGTACTTTTACCAAATATTCCAAAACTATTATTTTAGCAGCAACTAGGCACAAACTATGGACATTTGTGTGAGTTGCCCACGTTGATCTCCCAACCAAAATCTTTCTGGAAAAATTATTACAAGTAGAATTTTCTACTTATCGAGACGGTTTCAATGGTGGTGACAATATTGAAAAATTCAAAGTCGTCATAGGAGAAACTCAATTTAAGTGCAAAAGTTTCTAGAAAATATGGAGAACACTTTAAAGATATGATGAACTCTTTGAAGATTTAAAGATTCCAAAAATATTATTGATGAAGACGCTATGACAACAACCTAATCCCCCACCAATTTTCGATGTAGAATCCACATATTCAAGAATACACACGAGAAACCCACTCCAACTATCAGAAAGCAAGTTCCACATCATCATCCAACTCATCAAGGCAAGTGACATGTCAACATTAGTGTGTGTGCAAGTGAAAAGAGAGCTGATAGGAAAAGTGAATGAAAGTAGTTCTGCTTTTGAAAACATTGTATTTTTTTCCTTAGGGATCAGTCTGGCTATTTCTAGACCAACATTCTTTGTATAGTATTACAACATGATATGGGCATTTCCCGCATATAGGGCCAGGCCCATTTTGGAGCATATCGGGGATAACTTTCGATCTCATATCGGTAATCATCACCGATATGTTACTGTGGTCCCCGGATCCCGAGGTCTATAAATACGCAGTGCCCGGATCCCAAAAGAAGTAATTTATTATCCCTCAGCTACCACTCGCCATATCGAAATACATCACCGATGTCTCTTTTGATACCTAATTCGACATCTTGACTACCACGCATGCCTGTGCCACGTCATACCACTTCATCACTGATCTCACATCGGGGGTCATCATCGACGTCACATCAAAGGCGATCACCGACATCCATTCGATCTATTTACCGATATTCCACTCCCATCCAAGCATTGGGGCGAATATCCGAGGTGTTCCGGACCAAGCCTACACGAGACTCGTAGTGTAGGTCTGATTTGAGATAGGCTCGTTATATTACTGGACCACTCACTTGTAACCGAGACCCGCATATATATAAAACGACCTATTGTCAAATCAGTGGCGCCGTCTGTGGGAACACCAGTTCCCGGACAAAGACGTTGAGATGCAAGGAAGGAGGATCTGATCCGAAATTAGCGGAGTGGTGACTAGAAGCGCCAGGATGGAGGACACACAAACCCCTCAACACCCAACTGACCAAGAACAGACAGTGGCTCAAGCCGAGATAGAATTTCCTCCACCATAAGTGCAACGAAGGCGCGGGCCCGGGAGGCCGCCACGAGCTGCGAATGCAGGCCTGACCCCTGTTGCACCAAGTGCGGCAGAACCCGAGACTGAGGGCCCGCCTACCGAGAACCACACGGCAGGCATTCCATTGACCGAGGCGCCAAATGCAGATTTACCCGGCCAGGAGAAGACAGTGCCCGTGGGACAAGGTGCCTTTCACCCCGCCGCTATAACCCCAGAGATGCAAGCTCAGATCAACGCCACTGTAAGAACGGCGTTGGATTCCGCATTAGAGACCTTGCTCCCACGTCTGGTGGAGCAGAGGACAAAGGACATTCGGGCGAGGCCCTATGAATCCGGAGTGGGTGAGAGAGGGGCAAGGCATGGATGCGACGAACATGAGGATACGAGGGACTCTTTCAAGGATATATCGGCCGCTGCTTACGACAGGGTGGAAAGACCGGACCCCAGGGCCCTAGATCGAGAAATAACAAGAAAGGTGGAGCGGCTTGACCGCGAGAGGGCGGAAGTAGTCCAGAGAATGGAACGCGGTCGTGACCGTGTCGAGGTTGCATATTCAAAGAATGAGGATGCAGAAATGCTACAGGTAATCTCAAGAAGGATGCAACAGCTGGACCGCGAAAGGGCGGAATTGTCAAGGAAGCTGACTCAGAATCATGGGAAGGGTCACAATGAGACACCCTTTTCGGATGAGATTGAGGTCGAGGTATTGCAGAGAGGGGACAAGATCCCAGCAATCAAGCCATACGACGGGAGAGGCGATCCTACGGATCATCTCCATCAGGTTGATAGCATCCTAAACATGCACAACTACTCTAGAAACATAAAGGCAAAGATCCTCTCCACCACTTTAACGGGTGATGCACTAGATTGCTTTGCTAGGCTGGAGGCCAGATTTATAATGGATTACGAGCAGTTGAGGGAGAAATTTGAGAGCTAATTCTCTAGCCAAAAGAGAATGAAGACCAACCTGCTACACCTCGGCGCTGTACAGCAAAAAGATAGGGAGAGCCTCCAAGACTATATTAAGAGGTTCAACGATGAATTACTGAAGGTAGATGAGCCACATGGCGGTCAGGTCATGATGTTGTTGTTTAAGGGTACGACCCATCGCAGGTTCGCCGGGGAGCTAATCAAATTAACGGAGCCTACCATAGCACAGATCAACATGCTTGCCAACCAAATGGTCTACGAGGACGAAATGATGGCAACACGTCAGGGTTCGTTTTCCAGCAGGAAAGCAGACAGAGAGCGCGATAGGGAAAGGCCCCCACGGACGTACACCCCGTTAAACAGAGGTATTCTGGAGGTGATAGCCGTGGCGTAGAGAAACAGATGGTTGACGGAACCCAGGCCGTTGAATGAGACTCTCGGGATGAAGTCATCCGGCAAATACTGCCCGTATCACCGTCAACCTGGACATAGGACGGAAGACTGCACACACCTGAGGAACGGAATCGAAAGATTGATCAAAGAAGGGAAACTTGTCGAGTTTGTCAGGGGCGCCAGGGAGGATGCTAGAGGAGCAGAACATTCCTCACCCCCTAGAAGAGATTACTCACCCAGGAGAGGAAACCAGAAAATGATAGAGGCACCCGAGGAACGAGGCAGGGCCATTGTGAATGCCCCAAGCAAAGGCGTTATAAATGTGATCAACGGTGGAGGCTTGGGGGCAGACACGGCTCAAGGCCAAGAAACCATAACAAGAAGACTCCATGGTGGAGCCTATATTGGGTACACCAACGCGATCATACCGGAAGCATACTTGGACCAGAAGATCTCTTTCACCAGGAAAGACTTGGAACATCTTAGTCCATTGGCCTTGATCGTATGAAAACTAGATTGCCCGTTGGTTATCACAATTAAGGTGGATGACTATCAGATGCATAAAGTTTTGGTAGATAGCGGAAGCTCCGCAAACCTGATATTCTCAAAAGCCTACGAGCAGTTGGGGATAGCCCAGGACCGGCTGCAGTCGATATCTACCCCGTTGACCGGGTTCGGGGGAGCAGAGGTAGCGCCGCTTGGACAAATTATATTTCCCACCATGTTTGGTAGGAGCCCACGCACCCGGGTCACGCCGATAAAATACACGATTGTCGATACTCCATTCCCCTACCACGCCATCATGGTCCGACCGGCGCTCAACCAGATCAAAGCAATGGTCTCTACTTACTACCAGAATATTAAATTCCCGACGCCTCAAGGAGTTGGCGAGATTTGGGGTGACCAGATACACTCGCTGAAGCACCCAAGAATCAGGAGAAGGCAGGAAATACAAGTCCCACACCAAGAATACCTTCCGCGCAAGGAGTGATCACCACGAGGAGCAAACAGAACAATATTTTAAATTTCTGCACTTTTTTAAATTGTGTTCGAACATTTGAAACATTACCCCATCGTGGGTTGGTCTGTAAACTTAAAACAGGGGGAACAACGCCGGTCTGATTCCCCACTCAACGGGATACGTAGGCGGGTTAGGTCTACCTAGCCCTCGACCGTTATCTCTTATTTAACCCCTTCGTGGGTCGGCATGTAATTTAAAACAGGGGAAACTACGCCGGTCTGATTCCCCATGCAACGGGATACGTAGGCGGGCTGGGTTACCTAGCCCTCGACCGTTATCCTTTATTACCTTTTTATTTGTTGCTTGGCGCAATCTCATATTTCATGCAGGGATATGTCCTAAGTGGACATTATAGAAGTGCAGAGAATGGCACAAAAAATTGGGGAATGTTCCCCTAGATATATGTTTAGCACATCTCCCTCTTACAGGTACATGGCTCAAAGGATCGCCCATTACTATATCCGAAAAGGACATAGAGTATATTAAAAGGGTGATTCAGGGGGCATTGCCCCAGATTATTCTATATCTTCTATTCAAACAGGTACAACAGGTACAACAGGCACGATAGAGCACAATAAAAACACTGTCTCTCGTATGAACAGAAATTCCCAGAATGAGGGAACATTCCTCAAATAACACATGCACGTCATTTCGTGCTTTCGTATAAGCTTTTATGTCGAAAATTTTTCTATTCTATGTTGTTTTACAGGGCTCAAAGACCTACATATTCAATGACGACAGAGTCACCAAGAGATATAGTCAAAAAGACAACGAAAAGCCTCGCCTACAACACAAAAATATCCCCTGTGATAACGGGGTCGATCAAAAACAATTCAACGGTAGTGGGACCCCTGTGATAACAGGACGCATCCCTACCCACAAAAATATCCCCTGTGATAACGGGGTCGATCAAAAACAATTCAACGGTAGTGGGACCCCTGTGATAACAGGACGCATCCCTACCCACAAAAATCCCCTGTGATAACGGGGTCGATTCAAAAAATTCCCTGTGATAACGGGGCCAAACAAAGGAAAGGATCCTACCCATGAGCGGTAACGGGCTCCCCTGTGATAACAGGCGGGCTCCTACCCATGAGCGGTAACGGGTCATCTACAAAGAAAAGGCTCCTACCCATGAGCGGTAACAGGTTTCCCTGTGATAACGGGCGGGCTCCTACCCATGAGCGGTAACAGGTCATCTACAAACAAAAGGCTCCTACCCATGAGCGATAACGGGTTCCCCTGTGATAACGGACGGGCTCCTACCCATGAGCGGTAACGGGTCGATAAAAAAAATCCCTGCGATAACGGGGCCAATCCAAGAAAAAATCTCTTGTGATAATGGGGTCGACTCAAGAAAAAATCTCATGTGATAACGGGGTCGACTCAAGAAAAAATCACACTAGGTGAAGAGCCTATTGGGCGAAAATCCCATAAATCAAGCTAGGTGAAGAGCCTGTTGGGTGGAAATCCCATAAAATTACACTAGGTGAAGAGCCTATTGGGTGAAAATCCCATAAATCTCATCAAATACGAGAACAAAATGAATGCAGAATCAGACATCGAAATACTGCATACTCTATCATCATAACAATAAAGATCAACAAGCTATCAGACAACAAGGCCACGACGAGTCACAGATTATGAAGATAACAGAGAAATAAATATTCAGTTATAGAACCACAAATCAGAGATAGTCCGGAAAGGGATAAAATTAAGTTACAATGAAGGCGGTAAACAGCTACTCCCACGAGGACCCTTCAGTCTTTTTCTCCACGACCTCGGAAAACACGTCAGGGTCGGCCGGATTCTCTTCCACCTCATCTAGGCCGCCGATCGGCAGATCATGATGATCATGCCTTGGGTTCAACCCACTCAATTCAAGGGAGTCTTTGAAACCGTCACGTCTTAACACTTGCCCTACGCAAGCATGAAAGGCTGCATCTCGAACCTTCAAAATTAGATTTCTGAAGCTCAAGCTTTCCATAAACTTCTCCGCCCCAACCCGGAGAAGATCAGGACGACGTTCCTACAATTTGAACTCTATTAAAAACAAGAGCACAAAAAACGGAAACAGATATCGTACACAAGATACATACCAAGTCTAAGGGAGCTAATTGGGCAGTGGAGAGCTCCGATGAGAGCGTTCATTAGCAGCCTTCACCGCCGCCACCTCAGCCTTCAGTGATTCCAGCTCCTTATTCGCCGCAAATTCACGCGTCTTTCCTTGATCGAGCTCAGTCACTATTGTTTTGAATTTTCCCTTCAACAAATCGTACTCCTCCCGGAGCATACGACATGTCTTCAGTGCATCCTCTTTTTCAGCCTCCAACCTCTCCAACACTAAGGGATTGAACTCCCCCATCTTCAAGATGTCAGCCTCAAGCTCGGCGGCAACAGCGTCAAAGTCACCCTTGGACTCGCGAACGGTCTTCAGACACGAGACCACCAGCTTGGCCGTCTGCACAATACAATACATAGCATTACGCTAAACATTCAAATGAAAACGACTGGAGTCGTGTTCAGATACATACACTTTGGAACAGATGTGCGTTGCGGCGTATATTCTAGGCCCGCTCAAATTCTGTGAGCACCCGCACATTAGTAGGAGAAGGGAAAGCCCGCATCATGCCACGTACAACATCTGCTTTAGCGAATTCTACTCGCTTTGAGGGTTTGACCGCACCCGCCTCCCGAGGGCCAGAACTCGACGATGAGTGGCCACTATGGACAGTCCCCTCACGAGACCTTTTATTACCTGCTATCCTAGTCAGGTCAACGGTAGGTTTCGTAACTGGGATCCCAGGAAAAATAGGGGCACGACTCCCCAGTATCGAGGGCCCTCGCAGTGGCCCTTTACCTTTGTCGGTCATGCCTGAAACGGTCGCCTTTCCCTTGTCACTAATAGGATTCGGGCGTGAAGAACCCGACCCCACTATGACAGGCGCATCCGCAAAATCACCCAAATTGACATGGGTATTTGATTCCGAACCTCCAACGTCCTTGGTCAAATGGACGTCGGCCAACGATTCAGAACGTGGAGCCACATACTCACCGGAAGGAGACCCCACAGCTGGTCTCTCTGTCGCCTTAGCCACGTCAGGTCGAGGAAGCACACCCTCCCGATTCGAGGCCAACACTTCCAAGAGGCTGGCCGCACTATCCGGACCTCCTACCACGTCAAGGATCTCCTGGCTAAGTGACCCAACCATCGCAGGAACATTGTTAAAATGTTCTTCATTAACACGTCCAGACACTACAGTGCTAGGGGGAGGTCGCTCGACTCCCGATGCCTCTTCCAGAAACTCAACAGCTGCATTATTCAGGTCAAAGCTAGACGCAGACCTTATTCCAGGCACCGTAGCGACTGCCGCCGCTTCAGCAGCTTTCTGAGCTTTACGATCGGCTTGAAGCTTGAGCATCAATTGTCTAAACCTCATTTTAACGAAGTATCTCAGAAAAAGGTAATATACCTACAGAATAATGGGAATATCAGTAGAAGAAAACAGTAATAAGTCAACTACAACAGAGAGATCGAAACACATGTCGGGGATCATATCGAATATGATTACCGATATACTTACCGATGTGGTTACGCTAAATGACAGGGAAAATGCAGAAAACTATGAACTTCAGAGTCTCTTACAGGCCCTACTTATAGACGGAAGCCTCAACTACATCGAAATACACTTTCGACATGAGAAAGAATATGAGTTTCGACATAAGATCGAAGCTAAAACCCGACATCATACCCTACTACGCGAAGAGCCGCGAGGATATAACAACACCCCCGGCAACCCCATCATGATTTTCAAGGAACACAAATACCAAGGGAACCAGAATTCAAACGAGGACATCAAACTCGGCGTTCATCACAAGTGCACTCCCCACAAGTTTGATCTCCGTCATTTGAACTGACGGGACGAAGGGTACAGGTAACCCAGAAATTTTAAATTAAAATTTTGCGAATCCTTATCTCTAAGATAAGAATCCCCAAATTGGGGGACTACATGATATGGGCATTTCCCGCATATTGGGCCAGACCCAAACTAGGCCCATTTTGGAGCATATCGGGGATAACTTTCGATCTCATATCGGTAGTCATCACCGATATGTTACTGTGGTCCCCGGATCCCGAGGTCTATAAATACGCAGTGCCCGGATCCCAAAAGAAGTAATTTTTTATCCCTCAGCTACCACTCGTCATATCGAAATACATCACCGATGTCTCTTTCGATACCTAATTCGACATCTTGACTACCATGCACGCATGTGCCACGTCATACCACTTCATCACCGATCTCATATCGGGGGTCATCATCGACGTCACATCGAAGGCGATCACCGACATCCATTCGATCTATTTACCGATATTTCACTCCCATCCAAGCATCGAGACGAAGATCCGAGGTGTTCCGGACCAAGCCTACACGAGACTCGTAGTGTAGGTCTGATTTGAGATAGGCTCGTTATATTACTGGACCACTCACTTGTAACCGAGACCCGCATATATATAAAACGACCTATTGTCAAATCACAACATATCATATCATTTTATCAAGAGAATATTCTCTCATCTTTACGTGTCTTTCTTTCATGGTTTTATGCTTTTGTTCCATGGCTTCCATGGCCAATTAGTATCAATTGCACCGTTTGAAACCAACTACAAGAATGTGCCTCTGAAGTGCAAAATTTCCGGATAAATGAAGAGAGCTTTGAAGATTTTTTATTGTTTTATCGGTATATTAATTTAGGGGCAACACTGCACAAAACCAATAATTTATCGGGGTACTACGAATGTGCCAAAGTTGGGATCTCATATTTTCAAACGATTATAACTTTGCCTGACAACTTTACAGCGAGTTTTTGGCCAAAAAGTTAAAATCAAGCAATTCGCACAAACGATCATAATTTGTGTCCGGTTGCTGCTGAAAAAATAGTTTTGGGAGTAATCAATGAAAACACCCATAGTTCGAAGGGTTTTGGTGTGATTTTCCGTTTCCCATTTGTTATACATTTGTAATGAGTTCCTGTTTACACATTCATTTGGTCATTTAGTTTAAGCCCAAGTATATAAGCGATTTGTATAATATTGATTCATTTTAATCGTTTCATCGTCGATAATGAAATCTAGTTCTCATGTGCCGCTTTTTTGTCAGCGGTTTCTTCATCTACTTACATACGATCGATCCGAATTAGGTTTCAAAATGTGAATTTCCTGAACGAAAAAGAGCATATATACTGGCGCATAAACACCAATTATACAATATATATATATATATATATATATATATATATATATATATTAGAACTTAACCGCTTGGCTCTAACTTCTATATAAATCTGAAACTTCAAAATTGCAACTATAACCCACATATTATGTTTAATTCACGAATAATCATATGTTACGTTCGGGAGTTCCTCTATTCAATCTTTTTTTTTTCTAGTTGTTGGATATCTCGTTCGTACACATCTTTTCTTTCTTTCCCGGCCTCTAGTGAGTTACAGAATGAGTTCGAAAATGTCAAATCTTTGATGATTCCATCATCTATGATTGAGTTGCAAAGACTTCTAGATAGGTATCCTACATCTAAACTGAATCATTTCTTCTCTTTCTAGTTGCTTTGGAACAATTATGAAGTTCTCTAGAAGAAATATGGGCTTCTGGAGGCAACATACTTGGTCCCGCTTATGTGGTCAAATGAATGCGTTATAAGAAGAAATATTCTAATTAACAAACACATCTTTTGATGTTAAAAATTAGCAAACAAAACCTAATTGATTTGAATGAAATGAAGTCATAGAGCTCAATTTAACTGATTTATATGATACACACAAAAATATTGTTGTTGAGGTTTAGTTATATATATGCATTTGTTTTTCATTTGTTTAGAAAGTATTTATTTCCATGTTTATAAAAACATAAGTATAGTTTAGATTTGTTTTATGGTGCTTTTATTCAATTTCAAACAAATGTAGAAAAGTTACAACATAATTTACACTACAAGATTTTCAGGTCATTCCCGACCGTAAAGCCGATCAGGAATGACCCTTTCCCGACCGATTCTCGGTCGAGGAAGGCCGGTCGACATTACTTTGATTGGAAATTTTTTCCCGACTGAAGTTCGGTCGGTCCGGGTTTTTTCCGACTGGTCCATCCCAATCGAAAATTAGTCGGGAGTTTCCCGATCGCAAGTCGGTCGGGCCCAAGATTCCCGCCTGAAGTCCGATCAGGAAACGTCCTGACCGAAGTCTGGTCGGGAAACGTGCCGACCAGACTTCGATCGGGAATTTGGTTTCGGCATTTTTGACCGATGCCCGGTCAGAAATACCGTAACTTTTTTCTCGACCGGTTTCCCGTCGGAAATAGTGGCAACGGTATTATCAACCGGCCATTGGTCGGAAATACCAATGCCCCTAAACCCGACCGGGCTCCGGTCGGGAATTGTGTTTGACGTATTCCCGACCGCAAAATTCGGCCGGGAGTAATATTTATATTATTTCCGACCGAAATTCGGTCGAGAATAAAACTCGTCAGAATAAAAAAAATAACATCCCAGTAATAATTATCGGAATATTATTATTTTTAATATTTTGAAATATTTTTAATTAATTACTCAATCTAAAACATTATTCAGCTTTTTTGTGTTTTAGATGGGCAATTAAATTTTAGATTTATTGCCCAATCTAAAACACAAAAAAGTTAAATAAGTGTTTATTTAAAAGGGAAAAAAATGCTTGTTAAAAGTTGAAGAAAGAAGTGAAATATTTATCTTTTGTGGATAAAAGTGTTTGAAGATCAAAGAATAAATTGTGTTTGTAGAAAAAAAAGTTTTAAAATGAAGAGAAAATTGAAGAAAAAATGTAAAGTAGATGAAAAAATAAGGAGAATAATGAAGTGTATTTATAGAAAAAGTTAAAAATTTTTGAATTTTCGAAAAATTTGAATTTCTTTCCAAGTCCCACCAATTTTTTCGAGTATTCCCGACCGAATTTCAGTCGGGAAAGTTGGAAATTTGGCCTACCCGCCAAATTTTCAACATTTGCCAACCGAATTTCGGTCGGCAATTCTTTCCTGCCCAGATACGCGGTCAATGCCGACCGCATTTCGGTCGGCATCGACCTTGAATATTATTCCCGACTGATTTTCGGTAGGGAATTTGTTTGAATATTTTTCTCGACCGATTTCGGTCTGGAATGAGTTTAAATATTTCTCCCTGCCGAATTTCGGTCGGGAAAAAGAGTAAATGCCGACCGATTTTCGGTCGGGAATAAGTTTGAATATTTTTCCTGTTCGAATTTCGGTCGAGAAAAAGAGTAAATTTTACTTTTTTTCGATTTTCTAGAAAATCTTGATGTGTTTGTTAAGTATAACTATAGAATCTCACTAAATACATGAATTACACTAATAGTTAGTTAGTTTAATGTACTTTTAGTTATGAAATTAGTATAGATTAACATATAAGTTAAGTTAGTTTGGAGTTTTACATATATTAATCATACGTAGTATAGAGTATTCTCAATTGGCGATTAACATTTGTTACAAACGTTAATATAGAGAGGCTAATTGTGATATATATTAACATATGTTTAACATAATCGTAAGTAGTTACGTTATTAGCAGCTACATATACCAATCTATTTATAAGTGACAATATGTATCGACGCTTCAAACGATTCATCAACGTGCAACTAAATGTATTTATTTTTGATTTATTCAGTAATATATAACTATTATTGATGTACTTGATCATTAAATCAACGATTTATCTAAAATAGAGAGCGAAAATGTGAAATTAAGAATATGAATATTATTTCCTACCGAAAATCGGTCGCCAATACCCCTAAACCCTAAACCCTAATATTGCCGACCGAATTTCGGTCGACAATAACAACGGTCATTACTATTCCCGACCAAAATTTGGCCGGAAATAGTAACGTCCACTGTTATTGCATACCAAAATTTGGTTGGCCATACCAACGACTATTGTTATTGCCGATCGAATTTCAGTCGGCAATAACAACGGCCGTTACTATTCCCAACCAAAATTCGGTCAGGAATAGTGTCAGCCCCCTATAAATACCCCTCCCTAGACGCAGGTACGCATGAGCATTCAACTTACAAGTTGGTTGGCATCGACCCAAAGCGTACCCTAAGCACCAACGAACCGTTTGCATTTGCTAACCAAGCAAAATAGGCATACTGTGTGCCCTATCCAAAGAAGACGACGGGGAGACCGGGACAACGAGGATGGTTGGCCATATACACTATTCCTACCAGACACATAATCAATATGTCATCAGTTGCGGGATCAAACGATGTCGACGCGGGGATGTTGTACCAAGTGCTACAAGAGAATGCATCTGAAGGGTTTAACTTATGCGTGGACCTTTTCTCATTCGATATGAATATCCAATTGACCAATGAGGGATTTGATGTGGTTGACGAGGAGGCAGCAACGGAGGGTAACGAGGAAGAGGAAGACAAAGAGGACGAGGAGGGCAATGAGGAAGAGGAAGAGGAAGAGATAATGAGTGACTCAGATTCTGAGGACAGTATAAATGAATAGCGTGCGATTATGGTTTAGTGGTCGATTTCTGTTTTAAAAAAAAATCACGTTGTTTAATTTCATATTATAGTTTGTATTTGTGCTTGTACTAATAACAACATTACATAATTACCAATAAACAAACAACTAATACAGTTTTCAATACTTAGATAAAACGAACAAATAATACTACTACTCCGCATCAAATGAACAAATAATAAACTTCTACTCCGCATAATTACAGAATAAATACGAAATTAGTTTAACATTACATAATTAGTCTAATCATCAAACGAATTACATAAATACAAACAACTAACATAGATTTCAATACTTAAATAAAACGAACAAATAAAACTACTACTACTCATAGTCCTCATCATGAAACCCAAATGTATCATATATGGAGGATCCAACACCATCATCACCATCACCGCCAAGATCGGTTGCATCACCATCGAGAGTGTCATCCGCGTACTCAGGATCATACATCGTAATATTTGAAGCACTATGCGCAAAAGGATCAGGAGGGGGCGCGAGGAACGCTGGCCGGCTCGACAAGCATCACCCATGAATCTAGTAGATATGGGTCGAGAAGGAGGAGTACATGTAGTCTCGGTGATGTGCTGGGACAAGTATCCTATGTGACTAACAAGCTCGTCAAGCCTCCGATCAGTAGCAGTCCTAAGACGACGGTTCTCCCACTCCAACGCCCTCGCATAGTCATGTGTCGTGTCTGACTTCTTCTTCGTCGAGAAACCAAACCGATCGTAACGTGCATCCGTAGGGAGACCCGCAGCCTTCTCCTTCTTCACTCCTCCAATCGCCAGACTCCACAGCTCCTGATCTAGTGGTGGCCATGCAGAACGATCTGCCTCGTACCTCTGGATCATACGGGCTATGTGTCCTCCTGTTCATTTTGTTAGAATTGTTAGTACATAATTAAGGAAGACATATGTTAATATAGTAATCAAAGAATGCTTTACAAGTTAAATAATTACGTAGATAGCCCTATACTTGGGGTGAACCCAAACGCGGCGACGTGGAGCTCCCTCTGGCAGACCACTGGGAACATGTGTGTGCTGATAACGATATGCCTCATCGTGCCGAGGCTCAGGGGCCCCTGGAGGTCTCGAAGCAGCCTGCATATTGATATACATTTGTTTTTTAGCTATTTAAATTTAAGACAATAGTTATTCGTATAGAAACTCAATTTAATAAAACATACCATCCTACGTCGAATCTTCGTGTAGCTCCGGGACCCCATAGCATAAGTCTCTCGTGGAGAACGATCAGGGTCTGGTGCCTATCCTCCTCGCTTGTTCTTATGTCCTGTCTCTGATTTCTTCGCATGGTCAGCTGACTCCCAATGCGTCACGAACATTCTCTCTAACCAGATGTTCTTTGGACACCTCGCCCACTTCGAATTATCCTTCCTCTCATATTAGTTCTTCTTCGCATTGTACATTACTTCCTTGTAACATTTCTTAGCCTTCATCTCGTATGCGGAATGTGCCCGAAGCAAGTCAACTGAATCAATGTAGTATATGTTCTGCAACTAATTAAGGTTTTTAATTAAGGTTTCGTTAAATAAAAATCTTACTATGAATATATATTTAGTAAACTTTCAAAATCTCACCTTAAACTTAGCCCACATCTGTCCCTGGACTACTGGATCGACCTCTGTGTATGAAGGAACACACGTATTCATAAACTCCATAATAATAGACGTAATCGCCACCGCTATCTTATTCCCATCAAGAAATATGCCATGCTCATCCAGCTCGACCCTAAGAGGGTCTTTACGGTCAGCCGGAACCTGCGGGCCTCTCGATATGCCTCGGCCCGGTCTTTGCTGCGTCATTGAAGATGGTCCTGCACCGACATCGTCTGCAGGGGAAGAAGTACTGAGACCCACTGGTGTAGACTCAGTAGAGCGTGGCCTAGGTGTCGTACGCCTCGATCCAGATGATGACGATGGCGTCGATGCTACGTGATCATAATCTAGTCGATATGGTACTACTAGATCTGGTGGAGTACCGCCGCTCGGTCCGATAGTACACGTAGGTGGATGTGAAGAAGCAGTGGACTCGACAAGACCGGTATCAGGTGCATCGACAAGATCGGGTGGTGCAATGCCAAAATGAATAATACGTAGACGAGGACCTATCCTTGGTGGATCAGTAGGTGGAGCACTCGATGGAGCACTCGGTGGACCACTACGCCCTCTCTTCGAGTGATACAGACTAAGTAAAATCATCTAAGTTAGAATTTTTCTAATTATAGAGATGACCTAAATTTAATCAATACTAAGTTATATAGTTTTTTCCTTAAGTCATGAACTATGTTATAAAAACTATCATTTCTAAGATATCTAAACTCATTTCATAAAATTAACGTCCTAATAAATAAATTAACACATATAAAAATCATATATAGTTTTCCTAAAGTCATAAATAATTACTAAACTATAACATTTCCTAAAGCCTAACAATTCCTAAAAGCATAAAAGTCTAACATTTCCCAAAACCTAACAATTCCTAAAGGCATTTTCTAATTAAATCCTAACAATTTCTACAATATCTAACAATTAAACATAAAAAATTAATATTAAAATATTAAATATAACATAAAAAACAAGAAAAGGCGAAAAAACTTACCGGATCGGAAGTGCCGACGGAATTTCGGTCGCAAATAGAGGTTGGGCAGTCGAGAAAAGTGGGAGGAAAGAGAAAAACGTAGGGTGAAAAATGAAGAGGAGGAATGAGGTATTTATAGAAATACCTCCCTCATTCTCGACCGAATTTCGGTCGGGAATGACCCTAATCCCGACGGAAATTCGGTCGGGACGCCTCGGCCTAGCTGGGTCGAGATTAGGGCGACACTATGGGCGGGACAATTTCCCGCCCAGAGTTTCCCGACCGCAGTTCGGTCAGGAATACCTTTTCTGACTGAATTTTGGTCGGGAAAAGTATTCCCAACCGAACTGCGGTCGAGAATGTTATTTTAAAACTTCCCAACTGAATATCGGTCGGGAAAAGTTTTTCCGACCGGCATTCGGTTGGGAATGCTCCCGACCGAAATCCGGTCGGGCTTTTTTCGGTCGAAAAAACCCCCGAATTCTCTTAATGTTAAGTCTTTTATTTTAATAAATGTGTGATTGATAAAATTGTAATAGCCGAAAAAAGTCATTGGTTATCGATATAGTCATGGTAAATTTATTATCGAAGGGGTTTTGGCTAGGAACTAAGATCTAAAAAAACACAAACCTCAACAACTGAGCATACTTCTTCTCATAAGCCGTAAAAGATCGTTTATAAGATTCTTACCTAATGCTCTTTAAATTGTTTTTTAATCGGGGAATATTTAAATCCTGAATACACCATTTTTAAATCCTGAATACACCACCACATCTATATATATATAATATCATATATACTTGGGAGAAAGTAAAGCTTTCAAGGTCTCACGGGCTCACGGCAAACTTTAAATTACTAAAGAAGCATAGACCCAAAATTTCGACCTTAGCTGATCATTAACTTCGGGATTGGCAAACAATAAAGCTGTTTATTAATTATGCTGTTTCGCACTTAACCTTTGTTTAGGATTTAGGGAATACCAAGTAGTCCATAAATTTGCGTCTCTATCTGTGTGCGTAACGTGCCGCCCGACTTTTTATACCAGATTATTTTAACCGGATGATTTCAAACGGCAGCTTCTTTTGTTCTGTTCAGTTCTTGTCTTTTCTTTTTGGTAGTCATTTCAAAATGAAAATCTTCCAAGATATATAAGATCTAAATGAGATACGAGATTTATGTATCCGGAGATATGAGAATCTTTAATATGGTTTGTGAGGAGCGTTCAAATGTGACTTTACAATATCTTTTCATGTACCAGTAATCAACACGCGATGTAACATGTTCCTTGTACTTGTCTTGACATTAACAAGTTGCAACGTGGTATAATAAAACTAGTTGGTGCTAACGTGAACACTTCTTTGAGAGCAAAGTTTCGTATTTGTCTTAATCATATTTATGCAATAGTGAATATATATAACTTTAAGCATATATCTTATAGTTAGCTTTTAATTATAAATCTTTGAATTTTGTATTTAACAATCACAGAGTTGTGATGACGTAAAACTAGGAATAGTTATTAGTTTAAAATTGACTTGAGAGGATTGTAGTGCCCTTGTATGATAGAGAAAGACAAAAATGTACTCCATTAATCATCTCTAGTCAAATATCCTGTTTTCCACACAAGTTATAAGAAAAGTGAAATTGACATAAAAACTTTTGTTAATTTGGAAGTGTAAGTATGAGAACTGACATTTTAATTTAGTTATTTTTTAAAACTTGCATAGTCAATTGTAGGGAACTTCTGATGTGTTCTCTGACGCACAACTCTTTCCACTTACAGAGGCGGGCCCCATACACGTAGGGCTCGCATGGAATTTACCTCTCTATGAGTGGGAAGAGTTGTGCACCAGAGAGCACACCCGACAAAACCGTCAACTGTGTAATCTCTATGTAGACTTTATGAAATGATCTTTCACAGGGAAAAAAAGAAAAAAGAAGCAAAATCCGAACCTCCTCTTTTTTTATTCCGTGAATCCAATGTTCTCTTAGTAAAGAATCTAATGATTACAAACACGATAAGAATCCAATATAAAATCCTAATAACTATCTCGAGAAACGCATCATTGTTTTGCATTCCCTGATACAACACACCAAAAAAATTCATATATATATACCAAAAAAATTCATATATATATATATGTGAATTTTTTTGGTGTGTTGTATCAGGGAATGCAAAACATTGATATATATATCAACCAAGTAAAAGTCCCAACACAACCAATTCTTAATATTCAAATGACATAACATTATTTTTTATAATAATGACGTGATATGAAACTATAAACTTATCAAGCAATGAATAGTAAGTCAATAAACCAAGTGGAGGAACATTGAACATGAACATCTTTCTATATTTTGTAATATGTTATTGCAAATAATTAATGACCATCTTTTATATTTTGTTTCTCTAGAAACATTGGACTTCAGCTTCATAAGGATTTGGCCTTCATCTGTCTCCACCATTTTGGACGACAGGAGGTGAAACTCATCGCGTTTGTTCCTCGTGTTATGATTGGTGTATTCATTCCCGGCTTTGTTTCGAGATTTTGAGACTTGTTGATTGGTTTGAAGCATCTCGTGTGCTGCTTGTGCTTTATTTTTAGGAGTAAAATGCAAAAAACTACCCTGTGTTATTTCTAATTGGCAAAAAAACCCCTGTGTTATTTTTATTAGCAAAAACCCCCCTGTGTTATTTCAAAATTAGCAAAAAAACCCCTACTACACTGAATTAATTCGCACATACTGAGATTGATCTCAAAATATGATTTTTATTGTATGTCTTTGATACATATGGAACTAATAATGTTCAAATTAAATTGTATGCATATTTTTGTTTATTAATTTTGAAGAAAACCTTAGTTTTTAGATCTGTAAAAATATAATTACGGTACCGACTAATTTTATTATGTTTTTATACAATTTTAAAAAAATCTAAAAAATTTATAACACGATGCATAATATTTATTGTAACAAGTATATGTTTATTATAAAATTGTAATACTTATAAATCCTTAATTATTGGTACTGTCATTGTAAAATATGTCATGAAGGGGGGCTTTTGCTAATTTATGGATAACACAGGGGGGTTTTTGCTAATAAAAATAACACAGGGTTTTTTTTGCCAATTAGAAATAACACAGGGTAGTTTTTTGCATTTTACTCTTATTTTTAGTGATAAAGAAAAATGGTAAGTAGAATTATACTCAATGAAATAGAACTTCTGATTGTTGTTAATTCGATTTGGAAAAAAGGGTAATTCAAAAAAATAAAAACTTTATGGCCAAATGTGACCCGATATCCCCTTTTTAAACAAAAACATATAGAAATACCTTATACACCATTATCTTCAGCAATTAATATGGAAGTAGGTAACTCTCCACATTCAACTGTACAACGTGTTCCATCCATGTTTATTCAATTCAAGACATTAAAGACTAAAGTAGCATACTGTGTTACTCAATTTGCATGTAACCTCCACCATAATATAAGGAAATACAACTATCCTACTATTATCTTAATTTAAGGAACTAAATTATGCTTAAAATAATTTATCTGATTAAACTTTTGAAATACAAAAAAGAATCTAATGACATTATACCTCACGTGTCATGTAAAATTAGGCAAATTGTCCCGTATAAAATTTGTGTAAATCAGTAAATAGACTAAATATACGCATGCTCCTTAATCTTTTGTAAGAAATAAATAGACAAATCACTTTGTTATGATTTCAGAAATTGCAGACTACCCCGAATAATTTTTCTTTATAATGAGAGGGTATTCTGCAATATATAATTAAAAACACGCACATGGAAACTCATCCTATCGTAGAGGTGATTTTTATTTAATTTTTCTGTACATATTAGGTAATTAGCCTATCTGTTTTCTTATAAAGGGTCATATGTTTACTTTCATAAACAAAAGGAGTATTGTGCCGAAAATCACTACAAAAATCACACTATATAGCCTTTGACAAGTGACAATTCAATGTCCTAGCTAATAAATTTCCGTGAACTTACAGTGTCAAAAGCTATGTTGCACGGGTTCGGGTACGGCGGTACGGGTACGGTACGGTACGGATACGCCGATACGGCATTTTTTAAAAACAGCCGATACCGGTACGGCAAGGATACGTCTATATATAAATAATTATTAATATTTATTATATGTATTTTTTATTTTTAACAAGCAATAAAATTTAAAACTTAAACAAGAAAAATTAAAAATAGTAAAATACATAAAAAAAAGTTTAATATTACAAAATGAAGATGTGGAGTCATATTACAAAATCAAGATGTTCAATACTCGACGATTAATGACTACATAAAGTCATATTAACAAAAAAAAAAGTGAATGTTATCAAGTAATTCACTTTCAAAATTAAACTGAACATCACATATTCAGAATATATTGTTTCTTCACTGACTTCTTCGGTAAATAAAATAGATTCAAGTTCCGGTTCATCAAACGACAAGTTTGCAATTCCTAGAACACCAACATCATTTAAAGGGTCATTGGCATCCCCAGCCACATCCCACATCCTAGTACCCACTTGCATATAAGGTGGAGATTTTCTTGACAAAATGCGAAGATTACTGTGCACATGATATGATAAAGGGTTTTCATTTTTTTATTTTATTTTATATTTTGAGGAATTTATATTTAAATATTTAACCTATCAAATATTAAAAGTTTATAAAAAAAGACCCATAATAGTTCTGATACGCCTAAAAAAACGTATCGGATACGTATCGAGATTTTTTTAATTTCAAAATTAAAGGATACGCCACGTGGCGTATCGGATACGTCAGAATCGGTATCAGTATCTGAATCGGTATCGACATGTATCGGGTACTGCATAACTGTCCGAGTATCGGTATCGGTGCATCACAGGTCAAAAGTAATTCAACACAACAAAACAAGTCCATCTATATAAGGCCAGAAACACATGTGCATGTATTGTCCTAAAACAAAAGATTCAATCCAACATCATGCCTAACAACCAAAAATCAGTCTCTCCTCATGTATTCATATTCCCTTTACCACTTCAAGGCCCCGTCAACTGTATGCTCAAACTCGCTGAACTCATTTCCCTCCAATCTGACCATCAAATCCAAATCACTTTCCTCAACACACAACACATCCAACAACGCTTGCACAACTGCACCAACAATGAAACTTACTTCCAAAAGTATCCGAATATTCGATTCGAAACTGTGTCCGATGGGCTACCGGAAGAAAACCCGCGAACGGGTGATCAAATCGGGTACCTGATTGCATCCCTGGAAACCGTGGCGGCCCCAGTTTTTCGAGAAATGGTGAATTCGAGTGAGTTGTGTGGTCCTGATTCTGGAAACCCGTTGACTTGCATAATAGCCGATGGTATATTCACTTTTGCCGTTGATATTGCTAAGGAAATTGGTGTGCCATTATTGTATTTTGACACGATTAGTCCGTGTGCGTTGTGGACTTATCTTTGTTTGCCGAAGCTCATTGACGATGGCGAGCTTCCTTTTAAAGGTACGTTCATTAGTAAAGTTTCGGATTACTTCTTTATGTTGGGTGTTTAGGGATATATTAGGAAAGTATTTGGGGCTAGATATGAATTATGTATTATTGGAGGAGAGGATTTGCTATTACAATAATGCAATATCATTTATTATATTTGCATATAGCTCACGGTTCCCACTCATCTCTCCTACTTTTAGAATTGCATATACAGTCCTATATTTATAGGATGTTTAGCATTTTTTAGATTTATTATTTTATTATAATATCTTCTAATCATTTAACTTTCTAACTCCCACAAATGATATACAATACCCCACAGCTGATTTTGCTAGAACCTTCTTTAGGCTTTGTATGTTCAAGATATTTTCCTTATTTTAATTGCAAATTACTTTTCAACACCCCTCTTAATTTGCAATGGGGTCTTCATTCCGGAACGCTGACTCTTTGCGGTGCCTGCATCCGTGACGTTCTCCGCGAGTTGTTCCTTTGTTTTTGGAATCTCCAGTTTAGACTCTTGTTGATCTTGAACGGGACTTCCGATGATTTTTGCCGTGGTCGACTTTGTGTCGCAATTTTGGTAATAGGACTTCTTGCTTTGTTGTAGGTCCTCTACTTTTCTTGTGAGCTTTATAGCTTCACATGCTACATTGGTAGCTGCAAATTTTTTTGCTTCACTGCATTTTTTGGCGTTTTTGGTTATTCTGCTCGCGTCATTTTTTTTCATCTGCAGTAACTTCAGCTTGGACTGTTTTTTCCAAGTTTGGCTCTTTGTGAGCTTCTTGAGATCCTTTTACTTTATGTAAAGATCATCTTGCAATTTTATTTTTCATAGCCACCAAATTATTTTTGTAAAATAATCCCTTCACCTTATATATTTTTTAATACCCGCTATGTGCGGAACAATGGATCGACTTAACCCCTGGTGCATAAAGGACAAGGCTTTCGCATCTCCGGTCTTGTTCTCCTTATGCTCCTTCTTCTTTTTCTTTTCTTTTCTTTTTTTTTCATCAACGATGCTTCTTCCTCCGTCTTGCGCTTGTCGTCTTGGTCGACAATATCCTAGAGTTTGTGGGATTGAACTAGCGTCTTCACGTTTGGACGCTTCATAATTAATGTGCAACAAGGATTTATTTCTTTGTTGCGATTATGCGAAGGCGAGCTCGTTGGAAGGGGTTCGATTCTATTTTTTTTTCTTTTTGAAAGATATCGAGCCAGGGGTGGCTCTGATACCACATGTTGGGTGTTTAGGGATATATTAGGAAAGTATTTGGGGCTAGATATGAATTATGCATTATTGGAGGAGAGGATTTGCTATTACAATAATGCAATATCATTTATTATATTTGCATATAGCTCACGGTTCCCACTCATCTCTCCTACTTTTACAATTGCATATACAATGATTTGTTCGATGCTACTCCTGGAGTACTACTCTTTTCTTTCCCATTTACAAAAATATCCTTCTTTCTCATTTGCTAATAAGGGCACAAACTTTTATGAAATTGTAGATTTACCCCAATAGATTAAATAGTTCTATTTTTAGTATTTTATTCATGAGAATAGTCCATTACGACCAATATCAGGCCCAACATTCTTCCGTACAAACTATTAAAACATAACACTAAAGGTACCTCGTTTGACCGAACTACCGTCGGGTATTCCACCAGGTTTTACGAAGACTCCTCACCTTCAACCACTCGATCGCAACAGATGGTTCTGCAATGGCTCCTTCAACAGTAAGCAGCACAGCCCTAGTTCGTTTCCTACTCCGGGCGTAAGAGGTATACTTAAAATGGAATGTTTAAAAGCTTAACATCAACACACTCAGGCGAAAGCAAATCGATATTTATTTATGTGGAGATTTATTTATTACAACACACTCATCACCCATTTAGAGAGGAGCAACTTGTTTAGCTACACATAGTAGCTACGTCTCTCTTGTACATACACACACACAGAGATTAAAACTCTTATACAGAATAAAACTCTCAACTATTACACACTAAGCTTCTTTCTTGTTTATAAGAAAACTAAGGGAAATGCTCGATGCCCTTTGCTTCCTTCAGCTTGTGTATTTATAGGTGCAGTTCCGGATTTGAAACGCGGATTTCAGCTACATCTTGATACTTTTCTTCCACTAGCGTAGTGGCCTGGCCCTCTTGTCATTTTAGTGGAATCTTTTCCACCTCAACTTGTTGTCTTTTCATTCCCACTATGATAGTGGTCTGCCCCTCCACTTATCATCATGTCGTTGTAGTGGAGATGGTCCTGATTTGATCACATGGCTACTTTAGCTTTGCCAGCTGCAGTAGTCCACTTTCCGGTCCCACGCGGCATCTTTCCTTGTCTCGAATGGCCCTCTTTGTCGTTTTCCCCCTTTGTCCCATTTCATTGGGAAACTTTTTCCAAAGAGGGGCTCTTTCTGATCTTTTCCACTTTGGACAGATCCTTTCCTTCCATTGGCCGACATGTGCCATGTTGTAGAATTTTCGGCTAGTTTCTGCTCTCGACGATATTTCATTCTTCCACAATGTTCTTCGCTTGTTTTCGAACATCGATTCAGCAAACCTTGTGGTGGTGTTGGTCATGCTGTTAAGCATGAACGTTCCATTTTCCTTATTCTGGAAAATCTTAAATGCGTACTTGACTTTGTCCATCTCTGTGAGACAGACCCAGAGTCCCCAAGCTCTCCTAGTTGAGACGTCATTTTCTGAGATTGGGGCGACTAACATTTGTCCTTCCGGTGGAGGCTTAATGTAGTCCATTGCTTTCCAATTTGGTCAAGAATGGTGGAACAAGAATGAACTCAAGGCAACCCTAAGAGTTCAAAAAGGAAAAGAAAATGAGTTTGTCAGATACAGGTCTATCTTGATGAACCAAGAAGATCGGGAGGATATGCAGAAGATTCTTAAGGAACATCTGAACCTTAAGCTCATCTCACCAGGAGTTTCTCTATACAGCAGTCCGAGATTCCTAGTCAGGAACCATGGAGAGACCAAAAGAGGGAACCCAAGATTAGTGATCAACTACCAAGAGATTAATAAAATCTTGGATTTTGACGGATATTATATCCCTAATCGAGAGCACCTGATCAACTGCATTCAAAACGCAAGAGTCTTCTCTAAGTTTGACTGCAAGTCAGGGTTCTATCAAATCAAGATGGAGGAAGAAAGCAAGAAGTTCACAGTTTTTTCCACACCACAAGGACACTACATCTGGAATGTCATGCCAATGGGATTGGCTAATGCGCCCCAGATATATTAAAGGAAGATGGATAATCTCTTTAAAGATTATTTCAAATTCATGTTCGTCTACGTCGATGATATTCTTATCGCTTCGAAGAACGTCAAAGAACACATCAAACATTTGGAAATCTTCTCAGATGTTTGCCACAAAGAAGGATTAGTGCTATCAGAAAAGAAGGCGGTAATTCTTACAAGAAAGATCGAATTCCTTGGAATAGAGATCGACGAATCAGGTATCATTCTCCAAAAACATTTGGTGGAAAAGGTACGTGATTTTCCTGATAACCTCAAGACGGTTAAACAGCTCCAAAATTTTATGGGGTTAGTTAATTTTGCTGGAATGTTTATTAACAATCTGGCAAGTTACAGGAAAATATTTTGTCCATTACTTAAGAAGGACGCAGAGTTCAGATGGACGGATGAACACAAGGAGACAGTACAGAAGCTTAAAGCTATCTGTCAAGATCTCCCCAAGCTTGCAATCCCCAATGATGAAGATGATCTGGTACTTTATACGGATGCAAGCGATCATTGGTGGGCGGCGGTTCTTACCAAAGTCGAACCAAAAGGAGAAGTGCCGTACAGATACTGTAGCGGTCTCTTTTCAAAAGATGAGGCGGCAAGATGGCACATCAACGAGAAAGAATTCTTTGCAGTTCGGAAGGCCTTCAAAAAATGGCCCTTATTCTTACTTGCTAAAAAATTCACACTTAAAATTGATAATACTAGTGTCAAGGCTTTCTTGAAAAATAAGATAGAAAGCAAACCCGAAAAAGCTAGGTTATTAAGATGGCAAGCTGAATGTCAATATTATAATTTTGATGTTCAAGTTATCAAATCTCATGAGAATGTTCTTGCAGATTTCTTAACAAGTGATGGAGGCACATGAGGCCGATACCATCCTTACGAGATGGAGACACCACAGGGATAACCTGGACGAGCTCCGCAAGGCGATCGAGGGTCTGGCAATCAATGCTCAGGCTTCCGGTCATGTACAGGAAAGGGACCTTTCTAAGGTTCAAAACTCAATGAAGGCAACTTT
Organism: Linaria vulgaris; assembly: GCA_948329865.1. Lineage (NCBI taxonomy): Eukaryota > Viridiplantae > Streptophyta > Magnoliopsida > Lamiales > Plantaginaceae > Linaria > Linaria vulgaris. Next base: position 86,216,613 of record OX415253.1, read on the forward strand.
ATTGGGTAGTACAAGTTTATGGGATAGCCTCACGGTACCCCTTTTTCGAGATGCTTCCCTTTCAAAACTGGAAATGGAAATACAAGCGAATACCTACGAGTTTGATATTTCAAGTAATACTGAACCAGCAGGTGATCCTTTCGAGGAAGACACCCAAGGACAAGCTGATTCGAGGGTAGAAATACCTAAAGAATCTACAAGCTAGAAGCAAGCGGATTCAAAGGTAGAAATACCTAAAGAATCGACAAGCTAGAAGCAAGCTGATCCAAAGGTAGAAATACCTAGGGAATCAAAAAACACCTCTAAAACTAAAGAGGACGAGGTTAATCTTAGGCCCCAAACGGGATCATCTAAGATAAACAAAAACGAGAAAACCCCATCTTTGATTGAATATCAGAGAACGTGGGAAAGATTGAACACGAGGATGGGACTAGTCCCTGGAAAGACGATTGCAGACTGGTCGGGAAAATATCCAAGGATTTGGATACTACCTAGATCAAAACCCGAGCAAGTACGAGAATTGTTTGATTTTGGCTGTATAGCCTCAATCTTTATCGAATCACCAAGCTTTCCGGAAATTGCCAAATTACCGGAATGGATTCAAGGAAAAGTGTATGAGACATGGCAAAACAATCCTACACTTGAAAGAGGCGATGTTCTGGAAATGAAGTTCATTTCCACAGCCTCAGAAATCGCAGGCAAGGGGTCTTTACCGAGTTTTCACTTTATCAAACTCCAAAGACCAAATTGGAAAGCAATGGACTACATCAAGCCTCCACCGGAAGGACAAATGTTAGTCGCCCCAATCTCAGAAAATGACGTCTCAACTAGGAGAGCTTGGGGACTCTGGGTCTGTCTCACAGAGATGGACAAAGTCAAGTACGCATTTAAGATTTTCCAGAATAAGGAAAATGGAACGTTCATGCTTAACATCATGACCAACACCACCACAAGGTTTGCTGAATCAATGTTCGAAAACAAGCGAAGAACATTGTGGAAGAATGAAATACCGTCGACAGCAGAAACTAGCCGAAAATTCTGCAACATGGCACATGTCGGCCAATGGAAGGAAAGGATCTGTCCAAAGTGTCAAGATCAGAAATAGCCCCTCTTTGGAAAAAGTTTCCCAATGAAATGGGACAAAGGGGGAAAACGACAAAGAGGGCCATTCGAGACAAGGAAAGATGTCGCGTGGGACCGGAGAGTGGACTACTGCAGCTGGCAAAGCTAAAGTAGCCATGTGATCAAATCAGGACCATCTCCACTACAACGACATGATGATAAGTGGAGGGGCAGACCACTATCATAGTGGGAAGGAAAAGACAACAAGCTGAGGTGGAAAAGATTCCACTAAAATGACAAGAGGGCCAGGCCACTACGCTAGTGGAAGAAAAGTATCAAGATGTAGCTGAAATCCGCGTTTCAAATCCGGAACTGCACCTATAAATACACAAGCTGAAGGAAGCAAAGGGCATCGAACATTTCCCTTAGTTTTCTTATAAACAAGAAAGAAGCTTAGTGTGTAATAGTTGAGAGTTTTATTCTGTATAAGAGTTTTAATCTCTGTGTGTGTGTATGTACAAGAGAGACGTAGCTACTATGTGTAGCTAAACAAGTTGCTCCTCTCTAAATGGGTGATGAGTGTGTTGTAATAAATAAATCTCCACATAAATAAATATCGATTTGCTTTCGCCTGAGTGTGTTGATGTTAAGCTTTTAAACATTCCATTTTAAGTATACCTCTTACGCCCGGAGTAGGAAACGAACCAGGGCTGTGCTGTTTACTGTTGAAGGAGCCATTGTAGAACCATCGGTTGCGATCGACTGGTTGAAGGCGAGGAGTCTTCGTAAAACCTGGTGGAATACCCGACGGTAGGTCGGTCAAACGAGGTACCTTTTGTGTTATGTTTTAATAGTTTGTACGGAAGCATGCTGGGCCTGATATTGGTCGTAATGGACTATTCCCATGAATAGAATACTAAAAATAGAACTATTTAATCTATTGGGGTAAATTTGCAATTTCATAAAAGTTGGTGCCCTTATTAGCAAATGAGAAAGAAGGATATTTTGGTAAATAGGAAAGAAAGGAGTAATACTCCAGGAGTAGAATCGAACAAATCCCCACAAATGATATACAATACCCCACGGCTGATTTTGCTAGAACCTTCTTTTGGCTTTGTATGTTCAAGATATTTTCCTTATTTTAATTGCAAATTACTTTTCAACACTTTAAGCTAATCTCTTTTTATTTATTTTAGATTTGTTTCATATATGTTTGAAGTTCATAGTTAAATCATTAAGACCTGATATATATATATATATATATATATATATATATATATATATATATATATATATATATATATATATATGTAAGGCTGAAGTGCTAAAAATACCTTTTATCTTTTGATCACTTGAGTTTTTGCCCTTTATCTTTTTTTCTTGGTTAAAATGCCCTTTATCTTTTTTCACTCACCTAAAATGCCCTTTATCTTTTAAAATGCCATTTTGCTTTTACAATACAAGTTTGCACTGTCAACTAGATAAAACCTTGTCGACGTGGCAAAAAATGTGGGGACACGAAGATATTAAAAAAAAATGAAATTAAAAAAAATTAAATTTCAAAATTAACATAAATATATCAAATATCAAATATATATATAAAAAATAGAAAAATCATATATATTATTTATAATTACTAAAATAAAAAAATGAATTTCAAAATTAACACCGCTGCAACTCGCCCCACCACCCCACCCCCGACAACCCCCCCCCCCCACCCACCACCCCACCACCCCCGACAACCCCCGCCCCCACCCCACCACCCCCGACAAACCCCCCTCCCACCCCCCGCTGCAACTCGCGGTTGCCGCCACCACTGCAATGGCAGCGGTGGGGTTGGGGGGGGGGGGGGGGGTTGCAGGCTGGGGTGGGTTTCTATTTTATTTTTAGTTTTTTTTTTTATTTCAGTAATAAAATTTATTTTTCCTTTTTTTATATATATTTATATATATTTGATATATTTTAATATATATTTGTCCATATAAAAATATAAATGGATATGTTATTTTTGAAATTCATTTTTTTTTTAAATTTCAAATTATTTTTTAAATGTCTACGTGTCAACACCAATTTTGCCACGTCGACCAGGAATTATCCCGTTGGCAGTGCAAAATTGCATTGCAAAAGCAAAAGGGTATTTTAAAAGATAAAGGGCATTTTAGGTGAGTGAAAAAGATAAAGGACAATTTAAGAAAGATAAAGTGCATTTTAACCAAGAAAAAAAGATAAAGGGCAAAAACTCAAGTGAACAAAAGATAAAAGGCATTTTTAACACTTCTGCCTCTTTGTAATAAGCTCACTTAGGAATTCAAGCTCTTGAAATTTGGGATTTGAGATTCTTTTTGACATTTTATTTTTGAAGAAAGTGCAGTTGCTTCTTTGTAGCCACCACTAGCATGTAATAAAATTTGAGGTGATATTCATGTACTATAGTCAATATCTTACTTATTGGACTGGGTGTCGTGACAACATTTTAGCCACAAAGTCTATGAAGTTGGTTTAAGTTATGAGTATTTTACTATTTTTAGATTGTTATTGTCCGTGGTGTGGTTCAGGACTTCAGGGTGTTCTGTATTGCGGGTCCAAAACCAAAACATACTTGTCAATTTATTGCCCATAAATTTTAGCGACCAGGATTTTATTGGACTATCAAATGAACCGCTTAATATTTGATGCGGAATTTAATCTCAAAATCCTTTTTCTGTTCTCTTCGACTTTTCTGATACAAGTTTGGTCACGTTAGGAAAATGTCTTCTTAATTAGTTTATAATTCGTGGACATCGTATTTATATATTTCATTTTTTTGTCACATACAGATGATAACTTGGATGAGATTATATCATATGCACCCGGAATGGAAGGTATACTAAGGCGACGCGATCTTCCGAGCTTTTGTCGAACAAAAGACATTAAAAACGATCCCATAATATGCCTAGTCCTAAAGGAGGACAAACACCTTCCTCTAGCACAAGGCCTTATTTTCAACACATTTCAAGAACTCGAGGCCCCAATATTGTCGCAAATGCTAACAATCTGCCCCAATATCTACGCCCTCGGCCCTCTTCACTCTCACTTAAAGACCAGGCTCGCGGCGGAAGAAACAAATCCCACTTCATATAGCATATGGAAAGAAGACAAAAGTTGCATTGCGTGGTTAGATTCACAGCCACTGAAATCGGTTATATATGTAAGCATTGGAAGTCTAGCGCTCATGACGAAGGAACAATTATTGGAATTTTGGTACGGTTTAGTGAATAGTGGGTCAAGATTCTTGTGGGCCAGAAGACCCGGTTCGATCATTGGACAAGAGATGGACTTTGATGAGATTTCTTTGGATTTATCTCAAGGGACAAAAGAGAGAGGGTATATAGTGAATTGGGCTCCACAAGAGGAGATTTTGCGTCATGATGCGATTGGTGGATTTTTAACTCATAGTGGGTGGAATTCTACTTTGGAGAGTATAGTTGAGGGGAAACCAATGATTTGTTGGCCATATTTTGTTGATCAACAAGTGAATAGTAGGTATGTTGAGGAAGTGTGGAAAGTTGGGTTGGACATGAAAGATTGTTGTGATAGAGTGATAATCGAGAAAATGATTAGGGAAGTTATGGAATTGAGGAAGGATGAGTTTTCGGCAAGGGCAGGAAAAATATCTAAATTGGCTGAGGCTAGTGTGAGCAAAGGGGGGTCTTCTTCTATGGATTTGGAACGTTTGGTAGAGGATATCAAGTTTATGAAGTTACCCACCATACAAAATTAGTGTTCTTTTTCTTTTTTGATGAATACTGCAAAATCAGCTATATTGTTGGTTTTCAATGTATTGTGCATGTGCACTCTTGATTTTTGCTTCTGTTGTATTATGAAATGATGACTAAATAGCAGCACAATTCTTTGTGATATATGGAACCATTTGTTAATTTGCATTGGTTGTTAATATTGACTTGGTACATCTTGACTTTGATGGAAGAAATAATCTAACTTTATGTGTTAACATGTAAAAATATTTGTACTAAAAATATACTTACAATGGTTCGATTACCGATACTATTTCATTCGTATTTATCGTGAATTATTACACTATCTATACTCGTAAACTAAGACGTTTTATACGATTTATATTAACAAGTGACGTCGTATTATTACATGGTTCAATTACTAATTAAATTATGTTGCTACACGATTTATACTCGTATGAGCAACGTGTTTCACGACTCGATTCGTAACTAAATATATTACTATGCGTACAATTTTGTATTCATTCCGGTAACATGATTCATAATTAAATGGATCACCCTTACCACCATTGAGATGTAGCATAACACATGTTACTCTCATGTGCTAACTAAGTGTAATTTTAACAAGTGTCAAACATGCAGAAAACCGCACAAATTATCATCTCAAAGAAGGAGGGGAGAACAAAAAAATGAGAGAAAAATGGATTTCTCTCTTGGCTTCACCATCACCGCTTCACTAACCTCAATACAAAACCATATTACGAGAACAAAGGAGGGGCCCAATTACGGGAATAACAAAAAAACTTTCCTCGGGCCGATCGACAACACTTCAAAAAGGATAAGTAACAAATACAACTTGCAATTGAAATACGATTCGATCGAATATATCGGAACTACGGATGGCTTGATTCCCAATCGAGGGATATGTAAGCATCTCGAAATCTATCCGAGTCCAGCCGCAAATCTATTAAAAATCACCGCTCTCCTCGGGTCGGGATCGGCGTTCCGAGCAATCCGACACGCTCTTCGTCGAAGCTAGCAGGCAGCAGGACGGTCAAAGCTAGCAGGCACGACGTGCGTCAAAGATAGCAGGCAGGACGAAAATAGTGTTAACATTATGAAAAGAGAAATGTTATCTTATAAAAAAGATAAAATAATATATATTATACAGTTCTCCATTAAAAAAAAAAACACAACGGTTTCAGTTCACTCTAAATAGTGTAATATTTGACCCTCAAGAAGTATTTTATCTGCAATATGTAAAAAGATATATAAACCTTTTTCCAAAGGGTAAAATAATTTGATTTGTAAGTATCATTATATGTATAAAACTGAAAGTAAAACATATAGATAAATTGTCTAGTTCCTGTTAAAGCGTATATATATATAGCACTCATTTTTCATTGAGTACAAATATTTATATAATATATGCTCCGATGTGTTTACTTTGTACTGGTTGTTAAGATTGACTTGCGACTTCGATTCTAACGATCGAGAGAAATATAATTATAATTTAACGAAAAGATAAAAATTTAAAATTTTCACTTATTTATTCATGTTATTAATTCTTATTAGGAAACGAAGAATAGTTCACTTCCCACTGGATAGCGTAAAATTTTGATGCCGAAGAAGTATTGTATCTGCTTATCTGTTAAAAGAAAAAGAAAAAACTCGTTCAATCAGTAATTTATATTTCTTTTTTTGTTAAATTCAACAGTCAACAGTCAAAAGTCAAAAGCTTGTATTATATTCTTTAAAATGTGCATGTTAAGCAACTATTTGATATATGTCAGATCATTGGCAAAAATATATATATATATATATATATATATATATATATATCAGATCATCGCACTTCTTGATCACCGAGTAGTACTGTTTATCAACAAAAAAAAAAACCTCAGTGAGTGTAACTAGCTTTATTTCAGGGAATGGCAAAATAACTTTTTAGACAATGACCAACAAAGTTCTAGAGAAATAGTATGTAAAAACTAATTATAAAATTATAAAAAAGAAGAATAATATTCATATCCCTTTCTAGCTAATATAATTCTCTAATAACCAATACTAAAGTTTGAAGTAATTTATTTCATCTGATCTTTCTACAATTCAGCTTTGGAAAGTTTGAAAGATTGATATGTGTAAATTCCTTGGACGTAGTCAAACACTTATTAAGAGTACTAGCCATGAATGGATGCAACACTTCCACTTGGAGTACAATGTTTGAGAGAATGATTTGAACAAATTAAATTACTTATCAGTATTACATATATAAAATTCTATCTGGTGGTAGTAAAATAGTAACTAGTCAGTGTTACAACGTTCAATTAGAGTAGGTTACTCATTCTAATTTACTTAATTTTGATTCTGATCTCAAATTTATATTAGACAAGTCAGATTAAGAAAAAATGAACTGCATTTACAATAATCTATAAAGAATCAAATATTGTATTACAGTATGAACACCTATAAAAAGGTGTCCCTGGTTGCCACAACATTTCATCAACTTAAAAACAAATAAAAACCTAAGTCAGTTGAAAAAGAGTTTTCAAAAAGCAAAAAATGAAGGCTTCTTTCGTGATCTCCATGTTGTGCGCCATTCTGTTGCTATCAGCTTTCACTCCATCTCTAGGTAATAATTATATTCTTACTTTACAAACAAATAATCTCTTTTTCTTTTTAAGTTAAAAGTGTTAGGTATTTGACCCGACAAATACGCACCTCCAAAATTTACCCGTCGTGGATATACGAAGCAAACACGAATAAAATATGACGATCGTAACAACACAAAGATTTAACGTGAAAATTCCAAAACCGGAGAAAAACCAAGGGGTACCGAACGAAAATATTAGGGATAATAAAGATTTGGTATTATCTACCAAAATTAAATAGTACTCATTTCCATCTTAGAAGATACTTATATCCTTGTATAGTTATTTCCTACTTGTTCATCAAGTTTCCTACTTGTTCATCAAGTCACCTAGTTGTATAAATACTCATGTAATCTAGCATTGTAATTCATTCACAATATATAAAAGAATATATTTCCTACATGGTATCATATAGCCTCTAATAATCTAACGATTAAAACCCTACCGATCTGCCGCCTAAACCTAGCCAATGTCGGCCGTCAACTCGTCCGCCTCCCACCACTCCGATGACGACGGCGACACCGCCTCGTCCAACCACCATACCGCCGCCACCGCTCATAAATCCGCCACCACCACTCAATAAATCATGCCTCCCGCCCCTCTCACCATCGTCCCAATTTCCTCTCATTATCACCTCACCCTTCGTCTCAATCTGACAAACTATATTTCTTGGCGACTTCAAGTCGCCTCAACCCTAAGCGGTTTAAATCTCCTGGGTTACCTTCAAGGGACTTACAAACGTCCTACTTGCTCCGATATTTTCGGTCACACGCTATGGTTTCAACAAGACCAACTTATTCTTTCTGCCCTTATAGGTGCCATGGAACCCGAAATCATGCCTCTCGTTCATTGTGCCAAAACCTCATCCGAGGCGTGGGTTCTTTTGATGGGCGCGTTCGCCCGTTCTGACCGTACTCGCATCATGGCCCATAAGGATGCACTCAACACCACGAGACTTGGCAACCGTTCTGTTACGGAGTACCTCACTGACATCAAGTCCAAGATTGATGAGCTTGCGATGCTTGACCACCCTCTTCACCCTGACGACATTACCATCTATGTTCTCAATGGTCTCGGTCAAAATTACCGTGACATCGCCACCTCCATCCGTCTCCGTGAACAGCCCTTGACGTTTGCTGAACTCCACAACGCCCTCGTCACCCACGAGTCCTATATCAAGCGCTTTGAAGCCGACACCGCTGCCTTTGTTGCTACGGCCAACAACGTCACCGCTGGACCCTCTCGCGGTCCTTTTTTCACGCGCGGCTCATCATCCAGGGGGCGTGCTCCATTCCGTGGTGGGTGCGGTCAAATTCGTGGTCGAGGTAGATCCCCTTCTGGTTTTGTTTCTAGCGGTTTTACTAACCCCTCTCAAAGCAATGACGAACAGGTTATTTGTCAATTTTGTGGGAAACCTAATCATGTAGCTTTCCGTTGCTACAAATTACAAAAGTTGTTGAACCCCACTGCCAACTCGGCCGTCACACCACCGACAACGGGTTACCGTCCTCCTTCTCAGTTTTGGATGGTTGACTCAGGCGCCTCTCATCATGTCACAGGGGACCTCAACAACCCTGCATATCACTCTGAGTATGATGGTACTGATGAAGTTCAGTTAACTGATGGTAATGGTATGCCTATTACGCACACTGGCTCTTCTATTATTTCGTTTCCTGCACGAAATTTCTCTTTGAATAATGTGTTGTGCGTACCGTCATCTCATCATAATCTCTTATCCGTTCATTGTTTCACGCAAGATAATAATGTCTCCTTGGAATTTTTTCCGGATTATTTCTCTGTTAAGGATCAGGGTTCGGGGGAAACACTAGCGACGGGACCTTGCACTAATGGCACCTACCATATCCGTCCACCGCTGCACTATCTCAAGCATCCGGAAAAGTTCGTGAATCTTGGTGTTCGGACGTGTGCATCCACTTGGCACTCACGTCTTGGACATCCGGCCTCAAAGACGAGTTCCTTTTTTATTTCTAGTTTTTCTTTACCGGTTTTGAATAAGTCCTCTATGAAGGACACGTTTTGTGACTCTTGTTTAGCGAGTAAATCGCACCGTTTGCCATTTATGGATACTTCTTTTGTTGCTACTCATCCCGTGCATTATGTGTTTGCTGACGTTTGGGGTCCTACTGATACTTCTGTGGATGGTTTTCATTTCTACTTGGTTATTGTTGATCTATTTAGTCGCTACTGTTGGTTTTTCCCTATGACTGCTAAATCTCAAGTTCAAGATATTTTTCTCCAATTTAAATCTCTTGTGGAAAAACAGTTTCGACATAATATAATCAACTTCTACAGTGATAATGGTGGTGAATTTGTTGCCTTAAAACAATTTCTTGTGCAATCCGGTATTAGTTGGCTCACGTCCGCCCCGCACACACCACAACAGAACGGCATGGCCGAACGTCGCCACCGTCATATCACTGAGACGGGTCGTGCTCTTCTTCACCGTGCCAAATTACCAAGTACTTATTGGAGTTATGCTTTTCAAGCCGCCGTGTATCTTATTAATAGAATGCCATCCTCTGCACTTAAGTCCTCAACACCTTTTTACAAGTTATTCAACCATCATCCTAATTATCTCAAGCTCCGGGTCTTCGGTTGTTCGTGCTATCCTTGGCTCCGTCCTTACGTCGACAGCAAGCTCTCCTTTCCGTCTCGACCTTGCATCTTCTTGGGATACTCCACGTCGCAGAGTGCTTATAAGTGCCTTGACCCTATCACAAATCGGTTATATCTTTCTCGTCAAGTTCGTTTTTGCGAGACAGTGTTTCCTTACTCTACTTGGCAGCCTATCGTGCCCGGTCCGGCTCCGCCCACTCCACGGGCCCCATCGCTCACGGTCCTTTCTCTTGGCTTTGTTCCATCACATGCGGCCCATCCAGTACCCATCTCATCCGCCCGTGATCCATCCATGGCCCATTCCTCACCTCGGCCTGCAACCCCTTCGCCTAGCCCAACCCGCAGCCCCGCGGCCCCATCGCCTGGCCCAACCTGCGGCCCCGCGGCCTCGTCGCCTGGCCCAACCCGCGGCCCCGCGGCTCCAGCGCCCAGCCCAACTCCGGGCTCCACTCCGACTCCGGATCCGGCCCATGACCGCAGCCATCCACCCACGGCCCAATCCGAGGACACCCCCTCCTCTCCTCCTCGGCCCGCTCACCGCATGGTGACGAGGTCCAAGAACAATATTTTCCGACCTAAGGCCCTCACCGCTTGCACCAACGACCCACTTCCTGATCCAGTGGAACATACTTGTGTCTCTCAAGCGGTCAAGGATCCTCTCTGGCGTTCGACTATGTCTGACAAAATCACTTCTCTTGTCTCTCATGGTACTTGGGAACTTGTTCCTCGTTCCCCTGCCACGAATATTATTGGGTGCAAATGGGTCTTTCGTCTCAAACATAATCCTGATGGGTCCATCGCACAGTACAAGGCACGTCTCGTCGCTAAGGGCTTTCACCAGCGCCCTGGCATTGACTATATGGAGACTTTCTCGCCCGTTGTCAAACCAGTCACTATTCGTGCTATTCTCACGATTGCTGTCTCCAACTCTTGGGGTATTCACCAACTGGATGTCAGTAATGCCTTTCTTCATGGCACCCTCAGTGAAGAGGTCTATATGCAGCAACCCCCGGGGTTTGTAGACTTGGCCTTGCCCTCTCATGTCTGTCGCCTTCGCAAGTCTATCTATGGCTTGAAACAGGCCCCTCGCGCGTGGTTCCGGGCTCTTTGCACGTCTCTCCTGTCTCTTGGGTTCACTCAATCCAAGTCCAACCACTCACTCTTTATCTTTCGACATGGCAAGACTGTTCTCTTTCTCCTGGTTTATGTCGATGACATTATTTTTACGGGCAATGATTCTGCTCTTATCACCTCCATTATTGCCAAGCTCGGGTCGACGTTTCGGCTTAAGGACCTTGGCGCCATCTCTTTTTTGGTATTGAAGCCATCCCGTGTGCCGAGGGTCTCTTCCTCTCTCAACAAAAATACGTTCGGGACCTTCTTTCACGCCACAAGATGGATGGTGCTAAGTCCGTGACTACTCCTATGTCACCCTCCTCCGTCACTCCATCCGAAGACAGTGCCTTTGACAAAGGTCTCTACCGTCAGGCAATAGGGGAACTTCAGTATCTTGCCTTCACTCGCCCTGATATCGCCTTTGCTGTCAACCGTTTGGCTCAGTCCGTCTCTTCTCCTCGTGAACATCACTGGACTGCCGTCAAACGGGTTCTTCGCTATCTTAAGGGCATGGTTTCACATGGCCTTCTCATTTGCCGTCGGCCCGCTAACACACTTAATGCCTACACTGATGCTGATTGGGCTGGTGATCCTTCTGATAGGACTTCCACGTCTTCCTTTCTTATATTTCTTGGTGATACTCCGATTTCTTGGTCTTCTCGCAAGCAACGCGCCGTTGCGCGCTCCTCAACTGAGGCTGAGTATCGAGCCCTCGCCACAACTACATCCGAGGTTCAGTGGATTCAGCATTTATTGGCCGAACTTCGGGTCCCTCTTCGTAGGCCCCCGACCCTTTATTGTGATAACATGGGGGCCACGCATCTCTCCCTAAATTCCGTTCTTCACTCTTGTATGAAGCACATCGCGGTCGACATTCACTATGTTCGGGATATTGTGGCAAAGGGTCTCGTCTCTATCTCGCACATCAGCACTAAGGATCAGCTCGCTGACTTTCTTACTAAGGCACTACCTCGTGCTCGCTTCTTACTTCTTCGTTCCAAAAGCGCCTTGGCCGATGGCTCGACACTTTTGAGGGGGCGTATTAGGGATAATAAAGATTTGGTATTATCTACCAAAATTAAATAGGACTCCTTTTCATCTTAGAAGACACTTATATCCTTGTATAGTTATTTCCTACTTGTTCATCAAGTTTCCTACTTGTTCATCAAGTCACCTAGTTGTATAAATACCCATGTAATCTAGCATTGTAATTCATTCACAATATATAAAAGAATATATTTCCTACAGAAAATACACTATGCAGAAAATTGTTACAACTACACAATTACTCGCTCAACTCAACTGATCCCCACAAAACCTTTATACTGCAACACTTCTTGAATAAACCTCACACAAATATATATAATATTACAAGAGGAAAGAAGAAAATTATATGCTAAAGCACTCAGAATTATGTGATGCTTTCCAATTGAAATGCCAATGCTTATTTATAGGCAATTCTTCACCCAAGAAACCGTGGGTTTCTCATAAAACCCTTGACTCGATTATATCTTGGCCAATCATGCATCTGCCTACAATAATTCAATTCTCCACATGGGAATTTGGTGTCAACAATCTCCACTTTAAAGATTTGATCAGTGACCAATCAGATCTTCAAAATCATCTTGATTAATATTTGAAATTGAAATATATGTTTTAGGATTAGAGACCTGTAAATATAAGAAAAGACTAACTGTTAAGTTCAGGGGCTCAAATGCAAAACTTTCAAAATATTTAGTGTCAAAAATAGAAATTTTAAAAGTTCCAGGACTAAAGTATAAATTTATTTTCTTTCTAATTTTTGGGACGTTACAATCCCCACTCTCCTTAAAGGAATCTGGTCCTCTGATTCTTACATGAATTGTTTTGAATATAAAGTATTACGATATCACCTCTTTTTTTTTTATCGGATTTCTTTTAATTAGTGATCCGTGCTGATAAACCTGCAGCATAAAACTTTCTGGTCTTTCTAATTTTTGTAAACTCAAATTATTAGAACCTATGAAAACCCAATAAACTTATTCCATATATATTTCCGTCTTCTCAAACTTATTGTAAATTTCGCTTAAGATTTTAATTCATTCCCTATGTCTCAAATTTACCTTTCACCTTCAAATTGTCAGTCTGGTATCCACTACTTAAATTTAACAAACTTATATCCATTAACTAGATCATATAATCAATCTATATTCCAAAGTGAATATCTCTTTGTAATTGATACTTAAATGTCTATCCTTCTTTTTTTTTTCTTTTCAAACAAGACTAACGTATCCCAAAAAGAAGTATTTCAAACCGCCATTTCAATTAATTTTTATCCTAAAGAACTAACACTTAACACCACAGGAAGTCGTAAACCCATTTTCTCGGAAGAAGAAAATTAAACTCTTATGATTCTTGTCTAATAATAACCGAGAGTTTAGTAGTTTTTTATTTTATTTTGATTAGCTTAATATAATTAGGGAAAAATGCAGGAACCTATCCAACGTTTGTCCGCTTTTGCACTTGCCTATCTAACGTTTCATTTTTTACACTTTGCTATCCAACGATTCATTCTGGTAACACTTTACGTTCCAACCTTTGTTTCCGGCCTATTCCAGCCCAAAAACGTCACTTTTTGACGAAATGACGCATCGCTGACGTCATTAAGAGGGGGTATTATCGGTACTTTACTAGTTTCAACGGCTAACTCATTCAAAAACATTTTAAAACCAACTTTAACCAAATTTCGACCCCAAATCGATTTTTCCGACGAACCCTAAAAATTCCAAACCGAAAATTACCAACAAATTAACCAAATTAATGCCACAATCATATTCGAGTAATGTCAGAGACTACTGTTACGGAGGATTTTCATTGCAAGTGCGGGTTTCCAGTGGTTACCCACCTCTCATTAACCGATAAAAATCTGGGTCGTCGATTTACGAAATGTTACAAGGGATCCAAAGGATGTGGGTTGTGGTTATGGGTTGATGAACCACTTTGTCATCGTGCAAGAGAGGTTATACCGATGTTGAGGAGAAGAATCGAAAAGGCCAAAGCCAAACTGAAGGAATTCGAAAATGGAAACATTGAACCTAACATGCAGCAGAAGAACACTGAGTTGGAGTTGGAGAATAAGAAACTGATGAAGAAGATGAAGAAGCTTGAACAGCGTGCTAATATTTTAGAGTCCAAAAATAGGAAATTATTGATAGTCATTGGTTGTTTCCTATTTTATGTATTGTACTATAACTTGTTTAAGTAGCCATATGTTATCTGATTTCGAGATTATAGTGTGTGTTGACGTTATTAATTAGGCATTTGTTATCTGATTTCGAGATTTGTAATGTTATGCATCTGTTTACTAAAAACTCAATTAAACTGGAACATAAAAAATAACATAAATTGTTAACAAAATCCCAAAAAAAAAACAAAATAAACCCTTGACAAAAAAGGGTAGTGTGTGTGTGGGGGGGGGGGGGGGGGGGGGGTCAACAGTGATTACACAATAAACTATACGAGAATCATGTCATATTCTACTTCGAATCTGGTCACGATCCTAATGGGGGGATGGGAAGCTTCTTGATGCGGAAGCAGTAGTCCATTATGGTGTAGTTCACCAACCTCTCTGCTGCAAATCTCTTTTCCATATTCGAAGGCTTTATAAGGGGTGCAACAAATATTAAAAAACTTGAAATATCATAATATACGAAGTTGAGGAGAAGATCATACATTTTTAAGAGACGTTCATAGACAGAGTTTGTCTTCACAGCCCCTGTCCTCCGGTTGTAGGTGACCCCTGGTTTCCCATAGAACACAGTGAAGAGTTCAAACCGCGTCTGCATTATCCGCAGACGGTCCAAAATCTCCACCGGTTTAACTACAACTCCCCTCCTCCCCGTGAAAACATCAGCAAGTTCCTCGTAAACCAGCTGCATCATAGCCTCGGTATATTTAATTTCAAACTGGACGCGACGACTAAGTTCATCCATAACAACCAATTCTTCGATGACGGAAAAGTCATTAAAGTTGAGGAATATTTTAGGGAGGTATTCGGTTACCTCGTTGAAGGAGTTCTTTAGGGTAGACTGATAAAAGTTTTCCATGGAGTTTTTTTGTGAAAGAAGAGAGATGTGAAGAGTTTTATTTTGAGGGTTTGATTTCATGTGTCTTTTGGAGTTGATGATTGTTATTTAAATACAAGGGTAATCGTCTGATGAATTAATGCATCTCACCGGTTCAGTATTGATCCGACGGTTACGATTTTGGAGATGTCTAATCAGGTTTTAAGTTTATGATCTTCTCGAGACAATTGGTAGTTGAGAAACCACATAAATACCAATTACGAAAATTGAGGCTTTTCAAAGTTGGCTGTCATATATATACAGTTGTTGCTTTACGTGGGGGGGGGGTCAACAGTGATTACACAATAAACTATACGAGAATCATGTCAT
This sequence comes from Linaria vulgaris, assembly GCA_948329865.1. NCBI lineage: Eukaryota > Viridiplantae > Streptophyta > Magnoliopsida > Lamiales > Plantaginaceae > Linaria > Linaria vulgaris. Next base: position 86,232,246 of record OX415253.1, read on the forward strand.
ATTCTACTTCGAATCTGGTCACGATCCTAATGGGGGGATGGGAAGCTTCTTGATGCGGAAGCAGTAGTCCATTATGGTGTAGTTCACCAACCTCTCTGCTGCAAATCTCTTTTCCATATTCGAAGGCTTTATAAGGGGTGCAACAAATATTAAAAAACTTGAAATATCATAATATACGAAGTTGAGGAGAAGATCATACATTTTTAAGAGACGTTCATAGACAGAGTTTGTCTTCACAGCCCCTGTCCTCCGGTTGTAGGTGACCCCTGGTTTCCCATAGAACACAGTGAAGAGTTCAAACCGCGTCTGCATTATCCGCAGACGGTCCAAAATCTCCACCGGTTTAACTACAACTCCCCTCCTCCCCGTGAAAACATCAGCAAGTTCCTCGTAAACCAGCTGCATCATAGCCTCGGTATATTTAATTTCAAACTGGACGCGACGACTAAGTTCATCCATAACAACCAATTCTTCGATGACGGAAAAGTCATTAAAGTTGAGGAATATTTTAGGGAGGTATTCGGTTACCTCGTTGAAGGAGTTCTTTAGGGTAGACTGATAAAAGTTTTCCATGGAGTTTTTTTGTGAAAGAAGAGAGATGTGAAGAGTTTTATTTTGAGGGTTTGATTTCATGTGTCTTTTGGAGTTGATGATTGTTATTTAAATACAAGGGTAATCGTCTGATGAATTAATGCATCTCACCGGTTCAGTATTGATCCGACGGTTACGATTTTGGAGATGTCTAATCAGGTTTTAAGTTTATGATCTTCTCGAGACAATTGGTAGTTGAGAAACCACATAAATACCAATTACGAAAATTGAGGCTTTTCAAAGTTGGCTGTCATATATATACAGTTGTTGCTTTACGTGATCTGCTGCGTAGATATAGGGTTTGGATAAAAAAAAAAAGAAACAAATAATTAATGGTAGATGTTAACAGGGTAAAACTCCACGTGCTTAAAACATACCATAATTCGATTACTAAGGTTTCCAGAGATATTATTATGTGATTTATACTCGTAACCACAAAATACCCGTATCACACGGCAAAGACCCCGAGTCCCCCAGAATACGAGAACACCCCCTACACCCTCCGACGTCTAAAAGCTATCGGAGAACTCATCCCGAGGGCCAAAGCACGATAAAAATGCACTAGCAAAACCTAGAACCCCTCGGAGCGCACGTCATAAAGACCTGAATGCAAGAACATTGCCCTGTCTGAACAAGAAAGCCTTGTCTAAGCACAAGGAACGATTGGAAGACAATCTACGAGAGCTTGGATACTAGAACGCTACTTCACGAAGGCTAAGCAAAGCCCTCAGAAATCAAATCAGACCCCTCGGAAACATGCCCAATTTACGGAATCCAAGACCAAGATAGAAACACCTATCGGAGTGCATATCAGAAGAAGACAACCTAACAATGGACCACTATCGGAACTATCACAACATCGGACGAGCATTTCCTCCCACTTATTCAGCGTTTCCGATAGGTACCGCCCATCGGAGAGAAGGAAACCAAAGAGCCAATTCATCAGAGCATATTGAAGCTATCAGAGAGGATAATTCATCCTGGTCAGCACCCCGTCAACAGATATACCAAACAGATAAAACCTATCTCTTCACACATGCATAGTGACACCTGTGAAAACATGCACAGTGCCACATGTTCCTAAAAGACTTCTGTAAAAGGTAGAGATGAGAGATCAGAAAAAAAGAGGGAGGGCGCGCTCCCAAGGGAACTCATGTTCTCTATAAAACTAAAAGAAAAAAGGCTTCAGAGGAGAGGGCGAACTCCTTTCTTTCTGAAGGCTTCACAAAGGTCAACTCTTTCAACAGATATAAAATCAACACAATCAATAAAACCGACATACTCCAAATAATCAATGCCCAAAAGAACAAGAACTACGAGCGGCTTGATTCCCAATTGGGGGATACGTAGGCACCTCGGAAAATATTCGAGTCCAGCCCCAAATCAATAAAAACCAATAATCCCCTCGGGTCGGGATCGGCGTTCCAACCCAAAAATAACTCGTTAAATAGGGAATAATATCCAAACCCGTTAACAAAGTGGCACCGTCTGTGGGAACCGCCGTTGAATCCTTGAGCAAGCCCGAGGAGATCGCTGCCAGAACCAAAACGGAAAGCAGGTGCTACTACCACGGGGCGATACGCTCCGAAGATAAGTTTTTATTTCTCCAAACTCGCATGATTCGATTCCAATTTTGGGTATCTCCTTGAAAATCATAAGATTTTCTGATTGCTATATTAGTATATATGCGAAGTTTGTAAAAGACGAGTAAAAGAAGGAAACAGGTGGTCAAGTGGCCTCGAAGAAGTTCTCCGTGGGCGCTTACCCGAAGAACCTTTATTCGTGACCAGAAATGTGAATAATCCTACTGGAATGATTCTTTAAAAGTACGTGATAATATTCGCTAAACTCCAAACACCTATATATACTTAGGAATCTTTCCTCGGATGACCGAATTAAGTTTGAGTTGTCCAAGCTATGTTACAACTACGATTACGTGTCGGGGGGATACCTCTATTTAGAGAAAATGTATCTCCAAAGTTTGCACTGCAAACAGGCACGTTATGCTAAGTAATTTGTTTGGCCAGTAAGAATGAACTTCATTTCTTTAAACTCAATCTTAAGTTCTACAATTAAAGGAAAGGATCCAAGTATTCATAAAGTGCTGAAAAGTTATGACGACTATTAACACGGAAAAGATAAGTTTCATTCCAATAAAAACAAAGTACAATTATGCTTAAAAAATAAAAAGAGCCTCTAAGATGGGGGGGGGGGTAGAGCACTCGTGGAAGTGGGGGTTGGACCAGTTGTGGAGGCGCGAGTCGGAGCACTTGTGGAAGGGGGATCACTAGAAGGACCAGCCTGGGCCCCGATACCGGGAGGAGTACAAGTTGTAGGCAGGGGGACCACGACAGTTAAGGGAACCCGAGGCGGGGCAGAAGAGGAAGGAGGAAGCTGAGAACTACTCTTCACAAAAAGATCATAGGCTTGTTCCAGCGTGGGCTTCTGCATCTCCACTATATTTATCAGACGCGGATCTACATTGGGAGCTATCTTCCTATGCACTTGCCCGAAGCATTGAAGGAACCCCCACATTACATGTCCGATCAAGTATCCATAATTTTTACGAACATATAGCTCCTTGACGTGGGTAATGGCATCCTCCTGAGCTTGCTTCACAGCAGCAACCATCTTCTGTTGCATCTCCTCGGAGGTGGCGCCCCCCGAAACCGAAGCTTTTGACAACTCTTTAGTAAGAGCATCCACCTGACCGAGTGCTTGATACAAACTACGCTCTGACTCCTTCTGCTTTTCCTCCCATGCCATCTTCTCCTCCTCTAGGGAGGTAACCTTTTCTTTTAATACCAGCCCCGAGGCCTCCATCTCCGATACGTAAGATTGGAGCCGCTTGGTTTCCCCCCTTAACTCTTGGTTCTGCTACGTGATCTTACCCCACGCTTCTTCATACTTCCCCATCTTCTCTCGCAGCTCCTTATTCTCTTCCTCTATCTTCTGAGACTTTTCTTCCGCTGCGTTCGCCAACCTCTGCAACTTCTTAACCTCGAGTAGTAAAAAAGGGAGCATTTTAGGCGCCTAGAAAGCAGAATAGAAGAATAAAGATCCCAACGATGGGTTCTAAAGGAATTAGATAAGTAGAAATTAAATCTTACCAGCATAGCCACACAATTCGTGCAAGCCTGGACAAATTGCCACCCTTCCGATGGCAGAGAGTTGGTAGCCGATAGGTATCGGGTGACTGTATCGAGAGCCACCTTAGCCTCTTCCGAGCTAGGCTCTCGTCCTGAGGCTGGAATACTCGAAGACAAAGGTTCCCCTAAAGGTACTCCCCCCGATATGGGCACTTGAGTGACCACGGGACTGTCCGATTGAATAGCGACAAACGAATTCGGAGCAGGATGATTCGTAAAAGAAGGAGCTGCAACCATCAGCTCATCCAGTAAGAGCATCAGATCATCGGAAGTTGAAGGAACGTAAGGATCCGAGGGAAATGATCCTCCTTCAAAACTAAATGAGTTATTACCCCCTGCGAATTAAAAATTTCCGGGTAAGTAAGTTGTTCCCTAAGGAGAAACTGAAAAAGGAAATGTTTAATCTTGAGAGGCTTACCCAAATCTGGAGCATCCTCCTGAGGTACTCCTTCGTTTTCAGCAGGGAGGGTCTCTCCTTTGTCTGTCAAAAGCAGAGTTTCATATAAGTAAGTATGTAAGTATCTCAATATCACTTAAAACTAAGAAGAGATACGTACCTTTGGGAGGGGTTGCCAGTAGTATCTCCAGCGAATCCCTCGATGCCTCCGAGGGCGAAGGTATGTCGATAGCACCTAAGGGGGGCAAGGGCATCCCCCATATCCCTACGTCCTCGTCCCCTTCTCCTAGTGAGAAAGCCCCCACGAGGACCGCATCCGCGGAAGTTATGTCCAACTCCGTTTCTTTTGGGGTATCGGACGTTCCACTAGATGATCGGGACATGGCTGTCGAGATCGGTAAACGAGTCCCTGCTTACTCGGTATCACCCTCCGCAGCCCCGGGGACTTCGTCTTCTCCTACCGTCGACTTTCTTTCTTGAATTCCCATCTCCTCGTTACCACCCGAACCGCTAGCACCTTCCACCATGTATGGCCGTAAAACGTCCACTACAAAAATAGCTACAGGTTAGATAAACTAGAAGAAATACCTATAAAGTAAGAAGTATAAGTATAATAATTTACCGAAAGCGTTGAAGTATTTCTCGGGGATAGCCAGAGGGGTCTTGATTTTGTCTATCGGGGCAACATGTCGCAAGCCCGCGGTCTGATAGAGACGAGTGAAATCCCTCGACTCCACCAAAGGTTTCGCAGAGAACACCGGTGAAAACACCAGTGTATCGTCCAACACCCTCCTTGGGAATTTGGGCACCCTTCAAGTAAGTGGCATGTCCCATTCCCCCTCGGCGGGACAGATGTAGAAAAATTTATTCTTCCACGTGCTGTGAGAGCTGACATTGCCCTCGGAGATACGGCCATCTTTGTCCCGATGACTAAAATAGTAGAAATGAGCCCCCCCCAGAGACACATTCAACTCAAAAATTGCAAAAAGGTATCCCTCGTGCATTCAATTCCCCTCACCAAACACCAGAAGATAAACAACGCAAGGGCCGTGAAAGAATTGGGGGTGAGTTGACTAGGGCATACCTTGCAATATTTAAAAATTTAGCAATAAAAAAGCGGGAAAAAGGAACACAATCCCGCCTTTACCAGGGAGTAGTACACTGTTAAGTGCTTCGGCGGAGGAGAATTACCCCTTTGATCGGTTAATGGAACCGTCACCTCCACATTCCGGCCTGAAGCACCGTATTCAGTGAATAACTTTCGAATCTCCTCCTCTAAAGCAGTGCTAATTGTTGCTTCAACCCTCTGGGTAGCTCGAGGAGCACCACCCTTGTCAGCATTTTTCTTTGACTTTTTCACCTTCCTTGCACTCCCGCTACCACCGGCCACCACCACCGCCGCCGCGCTTCTCTTTCGAGAAGACGGAAAAATAGCCCCCGTCGCCCCGCCATTGCCAGAAGTGGCAAACACCAGATTGGTTGTGGGTAGAGACGCCATTAGAGAGATTTTGAGAAGATCAGAAAGCTTTTTGCAGAGAGAAAAGTTAAGCGGGAGAAATGTTTTCGCCTAAAAATTGCAAGTGAGAATAGAATTGGAAAGAGAAGTGTTTATAAACCCTAGGCCCAATAAATGCATTAATTACCCACTAAACCTCTTTACACCCCACGTTTGGAAATCGTGCCTAGTGGGTTATAAACCATCACGCCTCTTTGGTTAACGGTCCGAATACCTCGGCCCACGTACCACTCTTGAACGTGGCATTAAAACACCATTAATAGCATTTAATCGCAGTTAATTAAATGCCATGACATTAATTATAATTAATTCCCCGATATTAATCCGACGAGGGCTCATTTCAAAGGCATCGGAAACTGCTCGCCTCGGAAAGGGCAATCACAATAATCCCCCCTCGTCTCTTCAAAAGCAAGGCCAAGAACTTTGGAGACATGTGTTAAACAGACATAAACGTCAATGACGAATGTCTACGACACCCCAGAAGTGTTCTACGATATCCTCCTAAGGTTTTCCAAGTTCTGGATGGGACTTGGATTCCTCTCGAGGATCTACGATGCCTAATGAGACATTCACGGTATAATACCTGACCAAAATCTACAAGTTCCCTGATAACTATACGATGCTTTAAAAGGGTCAACGCAGCCCCGACGATGCTTATAAGCACTAAGATGTCCTGATACTACGTACAATACTCTAAAAGCTCGAAACCAGTGCTTTCGACAACCCCGATGACTGAAGGCTACGATACCAAGACCATCGGTGACTTTCGACCTTTTGAGTTTCTAGTACAGTCAACTGCACTAGAAACTGAGGGGGTTTGTTAAGAGGGTAAAAATCCACGTGCTTAAAACATACCATAATTCGACTACTAAGGTTTCCGGAGATATTATTATGTGATTTATACTCGTAACCACAAAATACCCGTATCACACGGCGAAGACCCCGAGTCCCCCATAATACGAGAACACCCCCTACACCCTCCGACGTCTAAAAGTTATCGGAGAACTCATCCCGAGGGCCAAAGCGCGATAAACATGCACTATCAAAACCTAGAACCCCTCGGAGCGCACGTCATAAAGACCTGAATGCAAGAACATTGCCCTGTCTGAACAAGAAAGCCTTGTCTAAGCACAAGGAACGATTGGAAGACAATCTACGAGAGCTTAGATACTAGAACGCTACTTCACGAAGGCCAAGCAAAGCCCTCGGAAATCAAATCAGACCCCTCAAAAACATGCCCAATTTACGGAATCCAAGACCAAGATAGAAACACCTATCGGAGTGCATATCAGAAGAAGACAACCTAACAATGGACCACTATCGGAACTACCACAACATCGGACGAGTATTTCCTCCCACTTATTCAGCGTTTCCGATAGGTACCGCCCATCCGAGAGGATGAAACCATCAGAGCACATTGAAGCTATCAGAGAGGATAATTCATCCTGGTCAGCACCCCGTCAGCAGATATACCAAACAGATAAAACCTATCTCTTCACACATGCATAGTGACACATGTGAACACATGCACAGTGACACCTGTTCCTAAAAGACTTCTATAAAAGGTAGAGATGAGAGATCAGAAAAAAGAGGGAGGGCGCGCTCCCAAGGGAACTCATGTTCTCTATAAAACTAAAAGAAAAAACACTTCAGAGGAGAGGGCGAACTCCTTTCTTTCTGAAGGCTTCACAAAGGTCAACTCTTTCAACAGATATAAAATCAACACAATCAATAAAATCGACATACTCCAAATAATCAACGCCCAAAAGAACAAGAACTACGAGCGGCTTGATTCCCAATCGGGGGATACGTAGGCACCTCGGAAAATATCCGAGTCCAGCCCCAAATCAATAAAAACCAACAATCCCCTAGGATCGGGATCGACGTTCCAACCCAAAAATAACTCGTTAAATAGGGAATAATATCCAAACCCGTTAACAGTAGAGTTCAGAATTAATGATGGAATAATTAATGATCTGCTAAGTTGATATCGGCTTCTTATCAAAAAACAGGAAACAAATATAATGGTGTGATCTACAGCTGCCAAATATGGGATAATTGGGAGCTGCGTTTATATCGAATTCTTATTAAAAAAAGGAAACAAATATAATGCTGTGATTCAGAATTGATGATGGAATAATTCACAAAGTTTATATAGTCGCGTGTTAGTTATTTAAAAGTTTGGATAGGAAAGTGTAAATTTTTCAAACGTTGGACCATAAACTGTAAAAACGGGCAAACGTTGGACCGTTAACTGTAAAATGTTAGCAAAGTATATATAGTCGAGTGTAATTATATGTATTGTTTGGATAGTATTTTGTATAACATATTCCATTAAATATCCATTCAATACCGTGAACAACAACAGTAAGTGGAATCAATATTCAATACCATGACATTACCAACCACTATTCAAAAGACCACCCAATAATGTACATTATACATAACCATTTGGTAGTACCATCTTCGGCAGTACTAATAGACATCATATTTCTGGTTCTTTTAGGAACTCCAATTTTTTTACTTGCAGCAGGAGGTTTGAAACTTTTTCTGCCTGGAGGAGTGAGAGTCAAATTACTGCTAGATGTTGGAAACTCTAAGAACACAAGCTGCTTCTTTGACTTACTTGGCGGTTTTTTAGTTGATAAACTAGTAAACCTTTCAAATGTTTGGCTTCTAGTGAATGGCCTAGCATTTGTCCCAGCCATAGAAATTGGTGCAGCAGCTATTGTTGTTGGATTACTCATTGTAGGCCGCCTTACTTGAGGTCTAACTTCTAAGGGAGAGGCTTCACAAGTAGGTGCTGCATTCTGAGATTGTCTTGTAGATGGCCTTGGGGGCAAATCAGTTGCTTCACGCTTCCTTTTTTGAGGAGCCACTTTAGTCTGTATCTGTTTTTTCCTTTTATTTGCTCTTTGAGAGGGCTCACATTGTCCCAGATTATCAGCAGCACCAGTATTAACAACAGACTCCTGTGTTGCAGCAACCTACCAACAGAAAGTACTAGTTAATAGAAACTTTGAGAAGATAGTAATAGGAAATAAGATTGGTAATCACCTCGCATTGTGCACTAACACCTGTCTCTGATGGAACATTTGAAGAAATTTCAGTAGATGTATTAGGACCAACAGATCCTTTTTTGGCTCTTCCTTCCCACTCCCTTTCTTAATTCTTCCCCTACCATTCACCCTTGGCTTGGGAACCCATGTACTTCCAAGAGGGTTATTCTTCCTTGCCGGACAACTCCTAGCATTATGACCTTCTGCTTTGCAATAACCATAATGCATCTTAAGTCCATCCCTTCCTAGATGGCCACTAAGTTCATTCCTCCGTTGAATCTCTCTCAGTTCTTCGGGGGTTATTTTTCTACGGTACTTTTTGGGCCTACCAGGCATAGTTTGGACCGGAGGAGGTTCTATTTTGTTCCTATGTGTTTGAGGCATAGGACAGGCACTCTTGAGTCCGAACGGCATCACTAGATAGCAAAAGGTACCCGCATCGGTGATAAAACTAGTTTTGTCCTGGTCCATGACGGCCATCAGAATTTGGTTATATCCTTGGTTCCCATCCAGGGTAGACAAGAGGGCACAAACCGATGTTGAGTCTACCAGTTGGTCAATACTTGGGAGGGGGTAGCAGTCCTTGGGGCATGCTTCGTTAAGGTTCGTGAAATCCACGCATATTCGCCACTTACCTCCATGCTTCGGGACTAGGACTACGTTGGCTAGCCACTCGGAGTATATGACTTCTCTCATTTGTCGCAGGCTGAGAAGTCGCTGAATTTCTGACCGAATGATTTTACTGCGTTCCGGGCCCTTTTTCCTCTTTTTCTGTTGAACTGGTTTGGCCCCGGGCTTTACGTTAAGGAAATTGTGACATACCTTATTACTGATTTGTCTTGGTGGTCCACCTTCCCATGCAAATATGTGGTGGAATTCTTTCAGGATGCGAACCAGTTGGATTTCAATTTCAGGCTCCATTTTGGTGCCTACCTTGACCGCTTTCTCCGGGCTCCCTTCTACCAGTTCCACCATTTTTAGCTCTTCTACGGGTTGTACTCGTACCTCCTCTGCTTTTCGCTTTTTGTGGCTTCCGAGGGTGGGTTCATCCTCTTCAAGAGGGAGAGCATTCATGCGGCACTCCCGAGCCCTTGCCTGGCTTCCTCAGACCTCTCCGATACCTGACAAGGTTAGGAATTTTACCTTGAGATGGAGGGTTGAATGGATTGCTTCGAAGGCCCGAATGGAGGGCCGCCCGCATATTGCGTTGTACGTTCGTGACGAAGCCTCTACCACCCAAAATTTTGTAGGTTCCGTTCTTCGAAGAGCTCCCTCTCCCCATGACATCTGGAGCGTCACGGTTCCGAGTGTGTTGGAGGTTTCTCCCGAGAAATCTATTAACGGAACTTCGGCTACTTCTAATCGTTCTTTCCTTAATCCCATGGCCAGATAAGTGGGAAGAAATAAGACATCTACGGAACTACCGGTATCAACCAGTATTCTTTGGACGTCAATCCCATATATCATTTGGTAGTACCATCTTCGGCAGTACTAATAGACATCATATTTCTGGTTCTTTTAGGAACTCCAATTTTTTTACTTGCAGCAAGAGGTTTGAAACTTTTTCTGCCTGGAGGAGTGAGAGTCAAATTACTGCTAGATGTTGGAAACTCTAAGAACACAAGCTGCTTCTTTGACTTACTTGGCGGTTTTTTAGTTGATAAACTAGTAAACCTTTCAAATGTTTGGCTTCTAGTGAATGGCCTAGCATTTGTCCCAGCCATAGAAATTGGTGCAGCAGCTATTGGTGTTGGATTACTCATTGTAGGCCGCCTTACTTGAGGTCTAACTTCTAAGGGAGAGGCTTCACAAGTAGGTGCTGCATTCTGAGATTGTCTTGTAGATGGCCTTGGGGGCAAATCAGTTGCTTCACGCTTCCTTTTTTGAGGAGCCACTTTAGTCTGTATCTGTTTTTTCCTTTTATTTGCTCTTTGAGAGGGCTCACATTGTCCCAGATTATCAGCAGCACCAGTATTAACAACAGACTCCTGTGTTGCAGCAACCTACCAACAGAAAGTACTAGTTAATAGCAACTTTGAGAAGATAGTAATAGGAAATAAGATTGGTAATCACCTCGCATTGTGCACTAACACCTGTCTCTGATGGAACATTTGAAGAAATTTCAGTAGATGTATTAGGACCAACAGATCCTTTTTTGGCTCTTCCTTCCCACTCCCTTTCTTAATTCTTCCCCTACCATTCACCCTTGGCTTGGGAACCCATGTACTTCCAAGAGGGTTATTCTTCCTTGCCGGACAACTCCTAGCATTATGACCTTCTGCTTTGCAATAACCATAATGCATCTTAAGTCCATCCCTTCCTAGATGGCCACTAAGTTCATTCCTCCGTTGAATCTCTCTCAGTTCTTCGGGGGTTATTTTTCTACGGTACTTTTTGGGCCTACCAGGCATAGTTTGGACCGGAGGAGGTTCTATTTTGTTCCTATGTGTTTGAGGCATAGGACAGGCACTCTTGAGTCCGAACGGCATCACTAGATAGCAAAAGGTACCCGCATCGGTGATAAAACTAGTTTTGTCCTGGTCCATGACGGCCATCAGAATTTGGTTATATCCTTGGTTCCCATCCAGGGTAGACAAGAGGGCACAACCCGCTGTTGAGTCTACCAGTTGGTTAATACTTGGGAGGGGGGTAGCAGTCCTTGGGGCATGCTTCGTTAAGGTTCGTGAAATCCACGCACATTCGCCACTTACCTCCATGCGTCGGGACTAGGACTACGTTGGCTAGCCACTCGGAGTATATGACTTCTCTCATTTGTCGCAGGCTGAGAAGTTGCTGAATTTCTGACCGAATGATTTTACTGCGTTCCGGGCCCATTTTCCTCTTTTTCTGTTGAACTGGTTTGGCCCCGGGCTTTACATTAAGGAAATTGTGACATACCTTATTACTGATTTGTCTTGGCGGTCCACCTTCCCATGCAAATATGTGGTGGAATTCTTTCAGGATGCGAACTAGTTGGATTTCAATTTCAGGCTCCATTTTGGTGCCTTTCTCCGGGCTCCCTTCTACCAGTTCCACCATTTTTAGCTCTTCTACGGGTTGTACTCGTACCTCCTCTGCTTTTCGCTTTTTGTTGCTTCCGAGGGTGGGTTCATCCTCTTCAAGAGGGAGAGCATTCATGCGGCACTCCCGAGCCCTTGCCTGGCTTCCTCAGACCTCTCCGATACCTGACAAGGTTAGGAATTTTACCTTGAGATGGAGGGTTGAATGGATTGCTTCGAAGGCCCGAATGGAGGGCCGCCCGCATATTGCGTTGTACGTTCAAGACGAAGCCTCTACCACCCAAAATTTTCTAGGTTCCGTTCTTCGAAGAGCTCCCTCTCCCCATGACATCTGGAGCGTCACGGTTCCGAGTGTGTTGGAGGTTTCTCCCGAGAAATCTATTAACGGAACTTCGGCTACTTCTAATCGTTCTTTCCTTAATCCCATGGCCAGATAAGTGGGAAGAAATAAGACATCTACGGAACTACCGGTATCAACCAGTATTCTTTGGACGTCAATCCCATATATCACGGCTTCTATTACTAGGGGATCCTCGTGGGGATAAATCACTCCTTTTAAATCTGCGGGTCCAAAGGTGATGCTAGGAAGCTTTGCACCTTGAATAGACCCCACAAATAATCCGTGTTCTTCCCTCCTAGCCTCTTTCAGATATTGCTTCTTTTTACCTGGCGATGTCACGGAGAGATCTCCTCCTTCGATCATACTAATGGTACGCCCCGAAGGCGTGTTATTTTCATACGTTTCCGGGGGAGGGGATGGGGTCCGCTGCCCCGCAGTTCTCTCTCGTGGCTTCCGATGGGGAGTCGCCTGATCTTTTTCTTCCTCTTCCTTTCGGGGTCTCTTGTAGGTATAACGAGGGGGGTTCTCGGGGTTGTTTACCTTGAGATAGTTCTTCAGGTATCCGGCCTCTAAGAGGCAGAGCACCTCCCTTTGCAGGGTGGTACACTCCTCGGTGGTATGCCCATAGGTTTTGTGGTATTTACAATACTTACCCATATTCTTAGCTCTGTCGGGGAACCGGGCTTCCCTTGGCCATCGCAACTCGGTGCTGCCTCGCATCACATTGAGTACTTCTACGGGGGCAATGGTCATTGGGGGCAAGGGCACCGGCTTGAGGAATTTCTTGACCGGGCCACTCTCGTCTTTATGTTGGGGTGGTTTCCCTTCCCGGTTTCTTTCCTTAGCCTTTACCTCCCGTTCGGTGGGTTGATGATGTTCATTGTCATTGTTCTCCAGGCGTCTCTTCGTGCCTTCAGCCTCCTCCATTAGGATATAAGTCTCCTCTTGCTGCATCAGCTCGTTCATATCCGTAATATGATTTCCCGTAAGGTAGCGGAAGAATTCGCCCGCCCGGAGCCCTTGCGTGAGTATATCTGCCAAAATGGTGGTACTAACGTTCGGGACATCCAGCACTGCATTTGTAAAGCGCTTTATGTACTCTCGTAGAGGTTCATTCTTCTTCTGTTTAACGGTGAAGAGGTGCGTAGCGGATTTAGGGTACCGCCGGTTGCAAGCTAAAAGCCTCACGAATAGGTGGGCTAGTCGATCAAAGCTGTCGATGGAACCGGGTGCAAGATGGGTAAACCACAACTGTTTTTCGTCCTCCAAGAGTTACAGGGAACACGCGGCAGAGTACGTGGTCCGGGGCGGAATTGAGATCCATCCCAACTAAGTATTGGTGTATATGATCCTGCGGATCCTTTCCATCTGTATCCCCAGTATACAGAGGACCATTTACAGGCCGCATCCTTGCGGGGATAGAGGCTAAGGCTATCTCGGGGATAAAAGGAGATGTTTTAAAGGTAAGTTCTTCCTTGGGTCCCATTGTTTTTTTAATATCACCCACCTCTTTCCTAAGACCATCAAGAATTCCCCATATGGTATGATCCTCACCTGAAGAGGGGAATGGTGCGGGAAGGTCCGGAAGCACCCTTCTTCTCTCTTGTTGGCCAGTTTGGCGCGTTTCCCGATAGTCGTAGTGCGTTTGGCCATTTTGCGGGGGTTCGTGGCGCCAGAGATCGGAGGCGGGGCTCCACCTAGATTGAACCCGATCTTCCTCAGTCCAGGGATTTTGATGGCGAGAGGATCGAGGGGATAAATCGTGAGGGTCCATGTATCCGGGCGGGGTCCTTCGGGCCCTAGTCTCTATAAGTCTTTCAAAGGCGGAACGAGGGACGTTGATAAAGTCCCTTTCTTCGCATTGGCGATTGGACAGAGTTTCTTCCGAATGTTGAGACTGGTGAGGACGACTCTCGTTGTGGAATAGGTTCTCCATGATAGGCATCGTTCTTGAACGCTCTCGAAGACAAATCTTATGGCGTTCCCACAGACGGCGCCACTTTGTTAACAGGTTTGGAATTACGACCTAATTAACTGAATTATTTATTTGGGTTGGAACGCCTTTGCCCGTGGTTCAAAAACTAAACGCTATTTAAAAAGAGAGAAAAAATGACAAGAACATTCCTTCCTTTTATTCACTATGATCCACTCTTTTTCCGAGTCGATATGCGTATTTCCGAGTCTATATGTGTGTTTTCCCCAATTGTCCGACCTCTCTTTCTTTCCCTCATTCCTTTGTTTATATAGAGTTTTTAGGGACATGTGTTGTTATGCATGGGCTTACAGGTGTCGTTATGCATGTGGTGGTGCTTTACACGCGTTACAATGTTTATTTAACCAATACGATAACGTCTATCTTAATTGCCGACTGTATCATTTTATCTTCTTCCGAGGGCTTTGACCTCCTTCATGATGAGGGGTAGACTGCCTTCTTTGTCTCCGAGGGCTCATTGTGACTCGAGGGAAAAGTTTGGGTGTTCTCTTAGTGACAGTGTTTCTCCGATATGGGTGTATTCTGGAGTGAGTGGTCCAGGATATTCTCCGAGAGGGTGTTTATTCATGAGTTGATCTCCGAGGGGTTCTTTAGCCTTCGTGGGTAAGTGTTTTCTTTCTCCGAGTGCCCGAAAAGTGTTGATCTGTAATTCTTACGTTATTGTGAAGTTCCGTCCTTTGGGTTGGTCGACTGGGGTAGTGTTCCGAGAGCATTTGTATTGGGAGTGCATAGCAAGGAAGTGTTTTTGTCAAGGTTCTGGGACTCGGGAGTCCATTGGGGCCCTGCTCGGTGTCGTGATGGATATCTGAATCAGGTGGATCCATCCGGGTTTGCTTTTTATCCGATGCCACCCTGATATCTAGTTTTGACTCATCGTGACTTTCCGGGGGGCGCTGGGTGCCCCCGTCGGATGACCACTCCTACCGCTTTGGGTCAATAACCGAGCGGTATTGGTCACACCCGATAGGCCTCCTCGTTGGGAGTGGGTACAACTCGTCGGAAGTACTCGTGACAATAGTATTGTCCATTTATTAATCCTTTTGATCTAGGACTAATATTTCCTTTAATCTTGTATTTTATTTTATAGTGTTAACACTAGCCCCCCAAATTTCGATCGCTCTCGTAGAGACGAGTGAAATTTTATTCCGTGGCCTCTGTGAGGTAAGGGGATTTTTCTAACTCCTTTTTGTTTATTTTTATTATTTTTTATTCTTTGGCAATTCTTGCGAGGGGAGGAGAGTTTCTCCTTTTTTAGGATTTACAGGGATATTATGTGCAGATAAGCATATATTCATAATATCGCAAGAAAATTACCTTTTTACCCCCGAGAAGCAACGGTCCAGATAATTGTAATGGTTCTTTTTGATCATTGGATGTCTTAAACGGGGCTTTACTCATCCGTCCGTCGATCTCAAGGACACGTGGCTTCACGAGTGGATACGTGGGTCGTGGAAAATGGGGCACGTCTTGATGACTGTTGCCTATAATTAGGCTCGTCCGTACCATCTTCCTCACTTCACTCTTCTTTTATATCCCAAAACTTTTTCTTCTTGCTTTCTTTCTTTATTGACTTGCCAACTCTTTTTCTTGCTCAAAAAAGAAAATGGCTCCTTCTGTCAACACTTCCGCCGTTGATGTTCCCGCCACTTCGGTTGTCACTGCTCCTCTTGCGGGGCCTGTTGCTGCCACCCGTAAGAGAAAATCTGCCGCCGCTGAAGGGAGCGGCGCCGCCTCGGCTAAGAAAGCTAGGGTTTCAAAATCGAATAAGCCCCTTGTTCGTGATTTCTCCAAAATTGAAGGGGTTCGGTCTGTTGTCACCTACGAGCAGGTCATGGATCTGTTCCAGGTCACGGGGACCGCTATGAAGAATGTGATTGTTCACATTCCAACCGAGGATCAGAGTGCTTGTTATCCTCCCGCGGGTATGCTCACTGTGTATTTTGCACAGGTGAATTACGGGTGGCGCTCGTTTATGCCACCCTTTTTCTATGAAGTTTTCAAGACTTGAGGCATATGTCTGAGCCAATTGGTGCCCAACGGATATGCTGCACTTTGTATCTATGTGTTCTAGTGCCACGTCAAGGGGTACGAGTGCGAGGTGGACCACTTTCTTTTGATTGTTGACGTGGGGGTGTCGCCCGGGGGGTACCCCTTTTACCATGACCGCCATCGGGAAAAATCTGGGAATTCCACGAAGAGGATTCTGGGTGCGACGATTACCTCACATAGTGTTTGGAAGGACAAGTTCTTCTACGTAAAGCCTGTCCGAGGGAGGTGGGACGTGCCCTTCAAGTGGGGGGAGGGTGCTACTCCAACTCACACTATGGATGAAAATATGGTGCTCTCCCCAGTGGTTGCTCAGCAAATGTTAATGGAGTCGGAGGATTTTCCGCGGCTATTTGATTAGGTCAGGCTTCACTATGTAGTGTTCACTGATGATAAGGTGAAGAAGCTGCTCTCTGTCTCGTCTCTGTACTTGCCAGCTTTCAGTAAGTTTTTCCTTTCTTATTCTCATGCTTATTTTCTTCAACAGTAATGATCAACCATTAGTTGCGATATTTCTCCGAGTAGTTTTTTGTATTCTTCTGCTGCCCGCACTGACTTGCTTTTGTGTGGTGCAGAGGAGGTTATGGCAAGATACCCTCTAGTACCGGGTTCTAAGGAGGCAGTTCCGAATGGGCATAGTGACGCTTCCGAGGGGGGAGACCACGTGGACGGAGAAGTAAGGTCTTCTGCGAAGGCAGGGGTGGATCTGGGAGCTGAGAAAGTTCACGGGGACACCCCGTGTCTCTTCGTGGATGCTGAGGGGGTATGTATGGAGGCTGTTCCACTGCGACAAGTGGATCCTACATTCGCCTTGGCATGGAGGTCAACTTCCGAGTCAATCGCTGACAGTTCTCCGAGGAGCTCTAAGGGGGCTCTGTCTCCGACGGTGGAAGAAATAAGGCTTGTATCTCCCGAGCCAGAGGTTGTGCATATCTCTTATCGGGACCCTTCTCCATCTCTTCCTCGTAAGTTTTCTTCTTTTTTCTACTCCTTGTTTTAAATCTCGAATCTTTTTAGTATGATTACTTAAATATATCCATTGTTTTGATAGCGGCAGTCAATAAGGGAAAGGCCCCTATATTTCTGAGCGCTGGTCTATTTGCCCAACTGCTCCGATCGGACCCGGGGGAGCTGCCAGAGGGTCCCGAGGCATTTTCCAAGGGTCCTACTGACTCGTCGAGGGACTTGGAGGTGAAGAAAGAGGTGCTAGGCACCCTGCTCAGGGGAGAAGGTTCATCGGCCTCCATGGAGGTTCCCGAAGTGGTGATGACGGAGGCAGTAACTGTAACTCCTACTGCGATCGTCCCTCCTCCGACTACTGATCTTCCGAAGGGGGTTACACTACGGAGGTCTGTTTCCGAGGGAGATTTTTCTCAGACACCCGGGAAGGAGCCTCTTACCGTGGGGGAAGCTTATCACGAGATCCTTCACTTCTTCGGGTCCGCTCTTTCCGCGCCTGCGGAGGGATACCGGTTTCTGCGGGCTAGCACCGTTTGGATGGAGGCTATCGTAAGTATCTGCTGCCTCTTAATCTTCTTTTGCCGTGGTTTCCTTACATCTTTATTTATACTTTTCTTTATGCCCTGTAGTCTAAGAAGACTCGGGAGGTTATTACTTCCGTGGAACAACGTCATTTAAGGGAGGTGGCGAATGTGGGTACTCTTCGGGGGCAAGTGGCTTTTCTGCAAGCCCAACTCCACGAGGCCGAGTCGCTGACTGCAGTCCTTCATACCAAGTTGTAGGCCAGCGACTTCAAATGGAAAGAGGATCAAGAGGCAAAGGAGGTGATGCGACTTGTCTAGCAGAAGGTGCAATCGGCCTATGATCAGATGGGGGCCTCCGAGAGGGCTGTTCGAGCGTAAATTTCTCGCTTGGAGAAGGAGAAGGCAGGGTCCGAGAAAGTCCTCCATGCTCGGATAGAGGCTCTGGAGAAGGAGAAATCCGATGGCTTGGAGAGGGAGATGGGGCTCCAATCGCGGCTACATGAGCTAGTGGAGCTGAGATTAGTTGATGTAATGCCGCTCAAGGATGTGCAACCCCGGATTGACAAGGCTGTTAGGTGTGCGACAGCAGAGGCGGAACGCCGATTTACTTCCCTGTCCGCTCGGGATACCCTTGGGCATATGCTATGGGGATATTTGGAGTGTGCCACCTTGGCCCGAGAAGTGGTGCCTTCGGGGGTGAATTTCGGCCGCATATTTGATATTAAGAAACTTGCTAGGCCGTCCCCCGATGAGGTTCAGAACATTCTGGAGATGTTCAATAATGTGGTGACGCCAAGGGCTTCTCCTATCCCCCCTTCGATCACCTCCCCTTCTGGTGCTAGTAGTTCTGGCCGGGTTCCTCCCCCAAGTCCCTCTGTGGGAGTTCCCGAGGAGTTTTTCACCATTCCACCCTCGCCCCCTCATAGTACAGGAGCGTAGAATAGGATTTATGTTTTTATTATGTACTTCTTATTTTACGCATTTTTAATATTCTGTCATGTAAGTTTTTTCCGAGGGCTTCTTGGATTTTTCCTTAATGAAAAAACTCTTTTTTTCGAACATTTGTCTATCCTGAGCAAGTATAATCACCTGATTTATTATTTTTAGTAAAATAATAGGAAAGGCTTGCTAACTAGGTTAAAAATTAAGGGTGAGGTGTCGCTTGCCATGTTGCCCCTTTTCTTAAGTAAGAAAATTATTGGACACGTGTATCCCATTAACTAGTTTAGACAGCTCAAGCTTTTCACTTTTTTTTTTAAAGATGATATAAGTAGTTTGTTCAGTAATTCTTTCGAAATTACATAAAGTTTTTACCGTTTAAGGCTTGTCACGTTTTTCTAAAAAGCGGAGTTCCTTTTTGAAATTAAGTAAAGCAAGTACATTACTTACCTGGTCAAGATGATGCCCCCATCTTTTAAGCAGGATGATCCTTCTTCGTCCCGTCATTCTCCTCGAAATTCTGCTCAGAATCCTTCCTTATCGTTAGGAGTGCGTCACGCGGCCTCGGAGAACTCGGTTCAGGGGAGCAGGCATAATGAGCGCAGGGTTCGTGGGGGGAGAGGCAATTCTGTGAGGACCGTGTCTATGTCTCCGGAGGATGCTCTCTCCCGTATTAACCATATACGCCAGGTGTTCACGAGTCGTAATTCTTATCCGTTGGTAGACGAGTCGTCGGTGTTTACCATGCTCGTGCTGGAGCCCGAGCGGATGATGTGGCCAGGACGTGTCGGTACTGCCGTTGGAAGTGAGCACGGTGCCTCCGTTATGGAGTTTTTTGCTCAATACAACCTGGATATTGATGAATACGACATAGTAATACCGCACCCCGAGCAGAGGGCTTATGATCCTCCATCGGGCTATCTCACCGTATTTCGAGAGCAAATGCGGTGCGGGTTGCGGGTGTTTTTTCACCCTTTTCTTCAGACTTTGTTTCACTATTGGCAAGTATGCCCAAGTCAGCTGACTCCGAATTCTTATCGTTACCTGGTAGGATATATTTTGTGTTCTGAGTTACTAAAGTTGCCACTGTCTCCTCATCGAGTGGGGGCTATTTTCAACCTTCGCCCCTGCTCGGGCGGTCTCCCTTTCTTCAGCCTGGCCCATCGGGACAAGAGGAAGGCCTTTCTAGACGTGTCCCACTTCCGTAATAATAGAACGGATTGGAAAAGGGGGTTCTTCTTTGTCCGTTCGAGGGGCTTATCGGCTAGGTCATGGGGAGTACCGCTTCAATGGGGGCTGGGTTATATTACCCCTACCGAATCGATTTTGAGAAAAGAGTGGGACATCCTGTCCGATAGCGGGTTGTTTTCGGGGATGTACGATATCAGTAGTCTGCTGGAGTTCCCGGAGGCATTGATTATGGCCGACTTGCAACAGGGGGTGGAACTCTTCAATCTTCCACAACAGCCTCTCTATAGCAATTTCTTTTTTCGTTAGTTTCTTTTCTTTTACAACCTTTTCGTGTGGTACTTTAATGTTCATGTTGTCACGTTATTTTCTTGCTTTGACAGGGGCGGAGATGGGGGCTTTTGCCATTGAGCCTTTCAATGAAGCTTTCCTAGGAAAAATAATGAATAGCGGGTATAATACTTCGGACGATGACTCGTCCGAGAGTTTTAGTTTAGGTGAGGTGGCTACCCCTCGGGGGCAGGGGATTTGCCTGTGGCAGCCCCCCCAGTGAATTTTGTGGCTCCTGAGTATGATCCGATAGCTGTGCTTGCGCAAGCGGATATTCTATTGCCTCCGTTGATACCGTATTCTTCCTATTGGGGGGATACGAGGATTGTGCACGCTGTTGAGGAGGGTTCTTTGTCTCCAATTGTGGGAGCCTCTACACCGCTCGGAGAGGGTTTCGACCGCGTCTCGGAGCCGAAGGAAATCCCCCTGCTATCGGGCCGGAGCCACTCGAAAGCGGTGTCTTGTCCCCCTCTATTTTGGGGACGATTAGCTTTTGCCGCAACTATCTGAGCGGTCTTTTGAATGCTACTGATTGCGAGCATATGAAGTCGCTACCCTTATCGGGCCTTTAGGACTTAGTCTGCAAAGATTTATGTGAGGTAGTAGTATATTCTTATTTTATGTGATACTAACCTTTATGGGTTTTCTGCAATTATGCACTTATTTGTCCACAGATCTACATGGTGTTGAACGCCATCGGATCTCGGAGCAAATCATCCTCGGATACGGAGTTGGTGTATCGCCGTAGGGATGAACTAGAGCAGGGTTTGCTGGAGGCTCGAGAGGAGGTAGATCAGCTGCGGATTAATCGGGAGAATTCTGGTGAGGCTCATGCCATCCTCTTGCAGTCAGAGCAGAACAAATCCTGGGACTTGGAGCGTCTTTTGGCGATGGAAAAAGCTCGGGTAGAATGTCTGGAGGACAGACTGGGTGATCTTCGGGAGCAAGTTCGTTCTGTTGACGAACAATTGTTGCGGGTTACCGGGGAAAGAGATGCAGCGAACTTACGGGTGCTGGAGTTAACTCGCACCCATGAAGTTGCGTTAGTGTTGGCCCGAGTTCAAGCGGTTTTGGGCGTTGTGGGGCCTTCTGTCCTCCGCGAATCCCTTGCGCAGGAGATGCGTGATCTAGTCCGTATGGGATATTACTTGTGTCGGGATACAACGAAGGCTTTGCCGGGATTCCCTTCGGATATGGTGATTCCTGAGTTGGATATTCATCAGGTGTTCCCA
Source organism: Linaria vulgaris (assembly GCA_948329865.1). Classification (NCBI taxonomy): domain Eukaryota; kingdom Viridiplantae; phylum Streptophyta; class Magnoliopsida; order Lamiales; family Plantaginaceae; genus Linaria; species Linaria vulgaris. The sequence continues at coordinate 86,253,530 of OX415253.1, forward strand.
CAGGCTCCCTCTCCGCAGGGGCCGATCGCGTCTACCGGAGATCCGAATCACATGTCCGCGGAGGACCGCCGCCGCCTTATTAGGGAGGGAAAGCGTCCAATAGAGGATGCTTAGTTTGTGTGAGTGTTTGGTTGGTGTAAGGGTCCTTGTATAGGATACGGCCCGACATACTTTTAGTGTGGGGTCTCGCGTTTTACGCTTGATGGTCCCTCGGGTTAGGTTGCTTGTATGACTCGTAGATAGGGAGTCATTATTTTGTCAGGCAACCTTATCTCCCTTGTATTGTACATGCACCATCTATGAACAACTTTATTTATGTACAAATTGTTTTGTTACATTATGCATAGTATTTCCTAAGGTTAAACGCATTCCAAGTATTGCTAAGGATAGCGTCCTCGGAATTGGCGAGGAGATATGTAGCAGGCTCGACGATCCCCTCTATCTTGTACGGTCCCTCCCATCGCGGCTCGAGTTTACCTATGTTTTTGGAGGCTCCGACCCGTTTCAACACTAGGTCCCCGACTTGAAAAGTCCTGGGTTTTACCTGTGATAGTACTGGGACATCCGGCCCTTGTACTCTTCATTTCGGACCGCGGCCCGCATTCTTTTTTCTTCGAGAAGGTCGAGGGCGAGGGCCAAGTTAGAACTGTTAGCCACTTCCTCGTATTCCCTAACTCGCCAGCTCTCTATAGAGACTTCCGTAGGTACAACAGCTTCGCAGCCATAGGCCAAGCTGAAGGGGGTTTCGCCCGTGGCCACGCTTTGCGTGGTCCGGTAGGCCCATAGTATGCCAGGTATTTCAACCACCCACCTAGCTTTGTGCTAGTCGAGTCGGGCCTTCATATTCTTCAAGAGGGTTCGGTTAGTCCTCTCTACGGTGTTTAATTTCCCAATGGTCGCACCACTTTTCTAATCCTTGATCCGTGAATTGTAGACCATTATCACTTACCAAGTTCCGAGGGACACCGAAACGACACATGATACTCCTCCAAAGGAAGTTCATAACCGCGCCCAGGGTTATACGGGCCAGGGGCTCCGCTTCTACCCACTTGGTGAAGTAATCCACCGCTACGAGGAGAAACTTCTTTTGCCCGGCATCGGGTATAAGAGGTCCCACTATGTCTATGCCCCATTTAGAGAATGGGTAGGGGGTCCGGTGTGGTTCCCAAGGGGCAGCGGGCTGATGACCCCGAGGGGCGTAAGCTTGGCACGATTTGCACCTCTCAGCATGGCTTTTGCAATCTTTGGCCATCGTGGGCCAATAGTAGCCTTGGCGAATCAGGCGTCCGACCATACTTTCTCCGCCCGTATGGCTGCCGCATGTCCCCCCGTGGGTTTCCGCCATAGCCAGTTGAGCTTCTTCCTCGTTCAAGCATCGGGTATGAGGGCATGAGTATGTCATGCGGAATAATATCCCGTCTTTAAGGAAATACCTGATAGTGCTTCTAGACATAAACCGTTGCACGGTTTTATCCGCGGAATACCCTTCGGGGTCCTGCAGGTAGGCTTTGATTAGGGTCGTCCAACTAGACGGGGGGTCGATAGTGGCACTCACTTCATGGCCCTCGGTCTTCTCAGACTCAGTAACTTGGAGTAGGGTGATTTTTCGGGTGCGGACGACGACCGCTTGGGTGGCCATTTTGGACAAGGCGTCCGCTTCTTGGTTCTCCTTTCGCGGGATTTGAGCTATTCTGCACTCGTCGAACCACTCTCGCATGCGGTGAACCGCTCGGAGCTATACTTGCATCCTTTCTTCCTTGGCTTCGTACGAGCCATTGATTTGTTGCACAATTAATTGTGAGTCACTGTGGATAAGTATTTTTCTCATGCCGCCTTCTCGGGCCAGTCTCATTCTTATGAGTAAGGACTCATACTTGGCCTCGTTGTTTGATAAGGGGTAGTCGATTCTGACCGCGAAGTGGAGTATCTCTCCTTCTACTTCTTGGTTTGCCAAAACTATCCCAGCCCCCCTATGTGTGCTCACCGAGGAGCCGTCCACATAGATGTTCCATAGGGGTATTTTTTCTTCGGCTCCGATGCCCATCAATTCGGTTATAAAATCCGCTAAGACTTGTGCTTTGACGGAGGGCCTTGGGGCATATGAGATGTCATACTCGGTGAGTTCTACGACCCATTTGATCAACCTTCCCGAGGTCTCCGACTTGTTAAGAATTGCTCTCAGTGGGTGCTTAATTAGCACAGTTATGGGGTGGGAGAAGAAATATGGACGGAGCTTTCGGGCGGTAGTAACTAAAGTCAAGACAAGTTTTTCGGTTTGGGTATACCTGGTTTCGGCCCCGAGGAGAGTTTTACTCACATAATATACGGGGTGGTGTTCCTTGTCTTGATCCTTGACTAGTACCGCGCTTACAGCCTCATCTCCAACCGATAAGTACACAAAGAGCTCTTCTTGTGGCGCAGGCTTCACCAGTAACGGTGGTTTTACCATATACTCCTTTAACTGTTGGAGAGCTTCTTCGCACTGCGGGGTCCATTGGAACTCTTTGATGTTATGCAACACCTTGAAGAAGGGAAATCCTTTCTCGGCCGACTTGGAGACGAATCGGCTCAGAGAGGCCATCCGACCCGTAAGTTTCTACACATCTTTAATTGTCTTAGGGGTAGGTAACCCTAGGATGGCTTCGGCCTTCTCGGGATTGACTTCTATCCCTTTCTTTGTAACCATATATCCTAGGAACTTGCCTTCTTGGATACCGAAGGAGCATTTTTTTCGGGTTAACCTTCATCCCGAAGTGGTTCATGATGGCTAATGCCTTTCGTAGGTCCTCGGGGTGGTTTCTGGCGGAGCGACTTTTAACGACCGTCTCATCTACGTAAACTTCCACCGTGTTTCCGATAAGTCCTGCAAACATCAAGCTTACCAATCGCTGGTAGGTGGCCCCTGCATTCTTGAGTCCGAACGGCATCACTAGATAGCAAAAGGTACCCGCATCGGTGATAAAACTAGTTTTGTCCTGGTCCATGACGGCCATCGGAATTTGGTTATATCCTTGGTTCCCATCCAGGGTAGACAAGAGGGCACAACCCGCTGTTGAGTCTACCAGTTGGTCAATACTTGGGAGGGGGTAACAGTCCTTGGGGCATGCTTCGTTAAGGTTCGTGAAATCCACGCACATTCGCCACTTACCTCCATGCTTCGGGACTAGGACTACGTTGGCTAGCCACTCGGGGTATATGACTTCCCTGATTTGCCGCAGGCTGAGAAGTCGCTGAATTTCTAACCGAATGATTTTACTGCGTTCCTGGCCCATTTTCCTCTTTTTCTGTTGAACTGGTTTGGCCCCGGGCTTTACGTTAAGGAAATGCTGACATACCTTATTACTGATTTGTCCTGGCGAGCCACCTTCCCATGCAAAGATGTGGTGGAATTCTTTCAGGATGCGAACCAGTTGGATTTCAATTTCAAGCTCCATTTTGGTGCCTACCTTGACCGCTTTCTCCAGGCTCCCTTCTACCAGTTCCACCATTTTTAGCTCTTCTACGGTTTGTACTCGTACCTCCTCTGCTTTTCGCTTTTTGTTGCTTCCGAGGGTGGGTTCATCCTCTTCAAGAGGGATAGCATTCATGCGGCACTCCCGAGCCCTTGCCTGGCTTCCTCGGACCTCTCCGATACCTGACAAGGTTAGGAATTTTACCTTGAGATGGAAGGTTGAAGGGATTGCTTCGAAGACCCGAATGGAGGGCCGCCCGCATATTGCGTTGTACGTTCGTGACGAAGCCTCTACCACCCAAAATTTTGTAGGTTCCGTTCTTCGAAGAGCTCCCTCTCCCCATGACATCGGGAGCATCACGGTTTCGAGTGTGTTAGAGGTTTCTCCCGAGAAACCTATTAACGGAACTTCGGCTACTTCTAATCGTTCTTTCCTTAATCCCATGACCAGATAAGTGGGAAGAAATAAGACATCTACGGAACTACCTGTATCAACCAATATTCTTTGGACGTCAATCCCATATATCACGGCTTCTATTACTAGGGGATCCTCGTGCGGATAAATCACTCCTTTTAAATCTGCGGGTCCAAATGTGATGCTAGGAAGCTTTGCACCTTGAATAGACCCCACGAATAATCCGTGTTCTTCCCTCCTAGCCTCTTTCAGATATTGCTTCTTTTTACCTGGCGATGTCACGGAGAGATCTCCTCCTTCTATCATACTAATGGTACGCCCCGAAGGCGTGTTATTTTCATACATTTCCGGGGGAGGGGGTGGGGTCCGTTGCCCCGCAGTTCTCTCTCGTGGCTTCCGATGGGGAGTCGCCCGATCTTTTTCTTCCTCTTCCTTTCGGGGTCTCTTGTAGGTATAACGAGGGGGGTTCTCGGGGTTGTTTACCTTGAGATAGTTCTTCAGGTATCCGGCCTCTAAGAGGCAGAGCACCTCCCTTTGCAGGGTGGTACACTCCTCGGTGGTATGCCCATAGGTTTTGTGGTATTTACAATACTTACCCGTATTCTTGGCTCTGTCGGGGAACCGGGCTTCCCTTGGCCATCGCAACTCGGTGCTGCCTCGCATCACATTGAGTACTTCTACGGGGGCAATGGTCATTGGGGGCAAGGGCACCGACTTGAGGAATTTCTTGACCGGGCCACTCTCATCTTTACGTTGGGGTGGTTTCCCTTCCCGGTTTCTTTCCTTGGCCTTTACCTCCCGTTCGGTGGGTTCGTGATGTTCATTGTCATTGTTCTCCAGGCGTTTCTTCGTGCCTTCAGCCTCCTCAATTAGGATATAAGTCTCCGCTTGCTGCATCAGCTCGTTCATATCCGTGATATGATTTCCCGTAAGGTAGCGGAAGAATTCGCCCGCCCGTAGCCCTTGCGTGAGTATATCCGCCAAAATGGTGGTACTAACGTTTGGGACATCCAAAGCCGCATCTGTAAAGCACTTTATGTACTCTCGTAGAGGTTCACTCTTCTTCTGTTTAACGGTGAAGATGTGCGTATTGGATTTAGGGTACCGCCGGTTGCAAGGAAAATGCCTCACGAATAGGTGGGCTAGTCGATCAAAGCTGTCGAAGGAACCGGGTGCAAGATGGGTGAACCACGACTGTGCCCGTCCTCCAAGAGTTACAGGGAACACGCGGCAGAGTACGTGGTCCGGGGAGGAATTGAGATCCATCCCAACTAAGTATTGGTATATATGATCCTGCGGATCCTTTCCATCTATATCCCCAGTATACAGAAGACCATTTACGGGCCGCATCTTTGCGGGGATAGAGGCTAAGGCTATCTCGGGGATAAAATGGGATGTTTTAAAGGTAAGTTCTTCCTTGGGTCCCATTGTTTTTTTTTAATATCACCCACCTCTTTCCTAAGACCATCAAGAATTCCCCATATGGTATGATCCTCACCTGAAGAGGGGAATGGTGCGGGAAGGTCCGGAAGCACCCTTCTTCTCTCTTGTTGGCCATTTCGGCGCGTTTCCCGATAGTCGTAGTGCATTTGGCCATTCTGCGGGGGTTCGTGGCGCCAAAGATCGGAGGCAGGGCTCCACCTAGATTGAACCCGATCTTCCTCAGTCCAGGGATTTTGATGGCGAGAGGATCGAGGGGATAAATCGTGAGGGTCCATGTATCCGGGCGGGGTCCTTCGGGCCCTAGTCTGTATAAGTCTTTCAAAGACGGAACGAGGGACGTTGATAAAGTCCCTTTCTTCGCATTGGCGATTGGACAGAGTTTCTTCCGAATGTTGAGACTGGTTAGAACGACTCTCACTGTGGAATAGGTTCTCCATGATAGGCATCGTTCTTGAACGCTCTCGAAGACAAATCTTATGGCGTTCCCACAGACGGCGCCATTTTGTTAACAGGTTTGGAATTACGACCTAATTAACTGAATTATTTATTTGGGTTGGAACGTCTTTGCCCGTGGTTCAAAAACTAAGCGCTATTTAAAAAGAGAGAAAAAATGACAAGAACATTCCTTTCTTTTATTCTCTATGATCCACTCTTTTTTCGAGTCGATATGCGTATTTCCGAGTCTATACGTGTGTTTTCCCCAATTGTCCGACCTCTCTTTCTTTCCCTTCTTCCTTTGTTTATATAGAGTTTTTAGGGACATGTGTTGTTATGCATGGGCTTACAGGTGTCGTTATGCATATGGTGGTGCTTTACACGCGTTACAATGTTTATTTAACCAATAAGATAACGTCTATCTTAAGTGCTGACTGTATCATTTTATCTTCTTCCGAGGGCTTTGACCTCCTTCATGATGAGGGGTAGACTGCCTTCTTTGTCTCCGAGGGCTCATTGTGACTCGAGGGCAAAGTTTGGGTGTTCTCTTAGTGACCGTGTTTCTCCGATATGGGTGTATTCTGGAGTGAGTGGTCCAGGATATTCTCTGAGAGGGTGTTTATTCATGAGTTGATCTCCGAGGGATTCTTTTGCCTTCGTGGGTAAGTGTTTTCTTTCTCCGAGTGCCCGAAAAGTGTTGATATGTAATTCTTACGTTATTGTGAAGTTCCGTCCTTTGGGTTGGTCGACTGGGGTAGTGTTCCGAGAGCATTTGTATTGGGAGTGCATAGCAAGGAAGTATTTTTATCAAGGTTCTGGGACTCGGGAATCCATTGGGACCCTGCTCGGTGTCGTGATGGATATCTGAATCAGGTGGATCCATCCGGGTTTGCTTTTTATCCGATGCCACCCTGATATCTAGTTTTGACTCATCGTGACTTTTCGGGGGGCGCTGGGTGCCCTCGTCGGATGGCCACTCCTAGCGCTTTGGGTTAATAACCGAGCGATATTGGTCACACCCGATGGGCCTCCTCGTTGGGAGTGGGTACAACTCGTCGGAAGTACTCGTGACAATAGTATTGTCCATTTATTAATCCTTTTGATTTAGGACTAATATTTTCTTTAATCTCGTATTTTATTTTAGAGTGTTAACAGAGGCATTGAAGCTCTCAGACATGTTATTCAACAAAAGATCACTTTTGCAATGTGTTCTAAAGAATGCTCTAGACCACTGAGTTGGAGGCTTGCTTGCTAACCAATCGTATGCTTTCACATTCCTCTTTTGCAGCTCAACCATGATCTTGTTGAAATCACATACTCTACCAGCTCTTGCAGCATCCCAAAGTATATTCTTCATTGCAAGACCTGGATGATCCTTTTTCAAATTTTCCCACAAGTGCAAAACACAGAACATATGCTCACAGTTAGGCAACAACTCATGAACAGTATCTATCAAGCCTTTCTGTTAGTCACTCATAATAGTCCAATGAAAACTGTTAGTGATATTCAGATCATCCACAAGAATACTCAGAAACCAATACCATGATTTTTTCTTCTCCTTCTCAACCACTACATATGCAATGGGATATGTGCAGTTATTAGCATCAACACCAACAGCAGTCAATAGTATACCTCTATTTTTTGTCTTGAGGTGTGTCCCATCCAAGCATATAATGGGCCTGCATCTACTAAGAAAACCCTTCTTCAAAGCATCCCAACATATGTATATTCTTTTGAACTTACACACCTCACCCATCACTTTACACTTCAACTTAACAGTAGTCCCTGGATTAGTCCTAATGATCTCTTCAGCATAACTCCATAGCAAGGAATATTGGTTTGCTTCAGTTCCATGAACATCAGCAAATACCATCTTCTTAGTTCTGTACATTTGAGATATGTGGAAGTCTATACCACAATCCATTTTAGCAATAGTTAGCATGGAGCTAGCAGGCCAATTTGGATCACTACTTATCTTTGCATGATATTTCTTTCTCAAATATCTGGTAGTTGTTTGTTTGACCTTGCCCTGTCTGGCACATCCATGTGGTTCCTTCAGAGTCTTAATCCTCATTGTGTCTTCCTTGTTTGGTCTTGAAGCATATAGCTCCCATTTACAGTTGGGTTGTGCACACTTTGCTTGGACCTTCAACTGGCCATTGATTGGAAACTTAATTGACCTCCATTGTTTGATTAAGAAATGAACTATGGCTTCCCTCAACAGTTCAGTAGTTGCAAACTGCATCCCTAGCTCAAATGTGACACAGGCATGTCAAGTAATGGATTGAAAATTGGATGACCTTGGTGTGTTGGTCTTTTTGGTATTGGCTTTTGCGGTTTCCTCAATATCACTTTTTCCTTTACTTTCCCAACTTGCACAGGAGCTTGTCTGCTAGAGCTTCCAGCTCCATTATCATCATTTGGAACAAATTCAGGTGCTGCAATAGCTTCTTCCTCCTCATACCCCACTGTCTGACTAGCACTCCTAATATATTCATCATCAGCTGGATCATTGTCACTGTCATTTAGATCGTCTGAAAATTCAGAGTCATCACCGCATGAGACTTCACCATCACTATCATCACTGTCCACTATATCAACTATAGATTCCAACAATGGACATGTATTGTCTCTTAAGCATTAAGGTATATGTCTCTGGCTTCTTGATTCAGTTGGGATGGCACTTGAAGAGTTTGGTATATCACTTGCTCTTGCTTTTCTGGTAGTCATGTCTCTTAACAGAATTGCTACATCTTCTACATCATTCCGTTCATCATCATCATCACTCTCATCAAGACCTTCTACAAACCTCTCCTCTTCACCAACATTGGCACCTCTATTGTTATCACCAATATAATCCAACCCTTCACTCATTGGAGGAAGATTAGGCAATTCACTATGTGATTGAGTATCATTTACCTCATCTATAAGAACATATACATCTACTGATTTCCTTGTAGATGCAAAGAGTGTCATATCCAGTGCCTCCTTATCATTACTTACTTCAATATACTCGCCTAGAGCAGAATCTTGAATGTAACATATTCTCACCACACAACCCTCTGTTTTAACACCCACTTATTTCACCATATCCAGTAGCTCTAGCCTGGACATTTCATCCTCAGTGCACCAGTCTATATAGCTAACTTGTCCCTCTAGATAAACTCATTTCCCCAAATTCATTAATTTTCCAGAATGATGCAATATTATGGTGAATGGGTCATCTCTAGCTCCAGCTGAACATAGACAAAAATTATTTCGTGTTATATTAACATACATAAACTCACTTAAACTAACTAATCACACAAACACACAAGTGGCAGTTAGAGTGACATCTAAAAAGGAAAAAAGAACAAGACGAAAAGGAGGACCACACTTAAACTATTCCCTCACAAACAAACAGCCAAAAGGAGGACCACGTGACAAAAGGTAACACCAAACAAAGAAAAAAATTAAATTTTAGATTTGGGGATTCTTACCATAATCGGGTATAATTTGTCCTTCTGGAATAACGTCAACGGGGGTTCTAACTCTCCACACCATTGTTAGATTATGTTGATCGAGTGGATAAAACAAGAAATTGAGCTTCGATTTTGTGGATTTGCTTTCGAAATTGGAAATTAGGGTTTTTGGAAATTGGCGGGTTTTTAAGAAAATGATGCGTTAATCGGGTTATAAACGTTATTGGTTAATTTATTTAATTTTTAACCAAATAACTAGTAACGTACCGATAATGCCCCTCTTAATGACGTCAGCGATGCGTCATTTCGTCAAAAAGTGACATTTTTGGGCTGAAATAGGCCAGAAACAAAGGTTGGACCGTAAAGTATTACAGGAATGAAATGTTGGATAGCAAAGTGTAAAAAATAAAAAGTTGGATAGGCAAGTGCAAAAGCGGGCAAACGTTGGATAGGTTCCTGCATTTTTCCCATATAATTATGCAATTCAGGTTTTGATGTTTCACACATTATAACAACTATATAGGTAAAAGAAGACTACTCAAATAAATGTCTTATTATTCAAGATGCAATATTTCATTGGAACTTGCATAATAGTAGTAAACTCATACCAAGAGCAAGAAATCGGAAAGGTATTGCGAATCCTAAAAATCCAATAGCAAATTCAAATGATATTTCTTCATCATTTAGAAGAAAAATAAAAATAAAAATAACAAAAATTACAACAAGATAAGTTAGATGAAGATAAGTGTGTGTTTTGTAGTATACAAATGATGTATTTATAAAAGGAGATATGACCATTATAGCCGTTTATAACCGTTGGGAGGAATTTTTTTTTTCGATAAATCATACTAATTAATATTTTATTTATTTAAAAAATAACAACCACATAGAACACGAGTAATTTAATTGTAACATAACATAGAAGTTTTTGTGATTTCTTATTATCGTTGATATTATTATTATTTTGAGAATTTTATATTCAAGCGGATAAACCTGGTTATCTAGACAAAAGACAGGGAAAAAAATAAGGTGACTTAACTTTTCCTTATAAGTACATGCACGTATTTTAAAATAATGCAAATATTTAGTTTTTCAGTACAAATAAAATTTAGACGGTCTTATCTATATATATATATATATATATATATATATATATATATACACACCACACAAACACACACACACACACATATATATATATATATATATTTTTTAATAGGGACAAATAATAGATGATGGGGAACAACGATATGAATGTGTTTTCTTAGATTGATAAATGGCATATCATCAAAGATGGATTGTAGGGGATGCTATTCATAAAAGATGGATTGCTGGAGACGCTACTTAATTAATTATTATTTTAGAATGTGTTGTATTATTATTATTTGAAAAGCATCCTCGGTACGCCTACTATGTTTTCTTATAAATAGCGGCTTTATGATATCGAAGATCACACATTGACACATACCACATTCTCAGAGAAAAAAATTGAGATGGAAAATCTTCAACTCGAGAAAATAAAATCCATTTGTGTCTTTTGTGGGTCTAGTACATGAAAAGATCGAGAGTTTTTGGAGGTAGCAAGTAGTTTGGGAAACATATTGGCTGCGAGAAAGATTAAGTTGGTGTATAGGGGAGGAAGTTTAGGGTTAATGGGATGTGTTGCGACTAGTGCATTTTCAAATAAAGGTAGTGTGTTAGGGATCATACCAAAAGCCTTAGCTGACATGAATTTCGATGGTCCAATCTTATGGGAAGAGGTTATAGTACCTAGCATGCATGAAATAATAGCTAATATGTTGTATAATTCTGATGCTTTTATTGCATTACATGCGGGGTTAGGAACACTGGAAGAAATTTTTTGCATAGCATCATGGGCACAGTTAAACAAGCATCAAAAACCTATAGGGCTCTACAATGTCGATGGTTTCTATGATTGATTGTGGTCTTTTCTAGATCATTGTGTGGAGCAGGAGTTTATGAAGCCGACGACTCGTGAAAATTTCATCTCTGCACATACTGCAAATGAATTGATTGACAAACTTAAAGCATATGTACCAAAAGTAGATCCCATATTGTCACAAGTTCAATGGCAGACAAGTAGTGACAATAGTCGTGGTAAGAAACATGCTTTAGATGTAGGTACGACACTCTGATTGTAACTCTTTTATGTTGATCAGTGTTTGATGTAAGAATATATGATTTAATCTATATGAATATTTGAGTGAAACATCTTTGAGTAATTAATGTTTGTCCAAATGTTTTAACCAATGATACCATACTGTGATGACCGCGCCCCACGAGCCATGCTTCGATCCAAGTTGGTTCAGTGGTGGCCAACCACTTTACCCAATCCAGACTAAAACGCAACTCATATGAAGGGGTCTCACTTATTCAAGATCAAAACCATACACATTTTATAAATTATGTTTTGATATATACAGCGAAAGTCTTGGTATTCCAAATAATATGACTATTTTAATGGTTATACATTAGTGATAAAACACGAATATTCCAAAATGCACGCTTGAGCAATTATTCACTTGGTCCATGCTGCCATATTGATTTTATCCTGAGGAATGGACAGAAGAAACGAGGAATAAGTCTTTAATGACTTAGTGAGATTCATATAAAAGATCTGGTAATGCAAGAATTAACTATGACCTACTAGATATATTTCGGAAGTGATCTTATCGGTAGAAACAATTCAACTAGACAATTTAATGTAGCAATGGTACTGGAGTTTTCATAGAATAGTTAATGAACGTGTGCTTAACAATAAACAACATCCGCCTTATGACTTCTACTATTCTACCTTATACCTACCGACGAGGAGCGGCCTTGTAAACAATCAAGAGACATGCTCGAGTACATGTCGATCCAGCATGTGGGTTACATCCAACTCCTGACTGCAAGTGGCGCCTAGATAGATGGGTATCAAGCGAAATTACTTAAACCGACAGTCCATACTGCCCGGTAGTAACTCGACTCAATCCCTGGGCCCAACTTCCTAAAGGCGTCCCAATGGGTATAACAAATAAGCAAATAAGCTAGTAAACCGGATAATTTTTGTTGCTCCTTGAGCTACATGTCCCGAACATAGTTCTTGCTCTTTGCACAATTCAAGAACCAACAGATGAGATTATAATATTGGAGAATTATCATGCTAATGAATAGATATAATAAATAATAAATGATTGGATATGATTTAACGATAAGTAAGAAAATCATGTTATGAGATGAGATGTCAACCAGGATTATGATAAAATATAGGTTGTTCGGGGTTTGGTAACGGAGTAGTGACTTTTCTGTTCAAGTTCCTCAGGGCCGGATGCCAAACGGGGCTAGAACAAATTAGAAATGGGCACCTTAACTCTACGGGAAACCTTGATGCCGTTGATTAGTTCGTCAAACCTTTGATCGAATATCCAAATGAACTTTATTTCCAAATATTTTTGTGTCAACTGATCCCTAACATCACTAGGAACATGTGTACTCGAATGGGAAGGAAAATCCAAAGGTTTGTTATGCTAAATAATTCTTGAAAACATATAACCTATTTTGGGATTTTCAAACAGTAGTGTACGATTTAGGATTTTCGACCTTCTAAATCACATTATTTGAAAACATTTCTTCATATGAAAGTTAGAGAATATCATGAGGAGTATTTGGCCGTTGGCCTTGATCAAAAAGGATTTTTCTACAATTAGTTATGACTTTTCTAAGGTGCGGGCCCGTATGGATAATTTCTTTGCAATAAAAGTTTTGAGATATTTTCGGGTAGAAAATGATGAAATAAGATCTTGTGATGAATTTTTCCTGAAAGTAGACTCACTAACTTAGAGATTCATAGGAAGAAAGAAGGAAAAACTGAAATGATTTTAGGTGTGAAAATTGTTGGAAGATAGCCTACTATTTATAGGCAAAAATCATGTTAAAATACTTTTAATTAAGGTTCCACATTGATTATTTTATAATAAATTACAAAAAATCTGAATTTAATCATTCTCTTAAGGATGTCATGGCTTACCTCATCAAAAGGATATCATGGCTTACTTCATCAATTGGTTAATTGCTTATCAAGTCTCTCAATTATTTATAATTGAAATTCAAATAGGTATAATTAGATTTCTTTGTTACATACATATTTACTTATGTAATTTTTCTAGGTAATTCGATCAACTTGGTTAATATCTGAAATTGAAATATATATTTTAGAATTAGAGACCTGTAAATATAATAAAAGACTAACTTTTAAGTTCAGGGGCTCAAATGCGAATTTTTCAAAACATCTAGGGTCAAAAATAAAAAATTTCAAAAGTTTCAGGACTGAAGTATAAATTTATTTTTTTCCTAATTTTAGGCGTTACATATACCTCCATTATTTGTCTTGAGATGTGTCACATCCAAACATATGATGGGCCTGCAACCAGACAAAAACCCTTTCTTCAATGCATTCTAGCATATATATATACAATCTTTTGAATTTACAAACTTCACCCACCACCTTACACTTCCACTTAACAGTAGTGCCTTTTTTAGTCCACCTAGTCTCCTCAGCATAACTCCATAGCATGACATATTGGTTTGCATCAGTTCCATGAACATCAGCAAAAACTTTCTTCTTAGTTCTGTACATATGTGGGAGACTAAAGTCTATACCACAATCCATTTTAGTGATAGCATGGAATTGGTAGGCCAGTTATGATCACTACTGATCTTTACATGATATTTCTTGGATAAGAACCTGGTAGTTTCTTGAATAAATGTATCCTACCTAGGACAATCGCGTGGTCCCTCATAACTCTTTATCTGCATTGTATCCTCACCATTTATCCTTGATACATATAGCACCCAAGGACATCCCTTCTGAACACACTTAGCTTTAACCTTCTTCTTGTCGTTTATTGGATACTTCACAAATCTCCCCTCAACTATTGCAAATTGCACAATAGCTTCCCTCAATGTTTTAGCGTTATCAAAATGCATTACAAGCTCAAACTGAACACTAGGCATGTCAATCTTTGCATTGGAAATAGGATGGCCTATGTGTTCCATCATGTTGGGTCCCTCATTTTTTGAAGTCTTTGAACTCTTCTCCTTTTCCGCAGCCACATATGCATTCTTGGCAGCATTTCTCTTTGAAGTTCGAACTCCATCTCCAGAAGTTGGTGTGGAACCGGTGCAGCAGTTTCAACATGTTCTGGAATAGGTGCAACAGTTTCAGAGCCTCTTTCCCACTCTAACCCCACCTCAACATTAGCTCTGAAAAGATAGTCATCTTCAGCTACATCATTGTCACTATCCACCAAGTCGTCTGACATTTCAGAGTCATCACCAACTGATACTTCACCATCACTATCATCATTGTCCTCTATATCAAGTAAAGAATCCAACAGTGGACCTGTATTATTTCTTAAGCATTGGGGTAGAGATCTTTGGCTCATTGGTTGTGATGCATTGGGCAAAACCTCTCATTCAGTTGCTGGTGCTCTCTGTCTTTCATCATTTGTTGTTGAACAACTAGGTAGATCACTGGTTTTTGGTTTTGTTGTCCTCAACTCTTGTAATATAGACAATAGATTCTCATCAGGATCTTCATTCTCACTTTCGACGACAACTTCATCTGGTTTATCTTCACCAACATTTTCACAAACTTCCTCATTTTCACCTTTGTAGTCCAATCCTTCACTGATTGGAGGAAGATTTAACAGTTCACTCTGTGATTGACTCTCATTCAATGGCACATCATCTCTAAGAACATAAACCTCAATTATTTTCCTTGTAGAACTCGCCAATGCTATCTCTGGTGCTTCCTTATTAATATTGATTGCAATATAATCCCCTGGTACAAAATTTGAAATGTTACAGATTCTAACTACACAATTCATCCACTTTAACACCAACTTCTTTTATCATGGGTACCAGTTCTATCCTAATTAAACGGCAGCTTCTTTTGTTAATTGTTATGTTCTTTTCTTTTCTTTCTGGTAGTCATTTCAAAATGAAAATCTTCCAAGATATGTAAGATCTAAATGAGATACGAGATTTATGTATCCAAAGATATGAGAATCTTTAATACGATATGTATGAACTTTCAAATGTGACTTTACACTATCTTATCATGTACCAGTAATCAACACGTGATGTAACATGTTCCTATACTTGTCTTGACATTACAAGTTGCAACGTGGAATAATAAAACTAGTTGGTGCTAACTTAACTCTTCTATGAGAGGAAAGTTTCGTATTTGTCTTAATCATATTTATGCAATAGTGAATATATATAACTTTAAGCATATATTTTACAGTTAGCGTTTAATTACAAATCATCGAAGTTTGTATTTAACAATCACAGAATTTTGAATGAACACGTAAAACTAGGAATAGTTATTAGTTTAAATTTGACTCGAGAGGATTGAGTGCCTTTTATGATAGAGAAAGAAATAAAAAAGGGCACTACATTAATCATCTCTAGTCAAATATCCTGTTTCCCACAAATTTATAAGAATAGTGTAATTGGCATAGAAACTCCTGTTAATTTGGAAATGTAAGAACGATCGAGAACTGACATTTTAATTAGTTTAATTAGTTAGGAAAAAATACATATCAACTTTGTAATTTGTAACCAGTATATAGACTTATGAAGTGGTCTTTTACAGAGAAAAATAAAAGCAAAACTCGAAACTCCTCTTTTCTATTCCGTAAATATAATCCAATGCTATCTTAGTATAGAATCCAATATACTCTTGATAACTATCTCGAGAAACTCATCATCCTTGTGCATTAAGCCAAAAAAAATTATATCTTAAAGTAGGCAGTATTCAGTACCCATCATCGACCGAGTAAAATTAAAGTTCAAACAGAACCAAATTTAATATTTAAATGACATGCATCTAGCCTATTATTATAATTAATGACGTGATCTGAAACTATAAATTTATCAAGCAATCAACAGAAATTCAATAAACCTTAGTATTTTCCGTCAGTTTCGCTAATAAGCTATTGCAAATAATGACCATCTTTTTATATATTTTTTTTTCTCTAGAAACATTGGACTTAATTGTCAGCTTCATAAGGTTTTGACGTTAATCTGTTCCTACATTTTGGAGGTTAGGAGGTGAAATTAATCGCGTTTGTTACTGTTATGGTACTTAATTAAGGTTAAGAATCTTTAGTGTAGTTAACTCGATTCGAAAAAAGAGTTGCTCCAAAAACAACTTTATGGCTCAACGTTACCCGTTTCCCCTCTTCAAATCAAAAAGAAAAAAACGATAGAAATATCTTCTACAACAGTATCCTTAGCAATAAACTAACATGGAAGTAGTAGGTAACTCTCAACATTCAACTGTATAACGTGTTCCATGTTTATTTAATTCAAGACATTAAATTAAAGTAACATACTGTTCTACTCAATTTGCATGTAACCTCCTCCATAATATAAGGAAATACAACTATCCTACTATTATCATAATTTAAGGAACTAAATTATGCTTAAAATAATTTATCTGATTAAACTCTTGAATTACAAAAAAGAATCTAATGACATTATACCTCACGTGTCATGTAAAAATAGGCAAATTGTCCCGTATAAAATAAGCAGGCAAAGCAGCAACCTAGTGTAAATAAGTAAACATACGAAATATAACGCATGCTCTTTATCTTTTTGTAAGAAATAATAGACAAAATCACTTGGTTAGGATTTCAGAAATTTCAGACTACCCCGAATAATTTTTCTTTATGAGAGGGTATTCTGCAATATATAATTGAAAACACTCAATTGGAAATTCGTTAGATCGTAAAGGTGGTATTTCACATAGAGCGTGTTTGGATGTCTGGTGTTTATAATACTACCAATTTATATGTGTGTATTAATAAATAAACAGTGTATTAGTCATATATATGTCTGGATTCTGAATTTACACTTCTTTAACTTCACTTCTTTAACTTTGTTAATCAGGCTAATCACACGTTTGGTTTCTATTATAACCCCTAAAAGGGAAATGCAAAGCAACCATCAGCACAAGATAATCAATCTTACGGTGTGAAGATATAGGATTATCTATTGGTAGATAAGTACAAACCTGACCCTCTTATAGCGGACTACCAACACAAACCGTGTTGCCATCCAAACGTGTGATAAGCCACCATAATTTTATTTATCATGTCTCTTTGCTTCATGCAAAACGCGCTCATAACATATATATATATATATATATATATATATATATATATATATATATATTAGGTAATTAGCCTATTTATTTTCTTATAAAGGGTCATACGTTTACTAATTTCATAAAACAAAAGGAGTATTGTGCCGAAAATCACACTAGCCTTTCACAAGTGACAATTCAATGCCCTAGCTAATAAATTTCCGTGATCTTACAGGTCCATCTATATAAGGCCAAAAACATATTGCATGTATTGTCTTAAAACAAAAGATTCAATCCAACATCATGCCTAATAACCAAAAACCAGTCTCTCCTCATGTATTCATATTCCCGTTACCACTTCAAGGCCCCGTCAACTGTATGCTCAAACTCGCTGAACTCATTTCCCTCCAATCTGATCACCAAATCCAAATCACTTTTCTCAACACACAATACATCCAGCAACGCTTGCACAACTGCACCAACAATGAAACTTACTTCCAAAAGTATCCTAATTATCGATTTGAAACTGTATCCGATGGGCTACCGGAAGAAAACCCGCGAACGGGTGATCAAATCGGGCACCTGATTGCATCCCTGGAAACCGTGGCGGCCCCGGTTTTTCGAGAAATGGTGACTTCGAGTGAATTATATGGTCCTGATTCTGAAAACCCGTTGACTTGCATAATAGCCGATGGTATATTCACTTTTGCTGTTGATATTGCTAAGGAAATTGGTGTGCCGTTATTGTATTTTGACACGATTAGTCCGTGTGCGTTGTGGACTTTTCTCTGTTTGCCAAAGCTCATTGAAGATGGCGAGCTTCCTTTTACAGGTGCGTTCATTAACAAGGTTTTGGATTAATTCTTTAAGCTAAGCTTTTATTTTATTATATAGATTTGTTTGATATATATTTGAAATTCATATATAGTTAAATCAGTAAGACCTTATATATATGTAATAAACACACTTAGGAATTCAAGCTCTTTAAATTTGGGATTTGAGATTTTGTTTTGACATTTGGTTTTTGAAGAAAGTACAGTTGCTTCCTTTTTGTAGCCACGACTAGTATGTAATAAAACTTTCACATCATAATCATGTGTTATAGTCAATATCAAACTAATTTGACTGGATGCCGTGACAACATATTAGCCACAAAGTCTATGAAATTGGTGCAAGTCGTAAGTATTTTACTATTTTTTAATTTTTATTGTCCGTGCATGGTGTGGTTCAGGGCGTTCTGTATTGCGGGTCCAAAACATACTTGTCAATTTATTGCCCATAAATTTTAGCTACCAGGATTTGATTGGACTATCAAATGAATCGCTTAATATTTGATGCGGAATTAATCTCCAAATCATTTTTCTTTTTTCTTCAACTTTTCTGTATACAAGTTTGGTCACGTTAGGAAAACGTCTTCTTAATTAGTTTATAATTCGTGGACATCGTATTTATATATTTCATTTTTTTGTCACATACAGATGATAACTTGGATGAGATTATATCATATGCACCCGGAATGGAAGGTATACTAAGGCGACGCGATCTTCCGAGCTTTTTTCGAACAAAAGACATTAAAAACGATCCCGTAATCAGCCTAGTCCTCAAGGAGGACAAGCACCTTCCTCTAGCACAAGGCCTTATTTTCAACACATTTCAAGAACTCGAGGCCCCAATATTGTCGCAAATGCTAACAATCTGCCCCAATATCTACGCCCTCGGCCCTCTTCACTCTCACTTAAAGACCAGGCTCGCGGCGGAAGAAAAAAATTCCACTTCAAATAGCATATGGAAGGAAGATAAAAGTTGCATTGCATGGTTAGATTCACAGCCATTGAAATCGGTTATATATGTAAGCATTGGAAGTGTAGCGCTCATGACAAAGGAACAATTATTGGAATTTTGGTACGGTTTAGTGAATAGTGGGTCAAGATTCTTGTGGGTCAGAAGACCGGGTTCGATCATCGGACAAGAGATAGACTTTGATGAGATTTCTTTGAATTTATCTCAAGGGACAAAAGAAAGAGGATATATAGTAAATTGGGCTCCACAAGAAGAGATTTTGGGTCATGATGCGATTGGTGGATTTTTAACTCATAGTGGGTGGAATTCTACTTTGGAGAGTATAGTTGAGGGGAAACCAATGATTTGTTGGCCATATTTTGTTGATCAACAAGTGAATAGTAGGTATGTTGAGGAAGTGTGGAAAGTTGGGTTGGACATGAAAGATTGTTGTGATAGAGTGATAATCGAGAAAATGATTAGGGAAGTTATGGAATTGAGGAAGGATGAGCTTTCGGCAAGGGCAGGAAAAATATCTAAATTGGCTGAGGCTAGTGTGAGCAAAGGGGGGTCTTCTTCTATGGATTTGGAACGTTTGATAGAGGATATCAAGTTTATGAAGTTACCCGCTATACAAAATTAGTGTTCTTTTTCTTTTTCTTTTTCTTTTTTGATTAATAATGCAAAACCAGCTATAGTGTTGGTTTTCAATGTATTGTGCATGTGAACTTTTGATTATTTGCTTCAGTTGTATTATGAAATGATGACTAAATAGCAGCACAATTCTTTGTGATATATGGATCCATTTGTTAATTTAATTTGCATGATTGCATGATTGTTATAATATTGACTTGGTACATCTTGACTTTGATGGAAGAAATATTCTAACTTTATGAAAAGAAAAATGTTGTCAAAAAAAGATAAAAAAAATATATATTATACAGTTCTCTATTTAAAAAAAAAAAACACAACGGTTTCAGTTCACTCTAAATAGTGTAATATTTGACCCTCAAGAAGTATTTTATCTGCAATATGTAAAAGGATATATAAACCTTTTTCCAAAGGGTAAAATAATTTGATTTGTAAGTATCATTATATGTATAAAACTGAAGGTAAAACATATAGATAAATTGTTTAGTTCCTGTTAATGCGTATATATATAGCACTCATTTATCATTGAGTACAAATACTATTATAATATATGGACCGATGTTTTAATTTGTACTGGTTGTTAAGATTGACTTGTGACTTTGATTCTAACGAGAGAAATATTCTAATTTAACGAAAAGATAAAAATTTAAAATTTTCACTTATATGTTCATGTTATTAATTCTTATTAGGCAACGAACAATAGTTCACTTCCCACTGGATAGTGTAAAATTTTGATGCCGAAGAAGTATTGTATCTGCCTATCTGTTAAAAAAAAATCGTTCAATGAGTAATTTATATTTCTTTTTTTGTCAAATTCAACAGTCAACAGTTTAAAGTCAAAAGATTGTATTATATTTTTTTTTTTAAGAGAAATTTTGCATTAGACAGAGAGCCAAAAAAAATGTCAAAGTTACACTTAGTTTACAATCAAGAATAAAACCAAACGATCAACAAAAGAAGCGAGCTACAAAGTAGCAAAAACAAGAGGACTTGGTCCCTCACTACAAGAAAAAAGGGTCATTCGCGACCGCCCGGGCGGTCGCGAATGACCCATTTCCGGTCGCGGATGGTCATCCGCGACCGCCTAGCGGTCGCGGATGACCGGTCGCGGATGCCCTCGGTCGTGGAGGTCATCCGCGACCGCTCGGCGGTCACGGAAGTCATCCGCGACCGCCGAGTGGTCACGGTAGTCATCCGCGACCGCCGAGCGGTCACGGATGACCCCGGGGACATCCGCGACCGCCCAGCGGTCACGGAAGTCATCCGTGACCGCTCGGCGGTCGCGGATGACCCCGTGGTCATCCGCGACGGCTCGGCGGTCGCGGGCAACACCGCGACCGCCTGGCGGTCACGGATGACCCCGAGGTCATCCGTGACGGCTCAGCGGTCACGGATGACCCCGGGGTCATCCGCGACGGCTCGGCGGTCGCGGCAACCACTGCGACCGCCTGGCGGTCACGGATGACCCCGGGGTCATCCGCGACGGCTCGGCGGTCGCGCCAACCACCGCGACCGCCTGGCGGTCACGGATGACCCCAGGGTCATCCGCGACGGCTCGGCGGTCACGGATGACCCCGGGGTCATCCGCGACCGCTCGGCGGTCGCGCCAACCACCGCGACCGCCTGGCGGTCACGGATGGCCCCAGGGTCATCCGCGACGGCTCGGCGGTCACGGATGACCCCGGGGTCATCCGCGACGGCTCGGCGGTCACGGATAATATTTAAACCATCCGTGACCGCCGGGCGGTCACGAATAATATTCAAGTCATCCGTGACCGCCCGGCGGTCACGGATGACATTATACGAAATAAAAAAAAATATTCCGGTAAAATACCGGAATAAATATTTGTTTCTTACGAATATAATGTATGGTTGGACGGTTTTTTATATAAACATCATTTAAGAGAATGATTTGTGTTATAAGTAAGGAAAAGAAGAAAATAAAAGAGTTGGTGTTTTGTTTTTTGGAGATATAAGAAAAGAGGAGAAGAAAAATTGTTGGTGTTTATGTTTTGGATTGGGAAATGAGAAAGGGAGGAGAAAGTGTTGGGTTTTAGAGAAGATAATGTGAGTGTAATGAAAAATTAATGGGTGGAATGGTGGGTATATATAGAATTTTGGTGAAAATTTTGAATTTTCAAAAAATTTGAATTTCCCCCCAATTCCAAGGTCTTTCGCGACCGCCGGGCGGTCACGGAAGACCTCGGAATTGGGGGGAAATTCAAATTTTGGTGAAAATTCAAAATTTTCACGATGAATGTTATTCGTGACCGCCGGGCGGTCACGAATGACCCTCTTTCGCGACCGCCCAGCGGTCACGAAAGACCCTTATTCGAAAATCAAATTTTCGTTTATGAATATTATTCGTGACCGCTGGGCGGTCACGAATGAGTGTCTTTCGTGACCGCCCAGCGGTCACGAACTTGGGAGGAAATTCAAATTTTTTGAAAATTCAAAATTTTCGCGATGAATGTTATTCGTGACCGCCGGGCGGTCACGAATGACCCTCTTTCGCGACCGCCCAGCGGTCACGAAAGACCCTTATTCGAAAATCAAATTTTCGTTTATGAATATTATTCGTGACCGCTGGGCGGTCACGAATGAGTGTCTTTCGTGACCGCCCAGCGGTCACGAACTTGGTGGGAAATTCAAAATTTTTGAAAATTCAAAATTTTCGCGATGAATGTTATTCGTGACCGCCGGGCGGTCACGAATGACCCCCATTCGCGACCGCCCAGCGGTCACGAAAGACCCTTATTCGAAAATCAAATTTTTATTTATGAATATTATTCGTGACCGCTGGGCGGTCACGAATGAGGGTCTTTCGTGACCGCCCAGCGGTCACGAACATACTTCGTGACCGCTGGGCGGTCACGAAAGACCCTCATTCGTGACCGCCCAGCGGTCACGAATGAGTCTCATTCGAAAGTTTTGATTTTCGTTTGTTTAATTAAGTTGCGATGTTTGTTAAATTGATAAAATACTTACTACTAAGTTAATTAAAAGAGAGTTTATCACAAAATTACACATTACATCTAAAACAACTTAGTGTATATGATGATTAGTTGTAGAACATAAAATAGGTTATTCGTTCATAACTCGCCTAAGCACATCTAACTCGCTATTTTAATAAGTTAATTACTATTGTTGTACTAATTTATTACTTCAATTCACATGTAGTAATGAGACTTATTGTTAAAAATCATAAACACATCAAGATGAATCCATAAAATTAAATTTTCTTTTATGAATGTTATTCGTGACCGCTGGGCGGTCACGAATGAGGGTCTTTCGTGACCGCCCGGCGGTCACGAACCCTACTTCGTGACCGCCCAGCGGTCACGAACATACTTTGTGACCGCTGGGCGGTCACGAAAGACCCTCATTCGTGACCGCCCAGCGGTCACGAATGAGTCTCATTCGAAAGTTTTGATTTTCGTTTGTTTAATTAAGTTGCGATGTTTGTTAAATTGATAAAATACTTACTACTAAGTAAATTAAAAGAGAGTTTATCACAAAATTACACATTACATCTAAAACAACTAAGTGTATATGATGATTAGTTGTAGAACATAAAATAGGTTATTCGTTCATAACTCGCCTAATCACATCTAATTCGCTATTTTAATATGTTAATTACTAATGTTGTACTAATTTATTACTTCAATTCACATGTAGTAATGAGACTTATTGTTAAAAATCATAAACACATCAAGATGAATCCATAAAATCAAATTTTTTTTTATGAATATTATTCGTGACCGCTGGGCGGTCACGAATGAGGGTCTTTCGTGACCGCCCAGCGGTCACGAAAGCCAAAGGCTAGTTGGCATTCGCGACCGCTGGGCGGTCACGAATGCCAACGGCTAGTTGTCATTCGCGACCGCTGGTCGGTCACGAATGCCAACGGCTAGTTGTCATTCGCGACCGCTGGGCGGTCACGAATGCCAACGGCTAGTTGGCATTCGCGACCGCCCGGCGGTCGCGAACGCCAACGGCTAGTTGGCATTCGCGACCGCCCGGCGGTCACAAACTGCCAGATTTTCATTTATAAATATCATTTCCCTTACTTTTCTAATTGACAACAATCTTCACCATTTCTCTTAAGGTATTCTCGTTTTTTTTCATTTAGATGGTCAACTATATTTTTAAATACTAAATATTGGTATGATATGTTAACTTGTTTATTCATTTCTTGATAGATATTGACGTAAACACATCGAGGGTACTCGTAGAGGACACAAGATTCTTGAAGATCGTTTTTTTACGCTTCAAGAAGTAAGTTGATCAATTTATCACTCTTCAACCTTATCGTGCATGATAATTGTTACATTTTAAATTGTTAATTATTAATTGTTTGTAGTATTAATTGTAATTAATTATTTCCTTTAAAATTTACATCTTAGATAAATAATGGACTATCAAGTAGATAGGAATTGGATGTACGATAGATTCGAGAGCAGTGGTTATTTGCGAGATAGTTTTGTGGTTGGGGTTCGCACATTCATAGAATTTGCTTCGCGACAAGATGGCTATTTAGATCTAGGGGGCGTATTAGGTGCCCGTGCAAAAAATGTAACAATTCAAAGTTTTTCGATCGATACCAAGTCCGTGATCATCTTCATAAGTCGGGATTTACGCCTGGATATTTTGAGTGGGTTTTGCATGGAGAGCAGTTTACCACCACTTCTATGACGTTTATCGACGAACCTCTCGAACCATCACACGCCAATATTCCTGACAGCCCTATTCGTGCTGACGATTCGTTTAGACAGATGGTCGTGGATGCATATGGAGGCCGATTTGATGAGGACGCTGTGCGTAACGAGGATCCGAATCCCGATGCAAGAGATTTTTACGACTTGATGCGTCTAGATCAGGTGAAGATGCACCCTAAGAAGAGCAAAACCGTCCTGCAGTGGATTGGAGAGTGGGTGAATTACAAAACTATTCACAAGGCGAGTAACATCGTTTCTGACCATTTTTTAAAGATGTCGAAAGATGGGTTCGACCCTGAGATTGAGAAGTTGTTACCTAAAGACACGAAAGGGATGCATAAGATGGAGCGAACCTTGGGGTTAGGGTACGAGAAGATCGATGTTTGCACAAATCAGTGTTTTCTGTTTTACGGGTTTGCGGCGAGCAATGACTTCCTAAAATGCCCGAAATGCTCGCAGGTCCTCTCAACTCAGTGTTGTACTATGAAGGGTACATTGTGAATGGGTTCCGATTTCACACAGATATGCGTTTGGGCCCTAAGAAGAGTGATTGTAGTGGGGTTTATGTGGAGGGGGACATGGGAGGATCCCACGCCACCAACTTCTATGGGACATTGAACGAAATCATAGAGGTGGAATATTGGGGGCACAGAAGACCGCTATACATTGTATTCTTCAAGTGTAGGTGGTATGATATTAGAGCTCGAGGGACTCGTGTTCACGAGACGTACAAACTCGTTGATATTAACCCTCGATGGTCTCTCACAACCAACGAGCCTTTTATTTTTGCCAATCAGGCCCTTCAGTCGTACTACGCCCCGTATCCACAACTTACGAATGGTCGACCAGGTCAAAATGGATGGATGGCTGTATCTACTATACCGGCTAGGCACGTGATCGACATGTCGTCACTAAGTGATTCCAGCGACACAGAAACAGAAATAGGGATGCCAGCGGAAGTGTTCCAAGAGAACGCATTTGTAGGAATTAATATGTTCGTAGACTTTAGCGCATTTGATATGGATATACAATTGGGGTGGGCAAATGAGTTTGAGATCGTCGAAGATGTACAAGATAGAGGAGAAAAAGAAGCTGAAGAGGAAGACGAAGAAAGTGAAAACGTGGAGCTAACTAGTGATACTGAATAGTTCAAGTGTTTTGTAATAATTTAAAACATTACTTTGTGACGCACTTTAATTGTAACGATTTGGTAGTGTTGTAAAAGACATTACAATAATGAAAAATTAACAGTCAAACATTACAATAATGAAAATTTAACAGTCCAACATTACAATAATGAAAATTAAACAATCCAACATTACAATAATGAAAATTTAACAGTCCAACATTACAATAATGAAAATTAAACAATCCAACATTACAATAATGAAAATTTAACAGTACAACATTACAATAATGAAAATTTAACAGTCCAACATTACAATAATGAAAATACAACTAATCATCATCCGAACTATCATCCAACCCACATCCATTCCCGTCATCATCCTCCCCATCATCCTCACCATCATCCTCCCCATCATCCTCACCACTCCCAACACCATCCTCAACACCCAGCTCCACATAATCGTCAGTCTGCAAAGACGCCATAATATCATCGACATCGTCGTCACCATCGTCATCAGAGTACTCCTCGATATACGCAGGCCTATCGGAAGAACTTGGAGCAAATGGATCTGGCCTACGACGCGGCATACGAACCGGTGGAATCACAGCTCCGTTCCTACGTGCATGCCCCATGAATATAGAATCTGATATCGGTGGAAGGTCCACGTCCACCTTCTCATTAAGCAAGCATCTCCATAGCTCCATAGTGGCTTTCATATCAGTCATCCTTTGATCACTGCGATAGATAGTGCGGTCATTCTGCGTTTGTAAGTCGTCGATGCAGGCCTGTGAATAATCTTCTTGTTTCCTGTATTTAATCTTGAACGCCTCCGGGCGTGCATCCCTCGGCAAGCCTTTCGCCTTCCCCTTCTTCACAGGACCAAATGCCTCGGTCCAACAGTCGGGATCGAACACCGGGAGCTTAGCTGGGCGGGGATATCTTTTCCTCAATAGTTCCATGTAATTTTTCTGCATTAACATTTGAAAGAATCAGTACTTATATTGGAATAAATAATTTAAAGCTAGTTGAGGAAGATAAAAAGGAGTATGCGGTTGAAATAACTTACATATTGCGCTTTCGTCGCAGCATCTACCCAAGTCCGCCGAGCTGGAACTCCTGTGTTACCGCCCGTCCCCTTCACCCGCTGCGTGTGACCACGTCTGTAGGCCTCATCATATCGAATAGGGTCTGTTCGTGTTTTGTCCACCTCAGCCTACACATTTCAAGAAAGAGTACGTTAAAATTGGCTTACGCATATATTAAGATTACTAAATTACACCCATATTGTTAATTTTCATAATTCATACCAGCAGACGTCTGAGCTCCTCTAGGTCGCGGGATCCACCAAAAAAAGTGGGAGGTGCCTTCACCCCCTCAATTGGCTCCTTGCCTCCTCTCCTGTTTTTCTTAGACTTATGCGACACCTCTTGATGATCCTCAGTGGCCCAATGCTTAATCGCCGCCGCCTCTAACCCGTCGTGCATCCAAGTTTTGTCTTTTCCGGTCCATTTTGGATCCACAACCCTCTCAAAGTATTGTTTCTTCGTGTTGTAAATCAAATTCTTATAACACAACTTCGCCTTCGTTTCGTAGGCCCGCTGTACTGCGTGTTTTTCTCTCTCACGAATACCATATATTTTCTGCCAATTAATAAAATTCGATTTATGAATATATTAAATTAAATAATATGATATAGTTGTGAAATAATTCCTCACCGTAAATTTAATAAACATTTTTCCTCGCACAGTTGCGGGCATCGTCAAGTAGGTAGGCCAGAACTCCTTCATGAACTGTCTGATCAACTCTGTGATCGTAGTCGCAACCTCGTTGCTAGAGGGGTTCATAAACAAGCCAAGAGGACACAATTTGATGATCTGCCTTTGAGTCTCGTCATTGGGTTGTTGTGCACCTTTGGAGGTGCCTCTAGTTGGGCGCTGTTGCGTGTCATTGAATACTCCCGATGCTGGAGTATCACTCGGCCTCTCGCTCGGGCCAGCTCCGGTGGAACCAGCGGAAGATGGTGCTCTAGCCCTAGATCCAGATGCAGTCGGTGCGGCATCGGGCACGGCAGCGACATCAAAAGAAAGTCGGCGCTGTAGTAAAGGCGTCAACGATGTAGACGCGTTGGGGATTGTGGCATCGTGACTACGACTGCCACGTGTGATAACTATACGAGGTCCAAGACTACCTCGCCCACTAGCAGTAGGGGGAACATCGGGAACATCCGCATCATCAGGAACATCAGAAACATTTGAACATTGTTGACCACTACCACCCCGACGACGACGACTGCCTGCCATATCGATTATATGCTAGAAAACTACGAGAAATTATCTAAGTTAGACGATTCTAAGAGATTCTCTAAAATTCAGTCGTTACTAAGTTATAAAGATTCCTTAAAGATCATTTGTACTAAGTTATAAAGAACCCATAAAGATTATTTGTTCTAATATATAAAGATTTTGTAAAGGCATAATTTCTAAGTTATAAAATTCCCTAAAGGCGTTATTTCTAAGTTATAATAGTTTAACATTAAATTACCGCGACGGATAATAATACATTAAATTACCTAAACTAACAATTTAATATTAAATAAATATTCTCTAAAGGCATCATTTCTAAGTTATAAAGTTCTCTAAAGATCATTTGTACTAAGTTATAAAGAACCCCTAAAGATTATTTGTTCTAATATATAAAAATTCCCTAAAGGCTTCATTTCTAAGTTATAAAGTTCCCTAAAGATCACTTGTACTAAGTTATAAAGAACCCCTAAAGATTATTTGTTCTAAAATATAAAGATTCTCTAAATGCATCATTTCTAAGTTATAAAGTTCCTTAAAGATCATTTGTACTAACTTATAAAAAACACCTAAAGGCACTATTCCTAAATTATAAAGATTTCCTAAAGGCATTATTTCTAAGTTTGACATTAATAAAAATAAACTTATAATTAAACAATTAAAACTATTACTAAAACATTAAATATAAAACATAATTAAAAAACTAGAAAGATAAATATTTAAGAGAGAGAGAGGAGAGGACTTACAAAGATAAGGATTGAGAGAGGAGAATGAGGTAAGGAATGAGAGAGAGGAGGGGGGTTTATATAGAAAACCCCCTCCCATCCGCGACCGCCGGGCGGTCGCGGATGCCACTCGTCCGCGACCGCTGGGCGGTCGCGGACGCCAGTAGGCGGGAATTTTCCCGCCTAGTGGCGTCCGCGACCGCCCAGCGGTCGCGGAAGAGTGGCATCCGCGACCGCCCGGCGGTCGCGGACGCCAGGGCGGGCAAAATCCCGCCACTGGTGTCCGCGACCGCCCAGCGGTCGCGGACTAGTGACGTCCGCGACCGCCCGGCGGTCGCGGACGCCAGTGGTGGGCAAAATCCCGCCCACTGGCATCCGCGACCGCCGGGCGGTCGCGGACGAGTGGCATCCGCGACCGCCCGGCGGTCGCGGATGCCAGTGGGCGGGCCATAGGCGGGAAGTTTCCCGCCTATGGATTCCCGTGACCGCTGGGCGGTCACGAGAATTATGTCCGTGACCGCTCAGCGGTCACGGGGCTATCCGTGACCGCTGGGCGGTCACGGACATATTTACCGCGACCGCTCGGCGGTCACGGTGGCATCCGCGACCGCCGGGCGGTCACGGTGGCATCCGCGACCGCCGGGCGGTCACGGATGCTCGCGACCGCCCGGCGGTCACGGGCCGGCGGTCACGAATGACCCCGGATTCTTGTAGTGCCTCGGCATTAAGCGTCACGTCACGTGCAAGATTATGAGCATCCACGTTTGCCTCCCGTGTAACCCAATAAAACGAAAAATCTTCATGCATATGCATTGCATTGATCACTTCCTCAATAATAGTAGCTTGAAGAGCATCACCCGAGCGACCCGCAATAATATCGTGCACAACACTTAAGCAATCTTCCTCAATAATAACCTTCGGCCACAACATCCCAATTGCCAAACGCAACGCCCACCGCGCCGTGATTGCTTTAACACAAACCGGAGAAAGGTTCGCCTACCAACCTCGCTGCGCCCAAGCAATCACATCACCATTTGAGTCCCTCGCAATAATACCAACTCCAACAGCCCTCTCCTCCGTGAACAACGCCCCATCAAAATTGATTTTAATAGTATTAATCGGAGGCGCAACCCAACTTTTCCCTCGATCGTTGTCCGTTAGCGAAATGACGTCAAAAGCATCCCTCCATCCATGCGCGCATACAACGGCAAATAAGGCAATCTCTCCCGACTCGCGCGCTTTATTCCCCGCAAGAATGGAATTCCTATTATTCCACAAATCCTAGCATAACGTGATAGCGAGCCCCGCCAACTCCGGAAAAACCACACTTGCAACACGCACTACCCAATCAATTGTCTCCTCATTCACACCAAGCATCAGAGACAACGGAAAATTCGCAAGAGCCCAACATTGCCTCGCCACATGACAATCGAACAGGCAATGGCGAGAACTCTCCTCCTCCGCCAAGCACACCATGCACGCCGTATCCTCACAAATCTGCCATTTTTTAAGGTTACACTTGGTTGGTAGAATATTCATGCATACACGCCAAAGAAAAACCTTAATTTTATTCGGACAATGGATACGCCATATGAGTTTCCACGCTTTGTGGATATAGTACGTTGTTCCCTCCGTTGCTACAGACCACACCAACCCTTGCAAAATAATAAGGCGGTATGAGCTTCGCACTCTAAACCCCCCGTTGCGTTCATAGTTCCACACCCACATATCTTCCTGGTGCATCCCTCCAACCGGAATTTTCAAGATATCTTGCACGTCAACCTCCCAAAACAGTTCATGTAACTGCTCAATATCCCACCACCCCAAAGCTTGATCAATGAGCTCGCAAACTCGGATGAACGGCTCGTCCTTGCTACGCGGAGTGATAGGACAGAACGAAGATGGCCGTGGGATCCAAGCTTCCCCCCACGTAAAAATAGCCTCCTCATTCCCCACACGCATACGCAACCCCTTCTTCAACACCAGAATAGTCTCCCAAATACATCTCCAAGAAAAAGAGGGATTTCCCCTGACTCTCGCATTCAGCAACAAGCAAATAGGAAAATAACGAGCCTTATAAAGTCGTCCCACCAAGCTTTTCGGATTGTGAAAAATATGCCATGCTTGTTTCGCAAGGAGCGCCATATTAAAAGCCTTCAAATTCCGAAATCTCATCCCCCCTTCTTCCTTCCTACGGCACAATTTGTCCCACGCAATCCAGTGTATTCGATTTCGCTCTCCACTACCCCACCAAAAATTGCTAATAATTTCTTGAATCTCCTTAATTAAGGAGTGGGGAGACGGAACCAACTCATAGCAAACGTCGATATAGCTTGCATCACTAACTTAATCATAATTTATTTCCCTGCGTTTGGGAACGTCTTTCCTTTAAAGCCATACGTACTCTTCCAAAATCGCTCCCGAATGTAAGTAAATAGTTCTTTTTTCGACTTACCAATAACTGATGGAAGCCCCAAATATTTCTCGTGTCGTTCAGCCATCGCCACCCCCAAAATTCCTCCAATCTCTCCAACAAGGTCCGGGTTCACATTCCGACTCCTAACCATCACTGATTTTTGCAAGTTAATTTGTTGTCCCGACGATGCCTCATAAATTTGAAATATCCTTCTAATCTCCACGGCCGATTCCCTAGTCGCATCACAAAATAGCAATGTATCATCCACAAAAAGCAAGCGGGATATGCGCGGCTCACACCTACAAATTGCCACTCCGCGAAGAAGCTCACGATTCTCCGCGCAAGTGATCAGGGCTGAAAAACCTCAAAAACAATTATGAATAGGTATGGGATATGGGATCCCCCTGCCTAATGCCCCTTTCGAGGGGGGGGGAGGAAACCTCGAATCCCCCCCCCCCCCCCCCAATTAAAGTAGCATAAGACATTGAACGAACCCCCATCATAATAAGCGACACAAAAGAAAAGGCAAAGCCTAGTCTAAACATTACCTTCTCCAAGAAGGACCATTCGACTCGCTCGTAAACCTTGCTCATGTCAAGCTTCAACGTCATAAATCTAGAGCGCCTTGTCCTCTTATTTTTCAAAAAGTGATTAAGCTCAAAAGAAACAAGGATATTAGCAGTGATTAAACGACCAGGAATAAAAGCGGATTGTGAAAGAGAAATAATATCCCCCAAGAAAGGCTTTAGTATATTGGCAATAGACTTAGACGCCACCTTAAAGCTAACATTACTGAGACTTATTGGGCGAAACTGTGACATCATATCGGGGTTAGTAGTTTTATGAATAAGAACAATATGAGTAAAATTCATCACAGGATTCAAAATACGATCATTCAGATAAGCAAGAACAAAGGTAGTGACGTCATGCCCCACAATATGCCAAATTTTCTTATAAAATAACACAGAGAAGCCATCCGACCCCGGGGACTTGTAAGGATACATATCGGTCAAATCTTTAGTTACATCGGTGATAGTAAATGATTAAATAAGGTACTCGTTCACCTCCGGACTCACGCGCACTTCCACGTCCCGTAATACCTCTTCAACTGCTTCATCCGACGGATTGGAAGAGGCGAAAATATTCCTAAAGTAGTCAATTGCAATAGAGTTAATCTCTACTGAGGATTGGTGAATAACACCCAGTGGTCCCGAAGTCCCGTAATTTTATTTTTCCTTCTCTGTTCACTCGCCCTATTATGAAAATAAGATTTATTCTGATCCCCCTCCTTAAGCCATTGAACCTTAGCTTGATGCTTCCAATACAACTCCTCGGTTGCATATAACTCCTCAAGCTCCATCGTTAAAGTTTCTCTTCTGCCTTAGACTCCACATAAATCAGCCCCGCGCGAAGACCCAAAATTCTTTCATTGAGCTTTTTTATTTTCTTGCGCAGCCTCGCCCCGCTAATGTTGTTCCATTTAAGTAAGCCTAAACTGCACCCCCTTCAATTTGCCAATTAGTTGAGGCCCGTTCGCACTTCCCCCAACCACAGCCCAAAGCTGCACGACCACGACCTCAGACTCCATCTTACGAACCCACGACGGTTTGAACCAAAACCGCCCACCCCCTATGATTACCAGCCCCTTGTTGAGACCGAGACTTAGTAGAGATAATCAACGCCGCATGGTCTGAGCGGCAAAGAGGGATGTGATCAAATTTCTCCAATGGGAATAAATTATTCCATGCCAAATCTGCGCACGCATGACCCAATCTAGCCCAAACAGTATGCGGATGGGGTCGGCCATTGCACCATGTAAAATCAGGGCCACCAAATGGCAAAGAGCTTAATCCTGACTCCAATTTGGCCAAAGCGGGCCGCCCTCATTTTCTGACTGATTAAGTATCTCGTTAACATCTCCCACACAAAGATATGGCCGATGAGAGTCCAGTTTAAGCCTACGAAGCAAGTTCCACATTCGCATTCTTTGCGTCGCGTCCAGCTCCCCATAAAATCTTGTGAAATGCCATGCCTCATCCCCTTCTCTAACAGCAGTGTCAATATGATTCACAGATATACTAACCAACTGAACATCGAGAGTTTTACTCCACAGTAACGTCAACCCTCCAGAAAGACCACGTACCTCAACAAAAACACCAAACGTATCCAACCGAACCTTAATCGCCTCTATTTTCCTCTTATTGCATTTAGTTTTCGAGAGAAAAATAAGAGGGAGGTGAAAACGAGAAACCAAGTTCCTCAACTCGCGAACTGTCCAAGGGTTCCCCAAGCCCTGACAGTTCCAACTGAGGATATTCATTGAGAGCGGCGGGGTTGCGTAGCAACCTCCACAAAAGCATGTGTACCACTTTTAGCCATCATCGTATCCTCCCCTTTGTGTTTCTTTTCAATCCTAGACACCACAATATCCGCACTGGCTCGTTTTTGCTGATTTTGACCACCCTCTATCCGCTTAACATTCACCCCACGACGTCGTATTTTTACCGTTCTACAGTGCACACACTGACTCCCCGACTGCACACTCAAATCCCCCGAAAGAGTAGCTTCGGAATCGTTGCTATAATTAATTTCAAACTCTTCATCGACCCTTAAGCCCTTTTCCGCCCCTTCTAACTGTCCACGCTCTACCCCCTGCACTGGTTCAGCCATACCGTCCCAAGTAATTGCACTCTTCGTACGTTCTCCTCAGCAACCACTCCTCCCACCCGCGAATCAGCTCGACTCTCTGATGAACGGTGAGATAGAGGCCCCTTGTTCGAGTTCAAGGGCTGATCAAAATTACGATGTCTAGCATACCGCTGATTGTTGAACCACCAGCTGTTTTGTGTAAGGCCGAGTGTTCTTGTCCGAAAAGCGTTGCCTCGTGCCCTCCCAGATAGAAGGTTCTCTAAGCCATGAGCCGTACGGTAAGTTATTGTCGTCTAACTCCCCCCCCCCCCCCCTGCTTCATATCGAGCATGTATGTCTGAACCACGAATTTTGAGAACCCGTAGAAAAGGTTTAGACACATCAACTTTCACACGAACTCGCATGCTAACACCCAGGGATTCAGCCATGTCGACCATTTCAAGAAACCCGATTTTCTAACCAATAAATCTATCCATCTCCTTAGTTTCTCTCGTGATTGGTAGATGATAAATATGGACATAGAAGCTACAGAAATTCTGACTAACATTAGCTGGGTTCTCCTCCAATTTAATGTCCCGCAAAACTAGCACATGTTTATCAAAAGACCAAGGACATCCCTACAATGCCTTTCGTTTATCAATGATGTGAAAGAATTTAAATAGGAGGTTGTCTCCGTCAATTTGGCTAATCTCGATCCCCTTTCTCGCATTTAACAAATTCTGAAGCATAGAGCAGCATGCATTGAAGTTGTATGTTCGACATATAAGCAATTTCCCAACCAAAACCAAACCCGACGCAGCATTAGTCTGCTGCCAAGATGCCTCTGGGACCACGTGAGTCGATTCCTCCTCCTCAGTAAAAGATAGGCTCTTTCGCAACTGATCGCTAACCTCTTCCATAGCCGTTGGTGGAGCAGTTTTCTGAGGTTTTAAGAAGAACGTTATGCGCGGTAGCCAAACAGGAGAACGAACCCCTGTACTCAACAATCTGTATCGACAAAGAAACAAAGCAAAGAAAATCACGTAAATCAAACAAGGAAAGAAAAGGGAACTGCAAGCCCTAGCGCCGAAAAAACGTGTGGGGAGAGAAAAACGCTAAAAACCCTAGAAACTATTTTGCATGGGCAAGACGTGATAATAGTGTTCTTTTGTATTAATACACACATTTCATATTGTTAATTAATAATTTTGAAACCTCTTCATAAGTTTTACAATATAATATATTCATGTCGATATATATTTAATATTATTTTGATATTTTTCTAAATTGTATATAATTATTCTGATTTAAATAAAATCACAAGATTAATTTTAGAAATCAAAATCTCCATTTCTTTCAATGACATAGAAGGATTTTACGTTTCTAAGGCACTCATACATTAAGAGAAATCAAGTGGGGTGCAATGTGCGTGTGATATAATGGAGATGAATTATGTGAAATTACAAAAAAAAGAATATTATGATCTAGTTTTAATTATATATAAGGTCAAATTTTGGAATTAATTATCTAATTTTATTGCTTAACTTAAATTGTAAGATTAAAGTTAATTTTAAATTTGGTGTACCAATGTGTTCAATATTGCTTGTTTCATATAATGCTATCGATAATTACTCATACATATTACAACAATATTAACATGTGTCTTGAGGGAATTATTTGAACAAATTAAATACTAATCAGCATTGCATATATAAAAATCTATCCGATGGTAGTAAAATAGTAACTAGCTAGTCAGCGTCAGAATGTCCAATTAGCGTAGGTGAATCCTTCTAACTTAATTTCGTTCGGATCTCAAATTTATAACAGGTAAGTCAGATTAAGAAATAAATAAACTGTATTACAAGAATCTTATAAAGAATGAAAGATCGTATTACAATGTGAACACCTATAAAAAGGTGTCCCTGGTTGCCACAACATTTCATCAACTTACAAACTAAAAAGCTAAGTGTAAAAAGAGTTTTCAAAAAGCAAAAATGAAGGCTTCATTCGTGATCTCAATGTTGAGCGCCATTATGTTGCTATCAGCATTTACTCTATCTCTAGGTAATAATTATATTCTTACTTTACAAACAATTATTATCTTTTCTTTTAAACTTAAAAGTTCAACATATATCGTATTAATGTTATCATCTTTTGGTACAAATTTACAGGCCAAAATAACTATTGCGACGCCCCACCTATTACTAGGGTTGGAACTTGTGAGGACAGCACAGCATCTCAAGAGTGTGTTAACCTGATGCTCGGGAAGTATGGTGCAAGTCAGAGGCCCAAACTTGTGGGTTGTAAGGACCTTGGCTCCAATAAAAGTCAATGCTTGATCAGGATCGCCTGCTAATTACTTAGTTTAATTTACAAATATGGAATAAGTTAAAGATGTAGCGCCAAAAAGTAAAAAATGTATTTTTGTAGTTGCATTGAATTATTCATCAAATAAAAAGTGATTCTATACGGAGTAATTATGATGATTCTTGGGTTTCTCTCATAGATGATATCATATACATACATATATATATATATATGTATGTATATGTATATGTGTGTGTGTGGTGTTTCAACGTATTTCGTATACTTATATTAATTAGCTGCTATGTTGATGTGTATATTTTGCTCCCGGGGACAACTTTTCTACAATATATGAAGTGATATGACTTGAAATTTCATCTTGATCAAAAATAAAAAGTGTGGAGGTTGCCTTTTAATCCCCATTTGATCTAAGAAAAAAGAATCACTTTAGTTGAATTTCCAAATAACACATCAAACGCTGTTCGAAATTATAAAAATTAGATATCACTATGTTAATTTCATTAAACCTCTTATCATTGATTTAAGCAATTAATGATGTTAATAATAATTTAATTTATCAGCGTAGAAATAATATGAGACCTAACAATTGTATTGACTACATCTATACTTGTTGGTGTTAACCATAAAAAATAAATATAAGATGGAAGAGAATATTAGTCATAAATATAGGAATTAATGTATGGACAATACTATTGTCACGAGTACTTCCGATAAGACGTACTCACTCCCAACGAGGAGGCCCGCGGAGTATTACCAATCCGCTCGGTCACTGACCCTAAGTGGTATAAAGGAGAACCCGAGGAGACACCAGAGTGTCTCTTGGAAAGTCAACGATGAATAAAAAAGAGATATCAATGCGGCATCAGAAAAAGAGTAAACCCCGATGGATTCGCAATCCATCGATGCGCCAAGAGGGACCACAACGGACCCCGAGTCTCATAATCTCGCGAGAACACTTCTTTGTTGAACGCTCCTCAACATAAACGGCCATCGGAACATCACTCTGAAGACTGAATCTGAAGAACAAAGCCTGATCTAAGTACAGGAGTTATTGGAAGGCCCACTACGAGAATCTGAACAAGGAAAAACCACCCCACGAGAGCAAAAGAGCCCTCGGAGCCCAAGTCAAAGGCGGAAACACCCCTCGGAGAACATATACAGAAACCCCTACACCAGAATGAACTCTTATCAAAGCAGCAACACCACCCGAAGAAAGTTCTAACTGGTCCATCAAGCCACTACCAAATATATGCCCCCTCGGAAAATAGAATCCCGAGGAGCAGCCCATCAGAGATCCCCGGAGCTATCGAAAGAGACAAAGATCAGCCTAGTCAGCATCTAGTAGATTAAAGATATACCTTATCTTATCTTTTTACACTTTTACACATATTGCGACACATGTACCTTACTAAAACGCATGCATAACGACACATGTCCCTAACGAACTCTATATAAAGGGAGGTGATCGATTGAAAGAAGGGGACATACAATCATATACAAAAGAAACTAAGGAGTAAAGTTCAGTGAATAAAGGAAGAAATATTCTCGTATCCTTATTCTCCTTTATAAAATCCTCGATTTTTGAATCACGAGCACGGCGTTCCAACCCTAAATAATTCAGTTAAATAGGAAATAATATCAAACATATTAACAAAATGGCGTCGTCTGTGGGAACGCCATAGAATCTGTCCTCGAGAATATTCAACAAGCGTTGCTTATAATGGATGATCTGTTCGAAAGTGAAAGCCTTCAAACCCATCGCAGCGACTCGGAAGAAGCTTTGTCGAACCACCAATCCAGTACAAGAGATTTCATTAATTTTCCCCACTCTGTCTTCGAGAGACTTGTAGAGGCTACGACCATACGAGCGCAGCGAAGAGGGGAAAATTTTAGGAATTGGCCCTCCGCATCTCCCAGACAGAGAAATTTCCTCTTGAAAGATGGCGCACCCCGTGCTAGAGGGAGCCCTACTCCCGTCTCTTGGAACCACGAACCTCCGCAAGGATCACAAAGGTATGATAATTATGAAAGAACTCTGGGGAGGGGCTTAGGAGAAGAACTTCCCCGCCCCTCAGAATACCTTAAGAATGCATGATGATTACACCTTGTGGGGGATGCTGGATGGCCTACGCAAAGAAATGAGCGACATCAAGAGAACCATAGCCTCTAAGGAGGATCCTACATTTAAAATTTCCCCCTCTATTCCTGAAATTTCCCTAGCAGCAGTCCCGTCGGGGATGCGGCCAGTCAATGTTCCCTTGTATACCGGGGAAGCAGATGGAAGGAATCCACACGATCATATCCATCAATACCTAGTCGGAGTGGACTTATCCTCAGGTCCGGACCATGTCTTATGCCGCGTGTTTCCTGTCACCCTCGGAGGACGAGCTCAGGCTTGGTTTACTCACCTTCCCCCTAACTCCGTAACAAGCTTCGATCGATTAGCCCACCTATTTGTACGACAATTTGCTTGCAACCGGCGATATCCCAAATCCGCTACTCATCTCTTCACAGTCAGACAGCACAAGGATGAACCCTTACGAGGGTATATAAAGCACTTCAAGGATGAGGCGTTAGATGTCCCTAACGTCAGCCCCACCATCTTGGCGGACATATTGACGCAGGGGCTTCGAACAGGGGATTTTTTCTGATATCTCATGGGAAATCATGTCACGGACATGAATGAACTTAGGCAAAAGGCAGAAGTCTACATCTTGATGGAGGAAGCGGAAGGTACGAAGAAGTACATGGAACACGACGACAACGAGAACCAGGAGCGTGCCGAAAGAGAGGCAAAAGCTAAAGAGAAGTGCAAGAAAGGAAAACCCACCCAGCGCAAAGACGAGGGAGGTGTGGTCAAAAATTTCCTTCGACCCGTACCGTTACCCCCGATGACCATTGCTCCCCCAGAAGTACTCAACGTGATGAGAGGTAACGATGAGTTACACTGGCCCATGTCGGCCAAATTTCCTAATAGAGAAAGGAACACATGAAAGTATTTTAAATATCATAAAACCTATGGGCACACCACCGAGGAATGCACTTCCCTACGTAGGGAAGTGCTTCGCCTTCTGGAAGCGGGATATTTGAAAAATTACCTAAAGGAAAATAACCCCGAGGAGCCCAAGGCAAATGTATCGAAAATGTCACGAAGGGAACAAGAAGAGGGAGAAGCGACCCCTAACCGCCAGTCACGAGAAAGGACCATGGAACGTCGTCAACCTCGAGAGTGGACCGAGGAACGTCGACAGAGCTCCCGAGAAAGAACATCGGGACATCAGAATTTACCGCGTCTCCCAAATTCGTATGAAGATAACGCCCCGTCAGGACGAACGATCAACATGATAGAGGGAGGATATATCTCAATAACACCCCAAAGTAAGAAGAAGAAATATTTAAAAGAAGCCAGGCGAATAGAGCAAGGACCCCTCGTGTGTTCCGTCCAAGGAACCAAATTACCTAATATCACTTTCGGGCCTGAAGACATAAAAGGTATAACTTACCCTCACGAAGACCCCTTAGTGATTGCAGCCATTATCCATGGATTTGAAATCCAGTGGATCCTCATCGACACGGATAGCTCTGTGGATGTCCTATTCCTTCCTACCTACTTAGCTATGGGATTAAAAAATGAGCAATTGGAAGTAACTGAAGTCCCCTTAGTAGGTTTCTCAGGAGAAGCTTATCGTACTCTCGGAACGGTGATCCTTCCGATGTCATGGGGAGAAGGAGCCCTTTGAAGAACGGAACCCACCAAATTTTGGGTGGTGGAGGCCTCGTCACGAACGTACAACACTATATGCGGAAGGCCGTCCATCCGAGCCTTCGAAGCAATCCCCTCTACCCTGCATCTCAAGGTAAATTTCCCCACCTCCTCAGGTACCGGAGAAGTCCGGGGGAGTCAATCTAAGGCTAGAGAATGCCGCATGAATGCTATTCCCTCGGAAGGAGACGAATTCACCCTCGGGAATAATAAAAAGCGCAAAGCAGAAGAGGCTCGGGTTCAACCCGTAGAAGAATTAAAGATAGTGGAATTGGTAGAAGGGCACCCCGAGAAGGTGATTAAGATGGGCACTGGCATGGAACCCGCAGTAGAAGCCCAACTAACTTTTGTTCTTCAACAATTCTATCCCCTCTTCGCGTGGGAAGGAGGACCGCCCGGGCGAATCAGTGACAAGGTATGCCAGCACTTTCTTAATGTGAAACCAGGGGCCAAACCGATCCAACAAAAAAATAAGAAGAATGGGACCCGAGCGTAACAAAATTATTCGCTCGGAGATACAACGACTCCTTAGTCTAAAGCAAATTCGGGAGGTCATATACCCTGAATGGTTGGCTAATGTTGTGTTAGTTCCCAATAATGGGGGGAGATGGCGAATGTGTGTGGATTTCACCAATATTAACGAAGCATGTCCGAAAGATTGCTATCCCCTACCTAGTATAGATCAGCTAGTCGACTCCACCACTGGATGTGCGCTATTATCAACTCTAGATGGGGATCAGAGATATAACCAAATCCCGATGGCGTTAGTTGACCAGGGCAAAACTAGCTTCATCACCGACGCTGGCACCTTCTGCTACTTGGTGATGCCCTTCGGACTCAAGAACGTCGGAGCTACTTACCAAAGACTGGTAAGCCTTATGTTCGCTGGACTCATCGGAAAGTCGGTAGAAGTCTATGTGGACGACATGGTGGTTAAAAGCAACACCGCAGAAAACCACCCCGAAGACCTGCAAAAGGCTTTGGTCATCATGGATAATTTTGGAATGAAAGTTAACCCTCGAAAATGCTAATTTGACATCCGATGAGGGAAGTTCTTAGGGTTCATGGTTATGGAGAAAGGAATAGAAGTAAATCCCGAGAAGGCAGAGGCCATCGTAGGACTACCCACTCCGAAAACAATAAAAGACATTCAAAAATTGACAGGAAAAATGGCCTCCTTGGGCCGATTTGTTTCTAAGTCGGCAGAAAAAGGACTCCTATTTTTCAAGATACTACGGAATGTTAAGGAGTTTCAATGGGCCCCCCAGTGCGAGGAAGCCCTTGAAGAACTGAAAATATATATGTTAAAACCACCCTTGCTGGTAAAGCCTTTACCCCAAGAAGAGCTCTTCCTCTATTTATCCGTCGGAGAAGAAGCCCTCAGTGTTGTACTAGTCAAAGAACAGGACAGAGAACATCATCCGGTATACTACATCGGCAAAACTCTCCTCGGAGCAGAAACCAGGTATACCCTGACTGAAAAACTCGTTCTAACTTTGGTTACTACGGCACGTAAACTGCGCCCCTATTTTCTCTCACACCCGATTACCGTATTAACAAAACACCCCCTACGGGCGATTCTTAATAAACCCGAGTCATCGGGATGATTGATAAAGTGGGTCGTAGAACTCACTGAATACAATATTTCTTACGCTCCAAGGCCCTCCATTAAAGCTCAAGTCTTGGCGGACTTCGTAATGGAGCTCACCGGCACTGGATCCGACGAAAAAGAGCCCCTATGGCATGTTTATGTAGATGGATCCTCCGTAAGCACATACGGAGGAGCGGGAATAGTCTTGATAAACAAAGAAGTGGAGGGTGAAATACTCCATTTCGCGGTCCGAATTGATTATCCCCTATCTAACAATGAAGCAGAATACGAATCCCTACTCATTTGGATGAGACTCGCTCAGGAAGGTTGGATGAGAAGAGTGCTCGTTCATAATGACTCGCAGTTGATCGTACAACAAGTCAATGGCTCATACGAAGCCAAAGAATAGAGAATGCAAGAATACCTTTGGATGGTCCATCAAAGGTAAGAATGGTTTGATGAATATAATATAGTTTAAATTTCCCGAAAAGAGAACCAAGAGGTGGACGCCTTGTCTAAAATGGCCACTCAAACGGCCGTCATCCATACCCGGAGGATCACCCTACTCCATGTTAACGAATCCAAGAAGATCGAGGGAAAAGACGTAGATGCCAATACCAATATGGATCCCCCATCCAGTTGGGTAACTCCAATCAAAGCCTACTTACATGATCCAGAGGGATACTCCACGGACAAGGCCGTACAAAGGATCATGTCCAAGAAAACCATTTCGATACTTTCTCAAAGAGGGGGTACTATTCCGAAGAACATATTCTTGCCCCCACGCCCGATGCCTAAATGAAGAAGAGGCCCAACTAGTTCTAGCATAAACTCACGAGGGGACATGTGGAAGCCATACTGGCGGCAAAATTATGGTAAGACGCCTGATATGACAAGGCTACTATTGGCCCACGATGGCTAAAGATAGTAAAAACCATGCTGAAATTGTGTCAGGCTTATGCCCCTCGGATCCATCAACCCGCTGCCCCGTGGGAACCCCATCTGACCCCTTGTCCGTTCTCGAAATGGGGCATTGATATAGTGGGACCACTTATCCCCGATGTCGGCCAAAACAAATTCCTACTCGTGGCGGTTGACTACTTCACCAAATGGGTAGAGGCGGAGCCCTTAGCCCGGATCACCGCGGGCACCGTCATCAACTTCTTATGGAGGAATATTATGTGCCGCTTTGGCATCCCTCGGAACCTGGTAAGTGATAATGGCCTGCAATTCACGAACCAAGAGTTAGAAAAGTGGTGTGACCACTGGGAAATCAAACACCACTTTACCTCGGTGGGGTACCCCCAAGCAAACGGCCAAGTGAAAAGAACCAACCGAACCCTCCTGAAGAACATGAAGGCCCGACTCGACTGGCAGAAGGCCAAATGGGTTGAAAAAATACCTGGCATACTGTGGGCCAAAGCACCTCCACGGGCGAAACTCCTTTCAGCCTATCCTACGGGTGCGAAGCAGTCCTGCCCTCGGAAGTCTCCATAGAGAGCTGGCGAGTCCGAGAATATGAGGAAGTTGCCAACAGCTCCAACCTAGCCCTGGCCCTTGATCTCCTTGAAGAAAGAAGGGCACGAACCGCCATCCGGATTGAAGAGTACAAAACCCGAATGTCCCGATACTACAACGCTAAGGTAAACCCTCAAACTTTTCAAGTTGGAGATTTGGTGATGAAATGGGTCGGAGCCTCCAAGAACGTGGGCAAGCTCGATCCCCAATGGGAAGGACCCTATAAGATAGCGGGAATCGTAGGACCCGCAACCTATCTCCTCGCCAATTCCGAAGGCGCAGTGCTCCACAACACCTGGAACTCAATCAATCTTAGGAAATATTATGCTTGATGTAGTGCAACAGTTTGTATATAAATAAAAAAGTTGTTTGTATATAGATGGTTCCCTTACAAGGCAAAAGGAAATAGGGTTGCCCGACAAAATGATGACTTACATATATGAGTCATCCTAGCAACCTAACCCGAGGGACCATTTGATACAAACTAACAAAACCCCACACGCTATAGGTATATCGGAACGTATCCTATACAAAGGCTCTTATACCAGCTAAAGAACTCTTACACAAGCTAAACGCCCCCTATCGGGCGCTTTCCTGCCCTAATCAGTCAACGGCGATGTTCCTCGGATAGAGAAACAGGATCATTAATGACCACCGTCGGAACTACAAGATCTTCAGATGCTGAAGGGGACACTTCGGCAATAACTTGACGGATGTTGAGCTCAGGGATAACCAAGCCCGGAGGAAATCTTGGTTAATTCTGAACCGCATCCCGACACAGTCGATAGCCTATGCAGACCAGATCACGCATCTCACCTTGCAGGGACTCACGAGGGTCAGAGGGGCTCACGATGCCCAGCACTGCTTGAACTTGTGCCATCACTAGGGCCACTTCGTGAGTACGAGACACCTCCAAGAACTTTTGGTTAGCCGCATCCCTCTCCTTAACGACGCGTATCAATTGCTCATCTGAAAACCGCACATGATCCTACAAGTTATCCATCATTCTCTCCAAATTGAGCACCCGTGCCCTCTCAAGCACCAATCGGCGCTCCAACTCCCATAATTTATCTTTCTCGGCCTGTAGCACCCCCTCGTAAAAACCTCGAGCGGTCTTCTTACCCGCAGTCAACCTAGCTATCTCTTTGTGAGCTTCAAACAAACCCTTCTCTAGCTCGTCCCGACGACGGTATACCAGGTCAGAGTCCAAAAAAGCCCCTCGGGAGCCCATAGCATTCAAAACCATCTAAATCTGCAGGGAATCAGCCCATCAACACAGAGAACCTCAAAAGGTTAGTGCTAAATATATTGAACAAAAAATTGTCATACCTCGCCTAAATCTTTACAGCCGAGATCCCGAAGAATAGACAATGGAAGAGTATTCATTATCTCGCAGTATGTGACGTTTAATAGCCCACTTAGATAGTTCCGATAAAAGCCTGCAACCGAAAAAGTTGGAGGAGCGGAACTACCTTCTTCGAGGAGGTGAATCCCAGCAAGAAGGGGGTTACCCTCGAGAGGGGGGCGGTCAACACGAGCAGGACCCTCCCCTAAGGGTTGGGATCTGTCCGACATAGAAAAAGGAAACCCTTCCTCCACCACATGCACAACGCTAACACCCCCCGGAGGGGGAGAGCCCAACCTCAAGGGTGACCTTAGAAAATCCTTTAGAACCTCTTAAGCTAAACAGGCCACTGGGGGGCTGCAATAGGCAAAACCCTCAGATCCTTTTCTGAAGAAGGACTCGTAAGTGTTTCAAAGCTTAGCCTATCGGAGCTACCATCCTCCGATAAATCATACCCGTGTAATGTTTGCGCTAAAAAGGCCTTATCAAAAGGCTGGATTGCAAATGTTTCCATCTCCGAACCTATCACAAATACCAGCACAATATAAACCCGAAGCTTGAAAAAGAAAAAAAAGAAGGCTAGAAGGGAAACTCATGAAAAAAGAAGTTGCTAAAAAGCGGCTGAGTAGGGATATTGGACATCTCCGCCCCTCCTTGAAGACCC
This sequence comes from Linaria vulgaris, assembly GCA_948329865.1. Taxonomy (NCBI): domain Eukaryota; kingdom Viridiplantae; phylum Streptophyta; class Magnoliopsida; order Lamiales; family Plantaginaceae; genus Linaria; species Linaria vulgaris. The sequence goes on from OX415253.1 coordinate 86,298,442, forward strand.
GCCAAGATTAAAGACTCGGAGTGCGCCAGCAAACCGCTAATGTCATAAGTGCCCGAGAACAACCCAGAATGAAACAACAACTCCTCCTCACGTAACAAAGTCGCATAGTTGGGAATAACATACCCCAAACCCCATCGGAGAGGTACTCCCCATAAATTAGCTGATTGGCCCTTCGGCCGGACAAAAAAAGAACCTTCGCCTCCAATCCCCTCTGTTAACAGGTTTGGAATTATGACATAATTAACTGAATTATTTATTTGGGTTGGAACACCTCTGCCCGTGGTTCAGAAAGCTAAATGCTATTTTAAAGGAGACAAAATAACAAGAACATTCCTTCCTTTATTCACTATCTTTCCCTCCGATTGTCGGTTCTCTTTTTTTCCTCCCACTTCCTTCAATTGATCACCTCCTTTTACATAGAAATTTTTAGGGATAGGTGTCACCGTGCATGTGTTTAGAAAATACATGTATCGCTGTGCATGTTGACATGTTTTAGAGTGGGTACACGTGTTATAGGGTACACTAATCAATGAGATAATGTCTATCTTGATCTACTAGGTGTTAACCGTGTTGTTTTATCTTTCTCCGAGGGGTTTGACCTCCATTCCGATAGGTGGTAGGCTGCCTTCTTTGTCTCCGAGGGCTTCTTGCTTCTAGTATTGACTTGAGGGCCAAGTTTGGGTGTCCTCTTAGTGATAATGCTGCTCCGATAGGGGGGAATCCGAAGTAAGTGATTCTGGACACTTTCTCCGAGGGGGTGTTCACCCGTGAGTTGAACTCCGAGGAGTTTTTTATCTTTCGTGGATAGGCTTTTCTCTTTCCAAGTACCCAGAAAGTGTATCTCTTTGGTTCTTACACCAATGTGTGGTTTCATTCTTTGAGTTGGCCGTCTGGGTCATTGTTCCGAGGGCATTTGTGTTAGGAGTGCATAGCAAGGAAGAGTTCTTGTCAAGGATCTGGGACTCGGGAGTCCGTTGGGGCCCTACTCGGCGTCTTGATGGATATCTGAATCAGGCGGATCCATATGGGTTTGCTTTTTATCCGATGCCGCCTTGATATCTGGTCTTGATTCATCGTGACTTTCCGAGGGACGCTAGATGCCCTCATCGGATGGCCATTCGTCCCACTTTGGGTTAGTATCCGAGTGGTATTGGTCACACCCGATGGGCCTCCTCGTTGGGAGTGGGTACAACTCATCGAAAGTACTTGTGACAGTAGTATTATCCATTAATCCTCTTTATTTAGGACTAATATTCTCTTTAATCTCGTATTTATTTTATACGGTTAACACCCTCCGCGAGAGCGAGGATTGGATACATGAGTAAAGGCTCTGCTTTTATCCCGATAGACCAAGCTAAAGAAAGGAGGACCACCCGAACAGGGGAGTAAGGTAAAAATAGCCCCAACCCGATGAGGAGTCATGGGGAGGTTCAAAAGCTCATGACATAGGACATACCCCACCAAATGACGAAGAGAATTTGGAGTCAGCTGGCTCAGACATATCTGCCAGTACCGAAAAAGAGTCTGGAAAAAAGGGCGAAAAAACACCCGCAGCCCACAACGTACCTGCTCATAGTATACGGTCACGTAGCCCAAGGGGGGATCATAGGCCCTCTAATCGAAGTGCGGCACGATCACGTCATACTGACTAAAATCTAAATTATACTCGGCAAAGAGGGTCGTAATAGACCCCTCATGCTCGTGGCTGACAGTAGTTCCAACATGGCCTCGACCCATTAACTTCGAGGGATCCAATGGAAGCCTCAACAGGAACAAAGAGTGATCCGTAAGGGTATAAGACCCCCTGCCCATGAATACTTCTCGTATGTGATTCATCCTAAGACGATTTGTATGCGTACACCATAAAGCGGCTCCCCTCGAAGAACTCCCCAAAGTGGCAGTTATATCATCTTCTAGACTATCTCGCCTCGAAGAGAAATTATCTGAGGAAGCGTAATGGACCCCTAGGGACAGCGAGGGAGTCCGCCCCGAGTATTGAGTGGAATTAAGAGAATAGATGGATCCTCCTCGCCTGTAATGTGGAGGCATCATTTTTCCAAGTAAGTCTTTCTCTTTCCTCACGACTATCTCTCACGATTATCTGAAAACTGAAAAAGAGGAAGAATCGAAATGCAAGAACTAGCTAAATGAATGTACGTAGGTAAGATTAAGAGAGAGTCAGGAAGCCTAATGTCTAGAGTGATTATAAACATATCTGCTAAACACTTAGCACCTATATATACTCATTATCATTTGATTAAAGAATTGAACTTAAACCTCCATTATCTAAAGTAAAGGACACGTGCCAACAATATGCTCCTACTTAGGAGAAAATCATCCTTCAGACTACCATGCAGAATGGCACGTCCTGCTCATTTGCTAATGTGGCCGACAAAATAATTATAAGTGTAAGATACTTTTAGCAAACGACAAAGAGGAATAGGTCAAAATTGAGAAAAACAGAATAACTTTTTATTCACTTAGAAACCAATATGTCCTCGGAGAACAGAGTACATTTGCAAAAGAAAAAAGCTAGAGTACGAAAATAGAAAAGTTACAATAAAGAAAATAAGCCCTAAGTTACACCCCCGAGGTTGATGGATGAGGAGCGGAATACGAAGGAGTTGAGGCCTCAGAAGAAGGATCCATCGGAGCCAAGCAAGAGGTTGGTGAAAATACCCCTCCGGAGTCACTGGGCCTCGGACCTGGACTACTTGTCGACCGCATGGGAGAAGGCGCTGGAGAAGCCCGAGGGGAGAGCAAGCCTTTGAATCTCTCAAAAAGAACACGGGACTCCTCAAGAGTAGGCTTCTTCAGCCTACGAATATCAAAGGACTTGGGAAAATCTACATCCGACCGCACCAGCGTCTGTGCAAGCCTAGCACATTCCAAATATCCCCACAACATGTGGCCCATTAAGAGCTCTTATGGTGGCCTATCGGAAGTTTCCGAGTGCTGCCGCAGGGTCTCTTTCATTGCTAAACAGACGGCCACATCTATCTTTGCTTGCATCTCCTCGGAGGGAACGACCCAAGTCAAATTTTCTTCGGCCGATTCCGCCCTATCCATAGCCTTACCCAACAACCCTTGAAGTTCGGCCTCACTGGCCTGACTTGCTTCTAATTCCTTTGCTAAAAGGGCAATCTGGTCTTTAGAAGCCCTATCCGACGCTTCCATTCCCTCATATGAAGACTGCAAGCGTTCCACTCGAAGGCGCAAGTTCTCGTTCTCTTTCTGATCCTCTTCCCATCGGAAATCGTAGGAAGAAATCTTCGTCTAAAGCACCTCCATCTCCATCTGGCCTTCCTTCTCTTTAGAAAGAAGAGATGCCACTTGAGCTCGGAGAAGTTTTACTTCATCTCCCTCCCTTTGGTACCTTTGCTCTATTGTACCAGCCGCCTCCCGAGTCTTCTTGACCTACCATGAAGAAGGGAAAGTATAAGGATCTAGAGCAGATTACCTAATAGAAGAGAACAGAAAGAGAGAAAGAAATGAGTTCGAGCTTACCATAAGGGCCATCCAGTTAAGACTCGTGTGCAGGAAATGAAACCCGTCGACAGGAGTTGCATTTGAAGAGGCGAAGAAACGAAGAATTTCTTGGAAAGGCCCCTCTAAAACCTGCAATGAGGGCAGATCCTCCAGTCTACTAGGGGCCACCAGAGACTGAAAGGTTAGACCCCTCGGAGAAAGCGTGACGAGGGCAGTACTCCTCGGAGGAAGGGTCCCCTGAGTTGGGGTTACCGCATTCGCATCGGTAAACAATGCACGAGGACCCCCCCCCCCCCCCCCCCCCCCCCCGCGCAGCAATTGAAGGGCCCGCCTCTCCAAATAGCGAGCTCAGCATCTCTACCTTTGCGTCCTTTTCATCGGATGGCGCATCAAACTCCTCGTGAATATCCTCTGAATCCCCCAACGAAGCCTCCGGGTCGGGTTGGAGAAACTGCGCTAAAAACTTCTCTTCTGCAAAAAATGCATATGTATAAGGAGATATGATGAACCCAGAAAAGTCATCAAGTAATAAAGGTGCCGGAGGAAAAAAAAAAGTGAGACAGGTAAAGGTGTACTACCAAGAATAGAGGGCCCTTCTATCATCGGAGCTTTTCCTTTATCTACCATATCTACACCAAAGAAAAAATCTTAAAACAAAGAATGGCTATACGCCTAAAAATAGCAGAACTAAGGGGTACGTACCATGAGGAGAAGGCTCGGAAAATGTCCCCTTCGAGGACTCGGGAACCAACAAAGGCACCGATAGAGGAGTCCCTATAACGCGAGAAGGGGGGAAGACGGATCGTCGGAGGTGAGAATCACCAACTCTAGTTCAAACTCCTCAGCTACTTTCGGAGAAAGCCCCCCCTCGGATGCACGCCCTTCCTCTGAACCCTTAGAAGAACTCTCTGTGTTAGAAGCAGGGGCCCGTGCCAACACCATTGCTGACTGAGGATTCACCGAAGTCAAAGGAACAGCGCCGTAAATTATACCATCTGCTTCGTGAGGATGCGTCAACCTCCTCGTCAGCGGGATCCTCTTACTCTGGAGCATCGGAGGTACCACTTGAAGAACGAGCCGAAGAAGTTGAAGAAACTTTTGATCTCCTCCGACCACTAGGAGCAGAAATCGAAGGGCCTTGACGCAAATAGTAATTCTCCAGTGTGTCCCCTACATTGCAAAAAAGTTGGTAAGTTACTCTTAAACATGTACTCGTGCAGAAAACGAGGGATAAAAAATTACTTACTGAAAGGAGCGAACGCATCGAAACTTAGAAATAATGGATCCTCGAGGGCAGCATCGGTAAACACCACATGTTGTAACCCAGACATCTCGAATAACATCATGAAGTCCTCCGATTCCATTAAAGCTTTCTGTGAGATTACCGAAGATAGACTTACCTCCGGGTCCAAAGTATATACCGGAGCTTCACCCTCCCTCCAGTCGAAGGGCATATCCCACACCCCCTCTATAGGCTGCACAAAGAAGTATTTATCCTTCCATGTGCTATGGGAGCTAAGTGACCCCTCAAGAATCCTCTTATTCTTAGCATTGTCCCGTTGGCGAAGATGATAAAAGGGAAAACCCCCGGGCGAAATTAACATATCAAAGATAGAGAAGAAGCGGTTAACTTTGCAATCCAGACCGTTCACATGACACCAAAACACGAAAATACACAAAGCGACAAACCCATTCAGAGTCAACTGACTCGGGCTTATGTTGCACGCCTTGAAAACCGCGCAGAAGAAGGGGGCATGAAAGATCGCCACCCAAATCGCATTTGTGCAAAATAAACTGTCAACCAGCCCTCAGGAGGGTTACACGCCCTTTTATCCTTCGTCGAGATTTGAAAAGTCATATTCTTGTTGAAAGCTCCTAGGCTCTTGAACAAAGCCGACGCTTGCCCTCGAGTAGCAGTACTCTGAATCCCCTCAATCTTGTGGAAATCACGAGCGATAGGAACGGTGGGCTTTTTTGATTTGGAAACCCTAGCCTTTTTAGAAGGCCCAGCGTTACCCTCTTCTGCCAACGGGGAGGTGTCACCCCTCCTCTTACGGGTACCCGCGGCTGGGCCACCTATAGCAACACCCCCAGTTACCGCCGGTGAATCGGTGACCGGAGTAAAAGCGACGACCCCCGAAGCGAAAGCGGCCGTGATAGGATCAGTAGCGGTGGAGGAAGCCATCGTAGCTAGTTAAAGAAGAAAGAAGTTTGCACGGAAATTTGAGAGAAGAAATTTTCGAATTAAGTGAAGGGGAGGAGAGAATTCTTGCTCGTCAGAAATTTACTAAGGAGTGAAATATGAAAGTGAGAAGAAGAGTGAATAGTACCACTATTTATAGCCAACGCACGACAACGGTCAAATACTTTTAAACGTGGAGCACGTTTAAAGCTCCACGTATCTCCTCCACTCAACACACACTGCTAGCCACAATCTCACCTTTGAAATCTGACCGTTACCAACGGTCAGATGCTTTGAACTTTTGAAACCAGTCAACGGTCGTTACATCCCCATCTTCCTCGTCCGCAATGAATGCTCAGAAACCGCTGCTCATTCGAGGACAATACCCTCGGGGCTGATAAGGTCAGTTCCGTAGGATTCATTTTTCGATATATTCATCCCCCTCGGAAAAATACTGAAAATAAAAAAATAATGAAGAAAAAATAAGAAAAGACCCCTCACCTCACCGAGGACACGAAATAAAATTTCCCTCGCCTCTACGAAGGCGATCGAAATTTGGGGGGGCTAGTGGTAACCATAAAAAAAAAATATAAGATGGAAGAGAATATTAGTCCTAAATATAGGAACTAATGTATGGACAATACTATTGTCACAAGTACTTCGGATAAGATGTACCCACTCCCAACGAGGAGGCCCTTGGAGTATTACCAATCCGCTTGGTCACTGACCCTAAGTGGTATAAAGAGGAACCCGAGGAGACATCAAAGCGTCCCTTGGAAAGTCAACGATGAATAAAAAAGAGATATCAACGTGGCATCGAAAAAAGAGTAAACCCCGATGGATCCGCAAGACTCCGATATCCATCGATGCGCCAAGAGGGACCACATCTCGCGAGAACACTTCCTTGTTGAACGCTCCTCAACATAAACTGCCCTCGGAACATCACTCTGAAGGGTGAATCTGAAGAACAAAGCCTGGTCTAAGTACATGAGTCATTGGAAGGCCCACTACGAGAATTTGAACAAGGAAAAACCACCCCACGAGAGCAAAAGAGCCCTCGGAGCCCAAGTCAAAGGCGGAAACACCCATCGGAGAACATATACAGAAACCCCTACACCAGAATGAACCCTTATCAAAGCAGCAACACCACCCGAAGAAAGTTCTAACTGGTCCATCAAGCCACTACCAAATATATGCCCCCTCGGAAAATAGAATCCCGAGGAGCAGCCCATCGGAGATCCCCGGAGCTATCGGAAGAGACAAAAATCAGCCTAGTCAGCATCTAGTAGATTAAAGATATACCTTATCTTATCTTTTTACACTTTTACACATATTGCGACACATGTACCTTACTAAAACACATGCATAACGACACATGTCCCTAACGAACTCTATATAAAGGGAGGTAATCGATTGAAAGAAGGGGACATACAATCATATACAAAAGAAACTAAGGAGTAAAGTTTAGTGAATAAAGGAAGAAATATTCTCGTATCCTTATTCTCCTTTATAAAATCCTCGTTTTTTGAATCACGGGCAAGGCGTTCCGACCCTAAATAATTTAGTTAAATAGGAAATAATATCAAACTTGTTAACCGTTGGATATGTTTATCTTTTCCTGTACTAGCATATTTCTGAGATATGTAGTCCGAGCTCATTTCATATCGTAGTCATAACAATTATTTTCTCATGAAACAGTATACTTTTACAAAAAAAAAAAAGAACATCCTCTATAACTTCAACCACAAACTATAATGTCTAGCAATGTAATAAATGAGCACATAAAACTATCCCCAATCAAACGGCTTTGGATCTCCTCCTACAAAATTGTGCTACATCTCCTCCTACATTTTATCTCCTCCTACATTTTTGGATGAATGAGATGTGGACACAATTTAAAATTCTTTAATTCCATGTTTGCTCCCCTTAGTTAAGGATTAATGAAATTGAAATCTCTTCCCTTAAATCTTGCAATATCTTTTCTTTTGGTTATTATCCCTAAACAATATAATAGAAACTAGGATCTGTTAATTTATTCAATTCAAATGTTTCTCTCGTCAGTCGTTATTATAATTTTAATTCCATAAGAGACAATTAAATTACTTTATGTGCCACAAGTTATTAAAAATAAATTCTGGTTAAGTCTACATACCAAAAATTATTTTTAAAATCTCAATGCACAGTACGTAAGTATTCTATAAAAATCTCAATGTATGTGAAATATTAAACTTACAATAGAGATATAAAATATAGCTTTGAAATACTTTTGTTTTTTCTGTGAAATACTTTTTTTTCAAAAAAAGAATGTAGATGTGATTTAAATCATACTCTAGCTATATTTTCTACTTTTGTTTATCATCTTTCTCATCTAAAAAAACAATTAGTCATCAAACAGTCAATCGTAGGGATATCAAATATGAAGTATAAAATTAATATTAATCATTGTAGCAAAGCAAGAACAATTTTGAAAATATGTCTGCAATTTATTTTTCTACAAACTTGGGTTAAAGATTTATTCTACTTTAAGATTCAATTTTTAATATCATATTAGTTAAAAAGTAAGTAAAAGAAAAATGGATATGTCTTTTTAATTTACTTTTTTTTATATAAGCTGCAAAAAAAGAGATACGTTGCTAACTGCTTATCATCAAGTAATCATGGTAGATTAATTAGAAAACATTAACAAATGATTAAGAATGAATTATCACTTCCATATATATATTGCGTGTTAAATATGGGAGAGATTTGAGGAAATGTTCCTAATTCCTAAATTAAAGGAACATCAACCAAAATAAATTATCGCTTACTTACAAGTGTTGACTTTTGAAAAAACAAACAAACATGGAATTAAGGATTTTTATGTTGTGTCCACATGGCATTCATCCAAATGATGTAAGAGGAGATGTATCACAATTTTGTAGGAGGAGATCCAAAGCCCAATCAAACGGGTCAAAACTCAAACACCAATAAAAAGGAATAAAATTCTTATAAGGAAAATACCAAAAAGAATAAAAGAAATAGAACATAAACTTGTTTAGCAAGTAAGAGTTAATTTTGCCATTGACTCAAAGTTCCAATAATAAGAGGGCGATAGTCTTTTTCTCCAAAAGAACAAAAGTATGAAAGTGTTTCCAGTAATTAATCATTAACACATAAACATTATTAAAATAAGAAATTTTGAGTTTTTTCCTGCCCACTCTGTCGGACTCGTTTGCTTTGCCCAATCAAACCAAATTATATTAATAGTCGTAGCTATAAGGTCGTTTGCTTCGCATTACTAATAATCGGGTTGTCCTACATGGCAGTCTTATTGGGGTATTAATAATTGGGTACCCCCTCCCCCCAATTATTAATACCCCCAATTAAGCCTAATAAGGATAAATTTCATGGACATAAATACACCTATCTTTTTAATTTATTAAACTAAAGTATCCTTGTGGGTATTGTTATTTACCAAGTTGTACCATTGTAAAATAGCATTCTACCTCGTTCCAATGAATAAAATATCCTTATTAGTAAATCTATCATTATTTACTTATATTTGCTTAAATCATTTTTCATATTGGACTTTCAAACTAGGAATGGAACTTCATATTTTGATTGTATATATTACGCAACAGTTGCTTAAATATAATGCTTATTAAATTGATCAAACCATTTCCTCTGCTAATTTTTTTTTCATAATTGATCTAGTGTCTTTGGCGAGATACACATATTTAGGAAACTCATCACTTAGTAGTAATTTAGTGGGAACATGGAAATATTAATTAAACTTGAAAATATTTATATTCAATTTGGGAAACAAAACGACACATGAGCAAACTCGCAATTCAACAAACAAATAATATTAAATCTCCAAACCTTATACTACAGAATGTCAAGCAAATCAATACATAATTATAAATAAGTTTGAGATAGCACATTACAACTATCAAAACTTCACGCAACAACGATATTAGAAGTGTTGCCTGGCCACAATAGAAATTCAATCGTATTAGATATTGTATTTATAAGTGGGATCTTTATATTCTAGTGCATATTAAATTGGTTGATATATATCACCAATAATGCAATATGTCATCCTAGACCCGTCTATTGTTTTATTATAATTTGAAATTGTGTTTTTTCCTTGTTCTTGTTTAATCTTACACCAATCAAATCAAATTTTGTGTGTTTGGAGTTATATACCAACGCCCGTGATCGATTGTTAGTGGAAATGAGCAATTAGTGTAATAATTGGTTGTGACATTCTTGTGTATTATAGCATAAATTCAATAATTATACATGGTTGTGTTATTTTCTCAAAATGGCATGTTTATAATTAGCATAAATCCAATAATTATACATAGTGGTGAAGTTAAAAATTAGAATAAGGGTAAGAAGGTCATTAAACACAAATAAGTGGCAAGACTAAAAATATTTGATCAATTAGCCCAAACAAACATATGGTTATTTTTTTTTTGTTGGGTTTAATCTAGGGTACCAATTTGACTAACCATGCAACCTAATAATAATATCCAAGACTATTAATAAGGGTAAATTAATAGTCATGTGACTATTAATTTTGAAAGCAAACGAGCCCTTCAGTAACTACTATAATCATGTTCACATCTTCAACTCATGTGCCGATATCTACTTCGTTATCAAAAGTAGTATGCATAACCTAATAACACCCTTTATTGCAACTTTGTGCCATGCCATCAAAATTGCACCAATATTATAGTATCCTAACCTCGGTTATTGGGAAGGCAAGAAATGAGTTTGTGTTTAATATAACATCTCTCACATTCCACACTAACCAAACTTCATAGATAACCCAAATCTACAATTCCCAACTTCTTGGTACAACTAAGATCACAGCCATCAAAAATTTCAATACTTCTTTCCAGCTATCATGGACCGTATGGCTATGTAAAACCTAATGTTGATGGTTTGCCGAAAACCAAGACTTACTAGTATAAGAAGCATCATTAAGGACTAATTGAGTCAACTTCTAGTGATCTTCTCTGCTTCAATGATCACGCAACCTAACAATCAAGTTGAGTTTTGTACCATCAGTGATGATTTAATCACAGCTCAATCTAAATAGACTCATGCTATCATAGTTGCTACAAATTCTTATTTCATGCACACAAAAAAAACAAACATCTTTTCATGCTTAATTGCCTTTTTCAGTTTACGTGAAACACCAACACGTCTTATAAGTATTACTCTCGTGAGGGGGATGCAGACACGATTATCTGCATCACTTGTGTCACATGTATATTTTTGTTACCGAATCAGACGACAAACTATTTAGTAAAATGTTGAGACAACGAATACATAGTTGAGCATAACGATTTCAACGTATCACTTATGGGAAACCCCGACGTGGATGTAACCTTTACTTTCATTCGATTTAGAAAATATCATAACTCGTGTGTTCTCTTTCTTTTATTGGTATACTGAAGTAGTTATGTTATAGTAAACATCATCTTTAATAAAAAAAAAATAGAATAGTCACCAACGGATGATTTTTGCCCATTTAACTCTACAACAGAAGAAGACAAAAAGTAATTCCACTTCTCAATTCAAACAACACAACACATTCTTACACACAAAAACACACACAATCCTTGAAAATCAGCTTCAAACTTCCAATTGTAACAATGTATCAAAGGCCACACGTACTCATGTTCCCTTTACCCTTCCAAGGCCTCGTCAACTTCATGCTCAAACTCGCCAAGCTCCTCTCCTTATCCAACCTCAACGTCACTTTCCTCGTCACCAACCAAATCTATTCCCACCTTAACCGCCACCAACACTCCACCATCGAATCTCGCTTCAATTGCTACCCACGTTTCTAGATCAGGACAATCTCGAACGGCTTATTGGAATACCATCCGTGTGGTGCAAAGTTTCTAGAACTTTTCGATTCTCTGAGGTTAAAAACCAAACACGTATTCAATAATATATTGACATCCAACACCTTTGCAACCGTCTCGCGGTTGCTAATGTCGTACACGACATTGGCAATCGTGGAGCGATTGTAAAAGACATGCACCACATTTGCAACCTTTGCAACCGTCCAGCCGTCGCTGACTTTGGCGACCGCCCGACGGTTGCTTTATTTGTGACAGAGGTATTTGCGATCGCTGGTTTGCAACAGCCCAGCGATCGCAATAGGGTCATTAGCAACCGCCCAGAGGCCTTTGGCAGTTTTTCTTGCAGTGCGAACAATACATTACCTAACAATGCTCAATAATTTATAACATTTATTCGATAATTTATTCATCATAATTAGTAAAACTATTCAAATATACATTCACCCGTATGCATAATGCATATGAAACAAACCATCCATCAATTCATTAAACATCCCAATTTCATCTAGAATGGACGGTTTTCGGTTGACTTGGGTTAACCAAAGTGCGGTTTTAAAAGAACTTGATATTTTTAAAACTCCAAAAGTCATAACCGAAAACTGAATCAAGTGGCTAATTTTGGTTTTATATTGGCCTAAAAAATCAGTTAACTTGAGGTTTTTCGATTCGGTCTAACCGTGAACACCCCTACACTCAATAGCGTAGAATTTTGACGCCAAAAAAGTATTGTATCTACCTAACTGTAAATAAATAATCAATAATCAATAATACCCGTGTCTAAGCTAATTCTCTAATAATCAATAATATTACTGTGCAAAGTTTGAAGTAATTTATTTCATCTGATCTTTCTATAGTTCAGCTTTGGAAAGTTTAAAAGTTTGATGTGTAAATTCCTTAGACGTAGTCAAACACTTATTAGATATACTGGCCATGGATGGATGCAACATTGTACTCGTGCACATGTAACTGTATTACTTAATTATATTTTTAATAAATAACAGTAGTGTACTTTTGTATTAATACAAACATTTCATATTTTTTATTAATTTTGAAACCTCTTCATAAGTTTTACAATAAAATATATCAATGTCGATATTTAAAAGTATTTAGATATTTTTGTATAATTATTGTGATTTAAATAAAATCACAAGATTAATTTTAGTAATCGAAATCTTCATTTCTTTCAAATACATAGAAGGATTTTGCGTTTCTAAGGCATTCATGCATTAAGTGAACTCTAGATCTATTAACTATATCTTTGTGTCAATCAAGTGGGTGTAATATAATGAAATGAATTATGTGCAATTACAAAAAAAAACATTATGATCTAATTTTAATTATAAGGTCAAATTTGGTAATTAATTATTTAATTTTATTGCTTCACTATTAAAGTTCATTTAAAATTTGGTGTACCAACGTGTTCAATATCACTTGTTTCATATAACAGTATGGATAACTCATACATATTGATAGAAATTGAAGCCCATATCACTCCACTTAAAAGGCCTTGTTAAGTGGAGAGGAAACTTCTCTTTATTAACATTAATCCAAGACCATCTCCAAGCAAAGTGGGATAATATATTTTCAACACGCCCCCTCACGTGTGGCCCGGTAATTATCTTCGGTGCCATCACGTGGGTAGGTCGCAGAGCCCAACATACGTCTTGGGTTGGCTCTGATACCATGATAGAAATTGAAGCCCATATTGCTCCCCTTAAAGGGCCTTGTTAAGCGGAGGGGAAACTTTTCTTTATTAACATTAATCCAAGACCATCTCCAAGCGATGTGGGATAATATATTCTCAACACGCCCCCTCACGTGTGGCCCAGTAATTATCTTCGGTGTCATCACGTGGGTAAGTCGCGGAGCCCAACATACATCTTTGGATTTATCCAAATGCGGTGAAGAAATTGTGAACGCAACGCGCTTATGGTGGCCAAGTGCAATATCATCCGTACCCGTTGATGAGTAATAATATTCTAGAAGTTTGTCAACGCAAACATGAACCGTTTCAATGATTTTGTCGGGGATTAATGTTTTTCGACTCTTGACGTGAAAAGTGAGCCAAAGACCATCTACGTTGTTTCCCTGTTGCATTAGTCTCGATTCCTGGATTTGGAATATGATCTTAGACCACCAAAAGGGGCCGAATTTTCCGTTCGTACTGACTGGAGTACTGCCTTTTGCAAGGCTGGAGGAAGAGGAAGAGGAAGAGGAAGCAAAAAGATGGTTGTGCAATTCAACAACGGTGTAAACATGCGTTTTGGTGACATTGTTGAAAATTTGTGCAGACAACACAATGATTTATAATGGTATGTGATTCATGGTGATCGAGATACCAACATGAATCACATACCAATCAACATGCATGAATACTAGGTTTTCATCAAAAAAAAAAATCGAGATAAATTGAGATATAACATGATAGAAATTGAAGCCCATATTGCTCCACTTAAAAGGCATTGTTAAGTGGAGGGGAAACTTCTCTTTATTAACATTAATCCAAGACCATCTCCAAGCAAAGTGGGATAATATATTCTCAACACATATTACAACAATATTAACATGTATCCACTTGGAGTACATCTCCAAGCAAAGTGGGATAATATATTCTCAACACATATTACAACAATATTAACATGTATCCACTTGGAGTACAATGTTTGAGAACATGATTTGAACAAATTAATTACTAATCAGTATTACATATATAAAACTCTATCTGGTGGTAGTAAATAGTAACTAGTCAGTGTTACAACGTTCAATTAGAGTAGGTTAATCATTCTAACTTACTTAATTTTGATTCTGATCTCAAATTTATATTAGACAAGTCAGATTAAGAAAAAATGAACTGCATTACAATAATCTTATAAAGAATCAAATATTGTATTACAGTATGAACACCTATAAAAAGGTGTCCCTGGCTGCCACAACATTTCATCAACTTACAAACAAATAAAAACCTAAGTCAGTTAAAAAAGAGTTTTCAAAAAGCAAAAAATGAAGGCTTCTTTCGTGATCTCCATGTTGTGCGCCATTCTGATGCTATCAGCTTTTACTCCATCTCTAGGTAATAATTATGTTCTTACTTTATAAACAAATAATATCTTTTCTTTTTAAGTTAAACTAGCAAATGTAGCACGCGGTTCCCGCGAGCATAATTCTTTTTTCAATGTCATTCTATGTGGGTTAAAATTTAAAAATGAAGATTTGTCTAGATAACATGTCCCATTAATTCTTAGTAGAACAATGGAAGAAAAGCAGATTATGGGAAAAGTAAGTCATTAATTATAATTAGTAATATAATTAATTAGTTTAACTTAATTTGTAAGGCTGTTTTGGGGATTTAATAAAAAAAATCACAATATAGCTAAAATACAAAGGTTAAAGTTAGAAATTAAAATATTGGTGTCACAATAGGTTACTTTATATAATAGTATATAGAAGTTCAACATATATATCGCATTAATGTTATCATTTTTTGGTACAAATTTACAGGCCAAAATAACTATTGTGACGCCCCACCTATTACTAGGGTTGGAACTTGTGAGGACAGCACAGCGTCTCGTGAATGTGTGACTCTTATGCTCGGACAATATGGTGCAAATGACAGGCCCAAGCTTGTGGGTTGTAAGGATTTGGGCTCCAACAAAAGTCAATGTTTGATCAAGATTGCTTGCTAACTACTTAGCTTAATTCACAAATACGGAATAAGTTAAAGATGTAGCGCCAAAAAGAAAAAGAAAAAGAAGTATGGTTGTAGTTGCATTGGATCATTCATCAAATAAAAAGTGATTTTGTACGGAGTAATTGTGATGATTTTCGGGTTTCTCTCATAGATGATATATATTTCAACGTATTTCTTATACTTATATTAAGTAGTTGCTATGTTGATGGATATATTTTGTTCTTGTGAACAACTTTTTTACAAGATATGAAGTGAAAACATGAAATTTCATCCAAATCAAACATAAAAATTGTGGAGATTGCCTTTCAATCCCCATTTGATCTAAGGAAAGAAAAAGATTTCACTTTAGTGGAATTTCCAAATAACACATCAAACGTTGATCCCAATAATAGAAATTAGATATCACTTAATTTCTTTCATTAAACCATTCATCTTTGTTTTAAACAATTTTCAAAATAATGTTGATAAAAAATTTAATTATCTACATAGAAATAATACGAGACCTAACAATTGTATTCACTACATCGATACTTGTTGGAAGTCTCTGAAATATTTTTATATTTTTCTATACTAGCATATTTCTAAATATGTCGTAGTAATAACAATTATTTTTGCATGATAAAGTATACTTTTACAAATGGATAAAGTGAGAACAGCCCGTATAACTTCAATCACACACTACAATGTCTACTTATGTAATAAAGGAGCATATTTAACTACTAAAAATATTGGCAGGTGATCTACGTGATTAAGAATTTATTTTAATTTATATGGCGAAGAAAGTAACTTAAGTGAGTAAAGATTAAATATATAAGGATGCGGAATTTATATAGAAAGTTTCAAATTTTTGGGAACTAAGACCTTGTTTGGATGTATTTTCGCCCGTTTGGCTCCCTATGATTTGGGGTTTGAATTTTTTTTTGAAAACCGTGTTAAAAAATTGAAATTTGATTTGGATGTATTTTCATTGTTTGAGTGTTGATAGAAAAGTAGGTGCAAAAACATCACATCAATGTATTCATATGTATAAATAGAATATTTTAAATTAAGAATGATAGTTTGATGATTAATACTATTTAGATATTAATATTTGATTGTTGTCTTTTCATTTTAAAAAAATGAAAAAAAATAACTTCTCTTTCATTTTTTTGTTAAAGGAAACTGTTTTCTTTTTCATATTTTCAGAAAATGTTTCTTTCCATCCATTTTTCATAAGAATTAAAAAACAACTCCAAGTGTGTTGTTTCAGTTTTGAGATTTAATTTTTTATTTTTAGAAAAATGTTGCTTTCATTTATATTTATTAAAAAAGTCTTTTTCATTTTTCTAAGAGTTGAAAAATAACTCCAAGCGAGCTGCTTCAATTTTGAAATTTTATTTTTCCATTTTAAAAAATGTTCCCTCCATTTATATTTATTAAAGAACAATTCCTTTACATTTTCATAAGAACTGAAAAATAACTCCAAGTGTGCTGCTTCACTTTTGAGATTTTGTTTATCATTTTTAATAAATGCTGCTTTTATTTATATTTATTAAAAAAAATCGTAAATAGAAAATGCTAATTTCCATTAATTTTTATTTAAAGAAAAATGGAAATAAGATAAACTTCAGCTCCATATTTTGTCATTGTAAAACAATTAGTTTATATATATATATATATATATATATATATATTATAAAGGGGGAAATGTAATTTTTTTCTCCCATTTTATTTTCTTTTTTACATATGTTAATTTGTTTTTATAATATTTGGATTAAAATATTTTCACTTTTTTATCTTAACTAGTTTTAGCAGAAAAATAAAACATATAAACAAATTTACATCATACAATCACAATTTTTCTATGCTATTAATAGTTTCTTACAATTAATTTGAAAAAAATTAACTAAATTATTTTTAATTTATAAATTTGTTGCTGCAAATTTGCAATTTCGGTTGTATTGCTGCAACAATATGTTTATTGTTATTCTTAACAGCAAACTGTAGCTTATAATTTGTAATTTGCAAATTTGTTGTTGTTAAAAATAAAATAAAAATAGAACATGTAATTTCTAAATAATTAGGAAATTTTTTTAGTTTTTAGGCTGGATAAGGAACTCAATAATAAAATGTTATGCTAACACTGAAATTATAAGGCTAAAATCAGAAATTTAAAGTTTGGGTCACAGCTTGTCTTTCTTTATATAATAGTATAGACACCAAATCAAACGGGTCAAAGCTCAAACATTAATAAAAAGGAATAAAATTCTTATAAAAACAATACCAAATAGGAATAAAAAAAAAATAGAACATGAGCGTGTTATAGTAAGTAATAAGAGTTAATTTTGCCATTAACTCAAAATTCCAATAATATGAGGGCGATTTAGTATGTCTCCCCAAAATAACAAAAGTATGGGGAAGTGTCTTTAGTAAGAATAGTGTTAAACATGCAGACACAACTTAATGTCTTTACATGGGGAAAATGCACATACATATCCAAACTTTGGCTATTTTTGCACTTACCTATCCAATGGTTAAATTTTTGTAGTTTTCGATCCAAAGTTTTATTTCGTTACAGTCGACGGTCCCAGCTTTCATTCCGCCTGACCTCCGCCCAAAAACGTCACTATTCGACTAAATGACATCATGACGACGTCATCCGAGAAGGATAAAGTCGGTATTCACTTTTTTTCGACGGCTAATTCATTCAAACTCAATCTAAACTTCAAATTAGCCCCAAATCGACTTATTCCACAAACCCTAAAAAGCTCAATCCGTCAATTAACAATAATTTCAACGAATTAACGCCACAACCCTAATCTATTGATGTCAAAAACTACTGTAATGGAGGAATTTGATTGCAGGTGCGGTCGTCTGGTGGTTGCAAATCTCTCCTAAGAGGATGGTACTATGGGTCGACAATTCATTCAGTGTTACAAGGGAGACAGGGGATGTTTCTTGTGGTTGTGGGTTGATGAACCCCTTTGTGAGCGGGCAAGAGTGGTGATACTGATTATGAGGAGGAGAATTGAAAAGGTCGAAGCCAAATTGATAGAAATTCAAAAGGGAAAATTTGAGCATGAGTTGCACCAGAAGAACATAGAATTGGAGTTGGAGTTAAGAATACTAAGCTAAAGAAAAGGTTCAAGAAGCTTGAAAAGCATGCTTCTAGTTTAGAGGGCAAAAACAGAAACTTGTGGATTGCTCTTTGTTTTTTGATTTGTTAAGTATTATACCATAATTTGTTTATGTGGGATTTTGTTGACTGAAATAGGTGGTTGTAGTAGTTGTGAAGGTAGTGTGGTTGGTTGGTAATGAGGTTTTTAAAGGTAGTATGGTTGGTTGGTAACGAGGTTTTGTTTCAATGTTTTGTTTAAGGTTGTTTGTACTGTTGTTTTTAAGGTTGTGTGTATTGTTGTCTTGTCTGGTAAAGACTTGGTAATGCTCTAAGGATTTTCAATGGTTGTTTAAGGTTATTTTGTCATTGTGGTTAAGGCATTCATCTGATAAATACTTTGCATGGTTGTAATAATTAGAGTTGCTACTGTCTAAACTGCTAATGTTAAGACCAAAACTCTAATTAGAGTTGATATTGATCATTGGCGGTCTAATATTATATGAATATGTGTATTTAAATATTTGTAATTTGAAGTGCAATCTGATTGATTTTCAATAATGAGATCATACAATTAGTTTGTGCTGTTTGATATTTCACTTTAGATGAAGGCCATTTTACAAACATTATTGTTATTGACTTTTGTCTAATAATGTAGTGATATTAAACACGATTGGACTCTTGGAAATAGTAGTTGGACAGATATTGGAATTTAAACACGATTAGACACCATGTCAGTGTGAACCGTTGGATTATATGTGGATAGGTGCAACTCATTAACTCCTCAGACTCTTCATATTTACCATAAATATCTACCATCTACCCTAATATTCACACATTATCACAACCCTTGCCAAAGAAAAAATAAGACAAGTAAATATCAATGGCGTCAACCGGCAGTACATTGAAAGAGGTCTATGATGGAACCACGGTAAATTATTCACATATTACGTGTCTCACTCTTCTCAATTTCCATTTTTTTTCTTTTTCTTTTTTGCATTTTTAATGTAGTATGATTGTTACAGGAGCACATCCATTTAGTCTTCTACAAATTTGGCAACTTTACAAAAGACGATGAATCATATCTTCTAAAAAAACTTTGTGTGATGGTGAACCGTGACATATGGTTCTCGGTTGAGATGATGCATGAAATGAAGAGCTGGTGGTGAAGTTCTCCAACTTCAAAGGGAAAGATGTTATCCCTTTGATGATCAAGGATCGACTGAAGATAATGCAAACACACATCATGCTCTTCAACCAATTTTACAAAACCCCTGAGGTGAAGTCAATTGGAAGACAAGGTTGGTGTCAATTAATCACAACCTCTACGATCGGCTTGTGAACACGGTAAGTATATGAACCACTTTGTTTATTCTCGTAATTATTTAATATGATACTGTTTTTAAGACTCTTTATACACAATGCAACCTTCCCCTATAGACAGGAGCTTCACGAAGAACGAGTTCAAAAACTATCACATGATGTTTTATTGTTTCATGATTAAGGAACTTCACATCCCAAAGATTAAGGTGTTGTCTGCCTATGATGTTTTGTTTGGCAACATCTAAATATTTGGAGTGAATTTTCTAAATGTTTGAACATCTTTATTGTTATTTCAGTTGAAGATCTTATATTCTGAATGTTTGGATTTGGTTTAATTTATGGCTCTGTTTTTGTTGATTATTTTCTTACATCTACTCTGGTTTGCTTTAATTACCAATATCTTGTTATGGTAATTCATTATTGACGATATTGTTATGAAATGTTCTTTATTTATTGTATGTTATGTAGTGTAGTTAGTATTTTGTTTCTGGTGACGACGGATTGTGTGAGTGTTTGGTGTGAGTGTTTGTGAATGTTTGAATTACATATGGGCATTAGGGTTAACTGGCGTCTGACGCTTCGTATGGGTGTGTTTAGGGGGGAGGGGTATTCCACAGCGTGTTTGTTGGTATATGAACCGTCAAGGCCTTTCAAAGTCAGCAAAGTGTTGTTGAAATTGTTTGGTTAGTTTGTAACGACAAATTCTTGAATTCTGAAATTAAAAGACAAGAAAATGTTACAAAGTAAATTTGAATAAATTTAAAGTACAATTTGTGATTCAATCTCTATTTGATTTTCTGATTCTTTTCTACAATAAATGATCTTGATATTTGGTTGACTTGAGAGTGGATTTGATTTTGATCTCTTCAACGTGTATTTGAGTTGAACGTAAATCCAATGGCTTTTGGGCTTGATCTTGAATTAGTGATCTACTTGACTTGATCTTGGTGAGGAACAATTTGATCTTCGCCTTGAATTTGTTGATCTTCTTTAGAGGAATCTTGATCTTCAAAATACGTGGATATTTGACAAACGTTGATTCGAGGGCTTGACGGCTTGATCTCGAATCGAATAGAATTTTGCTTTGGAATTTGGTTTGAAGGTTTGAGGAAGAACAATGTGATATCCGTCTTTAGTTCTTCGGGTTTGTTGGGTTGGATCTTCTTGAATGGACTTCAATCTTCAAAAATGGTTTTTCGAGAGTCTTGGGACTTGATCTCAGATTAAACGGATTTTTAACTTGAAGACGAATGAAATATGGTATAAACTTGGCTTTAGATTTGTTGAACTTCTTGAAGGTTTATCTTCCTCGGCAGAAGTGTGATCTTCAAAAATGGTTTTTGGATGGAATTGAGACTTGACGGCGGATTGAAAGGAGTTCTTAACGTTGAACATTGTTGAAGAATGCCTTGGAGATTGATGGACTTGGTGGAGAGGATTTGTTGAACTTCCTTACTCTGAATTCTTGAATGTTGAATTGTGATTTTTGTTCTTCAAGAGCGCCTCTTTTATAGTTGTAGAGTGAATCTCAATCAGAATCGTCTGATGAGATTGACGGTTGAGATCGCGTCTACGATTTCTTTATTTGGAAGATTTGACCTAGATGAATCTTCTTGATATCTCTTGAATATTGAGTCTTAGAGAAAAAGACTTTCCATGTCTTGAAATTTGATAAATATATTTATTTAATCCTTTAAAATATTAGGATTAAATAATATATATATATATATTCTTGTTTTACAAAGCTTGTCGTTATTTAATTTAATTAGATAATTTAGCTCCAATTAATAAATAAGACATCATTTAATTTATTCACCATATATATTAAAATCAATAAACTTAACTACTTTAAATTGGAAATAAATTTTATTATAAATCCAACATAAAATAAAAAAAAATAATTGATATTAATATAATTTTTTTCCTCGAACGAAATTTAACTAGACACTAAATTTAAGTGCTACATAGTTATCTTACATTTTGATATAGTTCGGCATCTCGGGTGCAATTATTTTTATAGTTGGGACCGTAAAGTGCAGGAATATTTCAATGTTTAGGTAGTCGGGTGTAAATCTTTTAAATGTTTATTGCCTTATATGTCATAAACTTTAAACGTACTTTGTGAAACCAACTCAGAATTGTCAATCAATACCAACAAAATTTAACATCACACTTGACAAACATTGCATACATTCAGAGTTTAAGACTCGGCAATATACCAATATTATCAAGCCACAAAAGGGACTCCAACACTAGTAATCAATTGAAAATAGCCATGAGGCTCGGAAAAACTAGGATTCACTTCACTTAGTTAGTACGATGTTTTGTAGTACTAACAGACATACACTGAACATGTCTTTTAGGGACACCAAATGTTTTCTTAGTAGCAGGAGGTTTGACCTTGTTTCTTTAAAGAGGAGTGAGAGTCAAATTAAAGCTAGATGAAGGCACCTCTGAGAACAACAGCTGCTTCTTTGTCTTCCATGTAGGTTTTTCAGTAGATAAACTTCGAAACTTACAGGTGTTTGGCTTCTAGTTAGAGGCGTACTCTGCATATTCGCAACAATTGTTGTACTATGATGTGCTACTGGTGCAGAATTTATCCTAGTAGCTGGTCTTGGCAAAGGATCAACTGGCAAATTGCTTGTAGTAGCATCTGATTGATTGGTGGCAACTGAAGGGCTACATTCTTCTTCTTTTGAGGGTTATCTTTGCATTGTCCTACCAAAGTATTAAACATAAGTCATATTACATATGAAGAAACTTTGAAAAATAATGTGGCAACACTTTAATACCAGCAACTTTCTTTTTTTATCACTTTGCATAGATTGTCTAGAACTCTCCTCTGCCACACCAACCCCAACAACTGATTCTTAAGTTGCAGCAACCTAATTAACATCACTTACTGTTAACCATATAAAATAAAAATACGAGATTAAAGAGAATATTAGTCCTAAGCCGAAAGGATTAATAAATGGACAATAATATTGTCACGAGTACTTTCGATGAGTTGTACCCACTCCCAACGAGGAAGCCCATCGGGTGTGACCAATATCGCTCGATTACTAACTCAAAGCGGTATGATTGGCCATCCGACGAGGGCACCTAAGCGTCCCTCGGAAATTCACGATGACTCAAAACTAGATATCAGGGTGGCATCGGATAAAAAGCAAACCCAGATGAATCCACCTGATTCAGATATCCATCACGACACCGAGTAGGGCCCTAATGGACTCCCGAGTCCCAGAACCTTGACAAAAACACTTCCTTGCTATACACTCCCAACACAAATGCTCTCGGAACACTACCCCTGTCAACCAACCAAAGATCAGAACTTTATAAAAACGCAAACAACTACAGAAAAACACTATCCGAGCACTCGAAGAAAGAAAACAACTACCCACGATAGCTAAAAACCTCTCGAAGATTAACCCTTGAACAAGCACTCCCTCGGAGAAAATTCTGAAACACTCACTCCAGAATACACACCTCTCGGAGAAGCACCATCACTAAGAGAACACTCAGACTCGGCCCTCGAGTCACCATTAGAAACAATAAGCTATCGGAAGCAAAGAAGGCAGTCTACCCCGTATCATAAAGAAGACCAAAGCCCTCGGAAGAAGGAAAGATACAGTCAGCACTCAAGACAAACACGTTATCTTATTGGTTGAATAAACATTATAACACGTGTGAACACCACCACATGCATAACGACACCTGTAAAACTATGCACAATGACACCTGCCCTTACCAAAGTCTATATAAAGGGAGGTGTCAATAGAAGAAAGAGGTAACTGAATAAAAACGGGGCAGAAACTCACGAGAGGGAGATAGACTCGGAAATACATGTATCAACTCGGAAAAGAGAGTGGATTATAGTAAAAAAAAAAAAAAAAGGAATGAAGGTCCTTGTCAATTTTTCTCTCTTGTTAAAATAGCATTTAATTTTTGAACCACGGGCAAAGGCGTTCCAACCCAAATAAATAATTCAGTTAATAGGATATAATTCCAAACCCGTTAACACTTACAAGTTAATAAGCATAGTTAAAATAGTACAATGTGAATAAATTAGGAGTTAATAGTGTAATCACCTTAGCTTGTTGTGTGATAACTGATCCATGTGCAGTATTGGATGGACCTGCTACATATGATACATTAGGCTCAGTGAGAATCTGAGATGATGTTGTTGCCTTTTCCCCCTTTTTTGGCCTTACCCTTTCCACTCCATTTTTGGCGCCTACCCCTTCCATTAACCCTTTGTTTGGGCACTCAACTTGCTGCTAAATGATTACTTTTCCTTTGTTTACATCCCCTGGCATTATGTCCTTCTTTCTGACAATAACCACAATGAATTTTAACACCAAATTTTCCAAGTTTACCTTGCTCTTCATATATCATCTGCTTCTCTTTTAGTTCCTCAGGATCAATCTTTCTTCCATGCTGATTTGGCCTACCAAGCATTATTTACACAGGTAGAGGAACAATCTTGTTCCTCTAAATTGGAGGCATTGGCCAAGCAATCTTTCCTTGCATAGGCATCATGTATTTATTGTAAATTTCGAAATATGTAGCTTTGGAGTAACATTAATGGATGTGTTCTTCTGGTTTCGAGTACATTGTATTACATTGCAGCACAATCATGCACACAAGGAATATATGTCAAATCTCATTTCCTACATGTACATGTCTCTTGTTCCAGATGCACAACATATGTATCACTAAATGGAGCCTCAACCTTAAACTCCATGTTCCTATTCTAGTGAGCTTTATATGCATTGGACTTGCTCTTAATCTTATCCATAATTGCCCATACTTTTAGAGTAACATCATTGTTGCTCTTATTTATAGCGATTTTCCTCACACCAGTCCTCTTCATCAAAGTTCTTCTAATTGTTTCCAGCATATCAATGATGTTCATACCCTTTGCTTTGAAAAATTCAATTGTAGCATTAAATCTCTCAGACATGTTGTTTAGAAGAAGATCACTCTTGAAATTTGTACTAAAAAATGCCTTAGACCATTAAGTAGGAGGTTTACTTGCTAGCCAGTTGTATGCATTGATATCCCTTTCTTTCAACTTCTCCATGATCTTGTTGAAATCCACGACTCTAGTAGCTCTATCAGCATCCCACAGTATATTCTTCAATGCAAGTCATGTATGCTCCTTCTACAAATTGGACCACAGGTGCATCACACAGAATCTGTGCTCACAGTCTGGCATAAGTTCTTGAACAACATCAACTAATCCCTTCTGCTTATCACCCATAACAGTCCATTGATAACTGTTAGTGATATTCAAATCATCCACCAGAATTCTCAAAAACCAGTGCCATAATTTCTTCCTCCCCTTCTCAACTACTGCATATGTAATGGGATATGTGCGGTTATTGGTATCCACCCCATTGTTGTCAAAAGTATACCTCGTGTATTTGTCTTTAGATGTGTCCCATCCAAACATATGATGGGCCTACAACCAGTCAAAAATCCTTTCTTCAATGCATACTAGCATATATACAATCTTTTGAATTTACAAACTTCATCCACCACCTTACACTTCCACTTAGCAGCAGTGCATTTATTAGTCTACATAATCTCCTCGGCATAAATCCACATCATGCCATATTGGTTTGCATCAGTTCCATGAACATCAGCAAAAACTTTCTTCTTAGTTCTGTACATTTGTGGGAGAATGAAGTCTATACGACAATCCATTTTAGTTATAGTCAGCATGGAATCGGCAGGCCAATTATGATCACTACTGATCTTTGCATGATATTTCTTAGATAAGAACCTGGTAGTTGCTTGAATAACTCTATCCTAACTAGGACAATCATGTGGTCCCTTTTAACTCTTTATTTGCATTGTTGTGTCCTCACTATTTACCCTTGATGCATATAGCACCCAAGGACATCCCTTCTGAACACACGTAGCTTTAACCTTCTTCTTGCTGTTTATTGGATACTTCACAGACCTCCCCTCAACTATTGCAAATTGCACAGTAGCTTCCCTCAATGTTTCAGCATTATCAAACTGCATTCCAAGCTCAAACTGAACGCTAGGCATGTCAATCTTTGCATTAGAAACAGGATGGCCTCTGTGTTCCATCCTGTTGAGTCCCTCATTTGTTGAAGTCTTTGAACTCTTCCGCTTTTTCAGCAGCCACATATGCATTCTTGGCAGCATTTCTCTTTGAAGTTTGAACTCCATCTCCAGAAGTTGGTGCTCGAACAGGTGCAGCAGTTTTAGCATGTTCTGGAATAGGTGCAACAGTTTCAGATCCTCCTTCCCACTCTAACCCCACCTCAACATTAGCTATGAAAGATAGTCATCTTTAGCTACATCATTGTCACTATCCACCAAATCGTCTGACATTTCAGAGTCATCACCAACTGATACTTCACCATCACTATCATCATTGTCCTCTATATCAAGTAAAGAATCCAACGGTGGACATGTATTGTCTTTTAAGCATTGGGGTAGAGATATTTGGCTCATCGGTTGTGATGTATTGGGCAAAACCTCTTGTTTAGTCGTTGGTGCTCTCTGTCTTTCATCATTTGTCGTTGAACAGCTGGGTAGATCACTGGTTTTTGGTTTTGTTGTCCTCAACTCTTGTAATAAAGACAATAGATCCTCACCAGGATCTTCATTCTCAATTTCAACAACAACTTCATACGGTTTATCTTCACCAACATTTTCACAACCTCCCACATTTTCACCTATGTAGTCAAATCCTTCACTGAATAGAGGAAGATTTGGCAGTTCACTCTGTGATTGACTCTCATTCAATGGCACATCATCTGTAAGAAGATAAACCTCAACTGTTTTCCTTGTAGAACTCGCCAATGCCATCTCGAGTGCTTCCTTATAAATATTGATTGCAATATAATCCCCTGGTACAAAATCTGAAATGTAATAGATCCTAACCACACAATCATCCACTTTAACACCAACTTCTTTTACCATGCGTACCAGTTCTATCCTAGACGTTTCGTCTCAGTACATTAATCTATGTAGCTAACTTGTCCCTCCAAATAAACAACTTTGCCCAAATTCATTAACTTTCCAGAATGGTGCAGTATGATGGTGAAAGGGCCATCTTTGTCTTCAACTGAAAATAAAAATTGAAAAATTATTATGCTATTACCATGTTGGGCAACATATACATAAAAAAACCACTTATCACGTGGCAAAAGTGAAATATAGGACCACAACAAACTCTACACTTAGTGACAGACAAAGTGTGAACAAAAAAGGGAAACAAAGTAACACTTTTGCACATGTATTCAACTAACTTCTCAAATACAGCCAAAACAAAGGACCACACACCATAATTCGCTCTAAAAAGGAATAAAGTTAATTAAAAAAGTAGGGTTTCTTACCATAATCGGGCGTGAGTGAACCTTCCGGAATAACATCACTTGGTGCTCTAACTTTCCAGCCCATTATCAGATTATACAAATCGAGTAGTGTATGCAAGAGATTGAGGTTCAATTTGGGAGATTCGAGTTTGATTTTAAGATTAGAGTTTCTGGTTTTGGCAGGTCGAGAAAGGTAAAGTAACTAAAAAGGGCGGACTCGGTGGGTTATGTATTTATTTTCTTATTTTTTTAAATCAAATAAAAGGTGAACTATTGATTTTACCCCTCTCGGATAACATCGACATGATGTCATTTAGTCGAATAGTGACGTTTTTGGGCGGAGTTCGGGCGGAATGAAAGTTAGGACCATCGAATACAACAAAATGAAACTTTGGATCAGAATCTGCAAAAATTTAACCGTTGGATAGGTAAGTGCAAAAAGGGCCAAAGTTTGGATAGGTATCTGCATTTTTCCCTCTTTATATACAGACACACATGTGAAATAAGCCTTATACTGCAATTGCTCCTCTAATAATTTTAGTTTTCTCTAATAGCCTATTTGTTATTTAAACTTATTCAAGAGCTTTATATTTTAGATGGTAAATCTTATAAACTCTCAAAATAATTGACGGCTTGCAATTCGTATAATAAAACTCACACACTAACTGAGTAAAAAGCAAGAATACACAGCAACATCATAATTAATTATCTTCAACAACATCATCATGTGATTATTTAAATACTATGCGGTGTTGATCTACTACTACTTAAGTTATTATTATTCTTAAATTACCATATTGTTGCTCACTAATTTGTCAAATTGCTAAACATTTGTCTTTCAATTATACAATGAGAACCATTTGGGAAAAATAATGATGATTCTCTATTGGATGCCCTTAATAGGGCATATTAATTAAATTACGTGGATTTACATTTGGTTGGCAAATAAAATGTGGTAGGGGCCCTAATAAGTTGCTTTTTTGAAGCATTTTCTCATATAACTAATCACTCCTTCTCCTCCTATGATAATTTAAACACACAACAACTCACAACAACCCCCAAGTGAAATACCGTTTATGTCCTTGCTTTATTAGAAATTATTTTGGGGGTACTTAACTTAAGGGTAGTTTTGGCAATTCATGAATATTGTGTACATTTGTATGTACAACCAAACATGGATTTAAGTCAGATTAAGGTTGTAAATTGGGAGAATATTTTGCAACCAAACGTAAGATTATTTAGTTTATTTTACTTTAATCATGATACTAAATTATGGGGGTTTTGTGCTTATGGGGCATCCAAATGGGGGTTTAGGACAGTGTAGGACAATCGTTTTCTTCTTTCTAACATTTTTGATTTTTATATTTAATTTTGATGAATCATAAATTACTTTACTAATAAATGATTTTTTATGTCTATATCAACAGACTAATTATGCAACTTACATTCATGAAATGTTATTTCCATACTATTATTTAAATATTTAACTGTAAAAAACAAAGAATTCTCTTTATTTGTTATTTGTGTGTAGCACAACTCCTACATAAGATAGAACTCATAGAAGGGATTGAATAAATAAATGTTACGAGTTAGGAATAAAATGCAAGATGTCTGTGGTAAGAAACCTGGGGCAGTTCTTAGCAAGGGGAGCGAGTCAGATCGCACGGTCTCCTCAGACGCGGGGATTCGTATTAGCAAGAATGAGCAACGTCGACATATGATTATACAACGAGATAAAGCAACGACAGAGATAGATGGTTCGAAGGGTACGAATTTTGTGGAGTCAGGTGCGAAGCGTGCAGGGGCAAAACAAGCGGAGGAAACGGATCGCATAATGAAAAAGTTTTGGGCAGGGTCGGATAAGGAGGAGACAGGGAAATTGTCGATGGATGAGTCTACAGATGTGGCGGAGGTTGCGGAGCAATCTCGCCTCGCTCAATGAGTATCTTCTGCTGGAACTGTCAGGGTTTTTAGAGCCCTTGGACAGTTCGTGAACTGAGACAAATGGTCTCGACTCTGCATCCCCCCTCTACTTTTCCTGTCTGAAATAAAGTGCATGGCAAGGAAGATAGAGGTATGAAGCAACAATTGGGTTTTAATGGTGTTTGTGTGGAAGCGAGAGGTAGATCAGGAGGCTTAGCGTTACTTTGGGATAAATCGTTAGATATTCGGCTTATTAGTATGTCCATTAATCATATTGATGTGGTGGTGTCTAGATTAGGGGACAGTGGTGATTGGTGGTTCACAGGGTTTCGTCTTCGGGGGGAATTAACGCGACTGTGGCTGTGTGCGGGTTACTTCAACGAAATCCTGAATCACGCGGATAAGCAAGGAGGGTCGCGACGTCTGAATTGGCTCTTACGTAATTTTTGAAAGGCTTTGGCGAATACAGGGTTGAGTGATATTGGATATCGTGGAACACGGTTCACGTGGTGCAATCGCAATCCCTCCCCCGCTATGGTTTGGGAGCGTTTGGACTGTGCATGTACAGATACGAATTGGCGTAATTTACTTCATTCTTCTTGTGTCATGCACCATGCGATGAAACACTCGGATCATTTCGCGATTCTGATAGGTTTGCATGCAACCATGGGTGGTTCTGTTCGCACGCCTCGTCGTTTTTGTTTTGAGGCTGCTTGGGCTAGGGTGTCGGATTGCAAGGGGTTGATTCGACAATTATGGCGCGAACAGGGTAACGAATCGATTGGGGACAAGTTGAAGAATTTGGGTTTGCTGCGATGGGCCAAGTTGGGGGGAATTGATATGAAGCGGAAAATTAAGGAACTTAATGATAGAATCTTGTAGCTTCGAAAAAGGGTTATTACAGTTGAGGGCAATGAAGAGCAATTACGACTGAAAAAAGAGTTGGAAGAATTGTATGAGATTGAGGAGATTTACTGGAAACAAAGGGCGAAGGTTCAGTGGTTGCGAGAAGGGAACCGAAACACAGTATATTTTCATAGTCGTGCGAGTGAAATGAGAAAAAAGAATGAAATCTTGTCACTTAGGGACGCAACGGGTGCGCTTCGTTCGACAGCGATAGAAGTCGACAAAATTTCCGCGACATACTTCACTTCGATCTTTGGGCCCATGAGTTCGACTGATGAAGCTATTGAAGAGGTAATAGGGGATGTGGAGGTTCGTGTTAGCCCGACAACGAACGTGAGTATTTTACAATAATTTACGGCAGACGAGGTACGTAAAGCTTTGAAAGACATGTATCCGTATAAATATCCTCGGCCGGATGGTCTTACTGTTTTCTTTTATCAAAAATCTTGATCCATTGTGGGGGACGATATTATTACCTTTGTTCTTGTTTTTTTGAATGATCGTGTTCTTGATCATGTGGTGAATTTTACTCATATTGTGTTTATTCCTAAATGTCCTAACCCTGATGTGATGACACAGTTTCGTCCTATCAGTCTTAGTAACGTGAGCTTTATAATAGCCTCGAAAGTTGTGGCGAACAGACTTAAGCCATTCCTTAATGAGGCAATTTCTTCTATTCAATCGGGTAGACATATCACAGATAATATCTTGGTCGCCTTTGAACTTAATCACTTCCTGAGGAAAAATAGGACGGGAAATCGTTGCTACATGACACTGAAATTGGACATGAGCAAAGCATATGATCAGGTCGAGTGGTCCTTCTTGGAAAAGGTAATGCTTAGGCTTGGTTTTGATTCTAGTTTTGTGCCTTTAATTATGTTGGGCGTGCGCTCTGTTTCTTATTCGACGCTTATCAATGGTCGAGAGTCAGCTATTTTTCACCCCGAGAGAGGCATTAGGCAGGGGGATATATTATCCCCCTACCTCTTCTTATTTGTTTCTAAGGCTTTTTCAGCGATTATCTCAAAAGCGGAGTTGCGAGGAACGTTGCAGGGAGTGGTGATTTCGCGTTTGGCCCCTCGTAACTCACACCTCCTATTCGTGGATGATACTATGTTATTTTGTGAGGCTTTTTGGGAGTCCGCGGCGGAGGTGCGTGAGTTGCTAGGGCGGTTCGAAGCAGCGTCGGGCCAACAAATAAATCTCCAAAAGTATGTTGTAGTTTTTAGCCGTAATACGAGTGAAGTGTGGGCGGATGAGATCAGAGCGATTCTTGGGGTTGAGATGGTTGCGTGACATGAAAAATATTTGGGTCTACCATCCGCGGTTGGAAGGTCAAAAAAAGAGCTTTTTGATTTTATTCGAGAACGGGTGTGGAAACTGGCGCAAGGGTATAAGGGGAAGACGTTATTTGGGGCGGGAAAGGAAGTTTTGATTAAAGTCGTTATGCAATCGGTCCCTACTTTTGTGATGAGTTGTTTTCGTTTGTCGGATTCATTGATTGGCGAGATAAGTTCCATTATTAGTAATTATTGGTGGGGAAACGGAACAAGGAACACAATTCATTGGATTGCTTGGGAAAAATTGTGCAAAAAAAGAAAGATGGCGGGAGGGCTTGGATTTCGGAACCTAAAATCTTTTAATTTGGCGTTGCTTGCTAAGAAAGCGTGGCGGATCTTTCACTTTCCCGATAGCTTGGTGAGTCGACTTTTTAAGGCAAAATATTTTTTGAAAACGTCGTTGTTGGAGGCTCGAGTCGGGAGTAATCCTTCCTTTTCGTGGAGATGTATTGGGGAGGCAATTGTGGTGATCAAACGGGGTGTTCGTTGGCACGTGGTCAATGGGACGGTGATCTCGATATGGGACCATCCTTGGCTGCCCCGACCGATCACGTTCTGACCTATTACTACTTGCGGTCCACTTACGGCTGTAACACAGATGAGCGAACTCATCGACGCGGGGACGGGTTGGTGCGACGTGGAGTTAGTGCGAAATACTTTTTGGGAGGTGGATGTGAATGTGGTGTTGGCTATTCCCCTGGGTAGTTTGAAGCATGAGGATCGTAAAATATGGCATTATGAGAAACATGGGCGTTACACAGTTAAGAGCGAGTATCATATGATAATGGCACAGGGTTTGACGACACGCAGTGGTTGGGAGGTTGTTAGTTCGAGTGATCAACAATGGTGGAAAAAGATTTGGCGAGCGGAGTGCGCGAATAAGATCAAATTATCTTGGTGGTGAAGTTGTTTGGATATCCTTTCTACTCGTACTAATCTTGTGCGGCGGCAAATTGGCGATGGAACATGGTACGTGTCGTGCAATGAAAGGGAGACTCCAAAGCATATTTTCTTTGATTGTCACGTGGCACGAAAAGTTTGGGCGTTATCAAGTTTCTCTAAGGCTTCTATGTGCAATTTTAACGAGAGTTTGCTAGCATGGTTTCGTAGATTATGTCGCAAGTAGGGAAAGGAGCGGGCGACCATCGCAATTACACTTTGTTGGGCTATTTGGCACAATAGAAACCTTATTCTTGTGGGCGAAAAATATCACAACGCTGAGGGAATTGTTGAGTTCGCTTTACAATATACGAATACATGGCGCGAGTTGGGGAAGAACGCGCAAGGGATTACTAGGACGGGAGGATCGGAATGGAACGCGCCGTGTGAGGGGTGGTTGAAAATCAACTTTGATGGCGCTCGGTTTGAAGAGGATTTGGTAGCGGGAATCGGGGTAGTGGTCCGGGGTCATGAGGGTCGTATATGCGCTCGCGTTCAAAAGAGACTTACGGCAACATTGGCCCCTGCGAGTGTTAAGGCTTTGGCGGCAGTATGGGCTATCAAGTTGGGAGTGGGAATGAAGTGCGAAAAAGTGGTGTTTGAGGGGATTGTCTTAATATTATTCATGACATTCTTTTTCGGACACAAGAGGACGTGAGTTATGCCAATATTGTGGCGGATTTTCTTCACTTGTTTAAACCACGATGGGACTTCTCTATTCGATGGGTTGGGCGAGAGGCTAACTCAATGGTGCATAATCTTGCTCGCACGGTGTTGGGAGAGTTACATGAACCAACTAGTCTAGTGTTTGCTGAAATTTGAAGGCGTAGTATAGTCTTTTATTTTGAGAGAATTGCATTGACATTTGATGGTGCGTTTGCGCAATTTTGACTAATCTATTCCTAAGTTCAAAAAAAAAATTTGTGCCACATATTATTTTTTAGAAAACTAGAAA
The DNA here is from genome assembly GCA_948329865.1 of Linaria vulgaris. Lineage (NCBI taxonomy): Eukaryota > Viridiplantae > Streptophyta > Magnoliopsida > Lamiales > Plantaginaceae > Linaria > Linaria vulgaris. The sequence continues at coordinate 86,331,506 of OX415253.1, forward strand.
GAAACTTAATTAAAAAAGAAAAAACAAAATTAAAACTAGAAGTGACTTATAAAACCGGTTGCCGGTTGGGTAGACCCAAAACGACAAAACCAAAGCCGCAAATTAATGTATGTATATGCATACGGACTATTGCAAAACCATTTTCCTTCTAATCATTAATCATTAACATATAAACATTATTAAAATAATATTTTTTTGAGTTTTTTTCATTTAATCAATAAGGCACCATTGTTTGCTCTGTCAATAACTATTAAAAACCAAGTTCACATCTTCTACTCTGTGTCGATATCCACTCCGTTATCGAAAGTAGTATGTCTAAGCTTCAAACTTTATAGACATGTACCAAATCTACAATTCCTAACTTGTTGGTACAACTGGGATCACAACCATCAAAACTTCCAATCTAGGTCATATAAGGGGGATGCGCATGCGTGAGTGCAGGCGGATGCGGATGCGCCGATGCACCTATTTTGAAAAATCAAATTGTTAATGCGGCCTTAGCACGTCTATTGAAAAAATATAAAATTATTGCAAATACTAAGTGAAATCATCTATATTGATGTAATAAAGAAATAAATGTTGATTACTTGTATTAAAACACGTGCAAAATCTAGTCTCTGATTCATTTGTTAATTGAGATAAGAGCCTCAATGTATTTGGTAATTATTTATATTTATATTCTTTCTTATTTGACTTGATCCCACATGATGCTCTTTTTTCTCTCCCGCAATCCTTCCTATCGAAAAAGAGAAAGATTCATAAACCTTAGTAAGAATTCTTAGTTCTAGAATTAGGGATCCTTAGTTCACTTTAAAGTCACGCACAAGCACTGAATTCGCCAGTCTGTGACTAGTACGCTAGCGCAACAGAGGTAGTAGAAGGATTATGTGACCTAACTTCCAATACTACTTTCAAGCTATCATGGACACCCCCATCGTATGGTTGTGCAAAACTTGATGTTGATGATTCGACGAAAAACCCAAACTGACTAGTATAAGAAAGCATCATTAAGGATTGATTGAGTCAACTTATAGCGGTCTTCTCTGCATCAGTGGGTCACACCACCAACAATCAGGTTGGATTTTAGGCCCTCAATAATGGTTTAATCCCAGCTCAATTTAAACAGATTCATGCCATGATAGTTGCTACAAATTTTCTTTTCATACCCGCCCCCCAAAATAACCCTATTATCATGCTTAATTGGCTTTTTTAGTTCACATGGAACGCCAACACGTCTTATAAGTCATACTCTTGTGAGCAAAATGTTGGGACAACGGATACAGCGCTTTCAAAGTATCACGTATGGGATATGCGGGAAAAAATCGAAACTAGTCCTTTATTGTGTCCTAGTTACAGTTTTCGTCCTTTATTGTGTCATTGTTTTATTTTGGTCCTTTATTGTGTGTTTCAGTACGATTTTGGTCCTTAGGAAGAAGTCAGAGTCGAAAATATCACGTGGGAACACTTGCCGGCCAAAATAAAAACTTTTTTAATTTCCCATTGCAAATTCACACGTGGAAACGCTGGTTTCAAATATTTTTATTTTTATTTATTTAAAATTCTGACCCGGCCAACCCGATTTGACCAGATTATCCGGATCGGACGAGTCAAAATTTTAAATAAAAAAAATTAAAATTGTTGTTCCAACATGCGAATATGCTTGTGGAAAATTCAAAAAAATTGAATTTAGTGTAGCACGTGCTCGTACATGACATTTTCGGCTGAGATTCCATCTGAAGGACCAAAATCGTACTGAAACACACAATAAATGACCAAAATAAAACAATGACACAATAAAGGACGAAAACTGTAACTAGGACACAATAAAGGACCAATTTCGATTTTTTCCCCGGGAATATGCTAACGTTCGTGTAACCTTTACTTTCATTTGATTTAAAAAATGTTCTAGCTCGTACGTTCTCGTTCTTTTATTGGTATACCGAACTAGTTATTATACAATAATCATTATATTTAATAGCAACCAAAAAAAATTAGTCACCAACCTGGGTATTTTTGCCCATTTGACACTAACAAGAACAGAAGAAGAAAGTGATTCCACTTCTCATTTCAGACAACAAAAACAACATAAACACACACACAATCCCTGAAAATCCGGTTCCAACTTCCAACTGTCACAATGGATCAAACACCACACATGCTCATCTTCCCTCTACCCCTCCAAGGCCCCGTCAACTCCATGCTCAAACTCGCCGAGCTCCTCTCCTTATCCAACCTCCACGTCACTTTCCTCGTCACCGACCACATCTACTCCCGCCTCAACCGCCACCCACACTCCACCATCGAATCTCGCTTCAGTTGCTACCCACGTTTCCAGATCAGGACAATCTCGGACGGGCTGTCGGAAGAACACCCACGTGGGGAAAAGTTTCTAGAACTCTTCGATTCACTGAGGTTGAACACCAAACCCCTGTTCAAGAATCTGTTGACTTTGGAAAAGTATTCTTGTGTTATAACAGATGGGATTATGGGTTTTACTTGTGATGTTGCTAATGAAGTTGGGGTGCCTGTTTTTTATGTGAGGACTATTAGTGCTTGCTGCCTTTGGATCTTCTTTTGTTTGCCTAAACTTATTGAAGCTGGTGAAATTCCATTTGTTGGTGAGTAAAGATTTGATTTTTATTGTGTTATTACAGTTGGTGAACTGTGAGAATCCATTTGTGATGTTCAAGATTCAAGATTTTGAGTATTGATGGAGAAAGTAGGAGTAGTGTGCTTTTAAGAAGCCAAAATTGCTTTAGGATTAACAGATAAGAATATATATATATATATATATATATATATATATATATATATATAATTGGGCAGTGGCTGTCTCAGTTTATGGTTTTTGTCTCTTAGTATCACTTTACTGTCATCTTACTAAGCTTCAATGACCTTCAAGTTTCAACTAAATGGTAATTTCAACCAATCTGTAGTTGATAGTCAACACCGTGTAATTAATACTGGGCTGATATCGTCCTCCGCGAAGTTATCAACGTAATGCTCATAACTTATCTCTAGATCTAGCTGCTATTAAAGCTCCATCAAATGGATAAGACTTGGTCTTAGCGTATAAAAAAAATATCATAAGGAAAATAATGGAGCAATAATCCTTCTTGGTAGAACAAGAAAGAGTTTATTGCTCCTTTATTTTCTTCGGCGAAAAGTCGTATTTCTTTATAAGATTGAGTTCATCAGAATTTCATTTTTAGATAAATAGGAGTGTCTGCAGTGGGTGATCTTATAAGCCAATTAGATCATACCAGTAACAAAAATTGTGTAAATGGTCAAGTCTTCTAGCAATTCAAGTGCTACATGCTATTGTTGTTAGGCTAAAAATAGGCTCTGTGTCTTACATAAAGCACGAACCTTGAATTTGAATCATTTTCCTAAGTTAACATCTGACAAAGGATACATGAAACATTACAGCTTTTGGACCTGATTAATATTGTTCATTCCTATCCCAAAGGCTTTAAATTCTAAACATTCTTATGGAAATGCTCTCAGGAGAGGACTTGGATGCACTTGTGAAGAGTGTACCAGGTACAGAAACATTTCTCCGGTACCGTGATCTTCCAAGTTTCTGCCGCTCAGGTGACTTGTCTAATCCAAACATCCAACTATATAAAACCGAATGTGAAGAAAATCCCCGAGCCCATGGTCTCATACTGAACGCATTTGAAGAGCTAGAAGGGCCAATACTTTCACAGATACGCAGCGTGTGTCCAAATATTTACGCCATTGGACCACTACACGCACATTTGAAAACCAAACTCGCCGAAAAGGCAACACCACCACCTACATTTTCAAGTAGTTTGTGGGAAGAAGACAGAACCTGCATGGCATGGCTACACGTCCAACCGCCAAAATCAGTAATCTATGTTAGTTTCGGAAGTTTAGCCATTATGACGGACGACCAACTAATGGAATTTTGGCATGGTTTGGTCAATAGCGGCCAGAGATTCTTATGGGTCATAAGGCCGGATGCTATTGCCGGAAAAGACTGGAAAAGTCAAATTCCGGCAGAATTAGCAGAAGGGACAAAAGAGAGGGGTTATATTGTCAGCTGGGCGCCACAAGAGGAGGTATTGGCTCATTCGTCTGTTGGTGGATTCTTGACCCATAGTGGATGGAACTCGACAATGGAGAGCATTTACGAGGGTGTTCCTATGATTTGTTGGCCTTATTTTGTTGATCAACAAGTGAACAGTAGGTTTGTTGAGGCCGTTTGGAAGCTGGGATTGGACATGAAAGATACCTGTGATCGGAGTATAATTGAGAAAACGGTAAGGGATCTTATGGAGGTAAGAAAAGAAGAGTTCCTTGAAAGGTCTGATCAGATGGAAATTTTGGCTAAGAAATGTTTGAAGGAGGGTGGGTCGTCCTTTTGTAATTTAGAACGTTTGGTAAAGGATATCGAGTTCCTTAGCACGAAAGAACACTAATGATTAAAGAAAGGTCCTGTTTTTATTTTGCAAGTGATATTTTAATATGATAATGTTGAGGATCTTTTAGTAGTTCTGATGAACTAGAGAGCTGAATGGTAACTACGGTAATTCCTGAGATATCTTGCAAAGTTTCAATCAATGGCAACAAAAAGTGACATCATACATTTTATTCGATGGCTGCTATGATAGAAACTTTGGACAATGACTGTTCTTTCAATGAATCAACAGCCACTAGCTTATTACATGTCACAAATAGCAAGAAATTACTCAAATACAATATCAAAATGATGAAATGAGATCAACTAATTCATCAAGTGATTGGTAAGAAGAACCACCAAACTTCAAGGAAAGTTGTATTTCCGCCTTGAGACGCAACACTCTTTGCCTCATTTCTTCTCCTTCGTTTCCCAGCATCAGTGTTTTCACTGCTTTCTCGATTTCTGCTCATTCCAGCCCTTTTTCCAGCCTCATCCCAACCTTCCAGACATCACTCACATATCTGGAATTCACCATCTGATCGCCAAAAAACTGCAAACAAATCATGGGAACCCCTTCAAAAATGCTCTCGAGAGTCGAGTTCCACCCACTATGCGGGGTTTTTTTCAAAAATGGTCCTTTATTGTGGCCTCATTACAAAAATAGTCCTTTATCGCGCCACTGTCTAGATTTAGTCCTTTATCGTGGTTTTTCGTCCAATTTTGGTCCTCCGGCCAAATTTTCCGGCGAATTTTGGGGATTTTGACCAATTTGGGCGATTTTGACCAAAAATTTGGGGATTTTGACTAATTTGGGCGATTTTGACTAATTTGAGCAAAAAAATAAAAACAATATATATAAATTTATAATTTAAAATATATATTGTTTTTATAATTGAAATCCAAAAAAAAATAAAAAAAATTGTAATTTAAAATATATAGTTTTTATGGTTGAAATCCAAAAAAAAAACAAAAAAAATATAATTTAAAATATATAGTTTTTATTATTGAAATCACAAAAAAAATTAAAAACATAAAAAATTTGTAATTTAAAATATATAGTTTTTATAATTGAAATCCAAAAAAAAACGTAAAAAACAAAAACAAATTTGTAATTTAAAATATATAGTTTTTATTATTAAAATCCCAAAACAAAATAAAAAAACACAAATAAGTTGTGATTTAAAATATATAGTTCTTACAATTGAAATCCCAAAAAAGCATTAAAAAATTGTTTTTAAATATATTGTTCTTACAATTGAAATCCCAAAAAAAAAAAAAAAAAAAATTTGTTTTAAAATATATAGTTCTCGTGATTTAAAATATATTGCTTTTATTATTGAAATCCCAAAAACAAATAAACAAACACAAAAAATTTGTAATTTAAAATATATTGTTTTTATTATTGAAATCTCAAAAAAAATAAAAAACACGAAAAATTTGTAATTTGAAATAAATTACTTTTATTATTGAAATCCAAAAAAAAAAAAATTTTGTTTTGGGATTTCAATAATAAAAACTATATATTTTAAATTACAAATTTGTTTTTATTTTTTACATTTTTCATGGATTTCAATTATAAATACTATATATTTTAAATTACAATTTTTTTGTGTTTTTTTTTATTTTTTCTGGGATTTCAATAATAAAAACAGTATATTTTCAAACATCAATTTGTTTTTAATTTTTACGTTTTTTTTTTATTTCAATTATAAAAACTATGTATTTTAAATTACAATTTTTTGTGTTTTTTTATTTTTTTCTGTGATTTCAATAATAAAAACAATATATTTTAAATTACAAATTTTTTGTGTTTGTTTATTTGCTTTTGGGATTTCAATAATAAAAGCAATATATTTTAAATCATGAGAACTATATATTTTAAAACAAATTTGTTTTTAATTTTTTTTTTTGGGATTTCAATTGTAAGAACAATATATTTAAAAACAATTTTTTTTAATGTTTTTTGGGATTTCAATTGTAAGAACTATATATTTTAAATCACAACTTTTTTGTGTTTTTTTATTTTTTTTTGGGATTTTAATAATAAAAACTATATATTTTAAATTACAAATTTGTTTTTATTTTTTACGTTTTTTTTTTTGGATTTCAATTATAAAAACTATATATTTTAAATTACAATTTTTTTGTGTTTTTTAATTTTTTTTTGTGATTTCAATAATAAAAACTTTATATTTTAAATTATTTGTTTTTTTTTTTTTGGATTTCAACCATAAAAACTATATATTTTAAATTACAAGTTTTTTATTTTTTTTTTGGATTTCAATTATAAAAACAATATATATTTTATATTATAAATTTATATATTGTTTTCTATTTTTTTTGCTCAAATTAGTCAAAATCGCCCAAATTAGTCAAAATCCCCAAATTTCTGGTCAAAATTACCCAAATTGGTCAAAATCCCCAAAATTCGCCGGAAAATTTGGCCGGAGGACCAAAATTGGACGAAAAACCACGATAAAGGACTAAATCTAGACAGTGGCGCGATAAAGGACTATTTTTGTAATGAGACCACAATAAAGGATCATTTTTGAAAAAAACCCCACTATGCGTCCAAAAACCACCAACTGAAGGGTGGGAAAGAACCTCTTGCTGAGAAGCCCATTTTATGATATAACCTGGATCTTCTTCTCTGCTCCAAGATGGTGGTTGTACCTTGATCATCCATGCATGTGCTCAATGTAAATAGGAGATTGTGCTGGTACACAGATGATAATGCTCTGGTGAGAAAGAAAGACTTTTGTCTCAATGTTTCATTTCTCACAAATATGCGGGAAAAAATCAAAAATGGTCTTTTATTGTGTCCTAGTTACGCTTTTAGTCCTTTATTGTGTCCTCTTTTTTTTTTGGTCCTTTATTGTGTTTTTCGTTCCGAAAATGGTCCTCCGGTAGAATTTTCAGCCGGAACTGTCACGTGGGGTCACGTGCCGGACAAATTTTGATTTTTTTGAATTCTCACGTGCCAATTCGCATGTGGGAACGTATTTTTAATTTTTTTTGACCAGGTCAACGGGTCAACTCAGTCAACTAAATTATTATATTTTTTTTTTTTTAGAATTTCAGCTGCTCTGCTCCGCTCCATTAACAGGAGCGACCCGACCCAACCCAACTCATAAACACAAAACCCGTCACTATTTTCACACAAATGATACAACCTTCTCGTCAAAATCGGCAAATGGTTAGAACCCTAACCTTCAAATCCACAAGAACCCTAACACAAATCCTCAATTGGAGCTCAACCCATTACCAAATCTTCTAATTCCTCGTTGAGTGAGTGTTTTCTCGGCCAAATCGCTGTTGTGGATTTGAGGGTTAGGGTTCTAACCATTTGCCGATTTTGACGAGAAGGTTGTATCATTTGTGTGAAAATAGTGGCGGGTTTTGTGTTTATGAGTTGGGTTGGGTCGGGTCGCTCCTGTTAATGGAGCGGAGCAGCAGCTGAAATAAAAAAAATTAATAATAATAATTTAGTTGACCGAGTTGACCCGTTGACCTGGTCAAAAAAAATTAAAAATACGTTCCCACGTGCGAATTGGCACGTGAGAATTCAAAAAATTCAAAATTTGTCCGGCACGTGACCCCACGTGACAGTCCCGGCTGAAAATTCTACCGGATGACCATTTTTGGAACGAAAAACACAATAAAGGACCAAAAAAAAAAGAGGACACAATAAAGGACTAAAAGCGTAACTAGGACACAATAAAGGACCATTTTCGATTTTTTCCCCAAATATGCAGTATGTCCATTCCATGCAAAGTAGAAGAAGAAAACTGATAACTAAGTTATACTTACCTTTGTGATTGGTGGCACTTGTCTTGTTAATTTGGATCTTACTTGTCTTCAAAAAGTAAAATTCAAGATAATTAAAGAGATGTGATGGTTCTGCATTTGGTACTTGTAAGGTGAAAAAAAAAAAGACTAAAGAGAAATTTGAATGAAGTGCATTTAGATGTTGCTGGTCTCTTTTGAGTTTTAATATGATTTTGATCTTAACCTCAGTAGCTATCTGTTAAGATGTGAGAATCTAAATATATACAAACCAGATGCTCGTTATATATGAATCAAGATTTTCAATCTTATAACTATAACAAATAACCAGCAACCAAGCTAACTGAATTAATGTCATGATTAAATAAAATTGCTTTTAGTCTACAGACAAGAGAAGTCATGTAAGAGGACATAATTGATGGGCCACTAGAATTTAGTTACTAGCAAATATATTACAACTGTGGTAGGTCATGAATGACTTACATCCATAAGAAAACAATAATTGTGGGGCAATGTCATTATTGAAAATTTGTTCAATTAAGATGCCACACATTGCAGTTTACCATTTGATTTTTTTTTACCCACCTAACCAAATATGCTCAAAGCATGGTTTCTTGAAAAGCAACTGTTCTTGACTTCTTGGTAAGGCTTAACAAGAAATAAATTGTTGCTGCAACTAGTAAGCTGTTGAGGTACTTATTTTGACTTAAATAAAAAAATAAAAAAAATAAAAAAACATTCAAGTCACATTTAAGTTAACTAACTGACTTGTGTATTTGCAACTTGCTATATTTGAAATGTATGCTTCGCAATGAATCACAGCAGTACTTACGAATATCTTTCTACAACTATCATATATGAAGAACATGTGATGAGACTACATTTATAAATGTTTCTAATGCTCTGATGAGTAACAAGTATCGAAAAAAGGGATCAATAATGTCACTAGTATACTAAACCTGAAGTTCGGACAATATGACGAGGGAAGGGAATATCAACAGCAGAAAACACAACAATTTTGGTGGAAAAGAAACAAACTCAAAAACTACTCTATAACTACTAAAAATCTGAATCACGTTGAATGCAAATGTAACATATATTTGAGCCACATCATAATTAAAGAACGTCAGAACCATTTGTTTCGCTCGTTGGTCGTTTTTTACTGAACTAGGCTAATAATTCCGTCAAAACATATTGTATCAAAATTATTACTAGGTCTTGTGTCAATCCAATTGCAACATGAAATACCTTTTGCTATGCATGAAGATGCTTGCTAAATTTGTTTCTTTTATTTTTTATTTTAAATTTATTATTATCAGATTAAATTAATTTAGTGAAAATTATAACTTAATTAAATGAAGGTGTCTTAGGATATGAACTCACATATTCAACATTAATTGGTTATATAAAATTAGTAAAATGATAAAATTATATAAAGTTTTAAATGTTTATATAATCTTTTCACTTCTATTTTTAGAACTATAAAATTGGGGAAAAAATCGAAATCGGTCCTTTATTGTGTCTTAGTTACAGTTTCCGTCCTTTATTGTGTCCTTGTTTTATTTTGGTCATTTATTGTGTGTTTCAGTACAATTTTGGTCATTCAGATGGAATCTCAGCCGAAAATGTCATGTACGAGCACGTGTTGCCCTCAATTCAATTTTTTTGAATTTTCCACAAACATATTCGCATGTTGGAACAACAATTTTAATTTTTTTATTTAAAATTTTGACCCGTCCGATCCGGATAACCCGGTCAAATCGGGTTGGCCAGGTCAGAATTTTAAATAAAAAAAATTTGAAACCAGCGTTTCCACATGTGAAGGAATTAAAAAAGTTTTTATTTTGGCCGACAAGTGCTCCCACGTGATATTTTCGACTCTGACTTCTTCATGAGGACCAAAATTGTAGTGAAATACGCAATAAAGGACCAAAATAAAACAAGGACACAATAAAGGACCAAAACTGTAACTAGGACACAATAAAGGACTAGTTTCGATTTTTTCCCATAAAATTGCAAGTATGAGATTTTATTTATTTATTTATAGATTCTTAAAATAATGGCTTGAGTTTAAAGAAAAGAACATACATTTTAGTTGGCATCTAGGGGGCATGCCACATAATTGAAAAAGAAATCTGGAGTCAAAATTCCCATTTTAGCGGCCAATCGAGTGCCACGTAGGCAAAACCGGTGACTTTTGTGTTTTTCGGCATAATGGAATTAAAATTGAGGGGTTTTGCCAACTTACGAGACTAAAAGCGCGGAATGACAAGTTACATGACCAAATGCGCCAGAAAAATAAAGGACGAAACTTGTTTTCTTCCCGAATATGGAGGAAGGGTGGATCTTCGTTTTTTAATTTGAAACATATGGTTCAGATATTCAGTTTGTAATTTTGCAACTGATATTTACATATGATGATGTTGAGGATTATAATAGTACTGATGAACTACAGAGTTGAAATGAAACTTCAGTATATCAAAATTCCAGGGTTCTATTGCAATGCAATATAGGAAAAACTTGGAACAATAGCTGTTCTTTCAATGAATCAACAGCCACTAGATTATTACATGCAACACATGACAAAAACTTACTCAAATAAAATATCAAAACGATGAAATGAGATCAACTAATCCATCAAGTGATTGGTAGGAAGAACCACCTGGCTTCAAGGAAAGCTCTATTTCCTCCTTCAGGCACAAAGCTCTCTGCCTCATTTCCTCCCCTTCCTTCTCCACCAACAGCTTTCTGACCGCATTCTCGATTTCTGCTCTTTCCAGCCCTTTCTCCAGCTTGATCCCAATCTTCCAGACATCATTAACATATCTGGAGTTCACCAACTGATCGCCAAAAAATTGCGAACAAATCATGGGAACCCCTTCACAAATGCTCTCAAGAGTTGAGTTCCACCCACTATGCGTCCAAAAACCGCCAACTGAAGGATGAGCCAGAATCTCTTGCTGAGGAGCCCATTTTATAATATAACCTCGTTCACCAATCGACTCCAAGAACCCATCTGGCAAAATTTCAAGCCATTCAGATCCGGTGACTAATCCAGGTCGGACCACCCACAAGAACGGCTGCATGCTGTCGGCTAAACCCCAAGCCATTTCATGTAGTTTCTTGGAATCCATTGATGCAATGCTCCCAAAGCTCACGTAAAGCACAGACTTTGGTGCTTGGGTGTCCAGCCAAGTAATCGAGCTCCTGTCTTGTTCCATAAAGCTGCTTGAGGCAGCTGAAAAATACTTGTGGAAAGGACCAATAGTGAAAATTGGCATATGAAATTCCTCGCGGAGCTTGGTTAGCTCAGACTCCTCAAGTTCTTTGAAAGTGTTGAATATGAGGCCTGAAGCTTTCTTCGTTATTTCCACCATGTTTCTTACGACCTGATGCACGTCTTCTGGATTGGACATCTCTATCGACGGAAGATCTTTCACTTTAAGTGGTGGCATCTCCTTAACTGGTTCCTCCATGTCGGAATCTTATCAAGAAAGAGATGATCAATAGCAAGAAACAATAAGGAAAAAGAAAACTACATAGTTTAATATGAATTTGATGTATTCTTCAAGTTTGGACATCTGTAATTACCTTTATTTGAGAGGTATCCCTTTTCTTTTAGTACTGAAAGAGCAGCAAAAGCTAAGTAGGAACAAATGCTGCTGGTTCGGATCACAATCCGTGGAAGCTTAAGATCATCAGCAACTTCTTGCGTACAGAACCAATTAGCATCTGTAATTATGCACTTGACTTGATCATTCGACAATATTTGATCTAAGCACTCGCGGAACGGTTCCCTGCAGTTCTGGTTAAGGAGTTTGATGATGAGTACCGGATCTAATGCCGAACCTCCACTCTTCATTAAGTCATCGGAGATAGAATGAAAGGTGAAGTGAGGGTATTTTGATGGATTTGGGAAATTGTATTCTGTGTGAATGATGGATATACTGAATCCTTTCGAATGGAGGATGTTAGCTAGCTGAATCATGGGGTTTATATGGCCTTGAAAGGGTATCGGAAATAGTACCAACCTCGATCTCCTTCTCTGCTCCAAGATGGTTGTACCTTGATCATCCATAAGTTCAATATATTTAGAAGATTCTGTTGGTTTACAGATGCTGTTCCTCTGCACAAAAACAAATCTTCTGTCTCAATATCTCATGCTTGCATAGTTGCATATATACAATATGTTCATTTCAATCAAAGTAGAAGATGAAAACTGATAATTAAATTTACATACCTTTGGGATTGGTGGCACTTGTACTGTTAATTTGGATCTTACTTGTCTTCAAAAAGTGAAACTCCGGATGAAGAGATTTGATGGTACTGCATGTGGTACTTATAAAGTGAACTAAGTGACCAAACACAAATTTACAACTAAATTAAATTGCTATTTAAGGGCACATGTCAAAGGACAAATAAGTTTTATGTAACATGACAAAGGACCAGAAAGCAGGTATGCATCAATTAGAGTTTTATAGTAAATATGTTTACCAGAACTAGTCCAATAATCGTTATTATACTTTGCTGGTTAGTATTATGTTCTTCCATGAGTTGCATTTGGGTTTGTGAAGATTAAGGTCTTAACAACAATTTTTAATAGTTAAAAGTTACCTTCTGTTTGTTGTTCAAATTAAAATGAAGTGCATTTAGATGTTGAAAGTTAGTTTGTAGGTTTCTCTTACTAACCAAAAAAAAAAAATTACATTGACCACCTGTGAAACTTAAAGCCACAAATCTTTGAAAAAGAAAACCTTGCTTTTAGTCTACAGACAAAAACTGATGTAAGAGAACATAATTGTTGAACCGTTACAACATGTCATCCAGCTTAGTTTCTAGCAAATATCTTACGCTACAGAAACAAACTATGGTAGGTCATGAATGACTTACATCCACAAGAAACCAAAGCTCTTGCATGGCAAAAAAATGTGATGCAACGTCACTGGTGACGTAGCAGATTGCTGATTGAAGAAAAAATGAAAATTTGTAAACGTGTTTGCCTCAAAGCACCTCATATTCCAACTACCTCAAACATATCTAATTAAGATGCCAATGAACAGCACTTTGCACCCTCAATCATTACTTTTTTTGTGGTTTACTCTTTTGATCTCTACAAAAATTGCAGTTACCCACTTCAAACAAAGTATGTTCAAGCATGGTATCTTGAAAAGCAAATGTTCTTGACAAGCAAGAAATTGTTATTGCATTAGTAAGTAGCTATAACGTCTCAGCTTACATGTAAAATATCCTGTCGGACGAGTCTGCTCCAATTGTTAAACTTCGTGACGGTTTTAGCTCATTCGTTTATTCCACATAGATTGAACTAAATTCTGGCTGAATAACATATACATTACATCAACCAGGGACTTATGTCCTAACCTCTAAGAAGTTTAATGAACATAAGACGCTGCAACATACTATGATTAAGTGTAAATATGGTGTGTTCATGACCAAACTATCACGGCACCTGACAATACGCAGATTACATTATTACACATTCGAAAACCAGAGGGAGATTCAACTTGAGAACCAATACCTAATGAAATCAGTATGAAGAGAGACAGCTCATTAGGGTGGTTAGAGATTCATATGAACCGCCCCCTTGTTCCAATGTAAACTCAGCCTTCTGTTTCATATCCAGTGCATTCTTTCTAATCTCGTCGTCCACCATAAGTCTTTGGATAGTTTTCTCAATACTTTTCCTCTCCAAGCCATTGTCCAATTCCACCCCTACCTTCCAAACATGAGTAATGTACCTAGTATTCAACATCTGGTCAGTAAAACAAGGCTTACAAATCATTGGCACCCCTTCACATATGCTCTCTAGTGTCGAATTCCACCCACAATGCGTCCAAAATGCCCCCAAAGAAGGATGAGCCAAAACTTCCAGTTGAGGTGCCCACTTCACTACGTGTCCTCTTCCGTGCAAATTCTCTAAGAACCCGTTTGGCAACGCTTCATGCCACTCATGGCCATGGACTGATCCAGGCCTAATCACCCACAAAAAAGGGTGCTTGCTATTAGCTAACCCCCAGGCAATCTCCAAGAACTCCTCTTCTTTTATCGCTGCAATGCTACCAAAACTGACGTATATGACAGATTTAGGCGCTTGTTTGTCCAGCCAGGTAATGGCACTCTCGTCGGGTTTTAACAGGCTACTTGAGGCAGCTGGAAAGTATCGGTGGAAGGGGCCTATAGGGAATATAGGGCAAGGAAATTCTCGACGAAGCGTGTCTATTGCTGAAGTCTCGAGTTCTTCGTATGAATTGAATATTACACCTGATGAAGCCCTGGCCTCGTCGTTTAAGGATGCAAGTAGCTTGTAGAACTTGTCTGGATTTGTTACATTGAAAAAGGGAAGATCTTTGACTCTTAAAGGAGGTAGCTCCACAACAGGGTCTTCTAGTCGAGATGCTATATTTATGTACAGATACAAGAAATTAGTCTGTCAATTGCAGCAGGCTTAAATCTTATATAAGTAAACACCCATACATCAAAAAGTAAACACTAAACAGCACACAGATGCCAAGAATATCAACAGAAAGGAAGTTTAACCTCGCTTCGCTTATAATTTTGCAACCAAACTGTGTTGAGGTTCAGAAACAAAAAGCAACTAGTCTTCGAGTATTTAACAACTAGGCAACAACTTGTAACTAAAACAAAATGAGCCCTTACTGGTAAAGTCCGATAAAGAACTTCAAAGTAAACTATACTTGATTCGATATGCGGTCATCGCATTTCTTGAGCACTCTTAGGAATTAGGATCATCACATTAACATAGCTTATATTTTTCTCTGAGTACCAAAACGTTTCTATTTATGACTCTATTGAGACCAGACATTAAAGTATTTCTCAAAATCATTACAACAGTTGCATTTATTACATTCCACGAATATTTCAAAAAAACTCAAGTTTCTTTCTTCTAATATTTATTAGCAAACCGCAACATATAGATATATTAAATCACCTTGAAAGGGAAGATACCCTTTTTGGTGTAGCATCGGAACAGCATCAAACGCCAAGAAATTCCCAACACCTGAAGTCCTCAAAACAAACCTCGGCAAATCAAAGCGCTTTGCAACTTCCCCTGCAAAATGCATCACGGGGTCCGAAATCAGACACGAATACGGCGGCCTTTTTCCTCCATCATTCAACTCCGACTCCTCGGAGAACAGTTGAGTCAAACAATGATGAAAGGGTTCCAAACACTTGACGTTGAGAAGGGAAGCCAGATCAAAAACAGACAGCTCCGAGGCTTCGGATTCCGACAAGGTTTCGGATATCGAACGGAAGGTGAAGTGGGGGTGGTTGGTGGGGTCGGGAGCGTTGTAGTTGGTGTGGAGGAATGTTATGGAGAAGCCTTTGGAGTGGAGTATGTCAGCGAGCTGAAGCATGGGGGTGATGTGTCCTTGTAAGGGTAAGGAGAAGAATAAAAGCTTTTTGCCATTGTTCATCATCATGGGGTTTTTTTGGTTCTTCTTTTCCATGAGATGACTATATCTTTCTTTCTTGTCTTGTGGTTTCTTTTGAATTTTGACTATAGACTATAGAGGAGGACAGGACCATTTTGTGGCTGGTTGAAGTTGGAGGAGGAGGAGACCAAATTGAGATTTTTCCTCCAAGGTGCGCGCACTCGAGGACTGCGTGCAATTACTTTTTTAAGGAGTAATTACAGGTGCACCCTTGAAGTTTTGTGGAACTGTTGAAACTAAGACGCTATCTAAAGTATGCAAGATATCGGGCAATCTCGTCTTTCTTTGATAAGAATTAATACGGTCTTTATAAGGGTCCACCTCGAAATGAAGTTTGATGGGATTACAAGAAAAGCCGATTGATTGATTGTTTGAGTTAAATCTGTTGGATCTTTTATCCAATAATGTTGGATCGTTAATCCAACGTTGGGCTTATATGTTAATAATTATGTGATACGAAATGTCATTAATAATAAGTCCAATAAAAGTGATCTAAAGTTCGATTAAATTATGGGTTTAATTTATCTAACAGGGTGTGGGCCTTTAATGGGTAGAGACTGTTGTTGAGCTTACGATGATGGGTCGAAGCCCAATTACGGAATTAGGGCACTAGGGTTTTGGCGATCTAATATTTAAAGGTTGTCATGGTCGCCAAATCACACGATCTGCTTTCTATACTACATCTCATCGATAGTTAGATCTAGAGAGAACTAAAGGATCTCTCAAGGGGTTCGTGTTGATTTGGAAGACCAACCACACGAGGTTTCGCAAGCAATTAATCATACGGTGTAAGGTACGCTTCCGCAATCCAATTCTTTGGTATATGTATTTAATTCTCGATGATTTGACAAGAACTGTAACGCCCCGACTTTTTAAAACAAATAACCTAACTCGACTAAATAATCCATAAAAGGTTCAATAACTCCAAATGCCTAAATGCGGCAAACATACCATATCCAGACCCAATAACATAAAAGAAATACCTAAAACAGGAAAGAAAACTTGTTCTCAACATCAAAGTCTCGAAATAAAGAAAATTATCTCTAACAGAAAAGCTAAAATACTGCAGCTAAGCTCTATGCTTCCTTGGTCTCCTCTGTCCACTGATCCCAAGATCCTACATCAAACTAGAAGGAAGGGGCAGGCAAGTGAGATAAAAATCTAAGTGGTGTTACGAGTGTGTGCAAGTGTACAAGATAATAAGACAATTAAATGCAACAGGTTAGGCAGACAAGCACATACTCACGTTCATAGACATCTCAGAGTGTTAATCGTTACCAAGTCATTGAAATCATCCCACCTTATAACTCCACGTTCGTTACCTTGTCACTCCGTTCAAGGAGCGACCTTGAAAACGTTCACGCATGCCTAGGTACATGCTCGTTGATCCTCTCAAAAGCAACGAACTCCTGATGCTTATGAGAGAAAGGGGCAAGGCGTCACGAGATCCCACCGACAGCCCGCCGCTGCCCGGTAGTAACCCGTGCTGACCAAGCCGTGGATCCAATCAATACCAAAAACGTTCGATATCCAAAATCATGACTCACAAGTAGCAAGTTGCACGAATACAATAACAGACGATCATGATAAACGAATGAGCACACGTACTACATAAATATAAACACATGCACTTCTATGATGAGACATTTAGCACATACCCTTCCAGCTTTTCGAAAATAAGTTTAGTACGTATATATATATACACGCACCTGTTAAGAACTGTAGAGAGCGTTAGCTGCTCACTCGCGCCTACTCGAAATGGCCTGCAGCAAAAGAAATAGATCGGCGCGAATAGGATGCAAATCAAAGCGAAATCAAAAGAACGTGTTAACAAGTCTACGGCTGCGGCAAATTATGAAGTTCAAGTTCCACGACTATATATATATAACTAGAGTTTACATATTTTAAGTTTAAGATAACTACAGATTAGCTACACGATTCCTAATTAACCAATGACTGCACTTATTAATTATCATAACCATAATATACCCACATATATATAGATATATATATATATATATATATACATGACACCCTTAATTGATCTAATTATATAATTTAATTATGCGAAGCTTATTAATAATAATAACAAGAATCCTACGAATTTATGAAAAAATTCGGGGTGTTACAATCTACCCCCCTTAAAGGATTTTGGTCCCCAAATTCCAACATCCCTCTAATTTAGAGCTTAAGGTCTTACTTTTCATATATACAGGAAGGATAAGAAGAGTACCTTCGACAGTTGCAGTCGAGTTTGGTTGTTCATCGCCTCCCAACGCATACACTCTTGCTTGCACTTTTGGGTTGCCTTGGTTACTAGCGCCACTATTGTTACCACTGACCCTCATTTGATTCCCCGCCTGATCTCTATTTCTCGGACAATCTTGCCTCACATGTTGATCACTGCCGCAGATAAAGCAACGACCCTGTTTCTTCCAACAATTGGTTTCATCGTGATTAGCTTTACCACAAAATCCACAGCCACGACCTTGTTGGCCAACATTACTCTGCATCATAGGGTGATTGGCCTTATTCTGAGAACTAGGCTTGTATTGTTGTAAAGGTTTTGGCGCCATAACTTGATTCTCCACTTCTTGTATGTTATTCTGAGTTGTGCGAGCCTTCTTCTCTGGTGGGCAGATAGCGTCTAACTCTGCAAGTCCAGCCTCTATCTTCCAGGCTTTTTCCACCGCTGTGGAATAGTTTGGGACGTCCATTGCTAGGAGTCCTCTCTGGATACTCGGGCGAAGTCCCTTCACAAACTTTCGAACGAGCCTCTCCTCATCGGTGTGCATATATGGCACATACTTGACAAGCCTGGTAAACTCTGCATCGTATTGCGCAACGCTGAGGTTCCTCTGTAGCAGTTGATTAAATTCGTCTTCTCGGCGTTCACGAACAATCTGCGGCACGTACTTGTCATTAAACTCTCTCGAGAAATTTTCCCAAGTCCTCTCCGTGGCACGTTGTACCCATTTGATTTCCATCGAGTTCCACCAGTGTCGGGCTGCTCCATCCAATAGAAAGGTCGTAAGTCTCACTTTCTGCTCGTCGTTGTAGTTTAAAGCTCTGAAGATGTTCTCAATTCCCTCCAGCCACGATTCTGCAATCTGATCATCTGGTTCACCAAGGAAACGTTTTGGCTGAAAGCGTAGGAACCGTTCTAAAGTCTGGTCCGCAGGGGGTTCCTCCCCTCCTCTACCCTGGTTTTGCAATGTTTGGACCAATTGTTGCAATGCTGTGGTGAATTGATTTGTTGCTTCGTTTCCCGTCGGCTGTGCCTCACCAGGAGCTTGTGCAGGTGGTTCTTGTTGTTCTTCATTCTGAACATTAGTGTTGCGTCGACGATATGCCGTCAGTGGTACGTTATCTTCTGCAGCTCGAGAACCATTAGCATGTCTTCTACTTCGGCGACGTCCGTTCTCCATTAGGGCGTATGGGGTCTATAAATAAAATGTCATTCTTAGATACTATCAATACCATATGATCTAGGCTATAATCTAAACCCATTCTCATGCAAGTTTTTACTATGTAAGGTCTAACGAAGTTGTAGGGTACTCAATCATATAATTCATAACAATAACAACTCATCAGGTAGCACAAACGAATAAGGCAAGAAATCAAAGCATTAGATTCACGAAATCAGATTAGGCAGAAGTTCAAAATCAGCTAAGCAAAGTTCAAATATTCGTTGTGCAGTAACAAAAAAATATCCTAAACTCTAGTTCCTAAGTCGTTAATCTAAAGTCACTAGATCATCTATTATGCATCTAGTGCGCATCAGAAGTACACGAACTGTATTCTGATTCGGGGTCTTCTTCTTCCCCACGTTCTTCTTCCTCGAGTTCCTCTGCGGGCTCTTCCTCAGGCTCCTCTTCAGGCTCTTCTTCAGGCTCTTCTTCAGGCTCTTCTTCAGGCTCTTCTTCCGGCTCCTCTTCAGGCTCTTCTTCAGGCTCTTCTTCGGGCTCTTCTTCAGGCTCTTCTTCAGGCTCTTCTTCAGGCTCTTCTTCGGGCTTTATATTTTGCTCAAGGGTTAACATCAATTTCAACATCTTGATTTCCTCTCTTGCCTCTTTAAGCTCTTCAGCTAGTGTCATCATCTTATCGCGGTAGTGTGCGGCGACGACCTTCAAATTATTGTACTCTTCCTCGCTATCGCGACTCCTTTTGAGGTGTCTATCTCTATCCCTTAGTAAGGCGTGAACGACTTGGTTGGGATAGTCATGAGGGAGTCTTGGTTCTCCTTCGGTCATTGGTCTCATGCGTCCAGGGTTATACGCCTTACGGGGTTTGGTTCTGTACACGATGGGACGAGGTGCATCTCGGTGGTGCACCGGTATCTCAGGCGCTTGAACAATCTCAGGGTTATCTTGAGGGTTAGGTTGATCCATATATTCCTAAAAAAGTTAACATTATAGACAATTACCAAGCAAGTCAAGTAGCACGGTTATAACGAGATGAAAGACCAAGTAACTAAGTTCATCAGATCACTTCTTAAACCGACTCTCTAAAGATGGATTGGTACTTCACACCTTGGTTCGCAATGGATTATCAAAGGTCGGCCGCCCAACGATAATACATCAACCCTTGGTACTTAGTACGCCCTACGACTTATGCGGAAGCTCTAATGATAGGTCAAACAATTCTAACTAGGTCCAAAGATCCTATCCTGACAAAGCCTGGGTGGTTATTAACCCAAGCTCTGATACCAACTGTAACGCCCCGACTTTTTAAAACAAATAACCTAACTCGACTAAATAATCCATAAAAGGTTCAATAACTCCAAATGCCTAAATGCGGCAAACATACCATATCCAGACCCAATAACATAAAAGAAATACCTAAAACAGGAAAGAAAACTTGTTCTCAACATCAAAGTCTCGAAATAAAGAAAATTATCTCTAACAGAAAAGCTAAAATACTGCAGCTAAGCTCTATGCTTCCTTGGTCTCCTCTGTCCACTGATCCCAAGATCCTACATCAAACTAGAAGGAAGGGGCAGGCAAGTGAGATAAAAATCTCAGTGGTGTTACGAGTGTGTGCAAGTGTACAAGATAATAAGACAATTAAATGCAACAGGTTAGGCAGACAAGCACATACTCACGTTCATAGACATCTCAGAGTGTTAATCGTTACCAAGTCATTGAAATCATCCCACCTTATAACTCCACGTTCGTTACCTTGTCACTCCGTTCAAGGAGCGACCTTGAAAACGTTCACGCATCCCTAGGTACATGCTCGTTGATCCTCTCAAAAGCAACGAACTCCTGATGCTTATGAGAGAAAGGGGCAAGGCGTCACGAGATCCCACCGACAGCCCGCCGCTGCCCGGTAGTAACCCGTGCTGACCAAGCCGTGGATCCAATCAATACCAAAAACGTTCGATATCCAAAATCATGACTCACAAGTAGCAAGTTGCACGAATACAATAACAGACGATCATGATAAACGAATGAGCACACGTACTACATAAATATAAACACATGCACTTCTATGATGAGACATTTAGCACATACCCTTCCAGCTTTTCGAAAATAAGTTTAGTACGTATATATATATATACACGCACCTGTTAAGAACTGTAGAGAGCGTTAGCTGCTCACTCGCGCCTACTCGAAATGGCCTGCAGCAAAAGAAATAGATCGGCGCGAATAGGATGCAAATCAAAGCGAAATCAAAAGAACGTGTTAACAAGTCTACGGCTGCGGCAAATTATGAAGTTCAAGTTCCACGACTATATATATATAACTAGGGTTTACATATTTTAAGTTTAAGATAACTACAGATTAGCTACACGATTCCTAATTAACCAATGACTGCACTTATTAATTATCATAACCATAATATACCCACATATATATAGATATATATATATATATATACATGACACCCTTAATTGATCTAATTATATAATTTAATTATGCGAAGCTTATTAATAATAATAACAAGAATCCTACGAATTTATGAAAAAATTCGGGGTGTTACAATCTACCCCCCTTAAAGGATTTTGGTCCCCAAATTCCAACATCCCTCTAATTTAGAGCTTAAGGTCTTACTTTTCATATATACAGGAAGGATAAGAAGAGTACCTTCGACAGTTGCAGTCGAGTTTGGTTGTTCATCGCCTCCCAACGCATACACTCTTGCTTGCACTTTTGGGTTGCCTTGGTTACTAGCGCCACTATTGTTACCACTGACCCTCATTTGATTCCCCGCCTGACCTCTATTTCTCGGACAATCTTGCCTCACATGTTGATCACTGCCGCAGATAAAGCAACGACCCTGTTTCTTCCAACAATTGGTTTCATCGTGATTAGCTTTACCACAAAATCCACAGCCACGACCTTGTTGGCCAACATTACTCTGCATCATAGGGTGATTGGCCTTATTCTGAGAACTAGGCTTGTATTGTTGTAAAGGTTTTGGCGCCATAACTTGATTCTCCACTTCTTGTATGTTATTCTGAGTTGTGCGAGCCTTCTTCTCTGGTGGGCAGATAGCGTCTAACTCTGCAAGTCCAGCCTCTATCTTCCAGGCTTTTTCCACCGCTGTGGAATAGTTTGGGACGTCCATTGCTAGGAGTCCTCTCTGGATACTCGGGCGAAGTCCCTTCACAAACTTTCGAACGAGCCTCTCCTCATCGGTGTGCATATATGGCACATACTTGACAAGCCTGGTAAACTCTGCATCGTATTGCGCAACGCTGAGGTTCCTCTGTAGCAGTTGATTAAATTCGTCTTCTCGGCGTTCACGAACAATCTGCGGCACGTACTTGTCATTAAACTCTCTCGAGAAATTTTCCCAAGTCCTCTCCGTGGCACGTTGTACCCATTTGATTTCCATCGAGTTCCACCAGTGTCGGGCTGCTCCATCCAATAGAAAGGTCGTAAGTCTCACTTTCTGCTCGTCGTTGTAGTTTAAAGCTCTGAAGATGTTCTCAATTCCCTCCAGCCACGATTCTGCAATCTGATCATCTGGTTCACCAAGGAAACGTTTTGGCTGAAAGCGTAGGAACCGTTCTAAAGTCTGGTCCGCAGGGGGTTCCTCCCCTCCTCTACCCTGGTTTTGCAATGTTTGGACCAATTGTTGCAATGCTGTGGTGAATTGATTTGTTGCTTCGTTTCCCGTCGGCTGTGCCTCACCAGGAGCTTGTGCAGGTGGTTCTTGTTGTTCTTCATTCTGAACATTAGTGTTGCGTCGACGATATGCCGTCAGTGGTACGTTATCTTCTGCAGCTCGAGAACCATTAGCATGTCTTCTACTTCGGCGACGTCCGTTCTCCATTAGGGCGTATGGGGTCTATAAATAAAATGTCATTCTTAGATACTATCAATACCATATGATCTAGGCTATAATCTAAACCCATTCTCATGCAAGTTTTTACTATGTAAGGTCTAACGAAGTTGTAGGGTACTCAATCATATAATTCATAACAATAACAACTCATCAGGTAGCACAAACGAATAAGGCAAGAAATCAAAGCATTAGATTCACGAAATCAGATTAGGCAGAAGTTCAAAATCAGCTAAGCAAAGTTCAAATATTCGTTGTGCAGTAACAAAAAAATATCCTAAACTCTAGTTCCTAAGTCGTTAATCTAAAGTCACTAGATCATCTATTATGCATCTAGTGCGCATCAGAAGTACACGAACTGTATTCTGATTCGGGGTCTTCTTCTTCCCCACGTTCTTCTTCCTCGAGTTCCTCTGCGGGCTCTTCCTCAGGCTCCTCTTCAGGCTCTTCTTCAGGCTCTTCTTCAGGCTCTTCTTCAGGCTCTTCTTCCGGCTCCTCTTCAGGCTCTTCTTCAGGCTCTTCTTCGGGCTCTTCTTCAGGCTCTTCTTCAGGCTCTTCTTCGGGCTTTATATTTTGCTCAAGGGTTAACATCAATTTCAACATCTTGATTTCCTCTCTTGCCTCTTTAAGCTCTTCAGCTAGTGTCATCATCTTATCGCGGTAGTGTGCGGCGACGACCTTCAAATTATTGTACTCTTCCTCGCTATCGCGACTCCTTTTGAGGTGTCTATCTCTATCCCTTAGTAAGGCGTGAACGACTTGGTTGGGATAGTCATGAGGGAGTCTTGGTTCTCCTTCGGTCATTGGTCTCATGCGTCCAGGGTTATACGCCTTACGGGGTTTGGTTCTGTACACGATGGGACGAGGTGCATCTCGGTGGTGCACCGGTATCTCAGGCGCTTGAACAATCTCAGGGTTATCTTGAGGGTTAGGTTGATCCATATATTCCTAAAAAAGTTAACATTATAGACAATTACCAAGCAAGTCAAGTAGCACGGTTATAACGAGATGAAAGACCAAGTAACTAAGTTCATCAGATCACTTCTTAAACCGACTCTCTAAAGATGGATTGGTACTTCACACCTTGGTTCGCAATGGATTATCAAAGGTCGGCCGCCCAACGATAATACATCAACCCTTGGTACTTAGTACGCCCTACGACTTATGCGGAAGCTCTAATGATAGGTCAAACAATTCTAACTAGGTCCAAAGATCCTATCCTGACAAAGCCTGGGTGGTTATTAACCCAAGCTCTGATACCAACTGTAACGCCCCGACTTTTTAAAACAAATAACCTAACTCGACTAAATAATCCATAAAAGGTTCAATAACTCCAAATGCCTAAATGCGGCAAACATACCATATCCAGACCCAATAACATAAAAGAAATACCTAAAACAGGAAAGAAAACTTGTTCTCAACATCAAAGTCTCGAAATAAAGAAAATTATCTCTAACAGAAAAGCTAAAATACTGCAGCTAAGCTCTATGCTTCCTTGGTCTCCTCTGTCCACTGATCCCAAGATCCTACATCAAACTAGAAGGAAGGGGCAGGCAAGTGAGATAAAAATCTCAGTGGTGTTACGAGTGTGTGCAAGTGTACAAGATAATAAGACAATTAAATGCAACAGGTTAGGCAGACAAGCACATACTCACGTTCATAGACATCTCAGAGTGTTAATCGTTACCAAGTCATTGAAATCATCCCACCTTATAACTCCACGTTCGTTACCTTGTCACTCCGTTCAAGGAGCGACCTTGAAAACGTTCACGCATCCCTAGGTACATGCTCGTTGATCCTCTCAAAAGCAACGAACTCCCGATGCTTATGAGAGAAAGGGGCAAGGCGTCACGAGATCCCACCGACAGCCCGCCGCTGCCCGGTAGTAACCCGTGCTGACCAAGCCGTGGATCCAATCAATACCAAAAACGTTCGATATCCAAAATCATGACTCACAAGTAGCAAGTTGCACGAATACAATAACAGACGATCATGATAAACGAATGAGCACACGTACTACATAAATATAAACACATGCACTGCTATGATGAGACATTTAGCACATACCCTTCCAGCTTTTCGAAAATAAGTTTAGTACGTATATATATATACACGCACCTGTTAAGAACTGTAGAGAGCGTTAGCTGCTCACTCGCGCCTACTCGAAATGGCCTGCAGCAAAAGAAATAGATCGGCGCGAATAGGATGCAAATCAAAGCGAAATCAAAAGAACGTGTTAACAAGTCTACGGCTGCGGCAAATTATGAAGTTCAAGTTCCACGACTATATATATATAACTAGGGTTTACATATTTTAAGTTTAAGATAACTACAGATTAGCTACACGATTCCTAATTAACCAATGACTGCACTTATTAATTATCATAACCATAATATACCCACATATATATAGATATATATATATATATATATACATGACACCCTTAATTGATCTAATTATATAATTTAATTATGCGAAGCTTATTAATAATAATAACAAGAATCCTACGAATTTATGAAAAAATTCGGGGTGTTACAATCTACCCCCCTTAAAGGATTTTGGTCCCCAAATTCCAACATCCCTCTAATTTAGAGCTTAAGGTCTTACTTTTCATATATACAGGAAGGATAAGAAGAGTACCTTCGACAGTTGCAGTCGAGTTTGGTTGTTCATCGCCTCCCAACGCATACACTCTTGCTTGCACTTTTGGGTTGCCTTGGTTACTAGCGCCACTATTGTTACCACTGACCCTCATTTGATTCCCCGCCTGACCTCTATTTCTCGGACAATCTTGCCTCACATGTTGATCACTGCCGCAGATAAAGCAACGACCCTGTTTCTTCCAACAATTGGTTTCATCGTGATTAGCTTTACCACAAAATCCACAGCCACGGCCTTGTTGGCCAACATTACTCTGCATCATAGGGTGATTGGCCTTATTCTGAGAACTAGGCTTGTATTGTTGTAAAGGTTTTGGCGCCATAACTTGATTCTCCACTTCTTGTATGTTATTCTGAGTTGTGCGAGCCTTCTTCTCTGGTGGGCAGATAGCGTCTAACTCTGCAAGTCCAGCCTCTATCTTCCAGGCTTTTTCCACCGCTGTGGAATAGTTTGGGACGTCCATTGCTAGGAGTCCTCTCTGGATACTCGGGCGAAGTCCCTTCACAAACTTTCGAACGAGCCTCTCCTCATCGGTGTGCATATATGGCACATACTTGACAAGCCTGGTAAACTCTGCATCGTATTGCGCAACGCTGAGGTTCCTCTGTAGCAGTTGATTAAATTCGTCTTCTCGGCGTTCACGAACAATCTGCGGCACGTACTTGTCATTAAACTCTCTCGAGAAATTTTCCCAAGTCCTCTCCGTGGCACGTTGTACCCATTTGATTTCCATCGAGTTCCACCAGTGTCGGGCTGCTCCATCCAATAGAAAGGTCGTAAGTCTCACTTTCTGCTCGTCGTTGTAGTTTAAAGCTCTGAAGATGTTCTCAATTCCCTCCAGCCACGATTCTGCAATCTGATCATCTGGTTCACCAAGGAAACGTTTTGGCTGAAAGCGTAGGAACCGTTCTAAAGTCTGGTCCGCAGGGGGTTCCTCCCCTCCTCTACCCTGGTTTTGCAATGTTTGGACCAATTGTTGCAATGCTGTGGTGAATTGATTTGTTGCTTCGTTTCCCGTCGGCTGTGCCTCACCAGGAGCTTGTGCAGGTGGTTCTTGTTGTTCTTCATTCTGAACATTAGTGTTGCGTCGACGATATGCCGTCAGTGGTACGTTATCTTCTGCAGCTCGAGAACCATTAGCATGTCTTCTACTTCGGCGACGTCCGTTCTCCATTAGGGCGTATGGGGTCTATAAATAAAATGTCATTCTTAGATACTATCAATACCATATGATCTAGGCTATAATCTAAACCCATTCTCATGCAAGTTTTTACTATGTAAGGTCTAACGAAGTTGTAGGGTACTCAATCATATAATTCATAACAATAACAACTCATCAGGTAGCACAAACGAATAAGGCAAGAAATCAAAGCATTAGATTCACGAAATCAGATTAGGCAGAAGTTCAAAATCAGCTAAGCAAAGTTCAAATATTCGTTGTGCAGTAACAAAAAAATATCCTAAACTCTAGTTCCTAAGTCGTTAATCTAAAGTCACTAGATCATCTATTATGCATCTAGTGCGCATCAGAAGTACACGAACTGTATTCTGATTCGGGGTCTTCTTCTTCCCCACGTTCTTCTTCCTCGAGTTCCTCTGCGGGCTCTTCCTCAGGCTCCTCTTCAGGCTCTTCTTCAGGCTCTTCTTCAGGCTCTTCTTCAGGCTCTTCTTCCGGCTCCTCTTCAGGCTCTTCTTCAGGCTCTTCTTCGGGCTCTTCTTCAGGCTCTTCTTCAGGCTCTTCTTCAGGCTCTTCTTCGGGCTTTATATTTTGCTCAAGGGTTAACATCAATTTCAACATCTTGATTTCCTCTCTTGCCTCTTTAAGCTCTTCAGCTAGTGTCATCATCTTATCGCGGTAGTGTGCGGCGACGACCTTCAAATTATTGTACTCTTCCTCGCTATCGCGACTCCTTTTGAGGTGTCTATCTCTATCCCTTAGTAAGGCGTGAACGACTTGGTTGGGATAGTCATGAGGGAGTCTTGGTTCTCCTTCGGTCATTGGTCTCATGCGTCCAGGGTTATACGCCTTACGGGGTTTGGTTCTGTACACGATGGGACGAGGTGCATCTCGGTGGTGCACCGGTATCTCAGGCGCTTGAACAATCTCAGGGTTATCTTGAGGGTTAGGTTGATCCATATATTCCTAAAAAAGTTAACATTATAGACAATTACCAAGCAAGTCAAGTAGCACGGTTATAACGAGATGAAAGACCAAGTAACTAAGTTCATCAGATCACTTCTTAAACCGACTCTCTAAAGATGGATTGGTACTTCACACCTTGGTTCGCAATGGATTATCAAAGGTCGGCCGCCCAACGATAATACATCAACCCTTGGTACTTAGTACGCCCTACGACTTATGCGGAAGCTCTAATGATAGGTCAAACAATTCTAACTAGGTCCAAAGATCCTATCCTGACAAAGCCTGGGTGGTTATTAACCCAAGCTCTGATACCAACTGTAACGCCCCGACTTTTTAAAACAAATAACCTAACTCGACTAAATAATCCATAAAAGGTTCAATAACTCCAAATGCCTAAATGCGGCAAACATACCATATCCAGACCCAATAACATAAAAGAAATACCTAAAACAGGAAAGAAAACTTGTTCTCAACATCAAAGTCTCGAAATAAAGAAAATTATCTCTAACAGAAAAGCTAAAATACTGCAGCTAAGCTCTATGCTTCCTTGGTCTCCTCTGTCCACTGATCCCAAGATCCTACATCAAACTAGAAGGAAGGGGCAGGCAAGTGAGATAAAAATCTCAGTGGTGTTACGAGTGTGTGCAAGTGTACAAGATAATAAGACAATTAAATGCAACAGGTTAGGCAGACAAGCACATACTCACGTTCATAGACATCTCAGAGTGTTAATCGTTACCAAGTCATTGAAATCATCCCACCTTATAACTCCACGTTCGTTACCTTGTCACTCCGTTCAAGGAGCGACCTTGAAAACGTTCACGCATCCCTAGGTACATGCTCGTTGATCCTCTCAAAAGCAACGAACTCCTGATGCTTATGAGAGAAAGGGGCAAGGCGTCACGAGATCCCACCGACAGCCCGCCGCTGCCCGGTAGTAACCCGTGCTGACCAAGCCGTGGATCCAATCAATACCAAAAACGTTCGATATCCAAAATCATGACTCACAAGTAGCAAGTTGCACGAATACAATAACAGACGATCATGATAAACGAATGAGCACACGTACTACATAAATATAAACACATGCACTGCTATGATGAGACATTTAGCACATACCCTTCCAGCTTTTCGAAAATAAGTTTAGTACGTATATATATATACACGCACCTGTTAAGAACTGTAGAGAGCGTTAGCTGCTCACTCGCGCCTACTCGAAATGGCCTGCAGCAAAAGAAATAGATCGGCGCGAATAGGATGCAAATCAAAGCGAAATCAAAAGAACGTGTTAACAAGTCTACGGCTGCGGCAAATTATGAAGTTCAAGTTCCACGACTATATATATATAACTAGGGTTTACATATTTTAAGTTTAAGATAACTACAGATTAGCTACACGATTCCTAATTAACCAATGACTGCACTTATTAATTATCATAACCATAATATACCCACATATATATAGATATATATATATATATATATACATGACACCCTTAATTGATCTAATTATATAATTTAATTATGCGAAGCTTATTAATAATAATAACAAGAATCCTACGAATTTATGAAAAAATTCGGGGTGTTACAATCTACCCCCCTTAAAGGATTTTGGTCCCCAAATTCCAACATCCCTCTAATTTAGAGCTTAAGGTCTTACTTTTCATATATACAGGAAGGATAAGAAGAGTACCTTCGACAGTTGCAGTCGAGTTTGGTTGTTCATCGCCTCCCAACGCATACACTCTTGCTTGCACTTTTGGGTTGCCTTGGTTACTAGCGCCACTATTGTTACCACTGACCCTCATTTGATTCCCCGCCTGACCTCTATTTCTCGGACAATCTTGCCTCACATGTTGATCACTGCCGCAGATAAAGCAACGACCCTGTTTCTTCCAACAATTGGTTTCATCGTGATTAGCTTTACCACAAAATCCACAGCCACGGCCTTGTTGGCCAACATTACTCTGCATCATAGGGTGATTGGCCTTATTCTGAGAACTAGGCTTGTATTGTTGTAAAGGTTTTGGCGCCATAACTTGATTCTCCACTTCTTGTATGTTATTCTGAGTTGTGCGAGCCTTCTTCTCTGGTGGGCAGATAGCGTCTAACTCTGCAAGTCCAGCCTCTATCTTCCAGGCTTTTTCCACCGCTGTGGAATAGTTTGGGACGTCCATTGCTAGGAGTCCTCTCTGGATACTCGGGCGAAGTCCCTTCACAAACTTTCGAACGAGCCTCTCCTCATCGGTGTGCATATATGGCACATACTTGACAAGCCTGGTAAACTCTGCATCGTATTGCGCAACGCTGAGGTTCCTCTGTAGCAGTTGATTAAATTCGTCTTCTCGGCGTTCACGAACAATCTGCGGCACGTACTTGTCATTAAACTCTCTCGAGAAATTTTCCCAAGTCCTCTCCGTGGCACGTTGTACCCATTTGATTTCCATCGAGTTCCACCAGTGTCGGGCTGCTCCATCCAATAGAAAGGTCGTAAGTCTCACTTTCTGCTCGTCGTTGTAGTTTAAAGCTCTGAAGATGTTCTCAATTCCCTCCAGCCACGATTCTGCAATCTGATCATCTGGTTCACCAAGGAAACGTTTTGGCTGAAAGCGTAGGAACCGTTCTAAAGTCTGGTCCGCAGGGGGTTCCTCCCCTCCTCTACCCTGGTTTTGCAATGTTTGGACCAATTGTTGCAATGCTGTGGTGAATTGATTTGTTGCTTCGTTTCCCGTCGGCTGTGCCTCACCAGGAGCTTGTGCAGGTGGTTCTTGTTGTTCTTCATTCTGAACATTAGTGTTGCGTCGACGATATGCCGTCAGTGGTACGTTATCTTCTGCAGCTCGAGAACCATTAGCATGTCTTCTACTTCGGCGACGTCCGTTCTCCATTAGGGCGTATGGGGTCTATAAATAAAATGTCATTCTTAGATACTATCAATACCATATGATCTAGGCTATAATCTAAACCCATTCTCATGCAAGTTTTTACTATGTAAGGTCTAACGAAGTTGTAGGGTACTCAATCATATAATTCATAACAATAACAACTCATCAGGTAGCACAAACGAATAAGGCAAGAAATCAAAGCATTAGATTCACGAAATCAGATTAGGCAGAAGTTCAAAATCAGCTAAGCAAAGTTCAAATATTCGTTGTGCAGTAACAAAAAAATATCCTAAACTCTAGTTCCTAAGTCGTTAATCTAAAGTCACTAGATCATCTATTATGCATCTAGTGCGCATCAGAAGTACACGAACTGTATTCTGATTCGGGGTCTTCTTCTTCCCCACGTTCTTCTTCCTCGAGTTCCTCTGCGGGCTCTTCCTCAGGCTCCTCTTCAGGCTCTTCTTCAGGCTCTTCTTCAGGCTCTTCTTCAGGCTCTTCTTCCGGCTCCTCTTCAGGCTCTTCTTCAGGCTCTTCTTCAGGCTCTTCTTCGGGCTCTTCTTCAGGCTCTTCTTCAGGCTCTTCTTCGGGCTTTATATTTTGCTCAAGGGTTAACATCAATTTCAACATCTTGATTTCCTCTCTTGCCTCTTTAAGCTCTTCAGCTAGTGTCATCATCTTATCGCGGTAGTGTGCGGCGACGACCTTCAAATTATTGTACTCTTCCTCGCTATCGCGACTCCTTTTGAGGTGTCTATCTCTATCCCTTAGTAAGGCGTGAACGACTTGGTTGGGATAGTCATGAGGGAGTCTTGGTTCTCCTTCGGCCATTGGTCTCATGCGTCCAGGGTTATATGCCTTACGGGGTTTGGTTCTGTACACGATGGGACGAGGTGCATCTCGGTGGTGCACCGGTATCTCAGGCGCTTGAACAATCTCAGGGTTATCTTGAGGGTTAGGTTGATCCATATATTCCTAAAAAAGTTAACATTATAGACAATTACCAAGCAAGTCAAGTAGCACGGTTATAACGAGATGAAAGACCAAGTAACTAAGTTCATCAGATCACTTCTTAAACCGACTCTCTAAAGATGGATTGGTACTTCACACCTTGGTTCGCAATGGATTATCAAAGGTCGGCCGCCCAACGATAATACATCAACCCTTGGTACTTAGTACGCCCTACGACTTATGCGGAAGCTCTAATGATAGGTCAAACAATTCTAACTAGGTCCGAAGATCCTATCCTGACAAAGCGTGGGTGGTTATTAACCCAAGCTCTGATACCAACTGTAACGCCCCGACTTTTTAAAACAAATAACCTAACTCGACTAAATAATCCATAAAAGGTTCAATAACTCCAAATGCCTAAATGCGTCAAACATACCATATCCAGACCCAATAACATAAAAGAAATACCTAAAACAGGAAAGAAAACTTGTTCTCAACATCAAAGTCTCGAAATAAAGAAAATTATCTCTAACAGAAAAGCTAAAATACTGCAGCTAAGCTCTATGCTTCCTTGGTCTCCTCTGTCCACTGATCCCAAGATCCTACATCAAACTAGAAGGAAGGGGCAGGCAAGTGAGATAAAAATATAAGTGGTGTTACGAGTGTGTGCAAGTGTACAAGATAATAAGACAATTAAATGCAACAGGTTAGGCAGACAAGCACATACTCACGTTCATAGACATCTCAGAGTGTTAATCGTTACCAAGTCATTGAAATCATCCCACCTTATAACTCCACGTTCGTTACCTTGTCACTCCGTTCAAGGAGCGACCTTGAAAACGTTCACGCATGCCTAGGTACATGCTCGTTGATCCTCTCAAAAGCAACGAACTCCCGATGCTTATGAGAGAAAGGGGCAAGGCGTCACGAGATCCCACCGACAGCCCGTCGCTGCCCGGTAGTAACCCGTGCTGACCAAGCCGTGGATCCAATCAATACCAAAAACGTTCGATATCCAAAATCATGACTCACAAGTAGCAAGTTGCACGAATACAATAACAGACGATCATGATAAACGAATGAGCACACGTACTACATAAATATAAACACATGCACTGCTATGATGAGACATTTAGCACATACCCTTCCAGCTTTTCGAAAATAAGTTTAGTACGTATATATATATACACGCACCTGTTAAGAACTGTAGAGAGCGTTAGCTGCTCACTCGCGCCTACTCGAAATGGCCTGCAGCAAAAGAAATAGATCGGCGCGAATAGGATGCAAATCAAAGTGAAATCAAAAGAACGTGTTAACAAGTCTACGGCTGCGGCAAATTATGAAGTTCAAGTTCCACGACTATATATATATAACTAGGGTTTACATATTTTAAGTTTAAGATAACTACAGATTAGCTACACGATTCCTAATTAACCAATGACTGCGCTTATTAATTATCATAACCATAATATACCCACATATATATAGATATATATATATATATATACATGACACCCTTAATTGATCTAATTATATAATTTAATTATGCGAAGCTTATTAATAATAATAACAAGAATCCTACGAATTTATGAAAAAATTCGGGGTGTTACAAGAACGCTCTTGGGTTTCGATTTCGATCCCAACAAGTGGTATCAGAGCTACTTCATGTTAAATCATTGAAGTTAAAGTTAATCGTTTATTTCAATGATTAATTATTGCTACGTTCTCAATTAATAATTATGGTTTTGTATGAAAATTATTGTGAGAACGAATATGTGGTTGAGATTTGTGATTCTGATTTCATGAATTGACGCATGCTTTTTGTGATATTAATTCAGATTATATGTTTTATGGTTAAGATTCTTACTAATTCATTCAGACCCTTACGTAATTAAAGTTAGAATTTGCAGTTACTTGTTTCCTAAAGTTAAGGATTTAATCTAGAATTTGATATCTAGATTCTAAGATTGTGGTTATCATTTATCCGTAAGTTATATGGTTGGGATTTAATTCCTAATCAAAGTTCACAACCTTTGGAAGGGCTTGCTTGAACACAATTACGCAACAAAAGAAAAGGGAACAATATAATAATAAAGTAAAGTAAAAGAAAAGGAACATGAAAGTCAAGAAATTGATTCCTACCTATTCCAAATTAAAGCAAATCAGCGAAGATTCCGCCGACGGACGTCTTCCGCCGGCGATTAAGGACTTAAGCCGCCCGACCACGGCGGAACGGGCATCGGTTCGCCGCTGCTATTATAGTTTATAATAATAAAATTAAATATAAACCAACACCAGCGGACGTCTTCCACCGGTGCTTAGTAACTCCAGACTCCGGCCTACCTCTCTTGGAAAGCCACGAGCTTCAGGAGACGGCGAAAGTTGATAAGCAGTGGCCATCGCCACCGCTTCAAGGTCCTAATTAAATAAACAAAAAAAAATTATTAGGAAGAGAATTTGCAGCGCCGGATCGAAGAGTTCCGGCGAAGGAGGTACATCGTCAGTCTTCTGGCAGCGAAAGGACACGCCAGAAAAAGAAGCGGTGTTGCTGACGAGCGCTGCAGTTTTCTTGAAAAAGGAGGCGGCGGCTGTAGTTGTTGTTTGAAGAAGAAAGAAGAAGATGACGAAATTACATATCCGTCCCTACTAAATAAAGAAACTGCTTTTCCAGTCCATAAATCCCCTTTAAATTGCAAAACGGCCCCTGCCAATTGCAATTTTAGCCTATGTTTTTTGGAATTAGAAAAAAAATGCAGTTATATTGCAAAATAGTAACCTTAATATTGCAATTAAGTCTTTCAAAGTGCAATCTGGTCCCTGCCAATTGCAGCTCCAGTCCAAATCGTTTAGAAATTGGGATTTAAGTCTTAAAATATTGCAGTTCAAGTTCTTACATCCTGAAAATTGCAAACCAGCCCTAATATATTGTAGATAAGTTTCTTATTACTACAAAATAGCCCTAGAAAATTCTAATTTCAAATTGACCATAAAGTTTAACAAAAATTATATGTCCAACTATAACTAAAGTTAAAGAATATTAAGATTTTATGCTTTAATAAAATTAAAGCGAAAGGATTAAAAATTTGGGCATGGGTCAAGTCTAGTTTGACTTGTGATTAAAAAGGATAACCTTTTATAGAAGCTCAAATTTTTCGGTGCAATCTTGAATTCTAATATTGGAAAAGTTATATATATTTTTAGATATGTTAATTGAAGCAACATCTCGCAAAAGTGAGCTCTCTTGTGGAAATTAATTTATTTGAAAATATAAATGGTAATGTGCATGTAACTTATGTGAATGTCCATCGGCCAAAAGGAAGATCGATGTTTATCAGAATTGCATGCATACCTGCAGAATTAAACTCGTGATAATTGCACGGTTTTGCATGTGAGCATAACATCGGCCAAAGGTAGAGTTATGTTCGACATTTATTTTCAAAGTTTAATTACTGCTTCAAGATAACACTTACAAGTTAACATTTGGTCAAAGATAAAATGTTAATGGAGTTCCGGTATCTTGAGATGTGAATTACCAATACTTGAATTTGATTTTGCTTCAAGGTTAATGTGAGCATGTATAAGATTTATTTCGTTATAGCACATGCTACTTATAACTACCAACAAAACTACCAACATAAATTATATTTCGGTGTTAAAGCGCTTCAATTCTTATCATGATTCTTCATCTTGCGTTACAAATTACTTCTCTACCACATCTTAAGGATAAAATTTACCTTTGCAACAAGGGTAATATAAAATTGTGGGAGAAAATATTAAACACACGTGTAGGATGGTCATGAACAAGACAATCTTAGTAACTTTTAGGGGCATTATTTCAAATATATATTAAAGTTAAGTTCCTTAAGGATATAAAAATAAAGTTGTCCATAATGATAAGTCTAAATATATACATTCTTGACAATTTTAACTTTTAAATATGTATGAGGAAAGGATGATATTACGGGCTAGTGAGTACATCTCGAAATATCTCGTATTACCTCAATACCTAAGGACAAAGCAAAATGTAATTTTACAAAAGCTGCAAAAATAAGAGCCCGGAAGAAACAACAAAAGCTACTGATTAAATTGGAAAAGAAAAAGTTGTTTCTCATTTGAGTCTTAATCTTAAGAAGAAGCAATGCACTAATTGTCATGTTAGGCGTGCCAAACGGTGTACTTCTTAATTTGATAATTTCACAGATTAAATTAATTTTGGCTACATAGACCCATGTGATGAATAGATTAAGTCGCAGTATCTTACATCACTATGTTTATGAAATGTTCTCTAAAATGTCTAAGTCGGATGATGCTGAAAGATGCATCTATTTGCGTGATGACAATAAGTTCAAGTTGAAGCAATAAAAGAAATTTAGTTTACTATGAAAGAACAGTTTTTCAAGATTTACTTTGGTAAAGTCTTTCTATTCTGTCTTTGGGAGAAAATCATTATTTTTAAATAAATTAAGACAATTCTTGATTTATCAAGTTACTAAAGAAAATTCAGTGTTTGTAAAAGTTTTGGCTTTAAAGTTCTCGAGTTCTTTCTACAGTTGTGAAAATCATTTTCTAATATAATATAATTGCCTCATAAATCTTTTACTATAGTACTTAAGGTACAAAAGTTATATTGATTTGTGAAAAAATCCAGTCGAGTTATGGTATATGAGATCAAGTCATACCTCATAAAGGAGAATAAGAACTCATGTTATTATAATTCTCAAACATAGGGTGTGTTGTTAAAGTTCAGAGTTTACTCAACTTAAGGATCAAAACATTATGTGTATTCAAAATATTAATTTATTTGATAGACGTAATGTTTCAAGTGAACTTCACCCAATATAGTTTGTAATTTCCTATAGAGAAATGTAATATCATCTTAAGGTACATGGTACATCATAAAGGATTAATTTCACAATAATGATGTCACTTAAAGATGAAATATGACAATTAAAAGTTCTCTAAATTGAAACTCTTGAGATTGCAGCTTGCATTATATAGAATATTTACTAAAGTACATACTTGTTTAGAATATCCAATTAAAAGTAAAGTCTTACTGACTTTAAGATCATAATCTGAATTTAATAATGGTAAGTAACTTGAAGTATTCTAAAAGGTCTTAGTTAAAAGTTTTAGATCCCACATTAAAGTCAACTTTTAAGAGTGAAAGGAATGTTTGGTTCTTTGAGGATGCTGAGTTTGCGGGGAGAGATAAAGTTAAAGACATTGTCTTTCAGGAAGAATATGTTTGTATTCTTATGGATGTATTGAATACGTCTTGACTTCTTTGTCATTCTATTCAATACCATGCAAGTTAAGACAATGTCAAGGAAACTCATGTTTAGAGAGTAGTTTCAAAAGAACAAACTTCAGCATCTCAAGAACTTATAACATGAAATATATATTATGAATTATTACCGATGGATATAAATAGTGTTTCTCGATGGCAACATTGATGAGACGGTCTATATAGAGCAACCAAATGCTTTATTCTAAAGATAGAAAGATTATGGTTTGCAAGCTTAGAAAATCCATCTAAGTATTTAAGTAAAGTTATAAATGGTATTTCAAGTTTATCAAGTAATTATCTCAATTAATTTTGAGATGAATTTAGTAAATATAATAAGGTATGTGGGAGTAAAACTATAATGTAATTGCATTGCTTTTGATACTCTTTCTTATAAGAGACTAGTACAATTTAAATAATGCCCTAAAAGTTGTTCTTAAGTATGTTCTGATTATAATAAATGTTGGTCAGATATTTAAGTAACTCAGAAAAGACCATTAGGAAGGAGCCAAAATGAGTATTATAGTACTTAAAGTATTCTAAAGGATACATGCTTACATGTCGGAGATCAGTTCAGTTTGAGATCGTAAAGTATACTGACTCCGATTTCGCTGGATGCCTAAAAGTATGGTTTTACATCAGGCTATGTACATCTGCTTGTCATGAGAGTCATTTTAGAAAGAGTACTTAACCGTCTCGTATGGTAAATACTTTCATGGCAACGGTGTCCATGGTGTGTTATAAGGCGTCCAATTATAAAAGTATAACTGTATACTTTTGTCACGGGGCTGCGATAAGTGGATAGCGTTGAAACGTACCACTAAAGTTATTTTGTGACAATAATCAGCAGTTATACATTCTAACAATAGGATATTGATAATGTCAAATTACACAAGACATCATATTCCTAGTTGTTGAATAAAGAGTTGAGAGTAAACAGTTGTCTATAAAGCGCATCAACACAAACTTCATATTTTGGATCTACTAATTAAAGAAGTATCATCCAAAAGGTTTTATGAGCTGGTCGCTCATATGGATGACACATCAGTTAAGGAAATCCAGCTTCTGTGGGAGTTTGTAGATATCTTACAATATAGACGCTTTCGGTTAATCCAGTTTAAGGATTTTAAGGTTGTTTCTGCAGAAATAAAGTTTCAATTAAAGTTATACTCTGATTTTAGTTTGAGGTTCGATCTCACTAAAGTTTAAGGGAGGACTAGTTGGAAACAAGCATGTTATGGTCACGTTACATGAAGTTTCCATGCTACGCATCCACATCATGATCTATGTCATTCAGTTATATTGACATACGTGACCGTTGATGGGTCGAGTCACGATAAATGCGACGAATACCCCTTCGATCCTATGTTGATATGATTGATGGACAGGATTGGTTGTAAATACATTCGGTAATGACAGTAAAGGAGCTCAATTCAGTTAAGCATAATTATGAAGTTCACATATAGTCCAAGTGGGAGATTGTTGGATCTTTTATCCAATAATGTTGGATCGTTAATCCAACGTTGGCTTATATGTTAATAATTATGTGATACGAAATGTCATTAATAATAAGCCCAATAAAAGTGATCTAAAGTTCGATTAAATTATGGGCTTAATGTATCTAATAGGGTGTGGGCCTTTAATGGGTAGAGACTGTTGTAACTTGAGCTTACGATGATGGGCCGAAGCCCAGTTACGGAATTAGGGCACCAGGGTTTTGGTGATCTAATATTTAAAGGTGGTCATGGTCGCCAAATCACACGATCCGCTTTCTATATACTACATCCCATCGATAGTTAGATCCAGAGAGAACTAAAGGAACTCTCAAGGGGTTCGTGCTGATTTGGAAGACCAACCACACGATGTTTTGCAAGCAATTAATCATACGGTGTAAGGTACGCTTCCGCAATCCAGTTCTTTGGTATATGTATTTAATTCTCGATGATTTGACATGAACGCTCTTGGGTTTCGATTTCGATCCCAACAAAATCTTGATCGATCGAATGGTGAGATTCAAGAATCGGATCAAATATTTAATCTAATCTCTACTTTAGTTCATTAATTATTTTGATTTCATTTTCGATTTTATGAATCTATAATTGAATATCGAGTAATTAGTTAATATAATTTTATAAACCAACTAAACTTTAAGTTAACAAATGAAATCTTAGTTTAGTAAGTTGCTCATCAAATTCGTAACTAACAAGTTATGCAGATTTGAGAATAAGAAAATTCAAAACAAAGAATGAAACGGGAATCCCCTTAGATTGCATGATTCCATTATGCACTCACGCCTTTGCTCGACATCACGTTGCAGTCGCCTCCGTTGCGCAAAGCTCATGTTGTCGTGGATCATCGATTATGGGTTGTAGTTTAACTTATTTTAGATGTATTATATTTGAATTTAATATTAGTTTGTGCGTTATAGAATCCCATTGAAGTGGGAATTTTGATTGCTATTTTTGTGTGAGAAATCTATTGGTGCATGTGAACTTAATTATGCTATTTTTAGTTTTCATTCAGTGCTATCAGCAATGTATCATTTTTATTCTTTAGAATTAGAATTAAAATGAAAACGAAAACGAAAAAAAATCGGAATCAGATTGAATGAACATTGAGTAATATTGAATCTACTCAGACTAGTTAAGTTCAATTTCGACTTTATTCTTGTTTTCATTGGATTGGATTTGAATACTATTATAGATTGATTTAAAATTGACTCAAATTATTTGAGTTCGATACGATTTTGATTCTTATTTTTCAAGGATGTGATTGAATACTGATAGTCGATTCGATTCGATTTCACATAAAACTTCCTTGTTCAAGTCATTAGGTCCAAAATTGGAGAAATTATTATATACATCCGTTGTATGTACAACCGATGGTTGAGATTAAAAGGAGATCCCTAAATTGTAGGAATAACCACCAAACACCACATCCCCACCGTGTATTGGTAGTGGATGCACATACAGCGGCTGCACCAAATAATCTCTCTCAAAATTGTTCATCTTTTATTGAGTTGACTTATCATCTTTTGTAGGTTAAAAATCAATTAGCACCCTCGAATTAGCTCATTTTATCACTTTGCACTCCCAAAATAAATCAAACACACTTTGCACCATCAAATTAGAGTCAATTATCACTTTGCACCTCAATATACATTTTCAGTCTTTGAACCATTTTAAGACAAGGTAAAAGAGTCATTTAACTTTGCAATTACTTAATTCTTTTTCCCCCAAATCCACCCCAATAAAAATAAATGATAAAACAAATAAAATTTTATTTCATATGAAATGTGTAAAATTTAATTTTAAAATCTCAAGTAAAATTTTGTTTCCCATTATATTTTCCATTAAAGAGATTCAAAAAACAGAACAATTGAATCCATAAATTAAATCACTTAAATATATATAATTATTACATAATTAAGGCTTCATAAATAACTTTTAAATAACCATAATTAAAAAAAGCTGAGACGTCATCTTCTTAAAAAAAGAATAGTTGAAACCATAAATTAAATCACTTATATATATATATATATATATAATATTATAGGCTTAATTAGAAATAGTTTTTTAATAACTATATACTTTTAAAAAGAATGAAAGCAAAAGTTGAGACGTTGTCTTCTTCACACACAAAAAAAAAAATTGAAACCAAGATTTAAATCACTTATATATATATATATACATACTATTATATAATCTATTCTTTTGTTTTTTGATCATTGGTTTAGGCTTAATAGAAAGAGACTTTTATTTAATTACTAATAATTAAAAAAAATGAAACGTAATCTTCTTGACCCTCCCGCACTCCATCCCCCACCAGAATCGAGCTGGCGCCAATCGTCGCGGCAGTTGCAGGTGACGGTGGGAGTTTGGTGTGAGCTTCCATGGTTCTATTTTTATGAGTAATTTATTGTTTTATTTTATTTATGGCGAAGTGAAATTACTACTCTGTCTCCTTAAAAATGAGTCAAAATCTAAAATTGCATATGGGGCGCAAAGTGATAATTGATTCTAATTTGGTGGTGCAAAATGTGTTTGATTTTCTTCGGGGGTGCAAAATGATAAAGTGGGCTAAATCGGGGGTGCCAATTGATTTTTAACCTCTTTTGTATGAAAATACGTGAGATTTGTCAAATTCAGTAGTCGCCTTCACATATAGAAAAAAAATATATGGTCCTTGAATCTCCAAATCTATTTACATATTTCTTCATTCACCATTTTTGTCGTTGGTTGTGAATTAGTTTAGTGAATTAGTTTATGAATGAATCATAAGAAGAACTATTGTTGAGATTCTTTTGTGGCTCCATCCTCTTTTTGTAGATATCTTTGTTAGCTTAAACCTAATGAAGTCGAACGATCTATATGTTAGAAATTGAAATCTCCACATTGATATGTTATTGTCTGCTTTGGGCTCAAACCCTCATGATTTTGCATTTTTTAGTCAAACTCCCAAAATGGCTCATACATGTTGAGATATTTTCAATTTTATAAACCCAAATCAACTCTTACATCTTTTCGATATGAGCCTTTTGTTTGTCCAACACAATATTGTTTGATTATTTAGATACTTGGCATTACACTACAGGATTGTTAAGATTGGGCTTGACTCCAGACCCAGTTGAATATGTATTATTTTGGCCCACGAAGCTTGGACTCGATTTCTTAAACTTTCAAGTTCCAACAAACTAATCTATTTTACAATTGCCATTTGTTGGCAAGATTCTTCTCCCAGGCAATTTTAACTCACAAATGACATCATACTATATTAGAATCTAATACAATGAAATTGGGTTCAATTACTTATATTTCAAGATTGTTGAGGAGGTTGTTGTCCAGAATCTAACAAATCCATTACAAAGTTATTGAGGAGGTTGTTGTCCAAGTGTAACTTGCCTATTTGAGATTTTCACAAGTATTTTGCCTATTTATCATAAGTTCGTAACACATTGGAGTAATTAGACAAAAACTATTTTATTAAAATTTAGCGGCAATGAAACTAGATGGCCGTAATGTATTGTCGTTCCTTAAAACTTATAAAGAGGATTTTCGTATTTATACTGCAGAAACTAGATAATCAAGTTGAGTTGACTTGTATCTTTCAAGTTCAAAATGTGTATAGGGTTGAACATGGGCTAAGGCGCTAAGCCACATAGCTGAGTCAGTGTCCAAGTAAAGAAAAAGAAGCCCAAAACGATATGTCCAACTTCATAGCATAGCTCTCTATTTTAAATTCTACAAAAACAATATTAACTTTTTGCATGTTTGTTGTAGTAACTAGTAATTACGCTTATCATGTTTTGAGAAAATTGTTTGGCTCTTTTTGAAAAATTATGACTTCTTTTAAGATATAGAGTCTGAGGGCGGACCCAGATTTCTTATTTGACGTGAGCTACGTTTATACTCAAGTAAGATAAAAACATGAAAAAATAAATAAGCATACCAACATATTAAAGAAAATAAGAAGTATCCATTGTTTTATACAAAATCATAAAAAATAAAAATATTATACCACTTAACACTAAAATAACAATATTATCGAAATTGTACTCCTCGATTTTTCATGGAATACAATTTATCATTTTCTGAATCTATATTTATATTTTTTGATAGTTCTCTTTCGGTGTACATAACCATATTAGGGTTTATGTCATTTAAAATATATCAAACTACGAACAATCTACAATAAAATTAAGTTCTGAACTAAATAATAGTAATTAAATACTTTATAGGTCTATTATACAATTTCCCAATTATTGGGATCTTCAAAGCAATAATCAATGTTAAGTTTTTTCCTCCTAATCGGCTTTTCCTTGCCTAACGAGTAGTAGTAGAATAGGAGATGCTATGGTTTGTTTTGAAAAAGCTAAGTAAATTTGTTTTTATTTTTTATTTCAATTGAAAATGTTATGGCTGAGTTGGAGTATGGGCATGTCTTTTTTTTTTTCATTCTATGAATTTATACCCATAACATGGGCTATTTATTTTTCAACCCATAACATGTACACATATACCTAATTATTCATGAAATTTTGTAACGAACGGTCCGGTTAGGGCTGTTTGGGCCGGGTCGGGACTTTGGAGTCCGACCCGACCCGTCGGGTTTTTCCCGAACCGGGAAAAACCCGACTCGTTCCCGCCCCGACCAGACCGGGAAATTGATCCCGGTCTGCCTCCCGCCGGGAGGGAACGGGATCCGAACCGGATCCCGTTCCCTCCCGCGGGATCCCGGGATCCAGATTTTTTTTTTTTTTTCACTTTCTGCTCCTTATTTCTCTTAGGTTGTAACACAAACTCACAAACACACACTGACAGACACACACACACACAACCCGCTGCACACACAAACACACACACACATCAGTGACATCACACAGACGTGACACGCCCTTCGCCGCGCCGCGCCGCGCCGCGCCTCCGCCTACCCACGGCCACGAGCCACGACACCTCCACCGTCCCACGCGCCGCCGACAAGGTTATATATATATAACTCTATATATATATATAACTCGATTGGCTGTGTATCTATATAACTATATATATATATGTATCTATATATCACATATGTATGTATCTCATTTTTTTTTTTACACAGGCGGCACACACAGGGGCGGGGTTGATGCCCGGTGATGGAAAACTGCAACAAATACTATAAAAAACTGCATCAAACACTATAAAAAAAAGAGACAAAAGCAAAAGGTTCAAATAAATTATTAAAACTTTTTATAGTGGTGTTGGCCTATTGGGAATATGACTTGGAGGCAGGCAGCTTTGTTGTTCTATTTATTTTTTTATTATATTTTTTTTCTCTCACTCTTTTTTTTTTCTTTCTTACCTTCACTAACTCACGCACACACACACTGAGTCTAACACACACACAGTCACACACACTCACACGCCTCCACACCGCCTCATCACCACCGCTGCTGCGCCGAACGTCCAACAAGAGGTATGGAAGAAAAAGGGGAGGCTGGAAAATTCCAGCCCCTTCTCCTCGTCCACTGCCCGCCGGGATCACGGGATCCCTCCCGTCCCGGCGGGAGTCCCGTTCCGCCGGGAACAGTGTTCCCGGCGGGAGGGACGGGAGCTGTTCAGCAGCTCCCGTCCCGGAAGATCCCGATGGGCCGGGGTCCCGTCCCGGCGGGACCCCGGCCCATAACACCCCTAGGTCCGGTATGTTAATCACTTTTCAAAAAATATCATTTATGTTTGACATTTTGCAAAAAAAGTCATGTATATTGGTGTCATTTATAATTTTTTTCTGTTCAAAAATTCGACGGGAATATTCGAATATTCGCCGAAAAAACGCATGTGCCGATCACCTAAACTGGACCCCAGGTGACCCGAGTAAGTCGGTCCATAGATATAGTTATATGAGATTATATCAACATCAAAACGTGACATGTTTTAGTTGTTGTTATAAACGTAGTTACAAATAAAAACACAATTTTCTTTTTTCCAATAAACTGAAGATTTACGTAATAATAGTCACAGAGAATTTTACTTAACAAGAACAAAAAGAGAAGCCAAAAGATTGAGTAGTGAGGGAGTCAACAAAGGACAATAACATGAAAGCGATTCCCACCAAATTCCAACTACCAAAAGAGTTTCTCGCTCTCTCCGCTTCGAAATTTGAAAAA
The DNA here is from genome assembly GCA_948329865.1 of Linaria vulgaris. Taxonomy (NCBI): domain Eukaryota; kingdom Viridiplantae; phylum Streptophyta; class Magnoliopsida; order Lamiales; family Plantaginaceae; genus Linaria; species Linaria vulgaris. The sequence continues at coordinate 86,376,048 of OX415253.1, forward strand.
GAGCCCGCCACGCTTAAATTCGTTCTTGTCAACCTTCTAAGCTGGAATAAACAATTAACAAAAAAAAAGTAAATAATCTAAAGAAACAAACGAAGGGAAAAGTGTCACCAAAATAGTAATAGGAGAGGTGTCTAACTGTCAATCAAATCAAATAGCACGTCACTCCACAATCCCACGTCATTCTCTCTATACATCACGCTACAATAAATCAATTCATTTAAATACCCTAACTTTAATGCTACATTTCCAGCCGCACAATCTTAAGGATGCTTTGAATTTAATGCTCAAATAATTGCCCTTGATCAATAATTTTTGTAAAGGAATTTGGCCCAATTTTGTTCTAAAACTCACTTGATAAAACTTAAAAAACTGTTAAAAGGTATAGTACACACTTTTCACTTAACATTACAGGTAAATCCCTTAAATAAAATAATTGACTAAGGTCAAAATTGAAAGTTTATTTATACCTTTTGGTTGGAGACTTGGAGGGGAGGTGATTGTTATTTTTCAAGCTACAGTGAAGGTATTAACTGTAATTACACCAAACTTTTGGGGGTTTAGCTGTAAATATCCCCTTTTTTTAACCATTCATACCATCCCTCTAGAAATTTGAAATTTGAAATTTAAAATTGAATATAGATATATGGGTTTCTTGGAACTTAAAGAAAATCGATGCACTTAAATTTCTAAAATTGGTGCCTGCACACGCTCAAACGCAAGGTTCACGAATTACGAAATGCTACATTCATCACTCATTCTTTTCTTTGAAATATCAATGTCACAAATCTTCCGTGGGGTACGTTATGCAATCTATCTAGGGAGTAAATAAATAAATATTATATAGAAATCAAAAATAGATACTGCGTAATAAATCTACATATTTTAAAATAACCCAATTACAGTAAAGAATTTATGAGAAAAATTCAACACATCAACTACTTCACTCATGTTATCTACTATTTCACAACACAAATTAAATATTTCAACAACTTAACTTATCAAAAAGAAATAAATAATTAAATAATTACTTCAACTACTACTCCCATAATATTTAAGGATATTTGACCGATCCATTTATTACGCACTCAAGTTTCTTGATAGATTCATTAAATATGTTCACGCCTATATTACAATGTAGTTAATCTATTATACTGCCACAGATACCAACTTGGTATAGGAACGGTTCCAGAACGCTAAACAAGCACCGGTTGTCTTCTTTTAGATAAGAAAAAGGTAACTTGTTTAGCTTTCCATTAGGGAAGAAAAAAATTGTGATCGTTCTTATGTTTGGTCTCATTTTAGTCTAAATGGTGAAAGTTATGAGAATATTTGGATAAGTGTAAAAAAATTATGGAAAACTAAAAAGAAATTGCGGCGATTTGAAAATTATGATAATATTTCTTTGGGACAACTCCTCTAATAATATTTGGATAAGTGTAAAAAAATCGAAGAACCATAACCTTTACAAATAAATCAGCATTGTCATGCTTAATTGAACAAAAATGTACATATTTAATTCATGAAACCCCGAATATTACATTTCCTCACGGAGTAAAACTAAACTACAGAGAAAAAAAAACACTGTTTATGTTGGATTTAAATACTTTATGGTGAATATTAATTCATCAATCTAAGACCGTCACATGTTAAATCATAAAAAAATCATAACCAATAAATCGGAAGCGTACCTTGATCCATACAGATTAGCTTCTACAAGAGAACGATGAGGGCTTCGGTCTTCCACAGACAAATTCTAGCTCTCGATCGGATCTCGCTCTTGATGGAAGGGTGAGGACTTATCCATTTTAGACTACGCGAGACTCGCGAGAGGCCTGGATGTTGCAAAGCTTGGAGTTTGTTCCAAGCATCGGTATCGGCTTTAGCATATTGACGAATCCAAGGGATGGCTCTGTTAAAAACAAGATCCGTGTCTCCAAAAACTTTTTTACAAGCCCAACTCTACACTTTCCAACATGCGGAAGCAAAAACAATTGCACAAGGAGTGTCATGCGGTAGCAAACTCCAAAAAAGAGGAAGAGGGCGTTTCAAGAATTGTCTTGGCGACCAAAACACGAGCCTTATATAGTAATCTAATTAGAACCCCATAAAACCTAATTAGACTACTACTGGGTATTACACATTACAAAGCACATACTTAATTAGATGCTTATTGGGCTCCTCGATTTAGATCACAAAATTAACCCAATATATTTATTAGCTTAAATATAATTGTCTCAATTTATTTGTCCACTAAATAGATTATTATAAATAATCTAACAATCTCCAACTAGGACTATAAATTGAATCCAAATGACAATTATATTAATGACCATAGGTGCACACCAAATTTGCTAATACTCAAGCATCTTCCTTAATAATTCTGGTCCATCTCATATACCAACATGGAACCAAAACGACATTTGCTACATTTATCGTAACTCGACCCTCAACGATCACACATGCCAAATATATTCAATGACATAGATCAAGCATGGAGGTGTAATTGGAAATTACATGCAATGTGATCTGAATCATGCCTATTTTCAGTCGGTCCTAAATCTTTATTGAGATCAACCTTAGTCTTTCAAACCTTATGCCAAACCACAGTGAAAGATAAACAAATAAAATATTCATAATTATAATAAGAAAACCATCAACATTTTTTGCAGAAAACTGAACATACATAAATCAATGTATCGTGTCAATAAATGAGCCAAACACATGAAACAAACTCCCACTGAAATTGCATATCATAAAATAAGACAACACTCGTGTAAGCAGTATGCTCATGAAAACCTTGAGTGTCAAACTTTTATAAGTGGGTAAGCTAGCATTACGTTTGTTTCTATACGATCATTAAACACTAACTGACTCTGAATTCTCTGATAACAATATGATATTTCGATGTCTATGTGGCTAGACTTTGAAGAACTCCTATTATTCAAATATATAACTGTAATATGTTGTCACCAATATTCTTGAGTGGTCTTTCAAACTTATCCACAAGTCGCAGCCCAGTGACAAATTTCACAATCATATCACAAAACTGGTTACCTCATAATAAGTTATGAACTATAATGCTATCCTCAAAGAACCTATAAGTGTCTGTTGAACACTTTCCCAGAATAGAGCTTCATTTGATATCATATAGAAATAACAAGAATTGGATCATTTGGCAACCCCATATTGTAGTCAGAATACCAAATGATCTCCTAATTTTCTGACTTACAATTGATGAGCATGTAATCTTCTATCCTATTAAGTACCTTATAACCCATTTGGTTGCAATCCAACGATCCATACGGGTTCACTTAAGTAATTGCACATCATATCAATTATGTACGCTAAATCTAGATGCATACAAGTTTGATCATACAAAAGTTTAAGTTTCCAAAGAAAAATGAATCTATTGTATCTCCTTTATTCAGAAAAGTATGTCATTAACATAGAGCATTAGGAGTATAAATCAATCCCACTGAACTAGTGATATACACAAGTATCAAGTGTATTAAACTTAAAATTGCACGAGGCAATGACTTGATGATACTTGTGATACCATTGACAGGAATACTTATTTATATCACATAGGTGACACTTCCTCTTGAGGTTGTTGTGTTCGCTCTTTTGAAGTAGGCTATTGATATTGGGCATGGATTTCTATAGGTAAGTCCTCATTGTTGTCTTGCAAAGACAACACTGTCTCCCCCTTTAAATACAACATCCTCAAGATATCTCAGATTTCCTATCTCAAAGAAGGACTCATATTCTAAATCACAGAGTATTTATACTACAGATTTTTAGTGCATCCTGGTTTTATTTGCAGGGTTTTATTAGTTGAAGTAATTGTTTTAGCATACATAGTTTATCAATCAAGGTACTAGTCGCAACCAAAATAGAATTAAGTAAAAGACTAAATTTATTATTTCTAAATGAACAAGAATTACCAAAGTTGTCCAAAAGAAATAAAACCATACCCGTATAAATGGCGGTACTACACAAGTCTTTGTTAATTCAACTAAATGACTAGTCCCAAAAGATAATCTAAGTAGCCTTCCAATGTCTTCAACTGAAGATTGTTTTGTCATCGCCCCATAATCATCACTTGACGATTGACTCTGAATGCAACCCTTTCTTTGCACGCCATAAGAAGTATTTTGCATATTTGGAACAATCATTTTTCACATGCCCAAGTTTCTCGCAAAAGAAACAAACAAGTTCTTTATCTTGAGTCTCGGCTTGTGAAGTTCCCATTGTAGTAACGTTATTTTCAGTCCTCTTTTGCTTAATGCTCTTGGAGGTAATTGCAACTCGAGCATCTTTAGTCTTTTCACGCTTCAATCTATCCTCTTCTTGCACAGAATTTGAAATGTGCTCATTAAGAGTCCATTTATCCTTATGAGTATTATAGGTAACTATAAACTGACCATAGTGTGCAAGAAGAGATATTAGTGCCAAATGCACAAGCAAGTCATCAGATAGATCAAGCTTTAGTGCCTTAGTTTTGAAGCAATGTTAAACATATCTAGAATGTGCTCTCTGGTGTTTCCTTCACTTTTATACCTTATTTGGACAAGGTTAGCTAAAAGCTTGCTTGTCTCGGCCTTTTTGTTCTTTACAAAACAATTTTTGATTTCTTGAAGGAAACCTTTCACGGATACCTCGTCGGACATACCATCCCTGAATGCTTCTGGAATGTTGCGCTCCAGTATCATCAGACTTAGACGATTAGAATGTTCCCACTTCTCAAAGTTCACTTTCTCCTCAGTGGAACTTGTATCTGTAAGAGAAGTAGGCCGTTCATTCCTTAACGCATAGTCCAAATCCATGCAGCCGAGAACTGATTGAATGCTCTCTTTTCAGCTCTTAAAGTTTGTGCCATTAAGCACCGAAATTGAGTTAATGTTGGCAAAAATATTGACAGCAGAAGTAGTAACTAACAAAAGACAAACCAATTAAATTAGTTCACTTAATAGAAAAATCATGTCATAACATGCAAAATTTACTAAAATAATCAAGTAAGACATAAATTCCAATCAACCGAAGTGTGGTGGGCCCATTGAAACAAGATACCTAGCACAACATTGAGAGGTTTAGTCGTTGGACAGAAAGCTCAATTTGAAAGTGGTACTCTCCATGCAGAAATCAAATGCTAATAATAAATTATGTCAAACAACAACCTTCCGTTGGGATGATATGTTGTCCACATGGAAACCTTATAATTATTACACATCATTCCCGCAAGTGCATCCCTTGTTTTGTCAATCAAAGACCTTACGTAGGGCAGATCATCAACCGCATAAACAAGAAACACACACATCATATTATCACAAAATAAATAAATTAAAACACAAGAGGCTACGTTGGCAACATTTTGTTTCAACCAATCTATTTCAAAATAAAGGAAGCAAGTGCCCAGTTCAAGAATTTACCATATTATGACCATATATAAATATAGTCATGCACCAAAAATCATACCATATAACTTCATACATAAATGAACGAGGTGATTCATATATTAATAAAAACACGCACTATGACAAAACACCTAATGAACATTATACATGCATCATCATGAAATTTGGTAGATACACCAAATACATCAGGAAACCCAATATTCCGAATATAATTCTTCTTTCACAAATATCATGCATATGGAAAAGAAACGTGTCTCACCGAAAGAGATTCTACAAATAATAACATTCTTTCCAAATAGAATAATACTCCCAAATAATGCGTTCTCCAAAAAAACAAATTACTTGCCAAGCTTAAGGTGGAAAAGAAATTGATTTTTAGATTCATGATCACATATATCATTTCAGTTAAAAGCAGAACGAAAACTATGAATCAACATAACGGAAGCAATAAAGCACATCTGGAAATCCTTTTCAACGAATTCGAAATTAAATCTCGAATTCCAATATGATCTAACATGGTGGCTCTAATACCACTTGTTGGATCTAAATACTTTACGGTGAATATTAATTCATCAATCCAAGACCCCCACATGTTAAACTATAAAGAAATTCATAACCAATAAATCAGAAGCGTACATTGATCCATACAGATTAGCTTCTACAAGAGAACGGTGAGGACTTCGGTCTTCCACAGACGAATTCTAGCTCTCGATGGGATTTCGCTCAATTGATGGGAAAAATGGAGGAGAGTGTTTCAAGAATTGTCTTGGGGACCAAAACCTGAGCCCTATATAGTAATCTACTTAGAACCCCATAAAACCTAATTAGACTCATATTGGGTATTACGCATTACAAAGCACATACTTAATTAGATGCTTATTGGGCTCCTCAATTTAGATCACTTAATTACCCCAATATATTTATTAACTTAAATATATTTGTCTTAATTTATTTGTCCACTAAATAGATTATTATAAATAATCTAATAGTTTAAGCTTTCAAATTGGCATCTTTTGTTACTGAGACTGAGCCTTCAAGATTTTCGTCATTAAAAAAAATTAATTGGAACCTTTAACTTTAGAATGCTTAATTTAGTTCATAATTAGGCATTGCGCCAAAGTATTTGATGATCTAAATTTACCATGCACGCTTAATTAAGAGGGGACAATCTTCCCCTTGCCTTAAGAGAAATAACAATATCCTTGTATATGAGATCATAACAACGTCATGACATGCTTAATTATTGATTGACTTATTAAAGCATATATTCTCAGTTGTGAACTTTGCTAAATTTCTATTTTCAAGTAAGGATCCTTTGATGGTAATTCAAAGGTACCGCTTCTATGCCTATGCCAACTTTCAAACTTTTTTCTCGCCACCTAGAGAGAAGACACAGTGAGATAAATGTACGCGAGGGGGGGGGATGGATTCCTACCTTCATAAGGTACTTCTGTTTGAAAATATGAGAGAGAATATAAGAGATTTTTAGGCTCTAGAGTTAATTTTATTCCTAACTTGTCCCTACAACTGTGCCTTTTACTTCTATATATGTGATTAAGTCACCATTAAAGATGTCGTAAACTATACAATTTATAAGCACGTGACCTCTATTTAATGTTGTAATCGAGTAGAAAGATCTACCAGCTTTTTTTAATACGGCACGACCGACGCTTTCAATATTCTCCATATGCTCCATAATGTAGTAAATGCACTTTATCAATGGGCAATGGCCTATTTATGTCACCAAATTTGCCCTAGACGCATTTATTCGGCATTTTCTGACGATGGGAAAGTTCATGGGATCTCCTTCCTTTTTTCTCATATGAGGTCTTCTCTCTAGGTCTTCATACCTCTAGAGGTCCTTGTTCGCCTTTTCTTGGAGATTTACTGGACTCGTATTGATATATGGTATTTTCGTGTGTTATTGGTATTTTTGTTTACACTTAATATTTATTTATACACATGTAATCAAATTCTGAATAAAAATAATTAAGTACAAAAGTAGATGTCAAGTAACCTCCTATAATTTCTCATGAAAATAAATGAATTTTGTTGGAGGTTCGCTGTAAACTGAATTGCGAGACTCTTTAATAGGAGAAGAACTATAAGATGACTATTTAAAATCGTGGAAATCGAAACCATATCAAAGTTGACTTAGTTCGTGTTTACAATCTAGTTTAAAAGTAAATTTAACTAAGGTTGTAAGAGATTTTGTATGTCATAAGTTGATGGTGTCTGAAAAAAGATATATATATATATATATATATATATATATATATATATCGAGAGAGCGAAATAGTAACTGATGATGCATAATCTGCCATGCTATCAGACGGGGGTGGAAAAAGGGTACCCACAAAAACGACTAGCCACCATAGTGCAAGGATACATCCAGGTTACGACCAACCTCTACCTAAACAGGGGCAAAAGATCCGGGCTTCGGAGAAGGTACCCCCGTGTCATGACCAACTAACACCCCCCTCAGAGGGTACTCGGTCTTCACACCCGGAGAAGGTACCCCCGAGTCTCCTCTAACCAACGGCTCTCGAAGGGTATACGGTATGGACACAGAGGCTTGGACACATCATTCCCACGACCTGGTGTTAGTCCGAATTCAGGTACCCACGAGGAAAGACCCTGGAACCCCAAGACCGTCGTAGAGACCATAAAAAAGACCTCTACGCTCCAAGTAGGCAGCGATCTCCGTGCACACCGTATTGGAAAGATAAACATAGCCCAACCTCCACTCTCGGGGTAAGCCTTCCCACCTAGCGGTCGACTATCCAATGGGAGATATGTAGAAGTACCTTCGACGCCAATCCCCGTTGCTAGCAGACCCGTTAAAAGCCAAGGTTAGAAACACCCTTTTGCTATCTCGAATGGACAGCAAGAAGAACGACGAACTTGAGGTAGTGGCCCGAAGTATAAACGCCCCCGCCAAAGTCTGCGGAGTACAAGGGATATTCACCAAGTAGTAGAAAATCACAAACCCCACCAGTTGGCGATAAGAGGCCAGAGTCAATTGGCTCGGGCACAATTGCCAGAACACAAAAAGGTCTCTCACGGCCGAGTGGAAAAAATATCGTAGATCGCAACGCAGTTATTTCGAGTACACGGTCATGTAACCCTCAGGGGGTCAAACGCCTTCTGCGTACTTGAAGGAATAATCACGTTCACCCGTTCGGAAGAAATATTAAAGGTTGCCAGCAAGGCTCGGACCTCCATCATATTCATTATTGAGGCCCTGGAGCCGACCTGAAGCCGACCAGTCATGCGCTTGGGGTCCAGATTTTCACACATGATCACCGCACCCTCAGTTGAATTTCGGTAAGGAGCCCGACGATCGAACATGGTGAACACACGATCCGCCACTGTCATCGGCGAAACAACAACGTTATCACCAACAAAATAACCTCTCGCCCCCCACCGTGAAGTAGAGAGAACGGGCGATGTACATGCATCCCTTTGGCGGCGACTCCGTCGGGACGCGGCAGTGCTACCCGGCCGAGGAGAAAGCGGGGAGGCGAGAGAATCACGAGAATCTTCATCGCTAGAAAAGACAGTGGTGGCCTGAGAAACCATGATTGTATAAAGAGAAAATATATGTTTGCGGAAGGAGTGTATGTTTTTGTAGAAAGGAAAGTGGTGAAGAAGAATGGAGAAGATGGTCGCGTTTTTATAGGCGAGAAAGACTGTTTGTATCCCGAGTCGCTTCATTTCCTAGCCCACGATTTAAAATGGTGGGACCCTTCGGTTGCCCTCTTACGACCCAGCTGAACCGCCACTTTCCCCGAATTCCTGCAACTCTAGCATGTCAGACAACACTAAAGAGGTGCTAGACCGGCGCATCAACTCTCCACGTCTCTTCGCATTAAATAAACACCCCTTTCCGAGACGGACGGTTGGGGGAATGAACATGTAGGCCGATTCAAATCCACGACCTTCTCAAAAACCATTCTCTCGACCATCCCTTCCGCAAGGTACCCCAACAATGCTCACGGATGATTGCGTATGGAATCCAAAATTTCTTCTAAGTATGGTAAGATCAACCATTAGAGTTAGAGCATGGCACTTCTCACGATGCTCTAGGACTCTTGCCGGGAGATCTCACCAGACTCCCCCAAACGAGTTACCCCCTGATAACTTGCCTAAAGAAGGCCATGGCTGCTACCAAGTGTGATGCTTGTGATTACCTAAGCAAGAAAAATATGATGCGTCCAGAGTCGTAACACTCGGAAGCATCAAACAAGGATGAAGGGAACCCCTGCCGCAAAAAGAAACCAACATGCTCAAGAAGGAAATGGCAAAAGTTCACTATAGAATAATGAAAACAAGTACGCAACAGGAGAAAAAGGTCGAGATCCAAAAAAACTTCATTAAATAGTTGAAAACCCGGGGGGACGACCTGGTACAACCCCAAAAGAAAGAAAAAGCGAAAAAACTAAAACAAACTAAGGCCAATACGGCCACAAAAACTCCCCTAAGGTAATCTACGATCGAGGGGCGCGAGAAGGGCCAACTGCGGTTGAAGGAGCAAGAAAACCCCGAGTACCCGGACCACTACCAGGAAGCAACGCCAGGGTGGCCTCGGGGTTCTCAGGACGGATCATCAGGGTTGTGGACAACCTTTGGATGTTGACGTCAGAACGGAAGAAGCCCCTCAAAGAGCCCTTCTGCCGACAAGACCGAAATCCCCACAAGAGATAAGCCTCAAAGTAGGGGGCAAATTATCCCTCACCTCTCTCTCACGTGTTGCCAACCGTTCGTCCTGCTCCGTCACGGTCTTTGCCAAGGCCTTTCTAAACTACTTCACTAGCTCCTCCGAGGTCTCGAGCTTCCACGCCAATTCAGCTTCTTTCAGCTGCCGCTCTGACTCTTTCAGGGCATCCCTCTCGTGAGCCACCTCCTCATGAAGATGGGACAAGCCTCTCATCACGATGGGGCTCTGCCAAAAGGAACAAGTATCAACATGAGAAATATACGGAAAGGAGAAAAAAATGTACGTGCTGGCAACGATGTTGCTTACCAAGGTCGCACATAATTGCGCAACCAGGCCCACCTCATGGGCATCAAGCAAAGGAGGGATCAGAGAGGAACCTAGAGTGGCTAAGTCATGAGAAAGGCCCAGAGTCTGGGCTTCCATGCCCACAACGCTCTTCAAAAGGGATTGCACTAGAGAAAGAGTGACCTAACCCCAAGTTCCAACCTCCCGAGCAGAAGTCGCATGTAAATTAGAAGGTTCAGCCTCTTGGCACTTGGGAAGGTGAGATGAAGATCTCTCAGCCACTGACTCCATCCCAACAGTCAGAGGATGAGGCGTAGACAGCTCACCCATCGGAGTTCCACCAATGTCAGCTAGCATTGCTTCCTTGTAATGCTTCGCCAACCAGTCCTCACCTGCATCAGACCCCGCTTGCGGGGCAGGAGAAAGATGAGAGGGTGTAGGACTCTCTGCCACATGCGTCAGAAAAAAGCCCTTATTTTCTGAATCTTGCAGCAAAATGACCTTGCTCTTAGAAAATACCTCGGCCTGCTCCCCACGTTGCGTCATTTCCACCAGACCCGCCCCCCTCTCACTCGATTGACTCGTATGAGACAGGACCTCAGTCGAGGCACTCTTCTCATCGGAGGGGTCGTTCACCAGACGAAGGAGCTCACCAGACAATTGTAGGCCGCACAGATAAAGGCAAAGGCCACCAGAGCCGACCACCAATTTGATAAAAGTTGACTCGGGTACACCATGCGGGCTTTGAAGACCACCCGATAGAAAACTGTGAGGAAGGATCGCAGCCCCTCCTAGATCTGCACGAAGTAGGCGGTGTAGTATCCTTTGCGAGGGCAAGTAGCCCTCTCGTGGCCCCGAGGTACCACGACCTCCAGACTAAGAGTGCTCGCCCCGTATTTGGTGAACTCGGACCCGATCTCTTCGCGAGATCTCATTGTGCTCCACACGTCTCCAGCCGAAACCCAAGGCAGCGCCGATGGTGCAACTGCCTTCTTCGCTTTCTTGGCAAAAGCCTCCGTCGTACAAGAAATAGCGCGTCGATGTTGTGATGCCTCTTCAGTAGAAGACGACAACGACGCTCTCGTCATCACCACGTCTGACGGCGCCCGGCGTCTCCCTGCACTAGTCGCCTCATCGCTGGAACTACTCACGGAAGTCATAAAGTCGCTGGAAATTTTCAACGAAAGAAGAAAGAGAAAAGAGAAGGAAAACAAAAAAGCTCAGATGAATGAAGACAAAGCACTCCGAGTCTCCTCAATTTATAGGAGAGGAAGCACAAACGACACCCTTGACGCGTGGCCAACTTAGCGCCACGTGGAGCATGCAGGACCACAATTGCAGAAAACGCTCGACAACACCTAGACTCGTTTAATGAGTTCCAAGCATTGTTTTTAGAACCGGACCAGACATCGACCCGGTAACCTCACTAGTTACTGGTTTTACAGGTTCGAATCGGTCGAACCACTGATCCGCCCGGTATGACACAATATATTATAAAAATCATAAATATATATATATATAATATATCTTGCTACATAATTTTGTTAGTATCAATTTTTAGAAACGAGAATTTATAAATTTGTTTCTTTACTTTTAATTGATATGTTTATATTCATAAAATTCATAATTTAATTCATTTAGTTAATTTATTATTCAAAAATAAAGAAAATAAAGTTAGAGTATTTGATTAACATATATAATTAAAAGATTAAACTACGCATGTAGTGGTTTAAGTTTAAACAAATATGCATAATATTTCATGAATTCTAATTATTGAAGTGTTCGGAAAAAAATAATACTTGTCTAAGAACATATACTATATAGAAGAAAATAACATAACAAATATGCTTTATAACATAATATTACTAAGTTACAAAAATAATTGCATAATATATTTGTTTTATATAAAAAAGTATATTCTAGCTATGTATTATATACATATATATATATATATATATATATATATGTGTGTGTGTGTGTATTAATAAGGGTGGAGACTACCAATTCTATTGTAAATCAATTGGTTAAAGCATCTAATATTTACTTAGAGGTCTAGGGTTCCACTCTACTCCCATAAAAAATTTAAATTTTTATAAAGTAATATACAAACTGGTACAACCATTACCAAACCGGGTCACCGATTTCCGATTCTTGACCCGGTTCTTACCGAGTTTGATCGGTTTTTAAAGCAACCGATTCTGGAGCTCAACCGGACCGGCCAAGCTCCCGGCCACCGGTTAAACTAGTTCGACTAGTCGATCGGTTCGGTTTTAATAACACTAGTTCCAAACGATTTCTACGAAATACACTCGGAACTAGGGGAAAATCGTGATGCTGCATAATCTGCCCCGCTATCGGACAGGGGCGAAAAAAGGGTACCCCACTACAACGACTAACCATTGTAGTGGAACGATACATCCAGGTCACGACCAACCTCTACCTAAACAAGGGCAAAAGGTCCGGGCTTCGGAGAAGGTACCCCTGGGTCATGACCAACTAACACCCCCCAGAGGGTACTCGGTCTACACACCCGGATAAGGTACCCCACAATCTCGTCCGACCAACACTTCTCGAAGGGTATACGGTATGGACCTAGAGGCTTGGACACATCCTTCCCACGACCAGGTGTTAGTCCGAATTCAGGTACCTACGAGGAAAGACCCTGGAACACCCCCCCCCCCCCCCCCCTCCCCCTTAGGCCGAGGAACGAACACTTATCACCAGGTTTTCTCGGACCCTCCAAGAAGGCAATTTCCAGTACTTAGCCCAATATTGAGGGAAAATGAGCACATAACAAACGATAAGGACACGAGTGAATGTAAGGAGAAGTCAAGACCCACCAATATTTCGACTAAAAGAGACAACTCGCCTACGCTACAACAACAAAGAAAGACCCCCGGGGTTTTATTCAGAGCAAGTGACCCAAGAGGTCACTCGACCATCCAGGCAGACCATAATCCACGACCCGACTCGAAGGACGCACCAACAATCATCATTCAACCTAGCTCCCAACCACCCTAATTATGAGGAAAGACCGCATCCTATTGGTCTGAATCATCCATTGGGGCAGAGTGCAACAAATCTTATCGGTGCAGATCAATGAATGGAGGAGACGGATTTCCATGCATTGGCTCAGTATCACCCTCGAAGACCATTGGAGCAGAAATCATTATTACCCGCTCAGACAAATTACAGTCAACTCACGCCATTGGCCATCTTCTGACAAACGACCCCCATTGGCGCAGAAGACTTTCACGCCATTGGCTACCAGCACTATTCAGAGTAAAGACGATAAAACCGGTCCCTATTGACCAAAGACCCCTAGGACTAACACAATAAATAGTCCCCCATTTCAGCAGAAAAGAACAGCATGCAAACACTATTACTCTGTCCAAAATCAGCACAAGAACACTCTCCACCATTTTATTTATTCCATTGCACTTAGAATTTATTGCATTCTTCTAGCTCAAAGGTGTGTTACGACACGACCCCTTGTAATTCACTCAAAATCCTTAAAAAATCACTGTCTCCTTTCCTGCAAATTCGAGATTGGCCTTCCGAACAAAAACAATTGAGTAACGATATCCCCGAACGTCCCGACCAAACGAGTCCGGACGATATTGCCTCACCAATAACGCTATAAAAAATCACCACGAGATAAAATAGTAACTTTCAAATTGCAATGGTTATTTGCTTAAAATACTTGTGTGATCTGGTACTTGCTAATCAAATACTCTAACCGTATTCCAGTTGTATTTTTTTCTAGCTCTTTTAAAGAGTTTGCAGCTCAAGTACTAAGCACGATTTTTCCGAGAGTTAAACCACGCTTGGCTTCTCATTGAAACACTCTGTCAGTCGCTTTTCTCACTATTAATAACCAGCTGCAATATCCACTGAATGGGGTTCCCAAGGGTAGACCATTAGGCGCAATAATGTCGAGACTATTTATTAATTATTTAGGCTCTCTGTGGTCACATTTCTATCAATAAATTAGCCTTGAAAACGATAACAAAGCATTTAGGGCTAATTGACCAAAGGAGATTTGGACATATTTATAAACATAAAAACACTGCCCATTCCTTATTACATTCATTCCTTATCAAATGTATAAACTATTACATGAGGATTGTGAACTTCTCTTCCACTTTCAAAACACAAGAAACACTATCGACCCATTTACCAACACAAGCATAACAAACATCTAAACATACCAAACCCCACTTATGAAAATACTGTCCTCCACTTACAACTTATTCATGGAAAATGATACACCCCCCAAAGTCCAAACTATTTGCAATATTATAACATTATACTTTAAATTATTTTCCTTTTCACAAATAACTAACCGGGTGACAAAAAGATGAAATCTTCATCCAAAAAAACCCCTTGCGATCTCCATATTATTATTATTTCCCCTTTCCCTAACTACACACTTCACTTATAAACCTAGAACAAAAACCACATAAACACCTAGATTATTATATAATTGCTTATGATCCTCAACCCTCAGATCAGTAAGACCATTTCTGCGGAAGGTACATATCGCGGTTCACCATCGTCAATGCTTCCGCCACGAGTAAATTTCGACGTTGCTGCATCAATAAGGCCTGCCTCCGAGCCATGAATACCTCTGCAAGTATATAACAGTCATTATCGAGATCCAATATCAAATAAACAAACATAGGCTCCAAAGATATTGACTTGTATATATACCGTAATCTTGGATGAAGCTTGGGCTAAGCCGATGTGGCTGAGGTACCGGTCGAGCAGGGGTAAAACCAGTCACAGTGTTGAAGCTCTTGGTTAATTCATCAACAGCAGCAGCCCTGTTTTGCAGAAGAGTAGCTGAAAACCCTGTTGAGACAAAATGGTAAAAAGTAAATGAGATGAATAAGGACACCAAAAATAGAATGTACAGTTATCACATTCATGAACATTTGGAATAAAAGCATAAAGGGTAAATTTTATTGACCGCATAATCTTGTCACAAGATCTACGAAGCAAATCAAGGATAAGCATATACCTAGACTTTCTCCAAGATTTGGAAAATAAAATTTTGGATATCAAAAGCAAAAGAAAATCTCATATTTTGGATGTAAGTGATTCAACCTAAATTTTAAAATAAAGCATATCGAGTATAAAGTAGAAAAAGACTTCTCATTTCTTTCTATCTCCACCCTAATAGGGTTTCCTCTCAACAAATAATAATGGCTATAGCTACAAAACTCGAAAATACATTAGGAATAAAAAATTATCTACAAAATTAAGGAGATCCGAACCATGGTCCAGATCCGGACCCGCAAAGAATCAACCAACCTCACATGGAACACAGATTATGACAGTGAGAGTAGGACCATTCATTTACCCCTCATATCATACCAAATATATTAAAGACACCAAACCCGGGTCCATTTTCACACCAAATCTATTCCCCACCTTCAATTAGCACTCTTCACTAGTTAAAATCAAACCATTTCAAGAAACAACAAAAATTCAAAATTGAACAATCAATCACCCCATATCCCCAACGCACAACAAAAAGTCAACAACATAACAACATTATACAAAATCCCAAAACTATTGTAATAAAATAATAAATAAGTGAGCTGTAATATACCTGTCTTATTTTTCGAAGGGTAAGCGTTACTGGAACAGTCACTGTTATTATTAACCCCATATCTCCTGGGCAAAAACACCCCGGTTCCAGCACGCTCCCTTTTCACCGTACCCGACCCCACAAAACGGGTCGGGTTCGGTTTAATGGCCCATGCAGTGGCACGGCCCATTTCCCCGCTCTTGTTTGGGTACACTTGCTGACTGTACCAGCCATTACTCTGCTGCTGCACCAACAAAAAAAATAAAAAAATCGGTAAATAATAAAGAAATGGTTTTTGTTCAAATAAAAATCGAAAAAGGTTCTTACTTTGGTGGTTTGTGGTACAGGGGAAGAAAAACCAGTTGCCAGTGGGGCCCTAGAGCCTTGATTAAGGTTGAATTTGGAGACTTGGTAAATGAGGCCTCCAACGGCGTCGTTTTGGGTAGATAGCGGAGTTGTGGGAGGCGACGGGAAACGGGTAAGGGTTGATGGAGGAGAGGTTGATATAACCCAGTTTTTCTGCTTTCACAAAAATAAAATAATTTACTAAACAAAAATAAATGAATATAAAAAAAAAAGAAAAAAAAAATGGTGAATAATAAATACCTCAGTGTGGTAGGGAAAGTTGAAGTCTTTATTATTGGAGTTGTTATTAATTAGGTTTTGTTTGTCGATGAGAAAATCGTCGTCAGTGAAGAACTCTGAAGGTAAAAAGAAACCTGCTTCTTCAACACTTTCTCCCATTTCTTTTTATTTTCTTGAAGAGAAAAAAAAGAGTGTGTGTGTGTGTGTGTGTGTGTTTTGAGTGAAGAGGTTGCTGCTGGAGGAAGATATAATAATGTGAAAGAAGAGGGACCCAAAGGGAAAAGAAAAGAAGAGAGAGAGAGAGAGAGGAATGTTGAGGACAGGTATGTGGGTTTGCTTTTATTAAGGTTTATGGGGATGGGTGGGGGGTGTGGGGGAAGGGGGTAGGGGTGGTAGTGGGCTTGTGGTAAATATTTCAAAAATCAAAATTACAAAAAGTATATTTTTTATTTGGTTTTGAAAAAATTTGAACCTGAGTTCATGCAAAAGGATGAAAGAGTGGCATTAGTGGCTGTAGACATTTGTCTTGCCCTGTAATCCACCTGGCATCATTTGCGGTTGGGGTTTGGGTTGGGGTTTGGCATCCATTTTTACTTGGAGATTTTTCTTTTTTATTATTGTTTTTTAAATAACAATTTAATTGTGTTACTGTTTTGTAAACCCTATCATGTGCACACACTCCAGTCTCCCTTATTTTGCCGCCTCCAAGTTCAAATTAATGTCTATACATTTCTTCCATATAATTAGTGGGCCAAGGAGACCCACATAAATATATTCGAATGTTTGGGTAAGCAAAGACTATATGCATTTTATAATGTTGCGTTATCCATATATATTAATGTTGAGTTATCTATATATTTTTACTTTACATCAAGCGGCAAAAAACACAGACATGGATTTCCGCCACTAATATTATTTTTCTTTCGTGAAGTAGTGATTGGATTTGTTTAGCACTTGTCAATTATCTCGAAGGAAAAATAATGGTGTATCGGATAACTTTTAAAAGAAAAAAATCTAGAGTCTTTACTTTTTATGAATTAACCTTAAAGGGTGTTTGTCAGAGCTTATAAAAAATTATTTCTTCAAAAATTTTACTTAAAGTTACTTAAAATCGCGTTTAACTTAAAGCATTGAGTATTTCTAAATGTGTTTTTAAAAATTACTTAAAGCAGTTAAAATAATTTTGTAATGTTTGCAATAGCTAGCGAAAAGCATTTTTTTAATATTGATTAAAATACAATAAAATTTATTTTTCTATATTTAAAGTATACATAATATTAATGTTTCACTCAAACATACACAATGATGGTTATATTTAAAAATAAAATAAGTTAAATTTTAATATAACTGAATTAATACGTTTATTACATTATATTGCACAATTTATTTGGTGTAAGTATTTATTTTTAGAACGTATAACTTGATCTGAAAGTTGTTAATATAAATATGTTGTTATTAAAGAATTTTTGTATTCTTTGTCATTTTTAATTTTTCTTTAATTATTTTTATTATTAATTTATTACTCTTAAAAATATCAAAATATAAGATTATAGAGAATATCACGAAAATGAGAAAAAAGAAAAATCATGAGATGTATTTCTATATAATTAAAGATTAAATAGGATATTAAGAGAAATTGAAGGAACATATAAGCAGAAACAGTTAACGAAATCACCTCATGACATGCTTCTAGGCTTCTGCTTAATTTTTACTTTTTTAAGAGAATGATAAGCAAAAGCATGAATTGCAAACACTAAATAAATATTTTTCACTGACTTAAAGCCCATAAACTGCTTTTAAAAGCTCTTGCAAACACCCCATAAATATTGTCATTAATCAAAAGGATCATTTATATTTTTTACAAAATTAGAACAAAAACAAACATATAGTTACTATTGTCTCTAGAGGTAGTATTACTCTTATGTGGAAATGAAAATCACTATATATGGAGAATTAATGTGCAGACACAAAAGGAGAATTTGTACATAAGATACATCCAGTGTTTTAAAAGGCGACAGCGCAGGGCGAGGCGTTTATATTCTTAGAGGCGAGGGCGTAAGCCCTAAGGCGCGGAGCGTAAGCCCCACAAATTTTAAAATTTAATATTTAAAATTATATATCTAATGATAATAACTAATAAAACAATATTATGTCACTTAACACTTCCACAATCACATGAAATAATTCATTAATCCATTGATATGTGAATTTTTATGCTTGAGTAAAGAGCATCCAACAAGAAGAAACAAGTGCATGTTTTCATTTACTAAAAAACTACTGCTTATTCAAACTAGCCTCTCAAAACTTACGACTAGCTGAAGAGTTTTCAAAGCTTACTTAATATGAGAAAATTAAGTTCAATATCAATTTTGAATCATTTTCAAAAGTCTCCTCGTTAAGATCATCAAGCTCATTATCATTGGCGGCATCTAATCCATCTACTTCACCATCGGCATCATCTCCAACTATAACATCATGAAAGCCATCATTTCAATATCATCATCATTTATGGATGTTTTGGCGTTAACAATGTTAACAGGTTTGTTATTATTTCCTATTTAACGGATTTATTTTGGGTTGGAACGCCCTGCCCGTGATTCAAAAGCGATGGTTTTATAAAGGAGAATAAAAGATACGAGAATATTCCTTCCTTTATTCACTGAACTTCACTCCTCAATTTTGTTTGCGTGTGATTGTCTGTGTGTGTTCGAAGTTATCTTTCTTCAATCGATCACCTCCCTTTATATAGAGTTTGTTAGGGAGAGGTGTCGTTATGCATGTGTTTTAGTAAGGTACAGGTGTCGCCATAGGCGTAAAAGTGTAAAAAGATAAGATAAGGTATATCTTTAGTCTACTAGATGCTGACTAAGCTGATCTTTGCTTATTTCGATGGCTCCGAGGGTCTCCGAAGGATTGCTCTTCGGGATGTTATTTTTCTGATGGGCCCTACATTTGGTGACGACTTGAGGGACCAGTTAGGACCTTCTTTGGGTGTTGTTGTTGCTTCGGTAAGGGTTCATTCTGGTGTAGGGGCTTCTGTATATGTTCTCCGATGGGTGTTTCCGCCTTTGACTTGGGCTCCTAGGGTTGGGCATGGTCTCCGAGGGGTTTGACTTGGTCTTCGGGGTCTTGACTTGGTCTCCGAGGGCTTGACTTGATCTCCGAGGGCTTGACTTGGCCTTCGTGAAGTGGTACTTTCTTGTTCAAGCCCTCGTAGAGGGTCTTCCAGTAGCTCTTGTATTTAGATCTGGTTTTGTTCTTAGATTTGGTCTTCAGAGTGATGTTCCGAGGGCAGTTTATGTTGAGGAGTGTTCAGCAAGGAAGTATTCTCGCAATGTTATGGGACTCGGGGTCTGTTGTGGTCCCTCTTGGCGCATTGATGGATATCGGAGTCGCGCGGATCCATCGGGGTTTACTCTTTTTCCGATGCCGCGTTGATATCTCTTTTTTATTCATCGTTGACTTTCCAAGGGACGCTTAGGTACTCCTCGAAGGTTCCTTCGTACCGCTTTGGGTCAGTGACCGAGGGGTGCGGTAACGTCTGAGGGGCCTCCTCATTGGGAGTGGGTACACCTCATCAGAAGTACTCGTGACAATAGTATTGTCCATATATTAATTCCTATATTTAGGACTAATATTCCTCTTGAGCTCATATTTATTTTTCACGGTTAACAAACAATATTCTCCTTTTTCTCACCGAGTTCTCAAGGCGTACGTTTTTCTTTCGGGGTGTAAAAAATGCATCTTTAGTGCCTTAAGCGTAAGCCCTAATCTTTGAGGCATAAGCCCCGCGAAGTTTATGCCCTAAAACTAAGCCTTGGGGTGTTTTTAGTGTATTTGTCCCCGAGGTGCATCCAGGGCGAGCCCCAGGGTGCATTTTTTAAAACACTGGATACATCTCATAATTTCCATATTTGTGCACAAAAGAACCGTATATCAAGTTTTAGCCCATTTTCAAAGCTAGCTTGGTTAATTTCTCAAGTCTATGTTAGTTTTTATTTGATTTTTACATATACAAGACATGCATGTGATGGTAGAATGCTAATATCGATGGTGGTTTATGATAGAAAATAAACTTCTTTATAATTTAGTGAGACTTTTGAGCACATCTTTAGGTACTGAAAAGAAAGAAAACAAATACACAGGTAAAGATGCCAAAACATAACTATTCACCACGATTCGCCCTCCGAAAGAGATATCAGCGGGATCCAAATTTGCTAATTTTTTCCTTGAAGCCTTCTCAAGTGATTCACATGACGTTCTTCTCCCTTGGTTGGCACCGATCGGCAGACCAAAGTAAATAAAAGTACTGAGATCTGTCTCACAGTTTAATATTTGACAAATCCATTTAAGGTCTGAGAATTCACATGAATATCCACCAATTTACTCTTGGGAAACCAACTTTAAAACCTGAAATCATTTCAAACATTCTCAAGATACCCTAAAGTACTCGAATTTTTTCCTTCGAACTCTCGAAGAAAAAAAATGTATATCATCCACGAATTGATTGTGAGTAACCTCAATGTTATTTTGCCCAATATTGACATCCTTCAACATTCCTTCTTCGCATGTTTTACGAATAAGACCATTAAGGCATTTGGTCACCATGAGAAAAAGTAACGGTGACAAGGGTTCACCTTCCTGCAAACCTCTTTCCAGGTTAAACTCATCAGATGGACTACCGTTCACCAACACATGCGAGGATGCCGTACAAATGCATTCTTGAATCCACTTTCGCAATGTCCCGCAAAACCCCATCATACTCAACATCCGATCAAGAAAATTCCAGTTCACACAATCTTAGGCTTTTTCAAAATCTGTCTTGAACACACAGGTCAAAAATATCCTTCTTTTAACCTCATTGGCAATTAGAACGCAATCTGAAATTTGTCGGGCACCAATAAAAACTGATTGTTTTGTAGAGATACTATTGTTCATAATCATCCTCAAACACTCTGCACGAACCTTTGCCAATAATTTATAAACACATCTAATGAAATAGGTCGATACTCTTCTGTTGTGTAGAAGGAACGTATAGCACATTATTCATACGGAAAGACCGAGACAGAAAATTAATAAGCGAAGTACCAGTATGAGTTATCGGCATTCCCGAACCATTAACAATGGTAACTTCATGAGTTCCATCATATTCAGAGTATTGAACAAGATTGTTTAAGTCCCCCGTGAGATGGTGGTTGGCACCAGAATCAACCATCCAAGAGTTGGAGGGAGGATTGTGTGATCCATAAGGCGGAGTGTAACAACGGGAGGCGACATGATTAGGTTTGCCGCAAAATTGACAAATGACCTGCTCACCATTATGTTGAGAAAATTATTAGTAAAGCTAGACGTAACATAACCAAAAGGTGGCCTATCTCGACCACCAAGGCAAGGACCGCGACCACGAGTGAACGAATCATGCCCCATCGGGTTGGAGCCACTGGTGAATGGAGCGCCACGTTTGGCGCCATAGGAAGAAGGTTGGCGGTAACGACAAGGGTTGCAGATTCAGCCTCGCGGCGCTTGATGTATGATTCATGCGTGACAGCACATTGTGCAATTCAACAAATGAGAAGGGTTGTTCACGGAGGCGAATGGATGCCGCGATGTCGTGGTAGTTGGCGCCAAGTCCATTGAAGACATAGAGAGTAACATCGTCGGTATTGAGAGGGCAATCCAACATAGTAATTTCGTCAACTTTGGATTTGACATCCATCAAGTATTCAGTCACTGAACAATTTCCAAGCGAGGCATTTGTTTCAGACATCCTTCAATTCCATGATGCGCGTACGGTCGGAACGGGCAAAGACGCCTATAAGGAGAACACATACTTCTGAGGAGGTCTTTGAGCAATGGATCAAAGGTATAATTTTCGGGGACATGGATCCGATGAGAGCAAAAATGTTGAGTTAGTCTTGCTGAAACCAAAGGATGTTATTGGCAATATCTGAAGGCTCAGGGCGTTTGAAGGTGCCCTAAAGGTAACCGAGTAGGTTAAGTCCGGTAATAGTGGAGATGACTTGTAGTCGCCATGGAAGATATTGTGGGCGTGAGGCAGAGAGCGAGATGATGATGGTTCGAAACATTGATGATGGTGGTGTGTGCAGTGACGTTGGTGTTTGGGTTGGAGGTAGCGGAGATACGTTTGACTGAGTTATCATTGGATTGAGAGGCGGCCAACATGGTGGCGCGATTAGGTGAAAGAGAGAGGGAGAGCGGCGGAGCGTGTGATGAAAAAAATGAAGAAAAGAGGCGGATCAATATATGAATCGTGATATTATGTGTGGCAATTTGATACCATGTAGAAGTTTAATATGATTGTATTATTGATTGCTTAAATTACATGACTTTGCATCATATATATATATAATATATAATTATATACAACTAAACTTAGGTTACGAGAAAGAGATAAGTTACAAAGGAAACAAGATAAAACCAAATCTAGAGATTCAGTGATATCCGTAATATCTCTAATAATTGTAACATTCCTTATGAATAACATGTAAATATTCTTGATATATGTCATCGTTATAAGATGGTTATGATTACTAGTGTTGTTGTACTCTTATATACGGTGACAAGTTGATGGACAAATAGTATGACATTATTTACTCAAAAGCTCCAAACCCAATATGGAATTTATTTGCCAAAAGAATAATAATAAACAATGAAATCATTAACCAACTGATTTGGTGCGTTGTCATTGGTTGGCTTGACAACCTAACGGAACACTCCACATCATGTTGATTCTGGGCTACGCTGGAACCAGCTTTGTCCTTTGCACACATGTACTCCAAGCGACGTGGTGAGGGGACGAATGGATCTTTAACGATCTCGAACTGGACTCGGGTTATCACAAGCTGTCTACGTATCCCCTTGAGAGAATCAAGCCGAACGTAGTTCATTTATCTATTCTGATGACCAAGCACTAATCGGACTATGTGATTCACTTGTTTCTGCATTGCGCGGCTTCACAGTTTTAACTATATCTCCTTGTAGGAATGTCCAATCCGCTTCTTGATATGGAAAGTAGACTCTCTTAGCTTTCCAAGCATAAAAGCTCCATGTCGAGGAGACATGTCAAATATCCTCTATATCGAATATCATGTTGGGTATCCTGCATGTCAGGTATTTCAACAAGGCCTCACAATATCGACCATATCTCAATGTTCGTATATCGAAACATCAATCCTTCTTCCTATAAAATCGTATATTGAATATATTTCATTTGATATAAGGTACATATAGAATGTACATGTAAAACATTCTTTATGTCAAATACAATATTGGGTCCGCTGCATGTCGAATGTGATGTCGAAAATGGCATTCGACATCACATGTCGGGGGTTGTATATTGAATATATTCGACATAGGAGTTGTGGGGAGGGGGGTTCCCTAGGCATTCTCTATCTACTTTAGGGACAAACGGAGGGGTATTTATAGGCAAAAGATCGGGCTATATCGAATTTAGCCCAAATTCGACATCATATTTGATATGATGTCCAGATATGCGTAGTCCCACCGTTTCGGGCATAACTTCCACTACAAACCTTGGAATTGCAATCCACTTATTGCATTGCGACTTAGACATTCGTGGATTTCCAATGACATATCATAGGATGCCTAGTTCGGTATACACAAATATTGGTGATCATTGCAATTGTGGCATCCACGTGACATGACACGTATTGTTACTATATTATGTAGTATTAGTAGTCCCCCAATTTGGAGTGTGCTTTTGGAGCATGAGCATACTTCAAACTCTAATTGGATTATATATTTATACACACTAGTAGTCCTCCAGCTTGGGAGTTATTATTGTAGATGATAATTCGTAAACTTGATTTGTATGCTCGAGTATTTTATTAAGGGATACCCTTCACTCCCCTCAGTTTTCGAGTTACATGAACAACGAATTGGATAGTGAAAATAGAGCTCGGGTACTCCCCCATTTTTCTGTACAATTTGGTTAAGATGAAAGTAAAAAATTATGCGATATCGGGTGGGTATCGATATACGTTTTCGATATCTTCCGATATAAAAAGCCATTTATTATCGTCGGGGTCCATGCGTGTTTATTATATAAGATCGTTCCCACCTCTTGTCCTGATGCTATTATTTTATTGGAGATCTTTTGTCATTTTGTTACCCCGGATATCGAATTTCTATTATGTCGAAGCAGCAAGGTATGTCGCATTTCTTCCCATAACAATATAGTGTTAACATGTCTTGGTAGAGGCCCGCATAGGACACGAGTAGGTTGTTCTCTGCATTAGGCCGTCGTGGCCCCCAAAGCATTAATGTTAGAGACGAATTGGACCGCTTGTGGATTTTATGTGCGAGGTTGTGTGTGATATAACTTGCGATTGTGTATATATGACCGTTTATGAAAATGTTGTTTTTACCAACCTTGCGTTCTTTATAGCTTATTATGATTTTAGCTTCATAACAATTCAGGATATGTGAAAATATCTAAATGCTCTAGCCCGGCCAAAAGGTTAGTGTGGCTGGGTCTCACGTTTGGTGAGGTGGGTATATAACCAACTCAAACTTGTAGGTACCTTTTGAGTTATTCGGGTACTTTATCAGATGTAGTATCTGATTGCGCTTTTATTACCTTTATAGGTAGATGTAGTTGACACCGTATCATAAATGATTCTTGTTATACCTTGTGAGGTGTGATCTATGATAACGTGTTCAGTATGCCTTACGACATAAATACCATGCAGAGTACATTGCATTGTATCATGAGAGGTAATTGACTTGGATGCCGCGCAAGGTATGTTTCACTCTACCATAATTGGGCAGTTTCTAGTTGAAGTTATTGTAGAGTGTAGCTTCAAGTATTGTTACACCTCACGGGTGGTTTTGAGCTAACACCCGCATAAAGTGTAGATATGATGCTGAGCTTGATGCCGTTGTCGAGATTCTAAAGAAAAAGAGTCTCGTGTTGATTGGCGTGAAATGTGCGACGCAATGTCCAAACTGAGAGTAGGAGTGGCTATTAGGGTATTCTCTATCATTTCTCGTAGGATATGAGATATCATTTACCGTTTGAGGTATTTTCTACCTTTTCTTGTAGGCGAATCGACTGATAGTAAAATACTTTTAAAGGTAAAGTCATATCGTACCACGTAGAGTGGATTGCTTTTGAATTGATCGACCAGTTTTGGTAAGATGTTAACCCTCATAGTGGATATTCATGTTGTAATCACTGATATGCAACATGTTTTAGAATTTGGTATTTTTCTTGACTCGCGTTTCGCACGCGATAATAGCGTGTTTCTTGTTGTAAGATTAGTCACAGTACGATGACGGATGTAATGCCATTGCCATAAAATTATGGTATGAATGATTTATTCATTTAATCGTGTTATCGCGCTATTTTTGAGCGTCTAGTAGTATTCTGCCATTACATAGGTGTTATCTTCAGTTTATTATAATTATGCAGAGTAGGCGTCTAGCTAATGCGTCCTCAGACCAGATTTAAAGAAGGCATTTGGCAACGGTTATGTGTCCTTGAGAGTCGAGGTCTCATTTTGGTGCTTTACTGCGCCTTAAGAGGCGGGGTACCGCATAGGTACTTGTTTTTGTGCCGTATGCGGGGATACCACGTTGGTACTAGTCATTGTGCCTTAAGAGGCAGGTTACCGCATGTGTACTTGATGTTGTAATCTGGTTCGTCTTTGTTCATTTTTGTCTGAATTAATACAAGCGTGTCATCTCATATTTGTGTGCAAAATTTTGCGATTCGCGCGGTGTCTCAAAGTAACTTATTTTTTTGTAATATTTAAAAGAATATTGTGCAAGAAATCATATATTTGATTTATTGTCATTTCAGTTAGGGTACCTCATGGGTGCATGATTCATTATCATTTAAGGCAGGGTACCACATAGGTACATGTTTTGTTGCCGTTTTAGGTAGGGTACCACGTGGATACGTATGTCTGTGCCGCTATAGGCATGGTACCGCGTAGGTACAGATTTATCTACATTATAGGTTTGATACCGCGTAGGTAAACGTTCCTATGCTGATTTGGGCATGAAACTGTGTAGGTAGATGTTGCTCTACCGTTTCTGGCATGTTACCGTAAAGATACATATTACCGTATAGATAGTTGTTACTCTGCCATTTGTGGCATTCTACCGTATAGGTAGATGTGACTCTGCCAAATCTGGCATATCTCGTTTGTTTTATCGACATTGTCCGTTTTCTCGGTTAATTCATGAATAAAAGAGGGTTTCAAAGTATGTTTATATATTTTATGCTATATCCTTTAGGATAGTAAATAAATAAATTTCTTGTTAAGGTATTTCTGGCTTTTTCCATAGGATTGGTGATAACTCTTCCGTTTTAAAGTATTTTCTATCTTGTCCCGTTGGACAAAAAATAAGCCTACATGTTAAGGTATTCTCTGTCGTATCTTGTAGGATAAGAGGTATGTTGACCTGTTAAGGTATTTCTTTATCGTATCCCATAGATAGGAGATACGTCCACCGTATAAGTAGTCAAGATGGCATAACCTTCGTTGTTAAGGTATTCTTCGTTGTATCCCGTAGGATATGAGGAATGTTGACCTGTTAAGGTATTCCTCTGCCGTATGGCGTAATCCACCACGAGGGTATATGGATATTCGTTGTTGTAAGTGATATGTCTTGAGGGCGAGACCTCTATTGTTGTATCATCGTATTTACCACGAGGGTATATGGACGGTCGTCATTGTAAGCGAGTTGTCCTGAGGGCGAGACCTCTTTGCTGTTGTGTCAGCATATTTACTGCGAGGGTATATGGACAGTCGTCGTTGTAAGCGATATGTCCTGAGGGCGAGACCTCTCCGCTATTGTATCAACATATCTACCACGAGGGTGTATGGACAGTCGCCTTTTCAAGCGATATATCATGAGGGCGAGACCTCTCCGCTGTTGTATCAACGTATCTACCGCGAGGGTATATGGACAGTCGCCTTTTCAAGCGATATGTCCTGAGGGCGAAACCTCATTGTTGTTGTCCCAACATTTCTCTCTCTCTCTCTCTCTCTCTCTCTCTCTCTCTCTATGTCCTCATTATCTCGATAGATAGGGATCTTATTTTCTTTTATTTGTCCTCATTATCTCGATTGATAAAGGATCTTCTTCTCCTTGTTTTGTTAACGGAGGATATCTACGTTCCTGTAATTTAAACAGTAACAACATATGCAAAGATATATCAATATAAAACTTTAAGATACATAACAACCAAGAAACGGATAATATTCGATCTGCCCACCCTTAGGATAGAAGATACTTTTACCCTTTAAGGTATATTTTTGTGTTATTCCATAGGATATGTTCACTATTGCAATTAGTCTATTACTATGAGAGAGAGAGAGAGAGAGAGAGAGAGAGAGAGAGAGAGAGATAGCACTCGCAGTACAAGTATTAATAATATATAGCGGCCGAAAACCGGGTAAAGCCCAGTTCACTTAATATGGTGGAAAGGCAAATAAGGTAAGTATAAATTGTTCCAACATCTAAAAAATATCGAATCTCGGATGATATCGAATCTAGGATTATATCGAATCTGAGCGATATCAAATATGGGATAATATCGAATCTCGGTATCGAATCTGAACGATGTCGAATGTAATGGATATCGGAGATACGAGGATATCTAGTGTATACATGTATCGGGTAAGTTATGATATCGGGGAGTGATGATATCGGGCTTAAGAGATGTCGAAGATAGTCTCCATATCGGGTGTAGTGTATCGGGAATGGTGTATATTGAAGGTTGATGTTTATATAAAAAATAAACTTAATATCGAATATAGACTCGACATCAAAAATAGGCTCGACGTTGAAAACATGATCGATATTGAAAATAGGCTCGATATTGATAATAGGCTCGACATCAAAAATAGGCTCGATATCAAAAATAGGCTCCACATCGAAAATGCTTGATATCAAAAATAGGCTCGACATTGAAAATAGGCTTGATATCGAAAATAGGCTCGACATCGAAAATAGGCTCGATATCGAAAATAGGCTCAACATCGAAAAGAGGTTTCGATATCGAAAATAGGCTTGACTTTGAAAATAGGCTCGATATCAAAAATAGGCTCGACATCGAAAATAGGCTCGATATCAAAAATAGGCTCAACATCGAAAAGAGGTTTCGATATCGAAAAGAGACCCGACATTGAAAAGAGGTTTCGATAAATAAAAATAGGATCGATATGTAGGTGAATCAATATAACGTAATTAATTGCCGAATATGCAGGTGAACAATATACTGTAATTAATATGGCTTACCTTAATAGACATAACGGGGGTATTGTGTGCTCGATATGCTCTAGGGTTTTGATGAATGTGGGTCAGCCCCAAATCGTAAGAATAAGCCTCACGTAAGGCATAGGTTCGATGGCACTGCAATCCGCCATTGTTCATGATGAATTCGGTTGAATTTTAAGGTTGTGTGCTTGTTTTCAGGTACATTCCAATGTTTTCCCACAAACAGCACCAATGATTTGGTGCGTTGTCGTCGGCTGGCTTGGCAGGGTGACGAAACACTCCACATCATGCTGGTTCTGGACTACGCTGGAACCAACTTTGTCCTTTGCACACATATACTCCAAGCGAGATGGTGAGGAGATGGATGAATCTTTAATGATTTCGGAATGGACTCGGGTTATCCCAAGCTACCTACGTATCTGTTAACCCTGAAAATAAAATAAAGAATATTACTCCTACTCGGAAAAAACAATACATGGACAATACTATTGTCACGAGTACTTCCGATGGGATGTACCTATAAAGAAAACCCCTCGGAGGATTGCCTTACCTTTCGGTCACAGACCCAAAAAGGTTTAAAAGAGCACACGAGGAGGAACATAAGCGTCCCTTGGAAAGTCAAACGGTAAATGAAAAACAGATATCAACACGGCATCGGAAAAAGAGCAAACCTCGATGGACCCGTGCGACTCCGATATCCACCAATGCGCCAAGAGGGACCACAATGGACCCCGAGTCCCATGAACTTACAAGAAAACTTCCTTGCTGAACACTCCTCGAAAAAGAATACACTCGGACTATTATCCGAGGACCCACTTTCGGAGAAAATCAAGAAGTGAATGAGAGAACACCCAGTAAATATATTCCGAGAACCCCGATGAAAAAATCTCACTTCAAACAAGCAAATACAGCCCTCGGAGATCACACAATTGCCCTCGGAGACCAAACCAAGCCCTCGGAGATCACACCATGCCCTCGGAGATCACATTTACACCCTCAGAATCACTCCTGATTATTGAAGAATAAACCCAAATTAAGAAAGAGAAATAAAACCCCTCGGAAGAGCTGCTCTACCAAAACAAACACGCATCAGAGGTCCTCAAAGCCATCAGAAGACACCAAGATTAAATCTAGTCAGCGCTTAGTAGATAAAAGATAAACCTTATCCTTATTTTAACACTTGTATCAAGGTAACGACAACACATGTCCTTACCAAAACACATGCACAATGACACCTGCCCCTACCAAAGTCTATATAAAGGGAGGTGATCAGTATAAGTAAAAGAGGGAGATAACTTAACTTAGTTTACTAAATATACTGGGTACTCATATACACAGTAAAGAGGGGAGGAAAAGTTCAGTGAATAAAGGAAGGGAATATTCTTGCAATTATTCTTATCTTACCATTTCCACATGTCGTTGCCTCTGAATCACAGACAGGGCGTTCTAACCCAAATAAATATATTCCGTTAAATAGGGGATAATTCCAAACCCATTAACAAAGTGGCGCATGATCACATCCATCAATATCTAGCCGTAATCGACCTCTCTTCTGCCCCTGACCACGTGTTATGCCGCGTATTTCCTGTTACCCTCGGAGGACGGGCCCAAGCCTGGTTTACTCACCTTCCACCTTGTTCCATTACGAGTTTTAATCGATTAGCCCATTTGTTTGTACGACAATTCGCCTGCAATCGAAGGTACCCTAAATCTGCCACACACCTTTTCACTATTAAACAGAAAAAGGATGAACCCTTACGAGAGTATATAAAGCGCTTCACGGATGAAGCACTCGATGTTCCCAACGTTAGTCCGACCATCATGGCGGACATATTAACTCAGGGACTCCGAACGGGGGACTTCTTTAGATACCTTATGGGAAATCGGATCACGGACATGAATGAGCTAATGCAAAAGGCGGAAATCCACATCTTGATGGAAGAGGCTGAAGGAACAAAGAGGCAAGTGGAGCAGGAGGATAATGAACACTTAGAGCGTGTCGAGAAAGATGCGAAGATCAAAGAAAAGAATAAGGAAGGTGTTAACAGGTTTGGAATTATTCCCTTTTTTAACGGAAGATATTTATTTGGGTCGGAACGCCCTGTCCGTGATTCAGAGGCAACGATAGGTGGAAATAATAAGAACAACTGCAAGAATATTCCCTTCCTTTATTCACTGAACTTTTCCTCCTCTCTTTCTTTTTATGTATCTGAGTGTCAAGTTATAGTAAGTAAGCTGAGTTATCTTAGGTTGTCCTCCTTTCTTTTACTGATCACCTCCATTTATATAGACTCTAGTAGGGGCAGGTGTCATTGTGCATGTGCTTTGGTAAGGACAGGTGTTGTCGTTACCTTGATACATGTGTTTAAAATAAGGATAAGGTTTATCTTTTATCGACTAAGTGCTGACTAGATTTAATCTTCATCTCTTCTGATAGCTCCGAGGGCCTTTGATGTGATTGTTTTAATAGAGCTATTCTTCCGAGGGATTTTATTTCTCTTTCTTGATTTGGGTCATTTCTTCAACCACCAGGAGTGATCTTTGTGGGTGTAAATGTGATCTTCGAGGACCCAGTGTGATCTCCGAGGGCATGGTGTGATCTTCGAGGGCATGGCGTGATCTCCGAGGGCTGTATTTGCTTTATTTGAGGTGAGATTTTTTCATCGGAGTTCTCGGAATATGTTATCTGGGCACTCTGTTATTCACTTCTGATTTTTCTCCGAAAATGGGTCCTCGGGTGATGATCCGAGTGTCGTCTTTTCCGAGGAGTGTTCAGCAAGGAAGTTTTCTTGTAAGGTCATGGGACTCGGGGTCCATTGTGGTCCCTCTTGGCGTCTTGGTGGATATCGGAGTCGTGCGGATCCATCGGGGTTTGCTCTTTTTCCGATGCCGTGTTGATATCTGTTTTTTATTCACCGTTTGACTTTCCAAGGGACGCTTATGTTTCTCCTCGTGTGCTCTTGTAAACATTTTCGGGTCAGTGACCGAAAGGTAGGGCAATCCTC
The DNA here is from genome assembly GCA_948329865.1 of Linaria vulgaris. Lineage (NCBI taxonomy): Eukaryota > Viridiplantae > Streptophyta > Magnoliopsida > Lamiales > Plantaginaceae > Linaria > Linaria vulgaris. Next base: position 86,407,926 of record OX415253.1, read on the forward strand.
CGAGGGGTTTTCTTTATAGGTACATCTCATCGGAAATACTCGTGACAATAGTATTGTCCATATACTGTTTTTTCCGAGTAAGAGTAATCTTCTTTATTTTATTTTTAGGGTTAACACTAGCCCCCCCAAATTTCGATTGTCCTCGTAGAGACATACGAAATTTTAATCATCGTCCTCAGTGAGGCGATGGGTTAGTTCTTGTTTTGGTCTTCTTTATATATATTTTCCGAGGGAATATGCATTAATTTCAAAAACGGATTATATAGAAATTACCTTATTGCCCCTGGGGGTACTGCCCTCACACGTGGAGGTTTCGGAGCAGGGGTTGCAAATAGCCGTTGATGGGCTTCAAACTTCAAAATATCTGACTGTTGGCAACGGTCAGATATATAACGGCGTGGCGGACGCGGAGCATACGTGGAGCTTTAAATATGCTCCACGTGTGGGAATTTTGTGACCGTTTGGTCTTTATACTCCTATAAATAGGAGAACTATTCATTCCCTTTTCCATTCTCTCACAACATCTTTCTCTTACGGCAATAATCTCCTTCTCTAATCTCTGTTTTTCATCTTTCGCATTTCAAATTCCCAGCAACTCTACTCTTTCTTTTTCTGTTCTTCAAAAACATTCCTCTTTTGCTGCCGTATTGATGGCTTCTTCCGCCAATACTGATCCTGTTGTCGCTGCTACCTCTTCGGAAGTTACTGCTCCGATTGACTCTTCCGCGAATGTGAGGAGTATTCCGGTGGGAGTTGCTGCTCGTAAACGCAAGGGAGAAATTACTGCCGCTGCCGAGGGCGGCGCCACTTCCTCGAAAAAAGCTAGGGTTCCCAAATCGAAGGAGCCGCCTCTTCGTACTTTCGCTAAGGTGGAAAAAATGCGGAATATTGCTACTCGTAAGCAGGTAGCGGATCTGTTTACCTCAACCGGGGTCCTTCAGAAGAATATGGTATTCCGAATCCCGACGAAGGATGAGAGGGCATGTTATCCTCCTCCGGGTATGTTGACAGTGTTTTTTGCCCAAGTGAAGTACGGGTGGCGTTCATTCATATCACCTTTTTTCTGTGAGCTTTTCAAGACTTGTAATATCTGCCCGAGTCAAATGGTGCCGAACGGGTTTGCCGCTATTTGCATTTATGTCTTTTGGTGTCAAGTAAATAGACTAGAGTGCACGGTGGACCATTTTCTTTCGATTTTTGACGTGGCGGTGTCACCCAGGGGGTATCATTTTTATAATGTTCGTCACCGGGACAACACGGGGGATTCCACGAAGAGGATCTTGGGTGCTGCTATTTCCTCACATAGCGTCTGGAAGAATAGATACTTCTTTGTGGGACCTGTTAATGGTAAGTGGGATGTGCCCTTCGATTGGCGAGAGGGTACTACTCCCGTGCATGCTCTGGACCAGGAGGTGGTGTTATCTCCTATAATTTCCCAGCACAAATTGATGGAATCAGAGGACTTCACAATGTTGTACGAGACCTCCGGTCTCCACTACGTAGTTTTTACCGACGACGCTGTGGAGAGGCCTTTGTCGTTGTCTCCCGATGCGAGGAGTCTTTTTCGTAAGTCCCTCGATTTATTCTTTTATTCTTTCTCCAAGTACAACAGTAAATTATGCTTATACACGTTATTTGTGGGGTTGATGCAGGGGAGGTTATGGCGAACTATTATCTGCAGTCGAGTCCGAGGGAGCCCACCCCTAGTGGTGTCTCCGAGATACCAGAGGAGGGTGATCACGAGGAGGATGAGGTTAATGCTCCCGAGAGTAGGCAGATGGGTTCAGAGAAGGGTGAAGTTTACGAGGACAACTCTCTTCTATGTATGGACATGACGGGGGTCATCAGGAGCGCTGTTCCCTTGCGCCAAGTAGCTCCTGCTTCTTGGAACTTGGCTTTGGTGCCCGTTTCCAGATCCGAGTCGGGGAACTTACCTGCTTCTGAATCTAACATAGGAACTTCTCCGAGAGTTTCCGAGGAGGGGATCTTTCCGAGTGTTACCGAGGAAGAATCTGCTCAGAAGGTTACAGAAGTAATAGACTTGTCTTCCGAGGGTCCTTCTCATCAGCCTCCGACAGTTTCCGAATCCGCTCCTCGTGGTAAGTTTCTATGAAGTTTAATGAGACTTTCATACCTTACTCGTAACACTTGCTGATGTGTTAACGTTTTTTCTTTTGATATAGCGACTATGGATAAAGGAAAAGCTCTGATGGTAGAAGAGCCTTCATTATACGGTGAGTATTCGTTATTCGCCCTCTTTGCATAATTTTTTCTAGTTTCATTCTCTTTCTCACTGACAGTGAGTATCTTTTGTAGAGGAGGAGTTTCTGGCCCAGTTCAATATTCCCGAGCAGGAAGCTTTACGAGGGGATTCCGAGGATACTCAAGGGGAGTTCGATCCTTCTTCCGAAGACAGAGATGTGAAGGAGGGGATTCTGAATTCACTGTTGGGAAAGACTAGCCCACCCACAACAGTCGGTGGCTCTCGGGCCATGTTTACGAACTCAGAAGTGATGACTCCTGTAAAGGACGCGACTCCTCCGAGGGGGCATGTTCCGGTGACTTTGTCTCCGAGGGGTCATACATTCCAGGAGCCCGCTCCTCCCAGTGGATCCGGGGGGCAGTTCTCATCTCGGACGGTGGGGGAAGCTTACCAGGATATTCTCCGGTTTTTCGCCTCCTCCAGTTCAACACCCGCCGAGGGGTACCAATTTTTGTACACCAGTCTTAACTGGTTGGGGCTCATGGTAAGCTTCTCTAAATTAATCCTCTGAAATTACACAATATATCTCTGTTAAATTATTTATTGTTGACTTCTCTGCAGATTGGAAAGACTCGGGAGGCGGTCACTGCCGTTGAAGAGCGCGGTCGGAAAGACATAGAGGAGTTAGAAGTACTCCGAGCGCAATTGACACCTCTCTTAGTCCGGGATAAAGAGAGTCAAACTAGGGAGGACATTCTTCAAACCAGGATTTCCGACTACGAATTTGCTCTTAATGAAGCAGAGAAGACGAGGGCGGATTTGCAAGGTAACTTAAGCGCTGCCGAGTCCGCTTATAAAAAGATGGAGGCGTCCTAGTAGGCAGCAGCAGCTAAGATAGCTCTTCTGGAGAAGGAAAGGAAAGAGTCCGAGGGGGTCTTTACTGCTCGTATTGCGGCTCTCAAGAAGGCGGTGGCGGACGGGAATGAGAGAGAGAGGGTTCTCCAGGAGACATTGGGCCAAGTTACTGATAGGGCTGAGTCAGCTGAAGAAAAGTTGGTAAACTTTCTTTCTCCCGAGGACGTGCAAGCTAAGGTGGATGCAGCCGTTCAATTCGCTCAGCGGGAGATTTCCCGACAGCAATCAGGAGTATCCGAGATGCCTTCTCACGAGCTCTTGACAGGCCATCTTTTATGGGGTTATCTGGAGTGTGCTAGGTTGGCTAAGTCTTTGATAAGGTCGGAGGTTGACTTCTCAAAGTCTTTTGACCTTCGTAAGCTGAAGAGGCCAACTCCCGATGCTTGCCAGTACTTTGTGGGGAGATTCGGGGGTTTGTTATCTTCTCGGGATTCTCCGGCACCGTCTCCGATGCGCTCTGCCACTAGTCCGAGTCCGAGGGCTAGCGGTTCCGGGGGGGTATTTTCTCCAATTTCTCGTCTCGCTCCATTGGGTACTTCTGCCGAAGAGACAACTTCTCCCCTCCCTCCTTCCACGGGGGCTTAGTTTTGCTCTCTTTTTTTTGTTTTTTTTTTTCTTTAAATAAATGTTCTTTGTATCTATTACCCCTTCCGATGGCTCTTCGGCTTAAATAAATAAGTATTTTTGTTCAATTACTTTTTCTATTTTTTGTTTTTATAATTAAAATTCAAATAAATCAGATAATGATAATTCTTATAAGGTTGATGACTAAGTAAGCTTCCAAAGTAAGAGGTGTTGCTTTGCATGGTTAAGTAGGGTACGTGTCATTCTTAATCTAAAAGTTTTTCAACACGTGTCCCTTAGTTAACATAATAAGAGTCTAAACTTCTTCTTTTAACCAAGAGTTAGAGAGTATATATGCATTTAGGCTTTTTACCAATTATGCACTTATCTCTAATCTTATAATCATAATTAATCATTGATTTTCTTCCAAGTTTGTCCATAATTGCAAGTACGAAGATAATACTTACCTGACAAGATGATGCCTCCTTACTATAGAAGAAGTGGTTCAGTTTCGTCTGGTGGTTCTTCTCGGGATACCGCTCGGAGTCCTTCTGGATCATAAAGGGTTCTTCCGAGGGACAATCTATCCGAAAATCAGGCGACACTTGGTGCTAGCTCCTCTCTTGGGGTAGCTCATAGGATTCCATCTACAAATTCACGTAGAGTCAATCACATCAGGGAGATATTCATGAGTAGGGAGCCATATCCTTTGGCGGATGAGTCTTCGGAGTTCGATTTGATTCCTCTTAACGCATCAAGATTGATAGGTAGAGGACGTGTAGGATCCACTATGAGTACAGAATGTGAGAACTCGGTAAGATCTCTTTTCACTGGTTATAACTTAGATTTCGAAGATTATGACATAATAGTGCCTTCCTCGGGCCAAAGGGCTTACGCACCCCCTCGGGTTACATGACCGTTTATACCGAACAGATGCGTTGCGGGTTGCGGATGTTTTTTCACCCCTTTTTTCCAAATACTTTTTCGGTATTGGCAGGTGTGTCCAAGTTAGTTAACACCAAGTTCCTATAGCCATGTGGTGGGGTACGTCCTTCGTAGTGAGCTTTTAAACCTTCCCATGTCCCCTTATCGGGTGGGAACAATATTTACCCTTCGACCTTGCTCAGAGGGGACTCCCTTTTTTAGCTTGACCTATAGGGACAAGGAAAATACCTTCACTCGTGTATCCAGTTCCCACTCTTGTAGAGGGGATTGGAGGCGTAGATTTTTCTTCGTCCGTCCGAGAGGTTAGTCAGCCAGATCATGGGGGGTACCCATCCGATGGGGTCTGGGATATATTGCTCCCAACCTTGAAACACAAGGGCAAGTGAGGGATATATTGCTTCACTCGGGACTTTTTTCTGGTTCTTATGACATATCCGGGTTATTGGATTTCCCCGAGGCCCTGATTTTGGCAGGTTTACAAGAGGGAGTGGAGGGATGTGCCCCTACTTCTCGTCCTCTTCATAGTAACTTTCATTTTCGTAAGTTTTACTAACCTTTCTGTTAACGTGTAAACTTTATGGGCGCCCTCGGACCGTTTTTCTACTGATATCTTTTTGCAGGAGCGGAGATGGGAGCCTTTTCCCTCGGATCTTCTACTGACGTGTTCCTTGGGAGAGCATTGCATGGTAGTCCCGGGATGGCGGAGGTTGGTAACTCCGTTCCTCTCGTGAATGAGGGCATGGTTGAGATTTCCTCGGAGGAGGAGGAACCTGTAGCAGCCCCCCCAGTCAGTTATATAATTCCTCCGGGGCCGTTAGATACGATATCGGCTCTTTCCCCAGCAGACTTTCACGGGAATCCTATAGTGTCACAGCCTATTCCTCGTAGTTCTGCCGTGGTGAACGTGTTAGAGAAGTATCTTCTCTCCCCTGGCACAGAAGTCTTGCAGCCCCGAGAAGATATCCCTGATCGTATTCTTGTACCACCGCCCGATGAGCACCCTTCTCTCGGGAGAACTCTTCCCCCCGGGGATAGTCAGGAGGTTTCTCTTCTTGGATCAGAGGTGGGATTTTGCCGAAACTTTCTCAGCGGTTTATTGAACGTAACAGATTGCGAGCTGATAAAAACCCTTTCGGTACCCGTTCTCTAAGATTTAGCTTGTAAAGACCTGTGTGAGGTAATTATTCATTTTATTTAATACTAACCTGTCATCCGGTCTGATGCCATTCGCTTTGTTTTTCGAGCAGATTTATATGGTGCTAGATGCTCTCGGTTCTTACGGAAGTTCTTCTTCAGATCCAGGCTTAGTATATCGTCGTCGAGACGAGTTAGAGCGAGGTCTCTTGGAGGCTCAAGTGGAGATAACTCATTTGAAGGAAGTTCACGAGTCCACTCAGGAGACTCATATCCATGCGTTACAATCCGAGAAGGATAAGGCGTGGGAATTAGAACGCCAATTAGTGCTTGAAAGGGCCCGTGTACAGAATTTAGGAAGGAGTCTTGAGGAGTTACGCAGTCAAATACGGTCTTCGGAGGAGCAACTAACGCATGCTACCGTGGAAAGAGATGCCTTGAGTCAGCAGTTGCTAGGGATAACTCGTTCTCATGCGGTAGAGGTGGTTATGGCCCGAGTCCAAGCTGTGTTGGAGGTGGTGGGTCCATCTAATCTCCGTGAGTCTCTTCGGGGTGAGATGCGTGACTTAGTGCATATAGGCTATAAATTGTGCCAAGATGCCGTGCAAGCTTCGCCAGAGTTCCCCTCGGGCTTGCTCCTTCCTGAGCTCAACATTCGTCAGGTCTCCGAGGAGTTTCTTCCTTCACCTAATAGAGATTTTGCAGTCGGAACTGTGTTCTTTGATGACCCAGTTTCTCTTTCCGAGGAGCAGCGCCGAAGACTTATCCGAGAGGGGAAACGTCCCATAGGAGGGTCTTAGCTTGTAGATGAATGTTATATAGTTTAGTTCATAATACAGAGGGTTTTGAGTGTTATTAGGTTGTCTCGATGTCTCATATGTAGAGCCATCATTTTGTCAGACAACTCTACTTTCTTTTGTACTATAGCCCCTCGTATATGAACACTCCTTTTATTTATGTATGACTATTACATTAAGCATAATACTTTCTAAGGTTGCTTGCGTTCCACGTGTTGCGAAGTATTGCCTCCTCGGAGTTAGCAAGCCGATAAGTCACCGGCCCCACAATTTCCACTATCTTGTAGGGTCCTTCCCATCGTGGATCTAGTTTACCCACATTCTTAGAGGCCCCTACTCGTTTCATCACTAAATCTCCAACTTGAAAAGTTCGGGGTTTTACCTTGGCATTATAATATCGTGACATCCGAGCCTTGTACTCTTCCATTCGGAGGGCTACTCGGGTTCTTTTTTCTTCGAGAAGGTCAAGGCCAAGGGCTAAATTTGAGCCATTGGCCACTTCCTCGTATTCCTTGACTCGCCAACTTTCTATGGAGACCTCCGAGGGCAAAACAACTTCACACCCGTAGGATAGACTAAAAAGGGTTTCACCCGTAGCAACACTTTGCGTGGTCCGATAGGCCCACAATATCTCAGGTATCTCCTCAACCCACTTAGCTTTATGCCAATCAAGCCGGGCCTTCATGTTCTTCAAGAGGGTTCTGTTGGTTTTTCTACTTGGCCATTTGCTTGAGGGTATCCCACGGAGGCAAAGCGATGTTTTATCTCCCAATGATCGCACCATTTTTGTAATCCTTGGTCAGTAAACTGCAAACCGTTGTCACTTACCAGGCTCCGAGGGACACTAAAGCGACAAATAATACTCCTCCAGAGAAAATTGATGACGGCCCCTGCGGTTACTCTAGCCAGGGGTTCCGCTTCCACCCATTTGGTGAAGTAGTCAACGGCTACTAGTAGAAATTTCTTTTGACCGGCATCGGGAATCAGGGGTCCCAGTATATCGACACCCCACTTGGAGAATGGGCAATGGGTCAGATGGGGTTCCCAAGGAGCTGTGGGTTGATGGGTCCGAGGGGCGTAAGCTTGACAGGGTTTACACCTTTCAGCATGGCTTTTGCTGTCTTTGGTCATCGTAGGCCAGTAGTAGCCCTGTCGAATCAAGCGTCCGACCATGCTTTCACTGCTGGTATGGCTTCCGCATACCCCCTCGTGAGTTTCTACTAAAGCTAGTTGGGCCTCCTCTTCATTAAGGCATCGAGCATGAGGACATAAATAGGTTCTTCAGAAGAGTATCCCGTCTTTGAGGAAGTATCAGAGAGTTTTTCTGAACATCATTCGCTGAATATTCTTGTCCGAGGAGTATCCCTCGGGATTCTGCAAATAAGCCTTGATAAGGGTCACCCAGCTAGATGAGTGATCTGAAATGGTATTCACCTCTTGACCTTCACTCTTTTCAGATTCATTGACATGAAGTAGAGTAATTTTCCGAGTACGTACAACAGCTGTTTGAGTAGCCATTTTGGATAAGGCGTCCGCCTCTTGGTTTTCTTTTCGGGGAATTTGAACTATATCATATTCTTCAAACCATTCGGACCTTTGACGAACAACTCGGAGGTACTCTTGCATTCTTTCTTCTTTTGCTTCATATGATCCTTTAACTTGCTGGACGATTAATTGGGAATCACTATGGAGGAGTACTCTCTTCATTCCCCCTTCCCTTGCTAGTCTCATACCAATAATGAGAGCTTCATACTCGGCTTCATTATTAGAGAGGGGGTAATCTATTCTAACCGCAAAGTGAAGTCTTTCCTCCTCCCCTTCTTGATTTACCAAAACTATTCCACCCCCCATGTGTACTTACCGAGGATCCGTCTACATATACATGCCATCGCAGTTCTTTCTCCTCGGATCCAATGCTCGTAAGTTCTGTTACAAAGTCCGCCAGAACTTGCGCTTTGATTGATGGTCTCGGAGCATAGGAAATATCGTACTCAGTAAGCTCTACGGCCCATTTTATCAGTCTCCCTGATGATTCAGGCTTGTTAAGAACTGCCCTCAGGGGGTGCTTAGTTAGCACGGTAATTGGATGGGATAGAAAGTAGGGACGTAGCTTACGAGCCGTAGTAACCAATGCTAGAACGAGTTTCTCAGTTAGAGTATATCGAGTTTCGACTCCGAGGAGGGTTTTGCTGACGTAATATACCGAGTGATGTTCTCCATCTTGTTCTTTGACTAAGACAGCGCTAATAGCCTCTTCTTCGACTGATAAATACAGAAACAACTCTTCTTGGGGTATAGGTTTTACCAGCAAAGGTGGTTTCAACGTGTACCTTTTCAACTCTTCGAGAGCTTCCTCGCATTGGGGGGTCCACTGAAATTCCTTGACATTTCGAAGTATCTTGAAGAAGGGAAGCCCTTTCTCTGCAGACTTGGAAACAAATCGACTCAACGAGGCCATTCTTCCAGTTAATTTTTGGACATCTTTCACCGTCCTAGGGGTAGGTAACCCCATGATAGCTTCTGCTTTCTCGGGGTTTACTTCTATTCCCTTCTCCGTAACCATAAATCCCAAAAACTTTCCTCCCCGGATACCAAAGGAACATTTCCGAGGGTTAACTTTCATACCAAAATTGTTCATAATGACCAACGCTTTCCGTAGGTCCTCGGGATGTTCTTCGGCAGTGTTACTTTTAACTACAGTATCATCTACGTACACCTCTACTGATTTCCCAATAAGTCCTTCGAACATAAGACTTACTAACCTTTGGTAAGTAGCTCCCGCATTCTTCAGCCCAAATGGCATGACTAGATAACAAAATGTGCTTGCATCTGTGATGAAGCTGGTCTTATCTTGGTCAATAGTCGCCATTGGGATTTGGTTATACCCTTGGTCTCCATCTAAAGTTGATAGTAGCGCGCACCCTGCGGTAGAATCAACCAACTGATCTATGCTCGGTAAGGGATAACAATCTTTTGGGCATGCTTCATTGAGGTTAGTAAAGTCAACACACATTCGCCATCTTCCTCCGTGCTTAGGAACTAACACGACATTAGCTAACCACTCAGGGTAGATAACTTCTCGTATTTGTTTTAAATTGAGAAGGCGTTGTATTTCCGAGCGGATAATCTTGTTGCGCTCGGGTCCCATTTTCCTTTTCTTCTGTTGGACAGGTTTAGCCCCTGGCTTTACGTTAAGAAAGTGTTGGCATACCTTATTGCTGATTCGCCCGGGCGGCCCCCCTTCCCACGCAAAGAGGTGATGGAATTGTTTGAGAAGAGAAATCAGTTGATCTTCTATGATTGGAGCCATATGGGTGCCCATTTTGATTACTTTCTCGGGGCTTCCTTCTACTAATTCCACCATTTTTAACTCTTCCACAGGTTGGACTCGTGTTTCCTCGGTTTTACACTTTTTGTTATTTCCGAGTGGGGGTCCTTCCTCTTCTGAGGGAATGGCATTCATGCAGCATTCTCTGGCTTTTGACTGACTTCCTCGGACTTCTCCGATTCCCGAAGAAGTGGGGAATTTAACTTTAAGATGCAGAGTAGAGGGGATAGCCTCAAAGGCCCGAATAGATGGTCTTCCGCAGATGACATTATACGTTCGTGAGGAGGCTTCCACCACCCAAAACTTAACAGATTCCGTTCTTCGAAGGGCTCCTTTCCCCCATGACATTGGAAGAGTAACAGTTCTGAGGATTTGACAGGCTTCTCCTGAGAATCCTACTAACGGGACCTCAACGGTTTCCAATGTTTCTTGTTTCAACCTCATAGCAAGATAGGTAGGTAAGAAGAGTACATCCACGGAGCTGCCCGTATCTATAAGGATCCGTTGGATTTCATACCCGTAGATGACAGCAGAAATAACCAATGGATCTTCGTGAGGGTATATTACGTCTGTAAGGTCCTCGGGTCCGAAAGTGATACTAGGCAGTTTTGACCCTTGAATGGAGCAGACAGATAATCCTTGCTCTGCTCGTCGGGCTTCTTTCAGATATTTCTTCTTTTTACCTTGAGGTGCCATGGAAATTTCACCCCCTTCTATCATATTGATCGTTCTCCCTGTTGGGGGATTGTTTTTGTAAGAGTTAGGTGGAGGAGGCAAACTCTGATACCCTGTCGTTTTCTCTCGTGAATTTTGCCGACGGTCTTTAATTCTCTCTTGGGATCGGAGGCGTCCAGTTGTCCCTTCTCGTGATTTTCGACTAGGCATCCTTTCTTCCCTTTCTTGTTCTTCCTCCTCTCTTCGTGATCTCTTCCAAACATGTGCTTTAGGCTCCTCGGGGTTATTTTCCTTGAGATAATTCTTCAAATACCCTATTTCTAACAGGCGGAGCACCTCTAAACGAAGGGTAGTACATTCTTCCGTAGTGTGCCCGTAAGTTTTATGATACTTACAGTATTTCCCAGTGTCCTTGTCTCGGTTAGGGAATTTAGTCGGCTTGGGCCAGTGTAACTCGTTGCTACCCCTCATTATATTGAGCACTTCTGGTGGGGTAACGGTCATTGGAGGCAGGTGCACGGGTCGGAGAAACTTCTTAACCACTCCTCCTTCGTCCTTACGCTGAAGAGGTTTTCCTTCCTTATTCTTTTCTTTGGCCTTTGCTTCTTTCTCGACGCGCTCTTGGTGTTCAATATCCTCCTGCTCCATTTGTTTCTTTGTTCCCTCGGCCTCTTCCATCAAAATGTGTACTTCCGCCTTTTGCATTAGCTCATTCATATCCGTGATACGATTTCCCATAAGGTATCTAAAGAAGTCTCCCGTTCGGAGTCCCTGAGTTAATATGTCCGCCATAATGGTCGGGCTAACGTTGGGAACATCGAGTGCTTCATCCGTGAAGCGCTTTATATACTCTCGTAAGGATTCATCCTTTTTCTGTTTAATAGTGAATAGGTGTGTGGCAGATTTAGGGTACCTTCGATTGCAGGCGAATTGTCGTACGGACAAATGGGCTAATCGATCAAAGCCCGTAATAGAACAAGGTGGAAGGTGAGTAAACCAGGCTTGGGCCCGCCCTCCGAGGGTAACAGGAAACACGCGGCATAACACGTGGTCAGGGGCAGAAGAGAGGTCCATTTTGGCCAGATATTGATGGATGTGATCCTGTGGGTCCCTTCCATCAGCTTCTCCAGTATATAACGGGATATTGACAGGTCGCATCCCCGAGGGGATAGAAGCTGAAGCGATTTCGGGAATGAAAGTAGTGGTCTTGAATGTAGGATCCTCTTCAGGGACCATGGTCTTCTTGAGGTCACCTAATTCTTTTCGTAAATCATCCATCATTCCCCATAAGGAATGTTCAACCTCTCCTCGATACTCCGAGGGGCGAGAAATTTCTTCCCGACCCCTCTCTGGAATTCTCTCATGACACACATACCTTCGAGGCGTCTGCCGGGATTCTCCTTGCCAAGGATTCGAATTTTGGTTCCACGCCATCGGAGGTGCATCTCCCTCCGAGGGGAAATCCCCATTCTCGAAGAGCACAGAGGACGTGCGTCCGATAGGTTCATTCCTCCGGGGTGTTCGTGCAGCATCTATAAGTCTTTCGTAAACAAATCGGGGAATATTAATAAAGTCTCTGGTACCTGATTCGTAATTGGACAAAGTTTCTTCTGAGTTGCTGTTCGAGAAAGGAAGGTTGTCACTTTCGAAAAGATCATCCATCCTAGCTGACGTCTGCTGAATTCTCTCAAGGACAGATGTTATGGCGTTCCCACAGACGGCGCCACTTTGTTAACAAGTTTGGAATTATTCCCATTTTAACGGAAGATATTTATTTGGGTCGGAACGCCCTGTCCGTGATTCAGAGGCAACGATAGGTGGAAATAATAAGAACAACTGCAAGAATATTCCCTTCCTTTATTCATTGAACTTTTCCTCCTCTCTTTCTTTTTATGTATCTGAGTGTCAAGTTATAGTAAGTAAGCTGAGTTATCTTAGGTTGTCCTCCTTTCTTTTACTGATCACCTCCCTTTATATAGACTCTAGTAGGGGCAGGTGTCATTGTGCATGTGCTTTGGTAAGGACAGGTGTTGTCGTTACCTTGATACAGGTGTTTAAAATAAGGATAAGGTTTATCTTTTATCGACTAAGTGCTGACTAGATTTAATCTTCATCTCTTCTGATAGCTCCGAGGGCCTTTGATGTGATTGTTTTAATAGAGCTATTATTCCGAGGGATTTTATTTCTCTTTCTTGATTTGGGTCATTTCTTCAACCACCAGGAGTGATCTCTGTGGGTGTAAATGTGATCTTCGAGGACCCAATGTGATCTCCGAGGGCATGGTGTGATCTCCGAGGGCATGGCGTGATCTCCGAGGGCTGTATTTGCTTTATTTGAGGTGAGATTTTTTCATCGGAGTTCTCGGAATATGTTATCTGGGCACTCTGTTATTCACTTCTGATTTTTCTCCGAAAATGGGTCCTTGGGTGATGATCCGAGTGTCGTCTTTTCCGAGGAGTGTTCAGCAAGGAAGTTTTCTTGTAAGGTCATGGGACTCGGGGTCCATTGTGGTCCCTCTTGGCGTCTTGGTGGATATCGGAGTCGTGCGGATCCATCGGGGTTTGCTCTTTTTTCGATGCCGCGTTGATATCTGTTATTTATTCACCGTTTGACTTTCCAAGGGACGCTTATGTTTCTCCTCGTGTGCTCTTGTAAACCTTTTCGGGTCAGTGACCGAAAGGTAGGGCAATCCTCCGAGGGGTTTTCTTTATAGGTACATCTCATCGGAAATACTCGTGACAATAGTATTGTCCATATACTGTTTTTTCCGAGTAAGAGTAATCTTCTTTATTTTATTTTTAGGGTTAACAGAAGGAAAACCTCCTCAGCGCAAGGACGAATGAGGAGTGGTTAAGAAATTTCTCCGACCCGTGCACCTGCCTCCGATGACTGTTACTCCACCAGAAGTGCTCAATATAATGAGGGGTAGCAACGAGTTACACTGGCCCATGCCGACTAAATTCCCTAACCGAGACAAGGACACTGGGAAATATTGTAAGTACCATAAAAATTACGGGCACACTACGGAAGAATGTACTACCCTTCGTTTAGAGGTGCTTCGCCTGTTAGAAATAGGGTATTTGAAGAATTATCTCAAGGAAAATAACCCCGAGGAGCCCAAAGCACATGTTTGGAAGAGATCACGAAGAGAGGAGGAGGAACAAGAAAGGGAAGAAAGGACGCCTAGTCGGAAGTCACGAGAAGGGACAACTGGACGCCTCCGATCCCAAGAGAGAATTAAAGATCGTCGGCAAAGTTCACGAGAGAAAACGGCGGGATATCAGAGTTTGCCTCCTCCACCTAACTCTTATAAAAGCAACCCCCCAACAGGGAGAATCATCAATATGATTGAAGGGGGTGAAATTTCCATGACACCTCAGGGTAAAAAGAAGAAATATTTGAAAGAAGCCCGACGAACAGAACAAGGATTGTCTGTCTGCTCCATTCAAAGATCAAATTTGCCTAGCATCACTTTTGGGCCCGAGGACCTTACAGACGTAATATACCCTCACGAAGATCCATTGGTTATTTCTGCTGTCATTTACGGGTATGAAATCCAACGGATCCTTATAGATACGGGCAACTCCGTAGATGTACTCTTCTTGCCTACCTATCTTGCTATGAGGTTGAAACAAGAAACGTTGGAAACTGTTGAAGTCCCGTTAGTAGGATTCTCAGGGGAAGCCTGCCAAACCCTCGGAACGGTGACTCTTCCAATGTCATGGGGGAAGGGAGCCCTTCGAAGGACGGAACCTATCAAGTTTTGGGTAGTGGAGGCCTCCTCACGAACGTATAATGTCATCTGCGGAAGACCATCCATTCGGGCCTTCGAGGCTATCCCCTCTACTTTGCATCTTAAAGTGAAATTCCCCACTTCTTCGGGAATCAGAGAAGTCCGAGGAAGTCAGTCAAAAGCCAGAGAATGTTGCATGAATGCCATCCCATCGGAAGAACCCTCACTCGGAAAGAGCAAAAAGTGTAAAACCGAGGAAACCTCGAGTCCAACCTGTGGAAGAATTAAAGATGGTGGAATTAGTAGAAGGAAGCCCTGAGAAAGCGATCAAAATGGGTACCCACATGGCTTCGGCCATAGAAGGTCAACTGATTTCTCTCCTCAAACAGTTCCATCACCTCTTTGCATGGGAAGGGGGACCGCCCGGGCGAATCAGTAATAAGGTATGCCAACACCTTCTTAACGTAAAGCCCGGGGCTAAACCTGTCCAACAGAAGAAGAGGAAAATGGGACCCGAGCGCAACAAGATCATCCGCTCGGAAATACAACGCCTTCTTAGTTTGAAACAAATTCGGGAAGTCATTTATCCCGAATGGTTAGCTAATGTCGTGCTAGTACCCAAGCATGGAGGAAGATGGTGAATGTGTGTTGACTTTACCAACCTCAATGAAGCATGCCCAAAGGATTGTTGTCCCTTACCGAGCATAGATCAACTAGTTGATTCTACCGCGGGATGTGCGCTACTATCAACTTTAGATGAAGACCAAGGGTATAACCAGATCCCGATGGCGGCTATTGACCAAGATAAGACCAGCTCCATCACAGACGCAGGCACATTTTGTTATCTAGTCATGCCCTTTGGGCTGAAGAACGCGGGAGCTACCTACCAAAGGTTAGTAAGTCTTATGTTTGCAGGACTTATTGGGAACTCAGTAGAGGTTTACGTAGATGATACTGTAGTTAAAAGTAACACTGCCGAAGAGCATCCCGAGGACCTACGGAAAGCGTTGGTCATTATGAACAATTTTGGTATGAAAGTTAACCCTCGAAAATGTTCCTTTGGTATCCGGGGAGGAAAGTTTTTGGGATTTATGGTTACGGAGAAGGGAATAGAAGTAAACCCCGAGAAAACAGAAGCTATCATGGGGTTACCTACCCCTAGGACGGTGAAAGATGTCCAAAAATTAACTGGAAGAATGTCCTCGTTGAGTCGGTTCGTCTCCAAGTCCGCAGAAAAAGGGCTTCCCTTCTTCAAGATACTTCGAAATGTCAAGGAATTTCAGTGGACCCCCCAATGCGAGGAAGCTCTCGAAGAATTAAAAAGGTATATGTTGAAACCACCTTTGCTGGTAAAACCTATACCTCAAGAAGAGCTATTTCTGTATTTATCGGTCGGAGAAGAGGCTGTTAGCACCGTCTTAGTCAAGGAACAAGACGGAGAACATCATCCGGTATATTACGTCAACAAAACTCTCCTCGGAGCCGAAACTAGATATACCCTAACTGAGAAACTCGTCCTAGCATTGGTTACTACGGCTCGAAAGCTACGTCCCTACTTTCTATCCCACCCAATTACTGTGCTAACTAAGCACCCCCTGAGGGCAATTCTTAATAAGCCTGAATCATCACGGAGATTGATAAAATGGGCCGTAGAGCTTACTGAATACGATATTTTCTATGCTCCGAGACCATCAATTAAAGCGCAAGTTCTGGCGGACTTTGTAACAGAACTTACGAGCATTGGATCCGAGGAGAAAGAACCAATGTGGCACGCATATGTAGATGGATCCTCGGTAAGTACACATGCGGGGGGATGGAATAGTTTTTGTAAATCAAGAAGGAGAGGAAGAAAGACTCCACTTTGCAGTCAGAATAGATTACCCCTTCTCTAATAATGAAGCTGAATATGAAGCACTACTTATTGGTATGAGACTAGCAAAGGAAGGGGGAATGAAGAGAGTACTCCTCCATAGTGATTCCCAATTAATCGTCCAACAAGTTAAAGGATCATATGAAGCAAAAGAAGAAAGAATGCAAGAGTACCTCCGAGTTGTTCGTCAAAGGTCCGAATGGTTTGAAGAATATGATATAGTTCAAATTCCCCGAAAAGAAAACCAAGAGGCGGACGCTTTATCCAAAATGGCTACTCAAACAGCCGCTGTACATACTCGGAAGATTACTCTACTTCATGTCAATGAATCTGAAAAGAGCGAAGGCCAAGAGGTGAATACCATTTCAGATCCCTCATCTAGCTGGGTGACTCCTATCAAGGCCTATTTGCAGAATCCTGAGGGATACTCTTCGGACAAGAATATTCAGCGAATGATGTTCAGAAAAACTCTCCGATACTTCCTCAAAGACGGGATACTCTTCCGAAGAACCTATTCATGTCCTCATGCTGGATGCCTTAATGAGGAGGAGGCCCAACTAGCTTTAGCAGAAACTCATGAGGGGGTATGCGGAAGCCATACCAGCAGCGAAAGCATGGTCGGACGCTTGATTCGACAAGGCTACTACTGGCCCACGATGGCCAAAGATAGCAAAAGCCATGCCAAAAGGTGTAAATCCTACCAAGCTTACGCCCCTCGGACCCATCAACCCGCAGCTCCTTGGGAACCCCATCTGACCCATTGCCCATTCTCCAAGTGGGGTATTGATATACTTGGACCCCTTATTCCTGATGCCGGTCAAAAGAAATTTCTACTAGTAGCCGTTGACTACTTCACCAAATGGGTGGAGGCGGAACCCCTGGCTAGAGTAACCGCAAGGGCTGTTATCAATTTTCTTTGGAGAAGTATTATTTGTCGCATTGGAATCCCTCGGAGTTTGGTAAGTGACAACGGTCTGCAGTTTACGGATCAAGGGTTACAAAAATGGTGCGATCATTGGGAAATAAAACACCGCTTTGCTTCAGTGGGATACCCTCAAGCAAATGGCCAAGTAGAAAGAACCAACAGAACCCTCTTGAAAAACATGAAGTCCCGGCTTGATTGGCACAAAGCTAAGTGGGTTGAAGAAATACCCGGGATATTGTGGGCCTATCGGACCACGCAAAGCGTCGCTACGGGTGAAACCCCTTTCAGTCTATCCTACGGATGTGAAGCCGTCTTGCCCTCGGAGGTCTCAATAGAGAGTTGGCGAATTAAGGAATATGAAGAGGTAACCAACAGCGCGAATCTAGCCCTCGCCCTTGATTTGGTTGAAGAAAAGAGAACCCGAGTAGCCCTCCGAATGGAAGAGTACAAGGCTCGGATGTCACGATATTATAATACCAAGGTAAAGCCCCGAACCTTTCAAGTTGGAGATTTGGTGATGAAACGAGTAGGGGCTTCCAAAAATGTGGGCAAATTAGATCCACGATGGGAAGGACCCTATAAGATAGTGGAAATTGTAGGGCCGTCAACTTATCGTCTCGCCAACTCCGAGGAGGCAATACTTCGCAACACGTGGAACTCAAGCAACC
Source organism: Linaria vulgaris (assembly GCA_948329865.1). NCBI lineage: Eukaryota > Viridiplantae > Streptophyta > Magnoliopsida > Lamiales > Plantaginaceae > Linaria > Linaria vulgaris. The sequence continues at coordinate 86,425,683 of OX415253.1, forward strand.
TTAGAAAGTACTATGCTTAATGTAATAATCATACATGAATAAAAAGAGTGTTCATATACGAGGGGCTATAGTACAAAAGAAAGTAGAGTTGTCCGACAAAATGATAACTCTATATATGAGACATCGAGACAACCCGACAATACCAAAAACCCTCTGTATTATGAACTAAAATATTCATCTATAAGCTAAGTCCCTCCCATGGGACGTTTTCCCTCTCAGATAAGACGTCGGCGCTGCTCCTCGGAAAGAGAGATTGGGTCATCAAGGAACACAGTTCCGACTGCAGAATCTCTAATGGGTGAAGAAGGAAACTCTTCGGAGATCTGACGAATGTTGAGCTCAGGAAGAAGCAAGCCCGAGGGAAACTCCGGCAAAGCTTGTACGGCATCTTGGCACAATCTATAGCCTATATGCACTAAATCGCGCATCTCACCCCGAAGAGACTCACGAGGATTGGATGGACCCACCACTTCCAACACGGCCTGGACTCGGGCCATAACCACCTCTACTGCATGGGAACGAGTTATCCCTAGTAGCTGCTGACTCAAGGCATCTCTTTCCCTCGTAGCCTGCGTTAGTTGCTCCTCCGAAGACCGTATTTGGCCATATAACTCCTCAAGTCTCCTTCCTAAATTCAGTACCCGGGCTCTTTCAAGCACTAATTGGCGTTCCAACTCCCACGCCTTATCCTTCTCGGATTGTAACGTATGGATATGTGTCTTCTGAGCGGACTCGTGAACTTCCTTCAAATGAGTTATCTCCACTTGAGCCTCCAAGAGACCTCGCTCTAACTCGTCCCGACGACGATATACTAAGCCTGGATCTGAAGAAGAACTTTCGTAAGACCCGAGAGCATCTAGTACCATATAAATATGCTCAGAAAACAAAGCGAGTGACATCAGACCGGAAGACAGGTTAGTATTAAATAAAATGAATAAATACCTCACACAGGTCTTTACAGGCTAAATCTTGAAGAACGGGTACCGAAAGGGTTTTTATCAGCTCACAACCTGTTACGTTCAATAAACCGCTGAGAAAGTTTCGGCAAAATCCCACCTCTGATCCAAGAGGAGAAACATCCTGATTATCCCCGGGGGGAAGAGATCCCCCGAGGGAAGGGTGCTCATCGGGCGGTGGTACAGGAATACGATCAGGGACATCTTCCCGGGGCTGCAAGCCCTCTGTGCCAGGGGAGAGAAGATACTCCTCTAACACATTCACCACGGCAGAACTACGAGGAATATGCTGTGACACTATGGGATTCCTGTGAAAGTCCGCTTGGGAGAGAGCTGCTATCGGATCTGACGGCCCCAGAGGAATTATATAACTGACTGGGGGGGCTGCTACAGGTTCCTCCTCTTCCGAGGAAATTTCAACCATTGCCTCACTCACTAGAGGAACGGAATTACCAACCTCCGGCATCCCGGGACTACCATGCAATGCTCTCCCAAGGAAAACGTCAGTAGAAGATCCGAGGAAAAATGCTCCCATCTCCGCTCCTGCAAAAGATATCAGTAGAAAACCGGTCTGAGGGCACCCATAAAATTTGCAAGTTAAAGAAGGGTTAGTAAAACTTACGAAAATGAAAGTTACTGTGAAGAGGACGAGAAGTAGGGGTACATCCCTCCACCCCCTCTTGTAAACCTGCCAAAATCAGGGCCTCGGGGAAATCCAGTAGCCCGGATATGTCATAAGAACCAGAAAAAAGTCCCGAGTGAAGCAATACCTCCCTCACTTGCCCTTGTGTTTCAGTGTTGGGAGCAATATATCCCAGACCCCATCGGATGGGTACCCCCCACGATTTGGCTGACTGACCTCTCGGACGGACGAAGAAAAATCTCCGCCTCCAATCCCCTCTACAAGAGTGGGAACTGGATACACGAGTGAAGGTATTTTCCTTGTCCCTATAGGTCAAGCTAAAAAAGGGAGTCTCCTCTGAGCAAGGTCGAAGGGTAAATATTGTTCCCACCCGATAAGGGGACATTGGAAGGTTTAAAAGCTCACTACGAAGGACGTACCCCACCAAATGACTATAGGAACTTGGTGTTAACTGACTCGGACACACCTGCCAATACCGAAAAAGTATTTGGAAAAGGGGTGGAAAAACATCTGCAACCCACAACGCATTTGTTCGGTATAAACGGTCATGTAACCCGAGGGGGGTGCGTAAGCCTTTTGGCCCGAGGAAGGCACTATTATGTCATAATCTTCGAAATCCAGGTTATAACCAGTGAAAAGAGATCTTACCGAGTTCTCACATTCTGTACTCATAGTGGATCCTACACGTCCTCTACCTATCAATTTGGACGGGTTAAGAGGAATCAAATCGAACTCCGAAGACTCATCCGCCAAAGGGTATGGCTCCCTACCCATGAATATCTCCCTGATATGATTGATCCTACGTGAATTTGTAGATGGAAGCCTACGAGCTACCCCAAGAGAGGAACTAGCGCCAAGTGTCGCCTGATTTTCGGAGATATTGTCCCTCGGAGAGAAACTTTCACGAGAAATGGGAGGAACCCTTGATGATCCGGACGGACTCCGAGGGGTATCCCGAGAAGAACCACAAGAAGAAACTGGACCACTTCTTCTATAGTAAGGAGGCATCATCTTGTCATGTAAGTATTATCCTCGTACTTGCAATTATGGACAAACTTGAAAGAAAATCAAAGACTAGTTATGATTACAAGATTAGAGATAAGTGCGTAATTGGTAAAGGGCCTAATTGCATATATACTCTTTAATTCTTGGTTAAAAGAAGATGTTTAGACTCTTATTATGTTAACTAAGGGACACGTGTTGAAAAACTTTTTGATTAAAAATGACACGTACCCTATTTAACCATGCAAAGCAACACCTCCTACTTAAGAAGTTTACTTAGTCATCAAACTTATAAGAATTATCATTATCTGATTTAATTGAATTTTAACAATAAAAATAAAAAATAGAAAAGGGAATTGAACAAAAATATTTATTTATTTAAGCCGAAGAGCCATCGGAAGGGGTAATAGATACAAAGAACTTTATTTAAAAAAAAAAAAAAGAAAGCAAGACTAAGCCCCCGTTGAAGGAGGGAGGGGAGAAGTTGTCTCCTCGGCGGAAATACCCAATGGAGCAAGACGAGAAATTGGAGAAAATACCCCCCGGAACCACTAGCCCTCGGACTCGGACTAGTAGCAGAGCGCATCGGGGACGGTGCCGGAGAATCCCGAGAAGATAATAAACCTCCAAATCTCCCCACAAAGTACTGGCAATCATCGGGAGTGGGCCTCTTCAACTTACGAAGGTCAAAAGACTTTGAAAAGTCAACCTCCGACCTTATCAAAGACTTAGCCAATCTAGCACACTCCAAATAACCCCATAAAAGGTGGCCTGTCAAGAGCTCGTGAGAAGGCGTCTCGGAAGCCTCAGAGTACTGCCTTGATGTTTCTTGCTGGGCGAATCGAACTGCAGCGTCAATCTTAGCCTGCACCTCCTCGGGAGAAAGAAAGTTTAAAAGCTTCCTCTCGGCCGACTCGGCCCTATCTGTGACTTAGCCTAGTGCCTCCTGGAGACCCCTTTCCCGCTCACCGCCTTCTGCCACTGTCTTCTCGAGAGCAGCGATACGAGCAGTAAGGACCCCCTCGGACTCTTTTCTTTCCTTCTCCAGAAGGGCTATCTTAGCCGCAGCGACCTTCTCGGAGGCCTCCATCTTCTTGTAGGCGGACTCGGCAGCGCTTAAGTTACATTGCAAGCCCTCCCTCGCCTTCTCTGATTCTTTAAGGAGGAACTCGTAGTCAGAAATCTTGGTGTGGAGAATGTCCTCCCTAGTCTGACTCTCTTTATCCCGGGCCAAGAGAGGTGCTAGTTGCGCTCGGAGTACTTCCACCTCATCTATATCTTTTCGACCACGTTCTTCAACGGCGGTGACGGCCTCCCGAGTCTTTCCAATCTGCGGAGAAGTCAACAAGAATAAAATTAACAGAGATATATTATATAACTTCAGAGAACTAATCTAGAAAAACTTACCATGAGCCCCAACCAGTTAAGACTGGTGTACAAAAATTGATACCCCTCGGCGGGTGTTGAACTGGAGGAGGCAAAAAATTGGAGGATATCTTGGTAAGCTTCCCCCACTGACCGAGATGAGAATTGCCCCCCGGATCCACTGGGAGGAGCGGGCTCCTGGAATGTATGACCCCTCGGAGACAAAGTCACCGGAACCTGCACCCTCGGAGGAGTCGCGTCCTTTACTGGAGTCATCACTTCTGAATTCGTAAACACGGCCCGAGAACCACCAACTGTTGTGGGTGGACCAGTCTCTCCCAACAGTGAATTCAGAATCCCCTCCTTCACATCTCTGTCTTCGGAAGATGGATCGAACTCCCCTTGAGTATCCTCGGAATCCCCTCGTAAAGCTTCCTGCTCGGGAATGTTGAACTGGGCCAGAAAATCCTCCTCTACAAAAGGTACTCACTGTCAGTAAGAAAGAGAATGAAACTAGAAAAAATTATGGAAAAAGGACGAATAATGGACACTCACCGTATAATGAAGGCTCTTCTACCATCGGAGTTTTTCCTTTATCCATAGCACTACATCAAAAGAAAAAGCATCAACACATGAACAAGTGTTACAAGTAAGATATGAAAATCTCATTAAAACCTCATAAGAACTTACCACGAGGAGCAGATTCGGAAACTGTCGGAGGCTGAGGAGAAGGACCCTCAAAAGACAAGTCTATTACTTCAGTAACCTTCTGAGCAGATTCTTCCTCGGTAACACTCGGAAAGATCCCCTCCTCGGAAACTCTCGGAGAAGTTCCTATATTAGATTCAGAAGCAGGTAAATTCCCCGACTCGGATTTGGAAACGGGCACCAAAGCCAAATCCCAAGAAGCAGAAGCTACTTGGCGCAAGGAAACAGCGCTCCTGATGACCCCCGTCATATCCATGCATAGAAGAGAATGGTCCTCGTGAACTCCACCCTTCTCTGAACCCATATGCCTACTCTCGGGAGCATTAACCTCATCCTCCTCGTGATCACCCTCCTCTGGTACCTCGGAGACACCACTAGGAGTAGGCTCCCTCATACTCGACTGCAGATAGTAGTTCGCCATGACCTCCCCTGCATCAACCCCACCAATAACGTGTATAAGCATAATTTACTGCTGTACTCGGAGAAAGAATAAAAGAATTAAAGAATAAATAGAGGGACTTACGAAAGAGACTCCTCGCATCGGGAGACAAAGACAAAGGCCTCTCCACGACGTCGTCGGTAAAAATTACGTGGTGAAGACCGGAGGTCTCGTATAACATTGTGAAGTCCTCTGATTCCATCAATTTGTGTTGAGAAATTATAGGAGATAAAACCACCTCCTGGTCCAAAGCACGCACGGGAGTCGTACCCTCTCGCCAGTCGAAGGGCACATCCCATTCACCTTTAACAGGTCCCACGAAGAAGTATCTATTCTTCCAGACGCTATGTGAAGTAATTGCCGCACCCAAGATTCTCTTCGTGGAATCCCCCGTGTTGTCCCGGTGACGAACATTATAAAAAGGATACCCCCCGGGTGACACCGCCACGTCAAAGATCGAAAGAAAATGGTCCACCGTGCACTCTAGTCCATTCACTTGACACCAAAAGACATAAATGCAAATAGCGGCAAACCCGTTCGACACCATTTGACTCGGGCAGATATTACAAGTCTTGAAAAGTTCACAGAAAAAAGGTGACATGAATGAACGCCACCCGTACTTCACCTGGGCAAAAAACACTGTCAACATACCCGGAGGAGGATAACATGCCCTCTCATCCTTCGTCGGGATTCGGAATACCATATTCTTCTGAAGGACCCCGGTTGAGGTAAACAGATCCGCCACCTGCTTACGAGTAGCAATATTCGGCATCTTTTCCACCTTAGCGAAGGTCCGAAGAGGCGGCTCCTTCGATTTGGGAACCCTAGCTTTTTTTGAGGAGGTGGCGCCGCCCTCGGCAGCAGCATCAATTTTTCCCTTACGTTTACGAGTAACAACTCCCACCGGAATACTCCTCACATTTACAGAAGTATTAATCGGAGCAGTAATTTCCGAGGAAGAAGCAGCAGCAACGGAATCGGTGTTAGCGGAAGAAGCCATAGATACAGAGGAGTACTTTCGAAAAAAGGAAAAAAAAAAGAACGAACGAATCTGCTGGAAGTTTGAATTGAAAAAAAAACGAAGAGCATAACTTAGAGAAAGAAGATTTTTTGCTTTAAGAGGGAGTAATCGTAAATTGAAAGAATGAGGAAGATAGAACAACAATGCCCATATTTATAGCCGCGAGATTACAATGGTCGAATGCTTTCAAGACGTGGCAATCATTTACACCTCCACGTATCCGCTGCTTAGTTGCGCCACGCCGTCAAAATTCTGACCGTTGCCAACGGTCAGATGCTTCAAATCTCGAAGTTGGTCAAACGGCAGTCCGCAAGCTGCGCCCCCGAGATCCTCGCGTGCTTAATAATAATACCCTAAGGGTATTCAGGTAAAATCCTTGCAAAACTTTGAATTTATATATTTATCTCTCGGACAAATATCAAAAAATAAATATAGGGACACTAAAACGAAAAATAACCCCTCGCCTCACTGAGGACGATGGTTTAAAATTCCGCTTGTCTCTACGAGGACAATCGAAATTTGGGGGGACTAGTGTTAACCCTGAAAATAAAATAAAGAATATTACTCCTACTCGGAAAAAACAATACATGGACAATACTATTGTCACGAGTACTTCCGATGGGATGTACCTATAAAGAAAACCCATCGGAGGATTGCCTTACCTTTCGGTCACGGACCCAAAAAGGTTTAAAAGAGCACACGAGGAGGAACATAAGCGTCCCTTGGAAAGTCAAACGGTAAATGAAAAACAGATATCAACACGGCATCGGAAAAAGAGCAAACCCCGATGGACCCGTGCGACTCCGATATCCACCAATGCGCCAAGAGGGACCACAATGGACCCCGAGTCCCATGAACTTACAAGAAAACTTCCTTGCTGAACACTCCTCGGAAAAGAATACACTCGGACTATTATCCGAGGACCCACTTTCGGAGAAAATCAAGAAGTGAATGAGAGAACACCCAGTAAATATATTCCGAGAACCCCGATGAAAAAATCTCACTTCAAACAAGCAAATACAGCCCTCGGAGATCACACAATGTCCTCGGAGACCAAACCAAGCCCTCAGAGATCACACCATGCCCTCAGAGATCACATTTACACCCTCAGAATCACTCCTGATTATTGAAGAATAAACCCAAATTAAGAAAGAGAAATAAAACCCCTCGGAAGAGCTGCTCTACCTAAACAAACACGCATCAGAGGTCCTCGAAGCCATCAGAAGACACCAAGATTAAATCTAGTCAGCGCTTAGTAGATAAAAGATAAACCTTATCCTTATTTTAACACTTGTATCAAGGTAACGACAACACATGTCCTTACCAAAACACATGCACAATGGCACCTGCCCCTACCAAAGTCTATATAAAGGGAGGTGGTCAGTAGAAGTAAAAGAGGGAGATAACTTAACTTAGTTTACTAAATATACTGGGTACTCATATACACAGTAAAGAGAGGAGGAAAAGTTCAGTGAATAAAGGAAGGGAATATTCTTGCAATTATTCTTATCTTACCATTTCCACCTGTCGTTGCCTCTGAATCACGGACAGGGCGTTCTAACCCAAATAAATATCTTCCGTTAAATAGGGGATAATTCCAAACCCATTAACAATATCCATTGAGGGAATCAAGCCGAACATAGTACATTTATCTATTATGATGACCGAGCACTAATCGGGCTATGTGATTCACTTGTTTCTACATTGCGCGGCTTCAAGATTTTGACTATATCTCCATGTAGGAAGGTCCAAACCTCAATCCACTTCTTGATATAGAAAGTAGACTCCCTTAGCTCTCCAAGCATACAAGTTACATGTCAGGGATACATGTTAAATATCCTATATATTGAATATCATGTCAGGTATCGTGCATGTCGGGTATTTCAGCAAGACCTCACTATATCGACCATATCTCAATGTACGTATATTAAAACCTTGATCAGCTTCTTCCTATAGAACCCTATCTCGAATATATTTCATTTGATATAAGGTACATATCGAATGGACATGTAGAACATTCTCAATGTCGAATACAATATTAGGTCTGTTGCAAGTCGAAAATGGAATTCGACATCACATGTTGGGGTTTGTATATCGAATATATTCGACATAGGAGCTGGAGGGGGGGGGGGGGGGTTCCTAGGCTTTCTCTCTCTACTTTAGGGCCAAATGGAGGGGTATTTATAGGCAAAATGTCGGGCTATATAGAATTTAGCCCAAATTCGACATCATATTCGATATGATGTCCAAATTTGCGCAGTTCCACCGTTTCGAGTATAACTTCTACTCCAGATCTCGAAATTGCAATCCGCTTGATGCATTACGACTTAGACATATGTGGCTTTCCAATTATATATCATAGGGTGACTAGTTTGTTATACACAAATATTGGCGATCTTTACAGTTGTGACATCCCCGTCCCCGTGACATACATAACACGTATTGTTACTATATTATATAGTTTCACCAACCATCACCCATGTATATATATGCTCTCTCATGAACATTGAGAATCAATGGAACTCAAGAAAAAAAATCTCAACTTCCCACCCTACTGTTAAAAGAGCCTCAACCTTCCACTCTACTGTTAAAACGAGCACGCTCCGTCATGGTCGCACTGATCGGTACTAATAAGCCTTCGATAATAACATTAGACAGGTAAGGACTAGCAATAGCCATTTATTATATTTAACAAATATAATGAATGACAGGGACACATTATATATAGCGAGTGACATGTCAAAGCGTCAACCCAAACACGGCCTATTAAACGATTGGAAGATTGGATAGCAAATTTGCTACTTTTGATAATTTGCTTTGATTTCCCGCAAAAGATTTTCGAGTTTCTCGCTGTATTTTAATTGTGTCACTCTAACGTCCTTTTCAACTGGAAAAACCGTACATTTCTTTACTCTTTGTTCGATGTTTTGAAGCTCAAATCTTGTGCAGCTGTAATCCACCTTGGCCCCAAAACATTTATGTATTATACAATATATTCAATTTAAACTAGCATATGGGCACGCTTTCTTTTTTCAATTTCATGCTAGGTTAGTTAAATAGGTTTTTTTACTTTTTTTAATCTAATAAAAAAAATTGACTAAATAAAAGCATGCGCCATAAATATGGAGTAAAAAAATAAAAGAAAAGCATATTACGGAAAAAGTAAATTATTAATTACAATTAGTAGTGTAGTTAATTAGTTTAACTTAATTTGTAAGGCTACTTTGAAAATTTAATAATATATTTTTACAATGTAGCTAAAACTCAAATGTTAAAGTTGGAAATCAAAAAATTGGTGTCACAATGAGTTTTTTTATATAATAGTATATGGATTATATGGGACTATAGGTTTATTTATCAAAAAATGGACTATAGTTTCTTTTTTTTCAAAAGAAAAAAACACTGTATGCTAAAGTGCAATTTATTTTATTTTGATAGCGTGAACACTTTTTTGTCACATATGTTAACTTTCTTTTGCGGCACTTAACGGTCGAGTGGTCTCAATAATATTTTTCTGATTGAATCAATTATGCATACGTAATTATCAACCATCTAGTCATTAAAATAGAATTTATTCTAATCAATAATTTACTCACGAGCTTACGATTTACTCAGCAAACTGATCAAGTAGCATTTTGATCACCGTTGGGTACACCAATTACTAAATAATTACTATTGGACTACCGTCACGTTATGTTGAACTAAGTAAGGCTGCCATGAATTTTGTGAAAAGAACAATTCAAAGTACAACTTTGGATCAGACGAGAGGAACTTTAGCAGAGTTCTTACGTTGAATGCGATACCTTTTCCCCCTAATTAAATATAGATACAGCTAGTACTACTGCATTCCCGGAAAGGTTGTGCAGAATTGTATAAAATCATTTATCTAATCAAATTTCAGTTTTTTTTTTTTTTTAAATTGTTATGGTTATTGTTGAATTTTTTTTCTTCTAATACATGCCTCCGGACAAGAATTGTTTTATATCTTTTTTCTTTTTGATAATTAGAATTGTTTAAACTATAAAGCTCACATAGATACTCTTATGATCTAAAGTATATATCAAGTAAGTCCGGATGGATATGTAGGACCACAATGTTACTCTTGCCCATTGCAACAAAATATAGAACCAAGATTCTTATATCGATCAGCGTGGAAATATATATATATGTTTAATTAGTAAGTTCGTGAAAAGGAACAGTTTAGATCTCAATATACGACATATGATCTTTAATTAAAAGTATCACATTATAATAACTGTATATAGGAGAATGATATTTCACCAATATGCCTTCAATACAAATAAACTAGGGACAATATGTTAGAAAATATTGCAACAGAAACAGAAAATTATATAAGTGTTTGCATTGAGATGTGAAAAATCACTTTTGTAAAGGCAATTTTGCGCACTATATTTTTTAAGAAAGAAATCAGCCTACATGATCAACAAGGGTTAAGAATTAGATTTTGAGACAAGTGCAGAAAAATTGGATGATAAATTCGTCCATCAACCACTTTTTTTTTTATAAACTAGAAGACAACCTTTCTAACGGATGCAACTTTTCGAAAATGATGGGAAGTATTCAGACGAATGCAACACTACATAAAGTTGCAATTTTTAGTTTAAATTAAAATACGTTTTCAAATTTAAATAATATAAATAATTAATTCAAAATCCAAAAAACTATTAATATGAGTTAATTAACTAACAACTATATTAATCTCCAAAGTGCCCAAGTGTCAATCTTGACTTTTAAATAAGAGCTAAAAGCAAAGTCTAAAACCCTATCCAAAAGTCCAAAACAACACTTTATTTTACACACAAAATATCTAACACAATATGTACAATTGTATTTAGTACAACCTCGATGCAAGATGATTCATGTTTTGTATCAAAGGTTATGCAGGGTTAAATAAGAAAACTAATGTATAGGAACACACCTTAAAAATCAACGCATCTAACGAACAAAACAAGTTTCCTAATAATACTTCTTTTCATACATCCAAAATTGTTGGAACAAAAATCGATTTGGCAACATGTTCGCCAAAAAGAAAGAACTGCGCGCGTGGCTTGGGGGCTTACAGAATGCACTATGCGTGAATCCGAATTTTTTTTTGAAGAATTTGGAGGAGGAACTTCTCACGAAATATAATGAAATTCCAAATAAAGAGGAGTTGTTTTGGTTCCAAAAGTCGCGCGTCAAGTGGATTAGTGATAGCGAGAGGAACACCAAGTTTTTCCATAAATCCACAATGACAAGGAGGAGTCGTAACCGAATTCGACAACTGAAAATCGAAGGCGAATGTGTTAAGGAGGACAAAACGCTGCAAGCTCTACACGAACCTACTTTATGGGTTTATTTTTGGCGAATGAGGAGAGTTCGAGAAACCGAAGAGGTGCACTTCCTATTTCGCGTTACCAGGCGCGGATCAGCACAGATGATCGGACGGAGTTGGTGAGAACTTTAAGAGAGGATGAGTTGAAGGCTACGATCCATGACATGCGCGCCCTCAAGGCCCCCGGTCCGGATGGGTTGCATGCGGAATTTTATCAAAAAAGTTGGAGTTGGATTGGTGAGTTCGTGTTTCAATTTGCCGCGGAGGTTTTTAGGAGCTGACGGTTCGACACAAGGATTTGCGAGGTGTACTTATGTCTTATTCCTAAGACTAAAAATCCGAAAAACATCAATCAATATAGGCCAATATCCCTTTGCAATGTTCTACATAAAATCATCATGAAGAACATCACAACGAGATTGCGTGGCCTAATACCGAGAATTATAGCACCTACTTAATCATGCTTCATTAAAGGGCGGAGTACACAAGATACCATCTTTTTACTTCAAGAGATACTCCTTTCGTTGAGGTCGAAAAAGAAGAACAAAGTCGGGGCGATGGTAATGAAGCTCGATTTGGAGAAGGGGTATGATAAGGTCAACTGAGACTTTCTTGAGGAGACTTTGCGAGTGTTTGCTTTTCCGGATGCTTTGGTGGAAGTTATCATGGTGTGTGTGCGAAACGCATCAACCCGGATATTGTGGAACGGTACGTCGCTCGATTCTTTCAAACATACATGCGGTTTGCGGTAAGGGGACCCCTTGTCGCCATATCTTTTTGTGCTATATGTGGAACGGATCTCCTACCTAATTAATGAGGCGATTGATCGCGAAAGATGGCAACCTATTGTGCCATGTAGGGGCAGACCAAATATTTCCCACCTTTTTTTTGCCGACGATCTCGTGCTAATGGGAAAAGCAACCATGCGCATGGCTAGAGAGATTAAGCGGGTTTTGGAGCGGTTTTGTGGGTCGTCGGGACTTAAATTGAGTTCGCAAAAATCCAAGATTTTCTTCTCCAAACCGAGGGTGCAAGCTTGAAGCGTACTATTAGTGATTACTTGGGATTCAACCAAACGCCCAATTTGGGGAAGTACCTTGGAGTGAAGCTCATGCATCGTCGGATGGATAGGGGATTTTCCACCAAACATTGAATAGGATTTTACTTTGGTTCACGTCATGGAAAAGCAAGTTGCTTTCAATTGCGTGGTGTGAGACTTTGATCAACTCAGTTTCTGTGGCCATGCCTATTTATGTGATGCAATCGGCGTGGCTTCCAAGCCTGATAGGTTGAACCAAGAATTTCTTTGGACCACCGATCTTGAAAAAAAGAAACTTCATCTTGTTGCATGGCGCGACGTCGCTAAACCAAATGAGGGCGACTTGGGAATTAAGAAATCGAGGACAAGCAATGAGTCACTCGCTAAGTTGGCTTGGAAGATCCTTAGTGGATAGGAAAGCGTGTGGAGTAATTTTATAAAAGTTAAATACTTACGGGGAAAGGATTTTCTTCACTCGAATCCAAAAGATTTGGATAGTAGCACGTGGAAAGGGATCAACAAATGTGTACGGCTCATGCAACCCTTTTTAAGATGGCGCATTGGGTGGAGAACTCGAATCTCCTTTTGGTTTGATAATTGGCGTGGAACGGGATGTTTATATGAGGAAGATGTCAATATTATATGTGTATGGCTACGCGACGTTATTGATGATGCGGGGGAGTGGCGACTTGATGAACTCGGCTCGCATATTTCGAATGCACTGCATGACGACATTAGGGGAAGGCACATTGTGCTTAAGGACGAGGAGGATCGACTTTTATGGAACGAAAATTCTAATGGTACGTTTACGTGTCAATCCGATTATAGAGCTTTTGATAAATATTATTCTCATGATCCGCGGCTGCATGGAGAGTTTGCTTGGATTTGGAAAATCGACATTAGCAATAAATTGCAACATTTCTTATGGCTCATTGCTCGAAAAAGGCTTGCAACAAATCATCTTAGGAAAATCCGAAAACTCTCCGAGACTGTGGGGTGTAACCTGTGCAACCATAGTGATGAAACGAAGATTCACTCCTAAGACATTGTCCTGCGGCGAAGAAAATTTGGGAGAAAATTATTGAGCCGAGCGATAGAGTTAGATTTGATAGCTGGGACGATGAGGTGTGGTTGCGCTCGAATTTGGAGGATATGATGATGCGCAACAGTGTTTGGTCGAGCATACCGTGGTCGTGGGTTTTTGTGGCTGCTATATGAACTATTTGGAAGCATCGTAATGCTCGAGTGTTCCACGGAAAAGAGAACAATATCGTGGGTCACATATTTCAAATTAAAAGCGTTAGCCAGGATCTATTTGACGGACAGAGAAGGAGTGGCAAGAAGAAGGACGCTACGTGGAAAAATCCGAGATCAGGATGGTACAAACTTAACGTGGATGGTGGTCTTAGCATGGCACGAAACACGAGGAAGGCAGCGGGAGTCCTTAGGGACGACGGAGGAACATGGATTTGGGGGTTCGCCAAGCACCTTGTTGCACCGACAGTTGATGAGATAGAGTTAGAGGTGTTGAAAAATGGCATAGAAATCGTATTCTCTTGTGGTGTACAAGCTCATAAACGAGGATTTGGCTCCAAACCCGGAGTTAGTGGAACTAGTGCAAGAGTGCAAGTCCTTGATCCATAAGCCGTGAAATTGAAAATTTAAATGGGTCCTGAAGACAGCAGACCAAGTCGTGGATAAGCTTACAAGATTGGATGGGCATAGGGGTGGGTAAGTAAACCCGAAATTCGGGTACCCTACCCTAACCGGTCGGGTTTTACCCGAATTTCGGGTATTAATACCCGAACCGTATCCGAATATTCGGGTACCCTAACCGATTAGGGTATTTCGGGTACGGGTTCGGGTAGGGATTTTGAAAAAATTAGGTTACCCGAATACCCGATTATACATAAAACTTTTTTTTTTTTTTTTTTTTTTTTACCCTCAACAGACTTCGGGTACCCCAAAGTTTAGGGTACCCTACCCGAATTTTGGGGTACCCTACCCGAATTTTTGGGGTACCCTACCCGTTTTTTCGCCATTTGTTTCCTTTTTTGTTGACGTTCGGGTACCCTAAACCCGAATGTTAGGGTACCCGAATTTTAGGGTATCCGATCCGATCGGATAACCCATTTGGGGATAGGGTATCGGGTAGGGGTTTTCCCCTACCCGTATATTAGGGTACCCTACCCGAAAAACCGGGTACCCTACCCGAAGCTACCCGAACCCACCCCTAGATGGGCATGATGAAGGGCGAGATTTATTTTGGGATATTCCTCCCCCTAGTGTTAAGGTTTTTTACCTAAAGACTTAGCCTAAGGGCTTTTGATTTACTTTTTTGCTATAAAAAAATTGTTAATCACAACTTAAAAACATATGGCAATATTACAAGGACATACCATTTCCTATTACATAGGTTTGATATCGGATAAAATACATTGTGCGTTCTTAGATTGTACATATTTGACACATTATATTGCATCTTCAGACTACAAAATAAACTCCACTGCACCCTCAAATTATAATCGTGTTGCACAACCCATACCTTGTTTAGATTAATAAGTTTAGTGACTCTGAGTAACATGTCAGCCGGTTATCCTAAAGATTAATTATTCTCTTAACAACGATATACATTATGATATATTAATGTCTCAACTTACTTTGTAATTTGTCAGATATAAACATAGTCAAGACCCCAATCTTGGCTAAATTCAACGCTATTACCAATAAATTCATTTGGAACGCAAAATCCACAGGAAATGCGAAAGCCAAGGTTAAATGGGATACGATATGTCTTCCGAAACATCTAGGAGGACTGGGCATCCGCCATCCTCCAGATCTGAACAATGCATACATCATGAAACTTGAGTGGCGTCTCCTTACTCAACCAAGTTCGCTCTGGGCACAAGTCATCCAAGCAAAATATTACATAAATTCATACCTTCTCCTTGCTCAAAGTCGTCCTTCCAACAGTTGGGGCTGGAAATCTATCACCTCTATAATTCCGTACCTATCCCAATCCATAAGATGACATGTTGGACGTGGGAGTATTCTCAACTTCTAGCTTACAAAATGGTTAGGAAATTTCACCATTAATGATTTTATTCCAGGAATTCCGCCTAACCTTCTTTCTTTAACCATATCCGACGTCATTGACCCGATTAGTCGGTCCTGGAATCTCAACCAGGTTGCACCCTTTCTCCCCTCTCACATTATAGGGGCAATCCGGGGTACTCCTCTACCTCACATCCCCCTCAATGATCATTTCTCTTGGGCTTGGTCTGATAACGACAAATTCTCAATCTCTAGTGCCTAAAATTTATTCCGAGCAACTCCAACCTCCTATGCGCAACCCCACCTACCTTGGCAAAACATCCAAAAATTGCAGGTTAACCCCAGGGTAAGAATGTTCATGTGGCTCTTTTGCCATGGTAAAACTCCCACAAAGTATCGCCTATTTACCCAAAGAATAATTGATGACCCTACTTGCCCCTTATGCCAACAATACCCTGAAACCATGGACCATCTTTTCTACTCATATCGAATCATCAACCCAATAATCCAAAGGATCCTGCCTGAGATGCCGGCTTTTAGAGAATGTCACCCCCTTATCTACATATCCTCTCTACTTGTTTCCATTAGACAACGTTGGGTTGTGCTGGCTTGGGCTATCTGGAAGGCTAGAAACAACATGGTTTTTGAAAACCGTCCTCTCACGTATCAATCACTACATGCCATTTTCATCCACCAAATCCATAATTCTGTTTTCCATATCCATAATACTTCTCACGAACCACCACAACCCAAATACACTCTCCACCTTAATTGGCACCCACCACCCATCGGTTATGCCCAGTTAAATGTAGACGGTTCGTCTTATGGTAACCCACGACCTGCAGGTATATGAAGCATTATTCGAGACTCTCAGGGCGGATTTCTACTCACTTTCTCTGCATCGGTGGGATATTCCACCAACATCCAGGCAGAATTTTGGGCACTTAGAGACGGCTTACGCCATGCACGATCTATACAGATTTCCCATATTGTGATTGTTACAGACTCGTTTTTTCTGTTTGACTGCCTCATCAGGAAACAAACTACACCAGCTCATCTTATTGGACTACTCACGGAGATTCAGACTAGCATCACGTACTTCACTCGAGTCCAGGCTCAATTTTGTTACAGAAAAATCAATCAGATTGCAGACACTCTTGCAAAATTGGGGGCCTCCTCAATCCAGCATAAGACCCATCTCCGAACCAACTCTTGATACCAGCGTACAGTGTTTGGAACACATGGCCAACTTGGATGCAACCGTTATTACTTTTTGATTGTACTTATGTTGTTTCACGTATTTCACGTTCTTCTATTCATTGTACTAGAACTCTTGTTTTATTATAATTTATGATGTCTTTGCATTGTTAAAAAAAAAAAAAAAAAAGACCGCAATTTATAAGTATGGTTGCTAATGTTTCTACTCTTTCAATAAAGCCGGGACAACTAGATTAAGGGAAACATCATCTGGCCAATGCAAGAGTAAACTTTTTTTTTTTTATACGAATCCAATGCAAGAGTAAACTACTAATTTCATTAAAAGATTAAACATTAGTGCATTGTAACTAAACAAATAATCTTAAATCCGTCAAACATTATTGTGGTCTATACGTGCAGGGACAACACTCCATTTGTTCAAGGGAAAAAAGAGAACTATGTCGGGATTCAGACCAAAAAGAATGCATATTTTGTTCTCTGTCTGTCATTCACCTTTATTTGACTCAAAAAGAGTTTTATCTAACCATTGCCACATTTTATATAAGCATTTTGCCCATGCCACCAATGTAGCCATTCAAGATGCACTACACTTGCTTTTATTGACATACACCGCTTTCTCCACCGGTTCCTAAAATACTGCACGCGAATTAGATGTTTTCGTCCTATTTTGGCCTTTTAATTAATAGACTAAGGCATATGTTATGCGGGTGCGAATACGGAGATACATAGACACGATGAATACAAGATTACAAATATTCTAAAATTATAATAGTATACATTTAAGATATCTCATATTTATATGTATATAATTTACGTAAATATATCAGATAATTAATAAATATTTAATTCACTAAATATCCAGTTTTGAACATGATTCACTAAATATTCAGTTTTGAACATGATTCACTAAGTGTAAGCATCTACGTCAAAACATTCAAAGGATCCACAATTCGCTTTTACGGAAGATGCGGCTTGTAAGTTTCGTCTTCTTTTCATTTTGAGCGTTGAATGTAAAAGTGGAGAGTCAATGTAAAAGTGTAATAATAGAAGTTGTAATAACTCGAAAAAAGTTTAGCACAAAGATCGTCAATTTTACAACCCCCAGCTTTGATTTTTTCTTCAAAGAATGAGTTACACGTATAACTATAATCCTCTGCACAACTTCTTAACACGAAAATGAAATGCCCCAACGAAAATGAACCAAATATATGAATCCAACTCCACGGGGTCGAGCGTTCGTTAGCTTAGCTTAACTACTTCCATCAATTAGGAAACCAGAAAGAATGATAGACTGAATAATCTGTGAGGTAAGTATATTATTGTAGTGCTATGCGAAATTACACATGTTAAGAATGTACCACTTGATGGATACAACAATCAGCGAGAAGCATTGGTGATTCTCCCCACGAAGACGAGGTCAAGGTACGCGGTATAATAATGCTAAATGGTAAGTGGTCTGAAAGGTCTGCTTTAATTCCCTTAATTCTTGAGAGAAATCTGCAAGGCAATTGAACATACATGGATTATTATACGATGATCTGCTTGCTTGTACACTAATTCTAACGAAAAAGACAGTCGTGCTGATTGTGCAGATAAATGCTAAAACATAAAATGATACTGAACGTTCAGTTCTAACATCGCACATGAAATGAACTGCAGTCTGCACAGTACGAAATTTACCAGCAGAAGATCCTCATCAGTACCAAAAGTTTTACGGGCATGTTCTAAACAGCGAGAAGTAAGCTTCTCACCTTTCCTGCAAAAGAAGCTTCAGGTATTAAAAAACCGTGGGCAAGACTTATTACTTCATTACAGGCACACTTCCAGACAGCATGAGACATCAATATATTCATACGAGTAACATGCAGATGGGAGGGGGAACTGATAACAACAGAGCACACAGCACGAAGACCGTTGCACTCAAACCTTTTTTGTGAGAGAGCTTGGAGTATACTTGGAGCAGGCTACAAGATTGATAGCAACCGTTGTTGAATATAATGGCCATTCCGGCACGGATACAAAAATCACAAAAAACTATTGATAGATGCCTAGGTTTAGGTTCTCTTAGATCGGTTCATATGTGTATGGGTGTTTTTTAAGCCGTATTAGAAGGTCGGAAGTCAAAGATGCCTTGAAGAGGATGAAGACTCGAAAAGCCGTTGGCCCAGATGGTATCCCTATTGAGGCTTGGAGAAGCATGGGAGAGATAGGGGTGACCTGGTTGACGGACCTCTTTAACAAAATATGGCGAACAAATAAAATACCAGAAGAGTGGAGGAAGAGTACGCTAATACCTCTATATAAGAACAAGGGCGATGTCCAAAACTGTTCTAACTATCGTGGGATAAAGCTTATGTCTCATACCATGAAGCTATGGGAGAGGGTGATCGAACACCGATTGAGACAAATTGTTCCCATATCTGAGAACCAATTTGGATTTATGCCCGGAAGATCGACCATAGAGGCCATCCATTTGATTCGTCAGCTCATTGAGCGCTTTCGAGAAAAGAGTAGAGATTTGCATATGGTCTTTATCGACTTAGAAAAGGCATATGACAAAGTACCTCGAGATGTATTATGGTGGACCTTGGTGAAGAAGGGGGTACCCATTAAATATATCAACATCATAAAAGATATGTATGAGAATGTGGTGACAAGTGTCCGAACTTGTGGCGGTTTAACAGACGCCTTTCCAATTACAATTGGCTTACATCAGGGGTCAGCTTTGAGCCCATTTTTGTTTGCCATTGTAATTGATGAAATCACCAGAGCTATCCAAGACCGAGTCCCATGGTGTATGTTGTTTGCAGACGATATTGTCCTCATCGATGAGACGAGAATGGGAGTTAACGCTAAATTAGAACGATGGAGACAAACATTAGAAGCACGAGGATTTCGACTAAGTCGAACAAAAACAGAGTACCTCGAATGCAAGTTTAGCAAACAACGAAGAAACAACGATGGCACGGTTCAGTTGGATGGCCAAGAGATACCGAGAAGTGCGCATTTTCGGTATTTAGGCTCCATACTGCAGATGGATGGAGAGTTAGATGGAGACGTCAACCACCGCATCCAAGCTGGATGGACAAAGTGGAAGAGTGCGACAGGGATTCTGTGCGATCGTAACTTTCCTTTAAAGCTTAAAGGAAAGTTCTATCGTACGGCTATTAGACCTGCTTTGCTTTATGGCTCCGAGTGCTGGGCTATTAAGCAAAGTCATGCACAGAAAATGAACGTTACAGAGATGCGCATGCTTCGGTGGATGTGCGGTAACACTAGGAGAGATAGAGTGCGCAATGAAGATATTCAGCATAAATTGGGTGTGGCGGCCATTGACGAGAAAATGCGAGAAAATCGTTTAAGATGGTTTGGGCATGTTAAACGCAGACCCATAGATGCACCGGTACGACGAGTTGAAGATCTCGACTTAGGACAGACGACTAGAGCTCGTGGGAGACCGAAAAAGACGTGGATGGAGGTCATACGGAACGACATGAAACTAAAAGATCTAAATGAAGACATGCTCGTCAACCGAAACCTATGGAGGCAGAAGATTCATGTTCACGACTCGACGTGATTCATTATGGTTCATATAGCCTACCCCAATTTAATTGGGATTACAGGCTTGGTTGTTGGTTGTTGTAAGGCTTCAAAGGAAAGAAAGCAGATTTATGTTAGAAAGAAATACTATTATTCTCAAACATATAGTTCAATAGTTAATTTTAACCCAGGGACATCATAAAATACACAAGCAACAACTTTAACGTTTTGCATTGTAATGGTAGAATTTAAGACCTTGAGTTGGCAGGATCTCGAATCTCAAATTCATTTGTAATGGTGTCAAAGCCACATATAACAATGTAATGACCTGCAGAGGAATAGGCAATGTCAGCGTATAAAAGACATTCAGCGAGAAGTAGAATAATAAAACTCAAGATATGTAAAGGGGTGGGATTGGTTTGGGTTTTAAGTAGTTCAAAAGTTTGTTTCAGGTAACTGACGTGTTGAATATCCACCCGAGCTATTGATTCAAGGGTGAGATTTATTGTATTCAAAGAGAACCCAAGATGGATGAAGGTCGCGTGAATTTATTACTATTTTCATAAATCCGACCAGATATTCTTGCTCAGGTACTCAAATACCTCAAAACATAAGATATCTCTTAAAAGACCAAACTTAAGTTAATGTCGACCTTCATATTTTCTGCCAATAAAACAAAAACTGTCCTAGAAAGCAACGTCAGCAGCAGGCAAAAGAATTAGCTTAACTGTAGCAAGTCACACCCAAGATGGAAGACGATAATCTATCATTTTATGCAATCAAATGCCACATGACAAAACAGTAAAAAAATTACAAGAAACATGCAATTCTTACCAGTGTAGCCTTGATTGCCACTATGAATGTCAGAGACATTGACATCTTCCTGGGAAAAACGCCTGCATAGTTCAAATTTATAACACAGAAACATAAGGCCAACATTCGTAAAGGATAACCCAAGAAAAGGCAAAAAGAAGAAATAGAGAATTAGAGACTTTTATATAGTCCGCAAGCTTATTACATCTAGACGGACACACAATTCACTCTGCCACATGTGCAAATTCATAAATTGAACAACTCCACACACATTCTTACAGAAGCATACCTTAATTTATACTGGTCAACTAGTGCAATAGCAACATAGTTTCCAGACAAGATAAATTCAGAAATTTCTTTGGTGTTAAGCGATCTGCACTGTAAGAAGAGAATTTTTGAGTCATGCATACAAAAGCTGTTAGAAATAAGATTGAGAATAATTATAACTGCCAACGTTCAACCATCCCAATAAATTAGGCAGCCAAGAGAAAGAGGCCAAGGCAGAGCAGTCGGTCAATTAAATGAAAACAAGAACACTAGATGTGAGGTCAAACTGTCAAAAGAACACGCCAATCCGAAAATAAATTATGACACAAAAGAGACACTCAGACAACGCGAACTAATTATTCGCCATACAATCAGTAAAATGAGCTTCATACCCTGAGAGAAAATGTAACTATGCCATATGCTTGTCAAAAATGTGAGTAAGGTCCATACATTACATAAACTGTGCGCGTTGAGTACATATAGACTGATCAAGCAAATAAAAACTACTGAAAATATTGTTTCCTATGACCAATCATTATTCTAAAACCAAAAGGAAACAAGATATGACAAAAAGTTGAAATATTTTCCGTACTAGAAACAACAGAAGTGCCTTCAAAATCACCAAAAGTTCATTTGGTTAAAACATATTCAAGACCAATCAATTTCTGAAACTTTTAACAAATCATCCAGCAGACCTCCCTGCAGATGGGGGGGACGGTTACGCTTTTTATCATGGATTAACACTCATGACTGATTTTACACAGTAATATACCACCCATTTTTAGATATTACATACACATATTCATTATGAAAAGAGACTGATCATCTATACATTACGATTTACAATAGATAAAACAATCTGAACTGATATTGACCAGAACTCTACCAGCAAGTTTTTTATGCCAAATCTACTAAGTTGACAGTATAACCCACCTTAAATTATTCTGTTCTTCAGTTCTCCAATTTTTGGAAACAAAACTAATTTGTGGAACAGTCAACAAATAATTTAAGCAGATCAAAGTCAGAAGAAGCCTGAGTAAGTTCCTAGTTTTGTATGGAGCTTTCGCTCTGTGCCTGTGAAGGGTGCTTATGCAGAACGAGGACACTTTCTGTTGTTTTTCATCAACAGTTTCACAATGTTAGAAAAATGAACCTAGATCCATTCAAGCATCCTCATGCCATGACATGATGACAAAGGTAATCAACAACTGATAAATTATTGGTTAATCAACCACCGACCATGATCTCGACTCATTTTAAATACTAGACTCCAAACCACATGAATAAAGCATAGGAACTAGAATGCTTCTATAATTTATCTCCAATTTATATAGAAAATCTGCCTTTCACGATGTCTCTCTTTTACTATTTATCCAAGCTAACTTTTGAGAAAAGGACATGTACAACACCGACTGCAACCGCTAATTAAGATGAAAGATACAAGAGCAACTGCTATAATATAAGATAAAACAGAGAGTCCACAACTTTTTCCAAACCAAGAGAAATATCAGCAACAATCTTTCAATCACAATCTAGACTTTATTGCTTCCGGTCTTAAATCCCGGTTTAGTCATTAGGATCAATGGCCCATAGACAGGTAGTTTTCAGGAGAACACATATAAACCTAGGATAGCTAGATTTACCTCTATACAGATTCCAGCTTCACGAGCTTCCTGAAATAACATATTTACTCGGACTAAGTCATTTGACAGTTGCTCCTGCAAATGACGTGTTTGGTATTAAAGAGATTGGATAAAAAAGACAAATCATTCCGTAAATCACTTGGCAGATGCTCCTGCATATGATGTGTATGATATTAAAAGAGACTGGAGAAACAAGACAATCATTAAATTAAGTTGGCAGTAGTCCTAGTTATGAACTGTTCAGGCATAGAGAAGTTTAAAAGACAGGACTGAATGCAAAAACAATGAGCGAGAAGTATATGTTCACAACATATCAACATGACGCTAGAATGGAAGTGAAAATGTGTGATGCCATCTCAGTACGCCCATCCAGAACCCATCTCCTCAAACATTATCAGCCATCATAATATTAGTATTGGCAAATTGCAATCCAACCTATAAACCATCCTGATCTATATATTAAGAACAAGAAGAAAATATGCTTATGCTTTTACTTCCTAGCTATTTCTAGCTGGTACAGCAAATACCTGAAGCGAGATAAAATGTTTAATTGTCAGATCAACTAATCAAATGTGCGGTGAAGCTCCTTTTATACAAAAAAGAAAAGAAAAGAAAAGAAAAAGTGAAGTGTCGTAAACTGTCAATAGACCACAACTCCATTTATGGCAACAAACAATCAAATAGATGGTTTTATATATAGAAAATCATTGGAATGTGACGTAGAACACAGGCTGCTACTTACAAGTGTTTTCACCAGAAACCATGCTTACCTTGTAATATGTCGCAATAGAAAAATCTGGGTTGGCTCCTAGTGTAACTGTGCAATAGGTAAAGCTTACAGAAAACTTCTGTAGCAGATATGCTAAATCAACAGTCCAAATACTGAAAGAGAAACAGTATGATAAGCTATCAGGAAAACTAACCAACCAAATAGTTTACATAATTTTGGCATCGCAATCATCTCCATCAATGTTGAACAACTATACCAGCAAGTGCTCAGTTTAAAAAGCACGCTGGGAAAGTGAAGGGCAGAAGCCAACAAATATCTGTGTGGATAATTCTTATTGCACAATTATATGAATGTAGACCATAAACAACATTTTCTCCCATCAATAGTATCAAGAAGCTGCCAGCGAATCTGTCTTCTATATTTGGTTCAGTTTCTTCTTGACAGATAAATGAAGTTTTTGCGCTAAAATTATTAAATAAAAAGCATCTTTAAATCATCCTGGAGAATCTTGGTGATAAATTGACAAATACATGATCAATTTTCAAGATGAGTGTTAGTCACGACAAGGATCATTCATGGTAGCGCTACCACTTCAAGATAGTTAAATTTTTCTCATATGACAAGTTGAAGATAGCAGTACTTTCACACATATAAATTACTAAAAGATATCAAAAAAATCACTTCTAAAATATATAAAGTTGCCTGGTCGGCAAGCTAAGTGTAGAAATTCTATCACTGTCTTCTTAGACATCAGAGAACAAAAACGTACCTAAAAGAATAGAGAAAGCTGTAAATATAGACTGAACATATTGTAGTTTTTTATTCATCTGAAACATAACCATTGTTATTAGTTAAAACATAGACATATAATCACGACAACAAAACTTCAAGTAAATAATACCTTGTTGTGCAACAGAGGTCTACCAGCTCTTGAATATCACAGCCATGGAAACCAAGAAATCTCAAAACCATGATAACACAAGCGAGACCACAGTCCCAGTTGTGTTTTTGGTTTACATGAGGGACCTAGCATCAGAAGCGTATGTCAACTCATACAGAAAGGAAAAGAGAGTTCACAGCTGATTATATAAAATATAAAATATATATAGGTATATATATATTTATGTAAACGGGTGAAATTGACAGTCGATTTCACATAATACTTGTAAGGTATAGATACTTGGTCAAATTGAGTAAAAACTTAGTTGAAGCTAATAAAAACAAAACATCAAATGCAAGGCCAATAAAGAGAACATACTTTAAGAAAGTGGGAAGATACAGAATTGTTCTGCTGATCTTTATTTTCTGACTGTTCCACTGTGTAAGTTCTAACAAAGCTCAAGTGATCTCCAGCTGGTTCTTCATAATTTTCTTCATCCACTTTCAGAAGTTTGTTGAGAAGAAGATGCAACCACATCTTTCAGTATCTCATATATCAACCAACAATAGCAGCAGAACCCCAACTGGGTTCAGCAAAAAAGGTAAAGCCTCTTCGTGATGCCTAAACAATCGTACAACTCCTTGTAGCTTGATAAATTAAATTCAGTGTTTCAGCAGTAAACAGGAAATGAAGTTCAGGATTCTGCAGTGACATGTATCATGGTCTTAGCACTATGCTAGCATCTGAAACTGAAGATGTCCAGATTGTGGCTAAGTTCCACTTTCAGTTGCTGTTCATCACACAATATGGCCAATCGGAATCAAAACATTCAAAAAAGAATCGTGCATACGAAGAGTATATAGCCACAATCAGATGAATCACAGCAAGGTAACATTACAAAACAGAATTTAGACACAAGATAAGTCCTAATCCTAAACTCAGGAGTTGTTTGCTCTCCTCGTGAGACAATTATAAAATGAAGTTTATTGTCCTTCCCATACAAATTCACAAACTACTCATCAATCAAAAGTAAGCCATTTCTAGGATTAGGACCCCATACCATCCTTATTGTTAATGAATTGTAGGGAAAAAATCAATGTTGGTAACTTAACTTGTTGTCCTTTTTGCAGAATTTGTACCTTAACTTGTCCAGCCTTGCAAATAGTACCTTAAGTTTGCATTTCTTCTCACAAGTAGTACCCCGTGGCGGAGCTGCACAATCGTCGCCCCAAATGTACATGTGGACCACCATTGACCTCATGATTAGGAATTGTGACTATTATTTTGCCAAGTGGACACGCTGACTATATTAATGAACTAAAACAAATTAAATAAAAAGATGAATAAAAATACTCTATTCCGCCTATTTCTACTCAAAACCACTCACTCTAAGGTCAACGAAGGTCCCCATGCATTTGGGGCAATAATTGTGCGGGTCCACCATAGAGGTACCACTTTTGAGGAGAAATGCAAACTTAAGGTATCATTTGCGAGAGGAAAAGTTAAGGTACTAAGTCTGCATAGAGGACAAGTTAAGGTACCCACGTTGATTATTTCCCACCATAGTACTACGCAAATTTCCCCACGGATGAAATAAGCCCTCCGCATAACACCAGTATCTAACGTTGGGACATTAATTATCCATCCATATATACTCTTCTAAAATTACTTCTCTTCATTTTTTTCTTACCAAGCTTACTCAAAGGCGAGTCACCCGATACTAGTTAAGCCTAAACTATCAGCGGCGAATAATAATAATAAAAAAAAAAAGGTGTACAATATACAGAGAAGGGAAAGCAGGGCAGCATATATATGTTACAGGAAATTTATTCATCACATGATCAATAATATATGGACAAAGATTCAACAATCATAACCTATGTAATAAAAACTCAAAATTATATAAAATATTAACAGTGGTACTAATGATAAAATTGAAGCTCAAACAATCTCATACAACACAATTGAAATCAATCAATCAATCAACAAAAGAAATCACATATACACAGCAACAATAGAAATAAATACCTCTGTGGCTATTTTTGGGAGGGAAAAAAGAAAAGAAAAGAAAAGAAAAAGGGTATTTATATTATCAAATGGGATTTGAGAATTAGAGAGGAAAAAGGTCTCCTGCTTCGGACGGTGGCACACCGGGGTTGGTTGGTTGGACCGGAAAATAAAGGATGTCTATTTTCTTGATTTTTTCTGCTATCAAATAAAAATAAAATTGGCACCCTTTATTTTAATAATAATTTAGTAGGTCCCAGTGGGTTTCTAGAATGAAATTTATCTTATATGGATAATTTTACATGACCAATGATGGATTATTTTTAATCTACCAAAAAAATAAAATGATTTGATTTATAGAAATTTATTCAACAATCCAAGACCAAAATCTATTACTATATTAAAAGCAAAGCCCTCCCAATCACAAAAAAGTAATTGGAATACCAACTTTTGATTTTTCAAAAATATCCCTACTCCTCTCAATTCAAATAAAAGAATAAAAGGGCTATATTATTACTTTACTCACTTGGATCAACTGCAATCCTAAAATATGGCTATTAACGTAATCTTTCAAAATTTCATTTTTTAAAATTAAAATAACTTGCACGCGGTCCCGCGTGTGTCAAAATTTCTAGTACATAAAAAAATAATCCTTAACTCACGGTAACTGTATGCTTACGGACTTACGGTCTATTTTTTGGCTTGTAAAAAGTTATGTTGTTACCGGCTACATGTAAATCAGTTTTTTTTTTGCATTTGTTAATTATTTTGCCCACAGGAAATTACGTGAATTAGTAACATAAACTTTTTTGTACTTCTTTAATGAAGAAGGAACATAATAATATTTATCAGGCATATTTAAGAAAAGAAAGGCTAATTAAAGTGACGATCAACTAATTTCAATTCATAGCATCGGAGATACCTTGCTCTGATTGCCCCAATCCGAATCCATATCATCAAAACACTCAGGCAACCAATGACCTAGGGTTTGAAAGTAGGGATGTCGCTGGAACACAAAGAAGACCACCACAAGTCTACGAATTCATGGCGGCGAATAATCTGAATACGAGTTTGGAGCGAACACCAATGGAACCGGCCAAGAACGGCACCAAACCCCAACAATCTTACGCAGCCATGGTGAAGCCAAAAGACGTGTTTATTGATGAGAGAAGAATTTTCGATGCAGCGGGAAAAATTGGGGTTCTTGACCCAAGCCCGGATTTAGCCTTCAAAACCGTGGAGTTCGCACAAGATTTCCATGCGTCAATGTGCGGACAATGGCAATATATGATTCTCGTTAGAGTTCTAGGGAAACCGTGGTACTATCCGAATTTGTGAACAAATTGAGCGTCATATGGAGATTATCGGGGGCAGCGAGTCAGCGACATCGTCGACATGAGCGACGAAAACTACTGCATTAAGGGGTTAACTCAACAACAAAGAGAGTATATCCCCACGTAAGGTAAGTGGCAGCTAGCGGGGAGTTTCCTTCCAGTAAGGAAATGGACACTGGATTTTCAGCACGGGTGATCCCATTGACTACGTTATTACGTGGATCCGAATAATGAAATTACCACTGGAATTATAGGGGGAAGCTACGATTAATGCCATTGTCAGCGCAATTGGAGAGGCGATCAAAGTACACGGAAACACGTTTAATGCAACGAGAGGGAAATTCGCCCGAATGTGTGTCCAAGTCTCCACAGATAAACCACTCAAAACCAGGGTTCGCATTCGAGGAAGAATATACCAGGTACTCTACGAGAACCTACCCTCACTTTGCTAAAAGTGTGGACGAGTTGGGCATAGTTCGAACACTTGTGAAGCGAAAAAAGATCCGGAGGAAGAAAATAATAATCCGATGACAATGGAAGCTAAAACGGAAGCGCAACCCAAAGTAGACAAGGCAACAACATGGTTGATTGAGAAATCAAAAAAAGATGATTTTGGCGATTGGATGCAAGTGAATCGGAACAAAAAGGGAAACCGAAAGAAGGTGCATCAAGGCCGCATGGAAAGGAAAATAATATGAACCTTGAAGGAAAGCCGATTGTGATTCTTAAAAGAAATCCTAATCACAATAAGGGAAACAAAGTCATCCAAATTAATGTGGAATTCCATCCGGGGAAGGAAACTATTGGAGATAAGGATCCTAAAGGGAGGTAAGTCCTACCGCAATCTCTTACCAACAATAAGAAGACGCGGGCGATAGGAGAAAATATAACGGTAGAAACTAATAAGGGGTCGACAGCTTTGAGGAATAAGACAACAAAAAATTCCTTTGATGTACTTACTGATACATAGCCCATCTTTGAGGTCTCAAAAGGGAAAGAAATTGTGAACGCGAGTGAGTCAGAAATTGAAACGGATGTGCAGAATAATGATGGACGACAACGAACTTGAGGACCACGTAAATCAGTGGCACGATCAGATTTTGATGCAGTAGGCATTTCTAGATTTCGAAACACGACACCAACTATTCCAATGGTCCTCCATGATATCACGAACGGATGAAGAGGAACTGGTGATCAATGTGCTAACCATACCGTCGACGGTTTGGAAAGTGGAGACAAAGACTTAACCAATCCTGATGGAGGACGAGCAGTCCACACGGTGGCAAAAGACGAACTTGAGCAGTTGGGAGACGACCCGTCAAGTTTCCCTTGCAATGGAGATAATGATGCAAATTTTAGCGGCATAGAAGGGATCAACCATTAAAAACCCTATAGTTCCATATCTTCTCTATCAAGTTAGAACAAAGATAATCTCATGGAATTGTCAGAGAGCCGGTAATGTTAATTTTTGAAGAAATTTCCGAGAGCTTGTACGGGTTCATGGTCCGTCGGTTGTATATATTTTTTAAACAAGAGTGAATGAACTACGTGCGAGAGAGAGATCACACCATTTTTGGGGTTCTCTAACTATGTCCTAGCACCTCCAGTAGGCATGGTCGGAGGGGTTCGGATGCTTTGGAATGAGGAGGATGAAAATGTTGATATTATTGGCATTGAGGATCAAGCAATCCACGCTATCAAAACCCGAATATCCAAGATAAATGGAGGTTGTCTAGAATTTATGCGCAGCCAAGGAAAGGAGATAAAATTCGAGTTTTTGAGAGTATGGTGGATATCACAAGGAAATCTAGTTTGTCGTGGTTAACCATGTGGGACTTTAATGAAGTGGAGTTCGCGCATGAAAAATCTGGAGGAAACACTGTAGTTCCAGCATATACATGGACGAATAAGAGAACGACAATGCTATTATTTGGGGGCATTTTTACCGTGCGCTAGCTAATCAATCTTGGCTTGACAAAAACCCTCATTGTGAAGTCACACATCTGTCGCAAACCCACTCGGGACCATAATTCACTGATTATGAGGTGCCATGGCTGTGAGGAAAAGAGGGGAGCTAGACCATTTAGATTTGAGGTGATGTGGTTTAGACATGAAGGGTGCGAAAAGATATTGAGGAATATTTGGGATGGTAGTGGGAGCATATTAGAAGCAATTAAGAAAGTACCTCAAGAACCTATACCGTGGGAACAACAATAAATTCAAGAATATTTTCAAGAAAAAAAGAGAGCTTGAGGCGCAAATTGGAGGCATCCAAAAAAGCCTTTATCACAGGTCGAATGGGTTCTTAAGTCAATTGGAAGAGAAACTTGTTGAAGAGTATAATGAGATTCTAAATAAAGAGGAAATCTTTTGGTTGCAAAAATCTCGGATCCAATGGATTAGTGAAGGCGAAAGAAATACAATTTTTTTCCATCGCGCAACACTAGTCAGATGAAAAAGGAACATGATCTGTATGCTCAAGGTTGATAATATTTGGGAAAAGTCGGATGAAGTCCTCAAGGATCACGTGAGATCATATTACATGAATCTCTTTTCGGCCGCATCTGGTCCAACTACTAACGGAAACGTGGGTAAGCTCATGATTTCAGAGTTCCCAGCCGAATTAAATGAGGTGGAGGAGCAACGCCTTGTGAGAAGTATTGATACCGATGAGGTGAAGACCACGCTTTTTGCAATGCACCCGCTAAAAGCACCTAGTTTGGATGGTCTTCAAGCTGGTTTCTATCAAAAACTATTGGAATGGATTCACCCGTCGCTTGTAGAATTTGCTAGGGAGGTTTTTCTTTCGAGCAAATTTGACTCGAGGGTCTGTGAGGCGCATCTTTGCCTAATCCCAAAAATCCCAAATCCGAAGGTGATATCTCAATATTAACCGATCTCCTTATGCAATGTCTTGTATAAGTTGATCACAAAGTGCATCACGTTGAGACTTTATCTCCTCTCCCCACCTTCCAATGCAAAAACGGCTTCATGAAGCCAACACATCTTACAATCCCTTTTCTAGGTTGCGAGTTTTACTACCAAGCTGTACTTTTTAACTTTTAAACACTTAAACCCATATCAAAGTCCTTAATGAGGTCTTATAAGACCAAACCATACGGGCCTCAATAGATTACATTTGTTATTAAATGGGTTTAAAATACTACTAGGAGTTGAAGAGAAAACGACCCGGGCTTTGGCCCACGAAATTCAAGTATACATTAGCCCATGACTGGATGTGAAATCTTCGGTATAAACTCAAAAGTTAAAGTAGTCTACAACATAAAATAATTTCTATTTTTATCCATTTCTCTCAGACATGTCTTTATTAAACAATAAAATATGCATAGATAAGAAAGTTGATTATTGTATATAGACCATTTGTTCAGATCTTGTTACCACAACCATGGCAAATTATTGAAATAAATAATTTCATTATACAATATAAACTGACACAAAAAATAATAATACATCTATGAAAAATATGAATTCTTTCAAATTCGTTAGAAACTCTCCGGCAATACAGAGTGCCTTTTTACTATAAGCTAAAATTCAAAGTTCAAACTCATTAATTCAAATTCCAAAAGTGAAAAAAGGCTAATATTTAAAGAGTAAAAGTGGTGGTACCTCCTTTTTGTGGCTATCTTACAAGAGTGACCGCAACGGCAACACGACAGAACTTTATATGACACTCTTTTTTAACTTTTTCGTACGAAAGATAGTAAAAATTCCTTGGGACCTTTTCTTTTTCTAAACTTGAATTGCAGGTGCCGTTACTCCATTATTTTACCCTACCTATGATTATATGTCACCCTCTATTCAAATTCATCACGCCCTCGCTTTAACAACAATCACGACTTTTGGGTTTTGAATTCATCTTTTTTCACTTGGTTTTATCCATTTCAAATATATAATATAATACTTGAAAGTTTTTGAAATCAGTGAGTTATCGTCTTACTCAGCATTTTCAATCCTTTTAACTACAATAGACCGTTACTCTAGTCTCTAATATAATGTCTCGACAATATTTTTTCCCCTTCATTCAATCAACATTACATTTTTCAGTAATGCATAAAATAAGTTCTTTTCACAGTGGAAAATCATAAAAGGAAAAAAAAAACTTAAGTCAACGATTATAACCACTCAAATAAACATCTAATTCCAGTTTTTCAAATATTGAGTCGTTAAACAGAGAGAAAAATAATTAGTATATTCATGCTTGAAATAGTGTATGTTGTTAACTTTCTCAATACTTGTTTTCCATAGTGAAATACAATGTATGAAGTTTATGTCTAATAAATCTTATTCTCGAAGTACTCACCGAATAGAAGATACAAATTGTAATTTGAACAAAAATATAAATTTATAGTTTAGTTCTCAAACTTTTAGAAATAGTATTTTTGACCCCAAACGTTTCAGAAAAATTATATTTTAGTCCTTAAACGAAAATTAACCATTTTTATTATCTTATATGCTTCAAATATCCTTAAGAAATATATTTTACATGTACATATTGATCTTAGAGTTTTTTTTACCAAGAAAAACTTACATAAATAAATCTGTGTAAAAATATCTATTTATTCATATTTTTCTTATTATAAACAACAAGAATAATATCACATCATAGGTGAATGGTTTTGAAATTAGCCACATCACCCTTACGACAATTGAAATCAGATTCTAGTGATTAGTTGTTAAAGAAAGTAAGGTGAGACCTTAGTTAAATTGTTATAACATATATAAATAAATAAATGTGTATATATTCATTTATATGTATTTTGTTTGAATTAGACATATCATATTTTAAGTTATGGAAGAAAATCAGCCACATCTCCCTATTATCAGATTAGAGTCTTCATTAGGTGGCCAAGAATAAAGAAATTAAAGCTCGACATTAATTAAAAATATTTTAAAATGATTTTTTGACTATAAATAGTAGGTTTTTTTCCAACAATTTTCACACCCAAAAGCATTTCGGTTTTTCCTTCTTCCTTCCTATCAATCTCTTCATTTTTGAGTCTACTTTCACGAAAATATCATCCCAAGTTCTTATTTTATCATTTTCTACCCGGAAATACCCCAAAACTTTTATTGTGCATAAATTATCCATTCGACTCTGCACCTTAGAAAAATCATAACTAATTGTAGAAAAATCATTTTTGATGAAGGCTAATGGCTGAATACTCCTCATGATGTCCTTTAACTTTTATATGAAGAAATATTTTTCAAATAATGCGATTTAGAAGGTCTAAATTCCAAACCGTAACATGTTGTCTGAAAATCCAGAAATGGGTTCTATATTTGCAAGAATTATTTAGCATAGCAAACATTTGGATATTCCTTTTATTTGGGGTACACATGTTCCTAGTGATGTTAGGGACCAGTTGCCACAAAAATATTTGGAAACAAAGTTCATTTGGATATCCGATCAAAGGTAAACTCGAAACTACGACGATTTTCAGCTTATTTTACATACTTTAAGTTCTTTGTTTATGATTGAAAATAATCATCATAATTCCATGATTGATCACTCACACATGACTCTTATAAGATAATATCAATCATTAGAATCACTTTAATATGATTTATATTCACGAATTAATATTGTTGATATTTTTCAATCGTATATAAATAGTATATTTATCATGTTTAACATATTCTTACATAAGTTTAATAAGATTATCATATGTACTTTTGAGGTCTAATCCTCTTATATGATTATGTATCGTAACTTAAAATATTATTTGATCATTTACCGTGATTATGTTTACGTATTAATATTTTTATAAGTCATAAATACAATGTTATGTAATTTAAGATAATCTTGAAACAAAATAATATTAACTAAGTTATACAAATTACTGGATTGCTTCATAAGGTAATTGTTTGATGTCATGATTTCTGAAATTTTGGATGTACTAGAGACTTAAAGAACGATATTCCATAAATCAGTTAAGTAATATTTTTTGAAGATTTATTATGCATCAAATTAAATAGTTTATCAAACTATACTTGATATTATTGTATACTTACCATTTGAAATGATTTTCTAACATTTGAAAAATTATAACTACAATTATAATTATAATATATGGTTGCTTAAGATAAATCTTGAGATATAAATTACGTATACAAAGTATATTTGATATTTAACTTAACCTTACGACATCAAAGTTTATCGCGTAAGATTTTCATCAATGATATTTGTTATTTACTTAAATTTGTATCCTCAAATTTCATCAACACGAAAGTTAAATAGTACATATGTTTATAGAGGTAAGTTATGATTATTCAGTTAATTGATATTATCTTAATGATATTAAAGGTTTGACAAATTAATCAACGACGTGCAAGATTCTCCGTACAAATAAAGGTGATGTTCGATTTCTGATTTTGTTCTGGCCTAGTTTGGCTTCCGGCCTGAGGAACTTGGACAAAAAAGACATTACCCCGTTACCAAATCACGAACAACCTATTATTCACCGTATTCCTATTTTTGCATATTATCTCGTCTCATAACATGATTTCTTTACTCATCGTTAAAGCATACTCAACCATTAATTATTTATTACATATTAATTTATAACCATGGTAATTCGTCACTATCTCGTCTGCTGGTTCTTGAACCGTGCAAAGAGCAAACGAACTATGTTCGGGACATGTAGCTCAAAGGGCGACATACATTATCTGGTTTACTAGCTTATTTGGTTATCACCCATTGGGACGCCTTTGGGAAGTTGGGCCCATGGATTGAGTCGATTTACTGCCGGACAGTAAGGACTGTCGATTTAAGTAATTTCGCTTGATACCCATTTATCTATGCGCCGCTTGCAGTCAGGAGTTGGCTGTAACCCGCGTGCTGGATTAGCATGTACTCGAGCATGTCGCATATTTTGTTTGCGAGGTCGCTCCACGGTGGGAGGTATAAGGTAGTATTTGGAAGTATAAGGTTGGATTGGTTTACTTTTAACGCACATATTCATAAACTATTTTCAAAATATTCTGGTACCATTGTTACATCAAATTATCTTGTGAAATTGTTTCTATCGGTAAGATCACTCCTAGAAATATATCAATTGAATCACTTTTAATTCTTGCATTGTCGCTTGTTTTGTATGAATCTGATGTAGCGAGCGGAAGCCATAAGGAAAGATTGGAACAACACACGATAATCAAAAGCTTGTTGATTCACGAAGAATACCAAGAAATTGATGCAAAAGAGAGAAACTCTCAAAAACTTTATTCAGTAATCAACTGACTACAATGACTCAAAGACGACTCACTTATAAAGATGAAACCCTAAACATAAAAATTACCAAAATTACAAGAGACTCTTAAAATAACTAAATAAAACTAAAAATTCTGTTAAAAATAATAAACTGTAATTTTGACCCTGTAAACCTTCGAATTTGCGTAAAATCATGTGTGCGTAAATCTTTAGTCTTTACGTTTTGCTGAGGAGGTCGTTTCCACTTGGAAAAGTGGTATCTTTTGTAAAAACGGGCTCCGTTGACTTTCTGGTCAAACCTCGACTCGCTTGAACCTCAGGTTGGTTATTTTCGGTCAAGAGATACTCATATTTTTGATCTCCATCATTCTCTCCTGGTTGAAAAAGATTCGACCTCGAATCTGAATTGTGTCTAGTAACTAAGAACTTATCACCATAAGACAAAATATGACTAGTTACATAAAAAGTAACAAAACCCTGAGGATGAACATCTTCAATTGTGGCAACAACAATAGGAGCGTGCTTCTTCTCGTCATCAACCACTTTCACACCTAGATTCTTCGTTTCTATTACAAAACTTTCAAATCTATCGCTTTTCTTGGCAATCTCGTACTTTTCCAACATCTTCGTCTCTTTTATTGGATTCTCCACCGTGATCTTCTCGTCCACACCCTCCATGAAAGCTTTTAATCTAGAAATCTCGAACTCATCCACAATATCATCACCATCGCTATCATAAACCACATCATATGAAGGTTCACAATCCTCTTCATAATCACCATGTAAATTTAGAATATCACCTTGAAACTCTGATTTCCAATGTTTTTCCTCTAGATCATCTTGTCTCCGGTGAATAGGCGGATTCAATGACTGTTCTAGCGGTACAAACGGATTCTCCTCATCCGTAAACAATGGGGCTTCAGATGTTGGTGCGAGTTCAGGCTGTCGAGCAACCATCACCGCTATTTGTTGCGTCAACAAGTTAATTTATCGACGTAACATTGTGTATTCATCACATCTATCTTCTTCTACCGGAACATGATGGACTGCAGAGTTTCTCCTTGCCGCCATAGTGAAGGAACGAACCTGGCTCTGATACCAACTGATGTAGCGAGCGGAAGCCATAAGGAAAGATTGGAACAACACACGATAATCAAAAGTTTGTTGATTCACGAAGAATACCAAGAAATTGATGCAAAAAGAGAGAAACTCTCAAAAACTTTATTCAATAATCAACTGACTACAATGACTCAAAGACGACTCACTTATAAAGATGAAATCCTAAACATAAAAATTACCAAAATTACAAGAGACTCCTAAAATAACTAAATAAAACTAAAAATTCCGACGAAAATAATAAACTGTAATTTTGACCCTCTAAACATTTGAATTTGCCTAAAATTATGTGGGCGTAAAGACTTTGGTCTTTACGTTTTGCTAAGGAGGTCGTTTCCACTTGGAAAAGTGGTATCTTTTGTAAAAAACGGGCTCCGTTGACTTTCTGGTCAAACTTTGACTCGCTTGAACCTCGGGTTGGTTATTTTCGATCAAGAGATACTCATATTTTTGATCTCCATCAGAATCTCACTAAGTCATCAAAGACTATTCCTCATTTTTTTCCCTGTCTGTCCATTCCTCAGGATAAGATCGACGTGACAACATGGATCACATGAATAATTTTGCCAATCTTGCCTTTTGGAATATTAATGTAATTGAAAATGATTAATCATAAGTACGTAATTATTAAAGTGTCAAATTATTTGTATTTTTGAGACTTCCGCTGTGTATATTAAAGTTAATTTTTATCATTATGTGTATGGTTGATCCTGGACAGTGACACCCCTTCCTACGAGACGTGTTTTAGTCTGAACTGGGTAAAATGTCTGGCCAACGCTGAACCAACTAGAATCGGAACGCGACTCATGGGGCGCAACCGTCACACAAATTCACGCATTAATCATGGTATACTTAGTTTGGCCATATATAATTATTATATTATGTATTAGTTGTCGTAGATTACTTGAGCATTCAGCCGTAATTATATTGATAGTATAAACCGTATTTTTAGGCAAAGAGAACTCTAGCTTAAGTTTTTCATTTCTCTCTCTCTCTCTCCCCCTCTTCCCCTCTCCCCCTCTCTCTCCCTCCCTCTCTCTCTCTCTTATCTAGCTTGTTTTTTCTTTTTTAAGAAAGTTGAACATTAAATAGAAGTGCCGAAGCAAAGCCATATTCACTTGATTGTTGTTTCATTGCAATATGCTCATAGCACAACAAATATTGATCAAATAAAGTATGAGACTTCCTGTAAGTTTTAATTTCACACGTTTTATTGAATTTATGATTTAAAATCAGTAAAACTCAAAGTGTGGCATGGTTAAATAAAATTTAGCTTGGAAATCCAGGCAATCTCCAATATACTTCTTCATATGTAATAACCAACCAAAAGTGTATTGATGAAGAATTCAACGATAAATCATAAATGTATATGCATCGCCGAACTAAAGCGGCTAAACATTTTTTATTTCTCATTGTTACGATCGATGTCGTCCACGTATTTACGTACGTAATTTAGACAGATATGTCCAAATGAAAAAACAATATTCTTCCTCGAGTTTCGATTAATCCATATATTCCTGTAGTTTGACATTTGATTTGTCTACTGCATTTGTCTGCATTAGGTCTACTCACTTTTCTTTTCTTGCCTAGGAAGCACCGAATTCTATACCCCTACAATCACCAATCATCACTTTAATTCACGAGAAAAAGAAAGACTATTTTGATTATTAATCAATTAGTCATTGTAAGACCTTAAATTGGGTTTTAACACAAATGAACAAAAAATTGTATGTCAAATGACAATATGCCCCCTTGGATGTAAACATGATGTAGCCTCATGAAGTTTTACTATGTTTTAAAAATATGTTAGGTTAGCCATATAATTTTATAAATACGACAAGTGTGAATACGTTAGCCACAAACGCAGTCTTTATCATATAATCATAGGCGAAAAATATAAGAAACAATTAAGGTAAGACAGAAAAGAAATCATATTGTGAAGTTACAAACCATCATTATGAATATCGTTAATACTTCTTCCGCGAGTAAATACTTCTTCCGTTAGTAAATTGTAGCCTTGTGGAAAACATTTTGTTTTGATTCGTCCCTAGCATCTAATTTCACCTTTCCAACCTCAATGAGATTAGGTGTTAATGCTATGGTGTTATATGACTTAATTCTTATGCCTAATAAATTTATGAAATCCCATAAGATCGACTAACTCCTTAAATCATTAATCTAATTTTCGAAATATGCATATAAGTTATGAAAGTAAATGTTTGTACGTTAGTGCCTGTATCGCACCAAGTACACCATTTTATATACCGTGTAATTATCCGCTAGTCTTCTAACACACTATCCTTTGCTATTTTATTGTTGGAAAACTCTTATATATCCCATTTGACTCCAAGCATCTCCTTCTTACTTGAACTCACTTTAATTAAACACATACGTTTCTTATCTATAAACACACTTTTTTATTGCAAACAATTAACGGTGACATACAGTTTATGAATGTTTCAATTTTCAAATAGGAGTTAAGCTTCCGAAACCTTAAAATATGGCCAATGTTTTTCAAACAATGTCTTAACTGCTTGAGAAATCATGTTATTTACAATAACATGAATCATGATGTTATTTTTCACTAGATACCCTCGGATAATTTGCAATCACAAATATGACAATTTATGAATTTCATATATAACGATCACCATGTCACGATTCTTGACAAATGTGAGAACAATATGCCTACAAACCCTTCGCTATAACCTATTGGGGTGGCCTAGTTGGTTAAAGAGGTCTCATGTACTTGGTCTCAAGTTCGAATCCTATTGGGAGCGAATTAATTTTATGCATTTTAGGTCTGAGCCTGTCACACATGGTTTGCCTTGTATCGTTTATCTGGTTGGCGAGGTTTGCAGGCTATTTCGTTGACCCGAGGGTTTACCCAATGCGCACTCGAAGGGTAGCGACTGAGGGTTCCACGTCATAAAAAAACCCTTCGCTATAGCTTTTAAGGTAATATCTGTAAAATTTTAAATCGTCTCAAGTCTAACCCTTTCAAAAAATGTGATAAATCGTTATGTTCCAATACACCCTCTTATTATTAGATTTAGATTCTAATACAACGGTGCTTAGTTTTACTATAATATATATATGCCGATATATTGACAAATTAAATAAAATATGATATCCATAATAAGAAGTCAAAACACGTAATCTATTTTCAAAATAAAGTTGATTCTCCAAATTTGATTGAACCGCCATGTTGCATGATTCCATTTTCCATTGTACTATCCGAGTACCAAGATCTTGAGCCGCTCCCCCCATGCGAAAAATGCAACTTCAATTAAGTTGTTTCTTCATTCATTAAAGTGGTCACCGTTGGTAATAAAACCCAAACCCCAACAAATTTAAACACCTTCAAACCTCAACCTAACATTTCAGGCATTAATTCTCCACAATATAGTTGTTGTCCCGTAACTAAATTCACAAAAATGTCTAACTTGTTAATAAAAACTTTTAATTTATGCATGAAAGATTTACCAACTAAAGCTAATATTTTATACAAACCTTAACCGATGGAATATGTATGTCTGCGTAATTATTGAAGTGAAGAAGTATACAAACTGTATGAATATTATTAAATTCTATCCCGGTAAGTAGGTAATAATAGTACAAGGCCTTGATATATTAAGAAAATAAATTGAATGTTATTCCCATTCAACTTTAAAAAGAGTAAAGACCCAAGTTTCATTAAATATTATTCCATTCAGCTTTAATCCATGAAGGGCAAAACCGTAAAAATGAACCTCAAGCATTGACTGATCCGTCACCCCTACGCATTCCCGTTGCATACATTATTATAACTATTTTCAAACAACGTTAGAAAAGTAGACGTTGGGGTTGGCCTTTTGGCACTTGTCAGTTACCTCAAAATTCTTTCAAAATCAAATCTTGCAACAACAACACACACACACACACACACAGTATCAGTGAGCAACAGAGGGCAAAAACCCATTTATGATACCAAGTCAAACCCTTCTTTGTTTTTGTAAAGATTGAATTTTTATAGTGAAATTGATGGATTGTGATGAACCCATTTACCAAAAAGGGAAAATGAAGCTAACCCACTTTATATTTTGCTGAAATTTGAAAATCCCATTTTTTTTTTCTTTTGTTTTTGAAATGGAGAGAGTAGTTGAAAAGAGCAAGAAGAAAGATGGGTGTGAGTCAGGCTCAGCTAGTGAGGATTCAAGAAAGAGTAGTGGTAGTAGTAGCTCTGCTAGTAGATCCAGTTTTGATAATTCCTCTTCAGCTTCATCAGCAGCAGCAGCAGCTCAGTTGGGTTGGCCTATAAGAAAAGCTGCCAACTGTTTGAAAAATGAACCTGTTGTTTCTGAAGAGAGAACCAAATCCCAGTTAAATGGTGACTCCAAGTTAAAGAAGCAGGGTTCCAAAGTCACTGGTCAGTTGGGGTTTCCTCTGTTGTTTCTCTTTTGTCATTTTTTGTTGTAAATAAGTTAGGGTTGTATGATTTAAGAGTGGAAATTGAGGAGTTGCTACTTTTTAGTTTTTAGCATGTGTGGATGATATTTGCTATTGTTTGTGCTTTGTTGACCTTATGTTGATTTGAACTGTATTCCCATGATGTGAGCTCCTTTTGACTAATGCTACCATTTGAATTTTGAATAGAAATGGAGATGATGAAAGAGAGGTTTGCTAAATTGTTGCTTGGTGAAGACATGTCTGGAAGTGGTAAAGGGGTTTGCCCAGCATTGGCCATTTCAAATGCCATTACTAATTTATGTGGTAAGAATCGTATTTTTTACATTTAAATGCCATCGTGGAAGCGAGTTGAAACATTTGAGGAACACGTTTACGCGTTGTAAGAGACAGAAATACTATCTGCATTCGAATATGTATGCTATATATGCTAATGACATAGTGCTAACTTTATTTGCAGCTACTGTATTTGGGCAATTGTGGAGATTGGAACCATTGCCATCTGAAAAGAAAAAGATGTGGCAAAGAGAGATGGATTGGTTTCTTAGTGTGAGTGATCATATTCTCGAATTGATACCTTCTTGGCAAACGTTTCCTGACGGAAGTAGGCTTGAGGTAATTGTCGTTCATTTGCTATACAGAATTATGTTGAAGTCTTCTGTAAGATTTTTCTTCTGTGTGTCCTACAGACTATTCGTATCTCTTGAATCATCTGATGTATTTTCTCTGATCTCCATAGGCTACAGTCTTTCTATTTTCAAAAGTTTCCGTTTTTAGGCTCTTCTACTCGAGAACTTTCATGAACTTTGTTTGTTTTTAACATCCTATTTGCCTGTATTGAAGTGTGAACTAATCCACAAACATGATGTTGAGGGACTCCGTAAGGGAACTTAGTTAATGAGCTTAATTGTGTAGGCTTTTCTTATAATTCTTTGTTCATACTTATCTTTTTCAGGTCATGACTTCTCGGCCAAGATCGGATTTGATTATTAATCTACCAGCTCTTCGCAAACTTGACAACCTGCTTCTTGTAAGAGATTGAACAAATTTTCCAATTTGCTTAAGTTGTTGTTGATAATTATCAATCTGATTTAACAATCTTCTATGTGGCAGGAAATACTAGATGGGTTCACGAATACAGAATTTTGGTATGTGGATCAAGGTATAATAGCACCAGACACTGATGGATCTGTTTCTTTCCAGAAAACCATTCAGAGGCAGGATGATAAATGGTGGCTACCTGTGCCACGTGTTCCCCATGATGGACTTCCTGAGGAGACAAGGAAGCAATTGAACTGCAAGCGTGAGTGTGCAAGCCAGATACTGAAAGCTGCTATGTCTATTAATGACATTGCTTTGGCTGAGATGGAAGTTCCAATTTCGTACTTGGAAACGTTACCAAAGGTTTGATGTTTTTAAAGTTGCCTTCACAATATCACACAGTCGAAACTAATATTATTCCCATAATTTCAACTTTGTTTGTTTATATATTGCTGATTTTACCTCTAGATAACACTGGCCCTGAACACAGGCTTATATCACAAAGCTGCTTAAACTTTTTTAACATAGTGACTGTTTTTCTGAAAATGCAGAATGGGAGAGCTTGCCTTGGGGATGTCATCTACCGCTACATCACTTCAGAACATTTCTCCTCAGAGTGCTTGCTTGATTGCCTTGATCTTTCCTCCGAACATGTTGCCCTGGAGATAGCAAACCGAGTAGAAGCAGCCATTTACGTGTGGCGAAGAAGACAACATCCCAAACCCCCTGCCCATCCAAACCGTTCAACGACCAAGTCATCTTGGGAAATTGTTAGGGACCTCATGACAGATGGAGACAAACGGGACTCATCGCTTGTTGAAAGAGCCGAA
Source organism: Linaria vulgaris (assembly GCA_948329865.1). Taxonomy (NCBI): domain Eukaryota; kingdom Viridiplantae; phylum Streptophyta; class Magnoliopsida; order Lamiales; family Plantaginaceae; genus Linaria; species Linaria vulgaris. The sequence continues at coordinate 86,468,338 of OX415253.1, forward strand.
AGCCTCTTGCTTTGCTTGAAACAGCGATTCCCAGGCCTTACGCAAACTACATTGGATGCCACCAAAATACAATGCAACAAGGTCTAAGTCTGTCAAACTTTACATCTATAGCTGTAAATGTTCGTTCTCTGTTATATCACCTATGTGACATCGCAATACTAACGTGATAAAATTGTAGCTGCAAGGTGTGTAAGAATTTCTCATCTCGTCTTTTCAGTGATCTCATTTTCTTTCTTTAATCTCCTCAGGATGTTGGAAAATCCATTTTGGAGAGCTACTCGAGAGTCTTGGAGAGTTTGGCATTCAACATCGTGGCTCGTATCGAGGATCTACTTTACGTGGATGACATAAATAAGCAATCTGATAAACTCTCATCTGTACCAACAGTTAGTATAATTCCTCACAAAAAGGCCTCAGTCCCATTCCACGTGCCCGCCTCAGGCACTCCTTATCGAACAGCATCAACCACACCCAACTTCTCCCCAGCCGCTTCCTTGATAAGCCCTGCCAGAGGAGATAGAACTCCGTTTCTCATTGGCAATTGTACCAACAAGCCCCCACGTCGTGGCTTGGGAGTTAAAAGGGTCCTCACCAATTATCTCAGTGGTGATGCAAAAGTAAAGAATTGTGGCAGCATTACTGAAGGTGGTCTGGGTTCTGCTTCGAGCCGGATAGCTGAAGGGCTAGCCTCGTCCCGTTTGAGCATTGAAGGGAAGGAATCACCTTCTGTCCGTAACGAGTCTAAGCCGCAGCAAATAGACAGATAAAGTTCTTGTGTTGGAATGTTATATCTTTCTCTTAGGTGGGAAGTATGGAAAATACGAAAAGGTGTCGTTCATTATTAAGTTGCAGAAATATTATCATAGGATGGTAGAAGTGTTTTAGTGTGTTATATATGTTACGTTGATTGCGTCACAGTTCGTACTTGAGATTCGATGAAGAGATTATATATGTCCTTCAGTCAAATGTGTTATTTGAATTAGGACCAATATTCATTTAACTGTGAGACCAAAACTTAGCTAGACTAATATTTCAGATTACACTTACATCTACCTGTTGTGTTTTTGATTTCTACTATATGCAATTTTAGTTAACAATGCAGTACGCCTTTTATGCGTAAAGTGCTTAATTTCTAATTGCAGGGAAAAGTAAATAACTTTTTGATAAAGAAAAAGTTGCAAAGACTCTGTGACATATCTTTAAATAATTTATAGTAGTTTAGGGTTTAGAAGTAGATGCGGTTTGTGTGAGGCTTAGTTCCTAAATGATATAATAAATTTACGATTAATGTATCAACAATCTTAGTATTACATTTGTTTGTGTGTGTGTGTGTGTGTTTTTTTTATCAAAATATATTTATTCACATAGTTACTGAAAGGGGTATCTGCATCAAACCCCATCGTTTGGGGCCATTTGTAATCAATATCCTTACCTTTGTTTTGGAGCGGTCAACCCCATCGTATGGCGAAATAAGCAACTTATACTAAGTGAACATTTTGCACTTTTGACCAGGGGTATTTTCGTCTAAATTTTGACCAACCTTTTGATATGTTAAATGTGTCCCCTAACCTATTGAGTTTGGTGCACATTACCCCCCACCTAATGTTATAAATATTTCAACATTGTTTTTAAATCTGTATTAAATTTTGACCCACTTTTTTAGTTTCTTATTTTTACAAGACCAAGGAATTTAGGCTTCTTTTTCGACAAAAATCTTTAGACAAAATTCTTTTTTTTCTCTTGAGAATAGTTAATTGTAAAATAGTCCTCCAAAACAAATGCTTAAAGTCTAAAACACGTCAAAAAAGAAGCCCAACTTTCTTGGTCTTAAGAAATAAGAAACTAAAAAGGTGGGTCAAATCTAATAAATATTTAATTTTGTCTAAAAATTTTAAAAAAATGTTGAAATTTTTATAACATTAGGTGGGGACAATTTGCACCAAACTCAATAGGTTAGGGGGCACATTCAAAATATCAAATGGGGGGAGGGGGGGGGGGGGGGAATTTGGACGAGAATACCCTTGATCAAAAGTGAAAAATGTTGACTTGGTGTAACGTGCTTATTTCGCATACGATGGGGGGTTGACCCCAAACGATGAAGGGTTTGATGCAATTTCCCCTTACTATATAAACTACTCTATAACTCGTAAAGATTTGTTTGACATTGTATAAAAGTGTAAAATAGAAATTATTTAATACTCTTCTAATTAGAAACTTAATTCTAATTATTACAATGTCAAATACAATGGATATTCTGTTACATCTAACCAACTATAGGCATATATATATACAACTTTGTCGTTCTTGTCAATAATCATCCAAACGCGGTTGCAGTAGAAATCCTGAATAAAATGGGTGTTGTGGGTGAGGATAGCAGTCACTATCTGATTATCACCCTCTATCTTGCTATTTGCTTCTTGTGCGTCCACACCCACAAGCTCCGGCCTTTCGAATCTATACCTTGCATAAATTTGTGTAACGTGATTCATGGACGAGTATTTCTTTATATGTTATTATTTCTTCATAAAAATGACGACTATAGATGTTTGTAATATTCTGGAGGATCCCTGGAGTTGGTGATATTGCGTCATGGGCATTAGATTTCCTGCCTAATTCGCAATTAGCATCCCATTCATGAATACTAGCTTTAGATTGTTCCCGTTGAGCTCCATTGGATTTTTCTTGCACGTTGTTTCTTCCCTCGTTGTCTGTATTAATACTGTCGGGGGCTCTTACTATATGGACATGGTTTCAAAGGAATTTCTAATATAAGGACTATTTCCATTAGAGTCCTTATGCCCTACTATGCCATCTGGTGTTTTAGTTAGACTAGTACTAGTCTTCCGCCCCTTAATATTACTACGTTTCTTCTTCAGTCCAAAACTTGTCGGTAAAAGCCTTTTACCATTCATTTCTCTTGAATATGTTGAAAAGCTTGGGATCAAATTCTCTTTCCTTACAGGGTTAGCCTGACCGCTCGGTTCATCACCCTTTTTGTTGGCGGTGTCACTAGCCCCTTCTGCGTTTCGACTCAACAATAATGGAGTTCTACTCTCCCGTGTGTTTTATTTTTCCGACGACTTCCAACCACTAACCAAGTTCCTTTTTCTTTTTAACTTTCTCGACAAGCCACGTTGTATTTTGCTTCCTCCTTCATTAGTTCCGACTTTCGAATGGCCTATGCATATGTCTTCGGTTCACTTTAGGAATGTCGTGCGCTCACATTTCGCAGATGCGTGGACTGTCCTTTATGGCATAGTGATGGCATCATCTCATACGCGATTTGATAAATCTTTCCACTGATGCATAACCCCAATTCAAGTGGCTCGTTTGTCTGTACTTGCATGCATAATTGGCGAATTTCCCTCTTGTCGCATTACAAGTATTGCCATCGATCTTGATGGGGTCCCCCATATATGTGGGCAAGGTTTGAATCACCGATTCCCTAAAGAGCTCAACATGTAGATTCACAATTCGAACCCAAGTAATAACGCTTTCTACTTGTTAACAGGATGATAATTCACCTGCTTAAAATAAACAAAAAGTCAATTACTGGAATTACCAAATATATTATTATATGATTATGCGACCTACTTCCGCGATACATGTATCACACCTCTTGGAGCACATCTCCCACACAACAAACTACTGGAGTAAAAGCCAACATGAGGAATACGAAACCAAGGCAGTCTCAAATACGAAAGCTCTCGGAACTCATACTACTTTCCAAGAAAATTAAGCTCTCGGAAAGAATGAGCCAAAGGACAACAGTCCCAGAACCTTGGAAAAAACCCTTCCTTGACTATACATTCCAAACACGAAAGCTCTCGGAACACTACTCTCAACGATCAGACTAAAAGTCAGAACTTTACAAAAATAACTCAACCAACCTCTCTGGACACTCGGAGAAAGAAGAACACCTACCCACGATAGCTTAAAACTTCTCGGAGACCAACTCACCCACACCCTCTCGGAAAATATCTTGAAACACTTACTCCAGAATACGCATCTCTAGGAATAGCACTATCATTAAAGGGAATACTCCAACTTGGCCCTCGAAGCCACCATTAGAGACAACAAAGAAAGTAATCTACCCCGTATCACAAAGAAGACCAAAGCCCTCGGAAAGGATACAGTCAGCACTCAAAGTGAACACATTATCTTATTGGTTGAATAAGCATTGTAACACGTGTAAACATAACCACATGCATAACGACACCTGTAAACACATGCACCGTGACACCTGCCCCTATCAAAACCTATATAAAGGGAGATATCAATAGAAGAAAGGGGGGCAACTCAAAAACGAGACTCGGAAATGTAAGAAAATCCACTCGGAAGAAAGAATGAAGTATAGTCAATAAAAGGAAGGAAGATTCTTGTCCATTTTTCCTTCTCGGGATGATAGCATTTAGCCTTTAAACCACGGGCAAAGGCGTTCCAACCTTAATAAATAATTCAGTTAATAGGGAATAATTCTAAACTCGTTAACAAAATGGCGCCGTCTGTGGGAACCACACAAGATTTGTCTCCAGGAACATCCAAATTCGAAGGAGAAGCAGATGCTACAGTAATAGCACAGTTACGCACCAAAGATAAGTATCCTTCTTTCACTTGTTATATTAGGAATTAGATTATAGTATCTTCGTAAAGAGATCTTAAGATTTTATAATTTTAAATACTTGGGAAAAGAAAAGGACAGAGAACAGGAACCCGGGTGAGTATCTCCGAGAGCAATTACTCTAGGAAACCTCACTCATACTCTCTCATCGAAGGCTTTTTGAAAGTCTAAATAAGTAAAAGAGAAAGGTATGAACAAGTCTACTAGGAATGATTCTTTGAAAGGACGTGAAAATATTCGCCATACTCTAAGCATCAACGCCTACTTACGACTCTTTCCTCGAAGATAGAATTACGATTGAGCTGCCCAAAGTATACTATAATAGGCTACGAAGGCGTGCCAGGGGATACTCCTATTTAGGAAAGTATATTCCCCCAAAATTGCACTGCAAATGGACACGCTATGCTAAAAAAGTTACTTGGCTAGTAAGAGTGGGACGCTCTCTCATTTCTGTAAACTCAATCTTAAAAAAATTCTACAATAAAAGGAAAGAAACTAAGTAGTCATAATATGCGGAAGAGTGGTGTGATTATAAACACGGAAAAGAAAAAGTTTTGTTCCAAGTAAGAAATATTTCATTCCAAAATAATACCATTACGAGATAAAAAACAAAGTACCATTACATAAAAAGCGTTTGCAACTACTAAAGCTGGGGGGGTTGAGCACTCGAGGGGTCAGGGGTTGACTCGGTAGTGGGAGGGATAGAAGCACCCGCTGGAGAAGGAACACCCGAGGAGATAGCCTGAACCCCAACCCGGAGAGGGGAGTCCGCTGAAGATCGCGGGAGGATAGTAGAAAGAGGCACCCGAGACGGAGATGAGGAAGTGGGAGGACGTCGAGTACTACTCTTTTGGTAAAGGTCGAAGGCTTCCTCCAAAGTTGGCCTCTTCATCTCCGCGATATTAACCACCCGCGGGTCCAAGAGGGGATTCACCTTCTGCCGTACCTGCCCGAAACACTGAAGGAATCCCCACATGGCAGATCCCGCCAAGTACCCCGCATGTTTGCTGAGGTACAGATCCCTCACTCGAATAGTAGTCTCCTCTCGGGCCTGCTTAACAGCAACATCCACCCTTTGCTGTACCTCCTCGGGGAGAAGGCCCCCCGTAGCCGGGGCCTGTGCCATCTTCGCGTTAAGAATATCCACCTGGCCCAGTACCTCCGAGAGATGTTGCTCCAACTCTTTCTGCTTGGTCTCCCAAGCCGCCTTCTCGCCCTCGAGGGAATCCACCTTATCCTTCAGCACCAGCCCAGAAGCCTCCATCTCCTTTACCGAGGAGAGAAGCTGCTTATTTTCCCCCCTCAGGTCTTGATTGTTCTGCGAGACCTTGGCAAAAGCCGCCTCGTATTTCCCCACCTTCTCCAGCAAGTTCGTATTCTCTACCTCCAGCTTACGAGACTTTTCCTCAGCCGCACTCGCCAGTTTCTGCAGCTTCTCAACCTCGAGTAACAGAAGGGGAAGCATTTTAGGTGCCTAAGAAAGCAAAGTAGAAGAATAAAGATCCCGATAAAGGATCTTAAATAAATTAGTTAGATAAAAAACTTACCAGCATGGCCACATTGTTGACATCTGCGGACAAGGAATTGGCGGCGGTGAGGTATCGAGTCACAGTCTCGAGTGCCTCATGAGCATCTTCGGTGCTAGGCTCTCGTCCTGAAACATGAGCCTTAGAAGACGAGGGCCTCTCAGAAGATACCACCCCCGGCAGTGGAACCTGAGTGACTACGGGGCTATCGGACTGGATAGCCACGAAAGGTCTCGGGGGAGGAGCACTCGCAAGCGGAGGACCCGCGACCATAATCTCGTCCAGCAAGCTCATGGTATCGAATGCTGGAAGGTAAGCAGAGTCGGAAGGAAGTGATCCCCCTTCCAAACCAAAAAACTCTTCACCTCCTACAAAATCAGAAAGTTATCTAAGTAAAAATACCCTTTTGATTACCTAAAGCAGTTATCTAAGGCACACTCCTATAGTATTTTAAGAACACGTACCTTTCGGAGGGGTCGCCAACAGGGCGTAAGAATCCCCTGATAACTCCGACGACGAGGGTACGTGGATGACACCGGGAGCTGGTAAAGCCGTCTCCTCTATCCCAACCTCATCTTCACCATTCCCTATGGTGAATCCCCCCTTTGGACCTGCACCGGCAGAGGACACAGCTAACTCCACTTCCTCGGGGGTATCGGACGTCCCGCTAGACGACCGAGACGTAACCTCAGCAACCCTGGAAGGAGTTCCTCCTTGCTCCCCTGCTGCAACCTCAACATTCCCACCCTCTCCTAGGGTAAACTTCCCCTTCTTGCCCACCACAGCCTCACTTTCCACCATAAATGGCCGTAGGACATTCACTATCAAAGAGGTCATAAGTTAGATAAAATAAAAAGAGAAACCCGTAAGATAGTAGATAGAAGGGTAAAAGACTCACCAAATGTATCAAACAACTTCTCGGGAACAGCCAAAAGAGTCTTGATTTTGTCTATCGGGGAGATGTACTTTAATCCTGCGGTCCGATAGAGACGAATAAAGTCCTTTGACTCCACGAGAGGCTTCGCAGAGAACACCGGTGAGAATACCAGTGTGTCGTCCATCACTCTGTCAGGGAAGGTAGGCACCCTCCAAGTCATAGGTATGTCCCACGACCCCACAACTGGGTTGATGAAGAAGAACTTATTCTTCCACGAGCTATGGGAGGTTACCATACCCTCGGAGATCTTGTCATCCTTGTCTCGGTGAGTAAAACAGTAAAAAGGACCTCCCCCGGGAGACTGCTTCAGCTCGAAAACAGCAAAGAACATGTCCCTCGTACACTCGATGCCCCTCACCAGGCACCAAAACACGAACAAAGCCATTAACGAGAACGAATTTGGGGCGAGCTGACTCGGACAAAGATTGCAGTAATTGAAGATATCGCAGTAAAAAGGCGGGAAAAAAGTGCGCAGCCCCGCCTTTAACTGTGGGTAGTACACTGTCAGGTACCCTTCAGGAGGAGCATCACCCCGGTGATGGGCCTCCGGCACCGTTATCTCGATGTTACGGTCGGAAACACCATGCTCCTTGAACAAGTTCTTGATTTCTTTCTCGGTGGCGGTGCTAGCCGTGTTACCCACCTTCTGGGTGACTCGCGGAGCGCCACCTTTCTCAGCCTTTTTCTTCATCCTCTTTGATTTCCCCGCGCCACCACTACCGCTTGCCCCCACCGCCGCAGCACTCCGCTTTCGCGAAGCCTGAAACCCTAACCCCGCCGCTCCTCCGGTACCGGAAGCAGCCGAAACCAAATTTGTGTTAGATTGCGACGCCATTAGAACAGAGTTTTTGAAAGAAGAGATGAGCAGAAATCGACTGATTGCAGAGAGAAAAGAATGCGCCTTGGGAGAAAGTTCGATCAGTGTACAAGTGAAAGTAATGGGTGAAAAAGAGGGTTTTTAAACCCTACGCCCACTACACGTCTTAAATGACCACTAAGCGTGCCACGCCTCACGATTGAAAATCGTGCGTAATGACACGTCTCCTCGGTTAATGAAAGAATAACGGTCAAGACTCTTCGATTCCTGCACCCAACTTAAAGCGTGGCATTAAAATCACCACTAACTGCATTTAAGTCGTAATTAATTAAATTACAGTTAATTAAATGTCATAACATACAATTAATGCCCAAACAAATGACCTACGAAGGTGCATTTGGAAAATACGACGGGAAACACTCGGAGAGAGTATCACGATACTCCTCGCCTTTTTAAAGGCAGTGCCAAGAACGAGGGAAGTGTCGAACAAAGCACACATGTCACTGACGAGTGTTTACGACACCCCTGAAGAGTTCTACGAGGCCTCGTGAAACCCTCCCCATATACCTGATGAAATCTACGATACCAAGACTCTCGTACCCCTTAAAACTCTTAAGTTTCTAGTACAGTAGTGATAACTAACTGCACTAGAAACTGGGGGGGTTTGTTAACAGGATGATAATTCACCTGCTTAAAATAAACAAAAAGTCAATTACTGGAATTACCAAATATATTATTATATGATTATGCGACCTACTTCCGCGATACAGGTATCACACCTCTTGGAGCACATCTCCCACACAACAAACTACTGGAGTAAAAGCCAACATGAGGAATACGAAACCAAGGCAGTCTCAAATACGAAAGCTCTCGGAACTCATACTACTTTCCAAGAAAATTAAGCTCTCGGAAAGAATGAGCCAAAGGACAACAGTCCCAGAACCTTGGCAAAAACCCTTCCTTGACTATACATTCCAAACACGAAAGCTCTCGGAACACTACTCTCAACGATCAGACTAAAAGTCAGAACTTTACAAAAATAACTCATCCAACCTCTCTGGACACTCGGAGAAAGAAGAACACCTACCCACGATAGCTTAAAACCTCTCGGAGACCAACTCACCCACACCCTCTCGGAAAATATCTTGAAACACTTACTCTAGAATACGCATCTCTCGGAATAGCACTATCATTAAAGGGAATACTCCAACTTGGCCCTCGAAGCCACCATTAGAGACAGCAAAGAAAGTAATCTACCCCGTATCACAAAGAAGACCAAAGCCCTCGGAAAGGATACAGTCAGCACTCAAAGTGAACACGTTATCTTATTGGTTGAATAAACATTGTAACACGTGTAAACATAACCACATGCATAACGACACCTGTAAACACATGCACCGTGACACCTGCCCCTATCAAAACCTATATAAAGGGAGATATCAATAGAAGAAAGGGGGCAACTCAAAAACGAGACTCGGAAATGTAAGAAAATCCACTCGGAAGAAAGAATGAAGTATAGTCAATAAAAGGAAGGAAGATTCTTGTCCATTTTTCCTTCTCGGGATGATAGCATTTAGCCTTTGAACCACGGGCAAAGGCGTTCCAACCTTAATAAATAATTCAGTTAATAGGGAATAATTCTAAACTCGTTAACACTACTTTATCAGTATTGGCTCAAAAATTTGCCGACCACTTGCGTATTGATAGAAAGCTACCCGTTAGTTGCCATGGTCCTTCTGAGAGGATCATCTAGCGTTTCTCTCTAGCCAGTCCTTCAAGGCAATATTAGTTATATCCTACATCCACCAATTCAAATTCATTATGCAGTGGCCACATGATGTCCAATTTTGTATATGGAACCAAAAAGTACCAGGCTTTGCCCAGTAGTCAGACTATGATGGTGCCTTTCCATTGATTTGTTATGAGTTCAAGAAGATCAGTTGAGAATCCGATTTGTTTGAACGACACTGCTTGGTTGGTTCAATCGTTTAATTTTCATTCTCTCCTATTGGTCTTCAGATCGTCAATCTTGACATCTTTGTTTTTGTGTTTCTCGGTAATGAATTCCGCATAGGTACATGGTGAGTTGCGGAGAGATTCTCCCATTTTTTAAGCGCCAGTAAATCATTTGACATTAATTGTTCATCTTATTGTCGAATTCTTTTATGTTGTCGTGGTTCGAGCAGGGAATTATACGTCGAGTTGAATTATGTGGCGGCAAGATTGAAGTTTTCTGGGTTCCGCGACATTAGGTTATTCACGACGTGCATTTTTCGGCGAAGATCATCCTATAATCTATTATTATCTATGTTCAATGATCATATGTTATACCACAACGCCAAGGGTCAAAGTGTTTTGCGCTTGATTCTTTGTCTTCTCTTTCCTTTCCACGTTCTATACTGCTATCAAAATTGAGGTCTTCAACTTCAATACACCGTCTTTATAGTTCAGGCTCCACAATCCTAACATCTCGAAGAACCGACAATGATGATTTTTGCATGCAACGATTTAGCCTCCTTATTGGCAGGAGATCAACGATTTTGGTAGATAGCCGCATACCGCGTGTAACCTCCTTTAGTAGTAGGACGAACAAGAGTTGGCTTTCGACGAAAGTTGACTATCATCAACGGGCCATAGCCAATATCCATATTAGTGGTCGGGGGACTGTTGTCGCTCTGCGGGTTTCCGCAACTTTGGCCTCACGGGCATGTTTCTTAATTAATGCCGGGGAATGTGGACAAACATCGTGGTGATGGCCAAACATTCCACACTGATAGAAAATTAGACGCATTCCCTCGTACTAAAATATTTAATTCAGTGTTGTCGATCAAATACTTTGGAAGAAGAGTTTTTTTTTCCAAATCAATTTCCACCATAATACGTGCAGAGCGACCTTTGGACCGCCTTCAATATGTTCATCGACTTTGGCAAACGTTCCAATCATATTCATGGATGAAAATTTCGGTACGGGAGTATGTTTCGGTTAGCTAAAAATTAGAAACGTTTCGTAGTATTTCGAGAACTTTTCGGCATGTTTCGAAGAGTTCGTAAAATTGTAGTTATAACTACTATAGAAACTACATATATATTTCGTATCGGTGAAGTCCAAAACGAAAATTTTCCGAAACTTTTCGAGGAAACGCATGGAAATTTTGATCCATGATCATATTTCCAATTTCTTACAACATTCGGGATAGGAAGGAAAAGGCTATGGAAGCTTCAGAAGCTGAAGCCAAACCGTGGTGTTTGTGATTAATGTCGTGGACACTTTAAAGTTTGGGGTCCAACGTCGAAACGTGAGATAATATTGAAGAAGGACCCAAGGTCCACCCTAGAGTATAAAATCGTAATCGTCTTTCTTTTGAAGACGCACGAGAAAGAATCCCATTCCAAGTTCAATTAGTTCAAACGCACCACACATAAACCAAAGTTTAGGAAGTCGTAGGGCTAGAGTATCGTACCGAATAGATTTACCCATGAGCTTGACAACAAGGCCTCTAGCCATGTTTTGACAAGCATTGCGCCAATCCATTGCTATTAGTCGAACTCGAGGCCATGAAGGATTTTCAACAATCGGATCATCATGTAAGTTTTGTGTAAAGGCTCCATCAATGGCTGCCCATTGATCGTCGTCGAATTGGGAGTAAGTCATCTTTCCAACAAGTCCAGTTTACTGTTGTTGCATTCCGTCGAAAGTACCATTGTGCATGGAGTGGCATGGCTGCCGCGTCGGTTGTTTAAGAATCATGATACATCTCGAAATTTTTAGAGACATGTGGCATACTTTGATCGAAGGTTTGATGAGAATCTGAGACGGGGATGAGAGGTAAGCATTTATCGGAGTGAGAAGGTTGTTTCGGTGATGGTGGCGACGCAACCATCATCAGGATGAAAATAGGATTTCCTTGTGTCGTCATTGCTGGGAGCGTGTCATAGCGCATTATAGTCAATAGTCATGTATTCATTGGGGAAAATGCATAAAACTCCCATGTAGTTTCCTAACCTGCAGGAAACCTCATTATGGTTTAAAAAATCATGCACAAAATCTCCTCCGTTAAGTTTCAACTATCTTGTTAACTTTTTTATTTGGATACTTGGTTGAAAAAACTGTTGCTCAATGGGATTTTGAGTTGGTGTTCGATTTTGTAACAAATCAATTCGAGAGGTTTCTTGGTTAGCGTAAAGCCCTGAAATTTTTAAAAAAAAATATAAATTTACAGTTTAGTCCTCAAACTTTTGGAAATAGCATTTTGATCCCAATGTTATGTTACGTATTAATATTTTTATAAGTTATAGATACAATGTTATGTAATTTAAGATAATCTTGAAACAAAATAATATTAACTAAGTTATACAAATTACTGGATTGCTTCATAAGGTAATTGTTTGATGCAGTGTTTTGAAACCCGGCCCGGACCGGCCGGTTCGACCGGAAATCGGAGCCTTGTCCGGGCCGGTTCTCTTACTTAAGCGGGTCGCAAGCTGCAGTGGACGAACCAGCCAAAACCGCCGGTTCGCCCGGCGACCCGCTGAACCGGCTCCGCTTGAGAACCGGTTCCTCCCACTTTTTTTAATTTAAAAAAAAACTGAAATTACGTTCTAAAACTCAGATTTTAATAAAAGAGAAAAAAAAAGCTACTGTCTCTACTCTCTCAACTCATGAATTGGGGGAAATAACAAAAAAAAAAAAAAACTTTTCTCCACAAATCGGCCGAATTCACAAATCAATACTAAGCTTTTCTCCATAAATCAATAATAAGCTTTTCTTCTATCTGCAATCAGTGACATGTGGCGGATGAGAATTTGAATAAAAAATGAGAAAAATGAAACTTGAAAGAAAGTGGCGGATGATAGGAATGAGGTTTGACTAGGGTTTTTTTCTCTACTTTAATATATTAATAAGACTTCAACAAGGTTTGGGCCTAGTCATTTTATATTAATAAGAATTTAACAAGTTTTGGGCCTAGTTATATTAATAAAACTTCAACAATTTTTGAGCCTAATCATCTCACATTAATTGGGCTTGAACTCATTAACCCATTTACTAATTTTTTCAAGGCATTTTGTACATGTTGACTATATTTTTTATATATTTAATTAATTATTGACTAAAGTCAACAAACCGGTTTAACCAGTGGTTCGACCGGTCCGACCTGTTGACTCACTTTTCGGTAGCCTCACCGGGTCAGTCACCGGGCCGGGTTTCAGAACACTGGTTTGATGTCACGATTCCTGGAATTTTGGATGTACTAGAGACTTAAAGAACGATGTTCCATAAATCAGTTAAGTAATTTATTTTGAAGATTTATTATGCATCAAATTAAATAGTTTATCAAACTATACTTGATATTATTGTATACTTACCATTTGAAATGGTTTTCTAACATTAGAAAAATTATAACTACAATTATAATTATAATACATGGCTGCTTAAGATAAATTTTGAGATATAAATTAAGTATACAAAGTATATTGAATATTCAACTTAACCTTATGACATCAAAGTTTATCGCGTAAGATTTTCATCAATGATATGTGTTATTTACTTAAATTAGTATCCTCAAATTTTATAAACACGAAAGTTGAATAATATATATGTTTATAGTGGTAAGTTATGATTATTCAGTTAACTGATATTATCTTAATGATATTAAAGGTTTGACAAATTAATCAACGACGCGCAAGATTCTCTGTACAAATAAATGTGAGGTTCGATTTCTGATTTTGTTCTGACCCAGTTTGGCATCTGGCCTGAGAAACTTGGACAACAAAGACATTACCCCGTTACCAGATCACGAACAACCTATTATTCATCGTATTCCTATTTTTGCATCTTATCTCGTCTCATAACATGATTTTCTTACTCATCGTTAAATCATACTCAACCATTAATTATTTATCACATATTAATTCATAATTATGGTAATTTGTCATTATCTCATCTGCTAGTTCTTGAACTGTGCGAAGAGCAACAAACTATGTTCGGGACATGTAGCTTAAGGAGCAACGGATGTTATCCGGTTTACTAGCTTATTTGGTTATCACCCATTGTGACGCCTTTGGGAAGTTGGGCCCAGGGATTGAGTCGATTTACTGCCGGGCAGTAAGGACTGTCGGTTTAAGTAATTTCGCTTGATACCCATTTATCTAGGCGCCGCTTGCAGTGAGGAGTTGGTTGTAACCCGCGTGCTGGATCGGCGTGTATTCGAGCATGTCGTCTATTTTGTTTGCGTGGTCGCTCCTCGTTGGGAGGTATAAGGTAGTATTTGGAAGTATAAGGTTTGATTGGTTTATTGTTAACGCACATATTCATAAACTATTTTCAAAATATTCCGGTACCATTGTTACAACAAATTATCTTGTTAAATTGTTTCTATCGGTAAGATCACTTCTAGAAATATATCAATTGAATCACAGTTAATTCTTGCATTGCTACTTGTTTTGTATGAATCTCACTAAGTCATCAAAAAATTATTACTCGCTTTTTCATGTCTGTCCATTCCTCAGGATAAGATCGACGTGGCAGCATGGGTCACATGAATAATTTGCCAATCTTGCATTTTGGAATATTCATGTAATTAAAAATGATTAATCATGAGTACGTAATTATTAAAATGTCAAATTATTTGTATTTTTCAGACTTCCATTGTGTATATTAAAGTCAATTTTTATCATTATGTGTATGGTTGATCTTGAACAGTGACACCCCTTCCTACGAGACATGTTTTAGTCTGAGCTGGGTAAAGTGTCTGGCCAACGCTGAACCAACTCGGATCGGAATGCGACTCATGGGGCGCGACCGTCACAGTTGGGTTGTGGGTTGTGAATTTTTTCCCATCAAATGACTAAATTGTCCTTACTTTATTTATTATATATATATATATATATTTAATAAATATATTTCTACTTGTATTTTTTTTTGGCAAAAGAATATAAAAAAGTTAGATTTCTTAATTATGTTTAAAACTGTAAAAAAACTAAATACTATTTATCATAAATAAATTAAAGTAGAGATTTTGTGTTGGATTTTTCAAACCATAAAGGGGTTTCGTGCAGGTTTTCAAACCACAATGGGGGCTTTGTGCTAAACATTCTAAAGAGTATAATAGATTTTTTATTAGTAAAAAATACTCAAAAATCAAGCACACAATTGGACAAAAAAAGAATTTTGTGCAAGGTTTTTGAAACCACGAGTGAGTTTTGTGCATGGATTTTGAAACCACGAAGAGATTTCGTACAATTTTTAAACTACAAGGGAGTTTCATATGCATGTTTTCGAAACCACATGGGGATTTTATGCATATACCCCCTATGTCATTACGTGTATTTTGTACTGCTATGAATTGATTGGTAAACTTCAATCATATGTACTAAAATTAAATCCTATATTATCACAAATCCAATGGCAGTTAACTAGTGCTGGCAGTAGTAATAAGAGATAAGTGTTGGATACAACACATATATACATCGATTGCAACTCTTTCTTTTACTGTCTTAAAATTATATTATAAATAAAATTTGACCTTTGGCAACTAGTAATTTGTTTGTTGGAATATTTTCTCTAAATGATAACCTCAAAATGAGTGGTTCGGAGAATTACATTATGTTAGAGAAAAGATTAAAAGTCTAAGTCGGTCTCTATCGATGAGTGATGAGTTGGTTTTTTTAGACCATTTATTCATTTAACCATGTTATTCAAAAATTGTGACGTTATTATATAGTTTATAACACATATGAAAATTATAACTACATTACAATATTCATAAATCTATTCTATTAGTTAGTTAAAGAATTTCAGAATCTGGTGGCAACTTAAGCTTCAATTTGTCACGATCTCCTTTTTTTTGATAATTAAAATATATTGAACTTACGAAATAAAGTTCTTACAAAAGTTGGTGATTGGGAACCCACCATCACAACAACAAGATATAGGAATGTTTTGGTCACTGAAATGATTAGACCAATTATACAAAAATGCCCAACTAGCTAAATTATGAGCGGCTACATTGGTAGAGCGATTAACAAAATTGAATTTCCAATTTGGCCAAAGATTCCAAAATCTTCTAATCCTCATAACCAAAGGATTTATAGTCCATGGGGGCGCCGTACTTGGATCGTTCACCGCTTTGATTAAATTCAAGCAATCGGATTCCAAAATAGCTTTATGAGCTTTGGCGTTGTCAAGAGCTTGGCAAGCATGTAGGAGAGCAAGAGCTTCAGCAACAATCGGTTCCATACATGGCGTAGCCTTGCTAGATGCAAAAATAATAGTGCCTTGGTGATTTCTGATGATAAAAGCAGCAAATGCTTTTCCAGA
Source organism: Linaria vulgaris (assembly GCA_948329865.1). Taxonomy (NCBI): domain Eukaryota; kingdom Viridiplantae; phylum Streptophyta; class Magnoliopsida; order Lamiales; family Plantaginaceae; genus Linaria; species Linaria vulgaris. Next base: position 86,484,556 of record OX415253.1, read on the forward strand.
TTTAAATGAAGCATCACTGTTGGCTTTGACCCACTTAAGAGGAGGTGGTTTCCATGATGACATGCTAGAGGCTTTGATTTCCAGAATCTTGGAGTGTTGTGCCTTCCAATGCTCATTTTCCAAAGCTCCAGCTTTAATGCAAAAGTCCTGCACAGACATAGGAGAATTACCATGGATAATATTATTTCTATTTTGCCAAATAAGATCACAATAAATCGCAAAGGAAATAATAAATTTATCCCTAGAGAGTAAGTTTGGAAAAAGGACCCCAGGTTTAGAAAAAATGATACTGATCCATTCTTTAATACTCCAAGAGAAGAAATGGTTAGTATTCAAATGCCAAGAAGAAATAAACCAAATTTAGGCCGAGAAAGGACACTTGAGAAAAAGATGCTCCAAATTTTCCATGTCCGAGTTACAAATAGGACAAGTAATATCTTGAATATGAAATATAGTATTAAGCTTAGTTCTTGTCGGAAGAACATTTGAAAAAATTTTCCATATCAAAAGTTTGTGCCTCTCATGAAGCCTAGCACTCCAAATATTTTTGAAAGTAATAGAGTCCGTAGGATCAAGATTATTGAATCTATTAGCTTGATCCACATGATAAGCACTTTTGGTAGAAAAAGACCCTGACGTAGAGGGAATCCAAATAGGGGAGGGGCTCGAATCAATAGAAGAAATTTGAATTTTAAGGATTTCTTCTATAGTGAGTTTATCAAAAACACTTTCAAGTTTAGTAATATTCCAACTAAGAGAAACATTATCAATGAGAGAACCAACAAAAAAGTGCTCATAAAAGGAAGTGTTTGAGTCGATCAAAGGCTTCGGTATAAAGCCAGGGAGAGTAGGGATCCAAGGAATTTTCCAAGTTTGAATATTCGAGCCCTCAGAAACAGGGAAGACAGTACCTTTGGAAATTAAACTTCTAGATTTCAAAATATCTTTCCAAATCCACGAAGATTGAGCTTTAGGAGGGGGGGCCGAAAATAAGTTCTCCTCTTTGAGATATTTGCTTTTAAAAATTTTGACCCAAAGAACATCCTTATCCGAGATAATATTCCAAGCAAGTTTAGAAAAAATCGCCCGATTAAAATCTGCCATTCTTCTTAACCCCAATCCACCCGAAGCTTTAGGGAGACAGATAGTATCCCAAGCCTTAAGAGCCAAAAAATTGCCATTTTGATTAACACCCCACCAAAATTTACGAATAGATGCATCAAAAGAGTTACAAATATGTAAAGGGATGATAAAATTAGACATGGTATAGATAGGGTAAGTAAGAGCAACCGACTTTAAAAGAGTAGTACGCCCAGCTTGAGAAAGGCAACAAGTTTTCCACGCAGCAAGACTTTTACTAAGTTTCTGAGAAAGATCAATAAAAGCTTCTTTGCGATATTTAACTCTACAAAAAGGAAGACCAAGATGCGAGCATTTATGGCTGCATTCATTAACTTTAAAAAGATCAAGGATAAATCTTTTGATAAGAAGATCAGTGTTTGCACTAAAGTGAATAAAAGATTTGGAATTGTTTACCCGTTGACCGGACCAAAGGCAGAATTTATCAATAACATCAGACATGTGGTTAGCATTATTCACAGTGGCATGACCAAAAATAACTAGATCATCATCATACATCAAATGGGAGATAGAAGGGCAGGTTCTAGAAACCTTAATGCCTTTAAGTAACCCACTGTGTTCCTGTTTCATAATGATACGAGAGAAAAGCTCCGTTAAAATAACAAAAAGATAAGGAGACAAAGGATCACCTTGTCTAATACCTCTGGAGGATTTGAAGTATCCATAAGTGGAGCCATTAATCAGAAAAGAGAAGGAAGGAGTAGTAATGCATTCTTTAATCCAAGAGATAAAAGTTTTATGAAAACCAAGATTAGAAAGAATGCTAATAAGGAGATTCCAATCAACTCTATCAAAAGCTTTAGCAAGATCAATTTTAAAAGCAAGAAGACCATTTTTCCCTTTCTTATGATGAATAAAATTCATGATTTCGTGGGATAAGATGGTATTATCAGAAATGCTTCTCCCCTTGATAAAAGCAGATTGAGAAGGCGAGATGATTTTATGCAAAAATTTCTTGAGCCTGTTTGCTAAAATTTTAGAGCAAGTTTTGTAAGAAATGTTGCAAAGACTAATCGGTCTAAAATCCTTAACATCATGCGAGTTAGTTTTCTTTGGGATTAAAGCAATCAAAGTGTGGTTCATAGCATGCAACATAGCTCCAGATTTAAAGAAATGTAACACGGCTCTGATGAAAGAAGACTTGGTGGTATTCCAAAAATGTTTAAAAAAAACAGCTGGCAAGCCATCAGGACCAGGACTTTTATTCGAAGCAAAAGAGAAAAGAGCGTTTTTTATTTCCTTATGGGAAGGAATTGCACATAGGAAAGCATTATCCTCATTATCCATAATAGAGGGAAACAAATTTTCTAAGTCTTGGGGGTATGGGCTATTATCCAAATTATGGGGAGCAGAGAAAAGATCCTTATAATAGTCAACAAAACACTTCCCAATCCCAGACCAATCCGAAATACAGGAACCATCAGATTTAGTTATGAAATCAATCCGATTGGCACGAGCATGAATAATGGATTTAACATGAAAATAATGAGTATTTGCATCACCTTCTTTAAGCCATTTGTCCCTAGATTTTTGTTTCCAGAAGGTGCATTTTCTTTTCAACCAAATATCCACTTCATCTTTAAGAGCTTTGATGGTATTAAGATTAGAAAAGGTCTGAGAGCTCTTTTGAAGAGAAGTAATATTATCAGTGAGGTTTTTAATAGCAAAATCAATAAATCCAAAACAATTAATATTCCAAACTTTTAGAGCTTTACGAACATTTCTGATCTTAGCAAGTAATTGGAACATAGGAGGACCATAAGTTGGGGTAATCCAATCATTTTCAACAACATCATAACATCTAAGATCACTTAACCACATAAGTTCGAACCTGAAAGGCCTAGGGCCTTTGGAGTGGTCGACATGAGTGTTGAGAGCAATGGGCCTGTGGTCTGATGTTAGCGCCGATAGATGAGAAATTTGTGCCATCGGAAATAAGGAGCACCAAAGAGAGTTTGCGACACCTCTATCAAGCCTCTGCTGGATATTCTTGTCATCTGGGTTATTGTTGTTCCAGGTAAAATCAGGTCCTGCAAATCCCAAATCAATTAGAGAGAGCTTATTCAAATCTGATAATAAAGTGTGTTTGGAAGAGCTAGCAAAGGATCGTCCACCAAGCTTTTCACTTTGGTTGCAAATATCGTTAAAATCCCCCATAACCACCCAAGGACCATCAAAAGAACATGCAACATCATTCATAAGTCTCCAGAATTCATTTTTGGTCGAACAGTAAGGGGGGCAGTAAATGCCTGTAAATTGCCAGATTGGGCCAAAGGCAGGGGTGATGAGGATATTGATAAGGAATTTATTTTGAATAGTAACAGAAGCAGTGACATTCCTATTCCAAGCCAAACAAACACCCCCGGCAAGACCAGTTGGGGGAATTAAGACAGAGTGAGTTAAAGAGTGAGAGTTTAGAGCAGAAAATAAAGAAGAGAATTGAGAGGTTTTGATCTCAGAGAGGAAAATAAGGTCCGGGCGAGTATTACGAAGTAAAGCCCGGAGAGCTCGGATTGCGCAAGGTTTTCCCAAACCTTGGCAATTCCAAGCGAGGAGAATCATCGAGGGGGACTAATGGCTTGACCCCTCGTGCCTCGAGGGATCTTCCGATGAAAAAACATCGTAATTTTGGGGTTTGGAGAATGGAGAGTAGTCTATGGTATCATGGCAAGAGGAGGAACTGGGAGAGAGTATAGGAATATCTTCAGTTTTCTGTTTGGTATTTCTAGGAGAGGAGACACAGATGTTCATGTCATTAATGGATCTTTTGTGATTTAAAAGAATTATATCAGTAGGGTAGACAGGGATAGTCAGAGGAGCAGATTTTTTTTTTTAAATGAATAATTTTCCTGCTAGGATGTGAGTTTGGAGGAGGAGTTAACAGAGTTTCAATAGCCGAATTAATGGTGTGAGCAGTTGCCGGGAGCGGCATAGCTTCAGGAAAGTTTGAGTGGGTTGAAGTATTTGGGATATCTGGTTGAGGACTAGTAGGCTGTATATTCACAAAATGAATAGCAGAAGGAATCATGTCACATTTGTTTTTTTCATTTGGGCTGGGAATAGCTGGAGGCTCTTTTAAAGGAGATCCTTTGGCAAGAAAGAGAGGATTTTGGATTTGATAATATTCTGAGCGAATCCACTGCCCGAATCGGTGTGGCAGCGTCACAGCCGAGTCGACATTTTTGCAACCATCTGATTTGTGACCAAGCCTGCCACATTTGAAACAAAATTCTCCCAATCTTTCATATCGAACTTCAACATGGAAAGGTTTTTTTTCCTTTGAGATGAAAGAGAGGTTGTCCACCAGCGGATTTTCAACATTGATATCAACCCTCATTTTGAAAGCCCTTCTCCACTTTCCTCCATTTCCAGCCATCTCAAACTTGTCAAAAGTACCCAATAGATCACCAATAATCTTAGCGTTCATCTGAGTGATGTAGCAAACAGGAAGTCGTGCAATATGGCACCAGAAAGTTGTGGTCGAAAAATCAATTTCGTGAAGAGCTTTTGACGGAGGCCATGGTTTGATAACCAATTGATTGTGGCCGAAAGACCATGAAATGTTTAGGACTTTGTGGTAATCCTCAATGTTTACGAAAACACAAGAATAGATGTTGTGATCGATTAAGTGGATTTGCACCCTGTATTTGAGATTCCAAGCCTTAGACATGGTAGCTTTAAAAGCACCTGGATTTTGAGTCTACAATTAGAATATCAGAACCTCGTCTGCTCCGTTTGTCCATGCAAAGCTGAAAACTGAAAATTTTCTCAACCTCAAAACATTGTCACAATAGTTACAAAGTGCCGGCTTTCGGACATGTTCATCTGAGAATCCAAAGCCGAAGCCAAACACGCAAATACAGTCATTTCCCGCTATAAATTAATCCAGTCGATCACATGTGCATGAAATTAAGCTGAAGATAACCTTCTCCAAAACAATTTACAATGGAGAATCGAGTTGCTTCGTTATTGCCTCTTCTCGTCATTCTTGTTTGTTATACACTGATTAGTTGCAGTGCAGAGTCTGATGGCACTGATCAAAAGGCATAATAATTTCATTTTGTTGTAACAACTTAAATTTAATTTCTTTCGTAGCAGAAAACAAAATTCTCCTTTTTATTTCCTTATTATTATGATTATGGCTAACAAAGCAAAACAAATTTGTTTATTTACATATAGGTATACGTAGTTTACATGGGCGATCGTCCTAAAGGCGAATTCTCTGCTACAGCGCAACACATGAGCATGTTACAATCAACCCTTGGAAGGTTCACACTTAGTTTTACTCACGTCTTATATATAAAATTGTACTAAATATCGAATCATATATAATTCAATAGCGTAGAGTTAATCGAGCCGTTGTTTATGTAGTAACTTATGTATTATATATGTATTGAATCAGCAAGAGAGCATCAGAATCTTGGCTCCATAGCTACAAAAGAAGCTTCAATGGTTTTGTAGCTAAGTTGACTGAAGAAGAGAAGAAGAAAATTTCCAGTCAGTGAATTTTGTCATTTTTTACAGACAAATAATGCATATAATCGAAAGAAAAAAAAACACTATTGCACATACTTTGGCTAACAAGTTTGTTTGACTATATATGTCTCAGGCTTGAAGGGAGTTGTGTCTGTTTTTGCTAGCACGAAAAAGCAACTTCACACAACAAGATCTTGGGACTTTATGGGATTCCCTGTGACAGTTGAGAGATCGAGCATCGAGAGTAATATAATTGTTGGAATGTTGGACACTGGTATTTGGCCTGAATCATTTAGTTTCAACGATGAAAAATTTGGTTCACCACCTACAAAATGGAAGGGTACTTGTCAATCCTCATCCAACTTCACTTGCAACAAGTAAGCTTAAGTTTGATTAAATCATTTTAAAATAATCCAGCAAAACCAAAGAACTCTAAAAAGAAATAAATTTACTTGCCCCTGCAGCAAAATAATAGGAGCAAGGTACTACCACAGTGAAGGAACAATCACTAAACCGGACTTGCCCTCTCCTAGAGACTCTGAGGGCCATGGATCACACACGGCATCCACAGTTGCTGGAGGCCTTGTTTATGAAGCTAATATGGACGGCCTTGCCTTGGGAACTGCCCGTGGTGCAGTGCCCTCTTCTCGCATTGCAGTGTACAAAATTTGCTGGTCAGATGGCTGCTCGGATGCCGATATTCTAGCAGCATTTGATGATGCAATCGCTGATGGAGTCGACATAATATCCCTTTCAGTCGGAGGCTTTGGCCCTTCTGATTACTTTGAAGATCCAATTGCAATCGGTGCCTTCCATGCCATGAAGAACGGGATACTTACGTCAAACTCGGCAGGAAATTCGGGGCCTGACCCTCAGACCATTGTTAATTTCTCACCTTGGTCACTATCAGTTGCTGCTAGTATCATAGACAGGAAATTCTTGACTAAGGTTCAGTTAGGGAATAATAATACTTATCAGGTGAATGAACACATCTATATTTCTTTTAGTTCTTAAGATTCTATTCTACTAATAAAAGGCTTTATCTTTAACTTTAGCGAGTGAGATAGTAACTTGTGTAAATTATAATAGAGAGCAACTGACCTCATGATCTAACATTTGTTAATTATTTATCTATCACAGGGAGTAACGGTAAACACATTTACACTCAAAAATGACAATTATCCATTAGTCTATGGTGGAGATGTTCCTAACACTGCAGCAGGTTTTGATAGTTCTATATCAAGGTAATATAGCTAACTACAATTACTTTATTCCATCAATTACTACATATTCCACAATACAGTAGTAAACCTTAGTTTTCGATCACATGTAAAAATAAGCAAAACTCAGCATACAAGCTACAAAAAGCAAACTACGTAGACTTACAAAGAACAATGCAGGTATTGCCAACCCGACTCCTTGGATCCAAAATTGGTGAATGGTACCATAGTTCTCTGCGACAGATTTTTGTTTGATGCCACACCAGCTGCTGATGCTGGTGCAATTGGAACTATAATGCAGGATGATGGCTTCAAAGATTTTGCCTTCTCTTATCCAATATCAGCTTCATACCTGGAATCCAAAGATGGTGGCGAAGTTTATGATTACATTAACAAAACAAGGTTGCCCCCCCTCCCAAGCCCCCACACTCTGCGTTATTAAGATTTACTTTAAGTTATATATTTAAGATGATCAACATATATGATAGCAGCTTATTACAAATTATTGGTGATGCAGCAAACCAACGGCTACCATTTTCAGAAGTTCTGAAGTTAATGAAACATTGGCTCCCTTTGTTGTTTCCTTCTCTTCAAGAGGGCCAAATCCAATTACAAAAGATATTCTCAAGGTAAAAGTAATTTGAAGTTGAAGTTTCAATTATGTCATTACCTTTTCTTGATATAAGCCTAAATCTTGTTTGTTGAATCTTTTTTTTTTTTTTTTTGCATAGCCTGATCTTACTGCACCTGGAGTGGACATTCTTGCAGCATGGTCGGAAGATACTACCGCCACTGGATATCCTGAAGATCCTCGAGTTGTGTCATACAACATTATTTCTGGAACAGCAATGTCTTGCCCTCACGCCTCTGGTGCAGCTGCGTATGTTAAGTCCTTTAACCCGACATGGTCTCCTGCTGCGATCAAGTCTGCTCTAATGACAACTGGTACTTTTCTTGTTAAGACTTTTTCTCGTCTCGCTACCTGCATGAAAACAATTTGTCACCAATCCAAGTGCGATACTCATGATCAGAATAAGTATAAAGCCCCTTAGACAAACATAATGCCAATATTAAATAGAAACTAGCATCATATTAAAAATTAGAAGTCTCCAAGTTCCACGAAAAACTCATTGTTAAGAAGAAATCTAATGATAATTTGTGATTGATCAAGTTTCAATAGTTAGATAGTGTTAAAGGAGTACCTTAACATTCCCTTACTGTGTGTAGCTTATCAAATGAGTAGTACAACAAACACGGATGCAGAGTTCGCATACGGATCAGGACACATAAACCCCACAAAGGCTAAATCGCCCGGCTTAGTGTATGACATAGGCGAAGCAGATTACGTAAAATTCTTGTGTGGTCAAGGATACAGCAGTGAGAACTTGCAACTCATAACTGGAGACAACACGACTTGCTCTGCATCTAACAACGCGACGGCTCAGGACTTGAACTATCCATCTTTCGCACTAGCCGCCCCATCACGCGCCGTTGGCTTTAGCCGTGTCTTCCACCGTACTGTGACAAATGTGGGCTCTCCATCGTCCGTTTACAAGGCGGTTGTTACGGTACCTTCAGATCTTGGCATCGAAGTTCAGCCTAATACCCTTACATTTCGGTCACTTGGGGAGAAGCAAAATTTTGTTGTCACGGTTAGTGCAGCAGTTGGTAGATCTCCGCTGTCTGGTTCATTGGTGTGGGATGATGGTGAGTATCAAGTCAGAAGCCCCGTTGTTGCTTACCGTTCTTAAGTTCCAGTTCCAACAATTGAGAAGTTTTTTTTTTCTTTTTCCTTTCTAATTTATTCTTTGTGGTTTAAGGAAGTGATGTTGTGTTTACATGCAATAACAACTTCACTAAAATTGAGTTGGTAAAGAACTAAAGATCATGAATTATGTAAGGTGCCACTTGCGTTTAAATGGGAGTGGAGTGTGCTTTTGTGTTCTGTGTGGTAACGAGTTTTTAGAGAAGATTTGTCCTTGACATCTTTGGTTCAATTCTAAAAATTCAATATTTAACCATTTCTATATTTGCTATTTCTTAGCAGTGATATTTCAATTCTCTTCTTATAGAAATAAAGAGCTATGGGCATTTTAATCTCTTTTGTCACCTGAAATAGAACGACAATCCTTTATATACGTTGAAATTTGCACAATGCCTCTCACAAAATAAATAAATAAATAAACTACCACTAGGGATTGTAAAAAATAGCTAAAATTAGTGCTAACGGATAGTACTCTAAGGAGGCAAAATCAGATGATGTCTTAGTACAACACAATATGTAAGGAAAAAAGTATAAGAGGAAATACGCTCTTACATTCTATATACACTAGTGTTGATACTATCAGCAATAATCATTTTTGTTTTTTGAAATTCTAAAGAAATTTGGGTTGTAAACAATTTATTGGATTCTTTTTAATGTGATTTGGCAAGAATCAAAGTGCGTAAGTAGCAAAATCCTTGTTGTAATCAATCAAGGTATGTTTTCATATAGTTTTTATGTATTTTAATAGGAGAAAAATGCATTATTGTTTATATTATTTTACTCAATAATTATCGAAATTCATACAACAACAATGGTGATTCATCATAATCGGATCAAAATCAACCAAAGAATTGAAACTTTATTGAAGGAATTGTATGAACTTTACAAGAGTCGAATTGGAGAGAATTGTGTTATTCTCATTCTCCAAAAGTGTGTGTTGTGTGCAATGTGTTGAGTATATATACTAATATACATATATATGTAAAATCCTGCCGTTGGAGTGTACGGACTATACGGTACGAATCTTTTAGCAGGTGATTAACTTAATAATAAACTAATTACAACTTTATTAAGAAAAGGTGCTAAAACAGGAAAGCTGTTAATCAGAAATTAACTAACTTTTGAATAATTACCCAAAATAGAAACTATTTTATTTCGTGTGCTAAGACTCCCCTCCATCTCCTCTCTAGATGTGTGTGTATGTTAATTATGCACATCTTGGACATCATGGTGTTGAAAGGCCACAAGGATAGAGGTTTAGTTGGAATATCTGCTACTTGATGTTCATTGGAGATGTGCAGAATCTTGATCAGCCCTTGGTTCACCTTCTCTCTCACAAAGTAACAATCAATTTGAATGTATTGTGTGCACTCATGGTGGACGGGATTGTTGGCTATGCAGTAGGCTCCTTTGTTATCAGTGAAGATGACTGGAATTTTGTTTTGAATGGCATGAAAGTCAGTGAGCAATTGTTGTAGCCAAATTACTTCATATGTTGTCATTGCAATTGCTCTGTACTCTGCCTCAGTTTATGATTTGCTAATAATTTATTGCTTCTTATGCCTTCCAAGAGATCAAATATTCTCCTAAGTACACAACATATCCAATTGCGCTCCTTCTTGTGTCAGGATCACTTACCCAATCACCGTCGCATAAACATTTTAAGTAAGTTTCTGAGTTGGCAGAATAGAATAACTCTTCACCTGGTGTTGTTTTAAGATATCTGAGCACTTTGTGTGCGGCAGCTAGATGAGAAGTTGTGGGGTTTGACATGTATTGGGTGATGGATTGGATGCTGTAATTGATATTGGGTCGTGTGATTGTGAGATAGAGCGATCTTCTAACCAGTCTTCTATATATTGTGGCATCAGGAAGGGGTTCTAAATCTGATCTCTTTAATCTGCTGCTAGAATCCATTGGAGTGTTGCTTGTCTTGTAACCTAAGTATCCTGATTCTGTCAAGATATCCAATGCATACTTCCTTTGGCAAAGAGTTATCCCATTCTTACTCCTGGCAATCTCAATCCTCAATATATATTTCAAGTGTCCTAGATCCTTGATAGTGAACTGTTGGTCCAGGTGTGTCTTGATCTGATTGATTCCTTGATCTGATAGATACTTTTATTTCATATTCTCCTGCTATTTAACTAACAAAGATAATCGGGAAGATAAATCCTTGGTGCATGTGGGTGAGCCATGGACTCATTCGTTTTTATTGTATCTTAGTAGTTGTAAGTTGTAACTCGTACTAAAGTAACACATTTCTTCTACAACAGAACGTAGATATAACTCTAATTTTTTTGACTTAATTCCTTAAGTATAGTTGTAGTCTGTAGAAATCCAACAATATTTGTCTCGTTATCTTTAGTCGTAATGGGAATATAATAATTTCGTTTGCTCCTTTTGTCCATGCTGATCAAAACTAATAATTTTTTTACCCCAAAGATTGGTGCATGTACTAGTGCCGGCTTTGGTTTATTCAAAGGCGGGTCTAACAATATAGCCTGCATGTAGTGAACCCAAAGAGGCCAAACACGTAAATACAGTAATCAGCCTCTATAAATAGATCTGATCACATGCATGTAAATAAAACTAAAAATAACTAATTCTTCATAACAATTCAAAATGGAGAATGGATTTTTTTCATCGTCATGGTGGCTTCTCATCGTTCTCGTTTGTTCTATATTGATTAGCTGCAGTGCAGAGTCTGATGGCATTGATGAAAAGGCAAATTAATTAATTTTGTTAGATTAATAAGTAGTAGTTATATATACGTTGTATTTCATGCAGGAAACAAACTTTTTTTTGTCTCATTTGTTCTGATATGGCTAATGAAGCAACGCTATTCCGTTTACTACATATACAGGTATACGTAGTTTACATGGGTAATCGTCCAAAAGGCGAATTCATTGCAACAACACAGCACATGAGCATGTTACAAACATCTCTAGGAAGGTTCATAATGATATGTTTTTTCTCACTTTTACATAATAGTACATTGTGCTAAAGGTTTAATCAAAATTCAAGAACAACGTTACGTTGAGTAATTGATCTGTTGTTTACTTAATCAGTTATGTACTGCATTTGTACTGAATCAGCCAAAGGGCATCCGAATCCTGGCTTCATAGCTACAAGAGAAGCTTCAATGGCTTTGTTGCAAAGCTGACTGAAGAAGAGAAGAACAAAATTGCCAGTTAGTTAACTTTAAGTATTTTACAATAAAAAATGCAATGCACATGTGTTCAATCTGTTTATCCTTTATTTGATTAAGTTTATACAAACCAGGCTTGGATGGAGTGGTCTCCGTTTTTGCTAGCACAAAAAAGCAACTTCACACAACAAGATCTTGGGATTTCACGGGATTCCCTGTGACAGTCGAAAGATCAAATATTGAGAGTGATATAATTGTTGGCATGATGGACACTGGTATTTGGCCTGAATCGTCGAGTTTCAACGACCAAGGCTTTGGTTCACCACCAGCAAAATGGAAGGGTACCTGTCAATCTTCATCTAACTTCACTTGCAACAAGTAAGCTCCGTTTCTTTAAAATGAACTCATTTTGAAATTAATCCAACTTGCTGAGAAGACTGACAAATATGTGGATTTTATTTGGAACAGCAAAATAATAGGAGCAAGATACTATCACAGTGAAGGACCTATCACTGCTCCAGACTTTCCTTCTCCTAGAGACGCCGAAGGCCATGGATCACACACGGCGTCCACAGCCGCAGGAAATCTCGTTAACGAAGCTAGTATGGACGGCCTCGCCTTAGGAACTGCCCGCGGTGGAGTGCCTTCGTCGCGCATTGCTGTGTACAAGATATGTTGGGCAGATGGTTGCACAGATGCCGACATTCTTGCAGCGTTTGACGATGCAATTGCCGATGGAGTCGACATAATATCACTTTCGGTCGGGGGATCATTTCCTTCAGATTACTTCGAAGATTCGATTGCAATTGGTGCATTCCATGCCATGAAGCACGGGATACTGACATCTAACTCTGCTGGAAATGGAGGACCCGATCCAGAAACCATTACTAATTTCTCACCTTGGTCGTTATCGGTTGCTGCTAGCACCATCGACAGGAAGTTTTTGACTATAGTCCAGTTGGGGAACAACAATACTTACAAGGTCACCGAATATCTGTATATCTTTGTTATTACACCTTCATTTATAGAGCTAGTAACAAGGTTCACTATAAAGGCATTAACTTACTAGAGAGTGTGAAACTAACTAGTATACATCATAACAGACACTATAATCTAACTTTTGTCGATTATTATTTATCACAGGGAGTATCAGTAAATACATTTGCACTCAGAAATGATAGTTATTCATTAGTCTATGGTGGAGATGTTCCTAATACTGCAGCAGGTTTTGATGGCTCTACATCAAGGTAACACAACTAACTATAAAGTGCTTTTTTTTGAAGGAATTAACTACAAACTACTTTGTTTCATGCATTTCTACATATTATTCCATAATGAAGTTGTAAACTTTATTTGCCATTCGTAGCTACAATATAAATAGAATTCATTAAAAGGAACAGAAAGACTAATAAAGAATAATTCAGGTTCTGCGGGTTGGACTCATTGGACCCAAAATTGGTGAACGGTACCATTGTTCTTTGCGACAGGCTGAGTGCTGCTATAGCAGTAGCCGATGCTGGTGCAGTTGGAACTATAATGCAGGACACTCGCTTCAATGATTTCGGCTTCTCTTTTTCAATAGCAGCTTCATTATTAGGAACCGCGGATGGTGGTCAAGTTTATGACTATATCAACAAAACGAGGTGCCCCCTCTCCCGAGCTCTGAAACTATTACCTCAATTAAATCTACTACTATATTCTTTATTTTGATGGTCGACATATATGATGTTTCTCTCTTAAAAATTTATTGATGATGCAGCAAACCATCGGCGACCATTTTTAAAAGCGCAGAAGTTAATGAGACGCTGTCTCCTTTTGTTGTCTCCTTTTCTTCAAGAGGGCCAAATCCAATTACGAGAGACATTCTCAAGGTGAAGTTATTTATAGATCCAAATTTCATTTATCTCACTACTTGTTCTTGATTCAAATCCTGGCTCATTTCTCTGACAAACTTATGTTTTCGACAGCCTGATCTTACTGCACCAGGTGTCGACATTCTTGCAGCATGGTCGGAAGCTACTTCCCCGACTGGATTTCCTGAAGATCCTAGAGTTGTATCATACAACATCATTTCTGGAACATCAATGTCTTGCCCTCATGCCTCTGGTGCAGCTGCTTATGTTAAGTCCTTTAACCCGACATGGTCCCCTGCTGCTGTCAAGTCTGCCCTAATGACCACTAGTACTTCTCTTCTTAAAACATTTCAAAAGTTTGTGACATTTAAAAGGAATTACGTTAACATTAGCTTTCTCTTCTGTAGCTTATCAAATGAGCGCGAGAACAAACACTGATGCTGAGTTTGCGTATGGATCCGGACATATAAACCCCATAAAGGCTAAATCTCCCGGCTTAGTATACGACATAGGCGAAGCTGGTTATGTAAGCTTCTTGTGCGGACAAGGATATAGCAAAAAGAACTTGCAACTCATCACAGGGGACAAATCTACTTGCTCTAAATCCAACAATGCCACGGTTCAGGACCTCAACTATCCGTCCTTTGCACTGTCCGCCCGATTAGGCACTGGCATCAGCCGTCTCTTCCGTCGTACAGTCACAAATGTGGGCTCCTCGTCGTCTATTTACAAGGCGGTTGTGACGTCACGGTCAGGACTTAGCATCCAGGTTCAACCTAATACACTTACATTTCAATCACTTGGTGAGACACAGAGCTTTGTTGTTAGTGTTAGTGCATCAATTGGTGGATCTGTGTTGTCGGGTTCATTGGTGTGGGATGATGGTGTGCATCAAGTCAGGAGTCCAGTCGTTGCTTACAGTTCTTAAGTTTCAGTTTCAAGGATTGGTTTTGTTTGTTCATTATTCAGTAAGGTTGAGTTGGTGAAGAAGTTTGCACTTGCACTTAAGTTATGTTCTGGTTCTGTATCTCACTGAATGTTTCAACGATGGAGAAAATTTGTTGAGGCATCTTTGGTTGAATTGTATTGTATATTTTCTTTTCATATATAAATATTAGTTATTATCATTACTAGTTGAGTCTTGTATTGATTCACATTATATGAACAAACAGAAATCAAAATAAACGTTAGAGATGAATCTTTATTTCACAACACTAATTGTAAATTACATTATTTAGATATAGATGAAGTAGACAGGGATACACAACACAATCCTCTGGCACTTCTTAAAAACACAACACATTTCATCATCTCTGCGCGGCCGTTGATCTCCTCTCCGATGTCCAAAGCTCGATCTTCAGGGCAACGTATAAGCTGCACAACGGAAACAAAAAAAAAAAAGAAATCTTGTTTTAAAACAACAAAAAATGGTGTAATCTGATGAAAAGAAAGATGTAATATTGATTTAAGAAGATTATGAATAATACTAACGTCCACATTTGTAGCCTACAGGCCTCTTAATGTTGCATCTCTTGGGAATGGTCATGGCGATTTGTGGCTTGACACCTGACTTCTTAGCCGTGTTAGATAGCATGACGGCACACAGGCATTTAGGATTTCGGCCCAATAGTCTCACCTGAGCGCAGCACCTGCTCGACACGGGGGCCTTGGGGTTCTGCGCCGCAGACGCACACGGTGCCAACTTGATTGCCTCCTTATCAGGGGTCGATTTAGGACACTCTCCCGCTGCATTTGCACCGTTTAAGGTTGCAATCCCGGAAAGTACCACGAGTCCCAGGATGAAAAAGCACTTAACTACTGATGCTGCCATTTGCTGATCTGTATTTGCTTGTGTTTGTGTGAAAATGTGTGATGCATTAAAACAATGAAGTGGCTGTAGTATTTATACAGTGATTAGGAGCTCAAAAGAAAAAGTTTACATTTAGTGGAGTGAGCACTATTTAAGTATCCTAGTTATGTGGCAGTTTATTTGTGGGAATGTACTGTTAACAGCAATCATTATTGTATAGCTTTATGGTTATAAGACACTAAATTTCAGCAGAGTATCGTTTTTCTAGAACACCACGTTGATCACCTACCCTGCCGACCTTTGGGGTTCCCCTTTGCTTTTGATTTCATGTGTACGTGCCCAAAAATTACAAGGATACACCGGTTTTCATGTTCTGTTCAGTTACTATATGGTTGACACAATGCTCACTTATAACGTTCATGTGATGTCATAGTGATACATTGGCATGATATTATTAGGAGGCATAAGAATGTTAAGACCAACCAAGTTGAGTCCACTTAGTTTTGTTTTCCTACTATGTATTTTATTGGATATGAAATTTATCTTATTACCAGATACATATCATACGGATTTAACATATATATTCAGCCTGACGTCAAGTCCCTCGATAATTCAATTTAGATATATTCATATGATCACATCAGTCAAGCTACATCTTTGCATTTGAAAGAAAAATAAATGATCAAATCCAATCAAGAAAAAGAGAAATACATATAACACTCATGATCAAATTAAACAACTTCCATTTCTTATGACAAAAAAAAAAAAAACAAAAAAATGTTACGCCTCTTGCGTTGCATTGAAATGCATTGGCGGTGGTAGCATCATAGATTCAGAGTATCAGTTTATGCAAACGTTCCATTATGAAATGCACGAGGGAACGGATTAGAATCTGAATAAGATTATACAGATCAAACTCAAAACACATGCACTTTCTTGGAATCAAACTGAAGTTTATCGAAACCAGACAAGACTCGTGTCTACATTCAAGAACTTCATATCCAATGTCCCAAAGCCTGATTCGAATGATGGTTTCGTGTTTAGATGGTTTCAAATTTTCAATCGTCAATAATGTCTTAAAGATCCAGCTTGGATTGAGTAGCCCTTTTGTGGATCAGATCCAAATGAGATCTTCCTACAAAAGAACCCAAAGCATTTGCTAACACAAGATTCATTTGTAACTGTGGTTTCAACCACATCAATGGAGAAATACTGCCTAGATTGTCAAAGATCCCTTAAGAACCTCATAACAGCATATGCAACATCTACAGTAGCTAGAGAATCAACAAACCCCAGAAAACAGAAGAACTCACCCATACATCAATTTCTGATGAATGTTCGTGCACGATTGGTTTGCCAGTTAGAATTTATAAGGGTCAGTAATTTTTTAATATGCAAAAGGCTACTTAACGCTACTGTTATCCCCCATTTCACAAATCCAGGGGGGGTGCTAGGAGATTATACGTGTGATCTTAGAGCGGGGTTGGCAAGATACAACCATGTTAGACCCTGGTTTTAGTTATTGCAATCAAACAACTACTTTGTACTGTTAAAGTCACATAAACTACTTACTAGGCCCTTATAAGGGCAAACCAAACCTGCCCTATCTGCTCTATACAAGATATAATGCATCAAATAATAAATTTAATGAAATGCGCATAGTACTTATTTGGTTATGTGGAGCTTCACTTAACAGAGGATAGAGGATAATCACAACTTGCCAATAAAGTAGAAGAACTCCATTTTTACGGTTATCCTTACTGAATGTACTCTCATGAGCGTTAACTTCTACAACCACTGTCCGGTCACCCACTTCGCCTAAGAATGTGAAGAATAGTGCTGGATAGATCACTGAATCGCTCTTCAGGACAAAAATTACACAATATACTTCACAGGTCAGCGGATTGCTTCCAACTGACATAATGCTAATGTAGTAACTATACTCAGATATATAATCGTAGCTCCTTATATTCGCAGAAACTTCATACACTTAGCAACGTGACATACCACAAGAGACGGAAACCAACGAACAACTAATCACAAATTCTAACCGCCTTACCTAAAATTCCCTAAATACTCTCTAGTAGCATAGCATTGTAGCTACCACACTTAATAATCATAGACGAATACCGAGTGCACGATTTCATGAGCCCAAATGCAACTAACAAAAAATAATCCAAGTTCCTAATTGCATTTTCTCATATAACAAAATTCATCTGTTTACATAATGATCATACAACACAAATCACAGTCAAACACCGTCAACGAGTAAACGCGTAAAGCACAGTACAAACATAAAACAAGAGACCAACAGGCACCAAAATCAGAAGCGGCACCACCGCACCGTACCCGTGCCTGCTCCCGCCACACCCGAGCACGCCCAACTTAATCTCCACCACATTCACCAACGCCAACATCAAGAACACACACCCACACACCGACCCCACCGCCGACACAACGTACCCGAACCGGAGTATGATCCGGTTGACGTGGGCCAGGTCGAATGCCCAATGGGCCCCCTCGTTGTGGGCCGATTTTGCCATCCTGACGGCCTGTTTGAGGCCCATTGCAACGAGGCTGGAGAAGAGGAAGAAGCTGAAGGAGTACACGTGGAAGGAGACCATGCGCTCGGCGACTTTAGAGCTCGGGGAGCATTCGGGTTGGTTTGTCGGGTCGATGAGGCTGCTGTTCGGGTCGGTCGGGTTCCAGGCGAGTCCGATGAATACGGCTAGTGTGAAGAGGGAGTTCACGTTCACGATGCCGTCGAGGGCCGTGATGTGGATCCGGGTCGCCGCCATTTTTGTTTTTTTTTTCTCTGGATCCGGATTGTGATTTTAGTGAATGCGTTACTGTATATTGATTGACACTAAGATGATGAATGAATACGTATTAAATATGTTACATATCTATAGTATTTAAGAATTAAATTAAAAAGTCATGTTGCGTCTCGAAACCTACATCACTAAACAATGAAAAATGATCGTGATGTTAATATAATTTTATTAGTATATTGTATTATAATAATTTTTTAATATGTTTGAATGCTTGATATATATGTTTGAATATGTATTAATGCATCACTATGCAAGTGAACTACAAACATTATTATCTGGTATTTTTATTTAGATTATATTTTATATATAATTATTAATAAACATACTCCGACATAGTTTAGACGTATCGTATCTAGTACTTTTGAGGAAAAAATTATATATTCTTGTAGTTTTAGAGCTCGTTTGGTTATTTTTTAACGGTGGAAGTCTTTTAATTTTAATTCTTACTATAACCCATATTAGCACTGTTTTACATAGCTTTGGTTCACAACTTAAGTCGCCGATTTTCACCGTAGCTCCCGTCCTTTATTTTGGTTTGGTTGTTCTTTTTCAACCCCATTTTAACACATATTATGGTGAAATGACCATTTTAACCTTCCATTTTCAATCATAACTCACTTTCAAGGAACGCCGGAAAAGGAGACACGCCGAAAAAAGTTGAAACACGATGGAACAAAAAGGGACCGAAATCAAACGACGTGAAATTTCAAGGGGAACTCGAAAATCACAACCAAAATGGACGCAAAAGAGAGGAAGAGGCTCGGCTTTCCGAAAAACCAAACCAATTCCGGCGAGAAAAATACGAAACTCGACCGAATCCAATAAAACCACCACCAAAAGGTTCGTAATCGTGAGAGGATCACGAAAACTAATCTCAAAAGATACGCAAAGAGGTAGAGGATCCTCGACTTTGAGAGAAACCAACAAAGAAATCGAAGCTCTCGACCCAAAACTAACCTCCAATTCTAGATCTCCAAAACTCCCCAACACACTATGGAAATCGAAGCTCTCAACCCAACAAAGAAGACGAGAGGATTCTCAGGGTGAGAACCACTCGTTTCAACGGCCGAAAAGGAGGGGAACCGACGACCTAAGTTTTAACAAGAGGAGAGAGAAGATAGTCTGTTATTATCGAAGAAATTGGGATAATGTCAATTTTCATGGATAAATTGGTATTTTCAAGGGCCTTAATTTTTAGTGTAAAAGTGGTTTTCCCCAAATGACCACTTTTGGGCCTGCTATTTTCGTGTATGAAGCCCGAGGCTCCTATTTTAAGTAGAAGAAACCCTGGATTAAAAAATAGCAACCAAAGCAAATAATTGTAATGTTAAAGTCACTCAAAAACCGTTTATAGGCCATTGTATGACCAACCAAACGACCCTTTATTGTATAGGATATGCATTCTTCTATCTATAGAAATAACATAACATTCCTTGAGAAAAAGTTATGGTAGATAACTAATGTAGAATCCAAACTTAGTGCATGAAATTATTTCAATTATATGAATGTGTTTTATGAATAAAGAATCACCAGAATAAAGCCACCATGGAACAATTTCCAAAACTACAAGCTTGGACAAAAATTCGCATACATGTGATGTGAAGACAAAAATCAACCCCAATCAACAAGGAAAAACTCAAACGAAGTTGGACCATTCCAATTTCTTGATTTTACCCCATTTAGTATGATCTTGAATTAATGAGTTGACTTGACGGGAGATGTGGGATACAATTTTAAAACACTAATTAAGCTTTTTGTGGTGGATCATGGATGGATAAAATTTGTTGCTCACATGACCAGTTAATCTTGATGATAGGATTGTTGGTTTGATCAACAATATTCAGGCGTGTGATTCAAAATGAATCTGGTGAAGGTTGAGATTCTTCATCATTCATTGCATAAAGGATGGTTGTGAAGTTGCAAAAGTGATTTCTTTTCATCAAACATGGTTTACAATCATGCAAAGGAAGCTTTCCATGATTTTCCACACTTGCTCATATGCAATGTTCGAAATTTAATTCAGGCCATCTCAAATGAATGAGGAGTCCAGGTGCTAAGATTGTTACTCTTGACAGTGCTCGATTTCCATGCGGTATAATAAATTTCATTGGTTTTACAAGTAATATGGTCAAGGTCAGAAATTTTATTAGGTTTGATATTCTAGTGCGCGAATTTGTTGCAACTATTTCCGTTTTCCTATTGTGATAAAATCGAGAAAGTGAAAAACTTAATAGCATCTTCAGAGTGGCGATTCAAATCAACATCCAGTGAAAGAATTTTAAGATCTGATCCATGATTGAAAGCTCCTCGAATGATTCAAGTCTGAAACTTTACGTGGATTAAAACCAAACTTGAATGGCAAAATCATACTCCATAAAAATCAAATGATTCAGATGCAACAAGATCATGTCAAATCCTGAATGGAAAAAAGAGATTGAGTTTTAGAAAGAATCAGAATAACGTCACTAATGATTTTTCTTCAAGAAAAACTTAAATCGGTTTGTGATATTGAGAATTCCAGATCATGTTGCCAGTAGGAGTAAAGATTGATGAACGTTAACTAAATATGTGTTCTCGATCCTTAGGATGTATACTTTGGAATGTAAGTAGTCATTTGCTTGATGGAATCCACGCAAAAAAGATTGAGGTTTCTCAATAACACAGTTAGTTGATTATTGAATAAATCTCTTGAGAGTTTCTCTCTTCTTGCATCAAATTCTCAATACTCTGCGTGAATTAACGAGTCTTTGATTCTCGTGTGTTATTCAAATCTTTCCTATAATCTCCTGCTACGTCAGAGAGGCTCAATATAAGGATACCTAGATATGTATATGGGAACGGAACTATTTACTATGCTATCAAGGTTCATATTTGCAGCTACAAAGTTATAATGATGTTGATTGAGGTTGTGATTTCAATGAGCACAAATCCACATCTAAGTATATCTTCATGCTTGATAATTGTGTCATAATTTGGAGTCGCATGAGGGCAGGACATAGATATCCGGAAATAATATTGTATGAGACAACTCTAGGAACTTCGGGAAATCCAGTTGGTGTGACCATGTTGCAAGAAATGTCCACTCCTAGTGCAGTAAGATCAGGCTTCGGAAAAAAAAAAACTGACACGCAAGATTCAGCCTTTATATCAAGAAAAAGTAATGACATAGTTGAAACTTCTTCAACTTTAAATTACTTCACCTTTAGAATGTCCTTCGTAATTGGATTTGGCTCTCTTGAAGAAACGGAGACAACAAAGGGAGCCAATGTTGCCTTAACTTCAAAACTTTTGAAAATGGTAGTTGTTGGTTTACTGCATCGCTAGTAATTTGTAACAAGCTACTATCATATATGTTGATCATCTTAAATCTGAAATGTAATGTAAATATTAATTTAGAGTGTTGGAGTTGTCTAGGGGGCAACCTTGTTTTGTTAATGTAGTCATAAAATGTGACACCATCTTTGGATCCCAAGTACGAAGCAGTTATTGGATAAGAGAAGAGATATCTTTGAAGCCATCGTCTTGCATTATAATTCCAATTGTACCAACATCGGCAGCTGGCGTTGCATTAAACAAAAGCGCGTCACAAAGAACTATGGTACCATTCACCAGTTTTGATCTAATGGGTTGTTAATACATGTAGCATTTTTTATTAGTCTACATA
The DNA here is from genome assembly GCA_948329865.1 of Linaria vulgaris. Classification (NCBI taxonomy): domain Eukaryota; kingdom Viridiplantae; phylum Streptophyta; class Magnoliopsida; order Lamiales; family Plantaginaceae; genus Linaria; species Linaria vulgaris. The sequence continues at coordinate 86,506,469 of OX415253.1, forward strand.
TTTTGCTTTTTGTAGCATCTGATGATGAACTTGTTTATTTTTACATGTGATATATCAAAAACTAAGATTTACGGAAAATGTAGTAATTAATAGATGGAATAAAGTTATTGTAGTTAGCTATATTACCTTGATATAGAACTATCAAATCCTGATGCAGTATTAGGAACATCTCCACCATAGACTAATGAATAATTGTCAGTTTTGAGTGTAAATGTGTTTACAATTACTTCCTATGACAGATAAATAATTAAGAAATGTTAGACTATGAGGTCAATTACGCTTTGGTATAATGTACACAAGTTACTATCTCAATCTTTAAAGTTAAAATCATTTATTGGCATTGCAGAGTTTAATAATTGAGAAAGATATGAGAAGATTGCATGAAACTCATTTGTGTCATCAGAAACATGCACCAAACTATCTTCCTTGTTTTTAAAATTTTGCATGAAAAATTACATTGCATGAAACTCAATGAAATAACAATCAAATATAGTAATACTTAGATTTGAAGCCCTTGTTTGGATTAGTTTTCCTCAAGTTTTTCAAGGGTAATCTGAGTTGGAAGACATTTCAGAATTTTGGGCCTAGAAACTAGTTTGGCCAAATAATATATTGTTGTAAATAAGGTCCAGCCAAGGTCAACTAATCAACTCAACGGCGTTCTTTACTACTTAAACTTCTATTATCGATACTATTATATAAAGAAAGGCAAATTGTGACACCAAACTTTTGATTTCCGGTTTTAGTCTTATAATTTTAGTATTTGAATAATATTTTATTATTAAATTCCAAATCTAGCCTTAATTTAAGTAGAATCATTAACTCCAATAATTATGGTAATTGGAGATTTAGTCTCTCCAAATCTAGAGCTTTCTATATAAATTTCCTATTTTTATATAGCTAATCTTTAGTGCTCATTTAAGTTATTTTTTTCACAGTATAAATTAAAATATTTTTTTAATAACGCGATGCCCGCGTGCAAGCGTTTCCAGTTATTACATTAATATCAGACAAATTAAAAGTGAGTTTAATACATGATGATACCTTCCGAGTGTTTCTTGTAGCATGCTGATGTGCTGCACCTGCGCTATAGAAGATAATTCACCTTTGAGAAGATCGCCTATGTACACAACGTAAACCTATATAAGTATAGTTATATATTCTTTAGCCATAATCAAGACTTATATATGCGGAATAATAGAGTGAGAATGAGAGAATTTTATTTTAAATTAAATTGCTACAACACAATGAGCTAGAAAAAAAATCATCAAATATATAACGTAAGTTAATATATATGTGACACGTTTTCTTCATCGGCACCAGACTTTGCACCGCAACAAATAACTATAGTACTGAAAATGAAAGTGATGAGAAGAGTCCACGACCATAGAACAAGAATTGCCGCCATTGTGAGTTTACATAGTTTACTTTTTTGTACCTTCTATCATGAGTTTTATTTATTTAAAGGAATAACCAATCGATGAAAGAACATGAAACCATTCTGTTTCAATAGAGGTACGAGAAAAGGTTGGGGGCAATGAAGTAGGTGAAGTCATGTGACCAAAAACTATGGTTTACTACTGCATTGTGGAAATTGTAGTAATTGATGGAATACGTAATTGGAGTTAGCTATATTACCTTGATATAGAACTATCAAAACCTGATGTAGTATTAGGAACATCTCCACCATAGACTATAAGATATCTGTCATTTTATAGTGTAAATTAGTGTGTTTATTTTTGCTCCCTTAATGGATAAATAATTAACAAATGTGAGATTATGAGTTCAATTACTCATTGTTATGATGTACACAAGTTACTATCTCAATCTCTAAAGTTAAGCCTTTTCTTTGCATTGCAGAGTTTTAACAACTGAGAAAGATATGGAAAAAATGCACAAAATCCCCTTATGTTATCAGAAACTTGCACCAAACTCTCTTTAACATACAAATTAATTGAAATATACTTGATGCGGGGTATCTTCGTATGCTTACTTGGATACTCCATGCGAGACTGAGAATCTCCACGTCAGCTCCTTTAATGCAGATTCCTCGCTTTTGTTCGGAAAACCTGCACTCCAACAAGACACGTAAACTAAGCTGGTGGCCCCGATGAAGGTACTCCGAGGCTTAAGTCAGAAAACTAAGACTTAGAAAGTCTAGAGAGAGAAAGCTCTAGATTAGATAGAGAAAATGAAAGTGAAAAATGTGGTACCTTTCAACATTTGAGATAGGGTATTTATAGATATTTTCATGGGTCATGGATGGACTTGGTCCATAGAAATGGGCCTCAATATGATCATCTACCTTGGGGTCTCTAATCTCCCATCTCTTAGTATATTAATTCATCTCGAACCTCCCATCATGGGATCTCTGACCTCCCATCACAATATCTCGAGGTCTTTGACTAGCGTATGTTGACACGTGGTAGGTCTAAACAATGCTAAGTGTCATGTATCGAAATATGGTACATCAATACTTAAAGTAAATTGTTAATCACACGACGACTGCATGTCAATATTTATAATTTATTTTATGAGAGGTCTTGTGCAAACTTTAACATATATAAAGGATTGTCGGCGTATTTCAGGTAATAAAAAAGATTAAAATGCGCATAGCACTTTATTTAGATAAGACGAGAATTAAAATATTACAACTAAAAAATTGCAAATACGGAATTAGTTAAATATTGAATTTATAGAATTGAACCAAATATGTCAAGGAAAGATCTTCTCTAGCACTCAAAACTCGTTACCTCACAAAGCACAGAATTCATACGCAAGTGGCACCATACATAATTCATGATTATTGCAAACTCAATTACATGAATAAATAGCATCCACTTCCTTAAACCACGAAGAATAAATTAGAAAAAAAGAACAACAAAATTGTTGTAACTAGACTTTAAGCATTATAAGCAACAACAAGGCTTCTGACTTGGTACACACCATCATCCCACACCATTGAACCCGACAGCAGAGATCCACCAACTGTTGCACTAATTTAACAACAATACTTTGCTTCTCCCCAAGTGATTGAAATGTAAGATTACTAGGTTGAACTTTGATGTAACAACTGCCTTGTAAACGGATGATGGAGAGCCCACATTTGTCACAGTACGGTGGAAGACACGGCTAAAGCCAAAGGCGCCTGATAGGACAGCTAGTGCAAAAGACGGATAGTCCAGGTCCTGAACTGTCGCATTGTTGGATGCAAAGCAAGTGGTATTGTCTCCAGTTATGAGTTGCAAGTTCTCGTTGTTGTATCTATGGCCACACAAGAATTTTACGTAATCTGCTTCGCCCATGTCGTACACTAAGCATGGGGATCTAGCTTGTATAGGTTGATGTGGCCGAATCCATATGCAAACTCAGCATATTGTTTGTTTTAGTGCTCATTTGATAATTTACACACAATAAGGGAATGCAAATGTAGTCTTTTTAAATGTATTTGAAACATGATCTAATCACAATTTGCGATGAGATTCGCCAAATAATGTATATTTATGTAGTATACTCTACTAATAATATTCTCGTTTTTGTGATGATGAACTTGTTTATTCTTACATGTGATATATCAAAAACTAATGTTTACTACTGCATTGTGGAAAATGTAGTAACTAATGGATGGAATATAGTTATTGTAGTTAACTATATTACCTTGATATAGAATTATCGAAACATGTTGCCGTATTAGGAACATCTCCATCATAGACTGACTAATGGATAATTGTCATTTGTGAGTGTAAATATGTAAACAGTCATTCCATGTGATAGATAAATAATTAAGAAATGTTAGACTATGAGGTCAAGTACTCTTTGTTATAATGTACACAAGTTACTATCTCAATCTCTAAAGAATTTTTTGTAGTAAAAGTCTTATAGTGCCATTACAGTTTTAATAACTGAGAAATATATGAGAAAATTGCACGAAACTCCTGTGTGTTATCAGAAACATGCACCAAACTATCTTCCTTGTTTTCAAAATTTTGCACGAAAATTGACATTGCACGGAACTCAATGAAATAGTCAAATGTTGTAATACCTAAATTTGAAGACCTTGTTTGGATCAGCTTTTCTCAAGATTTTCAAAGGTAATCTCAGTTGGAAGTCATTTCAAAATTTTGGGCGTAGAAACTAGTTTGGCCAAATAAGATATTGCTATAAATAAGGTCCAACTCGGGTCAACTAATCAATTCAACAACGTTCTTTACTACTTAAAATTCTATTATTATTACATAATATTCGACAAATAAAAAGTGAGTTTAATTTATGATGATACCTTCCAAGTGTTTCTTCTAGCATGCTGATGTGCTGCACCTGCGGTGTAGAAGATAATTCTCCTTTGAGAAGATCACCCATGTACACAACGTACACAACGTAAACCTATATATGTATAGTTATATATTCTTTAGCCATAATCAGAACTTATATAATGCGGAAAGAAAGAGTGAGAACGAGAGAATTTTGTTTTAAATTAAACTGCTACAGCAAAATGAGCTAGAAAAAAAATCATAAAAATTATAACATAAGTTAATATATATGTGATACATTTTCTTCATCGGTATCGGACTTTGCACCGCAGCAAATAAATATAGTGGAATTGAAAGTGATGAGAAGAGTCAACGACCATAGAACACGAATTGCCGCCATTGATGAATATGAATTATAGAGGACAAGTTCAAAGTTTTATCGTACGTACGTTAATTACCTTTTGTATATTGTTTGTTTTAGTTTAATGTAATATGCAGACTTGTTATGTCATTGTTCAACATAGATAAAATGGGGCCACAAAATTTATAGCAACTAATTAATTTAACAATGTTGAGAATTTTTTTTCAATTTTCATCATAGTTATGACGTAATTATGAAGAAGTTGTTTAGTAATTAATAGTTATATATTAATTGTTGTAATTATCTTTTGATAGGAGTGCAATTTTAGTATATATATTGTAATGTACATCTATTAAAAAAAGAAGGAAATGAATTAATAAAGTTTGTTTCTAGTTTTTAGGAGTGTCATAATAATTTCACGCCATAAATCAGAATCGTACTTATCTATCATGCATGGACAAAAAGGAGTAGACGAGAATATGATTTATTCTCATTGTTTCTAGAAAAAATTAGAGCAATAGGGTCTTAAGTCGTCTCCTGTTTTGCAAAATATGTTACATTCTCATTGTTTTAACAAAAGTAAATATATTTCTATATTTAGGTAGTATTCTTAAGTTATCAATCCTTTTAACTTCCTTCTATAAAATTTGAACTATAAACCTAAACTCTTTACAAAGAAGCACTTATTATTATTATTATTTTAAAAGTTTGTTGCAGTAAAGTAGGTAAAAATCAAATTATCTCTTCCAACTTGGCTTTGTTTCATTGGGTCCTTTAACTTGACTCGTCATAAATTTCATCATTTATCTTGTATTTGTTTAGCCAAGATTTTGATATTTTTTGACAGATTTAGTATATATGTTATTAGTTAGTGAATTCACGTGTAACTTACCCATTCATAAGAAACATTATACCTTTGTATATCTTTGGCCAAACTTAGATATTCTTATTTTCTGCCTTCCTTTCATCATATTGTTGAATACTGTATTTTTAGCAAATAACAAGTTAAATTAGTGTGTGCACTTTTCCGGTACAAAAGAAATATTTCGTGATAAGGGTGTGTATGAAAATTTAGATCAATCGAATAGTTAAGAATATAAGTTTGGTGAGTTGATCGTTTCTTTACGGTTAAAACACGAATAACAATTATTGTTCTAGTATGGAAGTGATGAACAGTGTGCATCTCTAGCGTATGATAACCCACAAAGAATAAACTAGGAAAAAATAACACCACAAATGTTGGAACTCGAACTTAAGCATTGCAAGCAATAACATGGTTTCTGGCTTGATACACACCATCATCCCACACTACATAACCTGATAGCACAGACCCACCAACACTAACATTAAAAACAAAATTTGGCTTCTCCCCAAGCAATCTAAATGTAAAAGTACTAGGCTGAACTTCGACGACAAAATATGTAGGTATCGTAACAACTTATTTGTAAACAGACAATGGGGAGCCCACATTTGTCAATGTACGGTGAAAAACACGGCTCAAGCGAAAGGCACCTGATGGGGCGGCTAGTGCGAAAGACGGATAGTTCATGTCTTGAACTGTCGCATTGTTGGATGCAGAGCAAGTGGTGTTGTCTCCAGTTATGAGTTGCAAGTTCTTGCTGTTGTATCCTTGGCCACACAAGAATTTTACATAATCTGTTTCCCTTATGTTGTACAGTAAGCCGAGACATTTAGCCTTTGTAGGTTTATGTGTCCTGATCTGCAATCAAACTCCGCATCCATGTTTCTTTTAGTACTCATTTGATAAGATACACACAATAAGAAAATATTAATGTAGTCTTTTTAAAAGTAACAAACTTTTGGAAAATAATCTAATTTTGAACTACTAAACTTATTTTTACCACAAGTGATACACTTGAATTGGTGACGGCTTGTGTTCATGCTAGGATGTGAACCGCGAAAAAGTCTTAGCAAGAAAAGTACCATTTGTCATCAGACTTCATTGCAACAGGAGACAATGTCGGGTTAAAGGACTTAACATAAGTAGCTGCAACAGAGGCATGATGGCAAGTCATTGATATTCCAGAAATGACGTTGTATGATACAACTCTAGGATCTTCAGGAAATCGAATCGAGGTAGTAACTTCCGACCATGATGCAAGAATGTCAACGCTAGCTACAGTAAGGTGCAGTAATATCAGGCTGTCAAAAACATAAATTTGATAGAGAAATTAGTCAAGCTTTAAATCAAGAATAAGTCATGAGATAAATGAAACTTAGATCTATAAATAACTTCACCTTGAGAACGTATCTTGTAACTAGATTTGTCCCCCTTAAAGAAAAGAAGACAACAAAGGAAGATTCGTTGATAGTATGCTGCATCGTCAATAATTTCTTAAGAGATAAATATCATATATGTCGACCATCAAAATAACGAATGTAAAACTTAATTTGAATGGGGTAAGAGTGTCGGAGATTGGGAGAGGGGGCACCTTATTTTGTTAATATAGTCATAAATTTGGCTACCATCTTCGTCTCCTTTTAATGAAGTTGCTATTGAGAAAGAGAACAAGGAATCATTGAAGCGAGTGTCCTGCATTATAGTTCCAATTGCACCAGCATCAGCTACTGCTATATAAGCACTCAGTCTGTCGCAAAGAATAATGGTACCGTTCACCAATTTTGAGTCCAATGACTCCGGTCCCCAGAACTTGAATCATTCTTTATTGGTGTTTATGTTTCTTTTAATGAGTTCTTTTTACATTGTATTTATGATTGGAAATTAAGATTTACTACTTCATTGTGGAATAATATGTAGAAAATGTATGTAATAAAGTAGTTTTGTAATTAATTCATTTAAAAATAAAGTATTTTGTAGTTAGTTGTGTTACCTTGATGTGGAGCCATCAAAATATGTTGCAGTATGAGGAACAACTCACCATAGACTAATGAATAACAATAATTTTTGAGTGTAATGTGGTTACTGATACTCAGTGTGATGAAAATACACAAAAGTTAGATTATTAGTGGGGGTTTTGGCACAACATCCCACCTCAATATAGGAAAAATGCACATTACCTCTTGTAGAAAAAGTATATGCATATTACCCCATGTAATACACGAAATAGGGGTATTATCTTCCTATAAAAATTATCTAGGCAAATCACCTCCGTGGTGTAATACATGAAATATGTACATTGTTTTATTAATATAGTCATAAACTTGGCTACCATCTTCGTTTCCTAACAATGAAGTTGCTATTGAGAAAGAGAACACATAATCATTGAAGCGAGTGTCCTAAATTATAGTTCCAATTGCACCAGCATCAGCTACTGCTATATAAGCACTTAGTCCGTCGCAAAGAATAATGGTACCATTCACCAATTTTGAGTCCAATGACTCCGGTCCCCAGAACCTGAATCATTCTCTATTGGTGTTTATGTTTCTTTTAATGAGTTCTTTTTACATTGTATTTATGATTGGGAACTAAGATTTACTATTTCATTGTGGAATAATATGTAGAAAATGCATGTAATAAAGTAGTTTTGTAATTAATTCATTTAAAAATAAAGTAGTTTGTAGTTAGTTGTGTTACCTTGATGTGAAGCCATAGAAACATGTTGCAGTATGAGGAACATCTCCACCATAGACTAATGAATAACAATAATTTTTGAGTGTAATGTGGTTACTGATATTCAGTGTGATGAAAATAGACAAAAGTTAGATTATTAGTGGGGGGTTTTGGCACAACATCCCACCTCAATATAGGAAAAATGCACATTACCTCTTGTAGAAAAAGAATAGGCATAGTATCCCATGTGATACACAAAATAGGTGCATCACCTTCTTATAAAAATTATCTAGGCAAATACCTCCGTGGTGTAATACATGAAATATATAGGTACGTAACACCCCCCTCCCCCCCTCCCCGCTATATAATAATAAAAAGTTGAACATTATCCTATTTAATACATGTGTATAAGAATGATGTATTTTTCACCAATATAAAAATATACAAGAGGGTAATGTTCTTATTTAACATAACACACGGGGTAATTTAATTTGCCGATGTTATTATCACAAGGTGCATATTTCATATATCACAAGGTAGTAATATGCCCATAATTTTTTTATAAGGGAGTAATGCTCCTCTTTCCCATAGGGGGTATGCCGAAAATCTTATTAGTGTTTGTTATTATGTACACTAGGTAGTTTCACACTCGTCGAAGTTAAGTCCTTTTACATTGAACCTCGTTATTAGCTCTATAAATGAAGTTATAATAACTGAGATGTACAAATATTTGGTGAATCGATAAACTGTTGTTCCCCAACTGGACTGTAGGCAAAAACTTCATGTCTATGGTGCTAGAAGCAACCGATAGCAACCAAGGTGAGAAATTAGTAATGGATTTTGGATCAGGTCCTCCAATGCCAGCAAAGTTCGATGTCAATATCCCATTCTTCATGACATGGAATGCACCAAATTGCAATCGAATCATCAAAGTAATCTACAGGAAATGAGCTTTCAATCCAAAGTGATATTATGTCGACTCCATCGTCAATTGCATCGTCAAAAGTTGCAATAATGTTCGCACCTGAGCTAACTTCTACGTGCATTTTTCCAGTACAAAAGAAATTATTAGAGATAAGAGTGTGCAGAATAATAGAAATCGAAGTTTGGTAGATTGATCGTTCTTTCGTTGTGGTAATATGGTGTGGCATGCTTTATGAAAAAATAAACAATAGTTTAATAAATATTAGAAGTTTGAGTAAAGTATTCTTTAAGTGTATTACTGATATGAGACATTGTTGATACGATCATGTGTTGGATTTTGCGGAGTCTAAATAGTTTGGAGAAGATTCATGAGGCGTTGCTCATGTGTGAGAACGATGCAAAACAAATCCAGCCACCAACATTATTGTTTTAATCTATTTTCTTAAATTATGAGTTACTTGTGTTGCAATCATAATTAAAAATATGTTGCGCAACTGCGTGGATGGACTATACAAAGTCGATATGTTGTATTAGGAATTTTCATCAAATACCACGAGTTAGTGGAAATATAATATTTTTTCAATGAAATTAGTAGATTTTATATGTACACTTTTTATACAAAATATTACAGATTTTGATGATCATTTAAAGCTCCGAATGGTCACTATCAAATCAACTTATGGTGTGAACTAGTGAATAAATGTGGGAAAAGTGCTGAACCCCCATCCCCACCCCGGTTTTAAAAATTTGCATGTAAACACCTTTGTGGTTTAAAAATTGCACAAATCTCCTCGTAGTTTTATAAGCCTTGCACAACATTTTTTTCCCATCCAACTCTTTTAACGAGTGATGCACACTCGCTTTATACGAGATTGGAGTTGAGTTTTGAGTATTTTTATTATACCCTTTAGAATGTTTAGCACAAAGCCCTCATGTGGTTTCAAAACCTGCACACAACCCTCTTATGATTGGAGAATTCTGCATGAATCCATATTTTTATTTATTTATTATAAAATATAATACATAAAGTTCGGACAATTTCTTCATTTAATAGAAACATAAATGGGGTTACTTTAAACTTAACAGAGGGGATTTTGTGCAGGATCTTTGAAACCACAAAGAGTTTTTAAACCACAAGCGGGTTTCGTGTAGGTTTTTGAAACCACGTGGGGGATTTATTCAATAAATGGTATACTTACCTAAGTGCTAATTATAAAGAGAATGTTTTACCAAAGCCCCCAAACTATAGGCACTTATGCAAACAATGTCAGATTTTTGTTTTTAGACCCAGTGATGTCTAAGCTTTGGTAGTCTGTGCGAATTGTCCCATATTTTTCTTTTCAGTGATGATTTTTCGACCAAAAATCGCTGAATTCTTTTTAAAAAGTTTGACTAGAATGTTCCCCTCGTCAAGACAGCTCCGATGGTGGTCATTTAAAGTTATAACATGGAATTTTAATTTTGGTTCAATACACTTAAATTAATTTTTTCGTGTGCTGACTTTGAATTTTGCGACACTGTCACCACCATCGGAACCGTCTCAACGAGAGTAAGATTCTAGTCAAACTTTAAATGATTTTTTTGACAATTTTTTGGTCGAAAAATTGTCAAAAGTGGAAAACGAGACAATTCGCACATATCACCAATTTTAGACCTTACTGTGTCTAAAAACAAAGATCTGGCCCTGAATCCATAAATTGGTCATAGTTCAAAGGGTTTGATGGAATAATTCCTATTATAAATTACGCCAATATAATGTCCGGTGAAAAGGAGAACGAGTAGCAAATAACATCAAACTAATCAAACAATAGAATGTTCACATTGATAAGTAGGTTCTTTCGTTTTTAATACAAACCAAAAAAAGAAAGAAAAAAAGGCTATTTATAGGTAGGCACTGAAGAATGTCTTTATACAAAGAAAGAATCACAAACTTATTCTACTTTCTGTACATGGAGAGGCAGGTCTAATTGACATAAGTACATAGTTATTGGTAAATTGGGACAAATTATTAACGGTCAATACAATTTAGAATAACATTATATATTTAAGCTAGTTATATATTAATTTAGAAACTCTGCAATTTAAATAGTAGTCTATAAAATAATTTACCAACAATCACCCACAAATGAACGTTAACTCCTATTATATCGGTTATTCTGTTTGTCTTTATTGGGAACTTTGATTTCTCCCTAGCAATCCTATTCCTTTGTTTAATTGGTTTCCCGTTGTTATGCGTTTGGATCAATTTTGGAAATCATCTCTTCTCTCTCTCCACAACTCACATGCAAATCAAGAGTCACTTCTTTTCTATGTGCAATGATCAACCCTACAACAATTTCTTAATTGGTGGTAAGTTTTTCCATTGTTTTATACGTTTTTTCTTCATTGACAACCAAACTCAAATAACAAAATAAGAATTAAGAATGCCTTGCGAGAATATTTCATGCCGCATTTGGTTATGCTGCATATATGATAGAGTATCAAATTGTGATTCATTCTTATTCGAGAAAGAACGTAAACTCCAGAATTTTAATAAGGAAGAAGAGAGGATTTTCTTATAATAATATTTCATAATCATCATAATTTGCTTCACACTTACATAAATACAAATATTCAACCGTAGGAAATAACTTCTACTATAAACTGCTAACTGCTCCACTACTTATCCATATTAATTACACCTAGGCTGATATTAACCTATATACACACGGTTCTACCTTACTAACAACAGTAATTAATTATCTATATATATATATATGCATTATTTAATAATTCTACATATCATAATCATAAGTCCATGCAAGTGGACGGTGAACCCTTTTTGAGGAAGGTTGTTGGGCCATGTCCTTATCAATTGCCCCATCCCGTGAATGGACCTTGTCCTCAAGGTCCAGCAACTGATTTGAATTATCTGTGCCATCCAAATTTAGGGCAGCAATGATAGACGAGTCTTGACCGTTGAACTCTTCATATAAAGCTTCCACTTTAGCTGAGTCCAACCATTGTGACTCTTCAACGGCAGCATCTTTCCACTGAACAAGAGTCTGTTCAATTTCCTTTCCTTTCTTCCATACTTTTCTTTCCTCCACAATAATTTCAGGCTTCAAAATAACTTTTCCATCATCCGTAGTTAGGGGTAATGGAGGTTGCTATGCTGGTGTTTCGCCGTAGAAAGGACGAAGGAGAGAGATATGAAAAATTGGATGAATGCAACTATGCGATGGTAGAGCTAGCTCGTATGCAACGAATCCAACACGGCGCTTGATGGAAAATGGTCCAAAATATCGACGCGAAAGCTTATGCACAACATGTCGCTTTAGAGACATTTGACGGTACGTACGAAGCTTAACAAGCACTAGATCTCCTTCGTTAAACGTTAGATCTATGCGTTTCTTATCTGCTTGACTCTTCATACGTTGTTGTGCCTTGTGTAAATTATCTCTGAGATGATGTAATAATTTCTTTCGAGATGTGAATGTTTCATCTAAAGTCGCATTTGATGAACTGCCTTCTATATATTCTGGTATCATATGTGGCTTTCTATCGTAAAGTGCTTCATATGGCGTCATTTGTGTAGCTGAGTCAACTGATGTATTATACCAAAGTTGTGCATGAGGTAGAAACCTAGTACATGATTTAGGAGTATCAGATGTGAAACACCTCAAATAACATTGTAATGATCTGTTTACTACCTCCGTTTGACCGTCCGATTCCGGATGGTAAGCAATACTGTAGCAGAGCTTAGTACCCATAATCTTAAAAAGTTCCTTCCAAAACTTACTTAAGAATAAAGGATCTCGATCTGAAACAATCGACTTAGGCAAACTGTGTAGACAGTAGAGCTCATTAATAAACACTGAAGCCAAATAAGTTGCTGTAAATATGGGTGGTAATGCAATGAAATGGCTGAACTTGGTGAGGCGATCCACTACAACCCATATTGTGGATTTCCCATTGGGAAATGGTAATTTAGTTATGAAATCCATGGATATGTCCTGCCACACCTCTGTAGGAATTGGCGGTTGTAAAAGCCCAAATGGTTTGCTCATCAAATACTTATGTTGTTGACACTCTTGACATGTTCTGACCCATTCTTTGACATATGTATGCACGTGAGGCCAATACAATGATGTTGTCAACCGAGCTAATGTTGACTTGTACCCAGAATGACCACCTCTTGGAGAAGCATGAAATTCCTGTAGCAGTTCATGGCGTAAATCCTCCACATCAGGTATAAAAATACGATCCTTATAAAAAAACAAACCATCCTTGCAATGACAATTTGAATCTGAACTAAGTTGGGACCATAAGCGCAGGCCTTCAGGAGAGGAGCAAAACGATCTTACCTTTTCAACCCAAGCAACGACCGGTGAAGAAAGTGCGCCAAATTCCACAATCTCCACCCTCGATAACGCATCAGCAACTCGATTCTCCTTTCCAGGTTTGTAAATGACCTCATAATCATATCCAATCAATTGTGTAATCCACTTCACTTGTTCTGGAGTGTGGATTGTTTGAGACATGCTTTAGACTCTTTTGATCCGTGTAAATCGTGAAACGTCTTCCAAGCAAGTAATGTCGAAATTTCTTAACTGATTCACTCACAGCATACAATTCTTTATTGTAGGCAGAAGCTGATTGCATATGCCCAGTCATTTTGCGGCTGAAAAAGGCAATAAGGTGGTCTTCTTGAGATAGAACAACTCCCACAGCAAGTGCTGAAGCATCTGTTGTCAATTCAAAAGGCTTCGTAAAATCTGGAAGTATCAATACTAGCACTGAAGTCATAGTCTGTTTTAGTGTATTAAATGCAATTTCTTCTTTTTCATTCCATGTAAAAGACTGTGACTTAAGTAAATCAGTGAGTGGAGAGGCGAGAGTGGCGAAATGCCAAACAAAACGCCTATAATAACCGGCAAGGCTCAAAAAGCCTCTTAGGCCCGTAACAGAAACGGGTGTTGGCCAAGCAATAATGGCTCTCACCTTTTCTGGATCAGCTCGCACCCCATCTTGCGAGATAAAATGGCCTAAATATTGCACTTCTGTTACACCAAACACAAACTTGCTCATCTTAGCATAGAACTCATGCACACGTAACTGCATAAAAACCTGACGCAAATGACCCAAATGGTCCTCCCAAGATGACTATAAACCAAAATATCATCAAAAAACACCAAAACAAAACGCCGGAGATAATCACGAAATAGATCATTCATTGTAGCCTGAAACGTAGATGGTGCGTTTGATAACCCGAACGGCATAACTAAAAATTCGTAGTGCCCATCACACGTACGAAAAGCAGTTTTATGCACATCTTCTTTAGCCACTCGAATTTGATGATACCCAGCACGCAAATCAAGTTTAGTATAAACTTTTGCCCCATGTAGTTCATCTAGGAGCTCATCAACTGTTGGGATGGGAAAACGGCCTTTTTACCGTAATTGCATTAAGAGCTCTGTAATCTGCGCAAAAGCGCCAAGTGCCGTCTTTTTTCCCAACCAATAAGACTGGTGAAGAAAATGGACTGGTACTTGGTTGAATTTTTTCTTCACTTAGCATCTCTTGGATTAACTCAGACATAATGGCGTTTTGATAATGTGGATAATGGTAAGGTTTAACATTTACAGATTTGGAATTAGGTATTAAATGTATATGATGGTCTTGGGGGCAGTTTGGTGGTAAAGTTGTTGGGGCATCAAATAGGGTTTGGAATTCGGTTAAAAGGGATTGTAAATCTCGAGAAAGTGAACTGTTTTGGGTAGGAAAAGTTAAAGAGGGATGGCTGCTTTCAAAAGTATAAAGAGATGCAATCGAATCTGTTTCTAACGTTCTGTGTAATTGACTGACCGTAGCAGCTTTATAACGTGATTCGCCTGTGATAGTAACCTCCTTCCCATCTTGATAAAAAGTAATACGCGGTATCTTGTAATTTGAGATGTAATCTCCCAATGTCGCTAACCATTGTACACCAAGCATGACATCCGCACCTTTAATTGGCAGAACCATCAGTGGTACTGTCAACTTTTCTTGGTTAATAGTAAGATCAACATCATCACACCATCCTGTGCACTTCAAAAATGCACCATTTCCTAGCATAACATGACACAATTGCATGGCCAAAGTCGGAATTTTTAAAAACTCAACCACCCTTGTCTGAATAATATTAAAATTACTTCTGGAGTCAACCAATATATTGACAGAATGTCCCATAATTTTTCCAGTACATCGCAAAGCTTGCGGTGCGCAAGCACCACTGTAAGCCGCCATTGAACAAAGAAGTTCATGCGCAGTACTCAGCCCTTCGATGTCTTGAATATCATCATTAATTTTGATCTCAATTTGATTAGTTTGCATATCAGCATCTGCATCTTGTTCATCAGCCAACAATGCTAAAAATTGAGGAGTTTTGCATTTATGGCATGGCACAAACTTATCATCACAATTGAAACACAGACCTTTTGATCGTCGCATTTGCATTTCTGCTTGTGATAGACGCCTAATGGGCAATTGACTTACTAATTTTTCCACAATTGGAGTTTGATTAGGCGTTGGTAAGACATGGCTTGATTTAAGATAATTGTTGAATCGTGGAATGTATGCACGTGATTTAGAGTCCAGCAATTTGTCTTCAAGAACTTGGCTAAATCAATTGCATCAGACACATCAGCACATCATTAGAGGAGACCAAAGGAAAGAGGATTGGAATGGATTTTTTAATGCTTCGACCGGATGAGGCTATGGAATGAATAGGTTTTGTCCGTTTAGTCACTCTTAGCCGGTTCCTTAAGTTTCTTTTTTAAGAATAATCCATCCCCTGCCTTTTCAACGAGTGGAGTGCATAAGCCCCTATTTAAGTAAGTTCACCAAACTCCGACCCAGCGTCACACGTTCTCCAAGTCCGAAGGGATCCAGTGCCCAACTACCGACTCCTCCCGGAATTGCGTTATCGGAGCCGAGCCAGGAATGGCCGTTAGTGGCCAAAATTTCAGTTTTTAACCCGAAAATAAAGCAATTAAGCAAGGCTGCTTCAGAAAGATCATCTATGCAATTACTGATTTTTTTCAAATTCTTCATGATAATCCTCAACTGAGCCTACTTGTTTCATCTTGAATAAAGTTGCTTGATAGTTAGTATAAGAAGAGGGACCAAACATGCGAGATATATCGCGTTTGAACATTTGCCAACTTCCAAACTGATTGTTTCGAAACATCCATTTATACCAACTATATGCCTTCCTTTTCATATAAAATGAAGAATAATGGACACGCCGATCTACCGGTATATTGTGTTCATTGAAAACACGATCTGCGTTGAAAACCCAGCCCATACTTCGTCACCTTCAAAAGCATTTAGTTGAATTCGCAGAGGCTGAAACGGTTCAGAATGCCCAGCATGTTGAAAAACAGGATTTGTCACAGAATTTGACGAATTTCCAACGTGCATTTCTGAAAAAACTTGTTGCGCTTGTTGATTTGCTGAAATACGATCAAGCTGTATTTTCATATCAGCCATCATTGTCACCATAGCAGCAACAACATTTTCATTATTGAGTACTTTTGTTTCCAGATTTTGCATAGCCTCTGATTTCGATGAATCATCGGAAATATTTGTGTTTTGTGGTTCTGGAGGCATGGGAACATCAATGGAAGCACCAAAATGATAGAGTATCAAATTGTGATTCGTTCTTATTCGAGAAAGAACGTAAACTCCAGAATTTTAATAAGGAAGAAGAGAGGATTTTCTTATAATAATATTTCATAATCATCATAATCCGCTTCACACTTACATAAATACAAATATTCAACCGTAGGAAATAACTTCTACTATAAACCGCTAACTGCTACACTACTTATCCATATTAATTACACCTAGGCTGATATTAACCTATATACACACGGTTCTACCTTACTAACAACAATAATTAATTATCTATATATATGCATTATTTAATAATTCTACATATCATAATCATAAGTCCATGTAGGTGGACGGTGAACCCTTTTTGAGGAAGGTTGTTGGGCCATGTCCTTATCAGCCGGGATCCCGTCATCGCGGATTCCAGGCCCAACTCACCCTACTCTTGGTCATATAAAACCTCAGTAAGAACATTAGGCACACCAAATGAAAGTTGACAGTTTTCATTTTAATCTAAAAAAATTATTCCTAAAAATAGTTTAACCCTTTCAATTGCCTAAAATTCACCGAGAAAGAAATGTCATGCAACTTGATAAGAACATGAGCAACAACCATATTTACGTAAACAAAATATTCATGTTTCTCTAATATAAACCGACCTGCAAAGTCCTCGTTGCAAATTCAACGCCAATTGTGGATTTGGACTCGAGGCAGAACTCGTTCCTCGGAAATCTTGAGAGAATGTTGGATTTTCGAACACCGAAATCTCCGATTAATACGATCTTGAATAAGTAATCATACTCATGATCCACTTTATATGCCATTTATTCTTCCTTCTATTGATCCAGACCAAAAACAATACCTCAAATTGCATAGAGATGTATTAATTAATTCATACATGAAATAGTCCAAAAAGGATCCCAACACAAGTAATATATTGATATAGGCTTAGGAGAACCCAATCTCACAAGCTAGTTGTTAAGGTGGAAGAGCTCAAGTCCATATAAACCTCACACTAATATCTTACAATATTAATGTGGGATCCAAGTCCCATACCTTGCAATTAGGATCATAACACCGGCCCACGGAATTCGACGGGATCGGGAGCTCACCGGAGGCTCCCGATCCGACCCGCAGAGATGTAACTCCCGCCGTCGGGAGAGTCACGCGGGATTCGGGATCCCGAAAATGCTATCAAGTGGTCTGCAAACAGAAGAAAGCCTGAAGAAAGTTTACAGCTTCTCCCGTTGGATGGATAAAGCACTTACAGAAGCTGATGACCTGAATATGCACTCAGAAAGAGACGGGGGAACTACGACGCCGTTTGATGGATCATCGCCAGTTCTCTGTTCTTCCATCATCGTTAATGGAGTAAAGCACTAGAACTAGAACTAATGGATCGCATTTCCAAAACCATATTTTGATGGCTCTGTTTCTTCTTCAACAACAACTCTCCCATCTTTCCTCTCTCTCTCTCTCTCTCTCTCTCTATATATATATATATATATATATACATCCCACTGTACCTTACTATATATATCCCTCTCTTTCTTCGTACTGTTTGTAAGTATGTATGTACAGAAATATGTATGTATCTCATGGTCGGCTGTCCTTTTCGTGAATAAAGCGTTGTCACTCTCAACAACTTTTTTTTAATGACTGCTGTTAAGTGCAGCAGTTTGTTCACTGTCAAAATCGGGATCTCGGGTCGGATCGGATTCCGGCCCAAGATCCCGATCCCGACCCGCGGAATCAGCTGCGGGAGTAAATTCCCGCAGCAGCGGGTCGGATCACGATCAGATTTTTCTCGCCCAGAAAAATCCGATCGGGTCGGGTCAGATCGACCTTCCCACCCCTACCCTAAGCTGAACATCTTAGATCGGCTCTCAGATTTAAGAGATGCGGATCAAGCTTCCTCAAGTGATGGGCCGCCACGTTTGGACCATGAGGACACGGTCTAGTCTTTAGGGGAGGTATTGATAAGGGCCTCCCCTATTCTCGGCCCAAGAGAATTAGAACCAAGCCCACATGGTTCACTGATTTCCAGATGTGAATTTCTATTTATATAATTATGTTGTAATTAAGTAATTAAGTAATTCCCTTAATTTCTGTATTTTATTAGTGGTAGTTAATTTATGCAGTTATGTAGTAGTGTATTTAAGCAAGTTTAAGTAGAACTGAAGATTAGGCAAATATATTATTAGATTTCTCTTTTTCTCTCTCTTAAATTTTAGGAGAAAGTCATATCTCGAATTTGGACAAACTTTGATTCACTTTATTAAATTAATGTGCATCAATAAACTATTTTTCATCATTTAAAATGTTGTTAAATTTCTATTGCAATATCTTTCGTATTTCTTACATCTTTCAGAAGCTAATAAGAACTACAAAAATAAAAGGTAATAAATTAGAAGAACTTTATCTCATAAATATTAAATTACTCTAATGTCTCTACCTAAGTGGACGAATTGTCATTCTTTAGAAATGAAGGAACAACTTCCTCTCTAGTTGTTAATTACAAAAATATAAAATGACTATGAAAACCTTAAAACTCAAAGCTATTAAAGTAATAAGGATTTTTGGCAAATTACCTCCATGTGTTATGGTAAATTGGTAAGTTACCACCATGTGAAAAATAAGTTGGTCATATACCTCCGTGTGATCTCAAAAGTTGGCATTTTACTCCCTTATGCAGGGAGGTGTAGTTCACTCTCCCTTAAATGAGAGTGGGGGTTAGATTTTCTTTTAAAAAGACATTTATACCCTTATTGCTTTAAAAAAATATTATATCTTTTAATTCAATATTTAAAACTATCAAAAATTGTGAAACCAAATTAAAATTTAAAATAAAAATCTAAGATATATACATGTAATGCTTTGTTTTTAAAATTTCTATTTTTATATAAAAGTAGAAAAATTCAGTAAATCAAATTTAAAACTACACAAATATATTAGTATTGATAAGGGTATTTTAGTCTTTTAACATAAAATTTACAACACAAAGTTTTCCAGGGAGGTGGTGTTCCAACTTTTGAGATCATAAGGGGATATTCAGCCAACTTATTTTTCACATGGAGGTAACTTGTCAATTTACCATAACACAGAGAAGTAATTTACCAAAAACCCAAGTAATTATTATACATTTAGTAAGTTGAAGAGGTAAACACATATAGTACATCAGATCTATTGAGACAAATTTCTTTGATGTGTTAAAAACTATATAACTCTAATAAATGTATATGCTAAATAATATAATATTAACTTAAACCTCTTCACAGTATATATATATATATATATATATATATATATATATATATATATATATATAACAAATGATATAGACAAAGCAAAATCACTCAATACATAATAATTTGCTTGTGTTCTCTGTTTTACCCTTTCTAATTAAATAAACAACTAATTTAATTTGTTGTTCTAATCAATGATTATCAGAATCTTTCTAAATTATAAAACTTCTTACTTTAGCTTTGACCAGATCTTTTCCTATAGATAAAGTTTTCAACAGATTTCCTTATAAAAAGCTACATAGACGGAAATTTCAATTTTTTTTACATTCTTTAAGCGTAAATTTATTTTGTAAGATTTTATATGAATATATTCTTAAATAATTACTGAAAATGGCTAATAATTGTAAGACTCACGCGTAACCATTTACTTACACTAATTTTATTAGAAAAATACAACTTTTGGCTGGTAAAAATATTAAGCATGAAAATGCATATTCTGAGTAAGTATTTTTCCATATTACATTGGCACATATGACATAACCATAAAGAATTCTAGTGAATACAAAAATAAAAGGAGATTTAAAATAAATCTTTAAATTATTATTTTGCAACAACACTTTCATAGATATTAAATTGCTGCAATTTATTGTAATGCATTTTCTCAACGTTGAATAAAATTACTTTTAAGAAAAAAATAGAACGATTTTGAATTTATCATATAATTGTACAATTGAATTTATTTAACAAAAAACTAAATGTACGTAATACGTGTAACCGTAATATATTAGATAAAGTATACAACTTAAAAAAATTAGATAAAGTATACAATACAATAAGTTAAACATTATCAATAATGAATAATTTAACACAATAATTTAATATATAACTTATGGTTTCGGAAAGAAACTTATACTGGAAAAGTAAAAATGTGTTTAATTACTTAGATTATGTATAAAATTATGAAAAATAATATATACCATCGATTAAGGAATAGTTGATTTTAATTGCTGAGTATATTGACTAAAAAACCATGTCGTCGTTAATTAAGATTTTCAGATTTTGCATTGGTCAGACCCTAAATTTAAGGAATTAGAACAGGAAAGTGAATTACTTTATGAATAAATAAAGGGTAAAATAGACAAAGAACAAAATATTTCTCTGTATGTGATTAGGGAATTAAATAAGTTTTTTGATTTGTTTTGAACTGAAACGGTTAAATAACGAATTTCACTAAAAAACGATCTGTGTATTATTTGGACCAGGCACCTTGTTCGCAAAATGACGTATTATTTTTCAAAAGGAAAGACAACCTTTCTATCTTTTTAGATAGGAATGATACAATTTGATTTTAAATTTCTCAAGATTTTGATGACTTTAAAAGGAAAGATGATCAGTGGACCGTATCACAGAAAATAAAGTACAATTTCCCTCCAAGATTTGACCCATTTACAACTTGATTAATTTGGTAGGTCATACGGAACTATCCAACATATAAAGCCTGTCTTCTAGTTTAATCATTCATATATACACAAGCAAAACTCATTTGCAATTTACAAAGAAATAATGCCGCCCTGCTCTAGTCATGGATGCCTTGATCGCGAATGTTGTGCCCGTGGTAAATTATCTTCGCCTCTTTGATTTCCATGTCGTCTAGCTATGACTTATTTAATGATAGAGGATAAAATCATTGCATAGTTTAATTTTATTTTATAACTTGATACCGAGTTTGTCGTTAGAACACGTTTTTTGAGAATGCTTGTCGATGGAAACTTCACAATTTTTTTGAGTTTTTGTGAAGTTTAAATAAGACATTCTCTCACAAATTTCGCAAATGAAGGTCTAGTTGTGATGCAAGTGTCTCGATTGACAATCACTTAAACTCAAAAATATATATCAATAAAGTTTTAGGATCCTCTTTGTAAAAATCCAACATGAGTTTTTGTAAATGACTGAACTTCAAAAGAATATGGTCAATTATTGCGTTTTTTTTTTAACATGAAGTCTGGCGACTAGATTTAAACAAGACTAGTGCTGATAACTATTTTTTTTTTAACATGGAGTCTGATGACTAGATTTAAACAAGACTAGCGATGATAACTAAAGTTTAATTTATACGGACGCAATTAATCATTATCATTTACTCAATTTTTGTTTTCCATAACATGATAATGTTTTGGCAGTAGTATGGACTTTGGACGAGCTCTAGATTAAAAAATCGTTAACTTTATGCAGAAATAATAATATACTAAGAAATATTAGTCTTTTAATTATGATACACAAATTTATACAGGACATAGATACGTATGGCCGGAGCTTGTGGGTGTCGACGGACAACAAGCAAAGAGCAAGATAGAGGGAGACAATCCATTTGTGACTGCTATCGTCACTCACAACTCCCATTTTATTTTCAATTTCTGCTGCAACCGCGTTTGGGTGATTATTGACGAGAACAACAAAGTTATTAATGTTCCTAAGGTTGGTTAGGTGCGACCGAATGAAATATGAGTTGGAGAAAATAGAAATAAAACCAATGTATGTCTATTGTATTTGACATTGTAATTAATGATCATTTGAATAAGGAAAAAGTAACTTTTGTTAAGGGTGTTCATATTCGGAGCAAAATCCTTATAATTATTTTTCAATTATTTTTCTAGTTTAGTTTATTATTTTTTGACAAATATATTTTTTCTTAGGCAAGATCACGAAAACCGTTTATAATTTTTATTCTAAACTTTCAAAATATTGTATTATATATAATAAAATGCTCGCTCCTGATCCTGCAAAAACTTGTTTGTATATTAAAATGATGAAATGATTACTTACTATATATGTACTAGTCATTTTGCATGCGAACCCTGCAGAGGTAAACTTTGTGTAGTAAAATTGGATCGCTTGTTTAGACTCAACTTTAATATAATATGGGATGTGTAGTGATTTTGGTTTTCTTAAAGAATTGATGCATCAAGTGGACTTAATTAGATAATATTTTGGCAGGAAATCACGCGGATATGATATAATCGAAAATAAATTAGATGAAAATTTAGAAATCAAAAGTTATTATCTAAAACGTCAATAATATTGTGGTTTAACTTATATTATAAGGTTAAAGTTGGAAATCAAAAGCTACTGTAATGATGTTCCAACATTTCTTCATTTATATAATAGTATAGATGACTAATGACCAAAAATAATTAATGTGTGTGTTCAATGGCATAATAAGTCTCTAAATACATGTAATGTGTTATGTTTTCTTTGCCAAATTATAGTAAAGCCCCATTGTCGAACTACAAAATATTCAATATCAAATAATTTCCTTTATAAGTAAAAAAATAATTGTAGACCACCTTAAATATTCACATGTTTTTCTATAATTCGGTTCTATGGCGAGTGTATATCTGTATATATTTACATATATTGCCAACAACAATGTTTAGATGTATATATATAGCTAGATACACGCATGCATTTTGTGGCAATTGGTTTAATTGAATAATTATTTGCGCGTGTTTTACATTTTTATTCACTAAAAATATATTATGATTCTTTTTACATAATTTCATTCTTTTTTGACTTGCATGTCAACATGGATATATATGTTAATTAGGTCTTTGGATCCTCTCCTACAAATTTGTGTTATATCTTCTCCTACATCATCTAGATGAATGCCACGTGTAAAAAACTTAAAGTTCATTAACACTATATTTGCCAATTATTAAAATCTCTTCCTTTAAATCTTACAATATCTTTTCTTATAGTTGTTATCCCTAAATTATAATTATAGCAATTAAGATATGTTTACATATGCATTATCTAAATATTCTCTTGTCAATAAGATTTTAAATCGACAAGAATAATTTACTTAATCTAAACAACGTATCTATCTCTATTCCTTTTTTTTAAATATGTGTTTTTTTTGGTATCTCAATTTCTTTGTACTTAATTAAGGTGTGAAATTTTCCAGCACACCAACCTTGAACACATATAACATATATCACGCCTGAGAGGTTACTATCAATTCAGCTTGGCGATTTGGACGTTTCAACCTTCTTCCATCTTCTATAAACAAAGCTGCAAAGAGAGAGAAGAGAACGAACGAGAGAGAGAGAGAGAGAGAGAGAGAGAGAGAGAGAGAGAGAGAGAGAGAGAGAGAGAGAGAGAGAGAGAGAGAGAGAGAGAGAAACAGAGAAAATAAATAGAGAAAAAAAGGCCGTTGCGCAAATACGAGTGAGTTTCGAGGGTTGGTTTTTTGTAATAGTCGAGTGCGAGAGTTGTTCCTCCTATTGTAATTCGTTCTAGCGTTGAATGAAAAATTTTCCAACCCCAACACTTTTGACTTTAATGTTAAAAATTGAATATTAAACCACAATTAAGTTTTTTGATCCAAGTTCGTAGAAAATTAAGTATCAAAATTTTGTTCGCTCTACTACACTAGTTAAGATATTTTTATACTTTCGTAATTGATATATATATCACTATAAGTGACTGTCTAATTAGTTAATTACTCTAAATATTGCTGTATTATTTGAGATGAGAATGATGATAAATAAATAGATATGATATAAATCACAGCTATATATTTAAACAAAAAATTATTTCAAATTTATATCTTATATACCTATTTTAGTTTAATACTTTGCTTACATTGAGATAGTTATAGGTACGTACTAATTACTGTAGATATATTGTGAAGTTTTTTTACTTTAATAACCTATTTAAATTAGACTTGCCTGGAATTTTATTTTTAATAACTTGTATTGTCTTTTTCTTGATTTAAAATCTAAATTATGAGAAAAATACTAGGATAACTAATGAATAAGGAAACAATTCCTAGTTGCTATAATTTAGGAATAGCAATTAAAAGAAGAGATATTGCAAAGATTTGAGGGAAGAGATTTTAAATCATTGATGTAATAATAAGTGTAAGCTCCTAGACAGTCCTAGATTCTTCAAGAGATAGATGAATAAGTGTAGCTTGCTTATTGATCAAGCCATAACCTTGCACAATCTTTCTATAAAACCCTCTAAATCGCACAGTTAACAGAGTAATGATGTCACTTAAATGTTACTGTTGTTTGCCAATTTGAGATTTTTGGGAATAGAAAGATTTTTTTTTTAAAAAAAAAAGAAGATTTAGGAAAATCATTGGAAAAGAGAAAAAACCCTTTACACGTAATCATAATTTACCCGAAGAATCAGTATGAGCCTAAGAATTTTTCTGAAAAAAAACTTGTTTTTTTCTCATTTGCCCTTTTTGTTTTCCTTTTCCGCTTTATTTTTGGGAAAACAAACATAAAAAATACAATTTAGGGGTTTTTTTAAAAATTTCTAGAGAGTTGTGTGTACCCTCTTTGTAAATTTTTTTTTGGTGAAGTAAAGAACGACTAAAGCAAAAACTATTACATCATGTCTTTAACGACCAAGCCGTTAATAAAACTAGAAGGAGGTTTATCCCATAAGATAACCCCCTCATTACAAGAAATAGACATCTTAGTAAGAGCATCGGCAACCGCATTAGCCCGTCTTGGAATCCATTTGAAAGTTGAAGTCCAAGGCATTCTTAGCAACTTCTTGCAGTCTTCAACTAAAACCCGGACAGCAGGCAAAGGATCATTCTCCCCCTGGATCATTTTGTAAGTAGCAAGTGAATCCACTTCGATTTCAATCTTCTCAACTCTCCTGTTACAAGACATTTGGAGTCCTTCCTTAAGAGCCATCAGTTCAGTTTCATCCACAGAGGGAGAAGAAACCTGAAGCTGAAAACCAGTAATCCAAAGGCCATGATCAAACCGTAGTAACCCTGCGCATTTACCACTGTTGTTGCATTCATTCACACTGCCATCAGTGTTAAGTTTCACCCATCCTACATGTGGTTTTATCCACTTAACAATGTTGTGATGTTTATCAGTTTGTCTCTTGCCCAAGAACAGCTCCCAACTGAGATTTTTGATTTTAGAAAGTCTGCCCTGGAGATGTGTCTCTTTGTTGTGAAAAACTCTGTCATTCTTGTAAATCCAGCAATGCCAAACCGTAGCCATGAAGATCCACTTCCATTGAGCATGTGGACTGATCAGGTTCCTCAGGTTAAGTGACTCCAGATTGGTCTTAAGCCATATATCATCATGAAGACCATCAAAAACTGCCATATCCTCAGGATGTATTATTTTAAGCCATAGAGATCTTGCTTCCTTGCAATGTCTAATCAAATGGATCCCTGTCTCCTCCTGGAAATTGCACAAGGAACAGATAGGAGTTAGAGCTGCATGTCTCTTGTATCTCATAGAATTGGTGGCTAATCTTTCTTGCACCAGAAGCCATAAGAAGTGCTGGAACTTGTTACTAACATCCACCTGCCAAACCCAGTGAATGTGAGGACTACTTCTGCCATTAGTCGAGTGGTACGCCTAGAACAATCGATAAGCTGACTGACAACTGAACAGACCACTTGAAGTACCATTCCAAAGAACTATATCCTCCTGATCATTAAGTGTAATATGACTCTTTTTGATATCCTCCAAAAGGAGATGAGGGATGTATGATACAACAACATCCAGTTTCCATTCATTCTCTTCATCCAACGTGTCAGCAAGTGTAAGCTTTCTCTCTGATTGAAGAATATCAGGAACTTCCTCATCTAGACATCCTGATCCTCTCCAATTATCATACCAGAAAGAGATACCTTCTCCTTTTCCAATTTTCCACCTCAAATAAGGTTTCATGAGATCCATACATTTAACAAGACCCCTCCAAGTACTACTATCAGATGACTTAGCCTTGTACTCAGATAGTTTCTGATTTTTCAGATATTTGGCTTGAACGAATTGACTCCACAATGAGTTCTCCTTCTTCAACACCTTTCAAACAAGTTTAGCCAACAAGGACTCATTCGCAGTCCTGGAAACTCTGAGGCCAAGTCCACCTTCCTTCTTACTTTTTATCATTGTTTGCTAGTTAACTAAGTGCATCTTATGTTCTGCAATATCAGTTGACCAGAGAAAGTCTCTGTTGAGTTTATCAAGCTTCTTGCACACATTCTCTAGTAGATATGAAGCCTGCATAGTGTAAACCGGTTGTGCTGAGGACACTAAACTAATAAGGGTATCTCTTCCTGCAAGACTGAGTAATTTACTTTTCCAAGAATCAAAACGACCAAGAATCCTATCAAAAAGCTCAGTTGTATCATATCTTGATGCTCTGCTATGTGTGAGGTGTATGCCAAGATATTTACACAAGTTAGGTGTTTGATCAAAACCTTACACATCACAAATGTGTCTCTTCAAATTGGCTCATTGAGTTCTTGAAAAGTAGATTTTGGATTTCTGGCAACTAACCTTTAAACCAGAAGCTGTGCAGAAAGTATCCAGAACTCTTTTCATAGACAATGCATTACTTGATGTGGCCATACCCATAAGGATCAAATCATCATCAAAGAACATATGAGAAAGTGAAGGACCCCCTCTACATGGAATCAAAGGCTTCCACTTCTTCTTCTGAACTTCCTCTTGGATAAGGTAAGATAACCTTTCTACACACAGTACAAACATGTAAGAAGATAGGGGATCTCCTTGCCTAAGCCCACACTGATGATGAAATGGAGACAAGGGGGAACCATTCCATAAGATCCTTGTAGAAGCATGTCTCACACAAAACATGATCAGTTCAACCAAAGCCATTGGAAACTTGAAAGCAATAAGAGTCTTCTCAAGAAAATCCCAACTAATCTTATCATATGCTTTCTCAAGGTCAAGTTTCAATAGCATGCAACCCTTCCTGTTTTTCTTCTTTGATCTTAAAGAATGAAGAACCTCTTGTATCACAACAACATTATCCTGTGTATTGCGTCCTCTAATAAAACTTGGCTGTGTAGGACCCACTAAGTTAGGCATTAAGCTACTGAGCCTATTGGTGATACATTTGGTTATCAACTTATAGAGGACATTGCATAAAGAGATTGGCCTGAACTGAGTAATTATTTCAGGAGTTTGAGTCTTAGGAATCAAACAAAGGAAAGCTTCACACAACCTGCTATCAAATGAGCTGCATTGGAAAGCTGATTGTATAAAGGAAATCACAGAGCTTCCCAAACATTCCCACCCCTTCTGAAAGAAGCTAGCATTTAAACCATCAGGTCCTGGTGCTTTAAGAGGATGCATAGAGAACATTGCCTCTTTGATTTCCAAAGGTTCAATAGTAGCCCCCATCTGATCATGCTCTTCAGAGGATAGACTCACTTGGAATCTGGATTGGTGAAGAATCCTTCTTTGAGAGAAATCAGGAGTCATGCAATCCCCAGCAAACAAGCTAGCAAAGTACTGAAGTGAGTGATGTTGTAGAATACCATCATCCTGCTCCCATTCACCTGCAATCTTCAATCTAGTAATGAGATTTCTCTTCCTTCTGACCATGGTGGATCTATGGAAGAAACTAGTGTTTCTATCTCCTGATTTTATCCAGTTCACCCTTGATTTCTGGGACCAGAAGATCTCTTCATGCTGAAGAGTCAGATTATATTCCTGAAGTAGCTCATCTTCAAGATTGCTAAGATAAGAGTTATGCCTTCTACTCAAGGATCTTTGAATGCCCCCCAGTCTAGCCAGTAGGATTCTTTTCCTCTGAAATATGTTGCCAAATTTTTCCTTGTTCCATGTGGTGAACGCTCGAGGAACCTTCTGAATAGCCTCTAGGAGATTAGAGTTTCTGTCCCAAATTTCTCTAAGAAGATCAGCACATTCTGGATTAGAATGCGACATCTCCTCAAACCGGAAAGGTTTTGAAATCTTACTCCTATTTTTACCAGTGCACCATGTAATAATAGGGTGATGGTCACTGTAAGTCCTAGGCAAATTTTCCACCTCAGCAGCATTGTATAGATTCATCCATTCCTGATTTGCCATTGCTCTATCCAGTCTGGCTTGGATAAGAGCACCATCTTTTCTCTTGTTGGTCCAAGTAAATTTAGGACCAACATACCTCAGATCATGAAGGTTGCAATTAGATATAAATGTTCTAAAAAACTGCAGTCTACTCAAGGTTCTGGTTCTCCCTCCCCGCTTCTCATGATCAAACTGAACTTCATTAAAATCACCTATAACTAACCAAGGCATTGGCTGATCCTTAGCCATTCTAGATAGATCATCAAATACTTTCACCTTGGTTGTTTTCCTTGGCTGAGCATAGACTCCAGTAAGCCTCCACTCCTTTGTGTTACTTGGTCTAATAATAGCAGATATATATTGGTAGTCAGTTTCAACAATCTCAACCTCAACATCATTACTGTTCCATAGCATCCAGAGGCCACCAGCCCTTCCTTCAGTGGGTGCTAATTGATAGTTATTGTAACCAAGATATGGAACAATATTCCATGCTTGTTCTTCTGAGACTCTAGTCTCAAGAATAGAGATGACAGTAGGATTATGAATCCTAACTAAATTTCTGAAGTTCCTGAGGAAATCTTCATCTCCAACCCCTTGACAGTTCCAGGATACCACTCTCATGCTTGAATTATACATGTGGTATGGACATACTGGATTTTCAACAGGAATCTTGTTCTATTGAGCCAGAAGTTGGCTCATTATCTCCACTAAAAGGGATAGTTGCATGTTGGTTTCCCAGGGAGTCAGTGCCACTCTCTCCCTCCAAATATGGTCCGCATCTATATGCTCCTCCCTGTGAACTTGTATGCTGATCTCCCAGTGGGTTGCTGGTACTGTTAGGGTTGATATAATTCGGTCCCAATGGCTGGTATCTTGTGTTATTTCTGGTGCTACGAACTGAGCATGTTGAGTGATGAAGTCCCATGGATTGATCCAATCCCAAGGGTCCAACTCGTTTGCCACGAGAAATGAAGGAAGGTTGTGATGATACTGCACACCCGACAAGATCTGGAAATTCAACTGAACTCTCAAGGTTCAGAATGCCAAACGAATTATGGTTATGTTTTGGAACCGTTGCCATGTTCTTTTTAAGTAGCGGGACTGTTAGCGTTCTGGATGATTTGGTAACTGCCATACTCTTACCTTTAACCGCTTCTTTCCTTAAATTAGAATTTAAGGAGGCTGGAAGTATTCTTCTATTCTGAGAGAAGGAACCTGGACAAACAGAACCTGTAGAAGGAGGTACAAAAACTACAGGATTAACTTTACTACTACCAATAGCATGAGTAGCTTTACTCTTGGGACTTGAAACCAGATTTTTGTGATGATTCAGAGCAGATGGTTTTTTCTTGCTCACAAGCAACCAACTGCCATATTCCCTTGCTTTTGCTTTCTCCAGGATCCATTGATCTGTCTTAGCAGACTCAGATATGTTCCTCACCATCTTATCTTGATCAGTAGAATCCATTTTATCTTGATGAGACACATGAGTTTGGCATTCTGACTCTACATGACCAATCTTGCCACATTGATAACAAAGAGTAGATACATTCTCATAGACTACTTGATACACTTTGTCATCAATCCAAAGTCCTAATTCAAGTGGTTGATCAGTACGGATTTGCACACAAAATCTTGCAAAATTACCCCTACTGGCATTGAAAGTGTTACCATCTATCTTGATAGGATCTCCTATACAAGATGCCAGGGTCTGAACCACGGATTCCCTAAGATATTCAATAGGAAGGTTCAGAATCCTCACCCAAGATATAGAGTTTTGAATCACATCTTTTCCTGCACTGAAATTTGGTGACCATTTATTGACAATCATGAAACTCCCTGCTATTTGTCAAGGGCCTTCAGTGAGGATATATTCTCTTTTTTCCTCTGAGAGACCCTTGAGACAGTAGCATCCAGATCCCAAGTCAACGAGATCAAACTCATTGTGGAGCTTCCACATAACATCCAATCTTGTCTGTAAAGCCGTGTAATACCATGGTTTTCATGTGATTCGAATGATGATAGACCGATCCCATTGTTTATGCATCATTTCCTTTAATTCAGGCATAATGTGGACCTGCTTTAGAGGGATGACATCAGTTGCATCCTTAACTTCAATAAATTTGCGTTCTTCTGCAGTTTTATTATTATCAATGCAAACATCTTTGTTCCTAGACCTTTGCATGACAACATCTGCATATGTAGGGAGCAAAACTTGTCCTCACAAACTTCTTGCATGACAGGTTTTCCCTGACCAAAATCGGACATGTCTGGAGCATGCCGTGCTCTTTTAGGAATTCTCGGACGCCCAGCATTTAGACTCACTGAAGAGAACACGTATGGAGTGTTTTCAGATAAATTTGGCGGCGGTGGTGGCGACGGAGCATGGCCTTGTTCCATGTCCGAGTCGACGATTTCCATTTTGAAAATAACGGTTAAGTTGCTTACCAGAAATTTCGGAGAAAAAATGGTTATTTCGTTATTTATTTTTTAGTATTACCCTCTTTGTAATTACGAGCTCCTCAAAGATGATATTTGACATATTCGACCTTCCTCCCCTTTTTTGCCCTATTGCAAATTTGTAAATTAGGGTTAGGGTTCTACAAAATTAGGGATTTTGACCCGTAACCTGCGTTGACTGCAAATTTCTCTTTTCTCTAGCATAATTCGCATTTCTCAAAGATGCCATATGAGTCTATACGATGGGGTGCCCATGACGAGCATAATGCAAGCAGAGCATAATGTAAGTACTTCAAATTATTTCTTGTCATCATATATTTGTATCTGTTCATCAAATATTTAGTTAGTGCCTTCATGTAAAACACATTTTAAATATAGCGTTCTGCAGTAGAGTTAATTAAAACAAGGAAAATTTGTTAAAGCTGAGAAAGTTAGATACGGGTTACATCAGAACTAATACATCAAAGCCCAAGCTTGCTATTTGAAATTCTATACCATGAAGAATTTTTTGATTAATTACAACAGAAATAGGACTTTAGGCCAGAATTGATTAATTACTGTGATGTTGCAAGTGTGTGATACTAGGTATGCTTGATGTTCTTTGAGGTGCTATCCTAAATCGTTCAATTATGCAGTTCTGTAATTAGTACAATGTTTGATTGAAGTCCTCAAACTTTCAACTGATAAAGTGATTATAAGTGTTGTGTATTGAGCTTGTTTCTTTCCCTTGAGGAAGCTGGAAGGCTTAGATATTGAGAAGCGATAATGTTAAACTGAATCAGAGTATATCCTTCATGGTGATGTACATATAGAACTATCATGGTGTTTCATCTCGTTTGTGAAGCATGTGTAACATGGGATGAAGGATGGAAACGCTGTTGCGAGCGAATCCCTACCCTCGTTATGAACAGAACAGATGTTTGATGTCATCTTGCCTTTAGTATCTAGCATAAGACGTACAGACGATTGTTCCCAAAATGTTAGCTGCCAGTCAACTGCACCAGTTTATTACTAGACGCGTCTTTCACAAAAAAATGGTCATATTGTTACGTACCAATCAAATGAGACTTTTTTATCTTGACCTACTATTGATAATGCAGATTACTAAATTATCTCAAACGCTTACTAGTTTTATTTATAAAAAGGTTAAGTTTATGTATTAGCGTAGTCAACTCTTAACATTTTGATTCTATAATATACTTCGTGAGTTTCTTAACTTTGGTATTATATGATCCTCTTTCATGTACTGAGTTCACGACAAGGTGATGGGAAAAGAAGTGTGAACTACCTCTACATTTGTTGACACTTCCAGTACTCGCGTGGGTGTGAGCAATGAAGAGCATAATGCAAGCAAAGTTGGCGAGCTCTGGGGTACAAATGAGGCGAGTGCTAAAAAGTACTTTAAACTATAGCTTTTTTGTCAAATCTTTGTAATCCATGTGTAACTGTTAATCAAACATATTAGTGCTTTTATGCAAAACATACGTTAACTGCAGTCAATGCTTGCATTCTGCATTGGAGTTAATTGAAACAAAGAATGTTTGTTAGATCTGAGAAACTTAGATACAGGTTAGTGTTCTTATTCGTAATTCAGAACTAACACATCAAATCCCATGTGAAATAATTAGATAAGCTGAATAAATATCTCCCTCGTGTTTGATTCCTTCAGAAGTTCTAAAAATCCTTGTGGCAAAATTAACTGGAAAAAGGAGCAGTGTGAATGACAGAGAAGTAGACATAAATTCATTCTTTCTGCAAAGCCTTCATAAATGTATTTTTGTCTTAGACTAGTAATGCTCTATGACTTGTTTGATGCAGGGCCGATAAAAGCATTATTTATTGTACGTGATTTGCTCCCATACTTGACAAATTTCTTACTTTAGTTGCCTTCTATACTTATTTAACGATGTCTACATAAAATATGCGCATATATATTTGCAGAAACTAGAAGCAGCAAGGAGGAAAAGTAAAGTCTGTCTTGTCTGCAAGTTGCACACACCACAGGAGGCAAAAGCTTTGCATTGGAAATAACTGAACATGTGATGTATTGTTCTCTTTTCTCATGATATGTTTAAAAGAAACTTGATACTCATTTTGGTTTGTTGAATGCAGAATAAAGAACATGAAACAAATCTGGGTAAAATAATGTTTTAAAATTAATAGTTCCGTACAAGTTTCTTGGTGAAACTCTATTTGTATCACTTGCTTGGTATTTGAAATGCTAGGCCATGAAGATTCTTTTTGAATTTATTCTTGTTTGTTTGTTTGTTGCGAAAACAGAAGTAGAATTTAGGCTAGACCTGGTTAATGACTGTGATGTTGCAAAAGTGTGTGGATACTGGAAAGGCTATATACTGTAAACCCCCAATTTATGCTCACTTTTAAAAAATACCCTTGACTGTAGAAAAAGTTCCATTAAACCCCCAACCTATTGATGCACTGTGATGTTGCAAAAGTGTGTGAAACTGGAAATGCTAAATGTTGTAAACCCCCAATTTATGCTCACTTTTACAAAATACCCTTGAATGTAGAAAAAGTTGGAAAGAGACAAATATGCTAGATGTTGTTTGCGGTGCTTTTCTAAATTCTTTTGTGCAAGTGATGTTTGCCAAAGTACAATGTTTGATGGAAATCCTCAAACTTTCAATTGAGAGATTAATTATAAGTGTCGGTGGCTTGAGCTTGTCTTTTTCCCCGAGGAAGCTGGAAAGTTTAGATGTTGAGAAACAATATTTTCAAACTGAAACAGAGCACTTAGAAGCTTATCTTTCATGGTGATGCATATAGAAGTATCGTGATGTTGTGTTTAATTTAGCATGTGTCATAGGGGCATGAAGGTTGGACATGCTGTTGTGACTGTATCCCTACCCTTGGACATGGTGATCATTCTCCAGAATATTACCTGCCAAGTGCATCAGGTCTTACTATTCCTGCCAATCAAATGAGACTTTTCTTATCTTTTTACTTGACCTACCATTAAGCACTGTGGCCTACTAAAGTATCGGAAATTATAAAAAGTATTTTTATGTATTCTGTTTAAGCTTTATTAATAGTGCATCTAATACTTGCATTCTGCATTAGAGTTAGTTGAAACAAAGAAATTTTGTTAAAGCTGTGAAACTTAGATACCGGTTAGTGTTTTAATTTGTAAGTCAGAATTAATACATCAAATCCCATACGAGTTAATTAGGTAAGCCGAATAAATGTTGCCTCATGTCGATCCCTTCACGAGTTCTAAAACTCCTTGGAGTAAAAATAATTTGTAAAAGAACAGCGTGAAGGACATAGAAGTACACATAAATAGATCTTTTCTGCTAAGTTTTCATAAATGTATGTTGTTCCTGAGACTAGCAGTGCTCTATGATTTGTTTGCTGCAGGGCTGATTAAATCATTAGTATTTGACACTTATTGGCACTCATAAATTAGTTGGTCTTGTCCAGAAGCAGCAAGCACGAAAAGCTCTGCACGGAAATAAATAACTGAACATGTAATGTGTTTTCTCATTTCTCAACATATGTTTAGAACAAAATTAATTCTCATTTTGGTTTGTTAATTCAGAATAAAGAACATGAAACAAATGTGGGTGGATTTAAGGTTCTAAACTTACGCACATGTGCAGCAATGGAACATTTGCTAATTAGGAGGTTTCTGAAATCTTTGTATGTTGACTTTTGATACATTTATAAGTTAAATTACTTGATTTTCCTAATATGTCTCAGTTTCCTACTGACAACATAATCATGTCACCGAATTAATATATTCTCTTGAGTTTGGTAAACAAATTATTAGATATTCATGCTCCTGTTATTAATCAATCTGATATGTTTCATTAAGAATATTTACATACTTCCCTTGTTTAAGAAACCTTACTATATTAGCTAACATATGCTGAGTATTACCAAGTTTGATTTGGGTTAAGGGTCATGGAATTCGCTGCGAGATAAGCTTTTAATTGAATGCGTATTAATTTTAAGAAAATTCTGCGACAGTGCTGCTCAGGACTCCTTTATTAGTCCTTTAATTCACGGCCAGACATTTTCTTAGATTTCTGATTACTGTTCCACAGTTTTGAACTTGATCACCCATCTGTTATATCATTTGCTGATTTGAGATGCATATCATGATCAAAACATGGGAGCTTCATAGTTAAAAGACATTTATTAGCTGAATTAATTTCGTTTCTTAACTGGTACACAATGTTTGTCACGCTATTCAGTAAGTATGGTATTGATCCACTGCCCCACTCAGCATCTGTAAATTTGAGTTGTTTTAATACAGTCAAGAAATTTGCATTTTGAAGTTGTATTAAAGCGCTAGTATGAATTTGAGAAAAGTGGCATGTTGATCTTGAAACACAACCATGTGTCTTGTATTTGATAGAAATATCAATGAAAATCAGATTAAATGATTGTCCCACAATTTCTGATTAATATGTTCCTGTTTCCTGTATGCAGTTTGATGGGGCAATTAGCTCATCTTCGACTGCCATCTCCCACCACGGATTCCAAAATTCCAAAGGCTCAAAGCTGAAAGAAGTGTTATTAGGGGAATACATACTCTTTGTTTTGGTTGTGACCGTTGAAGTAAATATTGATAGAACAAATTGGAGGAAACTTGCATCTTAGAGGGACATAATTTTTATTTTTATTGTGTTATGTATAGTCTCATCGTTTGAGAAAATGTTACGGTGAATTTTTGTAATGTTGATATTATTCTGATTTTTGCAATGAAAAAGGCTATGTTAAGGTATAAATGTTTAATTTTGCTGTCTCACTGTATGTGTTTGATGTTTGTGTATATATTCTGGTAAATCTGATTGTAAGTTTTGATGAAGGAGATGTCTTAGCTAAAGACATATTGTGGAGCTTTGCATTAAAGAGTTGGAGTATCTGTTACTGTTTTGCAGTTCATTTCAATAAAGGGCAAGTGAATCATCCTCTTTTCAGCACCTTTTTAGTACCTTTCGGGCCTTAGTATCAAAAATGACCAAATTGTGAAAGATACCCTTCAAATCTTTGGTCATCTTTCACTCTTTCAGGCTTCTTTTTACCCTTCAAATCTTTAACTCCCTCGTTTTTTGTCGATTATTGGTGTTCGTAACTAAGTGAGTGTTTGCTTTTTAGAGTAACCATCTAATGATGATATTTATGTAAGGACTGTACAACATAATCTGGAAAGTTTGTTGCACTAAAGTGGAAGGGTAAAAGTCAACTTAAAAACTAACAATCAACTCACAAATGGCATGTAGTTGTGGTTCTGACTGGGGACTCTATTATGTGTTCCCTCATCCCTGGGGACTATAATACTAACTGTAACAATGGATACTGATTCATTTCAACGTAGTCGAAAACAGGACTTTCATAATTTCCAACCGAGAATCGTTAAAAACTTTGTTCAAATCAGATGCTACCTGTTAGGATCACAAATAATATGGTTATTCTGGGAGAACACAAACTCCAGAACTTTGAAGTAAATAAAGATACTGATTCAGATATGTTTCATAATGCTTTTACAAACCTTCACCACTGAACTGATACATATATTACTGGCCACACAAATCTAATCAACTGCCCTTAACCTCCATCTTATGTGCAACTACACAGAATTGTCAATTGTACTACAATGATGCACACCAAGAACTGCAATCTAAGAACTGAAAGCTAGGAACCACAATAATAAATAACTCTGGTTAACCACTGTCCATCAGCAACGACAGGACTCCTGCAATCTAAGAACTGAAAGCAACGACAGGACTCCTGACCTGATGCACACCATCCTCCCACATCAAGGACCCCGACAGCACAGAACCACCAACTCCTGCACTAACCTTGACAACAAAACTCTTCTTTTCTCCAAGCGATCGAAATCTGAGGGTGTTAGGCTGAACTTTGATGCTAAGATTCGAAGGTACTGTAACAACCGCCTTGTAAACCGATGACGGAGAGCCCACATTTGTCACGGTTCGGTGGAAGACACGGTTGAAGACAAAGGTGCCTGATGGGGCGGCTAGTGCGAAAGATGGATAGTTCAAGTCCTGAACCGTCGCATTGTTGGATGCAGAGCAAGTGGTGGTGTCTCCAGTTATTAGTTGCAATCTCTCGCTGCTGTATCCTTGGCCACACAAGAATCTAACGTAATCTGCTTCGCCCATGTCGTACACTAGTCCGGGGGATTTAGCCTTTGTGGGGTTTATGTGTCCAGATCCATACGAAAACTCGGCATCAGTGTTTTTCATAGGGCTCATTTGATTAGCTTCACAAGATAAGGGAATGTTAAGGACGCATTTTTTTCCTTATTCATTTCAATTTGACCACATGCACTGAGGTTTGTTCGACGCTGTTTGAGAGTCATTACTATACTGATAATGTATTAAAAAAAAAAAAACACTACACTGATATCTCCTTAAGAAAGCCGTATGTGGAGAGCCTAACGAGTTTCCACTGTGTTATATGAAATCAGTCAAGTTCCTATGCAAGATCTGATGACTTTGGGTACTGCTCACCTATCATGATTAGCTAAACATGAAATAACATTTGAGATTTGTCTCATATCATTTCATAACTATCCTGGATGTTACGATATCAATATTCTCTTGCCCTTCCAGTTAATGCGACTTCTTAAGAAAGGAGTTATGGGGCTTTCTATTTCTAATACATTGCTAGAAACTTGTCTTTGTCACAGAGTACCACACTTTTATTGGCGATTTCTGGTTTTTTAGCTTATGAATATGCTGAGAAATAAAAGAAATTTAAAAAAGAAAAATACCAGTGGTCATTAGAGCGGACTTGATAGCAGCAGGAGACCATGTCGGGTTAAAAGACTTGACATAGGCAGCTGCACCAGAGGCGTGGGGGCACGACATCGATGTTCCTGAAATTATGTTGTATGATACCATTCTGGGATCTTCAGGAAATCCGGTCGGGCTTGTAGCTTCCGACCATGCTGCAAGAATGTCGGCTCCAGGTGCAGTAAGATCGGGCTGTCAAAAACATCAATTTGACAAAGAAACGAATCAGTCTTTAAATAACGAACAAGTACTGAGATAAATGAAACTTACATCTATAGTAATGTCCTTCGTAATTGGATTTGGCCCTCTTGAAGAAAAGGAGGCAACGAAGGGAGCCAATGTTTGATTAACTTCAGAACTTTTGAAAATGGTAGCCGTTGGATTGCTGCATCAACATTAAGTATTTAAGAGATCAATATTATATATGTCCACCATCAAAAGAATGAATCTAATAGTAAACTTGAATTAGGTAAGAATGTAGGAGTTTGGGATAGGGGCACCTTGTGTTCTTAATATAATCATGAACTTGGCCACCATCTTCGGTTCCCAAGAATGAAGCTGCTATCGGAAAAGAGAAGGCGGAATCACTGAAGCGAGTGTCCAGCATTATGGTTCCTATTGCACCAGCATCGGCTGCTGCTGTAGCATCACTAAGTATGTCGCAAAGGACAATGGTACCGTTCACCAATTTCGGGTCCAAGGAGTCCGGATCACAGAACCTGAATCAGTCTTTGTTACTGTTTCTGATCTGTTTATTGTTTAATGAATTTTGCTTACATTGTAGCTCTATCGAAAACTAAGGTTCACTACTTCTTTGGGAATAATATGTGGTAATGCATGTAATAATTTAGTTTGTAGTTAGTTGTGTTACCTTGATGTGGAGCCATTGAAACCAGCTGCAGTATTTGGAACATCGCCACCATAGACCAACGAATAACCGGCATGTTTGAGTGTAAACGTGTTTATTGATACACCCTGTGATGAATAATAACCGACAAAGTAGATTATTAGTGTTGTTGTGATGTACATAAGTTAGGCCTTTTGCAGTGAATCTAGTCCTAGTTATAATAACAGTGGTATACCTGATAAGTATCGTTGTTACCCAGCTGGACTGTAGTCTGAAATCTTCTGTCTATGGTGCAAGCAGCAACCGATAGCAACCAAGGTGAGAAATTAGAAATGGACTCCCGGACGGGTCCGTCATTACCAGCAGCGGTAGATGTCAATATCCCCTTCTTCATGGCATGGAACGCCCCAATTGCAATCGAATCATGAAAGTAATCTGAAGAAAATGATTTCCCGAATGAAATGGATATAATGTCGACTCCATCAGTTATTGCATCATCAAATGCTGCTAGAATGTCAGCATCGGTGCAGCCACTTGACCAGCAGACTTTGTACACCGCAATGCGGGAAGAAGGCACAGCACCACGGGCAGTTCCCATGGCAAGGCCTTCCATATTGGCTTCGTGAACGAGGCCACCAGCAGCTGTGGATGCGGTGTGTGATCCATGACCCTCAGAGTCTCGAGGAGAGGGAAAGTCTGGTGGAGTGATGGTTCCTGCAGTGTGGTAGTACCTTGCTCCTATGATTTTGCTGCAGCACGTGTAAATTTTATATTTGTAAAGAGTTCTCTTGATTTCAAAATTTAATCAAACTTGATGATCAGCTTACTTGTTGCAAGTGAAGTTGGATGAGGAGTGACAAATGCCCTTCCATTTTGTTGGTGGTGGACCAAACTCTGCGTCGTTGAAACTGGATGATTCAGGCCAAATGCCAGTGTCCATCACGGCGATAATCATATCACTCTCAATGTTTGATCTCTGGACTGTCACAGGGAATCCGGCGAAATCCCAAGATCTCGTTGTATGTAACTGCTTTTTGGTGTTTTGGAAGATGGAGACGACTCCTTCCAAACCTGAGTCGTATATTATGAGAAATATCAGACGGAGTTAAACGTATATATAGAAATAAACTTTTGTAGTGAAAATATTACTCACTTGCAATTTTCTTCATTTCTGGTTCAGTGAGCTTTGCAACAAAGCCACTGAAACTTCTTGTGTAACTGTAGAGCCAGGATTTTGATGCTCTTTGGCTGATTCAAGACATATTTGGTACATAAGTTAGTAAACCATCAAAAAAATATGGATAACTACGCGTAAGGAAACATGGTTTAATCTCTGAGAAAAGTGTATATATATACAATTACTCTGTTACAAATGAAACCATCCCAAACTGAAGTGTTTAGCAGCAAATATTACAGTGTTAGATTCTAATGTCAATGTGAAACAAGAGGCTATACTAACTGATGTTGGATTGTAACTCTAGGAATACGTCGATCATAATTTATGTGATGATACCTCTTCTAATTTCTACAACATGCATCAGGAACATCTGCTTGTATCAATATCAACGCCTTCGTCTAAGAGAGATTTTTAGAGAGATTAGCATGTTGTGATAAGAATAGGAACTTAAAGATACATTTGGTGATTTTTGCACTTGATGCACTTGATTTTCCATCTAGCACTTAACAGTCCATGATCATTGTTGTAAGTTGACTTGTATGAATCTATTAGCATGTATTTGAAGGAACAACTAATGTACTAGCTCAAATCTTATACAGGGCTCAATCCAGTAGATGTACTTCTTACAAGGTGCACCTCAGGTTTCCAACCTTTTGTGTAATTGAAGCTTAAATCTTTAACATTGTTGTACTACTTTGTAATATATAATAAGCTCTCGAGATATATCGTCCATACTTTCGGAAGGTGACAACTTCTTGGTGAAATGAAGGTAAACTAGCAACTCCTATTGTCCAAGATTTTGCAATACTTCAACCAACACATATATGCTGATATATATTGGTATATAGATGAATTCCATCCATCTACAGATGCTTAATGAATATGAATGCATAATTCATTGATGCTTTATGAATATGAATGCACAATTCATCTCTATATATAAATGTATCCAAGTGCTTACACTACTAGATTTACTACAAGGCCTCTGCATGATGTAATCTTTTGTGAAGTTTTCTCATGATATTGTCATCAACCTATCTCCAACCAGTATGTGTGTCATATCTTTTCTGGTGTACTTAAAACCATATTACATGCTGAAATTCTCCTACACTTGATTTTGTAGTTATAGGATGAAGCATAACGAGGATGCTGCAGGTGCTAATTAAATATATCTAATGAAGTTATCTACTCTAATTTTTTTTCGAAGCTTAATTAATTTATTGGGCCACCAATCGTCAAAATTTGTTATTGGGCTCATATATTACAGTTTTATATAATCTTAGAAATACTTCTTATTCCAAAAAGCCCAAGAAACATGTTAATAGGCTTTTCCTGAATAACTTTTGTTAGCCCAAATAATATATGACCCAGGTCAACTAATCAACTCAACTCAATTTCAGTTCTGATTAAACTTCTATTATAACATAATAATAATATATAGACAAATTAAAAGAGAGTTTAATTTAATTTATGATCATATACCTTCCCAGTGTTTCTCGTAGCAGGCTCATGTGCTGCACTTGCGCTGTAGTAGATAACTCGCCTTTGACAAGGTCGCCCATATACACAACGTAAACCTAATATATATGTATTAACAATCAAATTAAAATAATAGTCAGAACTTAAATATAATGGGTGGGGGCGAAAGAGTGAAAATGAGCTACAGCAAAATAAGCTAGCTAGAAAAAAAAATCATCAATAACAATATATAACAAGCTAATATATATATATATATATACATATATATGTGTGTGTGTGTACAATACCTTTTCTTCATCGGACCTTGCACCGCAGCAAATAATTAGTATGGTGGAAATGAATATCGTGATGAGCAGAGTCCACCATAGAGCACGAATTGCCGGCGCCATTGATGAATAATTAAGAAGAAATTCAGAGGAGAAGCTCAAATTAAAGTTTTATCCTACGTAGTATATGTTTGTTTTAATTTCAAGTTATTTGCAGAGTGTTATGTCATGTTCGACATAGATTAAATTGGCCACAAAACTTATAGCAACTAATAGTGATGTGACCAGTTTTTGGAGATTCTTTCTATTTCGGTGTATTTAGCTAGCCATTCCATGAATAGAAATATTGCAAAACTCACAACGTTTAAATAATCAGAATCTTTGGACTAGTCACAAGATTTTTGAAAGACCAATATATCATTTAATATATAATTGTTGCATGTGATTATTTTACGTACAAACTTAACTAATTAGTAAGGATCAATTAATTGATAATTAAGAACGATCAACAAAGTCATTTATATTCATTCCTAAGCTTGGTTACGAGTAACAGAATAGACGATGGAGTAATAAATCAATGCCATGCGTTGTCTTTGACATTATTGTAATAATAATCTAAATAAATAAAAGCAGCTCTTGTTAATCACAATCAGAAATCTAACACTTTTTACACTTATTAACTAATTAACTCGTCATCATCCTCCTTTTCTAATCTTTCAAATTATTGATGATATCTGGAACAACCAGATCAAATACAGATCTTAATTGTCTCTTATTATATATTCCAAATCTTCAAATTAAAAATATTTCTTGTCCTGCAAAAACTTATTCGCATGATTGAATTATTAAATTTGATCATGTATATGTATGTATCATGTATGATGAACAATCATCATGCCTATAAAAAAAAATCAAATTTTATGTCTGGGTATAGGTTAATATATAAGCAACAACTATGTGAAGGTATATATAGCTTATGTACGTACGTAACAATGAACAAAAAAGTACTTGAGAATTATGTGAGGTTTTTTTTTTATTTAATTTTATCAATTTATAAGTATCCTTTGTGAATCTAATGAGTTCTTGATCATCAGTTTATGGATATTTTGTGAAATCAATGCATCTTTGTTTTCTTGTGTTCTCTATGACCTCACTCACTACATGACATTTTTACTTTTAAGGTTTTTTATTTTACAAATAAAAATCATTTATCTATATGAAATATGAATAGATTTGCATTTCCCTTAATGTTTCCGACTATATTATTTTGTCTTCTCATCAATCCCTAAATGTCATGTGCAATTTTCATAATTGTTACGTTTCAAATTATTGAAAACCTGAAATATTTAATATATGACAAAACATTATCATTATCATACTATAATTATATGAAGAAAGCGAACAAATTAGAACACCAATTTTTTTTATATCCATTATAACCTTATAATTTAAGTTATACCATAACACTAAATAGTTAAGTTATAATTAATTTAATCTTATAATTTACGGGCAAATTCCATTCACCTCCCCTGATGTATTGCCTCTCTCTATCCACCTCCCCTCTACCTCATCCACCCTCCCCCCCCCCCCCCCCCCCCCCTCATTCACTTTGACCTATAGTCAACAATTAATCTCAAGGGTAATCTTGTCAATTTATTTATTACATATTATTTATTTTGCAAACAATACATTCAAAATTTTATTAGACAAAAAAATTCGTAAGTGATTACGCTATTATTATTTACACATTAAATCTTTTTATTTAAATTTAAAATAAAAAGATTGTAATTTATCTTTTTATGAATATTATAAAGAGTATTATTTTTATCTATATAAATTATTGAAATCAGCGGTTAGTACACTTATTCCACTATTAAAAATTAGTGATAATTTTTACGGTGTGTGTGTTTATTTTTATGTATTTTGTGAAAACAAAAATACAATAGAAAATATTGATTTGTAGATTCACCACAAATTTCAAATTTAGACATTGATCTCTCTACTTCACAGTTTCAAAAAAAAAACATGGTTACCAATTTTATCAATACATGTAGCTTTCCACTCTCTTACGAAAGAAGTCCAATACTAAGTAAATAGTAAGTCATTCACAATTTGTATCATACTTTTGCTCTCGTGCGTAAATTTCAAGAATAATGTATATTTTTCAAACTCGACAATGTTTTTTTTATTTATGAATAACTCGATGATGTTGTATCATAGATACATTCTAAATTAACATACAAATACATATTTACTATATTCAATTACGGTTGATATAGATATATTTTTGTGCATCCAAAGAAAGCAATCATTATTTATCAAAACAAAACCATATGCTAATATAAACTTAAAATTCAATTCTACCATATCACTCAAATTTGGTGCTCGACAAAGTGTACGTAATTTGCTATTTTTTCTGCCAATAGCGATTGATTGCTAGAAAATAAGCAAGATATTACTTAAAAACTAATTACTAAATTGAAAGAACGAGATATATCTCCTACTATTGAAAGAGTGTGACTTTATGTTATAATTAATTAAATTAAAATTTATTTTAACATGATATTTATTAGTTAATTAATTAATTTTTAATTTAAAAGTAGTTTTTAATATAAACAATAGTATTATTTGGTTTTAATAAAGTTTTGTGTGCATTGTTTGTGTAAGAAATAATATTTAATATATAAAGACAAGATTACCTCTAAATTTGGTTGTTGACTAGCAGTCAAAGTTAATGAAGGGAGGTGGATGAGAAAATTTAAACTAGAGGGGAGGTGCATAGAGAGAGATAAGAGGTGGATGGAATTTGCCCTATAATTTACCACAATAACTACATTGCTTATCCCATTTAAATTTTCCATTATGTATTTTCGTAACTCTTC
Source organism: Linaria vulgaris (assembly GCA_948329865.1). NCBI lineage: Eukaryota > Viridiplantae > Streptophyta > Magnoliopsida > Lamiales > Plantaginaceae > Linaria > Linaria vulgaris. The sequence goes on from OX415253.1 coordinate 86,551,185, forward strand.
TCATGTTTATATTTCCATTGAAAGTTATATACAAATATTTTTAAAACATTTAGTTGAAATGAAAAATGCGCAGACATCGCATGCTATAGTTTTTAGTCATAATAAATAAATATAATATGTAATATGTAAAACTCAAATATTGTGCTAGATAGGGAAAGATAGTGAATTGGGCCAATGAGTCCAAAAGTATATTGAAGAATAAAGATCAAGGGCCTAGCCCACTGCTACAAGCTTCCCCCCCCCCCCCCCCCCCCCCCCCCCAAAAAAAAATTTATTGTCCTTCAAAAACTTAATTATTATATTTTTGTGCGTGCTTTGCACATTTTAAGGAAAAATATATGGTAATTAGTTTAATATGACATTTTCAAATAATAATTTGGATTCAGCTGAGAATAATACATAGCCGAACGATTCGCTCAAACCGCAAACCTGCATGTTTTTTAATTTTTACTTGTGTCACAGTTGAGAAAATGAAAATATGTCCTTGAACGGGTGGGTTGTGGGTTGAGCCTTACACCCGCACGCCATCCCCCAACTCACATATAAAAGAAAAGATAATGTAAGAATCTTAGTTCATTTCACTAAGCACTAGAACAAACAAAAAGTAATTTTGTACTAGTCAAATTATAGAGATAGCTAGACAACCTTATAATGTGAAAATTTAATAATTTAATGCGTTGTGAGGGAAGACTTTGCATATAAATAGTTGAAACTCAATATTTCATAATGCATAAATTGATGACTTGAAAATATTATAAGCATACGAAAAAATAAATTTAGAAAAATTGAGTATAATTTTTTTTTAGTACGATAACAATATAGAAGAACTATTGCACTTTATAACTTGTGTGCCTTAGAATTGATGACTTGAACGATTTTATATTTATTTCTATGTGGTAATACTAAGATATACAAGGCCCTGACGTCACCCCCCACTATCACGGGAATATAGAGCCCTGGACCCGACAAGATGTCATTCTACTTCAAAAAGAACCGGTCACCCTCGAAGGAACGATATCCTAAAGACCTCATCGTCCTCGAAGGAATAACTTCATATTATGAGCCCGAGATGACACGACATGTCTATACGATTATGTCTTATCCTGGATACAATATTAACCACGAATATGCTTGTAATTAATGAGGTGGTCATTATGTCACACCGCCATTGTAAACTCGAGTTACTTTCCTCCACCTATATAAAGGAGAGTGCTTATTCTGAAATAAACACAACGGAAGTTCCACAATACAAAATTTCTCCCTAAATACAATTTATATTTTCTCGTAAAATATCAGCATCCTTCGAAGAGAAAACCCCCCATTTTTACGAAGCGTTATTATCCCCAATCTCTTTTTCCCTTTTCTAAAAAATGACAGGTGTTTCGACCTCTATATAATACGAAGGAGAAATCCTATAAATAATGGCGCCTGGGAATACCATGGTACCCTTAAGGAAAATCGGGAAACACGCGACGGAGAAAGAACTAAATAAAGAAAAGAAAATGAGGAGAGATAATACCCTTATACCACAGCAATGGAAAATCATCTTATCCACAGGAGGGGTCAGCACACCAATCACGAGGCGACTAAAAAATCCCTCCATCAGGAGCCTCTCACGCCGGGATACCGAAAACCCCCAACATTGTACGAATTCCTCGAAGCCTCTTCGAAGACCTCATGGGGCTATGTTACGGGTCCGCGCCCAGCGACCCCAAGCCCCTCGTTAGCCATAAATATCAAATTCTACCATAGAGAACGAACGCAGGGGCGAGTCCCCTCCAGGAATACAATGAAGAGGACCACTCCTGGTCCCTCCACGAGGACGAGAACGCCCCTCTCGTAGAACCCAAACACCTACTTCACCCTGGAATGGAAGGCGAATCACATACCTCTCCTATTCCCCGCAACCCCAGTCTAGGGGACCCCAACGATTCCCCCATAACACCACCCCTTCGAGGATGTTCAGGAAGCCCCGAACCTGGACCACCACTCCTCACTAGGGTCGGACGATACGTCGAAGAATTGGCGAATCCCTTGTGGGAATTGGTGAACAACCTGAAAAGAGAAGTCCCATCCTTGAGAAAAGATGTGAACCCGCTTGAAAAAGCAGTTCACCGGGGGACCCTTTTTGCCCCAGGGCTGGCTCACATCTGCATACCGCCCAGCATGAAACCCGTTAACTTACCTATCTAAGTGGGGGACAAAACCAGTCGTGATCTTCAAGACCACATTAACTAGTATATGCCTAACATGGACTTAGTCTCGGCCTATGACCCCGTACTTTGTCGAGTATTCTGATCTATATTAACAGGAAGGCCCAGGCTTGGTTCTCTCAACTGTCTGAAAGATTCATCCACACTTTCGACCAATTGACACAAATGTTCATACATCAGTTTCCCTACAAATTAAGATATCCTAAATCTGCAGCCACCTTTTTGCCGTAAACAAATGAAGGATGAGATTTTGCGAGATTATATGTGTCGCTTTGCTGACGAAGTACTTGACGTACCCACGTTGATTCCACCATGCTCTCTGAAATACTAGTGCAAGGACTTCGGTCGGGAGATTTCGCAGATTTCCTAATTGTCACACGGGTCAAAGGCCTAGACGAACGCATGCAAAGGGCGTAAATGTTCATTCTCCAAGAAGAGGCCCGTAAGGCCAAAGTACAACTGAAAAACATACGAGCCTCGGACCCAGCCGAACCTGAAGCCCACGAAGAGTCCAGAAAAGACAAACCTTTCCAGCGTCGAGAGAAAAAGCTGGCATCGCGGACACTTAAGCCCGATACCCGCCACCCCTCACGTTTATTAAGCCCGAAGAAGTCTTGGAGATCATGGAACATGGTAGACCGATGCATTGGCCCCAAGAAGCCCGAGAACCCGCGACTCAAACGAACCGACAATTACTGCCTTTATCACCGCACATACAGATTCAAATTATAAAATATTTCTTGTCCTGCAAAAACTTATTCGTGAATGAGTATGTGTAATGACCATAGATAATTAATGTATATTATTTATATATATAATGGCATAATAACTTATGAATTCTCTAACTACATTATAGCACATCCATATTACCCTATAAATAGAACTTTAAACAAATTATTTTGATTAACCACCTCTTTGTCTACTTGAATTGAGTAGTTTGAATACCAACTAATATTTTGTGAATACTAACTAATCACATAATTTTTTTGGTTATTTTGAGCACATCGGGTTGGTAGTAGTTTCACCACGTCAGCAATATAACGATTGCATAAAATGCTTTCTCTCAATTTAGATCCTCATTTTGAATTATACAATCATTTGCAGTTTATATAATCTAGAAAAACATCGTTTAAGCTACTTATATATAAATTTAGAAAATTAAATAGTAGTATATAAATAATTTACCCAGCGATCATCCATAAATTGAAGAAATTATATCATACATACGTTGGTATTGTTGACATGGTACAATAACTATAAACATACAATGGTCAATTAAGGATTATAATGGGTGATTATAAAATAATTGTTTTCTAAAATTCCTATTATATCGGTAATTCTGTTTCTCTTAATTGGGAACTTTGAACTCTCCCTTGCAATTTACTTTATTTGGTATCTCGTTGTTAAACGCTTGGATATGCAAGTTTGGAAATCCTCTCTACTTCTCTCTCCAATATTCACATGCAAATCAAGAATCCCGTCTTCTCTAAGAGCGATATAATGATCAACCACATAACATTTGGTTAATTAGTGGTAAGTGTTTCCCGTGATTTGTGTGGTTTCTCCATCAACAACCAAACTCAAAATAAGAATGCCTCACGAAAAAAGTTTATGCCTCATTTGGTTATGAATATATTTGTGTTGGGGTCCTTTTTTGACTATTTATTTTTGTTTATGAATTGAATAATATTATATAGATATATTCCTATCGCGTACAAATCCCTTGTTATGATGATCACATTTTTTCATGGAATTTAATTTTAAGTATTGTTTTTGGTCTCGATCAATAGAGGGAAGAATAAATGGCATATAAAGTAGATCATGAGTATGATTACTTATTCAAGATTGTTTTAATCGGAGATTCCGGTGTTGGAAAATCCAACATTCTTTCAAGATTTACAAGGAACGAGTTCTGCCTAGAGTCCAAATCCACAATTGGCGTTGAATTTGCAACGAGGACTTTGCAGGTCGGTTTTATATTACAGAAACATGAATATTTTGTTTACGTAAATATGGTTGTTGCTCATGTTCTTTTCAAGTTGCAGGACATTTCTTTCTGGCTGAATTTCAGGCAATTGAAAGGGTTAAACTATTTTTAGGAATAATTTTTTAGATATTAAAATGAGAACTGTCAACTTTCATTTGGTGTGACTAACATTGTTACAAGGTTACCTAAATTGTCGAATAAGAAGAGCATTTGAGTAATGCTACTTCTAATGTAGGCTATGTTAGTATCGTGTCCGTGTCCACGTGTTCGTATGTATCCGTTCATCATGACTCCCAATTGATGATTTTTAAGAAAACATAGGAAATTGATGATAATTGATGTACACATAGCTGGGAAAATTGATGATAGTTGATTTACTACCTGTTAAAATTGCGATTTAATGGATGATGTACAATCTATTACAATTTCAGGTAGAAGGTAAGACGGTTAAGGCCCAAATTTGGGACACGGCGGGGCAAGAGCGGTACCGCGCCATCACCAGCGCGTACTACCGTGGCGCAGTTGGGGCACTCGTCGTATACGACATCACGAAGCGTCAAACATTCGAAAACGTGCAGCGGTGGCTGAGGGAGCTCAGGGACCACGCAGATGCCAACATCGTCATCATGCTCGCGGGGAACAAGTCTGATCTCAACCACCTCCGGTCGGTAGCGGAGCCCGATGCTCGGCTGTTTGCCGAGAAAGAAGGTCTCTCGTTCCTCGAGACATCGGCATTGGAGGCGCTGAATGTGGAGACGGCGTTTCAGACGATATTGTTGGATATTTATCAGATCGTCAGCCGGAAAGCGCTGGCGGCACAGGAGGCCGCCGCTAGTCTGCCGGGACAGGGGACCACCATTAAGGTTGGAGAGTATAATAGCAATTTTAACAATAAGCCTGCCTGCTGTTCGAATTGATCTTTTGGATTTGAAGGTATTGAATTTACCATCTCATCTAAAAGCTTTTTAGTAAGAGTCAGGCATATATTTATTTATATGTAATCTCCAACAAAAGAAATTTAAGGTAGTATGCTGGAAATTGGAATTAGGTTAACCACTTAACCAGCTTGATGGTTCAAAATTGTAAAGTGATAGGTATTTAATTTGTAGAGATATTTATAACTGAAAGCAAATGTTTGTTTATAGTAATTTAATGTCCATAATTATGAAATTTATATGTTTATTCTTGAGACATTCAGTACTTTAGTAGCTAGATGATTTCTTTCTTCATAAGATGTTGTTCTTTGTAATGAGTTCAGAATCATTAATCAAGAAAAGTACTTTTCCTGTATATGAAAATAGAATATGGATGATAAATGTCATTTCGACATAATTTTGTTGAAAGCTTGCCCTGCTCTTGCATAGAAACAGGTGTAACATCTTTTTAGTTCTATTTAACATGATATTGAGTGCATGAGATATGAAAATGAAGGAATTTGTATGCTTTTCTGAAGGCTCAAGGAAAGTATCCCTTAACTAAGTCCATATATTAATCATCATATTTTTCTTACAAGTAGTACTGCAGAATAGAGCTTATCAATGCTTACTGCAATTAGAATGCTCCGAAATCAAAGATCATTTCAATGAAAATTATGACTGTTATTTAAAACATAGTAAATTTTGCATCTGTATTGCAGCCTCAATATACCCCCACCCCACCCTACCCCATCCCAACCCCCCATAAACATCAATGAGAGCTAATCCAAACCTTGATCAACTCAATCCTCTTGAGCAAACTCTTTTCATGGTGTGCAGCAAGTAGAGAGTAGAGCCACACAGGGGCATCATAAAATTATTCTGGAAAAGTTCCTGTCCACTTAATATGATCCAACGTACGACGTAATCCATACTTGTTCACTGCTGCCATTGCGGCTCTATATCCTCCTCCATAAGCTGGGGAAGCGTCGTGGGCGATCTGGTGCATAAAGAATTCCCCTAGCTTGTTCTCGACTATGGATTTACCACCTTTCTTAGTTGAGGATGACCAAGGATGAGATGATGATGAAGGCGGCGTTGATGTGGATGGCATACTTGTCGAACCATTAGACCATGTCGATGATGAAGATGATAATGCTGTAGATGAGGATGGTATATTTCTTGATCCGGGTATTATTACCTCTGATTCAAGCCACATGTGGGAGAGTACTTGACAGATGCCTTCCTCCACCTCGGGCCTGAGATTACGATAGTCTGCACAGTGCAGGAAAGTATAAGTTGTAGAATTATAGAAGAGACAAATTCAAGTTTATGGATTTTTTTGCGAGAATATTACCATGAAGACGTAACCATCCGTGCATCAACTCATGGGCGAGAATTGCTCCAGTCAGCAACCTACAACAAGCATTATTTCCAGAACGAGATGTCATTTGACGTTGAAATATTTGCTTTATCATATTGTATATGTGATCCAAGGTTGTTTTGTCACACATCAACAGGAAAATAGGTGAGCCTTTATGACTAGAGCTTTTTTCATGGTGAAACACTTACTAAACTGAGTATCGTCAGAAGTTACCTTGGGAGGCCATACAACACTAGAATGGCTGTAACCTCACACCTCCGAGTTAGCTTATGTGGTTGTGTCCTAAGTCCCACTAGTCCACGACGCTCCATCCTGGGTCTCCTCAGTATCTGAATAAGTTTCAAATCGAGAGGGTAAATATTAGTAAGTGAGACGCAATAATTCTTTTGAGTGGATTATCCCCTGACTTGATCTTGTAACTTATAAAAATTCTGGAGTGTTGTAATGACTAATGAATAAGGAAATATCAATTAGTGGACCAATGATGATCTTACACTAGTAACAGTCTGCTCTTCAGATAGGCACAATCCTCTTGTTTCAGGCATGTGATGAAGACCCTGGAAGAATATAAAGCTTCAGCAGAATTTTCATCCCACAAAAAGAAATTAAGCAAGAAAACAAATAAGCTCTACTGACATGTTTTTCCCCTTCTATAGCCTCATTCAGGGCTTGTCTTTCAACAAGAAGCATCGGGATTTGCTGATCTATTCTCATATTCATTCCCTCGTAGTAGTCTCTGATGGCATGGTATAACGGTTGACAGTCGCCAGTATCCATGATAGCTGATTCCATGCACTCCAAGCATAAACTCCGTCCATCTCCCAACGATACGTATCGAGTATTCCGTGACTTCAAACAATAAATACTATTAGATTGAGATGCAAAAAGCAACAGAAAAGTTAGTTCAACCTTAATACTTAACATAAGCAACGTTCACATTGCATACCTCTAAACGTTCACAACTACAGCACCTCGCAGTACTGTCATGTTCGTGTGAAGGACAATACTTTTGAGACCAAAAGGGATGGCATCGGTACTCGATTAAGCCAGATCCATTAGTAGGAATCTGTATTTTATTTACGGAGAGAGGAATATTAGCGTTGCCAGTAAATCATTGATCATGTATGCATAAAATTTTTATTAAGAAAAAAAAAAGAACAATGAGTTTTCATACGTATTGATGACAGACTTCACATTTTGGATGAGTGAGTTCTTTGAAGCAGGACTTATGGTATGTATCCCTCCCTGACAAAGAAAACTTGAATCAAAAAAGAAAAACGATAAGAAAGAGATGGAAAATAATCTTGATAGAGGATCATTAGTAAAAGATCAAGGCAGAACAACACAGATTTCCGGTATTATGCACAAGAAAAAAAGTAAGCAAAAGACCAACCTCGTGTTCGGTAATGGGGTAACTACATGCATGACAACGGAAGCATTCAGGATGGAAAAAGGTCCCCATGCATCCTAGATAATTCCCATGTCCAATTTCTCTTTTGCAACCGCCACATATTCTAAAAATTACACAGAAGAACTGCTGTTAGTTCTTTGAATAATTTAGATCAAAGGAAACATATTCGACATGAACAAAAAGGATTCGGGATTAAAGAACTGCAAGATAGATGATAGTGAATTATTTAACCAAATACAATATGCAGAAACAAAGTACCTGTATCCCCTGGGGTAATATTCTCTAGGGGCATATGGATGGTGTGGTGCTGAATTAAAATTATCATGAAGTGACCTTGCTAAATCTTCATCATTGTCTCGCCATCCATATCCTGAAGGAATAAACTTTAAGACTTTGTCACAGTGTCAAAAGAAACAAAATTCGGGTCATAGCAAGAAACCAGTTATTACCATTTGGTCGTTTTATATCCTCGGCCAACGACAGTGCAATGGCACGTTCTAACTCCTCCTTTTCTTTATTGACTCGAGAGCGGTCATCCTGCATTAGTTTGAAAAAAACCGATACACTTGTCAAATGAAAGGCTGAATCTTGGTATGAAGATATTGAGAGCTCAATTGTCCAAAAACGGCGATTTGCAGGTCTTGTGGCATATTTATCTAAATCAAAGTACTCTTCTAATAAAGTCATATTTGTTCTGTTTCTTACCAACATTGAATTTAAATTGTCCAAAATATTTGACACTTAAACATTTTTTGGCCGGGCCATTTATATAAAGATGCAATGCCAACTCAATCAACTCCTTTTAGCCCCACACTCGCACATAATGCATGCCTCTAACAAAGAATAAGTAAAAAGCACAACAATTTTCACTGGTTACAGCAGAATATCTTCAAATCTACTTTTACAGCAGGCAACTAATGTAGAATTTTCAAATTCTAACCTGTCAACTTTTTTACCTGTGAAGCTTTTTAACGATCACAAGAAACAGGCACATGCATGCATATGCAAGAAAGAAAATGATATGAAGCCACACATACAAAATATGCTCGCTCTAGAAAAAGTAAAAAAGATATTCTCTTTATCCCCAATGAGAACATGATCAAAAGGATAGATTAGGTATGTTACCAAAGATCTAACGGGAGCACGCAAGACCATATTTTCGTCTCCAAGAAACTGAGGTTTTCGTCCTCCTGATTCCACCTCCCTATTACCCGCACCACCCTTGAATATCTTACTTAGCCACTTCATAAACCTTGATTTCCTCTCTGTGTTTGAAGAAATAAGATGTCCTGCTTAGGATCCCAAAAATCATTCGAATCATTGGACATGTAAATAAAACTCAATCAGACAATAATATGATCACATCAAATCCTTCATTTATCGCAATGAAGAAACTCATAACGATATCAAATTGATTTGAACTGAACATGGAAAATTTGATCACTTAACATTAATGTAAGACAACCAATGTACATAATATACTTGTATGTATACACTTGATGCAGCAATCAAAACTGGAAAAACATCCTCCTTAGAACGCAAAAGAAATTCAACGTAACATGAATATATACTAAAGCTACAACCTTTAACCAAGTAACTAAAAACACATCAAAATATATCATGTGGGCTTCAAATAAATTTTCAAAAGACACCATCTTTACAAAATATCAAAAACCAACTATAACTGCAAAGTAGCACTTTATAAAATTCAAAAAAGTCACAATCTTTTACTCAGAGAATTGCAAATACAACTAAAACTATCATGCGGGCATCAACTTAATTAAATGCCAAGATAATACAATCAACATGCATATGGATTGACAGCATAACACAATACTATCACCACCAAAGACGACAACAACCACAACAACGAAGCCTTCAATCCAAGATGTTTGGTTTGGGTATAGAGAAGCAAAGTTCAAAATAAAAGTTGAAAGGGAAAATAAGTACCATAAATGCAAGGTTGAGAAAGGTGATTGACATTGGAAGAAGACATGGGGTCTTATGTATAGACGAAAAAATCCCGGGTTTTAAAGGAAACGAAAAAGGATGGTCTGAAATGTTGAAAATGACTAAGAGAGATGATGGTGGGTGGTGCTGAGGAAGAGGAGAAGAAGGGGAATAGAAGAGGAGGAAAGAGAGAGAGAGAGAGAGAAAGAGAGAATGGAACAATAGCATCATTGATAAAGCTAAGGTTTTGTGAGAAAAAGAAGGAATCTCTGAGAGAGAAAGAGATTCTTGGCTTGGGAGAAAGAAATGAAATGGAGAAAATAGAGAATCTAGTGACAAGGAAAGGATGAGAAAAAAGCCTTTTTCTTTATTGAGTGAAGGACACACTATTTGGACAAGCTAAGAGAAAAAAGCACAAATCCAAAGACATTCTTTTTCCCTCTGATGAGGAATATTATCTTATGATCTTTTGCTTATCTTTTGAAAAAAGAAAAACACGGAAAATTGTTTTTGAGAGGGAAAGGGGAAGTTTGTCAGTGTCAAGAAACACGGACCGTTGGAGAGAAATATATGATGTTTATATTATCATCGTCATAAGGCTCATCATAACCATATAATGTGAATCCCGATGACATATCTATAACAATGCTTTTTGATCTGTCAATGGAGCTCCATTTTACACGTTGTAAGAGCTTGTTGGGGACAGTTTAGGACAGCATTTTCTTTAATCCTATGATGTTTAGTTTAGGACAGAGCATATTTAATTCCCAGTTCACAAATGCATGCTCATTTTGGTTTCTTGAAAGTTGTAATATTCGAATTCGTCAAATTAACGTTAGCAATTTATTTATGATGGCATGCATGACGCACCAAACCGAGTTCAAGCAGCTCTTCCAAAGATTTCTCCCAACAAGTTTCTGTTTAGAGGTCATATGTGCTTAAGATCCGGTTTACATCTCCTCTCCTTCATATGCTTCAACATCTCTTACTACATTAATTAACTAAGATTAAGAATTGTTTGTCTATTACTTTCTCTTATCTGAAACTTGGGATTAATTAACAATTGACATGTACCCTTAACAATTGACATCTAATCTCAAGATTTATCTTAAACAAAGATTATATATATATATATGAATTTATAATTGTAATTATTTATAATTTTTATGTTAGAAAATCATCTCGAACACAAAGTAAGTAAAAATTGTTCAATAGACTTTTTAATTTAATGCATAATCTATTGATACGGCCCAAATGTGTTCATCCGGCTCCCAAGTGCTGCTGAATATATTATTAACTTATGGGATATCTTTATTATGTTAATTATTAGTTATTTCCTTTTATAACTTAGTCAACATATCTTTATTTGTGTTATTAGTTATTTGATTTATTAATTCCTATCCAGTTTTGTTATTTTTATACCAAAAAAACCTTCTTCCATTAATACCTCCAAAAATAATGCTAGGGGCTAATCCGTAGTGTACAAAGCGAAGTCACGTCTCAATATAAGAAACAAATAAACAACCAAAAGAAACGACTAAAAACTACTCAAAGTCATCTGCATCCTCATACGGGTTTCGAGCCAACTCATGAGCCACCATTTTTGAAGAATGACCCACCCATTTGATACCAAAACGCGATTGAAACAAGCAACGAATATCATTCAAGATATTAACATGAGATAGGTCCACGTGAGTACCATACAACACTTCATGAACAACCGTCAAGCAATCCCCTTCAAAAACAACGTTATCCCATTTCTTCTCAATCGCCAACCGAACCGCCCACAGGGTAGCAACACATTCAACACTACCAGGCGACATGAGGGCCGAACATCGACGTTGACGCCATGCAAGCATGACCCCATTGCAATCGTGTGCAATAACGCCCACTCTGATCGCCTCTTCATCCCTAAACACTGCCCCCATCAAAATTATTTTTAATCATGTCTCCAATCGGCAGTTCCCATTCGGTACCATAGTCGACCCTCCGCTTCCCTTTTATCCCATGATGCGCAAACCAATTCTCCACATAAAGTTGTGCAAACATGAAAATCTCATCCGGTCGTCTCTCTTTTTCTCTCCCAACAAAACGTTGTTACGATTCCCCCACAAGGACCAACACACTGTAACAATAAAACTAAGGCGTTGGGCCGACTCAATCCGCATCACCCGAACCAACCAATCCCCGAAGTTCTCAACCTCCATCATCAATGATGACGTTGGGAAATTCACCAACGCCCAAACTTGTCGCGCAATATGACATCCAAACAAGCAATGCCAAATCGTCTCGACGCCTTCAATACACACCACGCACAAAGTATCCACGCAAATCCGCCGTCTCTCAAGCTTCCATCTTGTAGGGAGAAAATCCATACAACTTCGCCATATGAACAATTTTATTTTACTGCCACACTCCACCTTCCACAGTTTCTTCCACGATGCGTGTGGCCCCGAGCTTGATGTCTCAGAAATATTAATATTAAGAAAATCTTGAGACATGATAAGATGATATGCGCTACGTACCGTGAAAAAATCATTCTTCTCATAGTGCCAAACTCGACGATCTTCATTGATGTGGCTGCCTAGTGGTATAGATAGGATCAATTGTGCATCCGCTTCCCAAAAAACCGTGCACTACAGCCTCATCCCACCAACCCGTCGTCGTGTCAATCAATTCGCTTACAAAAGTGAACGATGCAACGTCGTTGGCTGGAGTAATCGGTCTAAACATGGTCGGACGGGGCAATCACGCATCATGCCACGCTGCGATCATCCTCATTGCCGACTTGCCATCGAATTCCCTTTTTAAGAATTGGTAGTGTCCCCCAAATACAACGCCAGGAAAAGGACGGTGCAACCCCAAGTAGTGAATCAAGAAGCTCACAATTTGCAAAGTACTTGGCCTTGTATAATCTACTAACCAGACTATTCGGATTTTGTAAGATACACCATGCTTATTTTGCAAGGAACGCCAAGTTAAACGCCTTCAAGTTGCAAAAACCGAGACCACCCTCATCTTTTCTTCTACACATCTTATCCCACGCTACCCAGTGTATTTCATTTTGTGCCCCACTGTTCCACCAATAATTGCTAATGATGGATTCAATCTCCCGAATAAATGTGTCAGGCAAACGAAAACAGCTCATCACAAACGTCAGAATTGATTGCAAGACAGCCTTCACAAGAACCTCATTCCCCGCCCCCGACAGGGTTTTGCCTTTATATCCTTGTGCCCTTTTCGAAACTCTTTCTCGAATATAGTCGAACAGCTCCCGCTTCGATTTCTCGACCACTTAACAGAGGCCAAGGTACTTCTCGTGCTTATCCGCCACTACAAAGCCCAAATCACGCCTACCACCCCCAAATCGCCTCATCTGTGTTCCGACTAAACACAACTACTGATTTTTCAAGATTTATTTTCTGTCCTGGGGCTGCCTCAAACCGTTCCAGAATACTACTGATTCCCCACGCCATCTCCTCATTCGCATCAACAAATAGCAAGGTATCATCGGTAAATAAGAGGTGTGAAACCGAAGGCGCATGGCGGCTGATCCGAACACCCCTTATCACGCCCCTCTCCTCCGCCTTAGTTATGAATGCTGAAAAAACCTCAGAAACAAATAAAAAGAGGAGCGAAATAAAGAGCCCCCCTGCCTAATGCCCCGGGGGGGAAACACGTAATTCCTTGCCATTTAATAAAATAGAGTACGACACTATTCGGACTCACATCATGATAAGAGAAACAAAACGCGAATCAAACCCAAGTTTAAGAATTACCTTTTCCAATAAAGGCCTCTTGACTCGGTCATAGGCCTTACTCATGTCCAGCTTCAACGTCATATGGCATCGTTTCCCAATCCTTTTGTTCTTAAGAAAGTGGTTCAACTCAAACACCGCTAGAATATTATCAGTGATAAGGTGCCCTGGAACAAAAGCAGCCTCAGAAGAAGAGATGATATTAGAGAGGAACGGTTTTAGCCGATTTGCAATGGCTTTGAATGCAATTTTAAAGCACACATTACTAAGACTAATTGGTCTAAACTAGGTCATTAAGTCAGGGTTATGACATTTAGGGATCAACACTACATGATTAAAATTCACCGAATGATCCAACACATGATCATTAAGATAAGCATGCACAAAATAAATAACATCGGGACCAACGGTATTCAAATACTTTTGGTAAAACACAACCGAAAAACCATCCGGCCCCGGTGATTTAAAAGGATACATGTCTTTTAAAGCTTTCTGCACTTCCTCCTTTGTGAATGGTTGACTTAAGCAACCGTTCACTTCGGGACTGACTCGCTCATCAACATCACAACACGTCATCAATAGCCAAGTATGTAGGCTCACTGAATGTGAAAATAGATTGAAAGTATTCGGTTGCAATTAGGTTAATCTCCTCATACGTCAACCGAAGAACCCCCTCCGCATCACGAATCCCCGCAATTTCATTCTTATCCCTTTGTTCGCTGGCACGTTTGTGGAAGAATGCAGTATTTCGGTCGCCCTCTCGTAACCACTAAACCTTTGCCCGTTGTTTCCAATAGAGTTCCTCGGTATCCAACAACTCCTCCAGATTCACAATTAACCTTTTTTCCTCAGCTTTGGATGCATCTGTGATCAACCCCCCTTGTAATCCCAGTATAGCCTTACGCAGTCGCTCAATCTGACACTTCATCTCGACCCCATCAACCCTCTTCCATTGTCCCAGCCTCTTTCGGCATTCATCTAGTTTCTCCGTTAAACCTCTGCCGCCCGTCTCATCCCAGAGATCAGATATAATCTCCTTGCACCTCACCTTTCGCACCCATGCTGTCTCGAACCAAAACCAAGACGGAACTCTGCGTACCCCATGTTGTTCCAAAGTACTGACTAATAGTGCATGGTGATCTGATGCCAAAGTAATAATATGTTCCACCCTAGCATGCGTATTTCTACTCCTCTAGTCTTATTAGCACATGCATGGTCGAATCTTTCCCAAACAGTATGTGGTTCGGGTCGTCGGCTGCACCACGTGAAACAAGGTCCAAAAAACTCAATTTTACTAAGCCATGTGTACGCAAGAGTGTCACGAAAATTCCTCATAAGCCAATTCGGACGTCGTGGACCGTCGACTTTGTCCTCGTGCCTCATAATTTCATTATCCCCCGCGCACAACCATGGAATAGATGAAACCTCCTTAAGATACTGCAAAAGACCCCACGTCTGTGTTTTTTTGTACTATCTGGTTCCCCGTAAAACTTCGTGAACCACCATTCTTGTGCTCCCGCTGTTCCCTCCACCACAACATCGATGTGATTTGCCGACATACTGAGTAAGTTCACCCCCATTGCCTTGTCCCATAACAAAGCCAAACCTCTAGAAAAACATTTTGCCTCAACACGAACTCCAAGAAAAATCAACTAATTCTTAATCGCCTCTATTTTCCTCATCCGACATTTTGTTTCAGATAGAAAAATCAGAGGGGGGTGATGAATGGAAACTAAGTGTCTCAGTTCCCAAACTGTCCAAGGGTTCCCCAGGACCTGACAGTTCCAGCATAACAAACTCATTGGACGCGGTGGGACTGCTTAGCATTCACCGCCAATAGTTCATCAATACCCTTCGATAACTCCTCAAGTCGTGCATTATTTCCCCGTATAGCATCCCCCGTCATCTCTTTTAAATTTTTACTAGTAAATATAAATATTGTTTTTGCGTTTTTATTAGTAAATATAAATTTAGTAAGCATTTTAAATAACATTTTTAATAAACTTGAATTGATACTATTTTTGTATGATTTAGAATAATATATAATAAAATTAAATATAGCATATTAATTTATTTTAAAGTTTTACTAGTAAAAAAAATTATTTTAAATTTTTACTAGTAAATATAAATATTTTTTTTCGTTTTTATTAGTAAATATAAATTTAGTAAGCATTTTAAATAACATTTTTAATAAACTTGAATTGATACTATTTTGTATGATTTAGAATAATATATAATAAAATTAAATATAGCATATTAATTTATTTTAAATTTTTTCTTGTAAAAAAAATTATTTTTAATTTTTACTAGTAAATATAAATATTTTTTTCGTTTTTATTAGTAAATATAAATTTAGTAAATATTTTAATAAACTTTTTTAATAAACTTGAATTGATACTATTTTTTTATAATTTATATTAATATATAATAAAAAAGCCGAGATTGAAGCCCATAGGGCAAATTTAAAATAAAAAAATTAAGTTAACGGGCAAAAAAAAAGTCCGGTAAAAAAAATGGCAAAACTTAAAATTTATATAAATTAGTGGGCAAAAATAATAAATCGCCCTATGATCTATTTAACATTTCTCTGGAACACACCATCATATTGAGATTGTTCTTTTCTAACCATCTTAAGAACCTTCGAGTTGACAAATGAAATAATGGGGCCTGCAAATAAATTTCAACCGCAAAGTGCATTTTGCACTTCATTTTCCGAACAATCCGAAATCGTAGAAGTCTACTTATTATTCGATTACAATGAACGAGTAAAAGAAGTTAGACAAAGGTAAAACGCATCTAAATGTCATTTCACAAAAATAAAGTTTTAGATCTGTCGCTTCTTACTTATGCGACACTAATGAAAACGATATTAAAAGTTGAAACCCCATACCCCCACAAAGCATTTTTCTTTTGGAGTCTTTTCGTTATAAATGACAATGTCGAGCTTATCAAATACTAAAAAAAGGAAATCAGCCGTTTAAATAGAAAAGCCTAATTGACTAACGTGCGTACGAATAGTTTATTAGTATTGAAAGACCGTCTCAATCCTCAATAAATTGGTAAAAAAAAAACTGAATTGGTAGAGATCAGATGGAATCAAATATAACCATTTTTATCCGTTCTTTATACAATGAGACTTGACATATATAAGTCCCTTACGTACGTAAATAATAATAAACGGTTAACGATTTATCTAGAACGGGTCGATGTAATCGAATTTGCATACACGTTACGTTATAGTGAAAAGTTCTATGTGCTATATTTTTCATGCGCACTTCACCCAGATTTGGTCACTAATATATGAGTAGGTGCAATATAAGTAATTCTATCGACCATCTATTTAAGTGTTTTGATTTTAAATCTTAAAACAAAAATGGATAAATAATTAATTGAAATTAGAATAAGAAAGTAGAAAAAGGTGACAAATGAAGAAAAGTGTGGCGAAAAGTGAAAGAGGAAGAAAGAAAAATCAAATAAGAGAAAGAACAGCTAAATTATGTAAGTGACTAGTGTTCTATCATCTATGAGTAGAATATTGATTATCAAAAAAAATTGAGTAGAATATTGACACCATAAATAGCATGTTTTTGTTACATCTGAATTCTCAACTCTCAAGCGTATGAGTAAATTTTGTTCGTGTTTTTTTGCAAATTATCCCTTGTGTTATGCAAAATTAACTAATTACCCTATGTGAAAATAAATTGACAACATATTTCCTTGTCATTTCGAAAATTGGTACATTACCCTCTTACGCAGAGAGGTTTAGGTCCATTGTCCATAAATAAGATTGGGATTATAAAAATGCATATATCTATTGTTAAACTTTCAATTATAAATAAATTAAAAGTACAAGGTACAAATTATAAGGGTAAGCACACACACCGTATTAAATGTATCTTCATAGATGATGTCCTCAACATAGTATATTTGCATGGAAGAAAATCTTTGAGAAAAACCAAAGGTGATGAGTGATGACGCACGCGGAAACCTATTTGTGGGTACCAAAATGTAATTAACAAACTTATCCGCAATTTTAAAAAATTAAGGATTCGTAATTCTTGGTGAATGGAGATCAGGGGATCAAGTTTCTTCTTGTGTCGTCATAACATATCGCAACTAAACAAAACACATGATTTATTCCTCTCGTTCATAAAATAGAAATTAAAGTTATAAAACAAGAGATTTGAGGAGAGATCACACGAAAAGCTACGGACAAGTTTACTGGTATCAGATTCTTATCAACATCCTTTAGTCAAATTTGCGACACCGGTGGACGTTTGTCAGTTGTTATTTTAACTATATATGTAATATCAAGTTTTCTTTAAAATTTCCTATTCAAACCAAACTATTAACTGCCAGAATAGCGTTCCCTTTCCGTTTCTGGTTGTTGGTATTCCTATGCATGCAATCAACAATTGATATAAATTGCTTAACAAGAAAAACGATATGTTGTTTATTTATAGTTTCCCTACGTGGCTAATGCATGGCTATATATATGTGTACATACTGGGTAGCGCCTAGTAATCGGTCTTATTAATAGTTGATGATATCGCATGATGATAACTAATCTGATTTTGCCTACTTATTATTACACCAACATAGAATTAATCTAATTAAAGTTGAAAAATGATCAGAGTCACCCACTTTATCTCATAGGTATGTATAATGTATTACACAAGTCTAATTAGGTAATAATTAAAAAAAAAAAAAACATAACCAATGGTTAACTTGAAGTCGAAAAGTGGATACGGTGATGGGAATATGAAGATGGGCAGCTAAATATGGCATAAGATGAGTAAGCATTGACACTTGCCTTTGCAAAGTTGTAGTAATTATTCAGCTTTGCGACTTCTTTTTGCATTTCTTTCAAGTATCTCCACCCAAAATGTGCTTGCAAAAGCTAACTAACATATTTAGATTTTAGACGATCAGTCCTTGTGCATTAGAATAAAAAGCTTTATCTTTTTTTTTGTGTGTGTGTCAGCACCAAAATTATTCCTTTCGTTTAAATTACATTTTTAAATAAAGATTATTCTGAAATCTGAAAAAAGCATCGCTTGGCACGAGAACATAAATCAATTGGATCCAACACCAACATATTCAATCTTGTTCCACTAGAAGTTTATCGAACCTTGACATATATAATCAGGCGAGACCTTTTTTCACTTTTTATCTCGTAAAGCTTTGTAATTTCTTATTTGGAAATTGCTCAAAGAGTTAAGAAAGTTGTAAGTTGTCTAAAATTATTGAAGATAGTTGAGCTCACTTTGAAATGTTCCTTTGATCTTAATTTTGGTGAAATGTCAAAACTACAAATTAATTAAGTTGGTCAATATGCGACTTACTAGTTGATTATATTAGACTAGATATTATACTAGAATATATATTGTGTATATCTTTTGTATATTTGGTAATTATATAGTTTCCTTAGTCATCAAGACTAGTTTCCTTAGTCATCAAGACTACTCTTGTATATATAGGACATTATTATTAATGAGAAGGCAAGGCCAATATTATAGTCTTACATGATATCAAGTCTCTCTCTCTCTCAATGACAAACCCTACCGATCATTCTCTAAAAGAATCGGCCGCCTCCTCCACCTCCATGGCCGCCGCCACCAACTCCTCCCCTTCCTCTAAAATTCTCCCAGCCCTCACGGTCACAAACATCCGAAATTTTATTCCTAGAATACTTGATGTTGAATCCGGACAATACAATTCTTTGTCCGAATTGTTCAAGATTCATGCACGTGCCTTCGAAGTCACGGATCACCTCTTTCCCGATGAGACCGGTCCTCCCTCTGACGACGCCATTGAACTGCGCATGTGGAAGCGTGTTGATGCCATCGTCCTTCAATGGATTTATGGCACCATCTCGAATGATCTTCTTCACACGATCATCGAGAAAGATGTCACCGCTCTCTCTGCGTGGGTCCGTTTGGCTGAACTCTTTCAAGATAACAAAAACTCCAGAGCCGTACACCTTGAAATCCAATTTTCGTCCACAACTCTTGACGAATTCTCAAACGTGGGTGCTTACTGCCAAAGGTTAAAGATGCTTGCTGACCAACTTGCTAATGTTGGCGCCCCCGTTTCGAATCAAAGGTTGGTTCTCCAACTTGTGGCGGGACTCACTGAGACATACGGTGGTATTGCTACTCTAATTCAACAGAGTGATCGCCTGCCACAATTCTCCAAGGCTCGTTCTATGCTTACTCTTGAAGAAACGAGCCTCGTCAAATGCGACGCCCGCACTACCATCGAGACCGCCCTAGTCACAGGACCACCTCCCTTGGATGGATCAACGCATCTGTCCCCTCCTCCCTCTCGTGACAACCGTGCACCACGCGCGAGGGGTCGGGGCCGAGGCTACCGCGGTCGTGGCGGGCGCAACACGGGCCGCGGGGGTGTGCCATACGCCTCCTCTCCTATTTGGCAATGGCCATACCCGCCCTCACCCTACGGGCAAGCATGGACAGCCCCGCCCTCACCGTACCCGACCGCACAGCGCCCTCCTACGTCGCGTAGCCCCGACATCATTGGCATGCGGCCCGCACAGGCCTACTACTCGGCCCCCGCTCCACCCGCGCCACCATATGCCCCCACGGACATAGCCGCTGCCATGCACACCCTCTCCATCAATCCTCCGGATGAGTCGTGGTATATGGATTCCGGTGCCTCGTCTCATATGACATCCCAACAAGGTACGCTCTCACCCTATTTTAATACGAGCACCAATCATGGCATAACTGTTGGTAGTGGTCAATCCATCCCGATTCGCTGTTACGGTAATACGTCTCTTACTCCTCCTTTTCCACCCCTTGCCCTAAATAGCGTCTTGCATGCTCCTAATATTATCAAAAATCTAGTGTCGGTTCGGAAATTTACTCTTGATAACTCTGTGACTGTGGAATTTGATCCTTTTGGTTTCTTTGTGAAGGATCTATGGACGGGCACCCGACTTATGAGATGCAATAGCACTAGTGACCTCTATCCCATCTCCACATTGGCCTCACTTCCTTCCGCTGCTCCCCATACCTCTTTTGCCGCTCTCTCCCCTACTCTTTGGCACGCCCGCCTTGGTCACCCGGGAACTTCCGTCCTTGATTGCTTACGGCGCTCGAAGTCCATCTCGTGTCATAAAGAGTCCAACTCCTTATGTCCGTCTTGTCCTCTTGGCAAGCATATTAGACTACCCTTTATTTCCTCGCGTTCAGTTACTTATTTTCCTTTTGATATTGTGCACAGTGAATTATGGTCGTCACCTATTTTGAGTTCGTCTTGACATCGTTTTTATGTTTTATTTTTGGACAATTATTCTGATTTTTTGTGGTCGTTTCCCCTTTCCCATAAATCCCAAGTTTTCCCTACCTTTACATTATTTAGTAACTTTGTCAAAACTCAATTTGAACGTAACATAAAATCGTTTCAATGTGACAATGGTACTGAATTCAATAACCATTTATTTCATAATTTTTGTGCCAATCATGGCATGCAATTTCGGTTTTCTTGTCCTTACACATCTTCACAAAATGGCAAATCCGAAAGAAAAATAAGAACAATTAATAACATGGTTCGCACTCTTCTTGCTCATACATCCCCCCCCCCCCCTCTTTTTGGCACCACGCACTTCAAATGGCAACATATTTACTAAATATTCTCCCCTCCAAACGCTTGGGCAATAAAACTCCTCTTCATCTTTTATATCAAAAACATCCATCTTATGCACATATTCGGGTTTTTGGGTGTTTATGCTATCCCCTCGTCCCTTCCCCCCTCATAAATAAACTACAACCACGTTCCACTCCTTGTGTCTTTCTAGGTTTTCCTTCAAACCACAGGGGTTACAAGTGCTATGACATCTCGAGTCGAAAAATAATCGTGTGCCGCCATGTCCTCTTTGATGAAGGTAAATTTCCGTTCTCGACGCTCAACAACCCCTCCCCTATCTTTTATAATTTTCTTGATTGTGACTTATCACCGCTCCTCACCTCTCATCTCCTTACCACTCCAGCCGCCCCTACTCCACCTCACGGCCCCATCCATGACCCAAACGATCCCCCAGCCTCTCCACCACTCACGACACCAACTCCCCATACCGCACCTCCATCTCCTCCACCAATATCGACCGCCGCCCCAGCTACTCGACCCCCACCACCCCCGACTCCCTCTCATCCTATGACCACACGCAGTCAACGTCGCATATTTAAGCCTAAACAGTTACTTAACTTATCAGCCACCCTCTCCCCTTCCCCTATTCCTCGAAACCCTGTAGCCGATTTATCTGCCCCGAATTGGAAATTGGCTATGGCTGACGAGTTTGATGCTCTTATTAAAAATAAGACGTGGGAGTTAGTACCTCGTCCTAGGGATGTTAATGTGATTCGTTCTTTGTGGATTTTTCGCCATAAATTTAACTCTGATGGTTCTTTTGAGCGGTATAAGGCTCGTCTTTGTGGTGATGGCAGGTCTCAACAGGTTGGAGTGGATTGTGCTGATACTTTCAGCCCCGTGGTGAAACTCGCCACCATACGAACAGTTCTTAGTCTTGTCGTGTCCAAATCTTGGTCCATTCATCAGTTAGACGTGAAAAACGCTTTTCTTCATGGTCACCTTCACGGGACAATATATATGCATCAGCCCTCGACTTTCGGGATTCCTCCCGCCCTGATCACATCTGTCTCTTAAATAAATCTCTTTATGGCTTAAAGCAAGCCCCTCGTGCATGGTACCAGGGTTTTACTGATTACGTTCGTACTCTGGGTTTCTTCCACAGCACCTCCGACCACTCTCTCTTCATTTATCGGCGAGGTAACGACATTGCATATCTTCTTTTGTATGTTGATGATATTCTCCTGATCACCTCCACCACTGCCTTGCGCCATTCTATTATGGCCTCTCTCAACTCGGAGTTTGCTATGAAGGATTTAGGTCCTTTGAGTTTTTTCATGGGGGTTTCTGTCACTCGAGACTCCACCTGATTATTTCTTTCTCAGAAGTACTCTATGGAAATTCTTGACCAAGCTGGCATGTCTTCATGCAAGCCATCCCTCACTCCCGTGGATACAAAGTCCAAACTTGGTGCAACCTTCGATAGTGCCCCTTGCTCGGATCCGACCCTTTTCCGATCTTTTGCGGGTGCTCTTCAGTATTTGACGTTTACTCGACCGGATATATCTTATGTTGTCCAACAAATTTGTCTCTATATGCACGATCCTCGTGAAGCTCACATGCAAGCACTGAAACGTGTCTTGCGATATATTCAAGGGACACTTGCCCTCGGTCTTTTCATTCGGCCAACCTCTCTCTCTACCTTAAAGCTTTCACCGACGCCGATTGGGGGGGCTATCCCAACACACGTCGCTCCACATCGGGTTATTGTGTATATCTTGGTGATAATCTTCTTTCTTGATCCGCTAAGCGGCAACCTACTCTATCTCGCTCTAGTGTTGAAGCTGAATATTGTGGTGTTGCCAATGTTGTGTTGGAATCCTGTTGGCTTCGCAACTTGCTTTTGGAGCTTCATTTTCCCGTCTCCCGTGCCACTCTTGTCTATTGTGATAATGTCAGTGCTACTTATCTTTCAGGAAATCCAGTACAGCATCAACGCACAAAGCATATTGAAATGGATATTCATTTTGTGCGAGAAAAAGTGTCTCGCGGAGATGTCCGTGTTCTTCATGTGCCTTCTCGTTATCAAATTGCCGATATTTTCACTAAGGGGCTCCCTCGTATTCTCTTTGATGATTTTTGGGACAGCCTCAACGTTCGTCCTCCTCTCGTTGCGACTGCGGGGGTGTATTAGACTAGATATTAGACTAGAATAGATATTGTGTATATCTTTTGTATATTTGGTAATTATATAGTTTCCTTAGTCATCAAGACTAGTTTTCTTAGTCATCAAGACTACTCTTGTATATATAGAACATTATTATTAATGAGAAGGCAAGTCCAATATTATAATCTTACAGATTATTATATGAAAATTGACGAATAACTTAGAGTTACTGCAAGTGCATTATATGACCTGTTACATTATAATAATCATAAAACATTTCCTGTCCCTAGAAGCTTAATCTAGGATTATATCATTAGTGATTGTACGATAAAGTATAATATAGTGAATTTCAGTATTTAGTAGAGTACTTAGTATCATTACATTTGAAGGAAATTTTTTTTTAAAGAAATTGATAATTCCGGCCAATTTGAAAGTGCTTATGGGCTTTCATGGGCCAAAAATGCGATAAATAGTCTTAATGAAACTAATGATACTTCTATTTAAATCTTTGTGGGCAATTAGCGGGCCGGCAATCCCTTAAGGTGGCTAAGAATCTCTAATCCTCTTTTAATATAGACATAAATTCCTGAAATCTAATAATTCAATTGACAGTTTGTTTCTTAATTACAGGCATTAGCTTTTCATAGTTCAGTTTTTTGTGGTGTTCCAGTCCTCTGGTTTATTCAGCAACAAGATGTTACTCAGATGGAATAGTCAATATACAAATACAAATGTTTGAAATTAACTTAATGTTTTTTTTTATATTGGTTAACCATGTCCATAGGAATCAAGTCAATGAGATGTTGTCAATGACTCAATATGGACTTTTCTAGTGTTTTAGTCAGTATGGAACTGATATGCAAGTTGTATATCAATCGTTTTTGAATTGAGACTCGAGTGTGACTGAAGTTGAGTGTTGAAAAAACTAGAGTTGGTTGGCAATAATATTAAGAGCAACAAGTTAAAGAACACCGAGAAATACTTTTTGTTTTAAAATTACGTCAAACAAATTACTGAAGATTATTGATACGTGGCTATGACTCGCCTAATTCAATTACCTGTTACAAAAAAATGAGTTATAGGACCACCCAAAATTCAATAATTAAGATTTAGGGTTCTTAAACATGTTTTTCAAACTTCTTTTAGCGGTGTTATTTAAGGACATGTGTCACCAATGACTCCATTAGATATTTCTGACATTTATAACAAACCTCGATTTTTTTTAAAAATATTGTTGGAAGTAATTAAACGGGTCGCCCATGCGGGCTAAACCCGACCCGTGAATTTAAATTCAAATAAAGAGAGGGAGAGTGGTTTCTTCCCTAAATTTTGAATTAGAGAAACCACCAAAGTTTCCCTCCTCTCTCCCCATTAAATATCAGTTTTCTTATGAAGAAAACAATGCAGAAAATACAAAAAACAAAGTCCTATTTTCGTAGAGAAAATAAGGAGAAAATGGAAAAGCCATTTTTGATCATCCTTTTCACATTTTAACGCTTGCAACTTGGCTCTTGGGTTGTGGCTATAATTCCTTTCCGTTTGTGATTGGAATTCGACTAAATTGGAGCACAAATAAGGGAGAAGAAGTCATGGAATCGAACCGGGTTATTAAACGTTCATGGGAGCAACTTTGGGATCCATTTAACATGGATCAAAGGTTAGTAATTCCTTCATTGGTATCAGAGCCTTATGGCTCGATTTCTGACTTTTTAGAACATGGATGAACATGTATACATGCCCCTTTATGCAATTGTTATTTATGTTATATCGAAATCAAAAGCTTCATGATCATCAATGGTGATTTTTTGATTTCTTCGATTTATGCCTTAAAATTTTTACTGTAGCATGCCTATATGATGTTTATCATTCCTGCAAAATTTCGTAACGAATGGCTTTGTGGTTTGTGAGATATTGCGAAGTCTTTGCGTTTTACCCGAAACTTTGACTGCATGTTGCGATTTCATTTCAACGAATTTTGGCATGAATCTTGTGGGGTTAGAAACTACATGTCAAGAGCTTTCCATCCATATAAAGAACTTTAAATTTGGCCAAGAATTGAGAGAGTTATGGCACTTTCAATGTTCACCCAAAAATTAGGATTTTCTGCGATTTTTGGAGAAGATGCACAGAAACGCGACACGTGGCACAGAGTTCATAACTTGCACCGGCGGCGCGTGGGGGCGCGTGAGAAGCCTACGATGGTCCGTTTTTGGATCCGAAAATTGCGTTATTCTCACAATTGGATTTCCTATTTTTCTGTAATTTAAAATAATTTTTTCAGAGTTCGAAAATATTTGTCATTGGATTTTTTACCTTTTAATGAAAGGATAATTCTTCGAATAAAATATTTTTCTTTTTGGAAAATTCTGAAAATTTTATTTTAGACTATGGAAATTATCGAAAAAGGCGTTTGAGCCAAGTGGGAGTGTATGGACATTTATTTGAGCCATAATTACTTTTGTTTAACTTGAAAATTTAGTTTTTTTTTATATAGTTGAGACAAAATTAGGCATTTAATGCCGTATTATGGTCTCGAGTATCATACAACGTACTCGAAATTATCTTAAAGATATATGTTGTTTTGACAACTAAAGTAAATGTGTGTATACACTCCACAGTGTTAAAATTTACAATTTTAAACACAGTGAGATGTTTGAGAAGAAAATCCCGAGCTTGGAGGCTCGTAGTTCAAGATGGATGTTGAAAAACTTTAGAAATCCTAAAAGAGATCTATTTGCGCACTTGGTAGGCTATAATTTGGATCGAGGATCTAAATGTTACCGAATGTGTGAATGAGATTTGTTAATTGGATTTAATTTTGGAATAATCACATGTGAACATGAAGATAATTAGCTTAATTATTTTATGTGACGTGATGTATTCCGTAGTTTCGTGACGAAGCATGTATTAAAACATGTATGATTATGCTTAATCTTTTTTGGTTCATGTAGAATACATGTTTGTTTCCTTATGTGCATTTGTTTTGTGCATGTAATTTCATATTTTACATGATGTATGCACGCTAATTTTTTAGCTAAGTGGGAGTTCTATGGTTGGCAGAATTTTAGAAATTCTCACCTTGAACTTAGAAGATTTTCTGATTTAGAAATTACTTTCGTGATAATGAACGTTGGGATATGGATGATGATAGGCCACTTTGTGACCTCTTCGATTCCGTACCTTATGGTCGATTATCATGTATGCTGATTTGCTAGATATAAAATCAAACTTGTATAAGCAATGGACATTTAAGAAGATATCTCTAGAAAATGACAGACCATGGCAACCAAGTTGGTCACGTTCATAGATTCAAATAAGTGCTAGCAAAGCACCTATCGTGAATTGAACTGACTGTAAACTTATATAGTTTAGATATCAGGATAAGACGGTTTGATACCCCTAACAACATCAATTAAGTCACTCCAAACCTTTTAGTAAGGTTACTCTACTCTTTAAATATAGATCTAAGGGCATACAGATGATTTAATTCCGCTGCATGTGCCATTCTGTATAGCCATGTGATTAATGATCTATATATAGATGGTGTACTTTTATATGTGAAATATAAATGTATGACCAACTTGTGTTTAAGACACTGACTAATGAAAATGGCGCATTTGTTAAATTCTGATCGATCACGACTATGATTTTGCTCAAGTGTGATCAGTAATTTTAGTCAGTTAACACACGTGGAGTAATATGCTCAAGAGTTAAAACCCAGTATCATTCTCATCATCATTCATTTGAACATCTGTAAATCTGTTAAATTGACTGTGTAAATGACCCAGTCAACTTTGAACTTAAGATGAACAACATTTTTGTTGTTATCTATGTTGATGTTTGAAGTTATTTTCAGGTTCACAATAACTTTGAAAGAAAACTTTTAAAGTTTTAAGTTGTATGTTGGACTGGAACATAAGACAATGATGAAAGGACTATTGATATGGTCAGAGAATGATTTAATGTGTTTGATCAAGGATAAACACTGATGAGGTTGTCGTGTTGATGTTACCTTCTAAATGCTAATCTTTTGATTGCATTGCATTGGTAAATAACACTTAAATAGATTTCCTATGAAGTTGTGTCACCTCTATGGTTATGCTACAAATCTTGTCCTACGTGGATTTTAGATTTATGATAACTTGAGACTGAATTATTCTTAAGGAAATCCAGCTAGTTCATGCACGCATATGAATTAGCAAGAGGTGGGAGGAATTGCGAGGTCATTCCTAACAAGAATCAGTGCATACAAATTTATTTGTGTCACGACTGAATCTTTTCCTACTTTCTACCATATGTGAGATGAAGAGGTAAGACTTGAGTCAAAGAATTATTATTCTTTGAAGAGTCATTGACTTGAGCAAGTTTGTGACTTAGCTGGAACATGTTGTTATGTGTAGCATTTGGTGGCTTAGACATCTTTTTTTCTCTAAAAGTGTCAATATGTGGCTAAAGAAATGTTTTACTTACCGCACTAATTGTTGGGAACAATTAATGCAACTTTTTATGGGGTAGTGAAAACATTGATATAGTGTACTCGATACACGTCTTTGAGTCACATCGGGAAAAACAAACATTGGTTATAGTGTAGCACCTAAGTGGTCCACTTTCTTATTTGACCCGCTTGTTTGAATTTTCCTACATTGAAATTATTGACACAAGAATCATCTTAAAGATGATTTAGACTGAGTTCCCTTGGGATAACTCCCTTAATTTTCTATGATTTAACTAATACAAAGGCAAGCGCGAAACCATTGTTTCCATTACAATAGACTGTTATACTTCGCATTTCTCATTGTTGTTTAACTGTTGACAAATCTAAGATACGTAAGTGTCTTAGATGTTGTAAAGTTAATATCCAATTGCTAGGATTGTAATGGTTCTTAGAATGTGGTTAGTGCGCAAAGTATATAATCGAAATGACATCTCACTAATAACTTATGATTTCTTCGCACGCCTATATGTTGGGTGTCGCCATTAGAAGAAATAGAAAGTTGTAGACGATGAGAAGTCCACAGAGACTTGAGTTGTAAAATTGATTTCCTTGGGAGGAGACTCTTTCTCAACTAAAGTGTGGCTAATATGTACAATTGCCTTAGTATTTGATTTACTCTTTATGTTACATGAGATTGAGTGAAAGACTCGATCTAATCAGCCTAGGACATTGGAACAAATATCTTATGCATACTCTTTTCATTGTAGTTGAAAGCATTGTTCCAATTCTTAAGGTATGTAGTATGGGATACACACACTGGTTGTGGTGTATTTGCCCATAATAAACATGTGGAGTAAGAGTAACTGAGATTAAATCGTGGAATTTTATTATTTGAGGTATGACCTTATTTGGTAGGACAACTAAGAGGTAATGGATTGTTTGTGATTTATTAATTTAAGTTATGGTTTGGTCGATTGGTTACTTGAGATCTAAGCTTCAGAGCTTCACGACTCAAGTGGGAGCCTTATGGGGTAAATCAATTGATACATGACTAAAATTAAATTCAGTACAAGTACTGAATAAGATACGTTCAAGTAAATGTCTTACGACATTAGAACAACATTGATTTCTTTTTTCTTATCTCGAGGAGATAGATGAAATTCAAGCGACAAGCAACTCCATGTCCTATCTTACAAAGGTTTCTCAAATAAGTGAGATGGAACAAGTTTTTGGACTCTGTATTTCTATATGTCTGACTGTGTACATTGGTACATGTACTGGTAGACTTATGATTAAGGCACAAGATATTTGAGGACTAGTGTATTCACAAAATTATACTAAGATTGTGCAAATCTTTAAGAAGTATAAGTTTTTCTCGTGAAAGGGAACATGTTGTTTATAGACAACAACTTCATTTTTTGTGGGTGAAACTCTACTAATTGACTGTTCATTGATAGATATGAGTTTTAGGATTATTTTTATGAACCTTGAGGTTGCATTTCTCGATTGAGATTTGAGTACAGAAATCCATGTATAAGTTACTTGATTTTGTACTAAAGGCATAGATAACCAAGTTTAAATACTTATGTTGATCTATGGCCTTAGACATTATTTTCGACTATGATTTATGAGATCTATCGAAAGGTAATCTCAAACGAGCTTTTCTAGATAATGTTCTCACATTAATATCAAAGAGATGATTAAATGTGAAGCTCACTAGGAACAATCTATGTCTTCACGATGAAAAGTTATAGACCGTGTTTTGATTAGACTATGGTTGATGAGAATCATTTTGGGAATGATTTCCTTAGTCTTTCTTTGTGAAAGTGTAATACCATTTTCTTTATCAGATTTCGGTGCTTATGAAACACTAAAGAGTGATTCTATTTTCTTTAATCATGAAAGACTTGGCAGATGCCTAAAAGATTGTGTGGTTCGTTTAAAATAATAACTCTATCAATATTAATGATGTCTTGTTGATTAGGATTGTGAGAAGTATGCTTCAACCATTTAAAGATGGCCATTCTTCTATTCTTTGAATAAAAAGTGAATTTGAGGTAAATGTACCTCTTAATGTTCAAATTCATAGAAATCATTCAATTTCTTGATGCTTTGCATCTTGAGCTGCGTGGAGTGATTTAAAATGAACTTTGAGGAAACTGGTGCTTCTTACAATGGTGTATATCTTGAGCTTTAGAATCTACGGAGACTATATTTAGTAAGATGTTTAAACTTCTGTTGGTGGTGAAATCTCTTTGACGAAGATTTACTGCACTACTCATCTATCCTGATATATGTCATGCCATGGGTCTGGTCATTAAATATAGCCCAATTCTTAAGAGCAGAATTTGGACAATATTGATATAGGATTGTGAACTCCTATACATACTGCATACTAGTAAACTCAATAATGATTTTGGTCATTATTGATCAAAATACACTTATAGTTTTACAAGAGGTGATTTGACTTGGAGTAAATCGACCTATGTGTTTGCTTCTTCATTAAATGATGATGCTGTTTGTTAGAATAGCTGAAAGCAAATGGGTGTGTGGATGTGCGTATGAATGAAAATTTATAGCACGTGTTGTTGCAGTATAATGTGTTTGGTCAAAGAGACTAGTTTATCATTTTGAGACAGTAAGTAAAGTGGGAGCCGTTGTGTGCTTTATGATGATATGCATCAATTGCTTACAAGAGAGTCTCAAAGGGATAACAACAAACACTTAATCACAAAAAGATTATTTTGTGAAGAGATATTTGTGCAAAGAAAACAGTGACTTTGCTGTGTAGATCTATGCATTAGTGATGGTTAGTTTGATAACTTAACCTTGACCTGGAGATACACTCTTGAATTGTTAGAATCTCAAGGTTTGCGTAGAATCTAACCTAATTGGATTAGATGATATCCAGTTATTTATGTCCATGAGTTCAAGACTTAAATGCTATATAAGCAGATGCTTTTATGGTGAGAGCATTAAAGTCTTAAAGTATGTCTGACAAGTAGAGATTGACTCTCTCACACGAGTAATCGCCTCTGACATTAAGAAGTGTGCAGAGATGAGACAATTATGATTTTGTTTGGATATAAAGTCATATTTATCTTATGATGTCGCCTTGATTGATGATCAAGATGAGATTACTGTTGTATCAATAAGTAATCGTTATGGATTCCCACCATCCATTATACTTGTCGTAGAGCCAGATGTGAGTTTTCTTGTGATTGGTGTTTGTAGAGGACTTACAAGGAGAAAACTCAAGTTAAGTGTTAAGGACACTTGAACTAAGATCTGTACGATGCATTTTACTTTTAAATATGACATACGCTTCCGAAGAGGAAGACATGCATCGTAGCATGTGTTTCATACCACATGTGCTTTTGTGACCGTTGGGATAATGAGTGAATAGATCCTTGTTTCCTCATTGTGTGAGACCCATAGGTTTATAAAACCGTAAATGATACCCTTATGACTTTTTAACTTTTTCTCGAGACTTTATTTTGGTGTTGCTACTTTAGCATGTCTCCAATAGCCATGTTTGATTCGGTCATGCGGAACATGTCTAGGAAAGCAATCATTTTAATGTTAAGAGGTTTAAGATTAAAAAGGAAGACTTTCTATGACTTGCTCCTATCTTGTATTCACCGCGATCGCAGTTATGTAAAACTTTGATGTTTGAGATGTAACTGTGAATACAATGAATAGTGTTGAAAGAGAGTGTGCTCTTTTTATGACAAGGAATTAGAGATGCTCTGATTGATGCAAGTAAGTGAAGTCTGGGGTATAGCGAGATATATCGTCCTCATGTTGAAGAAGTTAAGCTGCTATATATCCTTAACCGGTGTATAGCTTTATGCTTAAGTGATGAGCCGCCATATATCTTTAACCAGTGTATGGCATTGAGCTCTAGTATGCTCGCAGGTCACACGATCCATTTGCCTGTATGAAGTTGTGAGTATGTGAAATTGATCTTACTAGACTGGGATCTAGCCCTCATGTACGAGTGGGAGATGTTGGAAGTAATTAAACGGGTCGCCCATGCGGGCTAAACCCGACCCGTGAATTTAAATTCAAATAAAGAGAGGGAGAGTGGTTTCTTCCCTAAATTTTGAATTAGAGAAACCACCAAAGTTTCCCTCCTCTCTCCCCATTAAATATCAGTTTTCTTATGAAGAAAACAATGCAGAAAATACAAAAAACAAAGTCCTATTTTCGTAGAGAAAATAAGGAGAAAATGGAAAAGCCATTTTTGATCATCCTTTTCACATTTTAACGCTTGCAACTTGGCTCTTGGGTTGTGGCTATAATTCCTTTCCGTTTGTGATTGGAATTCGACTAAATTGGAGCACAAATAAGGGAGAAGAAGTCATGGAATCGAACCGGGTTATTAAACGTTCATGGGAGCAACTTTGGGATCCATTTAACATGGATCAAAGGTTAGTAATTCCTTCAAATATAAATTACATGCCAGGTGAAGAAACATAACAACAATTTTAAGATTTTAATAATACAAAAGAAACTCAATAATTTCTTTATTATCATGACCTAAAGAAATCAACACCAAAATATATATATGAACATGCCAGAACAAAATTAAACGTACATGAACAATTGAGCATACAAAATAAGAACAGAAATACAAAAGTGATAGAAAACCTCAAACAACTAATCCATCGTTTATAAGATGAGTCAGAACTCAGAAGCAAGCTTTTTTTCTCTTAATATCACTATGCCACGAGTCCACGATTTAACTTTTGCAATTTCTAATTTCTTTATTACGACACTTAGTTTCATTGCATTTAACTATTGACCACTTATTAATGTGTAAAAGATCGTCTGTCAAAAGTCAAAATAAAGCGTTTTGGCCATAATGCGAAACCATAAATATATGTGGATGAAGAAGATCCGACAAGAATCACTAGTTTTCAGTTATCTTAACTGTTGATTAGTCAAATTTCATATGTATGGAGTTCATGTCGATTTTATATGTAACTGATTTAGGTATATAGCTTACGTGGCCCAGAGCTCTGCTCCCCTTGGCCTTTTTAGTTTTTTATACGCCTTGCTCTTCTTCTGATTTTCATGAAAAGGCAAAGCATAACCTTGATAAGACAACTCCTAATTTCTTAAAAAGCCACTTACTTTTTATATCAAGTATTTTATTTCTTTAATATGATGAATATAAATCAAACAACCAAAACTTATTTTTAATAAGGTTTTAGTTACTAACCAAAAGATTTTGGATCTATATTACTTGAATACGAGTATAGTTAATAGTTACAATTGTAAACGAAAATAATACCGATTTTAGTTTTTTAAACTTAGAAACCGGTTTTACTGTTGCAATGGAGAACCTTTGAAACAATTAAACGAAAGCAGTAGAGAACACAAAGATTTTAACGTGGTTCGGTCCAATTGGTCCTAGTTCACCGGGTTTCACCCAAAATGTGACTCAAATAATATACTCCTTATGAATACAACCTTTGGAATTACTTCAACATAAAACTAGACTGCTTATATGTTACTGTTGCAACACCTAAGCATTAACTCTATTCGGGATACTTCTTTGAGTAAGAGAACTTCAAGATTACTCAAAGCTCATTTGACAAGAAGTTCTCTCACTAAAATACGTTGACTCGATAGAGGAGGAATGGCACAAATTATCTTTCAAATCTTGTCGTCTAAAGTGCCGAGTCTCCTCCTTATATAGGCATAGGCAAAATCTCTGCAGATCCTCCGTTGCAATCCTCGCAAATCCTCTTCTCTTATCTGATCAGCTCGGCGTATCTTCAGTTGCAATCCATGCAGATCTTCTTGCCTTATCTATTATATTCTGCAAGATAACTTTGAATATATCAAATGTGCATGCCTATTAAATATGTTTAGATACATAAAAATGAGACATGATTAATATCTTAGGTAAGATAATGTCTTTTTAAGATAAGGTAAGTTTAATCATATAAAATACTAGAAACCTTGGCACGCGGTTCTCGCGTGATTAAAATTTATTTTATTTTGTATGGTGAAAAAATTAACTTAAATGAGTAAATATTTGATATATAAGGATAGGGAATTTATATAGAAAGTTCTAAATTTTGGAAAACTAAATCCCCGTGATTGTAGTAATGAAACATTGGCAAGCGGTTCCCGCGTAATTAGAATTTATTTTAATTTGTATGGTGAAAAAAAACTTAAATAAGTGAAGATTACATATATAAGAATAGAAAGTTTGAAATTTTGGGAAACAACATCCCCAATCACAATAATGATTGTAGTAATGGTGCTACTTAAATTAAGGCAAGATTATGAACTTAATAATAAACTATTGTCCCAATACTAAAATTCTAAGGCTAAAATCGGAAATCAAAAGTTTGGTGTCACAATTTGCCTTTCTTTATATAATAATACAGATGATAACTACCATCAATATAAGATTAACTTAAATAATATGATTTACAAAATAAGATCAATTTTAACCTAGTCAGACCCATTAAGAAATCTTAACCTAGTTGGACCCGTTAAGAAATGGGTCCTAACACTAACTATTTCAAGAAACTATCTTTTTAGTTGTATCTACACGTTTTGTTATCATAAATATGAACAAATCACGAGTAAGAAACATTTAACATAATCATGGGATATTATTGGTGAAACGCTTTAGATTTGATCAAATATCTTTAGCACCCCACAACTTCTTATTGCAATGGCTTCCCTCTCCGCGGGGGATCAATCAAGCTTAACGGCGATGGCTCGGTCATTGGTAACCCAGGACCCATAGATATCAGAGCGCAGGATCACTAACAATACCGTTGAACTTCGGGCTATCCGCAATGGAGTGTTTTTTTTTTTTTGCATTACAACTTTCAATTTCTGCTCTAATTATTGAGATTGTTCTGAATTCGTTTTTCGCAATTTGACCTAGATGCGGGGCCCTACGACCCATAAGATTTGGAGTTTAGAAGAAGAGTTTACCACCTTGTTTATCTCATGCACACACACACACACACACACACACACACACACACACACACACACACATATATATATATATATATATATATATATATATATATATAGAGAGAGAGAGAGAGAGAGAGAGAGAGAGAGAGAGAGAGAGAGAGAGAGAGAGAGAGAGAGAGAGAGAGGCGAACAAGTTCGCGGATGTGCTGGCTGCATGGGATCCAACTATGCCCTCATGGACTGCCCATGAAGTCACCATGTGCAGCTTGGATTAGTTGCATGCGCGGGTTGACACATTTTGGCTTGTGTGATATTAATTGTACATATACGCTGTATCCACCAGCCCCGAGCCTTCACCCGTATTACATTATGTGGCACAGTCATGGTTGCTATGTACATGTATGTTTTTGTTGGGAAAAAGGTGTCATCAACTTTTTTTTTAGCAAAACAAGATATATATCAACTACGGTTAGGCCAACAAATATATGTCGAAATTCAGGATAGGGTATGGTGGAACAACCGCGTATATAAACGTTGTATATCATACAGAGCAAAATGTGCTGGACGGGCAGGCAAGTGTCATCATCTTTAAAACAAACAATTTTAAAAATGACTTCATTACATATTTACAATTTGAACTCAACTATATCCACCCTAAAGCATATACAGAAACTCATTTCCTAGTATCCTATTAATACCAATTTATGAAATTACCTTAGTCACGGATTCTTATGAATCGTTTCTTACATAATTCAAATTCACAAAGTTTTATCAACAAAAAAAACCTCTTCTTAATTTTTTATTTTTTTTTGTTTCTCTCCATTCTCCACTATCTCCCACTTGCCCATGAAATATTCAAAACTCCAAAAATAATAAATAATAATTAAAAAACAACCGAAAAAGCGAGAGACAAAAAATAAACAAAAAAGAACAATTGGGAATTGGAAAAACAACACAAACCCCACAAAACAAGACAAACACTCCCCTTCTCTCTCTCTCACTCCAAACCCAAAAACACACACACACACATTCACGCGTGTGAGTGTGTGAGAAAATTCAAAACCGAGAGAGAGAGAGAGAGAAAGGGACTGTAATGGAGGCTGTGGTACTTGACCGAATAATTGAGAAACTAATTGAAGTCCGATCTTCAAAACCCGGTAAATTAGTTCAACTGACAGAATCTGAAATCAAGCAGCTTTGTGCCACTGCTCGTGAAATCTTCATCAATCAGCCCAATCTCCTCGAACTCGAAGCACCCATCAAAATCTGTGGTATAAAGTTTCCTCCTTTTTTGCTTAAAGTTGTGAAATTTGTTATGTGCTTGACTTTTTTAGGTTTGTTGTAGTCATGAATTTTGATTGGGGTTTATTTGTTTTTGGTATTTTGTTAATGGGTTTTTTGTTTTAGTGAGTTTGTTTTTTTTTTTTTTTTTTTGTGAAAAACTACTATCTTTTAATTTCTATGAAGTTGGGTTGTTGATTTTTGTGGTTTGCTTTGGTGCTTTTGGGAGGCTTTGTTGGGTTCTTAAGTGTTACAAGATTGGTTATAGTTCGCAAAGTCGTTGAATTTTGTTGTCAAAAACATTGATTTGGCCTTAAGTTGGGGTTTTGTGGCCCTAGAAAAGTGATGCACACGGTGTAAGGGCTCTTCTTGATCTCATGAAACCAGTGATGACCGATGATCATACGCAGCTATTCAAGGTATAAAACTTTACAACTGTTTTTTTGCAAAGGCATCGTTTGTCAGTTTGTGGTCGTTGTCGGATGAACATTGGCAGGAAGATGATAGAGAGGAATCACACCCCAATCTTAAAGGTTTACTCCTATAGGTAGATAGTTACGTGGTATTCCTTGAAAGCTTGTGTGATTGTGTATTAGCTCCATGAATGATCACTGAAATAATTCTCTGCTGGGGTGTGAGTTTCAGTTATGGTTGCTCTTCCAGAGGATTAATCAGTATATCAAATGCATAGTCAGCGAACTTTTAGCTACCATTTCTCTATTTTCTACTCTGTATTCTGTTCCGCTGCTCTTTGTGCCTCCATGTGTCGCCAATTGGTACTTCGTTCAAACTTTCCGTGTTCCATGAGTCCCTCAGTTTTACTTATCTTTGGGCATGCTGTATTTTTCTGTATCACGTTGAGTTATCGCCATTTTATTGGTGCCGTTGTATGAGTTTTTGAAACCTAATCGCTCCTTGCTTTCTTCTATCAGGCGATATTCATGGCCAATATAGCGATCTTTTAAGGCTTTTTGAGTATGGAGGTTTTCCTCCACAATCCAATTACCTATTCTTAGGAGACTACGTAGATCGTGGAAGGCAGAGTTTGGAGACCATATGCTTGTTACTTGCATATAAAATCAAGTACCCAGAGAATTTTTTCCTTCTTAGAGGAAACCATGAATGTGCTTCTATAAATAGGATTTACGGATTCTATGACGAGTGTAAGCGCCGCTTCAATGTGAAATTATGGAAAGCTTTCACTGATTGCTTTAATTGCCTTCCTGTTGCCGCCCTCGTCGATGACAAGATATTATGCATGCACGGCGGCCTATCTCCAGAACTCAATAATCTCGATAATATTCGAGCTTTACCACGCCCCACTGCTATCCCTGATACAGGCTTGCTTTGTGATTTACTGTGGTCGGATCCCGGTAAAGATGTTAAAGGATGGGGAATGAATGATAGGGGAGTTTCATTTACTTTCGGCCCAGATAAAGTTTCAGAGTTCTTGGCAAAGCATGATTTGGACCTTGTCTGCCGGGCTCATCAGGTAGACATTCATTCCACCCTTTTACTTTTTTAAGCCCAGGCTTTTGGCCTAACCACTACTTCCTTTGCAGGTTGTAGAGGATGGTTATGAGTTCTTTGCAGATAGGCAGCTGGTCACGATATTTTCAGCCCCAAATTACTGCGGGGAATTTGACAATGCTGGTGCAATGATGAGTGTTGACGAACAGCTGATGTGCTCCTTTCAAATTCTGAAGCCTGCAGAAAGAAAAAATAAGTTCATGATGTCCACAAAAATGTGATGCTTCCTGTTTTAGAATTTGAAAGGTCAGCTGATTCCCGCTTGGATTCCTCTCATTTTTCGATTCTTATTGCAGTGAATGTCGAGTAATATGATTGATTTCGACCTGGCTTTGCTTGATTGTTGTCCTTACCTGTGTAAAATGTGCATAATGACTGATGCATGCAGATTCTTAAAGCTTGTTGACATTTGAGAAAATGTTACCCAAACTTGCATACAAAGGATAGAAAAGAACTAGTATCAAGCTTTACAGAACAAAATTAGATGATTTATCGTCTGCCCTATAGGAATATAGTCAACATGAGACAGACAGGGTTAATATCCTCTTAAGGCAATATCTTATTGCTAATAATTAGAAAGAAATGCTCTGGAGGCACTTCCCCCTACTGACTTGGGGCATTTGTAGAATGACGGATATCTAGGTATTAGGTTCAGGCAGTTTCTTGGATTTAAATACTTTATAATATGTTTGCTTTGCACTTGTCTGATAAATCTAAATTAAAATGGTTATACATGGACTGTATTATCCACAAGCCAATGCCCTCATCTATATCAATAAAAAAAGGTGGGGCATCATCTCTTGCAATTTTTGAGCAATACCTTGGATACAAAGGGCTTGAAGCAGAACCATTACCTGTTTTGTTTGGAAAATGTGAATATAGTTTCCATGTAAATTTTTATCTTGTGCAAAACCCATTCAATTATCAGATTTCGCTGACGCTTCGCATATAGCTAAACGTCGGACAACACTTTATTCTTTGAAGTACTTGTCGTTTCTACTATATTTTGCAGAATGTTATTTATCTAGTGTTCTTTGTTTTTGTCTCATTTTTTCTGTTTTTATTGTTTATAAATAAAAATTTGATTTCTGAAAATGAATAGAACTCAACATGTGTTCTCATTGAACTTCTTGCAAGTCTTTTAGTTTCTTATATATATTTATGAGTTTTTTAATATCTTTGCCCCCTTGTACTTTCCTTTCCTGTTTAAATTGTCTCCTTCTCTTTAATCACATTTATTTAATAAATAATATACATTATGAACAGCATCAACAACAACAAAGCTTTTAGCTCCGAATAATGGGAGCATACAATATGAACCAAATGAGAGTTGATAGTCGTGTTTAGTAGAGAGCATATATTCTACTTCCTATAAGCATTTCCATTCAGTCATTACATACCCAAATATTCATCTTGTTCTCTTAAAGTTTTTCCTTTTCTCTTTTTTTGGCGAGACAAGAAGTTTAATACATCTAACTAGTGCATTGGTAGATCTGCATTTCTTATTGTTGAAGCATCATAAACGAACTGGATACATTTTCTTTTCTAAGGAGATAGGAACTGGGCCTACCATAGTGTGTTGATTTATTTTTATTTAAAGCGCACCTTTTCTAATCTTACCACACATCTACTTGTGATGTGCATTTAGATATACTCATCTTTTAAGTGATTGAGTTTGTCATTTTGTCTTATATATTTCGTGGTTTCTTTAATGGTAGTTATTTCCTTATTTTTTTATTGTAATTGTGAAAGGTAATGCATGGCATAGTTAGAAAGACAAAGAGAACCCTCTCCTTTCCACCCTTCTCTGCTGCTCTTCAGCCTCCTTCCTCTCACCTTCCCCATCCAGTTATTCTTACTCCCAGTGAACCACTCTTCCCTCATGCAGCTAGCAGCCTCCTCTCTTTTTTTACCGCCCTGCATCGACATACACACACTCATCGTCTCCTAGTGGTACACTCCTCATTGGCTCTCTCCTGCATTGCCCCCCACCACGTGCAGCGTCTCGTGACAGAGCAAGAATTTATGTTAACAGTGAGAGTAACAAGAAAATAGAAGATTTGTGGAATGAGGAGAAAATTTTGGAAAATATTGTATTCAGGTTATTTTGTCGTCTTATGGAGCGTATGAGATGGAAAATGAAGCCGAATTACATCTACCATTAACAAGCCTCACACTGCAACCTAGAATTATAAAATTTATAAAGGTATTATCTAAAGTTTTACATATGCACACAGGCGGGTCTCTTATTCTGCCAGTACATGCTACGTGTTTATTCCTGATTTTAGGCTGGTCAACTAAAATTTAGTTATAGGTGGACGCTTAAGTTTTATATGGCTTAGCAACCTAGTTATTATCGTTCTTTTTCTTCGACCGTGTTGTTTTATATCAGTGATAAATCTGATGAGCTGCAACAAGCCACTCTTGAAGGTTATCATTGGAAATCTTTGACATTTTTTTTTCATTTGTGCACTAGTTTACATATCTGATCCCAGTTTTAGTCATCGTATACGAATATCAACTTCTTTCATTATCTGCTGCTGTTAGTAATCACAACCTGTCGACCCTTTTCTTGATGCAGGCGCTCCATCAGATGAAAAGAAGTTAAGGCCATGGTTGATCTGAAAACTAAGGAGTGAGAATCCTGATTGAGCTGCTGTTGTTCTAAAGATGTAGTAGTATGGATAAGTAAGAGTTTTGATTGAGCGGAGTGGATAAGCTGGATTATCGAAGGGTGTTTCCATGTAGATATAAAATTTGTTTGGGAATCATATATGTGAAATTGAGTCATGGGCACCAAAAAATGACCACTTACATTGAGAAAGTTCATGTTTATCTGGAAGATCCTTCAGCAACATTGTGTGTTTTAATTGCTATGAAACTATTCTAGGCAGAGATATATTTGTGTGCTAATTGCCATGTATTTGGCCTAATTTCCCTTGTTGAGGTTAGATGCATGTTTAACTCCTATTCTATTTTCTAGTCAGCGATAGGATTTTGGTAAACCGACAAATTGTGACGAAAAGGAGTGGAAATTGTTAAGTCATTGAACTAAGTAAGGATCCATGCTTTAGACAGGGCAAATAAGGAACTATAGCGAGCTTTGGCACTTCGCGCCTAACAGTTTGTGCACCCTTCATAATGTTTTTGGTACTTACTGGTTTTTGCATCTCATTGTGTTTTTACTTTTTAGGTGTCTTGTCGGGGAAATTCGTCTTTGCAGATTTTGGATACTATATTATTTTTTCCATATACGAATGAATGTTTTGTTGGCCAAAATGTTTTGTCATCAAGTCTGAAAAATAACAAAATGTAAAGTTTGCTTACATCTTTGCAATCCGGAAACGATTTCTCCCATACCTCATAGGTGGTGTTTGTAAATTCTAGTAGAAAGTAGAAGTTCAGAAGCTAGAAGCACCCCACACCAGCTTTAAGATTGTGGGGTTTTTTAACTTAAAAAAACTGTATAATTGAAAAAGCTTGATTTCCAAACACCCAAAAATCACTTATTTAAATAAAAAAACTAATTATAGCTTTTTTTAAGAGTTTGCAAACACCACCATAGTTGAGTAATGGCACGCACTTTAGACCAAGTATGAAAGTTCTATTTTTGGAGTATAATTTGGATTCGTCAAATTTTAAATATGGTTTGTTAAGATTGCAATGCAGAATCAGTAATAAAGAAGTTTTACAAAATAATATAAAGATTCTACACCTAAAAACGTGTATTATATATGCAAATTGAAAAAATTAAGGGATAATTACAGTTACACCCCCTAAGATTTGGTGCAATTACAATAACCTCCCCTCTAATAAGTATTATAAGGATGATTACAATTACACTCGTGTAATTACAAATACCTACCCTCTAATTGTAATTGTAAATGCATTTTGAACTTTATCGTTGATCAATTTTTTTGTTTAACTAAATTAAATGTCTTGTTCAAAGTACTTGATATCTCATTTAATTTTAAGAGCTTGAATGTAATATTAGATAAATTAATTATTGGATAAAAAGTATTAAAGAATACATTAATTTTTTTTTTTCATGCTCACATATAATAATTTTGTTACTCATTGTTTTCTGAAGAAAAAAACCCTATTGGTGCGAGAATAAAAGATAAACCTTATGTCATAGTGGTAAAAAATATTAATTGTAGTTTTATATTACAAAATACTTTTTTATAATAAATATTTTTAAATATAGTTTAAAAGACATTCCTAATAATTGTTTAAAAGTGGAGATAACTACATTTAAAAAAAAATATTAAAGAAATTATGTTTAATATAAAATTAAAATTAATATTTTCTCTCACTATGACATAAGTGTTTATCTTTTATTTTCGCAACAATAGGTTTTTCTTGTCCAGAAATATCTAATAATATTATTTTGATAAGATCAATAAAATTAAATATATGTGACAATAAAAAAAATTAGTCTATGCTTTAGTACCTTTTTATTCAGTAATTAATTTATTTAATATTACATGCAAGCTCTTGAAATTAAATAAATAACAAGTATTTTCAACAAGACATTTAAATTCATTTAAACAATATAATTGATCAAGGGCAAAGTTGGAAATGCATTTACAATTACTAGTTAGAGAGGAGGTCTTTGAAATTATGCAAACATGAGGGAAGGTCTTTGTAATTACACCAAACCTCAAGGGATGTAATTGTAATCCTACTTACAATTAAAGGGAAGTCATTGTAAATTACTTAAACTTCAAGGGAGGTCTTTGTAACTATACCAAACCTTAGGGTGTAACTGTAATTATCCAAAAATAAAATCTGGTGGTGATGTAAAATGCTGATTTTCATAGCTTACGGTGCAAAGTGCCAAAATCTCATTTATGGTTGAGGAAAAAATTGCACAACACATCTGCTCTCTACTCTATAATTCTATTGAGAACGATATAAACTGAAATATGTTTGTCTAACCAAAAACTATTAACTGTGTTGCGTTGTGGGCCAATGGAGCGGTGCCATTTTCTTAAATACAAGTATTATCTTTTTTGGTTTTTATGCACTTTCAACTAGAAAATATAAAAAATTCTTGCGGTTCTTGAAAAGGAAAATCAGAGTATTAAAAAAACCCATAGGGGTAGTCTCTCATATTGGATTTAATAAAATAACTTTCAATTTTGTTTTCAAGCAACTTTAAATAAGAATGTGCGACATTCTAGAATCAAACGTCAAACTCCTTAAGGGTAAGGGCGAATAAGTATCCCAACAATTAGAGTTGGTGTATTTAGGTGTTTCATACACGACATTATACCAACTTTTGCCATGTATTCCAACTTACAGAAACAGTTTTTTCGACCGGAAAACGTCATTTTTGTGTGTAGTATTACAAAATTTTCATTAATTGAGCCAAAGTAAATTTTAGAACAATCTTTCATATGTCATCCCACTCATGTTTTCACTAAAATGAACAGTGGACTCTTGGAAACAATGTGATACAAACATACTCAAATTTCAACAAGATTATATTTATTAACTTAGACTATGTGATTTAGTATGGACAATCCTCTCCATCAAACAAGGATTGGTAAGTCAAACCTTGATTAGGCCCCCATAAGGGCTTATCATACATGTCATTAATCTTCCAAGTAAGGAACTTCATAGTTGATACGCGCAAACTTAATTTTAAGATCTAGTGGTCATTATTACACTTTTCAAAACTTATGTCTTATAATACTTATCCATTCATAATTTTTTAAAATTTTATAATTACTAATAATAATTGAGAAGCTATTATATAGAAATAATGTTTACTTCTTAGAAAAGATAAGGTTTTATAAGAGGTGTATTTGAATATGACAAATATGGCTCTATTTATAGCTAAAACTAGAACTCCAGACTACTTTTCGACTGACAATCTTGTTTCGATCCAATGGTTGAAATTTTATTAAGATGATAGTTGTTCACGTGATCATGATGTTCTTGAAAATCATCATTTTTTAAAGAATAATCCATACCATTTATGCAGCTTAACTCAACAGTTAAGAACGCGCGAATTGCATATGTGTCTCTCAGCTTTGCTCAATTTTATCTTTTTGATCATTAATTCCCTCTAATTGTCAGAATCCCAAACCGTTTTTTGTCTTACAAAATACACATTTGTAGGTTTCTAATGAAATAATGCACTTGTCATAATTTATTCCTCTACTTGTGCTAGTAAATCCTAGAAGTTTTGGTTTCTTTTGTCAAGTTATATTGCAACCTGCTTAACTTGAAAATAAACATTAAAACACGATAAACTATCAACAATAATCAGCGTTAACAAGTATACAAGCATGATAATGATGAATGTTTCCCAAATCATTAAACGCAACAAAGAAGACGACGATTGCGACAATTAATGTGCCGACTCATTCCTATCTTTTAAATACTAGAGTTTTGGTGCACACGCGTTTGTATAAAAACTCTTCTAGCGCTCTTTAATTTGGCTGATTTTCACACTTCGTTGACAAATCATCGTAACACTAAGTAATTAGTATCGTTATCCAACTATTGCCTTTTTCCTTTAATTTTCACTTCAATAAATTCAAAATTATCAAGAGGGATTTTAAAAAAGTATTCCCCATTCTTTATATTCAATCAAAAAATTAATTAAAATATTGGACCAAAAATAGTATATAGATGTGAGCTGCCTAATATTTTCAGAACGTGCAAA
This sequence comes from Linaria vulgaris, assembly GCA_948329865.1. Lineage (NCBI taxonomy): Eukaryota > Viridiplantae > Streptophyta > Magnoliopsida > Lamiales > Plantaginaceae > Linaria > Linaria vulgaris. Next base: position 86,595,462 of record OX415253.1, read on the forward strand.
CAACCTCCCTTTTCAAGATTAAAGCACAAGATATCAGGTTTTAAGGAAAATCCCTTGTAAAATAGAAGAAAAAGCTGACCCGGGGGAAAATGTATGTTTAAAAGGTTGGTATACTATTTCATATGATTTTTTTTTTTTTGGCTAAAAGGAAAAAAATAGTATAGGATGGGGGTTGAACCCTTCCTACCCCTAAAAAATGTTCTAAAATACATAGCCATTATGTATATTGCCATAAGAGCTATAATCACAATAAATTACCTTAAGCTATGCTAGGTATTTGAGCCGACAAATATGCGCCTCTAGGATTTGCCTATTGTGAATATAATGAAGTAAACACGAATGTAATATGACGACCGTAATAACACAAGGATTTAACGTGGAAACTCCAAAACTGGAGAAAAACCACGGGACCACGAACGAAAATACACTATGTAAAAAATTATTACAACAACAGAATTTCTCGCTCAGCCCAACGATCTCCACATAGTTTTTATACCCGCAACATCCCCGAATACACCTCACTCAAATATATAAATATTACAAGAGGAACTAAGGAAATACATGCTATAAAACACTCTGACTTGGATGATTTCAAATAGCTCAAGCTTATGCCCTTTTATAGGCAAAGCTTTGCTCAAAACCGTGCATGTTTTCTCAAGAAACCATTGGCCAATTTAATTGGCTTCAGATCCCATCTCACTACCCCATTAATTGGAGTAGTTCGACCAACAAGCAATGTGAGTTAAAAGAGAATTACATCGAGTCAACCATCAGGACGAGCATGCCGCTTACAGAACTTCATTAGAGTCACTGCAATAAGCAATGTTAGTATCGGCTTCAGTGTTTCCTTTTCCTACCTCAGAGCCATTTACCGAACTGGCTCCCCTTGTTGGATAATTTCTTCTAACCTGGCCAGATTGTCCGCACCGCCAACACACTTTCTTCCTAGAGTTCGTCTTCATACCAAGCCCCATTGCATTAATTTCATGTGAATCGTTACCCCCGCCAAGCCTCCTCTCTTCAGACAGAAGCTCGCTCGTAACTTCAGAGAGGTTAATTTTCTTTTTTTCATGAATCAATATCAATTTCATGTGCTCGTACGACCGTGGAAGAGACCAGATGAGTCTCACAGCCTGATCCTCCTCATCAATTGCAACTCCAATAAATTCAAGCTCAACAACGATTTCGTTCAGAACACTCAGATGATCTGAGATACTCGCACCCTCTGCCATTCCCAGTGTGTGAAACTGCTCCTTCATGTACTCGCGATTTGACACGCCCTTCGCCTGGTACTACTCCTCTAATTTTTTCGAGAGTCCCTTTGCCGAAGAAACCCCATGCACGATCGCAAGAACGTCTTTGGCCAAGCACAAGCGAATTGCGCTAGCAAATCTAGATCCTCCCAATCATCATCGTACACAATAACTTTTATACCAGCTGCCTCGGTACTCGTGCTAGTACTGACGCTAAAATTAGCAACAGTCCTCCCCTTTAAAGCCTTGTGTAACCGTGACTGAATCAACACATCCCGAACTTGAATTTACCACGAGCCAAAGTTGATTTGTCCATCAAATTTTTCAACGTCAAATTTCACCATACTCGTACCCTTGCTCGATATTGCAGCAGTGAGCCTTGGTGAATTTTAAGTAGATCAAACTAGCACAAAGTAAACCTCTGTGAAGAGATAGCTCGTCTTTTCAGACATGGTTTCAAGGTTCTCAGGTAATTGGTGGTATCACAACGGTCCCGCCTAAAGACCAATTTTTTTTGACATAACCGCCTTTATCAGCGCATATTCACACTACTATCACACCAGAACTCCACCCAACAAAACCTCCACCTCCAGCAGAACCCGAGGTCTGATACCATTTGTTAGCTATTTGAGCCGACAAATACACGCACCCAGAATTTGTCCGTCGTGGATATAACGAAGCAAACACAAATATAATATGACGATCGTAATAACACAAGGATTTACCGTGGAAACTCTAAAACCGGAGAAAAACCACGGGGCTCCGAACGAAAATACACTATGTAGAAAATTATTACAACTACACAATTTCTCGCTCAACCCAACGATCCCCCCATAGCTTTTATCCCCGCAACACTCTCTGAATACAACTCATGTAAATATATAAATATTATAAGAGGATCTAAGAAAATATATGCTATAAAACACTCTGACTTGGATGATTTCAAATAGCTCAAGCTTATGCCCTTTTATAGGCAAAGCTTTGCTCAAAATCGTGCATGGTTTCTCAAGAAATCATTGGCCATTTAATTGGCCTCAGATCCAATCTCACTACCCCATTAATTGGGATAGTTCGGCCAACAAGCTATATGAGTCAAAAGAGAATTATGTCGACCCGTATACATGAATTTTTAGTCTACATACTCGACGGAGGAATATAAAGGATGATGATACGACATAAAACATTGTCACTTAAGAACTATTTTGTATTATACTATTTCTATATCGGGCCTAATAGACATAGACGACCATTTAAAAATAATTTTTAAGTGCTTACTTGCTTACTTACCTAGTTATCTATGATAATTAGTTTCACCTAAATGGTTCTTTAATATTCCAAAATTATAACAAGGCCCGAATTTTAATTAGGAATCCCTCGAGTGATGGTTTCTTTTATGTTAATAAATTTACAATAATACTCTTGGCTTATTGAGAAGGCCGACAATAATGAATTTGGTGAATGGATTTCGGTCGCAAAAAAAGAAGGCGTGGGACCCTAGAGGGAAAGAGCAAGTATCTCGACAAATTTCAAGTGGGAAGGCCATGGAGAAAATTTGTGAGAAAGGGAAAAGCGTGGTGAATCCTATCACAATCACGAGCACTCTACAAGCGAGAGTTCCATTCAGAAAAAGAATCCGCAAAGGAACAGAACTCCTCCATGGTAAGAACCAAATCAAAATCTTACCATAACAATAGGGCTAGTATCAAAGGCAAGAAAAAATCTGCTTCTACCTTAAAACGAATCCAGATCGAATCTCAAAACCCGTTTGCTTCCTTGTCTACTATTTACGAAGAAGCCGAAAACAGTAAGGAGGAAGATACGAACGCGCCAGGTATTCTGCGGCCCCTCGCTGACATCACGAATTCAGCCACACGCAATCATTACCACCGTGACCACCCCATGGACGTGGGAACTGGAGATCAAAACATGTACGATCGAGAGGGAGAACAACATACTCCACCATTGGCAAAGATTCATGAGAAGCAATTGGGAGAAAAGACGCCATGAATATTGTGTGCTCGAACTCCTTCGGCAGATGATTTTAGCATGGGCGGGTCGGACAATTGACGACCCCATGCTAATGTTCCAATTAACCCATCCTATTATGAAGGTACTCACGTGGAATTGCCAAGGGGCGGGAGACTCAGAATTTAGAATAAACTTTCTAGAGCTAATTCGGGTGAATAAACCCGACGTGGAGTATTTATTGGAAACAAGAGTATCCGAGGAACGTGTGCCTGAGATTGCGCCTACTCTAGGATTTACAGATTTCTGTCCTTCATCCAATTTCTCTCTCAAATCACATCAAATTCATCCAAATTACTAGCAACCCACACAAAATCGACACATTTCGGGTTCGCAACAGCGATTTTCGAGCACTTTCACAGCTAATAATCGTTCGTTTCAAACGTTAGTTGGTGGGTTAGGTCATCGAATTGACCGGGTTCGTTAATGGACGCAATTAGAAAACAAGCTTCCTGATTTCGAGACGCCAAGCAGGTACTTTGTATCATAATATGCATATGTGAATCAGATGTATATATATAGTTCGTGTTTGTATACTTTTTTTGATGATGCTTTGTACGAATTTACGTAATCAGATCAGTGGCGCACTTTTGAGAATTTTGGAGACCTGGTTGAATTTCGTAGCTTATTGGAGTTATCTGTGTATGCAATTTTAATTATTCGCGTTGAATTAGGTTTCGAGAGATCGGTTTGTTTAGATGAAATCAAATGTTTAGCTAACTTCTGATTTGGATTGGTGTTTGTTGAAGCATTTGTAAGTTTGGTTGAAACAAAATTGAGTAGTTACGTTGAGTTTTGACGATGAATTAGGCTATATGTTGTTAGTGAATGATTGTAGCTATTACGTAATTCTATAAATGAGCTGGTGATTATTATGCATTACGGTGATTTCGTTCATTTTAGCTGTAGTTGTCTAGTTGAGGTAATTGAGGTGATTATGCAAATGTTAATTGATGTATATCTATGGTTCGTGTAAGCGTACAATTTTTTCGATACTGCTTTATAGGAACTTTGTAATTGGATCAGTGGCGCACTGTTGAGAAAATGAGATATGCTACTTAATTTGTGAAATATTTTTGGATAATTTGATTTTGTTAGGTAGTTGAAGTATATGTATTTTAAATTGAGTATTTGCATTGAATTAGTTGATGTCTGTTTGTTTAGGTGGAAATCTAATATTTTGCTAACCTCTGCTTTGCATTTGGTGTTTGTAGAAGGATTTGAAGTTTGGTTGGAACAAACTTGAGTAGTTACGGTGAATGAAGAGCAATAACATTCCCCTTGACAAAGCCATTGCTTCAAAGCTTAAGAAATGAAGACCTCATTATTGGCCAGTAGCTAAATTGTTTTCATATTATGGAAAATATTTTGTAATGATTTTGATATATCGTATCTGGTGAATATTTTTTCAATGTTCTAAGCCATCTATTTTGGTGTAATATATAGGATATACTACGACATTTGGTGAATGTAAACTGGATTTTTTGTTGAAGTGAATGAATGCATTAGAGTAATGGTTTATGCTACTCGATCTTAAAAGAAAAAAAAGTAGTTTATGCTTCATATTAGAAGTATTTTATGCTTCATAAAAAAAGTAGTTAATGCAAAAATGGTAAAACAAAGACCTTTATGTCCAAAAATAAAAATTTTATTACCAAAATACTGTCCAAAATACGGTTCGGGGGGCAAATCGTACAACAATAGTTTAGGGGATACTTTACAATAGTTTAAGGGGAAAACCGCACTTAAAAGCATAGTTTGAGGAGGAATTTACATGAACTTTACACTCCAAAACATGTACCGAAAATACCCTTATGACTCTCACGTGAGTCGCACGAGAATGGAATATTCCAAGGAATATTTGGCGGAATCCGGTGAAGGGAAAAATCGAACAGATGACGGGATATGGATGTTATGGAATTGTAACAACATTAACATGGAAATCAAAGATAATGACTACCAAGGGATTCATGCTTTGATCGGCCCCAAGAAACAAGCAAAGTGGAGAATCTTTGGGATTTAGGCTAAACCTCATGCCGATGATAAGCGACAAATATTCAGCAAACTTGAAGACATGCCACATAGCATCAATATCCCGTGGCTCATTCAAGAAGATTTTAATGAGATAGGGGCGTCGCATGAGAAATCGGGAGGTGATCCGAGGGTCGAACATCGCTGATACGCATTCCAACAATGGATTACGGCATGGGGTATCAAAGACCTTGGATTCCAAGGTCCAGAGTTTATGTGGACTAACAAACGAGACGGGACAGCCATAATCTGTGAACGCATTGCAAAGCCATAGCCAATGATAGATTCATTGAGAAGTTTTCGAATAACCGCGTTATACACCTCCCACGTACGCACGGAGACCATCACACGGTGCTAATGATTTGCGAGGAAATAATTGGCCGGAGACATAAGAAATCTTTTTGGTTCGAAGAGATGTGGTACAAACATCCGAATTGCGAGAAAACAATGAAAACGGCTTGGGAGGGGAATCCGAAATTTCTAGAGGCTATAAAAAAGGTACCGGATATTATGTCCCCGTGGAATCGCGCGAGCTTTGAGAATTTATTTAAGAGGAAGGAACGAGTCATACGGCGTCTAGATGGTGCACAAAGAGCCCTCTCTCACTATCCGAATGATTTTCTAGTGCGGTTGGAAAGAGAGATTATTGAGGAGCATGGGGAAATATTAAGGCAATAAGAGACTTTTTGGAGACAAAAACCGAGAGTCTTTTGACAGGCGGTGATCGTAACACAAAACTCTTCCATATGTCGACTATTGCCCGAAGAAATCAGAATGAAATCTGCACTTTAAACATTGATGATGTTTGGACTGATGATTCGCAAGTCCTAAGGAATCAAGCGGTGTAATTCTTTCATCGCCTCTTCTCGAGAACCACCGCGGACACACCCCCTCTACCCCGTTCGAGATTTCAGCAATTTATGGATGAGGAATCTGCTCGAGAGTTGAGCAAACTACCAGCCCTTTGATGAATTAAAGAACGTGGTTTGGGCAACTCACCCTTCTCAGGCCCCGGGCCCGGATGGATTACAAGTCAAAGTCTATTAGGAGTATTGGCCGTGCGTAAGTGGATCCTTGCTCGAATTCGTTCATAACGCTTTTGAAAAAGGAGAGATTAAGGAGGAGGCATGTGAGGCGTACCTTTGTTTAATCCCTAAGGTACCTAATTCGACAACCATTGCTCAATACTGACCGATATCTTTGTGTAATGTTTCTTCCAAATTTATCACAAAGTGTATTACCTTGCGCCTCAAGCACATGATGCAGGATTTAATTGTCGCGACACAATCAAGCTTTATAAAAGGGCATGGAACGCATGATAATATATTGGTGATTCAAGAGATCATTCATTCTCTACGCAACAAAAAGAATAATAAGACATGACACATGATACTCAAACTTGATCTTGAAAGGCGTACGATAAGATAAGTTGGAGTTTCTTTGAAGAAACGCTTGATGAGTTTAATTTCTCGAAGAATATCACCAAACTTATCATGTTTTGTGTCACGCATGCGTCAACACGTATATTGTAGAACGACGAAGCTCTTGAACCTTTCAAACATGGTTGTGGCCTACGCCAATGGGATCCTTTATTACCCTATTTATTTGTGCTTTGTGAAGAGGTTGGCATATTTAATTCTCGAGGCCGTTAGCGCTAAACAATGGGAGCCGATTGTGCCGTGTCGGCCCCCCTCATATTTCTCATCTTTTCTTTGCGGATGACCTCATTTTTATGGGAAAGGCAACCATCAAATGACCAACACCATAAAGAAAGTGCTCAATTATTTATGTAATTCGTCCAGGCTAAAGGTTAGTGCAGCAAAGTCGCGCTTGTTTTTTTCTAAGTCAGGTGATTTAAATCTCAAAAGAAATATTTGTGGGATGTTGGGATTTGAGAAAACCAATAATCTCGGGAGATATCTTGGCGTCCAGCTATTTCACGAGCGAGTTAAGAGGGAGAATTTCACTAATCTTTTGGACAAACTAAACTCAAGATTCTCGGGTTGGAAATGCCTCACTTAATCGCTCGCGGGAAGAGCGACCTTAGGTCAAGCCTCGTCAACTGCAGTCCCGATCCATGTGATGCAAAGCTGTTGGTTACCGAAAAACATTGTAATAAATTGGACCGGCTGAACCGTGACTTCATCTGGCTGGGAGACCCGACAAAATGAAAAATCCGTCTTGTTGGTTTGTAGCACGTCACTCGAGCAAAGAAAGAAGGGAGCTAGAAATCCGCGTGGCGAGGACTAACAACAAGCGCTTCTTGCGAAACATTGTTGGAGTATATTAACGAACAAGGAGGGGTTGTAGAATGAGCTTATTCAAGCGAAATATCTCAAGGGAAAGAAATTGGTAGAATACGAGGCGAAACCGTGTGACAGTGTTACATGGAAAGGTTTGGTAAAGTGTTTTAACCAAATTCGGAATTGTCTTCACTAGAAAATCGGCAAGGGAACGAAAATATCTTTCTGATTTGATAATTGGTTGGGGACCTCGAGAATCTGCGACTCGATGCGGAGCATTGAGGAGGAGGACAGTGGCCTTACTCTTAGGGACGTGATTGACGAAGATGGCAATTGGAACCTGGCAGATTTACGCACAGAGGTTAATCCAAATTGGGCGCATCTTATTTAGGGTAAAATTTTGATATTAACGGAGGAGGATGATCGAATTCTCTGGAGCGAAACGGCGAACGTAAAATTCACTTGTCAAAGCACGTAGGCTTTACCATGCTCTTGATACCGCGCACCGCACGGCAACAAATTTAGAGTGGATTTGGTGAATACCGTGCAACAATAAGATTCGGTATTTCTTTTGGTTGGTCACACATAATCGCATCACCTCAAATCACCTTAGAAATGAACGAAGGCTCACGGATTCCGCGACATGTGAGATATGCCTTCATCTGGATGAGACCACTTTTCACATCCTACGCCGCTGCTCATGCGCATCAAAATCCTGGAGAACATTGCTCGGCGAAAATGAGCTGCATTATTTTGTACGCATGGTTTACAATATTTGGCTCAAGAAGAATTTACGGTACGACGAAAAAATATGCTCAATCCTACCGGACATCCCATGGAATATAATATTTTTCGCAAGTTTTTGGATGATTTGGAAATCAAGGAATGCGAAGATATTCAAGGGTACGTTGAAAAAAACTATGTTATCATACGCCAAATCAAACAACTTTGTATAGATTTGGTAAAGGCCAACCTTGATAAGAATCCAAGCATCAATAAGCGATGGGTAAAGCCGCAACCGGGATGAAATTGAATGTGGAGTGTGAAGCCGAACACAAACTCGGGGACATTCGGAGGAGTCTTGAGAGATGAAGAGGGAACATGAATTTGGGGATTTCATGGGAGAAAAGTGTGTCCGACAGTTTTGGAGACCGAAATGGTAGCGATCAAAGAGGGGCTAAAGATAGCGTGGTATAAGCATGTTGGCAAGATCATCATTGAGACAGATTCGTTAGATGCCTTCAAACTTATTACGGACAACCATGACACAAACCTGGAGCTCCAACATCTTGTTAATGAATGCCGAAACTTACTTCACAAGCCGTGGAATAAGGAAGTAAGATGGATCCCGCGAGAGACGAATGCATTAGCTGATGCGATCACAAAGCTTGGAGATGCCGAAGACAGTGACATTTGTTTTATGAAAGTGCCACCTCCGGAACTTTTTTCTATTTTAGCTATGGATGTAGCCTAAGGGCACTTTGTTTATCGTTCGTCTAATAAAAAGAAGAAGTTACAATAAGACATAAATTTTAGTATATGTATATATATATATATATTTTTTTTTTTTTAAGTAATAAAATTCCCAGAACAAATGAACAAACACACTAATAATTATTAGGCGCACTCTTTCTCCCCCAAATGCTTTTTTAAATTTCTCTCACTTTCTCTCTCTAGAGATACGCCATTGGTTGATCGAGTCATGAGTTCGTCGGAATCGGCAAAGCTGCTACTGGCGGCGTGCGGCGGAGACACCGTAAAGCTGTTCGACATTTCAGTGGAGCCCCAAAACCCTTGCGTACTCACCCACTGCCCCTCCCCTGGCTCGCGGATCAATTCCGTCAAGTGGAATCACAACAGTAACTATCCGCTACTCTTAATACTCTCCTTTCCAGTTAATTTATCAACATTGTTTGTGATTTACTTCGTTTGAGTAGATTTGGTGCTCGCGAGTGCCGGCGAAGATGGTAAGGTATCGTTGTGGCGGAAGAATGGGCAAAGTTTGTGGACCGTGCCTGCGAAAAGCTCTAGAGCAGAGATTGTTGAGGTACATTGTTGTATTTTTGCGGATTTTGTTGGCGCCAGTAGGATGGTTGCTGTTTGTAGAAGTTTTTGATCTTGGTGTTGTGTTAGGGGTGCGAGTTGTTTGAGATACGTGTTTTTTTGTGTTGTCGAGGTGTAATATGTGGATCGTGTTTTTCGTGTTAGTCTTTAATTTGGGTTTATTCCCTTGTTGATGCGAAGATGTGCGGTTTCTGGTCTTGTTGGCTTTTTGATGCGTTATTTATGTTGTAACTGCTATTTAGAGGAGCAGTGATCTTGTTGTGGAAGCGTTTAGGTTTTTTGATGTACAACAACGAGGTTTGAGATTCTGAATCTTTAAGGTAGAGCGTGTGAACCAAACAAGAAGCGTTGGGTTGAGCATATCAATTCTTTTTCATAACACATTCTAATTGTGGTTAGCATCTTCATTTAGTCGTTTGGCAACTATATTATTTTGCACCGCCTTTAGCCTAGCGTTTTTAGCATACTTAGATATTGCCCTCAATGGAGAGTTTTAAAATATTTGCCCAAATGCATGCACGTTACTTTAGTACGTGCAATCACATTATAGCAAATCATTTTCTGGCATTTTCTCTTGTATAAGAATCACCTTAGTGCAAATGAAGGATCTCTTCATTTTTCACCTTATATCCTCTAGGTTACTGCACACTCAGTGTGATATGCGGTTTTCGTACTATCATCTTTTGAGCGTAAAGTTGTTCAAAGTATTTTAAATAGCAAAGGTGGTCCAGTTACAGTCTTAATGAACTTCCTTTGGATGTTACAACTAAGTTACTCTTGCTTAAAACTTCTGTTATGCACTATTTCATCTAATCATCTTAGTTACTTTGAATCACTTTTCAGTTCCATCATTTTAAATGTTTTAAGTATGGAATTAGGTGCACTTATATCTCTTGTCAAGCTTGACCATAATATTATATCAATTGCTTTATTTACCAAAGCTGTACTTCATGTGCCTTGTTTTGGAGCAACTTATCTGAAATTCTCCAAACTTTGATTCTGCTACTCAAGTTTTTTATTACCTCCATTAGAAAATTTCATCTCCAAACAGCATACATCAAGTTACTTTGGGTACTTGCTCCTAAATTATTTCCGTGAATTCATCCATCGCTAAGACAAACAAGATAATGCTTAAAACTGATCCTTAGTCTAAGCTAATAATGATCGAATAAACCATCATGAATTCCAACACTTGTCACTTCATCCTCACACACGCACACTCACATATATATAGTTACTAATGTACTTAGTATGAATTCCTTTCTTCTTCTACTTCTATCATAATCCTCTTATTGGTAATTTATCATAAGCATTTTCCAAGTTGATAAAAGCCATATGTAAGTACTTGTTCCTCTCTTACAAGCCTGTGAATGAATAAAGTAATTAAAGCTTCTAATGTCGAATGCTTTGTCAGATTTCCAAACTGATTTTCTTATATAGCGATATATGTTTATTAATTTCATTGTTTTGTTACTTTAGAGGGTGTTTGGTTTTGATATTATATAATACACAGATTTTTAAAAGGAGTCTTAAAAAACATCTTATAATTGATATAAAATAGTAACAGGTGGGGGTAGAGATTATAGTACCACTTTTAATTTGAGTCCGTACCGGGTCCGTACAGGGCTTTTGGTTATTAGCTAAAAAGCCCGAAAATTTTATCACACAAACCAAACGCGATATTAAGTGATATTAGATTGCTAATATCACTTAATACATTAAACCAAACACCCTCTTATACTAAAAAATTAGATTCGAATGAGGAGATTTTGAACTGGGACGTGATTGTACTTTGTTTTTGCACTGTAGAGTTATATGTTAGCTATGCTCTAAGTTGGATCTTGATATTGTATGAGATATGTGCTTTTGATTGGTGTTATGTGATATTGAGATACATTATCGCTCTATAATTGTTTCTTTTTGCTAAATGGAAGTAAGGTCAAAATACAGTTTTGTACTCAAATTTGTTGCTGATGTTGGATGCAACTTATGTGTTGCGTATGTAGTAGCTCAACTAGAAGATGTTGCTCTTGATCGTGTATGAGATGCAGAAGCTCTCTTATTTGGGTTATTTTATGTCTGAAATGAAAAAAAAAGGAATCCAGTTGAAAAACTATTTGTAGCGGAAAAATATGTGATTGAGACAACATAGGATTATTAAGTTTTAGTAAGATGATTTCGTTAGATAGCTTGGAAGCTTCCAAATAATGTGCGAACTCACTTCGCACCAAAATAAAGACTTCCGAACGACCGGATAAGATGGTATTCTTCGTTGATTTGTTAAAAATGCTATTCTTTATGCTAAAGTGAAACAAAACAATGGTGAATAATCGCACCTGTAATTGAAGTCTTTTAAACTTGTGTCTTTTGAGCTGAAACATCCACCTGATTCCTCCTTTTTTGCCTCTTCATGTGTTGGACATATAAGCCTTCAGAGTGTGTATCAACGATCAGCTTTAGCAACAAAGGATCTCGATATCTATGCTCTGGTGGAACTGGTCAAGTTGTACGGATATGGGATTTGCAGAACAAGCGTTGTGTCAAATGGTTGAAAGGTCATACTGATACCATAACTGGAGTGATGTACAACTGCAAAGATGAGCATATAGCTTCTGTCAGTCGTAAAGGCGACCTTATACTTCACAACCTTGCTTCTGGAACGAGAGCTACTGAACTCAGGGACCCCAATGGACAGGTTGTTTTAGCTTTCCAAGCAGTTGTATTACTACAAAGTCACTTTGAATTGTGGTTATTTTGATGTACATGATTCTCAGTTTTGTTTCTTGAAAATTGAGCGGCCAGGTTTTGGGTGCACTTGATTATTCTCGGATGAGCAGGCATCTTCTGGCTACAGCTGGTGATGATGGGTCTGTCCACCTTTGGGATACTACAGGTCGCAGCCCAAAGGTTTGCACCATGGCTTGTGTTGTTTCTTTATGAGGATATATACATGTAGTTTGTTCTGAAGAATATGCTACTATTTTTGGTTTTCGTCAAAATAGTCCGAGAAACTTGGGAATCATTATGTTGATTGTATATTTCTCTGAAATAAACAAATTTTACGATAATGTCTGATGACATGACATCTTTTATGTAATTTTTGGCATTTTTGATAGTCTTTTGTTCATTTCACAAGATGAGATCCAATTCTTTTTGGGATATCTTTTGTCCACTAATGTTGACAATTAACCATCAATTGTTCCCACCGTCATATACAGATTAATCAGTTTAAACGAAAATGTCATTTCAATGAAGAATGAGGGAAGTATAATATTCTATATTTGTTCATGTCATGTCTTTTCATGCTGACCGTCCATCTGTCCGTCATATATAAAGGAACGACTTCATGTCATATCTTTCGGAAATAAATACAACATTTTATACAATGAAAGCACACCGTCAATCGATATGGTGACTAATTGTTGTGTATTATCATTATTGCATGGCAGCTTGCCCATGCACTTCTCAAGGTAGCTTTTTTTGTTAACTTAGCCATTATGCTCATGATGCCTATTTAGCTTCTTTCTGTTGAGTAAATAACCTTATTGATTTGTACCTGTTTTCTAATTTGGGGTCGTGGGATACCTCTTGTTTGGTTATAAATCTTCATCTTTGTATTGTGGAATCATGCAACCCGTGTATGTAGTTATATAGGAGGGCTACGTCAACGCAATTAACAATTAATATCTCAATTGACCAACATGTAGTTATCCTCCTCTTTGTTCGCTTGGAGTTCTATCAGTATGAATTTTAGGAAGACCTTATACAGGCAATCCTTTATGTCACTTATTTTACACTTTCCCCTCATCAGGACTTCTTTTGCTAACTATCTTTCTTGATTTATGTACCTATATTTGATCTTTATTTGTGAATTTAGATTTGCTCACTTTATTGGAGTTACCGTTAACATCATCCACCTCCATATTTACTTCTGAATGTACTTCTTTGTTGATCTCAGGTTTCTTGGCTAAAACAGCATTCTGCACCCACCTCGGGCGTTTGTTTTTCACCATCCAACGACAAGGTCATTCTTTTATCATATTGGATTTGACTTAACCTCTGTCAGGGCCTATAATTCCATGGAAATAAACCCATTTGCTGTAAGCTGCATCGCGAGTATTAGATTCTCATATCAACATTTCCCCTCTGGATTTGACAGATTATCGCAAGTGTTGGTCTGGACATGAAGTTGTATACTTTTGATTCGGGATCCAAGAAACCCTCCTCTTGCATTCCTTACGAGGCACCATTTACTTCACTGGCATTTACTGATGATGGATTAACCTTAGCAGCCGGTACAAGCACTGGCCAAGTTGTATTCTATGATGTTCGTGGAAAGCCACAGCCCATCACTGTTCTTCGTGCTTATGGAAATTCGGAGGTAATTAGTTGAACCTTTCCTTGTTTGAAGATACTAGCCTCTTGGTTGATGCCTTATGGCGCAGTAAGAATTTATGATCATAGTGCCAGCACATATGTTCAATTGGGTGATTCACCTTGCAAAATACAGTTTCTTGTGTCCAATTGGCCATGTTAATTAATAGCTACAGATCAGTTGCTCAATGCTATTGTGTTATCTGTCTGTTATAAGTGGTAGATGACCCAATATGTTCATTCTAGTTGCTCATACATTTGCTCCTAAATATTATTTGCCTCAAAAGATTTTAAAGCGACATGTATTGATCTTCAACAGGCTGTCACGAATCTATGCTGGCAGAGGTCAAAACCTGTAGTGGTCAGCGAAAGCAACTGCACGGATGAAAATGTTCTTTTAGCTGGTGATGTTGGGGATTCTATTCTTATGCCTGACCCCCTTCCTTCTAGGGCTTCATCAAGCCTTTCAATAACCTCTGTGGTGTCTGGACCTCGAAATACTGGCCATTCAGGTTCCTCTGGAGATTCATTTTCCTTTTCGGCAGGTAATTCCGGATCTTCATCTAGTGCAAACACTTTATCTACTTCCGAAGAAACGCCTATACGGAGCGGCTTATTAACTGGTGGAGCTCTGACAAGATTACATGCACCACGAAGTTATAACTTCAAGGATGACATGGAGGTGTTTTCTCCCCTCGTGGAAGTTCAACCAATTACACCTTCTCTTGATAAATTGTGGAGTGATCATGATGGTGCAAAGAAGGATCAAGAAAGAAAGCCATCTTTTCTGTTTCCTTCTAGGAAGTTTGGTCTCTCAGAAGATGGGACCAGTGATAACCATCCAGTTTTTGACTGGAAATATAACCCATCATCCAAACAGGTGTGTATTATACATTCTCCATCTTTTCTTTTCATACTTTCACAAATCAGTGAAGTAATGATGATTCTTAATTAATATTAGGGTAAATCCCGTTAAGCCCCCTCAACTATAGTGGGTTTCGCAAAGTGCTCTCAAACTTATGAAAAAGTGAAAACTTCCCTCCTACTAATTAAATTTGTGCAAACCGACCTAGCCCAGTTCTCGTGAACGAAGATGTAGAAACATTTGCGACTTGAATGGCTAGTCAGCAGTTGAGGGAGGAATTCACACAAATTTAAATAGGTTAATGGGCAGTATTCATCTTTCCATAGGTTTGGGGGTCTGCAAAATCCCCTATAGTTCAGGAAGTTTCCGGGATTTACCCTTAATATTATAAGACTAGAAATTTTGTGTATTATCAGTAATCAACTATGATAAGGGTCTGAATTTTCAATCCTTTTGTCTTTATACTTGTACGACTTAGATGCTAGTATTTCTTGAAAAAGTGATTTCTAGCCTGTTCTGTCTTTTTCTTTTATGGGTGCTGGATAACGTGTAAGGTAGCTTATTGGTCTTGATTCACCGAACTTTATTCCTAACAACCTGGTTAAGTAGGAGGTTACAGGGAAGGTGGCAATTTGATTCTCAGGGGAATCACAAGTTCACTCGTAAGTTTTTGCACCATTGCTGCTTTCCTCTGTCTGGTGAAGCTCTCAGTTCATGAAAACTGGCATTGTGCAGCTTTTGTCACCCTCATTTGTTCAGGCAAATTGCACCGTTATGGAATCACCCCAATGACCCCATTTTAAATCCGAAATATATGATTTAAGAGAAATACGATGATTTAGCATTTAGGGTGACCCATTCATGATAAAGATAGAAATAAGTTTGCCCTTTGCTTTGTCCACATTGCTCTCTTATCGTAGAATAAGCAAATAAGAAACTGTAGTTGCAATGCTTAGGAAGAAGCCATCTCCTTCCTGGTAGCAATTCAATCCTTGAGAACTTTTAACAAGCTTTGCTGGAAAATGATAATCATATATCAACTGTAAGGTGTGACTACTTCTTTTGGAATCTTACGAGGAATGGCAAACCAGTGAGTGCTGGTGTTAGAATCCCTTTGCCGGCTGTTACTTGTGCAAGGTAGATGTATCATGTTTAGTTCATATGAGTAATTACTTCACAAAAGATAGAATTGGACTTTGTTTAGAGTTAATAGTATTTATGGATACTCCAAATCCACTAAACAGGGTTTGTGGCATAAGATTATTCAGTAAGATAGAGTTTATACTTGTTGATCCTACCTCAATCTTTTTGGATAATATCTCCCCTGTTAAGCATGTGCAAGCAATTTGTAATATCTTATTTAAGGCATCTATAAGTAAATTAGACAACACGGTTACTTCAGAAGGCAGCATCTTGGAGAAACAAATGAAAGCTTCGCATTGTGGTGCTACTTTTGAATTTGTGCCGTTAATTGATTGAAATTAAAGTTGTTTGTAAACTACTCAGAATAGATCTTAAGTCTTATCCATAGATCTGATCACATGCGTGAAAGACATGTACCTTTTCTCTTTAAAAAAACTCGTCCAATGAAAAAACTAGGTTTGAAGCAGTACATTATTGATGACACGGGGTAACATTGACACTGAAAATACATTACCCTTATTTGCCTATTCGCGGAGTTTTTGAGTTTTTGGGTTTGTAGCCATGCAAATATTTCAGGCTACCTTTTCTAACCTGATTTAGGTCATTAGTTGAAGAGTGACTAACTGAAATTTCATTTGATAGTAAATCTTTGATACATTTGATGCTTGTACGCTAATATTTCACTATTTATCATTACGTTAAAACTTAGAAAGCTTTAGTTAGATCCTTTCTTATCCACATTTGTCTCTGCATAATATGACCAACTATTTTATGGTGCCGCTACTTTGATATTTGGAACATATTGGCATCTTAGAGGACGTATTTTTTACGTTATTGGAGCTTTTGCAGGATGAAGCGCGTCCTACCTTCTCACAGTTGACACCGACCCCTGCATCAACAGTTACGGATGACTCTTCTTCTATTACTCCACCAGAAGCTTGGGGTGGGGAGAGATTATCAGAAAAACTCATTCACCAGCGTCAGTCCATCAACATGCCTTCTCGTTTTGCAATGTTGACATCAACTGGTGCATCGACCTCCTCATCTGGATTACAAGATAGTATTCCAACGAATTGGAGTACGAGCAGTTTAACTGCAGGCCTCAGCTTGAACAGTTTACTTACTCGAGAAACCCCCAAACCAGGAACTTCTGTGGTATCTTCTGAAGCCGTTTCCTCTCCTTTAGGTCCAAAGGGCAATACAGGGCAAAGTAGTTTTGACACTCTTGGTCCTGCTTTGTCTTTTCCTAGAAGATATTTGAGTTATGCCGAGAGAATTAACGCGACATCATCCTTGGGTGATGCTGCAGTTGGCTCACCAAAATCTAAGAAGACAGGAGCAGAAACAAGGGAAGAACTTCTCAATAGTGTACTGTCAAGGTCTGAGATGCCACATGGCACAGGAACTGGTGTCCTTACAACTACAAATGTAAGAAACTGTTCAATGTTGCAGTCTCTGTTTTGTTGGAATTTATATTTCTGATGATTCATAATCTATATAAGTAAATGGTGCAGGAATGCCTTTGTGGACCAAAATTTTAACTCCGCCATCAGTTATTTTATATGAAATCGTTGTTTTGTCTTGGTCATTATTTAGTTCTTATAATTTGTGACAGGGTGGAGTGGCACATTTGGAGAAAACTTCGCTGCAGCCTGACTCACAGCAGGGAACTTCTTTCACTCTTCAGCTTTTTCAACGTACTCTTGAAGAAACTCTTGGTTCATTTCAGAAATCCATTCATGAAGACATGCGCAATCTTCACATAGAAATACTAAGACAGTTTCATATGCAGGAGGTATACATTTGGTGTGATACTGGGCGTGTACCTTATACATACTATACCAGTTCTAATGTTTGAGATTAATTGCAGATGGAGACATCCAGGTCAATGAAATTGATCGTTGAAAATCAAGGGGAAATTATGAAAGAACTTCAATCACTGAGGAAGGAGACACAGCAGCTCCGGCAGCTTCTGTAAACACATATCTTGAAAACTATTCTTCCGTCTATTAACTGCTGGTTCATATGGTGGATTAGCAAATTACTGAACGTGAGTTTTTTGTGTGAGGTTTATTGGCAATGGTGATATGCGACATTGGTGTGTGTTTATCAATTTGTGTATGGTGTGAGCTGAAGAAAGGGGGGTAATTTACCAAGAGAAAGGGGTTATAGAGTGTTGATTCTGTAGCTCTGGTTTTAAGTTGTACAGGGTTGTTTTACTAGGTACTTGTGATTTTTCTGGCAGTATATGTTGATTATATGTGATCATTTTGGTCAGTGTAGTAGTAGTCTTGTAACCCGAGTGTTTTGGTTTCTTCTATATAACCATTTACAAGATTTTTCACCTCTATGTTTTAACGCACTGGCTACAAAATGTAGAACATAACAATTCATATCTGCAGTTCTTGAATCTGCGAGTAAATCCTTTATATTGTAAAACTTCACCTCCTTAATTTGGTCAAGAAATTACTGAGTTAGAGAGATGCTGAAACTTGATAATGAAGTAAGGAACACTACGGAGTACTTTATAGTATGTTAAAGAATCAAGGTGGTCAGAATAAAATATGGAATTTATTGTTTATGGAACTATAGGAAGGTAAGAGATCAACTAGATAAATATACATGTACATTCCAATTTTGATACCAGCCGATGTTTTGTCTATACACGTCTTATGATAATAATTCTACTACATTATTCAAATATTTATTACAGGATACAAATGATAACAAATTATGATCTTACAGTTACGAAGTTATTTAAAATTAGGTAATAACTACATAAGATATAAAGATCAAAAAGCTATTCTGTACTACCATGATGCGATGTGTCACTGAAGTAAATATCTTAAAGCTTACAGGAGCAGCAGATCATAGAGTTATAGAGGGTGTCTTAGGAGCATCCCTCCCATACATTAAGAAACTGTAAATTACGTAGGACACATAACTAGTTCTGTTGTCTTAGCAATTTTCTATATCTTTATGAACCAGAAAAGCTAAAATAAAACTTCAATCACATAGCACAATAACAAACATAGCGGATTTCATTAAGTAAAAGTAGATGGCCACGAACAGTTATTGCGGTATGGCTATACTATGTAACTGAAAAATATAAAAATGTTTTGTATACAATAACACAAGCAACAAGATTGTCTGGGTGGTGTAGTCGGTTATCACGCTAGTCTCACACACTAGAGGTCCCCGGTTCGAACCCGGGCTCAGACACATATTTTTATTTTTTGGTCAGTTGTTTT
The DNA here is from genome assembly GCA_948329865.1 of Linaria vulgaris. Classification (NCBI taxonomy): domain Eukaryota; kingdom Viridiplantae; phylum Streptophyta; class Magnoliopsida; order Lamiales; family Plantaginaceae; genus Linaria; species Linaria vulgaris. The sequence continues at coordinate 86,614,711 of OX415253.1, forward strand.
CTTCATGATAATGGAATATTGGTCTTGGTTTGTTAAAACTTGAGCACAACTTGATGAATAGCTGAGTGCTTCAATTTCTTATAAACGAATAATTAATTCTATATATCTTCTCGAAATTTAAAGCAGGATTAATTCATAAAAGAAATTGAAACGTTTTCTTCATGATAATGGAATATTGGTCTTGGTTTGTTAAAACTTGAGCACAACTTGATGAATAGCTGAGTGCTTCAATTTCTTATAAACGAATAATTAATTCTATATATCTTCTCGAAATTTAAAGCAGGATTAATTCATAAAAGAATTTGAAACGTATTATTTATTCATATATGAGTTTGTTATAGACGAACATGAGAACATGTATACGTAGTGCACCCGTACGACATGTTACGTATTTGAGCCGACAAATACGCACTCCCAGGATTTGCTCATCGTGGATATACGAAGCAAAAACGAATAAAATATGACGATAGTAACAACACAAGGATTTTACGTGGAAACTCCTGAACCGGAGAAAAAACCACGGGGTTCGAACGAAAATACAATATGTACCAAAATTGCTACAACTACACAATTTTTCGCTCAATCCAACCGATCCCCACAGAACCTTTTTACCCGTAACACTCTCTAAATACACCTCACACTAATATAGAAATATTACAAGAGGAAAGAGAAAATATTACACTGCAAAAAATATTGCTCTGAATTGGATGGGATGAACAAAATAGCAGGAATTTATAGAAGGCCAAGGAGGCCCAAACCGTGTACACAAGCACACGGTTTCATGCAAGGGCTGTTGACCAATTCAATTGGCTGTTGAATTGGCCAACAACCAACCACTATCAATTGGCTGTTGAACCGACCAACAACCAAACCACTATCCCCCAATTTTAAAATTGGGGGTAGTCTGCCGACAATCTCCACCTTGAAGATGTGATTACTAGTGATTAATCACGTCTTCAAAAACCATCTTCATTCCGCCTTTGGGCAATCGCACACCCACTCCGCCTCCGAAGATCTTCATAGCTCCCGCTATCACTGCAACCGCAGTCGTACTTTTAGAAGTACCATGCTCCACCATAAAGCATAACCACTCAGAATAAATCAATTCCAAGAATTTTCCTTTTCGGACCATGTCGAACATTAACCTGCTGATAGAATGGTGCAACTTCCCCTTTTGGCTCCTCCGGAAGTCATCAACCCGCCGACATGAATATACCACACACCTTGCATTAACGCCAAAAGCAATGCTCGTGTGCAAACTGGACCCATTAACATTAACGTCCTGTCTCATGGCAACTTTTCGGGTCCCCTGCCGTCAGGACGAGCATGTCCCTTACAGTATGATAGGAGAGTCATTGCCATAAACAATGTTAGTTTCGCTTCCAGTGTTTTTGTTTCCTGCCTCGGAGCCATTTGCCAAACAGGCTCCCCTTGTCGGATAATTTCTTTTAAAGTGGCAAGCTTGTCCGCACCGCCAACACACTTTCCTTCCAGAGTTCGTCTTCTTGCCACAGTAAGTCACCATTATAGTATTTTCATGCGAATCATTACCCCCACTAAGCCTCCTCTCTTCAGACAGAAGCTTGCTCGTAACTTCAGAGAGATTGATTTTCTCTTTCCCATGAATCAATATCGGTTTCGTGTGCTTATACGACCGTGGAAGAGACCAAATGAGTCTCAAGGCCTGATCCTCCTCATCAATTGCAACTCCTATTGATTCAAGCTCAGCAACGATCCCGTTCAGAACACTCAGATGATCTGAGATACTCGCACCTTCCGCCATTCGCAGTGTATGAAACTGCTCTTTTAGGTACACGCGATTCGACACGCTCTTCGCCTGGTACAACTCCTCTAATTTTTCCCAGAGTCCCTTAGCCGAATAAATTCCATGCACGTTCGCAAGAACGTTTTTGGCTAGACACATATGAATTGCGCTCGTATCTCGCAAATATAGATCCTCCCAGTCATCATCGTCCACCACAACTTTTATACCAGCTGCTTCGGAACTCGAGCTAGTAGGGCCGCTACCTTTAGCAACCCTCCCCTTTAAAGCTTTGTGTAACCCTGACTGAATCAACACATCCCTGACTTGAACTTGCCACAAGCCAAAGTTGATTTTTCCGTCAAATTTTTCTACGTCAAATCTCACCGCACTCGTACCCTTGCTTCCTGACATTGCACCAGTGAGCCTTGATGAATTTCAAGTAGATCCGAATAGCACAAAGTAAACCCCTGGAAAGAGATAGCTCGTTTTTCCAGATATGATTTCAAGGTTCCCAGGTAATTGGTGGGGTCACAACGATCCCGATTAATAACCAATTACCTTTGACAGAACCGCCTTTATCAATGCGTATTCATACTACTATCACACGAGAACTCCACCCAACAAAAAAACTCCACCTCCAGCAGTACCCGGGCTTTGATAACACTTGTTAGGTATTTGAGCCGACAAATACGCACCCCCAGGATTTGCCCATTGTGGATATACGAAGCAAATACGAATAAAATATGACGATAGTAACAACACAAGGATTTTACGTGGAAACTCCTAAACCGGAGAAAAAACCACGTGGCCCGAACGAAAATACACTATGTAGAAAATTGTTACAACTATACAATTTTTCGCTCAATCCAACCGATCCCCACATAGCCTTTTTACCCGTAACACTCCCCGAATACACCTCACACTAATATAGAAATATTACAAGAGGAAAGATAAAATATTACACTGCAAAAAATATTGCTCTGAATTGGATGGGATGAACTAAATAGCAGACAATTATAGAAGGCTAAGGAGACCCAAACCGTGTACATAAGCATACGATTTCATACAAGGGCTGTTGAGCAATTCAATTGGCTGTTGAATTGGCCAACAACCAAACTACTATCCCCTAATTTTAGAATTGGGGGGTAGTCTACCGACATGACATACCAGGGGCGGATCTGTTAAGGGGCTAGGGAGGGCTGTAGCGCCCCCCGCCATTTTTTTGATTTTTTTTGTATATAGACACTATCACTTAATTAGGAAAACTTAGTTTTAAAATTTGAAGTGTCAAATCCTATGTTCTTATTAATAGGAACAAAGTCTTATAAACTTGGTTACTTCGATTCTATTCTAGTCCTATTTTATATTTCTTAATTCTATTTTTTTTTCAATGATCATTCTCATTATCAGTTCAATACCATACTCAGTAAACAATCGTGAAACACGAACTTCATAAACACTTTGAGTTCTTAAACTAAGAACAAGTAATACAGAGAATAAAACCCTTAGAAAAAAGGATCTCCAACATAGTTAAATTCACGCCACACACTTCTCTTCAACTTTCAACTCTGGGCCAACATTCAGCTTGTTAATGGGATGCTTGAAGCAAGATGGACCTCTGGATGACGTGAAGAAGCATAATCCTGTATAAAACAGATTAAGTTACAGAGAAACGAGTTATTAACTTAGTTAATCCTATTCTAATCCTATTAAGTTTACATAACAGAAACTATTTGATATGATGTTTACATGACATAAACAATTAGATGTATATTGTGATGCTAAATTAGTGCAACCATCATTTTCAGAAGTCTATTTAGCAGAATTGGAAAACTAGCAAACCAAAAATCAAATACACAATTAAGTATACAACCAACACACACCAATTAAGGCAAAATATGTTAATTAATCACCGAATTACAGATGTGAATTGTATAATAATATTCGCATGCTAAGGGTTCACAATCATTATACATACTAATTGAAATCATTTTTGCAAGAAAAGAAGGAAAACGGCTGAAATCTTGTGAAATTCGAAAATAGTGGTTAAAAGTTAAAACAAAACTGACCCTTCACTACAAGAATTTTGGGCCATCTGCAACCGCCCGGGCGGTTGCAGAAGGCCCATGGGCGGTCGCCCGAAGGGTATCCGCGACCGTCGGGACGGTTGCCGCGTCGGTCGCGGATATCCCTCGTCGTGGGCGGCTTGCGACCGCCGAGCGGTCGCCCTTACACCAAGGCGACCGCTAGGCGGTCGCCATACGAAGTGGCGACCGCCTAGCGGTCGCCATATAATGGGGCGACCGCTAGGCGGTCGCCATATAAGGGGGCGACCGCTAGGCGGTCGCCATATAGGGGCGACCGCTTAGCGGTTGCGAAGGCCTTAAGGACATGGCAACCGCTAAGCGGTTGCGAAGTCCTTAAGGACATGGCAACCGCCCAGCGGTTGCTAGATTTAGAACTTTCGAAAACTCGCAACCGCCCGACGGTTGCAGATAATATTCATCAAAACAAAAAAAAAACAATAATATTCTGGAAATTTTCAAGAAAATTATTGTTTTTTTGTTGAAATTAAAATGGTGAAACAAAACGAAAAGAAGGGAAACAAAACGAAAAGAAGAGAAACAAAATGAGAAAAAGAGAAACAAAAAAAAAAGAAGAGAAACACAAAATAAAAGATGAGAAACAAAAAAGAAAAGAAGAGAAACAAAAAGTAAAGAAGAGAAACAAAACGAAAAGAAGAGAAACAAAAAAGAAAAGATGTGAAACAAAAAGAAAACATTAGAAAAAAGTGTTATGTTTTGGAGATAAAAAAAAGTGTTTGGATTTTTGTTTGAGATATAAAAGAAAAGAAAGTGGTTGGGTGTTTTGTTGAAGATATAAAGAAGTTTTTGAGTTTTTGTGGATTGAAAAAGATGAGTGTTTGGTATTTTGTTATGAAGATAAAAGAAAGTGTTTGGTATTTGTTGGAGATATAAAAGAAAAGAGTGTGGTTGGGTGTTTTGTGTAAGATATAAAAGAAAAAAAAGTGTTTGATTATTTGTTTTGTAGGTTAAAAGAAGTTTTTGGGTTTTTTTTTTGTGGATTGGAATAGAAGAGTGTTTGTGTTTTGATTGGAAGATAAAAAAAGTCTTGGGTTTTTTTGAGAGTTTAAGAGTTGTGAATGAAAAATTAGGGGAAGAATAGTGGGTATATATAAGATTTGTGTGAAAATTTTGAATTTTCGTGAAAATTTGAATTCCCCCCCAATTTCAGCAGAATTTGCAACCGCTCGGCGGTTGCAATGTAATGAAAATTTTGAATTTTCGTGAAAATTTGAATTTTCCCCCCAATCCCGCCCAATTTCAGCAAAATTTGCAACCGCCGAGCGGTTGCGAGAAGCCTTTGCAACCGCCCAGCGGTTGCGAGAGCTGAAGACCTTGCAACCGCCTGGCGGTTGCTATGTGGACCTAGCAACCGCCAGGCGGTTGCTATGTAGACCTAGCAACCGCCAGGCGGTTGCTATGTGACCTAGCAACCGCCTGGCGGTTGCAAACACATCCATATTCGAAATTAATGATTTTTGAGAAGTATCTTTATGTGTTTGTGTTTATTGAACTCAAATATCATTATTACATGTGAATAGTTGTTGTAAATAACTACAAAACTAGTAATTAAGTTAGTAAAATAGTAGATTATGTGATTAGGCGAGTTATCAACGATACACCGATATATTATGTTCAACAACTAATCATCACACTTAGTTCTTAATGTTGTACCTAAGCTTAATTTTCCAATGAAACCTTATAATTTGGTTAGTTTTAACTATTATTAGAGTAATTATCAATTGATCAAACAACGTACCACAACGTATCATCCGTAATAGTAAAAAATCAAGTATGAATGTTATCTGCAACCGCCAGGCGGTTGCAGATATCTAGTATTGGCAACCGCTAGGCGGTTGCTATGTGGACCTAGCAACCGCCTAGCGGTTGCTATGTGGACCTAGCAACCGCCATGCGGTTGCTACGTGGAACTAGCAACCACCTGGCGGTTGCAAACACATCCATATTCGAAAATAATGATTTTTGAGAAGTATCTTGATGTGTTTGTGTTTATTGAACTCAAATATCATTATTACATGTGAATAGTTGTTGTAAATAACTACAAAATTAGTAATTAAGTTAGTAAAATAGTAGATTATGTGATTAGGCGAGTTATCAACGATACACCTATATATTATGTTCAACAACTAATCATCACACTTAGTTCTTAATGTTGTACCTAAGCTTAATTTTCCAATGAAACCTTATAATTTGGCTTGTTTTAACTATCATTAGGGTAATTATCAATTGATCAAACAACGTACCACAACGTATCATCCGTAATAGTAAAAAATCAAGTATGAATGTTATCTGCAACCGTCTGGCGGTTGCCGATATCTAGTATTGGCAACCGCCAGGCGGTTGCTATGTGGACCTAGCAACCGCCAGGCGGTTGCCATGTGGCCTAGCAACCGCCTGGCGGTTGCCAGAACTTATTATTGCAACCGCACGGGCGGTCGCCATATAAGGGGGCGACCGCTAGGCGGTTGCGAGGTCTTATAAAAGCCTCGCGACCGCCCATGCGGTCGCTACGTCTCGGTGGCGACCGCCTGGCGGTCGCTCTGCGGTCGCAATTAATAGCGACAGCCCGGGCGGTTGGGGGGGGGGGGGGGGCGGTTGCAGATGCCCCCCAAATCTTGTAGTGCTTTGTATGTGAAGGCATGTATATATATATATATATATATATATTTATATTTTGGATAGCAATTGTGAGACTAGATAGCAATTTCTTGGTATCCGCATTTAGATAGCAAAGCCGTGCTATCTACTTTAGATGCCTTGCTTGAAATGTTGGATAGCGAAATAAGGCTTTCAATTTGTATATTTGCTCCATCTAAAATCCAGATAGCGCCTATTCAGTTTTTAATTTCTTAAAATTGGATTTCACCAACCTCTACCATCTAAACCTTGCTATCTATACGAGGGTATTGTTTTAATGTTGGTGTTTTTCAAAAAAATTCAAGAATTTTGAAATGGATGCATGTTATTTTGATTAAAATTCTCCTCTTTATCATCATATATACGATCCGGGTTGTTATCATCTTAATTCAATGCATGAAAATTGGAGATTTAGTTGGTGTTCTTGGTGTTTTTCGTGTTCTTCCACCATCATCCATATCCATATCTTTATCATTGTGTCAATATTGTACAAATCAATATATAAGGGTACTTAAAAATTATTTTGGGCAGGTTTGCTAATTAAAATAATATGGGGGTGTTTTTCTAATATCCACCAAAGAAGACTATTTTTGACATGGCGGCGATGTTGGAGCCAAGTATGCAAAAAAGCTCGAATAAGGGCATTTTTTGAGAAAAATGGAAAAATTACGGGGTACTAATTCTGCCCCGATAACACTTTATATTAGCCATTTTTGTCAAAAGCCAAACGATAAAGGGCATTTATAATAATTCGTCCATTTATATATAATAATATAGTACATAAATTAAAATGAGCATATATATATATATGTATTTATCTTTGAGTGTTTGAGCTTTTGGCCAAGTATTTGTAGCAAATGAAACATGAAATATAAATATAAGAACTTTCATATATAAATGCACACATACAAACGACATATATGATTGCATGGACGACAAATACAGGAGGACGCCCATGCATGGCAACGGAAAATTGCGGCACACGCACATGCAATTTCCTTATTATTTAGGAAGATAGACGTAGTAATATCCATGTATAAGATGGATATTTAATTATATGATAGCTTCATGATTTAGAAGTTCTGGCAGAGGAAGAAAGCATTGACATTGTTGTCGGAGCAGTAGAGGCAAGGGTGCTGGTCTTCAAACTTCTCTATCTCGAGAAAGTTTCTAGCTCCGAGCACGAGGTCTCGATTGGTGATGGGGCCAGGGTGTTTCTTAAGAACAGTAAGCAGCGCCCAGCTGAAAACTCCATGAATTATACCATCAAACATTTTCTCAGAGGAGTACTCATCAGGCTGACACCCACTCAGCAGAATCCCAAGGTCAGGCTTCATGGGCCGGTCGAGAGAGAGAGACGATGAGGCATAAGTACTGCTTAACACGAGGCATGTCTCTGAGCCAAACAGTTTTTCAAAGTGGGCATGGAGGTTGGTTCCATAATTAACATCGACCGTGGGAGTGTGCAGTGAGAGTTGCTGTAAGATGACTTCGAACTTGACGGTCCTAGGGCGGCGGTGATCACCATCAGCAGAAACGGTTCGATTCGTTGGGGGATGGTCCGGCCCAATTTGCTCTTTTGCCTTGTCGATTAAACCCCCACTGTGGCACGAGTCCGAGACAAAGACAAATGTCACACCTTCTGGGGCTCCATGAAGGACCTTACGAAAGTCTACAGCTGTATGTACGATCAAATTAAACAAGTGATCATTAATCAGGCATGCAAATGTAGTTCAAAATACACACAAAGATATAAATCTTCAATCATATATATATATATATGTATATAGTAGTATTTTAGTTACATGTGATGAGATTGAAATCGCAGGGCACAATGGCCTGTTCATCTTTGCCAGATGAAGAAGAAGTTGCCGGGATAACTGTTCCGTTTCCGGCATAGAAGAGAAAGACCACATCTCCTGATTTTGCACTAGAGAAGAACTGGTTGAGAACCGCCTTTATATTCGAAGCAGTGGGCATGTTCTCACTCCCTGGCTTGTCATTCAGCATCTCAATGTTGCTCTCTTCGAACCCGAACCTCTTAATCAGCACTTCTTGCATACTGTTTGCGTCGTGGATGCATCCTTTCAACTCCATTGAAGTGTCGGGGTAGGTGCATGCCACAAGAAGAGCATACTTATGAGCCATCTATATATGTTTGTTTAGTATATATGTATATGCTTCTACTTTGATGTTAAATTATATTGCTGTGTGGTTTCAGGATTTGCATCTACCGCTGTATTTATAGTACTAGCTAGCTACTGTTGGAATTCATGATAAGCAAAAAAAAAAGCTAAATATTTTAATTTTTTTTGGTTGCTCATACTACAGTCTACTTCTACTTTGAAATTGTGGACCATGCAAATATATATATATATATATATATATAAGTGACCTGTATATTTGTACGTATATATATACTTATATTATCTGCAACTTAATTAATATGACTTTTCATTAATTGTATAGACTTATTGTTAATTAATCAATCAGAAACTTCTTAATTTAACATTTGGACTACAAAGATGTGAACCCCATGCACACAATTTTCTTTCAAAACACAGGATGCTGAAGAAATCTGTGTATATGTTCCAAATTAATTTATACAATGATTGTCATTAAATTCACTAACAACGACCTGGCCATGTACCACCTGAAAATTGCCATGCATCACTTATATTGAAGTCTTCTTATATTATTCATATATGTAGCAAGGTTACACTCCAGCTCCACTTGATGAACTGATGATGAGCTTGCGTTAGTTTGAATCTTTAATTACATGTGATGCATGTATAGGATCATCAATAGCCGCCATACATGCATTGCAGTTCATTTTATTGATATTCCAAATAAAAAAAAAATCTAAAGCTGTATATGTAATTAAAGATGTAAATCAAAAAATAAATTCCATGTTATTATTCTTACTTTTTTATTTTAGTTTTTTGAGTATACATCTTATATATGGAAGTCTTCTTATATTATTCATATATATGGAAGTCTTCTTATATATATGGAAGTCTTCTTTAAGGAAGTCTTCTTATATTATTGGACGAATTATCAAAAATGCCCGTTAACTTTTGCCTTTAATCCTAAATGCCCGTTATTTCCAAACCTGCTGAAAATGCCCGTTATTTCCAAACCTGCTGAAAATGCCCGTTAAGTTTTAAATTTGCTAACAAAAATGCCCGATTATAAAAATTCGGACTTTTTATCCGACGTGGCATTCGAATCAAAGAGACGCACTGCTGAATCAAAAAGTCGCGTTTTAAAATTCGGGCATTTTTGGTAGAATTTTAAAAGATACAGGGCATTTTTAGCATTATTTTTCAGACAAAATAAGTTTTTTTGTGCTTATATTTCATTTCGGGCATTTTTAATAGAAATTTTAAAAGATACAGGGCATTTTTAGCATGTTGGGAAACAACGGGCATTTAAGATTAAAGGTAAAAGTTAGCGGGCATTTTTGATAATTCGTCCTATATTATTCATATAGTTTTTGATTATACATCATATATATCGAAGTCTTCTTATATTATATAATATATATGTAAGCCTTCTTATATATATATGGAAGTCTTCTTTAAGGAAGTCTTTTTTGCATCGGATTTTTTCAATGCAAGGGCTTTTGCATGAGAAATTTTTCATGCAATGTTTCATCTGAAAATTTTGATGCAGAGGCCAATTACAACATGTTCTTTTGATGCAATTCTCTTGCATGGACACCAGATGCATGTAATCTTTGTATCGAATTTTTTTCATGCAATTGATCAATTGCATGGAAAATGTAGCCAATTACATGGATTTTTTTCCATGCAATTGATGCGTTTTGTAGTAGTGCACCGATCAAATTTAGGCTTTACCTGGATAGGATGATCTAGATAAGCGCTAGCTGAGAATTTACTTGGCACATTACAAATCAATATTTTAAAACCCTAGAGCTAATTAACTAGCATTTGTCAATTGTAGTACCAAAAGTCATAGTCATCATGTTCGACTATATTAAGGTCTGGCCCGCTATCTTTGAAATAATTGTCTAACACACACACACACACACACACACACACATATATATATATATATATATATATATATATATATATATATATATATATATATGACCTATACGTACGAATATAGTACTTACATGCAACTTAATTAATATGACTTTTTATTAATTGTACAAAATTATTGTTAATTAATCAATCAGAAACTTCTTAATTTGACATTTGGACTACAAAGATGTGAACCCCATGCACACAATTTTCTTTCAAATACAGGATGCTGAAGATATCTGTATGTTTTCGCCTTAATTAATTAATGATTGTTATTAAATCCACCAACGACCTGGCCATGTACGACATGAAAATTGCCATGCATCACGTCTTCTTAATTATATTATTCATGTAGCAAGGTTACACTCCAGCTCCACTTGAATTGATGATGAGCTTGCTTTAGTTTGAATGTTTACATGTACGTAATAGGATCATCAATAGCCACACATGCATTGCAGTTCATTTATTGATATATATTCCAAATCAAACAAAAATCTAACAAGCTGTATATGTAAAGATGTAAATTAAAAAATTAAATTCCATGTTATTTTTCTTACTTTTTTGTTTAATTTTTTGATTCTACACACACCCCCCCCCCCACACACACACACATATATATATATATATATATATATATATATATATATATATATATATATATATATATATATATACTATAGTCAACTTCCCCGTGCTCCGCACGAGCTAGTTTCGTTTTGAACGATACATACTTTTTATGTAGAAAAACAATAAATATTTTTACATGTTTAAAAATGCTAATCAAATTCTATTTTATTTAAATAACTTGCGACTATAATATTAATATTTTCTTAAAACATAATATAGTAATTTGTGAAACTTATAGGACAAAATCAAAACAATGAAAAATGGGAGAAATTATTATTTACAACCGCGGCACCACGTCATCGCATATGACGTGGTGCAACCAACCAATAAAAAAATTATAAATGGATAATAATATCATAATCATCATTTTTACAATTTTTTCTGGATCTTCTCTCTCATGTACAAACACACAGACGGATTTACAACCATGAATCAAATATTAACCTCTATGAATTTCTTATGCCAAGTACTAGATCTGTATTATGTGGGTGGATTTTTTTTTTTCCCTGCTTTCAAATGAAAGATTAACCACCACGAATATCGTGTGTCCATCTCTTAATTTCCTGTTCTTGATTTAATTTTCTCTCTAATAGAAGAAATTCCCACTCATTCTTGACATTTTTGTTCTTCGTAGAAATCACGTAGTGTAATAAACCTAGTCATTTTACATACCATACAAAATTATAAAGTGTAAGAAACCGCAGATGATGAGATTGCTAATTAAGAAAATTGTTGAAGTTTCGTTTGTAGTTCTGGAGGTCAAATGAAAACAAAATAAAGAGATATGGATCTATATTTTATAAATGAAAAAGCCGTGTAAAATTTAAAGTGCGGTATGGCAATGTGTTCTTCGACGGTGGAATGAACATGACTTAGACCACAGTTTTATCCGGGGTATATGTTGGTGTGTGCGAGAGAACCAGTGAAGATGGAGAAGACAATTGTAATCATGATGTGTAATTGATTTTTTTTTTTTGCTCTCTTACGTGTAATTTTTTTATTGGAGTGCTGCACCACATAGGACACAATGGCGTGGTGTAGTGGTTGTAGGTAATAATTTCTCAAAAGATAGACGAGCATAAATATTAGGCGGGGCCAATGTAAATACACCAGACCGTTGTACTATTAATTACTGAAACCTTACAGGGACGAGTTTAATGATGTATTACTGCATAACCAAAACAATAATATAGTAATTAGTTGAACTTACGAGGACAATATCGAAACGATGGAAGATAGATAACGAAGTTAACAAGTGATGTACATGTATTACGTGGACCCCTATGATTATCTTATTCTATGTTATGTGGGTTTTCAAGCTATTAATTACCAATTTCTTTTATATTAGGTGGGGCTCAATCGATTAATACGTGGAGTTCACTGTTATTTTACTACTACAAAACCAAAAACAAAATATATTAATTTGTTGGACTTACAAAGACGATATCGGAACAATGAAGCCCCAATTGATAAAATATGTGCGGGCTCACGAGTTATTTATGACTGCATAATAAAAAATAAAATACAGTAATGAGTTGAATTTATAGGGGCAATGTCGAAAAAAACGAAAGATGGATAACGAAGTAAACAAAATTATCTTATTTTATGTTAAGCTGGTTTGCAACCTACTCATTACTATCATTTTATGTTGGTCGGCCCCTACAGATTAATAAGCGCATGCCCATATGTATATGTTTCGAGGTCCACACTTGATTATACATGCTCACCCACACATTGTTTATTACTGCAAAACCAAAAGTAGAGCATTGAATTACTTGAACTTACAGGGGCAATATTGGAACAACCAAAAATAGAATCTTACCCGTGCATCTTTGGGTCTGCGTTTAACAAACGAACCCTATAAGTGTATAACTTAAAACTCATGAGGCAAAACTGGAAGAATTAAAATTAAAAGGCCTATTCTAAAATTTACAACTGACCCCCACGAAATTGAGTGTTAATCAATTTTATACTAAGTTGGTCTCAATTGTTTAATACGCACGAGCACACAAGTTATATAATATGGGAAAACCCCAAAAAAATATAGTAGCAAAACTTTTGGGGCAAAACCGAAATAATTTTCAAATAAATGGACCAATTAATAACTTATAGTAGGGCCTATAAATAAATAACAAAAACTTTTAGAAGAAGTAAACAGTTAAAAGGACCATTCTGCAATTTACAGCAGGCCAATAAGTTGAGAAACGTAAAACTTTTGAGGCAGATTGAAAGAATTGAAAACATTGAAGGACTGTTATGCAATTTATAGTGAAACCTAACACAATTAACTCTTAAGAAATTTTATATTTTGCGGGTTCAAATCGATTAATACGTGTGGGCCCTCAAATATTTATTATTGTAAAATATAACATAATATAATAATTAGTTGAACTTACAGGGGCAAAACTAAAACACAAAAAATCTACGTCTTCAGCTTGCTTGAGTGAACGTCTGCAGCTTGCTTGAGTGTTTGCGTCCATTCTTATTATATAGTAAGATATATATATATATATACATACACACATATACTAGTTTTAAAGGGCACGTGCGTTGGTTCAGGTTGGTCCATTAGTTTTGAGAAATGTATAGGATTGTTCGGCAATTAACAAGCCAAACAACAAAAATTTTTGGGGATAAAAATAAGAAAATCTCAAATTTGAAGGGCCATTTTACAATTTTATTGCAGGATTAGGATTATCCTGGTTTGAAGCTATAGTCACGGTTAATTACATGATAGTTCTTATAGTTTTCAACTTTTTTACTATTGCCCATAAAGTTCCCTATAATTTACTTTTGGGCCCCCATATTAAATTGTAAAAAGGCCCTTCAAGTTTGGGATTTTCTTGTTTTTGTCCCCAAAAGTGTTTGTTGTTTGGCTTGTAAATTGCAGAGCAATCATTGTGTCTTTCGACTCTTTCACTTTCGTCCCTACAATTTCCTATGACATGCTCTTGGGCCCATAGTTAATTGAAACACGACCCATCAAATTTTAAATTTTCTTATTTTTGACCCCAAAAAATTATGTTATTTGACTAATTCTGTCGTCTATTTATTTTTTTGTTTGCAGTACAGGCCCTATAGTTTTCAAGTTTTTCGCCTTCGTCCATAAACATAACAAGCACCTTTATTAGTGCTATAAAATAAAATGACGATGATATATACAGAGCAAAATTTAATAATATGATAGGCCAAGAAAATTTATGACGATTATTTGGTACATTAAATACTCATAGCACGGGTAGAACAATTTACAAGCCAAACAACAAAAATTTTTGGGGACAAAAATAAGAAAATCTCAAATTTGAAGGGCATGCTAGTTTAGGTTAGTCCATTAATGTTAAGGAATGTTATAAGGTTATGCGATTTTCTTGCGTAAAGTAAGTATTTTATAATTGATTTTGTGATAATGGCGTAATGCGATTTTATAATCTAATTGTAATACTTCATTACATGACAGTGTTTTGTATTTTCAATGACAAACATTTCATTAATATTGCAGAAATTCCGATGTGATATTTCTTCAACAATATATAGTTTTCAAGTTTCAAGATATTCTTTTTACTTTAATTTATTTACAATTATCTTCTCTTTATTTTTTGAAGATTATAATGCTACCGACAAAAAATAAAGAAAAAGATGAGAAGGCATTCGGCTACCTTAATAAGAGTTAGTCCTTAGGTAATTCATCGCTTACTATTGAAATGCTTAATTGTTCGATAGTTATTATTAGTATTTCATGACAGTTATAGTGCCACTGATAAAAAGAAAAAAGGAAAAAAAATGTAACCCTTAGGTAATCTATCGCTAATCATTAAAAGATTAAATTGTTCGCTAATTATTATCAGCTCTTCAATATAAAAAAAAAAATTATCGTAAACCATGATTTTTTCTACTATGAAACCTAACTCATAACGAAATTTCGTATAAAGTGTTATCTATTCGATATGGTGGTTCTAGCAAGTTCTAAAAAAGTTAGCGCCATACATGCATATCGCGAAATAAAATTTTATAAAGTATTATGCATTTGATATGGTTGTTTCTTAAAAGTCATTTTTTTTGGTAGAATAAAGAAGATATTGAGAAAATTATGTAAACTTGCTTATACTTTATTCAGAGCATGTTAAGAATCATTACTTTAAATTATAACTCACAAAGCTTTTGTTTCGCAATGATAAAATGAGTTATACGTTGTCGACAATAGTAACTCAAATTATTTGGCGAAGTAAAAATGATTGTCATTGTAATGATGTGAACTGTATTTGTAATCTTTTTTGCATTAGTATTCACATTTTGTATAATGTTGATCACTACTATCAACTTTCATGGTTACAAATTTTACACAAAGTATTTTTTAATGGTCAATTGGTCATACAAGGTTGGGAATACAAGGTTGGGAACACGCGTAATATTAAAATGAAAATTTTAAAAATATAATGGGGTTATGTATTTTACTGTATACTTATTATAGTTGATTCAGACACATACCCTTTTTAGATATATATATGTGTGAGTGAGTGTGCGCGCGCGCGCAAAGTATTACTACAGGAAAAATTGTGAGAAGAGATTGTAGTAATCAGATGGACGAATTATCAAGTGCCCGCTAACTTTTGTGTTTAATCTTAAATGCCCGATTTTTCCAAACCTGCTGAAAGCCCTGTATCTTTTAAAATTTCTACTAAAAATGCCCGAAATGAAATTTACATACAAAATCTTTTATTTTTTCTGAAAAATAATGCTAAAAATGCCCTGTATCTTTTAAATTTCTACCAAAAATGCGCGAATTTTAAAACGCGACTTTTTGATTCAGCAGCGCGACTCTTTGATTCGGATGCCATGTCGAATAAAAAGTACGAATTTTTAAAATCGGACATTTTTGTTAGAGAATTTAAAACTTAACGGGCATTTTCAGCAGGTTTGGAAAAATCGGGCATTTAAGATTAAACACAAAAGTTAGCGGGCATTTTTGACTATTCGTCCTAATCAGATTTGTGAAGAAGACGATCATGGAACTTGATTGCTTCAGAGAAAATGTATTGGAACTTGAAAGATTTAAATTTAGCTTTGATTATCGCAAATAGAAACAAAGATTATTTAATGAAAGATGAGCTTGGTTTGATTTGAAGACTTTGGGCTTAATAAATAATGGAATTGCAATCTATTTTATAAATATTCACAAGAGAACAACATTATTACGATCGATCATATTTGCAACGAAATATCGAGATGGAAGCTAAAGCTCAAAATTACAAACAGTTTGTGTCATCGGTGGTCCTGGTTCAGAAAAAGATGAAGAATATATGAGAATAATAAGTTGTCTCGACAATCTGTTAGCTGCAAAGAATATCAAATTGGTATACGGAGGGAGAAATTTGGGATTCATGGGATGCATTGCAAGTAGTGTGTCTTCAAACAACGATAAAGTGGTTGGGATTACATCAAAACCTTTAGCTGATTATAATCTAGAAGGTCCAATATTTGGTGATGAACTAAAGGTACCTAGCATTCATGAAAGAATAGCGGTTATGTTGCATAATGTTGATGCCTTCATCTCGCTTCCACAAGGTTTTGCAACGCTCAAGCAAATACTCTATCGTGGGCTCATTTAAATCTTCATGATAAGCCTATTTCCTTGCTTAATACCAAACGCTTCTATGATGGACTGATTCATTTTTTAGATCTTGGTATTGTACAAGAGTTTATCAAACCGGATAATCGTCCAATCTTGTTTGTCACTCCAAATGTTGAAGAACTAATTGATCAACTGGAGATTCAGGTGCTAAGTCGGGTTTGTCCTTTTTACATAGTACTAAGGAGGGTGGGGATACGGGTTCCAGTAGCAGCAACAAGAAATGTTAGTTGGACACAACTTATGTCTTAACTTTGTTTATCCAAGTATTATTGCCTTTGGTTTTAAATCTTTTTATGCATAATATAACAAAGTGTTTGTAAATAACGCTTCAATACCTTGTTACAATAGTTGTGATAGCTATTTTGAACTCATCGTAGTAGATATATAATCGCTCGTGATGTTCGTGCATCACAGTAAATCAGTAATAATAAGTGCCAAAAGAGATTGTTGTTGTTTGTGTGAAAAACGAAAGACAACATTCTTTATATAGCCAAAACAATACTATACATGAATATAATATCATTTATAGGATAACCCTATAATAGTTGGCATTAGCAAGACTATTTAGGATTTTTTTTTTGGAATATTTGCTTTAACGTTTGTTGCGAGAATTAGTCATTATGCGTTTGGTTAAAAATTGCTCACCAAATTCGATAAACAATTCCGATGCCAATGTATAAAGTTCTAAAATAATACAATATGAAGATGTAGCTTTCGATTTAATCTCTTATTTATGGCGTTAAGATTTCACTGCAAAAAATACACAAACAAAGATTTTTTTTTTGAAGATTTTATCATTCCGAATATTGTTAGAAAATCTAATTTATAAGGTTGTGTTCTCTTTTCGAATAGGTTTTGTATATAAATTACGGCGCCAATAATCTATAACAAGTAAACTAATTTATTAGAACGTGCGATGCGCATTCAACATCTTTACCTATTTAATTTATTCTTAAATAGAATCTTTGATGAGCACATTTGGGGTTGCACTTGCACATTTTCTTTTTTTCTTTTTTCTTTTTTTCTTTAACGTAGCTCTACCCGTGCTATGAGTATTTAATGTACCAAATAATTTCATAAATTTTCTTTGCCTATCATATTATTAAAATTTTGCTCCGTATGTTTTACATCACTAATAAAGGCGCTTGTTATGTTTAGGGGCAAACACAAAAAAACTTAAAAACCGCAAGGTCTGTTCTGCAAATAAATTCACAACACTATGTTTAGGGGTGAAGGCGAAAAAGTTGAAAATCACAAGGACTGTTCTACAAACAAAGGAAAAATAGACGACAGAATGAGTCATATAACATAAATTATTGGGGTCAAAAATAAGAAAATTTAAAATTTAAAGGTCGTGTTTCAATTAACTATGGGCCCAAAAGTAATTCACAGGAAATTGTAGGGGCTAAGACACAAGAATTATTCTTCAATTTACAAGCCAAAAATAAAAACTTTGGGGGGGACACAAATAAGAAAATCTTAAAGTTGAAAGGCCGTTTTACAATTTAACATGGGCACCAAAAGTAAATAATAAGATTTTTTTTGGGGTCAAAATAAGAAAATCTAAAACTTGAATGTCCATGCTTCAATTAATAGTAAGACAGAAGTGAAAGAGTCGAAAGCCACAAGGATTATTCTACAATTTACAAGTCAAACAACATAAACTTATGGGGACAAAAATAAGAAAATCTCAAATTTGAAGGGTGTTTTTACAATTTAACATGGGCCTAAAACTAACTTATAGAGAACTTTAGGGACAATAGTAAAAGAGTTAAAAACCATAAGGACTGTCATACAATTAACCATGACAACAACATTCCCTATTATATATAGTAGTAGATATATGGATTTTGTTATTATTGTGGACAACGAATCCTCGGTTACTAAAAAAAAGTAAAAAATAAAGTGGATGAAATTAGCTAGTACGTACTGTTGCACCATATTTTGTGTTGCTCGCGTGTAATGCCATGTCATTGTGTGGGCCTTGAAAAACGACAAGCCACAACAACCTCAACTAGTGGTTGTTTGTCTTAAGCATAAAAGCAAGAGGCAAATGAAAGAACGACTTGTAAAATTCACTACTCTACTTGTAGACCAAAGCAGACTATGAGCCATAAGCCGTTGGAAATATATGAAAGTGTAGTTTCTAATGCAAAAAACGGATCTAAATTTCGATGAGTATTAAATAAGTTATGATAAAATTAGTGAAATCGCGCCTATTGGACAATAGGAACCCATGACAACTCGTATAATGGAACAAGAGAGGCCCAAGCTCACCAAAATATGTCAACTAGCACCTATAAATACCCCCAGACCCTTCACATTTGGAGAGGGCCGCCCACAGCCTTCAACTCGAATTCCAAACTTGAATTCAACTAATAATAGTTGAATTCTATTCATATTCATGGAAAACCCTTTAAGTCTAGTTTCTATATCAAGAAGCGGTTTGTCAATCTGATCTCGGACAAGAAAGTTATGTGCAAAATCGTAAAGTTATGCAATGCTGATATTCAACTCGAATTCTCAACTCAAAATTCGACTTATAAAAGTTGAATTCGAGTTATCATGGCTTATATGCCTGAAAAGATCTTTGAGTCTAGTTTCCATATAAAGAAGCGGTTTGTCAATACAACCCCTGACAAAGGAGTTATGAGCAAAATCGTAAAGTCGCGTAATGCTAAAGCATCAACAACATATATTGAGCCATCAACTAACATCCGATGGGCAATGGTTCACACGCTAAGGGCCAACCTTCACCTCCGACCACATTTGGCTCGCACTAAAATAATGAACTATGTTTGGCTTGATTCTGTACACGGAATACATAAGCAGCTTGGTTTAACCCCAAGTTCAGTCTGAAATCAATAAACCTCCAACCCACATCAATGACTTCTAGTCTGACCTAGATGCCGAGCATAAACTGAGTCAGGCATCGGAGTGCCTTCGCGGAGTTAGCTCTCGCCTAGTTCACATGTCGTATTTTGAGTACAGGTTTTCCGAACTTAAAGCTGGCTTCGGACCAATCAGTAGCTCGAGTTAGTCTGATGTAGAATTACAAGTCAGTAGATGAAATTACCTTGCATCAGTGGAGCCGTATGTGGGAAACAACCAAATGCACTATGAGGAATCCTGACCACCATTGGCACTGTCATCCTTCCCCTGATAAGTAGCCCCATCCAAGACTTCGATCCCATCAATGACAATGAAAAGTTCCTCTATAAGACCACCACCAACATAAACTTCGAAAGACCAGCGACGATGTTCCTCAACTTCTTTCTCCATGCGTGCATGATATTCAGTAGTGATGCCAACCTAATCCTCATTGAGGCACAAACTGGAACCAATAACAGGTTTACACTGGCCGACTGACAAGTTACATGTAGATCCTTCATTGGGGCAGTACTCATGGGAGCTATCAAAACAAGACCATAAGGATGAGATTTTAAAACAAAAGAAGTTGGAATAGTAGTCTATGCTGCCTAAGAAGTGGCGACTATCTCAAAAATAGCCAAGGAAGGCATCGTCACAACTGCTGTCTCTACGACAACAGTAGTAGAAAGGGCGGTACTCAGCACAATCCCAGAGGTAGCAATAGGAAAAACAACATTGTCAGATGCCACGACATCATCCATAGATAGCAGCAGCAAAGTCAATCACAAGTTAGAGTAGTAGTCTATGCTGCCTCAGGAGTGGAGATTGTCTCAAAAATAGTCAAGGAAGGAATCGTCGCAACTGCTGTCTCTACGACAACAGTAGTAGAAAGGGCGGTACTTAGCACAATCCCAGAGGTAGCAATAGGAAAAACAACATTGTCAGATGCCACGACATCATCCATAGGAAGGGTACAACAGTAGCAGCAAAGTCAATCACAAGTTGTTTCTTCGAAGCCGCGATGATCACATTTGACTTACAATCTTCCTCTACAAAGGCCTCATTGACCTATCGATATTTGTTGAGGGTCCTATCCTGCCTGCCGAGCTGCCTATCTAAAATAGATTTATGATCAGTTTGTAGTTTTGCAAGCTTGGCTCAAGCAACCTTAAGGTCTTTTTTGGCTATAGATGCCTCATTAACAACCTGCTGGCGTATCTAGCTTTGCTCCTTCGGTCTTCGGCTGCAGCTTGAGCCTCTTTGTATATTTTCTTCTACTCTTTAGCAGCAGCTAGTGCTTCTTTGCACAATTTTGTTTACGACATCCTCTGCTACTCTTTTGGCCAATTAATAACATCATAACACCTTTTCTACTCAACCGCTCTTTATGCAAGATGTTTTGCCTCTTCGACAAAGAGAACTTGTTTGGCTTCAACACTGAGTGTCGAATTTTGATCAATAGTGGTCTCAACCTATATTAGGACAATTCATATTTGCAAAATACGACATCTCAACTGTATAAGTTTGATAGGCGTCAATAAGCTACGACCACCTTACATACTGAGGGACTTATGTTGCACCATATTTTATTTTGCTTGTGTGTAATGCTATGTCATCGTGCGGGTCTTGAAAAATGACAAGTCACAACAAACACAGTTGGTGGTTGTGTGTTTTAAGCATAAAAGTAAGAGGTAAATGAAAGCACGACTTGTAAAATTTACTACTCTACTTGTAGACCAAATCAAGCTATGAGCCACAAGCCGTTGGAAAGACATGAACGCAAAAAATGGATCTCAATTACGATGAGTATTGAAGAAGTTATGATCAAATTACTGAAATCGCACATATTGGACAAGAGGAGCCCAAGCCCACTAGCATAATGGAACAATAGAGGCCCAAGCCCACCAAAATCGGTCGACTAGCACATATAAATACCCCCCAAACCCTTCACATTTGGAGATGGCTGCCCACAACCTTCAACTCGAATTACCAACTCGAATTCGACTTATAATAATTCGAGTTATCATGGCTAATATTCCTGGAAAGTCCTGTGCGTCTAGTTTCCATATCAAGAAGTGGTTCATCAATCCGACCTCGAACAAGAGAGTTATGGGCATAATCATAAAGTTGCGCAATCCTGATCTTCAACTCGAATTCCCAACTCAACTTCGACTTATAATAGTTGAATTCGAGTTATCATGTCTTATATGTCTGGAAATATCTTTGAGTCTAGTTTCAATATCAAGAGGCGGTTTGTCAATACGACCTTCGACAAATGAGTTATGAGCAAAACCGTAAAGTTGCACAGTGTTGAATCATCAACAACAAATATTTAGCCATCAACTAACTTCCAATGGGCAATGGTTCACCCTCTAAGTGCCGACCATCACCTCCGACCGCGTTCGCTTACTTTAAAATAATAAATTACATTCAACTTGATTCCCTACAGGAGATACGTAGGCAGCTTGGTTTAACCCCAAGTTCAGTCCGAAATCAACAAACCCTTGACCTAGATGCTAAGCAAAACTGAGTGAGGCATCGGAGTGCCTTCGCGGGGTCAGTACCCGCCTAGTTCCCGTGCCGTGTTTTTAGTGCTGTTTTTTTGAATTCAAAACTAGCTTGGGACTAATCAAGAGTGACTAGCCAGTAGAAATTATCACGTATCACGTACTATCACGCATCACGTACTATCATCGTTAACCCGCATACGAGTATATGTTTCAGGGTCACATTCAGGTGGGTGTAATTAGTTACTCTACAACAATTCTTGTATATAGGAGGTGAGGAATGGCCTCCTATATACCTGTAATCGCCTCTTATATAAATAATATGAGGCGATTAAGTGCCAGTCCACGTTTGCCTCTTATATGGACGCCTTTTACCATATATGAGGCGATTATTTGCCATCAGAACGCTGAAGGCGCGTGGGAGTGGATAAATCACCTCCTATATTTAGGAATGGGAGGCGATTACTCCACCGCAGTTTAAGTGGGGCCAGACGTCTATTTAATATATTATATTGCGGTGGGAGGCGATTATTCGCCTCTTATAATTAATTTATCATTTAAATATAATCCAAAAATGTGAGAACGGTGGGAGGCGATTATTCGCCTCCTATATTTAATTTATTATTTAAATATAATTTCGGCTTCTAAATATTGTAAAAATATGAGAATGGTTGGAGGGGATTATTCGCCTCCTACCATTTACAGAATTGAAAAAAAAATAGCGGCAAAATTCTGCCGCTAAATTTTTCACAAATTTTCATTTGAAATAATAGCTCCTAATTTGGTTATTTTTGAAATTAAAAATTAAAATTGAAACACAACATGATTTAATTCATCAACATTAATATATACAAAAAGTTATTACTAACATTACAAAATGATGAGATTCATATAATATCATTATATTATTTAGCTACATTTGGTAAATACTATGATATGTAAATAGAATAATACAAACATAATTAACTTGCAACATATATCACTACATTCCAATACATTACATAATAAATCCAAAAAAAAACTATTTATTGTGTTCATGAATAAAACTAGCTAGCAAAAAAAAAAAATGAATATGAACACCATCTTCATCTTGCATTAATACTCCTGGTATTCTTCCTTGTATCTTTAGTAATAACTTTATCTTGTGAATGTTGGTGAAGATTGAATACGAACACCAAGAAAAATGTTGCAAACAGTTGGATTTTTTTTGTTGTTGGTGTTCTGTGGAAAGAACCGCATAAATAGTTTTTTTTCGAGGCGTAGAAGGCGGTTTTTCGCCTCCCATATGTCAGCACATGGTTAAATTTAAACGGTTGATATGTGCTGATTGAGAACATCTAACGGTCCAGATCTGCCAAGACCTCTATCACGCGGATCATGGTTTTGTTGGTGGGAGGCGAAATTTCGCCTCCCATATTTTTTTAAAAAAAAGCTAAAATTGGTGGGAGGCGATGTTTCACCTCCCATATTTTTTATTTATTTAAAAAAGCTAAAATAAAAACATTCACTTTAGAAAAGCAACTAAATTATTGCACGGGAATCTCTCCCTTCACCCTCTATTCACCATCTTCAGATTTCATTTTCCTCCATTGTTGTTGCACATCTCAAAAAAGAAGAAGAAAAAAGAAACATAACTTGCCCCTTATTTTGTAACAAAACATCGGAATTGTATTTGTATCATTAGATCTGCAAAAGTGAACGTTAAGAGGTATGTAATTTTTTTTCTAAGTCTTTAATTACGAGTTCATTAATACATTACATATTTTTTTTTATTATTGACTTAGTTTAATATTGTGGTAAATATTGTTCGTAAGGTTTAATTAGGGTAGATTTTTTGTGATTGTAATGTTTATTGTTAGTATTAGTAATATTAATGACTTGTCATGTAATGTTTATTGTTAGACAATAAAATCGATTTTTGACTGTTGGTGTAGATCTAAAATGTATAACAACGAAGATCGGAGTTGAATGTACGATAGATTGACGGATGGTTATGTCAACCAGAGCTTTATTGATGGTGTTGATAGGTTTGTAGAATATGCATCTTCTCAGACTAACTTGCTCAATCAGGGCAAAGTTAAGTGCCCCTACCGAAAATGTTGTAACCCTAAGTATCATACAACGGACAAAATTAAGTATGACCTTTACGAGCGGGGTTTTCTTCCAGATTATTATGTTTGGGTAGCGCACGGTGAGTCATTTGGTAACACATTCGGGGCGCCGAGTTCTTATAATCCAGTAGAGTCACCTCCTCATGAAAATTTTGGTGGTTGTTATAGGGAAATGGTCGACGATGTGTTTGGTGGTCGTTATGAGAATGTTCAGTCTAATCAAGAGGCAGAGGAGGTGCCAACCCGCGAGGCAAGAGACTTATATGAATTATTGCGACAACCAGAGACCCGAATAAGTACAAGCGACTGTGAAACAGCTTTGGAATTCGTGTCCAAGTTTATGAAAGATAAGATTTTGCACAACACGACTGAAGCTAGTTGTAACAAATGGCTACAACAATTGCACAAAGTGTTGACTCCATCGGACCGCGAAAAGATTCCGCAGAATGTTAGAGGGATGAAGCGTGCATTAAAACGGTTTTGCCTGGAAAAGAAGACATATGACCTATGTGAGAATAATTGTTTCATGTACTACGGGGAGTAAAAAAGCTAGCAGTTATACTAAATGTCCAGTGTGCCAAACAGACAGATTCGAGGGCCGAGAGAGTACAAATCCAAGGGCCAAACGTATTCCCAAAAAGAAATTGTGGTACTTTCCTTTGACATCTCGATTGCAGAGGTTGTATATGTCTCGAGCAACGTCACAACACGTGACGTGGCATCTGAAAGGCAAAGGACAAAACGATACGATGATTCACCCAGCTGCTGGTAAGGCGTGGAAATCTTTTGATGAAGAGTATCCAGATTATGCTGCCAAGCCTAGAAATGTTAGGCTTGGTCTTTGCACAGATGGGTTCACTCCGTGGGGAAGCTTTGGTAATTCATACTCTGGTTGGCCGGTTTTTGTTACGCCCTACAATCTTCCTCCTGATATGTGCATGCGGCAAGAATATATATTTTTGTCTTTGTTGATCCCTGGACCAAGGAGTCCTGGAAAGAACCTTGACTTGATGCTAAGACCCCTAATCGATGAACTTTGTTCGTTGTGGAGGATTGGAGCTCAAACTTATGATTCATTCCGAAAGCAAAATTTTGTAATGAGAGCGCATTTGGTGTGGACGATTAGTGATTTATTATATTTTTGTGTTAATTTCAATATTTTGTTATGTGCACTGTAGAGATGTTATCAGTGGGACAAGAAGCATTATCTGACCGTTGAAGCGACGTATCACAAGACGGCCCAAACCAATTTTTCACGCATGATCACAAATTGCAAGAAATTTTGGTTGGCGTACAGAAAAAACCAAAGCCATTCGGACAATCACAAAACCTGGGCAACTGCAGAGTGGCTAGAATGCTACATAAAGTACTGGAACATGAAAAAAATCGAAGAATAGAGCTAAATCTTTGAAGGAAAATCAAGCCAAGAGGGAATGATCTCCCTATATCGGCGGGTGTAAAAGTGCAGCAACCTATAGACATGAAATGGTACGTGTAGTTAGACTTTATTAATTAGTATGTTTTATTATAGTAATCTTGTAAGTTTTGTAGACGTATATTAATTTTTAATCTTAATTTTCAGGCGGAAGCAAGAGGGATACACCCCGAAGATGTCCCTATTCAAGAGGTTTGGCTGAAAACACATTCCAAGGTTGTCGGCACTGTAGTGAAGTGGGGTAGTGAATTGGCGCGCGATGTTTATGTAAGTGATTATTAAAACTATTTCAAATAGAATGTTTACTAGTATATTATATTAGTATTAATAAAGAACAGTGCATACGAGTGCATTTTTGCTGAATCCCCCGTTCAAATTATGTCTTGTGTATTTGTAATTTGTGTCAGTTTCATGTTGTGATACAACATTGAACATTTCTGAATTGTGGAGTTATTTTGGGAGTTTGAAGCAAGTCATAATACAATGCAGATCGATGTTTATTTCATTTTTTGTGTATTTCAGTTTTTGTGTGATTGTGTAATTTTTGTGTATTTTAATTTTAGATTGTTAGATTTCTTACAGTGAGCAGCTTTCAGTTTTGATGGGATACGAATATCTATTTGTGGTGTTGAAAGTGATGGAATATTGTGAAATGTGAATTTTCTGAATTTTGAAATGTGATATCACATATGGCATGTTGTTTACTTGTTTTTCAGGTTTTGTGTATTTTGAAAGACACATTCATGTTTTTGTTTTAAGAAATTGGAAGGTATTTCACCTATTTCAGTTTTACATGCTGAAACAGGGGAAAATTGGCAGAGTGAGTTGCTGTTAGTTGCTGGATTATTATGTTGCATTGATCTGATTTCTTGTATTTCATGTATTTACGAGAAATTAGTATAGTATTATGATGCATTTTATGTGAATAGTGTGTTGCATTTGATCTCTAACAGTTATTAATTTATTTTTTTGATGTTGGACAATTGAGGTATATACGTGAGTCTATAATAGATCACACCGCTAATATGACCAGGTGGCAACCGTTGAATAAAGCTGCCTGGTTGCATGCTGTGAATGGTGCCAAGAAGAGTTTTGTTCCAGGCCTTTCAAAGTGTGGCGACCCAGAGTTCGTCGGCTTCGAGACAAGGGCGAAGCCTAAATACAGGTATATCAGCAAGTACGAAGACTTTCTTGAAAAGCAAACCGAAGCTATAGCATGGTTGATTGAAGCGAATACGGCAAAGGATGAACAAATTGCCAAACAATTGCAGGAGCACCAGTCCTTGAAGCAAGTGGTGAAGGCCATATTCGTGATGCAAGGTCTAGCGATTCCTCCCGAGTTTGCTGGTCTATTCGCTGAACCTGAAGCCGCACCGCCATCAGCTCAACATGAAGCCACTGCTGGAGCATCACCCGCTGGACCATCAACAACAGGATCATCCGGGATTGGACAATCACCTACCGGGTCTGCTTCGATGCCAATACCCTACTATCCGGACATGTCAGCCGTTGATCGCTAGTGAACTTGTATTCCTTTTATAACTCATTAACTTTGGAACAATGTTTCACTTTTATGTATTGTCATGTATTTAAGTTGTTGGTCTTGGAATTGGCCTTATTTTGGTAATTGGTTTCATCTCGTGGTTAGTATCTTGTTATATGCAAGATATTTATGTTTTGGTAGAATTGTTGAATGAATTATGGAGTTTATTTGGTATTATTGTTAAAATGAATTTTGGTGTTTTGGAGTAGGAATTTTAGAGTTTGGTATTTTGTGTTTGCTATTATAGTGTAAAGGCAGCAGGTTGGTTTTGGAGTCTGTTATTTTTTATTTTTTTTTAATAACAAAAGGCAATTATTCGCTTCCTAAAAATTTGTTATTTTTTTGAAGACTTTTTTTAAAAAAAGGCGAAATTTCGCCTCCCACCATTTTTTAATTTAAATTATTTGTTTTCAAAATACAATCGTCAATTTCTCTTTTTTTTTTTAAAGTTTTGCGGATTTGTGGGAGGCGAAAATTCGCCTCCCACCACGTGGCAGCTTCTGATTGGAAGCTTTTCGCTCATTTGTTTGGGTTGTCAGCTTAAGAGATATAGGAGGCGAAAATGGGCCTCCTGAATCGTAGAAGGCCTGTAATCGCCTCCTATATTGCATTCTACTGTAGGAGGCCTAGAATCGCCTCCCATATCCAGCAGCTATATTGAAGCATGGACGAATTATCAAAATTGCCCGCTAACTTTTGCCTTTAATTTTAAATGCCCGTTATTTCCAAACCTGCTGAAAATGCCCGTTAAGTTTTAAATTTTCTAACAAAAATGCCCGATTTTAAAAATTCAAACTTTTTATCCGACGTGGCATCCGAATCAAAGAGACGCACTGCTGAATCAAAAAGTCGCGTTTTAAAATTCGGGCATTTTTGGTAGAATTTTAAAAGATACAGGCATTTTTAGCATTTTTTTTTCAGACAAAATAAGTTTTTTTGTGCTTATTTTTCATTTTGGGCATTTTTAGTAGAAATTTTAAAAGATACAGGACATTTTTAGTATGTTGATAAACAACGGGCATTTAAGATTAAAGGCAAAAGTTAACGGGCAATTTTGATAATTCTTCCTTGAAGCATTGTTGTAGTGTTAACAATTAAGTACCATCACTTATTAGCTTCAGTCAACATAAGTAATTTGCGCGCAAATTCATTTTCCCTAATTAATTAACCTCTGAGAGGTGATGACCTCTTCTATATGATCAATGGCAATCGTAAATAAATTATATATACATTTCCTTTTTGGCTGCAAACAAATTATTTATACTTGCTATTACCATAAGGCTCAACCTAGGATATGATCCAGAATCTGATCATAAAACCAAAAAACCTAATTTCCAGGCAAGTGCTATACTTTTGCACATTCCACTTGCAAATACATAATATTTGTGATAGTCTCCCAATGTAATTTGTCACATTAGTTCGTGATTTCACACTGAATTTTTATTAAGATTATTGACTATATATTTTTCTTTTTTGTGGCATACGTTATAAATTTTTATCTGACACTTACTTTGATTCGACTGATGCCCACAAATTACAACATGTAGCTAGAAGCTCCGTCTGGAAGATTTTCCGAATTTAAAGGACTTCATTTCTCTAATCTAGAATAATGGCGCCTTAACCCTATAGGCGACGGGTGATGCTGCATGGATGAAATATAAATAAGAGAATTGTGTCTTAGGTTCGTCATTAGATTGATCAAAGTGTGTTTCATCATGCAACACAAGGCAAATAATATATCTACGAATTATGGTAAAAACTAGCTTGTTGATATGTACAAATCAAAGAAGGCGCGTAAAAAGGCTTAAATTGATGAGACGTTAGGGTAAATCAAAAGTAAAAGAGTACTAGTACGTCTAGAGCTGAACACTTGGGAGTTTCCTTAGCTTCTAGGAGAGCTTGTAGAGCTCGTAATCTGGGGCGTTCTCGCCGACTGGATTCTCAAAGATAAGGGATAATCCATATTACTTCTAAGTTCTCTAAGTTGAGATAACCATGTTGTCCCATATAGTAATTGTGCCTACGGTGGTAATTATCTTTGAAATGGTCACAAATTTGATCAGCTCAGAGAAACCTTTTGTGCCTCATTGCAACATCGATTTGCTCAGTTTTAGTACTTGGGTAATTTTCAATTTCAAATCTATATCTGTGTCTTTTTTCTTCTGATTTTTATGGTGATTTTTATCTGAAACTTAATTAATATGACTTTTCATTGTATAAAATTGGTAATTAATCAATCAGAAACTTCTTAATTTGACATTTCTACTACAAAGATGTGAAGTGTGAACCTCATGCTGCCATGCACACAATAATTTTCTTGTAAAACACGGGATGCTGAAGAAAACTCTTCCGCCTTAATTATGATTATTATTAAATTCAAGAACGACCTACCAGGTACGACATGAAAATTGCCTTACATCACTTATATTGAGGTCTTCTTATATTATTCATGTAACAAAGTCCACTTGAATTGATGAGCTTAAGTCTGAATCTTTAAATGCAGTAGGATCATCAATAGCTATACATCGCAATTCATTTATTGATATTCCAAATTAAACAAAAATCAAACAAGCCACTTGTTTCACTGGTATATTATAAGTATGTGAAACAAAAATTTCAATGTTATTATTGTTATCTTCTTATCTACATTGTATATATGGATTTTGTAAATGTGTGGACCGGGATTGGTACTCTTTTGCATTCACACGTTGTGTTAATTTGAAGGTTGAGTCAAGTGAAGTACTTAATGTTGCCTTATCATTCTTTTGAGAGTAAATTGCACAGCGGAACAGTAAATACAATTTGTGAATTTTAAGCAGGTTATATGAATATAACATGCCGAGCCTTACGATAAAATAATCACTAATCACTTAATGATTTTACAAAACTCTACTGACAACGATTAAAGGAGATCACTCCTCTCAATCTAACTATCTAGATCTATAAAGATTATAGCACTAACTAGTTAGACAAAGTATTAGTACAACAAGACATAAAACACTCAACTCTCAGTATTGATTCTCGCAGACTTCTATGCTCTTGTCTTATGTTTTTACTTGATGTCCATCACCCTTCTTATATACAAATCTTCAAAACCATAGCTCTAAGTGTGATAGACACGACTTGGACTGTTCTTTGGATTCTGTTGGATATTCTTCATATCTTCTTCGAGATTATCTTCGATATCGAAGCTCTCTTATCAGATCTTGTTATGTCTTATCTTTAGAGATCATCCATACTTATCATAATCTTCTTCATCCCAATCTTTTTTCTTTACGCTCAATCTTCTCGAAACCTAGATCCTATGATATCCTAAAATACACCAAGGATAAATACAACTCGTAAAAATAAGCCTATGAATAAAGGCAAAACTAATTATATAATATAAACTAGACTGTGTTGTGTTTGTGTTAGGTTCAATGTTAGGACAATATTCTTTACCACAGTGTTGGACTAACATTTACTTCCAACACTTGCGCATTCCATCTCACCCTTTTTGCCTTTCTTTACAAAACCAATAAAGTATGCAAATTTTAAAGTACATGTATTTCAGAATATCAACCAACAATACTATTCTATTTTACTCCCCCTCAACTCATAATGTTGTTCAATTATGTTACGCTAACACAATGAGACTCATTGTTGGCCCGACATTTTGAATAACACCTGCAAATGAGTTAGACAGTAGTAATACAGAGTAAACTAGTTCTTCTGCATCTTCTGGTGTTGCAACAACATCTGAGGTGGGAAATCTTGGCACGACACCAGTCACATGTGTAGGTTTATGATCATCTTCTGTGTTAAGCCAACATTGTCAGCAGACGGTGCGGACTCAACATTCTCTTTCAGAAGCACAAAAGTTTTATCATCATTAGTACATGTAGCAACGGATTCATCATCAAAATCACATTAACATATTCTTGAACAATGTTTAACCTAGGATTAAAAACCCTAATGAACTACTATTCACAGAGTATCCAACAAAAATGCAATTCTCACTTTTAACATCTTATTTACACATATACTCTATGTCCTTCAGAATATAACAATCACTTTTTTTCATTATTTTATAAGGAGTCATGGTTGATCTTGCGCCTAAGCTAAACTCTGTTAGAAATATGACAAGCGGTATGTAAGGCTTCAACCCAAAGTAGTTTTGTTATTTTTCTAGAGTTTAGCATTCCCCTGACCATCTCTTGCAAAGTTCTATTTTTCCTTTCAGCTACTCCATTCTGTTGTGGAGTTATAGGTGCGGAGTACTCATGTGATATGCCATTAGAATTACACATTCCATCAAAACTTTTGTTCTCAAATTCCCTATAATGGTCAAATCTAATTCTAATAATACATGCATTACAGAGATATTTTATACTAACAACTAGTATTTTAAAAGTATCCACAACCTCTGACTTTTCTCTCAAGAACATTACCGAGGTGTACCAAAAGAAGTCATCCACAATAATATATGCATACAATATGCATACTTTTTCCATGCAAGACTACAAACCTTAATAAGAACCATTATGTTAACAGGTTTGATATTATTTCCTATTTAACTGAATTATTAGGGCTGGAACGCCCTGCCCGTGATTCAAAAAAGTGATGATTTTATAAAGGAGAATAAAGATACGAGAATATTCATTCCTTTATTCACTGAACTTCACTCCTTAGTCTTTTCTTTGTATATGATTATCTCTAGTCTCTTCAATTGATCACCTCCCTTTATATAGAGTTTGTTAGGGACATGTGTCGTTATGCATGTGTTTTAGTAAGGTACATGTGTCACAATATGTGTAAAAGTGTAAAAAGATAAGATAAGGTATATCTTTAATCTACTAGATGCTGACTAGTCTGATCTTTGTCTCTTCCGATAGCTCCGGGGATCTCCGAGGAATTGTTCCTCGGGATGCTATTTTCCGAGCGGGCCTACATTTGGTAGTGACTTGATGGACCAGTTAGGACATTCTTCGGGTGGTGTTGTTGCTTCGGTAAGGGTTCATTCTGGTGTAGAGGTTTCTGTATATGTTCTCCGAGGGGTGTTTCCGCCCTTGACTTGGGCTCCAAGGGTTTGACTTGGTCTCCGAGGGCTTGACTTGGTCTCCGAGAACTTTTTTGTTTTGGTCTGCCTGAAGTGGTACTTTCTTGTCCAAGTCCTGGCAGTGTGCCTTCCAGTGGCTCTTGTATTTAGATCTGACTTTGTTCTTAGATTCGGTCTTAGGAGTGATGTTTCGAGGGCAGTTTATGTTGAGGAGTGTTCAGCAAAGAAGTTTTCTCGCGAGATTATGGGACTCGGGGTCCGTTGTGGTCCCTCTTGGTGCATCAATGGATATCGAAGTCGCGCGGATTCATCGGGGTTTACTATTTTTCCGATGCCGCGTTGATATCTCTTTTTTATTCATCGTTGACTTTCCAAGGGACGCTTTGGTGTCTCCTCGGGTGTCCTTTTATACTACTACGCTTTGGTGTCTCCTTGCGTTGATCTTTGTACTTTTTTTTTTCTTTCAGAATTTCGTACATTTATTAGATAGTGCCTCTTCCCAATCTACTTCTTCTGAATTATTTAAAAGTATAGAATGAGAAATTGCTATCTAATATTTTTATTTTATTAAAAAAATATTAAAAGATTAAGAAAATGTGGCTAATTAACTGTATCTTGGAACTCAACTCACTGCTGCAATCTCTTTAATCCACTCTTCTTCACTCATCAAACTATACACTCACACTTAAGTTAAACCCAAATCATCACTCACTCATCGTCAATGGAACAACTGCTACCCCTGGACTGGACTCCTCTCCACCCGATTCAAACCAAAAACAGAGTCCGCATGTTTGACCAAAGAACTGGTGGCCGCCTCCGTTCGGACCTTGTCGTTAGCTCTATAATCCTTTTCCTCCTGCTAGAAGCTTCCGACAACGCTGCTGGCCGCGTCATCGTACGGATCTTGATCTGCAGATCGGAAAAAATAAATACAGACCGAAAAAGATATTAATTGGCTTTGGAAAAAAAATAGGTAAATAAGATGTACTTAAGTCTATAAATAAAGAGATGAAACATAAAAAAGAATGTATTATGAACATGAATAAGTAAAAAAAATGGATTACCACAAAAGAGGACCGGAGAGGCGGGGAAAAGAAGATAATTATGTAATAAGACTATTGTAAAGTGTTGACTGTTGGGTACTATGTACGTATGTATTTATAGAGTTTAATTAGGGTAAAGATTGAAAAAAAATATTGTTTTTTAATAGATGAAATATTTTGAATGAACTGCCAAAACTTTTTGGCGGATGCAAAATCTTGAATTATCCACCAAAATTTCGTGTAGAAAATATTTCGCGCTTAAGACTGTTAGATAGCAAATAAGGGCTATGTAAAACCAAGAGAATTAGTTCATAGCGAATTCAATAGTTAGATAACAATTATTCTTTATCTAAAGATTTTTAAGTACTTTTTTATTATATATAGTTTGGTACCAGCTTCTTGTCAGAATTTAAAATAATTACTCTCATATTGAATTTTACTTAAAGGACAAAAATGCATAAATTTTGGGAAGCGCTTTCGACTCGTTGGACTGAAAAGCCATGATTGCCGCGTATTATGCAACGGTTGATTCCAATTGCATTTCTGGACTTCTTACCTGACATTGTTTGGGAAGCGCTTGTAGAGGTTAGTCTCTTTTTTAAATCTTTGTGTGCCACTGAACTTAACAGACATGCCATGGAACAATTAGAAAGTTTGATTGTTGTTACTATGTGTAAGCTTGAACAAATATTTTCACCTTTCTTTGATTTGATGGAGCATTTAACGATACACCTTCCTTGGGAGGCGAAGGTGGATGACCCTGTTCAATACAAGTGGATGTACCCATTTGAGAGGTGAATAACTGTAATTTTACTCTCTTTATTCTTATTTATACTCGCTCTTACTAATAAGTAATTTTGATCAGGCATGTGCTAGTTCGAAAGAATTCAACCGGTAATAAGGCGCATGTTGAAAGATCCATATGTGAAAAATATCTCATTGCTGAAGCGACCAATTTCACACAACAGTATTTCGAGCAAGGGGTTGAAACAAGGGCCAATCGTATGAATAGAAACGAGGTTGGACTGAAATTATAATATAGCGGCGAATTCACAATCTTTCAAAATACAGGGAGAGAGGTAGGCAGGGGTTCGGGTTCACGACAATGACCTATTGAAGAATGCTGTTGAGGTCTATATACTTCTGAACTGTCTCGAGGTTGAACCCTGGTTGAGGTGCTATTTAGAAGAATAGATAACTAAAAATTGAAGTTTTTTTTTTAAATTAATTAATTATTAAAATAATTATATGTTATTTGATGAAGAAATGTGTATGGGTGTCCCTGAGTACCAGATTCTTCTGCGTCGTAATGTGTACTTTGTTCAATGACTGAAAGTGTGTGTTATGTCTGGGCATTTTTATGTGTATTCGCGAATTCATGCATTATTGGAGGGGCCGATATGTATGTTCAAAGTCTGAAAGGCTATATTGTTAACGAATTCAGACTTCACACGGTTAGATATGGGTTGGTTAGAAAAAAAAATAATAGTGGAGTTTATGTGAGGGCAGATACCGATGGTCATGCAGAATACAATTTTTATGGATTGCTCCAAGAGGTTCTAAAAGTTGCATACTAGGGCAGTGGACGTCGACTGACGATGGTTCTTTTAAAATGTGATTGGTATGATCATATGACAGGATTAAAAATACATCCAAGTTATCAGTTGTTTGATATTAATCCTCGCAAGCGCCTCGCAATCGGAGATTCCGAACCATTTATTCTTGCAACTCAAGCACAACAGGCTTGTTATTTGCCGTACGTGGGTAAAAAAAAAAAGACAACGAAGAGGTTGGTGGGCGGTTTGCACAACAAGGGCGAGGTATATCATTGATACAACGTCACTGAGCAATTCAGCCTCTGCCAGGGCCCATGGCCCAGATATTTATCAAGATATCAATGTACCAGTATTTAGACCAGAAGTCAACTTACGCTCGCATAATTTAGGAGAAAATGACTTTGTCAGAGTCGAAGAACCAATTAATGAAAAAGTTCAAGATGAAGATAATGCTGAAGAAAATGATGAAGAAGAAGAAGAGGAGGAAGAAGAAGATGGCAATAGCGATCCTGATTATGTGAATTGATGTAGTTAGTTTTTCAAATTTATGTAATTTCATGGATAAAAAATGTTTGATTTTAAATAGACTTGTTTAATGCAAATATCTACATAATGCTCGTAGACACTCGCTCGCACGATGTTTGTTAACGCTTTCTCAGTTTTCTTTATCTTTAACTGGTCATATATTTATTGGATTTTCCTATTGTGCTTTGTTGTTTCAGTGCATGCTCTAAATAATAAACATGCCAAATTATTAGGTACTTCATTTAACACATAGCATGTACCTAATATAAATACTCTAGTCTACTTGCTATAAATGACACATACCAAATCATTAGAATCTAATCAAAAGTTTCATATTGGATGAAAGTTTTATTATCCTGCATTAAGTAAAAGTTTTTAATTTGCACCAATGAGTAATGGCCAATCATTGAATACAGGTAGCAACTTCCACATGCCAAAAGCTTCTGTCTCTGAAATTAAGAAAAATAAATTTAGTCAGGTATTTAGAAGATAAATGAATCATGCGGGAGCAGTACAACTTTTGAGCTTTTTATATTAGATGAACTTCACGAAGTCACACAAGATAAAAAGGAATAAAGATGAAGCTAATGAGAAAATCGTACATATTTGCTTATTATGTAAATTGTAAGGTCCATATCTAGTATGGGACTATGAGCAGAACAGTGAAGAAAAGTTTACAATAGAATACATGAATCTTAACCATATTTAATGTAAAATAATATCCTCAACATATGGCTATCGATCAACTGTTCAAATTATAATATTTGTCCACTAAACAAAGGGGCCAAACATTCAGCATTTTAATTTTGGATGGACAAATACATCACAATAGAAATCATACACCTAATTGAAATCCAGAATCCTAACATATCCATGAAACTAAGCTACTCAGGTCAGTTCACCTAATTACCACAAATCTAAATCGTCAAAAATCTATGAGAGCCAAAAGAAACTGCAATAATTTTCTAGAAAGCCACAAAATCAAACAACAACTCCTCTGCAATGACAAAGAAAATTAAATACGTGTCCGTGCAGATCATTATGAACATCTAATAATCGACCAGACACTCTGGTTGTAGTGCAACACGATAGACATCGTCGGGAGCTTGACTGGGGACATATGCTTGCTCTGCTGAAGGCACAAGTGTCTACAAATTTCTTACATTTGAGCTTGTTGTGTTGACAGCTGTACTTCCTGTGCTTTAAGCTTGGCTTATTGCTCTGCAAATTTTCTGTCATACTCCAAAATCTTTGTGTTTGCTCTGCAATCTTTGCTTCTTCCACTGCAAACCTAGCCTCGTGCTCAGGAGTCAGCTGCCTTGCAACTCCAACATCAATGAACTTGCGAGTCTTGCAAAATTTCACCCCTCTCCACTCAATCCAGGGGGCTACCATTCCTCGGTTCTCCCACTGTGGGCGCGGTTGAGTCGATCGGTGGACCTGCGTACGACTTGGAAATTTGCTTGACTCGAGGAACACGAGCACTTTTAGCCGACCCCTTACCTTTCGCCATTGATGTACCTGTCATCTGTAATATAATACTTTAGCAAATTGTAATATAATCAAATTTATAGATATCTCGTTATACCGCAATATACAATAAGAAATATATACACACTATCACTTAATTAGGAAAACTTAGTTTTAAATTTTGAAGTGTCAAATCCTATATTCTTATCAATAGGAACAAAGTTTTATAAACTTGGTTACTTCGATTTTATTCTAATCCTATTAAGTTTTCTTAATTCTATTTTTTTTTTCCAATGATCATTCTCATGATCAGCTCAATACCATACTCAGTAAACAATCGTGAAACACGAACCTCATAAACACTTTGAGTTCTTAAACTAAAAACAAGTAATACAGAGAATAAAACCCGTAGAAAAAATGATCTCCAACATAGTTAAATTCACGCCACACACTTCTCTTCAACTTTCAACTCTGGGCCAACATTCAGCTTGTTAATGGGATGCTTGAAGCAAGACGGATCTCTGGATGACGTGAAGAAGCATAATCCTATATAAAACAGATTAAGTTACAGAGAAACAAGTTATTAACTTAGTTAATCCTATTCTAATCCTATTAATTAAGTTTACATAACGGAAACTATTTGATATGATGTTTACATGACATAAACAATTAGATGTATATTGTGATGCCAAATTAGTGCAACCATCATTTTCAAAAGTCTATTTAGCAGAATTGGAAAACTAGCAAACCAAAAATCAAATACACAATTAAGTATACAACCAACACACACCAATTAGGGCAAAATATGTTAATTAATCACCGAATTACAGATGTGAATTGTATAATAATATTCGCATGCTAATTGAAACGATTTTAACAAGGAAAGAAGGAAAACGGCTGAAATCTTGTGAAATTCGAAAATAGTGGTTAAAAGTTAAAACAAAACTGACCCTTTGTATGTGAAGACAAAACTGACACAAGAGTAGATTGCACCAACTTCTACCATTTAAACCTTGCTATCTATACGAGGGTATTGTTGTAATGTTGGTGTTTTTCAAAAAAAATCCAGAACTTTGAAATGGATGCATGTTATTTTGATTAAAATTCGCCTCTTTATCATCATATGTACGATCCGGGTTGTTATCATCTTTATTCACTGCATGAAAATTGGAGATTTAGTCGGTGTTCTTGGTGTTCTTGATGTTCTTCCACCATCATCCATATCCCTATCTTTATCATTGTGTCAATATTGTAAAAATCAATATATAAGGGTTCTTAAAAATTATTTTGGGCAGGTTTGCTAATTAAAATAATATGGGGGTGTTTTTCTAATATCCACCAAAGAAGACTATTTTTGACATGGCGGCGATGTTGGAGCCAAGTATGCAAAAAAGCTCGAATAAGGGCATTTTTTGAGAAAAATGGAAAAATTACGGGGTACTAATTCTGGCCCGATAACACTTTATATTAGCCACTTTTGTCAAAAGCCAAACGATAAAGGGCATTTATAATAATTCGTCCATTTATATATAATAATATAGTACATAAATTAAAATGAGCATATATATATATGTATTTATCTTTGAGTGTTTGAGCTTTTGGCCAAGTATTTGTAGCAAATGAAACATGAAATATAAATATAAGAACTTTCATATATAAATGCACACATACAAACGACATATATGATTGCATGGACGACAAATACAGGAGGACGCCCATGCATGGCAACGGAAAATTGCGGCACACGCACATGCAATTTCCTTATTATTTAGGAAGATAGACGTAGTAATATCCATGTATAAGATGGATATTTAATTATATGATAGCTTCATGATTTAGAAGTTCTGGCAGAGGAAGAAAGCATTGACATTGTTGTCGGAGCAGTAGAGGCAAGGGTGCTGGTCTTCAAACTTCTCTATCTCGAGAAAGTTTCTAGCTCCGAGCACGAGGTCTCGATTGGTGATGGGGCCAGGGTGTTTCTTAAGAACAGTAAGCAGCGCCCAGCTGAAAACTCCATGAATTATACCATCAAACATTTTCTCAGAGGAGTACTCATCAGGCTGACACCCACTCAGCAGAATCCCAAGGTCAGGCTTCATGGGCCGGTCGAGAGAGAGAGACGATGAGGCATAAGTACTGCTTAACACGAGGCATGTCTCTGAGCCAAACAGTTTTTCAAAGTGGGCATGGAGGTTGGTTCCATAATTAACATCGACCGTGGGAGTGTGCAGTGAGAGTTGCTGTAAGATGACTTCGAACTTGACGGTCCTAGGGCGGCGGTGATCACCATCAGCAGAAACGGTTCGATTCGTTGGGGGATGGTCCGGCCCAATTTGCTCTTTTGCCTTGTCGATTAAACCCCCACTGTGGCACGAGTCCGAGACAAAGACAAATGTCACACCTTCTGGGGCTCCATGAAGGACCTTACGAAAGTCTACAGCTGTATGTACGATCAAATTAAACAAGTGATCATTAATCAGGCATGCAAATGTAGTTCAAAATACACACAAAGATATAAATCTTCAATCATATATATATATATATGTATATAGTAGTATTTTAGTTACATGTGATGAGATTGAAATCGCAGGGCACAATGGCCTGTTCATCTTTGCCAGATGAAGAAGAAGTTGCCGGGATAACTGTTCCGTTTCCGGCATAGAAGAGAAAGACCACATCTCCTGATTTTGCACTAGAGAAGAACTGGTTGAGAACCGCCTTTATATTCGAAGCAGTGGGCATGTTCTCACTCCCTGGCTTGTCATTCAGCATCTCAATGTTGCTCTCTTCGAACCCGAACCTCTTAATCAGCACTTCTTGCATACTGTTTGCGTCGTGGATGCATCCTTTCAACTCCATTGAAGTGTCGGGGTAGGTGCATGCCACAAGAAGAGCATACTTATGAGCCATCTATATATGTTTGTTTAGTATATATGTATATGCTTCTACTTTGATGTTAAATTATATTGCTGTGTGGTTTCAGGATTTGCATCTACCGCTGTATTTATAGTACTAGCTAGCTACTGTTGGAATTCATGATAAGCAAAAAAAAAAGCTAAATATTTTAATTTTTTTTGGTTGCTCATACTACAGTCTACTTCTACTTTGAAATTGTGGACCATGCAAATATATATATATATATATATATATAAGTGACCTGTATATTTGTACGTATATATATACTTATATTATCTGCAACTTAATTAATATGACTTTTCATTAATTGTATAGACTTATTGTTAATTAATCAATCAGAAACTTCTTAATTTAACATTTGGACTACAAAGATGTGAACCCCATGCACACAATTTTCTTTCAAAACACAGGATGCTGAAGAAATCTGTGTATATGTTCCAAATTAATTTATACAATGATTGTCATTAAATTCACTAACAACGACCTGGCCATGTACCACCTGAAAATTGCCATGCATCACTTATATTGAAGTCTTCTTATATTATTCATATATGTAGCAAGGTTACACTCCAGCTCCACTTGATGAACTGATGATGAGCTTGCGTTAGTTTGAATCTTTAATTACATGTGATGCATGTATAGGATCATCAATAGCCGCCATACATGCATTGCAGTTCATTTTATTGATATTCCAAATTAAACAAAAATCTAAAGCTGTATATGTAATTAAAGATGTAAATCAAAAAAATAAATTCCATGTTATTATTCTTACTTTTTTATTTTAGTTTTTTTGAGTATACATCTTATATATGGAAGTCTTCTTATATTATTCATATATATGGAAGTCTTCTTATATATATGGAAGTCTTCTTTAAGAAAGTCTTCTTATATTATTGGACGAATGATCAAAAATGCCCGTTAACTTTTGCCTTTAATCCTAAATGCCAGTTATTTCCAAACCTGCTGAAAATGCCCGTTAAATTTTAAATTTTCTAACAAAAATGCCCGATTATAAAAATTCGGACTTTTTATCCGACGTGTCATCCGAATCAAAGAGACGCACTGCTGAATCAAAAAGTCGCGTTTTAAAATTCGGGCATTTTTGGTAGAATTTTAAAAGATACAAGGCATTTTTAGCATTATTTTTCAGACAAAATAAGTTTTTTTGTGCTTATATTTCATTTCGGGCATTTTCAATAGAAATTTTAAAAGATACAGGGCATTTTTAGCATGTTGGGAAACAACGGGCATTTAAGATTAAAGGCAAAAGTTAGCGGACATTTTTGATTATTCGTCCTATATTATTCATATAGTTTTTGATTATATATCATATATATCGAAGTCTTCTTATATTATATAATATATATGTAAGCCTTCTTATATATAT
This sequence comes from Linaria vulgaris, assembly GCA_948329865.1. Lineage (NCBI taxonomy): Eukaryota > Viridiplantae > Streptophyta > Magnoliopsida > Lamiales > Plantaginaceae > Linaria > Linaria vulgaris. The sequence continues at coordinate 86,655,928 of OX415253.1, forward strand.
ATGGAAGTCTTCTTTAAGGAAGTCTTTTTTGCATCGGATTTTTTCGATGCAAGGGCTTTTGCATGAGAAATTTTCCATGCAATGTTTCACCCGAAAATTTTGATGCAGAGGCCAATTACAACAGGTTCTTTTGATGCAATTCTCTTGCATGGACACCAGATGCATGCAATCTTTCTATCGAATTTTTTTTCATGCAATTGATCAATTGCATGGAAAATGTAGCCAATTGCATGGATTTTTTTCCATGCAATTGATGCGTTTTGTAGTAGTGCACTATCAAATTTAGGCTTTACCTAGATAGGATGATCTAGATAAGCGCTAGCTGAGAATTTACTTGGCACATTACAAATCAATATTTTGAAACTCTAGAGCTAATTAACTAGCATTTGTCAATTGTAGTACCAAAAGTCATAGTCATCATGTTCGACTAAATTAAGGTCTGGCCCGCTATCTTTGAAATAATTGTCTAACACACACACACACATACACACACACACACACATATATATATATATATATATATATGACCTATACGTACGAGTATAGTACTTACATGCAACTTAATTAATATGACTTTTCATTAATTGTACAAAATTATTGTTAATTAATCAATCAGAAACTTCTTAATTTGACATTTGGACTACAAAGATGTGAACCCCATGCACACAATTTTCTTTCAAATACAGGATGCTGAAGATATCTGTATGTTTCCGCCTTAATTAATTAATGATTGTTATTAAATCCACCAACGACCTGTCCATGTACGACATGAAAATTGCCATGCATCACGTCTTCTTAATTATATTATTCATGTAGCAAGGTTACACTCCAGCTCCACTTGAATTGATGATGAGCTTGCTTTAGTTTGAATGTTTACATGTACGTAATAGGATCATCAATAGCCACACATGCATTGCAGTTCATTTATTGATATATATTCCAAATCAAACAAAAATCTAACAAGCTGTATATGTAAAGATGTAAATTAAAAAATTAAATTCCATGTTATTTTTCTTACTTTTTTGTTTAATTTTTTGATTCTACATACACCCCCCCCCCCCTCACCCACACACACACACACACACACACACACATATATATATATATATATATATATATACTAGTCAACTTCCCCGTGCTCCGCACGAGCTAGTTTCGTTTTGACCGATACATACTTTTTATATAGAAAAACAATAAATGTTTTTACATGTTTAAAAATGCTAATCAAATTCTATTTTATTTAAATAACTTGCGACTATAATATTAATATTTTCTTAAAACATAATATAGTAATTTGTGAAACTTATAGGACAAAATCAAAACAATGAAAAATGGGAGAAATTATTATTTACAACCGCGGCACCACGTCATCGCATATGACGTGGTGCAACCAACCATAAAAAATTATAAATGGATAATATTATCACAGTCATCATTTTTACAATTTTTTCTGGATCTTCTCTCTCATGTATAAAAACACAAACGGATTTACAACCATGAATCAAATATTAACCTCTATGAATTTCTTATGCCCAGTGCTAGATCTGTATTATGCGGGTGGATTTTTTTTCTTTTCCCTGCTTTCAAATCAAAGATTAACCTCCACGAATATCGTGTGTCCATCTCTTAATTTCCTATTCTTGATTTAATTTTCACTCTAATAGAAGAAATTCTCACTCATTCTTGACATTTTTTTTCTTCGTAGAAATCACGTAGTGTAATAAACCTAGTCATTTTACATACAATAAAAAATTATAAAGTGTAAGAAACCGCAGATGATGAGATTGCTAATTAAGAAAATTGTTGAAGTTTTGTAGTTCTGGAGGTCAAATGAAAACAAGATAAAGAGATATAGATCTATATTTTATAAATAAAAAAGCCGTGTAAAATTTAAAGTGCGGTATGGAAATGTGTTCTTCGACGGTGGAATGAACATGACTTAGACCCACAGTTTTATCCGGGTGTATGTTGGTGTGTGCGAGAGAACCAGTGAAGATGGAGAAGACAATTGTAATCATGATGTGTAATTGATTTTTTTTTGCTCTCTTACGTGTAAAGTTTTTATTGGAGTGCTGCACCACATAGGACACGATGGCGTGGTGCAGCAGTTGTAGGTAATAATTTCTCAAAAGATAGACGAGCATAAATATTAGGCGGGGCCAATGTAAATATACCTGACCGTTGTACTATTAATTACTGAAACCTTATTGGGACGAGGTTAATGATGTATTACTGCATAACCAAAACAATAATATAGTAATTAGTTGAACTTACGAGGACAATATCGAAACGACGGAAGATAGATAACGAAGTTAACAGGTGATGTACATGTATTACGTGGACCCCTATGATTATCTTATTCTATGTTATGTGGGTTTTCAAGCTATTAATTACCAATTTCTTTTATATTAGGTGGGGCTCAATCGATTAATACGTGGAGTTCACTGTTATTTTACTACTACAAAACCAAAAACAAAATATATTAATTTGTTGGATTTACAAAGACCATATCGGAACAATGAAGCCCCAATTGATAAAATATGTGCGGGCTCACGAGTTATTTATGACTGCATAATAAAAAATAAAATGCAGTAGTCAGTTGAACTTATAGGGGCAATGTCGAAAAAAACGAAAGATGGATAACGAAGTAAACAAAATTATCTTATTTTATGTTAAGCTGGTTTGCAACCTACTCATTACTAATCGTTTTATGTTGGTCGGCCCCTACAGATTAATAAGCGCATGCCCATATGTATATGTTACGAGGTCCACACTTGATTATACATGCTCACCCACACATTGTTTATTACTGCAAAACCAAAAATAGAGCATTGAATTACTTGAACTTACAGGGGCAATATTGGAACAACCAAAAATAGAATCTTACCCGTGCATCTTTGGGTATGCGTTTAACAAACGAATCCTATAAGTGTATAACGTAAAACTCACGAGGCAAAACTGGAAGAATTAAAATTAAAATGTCTATTCTAAAATTTACAACTGACCCCCACAGAATTGAGTGTTAATCAATTTTATACTAAACGAGTCTCAATTGTTTAATACGCACGAGCACACAAGTTATATAATATGGGAAAACCCCAAAAAAATATAGTAGCAAAACTTTTGGGGCAAAACCGAAATAATTTTCAAATAAATGGACCAATTAATAACTTATAGTAGGGCCTATAAATAAATAACAAAAACTTTTGGATCAAACTTAGAAGAAGTAAACAGTTAAAAGGACCATTCTGCAATTTACAGCAGGCCAATAAGTTGAGAAACGTAAAACTTTTGAGGCAAGATTGAAAGAATTAAAACATCGAAGGACTGTTATGCAATTTATAGTGAACCCTAACACAATTAACTGTTAAGAAATTTTATATTTTGCGGGTCCGAATCGATTAATACGTGTGGGCCCTCAAATATTTATTATTGTAAAATATAACATAATATAATAATTAGTTGAACTTACAGGGGCAAAACTGAAACACAAAAAATCTACGTCTTCAGCTTGCTTGAGTGAACGTCTGCAGCTTGCTTGAGTATTTGTGTCCATTCTTATTATATAGTAAGATATATATATATATATATATATATATATATATATATATATATATACATATATATACTAGTTTTAAAGGGCACGTGCGTTGGTTCAGGTTGGTCCATTAGTTTTGAGAAATGTATAGGATTGTTCGGCAATTAACAAGCCAAACAACAAAAATTTTTGGGGATAAAAATAAGAAAATCTCAAATTTGAAGGGCCATTTTACAATTTTATTGCAGGATTAGGATTATCCTGGTTTGAAGCTATGGTCACGGTTAATTACATGATAGTTTTTATAGTTTTCAACTCTTTTACTATTGCCCATAAAGTTTCCTATAATTTACTTTTGGGCCCCCATATTAAATTGTAAAAAGGCCCTTCAAGTTTGGGATTTTCTTGTTTTTGTCCCCAAAAGTGTTTGTTGTTTGGCTTGTAAATTGCAGAGCAATCCTTGTGTCTTTCGACTCTTTCACTTTCGCCCCTACAATTTCCTATGACTTGCTCTTGGGCCCATAGTTAAAATGACGATGATATATATAGAGCAAAATTTAATAATATGATAGGCCAAGAAAATTTATGACGATTATTTGGTACATTAAATACTCATAGCACGGGTAGAACAATTTATAAGCCAAACAACAAAAACTTTTAGGGACAAAAATATGAAAATCTCAAATTTGAATGGCATGCTAGTTTAGGTTAGTCCATTAATGTTAAGGAATGTTATAACGTTATGCGATTTTCTTGCGTAAAGTAAGTATTTTATAATTGATTTTGTGATATTGGCGTAATTCGATTTTATAATCTAATTGTAATACTTACTTATTCATTACACACTACAAGATTTGGGGGTCAATAGTGACCCCCTAGTTGACTCAAGTTGAGTCACTTGTCTTCAGTGACCTGCGAAGACAACTGCGACTCAACCTGAGTCGCAGATTTGTACGAGGACAACAGCGACTCAAACTGAGTCGCTGTTGACCTCAAGAAAATTCAGCGACTCACATTGAGTCGCTGAATTCCATTATATAACTTGGGCCACACATTTTGGCCCAATTTGGGCCAAAATGTGGGCCAAAGATATTGGACTCAAATGCGAGTCCAATATCCGGAAGCAATCAACGACTCAAGAGTTCTGATAACCCGTTTCAGCCGCCTTCTCCGCCCGTTTCAGCCGCCTTTGACCCGACCCGCCACCATTAGCGACCTATTGTCCGGATTTGCGACCCAAAGTGAGTCCCCAACCCAACCAAAACACAAAACACACACCGATTCGCCCCCATTTTAGGTCACGATTTTGCTCTCGAATTTCTCGATTTGGCTCGCGGTTCTCCCGATTTTGCTCGCCATTTCGTCAATTAACACTTAAGGTACATCAATCTAGCTTTTAACTTGTTTTTTACCCATTAATTTTGAATTTCGATTCGAAAATGGGCATTATATGTTTTTTACCCATTATGTGTATTCGATTTTGGGCATTAATTTTGTATTTCGATTCAATTATTTGTGTATTTAATTTTAGTCAAGATTTGAGTAATTAGTTGTTAATTAGTTCTTACTTTTGTATATTTCGAATGTTGCATTGTAATTAAGGGTTTTGGGTGTTGGGCATTTTGTAGTTTGATTCAATTTAGTGATGGATTGAAGTTAATTTGATGATTTGGAGAAAATGAAATTTTAGGATAGTTTATGGCTTTTAGTGGTGAATTGTAGGTTAAATTTGGGGGAAATGGAATTGAGGATAGTTCATGGATAATTAGTGCATTTTTTGTTTAATTATGCATAATTGCATGTTGAACTTGATGTGAAATGGAAGTATTGTGATAAAAGTGTAATTGTTTAGGGTATACAGTATAATCTTACTAACTTTTTAGAGATAATATAAGTTTAGATTAAAATTTGGGCAATAGTAGAATATTTTGAAACTTTTTTGGTATAGAATGTTAGATTGTGAAAATTGGAATTGATTAGTTTATAATTAAATTGTGAAAATTAGATTATTAAATTTTAATAAGTATGATTGTTAGATTATATAGATGTTGAATGTTAGATTAAATGCAATATTGTTATTTAAATGTTGATTTGATATTTAAATGTGTTTTTTTTACAGTATATACATATATTCGGCATGTCATCACGTAAGACCACTAGCGATACTAGAGGTCGAGGTCGAGATCGAGGTCGAGGTCGAGGTCGTGGAGTTGGAGGTCGTAGTGGGGTATCTGCTACTGGTAGTGGTGGGCGAGTTAGTGGTAGTGGTAGCGTTGGCCGTGGAGGTGTTGGTGGTCGTGGAGGTGTTGGTGGTACTGATAGTGTTGGTCGTGGAGGTGTTTGTGGTAGTGGTAGTGGTAGTGGTAGTGTCGGTCGTGGAGGTGTTGGTGGTAGTGGAGGTGTAGGGCGTGGTGGTGGTACTGGTAGCGTTAGTCGTGATGGTGTTAGTGGTAGTGGCGGGGTCGGTGGAGATGTTGGCCGTGGAGGTTTTGGTCGTGGTGGTGGTAGTGGTAGCGGGGTTCGAGGTAATTGCCGACCTATACGGATTGTCCTACCGGGTCGTCGTGCACTGCCTAGCGATCCAGCCGAGCCATCTGTCCCGCCACTAGGGTCAGGCGACAGATCTACATCAAGGACACCTGCTTTGCAGCGGCAGTTATTTGTAGACGATGAGGCGGCGGTCCCCAGAGCGGGAGATAGACCCCGATCATCAGAGTCCACCGCATCCCAGCCGTCACGACCACATACTTCAGCTTCAGTTGGGACTCATGTGCCCCCATCAGGCGAGTCTGCTCCAGCACATGTAGACGACACTGTAGCTGTACCAAGCCAGAGGTTGATCGAGTGTCCAGGACCGAGCCAGACTCGACCCCAGAGGGGACCAAATATAGGGATTACGGCGGTCCCGACTGGGAAGCAGAAGCAGCTTATAGAATTGAAGCGGGGTTGTTTTTCTAAACCCCCCGGTCGTGAGATCGCGAAGACGATCACATCACTCATTCGACAGTTTATGACTGATTTTTGGCCCTCCTACTTGAAGGTTCCTCCAGAAGTACGGAAAGCGGTGTACGCGAGATTTACGGTGAGTTTTTAATTTATTGTTTAATGTTTATTAATTTAGTGTATTAAATATATTGCTTTTCAAATATTGTTGAATTTACTTTATTAATTTAGTGTCTTAATTTATTGTTTAATATTTCTTATTTTTGTAGAATACCTTTGGGATCCGGTACTCAGAAAGGGGTCAAGTACATAGGGCATACCAGCAGAAGGCGAAGGAGCTTTACAAGCATATGATGAACATGGCAAAGGAACATTACATGAAGAGGAAGGACATGGAAAAGTATCGGGGCAAAAAAAAGCCGACGTGGATGAGCGATAAATTGGAAAAGAAGGCGGCAGCATACTGGGACACGGAAGAGCATAAGAAGAAGTCCTTAAAGGGAAAGAAAGCTCGGCAAGGCGGCAAGGAGGATGGGCCGGCGCCCGCCACCTTTTACGGTGGTTCCATTGACTACGAGGAGATCCGGCGGCGCCTGGTATATTTTAAAAAATTTATATATTGCAATTGTAGTTAAAATGTTAATTTTTAGGATTATTGCTTTTTTTTTAAACAAAATGATTGATTAGTAATAAAAAAAAAGAATTTTAACCTTACTATTATTTTAAATTTGAAGGAGAGGAATCAGCCCAACCGCACCCACCCTATCAGGCACGACGAGATTTACAAGGCAGGACACACGAGGAAAGTGATAGGGACTGGCAGAGGTACAGGCGTACCCTTGAGGCGGGAGTGGAAATCTGATGCGACGAGACTTATTTACGTAAGTGTTTTAAATTTTGTACTTGTTTACCGCTTGTGAATTCTAATTTAACTGAATAAATTATTTTCGAACTAATTTATCTTTTTGATTACATTTGAAAATTCACCAGAAGACATACAAGAAGGAGTTGAGGAAGAAAAATCCTCACGTCGTAGAAGACAAGGACTTGCCCGAATGGGACCCTGATTCGTGGAAGAAGGCCATAGGGTCGATCAAGAAGGGGAAGGCGACGGGTTTACCGACCTATGCCGATGCACGTGAGTTCGACTTGGAGCTAGGTAGGGAGCCAAACTTCGATCGGGAGTTGCTTAGGCATGTACAGGTGGAGAACCTAGAGTTGAGGACGACACATGACCCGATAGTCGACTCACTGATGACCTGGCTATAGGGCTTTAGAGATGACATGCAGGCGGAGGGCCGATTAGTGCGAGAGCTTCCACCAGACTTGTTCATGGGGAACGCTATTAGGCACGGAGGCGCATTCAGGGTTCCGAGGCCGGTACGTCAGAGACCAGATCCTTTTGCTCCAGGTACTTCTACCCAGTATGTTGATGATTTGGTTGCTGATGATCGAGATATGACGGATGATGAGTGCGAGGACCTTGGTGTATGCTATGAGGGTGATGGAGTTGATGAGGGTGGTGATGGAGTTGATGATGATCCACTAGCGACCCTTGATGAGATGTATGATTTGGCTGAGAGTTCGGGTGATGAGGGGGTCGTGTATCCCCCTAGTGATGTTGAGGGGGGTGATGATGTTGAGTTGGGTGATGATGTTGAGGGGGGTGATGATGTTGAGAGGGGTGATGATGAGGGGGGTGATGGTGACATGGGTGATTGATCAGGTGGATGGTAGTTGTTTGTGTTATTTATGTTGAATTATGATATGTTGGTTTTGCGACTGTTTTCGCCTATGCTAAGCTTATTTTGTGCACAGGTTATGGCTATGTTTATCGATTTTTTTGCATAGGTTTTGAACTTTATGGTTGTGATTGTCCTTTTTTTATTCCCGTTTCTCGATATGATGAGGGGGTGATGATGACATGGGTGATTGATCAGGTGGATGGTAGTTGTTTGTGTTATTTATGTTGAATTATGATATGTTGGTTTTGCGACTGTTTTCGCCTATGCTAGGCTTATTTTGTGCACAGGTTATGGCTATGTTTATTGATTTTTTTGCATAGGTTTTGAACTTTATGGTTGTGATTGTCCTTTTTTTATTCCCGTTTCTCGATATGATGAGGGGGGTGATGATGACATGGGTGATTGATCAGGTGGATGGTAGTTGTTTGTGTTATTTATGTTGAATTATGATATGTTGGTTTTGCGACTGTTTTCGCCTATGCTAGGCTTATTTTGTGCACAAGTTATGGTTGTGATTATTCTTTTAACATGGTTATGTGTATGTTTCTCGAGATTTTGTTTTCAATTTTTAATATATTTTACAATTACAACAACAAAATATGAAGTATTACTAAAGAACAAGTATTATTAAAGAAAAGAAAAAGTACAAGTATTACTAAATAATAAAGTACAAGTATTACTAAAGAAAAGAAAAAAAGAGAAGAACTGGCTAGTCTTCTTTTGAATATTCAAATTCATACAACTCATATTCATTCGCATCACTGTCTAAGCCTTCTTCTTGTCCATCATCGTCCTCGTTACCATTTAGCTCATTGACGACCTCGAACTCACCTACCCCCAACTGAATATCCATGTTGAACGACATCAGGTCTACAAACATATTAAGACCTTCAGTTGATGATGCTTGAAACCATTGCTCCGGAATCTCCTGGTCATTAGGGGTAGAATCATGAACTGTGAGCGACGACATGTCGATCATGTGTCGAGCTGGAATATGCGATACTGACAACCATCCCTTTCTTCCCGGCCTTCCATTTGGTAGGGACGGATACTTGGTGTAGTAAGCCTGCATTGCTTGATTAGCACAAATAACTGGTTCATTTGTACGGAGTATTTTAGTAGGGTTAATTTCCACCAACTTGAACCTCTCGTGAACATTTGTGCCATTCGGTCCAATATCATACCACAAACACTTGAAGAAGATAATGCTCATTGGGTTCCCATTTCTACCTCCCCAATATTCCACTTCTATGATCTCTTTCAAAGTTCCGTAGAAATTGGTTGAACCGGTGTCTCCCATGTCGGCCTTCACGTAAACCCCACTGCAGTCACTCTTCTTGGGTCCCAATTTTGTATCAATGTGGAATCGAAACCCATTCACAATGTATCCATCGTAGGAGATTGCATCGTTTAGTGGACCGTTAATCAACGATATTACCCGATCGTCTGTCATTATATTAATATTTTCTTCATTATTTTATGGTTTTGATCTTGTTAAAATCATAATTTTACAAAAAAAACATTAATATTCCGGATTAAATCCGGAATATTAGTGTTTTTTTTTTCGTACAGGTAATTAGTGACCGCAATTCGGTCCCTACTAATATTCATAGATATCTATGAATATTAGTAGGGACCGAATTGCGGTCACTGTTTTCAAACTTAGTGACCGCAATTTGGTCCCTACTAATATTCATAGATATCTATGAATATTAGTAGGGACCGAATTGCGGTCACTAAGTTTAAAAACAGTGACCGCAGTTCGGTCCCTGCTAATATTCATAAATATTGTTAGGGATCTAATTGCGGTGACTATTGACTTTATTAGGGACCGCTATTCGGTCCCTACTAATATTCATAAATATTATTAGGGACCTAATTGCGGTCACTATTGACTTTATTAGGGACCGCAATTCGGTCCCTACTAATATTCATAGATACTCTGTGAATATTAAATAGAGACCGAATTACGGTCCCTATTTTTTTTAGTGACTGCTTTTAGGTCCCTAATTCTCAATCAATAGGGACCTGAAAGCAGTCACTAATGTTTTAAAATAAACAGGGACTGGAAGGCGGTCACTAAATTTCCGATCACTATTGACCCTCATCAGCGACCTAATTGCGGTCACTGATGGAAAGTGACCGAGGTCAATAGTGACCGGTCATCTGCGACCCAAACGCGGTCACTATTGACCATCAGGACCACAAGGGGGGTCAACAGTGACTGCATTTCGGTCACTATTGACCCCCAAATCTTGTAGTGACATGATAGTGTTTTGTATTTTCAATGACAAACATTTCATTAATATTGCAGAAATTCTGATGTGATATTTCTTCAACAATATATAGTTTTTAAGTTTCAAGATATTCTTTTTACTTTAAGTTATTTACAATTATCTTCTCTTTATTTTTTGAAGATTATAATGCTACCTACAAAAAATAAAGAAAAAGATGAGAAAGCATTCGGCTACCTTAATAAGAGTTAGTCCTTAGGTAATTCATCGCTTACTATTGAAATGCTTAATTGTTCGATAGTTATTATTAGTATTTCATGACAGTTATAGTGCTACTGATAAAAAGAAAAAAGGAAAAAATGTAACCCTTAGGTAATCTATCGCTAATCATTAAAAGATTAAATTGTTCACTAATTATTATCAGCTCTTCAATATAAAAAAAATTATCGTAAACCATGATTTTTTCTACTATGAAACCTAACTCATAACGAAATTTCGTATAAAGTGTTATCTATTCGATATGGTGGTTCTAGCAAGTTCTAAAAAAGTTAGCGCCATACATGCATATCGCGAAATAAATTTTTATAAAGTATTATGCATTTGATATGGTTGTTTCTTAAAAGTCATTTTTTTGGTAGAATAAAGAAGATATTGAGCAAATTATGTAAACTTGCTTATACTTTATTCAGAGCATGTTAAGAATCATTACTTTTAATTATAACTCACAAATCTTTTGTTTCGCAATGTTAAAATGAGTTATACATTGTCGACAATAGTAACTCAAATTATTTAGAGAAGTAAAAATGATTGTCATTGTAACAATGTAAACTGTATCTGTAATCTTTTTTGCATTAGTATTCACATTTTGTATAATGTTGATCACTACTATCAACTTTCATGGTTACAAATTTTACACAAAGTATTCTTTAATGGTCATACAAGACTGGGAATACAAGGTTGGGAACACGCGTAATATTTAAATAAAAATTTTAAAAATATAATGGGGTTATGTATTTACTGTATACTTATTATAGTTGATTCAGACACATACCCTTTATATATATATATATATATATATATATATATATATATATATATATATATATGCGTGTGACTGAGTGTGTGAGCTCGCAAAATATTAGTATAGGAAAAATTGTGAGAAGAGATTGTAGTAATCAGATTTGTGAAGAGGACGATCATGGAACTTGATTGCTTCAGAGAAAATGTATTGGAACTTGAAAGATTTAAATTTAGCTTTGATTATCGCAAATAGAAACAAAGATTATTTAATGAAAGATGGGCTTGGTTTGATTTGAAGACTTTGGGCTTAATAAATAATGGAATTGCAATCTATTTTATAAATATTCACAAGAGAACAATATTATTACGATCGATCATATTTGCAACGAAATATCGAGATGGAAGCTAAAGCTCAAAATTACAAACAGTTTGTGTCATCGGTGGTCCTGGTTCAGAAAAAGATGAAGAATATATGAGAAAGATAAGTTGTCTCGATAATCTGTTAGCTGCAAAGAATATCAAATTGGTATACGGAGGGAGAAATTTGGGATTCATGGGATGCATTGCAAGTAGTGTGTCTTCAAACAACTACAAAGTGGTTGGGATTACATCAAAACCTTTAGCTGATTACGATCTAGAAGGTCCAATATTTGGTGATGAACTAAAGGTACCTAGCATTCATGAAAGAATAGCGGTTATGTTGCATAATGTTGATGCCTTCATCTCGCTTCCACAAGGTTTTGCCGCTCAAGCAAATACTCTATCGTGGGCTCATTTAAATCTTCATGATAAGCCTATTTCCTTGCTTCATACCAAACGCTTCTATGATGGACTGATTCGTTTTTTAGATCTTGGTATTGTACAAGAGTTTATCAAACCGGATAATCGTCCAATCTTGTTTGTCACTCCAAATGTTGAATAACTAATTGATCAACTGGAGATTCAGGTGCTAAGTCGGGTTTGTCCTTTTTACAGAGTACTAAGGAGGGTGGGGATACGGGTTCCAGTAGCAGCAACAAGAAATGTTAGTTGGACACAACTTATGTCTTAACTTTGTTTATCCAAGTATTATTGCCTTTGGTTTTAAATCTTTTTATGCATAATATAATAAAGTGTTTGTAAATAACGCTTCAATACCTTGTTACAATAGTTGTGATAGCTATTTTGAACTCATCGTAGTAGATATATAATCGCTTGCGTGCATCACAGTAACTCAGTAATAATAAGTGCCAAAAGAGATTGTTGTTGTTTGTGTGAAAAACGAAAGACAACATTCTTTATATAGCCAAAAAAATACTATACATTAATATAATATCATTTATAGGACAACCCTATAATAGTTGGCATTAGCAAGACTATTTAGGATTTTGTTTTTGGAATATTTGCTTTAATGTTTGTTGCGAGAATTAGTCATTATGCGTTTGATTAAAAATTGCTCACCAAATTCGATAAACAATTCCGATGCCAATGTGTAAAGTTCTAAAATAATACAATATGAAGATGTAGCTTTCGATTTAATCTCTTATTTATGGCGTTAAGATTTCACTGCAAAAAATACACAAACAAAGAATTTTTTTTTGAAGATTTTATCATTCCGAATATTGTTAGAAAATCTAATTTATAAGGTTGTGTTCTCTTTTCGAATAGGTTTTGTATATAAATTACGGCGCCAATAATCTATAACAAGTAAACTAATTTATTAGAACGTGTGATGCATTCAACATCTTTACCTATTTAATTTATTCTTAAATAGAATCTTTGATGAGCACATTTGGGGTTGCACTTGCACATTTTCTTTTTTTCTTTTTTTTGTTTAACGTAGCTCTACCCGTGCTATGAGTATTTAATGTACCAAATAATTTCATAAATTTTCTTTGCCTATCATATTATTAAAATTTTGCTCCGTATGTTTTACATCACTAATAAAGGCGCTTGTTATGGTTAGGGGCAAACACAAAAAACTTAAAAACCGCAAGGTCTGTTCTGCAAATAAATTCACAACACTAATAAATGCGCTGTTATGTTTAGGGGTGAAGGCGAAAAAGTTGAAAACCACAAGGACTGTTCTACAAACAAAGAAAAATAGACGACAGATTGAGTCATATAACATAAATTATTGGGGTCAAAAATAAGAAAATTTAAAATTTGAAGGTCGTGTTTCAATTAACTATGGGCCCAAAAGTAATTCACAGGAAATTGTAGGGGCTAAAGTGAAAGAGTCGAAAGACACAAGAATTATTCTGCAATTTTCAAGCCAAAAATAAAAACTTTGGGGGGACACAAATAAGAAAATCTTAAAGTTGAAAGGCCGTTTTACAATTTAACATGGGCCCCAAAAGTAAATAATAAGATTTTTTTTGGGGTCAAAATAAGAAAATCTAAAACTTGAATGTCCATGCTTCAATTAATAGTAAGACAGAAGTGAAAGAGTCGAAAGCGACAAGAATTGTTCTACAATTTACAAGTCAAGCAACATAAACTTCTGGGGACAAAAATAAGAAAATCTCAAATTTGAAGGGTGTTTTTACAATTTAACATGGGCCTAAAACTAACTTATAGAGAACTTTATGGATAATAGTAAAAGAGTTAAAAACCATAAGGATTGTCATACATTTAACCAAGACAACAACATTCCCTATTATATATAGTAGTAGATATATGGATTTTGTTATTATTGTGGACAACGAATCCCCGGTTACTAAAAAAAAGTAAAAAATAAAGTGGATAAAATTAGCTAGTACGTAATGTTGCACCATATTTTGTGTTGCTCGCGTGTAATGCCATGTCATTGTGCGGGCCTTGAAAAACGACAAGCCACAACAACCTGAACTAGTGGTTGTTCGTCTTAAGAATAAAAGCAAGAGGCAAATGAAAGAATGACTTGTAAAATTCACTACTCTACTTGTAGACCAAAGCAGACTATGAGCCATAAGCCAAAGCATCAACAACATATATTGAGCCATCAACTAACATCCGATAGGCAATGGTTCACATGCTAAGAGCCAACCTTCACCTCCGACCACATTTGGCTCGCACTAAAATAATGAACTATGTTTGGCTTGATTTTGTACACGGAATACATAAGCAGCTTGGTTTAACCCCATGTTCAGTCTGAAATCAATAAACCTCCAACCCACATCAATGACTTCTAGTCTGACCTAGATGCCGAGCATAAACTGAGCTAGGCATCGGAGTGCCTTCGCGGAGTCAGCTCTCGCCTAGTTCACGTGTCGTGTTTTGAGTACAGGTTTTCCGAACTTAAAGCTGGTTTCGGACCAATCAGTAGCTCGAGTTAGTCTGATGTAGAATGAAAAGTCAATAGATGAAATTACCCCACATCAGTGGCGCCGTATGTGGGAAACAACCAAATGCACTATGAGGAATCCTGACCACCATTGGCACTGTTATCCTTCCCTTGATAAGTAACCCCATCCAAGACTTCGATCCCATCAATGACAGTGAAATGTTCCTCTATAAGACCACCACCAACATAAACTTCGAAAGACCAGCGATGGTGTTCCTCAACTTCTTTCTCCATGCGTGCATGATATTCAGTAGTGATGCCAACCTAATCCTCATTGGGGCACAAGCCAGAACCAATAACAGGTTCACACTGGCCGACTGACAAGTTACATGTAGATCCTTCATTTGGGCAGTACTCATGGCAGCTATCAAAACAAGACCATAAGGATGAGATTTTAAAACAAAAGAAGTTGGAATAGTAGTCTATGCTGCTTCAGAAGTGGCGACTATATCAAAACTAACCAAGGAAGGAATCGTAACAACTGCTGTCTCTACGACAACAGTAGTAGAAAGGGCGGTACTCAGCACAATCCCTGAGGTAGCAAAAGGAAAAACAACATTGTCAGATGCCACGACATCATCTATAGGAAGGGTACAATAGCAGCAGCAAAGTCAATCACAAGTTGGAGTAGTAGTCTATGCTGCCTCAGGAGTGGCGATTGTCTCAAAAATAGTCAAGGAAGGAATCGTCGCAACTGCTGTCTCTACGACAACAGTAGTAGAAAGGGCGGTACTTAGCACAATCCCAGAGGTAGCAATAGGAAAAACAACATTGTCAGATGCCACGACATCATTCATAGGAAGGGTACAACAGTAGTAGCAAAGTCAATCACAAGTTGTTTCTTCGAAGCCGCGATGATCACATTTGACTTACAATCTTCCTCTACTAAGGCTCATTGACCGCTCGATATTTTTTGAGGGTTCTATCCTGCCTGCCGAGCTGCCTATCTAAAATAGATTTATGATCAGTTTGTAGTTTTGCAAGCTTGGCTCAAGCAACCTTAAGGTCTTTTTTGGCTATAGATGCCTCATTAACAACCTCCTGGCGTATCTAACTTTGCTCCTTCGGGCTTCGGCTGCAGCTTGATCTTCTTTATATATTTTCTTCTACTCTTTAGCAGCAGCTAGTGCTTCTTTGCACAATTTTGTTTACGACATCCTCTGCTACTCTTTTGGCCAATTAATAACATCATAACACCTTTTCTACTCAACCGCTCTTTATGCAAGATGTTTTGCCTCTTCGACAAAGAGAACTTGTTCGGCTTCAACACTGAGTGTCGAATTTTGATCAATAGTGGTCTCAACCTATATTAGGAAAATTCATATTTGCAAAATACGACATCTCAACTGTATAAGTTTGATAGGCGTCAATAAGCTACGACCACCTTACATACTGAGGGACTTATGATGCACCATATTTTATGTTGCTTGCGTGTAATGCTATGTCATCGTGCGGGTCTTGAAAAATGACAAGTCACAACAAACACAGTTGGTGGTTGTGTGTTTTAAGCATAAAAGTAAGAGGTAAATGAAAGCATGACTTGTAAAATTTACTACTCTGCTTGTAGACCAAATCAAGCTATGAGCCACAAGCCGTTGGAAAGATATGAACGCAAAAAATGGATCTCAATTCCGATGAGTATTGAAGAAGTTATGATCAAATTAGTGAAATTGCACATATTGGACAAGAGGAGCCCAAGCCCGCTAGCATAATGGAACAATAGAGGCCCAAGCCCACCAAAATCGGTCGACTAGCACATATAAATACCCCCAAACCCTTCACATTTGGAGAGGGCCGCCCACAACCTTCAACTCGAATTACCAACTCGAATTCGACTTATAATAATTCGAGTTATCATGGCTAATATTCCTGGAAAGTCCTATGAGTCTAGTTTCCATATCACGAAGTGGTTCATCAATCCGACCTCGAACAAGAGAATTATGGGCATAATCATAAAGTTGCGCAATCCTGATCTTCAACTCGAATTCCCAACTCAACTTCGACTTATAATAGTTGAATTCGAGTTATCATGTCTTATATGTGTGGAAATATCTTTGAGTCTAGTTTCAATATCAAGAGGCGGTTTGTCAATACGACCTTCGACAAATGAGTTATAGGCAAAACCGTAAAGTTGCACAGTGTTGAATCATCAACAACAAATATTTAGCCATCAACTAACTTCCAATGGGCAATGGTTCACCCTCTAAGTGCCGACCATCACCTCCGACCTCGTTCGCTTACTTTAAAATAATAAATTACGTTCAACTTGATTCCCTACAGGAGATACGTAGGCAGCTTGGTTTAACCCCAAGTTTAGTCCGAAATCAACAAACCCTTGACCTAGATGCCAAGCAAAACTGAGTGAGGCATCGGAGTGCCTTCGCGGGGTCAGTCCCCGCCTAGTTCCCGTGCCGTGTTTTTAGTGCTGTTTTTTTGAATTCAAAACTAGCTTGGGACTAATAAAGAGTGACTAGCCAGTAGAAATTATCACGTATCACGTACTATCACGCATCACGTACTATCATCGTTAACCCGCATACGAGTATATGTTTCAGGGTCACATTCAAGTGGGTGTAATTAGTTACACTACAACAATTCTTGTATATAGGAGGTGAGGAATGGCCTCCTATATACCCGTAATCGCCTCTTATATAAATAATAGGAGGCGATTAAGTGCCAGCCCACGTTTGCCTCTTATATGGACGCCTTTTACCATATAGGAGGCGATTATTTGCCATCAGAACGCTGAAGGCACGTGGGAGTGGATAAATCGCCTCCTATATTTAGGAATGGGAGGCGATTACTCCACCGCAGTTTAAGTGGGGTCAGCCGTCTATTTAATATATTATATTGCGGTGGGAGGCGATTATTCGCCTCTTATAATTAATTTATCATTTAAATATAATCCAAAAATGTGAGAACGGTGGGAGGCGATTATTCGCCTCCTATATTTAATTTATTATTTAAATATAATTTCGGCTTCTAATTATTGTAAAAATATGAGAATGGTTGGAGGGGATTATTCGCCTCCTACCATTTATAGAATTGAAAAAAAAAATAGCGGCATATTTTTTCACAAATTTTCATTTGAAATAATAGCTCCTAATTTGGTTATTTTTGAAATTAAAAATTAAAATTGAAACACAACATGATTTAATTCATCAACATTAATATATACAAAAGTTATTACTAACATTACAAAATGATGAGATTCATATAATATCATTATATTATTTAGCTACATTTGGTAAATACTATGATATGTAAATAGAATAATACAAACATAATTAACTTGCAACATATATCACTACATTCCAATACATTACATAATAAATCCAAAAAAAAACTATTTATTGTGTTCATGAACAAAACTAGCTAGCAAAAAAAAAAAAATATGAACACCATATTCATCTTGCATTAATACTCCTTGTATTCTTCCTTGTATCTTTGGTAATAACTTCATCTTGTGAATGTTGGTGAAGATTGAATACGAACACCAAGAAAAATGTTGCAAACAGTTGGATTTTTTGTTGTTGTTGGTGTTCTGTGGGAAGAACCGCATAAATAGTTTTTTTACGAGGCGTAGAAGGCGATTTTTCGCCTCCCATATGTCAACACATGATTAAATTTAAACGGTTGATGTGCTGATTGAGAACATCTAACGGTCCAGATCTGCCAAGACATCTATCATGCGGATCATGGTTTTGTTGGTGGGAGGCGAAATTTCGCATCCCATAATTTTTTAAAAAAAAAAAGCTAAAATTGGTGGGAGACGAAGTTTCGCCTCCCATATTTTTTATTTATTTAAAAAAGCTAAAATAAAAACATTCACATTAGTAAAGCAACTAAATTATTGCACGGAAATCTCTCCCTTCACCCTCTATTCACCATATTCATATTTTATTTTCCTCCATTGTTGTTGCACATCTCAAAAAAGAAGAAGAAAAAAGAAACATAACTTGCCCCTTATTTTGTAACAAAATATCGGAATTGTATATGTATCATTAGATCTGCAAAAGTGAACGTTAAGAGGTAAGTAATTTTTTTTCTAAGTCTTTAATTACGAGTCCATTAATACATTACATATATTTTTTTATTATTGACTTAGTTCAATATTGTGGTAAATATTGTTCGTAAGGTTTAATTAGGGTAGATTTTTTGTGATTGTAATGTTTATTGTTAGTATTAGTAATATTAATGACTTGTCATGTAATGTTTATTGTTAGACAATAAAATCGATTTTTGATCGTTCGTGTAGATCTAAAATGTATAACAACGAAGATCGGAGTTGGATGTACGATAGATTGACGGATGGTTATGTCAACCAGAGCTTTATTGATGGTGTTGATAGGTTTGTAGAATATGCATCTTCTCAGACTAACTTGCTCAATCGGGGCAAAGTTAAGTGCCCCTGCCGAAAATGTTGTAACACTAAGTATCATACAACGAACAAAATTAATTATGACCTTTACGAGCGGGGTTTTCTTCCAGATTATTATGTTTGGGTAGCGCACGGTGAGTCATTTGGTAACGAATTCGGGGCGTCGAGTTCTTATAATCCAGTGGAGTCACCTCCTCATGAAAATTTTGGTGGTTGTTATAGGGAAATGGTCGACGATGTGTTTGGTGGTCGTTATGAGAATGTTCAGTCTAATCGAGAGGCAGATGAGGTGCCAACCCGCGAGGCAAGAGACTTATATGAATTATTGCGACAACCAGAGACCCGAATAAGTACAAATGGCTACAACAATTGCACAAAGTGTTGACTCCATCGGACCGCGAAAAGATTCTGCAGAATGTTAGAGGGATGAAGCGTGTATTAAAACGGTTTTGCCTGGAAAAGAAGACATATGACCTATGTGAGAATAATTGTTTCATGTACTACGGGGAGTAAAAAAGCTAGCAGTTATACTAAATGTCCAGTGTGCCAAACAGACAGATTCGAGGGCCGAGAGAGTACAAATCCAAGGGCCAAACGTATTCCCAAAAAGAAATTGTGGTACTTTCCTTTGACATCTCAATTGCAGAGGTTGTAAATGTCTCGAGCAACGTTACAACACATACGTGGCATCTGAAAGGCAAAGGACAAAACGATACGATGATTCACCCAGCTGCTGGTAAGGCGTGGAAATCTTTTGATGAAGAGTATCCAGATTATGCTGCCGAGCCTAGAAATGTTAGGCTTGGTCTTTGCACAGATGGGTTCACTCCGTGGGGAAGCTTTGGTAATTCATACTCTGGTTGGCCGGTTTTGTTACGCCCTACAATCTCCCTCCTGATATGTGCATGAGGCAAGAATATATATTTTTGTCTTTGTTGATCCCTGGACCAAGGAGTCCTGGAAAGAACCTTGACTTGATGCTAAGACCCCTAATCGATGAACTTTGTTCGTTGTGGAGGATTGGAGCTCAAATTTATAATTCATTCCGGAAGCAAAATTTTGTAATGAGAGCGCATTTGGTGTGGACGATTAGTGATTTATTATATTTTTGTGTTAATTTCAATATTTTGTTATGTGCATTGTAGAGATGTTATCAGTGGGACAAGAAGCATTATCTGACCGTTGAAGCGACGTATCACAAGACGGCCCAAGCTAATTTTTCACGCATGATCACAAATTGCAAGAAATTTTGGTTGGCGTACAGGAAAGACCAGAGCCATTCGGACAATCACAAAACCTGGGCAACTGCAGAGTGGCTAGAATGCTACATAAAGTACTTGAACATGAAAAAATCGAAGGATAGAGCTAAATCTTTGAAAGAAAATCAAGCCAAGAGGGAAGGAGCTCCCTATATCGGCGGGTGTAAAAGTGCAGCAGCCTATAGACATGAAATGGTACGTGTAGTTAGACTTTATTAATTAGTATGTTTTATTATAGTAATCTTGTAAGTTTTGTAGACGTATATTGATTTTTAATCTTAATTTTCAGGCGGAAGCAAGAGGGATACACCCCGAAGATGTCCCTATTCAAGAGGTTTGGCTGAAAACACATTCCAAGGTTGTCGGCACTGTAGTGAAGTGGGGTAGTGAATTGGCGCGCGATGTTTATGTAAGTGATTATTAAAACTATTTCAAATAGAATGTTTACTAGTATATTATATTAGTATTAATAAAGAACATTGCATACGAGTGCATTTTTGCTGAATCCCCCGTTCAAATTGTGTCTTGTGTATTTGTAATTTGTGTCAGTTTCATGTTGTGATACAACATTGAACATTTCTGAATTGTGGAGTTATTTTGGGAGTTTGCAGCAAGTCATAATACAATGCAGATCGATGTTTATTTCATTTTTTGTGTATTTCAGTTTTTGTGTGATTGTGTGATTTTTGTGTATTTTAATTTTAGATTGTTAGATTTTTTACAGTGAGCAGCTTTCAGTTTTGATGGGATACGAATATCGATTTGTGGTGTTGAAAGCGATGGAATATTGTGAAATGTGAATTTTCTAAATTTTGAAATGTGATATCACATATGGCATGTTGTTTACTTGTTTTTCAGGTTTTGTGTATTTTGAAAGACACATTCATGTTTTTTTTTAGAAATTGGAAGGTATTTCACCTGTTTCAGTTTTACATGCTGAAACAGGGGAAAATTGGCAGAGTGAGTTGCTGTTAGTTGCTGTTAGTTGATGGATTATTATGTTGCATTGATCTGATTTCTTGTATTTCATGTATTTACGAGAAATTAGTATAGTATTATGATGCATTTTATGTGAATAGTGTGTTTCATTTGATCTCTAAATATTTTTTTTTTATGTTGGACAGTTGAGGTATATACGTGAGTCTATAATAGATCACACCGCTAATATGACTAGTTGGCAACCGTTGAATAAAGCTACCTGGTTGCATGCTGTGAATGGTGCCAAGAAGAATTTTGTTCCAGACCTTTCAAAGTGTGGCGACCCAGAGTTCGTCGGCTTCGAGACAAGGGCGAAGCCTAAATACGGGCATATCAGCAAGTACGAAGACTTTCTTGAAAAGCAAACCGAAGCTATAGCATGGTTGATTGAAGCGAATACGGCAAAAGATGAACAAATTGCCAAACAATTGAAGGAGCACGAGTCCTTGAAGCAAGTGGTGAAGGCCATATTCGTGATGCAAGGTCTAGCGATTCCTCCCGAGTTTGCTGGTCTATTCGCTGAACCTGAAGCCGCACCGCCATCAACTCAAGATGAAGCCACTGCTGGAGCATCACCCGCTGGACCATCAACAGCAGGATCATCCGGGATTGGACAATCACCTACCGGGTCTACTTCGATGACAATACCCTACTATCCAGACATGTCAGCCGTTGATCGCTAGTGAACTTGTATTCCTTTTATAACTCATTAACTTTAGAACAAGTTTTCACTTTTATGTACTGTCATGTATTTAAGTTGTTGGTTTTGGAATTGGCCTTATTTTGGTAATTGGTTTCATCTCGTGGTTAGTATCTTGTTATATGCAAGATATTTATGTTTTGGTAGAATTGTTGAATGAATTATGGAGTTTATTTGGTATTATTGTTAAAATGAATTTTGGTGTTTTGGAGTAGGAATTTTAGAGTTTGGTATTTTGTGTTTGCTATTATAGTGTAAAGGCAGCAGGTTGGTTTTGGAGTCTGTTATTTTTGTTATTTTTTATTTTTTTTAATAACAGAAGGCAATTATTCGCCTCCTAAAAATTTGTTATTTTTTTTAAGATTTTTTTTTTAAAAAAGGCGAAATTTCGCCTCCCACCATTTTTTAATTTAAATTATTTGTTTTCAAAATACAATCGTCAATTTCTCTTTTTTTTTTTTTAAGTTTTGCGAATTTGTGGGAGGCGAAAATTCGCCTCCCACCACGTGGCAACTTCTGATTGGAAGTTTTTCGATCATTTGTTTGGGCTGTCAGCTTAAGAGATATAGGAGGCGAAAATGGGCCTCCTAAATCGTAGAAGGCCTGTGTAATCGCCTCCTATATTGCATTCTACTGTAGGAGGCCTAGAATCGCCTCACATATCCAGCAGCTATATTGAAGCATTGTTGTAGTGTTAACAATTAAGTACCATCACTTATTAGCTTCAGTCAACATAAGTAATTTGCGCGCAAATTCATTTTCCCTAATTAATTAACCTCTGAGAGGTGATGACCTCTTCTATATGATCAATGGCAATCGTAAATAAATTATATATACTTTTCCTTTTTGGCTGCAAACAAATTATTTATACTTGCTATTACCATAAGGCTCAACCTAGGATATGATCCAGAATCTGATCATAAAACCAAAAAACCTAATTTCCAGGCAAGTGCTATACTTTTGCACATTCCACTTGCAAATACATAATATTTGTGATAGTCTCCCAATGTAATTTGTCACATTAGTTCGTGATTTCACACTGAATTTTTTAAGATTATTGAATATATATTTTTCTTTTTTGTGGCATACGTTATAAATTTTTATCTGACACTTACTTTGATTCGACTGATGCCCACAAATTACAACATGTAGCTAGAAGCTCCGTCTGGAAGATTTTCCGAATTTAAAGGACTTCATTTCTCTAATCTAGAATAATGGCGCCTTAACCCTATAGGCGACGGATGATGTTGCATGGATGAAAAATAAATAAGAGAATTGTGTCTTAGGTTCGTCATTAGATTGATCAAAGCGTGTTTCATCATGCAACACAAGGCAAATAATATATCTACAAATTATGGTAAAAACTAGCTTGTTGATATGTACAAATCAAAGAAGGCGCGTAAAAAGGCTTAAATTGATGAGACGTTAGGGTAAATCAAAAGTAAAAGAGTACTAGTACGTCTATAGAGCTGAACACTTGGGAGTTTCCTTAGCTTCTAGGAGAGCTTGTAGAGCTCGTAATCTGGGGCGTTCTCGCCGACTGGATTCTCAAAGATAAGGGATAATCCATATTACTTCTAAGTTCTCTAAGTTGAGATAACCATGTTGTCCCATATATAGTAATTGTGCCTACGGTGGTAAATTATCTTTGAAATGGTCACAAATTTGATCAGCTCAGAGAAACCTTTTGTGCCTCATTGCATCATCGATTTGCTCAGTTTTAGTACTTGGGTAATTTTCAATTTCATTTCTATTTCTGTGTCTTTTTTCTTCTGATTTTTATGGTGATTTTTATCTGCAACTTAATTAATATGACTTTTCATTGTATAAAATTGTTAATTAATCAATCAGAAACTTCTTAATTTGACATTTCTACTACAAAGATGTGAAGTGTGAACCTCATGCTGCCATGCACACAATAATTTTCTTGTAAAACACGGGATGCTGAAGAAAACTCTTCCGCCTTAATTATGATTATTATTAAATTCAAGAACGACCTACCAGGTACGACATGAAAATTGCCTTACATCACTTATATTGAGGTCTTCTTATATTATTCATGTAACAAAGTCCACTTGAATTGATGAGCTTAAGTCTGAATCTTTAAATGCAGTAGGATCATCAATAGCTATACATCGCAATTCATTTATTGATATTCCAAATTAAACAAAAATCAAACAAGCCACCTGTTTCACTGGTATATTTTAAGTATGTGAAACAAAAATTGCAATGTTATTATTGTTATCATCTTATCTACATTGTATATATGGATTTTGTAAATGTGTGGATCGGGATGGGTACTCTTTTGCATTCACACGTAGTGTTAATTTGAAGGTTGAGTCAACTGAAGTACTTAATGTTGCCTTATCATTCTTTTGAGAGTAAATTGCACAGCGGAACAGTAAATACAATTTGTGAATATGAATATAATTCGTCCTTATATGAATATAACATGCCGAGACTTACGATAAAATAATCAATAATCACTTAATCATTTTACAAAACTCTACTGACAACGATTAAAGGAGATCACTCCTCTCAATCTAACTATCCATAAAGATTATAGCTCTAACTAGTTAGACAAAGTATTAGTACAACAAGACATAAAACACTCAACTCTCAGTATTGATTCTCTCAGACTTCTATGCTCTTGTCTTATGTTTTTACTTGATGTCCATCACCCTTCTTATATACAAATCTTCAAAACCATAGCTCTAAGTGTGATAGACACGACTTGGACTGTTCTTTGGATTCTGTTGAATATTCTTCATATCTTCTTCGAGATTATCTTCGATATCGAAGCTCTCTTATCAGATCTTGTTATGTCTTATCTTTAGAGATCATCCATACTTATCATAATCTTCTTCATCCCGATCTTCTTTCTTTACGCTCAATCTTCTCGAAACCTAGATCCTATGATATCCTAAAATACACCAAGGATAAATACAACTCGTAAAAATAAGCCTATGAATAAAGGCAAAACTAATTATATAATATAAACTAGACTGTGTTGTGTTTGTGTTAGGTTCAATGTTAGGACAATATTCTTTACCACAGTGTTGGACTAACATTTCCTTCCAACACTTGCGCATTCCATCGCACCCTTTTTGCCTTTCTTTACAAAACTAATAAAGTATGTAAATTTTAAAGTACATGTATTTCAGAATATCAACCAACAATACTATTCTATTTTACTCCCCCTCAACTCATAATGTTGTTCAATTATGTTACGCTAACACAATGAGACTCATTGTTGGCCCGACATTTTGAATAACACCTGCAAATGAGTTAGACAGTAGTAATACAGAATAAACTAGTTCTTCTGCATCTTCGGGTGTTGCAACAACATCTGAGGTGGCAAATCTTGGCACGACACCAGTAACATGTGTAGGTTTATGATCAACTTCTGTGTTAAGCCAACATTGTCAGCAGACGGTGCGGACTCAACATTCTCTTTCAGAAGCACAAAAGTTTTATCATCATTAGTACATGTAGCAACGGATTCATCATCAAAATCACATTAACAAATTCTTGAACAATGTTTAACCTAGGATTAAAAACCCTAATGAACTACTATTCACAGAGTATCCAACAAAAATGCAATTCTCACTTTTAACATCTTATTTACACATATACTCTATGTCCTTCAGAATATAACAATCACTTTTTTTCATTATTTCATAAGGAGTCATGGTTAATCTTGGCCTAAGCTAAACTCTGTTAGAAATATGACAAGCGGTATGTAAGGCTTCAGCCCAAAGTAGTTTTGTTATTTTTCTAGAGTTTAGCATTCCCCTGACCATCTCCTGCAAAGTTCTATTTTTCCTTTCAGCTATTCCATTCTGTTGTGGAGTTATAGGTGCGGAGTACTCATGTGATATGCCATTAGAATTACACATTCCATCAAAACCTTTGTTCTCAAATTCCCTATAATGGTCAAATCTAATTCTAATAATACATGCATTACACAGATATTTTATACTAACAACTAGTATTTTAAAAGTCTCCACAACCTCTGACTTTTCTCTCAAGAACATTACCGAGGTGTACCAAAAGAAGTCATCGACAATAATATATGCATACAATATGCATACTTTTTCCATGCAAGACTACAAACCTTAATAAGAACCATTATGTTAACAGGTTTGATATTATTTCCTATTTAACTGAATTATTTAGGGTCAGAATGCCCTGCCCGTGATTCAAAAAAGTTATGATTTTATAAAGGAGAATAAAGATACGAGAATATTCCTTCCTTTATTCACTGAACTTCACTCCTTAGTCTTTTCTTTGTATATGATTGTCTCTAGTCTCTTCAATTGATCACCTCCCTTTATATAGAGTTTGTTAGGGACATGTGTCGTTATGCATGTGTTTTAGTAGGGTACATGTGTCACAATATGTGTAAAAGTGTAAAAAGATAAGATAAGGTATATCTTTAATCTACTAGATGCTGACTAGTCTGATCTTTGTCTCTTCCGATAGCTCCGGGGATCTCCGAGGAATTGTTCCTCGGGATGCTATTTTCCGAGCGGGCCTACATTTGGTAGTGACTTGATGGACCAGTTAGGACATTCTTCGGGTGGTGTTGTTGCTTCGGTAAGGGTTCATTCTGGTGTAGAGGTTTCTGTATATGTTCTCCGAGGGGTGTTTCCGCCCTTGACTTGGGCTCCAAGGGTTTGACTTGGTCTCCGAGGGCTTGACTTGGTCTCCGAGAACTTTTTTGTTTTGGTCTGCCTGAAGTGGTACTTTCTTGTCCAAGTCCTGGCAGTGTGCCTTCCAGTGGCTCTTGTATTTAGATCTGACTTTGTTCTTAGATTCGGTCTTAGGAGTGATGTTTCGAGGGCAGTTTATGTTGAGGAGTGTTCAGCAAAGAAGTGTTCTCGCGAGATTATGGGACTCGGGGTCCGTTGTGGTCCCTCTTGGTGCATCAATGGATATCGAAGTCGCGCGGATTCATCGGGGTTTACTCTTTTTCCGATGCCGCGTTGATATCTCTTTTTTATTCATCGTTGACTTTCCAAGGGACGCTTTGGTGTCTCCTCGGGTGTCCTTTTATACTACTACGCTTTGGTGTCTCCTCGCGTTGATCTTTGTACTTTTTTTTTTCTTTCAAAATTTCGTACATTTATTAGATAGTGCCTCTTCCCAATCTACTTCTTCTGAATTATTTAAAAGTATAGAATGAGAAATTGCTATCTAATATTTTTATTTTATTAAAAAAATATTAAAAGATTAAAAAAATGTGGCTAATTAACTGTATCTTGGAACTCAACTCACTGCTGCAATCTCTTTAATCCACTCTTCTTCACTAATCAAACTATACACTCACACTTAAGTTAAACCCAAATCATCACTCACTCATCGTCAATGGAACAACTACTACCCCTGGACTGGACTCATTTCCACCCGATTCAAACCAAAAACAGAGTCCGCATGTTTGACCAAAGAACTGGTGGCCGCCTCCGTTCGGACCTTGTCGTTAGCTCTATAATCCTTTTCCTCCAGCTAGAAGCTTCCGACAACGCTGCTGGCCGCGTTATCGTACGGATTTGATCTGCAGATCGAAAAAGATATTAATTGGCTTTGGAAAAAAATAGGTAAATAAGATGTACTTAAGTCTATAAATAAAGAGATGAAACATAAAAAAGAATGTATTACGAACATGTGAATAAGTAAAAAAATTGGATTACCACAAAAGAGGACCGGAGAGGCGGGGAAAAGAAGATAATTATGTAATAAGACTATTGTAAAGTGTTGACTGTTGGGTACTATGTATGTATTTATAGAGTTTAATTAGGGTAAAGATTGAAAAAAAAAATATTGTTTTTTAATAGATGAAATATTTTGAATGAACTGCCAAAACTTTTTGGCGGATGCAAAATCTTGAATTATCCGCCAAAATTTCGTGTAGAAAATATTTCACGCTTAAGACTGTTAGATAGCAAATAAGGGCTATGTAAAACCAAGAGAATTAGTTGATAGCGAATTCAATAGTTAGATAACAATTATTCTTTATCTAAAGATTTTTAAGAACTTTTTTATTATATATAGTTTGGTACCAGCTTCTAGTCAGAATTTAAAATAATTACTCTCATATTGAATTTTTACTTAAAGGACAAAAATGCATAAATTTTGGGAAGCGCTTTCGACTCGTTGGACTGAAAAGCCATGATTGCCGCGTATTTATGCAACGGTTGATTCCAATTGCATTTCTGGACTTCTTACCTGACATTGTTTGGGAAGCGCTTGTAGAGGTTAGTCTCTTTTTTAAATCTTTGTGTGCCACTGAACTTAGCAGACATGCCATGGAACAATTAGAAAGTTTGATTGTTGTTACTATGTGTAAGCTTGAACAAATATTTTCACCTTTCTTTGATTTGATGGAGCATTTAACGATACACCTTCCTTGGGAGGCGAAGGTGGATGACCCTGTTCAATACAAGTGGATGTACCCATTTGAGAGGTGAATAACTGTAATTTTACTCTCTTTATTCTTATTTATACTCGCTCTTACTAATAAGTAATTTTGATCAGGCAGGTGCTAGTTCGAAAGAATTCAACTGGTAATAAGGCGCATGTTGAAGGATCCATATGTGAAAAATATCTCATTGCTGAAGCGACCAATTTCACACAACAATATTTCGAGCAAGGGGTTGAAACAAGGGCCAATCGTATGAATAGAAACGAGGTTGGACTGAAATTATAATATAGCGGCGAATTCACAATCTTTCAAAATACAGGGAGAGAGGTAGGTAGGGGTTCGGGTTCACGACAGTGACCTATTCAGGAATGCTGTTGAGGTCTATATACTTCTGAACTGTCTCGAGGTCGAACCCTGGTTGAGGTGCTATTTAGAAGAATAGATAACTAAAAATTGAAGTTTTTTTTTTTAAATTAATTAATTATTTAAATAATTATAGGTTATTTGATGAAGAAATGTGTATGGGTGTTCCTGACTACCAGATTCTTCTGCGTCGTAATGTGTACTTTGTTCAATGACTGAAAGTGTGTGTTATGTCTGGGCATTTTTATGTGGAGCCGAACCATTTATTCTTGCAACTCAAGCACAACAGGCTTGTTATTTGTCGTACGCGGGTAAAAAAAAAAAAGACAACGAAGAGGTTGGTGGGCGGTTTGCACAACAAGGGCGAGGTATATCATTGATACAACGTCACTGAGTAATTCAGCCTCTGCCAGGGCCCATGGCCCATATATTTATCAAGATATCAATGTACCAGTATTTAGACCAGAAGTCAACTTACGATCGCATAATTTAGGAGAAAATGAATTTGTCAGAGTCGAAGAACCAATTAATGAAAAAGTTCAAGATGAAGACAATGCTGAAGAAAATGATGAAGAAGAAGAAGAGGAGGAAGAAGAAGATAGCAATAGCGATCCTGATTATGTGAATTGATGTAGTTAGTTTTTCAAATTTATGTAATTTCATGGATCAATAATGTTTGATTTTAAAAAGACTTGTTTAATGCAAATATCTACATAATGCTCGTAGACACTCGCTCGCACGATGTTTGTTAACGCTTTCTCAGTTTTCTTTATCTTTAACTGGTCATATATTTATTGGATTTTCCTATTGTGCTTTGTTGTTTCAGTGCATGCTCTAAATAATAAACATGCCAAATTATTAGGTACTTCATTTAACACAGAGCATGTACCTAATATAAATACTCTAGTCTACTTGCTATAAATGACACATACCAAATCATTAGAATCTAATCAAAAGTTTCATATTGGATGAAAGTTTTATTATCCTGCATTAAGTAAAAGTTTTTAATTTGCACCAATGAGTAATGGCCAATCATTGAATACAGGTAGCAACTTCCACATGCCAAAAGCTTCTGTCTCTGAAATTAAGAAAAATAAAACTAGTCAGGTATTTAGAAGATAAATGAATCATGCGGGAGCAGTACAACTTTTGAGCTTTTTATATTAGATGAACTTCACGAAGTCACACAAGATAAAAAGGAATAAAGATGAAGCTAATGAGAAAATCGTACATATTCGCTTATTATGTAAATTGTAAGGTCCATATCTAGTATGGGACTATGAGCAGAACAGTGAAGAAAAGTTTACAATAGAATACATGAATCTTAACCATATTTAATGTAAAATAATATCCTCAACATATGGCTATCGATCAACTGTTCAAATTATAATATTTGTCCACTAAACAAAGGGGCCAAACATTCAGCATTTTAATTTTGGATGGACAAATACATCACAATAGAAATCATACACCTAATTGAAATCCAGAATCCTAACATATCCATGAAACTAAGCTACTCAGGTCAGTTCACCTAATTACCACAAATCTAAATCGTCAAAAATCTATGAGAGCCAAAAGAAACTGCAATAATTTTCTAGAAAGCCACAAAATCAAACAACAACTCCTCTGCAATGACAAAGAAAATTAAATACATGTCCGTGCAGATCATTATGAACATCTAATAATCGACCAGACACTCTGGTTGTAGTGCAACACGATAGACATCGTCGGGAGCTTGACTGGGGACATATGCTTGCTCTGCTGAAGGCGCAAGTGTCTACAAATTTCTTACATTTGAGCTTGTTGTGTTGACAGCTGTACTTCCTGTGCTTTAAGCTTGGCTTCTTGCTCTGCAAATTTTCTGTCATACTCCAAAATCTTTGTGTTTGCTCTGCAATCTTTGCTTCTTCCACTGCAAACCTAGCCTCGTGCTCAGGAGTCAGCTGCCTTGCAACTCCAACATCAATGAACTTGCGAGTCTTGCAAAATTTCACCCCTCTCCACTCAATCCAGGGGGCTACCATTCCTCGGTTCTCCCACTGTGGGCGCGGTTGAGTCGATCGGTGGACCTGCGTACGACTTGGAAATTTGCTTGACTCGAGGAACACGAGCACTTTTAGCCGACCCCTTACCTTTCGCCATTGATGTATCTGTCATCTGTAATATAATACTTTAGCAAATTGTAATATAATCAAATTTATAGATATCTCGTTATACCGCAATATACAATAAGAAATATATACACACTATCACTTAATTAGGAAAACTTAGTTTTAAATTTTGAAGTGTCAAATCCTATATTCTTATTAATAGGAACAAAGTTTTATAAACTTGGTTACTTCGATTTTATTCTAATCCTATTAAGTTTTCTTAATTCTAATATTTTTTTCCAATGATCATTCTCATGATCAGCTCAATACCATACTCAGTAAACAATCGTGAAACACGAACCTCATAAACACTTTGAGTTCTTAAACTAAAAACAAGTAATGCAGAGAATAAAACCCGTAGAAAAAAATGATCTCCAACATAGTTAAATTCACGCCACACACTTCTCTTCAACTTTCAACTCTGGGCCAACATTCAGCTTGTTAATGGGATGCTTGAAGCAAGACGGATCTCTGGATGACGTGAAGAAGCACAATCCTATATAAAACAGATTAAGTTACAGAGAAACAAGTTATTAACTTAGTTAATCCTATTCTAATCCTATTAATTAAGTTTACATAACAGAAACTATTTGATATGATGTTTACATTACATAAACAATTAGATGTATATTGTGATGCCAAATTAGTGCAACCATCATTTTCAAAAGTCTATTTAGCAGAATTGGAAAACTAGCAAACCAAAAATCAAATACACAATTAAGTATACAACCAACACACACCAATTAGGGCAAAATATGTTAATTAATCACCGAATTACAGATGTGAATTGTATAATAATATTCGCATGCTAAGGGTTCACAATCATTATACATACTAATTGAAACGATTTTTGCAAGGAAAGAAGGAAAACGGCTGAAATCTTGTGAAATTCGAAAATAGTGGTTAAAAGTTAAAACAAAACTGACCCTTTGTATGTGAAGGCATGTATATATATATATATATATATATATATATATATATATATATATTTATATTTTGGATAGCAATTGTGAGACTAGATAGCAATTTCTTGGTATCCGCATTTAGATAGCAAAGTCGTGCTATCTACTTTAGATGCCTTGCTTGAAATGTTGGATAGCGAAATAAGGCTTTCAATTTGTATATTTGCTCCATCTAAAATCCAGATAGCGCCTATTCAGTTTTTAATTTCTTAAAATTGGATTTCACCAACCTCTACCATCTAAACCTTGCTATCTATACGAGGGTATTGTTGTAATGTTGGTGTTTTTCAAAAAAATTCAAGAATTTTGAAATGGATGCATGTTATTTTGATTAAAATTCTCCTCTTTATCATCATATATACGATCCGGGTTGTTATCATCTTAATTCAATGCATGAAAATTGGAGATTTAGTCGGTGTTCTTGGTGTTTTTCGTGTTCTTCCACCATCATCCATATCCATATCTTTATCATTGTGTCAATATTGTACAAATCAATATATAAGGGTACTTAAAAATTATTTTGGCCAGGTTTGCTAATTAAAATAATATGGGGGTGTTTTTCTAATATCCACCAAAGAAGACTATTTTTGACATGGCGGCGATGTTGGAGCCAAGTATGCAAAAAAGCTCGAATAAGGGCATTTTTTGAGAAAAATGGAAAAATTACGGGGTACTAATTCTGCCCCGATAACACTTTATATTAGCCATTTTTGTCAAAAGCCAAACGATAAAGGGCATTTATAATAATTCGTCCATTTATATATAATAATATAGTACATAAATTAAAATGAGCATATATATATATATATGTATTTATCTTTGAGTGTTTGAGCTTTTGGCCAAGTATTTGTAGCAAATGAAACATGAAATATAAATATAAGAACTTTCATATATAAATGCACACATACAAACGACATATATGATTGCATGGACGACAAATACAGGAGGACGCCCATGCATGGCAACGGAAAATTGCGGCACACGCACATGCAATTTCCTTATTATTTAGGAAGATAGACGTAGTAATATCCATGTATAAGATGGATATTTAATTATATGATAGCTTCATGATTTAGAAGTTCTGGCAGAGGAAGAAAGCATTGACATTGTTGTCGGAGCAGTAGAGGCAAGGGTGCTGGTCTTCAAACTTCTCTATCTCGAGAAAGTTTCTAGCTCCGAGCACGAGGTCTCGATTGGTGATGGGGCCAGGGTGTTTCTTAAGAACAGTAAGCAGCGCCCAGCTGAAAACTCCATGAATTATACCATCAAACATTTTCTCAGAGGAGTACTCATCAGGCTGACACCCACTTAGCAGAATCCCAAGGTCAGGCTTCATGGGCCGGTCGAGAGAGAGAGACGATGAGGCATAAGTACTGCTTAACACGAGGCATGTCTCTGAGCCAAACAGTTTTTCAAAGTGGGCATGGAGGTTGGTTCCATAATTAACATCGACCGTGGGAGTGTGCAGTGAGAGTTGCTGTAAGATGACTTCGAACTTGACGGTCCTAGGGCGGCGGTGATCACCATCAGCAGAAACGGTTCGATTCGTTGGGGGATGGTCCGGCCCAATTTGCTCTTTTGCCTTGTCGATTAAACCCCCACTGTGGCACGAGTCCGAGACAAAGACAAATGTCACACCTTCTGGGGCTCCATGAAGGACCTTACGAAAGTCTACAGCTGTATGTACGATCAAATTAAACAAGTGATCATTAATCAGGCATGCAAATGTAGTTCAAAATACACACAAAGATATAAATCTTCAATCATATATATATATATATATATATATATATGTATATAGTAGTATTTTAGTTACATGTGATGAGATTGAAATCGCAGGGCACAATGGCCTGTTCATCTTTGCCAGATGAAGAAGAAGTTGCCGGGATAACTGTTCCGTTTCCGGCATAGAAGAGAAAGACCACATCTCCTGATTTTGCACTAGAGAAGAACTGGTTGAGAACCGCCTTTATATTCGAAGCAGTGGGCATGTTCTCACTCCCTGGCTTGTCATTCAGCATCTCAATGTTGCTCTCTTCGAACCCGAACCTCTTAATCAGCACTTCTTGCATACTGTTTGCGTCGTGGATGCATCCTTTCAACTCCATTGAAGTGTCGGGGTAGGTGCATGCCACAAGAAGAGCATACTTATGAGCCATCTATATATGTTTGTTTAGTATATATGTATATGCTTCTACTTTGATGTTAAATTATATTGCTGTGTGGTTACAGGATTTGCATCTACCGCTGTATTTATAGTACTAGCTAGCTACTGTTGGAATTCATGATAAGCTAAAAAAAAAGCTAAATATTTTTATTTTTTTTGGTTGCTCATACTACAGTCTACTTCTACTTTGAAATTGTGGATCATGCAAATATATATATATATAATTATATATATATATACGTGTATATATAAGTGACCTGTATCTTTGTATGTATATACTTATCTGCAACTTAATTAATATGACTTTTCATTAATTGTACAGACTTATTGTTAATTAATCAATCAGAAACTTCTTAACTTATTGACATTTGGACTACAAAGATGTGAACCCCATTCACACAATTTTCTTTCAAAACACAGGATGCAATTTTCTTTCAAAACACAGGATGCTGAAGATATCTGTGTATATATTCCGCCTTAATTTATATAATGATTGTCATTAAATTCACTAACAACGACCTGGCTAAGTACAACATGAAAATTGCTATGCATTACTTATATTGAAGTCTTCATATATTATTCATGTAGCAAGGTTACACTCCAGCTCCACTTGAATTGATGATGAGCTTGCGTTAGTTTGAATCTTTAATTACATGTGATGCATGTATATAGGATCATTAATAGCCGCCATACATGCATTGCAGTTCATTTTATTGATATTCCAAATTAAACAAAATTCTAACAAGCTGTATATATATGTAATTAATTAAAGATGTAAATCAAAAAAATAAATTCCATGTTATTATTCTTACTTTTTTATTTTAGTTTGGGCGAATTATTATTTCTGCCCAATAACTTTTACAAAAATTACTTTTTGCCCTTTTTTTTTTTCGGTCATACTTTTTCTGCCCCTTTAGTTTAAAAAATCCTATTAAAAATGCCCAATTTCAGCCACATCAGCTAAATTGCTGATGTGGCAGCCCGGTCAAGAAAGTGCTACGCCTAGTCAATAAGTTGTCACGCCACGTCATATTTTTCAGCCCAAAAAACGTTTTTTGGACTAATCCTTGTAATATTAAAAATTGCACTTGAACCCCATAATAAATTGCATTTTGCACCCCTAATATATATATATATATTAAACAAATATATATATATATATATACATATTCATTTTTTTATATCTTAAAAATATTTTAAAAATAATAAATATTTTAATAATTTCTAAAAATTGTAAAAAACAAATAAAAATTAAATACATTAATTAAAAAAATTAAAAATGTCATCATCTTCACTGCACTGCACCGGCATCTGTCCCACCCCCCACCCCGCCGTGTCACCACCACCCCGCCCCGCCGTCACCATCATCTTCACTGCACCGGCGTCACCATCATCTTCACTGCACTGTTCACGGCGCTATTCACGCCCCGCCGTCACCACCACCGTTGCTCCGCCTCCACCACCATCAACCCAATCACCACCGTTGTTGCCCATCTCCAATTTCGACGGAGAGTTTAATTTCGATGGAATTTCGACGAAATCTCGACGGAGTTTAATTCCCACAGAGTTCAATTCGACGGAGTTCAATTCTCACCGGGGGGAGGCTGTGCGTGATGGGGAAAGGGGGGATGTGCGTGAAAGGGGGGGAGGGTGGCTGTTGTGCGTGAGGTGGGGGTGGGGGGTGGTGGGTGGCGTGGAGAAGATGACCTTTTCACTTTTTATTTTTTTTGGATTTCACTAATTGAAAAAATAAATCTTCATTTAATTATTTAAAAATTTATTAAGGTATTTATATATTTTAATAAATATTACAAAAATATAAGTTTATTTAAATATTAGAATAAGTTAATATAAAAAAATGAATATATATATATATGTGTGTGTGTGTGTGTATATATATATATATTAGGGGTGCAAAGTGCAATTTATTATGGGGTTCAAGAGCAATTTTTAATTGTTAACAGGTTTGATATTATAACCTAATTAACGGAATTATTTAGGGGTTGGAACGCTCTGCCCGTGGTTCAAAAGCTTGTAAAATTACGAAAATATCCCTCTTTGTATTCACCGAATTTCACTCTGAATGCTCTAATACATTTGTTGTATATTTGTGTGTCTGGTCCTCTTCTTCTTATCATGTCCCTCTTTTTATAGAGGGTTTTCAGGGACAGGTGTCGCTATGCATGTTTAGATAAATTACAGGTGTTGATTTTTGCTTACTGAGGAAGATATCATTCATCTTATCCTTTCATTCTTTATCTACTAGGCGCTGACTTGGATTAATTTTGATCTCTTTCGAGGACACCAAAGGTTCCGAGGGGCTGATTCTTCTAGTCTCTTTTCCACGAGGGGCTGCAGCTCTTCGAAAAGACTAGATCATTTGGGCGGTATATTCGTCGTAGCTTCCGCAATGTTTAATTTGGGTTGTCTTCTTTGGGAGGTGTACTCCGAGGGATGTATCTGTTTACTTTTACTGGTGGCGCCTGTTCCGAGGGCTCTGTTGCTTTAGTGGGGTAATGTTCCTATTCTTGGATTTTAGTAACAAGTATTCCGATGGCTTCTAAGTTTTAATGAAAACTCGTTCTTCGGACTCGGCCTTCGTAGGGGTTTCGAGGAGTTCCGTACTTCAATAGGACATTGTTCTTCATCTTCGGCCTTCGTAGCTGGTGTTTCGAGGGCTTTTATATCTTGACATGATATTTTTCTCTGTATTCGGCCTCCGGGGGAGGTGTTCCGAGGGCTTTTATATCTCGGCAGGACATTTTTCTCCGTATTCGGCCTTCGGGGGAGGTGTTCCGAGGGCTTTTGGATCATAGAGTGTTTAGTGAGGGGATATTCTCACATTTTCTGGGACTCGAGGTCCGTTGCGGTCCCTCTTGGCGCATTGATGGATATCGGAGTCACACGGATTCATCGGGATTTACTCTTTTTCCGATGCCGCGTTGATATCTTTTCTTTATTCATCATTGACTTTCCAAGGGACGCTTTAGTGTCTCCTCGGGTGCTCCTTTATACTGCTTCAAGTTAGTGACCGAGCGGACTGGTAACACTCCGAGGGCCTCGTCGTTGGGAGTGGGCATTCTGCACGTGACGATAGTATCGTCCATATATTAGCCCCTATTTTAGGGTAATCCATTTGTGTGTAATCCATTCATTTATTTTTTTAGGGTCCCCCCCCCCCAAATTTCGATCGCCCTCGTAGGGGCGAGGGAAATTTTATTTCGTGGCCTCTGTGAGGCAAGGAGCCTTTCCATCGTTTATTTGCAAAATTTCGGTATTCTTACGAGGGAGATAGGTATATATCTTTTCCACCCTTTTTCTTTTTTGTCCTCGATGAGGAGAGGGGTTTTCTTATTTTTTCGAGGAGCTCAGGTGTATATTACATGTGTATGTAAAAATTTCTAGAGAAATTACCTTTTGGGTCCTCGGGAGGTGGGTCTTCCGATGAGTAGTGGTTTTAATCTTTTATTGCGGATAATGACGAGAGAGAGATAACGCCCGCTGATGTCACAACAGTTCCTTTATCTGACGGTTAGTAACGATAAATGTCGCAACGGCTATTTAGCAGGGAATGTGCAGGGTGGCACGCGTCAGGTGAGGGGTGACGTGGGGCGTTAAACGCGCTCCACGTTCAATTAGCCAACCGTTGTAATCATCGGCTATAAATAGTCATCTCTTTCATTCTTTCTTCTCACTTTCAACCTTCAATCTTTTTTAGCACAATTTCGACGAGCAAAACAAATCCTTCCGCGTTCTTTCTCCTTATTGCGATTTCAAGAACTTTTTTGCAAACACTTTTGAAAATTTCGGATCGTGGATTGACACAACAACTTTGAGAGTTAAGCTGACTTTAACTACAAAAAAAAGCGTTTGTTGTGGCGAAGTTTTTCGTCACAACAAACCACCTTTTCGCCACAACAGACTTTTTGTGGCGAAAAGATTCGTCGAACCGTCGGTCACAATAGACCCGTCGCAGTAGGCTTAATGTGACGGATACAGTTTCTCCACAATAGATTGCGACGAATAGGTAATACGTCACAACATGCCGACATCTGTTGTGATGAAAGTTCCATTCGCCAGTACAGCTTAGGCAGTTGTGACAAATATTTCGTCACCTTAGCAGAAATTATCGTCATATAACATCTCTTTCGTCACAATACTCAACAATCGCAAATGGCTGTTGTGACGAATTTAAATCGCCACAACAAACAAAAACTTTTTAAATAGCTATGATGACGAATTTGTTTGTCACAACAATATTGTGTCACTACAGCAATTTTATATCATAATTTATCAGCCATTTCTTTTATTGCACAGTTTTTTCATAATAATTCCATATTAAACTAAATTCAATGAATAATAAATTGAGAACCATTCATTTCATAAATAGCAATACTGATCCATTACAAATTTAAGATAAAATTCTCAATTCATAATTGCATCCAAAAAAATTCAACATTAATTACATTTGTTGAAATAAAACCTCAAAAACATTCAACATTGATAACATTTGTTGAAATAAAACCTCAAAATCGATGACTTGTTCTCTTCCACGAGTAAACCTGTTAATGAACCAAATAAAAAATTCGTAAGACAACTAATATATATTTGTTCATCATCAACAAACAGCAAATTAACCTTGAGGCTCAAAAAGGCAGGTACAATAACTTAAAAGCATTGCAACAAGCAAACAAAACAAGGAATGCCCATAATAATCAATAACATATCAGTTGATCAACGCAATTATAGTTAATCAAACTTGCAGTTGCTGCTAATAATCAATAATATATATTTGCTGTTGCTGCTGCTAATTTGCAGCAGCAGTATTGCTGCAAATTTGCAGCAGTAGCATTAGGCTGATGTTGTAAATTTGCAGCAGTAGCATTAGGCTGATGCTGCAAATTTGCAGCAGCGGTGCTGCAATTAAGTATAACTAAAGCTGATTTGCTATTTAAAAAACAGCAACAAAAAATCTCTCCTGCAAATCTCCAAGCAATAAAGTTTCATCCAGGGACTTCCATGAGAAATGTAAATCAAACAATATATAATGAAAATGCAGCTCAAACTCAGTTTTTATGTGCTCAAAATTATACATGCTGCATCAAATATGTATTGACTAACAAGAACAAACAACAAATTAATGAATCAAGACGCAAAAAAAAAGAGGTTACGGACTGACCCTCTTCAAAATCTCACCAATTCGGATTCTAAGCCCTCAAAATCAACATCACCGATTCGGACCGACCCTCTTTTTCACGGTTACGGACTGACCTAAAAAAGATTTGAAGAATATATAGTCAATTAGACTGAAAATCTACAGATTGTAGAGAAATGTTGAAGTTCTGTATCAAATAAATGCAATACAATTAGTTGTGTGTTTACATTTACTTCTACACGGCATGACTATCATAAAAGGGAATGTTGGAGCTAATAACCAAAGTGTTCAGTAAGCTATTACTCACCTATTCAACATCTCATAGTGTAACTGGAAGAATGGTACTCTGGTTAAGATACAGTAACAACGAGGGGCTGAAACCAAGAACCTTCTGCTGCCAGGATGCAACTGGGAAAGAGGTGATGAGACTCCAGAAATGACAGATGGTTTCTGAACAAAGAAGAAGAATATAACAAACATTTGTTAAAAGATGTCAAAAGAGTTTGAAGGAAATGGAAGCCTCTGAGTTCAGATGATGCCGAGAACTGCTGGAATTCCACGTTCGAGAGAAAATTGAACTTGAGCCTCGTGGTTGTCCATTGGGACGAGAGAGACTGTCAGGATTCCACGATCTAGCAAATCACCTCCCCAGCTAGCAACCTAAACAATAAATAGTGAAGATTTGAGTACTTTAAGCGTTTTAAACAGAAATGCTCTGCATATATACAACATATATATTACTAAAGATGGCACACGAAGAATATGCTGAGGCCATGTTTTGTAATGCATACATGTTTAATAGGGACTTATATACAGGTGTAGGCATTATAATTTGTAGTATTTGGACAGGCAATGGACAACTTCAAAGCCTGCTATATAAGACATAATGTGGGATTATTATAGTAGTAGGAAGTTCAAAGTTATAACAACTAGTCTTTGTTATCTAACACCATATCTAATTTTATTAAAGACATTACAACGTTTAACAGCTGGGCAATCGCAGTATGACAGCTACTTGACAAAACTGCATTAACTTTAGGAACCTTATAACCGACTACTCGTGCATGGTACAGTGACTGCAAATCTCTTAATAAGGATCACCAAATTAAGAACACTATTGATCAATCACATTAAACGAGCAAGTCTTAGATTAGTCGAGCTCACCCCACATCCAGTATCAATGGGAGTTTGGACAGTTCCGTCTTTCATTTCTGGAATCAAATCTTGCATCAAATCAACATACGCGCTAACACCATCCGGGAACATAGTGCCTCCACCAGGGAACATGAACTTCTCTCCTTCTTTCTTCAGTCAATGTTGGTTCGATTTTTGCTTGTTGATCCAATCACATGGAACATTCATGTGCAGCATATCCAAACATTAAAAATGTAAACTTTCAAATCAATGAACTTATTCGACATCAGGATTCTGTGAAGGAAGTGCTTAATACCTGTACCAACACTCATCTCTACTCTTAGGCCACCTGATCGGTAACTTATAACCGTCGGGTGGGGGAACTAAACATTCCTTCTTCTCAAACACTGGAGGACAATGGCGCTCCATAAACGAAAGACGATGAAGAGTATACTTCTTCCGCCTCTGCATCATATTTATGCATGTAAGATACTATAGAATCTCAAAGAGGACTTAGTATACATGAAACGAGTAAAAGAATTACCTTTGGATTTGTGTATGGTGTGTAATCCTGTAAATCTGCGAAGCATTCTGAGAAAGTTACAGATTTGACTTGGAGAGGGCCTGAAGAAGTCTGCTGGTTAGTTTCAGCAACTTTATTGCTTTCCTGAGTTGCGTATCCATCCTTCTCCGAACAAAAGATTCCACCGAGATGTCTGAATAAGACTACATTCAGAAGCAAAAGCTGTAGTAGTAAAAGATCCAAATTCATTAACTTAATTACAACACAACAGACTTCATTCAGAGGCTAATCTAAATTAATTAACAGACTTCATTGTCTGATCCAATACCAATGCACATCTATGTCACTGATTAAGCCTAATCTAAATTCATTAACTTAATTACATTACGAGTAGAGGCTTAATTCATTAGCTTTGAAGCACGAATTGATTATGCCTAATCAAAATTCATTAACTGAAGCACGAACCACGAAGCACGTAGCCAACAAAAATTAGTAAATCGATAAATTGAATTAGTGGCTCAATTTTTCACTTATCAGACCTGCAGGCGATGGAGTCTTGTATAAAAAAAGAGATTCCAAGTTCTGAAGTTCGAGAGAGTACCTGGTTGTGCGGTGATGTGGCGTCGCATTGAGCGTGGTGAAGGGGGCTGGTGGTTTCGCGGTGAGGTGGCGCGACATCAAGCGTGGTGTAGCGAGGCGTCGAGCGTGGTGGAGCTTGGCGTCGAGCGCGATTGAGCGTGGTACTATGGCTTCGTGATGGTGGCATCGAGCATGGTGAAGGAAGCGGCGGTTAGCGGCGGCGGCGGTGGCGTAAGAGAGGTTGGGTGGGGTGACCTAGGCGCAGCTACTGTGAGGAGTTGTTCACTGGTCTGATGAACCCTAGAAATGGAGAGAAAATGAATATGTGGGGTTCTCATTTTGGTCAGTTAGTCCGCCATATCACCACCATTATCTTCTCTTCTTTTACTAAAAACGCGTAGTTTGTTTTCTTCATGATAATGAATATTATTGGTCTTGGTTTGTTAAAACTTGTGGCGGAAATCTGAGGACGATTTCAAACTGTGAACCGTTGCTGAACTCGTCTGGCTGACACCCACTCAGCAATCCCCTGGTCCGGCTTCAATGGCTCTTGATCAACGACATTATCGCGGAAAGTGAGACTGGCATCTAAGCCAAACAGGCGGATAAAGTGCGCCGGGACATTGTTTGGGGTATCAACACGGTTCACTAGTACAGAATGGTACTCCAAAATAGCCGAAAATGGGATCATCTTTGACCGGTAAGTGGGATTATTTACAACTCCTCGTGGTGATCGATTAGTTTTTGGGAATCTGCTCAGTCTCCTTGTCGATTAACCCCCTGCTGAAACACGAGTCCGCCATCAACACAAAGGTTATTCCATCTGGGACTCCACGGAGGATCTTACGAAAGTCCATCATCAAACAACAATAAGAAAAATAATAAGGTAATTTTTTGATACACATTTCAGTAAGCTAGCTAGCGTGGACACACTTACTGGTGATTATGTTCAAATCGCATGTGACGATGGCTTGTTCGTCTTTACCAGACGAAGTATAGGTTGCTGGAACTACAGTTCCATGTCCCGCAAAGAAAAAAAAGACGACATCCCCTGATTTTGCGGTACCAGAGAAGAAGTTGTTTAGAGTAGCCTTTATATTAGCGGCAGTTGGCTTTATGTTCTGATCACTATTATCATCAGTCAGCAACTCAACGTTGGTCGGCTTGAATCCGAACCTGTTCATCAATACGTTGTGCACACTCTTCGCATCGTTGATGCAATCATGCAACTGATTAACAGAAGTAGAGTTCGGATAGTTGCATCCGACCACAAGAGCATACTTTTGCGTCATGTATACTTAATTAGCTAACTAGTAGTACTAAAAAGCTGAGTGGTTTGAAAATGTCTCTGCTGATCTATTTATACTGATCAATTTACCTATCTACATATACACACACGCATATATGTATGTACGCGCTAAGTCGTTACTCTATGTTGATTAAATTAAAGACTATTAAAATAATTATAGATTTAAGTTTATTACTTGTATATATGGTTCGTTCACGATCATGATTTACCACTACTCAAGCTGGCCAACTTCTTACACTTCAAATATATGTGAGCAAAATAAATATTAATTGAAACTAGGTAATTCCACCTTGATGATTAATATCATTTGTACTTGAATTATGTTTACCATTCATGCCATCATTCGCCGATAAAAAAATGTTGTTATTCTTCAGCAAGGAAAAAATATGTTCCTACATATACAACTTTGCTAGCTAATTTATTCCAATGAAATATTTCGTTCAAGTAGACCTTCAGGACGCTATACTGACTTGTAGCAAAGAATTTCTTCTTCTTCTTTCTTCTTTCCTTTTTTTAGAGGTAGCAACAAACTTCAGGTTTTTGAATAAATTGGTCTTAAATTATTTAGAACAAATAATTAGTAACTAGCTACAGTCTACAGATAATAGGACTATGCTTAATAATATGTTTCGAGTTTAGAATTATTTCATGTATACTAGGCAAAAAATTTAGACACCATGATGCGCGGACACAACACGAGTACGACAAGACAAAAATTTTAAGATACGGTTCGAACATGCCGACACGACATGACTCTAACACGTGTGATTGTAACGACAAATTCTTGATCTATGAAATTAAAAGAGAAGAAAAGATTACAAAGTAAATTTGAATTAATTTAAAGTACAATTGTGGTGCAATCTCTCTATTTGATCCCCCTGATTCTTTCCTCAAACAAATGACTTTGAAATTTGGTTGACTTGAGTGGATTTGATTTTGATCTCTTCCACGTGTATTTGAGTTGAACGTTAATCCAAGGGCGTTGAGTTTGATCTTGAATTGACGATCTACTTGACTTGATATTTGCGACGAACAATTTGATCTTCTTCATGAACTTGTTGAATGTCAATCTTCTTTGGAGTAATCTTGATCTTCAAAGTACTTGGATATTTGACAAACGTTGATTCGAGGGCTTTACGGCTTGATCTCGGATCGAACGAAAACTTGATTAATAATTTGATTTGAAGGTTGATGAAGATTGGTATGATCTTCGTCTTCAGTTCTTTGGATTTTGATCTTCTTGAATGGGCTTCAATCTTCAAAAATGGTTTTTCGAGGGTCTTAGGACTTGATCTCGGATTAAACGAATTTTTAACTTGAAGACGAATGAAGAACGGTATGAACTTGGTTTCGGATTTGTTGAACTTCTTGGAGTTTTATCTTCCTCGGCAGAAGTGCAATCTTCAAAAACGATTTTTGGATGGAATTGAGACTTGAAGGCAGATTGAAAGGAGTTCTTTATGAAGAACACCTTGAAGATTGTTGAAGAATGACTTGAATACCAGGAAGAACGCTTGAAGATGGATGAATTTGGTGGAGCGAAAAACCTAGAGCTTTTCCCTCTTCAACTTGTGAACATTTTTTGTGTGTTTTTGTTTTCTTCTTCAAGACCACCTCTATTTATAGTTGTGGAGTGAATCTCAATCAGAATCTCCTGATGAGATGAACGGTTGTGATCTCGTCTACAATTCCTAGATATGGAAGACTTTATATCTAAGAGAATCTTCTTTTCATCTCTTAAATATTGAGACTTGGTGGAAAATTCTTTCGTTGTGTTGAGATTTGGTGGAGAATTCTTTCTATCTCTAGAAGATTTAGACTTGGAGGAGAAGACTTTCCATGTCCTGAGATTTGATGAGCAATTATTTATTTGTCTTAAGATTTAATTAATATATTTATTTTAATCCCTCAAAATATTAAGATTAAATAAAATATATTTTGCAATTCTTGCATCTTAAGAGTTACCATCATTTAATTTAATTAGA
Organism: Linaria vulgaris; assembly: GCA_948329865.1. Taxonomy (NCBI): domain Eukaryota; kingdom Viridiplantae; phylum Streptophyta; class Magnoliopsida; order Lamiales; family Plantaginaceae; genus Linaria; species Linaria vulgaris. The sequence continues at coordinate 86,700,781 of OX415253.1, forward strand.
CACAAAATTAATGTGTCTACAGTGATTTTTAGAAATGTTGGTTTATCATATCTTAGACCACTACAATAATACCTTCATATAGCTAGCATATTTTCGTTGTCTAAACATAGAAAATCGCTTTCTAAAAGATTTTAGATAGCAAATATTTGGTATCGATAATATGGAATCCGGATTTGATAGCAAACCATTGCAATCTAACGTTCGACACAATTTAGATAGCACTCACACGGAACCCAACGCCAATACGTATATATGTAGTGTATACACAATATTAGATTGGGATAATCGCTATCAAATGTTGATATATACATAATAACGATCTTTGTACTTTTTCTTTTTTCAGAATTTCGTACATTTATTAGATAGGCCTAATCCCAATCTACTTCTTCTGAATTATTTAAAAGTACAGAATGAGAAATTGCTATCTAATATTTTTATTTTATTAGAAAAATATTAAAAGATTAAGAAAATGTGGCTAATTAACTGTATCTTGGAACTCAACTCTCTGCTTTAATGATGAAAAACATTATATTGATTTCCATCCTTGTCTAATTCTGATTAAAATCGTCATCATATATATTTTATCAAAATCACAATCAGTCACTCGAAACCATTATATACAAAGAACACAAGTTTTTCAAGAATAATTTAGAGATTTTTAGGGATACTCATGAAACAGAGAAAGAATATGAAACGAGAAACTAAAAATAAAAATAAAAATTCACTGCTGCAATCTCTTTAATCCACTCTTCTTCACTCATCAAACTATACACTCACACTTAAGTTAAACCCAAATCATTACTCACTCATCGTCAATGGACCAACTACTACCCCTGGACTGGACTCCTCTCCACCCGATTCAAACCAAAAACAGAGTCCGTATGTTTGACCAAAGATCTTGATCTGCAACGCTGCTGGCCGCGTCATCGTACGGATCTTGATCTGCAGATCGGAGAAAATAAATACAGACCGAAAAAGATATTAATTGGCTTTGGAAAAAATAGGTAAATAAGATGTAATTAAGTCTATAAATAAAGAGATGAAACATAAAAAAGAATGTATTACGAACATGAATAAGTAAAAAAAATGGATTACCACAAAAGAGGACCGGAGAAGATGAAGGCGGGGAAAAAAAGATATGTACTAAGACTATTGTAAAGTGTTGACTGTTGGGTACTATGTATGTATTTATAGAGTTTAATTAGAGTAAAGATTGAAAAAAAAATATTGTTTTTTAATAGATAAAATATTTTGAATGATCTGCCAAATTTTTTTGGTGGATGTAAAATCTTGAATTATTCGCAAAAATAGAAATATTTTGGCGCTTAAGACTGTTAGATAGCAAATAAGGGCTATGTAAAACCAAGAGAATTAGTTGATAGCGAATTTAATAGTTAGATAGCAATTATTCTTTATCTAAAGATTTTTATGAACTTCTTTATTATATATATTTTGGTACCAGCTTCTTGTGAGAATTTAAAATAATTACTCTCGTATTGAACTTTTTCTTAAAGGACAAAAATGCATAAATTTTGGGAAGCGCTTTCGAGTCGTTGGACTGAAAAGCCATGATTGCCACGTATTTATGCAACGGTATTCCAATTCCATTTCAGAACTTCTTACCTGGCATTGTTTGGGAAGCACTTGTAGAGGTTAGTCTCTTTTTTAGATCTTTGTGTGCCACTGAACTTAGCAGACATGCCATGGAACAATTAGAAAGTTCGATTGTTGTTACTATGTGTAAGCTTGAATAAATATTTCCACCCTCTTTCTTCGATTCGATGGAGCATTTAGCGATACACCTTCATTGGGAAGCGAAGGTGGGCGACCCTGTTCAATACAAGTGGATGTACCCATTTGAGAGGTGAATAACTGTAATTTTACTCTTTATTCTTATTTATACCTCTTTATTCTTATTTATACTTGCTCTTACTAATAATAAGTAATTTTGATCAGGCAGATGCTAGTTTGAAAGAATTCAACCGGTAATAGGGCGCATGTTGATGGATCCATATGTGAAAAATATCTCATTGCTGAAGCGACCAATTTCACACAACACTATTTCGAGCAAGGGGTAGAAACAAGGGCAATCGTTTGAATAGAAACGAGGTTGAACTGAATTTTTAATATAGCGGCGAATTCACAATCTTTCAAAATACTGGGAGAGAGGTAGGTAGGGGTTGGGGTTCACGACATTTAACTATTGAGGAATGCTGTTGAGGTCTATATACTTCTGAGCTGTCTCGAGGTCGAACCCTGGTTGAGGTGCTATTTAGAAGAATAGATAACTAAAAATTGAAGATTTTTTTAAATTAATTAATTATTTAAATAATTATAGGTTATTTGATGAAGAAACATGCATGGGTGTCCCTGAGTACCAGATTTATCTGCGTCGTAAGGTGTACTTTGTTCAATGGCTGAAAGTGTGTGTTATGTCTGGGCGTTTTTATGTGGATCCGCGAATTCATGCATTATTGGAGGGGCCCGGTATGTGTGTTCAAAGTCTGAAAGGTTATATTGTTAACGGATTCTGATTTTACACGGTTAGATATGGGTTGGTTAGAAAAACAAATAGTAGCGGAGTTTATATGAGGGCAGATACTGATGGTCATGCAGAATACAATTTTTATGGATTGCTCTAAGAGGTTCTAAAAGTTGCATATTGGGGAAGTGGACGTCGACTTACGGTGGTTCTTTTTAAATGTGATTGGTATGATCTTACGACAGGATTAAAAATACATCCAAGTTATCAGTTGACTGATATTATTCCTCGCAAGCGCCTCACAATTGGAGATTTCGAACCATTTATTCTTGCAACTCAAGCGCACCAGGCTTGTTATTTGACGTACGCGTGTTAAAAAAAATGACAACGAAGAGGTTGGTGGGCGGTTTGCACAACATGGGCGAGTATCATTGATACAACGTCACTGAGCAATTCGGCCCCTGCCAGAGCCCAGGGCCCAGATATTTATCAAGATATCGATGTACCAATATTTAGACCAGAAGTCAACTTACGCTCGCATAATTTAGGAGAAAATGAATTGGTTAGAATTGAAGAACCAGTTAATGAAAAAGTTCAAGATGAAGACAATGTTGAAGAAAATGATGAAGAAGAAGAGGAGGAAGAAGAAGAGGAGGAAGAAGAAGATGACGATAGCGATCCTGATTATGTGAATTGATGTAGTTAGTTTTTCAAATTTATGTAATGTCATGGATCAAAAATGTTTTATTTTAAAAAGACTTGTTTAATGCAAATATCTACATAATGCTCGTCGACACTCGCTCGCATGATGTTTGTTAACGCTTTCTCAGTTTTCTTTATCTTTAACTTTAACTGGTCATATATTTATTGGATTTTCTTTTTGTGCTTTGTTGTTTCAGTGCATGCTCTAAATAACAAACATGCCAAATTATTATGTACTTCATTTAACACAGAGCATGTACCTAATATATATACTCTGGTCTACTTGCTCTAAATGACACATACCAAATCATTAGAATCTAACCAAAAGTTTCATATTAGATGAAAGTTTTATCATCTTGCATTAAGTAAAAGTTTTTAATTTGCACTAATGAGTAGTGGCCAATCCTTAAATACAGGTAGCAACTTCCACAGGCCAAAAGCTTCTGCCTCTAAAATTAAGAAAAACAGAATTAGTCAAGTATTTAGAAGATAAATGAATCATGCGGGAGCAGTACAACTTTTTGAGCTTTTTATATTAGATGAACTTCATGAAGTCACACAAGATAAAAAGGAATAAAGATGAAGCTAATGAGCAAACCGTAAATATTCGCTTATTATGTAAATTGTATGGTCCATATCTAGTATGAGCAGAACAGTGAAGCAAAGTTTACAATAGAATACATGAATCTTAACCATACTTAATGTGAAATAATATCCTCAATAGATGGCTATCGATCAACGGTTCAAATTATAATATTTATCTATGCTAACAGAATAATGAGAATAATCTGGATTATCTCTTTGATCAGGTAACAGTTATATTGAGTTGTTTTTATGCAACTTAGGCTGTATATTTTCCAGAACTTCATATGAATTTTATAAACAAAATCTCTGTTTCCATGCATTCATTTCTGATTTCACCACCACCAATCTGGTTGCAAAAACACATCATGTAATCCACTAAACAAAGGGGCCAAACATTCCACATTTCAATGTTGGATGGACAAATACATCACAATAGAAATCATACACCTAATTGAAATCCAGAATCCTAACATATCCATGAAACTAAGCTACTCAGGCCAGTTCACCTAAATTACCACAAATCTAAATCTTCAGAAATCTATGAGAGCCAAAAGAAACTGCAATAATTTTCAAGAAAGCCACAAAATCAAACAAGAACTCCTCTGCAATGACAAAGAAAATTAAATACGTGTCCATGCAGATCATTATGAACATCTAATAATCGACCAGACACTCTGGGGGTAGTGCAACACGATAGACACCGTCGGGAGCTTGACTGGGGACATATGCTTGCTCTGCTGAAGGCGCAAGTGTCTACAAATTTCTTGCATTTGAGCTTGTTGTGTTGCCAGTTGTACTTCCTGAGCTTTAAGCTTGGCTTCTTGCTCCACAATTTTTCTGTCATACTCCAAAATCTTTGTGTCTTGCTCTGGAATCTTTGCTTCTTGCACTGCAAACCTATCCTCGTGCTCAGGAGTCAGCTGCCTTGCAACTCCAACATCAATGAACTTGCGAGTCTTGCAAAATTTCACCCCTACAAGTTCTGGATCCCTGTTCTGCTCCAATCAATCCAGGGGGCCTACCATTCCTCGGTTCTCCCACTGTGGGCGCGACTGAGTTTGTGGACCTGCGTACGGCTTGGAAATTTGCTTGACTCGAGGAACACGAGCACTTTTAGCCGACCTCTTGCCTTTCGCCATTGATGTACCTGTCATCTGTAATATAATACTTTAGCAAATTATAATATAACCAAATTTATAGATATCTCGTTATATCGCAATATACAATAAGAAATATATAGACACTATCACTTAATTAGGAAAACTTAGTTTTAAAATTTGAAGTGTCAAATCCTATATTCTTATTAATAGGAACAAAGTCTTATAAACTTGGTTACTTCGATTCTATTCTAATCCCATTAAGTTTTCTTAATCCTATTTTTTTTTCTAATGATCATTCTCATGATCAGCTCAATACCATACTCAGTAAACAATCGTGAAACACGAACCTCATAAACACTTTGAGTTCTTAAACTAAAAACAAGTAATACAGAGAATAAAACCCGTAGAAAATAAGATCTCCAACATAGTTAAATTCACGCCACACACTTCTCTTCAACTTTCAACTCTGGGCCAACATTCAGCTTGTTAATGGGATGCTTGAAGCAAGACGGACCTCTGGATGACGTGAAGAAGCATAATCTTGTATAAAACAGATTAAGTTACAGAGAAACGAGTTATTAACTTAGTTAATCCTATTTTAATCCTATTAAATTTACATAACGGAAACTATTTGATATGATGTTTACATGACATAAACAATTAGATGTATATTGTGATGCCAAATCAGTGCAACCATCATTTTCAGAAGTCTATTTAGCAGAATTGGAAAACTAGCAAACCAAAAATCAAATACACAATTAAGTATACAACCAACACACACCAATTAGGACAAAATCTGTTAATTAATCATCGAATTACAGATGTGAATTGTATAATAATATTCGCATGCTAAGGGTTCACAATCATTATACATACTAATTGAAACGATTTTTGCAAGGAAAGAAGGAAAACGGCTGAAATCTTCTGAATTTCGAAAATAATGGTTAAAAGTTAAAACAAAACTGACCCTTTGTATGTGAAGGCAAGAAGGGTTTTAGTTTGTACAACTGTTTACAAATATATATATATATATATATATATATATATATTTATATTTTGGATAGCAATTGTGAGACTAGATAGCAATTTCTTGGTATTCACATTTCGATAGCAAAGTCGTGCTATCTACTTTAGATGCCTTGCTTGAAATGTTGAATAGCGAAATAAGGCTTTCAATTTGTATATTTGCTCTCCATCTAAAATCAAGATAGCACCTATTCAGTTTTTAATTTCTTAAAATTGGATTGCACCAACCTCTACCATCTAAACCTTGCTATCTATACGAGGGTATTGTTGTAATGTTGGTGTTTTTAAAAAAAAAATCCAGAATTTTGAAATGGATGCATGTTATTTTGATTAAAATTCTCCTCTTTATCATCATATATACGATCCGGGTTGTTATCATCTTAATTCACTGCATGAAAATTGGAGATTTAGTCGGTGTTCTTCGTGTTCTTCGTGTTCTTCCACCATCATCCATATCCCTATCTTTATCACTGTGTCAGTATCGTAAAAATCAATATACACTACAAAAAAATTGGGTCTTTCCCGACCGCAAATCCGGTCGGGAATAACCCTTTCGCGGTCGGGAAAGACCCTTTCCCGACCGCATTGCGGTCGGGAAACCGCGGTCGGTGTTGCTTCGGTCGGGAAAAGTTTTCCGACCGCCTTCCGGTCGGCACGGACCTTTCCCGACCGCATTTCCCGACCGAATTACGGTCGGAAATTTACCGACCGCTTATTCCGACCGCACAACGGTCGGAATTATTCCCGACCGCATAGCGGTCGGGAATAACATGAATTTTGATCATATGAATTTTTATCCCGACCGGATAGCGGTCGGGACTTTTTCCGACCGCAAATTGGTCGGGATTAAAATTCATGTTATTCCCGACCGGGGCCCGGTCGGGAATAATATTCAAATCAATCCCGACCGATTCGCGGTCGGGAAAAATATTCATCTTATTCCCGACCGGATATCGGTCGGGAATAATAATCATCAGAACAAAAAAAATAATATTCCGGTAATAAATTACCGGAATATTATTTTTTTAATATTTTGCAATATTTGAAAAACATTATTTAGTTTTTGTGTTTGCAATAATTAAATTTTTGATTCATTGCTTAGTCTAAAACACAAAAAAAATAAATAAGTTTTTAATTATTGAAAATTTGAATAAAGAAGTGAAAAATTTTAATTTTGAAGTTGAAAGAAAGAAGGTTTTGAAAAAGTGTATGAATATGAAAAAAGTGTTTGAATTTTTTTTTGAAGAGGAACAAAGTGTGTAGAGATGAAAAAATGAGGAGAATAATGAAGTGTATTTATAGAAAAAATTGAATTTTTTTGAATTTTCGTCAAATTTGAATTTCCCACCAAGTCCCGCCATTATTTTCGATTATTCCCGACCGATATTCGGTCGGGAATGTTGAATTTTTTCAAAAATTTCAAAAAACCGCCAATTTTTCAAAAAATACCGACCGAAATTCGGTCGGCAATACTTTGTACCCCAGAAACTCGCGACATACCGACCGCACTGCGGTCGGGAATAAGTTTAAATTTTATTCCCGACCGCACCGCGGCCGAAAATTCCTTTAAATCTTAGTCCCGACCGCACTGCGGTCGGGAATAAGTTTAAATTTTATTTCCGACCGCACCGCGGTCGGAAATACCTTTAAATATTAGTCCCGACCGCATGGCGGTCGGGAATACCTTTAAATTTTAATTACGACCGCCATGCGGTCGGCAATAATGGTAATTCCCGACCGATACGCGGTCGGAAAAAATAGTAAATTTTTCCTTTTTTCGATCTTTTGGAAAATCTTGATGTGTTTGTTAAGTATAACTATAGAATCTCATTAAATTCATGAATTGCACTATTAGTTGGTTTGTTTAATGTACTTTTAATTATTAAATTAGTATAGTTTATCGGAGTATAAGTTAAGTTAGTTTGGAGTTTTACCTATAATAATCATATGTAGTATATAGGACTTCACAATTGTCAATTAACATTTGTTACGAACGTTAATATAGAGAGGCTAATTGTGATATATATATGTTAACATTTGTTTAACATAATCGCAAGTAGTTACATTATTAGCAACTACATATACTAATCTATTTATAAGTGACAATATGAATCGACGCTTCAAACGATTCATCAACGTGCAACTAAATTTAATTTTTTTTTGAGATTTTTAGTAATATATAACTAATATTGATTTACTCGATCATTAAATGAACGATTTACCTAAAATTGAGAGCGAAATTGTGAAATTAAGAATATGAATATTATTCCCTACCGAAAATCGGTCGTCAATAAGCCTAAACCCTAAACCCTAAACCCTAAACCCTAAACCCTAAACCCTAATATTCCCGACCGCCACGCGGTCGGGAATAACAACGATTAGTATTAGTCCCGACCGCATTGCGGTCGGGAATAACAACTATTCCCGACCGCATACCGGTCGATAATGTTAGTATTATTCCCGACCGCATAACGGTCGGGAATAAGGGTATTCCCGACCGCATGGCGGTCGGGAAGTCTCGGCCCAGCTGCGCGGCCCAGCTGGGCCGAGATTAGGGCGACACTCTGGGCGGGAAATTTCCCGCCCAGAGTTTTCCCGACCGCAATGCGGTCGGGACTAATATTTCCCGACCGCAATGCGGTCGTGAATGATTTTTTAGAAAGTACCGACCGCATTGCGGTCGGGAAAAGTTTTTCCGACCGCATTGCGGTCGGGAAAAGTTTTTCCGACCGCATTGCAGTCGGGAATGCTCCCGACCGAATTCCGGTCGGGATTTTCCGGTCGGGAAAGGGCGAAAAATCTTGTAGTGATATAAGGGTACTTAAAAATTATTTTGGGCAGGTTTGCTAATTAAAATAATATGGGGGTGTTTCTCTAATATCCACCAAAGAAGACTATTTTAGACATGGCGGCGATGTTGGAGCCAAGTATGCAAAAAAGCTCGAATAAGGGCATTTTTTGAGAAAAATGAAAAAGTTATGGGGTACTAATTCTGGCCCAATAATAATACTTTTATTAGGCACTTTTGTCAAAAGCCAAACGATAAAGGGCATTTATAATAATTCGTCCATTTATATATAATAATATAGGACATAAATTAAATGAGCATATATATATATGTATTTATCTTTGAGTGTTTGAGCTTTTTGCCAAGTATTTGTAGCAAATGAAACAAGAAATATATATAAGAACTTTCATATATAAATGCACGCATACAAACGACATATATGACTGCATGGACGACAAATACAGGAGGACGCCCATGCATGGCAATGGAAAATTGCGGCACACGCACATGCAATTTCCTTATTATTTAGGAAGATAGACGTAGTAATATCCATATATAAGATGGATATTTAATTATATGATAGCTTCATGATTTAGAAGTTCTGGCAGAGGAAGAAAGCATGGACATTGTTGTCGGAGCAGTAGAGGCAAGGGTGCTGGTCTTCAAACTTCTCTTTCTCGATAAATTTTCTAGCTCCGAGCACGAGGTCTCGATTGGTGATGGGGCCAGGGTGATTCTTAAGAACAGTGAGCAGCGCCCAGCTGAAAACTCCATGAATTATACCATCAAACATTTTCTCAGAGGAGTACTCATCAGGCTGACACCCACTCAGCAGAATCCCAAGGTCAGGCTTCATGGGCCGGTCGAGAGAGAGAGACGATGAGGCATAAGTACTGCTTAACACGAGGCATGTCTCTGAGCCAAACAGTTTTTCAAAGTGGGCATGGAGGTTGGTTGCATTATTAACATCGACCGTGGGAGTGTGCAGTGAGAGTTGCTGTAAGATGACTTCGAACTTGACGGTCCTAGGGCGGCGGTGATCACCATCAGCAGAAACGGTTCGATTCGTTGGGGGATGGTCCGGCCCAATTTGCTCTTTTGCCTTGTCGATTAAACCCCCACTGTGGCACGAGTCCGAGACAAAGACAAATGTCACACCTTCTGGGGCTCCATGAAGGACCTTACGAAAGTCTACAGCTGTATGTACGATCAAATTAAACAAGTGATCATTAATCAGGCATGCAAATGTAGTTCAAAATACACACAAAGATATAAACCTTCAATCACGCACGCGCGCGCACACACACACACACACACACACACACACACACATATATATAGTAGTATTTTAGTTACATGTGATGAGATTGAAATCGCAGGGCACAATGGCCTGTTCATCTTTGCCAGATGAAGAAGAGGTTGTCGGGATAACTGTTCCGTTTCCGGCATAGAAGAGAAAGACCACATCTCCTGATTTTGCACCAGAGAAGTGTTGAATATATTAAACTCAATTTGGGTAGAAGTGTCATTTCACTTTTGGAGTTTTTGATATAATTAGGAAGTCTCTAGAATTCTAATTAATGTTAGTTAGTGGATGGTATTGTAAATATATCTTATGACTTCTTGTCCAAAAAGAGAACTGAAGTTAGTGTGGAAAAGTAGAGAAAAAAAGAAAAAAGCGTCCAGCATTTTGTGAGAAAAAGTGCTGAAGCACTGTTCACTTTCTTCCCAAAATTTCCATCAACTAAGTGAATGATCTTTATGAACTTGCTTTGTTGCTCTTCAGTTCATTTAAGTTCAGCATACTGATGTATGAATAGCTGGAAGTTGAAGAAACTTTTCCCTGTTTTGGTCACTATTTCCAGTTTACTTGTGAGTATTTGTTGCTGCAAGTTTGAGTAATTTGTTGCTGAAAATCAGAATTGGTGGTGTGTTGTTATTAAGTATATTTGTGTGTTGAAACATCCCAACAAATTTGGCATCAGAGCTAGTCCGATTCTGCCGTGGGTTTTCCGTCGACTGGTACTTTTTGTTGTTCTGATCTGGTCTTGAATTGAAATGGCATCTTCTGTAAACATAATTCAGCCCCAAGTTCCAAAATTGGAGAAGCATAATTATGGGAATTGGAGCATACAAATGAAAGTGTTGCTGCAATCACAAGATTTGTGGGATATTGTTGAGCTTGGGTATAATGAACCTGATTCACAAGAAGAAGAAAATGCGCTAAACAACAATCAGAAGAACGCGCTGAAAGATGCTCGAAAAAGGATAAAAAGGCGTTGTTCATTATTTATCAAGGAATTGACGATACAACATTCGAGAAAATTTCAGCAGCAACCACATCAAAACGAGCCTGGGAAATTCTTAAAAACTCGTTTACGGGTGTGGACAAAGCGATCCGAGTTCGATTACAGATTCTGCGAGGTGAATTTGAAGCGTTGAGTATGAATGAATCTGAGTCTGTTGCAGATTACGTTACAAGAACATTGGTTATTGTTAATCAAATGCGAAGATATGGAGAACCGATTGATGATGTTCGAGTCATTGAAAAGATTTTAAGGTCCTTAACCTCAAGGTTTGAGCATGTTGTTGCAGCCATTGAAGAATCAAAAGATCTCAGTGTTATGACAGTTGATCAACTACAAAGTAGCTTGGAAGTTCACGAGCAAAGAATGAAGAGAAAGACATCGGTTTCGCTTGAGCAAGCGTTAGAAGCGAAGATGTCTTTAAGAGATGAAAACAAATCTGAAATAGGACCAACTGAAGGAGAGAAAAACTTCAGTAATCGAGGTCGAGGTCGAGGATATATAGGTAGAGGTGGACGCAATCAGGCTTATCGAGGACGGGGAGGACGAATAAGTTATCCTCATACCGGAAGAGGTCTGAATTCTTATTTTCAAAGAGGACGCGGAAGAGGTGCAACAACAAGAGGCAGCTATCATCAGTCTTATAATCCACATAATTATAATAAAAGTCGAGTGGAATGCTACAATTGCCATCGGTTTGGACATTACAGCAATGAGTGCAGATCAAAGGCAAATTACGAAATCAAGGAGCATGCAAATCTTGCGGATTCTGAGCAAGAGAAAGTCGGATCAAGTTTATTGTTTGCGTACAAAGGTCTTGAAGGAAATCATTCCAATGTATGGTATCTTGATACTGGAGCTAGCAACCATATGTGTGGAAATAAAGACATGTTTGTGGAGCTTAATGAAAATGTTCAAGGAACTGTAACTTTTGGCGATTCTTCTAAAGTAACAGTTGGAGGCAAAGGTAAAATCCTGATCAAGCTAAAGAATGGGAATCATGACTACATATCTGATGTTTATTACGTTCCCGCCTTGCGGAGTAATATTATTAGTCTTGGTCAACTTGTGGAGAAGGGATATACTATATCCATGAAGAATTTTTATCTTACAATTAAAGATGCTTCTTGTAATGTGATTGCTCATGTTAAGATGTCTCGAAACAGATTATTTACAGTGACTATCGAGCATGATATGGTGAATTGTTTCAAAACTATTTTGAAGAATGAATCATGGTTATGGCACTTACGCTTTGGACACTTGAATTTTGGTGGATTGAAGTTATTGTCAACAAAGAATATGGTGAAGGGACTTCCACCCATAGATCATCCGAATGAAGTGTGCGAAGGGTGTATATATACTTGGTAAGCACCATAGACCAACTTTCTCAAAAGAAATGAGATGGCGAGCATCACATCCACTTGAGATTGTGCATACTGATGTTTGTGGTCCTTTGAAACCAATGTCCAATGGGAAAAATCAATACTTCTTAACTTTTATTGATGATTTCTCAAGGAAGACTTGGGTGTACTTCTTAAAAAGAAAGTCGAAAGTATTTGAAATTTTCAAAGAGTTCAAGAATTTTGTAGAGAAACAAAAGGCTGGAATTGACTACAGCGAAGTGTTTGCTCCAGTAGCCCGTTTGGAAACCATAAGATTGTTCATTTCATTGGCAGCACAACATGGTTGGAAAATTTATCAACTTGATGTGAAGTCGGCTTTCTTAAATGGTTTTCTTGAGGAAGAGATTTATGTGGAGCAACGTGAAGGCTATGTCAAACAAGGGCATGAAGATAAAGTCTATAAATTGAAGAAAGCACTGTATGGGCTCAAGCAAGCACCGCGCGCTTGGAATGCTAGGATTGATGAGCATTTTCTTAAAGACGGATTCATGAGATGTCCTTATGAACATGCACTTTATATGAAGACTGATACAACAGGTAATATGTTATTAGTTTGCATCTATGTTGATGATTTGATATTCACTGGAAACAACGAGAAGATGTTTGATTTATTTAAGAAAAGCATGATTAAGGAGTTCGAGATGACTGATATGGGCTTGATGGCTCATTTCCTTGGGATTGAGGTTGTGCAAAGCAAAGATGGAATTTTTGTATCACAAGCCTCTTATGCTAAACAAATTTTGAAGAAGTTTAAGATGGAGTCTTGTAATCCAGTGAATACTCCTGTTGAATGTGGGCAAGAACTGAGAAAGATCTATGATAATGCACGAGTGGATCCGACTTATTTTAAGAGCCTAGTAGGCAGCCTTCGTTATCTTACTTGTACTAGGCCTGACATTCTTTATGGAGTTGGCTTGATCAGCAGATACATGGAATCACCAAATGAGTCTCACTTGAATGTCGCGAAGAGAATTCTTCGATATATCAAAGGTACGCTTAAGGAAGGCCTGTTTTATTCGAAGAATAATGAAGTAAAACTAGTTGGATATTCTGATAGTGATTGGGGAAGAGACTTGGATGAAAGGAAAAGTACAACTGGATATTGTTTCTTTATTGGAAACACAGCTTTTACATGGTCATCAAAGAAACAAGCCATTGTGACCTTATCGACGTGCGAGGCAGAATATGTCGCTGCAAGTTCAGCGGTATGTCATGCTATTTGGTTAAGAAATTTGTTGAATTACTTGGGTTTCTGTCAAGCTGCTCCAACTCAGATTTATGTCGATAACCAATCTGCTATTGCGCTGGCGAAGAATCCGGTTTTCCACGAAAGAAGTAAGCATATTGACACTCGATATCATTTTATTCGGGAGCACGTGAACAAGAAAGATGTGGAACTGGTGTATTGCAAGTCACATGATCAAGTAGCGGACATTTTCACGAAGCCTTTGAAGCATGAAGTTTTCAAAAAACTGAAGATGATGCTGGGAATCAGAGAGTGTGGAAATTGAGTTTAAGGGAGGATGTTGAATATATTAAACTCAATTTGGGTAGAAGTGTCATTTCACTTTTGGAGTTTTTGATATAATTAGGAAGTCTCTAGAATTCTAATTAATGTTAGTTAGTGGATGGTATTGTAAATATATCTTATGACTTCTTGTCCAAAAAGAGAACTGAAGTTAGTGTGGAAAAGTAGAGAAAAAAAGAAAAAAGCGTCCAGCATTTTGTGAGAAAAAGTGCTGAAGCACTGTTCACTTTCTTCCCAAAATTTCCATCAAGTAAGTGAATGATCTTTATGAACTTGCTTTGTTGCTCTTCAGTTCATTTAAGTTCAGCATACTGATGTATGAATAGCTGGAAGTTGAAGAAACTTTTCCCTGTTTTGGTCACTATTTCCAGTTTACTTGTGAGTATTTGTTGCTGCAAGTTTGAGTAATTTGTTGCTGAAAATCAGAATTGGTGGTGTGTTGTTATTAAGTATATTTGTGTGTTGAAACATCCCAACAAGAAGAACTGGTTGAGAACCGCCTTTATATTCGAAGCAGTGGGCATGTTCTCACTCCCTGGCTTGTCATTCAGCATCTCAATGTTGCTCTCTTCGAACCCGAACCTCTTAATCAGCACTTCTTGCATACTGTTTACGTCGTGGATGCATCCTTTCAACTCCATTGGAGTGTCGGGGTAGGTGCATGCCACAAGAAGAGCATACTTATGAGCCATCTATATATGTTTGTTTAGTATATATGTATATGCTTCTACTTTGATGTTAAATTATATTGCTGTGTGGTTACAGGATTTGCATCTACCGCTGTATTTATAGTACTAGCTAGCTACTGTTGGAATTCATGATAAGCTAAAAAAAAAGCTAAATATTTTTATTTTTTTTGGTTGCTCATACTACAGTCTACTTCTACTTTGAAATTGTGGACCATGCAAATATATATATATATAATTATATATATATATATACGTGTATATATAAGTGACCTGTATCTTTGTATGTATATACTTATCTGCAACTTAATTAATATGACTTTTCATTAATTGTACAGACTTATTGTTAATTAATCAATCAGAAACTTCTTAACTTATTGACATTTGGACTACAAAGATGTGAACCCCATTCACACAATTTTCTTTCAAAACACAGGATGCAATTTTCTTTCAAAACACAGGATGCTGAAGATATCTGTGTATATATTCCGCCTTAATTTATATAATGATTGTCATTAAATTCACTAACAACGACCTGGCTAAGTACAACATGAAAATTGCTATGCATTACTTATATTGAAGTCTTCATATATTATTCATGTAGCAAGGTTACACTCCAGCTCCACTTGAATTGATGATGAGCTTGCGTTAGTTTGAATCTTTAATTACATGTGATGCATGTATATAGGATCATTAATAGCCGCCATACATGCATTGCAGTTCATTTTATTGATATTCCAAATTAAACAAAATTCTAACAAGCTGTATATATATGTAATTAATTAAAGATGTAAATCAAAAAAATAAATTCCATGTTATTATTCTTACTTTTTTATTTTAGTTTGGGCGAATTATTATTTCTGCCCAATAACTTTTACAAAAATTACTTTTTGCCCTTTTTTTTTTTCGGTCATACTTTTTCTGCCCCTTTAGTTTAAAAAATCCTATTAAAAATGCCCAATTTCAGCCACATCAGCTAAATTGCTGATGTGGCAGCCCGGTCAAAAAAGTGCTACGCCTAGTCAATAAGTTGTCACGCCACGTCATATTTTTCAGCCCAAAAAACGTTTTTTGGACTAATCCTTGTAATATTAAAAAGTGCACTTGAACCCCATAATAAATTGCATTTTGCACCCCTAATATATATATATATATATTAAACAAATATATATATATACATATTCATTTTTTTATATCTTAAAAATATTTTAAAAATAATAAATATTTTAATAATTTCTAAAAATTGTAAAAAACAAATAAAAATTAAATACATTAATTAAAAAAATTAAAAATGTCATCATCTTCACTGCACTGCACCGGCATCTGTCCCACCCCCCACCCCGCCGTGTCACCACCACCCCGCCCCGCCGTCACCATCATCTTCACTGCACCGGCGTCACCATCATCTTCACTGCACTGTTCACGGCGCTATTCACGCCCCGCCGTCACCACCACCGTTGCTCCGCCTCCACCACCATCAACCCAATCACCACCGTTGTTGCCCATCTCCAATTTCGACGGAGAGTTCAATTCCTACAGAGAAATTTCGACGGAGTTCAATTCCCAAGGAATCTCGACGAAGTTCAATTCTCACCGGGGGAGGCTCTGCGTGATGGGGAAAAGGGGGGTGGCTGCTGTGCGTGAGGTGGAGGTGGGGGTGGGGGTGGTGGGTGGCGTCGGGAAGATGACCTTTTCACTTTTTTTTTTGGATTTCACTAATTAAAAAAATAAATCTTCATTTAATTATTTAAAATTTTATTAAAGTATTTATATATTTTAATAAATATTACAAAAATATAAGTTTATTTAAATATTAGAATAAGTTAATATAAAAAATGAATATATATCTATATATGTGTGTGTATATATATATATATATATATATATATATATTAGGGGTGCAAAGGGCAATTTATTATAGGGTTCAAGTGCGATTTTTCATATTACAAGGATTAGTCCAAAAAATATTTTTTGGGTTGAAAAATATGACGTGGAGTGACAACTTATTGACTAGGCGTAGCACTTTCTTGACTGTGCTGCCACATCAGCAATTTAGCCGATGTGACTGAAATTGGACATTTTTGATAGAAAAATGAAAACTAGCAGGGCAGAAAAAGTTGGCTCGGAAAAAAAAGAGCAAAAAATAATTTTTGTAAAAGTTATTGGGCAGAAATAATAATTCGCCTTTTTAGTTTTTTGATTATACATCTTATATGGAAGTCTTCTTATATTATTCATATATATGGAAGTCTTCTTTAAGGAAGTCTTCTTATATTAGTCATATAGTTTTTGCTTATACATCATATATATCGAAGTCTTCTTATATTATATAATATATATGTAAGTCTTCTTATATATATATATATATATATATATATATATATAAAAGGAAGTCTTCTTTAAGGAAGTCTTTTTTGCATCGGGTTTTTTCGATGCAAGGGCTTTTGCATGAGAAATTTTCCATGCAATGTTGCATCCGAAAATTTCGATGCTGAGGCCAATTGCAACATATTTTTTCGATGCAATTCTCTTGCATGGACACCAGAGGCATGTAATCTTTGCATCGAATTTTTTCCATACAATTGATCAATTGCATGGAAAATGTAGCCAATTGAATGTAATTTTTTCCATGCAATTGATGCGTTTTGTAGTAGTGCGCTGATCAAATTTAGGCTTTACCGGGATAGGATGATCTAGATAAGTGCTAGCTGAGAATTTACTTGGCACATTACAAATCAATATTTTAAAACCCTATAGCTAATTAACTAGCATCAATTGTAGTACCTAAAGTCATAGTCATCATGTTCGACTAAATTAAGGTCTGGCCCGTTAGCTTTGAAATAATTGTCTAATATATATATATATATATATATATATATATGACCTATACGTACGAATATAGTACTTACATGCAACTTAATTAATATGACTTTTCATTAATTGTACAAAATTATTGTTAATTAATCAATCAGAAACTTCTTAATTTGACATTTAGACTACAAAGATATGAAACCCATGCACACAATTTTCTTTAAAAATACAGGATGCTGAAGATATCTGTATGTTTCCGCCTTAATTAATTAATGATAGTTATTAAATCCACCAACGACCTGGCCATGTACGACATGAAAATTGCCATGCATCACTTATATTCACGTCTCCTTAATTATATTATTCATGTAGCAAGGTTGCACTCCAGCTCCACTTGAATTGATGATGAGCTTGCTTTAGTTTGATCTTTACATGTACGTAATAGGATCATCAATAGCGATACATGCATTGCATTCATTTATTGATATATATCCCAAATCAAAAAAAATCTAACAAGCTGTATATAAAGATGTAAATTAAAAAATAAAATTCCATGTCATTTTTCTTACTTTTTTATTTAATTTTTTGATTCTACACCCCCCCCCCCCCCCACACACACATATATATAATATATCTTCACATTTTTTTTACTTCGTAGAAATCACGTAATGTAACAAATCTAGT
This sequence comes from Linaria vulgaris, assembly GCA_948329865.1. Classification (NCBI taxonomy): domain Eukaryota; kingdom Viridiplantae; phylum Streptophyta; class Magnoliopsida; order Lamiales; family Plantaginaceae; genus Linaria; species Linaria vulgaris. Next base: position 86,718,882 of record OX415253.1, read on the forward strand.
CATTTTACATACCATACAAAAATTATAAAGTGTACGAAACCGCAGATGATGAGATTGCTAATTAAGAAAATTGTTGAAGTTCGTTTGTAGTTCTGGAGGGAAAATAAAATAAAGAGATATGGATCTATATTTTATAAATAAAAAAGCCGTGTAATTTAAAGTGTGGTATGGCAATGTGTTCTTTGACGGTGGAATGAACATGACATAAACCGGCAGTTTTATCTGGGTATATGTTGGTGTGTGCGAGAGAACAGTGAAGATGGAGAAGACAATTGTAATCATGATGTGTAATTGATTTTTTTTCTATCTTACGTGTAAATTTTTTATTGGAGTGCTACACCACATAGGACACGATGGCATGGTGTAGCTTCTGTAAGTAATAATTTCTCGAAAGATGGACGAGCATAAATATTAGGCGGGGCCAATGTAAATACACCTGGACCGTTGTACTATTAATTATTGAAACCTTGCTGGGACGAGTTTAATGATGTATTACCGCATAACCAAAAATATAATATAGTAATTACTTGAACTTACGAGGACAATAAGAAAACGACTGAAGATAGATACCGAAATTAACAAGTGATGTACATGTATTACGTGGACCCAATTTCTATGTTATGTGGGTTTCCAAGCTATCAATTACCAATTTCTTTTATATTATGTGGGGCTCAATTGATTAATACGTGGACTTCACTGTTCTTTTACTACTGCAAAACCAAAAACAAAATATATTGATTTGTTGGACTTACAAAGACGATATCAGAACAATGAAGCCTCAATTGATAAAATATGTGCGGGCTCACGAGTTATTTGTGACTGTATAATAAAGAATAAAATGCAGTAATCAGTTGAACTTATGGGGGCAATGTCAAAAAAAATGAAAGATGGATAACGAAGTAAATAAAATTATCTTATTTTATGTTAAGATGGTTTGCAACCTACTCATTACTAATCGTTTTATGTTGGGTCGGCCCCTACAGATTAATACGCACAGGCCCACACGTATATGTTACGAGGTCGCCAAGCTATTGACTAATAATTTATTTTTATATTAGGGGCCCCACTTAATTATACATGCTCACCCACACATTGTTTATTACTGCAAAACCAAAAAATAGAGCATTGAATTACTTGACTTACAGGGGCAATATTGGAACAACCAAAAGTAGAATCTTACCGTTGCATCTATGGATCTGCATTTAACAAACGAACTCATATAAGTGTATAACGTAAAACTCACGAGGCAAAATTGGAAGAATTAAAATTAAAAGGGTTTGTCTAAAATTTACAACTGACCCCCACGGTATTGAGTGTTGGTATTGAGTGTTGATCAATTTTATACTATGCGGGTCTCAATTGTTTAATATGCGTGAGCGCACAAGTTATTTAATACTGGAAAACTCCAAAAAATATAGTAGCAAAACTTTGGGACAAAACTAAAATAATTTTCAAATAAAAGGACAAATTAATAATTTACAGTAGGGCCTATAAATAAATAATAAAAACTTTGGGTCAAATTTAGAAGAAGTAAACACTTAAAAGGACCATTCCGTAATTTATAGTAGGCCAATAAGTGCGAAACGTAAAATTTTTGAGGCAAAATCGAAAGAATTAAAACATTGAAGGACTGTTATGCAATTTATAGCGAATCCTAACGCAATTAACTGTTAAGAAGTTTTACATTTTGCGAGTCCCAATCGATTAATACGTGTGAGCCCTCAAATATTTATTATTGTAAAACAAAATATGATATAATAATTAGTTGAACTTACAGGGGCAAAACTGGAACACAAAAAATGAATATCTTCAGCTTGCTTGAGTGAATGTCTGCAGCTTGCTTGAGTGAACGTCTGCAGCTTATTTGAGTGTTTGCGTCCATTCTTATTATATAGTCACACATATATATATATATATGTATATATATATATATATACTAGTTTTAAAGGGGGAAATTTTATGGTTTGGTCCCTTAAGTTGGCTCTAGCTCGATTTTGGTCCCATAAGTTGGCAGACCTTTATTTTCGTCCCATAAGTTGGCACTCTTCCGCGATTTTAGTCCCACCACCATAGCTCCACCAAAAATTGCTGGGAAATTATTACGTGGCGTTCGTTGACCTCTGCTGGACCTATTTTGACTTCATTTTGGGCCCACTTTCCCACCTGGATCACACGTGTCATCCACGTAATAAAAAAAATAGAAAATATAATAAAAACATTTGCCGCTAATTTCTCTCGCGCCACTCTAATTCTTGCGCCACTCCAATTCTCTCTTCGCTCTCTACTCTGACGTCAAATTCCGTCGTCGCCGCCGCAGTCGTGAACCAGACCTCAGACCTTCAGTTACTGAATATGGTGCGCACTCGTAGAGTGAAGAATTTGAAAGTACGCAAGTCCGACAAAATCGAAGATCCAATCCCAACTTATGGTAAGTGTATGCTGCAATTCGTTGTTTAAAACTTGTTAACACATGTGTAGGTAGCCGTATTCCATGATTGCATGCTAAAAAAAACCCTATTTTCTGAAACCCCCAAATGATGAACCCTAATTTCAGATATACCCAATTGATGAACCCTAATTTCATAAATTACCAATTACTGAACCCTAATTATTAAGTTTATAGCTTTCTGATCTCATGATGTGATTGGTACAGATTGTGGCTCTTTGCATGTTACTGCACAATTCCAGTATGGGGGAATTGTAAATGGTGAGGGCATACTTACTGGATATGATAATGCAAAGGTGGTAGCTGACTATCTGGGACCAACACATATCAGTGTTAATGGCATTCACACTCTATGTTCTGAAGTACTGCTCAACATCAAGGGCCTGTGCAAGCAATGGTTGAAGTGGTTGAGAAAGGCCTTCTTGATCATCAGGAAGGGCTATGAAGTGATTATACAACTCCTGTTTCAACCTCATCTTTTCAACAAGGCTCTTCATGTGACCAAGTGAGAAGAACTGGCATGTGATGTTCTCCAAGGAAGGGATTGCAAGCTTAAAACCTCTGAGTAGTGCCTGCTCTTTCTGGATTCTGTGATTCTTGCCATACTTGCACATGAAATCAACCAAGAATTCCTCACCCCTCTCCCCAAGCAGATTGTCTTTCCATGTTTGTTCCAAGTTATCAAGTTGGATATCATCAAGTTGCACATCATCAAGTTGCATAGCATCATTCATGATTAAAAAACTAAAAGACAACCATAAAAACAATAAAAACACAATAGCATTGCAATAATAAATAGTCTTAGATAAATTAAACAGACACACACCTACAATGGTGTTCTAACAATCTCAACAAACTTACCATAAAATCATTACATCTTTGCATAGAAAACAAGTAGCAAAGCAATTAAAATCACAAATACCATCACGAAAAGTGACCATCCTATTACACAACAAATCACAAAAGTTTTATATGCATTCATATTCAACACATATTCAAGTATTGGGCTTGATTTCTGAATTCCAGAAAAGCTTTCCCCAACTGTGGCAGATGTTGAAACCCTACTGGATTGGGGTTCAGTTTGATATTGCCCAGAACAGTCATCACCACGATTCATTCTTCTCCTCCAATTTGAGCCCTCATGCATGTCATCATCCCACAAGAAATAATTGTGGTGACGAACACGCAATGGGCAAATGTAGTAAAAACAACCAGGGCATGAAGCAGTGTTACTAGCCTGAAAATAGAGCATATTTCCACGACCACAAGAGCAGGTGATTTGGCGTGGGTGAGCCATCTACATTTCAACCAAAATTCTACAATCAAACCATAAATCCTCTGCCTCACAACACCAAATCAAACACAAACACCAAATCAAACACAAAAGCCCTAATTTTCGTCAACGATTTGTTCGTATTGATGCACTAATACGAAACCCTAATATCTTAAATCATAGGCAAAAAACAATACATCAAAAAACAATTAAAGTGGCGACGCTGCAAAAAAATTAAAAAATATCGAAAAAGTGGAACTTACGTTGGAGATTGGTCGGAAGCTTCAATCGTCGGAGGGAATCAGATCCTCTCTTTTGACTGTGTAATTTCGAAGTGAAGAGTTGAAGAATAGCGAGTGAAGAGGCGCGTTTCCTCTTTATAAACAGAGGGAAAGTAATCGATCCGTTGCGACAAATGTTTTTATTCTATTTTCTATTTTTTTTATTACGTGGATGACACGTGTGATCCAGGTGGGAAAGTGGGCCCAAAATGAAGTCAAAATAGGTCCAGCAGCGGTCAACGAACGCCATGTAAGAATTTCCCGGCGATTTTTGGCGGAGCTATGGTGGTGGGACTAAAATCGCGGAAGAGTGCCAACTTATGGGACGAAAATAAAGGCCTGCCAACTTATGGGACTAAAATCGAGCTAGTGCCAACTTAAGGGATCAAACCATAAAATTTCCCTTTTAAAGGGCGCATGCGTCGGTTCAGGTTAGTCCATTAGTTTTGAGAAATGTATAGGATTGTTCGGCAATTTACAAGCCAAACAACAAAAACTTTTGGGGATAAAAATAAGAAAATCTCAAATTTTAAGGGCCATTTAATAATTTTATTGCAGGAATAGAATTATCCTGGTTTGAAGCTCTGGGCATGGTTAATTACATGATAGTTCATGTAGTTTTCAACTCTTTTACTATTGCCCATAGTTCCCTATAATTTACTTTTGGGCCCCCATATTAAATTGTAAAAAGGCCCTTCAAGTTTGGGATTTTCTTGTTTTGTCCCCAAAAGTGTTTGTTGTTTGGCTTGTAAATTGCAGAGCAATCCTTGTGTCTTACGACTTTTTCACTTGCGCCCCTATAGTTTCCTATGACTTGCTTTTGAGCCCTATAGTTAATTGAAACACAACCCATCAAATTTTAAATTTTCTTATTTTTAACCCCAAAAATTTATGTTATTTGACTCATTATGTCGTCTATTATTTTTTTTGTTTACAGAACAATCCCTGTGGTTTTCAAGTTTTTCGCATTCGCCCATAAACATAACAAGCACCTTTATTAGTGCTATAAAATAAAATGACGATGATATATATAGAGACAAATTTTAATAATATGATAGGCCAAGAAAATTTATGACGATTATTTGGTACATTAAATACTCATAGCATGGGTAGAACAATTTACAAGCCAAACAACAAAAACTTATGGGGACAAAAATAAGAAAATCCCAAATTTGAAGGTCATGCCAATTTAGGTTAGTCCATTAATTTTAAGGAATGTTATAAGGCTATGCGATTGTCTTGCGTAAAGTAAGTATTTTATAATATTGATTTTGTGATATTGGCGTAATTCGATTTATCTAATTGTAATACTTACTTATTCATTACATCATATTGTTTTGTATTTTCAATGACAAACATTTCATTAATATCGCAGAAACTCCGATGTGATATTTCTTCAATAATATATAGTTTTCAAGTTTCAAGATATTCTTTTTACTTTAGGTTATTTATAATTATATTCTCTTTATTTTTTGAAGATTATAATGGTACCGGCAAAAATAAAGAAAAAGATGAGAAGGCATTCGGCTACCTTTAGAGTTAGTCGATCCTTAGGTAATTCATCGCTTACAATTGAAATGCTTAATTGGGTCGATAGTTATTATTAGTATTTCATGATAGTTATAGCGCTACTGAGAAAAAGAAAAAAGGAAAAAAAAATGTAACCCTTAGGTATTTCACTGCACTGTTCACGGCGCTGTTCACGCCCCGCCGTCACCACCACCGTTGCTCCGCCTCCACCACCATCAACCCAATCACCACCACCGTTGCCCATCTCCAATTTCGACGGAGAGTTCAACTTCGACGGAATCTCGACGGAGTTCAATTCCCACAGAGTTCAATTCGACGGAGTTCAATTCCCACGGAATCTCGACGGAGTTCAATTCTCACCGGGGGGAGGCTGTGCGTGATGGGGAAAGGGGGGATGTGCGTGAGAGGGGGGGGGGGTGGCTGTTGTGCGTGAGGTGGGGGTGGTGGGTGGCGTGGGGAAGATGACCTTTTCACTAATTGAAAAAATAAATCTTCATTTAATTATTTAAAATTTTATTAAAGTATTTATATATTTTAATAAATATTACAAAAATATAAGTTTATTTAAATATTAGAATAAGTTAATATAAAAAATGAAATATATATATGTGTGTATATATATATATATATATATTAGAGGTGCAAAGTGCAATTTACTATGGGGTTCAAGTGCAATTTTTATAAGGATTAGTCCAAAAAAAAAATTTGGGCTGAAAAATATGACGTGGAATTTTTTTGGGCTAATTTTTTTTTTAAAAAATTATTGGGCAGAAATAATAATTCGCCCTTTTAGGTTTTTGATTATACATCTTATATATGGAAGTCTTCTTATATTATTCATATATATGGAAGTCTTCTTTAAGGAAGTCTTCTTATATTAGTCATATAGTTTTTGATTATACATCATATATATGTAAGTGTTTTTATATATATGGATGTCTTTTTTAAGGAAGTCTTTTCTGCATCAGATTTTTTCGATGCAAAGGCTTTTGCATGAGAAATTCTTCATGCAATGTTGCATCCGAAAATTTCGATGCAGAGGCCAATTGCAATAGATTTTTTCGATGCAATTCTCTTGCATGGACACTAGAGGCATGTAATCTTTGCATCGAATTTTTTTCCATGCAATTGATCAATTGCATGGAAAATGTAGCCAATTACATGGAATTTTTTCCATGCAATTGATGCGTTTTGTAGATAAGCGCTAGCTGAGAATTTACTTGGCACATTAGAAATCAATATTTTAAAACCCTTATAGCTAATTAACTAGCATTTGTCAATTGTAGTACCTAAAGTCATAGTCATCATGTTCGACTAAATTAAGGTCTGGCCCGCTAGCTTTGAAATAATTGTCTAACATATATATATATATATATATATATATATATATGACCTATACGTACGAATATAGTACTTACATGCAACTTAATTAATACGACTTTTCATTAATTGTACAAAATTATTGTTAATTAATCAATCAGAAACTTCTTAATTTGACATTTGGACTACAAAGATGTGAACCCATGCACACAATTTTCTTTCAAAACACAGGATGCTGAAGAAATCTGTGTATATGTTCCGCCTTAATTTATATAATGATTGTCATTAAATTCACTAACAACGACCTGGCCATGTACCACCTGAAAATTGCCATGCATCACTTATATTGAAGTCTTCTTATATTATTCATGTAGCAAGGTTACACTCCAGCTCCACTTGAATTGATGATGAGCTTGCGTTAGTTTGAATCTTTAATTACATGTGATGCATGTATAGGATCATTAATAGCCGTCATACATGCATTGCAGTTCATTTTATTGATATTCCAAATTAAACAAAAATCTAACAAGCTGTATATGTAATTAAAGATGTAAATCAAAAAAATTAATTCCATGTTATTATTCTTACTTTTTTATTTTAGTTTTTTGATTATACATCATATATATATGGAAGTCTTCTTATATTATTCATATATATGGAAGTCTTCTTATATATATGGAAGTCTTCTTTATGGAAGTCTTCTTATATTATTCATAGTTTTTTGATTATACATCATATATAGGGAAGCCTTCTTATATTATTCATATATATGCAAGTCTTCTTATATATATGGAAGTCTTCTTATATTATTCTTGTAGCAAGGTTACACTCCAGCTCCAGTTGAATTGATGATGAGCTTGCGTTGTATAGGATCATCAATAGCCGCCATACATGCATTGCAGTTCATTTAATTGATATTCCAAATTAAACAAAAATTTAACAAGCTGTATATGTAATTAAAGATGTAAATAATAAAAAAAAATTCCATGTTATTATTCTTACTTTTTTATTTTAGTTTGGGCGAATTATTATTTCTGCCCAATAACTTTAACAAAAAATATTTTTTGCCCTTTTTTTCCGATCATACTTTTTCTGCCCCTTTAGTTTAAAAAATCCTATTAAAAATTGCCCAATTTCAGCCACATCAGCTAAATTGCTGACGTGGTAGCCAGTCAAGAAAGTGCTACGCCTAGTCAATAAGTTGTCACGCTACGTTATATTTTTCAGCCCAAAAAACATTTTTTTGGAGTAATCCTTGTAATATTAAAAATTTCACTTGAACCCCATAATAAATTGCACTTTGCACCCCTAATATATATATATATATATATATATATTCATTTTTTATATCTTACAAATATTTTAAAAATAATAAATATTTTAATAATTTCTAAAAATTGTAAAAAACAAATAAAAATAAAATACATTAATTAAAAAAAAATAAAAAATGTCATCATCTTCACTGCACTGCACCGACATCTGTCCCACCTCCCCCCTCCCCCCCCCCCCCCCCCCCGCCGGCGTCACCACCACCCGCCCCGCTGTCACCATCATCTTCACTGCACTGTTCACGACGTTGTTCACGCCCCGCCGTCACCACCATCGTTGCTCCGCCTCCACCACCATCAACCCAATCACAACCACCGTTGCCCATCTCCAATTTCGACGGAGAGTTTAATTTCGATGGAATTTCGACGAAATCTCGACGGAGTTTAATTCCCACAGAGTTCAATTCGACGGAGTTCAATTCTCACCGGGGGGAGGCTGTGCGTGATGGGGAAAGGGGGGATGTGCGTGAAAGGGGGGGAGGGTGGCTGTTGTGCGTGAGGTGGGGGTGGGGGGTGGTGGGTGGCGTGGAGAAGATGACCTTTTCACTTTTTATTTTTTTTGGATTTCACTAATTGAAAAAATAAATCTTCATTTAATTATTTAAAAATTTATTAAGGTATTTATATATTTTAATAAATATTACAAAAATATAAGTTTATTTAAATATTAGAATAAGTTAATATAAAAAAATGAATATATATATATATATATGTGTGTGTGTGTGTGTGTGTGTATATATATATATATATTAGGGGTGCAAAGTGCAATTTATTATGGGGTTCAAGAGCAATTTTTAATTGTTAACAGGTTTGATATTATAACCTAATTAACGGAATTATTTAGGGGTTGGAACGCTCTGCCCGTGGTTCAAAAGCTTGTAAAATTACGAAAATATCCCTCTTTGTATTCACCGAATTTCACTCTGAATGCTCTAATACATTTGTTGTATATTTGTGTGTCTGGTCCTCTTCTTCTTATCAGGTCCCTCTTTTTATAGAGGGTTTTCAGGGACAGGTGTCCCTATGCATGTTTAGATAAATTACAGGTGTTGATTTTTGCTTACTGAGGAAGATATCATTCATCTTATCCTTTCATTCTTTATCTACTAGGCGCTGACTTGGATTAATTTTGATCTCTTTCGAGGACACCAAAGGTTCCGAGGGGCTGATTCTTCTAGTCTCTTTTCCACGAGGGGCTGCAGCTCTTCGAAAAGACTAGATCATTTGGGCGGTATATTCGTCGTAGCTTCCGCAATGTTTAATTTGGGTTGTCTTCTTTGGGAGGTGTACTCCGAGGGATGTATCTGTTTACTTTTACTGGTGGCGCCTGTTCCGAGGGCTCTGTTGCTTTAGTGGGGTAATGTTCCTATTCTTGGATTTTAGTAACAAGTATTCCGATGGCTTCTAAGTTTTAATGAAAACTCGTTCTTCGGACTCGGCCTTCGTAGGGGTTTCGAGGAGTTCCGTACTTCAATAGGACATTGTTCTTCATCTTCGGCCTTCGTAGCTGGTGTTTCGAGGGCTTTTATATCTTGACATGATATTTTTCTCTGTATTCGGCCTCCGGGGGAGGTGTTCCGAGGGCTTTTATATCTCGGCAGGACATTTTTCTCCGTATTCGGCCTCCGGGGGAGGTGTTCCGAGGGCTTTTGGATCATAGAGTGTTTAGTGAGGGGATATTCTCACATTTTCTGGGACTCGAGGTCCGTTGCGGTCCCTCTTGGCGCATTGATGGATATCGGAGTCACACGGATTCATCGGGATTTACTCTTTTTCCGATGCCGCGTTGATATCTTTTCTTTATTCATCATTGACTTTCCAAGGGACGCTTTAGTGTCTCCTCGGGTGCTCCTTTATACTGCTTCAAGTTAGTGACCGAGCGGACTGGTAACACTCTGAGGGCCTCGTCGTTGGGAGTGGGCATTCTGCACGTGACGATAGTATCGTCCATATATTAGCCCCTATTTTAGGGTAATCCATTTGTGTGTAATCCATTCATTTATTTTTTTAGGGTCCCCCCCCCCAAATTTCGATCGCCCTCGTAGGGGCGAGGGAAATTTTATTTCGTGGCCTCTGTGAGGCAAGGAGCCTTTCCATCGTTTATTTGCAAAATTTCGGTATTCTTACGAGGGAGATAGGTATATATCTTTTCCACCCTTTTTCTTTTTTGTCCTCGATGAGGAGAGGGGTTTTCTTATTTTTTCGAGGAGCTCAGGTGTATATTACATGTGTATGTAAAAATTTCTAGAGAAATTACCTTTTGGGTCCTCGGGAGGTGGGTCTTCCGATGAGTAGTGGTTTTAATCTTTTATTGCGGATAATGACGAGAGAGAGATAACGCCCGCTGATGTCACAACAGTTCCTTTATCTGACGGTTAGTAACGATAAATGTCGCAACGGCTATTTAGCAGGGAATGTGCAGGGTGGCACGCGTCAGGTGAGGGGTGACGTGGGGCGTTAAACGCGCTCCACGTTCAATTAGCCAACCGTTGTAATCATCGGCTATAAATAGTCATCTCTTTCATTCTTTCTTCTCACTTTCAACCTTCAATCTTTTTTAGCACAATTTCGACGAGCAAAACAAATCCTTCCGCGTTCTTTCTCCTTATTGCGATTTCAAGAACTTTTTTGCAAACACTTTTGAAAATTTCGGATCGTGGATTGACACAACAACTTTGAGAGTTAAGCTGACTTTAACTACAAAAAAAAGCGTTTGTTGTGGCGAAGTTTTTCGTCACAACAAACCACCTTTTCGCCACAACAGACTTTTTGTGGCGAAAAGATTCGTCGAACCGTCGGTCACAATAGACCCGTCGCAGTAGGCTTAATGTGACGGATACAGTTTCTCCACAATAGATTGCGACGAATAGGTAATACGTCACAACATGCCGACATCTGTTGTGATGAAAGTTCCATTCGCCAGTACAGCTTAGGCAGTTGTGACAAATATTTCGTCACCTTAGCAGAAATTATCGTCATATAACATCTCTTTCGTCACAATACTCAACAATCGCAAATGGCTGTTGTGACGAATTTAAATCGCCACAACAAACAAAAACTTTTTAAATAGCTATGATGACGAATTTGTTTGTCACAACAATATTGTGTCACTACAGCAATTTTATATCATAATTTATCAGCCATTTCTTTTATTGCACAGTTTTTTCATAATAATTCCATATTAAACTAAATTCAATGAATAATAAATTGAGAACCATTCATTTCATAAATAGCAATACTGATCCATTACAAATTTAAGATAAAATTCTCAATTCATAATTGCATCCAAAAAAATTCAACATTAATTACATTTGTTGAAATAAAACCTCAAAAACATTCAACATTGATAACATTTGTTGAAATAAAACCTCAAAATCGATGACTTGTTCTCTTCCACGAGTAAACCTGTTAATGAACCAAATAAAAAATTCGTAAGACAACTAATATATATTTGTTCATCATCAACAAACAGCAAATTAACCTTGAGGCTCAAAAAGGCAGGTACAATAACTTAAAAGCATTGCAACAAGCAAACAAAACAAGGAATGCCCATAATAATCAATAACATATCAGTTGATCAACGCAATTATAGTTAATCAAACTTGCAGTTGCTGCTAATAATCAATAATATATATTTGCTGTTGCTGCTGCTAATTTGCAGCAGCAGTATTGCTGCAAATTTGCAGCAGTAGCATTAGGCTGATGCTGTAAATTTGCAGCAGTAGCATTAGGCTGATGCTGCAAATTTGCAGCAGCGGTGCTGCAATTAAGTATAACTAAAGCTGATTTGCTATTTAAAAAACAGCAACAAAAAATCTCTCCTGCAAATCTCCAAGCAATAAAGTTTCATCCAGGGACTTCCATGAGAAATGTATATCAAACAATATATAATGAAAATGCAGCTCAAACTCAGTTTTTATGTGCTCAAAATTATACATGCTGCATCAAATATGTATTGACTAACAAGAACAAACAACAAATTAATGAATCAAGACGCAAAAAAAAAGAGGTTACGGACTGACCCTCTTCAAAATCTCACCAATTCGGATTCTAAGCCCTCAAAATCAACATCACCGATTCGGACCGACCCTCTTTTTCACGGTTACGGACTGACCTGAAAAAGATTTGAAGAATATATAGTCAATTAGACTGAAAATCTACAGATTGTAGAGAAATGTTGAAGTTCTGTATCAAATAAATGCAATACAATTAGTTGTGTGTTTACATTTACTTCTACACGGCATGACTATCATAAAAGGGAATGTTGGAGCTAATAACCAAAGTGTTCAGTAAGCTATTACTCACCTATTCAACATCTCATAGTGTAACTGGAAGAATGGTACTCTGGTTAAGATACAGTAACAACGAGGGGCTGAAACCAAGAACCTTCTGCTGCCAGGATGCAACTGGGAAAGAGGTGATGAGACTCCAGAAATGACAGATGGTTTCTGAACAAAGAAGAAGAATATAACAAACATTTGTTAAAAGATGTCAAAAGAGTTTGAAGGAAATGGAAGCCTCTGAGTTCAGATGATGCCGAGAACTGCTGGAATTCCACGTTCGAGAGAAAATTGAACTTGAGCCTCGTGGTTGTCCATTGGGACGAGAGAGACTGTCAGGATTCCACGATCTAGCAAATCACCTCCCCAGCTAGCAACCTAAACAATAAATAGTGAAGATTTGAGTACTTTAAGCGTTTTAAACAGAAATGCTCTGCATACAACATATATATTACTAAAGATGACACACGAAGAATATGCTGAGGCCATGTTTTGTAATGCATACATGTTTAATAGGGACTTATATACAGGTGTAGGCATTATAATTTGTAGTATTTGGACAGGCAATGGACAACTTCAAAGCCTGCTATATAAGACATAATGTGGGATTATTATAGTAGTAGGAAGTTCAAAGTTATAACAACTAGTCTTTGTTATCTAACACCATATCTAATTTTATTAAAGACATTACAACGTTTAACAGCTGGGCAATCGCAGTATGACAGCTACTTGACAAAACTGCATTAACTTTAGGAACCTTATAACCGACTACTCGTGCATGGTACAGTGACTGCAAATCTCTTAATAAGGATCACCAAATTAAGAACACTATTGATCAATCACATTAAACGAGCAAGTCTTAGATTAGTCGAGCTCACCCCACATCCAGTATCAATGGGAGTTTGGACAGTTCCGTCTTTCATTTCTGGAATCAAATCTTGCATCAAATCAACATACGCGCTAACACCATCCGGGAACATAGTGCCTCCACCAGGGAACATGAACTTCTCTCCTTCTTTCTTCAGTCAATGTTGGTTCGATTTTTGCTTGTTGATCCAATCACATGGAACATTCATGTGCAGCATATCCAAACATTAAAAATGTAAACTTTCAAATCAATGAACTTATTCGACATCAGGATTCTGTGAAGGAAGTGCTTAATACCTGTACCAACACTCATCTCTACTCTTAGGCCACCTGATCGGTAACTTATAACCGTCGGGTGGGGGAACTAAACATTCCTTCTTCTCAAACACTGGAGGACAATGGCGCTCCATAAACGAAAGACGATGAAGAGTATACTTCTTCCGCCTCTGCATCATATTTATGCATGTAAGATACTATAGAATCTCAAAGAGGACTTAGTATACATGAAACGAGTAAAAGAATTACCTTTGGATTTGTGTATGGTGTGTAATCCTGTAAATCTGCGAAGCATTCCGAGAAAGTTACAGATTTGACTTGGAGAGGGCCTGAAGAAGTCTGCTGGTTAGTTTCAGCAACTTTATTGCTTTCCTGAGTTGCGTATCCATCCTTCTCCGAACAAAAGATTCCACCGAGATGTCTGAATAAGACTACATTCAGAAGCAAAAGCTGTAGTAGTAAAAGATCCAAATTCATTAACTTAATTACAACACAACAGACTTCATTCAGAGGCTAATCTAAATTAATTAACAGACTTCATTGTCTGATCCAATACCAATGCACATCTATGTCACTGATTAAGCCTAATCTAAATTCATTAACTTAATTACATTACGAGTAGAGGCTTAATTCATTAGCTTTGAAGCACGAATTGATTATGCCTAATCAAAATTCATTAACTGAAGCACGAACCACGAAGCACGTAGCCAACAAAAATTAGTAAATCGATAAATTGAATTAGTGGCTCAATTTTTCACTTATCAGACCTGCAGGCGATGGAGTCTTGTATAAAAAAAGAGATTCCAAGTTCTGAAGTTCGAGAGAGTACCTGGTTGTGCGGTGATGTGGCGTCGCATTGAGCGTGGTGAAGGGGGCTGGTGGTTTCGCGGTGAGGTGGCGCGACATCAAGCGTGGTGTAGCGAGGCGTCGAGCGTGGTGGAGCTTGGCGTCGAGCGCGATTGAGCGTGGTACTATGGCTTCGTGATGGTGGCATCGAGCATGGTGAAGGAAGCGGCGGTTAGCGGCGGCGGCGGTGGCGTAAGAGAGGTTGGGTGGGGTGACCTAGGCGCAGCTACTGTGAGGAGTTGTTCACTGGTCTGATGAACCCTAGAAATGGAGAGAAAATGAATATGTGGGGTTCTCATTTTGGTCAGTTAGTCCGCCATATCACCACCATTATCTTCTCTTCTTTTACTAAAAACGCGTAGTTTGTTTTCTTCATGATAATGAATATTATTGGTCTTGGTTTGTTAAAACTTGTGGCGGAAATCTGAGGACGATTTCAAACTGTGAACCGTTGCTGAACTCGTCTGGCTGACACCCACTCAACAATCCCCTGGTCCGGCTTCAATGGCTCTTGATCAACGACATTATCGCGGAAAGTGAGACTGGCATCTAAGCCAAACAGGCGGATAAAGTGCGCCGGGACATTGTTTGGGGTATCAACACGGTTCACTAGTACAGAATGGTACTCCAAAATAGCCGAAAATGGGATCATCTTTGACCGGTAAGTGGGATTATTTACAACTCCTCGTGGTGATCGATTAGTTTTTGGGAATCTGCTCAGTCTCCTTGTCGATTAACCCCCTGCTGAAACACGAGTCCGCCATCAACACAAAGGTTATTCCATCTGGGACTCCACGGAGGATCTTACGAAAGTCCATCATCAAACAACAATAAGAAAAATAATAAGGTAATTTTTTGATACACATTTCAGTAAGCTAGCTAGCGTGGACACACTTACTGGTGATTATGTTCAAATCGCATGTGACGATGGCTTGTTCGTCTTTACCAGACGAAGTATAGGTTGCTGGAACTACAGTTCCATGTCCCGCAAAGAAAAAAAAGACGACATCCCCTGATTTTGCGGTACCAGAGAAGAAGTTGTTTAGAGTAGCCTTTATATTAGCGGCAGTTGGCTTTATGTTCTGATCACTATTATCATCAGTCAGCAACTCAACGTTGGTCGGCTTGAATCCGAACCTGTTCATCAATACGTTGTGCACACTCTTCGCATCGTTGATGCAATCATGCAACTGATTAACAGAAGTAGAGTTCGGATAGTTGCATCCGACCACAAGAGCATACTTTTGCGTCATGTATACTTAATTAGCTAACTAGTAGTACTAAAAAGCTGAGTGGTTTGAAAATGTCTCTGCTGATCTATTTATACTGATCAATTTACCTATCTACATATACACACACGCATATATGTATGTACGCGCTAAGTCGTTACTCTATGTTGATTAAATTAAAGACTATTAAAATAATTATAGATTTAAGTTTATTACTTGTATATATGGTTCGTTCACGATCATGATTTACCACTACTCAAGCTGGCCAACTTCTTACACTTCAAATATATGTGAGCAAAATAAATATTAATTGAAACTAGGTAATTCCACCTTGATGATTAATATCATTTGTACTTGAATTATGTTTACCATTCATGCCATCATTCGCCGATAAAAAAATGTTGTTATTCTTCAGCAAGGAAAAAATATGTTCCTACATATACAACTTTGCTAGCTAATTTATTCCAATGAAATATTTCGTTCAAGTAGACCTTCAGGACGCTATACTGACTTGTAGCAAAGAATTTCTTCTTCTTCTTTCTTCTTTCCTTTTTTTAGAGGTAGCAACAAACTTCAGGTTTTTGAATAAATTGGTCTTAAATTATTTAGAACAAATAATTAGTAACTAGCTACAGTCTACAGATAATAGGACTATGCTTAATAATATGTTTCGAGTTTAGAATTATTTCATGTATACTAGGCAAAAAATTTAGACACCATGATGCGCGGACACAACACGAGTACGACAAGACAAAAATTTTAAGATACGGTTCGAACATGCCGACACGACATGACTCTAACACGTGTGATTGTAACGACAAATTCTTGATCTATGAAATTAAAAGAGAAGAAAAGATTACAAAGTAAATTTGAATTAATTTAAAGTACAATTGTGGTGCAATCTCTCTATTTGATCCCCCTGATTCTTTCCTCAAACAAATGACTTTGAAATTTGGTTGACTTGAGTGGATTTGATTTTGATCTCTTCCACGTGTATTTGAGTTGAACGTTAATCCAAGGGCGTTGAGTTTGATCTTGAATTGACGATCTACTTGACTTGATATTTGCGACGAACAATTTGATCTTCTTCATGAACTTGTTGAATGTCAATCTTCTTTGGAGTAATCTTGATCTTCAAAGTACTTGGATATTTGACAAACGTTGATTCGAGGGCTTTACGGCTTGATCTCGGATCGAACGAAAACTTGATTGATAATTTGATTTGAAGGTTGATGAAGATTGGTATGATCTTCGTCTTCAGTTCTTTGGATTTTGATCTTCTTGAATGGGCTTCAATCTTCAAAAATGGTTTTTCGAGGGTCTTAGGACTTGATCTCGGATTAAACGAATTTTTAACTTGAAGACGAATGAAGAACGGTATGAACTTGGTTTCGGATTTGTTGAACTTCTTGGAGTTTTATCTTCCTCGGCAGAAGTGCAATCTTCAAAAACGATTTTTGGATGGAATTGAGACTTGAAGGCAGATTGAAAGGAGTTCTTTATGAAGAACACCTTGAAGATTGTTGAAGAATGACTTGAATACCAGGAAGAACGCTTGAAGATGGATGAATTTGGTGGAGCGAAAA
Organism: Linaria vulgaris; assembly: GCA_948329865.1. NCBI lineage: Eukaryota > Viridiplantae > Streptophyta > Magnoliopsida > Lamiales > Plantaginaceae > Linaria > Linaria vulgaris. The sequence continues at coordinate 86,736,144 of OX415253.1, forward strand.
ACCTAGAGCTTTTCCCTCTTCAACTTGTGAATATTTTTTGTGTGTTTTTGTTTTCTTCTTCAAGACCACCTCTATTTATAGTTGTGGAGTGAATCTCAATCAGAATCTCCTGATGAGATGAACGGTTGTGATCTCGTCTACAATTCCTAGATATGGAAGACTTTATATCTAAGAGAATCTTCTTTTCATCTCTTAAATATTGAGACTTGGTGGAAAATTCTTTCGTTGTGTTGAGATTTGGTGGAGAATTCTTTCTATCTCTAGAAGATTTAGACTTGGAGGAGAAGACTTTCCATGTCTTGAGATTTGATGAGCAATTATTTATTTGTCTTAAGATTTAATTAATATATTTATTTTAATCCCTCAAAATATTAAGATTAAATAAAATATATTTTGCAATTCTTGCATCTTAAGAGTTACCATCATTTAATTTAATTAGACACAAAATTAATGTGTCTACAGTGATTTTTAGAAATGTTGGTTTATCATATCTTAGACCACTACAATAATACCTTCATATAGCTAGCATATTTTCGTTGTCTAAACATAGAAAATCGCTTTCTAAAAGATTTTAGATAGCAAATATTTGGTATCGATAATATGGAATCCGGATTTGATAGCAAACCATTGCAATCTAACGTTCGACACAATTTAGATAGCACTCACACGGAACCCAACGCCAATACGTATATATGTAGTGTATACACAATATTAGATTGGGATAATCGCTATCAAATGTTGATATATACATAATAACGATCTTTGTACTTTTTCTTTTTTCAGAATTTCGTACATTTATTAGATAGGCCTAATCCCAATCTACTTCTTCTGAATTATTTAAAAGTACAGAATGAGAAATTGCTATCTAATATTTTTATTTTATTAGAAAAATATTAAAAGATTAAGAAAATGTGGCTAATTAACTGTATCTTGGAACTCAACTCTCTGCTTTAATGATGAAAAACATTATATTGATTTCCATCCTTGTCTAATTCTGATTAAAATCGTCATCATATATATTTTATCAAAATCACAATCAGTCACTCGAAACCATTATATACAAAGAACACAAGTTTTTCAAGAATAATTTAGAGATTTTTAGGGATACTCATGAAACAGAGAAAGAATATGAAACGAGAAACTAAAAATAAAAATAAAAATTCACTGCTGCAATCTCTTTAATCCACTCTTCTTCACTCATCAAACTATACACTCACACTTAAGTTAAACCCAAATCATTACTCACTCATCGTCAATGGACCAACTACTACCCCTGGACTGGACTCCTCTCCACCCGATTCAAACCAAAAACAGAGTCCGTATGTTTGACCAAAGATCTTGATCTGCAACGCTGCTGGCCGCGTCATCGTACGGATCTTGATCTGCAGATCGGAGAAAATAAATACAGACCGAAAAAGATATTAATTGGCTTTGGAAAAAATAGGTAAATAAGATGTAATTAAGTCTATAAATAAAGAGATGAAACATAAAAAAGAATGTATTACGAACATGAATAAGTAAAAAAAATGGATTACCACAAAAGAGGACCGGAGAAGATGAAGGCGGGGAAAAAAAGATATGTACTAAGACTATTGTAAAGTGTTGACTGTTGGGTACTATGTATGTATTTATAGAGTTTAATTAGAGTAAAGATTGAAAAAAAAATATTGTTTTTTAATAGATAAAATATTTTGAATGATCTGCCAAATTTTTTTGGCGGATGTAAAATCTTGAATTATTCGCAAAAATAGAAATATTTTGGCGCTTAAGACTGTTAGATAGCAAATAAGGGCTATGTAAAACCAAGAGAATTAGTTGATAGCGAATTTAATAGTTAGATAGCAATTATTCTTTATCTAAAGATTTTTATGAACTTCTTTATTATATATATTTTGGTACCAGCTTCTTGTGAGAATTTAAAATAATTACTCTCGTATTGAACTTTTACTTAAAGGACAAAAATGCATAAATTTTGGGAAGCGCTTTCGAGTCGTTGGACTGAAAAGCCATGATTGCCACGTATTTATGCAACGGTATTCCAATTCCATTTCAGAACTTCTTACCTGGCATTGTTTGGGAAGCACTTGTAGAGGTTAGTCTCTTTTTTAGATCTTTGTGTGCCACTGAACTTAGCAGACATGCCATGGAACAATTAGAAAGTTCGATTGTTGTTACTATGTGTAAGCTTGAATAAATATTTCCACCCTCTTTCTTTGATTCGATGGAGCATTTAGCGATACACCTTCATTGGGAAGCGAAGGTGGGCGACCCTGTTCAATACAAATGGATGTACCCATTTGAGAGGTGAATAACTGTAATTTTACTCTTTATTCTTATTTATACCTCTTTATTCTTATTTATACTTGCTCTTACTAATAAGTAATTTTGATCAGGCAGATGCTAGTTTGAAAGAATTCAACCGGTAATAGGGCGCATGTTGATGGATCCATATGTGAAAAATATCTCATTGCTGAAGCGACCAATTTCACACAACACTATTTCGAGCAAGGGGTAGAAACAAGGGCAATCGTTTGAATAGAAACGAGGTTGAACTGAATTTTTAATATAGCGGCGAATTCACAATCTTTCAAAATACTGGGAGAGAGGTAGGTAGGGGTTGGGGTTCACGACATTTAACTATTGAGGAATGTTGTTGAGGTCTATATACTTCTGAGCTGTCTCGAGGTCGAACCCTGGTTGAGGTGCTATTTAGAAGAATAGATAACTAAAAATTGAAGATTTTTTTAAATTAATTAATTATTTAAATAATTATAGGTTATTTGATGAAGAAACATGCATGGGTGTCCCTGAGTACCAGATTTATCTGCGTCGTAAGGTGTACTTTGTTCAATGGCTGAAAGTGTGTGTTATGTCTGGGCGTTTTTATGTGGATCCGCGAATTCATGCATTATTGGAGGGGCCCGGTATGTCTGTTCAAAGTCTGAAAGGCTATATTGTTAACGGATTCTGATTTTACACGGTTAGATATGGGTTGGTTAGAAAAACAAATAGTAGCGGAGTTTATATGAGGGCAGATACTGATGGTCATGCAGAATACAATTTTTATGGATTGCTCTAAGAGGTTCTAAAAGTTGCATATTGGGGAAGTGGACGTCGACTTACGGTGGTTCTTTTTAAATGTGATTGGTATGATCTTACGACAGGATTAAAAATACATCCAAGTTATCAGTTGACTGATATTATTCCTCGCAAGCGCCTCACAATTGGAGATTTCGAACCATTTATTCTTGCAACTCAAGCGCACCAGGCTTGTTATTTGACGTACGCGTGTTAAAAAAAATGACAACGAAGAGGTTGGTGGGCGGTTTGCACAACATGGGCGAGTATCATTGATACAACGTCACTGAGCAATTCGGCCCATGCCAGAGCCCAGGGCCCAGATATTTATCAAGATATCGATGTACCAATATTTAGACCAGAAGTCAACTTACGCTCGCATAATTTAGGAGAAAATGAATTGGTTAGAATTGAAGAACCAGTTAATGAAAAAGTTCAAGATGAAGACAATGTTGAAGAAAATGATGAAGAAGAAGAGGAGGAAGAAGAAGAGGAGGAAGAAGAAGATGACGATAGCGATCCTGATTATGTGAATTGATGTAGTTAGTTTTTCAAATTTATGTAATGTCATGGATCAAAAATGTTTTATTTTAAAAAGACTTGTTTAATGCAAATATCTACATAATGCTCGTCGACACTCGCTCGCATGATGTTTGTTAACGCTTTCTCAGTTTTCTTTATCTTTAACTTTAACTGGTCATATATTTATTAGATTTTCTTTTTGTGCTTTGTTGTTTCAGTGCATGCTCTAAATAACAAACATGCCAAATTATTATGTACTTCATTTAACACAGAGCATGTACCTAATATATATACTCTGGTCTACTTGCTCTAAATGACACATACCAAATCATTAGAATCTAACCAAAAGTTTCATATTAGATGAAAGTTTTATCATCTTGCATTAAGTAAAAGTTTTTAATTTGCACTAATGAGTAGTGGCCAATCCTTAAATACAGGTAGCAACTTCCACAGGCCAAAAGCTTCTGCCTCTAAAATTAAGAAAAACAGAATTAGTCAAGTATTTAGAAGATAAATGAATCATGCGGGAGCAGTACAACTTTTGAGCTTTTTATATTAGATGAACTTCATGAAGTCACACAAGATAAAAAGGAATAAAGATGAAGCTAATGAGCAAACCGTAAATATTCGCTTATTATGTAAATTGTATAGTCCATATCTAGTATGAGCAGAACAGTGAAGCAAAGTTTACAATAGAATACATGAATCTTAACCATACTTAATGTGAAATAATATCCTCAATAGATGGCTATCGATCAACGGTTCAAATTATAATATTTATCTATGCTAACAGAATAATGAGAATAATCTGGATTATCTCTTTGATCAGGTAACAGTTATATTGAGTTGTTTTTATGCAACTTAGGCTGTATATTTTCCAGAACTTCATATGAATTTTATAAACAAAATCTCTGTTTCCATGCATTCATTTCTGATTTCACCACCACCAATTTGGTTGCAAAAACACATCATGTAATCCACTAAACAAAGGGGCCAAACATTCCACATTTCAATGTTGGATGGACAAATACATCACAATAGAAATCATACACCTAATTGAAATCCAGAATCCTAACATATCCATGAAACTAAGCTACTCAGGCCAGTTCACCTAAATTACCACAAATCTAAATCTTCAGAAATCTATGAGAGCCAAAAGAAACTGCAATAATTTTCAAGAAAGCCACAAAATCAAACAAGAACTCCTCTGCAATGACAAAGAAAATTAAATACGTGTCCATGCAGATCATTATGAACATCTAATAATCGACCAGACACTCTGGGGGTAGTGCAACACGATAGACACCGTCGGGAGCTTGACTGGGGACATATGCTTGCTCTGCTGAAGGCGCAAGTGTCTACAAATTTCTTGCATTTGAGCTTGTTGTGTTGCCAGTTGTACTTCCTGAGCTTTAAGCTTGGCTTCTTGCTCCACAATTTTTCTGTCATACTCCAAAATCTTTGTGTCTTGCTCTGCAATCTTTGCTTCTTGCACTGCAAACCTATCCTCGTGCTCAGGAGTCAGCTGCCTTGCAACTCCAACATCAATGAACTTGCGAGTCTTGCAAAATTTCACCCCTACAAGTTCTGGATCCCTGTTCTGCTCCAATCAATCCAGGGGGCCTACCATTCCTCGGTTCTCCCACTGTGGGCGCGACTGAGTTTGTGGACCTGCGTACGGCTTGGAAATTTGCTTGACTCGAGGAACACGAGCACTTTTAGCCGACCTCTTGCCTTTCGCCATTGATGTACCTGTCATCTGTAATATAATACTTTAGCAAATTATAATATAACCAAATTTATAGATATCTCGTTATATCGCAATATACAATAAGAAATATATAGACACTATCACTTAATTAGGAAAACTTAGTTTTAAAATTTGAAGTGTCAAATCCTATATTCTTATTAATAGGAACAAAGTCTTATAAACTTGGTTACTTCGATTCTATTCTAATCCCATTAAGTTTTCTTAATCCTATTTTTTTTTCTAATGATCATTCTCATGATCAGCTCAATACCATACTCAGTAAACAATCGTGAAACACGAACCTCATAAACACTTTGAGTTCTTAAACTAAAAACAAGTAATACAGAGAATAAAACCCGTAGAAAATAAGATATCCAACATAGTTAAATTCACGCCACACACTTCTCTTCAACTTTCAACTCTGGGCCAACATTCAGCTTGTTAATGGGATGCTTGAAGCAAGACGGACCTCTGGATGACGTGAAGAAGCATAATCTTGTATAAAACAAATTAAGTTACAGAGAAACGAGTTATTAACTTAGTTAATCCTATTTTAATCCTATTAAATTTACATAACGGAAACTATTTGATATGATGTTTACATGACATAAACAATTAGATGTATATTGTGATGCCAAATCAGTGCAACCATCATTTTCAGAAGTCTATTTAGCAGAATTGGAAAACTAGCAAACCAAAAATCAAATACACAATTAAGTATACAACCAACACACACCAATTAGGACAAAATCTGTTAATTAATCATCGAATTACAGATGTGAATTGTATAATAATATTCGCATGCTAAGGGTTCACAATCATTATACATACTAATTGAAACGATTTTTGCAAGGAAAGAAGGAAAACGGCTGAAATCTTCTGAATTTCGAAAATAATGGTTAAAAGTTAAAACAAAACTGACCCTTTGTATGTGAAGGCAAGAAGGGTTTTAGTTTGTACAGCTGTTTACAAATATATATATATATATATATTTATATTTTGGATAGCAATTGTGAGACTAGATAGCAATTTCTTGGTATTCACATTTCGATAGCAAAGTCGTGCTATCTACTTTAGATGCCTTGCTTGAAATGTTGAATAGCGAAATAAGGCTTTCAATTTGTATATTTGCTCTCCATCTAAAATCAAGATAGCGCCTATTCAGTTTTTAATTTCTTAAAATTGGATTGCACCAACCTCTACCATCTAAACCTTGCTATCTATACGAGGGTATTGTTGTAATGTTGGTGTTTTTAAAAAAAAAATCCAGAATTTTGAAATGGATGCATGTTATTTTGATTAAAATTCTCCTCTTTATCATCATATATACGATCCGGGTTGTTATCATCTTAATTCACTGCATGAAAATTGGAGATTTAGTCGGTGTTCTTCGTGTTCTTCCACCATCATCCATATCCCTATCTTTATCATTGTGTCAGTATCGTAAAAATCAATATATAAGGGTACTTAAAAATTATTTTGGGCAGGTTTGCTAATTAAAATAATATGGGGGTGTTTTTCTAATATCCACCAAAGAAGACTATTTTAGACATGGCGGCGATGTTGGAGCCAAGTATGCAAAAAAGCTCGAATAAGGGCATTTTTTGAGAAAAATGAAAAAGTTATGGGGTACTAATTCTGGCCCAATAATAATACTTTTATTAGGCACTTTTGTCAAAAGCCAAACGATAAAGGGCATTTATAATAATTCGTCCATTTATATATAATAATATAGGACATAAATTAAATGAGCATATATATATATGTATTTATCTTTGAGTGTTTGAGCTTTTTGCCAAGTATTTGTAGCAAATGAAACAAGAAATATATATAAGAACTTTCATATATAAATGCACGCATACAAACGACATATATGACTGCATGGACGACAAATACAGGAGGACGCCCATGCATGGCAATGGAAAATTGCGGCACACGCACATGCAATTTCCTTATTATTTAGGAAGATAGACGTAGTAATATCCATATATAAGATGGATATTTAATTATATGATAGCTTCATGATTTAGAAGTTCTGGCAGAGGAAGAAAGCATGGACATTGTTGTCGGAGCAGTAGAGGCAAGGGTGCTGGTCTTCAAACTTCTCTTTCTCGATAAATTTTCTAGCTCCGAGCACGAGGTCTCGATTGGTGATGGGGCCAGGGTGATTCTTAAGAACAGTGAGCAGCGCCCAGCTGAAAACTCCATGAATTATACCATCAAACATTTTCTCAGAGGAGTACTCATCAGGCTGACACCCACTCAGCAGAATCCCAAGGTCAGGCTTCATGGGCCGGTCGAGAGAGAGAGACGATGAGGCATAAGTACTGCTTAACACGAGGCATGTCTCTGAGCCAAACAGTTTTTCAAAGTGGGCATGGAGGTTGGTTGCATTATTAACATCGACCGTGGGAGTGTGCAGTGAGAGTTGCTGTAAGATGACTTCGAACTTGACGGTCCTAGGGCGGCGGTGATCACCATCAGCAGAAACGGTTCGATTCGTTGGGGGATGGTCCGGCCCAATTTGCTCTTTTGCCTTGTCGATTAAACCCCCACTGTGGCACGAGTCCGAGACAAAGACAAATGTCACACCTTCTGGGGCTCCATGAAGGACCTTACGAAAGTCTACAGCTGTATGTACGATCAAATTAAACAAGTGATCATTAATCAGGCATGCAAATGTAGTTCAAAATACACACAAAGATATAAACCTTCAATCACGCACGCGCGCGCACACACACACACACACACACACACACACACACATATATATAGTAGTATTTTAGTTACATGTGATGAGATTGAAATCGCAGGGCACAATGGCCTGTTCATCTTTGCCAGATGAAGAAGAGGTTGTCGGGATAACTGTTCCGTTTCCGGCATAGAAGAGAAAGACCACATCTCCTGATTTTGCACCAGAGAAGTGTTGAATATATTAAACTCAATTTGGGTAGAAGTGTCATTTCACTTTTGGAGTTTTTGATATAATTAGGAAGTCTCTAGAATTCTAATTAATGTTAGTTAGTGGATGGTATTGTAAATATATCTTATGACTTCTTGTCCAAAAAGAGAACTGAAGTTAGTGTGGAAAAGTAGAGAAAAAAAGAAAAAAGCGTCCAGCATTTTGTGAGAAAAAGTGCTGAAGCACTGTTCACTTTCTTCCCAAAATTTCCATCAACTAAGTGAATGATCTTTATGAACTTGCTTTGTTGCTCTTCAGTTCATTTAAGTTCAGCATACTGATGTATGAATAGCTGGAAGTTGAAGAAACTTTTCCCTGTTTTGGTCACTATTTCCAGTTTACTTGTGAGTATTTGTTGCTGCAAGTTTGAGTAATTTGTTGCTGAAAATCAGAATTGGTGGTGTGTTGTTATTAAGTATATTTGTGTGTTGAAACATCCCAACAAATTTGGCATCAGAGCTAGTCCGATTCTGCCGTGGGTTTTCCGTCGACTGGTACTTTTTGTTGTTCTAATCTGGTCTTGAATTGAAATGGCATCTTCTGTAAACATAATTCAGCCCCAAGTTCCAAAATTGGAGAAGCATAATTATGGGAATTGGAGCATACAAATGAAAGTGTTGCTGCAATCACAAGATTTGTGGGATATTGTTGAGCTTGGGTATAATGAACCTGATTCACAAGAAGAAGAAAATGCGCTAAACAACAATCAGAAGAACGCGCTGAAAGATGCTCGAAAAAGGATAAAAAGGCGTTGTTCATTATTTATCAAGGAATTGACGATACAACATTCGAGAAAATTTCAGCAGCAACCGATTCAAAACGAGCCTGGGAAATTCTTAAAAACTCGTTTACGGGTGTGGACAAAGCGATCCGAGTTCGATTACAGATTCTGCGAGGTGAATTTGAAGCGTTGAGTATGAATGAATCTGAGTCTGTTGCAGATTACGTTACAAGAACATTGGTTATTGTTAATCAAATGCGAAGATATGGAGAACCGATTGATGATGTTCGAGTCATTGAAAAGATTTTAAGGTCCTTAACCTCAAGGTTTGAGCATGTTGTTGCAGCCATTGAAGAATCAAAAGATCTCAGTGTTATGACAGTTGATCAACTACAAAGTAGCTTGGAAGTTCACGAGCAAAGAATGAAGAGAAAGACATCGGTTTCGCTTGAGCAAGCGTTAGAAGCGAAGATGTCTTTAAGAGATGAAAACAAATCTGAAATAGGACCAACTGAAGGAGAGAAAAACTTCAGTAATCGAGGTCGAGGTCGAGGATATATAGGTAGAGGTGGACGCAATCAGGCTTATCGAGGACGGGGAGGACGAATAAGTTATCCTCATACCGGAAGAGGTCTGAATTCTTATTTTCAAAGAGGACGCGGAAGAGGTGCAGCAACAAGAGGCAGCTATCATCAGTCTTATAATCCACATAATTATAATAAAAGTCGAGTGGAATGCTACAATTGCCATCGGTTTGGACATTACAGCAATGAGTGCAGATCAAAGGCAAATTACGAAATCAAGGAGCATGCAAATCTTGCGGATTCTGAGCAAGAGAAAGTCGGATCAAGTTTATTGTTTGCGTACAAAGGTCTTGAAGGAAATCATTCCAATGTATGGTATCTTGATACTGGAGCTAGCAACCATATGTGTGGAAATAAAGACATGTTTGTGGAGCTTAATGAAAATGTTCAAGGAACTGTAACTTTTGGCGATTCTTCTAAAGTAACAGTTGGAGGCAAAGGTAAAATCCTGATCAAGCTAAAGAATGGGAATCATGACTACATATCTGATGTTTATTACGTTCCCGCCTTGCGGAGTAATATTATTAGTCTTGGTCAACTTGTGGAGAAGGGATATACTATATCCATGAAGAATTTTTATCTTACAATTAAAGATGCTTCTTGTAATGTGATTGCTCATGTTAAGATGTCTCGAAACAGATTATTTACAGTGACTATCGAGCATGATATGGTGAATTGTTTCAAAACTATTTTGAAAAATGAATCATGGTTATGGCACTTACGCTTTGGACACTTGAATTTTGGTGGATTGAAGTTATTGTCAACAAAGAATATGGTGAAGGGACTTCCACCCATAGATCATCCGAATGAAGTGTGCGAATGGTGTATACTTGGTAAGCACCATAGACCAACTTTCTCAAAAGAAATGAGATGGCGAGCATCACATCCACTTGAGATTGTGCATACTGATGTTTGTGGTCCTTTGAAACCAATGTCCAATGGGAAAAATCAATACTTCTTAACTTTTATTGATGATTTCTCAAGGAAGACTTGGGTGTACTTCTTAAAAAGAAAGTCGGAAGTATTTGAAATTTTCAAAGAGTTCAAGAATTTTGTAGAGAAACAAAAGGCTGGAATTGACTACAGCGAAGTGTTTGCTCCAGTAGCCCGTTTGGAAACCATAAGATTGTTCATTTCATTGGCAGCACAACATGGTTGGAAAATTTATCAACTTGATGTGAAGTCGGCTTTCTTAAATGGTTTTCTTGAGGAAGAGATTTATGTGGAGCAACCTGAAGGCTATGTCAAACAAGGGCATGAAGATAAAGTCTATAAATTGAAGAAAGCACTGTATGGGCTCAAGCAAGCACCGCGCGCTTGGAATGCTAGGATTGATGAGCATTTTCTTAAAGACGGATTCATGAGATGTCCTTATGAACATGCACTTTATATGAAGACTGATACAACAGGTAATATGTTATTAGTTTGCATCTATGTTGATGATTTGATATTCACTGGAAACAACGAGAAGATGTTTGATTTATTTAAGAAAAGCATGATTAAGGAGTTCGAGATGACTGATATGGGCTTGATGGCTCATTTCCTTGGGATTGAGGTTGTGCAAAGCAAAGATGGAATTTTTGTATCACAAGCCTCTTATGCTAAACAAATTTTGAAGAAGTTTAAGATGGAGTCTTGTAATCCAGTGAATACTCCTGTTGAATGTGGGCAAGAACTGAGAAAGATCTATGATAATGCACGAGTGGATCCGACTTATTTTAAGAGCCTAGTAGGCAGCCTTCGTTATCTTACTTGTACTAGGCCTGACATTCTTTATGGAGTTGGCTTGATCAGCAGATACATGGAATCACCAAATGAGTCTCACTTGAATGTGGCGAAGAGAATTCTTCGATATATCAAAGGTACGCTTAAGGAAGGCCTGTTTTATTCGAAGAATAATGAAGTAAAACTAGTTGGATATTCTGATAGTGATTGGGGAAGAGACTTGGATGAAAGGAAAAGTACAACTGGATATTGTTTCTTTATTGGAAACACAGCTTTTACATGGTCATCAAAGAAACAAGCCATTGTGACCTTATCGACGTGCGAGGCAGAATATGTCGCTGCAAGTTCAGCGGTATGTCATGCTATTTGGTTAAGAAATTTGTTGAATTACTTGGGTTTCTGTCAAGCTGCTCCAACTCAGATTTATGTCGATAACCAATCTGCTATTGCGCTGGCGAAGAATCCGGTTTTCCACGAAAGAAGTAAGCATATTGACACTCGATATCATTTTATTCGGGAGCACGTGAACAAGAAAGATGTGGAACTGGTGTATTGCAAGTCACATGATCAAGTAGCGGACATTTTCACGAAGCCTTTGAAGCATGAAGTTTTCAAAAAACTGAAGATGATGCTGGGAATCAGAGAGTGTGGAAATTGAGTTTAAGGGAGGATGTTGAATATATTAAACTCAATTTGGGTAGAAGTGTCATTTCACTTTTGGAGTTTTTGATATAATTAGGAAGTCTCTAGAATTCTAATTAATGTTAGTTAGTGGATGGTATTGTAAATATATCTTATGACTTCTTGTCCAAAAAGAGAACTGAAGTTAGTGTGGAAAAGTAGAGAAAAAAAGAAAAAAGCGTCCAGCATTTTGTGAGAAAAAGTGCTGAAGCACTGTTCACTTTCTTCCCAAAATTTCCATCAAGTAAGTGAATGATCTTTATGAACTTGCTTTGTTGCTCTTCAGTTCATTTAAGTTCAGCATACTGATGTATGAATAGCTGGAAGTTGAAGAAACTTTTCCCTGTTTTGGTCACTATTTCCAGTTTACTTGTGAGTATTTGTTGCTGCAAGTTTGAGTAATTTGTTGCTGAAAATCAGAATTGGTGGTGTGTTGTTATTAAGTATATTTGTGTGTTGAAACATCCCAACAAGAAGAACTGGTTGAGAACCGCCTTTATATTCGAAGCAGTGGGCATGTTCTCACTCCCTGGCTTGTCATTCAGCATCTCAATGTTGCTCTCTTCGAACCCGAACCTCTTAATCAGCACTTCTTGCATACTGTTTACGTCGTGGATGCATCCTTTCAACTCCATTGGAGTGTCGGGGTAGGTGCATGCCACAAGAAGAGCATACTTATGAGCCATCTATATATGTTTGTTTAGTATATATGTATATGCTTCTACTTTGATGTTAAATTATATTGCTGTGTGGTTACAGGATTTGCATCTACCGCTGTATTTATAGTACTAGCTAGCTACTGTTGGAATTCATGATAAGCTAAAAAAAAAGCTAAATATTTTTATTTTTTTTGGTTGCTCATACTACAGTCTACTTCTACTTTGAAATTGTGGACCATGCAAATATATATATATATAATTATATATATATATATATACGTGTATATATAAGTGACCTGTATCTTTGTATGTATATACTTATCTGCAACTTAATTAATATGACTTTTCATTAATTGTACAGACTTATTGTTAATTAATCAATCAGAAACTTCTTAACTTATTGACATTTGGACTACAAAGATGTGAACCCCATTCACACAATTTTCTTTCAAAACACAGGATGCAATTTTCTTTCAAAACACAGGATGCTGAAGATATCTGTGTATATATTCCGCCTTAATTTATATAATGATTGTCATTAAATTCACTAACAACGACCTGGCTAAGTACAACATGAAAATTGCTATGCATTACTTATATTGAAGTCTTCATATATTATTCATGTAGCAAGGTTACACTCCAGCTCCACTTGAATTGATGATGAGCTTGCGTTAGTTTGAATCTTTAATTACATGTGATGCATGTATATAGGATCATTAATAGCCGCCATACATGCATTGCAGTTCATTTTATTGATATTCCAAATTAAACAAAATTCTAACAAGCTGTATATATATGTAATTAATTAAAGATGTAAATCAAAAAAATAAATTCCATGTTATTATTCTTACTTTTTTATTTTAGTTTGGGCGAATTATTATTTCTGCCCAATAACTTTTACAAAAATTACTTTTTGCCCTTTTTTTTTTTCGGTCATACTTTTTCTGCCCCTTTAGTTTAAAAAATCCTATTAAAAATGCCCAATTTCAGCCACATCAGCTAAATTGCTGATGTGGCAGCCCGGTCAAGAAAGTGCTACGCCTAGTCAATAAGTTGTCACGCCACGTCATATTTTTCAGCCCAAAAAACGTTTTTTGGACTAATCCTTGTAATATTAAAAATTGCACTTGAACCCCATAATAAATTGCATTTTGCACCCCTAATATATATATATATATATATATATATATATATTAAACAAATATATATATATACATATTCATTTTTTTATATCTTAAAAATATTTTAAAAATAATAAATATTTTAATAATTTCTAAAAATTGTAAAAAACAAATAAAAATTAAATACATTAATTAAAAAAATTAAAAATGTCATCATCTTCACTGCACTGCACCGGCATCTGTCCCACCCCCCACCCCGCCGTGTCACCACCACCCCGCCCCGCCGTCACCATCATCTTCACTGCACCGGCGTCACCATCATCTTCACTGCACTGTTCACGGCGCTATTCACGCCCCGCCGTCACCACCACCGTTGCTCCGCCTCCACCACCATCAACCCAATCACCACCGCTGTTGCCCATCTCCAATTTCGACGGAGAGTTCAATTCCTACAGAGAAATTTCGACGGAGTTCAATTCCCAAGGAATCTCGACGAAGTTCAATTCTCACCGGGGGAGGCTCTGCGTGATGGGGAAAAGGGGGGTGGCTGTTGTGCGTGAGGTGGAGGTGGGGGTGGGGGTGGTGGGTGGCGTCGGGAAGATGACCTTTCCACTTTTTTTTTTGGATTTCACTAATTAAAAAAATAAATCTTCATTTAATTATTTAAAATTTTATTAAAGTATTTATATATTTTAATAAATATTACAAAAATATAAGTTTATTTAAATATTAGAATAAGTTAATATAAAAAATGAATATATATATCTATATATGTGTGTGTGTATATATATATATATATATATATATATATATATATATTAGGGGTGCAAAGGGCAATTTATTATAGGGTTCAAGTGCGATTTTTCATATTACAAGGATTAGTCCAAAAAATATTTTTTTGGTTGAAAAATATGACGTGGAGTGACAACTTATTGATTAGGCGTAGCACTTTCTTGACTGGGCTGCCACATCAGCAATTTAGCTGATGTGACTGAAATTGGACATTTTTGATAGAAAAATGAAAACTAGCAGGGCAGAAAAAGTTGGCTCGGAAAAAAAATAGCAAAAAATAATTTTTGTAAAAGTTATTGGGCAGAAATAATAATTCGCCTTTTTAGTTTTTTGATTATACATCTTATATGGAAGTCTTCTTATATTATTCATATATATGGAAGTCTTCTTTAAGGAAGTCTTCTTATATTAGTCATATAGTTTTTGCTTATACATCATATATATCGAAGTCTTCTTATATTATATAATATATATGTAAGTCTTCTTATATATATATATATATATATATAAAAGGAAGTCTTCTTTAAGGAAGTCTTTTTTGCATCGGGTTTTTTCGATGCAAGGGCTTTTGCATGAGAAATTTTCCATGCAATGTTGCATCCGAAAATTTCGATGCTGAGGCCAATTGCAACATATTTTTTCGATGCAATTCTCTTGCATGGACACCAGAGGCATGTAATCTTTGCATCGAATTTTTTTCATACAATTGATCAATTGCATGGAAAATGTAGCCAATTGAATGTAATTTTTTCCATGCAATTGATGCGTTTTGTAGTAGTGCGCTGATCAAATTTAGGCTTTACCGGGATAGGATGATCTAGATAAGTGCTAGCTGAGAATTTACTTGGCACATTACAAATCAATATTTTAAAACCCTATAGCTAATTAACTAGCATCAATTGTAGTACCTAAAGTCATAGTCATCATGTTCGACTAAATTAAGGTCTGGCCCGTTAGCTTTGAAATAATTGTCTAATATATATATATATATATGACCTATACGTACGAATATAGTACTTACATGCAACTTAATTAATATGACTTTTCATTAATTGTACAAAATTATTGTTAATTAATCAATCAGAAACTTCTTAATTTGACATTTAGACTACAAAGATATGAACCCCATGCACACAATTTTCTTTAAAAATACAGGATGCTGAAGATATCTGTATGTTTCCGCCTTAATTAATTAATGATAGTTATTAAATCCACCAACGACCTGGCCATGTACGACATGAAAATTGCCATGCATCACTTATATTCACGTCTCCTTAATTATATTATTCATGTAGCAAGGTTGCACTCCAGCTCCACTTGAATTGATGATGAGCTTGCTTTAGTTTGATCTTTACATGTACGTAATAGGATCATCAATAGCGATACATGCATTGCATTCATTTATTGATATATATCCCAAATCAAAAAAAATCTAACAAGCTGTATATAAAGATGTAAATTAAAAAATAAAATTCCATGTCATTTTTCTTACTTTTTTATTTAATTTTTTGATTCTACACCCCCCCCCCCCCCCCCCCCACACACATATATATAATATATCTTCACATTTTTTTTTACTTCGTAGAAATCACGTAATGTAACAAATCTAGTCATTTTACATACCATACAAAAATTATAAAGTGTACGAAACCGCAGATGATGAGATTGCTAATTAAGAAAATTGTTGAAGTTCGTTTGTAGTTCTGGAGGGAAAATAAAATAAAGAGATATGGATCTATATTTTATAAATAAAAAAGCCGTGTAATTTAAAGTGTGGTATGGCAATGTGTTCTTTGACGGTGGAATGAACATGACATAAACCGGCAGTTTTATCTGGGTATATGTTGGTGTGTGCGAGAGAACAGTGAAGATGGAGAAGACAATTGTAATCATGATGTGTAATTGATTTTTTTTTCTATCTTACGTGTAAATTTTTTATTGGAGTGCTACGCCACATAGGACACGATGGCATGGTGTAGCTTCTGTAAGTAATAATTTCTCGAAAGATGGACGAGCATAAATATTAGGCGGGGCCAATGTAAATACACCTGGACCGTTGTACTATTAATTATTGAAACCTTGCTGGGACGAGTTTAATGATGTATTACCGCATAACCAAAAATATAATATAGTAATTACTTGAACTTACGAGGACAATAAGAAAACGACTGAAGATAGATACCGAAATTAACAAGTGATGTACATGTATTACGTGGACCCAATTTCTATGTTATGTGGGTTTCCAAGCTATCAATTACCAATTTCTTTTATATTATGTGGGGCTCAATTGATTAATACGTGGACTTCACTGTTCTTTTACTACTGCAAAACCAAAAACAAAATATATTGATTTGTTGGACTTACAAAGACGATATCAGAACAATGAAGCCTCAATTGATAAAATATGTGCGGGCTCACGAGTTATTTGTGACTGTATAATAAAGAATAAAATGCAGTAATCAGTTGAACTTATGGGGGCAATGTCAAAAAAAATGAAAGATGGATAACGAAGTAAATAAAATTATCTTATTTTATGTTAAGATGGTTTGCAACCTACTCATTACTAATCGTTTTATGTTGGGTCGGCCCCTACAGATTAATACGCACAGGCCCACACGTATATGTTACGAGGTCGCCAAGCTATTGACTAATAATTTATTTTTATATTAGGGGCCCCACTTAATTATACATGCTCACCCACACATTGTTTATTACTGCAAAACCAAAAAATAGAGCATTGAATTACTTGACTTACAGGGGCAATATTGGAACAACCAAAAGTAGAATCTTACCGTTGCATCTATGGATCTGCATTTAACAAGCGAACTCATATAAGTGTATAACGTAAAACTCACGAGGCAAAATTGGAAGAATTAAAATTAAAAGGGTTTGTCTAAACTTACAACTGACCCCCACGGTATTGAGTGTTGGTATTGAGTGTTGATCAATTTTATACTATGCGGGTCTCAATTGTTTAATATGCGCGAGTGCACAAGTTATTTAATACGGGAAAACCCCAAAAACTATAGTAGCGAAACTTTGGGACAAAACTAAAATAATTTTCAAATAAAAGGACAAATTAATAATTTACAGTAGGGCCTATAAATAAATAACAAAAACTTTGGGTCAAATTTAGAATAAGTAAACACTTAAAAGGACCATTCTGTAATTTACAGTAGGCCAATAAGTGCGAAACGTAAAATTTTTGAGGCAAGATCGAAAGAATTAAAACATTGAAGGACTGTTATGCAATTTATAGCGAATCCTAACGCAATTAACTGTTAAGAAGTTTTACATTTTGCGAGTCCCAATCGATTAATACGTGTGAGCCCTCAAATATTTATTATTGTAAAAGAAAATATGATATAATAATTAGTTGAACTTACAGGGGCAAAACTGGAACACAAAAAATGAACGTCTTCAGCTTGCTTGAGTGAATGTCTGCAGCTTGCTTGAGTGAACGTCTGCAGCTTGTTTGAGTGTTTGCGTCTATTCTTATTATATAGTAAGATATATATATATATATATATATATATATATATATATATATATATATATACTAGTTTTAAAGGGCACATGCGTCGGTTCAGGTTGGTCCATTAGTTTTGAGAAATGTATAGGATTGTTCGGCAATTTACAAGCCAAACAACAAAAACTTTTGGGGATAAAAATAAGAAAATCTCAAATTTTAAGGGCCATTTTATAATTTTATTGCAGGATTAGGATTGTCCTGGTTTGAAGCTCTGGGCATGGTTAATTACATGATAGTTCATTTAGTTTTCAACTCTTTTACTATTGCCCATAGTTCCCTAGAATTTACTTTTGGGCCCCCATATTAAATTGTAAAAAGGCCCTTCAAGCTTGGGATTTTCTTGTTTTGTCCCCAAAAGTGTTTGTTGTTTGGCTCGTAAATTGCAGAGCAATCCTTGTCTCTTACGACTTTTTCACTTGCACCCCTATAGTTTCCTATGACTTGCTTTTGGGCCCCATAGTTAATTAAAACACAACCCATCAAATTTTAAATTTTCTTATTTTTGACCCCAAAAATTTATGTTATTTGACTCATTATGTCGTCTATTTTTTTTTTTGTTTACAGAACAGTCCATGTGGTTTTCAAGTTTTTCGCATTCGCCCATAAACATAACAAGCACCTTTATTAGTGCTATAAAATAAAATGACGATGATATATACAAAGCAAAATTTTAATAATTGATAGGCCAAGAAAATTTATGACGATTATTTGGTACATTAAATACTCATAGCATGGGTAGAACAATTTACAAGCCAAACAACAAAAATTTATGGGGACAAAAATAAGAAAATCCCAAATTTGAAGGTCATGCCAATTTAGGTTAATCCATTAATTTTAAGGAATGTTATAAGGCTATGCGATTGTCTTGCGTAAAGTAAGTATTTTATAATATTGATTTTGTGATATTGGCGTAATTCGATTTATCTAATTGTAATACTTACTTATTCATTACATCATATTGTTTTGTATTTTCAATGACAAACATTTCATTAATATCGCAGAAACTCCGATGTGATATTTCTTCAATAATATATAGTTTTCAAGTTTCAAGATATTCTTTTTACTTTAAGTTATTTATAATTATATTCTCTTTATTTTTTGAAGATTATAATGGTACAGACAAAAATAAAGAAAAAAATGAGAAGGCATTCGGCTACCTTTAGAGTTAGTCGATCCTTAGGTAATTCATCACTTACAATTGAAATGTTTAATTGGGTCGATAGTTATTATTAGTATTTCATGATAGTTATAGTGCTACTCAGAAAAAGAAAAAAGGAAAAAAAAATGTAACCCTTAGGTATTTCACTGCACTGTTCACGGCGCTGTTCACGCCCCGCCATCACCACCACCGTTGCTCCGCCTCCACCACCATCAACCCAATCACCACCACCGTTGCCCATCTCCAATTTCGACGGAGAGTTCAATTTCGACGGAATCTCGACGGAGTTCAATTCCCACATAGTTCAATTTCGACGGAGTTCAATTCCCACGGAATCTCGACGGAGTTCAATTCTCACCGGGGGGAGGCTCTGCGTGATGGGGAAAGGGGGGATGTGCGTGAGAGGGGGGTGGCTGTTGTGCGTGAGGTGGGGGTGGTGGGTGGCGTGGGGAAGATGACCTTTTCACTTTTTTTTTTTGGATTTCACTAATTGAAAAAATAAATCTTCATTTAATTATTTAAAAGTTTATTGAAGTATTTATATATTTTAATAAATATTACAAAAATATAAGTTTATTTAAATATTAGAATAAGTTAATATAAAAAAATAAAAATATATATGTGTGTATATATATATATATATATATTAGGGGTGCAAAGTGCAATTTACTATGGGGTTCAAGTGCAATTTAATATTACAAGGATTAGTCCAAAAAAAAAATTTGGGCTGAAAAATATGACGTGGCGTGACAACTTACTGACTAGGCGTAGCACTTTCTTGAATGGGCTGCCACATCAGCAATTTATCTGATATGGCTGAAATTGGGCATTTTTGATAGAAAAATGAAAACTAGCTTGACAGAAAAAGTCGGCTCGGGAAAAAAAGGACAAAAAGTAATTTTTTTAAAAGTTATTGGGCAGAAATAATAATTTGCCCTTTTAGTTTTTTGATTATACATCTTATATATGGAAGTCTTCTTATATTATTCATATATGTGGAAGTCTTCTTTAAGGAAGTCTTCTTATATTAGTCATATAGTTTTTGATTATACATCATATATATGTAAGTGTTCTTATATATATGGATGTCTTTTTTAAGGAAGTCTTTTGTGCATCAGATTTTTTCGATGCAAGGGCTTTTGCATGAGAAATTTTTCATGCAATGTTGCATCCGAAAATTTCGATGTAGAGGCCAATTGCAATAGATTTTTTCCATGCAATTCTCTTGCATGAACACTAGAGGCATGTAATCTTTGCATCGAATTTTTTCCATGCAATTGATCAATTGCATGGAAAATGTAGCCAATTGCATGGAATTTTTTCCATGCAATTGATGCGTTTTGTAGTAGTGCAGTGATCAAATTTAGGCTTTACATGGATAGGATGATCTAGATAAGCGCTATGTCACGTACTTAACCTCTTTGCACCGTAGGTTAGCGTCACGTGCGGCCTTGTCAGCTCGCTCAACTCGACAAGTGAGCATGTCGTTAAGCCGATCGTGCGAGAGTATGCAACTAAGTGCGAATGGATGCGAAAGAAAGTGAGCAAAGTTGGCGCTAAGTAAGAAAGCTTCGAAAATGTTGGAAAATTTCCGTTGATTCGAATGAGAACCGAAGTTACATATTTATAGGTGTGTTCCACCGACTTAAGGTGGGGCCCGCCTAAGCAGTTAGCAGGATTTCTATCTCTACTGCTAAAAGAATTAACGAAACCTTTACAAGCGTTGTAAGGCGGTGTGAATAGTTCATGGTCGAGAGAACTATAGATTCTTCTACGTTAATCTACGATATTCTACTCTAGATTATTCCGAAAAAATCTATTAGTATCTAGGCTTCGTTCAATTTACACAATCGCCCCACCGTGTCCCTAAAATTTGCAAGGTAACCCCAAAACTTTTGAATGGAGCTAGGGTGTCGTCCGTCATTGTCGCCGCGATCGAACGACTACGTATTGTTTCCCTTCATCCTAGTAGCTTTTCGACTCGGGGTGGCTTTGGCCGTTACATCCTCTCCCACCGAAATTGGCGACGTCCTCGACGCCTTGGTTGCCTTGAATGCCTCGATTACATCTTTGAACTGCCACAGTTCGTCCTCCGGCTCCCAACTAGCGTCGGCCATCGATAGCCCCTTCCATCTGATCAAATACTCGGTCGTGGGCTTGACTCCGCGTTTCCTGACGATACGGTCGGCTAGGATCTCTTCGACTTCCTTGTCGTATTGAATGACTACTGTCGTCGGTGCTCGTCTAGAAATGCGCCGTTCCGGTTCCTCCGTGTCCTCGTGATACGGCTTGAGCTGGCTCACATGGGAGACCGGGTAGATCTTGAGGTTTGGCGGCAACTTCAGCTGATACGCCATCGTGCTGATGAGCTGCTCTATCTCGAAGGGTCTTTCGTACCGTCGCACCAATCCCTTGTGAACTTGACGCAAACTCTTGAATTGGTGCGCGTTGAGCTTCACCATGACCCTGTCCCCTACCTTGAATTGAACGGCCCGTCGCTTTAAGTCGGCGTATTTCTTCATCTTTTTGGCGGCTTTGCTCATGGCAGCTCGAGCTATGTTGGTCTCCTCTTGAAGTGTTTTCGCAAACTTATAGGCGGCGGGACTCTTTCCTTTGTAGCCGAAAGTGATTGATTGGGGTGATTCGGGTTGCCTTCCGGTTGCTAACTCGAACGGGCTCCGCCCCGTCGACTCGTTCACCTGCAAATTGTATTGGGCCGTATCGAGTAGTCGGCACCAATCACGTTGGTTGGCACTAACAAATTGCCGTAAGTACAGCTCTAGCAAAGCGTTCACTCGCTCGGTCTGACCATCCGTTTGCGGGTGAAAGCTAGTAGAAAAGGCCAAGTTAGATCCCAATAACTTGAACAATTCAGACCAAAATTTACCTGTGAAGCGTGGGTCTCGGTCGCTAACGATGGTCTTCGGTATGCCCCAAAGCTTCACAACATAACGCATGAGCAACTTGGCCGTCTCGTCCGCGGTTACGTCGGGTGGTGCAGTTATAAAAGTCTCGTACCTTGAAAACCTGTCCACCACGACGATGATGGTGCCACATCCTACGGACTTTGGCAACGAAGTGATGAAGTCTATCGAAACACTTTCGAATGGTTGCTCCGGTATAGGCAATGGTTGCAAAAGTCCTCCGGGTTGCCTTTGTTCAATCTTGTCTTGCTGGCACACCAAACACGTCCGCACATAGTGTTCAATGACCTGCCCCATGTGCGGCCAATAATAAGTTAGTTCGATAAGAGCCTCCGTGTGTCTCATGCCGGGGTGCCCGGCCCATCGGGTATCTTGGCTCTCTCGAATGACCTCGCACCGCAAGTTGTCCCACTTCGGCACGTATATGCGATTTCCCCTCGTATAAAGGAGCCCGTCGTCGTCTATCCAGAACCTTCGAGTCTTGCCTTCAGGAGCGAACTCCATAATGTTCTTGGCCACGGTGTCGTGCTTCAGCCCCTCTTTGATGCGTTCCTTCAACGAGCTAAGTGGTTGGCTGATGGCAGCGAACTCGGCCTTCCGGCTCAAGGCGTCTGCTACATGATTCAACGCCCCCGGCTTGTATTCGAGCGTATAGTCGAACTCCGCTAGAAACTCTTGCCACCGTGCTTGCTTGGGAGTTAGCTTCTTATAAGTTTTGAAGTAACTCGTCGCCACGTTGTCCGTCTGAATGACGAAGTGACTTCCAAGTAAGTAATGTCTCCAAGTCCGCAAGCAATGGACTATGGCGGTCATCTCCTTCTCATGGACCGTATAGCGGCGCTCTGTGTCGTTCAGCTTGCGGCTCTCATATGCGATCGGATGCTCGTCCTGGACCAAAACTCCGCTGATAGCATAGTCAGATGCATCGGTATGGACTTCGAACGGCTTCGAGTGGTCTGGTAGGGCAAGTATCGGCTCTCCCGTCACCCGTGCCTTCAACTCGTCAAAATCTTGCCGGTACGACTCGTCCCAATCCCACGACGTGTTCTTCTTATGAAGCTCCGTCAAGGGTGCGGCTATCTTCGAATTGCCCGCGATGAAACGCCGGTAGTAATTGACAAGTCCCAAAAACGACCGTAATCGATGGACATTTTCGGGCGGTCTCCACTCCAAAATGGCACGAACCTTCGAATCGTCCATCATTATGCGTCTGTGCCTGATCTTGTGCCCTAAGAACGCCACCTCTTCTTGGGCAAAGGAGCACTTCTCGAGCTTGATATACAACTCGGCCTCCCGAAGTGCTTGGAACACGAGCCTTAGATGATTAACGTGTTCCTCCAAGTTGGGTGAGTATACGACGATGCCGTCCAAATACACCACTACGAACTTGTCTAAGAACGGTCCCAATACTTTGTTCATCAGAGTGCAAAACGTAGCCGGTGCATTGGTTAGTCCGAACGGCATAACAAGGAATTCATAAGATCTGTACCTTGTGACCATCGCCGTCTTCGGTTCGTCCCCCACGGCTATTCTTACCTGCCAATAGCCCGATCGAAGATCAATCTTCGAAAACAACTTGGCCGCTCCAAGTTGATCAAATAGCTCGCCAATGAGCGGTATCGGGTACCGGTTGCGGACGGTAAGCTTGTTGAGCGCCCAATAGTCTACGCACATCCACAATGACCCGTCGTGCTTGCGTTGGAATAGGACCGGTGCCCCATATGGCGACTTTGACGGTTGGATCATCCCTGCCTCCAACAACTCTTTGAGTTGGCGTCGAAGCTCTTCCAACTCTGGCGGTGCCATTCGATAGGGTGTTCGTGATGGTGGCGTGGCATCCGCAACAAGCGCTATCTTATGATCCACGTCCCGTCTTGGCGGCAGTCTCTTCGGCAGCTCATTGGGCATGATGTCCTTGAACTCATCAAGGACCGTCTGGATCTCCATCGGCACGTCCATAGTGTCTTTCGGTGCTGGCTCGTCTTCTGGGATAGGAAAGACGGCAAAGGATTCATCGGCTTTTAGTCCCCTCGCGAATTGCATTGCCGATAGCATTCTTGTCCCTTTCGTCTCTTTCTTAGTCGGTATGGCACAGGTTGTCTTGCTGTCTAAGATATATAATGAGTCAGAGAACGGCACAATGCAAGCACGTACCTGATAGAACCATTCGAGCCCCAACACCATGTCATAGTCGTCTATATGAACGACCGTGAAGGGAATGTCGCCGGTCCATTCTCCCACCTTCGTTCGAACGGCCTTGGCTACTCCAACGATAGGTTTGGCCGGTGCGTTAACTGACTTCAGGGCGCCGGCAGTAGGCACGACGGTAAGCTTAAGTTCCTTGGCTAAGCCTGCTCGCATGAAATTGTATTCCGCCCCGCAATCTACCAAGGCTTTCACCGTCCTTCTTTAGATAGTTGCGATTACAAAGTGAAGCCCACGCCTTGGGCCCTTCTTCGGCTCCACCTGAGCCTTGACGGCATTGAGTAGGCGCATTGACCCCATGTGCGCCTCCTCCTCCTCCTCCGGTTGAACGGGCTGCGACTGTCCTTCAAGCTTCTGCCACATCGCAGCCATGCGCCCCCGTTGAGGGCATTCCGCTATGCCGTGATCAGGACTCCCGCATAGATAGCAATCCTTCGACTTGGGCAGCTCGGCCGACCCCCTGTAAGCTTGCCCCGAAGACCCTAATTTATTTGATTGAGAAGGTTTAGACGTACCTGCCTTCGGTTGTGGGGGTGATGACGGTGCTCCCCCACCTTTGCCCTTACCCTCATCACGGCGTCCCTTCGTCATCTGTTTGGTCCCCTCATACGCCGGCCTAAACTCGATCATTGACTCAGCGGCGGCAATAGCAGAGGCAAGGTCTTGCATGTTCCTCCGTTGCAGCTCTTGTTTAGCCCACGGCTTAAGTCCGTCTAAGAACGTAAATAAGGCGTCCTTGTCGGTCAAGTCCGGGATCTCGAGGGTAATCTCCTGGAACTCTTTGACATAGTCTCGGATAGCATTGCAGTGATGTAGTCGCCGCAACCTAGCTCGGGCCTCAAACTCAACGTTCTCCGGGTAGAATTGTCTCTTGATCTCGGTCTTGAAATCCTCCCAAGTGTCTATATGGCACAGTCCCTTCTCAATATCGGTTTGGCGCCGTCTCCACCAAAGCATGGCAACATCAATAAGAAAGAGTGGGACGGTGTTCAACCGAGTAGTGGCGTCGTCAACGTGAGCGGATGAAAAGTATAACTCTATGTTGTACAAGAAGTTCTCCAACTCACGTGCGTTCCGTGCCCCATTGTATGGCTTCGGCCTTGGAACGTCGACCCGCTGCGGTGCTAGTGCGCGATGATCGTCCACACTAGCCACGGCTAACCGACACACAACGATCTCTTCCTTCATGGCCTTAAACTCGTCTTGCATGGCAGCCATTGAAGTCTTAACCGATTGAACTTCGAAAGAAATCGAGTTAAGGTTGGATAGTACATGTTCTTCCAACGAAGCCAATCGATCGGCCAAGTCCTTCACGTCCACGTCCTCTATGTCTCGAACTCGGTCCACAAGGTCTTCGAGTAGTTGGTGCGCCTCACCCAACAAACCTTCGACTGCTGCGACGCGATGGTCCAACGTTCGCCCCCTATCCGTCGCTGGATCGACCGACGGCTCGCGAGAGGGCGCGCGGCCGCGTCGAGTGCTTGCGCGCGTTTGCCTCTCGGGCGTCGGTGCTGCTGCTTGCTCTGTTGCGCTCGAACCCGACATGTTAGTCTTCGCAACTAAGTCCCCCAAACACAACTGTTGCAACGATCACTTAAGCGGAAGCCCAGAGCCTTTCGTTCTTCCCCGACCGTGGCTCTGATACCGCGTGTCACGTACTTAACCTCTTTGCACCGTAGGTTAGCGTCACGTGCGGCCTTGTCAGCTCGCCCAGCTCGACAAGTCAGCCTGTCGTTAAGCCGATCGTGCGAGAGTGTGCGACTAAGTGCGAATGGATGTGAAAGAAAGTGAGCAAAGTTGGCGCTAAGTAAGAAAGCTTCCAAAATGTTGGAAAATTTCTGTTGATTCGAATGAGAACTGAAGTTACATATTTATAGGCGTGTTCCACCGACTTAAGGTGGGGCCCGCCTAAGCAGTTAGCAGGATTTCTATCTCTACTACTAAAAGAATTAACGAAACTTTTACAAGCCTTGTAAGGCGGTGTGAATAGTTCATGGTCGAGAGAACTCTAGATTCTTCTACGTTAATCTACGATATTCTACTCTAGATTATTCCGAAAAAATCTATTAGTATCTAGGCTTCCTTCAATTTACACAATTGCCCCACCGTGTCCCTAAAATTTGCAAGGTAACCCCAAAACTTTTGAATAGAGCGAGGGTGTTGTCCGTCATTGTCGCTGCGATCGAACGACTACGTATTCTTTCCCTTCATCGTAGTAGCTTTTCGACTCGGGGTGGCTTTGGCCGTTACAGCTAGCTGAGAATTTACTTGCCACATTACAAATCAATATTTTAAAACCCCATAGCTAATTAACTAGCATTTGTCAATTGTAGTACCTAAAGTCATAGTCATCATGTTCGACTAAATTAAGGTCTGGCCCGCTAGCTTTGAAATAATTGTCTAACATATATATATATATATATATATATATATATGACCTATACGTACGAATATAGTACTTACATGCAACTTAATTAATACGACTTTTCATTAATTGTACAAAATTATTTTTAATTAATCAATCAGAAACTTCTTAATTTGACATTTGGACTACAAAAGATGTGAACCCGTGCACACAATTTTCTTTCAAAACACAGGATGCTGAAGAAATCTGTGTATATGTTCCGCCTTAATTTATATAATGATTGTCCTTAAATTCACTAACAACGACCTGGCCATGTACCACCTGAAAATTGCCATGCATCACTTATATTGAAGTCTTCTTATATTATTCATGTAGCAAGGTTACACTCCAGCTCCACTTGAATTGATGATGAGCTTGCGTTAGTTTGAATCTTTAATTACATGTGATGCATGTATAGTATCATTAATAGCCGCCATACATGCATTGCAGTTCATTTTATTGATATTCCAAATTAAACAAAAATCTAACAAGCTGTATATGTAATTAAAGATGTAAATCAAAAAAATAAATTCCATGTTATTATTCTTACTTTTTTATTTTAGTTTTTTGATTATACATCATATATATATGGAAGTCTTCTTATATTATTCATATATATGGAAGTCTTCTTATATATGGAAGTCTTCTTATATATATGGAAGTCTTCTTATATTATTCATAGTTTTTTGATTATACATCATATATATGGAAGCCTTCTTATATTATTCATATATATGCAAGTCTTCTTATATATATGGAAGTCTTCTTATATTAGTCATGTAGCAAGGTTACACTCCAGCTCCAGTTGAATTGATGATGAGCTTGCGTTGTATAGGATCATCAATAGCCGCCATACATGCATTGCAGTTCATTTAATTGATATTCCAAATTAAACAAAAATCTAACAAGCTGTATATGTAATTAAAGATGTAAATCAAAAAAATAAATTCCATGTTATTATTCTTACTTTTTATTTTAGTTTAGGCGAATTATTATTTATGCCCAATAACTTTAACAAAAAATACTTTTTGCCCTTTTTTCCGATCGTACTTTTTCTGCCCCTTTAGTTTAAAAAATCCTATTAAAAATGCCCAATTTCAGCCACATCAGCTAAATTGCTGATGTGGCAGCCCAGTCAAGAAAGTGCTACGCCTAGTCAATAAGTTGTCACGCTACGTCATATTTTTCAGCCCAAAAAACATTTTTTTGGAGTAATCCTTGTAATATTGAAAATTTCACTTGAACCCCATAATAAATTGCACTTTGCACCCCTAATATATATATATATATATATATATATATAAATATATTCATTTTTTATATCTTACAAATATTTTAAAAATAATAAATGTTTTAATAATTTCTAAAAATTGTAAAAAACAAATAAAAATAAAATACATTAATTAAAAAAATAAAAAATGTCATCATCTTCACTGCACTGCACCGGCGTCTGTCCCACCCCCTACCCCCCCCCCCACCCCGTCGGCGTCACCACCACCCCACCCCGCCGTCACCATCATCTTCACTGCACCGGCGTCACCATCATCTTCACTGCACTGTTCACGACGCTTTTCACGCCCCGCCGTCACCATCACCGTTGCTCCGCCTCCACCACCATCAACCCAATCACAACCATTGTTGCCCATCTCCAATTTCGATGGAGAGTTTAATTTTGATGGAATTTCGACGGAATCTCGACGGAGTTTAATTCCCACAGAGTTCAATTCGACGGAGTTCAATTCCCACGGAATCTCGACGGAGTTCAATTCTCACCGGGGGGAGGCTGTGCGTGATGGGGAAAGGGGGGATGTGCGTGAAAGGGGGGAGGGTGGCTGTTGTGCGTGAGGTGGGGGTGGGGGTGGGGGGGTGGTGGGTGGCGTGGGGAAGATGACCTTTTCACTTCTTTTTTTTTGGATTTTACTAATTGAAAAAATAAATCTTCATTTAATTATTTAAAAATTTATTAAGGTATTTATATATTTTAATAAATATTACGAAAATAAAAGTTTATTTAAATATTAGAATAAGTTAATATAAAAAAAATGAATATATATATATATATATATATGTGTGTGTGTGTGTGTGTGTGTGTGTGTGTATATATATTAGGGGTGCAAAGTGCAATTTATTATGGGGTTCAAGAGCAATTTTTAATTGTTAACAGGTTTGATATTATAACCTAATTAACGGAATTATTTAGGGGTTGGAACGCTCTGCCCGTGGTTCAAAAACTTGTAAAATTACAAAAATATCCCTCTTTGTATTCACCGAATTTCACTCTGAATGCTCTAATACATTTGTTGTGTATCTGTGTGTCTGGTCCTCTTCTTCTTATTATGTCCCTCTTTTTATAGAGGTTTTTCAAGGACAGGTGTCGCTATGCATGTTTAGATAAATTACATGTGTTGATTTTTGCTTACTGAGGAAGATATCATTCATCGTATCCTTTCATTCTTTATCTACTAGGCGCTGACTTGGATTAATTTTGATCTCTTCCGAGGACACCAAAGGTTCCGAGGGGCTGATTCTTCTAGTCTCTTTTCCACGAGGGGCTGCAGCTCTTCGAAAAGACTAGATCATTTGGGCGGTATATTCATCGTAGCATCCGCAGTGTTTAATTTGGGTTGTCTTCTTTGGGAGGTGTACTCCGAGGGATTATCTGTTTACTTTTACTGGTGGCGCCTGTTCCGAGGGCTCTGTTGCTTTAGTGGGGTAATGTTCCTATTCTTGGATTTTAGTAACAAGTATTCTGATGGCTTCTGAGTTTTAATGAAATCTCGTTCTTCGGACTCAGCCTTCGTAGAGGTTTCGAGGAGTTCCGTACTTCAATAGGACATTGTTCTTCATCTTCGGCCTTCGTAGCTGGTGTTTCGAGGGCTTTTATATCTTGACAGGATATTTTTCTCTGTATTCGGCCTCCGGGGGAGGTGTTCAGAGGGCTTTTATATCTCGGCAGGACATTTTTCTCTGTATTCGGCCTCCGGGGGAGGTTTTCCGAGGGCTTTTGGATCATAGAGTGTTTAGTGAGGGGATATTCTCACATTTTCTGGGACTCGGGGTCCGTTGCGGTCCCTCTTGGCGCATTGATGGATATCAGAATCACACGGATTCATCGGGATTTACTCTTTTTCCGATGCCGCGTTGATATCTTTTCTTTATTCATCATTGACTTTCCAAGGGACGCTTTAGTGTCTCCTTGGGTGCTCCTTTATACTGCTTCAAGTTAGTGACCGAGCGGACTGGTAACACTCCAAGGGCCTCCTCGTTGGGAGTGGGCATTCTGCACGCGACGATAGTATCGTCCATATATTAGCCCATATTTTAGGGTTATCATTTGTGTGTAATCCATTCATTTATTTTTTTACGGTTAACACTAGTAGGGGTGGGAGGGCCGGGTCGGGTTCCCGCGACCCGACCCGACCCGACCCGATCGGATTTTCCCCGAGGCGGGGAAAATCCGATGGACAATCCGACCCGTTGCTGCGGGAGAAATTTCCCGCAGCAACTCCCGTGGGTCAGATCGGGAGCCACGGTTAGATCCCGGTCCGACCCGCAGGTCCCGATTTTTCCAAACACACACACACACAGCTTTTTCCAAACACACACACACACAGCAAAACACACACACACACACTATCAGAAGTAGCACTCTGCACAACTAGACTAACACGTGGGAATATTCTGCACAGACTGGACAAACGCATGGGAAGCAATATTCTGCACTGACTGAACAAAAGCATGGGAACGTATGGGAGCTTATTTACTGCATAAAGCTGATAAACATAAATAAAACACTTTCTTTAGACAAAAGGAATATTACCTAGAATTCTTTATATTTATTCCATGTTCTTGTGTACCTTTCATTCGTATATAAATAGGTGACTATCAATGTAAAGCAACACATTAGTTGGCTGATTAATTGAATGATACGGTCTATTTCTTCATTTCTTTGAGTTCTTACAATATATATATATATATATATATATATATATATATATCACAATGCGCATTATATAATCTAATACACACACACACAGCCGCGCCACAACACAAACACATTCATCGCCCGACCACGGCGGAACGGGCAGCGGTGGAACGGCAGCGGCGCCTCCATCGCTGTAATTTTTGGGGCGCCGCTGTGAGTCCAGGTTGCTGAAGAAGAAAGAAGAAGACAATAACATTGCATATCAGGCCTTAATAAATTTTGGGACCCCGACGAGATCCCGAACTCCGCGGAACTCCCGCAATCGAGGGAGTTTCGCACTCTGCGGTGCGGATTGGGAGCCGCGGCGAGCTCTCGAACTCCGCCGATTCCCGGGGGCCGGATTCTCGATCCCCGCGGGAATCCGGCCCAACTCACCCCTAAACACTAGCCCCCACCCCTCCCCCTAAATTTCGGTCACCCTCGTAGAGGCGAGGGAAATTTTATTTCGTGGCCTCTGTGAGGCAAGGAGCCTTTCCTTCGTTTATTTGCAAAATTTCGGTATTCTTACGAGGGAGATAGGTATATATCTTTTCCACCCCGTTTTCTTTTTTGTCCTCGATGAGGAGAGGGGTTTTCTTATTTTTTTTAGGAGCTCAGGTGTATATTACATGTGTATGTAAAAATTTCTAGAGAAATTACCTTTTGGGTCCTCGGGAGGTGGGTCTTCGGATGAGTAGTGGTTTTAATCTTTTATTGCAGATAATGATGACAGAGAGATAACGTCCGCTGATGTCACAACAGTTCCTTTATCTGACCGTTAGTAACGATAAATGTCGCAACGGCTATTTAGCAGGGAACGTGCAGGGTGGCACGCGTCAGGTGAGGGGTGACGTGGGGCGTTAAACGGGCTCCACGTTCAATTAGCCAACCGTTGTAATCATCGGTTATAAATAGTCATCTCTTTCATTCTTTCTTCTCACTTTCAACCTTCAATCTTTTTTAGCACAATTTCGACGAGCAAAACAAATCCTTCCGCGTTCTTTCTCCTTATTGCGATTTCAAGAACTTTTTTGCAAACACTTTTGAAAATTTCGGATCGTGGATTTACACAACAACTTTGAGAGTTAAGCTGACTTTGCCTTAACTCTATTGTGATCTTCTTGACCAAAGTAATATGCAGCAGATTTAAACACAATAAGATATAATTTTTAAGAAATTTTCAATATTATTAAAAACTTTCGAGCCTTAGGCCAAATAACCATAAAGGTTTTAACAAAAATGTTCCTCACAACAATTCACTCACGC
Source organism: Linaria vulgaris (assembly GCA_948329865.1). Lineage (NCBI taxonomy): Eukaryota > Viridiplantae > Streptophyta > Magnoliopsida > Lamiales > Plantaginaceae > Linaria > Linaria vulgaris. The sequence continues at coordinate 86,768,193 of OX415253.1, forward strand.
TCTTTGTTGATCGGACTCAACGAAGCAGACAAGTACGAACTACTTAACTTCTATGAACTAGACGTAAATAGTTGATACAAAAACTTCGCAAAAGCAAGACGAAGACAATACAAAGAATGATTCATCTCTCAGATTGTTTAGCACGACTGTCTTGTCTTCATCGTGATGAAATTCACATCTTTTATAGATTTCTTGAAACTTGCACGCCAAGATGTGTTGTTCACAGCTTTGGTAACTCTTGTTGTTTCCTTGTTGAATTTTGGATTCTTTGTGAACTCAATATCTTTCTTGAATATGTGTTTCCTTTATTACCGATCTAACAAGGTAACGCATCTTCTTCAAATCGGAGAATCCTGGAAAGAATCACAGTTGCAGAGAATCTAATTCTACACATTCTTTTCTTATTTTTCTATTATTTTGGATCTACAATTTCTTTTCTTTCACTTGTTTTTTTTATTCATTCATCTTTTTGTTTTCATTAATATTTTATTTCTATTATTAGTCATATTTCATTCATTTTTTTACGTTCATTAATACTTTCATGTCATTATATTAACTTTTTCTTCATTATTTTATTGTTTTGATCTTGTTATAATCATATTCCTACAAAAAAAATTTGAAATATTTCCGGAATATTATTGTTTTTTTTTTATTTTGCTCGCAGACTATTAGGGACCGCAGTTAGGTCCCTACTTATATTCATAGAGTACTCTATGAATATAAGTAGAGACCTAACTGCGGTCCCTATTACTATTATTAGGGACCGCAATTAGGTCCCTAATTATGCTTCATAGATACTCTCTGAATATTATTAGGGACCTAACTGCAGTCCCTAATAACATTAATACGGATTGCAGTTAGGTCCCTATTGACGGAAAAGTAATAGGGATCGGAGTTAGGTCCCTATTGTTTTTGAGTCAATAGGGACCTAATGGCGGTCCCTATTGTATGAACCCAACTGCAGTCCCTATTAATTCAACAACAATAGCAACCTAATTTAGGTCGCTATTGGTTTTAAAGTATCAGGGACCGCAAAGCGGTCCCTGATACTCCGGTCGCTATTGCCGTCATCAGGGACCTAAACTGATGGCAAACGACCGAGGTCAATATGAACCGCACAATAGCGACCTACTTGCGGTCGCTATTGTCCTTCAGCGACCGCTGAAGGGGTCAATAGCGACCTAATTTAGGTCGCTATTGACCCTGTTATCTTGTAGTGAAGTGAGGCACATTTGTACTTTAATTGATTTTCGTGTAACCCATACGAAATATCGTCGAAACAAACTTCATTCAATTAATTCCTCATCGTTGTTTAGGTTGTAAAAATAATTTCGATTGATTTCTTGTAAGGCGTCGAAGCACCTCTTGTGCTTTTTTTTATTTGAACTTTTGATTGATGGAAACAAAAAGCTTGAATTTTTACATGTAATAGGATCATCAATGGCCATACATGCATTGCAGTTCATTTATTGATATTCCAAATTAAACAAAAATCTAACAATATGTATGGAAAGATGTAAATCAAAAAATTAAATCCATATTATTATTCTTACTTTTTTTTTTTTTTGATCCTCTATCATATATATATATATATATATATATATATGGATTTTATTATTATCGTGGACTACGAATCCTCGGTTACTAAAAGAAAAAGTAAAAAACAAAGTGGATGAAATTAGCTAGTACAATGCTAGCATCGTTAACGCGCATATATATATATATATATATATATATATATATATATATATATATATATATGTGTGTGTGTGTGTGTGTGTGTGTGTGTGTGTGTGTGAGAGAGAGAGAGAGAGAGAGAGAGAGTATGTTCCAGGGTCACATTCAAGTGGGTGTGTCGGTTAACAATTAAGCACCATATGGATTTCTTGATTAATTAGCTTCAGCCAACATAAATAATTTGTGCAATTAAATTTTCCCTATATGATCAATGGCGATCGCAAATAAATTATTTATACTTGCTACGTACTATACCATAAGGCTCAACCGAGGATATTATTTAGAATCTGATAAAACCAATTACCTAATATATATCTTAGACAAGTGCTGAGTAATTACTTGGTACATTCCCCTTAGCTTGCAAATTATATTATATTGGGATAATCTCCATGTTACATTAGTTCGTGATTTCACACTGAAATTTAATTACGGTTATGCTACTTTCAATTTTTTTGTGGCATACGTATATATCATATTTGTATCTGTTACTTACCTTGATTCGATTGGCACTTACAAGTTGCAAACTTGTAGCTACTTAGGGAAGATTATTTTTTCGAATATTATGGACTTAGTTAAATATGTGTGACAGACGGTTGCCCGAGGACGAAATGCTGTCGTAGTCTGTTTTCTTTTCTTCTTTTCCGAACTATTTTATTATTTAGTTTGACTACGGCAAGGCGAACAATTGTTCAGTTTTACACTGCGTGTGCCCGTATGAATTTTAACACACCTAATATAGCAAAGAAGTCATGAATTTATTAATTTATATTTTGTATAATGTAATAGTCCATAGCCATTATCCATTGAAATAATCAACACATGAAGAGCTTATAAGGTAGAGCTGCATCGCTATAAATATAGAGCCAGGTATCCCCTCAACAAATCACCACTATTAATTAAACCTAGCTGTTATTAATCTAGTTCATAAAACACAAAATTACAATAAGCATGGTCCAAAAGTTTGCTCTGCTTGTGGGATGCAACTACCCCGAAACTCAAGTTGAGTTGAAGGGATGCATACACGACGCTAACAGTATGCTAGACGTGCTGATTAAGAGGTTCGGGTTTGAAGAGAGTAACGTCGAGCTATTAACTGACGACAGAAACAGTGATAACATTCCCAACGCTGCCAATATCAAGGCAGTTCTATACCAATTCTTCTCGGACGCCAAATCTGGGGACGCGGTGTTCCTTTTTTTCTCGGGTCACGGGACAATAATTCCAAGATCCTATTCATCGTCTGGTAAAGACGAACAAGCCATCGTGGCCAGCGATTTCAATGTCATCACTTGTAAGTATGTTTGTATATAATATGTGATATAGTCTATAATTACAGGTAAATAGTATGGCTAAGATATCATCTGATGGTCAAAATATTGCATTAATCTCATTTACCCTGTAAATAACTATATATAAATGATTGAAGCATTATAGAGATCATTGAAACTCTATTTTGTTAATCTGTTCTCCGCGTTTTTAAAGTATCCATATTAACTGTATTTATTACCCATGCAATTTAAAAGTTGAAGAAATTAAGTCCGAATAAAATTCAATTTTGAAACCCGATTATTCCAAATTTAGGAGAACTCCTATTTTTGGGGCTACCATGCATCGATAGACGATAATAGGCTTATAGAATGCACTAATATTTGTTCTATACCGTACATAGGTATAGACTTTCGAGAGATTCTTCATGGAGCCCAAGAAGGGGTAACCTTCATTTTCTTGTCAGACTCCTGCCACAGCGGAGGGTTAATTGATAAGGCGACAGAGCAAATTGGCCCCGAACACAATCCCAATTCCCAAAGACTTGTTTCGACACGCCAACCAAAGATGATTGCGTTTGAAGTCATTATGCAGCAACTTTCACTACAAACTGATCCCATAAGTACCTACGACATTCCGACACAATTTGTCCAAGTGTTTGGTTCCGAGGCGAGCCTCGTATTCCGCTCTTCCCTTCTGTGCCGCTCGCCGTTGAGGGCAGATCAAGGAATTTTGCTGAGTGGGTGCCAGCCGGATGAGTTCTGTACAGAGGAAATGTTTGATGGTATGATGCATGGTGTTTTTACCTGGGCAGTCCTCATTGCGCTTAAAGAGCATCCTGGCCCTTTCCCTAATAGAAATCTTGTGGTGCAAACTCGAAAGATATTGGAAGATCAGAAGAATGAAGATCAGCATCCTTGCCTTTACTGCTCTGATGACAACGTTGGTGCCTTTTTCCTATGCCAACAACTAATATAAGGAACAAGCCATGAGTATAAGAATTAAGTTAGTTATATATATATATATATATATATATATATATATATATATATATATATATATTAATTCCGTTAAGCTAGCCCCCTAACGTATACTATGTTTCTCACTTTGCCCTTTAAGGTTTCAAAATTAGCGATGTGCCTCCTAACATATGTTGAATACCCCCGGACTAAATCTTACGAATAAAAACATGGACACTGGTTGATCAACGGTCCGTAGGGGTATTATCAATACCTTTTGAGGCGTATTTTTAATTTTAAAACCTTAGAGGATAAAGTAAAATTCACAGATGTTAGGAGGCTCAACCAGATTTACCCTATTATTAATAATTTACAGATAAAAGTTCTTGTGTACACAAGGATGAAACTGTATGCGTGTACTACATTTTTACCCTGTCTTTATTACTTTAATAAAGGTTGAATTGTTAAATTAGAGACGCGTTAAAGAATAATTAATTTATAGTGTAAAATTCATTAGGTAATAAATATTATAAACAAATTAATCAGCAGATATGGTAATTATAAGATCCCCTTCATGCATGATCAAGTACCTGTGCAGAAAGCCTTGGTGCCACCCACTATTTGTATTCTGTTAATTATGTATGTGGCAGTGATCAATGATTGTTGAGCGACAATCAAATGGAATTTTTCCAGTGAGTGCCAAATTGCCAATGTGTAGAGAGAGAAATGTGCAACTCAAGAAACAAGTGTTGCAAACAACGTACCTCGGTAGCAACATTGGCAAGTGTACGATCCTCAGACTCTATAAAGGAACGCAAGATCGCAAGTTGGCCACAAGAAGAGCAAGAGATCGGATTAGTGTCAGGAAACACCGCATAGGCAGACGTCGATGCGACAGAGGTGTTATCACCAACCCAATCCGCATCCGAGTAGCCAGTAAGACGGACTGAGGTGTCACGACAAAATAGAAGTCCAATGATTCTTAGAGATACTTATAGCACTGAGATTATCACAAAACATTAACAGAGTGTCACTATCTATCCCATAGTTTAAGAGCATATGTTTAAGCCACACCTACTGAGTAACACAGCTACGAGCTACAACATATTCAGATTATGTAGTAGATAGTGAACACAGTTTTGCTTCTTGCTATACCAGAAAACCAAATTATTCCCTAAGTAAAAACACCCTCCATTGGTGGATTTTCCTGTCATCTAAGTCACTTGCCCAGTCTGAATCACTGAAACCCACAAGGTTGGTGTTTATGTCATGAGAGCAGTGTTTTAAATGGCGAAGGTGTAAGGTGAGTCATTTTATGTTCCTAGAGGCGAGGACGTAAGCCCCGTGAATTTTAAAATTTAATATTTAAAATCATATAAATAATGTTAATAACTTATAAAATAATCTTATGTCACTTGAATTTTACAAAAAGTTCAAAAAGTAATATCAACACTTTCACAATCACATCAAATAATATAATAATCCATACATATATGAAATTTACTTATGCTTGATAATGAGCAGCCAACAATTAGAAATAAGTGCATGTCTTCGATTGTTGAAAAACTATTGCTTGGAAAAGTATATAGCTAGATTCTAACTAGCATGCCAAATATTATACAGTGTTGGTCAGCTTTATCTCAAAATTCATTTCACAGCAATCAGATGTGTCTACCTTGGTCAGCTTTATATCTAGCACACACACACATAATACATGATACCAGGTCCAGTAGCAGACATATACAGTAAACTCCCAATAATAGACCTATACAGTGTTGGGTCAACCTGTCCCAGTACCATCTTAGGTGATCTTCATTGTGGAAGACGTGTGGATCTTTCTTAGCTTCGACTCTTGCAATTCAAATCTCTTCACCAGGTTTCTAGCATACCTTTCCTGGTTCAGAAACATGCCATTCTAATGTTGCTTCAGTTGCAGTCCAAGAAAGAAAGATGGCTCTTCAATCATGATCATTTCAAAAGTACATGTCATAGACTCAACAAATTTATCTAAAGTAGTCTTTATAGTGGAACCAAAAACAATATCATCCATATATTTCTTAGCAACACAAACTACAACTCTCTTTCTTAAAATATACCATGTTCTGACTCCGTCTCCCCTAGTGAACCCTAGACCTAACAGAAATTCAGTTAGTCTTTCATACCAAGCTCTAGGTGCATGTTCCATATAGAGGTTTTTCCAATTTGTACACATGTTCAGGGTGATAGGGATAAGCAAATCCTTTTGGTTGTTCAACAAAAACCTCTTTATCAATTAGTCCATTTAAAAATGCACCTTTGACATCCATTTCATAAAGTTTGATTTTGAGATAACATGTTGATGTGTAATTTAACTATGTGTTATTATTCAATCATATACGTTCGCATATACGAGTCAAGTAATAATAAAATGAAAAGTATAGTTACTATCAAAGTATCAAATAACGAGAGAGTAGATATTTGTAATTTAGCAATTATATTGTTGCACACAAAATGAATTGATTTTATTTTCTTTTTACTTTTATCGTTGAATAAATAAAGAAAGAGAAATATTAATTAACTAAGTAACAACTAAAGATCTAAACTAGAATGTTGAAGTAAGACTAACTAAAGATTGCAATTGGAAAGATTCGTAAAAGAGTTGAAACTAAGATAACTAACTAAAATATAATTTAATTGATTGATGGATTGCTTGCTTGCTATCTACGGTAGTAAAATAGATTAATTAAAAGGTATCTAAGAGATGGATTTTATTAATCTCAGATGCATATATTTCATAGACAAAATACAAATGAATCCTTTGCAAGACGCCATCTATTGATGCTTGTTTTGTTTCCACGTTGACGTAGTAAATTATCCACCTTTCGATGTACTAAAAAACCCTCTAATCCCTAATGATGTCATGTCGTTAAGCACTTTTCCCTCGCCAGAAGTTCACCATGTTATAGGATCCATACAGCGTTTTAGAAGTGAATTATAGTTACCAATTATGATGTAGATTCACGAACACGCTAATGTAGAAGGTCTAAAGATTTATTTACCTGATCTACTATGGTAGTGTTGCATTAACAATCTGCTATGCATAATTCAATATAACCAAATAGCATAAGCAACAAATAATATCCAACAGAAAAAAGTCATCAGCAAACATAGTCAAAACATAGGTTCAAGGTGCATCCATATGAGATTAACTACATCCTCCCTCAATACTAAGAGGATTAGATACTCATAGTCATATTCAAATCGCAATAATTCATCATAAATTATTCAATAAGGAAAAGAAAAGATTAAACTCCTAATTTTCCAGCTGCTTTCCTCTATTCTTATTGCTGACTCTTCTTGTTTACCTTTCTCCTTCAGCTATGATTGTAGTGCTACGAACGGTAGAATTTATGCTCTTCTAACCCTAGAATTCTCTTGTGAACTGTGTCAAACGGGTATTTAGTGTGTGCCCTAACTGCTGAACGTTGCCTCCTATTATAGTTTTTCCTGCTTTGGGCTCCGTTTTAGGATTTTTGAACGTGGCCCACATTCTATTTGCATTTGCGTCAGATCACGTGTGCTTCTGTTTCTTCAGCTTTCCTCTTGCGATTTGCCCTTACTTGCCCTGCATTCTGTTTTCTGGTTCCTTTATGTAAGACTTTAGTTGTTTACTTATTCCCTTTTTCTTTTTGTTGTAATAGTTATTACTTGTTAAGAAATGTAAAAGTAAAACAATAATATAGGGATTTTATAGTGGTTCGGTCACAACAGACCTAGTCCACTCGGCTTTTTCTTGTTATAACAACTTAAGTCTCTTTCATATAGTACAACACTTTTATACACTCAGACTATTACTTGATACTCGTAATCTAGACTCTCTCTAATTACTTTCTTAATACTTGATGTGACACCTTACTATAGAACTCTGCTTAAATCTGGAAATATTTAAGTTCACATGAAGTTCATTCGCCTTGATACTTCGTACAAGAATATTAAAACTATTTTTGACCCACACAAAAATAAAATAACAAATCTTAAATCTAACTTCAAAACTTGTCTTCAAATGTCTTCGAGTCTTCTGCTTTTATAGAGTGCAGACTCTCCTACGCGGAAGGACATATGTTGCACTAGATCTTCGATTCTTCGAGACAGCTTGCAAACCATCCTTAATTCCTCCGATTTGATCATGTTAAATAATTAAACAGAATATTCCAATGTATGCATATATAATGCAGTCCAGATACACTTAGAATAAAATCGGATCATACAAAGACAAATATAATTCTTAATCTTGTTTCCATAACTAATATGACACGACAATATCTAATTCTATAAGAAACTACAAGATTCAGTTCTAGAATCTCACCAATCGTCTTTCCTTATTTAACATGTTACAATAGCAGATCTAACTATAAGGAAAGAGATCATTAAAACATTATTGCTGAAATATTCAAAATATAATCAATTAAACATTAATTAAAATACGTATAATTAACTAATTAATCAAACTATCACATAACAAAATATTTGATCCTAACATTCTCTCCCTTTGATTTTGTTTTGACAACAATAATATTTTCTGCAAGACAGAGTTAGTTCAAGAGATTCATAAAAAATAAAGTGCTGCCATAATATAATCAAAATGCAGAAAGTTAAATTGCATCAGTAGTGCAACATTACAACTAAAAATAAATATCCAGACATAATTAAAATGCAGGAATTAAAAATTGTTCGCAGTTCATGATAATTTAGAAACAGTTTAAAAGACAGCACCAGCAACAGCACTACCTCTAACACCTTGCAACCTCTCCCGTTTGTTGTCATAACAGAATTAAGGGAGCAAACCCCCAATGTTGGCAACCTGGACAAGCAAATTGGAGAATTTTTTATAAAGTTCTTTCAGGTTAGCGGTAGAGGTGAGAAACGGTCAAGTTCCGAAGCAGGAGACTCAGCGAAGGCCAGCCAAACTAGTTATGGGTATGCTTTGAGGCCTGAAGGTGTGAACATTGGCTCTAACTTGTCATTGGGAACATATTGTGCACAGAGCACCCGATAAATTAGAGAGGGAGACTCTAGAAAGAGATTGAAATTTGACGAAAAGACAGTAAGATAAATTTGCTCAAAGGCCAACTGACCAAGATTCATAGGTTGTCGTGTCTCAATGCAAAAGAGAACAGATGCAACAATTGGACTGACAGAAGAGTGATGAAAGTTAGGTAGCCAGTGGGATATGAGAATGCGGAAGAGCAATTTGTAACGAGGTGTGAGCAATGCAGAGGAAATGGGAGTGCGTAATGGTCCAGAGGGCCAAGATGCCAGAGCAAATTTGAGTTCAAGGGCCACAACATCCATATTAGGTCCTTCCTGAAGTTCTAAGGTTCGCCGAAGACAATATCTGGGATAGAACATGTGAAAGTTTAGGAGAGACGAGTTAAAGTCATATACGTGACCCCTAATGGAAACCTTATTATAATGGAGCGTCCCCCGAATCACGAGTTGTTTGGACAGATTAGCATAGAATTCATAAATCACAGAGGGGACAAAGGCCTATGCTTTCATGGTTGATAAAAGTAAATAATGTTCCTCAAGGAATTTAAGGATACCAAATTTACCATAAGAATCCAAGATCAAGGGATGTTCAGGTGCAAAGTGTCGCAACAAAATAGCATAAAATTTTGTACTGGCAGTGGAAGAAAAGAAACGAGAATTGAAATGCTTGCAGGCATCAAAGGGTGTAGCCTTAGGTGGGTCTTTAAAGGCAGGGCTCTTTTTGGGACTAGGGCGCGTGGCAGCAATCCTTTTGATCATGGTAAGATGATGGCACCGGTGAGGTGGCATGAATCGTGGGGGAAGAATGGGTGGATGACATTGTGGGGATTCAGCCTCGGTCAGTTCTGGGGAGATGCCAGGAATTGGTCCTCCAATGAACAAACATCATCATCAGAGTCGGATCCACAGTCTATGAGAAGATGGACGACTTTGCCAGAGGAAGATGATAAGCATCTCATTAGCGTGATTTAAGTATCTGTTTACTTATGCTTTTGAATACTTATGATAGCATATTTACTTGTTTTAGTATTTTTTACTGTTTTCTTAGATATTTAAGGAGTCAAGACAAAACAAGGCTAAACGAGGCCAAAAATAGATGTTTTGGACAACAATTGGTCAGAGACACTATTTTGGTATGTTCAAGCGCTACGAGTGCGTTGCAGCACTACAAGAAGAGGAAACACCGAATGCAGCCTGATTGAAGAGAGGACACCAGGAGATCACAATGAGGAAGTCAGAAGGTAGTGCGATCACCACCACGTAGCGCGGGTGGCGCAAGATCAGAGCCCCATCGCGCGGGGGTCGCGAGATTAGAGGAAAATTGGGCCGCAAGTCAGAAACCCTAAAACGCATCCCAGAGCAGAGAAAAACTATAAATATGAGGCTACATTCAGCAGTTAGGGATACCACGCTCATAATTCTCAAAACAACTTTTCCACCACTTTCAAAGAGAAAAAACCCTGAGAATTGACAACACCATCAAAGTCTTGTTCTAGATTAGTCTAGTCATTGTTCGAGAGAAGATAATTAGTAGAGAAGAAGATATCAAAAGGGAGTACGAACAGGGTCAAGCAGCAACGTTCCACCGGATCCGAGAAGCTTTTCTTAACCTTTTTACTTTGTCTATGATATTTAACTCTTTGTTGATTGTTGAACTCATTACTGTGAGGAGCTAACCTAGTTGTTGTTTAGAGTAGGGAGTAACTCTGATATTATGAATATATTTATTTGCTTTACTTGATGTGTGTTTGATGACCTTAAATGTCTAGATTGAATAGTTACTTATGTTGGGTGACTAACCTTACTCTTGTTGGGACAAAACGGAAGCACCCGAGTGGGGCCACCCGGAGTGTAGAATGCTATGGAAGTTATATATATGTGTGTGTGTGTGTGTGTGCGCGCGCGCGCGATCTATGACTTTGGATTTGCGAAAGCAACTATTGTGCAACATTTAGATCACACTAGATCAATCTTGACTATGTACGTTTTGTCAGCATGATTCAGATGAGTTAATTTGGTTATAAATTTGATATCTCTTCTAAAATAATTGACAATTGTGTTGATTCCGTTAACAAAGTAGGTTATTAAAGACTCACATGGATGTGGTTGGGATGGCTCTTGTCATATGTCACGGATCCATTAGACATGCAAATATCAAATAACTATCAAGTATTGTAAGTAATTTTAGGTGGTTTGCCTGTGAACTATTGAGTTAAGTCATTGTGAAACACAACCTCTAAACAATCTTTCCAACCATTGTTCACAATCAAAAGCAATCAATCAATCATTCTAAGTTTTAGTCTCTGGTTTTGTTTAGTTTAGTTTAGTTAATATCTCATCTTCCCAACATTCTTAGTCTAATTTATTTCATTAAAATAAGTAGTTTAATTGTTTTCTTGCATTTAGAAACCAAAAATTCCCAAAAATATATTTGATCATTCTTGCATTCTAGATTAGTCACTCTTAGCATAAAAAGTATTCATAGCATTTTTAATTTAGAAATCATTCATAAGCATTCATCATAGTTTGCAAACACAAGAGAAAAGATAGTGACAGTAATTAGTGTTTTTGTATTTAAGTGATTCATACATACAACCATCACTCCCTTGGGATACGATACTTGGTTTGTAACTATACTTACAATTTTATTATTACTTGATTCGTGCACTTGCTACATAGTGGGATTTAGGTGTAACAATTATGTAGTGAAATATATTCTATTCTATTTACACTTAAACGCAACCCCCATCAAGTTTTTGGCACCGCTGTCGGGGAGTAACGGTATTTTTATTGTTTTGTGTGAGTCGTCAAGCTTAATTGATAGAGCACTAACTTTTTCTTGTGTTAGGAATAACACATGGACAAAGCTAAAAGAATGATAGCAGCACCACCATGGGAAGCAAGATGAGATACGAGAATATTGGAAAAACTTACATGCATGGACCACTTATGCAACAACCCTACATGGGAGGACAACACCAACCAAATTGGTACGCTGCAAGGTACACGGAACACATTAACAAGTTTGCTCTACCACGTCCGAGATTCGACACCAATGATGTTGATGAAGAATTGTTGAAGGTGATTAAGAAGGAGCAATTTGAAGGATCACCATCTGACAACCCTCACACACATGTTGAAGAATTCAAAGAAACATGTAACTTCTTGGTTATTACAGAGGAATACAAGATGGCAGAAATTTTCTCCCATTTATTGACAAGAAAAGCAAAAGAATGGTATGATACTGAAGTCAACTTGGGAGGACATTGGGCTACAACAAGTAAGGAATTCAAGTTCAAATTTCGTGGAAGAGTGCATACAAAGTCATGGAATGAGTGAATTTTGAGCTTTAAGCAAAAACAAAGAGCAACTTTTGTTGAAGCATGGGTAGACTTTCAAGAAATGCTCGGAAAAGAACAGGACGACTACCTTGAAAGAGAAAACACGGGATTTGATGTGTCATGATTAGAGGAAAAACATGTGAATGACATCTACTATTGGGGGTTAAGTAAAGTTAGCCGCCATGTCTTGGATAGGCTGAGTGCAGAACTATATCATGGAGAAGGATTTCAAAGGTTACCACCCGATGCAGCATTCCAATTGATGTATGATGTAACAAGAGCCGCAAAAGAGCATGGCATTCTGACATCATGCAATGCGACTTTTAGCATTGTTAATGGACACTTGCAGATGACAATCAAATAAGGGAAAGTAAACAAAGTAGCACGGGAGGAGAAAGAGCATGGTGCAATTGGTGCACCAAAGGACCTCTGATTCTTTACCATAATTGTCGAGCTAACCGACAATAAACGCAGCATTGTGTGGGAGGCAACCCACAATAGTAAGTTTTTAATTATCGAGTCTTTAGTACAATTTCATTTTGAGTTATATATTGCATTTTATTTCAATTTCTTGTTGAGCTAACAACAGAGATATGAAAAACGAAGAAAGTGAAAAGAAACCATGAGTGGATAGACGAACATGACAAAAGCAAGACGATATTGGACAAAGTAAGAACAACACAAATGAGAGCACGCAGAGCAGGTAATCTAATAGCACGCACGACCACTGCTCCCATCGCGCCTCACACGCATGATTAAGTGTGTGATATGATTTGGTGGCGCTAGCATACCAGAATATACCACATCCCAAACCGTGTTGAAGTTTCAATCGCACCCCACCCGCGCGATTAGTCTTGATCGCGCTAACTTTTTCTTGTATTACATGTTTCTCAGTTCGAAGAGCGATAGGAGACATGCAGAAACCAGAATCTATGGAATTTGGTTGAGCATTCTCTATCTCTACCTTTCCTACCATACTTATATTTCCCTTATGATTAAATTCCTACATGATTTGTTTTCATTCTTATTTATTATAGGAGAGTTATGCAACTTAATGAAAATTTTTAAATTTCTAATTAAGAACCCTCTTATTTATAACTCTAATTACTGTCACAATTCTATTATCTCTCAAAATTCATAAGGCTATTTCTAATCTCTACTTCTCCTATCTATAAAAATTTCTTGAAAGAAAATTTATTTTTCTAATTGTTCTTTGTAGAAGAACATGGAATTTGGACGCTACTATACGGTTGATCTAAAGACAGGAAGACCAACAATATTGAAGAAACTTAGCATAGCACAACCGAGCTACAATCTGACAAGATTTACATCAAGATGAGAAATGTATCTAGTTATTGCACAGTGACTTTGTGGACGAGCAAGCTTTCGCAGTCCCGGGGATTAGCATGAAGAAGATCAACTTGGAGCAAGTTGCGATAAGGTCGAGGATCGTCAATGACAACCTACTACGTGAGTTTTACATTCACTATGATTGTAGGGAGCCATAAACTATCATCTGACTTTTTCCATGGCTTTTAGAGTGCTGAATACCTTCCAGTCGAGCCAGTAACTTCTTTTTCCAGTGAAAGAAATTGCCAAATTTTTTCTGTATTCTACGGAACAAGAACGTGTGGCAATTCTTGTATCAACAAGGATCTTTGGCTTCACTTCCCAGATATTCTCAACAGCCCCTCGCGCTTCAGGTTGCATAACCATGTTCCTTCAAATCTAAAGAGCTGCCTACTCTGAGGCACAATCTTACCATGGCAATAAGTAAGAATAGGGTGAAGGTCTGAGTGAGTGTGTGGCAGGTGAACAACCGTATTTTTCGAAAACATATCCAACCAAGCTTGATTCGCCAAAACCCGATCAATTCTCCCCTTTATATTTGCATGTGGATCTTTATTATTAGTCCACGTGAAGACTGGGCCATGAAAACCTAGATCGATCATCCCACATTTGTCCATATAATTCTGAAAGAACCTGAATCGATTTAGAGAAGGCGTGTGACCTTCTTGTGTCTCACGAGCTAACCCAACCTCGTTAAAATCTCCCGTCACCAACCAATGTATCTCGATGTCCTTGGCTAGCTTCACCAAATCATTGAAGGCTCGGATTTTATCCACTTTGTGTGGTTGCGCATAAATCCCAGAAATTCTCCAACACTCAGTAGTGTGCCGATTAATAAGGGCATGAATTGTCTGCTTCTCTATCCTTTTTAATTCGACTTCTACATCGACTTCATTCCATAACATCTAGAATCCCTCATTATACCAGACGTAGGGGTCATGACAAAGTTCGAGAAACCCAAGTAAGGTCTAATTACATTCGCATGCGTAAACCTCACACGTGTCTCCATAGCAAAAAAGACGATCAGATGATGCATCTGAATTAATTATATGAAGCTCCTATGAAACTCCTTCTTTCCTGCTCCTTGAAAATTCCAAGAAATAATCTTCATTGATAAATTATTAACATGGAACGCTCCGGGTTATCAATTCGATACCCCCTCCATATTGCAATCAGTTGGCTCAGTGTTTCCAACATTAAGGTCATATGTCTCCTTAACTTCCAAATACTCATCGTCGTTCTCTACCACCATGAACTCGGTTTTTCCTCCCTTATCACAAAAAAGACTTTGGTTTCCACCTTCCAAACTGACGAAGGTATGTCCAATATGTGAACCACCCTTCCCTCTCGTAAGGTTTGTAATATCTTGGAGAGGCCTTGGAATCGTGTCTCAATGTCACAAACCTCGATATCTCTTCCCAAGCGGCAATCAACATCTTGTTGCTGAAAAAGACTCTCATGTTGTCCATTATTTTTTTCCAATCTCTTGCGCACGCAGCTGCTACGAATTGAAGTCTGATGCGTTCTCTTCTAATAAAATGGCAAACCTGTTGCTATTGCTATTAACTGCTAGGGTAAGTTTATGTGTTGCCTTATTTGCTTTCTTGGTACTTCCACTAGACTTAGGGTTCCTAGTAGGCACGGTTCCTTTCCTTTTGGATTGATTGAGAGAGGCAAGTAAAATTCCCTTACCATGAGAAATTCTGGCTCGCTCACTCAAACTTTTTAAACGAGAAATTGTGGTATTTGTTTGTGTTTCTTGACTATTCTTCTCTTCTTCGTCTGTTTCACCAATTTCTTTGCCTCGGCTTCCCACGAAGGTGGTCTTCATATCTCTACTTGCTTGCCGCTACAGTCAACTCGCGTAATCCCGATTATGGCCTTTTTCCACAAGCCATGCCGTGTTGGTTACTTCCTCTTTGTCACTTTTCTCCATTGTCTCGCCCATTCGGCACTTCCTTATTACGCAAGGACTCGCAATTCATAGTCATGTGATCCACCTTTCCACATGTATGGCAAAGTGACGGGAGATTTTCATAGACCACTTAGTACGCTAGCCCTTTGACGCACACTCCAAGCTCCAAAGGTATATCCGTGCATACCGAACGCAGACACGTGCAAACTTCCCTCTCGTGGCGTTAAATGTATTTTTGTTGATCTCGATAGGATCCCCGATGCATTTATCCAAGACCTTAATAATAGATCTTCGAAGGTATCCGATGAGAATATTAAGTATTCTCACCCGGGTATAGGTGTTGTCAACTTTGTCCATATCGGCGTGGAAGTCGGGTTCCATTTTTCGAATTGACAGGAAGCTCCCTGCCAATTGTCATGCTCCTCCCGTGAGATTTTTTTCCCTCTTCACCGAATTCACCCCCTTCAAACAAAAGCAACCAAATTCCAGATCAACCAATTCAAACTCATTTTGCAATTTCCACATCGTATCGAGTTTGGTAACAAGTGCCACGTAATACCACAGTTTTTCTAGAATGCGAATGATTATCAAATCGCTCCACTTATCGAAAATGCGGCTTTTGCGAGAACTCAATATTTTTGGATGGCAATGCCTCATTAGGGGAACTCGTATGAATAAGACGGTCCTCGTCTAATGTGTCCTTCTCGTCCACTCGAATGTAGGTGTTTCGTTGTATGACGATGCCCGCGTAGGACATTGGTATAGTCTTCGTCTGATTCGACATTGTCGGGTTCTACTGTGGCATACCGAAATTGAATGATAATTCTTCTGCTTGACGATGTCGTTTTTGATTCCTTGTATTTCCGATCTCAAGATCCGGCAGAAAGGATTCCGTTGCGTCGGGGCTTAATTTCTCAATTTGCGTTGTTGATGAAGATGCTGGGGTTTAGCATGGCGATATTCTTTTCTAGGTCGTAGACACAAGTAATTTATAAAGGAAATACATATACATACATATATATATATATATATAATATAAATACAACTCAGATTTGGTATAATTTTGAATTTTGTATTTGTTGGCTAGCACGAGTTTCAACTTTAGTATTCTTGTTTAGATCCTGAAGATGCGCTTTTAGAGAATATATATATGCAGCTTAGCAGTACTTTCTCTTTCATACATCTGCCGAAAAACACCACTCACCCCTAAATTTTACTTTCAACAACAAAAATGAAATTGATGATCCATTTGAACAAAAATTAATGCTCTTTACTACTTATTTGCAAGCTGCTAAATCACCACAACTAATTCCATGGAGGAATCCTTCACCAATCTTCCCACCAGCTATTTACTTGGCTCTGTACCTGTAAGCACTTAATTACCTCCTCTCCATTCATTTCGTTCCCCCAATTTTAATGTTTATTTAAAGTAATTTACATACATATAATATCCCCTTTTGATCGTATTGTGATCTACTTGAAAAATTAGATGTGGGTTACTAACTTTACAGATAAGATAATCAATGGGTATTTAGGGTTTCTTTTTTCTTTTTCTTTTTTGTGGGTCAGTGCTCAAATAATAATAATAATTAAAAATACAGTCTTGTTCGATTAATAAGTTTTTTTTTTTTTTTTACTATTTAGTGTAATTCTGTTTTATGCAACATTTAGTTGTATTGTCAACGAAGTGGAGAATCGAGTCGAATGGGTTCTTTTCGATACGTTATTTATATGTTTATTATGCTCATAGTTGACAAGCCCCCTGTTTGCGGTTTGCGCAGGCTGTTGTTGGTGAAGAAAATAAAGTTAATAACCCACAAGGTAATGGGGGTTCCTATATATTTGGTGGTGGAGGTTTTCTTTTTATAACTTATTGATGGTCTCTGTGTTCATTTCCATTTAGCTCCTGGTGCAAATTTGCAAATATTTCCACCCAATAATGGTGGAAGTGGGAGTCAAGGAAATCATGCTCCAGGCGCTTCCAGTGGTACGCAACACTCTGTATTGTTTCTTATTGGTATTGGATGATAATGTTCAGGGAATGTGGACTACTAAACATGAGTATCTTTTTTTATACTTGTTTTTGTCTTTGTTGTTTGAACAGAGCTGGCTTGGTATCATTGAGCAACTCGTGATGTCAAATTTATATCTTCTTAATAACTTTCTCTCAGTAGACCCTTTTGTATCTAAAACACGTCTTTTTCTGTAATTTGTTTTATCCACTCTCTCTCCCTCTCTAGCACGGTTAATGACAAAGGAACAGCACACATTAAATAAGAATATGGATATTGTTATAGGGTATTCAGACAAATAAACTTAGTATGGGTTTATAGCAAGGAACAGACGTCTAGCCTGTGTTCTGTGGTTATCCCTCTTCAAGTTTTCAATGCTTTCTTTCTTGTCGGTTTGTCCTATTTTGTGACTGTTTTACAGCTAATACTCTAAGTCAAAAAAAATTAAGTATGTATTATGTCTCCTGTTGCAGAAGGAGGTGCAGAACAGTCAGCTAACAACTGGAGAGGGTTATTCAATGTCTCGTCGTATATACAATATTTCAATGTTGATACCGACATTGTGTTAAACAGATTGATTAGTTCTTTGTATCCTATAAGTGGAGATTTTTTCAACAAGATTGATGCAAACCCTGACCTGTAAGTTGTCTCTCTTGATTCAATAAAAAAGAACATTGGTTATTTCTTTTCTTGTTATATTTATTGGATGTGATGTTGAATCTGGCCTTGAACCACGCTAGAAGTTGGAAATATATAGTTACCTGGGGAGGGTTCACTATTGAAAAAAAGATAGTCCTCTGTTTATCATGGAAATTAACCGATTGACCTGCAGTTCAAAAGGCGATGGTCGCTCGTAGACTTTTTATGAAACTGAAGGATTAGAGTTTGGAGGAGGTGCATAGTACCATATGCAGTTTATTCTGATTCTGCTCATGTTGAAGCTATTTGCTGACCTTTAGAATATCTCGCATATTCCCTCGTATGTTGCATTTTCAATAACCACTATTTGGTTACAATACTACAATGGAATTCAATTAGATCATCATGGATACTGGTATTATTTTCGTATGATTCTACTTCTATAGCCATACAAAACTTAAGAACTAAAATCCATTTCCTCGTTATTCTTTTTGTGGTGTGCATCAGCGTTATCATTATTTTGACGGTTCCAGTTGTATTTTTTCCCTCTCCATGGTCACTTCTCTGTTAGCTATGAAACTTATTCTACTCCAGCAGTTTGTAGTCAAAAGAATATGTCAAGAAGAGAATGCTATTAGTATTATCCTAGGAATTGTAAGTATTTCAATTTTCTTCAATGGTTACTTGATGAAGTCTGTGGTCCTCGAGTTGATCATTATTCCTAAATTTCTTTTATTTACGACTCGTTTCTGATGCTTATTCAGTGGTAGTTAAGTAATATCTTTTAGTTTTAAAACTGATAAATAGATCAAAAGAATTTACATCTACCATTTGTTTGTTTTGTATCTGTTGCTATTATTGAGCCACATAATTGTTGTCTTTCGTATTATAACTAGATTGATTCCTCCTGTAATATATCAAAAAAGACTTCAAAAGTAAAATGAAAGTGTGTCAAAACATTTCAAGGAAGATTCTGCAAGCATATATCTCTGTTTCTTAATCATGGTAGTTTTCTTCCTCACAGAATTTTCTCCCGTTTTTCATCTTTTTAGCTATGGGCTCGTCTGGATCTCCACAACGTTGGTTTTTGTCATTGCATCCCTTGGAAATTGTGCTACCTACCTAATGAATAAAAGAAACGACAAGAGTACCTCTTGGGCTTTTGATGTCAGCTATGTAAATATGGCAGCAGGCTCCATTTATGGTTATGCACTCGTAGTTCCACTGGTATATTACTTTGTGCTCCAGTACTTTGGTTCAAGCGCCAGCCTCATACGCTTTTGGTGTTTGTGGGGATATTCTCTTTTCATTTTCATCCTCAGCTCGGTAAGTATCAAAGTAACTTTCCTTCTATTTCCAGAAAAAACATTTATACTCATTCCATGACCAATTTCATTCATGCAAGTCTTTATTAAAGTGAGAGGCTTATTTGATCTAGCATTGACAATGCAGTGAGTTACATGTAGGTTCAGCTTCAATTAAAAATGAGTAGGGGCTCTACAGCAAGAATGTGAGTTGGACGTACTATAGTCTATAATAGTAAGATGGCCTAAAAGCAAATGGAAGGTGTCTTGTGGGTGGGGTGGGGAAGAGGGTATTGCTTTTAATTATCTGCAACACAATGTCTATATATTAACTATGGGCTGACTGGGGCACCAAGATTCATTTCCATAACTGGAAAGTTCTATTAAGATCTGTCTTTTTTCTTTTTTTTGACCCCCTTTACATTTGATACTTTTTCTTCTTTTCTCTGGGTGGTCTGTTGCAGTTTCTTATGGTCATTCCGCTTGAGTTTCTACGATGGACGATCATAATAATCGCTGGGGCTGCATCAGCCAGCTTTGTCTCTTTGAACCTCAGATCTTATATACAAACTGCTGATTTGACAGTCGTGGCTGTGTCAGCGTTCGTGCTGCAAATGGGTCTGTCCATTTTCATTAAGATGTGGTTCTTCGCGTAGTGTGATATACGTGTTGCGAATTGGGGCATGTTAAATATGGTTTTGTTTCTGAAAAGAAAAGATGCAGTTTGAATATGGTTTGATCTTTTGGCGTTGTGGTTGTTTTATCGGTGTTATTGTTTGCATTTTGCAACTAAGAGAAGCAGTGAATACATGCTCGACAGTGAAGCGTCGAAGGCATTTGACTTGGGATCAGCGATGTTGGTTATATGAGAGATTTGAATGTAACAGGATTAGTTGGTGTTAGTCACAGATAGACAATATTGTAAAAACATTTTGGCATTTAGTTGACTTGGCAACTCTGGGGCTTGTTGTTTTCTTCTCGCTTGAAATTACATATATAGTTTTAAAAAGATCTTTGCTTTTGTTTATTTTTTTTTATTACATGTATAACTACGTTTAAGAAAGATATGGCAAAATCCATTCGTTGTGTTGTGTTTGATCGTTAAATGCTTGAATAAGTTTTCCGTGAGCGTCTATAGACTTGTTTAGTCAAAAATGTAATTTACTTCTCGCGGTGTTCCTCAAAATTGATTGTGCTATACACTGACACTTGTTCGACACACAACGTGGCGTGTCTTTATTAAAATAAATAAAAACTAATGTTGACACTTATGTTCGACACTTATGGGAGGCCTGTCGGAGGCTTACGAAGTGTGTGTGTATCCAATAAATTTTGGAGATGTTTGAGATAAAATTGTATATTTAAATAGTTTGTTTTATTAAGTTTATTAAAAAGAAAAAGATTATAAATTAATAATTAAAAGATAAAGGAGTTAAAAAAATAAAATTTTAAACTTAAACAACTAAGAAAAATGTCTAAACGTGTTTTTTTTTTTAAATTCATGCATGATTATGGACTGAACATTTATGTTTTTTTAAGTATTGTACAACTTTTGATTGTCATTGGTTTGTATTTGTGTTTAACATTCATACTTGAATTTAAAGTGAGCGTCTTATCTAACTTTATTTTGGTTAATACCTAGTGAGTAGTGGTAAGTATTTTTGATGTTACAAGTCATTAATGTGCTTAATGTAAAACTACACTTGTATCCAGGCCGTGTCGATTTTTTAAAAATTATGTGTCGTTGTGTTCGTGTTCTGCCGTGTCCGTGTCCATGCAACATAGATTGTGATATTAATGAATTTTCATTGATTGTGTGTGATTTTATATATATATATATATATATATATAAATCATAAGGGGATAAGATTCTTTAGATTGAGCTTTAGTTAAGTTAATAAAGAATTGTGGGGAAAATGTAGAAACGAAAGAGGGTGGTGGTCTTTCTCATAATATTTTCTAAATCATTTTGAAAATTGTTCAAAATCACAACAGAGCAATAGACATCGTCAATTACGAATGCAGTTAATTGAAAAGAAAAATGTTGTTGACTTTGTAAGAGTAATTGCTAATAAAAATTGGGCAGAATTATTGAAAATGCTCTATAACTTTTGTATTTTTTATTTTTTGCCCTGTAACTTTTTGGGCCGATAAAAATGCCCAATAACTCTTGTTTTTTCGCCTAAATTTGCCGTGTTGAGCTTTCATTGGCCCGTAATGTTAAAAATGTTCTGTAACTATAAGTTACAGGGCATTTTTAATAATTTGACAATTTTATTTATAATTTTTATATTAATTTTTTAACAACTTAAAAATTATAACTAAAAATGTTTAATAAACTTAAAATTAAGAGTAATATTACTTTATATAGCAAATATACTAAAAATTAAGAGTAATCTTACCTTAAACAATAAAAATACTAAAACTTTTGTATATTTTTTCTTAATTTAAAAATATATTTAATTTTATTATATATTATCTAAATCACAAAAAAAAAAATTGTCTAATTTCAATTTAATTAGAATGTTTATCTTAAAATATTTCATACTAAATATTAAACACGAGTATATTAGTTACTCGGCATTTTTAACATCACGGGCAACTGAAAGCCCAATAGGGCAGATTTAGGCGAAAAAATAAGAGTTATTGGACATTTTCATCGGCCCAAAAAATTACAGGGCAAAAAGTAAAAAATGCAAGAGTTACCGAGCATTTTCAATATTTATGCCATTATATATGTTACTTGATAGAAGAACATAATAATGCATTTCTTAGAATACACAATAAGCGTGTTTTTAGTATTAAACGCGCTTTCGTTCTCAGTCCTCAAATTCTCGGCTTTCTCCTTTTAGGCCCAATATAAATAGGGGACTTATTTTATATTTAATTCAATTAATTCATTATTCATTGTAACACATACTGTACACAGAGAGATCTAGGGTTTGCGCTCATGTCAGCCGCCCTTCTTCTCCGATCTGAAATTCCATTTTTCAATCGTCAATACAAGATTTTCCGTTAGTTTTCATGGTATCAATTCGTCTCGGTTACCTAGATCCTGTCTTCTGTTGCATCTCTTTCCTCTGCGAAGCTCTTTTTCGCCTCTCGCTCTCTGCGTGAAACCCTAATTTCACGATTCCTCTCTCCTTTACTTGATTCTCACCAGATCTACAACACTTAGCCTCTATACACTATGACTTCATCGGCGCCTTCCACCTCGACGTCTTCGGCGACTTCATCGGCCCTCTCTGGTTCAAATCCGAAGCATCCCAGTGAAGATCCATCATCTATGTACTATTTTGGTGCTCACGATGTTCACGGCGCATCGATCGTCGGCGATCAACTCAACGGCGAAAATTATGTTGCCTGGAGTCGTGCGATCACGTTGGCGTTGAACATCAAGAATAAATGGCGATTTATTGACGGTTCTCTTCCAATTCCCTCTGGTGATGCGGATCTGCGTACTTGCTAGACTCGGACTGATAACTTGGTGTTCACTTGGCTGATGAACTCGGTCACAAAGAAGTTGCGCAAAAGTATCTTGTTCCAATCCACTGCCATTGAACTCTGGACTGAACTCCAAATGAGGTATGATCGAACCGATGGCTCTAGGGTGTTCCAGTTGCAAAAGTCCCTCTATACGATCTCTCAGGGTAATCAATCTATTACTCATTATTATAATGAGTTTCGCTTTGTTTGGGATGAATCTATGTCTCATAGGCCTCTTACTCTATGTTCCTGTGGTCTGTGTGCCTGTCATGTGAATCAACACCTCCTTGATTAACAGCAGAATGACTGTGTGTTGGGACTTATGATAGGGTTAAATGAATCTTTCACTGCTATTCGTAGTCAAATCCTTATCATGTCTCCCCTACCCTCTTTGTCCAAAGTTTACTCTCTGCTTTTACAAGAAGAAAATCAAAGGGCCTTATACTCTGCTCCTACTATAGATCCATTAGCCATGTTTACTAGGGGCAAGTCTTATCAAGACAACAACCCTCTAACAGTAACAGTAACACTTCTAACAAGTCTGGCAAACCTCTTATTTTCAAAGAGAAAAAGAAACTCAAATATTCTCATTGTGGTTTTAATGGTCACACTATTGACAAATGTTTTCAAATTCATGGGTATCCACCAGGCTGGGATGGTCCCAAGGGTAAAAGAGCAACACCTTCCAACTCTAATGCCAACTCTGTGGCAACTGATGATCAACCGATTTCTGAGTCCTCTGAGAATCATGACACTAAAATGCAGAATTTGTTTGAACAATTTATGTTGTTTGCTAAGTCTCACAACACCGCTACTCAATCTGATCCTCTCTCATCTACTCAACACTCAGCTGCTACTACCCTAACTGGTATGAAAAATGTATTTTATGCTAACACTTCTGTCATGAAAGGTTTTAAAAACATCCATACATTGATTTTAGACACAGGAGCTACTGACCATATTGTCTGTTCTCCTAAGTTTTTTACTTCTACTCTTGAACATGTCAACATTCATGTTCAATTACCTAATAACGGTAGTACTATTGCTACCTTACTTGGAGATATCTATATTTCTCCTCACCTCACTTTAAAACATGTCCTCTATGTACCTGATTTTAACTTTAACTTAGTATATGTCTCAAAAATGAGTGCAGCACCCCAAGTCTGCCTCCTCTTTATTGCATCCATGCGCTTTATGCAGGACATTTTCAAGAAGAAAATGATTGGTTCTGCTAAATTGAAGAATGTGCTATACATTCTTGATTTTCAAGTTCCTGAAAAATCTATCAACACTGTTTGCCAAGCTTCTGTTTCCAACTCTATCTCTATTTCTACTAGTCAACAACACTTATGGCATAACATATTGGGCCATCCATCTTCTGAAAAGGTTTCAAAAATTCCCCACATCACCGTAC
Organism: Linaria vulgaris; assembly: GCA_948329865.1. Taxonomy (NCBI): domain Eukaryota; kingdom Viridiplantae; phylum Streptophyta; class Magnoliopsida; order Lamiales; family Plantaginaceae; genus Linaria; species Linaria vulgaris. The sequence goes on from OX415253.1 coordinate 86,792,644, forward strand.
CTGCTTGTAATAATGATGTTTGTGAAACTTGTTACTTTTCCAAACAGAAATGATTACCTATCCCTATAAGTTCTTTTGTTACTCAGAATGTTTTTGAAATAATATATTGTGATGTGTGGGGCCCATTCTCTGTTACTTCTCATTAAGGTTTTAAATTTTTTCTTACTGTGGTTGATGACTATACCAGATGTACTTGGATTTTATTTCTGGAAAATAAATCTGAGGTTGAAACTAAAATAAGAAACTTTTTCACTATGGTTCAAAATCAGTTTAACCCAAGAATCAAGATCCTAAGGTCTGATAATAGGACTGAGTTTTTAATGAAATCCTTTTATGAATCTTTTGGTGTTATACACCAAACTAGTTGTGTTGAGACCCCTCAACAAAATGGTCTAGTTGAGAGAAAACACCAGCACTTGCTCCAAGTAGCAAGATCCTTGAGGTTTCAGTCCAACCTTCCTCTTATTTATTGGACTCATTGTGTAGCCACGGCTGCCTTCTTGATTAACAGGCTTCCTTCTAAAGCCACTCAAAATAAATCTCCTTTTGAATTATTATTCAAGAAACCCCCAGACTATAATGTGCTAAAATGCTTTGGTTGCCTGTGTTTTGCATCCACCATCACTGCTCACAGACAGAAATTTGACTTCAGGGCTGTTAAATGTGTATTTTTGGGGTATCCTTTAGGTACCAAAGGTTATCTCTTACTGAACTTACAAACTTCCAAAACATTTATATCAAGAAATGTTATTTTTTATGAAACTGTGTTTCCTTATAAAAATAATTTTGTTTTTACTAACCAACCTGGGCAAGGAAATGTCTGCACCAACTCTTTCATAAATATGCAGATGCAGTGGTGCCTGTCTCTGAATTGGCTGCCACACCTACTGTTCATCATGTAGCTGAACCCTCTCCTGTGCAAATGTAAGCTCCATCACTAGAAGATACTGGATCCCAAGTAGCCACTCTAGACTATCATATGGAGATGGACTTCAACAACCAGCTCACAGATGACTCCACTTCTGGGTCTAATGCCTCTTCTAGTAACACTGATCCCTCTCCTTTATCTGATATTGTTGAAGCAATACAAGACGCCAGTGTTAAGAGATCTACTAGACAAGTTGCTCCTCCTGCTTACTTAAATGCATATGATTATCAACTGCCTACATCCATATACAAGAGCAATGCCACTACATCTCATAAACATGTTATGTATCCTATTGAAGCATGCATCAGCATTAATAGACTTGGTACTTCTCATAAGGCATTTACAATTTCTGTCAGCCATATAGTTGAACCTAGAACATATAATCAGGCTGGCAAACACCCTTGTTAACCCTAAAAAATAAAATAAAGGAGATCACTCCTACTCGGAAAAAACAATATGTGGACAATACTATTGTCACGAGTACTTCCGATGAGATGTACATATAAAGAAAACCCCTCGGAGGACTGCCCTACCTCTCGGTCACTGACCCGAAAAGGTTTATAAGAGCACCCGAGGAGAAACATAAGCGTCCCTTGGAAAGTCAAACGGTGAATGAAAAACAGATATCAACACGGCATCGGAAAAAGAGCAAACCCCGATGGACCCGTATGACTCCGATATCCACCAAATGCGCCAAGAGGGACCAAGAGGGACCCCGAGTCCTATGAACTTACAAGAAAACTTCCTTGCTGAACGCTCTTCGGAAAAGGCAACACTCGGACCTATCCGAGAACCCAATTTTGGAAAAGGTCAATACAAGAACACCCAGTGAATACAGTCCGAGCACTCTGATGAAGAAATCTCACTTTCAGTAAGGCAAAAACAGCCCTCGGACACAAAATCACAGTCCTCGGAAGTCACACCAAGTCCTCGGAGATCACATTTCCACCCTCAGAGATCACTCCTGACTGTTGAAGAAAATACCCGAATCAAGAAGGAGAAACAAAAGCCCTCGGAAGAATAGCTCTATCAGAAACAGTCTACATCAGAAGCCCTCGGAGATATCAGAAGACACAAAAGCTAATCCAGTCAGCACTTAGTAGATAAACGATAAACATTATCCTAATTTTCACACCTGTATCAAGGTAACAACAACACCTGTCCTTATCAAAACACATGCACAATGACACCTGCCCCTACCAAAGTCTATATAAAGGGAGGTGATCAGTAGAAGAAAGACAAGCTGAAGGAGCTGAAGTAACTAAGCCTATTTACTACAATCTATCACTCAAATACGTAAGATAAAAAGAGGAGGAAATGTTCAGTGAATAAAGGAAGGGAATATTCTTGCAATTAATCTTATTATGTCCATCTCGCGTTGCCTCTGAATCACGGACAGGGCGTTTCGACCCAAATAAATATCTTCCGTTAAATAGGGAATAATTCCAAACCCGTTAACAAAGTGGCGCCGTCTGTGGGAACGTCACAACATCTGTCCTCGAGAGAATTCGGGCACACGTCAGCTAGGATGGATGGTCTTTTCGAAAATGACAACCTTCCTGTCCCGAACAACAACTCAGAAGAAACTTTGTCCAATTATGAACCAGGTACAAGAGATTTTATTAGTATTCCCCGATCTGTTTATGAAAGACTTATATATGCTGAAAGAACACCCTGGAGGGATGATCCCCCCGTACACACGTCCCCTGTGCTCTCCGAGAACGAAGATTTCCCCTCGGAAGAAGATGCACCTCCGAGGACGTGGAACCCAAATTGGAATCCTTGGCGACAGACACCCCGACAAAGTCCTCGAAGATATGTATGTCGTGAAAGGACTCCCGTGAGGGGTCAGGTAGAAATTTCTCGCCCCTCAGAGTATCGAGGAGAGGTTGAACATTTCTTATGGGGAATGATGGATGATTTACGAAAAGAATTAGGTGATCTCAAGAAAACCATGGCTCCCGAGGGAGATCCTACATTCAAGACCTCTCCTTTCATTCCCGAAATTGCTTCAGCTTCTATCCCCTCGGGGATGCGACCTGTTAATATCCTGCTATATACCGGAGAAGCTGATGGAAGGGACCCACAAGATCACGTCCATCAATACCTGGCAGGAATGGACCTCTCTTCCGCTCCTGATCATGTGTTATGTCGCGTATTCCCTGTTACCCTTGGAGGGCGGGCCCAAGCCTGGTTTACTCATCTTCCACCTTGTTCCATCACGAGCTTTGACCGACTAGCTCATTTGTTTGTACGACAATTCGCCTGCAACCGAAGGTACCCTAAATCTGCTACGCATCTTTTTACTATTAAACAGAAGAAGGATGAACCCTTGCGAGAATATATAAAGCGCTTCACGGATGAAGCACTCGATGTTCCAAATGTTAGCCCGACCATTATGGCGGACATATTAACTCAGGGACTCCGAGCGGGGGATTTCTTTAGATACCTTATGGGAAATCGTATCACGGATATGAATGAGTTAATGCAAAAGGCGGAAGTACATATTTTTATGGAAGAAGCCGAGGGAACAAAGAAGCAGATGGAGCAGGAGGATAGTGAACATTTAGAGCGTGCCGAGAAAGAAGCAAAGGTCAAAGAAAAAAGTAAGGAAGGAAAACCTCCTCAACGCAAAGATGAAGGAGGAGTGGTTAAGAAATTCCTCCGACCCGTGCACTTACCTCCGATGACTGTTACTCCACCAGAAGTGCTCAACATAATGAGGGGTAGCAACGAGTTGCACTGGCCCAGACCGACTAAATTTCCTAACCGAGACAAGGATACTGGGAAATATTGTAAGTACCATAAAACTTACGGGCACACTACGGAAGAATGTACTACCCTTCGTTTAGAGGTGCTTCGCCTATTGGAGATAGGGTACTTGAAGAACTACCTTAAGGAAAATAACCCTGAAGAGCCCAAGGCAAATGTTTGGAAGAGATCACGAAGAGAAGAGGAAGAGCAAGAAAGGGAAGAAAGGACGCCTAGCCGGAAGTCACGAGAGGGGACCACTAGACGTCTCCGACCCCGAGAGAGAAGTAAAGACCGCCGGCGAAATTCACGAGAGAAAACGACAGGATATCCGAGTCTACCTCCTCCACCTGACTCGTATAAGAGCAATTCCCCGACAGGTAGAACCATCAATATGATAGAAGGGGGTGAAATCTCCATGGCACCTCAGGGCAAAAAGAAGAAATATTTGAAAGAAGCCCGACGAGCAGAGCAAGGATTAGCTGTCTGCTCCATTCAAGGGTCACAGCTGCCTAGTATCACTTTCGGACCCGAGGACCTTACATATGTAATATACCCTCACGAAGATCCCTTGGTTATATCTGCCGTCATCTACGGGTATGAAATCCAACGTATCCTCATAGATACGGGCAGCTCTGTGGATGTACTCTTCCTACCGACCTATCTCGCTATGAGATTGAAACAAGAAACGTTGGAAACCGATGAGGTCCCGTTAGTAGGATTCTCCGGGGAAGCATGCCAAACCCTCGGAACTATTACTCTCCCAATGTCATGGGGGAAAGGAGCCCTTCGAAGAACGGAATCTATTAAGTTTTGGGTAGTGGAGGCTTCTTCGCGAACGTATAATGTGATCTGCGGAAGACCATCTATTCGGGCCTTTGAGGCTATTCCTTCTACTTTGCATCTTAAAGTGAAATTCCCCACCTCCTCGGGAATCGGAGAAGTCCGAGGAAGTCAGTCAAAAGCTAGAGAATGCTGCATGAATGCCATTCCCTCAGAAGAGGACGGACCTTCACTCGGAAATAACAAAAAGTGTAGAACCGAGGAAACACGAGTCCAACCTGTGGAAGAATTAAAAATGGTGGAATTAGTAGAAGGAAGCCCCGAGAAAGTAATCAAAATGGGCACCCATATGGCTCCAATCATAGAAGGCCAATTGATTTCTCTTCTCAAACAATTTCATCACCTCTTTGCGTGGGAAGGGGGGCCGCCCGGACGAATCAGCAACAAGGTATGTCAACATTTCCTTAATGTAAAGCCTGGAGCTAAACCTGTCCAACAGAAAAAGAGGAAAATGGGCCCCGAGCGCAACAATATCATCCGCTCGGAAATACAACGCCTTCTCCAATTAAAGCAAATACGAGAAGTTATTTACCCCGAGTGGTTGGCTAATGTCGTGCTAGTTCCCAAGCATGGAGGAAGATGGCGAATGTGTGTTGACTTTACTAACCTCAATGAAGCATGCCCCAAGGATTGTTATCCTTTACCGAGCATAGATCAGCTAGTTGATTCTACCGCAGGATGTGCGCTACTATCAACTTTAGATGGAGATCAAGGGTACAACCAAATCCCGATGGCGGCTATTGATCAAGACAAGACCAGCTTTATCACGGATGCAGGCACCTTTTGTTATCTAGTCATGCCCTTTGGATTAAAGAATGCTGGAGCTACCTATCAACGGTTAGTAAGCCTTATGTTTTCAGGACTTATTGGGAAGTCAGTAGAGGTTTATGTAGATGATACTGTAGTTAAAAGCAACACTGCTGAAGAACATCCCGAGGACCTACGGAAAGCGTTGGTCATTATGAACAACTTTGGCATGAAGGTCAACCCTCGAAAGTGTTCTTTTGGTATCCGAGGAGGAAATTTTTTGGGATTTATGGTTACGGAGAAGGGAATTGAAGTAAACCCCGAAAAAGCAGAAGCTATCATGGGGTTACCTACCCCGAGGACGGTAAAAGATGTCCAAAAGCTGACTGGAAGAATGGCCTCGTTGAGTCGGTTTGTCTCCAACTCCGCAGAAAAAGGGCTTCCCTTCTTCAAGGTACTTCGGAATATCAAGGAATTTCAGTGGACCCCCCAATGCGAGGAAGCTCTCGAAGACTTAAAAAGGTACATGTTGAAACCACCTTTGCTGGTAAAACCTGTACCCCAAGAAGAGTTGTTTCTGTATTTATCGGTCGGAGAAGAGGCTATTAGCGCTGTCCTAGTCAAAGAACAAGATGGAGAACATCACCCGGTATATTACGTTAGCAAAACTCTCATCGGAGCCGAAACCCGATATACCCTAACTGAGAAACTCGTTCTAGCATTGGTTACTACGGCTCGTAAGCTACGCCCCTACTTTTTATCCCACCCAATTACCGTGCTTACTAAGCATCCCCTGAGAGCAATTCTTAATAAGCCGGAATCATCAGGGAGAATGATAAAATGGGCCGTAGAGCTTACTGAGTACGATATTTCCTATGCTCCGAGACCGTCAATCAAAGCGCAAGTTCTGGCGGACTTTGTAACAGAACTCACGGGCGTTGGATCCGAGGAAAAGGAGCCACGATGGCACGTATATGTAGATGGATCCTCGGTGAGTACCCATGGGGGGGGCCGGAATAGTTTTGGTAAATCAAGAAGGAGAGGAGGAAAGACTCCATTTTGCAGTTAGAATAGATTACCCCCTCTCTAACAATGAGGCCGAGTATGAAGCTCTCCTTATTGGTATGAGACTAGCAAGAGAAGGGGGAATGAAAAGAGTACTCCTTCATAGTGATTCCCAACTGATTGTTCAGCAAGTTAAGGGGTCATATGAGGCCAAAGAAGAAAGAATGCAAGAGTACCTCCGAGTTGTTCGCCAAAGGTCCGAATGGTTTGAAGAATACGACATAGTTCAAATTCCTCGAAAAGAAAATCAAGAGGCGGACGCTTTGTCCAAGATGGCTACACAAACAGCTGCAATACATACTCGGAAGATTACTCTACTGCATGTCAATGAATCTGAAAAGGGTGAAGGCCGAGAAGTGAACACAGTTTCAGATCCTTCATCTAGCTGGGTGACTCCTATCAAAGCCTATTTACAGAATCCCGAGGGATACTCCTCGGACAAGAATATTCAGCGAATGATGTTCATAAAAACCCTCCGATACTTCCTCAAAGACGGGATACTCTTCCGAAGGACATATTCATGTCCCCACGCTCGATGCCTTAATGAAGAAGAGGCCCAGCTAGCCTTAGCGGAAACTCACGAGGGGGTATGTGGGAGCCATACTAGTGGCGAAAGCATGGTGGGACGCTTGATCCGACAAGGCTACTATTGGCCCACGATGGCCAAAGATAGCAAAAGCCATGCCGAAAGGTGTAAACCATGCCAGGCTTACGCCCCTCGGACCCATCTACCCGCAGCCCCTTGGGAACCCTCTCTGAACCCCTGCCCATTCTCTAAGTGGGGTATTGACATACTTGGACCCCTCGTCCCTGATGCTGGCCAAAAGAAATTTCTGCTAGTAGCTGTTGATTACTTCACCAAATGGGTGGAAGCGGAACCCCTGGCTAGGGTAACCGCGGGGGCCGTCATCAATTTTCTCTGGAGGAATATTATTTGTCGCTTTGGTGTCCCTAGGAGCCTGGTAAGTGACAACGGTTTGCAGTTTACTGATCAAGGATTGCAAAAATGGTGTGATCATTGGGAGATAAAACATCGCTTTGCCTCCGTGGGATACCCTCAAGCAAATGGCCAAGTAGAAAGAACCAACAGAACCCTCTTGAAGAACATGAAGGCCCGGCTTGATTGGCATAAAGCTAAGTGGGTTGAGGAGATACCCGGGATATTATGGGCCTATCGGACCACGCAAAGTGTCACTACGGGCGAAACCCCTTTTAGTTTATCCTACGGGTGTGAAGCTGTTTTACCCTCGGAGGTCTCCATAGAAAGTTGGCGAGTCAAGGAATACGAAGAAGTGGCCAATGGCTCAAATTTAGCCCTCGCCCTTGACCTTCTCGAAGAAAAAAGAACCCGAGTAGCCCTCCGAATGGAAGAGTACAAGGCTCGGATGTCACGATATTATAATACCAAGGTAAGACTCCGAACCTTTCAAGTTGGAGATTTAGTGATGAAACGAGTAGGGGCCTCCAAGAATGTGGGTAAACTAGATCCACGATGGGAAGGACCCTACAAGATAGTGGAAATCGTGGGACCGGCGACTTATCGGCTTGCTAACTCCGATGAGGCAATACTTCGCAACACGTGGAACGCAAGTAACCTTAGAAAGTATTATGCTTAATGTAATAGTTATACATGAATAAGAAGAGCGTTCATATATGAGGGGGTACAGTACAAAAGAAACTAGAGTTGTCTGGCAAAATGATGGCTATACATATGAGACATCAAGACAACCCAATAACGTTAAATACCCTCTGTATTATGAACTAAGTTGTATACTATTTTTCAACAAGCTAAGACCCTCCCATAGGACGTTTCCCCTCTCGGATAAGTCTTCGGCGCTGCTCCTCGGAAAGAGAGATTGGATCATCCAAGAACACAGTTCCGACTGCAAAATCTCTAATAGGTGAAGGAGAAAGTTCCTCGGAGACTTGACGAATGTTGAGTTCAGGAAGGAGCAAGCCCGAGGGGAACTCTGGCAAAGCTTGTACGGTATCTTGGCACAATTTATAGCCTATATGCACTAAGTCACGCATCTCTCTCCGAAGAGATTCACGAAGACTGGATGGACCCAGCACCTCCAACACAGCTTGGACTCGGGCCATGATTACCTCTACCGCATGAGAGCGGGTTATTCCTAACAACTGATGACTCAAAGCATCTCTTTCCAGTATAGCCTGTGTTAGTTGCTCCTCCGAGGACCGCATTTGGCCACGTAACTCCTCCATTCTCCGCCCTAAGTTCAAGACACGTGCTTTTTCAAGCGATAATTGGCGTTCCAATTCCCACGCCTTATCCTTCTCGAATTGTAACGCCTGGATGTGAGTCTCCTATGCGGATTCATGAACCTCCTTCAAGTGAGCTACCTCCACTTGAGCTTCTAAGAGACCTCGCTCTAACTCATCCCGACGACGGTATACTAAACCCGGATCTGAGGAAGAACTCCCGTAAGACCCGAGGGCGTCCAACACCATATAAATCTGCTCAAAACACAAAGCGAATGGCATCAGACCAGAGGACAGGTTAGTATTAAACAAAATGAATAGATACCTCACACAGGTCTTTGCAGGCTAAATCTTGGAGAACGGGTACCGAAAGGGTTTTTATCAGTTCACAATCTGTTACGTTCAATAACCCACTAAGAAAGTTTCGGCAAAATCCCACTGCTGATCCGAGAGGAGAAACATCCTGATTACCCCCGGGGGGAAGAGTTCTCCCGAGGGAAGGGTGCTCCTCGGGCGGTGGTGCAGGAGTACGACCAGGGATATCTTGCCGGGGCTGCATATCCTCTGTACTAGAAGAGTGAAGATACTCCTCTAATACATTTACTACGGTAGAATTATGAGGAATGGGCTGTGATACTATGGGACTCATGTGATGATCCGTTTGGGAAAGAGTTGCTATCAGATCCGACGATCCAGAAGGAGTTATATAACTGACTGGGGGGGCTGCAACGGGTTCCTCCTCCTCCGAGGAAATTTCAACCATTGCCTCACTTACGAGGGGAGGAGAATCGCCAACCTTCGTCACCCCGAGAATACCATGCAATGCCCTCCCCAAGAAAACGTCATTAGAAGACCCGAGAGAAAAAGCTCCCATCTCCGCTCCTGCAAAAGATGTCAGTAGGAAAACGATCTGAGGACACCAATAAAGTTTATAAACTAGAGAATGATTAGTAGAACTTACGAAAATGAAAATTACTGTGAAGAGGACGAGAAGCAGGAGTGCATCCTTCCACCCCCTCTTGTAAACCTGCCAAAATCAGAGCCTCGGGGAAATCCAATAGCCCAGATATGTCATAAGAACCAGAGAAAAGTCCCGAGTGAAGCAGTATCTCCCTCACTTGTCCTCGTGTTTCGGTGTTGGGTGCGATATACCCCAGACCCCATCGGATGGGTACACCCCACGATCTGGCTGACTGGCCTCTCGGACGGACAAAGAAAAATCTCCGCCTCCAATCCCCTCTACTAGAGTGGGAACTGGATACACGAGTGAAGATATTTTCCTTGTCCCGATAGGTCAAGCTAAAAAAGGGAGTCCCCTCTGAGCAAGGTTGAAGGGTAAATATTGTCCCCACTCGATAAGGGGACATCGGAAGGTTTAAAAGCTCACTACGAAGGACGTATCCCACCAAATGACTATAGGAACTTGGTGTTAACTGACTCGGACACACCTGCCAATACCGAAAGAGTATTTGGAAAAAGGGATGGAAAAAGGTCCGTAAACCACAACGCATTTGTTCGGTATAAACGGTCATGTAACCTGAGGGGGGTGCGTAAGCCCTATGGCCCGAGGAAGGCACTAGTATGTCATAATCTTCGAAATCAAGGTTATAGCCGCTAAAAAGAGATCTTACCGAGTTCTCACATTCTGTACTCGTGGTAGATCCTACACGTCCTCTGCCTATTAATCGAGATGGATTAAGAGGAATCAAATCGAACTCCGAAGACTCATCCGCCAAAGGATATGGCTCCCTACTCATGAATATCTCCCTGATATGATTGATCCTCCGTGAATTTGTAGATGGAAGCCTACGAGCTACCCCGAGAGAGGAACTAGCACCAAGCGTCGCCTGATTTTCGGATAAATTGTCCCTCGGAGTAACTCTTGATGATCCAGAAGGACCCCGAGTGGTATCCCGAGAAGAACCGCAAGATGGATTCGAACCATTTCTTCTATAATAAGGAGGCATCATCTTATTTGGTAAGCACTATCCTCGTACTTGCAATTATGAATAAACTCGTAAGGAGTAGGAAATAAGTGCGGAATTGGTAAAGATCTTACGTGCATATATACTCTTTAAGTCAAGAGTTAAAATTAGAAGCTTAAGCTCTTATTAGGTTAACTAAGGGACACGTGTTGAAAAACTTTTTGATTAAGAATGACACGTACCCTATTTAACCATGCAAAGCAACACCTCCTACTTAGAAATTTTACTTAGTCAGCAACCTTATAAGAATTATCATTATCCATTTTAATTAAACAGTGGAGATAAAATATAGAATAGGAAGATTGCACAAAATATTTATTGATTTAAACCAAAGAGCCCTCGGAAGGGATAATAAGCACAAGGAATATTTATTTAAAAAAAACTAAAAGTAAAAAATTACAAAGAAGAAGACTAAGCCCCCGTGGAAGGAGGAAGGGAAGAAGTTGTCTCCTCGGCGGAAGTACCCAATGGAGCAAGACGAGAAATTGGAGAAAATACTCCCCCGGAACCGCTAGCCCTTGGACTCGGACTCGTGGCGGAGCGCATTGGAGATGGTGTCGGAGAATCCCAAGAGGATAGCAAACCCCCAAACCTCCCCACAAAATAATGGCAGTCGTCGGGAGTTGGCTTCTTTAACTTGCGAAGATCGAAAGACTTGGAGAAGTTAACATCCGATCTTATCAAAGATTTCGCCACCTTCGCACACTCCAAATAACCCCACAGAAGATGACCCATCAAGAGCTCGTGAGAAGGCGCCTCGGATGCTCCTGATTGCTGCCGTGAAATCTCTCGTTGGGCAAACTGAACAGCTGCATCCACCTTAGGCTGCACGTCCTCGGGAGAAAGAAAATTTGCTAACTTCCCCTCGGCTGACTCTGCCCTATCAGTAACTTGGCCCAGTGTCTCCTGGAGAACTCTCTCTCTCTCATTCCCGTCTGCCACCGCCTTCTCGAGAGCTGCAATACGAGTAGTAAAGACCCCCTCGGAGTCTTTCCTTTCCTTCTCCATCTTCTTATAAGCGGACTCGGCAGCACTTAAACTACCTTGCAAATCCGCCCTCGCCTTCTCTGATTCATTGAGAGCAAACTCGTAGTCGGAAATTTTTGTTTGAAGAAGGTCCTCCCTAGTTTGACTCTCTTTATCCCGGACTAAGAGAGGTGCCAATTGTGCTCGGAGGGCTATCACTTCCTCTACATCCTTCTGACCACGTTCCTCAACGGCAGTAACTTCCTCCCGAGTCTTTCCAATCTACAGAAAAGTCAACAATAAAAGATTCAACAGAGATGTATTGTGTAATTTCAGAAGACTAATGTAGAGAAGCTTACCATGAGCCCCAACCAGTTAAGACTGGTGTACAAAAATTGATACCCCTCGGCGGGTGCTGAACTGGAGGAGGCGAAAAATCGGAGGATATCTTGATAAGCCTCCCCCACTGAACGAGATGAAAATTCCCCCCCGGATCCGCTGGGAGGAATAGGCTCTTGGAATGTATGACCCCTCGGAGACAAAGTCACCGGGACATGTCCCCTCGGAGGAGTCGTATCCTTTACGGGAGTCGTCACTTCTGAATTTGTAAATATGGCCCGTGAACCACCTACTGTTGTGGAGGGGCTGGTCTTTCCCAAAAGTGATTGCAGAATCCCTTCTTTCAAATCTCGGTCCTCTGAAGAAGGATCAAACTCCCCTTGGGTATCTTCGGAGTCCCCTCGTAAACCTTCTTGCTCGGGAATGCTGAATTGGGCCAGAAAGTCCTCCTCTACAAAAGATACAAACTGACAGTAAGAGGAAGAATGAAACTAGAACAGATTATAGAAAGAAGGCAAATAATGGATACTCACCATATAATGAAGACTCTTCTACCATCAGAGCTTTCCCTTTATCCATAGCCACTACATCAAAAGAAAAGGTGTCAACACATCAACAAATATTGCAGATAAAGATATGAAAATCTCATTAAGAACTCGTGAAATTTACCCCGAGGAGCGGATTCAGGAACTGTCGGAAGCTTAGGAGAGTGATCCTCGGAAGACATGTCTATTACTTCAGTATCCTTCCGAGCAGATTCATCCTCCGCACCACTCGGAAAGATACCCTCCTCGGAACCTCTTGGAGAAATTCCTATATTAGATTCGGAAGCAGGTAAATTCTCTGACTCCGATTTGGAAACGGGCACTAAAGCCAAATCCCAAGAAACAAGAGCTACTTGGCGCAAGGGAACAGCGCTCCTGACGACCCCCATCGCATCCATGCATAGAAGAGAATGGTCCTCGTGGAATCCACCCTTCTCTGAATCCATATGCCTACTCTCGGGAGCATTAACCTCCTCCTCCTCGTGATCGCCCTCCTCTGGTATCTCCGAGACACCACTAGGAGTAGGCTCCCTCGGACTCGACTGCAGATAGTAGTTCGCCATGACATCCCCTGCATCATCCCATCAATAACGTGTATAAGCACAATTTACCACTATGCTCGGAAAGAGAATAAAAGGATAAAAGAGCGAATAAAGAGACTTACGAAAGAGACTCCTCGCAACGGGAGACAGTGACAAGGGCCTCTCCACGGCGTCATCAGTGAAAACTACGTGGTGAAGCCCAGAGGTCTCGTATAACATCGTGAAATCCTCCGACTCCATCAATTTATGCTGGGAAATTATCGGAGATAAAACTGCATCCTGGTCCAAGGCATGCACGGGGGTAGTGCCCTCTTGCCAATCAAAAGGCACATCCCATTTACCGTTGACAGGTCCCACGAAGAAGTATCTGTTCTTCCAGACACTATGTGAGGTAATAGCAGCCCCCAAGATCCTCTTCGTGGAATCTCCCGAGTTGTCCCGATGACGAACGTTATAGAAAGGATACCCCCCGGGTGATACCGCCACGTCAAAGATCGAAAGAAAGTGATCCACCGAACACTCTAGCCCATTCACGTGGCACCAAAATACATAAATACAGATAGCAGCAAATCCATTCGGTACCATCTGACTTGGGCTGATATTACAAGTTTTAAAGAGCTCACAGAAAAAAGGGGACATAAACGAGCGCCACCCATACCTCACCTGAGCAAAAAATACTGTCAACATACCCGGAGGAGGATAGCACGCCCTCTCATCCTTCGTCGGGATTCGGAAGACCATATTCTTCTGAAGGACTCCGGTTGAGGTAAACAGATCTGCTACCTGCTTACGAGTAGCAATATTCTTCGTCTTTTCCACCTTAGCGAAAGTTCGAAGAGGCGGTTCCTTTGATTTGGGAACCCTAGCTTTCTTCGAAGAAGTGGCACCGCCTTCAGCGGCCGCAGCAATTTCTCCCTTACGTTTGCGAGTAATAACTCCCACCGGAATACCCCTCGCACTCGTAGAAGAGTCAATCGGAGCAGTGACTGCAGAGGAGGTCGCGGCGGCGATGGGATCAGTGTTGGTGGAAGAAGCCATTGGTGTAATAATAAAGGGATGTTTCCGAAAAGGAGAAGAAGAGCGAGTAAATCTGCTGGGAATTTGAAGAACAAAAGACGAAGAGGAGAATTTTTTGCTCTGAGAGAAAGTTATTGCAAAGATGAATTGGAAGAATGAAGAAAAAAGGGTAACAGTGTCCCTATTTATAGCCGGAGACAACAAACGGTCAAAAAATCTTTAAGACGTGGAACTTGTTTAAGGCTCCACGTAACCGCCACCTGATCACGCCACACCATCACTATTCTGACCGTTACCAACGGTCAGATATTTCAATTTTCAAAGCTGGTCAAACACCACTCCGTCACCTGCGCCCCGAGATCTCCGCGTGCCTAATAACGATGCCCTAAGGGTATTCAGGTAAAATCCTTATAAATTCTGGATGTATATACATATTGAATAAATATCAAAAAAGGAAAAAATAAATATAGGGACACTAAGCAAAAAATAACCCCTCACCTCACTGAGGACGATGATTTAAAATTCCGCTTGTCTCTACGAGGGCAATCGAAATTTGGGGGGGCTAGTGTTAACCCTAAAAAATAAAATAAAGGAGATCACTCCTACTTGGAAAAAACAATATGTGGACAATACTATTGTCACGAGTACTTCCGATGAGATGTACATATAAAGAAAACCCCTCGGAGGACTGCCCTACCTCTCGGTCACTGACCCGAAAAGGTTTATAAGAGCACCCGAGGAGAAACATAAGCGTCCCTTGGAAAGTCAAACGGTGAATGAAAAACAGATATCAACACGGCATCGGAAAAAGAGCAAACCCCGATGGACCCGTATGACTCCGATATCCACCAAATGCGCCAAGAGGGACCAAGAGGGACCCCGAGTCCTATGAACTTACAAGAAAACTTCCTTGCTGAACGCTCCTCGGAAAAGGCAACACTCGGACCTATCCGAGAACCCAATTTCGGAAAAGGTCAATACAAGAACACCCAGTGAATACAGTCCGAGCACTCTGATGAAGAAATCTCACTTTCAGTAAGGCAAAAACAGCCCTCGGACACAAAATCACAGTCCTCGGAAGTCACACCAAGTCCTCGGAGATCACATTTCCACCCTCAGAGATCACTCCTGACTGTTGAAGAAAATACCCGAATCAAGAAGGAGAAACAAAAGCCCTCGGAAGAATAGCTCTATCAGAAACAGTCTACATCAGAAGCCCTCGGAGATATCAGAAGACACAAAAGCTAATCCAGTCAGCACTTAGTAGATAAACGATAAACATTATCCTAATTTTCACACCTGTATCAAGGTAACAACAACACCTGTCCTTATCAAAACACATGCACAATGACACCTGCCCCTACCAAAGTCTATATAAAGGGAGGTGATCAGTAGAAGAAAGACAAGCTGAAGGAGCTGAAGTAACTAAGCCTATTTACTACAATCTATCACTCAAATACGTAAGATAAAAAGAGGAGGAAATGTTCAGTGAATAAAGGAAGGGAATATTCTTGCAATTAATCTTATTATGTCCATCTCGCGTTGCCTCTGAATCACGGACAGGGCGTTTCGACCCAAATAAATATCTTCCGTTAAATAGGGAATAATTCCAAACCCGTTAACAACCCTGAATGGCAGAAAGCCATGCAAGCTGCAATTGATGCATTAGAAAAGACCAATACCTGGGTTATTACTGATCTGCCTGCTTGTCACAATTGTGTGGGCTGTAAATGGGTCTATAAAGTAAAACTTATGTCAGATGGTACTATAGAAAGGTATAAAGCAAGGCTAGTTGCTAAAGGTTATACCCAAGAAGAGGGTTTAGATTATTTTGACACTTTCTCTCCTCTGGCCAAACTTACCACTGTTAGGGTTATTTTAGCTCTTGCTGCATCACATAACTGGTATTTGCATCAATTAGATGTTAATAATGCATTCTTGCATGGGGATCTGGATGAAGAAATTTATATGACTCTTCCCCCATGTTTCTGCTCTAATATCAAAAATAAAGTTTGTTTACTTAAAAAGAGTCTTTATGGCCTCGAACAAGCCTCTGGACAGTGGTACTAGCATTTCTTTTTGTAGAGTCAAATAATGTGGACGATGAGTGTAGGATTCTTCAGGCGAGGCTAAAAGGCCTTGCCCACTATCTACCTTGTTTTATGCAACAAATGTAATAATTTGGTTTTTGTGTTTGTTGATGAAAATAAATCTAGTAATCCTATTAAAACCAATCGATTATTCAACTATTTGAATGAAAGAAGATTTAAAAATAATATGTCTTTTACTTTGCTTTGAAATTGAAAAATACTGCATGAAGGCGGGTGCAAATTAGGGTATAATTGATTGAAAATTATTTCTTAAAAACTAATTAAGTAATAAATTGTATTATTTTTTCAATTACTGGTTTGGGTAAAGTGGGAAGTAGACAATCTGGGAATAGGTTGTGCACTGAAACAGCTAATAAAAAAATAATATTAAAATAAGAGTCATAAAATTAAGTTATAAACTTATAATTAATTTAGTTTGGAAACTGCAAAAAGTACATACCAGTTTTATTGTTCAAATTTACATCCAAGAAAACTTGTTATGGACCAATCGCGAGTGTGGCCTATGGATGATTTACGCGTGTCTGTTTCTAAATTCGGGAGGAATATAAAACTAAAAAACGCTTTAGTAAGTAAACTTTTGCACGTCAGTATCGTTGCGGGTCTCCATGAGAGTTTTATCTGGCTTTGCACCGCTGAGACATAGTTCATCATTTTTTGGGTCTCAACGGGTATATTTACTCGAACCCTTCTCAGAAGATCAAGATCAATCGGTGTTGCACCACTCGAGGGGGATCGTGCCAGTTGACTCGCATACATGTCAGACTTCGTGCTCCGTGGTTGAATGGGGAGCCCACATACCAGCGTCCGCAGCATGCACGCAGTTGCCGAAATACGCCAGAAGTATTTCGCTCAAACATATGCTTTGATATTTACTATCGTACTTTACCAGGTAGCAAGTCATAGATACAAAATGAATTAGCATTAAACTACACTACAACTTCTAATATTTGACACCTCCAACGCATGTTGAAACCTTGAAAGTAAATTTAATAATCTTAAATCTTAACATATTGATTTGCAAAAGAAATAGTTAAACTGTGTTAGCATTATTAAACAAGTCGGAACTCGGCCCTCAGACATCATGTATTAATTTCTTCGAAAAATAGGACAAGCCGGTGACATGGTTTTCTAATTTAAGTGCCAAACCGTTATTCAATCAATCATACACTGGTTGTTTTTATAAAGTTAGATTTAAATCAATAAGTTATGATAGATATAATTAATCTATGATATTCTCCCGACGAGATGGAAGTTGTCGCGGGAGGGGTGTGTATTGAGACGCCTTGTGTGATTTGTCGCGGGGATGTGGAGACTCTTCGTCACTCGCTTTTTGATTGTCCTCTTGCGCGACAGGTATGGGCTCTTTCTAATGTTCCGGTGCTGCATTGGATCAGAGGGTGGGAGTCCATGTGTGACTGGGTGAAGAGAATCATGTCCTCCACCACACCGCAATTGTGTGGTCTGATTGTTACTATATGCTGGACTATTTGGGGTAATCGGAATAGCGTGCTAACGGGCGAGAAAGAAAGGAAGTCAGATGAAATGGCATTATTTGCACGGGTGTATGCGGAGACTTGGTCGACTTTTAATGGGACAGGGGCGCGCGCGGTGAAAGGGAACGATGATGACGGATGGCAAAAACCAAAGGGAGATGTCATTAAAGTTAATTTTGATGGAGCTCAATTCATTGAGGAGGGGGCCGCGGGATTTGGACTGGTCGCGCACGATCAATACGGGGAGTTGATTGCTTGGCGCCAACGACTGGTCTTGTCGTTGATGGATGCTACGGGTTTTGAAGCTCTGGCGGCGTCGGGTGCGATTCGTTGGGCAATAGAGAAAGGATGGCAATATGTCTTATTTGAGGGAGATTGCTTGAATATTATTCACGACATTATCAATGGTACCACGGAAGATGTTAGGATCGTGAATATTTTAGAAGATATATGGAGCATGCTCCGGGCTCATAAGGGATTTTATTTTAGATGGGTTCGACGGGATTCCAATCCGGTCGCACACGGATTTGCTAGGAATGTCATGGAGGATGCGGATGGCTTTGACGTAGCATAGATTTTCTTTTGAATTTCGGGTAGTTCGTAGTAGCGCTCTTTGGATATTTTATGTAACGTTTCTTTGTCCCCTGGGACGTTTTTTGGTTATAATACAAGTTTGAAAGTTTAAAAAAAAAAAAAGGTCCAATCTACAAAAAAAAAAAACTTGAGTTTATTTAAGCAATGTCTCGGATTCGAGTCTTGTAAATATAAAAAACACCGTTGGAGAGCTGCCCCTCAAAAAGGGCCCGACAAATTTATGTTCGCATGATTTAAAATAACTCAAGCCCACTACTCGCGTTATTGCTTTAAATACATATAAATTCAAAAGTATTATAAAAATTTAACGGATTAGTCTCAGTGCTCTGTTTGATTCAGATTAAAACATGATTCTGCATGCATAACTTTTATTACAAAAACAGAGGAGAATCTTCCAAAAACTCCCGACAAAAAACAAAAAACCTCGAATACATGCAGCAGCTCTCATATTGCTTTCTCGTGTCAAACCAAAAAGGCTCCAATCACTGCGCTGGTTTACTTTTCTGTTTTACTGATACTAAATTACTAAGTTCCGCTACCGTGCTGCCACATATCAAGTGAGGACACATAAATCATGTGATTTTCTGACACGGCCTTTTCTATAACTTATCAGTTATCACCATTATTTGAAAGCCTATTACTTCTGCACTTTCTTAACCCAGACTGCTCTAATTGGACATTTTAATATCGTATAATATCTTGTTCTTAACCCATACGTCTTAATCTTGTAGTATACATTATGATCGGTTTTTGTTGTTATTTTTTCTCATTTATTATTTAATATTTCAATTTTTTTTTAAATCAATGGAATAAAATCTGGAATATGCTGAATCTATGGAAATATTTTGCAACAACTATAATATATATATATAAAGTAGATCAATGTTTATTAACTTCACAAAGGCGCGAATATCTATTTCTAATTTATTCCTTAACTTATATCTCTTTTTTTTGTCTACTGATATATAAAAATTGAATATCAAACATCAAACGCCTGATCAGGTTTCAGGGTTTACGAAACTCTCCATCGTATGTCCAACGTGTTCTTGAAAATATTGGTTGGAACTACCATATTGGTTGCTAAGTTTTCTAGCGCTACTTCTTTCTCTTTTTTTTTTTTTAAATCGCCAAATTATTAGTCAGCATACTAATAACTTTTTAGTAAAACTCATTCCTTTTCTAGATCTCTTTTCGTATTGGTGTCGAATGTGGACTCAGACCAATATTTACTTCCACAATTATGTGTACCAAACTTTTCTTGATGAAAGTACTTGTATATGTTCCTTAAATAAAAATAGTTCATCTTCCTCTTCCTTTTAATAATTTCCTCGTCACTGAACCAAACGTAGCTAGCGCAAATATTTTAATATGACTACTTTTATATAGTTTGGCTGCCAAAGTCTAAGGAAAGTAATCTTATGGTAAAAGAAAGTGCAACGAATATATTGCGGAAATGATTGATATAAGCTTCATTTATCTAGACTATGTCATCAATCCATCTACAAATTGATTTTTCATTTCCTTTGAAAAAACTAACTCCCCCACAAATTTTAAACTCTGGTTATGCTGTTAACATTTCCCTAACAGAGAGGAGAGAAATGGTCTTTCTTCTTATATGCTTCTGATCACTTTCTTTTTCGTTTTAACTTTCCTGACTTACCAATTTCATGAGTTGTAGTTACGTACAACAAATTCGACATGCTATTTGATAACAGATTACGGCATAGGGGTATAATAGTTATATCAACAAAATAATTTCGGAAAGCTCATTTATTGATATCGAGTGATGTTAACAAAGGTGGCTTTGATAACACCCCAAAACTTATAAGAACACGAATAAAGACTAACATGTTGATCGTAACGAGTGTAATTCAGAAAAGAAATAAAAAAATTTAAGTCGATGCACGAGTACCACTACAACAAAATTGACATTTAATGGCATTGAAAAATTTAGTAAAAGCTTAGGACAATGGCATTTTCCCATTTAATGACGTTTTTTTTTAGTAATGCCACTTGTAGCGATGGAGATAAAAGTAGTAATGCCACTCTATATTAATTAATGGCACAAAATTAAGTGTGAGTGTTATTACATATCATGATATTATAAAATGCCACAGAAAATACAATTTAACTATGTGTTAAAATGTCAGTTAATCTAATTGTGTTGATGCTTTAGGATGACACTATAATTAAGTAGACTTACATCAATAAATGTCAATATAGCTGGATTAGATGACTTGACAAAGCGCCATGAAGAGCTAATTAAATGATGCAATATACTGACATAATATGAATCAATACTCAATAGTATCACATAAAAATGTCACTAGCTATCAAATAATGGCACTCTCAAGAAGACATGCCTATTATCAGTCGTGACATTTTCTAATGCCACTGAACGCAAACAAAAAAATAATTAAAAAAGGGCAACCAAAACCATTGGTTGCCCAAAAATTGTTATATTGTGTATTGCCATAATAAATATTTTAAAATTAGAATATACACCATACTGCAATTCCAAATCTGATGCAAGAATAAAAAGAAGTAGAATCGTGTTACATATTAAATTCAATTATTCAAACACTTGAGTACTTTATTGAAATAAAACTACAAAACAATAACTTACTACATTGCTAACATCATCTAGTACATTCTTCAGGTTCAAACAATCTTCATGCACCAGTTTATGTAGAACCTTGGAATACATCAGACCAGATGACAATCAAACGTCAAGAGTTACATCATATACGTCTATGAACCTGATGACTCATATGCGTCTATGAACCTGATGACTTCTGATAAAACTTGTTATATCACCAAGTGCATGCACATTTGTGAGTGTTCTGGTGAGCTTGCCTTCTGGTTTGCCATTTGAGAGTAGTTGCAGACAAAAGTGAGTTTCGTTGAATGCTGCATCTAATATCAGACCATGAGATCACTGAAAACTCCAAGCTCGAGTTGAAATCAGTATTAAATTCTAGGAGAAGATTCCCAATCTGACATATATATCGAAAAAAAATATATTGTTTTTGGAACGCACATTGCTACAGTATTTGTACTTCAATGTGTTGAATCGTATTATTTAACTCACAGCAAAAAGAATCACTACCCCCACTTCCTTTGAGATAGATGCTTTGGGTTGTAAAATGAAATTGGCTAGTTGTGGAACACATTGACGTGTCAATAAACAAGAACTAAAATTTATAATAAACTTAAAAATAATCTATGTGATTGACGACGAAAAAGTACTACCTAATTTAGTACAAGCATACCACCACAATATTCTCCTACAATGAACTCTTGTAATTTGGTACCCCATGTCCAAACCCTTATGGAAGAAAAAGCAACAAGTAAGGTGTACAATTTGGCTCCAATTTTTCATGAAGAAGTGACTTTTCACCATCCTACCCATTTCCTTTAATTTATTTAAAGTAACAACAATTAACTTGTCATTCATCCCCAAATGGTTTTGAATAATTAAATATACTAGTTTTCTGACGTCCGCGCTCCACGAGCCATGCTCCGATCCGAGTTGGTTCGATGGTGATCAGTCACCTTACCCAACTTAGACTAAAATGTAACTCATATGAATGAGTCTCACTTGTTCAGGATCAAAACCATACACGCTTTCTAAATTATAGTTTGATTTATACAGCGAAAGTCTTGTAAACAATGTGACTTTTTAATGGTTATGCACTAGTGACAAAACACGAATATTTCAAAATGCACGCTTGAACAATTATTCACTTGATCCATGCTGCCATGTTGATTTTTATCCTTAGGAATAGACAGAAGAAACGAGGAATAAGTCTTTAATGACTTAGTGAGATTCATATAAAAGAATTGATAATGCAAGAATTAATTGTGATTTAATGGATACACTTCGAGGAGTGATCTTACCGGTAAAAACAGTTCAACTAGATAATTTGATGCGTACTGGAATTTTCATAGAATAATTAATGAACTTGTGCTTAACAATAAACGAATCCAACTTTATGAATTCTAATATCTACCTTATACCTCCCGACGAGGAGCGACCTCACAATCAATCAAGAGACATGCTCGAGTACATATCGATCCAGCACGCGGGTTACAACGAACTTCTGACTGCAAGTGGCGCCTAGATAGATGGGTATCAAGCGAAATTTCTTAAATCGACAGTCCTTACTGCCCAGCAGTAATTTGACTCAATCCATGGGCCCAACTTCCTAAACACGTCCCAATGGGTATAACAGATAAACAAATAAGCTAGTAAACCGGATAATATTCGTTGCTCTTTGAGCTATATGTCACGAACACAGTCCGTTGCTCTTTGCACAGTTCAAGAACCAACATATGAGATTATGAATCAATATGATTAATAAATGATTGGATATGATTTAAGTACGAGTAAGAAAAATAATTTTATGGAATGAGATGCAAAAACATAAATATGATGAAATATAGATTGTTCGAGATTTGGTAATGGAGTAGTGGCTTTTCTATCCAAGTTCCTCAGGGTCGGATGCCAAGCAGGGCTAGAACAAATCAAAAATGGAACCTCACTTTAACTCATATGGGGAACCTTGATGGCGTTGATTAGTTCGTCAAACCTTTAACAAATTTGAATAATATTAATCAACTGAATTTATAATTCACCACAACAAATATTAGTACGTTTTCTTCAATTCTCATGTTGGTGAAATTGAGAGCGTTCTTGTTATGAATGCTAGTTACAATGTAAATCTTAGTAAATAACACATAAGCTTAATTTATGTTATTACACAAAACATGAAAATCGTAGATGGTGAATTAAAGAAAAGCATATGCTTCAATTGAATATTGAATATCTATTGCTTTAACCACATTATTTATAACTCAAAATTATATTAAACAATCATACGTTCAAACTTATGACTAAGAGTATTTGTGGTATAGTCATTCTGACAACAAGTCACGGTAACAAGTAAAAGTTGATTAACTAAAAAGGTCTAACTTAGTCAATTATTATTTTATTTTACATAGTTAGTTTAAAATGCACATAATTATGTAATAACTTAAATATAAAGATATAACATGGGAAATTTATCAAAACATGTGATAAAGAATGTTTATTATGATAAATAATCTTACTTGATGTTTAAGTCATGAAGTGGCAAAAATAATCTTATACGACTTATGAAAGTAGTATGTTAAACATGATAAATCTACAATTTAAATGCTATAAATAAAATCACAAAAATGTCAATTCATGATTATAAATTATAATAATTTAATTATAACTAATACTATATCATGTCAAATTTATGTGTGTGATAAATACTTGAATTATGATGGTGATTAAACTTATAATTAAGAAAACAAAGGTTGTGCCAAATAAACTGAAAAATCACAGCAGTTTTGGGTTTACCTTTGATCGGACATCCAAATGAACTTGGATTTCAAATATTTTTATGGTTTATCGTTTCTAGCATCATGAGAGATGTGAAAATCCAAGATTTTGTGAAAACACAAATATTTGCTATGCTAAATAATTCTTGCAACATAAGAGTTGCTATCGAATTTCTTGGCAGCAGTTTACGTTTTATGGATTATAGCCTCTTAGATCATATTATTTGAGAAAGATGTCTTCATATAAAAGATAGAAGACACCAAGAAGAGTATGCAGCCAGAAATTGGTAGTAAAACAATTCTTCTACTATTTGATATGATTTTTCTAAGGTGCAGGGCAGAATCGGCATTTCCTGCGCAGTAACAGTTTTGCCGTCTTTTGGGTAGAGAATAACAAGATAAAAATTTGGAAAATTTATTTTCCAAACGAAAACACAAAAATGAACAACTTTTATTTCTAGTTACTTTTGCAGAATCAGATTATTTTAGGTTGTATAAAATGTTGAACAATGGTGAGTATTTATAGGCAAAAATAGTAATTTAATCATAATTATTTATGTCCACCTTGATTATATCTATGAATATTAGTAGGGACCTAATCGCGGTCCCTAATAATAGTAATAGGGATCGCAATTAGGTCCCTACTAATATTCATAGAGTAGGATGGCATGGCTTACTTCATCAATTGGTTAATTGCATATTAAGTCCCTCAATTATTTATAATTAAAATTCAAATAGGTATAATTAGATTTCTTTGTTATATACATATTTACTTATGTAATTTTTCTAGGTAATTCAATCAACTTGGTTAATATTTGAAATTGAAATATATGTTTTAGGATCGGAGACCTGTAAATATAATTAAAGACTAACTTTTAAGTTCAGGGGCTCAAATGCAAATTTTTTTAAACATTTATAGTCAAAAATAGAAATTTTCAAAAGTTCAAGGACTAAGTATAAATTTATATTCGTCCTAGATTTTGGGGCGTTACAAGATTCATCTACGCGAAACGCTGATTTCACTAAGCTAAAGAAATTATAATTCACAAAATAGAAACTATTAAAATAAATTATCACACATTGGCTTAAAACCAATATTTTTCCAACATAATCTTGTTGTATTATTTTCTAGTTTGAGTTACTTGTCTGCAACAATCCATCATTAGGGTCTTTATAGTAAAAAGTGACATTATTATAGTCCCCTCACTACTCTTCGCATGTCTGGTGTTTTAGATTCTTAACATGTATCAATATTAAGGGGACATGAGTGCCAGTCGACCGGCCCCTCTTGTTCTTAAAAGTGGTTTGAAGTTGCATGCCAGTTCGTAAATATGGCATGGCATTGTTATTATGGAGAGCAATGTATTCACGTGTTCTTTATGATTAAGCTTCCTAGGGTTTGTCATATTTCAATATTTCTAGGATCTGACAGTTATTAGTGGCTCTAGCAATATCTAATGCATATACCTGTCATGATCCTGAAGGGGTGAAGTACAAGGTATAACCATTTGGGTATCTATAGCTCCTCAACATTCATGTCCATATTTTTTCTGCCCCTATCGTACACATGTGGTCGTGGTTTAGTGGGATTGCCTACGAATACATATTATTGTTGATCGTAAAGAGGTATAGTTAAAAAAACTAAAATAAAGTAGAGGCAATAGTTTAAACCTTTTTTCTTTAAAACAATATTGTCTTGCTCGATGCTAAAGGTTTTTCGATAATCATTCTCGAAAATTCAACAACAATCTTAATATAGCACCTGGCAAATACTAAAAAAGGTGAATCAGAAGAATGTTTCGAACTCTCGAAAGGAAATAGAAAGATAAGAAGAGATGTTCTGAATGAACGAGTTTTGAAGGAAGTATGGGGTTCTATTTATCAATTTCGGGTCAACTAGACAAACAAGCATGACCTGCATTGCAACATTTTGGTGCTGACTGAACCACTCGTGTGCAAGGTGATTGTTGGCTACTAATTAGGTGCGTAGGTGAATGTTTGCTAACTCGACAACTTTTCGCATACCAGAGACAATGATTCGGCTATAATTTCTCCACTAGTAGCACATTGATGTCACGTTTAAATAATTTAGTTGTTATAATGTAGTTTTGAATAATTAATAATTACTTAAATAGATTTTTCAAAAGGAATAGTCTTTTGGGGAAAGTCAAAGTTCTAGCTCAAGTCTATGCCCCCACCCCAACCCAGACACAGACTCGGACTCAGACAAGCGGCGTCAATGTGCACGCGTGGGCTATGAACCATGACTCATAGCATGTTGTCTTCCTATTGAAGACATTTGGTACTCCAAGAGGCACATACCCTTATCCAAAACAAATAACAAATAAGCTCTACTTTCCACATGGGATGGGTACCTTTCACATTCTGACTCTTTTTTTTTTTCACGACAACTTATTAACCAGCTAACTTTAGCATTTAGTTTTTCATTCATTCCAAGTTGATTTTGAGTAAATAAATATACTAGATTCTTCTAGACAAAATGAAGATTATATTAAGCTAAAAAAATCCTAACTTCGTTAAATGACACTTGTTTAAATAATTTTCCAAACATTTGTGGAAATCAATATTTTCCAACAATCGCCCACTTAAATAAAAATGCAATGCATACGCTTAAGAGAGTTTAGGCGGAAAGCCTACTGCAATAGGAAAGGTACCTTTTTAACCTTAAACTTTCCTTAGTACAATACATTTGATGTATTTAGCTTATTACTAAACATGATGGTTTGAATCGTTCAACTCCTGGTGTAAACCAAAACAACTACATCCACAAAGTAACTCCCATAACAACTTTTTATTCCCATGGTTGTGTCTATTTTGGCCTTGGATGACTCTTGGGTTCATAAGTGTTTTTTATGAAGCGACCAAACTTCACACGTACATAGATGATCTCTTGTAAAGAGTATAATATCATGCTTTGATTAATTTAGCTTAGAATTTATCAAAATTAAATCTAACCTTACTCATTCTACAAGTAGCACATTATTTATATGATCTTTTGAATCCTTGCGACTTTGTTGTCTCATTGACCAAGATCTTGGAAACTTCAGTCAACATATTTGGGTTCCATTATAAAGATTCTTAGTGTTGAATTTTAAACTCGTTCCCCTTGGTAAAAGGAAGTTTGATCTCTAGGTAGACCTTTCGTCACGAAATCCAATAAATTTTCCATTAACTTGACATAATCGATAGAAATGACACCATTAGACATCAACTGTCTTATGGTATTATGTCTATGACACATATGTTTAGACTTACCATTATACATGCTACTTTATGCCCCTTTCAAAATATGTATGGATATCACAATGTATAATAGTCCCACGCATTGGCTTGTTCTAACGACGGATGTCCTCTAGAAAGTGACGAGGTCATTATACTTCTTCACCATCTTTGTCTAAATCAATAAACTCTGATTTCATCATGGAACGAGCTAAACATTCTTGTTTGGAGGACTTCCATGACACAACTCCAACTCCAATGTTGAAGGCATAAGCGCTAATGGATTTAGTGCCCTAAATAGATGATATCTAGTCAGCATCATTATATCATTTTAATACAATCGTATATCTACTGTGGTATAATTAATAATCTAAGGTGTGCATTAGATATATGAGTATTCTAATCAACACTTTCCAATGATATTTTTTTTTGGTAAAGGAAGATGTTAAAAATTAAACACTGTCAAAGTCTAACAGTTTACAGTCAGAGGGGTATCCAAAAATACCTCCCGATCATTCTCACTCAAATCTAATTTAGCAATACCATCGGCTACTCTATTAGCTTTCCTCGGGATCCATCTAAACTCCAAGGAAGTCGCATGAGTTCTTTGCATCTCTTCTTTACAAGTCCATCTACATGTGTGTTAGGACTGTCCGGACTTGTCACCATCTTATAGCACACTGCTGAATCTGTTTCAACCTCCATCCTTGAGATTTTTCATTCCAATGCATACTCCAATCCCGTTTCAGCGCCTCAAGTTTCGCTTCCTCAACTGTTGGCGAGACAAGTTACGCCTTAAATCCCCACATACAGTCTCCTAATTATGATCGCATGACTCCCCCAGAAGATCCTTTATTAGATGTTGAAATACTACTTCCATCGATGTTAAGTTTTACCCAACCGAACTTCGACTTTTCCCACTTTGCACATTCACTTCTCGCCACGCGCTTCTTCCTTGTCGTTTGAAGTTCTGCACTTAGAATCTCAATTTGCTAATTTTTTTTGAATAAGGAATCATCTATTCCTTTGACCACCAACTTGTTTCTAGACTTCCAAATTATCCACAAGGTCGACGAAAACGTAATCACATGCCACATATGAAATTAAACCTCATATGCAGATTTTTACCGTCAGTTTTTTTCTCATCCACTCGTCGTCGGATATTGCTGTGAACTTGTGGAATTCAGTTCCCGTCAGAATCTTCCTCCGAATCACTTTCGCCGCTGGACAGTGCCTTAGAATGTGAAATTGCAATTTCGTCAAAGTAATGACATCTCTCGCATTCAGCCGTATTACTGATCTTTCGGACTTTGAGAAGGTGTTTCGACGCCAATCTATTTTGTGCCGTTAACCATAGGAAGTGTTGAAGCTTGTAGCTAAATCTATTGCGCCAAATCCAATTGCAGTTAACTCTTCTTCGCGAATTCTCTCCGTAGTGTTTCTAATGTGCTTTATATGCCAATTGGCACGTAAACATACCACTTCCCGTATCGCTCCAAATTGGCTCATCCCATTGCGCCTTAATTCAATCGCCTTAGCACGAATTTTCTCTTCAATATGTTGCTCCAGATTAGTATGTAGCCTCGTTAACTCCCAGCTGCCATTTACACTCAACACGCCGCTGAGTTTTACGTGGATATCAACATGGTGAATGTTTCTCACAAAGTCGCAAAGCCGACCCTCTCTCGTCCACTTATCGTGCCAAAAGGATATGGTCGTGCCATCCCCAATCTTCCACCTAAAGGGCTCATTAGACTCACACACTTAATGATACCTTTCCATGTACATCTATCTGTTGGTTTCACCGCGAGGTCGAGTAATGATCGGTTCTTAAGGTATTTTGCTTGAATATAATCACCCCATACCAATTCTTCTCCCTTAATAATCTTCCATACGAGCTTTGGCAACAGATACTCGCTACTTCTTCTACTCATGCCAATTTCGAGCCCACTTCCACGTTAAGTTTTGTTACTTAGTCCCAATCTACTACTAAGTGAATTTTAACTTTCTCCAAGTTAGGTGATCAAATAAAATCTATATTCCACTTATCCAGTTAATCACAAACCATCTCGGGTAACCGCGTTTCTTGCATATTATATATAGATTGTACAAGAGTCGCAGGTCTCGCCAAAGAAAAAGATTTCTCTTTCAGCTATTCACTCTTTTCATAATTTTATCCAGAATGTCGGTGAACGTATCCCTCGTGATGCGCCCATGTACCATTTTCACCCCAATATATTTCCCCAGATTCAGAGTTTGTTCAGAACCCAGAATGCCACAAATAGTTTGCTTCAAGCTAGCACCGCCTTGATTGGGAAAAAAAATCGTAGACTTTTGAAGACTAACCTTCAAACCTGAGGCTCCAAAAAAAACTCTCCAGTACCTTATTAATAACTCGCGCATTTGCCTTGGTTTCCTTTCCGTTAAAATCAAATCATCTGTAAAGAAAAGGTGAAGATACACGTAATTATCGGCTTCAACTTTCTTTTTCTCAACCTTTTCATATATCAAATAGGATAACCTCTCAACGCAGAGAACAAATAAATAAGGCGATAAAGGCCCTGGCGCAGCCCATATGAGCGTTTAAATGCATCAAGAGGTGAATCATTCCAAAGAATACTAGTTGTCGCGTTTCGCACGCAAAACATAATTAATTCTATCATCCCAGTCCGGAAACCAAAAGCATTCAGAGTATCTTCAAAAATAATACAATTGACCTTATCATATGCTTTTTGAGATCCAACTTTATAATCATCTCTTCGATTTTGTTCTTTTTTTGGCACGCATCGAGTGAAGAAGTTTATGGAGCACAAAAATATTATCTTGCGGGCTTTTTCCCTGTATGAAACTTGATTGCATCGGGGCAATCAAATCTAGCATAATATCTCGTAATCTCATTTTAATACACTTGGTAATAAACTTATACAATACATTACAAAGAGATATTGGACGGTATTGAGAAATCATTATCGGGTTTGGTACCTTTAGAATTAAGTTTAAGTGCGCCATACATAGACGTGGATCGAACTTTCCGTCTCTAAAGACCTCCGTTGCAAATTCAAAAAGTAAGTGCCGAATCCAATCCCAACCTTTCTAACAGAATATGGCTTGCAAACTGTCCGGCCCCAGTGCCTTAAGTGGATGTGTAGCCCAAACAACATATTTAAGCTCGGCCAAATCAATCGGCCTTCCCAAAGTCACTGCCTCATCTCTCGCCAACCTCACTTGAAAATCCAAAATTGGTAATACATGAGGATGACCGCTTCTGCACCTACCATGCAATCCCACTGAAAATAACGTCGCAGAAAATTCTCGCGCATGTCTTTGGAGTAGCTTAGTGTTTGTTACCGAGTCATCTTGTACCTTAAGCGTAAGAATGAGGTTTCGTCGTCTTCTACTCAAAGTCGACTTGTGGAAAAACTTGGTGTTGCGTTCCCCCTCTCGAATCCACGATATCCTTGACTTTTGAAGCCAAAATAGCTTCTCTTGTTTAAGGACTTCGTTATATTCGTGTATAAGTTCTGAATCCATATTGGTAAGAAACTTACTTGTTCTTCGACATGTGGCTCGTTGGATTCCTTCTAACCGAACAAGAAGCTTACCCTTTATATGAAATATATTTCCAAAATGAGTCTTATTCCATGGAATGAGTACCTTAAGAACTTCGGGGATTGCTTCAAGTATGTTCGGCTTGTCTTTCCGCAATTTCCTTAAAATAATGTCGCATTCCGGGTTTCGCGTCCATGCAACCTCAAAGCAAAAGGGTCTCACACCCTTATTCCTATTAATACTCGTGACAATGTGTTATGATTGGGTGGTGGTCCGAATGCGTGCATGGAAGATGAGTCACGACATTCTCTAGAAACATGTCTAGCCATTTTTGATTTGCCATCGTCCTATCGATTCTCTCTTTGATGATCGCCCCATCCTCTCTTTTGTTGGTTCATGTGAAAGACGGACCATGAAACCCGGGATCGGTGGATCCACATCGCCGTATAAAAAACACAACCTACTCAAACTCATCGTCCTTCCCCTATTTTTTTCGTGATTGAAAGAGATTTCGTTGAAATCACCCATCACGAGCCACGGTCAATCTGCCTAGTCCGCCGTTTGCACCAGATTGTCGAAGGCCCTCACTTTGTCCACCTTTCGAGGTTGAGCATATATTCCAGATAATCTCCATCTCTCTGATTGGCTCTTACAGATTATAGCATGAATAGCCTGATTCGTGACTTCTTTAATTTCCACCTCTGTGTCTCTTCCTTGTTCCAGAGCATACATATTCCGCCTTCCATACCCATTGTCGGGTCCATGATATAGTTAGTGTAACCCCAAGGTTGGCGCAATACGTCTAGCATGAACCTCGCTCACTCGAGTCACCAAAATAAAAATCACTGACGGTTCGTGAATGCGAACTAATTCTCCAAAATTTCTTCTAAACTCTTCATGTGCTGCCCCCCGGATAGTTCCACGAGATGGATTCATCGTAACATTATATGCATGGACGGGAATGATCGGGTATTTATTGTCCCGACCCATCCATATTGACATCAACTTTCGTAGAGCCTCTATCATGGACTTCATCTGACGTCGTAATTCCCATATGGTTAGAGTTGTTCTATGCCACCATACTCTCGGTGCATTCGATCTCCCGGATAGGTGAACTTTGGTCGAGACTTCCCAAACTAGCGCCTGTATTTTTGTGACATGCACCAGACGGTCCTCTTGTCGTATTCGTAACATCTTTGAGAGGCAATGTAATAGATGAGTACGTGTTTCAAACCCGGTTCCACTATCCACGCCGCAATGAGACATACATGTTGAAAGGTTATTCGCACGTCGTTTCCCTGTTGCACCATTATTCTCGAACTTCTCGGCTTCACTATTCTCCTTGTTTGTTGAGAAAAACAAATTGTCCTCACCCTCTACCAATATAGAAAACGGGTTCGAATTATGGCTTAAGGTTTCTTTATTTATATACTTGTTTCCTTTCTTCAGAATCTTTGTTGGAGCAAACAGATTATTTGTCTTGCAACTTTT
This sequence comes from Linaria vulgaris, assembly GCA_948329865.1. Classification (NCBI taxonomy): domain Eukaryota; kingdom Viridiplantae; phylum Streptophyta; class Magnoliopsida; order Lamiales; family Plantaginaceae; genus Linaria; species Linaria vulgaris. The sequence continues at coordinate 86,824,440 of OX415253.1, forward strand.
ATTCACCTCATTTGAAACAACATTTTTCTTACCTTTGTTGACAGACTTATAAGGTAGTTTCCCAATAGTGTTAGAATATTGTTCCAAATCAGATTCCTTCCTCAAACTAAATTGTTTTCCATTTATGAAATTGTAACTTGGCTAGGGTTTCCACTTACTTTGGTACTCTATTGGGAATAACTTTGTTAATTCCTTCCTTTTTCACATTGCTCGTCTCCACTATCGAACTATTGTTTTCCCTATTGTTTTTTTGTCTCGCTACCTGCATCCAGTTCCCAAATTCATTTGTTTTCTCCTTCGGAATAAGCCATGAACTAGGGGCCTCGGTAGCGGAGCGAACCATCTTAGTCATTTCCTTTGGGATCAAATTTACTTTTTCCATTGCCTTCGATTTTTTCTCCTTACACATATTCACCAAGTGGCTGACTCGTCCACACGAATAGAATAATGACTCGATATTCTCGTACTGAAATTAGTAAAATTTATTTCCAATATACATTTCTATGTTGAGTGGTTGATCGGCCGCTATTTGGACGCAAAACCTCGTGTATTTGCCTCTTGACGCAGTGTATGTGTTTTCGACGATTTTAATGAGTTCGCTCATACTTTGTGCTAATGGGAGGATAACTGCTTCATGCATCATCTCAATTGGAATGTTAAGAACAGGAACCCATGTAATTACATGTTCGATTTTGTCTTTGCTTGATATGATTTCGAGCATCCATTTTCAGATAGGGAGAAAGCTCTCGGCAATCTGCCACGGGCCTTGTGTGAGAATTCTTTCTTGTTGTGCTTGCGGAACGCCTTTAAGGCAGTAGCTACCCGCTCTGAGGTCGACCAATTTGCATTCTCCGGTAAGATTCCACATCATGCTAAACTTGTTTACCATAATTGGGTAGTGCCAAGTTCGTCCCATCAGTTTGATATAGATCGAATCCTTCCATATATCAGTCAGCAATTCTTTCAGTTTGTTGGATAGCTCGAGTGTTTTGTATGGGGAGAGGGGTAGAACCCTAGCATGTCCTTGAACTTCGACAATTTTCTTGTTGTCAATCTTGACGTCCTGATGTTTAACCTTATTATCATATGACATTCTGGGAATGTCCGCTTCGACAGTGGGTGATTACATGCGTTAATTATTCATGCGCATTGCTCGAAATTCGTACGTCTTCCGTGAGCGTTTGAGTTACTCTATTTCTTCATACTCGTTGTTTGCATTAGTTATCATTGGATCCACAATGAGATTTGGAGGAGGTATCGTAGACAATGTCTCCGATTCCATTTCTGTTTTTCGGTGGAAATTCCGTCGATGCAATTTATTAACTGAGTAAGCAATATTTGAACAAGTGCAGTTCATGATATAGAACATGCACTCTAGTTATCCTGGCATATTCTAACTGAGAGAAAGTTTCGCCATGATTTTTTCTTTAGTATAAACTCCAATCTATCGACGTCTTAGCTGGAGGGTTGTCATATGCATTATACTACTACTGTCTCCTTATAATGAGACTACAACAACACAATCGTTGTAATTTTAATCCCTAATATGGCATCGGCAACCCCTAAGTCTTTTATGATAAATATTTGTCCAACATTTTCTTTGTATTCATGATTGCATCTTGATTACTTCTCACGATTAGCATATCATCAACATATAGATAGACAATCACATAATAATTAGTTGTGCCTTTCACATATACATATTTATCAAACTATCGTGGGATAAAGCTTATGTCTCATACCATGAAGCTATGGGAGAGGGTGATTGAACACCGATTGAGACAAATTGTTCCCATATCTGAGAACTAATTTGGATTTATGCAAGGAAGGTCGACCATAGAGGCCATCCATTTGATTCGTCGGCTCATTGAACGCTTTCGAGAAAAGAGTAAAGATTTGCATATGGTCGTTATCGACTTAGAAAAAGGCATATGACAAAGTACCTCGAGGGGTATTAAGGTGGACCTTGGTGAAGAAGGGAGTACCCATTAAATATATCAATATCATAAAAGATATGTATGAGAATGTGGTGACAAGTGTCCGAACATGTGGCGGTTAACAGACGCCTTCCCAATTACAATTGGCTTACATCAGGGGTCAGCTTTGAGCCCATTTTTGTTTGTCATTGTAATTGATGAAATCACCAGAACCATCTAAGACCGAGTCACATGGTGTATGTTGTTTGCAGACGATATTGTCCTCATCGATGAGACAAGAATGGGATTTAATGCTAAATTAGAACGATGGAGACAAACATTAGAAGCACAAGAATTTCGACTAAGTCGAACAAAAACAGAGCACCTCAAATGTAAGTTTAGCAAACAACGAAGAAAAAACGATGTCAAGGTTCAGTTGGATGGCCAAGAGATACCGAGAAGTACGCATTTTTGATATTTAGGCTGCATACTACAGATGGATGGAGAGTTAGACGGAGATGTCAACCACCACATCCAAGCTGGATAGACAAAGTGGAAGACTGCAACATGGATCCTGTGCGATCGTAATTTTCCTTTAAAGCTTAAAGGAAAGTTCTATTGTACGACTATTATACATGTTTTGCTTTATGGCTCCGAGTGTTGGGCTATTAAACAAAGTCATGCACAAAAAATGAACATTATAGAGATGCGCATGCTTCGGTGGATGTGCGGTAACACCAGGAGAGACAAGGTGCACAATGAAGATATTCGACATAAATGGGTGTGACGACCATCGACGAGAAAATGCGAGAAAATAATTTAAGATGGTTTGGACATGTTAAACGCAGACTCATAGATGCACCGGTACGACGAGTTGAAGATCTCGACTTAAGACAGACGGCTAGAGCTCGTGGGAGACCGAAAAAGACCTGGATGGAGGTCATACGGAATGACATGAAGCTAAAAGATCTAAATGAAGACATGCTCGTCAACCGAAACATATAGAGGTAGAAGATTCATGTTCACGACTCGACGTGATTCATTCATGGTTCATATAGGCTACCCAAATTTAATTGGGATTACAGGTTTGGTTGTTGTTGTTGTATTAATTTTGAGGGCATTGACAACATATTTCTATCAAAAATTTGGGCCACCATTTTGGCGCTTTCTTAAGACCACTGACTTAATGAGTTTACACACACCTTTTCTATTGTTTCAGGAACATCAAGCTCCTTAGGTTGTTCCACATATATTTCTTCATTTAATTCATCATTTTAAAACGTAGTCTTGACATCAATTTGATGTATTTTAAGACATTTCAGTGCAGTAACTGCAATGAGCACTCTAATAGATATGATCCTAGTCATATGTGAATATGTGTCAAAAAAGCCAAGACTTTTTTCAGTATGAACCCTTTAGCGAACCAATCTGGACTTGTATATATGTCAATAGAATCATCTAATTTATATTTTTTGTTCAATATCTATTTGGCAATCAAAGGTTTGCTATCAGATGGAAGATCAACTAACTCCTACATATGATTTGTAAAATAGTTTTCATTATTGATAGCTTCTTTTCAAAGGGAGTTCTGGTGAGGACTATGCTTCATTTTATGTCATTGGTTTGTTCTTTAACATGTATGTTAGAAAACCAAAGTCAAAGCTTTTAGCTATTTTAGTTCTTTTACTGCGTCTGGATTCTACATCTTCTTCATGATTATCCTCATTCATTTTAAACAACCCGATTATTTTCTTTCTTTGCAAGGAAATATATTTTAAAGAGTATTGCATTCTTTGATACAATGACCATGTTCTTATTAATATCATGAATTTAGATACTTATGTAGTGAGAAGCGATAGACACTGTTGTCGTGCGCATTTCTAACGAATATGCAATCCACGGTCGTTGGCCATATCTTTACTTGTTTATAGTTACGTCTACCTTATTTGACACCCCCCACTCATAGACACACATTTATATATTTATACGAAGGGTTTTTACCTTTGCAAAACTTAAAAAGGGTTTTAATTTTTAGTTTTTGAGGTAATTTACATAATATGTGGTTTGCTAAGAGGATTGCATCCTCCTACAAGTTTTGTGGTGAACCAACTCATCAACATCACACACATCTTCTCTTTAAGAGAATTAATTTTGCTCTCAACAATACCAATTGATTGTAGTTAATATTCAACTCAAGTTTGTGATTTTTTTTTTTGTTTTTCTACGTAAATAAACTATACAGTATCTAGTGCAATCATCAATAAAAATAATAAAATATTTTTTTCACCTCTAATCTGTACAAACTTTAAATCACAAATATGTGTGAATTAAGTCTAGATGCTCAATGTTTCTTTAAGAGAAAGAAACGGTGATTTGGTTAATTTAATCTCTTATCTCACATTTATTCTGAGATTTAAAATTAAATGAAGACTAGAATTCAAAGTTTACTAGTATACGTAGAGTATTTAAATAAACATGTCATAATCTATCTTTTATAAACTTGAACACTCAACTAAGGAAATTGAAGTCTCATATTTATTACTATCAATGACAGTGTCACGTATATAGTTGTTCTCAAGTTTATTTGCTCAGTATTTTAATATAAGTTATAAATGTACAAAATGTATTAATGAAACGGGCGCGGATAATGTAACATTCAAATTCAATTATAACTGGGCAATGATACAACCATACCATAGATGATAGATGAAAATTATGTTATTTGAATCTGAGAGAGATTTGGATCTTTTATGCATAAACCTTAAAATTTAACGAAAGAAGTTCAAGTAAGTTATTGATCAAAAAAAAAAAAAAAGTTCAAGTAACTTTAAATTGTATCAATACGTCTTTAACCATGCCATATACACATTACGTGTCGAACTTGAACGACACAAATAGAATCTGTGTACTAGTTATAAGTTATAACCATGTTCTATATTCTATATACTGACTCAAAAAAAAAACAGAGAAGTTCCATTTTGAATTTTGGACTAAGTTTCAAGTAAACATTGATGAATCTGTATTAATTTGTTTTCTCTTATAAACTTCAGAGTAAACTACTTATCATTTTCTATATCTTCTAATCGAGTCGTGTTACATTGGTCCATATACTCAAAAGTCTTCACTTCATTCTATATCTCAATTTCAATAAATTTCACGGGAGTTTCTGGTGTGCTCTTCGGAGCACAACTCTCCCCACTCACATAGAGGGGGGGGGGGGGGGGGCATCATACTCTTCTAATCGAGTCGTGTCACATTGGTCCATACACTCAAAAGTCTTCACTTCATTCTATATCTCAATTTCAATAAATTTCACGGGAGTTTCTGGTGTGCTCTTCGGAGCACAACTCTCCCCACTCACATAGATGGAGGGCCATTATGTGAGTGGAGAGAGTTGTGCTCCGAAGAGCACAAACAAATCCGAATTTCACATACACGAAATAACTATTAATGTTTCGGATCATTGTGAATATTATATTCAAAAATTAACAATGTAGAAAAACACATATCGATCTCATAGTGTGAAACAACAGTACAAAATTATATCGGTTGCCAGAGGATTCATTTGTCCAAAAGTCATTAGTATTCGTCATATAATATTTAAGGGGTTAAAAACCATCTGCGCACTGTTACAAATTGCCTTCCAACTTATGACAAGTTGCATTAAATCAACATTCTATTGAGTTTGAAATTTGTCTGTCCAATCATTACCCTCCGCTTAATTTGAGATATGTTGTATTTTTGTCCATTATATTAAGATTCGAGACAAAACTCTGCAAGCTCAATTGATTTAGGATTTTACTGCAATTTTTAATACACTACTTTTGAAAATGAGCCTAAGTTGGGGTACTATTTACTAGTCCCAGTATCTAATTTATGAACTAACAATATATTTGCCCCTAAACAATGTAAACTAGGATCTCTATTCATAAAAAAAGAGAGAAGTGAACAAGGATTTCTCACGGTTTCCAGTTTTTACAAAGTCAGTCTGATTATGTTTGACACATTTTGTTGAAGTTTTGGTTTATTTTATTAAATGAATATATCCGAGGTTACTGTTCTAAGATCTGAAAATGCTCTCTCTCTGTACATGCTAAGAAATTCAATATTGAGAAGTCAGAATTCATATAAAATGAGATTTCACGCACGGAAGTATATATGGTTTGGAGCAATAATTATGTATGCATGATATAAACCGATACTTAAATAATCATATATCAACTCTTTTTTATCACAAACTTGGTTTTGAGTTCTACAAGTATAATACTATGATGCATTTTATTTTCTTTATAGAAATCATGTGGTACAATTAAATTTAATCTAGTTTAATTTGAGCTATAATTATATTAACGCTATATATATTCAGCAAAAAAAAAAAAAAACAATAACTATAAATCATGTTTGGATTCAGCTTCTTACATGCAGCCAACTCCGATTTTCAACTTTAGAGTTGATTAACTCAAACTTCAAGAGAAGAGAAGACCCACCATCATCCTACACAATTTTATTTTATTGAAAGACACAGTTTGAAAGGCAATCTAAATTCAATGATTGGGTAACACGACAGATACCTTTTTATTGATAGAATATTATATTGCACCACTTCCTTTATTTCCCATTGGAATTGAAAGCGCCGCAAGTAAAAAAAATAACCAAAAGAAAGTTATTTAATTTTAAATAAAAGAGACATATATAACTAAAGCCCAGAATGAGATTATATTTAAACAGTATCTCCTCGGAGACTTGTACTAAGTTAACAACACTGTATTTATTTGTTTTTTGCTAGATACAGATAATTAAAGTTAATTAGTATCAGTTAAGTCGTTTTAATTATTGTTGTTTCTAAAAAAATTATTTTAACTATAGTAATGACAGCTTATACAAATCTAAATACAACGAAAAACCCCTCTCCCCCCCCCCCCCCCCACCCCAAACCCAACCCAAAACAACCCACGTGTGGGTCACGTGACTGATGTCGAAGTAAAACTCCTAAAACCTTAATCACATATTTTTACCAAGAAAAAACAAATAAATGAATCATTCGATACACCTTCTATTAGATAGGAATATTATATAGGACTACTTCATTTATATGGCTATCACTGAAAGCGCCGCACGTTTTATAGGACTAGTAGGCTCTAAGTATGTATGATTATAGCGATTATAGCGATAAACAAAAAATGTAAAGCAAAAAGTGATTTACTTTTTACAAAACAAAAAATGCAACGCAAATATCCGCTATATTTTAATGTTCTATATTAACATAGGTGTAGCAACAACATCAAAACAATTTCTAATATCATTCACAAATAAATATCAAATATGGGAAAATTAGATAAATTCGAACCATACAAAGTAAATTGATAAACTAAAATAGCTTAGTAAACTTTTAGAAGCTTTTATTTCAAAATCCTAGATCTAGAATTACTGAAATTAAAAACAATTAAAATTATATAAAAATCAAGCAGTTTAACTTAATTAGTTTGACAAATTAAAGTTTATGTACGCGAAATATAATTAAAAAGAAAAGTAAGAAAGAAGATAAGGGATTCCAACTTTGGTTCTTACTAGAAGTTGAGAAAGGAATGAGCGCTCTACATGAGAAGATAGTAGAGTTTTTAACTTTATTTTTAATTCATTAACTAACAAATTAAGTTTTTAACGTTAGGCTTATATAGTTGTTATATTTGAACACGCAAAACTTTTGACAATAAGTAAAATGTTCAAATATCCCACACACGTGTCCGAACGTAGATGAAAAGTATCCCACACACGTGTCCGGATTTTTCACTTTTACACGTATCCAACGAGTGTCGGTATCCCCTCATGTCCGACACGCCATTTTCAAATAGGCAAAAGTGACTTTTTTATTTTTTTTAGAAAAAAAGCAAAAAGTGATTTAATTTTACAAAACATGCGAAAAGTCAAATATGAAATTCTATTTAAATAATGCTGATTATTCTAAACTTGTACTTTATCTCTTCTGCAAAATGAATTTTCACCTCTTATATGCTTTATGTGGTATAAACAATAAATGTCAAAAATAAGTGATTTAAATTATAGAAACTAGAATCCATTCAAAAACAACCCACGTGCGTGTCACGTGAACAAAAACTTAACAAAAGATTACCATTGGTTCTTAAGGCTAAAACCCTCAAGAACAAATCTTAATTACTTTTGTTAGCAATAAAAACCAAATAATTACAGAAATATATATATATATATATATGTATGTAAAAAATATTGTATGTATTTGTGTAATTGTGTCCATGCGCAGAAACCCTTATAAATACAAACAGTAGTTCACGGGTCTCCTCGTCTTCAGCGTCCTTACAAAAATCCCTTTGGCCTCTGTGTCTCTATTTCTCTCTCTCACTCTAATATTCATGGAGGCCGTGGATTCCACTCGCGCATTCCTCAAGGACGTCAAGCGCCTTGTTATAAAGGTACCATTTTTATTCATTTGTTGTTATGGCTTAATTGCTAGTTGTGTACTTCAATTTGTGATTTACTGGTTTTTCATGTGGTGTATTGGATGTTGCTGAGTAACCCCACCATCTGTTTGATGCAATGCTCGTGTGTCGTCGTTGTCGTATAAATGTATGTATCAAAATGTTGACTTGTGATTGAAAGTTGAAGCCAATTCTTGGCAAGTCTTGTACTAGTCCACCGCAATCTCTGTTGTGTAATGGATTGATTAATTGATTGGTTCTTTATGTGTAAGCATACAAGACATGTTATTGAAATGAATTAAGGACTTGTTAGGGCGTAAAAACAACCTTTAACGTGAGAAACGGGGTTTTCGGGGCTTATTGGTTTCAGGGTTGTTGGCCATTGATCGTATTTTTGCTAAATAAATGTCGAGATCTTGCAAGATGGGATTTTTGCCACTTTTAGGATCACCCATCAAAGAAAGACCTTTTCTTTTTATTGTTCGTTTTGAATTTATGACGTCTAGTGTGTGTCGTACTTATATAACTGAGGGCGGTTGGACTTTTGCCGATTGTGGAGCGAGATGATAGGTATTGGGAATCGGGGGTTAAATTACATCATTAATCTTCAAAGTTTCTAAAAGTGTACAGTTAGTCCCATAAATGCCAAGCTGAAAGATTTTGAAAATCCCCGTGGAAATGCTCAGCCGCTGAAATGTGTCGAAAAAGCATGCAAATGGGCTCTAGATACACATGATTGAATATTTGCCTTTTTTGGGTAAGAAATACCGGTGAGCAGTGAATTGATGTATATTGCTCAATGGTTCGTACTGCTTCAAAAACGAGTTTGTAAATAATCGCTTGCAAGCATTTAAAGTAATTTTCTTTTCAGATATTAATGTAACAGCTCTGCTGATTTAACATATATGTTCTTTTGCACATGCATAAAGCGACCACGTAGCGTTTCTGCCCGATCTGAAATTGAATGTCAAAACACAACTTCTTCTTATCCAGTCTACCCGTCAATATTAATCATAAGTCGCACAGAAAATAATTCCCTCCAATATTTTCATAGAGCTTGTCGACAGCATTTTATATTTTGGGGGTAGCAGGTGTTCAGGAGACCTTGGCTGCCAAATCTCACAAAATTTAGGAATTGATGACGTGAATAGCTGAATATGGTTTGTAGGTTATGATAAAAGGGAATGGTTTATGCAAGATATTTTACCTTTTAAGTGAGATATTATCCTTTATGTTTTAAATTGTGTGATTATCTATGTTCTGTTACGTAATTTGTTGGTGTGTGTATAATTATTTAGTTTCATTTTGTAAACATTTGAACTTTTCATCTCCCCATTTTACTTAGACTGTTTGTTCGAAATTCTTATGTTTGGTGTTTCATTTGAATTATATAAGGTTGGGACTGCTGTTGTCACTCGAGCTGATGGAAGATTGGCTGTAGGAAGATTAGGGGCACTCTGTGAGCAGGTGATGTCAAGAATTACTACATACTTTACCTTTTCATTTCATTGCTAACTTTTTCAATGTTGTTAACAAGGCTAACATTACGGATTTGCTAATGACATGCAGATTCATGACCTAAACATTCAGGGATATGAAGTTATTTTGGTAACATCAGGTGCTGTTGGTGTTGGCCGCCAGCGGCTTAGATACAGGAAACTAGTCAACAGCAGGTTTCCTTTGTCTTTCTATTGTGGACTTGTGTCTTGTTTTACTTTAGAAAAAATTGTCATCTTTACTTGCTTAAGAATACTCAGGAGTTTGTGGCATCATCAGTTTCCATGCTCAGGTTTTGGACCTGAATAGGTTAAGAAACAATGGTTCTAAAGCAACAAATTAGTTTTGTTGCTAAAATTGCTGATTGACCTTTAAATTATTTGTAGAAGTTTGTCAGTTCCAATAACAGCACAAGTTCTTAGATTATTTTAAACATCCGGTGTCTGGCGATTCATTTTTATCATCAACAACTATATTGACTTTGATTTTTTCTCCCACAGCTTTGCTGATCTTCAAAAACCACAAGTTGAACTTGATGGTAAAGCTTGTGCAGGTGTTGGACAAAATGGTCTTATGGCTCTCTATGATACTTTGTTCAGCCAGGTGAAACCATATCTTAGTGTCTTATTGGGATTCTATATTGCCCTCTGTATTTGTTTTTTTATTTGAGTTGTGCTTTTGGTTGGCCCATGCAAGAGCTTAGAAGAATGAAGTCGTCTTGTTAAACATATATGTATTTTATTCATGTTATGTTAATCTAGAAGGTTTTTTTTCTCATACAGTTGGATGTGACCTCAGCTCAGCTTCTAGTGACGGATAATGATTTCAGGGACCCAGACTTTAGGAGGCAACTCAGTGACACTGTACACTCATTGTTGTCACTTAAAGTTGTTCCTATATTTAATGAAAATGATGCTGTCAGTACCAGGAAAGCTCCATATGAGGTGTGTTTATTTTCTTTTCGGTTATTGAGAAATGTTGCTTTGGTTCCAAGTGAAATATGTGTCTTTGGTTGGATCTTTAGGAGACTTTGAGATGATTCTGTTGTTTTCATGTAAATACACACCCCTTTACTATTGAAGCTGGGATCTATTACACAACTACCCCTGTTGCATGTCTATAACTTCTTGCTCTACTCATCTGTTCTTTCTAATCTTTGTTTTCCTGGTTTGTGAGATTTCGTGCACAAGTGTTGAATGTACTTTTCACTGCTTTTTTTGCTCCCCCAATTGATTTCTGTATCTTTCATATTCATTTTACTTTTGTGGAGGGAGGGGATTGATGTTCCCCTGGCTAGTGGCATTTTTCTTAGTACATCTAAACTCTTAAAAACAAGCACGTACTCACATTGTTCCATTTGTAGGATTCTTCTGGAATCTTTTGGGACAACGATAGTTTGGCAGCTCTACTAGCCCTGGAGCTAAAAGCTGATCTTCTTATTCTGATGAGTGATGTAGATGGTCTTTATAGTGGACCACCAAGTGATCCAAATTCTGAACTAATTCATACATACGTTAAGGAAAGGCAGGAGGGATTAATAACTTTTGGAGACAAGTCGCGAGTGGGCAGAGGTGGTATGACTGCTAAAGTAAAAGCTGCAGTTTATGCGGCGTATGCTGGCATTCCTGTGGTTATCACCAGGTAAACACTATTTCTGACTCTGTAGAATCTGTTGAAATCATTGATTGTGTACTTAAATAGAATTTGTAGGATCTCTGAAGGTTAACCTGTCGATGTAGCATTAAATGCTCCTTTCAAGTTCACAATAACTTGTTCTTTTCTGTTGTTACTTTAAATAACTCTTAAGTCAATAGATTTTATTAAGAAAAAGATTCCAGGAGACAATTTGAATGAGATTTCAAGACGAAAAGTATGGCAATATATGGTTAAGGAATGCTCTACGATACCAGAAGCAAGTCACTGAGCTGGATATAATAAGTATCTTGATAAGGCTATTTCGTAATGTGTCATATTGGGTCCTTGGAACTTCTTCAGATGAAGCATAATGTGCAAGAGAGACTATATGCATTCCTACTATATGAAAAACTTTTGAACTTTTACAAGATCCTTCAATTTCGTCAATAATGCAAAAATGTATGCATGTGGTATTTAAACTTGTGTTTCCTTGAGTTATGATATTTCCATACGATTGTGCAAAAGTTCTGTTATTTTTTATTTTATTATGGAGAGCCCACAGTGGAATGCAAAACAACATTCTCTTTTTGCTTCTGCGCACGTTAATTTTCATGTTTCTTTTTCGATTTCTACCTAACTCTCTTCCTCATGGCCCACTCTTGCTCTGTGGATGAAGTGGTTTTGCCACTAACAGTATTTTAAAAGTTTTAAACGGCACCCGTATTGGTACACTGTTTCATCGGGATGCGCACAAGTGGGTTCCACAAGGAGAAGTTGGGGCACGTGAAATGGCTCTAGCAGCTAGAGAAAGTTCAAGACGACTACAAGTAATAATTTATGAATGGCCGTGTCTCTTTTTTATTGTGAAAGAAGCACAAATTTAACTAATGCCGTGTCCCCTTATATTCCTTGCAGGCTTTGTCGTCCCAAGAAAGACGTAAAATATTGCTAGATGTAGCTGATGCTCTGGAAGCAAGTGAAGGGCTGATTATTGCTGAAAATAAAGCAGATGTTCTTGAGGCACAGCAAGCTGGATATGAGAAATCTTTGGTATCTAGGCTGGCTTTGAAGCCTGGTAAGGTAAGATAGCACTATCCAAGTATATGTAGTCTTTCAAGAGAATGCTCTCTCTCTCTAAAGTTCTATTGTTATTATTTTTATAGGTTTCAAGTCTTGCGAATGCTATCCGTGTGCTGGCTAACATGGAGGAGCCAGTTGGCCGAGTCCTTAAAAAGACAGAGGTAAGGAAATGGTATCAAGAATATTCTACTAATTTTGGTATGAATTGATGATTATTAGAATTGCAACTCGTAGAGGTACACATACATTTACAACAAAAGCTAACTACTTCATTCTTAACAAACTGGGGGGGTGGGGGGATCAAAATCAAGGTAAGTCAAGTTCATTATTTCTCCTCTTCTGTTCATCGAGTAAAACATCTTTATTTAGTCATTTGACAACCATGTTGTTTCGTAACATCTTCACCCAGATTCCTTAAATGGTTTGTTCTTTTTGTTCGGTTGCCCTTAGTTGATATTTCAACACATCATACTAGTGCATCAATAAATTTGTATCTCCCATGACTGAACCAATGTGAATGTTTTTCTCACATCTGCTCTTGATCTCTTCTATGTGGGGTACACCTATATTAGTTTGAATATTTTCATTTCTAACACTATCTCTTTCTGTGGTATACCACATACCAGCTTATAATGCACCTTTCAGTTGCAGTCATCTTTTATGCATGAAGTTAGTTAACAGCCTAAACAGACTCAATTTTTTTAAAGTAAGAGTTTAAGAGACTTTTGTCGTGTTCTCCTCCGCAGAACGGTTGGTAAATGACTAAATTAGATTTTAAGCTTTATACGTTGTCCCATGTTACACTCTTGTCAATTTCTCCCAGTAATAGTCATCTAAAATGTTTGTCAAATAAGCTCTGGCCTGAAAGAGTACATAATGGAAGTTTTGGGGCTCATCTAAACTATTTCATGGAAGACGTCCAACTTATTGATCCACATGCTCAATACAACAGGAAAAAGTGCAGATCTTTTTAGCCAAAATTCAGAAAGTATAATGAAATGCGATGTGCTGAAACTTAAGCTTAAAACCTGGTGAAATGCGTGGATGCTTCGCAGTCATTTATTTATTTGTCACCTGTACAATAAGCCAAGCTTATAACCATCTTAACTTTACATGGTTTGCGATGTTCATCTGAAAGATCCAAGCGCTTCCAGGCTGGTTTGCTTCTTTTAATTTGCAATTTTATCTAAGTACTTCAGGATTTTGTTAGCTTGATTAATTATACGGAGTGTATGATATTTGGGACAATTCTCATTTCAGCTTTCAGAAGGATTATTATTGGAGAAGACGTCATCTCCATTGGGTGTTCTTTTGATCATTTTTGAATCTAGACCTGATGCACTAGTTCAGGTACTTACTTCAGTTACTTTTGCTATGCGGCTCTTTTGTGTGTACAGCATTTTCATGATGCAGCACAAATGTTTTTGCACTTGTAAAAACAAGAGCAAAGTTTAAAATCCCAAATCATTGGCCAACTAGCGGCTGAACAGTTTGTCTGCTGTATATTCTTTTCCAACTTTGTATTACATGCTTCTCTTCTTCCTGAAGCTTTATTTTTTTAACTTCAGGTTTTTCCTTACATAATACCAGCTATTTGTTGGACTTATGATATGAGGTATTAATCTGTCAGTTTTTCCAGCAAATTCATGGCTGCTTCTTGATTTTACCAGATAGCTTCATTAGCCATAAGGAGTGGAAACGGACTCCTTCTGAAAGGCGGAAAAGAAGCTAGGCGCTCAAACGCAATCCTGCACAAGGTTTAATCATTTGATAATAATTTTCGAGTCCTCTAATCTGATTACTGTCCTCTTTAGCCTTTTGTAAAAGCTGAAACTTGTCATTTCTTTCTCATTATATTAGATCATTACTTCAGCCATCCCAGAAAATGTTGGTGAACGCCTTATTGGACTTGTGACTTCCAGAGAAGAGATCCCTGAATTGTTGAAGGTGATTTAACTGTAATTCTATTTTACCTTTTTGCTGTAAAAAGAACTTTCAGTTTATTGTTTATAAATCCTTAATGCATGATTTGAAACTGAAGCTTTTGTTTGTGGCACAGTTGGATGATGTAATTGATCTTGTGATTCCAAGAGGCAGCAATAAACTTGTTTCTCAAATTAAGGCATCAACAAAGATTCCTGTTCTTGGTCATGCCGGTAAGATACATTTCACTTTGGACAACTAGGTGTGTGTATTTCTGATCAAGTAATCAAGCACTCCACATAGTATTTGGGATCCAAAGTTGTCTGCTTTCTTTCCAGATGGAATCTGTCATGTTTATGTCGACAAGTCTGCTAATCTGGATATGGCAAAGCAGATAGTATTGGATGCAAAAACAGATTACCCAGCCGCCTGCAATGCAATGGTGAATTTTCTTTCAAGTGATTTTGTTTGTTGACTGTACTTTCTAATTCTTCCTTGCTCACTGCTCAAGGGCCCTCACTTCTAATACAGTAGCCGACATGTCTAGAATAAACTTATGACATTTTTCTTTTGTTCTTAAGGAAACGCTGCTTGTTCACAAGGATCTGGTACAGAGTGGTGTTCTAAATGAACTCATTGTGGAACTTCAAATCAAAGGTTGGATTCCCCTCCCTCGACAACTCATCCGCCATGCAGAGATACTCGATATTTATTTTATGGTTGAGAATATAATATAACACTCAAATCTGATATGATTGATCTACACCATGACCAGCTTCATTCAGTCTTAGTAGTAGTAACTGGCTAATGGGTGATGATAGTACTTTTTACCCTCTCAATGTTGGTTGAATTACCGTGTGTTTATGTTTCACTCGCTCTCGAACTGTGAGCTTCATACTTGGATTTTGGTATGTACAGAAATATAGATGTTTTACAATGTTTGAGTACAGTTAAAGAATTTATTGGTACAAGAACTTTTTGTCCAACTCGAAAGAATCTCGACTCCATCCTGGTGTAAACATGGTTTCATATTTCAGGTGTTGAAATGTTTGGCGGACCTGAAGCAAGCTCTTTACTGAATATTCCAGAAGCAAGTTCATTACACCATGAATACAGTTCACTGGCTTGCACTGTAGAAATTGTGGATGATGTAAATGCTGCTATTGAGCATATACATAAGCATGGAAGGTTTGCTACCGTTTCCAGATATTCATGATTTTTTTTTCTTTTAATGTGGCACATATAAAGCTATAATAAATGGTCGCTTTTTGGCAGTGCTCATACAGACGCCATCGTAACTGAAGATCGTGAAGTTGCAGATATCTTCTTACGTCAAGTTGACAGGTAATCTGTTTCTTGCTTGTTGACTCACTTCGGAAATCGGATTTCGAACCAAAACACTGTGTATGAACTAATTAAGATTGCATGTACTGGAGTGAATTTAACATGTAGTTTTAACATCCTCAGTGCTGCTGTATTCCACAATGCGAGTACAAGATTTAGTGATGGCTTCCGTTTTGGATTAGGCGCAGAGGTATGCTGCTTGTATTTGCTGCGATGGATCTTTCATTCAGTATCATTATCTGACTGCGTTTATAATTGATTTGTGGTTGCTAATCAGGTTGGCATTAGTACAAGCCGCATTCATGCACGTGGCCCTGTAGGTGTTGAAGGATTGCTTACAACAAGATGGTATGTCTCCAGATCTTTTTTCTTGTAGCAGACGTATTTCTCATTTTTTCTTGCTGATAAGTTAAAAAAATTATACTGTAATTAAGGATATCGAGGAGTGATTGGATAAATAACGATAACAGATCTGGAGCCGAACTCAAATTTACATGAAACCAAGCACATAATGATTTGAATTCTTTTGATAAACTTGCTCTTGCTTTTTGTTCAAAAGAAGATTCTTGATTTGTTGTAGGCTTGCAAGAGGAAGTGGGCAAGTGGTTAATGGTGATAAAGATATCGTGTACACTCACAAGGACTTGAATCTTGAGGCATGACAGAGTATTTCACCATCATCTGTACGTCCAGCTTTGCGTGATTAGCATTGCTTGCGGCTTGCCATTGATCAATCATTATAGTACTCAGGCACTGTGGTACTGGTGTATTATAGTCTTTAGATTCCGGCTACAAGTTTTTATCGACAGATAAAATTTAATGAGAATAAGAACATGCGGTATGAGTATGTAATTTATATATCTATTGGACAAACAGTATTTATATCAGAATAAAAATTTGAGCTTCAGTTTTGAGTTTTGACTAGACCTTTGGATACTGCAGCTTTACTTAAATTGGATGCTGCATTTTATTTTAATTTTTAATGCTTGCATTTTCCATAATCCTGTGAAATGAAATGTTTTTTTTTTTGCATTCAGAATATCAACACGTGTGCTGGAAACTCCGGTTGGGCTTATAACCTTTGTCTCTACATTCTCTCATTTCTCCTGTTTTCTATAACGAGGACAGTCCCTGCTCAAATACATATTCTTTTACTATCAAAAATCGAATGCCAGCACACATGATATACCGGGTAATTTGGTATAATTTTCCACTGACTTTACCCATGTGTCGTGTATAACCAATTAGGAAG
Organism: Linaria vulgaris; assembly: GCA_948329865.1. Taxonomy (NCBI): domain Eukaryota; kingdom Viridiplantae; phylum Streptophyta; class Magnoliopsida; order Lamiales; family Plantaginaceae; genus Linaria; species Linaria vulgaris. The sequence continues at coordinate 86,841,539 of OX415253.1, forward strand.
TGCGTTAACTCTTCTTGCATCATAGGACAAAGTTGATTCTAGTTCGATAGGCATGTTTGTTGCGCATAGGACTTGAAATTTCTTAATCAAATGGGGCATAGAACTAAACAAAGGAAATCATTGCCCCTCCAATAGGTTTCTTACTTGTGTATCCAAACTTTTCCATTAGGCTAGTTTAGTTTTTTTTTTATTGATTGATAAAATATTTCATAAAGCAAACAGCAACAATTACAAAGGGGGTATAACCCCAGGTTGAAGGACAACCTCAAAATTGGGAGAGACTCCCATAAGTCATAACACAACCAAAAAAGTGACAAAATCTAACCCCATTCCTTAGGCCAAATTCTGGGAGGAATTGGACCATCCCGATCATTGTTTTTCCCCCATTGCGCTATATTATGCACCAACATATTGATATCTCTACTGATAAAAGAAATGGACCAACCAGGCCATTCCCTCAACAATTTTCGTGCTTCCAAAATATCCTCCTTTGCCGACCAATTAGGGTAGCATCCCATGTTGATAACTTGGTGAACCACTTCGTAAGCATCCATCTCGATTGTTGCTTTTTCAATATTGTTGGTTTCTTTATGACTTCCAGATCCAGCCATCTAAAGGCAGAACGAATCCCACACCTCTTTAGGTATAACGTCACTTATAGACAGAAGATACGTGAGGTGGATAGATGTTTAGTGCTCTTTGTGTTACCTCAAAAGAGATCAAACGAATCTGAAATTATCGAAACAGCTGAACAGGTTGACATGCTAAATAAAGCTCAAGCTATTAAAACAGCTACACGGCTAAATAAAGCTTACTCTACCATTAGATAAACAATCCAAAATTAAGTACTCCATGCAATTAACGTTACAAAACATACTACGGATAGACATTTTCTACCTAATGAATTTATTTTAACCATATAAGAGACTTCTTATAGCACAGTTTTAGTACTGCAAAATCCGTCGAATGCAATACATCCAACAAGTTCATATCATCATATCAAATCCACCAAACTCATTTCAGCTGCTGCACCTTATGCCTGAACAAACTTCTGCAGATTATTCAGCCATGTAACATATTCTCTGCTGTCTTTGTCGATCATATACCCATGCAAGAAATTGGTTGTGCTGGGCTTGATTCCCCTGATTTCCAGATATTTGTGGAAGGCCTTTTGCAAATTCTCGTCCAAGTCCCTGAAAAGGAAGAGCACTGTTTATTAGAGCATGGTTTATTAAAATACACAAGAAATGAGTAAGCATGACCTTTATTAGAGCACTAGAGAAACAACATATGAAACAAGATAATCAATAAAACTTACGAGAAGTCGGGTCCTTCATACGCTATTTGATCCTCAGAATTATTGGGGTCCTTAATAGACAAGCTCTCAATGGCAACCTCATCAGGGTAAGCAGTACAACCAAATTCCAAGCAGGGTCCACTCTTCCTGGAGATTTTAACAATCAGTGGTATACTAGACTGGTTTCCCCTTTCCTCATCTTCCCCGCCTTCGTCATCATTCTCATTCTCCTCACCAGTAACGAGATCAGGCATGTGAACTTCAACGCTTATAGTTTCACCTTGGTATTCTCTGGTTAGTGTTATAGTCTGCAGTCCAGGCTGGTCTTCAATTTTAAAAGGAAAGCCTTGTGGAACCTCTTCAGCCTATCGAAATGCAAAAATTCCAATCATTATACATGACACAACAAGCATAATGACCTCGTTATGAAATCTTTTTGCTGCTATCTTTGACATTCACATGTTCAAAAAATACAAAGAGATGAATGCAATCAACTCGTAGGACTCCGTACAAGACAAAATGGTGAAGAAAGACGAAATCCATTGTTAAGGTACATTCAATATATCTACACAACCAATTACGTCAATACAAGAAATTCTCACATACGTCAGTTATACCTTTCCCACATCATAGAGAGCTACTATCTATCACTTTAACTTGCTTAACGACACTAAGTTATAGTCGCAGAACATAGAGGTTCGGTTTTTCAGGTTATTTTCGAAGCATATATAGACCTGAAGCTCCCCATTCAACAATGTATAACAAAAGTTCTGCTCCAATTTAACAAAACTTCCAACGACAAGAAAAACGGCAATCGGCCTCGACCTCGACCTCGACCTCAACATACTAAAACTAGTAAACTGACAACATGAAACTAAAGATTCAGAAAACTAAAATGAAAGCAATATACATATTAACACCAACAAACATGTATAAATTCTAAATCAACCCCCAAAGTTGTCAACAACATAATAGACGAACTCTTCACAAGCCTTCCACGATCAACGCGACTCGATCAATAACATCAATATGTCATAAATAATGTACACCACAAGTCCACAACCAACACACATAAATCCACATATCCCCAACAAAATGCAGAAAAACTGTACAAACAAATACATTTGGCAATATATATATATATATATATATATATCAATTTAATTAATAAAAAAGAAAACCTCATCAGCCTCCTGAGATTCGACAGCACACTGAATCTCCGACTCGATTACTCGGAGCAGTGACTCATCGGACTTGGTGGAGTAGAGCTTGTGAAATGACGGAAATATCCTCTGCGGCAGATTATGCGAAACACAGGTGGCAAGTAGAGCTGAGCTCTGGTGGTGGTGGAGGTACCGTTGACTTCCGGCGGAGGAGCGAACGAGCAAAGGTACAACCCTTGAAGCGGCTCTTCGAATTAGCGCTGCCATTTTCTTTTCTTCTTTTCCAAGTGGGGAGAAGCTGAGGGGTTTTAGCTAGGGTTTAAGGGTTTTGGCCTTGGGGAAGAGTTGCTACTTTTAAATTAAGCGACTTTTGTTTGTTTGTTGAACAAGTAATGTAAATGTTGGTGGTGTTAATTCTTTTTGTTTCATTCAATTGGGCTTTGTGTATTTTGTATTAATCAATTTGCAATGTATCAAATCTTTATAATTTTATCTATGAAGGAAGGCAGCATGTACCGAGCTGAATATTCTCCTTACATATAAAAACTACATCTTCTTCTACACACTTTATATGTTTGCCATGTGTCTAATCATTTATTTAAGTAATATTTATTTGCTAATTCTTATCTTGGTAATTCCTTGATTTTCTTTCCTACTATCTCTGTAAAAATCTCTTCTCCTTAAATTAGGGAAAAAAATTAATCATTGACGGCACACCAAATATATATATATATATATATATATATATATACATATATGTGCCTGTGTATAATTATTGACATGAATTTATATTATATTACAAATTATATTTTTAGAATTCAAACATATTTAAATCAAGAGAACGACTAGTTAATAATATCATCGTTAATCTAGCTGAATTCTCTTTGCATTTATACATATCAGAATGTGTATATAACGATATATACATATAAACATTAAAATGCATATATTTCTATAATATAGAATTTATTTTCACTTAACACCCAAGTTGTTTTTCTTTTGTTTACATATTCAGTTGCTTAATTAATTCAGTGACAACGTATAACTTAGTTGTGAATTGTGATACTGTTTTTCTTGTGTTTATCTTAATTTGTTCTTATACTCATCATGTGGCATGTTTTTAAATAAAAAATTAATAAGTAATATAGCATTTATCGTGGGCATATTTAATTTTTAGGATAAGTTTTTTTTTTTGGATAATTCTATTTACAATGTACTTTTGTATAAGTAAAGCTTGTGGCGAAAAAGTTATAGACAACTAAATAATTTACTATATTCTGCATTAATAATACACCTTAAAATAATCTACTGAAACATTTCTATTTATTATTGTTGAATGTATATTGAATTATGGATCACTTGTTAATTATTTTTAAGATAAATTAAACATGACGCGGAATAATTTACATTTTGATCCATGTACAAATTCTAAATATTTAAGGTGTGCGGTCAATATTCTAAGTTTGCTTTCCTAATTTAAGAGGAAGAGATTTTTATAGAGATATTAGGAGAGAAAATCAAGGAATTACCAAGATAAGATTTAGCAAATAAATATTACTTAAATAAATGATTAGACACATGACGAACATCTAAGGTGTGTAGAAGAAGATGTAGTTTTTATATGTAGGAGAAGATCCAGCTCCAACATGTCCATCTTATAGGACGTGCTTGGTTGTGTCGTTCTGGCCTACTCAATCATGTGAGAAGTAGATTCATTGCCTCAATATTTTGAGACTCGTCTAGCTAGTAGTACAGTACATGTGTATAATGAAACAACAACAACAAATAACTCATTTTTTTCTTCAATTACTTTTTCACCTAAGATAGTATAAAAAAAATGCCTTGAATAGTAGTAATCTTTTGTGTAGAATATTATTGATGATACGGCTTCTCCTGCCTGCTAGCTTTACGGAGGAAAAGCAAATCGATTTGTTTGGAACATCAATTCCGACCTGGAGAATGTGGTGGATTTTTGGTAATTTACAACTGAACTCGGGCGAATTTCGAGTTGTTTAAGTATTCTTCGTCGGGAATCAAGTTGAACGTAGTTCCGATTATGTGGTATTGGTAATATGTTGTGGTTTTAAAGAGGTAGTGTTTTTTAGTAGTGGTGAAGTTGTAGGTTTTGTGGTGTTGTGATGTTGAATAATTGTGTGTTAAGGAAAAATAATTGCCCCCGTTCTTCTGTATCATATGTAGTGTTTGTATTTCTTTTTTGTCGGTATTTGTTTTCCAAATGTCATGTGGGGCTTGGGCAGCGCCAAAATGGTTTAGAAGGTGACATGTGTTAGGATAGGTGAGAGCCACTTATTTGAATGTGTATGGAAGAATGTGGATGGATAAGTGTAGAAGGGAATATGTTAGAGGAGAAATACATATGAGAGAGAATCCATACGAGGATCCATCTATTAGAGATATACCTCAGTTGATATATTTTAAAATATCGCTTGTAATTATCTTACCATAATTAGTTGTACTTGTCTTACCATGTTGTACAACTATATATAATGCACCCTAGTGATTAATAAAATTATCACCCATTCATAAATCTTATATGGTATCAGCAGGGAAATTTCTCTAAAGAGAATATTCGATCCCCATGTCTTCCGGTAACCCTAGCAACGACGGCATCACGCCTCTCTCTTTGGAGTCGACGCAGTCCTCCGCTGCCAATGGCCTGTCCATTACACAGCCGACATTGACCCAACCGCTAGGTCCCTCTGGTGATCAACTCGCGCCCATTAGTGCACATACTCACTTCCCCTTGCAATTAACCTCGGAAAATTATCCTTCATGGAGTGCTCAAGTTCACTACCTCTTGTATGGCTATTACCTTCTTGGTTATGTGGATGGTTCCACCCCTTGCCCTACTCACACCGACTCTCCAGACTCGGTTGCTGCGTTCATTCACTAGACTCGACAAGATGCCCTTCTCTTATTTGTGCTTTTTGGGTCGGTATCCACGGATCTCTCGTCCTTCATCTCCTATGTGAAGACTTCTGTCGCAACATGGCAAACGCTTCAGCGCACGTTTGCTAACAAATCTCATTCTAGGGTTATGCAGTTGAAAGAATCCCTCTCCACCATGACAATTGGGTCTCAGTCAGTTTCGGAGTTTCTTCGATTAATCAAGAGTCCGATCGATGAACTTGCTATCATTGACCATCGCCTCTCGGATGACGATGTTACTCTGTTCGTCCTCAACGATCTTGGTGCCCCGTACCGTGATATTGCTACACAAATTCATGGACGTGAATCCCCCTCTCCTTCCCGGAGTTGCACGATCGCCTTCTTGCCCATGAAACCTATGTTAATAGGTTTGAGGCTCAGGCTGCAACCCTAGTTGCTACTGCTAATGCCACATTGCATATCAGCCCCCTCGTCAAAATCATGGCGGTCGTAGGTCGGGTCCTCAGCAACGTGGTCGCTACAATTATCGTTGTAATAGGAACGATAATTCTCAGCAATCTCGCCCTAACAATCGCCAGGGTTCGAACCGTCCTAACATCACTTGCCAGATTTGTGGCATCTATGGCCACAGTGCTAGGACTTGTCGTCAACTTCAGCAACCTCTAGCCAACGTTGCCACCTCGCATATTACGGGCCAGTCTGATCACAACACATGGCTAGTTGATTCTAGCGCCTCTCATACCCTCACTTCGGATGTTCAGAACCTCTCAGTCCACTCTGAATACGATGGTACTGATGAGGTTGTTCATATAAATGGTTCAGGTTTGCCGATTACTTATGTTGGCTCATTGTCTTTCAATATTTCTGATCGTATGTTTACTCTTACATCGGTTTATGCGTTCCTTCTTCTAAGAAGAATTTATTATCGGTTCATCAATTTTTTTGCAAAATAATGTTACTCTTGAATTTCATCCTTATCATTTTTTTGTAAAGGATCAGGCTACGGGGGCGAGGCTGTTAAGAGAGGCATGCACTAATGGATTCTATCATTTGCGTTTATCCTCGCCTCTTGCGACATCTTCTTTGGCGAATGTTGGAATTTGGACTGATAGGGAAAATTGGCATTGTCGCTTAGGACACCCATCTGAGGCGATTAGTAGTTTAGTAGTTAGGAAATTTTCTTTACCATGTAATGCTTTACATTCTGCAAACTCTGGATTTTGTCACTTTTGTTTATCAAATAAAAGTGCATGTTTGCCTATCACTACTACTTCTCTACACTCGTTGCATCCTTTACATTATGTTTATGGAGATGTTTAGGGTCCCTCGTATGCGCCCTTTTTGAATGGATGTCGTTATTATCTTTTATTGGTCGACCACTTTACCAAGTACTCTTGGATTTATCCATTGACGCATAAATCTCAGGTCTTCACAGTGTTTGGTTAATTTCACTGCCTTGTTGAAAAACAACTTGGCCACAAAGTAAAGAACTTTTACTCAGACATCGGTGGTGAATTTGTTGCTCTTCATTCCTACTTGTCTGACCATGGTATTGCTTGTCTCACTACTGCGCCCCATACACTGCAGGAAAATGGGACAATGGAACAACGTCATCGTCAAGTCCTCACTGTTGGACGCATCCTTCTCCAACAAGCGTCTCTTCCTCACTCTTTTTGGGATTATGCAGTCCTTACTGCCGTTTATCTCGCCAATCCTCTTCCTACGACTCTGCTTCATCATGAGTCACCGTTGGGCAAACTCTTTGGTCGACCGCCTAATTATCTCAAGCTTCAAAGCTTTGGTTGCTTATGTTTTCCATGGTTACGTCCTTATATTTCTGGGAAGCTCACACCTCCATCTCGTCTTTGTATCTTTATTGGGTATTCTCTATCCCAAAGTACTTATCGGTGTTATGATTTGGAGAGTGGGCGCATCTTTATCTCTCGCCTTGTTTGGTTTGTGGAAACGGAGTTTCTGGGGTTATCGCCTTCTCCTCGCGTTCCCACGGTGATGATCTATGCCAAGCTCATGGTCGTCCTGCTCGCACCCGTCTCAAGGTCTATCTTACCACCAGGGAGTGCATCCACCTCTTCTGGACATTCTGGTTTCAATGTTGGAGTCGATGGTCGATGTTGGGGCAACATTGAAACCAGTGACTTCGGCCCCTATCTCTCCTGGTCATTTTGGACATTCTGGTTTCAATGTTGGAATCGATGTTGGGGCAATATTGAAACCATTGACTTCGGCCCTTGTCTCTCCTGGACATTCTAGACATTCTGGTTTCAATGTTGGAGTCGATGTTGGGGCAACACTGAAAACAATGACTTCTACCCTTGTCTCTTCTGGACATTATGGTTTCAAGGTTGGAGCAGATGTTGGGCAACATTGATTCCAGAGACTTCTCCTTCAACTTCTTCCAGCCCGTAACCATCTCCACATCGTATCTCTCATCCTATGGTCCCGCTAGTCGATGCAGCACCGTCGCATGAGACCGCTTCCAGTACTGGTTCTCCTCCTCCCGCCTTGGCCACCAATAACGACACGACCCGTACTCATGTCATGACCACACGTGCGATGAATAGCGTCTTCAAGCCCAAACAACTTAACTTCGCCACAAAACATCCCATTTTTGGCCCGGTTACTCCTACTTGTGTCTCTCAAACCTTGAAGGATCCCTTGTGACGTGCTACTATGGATAAGGAGTTCACGACTTTACACAAGTATGGTACTTGGGATTTGGTTCCTTCTTTAGTAGGCAAGAACATCATAGGTTGTAAGGGGGTCTTCCGCATCAAACGCCACTCCTATGGCTCTATTGATAGGTACAAGGCTCGACTTGTAGCTAAGGGGGTTCATCAGCGTGAATGGCTTGATTTCAACGAGACTTTCAGTCCAGCTGTGAAGTCGGTCACAGTTTGCATTGTCCTCTCTCTTGCTATTATGCGCGGTTGGCATCTTCGCCTACTAGATGTCTCTAATGCGTTTCTTCATGGTCAACTCTCTGAGGATTCGTTTATGACACAGCCCCCGGTTTTCTTGGATTTATCTCTTCCGGGTCATTTTGCCATCTCAAGAAATCTCTTTATGGTCTCAAACAAGCTCCACGGGCGTGGTATCTTGAATTGAATAAGGCTCTTGTGCGTTTAGCTTTATACAATCTAAGTCTGACTCTTCCCTATTTGTTCTCTCCCGTGGTGCTGATCTTCTTTATATCTTCGTCTATGTTGACGACATCATCATCACGGGAAATAACGACTCGCTTCTCTCCTCCATTGTGACACTCCTTGGCTGTCAATTTGCAGTCAAAGACCTTAGTGCCTTGTTGTACTTTCTTGGTGTTGAGGTGTTTCGTTGCAAGGCGTGGCTATTCTTATCTCAACACAAGTACATCTGTGACGTTCTCGCGTGTCACAAAATGGATGGTGCTAAGCCACTTGTTATACCTATGGCTTCCTCCTCTCCTCCAATGATTTCCTACTCTCTCACGGATGCTTCGGAGCATAGGACCGTTATAGGTGCTCTCCAATATCTTGCTCTCACTCGGTCTGATATTGCGTTTGTTGTTAATCGCCTTGCCTAACGTATGACCACCCCATGTGAACAAGACTGGTCGGATCTCAAACGAGTTCTCCGCTACTTAAAAGGTACGGTTACTCATGGATTACTTCTTCGCCGTTCTTCCTCTCTATATCTTACAACGTATTCAGATGCTGATTGGGCGGGTGACCAAGCCTATGCGACATCCACCTCGGCATATATGGTCTTTCTTGGTTCTAATCCTATATCATGGTCTTCGCGGCGTCAACGGACTATTTCTTGCTCGTCCACTGAGTAGGAGTACCGCGCTCTAGCAAATGTCGCGACCGAGGTTCGGTGGCTTCAACACCTTTTTGGCGATCTTGGTATTGCCTTACCGTCTCCGCCCCGCATTTTGTGTGACAATTTGGGTGACATTCGCCTCTCGCTTCACCCGGTGCTTCATTCTCGCATGAAGCACATCTCAGTTGACCTTCACTTCGTGTGTGATCTTGTCAATAAGGGCTTTCTCAGTGTTTCTTACATCAACACGACGGATCAAGTCGCGGATCTTCTTACGAAGCCTCTTCCTCGTGCATGATTTCTTTTACTTCGGTCCAAAATTGTCGTTGCCGATGGAACGTCCATTTTGCGGGGGCGTATTAGGGATATTCCTTAGTTGATATATTTTAGAATATCTCTTGTAATTATCTTACCATAATTAGTTGTACTTATCTTACCATGTTGTAAAACTATATATAGTGCACCCTTGTGATTAATAAAATTATCACCCATTCATAAATCTTATAGCATCCATACGAGAGAGAATCCATAAGAGGAGGTGTCCACACGAGAAGAAATATTGCATATCAATTTTGACCAGTGTTTTCAGAACCGGACCGGACGTCGAACCGGTAACCTCACTGGTTACTAGTTTTAGTGGTCGAACCAGTCGAACCACTGGTCTGACCGGTACAACACAATATATTATAAAACTCATAAATATATATAAAATATATCCTGCTACATAATTTTGTTAGTATCAATTTTAAGAAACGAGAAGTTATAAATTTGTTTCTTCACTCTTAATTGATATGTTTCTAATCATAAAACTCATATTTTAATTCATTTAGTTAATTTGTTATTTAAAAATAAAGAAAATTAAATTAGAGTATTTGATTAACGTATAATAATTAAAAGATTAAACTACGCATGCATTAGTTAAAGTTTAAGCAAATATGCATAATATTTCATGAATTCTAATTATTAAAGTGTTTGGAAAAAAATAATACTAGTCTAAGAACATCTACTATATAGATGAAAATAACATAACAAAGATGCTTTATAATATAATACTACTAAGTTATAAAAATAATAGCATAATATATTTATTTTACGTGAAAAAAGTATATTCTAGCTATTTAATCTATATATTAATAAGTGAGAATACTACCAATTCTATTGTAGATCAATTGGTTAAATCATCTAATATTTACTTAGAGGTCCAGGGTTCAACTCCACTACCATGAAAAGTTAAAATTTTTATGAAGTAATATACAAACCGGTTCAACCATTACCAAACCGGGTCACCGATTCTCGGTTCTTACCGGATTTGATCGGTTCTGTATCTCAACCAGACCGGCCAAGCTACCGGTCACTGGTTAAATTGGTTCGACCAGTCGGTCTAGTCCGATTTTAGTAACACTGATTTTGACACATAAAGCTCAATTGGCTAGTATTTGGCCTCATATGGACACCTCCTCATATGGATTCCTCCTCGTATGGACACCTCCCTTGTATGGATTCTCCTCGTATGTATTTTCCTATAAAACCTTCGTCTCCTAATAGCTTCCTCCTCCAACATATTTCTCTCTACACTTATCCATCTACATCCTCTCATGCACATCCAAATTATTATTATATTGTAGTGATAAATTAGGATTTTGTGGTCCTTTACGCTATTATTTATATTTTTTTATTTTTTTCTTTCTATCACACTCGACATCTTTTAGGTACAGGGAGTTTCATTCTTGTAAATTCTCTTATCTATTAATTTATATTATCTTTATCTCAAAAAATTAAGGATGAAAAAAATCCAAAACTCCATATTTTATAGGAAACGCCAGTTCGAAAATACGAGCCGGTTGACCGTGTTTTGCCCTATTCTGGGCGGTTTAGATCGGTATTCCATGTCCACAGTTTTTTGGGGTCTATCGAACTCAATGCCGATCAGCGGTTAGACCGATCAGGCCGGTTTGATTGCAAAACTGTGGTACTACGTACTAAATCAAAATTTCTAAGTTAGATTATTTCTTAGTATAAAGATGGCCTAGAATTTAATCATTACTAAGTTATATAAATTTTCTAAAGGCACGGGTTTTAAAAACTATTAGTCTAACAGCAGTTCCTAAAGGCAACATCATAATAACTTTCAATTCAACTAACTAAGCTAACTTATATAAAAACAATATAAAATCAAATAATTATAAGATATGTAATATTTTATAAAGCTATGATAAGAGTTTTACGAAAATACATTATTAAATTCATTACATATAAGACATGCATAAATCGAAAAAAAAACTTAAAATCGTACAACTCTAAGTTAGAAGAAATCTACTATAGATACTAAATTGGAGAGCAAGAAAGATCCCCAAAGTATCATCGTTTCTAATTTATAAAAATTCCCTAAAAGCATCAAGATTTCTAATTTATAAAACGATTCTCTAAAATATCTACAATATCTAACAATTCCTAAAGGAAAAAAATTTAAATGCTACACTAACAATTTTACATATAAAATACTATTTAAACAGTAATTATAATACATAAATTGAGGAAAAGAAAAAACTTACAAAATCCGAATTTTTGACCAACTCCGGTGGCTAAAGGGGAGGTTGCAGTCACGAGAGGGAGGGGGTAGAAGAGAGAGTGACTGGTAAGAATGAGAGAAGAAGGGGAAGGTATAGAAATACCTCCCCATTAGCGACTACAGCGCGGTCGCTAATAAGGATATTAGCGACAACAACCCAGTCGCTAGTTCGGCCCAACTGCGCAGCCTAGTTGGGCCTAACTTAGGGCAACACCTATGGCATGAAATTATCCTGCCAAAGGTTTGCAACTGGGTTTCGGTCGCAAATGTGAGTTGCGAATGGAGTTCAGACGCAATTGGTTGTTGCGACTGAAATCCAGTTACAACATTCATTTGCGACTGGATTTTGGTTGCAAACGGTCGCAACATCTTGCGACCAACCTTGTAGTACAAAGGCATTACCAAGGTCAAGTTTCCATTGACGATAAACGTGTTTGGATGCGGAGATTTGTGCCTAAGAATGCCATGTAACAAGTCTTGGAGGGGTGTCGCCTATAGCTCGATTTTCTATTGGAGTTTTCTCTTATTTTTAGCTTTTGGTGCCTGTTTTTGTCAAAATTGCATCAGTAGTCTTGTTTCCAATAGATTGTTAATGTAATTGTAGTTTTAATGTTTTGGTTAAATTTCAGAAACGTTTCAACAAGTTTCACGAATGGTTTGAGAAAGATCTACATTTTTGCCGAATTATTTTGTAATTTACCTTAAGAATAAATTTATTGTAATACATAATCGGTCTTGTAATAATGATTTATTATTTACCAAATTACATTAAGTACCGCTATTTGCAATATAATGTAAACAATCACAAAAGATACACAAATACATGTGAATGGAAGCGAGATTTCTTTTCAAAGTGAGAAAAAAAAATGTGTAGCAACAAATATTCTTACAATATAAATAACCTACTGGAAATCTGATGTTATACACGTCATACTTAAATGATTTGTATTGATTGGTGATCAATTTAGGGGAATTTCTTTAAAAGTGATCCCATAATAATTCAATTTCTAAGTTTTAGCCCTATAATGATATTAGTTTCAATTTTGGTCCGATAGTGATTCGACTTTCATCAATTTGGTCCATATGGAATCACTTCTTTTTAATTTTAGTGCTTCCAACAAAAAACAGACAATTTTTGTTAGAACTAAGCACGTGTATGCGAATTTCTGTGGGGCTTCTCGTCTATTCAATTGTTTCCAAACTTCATAAACCTCAATAAGACTTTAGCACATGTGACATACACGTGCTTCTTTCCAGCAAAAAATGACTTTTTTTTGTTAGAAGTACTATAATTGAAAACAAGTGATTCAACATGGGACCAAAATTGAAACTCAAATCATATGGGACTAACACTGGAAAAAAATATTATATGACCACTTCTGAAAAAGTCCCTCAATCCAGAAGACTAATGGTATGAAATTAATCAAAATCAGTGGTAGATAAATTCAGAATACTAATTGTATGAAATTATTCAAAATCAAAGGTAGATGCATTGAATATCGAACGAAACTTAACATTTACTTATAAGGGCATTAAGTGCCATGTCAACACCGCATTTTCATTGGAAAAAATCAATTTTCATACCCTAACTTGGCACTTTTCCATTTTTGATACCATAAGTTAGCAGCCATCAGATTTGGTACCCCAAGTTGGCTACTCTGATTAATTTCAATACCATAACTTTAACCCGCCCAAATCGCCGCCTAAATCACTTACGTGGCTCGCTGTGGACTGTTCACTGATGCCACGTTGCTGGCAGCTCAGATATTTTTACACGTTGGCTAATTAAAAAAATACAAAAACAAAATTGGCTTATTATTAAGCTATTATCACACACGAACCGAACGGGCACACTACAAATCCCACAAATCGTCGCTCGTCTCCTCCAATTCACCTCCAAATTGGCTCGATCCTCATTGCAAGGTAAGATCTTTAACCATTTCCCCTCATTTGCGTGCATTTATTATCCAAAAAAAGGTTTGTTTTCTTTAGTATGTATCGACTATGTGAACTAAAATTTCTTTTAATTTTGGGTTTGTAATGTGTTCATTAACTTTGTAAATTAATGGATTAAGGGATAAGTCTCGGTATACCGTCGATTATACTCAGATCGGAGACTTTTGTATGTAGGGGTTTTGAATTCCTTTTCACTACAGTTGATGCTTTTTCCTGTTTGTTAATAATTAATCTTGATTAGGTGTATGCAATGATTGTTAATGGTGCTTATTTTGGTAGTTTTGTTAGAAATAGGTTTGGTTTTAATTAAACCTGTTGAATTGTGTTGATTGTAGATGAATCACCCTTATGATCTTCCATGCGTGTGTGGTCGAGGGACGATGCGTTATTTTAGGGCAAGTGATTTAGCTCAGAATGCGGGTAGATATCTATATATATGCGGGTAGATATCTATATATATGACCAGGAAATGTGCGCCATAAAGATTTCATAATATGGGCAGATTCAGTTCATGAGGCAAGATATTCTCGGTATCATAGCATAATTTTTCCCAATTACTCCAACAACAACACCCAATCCTTTGACCCCTCAAACATACTCAAGAAAAAAGGGCCAATGAGAATACTGAATCATCTTGTATGGAGTATCATAAAAGTGTCCTCAGTCATGGCTCTACCAGGCCTCCTATCAACACTGAAGGAAACAATATGATGTATTTGGTTTCATTTACATATTTTTTGCTTTGCTTACTTTGATGTATGATAGTTTTCACTTCAATGCTCTTTAAATCAGACTCTATGTTCTAAAATATGTTCTAAAAAGAAGCAATACAGACCATTATGAGGCAAATTGCCACACATCAAAAAATTGGCAATACAAATCATTGACTTGCAAATTACCACACATCTTAAAAGTACCATAGAGAATACAATCAGCCAAATATGTCATAATAATTACCAACATTCAAAACTAGCCACCATAACCCAGTTTGCAAAATACATGGCAGAGGAATACACACCACCATCAAAATACATGGCAGAGGAATACAAAACACCATGAATCTAGTAGCTAAAATAAATAATTAGTTCATACTAATTTGTCATTCATTGTAACTACTCAAAAAAAATCCCTTCAAGTCTGTCTTTGTCATTGATGTCCTAGAAGATCACTTTGGCTTCTTTCCAGCCTGGAACAACATCTTCTGGCCCCCAATATGTAGCACACTAACATTTGATGTTGGAAGCATTCCAAGAGCTTGAAATTGTTCTGAATTAGAAGGTGGTTACAAAGCCTTTGTAGTTGTGCTTGAGTCTGCAGTTTTATAGGATCTTTTATCCTTGTTTGGCTTTGGTGGTAGAAGTTGTTCTGGTGCAATACCCTTCCAAACTGATCTTAGTTGATCCACTTCAATTGGCCCAATATTCACTGTTGGAACATCAAGAGGCTCATTTGGCACTATGACATCACCTCCAGTTTTGTCATATTGATCATTTCTCCCTTTTTTGGCATTGTCCTAAGACAGGGAAAAATATCTTAACATAAATATTAGTAATGCAAGCTAAAAATAATGGACTGACATAGAAGTGAAAATGACTTACAGTAAAAGTATCTAAAATGTTCCTCCTCACTGGCAATTTTGACATTAGCAATACACTCAACTGTTATATCAGATTGTTGGGTGGCAACAACTGGTTGTGAGTCTTCAATTGCAGGTTGAGAATCTCCTAAATTTACTTCAGATTGTTGAGTCATTCTCTCAACCTTTTCCATCTCAGCCACAAAATCAAAGCCACTGCCCCACTCAGCCTAAAATTTTACTCCTTCATTCTCAGTTGCTGGTGTTTCACCCAGTTCTGCAACATGTTGTTCATTCTCCACTTCTGGTGTTTCACCCCCATCTGCATCTAGTTGTTCATTCTCAACTGTTGTTGTTTCACCCTCTTCTGCAACTGGTTGTCCCAACTCAACCGCTGTTGTTTCACCCCCTTCTGCAGTTGGTTGTTCATTTTCAACAGATATGGTTTCACCCACTTCTGCAACTGGTTGTTCATTCTCAACTGCTGGTGTTCCACCCCCTTCTGCAGCATGTTGTCCCAATTTAGCTGCAGCTGAAGCTTCTTCCCTTACTTGTTCCTCTTCAGCCTTTCTTTTTAAACATCCCCTGACATTGTGACCATACACTTTATAGTAACCACATTGTACTGTGTTCTGCTGTCTTTTGAGCTGATCAGGCTTGTGCGCCAATGGTTTACACGGTTTCCCTATGCATTTTCTCTTTTTCTTGACAACTGGCTCATCTGACTCTTTCCTCCTCACACTATCTGGCCTCCCAACAACCCTTCCTTAATTAGGTGGGGTGGAAGCAGTAAATCCAGTTTGCTTCCATTCTTTCCTTCCACAACAGGCATTATAGGACTATGGTAAGCAGCCATATAAGTTTCAACACTAAAACAGGTCTCAATAAAGTCAAGAGGATCCAGACCTTGTGCAGATATTGCATTCACAACATGAATGCAAGGGATTCCACTTATGTCCCACTTCCTGCAACCACAGGTCTTGTTTGCAAGATTAACTGCCCATACACTGTTGTCCCAGCAAGTAATCATGTAGTTGTCATCATCAGATTTTGTTGGGTAGCAATGATTACCATGACTACCAATGAACTCATCCATAATCAGCCTGATTTTAGGACACCATATCCTCTTCCACTTGTCTTTTGCTCTGTCTCTATTTTTTTGGTGCCTGGTCATTACATATTGTATCAGCCACTCCAGCATGGACAAGATTGGCATATCTCTTGCATCTAGAATCATTGAATTGAATGATTCACAAAGATTGTTTAGAAGCATGTCACATTTGATTGCTGGGTTGAAGTGTGATTTACTCCAATGTTCAGGAGGCTTGTCTTCAAGCCACTTCTTGGCTTTAGGGTTCAGTTTCTCTAAAGCAGCTACCCTAAACTTGAACTCATTTTCAGTAGTGGCCCTTGCAGCTTTCCATAATGCATCTTTCAATGCATCACATGTGAATCCTGCTCTCTTGAAGTTCCCATGAATATGCCTCACGCAGAACCTGTGATCAGCCCCTAGAAACACTAGCTCAAAGGCATGTAGCAAGCCTTTCTGCTTATCAGACATAAATGTCCATTCTTTGTTACTTTCAATGCCAAGATCAAGCTTTAGCACATGTAGAAACCAAATCCAGTTGTCTTCAATCTCCTTCTCAACGATAGCCCCATGCTATTGGGTATATATTGTTGTTGGGATCTATCCCAACAACAGTCAGTAATACACCCTTGTGGGGACCTTTTAAATGTGCCCCATCAACCCCTATAAGCTTCATGTAACCTGCAACAAATCCCTTCTTAAGTGCCCCCAAACGCATGTACAGTCTCTCAAATCTGTTTTCATTATTTGAATGATCAACGCCAATGATAACAATACTGTCTGGATTTATTCTCTCAATTTCCCCTTTGAAATCCCAAAGAGCTGCATATTGTTCCACTGAATTGCCATTAAGTAGCATGAGTGAATGTTTCTTAGCCATGTATGCCTGTTGAGTAGACCAGTTGTTGTTTAAGTCTCTTTTGACATCCAAATGAAACCCCTTAACACTCCTCTTTAGGTCACTTTGAAACTGTTGCATGTACCTCTCCCCAACCCACTTAGATGTTAAGTTTTTACTTTTGGAATTCTGGGGACACCTGTGTTTCTTCCTGAAGTAACAGATTTTAAAGGTACCAACCTCACCAGCCACCTTCACTGCATTTATCCTCCATCTGTACCTCATACCTTGACATTTAATATACATCCTTCTTTGTCATTGGTAGTCACTCTCACATATCTCTGGTCAAGGATTGCTAGGGATTTAGCAGTCTTTCTAAGGATCTTCTTTGAAGTAAACTTCATGCCCAATTTCAATGTTGGGTTCATCAGATCTTTTTCATCAAAGATTACCCCATATCCACTAAGATCATGATCCTCATCAGAATCATCACTAAGTAGGTAATCATCCTCTGCATTTATGTCACACTCTCCAGTGTCAGATTATGTGTCATCTTCAAAGTCATCATCTAAAACTTGCTTTTTCCCTCTCTTCTTGGTCTTTTTTTTTGTTTTCATCTTTGGGCTTCTGTTAGCACTAGGTTCTCCAGGTGCAACATTTTCAGTGCCACCTTGAGTCTCAAACATATTATCAACCACCCTGCGGTTTATCTGAGGCGCATGTTCAATGTCACTGTCCATCCCATAAGAACCATCACTGAAGTCATCCAACTCAATCTTTTCTGCATCTTCTTCTTCAATAGCAGTACCATTATTAACTTCAACCTCAGGCTGCAAGAATTCATCTCCCTCAAACATGGCTTGTTGATGTTTATCAATCCTTCCCTCACAAGTAAGATAAACATACATACACCTATCAGCTTGTTTGGACAGAAACATAGCAGTACGTTCCCTATCATCTTTCACAAGCACAAAACCAACACTTTGTTTTAAGTAGAAACCCCTCAACCCAAAGAAATCCAACTCACTACAAACTGCCAAAAGCCTATCCAGTGATAAATCATCAGGCCCAAGGTAGTCCACTGTTATCCTAGACCCATCCTCATACTCAATCAAGGAGTCAAACCCAAAGCTGCCACCATAATTGAACCTTATAGAGATTAAGAGCTTATCAGAACCTGCACATTGGAAAGGTTGGGATATTAGTCACAAATATTTCGAAAGTAAGGGTCTAAATTTTGGGAATTAGGGTTTCAGGGTTTCTGATTTTTGAAAATTAGACCCTAAATTTTGAGAATTAGGGTTTTAGGGTTTATGATTCTGAAAAATTGGGGAAAATCAGGAGAAATCAGAATTGGGCATAAAATTAGGGGTTTTAACTCATAACACAAACAGAACAAAAAATACCCGTTTAGAACTAGGGATTTAGGGGAAATCGTCAAATTAGGGCTCGCGTTTTAGGGAAAAATTGGGGAAATCAGAAAAACCCAACAACAACGCAATTACAGTTGCACCATCAACAACACAATTACAGTCACATATGTAGGGCTAATCGCACCAGCAACCACCTTAACTTCAAAAACGAAGCTCATTACAGTCGATTGATGAAGAAATTGAGAGTACTAACCGTAAAATGAGGGTGGGTCGTCGTCATTAGCGGGATGGCGTGCCCTCAGCTTGGGTCGCCGGTTCACCATCATTACTGGTGCAGAAAGCTTGCGATCGTCATGGTTTTGGTGGTTAGATATTTTGGGAAAAGGAGGAGAGGGTGAAAGAGAGGCTAGAAATGGCGGGAGGATGTTGTTGGTAACCTTTACATATATTTGTTTTTGTATTTTTTTAATTAGCCAACGTGTAAAAATATCCAAGCTGGCAGCAACGTGGCATCAGTGAACAGTCCACGGCGAGCCACGTAAGTGATTTAGGCGGCGATTTAGGCGGGTTAAAGTTATGGTATTGAAATTAACCAGAGTAGCCAACTTGGGGTACCAAATCTGATGGCTGCCAACTTATGGTACCAAAAATGAAAAAGTGTCAAGTTAGGGTATGAAATGTGATTTTTTTACATCACGAACAAACATGGGAACACAAGCCACTTTTAGGGAAATATAAAAAACAACACCTAAAAAACTGATGGGCACAAAAACCTAGTATGCTTGCTCAATCGTTCCCCCAACCCTTTGTAAGGAGAAAGACTAGGAGACAGAAAGTCCCAAACTCGATAACACGTCCCCAAATGCCTCAAAAATCGATAATAATCTTCAGCATCATCTTTGTATCCTCACCCGGAAACACGAAATACATTGTGTAGATAAAATTTTAGACTAGCGCCAACAGAGTTACCATTAAGCTAACAGTGAGAAAGAACATTGTCACACGAGCTTCTTAGGGTACATCAAAGACCTGAAACGCCAAAGACAAGAGTGACCCGACAACAACAAAGGTGGCAATTTTGATGTATACTTCAAACTCCCTCTGATTGGTTGAAGCCATGTCCGCCTCCCCACAAACATGCTTGATCATGTGGTCATGGCGTCAATGTGTGACAAGAGATCCGTGTAGAACCCGTCGGGATGGTTCACAAGGACCGTGAACTTCCCACCGTATTTTTTGCGGTACCAAGTCATTTGCTTCTCATTCTTCTTAGTGTCTCTGTCCCGATCATGTTTTTTCTTAACTTCTGCACGGGCTCTTTGTTCAACATTAGATTACTCAGCTCGAAGTATTTCCATCTCTCTCGCCATGGACATCAACCTATTTTCCATCACTTTTGCATGCTCAAAGCTTTTCGCAAAGCCCTTCCTCTCACGCTTAATAGCAGCCCTAAAACAAAAATTCTAATTATGGACACGCATGCACGAATAATAAAGACAACATATTCTAAAAATAACCATACAACCTCTTACCTGGCCATTAATTTTCGCCTTCATTTCTGGAAGTTGCAATCCGAGGTAACTGCACGAAGTTCGTTTTACATTTTAGCCATCTATCATCTATAAATCCTTCTCCAAACGCACCTCGATCCGCTGAAGCTCGTACAAACCAGCCTCCAAGTCCGAGTTCGACATTGTGAAGGTTCTGTGTGAGATGTCGGCAGAAAAGTTACAAAAATAATATTGTTTCTTGTAACTACAATTTTAAAGTGACTCATTTATCTAAAGCAATAGGCCTATATAAAAAGCAATTTCTTGTGACATGTCACTTTCAAGTTTCAATTACTACTCTGTCGTTTCTGGTCTCATTCAAAACAAATGGTGGTCCTCTTCATTACCTCTTTGAAACCAGCAAATATGAGTATCGTTTCTGTATCTATCCTGTTGTTTTTCTTACGAATAATTATTGCTTGGATTACATCACGAACAAACATAATGGGCACACAAGCCACTTTTAGGGAAATATAAGAAATAACGCCTAAACAACTGATCTACACATAAACTTATTATGCTTGCTAAATCGTTCTCCCGACCCTTTGTAAAGAGAAAGACTAGGAGACAGAACCAAACTCGATAGGACCTCCCCAAGTGCCCAAGAAACAGTAGTAAACTCCAGCAGCGTCTTTGTATCCTCATCGGGAAACACGATATACATTGTTTAGGTAAAATTTAAGACTAGCGCGGATAGAGTTACCATTTGGCTGACGGTGAGAAAGAACACCGTCACACGAGCTTATAAGGGAACACCCGAGACCTGGATCGCCAAAGACAAGATTGACCAGATAAAAACAAAGGTTGCTCGTGCGGTTCATAACGTCAACGTGTGAGAAGCTATCCGTATAATACCATGTGGAGGGTTCGCAAAGACCGTGAAGGCAACACCAAGGGCCACAGTGGTCGCCGCTGATAACATTCATGAATACAACCATTATCTTACAAGAACAAGAGATCTTATAAAAGAGATGAAATGTAAGATTAGATCTAGGGTTTACAAGATAAGTCATATATATACAAGACAAGTAAAAGACTAAACTACCCTTAAGATAATAATATACAATATAATAATATGCTAACACCCCCCCTCAAACTCGAGAAGGTACAACAATAAGTAACGGGAGTTTTCCAACAAAGAAGTTGTGTCACTGAATCGTATGTGCCTTCGTAAAGAAGTTAGCCAACTGCATCGAAGACGAGATGAACGGTAGAGAGATAACACCATGCTGAAAATGATGTCGAGTCACATGACAATCGATCTCAATATGTTTGGTACGCTCATGAAAAACAGAGTTATGAGTAATCTGAACAACACTTTTGTTATCACAATACATGGGTGTGGGGGATGACAACAACACCCCCATATCACCTAACAACCGTCGTAACCAAACAAGTTCAGTTGTGGTGGAAGTCATAGCACGATACCCTGCCTCGGTAGAAGAGCGAGAAACATCACCTTGTTTCTTGCTTTTCCAAGAGATGAGAGAATCACCTAGAAAAATACAGTATCCAGTGGTAGATTTTCGATCGGATGGATCACTAGCCCAGTCTGCATCCGTATATGCTCGAAGTTCTAAGGAAGAACTCGAAGGAAATAATAGACTCTGATAAATAGTACCACTAAGATAACGAAGAATGCGAGTAACAACAGCCCAATGATCAGAGGTAGGTGCAGCAACAAACTGGCTAACAACATGGACCGCATAAGCAATATTCGGTCGGGTAATAGTCAAGTATACCAAACTACCAACAATAGACCTGTACAAAGTGGGATCCGGAAGAAGTGTGCCACCAGTAGGAGTATAACGAACATTTACCTCTAAAGGAGTAGCAGCAACACGAGTGTCTGTAAGACGAGCTCGCTCTAAAATATCTGAAGTATACTTCGACTGAGACAAAAGATAGCCTTTTGGAGATGAGGCGACTTCAATACCTAAAAAGTAACGAAGAGGACCGAAATCCTTCATATCAAACAAACGAGATAAGGTGTGTTTCAACACCTTGATACCCTCAACATCGTCAATTATAATAATCATATCATCAACATACAGTAAAAGCATTATGCGACCAGCATAACTGTATTTAACAAATAAAGCCGAATCACTAGGACTAGAGGAGAAGCCAAGAGAACAAACAGCTGTAGAAAACTTCTCAAACCAAGCTCTTGGAGCTTGCTTAAGCCCATATAATGATTTCTTAAGTCTACACGCCTGCCCTTTGTCATGAGGAACACCTGGAGGAGGTGTCATGTACACTTCCTCATGTAAATCACCATTCAAGAATGCATTTTTCACATCCATCTGTGAAATATACCATTGTCGTACTGATGCAATCTTAGCAACATGAGCAAAGGTCTCCTCATAATCCATGTCATATTGTTGAGCAAATCCTTTTGTCACTAGACGAGCCTTATATCGCTCAACTGAACCATCAGCTTTGGTTTTAATTTTATAGACCCATCGAGAACCAATTAACTTTTTCCCTACTGAAAGAGGAACCAAGTCCCAAGTGTGATTTTTGTTCAAAGCTGATAGTTCCTCAGCCATAGCCTCTTGCCAAACAATATCTTGGGCCGCCTCAGAATAAGAGGTAGGCTCACAAAGAGGCCAACAGATGCCAAAAAGGAAACAAAAGGCTGAGAATAACAAGAGTAAATGAAATCAGGCAGTTGAGTAGACTTACGAGTGCGCCTGGGATACCGCTCCTAAGCTGGATCCAAAATCGTAAGAGAAGGGACATGAGGGGGTAACTCTTCAGCAACACCCAAGTCATCTCCATCACCAACACCAATATTGTCATCCCCAACAACATCACCAATACCAATATTCTCACCAGTTGGATCATTAGTTCCAATATCAGAACCATCAAGAGTAAATGGGTCAATGTGAATAATATCAAACTGTGTCACATTATGGGAGCTTCTCGGAATGGAAAAATAAGCAATATGCTCAATAAAGTGAACATGAGAAGAAACATAACATTTTCTAGCAACTGGATCATAACACCGATAACCCTTCTGACCATTTCCATATCCCAAAAAGACACATATTGCAACACGTGAAGACAACTTAGTTCGCTCAACATGTGGACGAAGAACAAAACATGTGGATCCAAAAACCCGCAAATGAGAATAATCAGGAGTTTGACCAAAACTTAGCATATGGAGAGAGACCTGCGTTCTTAGGAGTTGGAGCTCTATTTATGATATAAACAGCAGTGAGAACTGCTTCTCCCCAATACTCACTAGGTACACTAGCAGACAAAAGCATAGAACGTGTCGTTTCAACAATATGCCTATGTTTTCTTTCAACCACACCATTTTGCTGAGGTGTGTCTGTACAAGAGGATTGGTGCACAGTACCATCACTAAGAAGAATGTCAGAGAGTGCCTTACTCGTATATTCTCCACCCAAATTAGATCTAAAACATTTTATGACTTTAGATGAGTTTTCACATATGCAGCAAAGTGAGCATAAACGTCAATGAATTCTGAACGGTTTTTCATCAAGTAAACCCAACAATAACGAGTATAGTCATCAATGAAAGAAACATAATATCGTAACCCCCCCCTTTGTAGGAACATGGGCAGGTCCCCAAACATCAGAATGAATCAAATCAAATGGTGCAAAAGAAGTGGATGTACTGTGATTAAATGGTTAGGCAGAAAACTTCCCAAGTTTACATCCACTACAATCAGAAATATCCTGAGACTGCAAGTCTCCCAAAACACCACTATTACATAAAAACCTCAGACAAGATCCAGATACATGACCTAGCCTAGAGTGCCATACGTAAAACTTCGAAGAAGAAGAATTCAAATGAAATGTAGAGAGATTAATACTCGTAGCTGCAAACTGACCATCAACCTTCATGCTATCCAAAACATAAAGTCTCCCTCTCTACTTCCAGTCCCAAGTATTCTCTTTGATTTCGGATCCTGCACATGACAAGAAGTAGAGAAAAAGTGAACATCAAGACCACGATCACACAATTGACCAATAGAAATAAGATCCATAGCCAATTTAGGAATACAATAAACATCGGGTAGCGAGAGATTTTCAGTTTGAATTGTACCAACACCTACTACTAACATAGGAGTGCTATCAGCAGTTAAACAGATGTAGATGGTAACACATGAGACATAGATACAAATGAGTTACGATCAGGAGACATGTGATGAGATGCTCCAGAATCCAACACACATAAGGACGAGTTTCTACCTGATGTGGATGGAGCAGACATAGCATATGGTGGAGACTGGTTTTTGTTTGCCTGAAGAAGGTTCTGCAATAGATTAACCAAAGATGCGTTGTCTGACAAAGTTGACTCGACAGGAACTGGATCCAATGTAGGCATGACAGCAGCTGTATTAGGCTGCCCTCCAAAACGAAGATTCTGTGAATATGAAGGTTTGTCACTTGGCCTCTTTCCATATTCCTGTTGTGGTTTGTCTTTCTGGTGCAATAAAGGACACTAATTCTTCCAATGACCCTTTTCATGACAATAGCGACACTCATCCTTATCATAGCTCTTTTGTTTAGATCTGATATGACTAGGTTGAGTAACCAAAACAGAACCAACAGGAGTGGACTTTTCAATTTGAGTCTTGAGGCGGGTTTCTTCAGCCAACAATTCATGCACAACTGAATCAACTGAAGGCAAAGGAGTACAGTGCAGAATTGATCCACGGATGCCTTCATACTCAGAGCGGAGATTGTACAACAATTGAACCAAACGTTGTTGTTCTCGCCTTTCAATATACGGACCGAATGCTTTCAGTTCAGCGCATTCTGTCATAGCCAACTCATCCCAAAAGTTTGTCATCTCAGAATAAAACTCTTGAATACTTCGATCGCCCTGTGTAAGAGCACGAATTTCTCCTTCAAGTTGATATTGAACAGCAAAGTTGGACCTCACATACAACCTCTCTAAATGGTCCCAAACTTCTTTCGCAGTATCAAACATAGCTAACTGAACACCAATCTTATGCTCAACAGAATTGTTAATCCAAGTAATAATTTTAGAGTTATTGGTATCCCACACATCCAATAACTCAACAAAATTAGCATCATATGACTTAGGAGCAACCAAAACACCAGAAATATAATTCCACATCTTCTCCCCTTTTAGAATTTTTTTCATAACATAACTCTAATATCCATAGTTTTTCCCATCAAAACGGACACTAATCGAATGCAACGAATCATCCCCGCCCGTCATGATAATAGAAATCGAGAATTACAGCAATACACACAACAAGACTAACCCAGAAACAGAATTGGGGCAACAAATCGAACAAAAATTGCACCAAATCAAAATTGAAATTAATACACCAACAAGTTCAGAGAATGCAGCGGATTACCAGAAACCAGTAGCAATGCAAAGACGAAAACCCCAAAAAAAATCGATCGACGTGGTGTCGTGTTTGCCTACCAGTTGGGTCAGAGATTTGGCTCTGATGCCATGATAACATTCATGAATACAACCATTATCTTACAAGAACAAGAGATCTTACAAAGAGATGAAATGTAAGATTAGATCTAGGGTTTACAAGATAAGTCATATATATACAAGACAAGTAAAAGACTAAACTACCCTTAAGATAATAATATACAATATAATAATATGCTAACAGCCGAGAGGAGACCACTGTATTTTTCACGGTACCTAGTTCTTCGCTCCTCCTTCTTCTCTATAGCTCTTTCCAGATAATGTTGTTGCTTGACTTCTGCACGGACTCTTCGTTCTGCATTAACCAACTCATCTCGAAGTATTTCTATGTCTATCGCCATGGAGATCAGCTTATTTTCCATCACATTTCCATGCTCAAAGCTTTCCGTCAAGCTCTTCCTCTCACGCTCAATAGTAGCCCTGAAACAAAAGAACTAATTATATATGGACACAAACAGCTTATAATGACAATGTACTCTAATTAAAAACATACGGCCGAGCTCTTACCAGACACGCTTCAACTCATGCCTAAGACCATTAATATTTGCCTTCATAACTTGAAGCTGCTGCAAATCTGAGGTAACTACACGATGCTCGTTTTTCATTTTAGCCATCTTCAAGTGAAGTTCCCTCATTTGTAAATCCTTTTCCGATGCGCATCAACCCGCTAAAGCTCGTACGAACCAGCCCAAGTCTGAGTTCGACATTGTGAAGGTTGTGTGTCATATATAGGGAGTAAGGGAACAATAATTTTAATATTGTTTCATTACAATCTTAATGTGACTCTAATATATGAAACAATATGCAACATATATATATATATAAACAATATGCAACATATATATATATGTAATAACAATAGGTGAGGCTAGGGCAGTTTCAGGTCACTTTCAAGTTTCAATCGCATGTTTCACCCTGAATCCTTTATTCCCAAATTCTGTGTCATTCTCTATTCCATTGATCACTATACTTTCCTTGCTCTTTTTTAGGCCAATATTACAAGAAATCACTAAATTGCCATAGTACTCAATAAATAGAACATAGTTAATTATATAGAAAAACTTGAAAGAGATATGTAGTTATATCAATATATAATTTATATTAGGTTTTATTTATATGCAATTAATAAATTAGAACTAACAGTTCTATAGGATAAAATGATTCCACGACCTAAAAAAGAAAAAAACAACTGAAAGTCAGATATTATTCGTCTAGAAAGTAAAATATTTCACAAAGTCTTCGTCTTTATGCATGTATTTTGTTTATAAGACAAATGCACATAGTAAATATAATATTTGTATATAAGAAAAGTGCACATAGCTAGTAAATATAATATTTGTATATGAGAAAAATATACATAGTAAATATAACTTTTGTATAATAGAAAAGTTCACATAGTAATTATAATATTTATATTTTGAAAAGTGCATATAATAATTATAATATTTGTATTAAAAAGGTGCATATAGCCTTTTGAGAGACACTATTTCTTGTAGCCCAGTGACCCCCCCCCCCCCCTCTCTTATGAGTAGGAACAGTTAAATGGAAACGTTTGGGGGTGGAACATTTTTTTAAGCGCTCGGACGAAAATACCCTTGGTAGGGTGTTGACTGAAAATTGCCCCAAATGTTGGGGGTTTGACGCACATTCCCCTATTTTTAATTGGTATAGAAAAGAACATCAGAGTAGTTTTAATTGGCAAAAACACACTTCTGGCGGCTCATAATTCGGGTTCGGCCGGTTTACCTAGTGATCCATACCAATTGTTGACTTGTTTTCATTAAAAAAATATCATTCATTAAATGCTTTGTCTCTTACTGCCTTTCCTAATAGCGTGAAGAAATTCACAATGAAAGAACAAACTCTAAATAATACAATTAAAGAACATTACAGAAGAATGGCAAGAGATAAGAAGAAGGGGAAGAGAGAAAAAACAAAAAAAAAATGAAAAGTGAGGGTTACATACTACATAGTAGATTGTACCTAAGGACATGTGCACATACTTCGTTTATCTAGAGTAAAATTCCAAAAAAAGTGGCCCACAAATTCCTCATATGTTTATATAATTACAATGAATTACTTTAATTCAAAATAATCATATAAGTGCTTAACATTTATATCATTTTTTACACGTTATGAAAAGATACGATTTACCGGTGGAGCTAGTGGCCAACTGGTTCGATCAACAAAACCATTAATCAGTAAGATTATCGATTGTGTGTCCGACCCTTTAAGTAAAAGCTTAGCCTTTATAGTTGTGCCTTTTAAAATGGTTGGATATATAATATATATGTATATATATACTTGAAATGTTTATTTGAAGTCTAATTTAATTCATTTGTGTTGTTAAGATTATCACTTAAACATGGATATAAAATCTATATATTATAACCTTCTTTTTATGACCAAGAGAATTATGTAATAATTGTTTTTTTAAATGAAAAGATTTAAATAATGACAAAACTAAATTAAATTACAATTATATCCTAACCAATGACAAAATTTAATACGTGTTTAAGAGTAAACAAGAAAATCAAAAGATTATTGTCAACATGACTCCGCACATAGTTTCCTTTATATAATAGTATAAACATATTATATATTTATATCTATATATATACCTATTTTATGCTATATAATAAAAATGAGTTTTCCAAGCCAATTTTTGCTCCTTGGAAACCTAGCTCCAAGCCTATTGATTAATACGTTGTAGGGGTGGACATTTAAAACGGGTACTCAATCCCAAGCCCATCCCATTTGGGTATATCCCATTGGGAATGGGAAAAGCTGAAATGGGTACCCGCAACGCAGGTACCCACACATAATTTGTGAGAATGAGAATGGGAATGGGTAGTACTCGGCAATTTTCTGCCCCCATATGGGTACCCACACATTTGTACAGGACATATTTATATGTTATAAATATTGATATACTAATAATATTTTATATATACAAAGTTTATAATAGTAGCATCCTATTAGTCGTGTAAATATATATATATATATATATCAAAATTATATAGCCATAGTAAGAAGTTGAATTAACAAAAAGGAAAGATAAACTCAATGATTTAGTTTTTGTTGATGAATGGCGTGGTTGAATATGATTATTTGATTACCGAATGAATTAGATGTTCGACTTTTCTTTTGTTACTATTGTATCATTTGCAAATTGTGAAAATTGAATATATAATTATCATTACAGAGTATTGTTGGGTTTACTTCTCAATTTTCTTAAGTTGAAGATACTTGTAAATAAAGGTTGGGTACTCCACTATCCATTTCGTACCCGCGCTGGTACCCACTTACGGGTACACTACAAGAAAAATGAGCATTAGCAACGGTTATTGGCAACGGGTGTGGTTGCCAATGACTGTTTTGCCATTGGCTACGAAAGAATCCGTAGTCAATGGCTTTTTTTTACAAAAAAAAAAAAAAAAAAACCCCTTAACAAGGGCAACAGACATTGTCTGTTGCCCATAGCCAAGGGCAACAACACTTGGCCGTTGCCAATAGCCAAGGGTTACGGCTTAGCCGTAGTCCTTGGTTTAGGCACCAGATTCTGGCGCCATAACCAATGGTTACGGCCAAACCGTATCCCTTGGCTATGGGCAACAGACAGTGTTCGTTGTCCTTGTCCAAGGGCAACGGCATCTTCCGTTGCCATTGCGATTAAAAAAAGAGTAAGAAAAATAACTCTATAAATACTACTATTTTTCTTCAATTTTATATCAAACCATTCTTATCTATCTTCTAAATTTAGTATTATATCTCTTTCTCTTTTTTAAATAGTAGTGCTTTCGTTATGGCCGATAGAAATCTCGCTCCACGAAAAAATGCTAAAGGAAATTTTACGATTAGTCTACAAAATCTAACACGAATTGGTACATCCCTTCGTGGAAGGAGTGCCCCCACCGAAGAGCGCAACAATGTTACCGAGCAAGAGCCCACTCATATTCCATATGAAACAACGACGACCGATCAAAGACTCTTACCGACTTTGTCGCCAATTGTCCCTGCATCGAGGGCCCTTCCTCTCACTCCTCCAACTAGGCTCATAGCGCATGGGCTGATGGATGTGCAAAAGGAAGACAACGACGAAAACGAAGATGAATATGATGATGAAGATCAAGAGATGACGTCGCCAGCTTTGTCGAGAGAGCGTCTATCTCCAAGTTCCCAACGTTCAAGTGTGGGTAGTACGTCTCGTTGTGGTTGTCGTGGGTTGACGAAAGGTGACCTGCCGCAGTCGGACCCCTCGAAGCGAAAAAAGATCGCGGTTATTGAGTTTGGAGAATGGAAGAGTGGAAAAAACTGAATCAACAACATAATTAACGCCACTATCAAGAGGTGTTATCGGACTATGGCGGAGAATTTTAGCCAAGTCACTGACGAAGATAAATTCTCTATGGAACGAAGGTTTAGGGTAAGCAAGTACTTAATACCTTATTTAAATTTGTTGATTTTCAAATTTGGTATATAATGTTAGATTATTAATTTATTTTAATGAGTCATTAATATTTTACAAGGAAACGTACGCGTGGGATAAAGATGATGAGGACATGATAATTGCTAGATTCAGAATATCTGCGGCTACCCTGTTTTCTTGCAATGTGTCTCGGACCAAGAAGTTATACTACGCAAGGTGTGATGATCCTGCTTACGAAGGGCGGCCTTTTTCTTGGATGTCTGATGCCTTGACGCGGGAATACAAACCATATTGGGAGCTAAGTACCACAAAGGCAATCTCTGAAAAGGCATCAAAGTACAGAAAGGCAAACAAGAGCAACACCGACAACAACTCTGTGAGTTCAACGTACTCCGGTGGAAGCCTTAGTGTCGAGGAGAATTCACAGAGACACGTACGTTACTTACAAATTATTAATTTTGAAGTGATCTAATTTAGTCATAGATTATAGAATATTATTAATTTATCTTTCAAAATATCGTTGTAGAACAAGTATTTCGATAGGCAATTGAAATATCATGAGTCGTACATGTGGACTCGGGTGAAAAAGGGTCCACAAGGCGAACCGTTGGACCAATGGGTGAACAAGGAGGACAAGGCGTATTGGGTAAGTGTATCTTTATATAAAAGTAATTTGTGTTGTATATGTCATTTTATATACTAAATATTCTTATTGAAAAATTGTGTAGGAGAGATATTGCGCCATACTTAAAAGAGAATATGGGCTTAATGAAGCCACATGGCCAGCGGATTCAATTCCAGAGTTTGTCGCAGAAGCAAACGAAAAAGTCAATAAGGGGAGGTACAGTGAGAGGACTACCCGGCGGTGCTAATGCTGCAGCACGTGGCATTTCATCGAGGAAAGTGTCACAGGGGGAGCAAGTAAGGATCACTAGGAAGGAAAGAGAAACGGACGAGAAGTTAGCCGCACATGAAAAACTATTGCTGGAGACACAAGAATTAGTGCGTGCCTCAAATATGCGGATAACTGAGTTGGAGAGAAAATTGTTGGAGCGTGACAACAATGCAGGAACTAGTCAAGACCCGAGTGTTGGTCAGAACATGGCAAATTGGTCCAATGTTTGTGATTTTCTCAACATTCCTCTTCCTGGGGACCCTAACTATGTCGTCGGGAACGTACTTCCCGATATCAACTATCGCCAGAACTACGATGATGGAACTGGCCCGAGTTGTTAGTTTAATGGATATTTAATATTATATTACATAATATTTACTATTGTGTTTAGTTTGGGTTCTATGAATTTTCCTCGGCATTTAAGAACTTATATTTGTTTGTTTTGCTTATTATGAATTTTATGTATGTTTGGGTTCTATAAATTTTTCTCGGCATATAAGAACTTCTATGAATTTTCCTCGGCATGTATTAAACGAAGTTTAATTTTAATATTCGTGTTTCTATTTTTATTTTTTAGTTTACTTTTAAAAATCAAGTTATACTATATATATGTGTGTGTGTGTGTGTGTGTGTGTGTGTTTCACCAAACATTTATATATATTCTAGTTTATTAGTTTACTTTTAAAAAACAAGTTATATGGTTGCTTGAACATTCATTCGTTATTATATAACCAAATAAACACAAACACATAAGAGATATTTGAAATTCATTACAATTTTTCAACGTAAAAAAATATTCATGGTAACTAAGACAAAGTAGGTTTCTCAAATAACTCAAACTCATCGTCTGCTAGTTGACCTCAGGGGTCGAACGAACTCGAATCCACAAATTCGTTGGGCCCATGCGACTCATCATCTTGGAAAAGTTCAGGCATTTGATTGGTCGTGCCATGTTCTTCTTGGGGCATTGAGGATATGTCAACTACATGTCGAGCACGAATAGGGTGGACTGCCCACCACTGTGTTCTTCTATCCTTCACATTTTGCGAAGGATATGGAGTGTAGTACACCTGTAGTGCTTGGTTTGCAAATATAAATGGTTCATTTGTTGCTAGCAGTTTTCTTGGGTTAATGTCAACCAAGTTGTAAGTCGGATGAACTCTAACGTCATGATATACATCAAACCACAAACATTTGAACATAACAATCGATTGCCCCTGCGTGCCTCCCCAATAGAATACCTCAATGATTTCCTTGATGATGTCGTAGTAGTTCATCTCAGACGCTTCTTCTACGCCCCCCCTTCACATACACGCCGCTGCAGTTAGTTTTTTGGCCACCACTATGTGAATCCGTATGGAACCTGAAGCCATACACTTTGTAGCCTTCGTACACATTTACCATTGCCACTGGACCATTGACTAGAGCATTGAGGCGCGGGTCGACCTCATAATGTCCTGACTCGACTGTTTGTTTGAACCATTGTACAAAGTCAGTATTCTGTTTGCACTGTGTCTGTTCTGCACTAAGGTTCTGACAACACGTGTCTTCAAACAACCTGTCAACAAATAGAGAAAGAAACATTGCATAAGTAATGAGAATTTAATTAAAGAAATATCAACAAATGTAAGAAACTATACGTAATTTAAATTTCTCACTTGACCCAGGCGTCAACATCCGGGCAGTTTAATAGCGTATACAACTCCACAAGTTTAAATTCATCGGCAGTAAGACATCGCTCGCCTGTATCAATAAGTAGAGGTTCTCATTTCTTGTGGAAAATGGATAGTTGTCGTGAGAAATCACCATAAACTCTAGCTTCATTCCTATTCAGTCGATTGTATCGTGTTTCTACATTTTTTCCAAAATAGTGAGAACACATATTGGTGATTTACGACATTATAAAGGCATTATCACCATATGAATTAGATATCACCATATGTACACAATTAGATATGTTGGACGCATACCCATCCGGAAAATCCAACTGAGCTAACCACTCCAACACCCTGTGATGCACCGATACCGATACCAAGACGGATATGCAGTACCCGATACATATCGATACCGATTCAGATACCGATACCAGTTCTGACGTATCCGATACGCCACGTGGCGTATCCCCTCAATTTTGAAATTAAAAAAAATCTCGATACGTATCCGATACATTTTTTAGGCATATCGGAACTACTATGGGTCTTTTTTATAAATTTTTAATATTTGATGGTTAAATATTTAAATATAAATTCCACCAAATATAAATTGAAATAAAAAAAAATGAAAATCTGTTTATCAAGGGCACGATTCAGGTCTCATTATTTTTACAATTATACTTTTCCTTTTCTATTCATAATCACCACTACCACCATGCGCCATCTTTACTCCGCCACCATGCGCCACCACAATTATATTTTCCTTTTTCTATTCATAATCACCACCACCACCATGCGCCATCTTCAAGCTTGTTATGTTGTTATTTAACTCATTAGTCATAAATAATTCACGTTTATATGTCTTTTTTCATATTTGATGCATGACTTTTTTAATGTTAAACCTTCTTTTGTATATTTCTAATTTTTCTTGTTTAAGTTTTAAATTTTATTCCTTGTTAAAAATAAAAAATACATATAATAAATATTAATAATTATTTATATATAGATGTATCCTTGCCGTACCGGTATCAGCTATTTTAAAAAAATATCGTATCGGTGTATCCGTACCGTACCGTACCCGTACCGCCGTATCCGAACCCGTGCAACGTAGCCAACACATTTGTCTTTTGTTCCTTACTAAGACAATACTTGGCCTTCGGTTTGTACACCTGATTCCCTCACCAGGGATCAAAAATAACTCACTCCTATACGTTTTCAACTCCACGTCTCTAATTGCATTCAAGTTGTCTTTAGTTTTGTCGGAATCGTCCATCACTGTGTTCTTGATATTCTCAAAGAAAATTTTCTCACAGTGCATCACGTCCAAGTTATGTCGGATTAGGTTCGTGGACCAATAAGGTAACTCCCAAAAGATACTCCTACGGCACCAATTATGTGTTCGGCCAAATCCTGGAATCTTATGTGTTTTTGCTCCAAAAGGCACCTCTCACAAATCAGCAACAATAGCTGACATGTGTTCTCCTAACTTTCTATATGCAGGCTCATCTGTTTCATCTCTATTCTTTCTGAAATCTCTTTTACTATAGCGATATTCGTGATTTTCAGGCAGAAAACGACGGTGACAATCAAAGAACGTTTATTTTTTCCATGTGTCAACGTAAACGTCTTTATGTTCTCCATGCAATAAGGACAAGACAACCTCCTATGTGTGCTCCACTGAGACAACATCCCGTAAGCTGGAAAATCACTAATAGTCCACATCACAGCTGCGTGCATTTGGAAATTTTGCTGACGAAAACTGTCGTACGTTGGTATTCCCACCTCCCACAATGCTTTCAACTCATTTATTAGTGGTCTTAGAAATACATCAATGTTTTTTCCAGGGCCTTTAGGACCCGATATGATCAAACTCAAGAAGATATACTCTTGTCGCATGCACAGATCCGGAGGAAGGTTATAAGGAGTCACAAATACAGGCCAGCCAACACGAGTAGTGGTACCCGCATAGTGCGGGAACGGGAATGGGTAACGGGCTCTTATTTTCCACAAGCGCGGGTACCCACGACACGGGTACCCATCCGATGCCCACCCCTATTACGTAGGGACCCAAACAAAAAAAAAATATTAAACATCAGTACGCGCGGCAGGGCCTGCTCATTAAAAAAACTGTTTTTTCTTCTTCCAAACCTGACTCAAGCTTTCAAAAAAAAAAAAAGCTTGATTTTTTTTACTTTAATACACAAGAGCCCACTCATGAAAAAAAGTTATTAAGCAACACCAGATTTTTAATAATCTTAGCTAGTTTTATTGTGATTAAGTGTAGTATTTTTATGATTTTAGACATCGCAGGTCATGAAAATAAGTCATCTGACTCGAATGCTAAAGGTCAGTCCCTCGAGGACCAAAACTACCCCCGTTACAGGCTTACTTATTCATTTTTTTTTTTTTGTTTTTTATGGTGCTTCATGTTCTTTTTAAGTACACGGGTGAAATGTATTTCCCACATAATCAATGTAATCCATCAGTTTCGCAGATACTATAAAAACCTTTCTAACTTATATCTCACGATCGGCCTCTTGTTTTTCTTTTGATTGAATTCGCTCCGTCACATTTGTTTATTGGAAAAGAAAACCACATTTAGTTAAGGCAACTTTACAACTATAAAAAAGGGCACATTTTATTGGAAAATGACGTTTTACGTTTGAAAAAAACCCCTCGGTCCCTGTTGACCTCTCATTTTCCCTCCAACTCTTACCGATTCAGATTCCAACACCAAACTCTATATATATAAATCAGCCCCATGCATCTTTAATTTTCTTACGAAGAAAATCCAAGATGTCATCATCAGGATCCGTTTTAGGTACTGAATCATCACCTCCGTGGCTAGACTTGCCACAGGAGATTACGGCCACGATACTTCACAAGTTGGGGCCCGTGGAGATACTCACGACAGTGGAGAAAGTGTGTCCGAAATGGCGAAGTGTGTGCCAAGATGTCTCCATGTGGCGGTCCATCGACATGCGAGATAGAACTGAAAATCGTGGCCAACGGTATGACTTAGATAAGATGTGCCGCATTGCAGTAGATCGCAGCCAAGGACAATTAAATGATATTTCTATCCACATTTTTGGTTCGGATGAGTTGCTTCTATACATATCTGAGAGGTAACATTTAACTTTTGATCCAGTAAATATTTATATATATTGTCGTTGCAAAAAGTAAGATTGAGCTCCACGAAGACTTTTGTACCACTTATATTGTTGCTTAAACATTTTTTCGTGCATTTGAGAGGTTAGTGTAACAACATTAGTTACGGTCGGTAACTTTAGGTAAGAATAATGATAGGCATATATATGCTACGTATATTTTCATGTATAGTACCATTGATTATTTATTAGAGGCTTGGATCATTTAATGTTGAAACAATTTTTGTATTGGTCAGTTGTTAAAACTTGGTGATTGCATTCCCTGGTAGATTTTGCTCATATATATATATATATATATATATATATATATATATATATATATATATATATATATATGTCTAGCTGATTCGTGTTTCTCTAGTGTACATGCATGTACTTCTTTTTGTCCATATATTATACATAAATTAGGCTAGCTAGCTATAGTTTGTGTCTTTCTGATAAATGATAAATAACTGTGATTTATTCAATTTGCGTTGCTTTCTAGCTCACGAGTAATATGCCAAATTTCTCTTTAGCTGAGATTTTCTCTTCTTTTTGCAGGTCGAAACAGCTCAAAAGTCTGGAACTTACGTACTGCAAAATGATTTCTGACAACGGATTGATTGAAGTAGTCAAGAAACTTCCATTGTTGGAGAAGTTGCATATACGTTGCTGTAATGTTGTTGGCGCAGAAGCCATAAAAGTTGTTGGCCACTTTTGTGTACACCTGAGTAATTTCAAATTTAATCAAAATGAGTCTTATCGTTCACGAGAAGTAGCCGACATGGAGGCTTTTGCGGTGGGACAAAACATGCACGAGTTGCGACACCTTCAACTGTTAGGAAGCCCAATGACAAATGATGGCTTGCAGGCCATTCTTGATGGTTGTCCTCGTCTTGAATCTCTTGACCTGAGACGGTGTTGGAATGTTCATTTGTCGGGGGACTTGGAAAGATTGTGTTCTCAGCGAATTAAAGATCTGAGGCTCCCACACGACTCAACTGATGATTACGATTTTAAATATGAGCTTTATGATGATGAAACGACTGATTATGATGAAGACTATGGCTATGACTATGACTATGACTATGAGTGTTATGGTTACGACTCCGATTATGATTATTTCTATAACTAGATTTGCCGATAATGGCTTGGTTTCTGAGTATGAGAGTTATGTTTGAGTTTTGAGTTTGTTATTTTGGTTTTAGAATTGTTGTTTAAGCTTGTCATGAGTTTAATTGTTTTCATTGCATAACTTTTTTCCTTCAATTAATATTGTCCATTACTTAAATTATTTCTATATTAATCTTAATTATCTATATGTTTTTTTTATTGTATATCGCTATTTCCTTCTATTAACATTAATCAATATTATCTTTTTTTAAATTGTATCTTTTTCGTTTCAGAATCGAAACATGTCGATTCACATTGTTTTGATTTTCAAGTGTTTTCCTTATATATAAATCCAATCTTTTCTGTTTCTTTTGGTTGCTTGGTCTCTTCTGTTAGTATATCTGCTTTTTCATTAAGCAATTCATTGCAAAATATTTATTGTAATTTAATCAATTTGTTTTAAATTATTGTTCACATTGTTTTGGTTTTAGAATTACTTCTCCGAGCTTATGGTGAGTTTGTTTTGATTGCATGATTTATCTTGCTTTTTTTTCTGATCGCATAGCGTTTTCCTTAACTATTAGTTAAATAGACTTTAATAGTTTATGAATAGATCATTACATATAATAAAATGATGTTGCAGATTAAAAAGACTAACATGCATTTTTAGGTTGTTTACATTCAGAATCTTTTTTTAATCTTTTTTTTTTTTCAATTTGTGTTGATTGCTTGATCTTTTCTCACTTATAACGAAGCATGATCATTCTTTGTGCCCTAATTTTCTTACAAATGATTGAAACTCGTAGTTTTATTTTAGTTTATCTTTAGAGAGTATCAAAGTTATTGATAAGTTCGGTACTGAAAACGTACTCCCAATGACTTTGTACAATATTTTGGATCTAGACAACTTTTAGTCACGTTTATTAAAAATAATTTTAATATTATCACATAAATTACGGTAAAAAATACGCGTAAAAATTAAAATAAATTTTGCACTAATGAAAAATTTGCATGCGGGCTCTGCGTGGGTTTTTTTGTTCGCTAAGAACTTAGAAAATTTGACATGGTAGGTCCAAGACGAAAGTCAAATCTTGACCAGATATTTGACCTCAAGCACGACTTATCAACCCACAAGAAGAAGGGTACTGGAAGGAAAGAAGGGCGGGACTCAAAAAGATAGGTTAGCGACCGGAACCAAGTAGAATGCCCTTCGGGTATGTACGACGCACAGATTGGAGTGCGAGGTGTAGGTAAGCGGAAAGGAGAGTGGAGATGTCTGAAAGCGGAAAGGATGTAAAGATCTGATCTCAATGACCAGATCGAAAGAAAACTAACCGAATAAATCGGTAGAGAACCGCACGCGGCGGAAGAAAAATCCTAAAAGGGTGGAGAGCACTATTCTCTAGAGAGAGAAAGTGCAGCCTGCTGATCTGCATTGCACGGACACGGATACGTGGACACGTATCGGACACGGATACGGATACGGGATACGGATTTTTTTTAAAATCACATATTGAGATACGTCAAGGATACGTCGAATATTTAATATTAAAAAACTATATATATATTATTTAAGTAAATATGTTAAATAATAAATATTAAACACTTATACAATTCAAAAAATAATCAACATATATAGCAATATACAAAGATCCACCATTCCACAAACTCAAATATTAATTGATAAATATGTTCAACACGAATATTACAAAGTTTCATAATATAACAAATAAGTTAAAAAAAAACAAATAAGTTTTGCCCCTAAAGTTTTCAAAAATTAATATGTTAATTGATAAATAATATAACAAATAAGTTAATTGATAAATATGTTCAACAAATAAGTTTTGCCCCTAAAGTTTTCAAAAAAAAAAAACAAATATTTTATTGAGGACACGTATCGGATACGCCTCAGAAGCGTATCCGATACGTATCCCATTTATTTAAAAGTAATATTTAAATAGGATACGCCACGTGGCGTATCCGACACGTATTCGAGGCGTATCCGAGGCGTATCCGTGTCCATTTAGTATCCGATACGGGATACGGAACCATTTTCGGAGTATCAGTGCAACATAGCTGCTGATTTATCCCTTGCCAGCTTCCTTTTATCCCAACAAAAAAAAAAATTAATAAATTATCCCTTGCCTTCGGTGTGAAATAAATGAAATCTAACATCATCAAATGTGTTTCTTTGTTGGATTTTCCACGTTAAAAAGTGAGCAATGAAATGGATGGTGGGGCCATTGGTGCAGAAAAATTCACAAGTGACAACAAAAGGTATTAGGTATCAGACTATCAGTTACTTATGCCCACCTTACATCTCCAACCTATACCATTAAATGCAACAATGAAATTTCACATAATAAGTTAATAGCCAAGCCAATAATCTCTAGTTATTCATCAATTTAGCCAGAAAAAAATCATGGTGACATTAAAGAGTGTTGTAGCGTTCTTCTTGTTAAAAAGAAATAAAGAAGATAATATAATAAAGCTATAAACCTTTGTGGGTGAAATAGAATAAGTGCACATCACAACAGAAAAAAAAAAAAAAAAGATAATGTACAGAAACTCAGAAAGTACTGCAACTTCTTGTCTGCAATTAACTTGACCAGCAAAACTTCAAATTCTTGTAAGCAAATACATTGTTTTAGGTAATCCGTAATCAGCAAAAAAAAAACCTTAATCATCCATAAACTCCACAAAAATGTAATATTAAACAAAGCAGCGAACGATTATTCATATATACGCAAAAAAAAAAAAAAAAAAAAAAACAAATAAAA
Source organism: Linaria vulgaris (assembly GCA_948329865.1). Taxonomy (NCBI): domain Eukaryota; kingdom Viridiplantae; phylum Streptophyta; class Magnoliopsida; order Lamiales; family Plantaginaceae; genus Linaria; species Linaria vulgaris. The sequence continues at coordinate 86,881,149 of OX415253.1, forward strand.
CAACAAAAGATTACACATTTCACACCAGCAACCATATCTATAACTTAACCGATGTGGATCCTTCGGAAGCGACGGACTTACAACTGGAGAACGAAAGTAAGACCTCAAGAAAAGAAAAAGAGAAGAAGAAGAAAAACAAATCCATTCACTGCAAGACATTCAACTGACTGACCACTATTACTAGCAACAACAACCTTTACATCACTATCTCCGGCTTCAGGATGCTGGACTTGATCTCCTTGTGAGGCAAAACCACTCCCCCATTACTGTAAACTTCGTCACCAACATGAACATCTTCTCCAAGTATCGTCATGTTCTCCACGCGGGCCCACTGACCCACAGTTGAGTGCCAGCCAATGATACTGCTTGAAATGCAAGCATGTTTCTTGATGCGTACACCACGCATAACCGTGCAGCGAGAAAGCCTCACACCAGACTCAATGACACAACCAGGCCCTATCGCGACATCAGGCCCAATCAAGCATCCCTCTCCGATTTTTGCAGTTTCATCAACAAGGACATTTCCAATTATGTGACTCCCGGAAGTCAATTTAGGAGAAGATTTCTTCTTAAGGGAGTCCAAGTAGAGTCTTAGCCCTGTGATGTAATCCCTCGGCTGTCCAATGTCCATCCAAAACCCAGGCAGAACCATTGCGTAGAGTTTTTTCTCGGATGCGATCATTGGGAAAACCTCTTTCTCAATAGATGTGGGGCGTAGCTGGATGCGGTCAAGAACCGAAGGGTTCAGAAGGTAAATTCCAGCGTTAATCTTGTTGCCGACAAAAAGTTTTGGTTTCTCCACAAACCTTTCAACCAGTCCACTAGATTCTTCCGTGACAACGACACCATACTTTGAAGGCTCATCCACCTAAATGACCAAATAGAGAAGATCCCTCTCATTTATCTTGGTTCCAATAATTATTCCAAGACTGCTCTTTCAAAATTTCAATGAAGAAGAATTAAGAGTTTTATTACCTTGGTCACCATAATAGAAGCCTCACCTCCATGTGATTTGTGGAATTCAATCATCTCTTTCAACGGGTATTCACTGATAACATCACTGTTTAGAACAAAAAAGGGCTCACCAGAATTATCAAGTAATTTGTCACGAGCCAAGGCAAGGGGCCCTGCAGTCCCAAGAGGTTCAGTTTCTTGCGAGCACGTGATCTTAATTTCGAGTTTTGCCTCAAAATCTTTCAAGAAGTTGAGCATTACCTGCCAAAGGAAGATGTCAACTGTTAGCTATTATCCTTATATAAAAATCCTCTCCACTTTCACTTTTAAAAACTAAAACTAATCAAAAGTTTACCTCGGGCTGATAATTGATGGCCAAGACTACTTCCGTTACTCCAATAGCTTTTAAAGCTTCTATCTGAAATGTCAAAAAGGTATTGTTAGCTTCCATGTTTACTTAAACATGTATTGATTTCTTACAACACTAATGGATAATGGCATGAATTATGTACCTCCGAAGAGGACTTACTAAATAATATAAGGAAACACTGACCACTTATCGCACACTAGTAAACATGTTTAATCCCAATGAAGAATTGAAGAAATCATGATAACAGAGCCAGATCTCTAGTTTGAGTATCATAGAACTTATTAGTGCAATATTTTGAAGAATATTACAGATATACATGGAAAGCAGGATTGAAAATGGCAAAGGTATGTCACGTAATCAGAAGGCAACTCGATGATTAATCAAAATTAATTAACAAAAAAAAAATGTGGACGGAATGCAAGTAAAGCTGAACCACGAACTGTACCTGATGTAGAATCATGGGCTTGTTAGCAAAATCAACAAGTGGCTTTGGCACACTCAGTGTCAAAGGCCTCAATCTTGTACCGAACCCTCCAACAAGAATTAATGCCTTCATCTTTAGCTAGAGAAACTCAGCAAACCTGAAAAACTTATAAAATTAGTCCTTGCCCCTCTATATTTATGCATGAAGAGAGGAAGAAGCATGCAGCTCCATGAAACAGTATCGCGACATGTGTAACGAAATTCAATGATAAATGTCACTTTTTCATCAACGTTGTCAATTCTCCATGGCTGGTTTACACAAAAACTGACACGCACGCAACCGATGCATGCATATTAAAGAAACAATTCTCCACTGGGGTTGGAAAGAAAAAGAAAATAGAATAATATGATGTGAAACGGTCGTTGAGGGAAACAGCTATACATTTGTCTACGCGTCGTAAAATAAATTCAGTTGTTAAAATTAGCTGAATGCATCCAAAAGAATTGACTTGAAAGCGACAAATTTCCAGCTAGAAAACAGGCTGGATCGTCAATGAGAGTGACGAAGCCAATTAATCTTTTTGTCACAGACCAACCGATAATGGTACTCAGAGCACCATGCACTAGCTGTTAACAGAAGAGAAACTACAATTTTATATGGTATCATAGATTTTTAAAATTATAATTTGAGAAAGGAAAAAAAGTTTGCCAAACTGGGATTAGGAACTGGACTGATCTTTATTTATATTATAAACTGAAATTTGAAGCTTATTTAGATCCTTACTTCTGCTATCAGAAATATAGCAGGTAACTCCAAACGAAAAAGCCTACAATCTAGTTTCTCTAGATCAAAATCTCCAAAGATAATTTTTTATGCAAAGTAACTAAAAGTAAAACAAATTAAGATTCCACCGATGTACTAAACTAACTGAACAAACTCATAAATAAGAAAAATCATGTCAGCTAGTCAGATACGCCATTAGAACTCAAGATCACGTCTATACACACATTTGTTATTGTTTGACATGTTTACTTACCACCTCAGGACAAATTACAGATTGATCAAGACAAATACAGAAAGTAATGATCCCCGTGCTAAAACTCAACCGTAGTCGACCTTAGATAAATGCAATTAAGGACTAATCCACTCCACACCACAAAGAATGTAGCTTAATCGGGATAATCCTTTGGCTTACAAGCTAATTTACAAAATCGTAAACGGTCAAAACTGAATCTTGACGGACCGCATAAGCACAAACAAATAAAATTAGACGATCAATGTGAATTAAGACCAGATCCAATCACAACCACTACAACCCTTACATTCTCACAATTATATTCCAACAATTAATCAAAAACTTTATTTCCAAAAACTACTCCTAACAAGCACAATCCCCTCCCACCTACCCCCACCCCACCCGCACAAAATGTCATGCTAATCAATAATAGGCCACAAATAAATGACAAAATTGAGCTAAAATTGCACGTACATTGCTAGATTTCACCCAAATTAACACATCATAAACAACAAAAAAGACGATCTATAACAAATCCATTCAACATTCTAACAAAAACCCAGATGAGAACAAACAATAAAACCAATAAAAATCTCACCTTTAACGAGATCTATGGCGGGTAAAGAACCGGATCAACTCGGGTCAAATAATAATCCCTTTAAAGAGATTATTGACAAACCCCGACGGTTGGTGGTGACGTCAGGGTCTCTGTGTGAACGAGGGTGTCGGTGTGGTGGTGATGGAAAACACGACAAAGGCTTCTGAAATATGAAGGGATCAAATATAAACACATATACATACAATACAATACATACAGCTGTGTCTTATCTATTTTCTATTTTATAATATAATTGGAATAAATTAATAACTTAAACTTACAATCTCCTCTTGACTTTTGTATGACTTCATTTTTACCGCTGCGCCTGCCATAAAGGGGTAAGTTTTGAGGTTGTTAAAAATTTAGAAGGAATTATACAAACACCCCTGCGGTATGGGGTAATTATAATACCTAACTTTTATTTGATAATTATTAAATTTGTTGAATGTAAATTTATCCCATTTATTACATATAAGAAGTAAAAGGAATAAAGAATCAAAAATCCCATGTTTTATTGTTTATTTTTTTAAAGCCTAATAAACGCGACTGATCTGCTAAAAAAATTTATATTCAACAAAATTTAATAATTTTCAAATAAAAGTAAGACACAAGGAGTATTTGTGTGGTTCGAAATAAAATGGGTGTTAATGCAATTACCCCCACCTCTCATTGGATGTTTGGTAACTCTCCCAAAATTTATGTATATTAGTTAAAATTAAATCGTCATATTTCTTGGAAAAAGGATTACTCATTAAAGTTATTTTATTTCCTCATATAAAATTATAAATAGAATAATATTGAGTATATTAGATTGAGTTAGAATTTGTAATGACTCCTAAAACTTCAAGTAAAAGCTCATGTTGTCATTAGTTCTGAAGTTATTTTTCAATTTCCTTTCATTTAATCTTTTTTTTTCTTGACATTAATTTCCAGGTACAGTACAGGTGATCATATGGTCCGCCAGTGCACATTACAACCTGGCCATGTCCAACATATAAAGACCATTGTTGAAAAAGTTTTAAACAATAATTCAGCTTAATGCCTATTCGACAAGCGTAGATCTTCCGTTGTAATAATAAAAAATTAAAAATCGTTTTTTAATCAACTATAAATTTGTTAAATCTTTGTCACCACATATTTTTCCTGATTCAATATTTGAACATTTTAAAATATATTGATTCTCCAATTGAACGTTATTAACGCGTACCACACGTGAGACTTTTAGTAGCTCTGGGGCAATAAACAACGGTACCCAATTACAAACGAAATAATTTTGTGCGCCCTTTGCTTATATGATTAATCTTAGTTTCAATTATTTACCATGGGCGCAAAATAACCATAATATACAATTATTATCCATTTTTTTACAACATGAAGAAGTAGTCCATGGTTTGGGGCTTTCCGTCTATACTTTTCTAAATTTCGTGAGTCAAAATCATATTTTAAAAAATTAGTTCACACAGAGAAAATCTGACACCAAGAGTTGACATTTATAATTTACCTTTGAACATGTTTGAAGTCATCACGACGTTATTTGCGGTTTTTTGCACCTTAATTTTCCGATTAAAAAGTCAATGCCATGAACTTCCAATTCCATTTCCAATACGCTTTCAACATAAATTTGCATAGAAGATACAAGACTTGCGTTAAAAAAGAAGTTTAAATTTAAGTACTACTACAAATGTTGTCGCGCGGTTCTCGCGTAATTAAATTTATTTTAATTTGAATGGTGAAAAAAATAACTTAAATGAATAGAGATTAGATATATAAGGATATAGAATTTATATAGAAAGTTCTAAATTTTGGAACACTAAATCCCGAATCATAATAATGATTCACCTTAAACTAAGGCTACATTAAGAACTTAATAATAAACTATTGTTCCAACATTAAAATTATAAGGCTATAACCGGTAATCAAAAGTTTAGTGTCACAGTTTGTCTTTCTTTATATAATAGTATAGATGCATTTCATTTGCATATTTCTTAGTAAAATACAAATAAAAAAGGCGTAACTAAAAGCGCATGTAGGAAAATGCATTAAATTTACTTATATAATGCATGAAATTTAATTATCTTATGCTAAACATGCACCGGAAGTGTTAACGAGTTTAGAATTATTTCCTATTAACTGAATTATTTATTAAGGTTGGAACGCCTTTGCCCGTGGTTCAAAGGCTAAATGCTATGACAAGAATTTTCCTTCCTTTTATTGACTATACTTCATTCTTTTCTCCGAGTGGATTTTCTTACATTTCTCAGTCTCGTCCCCTCCCTTCTTTCTATTGATATCTCCCTTTATATAGGTTTTGATAGGGGCAGGTGTCATGGTGCATGTGTTTACAGGTGTCGTTATGCATGTGGTTATGTTTACACGTGTTACAATGTTTATTCAGCCAATAAGATAACGTGTTCACTTTGAGTGCTGACTGTATCCTTTCCGAGGGCTTTGGTCTTCTTTGTGATACGGGGTAGATTACTTTCTTTGCTGTCTCTAATGGTAGCTTCGAGGACCAAGTTTGGAGCATTCCCGTTTAATGATAGTGCTTTTCCGAGAGATGCGTATTCTGAAGTAAGTGTTTCAAGGTATTTTCCGAGAGGGTGGGGGTGAGTTGGTTTCCGAGAGGTTTTTGAGCTATCGTGGGTAGCTGTTTTTCTTTCTCCGAGTGTCCAGAGAGGTTAATTGAGTAACGTTCTGATTTTTAGTCTGATCGTTGAGAGTAGTGTTCCGAGAGCTTTCGTGTTTGGAATGTATAGTCAAGGAAGGTTTTTTTGTCAAGGTTCTGGGACTGTTGTCCGTTGGAGCCCTGTTTCCGAGAGCTTTACTTTTCTTGGTCAGTAGCATGAGTTCCGAGAGCCTTCATTTATGAGATTCTGCCTTAGCCTTGCATTCCTCATGTTGGCTTTTGTCGGAAATGCGCTCCGAGAGGGGTGATACCTGTATTGCGGAATTAGGTCGCATAATATATTTGGTAATTCCAGTAATTGGTTCATTGTTTTATTTAAGCAGGTGAATTATCATCCTGTTAACAGGAAGTATTTCGCTACATATTGTATAGAACCCCTCATCCTATATATTATCAAAAATTCATTTTAGTTTAGAAGTGTATGGTGAAAGAAGAAATGGAACCGGATTTGTTTTACAATTTTTGATTAAGTTAATTTTCTCCCCTAAAGTTTGTTTATCGTCTTTCGTAATTTCATTTTTGATGAGATTTGGAGAAACATACCTATTACTGATTTAGAAGTGTATGGTGAAAGAAGAAATGAAATCGAATTTGATCTAATAGAATATACCATAAGTGTTTGATGAAACATAAAATATAATTTAAGTGTTCGACGAAACATAGAATATAATATAAAGAGTTTTTTTTTATTCGCTAAGGGGTTTTGGTGCCCAATCCAAGGGCTACGGACACCGCTCATAGCCCTTGGTTCCTTTGGGTATTTTCTTTTTGTTAATAAAAAAAATTATATTGGCAATGCCCGTCTGCCCATATAGTCGAGGGCGGCTTTTTCTGCAAAAAAAAAAAAAAAAATAAAAAATTGAAAAATGTTCGTTTCGTCAAACCCCCTTCTCTGTTAACCACTTTTAAGATACAAAAAGTAATCTCAACAATCAACAGTGACAAGTTAAATGCACTCTCCACTAAAATCAGGATTTGGTGTGGAGATTTTAATAAATAATGTTGTTGCTGCATATTACCATGTATTTGGTCATTTGGTGGAACTAATTTTACCTAGTGAATTCATGAGGGGGAGAAAAAAAAAACTTGCCACTATAAATTCATTAATGAAGATCAAAAGCCGCCATCATTTGAAAAGAATCGTCTTATTTAAAAAATACAACATGCCATTGAACCACGTTCAATTTTATACAATGGGCTGCACAGTACACACTGTGTGTAGTTCTATATTCTAAAGGCAAGTAGTCCTATATAAATTAAAGGCAAGTGGGGTGAACCACAATTACATTTGATTTGAGGTTATTATTCATGCTTTAAAATTTAATAAACTTTTCATAAGGCCACTGAATGAATCATCAAACTTGAGCCTATGTTTGGATAATAACGAAAAAGGTTAACTAATTTGATATTAATTAAACACAATTTCAAATCAAGTATTATTCGAATTATTAATATACATAAAATTCATTTTCAAGTAAAGCACAGTAGAAATCAACAAGTACTTCTAAGTCTAATTTGTTTCTTTCTCCATCATAGGGGTTTCCTTTACAATCAGTTCAGATGATTTCTGAATCATAGCCATAATTATAAACAGCTCTATTTATTCCTATAATTGCTATAATTTGCAATATTGGACATGCGGCATTCTCATAATTAATTCCCAATTAATATGCAAGCGTGCTACTGCTATTTTACTATAAATTGTTTTAGCTTAGCTTAGCTTTTTAATTACGGAACTATTTCAAACAAAAACTCACACATTTAGTTTGGTGAATGATGATACCAAATAAAATTTCTATTTGTTGTCCCCTGTCGGTAAAGATTAATGAATGAGAGGAAAATAATTGAGAAAGGTAAGAGTCACATGGCCGGGATGCGTGCTAAATAGTAAATATAGCTTCAAATCCAACCCCCTCTTTTCTCCATATTGTAAGCAAATGAAGGAAATCTTTATGCGCAAGCAAAGTGTATATATTCCTATGAACGAGTTTGCAAAAATTACTCATGTGTAAATTCTTAATTGACAAATAATATCCAATATCTTGTGCTTATTAGCAAATACACCCGCGAATTTAAAAAACTATCAAAAGAGAATTTACTACAATCTTACACTAGTCTATTAATATTCACGTACTAAAACTAATCATGCAATTTGTTTTATTGCATTTATTTGATGCGTAAGAGACTATTATTGTTCAAAATAAACCCTATATCGCAAAGAAATTGAAAAGAAACATAGCTTTTTAGATGTGAAGAAACAAAAAAGAGTAGCGATTATTTTTATTATGGTTCTAAGTAATCGCAGTCTGAAAGAAATAGTAAGAACAGCTTATAATTATCATTTTAAATTCTATACGAGTGATGTGGAATCTTGATGAATAAAAATAATATAAGGGTTATAATTGCCAGTTCAAAATAAAACACAAGGGTGGTTTTCGTAATTACCTCATTCTTAAACCCAATCGAGATGAGGGGTTGTAGTCCGCAAGTTAGCCAGGCCCATCAAAGTTCAGACCAATGGGCATTATTATTTGTTGGACATTTGGTAATCCACATGGGAACCATCATTTATGGTGACTAAAGAAGCAAACTCCGAATATCCTATTCTTTTTATTTTTGTAACGGGAAAATTTATATATACATATATATATATATATTTAATTTTGTGAACAATATACATATATATTTTTTATTATTCATGCTCTTGTTCTTTTCCTTGTAAAGGCAAATTTGTTTCATTGTTTGTATCAACAACGCGAGTCATAACTTCCGTGTTCTATGATATAGCACGTCGAAAAATGTATACTCCTCAAATTCAAAGAAGAAAGAAAAAAGTTTTTTACTAGCAAAGGAAGATGCATGGCCCTAGATTTTTCTAAAAAATGATAAACAATAAAAAGAAGATAACAGTTTTCCTTTTTCCTTAAGTTCAGATGGCAAATAATATTTTTTTATATGAAAAATAAGTATTGCAAGTATAAAAACCAAACGGTAAAACATTTAACCATTACACACTAACTCAAATTAGAATTAGAAGAATCAGAGATGCAAAATTAGAAATGATGATGCTATAATCTAATGTTCAAATAGTGACACATGAAAGAAGAGAGATATTCATCAACAATATAAAGATAATAGAATAAACGGATCAAAAATGATAGAATTACACCTCCTCTTTCATCGGGGTACAATGCTAATTATAAATAAACTCATGAAGTTGTTAAAATTAGAAAAACGTCGGGAAAAACTTGTCAATTTAAAAAAATTAAAGTGAAAATCTATCAAAATCGATGCAAAACTTTTTATTGATATATGTTGAGTGCACGAACTGTATAAGGTAAACACCAAGAACATAAAGAGTTTGACAACCAGAGTTTGACAGCAGTTAAGCACACACTGTTTCAATCTTGTGAAATTTTTACAATTAAAAGTTCCTAGTCTGAATTAAGTATATGAGAATTTCATAAAGATCCTTTTTATTGATGAGAAAATTGTATGATACATATTTATACAAGACAAGTACAGTTCTAAGGAGGACAATAATTCCTCAACTTATACATCGGTCAATGGAAGGCCAATTATGGTGACCGAGTGGACACACGAGGTTGGAATAGTCAACTAGCTTGTCATTAGCGCTCATGAAAGCTCCTTTTGTCGCTTAAGATGATAAATATTTCATTTTTTAGAGCATATTTTGCTCTGCTAAGTATTAAAAAGTTTTCTATGTTTTGAGATCTTTTTGACATATTTTAGAAAATTCGTGCAAGTAGTAACTGCAGATAACTTGAGATATATTTGCGCATTCGTTATGGTAGAACCAAAAAGAGAAAATTCGCTATTTTTTCGAGAAAAAGAAAAGGAAGAAACTTTAATCCATGGGGTTGAGCAAATATGACAGAGCAAGCGATTGGCTCCTAAGTCACCTGTGGCGGATGCGGGAGCGGATACGCCAGTGCGATAATTTTAAAAAATTACAGTCTTAGTGCGCCATTATAATGCGCTTTAAAAAAAAGAAAAATAACTTATATATAAATATAAACAGATATTACCTAAATTAGTATATTATAAACACATAAGATAAAAGTATGTATAGAATTCTCACACAAAGAAATGGATTATAATAAAAGAAAAGTACATAACTTTTAATTGTTATTAATTTTGTACAATATTTTCTAAATTATTATGGTGGAAGACAAATGTATAAGCCTTAAATCACTTCTAATTTTTTGTAATTATTTAATTTTTGACTTAATTTTGTTCTCCTCTTGCTCCAACTTTTCTTTAATGTCACTCTTTTGTATGTCTTCTACCAATTTTTTATGATTATTCATTAGATTTTAACATAAGAACTAAGAAATCTTAGTGCGAGAACTAAGAATATGTAAAGCGTCTTAGTGCGAAGCACGCGCACTGAAGTCACCAGTGCGAGACTGATGCGTCTATAACTTTCTAAACATGGAGGATTAGGTGGCTTATTTGGCTCTTTACTAGTTATCGTGGAAATAGGAGAATTTATTTGGTGCTCAAACATGAATAAGATTGTGATATAGCATTTAAAGAGAATTATTACCCGTTATAACTTTATGATGATTTGAACTTTGATGGTAAATACGGTGGTGCCACTACAATAGTTTGGTCAAAACAAATCAAAGCGTATTATACTTAGTCACCTCGTAATCACTAAAGGGTTAAGTTTGGTAAGTTCATGCGTACGAGATTGTCCGTACGTTTAAGTCTTTTGTTTAATATTATGTAGCGGAGAGAGGATATTAGTGAGTAAATTACCCCATGTCCCGTAGTATGAATTCCATTTTTTTATACACCATCAATCTAATTTTTTTTTTCATATATGATTTATTTCAATGGCTTGACGTACCGGGCTCCTAATGCATGAGTATGATGCAGAGCTGGTTTAGATGCTCAAAAGAATGCTGCACAATACAATTTTTTTAGTCAAAATTTTTAAATTTTATCGGATGATAATACTAAGATTTCTAGTAAAGACCGGTCAACAAATAACCATTTTAACCATTCTGTGTGCCAAAATGTTGCTTTGTTTCCTACACATTATGTCTCATGTTAGTGGTGTTCGAATGGCTTGGAGTCCAATACTCTGTTCAACTTGGGGCAACTCATGTTCAATCAATCTTGCAGTACACATTCAAAATCATGTTCACATGCGCGATATATGCACTATGATTATGGCACGTATACCTTGCTTTCCTAAAAACGAGGTTGATATAGCCCATGAAAAAGTCTTCATTTCAGAAGCTAGGTTTGTCCACGATCATCACGAAAATGTCGATGGAGCTCCAAAATTTACACAAGATTCACTTGCCGCTAAGGATCTTATTATTGTACTCACCAGTCGCGTTACAAATCTAATGCTAAGATAGAACGTTTAACCGGTTCCATGGTAGGCCAAATGCTATTGATTAGAATGGAAAGTAAGAGCTTTGGAGCTCCCTCTTGCTCTAGTTGCAACATCGATGTGTGTCACATTTTGTCAAAATAAGAGAGAAAGTGCAAAATGAAATGAGGTGATGGATGACGAGCAAGTGAGAATCCAAAAGCTTATTGTTTCTCTTAAAAACTTATACTTCATTTTTTACGTGTAACTAATCATGTATTCTGCGATTTTGATTGGTTCAAGTTTATAGAAATTACATTAGAGTGAGTAAGGATGCGATATTGATGAACCTTCCCATAGTTACTTGTAACACCCTTATGTGTTGTGTTGTTGTAGTGATCTCGTCTTTGGAACAATATTTTATCTAACTATGTATACTTGTAATCTATGACTTCAAGTGCACTTTCCAATTTCAAATAAATATTTGGGGTCTAAGATATAATATTATGTATTATATGTAAATTTATACTTTTTAATGTTCAACCTTTATTGTTTATTTTGTGTTAGATGGTACTTTAAGCAAATAACAAGTTTAATGAATTCAAGTGCACTTTCCGAGTACAAGTGAATAGTTACGGAAAGAGTTTGTAATATAATTATGATTTATGATAGATTAAAACATTAAGAATCAAAATATGGACTACTATTGCATTGTGAAAAATTTAGTAAATGGTGATATAAAGTAATTGTAGTTAGTTATATTACCTTGATGTAGAACTATCAAAACATATTGCAGTAGTATGAACATCTCCACCATATAACTATTTTTTTAGTGTAAATTTGTTTATTGTCACTCTATGTGATGGATGAATAGTTAGAATATTAAAGTTTGAGGTCAATTACTCTTTGTTATGATGTACACAATTTACTATCCCACTTGCTAAAGTTAAAGATAAAGTCTGTTATTAGAATTGTAGAGTTTTAATAAATGAAAGAGATATAGATAAATTCAATCACCTGATAAGTATTGGTGTTAACAGGTTTGGAATTATACCAGATTAACTGAATTATTTGTAAGGTCGAAACGCCTCTGTCCGTGGCTCAAAAAAGTTAAAGCTATTATGAGAAAAATTACGAGAATATTCTTCCTTTATTCACTGAACTTCGCTCCCCAATTTCATGAGTCTGATTTGTGTGTCTTTTTTTCTTCCTCTCCCCCTTTTTTCCGTTCTCCTCCCCCTCTTATATAGGGTTTTTTAGGGGGGTGTGTCATTATGCATGTGTTTGCATGTGTGTACATGTGTCGTCATGTGTGTGTTAGGGGTACAAGTGTCGTCATAGGCATAAATAGATAAGATAAGGTATATCTTTAATCTACTAGATGCTGACTGGGAATGTCTTATCTTCTTCCGAGTGTCCTTCCTTCTTCCGATAGGTTTTATTCGTAGCTTCTGTCTTCCGAGGGGTCGGAGTTTTCGGCAGTGGACTGATGGAGAGTTTATGATGGTCTTCTGGTGATATTGTTGCTCCGATAAGGGATTATTCCGGCTTAGTTTTCTATGGATACGTTCTCCGATGAGTGTTTTTGTTAGGGTCTGTATTCCGAGGGTCTTGTATCTTCGTAGAGAGGTGCTTCTTGTTGCGGGCACACGTAGTACGTTTTTCGATGATCTCGGTAGTTGATTTATGGTTTTTGTCTTTTGGCTTCGAACTTTGACGTGGTGTTTCGAGGGTAGTTTATTCTCGGGTTATTCTTGAGCACGTTCTCCGAGGGGGGATTTCATCTGTGATTTGCGTTCCGAGGGTTGTAGCTATCGTTGTAGGGTAGCGTTCACCTGCTGGGGTCTTCGTAACAAGCGTCGTGGCGATTTTTGACATGGTTCTTCATTGTGGGCCTTCAGGATTGATGCTCCGAGGGCATTTTCTGTGTGGGGAGTGTTCAGCAAGGAAGTATTCTCATAGTTTCGAGGACGCGGAGGTCCATTATGGTCCTTCTTGACGCAGTGATGGATATCGGAGTTGCGTGGGTCCATCGGGGTTTACTCTTTTTCCGATGCCACGTTGATATCTTATTTTTATTCATCGTGACTTTCCAAGGGACGCTTTGGTGCCTACTCGGATGCCACGTCCTACCTCCTCGGGTCAGTGACCGGGCGGATAGGTGACGTCCGAGGGGCTTCCTCATCGGGAGTGTGACGATAGTATCGCCTTAGGTTTAATCCCTAGATTTGGGGTTAACCTCTTGTTCAAGTCTCTTAACCCCTTATTTATTTTTTTAGGGTTAACAATTGGTATTCCCTAACTCCACCTTGGTCAAGAATTTTTATAACACTAACATCAACTATGACCAAGGTAAGAAATTAAAAATTGTCAGAGGGTCGTGCCCCAAATTTCCAGTTGAATTCGACGTCAGTATGTAGAGTTAGTTAAATTAGGTGTTATATACTCAAGAGCACAGTTGTCATTTCTTTGGATTTAATTAGTTGTTAATTAGTTGTTAATTCTATTATTAGTGAGTTAGGTAGAGGTACTTTTGTATATAAACTCATTTCCAATTCCTGTGCGATTAGAATAATAATAATAAAACCAATTTCTATTTATCTCTACTTACTCTTTCTATAATCGAACATGGTATCATTCGTTGGCGATTATTCGATCGGCTTCTCCGACTGATTTGGTGGCGCAATTTCTGCAAATCCGCCATTGAAGATCTGTGAAGCTTCCTTACCTTCTTCTCTAATCTGCAACTATGGCTGATTCTACTTCGACAGCTACCTCTAATGTCGAAGCACCTGCTCGCACTACTTCGATCCATGGACCTTTGTCTCTACAAGGATCTGATGCTCCTAACATGAGGTTAACTTATGTTCCTCTTACTGGCACTGCCAATTACTTACCTTGGTGTAGATCTGTGAAAATCGCACTCGGCGCGAAGAGGAAATTAGGGTTTATAAATAGAAACACTCCAAAACGTAATCCCTCTCATCCTGATTATGAGGACTGGATTCGAATGGACTGTATGGTCACTTCATGGATTTTGCACTCAGTTTCAGATGAATTGCATGATGCTTTCCTTTTTAATTAATATGCTACTGATTTGTGGTCTCAATTGGAGAAATTATTTGGTATGAGTAGTGGTCCTTTAGTGTACCAATTGCAAAGAGAAGTTGCTTCCATTTCACAAGGATCCAACTCTGTCTCTCAATACTATACTCGACTTAAGAGGCTTTGGGATGAATTGAAATCTTTTTTACCTGTAATTGCTTGTCATTGTGAAGCTGCAAAATCGTGTACTTGTCAAATTGCTCATCATGCTCTTGATGCAGCTGCTATGAACAAATTGATGCAGTTCCTTATGGGACTAAATGATTGCTATGAAGCTATAAGGAGTCAAATCCTTGGTTGTGAACCCCTGCCTACTGTTGAAAATGCATACTCAATGGTTTTGAGAGTTGAGAAGCAACAAGAAATTCAACTCAACATCTCTGGTCCATCCGAGAATTCAGCCCTCTTTGCTAAGAACTACTCTTCTTACAACAAACAACCATAAAACACACAATCCTACTCTAAGGACTATAAACTGAAGAATGCTAATAGATTCTGTGACCATTGCAAAAGAAAAGGTCACAACAAGGACTCTTGCTTCAAATTGGTTGGGATCCTAGACTGGTACAAAGAGCTCAAAGACAAGAAATCTGGAGAATCCTCTAGCAAATACACTGCTAATCTTGCTGCTACTTCTATCACCAACAATACTCCATCAAGCTCTGCTGCTAGCTCCAGCACCTCCACCATATCCCCTGAGTTTCAACAACAATTCTTTTAGCTGATGAAGAATATGATGACACCTGCTACACTTCATCAGCTCTCTCAATATGATGTTTGGAAAGTGAACTTTGCTCACTTTGGAGATTTTGCTGGTACTAATCTCAGTCTCCTTACTCTTGAACATATAAAGCCCACTGATTGGATTATTGACACTGGTGCTTCTAATCACATGGTTGTTCACTTACACTCCATGATTAATCCCAAACCTACTACATGTCATACTCCTGTCTATATGCCAGATGGTTCAGTTAAGTTGGTTCATCACATTGGTGATGTTAATGTCACCCCCAATATATGTTTGACAAGTGCCCTGCATGTCCCTGAGTTTAAGTTTAATCTTCTCTCAGTCACTAAACTCACTAAAACTGCTCAAATCAAATTTACATTCTTTCCTACACATTGTGTTTTGCAGGACCTACTAATTGATAAGGTTCTTGCTTCTGGTTCTTTGGTGGGAAATCTCTATATTCTTGACATTTCTAAATGTAACAATTCTGTTTCCCATCTTTCCAGCTTAGTCCAACATTTAGCTGTTGACAAATCTCCTACTATGTACTCATTAAACTGCAATAAGAGTACTACTTATGAGATTTCATTACTTTGGCATAGTAGGTTTGGACATGCATCTTTTGCTTATTTGAAACACTTATCTAACCTGTCTCACTTACAACATTCTGAATCTTTGTCTGAATGTCATATATGTCACATTTCTAAACAACACAAAACACCATTTCCTTTGAGCACTTCTAAATCAGCTCACATATTTGCTTTATTGCATGTTGACTTATGGGGGCCTTATAAATTACCAACTGTCAATAACTCTCACTATATTCTCACTATTGTGAATGACTTTAGTAGATGCACATGGACATTCCTGCTAAACAATAAAACTCAGGTGCTTTCTACCCTTACTCACTTTCTGGCATATATCAAAACTCATTTCCAACAGAATGTATTAGTTCTCAGATCTGATAATGGTTCTGAGTTTACTAACTTTGCTTGTCAGAAACTTCTATCATCTTATGGCATTCAACACCAGAAGTCCACTCCATACACTCCCCAACAGATAGGAGTGGTGTAAAGAAAGCACAAACATTTATTACAAGTCACCAGAGCCCTTCTTTTTCATGCCAATCTCCCTCTCTCCTTTTGGGGATATGCAGTACTTATGGCAACACACTTAATAAATAGAATACCTTGTTCTGTGTTGGGCTGGTCTACTCCTTATGAATTACTTCACTCTACACCTCCGGATATCTCCACTCTGAGGATATTTGGATGTTTGTGTTATTACACACTTACTAAACCACACAAAGGCAAGCTGTCTCCTAGAGCTGAAAATGGATGTTTCCTTGGTTTTGCACCAGGACAAAAAGCTTATAAAGTTTTCTGGTTTACCACCAAAACTGTTGTCACCTCCAGAGATGTGCCATTCCATGAGACATCTTTTCCTTTCAAGGTTCTCCAGTTAGAACACACTGCTACTCCTCTTCCTGCTTTACCAATAAACACAGTTGACTTAGCTGATACTCCTCTATCTTCTCATACTATTTTCGCTCCTCCTTCAATTCTCTCACATACACCTCCACCATCAGCTAATGTTGAACCTCTTCCTGATATTACACCACCTGATCAGGTCACTTCCTCACCTGTCCCTACCAGGAAAAGTACTAGAACTCACCAACTACCTACTCATTTGCAGGATTACATACTCTCATGCTCTATTGATCCTTCCAGTCAACTCCCCTCCTCTAAATCTTCTTCTTCACATTCCCCACCTACATTTCCCTATATTAAGCCACCTCATTTCACTACTCTTATGTGCAATTCCTTGCTAACCTCTCCCTTACTACTGAACCTCAAACTTATCAACAAGCAAGCTTGGATCAAAATTGGATCAAAGCCATGAATGCTGAAATAAAAGCACTGGATGACAACCAAACTTGCGATATTGTTCCCCTTCTACCTGACAAGAAACCTATTGGTTCCAAGTGGAATTTTAAGTTTAAGCTTAAAGCTGATGGATCTGTGGAGCGCCATAAAGCCAGACTACTGGCAAAGGGCTATAATCAAGTGTTTGGACTTGATTTCAATGAGAGTTTCTCAACTGTTGTCAAATTGGTGACTGTCATAATATTATTAACAGTAGCAGTTCACTTCAATTGGCACATACCACAACTAGATATCAATAATGCATTTTTGCATGGTTTCTTGGATGAAGAGTTGTACTTAAAGCCTTCTAAAGATTATTCAGTTCCTTCTGGACATGTTTGCAAGCTAAGGAAGTCACTTTATGGACTTAAATAGGCATCTCGCCAATGGAATGCGGAATTCACTAAAAGCTTACTGTCATTTGGATTCTCATAATCTGTCTTTGATCACTGCATGTTTACTAAGGGATCTGGAGCTTCCGTCATATGCCTTTTGGTATATGTGGATGATGTTCTTATTACTGGTCCTAACTTGCAACTCATTCAATAGGTTAAATCATTCCTCAATCAGACATTCACTATAAAAGATCTTGGAGAAGCAAAGTATTTTTTGGGCTTGGAACTTATCAGATCTCATGGTGGTCTTTATATTAACCAGCGCAAATATATACTGGATCTTCTTGAAGATGCTGGTCTCACTGGAGGAAAACCTTAAGTTGCTCTCTGCCTCAAAGGACTCTCCCTTGTCTCTGATGGTCCTTTGCATCCTGCCCCAAATCAATATAGAAGACTCATTGGGCACTTGTTATATCTCAACATGACACGCCCTGACATTTATTTCATGGTGAATCAAATGAGTCAATTCATGTCATCTCCCAGAGTAGCCCACTGGAATGCAGCTAAATCTTACTGTACCTGAAGAACTCTTCTTCTTTGGGTTTGTTTTACTCCTCATGATCAGCTCTTTCACTCAAAGCTTGCAGTGATGCTGACTGGGCATCATGCCTATACACTCGTTGTTCCATTACTGGCTTCTGCATATTCCTTGGAGACTCTTTGATAAGCTGAAAATCAAAGAAACAAGCAACAGTATCCAGATCTTCCACAGAAGCAGAATATCGCAGCATGGCAGCAACAACATGCGAAGTACATTGGATTAGTTACATTCTTTCTGAGCTCAAGGTCCCATTGCAACTTTCTATTCCCTTGTACTGTGACAATCAACTTGCCGTGCATATCACACAAATACTCATATTTCATGAGCGCACGAAGCATTTAGATATCGATTGTCACATTGTGTGAGACTGCTTCAAACGCGGTTTCCTTTTACCGCAGCATATCTCCGCCACTTTTCAGCTCGCGGACTTCTTTATCAAACCCCTTGGTTTGTCCATCTTCCTTCACTGGTTGTCCAAGCTCGGACTTCATAATGCTCACTGCGATCTGGCTTGGGGGGGGCTGTAGAGTTAGTTAAATTAGGTGTTATATACTCAAGGGCATAGTTGTCATTTCTTTGTATTTAATTAGTTGTTAATTCTCTTATTAGTGAGTTAGTTAGAGCTGTTAAGTAGTTTTGTATATAAACTCATTTCCTCTCAATTCCTGTACGATTATAATCATAATAATAAAACCAATTTCCATTTTATCTCTACTTTCTCTCTCTATAATCGAACACATTATCCCATTCTTCATGGCATGAAAGACACTGATTGAAACTGAATCTTCAAATTAATAAGAAGGGCCAAAGCATCCGACTGAAAAGGATATTATGTCGACTCCATCAACGATTGCATCATCAAATACTGCTAGAATGTCACCATCTGAGCAACCAACTGACCAGACTATTTTTTACACCGCAATGTGAGGATAAGGGAAAATTTCCACATGTAGTTCCCAAGGCAAGGCATTTCATATTAGCTTCGTAAGTGAGGCCACCAACAGCTTTGGATGTCATATGTGATCCAAGTCTGGTGGAGTGATTGTTCCTTCAGTATCATTATAGTACCTTGCTCATATTATTTTGTTGCATGCCTGCATCGTGAGTAAATTTATTTATTTGTTAGAGTTTTGTGATATTTCGCTGAATATTATTTGGAAACTTAATTAAATTGGAGCTTAACTTGTTGGAAGTGCATTTGCTTAATCGAACCGGAGCATAACTTGTTGCAAGTGAAGTTGGATGAGGACTGACAAGTACCCTTCCATTTTGTTAGTGGTGGACCAAAGCCTACATTGGTGAAACTAGAATTTATCGACGATTCAGGCCAAATACCAGAGTCCATCACGCCGACAACTATATCACTCTCAATATTTGAACTTCGACTGTCACAGGAAAGCCAGTGAAATCTCAAGATCTTGTTGCATGTATCATTTTTGTTTTGTGTTTTGAAAGAGGAAGATAACACCTTCCATACCTAAGTCGTATAATACGAGAACCACCAAACGAAATTAAACATATAGAAATTAACTTTATAATGAAAATTTTACTCACTAACAATTTTTTTTTTCTTGTTCTGTGAGCTTTACAACAAAGGAAATAGAATGAGACTTCTATTGCATTTGTAGAGCCAAGATTTTACAGAATTATTGTATTTGTAATTAGTTAGAGAATTCACGTGCACTTTTTGCATACATAAGAAATATTATACTTCTGTATATTGTATCTCAAACTTACACATTTTTATGCTATGCCTTCTTTTTAATTGTATTGTTGATTACTCTGTGTTTAGAAAGAAAAACAAATTAAATTAATCCGAAAAACAAATTAAATTAATCCACATTCACTTTTCTGGTACAAAAGAAATATTTAGTGACAAGGGTGTGCATAACAATTCAGGTCCATCGGAAATTAACAATATGAGTTTGGTGAGTTGATCATTCTTTATTGTGGTAACACATCACAACTTTGCACCTCATCAAACGATTTGAATGTTATAATACGAGGTTGAACTTTGATGTTAAGTCGTGATGGTGCCCTCACAATGGCCTTGTAATTACTGGACGATGGAGAGCCCACACTTGTGACTGTACGGTGGAACGCACGACAGATGTTAGTGCCCAATTGGGGGGAGAGGGCAAATGATGAATAGTTAAGGTTGTTGGTCGTGGCATTGTTCGATGCATAGGAAGTCCTAATTGAAATATGACGGTACTAGGTTGAACCTTGATGCAAAGTCCCAACGATGACGCTACAACCTCCTTGTAAATGGACAACGAAGAGCCCACGATAGAAGAGACGGTTGACGTTAGTGCCTAATGCAGCTAAACGTGCAAATGATGAAACTTGAGGTCTTGAACCGTGGCGTTGTTGGATTTAGGGCAAGTAGCGTTGTCTCATGTGATGAGTTGCAAATTTCTATCGCTATATCCTTGTCCACACAAGAAGCTTACATAATCAGCTTCACATATATTGTATACCAAAGCGGGAGATTTGGCCTTTGTGGGGTTTATGTTTCTGTATCCATACCCTAACTCTGCATCAATGTTTGTTATATCGCTCATTTGATAAGCTACACTAGACAAAGTGAAAGTTAACCTAGTTTGTCTTAAATGTTACAAACTTTGGAAATGTTTAAAGAAGAGACGTACGGTGGTCATTAGGGCAGCCTTGATAGCAACAAGGGACTACAATAAGCAGTTGCAGCAGAGGCAGGAGGGCAAGACATTGATGTTCCAGAAATAATGTTGTATGACATAACTCTATGATCTTTAGAAAATCCAGTCGGGGTAGTAGCTTCTGACCATGCTGCAAGAATGCCGAGTCCAGGTGCAGTAAGATCAAGTTTTTGATAACATGAATTTGATAGAGAAATTATTCGGGCTTTAAATCAAGAACAAGTAATGACATAAATGAAACTTAGGTCTATAAATAAGTTCACCTTAAGAATGTCTCTTGTAATAGAATTTGGCCCCCTTTAAGAAAATGAGGCAACAAAGTGAGCCAACGTCTCATTAACTTCACAACTGCATCTCATATAAGTGGTTAACCGTTAATATTCATTAAGTTGATTATCTCGTAGAAAAAATAAATTGTATAAGTAAATGTTAATGATGTAAGATTGCAAAAGTACGGGCAACCTTGTTGCGTTAATAAACTAATAAATTTGGCTACCAACTTTGATTCGCAAGAATGCAACTGCAATTAGATAAAGAAAGGAGAAAACTTTGAAGGGACAATATTGTCATGCATTATAGTGTTGACTCCAACAACACTGGCTTCTCCAGTTGCATCATTTAGTATGTCTTAGGTTGAACTTAGTCATTTTTATGTTTTGCCTTCTTCTTCATTGTATTATTGAGTACTTTATTTGTACCAAATAGCAAGTTAAATGAATTCACATGCACTTTTCCAGTACAAAAGAAAATGTTAGAGATAAGAGTGTGCAAAATAATACAAATCGATTGAATCATTAATAGTAGAAGTTCGGTGGATTGACCATTCTTTAAACCATAATTTAATGAATATTAGAAGTTTCAGTAAATTATTCTATAAGTGCACTACTGATATATACAATATATGAGGCATTATTGATATGATAATGTGTTGGGTTTTGTGAAGTCTAAACAGTTTGGAGAATATTTTGGATGCATAACGAGGTTTTCCTCCTGTGTAACAAGGATGCAGAACGAATCCAACCATCAACTTACGAAGGGAAAGTTCCATGGGCACAAGCACAATTATGATGGCAATCGATCATGGAGACACTCCAAATATTGGCGAAATCAAAGTCAAAGCCATCAACGATCACACTATAGATGGTCCACTGAAGCACATGTGTCTTGGTTCACTAATCACAATCTTCTGGTTTAGAGACAGTTTTGCTGAGCTTGACACCGACACGTACCACTCGTATGCATACTCAATTAACTACATTTCGAGGCAAGTACTAAAAAAGCTTACCTTTTCAAGCGAGTCTTCATCAAGCACATTCACCTTGGAAGAAATCATATCGCCGGCAACCACGAAGCAAAAGATGTTCCATGAGTAATCATAAGAAGTAAATGAAATGATGAAGAGAGACTACGCATAGATGGTCAACACAATGGAGGAACTCAATGAAAGAATGCGGAACCACAATGCCAACCAATGGATGAAACTTAGGGGAAAAAGAAAGCTGGCCATAACATTCGACGAGCGTTCTTTAAGGCCAAGGCTCGATCAGAGGCGCCATCCGCATGTGAACAATGGTAGGAAGTGTTGCTCCCATGGCGGGGAGCTACTCACGCTTAAAGGAATTTTGAATTGCTACGTTGTTGCAATCATAATTAAATACTTGTTGCGCAACAAGTGGTACTAGAGCATCAGTTTCTAAGAGAGGTGTACGGTTATATGAGGGAATTTCACAAAGGATGGCGTAAGAACACTAGAAAAGTTTGATTGACTCGGTAATGATCTTTGAAGGATGCGTTTCGAGGATTTACCGTATGGTAAAATATGTTGAGACCATTGAAGGATAAACTAACAGTGATGTCAGAAAACTAGAAAGTCCCTAATAGGAAGGCAAAGATCATGGTGTGGATGACTTTTAAGAAATATATGGCATTTCACACCACAATGAAGATAACCACGAAGGACATGCTAAAGTTTCTTCAGATATGTACGAAAAGCCATCAGCAGCTAACGAGATTCATCTAATGCGGCATTTATTCTATCTGATGTTGGAGTGTTGGAGTATCTTAAGAGTACAATCTGATAACATCAAAGTGAACCTCGATCGAAATTGATTTCGAGGACAAGGTTAAGGCCTTAAATTTTTATCCTTTTTTCTTGAGAGATGGAGCGAGATGGTTTACCGTTGTCAATGCATCAGTCGAAAAGAATAATCTAAAGTTTAATGAAGTGAGAGATCTAATGGTGAGTGAAGAAATTTACAAAAGGGAGTCCCGTGGTCCACTGGAAATTCTTTGGGATTAGTATGAGTACTGAGGACAAATGTCGATCAAAGAATAGAAGCTTCAATTTGAATATGATAGATCAAAATAAAGAAAGTAGAAGGAGGACAAGAGTTTCATTGAGTGTTGGAAATGTGAGAAAATGTGTCATTAAAGCTAGTTGTCGAAGACTAAAGAAGGATGAAACCTCACCAAACGCAGAATATTGAGGATATTGGGAATGCATTAATATTGAATGTATAAAGTCCATTAGAGTCATTGGTCTTGGATTTTGGATCATCGTGTCATGCTTGCCCGCACAATTGATTGGAAATTATTTTTTTGGAAATTTTAGAAAGGTCATGCACCACCTTTTGTTGGAATGTTGTTTTGCTCGACAAATTTAGTTCAACTCAACATGAAATTTCAGAATTGAGAGCCTTCAAACTTCTCAATGTTGCATTGTATCACCAAACTACTCAACATGGAATTTGAATTCTCCAGGACGAGGTGTTTCAATTTTCAGTCTTCTCGTCCATCGCGTTTGAGATCATCTGGACCACTTGGATGCTACTCCAAATATGAATTCCACAATTTAAAAAGTTAACTCTAAAGCAATATAATTTGGCAAAGCTACTCCAAGGAAATCCCAACAAACTCTAGTTAACAAGAAGTGGTCCACTCCCCAAAAAGGATGGCTGAAAATCAATTCCAACACCTCCTTCAACAAGGATTTTGTTTAGCATCGGTTGCCCTCCCATCCATGATCACAAAGGTTTGAAATCTTGGAAAGACATTGAAGAATCGTTGAGCCTAATCCAGCAGTTGTTGAAGCACCCATCATCCTTCGTGCTTTTGAAGTTATGAATGAACAAAAAGTAACTTTCATCCTCTTTGAATCGGATGCGATAGAGATTGTCGACCAAATTAATAGTGATAGCCTCATAATCAATTGGTCTTGTGGGAGTACCATTCTTAAGTTCCAAAACGTGTTCAAAGATTGGCCTTTATGGACTCTATCATACATCAATGGTGAACCTAACACCATGACGCATAATCTCGCTCAAGGGGATATAAGAACAACTCGAAATGGACCAATCACTTTTGAAATACCCCCAAATGATTCAGAACTAGACTTCATGTTTATTTTATCTTTTTGATGCACATCCACTCGATGTGATTTTGGCATGATTTGCGAATGTTTGTAACGCTTCTGACGTTATTTTCAATTAATTAATTTAATCTTTTCCGTCAAAAGAAATTTGTTTTCCCACCTAAGAGAAAACTAGGTTGTGATGCACAAAATTAAATGTTTATGCTAAAGCAAAATCCTATCCATCCTTAACTAAGATGTGGCAAAAATAAATTCTTAAATGCGATCAAGGGGTTATTAAGATAACATGATCCTTGGATATTGAATTCTAAATGACTGGACCTCTAGGGAAGCCCACTTGTTAGTAAAGTTTACTTAGTTATGTGCCAACTACTTGCTGATATAATTCGAGCCCCAGAAAAACGAACCTGGAATGTTATAAATGGGCTTTATATTGAGGGGAAGGCCTAGTGTCTCCCTAGCTCAGTGGTATTTTTTACTGACGCAAAATATTCTAGTCTTGTGAGATCGAGGATGATTATTAATTAATTGTATACATAAGAGACCTAGTTGCTAGTGGCTAAAGTTCTTTCAAATCATAGAAAATGTTTTAGTATAAATTGTATGACATATAAAAGTACAAGATCAACCAAAAAAAAATTATTTCCATTTGTATGTCATTTCATACAATTTTTCTTGGCCATTAAAGGTGAAATAAGTAACTGAATAAGCTATAGATTACAAGTAATAGCTAGTAGGAAACCTGCAACGTTCTCTTATTATGTCACAATATCTACAAAACAAAATCCATCTCAAAATAGATACAAAATTTCATAAATTAACACACTCCAAAATGAAAACGAGTGAATTGAAATGGAGGCAAATCCACACACCAACAATTCACACACAAAACAACTTATACCAAACTAACAACCACGAACCTTATTATTTTGCTTACTACAAATTCACAAAGCGACACAGGTTCAACACCACCATACTACTCTGCCTCCTTGGCCGTGGCAATACTAATAATATACTCAATCTCCTCGGTCACCTCCTTCATCGACGGCCTATTCTGTCGCCTCTCCTCCAAACACCCTACAGCCAAGAATCCCAACGCCTTCATCGTCTCCAACTCCATGCTACTCGCCCCCTCCTTCAATGTAGGATCAACTGCCTCGATTATCTTCTCCTCATCCACCAATCTCTTCACGTAAACCGCCAAATTCACATCATCCGGATCTCTACTAAAATCTATTGCCTTTTGCGACGTCAGAAGCTCCAACAACACGACTCCAAAGCTATAAACATCGCTCTTATCTGTTAATTGATAATTCCGATAGTATTCAGGATCAAGGTACCCTAAAGTCCCCTGCGCACAAGTCGAAACGTGGCTCAAATCCGTATGCGCCAACCGCGATAATCCAAAATCTGAGACCTTAGCATTCAACTTCTCGTCTAGCAAAATGTTGCTGGACTTCACGTCGCGATGGTAAATAGGAGTAGCCGCGGAGAAATGTAGGTAAGCCAGTCCTTCGGCAGTCGCACGTGCAATACTCAATCTCCTATCCCATGTCAACAATCCGCGATTCTTGCCCTGTAAATGATCCAAAAGAGTTCCATTCGGTACAAACTCGTAAACGAGCAAAGGCTGCTCAAGATCAACGCAGCAGCCTAGGAGGTTTACGAGGTTCTTGTGGCTAACTTGGCAGAGGATACGGACTTCGTTGAGGACTTGATCTGTTCCCTTGGTGTTGCCTAATTTGGCGCATTTGACGGCGATTGGGGTTCCGTCTTCAAGCACGCCTTTGAAGACTTCTCCGTAGCCTCCAACGCCGAGGAGTCTGTCTTTGGCGAAGTTGTTTGTTGCCTTTTTGATTTCTCTTCCGGTGAAGTTCTTTGCGGTTCTTCCACCTCCGCCTCCGGAGTTGAGGATATCTTCGCGCTCGCGAGCTATACGTTCACGTTCTTCTTTGATTCGGCAGTGGCGTTTGTAAAAGAAGAATCCGATTAGGGAGGCAATTATTCCGGTGCCTATGCCAGCGGTTAAACCTGCATGAACATATCACAGTACGTACAAATTGATGATCGATTGTTTGTCACATTCAACTGTACAAGTTACTTTTACAGTACATGCTTTTAAATTGAACATTATGTACTTTTATAATAACTGAAACATATTTAGCTTTGTGTATACTTGTGAGTTGTGATGCATCCACAGCAGGTACTTTAGTTCTTTCTATAAAATGAAAGTATAGCATGTTACTTTTCTAACTACAACTAAAAGTTTAAAATAATTAAGCGGTATCTTAATTAATCTTGATAGGATCAAGTACAAGAAAAACTTAGGAGAGAGAGAGAGAGAGTGAGATTATTTTTTCAACCGTTGTCATTGTCATCGAGATGATCTAGCTACCAATCTAATAAATTATAACCTTCTTGAAGTCAATTCAACGACCCACAGAATAATATATGTATAATTTCTTTATCTTTAGTCTCACTATAGTGCCCAATTTAACAGATTTAAAAGTCTAATGGTATATGAAATAAAATATAGTTTTATGATTTTATCACAAGGGGTTGGAAGTTTCCTCTTGTAATGATCTCCGACCCAGTCAACTGATCAGACAGAATTATGTAAAATATAATTGGGTCAATTATTCCAGACACTCTAAGAATTATCTAATGCAATAAACCTACTAATCACATAAGCGTGTATATTATATATATATATATGTATATATATACGTCGAAGACAAAGACTTTCATCATTCTTAGTCCTTAGTAACTTCTTTATATTGCCAGGACAACTATTTTAATTATTAAGCCGTACCTGAAGATCATTATGACAGTGAAAACAAAACATTCATGTATTTCATACTTTCATTTCAACTCTAATATGTACAAATTTTTCGAAATATGCTTAAAAAATATCAAAACATGTTAAGAAGTTTCTAATTTATATAGGCCAGAGTCCGAAACATATTCCTAAACCAAAATGTTAACACATGGTTCCTGACTAATATATCAGTATAAGTTTCATTGTATATTATATTCATATCTAATCGATAATTAAAAACTTTTCCAAAAAAAAAACATAAAAAAATAACGGCTAATTAACTATACACTTGGTCCTATGTTTAATGTACGTGCAAGCCACAACAAGATGTCACGAAATGACGCCACAATATTGTGGTGCCAATAAACCGTTTAAGGTGACTAATTAATATGTGAGATTCATATTCATACCTGCTATAAGCGCAGTGCGGTTGGGACCGCAACCATCCGAATCTTCACACACTGCACGTTAGTATTACAAAAAAAAAAAAAAAAAAAGTTAATGTCACGAATCACAAATATACCTAATTCGAGAAAAATTAAGGAACGCACGACTAAACAGAAAACACTTAATTACGCACTTCATCAACCAATCAGTATATTAATAAAATGCTAAAGCACAATTAGTTAATTAGTTAACTAAACAAAAATATCTAACCTTTAGCACAAACTCCATTAACCGGATCCCACACCAACCCGGAGTTACAAAAGCACCTACTAACCGGCCGGGTAGCCGACTCCGGATCCGGCCCGCACCTTGAACCCGACCCACAGTCCCCCTGCCCGGCACACGTGGGCTCCCTCGGCAAAGCCCACAGCAGCTCCACCCCGGGCTGCGGCCACCTATTCGCGGGCAGCCCGTAATCCAAGTTCACGAAACTACTATACGCCCGACACCCGTCCTGCCTCGCCCGTATCCCGTACGCGGTTGTCGACCCGCCTGCAATGAACGCGCAGCATGGCGAGCCCGCACACGCGCTCCCCGTGCTCGAACCATTAGCGAACACGTGGCATAAACTGCTTGAGGTGCAGTTTAACGGAGAGTTTAAAATGGCGGGAGTGCAGTTGAGGTAGAGGATGGTGTTGCTGCTGGTCACGTTGAAGGGGCCGGAGGGGTTGAGCCGGAGGCCGTTGTAGGGGAGATCGGATGCGACGCAGGTGTTGGGTACGAAGGGTGCGGGGGCGATGACGAGGCGTTGGGTGGAGGGTGAGATGGAGGTGATCGGGTAGGTGTGGTTGAGGGAGTCGAAGAAGAGGGAGCCGGAGGTGCAGCGGATGGGGTAAGTGGCGTCGTTGCAGGAGGGGGTGGTACTGAGGGGGTAGGGGATGCGGGTGGTGCCGCATGGGGGGCACGGTGTGAGGGAGAGTGTGGGGGCGAAGGCGTATGTTAGCAGCACCGCCGCGAGGAGGAGGGGTTTGAAGCGCATGATCATGGTGGTGGGGTGGGGTCGTTGGGGGTTTGGTGTTGGAAGAGTGAGAAAGGGGTGGGAAATTTATTTGTACGGGGCGAAGTTTGCTATTTGAATATTTTAAGGTTTTTGCCTTTTTGGTTTTGTGTTGTTGATTTGGATGTCTTGAGTCAAATGTTTGACATTTGGGAGAAGAATGTGACGTTTTAGGTGGGTGTGGGGGCATTATTGAATAGTAATTCAGGCCTTATTTTCTTCAATGATACCATGGGGCATGGGGTGACTAGTTACCAAGACTCAAGTTTGGTTTTGGAAGTAATGAACTTAAAATGTAGAAGTAGACATGAATTAAAGTAATGATACTTGATAGAGTACATAAAACATAATTCGCAAAAGATAAATTAATGTGTGCTTGGGTGGTGGTGGCTCATCATGGTAAAGAGTGTGAAATGGAAAAAAAAATTAGAGTTGATAGGTGTAAGTGACACGAATACAATGAAAGGTGAGAGTAGTGTTTTCGAACACTAAGTTGTTCATTGACTTCAAAATAGCCCGCGCGAGGACTTCCCAATGATGACAAATGGTATGTTCAAAACTGGATTGATGGATGAGCGGATGACACAAGTGAAGTTTGATACTCCTGGTAGGGTACTTTGGAAAATGGATTGATGATTCGATAGGGATAAAAAAGATGGTCGATAGATTCGGTGTGTTCGTAACAAATGAAGCATGTAGGATTAACGATGGGGCTTTGGGTAAAAAGTCTAAACTTAGTCGAGATTTTACCATGACAAAAGATCCACAAGAATGATCTAACTCTGGGGTTACCCAAAGTTTATGATAATTGTCCAAGGCAAGTGAAGATGGACAACTTGTGTGGTTGTAGTTTGGAACATGACATAGGCACTAGATATTGATAAGCCACCATTGGTAAGGTGGACTTAAGGTAGCAGAGTTCCCCACATAGTGTCAATGATGTTAGGGGAAGAAAGAAAGGTACATGGCTTAGGTTCTAGGTCCGTGCTAATGAACTAATGATGTCAGCAATGGTAAGAGAAATAAGGGTAGGAGGTATCTTAGGGATAAAGTTAGCTAATGTGAAGTTTCCCAACCATTTACCAAACAAAAGTTGAGGGTGCTCCCTTGGCGTACATGCCATTAGATTAATTCTTAGATAAGAAGAAAGGATGGAGAGAATTGACTTCCAGTCCAAGGTGTGAAAAGCACAAGCTAGTGTGAGGAGCAAGTGGAATTCTTGTGGTGCTTGAATTTAAGAACTTGGGCCTAGAGTGACTTAGGTTGGTTAAGCAAGCTTTGAGGAGAAGAGCGTTGTTCATATCAAGGATGAGACGCCCCGACTTTTTAAAGAAAATAACATAATTTGACTAAATAATGCATTAAAGGTTTAATAATTCCAAATGCCTAAATGAGCAAAAATACCTTGGCAAAATCCCATAACATAAAAGAGATGCCTAAAACGAGAAAGGAAACTAGTTCTCAACATCAAAGTCTCGAAATAAAGAAAGTATCTCTAACATAAAAAGTAAAACACTCCAACTAAGCTCTATGCTTCCTTGGTCTTCTCTCTCCACTGATCCCAAGATTTGCCTACATCAAACTAGAAGGAAGGGCAGACAAGTGAGATAAAAATCTCAGTGGTGTTACGAGTGTGTGCCAGTGTACAAGATAATAAGACAATTAAATGCAACAGGTTAGGCAGACAAGCACATACTCACGTTCATAGACATCTCAGAGAGCGTTAATCGTTACCAAGTCATTAAAATCATCCCACCTTATAACCCCACGTTCGTTACCTTGTCACTCCGTTCAAGGAGCGACCTTGAAAGCGTTCACGCATGCCTAGGTACATGCTCGTTGATCCCCTCAAAAGCAACGAACTCCCGATGCTTATGATAGAAAGGGGCAAGGCGTCACGAGATCCCACCGACAGCCCACCGCTGCCCAGCAGTAACCCGTGCTGACCAAGCCGTGGATCCAATCAATACCAAAAACGTTTGATACCCAAAATCATGACACACAAGTAGCAAGTTGCACAAATACAATAACATAAGATCATGATAAACAAATGAGCACACGTACTACGTACATATAAACACATGCACTGCTATGATGAAACATTTAGCACATACCTTCCAGCTTTTCGAAAATAATTTTAGTACGTATATGTATATACACGCACCTGAATGCAACTGTAGAGTAGAGCAAGTACGAGAGAGTAAGGCAACGCCTAACTCAAATTTCCTGACGCAAAAGAATCTATATAAGAATACTTCAATTTCCAATCAGAACTCACACAAGTACCATCTTCTTAATATTCACTAATCCGTTAATTCGTTTAAAATTGATACAACTGCACACTTATTTTCAGATCACCACATATACTAACTCATATTTAACAAGCTAACTTAGCACATTCATTAACTTATTATAATTACCTGCTACTATACATACAGACAAACTGAGGTATATAAGCGATGCACCATTCATATTATGTATTGTGAAGGTTAATGCATAAGTTGGCCAAATTCAAAATAACATTACTTTTTTCAAATCTCCTTAGCTAAACACTAATTTGTACAACTACATGTAATTAACCCATCAAATAAAATACCCACATAATCTGATATAATAACTTGTCCAAAAACCAAGGCATAGTGCGTGTGAGTGTGATACTTTACTTAATAAGAATTATTCATGTTATAATGTTACAAGCTTCATGATTATGGATTATGGCTCCAACAGAACTATAAATGATCACCCTTATGAAATTTCATAAAAACAATCCTTCATGCTATCCCCTGTCGGTCTACTTATTTAAAAGATGAACAACATATAAAGGAAAGAGAACGTGATATACCTTGTGCTACAAGAAGGTGATTTGCAAGCGACATATGAGCACCGCAGGAAAGAAAAATTGAGCGAGAAAGCATACGACTTCGAAATAGAACGGTATGACGGCAAAGGTGTGTGTTTGAGAAAGAACCCTAAACCTTAATTTCTAAATTAATTTCTAATAGTAACGGTTTTCTTATAATTAGTGCCACTAAAACAATAACTCCAATATTAATTACTTTAGTAAATATAATCAGATATCACACATATAAATGAGTATATATATATATATATATATATATATATATATATATATATCAGTAATTACCAGTAAATATATTTACACTAATTTAATTATGCAAGGCTAAGTAACAATAGAAAAAAAAATCCTATTAATCTATACAAAAAAATATTGGGGCGTTACAATCTACCCTCCTTCAAGGAATTTGGTCCCCAAATTCAATTATTAGTTAAAGAGCTAGTTAATAAGTCAACTCTATATCAAATCTTTCACATTGCCAACATACGTTTATACAGTTTCGTTCTTGATAAAGTAAGTCTTTCAATTAAAGCAGGAAACGCAAAGCATTGTCTTGTAAGATAGATCAACATAGACAAACAAACTAGATATAAGGCACAAAATAGCAGATAAAAAGTTAGGCAAGAAAAGAAAGGACATTGATCGTGGTTCACCTATGCTACAAGTTTAAAGCAATTGACTCAACAATTATACCCTTGAAGTAAGTTATATGCAAGAAATATTGCAAAACGGTAAAAGATGAGAATGATTATATCAGACATAGCTTTAGCAACATCAAAAGGGAATTCCTAAAACGAGCAATATAACATAAATAAACATGATGTGAGGTGAAAACAAAAGTTTTGGATTAATTAGTCCTTTTGAAAGAATTAAAGCATAAGTGTCATGTGAGCAATTTTATTAAAAAATATAATATTTTAAAGATAGATGAAAAGTAATGACATTGAAGAGAATAAGATTCAAGGTTTCGATCATTTTACTTATTATCATAATGAAAAGAAAATCGATTTCATTTAAAGATAAGAGCAAAGAAACCACGAGATGAAATTTGAAGTATGTGAGATTCTATAAAAACAATGAAAGAGCAAATCAACGACAAACAAAAAGGTCATGTCGTTTCTTTTCATTAAGGAGAGAACAAGACAAAAAGAGATATTGAGACACTAAGAATCGGATAAGCCAATTTCATATCATATCATAACATGCCTTCATGTGTTTGCGGGTTTCTTCATTAAATAAGTTGTTTAGATATAACATGTAGAGAATGAACAAGAACTCAAATTAGGCATAAAAGCATACAAGGACAAATAATAAGTCAAGCAAGATGAAAAGCAAAGTATATTTTACGCCAGGTTCGAAACAGTTAAATTAAGAAATATCTTATGTTGTGGTCTTGATTCTCAAAACACTCAAAAGTCAAAAGTCAGAACTTAATGTCAAAAGCGTAGGCTACGAGCACCCAATGTTCATAAAATTATACAAGTTATCTCAACACAATAGTTGAAAATGAAAATGCTAAATCAAATAGGATTTTCAGCATCATCAAAAAGCATTACTAAAACATGCATTATCACATACATAATCATATAAGGCGAAAAGGTGAGATTGTGAAAGTCGTTGATCATTTAGGAAGAAACAAAGCAAAAGTGCAGTATGGACGATTTTAGAAAGATTGTAGTGGAAGCTAGTCATTATAATATTTTATCTTAAAGATGGTCCAAAATAATAAGTTCAAAAGTTTTGATTATTTCACTTGTAATCACAAGGAATAAAAATAAGTAGTTCATCGATCTCAGTTAAATGATAAGAGCATATAAGCCACATGGTGGAATCTAGAATAAGTAATATTTAATGGAATAATCAAAGGGCAAACAAAAATAAAACAAATGTCAAGTTTTTCTATTCTCTAAGAAGAAGATAACATGCATATGTATTTCGCCATAGCATTCCTAACAAAAATCATGCCAAGTTTCAGTATATAAAGTCAAAAGAAGTTGTTAGTTATAAAATACCGCAGTTCCTAATATTAAGCAACTAATCATGTAGCATAATATTAAGCAACTAATCATGTAGCACGTAAAGAATAAAACGAGCAACTTAGTGCATATAATTCATGAATTTAAATTGGGTAGATATTCAAAAACAACAAAACAATTCAAGTATCCAGAGCTAATTTACCAAGGAGTAGTATGAAAAACAATAAGACAATTATCAAGCAAGCCAAGTAACACGGTTATGACGAAATGAAAGACCAAGTAATTAAGTTCATCAGATCACTTCTTAAACCGACTCTCTAAAGATGGATTGGTACTTCACACCTTGGTTCGCAATGGATTATCAAAGGTCGGCCGCTCAACGATAATACATCAACCCTGGGTACTTAGTACGTCCTACGACTTATGCGGAAGCTCTAATGGTAGGTCGAACAATCCTAACTAGGTCCGAAGATCCTATCCTGACAAAGCCTGGGTGGTGATTAACCCAAGCTCTGATACCAACTGAGACGCCCCGACTTTTTAAAGAAAATAACATAATTTGACTAAATAATGCATTAAAGGTTTAATAATTCCAAATGCCTAAATGAGCAAAAATACCTTGGCAAAATCCCATAACATAAAAGAGATGCCTAAAACGGGAAAGGAAACTAGTTCTCAACATCAAAGTCTCGAAATAAAGAAAGTATCTCTAACATAAAAAGTAAAACACTCCAACTAAGCTCTATGCTTCCTTGGTCTTCTCTCTCCACTGATCCCAAGATTTGCCTACATCAAACTAGAAGGAAGGGCAGACAAGTGAGATAAAAATCTCAGTGGTGTTACGAGTGTGTGCCAGTGTACAAGATAATAAGACAATTAAATGCAACAGGTTAGGCAGACAAGCACATACTCACGTTCATAGACATCTCAGAGAGCGTTAATCGTTACCAAGTCATTAAAATCATCCCACCTTATAACCCCACGTTCGTTACCTTGTCACTCCGTTCAAGGAGCGACCTTGAAAGCGTTCACGCATGCCTAGGTACATGCTCGTTGATCCCCTCAAAAGCAACGAACTCCCGATGCTTATGATAGAAAGGGGCAAGGCGTCACGAGATCCCACCGACAGCCCACCGCTGCCCAGCAGTAACCCGTGCTGACCAAGCCGTGGATCCAATCAATACCAAAAACGTTTGATACCCAAAATCATGACACACAAGTAGCAAGTTGCACAAATACAATAACATAAGATCATGATAAACAAATGAGCACACGTACTACGTACATATAAACACATGCACTGCTATGATGAAACATTTAGCACATACCTTCCAGCTTTTCGAAAATAATTTTAGTACGTATATGTATATACACGCACCTGAATGCAACTGTAGAGTAGAGCAAGTACGAGAGAGTAAGGCAACGCCTAACTCAAATTTCCTGACGCAAAAGAATCTATATAAGAATACTTCAATTTCCAATCAGAACTCACACAAGTACCATCTTCTTAATATTCACTAATCCGTTAATTCGTTTAAAATTGATACAACTGCACACTTATTTTCAGATCACCACATATACTAACTCATATTTAACAAGCTAACTTAGCACATTCATTAACTTATTATAATTACCTGCTACTATACATACAGACAAACTGAGGTATATAAGCGATGCACCATTCATATTATGTATTGTGAAGGTTAATGCATAAGTTGGCCAAATTCAAAATAACATTACTTTTTTCAAATCTCCTTAGCTAAACACTAATTTGTACAACTACATGTAATTAACCCATCAAATAAAATACCCACATAATCTGATATAATAACTTGTCCAAAAACCAAGGCATAGTGCGTGTGAGTGTGATACTTTACTTAATAAGAATTATTCATGTTATAATGTTACAAGCTTCATGATTATGGATTATGGCTCCAACAGAACTATAAATGATCACCCTTATGAAATTTCATAAAAACAATCCTTCATGCTATCCCATGTCGGTCTACTTATTTAAAAGATGAACAACATATAAAGGAAAGAGAACGTGATATACCTTGTGCTACAAGAAGGTGATTTGCAAGCGACATATGAGCACCGCAGGAAAGAAAAATTGAGCGAGAAAGCATACGACTTCGAAATAGAACGGTATGACGGCAAAGGTGTGTGTTTGAGAAAGAACCCTAAACCTTAATTTCTAAATTAATTTCTAATAGTAACGGTTTTCTTATAATTAGTGCCACTAAAACAATAACTCCAATATTAATTACTGTAGTAAATATAATCTGATATTACACATATAAATGAGTATATATATATATATATATATATATATATATATATATCAGTAATTACCAGTAAATATATTTACACTAATTTAATTATGCAAGGCTAAGTAACAATAGAAAAAAAAATCCTATTAATCTATACAAAAAAATATTGGGGCGTTACAAAGGAGGTGGTGAATGCCCAAACCATATGCTTCGGTAGGTAAATGGTATTTTACTTGACATTTTTTTTATTAGTAAGGAGAGATTTTATTAATAATTGAAGTACAAGTAGTACTCCAAGCAAAAGTTCATGTTAAGGTACAAAAAATGGGTGAGTTAGACCACTCAAAAAAATAATAAGAAAAAGCCTTATCCTTCGATTTGAACCAACTATGTACCTTAACCTTGATAGTCGTTGTAGCATCATTAAGATTTTCCCGTAGAAGTTGCATTCCAAAGGAATTTATTTGTACCAGGTTGCATGTTTTCTTGTAGTGTTGGGAGTTAGAAGATAAACATATAGTGTGCGATGGTGTGGCCGAAATAGAGGATTTTGCGAGGACTGGGAAGTCCTGACATTGAGAGTATTTAATTGCACCAAATGTCTATTCTAGTAGAAGCCCTACCTTGAATTGGTTTTAGCCTTGGTTTTGGAACGGCCATGTAATCCTAAGTACTTATTCTCCAACGTGATAATCTTCATGTTAAGTTGATTAACTAGGGTTAAGTGTCTCTAGGGATCACCAAGATCCGGCTCGTGTAAGAGATGAGCTACTTCGGGCTTCTCTCGAACAAGTCAGGGTTGGGCTGGATTTTAGGCAAGAAAATAGATTTGCCATGACCCGACTCAGCTGTAAAGCTCTCAAACTATTTTTAACACATAAATATAAAATATGAGATGTATCTAACATCAAGCAATTACTTTCTAGAATAGAGGTTCATAGAAGAATAACCAAATGTGACAACCATATATAAGGTATTATAAGCTTTGTGCAAAGAAGTATGGTGGGGGTATTTTAGGTGGCCCAGAAATAAACTGGGTCGGTCTGCCCCATTAAAGGCCTAAAAATAAGAAGGGTCGTTCGATTGATATGGCTCGTACTCTATAAATACTCCAAATCCATTCATTCATTAGTTCTACTCTCTTTCTAGCATAGATCTAACAGCTTAGACTCAGCTCAGATTCAATCTAGCATAGATTTAACAGCTCAGATTCGATCTAGCATAAATCTAACAGCTCGGATTCCGTCTAGGATAGATCTAACAGCTCAGATTTCATCTAGCATAGATCTAACAACTTAGATTCGATCTAGCATAGATCTAACAACTCAGATTCGATCTAGCATAGATCTAACAACACAGATTGAACCTATCATCGATCTAACAACACCAGTTCGTCTGTTATCGGTCTAATAGCTCACAAATTCGATACTTAGAGATAAATGAACTACGTTCGGCTTGATTTCCTCAATGAAAAACGTAGATAATCTGGATTGCTCCCAAGTTCAGTCTGAAATCAATAGCACCTGATCCTTCGTGAAGTGATGGTTGGAGTGCAGACGTGTAAAAGACAAAGCTGATTCTAACAAAAGAATGAATCAGTTTGTTGTGGAGTGTCTTATCAACTTGCCAAGTCAGTAGATAAAAAACACCCTAAAATAGTGGCGCCGTCTGTGGGAACATGCTACATGTACTCAGAAACAAGCTCGCAATCTCAAAGTCTATCCTAGCTATATCGAGATATGTGGAACAACTACGGAGTCAACAACATGAAACTAGGTGCCAAGCAAACAAGGAGTGGTGCTAATGGTAGTAATCAAATCCACACAACAACCAAGGAAACCTACATCATCGAAAGAAATATTAGAGAGTCTTCAATCCCAATCTTATACGTTAATCATTTACATTTCTGTTTAAAATACTAACAGATTCCCAAGAAAGCATGTGCCTTATCTTACTACAGGCAACGACTGAGAGGAGCTTCCTCTGCAAGGACAAACAACTGCACTTCGAACAATGTCATAATCTATCTTACACGTATGTGGTATCGAAGAATCTTACCCTTACGTGGTATACGAATCTTATCCGTAGGTGGTATCGAAGAATCTTACCCTTATGTGATATCGAAGAATCTTACCCGTAGGTGGTATCGAAGAATCTTTACCCTTATGTGATATCGAAGAATATTACCCAAAGGTGGTATCAAAGAATCTTACCCTTATGTGATATCGAAGAATCCTACC
Organism: Linaria vulgaris; assembly: GCA_948329865.1. Classification (NCBI taxonomy): domain Eukaryota; kingdom Viridiplantae; phylum Streptophyta; class Magnoliopsida; order Lamiales; family Plantaginaceae; genus Linaria; species Linaria vulgaris. Next base: position 86,918,898 of record OX415253.1, read on the forward strand.
CGAAGAGGTATGACAAATGTGTCCAAAGCGGCACTAAGAACATCTACCCACGTGGTACGATGCAAATCTACCCGAAGCGGTACGATAAATGTGTCCAAAGCGGCACCAAAAACATCTACCCACGTGGTACGATGCAAACCTACCCGAAGTGGTACAACAAACGTGTCCAAAGCGGCACCAAGAACAATTACCCATGTGGTACGATGTAAACCTACCTGAAGCGGTACGACAAACGTGTCCAAAGTGGCACCAAGAACATCTACCCAAGAGGTTCGGTACAAACATAAAATCTAAAAATATGGACACCGACTGTAAAAGGTTAGATGCGAACCTAAAATCTCAGAATATGGACATTGGCCCGACGTGGTAAGATGAAAATCTGAAATATCAGAGATGGACATCTAACCGACGTGCTTAGATGCAAACCTAAAAACTGCTCGACAGTTACTTCGATCGAACCCAGCCGCGCCCTGAAAGATAAACTAGCCAGGGTCCCGAATCAAGAAGTGGGTTGACGTTTCAATCATCCTACAAAGAGATATGATCGAAACCGTGAAGCCGCGCACTACAGTTCTATTGCAACCCTCGAACCAATTCGACTGTTATGATCAAACCAAGGTGAATTCGACATTCACTTAGGTTGAACCCATACATGCCCTGAAAGCTACACGAGTCAAGGTCCATAATCAAGAAGCGGATCGAGCTTTCGACCAACCAATAAGGAGATATGATGAAAATTGTGAAGTCGCGCAATGCAGAACTAATTGAACCACACGACCCTGCCAAGCCTCAGCCTTATAGAGTTGAGCCAGGTCCAGTGTATTAATTATCTCGGTGTATCGTAACCGAGATAAGATAAGACCAAAATACTACCCAAATTAGTACGACATACACTTATCTATCACGATATAAGCAAACGTGTCGAAAGCAGCACCACAGACATCTATCCAACATGATACAAAGAAAACTTTCTCAAATGAATACAAATCTAGACTACTATAAAGGTATCATTACCACCAAGGTACAAATATCAATTCTCCATATTAGCCATCAATGTCAACGACCAATAACATGTAAAAGCAAAAGTGCCATAAGCAAACCCAGGCAATCATTAAACAAGAATGCAACAAAATATTTAAACAAGGGCGACACGGTGCCCGGATAGTCAAAATTTGAAATTGCATAATAGATATTTATGCCCGAGCCTCGTGATTCACGTCTTGGTACGGCTTCGCCTTTTTGGTTGTAACCATATCCGACCTAGATAAAGGCAAATCGAAGGCCTTCACCAAGATGGCCTATCGCTCAGTCGAGGAGCTTAACAACAGAACCTTGTGTTATCGAAACCATCTACCTTTCAAAGTCAACAACGATTGACTCGAGAAGTACCTGCAAAATCGTATTGTGCGAATAACTTTACTCAATGGAGAGCTCCTTAGGAGTGGAGCGCCTGGTAGTCTTTTCAGACTCGCAGCTTGTGGCTAATCATTACATTGGCTCCTACCAAGCCAAAGAGAACACAATGATCCTCTATTTCAGCAAGCCTAAAATACTTGTGGAATCATTCACAGTCTTAACTATTGTCGGATTCCCAAAGGCGGGAATGTAACAAGGTGTATAATTTGCAACTCAACCACGATCTTCATAGAAATGAGAATCAGAAGAATCCGTTATAGGAAAGACAAGATGCACCAGAACGATAAAAAAATTTGAGCAGACTATGCCTATATACATAAACGAAAGCGGATAAACTTCTGAGCGACCAAATCACCGTAAAAAGACTAAAATACATTTACTCCATCATCGATCAAATGTTTACATGTACAAAAGTTGCACAAAATTGAGATTTCACATATCATTCAAGAGACGAACGAAGGGCTGCCAGCGCACTACACATGTTTCTGTTGCATGAATGAGGATGATAAACATGTACTCGTAGGCGGGAATTCAACTCAACGCAAAAGTCTTAGGGCTCCAAAGAGATGGACATTTTGCCAAGATAAGGCGAGTGCAAACCAGAAATGAGACAACGCATTAAGATAAGCGCAAACTGAATCACTGCATATGGCGCGACGTTCATAAAGCAGATCGATGGCACACAAGTCGGCATGCCCATTAAAGACCAAAAAATAAAAAGGTCGAATGAGGATCATTCGATCTAGGACAATCGAACGTAGGACGTTCGATTGATATGGCACATACTCTATAAATACTCCAAATCCAGTCATTCATTCAGTCATTAGTTCTACTCTCTTTGTAGCATAGATCTAACAGCTCAGATTCGATCTAGCATAGATCTAACAACTCAGATTCGATCTAGCAATAGATCTAACAGCTCATATTCAATATAGCATAGATCTAACATCTCAGATTCGATCTAACATAGATCTAACAGCTCAGATTCGATCTAGCATAGATTTAAAATCACATATTCGACCTATCATCGATCTAATAGCACCAGTTCGTCCGTTATCTGTCCAATAGCTCCCAGATTTGATACTTAGAGATAAATCAACTACGTTCGGCTTGATTCCCTCAATGGGATACGTAGGCAGCTTGGCTTGCTCCCAAGTTCAGTTCGAAATCAATAATACATGATCCCTCGTGCCGTGATGCTTGGAGTGCAGGTGTGTAAAGGACAAATCTGATTCTAACTCATCAATGAATCAGTCTGTTGTGGAGTATCTTATCAACTTGCCAAGTCAGCAGACGAGAACACCCCAAAACAAAGTACTTTCTTAAAATGCAACAAATCTAAAGCTAGTAACGTTGCATCACACATGTTCTATGGGGATAATATAACTATCTGTGCATTTTTTTTAGGCGTCATTCAATTTTTATACATCCAGTATACGGTGGTATAACTTAAATGGAATGAATACAACTTCAAAGTAAAAAGAAATTTTGTCGTCTAATTATCTATTTTTATTTTAAAATTTAACGCTATTCCATATCTTTAAACTGCCTTGGTTGGCTTCTTGATCGAGTGATTCCTGTTGGAGAGTTTTTTCGATAATTGCAAGATAGGATTATTAGTCACATTTTACTGTTATTAATTTCACTAGTTAGACACGTATCAACAAAAAATAATTCACTAGTTTCATCTTCATGTCACATTTTAAATTTTGTTTGATATTGATATATAGTTGTTTGACTTTAGCACAAATCACACAATTTGTATAAGTTTACAAGGTAATTCATAAAAGATGGTAGGGGACTCTAGAAATACCATCAATTAAGTCTCTAACTTGCCTTCTAAGTTTGTGTCAATCACGCATGGTTGGCCTAGTATGATTTACTCAGTTGGCGAGGTTTGCGGTTATTGCGTCGATCGGCGGGTTTACCTAGTGCGCAACAAAGGGTGACGGTTACAGATTCTCACGTCATAAAAAAAAAAATTAAGTTCCTAACCAACACTAGTTGCATAATCACGAGAGATGTACATCATTTTTATTTTATTTTTGATATAAGAGAGGTGTACTTTACTTTTTTATAGAAATAAAGAGAGATGTACTTCTTTCTTTTTTCTTTTCTTTTTCGTGATAATTAGAGATTTACTTCATTTCGTGTAAAGCGTGTGTACACCAAAGACATGGTTGGTGAGTAATAAATGAGTTAAAGTAATCCTCTTGACCATATTATATGATTGGGTAGCTGGTTGTTTTTTTATGTAGAAAGAGTTTAAGATCACCTTCACATTGTGATTGAAGAACGGAAGTGTTATTAAACTCTGGAAGGCAATTATTTTTTTTTTAAAAAAAAAAAACATGATTAGTCATGACTACAACTGGTCAACTGCCAGTAAGATTCCACTTTGTCGAAGGAGGCTTTATAGGCGAAACTCCACTGATCGATGAAAATGTTTTTCCTGTTTTCCCAAATTAATTTTTACATTTTCATCTGGTTATCAAATTAAAGGCCAAAATGCAATGAAGGGGAAGCTTTGTTCTGAATTGATGGTGAACACGCGTTTCCAAATCCTTAATATTTGTTGTTCTGTGTTACTGTGGTGTGTGAATTCTTTTGTGTAAGCACGTAGTTTTCATGGTGTTATATTATCAATTTTATTTTTTATTGCAAATTTCTGGTGCCAAATACTACTGGCTGACCAGCGATTACTTTTATTAATTAAAGTAATCGATTTAATCATATCTTTTATAAAAGAAAAAAATCAACGACAAAAAGTCTTATAATTCGCTTCACGGTTACGCAATATTTGACTCGTTATAACATAATATTTTCGGGTAGCTTATCTATACAATTTTGAGCCGAGTGTTTAAGAATATCAATATATCATGTAGAAATTTAGATGAGGGAGTAAAATCTCCGAGTTAATTTGTAAACAACCTGCAGAAAAATGAAAGTTATCCAACTCTGGAAACTTCACCACGCACGAAAATAGTTTCTCCTATAATATTATTACAAAACATTAAAATTCAGGATCCTTACAAAATAATACTGCAATAAAAGTATATAACTATTAGAACAATGTCCCTGTTATGTAGGACTTAAACTTTTCTTTCTTTCTGATGGACTGAAAAAAAAAAGTCTAAGACCAATTAACGTTTATACGATAATTGGTGGTACGCTAAGCAGACAATCAACTCTTGACTTTTCTAATAAGAAGACCACTGTGTACCGTGATTAAAGTCAAAACAATCGGAGTATGTGACATCTCACATGACGTCCATTATTATGATAAACAAATATATCTTAATATATTTGTACAGCATACTTTGGATATATTGATCTTATTCTTAAGTGTTGCTTATCAAGATCGTCACTTCTGACGTCACGCCTGATTCGATATCAATTTCCAGCTAAAGGAATTATTGAACTTGCCTGTATAGTCGTTGACTTGCAAATTCGGGCATGAAGACTCTTATAAAGTCTTCTATAACGAATTATATTTTGGTTTACAAACGTACGTGACATGACAATATGAGCGTATCGATCAAATAAAATAACACTTTTTGGAACCAAAAAGGAAATATCCGTTACTCATATGAAACATGTTAGTCATAGCCCTTATCACACGACTTCTTTTTTCTAAGAATATAACGCTCAAAATCTCTAACAATGTCTTGTTTGTATAGTTGACGGTAGAAAAACGACCCCTAATCTATTGGCAGTATTACAGTATATTACTACTTAATTTGAAAGACATACCTAGACAGATAATTCGAAAATACTTATAGAATACCTCATAAGTGGAAGAGTTTGCTCTTGCACCTTTGTAAATCTGTACAACATACGAAATCTTGAGACGGACATCTACACTGTGCTCTCCATCTCGCAAAGCTAAGAAAACAAACAAAACACAGCCCAGAGCTCTGCATCGTCAAGTTGATTTTCGGTGTCCTCTAACAAAATTGTTTGAAAAGTTGAAATCTATACGAGTTTAAGATTTTCGAGCATTGCTCTCTATATTTAGGGAACTAGGGAAGAACCATAGAACTGGAGACCCACCGAACATTATCAAGGGTAGTCTATGATGTTTGCTTAGCTTAGATATGTATTAGGCTGCATGCAATATATGAATTGATTTGACGTCTGCATTTGATCCAAAGTTAACATCTTCAAGTACCACTGTCAATTTCAACGAAAGTAATAGATAAGCCAAAGGTTGTCCAGGCTTCATACCTCAAGTCTTTTCTTTGCAATGTTATGGATATATAGTACCAACGCCCAAATTAATTTGATCTTGTCCACCAAGGCAACTACGATGTAAACTTCAAACAAAAGTCACTAGACAACCAATATACAGTGCGAAGACAAAATACGAAGACATTAAAAAGCTACCAAGATTATCACACCAAAATTGAGAAGCTACCAAGAGGAGTTGCAACACTATTATACATTAACCAATCTTGAAACAACAGATAAAAGGGGTAGGGGCTAGAACCTTAACTGGAACACATCTGGGGTTCGTAAACAAAAGTTGAAATATTGTTCATAAATCATGCAACAGTCAGCTAAAGATTAGAACCTGCGGATTGTTTAGAAGAGTAACTTCAAATGCGCTGGCAAACTTACCATTTTTCATGACATACCATTTTCTCTGGTTATGATGTGTGTTTCACAAATAGTCCATGTTTGTATCAGACAATCAAATAATACCGGTTTCACATTATTGTTCGAACTCTACCAAGTTACGAATCAAGAGTTGCTTTTAAAGAGTCGGACAATATAATAGACTCCAACTGTCCAATAAGAGTACTCTAACTTCCACGAACCCAATTCTTTTGAAACTCAATCTGTCCCGAGAGTCTCTCAAGTTTGTAGTGTCATTGCAGTATAATAGAACTTGGAACACTCTTCAACGAAAGAAAAAAAAAACAAGACAAAATCATATTCGTGCAACAACTAACGCCTCTATTTCAATTTTACTGCCCTCCCGCATTTTATTTGTCTAGCATTAAAGTGCTGAGGATTTATTTGAGAAGTAATCCAGACGTCAATATGACGGACACTTGCATACTTATGGGTCAATAAGCGTTTCACAGTTTAACTCAAACCCAAAACTCTGCAGTTTGAACACAACCTGAAGAAAGTCAAAAGGTGCAACCCGTGATAGGAGCTCTTCCCTGAAAATTCATTTCCAAAGAATTTCAGTGGTTGCATGGATACGAATGAATACGAGTATCGGTATCTACTGGATACGAATACGTGAATACGATTTTTTTAAAATTTACAAGATACGATACGCATGCGATACGTCAAATATTTAATATTAATAATTATATATAAATATATAATTTAAATAAAAATATCAAATTATATCTAATCACTTGCACAGTCATTAGTCACATAATATTGTGAAGTATATCAAAGCTTTGTGTGTAGTTTTTATTTTGGTTTGAAATAGTGGATTTTCACGATTTTATATTTAAGTTTCTGAAAAGATATTGCAATTTAATTCTTGTTGGGCCTTTTTTAATTTAAGAAAACTACCACACTACTCTTATAAATTGCTGATACGTATCGGATACTTCTCGAATACGCTTCACAGCGTATCCGATACGTGTATCCATCTTTTTTAATTATTTTTAATACAGGATACGCCACGTAGCGTATCCAATACGTATCCAAATAGTATCCAGAGAGTATCGGTATCCAATACGTATCCGACATTGACCGGTCATTTTGTTCACTACTGGTGACTAACTAAAAAATAAGGATAAATAGCAAGGCGAGGACATTACCCAGAACATTCAATTTCAATTTTGTTACAAACGAGTATTCATTACATGATGAGACATCCTACCTTCATCGTCCTTTGCAATGAAGAAGATTAGTTCATCAACGACCCCGAACACCAACCACGCGACTCATGAGAGAGAAGTTTACGCTAAAGTAATAAGGAGATGCCTGCCACTTATTAGGTATAGACCAGAACTAATAATCTTTATTGCGAGGCAAAAGCAAATCCCCTTCCGATCCCAGAACTTGTAATCTTTATTGAGATCACAGGAAGCTATTTTGCATTTCTTAAAATGAAATCGATGCCACAACACTGAGTCAACTGGAATTGCAAAATGAAAAAAAATTAACAGAAAAATATCACTATGTCACAGAAATTATCAAACATCAACAAGAATATACAATGTACACGGTCAACCTAACACCTTTATGCCCATAGCAGACGAATTGACAGACCCCAGTTGGTTAAAAGATAACCAAGTCAAAGAACTCGACCTCTAAAGAATTACATTGCCTGCACATATATGAAATATGCATACAAGCTACTCTACATACATAAACGTACAACGGGAGACATGCCATCAACCAATAACAGAAACTTCTACTTCTAACCTTCCAAAATTGTGACCAATCTCAATCAGGAGAGACAGACATTCAAGTTGGTGATTCAGCCAGTAGAAGGGTGTGCCACCACCCACATGCCACATTTCTTGATACACATCCATCCATTGACACTTCAGAGGGTATATTTCGATCAATCACATCGCCCAAACCCAGCTATTATTGTGCAGGAATCAGGCATCAGTTTGCATGTACACAAGAGAGAAACGAATCAACTTATCCGATTCTTGACACACTGGGACGATACTTATAATATTACCATATTTGATAACTGTAAATGCCTGAGCAGTATGAGCATTACCTGACCATATTTGTTCCAACCCCAGCAAAATGTTCTTCCATCCTCTTTACAGTAGACAAATAAAAAATATTAAGTTAATTACTCCATTTCTAAGAATACGACAAAAAAATGTAATACCAGGGACCAATTTGAAATAGTTCCAGAATTTCAAGTTGATAAATTATCAACGACGATATCTATGATTTGATTTAAGATCAAATAGCTGCAAGGCTTCCTTTCTCCGTCCTAGCCCCTATTTTCTAAATGATTAATTGGCCCGCATCATAATAGTAAAGTTGTTACGATCGCAACACTACCTAATCCATTTTATTTTTAGTTTTGAACACTTTTAAGGCAACTGCTGAGGAAAGGCTAATTGTCTCCGACAATTTTCGTGCGATCCAGAAATAATCCTTTAATAATAAAAGAATATTGCTCGGCGCTATCGCGACCAAGAGTAAATCTTAACACAAACCAAAGTTTTTCGGCCTATAAAAATAGATCCTTGAAGCAGATAACAAAACATAATGCAGAAATCACGGCATACCTACCCACAACCTATTCTATCACATGACTGTATTGCTGCTGAGTGCGAGTTGACACTGCAGTGTCAGAAACTTCTACTATTTAATTGAAGAAAGTGATAAAACCAGTGACATGACTAATCTACCAGATAGTTATTGCACATATATAACTGAAGCAATGACATACCAGTGACGATTGCACTATGACGAGCTCCACAGGATATAATTTTTGCATGCACATTTTCCAAACTTGGAGCATCCAAGAGTCGAGGCAAAGTCTGATAATGGTAAGCAAAATGAGAATGAACATTAAGTTGAAAACCAAAATTGAAACATTTAGAACATTAAAAGGTATTACTAGCAGAATCAAACATCCATACACAGAAATGCCTTCCGAGGATCCGAGAAAGAGATTTTTTTGCAGAAAACAATATTTTCATTGTGTCATGCACAGCATGTCTGTATTATTATCAAATATGACATGATTTGTCTGTCACTAAAGTACTGCACTCAGACAACAGGAGGTTGTGGCACATACCTCAGCCTGATCAGAACCAGTTCCTAGCTGACCAAACTGATTTCCACCAAAAGCATAAACATCACCATCAGCTGAAGTACACACAGTATGCCAAAGGCCCGCTGCAACACCTTCTATCTTGATACCAAGTAAGGACGATACACATATTGGACTTAGCTCATCATCTGTACTTCCTTGACCACACTACATCAAATAAGAACAAAAGTAAGAGGAAAGTACTATTACAAAAGATCTAAATGTATTGTGTTGTGTTACCTCAATTAACAAAGTAAAATTATCAAAATAGAGATCAACACGTGTGTATCTGACCAACACAAATAGCTTAGATTCTTTTTTATTTCATAATAACCAGGACTTTAGTGACCCTAGTCTGCCCTTTCCTGTATCTTCCAAAAGGAGAAAAGATCTCCCAGGGTTGTTTCCAAATCCAAAAGAGAGTATTTGGGTTCTCCCAATAACTAAAAAGTGTAGCATGCTTGAATCTAACTGGGGTTCGCGATGGTGGAGGAACTGGATCGGAGAAAACAGGGATTCTAGTTGTAAGATATCTAATGAAACCGGCCCTCCAGAAGAATGAATGCCACTTTGTATGAATCTTCACGGTTTTGAGCACGCATAAATTCCAAATAACTTAATTTCGAGAGTAGAATGAAACCTAGTCATTCTCAATCACTTGTTCTGGAGAGAAGTGAAATACAGACTTTAATTCTTAGCAATGTGTCTGTATAGCAACTACCGTATGACAACTGATATATTCCATACTTTAGAGGGGTCCATTACCTACTTTGAAACCCGAACCATCCGCCAAAGTGGAGGCACCAATTCAATGCTGGTGAAATATAATTGTATTCTCAAAAAGTGCCAACCTTCTTCATTCAAGACTAACCTTTAAAGTCATCAATATAGAAGCAGGGATATGCAATTCAGGCAAGAGAGTGCAACATAAGTTAAAAGCAAAAACTATGCAATGAATGAAGTAACCAAAACTGGAGTTGGACATGTCTAACCAACAGAAAAGGCCCCATATTATCACCATGTTATTGTAAGAAACACGAGAACGAACTGAGACTATAACTAACCAAGAACATCATGAGTCAGCATTGTCAAGTCTCTCGTTGAGAATGCCTCCTTTGCACCAGATAACACTGATAATAATTAATTTCCAACCTCTCAGGGATACAAGAGACAGAACCAACTATCTTACAGAAAAAAACATGGACTCCCTTCTAATATAGTTCAATCAGATTCTTTGGCCCCTCGCATATTGCCAAATTAATTGGATACACATACAAACTATAACACTATGAACAAGATAAAGTAATCTAAAACTCACCTGTCCATACAATCCCCATCCAAAGGTTAGTAGTGCACCGGCATCTGTTGCAACAATGATTTACAAAAAGACAAACATGTTAGCAAGTATAGTATCTTAAAGTGCAATAGAACTCACTGAAAAATACTCAACAACATAAAGAATGACAACATCACAGTTGTTCGGCAGAGCATCAAAAATAGAAACTAAGAAATCTACTTGCATTTAAGTATAATTCATATCATAAATTCAAGCACTTAAATTTGATAAGAAAGTAACAAACAATTGTTACCTGTAACTACGGCACTATGTCTGCCTCCACATGCAATTGCTTTTATGAAACTTCCAGGAACCCTGAAACACTGGCTCTCTGACCCCAAACTTCCTCGAGAAAGGGCCATGGAGCAATCTTTGGCGAAAGAGGGATCAATGCAAGGAACAGGATGTGGAGAAGACACCATTCGGATCCTTGATCCCAATCCTAATTGTCCCTCACCACCATAACCCCAACCCCACACCTGCCCTACATCTGCAACTCCAGATAACATAGTATTGTGGCAGCTCAAATACTTTAAATACCAATAGATATGTAGAAATAAGACAATGCTATGTATCAAATTACCTGATAATGCTAAAGTGTGCCGCCCACCAGCAGCAACTGACGTGATCCTTACTCCTGGGTTAAGTGTTACTAAGCAAGGCAATGCAGAAAGAGCTTCATCAGCCGACTGCGAGCTTTCTGCTGCCTGCTTAGCTGATGATACCCGCCGCCGTTTAGTGGTCTCATCTGCTACTCTACCTCCACCGGACACATTCCCACCACTAGATCTCGACCCCTGAGAATTAGGGCTCACTGTAATGGAGTCACTCGTCAACATATTAGTCTTGGTAACTTGAATAGCAGACTTTGTATATATCACTGGCTCTGAGTCAGACAGCAGTACCTTGCTCAGTCAACAGTAAGTTTTGTTTCTCAGAGGCATCCTTCTCAGAGCTAGAACCTGTTGTAGGGTCCCCCACTACCTTTCCCGAAGGAACACATTCTTTCCATCCCCAAGTGTAGACTTCCCCACCCTCTGCATTAGAGTTGAGTGGGTTAAAAAAACCTTAAACGAACTATGACCTTCACATGCTCATAAATTCCTAACGGACTGCCAATTTTGATTTACAAAATGAAAGCACCTTGTTTCACCTCATAAAAAGGAACTCGATCCAGATCGTATATGCCCTTGGACAACCGATGTTTCACTCAGACAGAAAGAGACGATCTTTGATGAAATAACACAGAAGCGAAGGTATAAAGCATAACCTAATAACTCGTTACTACAATTCTAAAATCGCGAAAAGTAAAAAGTATCTGCCATCAACTCAGAGAAAACTCGAAGCAGAAGTATACCAGTCACGGAAACGCAGTGTGCCCAACCAGCAGCAGCTCGAAGTATCAAGACCTCAGCAGGAAGCGGAAAAGGCTCTGGCATTTCCTTAAGCATATCAGTAAAAAAAAGAGTAGGTTATATCAGAGAAACCTAAAAATACAACACAAATCAAATCAACAACATCATATCGCGTTTCAGTACCCCATGTTTCCCCGATGTCACGTAGCTTTGACCTAAATCATCAGTTGATCCCCACGTAATAACCTTCCCCGACTCTGCCATCACCAATTTCAAACAAATATCAGTTGATACTTCACCAACAATCACTATAATATAATCACAAATAACACATTACTTTCCTAGTTGAGGAGCACTCACTCCATATATACGCATTATAATAGTGCACGAACATAACGAGAAACGCACAAAATGATCAATATGCAACAATTTACGAATAAACCGGCAGCATTGTGTATAGTGTATACTCTAGTCCAAAAAGCAAGCAGAACTACAATATTGCGATAAAAATAAAAAATAAAAAAAAAAGTATCAAAGGCTACCTGCAATGGCGAGGGCAAAACCGCAACCGCCGCCGCAAACATCGCGCCACGAATCTCCGGCGAGCGGCAGCCCCACAACAGTCGGCGACAACAGCGGGGCTCTCTGCGGCAGAGCCCCCGGTAAGTACCCCCACATGAACACCAGTTTCTCTTCCATTCTTCTCGAACCTTCTTCACCTCTATCCATTTCATTTCCGTTCATTTTTTTTTTCTTTCTTTTTTTGGAAAGTGCCCTAAGCCAATTAAAAGGAGGCGCATCAAATTCGAGCGGCGAAGGTTGCCACGTCGGATGCTTACGTGGATAAATGAGCACGTGGCGGGATGTGAGCCGCTATATTTCTGGAGGATTCTCCGCCACGACTTTGTAAGAAGGTTCTGGAAGTTTGGGAGAAATTTCTAATTGTCGTGGCTGGTTGGCTTTGTCGCCACGTGTCCGACCGTAAATCATTTGACGCTAAACTCAGGGGTATTGGAATCTTTTGTGTTGACTCTTTTGCCCTCGGGTGGACACGTGTCGAAATATACAGTAAGGGTAGGTGATGTCGGCACAATAAACATTTTTTTATTTTGATTCGTTGCAAACAGAATTACGCTACGCACTAGCCGACTTCAATTGGGTTTGGTGGAGCCTGCACAAATTATATCTGGTCAATTCATTCAATAGTACTCTGTTTCTATGAACATAGTACAATATATGAATAGTACTTGACAGCATAAAATAAGACCATAATAATTTGATTAAGAAATAAATAAAAAAAACCATAATACTTAATTGAGCGTCAATTTAAGACTACGTGTAACCACAAAATAATTAAGAAACGTTTGCAAACTCTTATTCAAAATCACAAGTTTATAATCTAAAGTTAAAGCTGTAAAATTTATTCAAGTTAAAAGTTGGTTGTGTTTGGAAAAACATCTAAAAGCTCACAAAAAGCTAGAGTAGAGTGTTTACAATAATTAAACTGATTTTAGATTGTTTTGTAAAATGACCATAATCCCCTCAATTATAACCTTACATCTATTTAATTTTGTAACAATCAACAATGTTACAACTTAATAAAACTGAACTAATATATCATGAACACCCATATTTTATAACTAGGAATTTGTATTCTACTTTTGAGAAGATAAATTCTACAAATTTAGTGTGGTATAATATTTAACTATTTTTTAAAAATTCATTTTTAACTTTTTATTTTAACTGAACTTACCACGCCAAAAAAAAAAGTCTGGACTTTTACACTTTACCATTGTGAACATTTTGAATAGCAGAGTTTTTTTTTCTGAACTTAGAATGTGTTATCCAGATTATCGATATTTAATTTCATTCAGTATTATCATCAATATCATTCTTATCATACCATTCCATATTTTTAGGAAGAGTTCCAATAATTTTTACAATTTCCGAATCGTGGATGTAAAATTAATCCGTTAATTAACTTGCAATATTTGTTCAAATCTCAAAAGCACATCTTTCGGATAAGGATTAGGTGAGGACAAATATGTAAAACAATATTTTTATTCCTTTTTGAAATCTTCATCACAAGCTAAAAGCTGGATAAGGTAACTTGTAGATTGTGGCAGTTATGTGCTTAAAAAAAGTAATTATAAGATATTAGCTTGTGAACCAAACACTTTAAAAGTGATTAAATTATATTAAAACCTGATTTTGACTTTTTTTAGAGTTTGCAAACACCACCTTAGGAAGAAACATAAGCTATTTGTGTTTCAGAGTTTTCTTTTCGAATTTGTGGTGTAAGGTAGTTTTTTCAAATCAACTAGGAGAGTTTGCTTTGCGCTACGCTTTCCATATGGTTTGTGAGTTTTTAAGTATTTATTATGATTAGTTTATAGTCCAAAATACATCTATTTGATGTTTGCCATAGTTAGTCCAACTCTCGTATCAACCAAATGCTCCTAAAGGTAATGAAAAAGAGAGAAAATACGATTCACAAAAATACTACAAGAATGTCTGAAAATAGGTGACTACAAGAATGTCTGAAAATAGGTGACTGGTTAACTCAAAACACTACAAGAATACGCGTACACTAAAAGAATACTCGCATTCTAGTGAAAAGCGCTATTTTTTCTCGAAAGAGTAAGTGATTGATTACCTCAAAACCATAGCTCAAATTAAATGGTTTTAACCGAAAATCAAACAACTTTATTGGTTTGACTATTGGTATCATTTTTAGGCTAATCAACAATTCAAGTTATTTGAAAATCGAACTAACGATTAAAAAAAAACTAACCAGAATCATCCCTACACATAACCTAATTATTTGATTATTAATTACTTATTACTTGAGGAAGGCCCACATATTAATACACCAAAATCGGGTAGGGACGTTATTATTTTATTATGAATTACTTATTACTTGAGGAAGGCCCAAATCATAATTCACCAAATTGGGTTTGTAAAGGTCTCCTTTACTAATACTTGTGTGAAGCAAAAATAAATAAGTTCGTATAGCATTTTCTTTTTATTGGGACTAATACCCCAAAGTTGACCTATCAAAAAAAAAGAATTAAATATTAACTATTTTATTATTTCACATTGTTATATTTTATGAACGTATGTTGGACTATTGGAGCCTTTTAATGTTTCCACCTAGAATAATCAAATGTAAGACTACAAGGACTTTAATAGTTGAAAGAAAATCCCATGTTTTGAAATCATTAACTTATATGCATAGATTAATTATTCTTTTTGTGAACTCTTTTGCATATATGAAATTGTTAGGGGTTGATGGCGGAAATTGCAAAAACTAGCGTTGTGTACTTGTGTTATATATAACGGCAAACAACCTAGAATGCAATAAAGTTCTTAGTTAGTGTTGTGTCATCAATAGAGTTTTACTAATTGTCAAGTTTGATAAAGAATTATTTACATGCAAGCCCGCATCACTTGGGCAACATATAGAAAGATCAAAATCAAGATGGGAGAAATATTCATTATATGCAAGCCACCATTACTTGGCAACATCAAATTCAAAAGGATAGATATATTCATTACATGCAAGGCAAGCCACCAACACACAAAAAATAGAAAGATAAAATTCAACACGAGAAAAATATCCATTACATTCAATGCTAACCACCACCACTTAGACAACAAATAGAAAAATGAAAGTCAAAACCTATGTATGCAAAAAACATAAAACTAAAAAAAAAAAAGGAAAACCAAAAACCTCTCTCATTTTCTTGTGCCATTGGCTTTAGATTTTTTAATTCCTTCCAAGTAGGTTTACTGCATATTGTTGAAAGAGAAGTCTAGAATGTCCCTCCAAGCGTGATTTATGTTGGGTATTTGAACCACCTCAAATACTGCTCACAGGTTGCCCATGAGGTAATTATAAAGCAACACGAATAAAACATTGACGATAGTAACAGCACAAGGATTTAACGTGGAAACTCCTAAACCGGAGAAAAACCACGGGGAACCGAGCAAAATCTACTATGTAGAAAATTTGTACAACTACATAATTTTCACTCATCCCAACGACCCCCACAAAGCCTCTTCACCCACACCACTCCCTAACCTACACCCCACAAGTATATAACATACTACATTGTATAATTAGGGAGAATACATTAAAAGACTCTGAAATTGGATGCTTTCCAATATCAACTGAGCTTGCTATTTATAGGAGGGGAATTTGAGCCAAATCCGTGTGGAATTAAATTCCACATCTTCCAACTCCCTCCAACCATCAACATGGCATTTATTGCCACATGGAGTAGAATACCAACTCCAACAATTTCATTCTCCAATGCAGTTGTAGGTGGTGTTAGATTTGGAAGAGGTGGGGTTGGGTTTTGCAGTGGAAGAGTTGTAGTGGGATGAAGCGGGTTGTGTAAGGAACATGAGAATGAGTTTGATTTGTAAGTAGAGCAATGAGAGTTGGATTTGGAAGTGGAGCAGTTAGAGTTGGATTTGGCAGTGGAGGGGTTGGAGTTAGATTTGGCAGTGGATGAGTTGGGTTTGGAAGAGACATGGTTGGACTTGTAAGAGATGAAGTTCCGTGTGAAGGTGGAGTTGGATTTGGAAGAAGATGAGGAGGAGGTTGATTTGGATTTGGAAGAGGAGGAGGAGGAGTTGGTTGACCGTTTCAGTATTTATATATAAAACGTATTTTATTATTTCCAGAATACAAAGACTAAATATGTTTTTTTTGGTAGTTTTGACTTTTTGGTTTTTAAAATTTTGATATTTTTGTGATTAATTCTTGTTATTTAAGATTATATTTACAAGTTATTTATATTTAAGAAATAAATATTTATTCCACATCACTCAATTTAGAGTACTTTTTTTGGGCTTATATTTTAGAATTGAAGAAAAATAACTTAATTAGTTAATAAAGGAATAGTTTTTTAAAAGGTAATATTTAGTATTTATGTATTTAAATTTATTATATTTTTTTTAGCTTTCTTAAATGAATGCATAACTTAGGTGAATATGTAACACATGGGGATTTTTACTAATTATAAATAACACATGTGGAGTTTGTTTGCTAATAAATAAAATTTAAGGAGCAAAAAAAAGGTCGGAGGACCAGAATTAGAATAAAAACCATGATAAAGGACTAAATGTGAACAAAATCGCAATAAAGAACTATTTCATAACAAGGCCACATTAATAAAGGATCATTGTGAAGAAACCCCATTGAAAGAATGGAAAATCACCTTCCAAACCTCGATAGACAACCATCAGATACCATGATTCGCCTAACGCCAACAAATCACAACACGTAGAAGCCTCACATGGAAGATTTGCTGAATTTTAAGGATTTAGCTGAGCCAATCGACAGTATGTTAGTAGCAATGCACTAAAACAAACTTAATAATAAATTTAATTGATAAAAGTAAATACAAAATTACAATAACTAGCATACAATAATCGAAATAAACCTCCACCGGTAGTAAATCGAAAAACGTGCAAATCAAGGATCTTTTGATTTTCTTAAAACAAATTCGTCATCTCCTACGTGCTTGAGAAACTTAGCGATTGTCTCCCAAGATACAATTGCGTGCCACAAATCAAGGGTTGTCCCAGAAAACTCGAACTATGACTCTCCTCTACCACCATACAATGAAAATAACAAAATTGGTTGCGCAGAAAAGCCTTTTTATGTGTGCATGCATTTATTTTTCTATAATTAAAAACCTACGCGGAGCGACCCATTTTATAGACTAGGTCACGAGGAAATATGGAAAAACTTATCCGCAAGGAACACAATTAATATAAATACACGTCCCGTAACTAAGGAAAATAAATTGGGATAAATTCAGACACGTTTTAACCAATAAACTGATCCCGAAATCTTTTTCACGTAAAGTAATTTTAATTACCAAAAATGATGCTACGAATTTTCTAGAAGAAAATAAATAATTCTGTCAAACAAAACAAAAAAATAAATATTAGAAAGTGCAAAACAAGGCCCATGCGAGCTGGAGCCCAAATGATCGATACTCGACGCATACGTCGCAGTGTGCGCGTCCATTGGATCAACCCAATTCGATGAACTTTGGCCCAAGATTTGCAACCCCCTTGCGCAGGTGCGCGCGAAAGAGGGGCTCTATAGAATGCATTCTTATAATACTAAGAATGTTTGCCAATAGATAAACCTACAAATGAAGTGATCTTTTTTTCGTGGGATAACCACCTTTCTTTTTGGGGTTTCAACCAATTTTCTCAATATTTTTTAGCTTTATGTCGTCAACTTTGAGCACCGATTTCTCATTCACATGTGTGTCATTTTGAGAGTGTAATATACATTTTCGAATCTCTCACATAGAATAACACGTTCTCATCTTGAAACTGTCAAAATGACAAGTGAGACGTCCTTAAAATTTGACCCAAAGTGATCTATACAAACCCGGTTCCTTGAACCCATTTTTTCAACAGAGTAAATGCGTTAAACAATAGAAGAAAATGGATGTTGAATGGGCACAAATGAATAAGAATACGATGTCTCAAATTTGTTAGTGAATTAACCATAGTGTGTTCCACACGTTGCAGAGGAAGCAACGCGTTTGATCTTTGACAAAAGCTTGAAAATATGTATCAAATTAAGAAAGCTTGTAACAAAACTCCATTGATAAGCACTTGGTTAACCACAAGCTTTGGAGTGGTACGTCTATGACATAGCACGCGAGTCAATTTTAGGATCTCGTGAACCAGCTTGTCGTTGGTGAATGTGTTCTCAAAGATGAAGAACAAGCTACATCGCTTTTAAGTTCTCTATATGATAGCTGAGAGACTCATCATCATTGTCAATGACTCTGCTCATGATGGTAAAATATCCATGGAGATGGTCAAAGACGCTCTCATGAACGAGGAAAAAAGAACCATACCGATGAGCCATATGCACTCATTTATGAGAGCATGGAAGAGAAGCCAAAGGAAAAAGGAAGATAAAGATGGTAGTACAGTGGAAGTGCACAACTAGAATCAAACACGTTACATACGAGGTGTAAGTTAATATTAAAACACGTTGATATGCTATCATTATGTCTCAAAGAGTCACATGAAAAATAAAATGTCGATAGTTCTTGAGAGAACAACTAGCAAAAAGTAACCAAGTTGATAAACCGACAAATGGTGATATGATGGTCACCATGTTTGATGATGTGGTACAATTCGTAAGAAAATGGTATATCTTCCTCCATAGTGAATTTGGAGAAAGGGAAGGAAGGAGTGTTGGAAAATTGGTGTTGCACCAGTATTTTTTAATTTTCAATAGGTTCCTCTTTATAAAATTGAAATTTATTTAGCTTAATGAAATCTACATTTTGTGTAAATGAACCTAGTATATTTAATTGCTCAAAATCAATTTGGGACGAATAAGAAATTAAATGATAAAGTGAGCTAGTTGAGATAAGTTATATTGATGGAAGAAAAGGAAATTTGTGTGAAGGTGGAAAGTCACTATTTCATATGAAAAGTTTGAGCTAAACTAGTACACCTAATAAGTTATTTTTTGCATAAGGGTTTGGACCATTTGGGGTACCACAAGTCTTTGAAAGGGGAAAACTTAGATGGGCCATGCTTCAATTCAAGCCCACACGCACGCGCGCCGCCGCTGTCGTTCTTTCGAACCAAACTCGGGCCTGGGTCGGGGTCACGGGCCGTGGGCCCTGAGATTGGGCTTCGGCTTCGGCTTGAGCTTGAGAGTGAGCTTCTCTATCAAATACTCATTTTTTTTTTACAAAGTTTAATTAAGTAATTAATTAATTACTGGAAATAAATAAGCAGCAAATTAAATAAATTAATTATCCGTGATTTAAGTGTAAGAATCTGGCCGATTCATTGTGTCGAGTGGCTTAAAATCTGGCGAGAAAGTCCAATCAGCGAACAGTCACTTACGCACCCAATCAGCAAAATCATGCCTAATAGATGCACAGTAAGCCGAAATGGTGCAGATTTTGGCGGGAAAGTCATGATGTGGAAATGACATGTCCGTCCAGTCAACCCCAAGACCAACTTTCATAATCTATAAATAGACCCCCTACTTCTTCATTTTTCACTCAGTTAAATACATTCTTTCGTGCTTTCTATTTTGTTCTGAGAGTTCAAAACTTTCTTTTGTTTCGTCGTTCTTAATATTTGAAGTGTTGTTATATTAAGAGTTAGTCGTTGCATCTTGGGAAATGAATTGCCGATCAAACCATAAGCACCGAGCGAGGCAAATATCATTTTAAAGAGAAAGAGTTCAACTGTTGCTTCGATTTTAAATACTGGTTTATTTTTTGTTTTACACCCGTTACGATCAACAATTTTAAAACAATATTTTGTTTGTGTAGTTTAGAAAAATGGTGACCATATCGCCCGTACACAGTAGCGGCGAAAAGCCGAAGAAGTTTTCCGGCACCGACTTCAAAAGATGACAACATAAGATGTTGTTCTACCTTACGACCTTGAACTTGTCAAGGATGCTGACCGAAGATGCTCTTGTGGTGGCAGAAGACGTGGCTGATCCTCGTCCAAGGGATGCCTTCGACGCCTGGAGTCAGAGTGACTTTCTGTGCGAGAACTACATCTTGAATGGATTAGACAACTCACTCTACAACGTTTATTCCACCATCAAGACATCAAAGGAACTCTAGACGTCCCTTGACAAGAAGTACATAACCGAAGATGTTGGGATAAAGAAATTCATCGTTGGCAAGTTTCTGGACTTCAAAATGACCAACTCGAAGATGGTGACAAGTCAGGTTCAAGAGTTGCAACTGATCCTAAATGACCTAGATGCAGAGGACATGAAACTCAGTGAATCCTTCCAAGTTGCTGCTATGATAGAGAAGTTGCCGCTGTCCTGGAAGGAGTTCAAGAACTATCTCAAGTACAAGCGCAAAGAGATGAATCTTGAAGACTTGATAGTCAGAGTTCGGATTGAAGAAGATAATTGAATGTCTGAGGCCAAGCCAAAGCATATGCAAATGGAGGCTAGAGCCAACGTGGTGGAACACAAGCCCAACTCTAAGAAAATAAAGAATCAGGGCAACGGTGGAGGTCAACAAAAGAAGAAAAAGAAGTTCAAGTGGAACTGCTACAACTGTGAAAAGCCGAACCACGTGGCTAAAGACTGCCGATCCTCGAAGAAAGACAACCAGAACCCGAACCCGAACCAGTCCAACCAGGTTGTTGTAGTTCAAGACAAGGGTGTCCTAGTTGACATGAGAGACTTAATGCTCACTGTAGTTGTCTTCGAAGCCAACATGGTGGATCATCCAGAGGAGTGGTTTGTCAACACCAGTGCCACCCACCACATATGCTCCGACCGAGACATGTTCTCCACATACTATTTATTCAACAACCGGAAGTTGTACATGGGGAACTCTGCAACGTCAGACATCATCGAAAGTAGAAGAGTGGTGCTAAAGGTGACCTTGGGCAAAAAGATAACTTTGGTTGATGTATTGCATGTTCCCGATATTCGAAAAAATTTAATATATGGTTATGCACTTGATGCAAGTGGTCTTAGACTAGTGTTTGAGTCTGGTAAATTGTTGCTCACTAAGAATGGGCAATTTGTTGGGAAAGGTTATGCGGTCAACCGCATGTACAAGATGAATGTAATGACTATAAAACGTGACCTCGAAAAGAATAATAAAACTATTACTTCTGCTTACTTGGTTGAGTGTTCATATTTATGGCATGTTAGATTAGGACATGTTAACTTTAATACTCTAAGAAAACTAGTAATCTTAGAGTTATTTCCTTCATTTAATATCGAATCTCAGAATAAATGTGAGATTTGTGTAGAGGCTAAATTAACCAAATTACCGTTTCCTTCTGTAGAAAGAAACATTGAACCTCTAGACTTAATTCACATCGATATATGTGACTTAAAGTTTGTGCAAACTAGAGGTGGTAAAAAGTACTTCATTACTTTTATTGATGACTGCACAAGATACTGCATAGTCTACCTACTAAGAAGTAAAGATGAAGCTCTACAAGCTTTTAAAATCTACAAACTTGAGGTTGAAAATCAACTTAGCAAACAAATAAAAACTGTCTGAAGTGATAGAGGTAGAGAATATGGGGCTCCATTTGACGAATTTTTGTGTTTCTTAAGTCATCATTCATCAAACTACAACTTCTAATTCACCACAAGTAAATGGAATTGTTGAACGCAAAAACCGTACTCTTAAGGAGATGATGAATGGCATGTTGCTTAGTTGTGGTTTACCACAAAATTTGTGGGAGGATGCAATCCTCTCAGCAAATCATATACTAAACAAGCTACCTCACAAAAGTAGAAATGAAACTAATTATGGAAAGGCCGAAAGCCTTCCTATAAATACTTAAAAGTGTGGGGGTGTTTAGCAAAGGTAGAACTGCCTTAACCTAAACAAGTAAAGATAAAACCTAAGACCGTTGACTGCATATTCATTGGATATGCGCACAATAATAGTGCTCATCGCTTCTTAGTACATAAGTCTTCAATTCCTGATATTATTAAAAATATGATCATTGAATCAAGGAATGCAATATTTTTTGAAAATATATATCCTTGCAAAGAAAGGAAAGAATTTGGTTCCCTTAAAAGAACCTATGAAGCTGCAAGGGATAATCATGAGGAAGATGAAGAACCCATGCACAGTAAAAGGGCTAAAATAGCTAAAAGCTATGTTCCTGATTTTCTAACTTATATGTTAGAACATGAACCGAGGACAACAAGTGAGGCCTTGTCCTCTCCAAAAGCTCCCTTTTAGAAAGAAGCTATCAATATCAAAATAGATTCGATTTTGCACAACCACACGTGGGAGTTGGTTGATCTCCCAACGGGTAGCAAACCTTTGGGTTGCAAATGGATATTGAAGAGAAAGTATAAAGCAAATGGATCTATTGATAAGTACAGTGCCATATTGGTAGCTAAAGGGTTTAGACAGATAGAAGGTCTTGACTTTTTTGATATGTATTCACCTGTGACTATGATCACATCTATTAGAGTGCTCATTGCTATTGCTGCATTGAAAGGTCTATCAGATGGATGTCAAGACATCATCCTTAAACGGTGAATTAGATGAAAAAATCTATATGGAGCAACCTGAAGGGTTTGTCGCTCCAGGAAAGGAGAAAAACGTGTGTAGACTCATCAAGCCATTGTACGGGCTTAAACAAGCACCAAAGTAGTGGCACAAAAAATTTGACAGAACAATGTTGTCAAATGGTTTCAGAATTAATGAGTGTAATAAATCCGTATACGTAAAAGACACACCTAATGATTACGTGATCGTCTGTCTATACGCAGACGATATGTTAATCATGGGAAGTAATCATGACACAATCATGAATACCAAGAAAATGTTGACCAAACATTTTGACATGAAAGAGTTAGGGGTCGGCGATGTCATATTAGGGATTAAGATCACTAAGACATCCAATGGGAGCGTGTTGTCACAATCTCATTATATTGAGACTATACTTAAGAAGCACAATGCATGTAACGGTCCTCCGACTAAGACGCCAGTAGACTTGAGTCTACACTTAGGCAAAAATCATGGCGAACATGTCTATCAAATAGAATATGCCAGGATAATAGGTTGTCTCGTGTATATCACGAACTACACCCGTTCGGATATTGCTTACTTAGTTACCAAATTGAGTAGATTTACAAGTAATCCCAACAAAGATCACTAGAAGGTGTTAATTAGAATACTTAGGTATTTAAAATACACCTTATACTATGGATTACATTACGCTATATATCCATATATATTAGAAGGATACAGTGATGCGAACTGGATATCAGACTCTAACGACACTAAATCCAGCAGTGGTTATGTCTTTACCGTTAGAGGTGGTGTTGTGTTGCGGAAGTCCTCGAAACAAACATGTATAGCTAGCTCCACGATGGAATCCTAGTTTATTGTCTTGGATAAGGCTGGTGAAGAAGCAGGATGGCTTGGTAACTTTCTTGAAGACATTCCTTGTTGGAATAAGCCAATGCCTGCTATTTTAAAACACTACGACAACCAAGCAACTATTGGAAGGGCACAAAGTGGCATGTACAATGGTAAGTCTAGACATATTCGCCGTAGACATAGTACCATAAGGCAGTTGATCTCTGAATGTGTCATTTCCATTGATTATGTAAAATCAAAAGAAAACTTATCGGATCCGTTGACTAAAGGCCTACCAAGAGATCAAACATACTGTTTATCGAGGGGAATAGGTTTAAAAGGCAACACTAAAGAATCTTTGTGATGGAACCCAACCATGTTGATTGGAGATCCGAAGATTTAAGTTAAAAGGGATAACGAAATTGTAAGGATTCAATAATAGCACCTTGGAGCTAACTCTAGCTCATTTCCGTATACGATAAATATGCTACATGTATAAAGAGTAAGGTTAAAATGACTCATAAGCCTAATTAGGCATAGTATGACATGATACTCTTGGAAGGAGATCACCTATGTAAGTGTGAAGTTTGGCCGCTTCATAAGAAAAGACTTATGAACCTTAAGAGTTGTCCAGGGCCAAAACGGACACAATCATGAGAATCAAAAGATGTTAGGGGAGTTACTGTGTGAATACAGTTGTCTTGGTTTACACCAACATCTGAACGTTTCAAGACACCACGTTCACTGATCAGCTAAGTAAATCCGATGTATTTCACTAAGGAAGGTTCAAAGCCAAAAGCTACCTATCCTGATGCAGTAAGCTTTCCGCATGAACTCTCTCGAATGTACACATTGAATTTTCATTCATGCGGGGGATTGTTGGAAAATTGGTGTTGCACCAATATTTTATAATTTATTTCAATAGGTTTCTCTTTATGAAATTAGAATTTCTTTAGCTTAATGAAATCTATATTTTGTGTAGATGAACCTAGTATATTTAATTGTTCAAAACCAATTTGGGATGAATAAGAAATTAAATGATAAAGTGAGCTAGTTGAGATAAGTTGTATTGATAGAAGAAAAGGAAATGAGTGGGAAGGTGGAAAATCACCATCCCATATGAAAAGTTTGAGCTAAACTAGTACACCTAATAAGTTGTTGTTTTTTGCATAAGGGTTTGGACCCTTTGGGGTACCACAAGTCTTTGAAGGAGGGAAGACTTAGATGGGCCATGCTTCAATTCAAGCCCACACGCTCGCGTGCGCGTGGCGCCGCTGTCCGTGCGGACCGGACCAGGGCCTGGGTCGTGGGTCACGGGCCGTGGGCTTGGGCTTAAGTTTGAGTTTGAGCTTGAGATTGGGCTTGCCTATCAAATACTTATCTTTTTGGACAAAGTTTAATTAAGTAATTAATTAATTGTCTGAAAATACAAATTAAATAAATTAATTATCCGTGATTAGGTGTAAGAATCTGGCCGATTCAGTGTGTGCAGTGGTTGAAAATCTAATGGGAAAGTCCAGTCAGCAAACATTCACTTATGCACCCAATCGGCAGAAATCATGCCTAATAGTTACACAGTTAGCTGAAATAGTGCAGATTCTGGTAGAAAAGTCATGACGTGGAAAGGGCATGTCCCTCTAGTCAACCCGAAGGCCAACTTTCGTAATCTATAAATAAACTCTCCTACTTCTTCATTTTTCACTCAATCATATACATTCTTTCTTACTTTCTGTTTTGTTCTTGGAGTTCAAAACTTTCTTTTGTTTCACCGTTCTTAATATTTGAAGTGCTACTATATTAAGAGTTAGGCGTTGAATCTTGGAAAACGAATTGCCGATCGAACTGTAAG
This sequence comes from Linaria vulgaris, assembly GCA_948329865.1. NCBI lineage: Eukaryota > Viridiplantae > Streptophyta > Magnoliopsida > Lamiales > Plantaginaceae > Linaria > Linaria vulgaris. Next base: position 86,944,513 of record OX415253.1, read on the forward strand.
CACCGAGCGGGGCAAATATCGTTTTAAAGAAAAATAGTTCAACTCTTGCCTCGACTTTAAATACTGATTTGTTTTCTGTTTTACACCCGTTACGATCAACAAGGAGTACATAGAGCGTACTCTCCACGGTGGGTTTCCATTCTTTGTTGATTCAAAAAGAGAGGATAAAGTCACATCTCCATGATTGTGTTTCCTTTCTCGATGGTACTTCGGAGAAAGTGATATGTATTGTTTTTGCCTTTTCCAAAGTGGTTCGAAGAAAGATTTGGTATATGGAGATAAGATATATATTCATAATGGTTTACCTTGGGATTTTGGAAAAGAGACGTTTCAAGAGAGAAGGAGTGCTCGTCCCTACATATGAAGTTGTCTTTAGAAATGATCCTAGAAAAGCGATAAATCATGTTTCTCTTTTGGGAAGAGAATAAATAATGAATAAAATGCGACTTGAGGTTGGAGGGGGAGATTTGTAGGAAAAGTCATCAAGTCAGCCTCTCCTCACTCCACCAACCCGCAACATGAGAAAAACACCCCAACATACATCATCTACAATTGTTGCAAGTGGGATGACTTAGACGGACAGCTCACCTCTCATTTCTCATCCCTGTTGCAGAAGTACTGAAGAAAATAACAAAAAAGCAGTGAGAGAAAAAGTCGTAGAGTTTAAAAGTGAGATTTGAGATTTTTTTTGGTTGTAACAGTCGAGCGTGATTGATTTTTCTCCTATCGTAATTCGTTCTTGTTATTGAATGAAGATTTTTTCAACCCCAATATTTTTGTGTGTCCGCGTGCTAGTATTTTGTTACAAAAAAATGTTAAGTATCTGGATTAAAGGTACACTTTTGACGTACAACTTATCCATCGGTAACCACAATTTCATAGTATTAAATTGAAAAATAAAAATATCAACCATTGGTACGATACGGTTATCGGTTTCTTACCAAATATCGAATTAATTGTGGATTCGATATTGAGAATCCATCGATTCAACAACAATTCATATCATTGATTCAATGACCTATCATGACGATCGATACGATACATTTGACACAATTGAATATGATACTCATGGATTTAATAATATTCATGATATATTTAAAGGGAAGCTTTTCAATAATTTCAAAGTGTTTTTCTAATAAATGCTATAATAATAATAATGGAAAAAAAGAAGAAGGAAAAGCACCACATAAAAGAATACCAAAATCTCTCTCACAAATTCACTTCCAATTCACAAGTCACAAACTCTCTCATCTCTCCATCGCAATCACAAACAAATTCCCTCTGTAAACCCTAAATCAAAATCGTCGAACAAAAAACCCTAATAAATTCACTTGATCACTCAATTCTCCCTCCCCTCATCAATGAGATGATCGTACACTCCGCCGATCCCAACAGTTCCCTCGAATCGAGCTCCAAATCCATCAACGAGACCGTAAATGGGTCCCACCACTTCACAATCCGCGGTTACTCTCTCGCCAAAGGGATGGGCCCCGGTAAATACATCTCCTCCGATACTTTCAGCGTAGGCGGCTACGAATGGGCGATTTACTTTTACCCCGACGGCAAGAACCCCGAGGATTCGTCCATGTACGTCTCGGTTTTCATCGCGTTGGCCAGCGAGGGGACCGATGTTAGGGCTTTGTTTGAGTTGACGTTATTGGATCAGAGTGGGAAAGGGAAGCATAAGGTGCATAGTCATTTTGATCGTGCGCTGGAGAGCGGGCCCTATACGCTTAAATACAGGGGGAGCATGTGGTAATAATGAAAAGCGGATTCTTGTTTATATTTGTTAGTATTGTTATATAATGCTATTATCGAAATATCGTGGTGGTAGTGTGGAATGAGTATACATACGATTTATATGGGTGTGTTGTTGGTTTAGATAGGAAATTGAGGTCCTTTACTTATTAAATTATATAATACTGGAGCAATTTTCTGAGTGAATGTTTTTGGTGTTTGATTGAGAAAGGGTAGTTTTGTTCTTGGGTTGGTTACTTTTGTAATGAATCTTTGGAAGGCCACTTGTGAAGCAGTCTAGGGGTGGGAGAATGATGATTATTACGATGCGCGGAAAGGAGGCTTTTTTAATTTCCTTACATGATACCTAAGATTCTCTAAAATGGCATTTTCTGCAGGTGTTTAACAAAAAGGAATTGCTCTTACGCTCTCTGATATTATCCATTTTCTTGTCTGCAGGGGTTACAAACGTTTTTTCAGAAGGACTTCACTCGAAACTTCTGATTTTCTGAAGGATGATTGCCTTTCTATGAACTGTACTGTCGGGGTTGTTAGAACTCGTGTGGAGGGACCAAAATTATTATATGTTCCTGAACCCCCATCGGACATGGGTGACAGTTTCAAATCCATACTTGATGCTGAACTTGCATGTGATATAAGTTTCCAAGTTGGGGAGGAGACATTCAAGGCGCATAAGTTGGTACTTGCTGCACGTTCTCCAGTTTTTAAAGCCCAATTCTTTGGTCTTGTTGGAAATCCAAACAGCGATATAGTGGTACTCGAGGATATTGAACCTTCCATCTTCAAGGTACACCTCCTTTTTCTTTAATACCAGTCATTTGTTTAAAAGCAAGGGCTAGTGCATCAAAATAGTAAATTTAGAATATAAGTGAAATTGTTTCGGATAATAAGATTCTTCTGCTGTTAATTTAGTATTACCTCAGGATGATACTCAATTAAATAGTTTTTTTACAGTGTGTTGCAATGCACAGTAGGTATTGGTGAACCTGACCTTGTAGGATATACAGCCTTCCTTAACTTCCAAAACTTTTGAAGTTGTAGAACTATATCACGGCCTTGTGTACTCCTGAACGCTGAGGTAATATGTCATAGCAGACTGCTTAGTTGTTAGAGTGCGAGGCACAAATGCGTCCTGGTGCTAAAGCAAGAGGAGTATTGGAGTGTCATATAAGGGAAGTGTGTAACAAACAGGTTTATCAACACTTCCTGCCTTATAAATGTAGGTTTCTACTGTAGCGAGTTTCAGAATGATTCAGATTCGAACAAATATATCCAGCCCTAAAATCATGTAAAACCACTTTATTTTGACACTCAATGAACCTCAGTATTTCACTAAAGTTTAGTAATATAGTTGGAATAGGACGAGAGCTTGGTTGCTTAAAGAAAATAGAATCAATGAATTGAAATAAAGATTACAAGAGTAAAAGTATCGTCTGGAGAGCTGGAGAGATGAAGGGTAGAGGTGCAACATGCAGAAAATGATACACAAAGATGGTTCCCAAGTCGGAACATTGCAACTTTCGACTCATTTTAGATGGATTTAAAAAAAAAAAACTGAATTCCTGAAATAGTTGTTTGCTTGCACCATAAGTGCATGAGGCACAATGAAGAGCTTGTGCTACTCATATGATGTGTTCTAGGCGTTATGCCTGCTCTTTGGGCTCTCCAGACTGCCGTGTGTTTTTAATTACAGACTAGGCTGATTGTGGTTCTGTCATTATTCTTCCAGATTTGGCAGTGCACGTAACTGGTAGGTTACTCTACTAAATTTCGGGAAATAGGTTTATGAGTTGGAGGTTGTTCTGATTTGTTTCATTGGTTATCTGGAGACAATTTTCCTCCATGTACTTTCAAAAAGCTAGCCGAAGAATAGAAACCTGTTAAGATTTCAAATCTGGGCTGTGTGTTTGAACTTTTCAGGTGCTTATCATAGGCACAGCTAGATTGCCAAAATCCTTGTGCACTAGTTTTTGATGGCCTTCTTGTGCATGAATTATTTGTGGCAGACAGGCTGCGCCAGTCTTTTCTTATTGAACGCGTTTGACATGGCTATAATGTTTTGCAGGGACTGCTCCAGTTTCTTTACTCTGATAATCTTCCCAACTTCCATGAGATGATTGGTTCAACATCTACAACGACTTCTGCAATCATGATGCAGCATCTTTTGGCTGCTGCTGACCGTTTTGGCTTAGATAGGTTGAAACAATTATGTGAAGCAAAACTGTGTGAAGAGGTCACTGCTGATACAGTTGCGACAACTCTTTCACTGGCAGAGCAGCATCATTGTCCACAACTCAAGTCAATATGTCTAAAATTTGCAGCAACAAACTTGGGAGGTGCGTGTAGTCCGTAGATCTGAGCGGTGCAATTTTTCAGGTCATTTTATTTAGTTTTTGAGTCTGTTATCTGCAGAAATGACATATTCTAGATGCATTTCCGTGCATGTCATCTAGGACTTTTTGGTCGGCAAAATTCATGTCTGAGAAGTGCTGTAGTTGTTTTGGATTCTATTAGGGAAAACCAAGGTGGATATTTTGTTTTTATCGTCAGTGTTTATGTAGAAACTCAAACTCTTTAGTGTTGCACCTACAGTACGGTGCAAAAAATTTAAGCTTCTTTTCCTTCTCCTTACCTTCCTTTATCTTGAGGAGAGCATAGGGGTCAATACGAGGAGAGCGAGAGAGAAGGGCGTATTACAGTAGTTCGATAAACCACTTCATTTAAGTTTGGGGTCAGATTAATTGTGTGAAAGTTTTCATTAGATTTAGATTTTTCCAGAGTTTCCGACTTCAAGGGGTATTGGGAAAGGTTGTACATGGCCGGTTACTTGAACTATGGGCAGAATTTTGTTCTTTTCACATGGAACATAATAGGTTGGATCTCTAGTATAACTATGTCAAGATACTTTTTGAAATGGTAAGTTTGGGAGGGACTGAGAGCAGATTTGTGCTGCATGTGGACTTGAATTTTCAGAAAAGTATGTTTCTATGTTCAAAATAATTCAACACCAATAAAATTGAGATGAAATCAATTATCACGAAATAATTCCCAATTATTTGCACACCAAACTTCTTTTACATTTTCATTCCCATAATATCAATAAAGCGACATGGTCACTGAATGAAGATGTTTTATTCAACTGAAGTGTGATCTTTGTGGTTCAATATACCGTACCCAATTAATTGAGAATAAATTAGTTGGTTGATGTTATTGTAATAGTAGCTGGTTCTGGTGTTACTAATGGAGTTAAGGATCTTTCTCTTTGAAACTTAGTTAATAAGAGACAGTCTGTTCTCTCTGATGTCATACTCTGTTATGCTCTAGTTGCGTTCTTTGATGCCATTTGCAACCAATACTAAGTGTATTTGCTGAGCAAATTCTTGATATCATGTTTCAGTAGGTAGTCTTGCACCGAGTCATATGACTTGACCTCGCAAAAATGGCATATATACATTCTGGTTCCCTGCAGAAATCCTTGTTTGTTAAGCACATCAAGTTTTAAGGTCACTTATGAAGTAAGTCGAAAAATCACAAGTACCTCTATGCTCAATGTTGTTTTGAAAAGAATAAGATCTATTTTATAAGCAAGAAAAATGCCTCTTTGTGAAAAGTATAGAAGAGCATAATTGCTATAAGAAGGAAAAATATAGAAGAGCATAATTGCTATAAGAAGGAAAAGGGTGAACTTAATTTTCCATAAGATGAAGAGGCCTGCTTGAAGTCCCAATCACAATCTGAAGAAGTTATCAGACATAAGACCTATGCTTCTTTTCCTGGTTTCTTGGGGTCCTCTTCACGGTGATTGTAATGCCAAGATTTTCTTTTGTCAGACGCATTTAGCATTTCCTCCAACTTTAGGGTTCAGTGCCACTATATGATTGCCAAGCAATCTCCTCCAACTTTAGGGTTCAGTGCCACTATATGATTGCCAAGCAATCTATGGTTTTTGACTGTAAATTAGGATTAATCTGGTTCCTTCCTGATGGGTTGAGCCCTGCTTTATTGTGCAAAGATGTATTACCTACATTCATGTGAGCCTTGAAATAGTTCTTTTGCCATTTTTAAATTGGGATAAAAGCATCAAGCCCCCTGAAATATACACATTTTTGCGACATGCCCCTTAAACAAAATTAATAAGCATTTTCCCCCTTAAACTATGTGCGCCCCTGGTCGGGTTTTCGGCTAGTTTTGGACGAAATATTCTACGTTCGAGGTGTTTTTTTCGTCTACTTTTTGTCATAAACTATCAAAATACATCTAGTACAACACATATGAGTCGTGTAGGGGGAATATTCCGACAAAAATGGCCGAAATATGCCCCGTTCGAGGTGTTTTTTGCCTACTTTTTGTCATCAACTACCAAAATACATCTAGTACAACACATATGAGCCGGGTATGGGGAAATATTCCGGCCAAGAATGGCCAAAAATGGCCGAAAATCCGGCCGGGGTGCAAATTGAACAGACGTGCATAGTTTAAGGGGGAAAACGCTTATTAATTTTGTTTAAGGGACAAGTCGCAAATACGTGTATAGTTCAGGGGCTTGATGCTTTTATCCCTTTTATATTTTATACTTCATGTAACTCGATCCACTTTCAGTGTATAACTATGGTTTTCTGTTGTTTGATCAGATATGCAGGTTATGTTGTGTACTACTATAATTTGTTGCTATCTAGTTAGTTGTTTGCATGCGATGCTAATTGTGAAAGTCTGACCCGAGTTGTTGCTGATTAGAAAAGGATTTTTTGTCAAGAGTCCATTCTGATTTCTAGGGTTTAACACTATTGTGGTAGGATTTGAGATTCACTTTGTAGCCATCTAGAACTTTTCAGGAAACCGAAAATTTGACCCTTTGGGTTGAACCATTACTGTTGTACCCTTTGATAAGCTAATACCTCAAATCCATCTTTAAGAGTTCACATTTGTCAAGAACAAAGACAGCCTCTGTAAATGAAGTTTGCAAGCTCGGTGTGCTCAATATCAATTGAGGTGATGTCTGCTGATGGTCTTGCATTGTTAAGAAATTCAATTTGGATCCTTTATTCATGCCCAACATGAACTGCATGGTGCTACTTTACACATTCTGACAATTGAAGGAAATCACTTATACACTTTTGTTCTAATGGGCTGGTCATATATTGTACTCTATTTTATTATAAATATCAGTGGTTTTCTGCTTTTATTTTAGTTTCTTTCATATATTTGGCTAAAAGTATCAGTGAAGGCATCCATCTAGTGGACCAACCAACAGGAATAAGAAAATAACCAGCTTTGGTTTCAGAAAACTCCGGAGTTGATTATTCTTGAACCTCAATGCACGGATGCAACCCCCACCCCTGAAACTTTCACTAATTTCGATATGTTGATTTGCTTATTCTTCGTCTTTTTGTATCATCAGCGGTTATGCTATCCGAAGGATTCAGACACGTGGAACGAAGCTGCCCCTCGCTGTTGTCAGAGTTACTGGAAACAGTTGCTTCAGTGGATGAGAAGTCCAATGGTGTGCCCGGTAAGAAAAGAAGTGGGAGCAGTATCTTTGGCCTTGATTTGGCAGCAGATGGTGGGGTAGATGAATCTGTTAATCCTGGTGCTAGGCGTGTGAGAAGACGAGTCTAGTGTCGTCATAAAGTATCCGATAACAATTGCAATGAAAACTTTGAAATACACTGGAAAAACTCGAGTTATACATTGCATGTTTATATTAGTCAATCGTTTGCCGTTGGCCGTTTAAATTTTGATGTCCTAAATGCTTATGTTTCTGATTGATTCATTCAGCTGCAGGTTCCTCACCTGAGCACCAATCCTTCGTGTGGTTATACTTTTACTACTTTGGCATATAGTGTTTTTGGTGAGATAGGAGATCTAGTAGAGTCGATTTACTGCGTTATTTCCCTCTGCATATGACATTTACTAGTCTCTTGCCAGAGTTTTGGACTTCGATTGCTATATGATTCCCGTTAATTATATCATTATAACTATCAACATATTTGGAATATAGTAATTACAGTTGTATATTAATTAAGTTACATTGGAAAATAAAACCTAGAAACAAGTAGCATTAAGATGGGCGACGATGAAAGGGCCATCGTCCTTTTTTTCTTTTTAATCTTGGCACTTGTTTAAAGTTTAATTTTACCTTACACAAGCATCATAAAATATTATAACAGTATAAAGTGTGGTAAAGGTGTGAGAAAATTCCCAATACCATCCACAGAGGTGCCTCAATATCAACTTATTAGCTAAACTTTTGGAAAAGTATTTACCGAAAAAAAGGTTAAGAACTGATGATATTGCAATGAGTTATAGACGAAATCTCCAGATGCTAGCAGCTGGTAATTAGTAAAGAGAATCTCTTAATTTTCTCATAATTTACATTATAAGAAGTATTCCTTATAGGGGAATTTTTCAAAGTTGGTCCTCTATAGTAACCAACTTTCAAAATTAGTCCTTTATAGTGCCTCGGGCCGTTTTTGGTCCTCTAAAGTAACAAGAGTTTCAATTTTGGTCCTCCAGCCAAAATTCTGGTTCAATTTGGGGATTTTTTAATTTTTTCCCCAAAATATTTTTGTGTAATCACACTTACACCCCCAAATATTAAAATGTGTATATTTACAATTATAAATTCCTTTAAAACTACAAAAATAATTTGAAGTATTGCATTTATGCCCTAAAACTTTATCAATTCAACTAATTTAGGTTATATTTTATAATTTTATATAAATCTTTATTAACCTCAACTTAATACTAAAGTTACCTTATAAATTCCTTAACATAACAATAAAAACAATACCAAATTTAATTCCTTAACATATATAAATATATATAAAAAGTATATCTTTATATATTAAAAATAATAACAATTTTTTATTACAAAAAAAAATAAAAAATAAAAGTCATCTTATATCTTATATAATTTTTTATAAAAGATATAAAAGTATATCTTATATAATTTTTTATATAAGATAACAAATTTTTTATAAGATAACAATAACAAATTTTTTATAAGATATAAAAGTATATCTTATATAATTTTTTATAACAAAAAAAAAAATTTAAAGTCATCTTCCCCATCCCACCCCCCCCCCCCCCCCTAAACACCCACCTCCCAGACCCACCCCCTACCCCCCGCCCCCCACCGCCCCCTGATCCCACCCCTACCCCGCCCCTCCCCCTACCCCGCCCCCACCTCCCCGATCCACCCTACCCCGCCCCCTCCCCTACCCCGCCCCCACCTCCCCGATACACCCCTACCCCGCCCCCACCGCCCCGACCCACCCCTACCCCGCCCCTCCCCGACACACCCCCTACCCCCGCCCCCACCTCCCCAACCCCAAACCACCCGGCCCCTCCCCCCCTCACCACGCAACCGCGATTTTTGGTGGCGGTGGCGTCGATTTGACGCCACCACCACTGCAAATCGCGGTGGTGGTGCGTGTGGGGCGGGGGTAGGGGTGGGTTGGGGACGGGCGGGGTCGGGGTGGGGCGGGGGGAGTAGGGGGTGGGTCTGGGAGGTGGGGCAGGTGGGTGGAGGGAGTAGGGGGTGGGTCTGGGAGGTGGGGCAGGTGGGTGGGGGGGAGGAATGGGTTTTTTTTTTCTTTTAAGATTTATTTTAAAAATATATTATTTTAAAATTTAAAAACTATATTTATTATAAATTTAAGAAAATATTTATCTTATTTAAAAAAGAAAATTGGGTGTGAATGTAATTATGTGAAGCATTTGAGAAGCAATGAAAATAAATAATTTGGATTTGGAGTCAATGAGATTGTTTAAAAGATTTTGGGGGTGCATGTGCAATTACATAAAATGTTTAGATAGAAAATGTAAAATATTTTGGGGGAAAATTTGAAAAATCCCCAAATTGAATCAGAATTTTGGGTTGGAGGACCAAAATTGAAACTCTTGTTACTTTAGAGGACCAAAAACGGCCCGAGGCACTATAAAGGACTAATTTTGAAAGGTGGTTACTATAGAGGACCAACTTTGAAAAATTCCCCTGATAAAGTGTTTCTTTCTTCAATTGATGTTTTTTTCCTCCATTCTGTTTTCTTCCAACCCTCTCGTTTGATTCCAAACGAAACAACATTGTATTTATGATATTTTACTTCTCATTGGTGTCGTTATTTGTCATAATGTCGTTTTGTAATATTTTGTAGTACGAAGTATGTGCTATCTTGATCCGAGCAAACATTAGTTCAGTGAAGTTTTACCTTTAAAATTAACAAAATCTTAAACAAAAAAGACAAAGATCAGCCCATGATCTGTGTGGATTGTTACCAATGCAACATATTCTTAAGACCATATAAATCAAGAAATAAGCAACTTTAATAACATTTAATTGTATTTTCTCCTAGCAATTGAACTCTTAATAAACATGAATAAATAAAGCACAATGACAAACCACACCATGAAACGAATATTTGCTAGATTGCCTGCAGTTTCCATTTCCTCAACATCACACACACAGACACATTGAAGTTGAATTTACACGTACGACACTGACATGCACAATATATATTAACTAGCTAGTCATTCATTCATTTATTCTTTTTCTTGAGGAAAATAGTCTCAACACTAGTAATGTTGGAGGAATAAAACTCTGAAGAAGCTTTAGAGGTGAACTTATTTGTAGTAGTTTCGGGCCACAGAAATGCTCCCATTGCAAAACGCCTTTTTTGCGCCACATCGCCAGTCGAAGGCAGCCCATACTCCGCTAGAAGCCGGTCCACCATCCACTCCGGCATATCTTGGTACTCGTTTTTGGTGTACTTGGGATAGTGCAGAGGCATCTTGAAGTCACTACCCTTTTTTTCATGGCTTCCCATTTTTATTCTTTCTTTCTAGCTAGAGAAGTTCTTTTGATATTTTTTCTTGTGACAATGTAAAGTGGAAGCTTATAGGTTTGGCTTTTATGGTTGGAACAATTGGAGCATGGGATGGGTTTTGGGTGTTAAGGGATGTGCATTCTATAAGCATGTTAGTTGTCACAAAAATGAGGTGGCCTACCTTCCCTGTAGTAGGTGTGTGCTTTAACCTAATTAGTGTTACAACTTACAAGAGGTCTGATTGTTTAGATTGGCTTTGATTGTAGGTTTCATTACAAAGGACTACTTATGACATTGGATTAGTTTACAAATAATTTTCATGGTTGGGTTGATCAACTCTTGGTAAGAAATAATTATCAAGAGTTCAAAAAGAACCTTTTAGGCTCAATAGAGTTCTTTGAAAAGTTGGTTGTGTCCCAATCTTGCAATGTTATGCCATGTTGTGGATCATATTGTACTAGTTGCATTGCTTTAAATAGGTCTAAGTTATCAGTTATCATACTAGTTGCTTTCAATAAAAACTTGTTAGTTATTGATGCAACTAGTTTTTCTTAGATGTTTCTACAACTTGTGAAACTCGACAAAGAAAATGATTATAGCGGAAACTTTCTAAATATTTGATGTTTCTGTAACCTTATTTTTCCTTTCTTTCGTAATGGGCCCCTTAATCTTTCAAAATATACTAATTTGCTCCCTAACCAATTGTAGAAACAAAAAATATCCTCACGATGAACACCTGCAAAACACGAGACTAAATTTCTAATAGGACATTCCTTCCAAAACGGCTGAGTAGTTGACGGAAGGACGATGAACACCTTTTTAAAGATCTGGGCACATTTTTTATTTTTCACATTAAAATTTAAGTGTCTATGTAAAACAATAAAGTATAGAGTTTGGCGGTTTTTTTACCCTATATAGTATGCGATAGAAATTTGGACGATATACTTTTGCTGATTAAATTGCACGACACAATCTTATCTTTTGTATGTCGTTGAACAGTTAAAGCAAAATTTTAGACATAATGTAAAGCAAGTGTTTAAATACAGACAACTTGTTTCGTCTTTATATTTCAGACACCATATATATAAAAGCACCATTTTTAGTGTATTTCATTGCACAAACACCTATTGTAGTGTATATCTAATTACGAATACAACCATAGAGGGTTAAATCAGGAACTTTCATAAAGATCCTTTATTTTTTGAGTTTTCCATTTTTCAACAAAATAAATAAGATTTTTTTTTCTATTCTGTTAGCAATTTGGTGTTATTTTTTATTAACTATTAATTTATTATATACATAAATTAAGGGCATAAATATACCTATATATTAAAGGTAACCATTGTAATGTTAGTGTAATTTTCCAAAGGTAGAGTACTCTGTAATTACTCCATACTTCAATGATGTTTGTGTAATTCTCTTAAACTAACAACTCCTTTGTATCTCATATACCATGCTTATTCCTACGACCGACTAATTCTTCAAATCCTTGATCTAAATCTAATGCTCAATTACCAATATAATCCTTTCTAATTTACTCTACTTACCGTTCACGTGATGAGAAGTTGAGAACTAAGGCAAAAAACCAATAACATAATTTTATTACTACATCATGTATAAATCGAGTAAGAATCTACCTATGCTTATTTTCTTTCTCTATTATCTCCATATTTGATATTTCGAAATTAAATCTTAATGTTACATGATTTACACATGACATAAAGCCATTGCTAAATCAAAAATTTCTTAAACGAGGTCGAGTTTCCTCTCATTCTTTTCGCGTCAACTTTATTTGACGACATTGCTAAAAGAAAAACTACAACAAATAAACCTTTAATTTATATTATATAATATACATAAATAGTGTGTATTCGTTAAAAACTTGAAATCAGTCAAATTTCTCATATTCCTTATTTTTCTTATGCAAAATGAAATAATCATAATATATATATATACACACACATATTATATTGTATAGCACGTGATTTAATTTTCCAAAAAAAGAAAATAAAAGAAAAGAACAGAATAGAACAGATAAGAGAAAACGTGAAGCTCAGCAGAAATAATAATAATAATATATATATAAAATAATTCATACTGTTAATTGCTTAATTCTCATTAATGTAACGAATCAGTATTTGTGACGAAATTCGTACAGTAGTGTAATGTTCAATCTTCCCTCCATTTATCCGTCACCGGAAAAATAACGGTGAACTCAATTTTCAAGCTCCACCGCCACCGCCACCGCCACCATCACACTCTACTCTCCTGAGATCTGGTGAAAATGAAGGGAATCAACAATGGCGGTCTCTTCAAATCCCCCACTCTCTTCAAAATACTAGGTTTCGTACTAATCTCCGTCGTATTCTTCTACCTCGGCAAGCATTACTCCGAGAATCCTTCGCAGCCGCTCGTCTTCTTCTCCTCGCCGGAAAAATTCGGATCCACGGCGGCGCCTGTCGTCGGTATATCTCCCAATCTCAACAAAGCCGTCGATCTCTCTTCCGTAATAAACGATACAGATTCGTCGTCGAACACCGGCGATCCGAAGAAGGATCAACAAGTTGCAGCTCCGGTTGCGGCGCCGCCGCCGCCGCCGGTGGTGAAGAGGATGGGTGTGGTGGATGAGAATGGGAAGATGACGGATGATTTTGAGGTTGGGGATTATGATCCCGAGGTGGTTGAGAATTGGGCGAAAGATAATGAGAGTAGTGAGAGTGATGTGGAGGGGGATAAGGTTAGTGCTAGGGTTAGGGTTAAGAAGTTTCCGATTTGTGATTCGAGTATGAGGGAGTATATACCGTGTTTGGATAACGTGGAGGCGATCAAGAAGCTGAGTTCTACGGAGAAGGGAGAGAAGTACGAGCGGCATTGTCCGGAGAAGGGGAAGGAGTTGAATTGCTTGATCCCTGCTCCTAAAGGGTACAAAACTCCGATTGCTTGGCCCAGGAGTCGTGATGAGGTTGTTGCAGTTTTTATATTTTAGTACCGTTGTGAAATGAGTTGGTCGAATGTTGTTTTGTAGAGTACGGTTTAAGAGTGATGAAATTTTGATAGTGTTTGATTTGGTTTCTTATTTGTATTCCTTGTCTTCTTATACCAGGTTTGGTTTAGCAATGTTCCTCATGCGCGTTTGGCGGAAGATAAAGGGGGTCAGAATTGGATCACGGTTGACAAAGACAAGTTCAAGTTTCCTGGAGGGGGCACACAGTTCATCCATGGGGCAGATCAGTATTTGGATCAAATTGAACAGGTTTTAGCTTTTATCCTGTGCTTTTAGTTAACCAATGTGATCTGTGTACTGGGTTTTGACCTAAAGGCACAGTGAAGTAGTTTTTTATATTGTCTTCATTGACCTTGTTGTCTAGATGCTTCCTGAAATCGCATTTGGCCGACATACTCGAGTCGCTCTAGATGTTGGTTGTGGTGTTGCCAGTTTTGGTGCATATTTATTGGCACGAAATGTCACTACACTATCCGTAGCCCCAAAAGACGTTCATGAGAATCAGATACAGTTTGCACTTGAGCGAGGTGTGCCTGCGATGGTGGCAGCTTTTGCAACTCGTCGATTGCTTTACCCTAGTCAGGCATTTGATTTGATGCATTGTTCAAGGTGTAGGATCAACTGGACTCGAGATGGTATGATATTGAATATGTTATGCTTTGTTCTGTAGAAATAATTTTAAACGACTCATTTAATGGATTTACTTTTTGTAAGCTAATAACCTGCACAAATATAATTGTTAAGATGGTGTGCTCAGTGATAATGGGTGTCGATTGTTTGTGATGATTGAGTTTCATTTGTCCTGCGAGGCAACTTTATGTATTGAACTAGTTGTCGTTTGTGGAATATCAACAAATATCCCTGAATACATGGAGATGAATGGAATTAAGATTCCAGAGTTCGCTGTAGTTCACTAACTTATGAAGTTTTTCATAGTCTGAGTTAATCGCAAAATATTTTTTTTTTAGTTAGGCTCACTGATCTTTTGCCTCTATAATCATGTTTGGAACAGTTGTTTTTCTCACTAAGTTTCATTAGCGTGGATTCATTATGATGATTTTATTCTCTTTATTTTTGTTAAAAGACTTCTATTTGTTCACATCACTGGTATCTGATGCTGTGCTAGCTACTTTTGTGTGTTTTTTGGTGCTGAACACAAATATGGTCTTGATTGTGTAAATTCCTCTCACCACCTTAATAACAAATCTGGACCTTACTCACACTGATTTCAATCTTTGTTACACATTAATGTGCTTTATTATATTCTCAGTCCCAAATGATCCAACGATTATTGTTGAACTCATATGTGTGCTACTTATGCTTTGTTCAGATGGAATTCTGCTGCTTGAGGTCAATAGGATGCTCCGGGCTGGAGGATATTTTGTTTGGGCAGCACAGCCGGTTTATAAACATGAACCAGCCCTTGAACAGCAATGGGAAGGTATATGCTTTTTTTTTTTTTTTTTTTTTTGGAGAAAATGGAATGTGCAATTTGTTATACAGTTGTCTATAGGTCCTGGGCTTTTGTATGTCATTTGTGAAAGGAACATAAGTATTTCTGGAGTCTCCTATAATTTGCTTTATTATATTCACTTTACTTTTAATCTTATGAGATGTTTTCTGCTAACCATATTCTGACTGCTTGTAAACATTTGAAAATGTTGAGTTACATTTATAACTAATTCCTTTTGCTGCTATTTCACGAAAGTGGCGGCCTTTCGTTAATCAATTGAAACTTTGGTTGTTGCAGAGATGGTAAACCTTACCGGTCGTCTTTGTTGGGAACTTGTAAAGAAGGATGGATACGTCGCAATATGGAAGAAACCCCTCAATAACACTTGCTATTTGAGCCGCGAGAAGGGAACTCTACCACCTTTGTGTGAACCTAATGATGATCCAGATAACGTTTGGTATATCTTCTCCTTTTTTATTTTCATTTTTTATTTTTAATGCTTAACTGCCATTAAAAGTGGGCATTACATGCTTAAACATTCCAATAACATATGTGAAGTGTTCGATATACATGATTTAGAAATTGCGGATTCAGTGATCTTGATATAATTTGATGATGTTTATGATTGATTTTTGTTCTTCTTTCCTAGAAAACTCTATGCCAGCAGCTGTATTTGATCTTGTTGCTATTAACCACACTAGATGTGTGCCCCTTGGTGACATGAGTAATAAAGTTGAGGTTTGGTCATGCTTCTCATCAGGAAATAAAGATCCACTAAGGAGAAACTATTTCTCTTCATACCGAGTGAAGAAATGAAGTATGAGAATACTTAAATTAATAGCTGGATTGAAGAGGAAGGCTTGTTTAAACTGGTTTCCTTTGAGAATCACATTGTGACTACCGTGTGAATGTAAATTGCAAAATATACCCAGTCAGTTCATTATTTTTTATTTATGGCATGGTTGAACATGAACTAATTGATTTGTTTATTGAGAGGCGCTTTACCTAGGAAGTCATCTTAAGTATCGTTCTTTTTACATTGCTACATGATGTTAGGTATGTTGACTTGAAGGCATGCATATCACGTTTACCTGAGGATGGACATGGTGCAAATGTTCCAGCCTGGCCAGCACGCTTGCAGACACCACCAGATAGGCTTCAGAATATTCAATATGATGCCTTCTCATCAAGGAAGGAGCTTTTCAATGCTGAATCAGCATATTGGAAAGAAATAATTGAAGGTTATGTGCGCGCGCTACATTGGGGCAAGATCAGACTTAGAAATGTGTTGGACATGAGAGCAAACTTTGGAGGGTACTTTCTAACAGTTGTTTACAAGAATTCTAACACTTAGTAAAAAATGATGCAAGTTGTCTTCTCGACATTTAAAAGGACTAACTAATTCCTTGTTCTCCAGGTTTGCAGCAGCACTGATTGAGAACAAATTGAATTGCTGGGTGCTTAATGTTGTCCCTGTTAGTGGACCCAATACACTACCTGTTATATATGACCGTGGCCTTATAGGGGTTATGCATGACTGGTAAGAAGTGATTGCATTTCCTGAATAAATTACGACGCAACAAAGACATCATATCTTATATTAGCATCATTAATGATCAAATACACATCACATGCATGTCCTGGGACAAGCGCAGCTGTCAGTTACATGAACAAAATAAAAACTTTGGGGTTTCCAGTCTTCCACCACACGATTTTTCTCTCTGCTTGTCCTCACGAGTACCGTCCATACATTTTTTTTCTGCTGATAGATAAGTTACCATGCCCACACAAACAGAGAAACCTCAAAAATACCCCACAAACAATATAGCAATTGGAATGATAGTATGGCCTGTAATTTATGTCTAGAATTCTCCAATATTTGTATTGTTAAGGAAAAAATAACATCACAATGAGACATATATGACTTTGCAGGTGCGAACCATTGGATACATACCCAAGAACATATGACTTAATACATGCTGCTGGACTTTTCTCAGTAGAACGAAAAAGGTCTGTGTCAGTCTGCCTCCATATGTTTTATCTATGGTGATCAACTTTCTTGTGACAAAAACAATTCGAGAACTTCCTATCTTTCATAAATGGATTTGAGTGAATTTTTGAATTTTTGAAATTTTTCTTCAAGCACTGAAACTTCTTATGTTTTTCAGTTCTCAATTGTTCTTTGGAAGCGTTTGAACTGCCACAGTTCTCGAGTGCTCATATTTTCACCTTTATATGTTTATTTGTTTTCTCTACCTCAGATGCAATGTCTCGACAATCATACTTGAAATGGATCGGATTCTGAGGCCTGGTGGACGTGTTTATATCCGTGATTCGATTACAGTAATGGATGAACTACAAGAGATTGGAAAAGCCGTGGGTTGGCATGTTGTGTTGAGGGACACATCTGAGGGCCAACATTCTAGTTATAAGATCTTAGCATGTGATAAACGCCTCATTCGGGCCTGAAATGATGAAGGTGTGAATTAGCACATTGTGGAGTATGTTTATGACACGCTTTAGGAGTAACGGCGGGATAGGAAGTAGGAGCTACATCGCTCCACTCTCAGATTGAAAATCTTTTTTTCGTTTTAGTTAATCATGGAAATAGCAATCTATATGGATATACAGATCATAAAATATAATTATCCAAGTGAGGAGCCAATATCAAGTCACATGAGATGGTGCCAAGGATCAAATCTTGTATTACGCCTGATAATATTATTAAAATTTGTAAGTAGTTCGTGACATTTGAATTTTAAATCTCAATTCAATTTTTTTATTTTATCGTTGTGAGAACCGATTTTGTAGCAGAATCATAATGTAAGAACGATGGTTATTTGAACACAGGACCGGAGGGAGTATGAGATCGGGTGCAAGCAGAAGCTAAGAGTGAATATGTATTTTCTTGTTTGGTTATAATGATGTGCATCTTGGAAAAGGAAACTAAAGGAAGTGTATTATTTCTTTGGTGGAATAGAAATTCATTGTCCAATTTCCAACTGGGTTTCGTGGAGGTCGAGTTTAGAACCTTTTGAGTTAAATATGGATTTCTTTTATTTACTTCATGAGTTAAATGGTGGTTGAATAATGGAACCCATCTAATGCTATAGGAACATGTGTTAGTTTCGTAACGTTTTCACTAATCAACTCCTTGTCTTAAGGTCTATTGTTCGACCAAAAAATTTGACAGCTATTCTAAGCTGATCTCCTCTTTTAATACTTTTCGTCTTTCTTTTTTCTTTGTCGTATGATAAATTCAATTGGATCTTTTCTTCTATATACAGTTTGTAGTTTATGATTTTTTTTTGTTGAATAGTAGTTTATGATTATGCTGGGTGATGCGGGATAATTTCGTCTGCTACTAGTCACTCCACGTCAGACTAGTTCGAGCTTCTGATTGGTCCCAAGCTAGCTTTGAGTTCGAGAAACTTGCACTAAAATCACCATACCTGAACTTGGAGTTTGTTGATTTTGAACTGAACATGAGCTGGGTCAAGTTGCCTACGTATCCCATATAGGGAATCAAGTCAAACGTAGTTCGTTGTTTCTCTGTGACGGCCATTGTTGAGCTTCGTACTAATGGGCCATGCTGAACGGATATGCCGTATATTGGGCTCGTAGGTTATTGGGCCAACATTGTCGGATGAGATGTCTTTGGACCGAACAGGTCGGATGGAATGCCAATCCGTGCTAGATATGAACTAGGCAGGAACTGACCCCGTGAAGGCACTTCAACGCTCAAGTCAGTATGCGAGAGTTGTATGTAGTATGCAAGTTGTGGAACTTAATCTCAAATATAGCTTATTGTAGAGTATCTCGAAATTCGGGTGATAGGTAGTGTGTCGAAAGTGCTTGACCCGAAGCTTATCTATCTGGAAACAAAGTTGTGTCTAGAAATAGCTCTATCTCTCGAAATTTTCCTTAGGCGCAAGAGACAAGATTTGAGTTAAGTCGAATCACGAAACTAGTGAGGAGTTTCGAGTCATAGGTGGAGCTCTGGTCTATCTTGAATTTAGGGAGATAGGTTATTCGTCGAAAGTACTTAACCCAAAACTTACCTATCTCGAAACACAGTTGTCTCGAAATAACTCTATCTCTCGAATTTCCCTTAGGCGCAAGCGACAAGCTTCGAGTTAAGTCGAATCTCGAAACTGGTGAGGGGTTTCGAGTCATAGGTGGAGCTCTGGTCTATCTAGAACTTAGGGTTATAGGTTATATGTCGAAAGTGCTTAACCCGAAACTTATCTATCTCGAAACACAGTTGTTTCGAAATAACTATATCTCTCGAAATTTCCCTTAGGCACAAGAGACAAGATTCGAGTTATGTCGAATCTCGAAACTGGTGAGGGGTTTCGAGTTATAGGTGGAACTATGGTCTAGCACAAGTGAAAAACGAATGTCCTTTTTTTAGTAGATGTGAGGGGTTTATATCGTAGATGAGACCCATAAATTAAGTCACCAAATCCGCCATGATTCTACCAATCACGTTTAACCCGAAATTGCTTATGTCAAAATTACACTGCCTCGAAACTAAGTTGTCCCAAAAGTATCTCTAACCCGAAACATTGTCTTGGAAATAAGATTTAGGGACATATTTCGATATAACATTCGAGTGAACCTTGCTTAGTCCCCTTTAATGTGTTTTCTTACGTGTCTTCTTCGATTGAGTGTCGTCGCTTGAATGGTTCCACGTAATACGATTATTATTTGGTATAACATTAGGTAAATTTTCCATATATTAATGCACTATTCCGTATTACCTTTCTTTGTCAAAAATCAAAATAAATGAAAATTATGGGTAGTTACTCTAAGCAGTGTTTGCAAAAGCTTATGAAAGAAGTTTGTTCTTTTGCTTAAAATTATTCTAAGCTATTTTACTTATATGTTCAATTGTTTGCAATCTTAAAAAAAAATACTTAAAGCAGTTAAAATAATATTTGAAGTGTTTGCAATGAAATATAAGAAGTTTTAAATATTAAAATGGACGAAATATTAAAAATGCCCGCTAACTTTTTCAAAAAGTTAAAATGCCTGCTTTTTTCGGGTCTTGCCAAAATGCCCCGTATGTTTAAAAAAAGCTTTCAAAAATGTCCGTGACCCTTATTCGGGCCAAAATTGCTTACGTGGCGGTACAGTGGCTGCCACGTCAATAAGTGATCCGCCACATCATATTTTTCAGCCAAAAAATATTTTTTAAACAAACTCTTCTAATTTTAAATATTGTATTTATACCCAAAATAAATTGTAATTTGCACCCCAATATATATATATATATATACATAAACAATAATAATAAACATATATATAACTATTTGGTATATATAACATTTATGTTAAAACAATAATAATAAACAAATATATAACTATTTTTAAAAATAATAAACATGTATATAAATAAGGCAGAAATATCAAAAATGCCCGTTATCTTTTGGCAACTTTACTTTTTGCCCGTTATCTTTTTTAGCTACTAAAAATGCCCGCTATCTTTGTCAAAAATGCCCGAAACACTGTTCATTGCCTAGTGTCCGTCAAATCATCCAATCGCGTCCTACGTGGCTACCATGTCATATTTTTTTCATTTTTATATTTTTATATAATTAACTATATTATAAAAAAAAAAAACATATGTTAAAAAACAAAATATTATAATTTTGATTTAAAAATGTTTACTTTTAATAACTAATAAAATTTTAAATAAATAGAAAAATAAATAAAAACAAGTAAATACCCCCCCCCCCCCCATTTATATTTTTGTGTAACATATAATTCTAAATTAATTTTTTTTAGTAACTTATACATTAAAAAAATATATTTAAAAACTTATTAAATATAAAAAAATGAAAAAAAGAGAAAAAGAAAAAAGGAAACCACCAGCCCGTCACTTCCCTCCCCCCCCCCCCCCCCGCCTCCACCCCGCCCACCACCACCAGCCCGTCACCGGAACCCTCTCGCCGGTAGCGAACCGAAGAACCGAAGAAATCATCTTCGCCGGAAATGTCGCCGGAAATTTATGGAGCGGAAAAATATATCCCGATTGCGATGTCATATCAAAAATTACGAGCTTAATCCTTTCTATATATATAACTATCACTGAGAAATTTGAATAGAGCGGAAAAAATGGAGCGGAAAAAATATATCCCGATTGCGACATTTTCTTGGGTTCGTCGGAAAAAATGGAGCGGAAAAAATATATCCTCGATTGTGCACGCGGTGCAGTGGAGGGATGGGCTGTGGGTGGGATTTGCGCCGGCGGGATTTTGGGCGGGGGGGGGGGGGGGTGGTGGGGGGGTGGGGTGCTGTGGAAGAGACAACCTTTTTAATTTTCAAGTTTTTTTTTTTAAGATTTTTGATTTTTAAAAAATTAAGTATAAAACTTTTATAATTTAAATGAATAAAGTTTTACATTTTTCTGTTTTTTTTAAGTTTTTTCTGTTTTTTATTTTCTGTTTTTATAACTTTTTAATTTTTTCTGTTTTTTTTTAAGTTTTTTAAATGTTAATTTTTAAGTTTTTTTAATTTTTTTGTTTAAGATTCCAAGTGTAATAAAAATATTGCCACGTTGGACACGATTTTGCCACGTAGGACACGATTTTATGAGTTGGCGGACAAATGGCTATGAATAGTGAATCGGGCATTTTTGACAAAGATAACGGGCATTTTTAGTAGCTAAAAAATATAACGGGCAAAAAGTAAAGTTGGCAAAAGATAACGGGCATTTTTGACATTTCTGCCTATAAATAATAATAATAAAGATTTATGTATAAATAATAATAATTATAAACATATATATAAATAATAATAAACATTTTAACAATATAAAAAATACAAAAAATACAAAAAAATAAAATAATCATCATCTTCATCACCACCCCCCGCTGCCCCCCCCCCCCCCCCCAAACCCCCACCCCCGCCGCCGCCGTCACGACCACCACCACCACCGTTGCTCCCAAACGTCATCTTCACCACCACCACCACCGATGGGTTGGTGGCGCGATTTGCAGCGATGGCGTTCACACACGACGCTCACTGTTACTCCACTTTCCAGCCATCTCCGTCCCATTCCGAGCTCACCATTCAACTCAGGAGGGCATTCCGACGTAGGTGTCAAGTTCTCAAACGTTTTCGTGTTCATCGTCCCAATTGTAACGCTTTCGGTCATTTCTGACCTGCCCACTTCCAGTCATCTCCTCAAAAATCTAAACCGACCATTCGATTTAGGAGTGATTTTTGAGTCGAGTGTGAAGTTTTTTTGCATTTTGGAGTTGGTTCTATGTATTTCCGACGGCTTCTTGGATTTTTCCGGCGAAGGTTCCGTTGCCCTCTTGGTCGGCTGAAGAAGTAGTCCATATTTGAATATTTGCTTTTTTTTATAATATATATAATTATATATATGTGTGTTTATTATTATGTTATATATATATGTGTTTATTATTATTATTATTCATATATATTTATTATTTTTACAAATAGTTATATATATATATTATTATTTTTTATGTATATTTATTTTGGGGTGCAAAGTGTAATTTACTATGTAGTATAAGTACAATTTTTAAAATTATAAGGGCTTGTGTAAAAAATATTATTTGGCTGAAAATATGACGTGGCAGCCACTGTACCGCCACGTAGGCAATTTTCTTAAACATACATGGCATTTTGGCAAGGCCCAAAAAACACCGGCATTTTAACTTTTTAAAAAAAATTAGCGGGCATTTTTAATATTTCGTCCTATTAAAATATGGTAAGACACAATTATCTTCTGTTAAATGTATATTTATAAGTTAATTGGGACAAATAATATATGAGAACAATATTACAAAATAATTTATGCTTTCATTAAAAATCAAGATATTACTAGTCAAATTTATTTTTGTTTTGTTTCATATTCATAATATTTGTCACTATCCATGTTTTAAAGTTTTTTAGATGTTATTCATAGTATTGACTTTTGTAAGTTGTAGAATCATAATTTAGTTGAAATTTATTAAAATTATGAAACTCAATGCGTTTTGATATTGAGATTTTCAATAATTTTATGTCTTTTCTACTAGTTTAATATAGACTAATCTTCTCATTATATTTACTTTAAGATTAATAACATAGGTATAATCCAATTTGCTACCAGCTACATAATATGAATATATAGTTTTTGTAGGGATAGAATATATTAGTTTTACTTAGAAATTGTTTATCATGCTTTTTTATGAAATTAGGTAAGACTAAATGTTCATGCAGTTAAGAAAAGACCCATTGAATTAATAAAATAGCATAAATCTTGCGATTTACTTTCTTTTTAAATGGCTTATGCTTTTAAAAGCACCTCAAAACCAATATTGCGAAGCTTGTATTCTATTTAAACTTATTTTAAGACAAGCATAAATAAAACTCAACACCAATTGCAAAAAACAAAGTAACTCAGTGAAAAAAAAAAAACCAATATTTTTGTTTGTCATTGTAATTGATGAAATCACAAGAACCATCCAAGACCGAGTCACATGGTGTATGTTGTTTGCAGACGATATTGTCTTAATCAATGCGACAAGAATGAAAGTTAGTGCTAAATTAGAACGATGAAGACAAACATTAGAAACACGAGGATTTCGACTAAGTCGAACAAAAACAGAGTACCTCGAATGCAAGTTTAGCAAACAACGAAGAAACAACGATGGCACAGTTCAGTTAGATGGCCAAGAGATACCGAGAAGTACGCATTTTCGGTATTTAGGCTCCATACTACAGATGGATGGAGAGTTAGACGGAGATGTCAACTACCGCATCCAAGCTGGATGGACAAAGTGGAAGAGTGCAACAGGGATCCTGTGCGATCGTAACTTTCCTTTAAAGCTTAAAGGAAAGTCATATCGTACCGCTATTAAACCTGCTTTGCTTTATGGCTCCGAGTGTTGGGCTATTAAGCAAAGTCATGCACAGAAAATGAACGTTACAGAGATGTGGATGTGCGGTAACACCGGGAGAGATAAGGTGCACAATGAAGATATTCGGCACAAATTAGATGTGGCGGCCATCGATGAGAAAATGCGAGAAAATCGTTTAAGATGGTTTGAACATGTTAAACGCAAACCCATAGATGCACCGGTACGTCGAGTTAAAGATTTCGACTTAAGACATACGGCTAGAGCTCGTGGGAAATCGAAAAAACGTGAATGGAGGTCATACGGAACGACATGAAGCTAAAAGATCTAAAAGAAGCCATGCTCGTCAACCGAAACCTATGGAGGCAGAAGATTCATGTTCACGAATCGACGTGATTCATTTATAGTTCATATAGCCTATCCCAATTTAATTAGGATTACAGGCTTGGTGGTGGTTGTTTTAAGGTACTATTTGAAGTTAGCATTTGGTGAATTTAGTTTTGAATAAATACTTAATAGTATAGAGCATTAAAATAAAATAACAGAAACAAAAAGAAAGGTTTTTTGAACCCAAAAAAAAGGTTTCCAGACTTCTTATACTCTCAGACTCTTTAAAATTGCAGCGAACTAGAGAAAAAGACCAATTTTGGTGTGCCTAAGAATTCTAGTGCATTGTCATAGCACAGTCTGTATCAAAACTCTGGAATCTAATCTTTTGCTTTAGGATCATGTAGAAATCAAAGAAACACACATAAGTCTCAAAATGATTCTTCTTTGAACACGATGCCCATATCAAAAGTTGCTGCATGTTGGCGATATATGAAGAAGGCGTTACCTCCCGGCCAACCTGCAGCTGTAAGCAAAAGATGCATTCAACTACCACGACCACCTTGATCTACTTTAGTTTCAGATCTTGGCCTCCAAATCTGCTGCTTTTGACTTGTCGATGCCTGGGAAGATCCATTTGTTGTCCCATTCTGCTGCTTTTGACTTGTCCATGCCTGGGAAGATCCATTTGTTGTCCCATTCTGCTGCTTTTGTCTTGTTGATGCCTGGAAAGATGCATTTGTTGTCCAATTCTGACGCATATCCATCTTTTTGTTTTGAGACGGCTGCTGCTTTTGAAATGGCACCGGTTTTCTCTCTGGATGTGATTTCAAGCCATTACTAGTACGATTAAAGGATGTTCTTGACGCGGGGTGTGGGGCTACAGGATTTACCATCGGTCTCACTATGTATCGTGATATGTGTGGTCTAACAAGAAATGAGACAATGTGAGCTTGATTTTGATTGGGTGAAAGAAGGGTTCTATGAGTTGCGTCAATCGCTTCTGATATCTTTATTAACTGCTTGCTGCTAACAGTCCTAGCTGTATTCACCGGTTGCTCAAAAGGATCTTCCACCTGATAATTGACAACATAAAAAGTTTGCAAGAGAAAAGTGAGTATAGTAGTGTGGTTTGTGGGTAAGCAGTCATACTCACACAAGTCTCCAACCCCCCTCTCCCAAAAAAAAAGCAAAAGAGAGAAAGAGAGCGTACAAATAAAGCATAGGTTTGAGGTAACCATCGCATGTTGCTGTCAATATCCTCACACTGCCCAAGATACGGGCAAACACCTTGTCTAGAAGCTCTCGAGCAAATGTCAGAAAACTGAAAGTGCAAAGACAAAACCCACATCAACGTACCTTCAGAAAATTTCCGTACTTAAACTCAACTAAATAACTGCGGTAGGGATAAAGGCAATAAATCCCCAACTTATGCTCACTTATAGAGAGTACCTCCAAAAGTATGGAATTTTGCAGAAAATATCCAAACCTATTAATTTTGAGAGTTTAGCCCCCTGAGGCCAAATCTTAAGGATAAAAATACAGTCACGTGTTCAAATTGAACGTTGATTAATGAACCAAGACAAAAGTTTTCAAAATTAATAGGTCCGTGGGTTTAATGCAATTTTTCATACGTTGGGGGCTCTTAGGTTGGGGTTTTGCTGCATTTAACCCATTTCAGTATCTTATTGACACTCTCATGTGTGACTGGGTGATAGTTCCAACATATTGCTTTACGGAAATATAAGAAGAAGATAACCTTAGCCAAGAATGAAATGAAGAGCTCAGACAAAGAGCTTTGGTTGATCAGCCTCGACTGGTCAGACTTAATTCTGTGTATGTTTACAGCACAAGTATCTTCAATCTTTTTTTCTGCTACAGCTCTCACACCTTCAGAATAAAGTAAGGTACATGAGTACATTGCATGGATTTTGGTAAACAGAGAATCAAAATGTAATTAATCAATAGGTTAAATAACGCATGTCAAAATTTCAATATACAATGTATAAAAGATGCACAAGAACCACACATTTTTTATCGATAATTTCTTTCTTTCCTGCCTGCAGAAGGGCAAGAACATAAATCACCTAAAGTCCCGAATATATTTCAGTTTGATCACCAAAGGAACAATATTTAGATGCCCGCCTCGTATCTTCACACTTCCCTTAATCAAGCTTTTAACCATTAACCATATTCATTCCCAGTAGACTTGTAAGAGAAATCTAACCAAGTTGTATTCCCAAAAAATATAATATTGCCAGTGAAATTATACTGCAAGTTGTGCTTATAGAAAATTTAGAACAAAATTATATGTGCACCTGTAAGGTCATCAATCATATTTCCTGGATATATCTCCCTAAGAGGAGGTAATATTGCAGGTTCCAAGGTCTGCACAATGAAAGGATGAACTCAATAAATATAAGCATGCAATAAACTCAACACTGTAGTAATTCTTCTGGGTTTGTAGTATTATATTGATGTCAGCCTGCCCCCCAACTAAAAGCTGTTCTAGACATGGTCTTAGAGACCCCTTATAAGGAAGCCCTTAAACCAATCTTGATTGAAATATCATGTGAAAGTACCTGCAAATGGAAAACTACAAGCAGGCTCAGAGAGTACGAATTCAAAGTACCGGATTTTGAATCGTTAATACGGTGCGCTTTGGCCCATTCCTTTACCTGCAGAACGTGATCAATTTGGTTATATGAAATAAAAATTTTGCGGCTTCATATTTGAAACTATTTCAAAAAACTTGCCAGTAAAACAAGATTACGGAAGCGTCCATCAATCTCATTGATCCAGAATAACATCTTTGACTTCATTTGACCACTTAAATTGTTAATTGAGATGTCACAAGAGACGTTGTGGCTACTCTCGAACTTCAGAATAGGCACCCTAGCATTTGAGATAAATTGTAGTTTGCGAAATCTACCTGCAAACCAAAAAAAAGTGATGTATTATAGCCGAACCTATAGCCCTTTTTTTTTTTCCTTTCTCTCTAATCACGCTATGAGATGATATAGTATTTCTCTCTTTTCAATCTTAAACACTTCAAGATATCTTCTTTGTTTCAATTATTTATTAGCATAAAAGTGTTCAGTTTTCCTCCTTTTCCTTACATGGTAGGATTTGCATGCTCTAAGTATTTTACGTTCAATATCAATTGATGTTTCCTCTTATCTATGTCAGCTGCTTTATTCTGTAAATTTGTGCACCACAATTCTTCTAAGCTAAAAGCAAGTAAAATAACAAGTCAAGCTGACGACTACCAAGAAACTTACAAAACTAAGTGAACGGGAACAAACTAAGAACCTATATGGTTTAGAAAACATGTAACTAAACAAACACAAATCACTAATTTTTGAGATAACTGGTATCAAAGATTCCCTTGAAACTTTAATTATGATGGCGATACTCCTTAGGTGATAGTAATAAACATTTGTAACAAAACTATTGGTCAGGCACAAACCATATTATTGCCGTTTTAACGAATTCTAAGTAGATTTTAAAACTAATGCACACACAAACTTACGCATGGGTCAACCTGAATATAAAATTGCCAATCCACATACAGGTAAATCATCTTATATCTTCAAAATAATCAAGATAAGTAGCATATCCATCCACCTCGACAAACCTTCTCCGTCCCATGACAAACTGGTGCTTTTGTGGCTAATCAGGAAGGCAACTTACCGCCCTTTCCCCTGAAGCAAAAGGCCAGTCAGAGCTACTGCTTCAGGATGAAGCAGTTGATTGATACAAATCATAGGCAGAGGACCAGAGGTTTATTGGTTCCTTCAATAACAGTGGCAGGAACCTCAATATTTTTGAGAAAAATAATTAATTTTGTGTCTGAAATGCTCTTTCAAAATAGATTTTTTTTCTTTTTACACATTATATGAAAACAAAACTATTGAAACCACTTGAAGTGTCATTTCTAATTAGAGTCCACATTCTGTTTTTTATTTTTTTTTGAGACAGCTTACACGCATGTGGGCTTTCAGAATCTCGGTCACCTTCTCCCCCCCAGTCCCCCGCATATAGATAAGTGCACAACTTTGTCATCAAATATTGGTCAAAACTCAAAATAAAGCAAATTCAGTAAAGAAAGAACTCATCAACATCAGTACCTTCACTTTACTTTTCTAAAGGTGGGTCTATGGGCTGGTGCACGAAAGCATCCCCGCAATGCGAGGATCCGGGGAAGGGTCGAAAGCATCCCCGCAATGCGAGGATCCAGGAAAGGGTCCCACCACAAGGGTGTATAAGGGGTTCCCCTGTCAAATTTGACAAGAGGCCGCTCCCAGAACTTGAACCCGTGACCTCTCAGTCACACAGCAACACCTTTACCGGTGCGCCAAGGCTCCCCTTCAAAGGTGGGTCTATAACATATGTAATAACTAACTTTGAGATATTCTAACTTTAAAGCAGCAGTAAGTTACCTTTCTTTCTGAAATCTTTTAGCAAATCTCCCAGTAAAGTTTGTTTGTTCTTTCTTCCAGCAGCTGCAATATAGGGTCCATTTTGCAACTCTACGGAAATATCCAGATCTCCCCATCTTGTAAAAAGGTTAGATACAAAAGATCCAAATGGTTCCACAATTGCACCTGTTTTCAACACAGTCTATCAGTGACTAAAACGTTACTCTCAGTTTTACAGTAGTAGAGAATTTTTTGCTATATAAAACAGGGCGAACAATCAGACTCATCTAATCAAATGAAGTTGAGGACTAGGAAAATTCTTGCTTAGTACTGGCTTATTTATTTTAGCTCCAAAATTATCATTATCTTGTCTTGATTCATTTCCTCTTGAGGCATGAGGCACAATATGATGGCTCCTCGCTCTACATCTTCATGATCTTGAATTCTTCACTTTATAATTATATACAGTTTTTCATTGATGCATCAAATAAATGCAACACACCTAGCAGGCAGCTTTACATCATTTTTTGCTTGGCTTCTACTCTGTTTATCTCCATTTCTTCTGATTCCTTTCCTTCTGGAATGTGTGGCATGATTTGATACACATAAAGCTTACTTCTCTCAAACGAAAGAAGACGTATCTGCTATCTTATTGCTCACACATTCCAACAAGTTTATTTCAATTGAATGCATGTAATATTTTTGTGGTTGCGTTACAGATACTACTAGAATAAGGTAGAATGAAATAGGCAGCAAAAACTATGATTAGGGGTAGTCGTTGATCAGGTGAGACCTCCGCATAAAATAATTTCATCAATTAAGAACAATTCATCGGAATCTTTGTTTCTTAGAGCACATTATATTGGAGTGATCTTTATTTTTCTTGCATCAATTATGTATAAATCCACATGCTTACTAGGCATAAATTGCGAAAATTATATCTTCGACATATAGAAAGTGTGATTCTGCAACGTAATAGCTACATATAATTACCTGCAGCTACATGCATGTTTAGCTTTGTGTTATGATGCAGTTAAGATTTTAAATTGCTTCCAAGTATAGATTTCTCTCTTCTTCTATCTCTCTATATAACATATTTCCATTTTGCTCTCTTATGTCTTTCCGATATAACATCATTATTTGTTAGTACTAACTCAACAAGCCATGTCTCTACGAAGAAGAAAAAAGATGAAAAATGTAATAAGTAAAATGCATGAGCATATAATGAGTATAGGGAATGAAACAATCAAACTATTATATTTCTCTTTCACTATCACATCAAAAAAATATACACACATCCTCCCACTAAAATTTCTGTAATAGGAGATCTTACAATGTCAGACATTACATACCTCTTAGACTTTCAACTGATTCAACTATAGTTCGTATCTCATGGATAATATGAAATCTGACATTCCAATCCTCTTTTGTGGGATTGATCCCACGAAGAATATCGCAGAGAGTGAGCTCCAACAAACTATAGTTGTTCATCTTGATTGCTATATCAAGCTGACATGTCGAAATTTTAGATAGAAATCATCCCCTGCGTATAAAATGGTAGATGTAAGAACAATATCAGCATCAAATCCTGTCTAAAAACAACCATTTTCTTCCTTCCGATGACAGCTTCAGAAATACATATTCGTCATACTATATTTCAGAACACAGGCAATGCCTTTCAGGAAAACAAACTTGTGCAGAAAACCAGGCATGTAAATCCAACAAGTCATAATCCAGTTCAACATCGGCATGCAATGCAAGGTCACATAGTTTTCAAGCTTGAAATTCATACAACTTTCAAGAGGTTGAAATCCTGATCATCATCATCATAACAGCCTGAATAAATTAACAACGACAAAAAGAATCTACGTTTGTCTTCATTCCTTCACAAATAAAGAGTCGATTTCATGAACAAAGACGTCAAAATACAAAACTACATCAAAAAATCAACAATGCAGTGGAAGCATAGCACAACAAGTTCACATCCATGAGCAACAATAATCTCCATTCCGAGAAAACCAGTAAACCATACTCAAACAGAACCAAA
Source organism: Linaria vulgaris (assembly GCA_948329865.1). Classification (NCBI taxonomy): domain Eukaryota; kingdom Viridiplantae; phylum Streptophyta; class Magnoliopsida; order Lamiales; family Plantaginaceae; genus Linaria; species Linaria vulgaris. The sequence goes on from OX415253.1 coordinate 86,975,224, forward strand.
ATCACACTCGTATTCTCAGTCTATTGAAAGACTCACAACTTAACAACACGGTCAATATCGTGGCCTCTCAACGACAACCGTAAGCTACTTAAAAACAGCCAAAAACACAAATAAATCCACAAAATTAGCCCTAAAATCACTCAATTCTCATGGATTCTGTCACACCCCCATAAATCACCAACACTAACATATAAATGCCACAGAAAAATCAATTAAAAGACCAAATTCCCTTCATACACAACAACTCAGTTAAAATAAGAAACTACAAATGAACAATCAACAGAAAATCATCACATCGCCGGAAAAAAAAAATCATCAATTCCAAACTCTTTTACTTAATATACGAAAAAAAAAATGAGTGGTTGAACAATGGCGCACCTTTGAAGTTAGGGATTCAGTGATTTTACGATTGAAGTAAAATTACATTGAGCGCCAATGAGAGGAGAAAAAGGGTTTCAATGTGTGTGTGTGTGTGTGTGTCAGAGGAGGGGTTGTGACTGAGTAGAATAAATTTAAAATCTTAAGAAACTATTAATTGTTATTAATTACTTCATTATGAGAGTTTAGTTATTAGGTGATTTTCATATTATTCAGCTCAAAACTTGAATTTTATAATGGGTAATGATGATTTTATTTGTGTTTATTATGGTACATTGGAAATGGAGTAAGGGTAATTATCAAAAAAAAAAAAAATGGAGTAAGGGCATGGACAACGTGTTTGAATGGAAATTTACTTTTTTTGTATGATCCATGCACGCGGACGCGTGGATAGATACGCGACAAATATACTGGTACAGTGAAGTTTTAAAGATTTGTTTTCTAGCGAGATATTAAGAGATTTTGAACTAATTATTTGACGTTTAGCGTAGTCATGATCGTAATTAAACGACAAAAGCGTACTTTTTTCGTTTAGTGTAACCATGATCGTAATAAAAAGACAAAACATACTTTAAATGTAAGCGTAATGTGAACAAAATTATGTTCGTTCTTGACAATTATTGTAATTTAGTAATTACAAGACGATTAAGAATATGTATGGGCACCATTCAAGGTTGAGTACATGTTTTCATCATTTTAAATTTGTTTGTGTTCTATCGAGTTATTTTTGAATTTTAAGATATATAGTAATCCCAAAATGTCGAGTTTGGTTGGTGTAGTTCGTTGTGACATGTATGGTGGTTTGGAAGGCACTACAAACCTAGTGAGATCAATTACACATACGTGGAATTGATATTTTGTATTTATCTACCTGATTCTGACCTCGTGATTTGCGATTCATTTTTTCTCAACAAATTAAGACTTAAAATTACCATTCTCTCCCTCCAACTTTACTCAATTGGACACATATACCCTCAAAGTAATTTGTTGCTACTACTATAGTGTCTTCATACTTTCTTAGTAATGTTATGATGACTATTTGGAAGAAATTGTTCATTTTAGTTGAGGAGACGATCACGCTAGGAGTTTGAGTTGACATTTGTCTCAATGGACCAGGAAAATTGTAGCTTTACAACTAAGTGGAGGCAACGCTTCTTGTACAACATGACAATATTTGTAGGGCAAAAATAGTTGGTTTTTTTGTTCAATTTAATATATAATTTTATCATTAGTCAGTTAGGGGTCTTAAGATTGTTAGAAAATTAGTGAATGGAGCCCTAAACCTAATGTATATAAAAGAGTAAATAAGAAGTATAAGGTAATACGTTTCTAACCAGGCTGCTTATTCCAACACAATATTGTGCATTTATTGTTAGACCAAGCCTCAAAAGAAAGCAACTCATTTAAGGATAAATTGCATTCGAGTGGATGATTATACTAAACCCAACCAAACGCAAACAAAAAGAATCTTGTGTCAACGTGTTAGGTACGTTACTAATACTATGGACATTACTAATACTGCTAATACTTCAAGTTGTTTTAAAATGTAACATGTTGCATATATCCCATGTTGTATGTTGTGTGACATGTAAAGATGATGATATGTCTTTATCAAAAAGCTTGGCATAACTAAATACAATGATTATCTTTTGTGATTGATTAAGTTTGATATTTGAGAGCTTCATCTATGATTTAGATCTTAGTTGAGCTCTGTCGCGCGGATGTTTTCACCAAAGCTTGATCAATTTAGTTCTCGTACATGCAAGTTAAGTTCGACAACTGTTCATGCTCAATTTAAGGGAGAGAGTTGATCATATTCAAGTTTAATCATTATGATCCATTAAAAGCGATCTTTATGAGCTTCATCTATAGGATTGAAAACAATTCAATTGAGCATGAACTTATTTACTTTTTAGAACTAGCTTTCTTTGTGTACTATATAAATCCATTGTACATATTGAACTAAAAAAATCAAAGTTCAATAAATAATAATTTCTTTTTTTATTCCTAACATGCACAATGAGTGCAATACGATAGTTACTTTACCCTTTTTTTTGGGGGGGGGGGGGGGGTTGCAATATTTATTAAAAGATAAGAAGAGTACAAGGAATACTCGTCCCATTAAACAAATTAGTGAGTTGCAAATCTAGTCATTAAAAGAGGGTAAATAAAAAAATAAAGACAACCATACATCTTCAAATCATACCAGAGACTAAAATCCGTAGACAAATTATTTTTTCTTTCAATATATAATTTGTTTTTTTGTCTTTTTAAACGAAATAAATGCCTTTTTCTCAGCTATTTTGTTTTATTTTTTGTTTTTTTGTGCAAAATAAATGAAGAGAGTGAATTTACATTCAACAAAAATTAATAATTTTTATACAAAAAATCGGCCATAAGGGTAGTTTGTGTAAAACTTTATCATCCACCCATTCAACTTCTTCAGCTCCAAACCCTACCTAAGTCACCAAAGATTGCGCCACCTTTTCACTATTTCTCCACACAACCCGATGATCCAAGATCGAATCTGGTAAGATCCGTACATGTCTGTCCCTTGTGAGAATCGGAAGAGGCGAGGTACCCCCCTGGCGGAGATCCAATTGACGCCCTTAGCTGCGAAATATGGAACACGTTGTGGATCTTGGCAGACGGCGAAAGATCAAGCGCATACGCAACAGCTCCGACGCGATGCAAGATTTGAAAGGGGCCATAAAACCGACGACTGAGCTTGTTCGTTGCGGCTGAACGCACACTCACCCGACGATACGCGCGGAGCTTAACATAGACCCAGTCTCCAATGGTAAACTCCTTATCTAAGCGACTCTTATTTGCTTGTTGAACCATTCGACTTTGAGCCTTAAGCATGTTTGCTTTAATATCAGCCAAAATCTATTCTCTTATTGCCAAAGTTGCCTCAATACATGCATTGTTTGATGAACCGGGTAGATAAGTAGGCATCGAGTTTGGGAGTCGACCGAATAACGCTTGAAAGGGGGTGGTGTTGATTGTGCTATGATGGCTAGAATTATACCAATATTGAGCCATAGGTAGAAACCTTACCCACTGATTCGGTTGATCCGTAGTAAAGCACCGTAAATAACACTCAAGGCAGCGATTCACCACTTCTGTTTGTCCATCGAATTGCGGGTGATACGCGGTGCTAAAGTGCAGTGACTTACCCATTTTCTTAAACAATTCCTGCCAAAAGGAACTCATAAAGATAGTATCTCTATCTGACACAATTGATTTAGGTAGCCCGTAGATGCTATAAGTTTCTGTCAAGAAAATGTTAGCAAGATAGGTCGTCATAAACTTAGTAGGTAGAGCAACAAAGTGCGCAAATCTATTAAGTCAGTCCACGAGCACCCAAATAACTATTTTCCCTTGTGATGATGGCAGGTGTGTGATAAAGTCCATGGTGATATCGGTCTAGACTTGCGTTGGAACGGGCAGCGGTTGAAGTAACCCATAAGGTTTCGTGGTAAGGTACTTGTGTTGTTGGCAAACATGACATTCTTAAATAAATTGTTGCACCGACTGCTTTAAATCCTGCCAATAAAAGATGTTTACAATGCGTTTAAAAGTAGCCTTAACTTCTGAATGACCCCCAACTGTAGTTGCATGAAACTCATGTAAGATTTGTCGTTGAATTTCCTGATCATCTGGAATATAGATTCTGTTTTTGAAATAAAACAATCCATGCTTCACATGATAATTAGAATGCATATCACCATTTTGACACTTGACCATTAAGTCCTTTGTTGATGGCGAGGTACAAAAAATTTGTTGAATACGAGTCAACAAAGTAGAAGAGGCAGCAGTCAAGGCTAAACAACTTGGTTACTCAATTCGGGACAACACATCAACAACGACATTGTCCTTACCAGGTTTGTACTTCACCTCAAAATCATAGCCAAACAATTTAAGTAACCATTTTTGCTGTTCTGGAGTGTTTATGGCTTTAGTAAACAAGTAGCGTAAACTCTATTGGTATGTATAGATTATAAACTTAAGGCCCAATAAGTAATGCCTCCACTTCTTAATTGCTTCGTTTAACCCATACAATTCCATGTTGTATGCAGATTCCTGACTCATCCGAGCTGAAATCTTCCGACTAAAGAAAGCAATCGGATGTTGCTTTTGAGACAACACCGCACCAATGGCAACCGCAGAGGCATCAGTCATCAACTCAAAGGATTCATTAAAGTTAAGCAGAATTGGAGTAGGAAGTTGAATCATTTGTTTATTTAATTCGTTAAATGCCTGTTAAGCCAATGTACTCCATGCAAAACTGCCATCCTTTAATAAAGATGTGAGGGTAGCGGTTACAATAGCGTAGTGACGAACAAAGCGCATATAGTATCCCGTTAACCCCCCAAAACCCCTTAGGGTCGTCTAAGAGTTAGGCACGGCCCATTCTAGAATGGCTGCTATTTTATTTGAATCCACACTCATGCCCTCTGCACTAATCACATGCCCTAAATAATTCACCGAGCTAGCGACAAAAACGCACTTAGATAACTTAGCAAAGTACTGATTCGCAAATAACAACGATAAAACAGTCTTCAAATGTGCTAAGTGGTCATCCTTCGAACGACTGTAAATGAGAATATCATCAAAAAATACCAACACAAAATCCCTCAAATACAAACGAAGCAGATAATTCCTTGCTGCTTGGAAAGTTGATGGTGCATTTGTCAGACCGAAAGGCACGACGACAAACTCGTAATGGCCATCACAAGTACGAAATGCGGTTTTGTGAATGTCTTTCTCAGCAACACAGATTTGATGATACCCCGATCGTAAATTCAGCTTCGTAAATATAGTAGCACCATGTAGTTCATCTAACAGTCCGTCAACTGTAGGAATTGGAAAACTTTCTTTAATAGTTATTGCATTGAGTGCCCTATAATCTGCACAAAATCGCCACGTTCCATCCTTTTTTAACCAATAAAACTGGGGACAAAATGGGCTAGTGATGTGACGTATTTGACTAGTCTGCATCATTTCATTTATCATTTGTGTCATGATTGGCTTTTGGTAATGTGGATACATGTACGGCCTAATATTGACTGGTTTGTTATGTGGATCTAAATGGATATGGTGGTCATGAATTTGATGAGGAGGAAGCTCTTTGGGTTCATCAAAAACAGATTTATATTGTTGAATCAAAGGCTCAATCTAAGAATTAGGGTGCTGAAAAGTGGTTGTACTCATAGAAAACAAGCTTGGAACGTATGACACTGAAACGGAATGCATAGACCTAACTGATCCATTCTTCACCATACATTTCAGTTGGGCATTTGTGGAATTCCCAAAGCTTGATTCTCCAATCAATGTTACTTCTTCGTCACCTACATAAAAACGTATGCGGGGGATATTATAATTTGATGAGTAATCTAACATGCATAACCATTGTACGCCAAACACCACATCTGCACCCTGTATCGAAGTACAAGCATAGAAAGATCAAATTGTGCACCTTATATCGATACCGTAGACTTACACAGACCATTGTATTGAAGATGAGCACCGTTTCCGACCATAACCTGCACCGCTTCCTGTGCTAAAATTGGAAGATGAGCACCGTTTCAATTCTTCTACCACACAAGACTGGATAATGTTGTGGGTACTACCAGAATCCAGCAAAACTGAAACATTTTTACCGAAATTCCCCAAAACTGGATATGGGTCAAGTAATTCTTGTTGTAATTTTTGTTATTTTTATTTTTATTTTTCTTCTAAATGATGAAGAAACATCATTTGAATTTGCAATTGTATTTTTAGGATTCGCAATACATTTCCTATTTCTTGCTCTTGGTATGAGTTTACTACTATTATGTAAGTTCAATTGAAATATTGCACCTTGGATAATAAGATATTTATTTGAGTAGTTTTCTTTTACCTATATAGTTGTTATAATGTGTGAAATGTCCAAAACTTGAATTGCATAATTATATTAAGCTAATCAAAATAAAATAAAATAAACTACTAAACTCTCAGTTATTATTAGAAAAGAGTCATAAGAGTTTAATTTTCTTCTTCCGAGAAAATGGGTTTACGACTTCCTATGGTGTTAAGTGTTAGTCCTTGAGGATAAAATTAATCGAAATAACGGTTAGAAATACTTCTCTTTTGGGATACTTTAGTCTTGTTCAAAAAAAAAAGATAGACTTTTAGGTATCAATTACAAAGAGATATTCACTTTGGAATATAGATTGACTATCCGATCTAGTTAATGGATATAAGTTTGTTAAATTTAAATAATGGATACCAGACTGACAATTTGAAGGTGAAAGGTAAATTTGAGACATAGGGAATTGATTAAAACCTTAAGCGAATAATTATCTAGGTGATTTTGAGGTTATTAGATATTCACACGTTGAGAGTGGATTGATAATCTTTTAGAAGAGACATTATAAATTTGAGTTAGAGGCGAGTCAAGTTATGGATATGTTTATTGTCAAGTATTAATTCAATTAAAGATATAAGGATTCTTGAAGCAGTAGTTAAAGAGGAAATTGATAATTTGAGGTGGAATTTCCAATAAGTTTGAGAAGACGGAAATATATATGGAATAAGTTTATTGAGTTTTCATAGGTTCTAATAATTTGAGATTACATAAATTAGAAAGACCATAAAGATTTTATGCTGCAGGTTTTTAATCACAGATCACTAATTAAAAGAAATCCGATAAAAAAGAGAGGTGAAATCGTAATACTTTATCTTCAAAATAATTCAGGTAAGAATCTGGAGACCAGATTTCTTTAAGGAGAGGGGATTGTAACGCCCCAAAAATTAGGAAGAAATTAAATTTATAATTTAGTCCTTGAACTTTTAAAAAATTCTATTTTGACCATAAATGTTTAGAAAAAATTGCATTTGAGCCCCTGAACTTCTTTTATTTTATACATGTCTCTAATCCTAAAACATATATTTCAATTTCAAATATTAATCAATTTGATTGAATTACCTAGAAAAATTTTATAAGTAAATATGTATGTAACAAAGAAATCTAATTATACCTATTTGAACTTTAATTATAAATAATTCATGGACTTGATATGCAATTAACCAATTGATGAAGTAAACCATGACATCTTTTTGATGAGGTAATCCAGGACATCCTTAAGAGCATGATTAAATTCAGATTTTTTTTATGATTTATTATAAAATAGAATTTATTAGACACTACACTTTTCACACCCAAGATCATTTCGATTTTTCCTTGTTTCTTCCTATGAATCTCTAAGTTAGTGAGTCTATTTTCAGTGAAAATTCACCCAAAGTTCTTATTTCATCATTTTCTACCCGAAAATACCCCATAACTTTTATTGCGCAGAAATTATCCATTTGGCGCCCCGCACCTTAGAAAAATTATAACTAATTGTTGAAAAATAATTTTTGATCTAGGCCAATGGCCGAATACTCCTCATGATGTCCTCTAACTTTTATATGAAGAAATGTTTTTCAAATAATGTGATTTAGAAAGTCAAGATTCCTAAACCGTAGACTGCTATCTGAAAATCCAAAACTAGATTCTATGATTTCAAGAATTGTTTAGCATATCAAACCTTTGGATTTTCCTTCCCATTCGGATATACATGTTCCTAGTGATGTTAGGGATCAGTTGCCAAAAAAATATTTGGAAACACGTTATTGTACCAAAATTGAAAAAGCGCCAAGTTATGAGACCAAATAATTAAAATTCCCATGTTTTTGAGATAAAATTTATCTCAGAAATGAAACTGCTTCTTCAAGTATGAATATGAATGTGTTTTGATAATGAGATTCCAATAATTTTTTATATATATTTTTTATGTGGTTTAATATATGCACATCTTCTCATAACCTTTAATATAGATTTAACTGGTTTATACGTAACATGAATATATAATATTTAATATATTAACGTTTCTTAGAAATTCTTTATGATACTTTCTTACGAAATCATAACTACGTGAAAAATACATGATTGAATTTTATTATTAAAATAAAAGGAAGTCTCATGAAATTAACGAAAGAGCATAAATCTCAAATTAATTCGCACGTGCTGGATTTGAAATAAACATAGGACTGTTGTTTGAGTCCTAGCCATACATCATCATCTTTCCATTTCATTATAACTCAACAAACTTATTCTGTTAAGCTCTTCATCACTCTTCCAACAATGGCACAGAGCAGCAACTCGAGGTGGTCGCTTTCTGGTATGACGGCACTACTCACTGGTGGCACACGTGGAATTGGGTAATCTTTTTTTTTTTAAATAATAAATTCATTCAGTGAATGTAATTTGATGATACATGTTCAATTTTAGGCATGCCATTGTTGAAGAACTGGCTGAAATGGGGGCCACAATTTACACGTGCTCGAGGAATGAGGAGGAGCTCAACAAGCAGTTACAGGAATGGAATTCCAAGGGTTATAATGTGAGTGGTTGTGTGTGTGATGCGTCGGTTAGAGAGCAAAGAGTGCAACTCTTGGAGAAGGTTTCCGCGGCTTTCGATGGAAAGCTTAACATCCTTGTAAGTGTTTCAATCACAGACAATTGCGATATCGCATACATTTCGTATTCTTTTCAGTTGAATGCAGCACTGGTAATTGGTGTTGTGTTGTTCAAACTTTATTTTGTATGGTAATTATTTGTATGTGAGATTGGCATTTGCGATTTCGTGTTTCTGTGTAATAAGGGGAGTGTGTTGTTAGGCTATGTAATTTGAACGGTAGAGCGAGTCGATGATTGTGTAGCGACTCACAGATAGAGGAGGGACTATTGGTTATAAGCTATGTGTCAGTTGGAATGGCGTAAACCAACTATATTCCATTTCCATGTACTGCAATCAAAGCCGACTTAAACTTCTTGTTTCTCTAAGATAGTATTTATTGGTTTCGCGGGGTTTGACTCCAGCAATAACCGAAAAGTTGAAATAGCTATTCTTGTTGTTTAAACACACACAGATATTTAGAGGAAATTCAGCCATTTGCTGTACCGTTGCTAGACAACGAGCGAGTTGCACCCTGTATCTGATGTTCGGTTTCTCTCTAGTCTACCCATGGTCAGGTGTAAATCATCATGACATGACTCATTGTTGAACTGGCGAGAATATTGGGTTACTTCTGGACACTACATAATTTGTTCTGTTTGTGCTTTGGTTTCAACACCACATGCATTAGATCTTTCTAGTCTGACAGTTAACAGTTGTTGTCTCTTTTTTTTCTTGTGAATTTAGTTTACAATATTGAGAAACCCCATACCTTAGAACCATTGGAAGGTCAAGATAATGACCTGTTATCTTTTTGTTTTTTGGATTCTGTAGATAAATAATGTTGGAACAAACATCAGGAAGCCAACTGTTGATTACACCGCTGAAGAATACTCTAGCCTAATGGCCACAAACTTGGAATCTTCTTACCATATATGTCAACTTGCTCATCCTCTTCTTAAAGCCTCTGGCTCGAGCAGTGTTGTGTTCATTTCCTCTGTTGCTGGTCTGGTGCACATATTTTCTGGATCTATTTATGGAGCAACTAAAGGTAAGTATCTTGTGGAACTGCCTCACTTCCAAAGTGATTAGTTATATGAAATCGATACAGGTTATGGACACTTTAATTTTCAGGAGCAATGAATCAACTTACAAAAAATTTGGCTTGTGAGTGGGCAAAAGATAACATTCGCGTAAACTCTGTGGCCCCAGGGTGTATTAGAACCGCTCTTGTGAAACAAGTAAGTATTCTACTACTTTTATTTCTGGAAGGTATGTAAATTTATTTTGGTTTGGGCCTCTAAGATTGAAGGTTGACCAGTAGAAAACTGCCATTACTCTTTGCTGAATTAAATAGATATACTGTTCCCTGGTGCCATATGTTTACTATAGTATTTGATGAGTTAGGCTTGGGCGTTCCTCACATGTCACTTCAAGCGTGTCGAACGTATGAATATCAGGCTGCTTTTACTCGTAACCTGTTGTAAAATCCCCTCGTTGTGGCACGCGTGCTGGTCGACCTTTTTCCTTATTTATGAATTATGTCAGAGATAATTCGTGTTGATCACATTACCAATGTATTTGACTATGACAATGGTTTGATTAATTACAAGGACTTCTTTAGATGACCATTTAATGAAGCTAATTTATCATTCCTGCTTACTGGCCACATTTTCCCTCTCATTTGGAGAAGCTTTTGCGTAACGATTGTTGTGTGTTGTGAATTTTGACGAATGGAGTAAGTATAAAGATAATAGCTGTTGCTATTTCTTTATCTTACGTGCGCTAGCTTTCTTCATCATAATTTTCAGGCATATGCAAAGGTTTAAGAATGCTGGCTGTGGCTGTTCCTAAAATTACTGCACGCAGGAACAGCTCAACCAATTATTTGAACTGACCTGTTGGAACCCTCTTCCAGAACCTCCCTGTCTTATGTTCTATTCAATCCTCGTGCAAACCACATATAGTACATCTCATGGCAACTCCACGCATCAGCATGACTGGACATGTCGTCACAAATTGAAGTGATTTTCTTGACTGAGATTTCAAGTAAATCACCATGAATCCTTTCTCGTCCGCCTGCCCTGCTGATTTGCTGTGTATTGGTACTTCACCATGCAGAATTGGTTACAAATATTAGCAAAACACCATTAAGAACACAAAAAATCTGCATTCTGGTCATTTCTTAGCCGATATTTTATCTTTTTTATTGTTTAACCCATTCTACGTCAACTAAAGTTCCATTCTAAACGCAACGGAAAGAAAAAAAAAAAAAAACAATGCTGCAGCATGCCACCTTCAATATTTTGTCGCACTCATTTTTATTGCATAGAACTTTGAGTTTCTGGTGTTTTGATTATTACATCCTGGTATTTGTGCTGTGTAAAGTTCATGTTCACCATAAAAATAGCGCTTAACTTCTATTGTTCGTATTGCAGTTACTCGAAAACAAAGAGTTCTTGGACAGTGTAATATCTAGAGCTCCTCTTAGGCGTCCTGGAGAACCTCAAGAAGTCTCATCTTTGGTCGCTTTTCTTTGTCTTCCCGCTGCTTCTTACATTACGGGACAGATTATAGCTGTTGATGGAGGAATAACAGTGAACGCATTCCCGCGCGATTGAGTCATTTTGTCCTTTTATATGCCTATTAGTAGAGTTGTGGAATACTTTCACAGTTAAAGCCCAGGGCTGTATTGTTTATTCTTTTTCCTTTTTCAATTTTTCATTTGAACTTAGGTGAATTTTGATGCCGTTTCTTGATGTTTTTGCATGAGTTGTGTATGTATATGTGTTGGAATCTTTGATCTCATTTGCAAAAATTGTTGGAGAAATTAACTAATAAGGTATTGAGGCCTAATAGTTAATATAATTGGAAATGAGTCCAATTGTGTATGTGTGTGAATGTGAATTTTATGGGATTGAATGAAGAACGGGAAACTGGTATATGCTTAAATGGTCGCGATTTTCATTTTAATTAATATTATAGCGGAAGCTTGCTTTTTTCGTAATATTTAGATAAAATTTAAGTTTAAGGAAGAAAATTTAAGTTTAAATATAGTTTAACTATATGAGCTTAAGTTTATTAATTTTGTAAACATGACCCTTGCTTTTCTAGATGAACTCGTTCGATATGCGACTACTTTAAAAGGCCAATTATGAAAATTTCCAATAGATAATGGATTATTGTTTTGTAAAATGTAATACTTGTCATTTTTTCACATTTGTTCACAAAAAACGAGAAAAATCATTACATGTCGATCTATACTTGTACAACGTCGCTAAATCACATAAGGTAGATGCGGCTACGAGTGTGGATGTGAGTGCATGAGTCCAAATTTCTTTAAAAAAACATGCATTTTAAGTTCCTTAATGCGCTTATTTAAAATAACAAATTATTAAATATTAATAATTAATATGTGAGTAATGTTTAATATACTCTCATGGACTCATGCTTATTAAATTTGTATAATATTTTAGAAATTATTATAGTTGAAAAAACTCAACTCAACTCAACTTTAATATCACTATTTTTGTTTGTTCTTTGCAAAATCTCTGCGATTATTCATCAGATTCGAATGAAATAACTGAAAAGTCGAATGAAATAACTGAAAAGTCGTAGTGCGAGAACTAAAAATATATGTAGTGGCTTAAAACGAAGCACACACGCTCAATCGGTGATCCAAAAACTTTGACCGTATAAAGAATTAGGCGACAAGACATCCGTACAATCGACTAAGATCTAAATAATAAGGAATCAAAGTCGAGCTAATATATAGAAATAAATATTAGACAAATAACTTTTTTTTTTATATTATGAGAAAAAAAGTAAAATTTTTGTTATTGCAAGGTTTGTTTAAATCCTCTAGCCATACATGATACATGATACATGTGGCCATTTAATACAACTCTACAAACTTATTATTATTCAGCTCTTCATCACTGCTTCCAATTTGTGCAGTTATAATAATCAACAATGGCGCAGAGCAGCAATTCGAGGTGGTCGCTTTCTGGTAAGACCGCACTGGTCACCGGCGGCACTCGCGGAATCGGGTAATCTTTTTTTTTTTTTTTGGTTTAAATTCGGCTTAAATTCGTTGAGTGAAAGTAATTTTATGGTAAAATGTGCAATTAGGCATGCTACTGTTGAAGAATTGGCTGAAATGGGGGCCACAATTTACACGTGCTCGAGGAACGAGGAGGAGCTCAACAAGCAGTTACAGGAATGGAATTCCAAGGGTTATAAAGTGAGTGGTTGTGTGTGTGATGCGTCGAATAGAGAGCAAAGAGTGCAGCTCATGGAGAAGGTTTCTGCGGCTTTCGACGGAAAGCTCAACATTCTAGTATGTGTTTCAGTCACTGATAATTACCTTTTTTGTTTGTTGTTATCATTTACCCCTTGTTGTGATTTATGTAATGATATACAAACAGAAACAGATGCGATGTCGCCTTTTGTATTCTTTTGAGTTGAATGCGCTGGTAATTATTGGTGATGTGTTCAAACGTAATTTGTATGGTGATTATTCGTATGTGAGATTGGCCTTTGCGATGTGGTGTTTCGTGTAATAAGGGGTGTGTGCTGTTACGCTTATGTAATTTGAACGGTAGAGTGAGTCGGTGATAGAGGAGATATTACAGGTTAATAGCTGTATGTCAGTTGCAATGGCGTACAACACCTTCTTGTTTTCTCTACGGAAGTATTTCTTGGTTCCTGGGGTTTGATTTTGGCAATAGGCCAAAAGCTGGAACTAGCTGGTCGTATTGTTTATACACATAAATTTCGAGGAATTTCAGCTGTTTCCTTTACCGTTGCGAGGCAGTGAGCATTTTGCACCCTGTATTTGATGTTTTGTTTCTTACGATTTTCTCATGGTCAGGTGTAAATGGTCACGAATCATAGTTGAACTGAGAAATTGGGATACCTTTGGACACTCCATAATCTGACAACATTATACCGTTTGTGCTTTGGTTTCAACAATACATGCGTCGTATCTTTCTAGTCTGATAGTTTAGAGTTGAAGTCTTCTTTTTTTGTTGCCCTATTAATGTTTAAGAAATTATTCGTCCAAGCTGGGAATAGAACCATGCTACTTGTTTCCTTGTAATTTTAGTATTGTGTCAGCATGTGTACATATGGGAACTTTTCAAAATATCTACTCTCGAAAAAATCATCACTAGTGCTGTAAGGCAGTGAATAATTAGGTTTGGATCTTTCTAAAGAAAATCCTGCAGAGACCAGAAATGCACTTAAAACCCTGATCGGTCTGAAGTTTACCTCCACGGCTCGCTCAATTTTACTCAAGTGGAGATCTTCCCGTGTAAACCATTTTTTATGTGAATTTCGAGTCTGCGTGGAAAAAAATTCTGTAAATTTACTCTAGACAATCAAACCTCATGCCTTAGAGCCACTGTAAAGATTTGAGATAATGACCTGAAATAATAATCTTTTTCCTATTCTGCAGATAAATAATGTTGGAACAAACATTAGGAAGCCAACTGTTGATTACACAGCCGAAGAATACTCTAGCCTAATGGCCACAAACTTGGAATCTTCCTACCATATATGTCAACTTGCTCATCCTCTTCTTAAAGCCTCTGGCTCCAGCAGTGTTGTGTTCATTTCCTCGGTTGCTGGTCTGGTGCACATATTTTCTGGATCCATTTATGGAGCAACTAAAGGTAACTGTCTTTTCTGGAACTGCGCCAGTCCCAAAGTGATTAATTATGTGAAATTAATACTGCTTATGGACACTTAATTTTCAGGAGCAATGAATCAACTTACAAAGAATTTGGCTTGTGAATGGGCAAAAGATAACATCCGGGTCAACTCTGTGGCTCCGTGGTATATTAGAACCTCTCTTGTGAAACCTGTAAGTGTTCTACTATTTTTATCACTGGAAGATATATATATATATATATATATATATATATATATATTTGTTTGGGCCTCTAAGATGTAAGGTAGATAGTATAAGACCATCCACTACTCTTTGCCGAATCATTAAATAGATATACTGTTCTCTGGTGCCATATGTTTGCTGTTGTTGTTCTGTAAGTTGGGCTTGGACGTCAAGCAAAATTAACAGCCATTAATTAAGCATATCGAACTTTTGAATCAAATGCTGCTTTCACTCTTAACCTGTTGTAGGATTCCCTCCTAGTGAAACAATTGCATGTCGATTTTTTTTTCTTTATTTGCGATTAGATATTTCCGGTTGATCAAATTAGTTTACCAATTCATCTTACTATGGTAATGACCAGCTGGATTTAATTAAAATGACTCCTCTAGATGACCATTTAATGAAGTTAACTCTTTCTTTCTGCTTGCTGACCTAATTTTCCCTCTAACTCAGAGAAGCTTTATGTGTAACAATAGTTGTGAGTTGGGAACAGTAACAGTGGGGTAAGAGTTAATAATAGGATAGTAGCTGTTGCTCTTAATTTTTCTTACGCGCTCTAGCTTTCTTTGTCATAGCCTTCAGACCTATGCAAAGGGTGTAGAATGCTGCCCGTGGCTGTTCTTAAGACTATATTGCGCACGGACAGCTCTACCAAATTATTTGAACTGCCTCTTTCAACCCTCTTCCAGAAGTCGCAATCTTCTATTCCGTTCAATCCTCGTGTGAACCACATATAGTACATCTCATGTAACTCCACGCATCAGCATGACAGGACATGTCGTCACAAATTGAAGTGATTTTCTTCATTGAGATTCCAAGTAAATCACCATGAGTCCTTCCTTGTCTGCCTGCCCTGCTGATTTTTTGTGTATTAGTGTTTCAATATGCCGAATCAGTTATCGGCCATCAAAATCTTCAAGATTAACCCTCATAAGGAGACACATCAACTTTCTCAATAACCTGCTGCTTCACCAATTAGCAATATTTGCTCCAATGATCCCCAGGGCTACCCATCTCCCCCCCCCCACCACATGACAGAAATAAATATTATTGAGGAAAATATATCTGAAGTCAACTCACCTACTAAGCAATGAAAGTAAGCTTGTTTCTAAAGCATATACCGTTGGAAGTGTTAAAATTATTTCAACCGTTAGGTTATGCACAAGGAACACAGAAGGCTTTGTAAAGTATTACCTTTTTATTGCAAAATATACCAGTCATCTACATAGGAGCAGTGGGAACATCTCTTTTCAAATGATGGGAGAATGGTTTCCCTTGTCTTAAATATTTCTCTGTTACTTTTAAAGATAGTCATTCTGATCCCACACTTTATTTGGACTTTTACGTGCAAACTGCAAATTAGGTACTTAGGAGTTAGGACAATTCAGCAATTCCCTAATGGGAGGTTTTTTTTGGCAGTTTTGGTTCTTTATGTGTACCACTTTGCGACTTTAGTTCTTTATGTATACCGTGCTCTATTTTAGTCCTTTATGTATACATTGTGCTTAAATTTAGTCTTCTGACCAAATTAATTGGATTGAAATACGTCACATGCGAGTCATGTGGTGTTTGATACCGGTCACATTACTTATTCATATTTATGTTTAACTTAAAAATTAAGAAAAATGATAGATCAATTAACAATCCACCTCCCTCCCTCCCTCTCCTCGGCGTATATTATGGTTGAGATTTTGCTTCATATATAGAATTACATGTATCTTCTATTCATGGTTTCAATATGGGATAGTTAGAAAAAAGAAAAAGAAAGTATGTTTTTTTTTGTTTTTTTTTTGAAGCGATTATTAATGCATAGCTATACTATTTATGACTATCATACTCTTGTTTTTATCTTTGAAGATTCATACACGCAATCAATACCTCATTTGGTCATTTGTAGCTATAGAAACACTAATGGGAAAATAAATTTACTTTTTTTATGTTTAGTGGTAATATTATGTCTAATCTTACTAGGATCACCATTCTCATTTTCGTTAAGAAATATACCATTTTTCTTAAATTTTTATATAAACATAAATAAAAATAATAATGAGATCAATTTAAGGTGTCACGTGACTCACACGTCATGTATTTTGGCCAAAATTAAAATTAATTTGGTCGGAGGACCAAAATTGAGCGCAACGTATACGTAAAGGACTAAAATTGAGCATAGTATACATAAAGGACTAAAGTCGCAAAGTGGTATATTTAAAGGACCAAAGCCGCCAAAAACCCTAATAGGAGCCATACATGCAATCAGGTCCTATGTGAACTGTTTGAGTTTACCAATAATCACATTAGGTTTACAAGTTACATCATCATCAGATGCTCGGAAGTAATATATTGTTCTCTAAATATAATAGTTGTGTTATGTTTATTAAAGGTGTACTGTAAGTTTCACTGTCACGTAGTTGCATGGTCTTTATAGTGTGATGTTTCTATTCTCCATTGCTTATCTTCCTTTCTCTCTGTGTTGTTTCCTCGACTTGTTTTCCTGATTATTTCTCCACCCTTAGTTCGGCAGTTGATTTTCCCTCTGAAACACAAATTTTGAGTCTACCCATTAGAGGAAACCAAAGGTAGTATTTTGAAAATGTGAGACAGACTTATCTTTTGTAAAAAACGAAATTGGAGTGCTTCCGAATTTTTTGGTCCAAAGTTGTTATAATGTACACGATCATCCTCATGCTAAGTTATTAAATGGAGGCCGCTGATAGCGTATGAGTCACAGTGTCAGATGTATATGACATTCAACAAAAATGCTGCTGCACAAAAGTAGGACCATCAATAGAGAACTGCTGTTGCGGCTTGTACCGAGGCTTTGAAAAACTTTTATATCAGAATCCAGTTTTATAATCGGCTATCATATTTTTTTGTACTTTGAGGGGCTCATTGTCCAGCAGGCTCATTGTTCTGTAAATGCTGAGTTCAACATGGATATGGAAAATGTTGGACTAGTTGATGAGATACTTTGAAGAATCTAATTCTGCTTTGTACCCTTGTTTGCCGTTCTTGCCAAATTTCAGTGGTGCATTGCCTTCAATATAAAAAGATACGGCTTGTGGTCTTAAAAAAATGATTTCACATTCCTTGTCCTTTGTTTAGCCTTGAAACAACTTTAAGATTGCACAGACTCCTATATATTCCTTAAATGGCGCCATTAAATTTTCTTCCTTGGGATTTCCTTTAAGTACATATGGGTTGTAGTCATTACCAAAAATGTAAAATAATGCAATGCATGGTTGTGATTCTCAAGCCGCGTCTGGTTAATTCATACTATCTTTGGAAAAGAGAGCAGGATATAACTAAGTCTAGTCTATTTTTCTAGCTGACTTCTAGTATTACCAAATTCTATTCTTTGAAAGGGAGGCCATAAGGTCATGTTTCTCCAGTGAGATAGATATCGTGGTCTTTGTAGAAAATTTATGGTGGGGAGAACCATTGTATCTCATTTAACTCTGTTTCTAATCATTCTGACTGTTCTATGTTGCCAAAACCTGGGAAGGACCTCGTTCTGGAAAAGTTTTGAGTAGGTTACGAGGCCTTGTTATGATCATCATGGCTCTTAAGCAATTTAAGCAGACTAGACTAGGTATTGACGAGTAAGTTTGGCCCATTTCGTTAAAATGGTGTTCATATGTATCACTAATATATACTATTGTACCATTTGATTTCTACAAATTTTAGCAAAATACCACGAAGAACACTATGAATTAGCATTTTGGTCACTTTTAATCAATATTTATCTTTTTTCATTTTTTAATCTTTTCTATGTCAACGGCAGTTCCACTCTAAAAGCAACGCATAGAAAAAAAAACCTATATTACAACCTTTCAAATTTAGCCATAGTCACTTTTATTGCATATGACTGAGTTTATGGTGTTCTGACAAATATATGCTGATATGTTTGCAGTGCAAAATACATGTCACCATAAATATCGCTTGTTTTCTTAACTCCTATTGTTCTTGCTGCAGTTGCTCGAAAACAAAGAGTTCTTGGACAGTGTAATATCTAGAACTCCTCTTAAGCGTCCTGGAGAACCTCAAGAAGTCTCATCCTTGGTCGCTTTTCTTTGTCTTCCTGCTGCTTCTTACATTACTGGACAGATCATAGCTGTTGATGGAGGAATGACTGTGAACGCGTTCCCACGCGATCTCTAATTGAGTCATTGTCCTTCTGTATCCCTGTTAGTAGAGTTGAAGAATCTGTGTAGCATACTTCTTTCACAGTTAAAGCCCAGGGTTCTTTTGTTTTTTTTTTTTGTTTCTTTTCAAGTGGAAAGTTCTGTAAATCTTGATGCCATCTTCTGGATGTTTTGGATGCAGAAATCACTAAGAAATATCCTATGATTCTTCCTTTACTTTGAGAAATTGTTTGAGCTATAGAGCGAACACGTTGTAATTCTTCACTTATTGTAATTCTTCACTTATAATAAGCAGATAGAGTTTGAGGACAATTAGAAAAGAGATTTCCGGCATGACTCGTGAGGAAATCTAATATACATATCCATAGATGAAGGTTTGAATGGCATGGAACTTAGAGGTCTGAATGAACACGTTGTACCCAAATGATCCAACTGAGGTATGGATGTGCTCAATTAAATCATCCTTCATTCACTAATCTCGAGTTTGAGGAAATGAGGCACAACTATTTTATTAAGGATTTTGAGTGAAGTACAAGAGGTTAGAGCAAGAGCTAGAAGAATGCGACAAATTCTAAGTACAATAAAGCGTAAATTCGCGGAGAGTGTTCTTGTGTTGATTTTGTAGTGACTGATGTGCTTGAAGTTGTAGTTGTTGAATTCGAATATGCCTTCTGCTGAAATTGGGGGACTATTTATAATGTTAGTCCGATGGGTCTTTGGCCAATGGGGGTCGGTCTTGCCGTCTTTACTCCATGAGGTGTTGGTGGCCAATGGCGTGAAGGTCTTCTGCGCCAATGGGAGTCATCTGTCAGGAGGTGACAATAGTGTGGGTTGACTGTAGTTCGTCTGAGCGGGTAATGATGACGTATGCTCCAATGGTCTTGGGAGGTGGTAATGAACCAATGCATGAGAATCGATCTGCGCCAGTCATTGATGTGCACCAATAAGGTTTGCTATTTTCTGCCCCAATGAATGAGTTAGACCAATAGGGTGCGGTCTTTCCTCATTATTAGGGTGGTTGAGACGTAGGATGAATGATGATGGCTGCCGCGTCTTTCGAGTAGGGTCGTGGGCCACGGTCGACCTGAATGATCGGATAGCTCTTCTGGATCGTCTTGTTCTGGACGAGACCCGAAGTTCTTTGCTGTGGGCATGGATAAGCTGCTTCCTTTAGTCGTAGTTGTGGTATGTCCTGATACCTCCTTGTATTCACTCGTGTTCTTAGTGTTTGTTATGTGCTCCTGTTTCCTCAATTTTAGTTAAGTATTGATGAAGGTCTCTCGTGAGTCTGTGAGACGCTGAGTGCTCCGGGGAGTATTATCTTCTCGTCCTGGAGGGTTCCAGGGTTATTCCTCGTGGGTACCCGAGTTCGAGTAGGTGCCAGGTCGTTGAGAGGGGTGTGTCCAAGCCTTTGTGATCTCACCGTGTTCCCTTTAAGAGGCGTGTGTTGAGATTCAGGAGTACTTTCTCCGGGTGTTTAGACCGAGTATCCTCTGGAAGTGTTTACTGGTCGTGACCCGGTGGTACCTTCTTTGAAGCCCGGACCTTTGGCTCATGTTCGGGTAGGGGTGGCCGTGACTTAGACGTGTCTCTCCAAGAGATGGCCTGGAAGGTACCTTCTCTGGATTTTTGGACCGTGTGCCTTTATTAGGCTAGTGGCTTGTCATGACCCACATGTGCTTTTTTCTTTGGTCATTAGTCGTTTTTGTGGGGTACCTTTTTTTGCCCGTTATCGAGAGTGTGACGGATTATGCATCATCATTTATAAATCATTTGGTGGGTGAGTCATCTGTGGGTTAACAAAACTAAGAAGAGATAGAATAATATTCTATACGTAATAGCATTGAATACGATTCTTGCATAACCCCGTACCAAACGAAATGAATTAGTCAGTCCTCTGGTCAGTTCGTTGTATTATTTGACATTTGATTTTGACGTTGCCTTGGACCAAAGAATCGAAAGATTACTGGTCAGTTCGTTGTATTATTTGACATTTGATTTTGACGTTGCCTTGGACCAAAGAATCGAAAGATTATCAGACCTACACTACATTAACAAAAGGATAATAATTCATCAAAAAAAAACAAAAGGATAATAATTTTTTATACATACACAAATCCTTTTCATGCAATTTTCAAGTGCAACTTGATTCTCTGCACATAGGGAAACATGTATACTACACTGAATAATTAGATGATTGTTATGTGGCGCTCTTGTTGGACTATATATTTTCAACTATTTATTTTATCTAGTTCTTTTTGTGTGTGTGTGTGTGTGTGGATAATTAAGACGCGATATGAGTAGTTATCAAAAAACAAATAAGAGGCTATATGAGGAACTTAGTCTACAAGAGAATTATTATAGTCTTTACTTAGTTACTTATCCTCCTAGCCAGCAATTAAAATTGTGCTAGTGGCAAGTAACAAATTAAATGGGCAAAGGAAATAATTTCGCTTTAAGAAATTATGGCGCCATTGAGTATTTGACTGATTCCACAATTTTGATGAAATTATTGTTGTGAGATGTTGGGTAAAGTATACAAATGTTCTACTAACCGCAAAAAATATTTAATTAGTATATAACATAACCGATGAATCTCAAATATATTGCAGGCCGCACCCACCTTCATTTTATATTTTGTGGAACTTTTTAGGCTTTTTTTTTTAATTGGGAACTGCTTTGTAAGGTTATTATTTATTAATAAAGTGCCAAAATTGGGTAAACTAAAAATGTGTCCAAAAGCAGTTTCAATAGATTATTCCAGCTTCTACCTAACTCCTAATAATTAAACACTTTATATATATATATGTGTGTGTGTGTGTGTAAATATATGTCTAGATACCTTCAATAATTTATTGAAGCTTGTTAAGCTCCCCGTGACTGCCATTGTTGCTTTAACATGCATACTCCAAAAATAAAAAGTATTTCTTACACAATCAGAATGACATTTTTCAACAAGTATCATACCACTATACTAGTTAGTAATATTAGGGTGTGTTTGGTTTCAGGTATTACTTAATACACGTATTATTAAAAAATGGTTTTAAAATGCGGATAATTTAATCCAAGTTACTTTAATATACAGTTTGGTTCTCGTGACTCATATACGAATTAATTAATACAATTTTCTTAAAAAGTGTTTGGTTTACACTATTAACACAAAGTAAGATACACATTGACTCTTATGCCCCTCACTTACACTCGACCAAATTGAGGTATATTATCATTTTCACTTATTGGATCATAATATTTTCACTTTATGAAATTAATATCAGAGAATGAATATCTCAATTATCATTGGAAAATAAATATCTCAATTGCATTTTCACAGTTCACAACACATAAGATATGGTTCAAGGTAAAATAACCACATCACTGAACTCAAGGAATAATAACTAGTGAAAACTTGAGATAACATACTCAACATCTAAATCAAAGATTAGAGTCAACAATAACAGGGATATGCATGATAACATGATTTTCAGCAACTTCAGACCCTTCCGGCCTTCTTCTTCATTATGTGCTTCAAGTACTTGACACGGGAAGCTTTGGGCAAACCAAAAAGAACATCAGCATCCTCTGGAGAGTGTGCCAGTTTATGGACTATTTCAATCTTTTGATCTTCATCAAAGTCTTCCGTTTCACCTACAACACCATAAAGAGACTTCCGTTGAGT
Source organism: Linaria vulgaris (assembly GCA_948329865.1). Lineage (NCBI taxonomy): Eukaryota > Viridiplantae > Streptophyta > Magnoliopsida > Lamiales > Plantaginaceae > Linaria > Linaria vulgaris. The sequence continues at coordinate 86,997,799 of OX415253.1, forward strand.
TGTTGCAGGATCCTCAGTTACCTTAGGTGCAACGCACATCTGAGCAATACGATCCATTGTGTCATTGGTCGCCTTTATGAATTCATTAACGTAAGCAGGAACTTGAGGTGCACTATCCTCAGCAGGAAGCGATTCTCTACGATGTTTCTGGCCCTTCTCCTTCTTAATTCTCTTCAAAACCTTTTTTGAAGAAGACTGCGATGGACTTGATGATACAGGAACATCAGTATCACCATGCCCCTCATCCTCATCCATGTCGAGGTCGACGTAAGAAGTACCATTCTGTTCAGAAATCCCTCCCTTGTGAGGCTCTTCATCATCCTTCCCACTCATCAGGTCTTCCATAGCAGCAGTTAGATCCTCAACAGCTTTTCCAGTAGCTTTATCCTTCCCGAATATCTCGGCCCAATCATCAAAGTAAGAAAAAGTCTCGTCCTTGTATTGCACCATATATAAAGATAACAAATATATACAAATGCTTACAGATATATGTTACTTTAAAATTGCTGTTATAGATATATGTATATATATAATTTCTGTTACAGATATATGTATATATAGATATATGTTACATATATATATGTATATATATAAAGATAACAAATATATTGTAGTTAAAATTGTTACAGATAACAAATATATACATCCATGCAAGCAACATTTAAAAGGATGAACTGTTGTTTCCAGTTAAAAGGACATCTATCAACTGTTACCATGCATAATTCATAAATATTTGTAACTTCTTGACCATCTTTTAATTTTTTTAATTTCAATTTGCAAATAATCATCTATTGCTTAATACCTTCACATAGTCATCCCAATATGCCTCAGATGTGCACTGGATGGTTTTGGTGATTGGGCATAGCCATGAACCACCTCCTATTACATCAAACATCAGGTACAAATACCCATACGTTCGCTTCCAGACCGTCATCTTTGACCTCACTTGTGGATCAGCATGCACAGTTGATGAAGGGATGATCTTCTTAATAGCAGCCTCCAACTTCAGCAAGTATCCAGCTCGAAAGGCATTGTCGATCTTCATCCCCTTACCCTTAAGATCCTTCAAGGCATCAAGGAGAGCGAGCTCTTCATCTTTAGTCCACTTGTATCTATTCTTGGTTACCTTAGTTTCCGCAGGAACCGGGGCTGAGTTACAACTAGAGGCAGCCATCACTACATCATATAAAATACATGAGACATCCAATCACACAATAGGAAGAAAACTGCATCATTTTCATTAATTTCAAGCATATAAGTAGTAGATCAAAATACCTGCAAGCAAACTTGTAACAATCAATACAATATAATTGCAATTACTCAACAAGTCCACAACATCAGTAACAACATCATCCAGTGCATTTTATTCTCTTAACCCCACTCTCCCCTCCCCCCCCCAAAACAAAATCAGCGGCGACACGAGGCTCTCTAGTCAGTCCACATCTTTGCCGCAATATCATCTCGAAAATTCCCCCACATTTAGTACTAGACATGTACCTAAGATTCATGGAGGAACCACCTGAATGATTTGGGGTGCGAATTCTAAACCTTATATGTATATATGACAGAATGCCATTATCCAGCGAATATATTTGATGTGACTTTTGATTAATGCCATTATCCAGCGAATATATTTGATGTGACTTTTGATTGACAGTATTATTTACACCCCGTTTATGGGATTGTCTGATATATGTGTCTCCCCCTTTCACAGAGGTGCGGGCCCAAGGGGAGGCACAACAACCTACCATACATGAGACGTTCCCTTTATTGAAGGGCACAATTTTAATTTATAGTAGTTTAAATTAATGTTATACAAAAACATGCACACACATACATTTTGTTGTGATTCTAGTAAAATATAACTGGTCTATAATTATTTCTTACGTTAAACTAAGTAGCCTTAAAATTGAACTTTGAGTACGTTTTGTTCTCTCTCTCATACAACTTTCTTTGTTTGAACATTAAAAAAAAACTAAAAAGAAACAATAATCTGTCTACACCTCATATATATATAGTACATGGTGCATGCATTAGAATACAGAGGATGAAGCAGAGACAAATTCATGTTAGTTTCAACTTTCACATATATAGTGAGATTTTTCTATTCCCTCCCTATATTTACTCAATCAAATAATAACATGTGGCATTTGAAGATCCACATAATTAATCTCATGCTAGCAAATTAAATCAGTTACTTACAATATTAAATAAAATAGAAAAGAGTAATTAAACTCACTCTCATGCTCGTCCTTTCTTCTCTTTCTTTTTTAAGTGGAAATACTCAATCAAAATATCTGGAGCATCAACAAAAAAAAACTTGGTCTATGCAAATGACTTTTTTTTAAAGGAACTCAATTAAATTTAATCTTCGTATAGGGATATACATAATACAAGTAGACTTTCTTTAGTTTATTCATAAAATAATAGTCTTCTATATAATCATGATTATATTTTACAACTTGGAATACAATACAATTAATTAACTTTAGTCAAAATAAACTTATTCATCAATGTTTAATACATAGTAGAAAGTATTATTGAATTAATTGGGCAATTGGCCCAAAAGAATATTTACCTTCAAATTTGATGAACGTTAAACAAAAGTAGAGTTTAATTGAGAATGGAGTAATTAATTGCAGCATGCAGGATTAATTGAGAAAAAAAATATATTGCTTTTTACTTTTTCGGAAGAAATAAAATTTCTTTGCACTGTATTTAATTTGAGGAAAAGATAATTAGTTTTCTAATACAGATTGAATTATCTTTTAGGAACTAATTTGGGATTAATTATGTGGATCTTCAAATAACACATGTTATTATTTGACTTGACTGAGGAAACCGGAATAGAAATATACGGCCAACCATACTAGAATATCTAGTAACTTTTTTTTTGTAATTTGATCTAAAACCTGATCGAGGATTAAAATTACCGGGCCTACTACACCCTTTCAAATCGGATAGCAACTTACAGAACTACTTTTGTACATAGGAAACAAACTAAAATCCAACAGAAAAATACATACGAGAAAGGCCAAGTTAGAGGTACCACACTACTACCAAAAACACCTTTTAAATCTAGAGTATATATGCATCATTTTCTCCTAGATTCCTTTGTAGCTTTCGTGCATTCAATTCCAAGTCAGAAAAATAATAATACACTTCTCATCCTCCACCTATAAATCCATAACATTAGCTCTACACATTTCAAAACAACTCTACCAAAATAATAGAAGAAAAAACAGAATGAAAGATTGTGATAATACTTACTACACTACTCATGATCATCATCTTTTGTGGATGAAAAGCAAACAAATCCTAAGCACAAACAAATCCACATCTCCCATAAATGCATCATTCAACCCTACAAAACACTTTCATGAGCCATTGGTTGGAGTTATGTGGCCTCCAAGATCTTACACGTGTAGCTTTTGCAAGAGAAAATTCCGATCGGCTCAAGCTCTCGGCGGACACATGAACGTGCATAGAAGAGATAGAGCTAAGCTCAAACAATCTCCAAATTCTCCTCAAAAGCAACCTACTACTCGTCTTCAACGTCATTCGTCGCATTATCAAGAAACCGGTATACCTAATCTTCGTAAGTATGATTTTCCTCAAGAAAATGAGTCGTCATGGAACAACCGGAGTTTTCAAGACCATCGTCCTGTTTCTAGTTCATTGGACAAGAAAGTTGCTTCATGTCAGAAAATTATGACGGTTAAAGATGGTAAGAGTTGTAAGAAAAATGTTAAATATAGTAGTGAATGCAGTTCCATGGAGGACATAGATCTTGAGCTAAGATTAGGACATTCCCCAACAACGCGCATGTGATCAACTGCACTAATTATATAAGTACGTACTACGTACATTGAGTTGGGAAAGCTCTAATTAGTAGTTAGTGTGGGATTTAAGAATTTTCTTTCACTTGTTCTTACATTTGAGGCTGATCTACTTAAACTTGCATTGTATGAGTACTTCTCATGTTAATTATGTTTATTAGGTCTTTTAATGATTGGATTTATATTTAAAGTGACGGATTTTGAAAGACTTGGGGCTCAATGCATATATATGCTACAATTTTCTACTATAACTTACGTATTTTTTTAATAGTTGGTGCATTATATTCTTGACAATTATTTTGCAATTACTAGTTTTTCCCTTTACATGCATAACCAAGATCAAAATACAAACTATTAATTTGGTTTAATGAAAAGTTTGATTTGTAATTAAATTTGGTTTCATCTTCTGGTCATCAGAAAGATTTTGTAATTACCCATCAAAAGTAAAAAGAGTTCTGGACATCTTGTAATGCCCCTAATATTCACATAATGTTGAGACACTTACAACATAAACCTGTTGTTAATCGTCGTGTATTATTGCTAAAAAATAAAATAAAAATCCGTCAGTGTATTACGTCCATCAATTATTAGCGAGAACTAATCGTGCATGTGCCCATAATTTAGTAGCTAGGCTCCTACACAGAGATGTTACAATATTGTCAACGCCATTAATTTTCGCGTCAATTAAGCAAACAGCCGGAGATTTAATTCTTTATTTAATTGGTAGGATATATGTGATATATATAGTTATATATATAATTACATAATATATTGTTATCTTATGAAAAAAATAAAACACAATTAGTGATCTTGACTTTTCATGAGATCGATCCAAATCAGTGCCTATATCCTAAGGAATAGTGTAGTCGTATATAATATGAAATCTATGCTAGTTTTGTCATGCAAGCTCGACCTTCTGGTTTTATATTAGATACTTCCAAAAACTATCTCTAGTCCATGCAAAATTAAGCACCTCTAGCCAAAAGCAAGAATACTACTATATAGACATATTCTTTATAATTTTGGATAATTGTTTTAGCTATGTTGTCAATTATTGTAACGCTACATGCCATTTATTTATTTCGCTCGCGCTTGCCTGTGTTTATGGCTTTATGCAGTACAAGATATAACTCGAGATACTATATGTAGTTAATCCAAAAAACAAAGGATCTTGCTTGGCCGTCTGGATGCCTATACAATTTTTTTTTTCAGTTCAACTATGATCATAATATTTCTTCAATGTATGTTAGACAAATGTTTGTCACCGTGCTAGCTACTATTCCTAAGAGCAAGAAGACAACTCAAAATATATATTGAACATAACATGTAGCCCAAGCGCTCACTTCTTCCCGAGGCTTAGGGGGGGCCTCATTAATTAATTAAGACCTCATCCATCAAAAGAGTTTATAATTGCCATGTTCAGATTGATATTTTTGAGAAGAGGCATTTTACCTGTTGTATTATGTAAAATAGATCCATCCTCTAAGAGATAAATAGAAATATATTATTATTCCTGGAAAAAAGAAGTAAGTGATCTCTGTGTACGTTAAGTAAAATAGGCACATCACTTGTTGTATTATGTAAAATAGATCCATCCTCTAAGAAATAAATAGAAATATATTATTATTCCTGGAAAAAAGAAGTAAGTGATCTCTGTGTACGTTAAGTAAAATAGGCACATCACTTGTATCCTATGTGAAAAATAGATGAGTAAATTGTACTTTCCGTGGACTTGAAAGAATTGCACACCAACACTCAAACAATTTCTTTTATGTATATATAATGCATTTGCAACATATAAAAAGATACTGGATGCAATTTATTATTTATTTTTCACTTGAAGTAATGCGTCTATATATTCACATAAAACTTTATATTATTTGTCATGTTCTATATTTGACAATAAAGACTTAGAAAAGTAAAAAAATTCTATAATTTATTCTACAGAAGAAGTCACAATTCATTGACTAAAAAAAAAAAGACTTGAATGTAACTTTACACACAAAACCCCGATGTAATTAATCCCAAACGCCTTGATGTACATCGGAACGTAGTATGCAGCAAATTAATTGGCGGTACAGAACTGCTACATCATTAACATTGATAGTGAATCAGTTCTATTAATGGGAATTTGATTGAAACATGGTCATTGACTTATAATAGCTTCTGCATAGATGTTCAGTACGTACTAACTACTGTATTACTCATATAGATGCAAGAAGCATAAAATTGCTGGTGCCAACGGATTTATCCTACTTTGGAATTGTTACTGAAATTAGCCAACAGACATTTGAGGTCATTCTGAGAAAAGGTCCAAAATTTTCTACAAAGGTTTAAAGATATATATTTCAAAAACAAGCGCCTTAAAGTACATGAAAAGTGACATGCGGGTTCTTATGTGAAAGTACTATATATTATTCTGACAGTTATATATAGAGCTAGTAAAGTTTCATTTATAAAGCTGAACAACTAGCAAGGATCAGAGATTTGGCAGTGTCTAGTTAGGGTTTGAGGATGACACACGGGGCTTATAAATGTCGTCTGTTTCTTTATGTGCACGTTGCTACCGTAGAAGAATTGATGTGGGTAATATAGATGCCTCAAAGAGATTTCTTAATTGGATCTGACCAGACATTATATTATATATAGTTATTCGGTGGGTGAGAGATAGTGTCCTAATTAATCTATTGATAGTTAAACTTGACTCCAATTTTTCGTAGATTTGACTTTGCCTGGTGAAAATGATAACAGTAACATTTGTCATCTAAATCACTAAATGAGACTCCATATGTTCTCCTAAGGCTAACGGTGGTCTTGATTTTCAAGTATGTTGGACTTTAATCGATCACTTATGGCTAAGCGTGTTTGGAAATTGGAAGGTGGCCCGTGGCCACTAATGATAAGCTGTGCAGTCCAAACTCTCAAAGCTAAATATCTTAAACTTCTTGACACTTTTAATGTCCCTTTTAATCACCACCAATCTATTCTTGAATTTGAAAAGATATCCTTAACACTAGGTATCTTCTTGAAAGATAGGGGTCATTAGGGACTGCCTGGGCGGTCCCTAATGACCCTCCTGCGGTCACTATTGGCAAATAGCGACTGTCTAGCGGTCGCTATACTGCGATCGCTATTGACAGTGGTCGCTTGCCAATAGCGACCGTTAAACAGTCCTTATTGAGGTCATTAGGGACCGCACAATAGCGACTGTTAAGCGGTCCCTAATGACCTCAATAGGGACCGCAATATAGCGACCGATAGACAGTCGCCATACTTTTGAATAATAGGGACCGTCTGGGCGGTCCCTAATGTAGAATTTAGGGACCGTCAGACGATCCCTAATTTCTACGATAGGGACCGACCAGACGGTCTGACGATCCCTAAATTCTACAATAGGGACCGACCAGACGGTCCCTAATTTTTACAATAGGGACCGCTCAGACGGTCCCTAATGTCTACAATAGGGACCGACCAGACGGTCCCTAATTTTTACAATAGGGACCGCTCAGACGGTCCCTAATTTCTACAATAGGGACCGTCTGAGCGGTCCCTATTTTATTTTAGAAAGTAGCAACCGTTTGACAGTCGCTACATTTCGAAAAAAATTAGGGACCGTTAGACGGTCCCTAATTTTACAATAGGGACCGTTTAACAGTCCCTACTAATATTCGTAGAATTTCTATGAATATTAGTAGGGACCGTCTAACGGTCCCTAATGACCTCCAGAAAAAATAAAAAAAATACAATTATATTCCGGATTAAATCCAAAATATAATTGTTTTTTTTTTGTAAAATTGTAATTTTAACAAGATCAAAACAATAAAATGATGAATAAAAAGTTAATATAATGACAATTGACATGAAAGAATAAAAGAATGTGAAAAGATGAATAAAATGAGTAATAATATAAAATGAATGAAATAAAAAACATGAATGAAATCAAAAACATGAAATCAAAATTGAAGAATAGTAAATGAAGATCCAAAATAAAGAAAGTGTAAGAAAAAAAGATTGTATTGGTGAAAAAAAGAAAATGAAGATCCAAAATAAAGAAAGTGAAAGAAAAAAAATGAAGAAAAGATTGTGTTGGTGAAAAGAAGAAAAGTTTTTGTGTTGGTGAAAAGAAGAAAAAAAAGATAGTGTTTTTGTGTTGGTGAAAAGAAGAAAAGAAGATAGTGTTTTTTGGAGATAGTGAAATGGGTGTAAGAGTGGTGAGGTTATATATATATATGATGGGATTCAATTGGTTTTTGTCCGTTGGATGATTTTAGATGATCGACGGTTTGAGATGGCGATCCGTGTTAAAGACATGATGGTGTACTTATGACTGTAGATTAGGATTTCATCGAGGGTTGAGAATTGATTTGGTGAAATTCAAATTTCCCTCTCACTTCCGCCAAAAATTTTTGCCAAAAATTCAAAATTTTCGATTTTAGTGACCGATAAACGGACCATAATGTCAAATTAGGGACCGCTTAACGGTCCCTATTGTCAAATTAGGGACCGTTAAGTGGTCCCTAATTTGACATCATGGACCGTTTAACGGTCCCTACTAATATTCATACTTAAAAATCGATTTTTTTTTATTGATGTTGATTGAAGTGATAAATGATTGCAAAACCAACCTTATAGTAGATTAGTTGTGAAATAATAGATTAATTGAGATCGATCGAGTTATTAACGTTCAAGATATATTTCACAAATGTACAACTAATTAATTATCATTAGTTAGTTGTAATTGTTATCCGTGTTTATGATTTATTTCACAAACATTAGCATAGATACGATTATGAGGCATAATCATTAGATCAAGTATTCATTAATTATACGTATATATGTAGATCGAATTAATTTGCCATTATGTCATTCGTCGTACAAAACAGTAGGAGAATCTTCAAAGCGGCCCGTTCTCCTTGTATAATGTTTGGATATACAATGTGTCGTTGTACTTATTGTTATTTTAACTATTCCAATGGTTATTATGAACTAAACATACAACGCAGCACCTCGAACCATCGAAAAATTCATAATTTTGATGTATGAATATTAGTAGGGATTGCCAAGCGGTCCCTAAATTAACAATAGGGACTGCCAAGCGGTCCCTAATTTGACAATATGGACCGTTTGGCAGTCCCTATTGTAAAATTAGGGACCGTTTGGCAGTCCCTACTAATATTCATACTTTAAAATCGATTTTTTTTTATTGATGTTGGTGTGTTTGTGATTCTAAGCAACCAAACTCATTGTAATATGTAAATTGAAGTAATAAATGATTGCAAAACCAACCTTATAGAGATTAGTTGTGAAATAATAGATTAATTGATATCGACCGAGTTATTAACGTTCAGGATATATATATATATATATATATATATATATATATATATATATTTCACAAATGTACAACTAATTATTATTAGTTAGTTGTAATTGTTATCCGTGTTTATGATTTACTTCACAAACATTAGCATAAATACGCTTATGAGGTATAATCATTAGATCAAGTATTCATTAATTATACGTATATATGTATATCGAATTAAACCCTAAACCCTAAACCCAGTAGGAGAATCTTCAAAGTGGCCCGTTCTCCTTGTATAATGTTTGGATATACAATGTGTCATTGTACTTATTGTTATTTTAACTATTAAAATAGTTATTACGAACTAAACATACCACGCGGCACCTCGAACCATCGAAAAATTCATAATTTTGATGTACGAATATTAGTAGGGACTGCCACGCGGTCTCTAGTTTCCACATTAGGGACTGCCAAGCAGTCCATATTTTCACATTAGGGACCGCTTAACGGTCCCTATTAAACATATAGGGACCGTTATGCGGTCCCTATTGACAGGCGGTCCTTAATGATAGTAGCCGTTGTCATTAGGGACCGCCCAGGCGGTCCCTAATGACTGACAGTGCCCTATAAATAGGACTCTTCTTCTACTCTCATTTTCATTCCAACCTTCCATACTTCATAAGGTATGCAAGTTTTTTCTCCTTACTATTCCAAATTTTAATTTCATTATATTTTGTTATTTTATTATATTCTAACTTATAACTATTTATTTGTTGATAGGTAATATTACACACACAAATGGTAATCGTGGTGTACGAAACTTTCTTGCGGTGCGCTTTTCACGCTTCAAGAAGTACGTTCATCTTTCTATTTAACTCTTTAAATTTCTTGTGGTGGATGATTCAACTCTATTCATATATTTAAATAATGGATAAATCTTGGATGTACGATCCGTACGATAGTGATGGTTATTTGAGTGATAGATTTGTGTTTGGGGTTCGGGCTTTTATTGAATATGCTACGCAACAAGGTCCTACATTCGTAGATATTGGTGGAGAAATTAGGCGCCCTTGCAAGAAATGCAATAATATACGATTTTTTGATAAAAAAGTTGTACGAGAACATCTACATAAGTCAGGATTTATCGATGGATATTCAAAGTGGATTTTTCATGGAGAAACGTTAACAAATACTATACCATCGTATGTGCCCGATTCTCCCGGCTCGTCACACACTGGTATTCCCGACAACCTAGTATATGTTGATGTGCCGTTTGTAGACATGGTCGTGGATGCACGTGGATGTCGATCATTTGAGGACGAGGCAACTAACGTTGAACCGAACCGGGAAGCACATGCGTTCTACAACTTGATGCACCTAGGAAATGTGCCCATGTATCCGAATTCCAACCCGGATGATGATATAAGTGTCCTTCAGTGGTTGTCGGAGTGGTTGGAGTACAAAACACACCACAAGGCTAGTACTATTTATTCTGATAAGGCTTATAAATTGGTGAAAAGAGGTTTCACGCCAGAGGTTCGGAAGTTATTACCAAAGGACACGAAAGGGATTTGTAAAATGCTACAATCAGAGTTAGGGTACGTTACGTACGATGTTTGTCCAAAGAAATGTTTCTTGTTCTACGGGGATGAGACGAAGAACTACGATAAGTGCCCGATATGTGGCGAAAAGAGATACGTGGAGGGACTCAAGTCAAAGGTTGGGAAGAAGAAATTGTGGTACTTTCCTATTGCTCCTCAATTTCAGAGGTTGTATTATACAATAGGAACTGCAAAGCATATGACATGGCATACGAAGTGTAATGGGGCTAATGACCGAATGATTCACCCAGCTTCAGGGGAGGCATGGCGCCACTTCGACCAGACGCACCCAGATTTTGCTGCAGAGCCACGAAATGTACGACTTGGGTTGTGTACGGATGGATTCACATCGTTTGGAATGTCTGGCAAGCAATACTCTTGTTGGCCAGTGTTTGTCACCTCTTACAACCTTCATCCCGATCTTTGCATGAAGAAAGAGTTCATCTGTTTGAGTCTAATCATTTCCGGGCCGAGCAGTCCGACAAAGAACTTGGATCTTTATCTTAGGCCACTTATTGATGATCTCAAGCTTTTATGGAACAGTGGCGTCGAGACATACGACATCTCGAGGAAGCAGAACTTTACATTACTTGCGGCTCTCATGTGGACGATTAGCGATTTCCCCTCATATGGGATGTTGTCGGGATGGAGTGCGCATGGAAAACTTTCGTGTCCTTATTGTATGGGTGACACTCAATCCTTTCCGTTGGAGAATGGGGGTAAACCAAGTTGGTTCTATTGCCATCGTCGGTTCTTGCCTGTAGATCATGAATTGAGATACGACGAATATAATTTTAAAAAAGGGGAAATGCGGCTTGAAGAAACGATTCATAGAAAGACTGGCGACGAAATGCGAGGAATTGTTAATGACCTTGGGAATGTGGGGTTTGGTAAACAATTCAATAAACTCCCAGGTTTTGGGGTAAACCATAATTGGGTGCGGAAGAGTATATTTTGGGAACTGCCTTATCGTCACTGTCTAGATGTCATGCACTGTGAGAAGAATTTTTTTGATAACATCACCAACACGGTGTTGGATGACGCTAAGACAAAGGACAACATCAAGTCACGGAAAGATTTGAGAATCTAGACCAACCGTAGCGAGCTTTTCTTAGATTCTTCCCGAGGAGGGGACACGAAGAAGCCAAAAGCATTATATTGTCTATCAAAGGATGAAAAGAGAAAATTCTTAGAATGGTTGGGCATGCTAAAATTTCCAGATGGATACGCTTCTAACTTGGGACGGAACGTACATGTGCAGCAACAAAGGTTGTCCGGAATGAAAAGTCATGACTGCCACGTCTTCATGCAGAGATTGATCCCAATTAATTTTCGTGACTTCCTTGAGAAAGACATATGGGAAACGCTTGTGGAGATTAGTTTGTTATTCAAGGCAATTTGCGCATCAGAGATATCAGCGGAGGCAATGGAGGGACTGGAGAAATCCATTGTTGTCACCATGTGCAAGCTGGAGAGAATATTCCCTCCTTCATTTTTCGATTCTATGGAGCATTTGGCCATTCACTTACCGTATGAGACTAGAGTTTGCGGTCCAATTCATTACAGATGGATGCATCCATTCGAGAGGTAAATCACTTTGATTTTGGATGATTGTTTTTTAATTTATTCTATGTGCAATGAAAGTAAATTATTTTTGTTTTGTATATCAGGCAAATGTTTGATCTGAAGGGTGCAGTGGGGAACAAAGCGAGGCCCGAGGGATGCATGGCCAATGCCTATTTAGTTTCAGAGATATCAAACTTGATTTCCCAGTATCTCAATGTAACCCCTGGAGCTACACACAGGCGATATAACAGAAATGAGACTTTGGAAAGCACAGATTGGGATGAGATGCCCTGTGTACTGCAGCCCTATCGGAGTAACGAATCCCAAACCTATTCTGCAAAAAAAAAATTAATATTCAACAATTAATTACGACAATAAATTAATAAACTAAATTCAACATAATTTTTTTAAAAAAAGCCCTAATTTAATAAACTAAATTATGAGATATTAAGCAAAAAATTTAAAACTCACCGTAAATCGAGCATACATCTCCTCCCATTTCTCGAGGGGAATCTTTGTGTAGGAGGGCCAAAACTCAGTCATAAACTGACGAATGAGGCCAGTGATCACCTTCGCGATCTCACGACTAAGGGGCTTGGAAAAACAACCCCGATGCATTTCTATAAGCGGAATCTTCTATCCCGCCGGGACCGTCGTACATGGTGCATTTGGTCCCCTCGGTGGGCGAGACTGGCTCGGTAGTGGTGACTCACTCGACATCTGACTCTGTCCAGCTCCGGTGTCGTGTATAGGTGATGGAGTCTGAAGTCTGGTAGACTCGGCAGATGGGGGCACGTGAGTCCCTACTGAAGCTGAAGTAGGTGGTCGTGGCACCTCGGACCTGGTGGACTCTGATGATCGGGGTAGTGGCACCTCTGGCACCTCGGCGGTCTCAAACTTTGCTAATTACTGCCGCTGCAACACTGGTGTCCTCAACGTAGAGACGTCACCTGACCCTAGTGCCGAGACGGATGGCTCGGCTGGATGGCCATCCGATGCACGAGTCGCCGATCGGACAATCCGTATAGGTCCGAACCTACCTCGACCCCCCCGACTGCTACTATCACCACGGCCAACACCGCTACCACCTACTCCGCCACTAGCACTGACACCAACCCCACCACGGCCAACACCACCACGACCAACACTACTCGTGACTCGTCCACCGCTACGAGTAGCCGACACCCCAATACGACCTCCATCTCCACGACCTCGACCTAGACCTCCAGTACCGCTAGTGGTCTTACGTGACGTCATGCCGAAAATATGTATATACTGTAAAAATGAAAATATAACATTTAGAAAATCAAATCAACATTTGAATCTAATTTAACAATTTAACAATCTAACACAAAACTATTTCAAATTTAACAATTCAATTTTTACAATCTATTTAAAGAATCTAAGTATAAACTTAATCTCATTTTCACAATCTAATTAAAGAATCTAAGTATTAACTAATCTAATTTAACAATTTAACAAATCTAACGATTCAATTTTTACAATCTATTTAAAGAATCTAAGTATAAACGTAATCTCATTTTTACAATCTAATTAAAGAATCTAAGTAAAAACTAATCTAATTTAATCTAATATATAATCTAATTTTCACAAATCTATTTCTATTTTTTTTTCCTTTAATCATTCATTAAGCAATTTCACAAATCTAATTCTTTTTTTTTTCTCCTTAATCTCATTTCTAATCTATTTCTATTTTTTTTTGCCTTAATCTCATTTCTAATCTATTACTATTTTTTTCCTTAATCTAATCTCTAATCTATTGCTAATCTATTTCTGATCTATTTCTATTTGTTTCCTTAATCTATTTTCTAATCTATTTCTAATTTCACAATTTCACAATAATCTATTTCTAATTTCACAATTTAACAATAATCTATTTCTAATCTATTTCTAGTTTCACAATTTCACAATAATATATTTCTAATCTATTTCTAATTTCACAATAATCTATTTCTATTTCTATTTCAAATCTAACAATCATACAACAAATCTAACAATCTAACAATACCAATTTTCGGATTTAAATTAGGCAATTTTCGGATTTAAATTAAAATATTAGTAAAACACACAAAAAAGGAAAAACTAATAGGAGTTTTTCATTACCGGCGGTGAGAGGCGGAAATGGGCAAAGGAGGCGGCGCAAGGAGGTGTTTCGAACGGCGGAGTCGGAGCAAGGAAGATTTGAGGCGGAGCTTAAAAATACCGGCAATTTTTGGAGGGGAAAAGGATGTTATGAGTTAGAGACCGTTTTTTGGTCGCAACTTGAGCTCGACAGTCGCTAATGACTGAAATCGGCTCAAATCGGGTATGGGTCGCTGATTTGGGGAAGAAGATGAGGAAATAAAAAAAGATTTTATTTATTTATTTATACACCTAAATCAGCGACCGCTTAACGGTCGCTGATTTGTTTAGGGCCGAATTAGGGTAAATTCGGCCCTAAATTGGCCCACATTTTGGCCCAACTCGGGCCAAAATGTGTGGCCCAGTAATTTTTAAATGAGTAGCGACTGCTAAGCAGTCGCTGATTGTCCATAAGGACAATAACGACTGCTTGGCAGTCGCAAATTTTCTCAGTGAATGTTAGCGACTGCTTAGCAGTCGCCTAACGTTCAATGAAAAATTTAGCGACTGCTAAGCAGTCACTGTTGTCTTCAGCAGTCGCTGAAGATAAGCGACTGCTTGGCAGTCGCTAATGGGCGGTCCCTAATGACCGCCCATTCTTGTAGTGTTGCTTCCTCATCTCGTTTAATTCCAATGTCTTTACTTTGGGAACAATTGTGGGTCCACAGTATTTCGGCTTTCATCCCCTCTCTGGCTAATATCATCACCACCTCGAACATCCCGTGTCTTCTTGTTAACATTTATCCTTCTACCTCCGATTGTGATAGCTAGAACCATGATTTGTGCTTTGTTTAACAATAACACCGACGATGCTATACTTGAAATCAGAACTCACTCGGCCTACACCTTATAGATTCCCTCGTCACATAAGTTTTCTTCTAAAAGTGCATACTTAACGGGCCAATCCCATCGCTTCCTTCTACTTATGATAATGATGCTAAGCTTTATAATATTATTTGGAAATCTAGCCTGTTTTCATCACCATCATAAATTTTTCTTTGAAAACTCATGCATAATAGTTTACCCACCCGTTCTCCTCTTAGCCTTCTTATGCATATTAGTAATACTAATTCTCCTATTTGCAATGAACTTGATGAAACCCATGAGGATATTTTTCTTCATGCCGCTTTACTATTCAAGTGAGATTTTTATCGGGTTGGCACAATTAATATGCACTCTATGGGTTTTCATCCATTCTATGCTGCAAAACAATTGTTTTTCCTTGACACGAAGTAAAGATGCAAAACAATGAAATAAAGCATAAAATACTAGGAGTTCTACAAAGTTGGATAAAAAACAAGTAAAAAAGATACTAGAAACACACCATTTAAACACTCATCACGTGACGAACATGTAGTGTGAATAATATGAATATAAATCTATACGTACGTGTTCGCAAGTGCATGTTCAATTAATAATAAATGAAAAGTAAACTGCATCACAAGTATCGAATCTCACAAAAAGTGTGTGTATCTGAAATCTATCTAATACGCAAGACATGAATAATTGGAATTAAAATAACTACTAAAGTAAATCCAAAGCTATCAAAGAATAAAATTGAAGATGATTGGTTGTTAGATTGATTGTGTGGTTGTACACTACAGATTCACTTAGTACTTCATAGACAAACGACATATGCATGTTTAACATATTGAGTATTGTTGAGCTTTTATGTGTCCAATGGATTCGTGATCTAGTGTCGACGTTTGTCGCACCCTAAACCTTTAATCTCTCTAATTATCTAGAGCGTTAGCCCACCCAGCTTTACTCCATTTAGAAGAGAAACTAAATATGCAATCAAATTTACCATCTGCTAGTGGTTACTAGGTGCACTTGTGAAGATATGTATTCACGTGATCTAAGTCGCATTCACGATTCCTGTTGGCGAGTCACAATGCATAAAATCAACTCTAACATCTACGAGTCTGATAGAACTGTGAATCCAACAAGAGCTAATTCTATTCGTGTAGCATATATCACAAATCACATGTAAACATGTCGTAACTTAAATAACAACTCAAACAAATAAAATAATCACATATTACAGATATGAGTTACTCCCTACTCCAATAACATAGTAGTTTAGCTACTCATAATCTCAAGTTCAACAACAAATTAATAAAATAACAACATATCTTAAGAATAAGATTAGAATGACTCTTAGATCAAGTAAATTGTCGATGCTCTTAATCTTCACATATCCTTTTCTTTGCTTCTTCTTCGCAGGACTTGACTTTATGACTTTAAGACTAAAATTATAATAGTGAATGATGATTGATTATGAATGAGTGCTTCTCTCGGACTCTCTCACCATCACTCTCTTCACGATTCTCTATTTTAGCACTTCTTCACACACATTTAAGACTAATCTCGACCCTAGTTTTTTATATAGTTTTTTGTGCTGCTCTAAAATTCAAGCTTCAGTCAATACTTAATCACATGTTTTGACTATTTTGTGCCCATGTCGCGCGTCGTCTTCTACACAAGCGCGTCTTACCCCCTCTCAAGATACTGCTTGCACGCGTCTTGCGCTTTGTCATTGATGCTAGTCACACCTCGTTCCAAAATGCGCTTTATGTGGCATTGGTTGCTCCCCTCTCTTAGGTACTTGTGATAAATTATAACTACTACTTGACGTTGTTGATGTTGTTCAAGACATTGGTCAAGCAGCCTCTGGTGTAGTCCTCCATGTTGTCCTCATTTGGTCCTCAAATTGATATCTTCGTGCTTTTATTTATTTCACGTTTCAAGATAGTTATTTTACCTCGACGTGACTCTAAATACAACACAACAAAACCAAGCATAAAACACTAGGAATTCTACATAGTTGGACAAAAGAATAAGTAAAAAGGATTTTAGAATCATGTCTTTTGGACACTCATCAATAATACTATAGTAATATATATTACCTTGGTCAAGCTTTACGGTGGCGCAGAGTCCGCAAAAAATGCCGGCTTGTGTAACCTAAATTGACTAGCCCATCTTATCATAACATTATTACACTACTAAACATAAAAAAGAAAGAAGAAGAAAAAAAACATCCCAGGGATTATTCGATATATCTGAACACATCTCGTGCCATCTGCATGCTGTTAGGTTTGTGGAGCCCAAAAAGTGAAGATAAAGTGCTTGAACGGTAAAGACGACAAATTGACAGTAGGTCAGAGCGCTAGCCACTCCGTTCGGACAAAGAGTAGGGGCAGCGCGACTCGCATCGCTACTGCGCGACGACCCATTTTGCCCCAATGTTTGTGTGGTTTCCCTAGTTCCTATTCATCCGTTATTTATGTGATGTTTAGGGCATGTAACCTAGTGTGACCAACATGATTAACCAACCTACATAGTGAGTGAGAGAGATATATTTTATAATAAGAGAGAAAACAATTGTAAGATCTGAGAGACATTGTGAGAGATTGTTCTAGATCTGTGAGAGAAAATTGTCTTATTTGTTATTACTGATCATTATCATAATGAAAATGCTTGCTAGGATCCCCTCGATGTATGATGTTGACGAACTGGGTAAACAAATCTTGTCTTGTACTCTTTTTTATGATTAATCGCCTTTTGGTATTTCTTTGTTCACTGTTACTGTTATCAAATCTAGATATTCTGATGCGTGGCACATATTTTATAGCACAAAAAAAATGTATACTTCTGAATAATATATTAATCAACACACTCGCCATGTTCATGCATATTTCATTTATATATTTCCGCATATGAAAACTCTAAACGTAAGACACTTGAATAAATAACATTCCAACTAACTCATATCAAAACAAAGAAAATCAAAGTAACAAAGTAACACAACTATTCGTCCATTCTAAAGATGAGAGGGAATCATCCAAATATGCTTAAATGAACGAATAGAAAGTTTCAAAACTAAGAACAACATGATTAACTCACAATAAAGAGATAAAAGTGTTGGGAAATTGGTTCAAGGAACCGAATTTTGTACAATCGACTTTAGGTCGAGTTTGGTACATGCGCAAATGAGAAATTGATGCTCAATGTTGACTAGTTAAAGTCAGAAATATTGTATATCAATATTTAATATATATGTTTTGCGTAAACAGAATTATGTAGTTTTCTGCTATATTTCATAACGAAAAATAATAGGTATCAAAGTTGATAATTAATTAATTAATTATATTAAGGAAATCTTTGCATAAGATCTCGTGAAGAACAACATGATTAACTCACAACAAAGAGATAAAAGTCGCTACAATTTGATGTTCATTTGTTCCTCTAAACTTCTTAGCATCAGATCCACTTGATGCAGATGTTCGTTGTGCCGAGAAAAAGTAAGTTAAACACAAAGAATAATATAAAATTACTAATATACTCTATAGTATTGTATTCAACTTGTATGTTGATGAATGATGCATGTTGTCTCCTAAACAAGTTTGTTTCTTGATGAAGTATGTTGAGAGTTGGAGACGACTTGCGGAAGATGGGCAACATGTTGAGCTATAAATTGCATTATTTGTTGGTAGATTCATCACCCATACTTAATAAAGATTTGGATTAAAGATCCTGGAGGTGCCAAATTTTGCTTACAAATCGTTTTAGACCAAGGTGGGCGGTGTCGCCTCATAATTTCTTTGGAACTCTTTGGGGCATTAAAATATCAATGAAGATTAAGGCATTGATGCAGAGAAGATCTCTTAATAAGGTGTGAACAAAATGCAACTTGTCTCGTAAGAAGCCGTTTGGTTTTTGAGATGAATTTTATCTCAAAAACATGGTATAGATTAGAAATACGATAAAAAGTCAGATTTTTTGTGATATCTAATATGTGCTTCTTGTTTGATTGATAAGATTTAGTACCAAGATAAATGGTTACCTCAATAACTTTTTGTTTGATTTGGGTCATTAACATTCAACTAACCATCTTTTTAAACTTTTTATAAAAGTGAAAACATATTGTTGTTTTCAACTCAATGACATATTGTATGTTTTTCTCACTATTATATATTACCAAAAAAATTATATAAAATAATTTATGACTATAAACATATTTATAGATGGGGGTGATAGGATCGAGTAAGAGAAGAAAAAGAAGTTAGAATCCTTTTCGTTTTCTATTTTGATTTTACGAGTCAATAATGATTTTTGTAATTATTAAAACAAATCAAAAGTTTCGTAAAGTTTTAACTAATTTTTATTATAATTTAATCACCTTTAAAGAAGAAAAAAAGAGAGATATTAAATTGGAATTTTTGTTGCATGCTGCAAATAAAATTATATATATATATATATATATATATATATATATGTGTCATGTGATTAAATACTAAAAACCTGAAAAACTATCAAAAAAGTGTTTACACACACACACATATATATATATATATATTGATCAATAATTTATAAAGTTATTGTCCACGAGAATCTTATAAATACAATATAAATATATAATTTTTTGTTTAGATTTTTAATTTAAAATTTTAATAAATATTATATCTAATTATGTAATGGAGAAGTGAAGTAATTAATAAATTTATAGAAGGTTTAATGGAGAATTTCAATGAAAAGTAAAAATGAGGTTGTTAACAGTTATTTATTTATCTTGTTTTTTCTTAATTTGTGGGTGGATCTAAACGCCTTTGCCCGAGATTCGAAGAGTGGAAAAATCCTTTTTTTTTATGATTCTCCAAGTGTTCTCCCTTTTTATTCATTTTGTCCCCTTCTTTATATAGGACTAAGATTGTGTACAAGTGGGTTTTATGAATGTATGTTTTTTTGACAAGTGATGCAATTTGTAGGAGCTGAGTAGCCCTGCCCTATTTTCGACAGTTGTCCTCTAGGTGTTGGCACACATCATGGAGCTGCTGTCATTGAGTTCTGATACCCTCTCGGAGAGGAAGCCGGTATCGTTCTTTTGGGGATGGGAGGTCCTATCGTGAATCAGGGGATGCTAATGACTGAGTTGTAGTATATCCGTATCATATCTTGATAAGACGACTGCTAGGGCATCATATCCCTATAGGGTGTTCGTAAAGTTATTTAAAACCTCCTAAACCTCGCGTGAGAGTTGTACCCTGTAAATTGCCTATCGTGATTGGGGGAAATAGTGGGGTACCTTTCTACCGGTATCGGGTGCAACATCTAAGGCTACCGATACTGGGGTAGGTCTTCGTGATGTTATGATGGCATCGTGAAGGAAAATAGGGTTAAGAGAGGCAAAATCAAGATAGTTTATCTTAGGGTTAGAGGTGAGATTATTAATCTCAAATTCTGAGATAAAACCAAAAAGTTCGGGCATATATCACATCTGCCCGAAAAATCAATTTATAGAACCAAACGAGAGATAAAGTGATATCTCACTTTATCTATAGAACCAAACGACTTCTTAAAGGGAGTCCTATGGCAAAGGGGCGACTTGCATGGTATTTGGTATGAGCCGGAGAATGAAGAAACTAATATTCTCTTTTTCGTGCCATGAGTATATCAGGTGTGGCATGTAGATGAATATTTTCAAAATGGATGGTGCATAACAACACGCGTAGAAAAAAAAAAGACTCATGAATTGTTTTATATAGTTTGTTTATCACTATACCATTGGAGCGCTCCAAGCAAGTATTTTTCACTACACCAGATGGCTATTTATATAAGCATCAATTATAATAGTTTTTTTTCTTTCATGAAAGCTGACTTGATTTACATTATTGATTTCGTCCTTCAGTCTCTACAACCCAACAGTGAATTGGAGTTCAAGCAACACTCTTCAAATAACTAATTCACATATGGAATAGCTTTGGCTTGGTCGTACTGAATAAGGGACCCAAATGTTCAAAGTGTTTGGTTTCCGCGATGTCGTGTATTTGTTTGGCCATAAATAATATCTTATTTAGCAGACATGGTCCTATTTTTGTTGATCTACTTGAATCGATATAGTAAGGCTAAAGCATATATTTTAACTACTTATTCCTTGATTTACTTGTCAAATTCACCTCTCGATTGTAAGATATGAACGTCTACTTGTTCTACATACCCCTCATGGATAAAATGCTTTTGTATTGCTGATACGGGGTTGGAGTTAGACTTGGACTGATTTATACTTAAATCAACTATTTAAATTTGTTACGTAGTGAACAATAATAGTTTTACAATAAAAACAGGTCAAATATATCTGAATAAATAAAATTTGAGTTTTTTGTTAAATTTAAATTGGTTACAATACACATGCTTTAAGGAGTCTATTTTGGTCTTATTTCGTCAAGGTAATAGAACACAATAAAATAATACAAGTGGAATGTAAATAACCAAAATAATGCTAATCCAATATAGTAAACGGACTAACTTGGTCCGGAACACCTACTGTCTATTACAAATATTGAATTACTTTAGATATCCTAATAGGACAAATTAACGTGTAGGTCGAATTGGGGACATTCGATGTGCGCTTCGAACGGGACTAGTTCGATGCTAGTATAGATCTAATGCGGCTGGTTCGATG
Source organism: Linaria vulgaris (assembly GCA_948329865.1). NCBI lineage: Eukaryota > Viridiplantae > Streptophyta > Magnoliopsida > Lamiales > Plantaginaceae > Linaria > Linaria vulgaris. Next base: position 87,019,711 of record OX415253.1, read on the forward strand.
CGGTTGTATCGAATCTCAGTGATTCAATGTTGCTGTAACTCGAACGAGGACTGATTCGATCTTGGTTTGGATCAGTGATGTCAATGTCGAATGGTGTGTAATATCGAATGATAAAGCGTGTCGATAGGGACGTTCGAGGTGGTAGTGATTGGAATAGGGTGACTTCTCTCTCTGGAAGGTCAAGGGATGGGGTATTTATAGACCCCGTCCCGTAGGACCCTCCAAATACGGGAGAATGAGCATTGAACAGCTGTAGTTCGATGTGGGTACCGCATTGAACATGTCTTGTTCGATGCGCTCGTATTAAATGGGCTTTACTGCTGGGCCGACCCAAATTTGTGTTTGGGCCCCCCGCCTTAATTTATCCCCCATCACATAGTCCCCCCAGTTTGGGAGACGGTGTCGATGAGAGAGCGGTTTCCAAACTTAGAAAGTCTTGTGTTTTGCTTTCATTGCGGTAAAGTTTTGAGTGCCACGAAATTCGGCCGTTCATGCAATAGAGGACAACATGGATTTTTTGGAATTCGAAGCGGGCGCATCGAACAATGGCAGTTCGACGCATGTTGGTGTAGACATCGAATTAGATGGATTCGATGCGGGCGCATCGAATTAGGTATGTTCGATGCGGTCGCAACAGTTGTCGGTGTACGGGCCTATATAAGGGGCCAATTTCCACCTCAACGGTATTTACTTTCCCATGGGAGTTTTTTAACCCCTCTTCAGGCCGCATCGAACATTATTTGTTCGACATTTGCAACATCGAATCGCAGCGTTTGACACAGTTAACATCGAACCGTCAGTGTTTGACCTTCCCGCCGCATCGAATCAGGGATTTGATGCTCATTTAACTTTTCTTACTACAACAATCCATTTTTTACTCTATAATTGACCTGCCATGGCAAGGACAAAGTCTAGTAATCAGAGTAAACTTGTGGTTTCACCCGAAAATATTTATGATGCTCAGAGAAGGAGCGAGGAAAATGAAGCCTCAGACGTGGGCCCGTCATTTGCCAGTGTTTCTTCAGAATGAAACCCAGGTGAGACTGGAAAAAACCAATCTGCGACTAAGGCCCCTGAAACTCTATCCAATAATTGGGGTGCGGGTCATTCTGATGCTACTCCAGTTGATCTTTCTACCACAAGGCTCGGTGGCGTTAGCGCCGCTACCCGGGTGCCTACGGTGAGTGATTTCGAACGTCATGAAGATGTTGTCCCGCGGAGATTGGCGATAACGCCAACCGCCACTGGTGGACGCGTTAAAGTTGGAACTAATTCTCAGATCTGGATAATGGAAGAAATTGATGCGGAAGATGAGAGAATTGCTACCAATTTGTCTAGATTCAATGCATCCAATCCCACGTTCAGGAGCGTGCGAAATATTAATGTAGCAAGTTCCTCCCGTTAAGGGGATAAGGATTGGTACGTTGCCGCTAAGAGGAAATTGGCGGAGGAAGAATCTGCTCGAGAGGCGCAAGATATCTCTCCACCCCCGCTTAGGCAGTATTGTCCTTCGGGGAATCCTAGGCCGGCCTCTCATGGGAGCCTTGTTAATTATGATTTCCTTAATGACGAGAATTCAGAATCCTTGAGCGCTACTCTGGGTGGATATCGATTGAGGGAGGAATAGACGGTAGCGATAATGCGGAGTCTATGGCCTCAATTGGATCGCCAGCCATAATAGACATGTTAGGTTACCGGGATCTGGCTCGCTTTGGGCGCTTATTCTTTGCTACTATTATTGTAGCAGTATATCGACTGTGCCGGGATTATATTGGTTTGGCTGAGGTTCAGAGTCAACACAATTTCGTTGTTGACAGGCTACGCGCCAATATACGTAGCGACGATTATAGCCGACGCAATGCACTGAAATGCGCCAGAGAGGCTCAAAACATGGTAGCTAAGGCCATACGCAATGCACACGATGCTGGAGTAATGGCTAAGAAAACTGAAGAAAATGTCGATGCGTTGCGTGCTGAAATAGCTGCACTGAAAAGAGAGAATGACTATTTGAAGCGTGAGAATTCCTCTCTTAAAGCGTAGAATGCAGCCGCGGAAGATATCACTGCCGATTTGGGTCACCGAAGCCAAAGTCTTGAGTCAGATGATTACAAGTGTTCCATTGCCCAATCTTTCATGCACAATAATGTTTATAAATTTCTTGAGTTACTCTGTGGTGCTATGGACATGAATTATGAAATGGAACTTGGCGCCGATCAGGCTGGTTATCTTGGATATATCGGAGAGGGTTTCTGAAAAGATTGCTAGACGCGAGTCGTGGTCCGAGAATGGAGATCCCAGAAGCTGGCAGTGATGATGATGATGATTTACATACCCTTAGACCTGGTGATTCCTTTTATGCCATTTGGCGCGATCGCAAAAGCAAAAGTGCGATAGGCTGCAGTTCTTTGAAACCGAGTTCGCCTTTTATGCAGAAAGGAAAAGATAAATGCACTCTTAGTGATACTTTGAGCGAGTCGGAGAGGATCAATAAAGTCCTTCACGACGTTTTTGGTCAAAGTGATGATGAAGCCGAACTGCCTCCCAAAACATCCCGGTCGACGATTTTCTACCTAGTCCTCCTAGGGCGTCGAGTTTTGAAAGCATTCCTGTTGTGGCTACGAATAAAGGGAAAAAAGTGAAGCATGTGTTGAAAATTCCTGATCCAACAATGATTTTGCCATGACGATCATGACGATCGTGTTGTGCATGAGGGGTTGGATCTCATTGGGCCTCTTATCCCGCCGTCATGACGATCGTGTTGTGCATGTGGGGTTGGATCTCGTTGGGCCTCTTATCCCGCCGTCATGATGATGGTGTCGTGCATGGGAGGTTGGACCTCGTTGGGCCTCTTATCCCGCCGTCATGACGTTCGTGTTGTGCATGAGGGGTTAGACTTCGTTGGGCCTCTTATCCCGCTGTCATGATGATGGTGTCGTGCATGAGGGGTTGGACCTCGTTGGGCCTCTTATCCTGCCATCATGACGCTCGTTTTTTGCATGAGGGGTTGAACCTCGTTGGACCTCTTATCCTGCCATCATGATGATCGTGTTGTGCATGAGGGGTTGGACCTCATTGGGCCTCTTATCTCGCCGTTATTCCCACATGCGTCATTTGATGGATAGAAATTATAATTAGTAACTCAAAAAAGGATTAAGATTGATATTTACCAAGGTGCATATGTTTCGTAGTTCATACAGTTATTTGAGCACCAGATGAAATTGTTTCGATTTCTATGCATAATAACGTCTAAGATGTTGCACATTCCATGGACGCTTCTGTTGAACCCCTTGTAGATTTTCCAAGTAATAGTATCCTCGTGAACTTGCTCGTATGACTCTGAAAGGCCCTTCCCATTTCGGTTCGAGCTTTCTGATATGTTGTTTTGCCGCAATGCTTCTTAGGACCAAGTCACCTACTTCAAAGTTTCGGAACTGAACCCTTTTATTATAGCTTTTGGCCATTGCTGCCTTAAAAGCAATTGTACGTTGATACGCATCATCCCTCGCCGATCCTATCATATCGAGATCCATTTGTCTTAATCGGGCCAATTGCTCTGGGTCATAATTGTTAATTCTGCGCGTCGGCATACCTATTTCTCCGGGCAAAATAGCCTCGGTGCCGTAGACAAGAACAAACGGAGTCTCTCCTGTCGATATTCTTGGAGTTGTTCTATATGCCCATAATATTCCTTGAAGCTCTTCCGGCCATGTTTTTTCTGTACTTCTCACCCGTCTTTCAAGATAATCCTTCAATATTTTGTTGGTGGATTTCGTTTGGCCATTGGACTGGGGATGATAGACTGAGGTCAGATTGTGGGATATCTTTAATTTCGCAAACCATGATTTAATCTCCTTTCCGCTGAATTGTGTGCCATTGTCACATACGATAGACCTCGGAATTCCAAAACAACATATGATGTATTTCCAAATAAACTCGATTATATTCCTCTCTATGATTGATTCCATATCCTCCGCTTCCACCCATTTGGTATAATACTCAATTGCCACTATCAAATATCGCTTTTGACCTTTGACCGGGGGAAAAGGCCATACAATATCAATTCCCCATGGGTCAAATGGACATGCCACGTTAATGGGTTGTAGCTGTCGTACAGGTCTATGAATGAGACGAGCATGGTACTGACAACTGTCACATTTCCTTGAAAAGGGTGTCACATCTTTTAATAGAGTTGGCCAATAATATCCCTGGCAAAATATTCGTTGAGCCAAAGTCGTCCCCCGAAATGATTTCCACAGCACCCTGCATGAATTTCTTTCATGACATATTCGACTTGGGTTGGAGTCAAACATCTGAGCAGTGGTCATTCGAAAGATATTTTGTATGGCTCTCCATTGCTGATAGTAAATCTGTAGGCCTTATATCGCATTATGCGCTGTGCATTCGGACCTATAGGGAGAATACCCTGTTGAAGATAAATCATAATTTCATCCTTCCAAGATGGATCTTCTTGTATTGCCAATATGAATTTCACCCGCTCCTCCGTGGAATTATATTTTGATATTCCGATCGAAGGTTTGTCAGCGACCATAAGTGTGATTCTCTTCTCTGTCAGAATCTCCGAAGAACTTGCAAATTTAGAAAGCGCATCTGTTTTTGCATTGTCATCCCTTGGGATCTGAGTAATGTCAAAGAATTTGAAATTCTGTTACCTTTGCGGCATACAATTTCATTGTTTCCTCTTGCGTCTCATATTTTCCTGAAAAATGATTTGCCACTAAGAGCGAGTCGATGAATATATCCAAATGTTCAATGTTGAGTCCGAGAGCCATTTTGACACCGGCAATAACTGCTTCATACTCGACTTCGTTATTCGTTACCATGTAATTTAGGCTGATAGCGAATTCAAATTCTCTTCGCTCCGGGGATAGAAAGTGGATTCCAATCCCTCCTTCGTGAGTGGTTACAGATTCATCCGTGTGTAATATCCATGTTGTGGTTGCCCTGCCGGTTCCAACTTGGTTTGATATAGAAAAGATGCAGCTTGTGGTCTCGAATACACTGTTTCCCAGAGTCTCAGCCATAAAATCCGCTAAAGCATGTGCTTTGATTGCAGTTCGCGGCTTAAATTCCAATTCGAATTCACTGAGCTCAATTGCCCATTTAACCAATCTGCCATAGGTTTCGGGCCTCGCCAGCACTTGCTTCAAAGGTTTGTCTGTTACCACCGTGATTGGATGAGATTGAAAATATGGTTTCAGTTTTCGTGCGGTAACAACAATTGCTAATGCGAACAACTCTATTTCCAAGTAATTCCTTTCAGCCCCTATAGAACTCTACTCACAGAGTGAATAGGTAATTGTTGAGTTCCTTTTTTCTTGAGTAGTATTGTACTGATGGCGTGCGAGGATACCGCTAGATATAGATACAACATTTCATTTTCCTTCGGCTTGGCTAACAATGGTGGGCTCACTAAATAATTTTTCATTTGTCTGAAAGCCTCCTCACATTCCGGCGTCCAAATGAAATCTTTGCTTCGCTTCATGACTTTAAAGAAGGGTAGGTTCTTTTCTGCAGATGTCGATGTGAACCTTCCCAAGGCTGTTGTTAACAGGTTTGATGTTATTTTCTATTTAACGTATTTATTTTGGGTTGGAACGCCCTGCTCGTGATTTAAAATCCATGGTTTTATAAAGGAGAACAAAAGATACGAGAATATTCCTTCTTTTATTCACTGAACTTCACTCCTCCATTTTGTTTGTGTGTGATTGTTTGTGTGTGTCCGAAGTTATCTTTCCGAAGTCATCTTTCTTCAATCGATCACCTCCCTTTATATAGAGTTTGTTAGGGACATGTGTCGTTATGCATGTGTTTTAGTAGGGTACATGTGTCGCAATATGCGTAAAAGTGGAAAAAGATAAGATAAGGTATATCTTTAGTCTACTAGATGCTGACTAAGTTGATCTTTGCTTCTTTCGATGGCTCCGAGGGTCTCCGAGAGGTTGCTCTTCGGGATGCCATTTTTTCGAGGGGCCCTACATTTGATGACGACTTGAGGGACCAGTTAGGACCTTCTTTGGGTGTTGTTGTTGCTTCGGTAATGGTTCATTCTGGTGTAGGGGCTTTTGTATATATTCTTCGAGGGGTGTTTCCGCCTTTGACTTGGGCTCCGAGGGTTGGGCATGGTCTCCGAGGCGTTCGACTTGGTCTTTGGGGTCTTGATTTGGTCTCCGAGGGTTGGGCATGGTCTCCGAGGGGTTTGACTTGGTCTTCGGGGTCTTGACTTGGTCTCCGAGGGCTTGACTTGATCTCCGAGGGCTTGACTTGGTCTCCGAGGGCTTGACTTGGCCTTCGTGAAGTGGTACTTTCTTGTTCAAGCCCTCGTAGAGGGTCTTCCAGTAGCTCTTGTATTTAGATCTGGTTCTGTTCTTAGATTTGGTCTTCAGAGTGATGTTCCAATGGCAGTTTATGTTGAGGAGTGTTCAACAAGGAAGTATTCTCGTAAGGTTAAGGGACTCAGGGTCCATTGTGGTCCCTCTTGGCGCATTGATGGATATCGGAGTCGCGCAGATCCATCGGGGTTTACTCTTTTTTCGATGCCGCTTAGGTATCTCCTCAGAGGTTCCTTCGTACCGCTTTGGGTCAGTGACCGAGGGGTGTGGTAACATCCGAGGGGCCTCCTCATTGGGAGTCGATACATCTCATCGGAAGTACCCGTGACAATAGTATTGTCCATATATTAATTCCTATATTTAGGACTAATATTCCTATTGAGCTCATATTTATTTTTCACGGTTAACACTAGCCCCCCAAATTTTGATCACCTTCGTAGAGGCGAGGGAAATTTTATTTCATGTCCTCGGTGAGGTGAGGGGTTAGTCCGAGTTTTTTACTTCGATGAACTTATTTTTGGTACTTTTCCGAGGGAGTATGTATATATATTTATAATTATTTAAAAACGGATCATAGGGAATTTACCTGATTGTCCTTGGGGGTGTTGTCCTCACGCACGCGGAGGTTTCGGAGCGTGGGTTGCAGGTAGCCATTGACCGGTTTAAAAGTTCAAAGCATCTGACCGTTGGCAATGGTCAGATTTGTAACGGCGTGGCGCGTGGGTGCGACAGATACGTGGAGCTTTAAACATGCTCCACGTTTCAAAGGCTTGTGACCGCTGTCTCCTCCGGCTATAAATAGGAGAATTGTTCATCCTTTTTTTCACTTTCACAATTTTCTCTTGCGGTAAATTTTCCTCAGAGCAACAAAGCTTCTTCGTCTCTTCTTCTTCTCCTCTCGTATTTCAATCCTTCAGTAAATTCACACGCACTTCGTCCCTTTTCCTTTTCGGAGAAACGCTTCTTCTTTGTTATCGTACAAATGGCTTTCTCCACCAACACTGATTCCATCGCTGCTTCCACCACCTCTGGAGTTACCGCTCCAGTTGATTCTTTGGCGAGTATGGGGGGCACTCCGACGGGGATAATCACCCGTAAACGAAAGGGAGAGACTTCTGTTGTTGTAGAGGGCGGCGCTGCCTCTTCCAAAAAAGCTAGGGTTCCTAAATTGAAGAAGGCATCTGCTCGTGACTACGCCACAATTGAGAAAATCCAGAGTATTGCTACTCGTGAGCAGGTATCAGAGCTGTTCACGTCAACTGGAGCCTTCCAGAAGAATATGATGTTCCAAATTCCGACGAAGGACGAGAGGGCATGCCACCCACCTCAGGGGATGGTAACTGTCTACTTTGCCCAAGTAAAGTACGGGTGGCGTTCATTCATGCCGCCCTTCTTCTGTGAAGTGTTCAAGGCGTGTAATATTAGTCCGAGTCAAATGGTTCCGAATGGGTTTGCTGCTCTCTGCATCTACGTCTTTTGGTGTCAGGTGAATGGGTTGGAGTGTGGGGTGGACCACTTTTTTTTTTCATTTTCGATGTGGTGATTTCACCCAGGGGGTTTCCTTTCTACCACGTTAGCCATCGGGACAACACCAAAAATTCCACGAAGAGGATACTGGATGGGTCAATCAGCTCGCACAGCGTCTGGAAGAACATGTACTTCTTCGTGCAGCCCGCACAAGGTAAATGGGACATGCCTTTTGACTGGAGAGAAGGTGCGGCTCCCGTGCGCACCATGGATCAGGAGATAGTTTTGTCCCCAATGATTTCGCAGCAGCTTTTGATGGAGTCAGAGGACTTTTTGATGTTGTTCGAGACGCCCGGGCTTCATCACGAGGTTTTTACCGACGATGCGGTCGAGAAGCCACTGTTCATTTCTTCCGATGCCCTAACTCTTTTCAATAAGTATCTTGTTTTCATTTTCGTTCTCTCTTTTGACATATGAATAGGTCATACTCATGTTTGTTGGTTCTTGGGTGGTGCAGGGGATGTTTTAGCAAATTATGATTCACAGTCGGGTCCAGTGGAAACTGTTCCGAGTGGTCTTTCCGACGCTCCGGAGGAGGGTGACCATGAGAAGGGGAGATTAATTCTCCTGAGGGCGTGCACATGGGTTCGGAGAGAGAGGGAACTCACGAGGATCATGCACCTTTGTACATATACGATGCGGGGGTGATTCAAAACGCGGTTCCACTACGCCAGGTAGGGCCCTACTCAGCCTTAGCCCTGGTGCCGGTCTCTGGGTCCGAAATGGGAAGTTCTCCGAGGGCTTCAAAAGAAGAGATCTCTCCGAGGACTGGTGGAGAAGATTCTACCAAGGAGACCGCGGGGTTGGTGGTCATATCTTCTAGGGATCCGTCTCCCGCCTTTCCTCATAAAGTCGAGGTTCCTTTGCCCATATCTCCGATAGTTCCTGAGTTCTCGGATAGGGCAGTGTCCGATCCTGCTCCTCTTGGTGAGTTTTTGTTGGTCTTTAATAAGATTTTCTAAACTGTTTATGGAGTTTGTTCATACACTAAGGTCTTCTTTTTTGGTGCAGATATCGTGGATAAGGGAAAGGCTCCGATGGTAGAAGAGTCTTCTCTTCTAGGTAAGCATTCTGTACTTACCTCTTTATTTTTCGCCTAATTCTTGTTCCATGATTTTTCTAGGTTCATTCTCTCTTATTTACTTACACATATTGTCTTTGCAGAGGAGGAGTTTTTGGCACAGTTTCCCAATCCTGCTCTGGAGGCTTTGTTGGGTGACTCCGAGGACATTCACGAGGAGTTTAACCCATCGTCTGACGACAGGGATGCGAAGGTGGATATCTTGAGTTCGTTGGTTGGGGAGGCAGGCCCGTCTACAGTTGCTGGAGGTCCTTGAACGGTATTTACCGACTCCGATGTGGTGACGCCAACTCCGGGGACCCTTCCTCCGAGGAGTCACGTACCTGTCACACTCTCTACGAGGGGACTCACCTTCCAAACTCCACTGGCTCCTCCTAATCTGGGAGATTTGCCCTCGATTCAGGTTCATGAGGGAGCTTTCCAGGAGATTTTGCGGTCCTTTGCCTCTTTCGAAGGCAACCCCTGCTGATGGGTTTCATTTTATGCATACGAGCCTTAACTGGATGGCTCTTATAGTAAGTTTGGCCTCTTCTCTTCTTTATTTATGTCCTTCATTCTTTTAGGTAATCGGTTTTAGATTCTTACGCATTTTCTTTCCTTTTCGTAGGTCGAGAAGATTCGGGACGCAGCGGGGGCGGTAGAGCATGAGTATCATAAGGAGGGGGAAGAAATTAAACTTCTCCGAGCGCAAGCGACATCTCTTCTCTCTAAGGACAAAGAGAGTCAGACGAGGGAGGACGTACTCAACACAAGGATTTCGGATCTTGACTTTCTCTTGCAAGAGGCTCAGAAGGAGAGCGAGAGTTTGCGCTTCTAGTTGGGGCAGCGGAGTATGTATTCGAGCGGTTGGAAGCGCCCGAGAAGGCTGCCAAAGAACGGGTTACTCTTCTGGAGAAAGAGAAGAAAGAGTCCGAGGAGACTCTTAGGTTCCAGATGGCTGCTCTTGAGAGGGAGAAAACCGAGGGGTTAGCCAGGGAAAGGGAGCTCCAAGGGTTGTTGGGCCAGCTCAGCGATCGGGCTGAGTCGGCCGAGGAAAAGTTGGCGAGATTTCTTTCTCCCGAAGAGGTGCAGGCTAAGAATGACGCGGCGGTCCAGTTTGCTCAACAAGAGATGTCCAGACAACCCTCGGAAGCTTCTGATAGGCCACCCCAAGAACTTTTAACAGGCCATATGTTGTGGGGTTATCTGGAGTGTGCTAGACTGGCGACTATTGCGGCCGGACGTGGACTTCTCCAAGTCCTTTGACCTTCGTAAGTTGAAGAGGCCCTCTTCCGAGGATTGTCGCGTCCTTGTGGGGAGATTTAGTGGCTTATTGTCTCCTCGGGATTCTCCTGCTCCCTCTCCAATGCATTCAGCAAGTAGCCCGAGTCCGAGGCTCAGTGGCTCCGGAGGTGTATTTTCCCCGATTTCTCGTCTGGCTCCGATGAGTACTTCTGCCGAAGCGACGATCCTTTCGTACCCCGCCTCGCATCCATCAACCACGGGGGCATAGTCTAGGGCTTTTATTAATTGTAACTTTTTGTTTTCGCACTCTATCTCTTTCTTTTGCAAATGTATTTCTTTTTCCGAGAACTTCTCGGCTTCCGAGTGAATAAACAATTATCTTATTTTTATCAATTTTTGTCTTTCTCTCCTTGCCTCGTTTAATCTTATCATTTACAAATACTCTAATTTATTTCTATAATTTAAATTGAATTAAGAGAGATGAGGATAAAACTTTAGTCTTGCTGACCAAGTTTGCTCCTAAGTAGGAGGTGTCAGCCTGCATGGCAATATTAAGTATGTGTCCTCTTTAAGTAGGAGGATTTTATTGACACGTGCCCCTCACTTTAGATAATGGAGGATTAAGTCTAGTTATTTAATCAAAGGGTGATGAATATATAGTGCTAAGTGTTTAGCAAATATATTTGCATTTACCCTAAAAAGAAGCTCACTTTACCTAGTTTTTATCTTTCAAATCCTCTTCCTTTTCAATTTTCAAATAATCGAGAGAAAGGAGAAAATACTTACTTGAGGAGATGATGCCCCCACATTTCAGGCGAGGAGGATCCGTCTCATCTCATAGTTCTATCCGGAACTCGGTTCGGACTCCTTCGTTGTCGCCAGGGGTACGCCATGCTTCTTGGGATAGCTTTTCCTCCCGGAGCGACAGTCTAGAGGATGACATAGCTGCCATTTTAGGTAGTTCTTCGAGGGGAGCAACTTTACGGTCTTCTCATACAAATTCTCTTAGGATGAATCACATCCGAGAGGTATTCATGGGAAGGGGATCTTACACCCTTGTGGATCAATCTTCGGTCCTTGAGATGCTTCCATTGAGTCCTTCGAAGTTAATGGGACGAGGCCCCACCCGATGAATAGTTCAAGGGGTGGGGGCTATTTTCTCCTTGCGTCCCTGTTCGGGTGGTCCTCATTTTTTTAGCCCGGTCTATCAGGAAAACATTAAAGCCTTCACTCATGTATCCAACCCTTACTCTCGTAGAGGGGATTGGAGGTGGGGGTTCTTTTTTGTTTGTTCGAAGGGCCAATCAGCTAATTTGTGGGGAGTACCTCTCCGATGGGGTTTAGGGTATGTTACCCCCAACTCCGAGACTGTGGTGCGTGAGGGGGAGATGTTGTCTCATTCCGGGTTGTTCTAGGGGACTTATGACGTGAGTGATTTGTTGGGATTTCTTGAATCTATGATCTTGGCGTGGCTTCAAGAAGGGGTAGAGACGTTCAGTTTTCCTGTTCAGCCGCTTTGCCGTAATTTCTTTTTTCGTAAGTTCTTCTTCGGGTCTTCGTCATCTATAGTATTCTTTTCCCCTTTGGGCTCATAATATGCTTTTCTTTGTGACAGGTTCGGAGATGGCCGCATTTGCGATTGAACCTTTTGACAAGGCTTTTTTGACACAAACATCATACGATGATTATATTCTGCCGGAAGAGAGTGATTCTGATCAGCAGAGTTTTGTAGAGGTGACAAGTCCTTCCTCGGGGAGGAGGAGTCAGAGAGCTTTGCCTATCGCAGCCCCCCTCCGGTTAACATTCGAGCTCCTACTGTTGTGGAAGATCCGATCTCCACTCTTCTCCGAATAGATTTTCCGATTCCTCGGCGGGTATTGCGCTCTTCTACTTCGGTAGAGGTTGGTGTTATTAACATGGTAGAGGAGGACCTCTTTCCTTCTGTTCCGGGCGGATCTTAACCTTTAGAGGAGGGACCGGATCGTGTTGCTCGGCCACCTCTCGAGGGAAACCCACTTCTTGCGGGGGTGCCCTCCTTCGAAGAAGGTGGTTCCGTGCCTACGTCCTCTTCAGCTACAGATTTTTGCCGAAACTTTTTGAGTGGACTTTTGAATGAAGCAGATTGTGAGCTAATGAAGGTCCTCCCTCTATCAAGCCTTCAGGATTTAGCCTGCAAAGATTTGTGCGAGGTATAGTAGTTCTTATTCGTTCTATTTAACACTAACCTTTTTACCATCTTTGCGGTAATGATTTGTTTTCGTATAGATTTACATGGTTCTGAATGCTGTTGGATCCCAAGGAGATTCCTCTTCTGATTCCGATTTGGTCTATCACCGTCGGGATGAGCTGGAGAAGTGTTTGTTTGTGGCTCACTAAGAGATAGCTCAACTGATTGCTGAAAGGGAGACCGCTAGAGATGTTCCCGGAGAAATATTGCAATCTGAAAAGAACAAATCTTGGGAGCTGGAGCACCAGTTAGTGCTTGAAAAGGCCCGGGACATGGGTTTAGATAAGAGGATGGACGCCTAGAAGGACCAAATACGGTTTTCTGATGAGCGGTTGACGTGTGTCACGAGGGAGAGAGATGTGGCTAATCAACAGCTACTGGAGACTACTATTGCCCACGAGGTGGCGCTAGTGATGGCTCAGGTCCAAGCAGTGTTGGAAGTGGTGGGTCCATTTAGCCCTCGTGAGTCCCTTCAGGGTGAGATGCGTCATTTGGTCTATATAGGCTACCTATTGTGTCGAGATGCGGTTCAGGCTTTGCCAGTGTTTCCTTCGGGTTTGGTCATTCCGGAACTTGACATCCGTAGGGTCTTTGCAGAGGATTCTTCTTTGGTACTCGAGGATTCGGTAACTCCGATAGGTGATCCGGTTTCTTTATCCGAAGAACAACATCGTCGTCTCATCAGGGAAGGGAAACGTCCAATCGAGGATGCTTAGTTTAGGCGGGGACAATGTTGATCTCTTTGTATCGGATATGATCCAATATCCCTTTGGGGTGAGGATTTGTTGTTACTGCTAAATGTTTTGCATAAGTTGTTTGTATTAGATGGCCCCTCGGAGTCAGGTTGTTGTGATGACATTCTTGTAGAGTCATCGTTTTGTTTTGCAACCTTTTATATATATCGGATATATCGTTTTGTATCGGAGCCTTCTATATATAGAAACAACTTTTTATTTATGTACAACTATTGCATTACATTAAGCATAGTACTTCCTAAGATTGATTGAGTTCCAGGTGTTGTGGAACACTGCGCCTTCAGAATTGGCGAGGAGATAGGTTGCGGGTTCCACAATTCCTGCTATCTTATAGGGTCCTTCCTATCATGGATCGAGATTGGCTACGTTCTTGGAAGCTCTGACCCATTTTATCACTAAATCTCCAACTTGAAAAGTTCTAGGTTTTACCTTAGCATTGTAGTATCGTGACATCCAGGTTTTGTATTCTTCCATTCGGATGGCTACTCGGGTCCTCTTCTCTTCAAGTAGATCAAGGGCCAAGGCTAAGTTGGAGCTATTGGTTACTTCATCATATTCTCGGACTCGCCAGCTCTCTATGGAGACCTTCGAGGGCAGGACTGCTTCGCATCCGTAGGATAGGCTGAAAGGAGTTTCGCCCGTAGCGGTGCCTTGCATAGTCCGGTAGGCCCACAGTATGCCAGGTATTTCTTCAACCCACTTGGCCTTATGCTAATTGAGTCGGGCCTTCATGTTCTTCAGAAGGGTTCGGTTGGTTCTTTCTACTTGCCCGTTTGCTTGGGGATATCCTACCAAGGCAAAGAGGTGTTTGATTTCCCAGTGGTCACACCACTTTTCTAATTCTTGGTTTGTGAATTGCAGACCATTATCACTTACCAGGTTCCGAGGGATGCCAAAGCGGCACATAATATTCCTCCATAGGAAGTTGATGACGGCGCCCGCGGTGATTCGGGCTAGAGGTTCCGCCTCTACCCATTTGGTAAAGTAGTCAACTGCTACGAACATGAATTTCTTTGGCCGACATCGGGGATAAGGGGGCCCACTATGTCTATGCCCCACTTGGAGAAAGGATAAGGGGTCAGATGAGGTTCCTACGGGGCGGCGGGCTGATGGATCCGATGGGAGTAAGCTTGGCACGGTTTACACCTTTCGGTATGGGTTCTACTATCTTTTGCCATCGTGGGCCAATAATAGCCTTGCCGAATCAGGTGTCCGACCATGCTTTCGCCGCCGGTATGGCTTCCGCATGTCCCCTCGTGAGTTTCCGCTAGAGTTAGTTGAGCTTCTTCCTCATTTAGGCATCGGGCGTGGGGGCAAGAGTATGTCCTTCGGAATAATATCCCATCTTTGAGGAAGTATCGAATGGTTTTCTTAGACATTATCCGTTGTACGGCCTTGTCCGGGGAGTATCCCTCGGGATCTTGTAAGTAGGCTTTGATTGGGATCACCCAACTGGAGGGGGGATCCATAATGGCATTCACGTCTTTACCTTCGGTCTTTTCGAACTCGTTGATCTGGAGTAGAGTGATCCTTCGGGTATGGACGGCAGCCATTTGACTGGTCATTTTAGATAAGGCGTCTGCCTCTTGGTTTTCTCCTCGTGGAATCTGGATGACTTTACACTCATCGAACCATCCTTGTCTTTGAGGGATTACCCGGAGGTAATCCTGCATCCTTTCTTCTTTGGCCTCGTACGAGCCATTGATTTGTTGAACAATCAGCTGCGAGTCATTGTGGAGGAGTATCCTTCTTATTCCCCCTTCTTTTGCTAGCCTCATCCCAATGAGAAGTGCTTCGTATTCGGCTTCGTTATTGGAAATGGGGTAATCAATTCTAACCGTGAAGTGGAGTCTCTCCTCTTCTACGTCTTGGTTTACAAATACTATTCTCGCTCCCCCGTGTGTGCTTATCGAGGATCCATCTAAATAGGCGTGCCATAGGGGCTCTTTTGCCTCGGACCCGATGCCTGTAAGTTCCATTACAAAGTCCGCCAAGACTTGCGCTTTGATGGAGGGTCTCGGGGCGTAGGATATATCGTACTCAGTGAGCTCTATTGCCCATTTTATCAATCTTCCCGATGATTTAGGTTTATTAAGAATCGCCCATATGGGATGTTTTGTTAACACAGTAATCGGGTGGGAGAGAAAATAGGGGCGTACTTTACGTGCCGTAGTAACCAAAGTTAAGACAAGCTTTTCAGTCAGGGTATACCTGGTTTCTGCTCCGAGGAGAGTTTTGCTGACGTAGTATACCGGATGATGCTCTATGTCCTGCTCTTTGACTAATACAGAACTGATGGCCTCTTCTCCGACAGACAGATAGAGGAAGAGTTCTTCTTGGGGTAAAGGTTTTACCAGCAAGGGCGATTTCAACATATATTTTTTCAACTCTCCGAGGGCCTCTTCGCACTGGGGGGTCCATTGGAATTCCTTAACATTTCGGAGTATCTTGAAAAATGAGAGTCCTTTCTCTGCCGATTTAGAAACGAATCGGCTCAAGAAGGCCATTCTGCCTGTTAACTTTTGAATGTATTTTACTGTCTTTGGGGTGGGTAGTCCCACAATCGCCTCTGCCTTCTCGGGATTTACTTCTATTCCATTCTCCGTTACCATAAACCCTAAGAACTTCCCTTCTCGGATGCCAAATGAGCATTTTCTAGGGTTAACCTTCATTCCAAAATTATCCATAATGACTAATGCCTTCCGCAGGTCTTCGGGATGCTCTTCAGCAGTATTACTCTTAACCACCGTATCGTCCACATAGACTTCTACCGACTTTCCGATAAGTCCAGCGAACATAAGACTTACCAGCCTTTGGTAAGTTGCACCGGCATTTTTGAGTCCGAATGGCATTACCAAGTAACAGAATGTGCCTGCGTCAGTAATGAAGCTAGTTTTGTTCTGGTCAGCTACCGCCATCGGGATTTTGTTGTACCCCTGATCTCCGTCTAGGGTTGATAGCAGAGCGCATCCAGCAGTGGAGTCGACTAGTTGATCTATACTGGGCAAGGGATAACAATCTTTCGGGCAGGCTTCGTTGAGATTGGTGAAGTCAACACACATCCGCCATCTCCCCCATGTTTGGGAACTAACACAACATTAGCTAGCCATTCGGGGTATATGACCTCCCGAATTTGCTTAGACTGAGAAGGTGTTGTATTTCCGAGCGAATAATTTTGTTACGCTCAGGTCCCATTCTTCTCTTTTTTGTGAATCGGTTTGACCCCTGGTTTCACATTAAGAAAATGTTGGCATACCTTATCACAGATTCGCCCGGGCGGTCCTCCTTCCCATACCAGTGCCCATCTTAATCACCTTCTCGGGATGCCCTTCTACTAATTCTACTATCTTTAATTCTTCTACGGGTTGAACCCGTGTATCTTCTGTTTTGCACTTTTTATTATTTCCGAGGGCGAATTCGTCCTCTTCCGAGGGAATGGCGTTCATGCGACATTCTCTAGCCTTAGATTGACTTCCTCGTACTTCTCCGATACCTGAGGGGGTGGGGAATTTTACCTTGAGATGCAGGGTATAAGGGATTGCTTCGAAGGCTCGGATGGACGGCCTTCCGCATATAACGTTGTACATTCGTGACGAGGCCTCCACCACCCAAAATCTGGTGGGTTCCGTTCTTCGAAGGGCTCATTCTCCCTATGACATCGAAAGGATCACCGTTCCGAGGGTACGGCAAGCTTTTCCTGAGAAACCTACTAAGGGGACCTCCGCTACCTCCAGTTGTTCTTTCTTTAATCCCATAGCTAAGTAGGTAGGAAGGAATAGGACATCCACAGACCTACCCGTGTCGATGAGGATCCGCTGGACTTTAAGTCCGTGGATAACGGCCATAATTACTAAGGGGTCTTCGTGGGGGTAAATTATACCTTTCAAATCCTCGGACCCAAAAGTAATGTTAGGTAGCATGATTCCTTGAATGGAGCACAAGGGGGGTCCTTGTTCTATCCGCCTGGCTTCTTTTAGATATTTCTTTTTCATACCTTAGGGCGCTATTGAGATATCTCCTCCCTCGATCATGTTGATTATTCATCCTAATGGGGCGTGAACTTCGTACAAGTCTGGGGAGGGGGTAAATTTCGATGTCCCACCGTCCTTTCTCGTGAGTTCCGTCGACGTTCCTCGGTCCATTCTCGGGGTCGCCGGCATTCAGTGGTCCTCTCCCTTGACCGGCGGTGTTACTTGGTTCTCTCTCGTGACCGGTGGTTGGGGGTCGCTTCTTCTTCTTCTCGTTCTCTTCGTGACCTCTTCCATACATTTGCCTTGGGTTCCTCAGGGTTATTCTTCTTAAGGTAATTCTTCAAATATCCTGCTTCTAGAAGGCGAAGCACTTCCCTACGTAGGGTAGTGCATTCCTCGGTGGTGTGCCCATAAGCTTTATGATATTTACAATACATACCCGTGTTCCTTTCTCTGTTAGGAGATTTGGCCGTCAGGGGCCAGTGCAACTCATTGTTACCTCTCATTACGTTGAGTACTTCCGGGGGAGCAATGGTCATCGGAGGTAACGGTACGGGTTGAAGGAATTTTTTGACCACACCACCCTCGTCTTTGCGCTGGGTGGGTTTTCCTTCCTTGCCCTTCTCCTTAGCTTTTGCCTCTCTTTCGGCACGCTCTAGGTGCTCGTTGTCGTCATGTTCCATGCGCTTCTTCGTACCTTCCGCTTCCTCCATCAATATGTAGACTTCTGCCTTTTGCATAAGTTCATTCATGTCTGTCACACGATTTCCCATGAGATATCGGAAAAAATCCCTTGTTCGAAGCCCCTGCGTCAATATGTCCGCTAGGATGGTTTGGCTGACGTTAGGGACATCTAACGCATCGTCCGTGAAGCACTTTATATACCCTCGTAAGGGTTCATCTTTCTGCTGTTTGACCGTGAAGAGATGAGTGGCGGATTTGGGATACCGTTGGTTGCAAGCAAATTGTCGTACAAACATGTGAGCTAGTCGATCAAAGCTCGTGACGGAGCTAGGGGAAGGTGAGTAAACCAAGCTTGAGCTCGTCCTCCAAGGGTGATAGGAAACACGCGGCATAAGACATTGTCTGGGGCGGATGATAGATCCATTCCGACCAAATATTGATGGATATGGTCATGCGGATCCCTTCCATCAACTTCCCCGGTGTATAAGGGGACATTAACGGACTGCATCCCCGAAGGGACAGAAGCTAAGGCAATTTCAAAGTAAAGGGGGAAATTTTGAACGTGGCATCTTCGTCGGGGGCCATGGTTTTCTTAATATCACTCAATTCTTTACGTAGGCCATCCATCATCCCCTATAAGGTATGATCACTATCCCCCACGATATTCCGAGGGGTGGGGAATTTCTTCCCCTTGGCCCCTCCTCGGGGTTCTTTCATAATTAACATACCTTTGTGATTCTTGCAGAGGGTCGCGGTGCCAGGAGACGGGAGTAGGGCTCCATCTAGCACGGAGTGAGCCATCTTCCGGAGGGAAATTTCTCTGTCCGAGAGATGTAGAGGGCCAGTTCCTGAGATTTCCCCTTCTTCGTTACGCTCGTAGGGCTGTAGCGTCTACAAGTCTTTCGAAGATAGAGCGGAGAATATTAATGAAATCTCTTGTACCAGATTGGTAGTTTGACAAAGTTTCTTCCGAGTCTCTGCGGTGAGCTTGAAGACTCTCGCTTTCGAACAGATCATCCATCACAACCAACACTTGTTGAAGTTTCTCGAGGGCAGATTTTATGGCGTTCCCACAGACGACGCCATTTTGTTAACAGGTTTGATGTTATTTCCTATTTAACGGATTTATTTTGGGTTGGAACGCCCTGCCCGTGATTCAAAAGCGATGGTTTTATAAAGGAGAACAAAAGATACGAGAATATTCCTTCCTTTATTCACTGAACTTCACTCCTTAATTTTGTTTTTGTGTGATTGTCTGTGTGTGTCCGAAGTTATCTTTCCGAAGTCATCTTTCTTCAATCGATCACCTTCCTTTATATAGAGTTTGTTAGGGACAGGTGTCGTTATGCATGTGTTTTAGTAGGGTACATGTGTCGCAATATGCGTAAAAGTGTAAAAAGATAAGATAAGGTATATCTTTAGTCTACTAGATGCTGACTAAGCTGATCTTTGCTTCTTTCGATGGCTCCGAGGGTCTCCGAGGGGTTGCTCTTCGGGATGTTATTTTTTCAAGGGGCCCTACATTTGGTGACGACTTGAGGGACCAGTTAGAACCTTCTTTGGGTGTTGTTGTTGCTTCGGTAAGGGTTCATTCTGGTGTAGGGGCTTCTGTATATATTCTCCGAGGGGGTTTTCCGCCTATGACTTGGGCTTCGAGGGTTGGGCATGGTCTCCGAGGGGTTCGACTTGGTCTTCGGGGTCTTGATTTGGTCTCCAAGGGTTGGGTATGGTCTCCGAGGGGTTTGACTTGGTCTTCGGGGTCTTGACTTGGTCTCCGAGGGCTTGACTTGATCTCCGAGGGCTTGATTTGGTCTATGAGGGCTTGACTTGGCCTTTGTGAAGTGGTACTTTCTTGTTCAAGCCCTCGTAGAGGGTCTTCCAGTAGCTCTTGTATTTAGATCTGGTTTTGTTCTTAGATTTGGTGTTCAGAGTGATGTTCCGAGGACAGTTTATGTTGAGGAGCGTTCAACAAGGAAGTATTCTCGCAAGGTTATGGGACTCGGGGTCCGTTGTGGTCCCACTTGGCGCATTGATGGGTATCGAAGTCGCGCGGATCCATCGTGGTTTACTCTTTTCCGATGTCGTGTTGATATCTCTTTTTTATTCATCGTTGACTTTCCAAGGGACGCTTAGGTATCTCCTCGGAGGTTCCTTCGTACCGCTTTGGGTCAGTGACCGAGGGGTGTGGTAACATCCGAGAGGCCTCCTCATTGGGAGTGGGTACATCTCATCGGAAGTACTCGTGACAATAGTATTGTCCATATATTAATTCCTATATTTAGGACTAATATTCCTCTTGAGCTCATATTTATTTTTCACGGTTAACAGCTGTCAATTAGCCCACCAGACACTGGACGTCCCTCACAGTTCTTGGTGATGGTAGATCCAATACTGCCTTTATTTTATCAGGGTTGGCTTCGATTCCTCTTTCATTCACCGCATAACCTAGGAACTTCCCAACCGTTACCCCAAAATCGCATTTCTTGGGGTTTAATTTCATTTCGTAGGTTCTCATGATGGCGAAAGCCTCATCCGAATGTCGCACATGCTCCTCGGCCTTGAGACTCTTCACTAGCATGCCGTCAATATACACCTCCATTGAGTTTCCAATTTGATGGTAAAATAGTTTGGCCACCAGTCTTTGAAATGTTGCTCATGTATTCTTCAATCCGAACGACATTACCATGTAACAGTACACTCTGGTATCCATGACAAAAGCTATTTTGCTCAGATCTTGCACTACCATGAATATCTGGTGAAATCCACTTTTTGCATCCATTATACTTAGCAATGCACATCCTGCAATCGAATCAACCAGTAGGTCTATCCGAGGTAATGGAAAAGGATCCATGGGACAATGCTTGTTCAAGTCCGTATAATCCACGCACATTCTCCATGTGGATTTTTTTCATAACTAAAACGATATTGCTCAACCATTCTGAGAACCTTATCGCATACATGTGTCGTGCTGCTAAGAGTTCTCGTACCACTTTTCCAGCAGCTTCGTTCTTCTCCTTGCTAAAATTACGCTTCTTTTGCCGTATCGATTTTGCGCTCTTGTCTACGTTCAAGCGATGTACTGTGATCCTAGAGTATATCCCGAGTAAATCAGAATCTGACCATGCAAAAATATCTGAATTGCGCCTGAGACAGTCCACCAAAGCCGCTTCTATTATTCGGTCCATTCTTGCCCCAATCTTTATTAGTTTCTCGGTGCTCTCCCTAAATAGCTGCACAGTTTTGAATTCCCCTAAGGGTCCCATCTTACATTCTTGCCACTGTTTTAGTAATTGACTCTCTACTTTATCTCGCGCCAGCTCCTCAGGCTCAGGTTGTTTCCCATTTTTGTCTGTTTCCATTTTGATTTTCTATCTTGCTTCTTTCTTCTCATCCGAAAGCGTTCGATGTTTCTTTGTCATCCTAGCTACTTATATCTAAATACAATATAAATGGTGTTCCCACAGACGGCGCCAATATTTTGGTCTTATTTTGTCAAGGTAATAGAACACAATAAAATAATACAAGTAGAATGTAAATAACCAAAATAATGCTAATCCAATATAGTAAACAGACTAACTTGGTCCGGAACACCTAGTGTCTATTACAAGTATTGAATTGCTTTAGATATCATAATAGGACAAATTAACGTGTAGGTCGAATTGGGGACATTCGATGTACGCCTCGAACGGGACTCGTCCGATGCTAATATAGATCTAATGCGGCTGGTTCGATGCGGTTGTATCGAATCTCAGTGATTCGATGATGATGTAACTCGAACGAGGACTGATTCGATCTTGGTTTGGATCAGTGATGTCAGTGTCGAATGTTGTGTAGTATCGAGCGATAAAGCGTGTCGAATAGGGACGTTCTATGTGGTAGTGATTGGAATAGGGTGACCTCTCTCTCTGGAAGGTCAAGGGACAGGGTATTTATAGACCCCGTCCCGTAGGACCCTCCAAATGTGAGAGAATGAGCATCGAACAGCTGTAGTTCGATGCGGGTTCGATGCGCTCGTATTAAATGGACTTTACTGCTGGGCCGACCCAAATTTGTGTTCGGGCCCCCCACCTTAATTTCTTTCCATCAGAGTCCAAATGAAATTTGATAAGATCCACCACACATACAAAAATGTGACACGTGTGACACGAGTTCACTCGTTCATTATATAAAGAGAATAATAATATATAAATATAACCATGTTATCGATATTATGTATTTTGTTTTACTTAGTAATGAAATCAAGAAGACGGGTTCGTTGTCTAATAAACACAATTAAATACCAAATTATATAATTGTAGAAAAAATAAGTGTATGAAATTAATTATGATGATTTAAAGGTTTTGATAGTATAAAATTTGATCGCGGACCATTAGAACATTTGAAGTCTTCATATATGCAACATAATTCACACGTCCTGTCCTTATTGGTATCCATGACGATTCAACTTTCCTTTAGTCTTTGTCATTATTCAGAGAACAATATTAAGAAGCAAGTCGTTTGACTAATCATGTCAAGAAATAAATTGCGTTCGTTTTCCGCAGTTATGGTATTTTCCATAAGACTTTGGAGTAATCAAGCCTATCATCATTAGTTTTTTCTATCGCCATAAATCAAAAATATTACTTTTAAGCGCACTAAAATTCGGAAGTGCTAACGGGAAATTATTATATGCACGTGACATAGTAATAGTAGGTTAAAGTTCAAATCAATGTATGTAATGATGTGTTCGAAATGTAACTATTACTAGATTTTGAAATCCCTTTGAAGCACTATACAAATATTACCGAAAAGAAAATGTAAGTTTAATTTCTGAAGAGTCAGAAGAATACGGTCATCATAGTCCAAAGAAAGTGTTTAAGAACTTGAACAGATGCATATCCATTTAAGTTTAGTTAACAAATAACAATCATAATTTGGATTGATACATTGTTAGACATAAAGACTATTTTGGTCTTATTTCGCCACGGTAATAGAACAGAGTAAAAGATTACAAAATGAGATCAAAACAATGCTATCCAACTTTATTAACGGATTAGCTTGGTCCGGAACACTTATTACAAGCTTATAAGTAAAGTAAATGAATTACAATATTAATATAACGTATCGAATTTGAGGTATTCGATGCTGACGTGTCGAATGTCCTCGTTCGATGCGGGTTACTCAACTGTCGCTTGAAGTTATTCTGGGAGGTATCAAATTCGATGCGTGTCTTTGGATGTCAAATTCGATGTGTATCTAAGCGTATCGAATGGTAGAGTACTGTTCAAATACGTATCGAATGAGAGGCGATTCGATCCGATGCGTGTCGAATGAGTGGCGATTCGATGCTGACTGTGCTGAGGTGGTTAGCTTCCCAAAAACTCTCACAGAATACAAGGGGACGGTCTATTTATAAAAACCGTCTCGTGGAGCCCACATTCCAATATAGAAAGGCGCATCGAATCATCCTTGTTCGATGCGCGCATCGAATCAGGGGAATTCGATGCGCTAATGGACTGGCCCAATAAAGAAAGATTACTGTAGATTCGATGCGCACATCGAATTCTCTCTATTCGATGCACTTATGGGCCGGCCCAATAGCGGTATATTGGGCCAATCTTAAATCACACCCATCATATAGTCCCCTCAGTTTGGGAGACGATATCAATTTAGAGATCGTATTCCAAACTTAAAAAACATATTTATATTGATTTGGGATATTCCTATTCATAGTAAGTTCGGAGCGGTTCATAATACCATCATTAGGAGGATAAATTTAACGCATCGAATTGTACAACATTCGATGTGTGAAATAGTACGCATCGAATTATAGCTGTTCGATGCGGTTATTCGATGCGGCACCGTAAATGGGCCTGATGGGCCTCGCGTCCCCTATATAAGGGGGGCGCTGTGATGACGAGCTCATTCTTCTGCCAACAGATTTTGCTCTTCAGGTGAGGCGCATCGAATTTTCGTCATTCGATGAGAGGCGTATCGAACTTTCAGTGATTCGATGCGATCAACATCGAATTGAGAAAATTTGATGCGTTAAGATTGTTGTTTCTCCTCGTTTTAAGCGTTCCGTTGTGTATTTCTAATTTGCTCTTATTTTGTGTAGGATATAAACAACCAAGCAAAAGCTTCTCTTACCGGAAATTCAATTAAGGTAAAATTATTGGTTTTTATTTTGCTGGGTTTTCTACTTTTTTAACATGTTCAATGTTACGTATATGTGAGTGACATACGAGAGTGTAGAGTGACGTATGCGTCCTTAGTCAGTCTCCGTTTTTAATTTATTTCAGTTTATTCTCATCAAAGATGGTGAGCGGTGGATCCATTTCTGGGAGTGAGTCGAGTACTGGCTCTAGCTCCAGTTCCATTAATAAGGGGAACCCTTCGAGTGCACCTACGGCCCCAAGCACATCCGACATAGATGTATTCAATTTAATTGATATAATAACGGTTGATCCTCCCGTGGGTAATGTCCCTGGTGCAAATATCGAACAAACTATGCCCGAAGCGGACAGTGATGACTCGTATACGTCATCTTATAAAGATAACCGCGCTCCAAGCGAGGGTGAAGAGGACGTAGATTATATCAATAAGGAATTCGATGATCATGTAGAGGTCCCAGGAATGACCTATGATCAATATACCTCTCATCTCCAACACAGTCGTAAGGGACTCCGTAAGAAATTTGATATACCTGATAAGTATAAGATCGTCCTCCCAGGTCCGAATGATAGGATGCATACCCCACCGCCCGAGCATATGACTGTATTTGTCGGACATCTTCTCAATGGTTTGCGCTTCCCAATTCCGTTCGAGCTAAGATGGCTTTTGAGAATGATAAATCTTGTGCCTGCACAACTCACGCCAAACTATTATGGGAGTTTGATTGGTTTTATCATAGTCATGAAGGCGTTACGACAACCACAAAGTCCCAATGAGTTTTACTCATTATTCGAGATTGTGAGGCGTGAAAAGGGATTTTATCATATTAAAGCACAAACAAATCGCAAATTCTTGAACGGTGGGGCGATCGGGTATGGAAAAGATTGGAAAAGAAGATATTTTTATATCAAAGAAAGTTACGAAGGCGAATTCGAACGATATCGCCGTGAATGGTATATTGGGGCTAGGGTAATGATTCCCGGGGGAGTTAGTATAACTTCATGGGATTGTGAGTTTATCCCAACTTAGTTCGTGAACATCAATTCGATGTTAAAAAACTTGTGGAAAATCGAGTCCTTTCTTTAGCTGGGTTGTCTCTAGTGAAATATTATGGGAGGATGACTCTTGGTATATTAACCAACTTTTCTTGATATTTTCGATTAATGCTCATTGTGCATTCTAACGATTTATCTTTATTGCAGCCAAGTACTTCATGAGCCGTCACGCCAGAATGAATCGAGTAGTTGCTGCTGATTTGGCTAGTTCCTAGACTGACACCGTGCCCGAAATTCCACCCCCCAAAAAGAGAAAGAGCAAGGGAAAAAAGAAACTTGCTGGTCCCTCTACTGCCGCTGCTGCTGATCCATCAGCTGATCCTTTTGAGGAATTACTGGGGAATAATCCTGAGGAAATTCAAGGCGGTGCTGAAGCGTCTGAAGGCAGGGCAGCTGGAACCAGCGAGGATGTTGAAAACCTTGTCCAACGCAAGAGACGAAGGATGCCTCAAAACCGGTCGCAAGCCGAAGGAGTTGCTCTCTCTGTAGGCCAAACAAGCAGACCGAGTGCCTCCAATCCTCCTGCCAGTGCAACTGGGCCAGATGGTGGGGCTGGGCCTAACCAAGGCCCTCGGGCTCGGGCCGCTGGATATGAGATCGCTGAGTACGAAGCCATCGAGCATTTAAGGGCACTGATGCCTGGTCTCACAGTCCCTCTTCTGGTCTCTGCTGAAGAAAGGAAACGGGTGGAGCGGAACACGCTGCATTTGCTGACGGCGGTAATGATTTTCTTGCTGGGGATTTATTTTTCTGATTTGACTCTGTAAATTATTATCTAACTATTCACTAATCGTTAGGCGGGAGGTTTCGTGGACACCATGTTCTCTGCCCTGATGGAATTTCGAGAGACTGCCAGTGGTGGTAATGGTTCTGCTTTACAGACTGCCCTCGATGAGAAGGAGAAAGCTTTGCAACTAGCCAAGGACTATGCTGCGCAGGCTAAAAAGGCTCGGGAGGAGGCTGAAACGCTCAAGGAATCATTTAATAAGCAAGTCACTGAGCTCAAGCTGGAAGTGGGTGCAGCCAAAGAAGAAGCCCATAATGCAGATCTTAATGGTTATCTGCGTTGTCTGAAAGAGGTAATATACATTCCTTTTAATGGCGTTCTATCTCCCATACCTTTTTTCATATAAATATATATATTTCTGATAGGTTACTCCCCAGCGAAAAGTGGAGATAGCTGAAGAGTTTCTTCAAAGCCGCACTTTTCAAGAAATTTGCTCTCGTCAAGGTCAGCTCGAGGCTCGGAATGCTCAGGTTCTAACTGTGCACCAGTTCTATGCCAGTACGTATGTTCGTGGCGGTTTTAAACCGGAATGGTTAGACTTGTCCCTAGGGCCAAATCGAGAAAAATTACCACCTCGTCCAACTTCTGAGCCTGCAGAACCTGATGAATTTGCCTCATTGCTAGATAAGGAAGATCTTATTCTCGGAGGATTATCACCAAAGCTAGATATGCTTGATCCTTATCCCTCCTCTGAGGATGAGGAGGAGTTGTGCCCCCGAGGCTTTCTATTTTTATAGTTATAAACAATTTTAATTTTAATTTGGTTTTATTTGTTGCGGTTTATCGCTCTTGTATGTTTGAACAATTTACTATTTAGCATAACAACTTTTTTGGACGCTAGTCATTATTTGCATAATTATTTCAACCCGTACCTGTTGCCTTTTATTTCAATTTTTCATTTACGGTCTTTACTTTATATTGACAACCTCCTGGTTCATTGTTGCTCTATAAAAATTGTTCATCCTGTTATGAAATATTGAACCAGGTTTCTTCTTGAAGGATTGTAATAATTATATTTATAAGAAGAAATTTCATTCGTCATTCTAGACGTAGTTCTCTTATTTCTTATGTTTTCATTTAACTGTTATTTACTTTACGAGAATTTTGTGCATATTTTCTTCAATTATGAATTTCAATGAGCACCTGCAATGTTACTCGTAGTGTATGTCGCCTATTGCGGTGACCTTTGCCATTCTGGGCAGAATTGTTTGTTCCAATTCATCGGTCTTGACATTTTGAGTGTCTTCTAGTATAGAGTGTATGTCCCTTCCTTTTTGCTTTCGGGATTTTTGGTATCTCGTGCCACTTTGGGGCAGAGTTACCGTCCCTTATTGTCACTTCTGATTACTTCTGGTATTTCTTGCCACTTTAGGGTAGAGTCTCTGTTCTTCTAATTTCTTTTGGGATTTTCGGTATCTCGTGCCACTTTGGGGCAGAGTTTCCGTCCCTTTTGTCTTGAGCGTTCACCGGTATCTCATACCGCTTTAGGGCAGAGTCTCCGTTCTTCTGATTTCTTTAGGAATTTTCAGTATCTCGTGCCACTTTGGGGAAAAGTTTCCGTCCCTTTTGTCTTGAGCTTTCACCGGTATCTTGTGCCACTTTGGGGCAGAGTTTCCGTTCTTCTGCTAGCTTAAAGGATTTCTGGACCTGCATAAGTTCTATTATACAGGATATAGAAAAAAAAATTGTAGATCAAGTAGATATAATCTTCTTGAATAACTCAAATCAGATTATGTTAATAGATCTGAGCTTGAGTCATTGCTCATTTGCCTGACTTCCAGCGCTGTCTTCCAGAATCATGTTTTGGGGGTGCCTGTTTTAAATTCATACATATTTGTCCCTCATGCATTTTATTGCAGAGAGAACGAATAAAAACTTGTTCAAAATATTCAAAATGCTAAAATTGCTTGTAACTTGAAACAGAATATTTAATCGATATGCTCCATACGCCTTGAAGCCAGTGCTACTGCTGCGTTATCTTCTTGTTGCGGCCGCGTCCGGAGTGAATTTACATAACACTTCCAACCTTCAATATGATCTGCAATGACTTCTCCCGTACCGGCAGTGGTAGGAAACTTTATCATTTGATGGTAGGTTGATGATAACGCTCGAAATGCATTCAACGCCGGTCTTCATATGATTCCGTTGTAGGCGAAGTGCATGTCAACGATTACATAGTTCTCCAGAATTGTCGTTCTCTTTGGCGCTGTCCCCAATGAAGTTGGGAGTTTGATCATTCCTAGCGGCACTATCGCTGGACCCCCAAAACCATGAAGCGACGTTCTCACCGGTTCTAGTGCCTGATTGTTCAATCCCATTTTAACCAACGTAGAGTTGAACAGTACATTTACGGAACTCCCATGGTCCACAAGCATTTTGGTGACTCCGAAATTAGCTATATCAACAGTTATCACCAAAGGGCAATTTAGATTGGACATCTGTATGGCCTGTGCACTTAGTTTCCGTAGGTCTGCGGTGGAGAATGTGATCTCTTCATGTGGCATTTCTTCAATTCTCAGCATATTGGCCATATGAACAAAGTTATTTGCTTCAACTAGCCTTGTGATCTTTCTTCGACCATTGGTAGAATCCGCTCCCCCTGGCCCTCCAGATATCATATTAATCATTCCTTTCCTAGGATTCCCATCTTCGATCTGAGGGTATTGGAAAAGTTGCGGTTCATCGACTACTTTTTGCTTATCTCTCCTAGGAGACGGAGTTCTCTTGCGATTGAAACTTTTCTCCTGTTCTTGCACCTTCCTGACATACTCGACGAGTTTGCCATCCTTTATTAACCGTTCAATCTCTTCCTTCAAATTTATACATTCTTCAGTATCATGCCCTTTTGGTTATGATACTTGCAGAATTGACTTGAATACATGGTTGCCTTTGACTCCCTCATCGGTTTAGGATCCTTCAACCATTCTTTCCTTCTTGCTGCATTAAACACTGTCATGATATGAGCGTTCAACGGTGTGTACCGTCTGGGCGAATTCTCCCGTTTGTAGTTCTTGTTTCTGTTGTTGTAGGTATTACGGTTGTTATCATCTCTACCTCTTTCTCTATCTTTGACCACTGCAACAACGGGTAACTTTGTCGCCATCATTTCCTCATAATGAACTACCTCTTGTGCAATTTTATTAATCTCTTCAACGGTCGTTGGCTTACGTCTGAGTAAATCCCCACCGAACATTGTGTTGGTAGTTGCTCGGAAAACTATGCTTGCAACCATCTCTCTTGTTGGGCTATCAATCCTTAATAGCTCCGTATTGAAACGTTTCATAAAGTCCTTTAGACTTTCATTAGTCTCTTGTTTCATTGAGTAGAGATGGGAGTGATCCAAAACCAGTCTAGACTGACTAGAGAATTGATCCTCGAACATTTTTCTCAACTGGGCGTAGCTTTTGATCTGTCCAAGAGGAATTCGATTAAACCAATCTACAGCTACTCCTGACAGAGTTGTTGCGAATATCCTGGCTTGGATATTGTCCTTAAATCCATAAAGGGACAATTTCCTATCTAATTGGAAAAGATGATCTCGGGGATCAGATTTCCCATCATATGTCTTCAGTTCCGGGATTTTATCCCCTTGCCCCAATATCTCCGACTCTATCTCGTGACAAAATGGACTGTGATTGATAGTATTGTCCTTCAGTACCATTTGAGTCTCAACTGGTGCTTTCTCTTTCTCCAGTCTTTCAACATTCACAACCCTTCTATTATCTTCATCACGCGAACCATGACCTTCTGACTGTCTTTTGTCCTCTCTATCCTTTCTTCTTCTTGATTCCTCTCTTCGGTCTTCTCTCTCATTTCGTTCCCTTCTGGAATCGTGACTTTCTGTACGTCTCCTAACCTCTCTCCTTCTTCGCTCAGTAACACGTTCTTCCTCTTTTTCCCTTTATTTCTTCTCAAGATGTTTTCTTGACTGTATCTCAACTGACATTAACTTCTTTCTTCGTTCATCCCGAGTAGACTTTCCTTTGCTTTTTGTTTCCTCCGAAACACGTCTGCTTTCTCTGCCATCTTGTTGAGATTTTTCCCTCTCCTTTCCCTTTTTCATTCGGGCAACAGATCCTTGTTCTCTCAAAACTTCCGGATGTTCCGCAAGTGAAAGTATGAAAACTGGTAGTGCTGGAGTTAATACTTCAGCCACAACGGCTTTCACCATTGCAATTAGTTCATTCTTCAATTTATCAGGAATTGAAGCACTCGTTTCCGTTGCTCCAGTTGCACCTGCTTCAACGGCAGGTACCTTCTCACCTTGAGGTACTTGATTCTCTCTCCTTGCCGGAGTTGGTACAGCTGCGGGTACTGTTGACGGTCCCGCAATATCTTGGGCGATACGTTCGGGTGTTTTCTGCCCTACTTCTCCCATATTTCCTTCCAGAGCTTTGCTTTGGGATCTGGTAATTCTAGACATATTACTACCTTAACAAACTAATAAATTTGTGTTCCCACAGACGGCGTCAATATTTTGGTCTTATTTCGTCACGGTAATAGAACACAGTAAAAGATTACAAAATGAGATCAAAACAATGATATCCAACTTTATTAACGGATTAGCTTGGTCCGGAACACTTATTACAAGCTTATTAAGTACAGTAAATGAATTACAATATTAATATAACGTATCGAATTTGAGGTATTCGATGCTGACGTGTCGAATGTCCTCGTTCGATGCGGGTTACTCAACTGTCACTCGAAGTTATTCTGGGAGGTATCGAATTCGATGCGTGTCTTTGGATGTCAAATTCGATGTGTATCTAAGCGTATCGAATGGTAGAGTACTGTTCAAATACGTATCGAATGAGAGGCGATTCGATCCGATGTGTGTCGAATGAGTGGCGATTCGATGCTGACTGTGCTGAGGTGGTTAGCTTCCCAAAAACTCTCACAGAATACAAGGGGACGGTCTATTTATAGAAACCGTCCCGTGGAGCCCACATTCCAATATAGAAAGGCGCATCGAATCATCCTCGTTCGATGTGCGCATCGAATCAGGGGAATTCGATGCGCTAATGGACTGGCCCAATAAAGAAAGATTACTGTAAATTCGATGCGCGCATCAAATTCTCTCTATTCGATGCGCTTATGAGCCGGCCCAATAGCGGTATATTGGGTCAATCTTAAATCACACCCATCAAAGACTAATTACCACGTTATTTGTACCGTACATTCTAAAAAAACTTTTTCTTTTTGGTTGTAAAGGGTAGGTGTGATTATATTTATATGCGTAATCAACGCAACCATTAAGGAGATCATTCGCCACAAATTACACGTAAGAAGTAAAACATGCCACAAATTACACGTATGAACTAAAACATGCCACAAATTACACGTAAGAACTAAAACATGCCTGTAAGTGATTCTGTTGTTAATTACTAGTAAATAACGATAGACTCCTAGCAATTAATGAGTATTCCGAGGGAAGAAAAGTGGCAGATTATGTCGAGGATTTTTATAATTGTACGCATTATAAAATTTTAAATCTAGTTTGCATTTTTTGAAGAATATTACCACTTTCCTTCAGAAAAAAATGTCATGAAAAATTCGCCATGTCGTAGAGGATGGGGCGTAAATTTCAAAAGAATATATCAATTAGACTACTCTACACATGGCAGTTGGAAACAAGTATACATATTATTAATAGATATAATTCACCCTCTTTACAGTTCGCCTACATGTGTACGACGACCACCAAACGTCAACTTTTTGTCCCCATATATTTATTTATTCCCCCTCCCCACCATACATTTTCTGTTGTGGGTTTAATTTCCTTTTCTACTCCTCACCATCACCAAATCCATTCCATTTACCACCACATCCATTCCATCAAACACAAGATAAAATAAAATCCTTGTGAAGAAAAAAGATTCATTCATCAAATTCAAAACCCATAATATTTTCTTCAACCACTACCAAAAAGAAAAACACCAATACTGCTATATCATCAACTTTAAATTTCTTCTCTCCTGTCGTGAAAAAAAAATAAAAAATGTGCACGACCTCGTCAATCAACCCGTTGAAGGCCCTTAAACCGGTACCCCTAGAAAAAACCCGGGACCTCGTAACGACGTCGTTCAAGGCCGCTGCTTCAATTCTTTTATTCCTCTCCATATCAATATTCATCATCTCATGCTTCCACCCAAATACCCGACCCGTTTTCTTCAGAAGATCCGAATACCCATACCCGACTGAATACATAACCCGGCTCAAATCCGACCACACCCCCACCAACATCTCCCACATCGCCTTCGGCATAGCCGGGTCAACCCGAACATGGTCGACCCGGGTCAAGTACTCTGACCTCTGGTGGAACCCCAACGTGACACGCGGCTATGTCTTCCTCGACAAGGAACCCGGGTCGACCCGGTCGAAGATCCAAACGCGGGTCTCCTCCGACTGGACCCGGTTCCGGCACACTTCCAGATCGGAGGCTTCGGTCCGGATAGCCCGGGTGGTGGTGGATCTTTACCGGGTCGAGTTACCGGAGGTCCGGTGGTTTGTTATGGGTGACGATGACACGGTTTTTTTTAAGGAGAATTTGGTGGCGGTGTTGGACAAGTACGACCACCGTGGATTGGTGTACGTGGGCGGGAGCTCGGAGAGCGTGGAGCAGGACGTCATGCATGCGTATGACATGGCGTTTGGCGGCGGAGGGTTCGCGATCAGTTATCCGCTTGCGGCGGAGCTTGTAAATATGATGGACGGTTGTCTTAATAGGTACCATTATTTCTACGGTTCGGATCAGAGGGTGTGGGCGTGTGTAGGGGAGCTCGGTGTGGCGCTCAGTAGGGAATCGGGGTTCCACCAGGTAAATTATATTTTTTTGGATTCTGTTAATTTTTATCGTATATTTCGTGTTGATTGTTGGGTGGGATGAAATTGGGAGGTTGGTTTTTTTTTTCTTTTTTCCCTATAAGGGTGGGGAATCTATGGGTTAATTTATTGGGATATTTTTTTAATTATTATCTAATTAACAATGTTATTTAGGGAGCATATTTGGGAGAATATTTGTTTTTGAATGTTCGGAGTTGTGTTAGTTAGGAAGATTTATTTTATGCCACATTTGCATTGCTAAGGTGGTGCATGGTGCAATCGATCCAGATTCAGTTTAGTATGAAGTTAAGTTTTTCAAGAATTTAAGAAATAACTACCCGTCATTTTATTTTAATCGTGTATTAATACAGTTGTTACTCAACGTTAACAATATAACGATATCTTGAAATAATAAAGTTCGTGTTATGCTGGTGCATCACACATTCACACTTATTATTATATGAGTTTTTATGTCATAAACTTAGTTTAAGTTAGATAACGGAAAATGGCCATAATTCATTTATGTGTTATTCTTTTTTACCTTCTAAATAGCTTACTATATTTCTGGGATTATGGGTTTGATTGTTGCTGTATTCAGTTTTTTCTAAAGAAGTTGACATAAAAATCTTGGTATTTATGCTTTATTAGTTGAACCTACTTAATAAGAAATGCCCTAATTTAGTAGTTAGAATAGTTACCGTCAATGGTCCATTTTCTTCCGATATTAAAGCCACATTAGTAAATAAGTACTTTAAAAGATTGTCTGTAGACATTATTTCTAGTCGTTGGCAGTGACCACGTGTTGAAAGAGAATTCGTTCATGTTAAGGATCACTTTTACTACATTATATAAATTCCTTTGATTCAGCCGAGCTTTTGCAAAATTTGTTCCAACAATACACGTGGTTTGTTTCATGTGTGAATTTCATTATGAACCTGCTCCCAGTCACGTGACCTGTTTTGACTATAATGAAACGGGACTCATCTGGTCTGCTGCCACGTTGCTATTTTACTTTACTTACTCTTACCTGTTTCTTGTCCTTGAACAGATATTGTTGTCTGCAAGTCTATTATGTGCTTTGCTAGTGACAAAATATAGTCACTTTTTTAGAATGGGATGCGTCTAAAAACCACTATTAACGTGACAAATGAACTTGCAATTCGAAATCGAAAGGATTATTATTTAATTCATTTGTAATTAGCATTACAATCAGGAAAGCAACAAGATATCAGTTCCTTTATAAGTGGGTTTAAGGAGTAATTATTGCCCTTTGAATAAGCTTTAGATAACACAACTTTATCAACCTATTTTGAAATGTTTCTTTAAGAATAACATAGAAAGATTTTGTTTATAAATTTAAGATGGAACGTGACGTTTGTTGATAGTTACTTTTCCATAGGAGTGGTATAAATGCCAAATTTGTTTCATTGTTGGATAAGTTAAGAATTTGAATGAACTTAGTTTCACTAGTGAATTGTTGTTTGCAAACGTTACTACGGAAACAAATTTTGTAATTTATATTGAAGTTGTAAAAGTATGTACAAGTCATTAGTGGGTGTCTAGAAAATATTTCAGAGCTCACAAAAACGTTTGATAGAAATTAAAGCAACCACTACACGGTTTCTGATAGAAATTGAAGCTCATATTTCTCCCTTAAATAAGGCCCTACCTTTTACGTAGAGTGGAAACTGCTCTTTATAAGCAATATTCAAGACCATTTACATGCGAAGTTGGGCATGTCTTAAACCAGCCCCATGACTGGTATTAAATTGTCCCATTATGGGGGTAGGTTGCAAGTTCAATATAAGTTTTGGTTAGGTTAGGATATCATGATAGTTTTGGGAAGTTCCATATTTATCCCTTTAAAAAGCGCTAGTAAGTGGAGTGGAAACTTCTTTTTATTAACAATAGCCCAAGAACATACGTTTCACTGATCTTAACAGCTATTACGATGTTTGCATTTAGGCTTTAAAAAGTATTTGTGACAGCTATATTTCAAGTTTGCTTTATTTGTATTTCTTTTGAAATTGTACGAACTTGGAGGTTCAATGTCCTCATGAGACACAAATTATTTGATTTGCTTGGAGGAGCTCAGTTTATTATGAACATAACTTGTGGTTTTCTCATGTCTCGGAGTTAAGATATACGACATTACTCACATTTCACATGTATAGTTTACATTTCTTGATTGATTATAACGTCGAGAATGTCGTGGATCATATAGATGTGGAGACCAGCTTTACTTACACAATTTTTGTTTTTTTTTTCAGATTGATATTAGAGGTGACATCTTTGGCCTACTGGCTGCACATCCAATGGCACCCCTCGTCTCACTACATCACCTTGATTATGTAAATCCGTTGTTTCCAAACCAATCACAAATTCAGTCGTTAAACACTCTCATGAAGGCATACGAGGCTGACCCATCCCGAACACTACAGCAATGTGTTTGCTACAATCACAAGCATAAATGGTCAGTATCAATCTCATGGGGCTATGCCGTGCAAATATACCCCATATTACTACCGGTAAAGGAGTTGGGAATGCCATTACAAACGTTCAAAACATGGCGGAGTTGGAGTGACGGACCTTTCACATTCAACACGCGTCCAGTGAGCTCCGACCCTTGTACGAAACCGGTAGTCTTTTATTTGGACTCGGTTGAGGAAGGTTCCCTTGGTGAAACAATAACAACTTACAAGAGGTCCCTGGTTAAACCAATGAAGTTTTGTAATTGGCAGCAGGCACGTGCTGTGGGTCTCGAAAGTATCGTTGTCACGTCATCAAAGGTCGATCCTCAGGAGTGGAAACAGGTTTGTCTTTTCCTTCTCTATGCACGATTAAATGATCAGATTTTGTAGTCTATCTGAATTGGTTTTATATTGGAAATGAAGTCCAATGAAACAAAATAGGTAACAACAATAATATACTTTAATGTTGTTACAATGATCGCAACCTATGTAGCTGTAGAAACTGTATCGAACACATGCATTAACATTTCTTGTTTAGCATTCTGATTGCATGCGGTGCAGTGTCTTCATTGATCCCCTTAGTACAACATAAATTTATTTGGTTGTCATTAACTGTTTTTAGTTTAATCTTGAGTTGAACTTAGACATGCATAATAGTACTGCAAGTAATAAAACTTGGTTTTCATGTTAATAAACTACTACTCTTAGTACAACTGATGAAGTAGTCGGTTTTCTGATAGTTCTCTCGCTCTTCTGGCTGCATTTGTCTATCATTATCGTCATTTCCGAATCACCATCAGTTACTCTTGTTCTTTATTAGTTGTTTATCTTTTAATCTGTTCATTGCTGAAAGGGATTGCTGGTTGAAATGTGACAAAAAGCTTAATAGGAAATGTCAACTTTGATTGATTAATCTAGTTTAGTTTATCCCTAGCTCTGTTTCTGATTTGAAGTACTTGGTAAATATATATTACAGGTACCTCGACGACATTGTTGTGAGATAGACAAGCGTTTGACGCATCGGACAATGAGGATTAAGATAAGGAAGTGTAGGCATTTGGAGACTATCACTATTTGAGATTAGTCTCCTCCTATGTTTCTTTTCTGATAGTTATATGTAAATAATCAGTAGTTGTGAGTAGTTAGATTTTAGACATGGGTTGTGATGTATTTGACCCTTTTGTCTCAGGCCCTACTTGTGGCCAGAGTATTAGGTAGGTCTTTAAAGATCTTATGATCTTTAAATATGCGACCAGTTTATCATGCGCTATGATGTTCTTGAATTTCAGCAAAAATGATGAATAATTCCGTGAGACCTAAAATCGAAATGGAGTACAGATCCTCATACTAATATTCGTGTCGTCCTTTATTGTGCAAGTTCCTTATATGACTTATGGGCAGGTGATGAAAGTTATTAAATTGTGACCCACGTACAGTGGGCCAAGTGTTACAAATTGGTGGCAGGCCCATCTTTATTTGATGTACTTGCAACCTTTTGTTCCTATAGATTCTTTTTGGGGTTTCGGTTGAACGTGTCCTTGCAACATTTAAAGATGAACTAAATCAGAAGGGTAGATAGGTTAACTTAAAAGTTAAAACCTTGTGAAACGTGTGAAAAAGAAGTTAGTCTAGTTGGTTTTTTTCTAAAACAAAAAAGTTGAAATGGCTATGTTAGCATAAGAAGGATCTAATAAATGGGAATCCTCCATCATATAAAATTTCAGATTGATTTAAACGTACTACAACAAGATGGCAAGCTGCAAAATTATAGTGACAGTGACGTGGGACAAAAGGAAAGTCCTCTTCCAATCCATCCATTTCAAAATCTTCAATTTTAGCAACAAAAGGCTCTACACTCTAATCTAAAATTAACAATCTTCTAATGCTAGTAACAGAAGGCTCAACCCTCCAATCTAAAATTAAATCCGCGTTTGTATCAGGTCATCGTGTAGTCGTGTGAATGGCTATCAGAGCATCTGCTTCAAAATAGACTCTTCAATTCCTCGATCGTGGGCGATTTTAACACTTCCGGTAAGGCTTTGAATTAATAGAACTCCTTTTATGCAACTGCAAGCTGTATTGAGCATCTGGTTGGGTTTTGGCCCATGAAGTCAAAACATTGGGCCCTTCACCAAATACTGAAGGCCCATAATATTTTAATTTTAAAGAAATATTACTTGGTCATTATTTCTGCCACAAGATTTTCATTGTTTTGTGCTATAATGTGTTTTTGAGGGGTACGATATTTTTTTTCCCGAGAGTTTTACAGAGTACATGGGACTAATCCCAAATAGGCAATGTCAACGGGAATATCAATGCTCTTGACTAAGTCTATGACACATGATAAAGCCCTCAATCACTACAACACTCTTCTATCTCCAATGTATAAAAGCAGTTTTAGGTAGGGATAATGAATTCCATACCTGCCTCCACACACCATTTAGGGGTACGATATTTTATTAAGTAACTGAAGTTACTTTTTAGTTATACAATAATATTCGTGATTATTATTTATATTAACATAGCAGGGTACGTACTTGAAATCAGTTAGTATCAATATATGTATAGAGATTTCAAAATATATATATATATATATATATATATAAATTTATATAGAAATTGAATCACTAAATAGACGATCGATAGGATATCCATATGAGAATGAAAAATGTGATACTACTCATTTCTACTTGTGTTTTTTTCGAGTACTTACCTGCTGGTATTCATGTGAATTTTTTTTGTTTGACCGGTCCCATCGGGACGAGTCTAGAGTTAGATACCCGGGAACAAGTTCGTGATTGGATACTCACTTGTATACGACAATCGTCAAAAGAAAAAAAGTTAAACTGTAATAAATTTTTGACAACTGATATTTTGGAAATTACTTTTACAGGAGAGTTATCGTGAAAAGTATTTCTTTTTAGAGTGTTGATTTAACCAATGGCAAACTCAAAATTTGAGTTTATAATTTATTCATACCAGTTTTGTTACAAAGTAAATATAATTTTATCGTGAATATATAAAATTGCTTTCAAGTAAACACAAATATGCACAATAACTACAAGAAAAAGAATCTGATAAAAAATTGCCATATCTAAATAATTGTCAAAAGTCTCATATATTCAATGTTAAATACATAGACATTCACTACAAGTCTCGGCGGTCAATAGGGACCGCCCAGTAGCAACTCAAGTTGACCCTTTGCTCCTAGGTTTTAAAGTTTACTAGAAATTCTAGCACGTGATCCCTGATCCCTGGATAAATGTATTTTTAATAGTATAGAAAATGAAATAATTTTAATGAGAAAATACTATATATATATATATATAAAGATATATAATTTATATAAAAAGATTCTAATTTTGGAAAACTAAATTACCAATTAACATAATTATTATAGTTAATGATTTTACTTAAATTATAAAACTAGATTAAAAATTTAATAATAAATTTTTTGTGCAACTGATATGGCCCAATCTGCTGTTGGAAGGCCCAAGCGCACCACCAAGAAGCCCACTTGGAATGCTGATTTTATTATGTAATTGGCCCACTTGTTATTTGTCTAATTAATTATCAGCTTTAGGATTTATTATTATTATTACTTAATTCTGTTATTCCTTGCACGTAAGTAGTGGTCAAATTAAGTTCTAAATTAGTGGTAGTAGTGGACTGAATTAGTCAGCCCAAGTTCCTATTTAATTCCATCACTTGTAAGCATTTTTATTATCAAGAAATCAAGTTATTTTATAGTTTATCTCAATCTTCTCATCTTAATTCAAGGAGTCCCACCTAAACTCGAATTAGGTACCTTAAAATTGATATTAACATTGTATCATTGGTGCTTTCATCCAGTGAACTCATGCCTCCCAAACCCGCTCAAAGTCACACTTCCGATGAAGCTCAACAGGCGGAATTGAAAGCTTTGCGTGCTGAATTGGCAGAAATCCATAATTCACGCAGGCAAGAAATACATGACGATATGGAAAAGATGGTTGCAACTATGTCAGAAAAATTGATGCTGCAATCACGCGAAAATGAGGATAAATTGGGGCAATTTATGCGGCAACAATCACAACACAATGAATCGATGGCACTTTTTATGGCTGAGATCAAAAATCAGAATTCCAAAAAGCCAGAAACTGAATTCCAAGCAGCCTCAAATTCATTTCAACCTGCCACCAAGCCATATAATGTTTCAAGCCCATCACTTTCTAGTCCATTCATGAACCAAACCACCAACCCAAATTTTCAACAACCAAAACCAACGCAATTGGACCTTCCTATGTTTGATGGATCCGATCCAATTGATTGGTTGTTTTAGGCAGAACAATACTTTACGTTGTATCAGATTCCGAATGAACAACGTTTGCAAATTGCTTCCATTCGAATGAAAGGTCACGCTTTAAGTTGGTATAAGTGGATGCACCATAACTTTCTTTTGAATACATGGGAAAAGTTTGTCCGTGATTTATCATCACGATTTGGTCCATCAACTTATGAAAATCATCAGGCAACACTTTTTAAGTTGAGGCAAACAAATTCTAATTATGAATATCAAGTGGAGTTTGAACAGATTAACAATTTTGTCACAGGTCTTAGTGTTGAAGCAGTTCTGAATTGCTTTATTTCTGGGTTGATGAAGGAAATTCGAATAGAGATGGCAATTTTAAAGCCGTCAACAATCGAGCAAGCAATTTCGTTGGCCAAATTATTGGAGGACAAGATAAAGGATTCACGGGTTCGTCCAACATACCCACGGCTCGGGTCAATGAACCAAGCCGGAGCAGTTTTGCCTAACCCCACATTGGCACTACCAGCATCAAAACCATTGCCACAGTATCCTGTTCGAAGGTTAAATTATACGGAAATGCAAGCAAGGAGAGCTAAAGGCTTGTGCTTTAATTGTGATGAAAAGTATGGACCTGACCACAAATGCAAAGGAGCTCAATTCTTAACATTATTGGCGGACGATGTTGAAGTCGAGACAGAATGGAATCTGACTTTGTACAAGAAAATGAGCCATCACTTGAATACAATGAAGCTGAAACAGAAACTAAAAAGGTACTCTTTCATATTTCTGCTGCTGCATATGTTGGGATCAAAGGACCCAAAACCTTGCGTATTTCTGGTCAGATTAATAACAGGAAGGTGAGCATTCTCATTGATGACGGTAGCACACATAATATTGCGCAACCTCGATTGGCTAAATTACTCAAACTCAAGGTTTTGAGCAGACCTGATGTGGGAGTAATGGTTGGAAATGGGCAGAAGCTGGTCTGCAACGGAATTTGTGAAGATGTTTCCTTGAATATGTCCGAGACAGAATTTAAGGTACCATTAATGGTGTTGCCAATTCATGGAGCTGCCATGGTACTGGGTGTTGAATGGATGGAGAAACTGAGAGATATTTTGACAAACTATCGCGAGCAGCGCATGGAATTTGATTGGCATGGGCAGCGAATCAAATTAATTGGAGAACCTCGACTTCTCGAAGTTCAGAACCACCAGCTGCAACGACTACTTCATACTGACTCGGTAAGTAGCTTCTTTGCTATTAGTGCTGATGATACATATGGTTCGTTGGATATAAAGAATGCAGGGGTTTCGGAAGATTATACCGAATTGACAAAGTTGTTCATGACTTTAAGGGGATTTTCGTGAAACCAGTTCACTTACGCCCAGTTCGTGAACATGACCACCATATTCATCTATTGCCTAATTCAAATCCAGTTAATGTCAAGCCTTATCGGTATCCACGTTACCAGAAATCTATTATGACAGAAATGATAGCCGAAATGCTTAAAGAATGAGCCATTCGGCCAAGTAGCAGCCCATATTCTTCACTTGTACTTTTGGTACGAAAGAAAGACGGCACTTGGCGGTTTTGCGTTGATTATCGCGCTTTGAACTGAGTCACAGTTAAGGATAGATTCCCTATCCCAACAGTTGATGAATTATTTGATGAATTGGAAGGAGCAACGATATTTACGAAGCTTGATTTAAGGTCTGGTTATCACCAGATTCGCTTGGCTGAAGAAGATATTCCAAAGACTGCTTTTTGAACTTGTGACGGGCATTACGAGTTTGTAGTCATGCCATTCGGTCTTACAAACGCATCCTCAAGTTTTCAAGCAGCCATGAACGATCTTTTCAAGAATCAGTTACGTAAATTTGTTCTTGTCTTTTTTGATGATATACTTACTTACAGTTGTAATTGGAGTGAGCATAAGTTGCATCTTGAGGTTGTTTTTCAGTTGTTGGTTACTAATCAGTTTTATGCCAAGATTAGCAAGTGCGTGTTTGCAGTTCCTAAGGTTCATTATTTGGGGCATGTTATTTGTGAAGAGGGAGTGCAAGTCGATACGGAGAAGGTTCAAGCCATTGTTGATTGGCCTGCTCCAACCACGGTGACTGCGTTACGTGGGTTTCTCGGCCTCACCAGCTAATATAGACGCTTTGTGCGTCACTACGCCACTCACGCCGCTCCTCTCACGAATTTACTAAAGACAGATCAGTTTACATGGGATACAATTACACAATCAGTTTTCGAAAAATTAAAAGTGATGCTGACGTCCATCCCCGTCTTTGCTCTTCCGGATTTCAACTTGCCTTTTGACCTCACGACTGACCCTTCGGACGTGGCAGCAGGTGCAGTTCTATCCCAGCAAGACCATCCAATTGCCTTTTTCAGCAGGAAAATGTCGCCCAGAATGCAAGCACAATCTGCATAACAAGGAACTTTTTGCCGTCACGGAGGCTGTAAAAAAATGGCGACACTATTTGCTATAAATTCAGAATATTCATAGATCAACAAAGTTTACGGCACATACTTAAACAGAATATTCATACGCCCGAGCAACAGAAGTGGATTTCTAAACTCATTGGTTATACCTATGAAGTTCACTATAAGCCAGGTAAAGAAAATAAAGTTGCTGATGATTTATCTCGAGTAATCTCACCTGAATATGCAGCTATTTCTGTGATCACCGCGCCTTGGATGGACCAGATTCGTGCTTATTTCTAGACTGGCCCTGATGGTATGCAATTCATGAAAAAGATCCAGTCAGCTGCTGATCCAGAACAGTACCACTATAAAGGAGACCTGATCTACTTCAAAAATCGAGTTTTTGTACCTGATTTTGCTGGCCTTCGCTCCAAACTCATTTAGGAGTTCCACAGTTCACCCATTGGGGGACATTCGGGCATAAAATCCACATTAACTCGCATTTCAGCTGCATTCCATTGGCCAGGCCTCAAGGACGACACCCATGCCTATGTCAAAACTTGTCAGATCTGTCAACAAATCAAATACCAAACAAGTAAGCCATATGGACTTCTTAGCCCTTTACCCATTCCAAACAATACATGGGAAGATATCAGTATGGATTTCATAACTCATCTTCCTAATTCAAACGGGAAAACAGTTATATGGGTTTTGGTTGACAGGTTATCGAAGTTTGCACGGTTCATTTCACTTCCTACTCATTATACCGCTTCATATCTCGCTTCTGTTTTTATCAATGATGTTTATAGCATACATGGACTTCCTAAGTCTATTGTTTCAGATCGGGATCCTATTTTTCTTAGTCATTTTTGGCAGGAGCTCTTTAAGCAAGTAGGAACAACACTGAAATTTAGCAGTGCATATCATCCCCAAACGGATGGTCAAAGTGAAGTGGTTAATAGATCTGTCGAATGTTATCTACGATGTTTTTGTTCTGATCAACCTAAGAAATGGTCGAGGTATCTATCAGTTGCCCAGATCTGGTATAATACAGCTAATCATTCAGCTATAGGTATGACTCCGTATCAAGCTTTATTCGGCCGCACACCTACTGTTATTCCAGATTATCTACCAGGTGAATCAGCTAACAACACCATCGACTCAACACTCACTAATCATGCTCAACTTCTAGATCTACTCAAATCCAACATGCAAAAAGCCCAACTCCGCATGAGCAACCAAGCAAATAAACATCGACAAGACATTACATTCGACGTCGGTGATATGGTTTTAGTGAAGTTAAGAGTTTACCGTCAGATTTCAGCCAAGAATCAGCCGCATGGAAAGCTTCGCCGTCGGTACATTGGCCATTTTCGCGTTTGTCGTCGGATCGGGACTGTGGCATACGAACTGGAGCTCCCCGACGCCGCATGGATCCACCCCGTGTTTCACGCCGCCCTCCTCTGCCCCTTTTACGGTGTTCCACCCGATGCGCCACCACCATTACCGGCGATATCCGACGAAGATGAGAGTGTTTTGTTGGAACCGGAAAAGTTGCTCGAATTTCGGAGTGTTGTTCGAAATGAGAAATTTGTGGCACAACCCCTAGTCAAATGGAGCCGTTGTCGGATCGAAGATAGCAGTGAGAAGATCTAGAGCCGTTGCTCACCCGTTACCCTAATCTGGACGGCCACATTTTGGCTGCACAAACCCTACAAGACACCCTCTTAAACAATTCAAGCCTTGTGGACAAGGCTTTATCTGATGAAGGGGGGAATGATATGGCCCAATCTGCTGTTGGAAGGCCCAAGCGCACCACCAAGAAGCCCACTTGGAATGCTGATTTTATTATGTAATTGGCCCACTTGTTATTTGTCTAATTAATTATCAGCTTTAGGATTTATTGTTATTATTACTTAATTCTGTTATTCCTTGCACGTAAGTAGTGGTCAAATTAAGTTCTAAATTAGTGGTAGTAGTGGGACTGAATTAGTCAGCCCAAGTTCCTATTTAATTCCATCACTTGTA
Source organism: Linaria vulgaris (assembly GCA_948329865.1). Lineage (NCBI taxonomy): Eukaryota > Viridiplantae > Streptophyta > Magnoliopsida > Lamiales > Plantaginaceae > Linaria > Linaria vulgaris. The sequence continues at coordinate 87,063,570 of OX415253.1, forward strand.
AGCATTTTTATTATCAAGAAATCAAGTTATTTTATATTTTATCTCAATCTTCTCATCTTAATTCAAGGTGTTAACGAGTTTGGAATTATTCCCTATTTAACGGAAGATATTTATATTGGGTCGAAACGCCTTGTCCGTGATTCAGAAACAACCATAGATGGAAATTACTTGAAAATAACAAGAGATACAAGAAAATTTCCTTCCTTTATTCACTTTATTCACTGAACTTTTCCTCCTTTTCTCTTTGTGTGTTTGTGGTGAGTTGTGTTGAGTTAAGCTGAGTTTTCTTCTTATGTTGATCACCTCCCTTTATATAGACTTTGATAAGGGCAGGTGTCATTGTGCATGTGCTTTAGTAAAGACAGGTGTCGTTTCATTGATACAGGTGTAAAAATTAGGATAAGGTTTATCTCTTAATCTACTGGATGCTGACTAGACCCGATTTTGTGCTTTCTGATGGCTTCGAGGATCTCCAATGAATGATTATTTTGGGGACGCTATTCTTCCGAGGGCTACACTTTTGTTGACACATAATGAGAATGCTCGTATGGAAGTAAGGACTGCCGTATATGCTTTTCGAGGGGTTTTACTTCTCTTTCTTGACTCGGGTTCATTCTTCAATGACCTGGGGTGATCTCCGAGGACGTAATGCGATAGCGTAACAGGATCTCTGATGGCATAATGTGATTTTCGTGGGCTTGAGTTTATCTCCGAGGGCTGTATTTGATCTCCGAGGGTTGTATTTGCCCTGTTTGAAATGAGACTTTTCCGTCTAAGTTCTCGGAATATATTTATTGGGCACTCTGTTCTTCATTTCTGGTTTTTCTCTGAGAATGAGTCTTTGGATGATGGTCCGAGGGCAATTTTCATTGAGGAACGTGATCCGAGGGCAGTTCATACTGAGGAGTGTTCAGCAAGGAAGTTTTCTTGTAAGTTCATGGGACTCGGGGTCCGTTGTGGTCCCTCTTAGCGCATTGGTGGATATCGGAGTCGCGCGGATCCATCGGGGTTTGCTCTTTTTCCGATGCCGCGTTGATATTTGTTTTTTACTCACCATTTGACTTTCCAAGGGACGCTTAGGTTCCTCCTCGTGTGCTCTTCTATGCCTTTGTTAGGTCAGTGACCGGGAAGTAGGGCAACATCCGAGGGGGTCTCCTTATTAGGAGTGGGTACATCTCATCGGAAGTACTCGTGACAACTGTATTGTCCATTTATTGATTTTCCGATTAGGATTAACCTTCTTCTTTTCCCTTTTTTTTATTTTTATGGTTAACACTAGCCCTCTCAAATTTCGATCGCCTTCGTAGAGGCGAGCGAAATTTTAATCATCGTCCTCGGTGAGGCGATGGGTTAGTTCACGTTATAGTATTCCTTATATTTATTTTTTAATATTTTTTTGAAGGAGTGTATATAAGCATAATTATTATATAAAAGTAGACCGAACAGAATTTTACCGTGCTGCCCTTGAGGGTTCCGTTTCAGTGTAGGCGGAGGATGCGGAGCCTTTGTTGCAGGTGATCGTTGGTTCTTTAAAGTTTCAAAATCTTTGACCGTTTGTAACGGTCAGACGTTAATGGCGTGGCGCATGAATACGGGGGTTACGTGGGTTTTTAATTGCGCTCCACGTGTTGAGGGTTTGTGACCGTTGTCCTTTTTCTTCCTATAAATATGAGAACTGTTCCTCTTCCCTTCTCACTTTCACAACTTTCTCTCACGGCAAATTCTCTCTAGAGCAAATTTTTCTTTCCTTCTCACTTTCACAACTTTCTCTCACGGCAAATTCTCTCTAGAGCAAATTTTTCTTTCCTTCTCACTTTCTTCTCATACTTTGTGTACCAATCTTTCAGTAATTTCACGCACAATTCACCTTTTTTTCTTTTTCGAACAAATACTCCTTCTGAATTATTACACAAATGGCCTCCTCTGCTAGCACTGATCCTATTGCCGCCGCCACCTCCTCTGAAGTCACTGCTCCGATGGACTCTTCTGCAAATGTAAGGAGTATTCCGGTGGGGGTTGTTACTCGTAAACGCAAAGGAGAGATTGCTACCTCCTCTGAGGGTGGCGCTACTTCTTCTAAAAAAGCTAGGGTTCCCAAACCGAAGAAGGCGCCTCTTCGGACTTTCACCAAAGTGGAGAAGGTTCCGAGTATTGCTACTCGTGAACAAGTGTTAGATTTGTTTACCTCAACCGGGGCTTTTCAAAAGAACATGGTGTTCCAAATCCCGACGAGGGATGAGAGAGCATGCTATCCTCCTCCGGGTATGTTGACAGTTTACTTTGCCTAAGTAAAATATGGGTGGCGTTCATTCATGCCACCTTTCTTTTGTGAGGTTTTTAAAACTTGTAATATCAGCCCGAGTCAAATGGTTCCGAATGGGTTTGCTGCCCTCTGCATTTATGTTTTTTTGGTGCCAAGTAAATGGGTTGGAGTGTAGGGTAGATCACTTTCTTTCAATTTTTCATGTGGGGGTATCGCCCTGGGGGTATCCCTTCTACACTGTTCGTCATCGTGACAACTCGGGAGATTCTACGAAGAGAATTCTGGGTGTGGCAATTACTTCACATAGCATTTGAAAAAATAGGTATTTTTTCATGAAGCCCGCAAAAGGTGAATGGGATATGCCCTTCGATTGGAGAGAGGGCACAACTCCAGTGCATACCTTGGACCCGGAGGTAGTTTTATCTCCTGTAATTTCTCAGCACAAGTTGATGGAGTCGAAAGATTTTATGATGTTGTTTGAGACGTCTGGACTTCATCACGTGGTGTTTACCGACGATGCCGTGAAAAATCCCTTGTCCCTGTCTTCCGATGCCAGGAATCTTTTTTCGTAAGTTCCTTATTCTCTTCTTTTATTCCTTTTCTGCGTATAATGGTGAATTGTACTTATATATGCTGACTTTGGGGTGATACAGAGGAGGTCATGGCCAACTACTATTTGCAGTCGGGTCCGAGTGATCCTACTCCAAGTGGTATATCTGATGTGCCAGAGGAGGGTGATCACGAGGAAGAGGAGGTCAACGCCCCCGAGGGCGAGCACACGGCTCCAGATGTGGGAGGAGCTCACGAGGACCATTCCCCTCTGTGTATAGATGTGACGGGGGTTATCAGAAGTGCGGTTCCATTACGCCTGGTAGCTCCTTCTTCTTGGGACTTGGCTTTGGTGCCAGTTTCTAGATTCGAGACGGGAGACCTACCCGTTTCTGGATCCGATATAGGAAATTCTCCGAGGGTTTCCGAAGAAGGGATATTTTCGAGAGTGACTGAGGAGGAATCTATCCAGAATACTACAGAGGTGATAGACTTGTCTTCTGATGATCCCTCTCCTATGTCCACTTATGAAGCTGAGCCCGCGCCCATGGAAGTTTCTGAATCTACCCCTCGTGGTGAGTTCTTATGAGTTTTTAATGAAAATTTTCATATCCTCATTGTAAATTTTATTCATGTGCTGATGCTTTCCTTGTTGATGCAGAAATTGTGGATAAAGGCAAGGCTCTGATGGTAGAAGAGCCCTCTTTATATGGTAAGCGCTCGTTATCTGTCCTCTTTTAGTGATAATTTTTTCTAGTTTCATTCTCTTTCTTACCTACGGTGATTACCTTTTGTAGAGGAAGATTTCTTGGCCCAGTTTAGTGTTCCCGAGCAGGAAGTCTCACGAGGGGGTTCCGAGGATATTCAAGGGGAATTTGATCCCTCTTCCGAGGACAGAGATGTAAATGAGGGGATTTTGAATTCGTTGTTGGGGGAGACTGGTCCGTCCGTCGTGGCTGGTGGTTCTCGTGCCGTATTTACTAACTCGGAGGTGATGACTCCAGTATTGGGAACCACTCCTCCGAGGGGCCACATTCAGGTACCCCCTTCCGTTCCCGTGACTCTATCTCCGAGAGGTCACACCTTTCAGGCGCCCATACCTCCTAGCGGGCCAGAGGGGAAATTTTCATCTCGGACTGTTGGGGAGGCCTATCAGGATATTCTCCAGTTCTTTGCTTCCTCTAGTTCAACACCCGCCGAGGGGTATCAATTTCTGTATACCAGTCTTAACTGGTTGGGGCTCATGGTAAGTTCCTTTACATCAGTTTTTTTCTTTTTCTTTTTCTAGGGTTGTACCATTTATCCGCAATAACTTCTTTTTTGTGCTTATCTTCTGCAGATTGGGAAGACTCGTGAAGCAGCTATTGCGGTAGAGGAGCGTGGTTTGAAAGAGGTGAAGGAGTTGGAAGCTCTCCGAGAGCAGTTAGCGCCTCTTTTATCCAGGGATAAGGAGAGTCAAATGAGAGAAGAGGTGCTCTTTGCCAAAATCTCCAACTACGAGTTCACGCTGCAAAAAGCGGAGGAAACCAACGAGGGCCTGCAACATAGGTTGAACATGGCAGAGTCTGCTTGTAAGAAGATGAAGGTCTCCGAGAAGGCTGCAATGGCCAAGATAGCCCTTTTGGAGAAGGAGAAAGGGGAGTCCGAGGGGGTTCTCAATGCTCGTATCGCTGCTCTCGAGAAGGAAGTGGCAGAAGGTTGTGAAAGGGAGTGGAGTCTCCAAGAGACGTTGGGTCAAGTCACCGATAGGGCTGAGTCAGCTGAGGGAAAGCTGGCAAACTTTCTATCGCCCGAGGAGGTGCAGGCTAAGATTGATGCAGCAGTTCAATTTGCTCAACGAGAGATCTCTAGGCAGCACTCGGGAATCTCCGATACGCCTTCTCACGAGCTTTTGACAGGCCATCTTTTGTGGGGCTATTTGGAATGTGCTCGGCTGGCCAAGTCTTTGCTAAGGCCGGATGTGGATTTTTCCAAATCTTTTGACCTTCGCAAGTTGAAGAAGCCAACTCCCGAGGACTGTCATTACTTTGTGGGGAGATTTGGAGGTTTACTATCCCCTAGGGATTCTCCCGCACCTTCTCCGATGCGCTCTGCCAGTAGTCCGAGCCCGAGGGCTAGTGGTTCCGGAGGGGTATTTTCCCCAATTTCTCGCCTTGCTCCGCTGGTTACTTCTGCCGAGGAGACGACTCCTTCACATCCTTCTACCACGAGGGCATAGTCTTTTCCTTGTAATTTTTTATTTCTTGTTTTAAATAAATATCCTTTGTACTTATAACCTTTTCCGAGGGCTCTTCGGCTTCTTAAATAAATAAACATTTTTTCCACTTTCCCTTTCTTTACCTTTTGTCTTTATTGTTAACATTTAATTAAGGAGGATAATGATAAACTATATAAGATTGATGACTAAGTTTATCTCCCAAGTAGGAGGTGTTGTTTTGCATGGTAAAGTAAGATACGTGTCACTTTTAATTAAGAAAATTTCTCGACACGTGTCCCTCACTTTATGTAATACGGATCTAATCTTCTTCTTTTAACCAAAGAGTGAAGAGTATACATGCACTTAGGCCCTTAATCACTTATGTACTTAATACTAACCTTATAATCATAACTAATCCTTGATCTCTTCTCAATTTTGTCAATAATTGTAAGCACGAGGATAATACTTACCTGAAAAGATGATGCCTCCTTACTATAGAAGAAGCGGTTCAGTTTCATCTTGTGGTTCTTCTCGGGACACTGCTCGGAGTCCTTCCGGACCATCAAGGGCTCCTCCTATTCTCTGTGAGAGTTCCTCTCCGAGGGATAATTTGCTTGGAAATCAGGCGACACTAGGCGCGAGTTCCTCTTTGGGAGCAGCTCGTAGGCTTTCATCTACAAATTCTCGCAGAGTAAATCATATTAGGGAAATATTCATGGGTAGGGAGCCATATCCTTTGGCGGATGAGTCTTCAGAATTTGATTTGATTCCTCTTAATCCGTCCAGACTGATAGGTAGAGGACGTGTGGGATCCACTACGAGTACGGAGTGCGAGAACTCAGTAAGGTCTCTTTTTACTGGGTATAACCTGGATCTGGAAGAATATGACGTAATAGTGCCCTCCTCGAGTCAGAGAGCTTATGCACCTCCATCGGGTTATCTGACTGTCTACAACGAACAAATGCGTTGCGGGTTACGAACGTTTTTCCACCCATTTTTCCAAACACTCTTTCGGTACTAGCAGGTATGTCCGAGTCAGGTAACACCAAGTTCATATAGTCATTTAGTGGGGTATGTCCTGCGTTGTGAGATTTTAAACCTTCCAATGTCCCCTTATCGGGTGGGAACAATATTTGCCCTTCGACCCTGTTCAGAGAGGACTCCCTTTTTTAGCCTGACCTATCGGGACAAGGAAAATACCTTCACTCGTGTATCCAGTATCCATTCTTGTAGAGGGGATTGGAGGCGGAGATTTTTCTTTGTCCGTCCGAGAGGTCAATCAGCCAAGTCATTGGGGGTGCCCATCCGATGGGGTTTAGGATATATTGCTCCTAACGCCGAAACACAAGGTCACGAGAGGGAGGCATTGCTTCACTCAGGGCTTTTTTCTGGTTCCTATGACATATCCGGGCTGCTGGATTTCCCCGAGGCCCTGATTTTAGCGGGTTTACAAGAGGGGGTGGAGGGGTGTTACCCCACATCTCGTCCTCTTCACAATAACTTTTATTTCCGTAAGTTTTACTGATCACTCCTTACCTGTTCAATTTGTAAATTCTCTGGGTGTCATCGGACGGTTTGCGTACTGATGTTTTTTGCAGGCGCAGAAATGGGAGCGTTTTCCCTCGGGTCCTCTGATGATGTTTTTCTGGGGCGGGCATTGCATGGTAGTCATGGACCGCTGAGAGTTGGTGGTTCTAATCCATTCGTAAGGGAAGTGATGGTTGATATTTCTTCGGAGGAGGAAGGACGGGAGGCATCACCTATAGCAGCCCCCCCAGTAAACTTTATAATTCCTCTCGGAGTGTCGGCTCCGATAGCGATTTCCTTCCAAACGGACTCTCACATGCCTCCAGTGGTATCACAACCTTTTCCCCGTGGTTCTACCGTAGTGAACGTTTTAGAGGAATATCTTCTCTCCCCCGATATGGAGGACTTGCAGCCCTTTGATGGGGTCCCTGACCGTGTTCACGCACCGCCGCCCGAGGGGAATCCCTCCTTAGGGAGATCTTTTCCCCCCGAGGGCAGTTAGGATGTTTCTCCTCTCGGATCAGCGGTGGGGTTTTGTCGAAACTTTGTTAGTGGTTTATTGAATGTGACTGATTGCGGGTTGATGAAAACCCTTTCGGTGTCCGTTCTCCAGGACTTAGCTTGTAAAGACATGTGTGAGGTATTTTATTTATTTTATCTATTTTATTTACTACTAACCTGTCGTCAGCGTTTGATGTAACTTGCTTTGTTCTTGAGCAGATTTATATGGTACTAGATGCTCTTGGATCTTACGGAAGCTCTTCTTCTGATCCTGGTTTGGTATATCATCGTCGGGACGAGTTAGAGCAAGGTCTCTTAGAAGCTCAAGCAGAGATAACTCAATTGAAGGAAGTTCACGAGTCCACCCAGGAGATCCACAACAATGCGTTACAATTCGAGAGGGATAAAGCGTGGGACTTGGAACGCCGACTGGTGCTCGAGAGGGCACGTGTATTGAATTTAGAGAGGAGAATAGAGGAGTTATGTGACCAAATGCGGTCCTCGGAAGAGCAACTGGCGCAGGCCACGAAGGAAAGAGATTCCCTAAATCAACAAATACTAGGGGCAGCTCGCACCCATGCAGTGGCGTTGGTTATGGCTCGGGTCCAAGCGGTGTTAGAAGTGGTGGGTCCATCTAGCCTTCGAGAGTCTCTCCAGGATGAAATGCGTGATTTGGTTCATATAGGCTATCGGTTATGCCAAGATGTTGTACAAGCTTTGCTGGAACTTCCCCCAGGCTTCCTCATTCCAGAACTGAACATTCGTCATGTTTTCGAGGAGTTTCCTTCTTCACCCCTTAGGGATCCTTCTGTTCCGATTGTGTTTGTTGATAATCCAGTTTCCTTTTCCGAGGAGCAGCGCCGACGACTTATTCGAGAAGGAAAGCGCCCTATGGGAGGGGCTTAACTTGTAGAAGGATATTATGTAGTTTAGTTCATAATACAAGGGACTTTTTTGTTGGGTTGCTAAGATAACTCGTATGTAGAGTTATCCTTTTGCCAAGCAACTATATTTTCTTTTGTAATGGAACCCTTCGTATATGAATAACTTTTCTTATTCATGCATGACTTTTACATTAAGCATAATACTTTCTAAGGTTGATTGAGTTCCAGGTATTACGAAGCGCTATTTCCTCGGAATCGGCAAGACGATAGGTTGCTGGCCCCACAATTTCCACTACCTTATAGGGTCCTTCCCATCGGGGATCAAGCTTGCTTACATTCTTGGAAGCCCCTACTCGTTTCATCACTAGGTCTCCAACTTGAAAAGTTCGGGGCTTTACCTTGGTATTGTAATATCGTGACATCCGAGTCTTGTATTCTTCCACTCGGAGGGCTACTCGGGTTCTCTTTTCTTCAAGCAGATCAAGGGCGATGGCTAGATTTGAGCTGTTGGTTATTTCCTCGTATTCCTTGACTCGCCAACTTTCTATGGAGACCTCCGAGGGCAGGACAGCTTCACATCTGTAGAATAGACTGAAAGGAGTTTCGCCCGTAGCAGTGCTTTGCATGGTCCGATAGGCCCATAGTATACCGGGTATTTCCTCAACCCACTTGGCTTTGTGCCAATCGAGTCGGGCTTTCATATTTTTCAAAAGGGTTATGTTGGTCCTTTTTACTTGACCGTTTGCTTGAGGGTATCCCACCGAAGCAAATCGGTGTTTTATTTCCCAATGATCGCGCCATTTTTGTAACCCTTGGTCCGTAAATTGCAGACCATTATCACTTACCAGGCTCCGAGGGACACCAAAGCGACAAATGATACTTCTCCAAAGAAAGTTGATAACGGCGCATGCGGTTATCCTAGCTAGGGGTTCCGCTTCCACCCATTTGGTGAAGTAGTCAACGTCTACTAGTAGAACTTTCTTTTAACCAGAGTCAGGAATGAGAGGTCCAAGTATGTCAATGCCCCATTTGGAAAACGGGTAAGGGGTTAGATGGGGTTCCCATGGGGCTGCGGGTTGATGAATCCGAGGGGCGTATGCTTGGCACGGTTTACACTTTTCGGCGTGGCTTTTACTGTCTTTGGCCATCGTGGGCCAGTAGTAGCCTTGTCGAATCAAGCATCCGACCATGCTTTCGCCACTAGTATGACTCCCGCATGTCCCCTCGCGAGTTTCTGCTAAAGCCAGTTGGGCTTCTTCTTCATTAAGGCATCGAGCATGGGGACATGAGTACGTCCTTCGGAAAAGTATTCCATCTTTAAGGAAGTACCGAATGGTTTTTCTGGACATCATCCGCTGGATAATCTTGTTCGAGGAGTATCCCTCGGGATCATGTAAATAGGCCTTGATAGGAGTCACCCAGCTAGATGAGGGATCTGAGATGGCATTTACCTCTTTGCCTTCACTTTTTTCAGACTTGTTGACATGAAGTAGAGTAACCCTTCGAGTGTGTATGGCGGCTGTTTGAGTGGCCATTTTAGATAAAGCGTCCACCTCTTGGTTTTCTTTTCGGGGAATTTGAACTATATTATATTCCTCAAACCATTCGAACCTTTGACGGACCACTCGGAGGTACTCTTGCATTCTTTCTTCTTTTGCTTCGTAGGATCCTTTGACTTGCTGGACAATCAATTGAGAATCACTATGGAGGAGTATTCTTTTCATTCCTCCTTCCTTTGCTAGCCTCATACCAATAAGGAGAGCTTCATACTCAGCTTCATTGTTAGAGAGGGGGTAATCTATTCTGATTGCAAAATGAAGCCTTTCATCCTCCCCTTCTTGGTTTACGAAAACTATTCCCCCCCCCCCCCCCCCCCCCCCCCGTGTGTGCTCACCGAGGACCCATCTACATAGGCGTACCACAATGGTTCTTTCCCCTCGGATTCGATGCCCGTGAGTTCCATTACAAAGTCCGCCAGGACTTGTGCCTTGATGGAGGGTCTCGGAGCGTAAGAAATATCATACTCGGTGAGTTCTACGACCCATTTTATTAACCTCCCTTATGATTCAGGCTTATTAAGAATTGTCCTTAGGGGATGCTTTGTTAGGACTGTAATTGGGTGGGAAAGAAAGTAGGGGCGTAGCTTGCGGGCCGTAGTAACTAATGTTAGGACGAGTTTTTTAGTTTGGGTATACCTGGTCTCGGCTCCGAGGAGGGTTTTGCTGACATAATATACCGGAAGATGTTCTCCATCTTGTTCTTTGACTAAAACGGCGCTAATAGCCTCCTCTCCGACCGACAGGTATAAAAATAACTCTTCTTGAGGTAAAGGTTTTACTAGCAAAGGTGGTTTCAACATGTACCTTTTTAGTTCTCTGAGGGCTTCCTCGCACTGGGGGGTCCATTGAAATTCCTTGACATTTCGAAGTATTTTAAAGAAGGGAAGCCATTTTTCTGCTGACTTGGAGACGAACCGACTTAGTGAGGCCATTCTACCAGTCATCTTTTGAATGTCTTTCACCGTCTTTGGGGTGGGTAAGCCCATGATGGCTTCCGCTTTCTCGGGATTTACTTCTATTCCCTTCTCCGTAATCATAAAACCCAAAAATTTTCCTCCTCGGATGCCAAAAGAACATTTCCTAGGGTTAACTTTCATGCCAAAGTTATCCATAATGACCAATGCTTTCCGTAGGTCTTTGGGATGCTCCTCAGCAGTGTTACTTTTGAGTACCGTGTCGTCCACATAAACTTCCACTGATTTTCCAATAAGTCCTGCGAACATAAGACTTACTAACCTTTGGTAGGTAGCCCCAACGTTTTTTAGCCCGAAGGGCATGACTAGGTAACAAAATGTGCCTGCATCCGTAATGAAGCTAGTTTTATCCTGATCTACTGCCGCCATTGGGATTTGGTTGTATCCCTGGTCTCCATCTAGGGTTGACAGTAGTGCACACCCAGCAGTGGAATCAACTAACTGATCCATGCTCGGTAAGAGATAACAATCTTTTGGACATGCTTCATTGAGGTTAGTAAAGTCAACGCACATCTGCCATCTCCCTCCATGCTTGGGGACTAATATGACATTAGCTAACCACTCGGGATAGATAACTTCCCGAATTTGCTTCAAGTTGAGAAGGCGTTGTATTTCTGAGCGAATGATTTTATTACGTTCGGGTCCCATTTTTCTTTTCTTTTTTTGGACAGGTTTAGCTCCGGGTTTCACATTAAGAAAGTGTTGGCATACCTTGTTGCTGATTCTCCCGGGCGGTCCTCCTTCCCATGCAAAGAGATGGTGGAATTGCTTGAGGAGGGAAATCAGTTGAGCCTCTATTGCTGATGTCATGTGGGTACCCATTTTGATCACCTTCTCAGGGCTTCCTTCTACCAATTCTACCATCTTTAATTCTTCCACAGGTTGGACTCGTGTTTCCTCGATTTTACGCTTCTTATTGTTTCTGAGGGAAGGCTCGTCGTCTTCCGAAGGGATGGCATTCATGCAACATTCCCTGGCTTTAGATTGACTTCATCGGACCTCTCCGATTTCCGAGGAGGTGGGGAATTTCACTTTAAGATGCAAGGTGGAAGGGATAGCTTCAAAGGCTCGAATGGATGGTCTCCCACAAATGGCATTATATGTCCTTGAAGAAGCCTCTACTACCCAGAATTTAATGGGCTCCGTTCTCCGAAGGGCTCCCTTTCCCCATGACATTGGAATAGTCACAGTTCCGAGGGTGTGACAAGTTTCCCCAGAGAACCCTACCAAGGGAACTTCAGCGGTTTCCATTTTTTCTTGTTTCAACCCCATAGCAAGGTAAGTAGGCAAAAAGAGTACGTCCACAGAGCTGCATGTGTCTATGAGGATCCGTTGGGTTTCATACCCATAAATAACGGCTGAAATAACTAGCGGGTCTTCATGGGGGTATATTATACCTGTAAGGTCTTCGGGTCCAAAGGTAATGTTAGGCAGCTTTGACTCTTGGACCGAGCAAACTGGAAATCCTTGCTCTGCTCGTCTGGCTTCTTTCAAGTATTTCTTCTTTTTACTTTGGGGTGTCATCGAAATTTCACCTCCTTCAATCATATTGATGGTTCGTCCTGACGGGGGATTGTTTTTATACGAGTCAGGTGGAGGAGGCAAACTCCGGTGCCCCATGGTCCATTCTCGGGAGTTTTCCCGACGGTCTTTGTTTCTCTCTTGGGGTCGTGGGCGTCCAACTATCCTTTCCCGTGACCTCCGACTGAGTGTCCTTTCTCGTGACCTCCGACTGGGCGTCCTTTCCTCTTCTTCTTCCCCTTCTTCTCTCCGTGACCTCTTCCATACGTTTGTCTTGGGCTCCCCGAGATTATTTTCTTTGAGGTAATTCTTCAAGTATCCTATTTCTAGGAGACGAAGCACTTCTCTACGAAGGGTGGTACATTCTTCAGTGGTATTACATTATGTTTTGTGGTATTTGCAATATTTCCCTGTGTCCTTATCTCGGTTAGGAAATTTAACTGGTACGGGCCAGTGAAATTCATTGTTACCTCTCATTACATTGAGCACTTCCGGGGGAGTAATAGTCATGGGAGGTAAGGGCACGGGTCGAAGGAATTTCTTAACCACCCCGCCCTCGTCTTTACGTGGAGGAGGTTTTCCCTCTTTACCCTTTTCCTTAATCTTTGCTTCTCTCTCTGCGCGCTCTAGGTGCTCGTTATCCTCCTGCTCCATTTGCTTCTTCGTTCCTTCTGCCTCTTCAATCAAAATGTATACTTCCACTTTTTGCATAAGTTCATTCATGTCCGTGACACGATTGCCCATAAGGTATCTGAAGAAATCCCCCGTTCGAAGTCCTTGAGTCAATATGTCCGCCATGATGGTCGGGCTAATGTTGGGAACATCTTGCGCTTCATCCGTGAAACGCTTTATATACCCTCGTAGGGGTTCATCCTTTTTCTATTTAATGGTGAAAAGATGTGTGGCGGACTTGGGGTACCTTCGATTACAAGCAAACTGTCGTACGAACAAATGAGCTAATCGATCAAAGCTCGTAATGGAACTAGGTGGAAGATGAGTGAACCACGCATGAGCCCGCCCTCCGAGGGTAACAGGGAACACGCAGCATAACACATGGTCAGGGGCGGAAGATAGGTTCATTCCGACCAGATGTTGATGGACATGGTCCTGTGGATCCCTCCCATCAGCTTCTCCGGTATATAGCGGGATATGGATAGGTCGCATCCCCGAGGGGATAGAGGCTAAAGCAATCTCGGGTATGAAAGGAGAGGTCTTGAATGTGGGATCCTCCTCAGGGGCCATGGTTTTCTTGAGATCGCCCAATTCTTTTCGTAAGTCATCCATCATTCCCCACAAGGAGTGTTCAACATCTCCTTGATACTCCGAGGGGTGGGAAATTTCCCCCCGACCCCTTTCTGGGGTCCTTTCAGGATAAACATACCTTCGGGGCATTTGTCGGGGTTCCTAATGCCAAGGGATTGAGTTTGGGTTCCGCACCGCCTGAGGTGTATCTCTCTCCGAAGGGAAATTTCTGTCCTCGGAGGATATAGAGGACATGTTTCCGAGCGGTTCCCCCCTCCGGGGTGCCCATGTAGCATCTACAAGTCTTTCCATAGACAGATCGGGGAATATTAATAAAATCTCTCGTACCTGATTCATAATTGGACAGAGTTTCTTCCGAGTCGCTGTAATGGATCGGAAGGTTTTCACTTTCGAAGAGATCATCCATCCAGTCGATGTTTGCTGAATTCTCTCGAGGACAGATATTATGGCGTTCCCACAGACGGCGCTACTTTGTTAACGGGTTTGGAATTATTCCCTATTTAACGGAAGATATTTATATTGGGTCGGAACGCCCTGTCCGTGATTCAGAAACAACCATAGATGGAAATTACTTGAAAATAACAAGAGATACAAGAATATTCCCTTCCTTTATTCACTGAACTTTTCCTCCTCTTCTCTTTGTGTGTTTGTGGTGAGTTGTGTTGAGTTAAGCTGAGTCTTCTTCTTCTGTTGATCACCTCCCTTTATATAGACTTTGATAAGAGCAAGTGTCATTGTGCATGTGCTTTAGTAAAGACAAGTGTCGTTTCATTGATACAGGTGTAAAAATTAGGATAAGGTTTATCTCTTAATCTACTGGATGCTAACTAGACCCGATTTTGTGCTTTCCGATGGCTTCGAGGATCTCCAATGAATGATTATTTTGGGGACGCTATTCTTCCGAGGGCTACGCTTTTGTTGACACATAATGAGAATGCTCGTATGGAAGTAAGGACTGCCGTATATGCTTTCCGAGGGGTTTTACTTCTCTTTCTTGACTCGGGTTCATTCTTTAATGACCTGGGGTGATCTCCGAGGACGTAATGCGATAGCGTAACAGGATCTCTGATGGCATAATGTGATTTTCGCGGGCTTGAGTTGATCTCCGAGGGCTTGATTTGATCTCCGAGGGCTGTATTTGATCTCCGAGGGCTGTATTTGCTCTGTTTGAAATGAGACTTTTCCGTCTAAGTTCTCGGAATATATTTATTGGGCACTCTGTTCTTCATTTCTGGTTTTTCTCTGAGAATGAGTCTTTGGATGATGGTCCGAGGGCAATTTTCATTGAGGAACGTGATCTGAGGGCAGTTCATACTGAGGAGTGTTCAGCAAGGAAGTTTTCTTGTAAGTTCATGGGACTCGGGGTCCGTTGTGGTCCCTCTTGGCGCATTGGTGGATATCGGAGTCGCGCGGATCCATCGGGGTTTGCTCTTTTTCCGATGCCGCGTTGATATCTGTTTTTTACTCACCATTTGACTTTCCAAGGGACGCTTAGGTTCCTCCTCGTGTGCTCTTCTATGCCTTTGTTAGGTCAATGACCGGGAAGTAGGGCAACATCCGAGGGGGTCTCCTTATTAGGAGTGTGTACATCTCATCGGAAGTACTCGTGACAACTGTATTTTCCATTTATTGATTTTCCAATTAGGATTAACCTTTTCTTTTCTCTTTTTTTTATTTTTATGGTTAACACAAGGAGTCCCACCTAAACTCGAATTAGGTACCTTAAAATTGATATTAACATTGTATCAGCAACACTAAAATTATAAGGCTAAAACTGAAAATCAAAAGTTTTGCCTTTCTTTATATAATTCTTATAATAGTATAGATATTAATATCAATTTGTTTTCGAGTTTACAAGCATACAATTACAATATCACAACAAAAGGCTGAATAGATATTATAACACAACTGTTATAAATATTGTTAGTGGTATATGCCTAGTGGCCATTGTTGAAAATTATGTACCAATATTATTTTATAATAGTAGTAGTTGTTGTAAATAGTGTAAAATATTGGGAATTCTTGCCTATATAAGGAGGCATCAAGATGAAGAGAAAAACACCAATTCACAAGTAATATACTCATAATTTGCTCTTCTTTCTCTATGTCCTTTTAAATATATTGTTATAAACTCAAATAGTTTTAGTTATTCTATAACACGTTATCAGCACGATAGTGCTCGATCCGGAAGAATTTAGTTCATTCGTTAGAGAAAACGTTCAACGTTAAAAGGTACGAAAATTTTATATTTACTTGTTCATCTATCTAAATTATTATAGACAAGTGCGGATTACCGCCAATCTATAATTTTATGATTAGATGAATATGTGTTTATAATTTTGTTTTTAAAGTTTAATATTTACGTATTCATCTATCTACATTATTATAGACAAGGAGGACTACCGCCTATCTATAATTGTATGATTATTTTACTGTCATCTAACTCTAACACTAAAGCTAATTTTAACTTTCGTTGATGCTTGAGTTAACCCCAAGCTAGAAACGGCTACTGACAATTTATTATTATGGAAGGTGTTACCTCCTATTATACTGTTTATTTTATTCCATAAGCCCATGAAAGTTTTTACATAGTAATGTGGCGGAAATTATTTACGCACTTAATTCATTGCAATTATTTTACTTGTTTACATTATTCCATAAGCCCATGAAAGTTTTTACATAGTAATGTGGCGGAAATTATTTACGCACTTAATTTATTGCAATTATTTTACTTGTTTATATTATTCCTTAAGCCCATGAAAGTTTTTACATAGTAATGTGGCGGAAAATATATATGTATTTACTTATCGTAATATTATTCCATATGCCTGTTAAAATATCATTAATGCGACATAAATTATTTTACATGTTATTACAATTAATTTTTGTTGCTAAATTATTAAAGACATTACCGTTCATAAAACATGCCAAAATAAAAAAAAAAAAATGATTGTTTTTCTAACGGCTATAAACGGCTACTTACGAATATTTTTCCTCTATAAATACACAAATTTCATAATACAAACTCCACACAAATCTTCACCTTATTTCTCTCATCTTGCAAAATGATCTCTACGACAACAGCGATCTTGATCCTCATTTACCTTTCAATTTTTATTTTTATGCTAGTAGATGAAGACACTCCTATGTTTATCCCTATGATATTCCTCCCTTTTATCATAATAATGTTCGAGTTCAAGATTTGGCTAGAGATGAGATAATTGCATTGTATTATTGTAATAATTATGCTTCTATGATTATGTGTTAAATAAATTGTCTCGATCCTAATTATGTTTTTCTTGGTTATGTATTTAGCTAGCAAAAATGTCTAACCTCACAAGTACAATTAGTTGTATACTCAATATCACTGGCAAGAATTATGGACAATGGAAATCGGATACGAAATTGTACCTCAGATCAAAGAGTATCGTTGAAACTCTTGCTGCAGTAAATACAAATACGGATCCAGAAAAATGTGAGGCTGTGATCTACATGAGAAAACATCTAGATGAAACCTTAAAGAGAGAATATCTCGATGTTACCGATCCTCATGAATTATGGACAAACCTACAGGAAAGATATGGCCATCAAAAGGAAACCATGTTGCCAAAAGCCACCGATGATTGGAACAATTTAAGGTTCCAAGATTTTGAAACTGTAAGCGCATACAACTCCGCGCTTATGGAGATTCGTTCAGATTTAATTTATTGTGGAAGAAAGCTTACTGATAGAGAAATGATAGAGAAAACACTTTCTACTTTCCATGTGTCCATGATAAATGTTCAACAGCAATACCGATTGCTGAATATTTCAAAATACCACGACTTACAACAAAAGTTGTTAATGGCAGAAAGTTACAATAACTTATTGATGAAAAATCATCAATCTCGTCCTCCTGGAGCACATGCATTACCTGAGGCAAATGCCATTAATTTTTCAAACTCCTATGGACGAGGTAACAATGAGAATGCCAATCAAGGTCGTGGTCGTGGTCGTGGTCGTGGTCATGGTCAAGGTAGAGGTGGTCATAGAGGAGGATATGGCTATAGAGGTGGACGCGGTAAAAGAGGTGGTCGTGGCCGTGGTCGTGGTCGAGGGGGTTTTCACAATCCCTCGCATACCAACACTGTCTTTAAGAATAACCACCAGAACAAAGAAAAACATAATAAAAACCCTCAAGGTTATTGTTTTAGATGTGGAATGAAAGGGCATTGGGCCAACACATGTCGTACACCAGAACATCTATGTAAGTTGTACCAAGAAAGTTTGAAGGGTAAAGAAAAGGAAGTTAACCTTGTCGAACAAAATCCAAATGATGATTCCACCTTTATGGAGGCGACAGACTTTACTGATGACTATGATGTTCGTTTGGCTTAATATGTGTTATGTGATCTTCTGGCTAAATATGCTTATTGTGATTTATGTTTTAAGTTGTATTATCTACTTCCTGCATTTCTGTTGTGTGCTTTCAATAAAATAATCTCTTTTCAAATATATACCCTGTTTATTGTAATATTTGTTTTAATATTGTTTATTTGAAGTGAAGCGTGATATGGAGCATACTGGTGATACTTGACTGTTGTACAACTCATACAATTCTCACAAGTAAGAAATATTTTACATATTTAGAACCCTCAAAATTTCAAGTCGGTACAATGGGAGGTCCTATTAAATTGATTGAATGATCTGGTACAGCTACTTTTACTTTACCAAATGGAACAAAGTTTATCATCGATGATGCCTTATTTGCCCCAAAATCCAGAAGAAATTTATTGAGTTCTAAAGATATATATCGTCATAGATATGATACTGAGTCAATGACTGTGAATAAAGCTAAATATGTTTTCATTACTAAGAATATACCAGGAAAGAAACATTTTCTTGAAAAACTACCATATATCTCATCAGGGTTGCATTATACATATATTAATGAAATCGAATCAAATATGGTAGTCAATGAAAATCCAGAATTATTGACTCTATGGCATGATCGACTAGGTCATCCTGGTTCAACAATGATGCGAAGGATAATTGAAACTACACATGGACATTCATTAAAAGGATCCAAACTCAATCTGAGCAACAATAGTCCATGTGAAGCATGTTCTCTTGGAAAGCTAATTATAAAGCATTCACCAGTTAAAATTAAGACATAATTACCCACATTTCTTGAAAGAATTCAAGGTGATATATGTGGACCTATTCATCCATCATGTGGACCATTTCAATATTTTATGATATTAATTGATGCCTCAAGTCGATGGTCACATGTCTGTCTATTGTCTACTCGCAATATGGCATTTGCGAGATTTTTGGCTCAAATAATCAAAATAAGAGCTCAATTTTCTGACTATACGATCAAGAAAGTCAGACTTGATAATGCTGGTGAGTTCACATCTCAAGCTTTCAATGATTATTGTATGTCAACTGGAATTACGGTTGAACATAGTGTTGCACATGTACATACTCAAAATGGTTTAGCTGAATCATTAATTAAACGCCTTCAATTAATTGCTAGACCATTGTTGATGAAAGCTAAATTACCAAGTTCTTTATGGGGTCATGCGATTTTACATGCTGCATCACTAATTCGCATTAGACCAAGCTCGTATCATGAATACTCCCCATTACAACTTGCTTTTGGTCATGAACCTAATATTTCCCATATAAAGATTTTTGGTTGTGCGGTTTATGTTCCAATTGCACCACCAAAGCGAACAAAAATGGGACCACAAAGAAGGTTGGGAATATATGTTGGATTTGACTCACCATCAATAATCAGATATCTTGAGCCCCTAACAGGTGATGTCTTTACGACACGTTTTGCCGATTGCCATTTTAATGAGGCAAATTTTCCAACCTTAGGGGGAGAAAAGAAGCAGTTGGAAAAGGATATATCATGGCATAATCCATCTTTGACAAGCTTTGATATGCTAACAAAGCAATGTGATTTGGAAGTAAAGAAAATGTTGCATTTACAAGCTATTGCAAATCAATTACCCGATGCATTTACTGACATAAGCAGGGTAACAAAATCACATATACCAGCTGCAAATGCTCCTGCTCATATTGTAATTCCAAAAGAAACATCAAAGGATGGTATCTTTGATATAAATAAGAAACGTGGGCGTCCTACTGGCTCAAAGGACAAAAATCCTCGAAAAAGAAAATGAGCATCAAAACCTAATGATCCTATTATTGAGGAATCTATGCCTTATGAGTCGCAAAATGTGACATATGAGATATCTCAAGAAGTTATCCAATTAGATCCTACAAATAAAGAGAACGTTGAAATCTCTATAAATTATATCAATACAGGAATGGTATTGGATCGAAATGAGATGGAAAATATGGATGAAATATTTTCATATTTAGTCGCTTATGAAATTGAGAATGAAAATGATGATCCTGAACCCAAATCTGTAAATGAATGCCAAAATAGGAATGATTGGGATAACTGGAAAGATGATATGCAAGCTGAATTAGATTCGCTTAATAAGCGAAAGGTATTTGGACCCATTGTTCTCACACCGAAAAGTGTGAAACCCGTAGGGTTCAAATGGCTCTTCGTTCGCAAACGAAATGAAAAAAATGAAATTGTAAGGTACAAAGCTCGCCTTGTCGCACAAGTTTTTTCTCAAAGACCTGGAATCGATTATGAAGAAACGTATTCTCCTGTAATGGATACGATTACATTTCGATTCTTGATCAGTCTAGCGGTCTATGAAAATCTAAACATGCATCTCATGGATGTTGTCACTGCCTATCTCTATGGATCACTTGATAATGATATTTACATGAAGGTCCCTGATGGACTTAAATTACCCGCAACATCAAGTTCCAAACCTAGAGAAATGTACTCAATTAAATTGCAAAGATCATTATATGGGTTAAAGCAATCAGGTCGCATGTGGTATAATCGTTTGAGTGAATATTTATTAAAAGAAGGATATATAAATAATTCTTTGTGTCCATGCGTTTTTATTAAGAAAACATCATCTGGTTTTGCAATTATTGCGGTTTATGTAGATGATTTAAATAGCATTGGCACTGACAAAGAAATTCATTCAACAATGAATTATTTAAAGGATGAATTTGAAATGAAAGATCTTGGAAAGACTAAATATTGTCTTGGTTTGCAAATTGAGCATGTTAAAAATGGAATACTTGTGCATCAATCTAACTATACTAAAAAGATATTGAAACGTTTTAACATGGATAAAGCAACACCTTTGAACCATCCTATGATTGCAAGATCATTAACTATAGATAAAGATCCGTTTCGTCCTTGTGAAGAAAATGAAGAAATTCTTGGTTCTGAAGTTCCATATTTAAGTGTCATTGGAGCTTTAATGTATCTAGCTAATTGTACTAGACATGATATATCATTTACTGTGAATTTATTAGTCAGGTTTAGCTCATCACCCACAAAAAGGCACTAGAAAGGAATTAAACATTTATTCCGTTATCTTCAAGGAACTGTGGATCTTGGTCTATTTTATCCTAACAATGCAGTACAAGAATTGATTGGTTATGCAGATGCAGGTTTTCTATCAGACCCACATAAATCCAGATCTCAAACTGGATATGTATTCACGTATGGAGGCACTGCTATTTCATGGCGTTCTCAGAAACAAACACTTGTTGCAACATCATCGAATCATGCTGAGATTATTGCACTCCATGAAGCAAGCAGGGAATGTGTATGGCTACGATCAATGACACATCATATAAGAAGTACATCTGGCTTACCTATTAGAGAGGGTCCTACAACATTATACGAAGACAATTCTGCATGTATTACACAGATGAAAGAAGGCTATATCAAGAGTGATCGAACCAAACACATACCCCCAAGATATTTTGCCTACACTCAGGAGCTCGAGAAGAACAAAGAAATTAATATCCAATATATTCAATCATGTGACAATATGGCAGATCTTTTTACAAATGCACTTCCTACTATAACTTTTAAGAAACATGTTCAAAGTATTGGGATGCGTCACCTACGAGACTTATGAAGAATTGGAGATGCCAACTTGAAGGGGAGTTCACACGGCTGCACTCTTTTTCCCTTATTAAAGTTTTTATCCCACTGGGTTTTTCCTTATAAGGTTTTTAACGAGGCAGCATAAGACGTGTACAGAAGACGGATCATGTGCATAACAAAATCTTCAAATGGCCAAGGGGGAGTGTTATAAATATTGTTAGTGGTATATGCCTAATGCCCATTATTGAAAATTATGTACCAATATTATTTTATAATAGTAGTAGTTGTTGTAAATAGTGTAAAATATTGGGAATTCTTGCCTATATAAAGAGGCATCAAGATGAAGAAAAAAACACCAATTCACAAGTAATATACTCATAATTTGCTTTTCTTTCTCTATGTCCTTTTAAATATATTGTTATAAACTCAAATAGTTTTAGTTATTCTATAACAACAACGTGTTTTTTCAAAATAGAAGAAAGTGATTTATGGTATTTATATACTATAAATTCAGGAAACGTCAATGTATCATCTCATCAAAATGAAGGTTTGACCGAAAACATTAAAGAGAATTGGGCGGAGAAAATGAAGCGGCGAGTGGGACCCATTCCGAACAATATATATTAAATTAATGTCCGGCCACTACTTTTTGTTCAGTGAAAAGAAAGAGAGAGGAAGAATTCAGACATCGGCATTCGATGCTCACCCGACAGTGACGTGTTCTTTGAGCCATTCCCTTCCCCAACGGCTTGTCTGCTGCGCACGTGACCCCACCCCCACTTTTTCCTTTTGCCCACATGCGCACCCATTTAAAATCCCATTCTCTCTTTAATTAGCTACTTTTGGTTTTGGGGGAACAAAGCCCAATCCATTTTAGGAGAGTCGTGTGATGTTTTACTTGTAATAGGTCCACTAATATTTGCTCATTATTTCTGGTATTTTGGTCAAAGACATATAATATAGTTATATTATTTTTTTGAGAAATATATGAGATAGTTATAGGTAGAATTTATCAACACGTAAGTTGATCATGTCGCGGTGTACTTACATTACATACACTTGGATTGAGCTTTTAATACCAAATCATCTGGACTTTGGGCTAATAATGTGAATTATTATGATTTATGAGTTTAACGCTATGACTTTTGCATGTCAAATTATAGTTAAAATAATTAAAGTTTAAACTGTAACGAGAGTTACTTTCTTGTTGAGAGTTTTGTTCAGACATATGAGAGGTTTGCAGGCAATTACGTCAACTCGTATGTTTACCTAATGCACACCCAAATTAAAAGAGTAGCGACGGCAAGTTTTCCGCATAAAAAAATTGACAATATACGAAATTATACAAAATTTAATGTTATACTGTTTTGTAATATAATTAAATTAGTATTATATTTATGAATTTTAAGTCTCTTAGATTGATAATATATCAATGATGATAAAAAAAAATTGGCATATAAATAGGCTCTTAGCTCTCTATACGTTAATTAATATAATAACTCTCCTTTGTGCTTATGATTTGCCTTTATCCTAGTCTCTTTTGACATTTTGATTAAATTATATTCTCAAATAATCTTGAAATGCTACAAAAGTCACTATAGTATAGACCAACTTTGGTTAGATGATAGTTTAATGAAAGCATTTAGCATCATCGGCTATTAATCTAATTGTCTAATTTGAGAAAACACTCAACTTTTCTAGGCTCACAAAATTTCCGGCGATATACACTAGAGTTAAGATAAACTCGCCTTCACAAAAATACACAATCAGTGGTTGATATTTTAGGCTATGAGCAGTGTTTTCAGAACTGAACCAGATTTTTAACCGTTAACATTACTCACCAGTCACCACTATCCTTAGTTGTTTGAACGAACTAATCACTGGTTCTACGAGTAAACTAAATCATTTATCAAAAGTATGTATTTTCTATTATAATATAAATTAATACTTTCAGATCATATACAACTCCTCCTTCAACAATTACATCAAAATATTAATTCATATCTCAAGTAACCAAAATTTATAAATCATTAAAATTCAAATAAAAATACACAAACTCTAATTCAAGCCAACAATATTACATTATTAAACTTGCCATAATCTAGAAAAGAAGTTCACTTCTCTCATTCAAAATTCAAACATACTTTACTATTTTACATACATTGAAAGTCCAAACAACAATTTACCTGAATTCAAAGTTCAAACAATAATAAAATATGTTCAATTTATACACTATCAAGCTACCGAACAATCATAAATTCATAAGGGATAGTTCCTTCAAACCCCTGAACTATAGCGACTTTTGGACACTATCCCCTGAGCTTTATAATAAACACTTTGTTAACAAAGTAAAAATTCACGTCTTAGAATATACTATAATTTGATTAATTACCGGATATATTATTATATGACTTGTACTCGCTATCGCAAAATACCCGTATCGCATGGCGAAGGCCCCGAATCCTCCAGGATACTATGTCACCCCCTATCGGAGAGCTCATTCCGAGAGCCTATATCACCAAACACTATTTCACGAAACAAAGCAAAAGCCCTCGGAAATCAAATCAGACCCCTCGGAAGACACGCCTAAATCGCAACCAAGATATAAACACCTATCGAAGTACACTTCAGAAGAAGGCAACCTAACAATGGACCGCTATCGGAACTACAACAGCATCGGACGAACATTCTCACACACTTGTCCAGCACCTCCGATAGATCCCCCTATCGGAGAGAAGGAAGCTAAGAAGACAGCCCCTCAGAACACATTGAAGCTATCGGAAAGGATAATTTCGCCTAATCAGCACCCCGTCATCAGATATATCCGTCGGATAAAACCTATCTCTTCGCACATTCATGGTGACACCTGTGAACACATGCATGGTGACACTTGTCCCTGAGCAACTTCTATAAAAGGTAGAGATGAGAGATCAGAAAAAATGAGGGAGGACGCCCAAAAAGGGCGCTCCAGAGAAAGAGCACACTCCCGGGAAGGGAGAAAAGGGAGGTGTTCCAAGGGAATTCGTGTTCTCTATAAAATTAAAAAAGGCTTCACGGGAGAAAAACCTTTTCTTTCTAAAGGCTTCACAAGGGTCCATTCTTTCAAACATATAAAATCAACACATCAATAAAATCGACATACTCCAAATTAACCAACACCAAAAGTAAAGAACAAGAACTACGAGTGGCTTGATTCCCAATCGGGGGATACGTAGGCACCTCGAAAGATATCCGAGCCCAGCCCCAAACTAATAAAACCAGCGATCCCCTCAGGTCGGGATTGACGTTCCAACCCAATATAAATATCTTCCGTTAAATAGGGAATAATTCCAAGCCCGTTAACAAAGTGGCGACGTATGTGGGAACGTCATCGAATCCTTGAGCAAACACGAAGGGATCGCAGCCAAGATCAAAACGGAAAGCAGGTGCAGCAGCCCTGGGGCAACATGCTCCGAAGACAAGTTTTTCTCTAAACTTGCGCAATTGGATTCCAGTCTGAAATCTCCTTGAAAATCATAAGATTCTCTTACCGCCATATAAGTATATATGCGAGGTCTGTAAGAACTTGTGGAGGAGAGAGGAATAGCCCGATAGCCCTATAGAGGTTCTTAGTGAACGTTTTACCCGGAGAACTTTGTTCGTATCCTCTTCTCCGAAGGCTTTCAAAGTCTTTATAATAGAGTCGCGAGGATGATCCTATCGGAGGGATTCTTTAAAAGTACGTGAGAATATTCACTAAACTCTAAGCATCTATGCATATGTGAGATTCTTTCATCGGATGACCGAATTAAGTTTGAGCTGTCCAAACTATGTTATAGCCACGAGGGCGTGTCGGGGGATACCTCTATTTAGAGTGAATGTATCTTCAAAGTTTGCACTGCAAACGGGCACGCTATGCCAAGTAATTTGTTTGGCCAGTAAGAATGAACTTCATTTCTCAATCTTAATTTCGACAATTAAAGGAAAGGACTCAGGTATTCATAACGTGCTGAAAAGTTACGATGACTATCGACACGAAAAAAGTAAGTTTCATTCCACTAGAAAACAAGTCCACTAGAAAACAAGTACAACTGTGCGGAAAGTAAATAACCAAGAGTACAACGGTAAAAGTCCCTAGGATGTACGGGTAGATCACTCGGGAAGGTAACGGTTGGCCCTGTAGCGGGGGGAGGAATTGGCGCACTTGTAGGAGGAGCATTAGAAGGGCCAACTTGAACCCCCGGGCCAGACAGGGGATGAGTTGTAGGCCGAGGGATCACGGCAGTTACAGGTACCCGACTCGGGGCAGCAGAGGAAGGTGGAAGCTGGGTACTACTCTTAATAAAGAGGTCGTAGGCTTGTTCCAACGTAGGCTTCTCCATCTCCGCTATATTTATGACACGCGGATCTAAGTTAGGAGCCACCTTCCTGCGCACTTGCCCGAAACATTGGAGGAATCCCCACATTACGTGCCCGACCATATATCCTTGATTTTTGCGGACATATAATTCCTTGACCTGTAGAGTGGCCTCCTCCTGAGCTTGTTTCACTGCAGCAAATATCCTCTGTTGCACCTCCTCGGAGGAAATGCCTCTCGAAATCGGAGCTTTCGACAGCTCCTCGTTGAGAACATCCACTTAGCCCAACGCTTGGTACAAGTCGCGCTCTAACTCCTTTTGTTTTGCCTCCAAAACAGTCTTCCCCTCTTCAAGGGAGGTAACCTTGTCCTTCAGAACTAGCCCCGAGGCCTCCATCTCCGCTACATAAGATTGGAGCCGCTTGTTTTCCTCCCTCAGCTCTCTGTCCTGCTGAGTGAGTTTAGCCCACGCTTCGTTGTACTTCCCCATCCTCTCTCGGAGATCTTTATTCTCTTCCTCCGTCTTCCGAGACCTTTCCTCAGCTTCGGCCGCCAACTTTTGCAACTTCTCAACCTCGAGTAATAGAAGAGGAAGCATTTTAGGCTCCTAGAAAGCAAGATAGATGGATAAAGATCCCAACGGTGGGGCCTAAAGGAAGTAGATAAGTAGAGATTAGATCTTACCAGCGTGGCCATCCAATTTGTACAAGTCTGGACAAATTGCCATCCCCCCGATGGTAGAGAGTTGGCAGCCGACAAGTACCGGGTAACTGTATCGAGAGCCCCCTTAGCTTCTTCTGAGCTAGGCTCTCGTCCCGAGGCTGGAACATTTGAAGTCGAAGCTCCCCCTAATGGTATTCCCCCGATATGGGTACTTGAGTGACCGCGGGACTGTCTGATTGGATGGCGGCCAAAGGACTCGAAGTGGGATGGCCCGAAAAAGAGGGAGTTGCGGCCAACAGTTCATCCAATAGAGCCATCGGATCATCCGAGGCTGAAGGGGCGTAAGGTCCCGAGAAAAGGGGTCCCCCTTTAAAGTTGAATAAATTAGTGCCCCCTGCAAATCAAAACTCCTTGAATAAAGCAACTATTCCCAAAAGGGGAAGCTAAATAGAGAAGTGCTTAAACTTAAGAAACTTACCCAATTCCCGAGCATCCTTCTGAGATACTCATTCGTCTTCAGCAGGGAGGGCCTCTTATTTGTCTGCGAGAAATAGAGTTTCCCGTTAATATGTAAGCATCTAGGTATTGCTTGAGACTAAGAAGTGAGAAAGTACCTTTGGGAGGGGTCGCCAGGAGAATTTCTATGGAATCCCCTGATACCTCCGCGGGGGAAGATATGTTGACAGCACATGGGGGGCTAGGGGTAACCCCCCTATCCCTACATCCTCATCCCCTTCTTCTAGCAAGAAAGTTCCCGCGAGGACAGTGTCCGCGGAGGTCACGGCCAACCCCGTTTCTTGCGGGGTGTCGGATGTCCCACTGGAGGATCGGGATAAGGCTGTCGGAGTCGCTAGACGAATCCTCGATGGCTCGGTGTCACCCTCCGTAGCCCCGGAAACGTCGCCTTCCCCCAACGTCGACTTCCTTTTCTGAGTTCCACCCGCCTCTTTATCACCCAAACCGATGGCACTTTCTACCATGTACGGTCGTAGAACATCCACTGCAGAAATGGCTACAAGTTAGATAAAACAAAAGAAATACCTATAAGGGAAAAGGTATAAGTATGAGAACTTACCAAAAGTATTGAAGAGCTTCTCGGGGACAGCCAGAGGGGTCTCGATTCTGTCTACCGGAGCGATGTGCCTCAAACCCGCAGTCCGATAGAGACGAACAAAATCCTTGGACTCCACCAGAGGCTTCACAGAAAACACATGTGAGAACACCAGTGTATCGTCCAGCACCCTATCGGGGAATGTGGGCTCCCTCCAAGTTAGAGGCATGTCCCATTTCCCCTTAGCACGACAAATGAAGAAAAACTTGTCCTTCCACGTGCTGTGAGAATTGATATTGCCCTCGAAAATACGGTCATCTTTATCCCGATGACTGAAGCAGTAGAAGGGAGCCCCCCCGGAGACACCTTCAGTTCGAAGATCGAAAAGAACCTATCCCTAGTACACTCTATCCCCCTAACCAGGCACCAGAAGATGAATAGAGCCAAGGCCGTGAAAGAGTTATGGGTAAGTTGACTAGGGCATATGTTGCAGTGGTTGAAAATCTCGCAATAGAGAGGCGGGAAGAAAGAACGTAGTCCCGCCTTTACCTTGGGATAGTACACCGTCACGTGATTGGGTAGAGGAGAATCACCTCGTTGGTCTGCTGTCGGAACTGTCACCTCCACGTTCCGGCCGGAAGCACCGTAGTCGGTGAACAACCTGCGAACCTCCTCCTTTGTAGCAGTACTCGCCGTTGATTCCACTTTCTAGGTAGCCCGCGGAGCACCACCCTTATCCGCCTTCTTCTTCGGCTTTTTTGTTTTCCTAGCACCGCCACTACCGCTCGCCCCCATCGCCGCCGCCGTCGCACTCCTCTTTCGAGAAGTCAGAAACGCAGCCCCCGTTGTTCCTCCGGTGCCAAAAGCGGCAGACACCAGGTTAGTGGTAGATTGAAACGCCATTGCTGAAATTTTGAGAGAATGGAAAACTTTTTTGCAGAAAGATTGCGGAAATTTTTTTTGCTTAGAAATTGCAAGTGAGGGTGACGATTGAAAGGGAAGGGTTTATAAACCTCGGGCCCATTAAAGGCATTAATTACCCACTAACCCCATTACACCCCACGATTGGAAATCGTGCCTAGTGGGTTATGAACCGCCACGCCTCTTCGATTAGAGTAACGGTCCGAATACCTAGACCCACGTACTGAACGTGACATTAAATCATCATTAACTGCATTTAAACCGCGGTTAATTAAATGCGACGTCGTTAATTACAATTAATTCCCCGATGTTAATCCCACGAGGGCATATTTCAAAGGCATCGGAAACCTCTCGCCTCGGAGAAGACAATCACAATAATCTCCTCGAGGACAAGGCCAAATAGCTTGGGGGATATGTGTTAAACAGACATAAACGTCAATGACGAATGTCTACGACACCCCAGAAGAATTCTACGATACTCTCCCAAGGTTTTTCGAATCCTAGATGCAATTTGAATTCCCTTAAAAGATATACGGTGCCTTATGGAACATTCCTGATAATTCTACGGTACTTTAAGAAAGGGTCAAAGCAGCCCCTACAATGCCTATAAGAACACTAAGATGTCCTGATACTACTTTAAAGACTCGGAATCGATACTCTCAACGACTCCAATGACGGAAGTCGTGATGCTCGAACCTTCATAACTTTCGACCTTTTTTGAGTTTATAGTGCAGTCAACTGCCCTAGAAACTAGGGGGGGTTGTTAACAAAGTAAAAATTCACGTGCTTAGAATATACTATAATTTGATTAATTACCGGATATATTATTATATGACTTGTACTCGCTATCGCAAAATACCCGTATCGCATGGCGAAGGCCTCGAATCCTCCGGGATACTATGTCACCCCCTATCGGAGAGCTCATTCCGAGAGCCTATATCACCAAACACTATTGCACGAAACAAAGCAAAAGCCCTCAGAAATCAAATCAGACCCATAGGAAGACACGCCTAAATCGCAACCAAGATATAAACACCCATCGGAGTACACTTCAGAAGAAGGCAACCTAACAATAGACCGCTATCGGAACTACAACAACATCGGACGAACATTCTCACACACCTGTCCAGCACCTTCGATAGATCCCCCACTATCGGAGAGAAGGAAGCTAAGAAGACAGCCCCTCAGAACACATTGAAGCTATCGGAAAGGATAATTTCGCCTAATCAGTGCCCCGTCATAAGATATATCCGTCGGATAAAACCTATCTTTTCGCACATGCATGGTGACACATGTGAACACATGCATGGTGACACTTGTCCCCGAGCAACTTCTATAAAAGGTAGAGATGAGAGATCAGAAAAAAGGAGGGAGGACGCCCAAAAAGGGCGCTTCAGAGAAAGAGCACACTCCCGGGAAGGGAGAAAAGGGAGGTGCTCCAAGGGAATTCGTGTTTTCTATAAAATTAAAAAAGGCTTCACGGGAGAAAAACATTTTCTTTCTGAAGGCTTCACAAGGGTCCATTCTTTCAAACAGATAAAATCAACACATCAATAAAATCGACATACTCCAAATTAACCAACACCAAAAGTAAAGAACAAGAACTACGAGTGGCTTGATTCCCAATCGGGGGATACGTAGGCACCTCGGAAGATATTCGAGCCCAGCCCCAAACTAATAAAACCGGCGATCCCCTCGGGTCGGGATTGACGTTCCAACCCAATATAAATATCTTCCGTTAAATAGGGAATAATTCCAAACCCGTTAACACACTTTGTCTCCTAACCTTTGTCAACCTGTTCGAGTTGCCTCCTGACAATTTTTGCGACAAAAAAATCGACAAAAAACTTTATTTTTTCAGAATCTTCGCCTCGTCAAGACGGTTTCGGTAGT
Organism: Linaria vulgaris; assembly: GCA_948329865.1. Classification (NCBI taxonomy): domain Eukaryota; kingdom Viridiplantae; phylum Streptophyta; class Magnoliopsida; order Lamiales; family Plantaginaceae; genus Linaria; species Linaria vulgaris. Next base: position 87,093,662 of record OX415253.1, read on the forward strand.
GGTGACAGTATCGAAAAATTCAAAGCCATTACACGGGAGATTTAGTTTTAATTTGTCGAATTTCCGGAAAATGTGATGAACACCTTCAAGTGTTCTTAATTTTTTCCAAAAATTCGACGAAATAAAACTAAAATTTTCGTGTAATGGCTTTGAATTTTGCGATTCCGTCACCACTATCGGAACCACCTTGACAAGTAGAAAAGTCGATTAGAATAAAAAAAATTCGACTAAAATTTTCTCGCAAACCGCGGCGGCGTAGTGGTGGGTTGTCGGATTTTTTTGCCGGAATTCCTAAATTTGGACTCAATATTCTCCTCGTCGAAAAGGTTCCATTAGTGGTGACGGTCTCGAAAAATTCAAAGCCATTACACGAGAAATTTAGTTTTAATTCGTCGAATTTCTGGAAAACGTGATGAACACCTACAAGTGTTCTTCATATTTTCTGAAAATTCAACGAATTAAAGCTAAATTTCTCGTGTAATGACTTTGAGTTTTGCGATATCGTCACAACTACCGGATCTGTCTCGACAAGAAGAAGATTCTGAAAAAAAAAAAAAAAATCCGGTGATATTTTGGTCGAAAAATTGCCATGAGGCAACTCGAACAGGTTGACAAAGGTTAAGGGGTAAAGTGCTTATTTATGAAGTTCAGGGAGTGGTGTCCAAAAGTCGCTATAGTTCAGGAAATTTGAATGAATTATCCCAATTCATAATCACATTAACATGAATCAAATTACAAAGACATATCGAGCACAATCATTTTCCCTTCAAGCCGTGGAGCATTTGAACCGAGTCGGCATGTACAGTGGGACTTATGATGTATCTTCGATGTTAAATGCACTTTTTGCGATGATAATGGCTGGTCTGCAGTGTGGAAATGAAGTCATGGAGCTCCCCGAGGCGGATTTGCATGTGAATCCCTTGTTCCGTAAGTGTTTTAAGTTCTGCATTCCTCTTGGAAGTTCAGTTACCATTTTCCTTTTATGCTCTTGATGTAGACCCGGACTAACATTTGTTTATGGCAGGGGATGAGATGGTGCAACATGCCCAAGACCCCTTCACGAGACCTTTTTTGTCCCCATCCCTAACAACGATCTTCTGACTGCTGATTGCCAATCCAATATCAATGGCCCCCCTCCAGGTTTCAGAACTCTGTATTAGACTCCTTCGACGAGGGGGAATCCCACAATGGATGAAGAGGTGATCGCCTGGGTCATGGGAGCCGCTTCGGAAAGCATTTCGAGCTCTGAGAGGGGTTGGGAACCTTCTTCTACTGCGTAGCCCATGAGTGTAGCAATGGAACGCTATTTTGCAAACCGATTCATGCTACCTTTTGGGACTCCCTTAATTTCGGCCCTGTGAACCCACCTCCGAGGGAGAGCTCCAACAACCCTCGACCAGTTAGTGAGAGCGTACACATGCCTTACTTCCTTACGGGATCTTCGGTTGATATTGAACCACAACTTTATGGGTTGTCTCTTCAATAAAACGTATCGTGACATCTTAGGTCACCTCCCCGACTTTGCATTGTGGGATAACTACTATAAGAGCGCATGTGAGGTACGTTAGGTTGTTTCTTCATTTCGGGCAGATGCACTCTTTTATGTTTCATGCTAACTGTTTGTAGCTTTCGTTTGTGTTTGCAGTTGGTGCTATTAATTAGGAGATGCCTTGGGGGTCTCAGGATCAATCCCTTCGACTGTGGGGGTTCTTCATCGAGAGAAAGAAAAGCTGGAGACCACCATGCAACATTCCCTTTCATAGGGGGCTTGGGGGAGTCTTCAACTTACAAGTGGCGTACGTTTGGTAGATTTTTTAAATCTCTTATTACTACGGGGTGGTTGACAGTTGGTCATTTATTACTTTTGTAATGCTTCCTTACTCTTATGACCCCTTCCCTCTCTAGTTGCTCTTTGCCCTTTTGTTCTTGGACATAGTCTTTCGTGCATGACATCTTAGAGTGATTGCAAGTGGCGGTGTCTGAATGTTATCAGTTTCGTAAGATGGCTCCTCGGAGAGAGTCGCATAAGAGTGCTCTTCGGAGAGAATCGCGTGAGATTGCTCTTCAAAGAGAGTCGTTGACTCCCAAGAAGGAGCATGTTGTGTTTGAACTTTATAATACAAACCTAAAAGAAAAACCATGGTTAGATATGCATTTGTTTCACCTCTATGTCCGGAGTTCGAATAAGGGCGACATACACCAATAGTGATAGGCGATTGACAAAAAATAAGGGTTTGGGTGAGAGTTATGAGAGGCGAGAGAGGAAGCTGAGATTTTTAATTTTTCAAGATTCAACACTTTTTTTGTCTCTTTTTGTGGATGGTCGTCATTTAGGAGCAACAACTTTATTTTTATGTTTTTTTGGGGGGACAAAAAGGTCAATTTCTCTCATGCAAAAGTATACTTGCATGATTCAATTGGTACTGGGTCGCAGTTCTTGATTGTTTTTTAACACATCGGATTTAGGGGGTCAATCAACTCGAATAGGAAGTCCTTCACCGTTAAGCTGATCCCACTAGGCAGTCTACGTCTATTTTCATAATACTGACTTTGTGGGATTACAAATTTGTTAACGCGTATGAAGGGAGGACTGACTTTCAACGCATATTTAGACGCAATAGAATCACAATCCTTACTAACTGAAACTCTTCGTCTTCTAGACCTTTCGTTTATCTAACACTTTATTTAATGGTCAAGTCTTTTAACTATTCTCATGTGGACCATATGATTGGAAAAATAAAAATATTTTTTTGCAACAATTATCAATTCTAGTTAAGCTTATTTAAATGAACAAAAAGCAGTTTCAACTAAAACTATGAGTTAGTTAAATAAACTTACAAATAGTAAGTAATATAACAACAATGGAGAAACGAGTGGTGCAGTTTAATTGGCGAAAATTAAATAAAGAAACTACACTAAAAAATTTATAGTAATTAAATAAATCTCAACTAGTATTGATGAAGGAACATGAACTCGAGGAACTTTTGATTTATTCCTTAATATAGATTCACCTTCTTTGTGGTGATTGAGAAACGTGAACAACTGTCTCAAAAAATACAATGACTACGAGCAAAAATGTTTACATGAAAATTACTTTGACAAACTCGTTCTGTGAATTTTCCTCTATCACCAACATGATTGACTTAAGAATTATTTTGAAAGCCCAAAAAGTTTTTATGGCTGTTTTTTTTTTATTTTTTTTTATTTTATGTTTTGTAAGTCATGAAGAATTCTACCGAAAGGACGCACTTTATAGTCTAATGCAAGAGGGACCAAAGGAAATAATATGGCATATCAATTACTGCAAAAAATACCTGTGCAATAACTATGGAAATTATGTTGATAAATAGAAATACATTTAGTCAAGGTATTGGTTGCCGTATACGTCGTATATCTCACAAGCTAAGGTAATTATTCTTTTTTTTTTATTTCTCACTGGTGTCCGCTTATGCGACTAATCCAGCCGAGCCTCGGTCGGGCCCTTTTTGAGGGGGGGACTCTCCCAGCGGTGTTTTTTACATCCACAAGACTCGAACCCGTGACCTTACTTAAGTGAACTCAAGTCCCTTACCACTTGAGCCAACAACCGTTGGTTAAGGTAATTATTCATCACTTTCACTATAACAAAAGTGGCTTATAGTGGCATTCAAAAATGTTAGTATTAAGTTATAACTATGACATTTTTATGTTTAATGGCTTTTTTTTTAAATGCCACTTGTAGCGGTGTAGTTAAAGGTGGTAATGTCACTTTTTTATGTGATAGTGGCACAAGAGAAAGTGGTACTATATCTAGATACAATGATATTATAACGTACCATTAAAAATACTTGGACGAAATATTAAAACTGCCCTTTAACTTTTTTTCAAAACTAAAAATGCCCGTTTTTTTCGGGCCTTGCAAAAATGCCCCGTAAGTCTTATAAAATCTTGCAAAAATGCCCGATTGCCTTATTTGGGCCAAAATTGCCTACGTGGCGGTACAGTGGCTGCCACGTCAACAAGTTGTATTTGCACCCAAAACCCTTGTAACTTTAAATATTATATTTGCACCCCAAAATAAATTGCACTTTGCCCCCCAAAATATATATATATATATAAATAATAAACATATATATATATATAATCATTTGTAAAAGAATAAATATTATTAGTCCATAACTATTTGGCAAGTTACGATTGTCACTTATACCCAGGATCTCAGATTTCCCACTCAAGTCCATAACTATTTGGCAAGTTACGATTGTGATACAAGGGAAGATATTCTACAACTGGAGTCTGTCGAGGTCTAGACAGGGCAAAAAGCAACAACCAAATCCCCACAACAACGCCAACACAAGGCAGAAAGGGGTGACGGTTTTGCAGAGCATACCACTTATCTAAACCTGCCAGTCTCTTGTTCAAACCAAGTAATGACAATCGTTCCTCACTAATAGTTATTAACAAGAATAGATTTCAGTTAATCCTGAATAGAAGAAATATTCATTGCCATCTTCATAGAATATAGATTTCAGTTAATCCTGAATAGAAGAAATATTCATTGCCATCTTCATAGAATAATCATACCATAGACTTAATTCATTACATAACAAGGACTTAGCCTTCCATTAGGCAAAGGGAGAACAAAAATAGTAAAGTATAACAGAAATATAAAAACTTACTTGGAAAACAAGCCGGAAATCTTCAGACCAAAAGTTTTATTCAAACTGCTTATTGACGATTACAAAGTGTTTACAAGAGAGAGAAGGAGACTCCCAAAATTCTCCCCTAAAACACAGACGGAAATGGCCTTATATAGAAGGCCGGACTTCAAAAAACATTACAAAACAACATAGACGGGTTTTTCAGATTTTTTTTTTTTAAGTACCCAAAAAAAAAAAATATTACATAGTTCCAAAAAGTCATCTGACTAAATTATCCTTGCCATGATGTCACGGCGTTCATCGTCACCTTCTGGAAGCTCAAATCTCCATTGTTTTATTTGACTGTGATTTAGAGGAATTTCCTCTTTTAGGCATGTTAACAATCGATCTAAGAATTCCAAAAGCATCGCCAATTCCAAGATCTTCATCAGGATCCTGTGCATCTTGTAACTCCTTATTGAGTAATGGATTACAAAATTCTTCCTCATTAGAGCCCATGGAAACGTCTTCATTGAAATCTTCCATTTCTCTTATTAGATCTTTTTCCATTTCTTCAATATAAGCCTGAATAAGACTCTTTTTGTCTACATTTCCTGCCTTCAATTGGACTTTTCTTTTAATTAAGTCCCAATGAGTATTTATCTCCTTCTTCCTTTGGCTATCAGCTAATTTTTTGTAATTATCAATTTTTTCATCCATTTGACGGATAGTTTCTTGCCCTTCAAACTGATTTGTTTTTGGGTCAATCTTGAGCATCTTATCCCAAAACCTTGAAGAACTTTTTCTGTAGAGACAGGGAATATTGTCCTCATCTCTGCCAACTTCTGGAAACCATCTCCAAATCCATGGGATTGAAAATTCCAAAAAGAAATAGAAGGCTGATAATCCTTCAGGACATGCAATATTTCGCTGTCTTTCACGAATTTTTGGAGATATGTCAACCCAAATTTTAAATTTTTCCTTAAAAATTTCTGGCAAAATTTTTACCCAAGTGCCGTGGAATTTCCACCACTTAATAAACCAATTTGGTATATCTTTTTCAAATATTTTGCCACACATTTTTATAAACCATGTGTGTTTATTGTTGTTATTCTCATAAAGAAGCGTTTTATTAAAAACTTCAATATAATCCCAATAATTGAATTTGAAGGGAGTTTTTGATACGGGATGTATTAGTTCCCTTTCAGCATATGGTGAAGATCCCCAGTCATCAGCATGTATAACTTGCTTAATGACAATTTTGGAGAAATTATAAATTTCTGTTTGTGCTCCTGATGTAAAATGCTGTATTTCACAAGATTTTGTGTGTTCCAGAATTAATTCATAAAACTTTCTGGACTTATATGTGCCTGCTATAAAAAAGGTTGTATTAAGGTTCCTTCGGATTATTATCCAAGGCTCTTTTTCCCATTTCATTTCCGAATCTTCTATTAGAAGGATGACTTCTGGATTTGTATTATCAATAGATCCGTTGTTATGATTCTCCTCAGTTGTTACCTTAGCATATGATGTTGATTCTGGGCTATCCACAGACTCTTGAGTATTACTCATTTTCTCCTTGTTTTTAGATTCCAAGAATTCCTGGAACTCTTTGTTGTGTGATAGATCAGCAGCTATAAGCTTCTGTTTGCCATTTCGACCCAGAAATTCTGGAGTCTTTCCTCTGCCTCCCCGTCCTCTATAAGAGGAGGAAGCCGATCCTCGGCTGTACATACCTGCAATCATGGAAACAAACATTAGGCAAGCAATAAACTTGCTAATTTCTTTCTTCTTTTCAACATCTGTTTTTGCTTATTTATAATCAGCTTGCGAACTTCTTTATTATGAAGCCACAATTCTCTAAGAGTTTTCTCCTGATATCTTTTGATATTATCTTTTGATATTATCCTGAAGGAATTTTATATCTCTAGCTAATAATTTCAAATGATAGTCGGAAGACATGATAAAAATTCTCTGGTTAAGAAATCTGGAAGACTATTATCTTCACCTTTCTTGTAAAGAATTTCAAAATCAAAAGGCGCGAGATGCGCTTGCCATCTGGCAAACATCTGTTTGGACACATCATGTTTGAAATCTTTATTAAACATAAACTTTGCAGATTTGCAATCAGTCTGAATAATAAAATGTTGATTATATAAATCGTCTTGAAATTTTAAAACACATTTAACTATAGCTAAAATTTCTTTAGCCACAGTAGGGTAATTCTTCTGGGCATTGTTCCATTTTCCAGAATGGAACCTAACAAGAATTTCTTGTTTAGTATCAGGATTAATTTGTTTAAGGATACCTCCATATCCTATTTCTGAACTATCAGTATCAATGACCTTCTTCCAATTAGGATTAGTAAGCATCAAGCAAGGCAGAGATTTAACTCTTTCTTTAATTTTTCTAACAACATTAGTATGTTGTTCTGTCCACGGACATGGTTTCTTCTTAAGTATTTCATATAAGATGGACGTATCTTGAGTCAGATTTTTATAATAAGGGGAAATATAATTTAGACTTCCTAAAAACCTTTGCAATTGGGGTTTTTCACGAATTTCATCTGGAAATTTATCTGCGAAATCAATACTTCTATTAATAGGTATTATACTACCCTTTTCAATGAAGTGTCCGAGAAATCTCACTTTGGACTGAAATAGGGACATTTTAGGCTTAGATATGACGAGCCCATTTTTTATGATAATTTGTTTAAAAATTTGTAAATGCTTAAAATGCATTTCAATAGATTTAGAAAAGACTAAAATGTCATCAATATAAACAATTATAAATTCGCTATAAGGAGTGAAAATGTCATTCATAATTTGTTGAAATTCTGAAGGTGCATTCTTCAGACCGAAAGGCATGACATGCCATTCATAATGTCCTATTGGAACATTAAAGGCAGTCTTATATCGATCCTCTTTGCTGATTTGGATCTGCCAATATCCTGATTTTAAATCAAATTTTGAAAATATGATAGAATCATATAATCTATCTAATAAATCCTTTTTGTTAGGAATAGGATGCCTAATCCATTTCAAAGCTTTATTAAGTGGTTTATAGTTTATAACAAGACGAGGAACACCTCTTTCTTGTTCTGAATGTTTATTAACATAAAAAGCAGTACACGACCATGGTGACTGTGAGGGGCTAATTAATTTCTTTTGTAAAAGAGAATCAATTTCTTTTTTACATAACTCCAGATGTTCTTTATTAATCTGGCAAGGTCTTGCCTTGGTTTTAATTTGAGAGTCATCAAAACCTTCTTCATAAGGTAAAGAAACAATATGTTTCTTTCTATCCCAAAAGGCATTCGGGTGATCATTACATATAGTGATCGAAAAATCGCTTATTAATATTTTTATTTTATCCTGTAATTTAGGATTTTGAAGATCCTTTTCAATATTAAGAGAAGCAATTTCATATTTTAGGAAATTCAATTGTTTTTATTTATAAAAGATAGAATCAAACATTTCATGAAGAAACCTCGTATAGGGTTTGTTTTTAAACTTAAAGAAAACTTTATGCCCTTCATAAGAGCCTGATAAACCTTCATGAGTAATACCAAGAGGGAATAACTTTGTAAGGAACGGGGTTCCCAAAACCATTTGGTTTGTAATATCTTTTGCAAGCAAAAAGCTTGTAGGAATACATGTATTATTATTACAAATATAAGCTTTAGAAAGTTTATATTCAATTTGTAAAGGTTTTTCCTCCTGCATGAGATAATGCATGAGTAGTTTTTTGAAAATATCGAGTTGGTATTAAACCTTCTCGAATGACATTTAAGTCAGCACCACTGTCAAGTAAAACGTCAAAATGTTTTGTAAAATAATTATCAATCATTAATGTTGTCTCAGTATGCCATTTTTGAGACTTAATGATTTCCATAACAGATAAATAATCTTCATCTTCATTCTGAATTTTGAAATTTCTAATTTCATCAGGTGAAGAAGTGGGAGCTTCTTCTTTGGAAGGAGTATTATCTTCCAATTTGGAGACTCTTATGTCAAGAGTTCTAGTGCTTCTTTTGAGATTTTTAATCTCCTCTTTAAGGTTTTCAACCTCATTCTGCAAATCAAGAGCAGAAGTGGGGGTTTTACTCACTTTCATGTCTTTGAGAAGTTTATGAACTTCAGACATCGAATATGGCCCTTTTGGGGCCATTGGTTCCTCTGGTATTTTGCCAAAAGATTCTTCTTTGGTACCAGAAGTTTCTGGCTCATTTTGAGTCAGATGATCAATCAATTTTACCTTAAGATCTTTATATGTAAGATTCTTTATAATATCCAAAATAGTATCATTTGTCAAAACATTAATGTCTGAATTTTGAAATTGAGATAAGAGTTTATAGTACTCATCATTCTCTTCCGGGGATTTTTTGTCACAAGGAAGACCCAGAGGACATGTATCACATTCCTCAGGTTCAGAAGAAGTATAATCTTCAAGATTTAACTCAGCATTAAAATTTTCTTCTGAGCTATAGTCTTCATAAGAAGTTTCCTCACTATCAGAATTTAATAAAAGCTTTGATAAAGATTCTTTTAATTTATCATCCACATCAAGACTATTTAGTTTTTTCTTGACCCAACACCTATTAGCATAGTGTCCAACTTTACCACATCTATGGCAAACTATAAGTTTTTTCTTATCTTTTCTAAAATTTTCACGTTGAGATTTTCTCTCAACCCTTTTCTCCATTCTTTTAACAGAGAATCTCCTTTTTCTATAAGTACGTTCAGTACCATCTCTCTTATGCCCTATTCTTTTAGATGAGTTTGGCTTATGAATTCTTGGGGTATCAATCCCAAATTGGTCACAGAATTGACCCAATTGTTTTCTTTCAATAAGATTTTGCTTTTTTATTTGTTGATTAAGCTTTATATCATTACATAAAGCCAATCCTTCCTGAATACATGTACCTATTAGGTTACCATAAGTATATCTCTCATAAGGAACATAACTTTGATCTTTCCTAAGATTTCTACGAATTCTTTCAGCAAATAAGCTGGGAAGACCATCAACAAATTTAGACTTCCAATGAGAGCTATTACACTCAGGAAGTTCCATGACCCGATTTAAGAAAGTATCTTTGTACCATCTAAAATCGGTTAATGTCTTGCATCTGAGATTTTGCAAGAGAGTTCGGATCATTTCACTATTGTCAGAATAACGACCAGTGAAATGTTCAATAATAGTAACAACCAAGGTATAAACTGCATTTTCATATTGAGTATTATTCTCAACTTTTACAGTATTAAGAATACTAGCCTTGGCCGCTGGGGATAGGTAATTATCCCACCAACCTTTAAGTTGGCCAGTAAAACCAGCAATAATCATGTTAGCAACATTTTTATCTGTATTATTATTTTGTTTACAGATAGTACAATACATAAGCATTCTGTGAACAACATCATAGATTTGTTTATCAGTATTACCATCTATATTCCATTCATAAATACTTTTACCATTATAGGAATTATTATCGACAAATTCTCTTTCTTCATGAAGGGTATCCATAGGGGAAGGTCTTCTATAATAATATAACCTTTGAGTAGGCCTATCAGCCCATTTAAGCTTTTCAAGTCTATCATCAATCACGGATTTATAATCTGGATTTTTCTCAATTTCTGAGCTTAGAGTTGTTAATTTTAACTCTTTAAATTTTTCATTTAGGAATTTTTCTATTTCACCCATAGATTTTAATTTAAAATCAACAATTTTAGGGGGTGATTGAATAGTGTGAGCAGCCATTTTAACATCTTGAGAAGTAGAAGCAATATCTTATATTCTGGTAATTTTAATATCATTTATGGCTTTAAGAACCATATCAAGTCTATTAAGTAAAGTTTTTACTTGTTCTCCTATGATATTAATACATAAATTAGTATAATTATTCTGTCGTATAAGATCATTGATATGTTCTAATGTTACGGGCAAAGTATTATTTTCCAGTAACTTAGCAAAAGCAAGGATGTTGGTATTACCAAAATAACAAGCTTGTTGTGGAGGAAAGACACTAGTAAGTAGTAATACTCTGTCCATTTGAAAGATTATAATTTCTTTCAACAGTTGAAATATAATATTCAACATAAGTATGAATAAACCAAGGAACAAAAGCATATTTGTTGTTTTGTTCTTCACAAAATTTATAAAAAAATTTCTGGATAATATCCTTTTCTTCTTTTGGAAAATTCCCGAAAAATCATTTTCTGAATTCTTCCCATCTGGGATGCTTGAATTCTTCACTTATTTCACACCTGGCTGAAGAACCAGGGCTAAAATCAATTTTGGACTAAAAATCCATTAAAGATCAAAATTCATATCTGATGCAGTTGGATCAACTGAAATCTATTCTTGTTAATAACTATTAGTGAGGAACGATTGTCATTACTTGGTTTGAACAAGAGACTGGCAGGTTTAGATAAGTGGCATGCTCTGCAAAACTGTCACCCCTTTCTGCCTTGTGTTGGCGTTGTTGTGGGGACTTGGTTGTTGCTTTTTGTCCTGTCTAAACCTCGACAGACTCCAATTCTAGAATATCTTCCCTTGTATCACAATCGTAACTTTCCAAATAGTTATGGACTTGAGTGGGAAATCTGAGATCCTGGGTATAAGTGACAATCGTAACTTGCCAAATAGTTATGGACTTGAGTGGGAAATCTGAGATCCTGGGTATAAGTGGTATATAAAATAAAACATACACACATATATATATATAATAATATCAACATATATATATATGTAACTATTTATAAAATAATAAATATTTTAATATTATATAAAATAAATAAAAAACAAAAAGATTAAAAAAAATATCCCGTCCCCAACCAGCCCCCCCCGCGCCGTCGCCGAGCACCACTGCGTTGACTGTACCGCCCCCCGCCACCACCACTACTAAATTGCGGTGGTGGTGGTGGTTGCGATTGCAGTGGTGGTGACGTCGATTTGACGCCACCACCACTTCAAATCGCGGCAGTGGTGCCGCCGCCGAGCACCACTGGCAAATTCGCGGTGGTGGTGGTTGGGCATCACCACCACCGCGAATTTGGTAGTGGTGATCGGCGGCGGCACCACCACCAGGTAGGGGGGTTCTCGGGTAGAGTCGTCGTCGCCAGGTGGGGGGGGTCTTGGGTCGGGTGGTATTATTATTATATGTGTTTATTATTATTATATATGTTTATTATTATTTATATATGTTAACATGAGGATAATTCACCTGCTTGAAATAAACAATAAATCAATTATTAGAATTAACAAATATATTATATGATTATGCGATCTGCCTCCACGATACAGGTATCACGCCTCAAAACATCCCTCGGAGCACATCTCCAACATAACAAATACTGGAGCAAAAGCAACAGGAGGAATACAAGACAAGGCGGAGTCTCACAGACTAACTGCTATCGGAACTCCTTCAGTATTGAGCGAATACTCCGCCAAGCCCACTAGAGCCATCGGAACCCAACATGAACCCAACAGAATCCCAGAACCATGACAAAAACACTTCCTTGCTATACACTCTCAACACAAACGCTATCGGAGCACTACCCTATACTTCCCTGCTACGCACTTCTAGCACAAACGCTCTCGGAACATTACTCATGTCGACCAACCGATAGGTCGGAACTTCACAATGACGCAACAACTACAGAACGACACTCTCCGGGCACTCGGAGAAATAAAGCAACTATCTACGATAGTCAAAACCTCTCGGAGATCACTACATGAACAAACACCCCCTCGGAAAATACCTTGAAGCAAACAGTCCAGAATACACACCTCTCGGAAAAGCACTATCACTAAGAGAACACTCAGACTCGCCCCTAGAGTCACCATATGAAGCAATGAGCTCTCGGAAGCAAAGAAGACAATCCACCCCTTATCATAAAGAAGACAAAAGCTATCGGAAGAAGATAAAATGATACAGTCAGCAAGATAGACATTATCCTATTGGTTAAAAGATCATTGTAACGCGTGTAAAGCATCACCACATGCATAACGACACCTGTAAACACATGCATAACGACACTTGTCCCTAAGAAATCTATATAAGCAGAGGAACAAGAGAAAAAGAGAGGAGGGGAAAAAAAAATACATCGATAGACTCGGAGAATACGAGGAAAGACTCGGAAAAGAGAGTGAAATATAGTTAATAAAAGGAAGGAAGGTTCTTGTCAATTTTTCTCTCTTGTTAGCATAGCATTTAATTTTGAACCATGGACAAAGGCGTTCCAACCCAAATAAATAATTCAGTTAATAGGAAATAACTCAAAACCCGTTAACAAAATGGCGCCGTCTGTGGGAACATCGAAGAAATTTGTCTCCAAAAACATCCAAAGAAGGCGCGAGTCGGGGAAAGTTTACTCTCGTGATCATTAAACCCTTGAGAAGGTTTTTGTTCGATCGTTGCCATAACCAAAAAGGGAAGGAGGTGCTACAGCAATAAAACTACGCACCAAAGATAAGTATCTTTCTTTCACTTGTATGAATACGAGTTAGATTATGGTATCTCCGTAAAAAAATCATAAATTACTATGTAAATACTTGGGGAAAATGAAGGAGGGCAGAGCCCAGAGACACCTAGAAGAGTATTTCCGAGAGCAATTGCCATAGGAAGCCTCGCTTGTACTCTCCCATCACAGGCTTCTCGAAAGTCTAAATAAGTAAAAGAGACAAGGATATGAACAATTCTACTAGGAATGATTCTTTCCAAGAACGTGAAAATACTCACTAAACTCTAAGCATCTATGCATACTTACGACCATTTCCTCGAACGATTGAATTAAGATTGAGCTGCCTAAAGCATACCATAATAGGCTACGAAGGCGTGTCAGGGGATACTCCTATTTAGGAAAGTATATTCCCCCAAACTTGCATTACAAATAGACACGCTATGCTAAGAAAGTTGCTTGGCCAGTAAGAATGAGAGGCTCTCTCGTTTCTGTAAACTCAATCTCAAAGTTCTACTATTAAAGGAAAGGAACCAAGTATCCATAAATATGCTGAAAAGTTGTGTGACTATAGACACGAGAAAAAAGCTTTGTTCCACATGGGAAATGTTTCATTCCAAATAAAATAAAGTACCATTACATGAAAAAATAAAAAGTACAATGATAGAAAAACAAATTAAAACCCCTAAGACTGAGGGGGTTGAGCACTCGAAGAGTCAGGAGTTGGCTCGGTAGTAGGAGGAGTAGGAGCACCCGTAGGAGGAGGAGCACCAGAGGAAGTAGCCAGGAGAGGGGAGTGCGCTGAGGGCCGTGGGAGGATAGTAGAAAGAGGCACCCGAGACGGGGAAGAGGAGGAGGGAGGAAGTCGAGTGCTACTCTTTTTGTAGAGGTCGAAGGCTTCCTCCAAAGTTGGCCTCTTCATCTCCGCGATATTAACAACCCGCGGGTCTAAGTCGGGATTCACCTTCTGTCGTACCTGCCCGAAGCACTAAAGGAATCCCCACATAGCGGATCCTGCTAAGTACCCCGGATGCTTGCTGAGGTACAGATCCCTCACTTGGATAGTAGTCTCCTCTCGAGCCTGCTTAACAGCAGCATCCACCCTTTGTTGCACTTCCTCGGGGAGAATACCTCCCGGAGCCTTGGCTTGTGCCAACTCCTCATTGAGAACATCCACCTTACCTAGCGTTTGGTATAGGTCCCTCTCCAACTCTTGCTGCTTGGCCTCCCAAGCAACCTTCTCCCCTTCGAGGGCATCCACCTTATCCTTCAGCACTACCCCGGAAGCCTCCATCTCCTTTACCGAAGAGAGCAACTGCTTGTTCTCCCCCCTCAAATCGTAGTTTTGTTTCGAAAGACTGACCCACGCCTCGTTATACTTCCCCATTTTCTCCCGCAGATCCTTGTTCTCAGTCTCTAGCCTCCGAGACTTCTCTTCAGCCGCACTTGTCAGCTTTTGCAGCTTCTCGACCTCGAGTAACAGAAGAGGAAGCATTTTAGGTGCCTAAGAAAGCAAAACAAAAGAATAAAGATCCCGATAAAGGATCTTAAGTAAATTAGTTTAAGTAAAAAACTTACCAACAAAGCTACGTTGTTGATACAAGCTCGGACGAATTGCCACCCGTCCGACGGCAAAGAGTTAGCAGCTGATAAATACCGGGTGACCGTTTCAAGTGCCGCCTGGGCATCTTCCGAGCTAGGCTCCCCCTCTGAAACGGGAGCCTTAGAAGACGAGGGCCTCTCAGGAGGTACCACCCCCGGCAGTGGAACCTGGGTGACTATAGGGCTATCGGACTGGACAGTCACGAAAGGTCTTGGCGAAGGAGCACTCGTAAGTGGGGGACCAGCGGCCAAAATCTCGTCCAGCAAACTCATGGTATCGAATGCTGGAGGGTTAACAGGGTCAGAAGGAAGTGATCCCCCGTCCAAACCAAAAAAGTCGTCACCTCCTGTAAAATCAGAAATTATCTAAGTAAAAATATCCCTTCAGCTATCTAGAGCCTACTATACTACTAAAAGAAATACTCTCTTTACTGATTAGAGACTAGAAACGCGTACCTTTAGGAGGGGTCGCCAGCAGGGCGTAAGCAGAATCCCCCGATAACTCTGAGGAGGAAGGCACGTTGATAACCCCGAGGGGCGGTAGAGTCATCCCCTCTATCCCAACCTCCCCCTCCCCACCTCCTATGACAAATGCTCCCCTAGCACCAGCATTTGCGGAAGTCACGCCTACCCCCACTTCCTCAGGGGTATCAGAGGTTCCGCTAGACGACCGGGAGGTAGCTGTAGCAACCTTTGAAGGAATCCCTCCCTGGTCGTCCATGCCCTCCGCGGCACCAAGATTTCCACCCTCTCCTAGAGAAGGCTTCCCCTTCTTAGTAACCACGTCCTCGTTCTCCACCATGAACGGACGCAGAACATTCACTGCCAAAAAACAGTTGCGAGTTAGATAAGATATAAATAATATGTACTAAATCACATATAGTACGAAGGAGATGAAGACTTACCAAAAGTGTCAAAAAGTTTTTCGGGGACAACCAAAAGAGTCTCGATCTTGTCTATCGGAAAGATATGCCTCAATCCTGCAGTCCGATAGAGGCGGATAAAATCCTTTGACTCCACGAGAGGTCTCGCAGAGAACACCGGGGAGAACGACAAGGTATCGTCCGTCACTCTCTCGGGAAATAGGGGCTTCCTCCAGGTTAGGGGAATGTCCCATTCTCCCATAGCAGGACATATGAAGAAGAACTTGTTCTTCCATGAACTGTGGGAGGTGACCATGCCCTCGGAAATCCTGTCGTCCTTCTCCCGGTGAGTGAAGCAGTAGAAAGAACCTCCCCCGGGAGATGGCTTCAACTCGAAGATGGCAAAAAATCCATCCCTCGTGCACTCGATGCCTCTCACCAGGCACCAGAACACGAACAACGCCAGCGAGGTGAAAGAGTTGGGAGTAAGCTGACTAGGGCAGAGATTGCAATAGTTGAAAATATCACAATAAAAACGCGGGAAGAAGGAACGCAATCCCGCCTTTATAAAGGGGTAGTAGATCGTCAGGTGTCCTGGCGGAGGAGCATCACCACGGTGGTGGGCCTCCGGCACCATCACCTCCACATTACGGCCGGAGGCGCTGTGCTCCTGGAACAAATTCTTAATTTCCTCCTCCGTGGCGGTGCTGGCCATATCACCCACCTTTTGAGTAGCCCGCGGAGCGCTACCCTTGTCAGCTTTTCTCTTCAATTTCTTCGATTTTCCGGCGCCGCTACTGCCGCTCGCCCCCACCGCCGTAGCACTCCTATTTCGCGAAGCTTGAAACCCTAACCCCGCCGCTCCTCCGGTACCAGAAGCAGCCGAAACCAGATTGGTGTTAGATTGCGACGCCATTAGAAAAGAAATTTTGAAGGAAAAAGAATACTTGAGCAAAAATCTGTGGCAGAGAAAAAGAAAAAAACGCGCGTTGCAGAGAAAGAGTGTTATTTGCTCAGAATTTGCAAGTGATGGTGATGGGTGAAGAAGAGGGTTTTTAAAACCCTACGCCCACTAATCGTCTTAAAAGACCACTAAGCGTGCCCACGCCCCACGATTGAAAGTCGTGTTTAATGACACGTCTCCTCGGTTAACGAAAGTATAACGGTCAAGACGCTTCGATTCCTGCACCCAACTTAAACGTGGCATTAAAATCGCCACTAACTGCATTTAAATCGCAGCTAATTAAATTATAATTAATGCCCCTTATAATTAATGCCCCTTATAATTAATGCCCCAATAATGACCTACGAGGGCACATTTGGGAAATACAACGGAATCACTCGGAAAAAGTAATCACTATGCTCCTCGCCTTTAAGAACGAGGGAAACGTCGAACAAAACATAAATGTCACTGACGAGTGTTTACGACATCCCTGAAGTGTTCTACGAGGCCTTGTGAAACTTCCCCCTTATAATTGACAAAATGCACGATACTAGAACTCTCGTACCCTTTAAAGTTTCTAGTGCAGTAATAATAACTAACTGCACTACAAACTTGGGGGGGTTTGTTAACAGGAGGATAATTCACCTGCTTGAAATAAACAATAAATCAATTATTAGAATTAACAAATATATTATATGATTATACGATCTGCCTCCACGATACAGGTATCACGCCTCAAAACATCCCTCGGAGCACATCTCCAACATAACAAATACTGGAGCAAAAGCAACAGGAGGAATACAAGACAAAGCGGAGTCTCACAGACTAACTGTTATCGGAACTCCTTCAGTATTGAGCGAATACTCCGCCAAGCCCACTAGAGCCATCGGAACCCAACATGAACCCAACAGAATCCCAGAACCATGACAAAAACACTTCCTTGCTATACACTCTCAACACAAACGCTATCGGAGCACTACCCCATACTTCCCTGCTACGCACTTCTAGCACAAACGCTCTCGGAACATTACTCATGTCGACCAACCGATAGGTCGGAACTTCACAATGACGCAACAACTACAGAACGACACTCTCCGGGCACTCGGAGAAATAAAGCAACTATCTACGATAGTCAAAACCTCTCGGAGATCACTACATGAACAAACACTCCCTCGGAAAATACCTTGAAGCAAACAGTCCAGAATACACACCTCTCGAAAAAGCACTATCACTAAGAGAACACTCAGACTCGCCCCTAGAGTCACCATATGAAGCAATGAGCTCTCGGAAGCAAAGAAGACAATCCACCCCTTATCATAAAGAAGACAAAAGCTATCGGAAGAAGATAAAATGATACAGTCAGCAAGATAGACGTTATCCTATTGGTTAAAAGATCATTGTAACGCGTGTAAAGCATCACCACATGCATAACGACACCTGTAAACACATGCATAACGACACTTGTCCCTAAGAAATCTATATAAGCAGAGGAAGAAGAGAAAAAGAGAGGAGGGGGAAAAAAATACACCGATAGACTCGGAGAATACGAGGAAAGACTCGGAAAAGAGAGTGAAATATAGTTAATAAAAGGAAGGAAGGTTCTTGTCAAATTTTCTCTCTTGTTAGCATAGCATTTAATTTTGAACCACGGGCAAAGGCGTTCCAACCCAAATAAATAATTCAGTTAATAGGAAATAACTCAAAACCCGTTAACAATATATATATATGTGTGTGTTTATTATTATTTATACATATATGTTTATTATTATTATTATATATGTTTATTATTATTTATATATATATGTGTGTGTGTTTATTATTATTTGTACATATATTTTTATTTTTATTATTATATATGTTTATTATTATTTATATATATTTATTATTATTATTATATATTTGTTCTTATTTATTATTTATATATATATGTTATTTTTTATTATTATTTATATATATTTATTATTATTGGCTGAAAATATGACGTGGCGGAACAATTTTATGACATGGCGGAGCTATTTTATGACGTGGCAGCCACTGTACCGCAACGTAGGCAATTTTGGCCCAAATAAGGCAATCGGGCATTTTTGCAAGATTTTATAAGACTTACGGGGCATTTTTGCAAGGCCCGAAAAAAACGGGCATTTTTAGTTTTGAAAAAAAGTTAAAGGGCAGTTTTAGTATTTCGTCCAAAATACTTTAAATGACATGTTAAAACGCCACATAATCTAATTTTACTAATGCTTTAAGATGACATTGTAGCCACATGTAGTGATAGTTGAAAATGACATCATAGGTATATAACTTGACTTCATAAAACGCCACACAAGCTTAAATCATTGACACTTTATAATGACATCATATGAACAAATAGTGTCACATATGAGCGCCACTTAATCTAATTTTACTAATATTTTAAGATACCGCTATAACTTAATATAATGACATTAAGAAATGACATTATAGATACATTTAAGTTAATGTCATTAATACTTTTAAGTCAATGTCACTAATGTATCATATATAGTGACAAATTTTAAAAGACCATCTAATCAACTAATTGTGTTATTTTAAACTAAATGTCACTAGCACTGTGCCACTATATGCCATTTTTGATGTAGTGTTTAATGATGTTCATTACCATATATTGAAAATATACATGAAAAAAATTGATACCTATGTTTGAAACGGGGCGAGAACACAGGTCTCACCCCTAGCATCTAATGTCCCGTTTTTCGTGAAATTAGATGCTAGGGGCGAGACTTGTGCTCTCACCCCGTTGAGACTTGCCATGTGTACAAACACCCACCCACTTTGTGCATGTGGCAAGATCTCAACGGGGCGAGAGCACAAGTCTCGCCCCTAGCATCTAATGTCCCGTGTTTTTCATGTGGAACAAAAATCTACTACCCATACTGTTTCAAATTCCTAATTTTCAAAATTGTATCAATTTCTCATTTATCAGTGTTCAAAATAATTATATTATTTTCTAACACACATAAGAAAGAATAGTCACAAAACAGTAAATATAAAAGTTATAAATAATCTTTAATTACTCTGTATTTATAACACTTTTTGTTATTTTATTATAGAATTAGTCAAGATATACAACACATTGTATTCATTATGGAAAATATACCTCATTTTATCTTAGAATTCGGAGGAGTATTTAGGAAATATTAGGTAATCCCGTGACTTTTAAAAGATTTTGTTATTTTAGAAACTTTTCAATGTATTTTGTCTTTAGTTTTTTATCTTCACATATTTCCAGACAAGTGGTCTTGGAAATAAAAGTTGGAATTTAGAGAAAACCGGTCAGCAGGACAAAGGGAAAACCAGACACCAACGGAAACCAGACTCATAATAAAAGACTCTTGTTTCCCCCCTTCTTAATTAGTACTCTACTCCCTTTGGTACTTATCCTTTTCTTACCAAAATAGGTAAAAGAGGAAGAGATAAAAGAAAAAGCGAGCAAGAGACCTTAGTAGAAAACACCTGACCCCAAACCCTACCCCGTACAAACTGGGCCACTGTACTGAACTCAGCCCTCTGATCTTGCCATAACGGAAAGAGAAAAGCATATCTAACTACTTCGAGTAAGTATTTTTCTAGTTTTTCTTTTGTCCTTAAATTGTTGATGTATTTGCATGAGTTGGAGCTAAATAGTTATAGGGTTTTTTGTTTTTGGCTTTAGATTCAGTTTTAGCTCTCTTAGATCACAGATCTCTCTATTTCTTGACGCTATTCAAACTTCAATGTTCATATATATTTTTTAATTTTTTTTATTTGTTTTTGGTCCGAAAAAAGCATCTTTGCAGTTTGTAGATCAGTAATGTTTTTTCCTAGACTAGAAGAGGAAATAGTAGTACTAAGGAGCTAGCTAGAACTTGATAGGGTAAGAGGATGTGCAATAATGGGATTTGATGTTTGATATGTAAGTTTATAAGTTCAATAATTTTGGGTTTTGTATTTTCCATAAATCTCATTGAAGAACTACACAACATTGAAAATAAATATTAGCCTTAATTTTTGCAGTGTACCCCGTGTAACGGAAGATAGGTGTGGTTCACATAGTCAAGATTGATTTGGTGGTTTCTTCAACAAATTAGGTGAGAAAAACAAGAAGGCTTTTGATAGTTGTTGGAGTATATTTTACTCTTTTTTTATTTCTTGGAAATAGTGGTTTTTCTTTTTCTTTTCTCTTTTGTTAACTCAGGTAATTAATAAATTGAAGTTATAATAGTGATCATGGCAAATAGATGGTGGGCAGGAAATGTGGTGATGAATCCAATGTCATCATCTTCATCTCTTCACCTCAATCCAACAGAAGATGATCAAAACAATGCCGCCTTGAATGCTTCAAATAGCAGCGGCAGCAACCCTAACCAAACACACGATGATGGCATAGAAAACGAGAACCCCACCGGAGATCTCGACATCTCCGAGCCTTCGTCTAGCTCCGGTGGCCGCCGTCCTAGGGGCAGACCAGCTGGTTCCAAGAACAAGCCCAAGCCTCCAGTCGTCGTCACTAAAGAAAGCCCTAACGCGCTCCGCAGCCATGTCCTTGAAATCGGCACCGGAAGCGATGTAGTCGAGAGTATCGCCACTTTCGCGCGGCGCCGGCACTGTGGCGTCTCGGTTTTGAGCGGTAGTGGGATTGTCACCAATGTCACATTGCGGCAGCCAGCTGCTCCCGGTGGGGTTATTACCCTTCAGGGAAGATTTGAGATATTGTCGTTGTCGGGTGCATTCTTGCCGGCGCCATCGCCCCCTGGGGCAACGGGGCTGACGGTGTACTTGGCTGGCGGTCAGGGACAGGTAGTTGGTGGCTCGGTGGTTGGGGCTCTGATGACATCTGGACCGGTGATGGTGATTGCAGCTACATTTACCAATGCAACCTACGAGAGGTTGCCGTTGGAAGACGAGGCGAGTGGGGAAGGAATGCAATTAAATCCAACGCCCGGGGCGAATGCTGGTAATGACCAACCTCCGGTGTCATCAGTACCAATGTATAATCTACCTCCTAATAATTTTGTGCCAAATAGTCAAATGGCGCCGCCAGATGTGTTTTGGGCTCCTCAGCCACGCCCTCCTCCGCCTTCTTATTGAGGTGGCTGAGCGTGTGAACGCGCTTTCTAATCGGTAAACCTCTGTGGAAGTTCTTGTAAGCATAGGAATGAGGAAGTAAGGTTAGTTTATGTTATGTTCCTTTTGTATTCCTTGTACATGAGTTCTCTCAGTAGGGTCTGCTTTCAGTCGTGTGTTTTATGATCGAGTTTGTTTGATAAATTAGACAATGGCAGCCAAATTGATTGGCAATTGGTTTTTGATCTCATTGTTTTCACTTTATGATAGATTTAGAAGTTTATGCGGCATAACTCTTTCATTAATTAGTTTCTCGAATATGAATGACAATTTATATTTCGTTACTAGATCAAACAATTCAGCTCTTAGTGTGGTTTTGACTTTTGAGGTTTTACGAAATAATTGGTTGCAAATATTATCCAATCTCCTTTTTCTTTTTTTTGATCAACTTTTCCAATCTCCTAATTGTGGCTCTTGTTGATAAGGTCTATTGTCTTGCGATTTGATTATTTTCCTTCGGTCTATATATTAAGCAACTTCATTTATGAATTGTTTAAAAATTAAAACCCGCTGTTCAAACTCCAAAAAATACTCCTCTATTTTAATAAGAACAACATGTTTCTGGTAGTATATATTGTTAGTATTTGATGTGGCGAGAATGGTGAAGAATGATTCAGTTTAATGTGTACTATAAGTTGAAGTTACAAATTATATTACACATGTTGAAGGCGAATATATATATATATATATATTTTCTTTTTTGGAAAAAAGTAAAGGTGATTATGAATGTGCTGTGCTTATAGTCTAATACTATATTGATAAGATTGCCCTGATCTTGGGCTTACAGTCTTCTTCAAGTTTTCTGCAGCTGGAATTTAGTGTAGTAAAATGTTTATTGGTGCTATGAAATATAATTGTATTGTGAATGTTGTTTGTCCTGTAAAATTGTGAAGACATTTATCCTAGCTTTTCTATAAATAGAAGACCTATCACCTTTGTAATATACACTTTTACAATATGAAATAAGAAAGAGTTTGATAAATAATATTACTCTAATTTATTTTCATTTGAGTTCTAAACATTTATAACACGTTATCAGCACGAGAGACTCGATATTTTGTCGATATTCGTGTTTGAGTTCCAAAAAGAAAAAGGTACACAATTTATTATTTTTATAAATTTTTATTACCCTTGTTTATAACAAGGATGGTTATGCTTCCATTTATAATATTGCGGTTATTACTATATTATTATGGAAGGCTAAAGCCTCCTATTCATATGACAAGCTTTGTCTCCTCTTTATTATGTTATTAATTACATGAATGACTTTGTCGCCTCTATATCATATTATATGAATGGCTTAGCTATTGGCTTATTTGAAAAATATGTATATATATTTTATACGTAAGCAAATAATTTTCAAAATTATTGAATTAATTATTATAAAATTATATCATCATAGACATCGCTAGTGGCTCATTAACGCCCAACAAATAACTGCATTTTCTCAGTATATAATTCTTCATTCACTTTTATGATTTAAAATCTTTATTACCAAAGAAAAAAAAATGATGACTAAGATATTTTCCATTTTTTTTGCTATCGTTCCACTAATCATGCTTTTCATTGGTTAATACTCTCGATCAGAATACCCGATTCTCCTTACTCTCTATGTTGGGATAATTTTACTTCTTTGGCTTGTAGCAATTGCGTTAAACTAATCTTGTTGTTTTTATTGATGTAATAATGTTTGTATTATTTAATTATGATTCTAATGTTATTTTGTTTGCATCATAGTCATCATGTTAAACATTACAAACGTAGATTCTACTCCATTGGATGCATCTCGTGAAAATTATTTAGAGTGGATAATGCATGTAGAATTGCACTTGGATGCTAAAGGCCTTAGCGATGCTATTAAAGCTGGTAACAAATTACCGAAAAATGAAAGGCCAAGGGCTATGGTTTTCATACTTCAACACCTGTCTCCAAAAATACAAGATGTATATGTATCACTTAGAGATCCTGCAGAACTCTGGACTTGTCTCAAAGATAGGTATGAGCATCAGAAGGCTGTTATCCTTCATAAAGCTCGATATGATTGGATACACCTTCGATTACAAGATTTTAAAATTGTGGGAGAATACAACTCTGCAATATTTAAAATTACTCATCGACTGAAATTATGTGTCGAAACTATTACTGATGCTGATATGCTCGAAAAAACATTCTCTACTTTTCACGCCACGAATATTATTCTTCAACTGCAATATCGTGAAAAAGGTTTTAAAAAATATTCTGAACTTGTTTCATGTCTTTTGGTGGTTGAACAAAATAATGAGCTGTTAATGAAGAACCATGAATCTCGTCCTACTGGTTCTGCCCCCTGAAGTGAATGCAACATCACACAATACTTTGGGCCATGGTTCTTACCATGGTCGTGGTAATGATCGTGGGAATGGTCGTGGACGTGGATATGGACGTGGTCGTGGACATGGTCAAGGTCGAGGAAGAGGTCGTCATAACCATTTTAAAAATGGCTATAACAAAAGAGTATACAATGAGACCAAAATGGAGAGGATGGCTCAACGAAAAGGGTTCGTGAAAGCACTTGTCATTGATGTGGTATGAAAGACAATTGGTCAAGAACTTGCAAAGTAGCAAAACATCTTGTTGACCTTTACCAAGCATCAAAGGCGAGGGGTGAAAATATCGAAACGAACTATGTTCAAGATGTAAATGAACACGAACAGTTTGACATGGTACAACTTGATGTTGCCGACTACCTTGACCGCCCTGAAGGTGGAATATGACACATGGTGTTTTCTGAGAATAACTAAATGGTCTTGAAGTCTAGTTTTTCCATTTCAGCATGTTGGTTTGTTTTGTCAGTATTATCTTAAATGTACATTTGTTTGTTGTCATGTGTGTTTTTTGAATTTCCTTGTATTTGTTTTTAAATTCAATAAAAGTTTTTAATATATATCTCATTACTCTTTTATTTTTAGAAACATGGAAATTGATTTTGCAACATCTTCAAACAACGAAGAAGAAATATGTGTAGCAGATTGCGCTACTACTCACTCCATATTCAATCATAAATATGAAAAATGCAAATGTCAGTACTATAGCTAGTACTACAAAATTTACTGAAGGCTCCGGAAGAGCAACTATTTTACTACCGAAAGGAACAAAGTTGGTAATGGAATATGCATTATTTTCTCGAAAGGCTTGAAGAAATTTATTGAGTTTTAAAGATATTCGTTTGAATGAATATCATATTGAAACAAAAGAGGAAGGAAATAATGAATATCTCTATATTACTTATACTGTTTCCAGAAAGAAAGGTGTCTTAGAAAAATTGCCAACTTTGGTACGTGGATTGTATTTTACCAAAATCAAAGTTATTGAAACTTATGCCACAGTAAACCAGAAGTTTACTAATAACTTTCAAATTTGACATGACCGGTTGGGCCATCCTGGTTCAATAATGATGTGAAGAATTATTGAGAATTCAGTTGGTCACCAATTGAAAAACCAGAAGATTTTTCAATCTAATGAACTTTCATGTGTTGCTTGCTCTCAAGGAAAACTAAACACAAGGCCATCACCACCCAAAATTCAACATGAAAATCCTAAATTTCTTGAACGTATTCAGGGTGATATATGTGGACCTATCCATCCAATGTGCGCACCATTTAGATACTTGATGGTATTGATTGACGCATCAACTAGATGGTCACATGTGTGTTTGTTATCCACTCACAATTTAGCATTTGCGAGATTGCTTGCACAAATAATTCGTTTACATGCACAATTCCCTGATTATACTATAAAGAAAATTCGTCTTGATAATGCTGGTGAGTTTTCATCCGAAGCCTTCAATGACTATTGCATGTCAATTGGAATAGATATTGAACATCATGTTGCTCATGTTCATACACAAAATGGTTTAGCTGAATCGTTTATTAAACGTGAAATTGTGGATCGGGTTGATACGCTGTTGTTGTTAACTTAACACTGGAGTGTTAACAGCAGATTGGTATGTTGTTAACTCAGCGATGTTACTTTAACAACAGACCAGAGTAATAGTGCAGCGGAATAAACAAACACTAAGTTTAAGAAGTGAATATAAGATTATATTAACTTTCGAGCCGTAGGCAAAATAACCCGTTAAGGTTTTAACAAAAGTCGTTCTCTCAATTTTCAAGCTCCTCACTCTCAGATTAACCGAACTAAGCAAAGCACACAAGAATTGCTTCGACTATCTCTAACAGCTCCTCACTCTTAGATCTATTCTCACAACTCACAAACTTTGCTAAAGCAAGACAACACTTCAACAACTGTAAATTAATCTCTCGGATTGATTGGCTCTTGTCTTGTGTTTGTCTTGATGTACTTCACACCTTTATATAGGTTCTTGACTTGGACTTCAAGGTGTGTTGTACACGGTTGGTAATTCTCCTTTGTTTCCTTCTCGAACTCCTCTTCCTTGTTCTCGCAGTCCTTCTTGAATAATAGTTCCTTCGTTAGTGATCTAACTAAGGATAGACTCCTTCTTCAAATCAAGACTCCACTTGGAAAGCTTTTCCTAGTTGCACTCGAACTCTTCTTTCCTTGTAGAGTGGTTTGCTTAATTAATGAAACTTTCCTTCTTGGAAACTTTGAGCGTCCAACCTATGACAAGTTTGTTTCCTGAATAATAATCAAAGACAATCACAACTGTGGAACTCAATTAGTTAAATGAATAAGGCAAAACAATAATAATACATATAAGCAAGATTGTAAATAGGATTCTGCTTCAGCAATGTTACTCTAACATTGACTTCTCCATGTTAATTTAACATTGCCAGAATACATGCACTTTCAATCTCCCCCTTTTTGCCTTAATCACAAAACCTAAGAACCTGTTCTAATCAGATCAAATTATTCATACAAACTACACTATCTTCTACAATGGAAAACTAAGTACACTCCCCCTGAAAATCAGAAGGGACCAACTCAATGTTATTCTAACAGTGATACTTTCAATGTTGTCATAACATTCATCTTTGTCAATGTTGGTTTAACATTGAGTCCAGACCGAAGTTCTAACATTGAACATATCAATGTTAATCTTAACATCAGAGAACAGTTAACACCTGCAAAACAGAGTTAGTATTTTGTAACTACAATTCAAATAGCATAAGAAGAAACACTAAGTACCAGTAGAAAAGTACTTAATTACATGCCATACTTAGTAGCAAGGAACACACTCCTTGATGAAACATAAAAATGCAAAAAAAAAGAATTGTTCATACTGCCATCGAAGACAGAAAATTAAAAGAACTCAATTTTTTTTGAAATTTGATCTACTCTCCTATTTTTTGTGAGGAAGGCAGACCCTTCAAATGCTTCCTGAGGCTGTCAATCTCCTGTAACCTCACTTGCTTGTCTGCTATCTCTCTTTGGGTATCTTTATAATCTCTGTCAAGCCACACCAAAGTCTCCTCCACAAAAGCATCAGCAATGACATAACAACTATCACCACTTGCAACTGGAACAGAAGAGGCAGCAAATTTGATAGTCTTCTTCTTCTTTTTCCTGCTTGGACCAGCTTCTGCATTGGGATTCCAGGGCAAGTCTTGGATCCTGATTTGAGTGAAGTAGCTCCTGGTGATGATCATCTTGGCCTTGTTCTTGATCCAACCTTCTGTCTTCTTGGTCTTGAAGCCTTGCTTCACCAGAATGCTGGATATCAGAGAGGGATATGGAATGATTCCCTTTGCCTTTGTTGTGACCTCCCTCATGTGCCTCAAAACTTTCTCCCCTATGTTCACACTTTGCCCATTCTTCAGTTTATACACCAACTTTGCAGATTCTTTTGTCATACCAATGGTGTTGGAAGAAGGCAACCAGTTGTAGGTAGAGAGCTTGTGAAGTACAACACTTAAGGATTTCAGCTTTGTAGTTGGAAAACTATCATTCCACTTCCTTGTGAGTCCACCAGTGACGTCAGTAATCACCTCATCCATGCTAGGATCCTTAGTCTCCTCAGGATCAGGAAGTTCCCAAGCTTCATTGATCACAGAGGGGCTAATGTCGTAGACATTCATCCTTACCCAAGCTTTACCAAACTTAGGAGAGCCCTGGTGGCACACCCACTGAGAGAGGTTCATGTAGAACTCTCTGATTACATCAGGGACATATGATGACTGGTTCATCACAGAGCCCAACACACCTCTAGCTTCAAGCAACTCAAACAACCTATTTTCTTTGAACATCTCCTCATCAATGTTCCTCTCCATGTGAATAACCCTGGCTTGATAAGCCTCCTACTGTTCTTCTGCCTCAGCAGACACATAAAAGCCAGAATAAGGCTTTTTGGGGTACTCCTCATCAAGCACATCAAAGTACTCATCACTGCCTGGTGTTGGAGTAACATCAGCAGGGTCATCACCTACCAGTTGGTCTTCTTCCTCAACTTCCTCATCTTCCTCTTCCTCCTTATCATCTTCTTCCTCTTTTTCTTCTTCTGACTCAGACTCAGAAGTTTCAACAACCACCTGCTTCCCCTTTCTTTTCTTAGCAGCAGTAGCTAAGGCAGAGAGAGTTAGACTCTCTTCTTCTTCTCTCTCAACCTCTTCAGGTTGATTGTCACCCTCATCATCAACATCTTGGTTACCCTCAGTATTAACCTCCTCAACCACAGTCTCCTCAACCTGGTCATCTTCCTCATGAAGAGTATCCATCTCAACAGCAGCAGCATGCTCAACAGCATTAGCCTCAGACAGCTTAGCATTCACCCTAAGGTTTTCACCTTCATCAGTAACACCCACAGTCTCATCCCCACCATCACCCTCAGGGACCTCATGCAAAACCCCAGACTCACCCACATCAACAACATGGGCCTCTTTCTCCCCCTCAATACCAATTTCAGCAGTAATATCTTGAGTAGGGTTAGCCATCATTACCTCATTTTCGTCGTTGGTGGGAGTGGAGGTTTGCTCAACAGTTTTTGATGTTGAACCAACATCACCCTTAGCGGATTTCTTGCCCTTGCGCCGTTGATAGGTGGATTTCCTCTTTGGTGCGGCGGCGACGACGACTTCAGTGGTTGCTCATCTGGTACTGCGGCGTACTGGTCGTTCAATCTGCTCAACAGCGTCTACAAGAGCATCAATGGAAGAATTGCGTGCCATTGTTAGAGTGATTTAGAGAAGAAAAGTAGAAACATGTTTTGCAGAGAATGTTGATTTCATAATAATTTTGAACGTGGTAACAGTAGGAAGTGATTAGGGCAAATTATATAAATAATCAACTGAAGAATAGTGATAGTGGTGTTGTAACATGTTACCAAAATAATCGGACCACTGTCATATGATCATACCCATGTTCACCTTACAACGTGTCAGTGTTAGATTAACACGTAACCAGAGTAGTTTCCAAACCTGAAAACTTATAAGTTACAATGTTACAATGTTGAACTAACATTGGCAAGTTAACATCATGGAGGGAAGTTGTAGGTGCAGGGCTTCATCCAAAGCAACATCATGTGAGAGCGTGAGATATTCCAGTATACTGATCTGGAACCTCAACCAAGTACATAGGTACAAAGACATAGATTAAGATCATCAGTATGAGTAAGTAACACATCAGACAGAAAAACACAGAGTGGATGTACATATCCAGGGAAAAGATGTTCCCACAGTATAGAAGATCACAAAACATAGTGTTTTACCTGCAGTGAGTCACCCATGAAGTATGCCTCAACACATGATTCCTAGGATTACTAGGGTTACTACTCCCCCTAAGCCCAAACCGACATAAGGAAAAAAAATGTAGAACTAGAATGAATGCAACCATGTTAGATCAACATTGGGTGATGGTAACCAAATATACACAGCTTTATTAACTAGGATCAGGACATATCAATTTATCTTTTACTAAAATCATGAACTCTTTTGAACAAAAAACTAGTGAATGTTAAAGGATAGTTTCATCACTGAATGTGGGCAGCACAAGACTCCACACACCCCAACAACTTAACCATCAACTACAGATTAGGCAAGTACAAAGGAACTGAATGAAGATAATACATTTATCATATACTTCTCCACCCCAACTCCTCATGCATACTTGTTTACCAACCTGTTTACAAGAGAAATACCAAGTGAACAATGATACTGAATGCAAGCAGTCGAAACTTTAATACACCCCAATAGTAAGGATCACTATCATGCATAACCTTGGCCATAGACACAAACACAAAAATAAGCACAACTGAATGACAATGAAGCTTTCAACATCATGTACCCCAACTTCTCTTCATGCTCTGTCTAACCTAACATGGATAAGTCACAACTGAATAACATCAGAGTAGTGAGCTCTGTGTACCCCAGCTTCTCCCCGATGTTAGGTTAACATTCACAGACTAACAACAAAGTTCTTACTTTACAAAACTCTTGCTATGTACCTGTCCACCAGTCAACTTAGCTATTTATACAGATTAACCACACAATCCAACAGATCTCTACCAAAAAAGTAATATGCAAGAAAGAAGAATGCAAAAAGGAAACAAAAAAGAATTATAGATACACCACAACCAATAACCAGTGCTAGACAGTGGTGTTATGTCAACACTGGTGTACTAACATCCCTAGACAATGCACATGCCAATAGAATTCCTCAAACTGAAGAACCTCTCAGTATCTAAGGGTTTAGTGAACATATCAGCAAGCTGATTGTTAGTTTCAATGTGTTCAATGTCAATGAGCTTATCTTCTACCATGTCTCTCAGAAAGTGATGCCTTATGTCAATATGTTTAGTTCTAGAGTGTTGCACAGGGTTCTTAGAGATGCTTATAGCACTAAGATTATCACAGAACATAAGTAAGATATCACTGTCTAACCCATAATCCAGTAGCATGTGTTTAAGCCATACTAATTGAGTGACACAGCTGCCTGCTGCTATGTACTCAGATTCAGCAGTGGAGAGTGACACACAATTTTGCTTTCTACTGTACCATGAGACCAAGTTGTTCCCCAGATAAAAACATCTTCCACTTGTAGACTTTCTATCATCAGTGTCACCTGCCTAGTCCGAGTCACTGAAACCTACAAGATTTGTGTTAGTGTCATAAGAATACCAGATCCCAATGGCCAAAGTGCCAGATATATATCTAAGGATTCTCTTACCGCAATCAGATGTGACTGCTTTGGACATGCCTGGTACCTAGGACACACACAAACAGAGAACATTATATCAGGTCTTGAAGCAGACAAATAGAGTAAGCTTCCTATCATTGAACGGTACAATGTTGGATCAACATCTGCACCAGTAACATCCCTGGATATCTTCACTGATGAAGACATGGGAGTCTTGCAAGGCTTTGAATCTGCCAATTCAAACATTTTCACCAAATTCTTTGCATACTTTTCTTGACTTAGGAATATCCCATTACCTGTTTGTTTTACTTGGAGACCAAGGAAGAAATTTAATTCTCCTATCATACTCATCTCAAACTGCCCTGTCATTGATTCAACAAATTTTTCTAAAATAGAGTTGTTAGTTGAGCCAAAAACAATGTCATCCACATATATTTGAGCTATATAGACATGGGAATCTTTCTTCAAAACAAACAGTGTCCTATCTCCTTCACCTCTAACAAAGCCAAGACTTAAGAGGAATTCAGTAAGTCTTTCATACCAGGCTCCAGGTGCTTGTTTAAGTCCATATAAGGCTTTTTCAAGCTTGTACACATGGTTTGGGTACTTAGGATCTGTGAATCCCTTAGGTTGTTCAACATATACTTCCTTATCAATCATCCCATTCAGAAATGAACCCTTTACATCCATTTGGTATAGTTTTATCTTAAGACAACATGCTATGACTAGAAGTAACCTAGTAGATTCAACTCTAGCAACCGGAGCAAATGTCTCATCAAAATCTACACCTTCAACCTGTGTGTACCCCTGAGCAACTAGTCTAGCTTTGTTTCTAACTATAACCCCTTCCTCATTACTCTTGTTTTTAAATATCCACTTTGTCCCTATTACATTAACATTAGGTGGTCTAGGCACCAGTTTCCATACATTGTTCTTAGTAAACTGTAATAGTTCATCCTGCATGGCATTAATCCAAGAGTTATTAAGGAGGGCTTCATTCACATTCTTAGGTTCTATGGAGGAGACAAAACAAGAGGCATTATCAACAATACAAGTGAAGTTTATACAGTCACAATTTTACCATATCTCTATAATCAAGTCTTTCTCTGTTGCGTGTCCTTACCCGTTCAGTGAGTTCACCTATTACCTAGGATGCTGGATGATCTTTCTGAATCCTAGCTGGGAGATCTCTTCTAGGTTCAGAGGCAACTTCATGTTCTGAGTCAGAGTCCTCTGCTGTTAGTCTAACATCTGATCTCGCTGGTGTTAGTCTAACATCGTTCCCTGACTCCTATTCAGTGTTTTCAGCTTCTAGTTCCAATGTTGGTGTAATATTGTCAGGAGTAACATTCTCGATTTCCGCTGTTGGTTCAACAGTGGGAACTGAGATGTCATCAGTACTTGTATCAAGAGTGAACTCATCAAACACAACATTCACTGATTCCTGAATTGTCTTCAATCTAAGATTGTAGACTCTAAAGGAAGTACTATTGGCAGAGTATCCTACAAAGATGCATTTTTCACTTTTAGGATCGAATTTACTCAGATAACCCCTGTCATTAAGTAGATAACAATCACATCCAAATTCATGAAAATATGCAATATTTGGTTTCACACCCTTCAAGATACCTTAGGAGCTGAATCCCATTCTGCTGAGGAGTCTTAGGAGCTGAATATTCATGGAAGATACCTTTAGCATTGCAATAGTTATCAAAACTAGCATTTCAAATTCTTTACCATGATCAGACCTAATCTTAGTCTCAGTGGAGCCATATAAGTTTTTAATACTAGCACAAAGAATTTTGAACTGATCAAAAGCTTCTAACTTTTCTTTAAGAAATTTTACCCAAGTGTATCTAGAGAAGTCATCTACAATCACAAAGGCATATTTCTTACCACTGAGACTACTTACCTCAACTGGACCCATTAAGTCCATGTGCAACAATTCAAAACACCTACTAGATCTAGGATTAGCATTCTGTACCTGTAGGGGTGTATGAACAGCTCTGGTTTGCTTACCTTTGAGGCAATCACCACACACAAGCTTACCTGGATAAGACAGCTTAGGTAAGCCTCTTACAGCATCAAC
The DNA here is from genome assembly GCA_948329865.1 of Linaria vulgaris. Lineage (NCBI taxonomy): Eukaryota > Viridiplantae > Streptophyta > Magnoliopsida > Lamiales > Plantaginaceae > Linaria > Linaria vulgaris. The sequence goes on from OX415253.1 coordinate 87,126,466, forward strand.
TTTCTGCAGTTTCTCAAGGTTTCTGTAGTGAACATGTCCAAGTTTCCTATGCCATATAGAAGCTTCATCTATTTTGGCATGGAAACACTTTGCTTCCTCTTGAGCTAGGTAGCAGTTATCTTTGGACCTAGTACCTGTCATAACAAGAACATTATCACTATCATAAACGTCACAAGAAACTCTGTCAAATGTAACCAGTAAGTCATCATCACACAGCTGACTGATACTGATTAGATTTGCCTTTAACCCATCTACCAACAACACATCCTTCAGGGGTGGGAACCCATCAACATTTAGGATCCCCTTGCCAATGATCTTTCCTTTGGTGCCACCTCCATAGGTCACTGTTCCAGCACTTAAAGGTATCATTTGATTAGGATTCTCCTTGCTGCCTGTCATGTGTCTTGAGCATCCATTGTCGAAGTACCACTTACCTGAAAGGTTAGAGTACACAACAGAGAAAACAACACTGCATACAATTTTCATCTTAGGAGTTTTAGCTATTTCTACCCAAGTCCTACTTTTCTGTCCTGCACCTAATGTTGGTCTAACATCAGAATCTGTTGTAGTTTTAACATTAGGCACATAGGCTGTTTTCTTACCACATTCTTTTATGAATTTTCTACAGAATGGTTTAATGTGGCCTGGTTGAAAACAGTATTGACAGATAAAAGTGGGTTTGCTTTTTACAGTGTTGATGGTACCAGTACTCATATTACCAGATTCTTTAACAAATCTTGTAGTTAAATAGGTAGAATTACCATTAGAAGAGGAAGGTTTCTCAACAAATCTCAGACCATGTGTACCTGTATTACTCATGTTTAGTACCTCATCAAGTTTAGAAGTACCTCCATTCCATTTGGCCATGATCTGTGAATCCTTTTTGAGTTTCTCCTTTACCTCTTTCAGCTCAGCTTCAGCTTTGTCAAGATCTCTCTCATAGAGTTTCAATATGTTCTTCAAACATTCAATGTCATGCTTCAGTGCTTTGTTACTCTTTATGAGTTTAACATTCTCTCTCTCAAGTTTGAGAAAAGTTGTATTTAGCTCGTCTAGGATTTCCTCCTGAGACAGTTCTTCTTTGTTGAAGTACTCTTCTTCTAGATCAACTGAGCCATGAAAACAATCAAAGTTAGTATCATCACAATCAGAGAGCACATCATAGATAACCTGTGTATCATTGTTGTTCCAGCCTCCAAAGAAGATTTCCGGCTTTGCTTTTGGTTCTCCAATGTTAGAGTAACATTGAGAATTTTGGCAATTTCTGGAGTCTTCTTCTGACCAGGTGATCCGAGTGCAAAGCGCAGCAGTGTTGATTTCCTCTGATTGTTCATCAGCACTTGTTCCAGATTCGAAGTCAGCATCATTGAAGTCATCTACACACACCCAATGAGAATTCCCTCTTGCTCTGAGGGTGTTAGCACATTCATGTTTAAAGTGACCATACCCCTTACATTCATAACACTGGACATCCTTCAATTTCTAAGCATCTTGAGGCGTGCTCTTAGATGCCATGTACTTTACAAATTTTGGGGGTAATTTCTTATAACCAAAGGCAGCATTACCAGATTGTTTTTCTTTATTTTTATCTTTGTAGCCTAATTTACTAAACTTCATGGTAATGTTTCCATAGTTAGAAGAGATCAACTCATATTCATCTTCATCACTTCCTGTAGAATCTCAGCTAGTTCCTAGTAAGGCTAAAGCAAGTTGTTTACTGGACTTTCCTAGGAATTCTAGTTCAAACTCTTTTAAAGTGTTCATTAATGTTTGGAAGTCCATGTTGGCAAGATCTCTAGACTCATTCATAGCAATTCTTTTGACAGTGAACTTAGAAGATAATGTTCTAAAAGCTTTATAGACCATGGTTTGATTTGGGATGGTAAAACCTAAGTTTTGACATTGATTAGAAATATTAAGAAGTTTCTCAAAATAACTATCAATGCTTTCATTCTCACTCATCTCTATCTTCTCAAAGTCCTCAAAAAGTTTTCTATATTTAGAGTCCCTCACAGCCACATCACCCTCACAATGTAGTTCAAGAACTTCCCAAGCAGTTTTAGCAGTTGTACAAGTTTGAATAAGTTTGAACATATGGTTACCTACCCAGCTAAAAATAGCATTGAGAGCCTTTTTATTGAAGTTGTAGAGAGCAATCTCATTGGCTGTCCATTGTCCTCTTGGCTTAGGTACCAGATCAGCATCTCCATCTCTAGGCAAGTAAGGGATGGTGTAGCCTTCTAGTAATGCGTCCCAAGCTCTCAGGTCGATAGATTGAATGTGTACTCTGAGTCTGATCTTCCAGTAGGCATAGGTGTTGGGACCCTCCAATACTGGAAACCTGATGGTATTGGGGTTGGAGTTGTCCATCTTTTCGTATCAACGCCAAACACCGGTGAAGTTGGTGCTTGGCTCTGATACCAATTGAAATTGTGGATCGGGTTGATACGTTGTTGTTGTTAACTTAACATTGGAGTGTTAAAAACAGATTGGTATGTTGTTAACTCAGCGATGTTACTTTAACAACAGACCAGAGTAATAGTGCAGCGGAATAAACAAACACTAAGTTTAAGAAGTGAATATAAGATTATATTAACTTTCGAGCCGTATGCAAAATAACCCGTTAAGATTTTAACAAAAGTCGTTCTCTCAAATTTCAAGCTCCTCACTCTGATATTAATCGAACTAAGCAAAGCACACAAGAATTGCTTCGACTATCTATAACAGCTCCTCACTCTTAGATCTATTCTCACAACTCACAAACTTTGCTAAAGCAAGACAACACTTCAACAATTGTAAATTAATCTCTCGGATTGATTGGCTCTTGTCTTGTGTTTGTCTTGATGTACTTCACACCTATATAGGTTCTTGACTTGGACTTCAAGGTGTGTTGTACACGGTTGGTAATTCTTCTTTGTTTTCTTCTCGAACTCCTCTTCCTTGTTCTCGCAGTCCTTCTTGAATAATAGTTTCTTCGTTAGTGATCTAACTAAGGATAAACTCCTTCTTCAAATCAAGACTCCACTTGGGAAGCTTTTCCTAGTTGCACTCGAACTCTTCTTTCCTTGTAGAGCGGTTTGCTTAATTAAGGAAACTTTCCTTCTTGGAAACTTTGAGCGTCTAACCTATGACAAGTTTGTTTCCTGAATAATAATCAAAGACAATCACAACTGTTGAACTCAGTTAGTTAAATGAATAAGGCAAGACAATAATAATACATATAAACAAGATTGTAAATCGGATTCTGCTTCAGTAATGTTACTCTAACATTGACTTCTCCATGTTAATCTAACATTGCCAGAATACCTGCTCTTTCAAAACGTCTTCAGTTAATTGTAAGACCATTGATTATGAAATTTAAGCTTCCTACTTCTGCTTGGGGACATGCTATTTTACATGCAGCAACACTTGTACGCATCAGACCAACAAGTTATAATACTAATTCCCCTTTACAAATAGTTTCTGGTCTAGAACTAAGTATTTCCCATCTGAGAATTTTCGGTTGTGCGGTATATGTTCCGATATCTCCACCACAACGCACAAAGATGGGTCCACAAAGAAGACTTGGAATATATGTTGGATATGAATCTCCATCTATAATAAAGTATTTAGAACCATTGACTGGAGATTTATTTACAACAAGATTTGCTGATTGTCATTTTGACGAATCTATTTATCCAACATTAGGGGGAAACAATAAACAATTGAAAAAGACTATCTCTTGGAGAGAATTATCGCTATCAATTTGAGATCCTTGTACAAAGCATAGTGAACTTGAAGTTCAAAAGATGATTCATATGCAAAATATTCCGAATCAGTTGCCAGATGCATTTACTGATCCGAAACGAGTGACCAAGTCTTATATACCAGCTGTAATGCTCCAATTAAAATTGATGTCCCTGAAGGATAACCAAGTATTGCCAATGAGTCTGTAACACGGCAAAAGAGAGGTAGACCTATCGGTTCTAAAGATAAAAATCCTCGAAAAAGAAAAGGAGCACGTGTTGAAAATGATCATAAAGAGGAAACAACAATTCTCGCAGAAGCCGATGACATAGATGACAAGGTTCCAGAAGAGCCTCAGTCGCTAAAACCTACTGAGAATGAAGAAATATCAATCAACTATGTCACAACAGGCAACAAATGGAATCGCAATAATATTCACATTGATGAAATTTTTGCTCACACTGTAGCGGTCAACATTATGGAAGAATGTGATGATTTTGAGCCTACATCTATTTCAGAATATCGGCGTAGACGCAATCAATGTTGAATTAAATTCACTTGCTAACGCTACAAGAATTCAGGGATTTTCCGGACCGAAAAATCCTGACCGAATTTCGGTCGGGAGCATGCCCGACCGAATGTCGGTCGAGAATACTTTTCCCGACCGATATTCAGTCGAAAAGTTTTAAAATAACATTCTCGACCGCGGTTCAGTCGAGAATACTTTTCCCGACCAAATTTTGGTCTGGAAAAGTTTTCCCGACCGAACCGTAGTCGGGAATATTAATGATCGTTGTTATTGCCGACCGAAATTCGGTCGACAGTATTAGGGTTTAGGGTTTAGGGCAAGGTTTAGGGTTTAGAGTTTAGGGGTATTGACGAACGATTTTCGGTAGTGAATACTATTCGTATTCTTAATTTCACAATTTCTCTCTCCATTTTAGATAAATCGTTGATTTAATGATCAAGTACATTAATATTAGTTATATATTGCTGAAAAAAAATTTAAATTTAGTTGCACGTTGATGAATCGTTTGACACATATAAATAGATTGGTATATGTAGCTGCAAATAACGTAACTACTTACGATTATGTTAAACATATGTTAATATATATCACAATTAGCCTCTCTATACTAACGTTTGTAACAAATGTTAATCGCCAATTAGGAATACTCTATACTACGTATGATTAATATATGTAAAACTCCAAACTAACTTAACTTATATGTTAATCTATACTAATTTCATAATTAAAAGAACATTGAACTAACTAAATATTAATACAATTCATGTATTTAGTGAGATTCTATAGTTATACTTAACAAACACATCAATACTTTCCAAAAGATTGGAAAAAAGTAAAATTTACTATTTTTCCCGATCGAAAATCGGTCAGGAAAAATATTCAAACTCATTCCCGACCGAAAATCGGTTGGGAAAAATATTCAAACAAATTCCCAACCAAAATTCGGTCGGGAATAATATTCAAGGTCAATGCCGACCGAAATGCGGTCGACATTGACCGTGTATCTGCGCAGGAAAGAATTTCGGTCGGCAAATGTTGAAAATTTGGTATGTAGGCCAAATTTTAAACTTTTTTCGACCGAAATTCGGCCGGGAATACTCGAAAAAATTGGTGGGACTTGGGGGGAAATTCAAAATTTTTGAAACTTCAAAAAATTTCAACTTTTTCTATAAATACACTTCATTATTCTCCTCAAATTTTCATCTACTTTACATTTTTTCTTCGACTTTCTCTTCATTTCACGACTTTTGTTTCTACAAACACAATTTATTCTTTCATATTCAAACACTTTTTTCCACAAAAGCTAAATTTTTCACTTCAACTTTCAACAAATTTTCATATTTTTCTTCAACTTTTAACAAGCATTTTTTTCCCTTTCAAATAAACACTTATTTAACTTTTTTGTGCTTTAGATTGGGCAATAAATCCAAAATTTAAATGCCCATCGAAAACACAAAAAAGCTAAAGAATGTTTTAGTTTGGGTAATAAATTGAAAATATTTCAAAATAATAATATTCCGGTAATTATTATCGGATTTTTTTTTCTGACGAGTTTTATTACCGACCAAATTTCGGTATGGAATAATATAAATATTACTCCCGACCAAATTTTGGTCGAGAATAATATAAATATTATTTCCTACCGAAGTGCGGTCGGGAATCTTGGGCCCGACCAACTTGCGGTCGGGAAACTCCTGACCGACTTTCGGTCGGGATAGACCGGTCGGGAAAAACACGGGTCGACCGAACTTCAGTCGGAAAAAAAGTTTTCGACCGAAGCAATGCCGACCGGCCCACCCCGACCGAAAATCAGTCGAGAAAGGGTCATTCCAGACCGAAAAAAGAGTCATTCCTGACTGACTTTGCGGTCGAGAGTGACCCGAAAATCATGTAGCGTAAACGTCAAGTATTTGGATGTGTGGTTCGCACACCAAATAACGTATAACCAGTAGGATATCGATGGGTATTCGTACGTAAGAGAAATGAAAATAACTAAGTTGTGCGATACAAGGCAAGGCTTGTGGCGCAATGATATATCCAATGACCGTGTATTGATTATGAAGAGACATATTCTCCAGTAATTAATGCAATTACCCTAAGGTATTTGATTTGTTTGGCAGTACGTCAGAAACTTGAAATGCGATTAATGGTGAAACAGATATTTCATGGAGATCAGTAAAACAAACCTTGGTCGCTACATCAACTAACATGCAGAATTATTGGCAATTCATGAAGCTAGTCGCGAATGTGTTTAGTTACGATCTATGACGCAACATATTCTTGGAGCATGTGGTTTACCTTTTATGAAGACAACGCAACATGTATAGCACAATTGAAGGAAAGATTTATTAAAGGGGATAGAACAAAGCACATTTCGCCCAAATTCTTCTTCACTCACGATCTTTACGAGAAAGGGGAAATCAATGTCCAACAAATCCGTTCAAGTGACAACCTAACAGATTTATTCACTAAGTCCCTCCCTACAACAACATTTGAGAAACTGGTGCACAAGATTGAAATGTGGCGCTTCAAAGATATCAATGGAAGTAATGATCAGGGAGAGTAAATAGGCACTGCACTATTTTTCCCTTCGGTAAGGTTTTTTCCCATTGAGTTTTTCTTAGCGAGGTTTTTAACTAGGCATGTGTCAAACGAACATTCAAGGGGAGTGTTATAAAATAATTGTATTGTGAATGTTGTTTGTCCCACATTGAAAATTGTGAAGACATTCATTTTTAATCTTTCTATAAATAGAAGACCTATCACTTTATAATATACACTTTTATATTATATAATAAGAAAGAATTTGATAAATAATATTACTCTTTTGTACTTTTCTTTAGTTCTAAACATATGCCGGGAACTTGATCTCGATTTATTTGTTGGCTTTTTAGTTACATCATAACTAGTAGATTGTGTATATTGCTTGTAGCGGTTGGCTTTGGAGTTTGGACATATCTGAAAGAAACCAAAGCATGAATTTTGTAGTAAAGTAATAGAAACACATGATATGGCATATCCTAATTGGCTTGAGTATGTTGTTAATAACCTAGTATCTTGATTGCTGATTAGGATATCATATCGCACCTTACGATTTGACCATTTCATATATATTTAATGTGAGATACGTTAGTATGATAATATAAGAAATTGTTATCCACTTTAACATAAGGGAGAATTACACAAAGTACCCTTCAACTATGGGTAAATTACACAAAGTACCCCTCCTCTTTGGGAAATTACACAAACTACCCTTATGGTCAAAAAAATTAAAATAATTAAGACAACCTTTCAAATTCAAATCATAGCAGAGACTAAAATTCGCAGATAATTTATTTTTTCTTAGAAGAAATTATTTGTTATCAATATTTTTTGTCTTTTTAAACGAGATAAATGAGGTTTAATGCAATAACTTTGACTTATTTTTTCTTTTTTTGTGTAAAATATTTGAAGAGAATGAATTTACATTCAATATTTTGAAATAAAAAAATTACGAAAAATCGGTCATAAGGGTAGTTTGTGTAATTTCCCAAAGAGGAGGGGTACTTTGTGTAATTTACCCATAGTTGAGGGGTACTTTGTGTAATTCTCCCTTAACATAATTATCATTGTGGTGGCCTGGTGGGTTACGTTCATTCAACAGCATTCCACTCGTGAACTTCACATCTATAAAACGTTGGTGCAATTTTTCTCTTTATTCTGCATCCAACTTGTTTCGGGTTGGCAATTTGTAATGCGTGTTACCGTGTAGTTTAGTTCATTTATATATTATTATTTCTTCTCAGCAAGACAGCAACAGATTATATGACTATTATCAACGTAACGTATCAACAAATGCGAAACTCTAAAGACGAAAAATCTTTCACACATAGTGAAGTGGAATGATTATGATTACAACCCATAGTATTAAAAGAAAATGAATGAAAACAAATTAAATGAAGAAGGTAAAACCTTCAGTCTTACATGACCCCAGCCTAAGCCACTAAAACTTCATATCATGTTTCTTTATTCGTACCTCTTTCATCTTATTAATTGTTAGTTGTTATGTATATAGTATAAGAATTATGTATAATGTGTTAGAATCTTATTAATTGTAAAGAGAGTATGTATACAACTGCATGTACAAAGATAATTACGAAAAGATAAAATCGAATCTAATCTAAATATATACAATAAGAATCCGTAATTAAATATAGATAGATATCAAAGATATTCTAGCTAAGGTAAGGAAGATATTATATCTATTATGCCCCCGCAAAATAGACGTTCTATCAGCAACAGAAATTTTGGAGCGCATAAGGAGAAACCGAGAACGTGCAAGGGGCTTCGTAAGAAGATCATCCAATTGATCAAGAGTATTGACATACAGAACTTTGAGGAGACCTTTAGAGACAAGGTCACGAACAAAGTGAAGGTCGGCGACAAGAGTATTGGCATACAAAATGTTGGACTGGATGTAAGGAAAGTCGAAGAGCACCCATATTGGCGCAACAGATAGTAGGCACATAGGGAAGGGTGAAACCAAGCTCGCCAAACAGATGTTGAAGCCATCAAACTTCAGCCGATGTGGAAGCTAAGACCCGAAATTCTGCCTCCGTCGAAGATCGAGAAACAACTTTTGCTTGCGAGAAGACCAAGAGATGGGATTGGACCCAAGAACACTAAGTATGCAGTGGTAGACATGCCACTAACTGCGTCTCCCGCCCAATCTGAATCGCTAAAAACGGTGAGAGCAAGAGAGCTCGAGCGCCGAAGCAAAATTCCATGCGAGATTGTACCTTTGAGATATCAAAAAACACACTTTAAGGCGAACCAATTTGCAGAATCAGGGGCAGCCATTCGTTGAGCGAGACGATTGACCGAAAAAGCAATATTTGGACGTGTGAGAGTAAGATATTGTAGCCCCCCAATAACCTGACAATAAGTCGTGGGATCGACATCAGTCAAAGAAGAAACTGCCGGCGAAGTGGAGGTCATAGGCGTAGCAAGAGACTTAGCGCCATCCATCTTATGGCGTGCCAAAAGATCAAGAATATATTTATGTTGGGAAAGGAATAAACCTTCCTTACAACGAACAACCTCAATCCCCAAGAAATAAGTGAGAGCACCCATGTCCTTAACCCCAAAACGACGACTGAGACTAGTAATAATAGACGAGACCATGGAATCACAAGAGCATGTGACAATAATGTCATCCACGTATACAAGAACATAAAGTCGAACATCCTTACCAAGATAGACAAAAAGAGACGTGTCGAATTTTGTCTGAACAAAGCCGAGCGACTGAAGGGCGCTACTAAGTTCAAGATACCAAGCACGCGACACATGTTTGAGGCCATAAATTGACGTGTGCAATAAGCAACCATGATGTGGAGCCGCTTTATCTACGAAACCTACGGGCTGCCGCATGTATACAGTTTCAGTGAGATTCCCATGTAAGAACGCATTACTAACATCCAATTGGCACATGGACTTTTCATGAGTTGTAGCCAATAAGAGAATGGTGCGAATGGTGATCGGCTTGACGACATGGCTGAATAGTCAAGCCCGGGACGTTGAGTAAACCTCTTTGCAACAAGGCGAGCCTTGTACTTCTCTATGGAACCATTTGGATGGCGTTCGATACGAAAAACTCATTTGGAGCGAATAATGGAGCGATCACGAGGCAGAGGTACAAGCTTCCAAGTGCCATGCTTAGTTAAGACATTGACTTCTTCATCCATAACATCACGCCATTTAGGATTAGTCAATGCTTGAGAAACATAAGAGGGCTCGAGAGGACCCTCAATTGTATGCTTCTTCACAAAATTAATTTTCTTTGGCTTGGAAATATTGTTGCGAGAGCGGGTAATCATATGATGAGCCCGATCCCCAATCAACATAGGCTCCGTAGTAAGAGGAGGATCTGTGTGACAGGAGAGACATGGGGCCAAAGTCTCTGGTTCCAATGTTACCCCGATATTTGTCCCAACATTGGGAGCAGAAGGTACAACTGGGTAACCAGAAGAGACAGGGGCCAAAGTTTTTGGTTACAATGTTGCCCCAACATTGGGAACATAAGGTGCAAACACAGGTGCCAAAGTTTCTGGTTGCAATGTTGCCCTGACATTGGACCCAACATTGGGAATAAAAGGTACAAAGACAGGTGCCAAAGTTTCTGGTTGCAATGTTACCCCAACATTGGGAACATAAGGTATGTGAATACATGGACCCAAATTGCGACTGACCGAGACGGGCGCAAAAGAGACTCCTGAAAAGGTGGACTCAACAAAACGGACGCGTCGAGTAATATAGATGCGACCCGAAGAAGGATCAAGACACTTGTACGCCACTTGACTAGTTGAGTAACCTACAAAAATACATGCATGGGAAAAGTTGAGTTTGTCAAAGATATATGCCCGAAGATGAGGGTAACATAGACATCCAAAAACTCAGAGACGAAGATAATTTGGTGGCCGACCAAAAATAGCTTTAAACGAAGAAAAATGCTGGAGAATAGGCATCGGAAGTCTATTAGACAAATAGACAGCCGTGCTAAAAGCAAACTCCCAATAATTCGGCGGTAGACTTGCAAGAGTTAAAAGCGCACGACCCATAGTGATAACAATACGATGGCGACGTTCACTTGTACCATTCTGTTGTGGCGTGTATGGAGCTGTCGTGAGCCAGCTAACGCCGTTATTTAAGAAATAACAACGAAGTGTAATAAACTCCCCTCCATATCCGAATAGAAATTCTGAATCGGGCACCCAAATTATTTTTCTACTAGTAAACAAAACTCTGTAAAGATCTTGGAAACATCAGATTTCGCAACCATAGGGAAAACCCAACAATATTTCGTGAAGTGATCCACTAGAACCAAATAGTAACGATACCCATTCACAGAAATAGTGGAGGCCGGTCCCCAAACATCACTATATACATAATGCAAAACATGATTTGAAGCAAGCGACGAATTATAAAAAACAAGATTCTGGCTTTTATTCAACAAACATGAGTTGCAAGTGTCAATCTTCGAAGAATATGGGGTGTAAGGTAAAGAAAACTTACGAATAACCAAAGAACTAATGCGACTAGAGGGATGACCTAAATGGTCATGCCAACAATCTTGTTTAACTCGTTCACCAATCAAATCACAGATAACGGAAGTCAAGGGACGGGACATCCGAGTGTGATATACGCCATCAACACACGGTCCTTGAATCAAGCTAGTCCCAGTGTTGCGATCCTTAACAACAAAATGAGAAGGATGAAAAATAATATAAACATTGTTCACTTTCGTGAATTTGTGGACAGATAATAGATTACGCCGAGAAGCGGGAACGCATACTATATTATCAAGGGTAAGGATGCGATCACGACATGAAATACGAGATGAACCGGTATGCGAAATAGCCAAATCTGTACCACCATCCATAACTACTTGATCAGGACCATCATACTCTGAATGGACGACTAAGTTCTGCATGTCAAATGTCAAATGATGAGACGCACTCGAATCCACTAACCAATCCGTGCTAAATTGTTCATCCGACATAGGATACAAAGCATAATTAGCAATAGGAGGACCAAAGCGGCGGCTAGTGCGAGCGCCATGCCCCAGAATATGGCAAAATTGACACACGATCTGAAAACGAAGGGACATAGAGGTGTGCTGATCGTGCACTCGATGAGTTGGGGATCGAGAGCCATGTTGACCAGGAGAACCATTGTAAGATTGACCGCTACCACCAGAATTTTTGCGACCACGACTACGACCATTATTGTTACGCCCCCGAGCGTGTGAAGCGGCCGTATGCGTAATAGTAACAAGGGTGGAGGCTTCATGCTCAAGACGGTGAAGGTAAGCTTCTTGACTGAGAAGCAGATCTTGAAGTTCTGGAAATTGGATCGGGTGTTCCCAAGCATGAATAGGACTTGCGATATCACGGTAGGCGGAACCCAGACCATTTAGAACGTATAGGGTGATGTCATAATCATTGAGTGGTCCATCAATGACCACCAGTTCATCAATTTTTGATTTGACAAGTTGAAGAAACCCAGAAGCAGTGCTAAAGCCCAACTTGAGATTGTTCAAATCATCATTGAGTTGCATCACCAGCGACCGATAACGATTTGAATAGGTGCGGTGGAGCGTACTCCACGCATCCGCCGAAGACTTGGCGTTTTGAAACAAGCGGACGACTGAAGTGGTGCATGATCCAAACAAGGCTGAAATCATGGGCGCGTCTTGACGTGTCCAATACTCGTACGCATCAATACTCTCCGGAGTAGAGCCCATAGGAGGGCAAGGGATGGTACCATCTAAAAAACCAAAGACTTCGTACCCATAAAATAGGTGACGAACTTGAGAACGTCGCGAGGTGAAGTTTTCTCCATTAAGTTGCAACGGTAGTTGTTGATGGGCGTTGATTGGGATCTGGCGAGGATGCCGAGGTGCCTACACTACCGCCGTCAGTGGAGTGGCCGAACGGGGAGGATGACTCGTTAGAGTTCGACATAGGATCAAGATCTCGTTAGAGAGATTGACGTCTTGATACCATATAAAAATTATGTGTAATGTGTTGAATCTTATTAATTGTAAAAAGAGTATTTATACAATACAAAGATAATTACGAAAAGATGAAATCTAATCTAATTTAAGTACAACAAGAATTCGTAATTAAGGATAGATAGATAGATATCAAATATATTCTAGCTAAGGTAAGGAAGATATTTTATCTATTATATATGAGAGATTATTTGGCGCAGTCACTGTATGTGCATACACTACCAATACACTGGTGGGGATGTAATGTTGAGTGGTTATTTCTACAATTTAGAAATGTTAATTTAATCTCAACCATCGATTGTACATACAACGGATGTATATAATAATTTCTCAGTATAGTATATAAGTTCTTCTATTGTTCTAACTTAATAACGGAAAGTGTCTTTTGTGGATATTTTGTCGTACTATGCCGTGGGTTTAACCCCAAAATTCTTTATTTACAGAGGAACAGTACATATGATGTTGACAATTATTGTGCTATAATTTAAGAAAATAATTAATTCTTAATCTTTTGTTGAAAGTTGAAACTTGAAACATGTCATTACGCAAGAACCATGTGAAATAATTTCTCTTGTTTTAGGATTTTCCCCTCACTGGAGATGTTTATGGTTCAGGTGATTTATCTGATTTGAATCAAACCAATCCACTGTGTACATAGTTCAGAGAAAATCTGTCCCTGAATAATTAATCATTCTCATGTTGGGCAAGAATCTATTATTGGTTTTGGTTGTTACATCTTTTCGTCATTTGGACCACTTGACTTCATGTTGGCCTTTCTGATTTACTCGTTATTCTTTCAAACCAATAATTAAGGGCAAAAATTGGAATTGACCTGTCAAGACAAGTGCACTGAACAAAAGTATGAGCTAAGGTTTGTCTTACAACTGGGCTACCCAAGCAAATGGGCCCAAATTGTCCTATTTTTTGGAACCAATCACTGCCTTCTTTTTATTTATACGAGAAGTTTTTGGTTGGATCCTATAATGCTATTGGAGGGCTGTGGCCTGTGGCATGTTTTGGGTCGTTCCGAGTTTAATGGCTGACGAGAAGGTAGTAGAATAGTTTCTTCAAACTTCAAAGGGGCAATACAATTATGTTTGATGAAATTTAATTAAAAACGAGTACTGGTTAACATGCTTGATCTTTTATAGTTTAAATAGAATTTATTCTATGAAAAAAGAGAGAGAGAAAAGTACAGTATATAGAATTTATTCTACGAAAAAAGAGAGTATGTAGACATTATGTAGTCATGTCAAATTAAATTAGGAGCTCCTTTTATGCAATTTATTACGCAGACCTGATTCAGTCGTGAATAAGAATTAATTGCAGGAGTCGTTCTCCATTTCCTGTAGGCAATCCAATAGTTATCAATTTCACTTTCCGAGACTGCGAAACGCAGATGAAAGTTCTACAAATGAATGCCAATACAAGCCCTGTAGGACACACAAGTAAACATGAGGACAAATAACATAAGTTTACTTAATTCTAGACCATAAAATAATAAGATAAGATAAAGAAAAACAACCTTATATACCTCAAGAGCTTTTCGAACTTTTGGAGGAATTTTGCTAATCCATATCTTGTTGAGATTCAAACTCCTGAATTGCTCATGATCAAATGCTTAGTTAGAAATTAAACTATTGTACCCTTAGAGAGTAGTTGAGGTAGTGTTTGTTTTTCCCCTTTCTTAATTTGAAACAATTATAACTCCAATAAGCTAACTAAGTATACATCTGAATCGAGATTGATATGTTGTAAGCTTTAAATTAAGCTGGCGTTGCATTAACTTAATCATATTTAATCTTCGTGACATAGTATAATGCAACGGAATTTCAAGTACACAAGAAGATATTTTTCAGAAGTTTATAAGTAATTATAAACTTGATAGCCTTAGGCCAAATAACCACTATAGCAATGGTTTTAACAAAACGTTTCTCACAACAAAATCACTCACGCTCTCTTGTTGCTCGAACTCAGCAAAGCAGACAAAAACCAACTCTTTAAACCTATGAACTAGATTTTAATAGCAAATCTAAAAACTTTGCAAAAGAAGACATAACAATCCAACCCTAATGATCAAATCACTCAGATTCTCTTAGCTCTATTGTCTAGTATTTGTCTTGATGTACTTCGCACCTATATATAGGTTTCTTGAAACTTGATCTCCAAGGTGTGTTGTACGATTTGGTAACTCTTGTGGTTTTCTTGATGAATTCTACTTCCTTGTGAACTCGGTCTCCTTCTTGAATATTTAATTAGAGTTCTAATAAGGAAAACACCTTCTTCAATTCAGAGTTAATCCTCGAAAGTTTTTTAGTTGCAGTAGAACTTCAATTGTTTCCTTTCTTGAAACCGCATTGTGTTGACTTCTCTTCAAATATGGAATCTTTGAGTTAGGAAACTTGTAATGCTCTTCCTTATGATTAAGACACGTTCCTAGACACAATAAAAGACAACTAAAACCGTGGAACTTGATTAATAGGTGAATAAAGACAAAACTTAAAGAAAGCAGTTTTAAACAAATTGCTGCAGGATTTCTATTTACAATGTTATCCTACGATCTTACCCTAACATTGTTTCCAGAATACTTGCACTTTTAATTTCCCCCTTTTCGCATTTCTTCACAAAACTAATAATTTGTTCCAATCAAGTAATATATCCAAAATTACAATTCAACAAGACCAAATCAAAACTACTAAACTGCTCCCTCTTAATGCAAACTATCAAAGTTCAAAGTTGGCATAACAAAGACATTTACCAAAGTCATCATCACATCAAACTTTCTTAGTGTTAACTTAACATCGATTCTAGTGAGTTCTTCAAACTTTAACATTTATCAATGTTGTCTTAACATTGAAAACATAAGTACATACACAAACGTTTAACATAAAATCAACAATTCTAAAATGTCTTCAAAAGTAAAAATATTAAGAGCAAGTTAAAGCAGTACCAATAATTAGGATTACAGACCTAAGAATATAGCAGGAAACACAATCCTTGATCAAATCAAAACAAACTAAGTAAATGTACCAGCAACAATCAAAACAACAGTTAAAAAAAAACCCAGAGCAAAAATAAAAAAACCAGATTACCCTCCCCCTTTTTGTGAAGAAGGGAGTTTCTCCAAGTTCTTAATCAGGACTTCCAGTTCCTTCAAGTTCTCCTTCTTGTCCTCAATCTCCCTCTAGGTTTCAGCATAATTCCTCCGATACCAAGAAAGTTGCTGATTAACAAATGAAGATGTAATGACCTTGCAATATTCTTCTTTAGACATAAGCACTGAAGTTCCTACAAACTCTTGAGCTTTCTTCTTTGCTTTGCTAAGTCTAATACTACATGTCGAGTTCCAAGGAAGATCTTACACCCTTCCGCTAGTCAAATAGCTTGAGAGGATGATAAAATTAACATCATTCTTAGTCCACCCCACCACTTGACTGATCTTCAAACCTTGATTCAAAAAAATTGTTGAAATATGTGAGGGGAATGGCATAATTCCTTGTTTTCTCCCAACAACTTCAGACATAACCTTCAAGATCCTTTCACCCATATTCACAGACAACCCATTCTTCAGCTTGTAGACTAGGATAACAGATTCCTTAGTCAACATAGTAGAATTCTTACTTAGCAGCCAGTTGAATGTTGCGATTTTATGCAAGACAACACTAATGGAGGTAAGTTTAGTGGTTGGCAGAGCATCTCTCCAAAATTTGACCATGCCACTAGTTAGATCATTGATCATGTCATCTTGATTAGGATTCAGATTCCTCAACATTAGAAAGTCCCCATACTTTGTTGATTGTAGAATGCCTAATGTCAAACACTTTTCCTCTAACCCAAGCCTTAACATACTTAGGAGACCTCACATCTCTTACCCGTTTGGAGAGATTTGGGTAGAATTCATAAATAATCTCAGAAGCAAACTGACTTAGCTCCATCATAGATATATGAAATCCTCTTGCTTCAAGCAAGTCAATCACATTGTTCTCCTTAAAGATGGCCATTTCCATAACTCTCTCATTGTGGATCTCCCTTCCTCTAAAAACATCCTACTTCTACTCAATTACTTTAGACATATAATACTCCGAGTAAAAGTCTTTTTTATCTTTAGGGTATGCTACCCAATGGTCGTCCAATTATTTCTCTACTTTATTCTCTGTTGTTGGCTCAACATTTCCCTCAACAACAGTATCCTCTTCATTAACTTTATCATTCTCTTTCTCATTCTCTTTCTCTTTCTCGCCCTCTTTCTCAGCTTCTACCTCAGTCTCAAGCTCAATGTCCTCATTCACAACCTAATTCCCCTTTCTCTTTCTCTTAGCAACAGCTTTCTTCTCAGCACCAGCTTTCTTCTCAGCAAGCCTCTCTACTTGTCTCTTTGTAGCATTGTCATCAATATTATCCATGTTCGACATTTTAGTCTTGAACTTACTCCTCTCAGACATAATCCACTTTTCCACCATTATATCCACATAATCTGACCCCTCGCCCTCAACAAAATCATCATCAATCTCAATAGGGTTAGGGTTAGCCATATTTACCTCAATTTCGATCTCAATGTTGGTAGGAGTGGTTGTCTCTGGTGTTGATGCAACACTCGAAGTCGATTCTCCCTCATTTGATTTTTTCCACGTTGTTCATAGGGATTTGCCTTTCGTTTTGTAACAGCTAGAGCATCAGATTGAGTAGCTTCACATCGTGTGTGGGATCGAGTATGAGCTGCTCTTTGCTCTCTGTTAATGGTAACATCCGCAAGAGTTTCAATTGGAGACTTGCTCGCCATTGTTAGTTTGAGATTTGCATAGAAAATTAGAGAAGAGAAATTTTGGTAACAGAGATTGCAAATTCGTGCACATATATAGAAAATAGGGCAAATTTTGCAATTAAATCGTGAAGAGTGGAGAGAGATGAATGTTGGCGGGATTATGGGAAGTTACCAATTAAAACCAGCCCACCGCTCTTTTCCCGCGTACAAAACTCACCACGTGTCAATGTTAAAATAACAAGTGACCAGAGCGGTTTTAAAAAAACTGAAAACTTATAAGTCACTGTGTTCAATGTTGGACTAACAATGTGTGTGATGTTGGGATAATATTCAAAACAGAAGGTGGAGGTACATGGCTTCACCAGGGCAAATTCATGTGAGAGCGTGAGATAGATCCAAAACTATAACTGTAACTTAACCAATATAGCAAGTAAGTACCACATACGTAATGTTCAGATGAAAATCATGAATAAGCAATATAGATAACATGAACACATAGAGATAAACAATTATGAATTAGGAAAGTAATCCACTTCCACATCATAGAAAGTCACAAATAGTGTGTCACCTGCAATATGTCACCCAAAGAGTATGCCTCAACACTTGAATTAGGGACTATATACTCCCGCTAAGTCCAAACCGACACACCAAACAAAAAGAAGGAAAACAATGCATTTCTAACATGAATGCAACAATGTTATGTCAAAATGGGAAGATTGTAAACACTTGTGAAAAACTTCTCAATCCAGCAACAATTCACATGACATCAAATATTTATTATTTTCATAACTCATCTGAACCAAAAACCGAAGGTTGCTTGAACAAAAGGATAATGACACTACTGAATGAGGGCAACACTAGACTCCACACACCCAGTAACAACATTATCAAGAACAAGTCAGACAAGTACAAAGGCCTTGAATGTTGGTATACAGGACCCCAACACCCCAACTACTCATGCATACTTGTTTACCAACCTACATTGAAGAGAGTTCACCAAGTGACTAATGCTACTAAGTGCATGCAATCAGAACCCCAAACACCCTAGTAGAAAGGTCCACCATAATGTGCCCCTAGACCAAAAACAAAGACATGTAAATAAGCACAAATGAATATCACTAAAGCTGTCAAAATCATGAACCCCAACTTCTCCACATGTCACGTAAACCTTTTCATGTGAATAAGACACAACTAAATAAACATTAAACTAGTGAACGTTGTGTACCCCAACTTCTCCATATGTTAGGTTAACAACCTCAGATAAGCCGAAGAGTTTTATTAGCTTTTCAAAACAAAGATGTGAATCTGTTAACTAGAAAGATTTGTTCATCACAGAGTTCAACCACACAAACCAAATATGAGAAAAAAGGATGATTGAGACTCAAAAAGAAACAATAAAACAAAAAACAAAAAGAATTACAGACTACACCACAAACAGAAACCAATGCTTGACAATGGTGTTATGTCAACACTGGGTGTTTCAATATTCTCGCATATTGCACATGCCAAAAGACTTTCTCAAACTGAGAAATCTCTCACTATCCAAAGGCTTGTAAACATATCAACAAGCTGATTAGTTATGTTAATATGCCTAATGTTGATCACTTTATCCTCTACCAATGACACTTAGATTGTCACAAAACATGAGAAGAGTATCACTATCTAACCCATAGTCTAACAACATGTGTTTAAGCCATACAAGCTAGGTAACACAACTGCCAACAACTACATATTTAGATTCAGCTATAGATAATGACACTCAATTATGTTTCCTGCTATACCATGAAACCATATTATTTCCCAAATAAAAACAACCCCCACTTGTGGATTTCCTGTCATCCAAGTCACATGCCTAATTAGAGTCACTAAAACTCGCAAGATTAGTATTTGTGCCATATGCGTACCAAATGGCCAAAGGTGAAGTTCCAGATATATATCTTAAAATTCTCTTCAAAGCAATCAAGTGATATTGTTTTGGATCAACCTGATACTTAGCACAAACACAACATAGTACATAATATTTGGTCTAGAGGCTGAAAGATACAAAAAACTATTAATCATAGATCTGTACAATGTTGGATAAATTTTGTTTCCACTGCCATCTCTAGTAATCTTCACAGAAGAAGACATGTGAGTCTTGCAAGGTTTTGAATCATGTAGCTCAAAAATTTTCACCAGGTTCCTTGCATACTTCTCCTGGTTCAAGAATATACCATTCTCCATTTGCTTCACTTGTAATCCAAGAAAGAAATTCAGCTCTGCAATCATGCTCATCTCAAAAGTACCTGTCATGGACTCAACAAACTTGTCTACAAAAGACTTGTTTGTAGACCCAAAAACAATGTCATCAACATATATTTGAGCAATACAAACATCAAAGTTCTTTCTTAAGATAAACAAGGTTCTATCTCCATCACCCCTAGTTAACCCAAGCCCTAACATAAATTCAGTTAGTCTTTCATACCAAGCTCTTGGTGCCCGTTTCAAACCATACAAAGCGTTTTCCAGTTTATACACATATTCATGATGTTTAGGATCAAGAAAACCTTAATGTTGTTCAATATTATGAATTAAACCATTCAGGAAAGCTCCTTTAACATCCATATGATAAAGTCTTATTTTAAAACAATAAGCAATATCAAGCAATAATCCGATAGACTCAATTCTATCTAGCTATATATGCAAATGTCTCATCAAAATCTGTATCCTCTACCTGTGTAACCAACCTAGATTTGTTTCTTACAATCACACCATTTTCATCACTTTTATTATTGAAAATCCATTTAGTTCCTATAACATTCACATTTGAAGGCATAGGTACTAAATTCCAGGCTTTATTTTTGGTGAATTGTAATAGTTCATCTTGCACAATATTTATCCAATAATAATCTTTAAGAGATTATTTCACATTCTTAGGTTCAATGGGAGACAAAAAACATGAAGCATTTTCAACAGTACATGTGGTAGCCATACAAACACACTTACCATATCCCTGTTATTTAAACTTTATTTGTTGCGTGTCTTAATGCTATCAGTAATTTGACCAATCACTTGAGTAGCTGGATGGCTCTACTGAATCCTAGCAGGCGGATCTCTTCGGGATTCAGGAACATTTTCTTCATCAGAATCAGACTGTGCATATGTTGTCCTAACATTTGGTCTCACGGGTGTTAAGGCAGCATTGGGCCCAGTCTCAGGTTCAACTTCTACAGCTTCGGTGTTTGATGATGAGGTAACATTGTATGTGTCTAATATTGGAATAACATCGTCTATGTATGATGTTGGAATAACACTTTATGTTTCCAATGTTGGGGTATAATCTGAAACATAAAGTTCTTCAGTACCTACATCACTAGTCAAATAATCAAATACCACATTAGCTGTTTCTTGAACAGTATGCAATCTAGGATTGTAAACCCAGAAAGTAGAACCGTTTGGAGAATAGCCAACAAGCATACACTTTTCACTCTTTGGATCAAACTTGCTCAAACAACCTCTATCATTTAATACATAACAATCACATCCCAACTCATGAAAGTGTGAGACATCAGGTTTAGTACCCTTCAAGATTTTATATGGAGTCATAGTAGTTTCAGGTCTAAGATAAACTCTATTACTAATATCACATGCAGTGTTCAAAGCTACAGCCCAGAGTCTCTTAAATATGCTCCTAGCATTTAACATTACTCTAACCATCTCTTGAAAAGTTCTATTCTTCCTCTCAGCAATGTCATCCTGCTTGATGTCTTAGTTACAGAAAATTCATGAAAGATACCATTTAAATCACAAAAATCAGAAAATTGTACATTCTCAAATTCTCTTCCATGGTCTGATCTAATTCTTCATACATAAGTGCCATACAAGTGTTTAAAACTAGTATGTAAAACTTAGAATGTGTGTAATGCTTCAGATTTTTCTTTAAAAAATTTAACTCATGTATATCTTAAATAATCATCAACAATGACAAAATCCTACTTCTTACCACCTAGGCTACTGACCTCTGTAGAACCCATGAGATCTATATGCAACAGTTCAAAACACTTGTTAGTTCTATTTATAGAACTTTGTACTTGTACAAATGTATGAAAAACATTGGTTTGCTTACCTTTTAGGCAGTCTCCACATACAATTTTACCTGGACTAGCCAGATTTCTCCAGATTTTAGGCAGTCTCCACATATCCAAGCTTTTTGTGCTAAATAACAGATTCATCAACACTGTCATGAAAACTTTATGCTTCATCTTTTGCAAGATAGCAGTTGTCTTTTGATTTTGTAACTATCATAACACGAACATTGTCACTATCAAACACATCACATGAATTTTTATCAAAAGTAACTAGCAAATTATCATCACAAAGTTGACTAACGCTAATTAGATTTTGTTTCAATCCATCAACCAATAGGAAATCCTTGAGTGGTGGAAATATTTCAACATGTGGAACTCCCTTTCTAATTATGTTTCCCTTGCTCCCTCCTCCATAGGTGACAGTTCCAGTGGTTAAAGAAATCACATCTTTCAGATTTTTCTCTTTATTGTTTTTTTTTTTGAAGAAATTCATATTTTTTCTCTTTAAGCAAACAAAGAAATAGGAGCGAAACAATGAAAAGAGTTGTGAACAAAGAAAATCTTGAGGAAATGAAGAAAATTTATAAAAACTGTTGTGTTTGTTAGGAAAAGAACTCTTTGTATGAATAAAAAGAGATGAAGAAATGAATGAAGAAAAAAGAAATTAGTAAAGGAAGGTGCGAGTTTTTTTTTTGGGGGGGGGGGGGGGGTGGGGGTGGGGGGGAGGTTATGTAAGTGTTTGAAGATTTAGGAAAAGAAATGAAGAGAAAGTAATGGTGTTGGATATTTTTTTGGAGATATGACAGTATTTAAAGATTTAGGAAAAGAAATGAAGAGAATGTAAGGTGTTAGGTTTTTTTTGATGAGTATAATTTTGGTGTATTAAAAACTAGAGTAAAAGAATCGTGGTTATTTATAAATTTTGAGTGAAAATTTAGAATTTTTTTGAAAGTTCCCTCCGAATCGCTCCAATTTCAGGATCTTTCGCGACCGCCAGACAATGGCAAAAAATGTACATTTTCAAAACATTTGAATTTTCCACCAATTTCAAAGCCTTTCGCGACTGCTGGTCGCAACACTTGCAACTACCCAGTGGTTGCAATTAATATTCAATTTGTTTTTGTTTGTGACTTTTTTTGAACGATCTTGATGTGTTTGTGATTTTTATCAAACAATCTCAGTATTACATGTGAATTGAAGTAAGATATAATTAGTACACTAGTAATTGAGTTATCAAAATAGTAAATTATATCAAAATAGTAAATTAAATGTGATTAAGTGAGTTATAAATGATTGAGCAATATTTTATGTTTTACAACTAATCATACCTAGTAGTTTATCTGCCTCATATGTGATTATGCTTTTCGTTACACATGTTATTATAGATGTCGTTATGATATTCAATTACTAGATCATCTAAAAAGTATTACATATATATATATATATATATATATTTATGTCGGCATATTACGTTCATCGTCATTAAAATTAGTTAGCAGTTTCATTATGGACCGCCCCCTATAAATGATGCTTGATTGTGCAGCGAAACATTTGATTTGGGTCATTTTATCTTGTAAGTAACAATTAAACAAACAACATGCCTTTAATTATCATCGGAAATGAGTAAATTTGTAACATGAATATTGTTAGCAACCGACCGCCGATTGTAAACCATGGCGATCGCCAAGCCCATTGGCTAGTATGGGCGACTGCCCGACGATCGCAAATGCATGAATAAGATGCTGACAGGCTTGGGGGTTAGGGTACAAGAGGACCGATGTGTGTCCAAATCAGTCTTTCTTGTTTTACAAGTTGCACGTTAGTGAGGACCACAAAATATGTTGGTATGCAAGGAGGATATATACGAGTCTGGTAGGAAGTCGAGGGCCGCGAAGAAAAAATTGTGGTACTTACCTCTAGGTCCTCGTCTTTAGAGGTTGTACTATACTATAGGCACTGCAAATCATATGACTTGGCATTTGAAGTGTCGCAGAGAAACTGATCAAATAATTCACCCAGCTTCAGGCAAGACATGGAACCACTTTGATAGGACGCACCCAGATATTGCAACAGAGCTCAAGAACGTACAACTCAGTTTGTGTACGGATATATTAACACCGTTGGGACAATCAGGAAAGATTTACTCGTGCTGGGTTGTGTTTGTCACTCCGTATAACCTCCATGCCGATCTTTGCATGAGGCATGAGTTCACACTTTTGAGGCTTATCCTATCCGGTCCACATAGTCCTGGAAAGAACTTGATGTATTTCTAAGACCACTGATTGACGAGCTTAATGCTTTATGGAGTAATGATTTGTAGACGTTTGATAGCTCTAGAAAGGATAACTTTCAATTATGAGAGACCCTAATATGCACGATCAGCGATTTCTGGGCATATGGAATGTTGTACCAGTGGAGTACGCACGAGAAGTTATGGGGGACACAAAATCTTTTACGCTAAAGAATGGCAAAAAACCGTGCTTCTTTGATTGTCATCGTTGGTTTCTGTCCACACATCATAAGTGGAGGGACGGCAAAAAGTCTTTCTACAAAGGCCAAAGGGCATCTAAATGTCATTTTCCTAGGAAATCTGATGATGAAATAAGGGAAATTATGGATAAACTATAGTCAGTGGGTTTTTAGCCTAACCCAAAAAAGCTCCCGTAGTTAGAAATGGAACATAATTGGTGTCAGAAGAGCATCTTTTGGAAACTACCTTACTGGTCCACAAACTTGATTCGTCACAATCTAGAATGTCATGCATTGCGAGAAGAACTTTTTTGATAACAACATCAGCATAGTGTTGGACAATGTTAAGACGAAGGACAACATCAAGTCTAGGCAAGGTTTGGAGATATTGACTGACCGTATAAGAGTTGTTTTTAGTACCCATTGACAGAGGAAATGTTGTTAGAAAGCCGAAGGCAACCTACTATCTCACGAGAGGGCAAATAGTAAGGTGTTTGATTGTTCGGTCGATGTATGCAAAAGCAACAAGGAAAGTTGTTTGGTATGAAGAGTCATGGTTGTCAGGTCTTCATGTTGACATTGATCCTTCCTACCTTTCGCAACTTCTTGCCTCCTGACATTTGAAGCACGTTAGTGGAGATTAGTTTGTTCTTCATGGCCATTTGCACTTTAGAGGTTTCGACCGTCGATATGGAGTGACTTGAGAAATCTATTGTTGTTACAATGTTCAAGATGAAGAGGATATTTCCTTATAGAGCCATCGAACACGAATAAGCAATTTACGTCCGATGAATGTGAGAAAATTGAACTTTATACGCTCATTAATTGCCCAGAGTTGGACGGATGGGTCGAGTGAGTCAACGTTATATGTAAAAATTACGTTATTAATGCGCAAGAACTTGGATGTATTGTTGGGTACTAACTTGTTGGTTCATATCTCATAGTTATTTATTGAGAAGGAGTGCGGTGGCCTCAGTCCCATGAAGGTGCAAACAAAGAGGAACACAAAGTACGTGGCATGACAAGCAAAAATATTCCAGTGAGCATTACGAGAGAGACACGCGAGTAGAATCGTTGATCACTGGTCCTACCAATTTAGTGATGAGTACGATGGATACATTGTGAACGGGTTCAGGTTTCACATATATGCATTTGGACCGAAAGAAGAGTGATTGTAGCGGGGTTTACGTGAAGGGAGACATGGGAGTATCATACGCCACCAACTTCTACGGGACTTTGAAAGACATCATAAAAGTGGAATATTGGGGAGGAAAAAGGCCGCTATACATTGTGTTATTCAAATGTTGGTGGTATGATATTACCCGACAAGGGATGGAGGTTCAGGAGACGTACAAAGTGGCTGATATTAATCCGCGACGTTCTCTCGCCACAATAAGCCGTTTCTTTTTGCAAATCAAGCCCTCCAGCCGTACTACGTTCCATACCCAGACCTTTACGACAAGCCAGACAGGTTAGAAAATTACACTAATAGTTTCAATTATACTTTAGTTCAACATGAAAAATTAAACAATTTAATGAAAACTACACTAATAGTTCAACATGAAAATTACACAATATTATGAAAAGTACTCTAATAGTTCAACATGAAATCAACTTCGTTGCTAAAGGGAACGACTGCCCGGCGGTTGCAAGCTCGCGGTTGCAAAAGCACCCTTTTTGTTGTAGCGTTTGACTTTTTTTTGGGGGGTATTATAATGTGTCAAAACTTGTTTATGTTTGTGTGTATATATGTAACATATATACATGTATATATTTATATTTAAATAAAATTCTTGAACATGTGTGTTGTAAATATTGCTTAGGGCTGTAAAACCAAAACTCACATGATGCAGATCTCACGTGACGATATATGGCATCTTATGGCCGAAATTGATGAAAGTGTTAAGTTAGTGGACGAGAATTATCAGATGTCTAATTAATGGACCAGAATTGAAAAGGAGCTAAGTTAATGGGCTAAATTTGAGATTCTCTGAGTGATGTCGGTGCCACATGACATCTTTGGGCTAAAACTGATCAAAGTGCTAAATTAGTGGACGAAAACTATTAATTACTAAATTAAGGGATCAAAAGTAAAATGGAGCCAAATTAGTGGCCAAAATAAAAAACTTCTCCATTGAGCTTATTTGTTAAGGTAAAGTCCACCGATCTATTTGGGTTTTTATCAAACTTAGCCCACTAAGTTGGCTTCTTTTTATTTTACACCCACTATGTTGGTGCACTCCGAACTTAGCCCACCAAGTTTGACATCTTTTTATTTTATACCACTATGTTGGCACACTACGAACTTAACCCACTATGTTGGCATCATCGTCGATATTCACTCACTATGTTGGCACATGTGTCGATATTCACCCACTATGTTGACACACTCCACGTGTCAACGGTCGACGACGGTGCCAACATAATAGGTGTAAATTTAAATTATGCCAACTTATTAGGTTAAGTTCGGAGTATGTGAACATAGTGGATGAATATCGACGTCGATGCCAACATAGTAGCTTAAGTTCGGAGTTTGCCAACATAGTGGGTGTAAATAAAAGGATGCCAACTTAGTGGACTAAGTTTGATAAAAACTCGATCTATTCATTCCGAAACTCCATGTTTTTGTCGTCTTTGAGGGGTTTCCTGATCCCATCTAAAAAACGCCTTCACGTTCCCCATTAAATGTTAAGGAGTGAATAAATGTCTATCTGCCAGATTGAGACCCGGTTATGATTACTGTATTCCTTCTTGCTTCTAAAGGTTCTTGTCGCCTCCGTATAAAGAATTAATGATATTGCACGATATCTTGTCATCTTCCACCATTAGCTTCCAGATCCATTTACAATGAAGTGATTGTGCTTCAAGTTTGTTATACTGCAGTCTCCCTTCTCTTTTTTCGACAAATAGTTTCTCAGAAATTCAGTACAAACAAAAATCATTTTTAGTGACGACATAAATCATCATAATAAAATATGATTGTCACATGAACTTTATATGGCAAAAAATCGTCATAACCGCTTATATGACAATCACATCCCAACTCATGAAAGTGTGAGACATCAGGTTTAGTACCCTTCAAGATTTCATATGGAGTCAATGAGTCATAGTAGTTTCAGGTCTAAGATAAACTTTATTACTAATATCACATGCAGTGTTCAAAGATTCAGCCCAAAGTCTCTTAAATATGCTCCTAGCATTTAACATTACTCTAACCATCTCTTGAAAAGTTCTATTCTTCCTCTCAACAATGTAATCCTGCTGAGGTGTCTTAGTTACAGAAAATTCATGAAAGATACCATTTAAATCACAAAAATCAGAAAATTGTACATTCTCAAATTCTCTTCCATGGTCTGATCTAATTCTTCATACAGAAGTGCCATACAAGTGTTTAATACTAGTATGTAAAACTTAAAATGTGTGTAATGCTTCAGATTTTTCTTTAAAAAATTTAACTCATGTATATTTTAAATAATCATCAACAATGACAAAATCCTATTTCTTACCACCTAGGCTACTGACCTCTGTAGAACCCATGAGATCTATATGCAACAGTTCAAAATACTTGTTAGTTCTATTTATAGAACTTTGTACTTGTACAAGTGTATGAACAACATTGGTTTGCTTACCTTTTAGGCAGTCTCCACACACAATTTTACCTGGACTAGACAGATTCTGTAGTTTCTCCAGATTTCTATAGTGCACATATCCAAGCTTTTTGTGCTAAATAACAGATTCATCAACACTGTCATGAAAGCATTATGCTTCATCTTTTGCAAGATAGCAGTTGTCTTTTGATTTTGTAACTATCATAACGCGGACATTGTCACTATCAAACACATCACATGAATTTTTATCAAAAGTAACTAGCAAATTATCATCACAAAGTTGACTAACGCTAATTAGATTTTGTTTCAATCCATCAACCAATAGGAAATCCTTGAGTGGTGGAAATCTTTCAACATGTGGAACTCCCTTTCTAATTATGTTTCCCTTGCTCCCTCCTCCATAGGTGACAGTTCCAGTGGTTAAGGAAATCACATCTTTCAGATTTTTCGTGTTTCCAGTCATGTGTTTTGAGCATCCACTGTCAAAATACCACTTACCTGCAAGGTTAGAGTACACACCAGAAAAGATAAAATTGCAAACAATTTTGATCTTAGGAGTTTTCAGTTTATCTAACCAAGTTCTACTTTTCAATTGTTTGCAATTTTTTGTAATGTTGTATTCATTCAAACTTCCAAAGAAAATCTCAACTTTTGGTTTTGATCTCTCAATGTAAGAGAAACATTGAGATCCATTGTTGTTCTAACATATTTGGGGATCTTTCTTGATCTTGTAAATATAGGCGAGCATCACAACTGTGTGAATCTCATCTGATTGTCCTTCAACCTCAACACGTGATCTAGAGCTAAAATCATCTTCATCATCACTATCATCATTCCGTGAATTTAAGGCTAGTAATGCACGGCGTTCCTGTTTAGTTAGCTGTCATACACGTTCCATCTCGAAGTATCCAATCCAAACACCAATAAAATCGGCGTTCGGCTTTGACACCAATTGAGGTTGTAAGATCGAGATTGATACATTGTAAGCTCTAAGTTAAGCTGCCGTTACCTTAACTTGATCACAATTAATCTTCTTGATAGAGTATAATGCAACGGAGTTTCAAGAACACAAGAAGATATTTTCTAGAAGTTTATAAGTAATTATAAACTTCATATCCTTAGGCGAAATAACCAATATAACAATAATTTTAACAAAACGTTTCTCACAATAAAATCACTCACGCTCTCTTATTGCTCGAACTCAGCCAACCAACAAAAACTAACTCTTTAAACCTATGAGCTAGATTTAAATAGCTAATCTAAAAACTTTGCAAAATAAGACAAAATAATCCAACTCTAATGATCTAATCTCTCAGATTCTTTTAGCTCTATTGTCTCGTATCTCTCTTGATGTATTTCATGCCTATATATAGGTTTCTTGAAACTTGATCTCCAAGGTGTGTTGCACACGATTTGGTAACTCTTGTAGTTTCCTTGATGAATTCTACTTCCTTGTAAACTCTGTCTTCTTCTTGAATAACTGTTCCCTTTATTAGAGTACTAATAAAGAAAGACACCTTCTTCAATTTATTAGAGTTAGGAAACTTGTAATACTCTTCCTTAGGATTAAGACGTTCCTGGACACAATCAAAGACAACTAAAATCGTGAAACTTGATTAATAAGTGAATAAAGACAAAACTCAGATAAAAGACAATTAAACAGATTGCTACAGAGTTTCTATTTACAATGTCATTCTCCGATGTTACCCTAACATTGTTTCCAAAATACTTGCACTTTCACTTTTGGAGGAATTTTGCTAATCCATATTTTGTAGAGATTCAAACCCCTGAATTGATCATAATCAAATGCCTAGTTAGAAATTAAACTATTATAACCTTAGAAAGTAGTTGAGGTAGTGTTTGTTTTTCCCCTTTCTTAATTTGAAACAATTATAACTCAAATAAGCCAACTGGGTATATATACATCAATAAAATATATGCATGGGCCTACATACTTAGCTTTTAGAGGACATTTTATAATTATCACAATATATTTATAAGAGGAAAGGTAAGAAATCAAAACAATTTTCACTTTAGAGTTTAATCTAATGTTCGGTTATTTATTAACAATATTTAAAATAAGGCGGTCGTAACTAATCATATCAAAACCTCATCAATGGGGTATCACCAATATTACCAACTGGTATTGTTCCGGATTTATTTTGTAACCACAAATTTCACGTATCAAGATACATACTTGCCAACCGGAATATTAAAATTTTAATATCATATTACAAACTATAAAACGAAAAAAAAAAACGAAACTGGAATTATGTGTTGTATATAATATGGCCAAAATTAAATGAAAGTTCTAGCAGCGCATGCGACACTCAGGCGAATAACACATACAAAACAATGTATATAAGGACAAAATAATATACGTTTACATAATTTAACACCATAGAATAATAGGATAAAGTTATTTATTTTATTCAAATAAAGAAAAATAATCATTTGGCTAGCTTTCGGGTTATCTTGTGGATACGGACATATTTTGCCATTTAAACATTCAAATTAAACACGTATTTAATATAATGTATTTCAATTAATATAAGGTTTAGCAACTTTATGATTTTGAATTCCTTTGATTAGTCAAAACTCAAAACATAAACAAACTTAATAACTTGATAAGATCGTGAATTATAACTTCCATAAGATTTCTGATCTATACATACTAGTTGAAGAAGTAAGAATTGCATTCGCTTACTGCTTATCAATTTTATTTAGCAAACATGTGCATTCTATAAACTAGATTGTAGACAGACATTTATGAAAAGGGATAACTTATAAACAAACTTTTTTTTTTGGTCTTTATCAAACCATAATTTATATACATTGTTTTTTTTTACCCTTTTTCGTAACATTTTATTCTTATTTTGTGTATACAGATATACAAATAATATAACTTAACATGTTGTTTAGTTAATAGTATCTCAAAAGTACATGTTGGAACAATATAACATTTTCTTTTTGTAAGTGATATGAAATTATAATTTCAATATAGTTAAAAATAGCGTATGTCGTTTCTGTTTTTCTTTTCAATTACTTAAACAAAATGCATGAAGGTTCTAATTAATAAATGTAGCTAAATGAACCGATGCTACAAACATAAGATTGTTTATGCTTGTTTATATTAACAATGGAAATGACTATATATAGTATTTATAACTTTGTTGAATGAAAGAAAACTTGATTTTTTTTTTCTGTGTTTAAATTATGTGATTACCATCATATTTGATCATTGACGACCGGTCAATTGATCATGAAGCGAGACTAAACAAAGCTTTAAATGGGTACTTGTTGAAACACGAAACTTTATCGAGTTGGATAAAATTACCCTTTAGTAATAATACACGAAACTATGATTCATCATAATCTCATTTCGATACATTATAAAAAATAGTCCAATTATCCGCAGAAGCTATAGCTAGTGTCATATTTATAACTATAAAGTGACCAAAGTATGAATTAAGTGGAGAGGAGCAGAGCTAAAATACTAACCTCAAATCTCCATACGAATTGTGATGATTTCAGCTGAACCTCAAACCTGTGGTCGCCACGTGGCGTGTGGGCAATCCTAATTGTGTGGACAACGGGGATTCGAAACCCAATCCTCATGGATTTTAACTTTGTGTACACTTTTCATTCTCCACTTACTATATAACAACTTCAATCATAATTTCATTATCCCCCTCTCAGTGTAGTACTGTAAGAACTTCTCTTCCCACTCAAATAAACACCCACCTCTCGTTCCTCAGCCACTGCTGATCACTTGCGACCATGGCAGCCACCGTCTCCACCGTCGGCGCTGTCAACCGCGTACCCGTATGTTTCTCGATTTTCTTTACACTAGATTACATTCTTTGATCTTTTTTACGTGCTATAAAATTGTCACACCACTTTATTTTATATTATAAGCTTATAGTCTAAATCATTTTTAAGTACTTCTTGTTGTAAATATGAAATGTTTGGCTACGGGTTATTTCATAGAGGCGCCAAAGAAAATTCTTTTTAGCTAAACAACTATAGTGACTGATAAGCTGTAGTATTGGTTTAGATAGCACGATTTGGCAAAATTATGTCGTACTATATAATTATATTTCCGGCCTATGATGACTTATGTATGTCAAATAAATTTAGATATGATTGTTATAGCGCCAAACTCTGTCAACTTGTTGTTTAATGCATATTCAAATACTCTGCTTAGACCAACAGTCATGTCGACTGTCACATAAATAGTTAAATTGTACGCATGTTTACGGAAAAGGGCAATACTAGAATTGCTATAAGTTGTAAGAAAATCGTAAAGGTGCATTGAGAATTTACATAAAAAGCAGTAGTCCAAAGCTGCAAATTACTATGTAGTGTGTGTACTAGCTTTTTGACAACATACAAATTAAGTAGACTCTGCTTCAATATGAGAAGCCATTGAAGGCTGCTTCTAGCTTTTCAAAAATATAATATTAAGTGATCTATCAAATGCTGTGATGAGTCGGATAATCATATGTAATCCTGTCACGTTTATTGACTTTTAATAGTTAGAAATCTATCAAAAACTTGTGAACTGTGACAATAAATATTTATTTGTGTTGCATATGAATTTTTGATGCAGCTGAACTTAAGTGGAGCTGTTTCTGGAGCTTCACTCCCCAGCTCATCTTTCTTGGGCAGCAACCTGAAGAAGGTGAACTCCTCATACCTTCCCAAAGTGTCGCCCGGCAACTTTAAGGTTATGGCAATCGACGAGAAGAAACAGACAGATGGGGACAGATGGAAGGGTCTTATCGAAGACATCTCCGACGACCAACAGGATATCACCAGGGGTAAGGGAATGACCGACTCCCTTTTCCAGGCTCCCACCGGTCTGGGAACCCACGATGCCGTCCTCAGCTCCTACGAGTACCTTAGCCAGGGCCTCAAAACGTAACCGTCTTTCTCTCTTACTCTTAAAATTTAGGAGATTAAACATATTCAATCTTGACTGCAGAAATATGAGGACTTGTAATGTTTTTAGTGTTAAGTAAAATTAGTTAACTGAACAAATTGGTGCTAATGAATTGGCAGATACGACTTCGACAACACCATGAGTGGATTCTACATTGCACCTGCCTTCATGGACAAGCTGGTTGTTCACATCACCAAGAACTTCATGACCTTACCCAACATCAAGGTGCATGCTTTGTTCATTTCTCAATCAATTAAATAGCTCGCGTAAAAACTTGTACTCGTTTCACTAATTTAATGTTTGTAATTTTTACAGATTCCTTTGATTTTGGGTGTTTGGGGAGGCAAAGGTCAGGGTAAATCATTCCAGTGTGAGCTTGTTTTCGCCAAGATGGGAATCAAGTGAGTGATTCTTAGTACAATTTGGGTGAATTATTATCACTATATTTTCAGTATTTTAGTTACATTTACGTTGCATAATTCATTAATTTGGACTATAATATACTTACTCTTGAATATCTTGTCTGCTGAATTTGATTTGAAGAATGAAAAACGATTTTCCGATTGCTCTAAACTATTTAACAGTTACTAAATTCAGTTTTGTTTTTAAGAAAAATGACAATATGTAGTAGAAAAGAACCCTGAATTTGATTTTCACACAAACTCTGTTTCGTTTTATTTATATTTTCTCTTAGTTAGGCAGTAACATTTTATCAGTTAGAACAGCATGTTATAGATAAGTTCTTATCTTGCTGATTAATAGTAAAAGAACGAACACTTCAATAATTGTATGTTTAACTAAAGTTGGACATGTTTATCATTCTACCTGTTAAAATTATGTGAGGTTACTAATCAATCTATGTGAATAACTGCATTGCAGCCCCATCATGATGAGTGCTGGAGAACTCGAGAGTGGAAACGCTGGTGAGCCCGCAAAGTTGATCAGGCAAAGGTACCGTGAGGCAGCAGACATCATCAGGAAAGGTAAAATGTGCTGCCTATTCATCAACGATCTCGATGCTGGTGCTGGTCGTATGGGCGGGACCACCCAATACACCGTCAACAACCAGATGGTGAACGCTACCCTCATGAACATTGCTGACAACCCCACCAACGTGCAGCTCCCCGGTATGTACAACAAGGAGGAAAATCCCCGTGTGCCCATCATCGTCACTGGTAACGATTTCTCGACCCTGTATGCCCCTCTCATCCGTGATGGTCGTATGGAGAAGTTCTACTGGGCCCCCACCCGTGACGACCGTGTTGGTGTCTGCAAGGGTATTTTCCGCACTGACAAAATTGACGAGGAGGACGTTGTCAAGCTTGTCGACAACTTCCCTGGCCAGTCCATTGGTAATATAGCTTGTTTTGTAGATTTAATCTCTATTTACTTTTAAATAGTATTTTTCAGTATGTCCTCACAAACACGTTGTGATTTTTCAGTATTGTCGTTTAGTGAATAATAATGATATGTTATGATCTTGTACAGATTTCTTTGGTGCATTGAGGGCACGAGTGTACGACGATGAAGTGAGGAAGTGGATCTCTGGTGTGGGAGTCGAAACCATTGGAAAGAAACTTGTGAACTCAAGGGAAGGTCCCCCATCATTCGAGCAGCCAACAATGACTCTTGCAAAGCTGTTGGAATACGGTAACATGCTTGTGCAGGAACAGGAGAACGTGAAGAGGGTCCAATTGGCCGAGAAGTACATGAGCGACGCGGCCCTTGGTGATGCGAACAAGGATTCTATTGATAGAGGAACTTTCTACGGTTAGATTCTTGGCCCTGCTGATTAGAGGTTTGCATTCGAATTCGACGCAACGTGATTTATTGAACTTTAAGGAAATTGTTATGCATGTATTGATTGTTTGTGTACTGTTGTGTTGCAGGCAAGGCAGCCCAGCAAGTGAACATTCCTGTGCCTGAAGGTTGTACTGACCCGAATGCAGCTAACTTTGATCCCACTGCAAGAAGTGATGATGGGAGCTGCACGTACAAATTATAAGCTGTTTGTTTTTTCCTTTTGTACTTTTTTGGTTTCAGTTATTTCTGCTATATGTTTTCGGTTGAAAACTGAGTTGGTCTACATGAAAAGTATCATTAACTATGGTTCCTGTTTTTGATTTTTCATGGATATTGTGATAATTTTGTGTCGTGTTATATAAAACATTGTTCTATTTTTATATGCTTGTTTCTCTACTTCTATTTTTATATTCTTGGACCATTATATAAATAGTACTGTTCTATTTTCTTTTCGCTCTTGCAAAATTATATTTGCTTATAAATCGAGAAATATTAATAACCCATAAAGTTCATCATTTTTGCAGAGACCAAGTTTACAAGTATATATATATATTCGAGAGTTCACATTTACTTTGATGTGCTTAATTAAAGAGACTTAAGCATCTCATTTGAACAATCAGAAGAGAATTCTATATGCTCGTTGCACAATGTCTAACTGAAGTTATGCTTAACAAAAATTGAAATCTCGACTTGAATATAACAAGTGAAATAACTTGGTCCATTACAAAGCGTTATTCTGCATGCTCAACTAAAAAGTACCGAAAAATGTCTTCTATGTCTCGGAGGCCGGAGCAACAAACATGCTCAAGCACATTTCAGTCAAAGGATTATTATTTATTTTTTGTATATCAGAGGGGGAAAACCGAAAGAAACAAAAGCATGATTACTCCACAACGCAGCGATGCTTATACGGGCAATCATATCAAATAGCAGGTAACGAGAAATGGAATTAGGAGGCTTACTCTAAATTTCCAAGTCTAATTTGGTATAAGTTCATCTGAGTTACACATAAGCTTACTAACTCGTACAACATAGCCTGAGTAAACCAAACTATGCTAATCTAGAGTTTTTAAGGAGTTTCGAGGCCAGCTTTGTCCAAAACACTCCAACTCCGCAGTCTAAACAAAACAATAGGTCGAATCTTCTGGTATATTGAATCTTCAGTAGATCGAATCTTCTAGTAGGTTCTAACCATTGCTAGGTCGAACCTCCAACGGTGTAAGTAAATTATATCCAATTGTAGGAGAGATTGAATCACTTATATCAAATGTGTTGTTCGATATAAGAGCAGGTAGGTATTAAGTATATGAAACGACGTAGCTTGATTATTGGGCCCGAGTATTTATATCCTCAGATTGCAGGACCACCTTTCGTAATTTTTGGGTAGAATCTTTTAGTATATCAAACCTAGGTTTGATGTACTAAGCTACGGGGACATCGAATTCGGGTTCAATGCACTCTTCGACGGGCGTTTTTTGACTCGGCCGACCAGGTTCAATACATTTGGGCCAGCCATATAAGCCTATACCATATAATCTCCCCACTTGAGAGCCGTTCTTGCAAAGAAAGTTTTATATTTGTTTTATGCCGACGAATGTATTTGGTTTTACGTGACATGGCATACGCCCCCTGGTTAGGTGAATTTGGAAATGTGACACGAGAACACAAACTTTTCAAATACTTCGAACTCTCAATTCGATCTTAGCGTTTTTTGTCATACATCGAATCTGATCCTTGGTGAAATTCCCCAAAATCTGCTCTTAAATCGAATTTTTGACGTAGATCAAAACTTTGCAGGTAGGTCGAAACATGAGTTCGATGCACCTCAAAAAATTTGATGTAATTACAGTGAGATTTTTGTTTTTTTTTTTGCTATTATATGATAATGTGTTTCTTGTGCAAGCTTTTCTTGTGTTCAAAAAAACTTATCTCTTCTCTTTACTCCTAAGGCAGTTGTGGTAACTTTGCATATTTCTTGACATGTAATGTAATGGGTCCTTTAGCGTAGCTAGTTCTTTTTTCATTTTTCAGTTATTTAAGATATGCCCAACTAGGGAGAGCATAATGTCGATGAGGATAGGTCCACTTCAAGTAGTGGGTAGTACTGCATCAGAATAAATAAGTGTCACACGTTCACGTACAACTAGCATAGTAGAATCCGATTGGGCACCCGTGGGGCTCACTCAGGAAGCGATTTCCCTACATAGCTGATCGGGCTGTGGAACACGTTGGGAGGACCTAAACGAGATTATCGTAAGTGAAGCTTCTTACGGCTGGGATAGTGAGAGCAGCGTTGAGCCAGTGGCAAGTAGATATAGGACTGAAATTGCATATAAGGACCATGTGTCCTTAACGCCGAGGGATCGCAAATATTACCAAACAACAATCAATATTCATAAGGATATTCCATACAATTTTTTGAGAAACACGAGAGGATGCATACACTGCCTAAAGGGTGGATGGTTGTCTTCGTAGGTCATTTTCTTAATGGTATGTGTTCTAGATTCTTGAGCTGATGCGTGAATTGATACACGCATAAGTGTGTCCCTGACACAGCAAACACCCAACTCGATGGGGACCATCATTTTTATCCTTGTGATGAAGCCACTCAAGTTGCCCTATGTGGCTACTAAGTTATGGAATCTATTCATGATAGTTTGGACTACCAAAGCGGGCGAAGTAGGGTTTTATTATGTGACGGTCGAGAAGAACTATAGTTTTATGGTCAGTGCCCAAAGTGGTTACGGAAAGAAGTGGAAGCAATGCTTCTTCTATATCAAGGAAAAGACTATGAGGGATTTCGTTGAGTTTTACCGCAAATGGATTGTATCAAAACATACACA
This sequence comes from Linaria vulgaris, assembly GCA_948329865.1. NCBI lineage: Eukaryota > Viridiplantae > Streptophyta > Magnoliopsida > Lamiales > Plantaginaceae > Linaria > Linaria vulgaris. The sequence goes on from OX415253.1 coordinate 87,163,769, forward strand.
CACACACACACACACACACACACACACACACATATATATATATATATATATATATATATAGGACGAATTATTATTTGTGCCCATGATGTTTCACTTTTTTATGAAAATGTCCTTTATCTTTCGAGTTTTTGAAAGTGCCCTGGATCTATGCCATTTTTTGTAGAAATTGCCCTTTGCGTGCTACATGTGAAATTCGGTCGACGTGGCATCCACCGTGGCAGCCACATGTAATAAATATATATAAATATATATATAATATTATATAAAAAAATTAAAAAACTAATCATCATCCTCATCACCACCACCGTTGCCCTACCCCCTCCCCCCACCACGCACCCACCCCCGCCGCCGCCCCCGCCCCCGCCACCATGAACTGAAATTAGGTTAAAATTTCAAGTTCAATTTGGCGTCACTGAGCTAATTACCAGCTGATTAAGGGAACAAAGAGTTGTGAATCGAAGCTTGTTTGTCGTCCGGTGGTCAACCGACGCCGGAAAATGAAGAGTTTGTTCAAGTTGAAGCTGAAAACTCCGATCGATTTGGTGCGGCAGGCTCGTGATCGACTCATCTTCATCGATCTCGGTTCGCTGGAGACCAAAGAGGGCAAGCGCGATGAGAAGGTTTGGTTTCCTAATTTTTCAGTTGACAGTCATTGAGGTAAATTTGTTTTCTTAGTAGTTAGATTAACTGTAAGTCGATGCCACAATTGTGTCGATGGAAATGTGATGAGTTATGTTGGCTAATTGCTTCGTGTTGTTGGATCGAATGGCGGATATACGGTGGTGGTGGTGGTGGCGCTGAGTAACTAACACTATCCATGCGGGTGGGTGGGTGCGTGAGGGGGGGGGGGGGGGGTGAGGGGAGGGGCAACGGTGGTGGTGGTGATGAGGATGATGATTACTTTATATATATATATATTTATTACATGTGACTGCCACGTCTCTTCCACAGTGGATGCCACGTCGACTGAATTTCACATGTGGCACGCAAAGGGAATTTCTACAAAAAATGGCATAGATCCAGGTCACTTTCAAAAACTCGAAAGATAAAGGGCATTTTCATAAAAAAATGAAACATCACGGGCACAAATTATAATTCGTCCACATATATATATATATATATATATATATATATATATATATGTTCATTGATCTTACTTTATTGGTGCATGATGTAGTGGTTAGGGCGGGTGGTCTATCGTTGGTTTCTTATGTTTAAAGAACTACCTTGGATATATCTTTGTCGTGTATTTAGTTAAAATAAAAATGCTAGTTACATTGCTCTGTGTTGTGGCCTAACATGTGCTCTTCGTCTTATGCAAAAGCACTTGTCATGGGGTGTCGATCTCAAATAAAAAAGGATGCTGACAACCTATGCTCCTCAAGAGCAGGCTCCAACAGAGATGCAAGGTTTAGAGTTTTTACCAGCGAAGAAAAAATGCAACAAAAAAGGGGTTACGGGCTCGCAACTTGACCCTAGCAAAGAGGCTTTTGGCGTTGGGGGCGGCAGAGGCGCAGGTGTTCCGAGGAAACTTTTGGCCACAGTTTTGAGCATTCCCCGTTGCACGGGAATAAATGCGGTGTTGACGGTTTGACAACTCAAAATTTAAGCTCGTGTTGTATCTATAAGATGATCCAAGTATATTGTGCATCACAGGGAAAATGAGTAGATTTGATGCTCTAGGTGTCAAAGGTGCTGCTCGTGAGAGGAGGCTTGCTCACGCTACATCTGCTGGCGGAGGGGCCAACCCTAGTGGTGTTTCTAGGGGAGTAGGATATGGTGAAGGCACGAGCATTGGTGCTGGAGGAGCAACCCTGTTTGGACAAGGGGCTCGAGGTCCCGTAGTTCAGTTCAGGGTCAAGTCCTTAGTGAGGAAGAAGCTGTATGCAATATGCGAATGATGTTTATAACACTGGGCCAAAGGACTCTGCCACAAGACGGGGCAAGGCGAGGTTGTAGTGAATGTCGTTGCATATGATGAATGCTTTACGTTGAGTTTGTATTGTCACTCTTCTTGAAACATTGATGTTGTTAGGGAATTGACCTATCCATTAATGGAGGTTGGCGGGGTGATGGACACTATGGCAATGATTGTGGATGAGATAGAGAGGAGTACGAGGAAGAGATAGCCAAGCTGCAACAAGAAATCAAGAGAATTTCTGTTGGAGACCTTAAGTGCGTCAGAGTGGATAGCGCCGATAATGATAAGGCTCTTCAATGGGCTAAGGACGTATTGGACCGAGCTGCCGTGGATCGCGAGGCTTGGGGACCCAGATGATCCACTTCAAACTAAATCACAAGCCACTGCTTTGCAAACTTGATTTAGCTTCCTAAGATCTATATACAATTCAAGGTAGCTCCTTGAGGCTTGTTGGTGGCGAGTTTGTGTTAACTCTCATTTCCTAAAGTCAAAGTGAGTCCAAATATTGAACGCACTTATGTGTGTTAAGGTCAATTATGCATGTCATAGCTAAAGTGTGTAGATAGCTAAAGTGTGTAGATAAGAACCAACAAAAACAACGTATACATACTCAAAAATAAATTGGTTTTTATGTTTTTACGAGGTTCTGGGTCAAACTCTGGCAATATCACTTGTTGGTTAAAATTTATATGTGAATCTTGTAGGTTGCTTAAATTCCATAAGCTTAGGTTGAAGTCAACCTATCCAAACTTCATCTTGAGCTACATAGGTTTAGGCCTGTTAGAGGTGACCTATCACTACAAGAAAAAGGGTTATTGGCTATGGATGATTTCGTAACCAATAACCCTTTTTCTGTTGCCAATAGCTATTGACAACAGAAGGCCGTTGCCAATGGCCGTTGCTGATACCCTCGTTGCTGATGACCTTTGGCTACGAATGGCTGTTGCCAATGGCTATTGGCTACAGAATCTTCCATAACCAATAATGGAAGACCAAAATACCCTTTGCCATTGGCTAAGGATGCTTCCGTTGCCAATAATTATTGTTTATGAACCTTTCCGTAGCCAATAGCTATTGACTAAGAAATATTTTTGTATCCAATAGCCAACAAATTTTTTTATTCTTTTTTTTTAAAATTTGGCCGGCTGCTATTGGCAACGTATTTAATCCGTGGCCAATAATATTCATAATATTGGCAATAGATTAAATTCGTTGCCAATAATATTTAAAATTATAAAAAACAAATTCCAAATTCTTTAATTAAAAAAGAAAATATAATCATATCCAAATTAAATAAATGTATTTTATTTCAATTAATTAAATAAATGTATTTTATTTCAATTAATTAAATTAATGTATTTTATTTCTATTAATTAAATAAATTTATTTTATTTTCATTAATAAGAAATCTTGATTATGATCTTTTTTAGTTGTAGCAGTAATTACTAAACAAATTAATTAGATTATTATTATTATAATTCTATACTTGAATTAATCATTATATAAAATTAGAAGTGAGGAATTTACTAAGGAGGAGTTGTGAGAGAAAGAATTGGATGGTGAGAATGAATTTATAATTGGAATGGTTGGGGTATTTATAGAATATGATAGTATTTTTGTCTACGGAACAATCCGTAACCAATATTTATTGGCTACGGGAGATTCCGTAGCCAATATTTATTGACTACGGAAGATTCGGTAGCCAATATTTATTGACTACGGAAGATTCTGTAGCCAATAGCCATTGGCTACAGACTATTTTGTTGCCAATAGTCATTGGCTACGGAATATTCCATAGCCAATGTTTAATTTGTAGCTATTGTTTTATTTTCTAAATAATTGTCATTGGCTACGGAGACTCCTGTAGCCAATAACTATTGGCTACAGAGACTCATGTAGCCAATAACTATTGGCTACGGAGACACTCGTAGCTAATAGTTTGGCTACGGAAACTTTCGTAGCCAATAAAATCCGATTCTCTATAAATACTATGTTCTACGGAGAGTACGAGAGTGCTGAATACACAAAGTGTATTGTTTGCGGGAAGGATAGATGTGAGCCCGATAGAAAGCAACTAGTTTCGAAAAAGAAATTATGGTACTTTCCTTTGGGTCCCCGCCTACAAAGGCTCTTCATGATACGCTCAATCTCAGAGCACATGACGTGGCATCTGAAGTGTAGGGAGTCCAATGACACAATGATTCATCTAGCGTCAGGAGAAGCGTGGAAACATTTTGATAGGACTCACACTCAATTTGCAGCGGAGCCACGTAACGTTTGTTTAGGTCTTTGCACTTACGGATTCACTCCTTTAGGAATGTCTTCGTCTCAATACTCGTGTTGGCCTGTATTTGTAACTCTTTATAACCTTCCTTCGGATTTGTGCATGCGGCAAAAATATATCTTCTTGAGTTTGATCAGATCGGGTCCTAAAGACCCTGAAAAAAATATTGATATATTTCTAAGACCACTAATAGTGAGTTGAAAGCATTGTGGAAGGTGGGCATACCAACGTACGATAGCTTTCGTCGGTAAAATTTCCAAATGCATGCGGCTGTGATGTGGACTATTAGCGATTTTCCAGCTTACGGGATGTTGTCTCAGTGGAGCACACATGGGAGGTTGTCTTGTCCTTATTGCATGGAGAACATAAAGATGTTTACGTTGATGTATGGAAAAAACAAACGTTCTTTTATTGCCACCATCATTTTCTGCCTGAAAATCACGAATACCGCTATAGTAAAAGATATTTCAGAAAGAATAGAGATGAAACAGATGAGCCTGCACATAGAAAGTCAGGAGAAGACATGGCAGCTATTGTTGCTGATTTGCCAGAGATGTCTTTTGGAGCAAAAACGCATAAGATTCCAGGATTTGGCCAAACACATAATTGGTGCCGTAGGAGTATCTTTTGGGAGTTACCTTATTGGTCCATGAACCTAATCCGGCATAACTTGGACGTGATGCACTGTGAGAAAATTTTCTTTTAGAATATCAAGAACATAGTGATGGACGATTCCGACAAAACTAAAGACAACTTGAATGCAAGAAGAGACTTGGAGTTGGAAACATATAGGAGTGAGTTATTTTTTATCCCTGGTGAGGGAACCAGGGTGTACAAATCGAAGGCCAAGTATTGTCTTAGTAAGGAACAAAAGATAAAGGTGTTGGAGTGGTTAACTCAGTTGGATTTTCCAGATGGGTACGCGTCCAACATATCTAATTGTGTACATATGCAGTAGTTAAAAGTTAACATTGAAGAAGAGTCATGACTGTCACGTCTTTATGCAAAGGTTGATACTTGTTGCGTTTTGGGATTTTATTCTTGATCCAATATGGGGTACACTTGTAGAGATAAGCATCTTCTTTCGCGCCCTGTGTGCAACCAAGATTCGGAGGACATACATGGAATCGCTCGAGAAATCTATCGTGGTGACAATGTGCAAGTTGGAGAAGATCTTTCCACCTGGGGTTTTTGATTTTATGGAGCACTTGACGATACACCTCACATATGAAGCCAAGGTTGGTGGCCCAGTCCAATATCGTTGGATGTACCCTTTTGAGAGGTAAAAATTTATTATATGTAATGTATAAATTAGATGTTTGAGATATACATTAATTTGGTTAGTGATTCATTGTTAATTGTGTTTTATTCGTGCAGGAGTATGTTCGTTAATTTGGTTAGTGAAATTACCAATATGTGTTCTCACTATTTTGAAAAGAAATGTAGAAACACGATACAATCGACTGAATAGGAATGAAGCTAGAGTTTATGGTGATTTCTCAGGACAACTATCCATTTTCTACAAGAAAGGAGAACCTCTGCTTATTGATACAGGCGAGCGATGTATTACTGCCGAGGAATTTAAACTTATGGAGTTGTATACGCTCTTAAACTGCCCGATGTTGACGGCTGGGTCAAGTGAGAAATTTAAACTACGTATAGTTTCTTACACTTGTATATATTTATTTAATTAAATTCTCATTGCTTATGCAATGTTTCTTTCTCTATTTGTGGACAGGTTGTTTGAAGACACATGTTGTCAGAACCTTAGTGCAGAACATACACAACGCAAACGGAATACTGAGTTTGTATAATGGTTCAAACAAACAGTCGAGTAAAGACATTATGAGGTCGACCCACGCCTCAATGCTCTAGTCAATGGTCCAATGTTAATGGTAAATGTGTACGAGGGCTACAAATTGAATGGCTTCAGATTCCACACTGATTCACATAGTGGTGGCCAAAAAACTAACTGCAGCAACGTGTATGTGAATGGGGGTGTAGAAGGTGCTACTGAGATGAACTACTACTGCATCATAACGAATAATTGAGTTATTCTATTGGGGAGGCACGTAGGGGCAATCGATTGTTATGTTCAAATGTTTGTGGTTTGATGCCTATCATGGCGTTAGAGTTCATCCAACTTACAACTTGGTTGACATTAACCCAAAAAAATTACTAGCAACAAATGAACCATTTATATTTGCAAACCAAGCATTACATGTGTACTACACTCCATATCCTTCGCAAAATGTGAAGGATAGAAGAACACATGCAATCCACCCTATTCGTTCTTGGCATGTAGTTGACACATCCTCGCTGCACCAAGAAGAACATGGCACGACTAATCAAATGCCTGAACTATTCCAAGATGACGAGTCGCATGGGCCCAACGAATTTGTGGATTCGAGTTCGTTCGACCCCCAAGGTCAGCTAGCAGACGATGAGTTTGAGTTATTTGAAGAACCTACTTTGTCCTAGTTACTATGAATGTTTTTTTACGTTAGAAAATTGTAATGAATTTCGAATATTTCTTATGTGTTTGTCTTTATTTGGTTATATAATAATGAATGAATGTTCAAGCAACAATATAACTTGATTTTAAAAAGTAAACTAATAAACTCGAATATATATAAGTGTTTGGTGAAACATATATAATATAACTTGATTTTTAAAAGTAAACTAATAAACTAGAATATATATAAGTGTTTGGTGAAACACACACATACACACACATATATATATATATATATATATATATATATATATATAACTTGATTTTTAAAAGTAAACTAATAAATAAACTTGATGAAATATAGTAGTTGTTATAGATGTCTTTATTGATGTTTTTTATAGATGAAATATAAGTAGTTTTTTTCTTTTTTTTTTAAAGCGCAATGGCAACGAAAGATGTCGTTGCCCTTGGACAAGGGCAAAAGACACTGTCTGTTGCCCATAGACAAGGGCTACGGTTTGGCCGTAGCCCTTGGTTTAGACCAAGGGCTACGACCAAAACCATAGCCCTTGGCTATTGGCAACGGGCGCTGCCGTTGTCCTTGTCGATTTTTAGTCGATTTTTAGAAAGTTATAGGGAAAAAAACGTCTAAACGATTTGTAGAGCATTAAGTAAAGTAAGGAAGAGTTATAGGGATTTTTTAATAATTATGCCTACTTTTTATATTATATTTTATCACTAAGCACCCCACATTCCCAATTTCCAGCAGTGATAAGATAGTGACAAGTGACAACCGCATAACTTGAGATGCATTTCACACACATGCATATATAAGTAAAAGGCACGTACCTTTAGTTAATAGGAAATTCCTAAACTAATTATATATGCAATATAATCTCTAATTAGAGATTACATGTAACGCCCCAAAAAATTGGAAAAAAATAATTTATACTTTAGTCCTTGAACTTTTGAAAATTTTAATTTTGACCCTAAATGTTTATTAAAATTTGTATTTTAGCTCCTGAACTTAAAAGTTAGTCTTTTATTATATTTACATGTCTTTAATCCTAAAACGTATATTTCAATTTTAAATATTAACCAAGTTGATCGAATTACCTAGAAAAATTCCTTAAGTAAATATGTATGTAAGACAGAAATCTAATTATACCTATTTGAATTTTAATTATGAAGTGTCTGACTCTAATCAACAGTCCAGAAAGATTAATACCTTTGGGGCACAATATTAATTTTGAAGCTTTAGGGAGCAAAATGAGAAACATAATCTTCTCCATTCACTACACTACCGGATCTTCTTGTAATTTATTCTTAAACGGGCTTATCACGGGACTTTACTTCTTATATATAGTGGGTTTTTTGATTCGATGAAGATATTTGTTCGAATGGTATTCCTCTGTCACAATTAAATTCACGTGAATTTCATGTTGGGTAAGCATTTCTAAAGGACGAATTATCAAAAATGCCCGATAAGTTTGCCCGTTAACCTTAAATGCCCGATTTTCCCAGACCTGCCAAAAATGTCCGGTAAGTTCTAACTTTTCTAACAAAAATGCCCGATTTGAAAAATTCGGACATTTTGTCCGACATGGCATCCGAATCAATAAGTCGCGATGCTGAATCAAAAAAACGCGTCCGACACGTATGATTTTTGGTCCGAAAAAACGTTTTCTAGAAATTAATAAAAATAAAAAAGGCCACTGTTCATCAGCTCACTGTTTATCGGCCCATTACTCATTGGATCAGCCCACTGTTCATCAGCCCACCACCACTGTTCATCGGTCCACCACTGTTCGCCGGTCGCAAACAGTGCACCGCCACCACTGTTCACTGTTCACGAGCAGTGAACAGTGCGCCGCGAGCTCCGTTCCATCTCCGTTCAAATCTGTTCCATCTCCGGTCGCGATCTGCGCAGAAGGGGGATTGACGCCGCCACCCGCTGCAACGGCGAGTTGCAGCGGTGTGGGGGTGGGGAGGGGTCGCGATCTGTGGTGGTTGCGATCTGAACGACGGGATCTGACGGCGCGGGGGGGGGGGGGGGGGGCGGGATGGGGGTGGTTGCAATCTGAACGAAGGGGGGGGGGGTGACGACGAGATCTGACGACGGGGGGGGGGGGGGGGGGGGGGGGGTGACGACGGGATCTGAACGGCGGGGCGGGGGGGGGGGGGGGGGGGAGGGGGGCGGTGATGAAGATGATGATTTCTTATTTCTTTTTTAATTTTTTTTTGTCAAAATGTTTATTATTATTATATATATTTATTATATATATTTGTTTATATCTTTATTAATATTAACATATATACATTCGAAACGTTTTTTAGTCAGTGAATAGTAAACACGTTTTTTTGATTCAGCAGCGCGACTTATTGATTCGGATGCCACGTAGGATTTTTTTCCCAAAATTTTCATTTCGGGCATTTTTGGCAGGTCTGGAAAAATCGGGCATTTAAGACTAAAGGGCAAACTTATCGGGCATTTTTGATAATTCGTCCTATTTCTAAACATTATAATGGCACGAACATTTCAAAGTTGAGGATAATGTAAATTCCAACAGCTAGCGATAAGAAAATGACAGACAATATAGCCGCATAAAATTTGAGATGCTTTGCCAGCCTTCATTGGAAAATGATGAACATGTTATGCAATATAATTCATAATTAGAGATTACATTTATGTGTAATTATCAGCCAAGTAATGATTCTGAGCATCTCTAGATAGGTACAGGTTCATTATCAGTACTATAAATAGCTAGCTCTCTAACAATTTCCTCAAACCACTCACTATTTAATCAACCAACTAGTTGTAGGCATATATACACACACATTTGAGTATGGCCCAAAAATATGCTCTCGTGGTTGGATGCAACTACAAGAACACTAGTTCTGCGCTGAGGGGATGCATCAACGATGCAAACAGCATGCACGACATACTGATTAATAGGTTTGGATTAAAGAAGACGAACGTTAAGTTGCTGACTGACGAGCCAACCAGTGAGATCAAGCCCACTGCTGCCCTTATAAAGGGGATTCTGACTGAGGTCCTATCTATTGCCAAAGCTGGGGATGTCGTTTTTCTTTCATTTGCAGGACACGGAACAATAGTTCCAGCAATCAGTTCAGCAACCCATAAAGATGAACAAGCCATAGTTGCATCCGACTTCAATCTCATAACTAGTAAGTACACGAACCTAGCATGCAAGTTGACATGTATATACTTCTATCTTTTAAGGAAATATATGTTGAATTATCGTCATCTGAAAGCTCAAAGTAGGAGAGATTATTAATATTTATTTGATTATGTAGTATATTTTCCAACTCGATCACTCACATTCAGATTTTAAATCTTTTGTTAGGCGTTACATGACAATAAGTGTGTGGTGATGAGATTAATCCATGACCTCCTGTCACCTGAGCTCTAATATAATACCATGTTGAATTGTCGTTTAAAATCTTAAGTTTGTTAAGAGAATAGACATATGTTAATTTGTATATACTCTCCAACAATTTGAATCGTGTGCGCAATATACATACGTGTAGGTGTGGACTTTCGTAAGATCCTTAATGGAGCACCAAAGGGTGTCGACTTCATCATCGTGTCAGACTCGTGCCACAGTGGGGGCTTAATCGATAAGGAAAAAGAACAAATCGGACCTACCCGTCCCCCAATTCAAAACTTATTTGGACTATTTGGCGCAAATCTGCCAATAATTAGGATGATCCCATTTGAAGTCCTTCTGCAACAACTTGTGCGATTCGCAATCAACATTCAGCTCAATATCCTCAACATCCCGGCATTTTTCCTCCAACTGTTTGGTGGAGATGCCAGTCTCATATTCCAAAATGTTCATCTTAATCAGCCGGAGCTGCGGAAACTGCACGTAGATCAAGGGATTCTGCTGAGCGGATGCCAGCCAAATGAGTACTCCCAAGAGAAAAAGTTCAATGGCAAATACCACGGAGTTTTCACCTCTGCATTGCTTGATGCTCTCAAAAATCACCCAAAACCTATCACTAATTATGAACTCGTGGTGCAAGCTCGTAAATTTGTGGAGAAGTTAGAAGACAAGCAGCACCCGTGCCTCTACTGCAGTGACAAGAATGCTCTTTGTTTCTTTCTCTGTCAGTACTAATGAGCAATTACTATATGAGCTCGTGATATATGAATATTACTGAAGCCCTAAATAATTAAGACGAGAGCTGTGTGCTTGCTACCACTGTGATGCGGCCTCCCTCGTAATGGAGCCGTCTTGTATTTGTGAAATTGCAAAATACTGTCATGTATCAGATGTATGCAACCACCAATTAAATAAGAATTTTCTTAGCATATATACGAGTTTGAGAATAATTAATTTGGAACCTAATTTCACTGACAGAAATAAAGGTTTATTTGTCCTCTAAAGCTAAGTTCTAATCGAGTTCCAAAATGAGTTTGGAGAACTTGATAGATATAACTGGAAGACTTTTATTGTTAGGATTTTTTTTTTCACCTGGGCTGCTTTTATACTCAAGTAAGATAAGAAAAAAATTTAAAACTTAAGTTATACTCAAGTAAGATAAGAAAAAAATTAAAAACTTAAGTGCGAATATATTAAACAAAATGAGAAATAGTTATTGTTCAATACAAAATCATAAAAATAAAAATTTCATACTACTAAACACCTCAAATAATAATACTATCGGAGCTCTTCGATTCTTCATGAAATAAAATTCATCAATTATCGAATCTACATGTATATTTTTTTTATAGTAATGTAGATAACCATATTATTTGCCAAATACCATTCTTCTATTTTATAGGGCAGAACTGTCTTAACAATCTTCATTGTTGAAAATGCTCGTTTTGTTGTTACCGTAGAAACATGAAGAGTCAGAACAAGATGAATTAATATTTTAATCAAAATGATAAGTTTCTCTCTTATTTTCGCAAATAATCGTTGGCATAACTCGGAAACTGTTGAAGTATTTGAAACTTCTCATGTCGAATAATATCACATTTATAATGATCTAACTAAATCCTCACATAACGTAAATCTTGTTCACAAAAGAGCAAGACAGTTAGGAGGATAGATTTGGATACAAAATTAATTGAGGTTTATGTCATCTAAAAGTACCAAACTACCAATAATAAGAAGCAATTATCTCTTTGGTGTATTGTGTAATTTCTCAATTATTTGGAATCTAAAACAATAAATAATAATCAATTCAAGCCCCACTTTTAATTGGCGCACGAGCTGCTCTGTCTTCTAACGTCTCCCAAAGGTAAACTCTTTTGTTTTATCATTTTGTTATTTCATTATTTTAACATGTTAATTGTGACGATGGGCTATTAAAGGCTTAAAGTTATGGGTCATTCTTTACACATCTTCTTTCTTTTTTTAATCTTTTTCTTGGGCTTTTCATTTTTCTTTAAAATCAAACATGATAAGATATATGGACTGACTACTACTAGTGGGTTCAAAAAATTCTCACCCGGGCTTCAGCCCAGGTGAGCCCTTCACTGGTTCCGCCCCTGCTCTTAACACCCAAAAATATACGTACTAAAAATACAAGTTACGATGGTTTGATTACCGATTTACTTCATAACGATAATATGTTTATAAATGAAAACATATTATTACACGATTTATACTACAACGTATCACACGATTTATATTCGTATCAATAATATATCTGTTAACCCCTTATATTATCGCCCTCGGGCCACGATGGTGCCAATGGCATGCCGTCCCATGGGGATAGACAGTCTAATATAGGACCCTAGAAGATTGGCATGAACATCACAATACCCCTCCAGAGGACACGGATCTTAGATGATCCCATGATGCCCCATATGACCTACAATACCCTTCAAGCTGCACATCAAGATACTACGAGAACATACCCGCTCCCATGGGGGCATATTTCCCATACCAATGGCATATCTCCCATACCAACGACACATCTTCCATACCAACGACATATCTCCCATACCAATGACATATCTCTCATACCAATGATATCACGATGACCCCACGATGTCGAAGGCATCACCTCTACATGAAGGGGATATGATGGGTTACACAAGACCACGTGATGAAATGTCATATCAGAACACGTGCTAACAAGGAAGGGACCAACCGTCTGACCAATAGTTGCATGAATAACCACCTGTCAAGGTGTTCTACATGCACCATGACACATGTTCCCCAAAATCCCCTATAAATAGAGAGTTCCCCCCATAGCTTGGAGACAAGTCTTCTTCCACAAAGAAAAACTTAAGTTATATTCTTCAAAATCCCATTAGAAAAATGAGGAAGGCTCGCATGTGCTACTACTTCTACAAAACCCTTTCTTTTTACCATGTCCATCATCACATACAAAATTTCAATACAACACAATTAACATAACAATTACGATAATTGTATGAATTAATCATTTGAACAACGAGTGAATTGATTCCCAAATCGTGAGATACGTAGGCAATTCGAAACCCATCGAGTCCAGTTGCAAATCTATTAAAAATAACCCATTTTCTCAGGTTGGGATTGGCGTTTTCGAACTAAATATGTTAATAGCTCTGTCACGACGATGAACAAAAAAGAGTGTTAACACCAATGATTAAAATTCGGAACGCCCTACCCAAATTCCAGATAATTGTGATTTTTGCAAGACTATTAATGATGGAGAATATATAGCCAAAGAGCAGAGGAATATAGTAATAGTTGATAATTTTATTCAACTTTCTTCTTTCGTATGGGGTGTCTCCTAAATTAGAAGTATTGGGACATGTGTCAATTGCATATCTTATTACATGACAAGTGTAATGCACGCACCCTATTGGCTGATTAACTTGTCTATTTTACTGACAATTGTCTTTTCCACGTGTTGTGATATGGTACTTCATCATGGGGTCCTTTTTGGTGCCCATCATGCCTGATAGCTTATAGTGTTCTTAACGACGCTTGATAGATTCTATCGAGTCATTTAAGTCTCATAGATCCTTGTAGGTTACCGTATAGCCTTAAATGCATTGTGAATGTATCTACGCAAGGCATCTGAGAGTTATTTAAGACTTATATGTCCTCGCAAGGTATCGTTGTGCCTGTCGGGCATCCAGATGTGCATCCCGTATGGTATCGTGGATCCTTCTAGGGCCACGTGGTGTGATTTAAGACTCGTAGTGCTCTGAAAGGTATCTCTGTACTTGTATGGAATTCTGTTGGTATCGTAGATACCTTAAAGCATCTTGAATCTCGAGGAGGTATTGTGAAATCATTTAAGACTCGTAATATTCGGTAGGATATCATATAGCTTGTAAGGATCCGTAGGTCCTATGTAAGGCAGTCTTATCCTCGAGGGATGTCACAGTATTGAGTCTATTGTGGACTGAATGCACGGATGAGATGAATTTTGAAACGAATCCCAGATTCATAATGGGAGGGGTTAACATTTATAAACTTTAAAATAATAATTTTAAGACATAAAGGTATATTCAAATTACTATGCAAATGTTTTGTTCGGCCATTCAAATTCTTAAAAGGTAAAACATATTCAAAATGTATCTGTGACAACCTATGATACCTTACAAACATTCAGAATAACAGTCGTTTTGGAAATCATTCTTTTACACAAATTGAAATATTATGAAAAGCTTTTTTATATATATAGTTTTGCCTCTTTATTTCTTCAATTATTGTCGAATGATTGAAAAATGTGAGAACTTTTACCTTTCTGTAATTGTAGTTTTTTAGATCTTGTATGACCCCACCCCCACCCCCACCCCCTTTTAATTGATGGGAGATTATACAACTATTATTAGATTATGCTATCATAAAATCTCCAATAAGCACAGTTTTGACTAATGACATAACCAAAAAGCAAAATTTTCTAACAACAGACCTAATTCTATATAGGGGTGTTCGCAGGCAGATTTTAGCGGGTTGTCGTAAAAAAAGACACCATACCCAATACTTGCGGGTTATCAGTTTTCTCACCCGTGCGGGTGGATTTTTTTTAAGACCATGCGGGTTACGGTTTAGGCGGGTGAGAACAGATTGGCGGGCGGGTTAGCGGGTTATGTTACACATCAAATCACAAAATGAAAGTTCTAGTTTTTTCATGTTTTAAGACATACAAGTTAGATAGTAGAATAGTCTCATATTCTCGAATTAAATTAGGGATAAATGCATTAAACCCCCTGAACTATGCACGTTTTTGCGCTTTCGTCCTTAAACTAATTTAATAAGCGTTTTCCCCCCTAAACTATGCACGTCTGTGCGATTTGCCCCCTGGCCGGGTTTTCGGCCATTTCCGGCCATTTATAGTCGGAATATTCCTCTCTACCCGACTCATATGTGTTGTACTAGATGTATAATGATAGTTGATGACAAAAAAAGGCGAAAAAACACCTCGAACCGGGCATTTTTCGGCCAAAATGTGATTTCGTTTTGGCCGGAATATGCCCCGTTCGAGGTGTTTTTTCGCCTTTTTTTTGTCATCAACTATCATTATACATCTAGTACAACACATATGAGTCGGGTAAGGGGAAAAATTCCGGCCAAGAGTGGCCGGAAATGGCCAAAAACCCGGCCAGGGGGCAAATCGCACAGACGTGCATAGTTTAGGGGGGAAAACGCTTATTAAATTAGTTTAAGGACGAAAGCGCAAAAACGTGCATAGTTCAGGGGGTTTAATGCATTTATCCCATTAAATTAATATGTTCTCATTTTTTCTCTTGTTTTTTTTTTCATATGCTCATACTATATTCAAGTAAATTCATATATTAACGAATATTAAGTTTCATCTATACATATACAAAGTTTTTTCCTCCATTCTCGTCAAATTATTAACTTGTCAAGTTGTATATGAACTACAATGTTGTGTAGCTATCTCACTACAAGATTTGGGGGTCAATAGTGACCGAAATGCAGTCACTATTGACCCCGCCTGCGGTCCCTGATGGTCAATAGTGACCGCCTTTGAGTCGCAGATGACCGGTCACTATTGACCTCGATCACTTGCCATCAGTGACCGCAATTAGGTCGCTGATGAGGGTCAATAGTGACCGAAAGATTAGTGACCGCTTTCCGGTCCCTGTTTATTTTAAAAAATTAGTGACCGCAATTAGGTCCCTACTAATATTTATGAATATTAGTAGGGACCGAATTGCGGTCACTAATATTAAAAACAGGGACCGCAATTCGGTCCCTACTAATATTCATAGATATCTATGAATATTAGTAGGGACCGAATTGCGGTCACTATTGACCTGTACGAAAAATAAAAAAAAAAACACTAATATTTCGGATTTAATCCAGAATATTATTGTTTTTCTTGTAAAATTATGATTTTAACAAGATCAAAACCATAAAATAATGAAGAAAAAGTTAATATAATGACATGAATGTAAAAAGATGAAAAAAAAATGTCTAATAATAGAAAATATAATATGAATGATTAAAAAAGATGAATGAAAGCAAAAAGATTAATGAAAACAAAAAGATTAATGAATAAAACAACAAGTGAAAGAAAAGCAAGAAAATAAAGTGTAGATCCAAAACAAAAAAAAAAAGTGAAAGAAAGAAAGAAAATAAAGTGTAGATCCAAAAAAAAAAAAGTGAAAGAAAGAAAGAAAATAAAGTGTAGATCCAAAATAAAGAAAGAAAGATAATAAAGTGTAGATCCAAAATAATAAAAAAAAAGTGAAAGAAAAGAAAGTGTAGATCCAAAGAAGTGAAAGAAAAGAAAGTGTTTTTTGGATTTATGTTGTTGTGTTGGTGTGTTGGTGATTTTTGGAGAAAAGAAGAGAGTGTTGTTATGTTGGTGATTTTTGGAGATAATGAAATTAGATGTGTAAGAGTGGTGAATATATATAGAGGGGAGGGTGAAATTTTCAAATTTTCGTCAAATTCAAATTTCCCTCTCATTCCCGCCTAAAATTTTCGCCCAATTTCAAATTTTTGGATTTCAATGACTGCATTTAGGTCACTAATATATATTAGGGACCGCTATTAGGTCACTAATATTTTGTAGTGACTGCAGTGCGGTCCCTGTTGCCATATCAGGGACCTAAGTGCGGTTCCTAATAATATTCATCAATTTTAAAGTATGAATATTAGTAGGGACCGCAATTCGGTCCCTGTTGAGTCAATAGGAACCGCAATGCAGTCCTTGTTGAGTCAACAGTGACTGCATTGCGGTCCCTATTGACTCAATAGTGACTGCGTTGCAGTCCCTATTGTCTCTCATACTTTAAAATAGATTTTTTTTATTGATTTTGGTGTGTTTGTGATTCTTAGTAACCAAACTAATTGTAACATGTGAATTGAACTAATAAATGATTGCAAAACCAACCTCATAGTAGTTTAGTTGTGGATTAATAGATTGATTGAGATTGAACGAGTTATTAACATTGGAGATATATTTCATGTTCTACAACTAATCATCACTAGTTAGTTGTAGTTGTTATTCGTTTTTATGCTTTAGTTCACTAATGTTAGCATATATATGATTATGAGGTATAAATCATCACATCAAGTAATCATTATACTTATATGTATATACAATTAGTTTGTCATTATGACATTTGTCGTACAAAATAATAAGAGAATCGTCAAAGTGGTTCGTTCTCTTTACATAATGTTTGGATTTACAATGCGTCGTTGAAATTATTGTTGTTTTAACTCTTACAATGGTTATTATGAACTAAAAAAACAACGCGACACCTCGAACCATCTTAAAATATCGATTTTAAAGTATGAACATTAGTAGGGACTGCATTCGGTCCCTGTTGAGTCAATAGGGACCGCAATGCAGTCACTGTTGTGTCATTAGGGGCCGCTTAGCGGTCCTTATTGACCCAACAATGACTGCATTATAGTGACCGAAAGATTAGTGACCGCTTTCCGGTCCCTGTTCATTTTAAAAAATTAGTGACCGCAATTAGGTCCCTACTAATATTTATGAATATTAGTAGGGACCGAATTGCGGTCACTAATATTAAAAACAGGGACCGCAATTCGGTCCCTACTAATATTCATAGATATCTATGAATATTAGTAGTGACCGAAAAGCGGTCACTATTGACAACGTCTATTACCAATAGCGACTCAAGTTGAGTCGCTGATTTCTGCGACTCAAGTTGAGTCGTTGTTGCCTTCACAAGTCGCTGAAGACAAGTGACTCAACTTGAGTCACAACTGGGCGGTCACTAATGTCAGTAGTGACCGAAAAGCGGTCACTATTGACAACGGCTATTACCAATAGCAACTCAAGTTGAGTCGCTGATTTCTGCGACTCAAGTTGAGTCGCTGTTGCCTTCACAAGTCGCTGAAGACAAGTGACTCAACTTGAGTCACAACTGGGCGGTCACTATTGACCCCCAAATCTTGTAGTGTCTTTATTACTTGACTAATAATGCACATCTATTTTTTTTCCTTTTCATTTTTGTTATAGTGTTTAGTGAAATAAACTAAGATTTTTATTATTTTCTTTTTTATGCGGGTGAGTGGGCGGGTGTACAACTCAATCCACAACCGACCCGCTCAAGGGCGGGTTGCCATTCTTCCCAACCGCAATACAAGTTACAAAAATAAAAACATGTGAGTGGCAGGTTGAGCGGTTCGGGTTTAATCGGGTCGAGCGGGTGAGCGGGTTTATGAACACCCCTAATTCTATAGAATCTCACACTACACGATTTAATTAAAATTCCACCAAATTAAATAATGTTTAATCCTTCGCTGCTGTCGCTATGGTATATATCTATGATAATTATGACACAATTGAAATAATAATCTTAATGCATAATTAAGGCATAACCAAATTTCATAGAGCCATAAATTTGAAGTGAATCTATTTTATGTATGCACAAAATTTAACTTACTAATCAGACTACTTATTGGACTACTTAAAATTGAATTTCATCTTTTACCTATCCCGTAACTTCGATTTCAAGTAGGTTAAAAACTGGGTCCTCATCGTTTGCATACTTTCCTATGAAGTTGTACGCAAATTTATCCGTAAGCTTTCCATCGCTCTCAGCCTCTCACCAACCCTTATCCATCCGTCTCTGATGGGCTCAACGATAGTTGATTCATGTTGCAAGTTGCAACTCATCAAATATGTCATTTTCCCACTCAAAGAATGTCCCTCTCCGATCCTATTTTAATCCACTGCCCCATTATCCTTTGTTATATCATTATTCCTAGCCTAGTAAGTTGTTATATCATTATTCCTAGCCTAGTAAGAAGAGAAATTTTTAATTTTGTCCCACTAATATTTAGCCCATTAATTTGGTAATGAGCAGTTTTTGTCCACTAATTTGGCATTTTGATCAATTTTGTCCCAAAGATGCCATGTGGCATCCACGTCACCTAAAGAGTTTTTACTTTAGTCCACTAACTTGGATCTATCAATGTTGGTCACTAATTTGAAGCTTGATAAATTTCTTCGTCTAACTTGGCACTGCGATTAATTTTGGCGCAAAGGTACCAGATGTCGTCACGTGACATCCCATGGATTCCGCTAATACTTTGCATCATTTTGCCACTATATTTTTCCATGTATTTTTATTTTCTTGTTTTTGCTCGTATATAAAATAATTACAATAAATAAAGAAGAAATCAAAATCGATTTCACAACGCTTTCTTTCTCTCTCCGTAACACTCAAATCCCAGATCATATCCTCAAGAACTCTAACTTGCAAATCCACTCGATTTAACAATTTAACATAAGAAATCACAATAACTCATGATATAGTAGTCAAAAAATATTATAGA
Organism: Linaria vulgaris; assembly: GCA_948329865.1. Classification (NCBI taxonomy): domain Eukaryota; kingdom Viridiplantae; phylum Streptophyta; class Magnoliopsida; order Lamiales; family Plantaginaceae; genus Linaria; species Linaria vulgaris. Next base: position 87,183,199 of record OX415253.1, read on the forward strand.
GGAGCGTCCATAAATCCTATTGGTTGAAGAATGAGATTTTTAAGACGACCAGGAAAGGCTCTCATAATTGAGGCTCTTCCTATTAGACATGTTAGGTATCTTACGAATAATGAAGATTCAATCCCTAAATATAGTATGCCCTTTCACTACAAGAAAAATGGGTCTTTCGCGACTGCTCGCACGATCGCGAAAGACCTCTATGCGGGTGCAACGACGGTCGCAGATGCGCCTGCCGTGAATACTTTGCGACCGCTGGGCGGTCGCTAAAGAGGCATATTGCAACCGCCTAGCGGTCGTAAAATGACCTAGTGGTCACCAATGCTGTTGATGTCATTCGCAACCGCTGGGCGGTCGCAATTGACATTCAAGTCATTTGCAATCGCCCAGCGGTTGCAAGTATTGTTCAAGTCATTTGCAACCGCCTAACGGATGATAATAATATTCATGATCGGGCGGTTGCAAACAATATTTTTCAGAAAAAACAAATTTTTGATAAATTATGAGAATATTATTGTTTTTTTTGAAGAAATTCATATTTTTTTCTCTTTAAGCAAACAAAGAAATAGGAGCGAAACAATGAAAAGAGTTGTGAACAAAGAAATTCTTGAGGAAACGAAGAAAATTTATAAAAACTGTTGTGTTTGTTAGGAAAAGAAATTTTTGTATGAGTAAAAGAGATGAAGAAATGAATGAAGAAAAATGAAACTAGTAAAGGAAGGTGCGAGGTGTTTTGGGGGGATATGAAAACGTTTGAAGAATTAGGAAAAGAAATGAAGAGAAAGTAATGGTGTTGGATATTTTTTTGGAGATATGAAAGTGTTTAAGGATTTAGGAAAAGAAATGAAGAGAAGGTAAGGTGTTAGGTTTTTTTTATGAGTATAATTTTGGTGTATTAAAAATTAGAGTAAAAGAATCGTGGTTATATATAAATTTTGAGTGAAAATTTAGATTTTTTTTGAAAATTCCCTCCGAATCCCTCCAATTTCAGGACCTTTCGCTACCGCTAGACGATGGCAAAAAATTTACATTTTCAAAACATTTGAATTTTCCACCAATCTCAAAGCCTTTTGCGACCGCCGATCGCAACACTTGCAACTGCCCAGTGGTTGCAATTAATATTCAATTTGTTTTTGTTTGTGATTTCTTCTGAATGATCTTGATGTGTTTGTGATTTTTATCAAACATCTCATTATTACATGTGAATTGAAGTATGATATAATTAGTACACTAGTAATTGAGTTATCAAAATAGTAAATTAAATGTGATTAAGTGAGTTATTAATGATTGAGCAATATTTTATGTTCTACAACTAATCATACCTAGTAGTTTATCTGCCTCATATGTGATTATGCTTTTCGTTACACATGTTATTATAGATGTCTTTATGATATTCAATTACTAGATCATTTAAAAAGCATTATCTATATATGTATGTCGGCATATTACGTTCATCGTCATTCAAATTAGGTAGCAATTTCATTGTGGACCGTCCCCTATAAATGATACTTGATTGTGCAACGAAACCTTTGATTTGGGTCATTTTTAACTTGTAACTAACAATTAAACAAACAACACGCCTTTCATTATCATATGAAATGCGTAAATTTGTAACATGAATATTGTTAGCAACCGTCTGATGATTGTAAACCATTAGCGACGATCGTCGGGCGGTCGCCAAGTTCAACAGATAGTTTGGGCGACTGCCCGACAGTCGCAAATGCATGAATAAGATGCTGGCAGGCTTGGGGGTTAGGGTACAAGAGGACCGATGTGTGTCCAAATCAGTGTTTCTTGTACTACAAGTTGCACGCTAGTGAGGACCACAAAATATGTCGGTATGCAAGGAGGACATATATGAGTCTAGTAGGATGTCGAGGGCCGCGAAGAAGAAATTGTGGTACTTCCCTCTTGGTCCTCGTCATTAGAGGTTGCACTATACTATAGGCACTGCAAATCATATGACTTGGCATTGAAGCGTTGATGGGAAACTGATCGAATAATTCACCCAGCTTCAGGCAAGGCATGGAACCACTTTGATCGGACGCATCCAGATATTGCAGCAGAGCCCAAGAACGTACAACTCAATTTGTGTGCAGATAGACTCACACTGTTTGGACAATCAGGAAAGATTTACTCGTGTTAGATTTACTCGTGTTGGGTTGTGTTTGTCACCCCGTATAACCTCCCTCCCGATCTTTGCATGAGGACTGAGTTCACACTTTTGAGGCTTATCATATCTCGTCCACATAGTCCCGGAAAGAACTTGATGTATTGCCAAGACCACTAATTGACGAGCTTAATGCTTTATGGAGTAATGATTTATAGACGTTTGATAGCTCTAGAAAGGATAACTTTCAATTACAAGAGACCCTAATATGCACGATCAACGATTTCTGAGCATATGGAATGTTGTACTAGTGGAGTACGCACGAGAAGTTATCGGGAACACAAAATATTTTACGCTAAAGAATGGCAAAAAAATGTGCTTCTTTAATTGTCATCTTTGGTTTCTGCCCGCACATCATAAGTGGAGGGACGACAAAAAGTCTTTCTAAAAAGGCCAAATGGCATCTAAATGACCTATTCCTAGGAGATCTGATGATGAAATGAGGGAAATTATGGAACATAATAGGTGTCGGGAGAGCATCTTTTGGAAACTACCTTACTGGTCCAGAAACTTGATTCGTCAAAATCTAGAATGTCATGCATTGCGAGAAGAACGTTTTTGATAACAACATCAGCATAATGTTGGACGATGCTAAGACGAAGGACAACATCAAGTCTAGGCAAGTTTTGGAGATATTGACTAACCGTATAAGAGTTGTTTTTAGTACCCACTAACAGAGAAAATGTCGTTAGAAAGCCGAACGCAACCTACTGTCTCACGAGGGGGCAAAAGAGTAAGGTGTTTGATTGTTCAGTCGATGTATACAAAAGCAACAAGGAAAGTTGTTCGGTATGAAGAGTCAGGTTGTCACATCTTTATGTAGACATTCATCCCGCCTACCTTTTGCGACTTCTTGCCTCATGCATTTGAAGCAAGTTAGTGGAGATTAGTTTGTTCTTCATGGCCATTTGCACTTTAGAGGTTTCAACCATCGATATGGCGCGACTTGAGAAATCTATTGTTGTTACAATGTTTAAGCTGAAGAGGATATTTCTTCTTTTCTTTTTCTTTTTTTGTTTCTATGGAGCATTTGTTCATACACTTTTTGTACGAGGCTAGAGTTAGAGGTCCGATCCACTATAGATGGATATATCCATTCGAGAGGTACAATTGTTAATTTTTAAACACAATAATATTTTTAGTTTATTGATATTCTATCTCTAACTGATGATTTGTTTGAATTAGGCGTATGTTTGATATTAAGGAGTCAGTGTTGAATAAAGCGAGGCTCGAAGGATGCATAGCCAATGGTACCTACTTTCAAAGCTGACCAATTTGTGTTCTCAATATCTGGATATCTCCACTCAGACTAGATATAATCGCCTCAACAGGAATGAGACCTTAGAGAGCACATAGTGGGATGATGAGCTTTCCATATTTCGCAAGAAAGGGCGCCTATAGAGCCATCGAACACGAATAAGCAATTGACGTCCGATGAATGGGAGCAGATTGAACTTTATGCGCTCCTTAATTGTCCAGAGTTGGACGGATGGGTCCAGTGAGTCAACGTTATATGTAACAATTACTTTAATAATGCGCAAGAACTTGGATGTATTGTTGGGTACTAACTTGTTGGTTCATATATCATAGTTATTTATTGAGAAGGAGTGTGGTGGCCTCAGTCCCATGGAGGTGAAAACAATGAGGAACGCAGAGTACGTGGCATGACAAGTAGACATATTCCAGTGAGCACTACGAGAGAGACGCGCGAGTAGAACCGTTGATCACTGGTCCTACCAATTCAGTGATGAGTACGATGGATACATTGTGAACGGGTTCAGGTTTCATACATATATGCATTTGGACCCAAAGAAGAGTGATTGTAGCGGGGTTTACGTGAAGGGAGACATAGGAGGATCATACACACCAACTTCTACGAGACTTTGAAAGACATCATAGAAGTGGAATATTGGGGAGGAAGAAGGCCGATATACATTGTGTTATTCAAATGTAGGTGGTATGATATTGACCGACAAGTGATGGAGGTTCATGAGACGTACAAAGTGGTTGATATTAACCCACGACGTTCCCTCGCCACAATGAGCTGTTTGTTTTTGAAAATCAAGCCCTTCAGCCGTACTACGTTCCATACCCAGGCCTTTACGATAGGCCGGACGGGTCGAAAAATTACGCTAATAGTTTCAATTATACTAGTAGTTCAACATGAAAATTACACAATTTAATGAAAACTACACTAATAGTTCAACATGAAATCAACTTCGTCGCTAAACGGAGTGACCGCCCGGCGGTTGCAAGCTGGCGGTTGCAAAAGCCCCTTTTTTTTAGGGTATTATAATGTGCCAAAACTTGTTTATGTTTGTGTGTATATATGTAACATATATACATGTATATATTTATATTTAAATAAAGTTCTTGAAAATGTGTGTTGTAAATATTACTTAGGGCTGTAAAACCAAAATTCACATGATGCAGACCTCACGTGACGACATATGGCATCTTAGGGCCAAAATTGATGAAAGTGTTAAGTTAGTGGACGAGAATTATCAGATGTCAAATTAATGGACCAGAATTGAAAAGGAGCTAAGTTAGGGGGCTAAAATTGAAATTCTCTGGGTGATGTGGGTGCCATGTGGCATCTTTGGGCCAAAACTGATCAAAGTGCTAAATTAGTGGACGGAAACTGTTAATTACTAAATTAAGAGATCAAACCTAAAATGGAGCCAAATTAGTGGCAAAAATTAAAAACTTCTCCAAGTAAGAACAACATGTTGAACTTATTTGTTAAGGTAAAGTCCACCGATCTATGTTGACTCACTAAGTTAGTAAACCCACTAAGTTGACTTCTTTTCATTTTACACCCATTATGTTGGTTTATTCCGAACTTAGTCCACTAAGTTTGCACTCCGAACTTAACCCACTATGTTGGCACCAATGTCGATATTCACTCACTATGTTGGCACATGCGTCGATATTCACCCACTATGTTGACACACTCCACGTGTCAACGGTGGGTGAATATCGACGATGGTGCCAACATAGTAGGTGTAAATTGAAATTATGCCAACTTATTAGGTTAAGTTCAGAGTGTGTCAACATAGTAGGTGCATATCGACGTCGATGCCAACATAGTAGCTTAAGTTCGGAGTTTGCCAACATAGTGGGTGTAAATAAAAGGATGCCAACTTAGTGGACTAAGTTTGATAAAAACTCGATCTATTCATTCCGAAACTTCATGTTTTTGTCGTCTTTGAGGGGTTTCCTGATCCCATCTAAAAAACGCCTTCACGTTCCCCATTAAATGTTAAGGAGTGAATAAATGTCTCTCTGCCAGATTGAGGCCCGGTTATGATTACTGTATTCATTCTTGTTTCAAAGGGTTCTTGTCACCTCCGTATAAAGAACTGGTGATATTGCACGATATCTTGTCATCTTCCACCATTAGCTTCCAAATCCATTTACAATGAAGTGTTTGTGCTTCAAGTTTCTTATACCGCGGTATCCCTTCTCTTTTTGCGACAAATAGTTTCTCAACTGATCTAACAAATTCAGTATAAACAAAAATCATTTTTAGTGACGACATAAATCATCACAATAAAATATGATTGTCACATGAATTTTATATGACAAAAAAATTGTCATAACCGCTTATATGACGTCATTTTCTTGTCGTCACAAAATGTTGTGACAAAATACCTTTTGTTGCTGCTGGCTATACTTGTGTGACATAATATTCGTCACATCAACTATAATATTTTGTCGCGAAACATCAAGAATTATAGTGCTGCATGATGAGAAATGTCGTCACATAATTTGAATAACTTGCAACATTATGCAACAACAAAAGAAAACATTATTTGTGACAGACTACTTGTCACCACAAATTTCCTTTACTACATTGATTATCAAACGTCAATTTAATTGCACCAACAGTTACAAGTACTAGTGAAATTAATTAGTCACTAGTGAAATTGGTGACTAATAAGACTACTAGTTGGCTGTTCGGTCCAATTTTTGAAACAATGATGAATCTTTTGTCCAATATAACACACAAACTCCTTTTACTAAATATTGAAAATACGTTAAGTTCTTAACAAAAAAATAAGGAAGTACATCTGAATCTATCTTTATTTTGATTCGGGGAATATGTTCCCTGAATTTGTTTGGGGTATGTAACTAATACTTAACTGCTTTTGATTTCCTTAGATAATATTCTATAACTACTGATATGAGTTTGCTGAAATTATTTGCATGTGATTGACTAAGTGTTAAGTTAATAGTGATGTAAAGAGTACTAGCTTAACACCTAGTATAACGCTTTGTATTTAAGGGGGGTATAGTTTAGAATTGTTTACTATGTTGTGCATCTAGAGCATTGTGCTTAAAATTTTGAGCATGTTTTGATTTTGTGAAGAAACGAAAAAATGGAAGATTGAAAGTGTAAGTGTTAGACCATGACACTTGCGATGGAGTATAAAGAAGAAAAGAACAAGGATTGATGAATGCTACAAGGAAAGAAAATTCACGCAGAAGATTATTTCCATGAAGACGTCGACTTGAATAAGGATATTTCCCTAACTAACTCCAAAGTTAAACAAGTAAACCTACCTTAAATGAAGACCGTAGCTCAAATTGAAAACAAAAGCTTACAAGAAAATCTAAGGCGATCTGAAATCGTGCAACACAGTTTGGAGTTCAAAGAAGACTATATATATATATATATATATATATATATATATATACATGAAATACATTAAGAGAAGACACAAGACAAGAGCAAAAGAATAAAAGAGATTTGATGTTTGGTGTCAAGAGTCTTGTGTCAACTAGCTTTGAGAAGGTTGCCCCCAGGTGCTCGTATTCTTGCTATTCTGAGTTTCCCTTTTGTGAATTAAATCTAATAGTTTGCTAGAGTACTTAAGAAGGTAAAGTTGTAAGGAGTGAAATCCTCTGTGATTGTTTTTTTTTTCCCTTAAGTATTCTTACTGAGGAGCTTAGAATAGTCAAGAAAACTTCTGATACAATCATTATTCAATAGTAGTTATTTTTCCTAAAGGTTTAACTCGATTTTTTTTATTTTTTATCCTGTAATTAGTTAGGAATAAAACCTTAATTAACCTTCTTACAAAAAGAAGAAGGCTCCAACCTCTTAAGCTACATTAATTAATTAGTTATTAGGTAACAGATGCATGATATATTATAGGACGAATTATTAAAAATGCTTATTAAGTTTGCTCTTTTGATGAAAATGTCCAAAAGAATTTCGGGCTTCTAAAATGCCCCGTAACTGTATGTCCTTTTTGTTAAAAATGCCCAATGGCTCTTATCCGGGGTATTTGTCCGACGTTACTACCAACTCGCGAAAGCGCCATTCCACGTGAAAAAACGTTGCGCCGACGAATTATTAAAAATGCCATGTAACTTTGTCTCTTTTATAAAAGTTCCCATAGTAATTATGGGATTTAAAAATGTCCAGTATGTTTTCAATTTTTCGCCAAAAGTTCCCAGTGATTGTTATTGAAAGAGCCCAAAAATGATATAAAACCCTTGTTTTATTTCATTTTGTAATTAAGTTTCTTAAATCAAAAAGTGTATGTTAACAACATTACTCACGTTCATAGAAGATAAAATATGCACGAAAACTCCCCGAGTTCTATCCATCTGATTATGAAGCTTATTATTTCAGCGTTATAACTTTAAGTTTTGCAACATCATCATCAGAACCGTCTCGACGATGTGAAGATTCCAGTTAAAATTTCTACGATTTTTGGCACTTTTGGGTACTTTTGGCGAAATACCGGTCATTTTTAAAGCCCATAATTATTTTGGGCACTTTTATAAAAGAGGCAAAGTTACATGGCATTTTTAATAATTCGTCGGTGCAACATTTTTCCACGTGCAAGGGCGTTTTATCGCGTTGGTAGCCACGTCGAACAAATAGCCCGAATAAGAGCCATTGAGCATTTTTAACAAAAAGTACGTACACTACAAGATTTCAGGGTCTACTGCAACCGCATTTGCGGTTGCAGAAAGCCCTGGTCCGGTTGCTAAAAGTCATCTGCAACCGCAACACGGTTGCAGAATGTTCTCTCGCATAAAGCCTCGGTCGCTTCACATCAGAGGCCCCGTCACGGTTGCTGTTGAGATCAACTGCGACCAAAAATTCTGCAACCGCATCGCGGTTCCAGAAACTTTCAGCAACCGCAATGCGGTTGCAGAAAGTGTTCAACTTTCAGCAACTGCATTGCGGATTCCAGATATTTGAAGACTTTCTGCAACCGCATTGCGGTCTCTGATAGTGTTCATATTATCTGAGACCGCAATGCGGTTGTAGAAACTCAATGAGTTTCTGCAACCGCAAAGCGGTCTTAGATAATATTCACACTATCTGAGCTCGCAAGGCGGTTGCAGAAACATCAAAGAGCAATTGCAACCGCAACACGGTCTCTGTTGATATGCAACTTTCAGCAATCGCAACGCGGTCTCAGATAGTATGAATATTAACAGAGACCGTTTTGCAGTTGCAATTGACCTGCGAACGAAATAAAAATACCAATAATGTTTCGATAATTTACCGAAATATTATTGGTTTTTGTTAAAATTACATGTAGATAATGGCAACAAATCAATATAGCGAATATACAAGAACAAATATAATTAAATAACAAAAAACAATGAATAAAATGAAATGAAAAAGGATAAAAAGTTGAACAAAAAAGCATAAAAAAGAAGAGAAATAGAAAAGCAAAAAAAATGTGTTAGGTGTTATTTGTTTTGGATTTGGAAAAGAAAAGAAGAGAAGTGTTGGGTGTTTTTTTTGGATTTGGAAAAGAAAAGAAGGGAAGTATTGGGTGTAATTTTTTTTTGGATTTGGAAAAGAAAAGAAGAGAAGTGTTGGGGTGTTTTTTTTTGGATTTGTAAAAGAACTTGTAAAAGAAAAGAAGAAAAGTGTTGGTGAGTTTATGGTAAGACTTTGGAAAAAATGAGAGGGTAGTGGTGGGTATATATAGAAAGTGGAGTGAAATTTTGAATTTTTGCAAAAATTCAAATTTTCCCCCTTAGCCCGCCTAAAATTTTAAAGTTTTTGAACAAATTGCAACCGCAAAGCAGTTGCTAAAAGTTTTAAAATTTTGAAATAATAGTTATTGAGACCGCATTGCGGTTACAGAAAGTATGAATATTAATAGAGACCGCGTTGCGGTTGCAGAAAGGTTGAATATTTTCAGCAACCGCAAAGCGGTCTCCAAATTCAGTTTTTGCAACCGCAATGCGGTCTCAATAGACCCTTTTTGAGACCAATTTGCGGTCGTAACTAATATTCATACACAAAATCACAATTTTATGGAACTATCTCCATGCGTTTCTAATTTTTAGCAACAATCATCAATACTTCATGTGAAATAAACTAATAAATGGTTACAAAACAAGTAATTGAGGAATGAAAGAGTAGATTAAATGTGAAATGATCGAAAGAGATATTATTAGACCATGAACTTATTGTCTGTTATATCTACTACTCATCATCACAGTTCTTCTTGTTGCTTTGTTATTATGATTTGCTTCACTAATAATATGATTAATCGGTTGAATTAGTAGATAATCTTTCACATTACGTTTATTTCTATATGTATATAGGCATGATATTTGTGTATATATATATATATATATATATGTATATGAACGTTATCGTTTGAAATCATAAAAATCTTCTTCACGGCTTGTCCCACATATATAACGCTTGAAATTGTTATGAGAAATTGAAATCATGGTTATTTTTACCATTATTAGGATAGTTATCAACTAAACTAACAACATGGTACCTCAAATCATCAAAAAAAACGTCATTTTGAAGTATGAATATTTTCAGCAACCGCAAATCGGTTACAAATAGTACCAATTGCAACCGCAAGGCGGTCTCAATAGGTGCTATTGAGACCGTGTTGCGGTTGCAGAAAGTATGAATATTAATAAGAACCGCGTTGCGGCTGCAAAAAGTATGAATATTTTCATCAACCGCAACGCGGTCTCCAAATCTAGTTTTTGCAACCGCGATGCGGTCTCAATAGAACCTTTTTGAGACGGCTTTGCGGTTGCAACTAATATTTATACATCCAAACCACAATTTTATGGAACTATCTCAATGCGTTTTTGATTTTTAGCAACAAATATTAATGCTACATATGAAATAAACTAATAAATGGTTACAAAACAAGTAACTGAGGAATGAAAGAGTTGATTGAATGTGAAATGATCGAAGGAGATATTATTAGACGTTGAACTTATTGTATGTTATATCGACTACTCATTACCATATTTATTCTTGTTGATTTGTTATTATGATTTGCTTCACTAGTAATATGATTAATCGATTTAATTAATGGATATTCCTTCACAATACGTTTAAACTAACAACGTGGTACCTCAAATCATCAAAATGATGTCATTTTGAAGTATGAATATTAGTTGTAACCGCAATTTGGTTACAAATACACTCAATTGCAACCGCTATGCGGTTCCAATGGGGTTTAATTGAGACCGCAATGCGGTTGCAATTGACTCCGTTGGTATCTGAGACCAAAATCGGTTGCAATTGACTTCGGTGGTATCTAAACATTAAACTATCTTTAACACGACAAGATATCGTTCAAATCAGTTTTAAAACTTATCTTTTCAATTTAATTGTCGTTAATTTTTATCACTTAATATTGTAATCCCTTAATTTTATCTGATTGCATGAAGAGTTCCTATTTATTTTTTTAATTTTTATCACTTAATATTGTAATCTCTTTTTTTAATATAATATACTGAAAGTCTCCCTTAGTGGTGCCAAGGGAGGCGCCCAAAACTAGGGCTTACAAGCCCTAATTTTGGGAAGAACTTTTGGCCCATTTTGTGCCAAAAGTTCCGGCCCATTGGCTGGAAAAGCCCAGCCAATGGGCTCGGCACTGCGTTGCGGTGCCTAATTACTTTCAAAAACCGCGTTGCGGTCCCTGAAAGTCTACAACCGCATTGCGGTTGCGGTTCAGTTGCAGTTGCCCCGAAACCGCGATGCGGTTACTGATTCCCGGTTGCTGTAGACCTGGAAATCTTGTAGTGGTATAGTTACGGATCATTTTTTAAGCCCAAAACTCTTTAGGTTATATTCATAAAAGCGGCAAACTTAAAGGACATTTTTAATATTCGTCCTATATTATATATATATATATATAATGTGTTAGGACATATATGTTTTGCTTGTATCTGATTTATTATTATATTTTTTAATGGATGTTGAAGAAGATGATTAATTATTATATTTTTTAACTTTTTTTGTTTTAATTTATTTTGTTTTACTTTTTTTTTGTTTTTCTTTAAAATTCATTAGTTATAATTTTTTTTAAAACAGAATTATATAATAAGTTTTTAAGATTTATATAATAAAACTAATTATAAAGAAATATAAAAACTAAAAATAATAATTTATTAGGAGGGAGAAATGATTTTTTAATTTTTTTAATCCAGTCAGCATGTTCACGTAGGTTTAATTTGGTCAAAATTGAGTTTGGACGAGTCAACGGTGAGCCACATAAAAATTTGGGTGGTTAATTTGGGGACGCCGCTAGGGGGTACCAATCGTTATTAAGTTTGCAAACATATGTGAAAGATCTTAGTATCTGCAATACTTGTAAATGCGTCCAGTTGCACTTAGCAATAGTTGCAACTGTACACTTAAGTATAACAGAAGATAGTTCCTTAACGTTTGAAAACAGTTTTGCTGTTGCAATTGTGAAAAACAGTAAAACATAAACAGTAAAGAACACAAAAGGTTTTTAACGTGGTTCGGTCCAAATGGTCCTAGTCCACGGGGTTTTCACCCAAAGTTTGACTCAAACTGTTTCCTACTTAAGAATTACAATGAATGATTTAAATCAACTCATATACTAGACTCCCTCTAACATATGCAGTTGCAATACCTAACCCTTAACTTATTTTCAGAAACACGTTTGAATCGAAGACACACTAAGCTACTCCAGAAACTCTCTGATTTAATGTTCTTCTCTAATGACTCGATACAAGACAGACTGCTTAATGTCTTTTTCAAAAGTGTCTTCTAAAGGTCTCGAGTCTTCTCTTTATATAGGCGCACCAGAATCTTCTATCGAATCTTCAGTTGCAATCCACTGGCAATCTTCTTTCCAAGTAAGATGAGCACGCCAGCTGTTCTGGTGGATCCGTAAGGCTATCCTTCCTTATTAAGGGGATTCCAAATGATCTTCACGGATCTTCAATGAACCTGCATGCTTATTAGTCCAAATGCAATAAAGAGAGAAGGAATATAAATCATGATTTAGATGATAACATATCTTTTAAGATAAACAAATATCCTTTAAGATAATTACTAAATCAGATTAACTATATCCTAATAATTTAAACAAAATAATATCAATATAGATAAGACATGGGCCGCATGGTTTAGAGCCCAACCGAAAGGAAATCGGCCCTAACAATAGGGTACCAAAAAGTTGGTGTGACAAATTAAAGTACCAAAAGGAAACAGATGCCAAATTAAGGTATCAAACGTGATTTTTTTCCCTACTTACTCTTTCATAAAAATAACATACATTATGATATCATACAACAGGTATTTATTTAAGTTGATAATTTCGTATTATGGTTTCTTCCATAACTTTGATTTCAACACAATCGAGCCATATTTTTCGCTATAAAAACGTATTGAGAGAAGATTGTAAACTGAAGAAGAAAAGAACAATTTCTTATTTAATTTTTACTTTTATATACGGATTAAGAAAAAAGTCTCGTGTTGATTTCGTTATAATTTTCACAAAACACGCGTCACATCTGGAAGAAGAAATTTAAATAATTCGTATAGGCATGTGTACAATATCTTTAGTTTTTCGGAAATTTTATTGTTTACGCTTTACTATTTGTGTATATATTATTATCTTGATCTTTAAAAACAATATTGATATAATTGTATTATTTCAGAGTGGTTTCTTTGAACTGTTATATGAATATTATCAATGTTTGATGGGCATCACATTCCTAATCGTGATTAATTGCTTCGTCCGAATCTCGTAATATGCTAGATATTTGTTGGATTCTGAGATCTACAACGGAATAATGACCCAAAGATGAATAAACAGGCAACGTGACTCATTAAATTAAGAAAAAAGAAGGAACATATTCATTCATAGCCATATTCAGATAACGCTAGCAGAGGCATGCATCTGGTTCTGCATGAGTCGCATTCAGATTGTTCTCTAACCATGAGTTGTGATTCATATTCATCTTTTTATGAATCTTTTGGCATTCGTTTCACTAGCATATTGAGTTGACACTCTCCCGTAGTGGTGGTCCATCAATTTAATAGGCACTGTTATTTAATTTTTCGCACAACGCCGCTTGTATTATGTAAAATAGGTACATTACTTTATGTGAAACATAAATAAACAAATTATACTTGAGATTGTATTAAGTATGGCACATTGTTCCATGGTAAAATAAATATGCAAACTATCTCATTGTGTTATGTTAAATTATTTTAGTGGACGAATTATCAAAAATGCCCGATAAGTTTGCCCATTATCTTTAAATGCTCGATTTTCCCAGACCTGCTGAAAATGCCCGTTACATTTTAAAATTTCTATCAAAAATGCCCGATTTGAAAATCTCGAACATTTTATCCGACGTGGCATCCGAATCAAAGAGGCGCGTTGCTGAATTAAAAAAACGCACCCGACACGTAATTTTTTGTCCAAAAAAATAGCGCTTCTTATTCTAACCAAACCATTCAACGGCTCTTTCATTATCCAACGGTTATCTTATTTAAAAAAACCCCAGTTTCAATATTTATAAACCCTAACAACTGAAAATCGATCAATTCACTTCCAATTCGCAAAATTAATAACATGTCGGAATCAATTGACAGCTCTGGTCTGATGTGCGACTGCGGTAGACCCGCCGTCGTGAGGGTTGCTACCACCAATGCAAACCCGGGCCGTAGATTCCATGGGTATTGAAAGGGGAAATACGGTTATCGATTTTTCGATTGGAAAGATCCTCCTGTCTGCGAGAGACTGCGGATTATAGTACCATTACTTCATTCGAAAATCGAAAAGGCAGAGGCGAAAGTTAAGCAAGTCAAAGAAGAAATGGAGTTGATGGATCACCCGAGTTTGGTTACGATTCGAAGAGTGATTGAAAAAACGAATAAGGAGTTGGAAGAGAAGGTGATGAAGCTGGAAGCCGAGAACAAGAAATTGAGGGGAAGAAATAGGTTTTGTTTAATTACTGTTATTGCACTTTTTTTAATCGTTTTGAAATTGTATTGAAAGGCGAAGAATCTGGAACGGTTTGTTTATTTATGTTTGTGTTGTTTTGTGTGGTAGTAATTAGCGTGACCGAATGTAACGTTTAATGTTGGTTTAGTGGCATTGGTAAAATGTGTCTTTAGCAGATAATGTAACGGGCATTTTCAGCAGGTCTGGGAAAAACGGGCATTTAAAGATAATGGGCAAACTTATCGGGCATTTTTTATAATTCGTCCTATTTTAGTATATATATATATATATATATATATATGCGTAGGAGCAATTTAGCAATTAATTTCCTTTTATCACGTTGTGTAATTTGTTCTATTTGGCATAATACACAAGATAATTTGTCTAATTATTTAGTTTTTTATATATCATAGAGGATTTAATGCGCTATCTAAAATAAAATATAAAGTAATTTACTTAGTTTTTATATATTTCACATAAAAAATACTTGGAAATAAAGTGCCACTAGCTCATCCGGTAAATGATAAGTGATGGTAGGCCTTGTTTTTTTCCGAGTTTTATATATAATTTACTTAATTTTTTGCTAAAGAGAAGTAAAACAACTAGTCATTGGACCATGTCAGAGTTTAAACTAAGAATTTGGGTAGCTATGTATCGCAAAATACTTTTTGCTCCCTCTCACTGATCTTTATTTTTGTTGCTATCTGCCACGTTGTTAGATGACCGCGAATTCACCTAAAGTCCACTGTCCATGGGGGTTTAAGAAGTTCTCTACATGCATCAACCGTTTGTGGCACAACTCAGAGTCCGTCTTGATTTCAATACACGGCAGTCTCTTTTTCCATACAATCTCCAAACCTCTTTTCAATGCTTATAGCTCTGCTTCATCAACTAATAGAGATATCGGTTTCACTTTAAACCCCCAAGCCATGATTCTGTCAAAACAGATAACGACTGCCATTGCTGAGCCCTGATTTAGTTTATACAAAAGTTATCTACGTCCAATTTAACCCACCCCATCTTGGATTTTTTCTTTTTCTTTTTTTCCTTCAATATGACAGTTTCTTTTGTGCCATTTGGAGTTCAACACTCAGTTGTTTAATCTGGAATAATCAACAACAAATAGTTTCTTCCTTTCCTTGAAAGGCATTTGGTGTGCCATAATTTGGTAATGACACATGGCAAGCTCACAAGTTGCCAACGCATGCGATTAGGAGTTCCCGCACCAAAAATATTCTAAGTAATTGAAGACTTGAATTCAGTATAATATAGTTTTATACTAACAAGGTTACACGGTTGCACGCTAGCAAAGTAACAAGGTAGCACAGTTGCAAGCTAGCATGGTAGCAAGGTAACACGGTTGCATGTTAGCAATGTAGCAAGTAACACGGTTGCATGCTAGCAAAGTTACACGTCGTAACAAGGTTGAATTCGTAGTAGGACAAGTGCATACTAGCAAAGTAACACACTTGCATGCTACCAAGGTTGCACGCTTGAACTTGGACCAAGCCTCTAAGATGGGCCAAGGCCTGTGAGATATATATAAATACCCCCTCCCCTAAAGGTAAAACACACACAATGGAGATTCTACTTTCTCTCTCTAAGTTGGAGCTTTCTCTCTCTAGACTTTAAGAGCTGAAATTTTGTCCGACCAGCTCGATCTGACAACATCTTATCCAACATGGTTCATTGGCCAATCAAGCTCTTGTCTAACGTACCATCCAGTACGGATTGGCGACCCATCTGACCCTATCTGGTCCGTTAAAACGTCTCATCCTAAACTGTTGGCCTAATAAACTCTAAGCCCAATCAACGGCATACCCATTCAGCACGGCCTATTAGCCCAACGCACAACAATGGTCAGCACATATTAATAATAAACTACGTTTAGCTTGATTCCCTATACTGGATACCTAGGCAGCTAAGTTCGGTCCAAGTTCAGTCTGAAATCAACGAACTCCAAGTTCTGTCAGGTATTCATTTTTCGTGTTTTTCAGCGCAGGTTTTTCGAACTCAAAGCTAGCTCAGGATCAATGAGAAGCTTGGGTTAGATTGACGTAGAGTGATTAGTCAGCAGACGAAATCACCCCGCATCAATATTTTTGTTACAAGATTTTCAAATAATCCATAATGCCAAAACTAATACACGTTTCCATACATCTGGCAAGACTTTGCAGTTAGATTTTTCCCCTATGTATATTTTTCTTCAGCCATTCTAGATATATAGTAAAATAAATATATGAAATCGATGAAATTAGAATATATTGCCAAAAAGCATGCAAGTAGTAGGTAAAGAACATCAGTATCTTCTACATCCTTGGCACAAACGTCTGCAACCTTGAAGCCGCTATAACCTTATAAGTTGGGCCCAAAGCTGAGTTGAGAGGTCCATATGTAAGGGTGTGTAAGGGTGGGATACTCGCCCCGTTAGAAAATCAAATGAGGGTACCCGCTTATTACAGAATAGAAACAAAATCTCGTTCCCGTTTCCCTTTTAGTAGGGTACATGCAGCTGAATACCTGATAGGGTAGGGTACCCTACCTTGCGGGTTGAGAGTACCCTATTATTTTATTTTTAATTGTTTAAAAAATAAAAATGTAAAAGATATGAGTTAATTGTTAAGTAAAAACAAATGTGTTGCGGGTTGTATTAATAAAATGTCTAACTACTAAAAGAAAAATATATATATAATGTATTTAGCCGTATATCTTCTTAACTTTTAAATAAATATCATAGTATAAAAAGAAATGGGTACCCTATATGGTAAAGAAAATTGACCATAACTACCCGTTCACATACCCGCACCCACCTTAGAACCTGCGGCCCGCGGGTAGTGCATTCTAGGGTACCAACACCCGAATCAATCCAACCCTATAGGGAATTTCCTGTATGGGTAGGTTTGAAAATAGGTACCCGCTCATGTTGCCCACCCTGACCATATGTATTTACTTAAACCAAAAAAGGCCTAAAGGATACGGAATTTGTGCTCAAGAGAGGAACTTAATTCCAACAATGACAAATCTACCTATTTTGACATGAAATATAAAAGAAAACTATTCACATTATTGTTATTCGACTTTCTCAACTTTTAAAAAGTGAAATGAAAACTAAAAGATATTTTAAGTTCATAGAAACTTGAAATTAAAATATTCAAAGATAAAAATGTTTTCAAACCTTAAGTAACAAAATTAAGCATGAATGAGAGTCAAATGAATAATTTTGATGCTAGTTTTAAATCAATTGAGAATATTTCAAAAAAAATATTATTATTGGGAAAACTCAAATTCAAAAAAAAAACAAAAAATCAGTAAAACTACCGTCTTCTCCAAATCAAAATGTGTAATAATATTACATTAACCTCCATCATTAAATATTTTCCCCAACACACATTTTGCCCAACTCAAACAACACATTTTTATGCCAAAATGTTCTATGGTTATGAATATAAACTTGCAAAATTGAAATAAAAGTAGATTAATCAATATGATGTTTAGGCTTCTAGTATAACATAACTAAATAGATGGGAGGCGTGATCTACTTTTTAAAGTAGATTTCGAAAAAGCATTTGATCACATTAACTGAATTTTTTTTATCATATCTTGCACATGATGGATTTCTGTGATCAATAGAGATTGTGAATCAAAGCTTGTCTCAGTTCGGCTTCTATCTCTGTTTTGGTTAATAGCAGCCCCACCGAGGAGTTTTCCATCACTCGTGGCCTCCAATGGGGTGATCCTCAATCACCTCTTCTTTTTTCTTATCGTGGCCGAGGGATTCGGTGGTTTAATTGCAAAAGCCCAGCAAATTAATTTTGTGTAGTGTTATTCATGTTGGCTTTAATAAAGTGGAGGTATTCCACCCTCGCAGACAACACTTTGCTTTTTGTGAGGACTCGTGGCTGAATATTTTTGCGATAAAAGATATTAGGCATATTTAAACTTGTTTCAAAGGTTGAAAGTTAACTTAATGAAGAGTAGCTTCATTTGTATCAACATTACTGAGGAGATTGTTCAAGAATATGTAGTGACGCTCAATTGAAAAACTGAGAAGATCGCTGATCTGAGGCGTGCCGAAACATGGTCTCCGATAGTTGAGCTTTTAAATAAAAATGTCTATTCTCTTAAGAGGAATGACATTTCTTTTGGCGGATAGTTGATTCTCTTGGAATCGTTTTTCACAGGCATGCTTCTCTGGAGCGAAAAAAGTAAAGGCACTAGACAGATTCCTAGAGTTAGGTGGACAGTGGTCTGAAAAGATCTTCAGCGTTTTAACAATGCTCTTATTTCTAAATGGATGTGGAGGCTCCTCCAAAATGACAATTCTCTTTAGCAAAAAAATATTTTTTCTAAGTATAGAGTTCATAATCCTCTAATCCTCTAACCTTTGCAGGACTTAATGGAGTCCACTTGAGCACCGGTTCGATTTGGTGGAAAGACGTTTTGAAAAGAACGAATTATTATTTCTGCCCATTATCTTTTTTTCCAAAACTTAAATGCCCGTTTTTTCAAAACATGCTAAAAATGTCCTGTATCTTTTAAAATTTCTACAAAAAAATGCCTGAAGTGAAATTTTCGGACAAAAAAGCCTACGTGGCTGCCAAGTCAAAGAATCGCGTTGTCTAATCAAAAAGTCGCGCCCGACACATACTATTTATTTTGAAAAGGACGAATTATTATTTCTGCCCATTATCTTTTTTTCCAAAACTTAAATTCTCATTTTTTCAAAACATGCTAAAAATGCCCTATATCTTTTAAAATTTCTACTAAAAATGCCCGAAGTGAAATCCTAGGTGTCGGGCGCGACTTTTTGATTAGACAACGCGATTCTTTGAGTAGGCAGCCACGTAGGTTTTTTTGTCCGAAAATTTCACTTCAGCCATTTTTAGTAGAAATTTTAAAAGATACAGGGCATTTTTAGCATGTTTTGAAAAAACGGGCATTTAAGTTTTGAAAAAAAAAAGATAATGGGCAGAAATAATAATTCCTTCTTATGAAAATCATTAAACAAAAACATATGGTTTGAAGAAGAAATTCAAATTGTTGTGGAGGACGGGCATAATACTAAATTCTGGATTGATAAATGGTTTTATGAGGTGCCCCTTTGTGAGTGCTTCCAATGACTTTTCAATTTCTGTCTTGATAAAAAAGTGTTTATAACGGAAAAAATGCAATGGGAAAATGCGAATGGAGGTGGAAGTGGAGTTGGAGGCATAAGAGATGTTTGATTGGAAAAGTACTATTGTTCAAGAGCTGTTAATGTTAGTGAAAGTGTAAATATTATGATATGTTATCATAACACTCAAGTTGTGAAATGGTATAAGATGTTATCGTAACATTGTGCTAATGAAGTGTTATAATAATATTGAACATTAACATTGAACAATCTAGTTTATCTTATATATTATTGTTTTGCCTTATTCACATACTAATCTTGTTACACGGTTGTAGTTATCTTTGTTTGGTTTAGGATAACACAATCCATTAAGGGGGTGTTTGGTTCCTTGGCTTAGGACTTTATCCAGACCGGAAAAAAGTTTATACGCGCTTTGGTTCTTTTGATTAATTTTTCGGGCATTTTACCAAATCTTGGATAGCCCGTCAGAGCTCGGTACTGTAGCAGCCTTATCTTTGAATAATAATCTCAGCAACCACACCCCCCCCCCCCCCCCCCCCCGATTAGCTAATACAAGGATTGGTGCTTTTTTTAAAAGACTATTATACCCTCATATGGATCGCGTCTTTAAAAATCGTGTAGCAACTTTTGTATATCACATTTAACACTCGAATCACCCACTCCATCTTCATTATCACACATTTGGAAAATTGGAGGGGGGGAAACCCTAGTTTTGCGGCGACGGTACGTTTTTTACTCGAATCATCATCGATTTTTCTTGCGTATTTGCCATTGTTACAGATTGTTAACTACTCGTTGTTCTTAATTTACACATAACGTTGTTTTTTGATTTCGCGCGAACCCTAGGTTGTCAAATCCGAATCAAAGGTGAGGTTGAGTACTAATATCTTGTAATCCTACATATGCGCCTTCGTATTTGTCTAAATCTAACTATTGTGCTCTTCTTTCTTTGTGTTGAAACAGGTTGGTAACTTTCACTCCATTTCACGAGTTGTAAAAGTTAAGAATTTTTGCAATTTTTTCGTTTTAAAGATGGTTTTAGCGTGATATATCTGTGTGGTTTGATTAAATTTTGTATTATTATGTTATATTTCAATTCCAACCATGTTACGTAGTATAAGGTTGTCTAAATATGAACTCATGTGGTGTTTTGATGAACCAAAAAACAACTCTATCGAGTTGGATTTTAATTTGTGTATCTTTGCTATGCCAGGTTCTTTGTGAAGTGAATTACAAGGAAAAGCTAATTTTCTGCATCTACCAAGCACTACACGGATAAGGTAAAAAAAAAAAAAAAAAAACAACTCTATGTGTTGGATGACTGATTGAATTGGTGGACATATGATTTAACAATCTCTGTGTTTGATTGACAATTATTTGGGAACTGATTTAACACAACAAAAGTTAGATAAATGAATGATTTGTGCTTGTGATTGACTGTCATTTTTGGTGATATGTCCAAGCTTAAAAGATATGATTTGCATATGCTTTTATTTGTTTAGCATTAGTTGAGGCATGTTGACTTTACCAATAGTGTACTAGTTGCCTGAAGATATTTGGTCTAGTTCATGGTGTCCAACTCTTAAATGACCCTCAAACTTGTATGCATCCTAATTGTGTTCCAGATGGAGCAGTGGAGGAAAAATATGATTTTAGTTCTCTGTCAACTTATGCTTTTGCGAGCAAACATTGTTATGTTCTTGATCATTATGCACAACCATAAAAAGAAAATGAGGTTACGTCGTCGACGAAGGGTGATTCGTTATAGCCTTTTGGGAAAAAAATCCCTGAAATTGAGAAAGTCATGTTCCGGATGACTGATTTGAATGATGAGTATTGCAAGGCAAATCTTAGGATTGACAGAAACTGTTTTATGAAGTTGTGTTGGCTCCTTAAGGAGGTTGGTGGCCTACGGGATGAAAAGTATGTTACCCTACGCGAGCAAGTAACATTATTCTTGAAGATACTAGCTCACCATGACACCAACCGCACAGTGGGATTTGATTGGCATAGATTCGGGCAGACAGTGAGTCGATATTTCAGACGTACTTTAGAAGCACTAATCAAGTGTGCTGATTTATTGCTAGTGACACCGAAACCAATTCCTGAGGAGAATGGGAATTGTGAGGAGCCTTGGAAACATTTTAAGGTAATAACGCCATATTTGTATCTTATGAAATGCATATTCTTTATGATTCAGTTTGAAATATGTCATA
The DNA here is from genome assembly GCA_948329865.1 of Linaria vulgaris. NCBI lineage: Eukaryota > Viridiplantae > Streptophyta > Magnoliopsida > Lamiales > Plantaginaceae > Linaria > Linaria vulgaris. Next base: position 87,204,955 of record OX415253.1, read on the forward strand.
TTGCTTTGTAGGGATGTCTAGGAGCATTGGATGGCACTATGGTTGATGTGACAGTCCCTACTCTAGAATAACCAAAGTATCGGTCCCGTAAGGGTAGAGTGCAAGTGAACATACTTGAGGTTTGTGACATAGAGATGAGCTTCGTTTACTTGTTGTGTGGGTGGGAAGGTTCTGCGGTGGATGGCAGAGTTCTTCGTGATGCACTCTATAGACCCGCACCAAATAGATTTAGAGTCCCACAAGGTAGTCATGTTGATATTAGTCATGTTGATTTACAGTCCCACAAGGTAGTCATGTGTAGAAGGAAATGAAACTCCCAAACGTATATATACCCAGTATTTTGAGGGCAATATAGTCAAATTACGCTAATCCAGGATTTAATCTAAGAAACCAAACAGTTTTCGTGAAAAGTTGGCTTAGTAATATGAGAATTAAACACATAAACCAAACCATGTAATAACCTCACTTGTATTATATATTACGCCTTTTATAATGAGTTTAAGTATATTCGGGTATTGCATAATACAAAAAACCAAACACCCCCTAAGAGAATCAACTGTTTCCATCATTCGCACCTTCCATGTAAGAACTGCACGAGTTTAAGTCAAACAAAGAAAGCTCAACCTTGAAGATAGCTATAGGGAAAGGAGATTCTGTGAAGATTCTTTTCAAGGATGAAGTCTGACTAAAGAATAAGTCTTTCTTAAGAAGAACTTGTGATGCTTAAGAAAACTTTACTAGATAAAGACTGAAGCGGATAAAGAAATAAACGATGAGGATCGAAGAATATTGAAGACAATCTTCATTGTGTACGACATGCCTTGGCGATCAACACTCATTTATGAAATACATCAAGACTAATAACAAGACAATTGAGCAAAAGAATCCGAGCGATTAGATCATTTGTGTTGAGTTGTTTTCTTTGATTTTTCGAGTTTGTAGATTAACGAATAGAGTCTAAAGTCTTGTTTAGAATTGAAGAGTTAGTCTTTGTTTGCTTAGTTGAGTTCGAATCAATTCGTAGTGAGGAGCTTAGAATTGAGACAACAACGTTTTGTAAGATCATTAATTTCAGTGATTATTTAGCCTAGGCTCGGGAGATTGTATTTATCTAATCTTCTTAGGAAATACTCATTGTGCTGTATTTACTTCCGCTACCATATTATGTGATCAATACAGTGTTATCACAACATAGAATAACATTGTACCAAGTCCTTATCCACAAACTTTCAGTTAGTACATATTTAAATCAATCTCAAATTCCAAAGACAAGTGGAGGTGGAAGGCGATCCAGCCGGGAAGTATTTTGTCGGCTTACTATGTACTTTCACATACGATATTGGATAACACCACTGTTTCACTCGAAATTTCTAGATTATTAGTGCACCATTGAAGATGTCACCATTGGCATGGAAAATTATTCTCAACATGCTTCCTACTAGAAATAATCTGCTTCGAAGAAGAATTAGTCTTGAAAACAATAAGTGTGTTAGTTGATTTTGTGGTTCAGAGGTTGAAATTGTGCCAACACATTTATTATCATTGTCCAACTAGCTATTTGTTCTAGGGGAGTGTCTTGGCTGCACTTACATGGTGTGCAGTCAAGACACTTTTTCCTTACAATAAAGGCAAGTAATTTTTCTTTCTTTACATTCTAGCCCCCATATTTTAAACTATGTTGTTCTTTTTTTCTTTGTATAATCAAATTCCCGTAGAAATTATGTTAGTACTTATAGATAGTAAGTAAGTTATGGATTTTGCTTGAAAAATAGTTTTGTAACAGCTCCATAATTGTCTTCTTCAGATATTAGGACCTATAACTTTACATTTCCCTAAAATCAAACCCTCATATTTCGATAATATTTTTAACACCTTAACTATAAGTTTATAACTTGTGAAATTCAATTCAATTGAGAAAATTAATATTTTCTTAAAGAAAATGTTAAATAACACCTACAACATACACTTATGGAAAATAAAATTGCGATTGTAAACATAGTGCTAAAAGTATATTGAAATCCTTAATACATATGTTTTGAACACGGTAAATATGTTACTCCTAATAAACATGTTATGATATGTGCTACAAATATCTTGATATCATATAATGGTACTATCTTTAACCTCCAAAGTTAATAGATATCATTTAATGGTGCTATATTACTCCTATTAAACCTTACATTGCAAATTACTTCCAAAAAAGAAAATAGCCATACATTGCAAATAGGTCTTTTCTAATTCCTAATAAAAAGTTGCGATTAGTTAACTTTTCGACCGTATATAATTTTATTTAAATTTAATTCTTCTAGAGACAAGATGGTACAAGAATGAGAAAAGATAACATACAAAGTTATTTATGCCATTTTTAACAAATAACTAGTCTCTGTTGTAATGAAAATAAAAATAAAAATAAAAAAAGGAAAGAAAAACATTGAAATTTATGAATGCGCTTAATTATAATATTATATTTAATTTATAAATCGAGGAGCGAGAAATATTAATTTATTTGTTTTATTAAAAATACTATCGAAATATGAGGGTTTGATTTTAGGGAAATGTAAAGTTATAGGTCCTAATATCTGAAGAAGAAAATTATGGAGCTGTTACAAAATTATTTTTCAAGCAAAATCCATAACTTACTTACTATCTATAAGTACTAACATAATTTCTACGGGAATTTGATTATACAAAGAAAAAAAAACAACATAGTTTAAAATATGGGGGCTAGAATGTAAAGAAAGAAAAATTACTTGCCTTCATTGTAAGGAAAAAGTGTCTTGAGTGCACACCATGTAAGTGCAGCCAAGACACTCCCCTGTTGTAGATGAAATTGCTTGATTTGATGGAATTATAGTCGGCTCTCCCGGATACTATCTATTGTTGGGTTGTAGAGCCTGGATGTTGATCCGGGTCTGTACTGTAAATTTAGACTAACTTTCGTTAAAAAAACAAAAGCGTCTAATTGAAGTTTTTTTTTTTTTTGCTAGGATTTTTTTTATATCCCTAGTCTCGGTAGCCTTATTTATTAAGTTACGATCTGTTATGAAAAATGAGTTAAAATGAGTGTTTCCAAAATAAGCACAAAACCAAAGTTTTGGTGTCAATTCAAATCAAACAAAAAATCCAGCACTACATACGCGCATCTTTAGAAAGGTGGTGCAGCTTCATCAGCATAAATAGCGGAAGAGACAGTTCCTAAAGATCACCAAAAATCAAATTCACTCAAATACTAGTGGTTAATACACATAACTTAGCTAGAAATACCAGTTATGGCGCAAAAGTATGCCCTTGTAGTGGGATGCAACTACGCCAACACTGCTTATGAGCTGAAAGGCTGCATCAATGATGCAAGCTCTATGCACGACATGCTCATAAGAAAGTTTGGCTTTCAAAAAACCAACGTTAAGTTGCTGACTGACGACTCAAGTAGTAAGCATAAGCCCACGGCTGCCCTCATAAAGGGGATTCTCAAGGAGGTCCTCACCACCAAGGCCAAACCCGGTGATATTGTTTTCTTTTTCTTTGCCGGACACGGAACAATAGTTCCAGCAAACCGTTCTGTATCCCTTAAAGCTGAACAAGCCATCGTCGGATCTGATTATCGTTTCATCACTAGTAAGTGCATGCAACTAGCTGGCAAGATGACATGACTTATATATATATCAGTAGCTTCTGAAACATATATCGAGTTGCCATTTAGTATGAAAACTCAAAGATTGCAGAAAAGATTAACATTTTTTGTTAATTTATTATATACAACTCCAACACACCCCGTCATGTACGTGTCTAACTTAGAATTCACGGTTATTAATATGGAGCGTTCACATAAGTACTGTGTGTATATGCATGTCATAGGTGTTGACTTCCGTGAGATGCTTTATGGATGCCCAAAGGGAGTACAGTTCGTCATCATGTCAGACTCCTGCAACAGTGGACAGCTAATCGATAAATATAAAGAACAAATTGGCCCTGTCCCAAATGGACCACGCAAAGTCAATTCAATCAATTCCACTAGAGATAGAGTAGTTAGGATGATCCCATTTGATGCCATTCTCCAGCAACTTGGTGAGGATGCAGTACCAAACTTTAATAATCAGTCCATCCTTATGCCGGATAGTGTACCACCACATGGAACGCAGTCAAGGACTCCTTATGGTGGTCATTCGCACATCGTAAAACTACCCAAGCTTCCGTTCATTAGGCGACCATTGGTAGCTAGCCAAGGGATTTTGATGAGCGGATGCCAGCCAAATGAGGGCTCCGCTGAGCAACAGTTTGACGGAACATGGCATGGAGTTTTTACCTTGCAAGTGCAAGAGCTTCTCACCAATTCCTCACCTATCACCTATAGGAATCTCATGGCTAATGCTCGAACTCATGTTGGATATTTTGAAGACAATCAGCACCCAGGCCTCTACAGCGATGACAAGACTGCTGTTGCTTATTTCCTCATGTAATATATAGATCAGTAATTGGCTATAATCAATAAGCTTGTGTTATCCCCAAATTGGATGATATTTGTTTTGGGACGAATTATCAAAAATGCCCGCTAATTTTGGTCTTTAACCTTAAATGCCCGATTTTTCCATATCTGCTGAAAATGTCCGTTAAGTTCTAACTTTTCTAACAAAAATGCCCGATTTTAAAAAAAATCGGACATTTTATCCGACGTGGCATCCGAATCAAAGAGGCGCGCTGCTGAATCAAAAAAACGCGCCTGACACGTAATTTTTTGTCCGAAAATAACGCTTCTCATTCTAACAAAACCATATAAAGCAAAAACCCGACACTTAGGTTTTTTATTGTCTTCATTTGCACAATAACGCGGCAAAATCGAAAACCCTAATCCTTAAAAACCGAACCCTCAATTTCTCACCCAAAATCGGATATTCGCAGTGGTTTGTTGCTTAATCTTGAGTTAGGGTAAAATAGTGTTCAAGTTGCGACCTGATAACGAGTTGTATTTGCCTCCACCCGAATATTGTAAGTCTTCTCTTTCATTTGGGTTAAATGTTAAATGTTATGTTAAATGTTAAATCTTGTTAAATGTTATGTTAAATGTAATATTTTAGCGGGGGTTAGGGTTTAGTCCGAAAGTAGAGATTCCCCTCGGACGTGTATTGTCATCTTTTTGTGGGCTTTTGCTGCCTTTCATGCTTAGATGTTGTCCCGATGTGTATTTTGTTAGGGTTTTTTGTGAGCTAGACATGTTTAAGCTTTTGTTCTCTTCATTATTGCAGCACCAGAAAGCAAAGGATTTACCCTTGTATTACATTTTGGAGGGTATTTCACAGCTAGCGTTTACCAAGGTGGAGATTATGCATTTGAAGGATCAGACACGAGATGCGTTTATGATTTTGTGAGTTACAGAGAGCTTAAAATCTCTCTATTGAATAGGCTGTCAGATGAGATTAGTATAAGAGGGAGAAAGAAATACTGGTACCAGGCTACACACTGTAAACATGTGGCGTCAAATGATCCATTGTTACATGATTTGGGTAAAATGGCTCATAGAGAGCAAAGGGAGTGTCATTTGTACATTACTGATGAAAACAACAGGATTGTTTTGTTAGAGGGTATTCATGATGAAAGAGAGGATGCAAAGGTTCATGTTCTTAATGAGGTTGGATGTTCAAGACAGGAAGCTAGTGTTCAAGCTGAAAACATAAATGTAGTCGAGGAAAAGGGTGTTGGGGGTGATAATGTACTTGGTGATGACAATCAGGAAGGTGATGGAAATCATTCAAGGTTGGATAAGGGTAAGGGTGTTGTTGTTGAACAATCTGACAGTGATGATGAAGATTACATAGCATCAGGAGAAGAAACTGATGATGAGTTGTTCAAATATATTGATGAATTTCATGAACTGGATGTTGACCCTGATAGAGAGTTGGGAGATGAAGATGTTGTGCCAGAGTTGGGTGCAAGGTTTGAAATGGTGTCGTACCAAGGTGGTGCTGATGAGGATCAATATGGAGCTGCTGATAATCAAGATGGTGCTGCTGATAATCAAGATGGTGCTGCTGATAATCAAGGTGATGCTGCTGAGGATCAACCATATGATGTTGAGGATGAAGATGGTGCTACTGAGGATGAAGATGGAGCTGCTGAGGCACAAAATGATACAGATGGTGGTTACAGTAGGAGGAATAAGAAAAAAGCCATTGATGCAAATGCAGAGCAAGAAGAAGATGATCCAGATGTGACACTAATTGAAGATAGGGATCCCTGGCATTTTGTTGATCATCATGGAGATCCTGACCCGAAGGTGGTTTGTTTCAATCAGGCAAACAAATTTGATCCCATTTTCAAATTGAAAATGTTGTTCATAAACAAAAAACAACTTCTAATGTTGTAAAGTCCCATGCTATCAAGAGAAGAAGAAGTGTAAAGGTGGGGAAGAGTGACAAAGGTAGGGTTCACTACAAATGTGTATGCGAAGATTGTCCATGGAGGTTGCATGCTTTGAAAATCCAAGGCCAAGAAAGCTATCAAATTAGAAAGTTCATTGATGAGCATACTTGTGCTGAGTCATTCTATGTCACCAATGTTAAGACTTCTTGGCTTGCTGAGAGGTTTGCAGATGCATTCAACACAGATCCTAAGAGAGACATTAATGGTTTCAAATTAGACACCATTGCCAACATCATTGCCAAATTGGACACCATTGTCAAGCATTATCATTCAGGTGACCAGAAATGTTAGCGATGGTGTAGATTTGATACCAACTACTGGAGAAGGAATTCCCATGAAGCTTGGACAAACCTCAAGGTCAATCATAAAGAACAAGAGATCAGAGAATAGAAGGGTTTGTTTGATTAAGCCTTATTAATCCTTATAGTTAAATGCTGAACTTCAAATATGTGTGTAATTACAATAGTCCTTTATAGGTCTTGTTTGCTGATCCTACAACTGGTCTTATGACATCCCCAACCCCAAATCCATGTGCTCCACCAATGCCATCCAAAATTGGGTCATGTGCATATTAACAGGAAGAGAACAAGGAATGAATCACTAGTTGCGCAGGCAGCAATGGGTAGAGAGGAGGCTGATGATGGTGCTGGTCCGAGTTCAGAGGGCGGTTTGGTAAGCAGAAGGGTTAAAAGAAAGCAAATCAAGCCTACTCCAAAGGTGACAACTCAACTCAGGGAGAATCAAGAAGCCTTGGTGTTAACAGGTTTGGAATTATTCCCTATTTAACGGAAGATATTTATTTGGGTCGAAACGTCCTGTCCGTGATTCAAAGGCAACGCGAGATGGACATAGGGAGATTAATTGCAAGAATATTCCCTTCCTTTATTCACTGAACATTTCCTCCTCTTTTTATCTTACGTACTTGAGTGATAAATTATAACAAATAGGCTTAGTTGCTTCAGCTTCTTCCAGCTTGTCCTTCTTCTACTGATCACCTCCCTTTATATAGACTTTGGTGGGGGTAGGTGTCATTGTGCATGTGTTTTGATAAGGACAGGTGTTGTTGTTACCCTGATACAGGTGTAAAAATTAGGATAATGTTTATCGTTTATCTACTAAGTGCTGACTGGATTAGCTTTTGTGTCTTCGGATATCTCCGAGGGCTTCTGATGTAGACTGTTTCTGATAGAGTTATTCTTCCGGGGGCTTTTGTTTCTCCTTCTTGATTCGGGTATTGATGTAGACTGTTTCTGATAGAGCTATTCTTCCGAGGGCTTTTGTTTCTCCCTCTTGATTCGGGTATTTTCTTCAACAGTCAGAAGTGATCTCTGAGGGTGGAAATGTGATCTCCGAGGACTTGGTGTGACTTCCGAGGACTGTGATTTTGTGTCCGAGGGCTGTTTTTGCTTTACTGAAAGTGAGATTTCTTCACCAGGGTGCTCGGAATGTATTCGCTGGGTGTTCCTGTACTGACTTCTTCCAAAATTGTGTTCTCGGATAAGTCCGAGTGTTGTCTTTTCCGAGGAGTGTTCAGCAAGGAAGTTTTCTTGTAAGTTCATAGGACTCGGGGTCCCTCTTGGTCCCTCTTGGCGCATTTGGTGGATATCGGAGTCATACGGGTCCATCGGGGTTTACTCTTTTTCCGATGCCGTGTTGATATCTGTTTTTCATTCACCGTTTGACTTTCCAAGGGACGCTGGCTTTTCTCCTCGGATGCTTTTATAAACCTTTTCGGGTCAGTGACCGAGAGGTAGGGCAATCCTCCGAGGGGTTTTCTTTATAGGTACATCTCATCGGACGTACTCGTGACAATAGTATTGTCCATATATCCTCCGAGGGGTTTTCTTTATAGGTACATCTCATCGGACGTACTCGTGACAATAGTATTGTCCACATATTATTTTTCCCGAGTAGGAGTGATCTCCTCTATTTTATTTTTTAGGGTTAACACTAGCCCCCCCAAATTTCGATTGTCCTCGTAGAGACAAACGGAATTTTAAATCATCGTCCTCAGTGAGGTGAGGGGTTATTTTTTGCTTAGTGTCCCTATATTTATTCTTTTCCTTTTTTGATATTTATTCAATACGCATATATATTTAAAATTTATAAGGATTTTACCTGAATACCCTTAGGGTATCGTTATTAAGCACGCGGAGATCTCAAGGCGCAGGTGGCGGACTGTTGTTGACCATCTTGGAGATTTGAACTATCTGACCGTTGGCAACGGTCAGAATGGGGACGGCGTGGCACAATCAAGTGGCAGTTACGTGGAGCTTTAAATAAGTTCCACGTTTTCAAAATTCTTGACCGTTGTCACCTTCGGTTATAAATAGGACACTGTTGCTTCTTTTTTCTTCATTCACTCAATCCGTCTTTGTGGTAATTTCCTCTCAAAAAAAAGAAATCTCTTTCCTTAATCTTTATTCTTCATCTTTTGCAATTCAAATTCCCAGCAGACTTACCCGTTCCTCTTCTCTCTTTCAAAAACATTTTTCTTTTATTGTATCCATGGCTTCTTCCGCCAACACTGACTCTATTGCCGCCGCTATCTCCTCGGAAGTCACTGCTCCGATTAATTCTTCTACGAGTGTGAGAGGTATTCCAGTGGGAGTTATTACTCGCAAACGGAAGGGAGAAATTGCTGCTGCTGCTGAGGGCGGCGCCACTTCCTCGAAAAAAGCTAGGGTTCCCAAATCAAAGGAACCACCTCTTCGGACCTTTGCTAAGGTGGAAAAGATGAGGAATATTGCTACTCGTAAGCAGGTAGCAGATCTGTTGACCTCAACCGGAGTCCTTCAGAAGAATATGGTCTTCCGAATCCCGACGAAGGATGAGAGGGCATGCTATCCTCCTCCGGGTATGTTGACAGTATTTTTCGCTCAAGTGAAGTATGGGTGGCGCTCGTTTATGTCCCCTTTTTTCTGCGAGCTCTTTAAAACTTGTAATATCAGCCCAAGTCAGATGGTACCAAATGGATTTGCTGCTATCTGTATTTATGTATTTTGGTGCCACGTGAATGGGGTAGAGTGTTCGGTGGATCACTTTCTTTCAATCTTTGACGTGGCGGTATCACCCGGGGGGTATCCTTTCTATAACGTTCGTCATCGGGATAACTCGGGGGATTCCACGAAGAGGATCTTGGGGGCTGCTATTACCTCACATAGCGTCTGGAAGAACAGGTATTTCTTCGTGGGCCCTGTCAACGGCGAGTGGGATGTGCCCTTTGATTGGCGAGAGGGTACTACTCCCGTGCATGCTCTGGATCAGGAGGCGGTGCTATCTCCTATAATTTCTCAGCACAAATTGATGGAATCAGAGGACTTCACTATGTTATATGAGACCTCGGGGCTTCACCATGTAGTTTTTACTGATGCCGCCGTGGAGAGGCCCTTGTCCCTGTCTCCCGTTGCGAGGAGTCTCTTTCGTAAGGCTCTTTATTCGCTCTTTTATCCTTTTATTCTCTTTCCGAGCACAGTGGTAAATTGTGCTTATACACGTTATTGATGGGATGATGCAGGGGATGTCATGGCGAACTACTATCTGCAGTCGAGTCCGAGGGAGCCTACTCCTAGTGGTGTCTCGGAGATTCCAGAGGAGGGAGATCATGAGGAGGAGGAGGTTAATGCTCCTGAGAGTATGCATATGGATTCAGAGAAGGGTGGATTCCACGAGGACCATTCTCTTCTATGCATGGATGCGATGGGGATCGTTAGGAGCGCTGTCCCCCTGCGTCAAGTAGCACCTTGGGATTTGGCTTTAGTGCCCGTTTCCCAATCGGAGTCAGGGAATTTACCTGCTTCCGAATCTAATATAGGAATTTCTCCGAGAGGTTCCGAGGGGGGTATCTTTCCGAGTGGTGCGGAGGATGAATCTGCTCGGATGGATACTGAAGTAATAGACCTGTCTTCTGAGGATCCTTCTCCTAGGCTTCCGACAGTTCCTGAATCTGCTCCTCGGGGTAAGTTTTCACGAGTTTTTAATGAGATTTTCATATCTTTATCTGCAATATTTGCTGATGTGTTGACACCTTTTCTTTTGATGTAGTGGCTATGGATAAAGGGAAAGCTCCGATGGTAGAAGAGTCTTCATTATATGGTGAGTATTCGTCATTTGCCTTTTTTCCATAATTTTTCTAGTTTCATCCTTTCAATCACTGACAGTTCGTATCTGTTGCAGAGGAGGATTTTCTGGCCCAATTTAACATTCCCGAGCAAGAAGGTTTACGAGGGGACTCCGAAGACACCCAAGGGGAGTTTGATCCTTCTTCAGAGGACCGAGATTTGAAGGAAGGAATTCTGCAATCACTATTAGGAAAGACCAGCCCCTCCACAACAGTAGGTGGTTCACGGGCCATATTTACAAATTCAGAAGTGGTGACTCCCGTAAAGGATATGACTCCTCCGAGGGGACATGTCCCGGTGACTTTGTCTCCGAGGGGTCATACCTTTCAAAAACCTATTCCTCCCAACGGATCCGGGGGGGAATTTTCATCTCGTTCAGTGGGGGAGGCTTATCAAGATATCCTCCGATTTTTCGCCTCCTCCAGTTCAGCACCCGCCGAGGGGTATCAATTTTTGTACACCAGTCTTAACTGGTTGGGGCTCATGGTAAGCTTCTCTACATTAGTCTTCTGAAATTACCCAATACATCTCTGTTGAATCTTTTATTGTTAACTTTTCGGTAGATTGGAAAGACTCGGGAGGCAGTTACTGCTGTCGAAGAGCGCGGTCGGAAAGATATAGAGGATTTAGAAGCACTCCGGGCGCAATTGGCACCTCTCTTATTCCGGGATAAAGAGAGTCAAACTAGGGAGGACCTTCTTCAAACAAAAATTTCCGACTACGAGTTTGCTCTCAATGAATCAGAGAAGGCGAGGGCAAATTTACAAGGTAGTTTAAGTGCTGCCGAATCCGCTTATAAGAAGATGGAGAAGGAAAGAAAAGACTCCGAGGAGGTATTTACTGCTCGTATTGCAGCTCTCGAGAAGGCGGTGGCGGATGGGAATGAGAGAGAGAGAGTTCTCCAGGAGACATTGGGCCAAGTTACTGATAGGGCAGAGTCAGCCGAGGGGAAGTTAGCAAATTTTCTTTCTCCCGAGGACGTGCAGGCTAAGGTGGATGCAGCTGTTCAGTTTGCCCAGCGAGAAATTTCACGGCAGCAATCAGGAGCATCCGAGACGCCTTCTCACGAGCTCTTGATAGGTCATCTTCTGTGGGGTTATTTGGAGTGTGCGAAGGTGGCGAAATCTTTGATAAGGTCGGATGTTAACTTCTCCAAGTCTTTTGACCTTCGCAAGTTAAAAAAGCCAACTCCCGACGACTGCCATTATTTTGCGGGGAGGTTTGGGGGTTTACTATCCTCTCGAGATTCTCCGACACCATCTCCAATGCGCTCCACCACGAGTCCAAGTCCGAGGGCTAGTGGTTCCGGGGGAGTATTTTCTCCAATTTCTCGTCTTGCTCCATTGGGTACTTCTGCCGAGGAGACAACTTCTTCCCTTCCTCCCTCCACGGGGGCTTAGTCTTGTTCTTTGTAATTTTTTACTTTGAAAATAAACGCTCTTTGTACTTATTATCCTTTCCGAGGGCTATCCGTCTTAAATAAATATTTTTGTTCAATTTTCCTATTCTATATCTTATCTCCACTGTTTAATTAAAATGGATAATGATAATTCTCAAAAAGTTGCTGACTAAGTAAACTTCCTAAGTAGGAGGTGTTGCTTTGCATGTTTAAATAGGGTACGTGTCATTCTTAATCAATAAGTTTTTCAACACGTGTCCCTTAATTAACATAATAAAAGTCTAAACTTCTTCTTTTAACTCTGATTTAAAGAGTATATATGCACGTAGGGTCTTTATCAATTATGCACTTATCTCCTAATCCTTATTAGTCTTTGATTTTCTTTCGAATTTACTCATAATTGCAAGTACGAAGATAGTACTTACCAGATAAGATGTTGCCTCCTTATTATAGAAGAAGTGGTTCGACTTCATCTTGTGGTTCTTCTCGGGATACCGCTCGGAGTCCTTCTGAATCATTCAGAGTTCCTCCGAGGGGCAATTTATCCGAAAACCAGGCGACACTTGGCGCTAGTTCTTCTCTTGGGGTAATTCGTAGACTCCCATCTGTAAATTCACGTAGGATCAATCATATCAGAGAAATATTCATGGGTAGGGAGCCATACTCTTTGGCGGACGAGTCTTCGGAGTTTGATCTGATTCCTCTTAACCTGTCTCGATTAATAGGTAGAGGACGTGTAGGATCCACCACAAGCATTGAGAGTGAGAACTCGGTAAGATCTCTTTTCAGCGGCTATAACCTTGATTTTGAGAATTATGACATACTAGTACCTTCTGCGGGCCAGAGGGCTTACGCACCCCCCTCGGGTTACATGACCGTTTATACCGAACAAATGCGTTGTGGTTTACGGACCTTTTTTCATCCCTTTTTCCAGATACTTTTTCGGTATTGGCAGGTGTGTCCGAGTTAGTTAACACCAAGTTCCTATAGTCATTTGGTGGGATATGTCCTTCGTAGTGAGCTTTTAAACCTTCCAATGTCCCCTTATCGGGTGGGGACAATATTTATCCTTCAACCTTGCTCAGAGGGGACTCCCTTTTTTAGCTTGACCTATCGGGACAAGGAAAATATCTTCACTCGTGTATCCAGTTCCCACTCTAGTAGAGGGGATTGGAGGCGGAGATTTTTCTTTATCCGTCCGAGAGGCCAGTCAGCCAGATCGTGGGGTGTACCCATCCGATGGGGTCTGGGATATATCGCACCCAACATCGAAACACGAGGACAAGTGAGGGAAATATTGCTTCACTCGGGACTTTTCTCTGGTTCTTATGATATATCTGGGCTGTTGGATTTCCCCGAGGCCTTAATTTTGGCAGGTTTACAAGAGGGGGTGGAAGGATGCATCCCTGTTTCTCATCCTCTTCACAGTAATTTTCATTTTCGTAAGTTCTGCTAATCATTCTCTAGTTTATAAACTATATTGGTGTCCTCGGATCATTTTCCTACTGACATCTTTTGTAGGAGCGGAGATGGGAGCTTTTTCTCTCGGGTCTTCTAATGACGTTTTCCTGGGGAGGGCATTGCATGGTATTCCCGGGGTGACGAAGGTTGGCGATTCTCCTCCCCTCATAAGTGAGGCAATGGTTGAAATTTCCTCGGAGGAGGAGGAACCCGTTGCAGCCCCCCCAGTCAGTTATATAACTCCTTCTGGATCGTCGGATCTGATAGCAACTCTTTCTCAAACGGATTGTCACATGAGTCCCATAGTATCACAGCCCATTCCTCACAATTCTACCGTAGTAAATGTATTAGAGGAGTATCTTCACTCTTCTAGTGCAGAGGATATGCAGCCCCAGCAAGATATCCCTGGTCGTATTCCTGCACCACCGCCCGAGGAGCACCCTTCCCTCGGGAGTACTCTTCCCCCCGAGGGTAATCAGGATGTTTCTCCTTTCGGATCAGCAGTGGGATTTTGCCGAAACTTTCTTAGTGGGTTATTGAACGTAACAGATTGTGAAATGATAAAAACCCTTTCGGTACCCGTTCTCCAAGATTTAGCCTGCAAAGACCTGTGTGAGGTATCTATTCATTTTATTTAATACTAACCTGTCTTCTGATCTGATGCCATTCGTTTTTTGAGCAGATTTATATGGTGCTGGACGCCCTCGGGTCTTACGGGAGTTCTTCCTCAGATCCGGGTTTAGTATACCGTCGTCGGGACGAGTTAGAGCGAGGTCTCTGGGAGGCTCAAGGGGAGGTAGCTCGTTTGAAAGAAGTTCACGAGTCAGCTCAGGAGACTCATACCCGTGCGTTGCAATCCGAGAAGGATAAGGCGTGGGAATTGGAACGCCAATTAGTGCTTGAAAAAGCACGTGTCTTGAGCTTAGACCGGAGAATTGAGGAGTTACGTGGCCAAATGCGGTCCTCGGAGGAGCAGTTAACACAGGCTACGCTGGAAAGAGACGCCTTGAGTCAGCAACTGCTAGGGATAACTCGTTCTCATGCGATAGAGGTGGTCATGGCCCAAGTCCAAGCTGTGTTGGAGGTGGTGGGTCCATCCAGTCTTCGTGAATCCCTTCGGGGAGAGATGCGTGACTTAGTGTATATAGGTTATAAGTTGTGCCAAGATGCCGTTCAAGCTTTGCCAGAGTTCCCCTCGGGCTTGCTCCTTCCTGAACTCAACATTCGTCAGGTCTCCGAGGAGTTTTCTCCTTCACTTATTAGAGATTTTGCAGTCGGAACTGTGTTCTTGGATGATCCAGTCTCTCTTTCCGAGGAGCAGCGCCGAAGACTTATTCGAGAGGGGAAACGTCCCATGGGAGGGACTTAGCTTGTAAATGAGTTTAGTTCATAATACAGAGGGTTCTTAGTGTTATCGGATTGTCCTGATGTCTCGTATATAGAGCCATCATTTTGTTGGACAATTCTATTTTATTTTGTACTATATCTCCTCATATATGAACACTCTTTTTATTCATATATAACTATTACATTAAGCATAATATTTTCTAAGGTTACTTGCGTTCCACGTGTTGCGAAGTATTGCCCCCTCGGAGTTAGCAAGCCGATAAGTCGCCGGCCCCACGATTTCCACTATCTTGTAGGGTCCTTCCCATCGTGGATCTAGTTTACCCACATTCTTAGAGGCCCCTACTCGTTTCATCACTAAATCTCCAACTTGAAAGGTTCGGAGTCTTACCTTGGTATTATAATATCGTGACATCCGAGCCTTGTACTCTTCCATTCGGAGGGCTACTCGGGTCCTTTTTTCCTCGAGGAGGTCAAGGGCAAGGGCTAGATTTGAGCCATTGGCTACTTCTTCATATTCTTTGACTCGCCAGCTTTCTAGGGAGACCTCCGAGGGCAACACAGCCTCACATCCGTAGGATAGACTAAAAGGGGTTTCGCCCGTAGCAACACTCTGCGTGGTCCGATAGGCCCACAATATCCCGGGTATCTCCTCAACCCACTTAGCTTTATGCCAATCAAGCCGGGCCTTCATGTTCTTCAGGAGGGTTCTGTTGGTTCTTTCTACTTGGCCATTTGCTTGAGGGTATCCTACAGAGGCAAAGCGATGTTTTATCTCCCAATGATCGCACCACTTTTGCAATCCTTGGTCAGTAAACTGCAAACCGTTGTCACTTACCAGGCTCCTAGGGACACCAAAGCGACAAATAATATTTCTCCAGAGAAAATTGATGACGGCCCCCGCGGTTACCCTAGCCAGGGGTTCCGCTTCCACCCATTTGGTGAAGTAATCAACAGCTACTAGCAGAAATTTCTTTTGGCCGGCATCAGGGACAAGGGGTCCAAGTATGTCAATACCCCACTTAGAGAATGGGCAGGGGTTCAGAGAGGGTTCCCAAGGGGCTGCGGGTAGATGGGTCCGAGGGGCGTAAGCCTGGCATGGTTTGCATCTTTCGGCATGGCTTTTGCTATCTTTGGCCATCGTGGGCCAATAGTAGCCCTGTCGGATCAAGCGTCCCACCATGCTTTCGCCACTAGTATGACTCCCACATACCCCCTCGTGAGTTTCTGCTAAGGCTAGCTGGGCCTCTTCTTCATTAAGGGATCGAGCGTGGGGACATGAATATGTCCTTCGGAAGAGTATCCCGTCTTTGAGGAAGTATCGGAGGGTTTTTCTGAACATCATTCGCTGAATATTCTTGTCCGAGGAGTATCCCTCGGGATTCTGCAAATAGGCTTTGATAGGAGTCACCCAGCTAGATGAAGGATCTGAAACTGTGTTCACTTCTCGGCCTTCACCCTTTTCAGATTCATTGACATGTAGTAGAGTAATCTTCCGAGTATGTATTGCAGCTGTTTGTGTAGCCATCTTGGACAAAGCGTCCGCCTCTTGATTTTCTTTTCGAGGAATTTGAACTATATCATATTCTTCAAACCATTCGGACCTCTGGCGAACAACTCGGAGGTACTCTTGCATTCTTTCTTCTTTGGCCTCATATGACCCCTTAACTTGCTGAACAATCAGTTGGGAATCACTATGAAGGAGTACTCTTTTCATTCCCCCTTCTCTAGCTAACCTCATACCAATAAGGAGAGCTTCATACTCGGCCTCATTGTTAGAGAGGGGATAATCTATTCTAACTGCAAAATGGAGTCTTTCCTCCTCTCCTTCTTGATTTACCAAAACTATTCCGGCCCCCCCGTGGGTACTCACCGAGGATCCATCTACATATACGTGCCATCGTGGCTCCTTTTCCTCGGATCCAACGCCCGTGAGTTCTGTTACAAAGTCCGCCAAAACTTGCGCTTTGATTGACGGTCTCGGCGCGTAGGAAATATCGTACTCAGTAAGCTCTACAGCCCATTTTATCATTCTCCCTGATGATTCCGGCTTACTAAGAATTGCTCTCAGGGGATGCTTAGTAAGCACGGTAATTGGGTGGGATAAAAAGTAGGGGCGTAGCTTACGAGCCGTAGTAACCAATGCTAGAACGAGTTTCTCAGTTAGGGTATATCGGGTTTCGGCTCCGAGGAGGGTTTTGCTGACGTAATATACCGGGTGATGTTCTCCGTCTTGTTCTTTAACTAAGACAGCACTAATAGCTTCTTCTCCGACCGATAAGTACAGGAACAACTCTTCTTGGGGTATAGGTTTTACCAGCAAAGGTGGTTTCAACAGGTACCTTTTCAATTCTTCGAGAGCTTCTTCGCATTGGGGGGTCCACTGAAATTCCTTGATATTCCGAAGTATCTTGAAGAAGGGAAGCCCTTTTTCTGCGGACTTGGAGACAAACCGACTCAACGAGGCCATTCTTCCAGTCAGCTTTTGGACATCTTTTACCGTCCTCGGGGTAGGTAACCCCATGATAGCTTCTGCTTTTTCAGGGTTTACTTCAATTCCCTTCTCCGTAACCATAAATCCCAAAAATTTTCCTCCTCGGATACCAAAAGAACACTTCCGAGGGTTGACCTTCATGCCAAAGTTGTTCATAATGACCAACGCTTTTCGTAGGTCCTCGGGATGTTCTTCAGCAGTGTTACTTTTAACTACAGTATCATCTACATAAACCTCTACTGATTTCCCAATAAGTCCTGAAAACATAAGGCTTACTAACCGTTGATAGGTAGCTCCAGCATTCTTTAATCCAAAGGGCATGACTAGATAACAAAAGGTGCCTGCATCCGTGATAAAGCTGGTCTTATCTTGATCACTAGCCGCCATCGGGATTTGGTTGTACCCTTGATCTCCATCTAAAGTTGATAGTAGCGCACATCCTGCGGTAGAATCAACTAGCTGATCTATACTCGGTAAAGGATAGCAATCCTTGGGGCATGCTTCATTGAGGTTAGTAAAATCAACACACATTCGCCATCTTCCTCCGTGCTTGGGAACTAGCACGACATTAGCCAACCACTCGGGGTAAATAACTTCTCGTATTTGCTTTAATTGGAGAAGGCGTTGTATTTCCGAGCGGATGATCTTGTTGCGCTCGGGGCCCATTTTCCTCTTTTTCTGTTGGATAGGTTTAGCTCCAGGCTTCACATTAAGGAAATGTTGACATACCTTGTTGCTGATTCGTCCGGGCGGCCCCCCTTCCCATGCAAAGAGGTGATGAAATTGTTTGAGAAGAGAAATCAATTGGCCTTCTATGATTGGAGTCATATGGGTGCCCATTTTGATTACTTTCTCGGGGCTTCCTTCTACTAATTCCACCATTTTTAATTCTTCCACAGGTTGGACTCGTGTTTCCTCGGTTCTACACTTTTTGTTATTTCCGAGTGAAGGTCCGTCCTCTTTTGAGGGAATAGCATTCATGCAGCATTCTCTAGCTTTTGACTGACTTCCTCGGACTTCTCCGATTCCCGAGGAGGTGGGGAATTTCACTTTAAGATGCAAAGTAGAAGGAATAGCCTCAAAGGCCCGAATAGACGGTCTTCCGCAAATGACATTATACGTTCGCGAAGAGGCCTCCACTACCCAAAACTTAATAGATTCCGTTCTTCGAAGGGCTCCTTTCCCCCATGACATTGGGAGAGTAATAGTTCCGAGGGTTTGGCATGCTTCCCCGGAGAATCCTACTAAGGGGACCTCCGCGGTTTCCAACGTTTCTTGTTTCAATCTCATAGCGAGATAGGTCGGTAGGAAGAGTACATCCACAGAGCTGCCCGTATCTATGAGAATACGTTGGATTTCATACCCGTAGATGACGGCAGATATAACCAAGGGATCTTCGTGAGGGTATATTACGTCAGTAAGGTCCTCGGGTCCGAAAGTGATACTAGGCAGCTGTGACCCTTGAATGGAACAGACAGACATTCCTTGTTCTGCTCGTCGGGCTTCTTTCAAATATTTCTTCTTTTTACCCTGAGGCGCCATGGAGATTTCACCCCCTTCTATCATATTGATGGTTCTCCCTGTTGGGGGGTTGTCTTTGTAAGAGTTAGGTGGAGGAGGCAAACTCTGATACCCTGTCGTTTTCTCTCGCGAATTTCGCCGGCGGTCTTTACTTCTCTCTCGGGGTCGGAGACGTCTAGTGGTCCCCTCTCGTGACTTCCGGCTAGGCGTCCTTTCTTCCCTTTCTTGCTCTTCCTCTTCCCTTCGTGATCTCTTCCAAACATTTGCCTTGGGCTCTTCAGGGTTATTTTCCTTAAGGTAGTTCTTCAAGTACCCTATCTCCAATAGGCGAAGCACCTCTAAACGAAGGGTAGTACATTCTTCCGTAGTGTGCCCGTAAGTTTTATGGTACTTACAATACTTCCCAGTATCCTTGTCTCGGTTAGGAAATTTAGTCGGTCTGGGCCAGTGCAACTCGTTGCTACCCCTCATTATGTTGAGCACTTCTGGTGGAGTAACAGTCATCGGAGGTAAGTGCACGGGTCGGAGGAATTTCTTAACCACTCCCCCTTCATCTTTGCGTTGAGGAGGTTTTCCTTCCTTACTTTTTTCTTTGACCTTTGCTTCTTTCTCAGCACGCTCTAAGTGTTCACTATCCTCCTGCTCCATCTGCTTCTTTGTTCCCTCGGCTTCTTCCATCAAAATATGTACTTCCGCCTTTTGCATTAACTCATTCATATCCGTGATACGATTTCCCATAAGGTATCTAAAGAAATCCCCCGCTCGGAGTCCCTGGGTTAATATGTCCGCCATAATGGTCGGGCTAACATTTGGAACATCGAGTGCTTCATCCGTGAAGCGCTTTATATATTCTCGCAAGGGTTCATCCTTCTTCTGTTTAATAGTAAAAAGATGCGTAGCAGATTTAGGGTACCTTCGGTTACAGGCGAATTGTCGTACAAACAAATGAGCTAGTCGGTCAAAGCTCGTGATGGAACAAGGTGGAAGATGAGTAAACCAGGCTTGAGCCCGCCCTCCAAGGGTAACAGGGAATACACGGCATAACACCTGATCAGGAGCGGAAGAGAGGTCCATTCCTGCCAAGTATTGATGGACGTGATCTTGTGGGTCCCTTCCATCAGCTTCTCCGGTATATAGCGAGATATTAACAGGTCGCATCCCCGAGGGGATAGAAGCTGAAGCAATTTCGGGGATGAAAGGAGAGGTTTTGAATGTAGGATCTTCCTCGGGAGCCATGGCTTTCTTGAGATCACCTAACTCTTTTCGTAAATTATCCATCATTCCCCATAGGGAATGTTCAACTCCTCCTCGATACTCTGAGGGGCGAGAAATTTCTTCCTGACCCCTCACGGGAGTCCTTTCATGACATACATGTCTTCGAGGACTTTGTCGGGGTGCCTGTCGCCAAGGATTCCAATTTGGGTTCCACGTCCTCGGAGGTACATCTTCTTCCGAGGGGAAATCTTCGTTCTCGGATAGAACAGGGGACGTGCGTCCGGGGGGATCATCCCTCCAGGGTGTTCTTTCAGCATATATAAGTCTTTCATAAACAGATCGGGGAATACTAATAAAATCTCTTGTACCTGGTTCATAATTGGACAAAGTTTCTTCTGAGTCGTTGTTCGGGACAGGAAGGTAGTCATTTTCAAAAAGACCATCCATCCTTGTTGACGTGTGCCTGAATTCTCTCGAAGACAGATGTTGTGACGTTCCCACAGACGGCGCCACTTTGTTAACAGGTTTGGAATTATTCCCTATTTAACGGAAGATATTTATTTGGGTCGAAACGTCCTGTCCGTGATTCAAAGGCAACGCGAGATGGACATAGGGAGATTAATTGCAAGAATATTCCCTTCCTTTATTCACTGAACATTTCCTCCTCTTTTTATCTTACGTACTTGAGTGATAAATTATAACAAATAGGCTTAGTTGCTTCAGCTTCTTCCAGCTTGTCCTTCTTCTACTGATCACCTCCCTTTATATAGACTTTGGTGGGGGTAGGTGTCATTGTGCATGTGTTTTGATAAGGACAGGTGTTGTTGTTACCCTGATACAGGTGTAAAAATTAGGATAATGTTTATCGTTTATCTACTAAGTGCTGACTGGATTAGCTTTTGTGTCTTCGGATATCTCCGAGGGCTTCTGATGTAGACTGTTTCTGATAGAGTTATTCTTCCGGGGGCTTTTGTTTCTCCTTCTTGATTCGGGTATTGATGTAGACTGTTTCTGATAGAGCTATTCTTCCGAGGGCTTTTGTTTCTCCCTCTTGATTCGGGTATTTTCTTCAACAGTCAGAAGTGATCTCTGAGGGTGGAAATGTGATCTCCGAGGACTTGGTGTGACTTCCGAGGACTGTGATTTTGTGTCCGAGGGCTGTTTTTGCTTTACTGAAAGTGAGATTTCTTCACCAGGGTGCTCGGAATGTATTCGCTGGGTGTTCCTGTACTGACTTCTTCCAAAATTGTGTTCTCGGATAAGTCCGAGTGTTGTCTTTTCCGAGGAGTGTTCAGCAAGGAAGTTTTCTTGTAAGTTCATAGGACTCGGGGTCCCTCTTGGTCCCTCTTGGCGCATTTGGTGGATATCGGAGTCATACGGGTCCATC
Source organism: Linaria vulgaris (assembly GCA_948329865.1). NCBI lineage: Eukaryota > Viridiplantae > Streptophyta > Magnoliopsida > Lamiales > Plantaginaceae > Linaria > Linaria vulgaris. The sequence goes on from OX415253.1 coordinate 87,226,314, forward strand.
GGGGTTTACTCTTTTTTCGATGCCGTGTTGATATCTGTTTTTCATTCACCGTTTGACTTTCCAAGGGACGCTGGCTTTTCTCCTCGGATGCTTTTATAAACCTTTTCGGGTCAGTGACCGAGAGGTAGGGCAATCCTCCGAGGGGTTTTCTTTATAGGTACATCTCATCGGACGTACTCGTGACAATAGTATTGTCCATATATCCTCCGAGGGGTTTTCTTTATAGGTACATCTCATCGGACGTACTCGTGACAATAGTATTGTCCACATATTATTTTTCCCGAGTAGGAGTGATCTCCTCTATTTTATTTTTTAGGGTTAACACTTGGGAACCCCACTGGGAAGGAATCCTAGTCCCAAACAAGGTGTATCCGGAAAGTATGTGAAGTTGTCAGACCTTGGTATGGAATTGGGCAACCAGAAGGGTCAGATCAAAGGAAATAATGGTCAGAACAAAGGAAAGGGCAAGGCGAAATAGAAGAAGGTTTGGGGAGGAGGACACACAACTGTGAAGAAGACCTCATTTTGAATCAAGTTCATTTTGTGTTGTTTGTATTACAAATGAATATCAAGTGAATGAGTGTAGCTTTCTTTTGGTTTTCACTTGAATATTATTTGCCACTTATAACTTGATTGCTCCCAATGACACTACTAGCAATGGTTTGATGGATTAGGTGATTGTATGTTGTGACCTCATTTTGGTATTGACACTTCCAGCAATCAGAGTACTAAAACAACATAATTATAACAGTTCATATACCATAAAAATGTAAAACCTCACAATTACTCAAACATAGTATACATAAACAACACTAAGAGTTCATAGCAGTTCAAACATAATAACCACTCACACCTCTCAATTGTTCAAAGTTCATAAACATAACCAACATTAAAACATAAAAATTGTTCAAACATTCATAAAACATAATTGTTCATAAAGACTTAAAACATAAAAATTCTTCATTCTTCCTCCGGCAGGTCGGCAATGTGATGCACTGTGAAGAGCTCATGCAGATAACCAGCATTCGGACAACCATACAATTGAAAGTACTTCTCTCGGTCGGTTTCCTACATCACACGAAAAGCAAATGAAACCATTAACTTTTCTGGACAATAACGCGCATACTCAAGGGGATGAATCGATTTCTTACTTGGCCGCGGATTGCATGATACTCCTCATCAACGCTCACTGTCTACTCAGGGGGAGCGCAGTGAACGCCAGGCAGAGCACGAAACTCGGAGAACCACCAGAACCTATTGAACAAGGAGTTGAGCTTCTTGTAGATCATCTTCATCTCGAACTCACCACCAACCCAGCGCATGGCGTCCAACTCTAGTTTCAGCAGATCCAAGCCCCTCTTCAAAGCCGGCGTATCCACCAAACGATGCCTCGTGCCATACTCACAAAGCAATCTACACAATTGTGTCTCATAGTGTAGGTTGAACTGCCCATCGTGAAACAAACACGCCACATCATTGTTGTTCGGGATCTCCATTTTTTCACAAGTAAGATCTTTGAATGAAAAATGAGAAGCAGAAACGAAACTTTTAGGGCGTTTACACATGAAGTTGAGGGTATTTATAAGATGAAGGGTGGCTTTTCATATGGACGGACATGACTAATCAGTCCAAAAACCGCCTGTTGGACTACCAATGCGTAATGCCACCTTTTACCAATGCCACTAAACCATCACTAAACGTTACATTCAGTCACACTAAACACTATCACACAAAACAACACATACATAAATAAACAAACCATTCCACAGATTCTTCCCCTTTCAATACAATTTCAAAACGATTAAAAAAAGTGCAATCATAGTAATTAAACAAAACCTATTTCTTCCTCTCAATTTCTTGTTCTCGGCTTCCAAATTCTTCACCTTCTCTTCCAACTTCGTATTCGTTTTTTCAAACACTCTTCGAATCGTAACCAAACTAGGGTGATCCATCAACTCCATTTCTTCTTTGACTTGCTTAACTTTCGCCTCGGCCTTTTCGATTTTCGAACGTAGTAATGGTACTATAATCTGCAGTCTTTCGCATACAGGAGGATCTTTCCAATCGAAAAATCGACAAACGTATTTCCCCTTCCAACACCCATGGAATCTACGGCTCGGGTTTGCATTGGTGGTAGCAACCCTCATGACGGCTGGTCTACCGCAGTCGCACATCAGACCGGAGTTGTCAATTGATTCCGACATGTTAGTAATTATGCGAATTGGAAGTGAATTGATCGATTTTCAGTTGTTAGAGTTTATAAATATTGAAATTGGGGGTTTTTTTAAATAAAATTACCATTAACTAATAAAAGAGCCATTGAATGGCTTTGTTAGAATGAGAAGCGTTATTTTCGGACAAAAAATTACGTGTCGGGCCCGTTTTTTTGATTCAGCAGCGCGCCTCTTTGATTCGGATGGCACGTCGGATAAAATGTCCGGTTTTTTTAAAATCGGGCATTTTTGTTAGAAAAGTTAGAACTTAACGAGCATTTTCAGCAGGTATGGGAAAATCGGGCATTTGAGGTTAAAGGCCAAAATTAGTGGGCATTTTTGATAATTCGTCCTTTGTTTTGGGTGTTATGCTACTGAGACTGACACGTTTGTATACGTTAACGTTATATATATTATGTAATAAATTTCAAGACGGGTTATACGAGGGTTTTATGCAATTAACCTTTGCTTATCTATAATCTAAATTACTTACGTAAATCCATTGCGTACGTAGTGTATAAATTATAATGCATATTTAAGAACTACACAAAACTAATCATTCTCAAACAACTTGATGATTTTATTTTTCTCTCACGCATTCATATATGTTTTTCGTATCTAAAGTATTTCGTTTCATATGTTTACATATAAGGCAAAAAAAAAATGCCCTTTAATTTAGGTTAACTATCTTTTTTTATTAATAAAAAATGTATGTCGGACTTAGAAATTGGGTTGGGCCAATTTTAACTTACGTGGCGGTTGACTAAGTTGACACCCAAATGACACGTGGCGCAACATAATAATTTTTATTAATTTAAACAAAAAACTACTAAATTTTTTGCATAGTTATTTTTAATTCAAAAATATCTTTAATCTTATTATATATTGATGTAAATTATAAAAAAAAGATTATAAATCCAATATGTTTTAAATTAATTATACTTACACCCAAAAGTATTGAAATAATTATATTTGTAATTTTTAGATTCTTTTATATTTTAAAGATATTTAAATTGCTCCACATTCTCTTTTAATTTTTCCACAACCTAATTTCTTTAATTATTAGTTTTTTTATCAATCTTTAATTATTAGTTAAAAAAGGTTCTCATTACCGCACCCCCCGGCCCCCACCCTTCCCCTGCCCACAGCACCCTAGCAAACCTCCGGCGACACCGCCCGTCGTTTTCGCTCATCCCCCCCCCCCCAACCCTCTTCCGTTTCACGAAAGCACAAAGAAGAGTTTCAACACGAAATGATCGAATTCGTCTTTATCGTTATCGCTACTAATAGATCTGTTTGCTCTTCCGAGCAAATCCAGCACCAGCAAAGGAGGGGAACACGAATGGGAAACTGTAAGGGGGAGATAGGGTTTGTGAGCGGCGGCGGATAATCCGACGAAGCCACCATTGCAATTAGGGCAAAAGGACTGCGAATCGGGGGAGGGCAGTGGCGCGATTCTGCCACCCTTCTTATTGGTGATAACGGAGAAGAGATTCCAAAACTCGTTCACTACATGGGGCACACCGAGGGCCTTCATAACACAAACAAAGCCCACGATGGCACCAAAAGAGTTGGGCGAAAGCTGTTCGAGGCAAACCCCAATACTATGCAAGATGACAACAATGGCGGGATCAATAGGGAACCGCAAACCATTGGCAAAATGCATTGCATGGACGATAATGGCACCCCGCGGCGGTCTGTGAATTCTCTCATGCTCCTCGGGAAACGTAATCTTATACCCGGCATCCACATGATACGTGGCAGAATAAAATCCACGTTAAGAATGTAAAGAACGAGGCTATTGATCAGGCTCAAATCACCGACTATTGACCAAATCAACGATTTGGCTTATAATACCATCTACCAAGACAATATGATGGCAACAAAGCAAACTCCCCCGCAGGCCAGTCGCCCCAGAGGCAAAGAAGGTTGGAACAGACATGAATAGTAGGGACAGGTCAACGAGAAGATACACTCAACTGAATCATGATATCTTGACCGTATTTGAGGTAGCTCAGAGGAAGAGATGGTTGAACCAACCGAGGAAATTGAGAGAGACTGAAGGCACCAAACGATCAAGGAAGTACTGTGAATACCACCGTTAGAAAGGACACGAGACTAAGGATTGCATAGATCTCAAAGATGAAATCGAGCGCCTCATTCGGGAGGGCAAGCTGGTCTTATATGTGCGAAACTATAGAGATTCTAAGGATAAAGAGGATCGATCCCTCTCCCCTAGAAGGGACAGGGTGAAGGCCATAGAGGACCCCGGTGGGCGTGAAAATGCAATTGTCAATGCACCTTCTAGAGGAATGATCAACATGATCAGCGGGGACTGACAGGAGCAGACTCCACCAACGGGAGGAAAAAAAAGGTGGAATGAGATTACTTTTATTGAAACAACACAAGTGTAGCTAGCAATTAGCTAGGACACAACGCATTTATTCAAATTTAGATAAGTTTAGATTGCGATGCAATCTAATATCTGGAGGAATGAGTACAGACATATCACTAATTAAAACTCCTCATTTACAGTTATAGTTATGACTTCTTCTCAATTAAATTAAGTGCCAAATATGGGAAATAATATTATCTAAATGAACTACATTGCAGTAACTTTCAAAAATTATATGAGCGTACGGTTTTACCCAAATTTAAAAAACTAATGATCAATAATCAAAGAGCTGTACGGTTCTACCAATTCAATAACACTTCCAACTTTACAGTTTGGTAGTATATATGTACCTATTGGTAAATGATGATGAACTTAAATTCTAATCTGGAAGTTTTTGTACCCTATATTAAGTCTCTTTCCTAGTTTATCTTGTATAAAATTCTTACTTATCTTAGAATATTGTGTATATCTTTAGATTAGAAGACTAGTATATATATATATATATATATATATATATATTCCTTGTACTCTTGTATTATTATTCAAGCAATAAAATACCATTCATATTTATTCTTCACATGGTATCAAGATAAGCCATAATATCTAACGATCTTTGTACTTCAATCCGCCCAAAAACCCTAGCCGCCACCACCATGTCGCAAGAATCCTCCGCCTCGGATGGCACCACCACGCCACCAACTACCGTCGCCCCTCCACCTTCCGCCCTCACAGCACCCACCAGCCTTACACACGTCACACACCATAGTCACTTTCCCCTCAAACTCACATCGTCCAACTATCTCTCGTGGCGGCTCCAAGTCGTTTCTCAATGCAATGGCCTCAACCTACTAGGTTATTTGCAAGGGACGTACCCACGTCCCGATCCTTCGGACCATGCGGCATCGGTCCTTTGGTTTCAACAAGACTCTCTTCTTCTGGGCGCACTTGTTGGTGCAATTTTTGATCATTTGCTTTTGATCATCAACTCTTCCACCACATCATCGGACATTTTGGTCGCCCTCATGCATAGTTTTGTGTGCCCTGATCGTACTAGAGTCATGGCATTGAAGGATGCCCTCAATTATGCATCCCTCGGGAATCGATCCATTACGGCCTACATAACCGAAATCAAAGCCAAAGTTAACGAGATTGGTATGATCGATCATCCCCTTTGTGCTGATGATGTCACTTTATAGGTCATCAATGGCCTCGGTCCCGCTTACCGTGACATAGCCACCTCCGTTCGGCTTCGCGAAAATTCGCTCACTTTTGCGGAGTTACACAGCGCCCTCATGTCTCATGAGGCTTACTTGCACCGCCTCGACTCGGCCACCTCATCCCATGTAGTCACGGCCAACACCGCCCATCATTCATTCTATTCACACCATGGGGTCACGTTCGGCGGCCACCACCGCTCTTGCAACAACCGGGTTCGTTCCAACTCTCGTGGCCGCCCCTTTAGGGGTCGGGGTTGAGGTAACTCTAACTCAAGCTCTCGTAATTCAAACTCACCGTTTAGCAATTTTCAGTGTCAGATTTGTGGGCGTACTGGTCCCACCGCCCTTCGTTGCTATAACCTCACCTCCACCGCGGCCACGGCCAACACGGCCCGTACCCCGACCACCTCTCAAAACCGATCCGGTGATGGATCTTGGCTCTTTGACTCAGGTGCTTCTCACAGCCTCACCAATGATCTCAACAATCTCACCTTCCACTGTGAGTATGATGGTACTGACGAGGTTCAAATTGTCGACGGTCATGGTATGGAAATTACTCATATTGGTACATCTTCTTTACGATTTCCATCCCGCACGTTTTATTCCTCTAATGTGTTACGTGTTCCTTCCTCACAGCATAATTTACTGTCGGTTCATCAATTCACTCGTTAAAATCATGTTTCTATGGAGTTCTTTCCTCACTATTTTGTTGTGAAGGACCAAGTTACGGGGGACCCTCTAGCGAAAGGAACATGTAGTAATGGAGTATACCACATCCGCCCTCCCTCATTTTATGTGAAGTCAGCCGCCCGCCTTGCCACATTAGGAGTCCGTGCTTCCACGTTCACGTGGCACTCTCGTCTTGGTTATCTGGCCGCCAAGACGAGCTTATCATTAATTTCTACTTTTAATTTACCTGTGGACTCTAAATCCTCTGCGAAGGACTTATTTTGCGACTCTTGTCATGTAGCTAAATCTCATCGTTTGCCGTTTGAGACATCTAGCTTTACTATTTTGCATCCGTTACATTATGTTTTCTCGGACGTTTGGGGGCCCACTAATACCTCCATTGATGGTTTTTGTTACTATGTGTTCTTTGTGGACTTGTTTAGTCGCTACATTTAATTTTTCCCTTTAGTCACCAAATCACAAGTACATGATGTTTTTGTCCATTTTAAACCACTTGTGGAAAAACAGTTTTCGTGTCAAATCAAAAACTTTTATAGTGACAACGGTGGGGAATTTGTAGCTCTAAAAAGTTTCTTTGCAAAATCGGGCATAAATTGGTTAACCACTGCACCTTACACACCCCATCAAAATGGTCTTTCTGAAAGGCGTCACCATCACATTGTTGAAACTGGTCGTGCACTATTACATCATGCCAAACTACCACCCTTGTTTTGATTGTTTGCACTACAAACTGCGGTCCACTTAATCAATCATATGCCTTGTTCCGCCATCAAAAATGTCACGCCCTTTCAGAAACTATTTAAAACGTCTCCAAATTATCTAAAGTTGCGTGTGTTTGGATGTCTTTGTTATAACTGGTTACGTCCTTATGAACCCGGAAAACTATATTTCCCCTCTAGGCCTTGCATTTTTCTTGGGTACTCTTCCTCACAAAGTGCTTACAAGTGTTGGGACCCCTCGTCTCATCGTTTGTTTATCTCTTGTCATGTTAGGTTTTGTGAAGGACACTTCCCTTCGGCGGACCCGGCCCATCCTGCGGCCTCAGCTATCCGACCCGTGGCCCCGCTTCTTGGCCCGTCGGTCCAATCAATTTCCCAACACGTGGCCCCATCAGTCCGACCTACGACCCCACCTCTATGTCCGCTGATTCAACCCCAAGCCCAACCTGAGGCCCCGTCAGTCCGACCCATGGCCCAACCCGTGGCCCTGTCTGTCCGACCTGCGGACCAACCCAACGGTTCGCCGGTCCGACCCAATGCCACACCCGTGGCCCCATCTGTCTGACCCGCAGCCCTGCCGGTTCGACCCACTGCCTCACCCGAGGCCCATCAGCAAGATGTGATCGTCGCCCCTATTGCCCGGCCTAGCCCTAACAATGGCTATCATATGGTCACAAGGGCAAAAAACAACATCTTCAAGCCAAGGTCATCAATGTTGCCACCAAGCACCCTCTGCCTCTTTCACTTGAACCTACCTCAGTCTCCTCCGCACTGAAGGACCCGTGGTGGCATTATGCTATGTCCATTGAGATCAACGCCCTTCTTCATCATGGGACGTGGGATCTTGTCCCGTCTCATCATGCCTTTAACATTATTGGTTGCAAGTGGGTATTTCGGGTGAAACGCAATCATGACGGGTCCATCGACAAGAACAAAGCTCGGCTCTTTGATAAGGGATTTCATCAACGCCCTGGTCTCGATTATGTTGAAACCTTTAGCCCCATCGTGAAACCAGTCACAATTCACCTAGTTGTCTCGTATGTGGTCATGCATTCATGGGCCATTCGACAGTTGGATGTCAGCAGCGCCTTCTTACATGGCACTCTCAGTGAGGTTGTATACATGGGCACAAACAAGCTCCACGAACTTGGTTCCACGCCCTCCGAGATGCGTTTGTCGTCTTGGTTTTGTCCAATCTCATTCGGACTGTTCTCTTTTCATCTATCGGCGGGGCACCACGGTTTTGTTCTTACTTGTGTACGTTGATGACATCATCTTCACGGACACTAATCCTCTCCTCATCTCTACCTTCATTGTCGAGCTCCAGTCCTTCTTTGCAGTCAAAGATCTCGGTTCTTTATCCTATTTCCTTGGGATTGAGGCTCTCCTATGTAAAGATGGGCTTCTTCTCTAGCAGCACAAGTACATCCATGATATTCTTAATCATCATCATATGGATGGTGCCAAAACCGTGACCTCCCCCTATGGACTCTAATGTTGCGGCCACTCTTCTTGCCTCGTCCCCGGATTGTGATGCTCACGTTTATCACCAAGCCATTGGAGAGCTTCAATATATATCATTAACCCATCTCGACATTGCTTTTGCGGTGAATCGACTCGCCCAATTTGGCTCTTCACCTACCGAGTTGCATTGGGCGGGTGTCAAGCGAGTTCTTCGCTACCTTAAGGGTACCATTACACACGGCCTCCTTCTTTGTCGTAACTCTCCACTCACTTTACGTGGTTACTCGGATGCTGATTGGGCTGGCAATCTAATGGACCGTTCATCCACTACGACTTTCATCATCTTTCTTGGCAACAACCCGATTGCATGGAGTTCTCGCAAGCAAAGGGTTGTTGCCCGCTCCTCCACTGAGGCCGAGTGTCGTTGGATCCAAAATCTTCTTGTGGAGCTTCGCGTCTCTCTTCCTTCGGTGCCTACCATTTTCTGTGACAATATTGGTGCCACGCACTTGTCTTTGCATCCGATCATGCACTCTCGCATGAAGCATATTGCTATTGATATTCACTTTGTACGTGAAATTATTGCCAAATGATTGCTTTGTGTCTCTCACATTAGTACACATGACCAACTTGCGGACATTCTTACCAAAGCACTCCATCGTTTGCGGTTCTTACTTCTTCGTTCCAAAATTGTCTTAGCCGATGGAACGGCAATTTTGAGGGGGCGTATTAGGGAAGGAGATCCTATCGAATCTTCTTTCTAGTTTATCTTGTATAGAATTCTTACCTATCTTAGAATATTGTGTATATATTTAGATTACAAGACTAGTATATATATCCTTATACTCTTGTATTATTATTCAAGCAATAAAATACCATTCATATTTATTCTTCACACCCTAAACCCGTGTATCCACGTTTTCAGCTTCCACGGTTATGCTAAATTAAGGTGGTGTTTGCAAACTCTTGAAAAAAACTAAAATCAACTTTTAATGTAAATAAAGTACATTTATGGTGTTTGGTTCACAAGTTAAAATGTAAAAAGTACTTTTTTAAGCTAATAACCGCCACAATTCAGAAGTTGGTGTCCCCGTGCTTTTCCTTGTAGTGGTTATTTCCAGTGTTTTTTTTTATAGCTTTCTTAACTTAGAGATTATTTTGCAGGCACCGTCGACTTATGAGTTATGACTTATAGAAATTTATACTGCTTTAGTTTAAATTATGGGATTGTTATTTTAGAAAAAAGTTTGCGAACACTGCCTAATTTTTTAAGGTTAAAAAACTTCCTCGATCGACCACTACTGGAACTGGGACCACTTCTCCAGAGTCTAGAGTCCATATTTAATAAGTTTCATGGTCTTAATAAAGAAGCTTAAGTTTCATGGTCTTAAAAAAATAAGAAACTAAAAAGGTGGGTCAAATTTAATAAATATTTAATTTTATCTTTACAAAAATTTAAAATGTTGAAATTTTTACAACAATAGGTTGGGGGGCAATCTGCACACAATGCAATACGCTAGGGGGCACATTTAACTTATCAAAAGATGGCATAAGAAGATTTGACGAAAGCCCCTGATCAAAAGTGCAAAATATTGATTTGGGAAAAGTTGCATATTTCTCCAAACGATAGGGGATTGACCGCTCCAAAACAAACTTAAGGGGATGTACTGCAAATAGCCCCAAACGTTGAGGGTTTGATGTAATTTCCCCTTATTTAATTATAGTTTCTTACTGAAGCGTGATATGCCTATTTCACATGCGTAACACGTGATGAAAAGAGTCATTTGCTCGTCAAATAACTGTGATGACTGATGAGCCTTTAAATTTTTTCTAAGATCTGTAGTAGAATTCGTAAGCCCAGATCAAAATACATGAAATCAATCAAATTTGAATATCGCATTAAATTAAAGAGCATGCAATTAGGCGAAGAACATTATCTGCTACATCCTTGGCTTAAATGTATATAACCTTAAGATATGGGCCCAAAGCAGAGTCCAGGAGGTCCGTATATATTTACTTAAATCATAAAATGCATAAAAAGGCTATTGAACTTGTGCTCAACAGAAGATTTCAATTCAAAAGAAAGACAAAGCATACCAATTCAAATTATACACCTTCCTATTTTGTGACTTTCTCTCCTTTTAAAACTTAAATGAATACTGCGAATACTCTATATAGCTCTACATGCAAAGTCCGTGTGATAAATATTTCAAGCACGCCTCTGTTATATAATATTACATTACAGTGTTACAGCTTCTCAAATATTTAATCAGTGTTTTCAGACCCGACTCAGTCACAGACCCGGTGAGGCTACTGGGTAGTGGGCCAACAGGTCGAATCAGTCGGACCACTAGTTGGACCGGTTTGTTGACTTTAGTCAACATTCAATAAAAAAAATATAATATAAAAATTAATTGTATAAAAAAATTATAAGACTCTGAGAAATATTTCAAGTCACTAATATTTTGTTATATTATAAGAAAAATAAGAATATGGTTATCACAATACTAGGACTTGAGCATGTGACCTCCAACAAAACAAGTTTTTAGAAAGTAATGAAAACCGTTGAGCTATCCAACAATATAAAAAATAATCCAACAAACTATCTATTTAATACAAGCTAAAACATTGTTTTAAATTTTTAAGTGTGGGCCAACTGTATCACAAAATTTAATACAAGAACAACAATACGTGACCCTAAAATCTAGAAAATGAACTTAGCATCGGACCAAATACTATGCATAAAATTCTCGAATGCATGCTCGTTTCACTTCAAAATCAAATTAATGATGGAAAACAGCGCTTTTTAAAAAAAACTTGGCCCAAACCGTCGTAGGCATTTTGCGGTGGATAGATCTCGTCGAGATACCCCAGTTTAAAATAACGCAGAGCCAAAACGGACGCTCCTACGCAAAGTTATGGCCTTTCAAGGTTTTGCATTTTTTTCTTCCTCTTTTTTAAATTTTTTAGGCAGGTTTGTAATTGTTAAAAAATTATCGGCAGTCTCGTAATTTTCCAGAAAGGGGAGGGCGGCGATCGAGTCACCGGGCGAACCGGCCAAATTTGTCCTTTCGCCCACAAGTGCCTTGCAGCCCGTTTTTGGAGGAAGACTGGCCCGGCAAGGCCACCGGTTCCCGGTCGCACCGGTCGTGCTGAGCTGGGTTTGAAAACAATGTATCTAATTATTTGTTGGAATACAAAATAAGAATTTTATTACAATATCATAATGACATTTTACCTTTAAGGATGAATAGTTTTAATATTCGATCTTTGTCATTCTTTGACTCTTAAAAGAGTTTTCTTTACTTACACCAAAATTAAGGAGATTTGGGGGGGGTGTTTTTTTTGTATTAAAAGGAGAAAAAAAATGTTACGCGCCCTTAGGCAGCGTCATCAACTAAAACAGAACTAAGACAATGGGGGACTCAGTAAAAACTTTGTTCCTCCATCAAACTCTCATCGATACTTTGCTAATGCGTCTGTAGCTTTGTTGCTTGATCAAGAAATCCAACGTAAGTTCTTATTCCACGGTTTCCCCAACAGTTGCCTACATTCATCAATCTTGTGTTGTAGGACATTACCATTAAGCGAGGTACCCTATATAAGGTTGAAAGCATCCTTACAATTTGTCTCAACTTCGATATTGTTCATCATTTTATCCCATGCCAGTCTAAGCCCAAGACGCAGCGCTTCCATCTCAACCGTAGGGCAAGCAACTTTACCCACGAATCCCCATTTCCAAACTCATTTCTCATCCCTAAGAATTTCCCCAACTGAACCACAATTCTTATATTCGAGAACACTACCATCAACATTTAACTTCAACCAGCCAGGTTTTGGTTTAGTCCAATTGCACTTAGTATGTTTTCTCATCTTTTTATAAATCAGCAAAAGGTCCGTCATGAGCTGCTTGATCTGGAGTACCGTCGTGCCAATTGGTTCCTCTGTTCCTCTAAATACTCGACTATTTCAAGTTTTCCATATAGTCCAAATACATGCTGCAAAGATAACATTCCAAGGTTCATCTGTGATATTAGTATTCGCCATAAAGTTTGCTTTCAGGTTCTTCTTCAGCCACATATCATCTGAAATCTGTTTGAAGGCATGCCAATGTTGCAGCAGAATAATTTTCTTCCATATTTTCGAAGCCGCGGGGCAGTGATGCAATATGTGGATAACCGACTCTTCCTTGTGCAAATAGAAATTGCATGTTAAATCATCTGTAATTCTGCGTTCCCTTGGCAATTGGTTTGTTGCGAGCCGATTTTGACCTGTGAGCCAAATGAAGTATTTCATCTTATTGTTGCACGGGATTCGCCAAACCCAATCAAGACGAGGTGATCTACGCGGTATCTCTGAGTAGTCACGATGCAACGCTTTGTATGCACTTTGGCAAGTTAAAATACCACTCGTCATTTTGCTCCATATTAGTCGATCTTCTAACTCGTTCAGCTGCATGGGGAATGCAAGTATCGCCTTCCTCCAATGAGGAGTGATAGTAGTGGGCATCGCAACAATCTTCCAGTTCCCAAAGTTGTCGATCACATCTGCAAATTTAAAATCAACCTCTGACTCATCAATATTCGTAACCTCCTCGCATAACCTTGTCATACCCACCACCTATCAAAGCAAAATGAGATTGTGCGTCCATTACCAATTTTCCATCAGAAATAGTCCTTAATGTGTGTCATACACCGGGTAATGCCCTTCCAAGCGACACTATCAGTTGGTTTCTCCTTATATTCAAAGAGACTCTCATTTTTCAAGTATTTCGCGTGCACATGGTCTCTCCCAACGCTGATCTTGTTAATAAGAATATTCCAACAAGATTTCATCAACAAAGCTTCATTATTTAGTCGTGTTGTGCGTAATCCAAGCCCCCTCCTTTTTTGTACAAGTTACCCCGTCCCATCCCACGAGATGTATCTTCTTGTTATTCGGATCATTTGACCACAAGAAATCCCTATTAATCTTGTCGAGTGAATCACAAAGATTCTTGGGGATCCAAGTAAATTGTATAATATGAATTGGACCAGCTGTGGACACTAATTGGATAAGTGTGGCGCGTCCCACAATAAACAATGTACAACCCTTCCAATTTGTTAGGCAAGTAAGAAGCTTGTCAACAATGTTATTGAAGTGCTCACGACTTACACGCCCATGAATCAGATTAGCGCCAAGATATCTTCCAAGGTTGGACGTTTGTGCGAAACCCAGAGTTGCATAATATGTCGCTTCATACATGCCCCACCAATATTCGAGAAGAAGATTTTAGATTTTTTGGCGTTTAATTTCAGCCGGACGCAGTACAGAATAAGTCCAAATCCTTTTTCATCGCATTCGACGTTTTTTACGTCGCCTTTCCCATTAGAATAAATGGGAAATCTTTGGTCCACCCCTACAAGGAACAATCGGCTCCCACTCATTATTTTCCACCGCTTTCTGAATAAGGTATGAAAGCCTCTCCACGCACAACACAAATAGATGAGGCGACAGCGGATCCCCTTACCTTAACCCACATCCATGCTTGAACTCCTCAAGCGGTTCACCATTCCAAAGGTTTAGCGGTGGCATTCTTGACAAAAAAATATAATTAACTCGATCACGTTCTCTGGGAAGTTAAACACTCTAAGAGTTTCTTCAAGAAAACTCCAGCTAATTTTATCGTAGGCTTTTTCGAGGTCAAGTTTCAACACCATACAACCAACTTTATTTTTTGTTTTCAACCGGAGTGAGTGAAAAATTTCTGGAGGGTGAAAATGATGTCTTGTGTACTTCTCCCTTTAATAAAACTCGATGAGTGGGAGCAATAATATGTGGCATGATATCCTTCAATCTCATTGTAATGCATTTTGTAATGAACTTATAAATTACATTACATAGAGATATGGGGTGAAACTCAGAGACTAAGGAAGGGTGTGGTACCTTAGGAATTAAACATAAATGCAGCACACACATTTGGTTGGAATTGTCTGTACCGGAACACATTCTGCACAAACTCAAGTAATGATTCCCCCACCCAACTCCAGAACTTCTGATAAAATTTTGCTTGAATGTCGTCTGGCCCCGGGGCTTTTAACGGATGCGTCGCCCACACAGTTCTTTTCAGCTCCTCGAGGTATACTTCTTTACCCACTCGGTCCCTTTCTATATGTGTTAGTTAACGTTGCATCCCCAACGTTCTCAACTTCGGTGTAGAGTTTGTTGTCCCCATAAATAGTTTCTTGAAGTATTCTATTGCATGCGGCCTCAACATTGACTGGTCCTCGGCCCATATATCATCAATTTTCTACATTAGGGTTTGATTTTTCTTCCTTCTAACTAGAGTAGTTCGATGGAAAATGGTTGTATTTTGTTCCCTCGCTTCAAGCCACTTAATTCGTAACTTTTGGTGCCAGAAGGTCTCCTCCTGTTTAAGAATATGGCTATACTCAAGTATAAGGTCTTTCTCAAGTTTTTCGAAGAAAGTACTCCGTTTGCTGGTAAGCGACTTTTGGATTCCCTCAATGCGCCTCAACAATTTCCTCTTATTCTCAAATATATGTCCAAGTCTAGGCTTATTCCATGGAATCATGACTTCGCTGATTTTTTCAAGAGCCTCAATAATCTTATCTTGTTGGTTCTAGATCTGTCTCAACATTACCTCGCAATCTGGGTGGCTAAATCACATGGCATCAAAGCGAAATGGAGGAGCCACCCTAGCTAGGTTGGAACTGATGCAGTTGATCATAATTGGGCGATGGTCCCCATGAGTACGAGGAAGGTGAGCAACCACGTACTCTGGAATTTATCAATCTGCTATTTGATATTCGTTGTCCACTCTCTTTTGTTCGTCCAAGTGAAGCGAGGTCCTTGCAACCCGAGATCTGTAACCCCCAAGAGTCGAGGCAATTCTGGAATTTTACACATCTTCTTTCCTATGTAATTCTACCTCCTTGCTTCTCATGAGTGAAGCCAATCTCGTTAAAGTCTCCTTGAACAAGCCAAGGACCGCTAACGCCTCGCAAAAAAATTTCAAGGCTGCCAAAGATCCTTACTTTGTTTACTTCATGCGGTTTCGCATACAATCCCAAAATTTGCCATTTTCCTTGACCTTTCGGACCAATGCATGCATGGATTGCTTGGTCCTCGATGTGCATAATCTCAACTTCAATAGTATCTGAGTCCCAAAGCATGCAAATGCCCCCATCCATCCCATCCGTCGAAGTGATGCAAAAATTTGAGAACCCAATATGTGGCGCAATCTCATAAGCATGGTCCGCCGAAACCTTAGTTTCAAGTAAATACACAACATTTGGTATGTGGATACGAACCAATTCTTTGACATTTGTTCGAGAAATCTATGTCGCCTGCTCATTGACAATTCCAAGAAATGATCTCCATTGATGGATTCATAAGATGGTATGGATGGATGGGGTCCTCAACAATCTAACCCATCCATGTGAGAATCATCTACCTCAGTAACTCGCTCGCAAGATACCGTTACATGTTCTTCTCCCAGTGGCTGTGCGCAAACTTCTGCCAACATATCAGAAGATTCTCTGCTTTTTCCACTAGATAGGTGTCGATCAGAACTTCCCAAACCGTCAGGGGAATAACCATCACGTGCATTGTTCTCTAGTCTATTTGTAATTTCTGTAAGGGTGCTTGGAGACGGTGGTGAAACGTTTGGATTTCCTAGAAATTTGGTAGAACTACTATGTGAAGTATCTCGTTTTCCATGTTGATCCCCAAGTCTTGCACTTGATTCATTGTTATTCTTCTTGTCGCCGCTTAATGTGTTGTTCATTTTCTCACCTTCCTCACCGTGATTCTCAACTTCCTCAAGAATACTGAATGAGTTTGAATTCTTTTCTGTCCCAACAATATTTTTCTTGCCATTCGGGTTCTGTTTCCTACTAAAGGAGTTCTTTGAAAGGAGATTCCTTATATTAACAGACTCCTTGTTGCCCATTGTTTCCACTCCAAGGTGGAAATTAATATTTCCCTTTCCTATTGGGTGTTCAAATTGTTTTGTTGGCATATCTTTGTTTGCTATTTCCTTGCCCAATTTAATTTCCTTACCCTTGTCCTTCCTAAGGATACTTCTCGGAATATTGTTAGGATTATCCTCCACAACATTATTCCTCTTATAACTCATTTCGCTTTCTAAGTTATTATAAAGTGCTAGAGTTTCCTTTTTGCTCCAATTCTTTTTACGCGCTACTTGCATCCACTCTCCATATTCATTTTTCTTCGCTTTATCTAAGAGCCATTCATTTGACGATTCTTTTTCTCCTTGTGAATTTTCTGTTGCATTTTTTGCGGTTGTATTCGCCTCTTGCATATCGTCCTCTCTTTTCTTCTTACAAAGATTCATCGAATGGCCCATACGGCCACACGTGTAGCAGAGAGATGGAAAATTCTCATATTGCACTTAGTAAAGCTTATCTCCAATATATATACCTCTATCGAGTGGCTTTTCCGTAAAGACTTGGACGCAGACTCTTGCGAATTTCCCCCTCACGGCCATAAAAGTGTTACCATCATTTTTAATAGGATCACCTATCTCCTTTGCGAGTGAGAGGATGATGGTTTCATGAAAGAATTTGATATGGAGGTCTATGGTTCGCACCCAAGTTATGGAGAATTCCATATCTTGCTCTAAATTTCGACGTCCATTTTGGGATTGAGAGGAAACTACCAGCAATTTGCCATGGGCCTTGTGTGAGGATTCTTTCACGTTGCGTCTTCGGAACTCCGTTGCAGCAATAGCTTCCATGCTCTTTGGTCGATTAATTCACATTCTTCCGTGAGTTTCCACATTGTACTGAGTTTGTTAAGTAGATTTGGGTAGAACCAAGTCTTTCCCAAGACTTTAATGAGGATCACATCAGTCCAAATAGCGGCCAGAGAGTTCTTCAATCCATCCGAAAGCTTGATTGTCTTATAGGGTTTGGCATCCGAAGGGGGAAGAACCCTAGTTTTCCCGACAATGTCAGACAGTCTGGGTTCATCAATCGTGACATCTTTCGGTCTTAACATGTTGGAGTAAGACATTTTCGGTGGTGATCCATTCTCTATGGTTGAAGTGTCACATTGTGAACTGTTTCTTGTGGCTCGGAATTCATAGTCAGTTCGGGGACACTTGAGCGTGTTCGGGTCTGATTCGTCTTCCATAGTATGGATTTGCATGGGTTCTGGAAAGATGAGAAGGGAATCGATGGCAGGTTCTCCGATGCCACCACAACGACTTCTCAAAATAGTAACAGTAGTAATTAACGTCAATTAATCAACCACATAAGACAGGTTGATAGAGCGGTAACCAATTGGAAGATTTGCACCGCTAAACCCCACGTGATACCTCATGTGACTAACCCAACTTTCCTCTTACCACTCTCACTCTTACTTCATCACTCATCTTTCCTCTTCACACCTCCACAAACACCAAAAAGCCAAAAATCAAGAAACCAACACACCCACCAAGTGTTCGATGAAACTCCCAGAACAAACCATGCAGTACAAGAACCTTGGCCGCTCCGGCCTCCGCGTCTCCCAGATCGGCGCCTGGATCTCCTTCGACAACCAACTCGACGTCAAAAAGGTCAAAACCCTCCTCCAGTGCTGTCGCGACCACGGCGGCAACTTCTTCGACAACGCCGAGGTTTATTCCAGCAACAAATTCTTCCTCGTCTTCGGTGTCATGGTCGTCTACTTAAGATGTTTGCAATTGTTGTGATGAATGTGCTTTAGGGTTTACGGGCTTCTCTTCAAATTTTGGGAAGAAAGGTGAAAGAAATACGATTGTGAAATCTCTGTTTCTATTCTGATGCAACTAGCAAATGGAGCACGCGGTTCCCGCGAGCATTTTTTTTTTCAATGTCATTCTATGTGGGTTAAGGATGAAGATTTATCTAGATAACATGTACCAAAAATTTGCAGTAGAACAATGGAAGAAAAGTAAATTATGGGAAAAGTAAATCATTAATTACAATTAGTAGTGTAATTAATTAGTCTAACTTAATTTGTAAGGCTATTTTGGGGATTTAATACTATATTTTTTACAATGTAGCTAAAATTCAAAGGTTAAAGTTGGAAATCAAAAGATTGGTGTCACAATGTGTTTCTTTATATAATAGTATATAGATGTTAAATAGATACGTTAATTGTAAGGATAAATGGGTCATTTCGCAGGAAGAGTAAAATGTACTATGGAAGTCATATAATTCAAAAGACCTCGTCGCCCTGGTTTAAAATCTCTGATGAGTCCCAAGTTATTCATATTGAATATGAATGACCCGGGATTGATACGTTACAACCAAACTAGAGATAAACACTATTCAATCCGGATTAATTGGTCTTTAAAAACCTTATAGGGCCAACCAAACGAGCCCTTATAACTGTACAATTGGTGAATTGGGGATAATTTGAGAATCTATATACTATTATATAAAAAAACTTAGCGTTAGACCAATCTTTTGATTTCCTTATTTATCATCAGCACACTATTAAACTTTGTTATTATTTTGGATATAACTGTACTGAAATTTAACTTTAACATTAGTTAAGCACTCTCTTTAAAAGGAAAAAAAATAGTTATATATATAAAAAAAATCAATCTTTAAATATTGAAGTTATAATCTTTACGATTTAAATTAATTATATTATAGTTAAAATAAATTCTTAATCCTACACTAAACGTTTAACAATACACAAATTCCATTAGTAAACACATACACCAAGTCAGTCACCCCCAACAAAAGCAAACCTTTGTTCTTCCACACGTCAACAAAACAAATCACAACACACAAAATCTATCAGCTCCGATCTCCTACACCATGGCGCAATACACCCAACAATTCCTCAACAGCGTCCTCTCACAAGGCGGCCCGTCGGCCCTCCCGTACGCGGAGCCGGTGAAGTGGCACATCCGCGAGCACCTCCTCCAGCTCACCCAATCATTCCCTTCCCTACAGCCCAAAACCGCCGTGTACACCCACAACGACGGCCGCGCCGTCAACCTCCTCCAGGCCGACGGCACCGTTCCGATGTCCTATCACGGCGTCACCTACAACATCCCCGTCATCATCTGGCTCATGGAATCCTACCCCAACCACGCCCCTTTTGTATTCGTCAACCCCACGCGCGACATGATCATCAAGCGCCCCCACGATTTCGTCTCCCCCAACGGCGCCGTTTCGATCCCTTACATTCAGTCATGGGTCTTCCCCGGATCCAATTTACGCGACTTGGTAAGGAATTTGAGCCATTGCTTCGCCGAGGATCCGCCATTGTATTCGCAAAGAAAACCCCCCTCATCAAACCCTAACCCTAACCCTAACCCTAACCCTAACCCTAATTCGAGTTTTAGTCATTCAGGTTATGGGAGTATGAATTCGAATTCGGGTTCGGGTTCGACTACGGCGGCACGCCCTGCGATACCGCCTCGGGAGTATTCGCCGACCCCTGCTCCGCCTTACGGGTACGGGAGTGGGAGAATGGAGGATCCGGCGGAGGTTTTTAAGAAGAACGTGATTAATAAGCTGGTGGAGAGTTTTAGCGGGGATATTAGGGAGATGAGGAAGGCGAGGGAAGGGGATATGGAAGGGATGTTTGGTGCGCAGGCGGTGTTGAGGAGGCGGGACGAGGAGTTGAGGAGGGGGATGAAGGAGATGCAGGACGAGAAGGAGGCGTTGGAGCAGCAGTTGCAGATGGTGTTGATGAATACCGATATTTTGGAGGGGTGGTTAAGGGAGAACGAAGGGAAGTTGCAGGGTAAGGATATTAGTAGCGTGGATGTGGACGAGGCGTTTGAGCCTTGTGACGTGCTTTCGAAGCAGATGTTGGATTGTACGGCGTCGGATTTGGCGGTGGAGGATACGATTTATGCGTTGGATAAGGCGGTGCAGGAAGGGGCGGTGCCGTTTGATCAGTATTTGAGGAGTGTGAGGTTGTTGTCGCGTGAGCAGTTCTTCCATAGGGCCACGGCGTCCAAAGTTAGGGCTGTGCAGATGCAGGCTCAGGTTGCGGCGATGGCTTCCAGGGCGCCGCCGCCGCAGTATGCACTATGATGAGATTCTCTTTGACCTGTGTGAAATATTTTGGTGTGGTATGACATGGTGAAATCAGTAGAGATGTACTATGATTACGCTCTGTTAGTGCTTGGCTTGTGTATACATTGAGCTCCTTATGTACGGTGGTAGAAAGACGGGTGTCTTTCATTGATTTGGATTCACATGAAAAGATCAGTAGCTCATGGTGCGATTTAAACATCTTATACATGTATAATTTGGTATCATTTACTCCATTTATCAATTTGAGTCTTTTGAAGTTGCAATTTTATTTGGAGGTTATGTTGTGGTCCAAATTTAATGGTCTTTTACGGGCTGGCTTTGCTGCATTTGATAAGCTTGTGTTTGTCTTTGGCCTTATGTATCGTTGTGTGATGTTAAGCATGTTTTGTTGTGTAGTACATTAGTGAACAAGATGGGCAGAATGCTGTGCATATGGAAAATGGTATTTTGAAGTTTCAGCTTGTTAGGTTGGATAGCCTCTTTCATACATTCATTCTGGCATGAGCCAGCTCTTACTCCTCCTTTATTTTTTATACGATGTCATCTGAAAGATTAAGATATAGGTCGCATAACTTTTTTCGATTAATAAGCTATTACACAATGTTGAAAGATATGAATATGTTAATATTTCAAGCAAAAGCTTCTGACATCTGAATTTTTTCTCCATTGAACAATTGTGTGTGTTATATACTCCTGACTCTGCCAATTGTGATAGAGTTTTTAAAAATATCATATTCTTTAAGATGAATTTGGATCCCATTAGAAGTTTTCCTTTTCCTTGGCACATCGTGTGGCGGTGTATTCATCTGTATCCTGTTTGCTTTAGATCTTAAAGTTTCAAGGCACCTGCAATAAGGAGATTCATTAGATTGAGTATGTCTGTCGGAGTTGGGGTGTGCAATTTGAAGCTGTTGTTGAAGAGTGATCAAGTCGTCCTAGTGGAATTTGATTCCTTGGAATCAGACTCATCTTATCCCCTTCCATTGTTCTGTTCTATTGTATTCCATTAGTTATAACTTAACATGCTAATCGATGTGAAAGTCTGACTCTGCATTCCACCATCCAGTCTTTCAAGTTTTATCCACTCGCCTGTAACCACGTTCACTTGAAACCAGTGGAAGTCGACACTTTCATGTTGTCCTCTATCATCCTGAACTCTCCGGTCCCCATTTTTCAGTTTTAGGATTCAACTTTTTTCTGTTTAATAATATCTTTATTTGATGTGTTTTAATTCGGAGAATGCAATAGATGCTGCTAGCTGTACTATTTCTGTAATTGGAGACTTTTTTGTTTATTTAACTATGCAAGCATGTTGTAAGATTAGAAATGGTTACTTCTTTAATTATAGCATTATTTGACACTCCCATAAAGTGTGAAGTTGCTTTGCATTACGAAATTAGACTCTCCCAAGTGGGAGCTCGCTGCATTTCTGGTTATTTGGGATTTTGTTGATGTTGGTTCTTAGGTTGTTGTGTGGTTCTCTTCACCGAAATTATGAGTTGCAAGCTTGTGTATGTTTATTGTTGGAGTTATGGTGTTATTCATTGATCTACTGATTTAGTTATTAACTCAAGATGTTCAATAGGAAAAGATCTTTTAATGAGTTCAGTGTTGCTATGAACTAAACTTTGTTAGTTGTGTGAATCTGTAGCTTCTATAGTACTACGTTTTGCTAAATGGGCATCTTGTTGTTTAGTCATCGTAGCTTGCATATATATAAGTTATTTGGTTGAAAAGCATTGTTTCTATCTATACCATCTGTGCAGTATAAGGCATACCTTCAATGATACTTACTGTCGAAGCTGGTTAACTTCGATCAAATTTAGAAAACATTGTCTTCCGTCCTTAGATGTTACGCCAGCATTTTCTCAGCATTCCTTGTGTTCTGTGTCTGTTTAAGCATTTGACAATGTGCTATTTGGAACCAGAATCTACCATATCATATTATAATGCAACAGTAGTTACAGCTTAATAGATTGAGTTGAAAGGCTTCTTGATGTCAAGGCACCAGTTTAATGTTTGGGGAACTTGCAGAAAATTAAGAAGCAAATCAAGAGTCTAGAAATCGCAGAACCCATAGTCCACATATCGTAAAAGCAATATTATTAGACACTTCTGAAACTTGAAGATGACATGCCTGGATGCAGACCTAATATGTTTCCTATGTTGAACTATTCAATAAGAATAGATCCAATGATTTAGTAAAGACGGGACATAGATTTGCAAAGGAGTAGAAGTTAGAATAAGACTCTCCGACCTTGATTATATGAGGTATTCTGCTATTCTTGAGTACTTAATGTAACTTCAACTGAGAGTCTGGTACTGCTAGGAACAGCATCTTCTTTAACTTCTGGCTGATATGCGCCACGATTATTTTTGGAAGGAACCTGCATTGGGCTGGAACTTATCCTACTTTTAGTTTTAGTGTGTGTCGGCTTATTGTACAAGTGCTTTGCTGTGAGCTAATAATGTCTTTTGAATGTTGACCTGTTCACTTTCGACTACAAATGTGGAATAACTTGCAGATGATAATATCAGATGTGAAATCAAGTTCCACTAGATTTTATGGTTTTGTACCATTAACTGATTGAAAGAAAGGGATAGGAAATATCTTTTCTTGCTCATGTATTTCCATTTTTTTTACTACACAAAAACCTAAATGCTCTTTACTATTCTAATAATATCTCAATTGACATCCAGTCTGCCTGCCAATATTCTTTTATGTGTTCAACCAAATTTGCTAAAGTCACATCTGACCATACTACGGAAGCCCATTGCAACAATTCGAGAAAAGGCTAAAAGGATTCTCAGCCGCCGACAAAATAATAATACTAACGGCACATTTGGTTGCCCTTAACAACCCATATTAATTAAATAGTGTGGGTTTATACCACATTTGGTTGGTAAATAAAAGGTAGAAGGGGCCCAACATAAATTGCCTTTTTGGAGCATTTTCCAAGATAACTAATCTCACCCTCCCCCCCTATGATAATTTAATGCCACAACCACCAACTTCAACCACTAAAGTTAAATACCATTCTACCCTCACTTTTTCAAAAAAAATTATATTTCTTACCCCCAAAAAGGTGTTTACATCACAATTGAATGACATAAAGTAGAATCACGAATTACGAAGCAATTTAAGGGTAGTTTTGGTAATTCACGAAATAATGTGGATGTGTATGTGCAACCAAACATGAGTTTTAGTTAAATTAAAGGCTACAAAGTGGGATTTTTTTTGGCAACCAAATGTAAGATTAATTATTTTATTTATTATAATGTTGACACTAAATTATATGGGTTTTAAACTCACGGGGCAACCAAATGTGCCGTAACTCTCGAACTTGTTGTGCTTATTATATATAATAATATAATATATATTAATATAGCACCATCGATTTTTCCTTGCATGCGGTGAGGTGTGCTGCTCTCTTTCCAATAGGTTAAGCAAATCACTAATTATTGAGATTCCGTCCGGCTTTACACCACCCATTTACCACTGTTTTGTGAGCAAATTTTTCTTGTGGTGTAGCTAACTGTAGTGAATAGGTTGTGTAAATGGGAAGGAGACTCCATTCTCGTGGTTTACTTGGTCTATTGGAGAAAAGCTGCAATGGCCCACTTTCTTTGAGTAACTATAATTTTGGAGTTGTTGGTCTCGTATTTCTTATGAGAGAGTATTATTAGTTTTTTTTTTTTTGAAGAGAAAATATGCATTAAACGAAACCCAAAAGTTCAAACAAAGCTAACACAACATCGCCAACAGAAAGATTAAAACGTAGCAAAAACAAGAGGGGATGGACCCTCGGCACTGAGCGTCGCATTACGTGCAAGCATATGAGCCTCCATGTTAGCCTCCCGAGGAACCCAATTAAACGAAAAATCGTCATGCAATTTCATAGCCGTAATCACCCCATCAATAATAGAAGCTTGAAGTGCGTCGCTCGATTGTCCCGCAATAATGTCGTGCACAACACTCAAACAATCCCCCTCAAGGATAACCCGTGACCACTTCATCCCAATAGCTAACCTTAACGCCCACTTCGTTGCGGTCGCCTCGACACATGCGGGAGAAAGATTGGACTCCCATCGACGTTGCGCCCACGCAATCACCGCCCCACTCGAGTCCCGAGCTATTATACCGATCCCAACAGCTCTCTCGTCCCCGAACAAAGCCCCGTCGAAGTTGATTTTAATGGTATTAATCGGAGGGGCTGTCCACACATTCCCTCGTTCAGCCGTCGTGAGGGGAGCGACGCCAAAGGCGTCTCTCCAACCGTGTGCACACAAAACAGCAAAAGTAGCGATCTCCCCTGGCTCACGCGCGTGATTCCCCGCAAGAATGGAGTTTCGGTTATTCCACAACTCCCAACACAAAGTAATAGCCAGCCCCGCCATCTCCGTTGTCAATGCACCCGCAATACGCACCACCCAATCAAGAATCTCCTCATTCACGCCAAGCATCAAGGTGAGTGGAAAATTTGCAAGAGCCCAACACTGTCTCGCCACATGACAATCGAAAAAACAGTGGCGACAACTCTCTTCCCCTTCTAAGCACACCACGCACGCTACCTCGCCACAAATGCGCCGCTTCCTAAGGTTACACTTTGTTGGTAAAATATTCAAGCAAACCCGCCAAAGAAACACCTTAATTTTATTCGGACAATGAATACGCCAAATGAGCTTCCACACCTTATGAATATGAGAAGTCGCACCCTCCAAAGAGTTAGACCGCACCAACCCCTGTGCCACAATAAGATGGTACGCGCTCCTCACCGTGAATACCCATTTTCGCTCATAATGCCAAACCCACGTATCCTCTTGATTCACCCCTCCAACCGGAATTTTCAAAATTTCTTGCACATCCACCTTCCAAAACAGGCCGCGCAACCTCTCCACGTCCCACCATCCCGAAGCTTGATCAATCAACTCACTAACCCGAACAAACGGGTCATCTTGACTCCGTGGTGTGATAGGACGGAAAGAAATTGGCCGAGGAATCCATGCATCCTCCCATGCAAAAATTGACGCCCCACTTCCCACTCGAAGGCATAAACCCCTCTTTAAAACCGTAATAGTCTCCCAAATACATCTCCACGAAAACGACGGTGTGCTTCCAATCCTAGCGTCCAACAACGAGCATAAAGGGAAATACCTCGCCTTATATATCCGCCCCAACAAACTATCTGGGTTATTAAAAAGACGCCAAGCTTGTTTAGCGAGAAGCGTCATATTAAACGCCTTCAAATTCTGGAACCCCATCCCACCTTCTTCCTTCCGACGACACAACTTGTCCCATGCTATCCAATGAATCCTATTCCTTTCCCCGCTGCCCCACCAAAAGTTACTGATTATTGATTTAATCTCCTTAATTAAGGTATCAGGAAGACGGAAGCAATTCATAGCAAATGTCGAAATAGCTTGCATCACCGATTTAATCATAATTTCTTTCCCAGCACTCGACGATGTCTTTCCCTTGAACCCCTGTGCGCGTTTCCACACCCTTTCCCGAATATACGCAAATAGCTCCTTCTTCGACCTACCAACAACTGATGGGAGACCCAAATATTTCTCATGACGGTCAGCCAACGCCACCCCCAGAATGACGCTGATTTCCCCCCCGAGAGTCGGGTTCATATTCCGACTCAGAACCACCACTGATTTTTGCAAATTGATTTACTGCCCCGACGCCGTCTCATAAATTTGAAGGAGCCTCCTAATCTCCACGGCTGCCTCCCTTGTTGCCTCACAAAACAGCAATGTATCATCCGCGAATAGCAAATGAGAAATACGTGGCGCCTCCCTACAAATTGCCACACCCCGCAACAGCTCACGATCCTCTGCTCCAGAAATAAGGGCTGAAAAAACCTCGAAAACAAATAAGAATAGGTAGGGGGATATAGGGTCCCCCTGCCTAATGCCTCTTTCGGGGAAAAAAACCTCAGATTCCCGTCATAAGACACAGAACGAACCCCCATCATGATAAGAGACACAAAAGAAGAAGCAAAGCCTAATCTAATAATTACCTTCTCCAAGAAGGACCATTCGACTCGGTCATAAGCCTTGCTCATGTCAAGCTTCAAAGTCATAAATCCACGTCGCCGTGTCCTCTTATTTTTCAAAAAGTGATTGAGCTCAAAAGCAACAAGGATATTATCAGTGATTAATCGACCCGGAATAAAAGCGGATTGGGAGGGAGAAATAATATCCCCCAGGAAAGGCTTAAGTCGATTAGCAATAGCCTTAGATGCCACTTTAAAACTAACATTGCTGAGACTAATTGGTCGAAACTGTGACATCACATCGGGGTTAGTAATTTTAGGAATAAGGACAATATGAGTGAAGTTCACCACAGGGTTCAAAATACGATCATTCAAAAAAGCAAGAACAAAAGCAATAACGTCATGCCTCACAATATCCCAAATTTTTTTATAAAATAGCACAGAAAAGCCATCCGGCCCCGGGGATTTATATGAATACATATCAGTCAAAGCTTTAGTTACCTCGTCAGTAGTAAAAGGCTGAATAAGGCGCTCATTCGTCTCCGGACTCACGCGCACTCCCACCTCCTGCAACACCTCGTCGACCGCATCATCCGACGGATTGGAAGAAGTGAAAATTTGCCGAAAATAATCAATTGCAATCGAGTCGATCTTCGCTGGAGAATGGCGGAGTAAACCCACGCTGTCCCTAAGACCCGTAATCTCATTTTGCCTTCTCTGTTCACTCGCCCTGTTATGAAAATAAGCCGTATTCCGATCCCCCTCCTTAAGCCACTGAACCTTTGCTCGCTGCTTCTAGTACAACTCCTCTGACGCATATAGGTCCTCAAGTTCCCCAATAAGAATCTTCTCCTCCTCTTTTGTTCTCACGAAAATCGGCCCCGCTCGCAATTCCAGTATCCGGGCATTCAGTTTTTTAATTTTCCTTCGCATATCCGCCCCGCTAACTTTATTCCACTGGAGTAAACCTAGACTACACCCTGCCAATTTACCAATAAGCTGATGTCCGTCCTCGTTACCCCCAACCTCAGTCCACAACTGCGCAATTACCGCCTCACACTCAGCCTTACGAACCCACGAGGCTTCGAACCGAAACCAACCAGTCCCCCCGACCAGCCCCCGTCCTATGCTGCTGCCGTAATGAGACAACAATAGCTGCATGATCAGACCTATATAGCGGGACGTGTTCCACTTTCGTCGATGGAAACAGCAAAGTCCAAGCCAAATCTGCGCATGCACGGTCCAAACGAGCCCCGCTAACTTTATTCCACTGGAGTAAACCTAGACTACACCCTGCCAATTTACCAATAAGCTGTTGTTCGTCCTCGTTACCCCCAACCTCAGTCCACAACTGCGCAATTACCGCCTCACACTCAGCCTTACGAACCCACGAGGCTTCGAACCGAAACCGACCAGCCCCCGTCCTATGCTGCTGCCGTAATGAGACAACAATAGTTGCATGATCAGACCTATATAGCGGGACGTGTTCCACTTTCGCCGATGGAAACAGCGAAGTCCAAGCCAAATCTGCGCATGCACGGTCCAAACGAGCCCATACCGTATGTGGAGAAGGTCGCCCATTGCACCACGTAAATTCTGGCCCTACGTACGGCAACGAACTCAGCCCCGAGTCTAATAAAGCGTCACGGAAGTTACGGATCTGCCAATTCGCTCGACACGGACCACCCTACTTCTCCGACTAATTTAGGATTTCATTAAAATCTCCCACACAAAGCCAAGGTCGATGAGACTCCCCCTTAAGCCTACGAAGCAAGTTCCATGTTCTTATCCGCTGCGCCGCGTCGTCCCCATAAAACCCTGTGAGTCTCCATGCCTCGCTCCCCTCTCCAACCACAACATATGTATGATTCACCGACATACTAACCAACCGCACCTCAAGAGTCTTATTCCATAATAAAGCCAAGCCTCCAGATAGACCATGAACCTCAACAAAAACACCAAACATATCCAAACGAACCTTGATCGCCTCTATTTTCCTCTTATTTCATTTTGTTTCCGAGAGAAAAATGAGAGGGGGGTGAAAACGAGAAACCAAATTTCTCAACTCGCGAACTGTCCAAGGGTTCCCCAAGCCCTGACAGTTCCAACTGAGGACATTCATTAGGAGCAGCGGGGTTGCGTCGCAACCTCCGCCAAAACGTGTGTATCCATATCATTCATCAAAGTGTCCTCCCCTTTGTGTCGCTTTTCAATCCGAGAATCCCCAACACTAGTACTAGCGCGTTTTCGCCGCTGCTGTCCCCCATCTGACTGCGTAGCATTTACACTTCGCCGACGAATTTTAACTGTTCTGAGTTGGTTACCCTTGCTGCCACTCTGCGCACTTAACTCCCCCGAAACAGTCGCCTCCGAATCATACCCAGCGTTATGCTCACTGTCCCTCTCCTTCCCGATGACCTGGTCTGCCTTTGCAACCTGTTCACGCTCCCTTTCCCGCGCGAAGTTCGCATTTCCATTATCAAAAATCTGCACCTGCCGAGCAGTATTCCTTGCTGCCAATCCTGCACGTCCCTCAGGCCTGCTCTCGGCCGAACTGTTGTACGGAGCTCTCTTGTTCAAATTCCAATGATGGTCGAAGTTTCGTGGCCTGTGGGACTGCTGCTCGCTGAACCATCTGGTATTTGAGTTAACCCGGGGATTTCTATCAGAGAATCGCTGCCTTGCGCCTGCTCTAAATGACGGTTCTCGTAGCCACGACCCATACGGTAAATTATTTTCGTCTATCTCATTCCCCTGTTCATAGCGTGCATCACAATCATTAACAATATGGCCCAAGAGTCCGCAAGCGTAGCAAAAGTTTGGGAGACGCTCATATTTAAAGGACACCATCAGCTCTTGACCATCCGACCCACGGATTTTTAGGATACGAAGAAGGGGTTTAGACACGTCAATTTTCACGCGAATGCGCATGCTAACCCCCCATGATTCAGCCATGTCCACCTCCTCAAAGAACCCCAGCTTCTGCCCAATAAAAGTAGCCATCCCCTTTGTCTGTTTCGAAATGGAAAGATCGTAGATACGGATATAAAAGCTACAGAAATTCAGACTGACATTAGCGGGATTCTCATCCATCTCAACATCGCGTAAAACGAGCACGTGTTTGTCAAACGACCAAGGACACCCCTCCAACGCCTTGCGCTTATCAATGATGTGAAAAAAATTTAAAAAGGAGGCGGTCCCCTTCAATTTGGCTGATCTCAATCCCCTTTCGCGCATTAAACAGATTTCGGAGCAGCGCGCAACATGCATTGAAGTTGTATGTTCGACTCGTTAACAATTTCCCGACCAACATTAACCCAGACGCATCATTGGTTTGCTGCCACGACTCCTCAGGAACCACGTGAGTCGACTCCTCCTCCTCTGTTAGATAAAGACGCTTACGCAACTGATCACTGACCTCTTCCATGGCCATAGGCTGGGCGGCGTCGCGAGATATTGCAGGCAGTGGTGCGTGCGAAAGAAAGAAACGGCGAGCCCCTGTCTTCAGCAATCTGTACCAACACCAGCAACCAAAAACCAAGAACAATACGTGAGAAAGAAAGAAGGAAAAGCAAACCCTAGCGGCAAGGCGCGCGGGAAAGAGGAAAAAAAGACGACTAAAAAACCCTAGCAACACAATTTAGAGGCAAGACGTATAAAGAATCAAACAAGAGGACAGAGAAACTAGGAGATCGCCATTGTTGATTGCCATGAACGGTACGCCGAGATCGAAAGAGCCTTGTCGGATAGTAAACACTCAACTCTCACGTAAGAGACCTAACCCTCATGCAGAGAGACATACGATATTTGGTTATTAAAACTACTTCGTATTATTAGTTACTTACTCGGTTTTGTTTATTTAAAGTATTAATACTATGTTATAGGGACACATGTTTCCTTTGAATTTTACTGAAACGTGGCTGGTAAACATTGCCAAATCCACAACAAATATTCCTCTTGAAAGTATTAACTGTTATAGAATAACTAAAACTATTTGAGAATTATAACAATATATTAAAAGACTTAGAAAAGAAATGCAAATATCAAGTAATAGCACTTGTGAAATAGTATCATTTTACATGGAAGAGTGCTCTTTATATAGAGTTTTTTCCAACCTAATACACTATTTCAATAGTGTTTATAATAATTATTATTACTATGCTAAATAGTAAGCCTAAGTATAGGTACAACAATTTCCACAAATGTCACATCTATGTATTATTTATAACACTCCACCTTGGCCGTTTGAAAATTTTGTAACGTATATGATTCGTCTTCTGCACACGTCTTATGCTCCCTCATTAAAAACCTTATAAGGAAAAACCCAGTGGGATAAAAACCTTAATAAGGAAAAAATAGTGCAGCCGTGTGAACTCCTCCTCAAGTTGGCATCTCCAATTCTTCATAAGTCTCGTAGGTGACGCATCCCAATACTTTGAACATGTTTCTTAAAAGTTACAGTAGGGAGTGCCTTTGTAAAAAGATCTGCCATATTGTCACATGATTGAACATATTGGATATTAATTTCTTTGTTTTTCTTGAGTTCCTGAGTGTAGGCAAAATATCTTGGGGGTATGTGTTTGGTTCGATCACTCTTGATATAGCCTTCTTTCATCCATGTAATACATGCAGAATTGTCTTCGTATAATGTTGTAGGACCCTCTCTAAGAGGTAAGCCAGATGTACTTCTTATATGATGTGTCGTTGATCGTAGCCATACACATTCCCTGTTTGCTTCATGGAGTGCAATAATCTCAGCATGATTCGATGATGTTGCAACAAGTGTCTGTTTCTGAGAACGCCATGAAATAGCAGTGCCTCCATACGTGAATACATATCCAGTTTGAGATCTCGATTTATGTGGGTCTGATAGAAAACATGCATCTGCATAACCAATCAATTCTTGTACCGCATTGTTAGGATAAAATAGATCAAGATCCACAGTTCCTTGGAGATAACGGAATAAATGTTTAATTCCTTTCCAGTGCCTTTTTGTGGGTGATGAGCTAAACCTGGCTAATAAATTCACAGTAAATGATATATCAGGTCTAGTACAATTAGCTAGATACATTAAAGCTTCAATGGCACTTAAATATGGAACTTCAGAACCAATAATTTCTTCATTTTCTTCACAAGGACGAAATGGATCTTTATCTATAGTTAATGATCTTGCAATCATAGGATGGTTCAAAGGTGTTGCTTTATCCATGTTAAAACGTTTCAATATCTTTTTAGTATAATTAGATTGATGTACAAGTATTCCATTTTTAACATGCTCAATTTGCAAACCAAGACAATATTTAGTCTTTCCAAGATCTTTCATTTCAAATTCATCATTTATAATTCATTGTTGAATGAATTTCTTTGTCAGTACCAATGATATTTAAATCATCTACATAAACCACAATAATTGCAAAACCAGATGATGTTTTCTTAATAAAAATGCATGGACACAAAAAATTATTTATATATCATTCTTTTAATAAATATTCACTCAAACGATTGTACCACATGCGACCTGATTGCTTTAACCCATATAATGATCTTTGCAATTTAATTGAGTACATTTCTCTAGGTTTGGAACTTGATGTTGCGGGTAATTTAAGTCCATCAGGGACCTTCATGTAAATATCATTATCAAGTGATCCATAGAGATAAGCAGTGACAACATCCATGAGATGCATGTTTAGATTTTCATAGACCGCTAGACTGATCAAGAATCGAAATGTAATCGTATCCATTACAGGATAATCGATTCCAGGTCTTTGAGAAAAACCTTGTGCGACAAGGCGAGCTTTGTACCTTACAATTTCATTTTTCTCATTTCGTTTGCGAACGAAGACCCATTTGAACCCTACGGGTTTCACACTTTTCGATGTGAGAACAATGGGTCCAAATAACTTTCGCTTATTAAGTGAATCTAATTCAGCTTGCATAACATCTTTCCAGTTATCCCAATCATTCCTATTTTGGCATTCAATTACAGATTTGGGTTCAGGATCATCATTTTCATTCTCAATTTCATAAGCGACTAAATATGAAAATATTTCATGATATTTTCCATCTCATTTCAATCCAATACCTTTCCTGTATTGATATAATTTATAGAGATTTCAACGTTCTCTATTTTTATAGGATCTGATTGGATAACTTTTTGAGGTATCTCATATGTCACATTTTGCGACTCATCAGGCATAGATTCCTCAATAATAGGATCATTAGGTGATGCTCCTTTTCTTTTTCGATGATTTTTGTCCTTTGAGCCAGTAGGACGCCCACGTTTCTTAGTTATATCAAAGATATCATCATTTGATGTTTCTTTTGGAATTACAATATGAGCAGGAGCATTTGCAGCTGGTATATGTGATTTTGTTACCCTGCTTATGTCAGTAAATGCATCCGGTAATTGATTTGCAATAGCTTGTAAATGCAAAATTTTCTTTACTTCCAAATCACATTGCTTTGTTAGCATATCAAAGCTTGTCAAAGATGAATTATACCATGATATATCATTTTCCAACTGCTTCTTTTCTCCCCCTAAGGTTGGAAAATTTGCCTCATTAAAATGACAATCGGCAAAACGTGCCGTAAAGACATCACCTGTTAAAGGCTCAAGATATCTGATTATTGATGGTGAGTCAAATCCAACATATATTCCCAATCTTCTTTGTGGTCCCATTTTTGTTCGCTTTGGTGGTGCAATTGGAACATAAACCGCACAACAACAAAATCTTTATATGGGAAATATTAGGTTCATGACCAAAAGCAAGTTGTAATGGGGAGTATTCATGATACGAGCTTGGTCTAATGCGAATTAGTGATGCAGCATGTAAAATCGCATGACCCCATAGAGAACTTGGCAATTTAGCTTTCATCAACAATGGTCTAGTAATTAATTGAAGACGTTTAATTAATGATTCAGCTAAACCATTTTGAGTATGTACATGTGCAACACTATGTTCAACCGTAATTTCAGTTGATATACAATAATCATTGAAAGTTTGAGATGTGAATTCACCAGCATTGTCAAGTCTGACTTTCTTGATCGTATAGTCAGGAAATTGAGCTCTTATTTTAATTATTTGAGCCAAAAATCTCGCAAATGCCATATTGCGAGTAGACAATAGACAGACATGTGACCATCGACTTGAGGCATCAATTAATACCATGAAATATTGAAATGGTCCACATGATGGATGAATAGGTCCACATATATCACCTTGAATTCTTTCAAGAAATGTGGGTAATTTTGTCTTAATTTTAACTGGTGAATGCTTTATAATTAGCTTTCCAAGAGAACATGCTTCACATGGACTATTATTGCTCAGATTGAGTTTGGATCCTTTTAATGAATGTCCATGTGTAGTTTCAATTATCCTTCGCATCATTGTTGAACCAGGATGACCTAGTCGATCATGCCATAGAGTCAATAATTCAGGATTTTCATTGACTACCATATTTGACTCGATAGCATTAATATATGTATAATGCAATCCCGATGAGAGTTTTGGTAGTTTTTCAAATATATGTTGCTTTCCTGATACATATTTAATAATGAAAAGATATTTATTTTTATTTTCAGTTTTTGAGTTGGTATCATATCCATGACGATATATATCATTAAAACTCAACAAATTTCTTCTGGATTTTGGGGAAAATAAGGCACCACTGATGATAAATAACATTCCATTTGGTAAACAAAAATAGCTTTACGAAATCCTACAATCAGGTCAGTAGGACCTGATATCGTATTGATTTTTGCCTTTGTTGGTTGTAAAATATTTCTTACTTGTGATAATTGTGTGAGTTATACCGATATCAGGGATGCAAAAATCATCGTTATGCTCCATACTGGCTTCATGTCAAACAAGTAGAGTTAAACATGATATAACAATAAACGAAGCATATATTTGAGAAAAGAAAAATAGTTTCATTAAGATACATAAGGAAACACAATTAATGGAACACAACACATTATAAGCGGAAATCGCAAATACATATCAATTCAAAAATCACACAACAAGGAATCACATAATGCAAATCAAACCAGGAATCACGCAGACATAAATCACATAGCTCATATCAAGCCATAGTATTATCATAATCATCCGTGAAATCAGGTGATGCTAAACATGTGGGATTATTAGGCGTTTGTTCAACAAGGTTCACTTCATTTTCTTTGCCTTTACTCTCTTGGTACAATTTACAAAAATGTTCAGGTGTACGACACGTATTGGCCCAGTGTCCTTTCATTCCCTAGTTAAAACAATAACCTTTAGATTTATTATGAGCATTTTTTTTCTTTTATTATGATGGTTATTGGTATGGACCGTATCACTGGTCGAAGGGTTGTGATAACTACCTCGACCATGTCCACGACCACGATTGGCATTATCATTGCTACCTCGTCTATAGGAGTTTGAAAAATTAATGGCATTTGCTTCAGGTAATGCACGTGCTCCAGGAGGACGAGATTGATGATTTTTCATCAATAAGTTATTGTAACTTTCTGCCATTAACAACCTTTGTTGCAAGTCGTGATATTTTAAAATATTCAGCAATCTGTATTCTTGTTGGACATTTATCATGGACACATGAAAAGTAGAAAGTGTTTTCTCATATAGATCACAACCTCACATTTTTCTGGATCCTTATTTGTATTTACTGCAGCAAGAGTTTCAACGATACTCTTTGATCTGAGGTACAATTTTGTATCTGAATTCCATTGTCCATAATTCTTGCTAGTGATATTGGGTATACAACTAAATGTACTCGTGAGATTAGACATTTTTCCAGCTAAATACATAACCAAGAAAAACATAATTAGGATCGAGACAATTTATTTAACACATAATCATAGAAGCATAATTATTACAATAATACAATACAATTATCTCATCTCTAGCCAGATCTTGAACTCGAACATTATTATGATAAAAGGGAGGAATATCATAGGGACAAACATAGGAGTGTCTTCATCTACTAGCATAAAAATAAAAATTGAAAGGTAAATGAGGATCAAGATCGTTGTTGTCGTAGAGATTATTTTACAAGATGAGAGAAATAAGGTGAAGATTTGTGTGGAGATTGTGTTATGAAATTTGTGTATTTATAGAGGAAAAATATCCGTAAGTAGCCGTTTATAGCCGTTAGAAAAACAATTATTTTTTTGGCATGTTTTATGAACGGTAATGTCTTTAATAATTTAGCAACAAAAATTAATTGTAATAACATGTAAAATAATTTTCGTCGCATTAATTATATTTTAACAGGCATATGGAATAATATTACGATAAGTAAATACATATATTTTTTCCACCACATTACTATGTAAAAACTTTCATGGGCTTAAGGAATAATGTAAACAAGTAAAATAATTGCAATGAATTAAGTGCGTAAATAATTTCTGCCACATTACTATGTAAAAACTTTCATGGGCTTATGGAATAAAATAAGCAATAATAAATTGTCAGTAGTCGTTTCTAGCTTGGGGTTAACTCAAGCATCAACGAAAGTTAAAATTAGCTTTAGTGTTAGAGTTAGATGACAGTAAAATATAAAGAGGATTTTCATCTAATCATAAAATTATAGATAGGTGGTAATCCGCATTGTCTATAATAATGTACATAGATGAACACGTAAATATTAAACTTTAACAACAAAATTATAAACACATCTTCATCTAATCATAAAATTATAGATTGACGGTAATCCGCCTTGTCTATAATAATGTAGATAGATGAACAAGTAAATATAAAATTTTCGTACCTTTTAACGTTGAACGTTTTCTCTAACGAATGAACTAAATTCTTGCGGATCGAGCACTATCGTGCTGATAACGTGCTATAGAATAACTAAAACTATTTGAAAATTATAACAATATATTAAAAGACTTAGGAAATAAATGCAAATATCAAGTAATAGCACTTGTGAATTGGTATCATTTTACATGGAAGAGTGCTATTTATATAGAGGTTTTTCCAACATAATACACTATTTCAATAGTGTTTATAATTATTATTATTATAATGCTAAATAGTAAGTCTAAATATAGGTACAACAATTTTCACAAAGTCACATCTATGTATTATTTATAACAGTAACCTATAATTTTATGATTGGGAAAAATGAGACATTGAATGTATAAAAAGTTATTGCAGCCAAAAGACTTTTTGGTGAATATTAATGAAGACATGCGAAATTTTCTTAGGACTGCAAAGAACTAAGGCCACTTGTTTATTACCCCAAAGTTATCTAGTGTCAATTCAAGCAGGATTAATAAATTAAATAAAAAGAGAAGCGAGATATCGTGTGTAGTTTTCAGAATAATTATCAGCAGTGAAATCTTAACAGCTTAATAATAAACGAGTTTACTATGATGATTTTAGTAAATTTTCCAAGTTTGCTTTAATACGCAAGCTTAGTCACTAAGATATTCTTCAAAGGATTACTTGGTAAATTAAGTGTCTACATTGGAAATAGAATACAAACGGGATAGCGTAAGAGGAAATATTGAGGTCGAAGACTAAATGCTAGCCAAGTTTCTTAATTGTTTGGAAATCTCAATATTTATTAGGAATTGTTTTTTAAATATTTCATTATTTATCTGAACCGTACCAAATAGTGTTAAATGGTTTGACTTAAATTATAATAAGTTATATATAATTTGTTTTACGAGCCCCAATTGAAATCTGCCGACTCCTAATCCCACACATATATGAAATAATGTGTATCACTAACGTTAACGTGATATAAATGTTTTGCTAATTAATAACGAATTTAACATCTTGTAATGACTTGGTCATTCATTAAAAGTCATAAACAAGACCACCATTAATATTAAATAATGGAAATAAAACAACTTCAAGTCTTACATAGTAAATAGGATTATTAGTAATGTCCCGCACGATCCAAATTTAGTTCTTCGCCGTGATGCATTTTGCCAGATTGATTGATGGTGATTTCCCCATTTTAATTATCTTTTACACAGAGGACGACGTTTGTAATCTCATTTCTTCACTGTAAGAAAGAATACTTTTATCATTACCTCACAGTAATTCCTTTACATTTACGTGACAGGGAAAATTGGTATCGATGATATATGGTTGCTTTTTGTCTCCCACGGTCAAATTGCAAGCCACACCCCTCCTCGTACAAAGGAACGCGACCACCACTTAAGAGACGCTCATACGCAACCCCACCCTATAATTTGTTTACAACTTCAACTTATCTCAACTTTGAGATAAAGATCAATTTCGGCATAGATCAACTACATAAGAATAAACGACACGCACCTCCATGCATGTCCAAGACTCGAATGGCTACGAATGGTAAGGATATTGAGGAATCTATTAGTTAGAATCCTTAACAATGACAAAAACATACACCAAGCAAGCAAAGGACCCCACGTCCACACTCGGGACACTCCCATTTGACGAAGCTCGTAAGATTTGAGTTGTTTCCCTCCCCCTATAAAAGGACTACATGGTACAAATAGGAGGGGGGTTGGAGGGGTGGACTACTTCGTAATGTCAATGAGAAATAACTCATGTAAAGTCTCGTAAATAAAAAAAGTTATGATCATTACCGACATTAGCTGTGTTTTCCTTCATTATTCCCTCCGACTCAGAAAAGACGCGTTCCAACTTCCAAGCCCCGAAATCAGAATTTGTTTTTTCTCAAAAAAAAAAAAAGAAACTTCCAACCCCCGAAATATGGTCTCCTAAAAACTAAAACATACATAAGAATAAGAAATACTAGAGAAGACCAATAATAAATGAAAATAACAACAAATATATAAAACACCATCGTAATATTTTAATACTTTAATAATTTAATTCCCATTTGCGTGATTAAAATACAAAGAAACAAAAAAAGGAAAAAAGAACAAGTCGGCAAGTTTTGTTGAAAGGAAAGCGTAAAAAAAAAACCTCACAAGAGAGAGAGATCACATTTCTCGATTCAACTTCACCACAGCAAAAGGGAGAGAGAAATTGTACTTTTGCTGAATATTTTACTGAAAATATGGAAGAATCAAATCCTCTTATAACGATACCGAAGAAGCAGCAGCAGCAGCAAGAAGAAGAAGAAGAGACGAAGGATGAAAAGAAGTGTGAAACGGTGTCGTTTGAGAGGTCTGAATGGAGCTCCGGCATCTTCTCTTGCTTAGGAAGGACTGATGACTTCTTCAGTAGCGATCTTGAAGTTTGTAAGTATTTTTTTAATCGTGATGATGACTCTTATTATTATTATTATTATAATTTATAATCGAGATCTCAAAATTTGTTCAACTTAGGGTTATGGATTGATTGATTGATTCATAAAATTGATTTACCCTAATTTATATATCAAAGACAAAGATGATTGAAATGGATCTGCTATATCTGATTGATGATTATATCTAACTATTTATTAGTTACTTCATTTTGTTCTTTAGATTATTCTGATTTTAATAATATTGTATGCCACTTTTTTTATTGTTGTGATATCGAATAGGTTTGCTGGGTAGCGTTGCTCCTTGCGTGTTATACGGAACCAATGTCGAGAGGGTTCGATCTACTCCCGGTACTTTTGCTAATCACTGCTTGCCTTACACTGGCTTTTATGTGCTCGGGAATGTATTCTTTGGCTCCAACTTCCTGGCCCCCTGGCTCTCTTATCCTATTCGTACAGCCATTCGCCGCAAGTTTAATCTAGAGGTTGCTTGCTTGCTTGCTTTCTTCAATTTTACGTTCCTTACCTTGTTCAGTCTTTAAAATAGTGCTAATTTGAGAATAACTCTTACTATCAGAACCATTAAATACCTTATTTATTGAACTCACTAAGCTTGTTAGTTTATGAATTCTGTT
This sequence comes from Linaria vulgaris, assembly GCA_948329865.1. Lineage (NCBI taxonomy): Eukaryota > Viridiplantae > Streptophyta > Magnoliopsida > Lamiales > Plantaginaceae > Linaria > Linaria vulgaris. The sequence continues at coordinate 87,265,915 of OX415253.1, forward strand.
GTCTGTTGACGATTCCTGAAACCGATACAGAATCAGTGCATCAATCTATAAATACCTGTTTTGCCTGTGAAAATTGTTGAACTGCCCGTTACGTAGGGTAGGGTAGTTTCGCTCATTGCCATTTTTTATATTTGCTTCATATTGAACTGGTTTTGGTAATAACTACATCCACTCCTCTGAAGCTCACAAATTACATCTACACCTTGAAGCTCCATCTCTTTGTGAAAACATCATGTACTGTTTGAAAGTTACAGAGACACCCTAACAACTTCGTAACACGTAGAAATAAGGGTATGTGGTGTTGTTTTTCTGTACATCGTCGGGAGTCTATATAATGATTCAAACGTCAAAGATCCCCCGGTTAAGGTTTTTCCATATCTTGAGGGGTATTCATTTAAGAATTCAAACAATAGGGGACGTTTTGTAATTAGACCAGACTAGACCAGACCTTCAAGAAGGGTAAATGTCATTATCTGTTTAGTTTATGTGGGCGAACATTGTGATGTGCACCACAAGCATTCACAAACCTCGTGTTTTAAACTTTAAAATGTGGTTGTAATTGATTATACGACACAGGGGAGCTGTGAGGCACTTGCTCGAACCTGCGGGTGCTGCGGAAGTTTTGTTGAAGACGAGGCTCAACGTGAACAATGTGAATCTGCTTGTGATTTTGCCACTCACGTCTTTTGCCATGCATGCGCACTTTGTCAGGAGGGTCGTGAGCTTCGTCGCAGGCTTCCTCATCCAGCACTGAAGGCACAACCCATGTTGGTCATGATGCCCCCTGGGGGACAGGTCATGGGCCGTAAAGCCTAAAAATTCTACCGTGTTACATGAGGACTTATGTTGGTTTGTGTGTATGTTATGTTATGTTCTAGTTTTGTTGTCCAGTCTTTTGTCAACATTACCTAAGGTTCCCATATCCTTTTCAAATAACTGGTGCTTGTATTTAGACATACTTGTAAAATTTAGATACTATACATTTAAGTTCATTTGGTCGTGTTAACTGAATTGTTGTTATTGTTGACAAGTGTCCTTCATAGTAACAAATGTAAGTCATAATCTTGTGAGATTGCTCAGTTTGAAAATGCACAATGACCAGATTCAAAGAATTGCAATGCTCAAGTGTGATACAAGGACTAACCAGCTAGCATATACAGCACATAAATTGTTCGACTCCCTGAATGTCCTAAATTTTAGGAACTTCCTGAAGTTTGGTACAACTACAAAAGAGTTTCCTTAAATTTCTTATGAATAACTAATATACTCGCCTTTTTCAGTGTCCACCCTACGTAAAGTGCTTCTTAGGTGTTTGCTTAGGATAATGAGATTTAAAATCTCAATCATAACCTTACACCCACCATAGACCTTATCTGAGTATTCTCAGTCGACATTTCAAGCGTAGTAAGGTAAAAACAGAAAATGTATCAAAGCTAAGTCCATATGTTGTGTTATTTCAAACTTACAAATAACAATCGCATCATTACATAGTTCAATAAATCATTGGTGATGTAATTCTTCCTGAATATTAAAATATTTTCGAATTAGTTATGTACCAACAATAATAATCAGATTCCATGCACCAACTACAGTCTAATGGATAATCTTCCTACAATTTGACCACCCATCAAAAGTTGTCATCGCATAACGAGCAAAGCGTAAACTTGAACTTCTGGACTCAATCCTGATAAAGTGCAAACTACGCAAGGTTCATAACCGGTGCATGTGCAAAGACATGCATAAATCAACTCTAATTCAGAACTGCTGACAATGTTAAATCAGTTACAAGTAGTTATTGTTCTGTAGTTCTACATAAAATTTTGAAGAGGTAAAGGGAAGACAATATTTGTACAAATCAACCTTTATGAAGGTTGGAAAAAATTTCATTGTGAAACAGCACAAAACCAATCCATCCCACCAACCACTGTTCTATATGGTTAAGGCGTTAAGCCAGTCCATTGCGAAATTAATTAAGAAGCTTCCAAAATTGCATATATAGAAAAGGATATAAAACAACAACAGATTTTAGCAGAATTTTCAAACCATGCTTGCATCATCACTCTATAGATTCTAATCTTCAGCTTTAGTAGAAATCGATTTCCTGTGAGGTCTATGTTTCCTCCATTTTTTCTTAGGTAAGGCCAGAATCCATGCTGGTACTTCGCACCCAGAAGCCGTCATAACATTTGCAATGTTCCTCAGCAATGGAACATCAGCTTCAGTATAGAATGTTATAGCCTCTCCACTCCTCCCAGCCCTGCCAGAACGACCTTCAAGAAAGGCCAGAAATTTGTATCTCAGTACAAGCGTTAGGACTCCTAGTCAAACACTAACATTTAAAGCTGGAGAATAACTAACTTTGTGTCATGCATAGAAATTAATATGAGCACTGGTTCTGTAAACATTTCATTAGTTTCCTGATAACATTTTGCAATGATAAATAACAACCAGAATGAACAAACACAAACTAATTACAAAATTGCTGTAGGGGCACATCTCTTTTTTGATTTCAATTAAACAAGGTTAAAAAGAATTAAAATTGTAGTTGTAAAAAAACTAACATACCAATTCTATGTATGTATGCAGACGAAGAGTCTGGAAAATCATAGTTGATTACACAATTAATGCCTTTAAAGTCCATGCCACGGGCAATAACATCTGTGGCGATAAGAACCCATGTTTTTCCAGATCGGAAGTTATCAATGGCATTTCCCCTCTGCAATTGGTTCTAAACTGTCAGCATATTGTTGAAGATAAAAATTACGATAGTTAAGTTAGAGAAGAGTGGCAGAGATAAGAAATAATCAACCAAAAAAACTTTGTTTCTAAACCAATAATGAATTTAAGAAAACTAAGTGGTTACATAGGGGTGGTCGGGCTACTCACTATGTCCGAAGTAGACATAAAACATAACTATTTATTTATGCAGAAATATCAGCACACGGCTGAATCGGAATTTGTTATAAAGATACATAAATTAGACTTTTTGGTGCATGCTCCTCTTTATGTGCGTTGTAGTTTGTAAATGAGAACTCAATTACCATCATGCATTACGAACTTCATTACTTTGGTTGGGAAATGATTAAATGCGATTAAGAGTACCACCACAAACTGGCCCCACCCATCATTTTAACTTTTGGGTTCGTTCAAACATGCTTTGGGAGAACATTTGTGTATGACAGAAGCATAGGGGTCAGTTAAAATCACAAGTATTCGTATCAAGACCCGCAAAACGGACTTGATACCATTTTCCACATGAACAGAAGCTGGTGCATTTACTCAAACCATGTATAAACACAAGGTTCTAAAGTCTAAAAACTTCAATCAAAGAAACTAGTCTGAAGTATTTCTTAAAAATTCTTATATAAGGTGATTAAAAGATCGGAACTAGTTTGTGAACCCCTAATGTTACCTCAATTTCAGACAGATCAGCATGTATTACATCAGCTCTGATGTCATCATACTTCAATTCATTGTGCAGATCTTTAGCTCGGTCCTTGTTTTGGACAAAAAGTAGAACCGGAGGATTCAAACTCTGTGAAAAACATTAGAAAAGTAAGTCCTGAAAAGCCGGAGAATTCCAAGGTGACAATATATTGGCCTATAGAGCAATCTATTAGCAACTCTAGCAACTCCACTCTGAAATTGCCATGGTATACACAACCACACATATATGCGTGTAGGAGCATGTGTATGTGTATAATGTATGCAATATATGTGTGTGTATACATGTGATTGAATGAAGGATGTATAACATTTTATTAGCCACTTCAAATTATAAGTTCCCATTTATACAAGCACATGAACACACACACAAGCAATCCAAGGCATAAAACAAAAGTAACACTGGTGGTTCAAATGCTATAACAAAACATGAGACCACTTAATTTGGTCAAAATCTAACAAAGTGTCCAAGTGAGCCATGCAACCCATACCTCATAAAACAATATATAAGCAACTTTTTTTGTGAATTTGCCCAAGCTTGAGAGACAAAATGGAGGGACAGGTGGATAGGCTCCAGAATAAAGTGAGATGCATCTATATGCATAGAGAGTCTTTTAAGTAGAAGATGAATTATACCTCTGCAAAGCTTTGCCGAAGTGCAAGAAGTTTGCCCTCCTCACTTCCGACAAAAATGAGCTTTTGGTTTATTGATTCAGAAGCAGAGTTTCTGTCGAAATAATTAAATTAGCCATTGCAAGCCTGAATCACCTAAATAAAATATAACATACTGCTTGTTTTTCGTTCAAAATAACATACAAGTCGGCATGGTTCTGTAATATAATGACGGTAGCCTATTTACTTAATACCAGTTAACTCGTCAACAGATTAATAAATAAATGAGACTAATTTTGTGTTAGATGGTTAAATCATAGTTATGTTTCTTACTTTCGACCAATAATAACTCGAACAGCATCATGCATGATTGTACGTGCAAGCTCTTCAACAGTATCAGGTAAAGTGGCACTGAATAATGATCGCACGATTGAAGGATTTGAGCATGCTTTGACTACTGCATCAACTTGCTTAACCAAACCCAACTCAAAAAGTTTATCAGATTCATCCAGGACAAGGAACTCAACCCTGCACATGACAAATCATCAAATGAAAAGCCAACAAAACTGAAGCTATTACACCAAATCATTACATCTAACCAGCCTTCAAGTTCACATGGCCAACTTCAAACAAGTGAAAGATTCAAATAGTTCTTGTCATGCTCTTTAAGAATGGAAGCAACTATCTTACGTATGAAGGTCGAAGTATGCGAATGATACACAAAAGTAAGCTCAAAGACGTATTCCATTATTAAGGTGGCAACTTTTATGGCATTAACAACCCCTAACAAGACCACGTGTCAGTGGCAGATAACCATAGTGGATTGGTGCTGCTATAAAATTTGCAATCACGAAGGCACCAGGCAACGTCATTCTTTTCTAGCGTGTAAAGTTTTATAGTGGACTCCGATCACGCACAAGAGATATGGAAATCCTAATGCTATGTCCCATCAGGTATTTCATTGAGGAAAAGAAACCAAAAGGTAAGGAATGTTGCACAGTTTGTTCTTCAACAAAATAAAAGTCACTATCAAATGTTGTTCATATCATGATAAAACACAATAGATGATTATTCTGTCAACAAAATCCTAATTTGACACAGATCAAAGATTTCCTCCCATGCTCTTCAAAACAAAGTAGAGGAAAAGATTTTCTTCTGACGATAAGATCCAAACATAGTCGAGTGACATCAATATTTAAAGGATTTGACCGAGAAAAACATCAATATCATCAGAATGAACCAAGAAGCTTATTAGTAGAGAATCCGGTTGTGGCAGTGATTCATTACAATCAGGAAGAGAAGACCAAAAACTAGAGATAAGGAGCTTACTTGCTTAAATCAAGTTTTCTTTTACGGATAGCAAATTGCACCCGGTATGGGGTTGATATGAGGATATCACAGGGTAGTTTAGAAAAATCAGCACTTTTCACGAGCTGCTTTGTCACTAATCTGATGCGGAATTTCTTTCCTTTAGATAACTTTTTGCATTCTCTTGTTGTCTGAGCAGCTAATTCCCGCGTAGGGCAAAGAATAACTGCACGGATACCATCCAGTGATGCACGCTGTTCACACAACAATAATTTAGGGAAGGACTTTCTACACCAAAAAAAGAAACGAAAAGAAATGGCTTACAATCCCAGTTCTATTTATTACCATGAGTTTCATAAGTATTGGACATATAAATGCAAAGGTTTTTCCAGAGCCAGTTGGCGCGCATGCAAAGCATTCCCTTCCCTGATATTAAAGGGAAAAGAAAAAAACAAGTATTCTTAAATAAAATTTGGCAGCGGCAAGAAAATTAAGCCAAGCACTGAAACCAGACTGTATTCAGTGAAAAAAACAAAAAGGCAAAAATGAAAATTTAAGAATAACTTACTTCCACAAAATAAAAACAAAAAAAAAGTTAGAATAGCTCAAACCAAATATCGTACAGATAATAAAGCTGGAATCGCCTGCCTTTGGATTGGCGTTGGTTCCTTGAATCCTAACTCTGCCAAATTCCGCAATATATATGATTTGCACTGGTACCTGCATAGGATGAATTATACAAACTGATTCCTGGGAAAGCAGTTCCAGAAAACAGAAGAGTAATACCTTAAACTGAATAACAAGAAAGGAAAAGTTAAATGCACCACACTACAGAGGTCTAAAGTATAAGACAAGGTGCAGAAGAGATTAGTGTAGGATGGTGCATCATTCAATTCATCCAACAACAAGAAAAACTGCAGCCACACCTTAGATTAAGAATAGCAGCTTAGAGTAGCCACATTTAGATTCCATTTATCAGCTTTTCTTTTTTGGTGCAACAATTATTATCAGATAACTAACACCACAAGGCCGGGTCCTCAAATCTAGAAGATGCTATCTTGAAGATAAATCATGTTACTTTCAATGTTGTTACCTTGGCTATATTATATAATAGCAACAATTCTTTCTTCTTCTCCAAAATCTTAACTTTTAACCTTTGAATTAAATTTAACAAAGACTGGGCTTCACCAGCTAAATTTCCAAACCTACTCTTGTAAAAACCTTTTTTCGTGAGGACTAACATTTTATCGAACAGCTTTTGGAATTAACAAAATGTACAAAGTTGGTTTCTAGGATCTCACACAAGATAAGCAGCTATGATACATAGAGAACAAAGTCAAAACAAAAGAAAGTTTCATAGGATTATGGTTTCAGAAGTTGTGACAAATAATTCAGCAAAGAAAACAAGGACATGCAACAATGGTTTCAACTGGGTAAGGGAAAAACCTCGTCTATATATATACATATACAAGATAGAAGACATTATGATATAACCAAAAATATAATATTACCGTGATCTCAGCTCTCCGAAGCTCTGAAGTGGAGATGGCAGGTTACTCCCAGAAACATGAATGTTATGCTTCTTTCGAAAGAGGGCATCCCTCTGAAAACAATAAACGCAAATGTTTAAATGAAAAAAGATTGTGTCATATATGTTTTCGCTTGCCTTTTGACAAGAATATAAACCAAAAACAAAGTGTCAATGCAAACCCCACAGGTACCAACCTCGTGAAATAGCTAAACAGATAAGGTGCCAAGGTGTTATATATAAAGAAAGTGAGAGAGAAAAACCTCCAATTGACGATGATATTCCTTCTTTCCTTGTACAATTTCATCTTCCTTCTGGTCAAGTACTTGATGAATTGCCTTTGATTTAGACTTCTTGAACACATTAAATCCATCTACAGGGTCTGAATACCATTTCAATAAAAAGATGATCATGAACTAGATTTACGCCTTCACTCAAATTTTCAGACAAAAAACAGATAGACATTAGTTAAATATTAGTTATTAGAACTACGCAAACGTGCTTATACAGTTACACACCAATGTCTCAACGAAATAATCTTCCGCTTCAACTTCGGAATCTCTCAATAACACACACAGAAATCGACACACACATACGAAAGAAAAAAGACAGACAAAACTTACCTGAAACAACAGCTTTTCTCTTCCTCTTCTTATTATCGACACGTGCAGACATGGCCTCCTCGCTTTCAACACTCCCATTATCAATAAAAGTATCCTTATCCACAACCGTATCACTCTCTTTTTTCTCCTAATTCATCAATAATTCAAACAAAAAATTGATAAAACGAAAATAAAGCAAACAACAGAAAAGGCATTTAATTAATAATAAATACCTTGAATATGGAGAAATCAGTGGCAAACTTATTGCGATTGAAAGTGATGCCAGAGAAAAGGAATGAAGGGTCCTTTGCCATTCTTTCTGCCTAACACACCAGTATTTATTAACAGTAAAAAATAAAAAATAATAAAAAATAAAAGTGAAAGAGAAATTAGTCCTAAATTCAAAGAAGAAGAGAAAAAACATTAAAAAAAATGCAGAATTTACCTCGGAAGAAATCGGCAATGGCAGCAGTGCTAGGGCAGAGAAGAAAAGAGCGGTTGAGTCTCTCAGAGCTGAAGAGAAACTGAATTGACAGAGATGAAGCATTATTGGGCTTCAATTGAATGAGTCCAAGTCACAATTGGGCCATGGCCCAAACCAGTAGATTGTGGGCTTCTATTTCCGTTGATTCTAAAAACTTCACAAAACTTAAAATTTCGCTATAATTTTACCCACAGTTAGTTATTGATGGTTACAATTATAAATTATAAGATAGTTTTCCCCTTAACAACTAATATAACTTAGAGACGTGAATAATTATTTATGTATGTCTCGTTTAATTTCATATGTACAATATACCACAATAAAATCAAGCGGATGGTGTCGCAATTTGGGAATTAGGGTTCATATGAGAAGAAGATGAACTGATGACAATTGAAAGTGACAAGTTAATCAACCTGGGGCTAGTGACGGAAAGTCTAAATCGTATTTTGAAAGAAGCAGCAACTTATTAGTACTTTTATTTCTCTTTATTTTTATGTTTTAATCTGTTGGGTCGAGTTATTGTTGTAGGCACATTTGTCTTTATTTCATTAAATCAAAGCCCAAAGGCTAGACAATGTTGGCAGAATTGGTTACAAATACTCAGGAGATCAGCAGCTAATGATTATGAAGATTATGTGAATTGCTTTTCTGTCTCCTGTCTCTTTCATCTCTCTTGTTTTTGCTTCCTCTCCAAGCATTTCTCCTAATTTCTTCTTTGTTGCATCAATATCTGCAAGACATTATACCAATATTGCATTAGAACAGGTTATATTCATAACATTTGGCCTCAGAGCCATAAGATTCTTAGCGCAACTCTGATACAAAAAAAAATGGCTAACAAACCCAACAACACTCAGAGGATTGAAGGACTGGAAAGTGGCCAACAGGAGCTGAAAGATGGCCAAGCCGTACCCAAAACTCAGATGGATAACATGAAGGATATGGTGGCACAAATCCTTCAGACACTCTAGACGGGAAAGGGAGTTGAAAACACTATGAGAGAATCAGCTAGGCAGGTTCCATCACATGTTGATTCCCCAACGACAAGTAGAAACCCAGGAGGGGGTTTTACTTCCTCGTGGAGAAATAACCACAAGAATCGGGTATGATTTTCCTAAGTTTGATGGATCACACACTAGGGGTTGGGCTAGAAGGTGCCGGCGGTATTTTCTTCTCAATAATATGTCAGATTACGAGAAGATTATCAATGCGGGAATACATATGGAAGGTGTTGCAGATCACTGGTATCTGGACAACATTGATGGGCATGAGGCTATGGGGTGGCCTCGTTTTGTATAACTGGTAAATGAGAGGTTTACTCAAGCAAAAGGAGAAAATCTAATTGGGGAGTTTAATAAGCTAAAACAGATGGGAATAGTGGATGACTATGTGCAAAAGTTTGAAGAACTTAAGGCGTACATGAGTCATAAAAACCGCCATTTGGATGAGGAATACTTTGTAAAAAGTTTTATGAGTGGTTTAAAAGAAGAGATAAAAACCATGGTGGAAATGTTAACTCCTACCACCCTAAATCAAGCCATCTTTATGGCAAGGAAACAAGAAGCCATGATGGATCATTTGAAACAACAGAGGAGTACTTTGAAACTCAACCTTGCTAGCTTCAAGGGGAAGGTTCCATTTGGAATCCCTGAGACTAATAGGGGAGGGGGAGTTTTGGAAAAGTATCCTCCTGTGAAGAAACTGACCCCAGAAGAGATGGAGATTAGAAGGAGAAACAAGCTTTGTTTCAATTGTGATGAACCATATCATGTGGGACACAAGTGCAAAAAACTTTTTGTACTTTTAGGAAGTGAAGAGGGGGCTGTAGACAGTGACACAGATGGGGATGATGAAGAGGAATAAGCTTGTAAGATATCAGTACAAGCTATGATAGGACAAGTTACTGCAAAAACTATAAGGTTGCTAGCAAGGGTAAAGGGCAGGGACATTACTATCCTTCTGGACACATGAAGCACTCATAGCTTCCTGGACTATAGCACTGCCAAACAGCTCCAGTGCATGTTAGAACAAACTAAACCACTAGTAGTTACCATAGCCGATGGGGGAAAGATGAGCAGTCACTTACAATGCAAGGGTTTTCAGTGGGTAATAGAACAACAACAATACTCTACTGATGTAAAAATTTTGAACCTGAGGGGCTACAACATGATCATTGGAGTGGATTGGTTAGAGAGGTTAGGGCTTGTAATTTTTGATTTTGCCAGGCAAAGGGCTATGTATTGGAAGGGAGGAGACTGGATGAAAGGTGACCTACAGGTGTTGCAAGGTTAGACTAGCAGTGTTTCAGTGAAGATGGTGGAAAGTAGTGGTGTCTCTAAGCTGCTCAAGAAGGGAGCACATACTATACTGGGTTGTTTTTCATGATCACTCCAGTGGAGGCTAAAGATACTAAAGAGCCACCTGGTGAGCTGCAAGATTTGTTACAGGAATATGATCAACTTTTTGGGGAACCTAAGGCATTACCCCCTGCCAGGAGTCATGACCATAAGATAGACTTGGTCCCAGGTGCCAAGGCATTTAAGCAACCTCCATACAGGTACCCTTACCTGCAAAGAGAGGAAATTGAGAAATTAGTGAAGGAGATGATGCATACAGGACTGGTACAACACAATAACAGTCCCTTCTCCTCACCAGTTTTACTAGTTAAAAAGAAGGATGGTTGTTGGAGGTTTTGTGTGGATTATAGGCAACTGAATGCTATTACTGGGAAGAACAGTTTCCCTATTCCACTTATAGAAGACTTGTTGGATGAGTTTACTCATGCCAAAGTAGTTACTAAGATAGACTTAAGGGCTGGCTATCACCAGATAAGGATGAGAAGTGAAAATGTACCTAAGACTGCCTTTGTAACAGTATCAGGCCATTATGAATTTAAAGTTATGCCTTTTGGCTTAACTAATGCTCCAACCACATTTCAGTCTCTAATGAATGAGATCTTTAAGGATCAATTAAGAAAAATGGTATTGGTGTTTTTTGATGACATTATGGTTTTTAGTAAAGATTTGGAAGAGCATAAAGACCACTTGAGACTAGTCTTTGATAAATTAAAACAAGATGGTTTATTTGCTAAGAGGTCCAAGTGCACTTTTGGGCAGAGTTCTATTGAGTACTTGGGACATATCATTGGGGGAGGGAAGGTTGGGGCAGATCCTAACAAAGTACAATGTATGGTTGACTGGCCTAAACCAAAAAATGTCAAGGCTATGAGGGGTTTTTTGGGTCTGACAGGTTACTACCGAAAATTTGTGAGGCACTATGGGGTTATTGCAAAACCCCTGAATCAGATGACTAAAAAGGGTGGCTTTAAGTGGAGTGAGGAGGCTAAGGTGGCTTTTGATAAACTCAAGCAAGCCATGGTAGAGGCTCCAGTTCTACAACTTCCTGATTTTAGTAAGCCTTTTGTGTAGAAACTGATGCATGCTACATGGGTTAGGAGCTGTTTTGAGTCAAGAAGGACATCCTATTGCTTACATTACCAAGGGATTGGGACCAAAAAATTTGGGGTTGTCAGTCTATGAAAAGGAGTTCCTGGCTATTATCTTAGCCATAGATAAATGGCGACCTCTCTTATTCAAGGTCAGTTCACCATTAGAACTGACCAGCAGAGCCTTAAGCATCTTCTCAACCAGAAGATATCTACCCCTCTCCAACATAAATATATGACCAAGTTACTTGGTTATGATTATATTATAGAGTATAAAAAGGGTAAAGAGAATAATGTTGCTGATGCTCTGTATAGGAGAGAGGAGACATAGGAGGGAGGACTACAACACATTAGTGTAGTCAAACCTAATTGGATTGAGGAGCTCCAAGTGAGCTATGAAGGAGATGGAGTAGCTCAGGGGTTTATTGCTGAGCAAGTGTTGTTCCCTTATAATATGTCTTATTACTCTTATAAGGATCACATGTTGAGATACAAAGGGAGACTATATGTTGGGAGTAATGCTAATTTGAGATCACAAGTGATCAGTATGATGCACTCTAGCAGTTTGGGAGGGCATTCAGGGGTTACGGGTACCTTTCAGAGGATACAAGGGGTGTTTTTATGGCCTGGATTGAGACAACATGTGCAGGAATTTGTGGCACAATGCTCTACTTGCCAAGAATGCAAACATGAAAACACTAAGAGCCCTGGTTTACTAGTTCCTCTACCACTACCTGAAGGGGCTTGTCAAGATATCTCTATGGATTTTATTGAACAGTTGCCTAAGTCTAATGGCAAGGACACTATATGGGTGATTGTAGACAGGTTTAGTAAGATGACTCATTTTATACCACTGTCACATCCTTACAAGGCACCTAATTTGGCTGTGATTTTCTTAGACCAGGTATACAAGCTTCATGGGTTACCTAGGACTATCACTTCTGATAGAGACAAAATATTTGTGAGCAAATTTTGGAGGGAGTTGCTACACACCTTAGGCATTCAACAGCAACTCAGTACATCTTACCATCCCTAGACAGATAGTCAGACTGAGCGGATTGATCAATGTTTAGAGTCATACTTGCGTTGCATGACTGGGAGTGCCCCTAAACTATGGGCCAAATGGCTACCCATGGCATAATGGTGGTACAACACCACTTATCACTCTGTCATAGGCACATCACCATTTGAAGTTGTATTTGGTTACCAACCCCCTCAAATGGGAATTGGGCCATTCAAAGAATTTCAGATAGCAGGGGTGGAGGAATTAATTGAAGAAAGGCAACATGCAACCAACATATCAGAGAACATCTCCAGCTAGCACAACATAAAATGAAAACAACAGCGGATAAAAATCGAATTCCACAGGAATTTGGGGTTGAGGACTGGGTTTATCTGAAACTAAAACCCTACAGGCAACATTCCCTACGTACTGACACATCATGGAAATTAGGGCCAAAATTTATCGGACCTTTCAAAATCATTGAGAAAGTAGGAGCAGTCGCCTACCGCTTACACTTACCAGACAATGCCCGCATTCACCCGATTTTTCATGTCTCGTTGTTGAAGAAACGAGTCGAAGCAACTGACTCCACCACACCACCGATACCTACATTAGAGGCAGCAGAGAGGGAAGAATTAGTACAAGAAAAAATATTGGCGCGCAGAATTATGAAAAAAGAAGATAAGGCGGGGATTCAATGGCTTGTGAAATGGCAGCAGCTGACGGAGGACGAAGCGTCGTGGGAAGATTGGGAGGACTTCAAGCGTCGATTTCCACAGTTTCAAGCTTGAGGGCAAGCTTGATTTGAAGGGGGGAGTAATGTCGCAATTTGGGAATTAGGGTTCATATGAGAAGAAGATGAACTGATGACAATTGAAAGTGACAAGTTAATCAACATGTGGCTAGTGACGGGAAGTCTAAATCGTATTTTGAAAGAAGCAGCAACTTATTAGTACTTTTATTTCTCTTTATTTTTATGTTTTAATCTGTTGGGTTGAGTTACTGTTGTAGGCCCATTTGTCTTTATTTCATTAAATCAAAGCCCAAAGGCTAGACAATGTTGGCAGAATTGGTTACAAATACTCAGGAGATCAGCAACTAATGATTATGAAGATTATGTGAATTGCTTTTCTGTCTCTTGTCTCTTTCATCCCTTGTTTTTGCTTCCTCTCCAAGCATTTCTCCTAATTTCTTCTCTGTTGCATCAATATCTGCAAGGCATTATACCAATATTGCATTAGAACAGGTTATATTCATAACAGATGGTGACAACTTTGATTAATTATAACTAACGCCTCATCTGTAGTGTCAGGATTTTGCAATAACATGTCGAACAAGTCAACCATCTAGTTTTTAGCCTTGGTCGATTTTTAACCAACTTGCTAAGATAAAAATAGCCTTTAATATCCAAATTTAGAGAATGGTTGTTATTGATAAATGATATTGTTAACAAGGGTGTTTTGATATGTATTAACAAGTTTTACAATTGTTAACATATAGAAAATATTTCAGAGTTACAAAAGCTTAATAAATATTTCTTAGTGGTGTGTTCTTTGTTGATGATGTTAAAAATGTATACAACAAACAAGTATATAAAAGTATTAATGTTTATAAAAAAAAGAAAAAAATATCAATGTTTAAAATAAGTATTTTAGTAATATTATTTGAATTTAACTAAAATAGTAAACCGTTGTTCAAAAAATTAAAATATATATAAAGACCAGTTGTAAGATTTATTTCTCTTTTGTTTTGTTTTGTCCTTTTAAAATCTTCATGCTCCAACTTGAGGGGGCGTATTACGTGATTTTCGTCATTTCTACATTCTCGGCATTATCCGCATGCATGATAGGATTTTTTTCTTTTTATTACTTTGTACAACTATATGATTTGCTTATTCATAGCCTAAACTACAACAATCTTGTAGTATATATATATATATATATATATATATATATATATGTGTGTGTGTGTGTGTGTGTGTGTGTTGAAAAGCTCCACTGTAATACACACATAAATATATGAATGAGTATTTTATTATATAATTCTTAGTCTTCACCGTTTTGAAGACATGGTGTGGAGATATTTGCTCCTCCAAGCTCGACGACAAAGATAGCATACATTGTTGGATCATGCGTCATCACAATAAAGGAGTGGCGGTGGCGTTGCCATGCCGTCGCCGCAATGAGACGGTCGACCGTTGCCGAAAAACCACACATGCTGAGGAAAGTGAGTATCAGAACATAATCACCACACGTCGTGAAGTATTCACAAGTGGCGAACGGGCGGGGACAATGCAAAAAACTTGTGCCTCAAGTGGTGAGGCTCTTTAAACATGACTCTCTAAATGAAACAAAGTCCCCTATATATACAAACAAATTGTCTTAATAGACAACTCTAATCGGTTTGATCTAACGCTAAGAGGTTCTACAATATTCTTACTTGCCTTTAAAGTTTTGGCCGATTGTAGGCCACTCTAGAGAAATCTATACTAGCGCAAAATACTCTATATAAAAGCATATTTACATTATAGTTCATTAAAGATTGAAAATTATAAGGTAGTTCCAAGGTGTCAAAATATTTTCTTGGTTGGTATTGAGGCATTGGCGGCGCTTTGGGCTATCAAGTTAGCTGTTGGTATGGAGTGGAAGCAAGTGACTTTGGAAGGCGATTGCCTTAATATCATTCATGACATTCTTTTTTGGACTCAAGAAGACGCGACGTACGCAAATGTTATTAAGGATTTTCTTCGCTTTTTGGAGCCACGTGGTGACTTCTCCATTAGATGGATTGGGCGGGATGCTAACACATTGGCGCATAATTTAGCCCGCACGGCGGTTGGAGAGTTTAGTGATCCTCCTAGCTTAATTTTCGCAGAGCATTTGGAGCTAGTTTTGGTTGTGTTTTTTAGCTTATTTGTTTTGGTCTTGACTTTCTGTGGCGCGACTTGCGTTCTTTGGCATGCAATATAAGGTTCTTTTGTCTTCAAAAAAAATCTTGGTTGTTCGACTATGCGTGATGACGTGCTATGCTTGCAAGAGATTTAATCTATGCCCTCTTCCTTTTTATATTGAATCGTTTTGTCTATTTTGCACTGAATTTACCATCATAACAATTCGTTCAAATTAAAGAAAAACGTGTTTGTGATGGGAACATTATTATTTTGAACATATCAACCAAATTTATCAAAAGCTGTAACTCTTAAACTGCAATAATATATTTTAACATAGTGGTGGTATTTTCGCATTTTTGTACGTATCATCCAATACGATACTCATCTTTATACATCAAGTTTCATTTAGAAAACTATGTACGAGTTCAAAAAACTCCCAAAAGATGTATATCTACATGATAATTCTCAAAACTAAAAATTAATAGACAATTCCAAGGTTTCAAATGTTGGCCTTGGTTGTTCGGCCGTGTTGTCCTCGTGGGCGTTGGGCAAGAGATTTAATCCATTTCTTCTTCTTTTTACATTGGATCATTTTGTCTATTAGTTACGCATTGAATTTATTATTGTGATAGTTTTTTATTTATTTTTTATTAAAGAAAAAGCCAGTTGTTTGACGAGTTCATGGTAATTTGGAACATATGGACTAAATTTACCAAACATAAAATAATTATTTTAAAAATAATGGTGGCCACTTTTGCATTTTTGTGCGAGTTATGTTTCAAATTCAATACTTTGTATTTTATTTTTATGTATCAAGTCCCAATTGCTTTAACTTGATTCATAATTCACCTCGGGCCAAATCAAATCAAAGGCACTAAATTATGTTGCGGATCTGATCTAGTGTGAGATTTGAGCCATAACAATTTGGGATAATAGATAAACAAAAAAATTGAGGGTCACGCCTCATGAAATTAATAAGTCTTGGTGCTAGATACATGGTTACAGATGTTGGTGGACGTGGACGATCGGGTATGGACCTGGAATAAAATATTTGTAGTAAATTATCTTATTTTGCTTAAAAACCCAAAAGACCTTTAGTTATTACTATTATAATAATAATTCTCAATTGACACTACAGCTCGTTTGGTTGATTATATTCAGCCCTAATATGGGCTTCAATGTGGTTAAAACAGTAATAAACATAGCTTTGGTTTATCATTCTCAATCTTGGGTCGACCCGGGCGAAACTGCCCAACCCGGGTATAACCCCTCTTCTTAATCAACCTTTTGTGTGTCGTTTTATCAATGTGGGCTCAACAGTATTATTCTTGTCGCTGCGAATTGTCACTTACGCCCTGATATTTGATATCTAGTACCAACACTACCCCTTCCCACTTACTAATTCAGGAAACTCAATTCCCCCCACCCCCCCACCCCCACATCAGTGGAGACATCTGAAACCCTAAATCGCGATCCACAGCCCAATGCAACAAGGTAAACAAATTCCTTTGAATTTTAGTACTAATTATACTGGCCATTCTTCGATTATTGTTACTGCAGTTACTTACCATAACACCAAGCTTTGTTCTTCTTGCAAATTTGGGTCGTGACTTTTGGACAAATCGATGACCGAATTCCAGAAGGATTTTGAAGTGTCTAGGGTACTTCAGTACCTACGAAATCGTTTTTTTCCATTTCGTTACTTGTCTTGATTATGGCACATTACACTTCTTTAGCAAAAAAACATAGTAAAGTAATTTGGGCTTCACTTGTTCTAATATACAATCACGTTTCATTCTTAAAGCAGGGCTAGTTTGGCTATTGATACTACCACGCTTCACAGTAGATTAGGTAATTCAAGATGATTTGTCCTTCATTTGCTGCGATTTTTTTTTGTCCGGCATAAATCTGAAAATGTTGGCTGTTTAAATTTACTTATACTAATTACTTTACATTTGCTGGATTATTTTTCCGAACCTTGGTGGCATACTTTGTCGGTGGTGGCGTTGGACATTCCACTATCGCTTTGTTTCTGTTTGCTCGCTTCGTTTGAATACTATACAGGTATGCATTACTAAAAAAAAAAAGACAATTCAGTTATTAATTCTAAGAAAACTTGGGTGTGTGTTTTAATATGTTCTTTTGTTATGCAAGTTGCAAGAGGCTTTGTTTGGTTCCAAATGATGGTGAAATGTAATTTGTGTGAATCTTCTTTTGGCTGGATACTCTACTTAATTCTTTAATATTGATAATCACACTAGTTCATGTATGTGGGTAGTGGTATTCGGTAATATATCTTGTGGTTAATTGTATTCTTAAATTGTGGTGTGTGTGTGTGTGTGTGTGTGTTAGTTCAAGTGGTAAAAGGTATATATATATATATATATATGAGTATACCTTCAGATATTTAGTAACATACTGCTTCAAAAATTTAGCTTGCATATGGTGCCGAAGCCTTAATTTACCATTGTTGTTGATAACAAAAAAGTCACTTGTTCGTAGGATGGATTGGCGGACTCATGCTATGATCCTTGTTGCCGCACAATTACATTTGTTCAGGCTTAGACTTATTATGATCTCATGACTGTTTTGCTCTTGCAAACGCTATCCCACCATCACAAAAATCGAGTGGTTCAGTTTGAATTCAAAAGGTTCGGGCAGACCGTGAGTCATTATTTCCACAAAACAATGGATGCTTTGTTCAAGATATCGGACCATATTTGGGTTAAGCCTACTCCCATACCCACATATTCTACCGATGAACGATGGAAATCTTTTCCGGTAAATAATATTAACCCTCTTGCAATAGCCCTTGACATTGTCAATATAAAATATCCTTTCCTTTTCCTACAAGTATAAGAGACTAACCTGCCATTTATGTCTATTAAAATACTTGTTAGGGATGCCTAGGAGCACTAGACGGGACCCATGTTGAGTTACATGTTCCACTAATCGATAAGGACCGTTATATTGGAAGGAAGGGTATAGTTACAACCAACGTGCTAGGCGTATGCGACATAAACAAAAAATTTATTTACGTTTTGGCTGGTTGGGAAGGTCCAATAGCAGATAGTACGGTGCTGCGTGAAGCTTTAGTTAGGGAGCATGGTCTAAAAGTTCCAACTGGTACGCTGTTTACATAAAGCAATTATATAAAGAATATGTTATGAGCAGGCTTCTTATAACAAACTAAAATTCTTCAACAGGAAACTATTACTTATGAAATATAGGGTATCGAAACGGTGAGGGTTTTCTAACTCCTTACAAGGGTAAGAGATATCACTTGAATGAGTGGTCAAACGGTCGCAATCGCCCTAGGGATCGTGAAGAATTATTCAATATGAAACATAGTAGAGCATGCAATGTGATCGAGTGTGCTTTTGGGTTGTTGAAGATGTGTTGGCCAATACTGGAACACCCAACTCATTTCTCCGTTGACTCTAAATGCAATATCGTGTTGGCATGTGCATTGTTGCATAACTATATCCGGTTAACTATGTCCGTGGACCCTCTTGAAGCAAGTGTTGTACCTCTTCAATTTGCACCCCCTAATGACAATGATTACATTGAGACCATTATAGGGTGGCGCTATAACATGGTTGGCATTATGTTCAATAATTGGCGTTTGAGGCGTTAGAAGACGAGTCAATGATCTCAAACTCTTGTAATGGCTATTAGTAACTTGTTAAATTTCTATATATGTTTATGATTGTATTTGATTCTGGGTTGCTGAATCATTATCATTTCAGGATTGGCAGTATTAAGATTTTGATATTAAATATATTTGCAAGGTTGATTTTTTTTTTTTAACAATTTAATTTGATTACTGGACATATATATTCATAAACCTCATTGGACTTATTACACACTCTATAGGGCGATATGTTTATTTATACTTCAGCTATGGACTACTGCATGTATAATACAAATTGTATTTTTTTCTATTTATGGCGTTTTGCATGTACAAGCAAAATTAACTTGGATATATTGCTTTATTATTACTTAAATACTTGTGATTATAAATATGTTGTCTACTGTGTTCTCCACAAAATAACAACAAATCATTTATTGATTTTTTCCTTCATAGTTTGGATTATGGAAACCTCTAGTTGCAGTGTGCGCACAACAAATAAGACATCAAACAACAAAGGGTGCCACAATTTATGGATTCGGGCGGAGGAGGAAGCCTTGATTCATGTTGTAAAAGACCTCATAGTCGAAGGTTGGCAGGCTGAAAATGGATGGCGTCCGGGGTTTAACAACCAAGTTGCACATAGGATCCGTACAATGATACCTTCAAGTGATGTTGTAGGTAACCCACATGTCATCTCGAAAATGTCCGCGTGGAGAAAAGATTACGACGCTTTGTCTAAGTTGTTTGGTAGGAGTGTGCGGAATGAGATTGGTCTACATGCAACCAACTTCGCTATAACCATAACTGGAACTCCAATTTGGGAAGCTACTGTAAAGGTAATAAATAAATACTTTGGTTATAAAATATATTTTCTTACTTTTTTGAAACTGATTCAATATGGCTTTAATTAGTTATTAACATGAAATTTGGCTCATCTATACGTCCTACAGACCAATCTAGAGTTGGAGAAAATGAAGCTAAAATCTTTCTCCTATTATGAAGATTGGGATCTCATGTTTGGTAATTCCAAGGGGACATGAGATCATACTGTTGACGGCGGTGCAGCACGCCAACGCGTATTCAACAATCCCATAAATCTACCGCCAACGCCATTAGTTCAAACTGGAACGCGGGTCTAGATGCTTTAATTGGCGAAACAGGAGAGGCATCATCAGCAACTCCCACTTCTGAAGGTGGAGGCCCTTGGAAGTCGTCTGGAATAAACAAAAGAAAGGGTCGTTCGTCTTGTGTTGAAGATGAGATGATAATCTCCCTCACTGGCGCACTAGCTGAAACAAAAACAACTATTGGTGACCTTTCTACTGCCATTCGCTCTTTGAAAGAAGCGGATCCATCGGTAAATCTGGTTTTCTTGGCATTGAAAAAGTTGTCGAATTTCAGTATGACTGCACGTGTCAGGGCATCAAAGAAAATCGTTATGTCACAGTCGCACATGGCTCTTTTCTTTAGCATGGACGCCGAGGAGAGGGCAGAATTTATTATGTGCATCCTCGCCGAATGAAAAATCGTATTCGACGTTTTTGGGTAAAACTATGAAGTAAGGCATTAATTGGAGATTAATCCACACAACTCCAAATCATCAAATATGTTGCCTAACTTATTTTGTGTGTCGTTTGTGGCTTGTTTGTAATCTTGTTATTATGACTTAATTAGATGTTAACATATTAGCAGGTGTTTAACTAGTACCTAGATACTTTTGGATTCTGAATACCAGAATTATGCCTGATGAAATCATGAAATAATTCATGGAGATCGAACTCTTGGTAGTAGTATTTTTAGCCAAACATTTTCTACCTTTTTGGTTCGATTATTTTTGTGGAAAATTGTCAACACAATCCCAATTACATCCGATAAAATTGTGGACCATATTAAATACATTGCATGCACAATATATCAGGATACACCTTTTTTAAACATGTCATCATATTACAGTAGCTTTACACATAAACATTGCGCATTTTCTTTATTATTGGCGAAAAATACTTCTAAAATGAATTTAAAAAAAAATAGCACATGCCGTTCTGCTATTTTATTTGTAATAGAAACACCATCTGTCATTAACACCAGATCTAGATATTTAGCAACTTACACGTTTGTTTGTAACACAAACCAACAAAACTCGAATATCATTTACTTGTACAACCAGGTATTTTTTTTATAGTTGATTGATATGAGTATTTTCTCTCTTATTTGTTCAACTACTACTTACGTATGTTACATAGTTATACAAGCTAAATACGAATGATTCATAATATAACCGTACATTATAATCATACATTAAAACCGTACATTACATTGGGGAATAATACATAAACAACAATTTATAAACGACTAATGGAGGGTGTTTACAAAATAGTGCTGCATGACGGACGTAGCCTAATACCCAAAAACCATTTGCAGTTAGTGCTTTCCAAAGAATGCAAATGCAAAAAACGTTATAAATCATGCCAACACACAAAATCCCTCATTAGTCTTGCAACATGGTATTGTCTTAGAGCATGGACAACCACCAAGTGTTGAAAATTTTCTTGTACTCCTTATCGCGAAAACGATCCACAATAGGAATGTCACGTACCAGAATGACTTGAAAACTCAAGGCCCCCTCACATGCGCCACTTGATGCCAAACACAACCTGCCAACAATAGTGCAAATTGCTTTATTATGGTCAAATTATTCAAACTAAAGTCGATTATTTAAATACATTGAGCAATAATAGAAGTTGCAATTGGATCTGAGAATCGTTCTACGCCAAGAGAAATAAAGTCGTTGTGGAAAAAGTCATTTATATACAATTATATGACTCACTTTAGAACCCCACAAGCAATTTCATAAGTTGTCACTACTAGACAAGCAAAATATTTACAAAAGTTACATATTTGAAAACCATATGGCACAAAACAACAATTCGTCTGCAAACTCTAGAAGCTCAATGTGGCATTATTGGGAAAACATACCAATATGACATTGTTTTTGTGACGAGGAGATGGTGTTCAAAACTCATTGTAGTGACGACGACCCAGGACGTAGATACCAAAAATGCCGATATTTGGGGGTAACTTAAATTGTTATTACACATAAACATAATTCTTTGTTCAAGTATTTATTAATAATCGTACCCCTGATCTTTACTTAATGAAATACAGAACAATGGTTGTGGAAAGAAAGAATGGCACGATCCTCCGATGTGCTCGAGAGCCAGGGGCGGAGCCAGAAATTTTTCTTCACCTGGGCTAATTGATACTCGATGAAGATATTAAAAAAAATATCCAAAAACTAAAGTACGGAGATATTAAATAAAACCAGAAATATTCATTATTCAATACAAAATTATAAATGTAAAAACTTCATACTACAAAACACTAAATACATTTAACATCAATACTTCTTATAAATATTATACACTAACATGAAAATTGAAAAGTGCCTAATAAGAAAATAATTTAATGAAATAAAAATCATGCTTAATTTTATTTTTTACATAAAAGATGTCTAATTTAACATAATTTCATTTTTATGAGACTTAATTAATAACTTCGCGTTAATTACAGTACTAATCCACACTTGTCATAACAGCATCAATATTAACAGTACTAATCCACACTTGTTATGAGACTTAATTAATACCATGCTTAGGTTTAGGTGTCAATTTAATTAACAATATTAATATTAATTTAATAACAGTACTAATAATATTAACAGTACTAATCCACACTTCTGAAAATAACAGCATCAATATTTGGGATCTTAAAAAATAATTATTTGCAACTCCTACACGGCCGCACGGTGACTGAAGAAGGAGAACTGGAGAAGCTCTTCTTTTGTCCTCTGATTCGTTCTCTGCACTTTGTATCTAATTGTAATGTTATTTATATTATTTTTGTTGGTAAAGTTGTTATATGGCTGCTGCAAATTAAACCCAAAACCAAAAAAAAAAAAACTGATACATTATATTTGGGCTGGGCTTTTTTTTTTTCTTACTACCTACTAAAAACAATTTACCAAAATTCTCACCTGGGCTGAAGCCAAGGTGAGCCCCAAGGCTCCTCCGCCCCTGTCGAGAGCCTAGAAAATTATTCCCGGCCTTTTACGGAAACTCAATAATCGCAAAATGAAGACTACACGAATCACTCACAAAGAACGAATTTTCCATATTCGACTGATAAAGATAAAAAGATTATTACCAATCTTAATTTCCAAAAATCATAATTGAAGGAAGAATTGGAGGTAATGAGAAGCAAAATTCGTACCTTGTGGTTCGTAATAGGAATATCGTGGTTCATAGGAGTTGCTATATTTATATTGAAAGAGTAATTTCCATTGTAACAAGTGTTGTGGTGCGAGTGAGTAGTGCAAGGCTGCCATTGCTTGTTCTTTGCAGGTTACTATAACATAATGTAATGCTTCTCAAGGTTTGTTGGGTAAGAACTAATTATGACAATATCGCAGGAATCTGACCTAAGCATACCACCATATGCTCTGTTAAAAGCAACACCACATCCAAAAACAAATTAGGTCATAACTTGAGAAATTTTGATTTTGCTTGCGGCAACTACGGAAGTATAATTTTCAGAATTATGATAAGACACACAAGTTAGCAGATATAGGTCACTGATGGGTTACATTCCAATGTTGTTAGGGTTAAATTGACCAACATAAACTAAAACAATATTGACGGTCGATGATTTGATAAAAAATAGTAATCAATGTACCGCAATAGTCTCGTACCCGTCCCTAATCATCGTGCATTAAAGAAGGACTATATTAACTACACAGTAAACACATCTAAGTAAATTATAACCATCATAAAGCATTTCGATAGTTTATAGGATGAACATCACACCCAAAGTCAAATGTCGTTTTTAAGGATATCTAACCTGTTAATTAAATTCGCCGAATTGTTGTAGTTGACGACGCAATTGCAAGCGATATTGGTGGAAACCGTGACAACTTTATTAATCATATGAATTCGTTGGAGATTCGGGGATTTTAACATAGAGCAGTTGAAGTTCAATAAAGTCAGAAAATTAGGGATTTGAATTTTCAATTTGGGAAATTTAGAGCAACGATCTGATGTGATGGACCAAATTTAAAGGGCAATATAGGGTATATACATGGATTAGCGTGAAATTGGGTCCAAACCGTGACAATCAAATGCAAATAAAAGGTAGGTCCCACATATACAAATGACTATTATGAACAACCAAATGTGCTATAGTAGAGACTAATGTGGATCTTAACAGCGTTTAATCCCAACATTGCTAATATAGCAGAGGTTACAACCAAACGAGCTTCTATCATTTGTTTAAGAAACTAATAATTAATTAATCAACCCGTCATAACAAAAGTTACATCAGGCCCGAGATAGATATTAAATTAAAGGAGTATATGAAGAAGGCCCATTGCAGCAATTCCAGAAAAGGCTAAAAAGCCCATTATACACAAAGAGTTGCCCTAGATACTCATCCAGAATATGCGCCGACAAAATAGTACGACTACTCTCGATCCTTCTCTGCTTATATATATAATAAAAAATAAAGTTCAATAGATTACTTGAGCAAACACAACAGTTCTCACAATTTATTACGAATGAATCATATTATTATTAGATCTGGTGAGGTGTTTGCTGCTCCTTTTCCAACGGGCCAAGCAAATCACTAATTATTGAGAATTTTTCCGGCTTTGCACAACCCATTTGTGCCACTGTTCCAAGCATAACTTTATCCGTGCTTGTTGTTGCTGCAGTGAATAGGTTGTGCAGTTTCGGAAAGAGACTCGATTGTCGTGGTTTACTTGGTCTATTGAAAAAAATCTGCAATAACCCACTTTTCCGATTTGTTTATGGGCCTTAAGTATTTCGTGGACCCGTCTGGTTTCTTGTGGTAAATGATTGTTATGTGACTCGGTTTATTTTCCTTTTTTAATGTATTATTATTCTGACACCAGTTTCCTATTATTTGTTTTGAGAAAGGCTCTGGTTTATAAATAACAAAGTACAGTTCATATGATTTTTTTTGGGTGAAATTTATGAAGAGATTATAGTTTGTAAATGACATGCGGAATTTTTAGAGTGGAAATGAAGTTAATTGTCTGCCCGTTTGATCATAATATCTTGACAGGTTGATTTGTTTAAAAACCGTGACTGCTGTCAATTTTTCTGGATATATATGTTAGGATTTAGTAAAGAGATTCAAACTATTTGTTTAATACATTGAAACCGGCTAAGCTTTGTCCCTTCGAAGCTAGTAAGTTATATTTTGCCCAATGGTGAATGCATGATAAAATTTGGGGAAATTGATGTAATATTTTATACACAACACACTCTATAGGGAATAAACGTTCCATTTCAGTATTTATTGGAAGTATATAGGGTGAAAGTATTTTTACCTTCTCACTGTAATTGCCGATCGAGTCAAACCGTAAAATTGATAGGTTGTGTTCCTCGGCCGAGAATTGTTTACATGTAAATTCTCAATCATATAGGCACCATTATGGATATATTTCATGAATGTAATGAGAAATTCAATCTTAATGCATTGGTTTATGCCTTAATCTATGGGCGATTAGCGAGTCAAAATATGCTCAATTTAAACAGATTAATGTCAGAACCTGATTCTAGAAACAATAGTCTTGCGGCACATTTGGTTTAATCAATGAGTTAAAAACTAATATAATTTAGTGTTAAGATTATATTAAATAAAATGATAAATTTTATATTTAGTTGCGGCACATTTTATATTTAGTTGTTAAAAACTTGTAGACTTTAGTTTTAGTAAAACTCATGTTTAATTGTGGGTTTTTATCAAACTTAGCCCACTAAGTTGGCACATTTTCAAATTACACCCACTATGTTGGCACTCGTCAAACTTAACCCATTATATTGGCGCTGGTGTCAAAACTCACCCATTATGTTTGCACTCGTCAAACTTAACCCACTATATTGGCGCTGGTGTCAAAACTCACCCACTATGTTGGCACTCGTCAAACTTAACCCACTATATTGGCGCTGGTGTCAAAACTCACCCATTGTTGACACATGTAACTGGATTTGCCCACGTGGACAGCGCGTGGTGCCACGCGCGACAACTATTTACATGTGGCATTTTTAATGTGACAACTATTTACAACAATTCTGACGATAATCCGTAAACTCCGGTGCTATCGTTGCTTCCACGACAATGAGTAAGATTAAACCTTTCATTGTTGGTATATATTGTAACAATGTGATTTTAATTGGGGGTGAAAGTGTTATGGTGTGAGAGAGAGAAAAGATGGAATGTTTTGTGGTAGATTTAAATTTAAATAGGAGAAAAAAATGAAAAAAATAGGAGAAAAAAATTTAAAAAAATTACCTGGAAAATGAAAAAAAAGAATTAAAAATGCCACGTGTAAATAGTTGTCGCGCGTGGCACCACGCGTTGTCCACGTGGGCAAATCCAGTGACATGTGTCAACAGTGGGTGCGTTTTGACACCAGCGCCAATATAGTGGGTTAAGTTTGACGAGTGCCAACATAATGGGTGAGTTTTGACACCAACGCCAATATAGTGGGTTAAGTTTGACGAATGCCAACATAGTGGGTGTAATTTGAAAATGTGCCAACTTAGTGGGCTAAGTTTGATAAAAACCCTTTAATTGTATACACATGATTTCTTGAATTACTAAAACTACTTTAAAATGTTTCGTGATTTTATTTTATGTCATTCTATTGTGATGTAGGTATCTTTTTAGGAGTAAGAATTTTTTTTTTTAAAAGCGGGGGATGAAACGGTATTTAATTTGAGTGGCTGAAGTTGATAGTTGTGGTATTAAATTATTATAGGAGAAGTGAATTAGTTATATGAAATATGCTCTGAAAATGTGACTTATTAGAAATTCTTTTTATTTTTTATTTGTTAACTAAATGTGATATAAATTTATATAATTTAATTAATAAGATCTATTAACGGTATTCATATGTGCTTTTACTAGTCACGGGTGTACTCAATTTAAAGGACATGATTCCTGGTTCAACCAAAAATAATATTATTTAGGCAGAAATGTCAAAAATGCCCGTTATTTTTTGTCCACTTTATTTTTTGCCCGTTATCTTTTTTAGCTGCCGAAAATGCCCGATATCTTTGCCAAAAATGCCCGATTCACTGTTCATTGCCATTTGTTCGCCAAATCATAAAATCGTGTCATACGTGGGGAAATCGCATTTTAACGTGGCAATTTTTTTATTACACCTCGAATCTAAAAAAAAAAATAAAAATAAAAACTTAAAAATTAACAATTAAAAAACTTAAAAAAAAACTTGAAAAATGAAAAGAAAAAAAAATAGGTCGTCTTCTCCACTGCACCGCCGCCGCTGCATCGCCACCGCACAACCACCCCCACAGCCGTCGTCTCTCCATGTATAGTAAGTAGCAGCAGATTGTATCTCGTGCTCTCCACTGCCGTCGTCTCTCCACTGCACCGCCGTCGTCTCTCCACTGCACCGCCGTCGTCTTCTCCACTGCACCGCCGTCGTCTCTCCACTGCACCGTCGTCGTCTCTCCACTGCACCGCCGTCGTCTTCTCCACTGCACTGTCGTCGTCTCTCCACTGCACCGCCGTCGTCTTCTCCACTGCACTGTCGTCGTCTCTCCACTGCACCGCCGTCGTCTTCTCCACTGCACCGCCGTCGTCTCTCCACTGCACCGCCGTCGTCTTCTCCACTGCACCGCCGTCGTCTTCTCCACTGCACCGCCGCCGCAGAACCTCATGAATCTCGTGGATTCGACCCGAATCGATCTTCGCTCCACCTGCACCGGCACCGTCCTTACCTCGAACCTCTCTCTCCAAATCCATGGAATCCATCTTCTGTAGGGACTCCTTCACCAAATCCATGGAATCTATCTTGTGCGGCGGCGGTGCAGTGGAGAAGACGACCTAATTTTTTTTTCTTTTCATTTTTCAAGTTTTTTTTAAGTTTTTTAATTGTTAATTTTTTTTAATTTTTTTTTTAAGATTCCAGGTGCAATAAAAAAAATTGCCACGTTAAAATGCGATTTTGCCACGTAGGACACGATTTTATGATTTGGCGGACAAATGGCAATGAACAGTGAATCGGGCATTTTTGGCAAAGATATCGGGCATTTTCGGCAGCTAAAAAAAATAACGGGCAAAAAGTAAAGTGGACAAAAGATAACGGACATTTTTGACATTTCTGCCTATTATTTATGTCAAAATCTTTACAGATGTATAGCAGTTGTCTTAAAATTTGTGTCTTACCACAACAGTGAGAGAGATATTCTATAGCGAAGAAACATAGTATACCATATGATGCGGGGTGATTTCGTCTGCTGACTAAGCACTCCACGTCAGACTAACCCAAGCTCCGTACTGGTGTTGGGTTAGCTTTGAGTTCGAGAAACCTGCACTGAAAAACACAAAAAGTATATATCTGAGTGAACTTGGAGTTTGTTGATTTCGGACTGAACTTGGGCTGGGCCAAGCTGCCTACGTATCCCGTATAGGGAATCAAGCCGAACGTAGTTCATTGTTTCTCCGTGATAGCCATTGTTGCGCGTTGGGCTATTGGACCGTGCTGAACGGGTATGCCTTATGTTGGGCTCGAGGCTTGTTGGGCCGTGCTGAACGGGTGTGCCTTGTGTTGCTTGAAGCTTGTTGGGCCAAAATGAGTCAGATGGGCCTTCAATCCGTACTGGATTGTGCGTCCACGAGAGCTTGATGGACCATGTCGCATAAGACGTCATCGGACCGAGCGGGTCGGGCGGAATTTGAGCTCTCAAAGTCTAGAGAGAGAAAGCTCTGACTTAGAGAGAGAAAGCTCTGACTTAGAGAGAGAAAGTCAGATGTGAATTGTCTGTCTTTTGCATCCAATTGAGGGGGTATTTATAGGTACTCCATGGGCTTGTTGATGGGCTTGGCCCATCATTGATGGACTTGTGTTAAACCTGAGAAGGCGATGATTCGAGGAGGCGACAACCCGAGAAGGCGATGACCTGAGAAGGCGATGACCCGATGAGGCGATGACCTGAGAAGGCGACAACCCTAGAAGGCGACAACCTGAGAAGGCGATGACCTGAGAAGACGACATTCTGAGAAGCCAACGACTTTCAATCCTTATCTCTTTAAGATACTAAAGCAACACCAATGACTTAGTACTTTTACGGAACTTGTCATTTATATACTTCAAGGTGTGACACGTTGTCGAGTGAGAGGTTGCCAAATATCAATACCAAAGTATGGTACAACAGTAATCCCCCCACTTCGCAGTGTGTTATCTGAAGACATTGTGAAGTAGATTAGGCATTCCTTGGTTCATATTTCGCTTATCTTCTTGTTCTTGCTTGTCTTTGCCTCCAAATGTCATTATTTGGTTCTTGTCTTCATGACTTACGATGATGGCCTACCTTAATAGGATCTTTACCTAGTTTATTTCGGTAGGGCTTACATTATTCGCCTACTTTATGGGATATTCGCCCAATAGGCTCTTCACCTAGTTTATTTCAGTAGGGCTTACATTATTGGCCTACTTTATGGGATATTCGCCCAATAGGCTCTTCACCTAGTTTATTTCGGTAGGGCTTACATTATTGGCCTACTTTATGGGATATTCGCCCAATAGGCTCTTCACCTAGTTTATTTTGGTAGGGCTTACATTGTTTGCCTACTTTATGGGATATTCGCCCAATAGGCTCTTCACCTAGTTTATTTCGGTAGGGCTTACATTATTGGCCTACTTTATGGGATATTCGCCCAATATGCTCTTCACCTAGTTTATTTTGGTAGGGCTTACATTATTGGCCTACTTTATGGGATATTCGCCCAATAGGCTCTTCACCTAGTTTATTTTGGTAGGGCTTACATTATTGGCCTACTTTATGGGATACACCCAATAGGCTCTTCACCTAGTTTATTCGGTAGGACTTATGTTGTTTGCCTACTTTATGGGATATTCACCCAATAGGCTCTTCACCTAGTTTATTTTGCGTTTTGACTTATATTGTTCCTCGACTTAGCTTGTCCAAGATTTGAATTGTTCCATGCCTTGTTTCTCATTCTCATCGTGTCCCTCTGTAAGGGTTGGATGATCCGTGTTGTGCCTTATGCAGTGTGTGTGACTATGCTCTATCACGTTGTGTAGAGTGACGAGGTAGTGAGACACCTCTTGATTGTTGCGAGATCATGTATCTTGAATTGAGCTCTTTTCTTGATTAGTTGATCATCGTGAATAACTTTGATAGTTGATTTATTCTCTGGAACATTGTATCCCACTTAAGTGTATTATAGGTACTTTAAGGGTGATGTCATAGTAGGCGTTCAACGCCTTGAGAGGCATTCGGTGTTGTGAGAGGCGTTCAATGCCTTGAGATGCGATCAAAGCCTTAAAATGTGTTTAGTGCTATAAGAGGCATTCTTTTGGTGTAGTCGCTTCTTGAAGCGATATTGACACGTAAGTCGCTGAATGTAGCACTATTTTGTGATAAATCTTAACGAAGCATTGTTGACGCTAAGTCGCCTAATAAAGCGTTATTTTATAAGTTACTTAATAAAGCATGAAGCATTGCTGACTTGTAAGTCGCTTCATGAGGCTATTTGTAGTTTGATGAAGAGATGCTAGTTTGTAGCTTGATGAAGTTTGATCCAACCTTTTCTTTTATTCGTGGAGGTAGTTGATCCATCGACATGCAACAACCATGCCATACTGGCTTTTCTTGAGTTGAGGCATGTGCCTATAATAAGAGCATGAGCAACATCCCTTACTTATTTGCTTCACATTTGGGAGTCGCTTTTAATTTTTGATATGCATGCCCTCTATGAGGTTGCGCTCAATCTTCATTCTGCACATTCTCTTTGCGTCACATTCATTCTTCAAAAGTGCATACCGCATGGAAGTCACATTCAAATTTTTATGAAGCTATTCTTGAGCATCTTGGCTATTGGTTAAGCTAAGTCGTTACTAGTTGAGATTTAAAAAATCTAACTCTTCATGAGCTTTGGAGAATGACAAGTGTTCTTCAGCTTCGGGAAGCTATGTCTTTAGTTCTTGAGCATGACGGTTTAATCTTGACCTCCGCTAAGTTGTATTGATTTGATCTTGTATTTGGGCGGTTGTATGAAAGCGGGATCGTGCTGGTCGGACAAGTAGATGAAGACATATGTGACTTCGAACAATAGCGTCGGGTAATGCCAAGGTTATTTTTGGAGTAGCTTGTCTTGCGTCGCTTAGATGAGTGGAATTAGCCTCGCAAGGAACGGTATCGTAAGTTTCCCCACTTCCCGGTGTGTTATTAGGCAGATGAGACAGTGAGAAGTGGATTCAATGGTTCTTTGTTTGTCTTTGTTTTGCTGAATAATATGAAATTGCCGATTTGGCATCTTTAATAAATGATTTTAGTATTCATCTTCTTGTCTTTTGTAATCTGTTGTCGCCAAGACTTGTATCCTCATGCATGAAAGTGTTGGTCCATTAGTTGGCTCTCTCAATCATTTATCGAAATTTCATCCTATTGTTTTAACAATTTCACGGTACTGTCTTTTGAATTGTACTGATTTAGATTGCTGCTCCTTTGCTTAAAATTTGTGTAATGATAGAGACTCACTATCTCTCCTTCCTTGCGCCCTTGTGTAGTTGTATTCATGTAGGTGTAATGATAGAAAATTGTTGTATCTCTTCGAAAATCTGGATTGGCAATATGACATGAAGCTCATGCTCAACGATGAAAGCAGTTTGCGCATTCTTATGGAAACCAGCCGTAAATCCATGAAGAAAATTTTCAAATGACCTATGGCTTATTTCATTAGAAAGAAGACTCATAAGGCTTTCTATCCATGTGTGGCAATTATTCTGAATCCTTCTCAATTAGAGCAGTTCTTCTAAGGAGTGCCAAAGAACTAGCACATGACAGATTACAAAGCACTCTGCGCAGTCCCATGAGAATAGCCATAACTCGCTCCACAAATTTTCAAATGACCTATGGCTTATTTCATTAGAAAGAAGACTCATAAGGCTTTCTATCCATGTATGGCACTTATTTTTAATCTTCCTCAATTGGAGAAGTTTTGCTAAAGAATTTGGGCTTTCGATTGGATCGTACGCTGAAAATTGAATTTTAGTCCACTCATTTCTCGAAGTCCTTTTCCATGATTTCTTTTCACTCGTGTCTATGACACATTACATTCTCGCGTCAGTAAGAGTTGATGGTCTTTTTCGTAAAAAAAATAGGATTCGGAGAGTTGTTGTGCAGATAACCACTCCATCTATTTTGGTCCTTTAACTCGTTTGACCAAGAACTTAAGTCTCAAGGGGTATTTTTGCAATTTCCAACGTCAATTAGGGTTGACCCGGTCTTCTCTACCATAAGTTAGGTCTTTGGGGGATTATTGTTGCACCTTCTTCTTTCTTAAAATCAGCCGTTTCACATTACCTCCATTAGAGAGAAAGAGAGCGTGCGACATGGAGGAAGAGTTCGGCCGAGCGAGAGAGATCGGGAAGCTATAGTTCGCCGGTGTGGAACCAATTTGGAGGTGGATCTGATCGTTCATGGAGGGAATTTGTCCGGGTTCCATTCAGTTTGATTGTGGATTTGCTCGTGCATTCAGCGACAAGGGAGATCGGAGGAGAAGAGTTTTAGCAAGACGACCAGTCAATACATTCGCCACGACTGCTAGGAGTTCGCCGAGAGTTTGCACAGTTCGGGGAGTTCAGCGAGAAGAGTTAGCCGCCGTTCATCAACACAAGGAGTTTGTGCTGCCATTCGTCGGCGCAAGGAGTTCAGGTGTGATGCTGCTCGTCGGCCCGAGGAGTTCCGGCGTAAATCCGGTGAAGAGGTCGTGCAATGAGGTCAGTTCGCACGTACGTAGGTCTGGAGTTCAGGCATGGATCAGTTTGGCGGCGGAAAGAGTTTGCACGTGCAGGCGTTCGGGCAGGGTGCAGATTAGCTCGTGCACGAGAGTTCGGTTGTCGGTGAGAGGAGAGTTCGAGCGAGCATATCCGTTTGATGCGGAGCCGCTGGATCAGTTCATGGACGAAGAGATCGGACGGTGATTCTTGTTGAAGGGCAATTGAAGACCTTGAAGATTGTCGCGGAAGATTTCGATAAGACTCTCGTGTGAGCGGCAAATTTTTGAAAAACCTGTTCAGCCAACAATTTCCCAAAGCAATTCCTGAATATTTTCGCTCCTTGTGCGAGAGCGTAACTATCGGCGAAATTTCGTTGCATTCTCCAACTAAATACTGCATATGAATTATGCTTCTGATTTCTTTCCATATTTTCTTGCGCAAAAATAGAGAATAGAATCACTCTTTGATTGACGGCTTCGTGCATGTGATTCGAATGTCAACCTTCACTTGCATATGAAATACCAGTAATCTTGTTATTTCTTACGAATTACATATATACATGTACCAGTTTCAACTTACAGAACGAAACGAACAACAAGAGAATTTTTCCATGTTAATCATCCTGATGCAATCTCTTGAATAAGGAATAATTGGCAACGCATGACTGTAATTTATCCTCTCAACTAAATTGTGATGTCGCAGAATATCTTTGTGTATCCATACTGAAAAGTATGAGACCTCCTTCAAACCACCTGAATCATGCAATGGCTCTCTATATGCAATAAGGTGCTACTCAAGCACTGTAATTGACATTGGACTAGAGGAATCCGACGACGCTGAGTAGTGGGTCACGTGTGGTGTCGTGGCGTCTCAGAATAATGCATCCTTAAGTTGAATAAAATGTCTCAGAGTCACTGAGTCCAAGAACTATTGAAGAAGTGCCATGTCCTTGATGATAGCATTGAGAATTGATAAAGAAAGCGCCATGTCCTGCTGACTAAAGTGTCAAAGATTTGCTGAAGAAGTGCCATGCAACCTAAAGTGGTGTTGATGCAATTGCCGACTATAGCGAAGAAACATAGTATACCATATGATGCGGGGTGATTTCGTCTGCTGACTCAGCACTCCAGGTCAGACTAACCCAAGCTCCGTACTGGTGTTGGGTTAGCTTTGAGTTCGAGAAACCTGCACTGAAAAACACGAAAAGTATATACTTGAGTGAACTTGGAGTTTGTTGATTTCGGACTGAACTTGGGCTGGGCCAAGCTGCCTACGTATCCCGTATAGGGAATCAAGCCGAACGTAGTTCATTGTTTCTCCGTGATAGCCATTGTTGCGCGTTGGGCTATTGGACCGTGCTGAACGGGTATGCCTTATGTTGGGCTCGAGGCTTGTTGGGCCGTGCTGAACGGGTGTGCCTTGTGTTGGGCTTGAAGCTTGTTGGGCCAAAGCGAGTCAGGTGGGCCTTCAATCCGTACTGGACTGTGCGTCCACGAGAGCTTGATGGACCATGTCGCATAAGACGTCACCGAACCGAGCGGGTCGGACGGAATTTGAGCTCTCAAAGTCTAGAGAGAGAAAGCTCTGACTTAGAGAGAGAAAGTCAGATGTGAATTGTCTGTCTTTTGCATCCAATTGAGGGGGTATTTATAGGTACTCCATGGGCTTGTTGATGGGCTTGGCCCATCATTGATGGACTTGTGTTGAACCTGAGAAGGCGATGATTCGAGGAGGCGACAACCCGAGAAGGCGATGACCTGAGAAGGCGATGACCTGAGAAGGCGATGACCCGATGAAGCGATGACCTGAGAAGGCGACAACCCGAGAAGGCGACAACCTGAGAAGGCGATGACCTGAGAAGACGACATTCTGAGAAGCCAACGACTTTCAATCCTTATCTCTTTAAGATACTAAAGCAACACCAATGACTTAGTACTTTTACGGAACTTGTCATTTATATACTTCAAGGTGTGACACGTGGTCGAGTGAGAGGTTGCCAAATATCAATACCAAAGTATGGTACAACACCATATATAATAATTTATCTTGTACAATTACAATGTTAATATTATGTATAGTAACGTTTATTTCCATCAAAGTACTACAGTAACTTTTCTACAATGTGGATTTGGTCATCACTTGTTATATGTCCATGGTTTAGAGAAAAGCACGTAATCATTTATAAACGTTTACGTGTAGAGGTGATCAACAGAGATAAGTAGGTAATGTATATATAAATATGCAGTTATCTCATTCCTAAAATCAGGCAACTGTACGTTACAGGCTAGAGATTTGAATTAATCTCCAAGTCTCGATGCATATGAACGAAGATTTGCTGATATCTATTGCTTATGGTAATAGTATATTTAGATTTGTATTTTATTTCTTTTTCCATATAAAAATCCTAAAAATCACGTGAGTAATTTTTGTTAATTACCTAAACTTACGGTTGTAGACCACTAGGTTGATATGGAAGTATATGTTTTCGGGTTGGTATCACAATTCATAAGCAAAAAAAAAAAAAAAAAAAAAAAAAAAATAATAAAATAATTTATGACCAAATTAATGATTTCCTGTAAATCACACATTATTCCGCACGTTTCACAAATCTATCATTTGTTAATTATGGATTACATTGATTTCACAAGTTTCTCTCGTTCCTCGTAATTTATTTAATTAGTTTCTAGAAGCATCATTAATTTATAATTTTGCTTGAGTTGTTCTTTTCCTTCTCCAAGGATCATTAATTGTCGTTAGCCTCCATGCCATATATTTTCAATTATTAGGAGATCTCAAGATTTTAAATATTCCATTGCCAACAAAAAAATATCTATACTATTATACAAAGTATGCATGTAGAGATCAATCTTTTAATTTTTTATTTATCCTTTTAAGTACTATTAAATTTTATTATTAGTTAGGAAAGAAGCAAAGAAAGTTGTTCGACTAGCGCGAGAGGCTGTGTACAATGAAATTTATGAGAAGAGTGAACCAAAGAGGCCGAGAAGGATATATACAAAATTGCTCGCATTAGAGAGGGGAAGATTAGAGACCTAGGTGCAGTGAAATACATCAAAAATGAAGGTGAGTCTGTCTTGGTGCGTGAGGATCAGGTTAAAGCACGGTGGAGGAGTACTTCGATTGTTTGTTCAAT
Organism: Linaria vulgaris; assembly: GCA_948329865.1. Taxonomy (NCBI): domain Eukaryota; kingdom Viridiplantae; phylum Streptophyta; class Magnoliopsida; order Lamiales; family Plantaginaceae; genus Linaria; species Linaria vulgaris. Next base: position 87,301,871 of record OX415253.1, read on the forward strand.
GGAGGCCCAACCCAAGCAGTGGGTGACATCTCGCAGTCCATTCATGATCTGAATCGCAATTTTATGCGCCGTATTAGAATGTCGGAAGTCAAAGATGCTTTGAAGAGGATGAAGACTCGAAAAGATGTTGGCCTAGATGGTATCCCTATCGAGGCTTAGAGAAGCATGAGAGAGATAAGGGTGACCTGGTTGACGGACCTCTTTAACAAAATATGGCGAACAAATAAAATACCAGAAGAGTGGAGGAAGAGTACGCTAATACCTCTATATAAGAATAAGGGCAATGTCCAAAAATGTTCTGACTATCTTGGGATAAAGCTTATGTCTCATACCATAAAGCTATGGGAGAGGTTGATCGAACACTGATTGAGACAAATTGTTCCCATATGTGAGAACCAATTTGGATTAATGCCCGGAAGGTCGACCATAGATGTCATCCATTTGATTCGTCAGCTCATTTACGCTATCGAGAAGAGAGTAAAGATTTGCATATGGTCTTTATCGACTTAGAAAAGACATATGGCAAAGTACCTCGAGAGGTATTATGGTGGACCTTGGTGAAGAAGGGGGTACCCATTAAATATATCAACATCATAAAAGATATGTATGAGAATGTGGTGACAAGTGTCCGAACTTGTGGCGGATTAACAGACGTCTTCCCAGTTACAAGTGGCTTACATCAGGGGTGAGCTTTGAGCCCATTTTTGTTTGCCATTGTAATTGATGAAATCACCAGAACCATCCAAGACCGAGTCACATGGTGTATATTGTTTGTAGACGATATTGTCCTCATCGACGAGACAAGAATGAGAGTTAATGCTAAATTAGAACGATGGAGACAAACATTAGAAGCACGAGGATTTCGACTAAGTCGAACCAAAACAGAGTACCTCGAATGCAAGTTTACCAAACAATGAAGAAACAACGATGACAGGATTCAGTTGGATGGCCAAAAGATACCGAGAAGTACGCATTTTTGATATTTAGACTCCATACTACAGATGGATGGAGAGTTAGACGGAGATGTCAACCACCGCATCCAAGCTGGATGGACAAAGTAGAAGAGTGCAACATGGATCATGTGCGATCGTAACTTTCCTTTAAAGCTTCAAGAAAAGTTCTATCGTACGACTATTAGACCTTCTTTGCTTTATGGCTCTGAGTGCTGGGCTATTAAGCAAAGTCATGCACAGAAAATGAACGTTACAGAGATGCGCATGGTTCGGTGGATGTGCGGTAACACCAAGAGAGATAAGGCGCGCAATGAAGATATTCGACATAAATTGGATGTGGCGGCCATCGACGAAAAAATGCGAGAAAATCGTTTAAGATGGTTTGGACATGTTAAACGCAGACCTATCGATGCATCGGTACGACGAGTTGAAGATCTCGACTTAGGACAGACGGCTAGAGCTCGTGGGAGACCAAAAAAGACGTGGATGGAGGTCATGCGGAACGACATGAAGCTAAAAGATCTAAATGATGACATGCTCGTCAACCGGAATATATGGAGGCAGAAGATTCATGTTCATGACTCGACGTAAATCATTCATGGTTCATATAGCCTACCCCAATTTAATTGGGATTACAGGCTTGGTTGTTGTTGTATTAGTTGGGTATTACTGTAATTTATTTTAGCTTTATCATTATTTAAATCTTATTATTAAGGGGAAAAAATCATCACTAATTTATCTTACATAAAAAGAAGATTAAAATATATAAATTATGTATTTATAATTAAGTAGCAATATTTACCATGCAAAGTAATTATATTATAATTAAAATGAACTTTTAATCACGCGGGGACTGCGTGTCAATCTTTCGAATATTTAAAAAATGAGCCATGAATTGGTCCAATTTGCCTGTTCAGTGGCTCACATCCCATTTGTGGGAAATTTAACGTTTTGGTCCCCTAACTTGGCTTCTTTGCGATTTTGGTACATTAACTTGGCAGGCTGTAATTTTAGTACCATAACTTGGCACCTGTTTTGGATTTTGGTCCCCTCACCATATCTCCGCATATTCTCACCGTTAAATGTCTACATGGCGACCGTTTACTGCACACTCAGCAATTTTGACCCAATTTTGGGCCCACCTTCGCCACCTGACGCCTACGTGGATGACACATAAAAAAATAACAAAAGATAACGGTCAGATTTCTCAAATATTTGAGATTGAATCGACGCGACTCCTCACTTCACAGAGTTAGGAAAGTTAAAACGGTCTGAATCGATCTCTCTCTCTCTCTCTCATTCACAATTCTCCACTCTAATTTACAAATCGAAGGTTAGTCCAAGAATACTCGTGTTCTTCATCTACTTTGTGTTCTTCATCTACTTTATGTGAATTCCTCTTTCTGTGAATTTAGGGTTCTTAGAAATTAGGTTAATTCCTCTTTTTGTGAATTTAGGATTCTTAGAAATTAGGTTAATTCCACTTTCTGTCAATTTTACTAGAATTAGATTAATTGCTTTATGTGTTAGTTTTGAGGTACTTAGAAATTAGGGGCGTTTGTTAACTGTTAATTGCCATTTTACATGTAGATGGCTCATCCACGCCAAATCACGTGCGCTTGTGGTCGGGGAGATATGTTGTATTTTCAGGCTAGTAGCACCGCGTCCCGACCCGGGAGTTTTTACTACATTTGTCCGTCGCGTGTTCGTTATCCGAATTACTTCGTGTGGGCCGACGGCATGAATGACGATTCAAATAGGAGGAGACCTTACAGTGGTGATGAGAGTTCTGGGCAAAGTTTCACTCAAGCCACTGTTGGGCAAAGCTTTAAACCCATTGATAAATCAAGCCATATTGTTGATTATGTGTTGAGAATGAACTATACAAGGGCTGCTATTATTTGTTGTTTCATAGGATGAGCTCTTTTTTTTATTGTGTTTTTTCTTTTGATCTGTTTGCTAATTGTGTTTTATTCTAGGTTGTAATAACTTAATAACTTTTAGTTGTTTATTTGTTTCTTCGTATGTAATGTAAGACTATGTTATGGTTTTCTGTTAATGGTACTTTTGTTTAGTTATTTACTGCAATGTTGGTAATCTTTTTCTTTGCTTATGATTGATTTATGGTTTAGCAACATGGAAAATGATGATACAATGATTCATGTATTGGTACTGCCTTAGAAGGATTTAATGATGGGCATGGATGGTGAGAAATACCTGCTAGAGTTCCTGATAGGGTATGCAAAGCGCCACAATCTCTAGAATGAGAGGAGTTTGGTATGCGCGTTGAGACTGTCCATACCAGGTCTGGAGAGTCTCACTGGTGAGTTCTTCTCTGTTGGGCATTTGAAGACATTTTTGAGAAAGTTGAAGATGAAGCTTGAGATGTTTAACACCTACCGCACCGTTACTGGAGTTGACTGCAATCCACCAGACTATGCAGTCAACATTAACTAGATCACTTACCTTGATGGCAATGATGATGTAAGTGTTTAGCACTCAATTGATTTAGATCTTATTATCACTAGTTAATGGACTAACTTGTGTATATTGTAGGAGACTGATCCTTAGTTTTACTTCCGCCGTTGGGGTCTGCCTCATGCTACTCTCTTGTACAAGCTCTTTGATGAAATAAGAGTCTTCAACTTTGCAGATGACAACAATGCTGCCAATCCCATTGAACTGCCTGATGATGATGAAGTTGTGGTTCAGCCAGTTGCTCCCATGGAGGTTGATGATGATGTCCCAGTGGTGGATCAGGTGGTGGCACAGGAGGAAAGCACTGCCAGTGGAATAGGTGCAAGTGGTTTTGGTGCTGCTACAAGTTTTGGATGTGCTCGATGGCTTAATGATGTTGATTAAGCTTTTTATGAACAATTTTATGTATTCCAGAAATTATGGTGCTAGTTTTTTATGAACAATTTTATGTCTTGCTAGTTTTAAAACTTATAATGGCATGTGATGCATGTTTTGATGGCATGTGATGCCTGTTTTGATGGCCTGTGGTGCCTGTTTTGGTAGTATGAAGAATGATTATTGCTCTAATGAAGTTAACATGTTGATGCTTTTTTACCTTCCTTATGAGGCTTTTAAGTTTTTATTTGATATGATGTACGTAGACTCACATATCTTAATACATACAACATAAAAGTCATCCAAACATAATAGTCATACAAACATAAATAGTCATCAAGGTTATCATATGTTCTGCACTAATTGCATATTACAGCCACAATCAAGTTATCAGATGTTCTCACTAATTGCATATTACAGCATATTACAGCCACAATCAAGTGTCTAGAGGTTCTGCCCTAAGTAAATACTACAATAACTCTACTTCTCACTACTTCTTCTTTGAAACCTCTCCCCTTGCTTCAGCCCATTGTAGTAGCATGGTTCCTCCTCTGGTTTTAAGCTTCTCAATCATGTTTACATTGAGCTTTCCAGCAGCATGCAACTGTTCAGTGATGGAAGGACCTTGATGAAGTATGGGTGCTTGTGTTTTAGTTGATGGCATGCTCACCCACTTGTTTGCACTCAATCCTTCTAGTAAGTTGCCCCTTGTTGCATCTGGTTGTTTAGCTGCTGTCTTTCCACTTAAGTCTTGAACTGCAGACTCCTGGGAGCAGTCAACATTTGGTTGAGATCCAGTGAATATAATCTCACTGTGCTTACTTACTGGAACCTCAACAATAGAGTCAACTTGATGCTGCTCTGTCCCTAACCTTTCAATTTGAACCTCAACATTAGAATAATTGCCATTCATTTCTTCCTGCTCTGTCCATATTCCTTCAACTTGAACTTCCATTAAATTACCAAAAAGCAAGTCGTTCAGATCATCAGCATACTGATCATCAATATTCTCTTCATCATCTTGAACCTCTACATAATCCATTTCATCAACATTCTGCCCTTCACCACCTCCAACATCCTGCCCTTCACCACCTCCAACATTCTGCCCTTCATCACCTCCAACATTATGCCCTTCACCACCTCCAACATTCTGCCCTTGATCATTAGCCCTTGATGCTTCTTCTGGCTCAGCAGCTTCTCTTGCCTCATTAGATTTACTAACATGACAACCCTTTATATTGTGCCCCAACACTTTGCAACCTCTACACCTCACCGTTCTCTGAACTCTCTTCAACCTGTTGGGGTCAGAAGTTGACACTTCTACAGGCTTCCCTCTACATTTTCTTTTTTTCTTCAGAGGCCTCTCACCAGGTTCTCCTCTCCTAAGTGCCTCTGGTCTTCCAACTGCTCTTCCATCATTTGGAGGGTTAATTGGAAGAAAGTTATGACATGCAGTGATGGATTATGGTTTCTGAAATTTGGGTTCGAGAATTGGGGGTTTCTGAAATTAGGGTTTAATTGAGACATGCAGTGATGGATTATGACTCCAAACACATGTATTAACATATTTCTAAAAACAATCGTAAGAAAACCTACCATAATTCGGATTTGGATCTTTGTTTTTCTCGAATTTACGTATTTTAACTTTCCTCTCGTTGTGAGCCATGTGTAGCAGCTGAAATGGCGTCGGCTTGGTCGTCGGCGTTGAGAAGTAACGGCGGCGGAGAAAGTGGTGGCAAAATTGAGACTGAGAGAAATGGCGCGAAATCTGTCTTTGGAGAGAAGTTCGACTATTTTGCCGCGAAAATGAACTGCAGGTTTGTTTTTTTTTTATTTTTTTTTTATTATGTGTCATCGACGTAGGCGTTAGGTGGCGAGGGTGGGCCCAAAATCGGGTCAAAATTGCTGAGTGTGCAGTCAACGATCACCATGTAGACATGTAACGGCGAGAATGGGCGGATATATGGTAAGGGGACCAAAATCCAAAACATGTGCCAAGTTATGATACTAAAATTACAGTATGCCAAGTTAATGTACCAAAATCGTAAAGAAGCCAAATTAGAAGACCAAAACAGTAAATTTCCCTCCCATTTGTGGAGCTTCCCAGCTTAGTGCTCCTCCGAATTGGGCCATGGGCTGTTTTGCGGTTAAAAACATTATTTATCGCACTTAAAAATATTAATATACAAGGTTCAAACAAAATTTAATATACAAAAGTATTAGATATAATGGTATACACATAATTTATTTTAAAGTTTATTGTTATTATCGAATCATTAAATCTCAACCTTAATCCTATAATTTTGAAATAATTTCTCTTGCAATCCCTTTAACATTTGCTTTTTCATAATTTCTCACATATACAAAATGATCTTTATATGGTATTGATATTTTGGACTCCTCTAATATATTCTAGAAATAGTGCAATTTTCAGAAAAGAAAAGCCTGTTCAAAGAATACACATGGTACTTATGTAATCCAAAATTCTAATCAAATACATAATTATTTTATAATCATTTAGAAAAACGCATGCACATCAAAATTTCTCGAATGGCTGGTCAAATTATACATAGTTTAATACTTGTATCTGTTAACCCTAAAAAATAAATAAGGGATTATATGAATTAAACCAAAGATTAACCCTTAAATTAGGGATTAACCCCGAAGGCGATACTATCGTCACAAACACTCTCGTATGTCACATACCTTACTATGGTATGACGTGGCACCCGAAGAGGTAATAGAATCCCTCGGAATTCACATATCCTACCAGGATACGACGTGACACCCGAATGGACATCCAAGCGTCCCTTGGAAAGTCAAGATGAATAAAAATAAGATATCAACGTGGCATCGGAAAAAGAGTAAACCCCGATGGATCCACGCGACTCGGATATCCATCACTGCGCCAAGAGGGACCACTATACGAAAATACTTCCTTGCTGAACACTCCCAAAGCCCTCGGAATCATTACCCCGAAGGCCAAAATTCACAAAACAACGTCCTACTCAAAGCACCAACCGCTAAACTCCCTTACTCCGAAGACACAAACCAAAAAGATCATTCAACAAAGACCGGGAAGCCCTCGGAGGATGATTCCCGAAGGAGCCACTACTCTCACGATAACAAGAAACACTCGGAATCCATACTACGGGGATCCATACGCAAGAATACCGCCATACATGCACACTAATGCTCTCGGAGCCCACCTTACAAGCCTAGAGAGACAAGTCTGCCCCTCGGAAAATCTTACTAAAGAAATCAATGAAGAAATAGCCGTCCCCGGAACAGAAAACTCCTCGGACACCCACCTCACTTCCACTAGTGGACCTCCTCATGAAATTCAACCCCTCGGAGAAAAGAAGACAGAAGATTCAGTCCATCAAAGAGAAGAAAACAGAAGAAGCAACCCCTCGGAACTCCCCGTAGTCCTCGGACAAGATAAGGATCAGCCTAGTCAGCGCCTTGTCAAACAAGATATACCTTATCTTATAGAAGGACACTTGTAATACATGCAAACATTGCACTTGTACCACATGCATGGTGACACCTACTCCCTCCCATACCTATATAAGGGAAAAGAAGAAGAGATGAAAAGACAACAAGAAAAAAAGAGAGAACATACACGAAAACTCACCCAAAAAAAGCATAAAATCATATTCGTGCTCCTCGGAGTAAGAAATTCAGTGAATAAAGGAAGGATATTTTCGTAATTTTCCCCAAATAGTCATTTACTTTCTTTGAACCACGGATAACGGCGTTCCGAACTTCTAAATAAATCAGTTAATCGGGTATTATTCCAAACCTGTTAACAGTATCAATTTCTTCTAAGTGTTGCAAATATTGCACTACAAAAAAGTAAAGTTTAGCTATGCTGATACCGCGTGCCACAATTGCCAATATTTTCTTAATTTAAATAGACTGCATATTGTCGTTTCAAATGAATATTATTCATATAAAAAAATAAAAAATACTACATTTTTTTCGCAGAAGAGTATCAATATCTATTAATTATTAGATTAGAAAAAATGGGAAATTAAAAGATTCTAAATATTAATACTGGGCCATAACAAAAAATGTACCATACTGACAACACATGCAGAATGTCCAAACGGCCCATGACGCAACACAAGCGTGTGGTGGAAGTGGAACTGGAGGCGGCGTAGCAAGGGGGCAAACCCTAGTTAGATACTTATCCCAATTAGGTCAATAGTTGTAGGTACACAGTAGAAAGCTGTACTTATATAAACACAGCAACCACACAACCATAGCATCACCCATATTTTTACTTTAGATTTTGTACTTTTTAACAGCCCTTTTTTCTTTCTCTAAATATCTCAAAGTTGTGAGGATCTGTTCAGCTTTGCATAGCCCATTTATCACAGTAATAAATGTATGGTTGCAATTTGTATTTATACTTTTTGCGAATTTCTTACCGTGGTAAATGGGTTAAGCAGACCTGGCCTGACGCTCTAATTCATTCAGCATCGTGTGTAGTTTTTATTCAGATAGATTCTTCTGGAAACGTTAATTTTTATGTTTATTTTTATATCAAAAAGTAGTTAAACTAATTCATTGATTTGGGATTTGTTTCTGTATATGATGCGTCTCTATTTGATCCCGTGCTGTTAATTTTGTGTTTATGTTGTTTTGTATATGTATTTGTTGGCCGGTTTGTTTGTAGTAAACTGTCTGGAAAACTGGAATCTTGCTTGTTATGATGTATAATATGAATGATTCTTCAACGCTTTTGTTACGGTTGGATAAGTGTTGTGCTATTAATGACATGTTTTGTAGGGGGTTTAGAAGAGTTCACATTAATAATTACAGATTGCAGGGAGTGAATTGTAAGAGCTTATTGTAATCTGCCTTCTGTGTTGTTTCTGTTTAAAGTGATCGATTTAGAGTTACTTTTGTGTAAGAGTCGTATGTACTCGAAAATATTTTTTAGAAGCTATCTAAAGTATTAATCATGTGTTTATTTAATTAATACGAAATAGATTTTTTTGAATAAACTTAGTAAATTGTCATAATCACAAAAAAAGTTTAATATATGCAACAACCACTTACAAATTAAAATTTCATTGTTTAATTAATAAGTGATAATTTAAAGTAAGTATGTTTTTTTATTATTAATGTTGCTTTCTTTTTTTTTGATAGTAAAAATGAATAACATTAATTACAAATTAAGTTACAAATGTTTATGATTAGACGACGAATGGTTCAAAAAAGCCCATCGGGCGAGGTTGTGAGTTGATTTGTTTCCATTTCGGTGAATATGTTTGAATTTCCACCATGGCCAAACACTCCAAATTTTTTTGATAGCAACAACAATAGAGGAAATTGTCATGGAATGTATGATGAATTTTTGCCAAATCGAGGAAGTGACATGCTTGTAACACGGCTAGCGCTTTAGCAACTATTGAGAAAGCACAAAGTCTCTGTTTGGCGGATGAATAAAATGAAGCATATCTTGAAACGAAGAAGAAGTGAGTTCATGGATATATAAATTCCTGTTCATAAAGAGTGAGCAATCGTTTGATACACCAATCCTTAAATGGATACATATTTAATTTCCACTTGGAGTGGAGCCAAGTCTGTATAGTAAGGTTGCATCGAATAAATAAGTGCTCTCGAGTTTCCTCTTCGCAATTACAAATAGGACAAGTGATATCCTGGATGGAAAAAATTCTCTTAAGTTTATTTCTAATTGGAAGAGCATTGTGCATTAGTTTCCATAAGAGGAGTTTGTGTCTATTATGAAGGCGAGCATTCCAAATTTTGTTAAAAAGAATACTATCCGAAGGATTAACCGACGGAAATCGATGAGATTGATTAATAATGTAGGCATTTTTGGTGGAGAATTTCTCTAACTTGGAGGGTATCCAAAGAGGCGATGTGCTCAAGTCATCACGATAAATCTGAATTTTGAGTATTTCTGAAACTGTTTCATGGTCAAAGATGGACTGGAGCTCTTGATGTTTTCAAAAGAGCCACTAGGATCAATAAAGCTCTTGACCAGATTATGGTTGAGGTTCACAGGATTGTTTGGATCTTTTGGAGTGGGAATGAATCCTGGCAAGGTTGGGATCCATGGCTGTTGGAAAGTAATGATTGTGGAGCTTTTCAGGGTTGGGAGACAGAATCCCTTTTTGATAATGTCTCTAGTATGCATAATATATCATGCTAAATCCAAGAGCAATTGTTAGTGTTGATTGAAGAACAGAAAATATCACTACCTCGAAGATACTTGGTGCGAAGAATCTTAGCCCAAAGACTTTGGTTATTTGAGGCAATCTTCCAAGCTAGCTTAGAAAGTAAGGCACAATTAAAATCATGCATGCGATAAAAACCAAGCCCACCTTTAACCTTAGGGGCACACAGATTTACCCAAGCAATAAGAGCCAAAAAATTACCGTTATCATTTTCACCCCACCAAAACTTAAGAAAAAAGCTTGTTGCAAATAGAGATAGGAGGCATAAGGAAAGTGGACATAGTATAAACAGGTTTGCATTGCGCCATTGATTTAATTAAACAGTTCTCCCCGCTTGAGAAAGATTAATTTGTTTCCAAGATGAAAAACGTTTTTGTAAGGAGTGAAAAAGATCAAGAAAGGCGTCTTTACGGGATTTTGATTTGCAAAAAGAAAGACCCAAGTAAATGGCTTTATGATTACATTCCAACATGCTCAAAGTATTCAAGATATCAACCCGGTCCGACTCAAAAGTGTTACGACTAAAATGTATAAAAGATTTAGTAAAGTTAACACGTTGACTAGACCAAAGGCAAAAAGTATCAAGGCAAGTTTTAATAGTAGTAGCATTTTGCACAATTGCCTTCCCAAAAATGACCAAGTCGTCGACAAACATAAGGTGGGATATAGGCGGGCAAGTTCTAGAGACTTTGATAGGCTTTAACATCCCATTTCGTTCTTGAACAAAAAGTAATCGAGAAAGGAGTTTCGTATAAAGAACAAATAATTAAGGGGATAGTGGATCACCTTGTCTTATGCCACATGTTGGTTTCAAGAACCCGTAACAAGAGCCATTTACAATGATAGAAAAGGAAACCGTAGAGATACATTTATAAATCCAACCCACAATTTTTCTAGAAAAGCCAAGATTAGTAAGGATGCATGTAAGAAGGTCTCATTCAACTCTATCAAAGGCTTTGGCAAGGTCAATTTTAAGGGCCATAAAACCATTTTTACTCTTACGTTTATGAATATAATGCATGATTTCATGGGAAATAATGGAATTATCCTTGATATGCCTACCTTTGATGAAAGCCGTTTGAGATGTAGAAATGATGCGATCAAGATAAAGCTTAACCTATTAGCACGAATCTTAGAATAAGTTTTGTAAGTGATATTGCAAAGGCTAATTGGTCTAAACTCTTCAACAAGATTGTCATTGGTTCTCTTAGGAATTAGAGCAATAAGGGTGTTATTAAGGGGTTTTAAAAGAGCACATTTATGGAAAAATCATGCACCGCCGAGATAATGGATTGACTAGTCGTATCCTAAAAAGTTTTGTAGAAAATGGCGGGAATACCATCCGGACCTGAGCTTTTTTCGGACCCTAGGGAAACAAGTGCTTTCTTGATCTCATTAGGAGAAGGAATGGCACACAAGAAATCATTGTCCTCGTTCGATAAAATGGGAGGGAAAAGATTTTCAAGATTAGGATGGTACGGGGGCGAAGACGGTTCAAAATAAGTTTTGAAAAGATTTTAAAAGTGGTTACAAAAAGAAGCCACATTATCTTCCCAATTAGAAACTCTAGTCCCATCCATTTTATTGATGAAGTCGATTCAATTAAATCTACGGTGTAAAATGGTTTTAAGATGGAAATAACGAGAATTGGCATCCCCATCTTTAATCCATCTGTCACAAATCTTTGTCGCCAAAAATAATTAAGACGCTCGAACCAAGAGTTTGATTTGATTTGGAGAGCCTTACCTTTAGAAATGTTCCCATGAGATTGGGGCCCCGATTGTATAATGGAAATACTATCAGTGATATTTTTAATAGTGGTTTGGATACTCCCAAAATGATCCATGTTCCAATTTTTCAAAGATTTTTTAACAGATAAGGTGCGAGTATGTGATTGAAAAGGAAGGGGGGGGGGGGGGGGGGGATGAGTATTGCAATTCCAGACTTTATCAAATATTTAAGCACATAAAGGGTCACATAGCCACATAATTTTGAACCTGGAGGGTTGCAATCCTTATTCTGGTGATTTTGAGTGGTGAGGCATATCGGTCGGTGATCCGATGCTATAGGTGTAAGGTGAGTGGGTTGGGCTGATGGAAAACGGATATACCATGGAGCACTTGCCACTGCTCTATCAATACGTTGGCGAACATTGTGGTGTCCTCCTCGTCCGTTGTTCCAAGTAAAGTTATCACCTGCAAAACTGAGGTCAAACAGAGAATTTTGATCAAGATCCGCCACCAGTGTATGCTTTGTGGAACTAGCAAAGGATCTTCCCCCAACTTTTTATGTTTGGTTACAAATGTCATTAAAGTCACCAATAATCTCCCACACGGCATCCATCGTAATAGCCAAGTCATCCCTGATGAACCAAAATTCGATCTTTGAGTTAGCATATGGGGGGCAGTAAATCCCCGTAAGGAACCAATCTAGGTTGGACAATGAAGAGATCCGACAATGAATTTGAAGTGAATTACTAGTGAGATCAATATTGCTGCGCCAAGCAATGGAAAGGCCCCCGGCCAATCTGACAGGCGAAACAATAAGATTGTTGTTGAGAGAGTAAGCTCAAAGAGTTGAGAGAAGAGGAGAGAAGAAAGACGTTTTAATTTCAGAGAAAAGTATGATATCTGAACGAGCATTGGCGAGCAATGCCCATAAGGCTTGGATTACCACATGCTGAGCTATCCCTTGGCAATTCCAAGCAAGGATAATCATGGGGATTAATGATGCGACCCCTAGTTCAACAATGAGTCTCCAAGTATAGAGGAAGCTTCGGCTTCAATGGAATTATTAGTGCGCGGTTCGTCGCGGCGCGGGACACATGCATGTTTACGGCCAGTAAGAGGTTGTTGTAGCTTTTTTGAGTGGTTTCCCAATGGGTTGGTGGGTGGACAGTGATCTTCATCACATGGTCTTTTGTTGGATACAATAGGTTTGTTCGTTGAGGAGGCTGAATTGGTTGAGCTAGTTTTCTTTCGGTGTGTGATGATGATTATTTTTCGGTGGTGGTTCTATGGTAGTAGGACTATTTGAGAGGTGGTTAGTGGTGTATAGGGAGTTTTTGGATTGTTACTGATTGGTAAGGCAGCTGGAGGAACCGGGTCATGATTTGGTTGGTGGGTTGGATTGGGTAGAACGTTGTTTGGTTTGGCTGGGGGTAGAGGAGTTTTTGGTTGGCTCATTTGGGCTTTTGGTATTTGAGATATATCTGATTCCACAACAGCTTTTGGGCTGAGCTTAGGAGTAGGATCCACTTTAGTTGGGCTAGGTGGTGAGATAAAGTAGGGATTAAGAATGGGCTTACTGTTCGCTTTTAGCCATAGCCCGCGCAGCCGCGACGAGGAGATTTCCGTTAGCTTTTTCGGACATTTATCAAAGCGGTAACCAAGGATTGCATAGTTAAAGCAATAGTCTCCAATTCGTTCAAAACGAACTTCCACCGTCACTTTTTTTTCCGCCAAAGTAAAAGAAGTAAAAGAAATCCGATCAGGTAGTGGGTTGGTGATGGCAATTTCGACTTTTTAAATCCCCTAGTCCATATTTTGTACAGATTGTACGACCCCATGGCAAGAAATCTTCCGATTTAATTCCCTATTTTCCTTGCGTTTTGGATATTGATGAGGGAAATCGGAAGACAAGCGATTTCACACCAAAATGCCGTGACGTTTGTCGGAATTTTATGTAGATCTTTGTCCGGGTGGCATGGGTTGAGGATTATTTGGTTGTTGTCAAATGTCCAAGATTTCTCAATAACATTTTTGTAGTCCTCATCGGATTCAAAAACACATGCATATGTGTTGGTAATAATAGTGTTATAGTGAATTCTCTTTGAGGGGGACCATACCCTGTTGATAGTGACTTTGAAAGCTCCTTGATTTTGTGGCTTGTCACTTAAGATCTTAACAAGGATGGTGAACACTGTGTGTGTGTGTCATTTTTTAAGATTTCCTCATTTTCTTCATCACATCCAAGTGTAGTGTTGTTTAGAAGTTCATCTAGGGGTGTTTCGTTTGCATCCATGGTGAAAGAGAGGCGAAGATATGGTGGATTACGGCTGAGACAGTCGTAGATGGTGGCGGCTGGGAAAGCTGAAAAACCTTAAGGTGCTCTTTCAGGAGAGAAGAGAGAGAAAGTTACCGTTGGCTAAAACACGAAATTGATGTTTAAGTTACTAATGTTGCTTTCATGCTCCTAAGAATATGTAACTTACATGATTCTTTGAGACTTGCAGGACGTCGCCTCAGTAGTTTTTCTTTCCACGAGTGTAAACTATTATAGAGAAAACATTTGAGGGTTTTCTTTAATCTAGAAAATAGGAAACTTTTTGAAATTTAAAAGCACATATCATAATTTAGAGAGTTTTTGCAAATCCTTTTGAAAGGAGCATGTGGGCTTTTGGCTATGGAGAAGCCATAAATTAGTGTTTGATTTGTCCAAAAAAAAAAAAAAAAAAATTAGTGTTTGATTATGGAGCTTTTGCTTCTCCTTGTCTTAAAATAAACCAAAAAAGCACAAGCCACAAGTTGGGTAGAGGGTGTTTTTAAAAAGGTCATTTTAATTATCAGCATTATAAAAATATTTCTCTCTCATAATTCCCGTCAAAGTGCCGCCTATATCCCTACAATTAAGGAAAAAAACTTTCTCATCCATTTTCAACCATAAAAATATTTTTAATCTTTTCTCTTCCATATTTTTTATTTATTTAACAAAATGTATACTTGTCTAATGTAGGTGTATGTCAATTATTTATATGCTTGATAAATAAGGGTAATTAAGTCTTACTGCATTATAAAAGCTGCTTCTCACTTATTATTGCAAACACTACAAATTTAATTTAAACGGCTTTAAGCTGCTTTTTTAAATAGGATTGCAAACACTCTTGCTTTAAGTGGGTGTTTGCAAGAGCTTATAGAAGCTCATTCTTTCAAACTTTTACTTAAAGTCACTAAAAGCTCCTTTTGACTTAAAGCAATGAGTGTTTGCAATCCTTCTTACAAAAATAACTTAAAGCCGTTTAAATTAATTTTGTAGTGTTTGCAATAATAAGTAAAAGCAGCTTTTATAATACAATAAGACTTAATTACCCATATTTATCGAGCATATAAATAATTAACATACACTTACATTATACAAGTATACATTTTGTTAAATAAAATAAAAAATATGATTTGGGAATGACGTTGAATATGGAAGAGAAAAGATTAAAAATATTTTTTATTGTTGAAAATAGATGAGAAAGATTATAGAATATTTTTTTTCCTTAATTGTAGGGGTATAGGCGGCAATTTGAGGGGAATTAAGAGAGAGAAATATTTTTATAATGCTGATAATTAAAAGGAGCTTTTAAAAGCACCATCTACCCAGCTTGTGGGCTTGTGCTTTTTTTTAGCTTATTTTAAGACAAGGAGAAGCAAAAACCCTATAATCAAACACTAATTTATGGCTTCTCTACAGACAAAAGCCCACAAGCTCCTTTTAAAAGCATTTGCAAACACTCTCTAAGTCAACATGAGCTTTTAGTGGCTTCAAGTAAAAGCTGGGAAGAAGGAGTTTCTATAAGCTCTTGTAAACACCCACTTAACCGTTGATATTAATCTTATCAGGGTTTGTAAGAGCTTTTAAAAGTACCTTATGAACTTTAAGTCACTGAAAATCATTTATTGAGTGTTAGAAGCATGTCATGAGGAGCATTCATTAATTGCTTCAACTTATATATTCTATATTCTTTTTAATATCTTATTAAAGCCTTAATTAATTAGAAATATCACGATTTTCCTCTATTCTCATTCACGTGATATTCTCTATAATTTTAAATTGTGGTGTTTTTAAGAATAATAAAAAGTAATTGAAAAAATAATGAAAAAGAATAGAAAAAAATCCTAAATATTTTTTACTTGGCAACATATGTTTATATTAACAACTTTCAGATAAAGTTATCTTTCTAATAATAAATGCTTACACAAATAAATTGTGTAATGTATTGTAATAAACGTATTAATTCAATTATATTAAAATTTAAATTAGGAAAAAAACGACAACTATACCCCACCTATAACCACTTTTTCGAAACTATACCCATCCTTTCATTTTTAACGAAATTATACTTGACCTTTGACATCAAACTGAAACTTTGCCCGAACCTATTTTACGGCAAAATTTCAAATTGGTGAAAGGCAAATTCGGTACTTTACTGTAGCTAACGATAATAATAATTGCTACTATGCCTTTATAAATTCGAATCCCCCCCCCCAAATTCAAACACTTGAACCCTAATTTCTGAAATCAAAATTGACCAAAATCCGATCGACATGGAAATGGAAAATACCCAGCTATGTCGATGTGGGATTAAGGCGTCGACGGAAACCTCATAGACGGACTTAAATCCGGGTCGCCGGTTCTCGCAATGTACAAAATCGAGGGTATGTTCCATTTTGTACCTTTTCCATTTTATTTCAGTTTCTGGGTTTAGAGTTCTTGATATTTTTGTCTTTTTTACTTTATTGAAAGAGGAGTGAACGTTGCAACTATTGGGTATGGATTGATCCACCAATGTGTTCGAGATCGCGTCAAATTATACCCGGTTTTCTTCGTAGGGTAAGAGGGCTCGAAGATGAATTGGTCAGGGTCAATAAAAGGGAGAAGATGACAAGGCTTGCAAAGTTTCTTGTGTGCATGTATGTTTTTTGGTCGATTTTCTAATTTTGTATGTTGGAGGCTTGAAAAGCTTAGTGTATTTGTGAAGTGATGTAATATTAGGTTGTTTGTTTTAGTTTGGCAGTTTATTTCTTGATTATGATGTCCAATGCATGCAATGCCAGATGATGTAATCGATGTGTTTGTTGTTTTGCTTAATGGAACACTTTTCAATATTGAAGTTTGTGTGTTAGTAGGTTGGTCTTAACTGGTGACCCTTCATATAGCTTCTATTGGACCCAACAGTCGTGGCCATATGAAGAGTCACTGGCTCTATTATAAAAACCAAGGTCTTCAAACACAATTAATCACTCAATCCTTCTTACCTCTTTTCCTTCACAACCAAATGTAACCACAATGATGATTCCCAATGATAACGATGTTCTTTTGTTGTTCCATGATGGATCTTTTAACCTATATTTCGAGACAGAGTTGCTGAAGAAGTTAGCCGTATTTGGAAGGAGGAACCGATTGAGTCACCTTCCTTTGCTTGAGAGAGGCCTCAAGGCTCAAGTTGATCAAAACAGAGCTGGATGCTCTTCGATGGGGTGGTGGTGAATGGCCCATGTGTGTGATCTACGTTAAACTTGAGCAGTTGCGCCAAAAGATTATGCGCTTCCTTGGATTCCTGGGGTTTACCTGGAGTGCGTGCTCCTGGGTTTTGGGCCGCTGTCTCTGCCCCATATTTTGCCATCCCTCGCCAGTAATCATTTAACAATGTCTTCAGTTGTTTAAGCAAAGTTTATTATCATTTTAATGATTTATTCTCTTTAATTAGGAGACCAATGAGCATAAGTACTTCCGCTTGTATGGATGCGAGAACGCAACACTGCTCCATGATATTTTTGTAATGCAGTGGATGGCCTCTTTGCCCCAGATCGAGTGCACGTGCAACGGTCACTAGAGGAAGAATGAAGATGAAGAGGAAAGAGGAAGATGGAGATGAAGATGATGAAGAAGAAGAAGAGAAGTTTTAGTTTGCAGTTTTTATTGTTTTTCTTTGGGATGTTATTGAACAATGTTTCATTTTGTGTTGGCATTTTTGCCATTAATTACGTCTTCCGAATTAGTTGTTTTGGTATCTATTGGATTTTAAATTGGTTTGTGTTTGGTTTGTTATTGAATTCAGTTTGGTTACAAAACCTATAGTGTACCCCTGTATTGCTATAAACAAACTCATAAAAACTGGCAGCATTCCATAGTTACAAAATTATCTAACACAAAAGTAACATTCACCACAAACAAACTCATAAAAACTAGAAGCATTCTATAGTTACAAAATGTGATCAAATCCATTGTTTTTTGACTAGCTAAGATGCACCAATAGCAAAAACTAGTTCATGCAATACAGAACACCTTGCATCTAACACAAAAGTGACCATTGCCCACAAACCAACTCATAAAAAACTGACTGCATTCCATAGTTACAAAATGTAATCAAATCAATTGTTTTTTGATCAGCTAAATTCTCCAGATTGGCTCTTCTCCAGTTGCCACACACTTCCTCTGAACCTTTCTTTTAGGTACCCCCTACTACATGCCTATTAGTAGGAGCCTTGAATTTATTCCTTCCAGGAGGTGTGAGTGTAAGATTTCCCATTGCTAGAGCACTGGTAGATGGTTGAGGGAGTGACACAACCTTAGGAGCCTCTGGAAATAACCTCCTCCTTGTATGAGGTCTGCTGGCAATTGGATGACCCTCAGGGTTAACAACTTCTTTGTTATTCTTAGTTGGTGTCCTTTGTCTCCTGGTGTTTGGCCTTGGTGGTAGCACATTGCTGGCATCCTGATCAAGTTGAAATGTTGGAAAGTAGTTTAGAAAACTAGAATTCCATCAGAGAATCGTCAAAATATAACTCTTGTCCTACCTGAGTTTTCCTCTTTCTGTTTTTATTAGAAGTTGTGGTTTCTCTGACATACTCTTTTGCCCACTCCTGAAACTCGTTCATCCCCTGATTAACAGCCTGGTTATCAACAACTGGCTTAGCATGTGTTGGTGCAACTGGTTCAGATTGGGGTGCAACAACTAGTTCAGAGTGGGGTGCAACAGCAGGGGTAGAATGGTGCTATAAATGAGTCTTAGTTTTTTCCTTCTCCACAACTGCATATGCAAAAGGATATGTGCAATTGTTTGCATCAACACCAACTGCAGTGAGCAGTATTCCACCATTCTTGGTCTTCAAATGGGTACCATCCAAGCATATTATTAGTCTGCATCCATCCAAAAATCCTATTTTCAGGGCCCCCAGCATATATACATCCTTTTGAACTTGCAAACATCACCAAAGAGTTTGCATTTTATCTTCACAGTAGTACCAGGGTTGGAATTCATCATCTCTTCAGCATATCTCCAAAGATATGCATACTGCTCCACATCTGCTTCATGGCCCAATAGAAAAACCTTCTGCTTGGTTTTATACATCTGAGACTTGGAAAAAACTATGTTACACTCTCTTCTGAAAACTGTCCGCATTGATTCAACTGGCCAATTGGGATCATATACTAATTTATCATAAAATCTTTTAGCCAGCCATGTAGAAGATGCTTGAGTTACATGTTCTTGAGTAGCACATTCATGAGGTGCTACTAAAGTCTTGATCATCATAGTCTTTTGCCCTGGAATCTGTGAAGCATAGATATACCATTGACATTCTTCATCTACACACCTTGCACTTATCTTTTCATTAGAACTCTTAATCATCCTAATGGGGCTTCTTTCATCAATAACAATCTTGACAATTGCAGCTTTCAGATCATCAGGATGTAGGAAGCACATCTGAGTCCTAAATACAATGTTGCCCATATCTAGTTTGGGATTGAAGACTTCATAGTTTTTGTACATTATCCTTGATGGCTTAGGAACCTCCAAAACCTTTTAATTATTAACAGTATTGTCCCTGATAATTGCAGGACCATCTGAAACCCATTGTTGAATGGAAGTAGTAT
This sequence comes from Linaria vulgaris, assembly GCA_948329865.1. NCBI lineage: Eukaryota > Viridiplantae > Streptophyta > Magnoliopsida > Lamiales > Plantaginaceae > Linaria > Linaria vulgaris. The sequence goes on from OX415253.1 coordinate 87,321,534, forward strand.
TTGCATCACCAGAATGCATTGTATCACCAGCATCACTTGCCCTGGCATTAGTAGACTCACCAACATATGAACTTGTACTGGGACTTGCACTTGTTGTAAGTGTATTAGCAGTACCATGGTCTGAAGCACTTGCAGTAGTAGTATTCACCTCTGGCTCAGCAATGGCTGCATCTAATTCATCTTCTTCCCTTGCTTCATTGTCATCATCTACATACCCATCAGAAAATTCAGAGTCAGACCCTATAGAAACCTCTCCATCACTGTCATCGCTATTAACAAGATCAATGGATGCCACCAGTCGTCCACAGTTTTCCAGAATAAAAATTGGAAGGTCTCTAACTTCTTCCTCCATTCCAGGATTAGTACCATTATCATTAGCATTTGTTGCACTACTAGCTCTTCCACTTCCTCCTTCATTAGCCACCCATGAAGTACCAGCTTCATCCATTTCAAAGAGTAATTCATTAGAGTATGTGGTTTCAATCCTCTCACCAAAATCATTTTTAGTTGCCTTACTTCTTCTTTTCCTATTTAGCTTCTTCCCCTGATCGCACCTCTCATCATCACCAACATAGTCAAGTAGTTCTATCACAGAGGGAAGATGGTCTATCTCCTCAACAGGAACATCAGGCGCATTTTGCACTTCATCATCCTCTGCAACCTGTTCCTCATCATCATCTGTTATAGATGCAGTGGTTGGAGCATTTGGTCTAATCAGGTATACCTCAACCAACCTCATCCGAGTACCAATCTCAGCTATAGCACAAGCATCAAGATCATCTACAATGCAAGCCATGTGTAGAAATGGATCATCAGGTGTATCTCTGTAGAACACGCTCCATTCATCACCCAAACCAAGATCCTTGGCCAAACTAATCAACTCAATTCTGGACATGGTGTCCGCATTGCAGTAGTCAATATAGTTTATCTTTCCCTCTAAATAGGAAGGATTCCCTAATAACATTAATTTACCCGAATGATGTATCATAATGGTAAAAACTCCTCTTCAGTACCTGCACATATACAAAACTCACATCAAAAACCCTAAACCCATTGTCAAGAAAGTACAAAACAACATAAACCCTAAAAATTAACAATACTATTAGTATATTATACACTAATCGGTTAAACCTTAGTACATGCAATATAATATGGGTTAAAGACAAACCCTTTTGGTTAGTGAGGGACACACTAGACCACCAACGAGACAACAACATCACAATAATCTACAAAAACCATATACCTCATACTTACAAAACAAAAATAACGTGGGTCAAACCCTAAACACTCATCATAGTCGGGAATCATCGATCATTTGGAAATGACGGTGTTTTCATCCCTAATTTTCCACGACATCCTCTTCGTGTCAACTGGGTAGAGTGATTTCACAAGAATCGTAAGAGAATTTGGTGAAATTTGCTTGGATTTTGATGACCGGGCTCGATTGCGATTTTAGGATTTGGAAAGAGGGACAAATTTTACCGCTAATTATGCCACATAATCGACATATTCCCACCTAAATAGCCCCAATAGATGAAAAGACTTTTTTACCCTCGAGGGTTGCGGTGTGCTTACGTCACTCACCTGGTAAATGATGTTTGTTAATCCTAAAAATAAAATAAAGAAGATTACTCCTACTCGGAAAAAACAATACATGGACAATACTATTGTCACGAGTACTTCCGATGAGATGTACCTATAAAGAACACCCCTCGGAGGATTGCCCTACCCTAAGAGGTTTACAAGAGCACACGAGGAGGAACTTAAGCGTCCCTTGGAAAGTCAAACGGTGAATAAAAAACAGATATCAACACGGCATCGGAAAAAGAGCAAACCCCGATGGACCCGTACGACTCCGATATCCACCAATGCACCAAGAGGGACCACAAGAGACCCCGAGTCCCATGAACGTACAAGAAAACTTCCTTGCTGAACACTCCTCGGAAAAGACGACACTCGGACTATTATCCGAGGACCCAATTTCAGAGAAAATCAAGAAATGAATAAAAGAACACCCAGTGAATATAGTCCGAGAACTCCGATGAAGAAATCTCACTTCAAATAAAGCAAATACAGCCCTCGGAGACCAAATCAAGCCCTCGGAGATCACACCAGGTCCTCGGAGATCACATTCACACCCACAGAGATCACTCCTGATTGTTGAAGAAAAGACCCGAATCAAGAAGGAGAAATAAAAGCCCTCGGAAGAATAGTTCTATCAAAACAATCTACATCAGAAGCCCTCGGAGATATCAGAAGACACAAAGACTAGTCCAGTCAGCGCCTAGTAGATAAGAGATAAACATTATCCTAATTTTCACACCTGTATCAATGTAACGACAACACCTGTCCTTACCAAAACACATGCACAATGACACCTGCCCCTACCAAAGTCTATATAAAGGGAGGTGATCAATAGAAGAAGAACAACCTGAAGCAACTTAGCTTACTTACTACAACTTGACACTCAGATACATAAAAGGAAGAAAGGAGGAAAAGTTCAGTGAATAAAGGAAGAGAATATTCTTCCAATTGAAAAATAAGCATATGGAGTGCAAAGTAACGTTATAAAATTTAACATACGCCAAAAGAAAACATACAAATGTGATATAATATAACAAGCATTGCAATATCAAATATATCAGATATTCACTACAACGGTCAGATGCCTTCAAGACGTGGCCGTCATTTACTTCTCCACGTAACTGCTGCATAATCGCGCCACGCCATCAAAATTATGACCGTTGCCAACGGTCAGATGCTTCAAAATGTACTACCCTTCGTTTAGAAGTGCTCCGTTTGTTAGAGATAGGGTATTTAAAGAACTACCTCAAGGAAAATAGCCTCGAGGAGCCCAAGGCAAATGTATGGAAGAGATCACGAAGGGAAGAGGAGGAACAAGAAAGGGAAGAAAGGACGCCTAGTCGGAAGTCACGAGAGGAGACAACTGGACGTCTCCGACCCCAAGAGAGAATTAAAGATCACCGGCAAAATTCACGAGAGAAAACGACAGGGTATCAGAGTCTACCTCCTCCACCCGACTCTTATAAAAGCAATCCCCCGACAGGGAGAACCATCAATATGATAGAAGGGGGTGAAATCTCCATGACACCTCAGGGTAAAAAGAAGAAATATCTGAAAGAAGCCCGACGAGCAGAGCAAGGATTATCTGTCTGTTCCATTCAAGGGTCAAAACTGCCTAGCATCACTTTCGGGCCCGAGGACCTTACAGACGTAATATATCCGCACGAAGATCCATTGGTTATTTCTGCTGTCATCTACGGGTATGAAATCCAACGGATCCTTATAGATACGGGCAGCTCCGTGGATGTACTCTTCTCACCTACCTATCTTGCTATGAGGCTGAAACAAGAAACGTTGGAAACCGTTGAGGTCCCGTTGGTAGGATTCTCAGGGGAGGCCTGTCAAACCCTCGGAACTGTTACTCTCCCAATGTCATGGGGGAAATGAGCCCTTCGAAGAATGGAATCTATTAAGTTTTGGGTAGTGGAGGCCTCCTCACGAACGTATAATGTCATTTGCGGCAGACCGTCCATTCGAGCCTTCGAGGCTATCCCTTCTACCCTGCATCTTAAAGTAAAATTTCCCACTTCTTCGGGAATCAGAGAAGTCCGAGGAAGTCAGGCTAAAGCCAGGGAATGCTGCATGAATGCCATTCCCTCGGAAGAGGACGGACCCTCACTCGGAAATAACAAAAAGTGTAAAACTGAGGAAACACGAGTCCAACCTGTGGAAGAGTTAAAAATGGTGGAATTAGTAGAAGGAAGCCCCGAGAAAGTAATCAAAATGGGTACCCATATGGCTCCAGTCATAGAAGGTCAAATGATTTCTCTTCTCAAACAATTTCATCACCTCTTTGCATGGGAAGGGGGGCCGCCCGGACGAATCAGCAACAAGGTATGTCAACATTTCCTTAATGTAAAGCCCGTAGCTAAACCTATCCAACAGAAGAAGAGGAAAATGGGCCCCGAGCGTAACAAGATCATCCGCTCGGAAATACAACGCCTTCTCAATTTAAAGCAAATACGAGAGGTTATTTACCCCGAGTGGTTAGCTAATGTCGTGCTAGTTCCCAAGCACGGAGGAAGATGGCGAATGTGTGTTGACTTCACTAACCTCAATGAAGCATGCCCCAAGGATTGTTATCCCTTACCGAGCATAGATCAGCTAGTTGATTCTACCGCATGATGTGCGCTACTATCAACTTTAGATGGAGACCAAGGGTACAACCAAATCCCGATGGCGACTATTGACCAAGATAAGACCAGCTTCATCACGGATGCAGGCACATTTTGTTATCTAGTCATGCCCTTCGGACTAAAGAACGCTGGAGCTACCTATCAACGGTTAGTAAGCCTTATGTTTGCAGGACTTATTGGGAAGTCAGTAGAGGTTTACGTGGATGATACTGTAGTTAAAAGTAATACTTCTGAAGAACATCCCGAGGACCTACGGAAAGCGTTGGTCATCATGAACAATTTTGGTATGAAAGTTAACCCTCAAAAGTGCTCTTTTGGTATCCGAGAGGGAAATTTTTTGGGATTTATGGTTACGGAGAAGGGAATCGAAGTAAACCCCGAAAAAGCAGAAGCTATCATGGGGTTACCTACCCCGAGGACGGTAAAAGATGTCCAAAAGTTAACCGGAAGAATGGCCTCGTTGAGCCGGTTTGTCTCCAAGTCCGCAGAAAAAAGGGCTTCCCTTCTTCAAGATACTTCGGAATGTCAAGGAATTTCAGTGGACCCCCCAATACGAGGAAGCTCTCGAAGAATTAAAAAGGTACATGTTGAAACCACCTTTGCTGGTAAAACCTATACCCCAAGAAGATTTGTTTCTATATTTATCGGTCGGAGAAGAGGCTATTAGCGCTGTCTTAGTCAAAGAACAAGATGGAGAACATCACCCGGTATATTACGTCAGCAAAACCCTCCTCGGAGCCGAAACCAGATATACCTTAACTGAGAAACTCGTTCTAGCATTGGTTACTACGGCTCGTAAGCTACGTCCCTACTTTCTATCCCATCCAATCACCGTGCTAACTAAGCACCCCCTGAGGGCAATTCTTAATAAACCTGAATCATCAGGAAGACTGATAAAATGGGCCGTAGAGCTTACTGAGTACGATATTTCCTATGCTCCGAGACCATCAATTAAAGCGCAAGTTCTGGCGGACTTTGTAACAGAACTTACGAGCATTGGATCCGAGGAGAAGGAACCACGGTGGTATGTATATGTAGACGGATCCTCGGTAAGTACACATGGGGGGGCTGGAATAGTTTTGGTAAATCAAGAAGGGGAGGAGGAAAGACTCCATTTTGCAGTCAGAATAGATTACCCCCTCTCTAACAATGAAGCTGAGTATGAAGCTCTCCTTATTGGTATGAGACTAGCAAGGGAAGGGGGAATGAAGAGGGTACTCCTACATAGTGACTCCAAATTGATTGTCCAGCAAGTTAAGGGGTCATATGAGGTAAAAGAAGAAAGAATGCAAGAGTACCTCCGAGTTGTTCGTCAAAGGTCCGAATGGTTTGAAGAGTATGATATAGTTCAAATTCCCCGAAAAGAAAACCAAGAGGCGGACGCTTTGTCCAAAATGACTACACAAACAGCCGCAATACATACTCGGAAGATTACTCTACTTCATGTCAATGAATCTGAAAAGAGTGAAGACCAAGAGGTAAATACCATTTCAGATTCCTTATCTAGCTGGGTAACTCCTATCAAGGCCTACTTACAGAATCCCGAGGGATACTCCTTGGACAAGAATGTTCAGCGAATGATGTTCAGAAAAACTCTCCGATACTTCCTCAAAGACGGGATACTCTTCCGAAGAACATACTCATGCCCCCATGCTCGATGCCTTAATGAAGAAGAGGCCCAGCTAGCCTTAGCAGAAACTCATGAGGGGGTATGTGGAAGCCATACCAGCGGCGAAAGCATGGTCGGACGCTTGATTCGACAAGGCTACTATTGGCCCACGATGGCTAAAGACAGCAAAAGCCATGCCGAAAGGTGTAAACCATGCCAAGCTTACGCCCCTCGGACCCATCAACCCGCAGCTCCTTGGGAACCCCATCTGAACCCTTGCCCCTTCTCTAAGTGGGGTATTGATATACTTGGACCCCTCGTCCCTGATGCCGGTCAAAAGAAATTTCTGCTAGTAGCCGTTGACTACTTCACCAAATGGGTGGAAGCGGAACCCCTAGCTAGGGTAACCGTAGGGGCCGTTATCAATTTTCTTTGGAGGAGTATTATTTGTCGCTTTGGTGTCCCTCGGAGCCTGGTAAGTGACAACGGTTTGCAGTTTACGGATCAAGGGTTACAAAAATGGTGCGATCATTGGGAGATAAAACATCGCTTTGCCTCCGTGGGATATCCTCAAGCCAATGGCCAAGTAGAAAGAACCAACAGAACCCTCTTGAAGAACATGAAGGCCCGACTTGATTAGCATAAAGCTAAGTGGGTTGAGGAGATACCCGGGATATTGTGGGCCTATCGGACCACGCAAAGTGTCGCTACGGGCGAAACTCCTTTTAGTCTATCCTACGGGTGTGAAGCTATTTTGCCCTCGGAGGTCTCCATAGAAAGCTGGCGAGTCAAGGAATACGAGGAAGTAGCCAATGGCTCAAATTTAGCCCTTGCCCTTGACCTTCTCGAAGAAAAAAGAACCCGAGTAGCCCTCCGAATGGAAGAGTACAAGGCTCGGATGTCACGATATTACAATGCCAAGGTAAAACCCCGAACCTTTCAAGTTGGAGATTTAGTGATGAAACGAGTAGGGGCCTCTAAGAATGTGGGTAAACTAGATCCACGATGGGAAGGACCCTACAAGATAGTGGAAATTGTAGGGCCGACGACTTATCGGCTTGCCGATTCCGAGGAAGCAGTGCTTCGCAACACCTGGAACTCAAGCAACCTTAGAAAGTACTACGCTTAATGTAATAATCATACATGAATAAAAAGGTTGTTCGTATACAAGGGACTATAATACAAAAGAAATTAGAGTTGTCCGACAAAATGATGGCTCTATATATGAGTCATCGGGACAACTCGATACCACCAAAACCCCTCTGTATTATGAACTAAACAGTATACTATTCGTCGACAAGCTAAGACCCTCCCATGGGACGTTTCCCTTTTCGGATAAGTCTTCGGCGCTGCTCCTCGGAAAAAGAGACTGGATCATCAAAGAACACCGTTCCGACTGCAGAATCTCTAATGGGTGAAGAAGGAAACTCCTCGGAGATCTGACGAATGTTGAGCTCAGGAAGGAGCAAGCCCGAGGGGAATTCTGGCAAAGCTTGTACGGCATCTTGGCACAATTTATAGCCTATATGCACTAAGTCACGCATCTCACCCTGAAGAGACTCACGAAGACTGGATGGACCCACCACCTCCAACACAGCTTGGACTCGGGCCATAACCACCTCTACCGCATGAGAACGAGTCATCCCTAGCAACTGCTGACTCAAGGCATCTCTTTCCGTCGTAGCCTGCATTAGTTGCTCCTCCGAGGACCGCGTTTGGCCACATAACTCTTCAATTCTCCTCCCTAAATTTAGTACACGTGCTCTTTCAAGCACTAATTGGCGCTCCAACTCCCACGCCTTATCCTTCTCGGATTGTAACGCCTGGATGTGAGTCTCCTGAGCGGACTCGTGAACTTCCTTCAAATGAGTTATCTCCACTTGAGCCTCTAAGAGACCTCGCTCTAACTCGTCCCGACGACGATATACCAAGCCTGGATCTGAAGAAGAACTTCCGTAAGACCCGAGAGCATCCAGCACCATATAAATCTGCTCAAAACACAAAGCGAATGGCATCAGACCGGAAGACAGGTTAGTATTAAATAAAATGAATAAATACCTCACACAGGTCTTTACAGGCTAAATCTTGGAGAACGGGCACCGAAAGGGTTTTTATCAGCTCACAATCTGTTACGTTCAATAAACCGCTGAGAACGTTTCGGCAAAATCCTACCGCTGATCCGAGAGGAGAAACATCCTGAGTATCCCCGGGGGGAAGAGGTCTCCCGAGGGAAGGGTGCTCCTCGGGCGGTGGTACAGGAATGCGATCAGGGACATCTTCCCGGGACTGCAAATCCTCTGTACCAGAGGAGAGAAGATACTCCTCTAATACATTTACCACGGTAGAATTATGAGGAATGGGCTGTGATACTATAGGACTCATGTGAAAATCCATTGGGGAGAGAACTGCTATCGGATCCGATGGCCCAGGAGGAATTCTATAACTGACTGGGGGGGCTGCTACAGGTCCCTCCTCCTCCGAGGAAATCTCAATCATTGCCTCATTCACGAGGGGAGCGGAATCACCAACCTCCGGCCTCCCGGGACTACCATGCAACGCCCTCCCTAAGAAAACGTCAGTAGAAGACCCAAGAGAAAATGCTCCCATCTCCGCTCCTGCAAAAGATGTCAGTAGGAAAACGGTCCGAGGGCACCTATAAAATTTACAAGTTAAAGAATGGTTAGTAAAACTTACGAAAATGAAAGTTACTGTGAAGAGGATGGGAAGCAGGAGTACATCCCTCCACTCCCTCTTGTAAACCTGGCAAAATCAGGGCCTCGGGGAAATCCAGTAGCCCGGATATGTCATAAGAACCAGAAAAAAGTCCCGAGTGAAGCAATACCTCCCTCACTTGCCCTTGTGTTTCGGTGTTGGGTGCGATATATCCCAAACCCCATCGGATGGGCACCCCCCACGATCTGGCTGACTGGCCTCTCGGACGGACAAAGAAAAATCTCCGCCTCCAATCCCCTCTACCAGAGTGGGAACTGGATACACGAGTGAAGATATTTTCCTTATCCCGATAGGTCAAGCTAAAAAAGGGAGTCCCCTCTGAGCAAGGTCGAAGGGTAAATATTGTCCCCACCCAATAAGGGGACATTGGAAGGCTTAAAAGCTCACTACGAAGGACATATCCCACCAAATGACTATAGGAACTTGGTGTTAACTGACTCGGACACACCTGCCAATATCGAAAGAGTATTTGGAAAAAGGGATGGAAAAACGTCCGTAACCCACAACGCATCTGATCGGTATAAACGGTCATGTAACCCGAGGGAGGTGCGTAAGCCCTCTGGCCCGAGGAAGGCACTAGTATGTCATAATCTTCGAAATCAAGGTTATAACCGGTAAAAAGAGATCTTAATGAGTTCTCACACTCTGTACTCGTGGTAGATCCTACACGTCCTCTACCTATCAATCTAGACGGATTAAGAGGGATTAAATCGAACTCCAAAGACTCGTCCGCCAAAGAGTATGGCTCCCTACCCATGAATATCTCCCTAATGTGATTAACTCTACGTGAATTTGTAGATGGAGGCCTACGAACTACTCCCAAAGAAGAACTGGCACCAAGTGTCACCTGGTTGTCGGATAGATTATCCCTCGAGGAGAAAGTTTCACGAGAAATAGGAGGAACCCTTGATGATCCAGAAGGACTCCGAGCGGTATCTCGAGAAGAACCACAAGACGAAATTGAACCACCTCTTCTGTAGTAAGGAGGCATCATTTTATCGGGTAAGTATTATCTTCGTACTTGCAATTATGGACAAACTTGAAAGAAAATCAAAGACTAATTATGATTAGAGATAAGTGCATAATTGGTAAAGAGCCTAAGTGCATATATACTCTTTAATTCAGAGTTAAAAGAAGAAGTTTAGACTCTTATTATGTTAACTAAGAGACACGCGTTGAAAAACTTTTTGATTAAGAATGACACGTACCCTATTTAACCATGCAAAGCAACACCTCCTACTTAGGAAGTTTACTTAGTCAGCAACCTTATAAGAATTATCATTATCTATGTTAATTGAATTTTAACTATATAAACAAAAGGAAGAAAAAGGAAATTGAACAAAAATATTTATTGATTTAAGCCGAAGAGCCCTCAGAAGGGATAATGAGTACAAAGAACATTTATTTAAAAGCTAAAAGTAAAAAATTACAAAGAATAAAACTAAGCCCCCGTGGAAGGAGGGAGAGAAGAAGTTGTCTCCTCGGCGGAGGTACCCAGTGGAGCAAGACGAGAAATTGGAGAAAATACTCCCCCGAAACCACTAGCTCTCGGACTCGGACTTGTAGCAGAGCGCATCGGGGACGGTGTCGGAGAATCCCGAGAAGATAGCAAACCCCCAAACCTCCCCACAAAGTAATGGCAGTCGTCGGGAGTTGGCTTCTTTAACTTGCGAAGATCGAAAGACTTGGGGAAGTCAACATCCGACCTCACCAAAGATTTCGCCAACCTAGCACACTCCAAATAACCCCACAAAAGATGGCCCATCAAGAGCTCGTGAGAGGGCGTCTCGGATACTCCTGATTGCTGCCGTGAAATCTCTTTTTAAGCAAATTGAACTGCTGCATCCACCTTAGCCTGCACGTCCTTGGGAGAAAGAAAGCTTACCAACTTTCCCTCGGCTGACTCAGCCCTGTCAGTAACTTGGCCCAATGTCTCCTGGAGAACCCTCTCTCTCTCATTCCCATCCGCCACTGCCTTCTCGAGAGCTGCGATACGAGCAGTAAGGACTCCCTCGGATTCTTTCCTTTCCTTCTCCATCTTCTTATAAGCGGACTCTGCAGCGCTTAAGTTACCTTGCAAACCCTCCCTCGCCTTCTCTGATTCTTGAAGAGCAAACTCCTAATCAGAGATTTTAGTAAGGAGAACCTCCTCCTTCGACTGAATTTCTTTGTCCCGGACCAAGAGAGGTGCTAGTTGTTCTCGGAGAGCTTCAACCTCCTCTATATCATTCCGACCACGTTCTTCTACGGCAGTAACGGCCTCCCGAGTCTTTCCGATCTGCGGAGAAGTCAACAATAAAAAAATTTTAACAGAAATATATTGTGTAATTTTAGAGGATTAATTTAGAGAAACTTACCATGAGCCCCAACCAGTTAAGACTGGTGTACAAAAACTGGTACCCCTCGGCGGGTGTGGAACTGGAGGAGGCGAAAAATTGGAGGATGACTTGATAAGCTTCCCCCACTGACCGAGACGAGAATTGGCCCCCGGATCCACTGGGAGGAACGGGCTCCTGGAATGTATGACCCCTCGGAGACAAAGTCACTGGAACATGCCGCCTCGGAGGAGTAGCTTCCGATACCGGAGTCATCACTTCTGAATTTGTAAATATGGCCCGAGAACCACCAACTGTTGTGGGTGGGCTAGTCTTTCCCAACAGTGAATGCAGAATCCCTTCCTTCACATCTCTGTCTTCGGAAGAAGGATCGAACTCCCCTTGAGTGTCCTCGGAATCCCCTCGCAAAACTTCCTGCTCGGGAATGCTGAACTGGGCCAGAAAATCTTCCTCTACAAAAGATAATCACCGCTGATAAGAAAGAGAATGAAACTAGAAAAAATTATTAAGAAGAACGAGTAAGGAACACTCACCATACAAAGATGACTCTCCTACCATCGGAGCCTTGCCTTTATCTACGGCCACTGCACCAAAAAGGGAAACATCAGTACGAGAAAATAATCTACAATGAAAACGTGAGGAATTTTACTAAGAACTTGTCAAAACTCACCATGAGGAACTTCTAAAGACGTATGCTCAGTAGAAACAGGAGAAGGATCATCGGAAGATACATCCACCACTTCCGTAGTCTTCTGAACAGTTCCTTCCTCAACCGTCCTTGGAAATATTCCTTCTTCAGACACCCTCGGAGAGCTTCCGATATCAGATCCAGAAACGGGCAACTCCCCTGTACTGGACTTAGAAACTGGCACTAGGGCCAAATCCCAAGAAGCAGGAGCTATCTGACGCAAAGGAACAGCGCTCCTGATGATCCCCGTCATATCCATGCAAAGAAGAGAATGGTCCTCGTAAACTCCGCCCTTCTCTGAACCCATATGTCCACTCTCGGGAGCATTAACCTCATCCTCCTCATGATTACCCCCATCTGGTATCTCGGAAGCACCACTAGGAGTCGGCTCCTTCGGACTCGACTGCAAATAATAATTTGCCATGACCTCCCCTGCATCATCCCCACCGATAACGTGTATAAGCATAATTTAATACTCTACTCGGAGAAAGAATAAAAGAATAAATAAAGGGACTTACGAAAAAGACTCCTAGCATCGGGAGACAAAGACAAGGGCCTCTCCATGGCGTCATCGGTGAAAACTACGTGGTGAAGCCCGGAGGTCTCGTATAACATCGTGAAATCCTCCGACTCCATCAATTTGTGTTGAGAAATTATCGGAGATAAAACCACCTCCTGGTCCAGAGCATGTACGGGAGTAGTACCCTCTCGCCAATCGAAGGGCATATCCCACTCACCATCAACAGGCCCCACGAAGAAGTACCTATTCTTCCAGACGCTATGTGAGGTAATAGCAGCACCCAAGATCCTCTTCATGGAATCACCCGAGTTGTCCCGGTGACGAACATTGTAAAAAGGATATCCCCCGGGTGACACCGCCACATCAAAAATCGAAAGAAAATGATTCACCGAGCACTCTAGTCCATTCACGTGACACCAAAAGACATAAATACAAATAGCGGCAAACCCATTCGGCACCATTTGACTCGGGCAGATGTTACAAGTCTTGAAAAGCTCACAGAAAAAAGGTGACATGAATGAACGCCACCCGTACTTCACCTGAGCAAAAAACACTGTCAACATACCCAGAGGAGGATAGCACGCTCTCTCCTTCTTCGTCGGGATCCGGAATACCATGTTCTTCTGAAGGACCCCAGTTGAGGTAAACAGATCCGCCACCTGCTTACGAGTAACAATACTCAGCACCTTTTCCACCTTCGCGAAAGTCCGAAGAGGCGGCTCCTTTGACTTGGGAACCCTAGCCTTCTTCGAGGAGGTGGCGCCACCCTCAGCAGCAGCAACAAGCTCTCCCTTGCGTTTACGAGTAACAACTCCCACCGGAATACTCCTTACATTTACAGAAGTATTAATCGGAGCAGTGACCTCCGAGGAAGTAGCAGCAGCAACGGAATCAGTGTTGGCGGAAGAAGCCATGGCTACAGAGGGATGCTTTTGAAAAATAGGAAAAAAGAATGAACGAATCTGCTGGAAATTTGAATCGAAGAAGATGGAGAATAGAGGATAAGAGAAGAGATTTCGCTTTAAGAGAATTATCAGACTTGTGAGAATGGAAAAGAAGGGGCAACAGTGTCCCTATTTATAACCACGAGCTACAACGGTCAGATGCCTTCAAGACGTGGCCGTCATTTACTTCTCCACGTAACTACTGCATAATCGCGCCACGCCATCAAAATTATGACCGTTGCAAACGGTCAGATGCTTCAAAATGTACTACCCTTCGTTTAGAAGTGCTCCGTTTGTTAGAGATAGGGTATTTAAAGAACTACCTCAAGGAAAATAGCCTCGAGGAGCCCAATGCAAATGTATGGAAGAGATCACGAAGGGAAGAGGAGGAACAAGAAAGGGAAGAAAGGACGCCTAGTCGGAAGTCACGAGAGGAGACAACTGGACGTCTCCGACCCCAAGAGAGAATTAAAGATCACCGGCAAAATTCACGAGAGAAAACGACAGGGTATCAGAGTCTACCTCCTCCACCCGACTCTTATAAAAGCAATCCCCCGACAGGGAGAACCATCAATATGATAGAAGGGGGTGAAATCTCCATGACACCTCAGGGTAAAAAGAAGAAATATCTGAAAGAAGCCCGACGAGCAGAGCAATGATTATCTGTCTGCTCCATTCAAGGGTCAAAACTGCCTAGCATCACTTTCGGGCCCGAGGACCTTACAGACGTAATATATCCGCACGAAGATCCATTGGTTATTTCTGCTGTCATCTACGGGTATGAAATCCAACGGATCCTTATAGATACGGGCAGCTCCGTGGATGTACTCTTCTCACCTACCTATCTTGCTATGAGGCTGAAACAAGAAACGTTGGAAACCGTTGAGGTCCCGTTGGTAGGATTCTCAGGGGAGGCCTGTCAAACCCTCGGAACTGTTACTCTCCCAATGTCATGGGGGAAAGGAGCCCTTCGAAGAATGGAATCTATTAAGTTTTGGGTAGTGGAGGCCTCCTCACAAACGTATAATGTCATTTGCGGCAGACCGTCCATTCGAGCCTTCGAGGCTATCCCTTCTACCCTGCATCTTAAAGTAAAATTTCCCACTTCTTCGGGAATCGGAGAAGTCCGAGGAAGTCAGGCTAAAGCCAGGGAATGCTGCATGAATGCCATTCCCTCGGAAGAGGACGGACCCTCACTCGGAAATAACAAAAAGTGTAAAACTGAGGAAACACGAGTCCAACCTGTGGAAGAGTTAAAAATGGTGGAATTAGTAGAAGGAAGCCCCGAGAAAGTAATCAAAATGGGTACCCATATGGCTCCAGTCATAGAAGGTCAAATGATTTCTCTTCTCAAACAATTTCATCACCTCTTTGCATGGGAAGGGGGGCCGCCCGGACGAATCAGCAACAAGGTATGTCAACATTTCCTTAATGTAAAGCCCGGAGCTAAACCTATCCAACAGAAGAAGAGGAAAATGGGCCCCGAGCGTAACAAGATCATCCGCTCGGAAATACAACGCCTTCTCAATTTAAAGCAAATACGAGAGGTTATTTACCCCGAGTGGTTAGCTAATGTCGTGCTAGTTCCCAAGCACGGAGGAAGATGGCCAATGTGTGTTGACTTCACTAACCTCAATGAAGCATGCCCCAAGGATTGTTATCCCTTACCGAGCATAGATCAGCTAGTTGATTCTACCGCATGATGTGCGCTACTATCAACTTTAGATGGAGACCAAGGGTACAACCAAATCCCGATGGCGACTATTGACCAAGATAAGACCAACTTCATCACGGATGCAAGCACATTTTGTTATCTAGTCATGCCCTTCGGACTAAAGAACGCTGGAGCTACCTATCAACGGTTAGTAAGCCTTATGTTTGCAGGACTTATTGGGAAGTCAGTAGAGGTTTACGTGGATGATACTGTAGTTAAAAGTAATACTTCTGAAGAACATCCCGAGGACCTACGGAAAGCGTTTGTCATCATGAACAATTTTGGTATGAAAGTTAACCCTCAGAAGTGCTCTTTTGGTATCCGAGAGGGAAAATTTTTGGGATTTATGGTTACGGAGAAGGGAATCGAAGTAAACCCCGAAAAAGCAGAAGCTATCATGGGGTTACCTACCCCGAGGACGGTAAAAGATGTCCAAAAGTTAACCGGAAGAATGGCCTCGTTGAGCCGGTTTGTCTCCAAGTCCGCAGAAAAAAGGGCTTCCCTTCTTCAAGATACTTCGGAATGTCAAGGAATTTCAGTGGACCCCCCAATGCGAGGAAGCTCTCGAAGAATTAAAAAGGTACATGTTGAAACCACCTTTGCTGGTAAAACCTATACCCCAAGAAGATTTGTTTCTGTATTTATCGGTCGGAGAAGAGGCTATTAGCGCTGTCTTAGTCAAAGAACAAGATGGAGAACATCACCCGGTATATTACGTCAGCAAAACCCTCCTCGGAGCCGAAACCAGATATACCTTAACTGAGAAACTCGTTCTAGCATTGGTTACTACGGCTCGTAAGCTACGTCCCTACTTTCTATCCCATCCAATCACCGTGCTAACTAAGCACCCCCTGAGGGCAATTCTTAATAAACCTGAATCATCAGGAAGACTGATAAAATGGGCCGTAGAGCTTACTGAGTACGATATTTCCTATGCTCCGAGACCATCAATTAAAGTGCAAGTTCTGGCGGACGTTGTAACAGAACTTACGAGCATTGGATCCGAGGAGAAGGAACCACGGTGGTATGTATATGTAGACGGATCCTCGGTAAGTACACATGGGGGGGCTGGAATAGTTTTGGTAAATCAAGAAGGGGAGGAGGAAAGACTCCATTTTGCAGTCAGAATAGATTACCCCCTCTCTAACAATGAATCTGAGTATGAAGCTCTCCTTATTGGTATGAGACTAGCAAGGGAAGGGGGAATGAAGAGGGTACTCCTACATAGTGACTCCAAATTGATTGTCCAGCAAGTTAAGGGGTCATATGAGGCAAAAGAAGAAAGAATGCAAGAGTACCTCCGAGTTGTTAGTCAAAGGTCCGAATGGTTTGAAGAGTATGATATAGTTCAAATTCCCCGAAAAGAAAACCAAGAGGCGGACGCTTTGTCCAAAATGGCTACACAAACAGCCGCAATACATACTCGGAAGATTACTCTACTTCATGTCAATGAATCTGAAAAGAGTGAAGACCAAGAGGTAAATACCATTTCAGATTCCTTATCTAGCTGGGTAATTCCTATCAAGGCCTACTTACAGAATCCCGAGGGATACTCCTTGGACAAGAATGTTCAGCGAATGATGTTCAGAAAAACTCTCCGATACTTCCTCAAAGACGGGATACTCTTCCGAAGAACATACTCATGCCCCCATGCTCGATGCCTTAATGAAGAAGAGGCCCAGCTAGCCTTAGCAGAAACTCATGAGGGGGTATGTGGAAGCCATACCAGCGGCGAAAGCATGGTCGGACGCTTGATTCGACAAGGCTACTATTGGCCCACGATGGCTAAAGACAGCAAAAGCCATGCCGAAAGGTGTAAACCATGCCAAGCTTACGCCCCTCGGACCCATCAACCCGCAGCTCCTTGGGAACCCCATCTGAACCCTTGCCCCTTCTCTAAGTGGGGTATTGATATACTTGGACCCCTCGTCCCTGATGCCGGTCAAAAGAAATTTCTGCTAGTAGCCGTTGACTACTTCACCAAATGGGTGGAAGCGGAACCCCTAGCTAGGGTAACCGCGGGGGCCGTTATCAATTTTCTTTGGAGGAGTATTATTTGTCGCTTTGGTGTCCCTCGGAGCCTGGTAAGTGACAACGGTTTGCAGTTTACGGATCAAGGGTTACAAAAATGGTGCGATCATTGGGAGATAAAACATCGCTTTGCCTCCGTGGGATATCCTCAAGCCAATGGCCAAGTAGAAAGAACCAACAGAACCCTCTTGAAGAACATGAAGGCCCGACTTGATTGGCATAAAGCTAAGTGGGTTGAGGAGATACCCGGGATATTGTGGGCCTATCGGACCACGCAAAGTGTCACTACGGGCGAAACTCCTTTTAGTCTATCCTACGGGTGTGAAGCTATTTTGCCCTCGGAGGTCTCCATAGAAAGCTGGCGAGTCAAGGAATACGAGGAAGTAGCCAATGGCTCAAATTTAGCCCTTGCCCTTGACCTTCTCGAAGAAAAAAGAACCCGAGTAGCCCTCCGAATGGAAGAGTACAAGGCTCGGATGTCACGATATTACAATGCCAAGGTAAAACCCCGAACCTTTCAAGTTGGAGATTTAGTGATGAAACGAGTAGGGGCCTCTAAGAATGTGGGTAAACTAGATCCACGATGGGAAGGACCCTACAAGATAGTGGAAATTGTAGGGCCGGTGACTTATCGGCTTGCCGATTCCGAGGAAGCAGTGCTTCGCAACACCTGGAACTCAAGCAACCTTAGAAAGTACTACGCTTAATGTAATAATCATACATGAATAAAAAGGTTGTTCGTATACAAGGGACTATAATACAAAAGAAATTAGAGTTGTCCGACAAAATGATGGCTCTATATATGAGTCATCGGGACAACTCGATACCACCAAAACCCCTCTGTATTATGAACTAAACAGTATACTATTCGTCGACAAGCTAAGACCCTCCCATGGGACGTTTCCCTTCTCGGATAAGTCTTCGGCGCTGCTCCTCGGAAAAAGAGACTGGATCATCAAAGAACACCGTTTCGACTGCAGAATCTCTAATGGGTGAAGAAGGAAACTCCTCGGAGATCTGACGAATGTTGAGCTCAGGAAGGAGCAAGCCCGAGGGGAATTCTGGCAAAGCTTGTACGACATCTTGGCACAATTTATAGCCTATATGCACTAAGTCACGCATCTCACCCTGAAGAGACTCACGAAGACTGGATGGACCCACCACCTCCAACACAGCTTGGACTCGGGCCATAACCACCTCTACCGCATGAGAACGAGTCATCCCTAGCAACTGCTGACTCAAGGCATCTCTTTCCGTCGTAGCCTGCATTAGTTGCTCCTCCGAGGACCGCGTTTGGCGACATAACTCTTCAATTCTCCTCCCTAAATTTAGTACACGTGCTCTTTCAAGCACTAATTGGCGCTCCAACTCCCACGCCTTATCCTTCTCGGATTGTAACGCCTGGATGTGAGTCTCCTGAGCGGACTCGTGAACTTCCTTCAAATGAGTTATCTCCACTTGAGCCTCTAAGAGACCTCGCTCTAACTCGTCCCGACGACGATATACCAAGCCTGGATCTGAAGAAGAACTTCCGTAAGACCCGAGAGCATCCAGCACCATATAAATCTGCTCAAAACACAAAGCGAATGGCATCAGACCGGAAGACAGGTTAGTATTAAATAAAATGAATAAATACCTCACACAGGTCTTTACAGGCTAAATCTTGGAGAACGGGCACCGAAAGGGTTTTTATCAGCTCACAATCTGTTACGTTCAATAAACCGCTGAGAACGTTTCGGCAAAATCCTACCGCTGATCCGAGAGGAGAAACATCCTGAGTATCCCCGGGGGGAAGAGGTCTCCCGAGGGAAGGGTGCTCCTCGGGCGGTGGTACAGGAATGCGATCAGGGACATCTTCCCGGGACTGCAAATCCTCTGTACCAGAGGAGAGAAGATACTCCTCTAATACATTTACCACGGTAGAATTATGAGGAATGGGCTGTGATACTATAGGACTCATGTGAAAATCCATTGGGGAGAGAACTGCTATCGGATCCGATGGCCCAGGAGGAATTCTATAACTGACTGGGGGGGCTGCTACAGGTCCCTCCTCCTCCGAGGAAATCTCAATCATTGCCTCATTCACGAGGGGAGCGGAATCACCAACCTCCGGCCTCCCGGGACTACCATGCAACGCCCTCCCTAAGAAAACGTCAGTAGAAGACCCAAGAGAAAATGCTCCCATCTCCGCTCCTGCAAAAGATGTCAGTAGGAAAACGGTCCGAGGGCACCTATAAAATTTACAAGTTAAAGAATGGTTAGTAAAACTTACGAAAATGAAAGTTACTGTGAAGAGGATGGGAAGCAGGAGTACATCCCTCCACTCCCTCTTGTAAACCTGGCAAAATCAGGGCCTCGGGGAAATCCAGTAGCCCGGATATGTCATAAGAACCAGAAAAAAGTCCCGAGTGAAGCAATACCTCCCTCACTTGCCCTTGTGTTTCGGTGTTGGGTGCGATATATCCCAAACCCCATCGGATGGGCACCCCCCACGATCTGGCTGACTGGCCTCTCGGACGGACAAAGAAAAATCTCCGCCTCCAATCCCCTCTACCAGAGTGGGAACTGGATACACGAGTGAAGATATTTTCCTTATCCCGATAGGTCAAGCTAAAAAAGGGAGTCCCCTCTGAGCAAGGTCGAAGGGTAAATATTGTCCCCACCCGATAAGGGGACATTGGAAGGCTTAAAAGCTCACTACGAAGGACATATCCCACCAAATGACTATAGGAACTTGGTGTTAACTGACTCGGACACACCTGCCAATATCGAAAGAGTATTTGGAAAAAGGGATGGAAAAACGTCCGTAACCCACAACGCATCTGATCGGTATAAACGGTCATGTAACCCGAGGGAGGTGCGTAAGCCCTCTGGCCCGAGGAAGGCACTAGTATGTCATAATCTTCGAAATCAAGGTTATAACCGGTAAAAAGAGATCTTAATGAGTTCTCACACTCTGTACTCGTGGTAGATCCTACACGTCCTCTACCTATCAATCTAGACGGATTAAGAGGGATTAAATCGAACTCCAAAGACTCGTCCGCCAAAGAGTATGGCTCCCTACCCATGAATATCTCCCTAATGTGATTAACTCTACGTGAATTTGTAGATGGAGGCCTACGAACTACTCCCAAAGAAGAACTGGCACCAAGTGTCACCTGGTTGTCGGATAGATTATCCCTCGAGGAGAAAGTTTCACGAGAAATAGGAGGAACCCTTGATGATCCAGAAGGACTCCGAGCGGTATCTCGAGAAGAACCACAAGACGAAATTGAACCACCTCTTCTGTAGTAAGGAGGCATCATTTTATCGGGTAAGTATTATCTTCGTACTTGCAATTATGGACAAACTTGAAAGAAAATCAAAGACTAATTATGATTAGAGATAAGTGCATAATTGGTAAAGAGCCTAAGTGCATATATACTCTTTAATTCAGAGTTAAAAGAAGAAGTTTAGACTCTTATTATGTTAACTAAGAGACACGCGTTGAAAAACTTTTTGATTAAGAATGACACGTACCCTATTTAACCATGCAAAGCAACACCTCCTACTTAGGAAGTTTACTTAGTCAGCAACCTTATAAGAATTATCATTATCCATGTTAATTGAATTTTAACTATATAAACAAAAGGAAGAAAAAGGAAATTGAACAAAAATATTTATTGATTTAAGCCGAAGAGCCCTCAGAAGGGATAATGAGTACAAAGAACATTTATTTAAAAGCTAAAAGTAAAAAATTACAAAGAATAAAACTAAGCCCCCGTGGAAGGAGGGAGAGAAGAAGTTGTCTCCTCGGCGGAGGTACCCAGTGGAGCAAGACGAGAAATTGGAGAAAATACTCCCCCGAAACCACTAGCTCTCGGACTCGGACTTGTAGCAGAGCGCATCGGGGACGGTGTCGGAGAATCCCGAGAAGATAGCAAACCCCCAAACCTCCCCACAAAGTAATGGCAGTCGTCGGGAGTTGGCTTCTTTAACTTGCGAAGATCGAAAGACTTGGGGAAGTCAACATCCGACCTCACCAAAGATTTCGCCAACCTAGCACACTCCAAATAACCCCACAAAAGATGGCCCATCAAGAGCTCGTGAGAGGGCGTCTCGGATACTCCTGATTGCTGCCGTGAAATCTCTTTTTAAGCAAATTGAACTGCTGCATCCACCTTAGCCTGCACGTCCTCGGGAGAAAGAAAGTTTAAGAACTTTCCCTCGGCTGACTCAGCCCTGTCAGTAACTTGGCCCAATGTCTCCTGGAGAACCCTCTCTCTCTCATTCCCATCCACCACTGCCTTCTCGAGAGCTGCGATACGAGTAGTAAGGACTCCCTCGGATTCTTTCCTTTCCTTCTCCATCTTCTTATAAGCGGACTCTGCAGCGCTTAAGTTACCTTGCAAACCCTCCCTCGCCTTCTCTGATTCTTGAAGAGCAAACTCCTAATCAGAGATTTTAGTAAGGAGAACCTCCTCCTTCGACTGACTTTCTTTGTCCCGGACCAAGAGAGGTGCTAGTTGTGCTCGGAGAGCTTCAACCTCCTCTATATCCTTCCGACCACGTTCTTCTACGGCAGTAACGGCCTCCCGAGTCTTTCCGATCTGCGGAGAAGTCAACAATAAAAAAATTTTAACAGAAATATATTGTGTAATTTTAGAGGATTAATTTAGAGAAACTTACCATGAGCCCCAACCAGTTAAGACTGGTGTACAAAAACTGGTACCCCTCGGCGGGTGTTGAACTGGAGGAGGCGAAAAATTGGAGGATGTCTTGATAAGCTTCCCCCACTGACCGAGACGAGAATTGGCCCCCGGATCCACTGGGAGGAACGGGCTCCTGGAATGTATGACCCCTCGGAGACAAAGTCACTGGAACATGCCGCCTCGGAGGAGTAGCTTCCGATACCGGAGTCATCACTTCTGAATTTGTAAATATGGCCCGAGAACCACCAACTGTTGTGGGTGGGCTAGTCTTTCCCAACAGTGAATGCAGAATCCCTTCCTTCACATCTCTGTCTTCGGAAGAAGGATCGAACTCCCCTTGAGTGTCCTCGGAATCCCCTCGCAAAACTTCCTGCTCGGAAATGCTGAACTGGGCCAGAAAATCTTCCTCTACAAAAGATAATCACCGCTGATAAGAAAGAGAATGAAACTAGAAAAAATTATTAAGAAGAACGAGTAAGGAACACTCACCATACAAAGATGACTCTCCTACCATCGGAGCCTTGCCTTTATCTACGGCCACTGCACCAAAAAGGGAAACATCAGTACGAGAAAATAATCTACAATGAAAACGTGAGGAATTTTACTAAGAACTTGTCAAAACTCACCATGAGGAACTTCTAAAGACGTATGCTCAGTAGAAACAGGAGAAGGATCATCGGAAGATACATCCACCACTTCCGTAGTCTTCTGAACAGTTCCTTCCTCAACCGTCCTTGGAAATATTCCTTCTTCAGACACCCTCGGAGAGCTTCCGATATCAGATCCAGAAACGGGCAACTCCCCTGTACTGGACTTAGAAACTGGCACTAGGGCCAAATCCCAAGAAGCAGGAGCTATCTGACGCAAAGGAACAGCGCTCCTGATGATCCCCGTCATATCCATGCAAAGAAGAGAATGGTCCTCGTAAACTCCGCCCTTCTCTGAACCCATATGTCCACTCTCGGGAGCATTAACCTCATCCTCCTCATGATTACCCCCATCTGGTATCTCGGAAGCACCACTAGGAGTCGGCTCCCTCGGACTCGACTGCAAATAATAATTTGCCATGACCTCCCCTGCATCATCCCCACCGATAACGTGTATAAGCATAATTTAATACTCTACTCGGAGAAAGAATAAAAGAATAAATAAAGGGACTTACGAAAAAGACTCCTAGCATCGGGAGACAAAGACAAGGGCCTCTCCACGGCGTCATCGGTGAAAACTACATGGTGAAGCCCGGAGGTCTCGTATAACATCGTGAAATCCTCTGACTCCATCAATTTGTGTTGAGAAATTATCGGAGATAAAACCACCTCCTGGTCCAGAGCATGTACGGGAGTAGTACCCTCTCGCCAATCGAAGGGCATATCCCACTCACCATCAACAGGCCCCACGAAGAAGTACCTATTCTTCCAGACGCTATGTGAGGTAATAGCAGCACCCAAGATCCTCTTCATGGAATCACCCGAGTTGTCCCAGTGACGAACATTGTAAAAAGGATATCCCCCGGGTGACACCGCCACATCAAAAATCGAAAGAAAATGATTCACCGAGCACTCTAGTCCATTCACGTGACACCAAAAGACATAAATACAAATAGCGGCAAACCCATTCGGCACCATTTGACTCGGGCAGATGTTACAAGTCTTGAAAAGCTCACAGAAAAAAGGTGACATGAATGAACGCCACCCGTACTTCACCTGAGCAAAAAACACTGTCAACATACCCAGAGGAGGATAGCACGCTCTCTCCTTCTTCGTCGGGATCCGGAATACCATGTTCTTCTGAAGGACCCCAGTTGAGGTAAACAGATCTGCCACCTGCTTACGAGTAACAATACTCGGCACCTTTTCCACCTTCACGAAAGTCCGAAGAGGCGGCTCCTTTGACTTGGGAACCCTAGCCTTCTTCGAGGAGGTGGCGCCACCCTCAGCAGCAGCAGCAAGCTCTCCCTTGCGTTTACGAGTAACAACTCCCACCGGAATACTCCTTACATTTACAGAAGTATTAATCGGAGCAGTGACCTCCGAGGAAGTAGCAGCAGCAACGGAATCAGTGTTGGCGGAAGAAGCCATGGCTACAGAGGGATGCTTTTGAAAAAAGGGAAAAAAGAATGAACGAATCTGCTGGAAATTTGAATCGAAGAAGATGGAGAATAGAGGATAAGAGAAGAGATTTCGCTTTAAGAGAATTATCAGACTTGTGAGAATGGAAAAGAAGGGGCAACAGTGTCCCTATTTATAACCACGAGCTACAACGGTCAGATGCCTTCAAGACGTGGCCGTCATTTACTTCTCCACGTAACTGCTGCATAATCGCGCCACACCATCAAAATTATGACCGTTGCCAACGGTCAGATGCTTCAAAATTCAAAGCTGGTCAAAGCAACAGCCCGCAACCTGCGCCCCGAGATTCTCGCATGCTTAATAACCATACCCTAAGGGTATTCAGGTAAAATCACTTGCAAAACTCTGAATATATATATTTACTCCTCGGAAAAATATCAAAAAATAAAAATAGGGACACAAAGCAAGAAATAACCCCTCGCCTCACTGAGGACGATGATTTAAAATTTCGCTTCTCTCTACGAGGACAATCGAAATTTGGGGGGGCTAGTGTTAACCCTAAAAATAAAATAAAGAAGATTACTCCTACTCGGAAAAAACAATACATGGACAATACTATTGTCACGAGTACTTCCGATGAGATGTACCTATAAAGAACACCCTTCGGAGGATTGCCCTACCCTAAGAGGTTTACAAGAGCACACGTGGAGGAACTTAAGCGTCCCTTGGAAAGTCAAACGGTGAATAAAAAACAGATATCAACACGGCATCGGAAAAAGAGCAAACCCCGATGGACCCGTACGACTCCGATATCCACCAATGCGCCAAGAGGGACCACAAGAGACCCCGAGTCCCATGAACGTACAAGAAAACTTCCTTGCTGAACACTCCTCGGAAAAGACGACACTCGGACTATTATCCGAGGACCCAATTTCGGAGAAAATCAAGAAATGAATAAAAGAACACCCAGTGAATATAGTCCGAGAACTCCGATGAAGAAATCTCACTTCAAATAAAGCAAATACAGCCCTCGGAGACCAAATCAAGCCCTCGGAGATCACACCAGGTCCTCGGAGATCACATTCACACCCACAGAGATCACTCCTGATTGTTGAAGAAAAGACCCGAATCAAGAAGGAGAAATAAAAGCCCTCGGAAGAATAGTTCTATCAAAACAATCTACATCAGAAGCCCTCGGAGATATCAGAAGACACAAAGACTAGTCCAGTCAGCGCCTAGTAGATAAGAGATAAACATTATCCTAATTTTCACACCTGTATCAATGTAACGACAACACCTGTCCTTACCAAAACACATGCACAATGACACCTGCCCCTACCAAAGTCTATATAAAGGGAGGTGATCAATAGAAGAAGAACAACCTGAAGCAACTTAGCTTACTTACTACAACTTGACACTCAGATACATAAAAGGAAGAAAGGAGGAAAAGTTCAGTGAATAAAGGAAGAGAATATTCTTGCAATTATTCTTTTTATTTCCACCTATCGTTGCTTCTGAATCACGGACAGGGCGTTCCGACCCAAATAAATATCTTCTGTTAAATAGGGAATAATTCCAAACCAGTTAACAATGTTGTTTTGCCGTAAAATAGGTTCGGGCATAGTTTCGGTCCGATGTCAAAGGTCGGGTATAGTTTCGTTAAAAATGAAAGGATGGGTATAGTTTGAAAAAGTAGTTATAGGTGGGGCATAGTTGTCGTGTATTATGACCATCATTGTGTATGTATGAGTGAAACGTTAATATTATGTATATTTTAAATATGAATAAATAAATCTTATTGCATTTTAATCAATATTGAAAAGCTGTCTTTCATTAGCTATTTCAATCATAACAAAACTATTTTAACTACTTTAAATAAATTTTCAAAACACATTTGCAAACACTCACCGCTTTAAGTTAAACGCAATTTTAAGTAACTTTAAGTAAAAGTTATCAAAAAGTAACTTTGATAAGCTCTTCCAAACAAAAAGTGAGCTGAAAAGATTTTTTTTTTAGGTTTCTAAAAAAACTTGGTTAAATTATTGTATAACACTTAATCTTGGATTTGAAACTAGCTAATCATGTGGGTAAGTCTGCGCATTAAATTGGCTTTCTCAATAGTGTAGGGTTTAACAATAAATTAAAAGCAACAAGTACTAAGAGTTGTAATGCAAGTATGCAACATATGCATTGTTGAATATGTATTCGATATCGATATGTATGCATGTCTTACGACGTATTAATAAATTATTAAAAAAATATCTGATATATTTGATATTGCAATGCTTGTTATATTATATCACATTTGTATGTTTTCTTTTGGCGTATGTTAAATTTTATAACGTTACTTTGCACTCCATATGCTTATTTTTCAATTTCATTACATGTCACTATGTCTGCAACATAGACTAATTAGCTTGTATTATGTTTGTGTTATTTCATATTTTGTATAATCATTAAAATAATTTGTTAGAGTACACCAAGTGCGCAGAGCAACTAGAGTTAACTTTAAACTCAAATTATAATGAATTTATATATACAGTTTAGTTAGAACTATAAAGTTAGGGGCATCTGTGTAATTTCAGGATAATAACGTGCTGCTTAATTTTAAGAGCATCCATATATTGGGTTTAATTTAGGTGCACGTAAATTTGACCAACATTGCAATAATTGGAGAATTTGTTATATTATAAATTTATAGTGGATAGTAAGAGTTTTTGGGAGAACACTTCCGGTGTATGTTTAGCTAGAACGACAAATTATCTGTCTTTAACTTTTTGTTAATGATTAAATTATATAGAGGATACTTTCTTATACTTAGTTATAGTTTATTTGATGTTTACATTAGTAAATCTTCATTACATTTATATTTTGTTCTTGATTATATTGATTTGGCTATATAACTACAAAAATAAAAATCACTACAAGAAAACAACTAAACAAGAACTGAAAATTTCAACCCAAAATGTCCAAATTTCGATCCTTTTGGTAAATTGGATCGAAATATTTGGATTATAATTTTCGATCCTGATAGTCTCGACGCAGAATAATATGCATTGAAAATTTTCGATCCAAGTGCAATTGGATCGAAATAATACGACGCAAGACAACCCGCATCGAAACTATTCAACCCATATAGTGGGACCAAAAATTTCGATCCACATATACAATGGATTGCATAATTTCCACTCATCTTTTCTGTGGTCCGAATATATCGATCCAGACTGCTTTCTCCACAAAAAGCAGACAGCGAACGCGTGGCAGCTGGTGAGTGGTTGAAACACTCGATCGAAATATTTCGATTCATAGTATTCCGCGTCACATATTTTCGATCCAACAATATATAGGATCGAATTAATTTGATTCATATCATGTTTTGCATTGAAATAATTCGATCCAACATTATTTGATTTTTTTTTTTAAAAATGGGCGGGAATCCGCCATATTTGAATTATTATTTATACATATTTATGTTTTAGTATATGATTTAAACTATACGTATTATTAATTTTGAATGATTATACATATTTAATTAAAATATTATTATTATAATCATGATAATTAGAAACGCTTGCAGAAAATACGAAATATAAAAAACTAATTACATTTCATTAATAATAGAATATGTATTTATTCTAATACACAAAATAAAATTACAAAAATTACAAAACTAATAATGAAATTCTCTAAAATGAAATTTTGATTGTGAAGAGTGAGGAAGATGAGTTGTGGAAAGAATGGTGAGAAGGTGGGGGCATTTATAGGAGAACTCTTGTACCTAACTTACTTTATGGGTCTCAAAATTTCGATGCATAAGTAGTTGTGGGTCCGAAAACTTGGATGCAAAACTAGTTTAGATCAAAAAAATTCAATTCAAAACAAAGTGGGTACCAAATTTTCGATCCAAAGGTTTATTGTGTCCCAAATTTTCGTTCCAAAGAGCTTCTGGGACCCAAATTTTCAATGCAAAAGGTTTATGGGTCCCAAATTTTCGATCCAAAGCTGTTGTGGGTCCAAATTTAGCCAATAACATTGAAATATTCCTATGTATATAATTTTGCATTGAAAATTAGCAATGTATAATAAATAAGTATTTAAAAAATTGCCCCTAGACACTATGTTTTGTAATTATATTTTTTACCCCAAAAACCTTTTAACGTTTTTCATCACTATTTTTTTCACGAAATTTGAAAGAACACACATACTCAATGTTGTGATGATAATTGTGTGAAAAAAAGGAATTTGTATGTTTTTTATAGTTGTTTTTGCATCTTTGCATATTTTACATAATTACATGAAGTTTCCAAAACTTTTTTAAGCATGTTTCGATATTCCGTTTTTACGAAAATTTGGACTAGCAAACTTATTTCTAATCACATACGGTATGGTAAAAAAAAATGAGTGTTGTAGGTGTTTCGCAACTCGTACGCATGAAAACAACGATTTAGTTCATATGAGTTAGTTCATTAGAGTTTAGGGTTTAGGGTTTAGGGTTTAGGGTAAAGTGTTATTGTTTAAGTGTGTTTTTTTTAAACCATTGTTTAAGTGTGTTGAAGGTTATAATGTTTATCCAAAATCTTTCATTTCTCCAATTCCGACGAGATTTGAAAGAACACGCCTATTAAGTGTCTTAGTGAAATAAAAGGTGAATTCGGAGTTGTTTTGACCCGTGACTTTTTCTGCATTTAATTATTTCCTTGCAAAACTCTTGCATTGAAAATTTTCAATGCAAGGCTTTACTTTGGATGGAAAAATTCCCTTGCATTTTTACTTTGGATGGAAAGAATCCCTTTCATTTTTATTTTGGATGGAAGAATTCTCTTTTATTTTTACTTTGGATGGAAAAAATCCCTTTCATTATTATTTTGGATGGAAATATTCCATTGCATTTTTACTTTGGATGGAAAAAATCCCTTTCATTTTTATTTTGGATGGAAAAATTCCCTTTTATTTTTACTTTGAATGGAAAAAATCCCTTTCATTATTATTTTGGGTGGAAAAAATTCAATCCATCTAATACAATATTCTTCCTACTCTTCCTTTATTTAAGCACCCACTTCTCAATCAAATTACTCACTACATCACTCATCACTCATCACTTCTTCTTCCTAATTAAAGAGACAAAAAAATTAATAGTGTATTGTATCTACTTGAAGCTCAAAGTTAGTTCTACGAAGGTACGCATACAGTTTGAATTATTCTTTGTCATTTTTTTCCTTTTCAAATAAATTATTGATAATTTATTATAGTTGGATATTAATCTCTCATTTTGTTGCAATGCTAGTTAACTGTATGCACTATGGATAACAATGGTGATCGTAGTTGGATGTACGATAGGCTCGATGCAAGCGGTAATTTGAATCATCACTTTGAGGTTAGTGTGTCAAACTTTGTCGATTTTGCATTCTCGCAAAGTAGTAATCTATTTCGTGGTAGAGCTCGATGTCCCTGTGTAAAATGCAATAATATCAAATATTCAAAAAGAGATACCCTTCATATGCACTTGTACAAATGGGGATTCATACCTCATTATATGGTGTGGGATTTACACGGTGAGTTTGAGAGCACCGTTAGGGGTAATATTAACCCACATGTCGAAGCCGAGTCCTCTACACATAATTATACGGGTCCAGTTGATGACCAAATGAGGAATTTGGTCGATGATGCATTTGGTGGTCAGTTTTTAAACTATACTTCTGATATGGCAAACCTAATAGATGAACCTAATAGGGAAGCAAAGGCTTTCTTTAATATGCTTAGTTCAGCAGAAAAGCTCGTGACCATAGGAAGTGAGACCACTACTATACTTCGATGGGTTTCTCAATTTATGTCGAACAAGGTGATGCACAAGGCGAATACCGTCTATGCTGATAAACAGATCAAGAAGGTTCACCAATTGTCTATTTTTGAAGTTCGGGCCGAATTACCCAAATCTATTTACGAAATGAAGAAATTCATGAAAAGTTTGGGCCTAGGTTATAAAACTTATGAAGCGTGCACAAATAATTGTTTCTTGTTCTACGGAGATTTCGAGGCACCTGAGTACGACAAATGTCCGGGGTGTAATCAACCGCGTTATGAGCCTGGCCTTATTCTGAGTAAAAGAGACAAGCCCATTCCGCGTAAGAAGTTGTGGTACTTTCCACTGACTACGAGACTTCAACGGATGTACATGTCTTGTTCAATTGCAGAGCACATGACATGGCATACCAATTGTCGAGATGACACATATCATATGCTTCATCCGGCACACGGGAAGGCCTGGAAATACTTTGATCATTGTCATCCTAGTTTTGCGGCCGAGCCTAGAAATGTAAGACTAGGACTTTGCACAGACGGGTTCACCCCGTGGGGCAGCTCTTCGGGCCCCTATTCTTGTTGGCCCGTTTTTGTAACACCGTATAACCTGCCCCCGATCTTTGCATGAGGCAAGAGTTCATATTTCTAAGTTTGTTAATATCTGGTCCAGAGAGCCCAGGGAAGAACCTTGATGTATTTCTACGATCTTTGATTGATGAACTTCATTCTCTTTGGTAAGATGGTGCTCGCACTTATGATAGCTTTAGAAGACAGAACTTTCAGTTACGAGCTTGTGTCCTTTGGACTATAAGTGATTTTCCGGCATATGGTGTGTTGTCTCAATGGAGTACGCATGGAAAGTTCTCGTGTCCGTATTGTATGGAGTTCACCAAGTCATTCCAGCTTGTGAAAGGTAGAAAAACAAGTTTCTTTGACTGTCACCGCAGATTCCTACCGATGGAACATGAGTTTAGGGAGAACGATATCGACTTCTATTTGGGTCGAGTTGAGACAGACCCACCATTACGTAGGAGGACAGGGGCAGAGATGCTTCTTCACGTTGAACGACTCCCGTCCGTGGGCTTTGGCAAAGGTGTTAAGAAAATCCAACACTTTGGTAAGCGCCACAATTGGTGCCATAGGAGTATTTTCTGGGAGCTACCATATTGGTCAACAAACATGATACGTCACAATCTAGATGTGATGCACTGTGAGAAAAATTTCTTTGACAACATTAAGAACACAGTCATGGACGATCCAGATAAAACCAAAGACAACATGAAATCTCGTGAAGACTTGCAGAATTACACTAATCGGAGTGAACTGTTTCTTGTGCCTGCTCGTAATAATAAGTTTGACAAGCCACATGCGGTCTATTATCTAACAAGGGATCAGAAGAGAGCCGTGTGTGAATGGTTATGTTGTTTGAAGTTTCCTGATGGTTATGCTTCTGATATCGGTTGATGTGTGCAAATGCATAGTTTAAAAGTAACCGGCATGAAAAGTCATGATTGTCACGTATTTATGCAAAGGTTAATATTACAAAATTTTGCATTTGCTTTAGTGCACATGCTTTAATTATCAAACTATTCTTAGGGAATATTAAGTCAATTCCAATTGCATGTTGAGAAGTGCACATAATTTGTTCAATGATACAGACACAAAGACAAAGTAAAGTATTCAACATGATTATGGCATAAACTGGACGTATCCTTGACCTTATCCTGTAAAGTTCTCATCATCAGACTAATGAACTTGACCTCAACAGAGCCCATAGGCTAATTTCATGAAAACTTTTATCATCAAGAACCTCATGATCACTTCATTCTCATTTTGTTCTTTCCATAATCTTGATAATCACCTTCAATAACTAGAGAAAGCGACTTTGTCAATTTCACTACGAGTAAAGATCCACAATCTCTTTCAGTTTCAACTGGAAGTACTTAAACCTTTTAATTTTTATCTCTATTTTAACGAACAATATATACCAAAAACATACAAATACAACTAATATTTATTTCAACTAAAATGTCAGGTATACTACATGCCACACACAACTATTTCAGCTATCTAGACATTATTAAAAATAATTACCAGCAAACTAAAATATAAACCCACAAAGAGGGAACAAATTA
Organism: Linaria vulgaris; assembly: GCA_948329865.1. Lineage (NCBI taxonomy): Eukaryota > Viridiplantae > Streptophyta > Magnoliopsida > Lamiales > Plantaginaceae > Linaria > Linaria vulgaris. Next base: position 87,353,023 of record OX415253.1, read on the forward strand.
ACTTATGGTAGATCATCAACTCAGTTACTTATACAAGCTAATATGGAAAAACTAATTGCAGAACTCATCTTCTGAGTTCTAAGCAAATTCCTAAGTACTAAAATATTCAAATATCTTATATACATAAAGGACTTATCTAAGATTACCCAAGATTATGTATAGGGGTAAATAACAAGGCGGTATTTGCAATTGTGCCACACTAATTCATATTATCAAACTAACAAACTGAATTTAGCAATAGTGTGTATCATCAGTACTTAAACAAAACAAAATTCTCGTCATAATCCTAAGTAAACTAAACAAGAACCGCGTTGAGTCAAGCAATATATTCTCGTCATCTACTAATTATGGGAACAAAAACTAATGACGCAAAAACATACCCAATTGCGAAAAAAATCGAAATTAGGGCTATGAAAATTGGGAGATGAGAAACGAATTGAAGGATATCATAGTGTTCCTTGTGAAGAGAGGATTTGATTACCTGTTTTTGTTTGAAGAAGCAGCGCTCCACGGCGGCGCACAGGCGGTCAACGGCCGCGGTTTTTGTGAGGGGCGGGTTTGGGTATCAGACTATCAGCATTCTTCACTGAAAAGTGAAGTCAACGGTGGGTTTGAGGAGAATTAGGTTCTGAGTCGAAATAATTCGACGCCACGTGGCTTCTGGATCGAAAAATTTCGACCCAGAACAAGAATTAGGTTCTGAGTCGAAATAATTCGACGCCACGTGGCTTCTGGATCGAAAAAATTCGACTCAGAACAGTCTGCATGGCATTATTTTCACGCAGCCATGTAGACTGCGTCGAAATTATCGGATGTCACGCCAGCGTCCGATATATTAGACGCAGCTTTGTGGGCTGCGTCGAATTAAAGTGATGCGGGCTTTTTATGGATCGCATTGTTTCCTGGCAGGCCTATTATGGATCGAATTTGACATGGATGGGTCCAAAATATTGGATCCAACTTATTTTGGATCGAATTTCTATTTTCCATGCATAAAAAAGGGATCCAATTGCTATGTTTTCTTGTAGTGAATACTATCTATTTTTTCACTACTATCAATTTTTTGTGAAAAAATAGTATATGTTGTTTGTTCATTTTTGAGTTTTTTTAGGTGATTGCCTTTGTCCAAAGAAACCGCAGTAGCTATCAGTAAAAATTCAAAGACATATTATAACAGTAGCTATCAGTAAAAATTCTCATTCACTCAAAATATTTTAGCAATGAGACATACCAAACCTAGCCACACATTTCATAGAATCCATAGTAGCCAAAGAAATTTCAATTAGGTAAATGAACTCACTAAGATAATTTATCGAACATGATTTGTTTAATGTTACTGTTTCATCTGATCGTTGAAACTATCGAGAAATTAATGTTTGGGAGAAAACTATAAGTTAGTATATATTTTCCATATTTAATTGTGGTATCAGCGAGTCAGTAATGTCTCTATCGAGCTTTTTTCTTCGATCCAATGACGAACCCTGACGGAATGCCCCACATGATCTCTAGTTCTTCTATTGAATCACCGTTATCGTCCCTCTCCGTGATGCGTTCGATCTCTCTCTTGACGTCGCCTACATCGGGTGGGCACTCTCTCATTCCGATTAATGACCACCATCATCTCCCGCTGCATCTCAACGGGAACAACTTTCTTACGTGGCGTTCTCAAGTTCACCATCTTTTCTAAGGGTATGGTTTGTTTGGTTTTCTTGATGACACCCATCAATGCTCGCTGCCCAGTTCAAACCCTGAATCGATGGCTGCGCACGTCCTTTGGACTCGTCAGGATTACCTGATTTATCTGCACTTTTTGGGTCGGTCACTGGTGAGATTTCCCCACTCATCTCCAATGCCATCACCTCTACTGATGCAAGGTCCACGTTGCAGCGTGTGCACGCGAATAAATCTCGATTGCGTGTTATGCAATTGGAAAATGATCTCAACCCAATGAAACTTGGTTCCAAATCTGTCTCTAAATTTATACGGGCCGTGAAAACCAAGGTCGATGAACTCGTCATTATAGATGACTCGTTGAAGGATGGCGACATCACACTCTACATGGCTTAGGGACTGCTTATCATAACATCGTTGGTCTGATCGTGCTCACGAGCATTCGATTCGCTTTGCTAAACTTTGGTCAGTCAAGAAACCTACCTCCATCGTCTTGAGTTCAACAATGCTTCTTTGGTTGCAACCGCAACCCCATCCACTTTGCAGTCCCGTAACCAACACCGTGGTGTTCGTAACTCCTCTGGACGAGGGCTCAACGATTCAGGTCGTGCCAATTATGGCTCTTAGGCTCAGGGTTTTCCAAATCAACCTCAGCTCTCGCAACAACTTTGTGGTATTTCCATCATGGTGCCCGCACTTGTCGCCATTTTTTAACTCCTACTGCGAATTTTGTGACTTGATGCGCAAAATGGTGAACAATATAATTCTGAATTGCTGGTCAACTCTGTTGCTTCTCATACTCTCACGTCTAATCTTCATAACCTCTCGGCTCACTCTAAATACAAGGGTCCTTATAGCTACTGCTGATGGCACATGTTTGACTATCTCCCATATTGGTTATTCTCGATTTATTTATCATGATAAATGCTTTGCTCTTGATAATATATTGCGTGTTTCGAGTTTTGTCGTCACTGCTATCTGTTCACCAATTTACTTAGACGAATAATGTTTCAGTTGAATTTTACCCTTCACATTTTCATATTAAGGATCGCAGTACATGGGCTAGTCTAATTTAAGGTCGTTGCATTATTGATGGGATTTATCGCATTTGACTTCCACGTGTGGTGCGTCCTTAGTTTAGTGCTTCAACTGGTGAATGGGTTTATAAAGATTGCTGGCATGTTCACTTAGGCCATTCGTCTTTTCGCATTAGTTCTTTAACTCTTAGCAAATTTAGAGTACCTGGTGCCGATACATTGGATTTGGATTTTTGCAATTCTTGTTTATTGAATAAAAGCCAGCATGTTGCTTTTCATCAGAGTTCTCTTGTTTCTAATCATGCTTTACACTATATCTATGAGGATGTCTAGGGCCTTGCGCCAACGGCTTCAGTGAATGGCTCTAGTTTTTACCTTATTCTTGGGATCATTTTACCAAGTATTGTTGGTTATATCCTCTTTTTGCTTAATTCGAGGTGTATACTGTTTTTGCTCAGTTTAGAACTTTGCACTACAACAAAACACATCAATTACATGGAAAAAATCCCATGCAATAGGCTATATTTTCCATGCAATTATCAACTGCATGGAAAAAATTCGATGCAAAGTTTCCATGCCTCTGGTGTCCATGCAAGAGAATTGCATCGAAAAGATTCGATGCAATTGGTGTCTGCATCCGAGTTTTCGGATGCAACAATGCATTGAAAATTTCCCATGCAAAAGGCTTTGCCTCGAAAAAATTCTATGCAAAAAAGCGCCTGCATCAGAAATTTCTGATGCAGAACCAAAAGTCAGCACAAGACGTGTGGCGACTTTTGGTTGGTGCGGATTCTGCATCGAAAGAATCCGATGCATCAGATTTTTCCCATGCAATTGCTACAGTGGCAATTGCATGGGAAAAATTCAATGCAATACATATTTTGCATGGAACTATTCTTATGCAATGTAATTCTAAATTATTTTTTTTTAAAAAAAATGGCGGGATTATATTCCGCCACTTTTAAAATTTTTCCCCTTTTATTAATATAAATAATTTATTTAAAGTATATTTTTTTAAGTTTTAAAGTATTATTTTTATGAAAGAAATACGTTTTTTATACTAATTTATACATATTTCTAAAAAATGTATTGATTAATTTTTCAAAATATACATATTGTATTTAAACTATAATCTAAGAATAATATTCTATCAATATACGTATTTAAAAAATATTTTTATATGATCTCCTATACATAGTTATTTATATCTTTTCGTATAGTTATATTAAAAAAAATTATAAATTCTTTAACAAATATTTTAGAGAGAAGAGGAGTAGAGAGGAGGTGAGGAATGAGAATGGGGTGTGGGGTATTTATAGGAGAAGGTAATCAATTTTACATTGCAAATTTTTCATGCAGGCTTTGCTCTCCATGGAAAAATTCCGATGCAAGTAGAATAAGCAGTTTTTGCATTGGAATTTTTCCATGCAACATGTACTGCATTGCAATATTGCCATGCAAGCTTTTCTCTACATGGAAAAATTCGATGCAATTCGAAAAAGCAGTTTTTGCATCGAAATTTTCCCATGCAACATGTACTGCAGCTTTATATTGTAAAAATTGCATGGCAATTTTCCGATGCAAGAGGAAATAAGTACAATTTTGCATAGAAATATTTTTATGCGAAATTTACTACTATTTATAAAAAACCTATACTTATTAAATTTGACCCCAAAAGAATTTTAAACGTCTTTCATCTTTTGATGCGAAAATAGTGGTTATAAAAAACGGAGTTTTGATGTTGTTTTTCATCTTTTGCATAATTAGATATGCTACCCCAAATATTTTTTAAACGTTTTTCCTTACTCAACTTTTGACGAAATTTTAAAGAGCACTGTTATTTGTAATAACATAGCGTATGGTAAAAAAAACAAAAATCGAGGAGTGGAATTGATTGACACTCTCTACATGTGAAAATACAATTTTGGTTTAGTAGAGTATATGTATACATGATTTAGGGTTTAGAGTTGAAGATCATATAGTTTTATATGGTTACATTGTTTATTGTGCGTCCTTCGTTACTCAATTTTCACGAGATTTGAAAGAACACACATACTTACTGTTTAGAAAATGTTAGGGAAAGAAAAAGTTAAATTTGAATAGTTCTACAACTTTTGAATAGTTCTATTTTCTCATGTTTTTGACGAGATTTGAAAAAACAATCCTACTTATTGTTTAGAAAATAGTGGTGAAAGAAAAAGTAAAATTTGAGTTATTTTGCAACTTTTAAATAATTATATTTTCAACCCAAAAGATTTGTTTGCGTCTTTCGTTACTCCATTTTTGACGAGATTTGAAAGAACACTCCTACTTATTATTTAGAAAATGTTGGTGAAAGAAAAAGTGAAATTTGAGTTGTTTTGCAACTTTTGAGTCGTTACATTTTCAACTTGAAATGTTTGTTTGCGTCTTTCGTTACCCCGTTTTTGACGAGTGAAAGAATACTTCTACTTATTGTTTAGAAAATGTTGGTGAAATAAAAAGTTAAATTTGAGTTGTTTTTCAACTTTTAAATAATTATATTTTCAACCCGAAAGGTTTGTTTGCGTCTTTCGTTACCCCGTTTTTGACAAGATTTGAAAGAACACTCCTACTTATTGTTTAGAAAATGTTGGTGAAAGAAAAGGTTAAATTTGAGTTGTTTTACAACTTTTGAATAATTATATTTTCAACTCGAAAGGTTTGTTTGCGTATGAAGTTACCGCGTTTTTGACAAGATTTGAAGAATACTCCTACTTATTGTTTAGAAAATGTTGGTGAAAGAAAAAGTTAAATTTGAGTTGTTTTGCAACTTTTGAATAATTATATTTTCAACCCGAAATGTTTGTTTGCGTCTTTCGTTACTTCATTTTTACGAGATTTGAAAGAATACTCCTACTTATCATTTAGAAAATGTCGGTGAAATAAAAGGTGAAATGTGAGTTGTTCTGCAACTTTTAAATAATTCTATTTTCACCACGAAAGGTTTGTTTGCGTCTTTTGTTATCCCGTTTTTGACGAGATTTGAAAGAACACTTCTACTTATTGTTTAGAAAATGTTGGTGAAAGAAAAAGTGAAATTTCAGTTGTTTTGTAACTTTTGAATAATTATATTTTCACCCTGAAAGGTTTGATTGCGTCTTTCGTTACTCTGTTTTTGACGAAATTTGAAAGAACACTCCTACTTATTGTTTAGAAAATATTGGTGAAAGAAAAAAGAAACTTACAGTTCTTTTGCAACTCTTGAATAATTATATTTTCACCCCAAAATATTTGTTTGCGTCTTTCGTTACTCCGTTTTTGACGATGCAAAGTGGTATGGTGAATCGATGTTCGATATAATGTACGAAAAATAGTATGCTGAATTGGTGTTCAATATACTCGTACGAAAAGTAGTATGGTAAATTAGTGTTCGATATAGTGTACGAAATGTTGGTACATAAATCGGTGTTTGATTTTCTTGTACTAAAAGTGGTATGATAAATCGGTGCTCGTTTAACTTGTACGAAAAATGGTATGATAAATCATGTTCGTTTTACTTGTACGAAAATCAGTATAATAAATCGATGTTCGATATAATGTACGAAAACTGAGTACATAAATCAGTGTTTATTTTAATTGTACAAAAATTGGAATGATGAATCGGTGTTCGATTTACTTGTACGAAAAGTGGTATGGTAAATCGGTGTTTGATTTAATTGTACAAAAGATGGTATGATAAATCGATGCTCATTTTACTTGTACGAAAAGTACTGGGTATATGTCGGTTTGGTTTTTTCTTTCAAAAACCTTTGTGTTTGGCGATGTTGTAATTTTGTAATTTATATTTACGTAATTGGCAATGTCTTTGGATAATAATTGTGACAATTACTTATTTTCCACTTTTTTTTTCCCTAATTTTCCTCATTTATTATATATTTTCCTTAATTCTTGTATTTTTTTTAAATAATATAATTACGTATTTTATTGCATCACAAAATTGCAATGCAATTGACCTTAGATCAATTGCATGAGAATTTTTGGATGCAGTATGTGTACAATACATTTTACATGGAAATTTTCCTATGCATGTATAAATAGGTACAATTTGCATATAAATATTTCTATGCAATATTATTTGCATGGAAATATTTCTCTTCATCTATTTTTTTACTATTTACAAAAAACCCCTGCTTACTAAATTTGTATTTATATTTTTTACTCCAAAAGTTTTAAACGTCTTTCGTTAAGCATTTTTGACAAATTTTGAATGTACATATACCTCATAACTGTTATTAAAATAGTAGTTAAAGAAAACAGAGTTTTTGATGTTGTTTGCCATCTTTTGCATAATTATATTCTCTACCCCAAATATTCTTTATGCGTCTTTCTTTACTCCGTTTTTGACGAAATTTTGAAGAACACACTTATTTTTAAAAACTTATCGTATGGGAAAAACAAATTGAAGATTGGAGTTGATTGACACTCTCTACATGTGAAAATACAATTTTGATTTAGTAGAGTATATGTGTATAGGGTTTGGGGTTGAATGTTGAAAATTATATAATGTTATATGGTTACATTGTTTATTTTGCGTCTTCCGTTACTCTATTTTTGACGAGATTTGTAAGAAAACTCCTCCTTATTGTTTAGAAAATGTAGGTGAAAGAAAAAAGGAATTTCGAGTCGTTTAACAACTTTTGAATAATTCGATTTTCACCTCGAAAGGTTTGTTTGCATCTTTCGTTACCCCATTTTGATGATATTTGAAAAAACACCCCTACTTGTTTTTTAGAAAATGTCGGTGTAAGAAAAAGTGATTTTTGAGTTGTTTTGCAACTTTTGAATAATTATATTTTCACCCCAAAAGGTTTTTTGAGTCTTTTGTTACCCCGTTTTTGACGATTTTTGACGAGATTTGAAGAACACAGTTACTTATTGTTTAGAAAATGTTGGTGAAAGAAAAAGTGAATTTTGAGTTGTGTTGCAACTTTTGAATAATTACATTTTACCCCAGAATGTTTGTTTGTGTCTTTCGTTACTCCGTTCTTAATGAGATTTGAATGAACACTCATACTTATTGTTTAAAAAATGTTGGTGAAATAAAAAGTGAATTTCGAGTTGTGTTGCAACTTCTGAATAATTATATTTTTACCCCGAAAGGTTTGTTTGCGTCTTTCATTACTCCGTTCTTAACGAGATTTGAACAAACACTCTTACTTATTGTTTAGAAAATATTAGTGAAAGAAAAAGTGAATTTCGATTGTTTTTCTACATTTGGCTCCCGACCACCCATCACACGCCACAACAAAATAGCAGGAGTGAGCGTCGACATCATCATGTCACTACTATTGGTCGTGCTCTCCTCACTAGCGCTCGTTTGCCTCCTAAGTTCTGGGAATTTGCATTTTGTAGAACCGTCTACTTATACAATCGGCTTCCTACTCCAGTTCTAAATCAACGTACCCCTTTTGAGGCTCTCTCTGGTCGAACCCCAAAATATCTCAAGTTGCACACAATTGGGTGTCTCTGTTATCCACATATTTGACCATACATCTCGAATAAGTTACTACCACTCTCTCGTGAATGCATTTTTATTGGCTATTCGACTTCTCAATCTGCCTACATGTGTCTTGATTGTGTCACTGTCGTCTATATATTTACCAACATGTATAGTTTGTTGAGACGTGTTTTCCTTGGATCTCGGGACATCGTTGATTAACCCTCTCCACCCACTAGTCGTTCTATTAGACTTTCGCTCCTAACGTCTCTGCCTCTAGTGCCTCGGGCTTCGCCGCCACAATTCCATGTTGTTGCAACGCCTCCTCTATTACGATCCACTGGTTGATCAACATCCTGGCACGACTGCTCCATCTAAGTCGTCTATTACACCTGCAGCTCCACCTCCGTCTTCAAATCGGCTTCATCATATGGTTACACATTCTCGCAATAACATATTCAAACTGAAACTTGTTCACCTTGCTACCAAGCATCCATTAGATGGCCCATTTGAACTGACTTGTTCATCCCAAGCTCTTTTAGATCCCTTGAGGCATGCGACTATGGTTGAGAAGTACATTACGCTCATTATTCTTGGCATTTGGGTTATCGTCCCTCCTCCTCGTGACTGTTCTATTATTGGGTCAAAATGGGCGTTTCGCATTAAGCGCAAGCCTGATGGTTCTATTGACATATATAAGGTTCGCTTAGTTGCAAAAGGTTAACATCAACACACGAGAGTTGACTATAATGACACATTTAGTCCAGTTGTGAAGTTCCTCACTATTTAGACTCTCTTATCTTGCCGTTATGTGTTGGTGGTCTCTTCACCAACATGATGTTAGTAACGCCTTCCTATAAGCCAGTACAAGGTAAGCTCACTAAGATTGTCTATATGCGTTAGCCTTTCGAGTTTGTGGATCAATCTTCCATTAATCACGCCTGTTTGCTACGCAAATCTCTGTATGGCCTCAAACAGGCTCTGCACTTGGTATCTTGCACTAAGCACGATGCTTTTATCCTTGGGATTTATTCAGGCTAATTCCGATACTTCTCTCTTCATTCCGTCTCAAGGTAATCTTCACATATCTTTTTTGGTTTATGTAGATGATATAATTGTCACAGGTTCATGCGATGCGACTATCCCTTTCTTTATCTCTAACCTTAACTCGTTTTGCTGTCAAAGATATGTGGCCTTGTGCTTATTTTCTTCGATTAGAGGTCCTTCGTTGCCGAGAAGGATTATTTCTCTATGATCATAAGTACATTCGAGACTTGCTCGCACGCCACAAGATAGACAACGAAGCCATTTCCCACTCCAAGGGCGTCTAATTCGCCTGCTACTTCTTCTACCAATTTTGTTGATGTGACGCACTATCAACAAATAATCGTTGGTCTCTAGTACCTCACTCTTACATGTTCGGATATTGCCTTCACTGTCAATCGTCTGGCTCAACATATGGCTGCCCCGAACGAATCTAATTGAACGGCTCTAAAGCGTGTCCTTCGGTATCTTAAGGGCATTGTTACTCATGGTCTGTTACTTCGTCGGGACTTTTCTCTTATACTTCATGCCATTAGTGATTCTGGTTGGCGGGTGACATTCTTTACAGTCCTCCCAAATGCAAAAGGTTGTTTCCCATTCGTCTAGTAAAGCGGAATATTGAGCCTTAGCTACGACTTATGCTGAAGTACGATGGATTCAAAATCTTCTTGGTGAGCTTAGCTATTCGTTCTCTTCCTTGCCTACCATTCACTGCGACAACATGGGAGCGCTCAGTTTGTCGTTGCTCCCGATTTTATATTCTCCCATGAAGAACATCTCTATTGATCTTCACTTCGTGCGCGATCTTGTTTTGAAGTGTGTGATTCGTGATTCTTATTGAAACACTCTCGATGAACTGGCGGATTTTCTTACTAAAAGCCATTTGCTCGCTCTCGCTTTGCCTTCTTGTGTCCCAAAATCTCCGTGACTAATGTCACATCAATTTGCGGGGCATATAAGTCAGTATATATTTGTCCATATTTAGTTGTAGTTAACATGCTTTCATTATTAAGCAATCGTGCAATAGTATTATGAACATTAGTGCATTAGTATTATATTATAAGCAAGAGTGCATTAATGTTGTGAACAATAACACTATAGTTTTTAGGCAATAATGTAGTAGCATAGGTTTTAGGCAATAATGTAGTAGTATTATGAACAATAGTGCAATCAAATTCAAATATTACTATTATAAGACACACTTGGGTAAAAAATTTGTACTTATCTCTTTGGATTGTTTATTACTTTGCCGCTACTCTATTCTTCTCTTTCACACTATGTCGCTGCTAAATCAACTAAGAGTGCGGTCCCACTTAGCTGTCCAATTACATATAATTAATTACGTACTAATATATATAGGTTGTAGCTGAACACGTGCCAATATGCAAGCCCAAGTGTGAACTGCAGACGACTCTCCAGTGGCTTCCGGTTCTGTCGGTGCTTGAAACAATTTTGTCTCGGATCCGGTTAAGATCCGAACAAGAAGGACACATAGGCGAGAGAGAGAGTGTATGGCGGATACGAGTGGTCAACCGCTTGACTTCGGTTTTGGTTTCAATGACAGCAATTTTTCCGACCGGACCCTACGTATTGAGGTTGTTGGGCCCGTGTTCGAAGGCAGCCAAAGTGATTTGGCGGTGGTACGGAAGACCAAACGCCGCCGGAGTGGTAAGTCAATTCGAGTTAGATGTATTGTTTGATCACTTGCATCATAAGTAAATTGCATTTTTCAATAACTGTTAGTTTGTAACAATATTTTTTATATTTCATGCTTGGTGCATGTTTCCAGTGAAGTTTAATACTACACTATGAAAAATGAATTGCTTAACTATCGCGCTGCTTGTATTTGAACCTATACAATGTTCATACTGTACTAATCTATTATGGCATGTCTCTCGAAACTAGAGCTTATGTAATTTGTTAACGAAACTGCGAGTTACTCTTGCAGGAGACGCTAAAACGGCAAGTAACGATGACTCAAATCAGTCTGAAGATGGTCTAAAGGTTTTAAGAATTAAAACATTACACGTCTGCTCTCTTCTCTTAGCCGCAAAAAGTCCATTTTTTCATAAGGTACAAATAAGTTTTGGAAGTTGTATGTATGTCTCTCGATAAGATTTTATGTGATATATAATTTTTTGGTACTTTTAATGTGTAGTTATTCTCAAATGGCATGATGGAATCGGACCAAAGACACGCGACCCTCAGAATTGATAGTTCTGGTATGCAATATGTTCCGATATTTAGTACTACTAGTACAATTGTTGTGGTGGTTGATTATATATTTGACTATCCAAAACTTTGAAACTTTCTATTAATTCGGCCTCGTTTTGTAGGGAAATGCAGCGGAACTCTTTTTGTTTGGGCAATTTTCTTTTGCGTGTGGCTTTGTTTATAAAATTAGTAGCATTGATAACTTATCTTGACCAAAGTTTCGTCATCTTTTCCACATATCTTTTCCGTTGGCAAAGTCACTTTTATATGTGAATGTGAAGGATATGTTATATTGTTTTTCTGTTTGATTGAACAGAGGAAGCTGCTTTTATGGAGCTCTTAAGTTTTATGTATGACAATACTTTAACCAGCAAAACAGAACATGCATTACTGGACGTGGTTCTGATTGCTGACAAGTTTGAGGTTGACTCATGTTTGACACATTGCATCCAGTCATTGAGAAGTCTCCCCATGACAACAGAGTCTGCATTACTATATTTAGGTCTTCCTTCTACCATCTTAATACATGATGGAGTTAAACACTTGGCTACTGAAGCAAAACAATTCCTAGTTGTTCGTTACAAGAATCTATCAGAGTAAGTCTTCATATCTTTCTGGTGCCATGTTCATATACTCCTTTGTAATTTCTTGATGTGTACTTCCCGAGGCAGGTGTGAAGATGAAATTATGGATTTCTCTCTTGTTGGAATTGAGGGAATCTTGTCCAGCGATGAGCTTTGTGTCACGTCGGAGGATGAGATTTACGACTTTGCTTTAAAATGGACTAAGGCCCACTATCCAGAGCCCGAGGACCAGAGGAAGATCCTCTCCACGCGCTTGGGTCCCAAGATTTGTTTTCCTTATATGACTTTCCGAAAGCTTAGGAAGATTCTTACATGCAATGACTGTGATGACGAGTTTGCGACTAAGTTCGCTATTGATGCTCTACTTTTCAATGCCGAGGAACCTCATCATCAGCTACTTCGTGTCACGTGTAAGAAAACCTCCAACAGTCGTTGCTTCATTGAAAGGGCCTACTCGCGTCGTCCCATTAAAGTATTTGAGTTTGCAAACCCAAACCAGGAGTGCGTCGTCTACTTAAATCTTAAGCGTAGCGAATGTGCAAGTCTATTCCCTTCACATAAGGTTCGTTCTCAAGTTTTCTACATGAAGGAACAATTGTTCAGCTTGTCAGCAAATTGCAACATGCATGAAAATAATATCTCCAATTCTTTTGGGGTTTATCTAAGAATGGATGGAAATGGATCGGGCACTTTTGACGTGGAATACGAGTTTTTTGTCAGATCAAAACCCTCCAAGAAGTACAGCAAAATCGGGAGCAAGAGCAGTACTTTTACAAAAGGGAAGGGATTTGGATTTCATAATTTGTTTAACATTCCGTGGAGGTCTTTCGTGGCAGAGAATTGCGTTTATTTTATCAATGACATACTCCATATTCGGGCGGAGCTTACCATTAAGCGCTGGGTTAGTGAATCCTAAATGTTCAGAGTGTTTTTAGCTATATTTAATGGTGGTCTATTCTATGATATCGTTTTGTGAGTAATTTGACCACTACTCTACTTTTATAACATTTTTTTGGAAGAGGATCACGAGCTCTGTATGACACTTTTCTTTAAGAGCTCATATGACACTTTATGAGTAATTGTGTTATATTCATCGCTTGCAAACAGCGAAATAAAGGCCTAAATATGCACTAGACTGAAAGGCGTAACTTTGGCAAGCTTTGTTTAGTACGAGGATGGCAAAAAGAAAATGTCGCTGTGAATCAGGCGTAACGACATAAAGCTTACAAGCGTTCATGAAGCATGCACTCGGCTTAGCATAATTCACTTCAGGATCATTTGACCTACTCCAACTAATAGGCATTCTCTGCTAAGTTACTCTGTTTATGAATTATCATAGATGCAAAGTTTATAGATATCTTTTAATTTTATGAGCATGTTTACAAATAATTTAAATCTACGAAAACTTGTCGAAAAGAAAAGCTTTAAGAATTTGACAAAATACCAGAAAATGTGGATGTTAGAAAAAGGATTCCAAACTTGATTCTCGACTTTCAAAGAGAGTATGGCTGAATAAGCATCACTATAATGGCGTAGTTTATATCATGCTCAAGTACACAATACAGTAACTGGACTAGATCCTGAACAGTTCCACCGGAGAAACAATCAGAAGAAACTAAGATAAAATATATAAAATAAAGTAGAGGGGCTAACCGCGCCCAAAATCTCCCCTCGACCCTGGAGCGCCCAAGGAACACTATTCATCTTCAGAGCACCAAAGATCTCTGATTGATTTGTCATTCTTCCCTCTCACTGAGTCATGTAACTTCAAGTTTTGTTTGTGAATTGATTCAAGTTCGGCTTCCGGGGTAGAAATATTCAACACTGGAATCCTTAATCTTGAACTGGAAGTTATGAACCCTGCTACTTGACTTGCCATACCCATCTCGTTTTCCTTTGTTTGAAATCGTCAACTGATAACCATATTAAATAAATTCAGCACCATTATGAGATACTCAACCAATAACCATATTAAATGAATTCAGTAACATTGCAACATTCATCAAATATATGTATTTCAAGCTTTTTCAGACACAAAGTTGTAATGAAACTTACACGAGTAAAACATGCAGAATCATGAGTCAGATATATCTTCCTCACCTCCTAGAACTAAAGAATTGCACAAAATTGTAGAAGTACGAACAAAATATGAACAACAGCAGTTATTTGGTACATGTCAACAGCATCCCCAGTGAAGACTTTTTCAGTAAATTACCAAAGTTGAAATATTGAGAGTGACAGTGTATCACAATCATAAGATGACGTTAACAAGAAGTGGGTATTTTGGGTGAGGTATTCAGGCTATTTACAACAGTACACATATCAGTTGAAAGCGAGAGGTGCTTTCTCATTGGGACCCCCTTTCACGTAATTACTGGAGCCTCAATGGAAGCTACGTCATATAACCTATGGTTATTTGGGTTGAAAGAAGATCAACTTTGCAAGTAAAGATATGACTTGGCAAAATGTTTGGCGAGAGCAAAAGTATTAAGAACCCGGAACCAGTTTCTCCTTCCATGGTACAATAAAGCATATGAACTTACAGAAAGAAAGTACAACATATTTTTTGAGGTAAAGATAGTGACATCAAAGAGAAGTTACAAAATTCTACCTGTCCATGGACGTCGGCTGCTAAACCAGTGGCTAGAGGTTCCACATTTATCACTAAATCTGCAAGGTATTCTAATTGTAAAGGAAGGGCAGCTCTATCCACATTTGAATAGACATCCTCATGGTTAAGAGTAATGAGAGAACAGCCCTGGCCAAGGAACGCATGTGAAAACATTTTCATAATATTAAGTACAAAATAACAAGCACTCGACATTACAGCAGCTTACAAATTGCGCTGTTAAAGTGCAGCAATAATGCATAAAATCCAGGACAAGATTTGATGACCCAATGGCATCCACTTCCATAAGAGAGATATCATCAATTATTACGGTGACATGCTGCAGGTCTTCAGGTGGTGAACAAACTTCTACTGCTTTCTGGACTTCTCCAAACAACACAAGAAGTAAATCCTCACTTGTTTCCCCTTTGGGTCTGTCTAATCATATAAGAAATGCCACATCAGCTGTTGTAATTTAACTAAATTACAAGAATATCAACATCCCTACAGCTGAAAAGTTGAGTTAGAGCAAAGTCTCTCAATTTGCTTTTATATTTTCGATGACTTTTAAGACAAAAACTAACATATATATGAAATCAGTTGGGATGCTAAAATAAAAAAAGTTCATTGGGAGGCCATCATACAGAGCACATGGAACAGAACAAAAAACAGAAGGAAAGTTTATTTCTTAAGATATTCTCACCGCTGCGACACAAGCATATCCAAGAATAGCAACTTCTTATTGTCCCGTTGGGTGGTTAAGTTGCATCCCTGGAAAACAAGAGTTTCATGTGCTTTAGTACTTTGGTCAGCAAATTATATCAATATATTAATGCAAGAAGAGTAATCTCTTATAAGTAAGAACCATGATAACCACGAGGAAACCCGTGTAGAAAGCCAGGACACCTACCTCTGAAGAAGAAAAAATATAAACGCAAGCAAAAGAACTAAGGAAGCAAGAAACCCAAGTGTCAAACTAGCACACAATGAAGGCTTTGTCCACTTAATGACAGAACTCCCAAGTTCTTCAACAGTCTATTCATTGATGCTATAGACATCTATGCTTCCAACTTTTACGATACACCAATCAGTTCATCATCAATCCAAATTATATAGCCGCTTCCGCTATCTAATTCTTCAAGATAATTGTAACAATTGGCAGCTAAACCGTAGCATCAGTAAACACATTACTAACATTTGACAAATATGTTCAATTCCAATCATTTGAGTAACATCGTAATCGGAATTTATTTAGGCGGAATTAATATCCATCCATTACTAACATTTGACAAATTTGCTCAACTCCAATCATTGTAAAGCGATTTAAGTTGAGTAATGAGTTTTGTACCATTTTGCGAAGGATGCGGTCGTAGTGAGAGAAGGTATGGGCGAGAGAGAGGAAAATGACGACGTTGGAGGACTGAAGAGAGCGCTTGAGTAAGTGGTGGAGCACGAATGCTCCGCTGGTCTCCACGCAGTCTTCCACTAGAATTATCCTCCCACTACCTCCGCCGCCTAGGGCTTCGTCCAATAGATTCACCGCCATGGTTGCTGCAGGGTTTTAGGGATTAGGGGCAAAATTTTGGATTTTGGAATTTAGGTTATGGAATTTTACGATTTTTTTCATTTGAAAAAGGTTGCGGTTAAAGTACGTACACTCAAGGCATAATTTACCGAGTACAAAAGTTATTTATTTGATTATTATAATGAAAACATTAAATTGTAATCATAGGATTTCATAATTTTTAATTCCTTTGGGTATTTTTCCTATATATATATATATATATATATATATATATAAAGAATCCTTTGGGTATCTCGACAAAATGAAATTTAATATCATATTATCAAAAAAAAACTTAAGACTTAATGCTATTTTTTATTTGTTAATTTACCCTTAGAAAGGAAAAATTATTTTATCCATCAAATGTATGTACAATCGATGATTGAGATTAAAAGAAAATACTGAAATTGTAGAGTGTTAACAATGTTACAAAATTAATGATATTTCTGGGGTGGGAATGATCATTTTTGAGAAAGTCTCATATTTTCTTGACTTTCCTTCCCCTCTTATAGAGGATAGTTTCACATGATACAAGTGGGATGTTTACATGTGTCGTTTTTGCGTGAACTTTATCTTCCTTCTGATAGAGACAACCAGTTGTCGTGGCTTCTAGGCGCTTCAGATGGGGGACAGGTGTTCCGAAGGAGCTGGCGTGGCTTCTTAATGAGATTCTTATCCGTTTATCGGGATAAGGATGACACGTGTGCTCTGATAGCTCCTTTATAAGGAAGGGGAGTACATTGCTCCGAGAGCTTCTTTATAAGGAAGGGAGGTACACTGCTCCGAGGGCTCCTTGAGAGAAGGATGAGAAGCACACTGTTCCGAGGGCTCTTTCAGGGGTGTTTTTTCGGGATGTATATCCGAGTGACACGATAGGTGTGAGAGTATCGTATACCTGTGGGATGTCCCGGGAAGCTATTTAAAGTTCCCGACATCTCGCGCGGTATTTGTACTCTGTGAGATATCTGTCGTGGGATAGGTGCACCATTCATCTGGTATCGGGGAGGTCATTTAAGACTGTTGATGCCATCGAGGTCTTCCGGGGTGCTATATATATTTTTTAAGGGTTAACATAGAGAGCAAAAGAATTTGACGACGGAGGCATGTATAATAAAATGTTCATACAATATACAATTATACATACATAGAGAGATGAGTTTCTTCCACAAATGCTCAACTATGTGTTATTTTTTTATTTTTAAGAGAAAACTGGATATATTATTGTCGATGTATAACACGTCACAAAGCTTGTCAAAATTACACCAAGAATTAATCTATCCTCAATTAATTATCCGCAAACACAAGATTATGTGGTTCGACTGCATCGCCTGTCGCCGAGCGAGCTAATTGGTGTGCTACTTCATTGGCTTCACGCCCAACCCAATGAATAGAAAAACCATCTCGTGGCTCAAACCAACGTAGAAAATCCGCAATCAAATCAACACAAGTTGCATCCTCCCGTGTGCGATAGATAATGCTATGAATAATGTTCAAACAATCAACCTAAAAAATGACATCCCGCCAATCCTTTCCAACCGCGAGTTTGAAAGGCCAATTAGCAGCTACGGCCTTGACGCATGACGGTGCAAGTGTTGATGTCAATCATTTCTGAACCCGTGCAATGATACCGCCCGCATGATCTCGCACCATGACTCCGATACCGATCGCGCTTTGTCAGCAAATAATGCCCCGCCAAAATTAATCTTGTAACACCCTTTCTGTGGAGGCTCCCAATCCTTCGTATCAACCTGCGCAATATGACCCGTGTTCCTCCCAAATTCACGCCAGAAGTCTACGTATGATGCCGCAAACTCAACAATATCCGCCTTGTCCCAAACCCGTTCCCCCGCAAATTCGTGTTTCTATAATGCCAGCCCCCAGCAAATCGTGACCGCAACTCCCGCTCTCTCTTTACCAATCTCTCTTAGCAACCTTTGTATCCATTCCATAAAACCCTCATTAGCCCCCAACATCGTACTCCTTGAAAAAATTGCTATTTCCCACACTTGGTGCACAACGTGACATACGAAGAAGATGTAATGCGACGTCTCATCCCTCTCCCCTCACAGCATGCAAAGCCTCGTATCACAAATTTTTCGCCGAGCTAAATTCACCCGCCTTGGCAAAATATCAAAACAAACTCGCCACTAAAATAGTTTAATCTTATTTGCACACTTGAGCCGCCAAAGTTTATTCCAATTTGCTGTTTCACTCGAACCCTCTACAACGGGTGCCCCACGGACTGTTGTTAACCCTTGCGACATAATGATGTGACATGAGCTATGTACCGTGAAATGTGTGTTATTTTTAAAGATATGCAAAACAAATAAGGAGGATTGAATTGACAATTGTATTGATCGATTAGTATAGATTATTTATTGAAACAGTTAAATTGTTTGATAAACAATAGTTTATCAAGTGTTATGTTTATGTTTATCCAGTAACCATAGTCGATAATTGAATTATACCGATTATATATATATATATATATATATATAAAAAGTTCTTTTTAAATGACCATTGAACTGCAAAACAAAAGAAGGAAAGAAAGAGGGGCTCTTTAGTTTGCTGCTATTGCGAAGTGCAAACACACACCTCCACACGATTGAAGGGCAAATGAAGGCAAAAAACGGCCTCTTTAGTCTTTTGTAATTGAGAAGGAGCAAAACATGCACAACACACCTCTCATGCACAATTTAATTGAGGAATCTTATTTCATACTCATCAATTCATCCCACACATGAACCATATTTTTGTTTTGTGATTTTTGATGGTATATGTGTGTGATAATCATGTGTTTGTAATGTACTAATGTTTGTCACATACTTCTCAACTAATCTCTAAAGTGTTATGTTACGTTGCCGACTTTTCGAAAAGTTAATTTACCAAACCGATGTGGTAATTGTCAAATTTACCAAAAGAATTTTATAAATAATCCGAATTTCAAAATTATTTTTCCTTCTAAATACTGAATACTTGATACGATATACACTCATAATTAATTCGTCCAAGTAGTTACATTATCCCTTAAATCTCATGTTTATTTTCATTTGGTCAAAGATCTTGAGGGGCCAATGGTGTAAAAATCACCTTGAATCTGTAACTTTAAACATAAACCATTGGTGAGTTTCTCCATGACTGTAAGTTTTTTATTAAATTCATGAATTCATGAGTATTCAAACTTCAAAGCAAGCTTGAAAGCAAACTAACATTCCACGGTATATAACCTGGTCTGTGTTTATCTTTTTTTTTTATTCTTTTTTTTTTTGGAATTTTGTTTTCATGCATATATACAAAGATACTAATAGGAAAAATGTTTATGACGTTAAAACAAAATTGAAAATAGTAGACAACACCCACTCCTTGTGTGTTCCCATCAAAAGTGGAAAACAAATAAAGTATGGGTCGTGTCTTCCCCTATAATTAATAAACCGTTACTTCACTACATAAACCACTACTCTCAATTAACTTCCAGTATAACACCCCTTCATTTCATAGTCAAGCTTCAAATTAGGAAACAATGTTGAACTCACTTCTCTTCTCCCTCTTTTTCTTCTTTACAAACTTTTTTGTTATTTCATATGGAACACAACTAATCCTTGTAAACAACTGCAAAGACCCCATTTACCCCGGCATACTAGCAACCGCTGGCCACAAAACCTTGAACGATGGCGGATTCCTTCTCAACAGCGGCCAACAATTAGTAATCCAACCACCCGAGCATTGGTCGGGACGAATCTGGCCCCGACAAGGCTGTTCTTTTGACAAATCAGGTAACAATTAACATTGATCAAATGTTTAGTGCATTAAATTTTACAGCATTTCTTGAGAATCTTTTGATTATGCTCAAAACGTCTTAACCATAATCGTCGAGTGAACTTGAAACATATTTTTGTGCTTCATTTCTACAAAATCGAAAGCAAGAAACGTCTCGGTTATAGTTCTAGGTCCTATACATATTTAGTTCATTAAATATTTGATTTTTTTCTTCTAATTTTTCTACTAGACATCTTGAATACTGTCATGAAAATAATCGTTGTAAAGAAATTAAAAAATGCTTTTATGTAAAACTTCACAAAATCAAAAATAGAAACATTTAGAAATTTTGATCCGTGACAGGTAAAGGCACGTGCCAGACAGGTGACTGCAACGGCCAACTACATTGCAATGGTTTCGGGGGCACCCCTCCCGCCACCCTAGTGGAAATGACATTAGGAACCGACACAAACCCCAAGCATTACTACGACGTGAGCTTGGTCGATGGTTTTAATATCCCGGTGTCGATGATTCCGGTGGGTGGCGGCAGCACTGGCTGCGGTGTGGCAGCGTGTGAGGAGGACTTAAACAAGTGTTGCCCGCATAATTTGGTGGTTCGAAGAGGAGGGGAGGTGGTGGGGTGCATGAGCGCGTGTTTGGCGACTAAGGAGGATAAGTATTGCTGTACCGGCGAGTATTCGAGTCCGAAGACGTGTAGTGCGACCCCGTTTGCTAACTTGTTTAAGGCGATTTGTCCGAGGGCATATAGTTATGCATACGATGAAGCGACCGGGCTTAAGATTTGTAGGGCCAAGCGATATGTTATCACGTTCTGTCCTCCCAACTGATGGATCGTGGAAAGAGGAGTATCATATACATATTTATTTTTGATTTATATATAAAGGATCGTATTAGTTGTTCGGTGTATTTGATTCAATTTGGTCTCTCTATTATTTGTTATGTAGCTGTGGTTATCTTTTCAATTCGACGCATATAGAGCTATTTTGTTGTAGGAGATTGTTATACGTTTTCGCTATCTCTAATGATGTGTTTCGGATTATTGATATTCTGATTTTTTTTTTTGATGAATATATTCTGAATATTTCCTTTCCTTTTACCATGTCACTTTAATTTGGAATATATGGGTATATGTGCATGAAAAAGCATTAATTAACTACTATATATCATATGGCAATTTAGCGTTTCTGGCTAACAATGCAAAGTGTTTATGATATACATAATAGTTCCTATTTTTATTTTGATACGACGACTTATCTTCTATACTTATCCCAAGAAAAATATCTTAGAAACTTTAATTCTTGATAAGTTTGGTATGTCATAATAAGCAAAAGTACAAAGCAACGGTCACAACAATTCAAGTTAAGTGTTAAAATCATCTAAGACTAATGAGAATAAGGAGTTGATGTCTAACATTCCTTATGCAAATTAATTTGACAATAGATCGTATATATATATATGACGAGGTGGGATATTACAAGTGCAATGTTACGATTCTATTACAAATTAGGTTCACTACGACTATGGCTAGTGCTAAGTAGACTTGGTCCAGAACACCTCAGATTGACGTTGGGATGCACTGTTGAATGTCGAGGGTAATGTCGAATGTGACGTCGAAGGTGATATCGGGGACCTTCTATGTCGGGGATATGTCCATGTCGGGGTAGATGTCGAGTGTGATGTCGAACGGTATGTCAATGATATATATCGGAGATATATATGAGGTGCTATATTGAAGATGATATCGGGGATACTCGATATCAGGTACACACTGTATGAGGATAATTAAAGCTTACCTTGATTAGCGGAACGCAAGTATTTATAGACCTCGAGATGCGAGGACTGTACACGTGACTCACACATGATCTGTAGCATATCGAATATTATATTCGATATGCATATCGGAGGTCATCCCCGATATCTATGAGCATGGGCCTAGCCCATGGCTGGCCCAAAACGGGAATCACACATATCACAAATGATGTGGATATACCTGATGTATGCCATCGTCTGCACTAGACGTGACTTGAAATTCTATAAGCAGAGTCGAACAAATATTATCACAACGTCTCTACTGTGCAACAAGTTCAACTATTACTTGGATGTTATTCAGTTGATTGGTGCTTAACCTAGCTAGACGAGTGACTAGTTGGAGTTATATGTTGTATTGTTAAGAGAATCTAAACCAGGGTGGAGATTTGTTTAGTGTGGTTCAGATTTTTTATACGAATGGGCATTTTAGTCTTTTCAGTTTTAGTTTAAAAGTCTGTTAGAACCACGTGAGTTACCAAGGAGGTAATGCAAGTGCCTGATCTTTTATATGTCTTCGTTTCAACTGATTTTAGATCAATTTTTCGATTCCTTCTCTATTGTAATTGTAATAAGTTTTTCCAATGCAATACAACTTCATTCGTTGCTTTTTAAATGAAGATTTATGATAGATCACATTGATAATATTTCAAACTAAGTAAATCATTTGCGCTTTTTCTGTGCCTGTTCATTACTCTTCTTAGTTTATGTAAATCGAATTTTGTGAGTTGAATCGATAGCAATTCAATTGGCGATATTCAACAGATTTGGTATTCACTACAATACATATTTTTTAGAAAAAATGTTCACGAACAGAAAGGCCTGAAGTTTTCAAGAAAAATGCTGAGTTTTTCTTTTATATTTATAATTAATGCTGAAGTTGAATATCAATGGCAAGACACGAGCAAACAAGCCTTAATCTAAAAGACACGTGTCATTTATTTGAGACATTATTAGGTGCAACCTTTTTACGAGGAGGTGGTACATTGAGTGGATTATTGCTACTGATATACCGTGAAGACGAGGTTATGAGTAGTTATTTCCTACAACGTAAGAAATTATTTTAATCTCAACCGTTATACCACATCATAAATATAACGGTTACACATAATAAAATTTCTATTTATTTAATAGTAAGAGATGTTACATGTAGTGTAGGAGAAGATCCAATCCGTCAAACCAATGTGTTTATAGGATTTCTCCTTTGTATTAGAAAGGTTCGGAACACATGTCCCTTTTTTAAGAAATGAGAGAAAGAAACGCTTATAGTAATGTTCCGTCGGGGGGGGGGGGGGGGTTGGGGTTTCTTCCCTTCGAGATTGACTCTATCAAGGGAATATTATTTGGTTCTCTTTTTTCTGTATAATTTCAATATGAGCTCTCTCCCTCATAAAGGCAGGGATAATAGCTAAAATTTACAATGACGGTGGGTCATAATGACCACCTTATTGAATGTAATCATATTGGGGGATAAGAATAGGTTCGAGATAAGATTTGACTAGATAGACATGGTGTCTCATCTTGGGCTCGTCATTCAGAGCTGCTTTTTCGGGGAAGGCTGGGTTCTGTGTATACCGCGCCTTTGATGATGATTTACCTTTCTCTTTAACACGTTGTGATATTTTGTTGGCTTCGAGGCTTCGTATTTTAATGACGAGGGTTTGAAGCTAGCGTTTCGTATTTCTTGGTATTAACACAATGCCCAATGCATTCTTCGAATTTAATATAATGTAATAAATGATCGTTCGTCCATTCAATAATTCCCAACCCAATGCGGTCACAGAGGATCTTTCCGAGTTGAAAAAAGTATTTATAGCAATTAGATGAGTTGAGACGGCGAAACATCTAAAAGAGAATCTAATGATTAATTTAACTACCAAGTATACATCCCAACTCAAATTTCAGAAATATGTCTTACAACAAAATCATGAATGTAGATCGATGAAAAAAAGTAACACACAATAGCCATTGATGCAAAATCGAAGAACAATTGAGACCAGTTGAATATTATTGAAACTTGGAGAGAAGGTTTGTTACAAAACTTGAGTGGAAAATTTGAGAAGAGGAGCGTGTGTATGTATTTATATATAGGTGTTAAAGCGATTAACTTAACTCTGAATCCTAATTACAGAAAGAAAAGAGAGATTAACTTAAACAATTACTAACGTCTAAAAGTTGCTAAAATAGGAAAGTGGATTACATAACTAATAACTAATATTTGAATCATTGCTATAAATGGAAAGAAATTAAATACAGTTTAAATGCTATAATACTCCCCTCAAGAGGACGTGAATGTCGATTACGCCCATCTTGGATGCCATAAGCTTGAAAGGACCCAAAGTCGGTGGTTTTATGAGTATATCAGCCATTTGGTGATAGTTGTCAATGTGAGAAATTTTCAGAAATCCTTGATGCACATTTTCTCGAAAATGACAATCAATTTGAATGGGTTTGATGCGCTCATATTGAACATGATTGTTGGCAATGCAATATGCCCCTTTGTTGTCAGTAAAGAGAAGAGGTGGTCTGGTTTGCCTGACATGAAGATCAGTGAGCAGTTGGTGAAACCGGACCAGTTCACATGTTGTGGTTGTAACAACCCTGCATTCTACTTCAGTGAAGGACCTACTTACTGTTTGTTGTTTCTTTGCTTTCCAAGAGATCCAGGAATCTCTTGAGTAGACAACATAACCAGTGATGTAGCCCGGTCACTGTCATAAGAAGATTTTAAGTGAGGTTCTAACTTGGCTGAGTAAAAGATACCTTTACCTGGAGAGGATTTGATATATCTTAGGACTTTGTTAGCAACAACTAGGTGGGAGACTGTGAAGCAGACATCAATTGAGTTAAGCATTGAATGCTATAGTTAAGGTCAAGTCTGGTGATGGTGAGATACAACAGTTTTTCAATTAATATTCTGTACATAGAGGGATCCTCTAAAGGCGGTGAGTCTTTGTCCCTTAGTCTTGTTGATTTATCCATGGGTGTTGTGCTAGGCTTGCAGCTTAAATAACCAGTCAATGCATATCTTCTCTGACATAATGTAATCCCGTATTTGCTCCTTGAAATTTCAATGCCAATGATGTATTTGAGCTTTCCCGAGTCCTTAATGGTGAATTGTTGGTCCATGTGAAGGCTTATTTCTTCTATTTCATTGAGATCATCACCTTCTAAGATGACATCATCTACATAACACATTTATCTAGCCATTAGTTTTTTTTAACAAATATAGAGGAATCAAAGATGGTTTGAGAGATCCCATAAGATAAGAGACATGAAGTTAGCTTGTGGAACCATTGCCTTGATGCTTGTTTTAAACCATACAAGCTTTTCTTTAAGAGGCATATTCTTGTAACAGACTTGGATAGGTAACCAAGCGGTGCTTTCACACACACACACACACACACACACATATATATATATATATATATATATAACTTTACTCATCTATATCACCCTGCATGAATGCATTGTAAACATCTAACTGATGAAGGTGTCAATTAAGTGATGTAACCAATGCTATAATTGTTTTAGAAGTTGTAAACTTAGCCATATGGGAGAAGGTACCAAAGTAATCTAAACCTTCCTCCTAAGTGTAGCATTTGGCTACCAGCCTAGCTTTATACCTCTCCAAGGATCCATTAGACTTGCACATAACCTTATAGACCCGTTTACATCCTATTGGATTGTGATTATGAGGTAATGCATTGAGTTTCCATGTGTTAGTCTTTTCAAGAGCATTTAGTTCCTTTTGCATAGCTGGTCTCCATTCAGAACTTTTATTGGCTTGAGTAAATGAGTTAGGCTCAGTGATTTAAAACATAGATGTAGTGAATGCTTTATAAGGTGTAGTGAGTTTGTCAGTGGAGAGATAGTTTACTATGGGATATTGTTTCCCTTGTGTGACAGTGGTGCAATTGGCTTTGTGTAAAGACTTGGGTAAGTTGTAATTGTATATTGCAAGGTAAGAGGGAGATGCAGTGTTTCTAGTGGATCTTCTAATCCGAGGGACATAATTACCTGTGTCATTACCTGGATTCTAAGATATAGAGTTCAAAAGAGGATTGATTTGTTGAAGAGCCGGAGTTACAGGAAATGTAGGGATGATGACCTCTTGGCTGTTATGAGATGTAGCAGGGGAGGGTGCATGAGTGTCATCTTCTTGTGCAGACTCAGAACTTGCAGAATTGTTAGTAGAATTAGTATCTTCTGGAAAAATTAAGTTATCATTGCATATAGGCAATATATTAAGATCAAGAGGAGTTGTTTCTTGAAAAGGAAACGAATCTTCATAAAACACAACATTTTTGGATGTGAACAACTTTCTAGTGTTAATTTTCGGCAATAGATACCTTTTTGTACCTTTGGAATAACCAAGAAAAACTCATTTTATTTCTCCACTGTCAAACTTCTTCATGTGAGAACCCAAGGTTTAGGCAAAAGATAAGCAACCAAATGTATTAAGAAATGAATATACAAAGACTTTACACATCAAAAGCTCATAAGGACATTCGTTGTTGAGTACTTTGGATGACCATATATTTATGAGGAAAGTTGCAGTAACAACACAATTGCTTCAGTATGTTAGAGGTGTTGGCAGTGGAATCTCAATGCTCTTGCAACCTATACGAGGTGTTGATGTTTTCTTTCAACAATACTATTTTGTTGAGGGGTCTCATCACAGCTGGTCTGATGATCAATTCCATGTTTAAGATAAAAAATCCTTAAGAAAAGACTCAGTACCATTGTCAGTTCTCTAGCATTTTATAGTCACATCAAGATGATTAAGTACTAGAGTATGAAAGTTAGAAAGCTGAGTAGCTACATCAGACTTTTTCTTGAGTAAGAACACCTAAGTGAACCTACTATAGTCATCCATAGTAGTTAAAAAAAGTGTTTGAAACCATCATAAGTTTTAACAGCAAAGGGTCAATACATCACAGTGCAATAGTTCAAAAATTCTTGAAGTTCTAGACTAACATAAAATGAAAGCCTTTTCTAACTGATATCACAGGGTAAAGTTCTATTACAGATATTGACGAAAATAGAAGTAATGCTTGAGAGTTTATCAGATGAAATATGTCCTAGTCTTGAGTTCCAGAGAGCTGAGTTATTAAGAGCATGAGTGAGACTACAGATAATCGAGTTTTTAGAAATTCTTCGGTGAGCCGAAGATATAGGTTGTTGCAGAGAGTAGCAAAATCAATCATCTTGTTCATGGTTCCATCCTACAACCAGCATAGAGAAGACATGAGCAATTTAGACACACCAGAAGATTTGGTTAATGATAAGCGTCTAATTAGAGTGATTTAAGTATTTGTTTATTTATGCTTTTGAATGCTTATGACGACATATTTACTTGTTTCACTATTGTTTATGTTTTCTAAGGAATTTATGGAGTCAAGACGAAACGAGGCTAAGTAAGGCCAAAAACAGACGTTTTGAGCTACAATTAGTCAAGACACTATTTTGGGATGTTCAGGCGCTACCAGAGTGTCGCGGCACTACAATAAGGAAAAATATCGAACATAGTGCGAATGAAAAGGAAGACACAAGGTTTCTGCATAGAGGAAATGAGAAGGTCGTGCGAGCAGTAGCGCATCGTGCGGGTGGAGCGCAATCAGAAGGAAAATGAGCCGATTGTCGAAAACCCTAAAACGAAGCCCATAGCGAAGAAAAACTATAAAAGGGAGGCTATGTTCAACAGTTAGGGCACGAGATTTTCATCACTTACAACCACTTTCCAATAGAGAAACCATGAGAGTTTGTCACTAGAGAGAAAACACAATCAAAGTCTTGTTCTAGTTGAGTCATTGTTTTGTGAGAGAAAATAGTTTGTGAAAAAGAAGATAGCAAAAGGGAGTAAGAAGAGGATTAAACAACAACGCTCCACCAAATTCGAGAAGCTTTTCTTTATCTCTTTACTTTGTCTATGATATTTACTTCTTTATTGATTGTTGAACTCATGACTATGATTACGAGGAGCTAACCTACTCGTTGTATAGAGTAAGAGAGTAACTTTGATTTATGAATATGTTTATTTGCTTTACTTGATGTGTACTTGATGAACTTGAATGTCTAGATCAAATAATTACTTATGTTGTGTGACTAACCTTACTCTCGCTGAGATAACACGGAAGCACCCATGCAGGGCCGTCCGTAGTGTAGAATGCTAAGGGTATACACACACACACACACACACACACACACACACACACACACACACACACACACATATATATATATTTGTGACTTTGGATTTGAGAAAGCAAATGATGTGCAGCCTTTAGATCACACTAGATCAATCTTGACTAAGTGCATTTTGTTAACATGATTCGGATGAGTTAATTGGATTGCAGATTTGATATTTCTTCTAAACAAACTGACAATGGGCTGATACGTTGACACACTAGGTTATTAGAGACCCATATGTGCATGGTTGGGATAACTCCTGCCATATGTCACGTATCAAGTAGACATGCAAACATAAAATAACTATCAAGTATTGTAAGTAGATATAGGTAGTTTGTCTATGAACTATTATGTTTAAATCATTGTGAAACCCGACCTCTAAGTAATTTTTTCAATTAATGTTTACAACCACAAGCAATCAATCAATCATTAATCTTTCTCCGAGCATTCTTAGTTTAATTACTTACTTGCTTTCATTAGTTTATATTAGTTTAATTTATTTAATTGCTTTAGTTATTATTTTCTTGCATTCAAAACCCAAAAACAAAAAACAAAAAGATATTTACTTACTATTTATGCATTCTTAGATTAGTTTTCATTGCATTATAGATTAAGCATTCAAAGCATATTTGGCATTAAAAGCATTCATACAATTCATAAGAATTCATTACATCCTGCAAACACAAGAGAAAAGATCGTGACAATTGTTAGTGTTTTGCATTTAAGTGATTCATACATTCAACCACTCCATTGGGATACGATACTTGGTTCGTGACTATACGTACCATTTTATTATTATTACTTGATTCGTGCATTTAGACAAAATAAAATTTAGGTGTAACATTCTCGTGTTGACTTATATTCTATTTATTTACACTCTACACGCCCATCAGTTAACTTAGCAATAGACAACATATTATGAGAGCAATCTAGAACATATATAACATTAGTAAGCAATAGGTCACGATAAAGCTCAATTGTACCAATTTGAGTAGCTTTAGTAGTACTTTTGTTAGGCAAACATATGACAATATCAATAAACGAATGAGTGTTAAGAAAGAAGGATGAATCACATATCATATGGCCAGTAGCACATGTGTCTAAGATCCATCTGTTTGTATTTAAAAGAATTGACATTAAAAGCAGCATAAAATAGAGAAATATCAGATATACCAGCCACTACAGTTGCAACATAATAAGTAGGTCGTTCAGGCTGAGGAGAAGGGTAATACTTTAGTCTTTTGCTTGTTGAAATGCCAAGAATCAGTTCATATCATTAAATGAAGATGAGTACAAAGGTGCAAACTTAGTAACAATGGTCATATTAGCTGCATGATTGGGATTAACTCTTCAACCCTTGGCCCTTCCCTACGAGGAAGGTAACCAATGAGCTGATAGCACTCACCCACTGTATGACCATTGTAGCCACAGTGAGTGCATTGTAACTTTTTCTTCTTCTTGTTAGCATGAGGCTTATCATAACCAGAGTTAGTGCCACTGGACTGACCATGAAATGTGTTACTAGTAGAGTTGTATAGAACATTTTGACCATTGTAACTAGATATATTCTGATACTCCTGATGAAACTTAGTTTTATAAACATAGCCAACACATCAGATGCATCAAACAGAGAATACATGTTCCTCTAGTTCTCCTCTTGCAACAACATAGAGTAAACTTTTAATAGGTTGGGGAGAGGATCGCTTAACAAGATCTGACTATGCAGGGCAATGCATGAATCATTTAAACCAACAAGAAAGATGATCACACAATCATATTGTTGCAATGAAGTCATCCTCCGATTGACATCACAAGTACAATTTCTATATGAACAACCAATTATAGGCCTCTCACTACAATACTCATCCCATAGTGATCTAAAAACACTACAATAGTCAGTGACATAAGTGTTACCCTGAGTGATTATTGACAAAGATTTCTGCAAATGAAACACGCGAGATCCAACACCACATATTAAAACACCGGGTTCTTCTTAATATCTTTGGTAATTGAGTTGCCTCACTACAAGATTGGGGGAGGGCATCTGGAACCCCCCCTCAAACCGCCAGGGAGAAGTGGCAACTACCGCGGCGGTTGCGAGGCTTCTATAAGGCCTCGCGACCGCTAGGACATCACCAGGGCCTATGTGCAATCGCTTGGCGGTCACTAGGTCACATGGCGACCGCCCGGGCGGTTGCTGATACTGGTTATCTGCAACAGCCTTGCGGTTGCAGATAATATTCATACTTGAATTTTTACTATTTCAGATGATTCGTTGTGGCGCATTGTTTGATCAATTAATAATTAACCTAATGATAGTTAAAACAAGCCAAATTTTATTGCAAAATCAAGCTTGTGGACAACATTAAGGACTAAGTATGATGATTAGTTGTTGAACATAATATATAGGTGTATCGTTGATAACTCGCCTAATCACATCTAATCTACTATTTTACTAACTTAATTACTAGTCTTGTAAACGTTTAATACTACTATTCACATGTAATAATAATAAACACACACATCTAGATACTTCCCAAAAATCACTAATT
The DNA here is from genome assembly GCA_948329865.1 of Linaria vulgaris. Taxonomy (NCBI): domain Eukaryota; kingdom Viridiplantae; phylum Streptophyta; class Magnoliopsida; order Lamiales; family Plantaginaceae; genus Linaria; species Linaria vulgaris. Next base: position 87,383,530 of record OX415253.1, read on the forward strand.
TCGAATATAGACGTTATCTGGAACTGCCGTGTGGTTGCAGATAACCAGTATAAGCAACCGCTGGGCGGTCGCCAGTGCTTCTCGCAACTGCTGGGCAGTCGCTAGGTCAATGGCGATCGCCCAGGCGGTTGCTGATACTGGTTATCTGCAACCACCCGACGATTGCAGATAACGTACTTGAATTTTTACTATTTTGGATGATTCGTTGTGGCGCATTGTTTGATCAATTGATAATTACCCTAATGGTTGTTAAAACAAGCCAAATTATAAGGTTTTATTGCAAAATCAAGTTTGAGGACAACATTAAGAACTAAAAATGATGATTAGTTGTTGAACATAATATATACGTGTATCGTTGATAACTCGCCTAATCACATCTAATTTACTAACTCAATTACTAGTCTTGTAACGTTTACTACTACTATTCACATGTAATAATGATATTTGAGTTCAATAAACATAAACACATCAAGATACTACACAAAAATCACTAATTTCGAATATGGACGTTATGTGAAACTGCCCAACGATTGCAGTTAACCAGTATAAGCAACCACCCCGCGATCGCCATTGCTTCTCGAAACCGCTGAACAGTCGCTAAGTCACATGGCGACCGCTCGGGCAGTTGCTGATACTAGTTATCTGCAACCGCCTCGCGGTTGAAAATAATATTTATACTTGAATATTTGTTATTTTGGCGGATTCGTTGTGGCGCATTGTTTGATCAATTGATAATAACCCTAATGATAGTGAAAACAAGCCAAATTATAAGGTTTCATTGCAAAATCAAGCATGTGAACAACATTAATGACTAAGTATGATGATTAATTCTTGAACATAATAAATAGGTGTATCGTTGATAACTCACCTAATCACATCTAATCTATTATTTTACTAACCCAATTACTAGTTTTGTAGTCATATATGACCTTAATTCACGGTTAAAAATGATATTTGTTGTCTATCAACAAAAACACATCAAGATACTTGCCAAAATCACTAATTATAAATATGAATATTATTCACAACCGTTGGGAGGTTACGCATATCCCACCGTTGCAACCGCCCAACGGTACCTATTGTTGCAACCGCCCGACAGTTGCTAATCCACTGAAATTGGCGGGATTCCGGGGGAAAATTCAATTTTCAACCCAAATCTTATATATACCCATCATTCTTCACTCTAATTTTCATTCACAATTATTACACTCTCGAAAATACCCAACACTATTCTTTTTCAATCCACAAAAACCCAAACACTTTCTTTTATCTCCAAAACAAAACACCAAACAGTTTCTTTTATCTCCAAAAAAAACACCAAACACTTTATTTTCTTTTATATCCCCAATAAAAAACCCAAACACTTTCTTTTCTTTTATATCTCCAATAAAAAACCCAAATATTTTTTTTTATCTACAAAGCAAAACACCAAACACTTTTTTCTATTCTTTTCTTTTTGTTTCACTTCTTTTCTTTTTGTTTATCTTCTTTTCTTTTTGTTTCACCATATTAATTTCAACAAAAAACAATAATATTACAAAAAATTCCCTGAATATTTTTTTTTTAATGAATATCATCTGCAACCGTCTAGCGATTGCGAACCGTCTGGCGATTGCGAAAACATCATGAATTTGCAACCGCTAGCTTTCGAAATTTTTGAGCTCCTTATAGACGTGGCAACCGCCCAGCGGTTACCATGTTCTTAGGGACTTCGCAACCGTTGGGCGGTTTCCAAGTTCATAAGGACACAACAACCGCCAAGCGGTCGCCACGTCCCTATAGAGATGGCGACCGCCTGGCGGTCTCAGATTACCCATGACGAGGCGACCGTCCATGGGCCATTGCAGATGGCCCTGTGTTCTTGTAGTTCCTAACCATGACAGAACCAATGTATTTGCACGCATCCAACACTGCCGTTTAAAAATTTGAGAGGAAGTTTGTTACAAAACTTTAGTGAAAAAATTAAGAAGATGAGCGTGTGTTTTTATATGCAGGTAACTTAGCTCGTAATCCTAATTACAGAATAAAAAGAGAGATTAACTTAAACTAATAATTACTAACGGGTAGAAGTACTTGCTAAAATAGAAAAGTGTTTAAATAACTAATAACTAATATTTGAATTATTTTTATAAATTGAAAGAAATTAAACACATTTTAAAATTTAAATAATGCTCTAATATCATACAAATAATAATATGTCATAAACAATAAAAACTAACACCATGTCACCATCACATTAGACGTTATTGCAAAATCTCCAAGAAAAAATTGTTCAGCGCAAGAAAGAAACAAAAAAAGAAAATGAAAAAAAAAAAGAATACCCGCACCTTATCTGTTGAATAAAAAAGAGAGACATAAACTAAAATTGTAAGAATATTTACTGAACAAGTAATAGAGAGCTAGCAAACTCTGTTTCATATCTTTAATCTCCATAATGAAGCATAAAACTGGCCACCACCTTCTTAAAAGCGTTAATTAATTCCTTACCAGGACTCCCATTTTGCGACACAATCCCATCATTACCAGCCAAAACCCTGTACTTGTCCTTCCTCGTAAAGTTCGTACACTCGAACCCTAGGGTAGCCGCCAAAATCCTCTGCACGTAATTCGCCACGTCATGAGGACTTTTCCCTGACGAACACGTGGCTTCAACCGGCAATTGGTTTAGAAACGTGACCTCGTAAATCGGTCTAGGGTTCATAAAGAAAAATATAGGGTCCAACCCTTTCCAACCTCGTGCAGTAGTTGCATGAAATAATCCTACACGATAATTCATCGCGACCGGTACAATACGGTCCGTAAGTTCCGCGAATAGGGCACTAAATCTTAAAAGAAACGGCTCCCTACACGTGGTCCCCTCAGGACAAACAACTAGGTCACCCTTTTCGAGTTCACTTTTGATTTTGTTTGCGTCCACGTCACGTATTCTCGTTAATCGGACGGTTGGGATTGGTGAGAGGATTTCCGAGAATCGTGAGATGGAGTACGTGACAGCTGGGATTCGTCGGAGGAGTACAGTGGAGAGTACGACGGGGTCCATTAGAGTTCGGTGTGTGCATACGAAGAGTACGCCAGAGGAAGACTTGGAGGGTGGCGGTGGTGGGGTGCCTTTGACAACGACACTGCCGCCAAATAGGGGGGCTACGTGGCGTATAGCCCACATGGGGACGATTAAGCCGATGGCAATGCGAATGATGGCAAGGATTATTCCAAAAGGGATCCATAAAAGGATTATGAGTGCGGTGAAAGGCGTGGGGCGTTTGACGAGGCGACCATCGTGGAAGATCACAGGTAGGGGGCGGATGAAGATGTGGTGTTGGTGGTTTTTGTTAGTGTTGATGAATGGTTGATGACATACTTCCTGTAAATTCGATAGTAAACTTTCACTTGTGAGCATGGCATGAAATGAGAAATATTGTATAAACTTGCCAGAAAATCAAGATCATTAAAGCAAATTAAGTGGTAACATATATTTCGAAAATATCTAACCGATAAATAAATTAAACACGTACGGATCTCTTATAACATCATGTATCAGTTTGTATATCAATTAACTACTCATTCGTTTCGTATTAAAATTTTAGGATGTGTCAATATTATAATAACTAATTAGATACCAAATTACACATATACGAGTAAAGAGGGACCTTTTGATTTTAAATAGGTAAATTACTATTTAATTTCATGTATTCTTAATTCTTACTTACAAAGGCCAAAAAAAAATTCTTAGCGAAGGATTTGTATAAATACAAAAGGTAGTTTTTGCTATTTGTTGGTGGTTGTCTTGGTTCTTTTGTTAATAATACTTGTAACTAGCCCGTGCCTTATATTTTTACTTTTTATAATTTTGTTTCATTAAGTGCAAAACAAAAGATATAAACATAATGATATAATAGTATTAATTTTACACAAAAGATAATCTTGCACTCACTCTTATATTAGGATCGGAATTCAACTTATGCAAATTAGAAATTAATACTTTATCACGTATACACGCGCGTACAAGTGTCACTTTTTTCCACACGTGGAGAATAATAAGGTGGTTAATTGCAATATGAGATTAGGCGTTGATACGGGAATGAGTTATACATGCATATATCGACAGTGTTAAGAGAATTGCGTATAATGAGTTTTGCAAGTATATCAAGATCACACAAATGATTGAATTTGCAAGAAACTACTAACCTTGCACAATGGTAGGAATAATGGACCCGAGCTACCCTCCTTTTTAGTCCTTATTACTAGCCCCATACTAGGTTGTTCGTCCCCAAACACCGTAGCAACTTTCTTACCAACCGAACCAAAACCATCTCTAACAAAACCAGTTACAAGTCCAAATCGATTCACGGACAGTTCACTCCCGATAACCTCATCCGCCTTCAAATGCTCCTTAACGAACATCTCCACCATGATCCTTGGCATTTTTGTCACCACAACTCTCTTATCATACGAACTAAAAACTCCCCAAGCCTCCATATTAATGTCATCCAAGTAAAACTTAGGCAAAACGGCTCTCGAGACCGCTTCGATCTCCGACAAAGGAACTCCGGCCGTAGCAACAAAAATCGCGAGCTTCAATCCATAATCACCACCTCCACAAGCTTCTAGAATACGGATCAAGGGCCACAACACCAACAATATGGCAAAACGTATAAGCCCTGATGCTTCGAATGCTATCAACATGAAGTAGGAGAACGTATCATGGTCTTTCAATAAGGTCCCTTCTAGCTCCGAAACGATGGACTCCATTTAAAAAAAATTAAAATAAAGGACGTTTGAAGATCTTTAGTAATGATCTTTGGCTAGTTGTATTTATGTGATTTAATGTTATGTAAAGAGATGATGATTTTTCCAAGTCTTGTTGGATGAAGGTGGATATGACCGTGTGGTCTAATATGAGAAGATGGCAGTTTATCAGTTTCACAACTAACGCTATTGCATGTTGTGTTATTTATAATGCAAAAGTACTCGTAGCATCTTTATGTTTTGTGTATTTTTTATTTAAATTATACAAAACTCGTACCGTGTCTAATTTTTTTTTTTTTTTTTGTGTGGGTATTTTCCTTTAGGTGGATATATCTGCATGGCGCATGATTGCACGCCACGCTAACTACGGAAATGTATTGTTAACTTAACTTCAACAACTACCCTTAGGTCACAGATCTAATAATGCTATAACTTTGAATACCCCCTTTGTAGTTATGGGTCCACTTGTCTACCGAAAACTACATATACATACATTGACTGTCAAATTTAGGTCACTTAACTAAGAATGGCTGCAGTGATTTTTTAGTATTGGTACTTCATATAATTACCGACGTGTATGCATAAAATATTTCCAGTTACAAACTAGTGATAGAAAACAGCTCCACGTTAGGGATTTTTCTGTCCTTGTTTCCACTTTGGAAGCATCAGGGAGGCGAGGTTTGCAGGCTATTTCGTCGACCCGTGGGTTTACCTAGTGCGCACCCGAAGGGTAGCGGCTAGAGTTCCCGCGTTAAAAAAAAAAAAAAAAAAAAAAAAAAAAAAAATTGATCCACATATGCAAACATCTCTATTCTTTTGATAGATTAATTAAATTTTCTACTATATATTAAATTTAGGGGAAATTACATTAAACCCCCATCGTTTGGGGCCATTTTAAGTCAACTCCCTTAAGTTAGTTTTAGAGCGGTCAACTCCCTATCGTTTGGAGAAATAGGCAACTTGCCCTAAGTCAACAATTTGCACTTTCGACCAGGGGTATTTTGGTCGAATTTCAAAAAATTCAATATTAGTTTTTTTTAAAAAAGTAAGAGAAAATAAAAAATTTATTAAATTTGACCACCTTTTTGATTTCTTATTTAACTAAGACCATGCAACTTAGACTTCATTTTAGACAATTTTTTTTCAAAGAAGCCAATAATTTTTTTTAAAGAAGCCTAAATTATTTTATTAAGGCCATGGAACTTAAGCATTTACTTTGAAATAAAATTATTTTGGAGGAATGTTTTACAATTAATCATTCGGAAAAAAAAAATTGTCTAAATATTTATAAAAAAATATCTAAAGATTAAAAATAAAAAATTTGTCGAAAAAGAAGCCTAAATTCCTTGGTCTTAAAAAAAATAAGAAACAAAAAAAGTGGGTCAAATTTAATAAATCTTTGATTTTGTCTTTAAATAATTAAAAAAAATATTGAAATTTTTGAACATTTGACGAAAATACCCCTGACAAAAGTGCAAAATGTGTTGACTTGGAGCAAGTTGCCTATTTCTCCAAACGATGGGGCTTGACAGCTCCAAAACAAACTTAAGGGAGTTGACTTAAAATGACCCCAAACGATGGGGGGTTTAATGTAATTTCCCCTTAAATTTAATACAATATCCCTTAAGTTCCCAATATTTAGTCTCTTATATACGGCGTAAACATTTTGTTTCTTTCTTTTTTTTTTTTTTAATTAAGAACTTCATTAATGAACAGGCCACAAGCCTCAAATGTAATGCATGATAATCATGCTACAATTTTTTTTTGGTAGGCAAAAATTTCATTAAAGATGATAAATTACAAGAATGAGCTTAAGTACAAGAAGTACTCAAGACTTACAGTTCCAAACAAATTGAAGGCAGTCTACCCCAATCAAAGAAGGAGTAAAAAAATCCAATTTTTTGCACTCTAATCCAATTCCATGATTTCAACTGAATAGATTCAACAATATCGTCAACCTGGAAAGACTCGCTTTTAAAAAGACACTTATTACGTCCTTCCCAAATGGCCTAAAGCGAAAAGAACCATAATCCATGCCACAACTTCTGATTTGTTGCACCGTTAAAAAGAAATCTGTCTTGTAAGAAAAAATCGGAAACTTTTCTTGGCAAGACCATGCTGAATCCAAGCCACCCATAAAATTTCATCCAAACCTCATGAACCTTCGGACAGAGACAGAAAAGATGGTCCGCATCTTCAGTATTCAAATTGCAAAGACAACACTTATCATCATCGGGATTTATGGAATGCCTTTTAAGAAGATTATCTTTTGTTGGAAGCCTGTTCCTGATAGTCTTCCAGGCATGAATTAGCAGCTTGAGAGGAGCTTTTGTAGTCCAGATAAGTGACAGCCTTGCATCAAACTCACCAACATCAGCTGACATCAAATTCCTGTAAGTTGAACTTACAGAAAAAACGCCATCCTTTTCCCACTTCCAATGCCAGGCGTCAGGAATACCAGCCTGAATTTGAACGCTTCTAAGATCATGTTGCAGAGATTCCAACTGTTCTGTTTCCCATTCGAATAATTCCCTCCTCCACTCCCAATTCCAACTCCAAGATTCTTCATCCCATCTTCCCTTATCAACAACTTTAATATTTTTATCCAAAGCAACAGTGTGTAACCTCCTGTACTTAGACATCAAACTATCAGAGTTGAGCCACTTGTCCTCCCAAAACTTAGTATTTTGCCCATTTCCAATTTTTCTGATAATGCTATCTTCGAACCATCCTGAGCATGGCAGCGAGAGATGGAGACTTTTGAGATCTCTCCACCAAGCTGATTCTTTGCATCTACTACCGTTTTTATATTTTGATCGAACTAGTGTAACCCAAAGTTTATTTTCATCACAAATGAACTTCCACTTCCATTTCAGTAGCAAAGCAACATTGAAGACATGAAGATTGCGAACACCAAGACCTCCCATTTCTTTTTCTTTGCACACATCACTCCACTTAACCCAAGCTATTTTTCTTTCATCTTGCTTTGCCCCCCAAAGAAACTTTGTTTGCATGCTGATCATAGACTTCACAACCTGTTTTGGAGCTTTAAAAATCGAGAAAAGAAAAATTGGGAGCCCAGAAATAACAGAGTTTAAAATAGTAACTCTCCCTCCCATTGACAGATTATTATTTTGCAACCCATCTAACCTTCGAGCCATAACCTCCACTTGATCATTCCAGAACTGCACCCCCCTCGGATTCTCTCCAATTTTTGCGCCCAAATATTTAAAAGGTAACAAACCAATTTTGCAATTTAAAATGTCAGAATATATTACCAGTTCACCTTGCTGGAAATTGAGCCCATATAAGCAGCTTTTTTGATAATTAACTTTGAGTCCAGAACACAACTCAAACAACCTTAGAATAGACTTTAGTGATTTGATGTTGTGGATGCCTCTTTCACAAATCAGCACGGTATCATCGGCAAATTGCACGTGAGTAGCTTCAATCTGATCCATACCAATCTTTATACCTCTGAATACACCAATTCTATTTGCTGACTTGATCACCCTACTAAGGCCCTCGGCTGCAAGGAGAAAGAGGAGGGGAGACAAGGGGTCACCTTGTCTAAGTCCTCTTGAAACCTTAAATTCCTGTGTTGGTGATCCATTGACGAGTACGGAGACACTGGCAGATGAGAGGCATGCCAGAATCCACTTTCTCCAAGTTTGATGAAATCTCATTTTCATCATCACGTGATCTAAATAACCCCAACTAATTCTGTCAAAAGCCTTTTCAAAATAACTTATTGCAAGCATAACACTAGAAATACGTAAAAACATAAGTTAAATCAGATTTATCACATCAGGAGATATCCAGGTGTAATCCTCTAAGACTGAGCGTGCGAGGATATGAGCATCACCATTTCCTTCCCTACACACCCATTTGAAGAAAAATGCCGAGTGACTCATTCCTCCAATTTCTGATGTCCCGGATCAAGTTCCCTCCTTCTGTTCCTAGAGAATTCCCATGCAAGATCGAGTTAGTAACCTCCAGATTATCCCATTCAAAAACCACGTTATTCCAACCCCGCGTCATAGCAAATTGGACCGCATGAAAATTAAAACAACCATAATTTCGGAGTTAAGTGGTCCTAAGTTCCCAGAAAAAACGTTTCTAAAGTCTTGCAAGACATTTTCCTTCAGGGTCTCGGAATATCATACCAATACCTGAACCGTTGTCTTCATCAAAAACAACACCATCAAAATTGCACTTAATCCACGGCTCAAGCGGTTGTGTTTTTCTTTCCTCTAAGAGTGTTTTTGTGGAATGATGCAAAGAATGCTTTATGTTCGCCTTTCTTTATTAGAGCTTAGTATTTCTTATGTGTGATGCCTAACTCATTATCTTGGCTCCATGCTCTCTTTTTCAATCCATTTCAAAAAAATTTGGATGATCGCTCGTTGGTTTGATTTTCTCTTGCACTTTTTGTCTTTCTTGAATTCCTGTTTTGCCTTTTCTGTTAAGTGCCAGCCTTTGCTTGAATGTAAAGTATATGTCACCTCAATGCAATCCCACTCCGTGAAAATAACATAAAACATTGCTATTGAATATCTTATTTTGCTATGTCTTCATCAGAAGTAACAGATAAGTTGGAAGGGTTTGCCCCCGAAAGCATTGCTATTTTAACATTGTTGTACTATTTGCATAACCCCACCATTTGCATAACCCCACCGCATCTGCCCACCAATGAGTTATTTCTTTGACACCTGTGGTTCGCTTTTTTTTTTTTTTTTTCTCCTCGCTCTTTTTATTGTATGTTTTGAATAACAAAATAACAGGTAATGTATTGATAACTTAACGTAAACAACTTTTATATGATCATAAACAAAATGAGCTTCCAACCAAAAAAAAAAAAAAAAAAAGAGCTGAGGCAAATAACTTGAGACCGGAATTCATTTATGTACTCTGCCCTTACTACAAGTGTGTAAAATATAAGATATATTAGCTTTGGGTCACACTTGACTTGACATGCACCAAGAATCAAGTGTTCATGTCCTATTTCTCGTGTCCCGATCTTGTATCGATCTAATTATTTAGCCTCTGTTCTATGTTAATCCACTCAAGTATTTAGAGTATCCTGGTTTTTTTCTTTTCGTGAATGTGTCTTAGTCTTAATTAATATCAATAATTGAGATGTAGCAACATTTTTTTGGAATCGGACTTGTAATGTATATGAACTGTTAAACGACTAGGGGCTATTCCATTCTGTGCACATGGGAGTATTATGCTCAATATACATGTCTAATACGTGTATACGTATGTTGATTGATTTTTATTAGTTAATTAGATACAAATGTACCTTTCGAAAAGAAAAAAAAAGAAGAAAAAGAAAAAGAACACGATATTACTATCAAGCAGCTATGAATATGTTGCACGTACATATTGAAAGGGTGGTCTGTTAGAAACAAAGTCGTGTGAGGCGAGTGTTCATGAAGCTATTGAGTTAATTAAAGTTCGATCTCGTTGTTGGATTAAAGCTAGATCTAGGAGATTTTCTTATTCTTTTGCTGAGTGGTCTTCGTCACCTCTTTGTTGTTTAGTTTGATCCTCCTCGAAGAGTATTTCTTATACACTTATTAAGAAAATTTCATTTTGCCGATCAAAAATAAAAAAATAAAAAAAATGTACATATTGAAAGGGGAAAGTGACCGCAAATAAAAGTACCCAAACGTAATTTTTTTATTTATTACTAATCTCATTTTACTATATTAATATCGTAGAAATTTGCCGCAGAAGCCTTTAAAACTAGTTATTTATTTAAGATATCATATGTAGCATTTCTTGGTTGTGCTCCAAAAGATAAATCTATTATTTTCTCATCATCTAATTATATTTACCTCAAAATTCTAATGATGGAGAAAGTACAAGGAATACAACTTTACAATCCTCCAACTAGCTAACTAGTCAACTACAATCACGCGTGAAAGAAAACTCAAACTTTAGAATCCGATAATATGTTAGTTTTTGTCAAATATATAATTAAAGATGAATGTTACGACATAACCTTTTTGACTTCTCTGCATATACAATATTAATACTTCATACTTAATAAAAACATGTAACGACTAGATAGTAATACTAAATAATGTTTTGATACCACGTCACTTTTTAGCAATTGTGATGAATTTATCGTTATATATGCAGAAATTATGAGAAACAAACAATTAATTGCTATAAAATATCTTAAACAGTTTAGAAGTCATTATTGTATAGTAGACGAAATCCATATTTCACTCTGTTTCATTCACTGAATATATAGAGTAGTTTGTAACATCTAACAACATGATGGTGATTTTATTCATGAAAAAGAACGTGATGGTAATCCCGTATGGTATTTTTGTAAATTGAATTTCAGCCCTTTAATTAATTATAACATACCTCCGAGGCTCCGAGCTAGATCAGTCACAATCAGAAGACTACCCAGTATGGTAATGGTAAGCTGTCATTAATTAATTAAGTTTTTAAGGCTGCGGGCGTATATGGCGTGCAATAATTGCAACCCAAAATTTTATCAATTTAGAGTCAATGGTAGTTATGAACATTAGACTTAGAAAACGCAATTGGAGGTTTAATTTGCTCAGCTTAAGTAGGTTGGAAATTAACAAAGCAGTTTAATCCTCCAATATATTTAGCATTTTTGTAGCAAGTCTAATCTTCTCTCAAAACTAACTTGCACGAAAAGATTACATAGTATGTAGTTGATTTCATAGAGTAATTAATTAACGCGTACAACCATTAATGTCGTATCATCATTTGTTTGTATCTTGGCAGTATTATAGCTATTTAATTGAGTAAATAGCAAAAACTATTCATGTGTTATCTTTGATTGGCAAAAAATCCCCTTGCGTTATTTGGTCAATGGCAAAAAAAAACCCCTACATCCCCCAATTGCGTCACACGCGCTAATTCTGCGTCTGGGGATGGATTTTTCGGATGAAATTACAATGTTATCCTAGAGCTTTGATTTTTTTTTTTTTTTGTTAAAACAAAGAGAAAATACAAAAGGAACCAAAAAACATAAAAAAAAAAAAAAAAAGAATCGACCCTATCATGCCCCATACAGGTGCTTTTTTACTAGTTTATTTAAATTGTGAACATAAAAAGAATTAAAAAATTTGTTGAAAACTCTAACCATTTAAGTTATTATATTATTTTTATATCATCTGTTGGTAAAATTCTGAAACAGATATGTAATATGAAATTCTAGAATTTTTTAGTTTATTATAAAATTTTAAATAAATAAAAAAATAACCTATAAACACTAATAAATAAGTAATTTTTTTATAAGATTTGATTAGATAAAGGTTAGGATCAGCTTTTACCCTCCGATCAAAGCTTAGAAATCCAAATGGGTCAGGTGTACTAATTTTCATATAACACAAGGATTTTTGCCAATTAAAATAACATAGGGGGCTTTTCGCCAATTTGAGATAACATAGGGATAGTTTTTGCTATTTATCCCTAATTAATTTATTAAAAACAATATTTATAGTTAGACTTAATTATGCCCTCAGTTTTCACCAATTTCAGTCATTTTCACGAATTCTTGACAAATTTAGGAAAAATAAGTTGTTGCAACCGCTCCACCACGACATCAAGATCGACGTTGTGCAACCAACAAATATATAATTTTACAATTGGAGTCATATTTACACGCAGCTAAAAATCCACATAATCATCTTCTCCGGCACTCCTTTTCACGCTTGAATCTCCTGGATAATATTTATTTCTGCTCAACTTGTTAACGACTTTTGGGTCTCTGCATCTATTCTTGCTTCTTTTTTTTTCTTTCTCCTCCTTTTAAATTTAAATCTATGTATGTGTAATTGGTTTATGATAGGATTAAAAAGCGAAAGTGTAATGCGAAGCGTCTTATACGCCTCGCGTATTATGAAGTTTAATATTTAAATATATATACTATATATTAAAAAAATACTTTTAAAGTTTTTTGATGCCATTAAACTAGTAGAAAATAAAATCTCATATATTTTGGAATATTATACTTAAATGTCAATTTGTTTTATATCAAGCTTACTAAATACATATTTTACTAAAGAGAATGACAATCACAAAACAAAAAAAGATCAATTAATATTCTTTTGTGTACAAGAAGAAAAAAAGATAAAGTTTTCCTCCAAAATCCTCGGCAAACTTCTGGCAAGTAGGTTAAGCGTTGTTTTGAATAAGATCATATCGAGTGAACAATCGGCATTCTTAAAGGGCTTCAAATCGGAGATGGAATCCTAATCATCAATGAAGCTATTGATGAAGCGAGAAAAAAGAAGACTCAGTTAATCGCTTTCATGGTGGATTTTGAGAAAGCTTTCGATAGTGTACGTTGGGAATACTGGACAAGATGATGATTTTTTCGGCTTTCATAGCAAATGGTGGGAATGGATTATGCAATGTCTTTGTTCAGCAGAGGTCTCAGTACTTGTTAATGGAAGTCCAACTGATCAGTTTCGTCTCTCGAGGGGTCTCAGACACCCATTGTCGCCGCTACTTTATCTAAATGGCAGTAGAAGGACTCTCCATTCTTATCAATAGAGAAAGGCAACTTGAACTCCTCAAGGGATTCGAAATAGGCAAAGGCAAAGTTGAAATCAGCCACATACAATACGCTGACGACATGTTAATATTGTGTGCGAATAAATTGCAGTATGTCCAAACCACTAAATACATTCTCATGATGTTTGAAGCCATGTCAAGACTTAAGGTCAATTTTTTGAAGAGTAACTTGGTTGGTGTCAACGTGCTAGAAGACGAACTGCAGTTGTATGCAAATTTACTCAATTGCAAGACTGTAAAGTTCCATTTAAATACTTGGGTGTGATGGTTGGTGCAAATCCAAGGAAATCTGAGGCTTGGAAACCAGTTATTGATGTTTTAAACAACCGACTCTCACCATGGGGAAGAAATTCCATATCCTTTGCGGGGAAATTAATTCTTGTGAGTTCTGTCTTAACTGGTATCCCAGTTTATTATTTTTCTTTTTATAAAGTACCAAATAAGGTCTTGGAAGCAATCATGAGACTTAAACGGAGATTCCATTAGGGTGGTGGCGATGGGCACAACAAAATCTCCTGGATCAAATGGCAACAATTATGCCAAAGTAAAGCTCTTGGTCGATTTGATGTGAAAAATATGGAAGCTTTCAATAAAACACTTCTTGCTATATGGAAATGGAGGCTTTTGACTGAGGATTCTCCATTGTGGAAAAGGATACTTTCTTCCAAATATGGCAACAACGGAGTCTCACTTCCATTCACTCCACGTACCAGTAAATCAAATCACTCATTTTGGTGGCATGACCTGCTTAATATTACTCAAACCCTTGGGGGTGGCTGGTTTTGCAACAATCTTGCTAGATGAGTAGGAGTTGGAAGTAATACAAAATTTTGGTTAGATGTTTGGGCGGACTCGATTACTTTGAAGGATAAATTTACTCGTCAGTTTTATATCTCTCTTGACAAGAATGCATATATTGTTGATTTTAAGGGAGATGGCATGACAAGATGGAACTTTCATTGGAGAAGAGATCTTTATCCGTGGGAACAAGAGAGCCTTAACCATCTGATACAATTTGTCAATAATATTGAAATGAATGAATCAAGTTGGGATCAGTGGATGTGGAAACACGAGGGCCATGGATCTTATTCGTGTAAATCTACTTATAACTTGTTGAACTCTTCTACAAACTCAGAGATTTCTTCCTTCTTCAAGTTTTTCTAGGCCACTTCAGCCCCTCCTAAAGTCACGACATTTGTGTGGAAAGCCATTCAATTTTATATCCCAACTAAGGATAATCTGCATCGACATGGTGTTATCGTTGATGTGTGTAACACCATGTGTCCATTTTGCAATAAGATGCAAGAATTTGTTTCACATCTTCTGCTACATTGTCGAATAGCCTTTATTATATATACTAAAGTGTACAACTGGTTCCACTTGTACATTGTCAGTCCTGGTAACTTGAAGGAGTATTTGATACAACACTGCGAACTCGTAAGTCATATGAGAGTTATTGAATGAAAAACGGTGTGGTTTATCACCGTTTGGTCATTTTGGATACTAAGAACAACGTGGCGTTCAAGAACTCGGATGTTGACATGGGTCAAACTATGGATTTGATTAAGGTCAGATCGTGGCTTTGGTTCAAAGCAAAAATTGAGTTCTCGTATTGGTTTATCGCTTGGTCTAACTCTCCTAATGAGTGTATGTTTAATTAATCAGTTCGTTGTTTACTCCTTGTACTCAACCTTTTTGAGTCATGCTCCTTTTTCTAATAAAATTTTCGCTGATAAAAAAAAAACTATTGCAATCCTAAATACTTTTTCAAGTTTCAAAAGTCAGAACTTGCTTTGCAAAAGTTTCTTTTCAAATGTTTATAACTATGCCACTTGAGTTCTAAATACTTTATCACACTAACTTTGCAAAAAGTTTATTCACTTTCATAAATATCATTCTCATCATCCAGATCATAATCATCTTGCATTTCTAATCTAGTGACTTCGTTGTTGGTATCATCTGTAACTACATCATCTTGGAGACTGGAGAGCACTTGTTTCCAAGTGTACCTTATTAACTTGCCCAACAGTATCCTCTTCCAAATCCTCTATTTGTTCTCATCAACCAACATGCATGCCTTTAGCAGTGTTTTGAATAAATCTCATGTTTAAACAACAAAGTCTTATAAGACAAACATAAAAGACAATGTAAGAGTAACATACTGCTAAAAGCCTCCTTCCTCCTTGTTTTCTTTCTCAGTAGATCAGTAAATTTATCAGCATTCCCTGTAAGATGGGGACGTGAACAAATTTCTCTGTCATATATGGTAGCAGGGATGCTTCTAATCACTTCAACTCCAAACAAGTTTTCATCATCTACACAAGTCGCTTCACTTGGAAGGCCAATCTTCTTTCTAAGTAATCCAATCATCATCGGAACCAATCTCACGAACTACTATAGGATCAACATCTTGTAATTTTCTCCGGATACTTCTTTCACACAATCTGGTGTTGTACATAACAAAATCTAGAGCATTTCACTTCTTGTGCTCAAGTCTATTTCTTTTCTTTTTATGGATCTAAATTTAAAAAGAATAAAAACTAGTTTGTACTTAGGTTAATTAATAAAATCATATCAAAGTAACAATTATGTCAATATTAACAAAAAATTATTATACCCTTTCAAATGTATTCCAATTCCAGATGAACTGAAACTCTGAAAGTCAAATTTAGTACACGGACAACGAACTTGGTTAATTCTGGTGTTTTGCTCCCAAATCTTGTCCACCAATTTCATACCATGATTTACAAAATTTTGAAAAGATTAGTAGAATAATTATCATAAGAAAACTACAATAATTTACTTATTTGGGAAATAGTAATTGGACGTAACTTCTAGAATCAATAGCAATTTGAGATCCAAAATCTCCTTGTGCATTATCATATAGCTCTAGTTGAACATCTGCTTTTAGACGGTCTCTATAACTCAACATTCTTTCCATTCACTCGCACAATCCTTCTTTTACATCTTCATCAAGAGAAAATCCCTCATCAAACCGAAGTTGGGGATTTAAATAATATCCCGTAGTATGCAATGGTCTGTGACATTGTGGCTTCCATCTAGCATCAATTATATTCCATATAGGCATATATTTTTGTGTATTATAGCTACAATTGAAAGCAATTCTTTTTGTTGCACCCATTAACTCGTATATAAAACTCATTGTTGGTCATTGTTTTGAATCGACTTCTCTTAGCACACTTACGAGAGGAACCACACTTTGAATGCAATACTTGACATGACCCCAAAAGTATTTGTCAAATAGCACAATGCTTTTCGCTTTAGCACCATCTTTTTTTTTTGTCCAACTACTTGAATTTCACTTCTTTGATGAAAACATGTTTTGTAGAGCTTGTTTTTGCTTATGAATGCTTTGGAGAGCATAAGATGTTGCAAAGCGTGTAACAGCAAGTTGGAAGATTTCACCATCTTTCGTAAATAATCTCATCAAGTCTAGAACCCATGTGTGGGCATAAATGTACTTTACCACATGTTTAGCCTTTAGAAGGGTGTTTTGATGAATCTATAGTTTCCCAATATTCTCCAACATAAGATTTATACAATGTACAGCACATGGTGTCCAATATAAATGTTCATATTTTTTCATTAATCTATGTTGGCCATTAACATAATTGGAAATATTATCAGTGATAACTTGCACAACATTTTCTTCTCCAACTTCATCAATCACATCGCTAAGATAGTTGCAAATAAGCTTACCATTTTTTATAGTTTCAGATGCATCGACAGATCTTAGGAACCATGTACCGACAGGGATATGAATTAGAAAGTTTATGAGACATCGACTCTTACTATCTGACATTATGGAACATCCATATTGTTGCCATACTAATTTGTGTTCTTCCATAATCTTGTTGATGTGAACTTCAACTTTTAAAATCCAAGTCATTAACTCGTGCATTGTAAGAGGTTGGAATCCATGTCCAAAGTTAGCAATAGACTCGGGCGTTGGAATAAAATCAGGGTCATTGCAAGCTTTGAATGCAAGACCCATTCAATAAGAGAAACGCGCAATTTTACGACAAACTTCATTTTTTCTTTTTTTTTTTCCATTTCAAGTTCAGAGTATGTTGTCGAGCTTTCGAGCTAGCAAAACCATCCATTGGACCCTTCACTATTTGTTTTGAAACCCCAACTCTAGCTTTTGGTCCGACTTAAGTAGCCCCCAGTGCAGCCTCGCGTATATCATTCAAGACATAATTTCGTTGATTTTTCAATTTTTCGATTTTATCTAAATATTTTTCACTCTTAGTAACAACCTCATCTGGGGCAAACGGACAAGAACTCATTCTTTTGTGTGTTCTAGCTAAATAATGTTTTAAATGGAAGACACCCCCACTGCATTATTGTTGGCAAAACAGGCAACTGAAGTACTTCTCATTTTATTTTTTCGAATTGTAGAAGCATGAGCAAAATCCTTCTTTTCGCTGCCTATGTCACTTTCATCCTTGTTCTCAGCCATTTCAAAATGAACAAGCTATTTCCCTGCCACCAATTAATCTTATTAAAGTTAAAAATGAGAAGCAATAATATTCAGTTATTCATCTACTAGTAAAGAAGCATGACACAATGGCAAATAAAAGTGCACTCTGCTTTTTGTTACTAGGATTATTGAATAAAAGTGTCTCCTGAATGCAATAGAATCTGCATATGAGATATTTTTATGCGAAAATATGTAAAACTCAATACATACACATTTCAGCAAAAACTAAATATATATATATATATATATTAGGAAATTGTATGAGTAAGTGAATATACAATCAAGTCAGCGAAAGCAACCCATTAGCATTAAAACGATGGACTCCAACTCTACTGAGAACAAGAAACAGAGGAGAATCTACAATATATTTAACAATCAAAATCATACATATAACAAAACAGCTAAAAAAAATACACATTTCATAGTACAAGTAAGAGTTGTACTTATCAAACCGTGCAACCATGTAGCCATCAAATGATAACCTTTAAAGTTTGAATGATACACATATGGAAATAATATTGTTTTTTATTTTAATTTCAAAATTAAATTAATAAAGTTTAGTGTCTTTGTCAAAGACATACGACCGCCGACAATTAGTTTTCCCGACGGTATTGGACCGAGACCGTCGGGAAAAACCCAAACATTGTCGACGACACCATGCCGTCGAAAATATCCTTTTTTCATTCTCGACGACCTTTTTCATAGGTTTTTCGGCGGGAATGGAGGGTCTTAGTGTAGTGGTGGTTTTGATTCAAAAACTATGGGTTTCTAGATATCGCGACACATAATAATTGGTTTCAATAATCAAGAAATAAATAGTGTTGACTATAATGATGTGATAATACATAATATAATATGAAGTAGATATAGTTATTGGATAAGGTTTTGAAGATAATGTTAATATAGTAAATCATATTTATTTTTTCTTTCTGAAAAGATTTTTATATTTATCCAAACAATCCTTACCCCTTATTGTTATAGATGTACGGAGTTTGGAAGCACACAATTTAGACTGATGGATGACGTATCTCACTTCTTGTTAGGATTGAGAAATTCTTCATTCAACGTAAAAAAGCGAGTTACAATAGGAGAAGAATCACTCGCACTAGTCTATTACAAAAAAATCAACCTTAAATCTCACGCTTTAGCTTTGCGGCTTTTTTTCTCTCCTTTATTTTTGTTCTTCTTTCTTGTTATCACGGATAAAAGATGAAGACTTCTTGGAGCATGCTTGTAGTCAATGGAAGAATTGGTAAGATGTTGTTGTTGTTGTTGTTGTTGTTGTTGTTGTTGTTAGATATATTTAGTATATATTCTTGATTGATTTGTATATATCTTAGATTAAGGCATTTACCATGTATAGTCTTTGTATTGTATTATTTATAGACACCAAAAGTAATGATAATATTCATTCAGCAAAATATTATCTTACACGGTATCACGAGTCTAAACCTAGCCGTGAAACCCTTCTCCTCTCCAAAAAGCCGCCGCCCCTCTCTCTCTCTCTCTCTCTCTCTCTCTCTCTCTTCAATGGCTGAATCTAAATTTCACCCCGCTATCGCGGTCTCTAATATTCGTAATTTTATTCCGATCACCCTTGAAGTTGAGAAAGGACAATACTCTTCTTGGGCGGAACTTTTTCGCATACATTGTCGTCAAGTCATCGATCACATCATCCCCTCACCACCTTCCGCACCACCATCCACACTGGCCAAAGTCCCGTCACCACCCGCCTCCTCGAATTTGACGAAAGAGTCTTCAAAGGAGGCCGACTCTTCGTCTTCCGCCGCGGCTCCTTCCTCCTCCGTCGCCGCTCCTGCACCACCGGCGGCTGATGACCCCGCTCTTTGGTCCCGTCTCGATGCAATCGTTCTTCAATGGATATATGGCACCATATCCAATGACTTGCTGCACACCATTCTTGAGAAGGATTCCACCGCTCATCAAGCCTGGGTCCGCCTTGAAAACATCTTTCAAGACAATAAGAACTCCCGGGCCGTTTATTTGGAGAACCAATTCTCTCAGGTACAATTGGACAACTTTTCGAATATCTCATCTTATTGTCAGGAACTAAAATTGCTTGCAGATCAACTCTCGAACGTGGGCGCACCTTCCACCCGGCAACCCTAGCCCGCGACCGTGCGCTCCACCTTCCTCCGCTTGGCCCACTTACCCGGCTTGGCCCCAGTAGCCGTGGGCCTTCCCCCCGTGTCCCTATCCGACCAACACGTGGGGTCGCCCTCCCGCTGCAGCTCACCCGAGAATCTTGGGTCCTCGTCCTCAGCAAACTTATGTGGCACAACACACGGGTCCTTCTTATGCTCCTACTGACATTGATGCTGCCAGGCACACTATGACCCTTCAACCCCCTAATCAGCAGTGGTATTTGGACTCGGGAGCTTCATCTCACATGACCTCGGCGTCAGGTACTCTTATGTCTTATTCTTTTTCGAGCATGAAAAACAATATACTTGTCGGTAATGGTCATGAAATTCCAGTCAAAGGTCATGGTAACGCGGTCATACCCTTATCCACTCCACCTCTTCACTTATATAATGTTCTTCATGTACCTACTATAGTTAAAAATCTTATCTATGTTCGTCGTCTTACTGTTGATAATCATGTTGCAATTGAATTTGATCCGTTTGGTTTTACTGTGAAGGATCTTCAGACGCGAACCCCTCTTATGCGATGTGATAGCACCGGGGACCTATATCCCATCACACCATCATCTATCTCGACCGCTCGTTCCACTGCCTCTTTTCTTACCCTAACCCCCTCTCGATGGCATCATCGTTTGGGCCATTCGGGCCTCTCTGTTTTACAATTTTTGCACAAGAACAATTTAATTAAGTGTAGTCGCTTTTCCGACAATTCTTTATGTGAACCTTGTGTTTTGGGGAAGCAAATTAAACTCCCTTTTTATTCTTCATCAACTATTAGTTTATGTCCTTTCGATATTATTCATAGTGATTTGTGGACCTCGCCGGTCCTTAGCTCCAGTGGTCATAAATATTACGTGTTGTTTCTGGATGATTACTCTAACTCGTTATGGACTTTCCCTATTGGGCGTAAATCTGATGTCTTTTCTATTTTTTCTTCCTTTGCAAACTTTATTAAAACTCAATTTGGATGCCGTATTAAAAGTTTGCAATGTGACAATGGCAGGGAATTCGACAACGATAACTTCCACAAATTATGCCAAAACAGTGGAATGACTCTTCGTTTCTTGTGCCCATACACATCAGCCCAAAATGGAAAGGCAGAACGCAAAATCAGAACCATCAACAACATCATGCGTACTATTCTCTCTCACTCTTCCACGCCACCGTCTCTTTGGTCTCACGTCTTGCAAATGACCACTTATCTCCTCAACATACTTTCCTCTAAAACACTGAACCACGCCTCCCCTTCTCAAATACTCTACACTCGTACTCCTTCTTATACACATCTCCGTACCTTTGGGTGTCTATGCTACCCTCTCATCCCCTCCACCAACTTACACAAACTACAACCTCGTTCCTCACCTTGTGTCTTTCTCGGGTATCCCTCCCACCATCGGGGTTACAAATGCTATGACCTCCTCACTAATAAAATCATCCTCTCTCGTCATGTCCTCTTTGACGAAAACAAATTCGCTTTCTCCACTATCAAGCTCCAACCTACGCAATCATATTCCTTTCTTGATGACGAGGTAAATCCTCTTCTTCTTCCGCCTCACGCACCTCAATGCTCAAACCAACCCACCCCACCACACACGACCCCACTCTCACCTACTCGGCCCACTCCGCCTGTGGCCACACCTCTACCGGCCCACTCCCATACGGCCCAACCGCCCGCAGTCCACTACCATCCAACCCCAACCAATACGGTCCAGCCCCAATCGGGCCGATCTCCCCTGGCCCACCCCCCTCTGGCCCGGATCACCACGGCCCAACCTGCGCCGGCCCAATCCTTCACGGACCGCTCCCCTCCGGCCCATATCAACCCTAGCTCTCCTCCAGCCCACTCCACCGCGGCCGGCCTCTCCTCCACCCCTCCTCTCGCGCCGGCGCGTCCGCCTCCGCCACGCACCATCATCACACGTGGTATGAATGGCATCCGCACTCCTAAATGTCTCTTTAATCTCTCCACCTCCTCTTCTCCTTCTCATCTCCCTAAAAATCCTAAACTAGCGTTATCTGACCCTAATTGGAAACATGATATGACTGATGAGTTTAATGCTTTGATTAAGAATGAGACGTGGTAGTTAGTCATGCGTCCCACTAATGTGAATGTTATTCGCTCTTTGTGGATTTTTCGTCATAAAACTAATGCTGACGGTTCTTTTAAGCGATACAAGGCTCGTCTTGTTGGTGATGGCAGGTATCAACAGGTTGGGATCGATTGTTGGACATGTTTAGTCCAGTGGTGAAACCCGCTACCATTCGCACTGTACTCAGCATTGCTCTCCCTCGTTCTTGGTCCATCCATCAGTTGGATGTCAAGAATGCCTTCTTGCACGGAAATTCAGATGAAACTGTTTACATGCACCAGCCTTTGGGCTTTCGGGATCCCTCTCATCCAGATTACGTGTGTCTTCTTAAGAAGTCTTTGTACGGGCTCAAGCAAGCCCCCCGTGCGTGGTATCAACGGTTTGCTGATTTTGCCTCCACCATCGGTTTCACTCACAGTAAATTCGACCACTCTCTCTTTGTTTATCATCGGGATGCTGATATTGCTTATTTACTGTTATATGTGGATGACATTATTCTTACTGCCTCGTCTACATCTCTTCGTCAGTCTATTATTGCTCAGTTTAGTGCTGAATTTGCTATGAAGGACTTGGGTAGTCTTCATTATTACTTGGGTATTGCTGTCACTCACACTGCAGGGGGCTTGTTTCTCTCTCAAAGCAAGTATGTTGCTGAAATCATTGAGCGGGCGGGCATGTCCTCATGCAAACCCACCGCCACTCTTGTCGACACCAAGCCCAAGCTTGGCTCATCGGGACCTTCTTTTCCCGACTCCACCTTATTTCGTAGTTTGGCGGGTGCCCTTATGTATCTTACATTCACTCGTCCGGATATTTCTTATGCTGTTCAACAGATTTGTCTTCACATGCATGACCCTCGGATGGAACATATGGCTGCCCTCAAACGTATTATTCGCTCTGTGCAAGGGACCACTCATCTCGGCATCCACCTCTCTCGATCTCGGCTTGATTCTCTTCTCTCTTATACCGACCCCGACTGGGCGGGCTGCCCCAAAACTCACCGATCCACTTCGGGTTATTGCATCTTCCTTGGGGATAATTTGATTTCTTGGTCTTCTAAACGACAAGCCACTCTCTCTCGTTCCAGTGCTGGTCATATGAGTTGTATGTGTTTGTTGAGGACTATATGATTATTTGGTGTTCCTAGACTCGAAAGTCGAAATCTTCAAAGATAAGGAGTTGATCACTCATAATCGAATTAAAAGTAAGTTTATATATATATATATATATATATATATATTCACTACAAAAAAATCGGGTTATTCCCGACCGCAAAGCCGGTCGGGAATGACCCATCCGTGGTCGGGAAACGGTCTTTCCCGACCGCTTTTCGGTCGGAAAGTCCCGGTCGGTGTTGCTTCGGTCGGGAAAAGTTTCCCGACCGCGATTCGGTCGGCAAGGGAATTTCCCGACCGCTAATTCCGACCAGGCAACGATCGCGATATATTCTGATCGATATGCGGTCGGGAAATGTTTGAATTTTATTCCCGACCGATATTCGGTCGGGATTATATGAATATTTTTCCCGACTGGTATTTGGTCGGGAAACTTCCGACCGCTAAACGGTCGTGCTGTCCCCAATGTGTTTCCCGACCGAATTCCGGTCGGGTCTTTTTACGGGAAATCCCGACCAACCGCCGGTCGGGACTTTTCCCGACCGCATATCGGTCGGGATTAATATTCCTATTATTCCCGACCGGTCATCGGTCGGGAATAATATTCAAATTAATCCTGACCGATATGCGGTCGGGGATAATATTCATCTTATTCCCGACCGATGTTCGTTCGGGAATAATAATCATCAGAACAAAAAAATAATATTCCGGTAATAATTACCGGAATATTATTTTTTGTTCTATTTTGCATTATTTTTAAAACATTATTTAGTTTTTTTGTGTTTTAGATGAGCAATTAAATTTTTGATTCATTGCTCAGTCTCAAACATAAAAAAAATTAAATAAGTTTTTGATTATTGAAAAGTTGAATAAAGAAGTGGAAAAAATTAATTTTGAAGTTGAAAGAAAAAAGGTTTTGAAAAAGTGTTTGAATATGAAAAAAGTGTTTGAAAAAGTTTTGGAGAGTGAAGATGAAAAAATTAGGAGAATAATGAAGTGTATTTATAGAAAAAGTTAACAAAATTTGAATTTTCGTCAAATTTGAATTTCCCACCAAGTCCCGCCAATTTTTTCGATTATTCCCGACCGATTTTCGGTCTGGAATGTTGAATTTTTTCAAGAATTTCAAAAAACCGCCAAATTTTGAAAAATTGTCGACCGAAATTCGGTCGGCAAAACTATGCTGCCCAGAAATGCGGGAAATGCCGACCGCATATCGGTCGGGAACAATGTTGAATATTATTCTCGACCGATATGCGGTCGGCAATAATGGTCAATGCCGACCGAAAATCGATCGGGAATAGGTTGATGTGTTTGTTAAGTATAACTATAGAATCTCATTAAATTCATGAGTTGCACTATTAGTTAGTTAGTTTAATGTACTTTTAATTATTAAATTAGTATAGTTTACCCGAGTATAAGTTAAGTTAGTTTGGAGTTTTACATATAATAATCATACGTAGTATAGAGGAGTTCACAATTGCCAATTAACGTTTGTTACGAACGTTAGTATAGAGAAGCTAATTGTGATATATTTATATATATATATATATATATATATATATATATATATTAACATATGTTTAACATAATCGTAAGTAGTTACATTATTAGCAACTACATATACTAATCTATTTATAAGTGACAATATGAATCGACGCTTCAAACGATTCATCAACGTGCAACTAAATTTAATTTTTTTTTGAGATTTTCAGTAATATATAACTAATATTGATTTACTTGATCATTAAATGAAAGATTTATCTAAAATTGAGAGCGAAATTGTGAAATTAAGAATATGAATATTATTCCCTACCGATCTTCGGTCGCCAATACCCCTAAACCCTAAACCCTAAACCCTAATATTCCCGACCGCATGTCGGGAATAACAACGGTCAAGCTTATTCCCGACCGACATGCGGTCGGGAATAATTTTTACCGTTGTTATTCCCGACCGCAATGCGGTCGGGAATAACTGTCAGCCTAATACCTCTCCCTATTCCACTTGAGAAATCATTCCAACATTCATCCCTTGCTAAGGTATATACGATTTCCTCTTGTTATAACTGTTTTTGTTAGTTTTTCTCAATTAAGATCATTTTTATTAACTTTTTTTAATGTTTCTTTGTTTTAGATATTGCGATAAATGCAACGAGGGACGTGTGTTTGCAAAGAATACTTGATCTAAGTATTTTCTACGCTACAACAAGTAAGTATTAATTGCCTTGGCTTCGTCGTACTCGAGTTTTAAATTTTTTATATAAATGATAATAAATATATTGATTGGTGAAATTAATTGTAACAATTTCTTTTTAATTTTCTTAGATTAGAAATGGATTATCGTCCCGATAGATCTTGGATGTTCGATAGGATAGATAGTAACACTGGTTATTTGAATCAACATTACGTGGTTGGGGTTCGTGAATTCGTACAATATGCATCACAACAGACAGATTACGTAGATCTAAGAAATCGTATTAGGTGCCCGTGCCAGACATGCATCAATTTAAATTTTTTTGATCGAAACGTAGTACGGGATCATCTTCATAAGTGGGAGTTTGTGTATCAATATTGGATATGGGTGTTGCATGGAGAGATGGCGAGCGAGGCATCTACATCATATGTACATGAATCACCGTCTGCTAGTATTCACGTTGAGAGTCCGGTTCATGCCGATACTTCGTTTAGAGAATTGGTTGTGGATGCATATGGGGGTCGATTTGTTGAGGGAGAGGTGCGCAACGAAGATCCAAGTCCCGAGGCAAAGGAGTTCTACAAATTGATGCAGATGGGAGACATAAAAATGAACAAGAAGAAGTCAAAGACTGTGCTCCAGTGGTTTGCCGAGTTCTTAACTACCAAGACGATGCACAAAGTAGTTAATGTCGCTTGTGAAAAGTACTTAAGTTTGTCTAAAGATATTATGGACCCAGAGATTGAGGAAATGCTACCGAATACGGTTCCAGGCATGAATAAGATGCTCGCGGGTTTGGGTTTAGGGTTCGAAAAAATCGACGTATGCTGGAATTTTTGTTTCTTGTACTACGACGATAATGCCAACAAGGATCTCACATCGTGTCCGATATGCAAGACCGATAGGTACGAGGCTGGTAGAAAGCCCAGGGTCGCAAGGAAGAAATTGTGGTACTTCCCACTAGGCCCTCGATTACAGAGGTTGTTTTATACTGTAGGCACTTCGAGACATATGACTTGGCATTTGAAGTGTCGAGAGTCAACAGATAGAATGATTCACCCAGCTGCAGGCGAGGCGTGGAGAGATTTTGATCGTACGTATCCGGACTTCGCAGCAGAGCCTAGAAATGTTCGACTCGGCCTATGTACTGATGGGTTCACACCTTTTGGGCAATCTGGGAAGAACTACTCTTGTTGGCCCGTGTTTGTTACCCCTTATAACCTTCCGCCGGATTTATGCATGCGACCGGAGTTCATTTTTCTGAGCCTTATTATACCCGGTCCAAAGAGTCCTAGAAAGAACTTGGATCTTTTGCTGAGACCGTTGATTGATGAGTTGAATGATTTGTGGAGTAATGGTTTGTGGACATATGACAGCTCACGAAAGGAAAACTTCCAAATGCGAGCGACCCTAATGTGGACTATTAGCGATTTTCCTGCTTACGGAATGTTGTCCCAGTGGAGCACGCACAGTAAGCTGGCGTGCCCTTATTGCATGGGTGAGACAGATTCTTTTACACTTAAGCATGGTGGGAAAGCCTCGTGGTTCGATTGTCATCGTCGGTTTCTACCAGAGGGTCATAAATGGAGGTACAACAAGAAGGATTTCTACAAGGGTAGGGAGGTACTTGAAGCGCCCATTCCAAGGAAGACATGAGCGCAGATGAGGGAAATTGTGGATAGGCTACGATCGGTTAGATTTGGGGCAAACTCCACAAAGCTTCCGGGCTTTAACACAACTCATAACTGGTGTCGTCGAAGCATCTTTTGGGAACTACCTTATTGGTCCACGAACTTGATTCGCCACAATCTAGATGTGATGCATTGCAAGAAGAACTTTTTTGAGAACATCATCAACACGGTGTTGGACGATGCTAAGTCGAAGGACAACATTAAGTCGAGGCACGATCTTAAGCTGTTGACCAACCGTAAAGAATTGTTCTTGAAACCCAGTGGCAGAGGAAGTGAGTACATAAAGCCAAAGGCAAAATATTGTCTTACGAGGGATCAAAAGAACATGGTGCTTGATTGGCTGACCGAACTGAAGTTTCCTGATGGATATGCCTCGGACTTGGGACGATGTGTGCAAAAACAACAAGGAAAATTGTATGGAATGAAGAGTCATGATTGTCACGTCTTCATTCAGAGATTGATCCCGATTGCATTTTGCGAATTCTTGGAACCCGAGATTTGGGGGACCTTAGTAGAGATTAGCCTTTTTTAAGGCGATTTGCGCCTCAGAGGTGTCGGCCGAAGATATGGAGCGATTGGAGGAATCGTTTATTGTTACCATGTGCAAGATGGAAATGATATTTCCTCCTTCATTTTTCGACTCTATGGAGCATTTAGCCATACACCTTCCCTACGAGGCTAGAGTTGGTGGTCCAGTTCATTATAGATGGATGTATCCATTCGAGAGGTACGATCTTATATTTTTAATAACAATTATCTTTTAAAAATATCGATTCTTTGCCTAATCTTTGATTTCTATGAACTAGGCGGATGTTCGACATGAAGGGTTCAGTAAAGAACAAGGCGAGGGTGGAGGGATCCATAGCCAATCAATACCTACTTGCTGAGCTCTCCAATATGTGTTCTCAATATTTGGATGTTTCTTTTCAGACTAAGTATAAAAAACTCAACAGGAACGAGACCCTAGATAGCACGGAGTGGGACAATGAGCTTACAATATTTCAAAATAAAGGAGCGCCAATAGGGCCACTAAACAAAAGGCGATACTTGACTTCCGATGAGATGGAGCAAATAGAGCTTTACACGCTTCTAAACTGTCCAGAGCTTGACGAATGGGTGGAGTAAGTGGTAGTTAATTATTTTTAATAACGAAATGATTAAGCGCTTTACAGACAACTAACTTATGATGATTTTCCTATGCAGACTATTTGTAGAAGAGGAGTGCGGCGGACTAAGTCCAATGGAGATACAATCCAAGAGGAACCAAGAGTACGTAGCATGGTTCAAGCAGACATATTCAAGTGGGAAATACGAGACCGACGTACGAATAGATCCTCTAATCACAGGTCCGGCTTATTCAGTGGCAATCTGCGAGGGATACATTGTGAATGGGTTCAGATTTCACACCGATATGATTTTGGGCCCGAAGAAGAGTGATTGTAGCGGTGTTTATGTGAAAGGAGACATGGGAGGATCAGAGGCTACCAACTTATATGGGACGTTGAAAGACATTATACAGGTGGGAAATTGGGGCAGAATCCGGCCCCTATACATTGTCTTGTTCAAATGTGTTTGGTATGATATAAACACAGGTACGCAGGAGCATTCAACGTACAAGTTGGTTGACATCAACCCGAGGCATACCCTCAACACCAATGAGCCGTTTGTATTCGCTAACCAAGCAAAACAGGCGTCCTATGTGCCCTATCCAAAAAAGACGACAGGGCGACCGGGACAGAGAGGATGGTTGGCCGTATCCACTATTCCTGCCAGACACATAATCGATATGTCATCAGTTGCAGGATCAAAAGATGTCGACGCAGGGATGCCGAACCAAGTGCTACAAGAGAATGCATCTGAAGGGTTTAACTTATGCGTGGACCTTTCCTCATTCAATATGAATATCCAATTGGCCAATGAGGGATTTGATGTGGTTGTCGAGGAGGCAGCAACGGAGGGCAACGAGGAAGAGGAGGGCTACGAGGACGACGAGGGCAATGAGGAAGAGAAGGAGATAATGAGTGACTCAGATTCTGAGGATAGTATGTTTGATTAGCATCGATTATGGTTTAGTATGTCAAATTTTATTTTATAAAAAAATTTGATTCACGTTGTTTAATTTCATATTATTGGCATAATTACCAATAAACAAACAAGTAACAACGTTTTCAATACTTAGATTAAACGAACTAATAATACTACTACTCCTCATCAAACGAACAAATAATATACAACATAATTACAGAATAAATACGAAACTAGTTTAAACATTACATAATTTGTCCAAGCATCAAACAAATTACATATATACAAACAACTAACACAGTTTTCAATACTAAAATATCCCTAAAATAAATAAAACTTTTCCTACTCATAGTCCTCGTCATGAAATCCAAATGTATCAGGAGTTGTGGAAGGTCCAGCACCATCGTCACCATCACCGGCAAGATCGGCTGCATCACCACCGAGAGTGTCATCCTCGGGGTCCTCATCGGGGGCATCCTCGTACTCATCATCATACATCGTGCAGCCCGGAGCACCATGCGCAAAAGGATCAGGAGGGCCGACTCGACGAGCATCACTCATGAATCCCCCTAAAGGCCTGGGTCGAGTAAGAGGAGTACCTCCAGTCTGGGTGATGTGCTGGGTCAAGTAATCTGCCTGAGTAGCAAGCTCGTCAATCCTCGCATCAGTAACAGTCCTAAGACGACGGTTATCCCTCTCCAACGCCCTTGCATAATCATGTGTCGTGTCTGGGTGCTTCTTCGTCGAGAAACCAAACTGATCGTGACGTGCATCCGAAGGGAGACCCGCAACCTTCCCCTTCTTCAATCCTCCTATCGCCTGACTCCACAGCTCCTGATCTAGTGGTGGCCACGTAGAACGATCTGCCTCGTACCTCTCGGTCATAAGGCGCATGTACTCCTCATGTTCATTTTGTCATAATTGTTAGTACGTAATTAAGGAAGACATATATTAATACAGTAATCAAAGAATGCTATACAAGTTAAATACTTATGTAGATAGCCCTGAACTTGGGGTGAACCCAAACGCGGCGACGTGGAGATCCCTCTGGCAGACCACTGGGCACATGTGTGTGCTAATAACGATATGCCTCATCGTGCCGAGGTGGAGGGGCCCCTGGAGGTCTAGAAGCAGCCTGCATATTGATATACATTTGTTATTTTAGATATTTAAATTTAAGACAATAATATTATTCGTATAGAAACTCATTTTAATAAGACATACCATCCTACGTCGAATCTCCGTGTAGCTCCGGAACCCACTAGCATGAGTAGCTCGTGCAGGACGATCAGGGTCTGATGCCTCTCCCGATCGCCTGTTCTTCTGGCCTGCCACGGATTTCTTCGCATGGTCCTCCGACTCCCAATGCGTCATGAACATCCTCTCTAACTTGTCGCTCATCCAACTATTCTTCGGACGCGACGCCCACTTCGGATCATCGAGCCTGTCGTAATAGTTCTTCTTGGCATTGTACACGATATCCTTGTAACAGTGCTTAGCCTTCGCCTCGTATGCGAAATGTGCACGAAGCATGTCATCCGGATCAATGTAGTATATGCTCTACAATTAAATAAGGTTTTTAATTAAGGTTTCGTTAAATAAAAATCTTACTATTTATATATATATTTAGTAAACTTTCAAAATCTCACCTTAAACTTAGCCCACATCTGTCCCTGGACTACTGGGTCGACCTCGGTGTATGAAGGAACACACGTCTTCATAAACTCCCTAATGATCGAGGTAATCGTCGTCGATATCTTTCTCCCATCGATAAATACGTCGTGCTCATCTAGTTGGGCCATATGACGGGCTCTACGGTCAGCCGGAACCTGAGGCCCTCTCGATACACCTCGGCCCGGTCTCTGCTGCGTCGCTGAAGATGGTCCTGCACCAGCAACGTCTGCAGGGGAAGAAGTACTAGGACCTGGCGGTATAGACTCTGTAGAACGTGGCCTAGCTGCTGTAGGCCTCGATGATGACGGTGGCCGAGATGATGACGATGGCCTAGCTGATGACGATGGCGTCGATGCTACGTGATCATCATCTAGTCGAAATGGAACTACTAGATCTGGTGGAGTACCGCCGCTCGATCCGATGCGCCTATGTGGATGTGAAGAAGTAGGGGACTCGCCAAGATCGGTATCAGGTGCATCGACAGTAGCGGGTGGTGCACCGCCAAAATGAATGATCTGTACACGAGGACCTATCCTCTGTGGACCAGTAGGTGGAGTACTTGATGGAGTGCTCGAAGGACCACTACGCCCTCTTTTCGAGGGCTGACCACGATCGCTATCACGGGACGACATGTCGTCGAAGAGGAGTGCTACGAACTAAGTAAAGGCATCTAAGTTAGAATTTTCCTCATTGTAGAGATGACCTAAGTTTAATCAATACTAAGTTATATAGTTTTTTCCTAAAGGTATAAATATTTCCCAAAGCCTAACAACTCTTAAAGGAATTTACAAATTAAATCCTAAGAATTTCTACAATATCTGACAATTAATATTAAAACATTAAATATAACATTAATAATTAATATTAAAACATTAAATATAACATAAATAACTCCATAATTAACGTCCAAATAAATAAATTAACACATATAAAAATCATATATTGTTTTCCTAAAGTCATAAATAATTACTAAACTATAACATTTTCTAAAGCCTAACAATTCCTAAAGGCATAAATAATTACTAAAATCATAAAACTATAACATTCCCTAAAAGCATAAATAATCACTAAAATCATAAAGAACTATAACATTTCCTAAAATCTAACAATTCCTAAAGGCATAAAAGTCTAACATTTCCCAAAGCCTAACAATTCCTAAAGGCATAAAAATCTAATATTTTTCCAAATACTAACAATTCCTAAAGGCATTTCTTAATTAAATCCTACCAATTTCTACAATATCTAACAATTAAACATAAAAAATAAATATTAAAACATTAAATATAACATAAAAAACAAGAAAAAGCGAAAAAATTTACCGAATTTGAAGTGCCGACGAAATTGCGGTCGCGAAAGGCTGATCGGCGGTCGGGAAAAGTAGGGGGAGTGAAAATTTTGAGAGTGAAAATGAAGAGGTGGAGGGAGGTATTCTCCCTCTTTCCCGACCGCAATTCGGTCGGGAATAACCATATTCCCGACCGCAATGCGGTCGGGAAGTCTCGGCCCAGCTGCGCGGCCCAGCTGGGCCGAGATTAGGGCGACACTCTGGGCGGGAAATTTCCCGCCCAGAGCATTCCCGACCGCAATTCGGTCGGGACACTTTTGCCATATCGGAATGCGGTCGGAAATGGTTTTAAAAAATTTCCCGACTGCATATCGGTCGGGAAAAGTTGTCCCGACCGAATTGCCGTCGAGAATGCTCCGACCGAAATCCGGTCGGGAGTTTCCGGTCGGGAAAACTGCTGAAATCTTGTAGTGATTGGTTCAACTAGAAGTAAGATCATTGTGAATCAAATTTCAAAGTATTTGATTCAACAATCTAACTTAGGAGTACGTTTTTGGTGAGTTAGAAGAAGTCATATTATTGTCGGAGCTCGGTACACTACAAGAAAAATGGGTCATTAGGGACTGCCTGGGCGGTTAATGATCCCCCCCTGTGGTCGCTATTGACCAATAGCGACCGTATAACGGTCGCCATATGGCGGTCGCTATTGACAGCGGTCGCTTGCCAATAGCGACAGTTAAGCGGTCCCTATTGAGTTCATTAGGGACCGCAATTTAGCGACCGTTAAGCGGTCCCTAATGACCTCAATAGGGACCGTCTGGGCGGTCCCTAATGTAGAACATTAGGGACCGCCCAGACGGTCCCTAATT
Source organism: Linaria vulgaris (assembly GCA_948329865.1). Taxonomy (NCBI): domain Eukaryota; kingdom Viridiplantae; phylum Streptophyta; class Magnoliopsida; order Lamiales; family Plantaginaceae; genus Linaria; species Linaria vulgaris. The sequence goes on from OX415253.1 coordinate 87,416,462, forward strand.
TTTTACAATAGGGATCGCTTGGGCGGTCCCTAATGTAGCACATTAGGGACCGCCCAGACGGTCCCTAATTTTTACAATAGGGACCGCTCAGGCGGTCCCTAATTTCTACAATAGGGACCGTCTGGGCGGTCCCTGATGTGCTTCAGAACTTAGCGACCGTTCAACAATCGCTATTTTTTGAAAAAAAAATTAGGGACCGTTAGACGGTCCCTAATTTTACAATAGGGACCGTTTAACAGTCCCTACTAATATTCGTAGATTTTCTATGAATATTAGTAGGGACCGTCGAACGGTCCCTAATACCAACAACAGGGACCGTTTGACGGTCCCTAATATCAAAAATAGGGACCGCTTAAGCGGTCCCTAATGACCTCCAGAAAAAAAAATACAATTATATTCCGGATTAAATCCGGAATATAATTGTTTTTTTTTTTGTAAAATTGTAATTTTAACAAGATCAAAACAATAAAATGATGAATAAAAAGTTAATATAATGACAATTGATATGAAAGAATAAAAGAATGTGAAAATATGAATAAAATAAGTAATAATATAAAATGAATGAAATAAAAAACATGAATGAAATCAAAAGTGAAGAATAGTAAATGAAGATCCAAAATAAAAAAAAAAGTATAAGAAAAAAAGATTGTATTGGTCAAAAAAAGAAAATAAAAATCCAAAATAAAGAAAGTGAAAGAAAAGAAAATGAAGAAAAGATTGTGTTGGTGAAAAGAAGAAAATTTTTTGTGTTGGTGAAAAGAAGAAAAAAAGATAGTGTTTTTGTGTTGGTGAAAAGAAGAAAAGAAGATAGTATTTTTTGGAGATAATGAAATGGGTGTAAGAGTGGTGAGGTTATATATAGGATTCAATTAGTTTTTGTCCGTTGGATGATTTTAGATGATCTACGGTTTGAGATGGCGATCCGTGTTAAAGACATGATGGGGTACTTATGACCGTAGATTAGGATTTAATCGACGGTTGAGAATTGCTTTAGTGAAATTCAAATTTCCCCCTCATTTCCGCCAAAAAAATTTGCCAAAAATTCAAGATTTACGATTTTAGTGACCGTTAAACGGTCCCTAATGTCAAATTAGGGACCGCTTAACGGTCCCTACTAATATTCATAATTTTTATGTATGAATATTAGTAGGGACTGCTAAGCGGTCCCTAAACTAACAATAGTGACTGCCAAGCGGTCCCTAATATGACAATAGGGACCGTTAAGCGGTCGCTAATTTGACAATAGGGACCGTTAAGCGGTCCCTACTAATATTCGTACTTAAAAATCGATTTTTTTTATTGATGTTGTTGTGTTTGTGATTGTAAGCAACCAAACTCATTGTACTATGTAAATTTAAGTAATAAATGATTGCAAAACCAACCTTATAGTAGATTAATTGTGAAATAATAGATTAATTGAGATCGATCGAGTTATTAACGTTCAAGATATATTTCACAAATGTACAACTAACTAATTAGTTAGTTGTAATTGTTATCCGTGTTTATGATTTACTTCACAAACGTTAGCATAGATACGATTATGAGGCATAATCATTAGATCAAGTATTCATTAATTATACGTATATATGTAGATCGAATTAATTTGTCATTATTTCATTCGTCGTACAAAATAGTAGGAGAATCTTCAAAGCGGCCCGTTCTCCTTGTATAATATTTGGATATACAATGTGTCGTTGTACTTATTGTTATTTTAACTATTCCAATGGTTATTATGAACTAAACATACAACGCGGCACCTCGAACCATCGAAAAATTCATAATTTTGATGTATGAATATTAGTAGGGACTGCCAAGCGGTCCCTAATTTTACAATAGGGACTGCCAAGCGGTCCCTAATTCAAATTAGGGACCGCTTAACGGTCCCTATTGTCAAATTAGGGACCGCTTAATGGTCCCTACTAATATTCATACTTAAAAATCGATTTTTGGCGATCCGTGTTAAAGACATGATGGGTACTTATGACCGTAGATTAGGATTTCATCGACGGTTGAGATTTGATTTGGTGAAAATTCAAATTTCCCCCTCACTTCCGCCAAAAAATTTCGTCAAAAATTTAAAATTTTTGATTTTAGGGACCGTTAAGCGGTCCCTAATGTCAAATTAGTGACCGCTTAACGGTCCCTATTGTCAAATTAGGGACCGCTTAACGGTCCCTACTAATATTCATACTAAAAAATCGATTTTTTTTTATAGATGTTGTTGTGTTTGTGATTGTAAGCAACCAAACTCATTGTAATATATAAATTGAAGTAATAAATGATTGCAAAACCAACCTTATAGTAGATTAGTTGTGAAGTAATAGATTAATTGCGATTGATCGAGTTATAAACGTTCAAGATATATTTCACAAATGTACAACTAATTAATTATCATTAGTTAGTTGTAATTGTTATCCGTGTTTATGATTTACTTCACAAACGTTAGCATATACACGATTATGAGGCATAATCATTAGATCAAGTATTCATTAATTATACGTATATAGGTAGATCGAATTAATTTGTCATTATGTCATTCGTCGTACAAAATAGTAGGAGAATCTTCAAAGCGGCCCGTTCTCCTTGTATAATGTTTGGATATACAATGTGTCGTTGTACTTATTGTTATGCGGCACCTCGAACAACGAGTCACCTCGAACCATCGAAAAATTCATAATTTTGATGTATAAATTTTAGTAGGGACTGCCAAGCGGTCCCTAAATTAACAATAGGGACTGCCAAGCGGTCCCTATTGTAAAAATTAGGGACCGTCTGGGCGGTCCCTATTATTCCACATTAGGGACCGCCCAGACGGTCCCTATTATCAAAAAGTATGGCGACCGTCGAGCGGTCGCTATATTGCGGTCCCTATTGAGGTCATTAGGGACCGATTAACGGTCGCTAATTTGCGGTCCCTAATGACCCATTTTTCTTGTAGTGGTAATATAGACCTCATTGATTCCTTTTCAAACCAATTTAGAGATATCTTTTTGAGACACCCAGGCAAAGATCACACCATCAAATGGATGGTTTAATATTATTTATAATGGTCAGTTTTGCCATTTTGCATATTTTCATATTTAGCATGACTGATATATCTCTGCAAGGTGGTCTCATAATTCACCGATCTCCCATTTCCATTTCGACAGCAAAGCAATGTTGAAGCATTTCACGTCCCTTATTCCCATACCTTCTTTTTTTGTTCTGCATATATCTTTGCATTTGATCTTGAGATTTTTTCTAACTCTGTATCACCACCCCAGAGAAAACCTTTTTGCAATTTTATAACCTTTTTTGTAATCTTTTTCGCTGCCCTGCAGAAGAGAAATAAATTAAGGGATATACCGGTTAGCACAAAGTTTAAATAACAAGTCGTCCTCCAAAGGTGAGGTGAATACTCTTCAACGATAAGACTTTCTTTGTCATTATGTGGATTGTTGGTTTTCACGTCACACGTCGCCTCGAGTAAGCACCAATGGAAACTTCAAAATATTTGAAAGGGCACGAAACTTTGCTCTCTAGGCTTAATTAGATCCACATCAGCTTGTGAGAGGCGAGTACTGAAAGACGAGTATTCCACGTTAGCTGATGTGGATTTGAAATAATAATAAACCGAAAATTAGTATGGGAGACAAAATCTTGCCTCCTATGCTTATGTGGCACAAGAGTGGCCCACACGAAGAAGAAGGAATATATCTATTGGAGAATCTAATTAATTTAGTGTTGAGGCCAAAATATTAATTAAATTATATTGGAAGCACTACAAGAAATTGCTTTTTTAGTAACAAAATATTGGTAACAAACGGCTATTTTGTTACAAGAGGACATCCAATGGTAACTAAATTTGAGTTTCGTTACAAAAACTCGTATTTTTGGTAACCATGAGTACTTTTAGTTATCCAAAGTATTCTTTCGTTACCATAAGTTTGTTTTTTGGTAACTAATTTTATAATTGTTACTAGAACTGAAGAACTTCGTTACAATTAATTTATTTTGGTAACTAATATACATTTTGTTACCAAACGAAAAAATTTGTTACAAACAACACCAATATGATACAACTACAAAGTTTGGTACTAAAGTTTAGATTTAATTCAATAACACGTATTTAGCTCTAATTATGAGACTCTAGACTAAATTTGTTACTAAGAAGAATGTGATTTGATTCAAAAGGAAATAACTATTTTGAGTAAAGTGATTTGTAATTGAATAAGAATTTTGATAATATTGCATTTGCATATATATATATATATATATATATATAACTATCTAAATAATTTGCTTTTCTATATATATGCAATAGGAAAAGAGAGCAAGCATGGAGCATATATCAACATGATAATTTTGTGAAACAAGATTTTCTTGAGATCTGGATCACATATATATCTTTATAGAATTTTTGCTCAATAAGATAAGATATAGACTTAATTATAAGAAGAAAAAAAAGTGAGATTTGAAAATTAATCAAGGGAATCAAGAAAAATGATGTGCGGCAAAATAATATATATATATATATATATATATCTTAATTCACTTTACACAACCACGTACTTACATGTCTTGGTAATTAAAAAAAATAAACTAAGAACTCCACTTAATTAATTACCTTAATTTGAAAGTAAATTTTTTTTTTTGAAGAAGAAATTTCATTAATAGAAGGCCTAAACGCCAAAGTACCAATACAAATATCGCAAAACAAATCAAACACAAAGATTACAATGTAGCAAAAACTAATGGTTCCGGTTCCTCGGCGTTAGCCGCCGCTCCACGAGCTAGATTGTGAGCTTCCCCATTCGCCTCTCGTGTAATCCAATTAAAAGATAAGCCATCATGAGCTTGCATGGCTTTGATCACGTCCTAAATGATATTAGCTTTGAGTGCATCACCCGGGCGACAAGAGATAATGTCATGCACTATATTCAAACAATCCCCCTCCAAAATTACCTTAGGTCATTGCATCCCAATCACCAAACGAATCGCCCAACGTGCCGCAATCACCTCAACACACCGACGAAAGGTTAGCTTCCCATCATTGTTGACCCAAGAAAGTACAACCCCGTTCGAATCAAGCGTCATAATCCTCACGCCGATCGCCCCTTCCTCCAAGAGTAGCGCTCCATCAAAGTTCACCTTGATTACGTTCAACTGAGGCGCAATCCAGCTCTCGCAGTCCATAGGGTAAATCACGGTGCACGCCTTCTTCCAGCCATGCGCATACAAAATAGTGTTCATAGCGATATCACCAGGGAGTCTCGCTCTTTTCCCCGCAGGAATGGAGTTCCTATTATCTCACAACCCCTAATATAGTGTGATTATCAAAGTCGCCAATTCGATAGACACCATCTGTGCAATATGCACCTCCCAGTCCACCACCTCTTCGTTCGCCGAAAGCGTAAGAGAGATAGGGAAATTAGCAAGCGCCCATGCTTGCCTCGCCACGTGACATTCAAATAAGCGATATCGAGAATTTTCCTCTCCTCCCAAACACACCACACACGACGTATTCATGCAAATACGACGCTTCTTCAAATTACATCGAGTTGGTAGAGTATTTAAGCAAGGGCGCCAAAGAAACACTTTGATTTTATTCGGACACTTGAGCAGCCAAATGATCTTTCATGCCTTACGGATGTACGATGTCGTCCCCCGCCTCATGCCTTGGCCGAGTCAAACCATGTGAGATGATAAGGTGATAGGCATTTCTAACGGATAAGATACCCACCACTGTGTTCATAGTGCCAAATCTGGGTATCTTATTGAGTCGGACCACCCACCGGTAAAGATAGAATCTCTTGAACATCCACCTCCCAAAACAAATCCCATAGGCGCCCCACGTCCCACTGCCCCATATTCAGATCCATCAGCTCGCAAACTTTTAGGAACTGTTCGTCAACCCTACGGGAGGTAATTGGTTGAAACGAGATTGACCTAGGGATCCACGCCTCTCGCCACGCAAAGATGGACTCCTCGTTCCCAACTCGCCACCTCAAACCCTTCTCAATAACAAGAATAGTCTCCCAAATACATCTCCAAGAAAACTACCCCTCCCCCCCCCCCCCCCCCCCCCGATGCATCCAAAGAAGAACAAGAAGGGAAATAACGCGCCTTATAGAGACGGCTTACTAAGCTTCCCGGATTTTGAAAAATACGCCATGCTTGCTTAGCAAGAAGCGCCATGTTTCAAGCCTCTAAATTACGAAACCTCATCCACCTTCCTCTTTTATGTGACACAACGTTTCCCAAGCAATCCAATGTATCATATTTTGCTCCTCGCTACCACACCAGAAATTGCTAACAATTGCTTCAATCTCCTTAATTATAGAGTCGGGAAGACATAGACGGTTTATAGCAATGGTGGAGATAGCCTGCATCACGGATTTAATCATAAATTTTTTTCTCCGCACTCGACAACATCTTCCCCTTAAAACCCTATGCTCGCTTCCATACCCGCTCACGAATATAATCGAAAAGCTCCCTCTTCGATTTTCCAACGACATATGGTAGACCCAAATATTTCTCATGACGATCTGCCACAGCCACACCTTACGATCCCCCAATCTCCATAGTAAGCTCTGGAGTCACCACCACAGATTTTTGTAGGTTAATTTGTTGCCCTGGGGCCGCCTCGTACACTTGGAGAATACACGATTTTCCTTTTTTTTTTTGTCCTTCAACTTCATATACTAATTTTTTTTTAAAAATCCTTTAGTATTTAAGTAGCATTTACCAGTCTTTTCCAAAAATACAATTGTAACAAGAAACTGTAAGTAGGTATACAAAATAACAACCATTGAAGATTATTTTGGTCACTTTATAATATATAAAATAATATATTTTATTCTCTTATAAATAAATTAATGTATTACTCTCTTATTAAAAAAAGAAAAAACTAAACAACGTCCCAACTTTTATTCAAAATATTTCCATTAATAACATGATCATCTAATTAAGAAGAGGAAAAGAATATATATATATAGTATATATATTATATTACAATATACTATAAAAAGGTTTAATTATCTTTCAAAAAAAAAAGTCTAATTAATTAGGCGCCAACTAAAAGAGAAGTGGCGCCATAACCCAAGAGGGGCGAGTATTGTAGGAACGGAAGTTACAAAGGTATGGAAAAGACATCTACAACAATAACGCTGAACGGTTCAAGTTTTGATTTTAGGGCTGCGGAAGAACAAGGTAGTATTCCATACTCTTGTTCTGTACAATTTCTGAAAATTTCTATTTTGCTTGGCACTTGTTTGTTGCTTGACTCTCTGTTTTCCAAAATTCTCTGCAGGTTTTTGGTTTTAGGCTAGAATCGGCTTTGATTCTTCTACGAACAAAATATCGATTACTTGAGGTGAAGAATTCTGATCCTGTACAAAACTTATGTTGAAAGAATCAGTTAATACTTAATAACAGGGGATGTGATAGAAAGTAGTTCTTGTAGTGTAATTGTCTTCACCCTCAACTTAAATGATGGGATAGAAAACAAGCTCTATGTGCGCAATAGTTCTCTTATTTTAACTCTTTTAGTAGTAGTACTTATTTCGTATTGTCGTTCGTGTTTATGACGATTGTGACGAATGCTGTAAGTTTCCAGTTGTTGATTTAGACTAATTAATCATATTTATAGTAGTAGTTTTTGTTTATGATGATTATGAAGAATGTAATGAGCTTGCGGTTGTTTTGGACTAATTAGCCATGCTTGGAACTGAAAATTTATGCTCAAAGAATTAGTTAATAGCTAGGGATAATGTGAGCTAGGGAGGAGTGGTTCTTGTAATGTAATTGTCTCGGGAGAATATGGCGCTGTAGTTTGATGAATGATCCCACTTTCTGCACAAAGTTGTGCAAATGGCGACTCATATTCGCCTCCTCAGTCACTTCGAAGATTCTTGATCTTCTTTCCGAGTTGGTTCTCAACCTCATTCTTATAGTAAATGAACATGTCTATTGCTTCGTCTTTACTTCTCATTAAGTATACATAGCAATATCTTGTACAATCATCGATAAACGTTATAAAATAACTTTTACCACCTCTAGATTGTAAGTACTTAAGATCAAATACATCAGTATGGATCAAACTCAGTGGTTCAGTGCTTCGTTCTATCGAGTGGAACGAGGACTTTGCCGTTTTCGCTTCGACACAAATCTCACACTTGTGCTTATGGTTGATGTTAAATTTTGGTATTAAGTTTAGTGAACTTAATCTTTGTAAAGATTTAAGATTCACGTGACCTAATCTACCATGCCATAAAGCGGCACACGAGTAATCTCTCACAGTTACTACATCAACGGACGTGCTAGCCTCATTTCTAGTCTTAATCTTAGTCTTAGGCGCTATTGTCGTTACAGACATCTTAAACAGATTGTCCAACAAATAACCATTGCCCACAAAGGTTCCACCCTTAGACAGGATTACCTTGTTAGACTCAAAGACAAGTGTGAACCCTTTCTTGTTCAGTACTATACCAGATATTAGATTCTTGTGAATCTATGGAACATGAAGCACCTCTTTCAGGGTCAACTCTTTCCCCGAGGTCATCTTCACCACAACCGTCCCTTCTCCCTCAACCTTCGAGACAACATAGTTTCTCTTATAACACTGCTCATTCTCTACTGGTTTATAGGTCTTAAACATCCACATATTGGTGCAGATGTGTCGAGTAGCCCCGATGTCTACCCACCATTCATTCAAGTTGTTATTTGAAATTTCAGCCGCCATAACTAAACAAATAATTCTCACAATTATTTCGATTAGTATCGCTGAGAATTCTCAACCCAAATATTTATACAGATATTCCCAGGCCGGTGGAGGGACGAAACCTCTTTAAAGTCCACCTTTCTATGGCAGAATATTAGGTTCCCAGGACAGTGGAGGGACAAGTCCGCTTACACTCCACCTTTCTGCGACATAACCGTTTGTATAGATATTCTCACTTTTAATTTCCTTCCAATTCACAAGTCTCAATACTTGAAATTATTTTGAAATTTTTTTTTTCTTACTCTCAATGGTTTACGTGCAATATCACAAGCATATAATCAACTATTTTTAATTTTTCCAAATTAAAATACTATCACATGTACGGTTTGGTTTCTCAACTTAATTTAATCACATAAGCTTGCATCAACAATATAATATAGCATGGGAGTTAAAGACTAAATAATTAACTGCAGCACTATAAGTCAATTACACGTTTACGCATGCAATAAACAGAATTAAATGCTGGTCTAACGGTGGGACTTAGAGAAAATGATTCTGAGGTTACAGGTTCAAATCCAGACTGTAACGTCTTTTAACAAATTTTAATCCAGCGGCTTAATTTATGTTATAAATATGTAACCGATCTCATTCAATAGCAAGAATCAATACAGGTCAAGAGGTACTGAAAACATGCATGTTAAGGGAAGGGAGCAGGTTCGAATCTCACTTACAGAAGAAGTTACGGTTTCTTTTTTCTTTTTTTCTTTTTTTTAACTGCTAATTAACTATTCAAATACGATTAACACTTGAAGCTACTGGAAACCAAACCTTGCAGCAGACAATAGACAATAAAAGTTTCTGGAAACCAATTGCAAATATAAACAGATAAAACTCAAAAGTTTTTGGAAATCTTGCGAATTAAAGCATAAACTAAGAAACCTTACAACAAAGAAGTAGATTAACAACACGTGTCTTATAAACAGATTCTGGAAAATTAATCTAGCCACCTAGAACGTGCAACACACAAAATACGTAAATAGAAAAATTGATCTTAAGATTGTTGGGCACGTGCGTGCACTTATACGTATGAATAACAATAAAATTATAATTATAATTCCAGTATCAAACACATAAACCTACACATGTGATATCATATAATATGTATCGCAACAAATTATGAAAATGAATATCGATATACCTCTCAGCAACTGATGATAAAACCTTGGAGTGGATTAGGCGAGTCAGAAAATTCTTTGGACTGAATTGGACGAGTTGGAAGTTTAACCTCCTCCCCTTAAGATCAATTTGTCGGTTCAGCTTCGAACCCTCGATGGCAACGACCTCCCAAGGTACAACGTCCGTCGCGGTGAAAAAGTCTTGAAGCTAAGATCAATTCCTCTATCGAACTTCGTAATACTTGCAGAACTTAGAAAAATGTATGTTATGTATGCAAAAAGAATGTTTTTTGTTTTGTATGCTTGTTGGATGATTTTTCCCAAGAGTGGAGGCCTCCTTTTATAGGTGAGAAAAAATGTAACAACCACAAGACATTAAAGGGGGTGATTACTCTTGTCATTCATAACCATTTGAATGCATTCAAATGATTTTTTTTACCACATTCAAGCACAATAATAAGTGTGTCTTCAAAAAATAAAATGCTTCTCAATAAGCAATTACAATTCACACACTTTGCACTTTGCACTTATTATTTGGACTCAATTCCAAATATTCTCCAACATTGACAAAATAAACCAATTTACTTTGTATCTCTATATATATATGTTATAGTTCTCAACAATTATACCAAACCAAAAATAGATAATATTATGAGAAAATGGACAATCATATATATGAACTTTAATATTTAAATAAATAGTACATATAGTTAATCTACCTAATAAAGTAATCCATTATCCTTCGTGGGGTGAGAAATAGTTGTAAAAGTATTAAGCACTCATTTGAATTAAAGATTAAGACTAACATCGAAAAAGAATCTGACTTAGTACTCACGTACGTGCGTTATTGACTTTTGTCTTCATAATAATAGTATTAAAGCGTTGAGCAAAAAAGGTTTTATTATCTGGTGTTTCATAAACTTATTAGAGACCTAGAGCCCTCCGAATTTTGATACTTATATTAATTAAAATGCGTAGAAATAGTAAATATAAAATAAAAGTTAGAAAGACACATAGTAAGATGCTCTTGAATTAAATTATAGGAAAAGTTCTCGCTAATATAAAATTTTAAAAAATCCCAAGAAACATTATTAACCTATTTTACTTGGTATGTTATATGACCTACATAAATACTATTGGCCCTGTTGTATTCTACACATTGTGAAATTAATTAATAATTATATAAAATTAAAACAAATGAAATAAGTAACCAAAAGGAAACTCCAAAATATAATCCTTTTACTAGCTAGTACATTTTCGAACAGAAGATGACTTTCAAAGTTAGAAAGTCTATTCACAGCTATAGTAACAACCATCAAATATCTATCACATACTTTTATATATAGCTATGTTATCATTTTATTTTTGGTTAAGTATGAGTAAAAAATCGTAGATAAATTAAAGAATTGATCTTAATTCTTTTTTTTTTATCTTTTTCAATACATATAAGCGCAGTTACTAAAAACGACAAAAGAACATTATTGTTTTCAGGCTTATGTACAGGAAAAGTGTTGCTAGAATTAATAAGACTTTTTCATGAATAAATACATTTGAAGTTACGTAAAATTACATTTGACTAGAAGACTGAAGTGTTTGTAAACCTTATTAAAAATTGACATAAAGTATTAATTAAGTGTTTATAATACTTAAAGAGAACTAGCCTTTTCTTTTTTCGAAGAAAACTTTAAGGTATCACATTTGTTAAAGCAAATTTCAAAAGAAGCCATAGCTAATTAGCTTCTTGGACTTGTGTATTAGAGATATTTCCATATCTCGGGATTCTCCTTCTCTCGATAAGAGATAGCAATTGATTTAATGTTATCTAGTTACCTTGTATAGATTATCCTTTACTTGTAAAGCAAGACTAGACTAGTATATATTAGACACACTCTTGTACATCAAAATTCATTCAATAATACCTATCATAATATTTCTCTACATGGTATCACGAGACCTATCATAATCTCACGATTATTCTCGATCCTCTCATAAAGCCGTCCGCCACCCTCTCTCCAAAACCCTACTCCGCCGCCTCTCTCCTCTACAAACATGTCCAACGCCTCCTCTAACTCCGACAACAACTCTGGCGGCGACAACAAATCTGGCGGCGGTAGCTCCACTTCGTCCCAACCTAAGCTCGCCAATGATGTCTCTACCTCCATAATTTACGTCTCTAATCACCACCACCTCACTCTCTGCCTCACGCCCGCTAATTATCTGTCATGGCGCCTTCAAGTGGTCTCGACCCTTGCTGGCATGAACCTCCTTGGCTACTTGCAGGGCACTCATCCACGCCCTTCTGCCATCGATGAAGCCGGTCATCGTTTCTGGTTCCAACAGGACCAACTCATTCTCTCCGCATTGATTGGTTCCATGTCCCCGGAGATCATTCCCCTGATCCATTGCGCAAAAACATCCTCGGAAGCATGGGTCCTTCTCATGGGTGCGTTAGCTCGGTCGGATCGCACTCGTATTATGGCGCTTAAGGACGCCCTCAATAACGCCTCACTTGGCACGCGGTCAGTCATTGACTACCTCACAGACATCAAATCAAAGGTGGATGAAATCGCCATGCTAGACCGCCCTCTCAACCCTGATGACGTTACCCTTTATGTCCTTAACGGACTAGGCGCCAATTATCGCGATATCGCGACCTCCATCCGCCTCCGTGAACAACCTCTTTCCTTTGTTGAACTCCACAACGCCTTAGTTACACATGAGTCCTATATCAAAAGGTTCGAGGCCGAGACCGCGACTCTTGTCGCCACAACCAACACGGCATCCTATGGTTCGGGTTCGGGTCGTGGCTCTCCCTTTCCGCGTAACCCTAATCCGAGGGAGGCGGTTCCTTCTCTCGTGGTCGTGGTCCTTCCCGTGGTGGTCGAGGTAGGCCGCCCTCTGGTTATGGTGGTACTAGCTTTATTAATACTTTGTCCAATAATCATGAACATGTTGTTTGTCAATTCTGTGGCAAGACGAACCATGTTGCCTCCCGTTGCTACAAACTGCAGAGCCTTCTCAATCCGACCGCTAACGTGGCACACACACCACCTCACGGCCCAAACCCTGCGGCCTCTCACTCTTGGATGGTCGATTCGGGTGCCAACCATCATCTCACGGGCGATTTGAACAACCTTGTCCATCATTCTGAGTACGATGGTACTGACGAGGTCACTGTGGCTAATGGCTCGGGCATGCCCATCACTCATACTGATACCTCTTTTATTAAGTTCCCGTCACGTTCCTTTCGTATGAATAATGTTCTATGTGCTCCTGCCTCGAAACACAACTTACTGTCTGTTCATCGATTTACTCGTGATAATAACGTGTCTATGGAATTCTTTCTGCACTCTTTTCATGTTAAGGATCTCATGTCGAGGGACACACTAGCAACCGGGACATTCACTAATGGTACCTATCACATCCGCCCTCCAGTCCACTACCTCAAAAATCCGGAGAAGTTTGCCTTGTTGGGAGTTCGCACGTCGGTGGATGTGTGGCACGCTCATCTTGGGCACCCAGCCCCCAAGACTAGCTCTTTACTTATTTCTAGTTATGTTTTACCACTTATTTCTAAACCCTCTACGAAGGGTAGTTTTTATGACTCTTGTTTGGTTAGCAAGTCTCATCGCTTGCCATTTATGGACTCTTCGTTTACTGCTTTGCATCCTTTGCACTTTATTTATGCTGACGTTTGGGGCCCGGTTGAGATCTCTGTTGATGGCTTTCGGTATTATTTGTTGATTGTTGACTTGTTTAGTCGTTATTGTTGGCTTTTTCCTATGACTGCAAAATCACATGTGCACTCTATATTTTGCCAATTCAAAAACATCGTGGAAAAACAATTTCGACACGACATAGTCAATTTTTATAGTGATAATGGTGGTGAATTTCTGTCTCTCAAACAATATTTTGTCACTAATGGTATAAGTTGGCTTACAACGGCCCCTCACACGCCACAACAAAATGGTTTATTCGAACGCCGTCATAGGCACATCTTAGAAATGGGTCGTGCTCTTCTCCATCACGTTAAGCTCCCTAAGTCTTATTGGTCTTATGCCTTTCAAACAGCGATCTATCTCATCAACCGGATGCCTTCCTCTGCCTTGCACTCCGCCACGCTTTACTCTATTCTCTTTGGCACATCACCAAACTATCTTAAGTTGCACATCTTTGGTTGTCAGTGCTATCTATGGCTCAAACCATACAACAATGGCAAGCTCGAATTCACTTCTCGCCCTTTCCTTTTCGTGGGTTATTCAACTTCACAAAGCGCCTACAAATGTCTTGATCTATCTTATGGTCGGCTGTATATATCTCATCACGTTCGATTTTGTGAGTCTATATTTCCGTCAGTCTCATCATCCGTCACCTCTACTCTGACTTAAATGTCCCCTCCTCAATCGGTTCTTCGACTTGTTGTTCTTCCGTCTACATCACCACCCGCGGTCTCTTTGCCATCACCACGGGCCGCTCCGTCGTCCAGCCCACCCGCGGCTCCACGGGCCACCCCGTCGTCCAGTCCACCTGCGGCTCCGTTGCCCGCCCCGTCGCCCGCTGAGCCCACGGCGCCCGATTCTCCTGAGTTGACCACGCCACATGCGCCTACTCACCCCATGGTCACTCGTGCAAAGAATAATATTTTCAAACCCAAGGCACTCTCGGCCTCTAGTGTTCATCCGCTGCCACCCTCTATTGAGCCTACTTGTGTTTCTTCGGCTATGGACAGTCCGCATTGGCGCCTCGCCATGTCTCAAGAATACAACGCCCTTCTATCTCACGGGACTTGGGATCTTGTTCCTCACCACCTTGCTTCCAATATTATCGGCTGCAAATGGGTCTATTGGGTCAAACGGCATGCTGATGGGTCGATTGATAAATATAAGGCTTGCCTCGTTGCCAAGGGCTTTCACCAACGCCCTGGTCTTGATTATATTGAAACGTTCAACCCTGTTGTCAAACCCGTGACTATTCGTATTGTCCTCTCCATTGCTGTCTCCAACTCTTGGCCTCTACGCCAGCTTGACGTGAGTAATGCCTTTCTTCATGTCACCTTCAGTGAAGTTGTGTATATGCAGCAACCACCTACTTTGTCGACCCCTCTCAATCCAATCATGTATGTCGACTACGCAAGGCTATTTATGGTCTCAAGCAAGCTCCTCGTGAATGGTTCCGGGCCCTTCGCTCGTCTCTCTTAGACCTCGGATTCTCTCAATCTAAGTCTGATTGCTCTCTATTTATCTTTCGTGAGGAACACACAGTGTTATTCCTCCTTGTTTACGTCGATGACATTATCTTCACGGGCAACAACACTCCGCTTCTCAATCATCTCATCTCGCGGCTCAGTACCACTTTTGCTCTAAAGGATCTTGGTCATCTCTCCTTATTTCTCGGTGTTGAAGCTATATCTTGCTCCGATGGTCTCTTTCTCACTCAACATCACTATATTCGTGATCTTCTCACTCGTCACAAGATGGATGGCGCCAAAAATGTGTCTACTTCGATGGCCACCACTGAACCATCTCCATCCACTACTCTGTGTGATCCTCATCTCTATCGCTAAGCTATTGGTGAATTGCAGTACCTCTCTCTCACTAGGCCGGACATTGCCTTTCCCGTTAATCGCCTTGCTCAAGCTGTCTCCTCTCCTTTTGAGCATCACTGGACGGCGGTCAAGCGCATCCTCCGATACCTTAAGGGGACCATCTCTCACGGCTTACTGCTCAAAAAACGCTCATCCAACTCTCTCCAAGCCTTTTCCGATGCTGACTGGGCTGGTGATCCCACAGATCGCATATCTACTTCGGCCTACATTATATCTCTTGGGCCTCTCGTAAGCAACATGTTGTTGCTCGCTCTTCCACTGAAGCTGAGTATCGTACTCTTGCTACCACTACTTCTGAAGTCCGATGGATCCAGCACCTCCTTGCCGATCTTCATGTTCATCTCTCCTCGAAACCGATGGTCTTTTGTGACAATATCGGGGCCACTCATCTCTCTCTTCACCCGGTCTTGCACTCACGGATGAAGCACATTGCTATTGACTTACATTTTGTTCGTGATATTGTGGCTAAGGGCCTTATTGCCGTTTCTCACATTAGCACAAAGGACCAACTTGCCGATGTTCTCACCAAGGCACTTTCTCGTGCATGTTTCTCGCTCCTTCGGTCCAAAATTGCCTTGGCCGATGGCACGGCACTTTTGAGGGGGCGTATTAGAGATATTTTCATATCTCGGGATTCTCCTTCTCTCGATAAGAGATATCAATTGATTTAATGTTATCTAGTTATCTTGTATAGATTATCCTTTACTTGTAAAGCAAGACTAGACTAGTATATATTAGACACACTCTTGTACATCAAAATTCATTCAATAATACCTATCATAATATTTCTCTACATTGTGGTTCTTAAAAAAAAAGTATAAACAAAATTCAATGCTGCAAATAGACATTTTTAAGCGTTAAGGACCTGCTGCATTTTTCAATTATACTTTATGTACTTAAACTCTTAAAATTACAAAATACATTTTTAGCTACTTCTAGGACACAAAATCGGCACGAATACTAATTGGACACATAATAACAAACATGTAATGTGGCGGCGTGTTAAAAAACAAAATAGACATGGATGTCGGACACACGCCAGAGTATGTGTCTCACATGTTTCAAACACAATGGGGGTAATTAAAATTTTGATTTTATATTTTTTTATCTAACGATCATAACTTTTTTTTAATGAAAGGAAATATAAAAATAAAGAAAATTGGATAAAGAAATGTCAAAAAATAAAATTTAATTTTATTTATCAGTACGTAGTTGCTCTTATCATTCTTTTGTTTTACAGATTTTATTTTATTTAAGACTAAAGAAGAACGATCATGTACTTATTAAGTTTTTTTCTTGCCTCGAAAACTCAATGTTAAATTGTGGTGACTAGCTAGTGTTTTTTTTTTATCAGTTCCAAAACGGGAGTATAAATATATTTCAAGAAACAAATTTGACAAGTTCAATACAAGAGAAAGTTCAACCATTCAATAAAAACATGTCTAAATCTAAACTTGAACCAAATCCAAGTTCGAACTTTTATCATCTCCACCTCTCTACTCATCGTCCTCCTTTCATTCTAAAAAATAATGTCATTCCTAGTAAGCCAAATTATCCAAGTTGTGAAAACACAAATACAAGTTCAATCATGACTCGACTTATTTTAAATATTTTTAAAAAGACCCTTGAATTGAATTAAATGTCCTCCAAAAGTTTTTAATTAAAGTTGCTTGACGTCCAAGTCATTTTAGAATGTTCTTCCAAATTTGATAGGCGAAAGGCACTCGGCACTCACATATAAGATGGTGGTGGTTTTCCTCGCCATTATGCAAAATAGACAGTTATGGTTCTCATTGCTAATGGTAACGCCCTTTTGTCAAAGATTGGTTTTACTAGGGATATTGTCTTGGATCAATATCTAGACGCATGCTCTCATCTTGAGATGTGTATTTAAATACTATAATGAACTGAGTATTTTGGCCTCGTGACTATAATGATCCTTTAATATCACATAGCAAGCTAATTTACGGTAAAATCCCTGTTGGCATCTAGAATCCCGTCCCATTTATCTCCATTATCCTGTTGTGGACTAAAATCTTTAGGGGGTATTTGCAAGAGTTTATGAAAGATACTTTTCATAACTTTTTATAGACAAACAAAATTTATCTCCTCCAATTGAATATTGACAAGTGTCAAGATAAATATTAGAAATTAAATTAATTATTTCTATTTTAAATTTGGGATTTTACTAAATTAAATTCCAATAGAAAATAGATTTATTAATTGATTTTCTAATTCATATTTTGTTGACCAATCAAACAAAGCCATGTGGAAAAGATGGAGTATTTCAACCAATGATGTTAAGACATTTGGAAATATGACGTGCTTCTTGATAAGCAAGCCAAATTAAATCCATGCTTATCTTGAGAATAAAACCGACCAATCACAAGCAATGAGCTCTGGGTTTTTACAACTATAAATAGATGCCCTGTCATAAAGAAAAGGGACGCACAAAATTTCACAAGTTGAAGAGGGAAAATCTATAAGTTTTTCGCTCCACCAAATTCATCCATCTTCAAGCGTTTTTCACGGCATTCAAGGCATTCTTCAACAATTTTCAAGGTGTTCTTCGTAAAGAACCCCTTTCAATCCGTTGTCAAGTCTCAGTTTCATCCAAAAACCGTTTTTTGAAGATTGCACTTCTGCCGAGGAAAATCAAACTCCAAGAAGTTCAACAAATCTAAAATCAAGTTCATTCCGTTCTTCATTCGTCTTCAAGTCAAAAATCCGTTTAATGCCCTCGAAAAACCGTTTTTGAAAATTGAAGTCCATTCAAGAAGATCAAAATTCAAAAAATCCAAAGGACACAAGACGAAGATCATACCAATCTTCATCAACCTTCAAATCAAATTCCAAATCAAGTTTCCGTTCGATCCGAGATCAAGCCGTAAAGCCCTCGAATCAACGTTTGTCAAATATCCAAGTACTTGAAGATCAAGATTCCTCCAAAGAAGATTGACATTCAACAAGTTCAAGACGAAGATCAAATTGTTAGTCGCAAATATCAAATCAAGTAGATCGTCAATTCAAGATCAAGCTCAACGCCCTTGGATTAACGTTCAACTCAAATGCACGTGGAAGAGATCAAATCAAATCCACTCAAGTCAACCAAATTTCAAAATCATTTGAGAAAAGAATGAGGGGATCAAATAGAGAGAGATTGCACCACAATTGTACTTTAAATTAATTCAAATTTACTTTGTAATCTTTTCTTGTCTTTTAATTTCAGAATTCAAAAACTTGTCGTTACACTTTTATTTAAAGTTACTTAAAGCTGCATTTGACTTAAAGCAGTGAGTGTTTGCAAATGTGTTTTAAAAAGATACATAAAGTAGTTAAAATATTTTGTGGTGTTTGCAATAGCTATTGATAAGCAGCTTTTGAATATTCATTAAAATGCAATAAGATTTAATTATTCTTATTTAAAATATACACAATATTAATTTTCACTTATTTACACAATGGTGATTATATCTAAAAATAAACGATTTGAATTTTAATATAATTGAATTAACATATACGCATATTACATTACATTGCACAACTTTTTGGTGTAAACATTTAGTTTCAGAAAGTATAACTCTATCTGAATGAAGTTAATATAATTATGTCGTACATGTTTTTGTACAGTAAGAAAAAATCTCTTCTTTTTCATTATTAATTTTTCTTTCAGTGTTTTTATTATTAATTTATTACTCTTAAAAGTGACATAATTTAAAATTATAGAGAATATCATATAAATGAGGAAAGAGAGAAATCATGCGATTTTTTTCTAATTAATTAAGGTTAAATTATGATGTTTAGAGAAATTTAAGGGATATATAAGTAGACGCAGTTTATAGAAGTACCTCGTGACATGCTTCTGGACTTCTATTTTTTTTTTAACTTTATTTAAGAGAAGGAGAAGCAACATCATGCATTGCAAACACTAAATAAATGCTTCTCAGTGACTAGAAACCCACAAACTACTTTTAAAAGCTCTTACAAACACCCCCTTAATCACATTCACAAAGTTCTCAAATAAATCTTCCTCCAAAAAGAAGAGATTTCGTCTCCAAATCCCACACCATCTCCATTTCCCGGACTACTAGCCTTTGTTTTTAGCAATAAAGATTTCTTTGTTCATTGCAATAGAAAAAATATACTAAATCTCTTTGGCCCATTTATCTTGCCAACACCTTGTATTTCTCCATTATCGACCACTTTAGAAATTTCTTCTTGAAACACCCTTATCCAAAGGACAAAGATCACACCACCAAGTAGATTGCTTAATATTACTTATGATGGCCAGTTTGCCATTCTGCAGATTTTCATATTTAGCATAAATGATCTCTTTCCACAAGCTAGTCTCATTATTCATCAATCTCCAATTCACATTTCGACAACAAAGCAATGGTGAAGTATTTCACGTCCCTTATTCCCAGACCTCTTTCTTCTTTTGGTCTGCATTATCTTTTCATTTGATCCATGAGAGTTTTTCTAACTCCGTATTACCTCTTCAGAGAAAACTTCTTTGAAATTTTATAAATTTTCTTATTAAATTTTTTCGGGGCTATGTAGAAGGAAAAGAGATTACAGGGTATACCGGGTTAGCACAAAGTTTAAAATAACAAGTCGTTCTCCAAAGGTGAGGTGAATACTCTTCAACAAGGAGAGTATCTTTGTCATCATGTGGATAGTTGGTTTTTACGTCTCACATCGCATTGGGTTAGCTCCAATGGATACTTCAATGTACTTAAAAAAAAAAAGGATTGTCCACCTTGCAATTTAAAATATCAACAAAATCCAGATTTATATTTGGACCAAGATTAATCCCCACCAAACAACTGTTGACGTAATTAACTATTAGAACAAAATAAGTTTACTAGTGAAAATATTCGAGAAAAGGGTTTACAAGATAACAGAAGAGGATTGAAAGAACATTTTGAAGAGCATTTTAAAGAGGTAAGCTAGTCATGTCCAATGATGAATGATGTGGGGTTGTCGACTATCTCAAAGGTGCGCGTAAAGTTGATAGTTCATGAAACACGATGTTAGTCAATCACTCAAATTTGTGTGGAAAGCAAGGGTTGTGTCAAAGCTTATGTCTAGAAATTGATCCTAGATAGAGAGTCTCCAATGGTGAATTTGGAGAAAAGATGTGTGAATGAGATTATAAATAATTCGACGTGTATGTTTAGCCGTCCTCCCACAACATGCTCGAATGTGATCAATTGTTTCGTTTTATGTTTTATAGATTAATGAAAATTTTAAAATACACATATTTTCAAGATGGTAGTGGGCCAACTTTTAAAATTACAAGAAAGTATTTGCAGTTGCTTATTTTTCATTTGCCAAAATTTCTGAACAGCCAAAAGAAAAAGAAAAAAAACTTTATTCTAGTTGGTTTTCAATTTTCATATCATATCATATGCCCCGTTGAGATCTTGCCACATATACAAAGTGGATGGTATTTGTACACATGGCAAGATCTCAACGGGGCGATAGCACAAGTCTCGCCCCTAGCATCTAATTTCTAAATATCATAGATAGCATAAGAATGAGAATTATCTCTGTCTCAACACGTGTCTTCTCCTCCAAGCGTTGATTACACGCCGATATGATGTTATATTATATCCTTCAAAAGTCTCTCACGACGCGCTTTTCCATTTCTACCCCTCCCCTCATTTTTCTGTCTTCTTCCCCCAAATCCAAATCTCTTTCCCTCATTTCTTCAATCAATTATCATCAATTCAATTCAATTCAATCCAATCAGATCTCAAAATCAATAAAATCCCAATTAGGGTTTCCCTTCCCCCATGTCGACTCCTCCTTCAACCTACTGGTGCTACAGCTGCAACCGATTCGTTAGGGTTTTCGATTCCTCCATCAATTGTCCCGATTGCACCTCCGGATTCGTCGAAGAGATCGACAACACCCCTAACCGCCCTTCCCTCTCCGACTCCCGCCGCCGCCGCTTCCCCGCCGCCGCTATGTACATGATGCGTACACCAGATTCGGCTCCCTCTTCCGGGTCGGCTTCGAGCCCCAGGCTCCGAAGGAGCCGCAGGAATATCGGGGAACGTTCGCCTTTTAATCCCGTTATTGTCCTTCGTGGCCCTAATGATACAGGAGGTGGGACTGGTGGTGGAGGAGGTGGAGGAGGTGGAGGAGGTGGAGGAGGAGGGTTTGAGTTGTATTACGACGATGGGGCGGGGTCGGGTTTACGCCCGTTGCCGACTAGTATGAGTGAGTTTCTGCTTGGGTCGGGTTTCGACAGATTGTTGGATCAATTGGCGACGATTGAGGCGAATGGGATTGGTAGGATTGATAGTAATCCTCCGGCGTCGAAGGCTGCTATTGACTCTATGCCCACCGTTGAGATAGCTGACAAACACGTCTGTATTGATTCGTATTGTGCGGTTTGTAAAGAGGCGTTTGAGTTGGGGTGTGAGGCTCGGGAGATGCCGTGTAAGCATTTGTATCATCAAGATTGTATTTTGCCTTGGCTTACGTTGAAGAATTCGTGTCCGGTGTGTAGGCACGAGTTGCCGACGGATGTTGAGACTGGTGGGAGGGAGAGAAGTGAGGTGAATAGAGAAGGAGTAGTTGAGGCGGGGAACGATGATGAGACGGTTGGGCTGACTATTTGGAGGTTGCCGGGAGGTGGGTTTGCGGTGGGGAGGTTTTCGGGAGGAGGGAGGGGAGGTAGAGAGAGGGAAATGCCGGTTGTTTATACAGAAATGGATGGTGGGTTTAACAATAATGGGGTGCCGAGGAGGGTTTCGTGGGGTTCAAGAGGGAACGTATCGAGGGAGAGGAGTGGATTGAGGAGGGCTTTTCACCGTATGTTTGCTTGTTTTGGGAGAGGCGGGTCTGCAACTTCTAGTTCTAGTTTGGATTCTAGGTTGAGTCCCAGCAATGGCTTGCTTACATCGGTGTTTAGCTCTAATTCTAGACCACGTAGAGGATGGGGTTTTGAAGTTAATGATGGAAGCAACAGGAGATGATGAGTTTCGGAGTGAGGTTTTTGCATTGGACTTCATGATGCTTGTTGTAAATAGCTGGAAATGAAAAGATATAGTGACTGTTTTATGTATTTTTATGTGCTCAAGGATGATTCATTTGATAGTATGGGGTTAGTCATAGAAATGGAGAAGCTACGCCAGTAAAATGAGACATGAAAGGTGGTGATGCACTGGGGAATGAGCCCTAAAGCAAGAGGAATTTTGGGTAAAATCAGAGGCTTGTGGGGAATGGGTATATAAGGTAACGGACCTATTCCATCAAATTGCTTCTGAACTTATGAGTGCCTGAAGTTTTTCCTGTTTGTTGTGTTTTGCAATTTGTAGTTTTTGTCTAATTTCTGTAATCTCTAAGTTCTGTTGCTGGGGATGAAGTGTAATGGATTATATCTTTTTGATGGAAATATCATTCGAAAATTGGAATGGCATTCATAAACGACTGCATTGTTTAGGAAGATACCATCATTTTGGCTTCTTGTTGTATCTTGACTACTTATGCAGGTTCATAGTCATTTTGTAGTGCCTAGTGATTTTAAAGGTAGACTGGTCTGCACGATTAGGCTGGTGAAATATTGCCATCCCATTTATGTTCTTTCGTGAAAAATGTGCAAGCATAATTGGTGTTGATACTAACAACTATAGACATGACTTGCCAATATCTTACCGCAATGTGTTGTGGTGTTTCTATTTTTGAACCCGTGAGTTTTTGGGTGCCTGGTGAGCGTACCATGGTGTCTAGCTGGTGTGAGAGAATGCAGTGAACTGAAATGTTACAAATTCCAAATTACACATTTTGTTGAGGTTGATGGTTGACAAAGTAGTGGAGAAATTGCAGAAGTGTTTAAACTGCTATTAGAATTCGATGAGCTCTGGACATTACTGGAACACGGAGTGAGGAGTTTGTGGTTCGATTCTTAGACGATATACATGAACGAGTCAACAACTTTTAATAATTCACGATTTGTGGTTTCTTATCTTTAGACGAGCTCAATCATGCAAAAAGGTGGAGCCTTGGGGTCTTTACTACTTACTGTTTGTGAAAGATCCTCTCATCCATATGCTAATTGCAGGTTTACTTTCTCTTGATTCGCAGTATCTGGACAGTAATTGATTTTGGTTATTCTGGTTTCATGCAACAATAATTGTGGTAACGTCAAGAAGAGATTGCCTGCCGCATAAAGTTGTAGCGATGTCATATATTTGTATAAAATTAATTCATCTTTAAACATAGGCGTATTATATTGGAGGGCGTACAATAAAATTTGGTTCTTGGCGCCGTGAAAGGTTGCACTAGCTGGTGGAGTGGTTAGATTCTTGTCGGGTTTTTAATGGCTATCATAAACTTGCATTATTGCACAGATACTATGTATGCTGCGAATTAATTCCTTAATCCGAGTGAATTGCGCCTTAAATCAAGCTGCTATAATTCTTAGCATGACAAACACGCTCTCTCAGTAAGTAATACTCTATTGTCCGTTCTGTAAACAAAAATGATCTTTCAAACTCAGCTGTAACTTTTGAAAATCCTCGTCAAAGGTGGCCTTATATAGACTATAGTCACGATTTGCCCTTCTAATTGTTGAGTGATAATTGTTAGTCTGACTTGCAACAGAGAGAGAAGATAGAGAGGAGGTGCACTCTTTGAGGTTCATTAACAAATAATTACAAAGAAATACTCCTCGTTCAAATTATATTAACGGAAAAAGAGTTATATTGTTGGGAGAAAAACCAACTTTGAGCCCAAATTACGTGAAATCCGTACTGGAAAGTAGAAACGAACTCAACAAAATAGATACTTATTTATATTAATTAATAATTTTTACACATTAACTTTTACAATACTATGTTACTACAAAGACATTGTTTTCAAAATAATATTTAAAATGCAAGCCCTAACGCCATCACCACCACTGCTCGACAAGATTAATCCGGCGTCGACGGAATTCGTCTCGCCGGACTTAGGGCAGCACGACTCACGTAACCAAAAGAGACTCCGACTAGGAGAATCATTGAATCTGCAATCCGATGCTAATATGATCGACTTGACACATGTAATTCCTAATCGAAAATCCCAATTCTCCTATGCAGATGCGATCACGAAACGCCACGAACACGTGCGAATAAATGAGGTGGATGAAGAAGCCGAGTTCATAATATCCGATCCTCCATCGGAAGACTATGCCGTTCAAAAAAATCAACAGCCTTGCGGAGATGAAAACATGAATGACGGAACAATGGGAGGATGCGATCATCATTCGAGTCCTCAAAAATTCATGGTACTACCCTTTCTTGCTAACAAAGTTGATCTTATGTGGAAATTGCACAATGATTTCGAACTAGTCGACCTCGACCATAATTGCTACTGTTTGAAAGGGTTGAGTAGTGAGAAACGAGAGATGATCTACCATGGCAATTGGCGGGTAGTTTTCTTTCCGTTAGGAAGTGGTGCCCGAAATTCCGAGCGGCAAAGGATAAAGTTTAAAGCGTCATAACTTGGGTAAGAATTCTGGATCTCCCGGTGGAATATTTCCAAAAAACATGGATTTGTGAACTCGCTTAAGGCATAGGGGATCCCATTAAAATCGATGGTAACACATACACAGCGTCTCGCGGAAAATTTGCTCGCTTTTGTGTAAAAGTCCGTACGGACGTTCTCTTGGACCTTGGAGTCATTTACGAGAACCTACCAGCGATATGTTACACTTGTGGTAGAGCCGGCCATTAAAAAAAGCAATGCTCAGTCACGAACACAAAAGATACCGAGAAGAATGTATCGGAATCCACGGATACACGTGACGTGGTGGAAGAATATGAGGAGGCGGATTGGCTAATTGCTAAGGCTAAGCAAGGAGAATATGGGGACTGGATGGTTGTTTGACCGAGGTGTAATGCAAGAACAAATAAAAGTAGCACGATAGGACCAAAAAGCTTCGAGAAAGGGAAAGCAAAATTAAATACTGTTGTTGTGCCCCTCCCCACAGGTGCGTTGGGAATAATTAGGATCCCGACGGAGAAGAATGGTCAAATTTAATATGAATAGAAGGCAAGTTTCCCCAAGGCATACATTAGGGAATAGTAAGAATAATTCCAAGAATAAGACTCCTAAGCTCACCCAAATTCTTAAAGGCCCTGCCAAGGCTATAAAGAATACTAAGGAGCCTCCAACAAGTAATATTTTCTCTACTCTACAAGAGAATTCAGCAGTTGAAAATATCCCCAACCAATCTGAGACTCCCCTAACGACCGGCAAAAAACATGCAAATTTGGCACGTATTTTGGAGAAGCGGAGCACTGTTAGGCCGTTGGGTGAGGTTTTCGAGTTTTGCCACGAGGTCTCTCGAATTTCGAGGCCTTTTAATGACATTACAAACACGTCAGAGGGACATATTGGTCCAGGTGCTAGAAATTCCGCCACAGGTATGGGAAATCGAGGTACGAACGATTTTGAGTTCGGGGCTAGCGAGACTGAACACATGGTTTCAGATGATTGCGATAAGTCGATAGGAATATCAAAGGCACATGTTTCTTATGAAAGAATCATCCGCCAACTGATGTCGACATGGAAGGGTATCGGGATTGACGACTCGATCCGTATGCACCACCTTACATATTTATCCATGAAGACCGTGTCGTGGAATTGCAAAGGGGCGGGAAAGGTGGAATTTCGTAGGAACTTCTGAGAGTTTGTAAGAATACATCGACCTTCTGTGGTCTATATTTTAGAGACGAGAGTTAACGAAGAGCACGCTCGCGCAATTATTTCTACTCTCGGGTTCTCAAGATATGTCATTGCTCCAACCAATGGCATGATGGGGGTGTTTGGATGTTGTGGCACGAAGAGGAGGTGGAGATCGAAATTATGGGGGTGAGCAACCATGCCATACACGCCCGAATTAGGCCGAACAGAGCTGAACCTTGGAGAATCTATGGGATTTATGCGCAGCCACGTCGAATTGATAAGGTGAGAGTTTTTGAGGAGTTAGTTGCCACAACTAACGCGAGTATTGAACTATGGATGGTCACCGGAGATTTCAACGAAGTTTGTTACGCACATGAAAGGGTAGGAGGGAGACCGGTGACCTTAAATCGCCTAAATTTCTTTTGCACATACCACGAGAGGTGCGGCCTCCTCGATCTCGAATTTTGAGGCCCAGAATATACGTGGAATAATAAAAGGGAGAATGAAATATAAAGGGTCGCATTGATCATGCGGTTGCTAACCAAGCATGGATGGATCGGTTCCCTAACGTGGTTGTGCATCATATAGTTCGCACGTGCTCGGGCCATCACCCTATAGTTACTTGCACGGACGAGGGAGAAAGACTATGTGGTCCTAAGCCTTTTAGATTTGAAGCCGATTGGTTGTCAAACCCGGAGTGTTAAGGGTTGTTGAAACAAATTTGGAAGGATAAGGTGGAAATATTGGAGGCGATTGAAGAGATTCCAAAAATCCTTGAACCATGGAACATGGAGAGATTCGGTAATATTTTTCAAAGGAAAAAGAAACTTCTCGCCAGATTATCCGACATTCAGCGAACTCTAGCCCACGGTCTCAACAATGACCTCACGAGGCTTGAAGATGAATTTATAAAGGAGTTTGATGATGTCCTCAAACAAGAGGATATTTTTTGGTTCAAAAAATCAAGAATTAATTGGCTGAACGAGGGGGAGAGAAATACTAAATTTTTTGATAAGGCGGTGATGATCCAAAGAAGGAAAAATAAAATATTGGCGCTGAAAATTGAAGGAGTGT
Organism: Linaria vulgaris; assembly: GCA_948329865.1. NCBI lineage: Eukaryota > Viridiplantae > Streptophyta > Magnoliopsida > Lamiales > Plantaginaceae > Linaria > Linaria vulgaris. The sequence goes on from OX415253.1 coordinate 87,443,700, forward strand.
GGGTTAATGAGGAGGATCAGCTTCAATCTCATGCTAAGAGTTATTATAATTTACTCTTTTCGGCTCGGCACGACCGTACCAATAATTCGAGAGCCCGACTCAGAATTTCTCCTCACCAGGCCGTGGTTTCTTGGGAGGAGAAACATCAGTTAGCTCGTCACGTGGAGTGCACGGAAGGAGGCGGTCTTTGCAACGGGGCAATTCAAAGCACCCGATCCAAATGGGTTGCAGGAGATTTTCTACCAGAAAAATTGGGAGTGGACCCACGAGTCGTTGTTGAGGTTCGTCGAGGAAACTTTAGAAAAAGGGAATTAGATACTAAAATATGTGTGATTGTTCTTTGTTTAAATTCCCAAGGTGAACGAGCCGGAGAGTATCTCACAATTCTGACCAATATCATTATGTAATATCTTGTATAATTTCATTACAAAATGTATCACGACGCGACTCAAAGATATCATGCCAAATATTATTGTCGCAACGCAGTCGAGCTTCATAAAAAATAGAGGAACTCAAGACAATATTTTTGTTATGCAAGAGGTCCTCCATTAGCCCCGTAGTAAGAAGAAGTCGAAGTTTGGGTATATGATACTCAAATTGGACCTCAAGAAGGCTTGCGACAAAGTGGATTGGGATTTCTTGGAAGACACACTCCACGCTTTCCGTTTCCCCATTGAGGTGATTGAGCTTATTATGTTTTGTGTGAGAAGCGCAGCCACCAAAACTCTATGGAACAGATCCCCGCTTGAGGCCTTTCAACACATATGCGGGTTGCGACAAGGTGACCCTCTTTCACCGTATCTTTTTATGTTAAGTGTGGAACGATTATCTTATCTTATAAGAGAGGCAGTGGATAAGCAAAAGTGGAAACCACCCACACCGTGTCGACAAGGCCCCAAATTATCCCATATTTTCTTCGCCGATGATCTTATTTTAATGGGAAATGAGGAGATGGGCACAGCGCGCGCGATAAAAGAAGTCCTAGAAAAAATTTTCTTGGCCTCGGGATTAAAGCTAAATCTCGCAAAGTCCAAAATCTATTTCTCCCGTAGACACGGTTCGGCGGTGAAGAGGGGTATATGCGATATGCTTGGGTTCGATCAAACATGGAATTTAGGGAAATATTTGGGGATTAATCTCACCCAAGGTCGCATGGGCCGAGAGGAGAGTGCAGAGCTTTATGACCGAGTTCTTAAGAGATATAAAGGTTGGACAGGGAAAAATCTTTCGATTGCGGGACGTGCAACTTTGATACAGTCCATATCTACCGCTATGCCGATATACATGATGCAATCTTCAAGGCTTCCAGAATATGCATGTGATAAACTCGACCAATTAAATCGTAACTTCCTATGGTCAACGGATTTGACGACTCAGAAGCTTCATTTGGTGGGTTGGTCGAAGGTGACGCGGCAAAAAAAATAAAGAGGGAGGTCTTGGAATAAGGATTGCGCGCATTAGCAACGAGTCTATACTTGCCAAGATAGCATGGAAAGTGATAAATAATGAGGAGTCGGTTTGGAAGGATTTTATTCATACAAAATATCTCAAAAATTCGAACCTCCTTCATTATATCGTGGAGCCGTGGGATAGTGCGACATGGAAAGCTATTGTGAGGTGTGTTGAACTTATGATGCCGTATATTCGCTGGAGAAGTGGGGATGGAAAGTCGATTAATTTTTGGCTGGACAATTGGCTTGGATCCAGAAGTATATGCGAAGAGGCGAGCACGATCCATCCGGAGGATAGGGAGATGACACTTTAAGACACGTGGGATGAAAACGGGTCCTGGTGTTGGAGTAAATTTTGGACTTTGATATCAGAGGACGCGAAAGTTGTGTTGAACTCACAGATTACTATTTTTACGGATGAAAAGGATGGGGTAATTTGGAGTGAAACGTCTAGCAAAAAATTTTCATGCCAATCAGCGTATCAGTCGTTCCATAAAGTTCGATCCGGGGAACGAATAGATGGGTGTGGAAGACAGATTGAGCTCTAAGTTACAACTTTTTTTACGGCTTGTGGGGCAAGAACAACTTGCGACTAACAGCCTCCGCAAGACAAGAAAAATTGCACAAGACGCGGGCTGCCTATCATGCGAGTGTGAGGAGGAAAGCGTACTCCATGTCCTTCGCCATTGCCGTAGAGCTAGAATAATTTGGTGTAAAATTTTAGGGGAAGGGAATTATCAGAATTCAACGACGTAAATGATACCGTGTGGCTTAAGCACAACGTTATGCGTGGGGATAGGAAGAGCAATTTGATCCCATGTTGTGGTTGGCCGAGTATTTTTGTGGCGACGTGTTCGATTATTTGGAAGGCTAGAAATGAGAAGATTTTTCGTAATGTTGAGGAAAGTCTCAATACCATTATTTTTAAGATTAAGGCACTTTGCCTCGAGATGAATCAGGCGTTATTAAAGAAGAGGAAAGTTGGGAAAATGGCGAAGTGGAAAAAATCGAAGGTGGGTGGGTAAGGTTGAACGTGGATGGCAGCGTTAATCCTCAACTGAACTCAGGTACGCCAGCCTTGGTACTGCGATCCCACAAAGGACTTTGGCAAGGAGGACTATAAAAAAAAAATCAACACACCTACAATGGACGAAGCAGAGATCGAAGCCTTGCGGTATGGATTATAGATAGCATGGAGTCGACGCATTCAACAAATAGATGTGGAAACTGACTCCTACAAGACATTTCAAATGGTGACGGGCGCTAGCGATGTACCGGAAGATCTCAAGATCAAGGTGCCAAAATGCGTGAACTTAATGAATAAACCCTGGGATAGTAAAATCAAATGGGTTCCGCGCACGACGAATAGTGTGGCGGATGGATTATCCAAGCTCAAGCCAAGTGAATGAGATGGCGATTTATTTTGGGATAGACCTCCTACTCTAGTGATTGATTTTTTAGATTTTGATATGGTGTGGTTGCCATTTGCTAGTTCTTTGTTTTACCAAAAACAAATGACATTGTTTTCTTAGATACTTATATTTAATTCACAAAATGTTAAATTACTCATTCTTAATATTTTATATCTATATCACAAATATAATTTAGTAAATTTATATTTATATTCCTAAAATAATTATTTTTAACACTTAAAGTTATATTCCCAATATATATATATATATTCTAAAATCATCTTCTTCCCCAAATCCTCCCCTACTCTATCCAACTGCACATCCAGTTGGGTAGCCCACCCCAAGTTGTCAACCCCTTACCTAACGTGTTAGATAGACATGAGCTCGAGCATGTCATTTGATTTGTTTGCAAGATTGTCCATTGTTGTAAGGTATAAGGTAGTATATTAAAAGTCACAAGGCTGAATCTGTTTTTCTTGTTAAATATAAGTTCATTAACTTATTCAGTGAATATTCTCGTGTTCTTATTACGATTGAATAATTGATTATCTGATTAAATTATTTTTACATATAAGACCACTCCTCCAATTGTACTTATTGAATCACATTTAATTCTTGCATTGCTAGTTCTTTTACATGAATCTCCTAGTTTTCTGTTTGTCCATTCTTTAGGATAAGATTGACGTTACCGCATCGATCAAGTGAATGATTTGCAAGCTTCTATATAAAATATTTCATGTAATTAATTTCTTTTGTCACTAGTACATAACCATTAGAGTTGTCACACTATTTATATTTCCAAGGCTCTCGTTGTGTATATCAAAAGTTGTTTATTATAACATGTATGATTTCGATTCTAAACAATGACATTCCTACATAAGGGTCACGTTTCAGTATGAGTCGGGCCAACATCAAACTAGCTCGGATCGAATCTCACTCTTGAGACGCGATCGTCACAGTCCACATGATCAGTTTCTGTGAAAATTGAACCGGAGGATTGAAATTACTTTTTTCGTACACATGAGGGCTATCCTTAAAAGTTGTCAAATATTGATTATCTGATTAAATTATTTTTACATATAAGACCACTCCTCCAATTGTACTTATTGAATCACATTTAATTCTTGCATTGCTAGTTCTTTTACATGAATCTCCTAGTTTTCTTTGTTTGTCCATTCTTTAGGATAAGATTGACGTTACCGCATCGATCAAGTGAATGATTTGCAAGCTTCTATATAAAATATTTCATGTAATTAATTTCTTTTGTCACTAGTACATAACCATTAGAGTTGTCACACTATTTGTATTTCCAAGGCTCTCGTTGTGTATATCAAAAGTTGTTTATTATAACATGTATGATTTCGATCCTAAACAATGACATTCCTGCATAAGGGTCACGTTTCAGTATGAGTCGGGCCAACATCAAACTAGCTCGGTATCGAATCTCACTCTTGAGATGCGGTCGTCACAGTCCACATAATCAGTTTCTGTGAAAATTGAACCGGAGGATTGAAATTACATTTTTTGTACACATGAGGGCTATCCTTAAAAGTTGTCAAATTAAAGGATGAAAATTGTATGTTAGCCACGCTAAAGGACTAAATTCAAAAGTCTTTCTTTGTAGAGCCACATATTATTTTCTATGTAGATCCGAATCTACCATCTTGATTTAAGCTAATAGCAGTTTGTACCTCAGATTTTGTTATTTTGACATTTTTAACATTTTTTTAAAGCAACACGTCCTACTCTTAATTAAATTGCAGTTATATAGCACTTTCTACTCCATTGTGTGTTTTTATATATAATTATCAAATAAAAGAGGTAAAATGTTTATTTTATGTTTGTTTTGTTTTCTTTTTTACAATTTGTACCGTTTCATGAATGTGTTTTTTCTTACATTAGGTGAAAGCTTTAATTGATGTATGTCATGGCGAGAAAAAGTAAAAAAAAAAATGGAATGCCTTTTCGAAATAATTTGAGACAAGCTCTACCCTGAAGAACTTATTACAATCTCAAAATCGGCTACATTATTATGATTCAAATTACTTTGTGTTTTTTACTGGATATTGTTTTTTTGGTTCATTTTGTTCCAAACTACTAACATGAAAGACAAAAGATCGTAAATTATTTTGCCTACCTCCACATACGAGTGATGCTTCCCAACATAAATCGTGCCTAGCTCCTTGTTGTACCTGTATGATGGGTATGATTTACGATTGACCCAATACATCGTTATTGGGCCGGCCCATAAGCGCATCGAATAGAGAGAATTCGACGCGCGCATCGAATCTACAGTATAATTCTTCTTTATTGGGCCAGCCCATTAGCGCATCGAATACCGCTGATTCGATGCGCGCATCGAACAAGGAGGATTCGATGCGTCTTTCTATATTGGATTGTGGGCTCCACGGGACGGGTTCTATAAATAGCCCGTCCCCCTTGTATTATGTGCAACTTTTCGGGAAGCTAACCACCTCAGCACAGTTCGACACGCATCAGATCGAATCATTACTCGTTCGATACGTATTTAAACAGTGCTTTTCCATTCGACAAGCAAAGACACGCATCGAATTCGACATCCAAGTACGCATCAAATTCGATACCTCCCGGAATAACTTCGAACGATTGTTGATTATTCAGCATCAAACGAAGACATTCGACGCGTCAGCATCGAATACCTCAAATTCGATACGTAACATTAATATTGTAATTCATTTACTTTACCTAATAAGCTTGTAATAAGTGTTCCGGACCAAGCTAGTCCGTTAATAAAACTGGATAGCATTGTTTTGATCTCATTTTGTAATCTTTTACTGTGTTCTATTACCGTGACGAAATAAGACCAAAATATTTCCGCCGTCTGTGGGAACACTAATTTTATTAGCTTGTTAGGCAGTATGACTAGAATGACCAGATCCCAGAGTAAAGTTCTAGAAGGAAATATGGGAGAAGAATGACAGGATACACCAGAACGAACCATGCAAGATATTGCGGGACCGTCAACCGTACCCGCAGCAGTGCCGACTCCAGCCAGGAAAGAGAATCAAGGAACTCAAGCTGAAGAGTTACCCCATAATGAAACCGATGCAACTGGAGCTTCAACAACGAGTGCCGCAATTCCAGATAAATCGAAGAATGAATTATTGGCAATGATAAAAGCCGTTGTGACTGGAGTACTCACTCCAGCACCTCCCGTTATGATACCATCTCCTGTTGGATATCCTGAGACCTTGAGAGAACAAGGTTCTGTTGTCCGGAAGCAAAAGGGAAAAGAAAAGGAAAAATCTCAGCAAGACGACCGAAGAAGTAGACATATTTCGGAGGGAACAAAGAGTAAAAGGAGATCCGCTCATGAAGAACGGGGAAAGAAGCTAGTATCTGTCGAGATACAATCAAAAAGGCATCATGAGAGGAGACAAAAAGAAAAAGAGGCTGAATGTGTTGTTGAACGAAGAAGAAGAGAAGACGGAAGACATTCAGAGAGCCGTGATTCCAGAAAGGAACGGGATGAGGAAGAAAATCGAAGAGAGGAATCGCGAAGAAGAAAATATAGAGATGACAGAAGACAGTCAGAAGGTCATGATTTGCGTGGCGAGCATAACATAGTGGCCAGAAACGTGGGAAGACTGGAAAAAGGGAAAGCAACAGCCGAGATCCAAACAGCACGGGAGGACAATTCTATAAATCATAGTCCATTTTGTCAAGACATAGAGTCGGAGATTCTGGGGCAAGGGGATAAGATCCCGGAACTAAAAACATACGATGGAAAATCTGATCCCCGAGGTCATCTGTTCCAATTAGATAGGAAATTGTCCCTTTACGGTTTCAAGGACAATATCAAGCCAGGATATTTGCAACAACTCTATCCGGAGTGGCTGTTGATTGGTTTAATCGAATTCCTCCTGGACAGATCAAAAGTTACGCCCAGTTGAGAAAAATGTTCGAGGATCAATTTTCTAGTCAGTCTAGACTGGTTTTGGATCACTCCCATCTCTACACAATGAAACAAGAAGTTAATGAAAGTCTAAAGGACTTCATGAAACATTTCAATACAGATCTATTAAGGATTGATAGCCCGACGGGAGAGATGATTGCGAGTATACTCTTTCGAGCAACCACCAACACCATGTTCGGTGGGGACTTACTGAAGCGAAAGCCCACCACTGTTGAAGAGATTAACAAGATAGCGCAAGAGGTGGTTCATTTCGATGAGATGATGGCGACCAAAGTTCCGATTATTGCGGCTGTGAAAGATAGAGAGAGAGGCAGAGAAGATCATAATCTCAATAATAGCAACAACAAGAACAAAAATTACAGAAGGCATAGTTCACCTAGAAGGTACACGCCGTTAAATGCTAACATCATGGCAGTCTTTGGGGAAGCTAAGAGGAAAGGATGGTTGAAGGATCCCAAACCAATGAGGGAATCCAAAGCAACGATGTTCTCAAATCAATTCTGCAAATATCATAATCAGAAAGGCCATGAAACTGAGGATTGTATAAATTTGAAGGATGAAATTGAACGGCTAATAAAGGATGGCAAACTCGTGGAGTTTGTTAAAAAGGTACAAGAACAGGAGAACAATTTCAACCGGAAGAGAACTCCATCTCCCAGGAAGGATACGCAGAGAGTAATTGATGAACCGCAACTTTTCCAATACCCTCAAATCGAAGATGGGAATGCCAGGAAAGGGATGATAAATATGATATCATGAGGCCCAGGGGGAGCAGACTCTACCAATGGCCGAAGGAAGATCACAAGAATGGTTGAATCAGATAATTTTGTCGACATGGCCAGTATACTGAGAATCGAGCAGATGCCGCACGAAGAAATCATTTTCTCTACAACAGATCTAAGAAAGCTGAGTCCACAAGCTATACAGATGTCCAATTTGAATTGCCCTTTGGTGATAACAGTGGGTATAGCTAACTATGGAGTCACTAAGATGTTAGTTGACCATGGGAGTTCAGTAAATGTGTTGTTTAATTCTACGTTGATCAAGATGGGCTTGAATAATCAGACGCTAAAACCAGTGATGACATCTCTTCATGGGTTTGGAGGTCCAGAAATAGTACCGCTTGGAATGCTTAAGCTCCCAACATCATTGGGAACAACACCACAGAGAAAGACGCTTATGGAAGATTACGTGATTGTTGACATGCATTTTGCATACAACGGAATCATAGGAAGACCCGCACTCAATAATTTCCGAGCATTACCGTCAACTTATCATCAAATGGTGAAATTTCCAACTTCTGGCGGCACAGGAGAGGTCATAGCAGACCATATCGAAGGATGGAAATGCTATGTAACTTCACTCAGGACTGGGCCACAACAAGAAGAAGCAGCGGCAAGGGCATTGACTCCGAGTCATATGGAGCGTATCGATTAAAGATTCTATTTCATTTTACCAGTATTTCTAGCATTTTGAATATTTTAAACAAGTTTTATTCGTTCCCTATGCTATAACATGCATGAGGGACAAATATGTATGAACTTAAAACAGGCACCCCAAAACATGAATATGGAGGACAACGCTGGACGTCAGGCAGATGAGCAATATCCCAAGCTCTGATCTATTCGCTTAATATGATTGGGGTTTATTCAAGAAGTTTACGTTTAATTAATGTAATTACGTGAATTATGTGTTATCTGCATAATGCAAATGAATGCAGGACAACGAATCTCTTTGAGGCAAAATAGAAGAACGGAAACTCTGCCCCAAAGTGGCACGAGATACCGAAAGAAGCAAAGGCGAAAAGGGACGGAAACTCTGTCCCAAAGTGGCACGAGATACCGAAAATCCCTAAACCAATCAAGAGAACGGAAACTCTGCCCCAAAGTGGCACGAGATACCGAAAATTCCTAAACCAATCAAGAGAACGGAAACTCTGCCCCAAAGTGGCACGAGATACCGAAAGAAGCCAAAGGCGACATAGGGACGGAAACTCTACCCCAAAGTGGCACGAGATACCGAAAATCCCTAAATCTACCAAAGAAATGGAAACCCTGTCCAGAATGACATGAGATACCGAATAAGGCCAAGGGCAATGGAAGAGAAGGAGCCTATTAACAATGCTCCAGAGGCAATGAATAGACACTACATATGAAATGGTAAGTGTTATATAAAACTTTATGTTTCAGAAAACATGAACAAACTCTCAAAAGATTAGCAATGATTAAGCAAAAATATTAAAAGAAAAAGAAAAATACTATGTCCAAAGCGACGAGTAAAATTTCTTTTCTTGATGGCATAACAACTTTCAAGGAACAACATAAAATCACCAGGTTGTCAAAATAAAGTAAATAACTGAGATAGGAAATTGAAATAAAAGACAATAGTGATTGGCTCGAAAATTAAGCAACTGGAAATGGATAATTCAAAAAAAGAATTCATAATGTTGCAACTCTGCTAAAATAAAATTATTTAAACACATCAAAGCGACGCAGCGCCACACAAATAAAACTTAATTATAAATAAAAAGTCTTAGCGAGGATGCATTTTCAAGTGTCATCTTCATCCTCTGAAGAGGGATATGGCTCAGGCATCTCAAGCGGTGGTGATAATCCCCTGAGAATAAGATCCTCTTTCTCTAGCAGTGAGGCGAATTCGTCAGGTTCTGCAGCTTCAGAAGTTGTGCGGGGTGGAAGCTTTTCTCGATTTGGTCCCAGAGACAGGTCCAACCATTCAAGTTTAAAACCACCACGAACATACGACGTTGCGTAGAACTGGTGCACAGTCAAAATCTGAGCATTCCGAGCCGCTAGATCGTCTCGACGAGTGCAAATTTCTCGAAAGCTGCTGCTTCTGAGAAACTGTTCAGCTATATCCACTTTTTGTTGGGGAGAAACCTACCAAAAGGAATAAATATTAATAATAATAATAATAATAATAGGAGATTGAAATGCGAAACGCCATAAGAAAGAATTTTTTCTACCTCTTTGAGGTCGCGCAGATAACCACTCAAGTCGGCGTTATGCGCTTCTTCTCTGGCTGCACCAACCTGCAACTTCAGCTCAGTAATTTGCTGATTCAGATCTTCTTTGAGTCTTTCAGCCTCTTCTCGTGCCTCCTTGGCCGATTGCAAGGCCTTCTCCTTTTCGTCAAGAGCAGCCTGAAGCTCAGAGCGATCAGCACCGCTAGCAGTCTCCCTAAACTCCATAAGGGCCGAAAACATGGTGTCCACGAAACCTCCCGCCTAACAATGGATTGGCGGTTATATCAAATTTACAAAGTCGTTTTAATGAAAATAAAATTCAAGCAAGGGGGTCGTTACCGCTGTTAGCAAATGCAACGTATTTCGTTCCACCCTTTTCCTCTCTTCAGCTGAGACTGGGAGAGGCACTGCAAGACCAGGCATCAGGTCCCTCAAGTGCCCGATGGCCTCGAACTCTGAAATCACGTACCCGGCGGCTCGAGCTTGAGGACCTTGGCTAGGCCCAGCTCCTGCACTTTGCCCAGCTGCGTTGGCCGTAGCATATGAGGCACTAGGTCTGCTTGTTTGGCCTACAGGTGGAACAGCCCCTCCGGATTGCGACTGAGTCTGGGGCATTTTTCTTTTCTTGCGTTGAAGGCCGACATCAATCTTTTCGTCGGCTTCAGCTACCATGTCTTCAAATGCTTCGGCACCCCCAATAGATCCTCGAAAGGATCAGTTGTTGTGTCAGCAGCAGCAGCAGTAGAGGGACCGACAATATTCTTTTTACACTTACTTTTTTCCTTTCGGGGGGGAGGAATCTCGGGCACAATGTCGGTCTGGGAGCTGGCCAAATCAGTAGCAGAGACTCGATTCATTCTCGCATGACGGCCCATGAAATACTTGGCTGCAAGAAGAATAAATCATTAAAACACATAATAAGCATAACTCAAAATAATAAAAGAATTGCGCAGTTATACCAAGGGTCATTTTCCCCTTATATTTCACCGGAGACAATCCAGCTAGTGAAAGGACTCGATTTTCAACGAGTTTTTTAACATCGAATTGATGTTCTCTAACTAAATTAGGGATAAATTCGCAACCCCATAGGGTTATGGTAACTCCGCCGGGAATCATTACCCTTGCCCCAGTGTACCATTCGCGGCGAAATTGATCGAACTCGCCTTCGTAACTCTCCTTTATAAAGAAGTATCTTCTTTTCCAATCCTTTCCATACCCGATCGCCCCACTGTTTAAGAACTTCTGATTTGTTTGTGCTTTGATATGGTAGAATCCTTCTTCGCGCCTCGCAATCTCGAATAACGCGTAAAACTCATTGGGACTTTATGGTTGGCGCAAAGCTTTCATAACTATGATGAAACCAATCAAATTCCCGTAAGAGTTTGGCGTAAGTTGTGCAGGTACGACGCTTATTTTCCGTAAAAGCCATCTTAGCTCGTAAGGAATCAGGAAACGTAAACCGTTTAAGAGCTGTCCAACAAACACAGTCATGTGACCGGGCGGCGGGGTATGCATCCGATCATTGGCACCCGGGAGGACGATCTTATACTTATCAGGTATATCAAATTTCTTACGAAGTCCCTTACGACTGTGTTGGAGACGAGAGGTATATTGATCATAGGCCATTCCTAGGACCTCTACATGATCATCGAATTCTTTATTGATATAATCTACGTCCTCTTCACCCTCGCTTGGAGCGCGGTTATGTTTATAAGATGACGTGTACGAGTCATCACTGTTCACTTCGGGCGTCGTTTGTTCGATATTTGTGGTGGGGACATCACCCACGGGAGGATCAACCGTTATTATATCTATTAAATCGAATACATCTACGTCGGATGTGCTCGGGGCAGTGGGTGCTCTCGAAGGGTTCCCCTTATTAATAGAACTGGAGCTAGAGCCAGTACTCGACTCACTCCCAGAAGTGGATCCACCACTCACTATCTTTGATGAGAATAAACTGAAATAAATTAAAAACGGAGACTGACTAAGGACGCATACGTCACTCTACACTCTCATATGTCACTCAAATATACGTAACATTGAACATGTTAAAAAGAAGAAAACCCAGCAAAATAAAAACCAATAATTTTACCTTGATTGAATTTCCGGTAAGAGAAGCTTTTGCTTGATTGTTTATATCCTACACAAAATAAGAGCAGATTAGAAATACATATCGGAACGCTTAAAACGAGGAGAAACAACAATCTTAACGCATCGAATTTTATCAATTCGATGCTGATCGCATCGAATCGCTGATCGTTCGATGCGAGTCGCATCGAATGACGCAAATTCGATGCGCCTCACCTGAAGAGAAAAATATGTTGGCAGAAGAATGAGCTTGTCATCACAGCGCCCCCCTTATATAGGGGACGCGAGGCCCATCAGGCCCATTTACGGAGCCGAATCGAATAACCGCATCGAACATGTATAATTCGATGCGTACTATTTCACGCATCGAATGGTGTACAATTCAATGCGTTAAAATTTATCCTCCTAATACTATTATTATGAACCGCTCCGAACTTACTATGAATAGGAATATCCCAAACTAGTAAATATTCGGTGATATGTTGAATGCATACGGCGATCACTGTATTGATATCCCAGATATATTTTTTTAAAGTTTGGAAGACGATCTCTACGTTGATATCGTCTCCCAAACTGGGGGGACTATATGATGGGCATGATTTACGATTGGCCCAATACATCGTTATTGGGCCGGCCCATAAGCGCATCGAATAGAGAGAATTTGATGCGCGCATCGAATCTACAATATAATTCTTCTTTATTCAGCACATTAGCGCATCGAATACCGCTGATTCGATGCGCGCATCGAACAAGGAGGATTCGATGCGTCTTTCTATATTGGATTGTGGGCTCCACGGGACGGGTTCTATAAATAGCCCGTCCCCCTTGTATTCTGTGCAACTTTTCGGGAAGCTAACCACCTCAGCACAGTCAGCATCGAATCGCCTCTCATTCGACACGCATCGGATCGAATCATTACTCGTTCGATACGTATTTAAACAGTGCTTTTCCATTCGACACACAAAGACACGCATCGAATTCGACATCCAAGTACGCATCGAATTCGATACCTCCTAGAATAACTTCGAACGATTGTTGATTATTCCGCATCGAACGAAGACATTCGACACGTCAGCATCGAATACCTCAAATTCGATACGTAACATTAATATTGTAATTCATTTACTTTACCTAATAAGCTTGTAATAAGTGTTCCGGACCAAACTAGTCCGTTAATAAAGCTGGATAGCATTGTTTTGATCTCATTTTGTAATCTTGTACTGTGTTCTATTATCGTGACGAAATAAGACCAAAATAATGTATTATTGGTTAAAAAAATGAGTCAATTTTGTATAAGTTGTCATCTTTTATAACTATGGCTTTATCTTTGCAATAAGCTTGACGTTATCTTAAGGAAAATAATTACTTTGTTTTTACTTGTTTTTTTTTTTGGATAATTTGTTTTTACGTGTTCGAGTTTTATAAAATGCTCTTAAAAAAGTTTTAAATGCAAAAATATATACCCAAACATCAATAGTGATGGTAACCTTTTGACTTGTTGATTACGTAGATACACACTGCAACCTTAGGTGCAAAACGATTGCTTTTGTCATGTATGGAGCAAACCCGAGGATAGCTGGGTCAAACTAAACACGGATGGTAGTGTCAACATTGAACAAAATCAGTGCGCGACCACCGGAGTTTTACGGGTAACGGATGGTACGTGGGTGTTGGGCTATAATTTGGTGTTGAATATGTGCTCAGTTGACGACGCGGAAGTTGAAGCCATCAAGAAAGGCTTGAACCTGGCTTGGGAAAGACGGATCCCATAGATTGTGGTGAAATCGGATTCGTTCACGGCTTTTAAACTCCTTAATGGCGAAGTAGAGGCCCAGACGCAAATGCTTGATCTAGTAAGTGAGTGTGTACGGTTGGTACGAAAACTGTGGAATTGTAAGGTTGCATGGATACTGCGAGAGGCAAATAGAGTCACGGACAAGCTTAGAAAATTGAACTTAAATAGTAGGGAAAAAGAGCGCTTTTGCCCCCCCCCCCAACCCAAAATACTCGTATAAGGCTGATTTGGTCTAAGGGCCTCGTTTAGTTTTTTCTTCCTTACCAAAAAAGGGGGAAAAAAAAACTTATAGTGCCAACATATCACAATTGAAAGGTGTAAAGTTCAATTACCTTCTTATTTTTTGAAAAAAAAAAAGAATCATAACAAAGAAGGAAAATAATTTAAGTACAATAAAGAAAAATAATAAAAGAATCTGAGAAGCATTGGGACCAGTACTCCGCGTGGTACAGAATCAGTGTGCGTCATTACCGTCACTGCAGCAACAGTAGTAGTCAGTGATTAGGTAGGTAATAAAATGGATAAAATCTACAACCTTCTTTCTTTCGGACAAAACACTTTACCGATGCGTTGGGGCTTTTAAATATTCATTATATTAATTATTAAAAATCCATAGCATACAAGAAAAAATAGAAAAGAATAAGAAAAAGCCCTAACGCGTCCGAGTCAGCTCACTTCTCCTCGGTACATACAGATCCACACCTTCTCTTTCAGCTCAAGAACCCCTTTTTTAATTTAATTGTTTATATACATCACTGTGAGTTTATTGTTATTATTTTATTTTTTTGAATGTGCGGGGATGGTGCATCATGGGTATTCGTTTTTTTTTTTTTTTTCTATATTTTTGTTGGCATTTTAATCATCTGGGTAGTTTCTGGAAATTGGAGCTTGTGAAAATTGAGCTACCAAAAGGGTTTTTTTTTCTTCTTTTAATTTTTCAGTAATTAAAGTATGAAAGATTGAATTTTTTTCCTGTTTCCTGCCAATTTTTAGTGTAAAATGGGAAATTGGACATGGTAGAGTGATGATATATTAGATATTCAATAATGGGGTTCATCTGGATCTTCAACGAATTTGGAATAAGTAGAGGAAGCGTAGAATAAAGAGTTGAGGCTAGTTGCATTACAAAAGAACTGATTTTTATGGGTAGAAATAGTTTATTTCTTTTGGTTCTAATGTATATGCATTGATTTTTTTTTTTGATGATGTCTGTCGTTCGACTTCTCTTAAAAAGGTATGCGCACGATGTTGTGCGTGGTGCGGTAAATTTGTGATCTCCGTGCAGCTGAAATTGTACTTGTGGAAAAAGCGGTTTTGGTTTGATTTGAATTCGGTTGCTACCTTTACTTCATAAGAGCATTAGCCTAGCAAGAAGTAGTTTTGTTGCTCACAGCTTATCAAGTTGTGAATGGAGAGGTTTTCTCCGTAAATAAAATAGTTGAGAGGTGGATTATTGGTTTGCATGCATATCATTTTCTTTTCTTTTTACTACTGGCAATTTACTATGTTCTTTTCTTTGGGTTCTTGTGTTTCTACTAATTCATTTTCTTCTCTTTTTTAGCTAAAGGTTGCCTCCTGGTGCATATTCCGAATAGAATTATTCTTTCAGTGTAGCAGCAAATTTTGAGAATCATGAGCTTTGTTTTCCGTGGTACAAGAGGAGATATAGAAACTGGTTTTGCGGGGCTTATTCCTGAGCGACGTGCAGTGGTGACTTCCTACTCCTTATTAATTTTATTCTAAAAGTATCACTGACTTTCTGTTATTGGTTGTAAGAAACTTTTTAACACATTTTTGTCATTTAATTGGTGCTAATCAGCGGGTTCATGCTCGGCCAGTTAATTCGAACTCGCTCGCTTTTCTCGTCACCGGTACTTATCATTTCAATAGCTGTTCACTAATGCATTTCTGTGCTCACTCAGCTTATTAACCATGTAGTGCTGTTGATCTTTGTGATGTAACAGTGCTCTTGCTGTTTATGATTTTAAACTCGCAGCAAATGTCTCCTAATTTTCTGGTTGGTATTCTGTTAGTGATGCAATTGGTTTTTAATTTCAATGTATAGAGAATACTGAATCCTTTTCTATATTGTGAAGCTCTGGCTGGTGCTTGCTGTATTTTTTATGGCAACAAGTTTGAGGATGTACGCGACATGTCAGCAACTTCAAGCTCAGGCACAAGCCCATGCTGTTGCAGCTAGTGGCCTTCTTGGCCACACTGAATTGCGACTGCACATGCCACCATCAATAGCACTAGCAACTAGAGGAAGGTTGCAAGGTCTCAGACTCCAGCTTGCCCTCCTTGACAGGGAATTTGACGACTTGGGTATGCATGCATTATTTTTGTAAATACATAAACAGTTATTTGGGGTCTTCTTTATTGGTGTTACATAGCTGATAGGAACTCAAGGCGCACAAAGATGCAAGATATTCCTTCGAATAGAGTTCAAGATGCAGGCTCATTGAAGTAGATCGCATAAATACACATTTTTAGTACTTACCATCCATAAATAGTTGAGTAATCTAATAGTAGATTACAAAAGTCATTATTCCATTCAGATACGGAAAATTAACTTTGAACCTAGTAATATCTGAAACTGCTTAATTTTAGTTGTTAGAAATATTAAACTCATCACACCATAACAAAGAAAATTATGCGTTATTCCCTAGGTTACTTTTTGTAAGACGGAAAAAAGATACCTTAACAATCATACGAATAAAGTGCATAGGCACGTGACTTTGCCTAAAAAATAAGATTGCACAAGTAATAAAACTCTCGCTTTACTTAAATCCCATCTGCGCAGCAAGGCGAAAGCTGCACTTTAAGTTATAAGATATAATAACGTGTGCTTTTTAACAATGGTAGGTGATCAGTTTTCCATATTTGAGAGGTGGAACACCTTTTCTTACAAATATTTTGATATCTTGATATTTGGTGTAGATTATGAAACTCTGCGAGCACTGGATGCTGACAATGTTCCTACGGCTTCTATGACTGATGAAGAAATCAATGCTCTTCCCGTGCACAAGTATAAGGTGTCTGGCCCTCCAAGGTTAGCCTTTTTTCTGAGCATCTTCAGCATCATCGTGTTAATTCCAAATACCAGCTTGTGGCTGACATTTGTAATCCTTGTCCAGTATGGTTTATCCATCTCTATCTTTGACTGATGAAATTGTTCAATTTATATGCTCCTGAAACAAAGTTGTCATACTCGGTTTTTTTTCTTTCTTTCTTTCTTATATTTGGGGAAAATTACCATGCACATGATGAGAACTCAGACATGTAACATCAGGGGTTGCACATTTAAGTTGATCTCTCTCAGATTTAAGCAAATATTAATACATTTGGTACTCTGTAGTCGTCCATGGTCTCAATGTGTGTATGATTGCATAATGCTTGTATTGGATGTAGACCAGTTTCATTCTCTTGATGAGTTTCCTTAGTTTCTTGTTCAACTTAGTCGTATCTGACTATTTGTATTTTGCGTTGCACTTACATATTGGACGTTGTCAAATGTTAGTCCCTCTTTTCAGAATCTCGATGGTAAGTTTTGATGTCTGTATTTGGTTGCAATTGTTGGTCTACCCATCAAATCATGAAGGCTTTTATAAGTGGTGATTATATTCTCCTTTAGAGTAATCACAATACGAACATGGGAATGAAAAACTGAACCAGGGTAGCGGTTTTAGGAAGCCTTAGTGTTATGATGAATTTGTTAACGCCTATGCTCTTTGTTGCAATGTTACTTACTGGTGAACCTTGGTGTTGGTTTTGACAGCGTGGGTCCATCTGTGCAGCAGGCTGTTTCTTCAACCGCTGTTGAGGTACTGTGTTTCTTTCTGCCAGTGGCCACGAGAGAAAACAATATCTATTGCTTTTTTTAATAAATAAATGGATAGTCGACTGTTCGTTTTTTCTTTTCTTTTGAGGCCGAGATATGAGATCCACTTGACTTTAATGTTTCTGTTTCTGTATTTGTCGTTGCCAATAACGTATTTCCATATCTGATAATAGTATTAAGAAAGAGACATGCAGGTGACTTCAAAAGATAATAGTATTAAGAAATTCACACGTCTCTTTTGGAAAAAAGTGGCGAATACATAAATTATTGTAGCTCATTATTTCTCCAACAATTCTGACATGTATACAGAAAAAACAAGATGGCAATGCACAAGGCAGCACAAAGACCTCGGATGATGATCTGACTTGTAGTGTGTGCTTGGAGCAAGTTAATGCTGGAGAACTAATTCGGAGCTTGCCATGCTTGCATCAAGTATGTTTTTCTTCACTGTATATCACTGTTATTGACAAATTACTCTCCCAATCTGTAACCCCGATTATACGCAAACCTCCTCTCGTGTTCAAAAAAATCCGGAAGCTACTCCTGCACCTAAACTATTGTTAAAAAAATGGGAAAGTATGCAAATTTGATTAAAAGTGTTTATTGATAACTGAAACCACCCTTTCTGAACATTAACGTATTCCTATAAAATATATGCAATGACCAATGAGTGGTTAAATGCAATGCCGAGTATGCCGCTTCTGTAACATTTTGAACGCGAGTACTGCTCAGAAACTTTAATACTTGAGAGCTTTCTCTTTATGGTGTCTAACAAAATCCATGTGCTTGCAATTCTTGTTGCAGTTCCATGTGAACTGCATTGATCCGTGGCTGCGGCAACAGGGGACATGTCCGGTGTGCAAATTTAGAGCAGCGTCCAGATGGTCTGGAGTCGAGCAAGGAGAAAATGATGCTTCGTACATGGTTTAGCTTTGAAGCTTCACATATTAATATTTACTATATTTATATACTAGTAAATATGTATGAACGGAGGCCAAAATTAGTGGTTGATCACTAAGTATAATTTACTTTTACGCGGCATCATAGAGATTGCTTAGCTACAAATTCAACTTCCTTGAGGCTGCATCGATTGGGGTGATTAAGTGTTATGAACTGTGACGGGCGATTAGATTTATGAACGGTGCTTATACGCAGTTCGTTCAAAAGATGAAAAGACAGACAACTAACTGTTACTTTAATCTAAATTCTAAAATAAGTAAAAGTTGAGACTCTTACTGGTGTTTTGGATTAATCATTGTGTGGAGCTATACTTAAGTGATCGTTACTCCATTTGCTTAGGTGTGAATCTCTGCATGCTTTGCGCTGCTTATTCTAATTATCAGTCTATGTTCAAATTTCGGATTATTCTACTCAGGTGTAGCAACTCCACAGAGTCTGGGCATAACGCAAGAAAGTTCATAAACGATACCGTTACATATTAATGTTCTGCAATTTTCTCATCTCACTTTCTTGAGTTGAAAGATCCTGATGATTGTAAAATTCGAGGACTCAGATAGAACGTCTGCGTAAAAAGCAAACTTTTTCGCCGCCTCAATCAGCCTGTGCCATGGGGGTTTACCGCTGTTCTGTTTTGGATCTATATAAGCTGTTGCGCTATTGTCTGATTTTCCTTTTTTTGGTTTGACACCAATACTTAGATTCTTTTCTGGAAATTTATAACGGGTAGGGCAATAGAAGGACGATAAAGTAGGGATGCATCAATGCTAAGAAACGGAAAACATTCGAAGATATGTAAAACAGTGCTTGCCTTCTTATTAGTCATGTAAAAGTAAAAACAATAATATCCTGGAAAGTGCAGGTCAAGTCAATACTTATACAGCTTCAAATATTTCAAAGATATATTCCTTTAAACCAGATGATATTACATTTGGTATTTGCCCTTTCCCTTACCTGGACCTTTCTTTGTGTCGAGCATGGCTTGAATCCTTGCAGCAGCTGCAGCTTTCGCTACTTCCCTTTTTCTTTTTCTCTTCCTCTTTGACCGTTGCAGCCAGTTCCTACTCTTCTTAAGCTCACTAAAATAGTATAGTACAATAATTTTCATCAGATCGTTGGATGTTGACTTCGATACTGTATGTAGTATGTACTGCAAAGAATTTGTAGATATTGAAATAACATAACTAAGGGACATAACAATTGGTTCTCAAATATGTACTCGAGCTCAGCTCTTTCGCTGTAACACTACCTAGGCTATAGCCCTTCCGAGGTCGGCAAGCCACCAACCCAACCTAAAAAACGAGGGTTGCACTGCACATTACATGCCAGATGAAGGGTATTATCTTCTTACTCGTCGTCAGGGAGTTACATCAACATTTTTAAAATTCTAACGGAACAAAAAAGAGAGCAATTGTGTAAGCATAAAAGAGAGCAAGATTGATTTTTTCTTGCTTGTTTCTTTTCAATTTTTGTGCTAAACATTCTAAAGGGTATAAATTATAATAGACTTTTGAAATACTCAAAGTTAAGCCCTTTATCATATAGAGCGAGGGTACCTCATTCTCTAATGAAGTTGGATGGAAAGGAATTTCGTGCAAGGTTTACAAAATCACGAAGGTTTTTTTTTTTTGCAGGATTCTTCAAACCACAAGGGAGTTTTGTACAAATTTTAAACTGAGTTTGGTGCAGGTTTTCGAAACCACACAAGGCTCTATGCATTTTCCTCAATATAGTGACACGATAGTATATTTAAACACATCATAATTCATAACAAATTCAAATGTATACACTAGATTAATTAATTCCGTATGCCGAAATACTCTGTTCAAAGTTCGAACCACAAGGCTAGAAATCAACATTTGAGGAGAAATAGCTAAAAGAACATACCCTCATTTCAAATTTTAACAAAAGACAATAGAACACATGGTGGGAAAAGAACAATATAATAAGCAAAGAGTTTAGTAGCAACAACTAGAGGCATCTTCATCTCCCCGATAGCCTTAAGTTTCAGCCGTGGTGGTTGATTTACAGTAGTGGTGACAACCTTCTTCAGGTTTGGTTCTACAACTCTTGTGTCAATCATCTGATTTTCTGTGTTCTTCACGGTAAATATATATTTTTACAAACTACTCACACAATCTATAATCCAAGAGTTTACAAAAACCCTATCTCGTTCAACAAATTCCATGAACTATAATTTCTTTTGACGCGATATCAAAGATATTGCTTAACTACAAATCCAATTTCCTTGAGGCTTTCTAATATGGTGCTTAGATATTTTGAAATGCGCTTATACACAATGTTGTAGTTCATTCAAAAAGATAAACAATTAACGAGGGGCAGACCTTAGGAAAGGGCTAGGGTAAAAAGATGATGAAGTGTGTTAGTATCGTCTCCATTACCTTAATTAGTTTTAGAATCTTGTAGGAGTGACAAATGGTTCAACTAGTTGAATCTGATTGACATCAAATGAGTTGAGTTGAGATATGATTGAGTTGCTATTAGATTCACATATATGGATCAAATTTCAACCTCAATTCAATCTCAATCAACCTCAATTTTTTTCTCAACCCAAGAAGAGATCATATCTCAAACAAATTTCAACTCAATCCCAACCTCAACTTTTAAAATTGTACAAATACCCCTAAAACTCTAAAAAATATATTATAACCCCAAAATTTGCAAAACAATAAAAAAAGGCTAAATAAAAAAATATAAAAAATCACAAGGACCTATATTAATTCAGCATATTAATTTATTATAAGCTAAGTGAGCATGATTTCACATAAACATGTCCTTTAATTTAACCGTGATGATGTGGTTATCGTCAAGACCTTTATTTTTTTCTTTCTCTTTTAATCGATCACTCATCTCAACTCATTCATACATCACTAACTCTTTTTTTGATAGAAAAACAAATGTGCATACTAAAATTGTGTGACATTTAATATTGTTTTATTAGAGTACAAAGATGATCAAGAGCGGTCACATCATACATGTAATAGATTGTAAAGTAAATAGGATTATGCCAACTTATTATCAATTTAGATTTCTTTGCAGTTAAGGAACTGCTGTGTACTTTTAAGGGAGGGAATAATTTCTTGTTTAGCTTAGTTTCTTCGTCTCTTGTTTCCTGGTTTCACCACAATTAGCCAAAGGCCAGACGGAAGCGCACTTGAAAAACTTTTGGAGGTTAATGAAGCTGCGAAGAAGACCCGAACCGCCGTGGCTTCGGCGAAAAAATCTCTTAAATTGGCTGAAGATGAGGCGCGCGAGTTCGACATTACCACTCAGGATGCCTTGGCAGATCTTGAGAAGCTCCGAGCATCAAAAGAAGACAGCCGTCAAACCAGAGAAAGTCTAAGTAACCACAAAATGGGTTCTAATTTACTAAATCACATGTTTCTGTTTTCGGAATATCACATGTAGAGTTTTTTGGGGGAGAATCACTCGGCGCACCTCGACTCCACCCATCATAAGTAGGGCCTTTCCTTTTATTTTTTGATTGGGTTTCCCGTGAAAGAACGAACACATTTGCAGAAAAGATATATGTATACACTAAAACATCAAATTACTAAAAATTTCATGTTGTGATATGGATATACTAACATATCATTACATTGACCACATAAATGTAATAATAGCATTAATTACATTGATGTTTTCTAAATTAACAATACTAAGTAGTTGTTTTCAGAATTCCACCTGGGCTGGAGCCCAGATAAGGCGTTACTTGGATCCGCTCATACACCTAATTATTACCTTAATTTAAGGTAAAGTGATGTGAAAACTTTTCTTGATGTTCAAAAACGTATAAGGGGTATTTATACAAATAATTGAGCTCGATAAATGGCCCAGATCAATCTGATGTAACGATTTTAGTAAAAGCTTCTACACTCTCTCTACGATAAAATATCTTGGTCAATCCTATATTGTTATAGAGAATTCTAACAAAACTATATACAAAGAAGACTGAGATGCGGCCTTACATGATGAAGCCTAAGTGATGGAAAAATCGAAGTAGTCCCAAAACCTTGATTGTTGGATTGGTTAGCACCTGTGCGAGGCGCTAGTGCGTGTGGTACGTGTTCTAAAATGTGCTTATACACAATGTTGCAGTTCATTCAAAGCGATAAACAACTAACTATCACCTTAATCCAAAATAAAGTGATTTAGATTTTGACAGACTTTCTTTGAACTCGGATTTGGATTTGATTAATGTGTAAAAGCTATGGAAAGTGGAGGTGGAGCTCTAATCCATTTACATACCATTTCTTTAGGTTCATCAATGTGGAATTCTGTAACACTTTGAGCAGGTTCCTTTTTCCAACAATTTTTTTATTACCAATTTACCTTGTATTATCAATTTATTCTTGCTCTTGCACTAGCGTTAACGCAGCAGATATTGAGTCTTGATACAACACAAACGGGTTCTACTAATGTTTTTGAAGTTTTCTCATCTCACTCTTTTGAGAGTTGAAAAGCCCTGATGTTCACAAATTCGAGTATTAAAAACTAGCGTAATTACAAATATCTTTTGTCTCCTCAAGCATGCCGTGGAACGAGGTGGGATGATCATTGTTTATGGAATATCTGTTCTATTAGTTGGTTCACTCCGGAGCGCTAGGCGTTGGTGAGTACATTGAAATATTCAAAAAGTTGAGAGTCCTCATAGCCTAGGCACGAGGATACTATTATCAGGGGCCCACTTAACTGGTAGCCTACCATGTGAGCCTCCCACGAGGAGAGAAACCTAGCGCCTCTCATTCGTTTTTTGGAGCCATATCGCTACGCGTGGGACATGTGCTCGTAATCGAGGACCCCTTTACTCATAAAAAAAAAAGTAATAGAGGACCCATTTAATGCCCATTTTTTTTTTGGATTTGACTACAATATTTTCTTGGAAGGTTTTAGTTCAACAATGGTACACCAGGGACGTGGATACTTTTCTAAGGTGATGACACCTTTGATGGGGGTATTTTATGACTGGGCCAGCGATAGAGTTGGGCCGGCCCATTAACGTATCGAATCGGACTGATTCCATACCTTCAGCGCATCGAATGCTGAGTATTCGATGCGCGCATCGAATTGGAACGATTTGATGCGCGTTTTACAACTGTCCACGTGCCCCACTAAGCGAGTTGCTATATATAGGGCGGTTTTGAGCATTCAGAGGCAGATCGAACTTGAGTCCCAACTCGTCCACATCGAATTTCGCTATTCGATACGTACCTCTATTCGATACGTCCCATGATTCGATACACTCTGATATTCGATACGTTCCAACGTATTATCAAGACCATATCGAGTTGACTCGGCATCGAACCGGCACCATTCGAGGCACATATCGAACAACCACAATTCGATGCGTTACCTTTTTAGTGTTATATTTGTATTTAAATCAGTGTAAGATCTGTAATAGATAGTAGGTGTTCGGACAAAGTTAGTCCGGTTATTTCATTTGGATTAACATTATTTTGGTTATTTATATTCCCATTGTAATGTATTACTGTGTTCTATTACCGTGACGAAATAAGACCAAAATATTGGCGCCGTCTGTGGGAACACCGTAAACACTGTTTTTAGATAGAGCAGCTAGGATGACAAGTAAAAGGCGCTTGAATGTGGTTGAGGAACAGCAAAAAGAGAAAAAGATCAAAACAAAGTCGGATCTGAGACAAGATAGGATTGAGCCTAAAAAACAGGGACAAGATAAAATAGAAAGTCAGTTGTTGAGGCAATGGCAAGAATGCAAGATGGAACCTTTGGGAGGATTCAAAATCGTACAGCTTTTCAAAGAAAGTTCTGAAAAAGTAATCAAGATTGGAGCAGAAATGGATTGGATGATAGAAACAGCTTTGGTAGATTGTCTTCGCCGTAATTCAGATATATTTGCATGGTCTGATTCAGACCTTCAAGGGATAGACTCGAGAATCATTGTACATCATCTGAATGTAGACAAGAGTGCAAAACCGATACGGCAGAAGAAGCGAAATTTCAGCAAAGAAAAGAATGAAGCAGCCGAAAAGAGGTGCAAGAACTCTTAGCAGCTCGACATATTTATGCTATAAGATTCTCATAATGGTTGAGCAATATTGTGTTGGTCTTAAAGAAGGAAGCTACATGGAGAATGTGTGTGGATTATACTGACTTAAACAAGCATTGCCCGAGAGATCCTTTTCCTTTGCCACGGATAGATCTACTTGTGGATTCTACAGCAGGATGTGCATTATTGAGTATGATGGATGCAAAGAGTGGTTTTCATCAAATCTTCATGGCAGTGCAAGATCAGAGTAAAACGGCATTTGTAACTGATACCGGAGTGTACTGCTATAGGGTAATGCCTTTCGGATTAAAGAATGCGGGAGCAACATTTCAGAGGTTGGTGGCTAAAATGTTTTACCATCAGATTGGCAAGTCAATGGAAGTATATATTGACGATATTCTTGTAAAGAGTCTTAAAGCTGATGAACATGTGCGACATCTGGATGAGGCATTCACCATAATGAGGACATATGGAATGAAACTAAACCCTAAAAAATGCACTTTCGGAGTGACGGCTGGAAAGTTTCTAGGATATGTGGTGAATGAGAGAGGAATCGAGGCTAATCCGGATAAAATAAAAGCAGTACTAGATTTACCTTCACCAAGGACGGTAAGAGATGTGCAATGCTTGGTGGGCCGTCTGACGGCCTTGGGAAGATTTATATCAACATCTGCCGAAAAGAATCTCCCTTTCTTTAAAGTGATGAAACGAAACAAAGATTTTATCTGGACTCCAGAGTGCGAAGAGGCTTTTAGGCAGATGAAGAAATATTTAGTAAGCCCGCCGTTGTTAGCAAAACCGGAAGAGAATGAAATGTTGTATCTCTATCTGACAGTATCTGCAAATGCAATCAGTACAGTACTGCTCAAACAGAGAGGAGCTCAACAACTACCAATACATTATGTGAGCAGAGTACTGTAGGGGGCGGAGAGAAATTATTTGGAAATAGAACTGTTTGCATTGGCAATTATTGTTACAGCTCGAAAGTTGAAACCGTATTTTCAATCTCACCCAATTACTGTGGTGACTAACAAACCATTGAAGCAAGTATTGGCAAAACCAGAAACTTCTGGTAGATTGGTGAAATGGGCGATAGAACTCAGTGAGTTTGGGTTGGAATTTAAGCCGCGAGTCGCAGTCAAAGCGCAAGATCTAGCAGATTTCATGGCCGAAACCTTGGGGAACAGTGTAGTGGAGACCGCATGCTGTATATTTTCTATATCAAATCAAGAGGGAACCAGTAGAGCAACGACGACATGGATATTGCATACTGATGGATCTGCCACGACTCAGGGGGGGGGGGGGAATTGGAATACATTTTTTATCCCCAGAACGGAGGGAATTTGAATTTGCTATCAGCTTGAATTATATGGTAACGAATAACGAAGCTGAATATGAAGCAATACTTGCAGGGATCAAAATGGCACTCGGCCTCAACATCGAACATCTAGATGTGTTTACCGATTCGCTCTTGGTGGCAAATCATTTCTCCGGAAAATATGAAACACGTGAGGAAACAATGAAACTATATGCTGCAAAAGTTAAAGAGTTGGCAAAGAGGTTCAAATTTTTTGATATAACTCAAATCCCCAGGGACGACAATGCCAAAGCGGATGCACTTTCTAAATTTGCAAGTTCTTCAGAGATTTTGTCAGAGAAAAGAATCACACTTATGGTTGCTGATAAACCTTCGATTGGGAAATCAAAATATATTACTACGGAAGTCAGAGTGGAATTTATAATGACAATACAAGAGGACCCGTCTTGGAAGGATGAAATTATGATCTATCTTCAACAGGGCATTTTACCAGCGGATCCGAATGCTCAACGCAGGATGCGTTACAAGGCTTACAGGTTCACTATCAATAATGGAGAGTTATATAAAAGATCTTTCGAAGGACCATTGTTAAGATGTTTGACTCCCACCCAAGCTGAATATGTCATGAAAGAGATCCACGCAGGTAGCTGCGGAAATCATTCCGGGGGACGAGCATTAGCTCAACGAATATTGCGTCAAGGATATTATTGGCCAACTCTACGTAAAGATGCAACAGCTTATTCGAGAAAATGTGACAGTTGCCAATACCATGCTCGCCTCATTCATAGACCGACACGTCAACTACAACCCATCGACGTGGCATGTCCGTTTGATCAATGGGGAATTGATATTGTGGGCCCGTTTCCACCGGGCAAAGGTCAAAAACGATATTTAATAGTAGCAGTGGAGTATTATACAAAATGGGTTGAGGCGGAACCTATAACGTCGATCACGGAGAATAATATGATCGAGTTCATTTGGAAATACATTATATGCCGATTCGGTATACCGAGGTCCATTGTGTGTGATAACGGAACACAATTTACTGGGAAGCACATTAAATCGTGGTTTGGGGAATTAAAGATATCACACAATCTCACGTCGGTATATCACCCACAATCCAATGGCCAGACAGAATCCACTAACAAAACATTGAAAGATTATCTCGAAAGAAGAGTCAGAGCCACAGGTAAAACATGGCCAGCAGAACTTCAAGGAATATTATGGGCATATAGGACGACCCCGAGAACATCGACAGGGGAAACCCCTTTCGTTCTTGTCTATGGCACTGAAGCTGTATTGCCTGCGGAAATAGGTATGCCAACGCGCAGAATCACTGATTACGATCCGGAACAATCAGCCAGGTTGCGACAGATGGATCTGGATATGATAGGATCCACAAGAGAGGATGCTTATCAGCGTACTGTAGCTTATAAAGCTACAATGGCCAAAAGCTATGATAAGAGAGTCCAATTCAAAAGTTTTGAAGTAGGAGACTTGGTTCTCAGAAGCCTTGCAGCTAAACAGCATATCGGAAAACTTGAACCAAAATGGGAAGGGCCTTTTAGAGTCACACGAGCGAGTTCACGAGGATATTATTATTTGGAGACACTAAGAGGAGTTCAACAGAAACGCCCATGGAATGTGCAACATCTCAGGCGTTATTACGCATAAATTGAACTAATTTTAGTGAAAATGTTTCTTACACATACATTTATGTTGATTCTCTTAAAAAATTATTATTAACTAAAAATCCTCATTCGTTGAATGTTATAGAAGGAAGAACATGACGGAGGTGTAAGAAGGCCCGAAGTGGTCCACCCCCGCATGCCAGAAGACAAAACATGACGGAGGGGTAAGAAGGCCCGAAGTGGTCCACCCCCGCATGCCAGAAGACAAAACATGACGGAGGGGTAAGAAGGCCCGAAGTGGTCCACCCCCGCATGCCAGAAGAAAAAACATGACAAAAGAGTAAGAAGGCCAGAAGTCGTCCACCTCGCACGACAGAAGAAAGAACATGATGGAGGGGTAAGAAGACCCGATGCAATTCATATCCCATATGCCGGGACAACCCAGTCGACATGTCATTTTAGGTAAAACAATAACACCCTAACAAAGACAATCACAACTCAAAATGCTCGTAATATTGCTGCAGACGAAAGCGGAATATTAGTTAGCCAAAATCACAACAGCGAAGAAATTGATGAAATATCGAATATGGAATACGTTATAAATACCATTGAGCGAATGAATGCGCACCAAAGAGAAAATAAAGTCAAACGGTTGAGTCATTTTCATTAAAAAAGCAAACACGTACGAATTACAAGGTTTTGTACAAAATACGGATCTAACAATCACAAAATAGTGTAGCCAAATTATCGCTACTCTTCCGAGGAATGGGGGGACTCCTCACGAAGAACCAATCCCATTGAACGTGCAAAATTGGCGCAATTGCTCTGAATTTGATCCTCTGTCAGGATTAATTCGTCAGTTTGTGCCCAATTTTCGGGCAAGACAATTTCTGCTCTATCAGCAGGATCTTTGAATTGATACCTACTGGGAGAAATTATATACTGTGCATTAATTGATAACCCTGGATCACCCCTTTTACTATCCAGCACAGGGGCCAAGTCACTCTGAGTAGGACATTTTCGACCTGGTAAGACTGTTGAGGGACCTGAGGCCTTAGACACACTGGTCCCCTTCTTTCTTTTAGCCGAAATTGTAGGGTCCTGAGGCCTTAAACCAGTTGCTTTCGGAGGACTTCTAAGAAGAATTGTAGATCGGGAAATTCTCGGTGGCAATTCTGGCTCTGTATCGCTCGAACCAAAAACATCATGAAGAACCCTATTAACATTTTCCAAATCGCCCGAAATAGTGCTGGGAGGAATCTTTTCTTTACCCTTGGAAGTGCGAGGTGATTTGGATTTTAAGGGGCTTGAATGGGATTTCTTTGGTTTTTTACGGTCCCGCCACACGGTATAGAATGGATCGCCGGAACGAGGTGTGTGTAACTCATCATCGTCATCATCACTGTTAGCCTCGGGTGTTTCCATTTTTGCGTTACGCCTTACATCAAGCATGTCATTGCGGAAACCTTCCCCAAGATATCCAAGATGTCCAACCTGGCCAACGCATACGTCCATTCCATACTGCATGTCAGTAGCACCGCGTAATAATTCCAGAAATTTATATGCATTACTCTGCATAAATTCTTCAGCAATAGCACATCTATATTCTTCAGATTCAAAATACTGAATTCGACGACGCAAGTTGGAAATGGCATTTTCAGCATCAGTATTTGAAGCCTCGAGAGAACGATTCACGCGTTTTAGGGATTCGTTATCCTTTTTCAACGCATCAATTTCAGCACGCAAAGCTTTTGCGTCCTCTTCGATTTTCTTGGCCTTCACTTCGGCATCATGTTTATCGCGGGTGGCCTTAGATGCCTTCAATTCTGATTCCCTGGCGCGTTTCAGGGCATTTTGGCGACTGTGTTTTCCACTATTAATAGCAGTACGTAGATTGTCGACAACAGCGTTGTGTTGATTTTGCACCGCAGCTAGCCCACTATAATCTCTGCATAGCCGATAAACGGCTAAGATAACAGCAGCAAAGAAAAGGCGCCCGAAGCGAGCCAAACCTTGATACCCCAATCGGTTAATTGTGGTTTGACGATCTAACTGCGGCCACAAACCTCGCATAATCTCTCCAGCTTGCTCCTCTCTTAATCGATATCCGCCTAATGTGGCACTCAATGATTCTGAGTTTTCATCATTGAGAAAGTCGTAATTACTAAGGCTTCCAGGCGGAGCAGGTCTTGAATTCCCTGAAGGTCGAGGCCTCTTGGGTGGAGGTATGCTCTGAGCTTCGCGAGCGGATATATTCTCCTCTGATTTTCGTTTAGCGGCTTCATACCAGGTCTCATCGGTTGAGCAGGAAGAACTCGCTGTTTCTACATTACGTTTTTCCCTGAAATTGGGATGAGCTGCATTAAACTTCGCCAAGTTGGCAGCGATTTTATCGTCTTCTGCATCGATATCCTCCATTGTCTGAATTTGGCGGTTGGTGCCAACTTTAATGCGTCCACCGGTATCGGTTGGAGTAATCACCAATCTCCTTGTAGCAAAATTTTCGTGACATTCAAAATCACTCACTAATGGCACCCGAGTGCCTGCACTGATACCTCCAAGCCTTATGGTAGAAGGATTTGGTGAAGGTCGATTAGATGGACCCGCACCTCAGGGCTCATTTTGCTCGTTTGGTTCGACCATTCCCTGAGCAGCGTGAATATTCTCAGGGGATAGAACAATTTTACTGCGACTTCGAGATTTTATACGAGCCATATCAGCCTAATAATAAATTTTAATAATTTTTCTATGAATATAGATAATTGTTAACGTGTCGAATATCGGTGATTCGATACGCTCCGTGTCGAACAGACTGCGTTCGATGCGGTCCAGAAGCAAACAAAAATCCTTTCTCCGGATAAAAACAAGAACTGCCAGACATGTGGTCCCTTATATATAGGCCCATGGGCGTAACTGTTCTGAACGCATCGAATTTTGGTAATTCGATGCGCGCATCGAACGCAAACAAATTCGATGCACATATTTTGACGCATCGAATTCGATGCCCAAAATTTCTTATGATGAATATGTTTTGAATTTGGAAGTCGTCATTATTCTATGAACGTCTCCCAAACTGGGGGGACTATGTGATGGGGGTATTTTATGACTGGGCCAGCGATAGAGTTGGGCCGGCCCATTAACGTATCGAATCGGACTGATTCGATACCTTCAGTGCATCGAATGCTGAGTATTCGATGCGCGTTTTACAGCTGTCCACGGGCCCCACTAAGCGAGTTGCTATATATAGGGCGGTTTTGAGCATTCAGAGGCAGATCGAACTTGAGTCCCAACTCGTCCACATCGAATTTCGCTATTCGATACGTACCTCTATTCGATACGTCCCATGATTCGATACACTCTGATATTCGATACGTTCCAACGTATTATTAAGACCATATCGAGTTGACTCGACATCGAACCGGCACCATTCGAGACGCATATCGAACAACCACAATTCGATGCGTTACCTTTTTAGTGTTATATTTGTATTTAAATCAGTGTAAGATCTGTAATAGATAGTAGGTGTTCAGACAAAATTAGTCCGATAATTTCATTTGGATTAACATTATTTTGGTTATTTATATTCCTATTGTACTGTATTACTGTGTTATATTACCGTGACGAAATAAGACCAAAATAACCTTCTCATTTTAACTTCAATATCTGTATTATTTATAGTAAAGAGTATTTCGTCGTGCAACATAGTGGTTAGATGCAAGATACGGGTGAGTGGTGATGTAACACTTGACTCAAATTTCAATAAATTGCAAAATTTGGACTACTTTGATCTGCTAAAAGATATCCTTTATTCATGTCGTACATTACGTGAAGAATGTAGTGCGATTCATGTTTCCATTTGAACTACACCAAAATGAGCAAACTTCAATGAGAGCCCATTTTTACCGGCTAAATATCTCTGAAACAAACTACTTAATTTTTGCATTTTCTAAAATGCAGCTGCATCATGGCAATTGATTAACGTCATTAGGAACGGAAACACTTTGACGATGAGCGACACAAGCTTGCTTTCTTATTAGTCAGGTAAAATTTGGTTTAAAACCATAGTATCCTGAAGAGTGCAGGTCAAGCCAATACTTATACAGCTCCATATATTTCAAAGATATATTCCTTAAACCAGATGATATTTCGAAGTGACTTATTTGCCTTTGCCCTTCCCTTTACCTGGACCTTTCTTGGCATCGAGCTTGGCTTGAATCCTTGCAGCAGCTGCAGCTTTTGCTTCTTCTCTTTTCTTCTTCTCTTCCTCTTTGACCGCCGCAACAAGTTCTCTCTGCTTCTTAAGCTCACTGAACCAATAAAGTACAGTAATTTTCATCAGATTTTCGCATATTAACTTCGATACCTTATGTACCGCAAATAATTTGTAGGCACTGAGATAACATACTCAATAAGGGACATAAGAATTGGGTTCTAAGAAATATAACCGCCGACACTTACTCGAGCCTAGCTCTTTCCTCTGAAACACTGCCTAGGCTAGAGCCCTTCCGAGGTCGACAAGCCACCAACTCAACCTCAAAAACGAGGGTCGCACTGCAACAATGTGATACATGCCACATGATTATAATATTATCTTTTTTACTCGTCATCAACATTATAACAATTATACTTGAATTAAAAAGAGAGCAATTACATAACAGCATTAAAGATATCATAAAACCTGTAATGTTGTTGAACAACAAAGGGAATAATCAAGTAAAATAAAAACTTGGTTGGAAAGTTGAATTTCTTCGCATAGGTGTTAAGGATTATTGTGCAATGTAAATACTTATTTCTAACTCCGAAGCAATATCCACCCAGAAGAAAAAACAAGCAAAACTTCAATCAAACCATTGAAGAAGTTGACAAAGACAATGACAACAAGGTGCTTTACAGTTTTCCAGGAACAGAGTGTTGTCTACTTCTCCCACGAGAAAAATTCAACCCAGCAACTGTATCTAGACCTCCACTCAGACTGTAAGCATCAACTTAATGAACCGAGTGACATGACCTAATCCTCTTTATCACTCGAGATGGGCGTGCTACCATCATTACCATCCAGTTATCATAATACTTTAGACCTTCCCACAGTTGTTTATATTATATGCTCCATTTTTATGGTTAAATCACTGAAGCTTCTAAAATAGTTGGGAGAGTTCTGCCTAACACTATTTTATTTTGCACGAGACTTTCAAGTCAAACATTTTCGCAGATTAAAATAGAAATGTTGTGCACTGATTTCAGTCAATAGATACACAAAATATTCAAGCAACGTTTTTTTGTTTATAACCATGTGAACAATACCTAAGATAGAAATTCTACATTTTTATGGGAAAATCATTGAGACAGATGATGAACTATAAATATATTTCACGATGCTAGAAACTCTCATTGCAATATATACTCATGTTAAAGTATATCCCACAAACCATTTGTTATTATCTATGGAGGAAGGAAAAGTTGATCCTAAGGAGGTTATAGAAGTCAGATTGCATCATTTCCTTTCTGCACATAGAAAGTATCATTTTTACACTTTCCAACACCTTCTCGTAAAAAAGTAAAAAAGGAAGACGTAGAGCTAATGAAATAATCATCTCATAGCCTCTGTCAACGCTTAAAAGTTAAAGAAGGAAATTATGTTACCCTGGGGGAATTTCTGGGGGTGAACCAGCACTGCCATAGGCATAATCCGACTTACAAGTGATTCTTGCAACCTCACCAACCTGCAAATAACAATCAAGGATAGGAACTTTAGATAAAACTATAAACAATAGTTGTTAACGCGTAAATTAAGTATTCACCTTCATGGTTCTCAGAGCAACATCCCAAGCTCTAATCACAGATCCCGTGCCAATTTCAAAGCTGAATACGGAATTATCTTCATGTGTGCTGTCAAAAACTTCACCAGTCTCGGCAAGAGTGCCTTCATAGTGAACTATTCAAAAGATATAAGAACAAAATAATTACTCATCCTTTACAAGATGAAGGTAAACTAGAAAAACTAGGATTTCACAATGGAGAAATCATTTAAACTGCCACAAATGTTTCTACCTTTTTCCATTTTCAGGAAAATTAAAATGTGCATTAATGATTACACTTCAGAGTTTCCTATTGAAATTCCTCAATAACACGGCTCGCATGGAACTCTCTGCTGTACTTAAATAAACAAGGCACCTCGTTAAAATTTAGTAGAAGAAGCACAGATTTAAGTATCGCTTACAGTCTACCCAGGTTCAGAAACCTGTACAGGACTCTAACTGTGGACAGGAAGGCTGATATCATCAGAAACACGTTTCAACTAAAATTTAACTGAAGCAATAAACTTTTTAGATATATTCATGAGTTTCATATGCCTGAGATTTTAAACAAGGAGACTTTATATGTTCAAATGTGTATACGAGACTTATGTCAGTCAGATTCTTGTTTATATGAGCTGCACTTACTAGTACCATTGCAGAGAAAGTTTTTCAATCTACTATCATATAATTCTTCACCAAATAAACATAGAAACGTGATCACATGCAATATTGGATAATTCTCTCATTCAGTCACTTCTCTACATAAAAAGCTAATGAATCTCAGATTTCCACACCTACATATGGTAAAAACCTCCCTCCTCCCTCCTCCCTCCGTCCCTCCCTTCAAGTTCCACGAAAAATGCAGGTCTTGTTATATCATAACTCACAGTTTTTCCCCCAGAAAATACAGAATTTTACCATTCCCCAATTTGAATTAACATTCTTCACTAAAAGAAGTTTGTTTTTTCAAGCAACTTGAAAGAGTTGGCAGTTAAAAGTACACCTAGAAAATGAGAAATTATAATCATAAAATCGAGTTCCTCAGTGTCTAACCATCAACAAGGGGAAGACTCTCTGATGGAGCAATAGCATCGGGTCTGGGTTGTCTTGTAATCACCTTCAAGACACCTCCATCCCCAGTCAAATCCACAGCATCTCCCATTGTTATATATCAATCAGCTGCCTGCAGTCAGCGAAAAATCTTGCCATTAAACTTAAATAAAATTTAGAAACAATTCTAATTAATCCTAAATCACCATCCTAAGTTCCTAGCTTCGCCAATCTCTCCTCTCTTGTCGTTAAAAACAAACAAAGGCGTCCCCCAAGCACCCCCATCAACAACTAGTACACACATCCCCACTCATATACACATAAAGAACTTGTTTTGTTAATTTCATATCTTCATCTTTTAGAAACATAGTTGTATTCAAATTAATACATTACCTTGTGATTTTTCAATAATATTTTAAAATTCTCAAAAAGCTTTATGTTTTGGCCATTGAGCAATCTTCAAATCCGTGGCATTGTTTAACTCAAAGTTTTCCAATTTCAGTATCATCCCCAGTCATCAAAATATTCTATTTTTTGTTCATAAGTCCAAATTCCAACATTATTCAAGTCCAAATTCCAACATTAATTTCAATACTTAACAAAATTATACAAAAAAATAAAAAAAAGATTCTTATAATCTTATAACTCAAATCAAAATATTTCTCCACCCAATAACATCCCTTCATTCCTAACTCCGAAAAATCAAAGAATAACCACAAAGATCGAAACTTTAACATAAACCCACTAAATTAAACCAAATAAAAAACAAAAAAACAAAAAAACAAATTTAACATATTAAAAAACGTATACCTTTCCTCAGAGCAAAGTGCAGAATAAAAACCCTGGGTGTGCTGTAAATTTGATGAAATATCGAGGGTAAATTGGGTAAATCAATGAGGTCTTCGGCCATAAAGATTCTGCTCTGCTCCCTTTCCGCTTTATCACACTGTAAATAAAACAAAATCCGATTCTCCTCTAATAACAACCTCAGTGGCAGAAGAAGAATATTCGTTGACCCAATATTTCCTTTTCTCGGCCCAGCCCAATTTTCTTAATGGGCCTGACCTGGCCCAATCCAGTCCAATACTCCTTTAAACAAACCCTTGAACTGAAATTCCCTCCATTAACAGCGACAACAATGGTGGGGGGGGGGGGGTGGGGGGGGAGGAGTAGAAGAGAGGGCTAATAATAGCTATCGGATTCGAAGGCTCCGCCAACAAAATCGGCGTCGGAGTGGTGACGCTCGACGGCGGAATGTTGTTGAATCCGCGGCATACTTATATTACGCCGCCGGGGCACGGATTTCTCCCCCGGGAGACGGCGCAGCACCACCTCCGCCACGTGGTTCCGATCGTGTGATTAGCTTTGAATGAGGCGGGGATTACGCCGGATGACGTGAACTGCATTTGTTACACGAAAGGACCGGGCATGGGTGCACCACTCCAGGTAGTACTGGTAACAGTAGCTCGGTTGACGTTGCGGATTTTGTTCGAATGAGTGTATATGATGAGTTTGTTGAGTTTTACGTTGTATCGTTTTATGTTAGTTACGGTTACTTTTAGAAGAAATGTTAGTATAGATTAGTATGAATTGATTACTGGAGTTTGTTGATTTGTACGTATTTTTGCTATTCAGGTGGTAAAATGCCAATATTGAAGTAACCTTTTGCACTGTTTGATGTTCTGGTGACTATTACTCTAAAACTCGA
Organism: Linaria vulgaris; assembly: GCA_948329865.1. Lineage (NCBI taxonomy): Eukaryota > Viridiplantae > Streptophyta > Magnoliopsida > Lamiales > Plantaginaceae > Linaria > Linaria vulgaris. The sequence continues at coordinate 87,479,733 of OX415253.1, forward strand.
TTAAATTGCTTTATGCTCCCAGTATGTAATTTTTGAACTACAAATGTAATTCGTTGCCTGATTCTGGATAGGTTTTCGGAATTAATGAGCATCGGAATCTTTCTTCTAAGCAGATATTGTATTTCATATGCTGCACTTCAGCTCTGTAGTAGCTATAACTTCAGATAAGTTGCTCAATCACTTGTTGAATTAAAAAAAAAAAAAACTGATTCGAGCTGTGACACGTGGTGCAAAATCTTGGCACAACCTGATAGGAATTATTGTTAGGCAGTTGTCTCAAATATATTGAAGGAATAATCGCTACGTGCTGATGAAGAAACTTTGGTGCCTGATTGTTGCATTGCCAGGTCTCAGCTGTGGTGGTCCGAGTCCTATCACAGCTTTGGAAGAAGCCAATTGTCGCCGTCAATCATTGTGTTGCACATATCGAAATGGGGAGGATAGTGACAGGAGCAGATGATCCAGTTGTGTTGTACGTGAGGGGGGGGGGGGAACACTCAAGTTATAGCATATAGTGAGGGGCGGTATCGCATATTTGGGGAGACAATAGACATTGCTGTAGGAAATTGCTTGGACAGGTTTGCTAGGGTTCTAAAGCTGTCTAATGATCCCAGCCCTGGCTACAATATTGAACAGGTATAACTAAAGTGAAACTGAAGAGTTTTGAAACCGGAGAAAGGTACTTAAAACTTATTTCCTGGACCAGTTAACATTATAGTTAATTTATGCTTCTACTGCATGTACACTAGGTTTAGATTGCATATCTAAATTAGAATTCTTGCTTTTGCTCTATCTGTTAATCTACTAATCTATTGATGTGACATCTTTTAGGCTTAAGATTTTCGAAGCAAATGACTTAGAAATGGAGCAATCTCTATAACACAAACAAAAAATAAGGACGTCAAGGCTTTATACCACAAGAGACGGACAATTATCTGTATGGCACTAGGAATTGAATATCCATGATTTTCACTTGTTGATCTTATCAATGGTGCTGGACATATCCATTAAGATATAACTCTGTTATCCATTGGGCCATATTGTGTTTTCACGCATGTGGAGAAAGTTTTCTATAGTTCTTCCATAATCATGGGTGCTTGGGCGCATAGTTGACAGTGGTCTGTGAAAAACAGTAAACTATTAGTTTGTAGTAGACAATTAAAGAAAAGAAAGACAAGCTATTCTTTCTTCAAAGAATGATCTTTTATGGGACAGTATTGAAGGATTTCAAGCATAGATTTATGTACAAATTAACCAGTGTCAAAAACTACTATATACATGCATTAGTTGAGGCATATTTCATGTAACAAGTATAATTTGTGCTAATGATGCAGATTATGCCAGACATTGTATGTTGATATCTTGTGTAAATAAAGAAACATCGTGATATTTATTAGTTCGTGAAACTAAAAAGGGTTGCGTACAAGTATTTGAAAAATAGAATGTTGGTTGCCTAATCACATTTTTACATATAATAGATAAAAAATATAGTAGTTGCTCCAGAAAAAGAGTTCGTATTCAGTTTCTCAATGCACCTAAGAACAATAAACTGTCAAAATGTCAATCAATTTTTGTAGTTTGATAGAAACCCCAATTTAAACTACTGTAGAAAGTCAAAGCCATTTAGATCACACCCAACGTTTCATGGCAACCTTTGGGTGACCCTTGACTGAATGCTTCCCAAAATTTTCCTTTTTTGGTGATCAAGGTGTGCTATGATAAATTCAGGATCAAAGCATGTATAAAGGCACTTATATATTTTTTATAGCGTTCTTAATCTTTCTTAAATCATCTGAGTGAACTAAAACTCGAATGGGAGCCAGGCCTGATTGATTTATCCTCTTGCCAGCTTGCAAAGAAAGGGGATAAGTTAATTGATCTCCCTTATGCCGTGAAAGGGATGGATGTTTCTTTTAGTGGGAAGCTTCATTGAAGCCACAGCTGAAGAGAAGCTCAAGAATAATGAATGTACCCCTGCAGACTTGTGTTACTCCTTGCAGGTAGAATCTTGAAATTAATTCGTTTCTGCATAAACTGATTTACCGGACTATCCATATGAATCTTTTTTGCATAAATAATTGATTTTATAAAGAATTTCCTTATATATATATAAAATATATTGTAGGAGACTTTGTTTGCAATGCTTGTGGAGATTACAGAGCGAGCAATGGCGCATTGTGATTCAAAGGATGTGCTAATTGTTGGTGGAGTGGGATGTAACGAGCGCTTACAGGCGATGATGCGAACCATGTGCTCTGAGAGGGGTGGGAATTTATTTGCTACTGATGAGCGGTACTGTATAGACAATGGTGCAATGATTGCTTATGCGGGCCTCCTTGAATATGCTCATGGTGCATCAACTCCGCTGGAAGAATCAACATTCACCCAACGGTTCAGAACTGATGAAGTGTTGGCAGTTTGGAGAGGGAAGGAATCTTTTAAAGTGAATTTCCATTGAATGTAGGTCAGCTGAAAAGGTATTCTTAGTTTCATATAGATTTGTCTCCTTTATAAGTTCAAAACACGATATAGTGTCAGGGCTTATCTTGCTACGCTCTATTTAATACAAAGCATGATCTCAGTTAGCGGACACAGATTATTAGGTCATTTTAGACTGTTATTCTTTTTGATGGGCCTTTTGTGGAAAATCATTAACTTGACCATAATTCCCAAGTTTTAATGCACGTATTATAACTTGTGACTTGCAATTCTTTGTTGCCATTTAAAATCTTTGTTTTGTCAATGATGGCGAAATTGTAATGTGGTATAGGTAGGTACGTGAACGTGGTCCTTCGATGTTATTCATCATGATTCTAATCTGTTAGCAATCCATTCTACATGTAGCCTACATCTTGTGCAATTGCTTACAATATATGAGCCTTTCTTCTGGAAATATATAAGTTTGAGTTCCTCATACCATTTCAAAATCCTTTGATTAATGTTCAAAAAAAACAATTAAAAAAAATCCTTTGATTATGAAGCGCTCACCAATCCTATTTTTGGTTACCCATATTCGGTGTCCGGCTTAGATACTGTAAACTGGGTTTCTATCCAGTTTGATGTATTTGTTCTTGTGTATTTAGGCCATGTCTGAATATCTTGGTAGTATAAGCATTTTCAGTTAATCATAAACTCATTTATATTCTTGGCTTTGCCAGGTTATGCAGAAGGGTGATTCTTTAATTTGAGATACGCATTTGGTTCTTTGCCAGGTTTTCAACACATCTCTGTGAAGGTGCTGTATATTAGGTACTTTTATGCATCACAAGTGACTTTTATCATAATTTTTTATATTGTTGAGAATCAAATGCATGATTATACTCACACGATGGACCATTATTTGATTGGTGCCGAAGTGGCTTTATACACATGTTTTATTTTTTTTGTTATTTTTAACCATTGATTGAAAAACGTGACTCTTCTGTAGCTGAGCTACAAATGACAGAAAAAGGGCAAAGAATGTTTAGTTTCTTCAGGTATCTCATATTACAGAATGAAGGTTAGAAGTTTTTATGTTGAGTTAATTGCAAAACTAAATCACTTATTCGTTGTGGTTACTGTAGACCAAAATTTATTCGTACGTACCCCCTAGGCTAGCAAGTAGCAAGCCAAGGAAGATTTCCAACCATACAAAATGTTAGTTTGAGCTTATGATATGCAAGTTCTTTTTATTTTACCTTTAAAGGCTATTTTCGAAGTGACAACATAAGTAATCAGATGTGTGATTTAGGTCTCATGCGTAAAGCCACCAGTTCAGTAGGCCCAATGCCTGTGAGTCAGTCCAGCTCAATGGACTGTGATCAGTTGATGGGTCCTCAATCATATTGCTTTTAGGTCTAAAAAATATTATGACATGCTGAGTTGTTTGCATTCTCTAAATTATGTACAAACAGCTTCAACGTTGTTCGATGTCTGATAAATGTTTTAACATTCTAATCACCTTAAATTTTTAGTGATATTGGGTCCATTTTTGTGAGTAGGGTTATTGCGCCTTAAGTACTTAACTTGAATGCGATAAATTTTGGGGCGGAATAGCGATCTAAAACAGAAAGTCTAGACTCAAATTGGGCAATATTCACTCTTGTCGTGTAATTCTATGTGTAAACTAATAATTTAACTATCATATTTTTATTGTTTTCACATCACATGCAAATTTATAACAGAAATGTTACTATTTAAACTTATGTATTAGTAATTGTCCAACGTCAGAGTACTACGTGTTAAAGACCTTACTTTTCCAACGTATTGGATTTGGACTAAGACAACAAAATCCCTGATTTGAGACTTGCATTATTTCATTATTTGTAAGTAGTAAGTACTGTAATCAAAGTTCAATGAATTTGGATGATCTCTAATAATTTATTAAACTATCTACCATACATATAGTTTTTATCATTGTCATTATCCTCGTAGCACAAATCTGGTCAAAAAAGAGCTAAGTACCAAGTTTAAATCGTCTCTACCAATTTTTTTTAGTAGTGGAAGTGCCAACTCATAGTGTCGTGTTAATTTTGTACCGACTTGTTCACTGAACAACTAATTGTTTCTATTCCGAACACGTGAACTCTTAAAAGTATTTATAATGTGTGAGGTAATAGACTAATTTTAATTGTCATTATATATCAAATATGTTTCTTTTCACATAACATGCAGATATATGCCATGAATTCTATAATAACTTTAAACACATGGATAGCAGTTGGCCAACAACAAAACCAAATGAAACACTGTACACTGCGCGTTAAAGACGAGTGAGAATATATGCAAATTGGCTTTGAGTAGGTGACATTTTTTTTAATGGAACAAGAGAATGAAATCCTTGATTGGAGATATATATTAAATATGAACAATAGAGTAATAATCCTAGTTCAATGAATTTGGATAATTTTTTGTAAGAATTATTATCGGTGTGATTATACATTTGTACAACGAGTCCTGTCACAAAGGAGTTGGTGTTGCTGACCCCTTTTGTTGTTTTTTCCAGGAAAAGGTTGAAACTGCTAACCCTTAACGTCGTGCTTTCTAATCATGCTTGTTCATACAAGAATTGGTTGTGTTAACATTTAAAGGTGAAACTAGTTGGGAGATTAACAGTGTGTAAACTAAAAAAAATTGACCTAGGGAACCCTTTGTTTTTCATTTAGTTTTCAAGCATAATCTAAGATTCTTTCATTTACTTCTAAAACATAATCTAAGAGGTAAAATCAATTGCTTATGGATATATTTCATGTTAATTCTAGGCTTCATTGTTTCTCTAGCTCTCTACCTCTTTGTTTTAATTTGAAGACATGCGAATGTCAGGGTCCTTAAATTAAATAACACTAGACAGAGTAATTTATACAAATCTTAGTATGAAGATTTTGAAATACTAGAAGTTAAACTAATTTTGGATTTGTAATTTAACTCGAGATCGATTTCAATCAAAGTAAGTAGTGTTATTATGATAGTTGAGCATTCGCAAATCGACTTTAGATTCATTAAGTCAATTTAACGTATTTAAGTTGTAAGTATATATTTTAAGAGTTTTACAACTCATCAAGGTTGTGGAATTTCATTTTGAAACGAATTATATTCAGAACACATTTTTCGTTTTCTTTTTCAGTGGCATGCATTTCTTGCACAACATTATCGTATGTGTTGTTTCTTGAAGTTTTTCTACGAGGGATAAAATCGTCCAATTAGACAGTAGTTAAAGGACAGATGCTATACTATAGAACACGTGAGAGAAATATGGTGTTGGAGAATCCATTGAACTCCAACTTCATATAAGTCCAATTTCAGTCAAACCGACCACCTACAATACTCTTATGTAAAGTTACTATCTCAACTTAAATGAATAAGAAATTGGATAATGTGAACTAGTTTATATGGTCGTCCAAGTTATCTATATGTCCCTTTGACCATAAACTAGAAATCAGATCCCGATTATCTCCCCAGCTATAAGTGTATTTGATTTATTTTTATTTATTCTATTGAACTTTGTAATTGTAGCATTATATAACTTGATTATATCATAGTATCATACATGTACCCTCAAAGCATAAAATTAAGCCTACACAATTAATGAACTTGTTTGGTTCATATATGTTATAGTTTTTGGATGAGTTTTCTCTTTTATTTTATTATAATGAATCGAGACGAGAAAACATATTGTCAATTGTTACGAGCCTAATTCTAAACTATATTCAGTTTATTTAATTACTATGCATGATTAAATTAGTATTATTTATTTTCAGTTTTTACTTATTAGTAGAGGCTATGTTGTAATTATAAAGTTAGTGGATTAGTGATGTAAGTGGATCTTATAAGCTAATTTTATTTGCTATTTATATAAGATTTGGTACACATTAATCAGGGAAAAAGATATATTTTAGTTAGTTTTCTCTCTTTTTTTATCTTATTTTCTTAAGTAGCCCATTCTTAATCTAAATCGAACAAGCTTGAAATCCTTTTGATCCTATCATCAATAGTTTTCTCAGCATCAGCAGTCTTTTAAATTATCAACCTCATACTAATTTTATGTCTTAAAATTGATGATTTACATTCAAACATATATCCGATTACATTCTTTTGCATAATATATATATATATACACGATTACATTCAATAATCGACTGGATCGATTTACATTCACACAAAATTATGAGTATTAGAACATGTAAGAAATACTATATATTGATGATGAGCTTGTTATTTTTGTATATAATGCAACCAACATTCATACTCAAAAAATTATATTAGTAATAAGAATCATCAAACTCGTCTTTTAGATCTTGCCGCTACATTTTAGTTAAACTTACATATTTATTTTCTTTTAGCTCGAAGTTTTTTTCTCTGCAGTCGCTCATGCTCAATTTTACTTGTTTATAATGATTTGAATACATTAATAACGATGTAGACAGTGTAGCACGTGAGATTGGGCCCGTTGACATGAGCCATGTGAACAAATGGCGCTGAAGATCACAGGTCCGTTTGGTGTGCATTATCCTATGATTGATTATTATTTATGTATCACTCACCGTAGCGGTTATGACGTGACCGTTGACCAAACACCATCCTATAGAATCTCCTTTTATATTCACTCTTGGATTCTTTCTTTGTATAACTATTTACTAATAAGCATTTGAATTTTTTTTAGTAGAAAGTTAAATAGATAACTCAAAAAGGATTAAGCGTATTACCAGAATCACAAGCATTTGAATTTCTTGATTATTAAAAAACCTTACGTATTTATATTTATATGTATATTCATTTATAGGAATATATAGTGCCATATTCACTAAGATACGATAAGTTACTCATCGAAGACAATTGCTATTGCAAATATATTTGAGATTATTATTTTACGATGTAGGAACACATTAGGTAACTTCTCGAATTGACGTTGCAATCCTTGTTAGGAAAAAAAGGACTTAAGTAATAAGTTGGACGACAATATAAAAGATAGCGATATTGTCAAAACAAAGATTGGTGCTTAATTCTAGAGTAAAAACTTTATATTTATTTCTCTTAGATAAAGAATGTTAGTCAAGATTTCCAAACAGCACTAGTAATACCATTTCTTCATCAAGTATGCTCCTAATTTCTAAATTACACCAGTTAAACGACTTAATATCTCTCTCTCTCTATATATATATCTAATCTTGTACATACTAAATACAGTTTGATATATTATAATTATTTTATTACTGCACAAAGCCATTTACCAATCCCCACGAATTAATTTGAACCACCCAAATGCGGCCTTTGGGTGCGTATCTATTTTAGTATTAGTATTGTACTACAGTTAGAACGTAACTTTTAATACACGCATATTTAGATTAACTTATATTAAGAAATCAATTACTTATAACTATAAACATAATGTAAAACTACAGAAAAAGTTTTATGTGTATGGAAAATTGTGAGTTATATCAGCTACGTATACTTTAAATGATTTTTGCAAATATATAGGATAAGTAAGATTGATTGTCTGGTGTTAATTTTAAGAAACTAATTAAATAATTACAAATTAAAAATAGTACATATAATCAGATACATATACATATGCACTATATATATATATATAAAAGTCAAAACAGTATAACACACACACTTACATATATATATATATATATATATATATATATATATATATAATCTGATACATACATATATATATATATATATATATAATCTGTTACATCTGCATATATATATATAGTCAGATTCTCATACATTTACATATACATATATGTATATATATGTATATAATCTGATACATATAGTTTGTATCTATAAAATATAAATCAATTTCAGTTTCTTACGTGTGTATACAGTATACCTTTGCTGCAAATTTGGTTAATTTTTAAATGTAGGGATCAATAAGTCATTTATCCTTAAAAAAAAAATGACCGGTTCACTAACCGGTCCGGTTGACCGGTTCGATCCGGTTGACCCGAGTTTTTGGGCGGTTCCACTCGGTTGAATTGACCCGCGGGTTTTTCACTTCAAATGGCCCGGAAAAGGTGTCGAACCGCGGTCGGACCGGTCTGACCGGCCGGTCCGATCCGGTTTTCAAAACACTGATAATTAGGGCTGAGTTTTGTTGTTTGTGCGGCAATAAAATAGTGAGTTGGAGTGTTTTATTTTTGATAACAACCTCATAATTTAATTCCTAAATTTTATTTTATAGTAATTCTTTTTTATTTTGGCCATGGGGTATTTTTTTTTTACCTTACGTCATTATTATATCTCACAAAAAAAATAACCACGTAAAACTTGTGTGTCGTTTAAATTATTTCTCAAAATCAAAGTACTAATAGTTACTACGAACTCTTTCCACTCTACTTATTCTTGGCCATAAAAGCAGTTGTGTTACGCTTGCGTGCATGTTATATTTTGGATATTAGGGAGCTGAAAGCAATAAAATACTAAAAAGAAGTAAAAAGGTGCATAAATTTAAATAAAACAAAATTGGGGTAATTTTCATTGTATTGATGTGCCGAAAATAGTACAGTACTTATGGTTTTTAGCTGAGCCAAATAACGGTACTAATTTAAAAGGTACAAAAGCAACGTAATATTAAATGAGCTTCGTTGAGATAACGAAAATTAATCCAATTGTTTGGATGTAATATGTGCCTTTGAATTGCAGCCATTGGATCACGAGCTGGGAATGATGTCGTCTAGGTAAGTTACGGTCCACTTTGCTTTGACCAATGTCACACGCGTACGCACACGATCACGGCACATGCCAGCGCTAGATGAAGCCCCTTAAGTCGGAATGCTGTCGTTTGGAGTTACACAAGCTGAATCTAGCTTGTGTCCAAACCCTAGTTCTTCATTTATCAACTAATAAGTCATTTCGCCTTTCCCCCTTTTCTTCTTATATCCAATTCGTTGTTCTTCTTCTCCATTTGCTAATTATTTTTGTTGTTCATTTGCATGACCGTGACATTACCCCCGCGAGCAAATTTTCCTTGTCCCCAAGGATCAAATGAAGGAAACGTGTATCGAATATGGACAATGTCTTCCCAGGTAGTAGATTTCGGCCCGACGTTGGTCCATTGGGCAAGAATTTGAGGTATAAGTTTGTTATTTCTATTAATAGAGCGCTTGTCTAGAACCATTAAAGGTTCAATGTGAAATCTGCCATCGAGGTCATCAGTAGGTAGGTAGGGTAGGGTTAGGAGAAATAGTATCACTAAGTTTTTTCTTGATTAGTTACATATGAGAAATGGCGTGTATCTGAGAGTGATGAGGAAGGTCTAGTTTGTAAGCTACATGGCCAATTTTTGCCAGAATATTGAAAGGTCCAAAAGGTTTAGCAGACAACATCATATTTTTGCGCAGGTAAACTATGCTTTGTCTGAAAGGCTGCAACTTCAAGAAAACTTGCTCTTCTACTTCAAATGACCTGTCATTCCTATGCCTATCTGCATTGTATTTCATTTTGTCTTGTGCACTTTGTAGATTAGATTGGATCAACTGCATCATCATGTCTCTTTCAGCTAGCGTGAGTCTGGCTTCATTAGAACTAGGCTCCAAGTAGGGATGAGTGTTGGGTGAGTAGATTGAAAGCCATATAAAGCTTGAAATGGAGTCATCTTCAAGTTTGTATGGAAATTTGTGTTGTACCAAAACTCAACCATAGGTAGCCATTTGAACAACTTTTTAGGATTGTCAAAGACCATACTTCTGAGATAATTTTCAACCCATTGGTTCACCTTCTCAGTTTGGCCATCAGATTGAGGGTGATAGGTTGTACTCTAGTCCAGCTGAACACCTAGAGTTTTAAATAACTCCTTCCAGAGGCAGCTTGTGACGACCGCGCCCTACGAGCCATGCTCTGATCCGAGTTGGTTCGGTGGTGATCAATCACTTTACCCAACTCAGACTAAAACATAACTCATAGGAAGAGGTCTCACTTGTTCAGGATTAAAACCATACACATTTTATAGAACATACTTTGATATATACGGCAACAGTCTCGTATTACAAACAATGTGACAGTCTATATCACTGGAGCTAATTGGCTAAACTTTTACTGATATTGATTATCTTTGACCACTTTTCAGAAAGTAATTAGCAAATATTATTGTTTAAGCTATAGCTAATCAAACAATAGACCATATATTATGGGTATCAGACAAAATGTAAGTTTAGCGGATCCACTAATGTTGTTTTCCCGTTCTTCTATCACATGTTAATTTGACTTATACATATTGATAACCTAAGTTATATCATTATCTATCATCGAAAGGCTGAAACCAGTATTAACATTAACAATATTCCTATGATTTCCGTATCTTCGGGTTTATTTATTTATTTTGTGGGCGGTGATCTTTTTTATCTAAGTATAACTAAGCACGTGATATATTTACAAAATAGATAATGAATAATGAGATTCTATGCCTTGTACTAAGAATTTTGTCAAAGTTTTAAGATGCGATGTATTTATTAGCATCTAATCGTAATCTCACTAGAAAGTGATAAGATTATTTATATACACTTTTACTTAAATTTTTTAATGATTATGCACTAGTGACAAAACGCGAATATTCCAAAATGCACGCTTGAACAATTATTCACTTGATCCATGCTGCCATATTGATTTTATCCTAAGGAATGGATAGATGAAACGAGGAATAAGTCTTTAACGACTTAGTGAGATTCATATAAAAGAATTAATTGTGATTTAATGGATACATTTCGACCAGTGATCTTACCGGTAGAAACACTTCAACTAGATAATTTGATGTAGCAATGGTACTGGAATTTTCATTGAATAGTTAATGAACTTGTGCTTAACAATAAACGCATCCAACCTTATGACTTCTAATATTCTACCTTATACCTCCCGACGAGGAGCGACCTTGCAAACAATCAAGATACGTGCTCGAGTACATGTCGATCCAGCACGCGGGTTGCAGCCAAATCCTGACTGCAAGTGGCGCCTAGATAGATGGGTATCAAGCGAAATTACTTAAACCGACAGTTCTTACTGCCTGGCAGTAACTCGACTCAGTCCCTGGGCGCCCAACTTACCAAATGCGTCCCAATGGGTATAACAAATAAACAAATAAGCTAGTAAACCGGATAATATCCGTTGCTCCTTGAGCTACATGTCCCGAACATAGTTCGTTGCTCTTTGCACAGTTTAAGAACCAGAAGATGAGATTAAAATATCGGGGAATTACCATGATTAGGAAATAATAAATGATTGCATACGATTTAACGATGAGTAAGAAAATCATGTTATGAGATGAGATGCAAAATGTGATTATGATAAAATATAGGTTGTTCGAGGTTTGGTAACGAAGTAGCGGCTATTTTGTCCAAGTTCCTCAGGGACGGATGCCAAACGGGGCTAGAACAAATCAGAAATGAAACCTCACATTTATTTGTACGGAGAATCTTGCGCGTCGTTGATTAATTTGTCAAACCTTTAATCACATTAAGATAATATCAGTTAACTGAATAATCATAACTTACCACTATAAACATATGCACTATTCAACTTTGTGTTGATGAAATTTGAGGAAGTTCTTGTTAAAAGAGTAGCTAATACTAATTTAAGTAAATAGCACATATCATTTATGAAAATCTTATGCGATAAACTTTGATGTCGTAAGGTTAAGTTAAATATCAAATATACTTTGTATACGTAATTTATATGTCAATATTTATCTTAAGCAACCATATATTTACAATTATAATTGTAGTTATAATTTTTCTAATGTTAGAAAATCATTTCAAATGGTAAGTATACAATAATATCAAGTATAGTGTGATAAACTATTTAATTTGATGCATAATAAATCTTCAAAATATATTACTTAACTGATTTATGAAAAATCGTTCTTTAAGTCTCTAGTACATCCAAAAATTTCAGGAATCATGACATTAAACAATTACCTTATGAAGCAATCCATTAAATTGTATAACTTAGTTAATATTATTTTGTTCCAAGATTATCTTAAATTACATAACATTGTATTCATAACCTATAAAAACCTATAAAAATATTAATACATAAACCTAATCAAGGTAAATGATCAAAGAATGTTTAAGTTATGATACATAATCATATAAGATGATTAGACCTCAAAAGTATATATATGATAATCTTATTAAACTTATGTAAAGATATGTTAAACATGATAAATATACTATTTATATATTATTGAAAAAATCTAAAAATATTAGTTAGTGAATACAAATCATATTCAAGTGATTCTAATGATTGTTATATCTTATAAGAGTCATGTGTGAGTGATTAATCATGGAAATATGATGATTATTTTCAATCATAAACAAAGAACTTAAAGTACATAAAATAAGCTGTTAAAAATCGTCGTAGTTTCGAGTTTACCTTTGATCGGATATCCAAATAAACTTTGTTTCCAAATATTTTTGTGGCAACTGATCCCTAACATCACTAGGAACATGTGTACCCGAATGGGAAGGAAAATCCAAAGGTTTGCTATGCTAAATAATTCTTAAAAGCATGTAACCTATTTTCGGATTTTTACACACCCGTCTACGGTTTAGGAATTCCGACCTTCTAAATCACATTATTTGAAAAATATTTCTTCATATGAAAGTTAGAGGATATCATGAGGAGTATTTATTCATTGGCCTTGATCAAAAAAGATTCCTCTACAATTAGTTATGAGTTTTCTAAAGTGCAGAGCTGAATGGATAATTTTTGCATAATAAAAGTTTTGGGGTATTTTGGGGGTAGAAAATGATGAAATAAGAACTTGGGATGAATTTTTGCTGAAAGTAGACTCATTAACTTAGAGATTCATATGAAGAAAGAAGGAAAAACCGAAATGGTTTTTGGTTTGAAAATTGTTGGAAGGAAGCCTACTATTTATAGTCAAAAAATCATGTTAAAATACTTTTAATTAAGGTCCTACTTTGATTATTTTATAATAAATCACAAATAATCTGAATTTAATCATGCTATTAAGGATGTCATGGCTTACCTCATCAAAACGATGTCATGGCTTACTTCATCAATTGGTTAATTGCATATCAAATCCCTCAATTATTTATAATTAAAATTCAAATAAGTATAATTAGATTTCTTTGTTACATACATATTTACTTATGTAATTTTTCTAGGTAATTCAATCAACTTGGTTAATATTTGAAATTAAAATATATGTTAGGATTAGAGACATGTAAATATAATAAAAGACTAACCTTTAAGTTCAGGGGGCTCAAATACAATTTTTTCTAAACATTTACGGTCAAGAATGGAATTTTTTAAAAGTTCAAAAACTAAAGTATAAATTTATTTTCTTCCTAATTTTTGGGGCGTTACACAGCTAGTGAAAACTTAGTCTCTATCTGAGATAATGCCAACTGGTAGCCCATATAATTTGTAAACACAGTCAAGAAAGATTATTGCCAACCCTTCGACAATAAATGGATTTGATAAAGCACAAACATGACTATACTTAGTTAGTCTATCAACAATAACTAAGATAGAGTTTTTTTTTTCCCTCAGGCAGACCTTCAATGAAATCTATTGTAATATGGGTCCAAGACTGTTGGGGTATAGGCAAGGGCGGGGTATAGGTAAGGGCGGTAGCAAGCCTGGGTATGGTGCATTATCATGCTTTGTGATTGAACAAACATCAGAATTTGTACAAAGCTGGTAACATTAGCCTTCATCTTAAGCCAATAGAAAACACGTTTAATTGTCATGTATGCGTCATGGATGCCTGAGTGACCGCCATAAGAAGAAGAGTGGAAAGCCACTAGAATCCGTTTTCTAAAGAGATGATAAAAAATGCTTCAGAGGAGAGGGCGAACTCCTTTCTTTCTGAAGGCTTCACAAAGGTCAACCCCTCCAACTAATATAAAATCAACACAATCAATAAAATTGACATACTCCAAATAATCAATGCCAAGAACAAGAACTACGAGTGGCTTGATTCCCAATCGGGGGATACGTAGGCACCTCGGAAAATATCCGAGTCCAGCCCCAAATCAATAAAAACCAACAATCTCCTCGGGTCAGGATCGGCGTTCCAACCCAAAAAACAACTCATTAAATAGGGAATAATTCCAAACCCGTTAACAAAGTGGCGCCGTCTGTGGGAACGCCGTTGAATCCTTGAGTAAGCCCGAGGAGATTGCTGCCAAAATCAAAAAGATAAGCCACAATCTAGATTACATGACAACGAGAAAAAAATCCTTCAGTTGTATATCAAGTGGCATTGTTAACGGGTTTGGAATTATTCCCTATTTAACGGAAGATATTTATTTGGGTTGGAACGCCCTGTCCGTGATTCAGAGGCAATGACAAGTGGAAATAATAAGAATAACTGCAAGAATATTCCCTTCCTTTATTCACTGAACTTTTCCTCCTCTCTTTCTTTTTATGTATTTGAATGTCAAGTTGTAGTAAGTAAGCTGAGTTATCTTAGCTTGTTCTTTCTTCTACTGATCACCTCCCTTTATATAGACTCTGGTAGGGACAGGTGTTATTGTGCATGTGCTTTGGTAAGGACATGTGTTGTCGTTACCTTGATACAGGTGTTTAAAATAAGGATAAAGTTTATCTTTTATCGACTAAGCGCTGACTAGATTTAATCTTCATCTCTTCTGATAGCTCCGAGGGCCTTTGATGTAGATTGTTTTGATAGAGCTATTCTTCCGAGGGCTTTTATTTCTCTTTCTTGATTCGGGTCTTTTCTTCAACAATCAGGAGTGATCTCTGTGGATATAGATGTGATTTCCGAGGACCTAGTGTGATCTCCGAGGACCTGGTGTGATATCCGAGGGCTGTATTTGCTTTATTTGAAGTGAGATTTTTTCATCGGAGTCCTCAGAATATGTTATCTGGGCACTCTGTTATTTACTTCTGATTTTTCTCCAAAAATGGGTCCTCGGGTGATGGTCCGAGGGTCGTCTTTTTCGAGGAGTGTTCAGCAAGGAAGTTTTCTTGTAAGGTCAAGGGACTCGGGGTCCATTGTGGTCCCTCTTGGCGTATTGGTGGATATCGGAGTCGTACGGATCCATCGGGGTTTGCTCTTTTTCCGATGCCGTGTTGATATCTGTTTTTTATTCACCGTTTGACTTTCCAAGGGACGCTTATGTTTCTCCTCGTGTGCTCTTGTAAACCTTTTCGGGTCAGTGACCGAAAGGTAGGGCAATCCTCCGAGGGGGTTTTTTTTATAGGTACATTTCATCGGAAGTACTCGTGATAATAGTATTGTCCCTGTACTGTTTTTTCCGAGTAGGAGTAATCTTCTTTATTTTATTTTTAGGGTTAACACTAGCCCCCCCAAATTTCGATTGTCCTCGTAGAGAGAAGCGAAATTTTAAACCATCGTCCTCAGTGAGGCGAGGGGTTATTTCTTGCTTAGTGTCCCTATATTTATTTTTTGATATTTTTCCAAGGGGTAAATATATATATTCAGAGTTTTGCAAGTGATTTTACCTGAATACCCTTAGGGTATGGTTATTAAGCATGCGAGAATCTCGGGGCGCAGGTTGCGGGCTGTTGCTTTGACCAACTTTGAATTTTGAAGCATCTGACCGTTGGCAACAGTTAGAATTTTGATGGCGTGGCGCGATTATGCAGCAGTTACGTGGAGAGGTAAATGACGGCCACGTCTTGAAGGCATCTGACCGTTGTAGCTCGTGGTTATAAATAGGGACACTGTTGCTCCTTCTTTTCCATTCTCACAAATCTAATAATTCTCTTAAAGCGGAATCTCTTCTCTTATCCTCTATTCTCCATCTTCTTCGATTCAAATTTCCAGCAGATTCGTTCATTCCTTTTTCCCCCTTTTCTTTTTCAAAAGCATCCCTCTGTAGTTATGGCTTCTTCCGCCAACACTGATCCCGTTGTTGCTGCTACCTCCTCGGAAGTTACTGCTCTGATCGATTCTTCCGCGAATGTGAGGAGTATCTCGGTAGGAGTTGTTACTCGTAAACGCAAGGGAGAAATTGCTGCCGCTGCTGAGGGCGGCGCCACTTCCTCAAAAAAAGCTAGGGTTCCCAAATCGAAGGAGCCGCCTCTTCGTACTTTCGCTAAGGTGGAAAAGATGCGGAACATTGCTACTCGTAAGCAGGTAGCGGATCTGTTTACCTCAACCGGGGTCCTTCAAAAGAATATGGTGTTCCGAATCCCGACGAAGGATGAGAGGGCATGTTATCCTCCTCCGGGTATGTTGACAGTATTTTTTGCCCAGGTGAAGTACGGGTGGCGTTCCTTCATGTCACCTTTCTTCTGTGAGCTTTTCAAGACTTGTAATATCTGCCCGAGTCAAATGGTGCCGAACGGGTTTGCCGTTATTTGCATTTATGTCTTCTGGTGTCAAGTAAATGGACTAGAGTGCACGGTGGACCATTTTCTTTCGATTTTCGACGTGGCGGTGTCACCCGGGGGGTATCCGTTTTATAATGTTCGTCACCGGGACAACACGGGGGACTCCACGAAGAGGATCTTGGGGGCTGCTATTTCCTCACATAGCGTATGGAAGAATAGATACTTCTTCGTGGGACCTGTTAATGGCAAGTGGGATGTGCCCTTCGATTGGCGAGAGGGTACTACTCCCGTGCATGCTCTGGACCAGGAGGTGGTGTTGTCTCCTATAATTTCCCAGCACAAATTGATGGAATCAGAGGACTTCACAATGTTGTACGAGACCTCTGGTCTTCACTACGTAGTTTTCACCGATGACGCCGTGGAGAGGCCTCTGTCTTTATCTCCCGATGCGAGAAGTCTCTTTCGTAAGTCCCTTTATTTATTCTCTTACTCTTTATCCGAGTACAGTAGTAAATTATGCTTATACATGTCATTGGTGGGGTTGATGCAGGGGAGGTCATGGCAAACTACTACTTACAGTCGAGTCCGAGGGAGCCTACTCCTAGCGGTGTCTCAGAGATACCAGAGGAGGGTGATCACGAGGAGGATGAAGTTAACGCTCCCGAGAATAAGCAGATGGGTTCAGAAAAGGGTGAATTTTATGAGGACAACTCTCTTCTATGTATGGATATGACGAGGGTTATCAGGAGCGCTGTTCCCTTGCGCCAAGTAGCTCCTGCTTCTTGGAACTTGGCTTTGGTGCCCGTTTCCAGATCCGAGTCAGGGAACTTACCTGCTTCTGAATCTAACATAGGAACTTCCCCGAGAGTTTCCGAGGAGGGGGTCTTTCCGAGTGTTACCGAAGAAGAAATTGCTCAGAAGGTTACAGAAGTAATGACTTGTCCTCCGAGGGTCCTTCTCCTCAGCCTCCGACAATTTCCGAATCCGCTCCTCGTGGTAAGTTTCTATGAGATTTTAATGAGGTTTTCATACCTTACTCGTAACATTCGCTGATGTGTTGACACTTTTCCATTTGATGTAGCAGCTATGGATAAAGGAAAAGCTCCGATGGTAGAAGAGCCTTCATTATATGGTGAGTATTCGTTATTCTCCCTTTTTCCATAATTTTTCTAGTTTCATTCTCTCTCTCACTGACAGTTTGTATCTTTTGTAGAGGAGGAGTTTCTGGCCCAGTTCAACATTCCCGAGCAGGAAGCTTTACGAGGGGATTCCGAGGATACTCAAGGGGAGTTCGATCCTTCTTCCGAAGACAGAGATGTGAAGGAGGGGATTCTTAATTCACTGTTGGGTAAGACTAGCCCACCCACAACAGTTGGTGGTTCTCGGGTCGTGTTTACGAATTCAAAAGTGATGACTCCCATAAAGGATGCGACTCCTCCGAGGGGGCATGTTCCGGTGACTTTGTCTCCGAGGGGTCATACATTCTAGGAGCCCGTTCCTCCCAGTGGATCCGGGGGGCAGTTCTCGTCTCGGACGGTGGGTGAAGCTTACCAGGATATTCTCCGGTTTTTCGCCTCCTCCAGTTCAACACCCGTCGAGGGGTACCAATTTTTGTACACCAGTCTTAGCTGGCTGGGGCTCATGGTAAGCTTCTCTAATCTAATCCTCTGAAATTACATGATATATCTCTGTTAAATTCTTTATTGTTGACTTCTCTGTAGATTGGAAAGACTCAGGAGGCGGTCACTGCCGTTGAAGAGCACGGTCGGAAAGACCTAGAGGAGTTAGAAGTACTTCGGGCGCAATTGGCACCTCTCTTAGTCCGAGATAAAGAGAGTCAAACTAGGGAGGACATTCTTCAAACCAGGATTTCCGACTACGAATTTGCTCTTAATGAAGCAGAGAAGACGAGGGCGGATTTGCAAGGTAACTTAAACGCTGCCGAGTCCGCTTATAAAAAGATGGAGGCGTCCGAGAAGGCTGCAGCAGCTAAGATAGCTCTTCTGGAGAAGGAAAGGAAGGAGTCCGAGGGGGTCTTCACTGCTCGTATTGCGGCTCTCGAGAAGGCGGTGGCGGACGGGAATGTGAGAGAGAGGGTTCTCCAGGAGACATTGGGCCAAGTTACTGATAGGGCTGAGTCAGCTGAAGAAAAGTTGGTAAACTTTCTATCTCCCGAGGACGTGCAAGCTAAGGTGGATGCAGCCGTTCAATTCGCTCAGCGGGATATTTCACGACAGCAATTAGGAGTATCCGAGATGCCTTCTCACGAGCTCTTGACAGGACACCTTTTATGGGGTTATCTGGAGTGTGCTAGGTTGGCTAAGTCTTTGATAAGGTCGGAGGTTGACTTCTCAAAGTCTTTTGACCTTCGTAAGCTGAAGAGGCCAACTCCCGATGATTGCCAGTACTTTGTGGGGAGATTTGGGGGTTTACTATCTTCTCGGGATTCTCCGGCACCGTCTCCGATGCGATCTGCCACTAGTCCGAGTCCGAGGGCTAGTGGTTCCGGGGGGTTATTTTCTCCAATTTCTCGTCTCGCTCCATTGGGTACTTCTGCTGAAGAGACAACTTCTCCCCTCCCTCCTTCCACGGGAGCTTAGTCTTGCTCTCTTTTATCTTTTGTGTTTTTTTTTTTTTAAATAAATGTTCTTTGTATCTATTACCCCTTCCGAGGGCTCTTCGGCTTAAATAAATATTTTTGTTCAATTTCCTTTTTCTATTTTTTGGTTTTATAATTAAAATTTAACTAAATCAGATAATGACAATTCTTATAAGGTTGCTGACTAAGTAAGCTTTCTAAGTAGGAGGTGTTGCTTTGCATGGTTAAGTAGGGTACGTGTCATTCTTAATCAAAAAAAAATTCAACACGTGTCCCTTATTTAACATAATAAGAATCTAAACTTCTTCTTTTAACCACAAGTTTAGAGAGTATATATATACTTAAGCTTTTTACCAATTATGCACTTATCTCTACTTTTGTAATCATAATTAATCATTGATTTTCTTTCATAATTGCAAGTACGAAGATAATACTTACCTGATACGATGATGCCTCCTTATTATAGAAGAAGCGGTTCAGCTTCGTCTTGTAGTTCTTCTCGGGATACCGCTCGGAGTCCTTCTGGATCATCAAGGGTTCCTCCGAGGGACAATCCATCCGAAAATCAAGCGACACTTGGTGCTAGTTCCTCTCTTGGAGTGGCTCGTAGGACTCCATCTACAAATTCACGTAGAGTCAACCATATCAGGGAGATATTCATGAGTAGGGAGCCATATCCTTTGGCGGATGAGTCTTCAGAGTTCGATTTGATTCCTCTTAATCCATCAAGATTGATAGGTAGAGGACGTGTAGGATCCACTATGAGTACAGAATGTGAGAACTCGGTAAGATCTCTTTTCACTGGTTATAACTTAGAGTTCGAAGATTATGACATAATAGTGCCTTCCTCGGGCCAAAGGGCTTACGCACCCCCCTCAGGTTACATGACCGTTTATGCTGAACAGATGCGTTGCGGGTTGCGGATGTTTTTTCACCCCTTTTTCCAAATACTTTTTCGGTATTGGCAGGTGTGTCCGAGTCAGTTAACACCAAGTTCCTATAGCCATCTGGTGGGGTACATCCTTCGTAGTGAGCTTTTAAACCTTCCAATGTCCCCTTATCGGGTGGGAACAATATTCACCCTTCGACCTTGCTCAGAGGGGACTCCCTTTTTTAGCCTGACCTATAGGGACAAGGAAAATATCTTCACTCGTGTATCCAGCTCCCACTCTTGTAGAGGGGATTGGAGGCGGAGATTTTTCTTCGTCCGTCCGAGAGGTCAGTCAGCCAGATCATGGGGGGTACCCATCCGATGGGGTCTGGGATATATTGCTCCCAACCTTGAAACACAAGGGCAAGTGAGGGAGATATTGCTTCACTCGGGACTTTTCTCTAGTTCTTATGACATATCCGGGCTACTGGATTTCCCCGAGGCCCTGATTTTGGCAGGTTTACAAGAGGGGGTGGAGGGATATACTCCTGTTTCTCGTCCTCTTCACAGTAACTTTCATTTTCGTAAGTTCTATTAATCATTCTTTAACTTGTAAATTTTATAAGTGCCCTCGGACCATTTTCCTACTGACATCTTTTGCAGGAGCGGAGATGGGAGCATTTTCCCTCGGGTCTTCTACCGACGTTTTCCTTGGGAGAGCATTGCATGGTAGTCCCGGGATGGTGGAGATTGGTAATTCCGTTCCTCTTGTGAATGAGGGCATGGTTGAGATTTCCTCGGAGGAGGAGGAACCTGTAGCAGCCCCCCCAGTCAGTTATATAATTCCTCCGGGGCCGTCAGATACGATAGCGGTTCTTTCCCCAACAGACTTTCACGGGAATCCTATAGTGTCACAGCCTAGTCCTCGTAGCCCTGCCATGGTGAGCGTGTTAGAGGAGTATCTTCTCTCCCCTGGTACATAGGTCTTGCCGCCCCGGGAAGATATCCCTGATCGTATTCATGTACCACCGCCCGAGGAGCACCCTTCCCTCGGGAGAACTCTTCCCCCCGGGGATAGTCGGGATGTTTCTCTTCTTGGATCAGAGGTGGGATTTTGCCGAAACTTTCTCAGCGGTTTATTGAACGTAACAGATTGTGAACTGATAAAAACCCTTTCGGTACCCGTTCTTCAAGATTTAGCCTGTAAAGACCTGTGTGAGGTATTTATTCATTTTATTTAATACTAACCTGTCTTCCGGTCTGATGCCCCTTGCTTTGTTTTTTGACCAGATTTATATGGTGTTGGATGCTCTTGGTTCTTACGGAAGCTCCTCTTCAGATCCAGGTTTGGTATATCGTCGTCGGGACGAGTTAGAGCAAGGTCTCTTGGAGGCTCAAGTGGAGATAACTCATTTGAAGGAAGTTCACGAGTCCGCTCAGGAGACTCATATCCATGCGTTACAATCCGAGAAGGATAAGGCGTGGGAATTAGAACGCCAATTAGTGCTTGAAAGAGCTCGTGTATTGAATTTAGGGAGGAGCATTGAGGTGTTACGTGGCCAAATGCGGTCCTCGGAGGAGCAACTAACACAGGTTACGATGGAGAGAGATGCCTTGAGTCAGCAGTTGCTAGGAATAACTCGTTCTCATGCGGTAGAGGTGGTTATGGCCCGAGTCCAAGCTGTGCTGGAGGTGGTGAGTCCATCCAATCTTCGTTAGTCTCTTCGGGGTGAGATGCGTGATTTAGTGCATATAGGCTATAAATTGTGCCAAGACGCCGTACAAGCTTCGCCAGAGTTTCCTTCGGGCTTGCTCCTTCCAGAACTCAACATCCGTCAAGTCTCCGAGGAGTTTCTTCCTTCACCTAGTGGAGATTTTGCGATCGGAACTGTGTTCTTTGATGACCCATTCTCTCTTTCCGAGGAGCAGCGCAGAAGACTCATCAGAGAGGGGAAACGTCCCATGGGAGGGTCTTAGCTTGTAGATGAATGTTATATAGTTTAGTTCATAATATAGAGGGTTTTTATTATTATCGGGTTGTCTCGATGTCTCATATATATAGCCATCATTTTGTCGGACAACTCTTATATTTTTTTTTTGTACTATAGCCCCTCGTATATGAACACTCTTTTTATTCATGCATGATTATTACATTAAGCATAGTACTTCCTAAGATTGCTTGCGTTCCATGTGTTGCGAAGTATTGCCTCCTCAGAGGTGGCAAGCCGATAAGTCGCCGGTCCCACAATTTCCACTATCTTGTAGGGTCCTTCCCATCGTGGATCTAGTTTACCCACATTCTTAGAGGCCCCGACTCGTTTCATCACTAAATCTCCAACTTGAAAGGTTCGGGGTTTTACCTTGGTATTATAATATCGTGACATCCGAGCTTTGTATTCTTCCATTCGGAGGGCGACTCAGGTTCTTTTTTCTTCGAGAAGATCAAGGGCAAGGGCTAAGTTTGAGCCATTGGCCACTTCCTCGTATTCTTTGACTCGCCAGCTTTCTATGGAAACCTCCGAGGGCAAAACAGCTTCACACCCGTAGGATAGACTAAAAGGGGTTTCGCCCGTAGCAACACTTTGCGTGGTCCGATAGGCCCACAATATCCCGGGTATCTCCTCAACCCACTTAGCTTTATGCCAATCAAGCCGGGCCTTCATGTTCTTCAAGAGGGTTCTGTTGGTTCTTTCTACTTGGCCATTTGCTTGAGGGTATCCCACGGAGGCAAAGCGATGTTTTATTTCCCAATGATCGCACCATTTTTGTAATCCTTGGTCAGTAAACTGCAAACCGTTGTCACTTACCAGGCTCCGAGGGACACCAAAGCGACAAATAATACTCCTCCAGAGAAAATTGATGACGGCCCTACAGTTACTCTAGCCAGGGGTTCCGCTTCCACCCATTTGGTGAAGTAGTCAATGGCTACTAATAGAAATTTCTTTTGACCGGCATCGGGAATAAGAGGTCCCAATATATCAATACCCCACTTGGAGAATGGGCAAGGGCTCAAATGGGGTTCCCAAGGAGCTGCGGGTTGATGGGTCCGAGGGGCGTAAGCTTGGCAGGATTTACACCTTTCGGCATGGCTTTTGCTGTCTTTGGCCATCGTGGGCCAGTAGTAGCCTTGTCGAATCAAGCGTCCGACCATGCTTTCACTGCTGGTATGGCTTCCGCATACCCCCTCGTGAGTTTCTGCTAAAGCTAGTTGGGCCTCCTCTTGATTAAGGCATCGAGCATGAGGGCATGAGTATGTCCTTCGGAAGAGTATCCCGTCTTTGAGGAAGTATCGGAGAGTTTTTCTGAACATCATTCGCTGAATATTCTTGTCCGAGGAGTATCCATCGGGATTCTGCAAATAAGCTTTGATAGGGGTCACCCAGCTAGATGAGGGATCTGAAATGGTATTCACCTCTTGGCCTTCGCTCTTTTCAGATTCATTGACATGCAGTAGAGTAATCTTCCGAGTATGTATTGCAGCTGTTTGTGTAGCCATTTTGGACAAAGCGTCCGCCTCTTGGTTTTCTTTTCGGGGAATTTGAATTATATCATACTCTTCAAACCATTCGGATCTTTGACGAACAACTCGGAGGTACTCTTGCATTCTTTCTTCTTTTGCCTCATATGACCCCTTAATTTGTTGAACAATCAGTTGGGAGTCACTATGGAGGAGTACTCTCTTCATTCCCCATTCCCTTGCTAGTCTCATACCGATAAGGAGAGCTTCATACTCGGCTTCATTGTTAGAAAGGGGGTAATCTATTCTAACCGCAAAATGAAGTCTTTCCTCCTCCCCTTCTTGGTTTACCAAAACTATTCCAGCCCCCCCATGTGTACTTACCGAGGATCCGTCTACATATACATGCCATCGTGGCTCCTTTTCCTCGGATCTTATGCTCGTAAGTTCTGTTACAAAGTCCGCCAGAACTTGCGCTTTGATTGATGGTCTCGGAGCATAGGAAATATCGTACTCAGTAAGCTCTACGACCCATTTTATCAGTCTCCCTGATGATTCAGGCTTGTTAAGAATTGCCCTCAGGGGGTGCTTAGTTAGCACGGTAATTGGATGAGATAGAAAGTAGGGACGTAGCTTACGAGCCGTAGTAACCAATGCTAGAACTAGTTTCTCAGTTAGGGTATATCGGGTTTCGGCTCCGAGGAGGGTTTTGCCGACGTAATATACTGGGTGATGTTCTCCCTCCTGTTCTTTGACTAAGACAGCGCTAATAGCCTCTTCTCCGACTGATAAATACAGAAACAACTCTTCTTGGGGTATAGGTTTTACCAGCAAAGGTGGTTTCAACATATATCTTTTCAATTCTTCGAGAGCTTCCTCGCATTGAGGGGTCCACTGAAATTCCTTGACATTTCGAAGTATCTTGAAGAAGGGAAGCCCTTTCTCTGCAGACTTGGAGACAAATTGACTCAACGAGGCCATTCTTCCAGTTAATTTTTGGACATCTTTCACCGTCCTAGGGGTAGGTAATCCCATGATAGCTTCTGCTTTTTCGGGGTTTACTTCGATTCCCTTCTCCGTAACCATAAATCCCAAAAAAATTCCTCCTCGGATACCAAAAGAGCACTTCCGAGGGTTAACTTTCATGCCAAAGTTGTTCATAATGACCAACGCTTTCCGTAGGTCCTCGGGATGTTCTTCGGCAGTGTTACTTTTAACTACAGTATCATCTACGTAAACCTCTACTGATTTCCCAATAAGTCCTGCGAACATAAGACTTACTAACCTTTGGTAGGTATCTCCCGCATTCTTCAGCCCAAAAGGCATAACTAAATAACAAAATGTGCCTGCATCTGTGATGAAGCTGGTCTTATCTTGGTCAATAGTCGCCATTGGGATTTGGTTATACCCTTGGTCTCCATCTAAAGTTGATAGTAGCGCGCACCCTGCGGTAGAATCAACTAGCTGATCTATGCTCGGTAAGGGATAACAATCTTTTGGGCATGCTTCATTAAGGTTGGCAAAGTCAACACACATTCGCCATCTTCCTCCATGCTTGGGTACTAGCACGACATTAGCTAACCATTCGGGATAAATGACTTCTCGAATTTGTTTCAAACTAAGAAGGCGTTGTATTTCCGATCGGATAATCTTGTTGCGCTCGGGTCCCATTTTCCTTTTCTTCTGTTGGACAGGTTTAGCCCCGGGCTTTACGTTAAGAAAGTGTTGACATACCTTATTGCTGATTTGCCCGGGTGGTCCACCTTCCCATGCAAAGAGGTGATGAAACTGTTTGAGGAGAGAGATCAGTTGACCTTCTATGATTGGAGCCATATGGGTGCCGATTTTGATTACTTTCTCGGGGCTTCCTTCTACTAATTCCACCATTTTTAACTCTTCCACAGGTTGGACTCGTGTTTCCTCGGTTTTACACTTTTTGTTCTTTCCGAGTGAGGGTTCGTCCTCTTCTGAGGGAATGGCATTCATGCAGCATTCTCTGGCTTTCGACTGACTTCCTCGGACTTCTCCGATTCCCGAAGAAGTGGGGAATTTCACTTTAAGATGCAGAGTGGAGGGGATAGCCTCAAAGGCCCGAATAGATGGTCTTCCGCAGATGACATTATATGTTCGTGAGGAAGCTTCCACTACCCAAAACTTAATAGATTCCGTTCTTCGAAGGGCTCCTTTCCCCCATGACATTGGCAGAGTAACAGTTCCGAGGGTTTGACAGGCTTCTCCTGAGAATCCTACTAGCGGGACCTCAACGGTTTCCAATGTTTCTTGTTTCAACCTCATAGCCAGATAGGTAGGTAAGAAGAGTACATCCACGGAGCTACCCGTATCTATAAGGATCCGTTGGATTTCATACCCGTAGATGACAGCAGAAAAAACCAATGGATCTTCGTGAGGGTATATTACGTCCATAAGATCCTCGGGCCCAAAAGTGATGCTAGGCAGATTTGATCCTTGAATGGAGCAGACAGACAATCCTTGTTCTGCTCGTCGGGCTTCTTTCAAATATTTCTTCTTTTTACCCTGAGGTGTCATGGAAATTTCACCCCCTTCAATCATATTGATCGTTCTCCCTGTTGGGGGGTTGTTTTTGTAAGAGTTAGGTGGAGGAGGAAAACTCTGATACCCTGTCGTTTTCTCTCGTGAATTTGGCCGACGATCTTTAATTCTCTCTTGGGATCGGAGACGTCCAGTTGTCCCTTCTCGTGACTTCCGACTAAGTATCATTTCTTCCCTTTCTTGTTCTTCCTCCTCTCTTCGTGATCTCTTCCAAACATGGGCTTTGGGCTCCTCGGGGTTATTTTCCTTGAGGTAATTCTTCAAATACCCTATTTCTAACAGGCGGAGCACCTCTAGACGAAGGGTAGTACATTCTTCCGTAGTGTGCCCGTAAGTTTTATGGTACTTACAATATTTCCCAGTGTCCTTGTCTCGGTTAGGGAATTTAGTCGGTCTGGGCCAATGTAACTCATTGCTACCCCTCATTATATTGAGCACTTCTGGCGGGGTAACAGTCATCGGAGGCAGGTGCACGGGTCGGAGGAACTTCTTAACCACTCCTCCTTCGTCCTTGCGCTGAAGAGGTTTTCCTTCCTTATTCTTTTCTTTGGCCTTTGCCTCTTTCTCGACGCGCTCTAGGTGTTCATTATCCTCCTGCTCCATTTGCTTCTTTGTTCCCTCTGCCTCTTCCATCAAGATATGGATTTCTTCCTTTTGCATTAGTTCATTCATGTCCGTGATCCGATTTCCCATAAGGTATCTAAAGAAATCCCCCGTTCGGAGTCCCTGAGTTAATATGTCCGCCATAATGGTCGGGCTAACGTTGGGAACATCAAGTGCTTCATCCATGAAGCGCTTTATATACTCTCGTAAGGTTTCATCTTTTTTCTGTTTAATAGTGAATAGGTGTGTGGCAGATTTAGGGTACCTTCGATTGCAGGCGAATTGTCGTACGAACAAATGGGCTAATCGATCAAAGCTCGTAATGGAACAAGGTGGAAGGTGAGTAAACCAGGCTTGGGCCCGCCCTCCGAGGGTAACAGGAAACACGCGGCATAACACGTGGTCAGGGGCAGAAGAGAGGTCCATTCCGGCCAGATATTGATGAATGTGATCCTGTGGGTCCCTTCCATCAGCTTCTCCAGTGTATAATGGGATATTGACAGGTCGCATCCCCGAGGGGATAGAAGCTGAAGCGATTTCAGGAATGAAAGGAGTGGTCTTGAATGTAGGATCCTCTTCAGGGACCATGGTCTTCTTTAGGTCACCTAATTCTTTTCGTAAATCATCCATCATTCCCCATAAGGAATGTTCAACCTCTCCTCGATACTCCGAGGGGCGAGAAATTTCTTCTCTACCCCTCTCTGGAATTCTTTCATGACACACATACCTTCGAGGCATCTGTCGGGATTCTCGTTGCCAAGGATTCGAATTTGGGTTCCACGCCATCGGAGGTACATCTCCCTCCGAGGGGGAATTCCCATTATCGAAGAGCACAGAGGATGCGTGTCCGATAGGTTCATTCCTCCGGGGTGTTCGTGCAGCATTTATAAGTCTTTCGTAAACAGATCGGGGAATATTAATAAAATCTCTAGTACCTGGTTCGTAATTGGACAAAGTTTCTTCTGAGTCGCTGTTCGAGAAAGGAAGGTTGTCACTTTCGAAAAGATCGTCCATCCTAGCTGACATCTGCTTGAATTCTCTCGAGGACAGATATTATGGCGTTCCCACAGACGGCGCCACTTTGTTAACGGGTTTGGAATTATTCCCTATTTAACGGAAGATATTTATTTGGGTTGGAACGCCCTGTCCGTGATTCAGAGGCAATGACAAGTGGAAATAATAAGAATAACTGCAAGAATATTCCCTTCCTTTATTCACTGAACTTTTCCTCCTCTCTTTCTTTTTATGTATTTGAATGTCAAGTTGTAGTAAGTAAGCTGAGTTATCTTAGCCTGTTCTTTCTTCTACTGATCACCTCCCTTTATATAGACTCTGGTAGGGACAGGTGTTATTGTGCATGTGCTTTGGTAAGGACAGGTGTTGTCGTTACCTTGATACAGGTGTTTAAAATAAGGATAAAGTTTATCTTTTATCGACTAAGCGCTGACTAGATTTAATCTTCATCTCTTCTGATAGCTCCGAGGGCCTTTGATGTAGATTGATTTGATAGAGCTATTCTTCCGAGGGCTTTTATTTCTCTTTCTTGATTCGGGTCTTTTCTTCAACAATCAGGAGTGATCTCTGTGGATATAGATGTGATTTCCGAGGACCTAGTGTTATCTCCGAGGACCTGGTGTGATATCCGAGGGCTGTATTTGCTTTATTTGAAGTGAGATTTTTTCATCGGAGTCCTCGGAATATGTTATCTGGGCACTCTGTTATTTACTTCTGATTTTTCTCCGAAAATGGGTCCTCGGGTGATGGTCCGAGGGTCGTATTTTTCGAGGAGTGTTCAGCAAGGAAGTTTTCTTGTAAGGTCAAGGGACTCGGGGTCCATCGTGGTCCCTCTTGGCGTATTGGTGGATATCGGAGTCGTACGGATCCATCGGGGTTTGCTCTTTTTCCGATGCCGTGTTGATATCTGTTTTTTATTCACCGTTTGACTTTCCAAGGGACGCTTATGTTTCTCCTCGTGTGCTCTTGTAAACCTTTTCGGGTCAGTGACCGAAAGGTAGGGCAATCCTCCGAGGGGTTTTTTTTTATAGGTACATTTCATCAGAAGTACTCGTGATAATAGTATTGTCCCTGTACTGTTTTTTCCGAGTAAGAGTAATCTTCTTTATTTTATTTTTAGGGTTAACAGGCATGTTATTCGGTGGAGATGTTGCGAGTATTCTGAAAAAACAAAGGTTGCATCTACGGCCCCTGTTCCGGCGCGCATCGCGAATTTCACTCGAAGAAGGAGAACGCAAGCTTGAGTTCATCATCAAATTACCTTTGTCCGGTGAAGAGAAATCCAAATTCGACAACCCTTCACTCATCCGAGGGCATACAAGAGGAGACCTGTGGTTGAAATCCCGCCGATTACTGCCAGTGATTCAATCCTCCGAAACCTCTCAATCATCCATATCTATTTGTGAGGTATTGTGCTTCAGTTCACGCACTGTACTGAAGAATCAAAAGAGAAAAATAAGAAAGATAGGAAAAAAAAAGACAAAACATGCCAGAGAGAAACGACCAAAGAAAGAGCAGGAAGGCTCTGGAAATGAAGGAAGAAAAGAAAGAAGGATAGAAATAAAGAATATAAGGAGGATCTCGTAAATAAGCAATAAATACAGTGGAAGAGCAAATATGAATCAAAGACCGACTTGCTCCAGCGGATAAAGACGCCCTCCTTGTAATCAAGGTCACAGGTTCGAATCTCTCCTTCTACATTTTCTTTTTATTAAGGCGTCACCATTAATATAAATATGGTAATAAGCGAATTATAAACAAAAATGGGCATAGCCCAGCGGTCCTCGGAGATGCTCTCCGAGGGCATCTGCACGAAGCACACCCGGGTTCGAGTCCCATTTCTGAAGTTTTTTTTATTATGAAGAGCCATATTATAATAATAAAAAAACTCTTGTTATAAACAAGAAAAAGGGACGGTCCAGCGGTCCTCGGAGAGCAGCTCCGAGGGCATTGCACGAATCACCCGGGTTCGAATTCTTTTTCCGAAGGCTTTATTTTTACATGAAGAGCCTATATAATAAAAATGATAAAGAGGCCTTGTTTTAAACAAAAAGGGACGTGGTACAGTGGTCGGAGGAGCTCTCCGAGGGGCCTCTATCAGAGGAACCCGAGATCGAGTCCCACCTCCGATAGCATTTTTTATTAAAACGCTTCCATAATATAATATAAGTAATAAAAGATCTTTATAAACAAAAAAATGAGATGGTTCAGTGGCTTAGGAGAAGGTCTCCGAGGGCCTCTACTAGAGGAACCCGGGATCGATTCCCACCTTCGATGGCATTTTTATATGAAGAGCCTATATAATAAAAACAATCAAATATCTTTTATAAACAGAAAAATGTGATGGTCCAGCGGTCCTCGGAGCTGCTCTTCGAGGGCATCTACACTAAGTACCCGGGATCGAATCCCATCTCTGCAATAGTTTTTTTATTATTAAGATCATGTTATGATATATAGCAGAAATAATCTCTATATAACCAAAAATGGGCATAGCCCAGTGGTTTACTCCGATGGCTGCCTTCTTTGATGGCCCGAGTTCAAATCCCTGGTACAGCAATTGGGGGAATTTTTCTTTTATTGTTTACTTTTTTTAGAAAAAAAAAGGGAAAAGTCAGAGAGAGGGTTCGATTACGGTACCCCTCCGACCTAACCTCCTGCACAATATCATCGGGACAAACTCCTATAGTGTTAACAGTAGCTGATCTAGCAAATATCTTAACTTGGGTTCCAGTTTATTAACCTGACGCCGTCGGAGGAAACTTCGAGCAAGGCCAACTATTTTTTGTTTAAACTATATGCAGATCTTTTGCCTCGCTTATTTCACGAAGGCAGTATCGCCGGGACCCCCGAAGAGGTCCCTCCGATAGCCAACAAACTCTTGTTAGCCCTCTCTCGAAGACGTGAGGAAAGAACCTCGGATGAAGCATGACAAACGCCATATAGAAGAAAAGGATCTCGAGCAGAGTTCTGAGGAGAATTCCTTGATGATAATGAATTGGCGCGCATGGAACGAGGAGGCATCTGGACTCCAGATAAGTGCTATGAACCTCTTACGCAATTTCGATCTCGATAAATTTATACCCTAAGTATAAAACTCAACAGAGAGACATAACTTTACCTTTCCAAACAAGTAAGCTCCGAAAGTGAAAGCTTGCGGTGGAAACCTTTAGGAATAAGTGAAAACATTCACTAATCCCGATACATATACTAAGGGAATATCCCAAAAAAAGATTTCTAAACAAATAAAGCTCTTAAGAGGAGCTGCCCGATAAGGTCAACTATGACCTCCACGTGCCCGATACTCTCCCTACTTAGAGGAGAAGTTACCTAAGTCGTCTTCCGAGCGTGAGTAGGAGACGGACACGTGCCAACTCAACTTTGTCGTGAAATACCAACTTCGCGAAGGAAATAAGTAAACAACTCAACCGAAAATGATTCCTTTTTGGAAGTAAGTGATAATATTCACTAAACTCCAAACACCTATATATATACTTAGGAATCTTTCCTTGGACAACCGAGTTAAGCTTGAGCTGTCCAAGCTCTATTATAGCCACGGTTACGTATCGGGAGATACCTCTATTCAGAGAAAATATGTCTCCAAAGTTTTCACTACAAACGGACACGCCATGCTAAAAAATTTTGCTTGGCCAGTAAGAATGAATCTTATCTCTTTAAACTCAATCTTAAATTCTACAATTAAAGGAGAGGGTCCAAGTATTTATAGGTGCTGAAAAGTTATGATGAATATTAGCACGAAAAAAACAAAATAGAATGAAGGACAAAATAGTTGCACATTCATCAAAAGCCGATGGCTCCTCGAAGAAAT
Organism: Linaria vulgaris; assembly: GCA_948329865.1. Taxonomy (NCBI): domain Eukaryota; kingdom Viridiplantae; phylum Streptophyta; class Magnoliopsida; order Lamiales; family Plantaginaceae; genus Linaria; species Linaria vulgaris. Next base: position 87,511,450 of record OX415253.1, read on the forward strand.
GCTTACAAAGCATAAAAGTAATTACAAATGCTAAAATGCGAAGTAAAAAGTTCAAAATTTTAAAAACAATATATAGGGATTAACCTCTTGGACGATACTATCGTCACATGCATTTCCGATGAGGAATGCACACTCCCGATGAGGACCAATATATGGACGATACTATCATCATATGCATTTCCGATGAGGAATGCACACTCCCAATGAGGAGGCCCACCGAGTGTCACAAACCCGAAGCGGTAAGAAGTGGCACCCGAAGAGGCACCTAAGCGTCCCTTGGAAAGTCACGATGAATAAAGAAAAGATATCAACGCGGCATCGAAAAAAAGTAAACCCCGATGGATCCGCGCGACTCCGATATCCATCAATGCGCCAAGAGGGACCACTACAGAGGTTAAAAAAAAAACCTCTCGCCTCAATGAAGGCACGCCTCAACGAAGGCAACACGAAGAAGGAAAAACCCTCCCGCCCCAAAGAAGGTATCGGGGGTAAAAAAATTCTCGCCTCAAACGAAGGCATCAGAAGTAAATAAAAAACCTTTCGCCTCAACGAAGGCATCGGAAATAGAAAACCTCTCGCCTCGAAGAAGGCAACCACGATATTCCCCTCGCCTCTTCAAAAGACAAGCAAAAAACTGGGGGGGGGGGGGGTTGTGTTAAACCGATATAAACGTCGAACGACGAATGTCTACGATACCCCAAAAGAGTTCTACGATACCTTAACAAGGCTTTCCGAGTCCTATATGAGACTTGGATGCCTTTCGAGGATCTACAATGCCTTATGGGACATTCACGATGCAATGTCTGACAAGGATCCACAAGGTCCTTGATAACTCTATGATACTTTAAAAGGGTCGAGGCAACTCCTACGTTGCTTATAAGGACACTAAGATGTCCTGATACTACGTACGATACTCTAAAAGCTCGAAACCAGTGCTTTCGGCGACCCCGATGACTGAAGGCTACGATACCAGGACCATCGTGACTTTCGACCTTTTGAGTTTTTAGTACAGTCAACTGCACTAAAAACTGGGGGGGTTTGTTAACAGGGTAAAAATCCACGTGCTTAAAATATACCATAATTTGATTACTAAAATTTTTGGAGATATTATTATATGATATATACTCGTAACCGCAAATACCCGTATCACACGGCGAAGACCCCGAGTCCCTCAGAATACGAGAACACCCCCTACACCCTCCGATGTCTAAAAGCTATCGGAGAACTCATCCCGAAGGCCAAAGCGCGGTAAAAATGCACTATCAAAACCTAAAACCCCTCGGAGTGCACGTCATAAAGACCTGAATGCAAGAACATTGCCCTATCTGAACAACAAAGCCTTGTCTAAACACAAGGAACGATTGGAAGACAATCTACGAGAGCTTGGATACTAAGACGCTACTTCACGAAGGCCAAGCAAAGCCCTCGAAAATCAAATCAGACTCCTCGAAAACATGCCCAATTTACAGAACCCGAGACCAAGATAGAAACACCTATCGGAGTGCACATCAGAAGACGACAACCTAACAATGGACCACTATCGGAACTACAACAGCATCGGACGAGCATTCCCTCCCACTTATCCAGCGTTTCTGATAGGTACCGCCCATCGGAGAGAAGAAAACCAAGGAGTCAATTCATCAGAGCACATTGAAGCTATCGGAGAGGATAATTCATCCTGGTCAGCACCCCGTCAGCAGATATACCAAACAGATAAAACCTATCTCTTCACACATGCATAATGACACCTGTGAACACATGCATAGTGACACCTGTCCCTAAAAGACTTCTATAAAATGTAGAGATGAGGCATCAGAGAAAGGGAAAGAAAAGGGGGAGGCGCGCTCCCAAGGGAACTCATGTTCTCTATAAAACTAAAAAAGACTTCAGAGGAGAGGGCGAACTCATTTCTTTCTGAAGGCTTCACAAAGGTCAACCCCTCCAACAAATATAAAAATCAACACAATCAATAAAATCGACATACTCCAAATAATCAACGCCAAGAACAAGAACTACGAGTGACTTGATTCCCAATCGGGGGATACGTAGGCACCTCGGAAAATATCCGAGCCCAGCCCCAAATCAATAAAACCAACAATCTCCTTGGGTCGGGATCGGCGTTCCTACCCAAAAAATAACTCGTTAAATAGGGAATAATTCCAAACCCGTTAACACCTCATAATAACTACATTAAATAAAAAGGGCAAAATATTTAAATGAATATGATTATTATACATATATTTCGAATTACAAATTACTAAAGTGGTTTTCCAGTTTTATGATTCATAGAGAATATATAAATACAAAGTTGTATATTATTTATCCATTATAGTTAAAATAAAGATAATGAAGCTCAATATTATTTCACACATGGCTAATACACACACACACACACACACATATATATATATATATATATATATATATATATATATATATATATATACCAACTTTGAATTAGCTAGATAGAATGACAAAAGCGATACATTAGGATCGACGACTGATTGAATGTGGCGAGGTCGTATCGTCCTCTCCATCGGATCATGCACGCTTTGACCCGAAAATTGCAACCATTGATTGATCGGTCATATGATGGATCACCCCTTCAGAGCAAGGGCCATATTTGTGTTCATCAGTTCTTAATGAATGGTCTCATCTATTAGATAGTTCATGGAATCATGCATTTTACCGTTGCTTTTTAGATTTAGGTGTGTACCATTCTTCGGTGCAATGAATTTAGTCCCTTATTATGATTTATTGATTCTTGATGGATCGATAAGAATTTTGTGTGCAATGTTCTCGGTTCATGAATCAATATATCAATGTTTTGTGAATTGGACTAGTGGATTTTTTTAGTGGATTTTTCCAATTATGTGCATTGTTATGTTACAAAACAAGACGGTAAAAGATGAGTTCAATTATATTAATCCAGAGCCCTAACGGCGGTTCAAATGGAACTAATTAAACAGTCCTAATGTTTTTATATGTATATAATGATGCATGTGCGTTATATGTGATATATGTATATAAACTATAAAGTATCACATGGAATTATTGATATTTCTTCTATTCATATATATGATACTCGATCTATATATTTCATTTTATCATTTTACAAACGAAGTAACCAGTTCTCGTAGTTTCCGAAACATATAAATTCGATTTCCACCTAACTTGCTTCTAGCTAGCGAATCTGGTCAATTTAGCATCCAACTTATATTGTTAAGTCCTCTGTACGTGATTCCTAAAATATCCGATTTATTTTTTGTAATCTTTTTTTAATTTAATTCTTTTTTTGGCATAAAATGGTTTACTCTAATATTGGGAAACTCGAGAACTCCCTACAACCATCCATCCTAACCGGTTCGGATTTTCTATTCCAAAATCCTGTGCCAGTCTTTGTGCCACGAATATGATTTCGACACGTGGCATTGCGGACTCCGTAGGAAAAGCACCAAATTATTCTCCTCCTTCGTTCTCCTCTGGATGAGAGAGAAAAAAAGTAAGAAACCAAAAAAAAAAAAAACAAAAACTCTGCACTTCTCTTTTTTCCAGCTCCACCACGCATCACCATAACAATATTTTCAGAATTACAATCAAAATTACAAGAAAAAAAGACAAATTTGCTACAGTGACCCGCATCCTTCATTTTCTCTGTCATCACAGACTCAATTCTGACTACCGCCATCACCGCGACTTTCTCCGCCGCTTCCAACACCACCGAGATCCTCTCCGCCTACCCTGAAATTCTGAATCTGCCGACTTCAAAGACCAAATCAAAGTGGCGATGAAATCAGCAATCGCGAGCCTGTAATCGTCTGCACCGTCTCCAACGCCGCTTCTCCTCCCTCGCCGTCGTAAGAAACGTGCTCGCCATTTGATACCGGAGTCTCTCCACCACTGTCGTCGGAAAGTATGATCGCGCGTGAAAGCTGCTGAAGCATCGATGAGCCTCGATTGTTTGCTTCATCTCGTTGAGCTTTCGATAAAGCACCGACGTCAGAGTAGGGACTAGCGCCGGAGAGTTTAGTGTCGTCGTCGTTGGCTCCCGGTGCTGACTAACCGTCGTCGGAACTCGCAACTTCTCCATCGTTGTTTTCGTTTCCATTTGCGCCGCCGACTCGCATGTTAGTACGTCGGACAACGCCGACGCTGCCGTTGAAAATGGCGTCTCGCGATGTCACATTCAGTGTTGAAAACTAAGAGGTAGAGAGAGATTGCAGAGTTTTTGTTTTTTTTTTTGGTTTCTTACTTTTTTTCTCTCTCATCCAGAGGAGAACGAAGGAGGGGAATGATTTGGTGCTTTTCCTACGGAGCCCGCAATGCCACGTGTCGAAATCGTATTCGTGGCACATAGACTGGCACAGGATTTTGGAATAGAAAATCCGAACCGCATCCTAACGGCCTAAGGCAACAGATAATATGACTCCTGGATCCTGACACCTGACCTAGCTAGCTATCATCCATCTAATTCGCTTCACTGCGGTTAACCCTATACTTGTCATATAGTAGACAAGTTACAGCCTATAAATCTCAGTTATATTTATTCGTTCTATTAAATTACATTAATTACAAATGGCCCTGCCGTTTCTTAATAGTCCATGACGTATTAGCTTTGTCTGCATTGAAAAGTGAAAACCCCACTTACTCACAAAAAGAACCTTAGAATATAGTCAATATTATACTCACCTTCCAAAATAAAATATCGCGCTTTAGGCGAATTATTCTCCTATTTATACCGAACTGTTAATTACATGCATTCTATTTTTTTCAAGATACTTCTCTGATTTCAAAAATTGCCACAAAGGACACTTTCGTATTATATTTTTTTTTACATTTAATAACCAAAATTCTCTTAGTTATTCTTATATTTTCTTTTAAGTAATTTTGAATATTATTGTAGTAACTCTTTTTGAGTAATTCTAATTTGGTTATCCCGCACATGTCATTTAGTCGCAGCGTTCTAAAATTGCATCTACCAATAGCCCTGCCTTTTATCAATAGCCCGTGACGTGTTAGTTTTGTCTATACTGAAAACCCCACTTCATATTTAATGCCAATTTTATTATCCCAAATCAGATCATATTAAAGTACCATCGATTATAGTCAAAACCAAACTTAAATATTAAACAACTACTAATTAAAGAAAAAGAAATTAGAAAGTGGGTGTAGTCCCTAGGCAGGTGATACCCACTGCCCCCATTCTCTCCCTATAAATAAAAACCATACTTACCTCCACTCTGCACTTATATCATTCCCCAAACTGAATCAAAAAAGCTCAAAAAGCGCTTATTTAATTTCTCCCCACAAAAAAAAAGTCACTTGTCAATAAGCTGCTTATTCTATTTTCTACTCTACTCTATGGCTTTATCATCATCAACCGCCGCTCCTCCGCCGCCGCCGCCACCACAGTTCTACTTAGACGAAAAGCTGAAGCTGTCCAAAAAGGAAAGCAGCTTTTCAAGAAGCCGCTCTTCATCAACTTCTGCTTCTTTCCTCATTAAATCATCTCATAACAGAAAGTGTTCTTTTACAAGAAAGTGTGTGGCGTTAGTGAAAGAACAAAGGGCCAGATTTTACATCATGCGCAGATGTGTCACTATGCTGCTCTGCTGGCGTGACTATAGTGATTCTTGATGGGAAGACGTAAAAGAAAAAAATGAATAATTCTCTTCCTTTCTATGAGATTGTTTAGTTTTCCAGCGTCCGAGGAGGAAGAGGAGATGAGTTTTCATTTCACTTGTGTAGTTGTGTTGTACTGTTGTTGTAATAACTTGTACATAGTGTTATAAAGTTTCAATCTTTTTTTTTTGTTTTTAGTGTTTTTACTTTATTTGTTCAGATTTTGTGTTGTATTATGGATCCAAATCTCCATAGGGGAAAAGGGTTGTTCTTGTTATGTTAATTTGAGAAGAGAATATAGGAGATCAGTTGGAATCAATGGTTAATTTGGTGTGATTTTTCTGTTTTGTGGTTTGGTTGTGATGATTGTTATTAGTTCAAGGTTTTGTGTGCTTACGTCAGCTGGCCTATGTAAATAATTTTGTTAATTGCGTTATTATTGGAGGAGTATTAATTGTGACAATTTATTTAATGTAAGTTGACGTGGAAGTGATGTTGAAATGAAAGGATATTCATTCGTATTGGTGGGCGGAGTTGATGTATCGAAACGTGGGCGGAGTGTGTGAGAGAAACTAGAAAAGTCTCTTTGGATGCCTCAAACGGCATTCAATTGGACAAATTTAATAACTTTAATAAATTATTTGAATCGTTAATTAAAATGTGATACAGACGTGATGAAATGTATCGTGGAAGAAAATGTTTGTTATGACATTTGTATAACTCAAATCCATCTGTCATACAAGACTCGATCTTCATACTAAGTTGTGTTCATAATGTCCTTAAGAAAGTAAAGGAAATAGATTAAACATAAATTAGGGAAGGGACAGTTTTGTAGCTGTCAATTTGTATATTAGGGGGTGGGGAAAATGGTGTGGAACAGTAAATGGACTCGATTTACGATGTAATTACATTTTATTTTATTCAATCAAATGACAATTTCAGAGGCTGATGATTCCTTCAGATTTTGACCAATGGAGGACCACTTTGACTTGTAATAAAACGGTTGAGTGTCGAAATAACCAAAATTCTAATGCAGCAGAAATCCATGTGTAGCCAGGTTTTTATTTGGGTAAATTACAGAAGAGAAAACTCCATGTTTTTCTCGGTAGTAGAAAAAGATCCAGTATTGGAAAATCATTTCAATGTTACGGTTTTGTGATATTTACTTTTTTCCAGCGTTGCTGTTTGAATGTTTGAGCTTTATTAATTTGTACCAAAGAAGGATTTTACTTCGACGCCCCCAATCTATATGCTTTGATTCTCTCCTACAAAATGATATCCTATTTTTTACTACGTAATTTAGATGAATGCCACGTAAAAATAATAAAAAATCTCGGGTTTTTGGCAGAAAGCCCCCCTGTGTTGTTCGAAACAGGCAAGAAACCCCCCTGTGAAATGAAAAGAAGCAGAAAACCCCCATGTGTATTGAAATACGTAGCAAATAACCCCCCTTTGTACGAGAGTGTGATACACTTGCCAAGAAGTGAGAGTGAGAATTAATATTCTCTTATAAAATGACTTTTCTACCCTTATTCTTAGTAGAATTTGTGGCAGAAAACCCCCCTATGTTATTTGAAACGGGCAAAAAACCCCCCTCTGAAAAAAAAAAACACCTTTGCCTACATTTTTTGGCTGTAATTTTTTAGTATTGTTAAAAATTTATCGGTAAAACTCTTATTTAGAAATGTATCTCTTCTAACATATTTTGAAATGTAAATTTTCTTTTGGACTTTTACGTACAATTAAAGTAGTACAAATTTAGAAAACTCATAGAAGCTCATCACATGAAATAACAAAATTTTACATACAATTATTTCCGGTATAAAAAAAATGGGAGAATTATTATTTCTGCCCAATAATAATTATTTATGCGTGGGGAAGATGACCTTTTTCACTTTTTTTTGGATTTCACTAATTAAAAAAATCTTCATTTAATTATATTTAATTTATTAAAGTATTTATATATGTTAATAAATATTACGAAAATATATGTTCATTTAAATATTAGAATAAGTTAATTTTAAAATTTACAGTAACATAATTAGATGGGTTCAAGAATCTAATATTTTTTTAAAAAATAATTAAGCATAAATATAAAATGGGAAAAATGGTGGGAGAAGAAATGACTATTTTTAATTTGGGGGTAAATGAGTCATTTCGGGTGAAAATACTTATAAAGAAAGAGAAGAGGGCTGTGAGCTACAATTTGTTTAACACAGGGGGTGTTTTTGCCTATTTTATTTTCATAGGGGGATTTCTTGCCTCTTTTCCATAACACATGGGGGTTTCTTGCTAGTGGCTCAAAAATCTCCCCATACCTTGTTTGTTCTTTATTCACAATTACATATTCATTCATCAAATTTCTTTCTTTACTTAAAAGATTTATGTCACTGGACATAATTAAACCATGTTTCTAAATTCTAACAAACATAATTAATCCATATTTCTAACTAATTGATTTGTTCTTTAAGGAAAGATAGTAATTTTATTAAGGTAAATCATATTTATAACTAACATAATTATGTCTGTCAAGGTTTAAAGAGACGCGGAGGTATGTGACTCATTATGCTAGAAAATGAACTGTCATGACCCTGCAAATGAACAACAAAACCAATTAGCAAATGGAGAACAACAACAACAAACTCGATCTTAGAAGAAAAGGGGAAAAGGCGAAATGACTTATGTGTTGATCTAGAGTTTGGATACAAGCTAGATTCAGCTCGAGTAACTTCAAACGACAGTGTTCCGACTTAAGGGGCTTTCAGCGTGGACACGTGGTGTGATCGTGTGCGTATGCGTGTGACGCTGGTCAAAGCGAATTGGACCGTAACTTACCCAGACGACACCGTTCCAGCTCGTGATGCAACGCTACAAGCCTGCAATTCAAAGGCACAAACTACATTCAAATCGTTAGATTAATTTTCGTGATCGTTGCTTTTGTAATTACTCAACAACAGCTGGTGATCTGGTAACTAACATAATTATGTCTGTCAAGGTTTAGCTCATCTCATTTAAAATTATCGTTGCTTTTGTACCGTTTAAATTAGTACAGTTATTTAACTCAGCTAAAAACTATAAGTACTATACTGTTTTCTGTTCACGAATACAACAAAAATTGGCCCAATTTAGTTTTTTTTTTAATTTCACACTTTTTTACTTCTTTTAGTACTTTATTACTTCCAGAAATTCTCCCTAATATCCAAAATATAACATTTGGTATCAACAGAGCTAGACTGTCCTTTCGTCGACAATAGCAAATAGCCCCACCCTTAAGATCTCTATGAAAATCAAAAAAAATACTGAAGCACAACTACATGAAGAAAATCTGAGAAGAGAGGCTCCTGAAGCCAATCTTCAAGATAAGATTTCTACCATCAAAACAAAATTGGAGGAACATGCGGGTTACACATGAGCAAAACCATGCACAACTAAGTTCAATGTTGCAAGCACATCAAGAACATCTCACCAAAAACAATGAAGGAACCACCCCAGACCTCATGTTGTTGAGCAATCACACTCAAAGTTACCAGATCACCAATTTACTAAAACTCCACCAAAAAGAACTGGTGAGTTTAGTACATCACCCAGCAGCCCAAAGGCATATCCTTTACCAAGAGTGAACTTCCCAAAGTTTGATGGCACCAATCCTAGAGATTGGATTTTGAAGTGCAATTGCTACTTGTCACTCAACCCCATTGTAGCATCAAAAGGTGACTTTGGCAACCATAAATTTTGATGGAAAAGCATCAACATGGTATAGAAACTACTATGTCAAGATGGTTGGTATCACATGGGATCAGTTCATAAGGTTGGTAGCAACTAGATTTGAAGATCTCTAGGAGGAAAAAGTGGTCAATGACTTCGACAAACACATACAAACTAGGAGTTTAGATGAATACATTGAAAGGTTTGAAGATCTCACATCCCACTTATTCCTCTTGACAACATAGAGTTTTTTAACCCTTACTTAATTGGTAGTTTTTGTAGTGGATTACCTGAAGATTTACAATCATTTATTGATATGTTTAATCCCATGACCTTACAACATGCTATTGAACTTGCTAAAAAATATGATAGAACTATAGAAGCTTTATTGGAAAAAAAATCTAAGGCTAAATGGACTATGAATAGTCAGACCACTAATTAAAGAAAATTAGAATATATTGTGCCCCTGATCATTGATTTAAAAACGATAGTGCACAACTACCATATGTACCTCAAAGGGAGATCCTAACGCTGAAATGAAATCTAGGAGACATAAGGACTTATGTTATAATTGTGATGAACCTTATACCCTTAACTATAAATGCACATCAAGACTTCTTTGCAGTTGAACTCACTCCTGAGGAAGAAGATGAGTACCCTAACTCATTAGAAACAGAAAGTGAGCATGTGGTCATTGAAGAACCACACATATCAAAATTATCCATTCATGCCTTAGCTGGAAGCAGTTTGAGATTACTAGGTACTTATGGAGAAAAGAAGTTACACATCTTGTTGGATATTGGCGCTACCGGCTCACAAGCTTGGTTGCCACTTGAAAACATAACACCCACCAACATCATTGTGGCTGATGGGAGAAAGCTGACCAATTCCAAAGGAACCAATGGATTCACTTGGAGTCTCCAAGGGCATGAGTTTTGATTTCCCCTTAGACTATTGAAATTGGGAGGATGCCACATGGTATTAGGTTGTGATTAGCTCTCACAACATGAGCTGGTTAAGCTCATATTTTCTCAAAGCACTGCTAACTTTTGTTTAAATGGCATCAAGACATTGTTCCAGTGTATAACAGGCAGACCCCAATGTTCGCTAGTATCTGTTAATGAGATACAAAGGGTCATGCAAAAGAAACCCGAGCAAGTGTTTGTTGTCATACTTAAACATGTGAAAGAAAACTTGGCTCCTGAAATTACTAACATACTACATGATTATGAAGCCATTTTCAGGAACCCACATTGTTAACGGGTTTGGAATTATTCCCTATTTAACGGAAGATATTTATTTGGGTCGGAACGCCCTGTCCGTGATTCAGAGGCAATGATAGGTGGAAATAATAAGAATAACTGCAAGAATATTCCCTTCCTTTATTCACTGAACTTTTCCTCCTCTCTTTCTTTTTATGTATCTGAATGTCAAGTGGTAATCAGTAAGCTGAGTGATCTTGGGTTTTTTCTTCTACTGATCATATCCCTTTATATAGACTTGGATAGGGACAGGTGTCATTGTGCATGTGTTTTGGTAAGGATAGGTGTCGTCGTTATATTGATACAGGTGTGAAATTAGGATAATGTTTATCTCTTATCTACTGGATGCTGACTGGATGAGTCTTTGTGTTTCCTGATATCTCCGAGGGCTTCTGGTGTAGATGATTTTGATAGATCTATTCTTCCGAGGGACTTTATTTCTCTGTCTTGATTCGGGTCTTTTCTTCAACGATCAGGAGCAATCTCCGAGGGCATAATTTGATCTCCGAGGGCGTGGTATGATCTCCGAGGGTTTAATATAATCTCTGAGGGCTGGATTTGCTTCTTTTGAAATGGTATTTTTGCATCTAAGTCCTCGGAATATGTTATCTGGGCACTCTGTTATTCACTTCTGATTTTTCTCCGCAAATGGGTCTTCGGGTGATGGTCCGAGGGCAGTTCAGGTTGAGGAGTGTTCAGCAAGGAAGTTTTCTTGTAATTTCATGGGACTCGGGGTCCATTGTGGTCCCTCTTGGCGCATTTGGTGGATATCGGAGTCGTACGAGTCCATCGGGGTTTGCTCTTTTTCCGATGCCGTATTGATATCTGTTTTTTATTCACCGTTTGACTTTCCAAGGAACGCTTATGTTTCTCCTCGTGTGCTCTTATAAACCTTTTCGGGTCAGTGACCGAAAGGTAGGGCAATCCTCCGAGGGGTTTTCTTTATAGGTACATCTCATCGGAAGTACTCGTGACAATAGTATTGTCCATATATTGTTTTTTCCAAGTAGGAGTAATCTTCTTTATTTTATTTTTAGGGTTAACACTAGCCCACCCAAATTTCGATTGTTCTCGTAGAGGCAAGCGGAATTTTAAACAATCGTCCTCAGTGAGGCGAGGGGTTATTTTTTGCTTAGTGTCCCTATATTTATTTATTATTATTTTTTATTATTTTTCCGAGAAGCAAATATACATATATTCAGAATTTTGCAAGTGATTTTACCTGGATACCCTTAAGGTATGGTTATTAAACAGGCGAAGATCTCGGGGCGCAGGTTGTGGGCTGTTGCTTTGACCAGCTTTGAAATTTAGAGCATCTGACCGTTGGCAACGGTCATAATCTTGACGGCGTGGCGTGAGCGGGCGACGGTTACGTGGAGTCTTGAATAAATGCCACGTCTTTATGGGCATCTGACCGTTGTAGCCTTTGGTTATAAATAGGACACTGTTGCCTCTTCTTTTCCATTCTCACAAATCTGATAATTCTCTCAAAGTAAGATCTCTTCTATTATCCTTTACTCTCCATCTTCTTCGATTCAAATTCCCAGAAAATTCATTCGTTCCTTTTTTCCTTTTTTCAAAAGCTTCCCTCTGGTGCTATGGCTTCTTCTGCCCACCCTGATTCCGCTGCTGCTGCTACTTCCTCGGAAATCACTACTCCGATTAATACTTCTGTAAATGTAAGGAGTATTCCGGTGGGAGTTGTTACTCGTAAACGCAAGGGAGAAATCGCTGCTACTGCTGAGGGCGGCGCCACCTCTTCGAAAAAGGCTAGGGTTCCCAAGTCAAAGGAGCCGCCTCTTCGTACTTTCGCTAAGGTGGAAAAGATGCGGAACATTGCTACTCGTAAGCAGGTAGCGGATCTGTTTACTTCAACCGGGGTCCTTCAAAAGAATATGGTATTCCGAATCCCGACGAAGGATGAGAGGGCATGCTATCCTCCTCCGGGTATGTTGACAGTGTTTTTTGCCCAGGTGAAGTACGGGTGGCGTTCCTTCATGTCTCCTTTTTTCTGTGAGCTTTTCAAGACTTGTAACATTTGTCCGAGTCAAATGGTGCCGAATGGGTTTGCCGCCATTTGTATTTATGTCTTTTGGTGTCACGTGAATGGACTAGAGTGCTCGGTGACTCATTTCCTTTCAATTTTTGATGTGGCGGTGTCGCCCGGGGGATATCCTTTTTACAATGTTCGTCACCGGGACAACTCGGGTGACTCCATGAAGAGGATCTTGGGTGTTGCTATTACCTCACATAGCGTTTGGAAGAATAGGTACTTCTTCGTGGGACCTGTTGATGGTGAATGGGATATGCCTTTCGATTGGCGAGAGGGCACTACTCCCGTGCATGCCTTGGACCAGGATGCAGTTTTATCTCCGATAATTTCCCAGCATAAATTGATGGAGTCGGAGGATTTCACGATGTTATACGAGACCTCTGGGCTTCACCACGTAGTTTTCACCGATGACGCCGTGGAGAGGCCCTTGTCACTGTCTCCCGATGCGAGGAGTCTCTTTCGTAAGTCTCTTTATTCGTTCTTTTATTCTTTTATTCTCTCTCCGAGCACAGTGGCAAATTGTGCTTATACACGTTATTGATGGGATGATGCAGGGGATGTCATGGCGAACTACTATCTGCAGTCGAGTCCGAGGGAGCCTACTCCTAGTGGTGTCTTAGAGATACCAGAGGAGGGCGATCACGAGGAGGAGGAGGTTAATGCTCCCGAGAGTAGGCATATGGGTTCAGAGAAGGGTGGATTTCACGAGGACCATTCTCTTCTATGCATGGATATGGCGGGGGTCGTGAGGAGCGCTGTTCCCTTGCGTCAAGTAGCTCCTTGGGATTTGGCTTTGGTGCCCGTTTCCAAATCCGAGTCGGGGAGTTTACCTGCTTCTGAATCTAATATAGGAACTTCTCCGAGAGTTTCCGAGGAGGGGATCTTTCCGAGTGTTACCGAGGAAGAATCTGCTCGGAAGGTTACTGAAGTAATAGACTTATCTTCCGAGGGTCCTTCTCCTCAGCCTCCGATAGTTTCCGAATCCGCTCCTCGTGGTGAGTTTCTATGAAATTTTAATGAGATTTTCATACCTTACTTGTGACATTTGCTGATGTGTTGACATTCTTCCTTTTGATGTAGTAGCTATGGATAAAGGAAAAGCTCCGATGGCAGAAGAACCTTCATTATATGGTGAGTATTCCTTATTCGTTCTCTTTACATAATTTTTTCTAGTTTCATTCTCAACAGTGAGTATCTTGTGTAGAGGAAGATTTTTTGGCCCAGTTCAACATTCCCGAGCCGGAAGCTTTACAAGGGGATTCCGAGGATACTCTAGGGGAGTTTGATCCTTCTTCCGAGGATCGGGATGTGAATGAGGGGATTCTGAAATCCCTGTCAGGAGAGACTAGCCCGCCCACAGCAGTCGGTGGTTCTCGGGCCGTTTTTACGAATTCAGAAGTGATGACTCCCCTAAAGGATGCGACTCCTCCGAGGGGGCATGTTCCGGTGACTTTGTCTCCGAGGGGTCATACATTCCAGGAGCCCGTTCCTCCCGGTGGATCCGGGGGGCAATTTTCGTCTCGGTCAGTGGGGGAAGCCTATCAAGACATCCTCCGATTTTTCGCCTCCTCCAGTTCAACACCCGCCGAGGGGTACCAATTTTTGTACACCAGTCTTAACTGGCTGGGGCTCATGGTAAGCTTCTCTAAATTAATCCTCTGAAATTATATGATATATCTCTGTTAAATTCTTTATTGTTGATTTTCCGCAGATTGGAAAGACTCGAGAGGCGGTCACTGCCGTTGAAGAGCACGGTCGGAAAGACAAAGAAGAGTTAGAAGTACTCCGAGCGCAATTGGCACCTCTCTTAGTCCGAGATAAAGAGAGTCAAACTAGGGAGGACATTCTTCAAACCAGGATTTCCGACTACGAATTTGCTCTTAATGAAGCAGAGAAGACGAGGGCGGATTTGCAAGGTAACTTAAACGCTGCCGAGTCCGCTTATAAAAAGATGGAGGCGTCCGAGAAGGTTGTAGCGGCTAAGATAGCTCTTCTGGAGAAGGAAATGAAGGAGTCCGAGGAGGTCTTTACTGCTCGTATTGCGGCTCTCGAGAAGGCAGTGGCGGACGGGAATGAGAGAGAGAGAGTTCTTCAGGAGACATTGGGCCAAGCTACTGATAGGGCTGAGTCAGCTGAAGAAAAGTTGGTAAACTTTCTATCTCCCGAGGACGTGCAAGCTAAGGTGGATGCAGCCGTTCAATTCGCTCAGCGGGAGATTTCACGACAGCAAGCAGGAGTACCCGAGACGTCTTCTCACGAGCTGTTGACAGGCCACCTTTTATGGGGTTATCTGGAGTGTGCTAGGTTGGCTAAGTCTCTGATAAGGTCGGAGGTTGATTTCTCAAAATCTTTTGACCTTCGTAAGCTGAAGAGGCCAACTCCCGATGATTGCAAGTACTTTGTGGGGAGGTTTGGGGGTTTGCTATCTTCCAGGGATTCTCCAACACCGTCTCCGATGCGCTCTGCCACAAGTCCGAGTCCGAAAGCTAGTGGTTCCGGGGGAGTATTTTCTCCAATTTCTCGTCTTGCTCCATTGGGTACTTCCATCGAAGAGACAACTTATTCCCTCCCTCTTTCCACAGGGGCTTAATTTTATTCTTTGTAATTTTTTACTTTTAAAATAAACGTTCTTTGTACTTATTATCCCTTCCGAGGGCTCTTCGGCTTAAATAAATATTTTTGTTCAATTTCCCTTTTTCTACTTTTTGTTTGTATAGTTAAATTTCAATTAGCATGGATAATGATAATTCTCAAAAAGTTGCTGACTAAGTAGACTTCCTAAGTAGGAGGTGTTGCTTTGCATGGTTAAATAGGGTACGTGTCATTCTTAATCAAAAAGTTTTTCAACACGTGTCCCTCAGTTAACATAATAAAAGTCTAAACTTCTTCTTTTAACCTTGAAGTAAAGAGTATATATGCACTTAGGCTCTTTACCAATTATGCACTTATCTTTACTTCTGTAATCATAATTAATCATTGATTTTCTTCCATAATTGCAAGTACGAAAATAATACTTACTTGATACGATGATGCCTCCTTATTATAGAAGATGCGGTTCAGCTTCGTCTTGTAGTTCTTCTCGGGATACCGCTCGGAGTCCTTCGGGATCATCAAGGGTTCCTCCGAGGGACAATCCATCCGAGAATCAAACGACACTTGGTGCTAGTTCCTCTCTTGGAGTGGCTCGTAGGACTCCATCTACAAATTCACGTAGAATCAATCATATCAGGGAGATATTCATGAGTATGGAGCCATATCCTTTGGCGGATGAGTCTTCGGAGTTCGATTTGATTCCTCTTAATCCATCAAGATTGATAGGTAGAGGACGTGTAGGATCCACTATGAGTACAGAATGTGAGAACTCGGTAAGATCTCTTTTCACTGGTTATAACTTAGAGTTCGAAGATTATGATATAATAGTGCCTTCCTCGGGTCAAAGGGCTTACGCACCCCCCTCGGATTACATGACCGTTTACGCCGAACAGATGCGTTGCGGGTTGCGGATGTTTTTTCACCCCTTTTTCCAAATACTTTTTCGGTATTGGCAGGTGTGTCCGAGTCAGTTAACACCAAGTTCTTATAGCCATCTGGTGGGGTACATCCTTCGTAGTGAGCTTTTAAACCTTCCCATGTCCCCCTATCGGGTGGGAACAATATTCACCCTTCGACCTTGCTCAGAGGGGACTCCCTTTTTCAGCTTGACCTATCGGGATAAGGAAAATATCTTCACTCGTGTATCCAGTTCCCATTCTAGTAGAGGGAATTGGAGGCGGAGACTTTTCTTCGTCCGTCCGAGAGGTCAGTCAGCCAGATCATGGGGGGTACCCATCCGATGGGGTCTGGGATATATTGCTCCCAACCTTGAAACACAAGGGCAAGTGAGGGAGGTATTGCTTCACTCGGGACTTTTCTCTGATTCTTATGATATATCCGGGCTACTGGATTTCCCCGAGGCCTTGATTTTGGCAGGTTTACAAGAGGGGGTGGAAGGATGTACTCCTGCTTCTCGTCCTCTTCATAGCAACTTTCATTTTCGTAAGTTTTACTAACCATTCTTTAACCTGCAAACTTTATAGGTGTTCTCGGACCATTTTCCTACTGACAATTTTGGCAGGAGCGGAGATGGGAGCATTTTCTCTTGGGTCTTCTACAGACGTTTTCTTGGGGAGGGCGTTGCATAGGAGTCCGGGGAGGCCGGAGGTGGGTGATTCCTCTCCCCTTGTGAGTGAGGCAATGGTTGAGATTTCCTCGGAGGAGGAGGAGCCTCTAGCAGCCCCCCCAGTCAATTATATAATTCCTTCCGGGCCATCGGATCCGATAGTAGCTCTTTCCCAAACGGACTTCTACTCGAGTCCTATAGCATCACAGCCTATTCCTCATACTTCTACCGTGGTAAATGTATTAGAGGAGTATCTTCTCTCCTCTGGTACAGAGGATTTGCCGCCACGGGAAGATATCCCTGATCGTATTCCTGTACCACCGCCCGAGGAGCGCCCTTCCCTAGTACCACCGCCCGAGGAGCGCCCTTCCCTCGAGAGAACTCTTCCCCCCGGGGTTAATCAGAATGTTTCTCCTCTCGGATCAGCAGTGGGATTTTGCCGAAACTTTCTTAGTGGTTTATTGAACGTAACAGATTGTGAGCTGATAAAAACCCTTTCGGTACCCGTTCTCCAGGATTTAGCCTGTAAAGACCTGTGTGAGGTATTTATTCGTTTTATTTAGTACTAACCTGTCTTCCGGTCTGATGCCCCTTGCTTTGCTTTTTGACCAGATTTATATGGTGTTGGATGCTCTCGGATCTTACGGAAGTTCCTCTTCAGATCCAGGCTTAGTATATCGTCGTCGGGATGAGTTAGAGCGAGGTCTCTTGGAGGCCCATTTGAAGGAAGTTCATGAGTCCGCTCAGGATACTCATATCCATATGTTACAATCCGAGAAGGATAAGGCGTGGGAATTAGAACGCCAATTAGTGCTTGAAAGAGCCCGCGTATCGAATTTAGGGAGGAGAATTGAGGAGTTACGTGGCCAAATGCGGTCCTCGGAGGAGCAACTAACGCAGGTTATCTTGGAAAGAGATGCCTTGAGTCAGCAGCTGCTAGGGATAACTCGTTCTCATGCGGTAGAAGTGGTTATGGCCCGAGTCCAAGCTGTGTTGGAGGTGGTGGGCCCATCCAACCTTCGTGAATCTCTTCGAGGTGAGATGCGTGACTTGGTGCACATAGGCTATAAGTTGTGCCAAGATGCCGTACAAGCTTTACCAGAGTTCCCTTCGGGCTTGCTCCTTCCTGAGCTTAACATTCGTCAAGTCTCCGAGGAGTTTCCTCCTTCGCCTACTAGAGATTTTGCGATCGGAACTGTGTTCTTTGATGACCCAGTCTCCCTTTCCGAGGAGCAACGTCGAAGACTTATCCAAGAGGGGAAACGTCCCATGGGAGGGACTTAGCTTGTAAATGAGTTTAGTTCATAATACGGAGGGTTTTTAGTGTTATCGGGTTGTCCTGATGTCTCATATATAGAGACATCATTTTGTCGGACAACTCTAATTTCTTTTGTACTATATCCCCTCGTATATGAACACTCTTTTTATTCATGTATAACTATTACATTAAGCATAATACTTTCTAAGGTTGCTTGCGTTCCACGTGTTGCGGAGTATTGCTTCCTCGGAGTTGGCAAGCCGATAAGTCGCAGGTCCTACAATTTCCACTATCTTGTAGGGTCCTTCCCATCGTGGATCTAGTTTACCCACATTCTTAGAGGCCCCTACTCGTTTCATCACTAAATCTCCAACTTGAAAGGTTCGGGGTTTTACCTTGGCATTGTAATATCGTGACATCCGAGCCTTGTACTCTTCCATTCGGAGGGCTACTCGGGTCCTTTTTTCCTCGAGGAGGTCAAGGGCAAGGGCTAGATTTGAGCCATTGGCCACTTCTTCATATTCTTTGATTAAGACAGCGCTAATAGCCTCTTCTCCGACTGATAAGTATAGAAACAACTCTTCTTGGGGTATAGGTTTTACCAGCAAAGGTGGTTTCAACATATATCTTTTCAATTCTTCGAGAGCTTCCTCGCATTGAGGGGTCCACTGAAATTCCTTGACATTTCGAAGTATCTTGAAGAAGGGAAGCCCTTTTTCTGCAGACTTGGAGACAAACCGACTCAACGAAGCCATTCTTCCAGTTAACTTTTGGACATCTTTTACCGTCCTTGGGGTGGGTAACCCCATTATGGCTTCTGCTTTTTCGGGGTTTACCTCAATTCCCTTCTCCGTAACCATAAATCCCAAAAATCTTCCTCCTCGGATCCCAAAAGAGCACTTCCGAGGGTTAACTTTCATGCCAAAGTTGTTCATAATGACCAATGCTTTCCGCAGGTCCTCAGGATGTTCTTCGGCAGTATTACTTTTAACTATAGTATCATCTACGTAAACCTCTACTGATTTCCCAATAAGTCCTGTGAACATAAGACTTACTAACCTTTGGTAGGTAGCTCCCGCATTCTTCAGCCCAAATGGCATGACTAGGTAACAAAAGGTGCCTGCATCCGTGATGAAGCTGGTCTTATCTTGATCAATAGTCGCCATCGGAATTTGGTTGTACCCTTGGTCTCCATCTAAAGTTGATAGTAGCGCACATCCTGCGGTAGAATCAACTAGCTGATCTATGCTTGGTAAGGGATAACAATCCTTGGGGCATGCTTCATTGAGGTTAGTAAAGTCAACACACATTCGCCATCTTCCTCCGTGCTTGGGAACTAGCACAACATTGGCTAACCACTCGGGGTAGATAACTTCTCGTATTTGCTTCAATTTGAGAAGGCGTTGTATTTCCGAGCGGATGATCTTGTTGCGCTCGGGGCCCATTTTCCTCTTCTTCTGTTGGACAGGTTTAGCTCCAGGCTTTACATTAAGGAAATGTTGACATACCTTGTTGCTGATTCGTCCGGGCGGCCCCCCTTCCCACGCAAAGAGGTGATGGAATTGTTTGAGAAGAGAAATCAATTGACCTTCTATGATTGGAGCCATATGGGTGCCCATTTTGATTACTTTCTCGGGGCTTCCTTCTACTAATTCCACCATTTTTAATTCTTCCACAGGTTGGACTCGTGTTTCCTCGGTTCTACACTTTTTGTTATTTCCGAGTGAGGGTCCGTCCTCTTCTGAGGGAATGGCATTCATACAGCATTCTCTGGCTTTTGACTGACTTCCTCGGACTTCTCCGATTCCCGAAGAAGTGGGGAATTTCACTTTAAGATGCAGAGTAGAAGGGATAGCTTCAAAGGCCCGAATAGAGGGTCTTCCACATATGACATTATACGTTCGTGATGAGGCCTCCACTACCCAAAACTTAATAGATTCAGTTCTCCGAAGGGCTCCTTTCCCCCATGACATCGGAAGGGTAACAGTTCCGAGGGTTTGACAAGCTTCCCCTGAGAATCCTACTAACGGGACCTCAGCAGTTTCCAACGTTTCTTGTTTCAACCTCATAGCAAGATAAGTAGGTAAGAAGAGCACATCCACGGAGCTGCCCGTATCTATAAGGATCCGTTGGATTTCATACCCGTAGATGACAGCAGAAATAACCAATGGATCTTCGTGAGGGTATATTACGTCCATAAGATCCTCGGGCCCGAAAGTGATGCTAGGCAGATTTAATCCTTGAATGGAGCAGACAGACAATCCTTGTTCTGCTCGTCGGGCTTCTTTCAAATATTTCTTCTTTTTACCCTGAGGTGTCATGGAAATTTCACCCCCTTCAATCATATTGATCGTTCTCCCTGTTGGGGGGTTGTCTTTGTAAGAGTTAGGTGGAGGAGGCAAACTCTGATACCCTGTCGTTTTCTCTCGTGAATTTTGCCGACGATCTTTAATTCTCTCTTGGGATCGGAGACGTCTAGTGGTCCCCTCTCGTGATTTCCAACTAGGCGTCCTTTCTTCCCTTTCTTGCTCTTCCTCTTCCCTTCGTGACCTCTTCCAAACATTTGCCTTGGGCTCTTCAAGGTTATTTTCCTTGAGGTAGTTCTTCAAATACCCTATCTCTAACAGGCGGAGTACCTCTAAACGAAGGGTAGTACATTCTTCCGTAGTGTGCCCGTAAGTTTTATGGTACTTACAATATTTCCCCGTGTCCTTGTCTCGGTTAGGAAATTTAGTCGGTCTGGGCCAGTGCAACTCGTTGCTACCCCTCATTATGTTGAGCACTTCTGGTGGAGTAACAGTCATCGGGGGTAAGTGCACGGGTCGGAGGAATTTCTTAACCACTCCCCCTTCATCTTTGCGCTGAGGAGGTTTTCCTTCCTTATTCTTTTCCTTAGCCTTTGCCTCTTTCTCGACGCGTTCTAGGTGTTTACTATCCTCCTGCTCCATTTGCTTCTTTGTTCCCTCGGCCTCTTCCATCAAAATGTGTACTTCTGCCTTTTGCATTAGCTCATTCATATCCGTGATACGATTTCCCATAAGGTATCTAAAGAAATCCCCCGTTCGGAGTCCCTGAGTTAATATGTCCGCCATAATGGTCGGGCTAACGTTGGGAACATCTAGGGCTTCATCCGTGAAGCGCTTTATATATTCTCGTAAAGATTCATCATTTTTCTGCTTAATAGTAAAAAGATGTGTGGCAGATTTGGGGTACCTTCGATTGCAGGCGAATTGTCTCACAAACAAGTGAGCTAATCGGTCAAAACTCGTGATGGAACGAGGTGGAAGGTGAGTAAACCAGGCTTGGGCCCGCCCTCCGAGGGTAACAGGAAATACGCGGCATAACACATGATCAGGAGCGGAAGAGAGGTCCATTCCGGCCAGGTATTGATGGATGTGATCCTGTGGGTCCCTTCCATCAGCTTCTCCGGTATATAGCGGGATATTGACAGGTCGCATCCCCGAGGGGACAGAAGCTGAAGCAATTTCGGGAATGAAAGGAGAGGTTTTGAATGTAGGATCTTCCTCGGGAGCCATGGTCTTCTTGAGATCACCTAATTCTTTTCGTAAATCATCCATCATTCCCCACAAGGAATGTTCCACCTCTCCTCGACACTCCGAGGGGCGAGAAATTTCTTCCCGACCACTCACGGGAGTTCTTTCATGACATACATACCTTCGAGGCCTTTGTCGGGGTGCTGGTTGCCAAGGATTCCAATTTGGGTTCCACGCCATCGGAGGTGCATCTCCTTCCGAGGGGAAACCACCGTTCCAGGAGAGCACGGGGGACGGGCGTCCGAGAGGTTCATCCCTCCGGGGTGTTCGTGCAGCATTTATAAGTCTTTCGTAAACAGATCGGGGAATATTAATAAAATCTCTAGTACCTGGTTCGTAATTGGACAAAGTTTCTTCTGAGTCGCTGTTCGAGAAAGGATGGTTGTCACTTTCGAAAAGATCGTCCATCCTAGCTGACATCTGCTTGAATTCTCTCGAGGACATATATTATGGCGTTCCCACAGACGGCGCCACTTTGTTAACGGGTTTGGAATTATTCCCTATTTAACGGAAGATATTTATTTGGGTCGGAACGCCCTGTCCGTGATTTAGAGGCAATGATAGGTGGAAATAATAAGAATAACTGCAAGAATATTCCCTTCCTTTATTCACTGAACTTTTCCTCCTCTCTTTCTTTTTATGTATCTGAATGTCAAGTGGTAATCAGTAAGCTGAGTGATCTTGGGTTTTTTCTTCTACTGATCATATCCCTTTATATAGACTTGGATAGGGACAGGTGTCATTGTGCATGTGTTTTGGTAAGGATAGGTGTCGTCGTTATATTGATACAGGTGTGAAATTAGGATAATGTTTATCTCTTATCTACTGGATGCTGACTGGATGAGTCTTTGTGTTTCCTGATATCTCCGAGGGCTTCTGGTGTAGATGATTTTGATAGATCTATTCTTCCGAGGGACTTTATTTCTCTGTCTTGATTCGGGTCTTTTCTTCAACGATCAGGAGCAATCTCCGAGGGCATAATTTGATCTCCGAGGGCGTGGTATGATCTCCGAGGGTTTAATATAATCTCTGAGGGCTGGATTTGCTTCTTTTGAAATGGTATTTTTGCATCTAAGTCCTCGGAATATGTTATTTGGGCACTCTGTTATTCACTTCTGATTTTTCTCCGCAAATGGGTCTTCGGGTGATGGTCCGAGGGCAGTTCAGGTTGAGGAGTGTTCGGCAAGGAAGTTTTCTTGTAATTTCATGGGACTCGGGGTCCATTGTGGTCCCTCTTGGTAGGGCTGTGCAAAAAGAATCGGATCGATCGAATCGAGTGAGAATCGATCGAATGATCCGATCCGAGGATCGGATCGAATATTTGATCCGACTTTTGATTTTTGCCTTAGGATCGAACCCCCATTTGATTCGATCCTCGATTTTAGAGGCTGAGAATCGGATCGGATCGAATACTCATCTTATTTATTAAAAATAAATAAATATATAATAGTATATATATAATATTATATTTTTATCTATAATGCTAAGCCTATTAAGATGCTACTAAGATATTTTTATATATTGTTGGTGATACTAACATTTATCAAAATTGAGAGTGCTGGAGTAAGTAGTAACCTTGAATGAAGCTGCTGATAAGCCAGTGCATAGTCTGAATGAAAAGTGTAAAGTGGTGAAAATTAATTTGTGAAAGTGTATCTTTTATAATTGATTTGTGTTTTGTGTTCAAAAGTGTGATTGAGAACCATATGAAAGTGAATTTTGTAATTCAGTAACTCTGTTTGAATGTTGTGGTTGGTCCCATTGATATTAAATTAAATAAGAAAAAAAAGAAAAAAGGATCGAAATCGAATCGAATCGGATCGAAATCGAATGATTTTGGATCGAATCGGATCGTTTTAAATTGATTCGATTTCGATCCTCATTTCTCGAGGATCGAAATCGACTTCCAGCCTCGATTCGATCCGATTTGATCCGATCCGATCCAAACGCACACCCCTACCTCTTGGCGCATTTGGTGGATATCGGAGTCGTACGAGTCCATCGGGGTTTGCTCTTTTTCCGATGCCGTATTGATATCTGTTTTTTATTCACCGTTTGACTTTCCAAGGAACGCTTATGTTTCTCCTCGTGTGCTCTTATAAACCTTTTCGGGTCAGTGACCGAAAGGTAGGGCAATCCTCCGAGGGGTTTTCTTTATAGGTACATCTCATCGGAAGTACTTGTGACAATAGTATTGTCCATATATTGTTTTTTCCAAGTAGGAGTAATCTTCTTTATTTTATTTTTAGGGTTAACACACATGTTTACCACCATCCAGTGGCATTGAGCACCTAATTATCCTCAAGGCAGGGAGTGTACCAAAACACTAACACCCTTACAGGTACAACTGTGCCTAGAAAGGGGAGATTGAAGAAATTGTACAAGGGTTGCTTAGAGAGGGGATTGTTGAGAATATATTATCCCACATCACTTGGAGATGGTCTTGGATTAATGTTAATAAAGAGAAGTTCCCTCTCCACTTAACAAGGCCTTTTAAGTAGAGAAATATGGGCTTCAAGTTTTATCATGGTATCAGAGTCAACCCAAGATGTATGTTGGGCTCCGCGACCTACCCACGTGATGGCACCGAAGATAATTACCGGGCCACACGTGAGGGGGCGTGTTGAGAATATATTATCCCACATCGCTTGGAGATGGTCTTGGATTAATGTTAATAAAGAGAAGTTCCCTCTCCCCTTAACAAGGCCTTTTAAGTAGAGAAATATGGGCTTCAAGTTTTATCAGGGATAATCCAAATAGCAAGAGCCCTTTTGCTTTCCTTGTTTTATTGGTAAGGAAAAAGGACTCTGGTTGGACATTGTGTGTTGACTATAGATATTTAAACTATGTTACCATTAAACATGATTATCCCATTCATGTGATAAATGAGTTACTATATGAATTGCATGAAGCTAAATATTTTTCTAAAATTGACCTTAGGTCTGGATATTTTCAAATTAAAATGAGGGAACAAGATATATACCTAATTGCATTTTAGACCCATCAAAGGCATTATGAATTTCTAGTCATGCCTTTTGGCTTATGCAATGCACCTACTAATTTTCAATCGTTAATGAATCACATATTTGGTAGTTATCTGTGAAAATTTGTTCTTGTATTCTTTAGTGACATTTTAATATACAGTAAAACTTTGGAGTTGCACCTTTCTCACTTAACTACTGTGTTAAATGTCTTAAAACAGAGGAGTTGTATGCTAAAATGTATGTATGTCATTTTGGGTTGACTAACATTAAATACTTAGAACATGTAATCAGTGATAACAGAGATTTTGAAGATCCTACTAAGGTTGAATGCATGTTAAAAATGGCTTAAGCCAAATACTGTTAAAGGACTTAGAGAATTTTTAGGTCTCACTGGATATTATACAAAATTTATTAAGGGATATGGATTGATTAGCAGACCTTTAACAAAAATGCTCAAAAAAGATTCCTTTAAGTGGCCGGCTTTTGATTCCTTGAAACAAGTAATGACTCATTCCCCTACCCTTGTTTTACCTGACTTTACTAAACCTTTTGTTATTGAGACTGATGTTAGTGGCAAAGGTATAGGAGTTGTTTTTATGCAGGTTGGACAACCACTTGCTTTCCTCATCAAGATTCTATGCACAAAGAACCAGACGTTCTCCATTTATGAAAGAGAGTTTTTAGCTGTCTTAATGGCTATTAAAAAATGGAAGCACTACCTTCAGGGCCACCATTTCATCATTAAAACAGACCAGCAAAGCTTAAAGTATCTACAAGATTAGAATATAACTTCAACTTTGCAACAAAGGTGGATAGCCAAACTACTGGGCCTAGACTATGAGATTTAGTACCAAAAAAGGTACTGAGAATAGAGCTGTTTATGCTCTGTCAAGACAGGAGGAAAACATTGAGTGTTAATGCCATTACAATAGTGCAATTAGATTGGGCAATGAAAGTTCAAGCTAGCTATGAAACTGATCAATTTTTTAAAAATATTATTGTTGGTAAATCTTTAGACTCCACTGCATTTGAAGACTTCTCTATTACTAATGTGTTATAAGATTTAAAGGGCAAATGAAGTCCAAATGGCTTCAAGCTTCAGACTGACATCACGATCATTGTTTGGTGTTTTCATTGGTGGGGTGTACCCATTAATGATTACTTCCATGCGCGCATGTCAATGGACTTGATGTGTGATCTGAGACTGATCTTTCAATAAGCATAGTTGGTTCCATCCATCACTAGTAGCATGTTGTTCGTGTTGGGGTTCGCATTGTCCATGACTTAGTACCAAATTCAAACACTAGTGTAGTCGGTGCTTAGCTCTAACGCCAATTGTAAATATGTGGATCAGGATTGGTACTCTGTTGAATTCACACGTTGTGTTAAGTTGAATGTTGCGCCAATCTTGAAGTACTCAATGTTGCCTCAACATTCGTAACAGAGTAAATTACAGCGGAACAGTAAACACACATCATATGAATCTTTAAGCAAGTTATATGAATATAACCTACCGAGCCTTACGGTAATCTCTTAATGATTTTATAAAAATCAGTGGAGAACATTTAGAGGGAACCTCACCTCTCAACCTAACTATCTCGATCTATAAACACTATAACTCTCACTAGTTAAGCAAAGTCTCAACAAAACAAGACAAAAATGCTAGACTCATTTAATGAATTCTCTCAATAATATTAGCTCTCGTCTTGTGTGTTTTCTTGATGTCCACCACTTCTTCTTATGGATGTTGCAAAGTCATTTCCGAAGACATGATAGACACAACTTGATTATCCTGTGATTCTCTTAGATAGTCTTGATATCTTCTTTGAGATTATCTTCAGTTTAGAAGCTTTCTTATTAGATCTTGAACCTTCTTATCTTCAAAGATCTTCTATTCTTATCCTAATCTCTTCAGCTCGATCTTCTTTCTTTATGCTCAATCTTCTCAAAACCTATATCATCTGATATCCTGAAATACACCAAAGATAAACACAACTCGTGAAGCTAGATAAGTGCATGAATAAAGGCAAAACTAAATATATAATATAAACCGGAAAACACAGTGGTGTCGGATTCAATGTTGGGTTAACATTCTATTACCAGAATGTTGGACTAACATTTCACTTCAACACCTGCACTTTCACTTTCTACTGAATAGAATGTGCACTGATTTTTATTTCTATAATATTTCATATATTTAGTAGACTTAATTAGCTTAACTCATATTTATGGTGAAAAATCACATGGGTGTGATATAATTAGGTGAATAAGATGTAAAGTTGGATATCAAAAGATTATGAGCTCATTTACTTTTGAGGTTAAATTGAGAATTCAACTATTAAATGTTATTATTTGACTTAAATTATAAGGCTAAAATGAAATTAAAAGTTTGGTGACTAATGTGTCTAATATAGCTTTCTTTATCTGATATGCATCACTTTTATTTGTATATCTCCAATAAAACGTTTTTTTTTTGTTGTAGTTCCTATATTTGCCACTATTTGGAGTAAAACAAGGGAGGATCAAGGAGAAGACACGCCAACATTTCACCGAGATAAAATGTTTTTTTTCTTTCTTTTATATGTTGCTTCAACTGAATTGTTGTGTTGAATCTAAAATATTGAGTAGCTAATCTACCATGTGTCTGGGATATGATGTAGTTATCTATTGATGCACCTTGAACCAATATTATGCAATTTCTACTTAGTTTATGTTTGTTGGATCTTGTTCGTCTATATATTGCTTGGTATGATTAGAGATTACGAGATTATAAGAAGTCAAAGAAGTAAAACTATACTATCTAGTATTATCTAAATTATGTGTTAGGTGATTGTTAACACAACATGTGCATAGTAGATCACAAAAACACTCTTTGAACTTTTAGTTAGGTAACTCTAGCGAGACATTTGAATTAATAACTCACTCTAATGCTTTTAAAAACTATGTATGCAACCTCGTCAGAGTGAACTTCGAGAGGTCTATTTGATCTAACGATCTAAGCAATTAATGAATTAGAAAATTGATTATGTATTGTAAAAGCAAGTTTAATTACTCAAGGAAAATAAAGAACGAATCACATAAAATCAATAGAAAAATAATTGTAGGAACATTGCCATTTTGTTTATGTAGTACACGCATCAACATGATAATGAAACTTGGTGGCTGATTTTGGGATACTCTTTCCTCTTACTAATAACAACCTTAATTAATCAATTCAATTCCCACTTTCTATTTAGCCATTAGTTTCGTGATTTCATATTTTATTTAAGGGATAAAAGCATCAAGCCCCCTGAACTATGCACGTTTTTGTGCTTCGCCCCTTAAATTAATTTAATAAACGCTTTGCCCCCTAAACTTTGGTCATATGTGCGATTTGCACCACCGGTGCATTTCTGGCCATTTTTGGCCGGAATATTCCCCCTACCCAACTCATATGTGTTGTACTAGATGTATTTTGATAGTTGGTGACAAAAAGTAGGCGAAAATACACATCGAACAGAGAATTCCGCCCAAAAAATTGTGGAAATACACCGTTGGTGCAAATTGCACAGATGAGCATATTTTAGGGGGCAAAACGCTTATTAAATTAGTTAAGGGGGCAAATCGCAAAAACACGCATAGTTCAGGGGGCTTCTATTGTTATTAATCAGATATAGAACACTCTCTGTGAGATAGATATCTGCGATGTAATTTACATACTATTTTATTATTACTTGACCATGTACTTACGAACACGTAGCGTAGCTTTACATTCACATTTTCATACTAAACACACACTTGCCATGCGTCAACTTGATTTGTTTTCCACAACCAAGGTCCTACACTTAGTGTCTCAAACTTTCATTACTCTCTTATTCTTCTCATCATTATCTCAATATTCTTCTCATCATTATCTCAAACCAGACCATTTAATTATGGAACAACATAGGATTTTCACCCACCTTTCTACCCTTGCTGCTGAGACGTGGCAACAATGCCATCTATATGTTAACACTCATGTATTTTCTACGCAATGCTCTTACTTTACTGGATAGCACATTACTGAAAACCCATTAACTGGGTAACATTGATAACTAGATCACCCAGGCACGCAACTTGCTCGAGCAAGCCCTATCCAACCTCAATCATTTTGCGCCACAAGCAAATTTCTTTCAATAAAGTTCATTCCATATCTACACCAGTCGCTTGTTAGCACGAAAATGACTTTTCTGAGCCCAACATGTTAAAAATTAGTTGATAAAAAATGGGGTTAACAATATTAATTTTCATGAGACCTATGTTAATAAAGGTCATCAAGCTAATCTCATCTCGGAGATTAAAATGAAACGATGTAGGGATTATAGAACCACCCCTTCTACGAGAATTTGTTAGCCATTTCAACACCGCCACCCATAACTCTAGCTCCGACTTCTTTTTCGACTTCTTACCACTCCCCAAAATCACTCCATATAATTACATACCTCGTGCAACCAACCACCATTTGATGAAATCTTGCGAGGAATCAAGAGCTGACTCCACAAAACCCCCAGGGTTAGGCGTACTAATGCTTTCTTTCACCATAAATATTAGGCGAGTTAGCACCATATGTTACCAAGCTTGTTCGGCATGTTTTCTACTCCTGAACTTTATAATTGCACATCAACAATACCAACATCATCCCCATCCTTAAATGCTTAAACCCCACCCTTGTCACACACTTTTACCCCATCGACTTGTGTATCATTAGCTACAAAATCAGTTAATACGATGCGCTCTTACCTAAATGAACTTATCTGACCTTAACAAAATACCTTCGTTCCAAGCCCCAGTAAATTACCAATAATATCTTTATGGCCCTTGAATTGTTGCACGCACTTCACTTTAAATACAAAGGGACAAAATGCCACACATCACTCAAATTTGACATTGGAAAGGCATACTATAACCTAAGTTGAGAGTTTTTTGCACCTAAGTCTTTAAACCTTTGGTTTTTCACCCATCTTATCATGAATTGTGTCACTACTTAGTTTCAATATCTTAGTTAATGGCCACAAATCCGACAATTGGACACCAACAAAATGACATAGATAGGGGGATCAACTATCACCTGGCATTCATCGTTTGTATGGACATGTTTATCCATTTAATGTCCTTAAGTAACTAAAACGATTCCTACTAGGCTCTAAGTGCAAGTCAACATGGAGCTTATATCCCAAGACAGTAAAAAAGATTAAGTTGAAAGTCATTTTTGCTCTTAGTGGCACCCGTCAACAATTTTACCTCTAATTAGGTAACTCAACATGGTTGTCATTTCCTCAAAAGATAAGTACACTGATATTTTGGTGAGGTTGGATCTTTATAAAACACATGAGCTCAAACCCATTTTGAAAAGAAGTTCCATAAGAGTCAATATTTGATGCAACATACCACTCTCTTTCCTAGGTCAAGGTGTTCATATCAAACCAGCTATGTCATCCAACCCATCTCATGCCATGTCTGTTTTCCAGTTGAATGCCGTATTCCTAACCACAACTAAGGAAGTCAGTTCTCAAGTCGAATATCGCATTCCTAACCACAACTAAGGAAAAGTCCACTGGGGAACCATCTACCTCCCATCACATATAGAAGGAATGGGAATTTCAATACTTGTTGGATATGAATAATGCTTTCCTCTTAAGATAAAAAGTCATGTGCTACACCTTGACGGACATGAAAGCCACATACTTCCACAATTCTCATTTACTCCTCGCTACACCATGTGCTACCATACTTGGGGATGGAAGTTAATATCGCTGGACATGAAAGCCACATACTTCCACAATTCTCACTTATTCCTTGATAAATCATGCGCTATCCATAGTTAGGGATGAAATTCAATCTCGTCTATCTAAGTGAAACTGCCATGCCATTTGGCACATCGCATAAGAAGACCCCATCAACTTTTGGTGGACCAAATGGCTTGGTAATTTCACTATAGCCGAATTTATCCTAGATATTTTGGCCTACCTAATGAACCTCACTATTGCTCGTGTTATAGACTCATTAACCCGTACATGGAACGTAGCTACAATATTGCCCTTCTTCTGGATAATAGCATATCATCTATCATGTGTACCTATTTATCACTAATATATATATAAATGATCAATTCACGTGGGCTTAGTCACCTCATGGTAATTTCTATGTCTCTAGCATTCACGCCTTTTGCTTGACTCTCTCTGCCCACTTAGTCATTTACATTTACAAACAACCTATCTCATCTTTTACTTTACATGTATGCCCTATTATCCAATGTATTCTACCTCGGTCACATGTACATTGCAACACTATCTTCTTCATATATATACCATACCACCAAAGCTACGACAATGTTGGACTACCCTAGCCTGGTAAATTTGGAAGTTATGTCATGACTGTGTTTAATCATGTACCTTTCACCATCCACCAAATCCAAAATGCATACATGTACCATCTATACAACTCACACCTCCCAAATACTTCCAAAAGTATGCTATACCCTCTCTTTCAAATACCATATTACAAATGGTTTGGACCCCAACCATTGCAAGGTTATGCCCAGCCTAACATAGATGGCTCGACATACGATAACACATGACCGGGAGGAATATGTCGTATATTAAAGACTCTACTAACCTTTTTTTTTTTGCCTTAGTGGGTCATACCACTACCAATCAGGTTGAGTTTGCGTTCTTCCCACGATTCACTCCTAGCACAATCCAAAAATGTATCTTCTCTCATCTTTGCTACAAAGTCTTTTTTGCATGCTCAATCGCCTCATTAGGACTCATGAAAAACCAACACATCTTATCAGCTTGACAAAGAAGATTTTGACTAGCCTACCGAGCTTTAATAGTGTCGCGTGTACATTAGTTACGAAATAATCAATTAGACAATAAACTTTCTAGAAAGCAAGATGCATCTATTACCGGGACCAAGGGCTTGATGCAGCTTAATAAATCGAATGTAACATATACTATTTAAGTTACTTGTCCAACTTGTATGCATCATTTACTTCTATTTGATTTAATTTATCAAATGTTGTCATTTCACGTTCTTCTGTTTCATGTATTAAAACAGTTATTCTAATATATGTCATTAGTCATCGTTAATAAAAAATAAAATATATATGTTCGGTTGTTCACCAAAGTTATATTGTATAGTAAACCTGTCATAGCAAGAAATAAAAGGAAATTCTCCTATTTCATATTAATTAGTAATTCATTAAAAAAATCTATTCATGCTAATTGTCAAACCAAAAGATAGGAGGTGTCTACTATACTATAATCCAGAAGATTTATACATTTAACACTAAATTAAATTTTAAGAAAAATGATAAGTACGCGACAAATTCAAATAACTAAAATCATAGACAGTGCATGACCCAACGTGCCATCCTGATATTTAAAGGAAAAAATTTCTTATAACTAATTTAATGTGAAGTCCTTGAAAGCATTCTTTCAATATCATCAATTATATATATAATATATAGGGATAATTCCTTCAAACCCCCTGAACTATAGTGACCTTTGGACACCACCCCCTAAACTTTATAAATAAGACTTTACCCCATAACCTTTGCCAACCTGTTCGAGTTGCCCCATGACAATTTTTCGACCAAAAAATCGCCGGATTTTTTTTTTCGAATCTTCTCTTTGTCGAGACGGTTCCGGTAGTGGTGACGGTATCGCAAAACTCAAAGTCATTACACAGAAAATTTAGCTTTAATTCGTTGAATTTTTGGAAAATATGAAGAACACTTGAAGGTGTTCATCACATTTTTTAAAAATTCGACGAATTAAAACTAAATATCCCGTGTAATGGCTTTGAATTTTTCGACATCGTCACCACTAACGAAACCTTTTCGACGAGGAGAATATTGAATCCAAATTTAGGAATTCCGGCAAAAAATTCCGGAGCCCGCCCCTACGCCGCCGCAGTTTGCGGGAAATTTTTTGACGAACTTTTTTTTTATTCTAATCGACTTTTCTACTCGTCAAGGCAGTTCCGGTAGTGGTGACGGTACCGCAAAATTCAAAGCCATTACACGAAAAATTTAGTTTTAATTCGTCGAATTTTCGAAAAAAATGAAGAACACTTGAAGGTGTTCATCAATTTTCCGGAAACTCGACAAATTAAAACTAAACCTCTCGTGTAATGACTTTGAATTTTTCGATACCGTCACCTCTACCGGAACCGTCTTGACGAGGAGAAGATTTTGAAAAAAATAATTTTTTTCGTCGATTTTTTGGTCGGAAAATCGTCAGGGGGCAACTTGAACATATTGGCAAAGGTTGGGGAGCAAATTATTTATTTATAAAGTTCAGGAGTAGTGTCCAAAAGACGTTATACTTCAAGGAGTTTGAAGGAATTATCCCTCGTAATATATATAGATAGGTATATACATAAAAGAAAAACTGGTTACCAGTTGTCATGTTATTGGCTCTAGAACTTTTCTTGAGCCAACTACGATTCCTGACGGATTCCAATGCCGCAGTATTCTTTTCTCTTGAGAATAGAGCCGCTAACTAAAATTAGCATTACGTTGAATTTCTCCAACCAAGAAAATTAATCCCAGTCTTCCTAACTAGATTTAGGTATAAATTAGAAAATTAGTTTACCTCGACTCTCACAGATTTGACATTTTCGTTTTGGAGGGGTTGACAGCCGAGTTATATTAAAAATTAGCGACAAATATAGTCTTCCTTAACTTTGTATTGGACTTGTTTTATCCTCAATTGTTTTTCTGAATTACTAACAACCTAACCGAAATGCTGATAAGAAATAATCATGTTCCAAAAAGTAATGCAAAAACATGTACAGAATATAACTTATTGCCAAAGTTTTGTATTCTATATTATACATTTTTGGTTCCAAATCTTCTATTAACTCGTAGCTCATAGTCATAGCAATCCATGACAAATCAATTCCTCTAACATCTTATGTGTTCTGCACACACATTACCTGGTACGATATTCGTTTATCATGTTGAAATTGTAATTTTTCGTTAAAGCAACCGCAAGTAATTATTAGTTAACTTCTTTGAATTTCAGTACGCATATTCATTTTAAATTATATTTTAGATGTTGTTTTAAGAAATAAACTCTTTTTCATTTTCAGTTTTTAAGTGATGATCTAAAATTAAGGGGGAATTACTTTTTTTGCCCTTTAAATTGGGTTAAGTTTGTCTTTTGCCCGTTAACTTTTCCGGTTTCAACTTTGCCCTCTAAGTTCAAAAAAAGTTGCAAAAAATGGCCGTTGGGCTATTTTTTATACCCCGTTACTGTTAAGGTGATGTGGTAGCTGACTAGGACGCCACTGTACTGCCACGTGGCGCCACATAATTTTTTTTTTGGATTTTTTTCACTCATTTTTACAAGGGCAAAAAAGGTATTTTACATATCTTAATAAAGAGTAAAGATAAAATCTGAATATAAAAAATTAACAACAAAATAGGGCGAAATTTAAAATTTAAACATAAAATCTGTATAAATACAAAATTAACAAAAACTTAGGGAGAAAGTAAAAATAAAAAAGAATCAAATCTTTATCAAATCCCCACCACCGGAGACTGCAACGTTGTGGGCCGCGCGCAACACTGCCATCAACATCGCTCACCATCACTGCCGCGTCACAGCCGATTACCACCACCTACGACACCACTTCGAGCCTCCTTCTCCGAACATGTTACGATTTTTGATCCCCGCCATTCTCCGATTTGTACCGTTCTTCTCGCGATCAGAATTATTTTTGCAGATCAAAATCGAAATCGTGGTGGGGGAATCAAAATTGTGGTGGGGGAATCGACGATCAATCAATTGAAAATCCGCACCCCACTCTCTCTCACGCGCCGCCGCAACCAACTTCAACCCCCGCTTTTTATGAGCTGTGAAGTAAAATCGCCGTATTTGTACCGCTGTCGTGAATAATAATGGGCGGGGTATGTTCGTCAATTGCAGCTAAATTCGCATTTTTTCTGCGAGGATGGAGTGGACGTTTTGAAAATGAGGACGCGGCGGGGAAACGACGTCGTGGCGATACACGTGGCGTACCCTAAAGCGACGACGACTCTGCTATACTCTCACGGTAACGCCGCCAATATAAGGCAGATGTACGAGCTCTTCGTGCAGCTGAGTCTCCGGCTCAGAGTCAATATCGTTGGGTAATTTCCTTGTTCCCAAATTTATCCTATTTATAGAATTTGACTGATTATTGAGATTTAAGAGCAATGAACTGAGTCGATGAATCGTGATTCGTTGTGAGTTGTTGTGTTCGATTAGTTGGACGCTATAAATTAGTTGAAATATTGTTTTTTTAGTGGTGGTGAAGGTGGCGGCTACGGTGGTTCGTTGTGGTGGAGGAGGCGGCGACGGTGATTCGTGGTGGTGGAGGTGGCTGCGACGGGGATTCGTGGTGGTGGAGGTAGTGGTCGCGGCGCCGGTGTAGGTGGGGTTACGATTTGTGTGTGCATATATGTGTGTGTGTATATATATATCTGTGATGAAGAAGAAGATAGGCGGGGGTATTTTGGAGATTTCACCGTTAAGTCCAGTCAGAAAAAAAAATTATGTGGCGTAATGTGGTAGTACAATGACGTCCTAGTCAGCTGCCACGTCACCTCAACAGTAACCGGGCCTCAAAAATAGCGCAACGGGCATTTTTTGCAACTTTTTTTGAACTTAGAGGGCAAAATTGAAACCGAAAAGTTTACGGGCAAAATGCAAACTTAGCCCAATTTAAAGGGCAAAAAAAGTAATTCCCCCTAAAATTAATATGAGGGTCTAATTTTTCCTCGTACCTTAATTTATGTTTATCGTTGAGTGAGTTCTCTCTTCGTACGTGTACACGAGCCTTTTAACTGCCCATAATATTTTTGTATGTTATCATTAAGATAAGTAATACGAGCATTTATGCCATAACCTAGCAACAATGTCTTTGTGCAATTGGTCACAGTCAAAACAAACTTTTAATACAACGCGCGCGAGCATACACACATATATATATATATACATATATATAAATGACTCGTTCTCGGTAAAATATTTTCTTGTTTACAAATTAAAACACATCTAGCTTTCCGTTAAAAATTGTAATTAGTTACACGAAAGGACAACAGAAAGGCATATATTCTTGTTAATCCTTGAAAGATGCTTACTTATTAGACGGCTGACCAAAAGGCAGAACATGCACACGCTTCCGCAGTCAAATGAGCATCAACTCGAATATGCATTCGTACCGGAAGGTGAAATTAGATGCTAGAGGCGAGACTTGTGCTCTCGCCCCGTTGAGATCTTGTCATGTGTACAAACAACCACCCACTTTGTATATGTGGCAAGATCTCAACGGGGCGAGAGCACAAGTCTCGCCCCTAGCATCTAATGTCCCGTACCGAAAGTTTATTGGGATCTTTCTATGTATGTCCGATTGATTTCATGCATGTGTCCTATATATATATATATATTGAATAATAAAGTTGACAGCATTGCATGCTTTTGTTGTCTACCGCACGTTTCGGTCGGCACGGCGTAAGATTTGTGTTTCCGGTCATTCAGACCAATGGTCTTTTCGAACTCGGTCAATTCTTTTTTATTGCTTCAGGGTTATGTTAATTATGATCTGAATGTCAAAAATTAATGTAACAATCATTAGATTCCGCATACTTTACTTGTGTTTTTCCATTTTCTAAGTTAGTGGTTATCTAATATTATCAGTGCCACCTTAGAAAGCCACACGAGACTCTCTATATAAGTTATAACTTTTTAATGCCTTTTTAAAAAAACTATAATGGATCTTAATAGCTTTTTGGATGAGAAACTTCGAGCATAAACAAGAAATTTATATATTGACGTTGTATTTCGTAATTATATTAACCGGCACCGTCAATTATCGAATTTGGATATATACTCGAGTATCTGTTTGGTAGTTTGAACGTTAGAAGTATTGAGTAGCATAATATAAAGATACTACTTACATATCTAATTCATGTGGCAAGAGTGAACAAATTAGATACTTACACTACGTACGGTGCATGCATCAATTGGGTCTTAAAAAAAAAAAAAATATCATTCACATTAAGGAAAGAAGTAGATATCATACAATGCATTAGTTGGTTAACCAGACTTGTGCCGAAGCTAGTTGAGTAGTATTATTAACTTAACAGAATAAGAGTCTCGCAGTGACAGTTTTCATAACTGCGAATCTTAATGTATCTACTTTGCTATTTTAACTGTCAACCAACTGTTGGATAAAATGTCACAGCTAATAAACCCTCTGTTCACGTCGGAAGTGGAGGCGCCTCCTCCATCACCAGATCTCGACCTGCACTCTGATAAACAACCAAGAGTCCATGACGACGAAATGATGGAATCGACTATGACTGATGTCGTGCCTACTACGATGGATCACGATAACCTCATCGATACCAATATGGATACTGCTGTTACTAATGGAGAAAATCTCCCTCCCTCCTTCCCTCCCCTGGAAACGCTTACCGGGACAAAGTAATCGGATCTCCACGAGCACCAGTGAATTCCTCCGAAATTCCAGGAGGTCTCGTCTCAAAAATTATCTACTCCCATGATGACAATGCTGAATGGATGGACATTGATGGAGCCTTTGCCGCAACCTTCCGAGACAATCCTACGGAAAACACCTCTCCGTGGCCTAGGCTGAAACACGATATCATCAGCGAACAATGAGTATGGTCCCTGGATGTTGGTCAATGCACGTCGGAAGCAGAATATTCGTCGCCCAAGCTTTCGGGGAGAAACTTCCAAGTCAACGGCTGCTTACCAGAAAAGAGAGATTCAGTTACCAACAAAAAGCAAGACTCCAGCTGCTAAGCCTTCATTTTCTATCCTTAGAGAGTTGGAGGAGGACTTCGAGGGATTTGATAATAGCTCCACTCAATGTGGCAATCTCCAAACTGGACCCACCTCTCCAGGAACAAACAATACCCGAAATCATGTTGAAACCATGGATATACGACACAAGTCGATTAGTCCAAAAGTATTAGCCCCGAATACTGATCCACCTCCCATCAAAAGGCCTGTAACAGTGCACACGGTCCATTTGAGCGAAAAGCCAACTGCGGTCTCAACCAAGGATGCATCCCATCTGGCTCAGTCTAACCAAAATGAACACACTCCTCTTGCTGACTTATCCAGCAATCAAACCAACAGGTCCTTAGCTCCTAACAACAATAGGGGATCTGGTGTAGTTCTTGATAGATCCTTCTCTATTGGCGATACTCACAAATCAACAAACAGGCAAATCCTGAAGAGAACTGATGCTGAAAGTTCTAAACGAAGTGAAAGAGGACGCCCCTATGACAGAGGGCGATCTGATCCTTCTATTCGGGATTAATTTTCCCACACATCACATCCTTAACTCAGTTTCCTATGGATAGAAAACATAATATTATTTTCTGGAATACTCAAGGAACATGTAACAATAAGTTCTTGCATAATGTTAAAGAGTTGATTAAATGCTATGACCCTTTATTGTTGGTTCTCATGGAAACTAAAATTAGTGGACCTAAAGCAGATGAGATTATTCGTAATATTGGCCTCTTTGGGAATGCCCATGTTGAAGCACGGGGTTTCGCTGGTGGAATCTGGTTAGTTTGGCGACATGACCGCATAACAGTAAATATATTGGGTGCGTCACCACAACTTATCCACGCCCACATCTCTGTTAATGAACTCGGGTCTTTTCTCTTTACGGGTGTCTATGCTTCACCCTTAGCCCCTATCAAAGATGAACTCTGGGACGACATGAAGAATATTTCTGAGGGTATTGATATGCCATGGATTGTTGGTGGCGACCTAAATGATATTTGCTCTCTTGATGAACGGATAGGTGGATCGGGAAAACACTCTAACAAATGCACTACATTCTGTAATCGGCTTAATCAATGTGGTTTATCTGATCTGGGATTCTCTGGACCAAAGTTTACTTGGAGGGGAAAGGTAGGAAATAAAATCATCAGTTCGAGAATTGATCGAGTGCTCTCCAATGAGAACTGGAATTTTCTCGCCCCAGATTCTTTTGTGCAACACCTGGCTCGTACTCACTCCGACCATCGCCCCATCATGTTGTGTTTTGGTGCAGCAAAGGTCCCAAAACAGCGCCAACAATTTAAGTTTGAAGCCGCATGGTCGCTCCGTCCTGATATCGGAAACGTGATTGAACAAAGTTGGACGGATAAAGATGATTTTCCATCTACTCTAGCTGAATGTGCAGCTGCCTTATCGAAATGGAATCACCAGTCTTTCGGCAATATATTTCAGAGAAAACGTCGGCTTCGAGCCCGTATTCTGGGGGTGCAGTTGGCTTTAGACACCTGTATGACCCAAAATCTCCTTAAGCTTGAAAGGAAATTGGTCAACGAGTACAATGCAGTCCTTCTCCACGAGCAAATTTTCTGGTTTCAAAAATCAAAAGAAGACGCAGCTACGCTCCAGGACCGCAATACTCGATTCTTCCATCTGTCTGCTATCACTCGACATCAAAAGTCGACCATCACTTGTCTTAAGAATAATGAGGGTATTTGGATTTCTGATAAAGAACAACTTAAGCAAATGGCAGTTAACCACTTCATGGAAATCTTCACTGTGCAAAATTGTCATCCTACAACCATCACTTCATCTTTTCCCTTCATCTTTTCCCTCTCTCACAGAGGACGAGACTACCTCATTAACTCGCCAGGTTACTTTAGAAGAAGTTCACGCAGCTGTTTTTGCTATGGGCCCTTATAAGAGCCCAGGACCCAATGGATTTCAGCCTATATTTTTCAGAAATTTTGGGGAATCATTCACAAAGACTTACACCAGCTTGTCTCTACGGCTTTCACTTCTGGTACTTTCCCGTATATTCTCAATGAAACTTTGCTTCATCTCATTCCGAAAGTTGATCACCCTGAGACGATATATCAATTATGTCCCATCGGCTTATGCAATGTAGCCTACAAGACAATCACGAAAGTCCTGTCCAGCCGACTCAAACCTCTTCTGATGTGCATCATTGGGCCTACTCAAAGTAGCTTTCTCCCAGGTCGACAAACCCGAGATAACATCATTGTTGCTCAAGAACTCGTCCACACTATGAGAAAAAAATCAGGCAAGCACGGTCTTATGGCCTTGAAAATTTATTTGGAAAAGGCTTTCGACCGTCTTTCATGGGATTTCATTGAGGATACGATTAAACTT
Source organism: Linaria vulgaris (assembly GCA_948329865.1). Classification (NCBI taxonomy): domain Eukaryota; kingdom Viridiplantae; phylum Streptophyta; class Magnoliopsida; order Lamiales; family Plantaginaceae; genus Linaria; species Linaria vulgaris. The sequence continues at coordinate 87,551,253 of OX415253.1, forward strand.
GCTGGATTTTCTATGGAAACTGTCAAACTTATTATGCATTACATTACAACACCGAGCATCAGACTCATATGGAATGGCGAGATCACAGAGTCCTTCAAACCGTCACACGGGATTCGACAAGGTGATTCTATTTCACCCTACATTTTTATCCTTTGCATGGAGCGACTAGCGCATATTATCCAAGCAAAAGTGGACGACAAATCATGGATCCCAGTTACTGCGTCCCGTCACAGCCCACGGATTTCTCATCTATTCTTTGTCGATGACTTACTTCTTTTTGCTCGGGCAACTACATAGCAAATGAGCATGATCGTTGAGTGTCTTAAAGTTTTCGAGAATGCCTCTAACCAGCAGATCAATTTGAATAAGTCGATTATCCTTTTCTCGCCCAATGTGCCAAACTACATTTCTAGACATATTATTTCTCTGTCTGGTATTCCAGAGGCTGAATCTCTTGACCGCTATCTAGGGGTACGCATTTGTGATGGGTGTATTGCTCAACCACTCTTTGCTAACGTAGTGGACCGTGTTCGCACCATCTTTCTCTTGGAGAACGAAATTTCTTTCTTTAGCCGGAAGACATACACTTATCAAGTCAGTCACATCTGCCATCCCGTTGCATACAATGCAACGGTTTAGGGTTTCCTTTGCAAACTTACAAACTCCCCAAAGCCACAAGTCGTATGCTCGACAAAATTAACCGTGATTTCTTTTGGGGTAGTAGGGAAGGTCGTCAAAAACTTCACTTGGTTAATTGGCGCACAATCTGTCTTCCAAAGGAGAAAGGTGGTCTCGGTCTCATCCAAACAGAGGATATGAACTTGGTTATTTTCATGAAGCTTGGATGGGAAATGCTCATGAAACGGGACACACTTTGGGTTCAGATGCTTCTTGCTAAATACACAACCAATGGCGATATTTTGACATCTGCAAAACCATCTACGTGTTCACCTTTATGGTGTCAAAATTACTCATGTGTTGAATATCTCCAACGAGGACTGAAATGGATTGTTCGCAACGGAAGTGGCGTTCGTTTTTGGCTCGACTGGCGGGTTGGATCGGGGCCCTTAATTCATTATGTGACAGGCTTTCCTCTAGATGATGTTATTGAAATGAAAATCTCTGATTATGTTAATGAGCAAAACCAGTGGTTGTGGGAGTTATTCCAACAATTCTTACCTGCTTGTAAAATGGCATAAATTGCAAGTACTTTTTGCAATAAAGTTGATGGGCTTTTTGATAAACCATGTTGGGGTTATACTAGCGATGGTAGTTTCACTGTCAAATCTGCTTGTGACATGCTAAACCCATCAGATCTTCCACGTTCATCAATGTGGAATCTTGCTTGGAATCTGCGAACTCGACAGAAAATTCGGACGTTCATGTGGCTTTGTCTTCATGACAAACTTCCAAGTAATTAACAACGCATGTGCAGACACCTTACGGACGAGACTTCATGTCCACGATGTTCAAGTGTCAATGAATCTCTCCTCCATATTCTTAGAGATTGTCCGACCAGTAAAGCCATTTGGGTTGACGTGCTGCATAACAAAGATATATCCAATTTCTTTAGTTCATCGCTCTTTGATTGGCTTTGTGACAACTTGCGCCAATGCAAATCGTTGACTGGTAATGACACTCCATGTGCTTCCATCTTTGCAATGACCTGTTGGAAAATATGGAGTTGGAGATGCAAAAAAGTCTTTGATGATACTAACATTTTTCCCAATCGTGCATCGTCATGGATCCTCCAAGCAGCTCATGATAACACAATTGCATGGATCAAAATTAAAGCCATGCAACACCCCGGGAACATCAAATCTACTCGTAGTTTGAGCTGGAATAAACTCCAGCCTGGTATTATCAAGATAAACATTGACGACAACGCCCTTGAGAACCCATGACTTATTTCATGTGGAGGCGTTGGTCGGGACTTTGAGGGGCACTAGATTTTCGGTTTTTAGCCAACTTGGGGTATGGTAGTATCACAACATCTGAACTTTGGGGTATTTAATATGGCTTATCAGAGGCCCGTAGTCATGATATCCGCCATATCTCACTCTCATGTGATTCTAAGATCGTCGTCAATCTGCTTCAAGGAGCGCATGCCAATCATCCTCATCTCGGTCTTATTACCTCATGTCGCACCTTGATGCAGAGTTTCACCTCATGTGAAATTCGTCATAACTACCGAGAGACTAACACGATAGCAGAAAAATTGGCAAATTTGGGCCACTCACAGGCGTATGGCATCCATGTCTATGATAGTCCTCTGTTTTCTATCTCTTCTTACCTTTTGTTTGATGTAATGGGTGGCACGACCCTTCCTACCATCTCAGAATAACATTGTTTTTGGGGTTCCCCTTCCGATGCATAAAAAAAAAACAATATAATCCATGTGGCCCTTGAGGGCCAACCTGCAAATTAAATATAAGTCAGATCTGGTTTAAAGATTGGTCAACGTACTGAAAACCCCGTTTTAAATCTTTGGTTGGTAAAGCAGGGGAAGCTAATGATGAGCAAACACACAAAATTTTGGAAGCGTCGAATGTAAACCATTCAAAATAAAAAATCTAAACTGTTTTCAAGTATACACAAGAATTATTTTACAACTAGAAAAATGAGATACATGCTAAATTAGAAAGTATTAATCTAAATGATAGTTCTCAACAATCTAAATCCAAAATCTACATGAAGAGATCTTAGGAAAATTAAAAATACTAAATATAGCACAAGGGCCAAAGCGATGGCCCAAACAATTTACTTCGCTCAAACTTATGCTTAAATCATGGCGAAACGATGAACTTCATTTACTTGCTTATTTTTGACAGGATTGAACACATAAATTTGACAACGCGAAAGGGCATAAATCGTCACTTGATATTGCGACGATACTAGTTCAATTCGACTTATGTTTCAATTATTCGTAGACCTCATAATTTCCTTCAAGGATGCAAGGAAGCTGCCCCTCGAATTTGTTATGTAAGGATCTTGTACTCCATCATCTTCAAAAATTAACAACCTTAAAGAGGCACAAAATGCTTGATGTTGGACACATTGGACGTACAACATAACACGATTAAATGTGATGCGAGATAATTTCGTTTACTGACTAATCACTCCACGTCAGACAAACTCAAGCTCCTTATTAGTCATGAGTTAGCTTCGAGTTTGAGAAACCTGCACTAAAAAAATGACACGTGAACTAGCCGAGGTTGACCTAGCGAAGGCACTCTGATGCTTAAGTTAGTTAATGTTCGTTGAGGGGGTAGACTATAAACAGGTTACATCTCAAATATGATGAAGATAGAAAATAGTTAAGTAAGTGGAATGTATCTGTTAGGTCGAGCAAAAAGCGACTTATGCTGATTGAGAGTTTGTTGATTTTAGACTAAACATGGGGCTAAGCCAAGCTGCCTACGCATCCCGTTTAGGTAATCAAGTTGAACGTAGTTCACTGTTTCTCGATGGTGGTCGCGATCACGTGTCATATTGGGCCTAAGTGGTCGGAAACAAGCCAATAAGTGAGGAATTACACATCAGACAGTAAACACATTGGCCCTATCAGATTGGCCCTAAGAGGTGCCCGAGGTTGGCCCTAAACATGTGTGCAAGGGGTCGGCCCTAAGAGCTTACTGGTTGACTATTCAACGTTTTAGGTCCAACTAGAATACATGAAGTGGCTTGATTGCTTTGGAAAAAGTGTCCCATTAATTGTGATAAATGAAGGTATTTATATGTTGACTATTTGCTTGACTGTAGGAGTGAAATAGGCTTACTTTTGATGGGTTGGGCCTCTATGTTGGCCCACATATATATTATAGGAGACACATTAGCTCTATGGTCAATGTAGATGACGTGACACATTTGATGTGATGTAGGTGAAACATTAGCTCTAGAGCCAATGTGAATTACATGACGTAGTTGATATGTTGTATGTGATACATTAGCTATAGGTCCAATGTGGATGACGTGGCACAATTGATGTGTTGTAAGAAGCACATTAGCTCTAGGGCCATGGTGAATTGAGCTCTCTCTAAAAAACCTTCCACCTTAATGATGATTAATGGGGTAGTTATAGGAGCTTGTTGGGCTATTCTTGATGGGTTTGGGCTCTTCCTGTTCAATTATGCGCGAGTTAACTAATTTGATCATAACTTTTTCAATACTCATCGGAATTGAGATCCAATTTTTGTGTTAAAAACTAGACATCTTTGTCTTTCCAATGGCATATGGCCCATAACCTTCTTTGTTCAGCCCATGTTGTCGTGGCTTATTGTCTTTTAAAGCCCGCACGAGCATATGGCATTACACGCGAGTAATAGAAATTATGATACAACAAAGTGGTACACATTTGAATTGATCTTCTCCACGACTTTCCTTGATAGACCTTCATAATACGATGTTGTATACTTTAGGGGGAACAAGATTTTTGTTTAAAATTTTGTCCATAGAGAATCACTCACCTCATACTTGACATTATGTCATTCAAAATTTGCAATACGTTTGTATTCAGTGACAACACATCAAATTATGTGCTTGGACGTGAACTTTGCGTAGTTATTGAATGAAGTATTTACCCAAACATATACAAATGACCCTGATGGATAAGGCTATGTACCAGTTGAGAGGATTAAACATAGTACAACAATCAACAACATGAATAGGGGAAATTTTGCTTAACACAACTTCTTATCAAAGGTTTGAGGTTGAGACCAACCCAAATATAATTTAAATAACTCAATCAACAGCTAAGAACTCCCTCTTGATTATTATACTATGGATGAAATGAACTACAAGTGTCCAACTATATATTTTACCTCACATCAAGATTGCACATGAAACGGCTAAGAAATAAGTGTCCTCATAGAAATACAAAAGGACTTTATTGGTATGTTTATAGTCTTTTGGGGTTTAAATGCACAATCTACAAAATTTATTAAACCACTTCATTGTTTGAAATAAATCCACGTGAGCGAAACAATAAATCTCATGCTCAAGTCTAGGTGTGTACAAAAACTCGCTCACCCTGCTCGCACTCGCCCGCACTCACCATAATTTTATTTTTTTGTACTGTAGGTGGGTCGGTTTTGTGTTAACTCGCTCAATGTCGGTCGAATGGTGGCTTTACCTTTTCACCCGTCCGCCACCCTCTCATTTGTTTATTATAAGAATTCTAACTACCTACCGTGATTGGTTTACAAAAGAAAAATAGTTATTTAGTGTGAATTGTTATTTCTCGACACTTTGATGCATAAGTAGAAACAAAATGATAATAAACCATCAAACTATGAACATACGAGATGAAAATTACTATGAATATATTAACTTTATGTTAATGAGAGTGTTGTTTTATAATTTATGCCTAATATAGCATGCTAAATATTTTATTCCTCAATTGCTAATGTAAATATTTTATCTCTCTCTCTCTCTCTCTCTCTATATATATATATATATATAAGTTATAATATATGTATTTCTTATGGAATTGATTATGTATATTTGATTGTGTTATAACCCCCCACCCATATTTGAAATTAACATAACCCGCACGGTTGAAGAAATTGGTAACCCGCCATAAGTGGGTATTATGTATTTTTTTGTTGCAACCGCAAATATCTGCCCGTGTACACCCCTACCCAAGTCTGCTTAATGTTATGTCGGTACCAATGTTGTTTAGGTGTTGAGCGTATGGCATGGCGTTTCATGTACCTAGACAATAAAACTAGAAGCCTCCTGGTGTAGAGAGTAAACCCCATACAATTTCTAGATATTTATAATAGTAAATTTAAATATAAATAAATTGTAATAAAGAGCGAGAATATAATCTTAAAAAATTTAAATACATTTGTGCCAAAAATAAGTTACTACTAGTACAAATATGTTAGAGTGAAGTCTTCATTACGAGCGTAAAGTCATTCAAGAAAAGAATTTAACTAGAAAAAGGGACAAAATGTGTAAGTTACTAGTAGAAAATGAAATCAATGGGAACAAGATGGAACTTATGTTGAGTTACTACTCTAAGTTACCTTATTTTTAACTTGACAAAGTTCTAAAACCCTTTATTTAATCAAGTGCTTTCGTCTTTTCTATTTTTTATTCATTATCATGGCCCATCATTTTTGGGCATTAAATGACATTAGTAATGGCATACCTCAAACGCATACGCCATACGCAATCATTATGGGGATCATGTGGGACCTAAATTCATTGGACATACACCTGAGAAATACTTTGCTAAGTAAGAATGCCTCAAAGCTTTTCGAGGTTGATATCGCCTGGGCGCACCCCGAGCAAACCTGGTTGTTATTTAAGAATATGATTAGAATCCAAGGGCCATATACTTTTGTAAGCTTGCCCTTGTTCAAGTGATCAGCCAACAAGCACCCAAATCTCACTTACATGGATACATAAATGTGGGTAAAGATAGGTATTAGTATGCTACATGGTGCCATTACAAGCTACTTGACCGTGTTATGCAACACTTGAATGATCATCAACCTCAAGGTGCCTTTCAAAACAGAGTTGGCTGAATAACCTAGAAAATCCAAGCGTAGACCCTCTTACATGAACTGCGTAAATGTGTTATGTGCATTCTAGAGGCCAAATGGCATTACTAGTCTCTCATACAGCCTTTCATAGGCTTGACACGACACACCACTCATATTTTAGTCTTATCTCAAACTAATGTACCAACCCTTCAAATGAAGCTGGCCAAACACAAAAGTACATGTAAAGTTGATCAAATGAATCATCTAAACTTGGAATAGAAAATGAGATCATGTACCAAAGTATTATTGATTGCTCAACTACACATACACATGTGGCATGTGCTATTACTTTTTTGCACGCTAAGAGGAGAAATAGTATAGAGGCTCGAACTCTTCCTAATATGTTGATTGTGTAGAAGTTCTTTTACTTCTCTACACAACTTATCTAAGAATAGAGGAGAAAGTCCCAAGTGCAATATGATGTAGTAATAGAAAGTCTGATATATTTTATGAGTTGTTCCAAACCACACATTGTATATAACAATTAGCACTTTGAGTAGATTCTCCTATCATCCATGAGATGAGCACAAAAAAAGAAAGTATCAATTATTTATGTATTTATGTTATACTTGTGATTTTGATCACACTACTAGAATTCTTCTATTCATCATTAAGGAGTCCATTAGGTGGATTCTTAGGCCACTAGTCGACTTGCTTCTAACATGTTATCATGTTATCTCACAATGAAAGTAAAACAACACTACCAAAGGGCGCACTGGTTGTTTGATGTGTATTCATTTTTGAAGTCAGAATTTTGTAGGTGTTCTATTTCGTGTTACTTGATTTTGTGGGTCTAGATCAATATCGTACAATAAAGGGCTCATTACCATATATTTGGATTTGTTCTTTTGTTTGTATCATGGACTTGGTGACAAATATCACACACTTAATATGATACTAAATCCTCATTTGTATTTGTTTATCTTCGTATTATAATTAATATATACAAATTTATGTTGTAATCGTTAGTCGTTTCCCACTTTAACATATGTTATGTTATTGTTAATACATGGTTCATACTTAATTGTAGGATAAAACCGTTTCTTGAGGTGTTTATTCAATCTATCGCATGACGCAAGCTTGAATTTTTCCAGCATATATCTTTTCACCTTAGTTTTTAACCAACATTTTGTTGCTCGACCACAAAGCCTCGTAGAAACGAGCGCCACATGTTTGTCAAATTTTAAGCTACATGATCTTCTACATTGAGATTGTCTAATACAAGAAGTTTAAGCTCAACCCAACATGAATGTCAACATTAAATTTGATTTTGGAGGTCGATTATCTTATTGACTATATTGTTAGTAATGAACTAGTGGATTCAATGATTAGTTGTGGTGTAAGTGCATTTCATCATTGAAATATTTGAACAGTTGGGGTACGAGAGGAGGTGACGGCTATGGTATAGCCATTACAATCCACAACTGTTGATGCATCAACAATTTTGAGTGTTGATGTAATAGTGTGAGGTTATAAGTCTATGTCTATCTCCCTTGATCACTATATTATGAACCTAAAGGCATTTGTTCGTAAGATAGTGAAGGGATTGAGCCCAAACAACAAATTTATGTAGCGAAAGCCACATGATAAATGAGCAAACATACTACATTTAGAAGAAACTTTTACGAAATTTAATTCAATATGAAAAAACTAAACCGTATTCACAATGATAAGTGATAGAATTCAAAGTTCTCCTCCCGGAGATCACTCTCCAACAACTAGAATGCAAATCCGAATCATGTGAAAAATATATATTACTAAAGAGAAAAGCTTCTTAAATAACTAAAATGCCCAAGTCAATGACTAATTAATAGAAATTTTCCAATTCCTATTTTTTAGCGATGAGTTCTGGCCCATTTTCATTTGGAATAGACTGCTAGTTCATAAAATAATACGCTACCAAAGTTATTGCTTTGTCCTAAGATTATCCTGCTACAACATGGAGTCTAACCCGTATGCGATTAAATCTAGTGAGTTAGTCAGCACTATTTGGTTGTAAGTAGTCATGGTAGAGTAGAGAAAATGCGACGAAGTTTGATCGACACGGCCACAAGATCTTAAATGCTCAAATAAAATCTTTAATAATTACATATATACATGTATACATGTTTCTTTTATGATCTAATATAATGTTTAGTTTTTTCAAAAAAAAGATCAATAATTATATTAACAAATTTCTTTATATAAAAAAAGTCCAAATTTTGTTGATAAATCAAAATTTATAGCATCCTTTGGTTAATTTGCTTGTCTTTTTTTTTTTGGGAACATGAGTGCATATTATGTCCACAAAGCAAAGTTCAGGCGCCAAGCAGCCTTAGTACAAACACAACATACCTCAACACTACCTCACTCCCAGAACCTAACACATGGTTCAATCATATGGAAAAAAGTTCCTACCTCCTAGACCTAGGAAATAACCATATTTATTCATTATTGCTACTGAGGTTATCACAGAATAAGCTAAGCTTAGTGTTTGCTTTAATTCTGCTCTTCATTTCTTCAATGATCCTCTTGCTCAAGTTCTGCTCCAGTTGGTCTGAATTGTTGAAGACAATTTTATTTCTTTGGATCCACACATTATAGACTGTTTCAGCAGTAGCCATCTTCAGGATTTTGCTCCTACTCCCCTTTCCCTTGCAGTTTCTGAGAATCCACTCCAGTTCAGTACTCCATCTTTCTGGACTGTGCTGCACATTCATCCACTTAAGGATTTCTTTCCATATGTTACCAGTAACACTGCATTTAAACCCAATGAAAACCAAAAGGCTACAAAAGACCCAAACAAGAATTATGATTCAAAAGAATTTAAAGCAAAAATTCCTTACCAGAAGTCAGGCTGCTGAGAACAAAATTCTCCACCAAACAAGATTTTGATTCAAAAAGTGGGATATGAATTAACTATAAAAGCTTTTAGCAAGAATCACAATTATCTCTATAAAAATTAAGCTCTCAATTCCGTAAACGGATACTCGACAGAACATTACATTCTGTTTATGTGCATGAGTTGTAATTTGAAAAGCGCATAAACCGATCTAGTAAATATAATCCACAATGAGAAATTATTTCATGCAATCATTGTATTGCGCAACCACTACCAATACACATTGGGGATTGGGTTGAGGGGTTAATTATTTCTTACATTATAAGAAAAGTTAAATCTATATTTAATTTAGATCGTTAGCTGCACCACATAAACTATACAACCGATGCATATAATATTTCTTCTAAAATTAGTGGCCATGAGTTGAAATCCTAAGATACGGAAAATTATGATTGTCTTCGGCGGTTGCTTTATTATGTACCTTTTAACAAAAGTTTAATGTAACTTATATTGAAAGAAAAGGAAAACATGGTTTGCTGAAAATCCCTTTCCATTAAATAAAGGCAAGATTTTACATGTGGTCTCGTACAATTAGAAACACTAAAATTAAAAGTAGTCCTAATTTTTTTTGTTGTGTCCTTTCGGAACGATCATCGGGTGCGACGTCGATAAGGAATGGAAGGGGAGCCTTAGCGCACCGGTAAATATGTTGTTGTGTGATTGAGAGGTCACGGATTCAAGTCTTGAGAGCGGTCTCTTGTCAAATTTGACAGGGGAAGGCTTGCCCCCTATACACCCTAGTGCTGAGACTCTTCTCCGGACCCTCACATTGCGGGGATGCTTTCGTGCACCGGGCGGACCTTTTTTTATTTTTTATTTTTATAAGTAGTCCTAAATTTTAAAAAAAATCATCATAATTTTTTCCAATATCAAGTTACTGTCAGAATTTGATAGCATAACATTGTATAAAGAAAAGTTCATTTTTATCGGTTAAAGTTTAAAATCGTTAAACCATCTTCCACTGGCAAAGAGGCGGATGACGGTCTCCTCCCTCAGCTCCACCACTACCTCCTGCATGTGTGTGTGTATATATATCTGTGATGGTTTGAGCGTGTATGGCGGTGGCTTCTGGTGATGGCCGCAGGAAGCGGTACTGCATACTTTCTACGCACTATAATAGTAATAAATGTTGAATAATTTATTTCTTATTAACTAATGCAAAATAAAAGATATTATATGCATCTTAAAATATCTATAACTTTTAAATTTCTGCACCGATTAGGTTTACTAAATTACAGAGCTGAAGATTATAAAGATTGAAAGATGAATCCTAATTAATACTAAGTTGTTAATGAATGATATGATAAAATTCATCAAATAAAAATCTAACATGACTAAGATAAAATAAAGAGAGAAATTGGGATTTTTTTTTTGATGACGCGGGAACCCTCAGCCACTACCCTTCGGGTGCGCACCGGGTAAACCCACGGGTCGACGAAATAGCCTGCAAACCTCGCCAACCAGTTAAGCCACACTAGGCGAACCATGTGTGACAGGCTCAGACCCAGAAGGCAAGGAATCAATTCGCTCCCAGTGGGATTCGAACTTGAGACCTTGGAGAGGAGATACCTCCTACTTAACCAACTGAGCCACCCACAAGGGATTAATGTATAACAAGTTGTTAAAAAGGGAATAGGTTCAGAACCCAAATGTAAATTTCATGTATATATAAACATAACCATAAAATCAAAAGTTTTAATTGTATTTATTACTGGGCCCAGTCACTAATTTTTGTATACATACCCATTAGCAAATGCTAATCAATCAAATCAAGATAAGTATTAATTAAATTACCATGCCCAATTAATTTTTCAACACTATAGAGTACTACTAAGTAAATGACAAAAGGATCCTAAAGGTGTATTGCAATATGTAATACTTTTTAGGGTTTTGGCAAATTACTTCCCTCTGTAATGGTAAATTGGTAACTGGTAAGTTACCTCCATGTGAAAAAAACGTTGGCCAAATACCTCCATGTGATCTCAAAAAATTTCATTTTACACCCTTATGCATGGAATGCAGTTTACTCTCATTTAAATGAGAGTGAGAGTTAGATTTTTCTTTTAAAAAATACATTTATAGCCCTATTGCTTTAAAAAAATATTATATCCTTTAATTCAATATTTTAAACTATCAAAAATTATTAAACTAAATACAATTTGAAATAAAAATCTAAGATATATACATGTAATGCATTGTTTCTTACATTTATTTTATATGTAAAATATGAAAAATACAGTAAAATCAAATACGAAATTACACAAGTGAAAATATTAGTATTGATAAGGGTATTGTAGTCTTTTAATATAAAATTTACAATACAAAGCTTTTTAGGGAGGTGGTGTGCCAACTATTGAGATCATAGGGTGTATTCGGCCAACTCATTTTTCACAGGGAGGTAACTTGCCAATTTACCATAACACAAGAAGGTAATTTACAAAAACCTTATTTAATTTTTACTATCCATTTGTGTTATCTCTATAGTTTTGATTTTACTTAATAATTCTTCTTTAGCTGCAAACGTGGTAATTAACTTTTTACTAGACTAAACACCTTCTTTCAAGGTAACTACATAATGTCTTGATGATTAATAGAATTTAAAATAACATTTATTTATATTTATCGATTAATACAGTTCTTATTTTATTTTTTGAATAAACGAAAATTCTATTAACGACAAATGAGAGTATAAAACATACTCACAAAAGGACCACAAATATTACACAACGCAAAACGAATACGGCTCACCAGCAACCCAAACAAACTTTCGGATTAAAAAACCAATTCGAGAATGAGTAACGCAAATCCTTTCTAAAAGCGTTAATCCAACAGACGAACACCAAGATTTTACCTTGATGGTTTCCACAACTTTATAAATACTATTCGTCTCGCTTCCAAACACAGATTTATTCAATTAATACACTTAATTACCTTCCTACGTTTAGCCTATCAATTATCAAAGACCAAATTTCACTCCCCCATAGATAATTTTGTGGTTTCGCGTCTGTCTCCACTGTTAAGATGTCACAATATTGGTGTTATAGCTAAGCATTTGATATTACATAATATAGTAATAATACGTGTCATGTCACGTGAATGCCACAATTGCAAAGAACGCCATTATTTTTATATAATGAATTAGGCACCCTATGATATGTCATTGAAAAACCACGGATGCCTAGGTCGTAATGCAACAAACAGAATGCAATTTGGAGGTTCTGGATGGAAGTTATGCCCAAACCGGTGGAACTGCGCAGATTTTAACAGTGATATTCGATATGCCATATCGGGTGCCATTTTTGACATACCTTGGCCCTTTTGCCTATATATATCCCTCCATTTGGCCATAAAGGAGAGAGAGAGAACGCCTAGGGACCTTCGACATCCGATATCGAAGGCTATTTTTGACATACATTCGACATGCACATACCCGACTTGTATTTAATATATAGAACGTTCTACGTGTCCATTCTATATATATACCTTATATGCATGAAAAGCTAAGGGAGTCTACTTTCAAAAGAAAGAAGCAGATCGAGGTTTCGATATACGAACATCGAGATATGACTGATACGATGAGGCCTCAACATCACACCTGACATGCAAGATATCCGACATGATATTCGATGTCGAGGACATTCTATATGTCTCCCCGACATGTATCATATATTCTTGGAAAAATAAGGGCGTCTACTTTTCGTATCTAGAAGTGTATCGAGGTTTGCACCTTTCTACAAGGAGATATGGTCAAAACCGTGAACCAGCGCCATGCATAAGCAAGTGAATCACATAGCCCGGTTAGTGCTCGATCATCAGAATAGACAAATAAACTACGTTTGGCTTGATTTCCTCAAGGGTATATGTAGGCGGCTCAGAATAACCCAAGTCCAGTCCGAAATCATCAAAGATCCATCTATCCCCTCACCACGTAGCTTGGAGTACATGTGTACAAAGGACAAAGTTGATTCAAGCGTGGACTAGAACCAGCATGATGTGGAGTGTTTCGTCAGCCTACTAAGCCAACGAACGATAATGCACCAAATCAGCATCTAATCTGGGGTTCCATGCTAGAATAATGCACAAGTCGAGATCAACTATTAGTTTGTCCACGAGTACGCGATTAATAATTGTTATGATTAAACATATCTTCATTCCCCATTGGATTGCAGATGTCTTTACTAAATGTAAATCAACTATTGTTCAATTCTTGCATGACAAACTCCTCAGCACCAAGCTTCGCATCAGTTCAATTCTAGTTCAAAAATGAGTCTTCACTTTCTCATGCTGCATAAACATTGGAAACTTGAATTCAAATTAAAGTTGGAGATTAACTTTGTTAGAGACTAATTAAGTTGTGTATGCATTTGCTAGATATATATTAATTATGACGTAAAGCCTATAAAATCAGATCAAATGTAATGTAATCAATACCGTAGCCATTGTGTTATTAAAATTTCTTTGTAGTTAAGGAGAATCGTGAATTGTCAATTCTAAGAGTCTTGGACCCAGTTTGATAAAAAGTTTTAAATTTTACACGATGTTTTAATTGTGTACTCCAATGAGCAAAACAATTATGGGATTAAATTATACGAAGTAAATCCTAGAGGACCAAAAAGTGGAATTTCGCCTATTATTTAATTATTGTTTATTGTAAATACAACTTGTATTGTGCATTGAGAATCTATAAACACTAACCCCGTTTGTTTGTATTCCTCAGAGGGAATCCAATTAAGCAATTTTATCAGCTTATGCATGATTAATTTTTGTAGAGCACGTGGTTCGATCCATGTGAAGTTGATCGAGAGCTCCACACTCTACCTGCGCCAAAATTCGTTTAATTTCTTATTACATTTAAGCGGCGATTTTAGTAACTCATTCAAAAACGTCCATATCCTATGCAGATAACTGTTGATTTATAGTATACAGTTTGCATTAGCGTAAGTCATATTATTTATCTTATTATTGTACGTATTTATATAATTTTATTGGTAAACCCTAAACCCATATAATAAATTAAGTATTTATAAGCTTACCGTGAGCTTATAAATACTTAATTTATATGGGTCCAAGAATTGAAAGTTTATCTCAAGTAGCAGTCCAATAAAAGCACATTCATCACTTGTCCAATTTCAGGACTTTATCGTCTCTGGTTTCACATCAATATTCCATTGAAAGGACCCATGCCTGACTAGATATTTACGAAGTTGTGAGTGCCATGTGATGGATTTCATATAATTTATTCCACATAAATATTTATAAATTTAAAGGGCGGTTACACTCATCGATCTAAAGATCCTTGCTAACATAAAATAGTCGTACGTGATTAAATTCATACCAGTAAGGACATTTACTAGCTAACTTACGATCCCAAAATCTAAGACTGTTGTGATCAAAACAAGACTGTTACCTACACCAGATATATTCCTGATAACTCAAAAACAAATTATATACTGTCAAAAGTTGTACGTATGTAGTGACGAATTTAGTGCATATACGACATTTTATTCCAGTGTCCTAGGAGATTAGTCATAACCATATGTGAATAAAAATAGGTAAACTATTCTTAGTATTTTATGTTAGCTAGATAAAAGTGCATAAGCAGGTAACATGCTTATTTAACATATAAAATGAGTGATAATTTACTTACTATTTTGTGAGGTAATAATAATATGCCCTGTTTAACATAAAATCAGAAAATCATACATGTATTCTTTTTCACATGCATGCTAGAGAGGATCTATAACCAAATGTTGGTTTACTGTATTCACATTCTTGATCGGTAAAATCTCGTTCTACTAAAAAAAAAAAACAGAACCATCATCATGTTTTTAGGAAACTATTTAAGAGATATATCCTCAATGTCATATTTGTCCTAGAGCAAGATAAAGCATAAAATCTCCGTTAATAAGAGTAACAATTGAAAATTTAAAAGGAAAATTCGTTGATTACAATTGATATTTAACAATTCCACGCGAAAGATGATTTATGGACACACACACACACACACACACACACACACACATACACACACACACACATATATATATATATATATATATATATATATATACATTCCTAATTATACCGTCTCATCTCAATTTGTCAAATTCTATAATGTGAAAATATTGAAAAACAAAGATATACATATAAAGACAACCATGGAAAACCTCCAAATTAAATCGTTAATAACAATTAGAAATCGATGGTCCGCGGACATCTCGATCGACTAGAATGGGAAAACCCTAGCCACAAAAGTGATCATCGTGTCTGTCTGTGACTCTCTGTGTTAAAAGTGAAGTAATATTTTATTTAGGACATGAACTGAAGGTTTTTTTGTTTTTGTTGTTTTTTCCTTTCCACAAATGTAGAAGAAAACTTTTGAAATGTAAATAAATCTCTAGCTCTAATATGTCTATTCTTACAAAAATATTATAGGTCAAGCCTGAGGGATAACGCAGGTTTGTTTCTAATTTGATAAAGGTAATAAACATCAACCCTTAATTCCAGTTATTTGGGTCTAAATCAAGGTCATGGCCAAATTGCACCCGTCCAGAGCTTGTGCACTGTCATATATGCTTTCACAAGATGCCCAAAACAGAATCTTCACATGAGAGGTAATTAAACTTCAAAAAACTAAGATAGGGTTTAAGCTTAAAACTCCAAGAATATTGCAAGTAAACATGTTTCTATCATTATTAAAAAAATAAGTTCTAACAAAATTATCTAACAACTCATTAACCATATAAAGCATATCGGTCAAATCACATTACTTGGGAAAATGAGAAGATCGGTATGCAGATGAAAGAATAAATAATAGCTAAACGGGTCTAAGAATCTTAATTACAAAACAGTTATATATCAACATGACAATGGTTGCGCTAAAACCAATTAATTTGTATGTGATTAACTAAGGGTCCAAATTTCTAACAAATTTGAAATCTAAGCAAGTTTATTTCGGGAAGCACAGTGAGTAAATCTATCTTTAACGCAAATTAAAATGCAAAATGTTTTATTTATGTAAGAGTATTTAATATTTTTCCCAACTTTCAGTAAGGTAACTTGAGTAGTACCAGATATGAGATAGCAACACAGATTTTGTACTACTGAAACAATTAACCAAAGGACAGACACCACAGCCCCATCCGTGCATTATTTGATAAAAAGACATCTGAAAATAATAAATATGATCATCACATATGAATGTCAGTAAAATTGAAGATGAAATGCTAAAGGAAAAGCAGCCTGGATGAGTTCTGATGTAAAGTGAAAACAAAGAAAAAAATAAAAAAGGTGGCTTCGATCTGCTGGTACAAATGGTTCATCAATTAAAGTAGAGACATACCACAGGTGGGCTAACTCCGACAGGCTTTGTAGCGCAAGTTAAGGAAGATAACATACTACAACAACATATCCCTTCCTCCTTTTCGTTGAATTTAATGATGTTGAAGTACTAATGCGGTTATTGCAGTTTATCCTCACTTCAAGTACATCATTCAGACCACAAACTGCGAGTTTACTAATTACCATCACGCACACACGCAAGCAAGCACATAAAAACCCTAAATTAAAGTGCGCTTTATTTTGTCTTTCAATGCACATAAAAAGATGTTCTTCATTGTACTCCCCATGCTAGTAGATTATATATGTCTTTTACAAATATAATGAAGTTTATATAGAAACATCTAAAATAGTACATGATTGTTCTTTTAATTACATAATTAATAACAAGGTACAGTGCTAACACTTAGTGGAGGAATAAAAATCGTTACCTAGTGATGAACTCGTACGCCAAGAGATATTTTTGTGGAGCCAAAAGAACATTATTGAGTGATGAGCCATTGGTTGCCGCTGCAGCATCATCAAGATTCTCACATCTATGATTTTCTCAAGAGATCTACTCATCATTATAGATATCTATAACGGGACCCTTATTAATTTTGAAGCCCTAGAAAAATATAATATGTGAATCTTGATGATGCTCCACCGGCAAAAAATGACTTTGAGGGTCCTCCCATCTTCATCGATCCATTCGAAAAAAACTAATTAAAGGTAAAATTCACAAATAAAGAAAAAGAAAGAACACCCTAACTTGATAGTACCACTAAGCTGATTGAAACAAAGTGAATATACAAAAACAAAAGTTTGAAACTTGAACGGGTGTGTATATATATATATATCTTGTAGTTTAGTGAGTGAGATCCATATTGAGAAAATGATTATGAAACCATAAGTGAAAATGAACAAAGGGAAATGTGCACTATATATAGAGAAGAAGAATATATGGAAAAAAAGAGTCTAATCTAACAAACAAAAAAGAAAATAATTATTTAATTAACTATATAGATATAAAATGGAAAAAATAGAGAATCAGAGAAAGGAAGAAAGTATGAACTAAAGAGCCTAAAAAGGGTTAGTATTTATAGAAGAAGTGGTAAGTAATGAATGCGTGATTTCAGGGAGTCGTACTACTAGTTGGTTGGTGCCAAAAGATCTGATCGATATCACTCATGATAGATACAGAGATATGTACATGTATGTATGTGTATGTATATAATGGAATTAATATTGGTGATATGGATTAGTAACTACAACAGTTAAGCATCGCAATCGGAGATACCAAATCTTACCTAATACTTTAATACTTACTGAGTCAGCGCAGTTGTGATATCAAGATATCTGAGAAAGGAAAACGAGAGGTTACCCATTAATGGCGGATAATAAAAATTATAATAAATATATGGGAGGAGAATTTGTTGCGTCCTGCAAAAGCTATTTGCTAAAGAGGGGGGCCGAATTGACATTTGAGAGAACACGCTCTGAAAGAGTCGCCGGCTCCTCCCCTAACCTAGGGTTTCACTATTTTGCCATTTTCGGATCCCCTTTAGCCTTTTCCTTTTTTGTTAATTGCGAACCCCTATGCCCATTTTGAATTAATTTGTATATAACATATAAATATATGGATTGTATTATATTTATTTGTCAAAGAGATATGGATTGTATTATTAAATTGTATGTATCTAAATTAATGTTACATAAGAAAATTCAATTGTATGTATATGAGATTAATGTTACATAAGTATATTTTAAAAATTATAAAAAGAGATATGATAATAGGAATAAAAACATTAAGCCCAAATCGTATGTACTGTTTGCTCCAAAAACTTTTAAAATGAGAACTTTACCCCTTGACATTGGAAAAAACATGCGAACTCGACTGATCACGATTTTAGGTTACGATCTACAAGCGACTCAAGTACTTTTGTTAGTTAGTTTTACCTCATGGAGGAAGTTCGCACAATTTTAGAAAGGTTATACCATGGGTCATATATACCACGGGACTGATGCTTTTATTAATAAGTAGACTTTATATGGAGGAACGATTATGTCAAAGACTGCTCTAAATCAGCGCACAATAAAGGTGGACTATTAAGGTGATGTTTGCAAACTTTTTAAAAATCAACTTTTTAAATTCAAGTAAATAGTTTTGAGTGTTTGCAAATCTAACTTCTACCATTCGAAAAGTTTTTCAAAGTCAAAAACTCCTACAAATTTGAAGGTGCTTTGAACCTACTTCTAGTTTTGTTATTAAACCACATATATACGTTTATTCAACTTGTATATGATACTCATATTTGGTTAGTTATTAATGTATTCAAATTTGGTTATTAAACCAAAAAGATATATTTCTTCAATGAATATATGATTAATAAGTATACTCATATATTTAGTTATTAAATCACTAATATATTATTATTCAACTAATATGCAATTAGTAAACTCATACTTTGTTATCAAATCACTAGTATATATTTGTTCAACTGTATATGAATACCATACTCATATTTGGTTTTTAGAACACTAATGTATGATTATATATTAAACTACTTCAGGAATAGTATACACTCATATTTGGTTAGTAAACCACTAATAGTTGTTTTTTTTTCAATAAATATATAATTAGTAAACTCTTACTTATCAAACCTATATTACATATTTAATTTATTCAACTAATTTATAATTCGTAACTCATAGTTGGTTATTAAGTCGTTAATATATGATTATTCTATTAACTTTGGATTATTCTATACATATTTGGTTATTAAACCTCAAATATATATATATATATATATGTGTGTGTGTATTTAACTAACAGATACGAGCTATTTTTTATCGTGTCCGTGCAACATAGGTGAGTATTCATCTAATTAATAATTAGTATACGCGTATTATTTTATAAACCAGTGATGTATATTAAATCAATCAATTTAGGATCAATATACCATATTTGATTATTAAACCTCCCATAGATATTCAACTAATTTAGGATTAGTATACTCATATTTGGTTATTACACCACTAATATTTTAGAATTGTCACTTGTGGTTTTCCATTATTATTGCCCAAATTATATTAAACAAAAGAAGAATTATTGAAAATGTCTTGTAAGTCTTTATTTTTTAACTTTTTACCCTGTAAGTTTTGAGGCTGATGAAAATACTCAATAACTTTAATTTTTTTGCCTGAATCTTCCCTAGTGGGCTTTCAGCGGGCCTTCATCACAAGTGTCCACATCATCAAAACACCACTACGTAGGATGTCAAAAATGCTTTGTAACTATTGTTATAGGACATTTTTAATAATTAGATGTTAGGATTGAGTTTATAATTTATTTTAAAATATTAATAAACCTAAAATACTAAATATTACTTTTGAAAATTTTAAAATCTTTAAACAATTAAAAACTAAAATTTCTTTAATTCTAAAGTATAATAATTTATCGATATATTAAAGAAATTTAAAAAAAATATCACATGCCATTTTTTAGGCAAAAAGCAACATTTAATATTACCTTTAAAAACTAAAAAAAAAGGTATATGGTATATCTTTTTCTCAATCTACAGATATAAATCTATCATATATTATTCTAGTTAATTAAGTTTTAATTTTAATAGTTAATATTTTTTTTAAACAATCGTCATCTTCTTCTTACCTCCCTCCCCTCTCTCCCCTCTGCAGTTTTGCACACTACTAAAACCAGTGTCTTAAAACCGGGCCCCGTGACAGACTCGATGAGGCTATCGGGTAGTGGGTCAACAGGTCAAACCGGTCGAACCACTGGTTGGACCGGTTTATTGACTAAAGTCAACATTCAATAAAATATATAGAAACTACTCAATTGTATAACAAAACCATAACAAAATACTCAATTCCTCAACTATAAAATCTCTAAATTAATATATCATGCTATTATATTATCATAACTAATCACTAAATAAGCAAACAAAATATTAAACAACTTCAAATTCAAATCCAAAACTCCAATTCATTGTACCAATTTAACAAGGGTTTTTTATTCTGGGGGGGGGGGGGGGGACGAAATAGTTGAATCAATGGTATAATTATTTTGATCTATTATGTTAAAAAGAAAATAATTATATTATAAATATGTAAGTATTTTAAGAATAACATAAACCATACAATAATATTTTCTTTGTAGAAATTCATAGCTTTGTTCCTTATTTTTCAAGTAGAATTGATTTGTTCACCTTCATATAAGCGGTGAGATTTTTGTTTTACTAGTGCATATATTTTCGATTATGTATATCAAATAAACAAATAAATAGGCAAACAAATAAAGAAGTACAAAACAAGCAGTTAGCCATTTACACTCTAAAATGTCTTTGTAATAGGTACATGAACATAAAGAAATATTAAATTACTTATTCACATATATATATATGACCGACTCATGTTTTGTTTATTACACAAAAGAAATCAAGTTTATTGCCATAAAACAAAAAATCATGTTTACTCCCTCAAATAAAGGAAAATGATTCTTAGAAACTCCTACTATTAATCAAATTGCATAATCAACTCCTAAAATGAAAACTAACTCCTATCATTAAGGTAACAATATATATATATATAAAGATTAAAAAGATACACAGAATCTCAAAATCCTTCCAATTTACACGGTGCTATATATCTATTGCTATAATAAAAGCAAAGTCCTTCCACTCACAAAAATGTAGTTGGGATACCAATTTTTGTGCTTCCTAAAATACCATCATTCCTCTCTCCTAAAATAAATTAATAGCATGGTTTATAATGTCCTTTTACTTACTTTGCTCAACTGCACATCCTAAAAAATAGGAATTACCAGGCATGTTCATTTATATTTCAAATTTAAAATTAATATTTTGCACGTAGTCCCCGCGTGTGTCAAATTTCTAGTAAGATTAAAAAGATACACATAATCTCCAAATCCTTTTAATTTACACAGTGCTATTATAAATATGACTACTCATACGGAATATATCATAAATATTTCTATTTTTACAGGTAAAATATAATTAATATATATCACATATATACACTAGTATACACAAAATCCCAGCCGCCCTTAATATCCACTCCTCCGCTCTCAATATGATGCGCTCTTTCACCGGCGACCGCGTCTCCTACGCCAGCAAGTCGACTCTTTCTGCCCATAATCGTCGCTCCTGAGCTCTCAATCTGACCCGCTCCTCCATCGGAGATCGCCTCCCTTCTGCTCACTATATCCTAAAATCTTGTAGTAATTTACGGGGGAAAAAATCAAAAAGGGGTTGTCCGGTTGGCTGGCGGAACCAGGCAGTCGGGTCTCCGAGCGAACCGGCCGATTTCACCGGTTCATCTGCGTTGCTCAGCAAGCCGTTCAATGCTCTGAACCGTTCCGTTCAGGGCACCGATTCCCGATCGGACCGGTCAAACCGACCGATTTGGGACGGGTTTCAAAACAATGACTAAAACCATCACCAACCATCCGATTTCACCTTCAATCCACTCATACCCCTACCATATCAAAATAACCTCCACAACAACTCGAACAACAACCCATTAATCTGCGTCTCCGGCAGTCATCCACTTCCATCGTTGCGCTTCTCTGGTGCATTTCTTCCACTGAAACTCAAACCATTAAATCTTTCGATTTACAAATCCGATCAAATTGGAGTCATATCCTTGAATTATTCTCGAGAAGCGTAGTAATCGGCAACAAATCAGCTTATTCTCGAGTTCGTCCATAATGATGAAGATGATGGTGTGCACGTATGGCGGTTTAGTGGAGAGGAGGTGGTGGCGACAATGGTTTGGTAAGGTGGTGTTGGTGGTTTGGTTTGGTGGGGAGGAGGACTTATGGTGGTGCATTGTAATTAAACTTTTTTATATCTAATCATTACTAATTAAAAGAATAAAAATTAACCAAAATGAAGGCTTACATAATTGTGTAAGTGTTAAAATGATTTGATGAAATGAAATATAAGTGTGTGTTTTTAGTTGTTGAGTGACGTGGAATATTGACGTGGCAAAGCATTTTGTCCACATAGGACGCGACTTGCCCACTGGGACGGACATATGGGCGAAAAGCTCGCTTGGGCTTGGACTATGCAGCTTTAGGCGAAAAAATTAAGTTATGGGGCCTAGAGGGTATTTTCAATAATTTTGCCTAAAAAATATTCAAACCCTTGCTATTGAGTTTTTTTTTTTTTGTTAATAAACCATTAGTATATACATATTCAACAAATATATGATTAATATATCAAGTAGGCATTTTTTTTATTTTTTTTTAAGTTTCTCAAACAATACTGATTGAGTCAAAATACAAAGAAAAATGAAAAAAAATGCCATGATAATAAAATTCGAAACAAACAAAAAATAAAGAAACTAGTTAATTTAGAAGTAGCATGGATATGGTATAATTTTAGAGTTACGAAGAATTCGAATTAGGTAAATACATTTTGCAAAACGCTAAGAAATAAAATTATTGGGATTAAATAAACATAAAATAAGACAACATCTGATATAGTAAGGCATGTAAACAAGACAACATAAAACATCTAATGTGAAAGTGCACTAGTGACGGTTATGTTAGGATTGTGGAGTCTAACATAACCGTCACTAGTGCACTTTCACATTAGACCTGGGTTTACTGATATTGAAGACCTAGGTTCTAATAGCAGTATAGAATGTGGAAATGGAAAAGAAGTCAGAGGATCAAGAGCTAGAAGGTAAGAACATATGCCGCTTGTTGATCACTTGGAATCTTTAAAATTTTGAGCAATTCGAGCTGCACTGTCTCCCTTACAAAGTGGCGATCTATTTGGAGATGCTTAGTTTTTTCATGAAATACTGGATTATTGGCTATGCATAAAGCTCTTTGACTGCTAGTGAAATGAAGAGGGACTTTGGTTTGAGCAATGTTGAGGTATTTGAGTAGCTGCATTAACCATAGGAGCTCACAAGTTATTGAAGCAATGGCCCTATACTCAACTTATGTTGAGGATGTGCCCACTGTTTGTTGTTTCTTGGCTTTCTAGGACACCAGTGAGTCACCTAAATAGACTGCAAAATCAGTAATGCTCCTTCTTGTGTCTGGGCAACCAGCCCAATCACTACCATAAAAGGCCTATACATGATTATCAGGAGCATTTTTCAGATACCTTGAGACTCTGTGAGTTGCAGTAGATTTTGATACAAATTGAGATAGACATTGACTGCTATAGTTAAGGTCTGTTCTAGTAATAGTTAGATATAACAATCTTCCTACCCACCTTCTGTAAATAGATGGGTCGTCAAGTAAAGGTGAATCCTCATTGTGCAATATGTTGTTTGCATCCATTGGAGTATTGTAAGTTTTGCAACCAAGGTAACATGTCTCAGTTAGTATGTCTAAAGCATACTTACGTTGGCATATGTTTATGCCTTTAGATGACCTGACAACTTCAATATCTAAGATGTATTTTTGAGTGCCAAGGTCTTTAATTGTAAGTTTGTCATCAAGTTTCTGTTTAATATCTGATATTTCATGCATGTCATTTCTTGCAAAGATTATGTGCTCAACATATACAAAGATGCAAGTAAAAGAAGAACCATATTTCTTGATGAAAAGAGAAGAGTCAGAAACTGATTGACAGCAACCAAAAGAGAGAAGACATGAGTTGAGCTTACTGAACTATTGCCTGGAACCATGTTTAAGGCCATACAAGATCTTTGTAAGTAGCCAGACTTTGTTGTCATTCTTATCACAATGCCCATGAGGAGGTGACATATATATTTTCATCTAAGTCCCCACGGAGGAATGCATTATTTACATCCAGTTGGTGAGGAAACCAATTATGTGATGCAGTAATGGGAAGGAGGACCTTCATAGTTGTAAGCTTGGCTATTGGTGAAGATGTATCAAAATAATCTATTACTTCTTCTATAGTGTACTTTTTGTTATAAGCCTTGCTTTATACCTCTCAACATTGCCATTAGGTTTGTATTTGATCTTGTAAACCCATTTGCAGCCTATATTGTGCTGATTGGGAGGAAGAGTATTCAACCGGCATGTGTTTGTTCTTTCTAAAGCATGTAGTTCTTTTTGTATTGCATCTTGCCACTCATTTACCTTGTTATCTTGAGTGAAGGTTCTAGGTTCAGTGATCATGGAAAAACGATGAAGGCTTTGTGAGTAGGGCCAAGGTTGGTAGTTGATATGTAATCCTCAATGGGGTAAGTCTTCCATGTGTGAGTGTCTTTTTTTATAGAGATGTTAACTTTATAAAGACACTGAGGTAAGGAGTAATCACACACTTTAAGTTATGATGGTGGGGCTATATTTCTGGTGGGTCCTCTGGTTTGAGGTTGTGGTGTCTCTTGTTTAGTGGGAGCAGAAACAATAGGAGCAGGTTCAGAAGCATTTGAAGTTCTTTCAATGGTGAACTGACTTTCAGATTCATAGTGCACATGTAGTTCTGGTGTAGAATTTGAGGCATGGCATCTTCAACTGATTTTGAATTGTTAGCACCAGGTATCGTCATTGGTGGAGCATTGTCCAAAGGATTTTGAACAGAAGCATGCATGTTAATAAAAGAATTTGTGCAAAAATATGTTTCTCCGTGAGTGATATTATGATCAGGTGTTGTCTGATTGTGAAGAGGATAGATATTTTCATAAAACTTAACATTTCTAGAGATGAAGACTTTGTTGTTTGAAAGATTGAGCATGTAATACCCTTTTGTACCTGTGGGATACCCAATAAAAACACACTTGATGGCTCTGGCATCAAACTTGGTCCTGTTTGCAGAGAGTGTAGAAGCATAACACAAGAAACCAAAGGACTTTAATATATATAATTTGGAGGCCTATTGAAGAGAAGTTTAACATGAGTTTTACTATCTAAAACTCTTGAAAGAGCTATATTAATGAGAAACACAGTAGTGCCAATGCAGTATGGCCAGAACTCAAGAGATGTCATTGCTGGAAATCTAAGAGCCCTGACAACTTGTCAAATATGTTGATGTTTTTTTCTCCACAACATCATTTTGTTGGGGTGTTTTCACACAGCCAATCCGATGCACAATGCCTTTTGAATTATAAAAATCATGAAGCAGATATCCAGTACCATTATTTAACCATATAGTTTTGATGTTGGTGTGAAACTAATTTTGAATGTGAGTATGAAACTGAATGATGCAGGATTTGGCATCATATTTTTGCTTAAAAAATATGTCGATGTGCATCTAGAATAGTCATCCCCTATAGTGCGAGAAAATCTGTAACCTTCAGGGGAAGTCACTCTATAAGGACCCCATACATCACAGTGTATGAGACCAAACATAGCAAGAGATTTAGAGGTGCTGATAGGAAAAGTGAGATGTGTTGTTTAGACATATGAAAACATCACAATTATGCACTTTATTAGAATTTCTAACACTGATACCGGAGATACAGTTCTATTTTCTATAGCAGGATATCCTAACCTTTTATGCCATATATCAAAATCAGAGACAACGGATTTGCAAAGAGTTTTGGACTTATTACAGAGAGTATCATAAGTTTTAAGCACATAAAGGTTGTTAACCAGACTAACTGAACCAATCATTTTCTTGTTGAGGTTGTCCTGCAGAATGCATATAGAAGGTAGAAAACATAAACACGTGTCTGGGGTCTGGGTAAGCTTAGAGACATAAAACAGATTGTAAGTAAATACAGGAACAAAAAGAACACTCCTATGTATGAGGTTATGGAAAAGTTCAACATATCCTATTAGAGTAGTAGAAGTAGTATTATCAATAGAAAGGTGCACAATACTAAGCACAACATATACAACATTTGTCTTGGTGTTGATAGGAACATATTAGAATTGCCAATCATATGATATGTGGTCGATATGTCAAGAATCCACTTAGATGTATTGTTTGTCTGTGAGGATGAAGAGGAAAGAGAAAAAGTGATGTACTAGCCACAACAGTTGTAGAATAGTGAGGAGGTGAAGATGCACGCTTTCCTCTGGCCATGCTTTGTGCCTAGTGATAAGCCATGAACTGTGCAAAGAGAGCTTGCTCATCAGTGTTGCTAGAGGAAGCCTTGGCAGAAGCTTCTTAAGTGTGCTCTTCTTCTGAGGCTTCAACATAGTTAGCAGAGTGTTGACGGAGTGGCCTTTTTCCTTTTGGACCTTCCCAACTAGTTGGGTAGGCAATCAACTGGTACTTGCAATGAGTGCATGTCAGCTTTTTCTTGTCCAATGAGAAAGGCGGTTTCGAGTACTTCTGCCTATTGTTGCCCTGTGAATTCATTGGCACATAAGATTGTTTGTTGTCGTAGGTACTATCAGTGGGAGGTCTATATCTGGTGAAAATAACAAGTGAATCCAAATGAGCACTCGTGGTGGATAAATCTCTATGATTCTCCTCTTGAAGTATCATTGAGTAAACTTGAGACAGAGATGTCAGTGGCGTGAATAATAAGATTTGGCTTCTTAAAGCTGAATATGACGCATTTAGTCCCATTAGAAAACTAATACACTATCAGATTGCATCAAATCAAACATTTTTTTGTTAATATCACAAACACAAAATCCACATGAGCAACTAGTGAGAGGTCTTTGACTTGAGAATTCATTCCAAGCACCTCCAAAGGCATTATAAAACTGAGTAACAGATTGATTGCCCTAAGTGATTGCCATAAGTTCTATTATATCTAGTTTTCAAATTGTTAGCAGTTGTTTATTTTTTAGGGATTTATGGGGTGGATTAAAACGTCTTGCCCAAGTTTGAGGAGAATCTAGCCACTTTTTGTTGTCCTCCCAAAAAAGTATCCATATATTCTTAATTTTCGTTTCCTTTTTATAGGGGTCCATCTACATACATTATAGGGGTCCATCTACATACAAGTAGGATATTTCCTTTTAGACATGTGTCCAATGTCTGGGGGAGGATACCAAGTGTTGGCTTCTCACGTAGACAACTGTTTTCGAGGAAGCTGACATAGCTTCTGGATGCTACGGCCTTCGGGTTCAGGTGTCCATGTGTCTCTAGCATGCTGAGTTAATTCTTTTGGAAGCTTTATCAATTTGAAGGAGATAAGAATGTGACGTGTACCGTTATTTTTGTTCCAATGCCTTGTTACCGATGGATGAATATACAAGGAGGAAGCTTTTAAGGAGGGTCCTCCGAGGGGTCTCAGTATATTTTCCTCGAGACTATGGGCTACGAGGGAGTCGGTCCCAGGTGATAAGGTAAGTACGAGAGTATCGTGTCCCTAGTGGGCATTCGTGAGGTTATTTAAGGCTCTAGACACCTCGCGCGGGATTTTTACTCTGTGAGATACTTATTTGGAAAGATAGAACACCATATATTCAGTATTGGGGGGAACATCTAAGTCCAACGATACCGGGGTGATCTTCGTGATGCTTGGAAGGCACCATGGATGGAGTACGAGGCTTTTGAGAAAAGCCTAGGGTTAACATCAGCCCCCCTCCAATTCCTATTATTCTCTCTTGAGAGGCAAGAGGAATTTGAAAGGAGCTGCCCTGCTCGGAGGTAGTATCAGGCAAGCTACCGTTGTCTTTCTGATAGGCCAATTTTTTGTCTGCTATACCAGTTTTTTGGTGACGTGGCATTTTTTAAGGCCGCATCTCTTTGGGGTGGTGCGTAATGGATAGTCACGTCCCTTCATCGTGGGGGCATAACGGTCTGAACTCTTCGGATTCTACGCCATTATGGAGGATGTTATTGATGGGGAGCAGGAATTTAAGTCCGGTTTAGGGGACGTGGCGTCGTGGAGTGCCAAACGGGGGTTAATGGGTAACTAATACTTGTTAATTCCTATGGTTATAAATACCCCCTTTTCTCCAAGTCTTTTTCAGACTTTGCAATTCCTCTAGCTTTTTCTTTCCCGCAACAAATCCCTCTACAATTTATCAATCTTTTTTAAGCTTTCCACTCCCTTTTAATGGGGCCTCTCTACCACCGACCTGGTCTTCACGACTTTCGTCTCCGGTGTCGTCGCCTTCTCGTCAGCTTCAGATCCCCCTATGGTGACAGGGGCTCCTCCTTTGGCTTCGCGCAAGCAGGGTGCGGCGACGGTGACGAAGGCACAAAGAAGACGAAGAAGTCTAATAAGCAATCCGACAAGGTTGGGGTTCCTCCGAATACCCAGAAAGAGGAGGTTACTGCCAGTACTGCCACCTATGAGGAAGTGAAGAACTTATGCACTGAGTACGGGGCATCGGGTCGTAATGTGACGGTGGCCGATCAAAGGGGTAACACTCCTCCCGCTAATCACCTTATGGTGTATTATTCTCAGGTGAGGGCAGGGTTGTGGTCCATTTTTCCTCCGTTCTACTGTGAGATATTCAAGCTGCGATGTGTGCCTGAGTCAGCTCACCCCGAACTCCTTCACGCCCCTATCATTGTTTGTCTTCTGGTGTTTGATTAGGGGGTAGAGTGTAAGAATGAGAGGTTCTTTGCTATTTTCGAGTTGAAACTCTCTCCGGGGAGGCTCCCTTTTACTGTTTTGGTCATCGGAGCAAGGATGACCGCATTTCCGAGGGGAATGTCAGCTTGCACAGCACATGGAAGAACAAGTTCTTCTATGTTTGTCCTACCATGGGGGAGTGGGACATACCGCATACCTGAAGGGAGCCCCGATTCCCCGAGCGGGTTATGGACGATAATTTGGTCTTTCGTTGGTGTTCTCGGCGAAGGCGTTGGTGGAGTCGGCTAATTTTGCAGGTCTCTATCGAACCGAGGGCTTGCGACATATTGCTCCTCTGGATAGGATCGAAAGACCTCTGGCTATCCCCGTGTGTTACGCCGTTGTCTTTGGTAAGTCTTACATGTCTTCTGCCTTAGTAGTTTTAGATGTTATGGTGTTCTGATTTATCGGAGTTTAACTGTCCTTGGTCTTCTCGCAGCGGGGGCGTTGAAGTCTTTTATGGTGGAGGTTGCTGATATTTATGGCAGGGCGGGGGCTTCTGAGGGTGCTGAGACCCATGAAAATGTATTGGTCTCGAGGGAGGTTGGGGTTCCTGATGGCGCGGAGGTTACTTTTGATCGGGTGCAGACTCGATTCTGTGACCTTGACGACCTTATCTCGGTCGTCGAGTGGGACGTTGGACGCTTCTGAGGAGGGTGGTCCAGATGTGAATTGGGCGGACGTTGTCGTTATTACATTTTCCCTAGGTGGACGATGACGTGGGGATCAACGGGATCCCTTTGCCGCCCCTCTCTGTCGCTCCACCGCCCTCCGTCGCTCCTCTCGGCGGTGTTATGATGGGTCCTTTTGCTGCCCCATCGGATATTATAAAGATTTCTTTATCAGATAAGTCTGCGGCATCAGCGGATACAATGAATTTACTTTTGGCGACGTCATTGGTCATCCTTCCTTCTTCCCATATTCCGTTGGCATCTGTTGTTACTCCGGCCCGGGTCTTGGGTAAGTGTTTCTTCTGGAACTTTCTTTAAGCGGATTTTGAATAGATTTTTCGGATACTTTATTTACTTAAGGGGTATTTTGACAGATAAGGGGAAAGCTCTGAGGTTGAGGTCGAGGTGGCATCGATTTCGGAAGATGCATTTGACTTAAGTATGCCTTCCAACTCTTATTCTTTGCAATTGATTCATGAGTTAGGGGTAGTGTTCTTATACTTGCATTAATTGTGCGCAGGGGGTGAGTTGTTTAATTTTAGAGGGGATTCTCTTCCTTCAGTCCCCGATATCCCGCCTTCAGGCCCCATTTCTGAGGGGGCTACTTTTTTGTTGGAGGAGTTGATGTATATTGCTCCGTCTTTCGATAACCGAGCCACTTCAAGTTCTTTGGCAGCTATTCAGTCTGATAGCCCTGTGGTTACTCAGGTCCCGCTATCGGGAGGTATGTCGTTGGGGGGCTTTCTTCTTCAAGCTTTCCCGCTTTGGGTCAAGTGCCTGCTGCAAAAGGTGTTGAGGCGGATCTTGGGACGATATCGCATTTCTTTACTTCTACCAAAGCCTTGCCCATGAATGGCTAGCAATTTTTGTATGGCTTTAATGGTAAGTTTCCCCTTCTGCTTATCCCTTAGAAGTGGTTTTTTTTCTTCATATTTTGGTTTTGTTCCTAGGCGCCTGAAGTGCTTCCCCTTGTCTTACTCGAGTGGAGAAGTATGAAGTGGCCTGGGCCAAGGCCACTCGGCGGATGTCTGAGCTTGATGCGTAGAACAAGCGTCTCCAGACTTATGTATCAGAGCTTGAAGCTTCGGGGATAGCCTTGAAGAAGAGGGTGGAGTTCGCGAAAATGAGCGGGTCGCGGGGATTTCGAGGCAGGAGCGGTTGGAGCAGAGTTTTTCTCAAGCCCTTTTCCGAGTGGAGACTCTGACGGAGGAACTGGCGAAAACTCCCGCGTCGGGGGGTATTTCTCCCAAGGAGTTGCAACAGAAGCTAGATGACGCCACTAAGTTTACTCAGGAAGAGACCCTTCGTCAGTGTCAGGCGATTTACGTCCAGAAAACCAAGGGTATCTGATAGGGCATGTGCTGTGGGGCTTCCTTCAATGCTTTACGCAAGTGCAGAGGAGGATTGCCTCTGAGGCCGATCCACGCCAGATTAACATTTTGGAGATGCAAACGCCTTACTAGAGCATGCCCTCGCCCTCTTCGAAAAGCACAGTTCTCATTTCCCTCCTTCTCCGATTGATCCCGCCTAGGTTCCCATTACTGCCATTCTTCCGAGGCCCCTAATTTGTGGTAATGTGTCTCCGATGTCGTCACCATCGATAATTGGGCCTATAGCTGACCCATCAGGCGCATCTCCTGCCACCCCTTCTACGACCGCCCCATCCTCTCATTATTAGGAGCTACTTTTCTTTTTTCCATGATTTGACGTCATTGTGTTAGGCTGATAAAAGAGAAATCTTACCTTTAGTAGGCTAGGAGTGTACTATGACTCCGCGTTCTTCTCGTTCCCAAGGTGACTTTGTTTCCCTTCAGAGATCCCCTTCAGTGTCCACGGTGCGTCGTGCTCCTAATGACGTTTTCATGTCACGTGCTAGGCGAACGGAAGCCGGCTTGTCCTCCATTTTTAGGGTTCCTTCTCCTACCACGCCCCCAGTCCAGCTCCATGCGGATATTTTATTAACACATAACATAAGAGAGGTATTTATGAGTAGAGAAGCGTACCTTCCAATAGATCGCTTCTCGTATTCAATACTATCACCGTCAACCCTTGGGTTTTAATAGGTGGGGGTCGGGTGGGCATCGCTATGAGTACGAAATCATTGGATTATGTGGTGTCTTTGTTCGTGGAGTATAACTTGAATCTTGACAGGTACGATATCGTGTTACCCCGAGCCAATCAGAGGGCTTATGACCCTCCCGCGGGGTACATGACAGTGTACTCGGATCAGATTTGTTGTGGTCTTCGCATGTTCTTTCACCCCTTCCTGCAATCGATTTTCCGTTATTGGCAGATATGTCCTAGTCAACTTACGCCCAATTCCTACCTTTATTTGGTGGGATACGTTCTTTGTAGAGGGCTTTTGGACTTACCCTTCACACCCTATCGGGTGGGAAGCATTTTCATTTTACGGCCTTGCCCTAGCGAGCTCCCGTTCTTCAATTTAGTGTATCAGGATCATCGTTGGTCTTTTACGACCATCACCAGGCGTGTTACCCCTCGCGACAACTAGAAGAACTGTTTCTTCTTTTTGAAGCCCCGGGACGGGCTGACTTCTTCGTGAGAGTGCCCACTCATTGGGGGCTGGGATACGTCGTACCCAGCTCCGAGGCGGCCGTCCAAGAGGCGAGGGTTTTATAGGATAGCCAGTTATTTGTGGAAAGTTATGACGTCTGCGGTCTGTTGGAATTATCAGATGCTTTAACAATAGCGGGGTTACAAGAAGGGGCGGCCACGCGGGAATTTCTACCTCGCCCGCTGCACACCAACTTTTTCTTTCATCACGCCTCTCATTTTCATTTGTTTTGTGACTTTATTTTGCTTGTCCTTTGTGACTTATATTGTGCTCATTCTTCCTTACAGGGTCCAAAATGGAGTTCTTTGCCGTGAAGTCTTTTGAAGGAGTATCATTGAGTAGTGCCTCCGAGGGGGATCCAAGAAGCGGGGATAGAGGAGGATCCTTGTGTTCGAGTTTGGGGTTGGCCCCGGGGCACTTGGCTCTGGATCACTTTCTTCGGCCATTAGTCTGGGATTCCTATTTTTTAATGATCGGGGATCGTGAGGTTGAGGTAGAGAGTCTTCCTCGTAGGGTCCCAGGAGTATGGGAGCATGTGGTGACTTCAGGTCTGTTTCTCTCGCTAGGAGTATGTTTGTGGTCTATCTGGGAAGGTCGCGCTTTGGAGGTGAATCTTTCTCCGAGTTTTGGGAAGAACGTGGTAAACGTGGTCGAGGAGTGTGTGTCACCTCCTCCCGATAAGGGATCTCAGGTCGGGGGAGATGAGCACAGGGAATCGTCAACTGGAGTAGGGCGGTTCCCTAGAATCAACCCCGACGTGATTTTTTGCCAGACATTTTTGAGCGGTTTGTTGAATAGGTTAGATTGCACCGTGCTAAGTACCCTTTCTTTGTCCTCCTTGCAGGATCTGGCTTGCAAGGACCTTTGTGAGGTATGGTCCCATTCCTCCACTTTCTGGGAGTAACACTTATTTTGATGTCTTACTCGCACTTCTTTTCTTTTACCCTTATAGGTATTTATGGTAATCAATGTCGTGGGCTCTCGGAGGGACCAAGTCTCATCGGAGATAGAACTGATCTATCATTACAGAGATGATCTGGAGAGGGAACTCTTGTTAGCCAGACAAAAATAGAGGAGCTCGAGGCTGATAATAATGTGGCACATGATATTCATAATGGAGCTTTGAAGGTCTTGGCGGAGAAGTCATGGGACATAGATCGATGCCTGTCGTTGGAGCGGGCACGGGTAGTTTGCTTAGAAGAGAGGGTGCAAGACCTCCATTACCAACTACATACTTTGAAAGAATGACTTTCCGTGGCTTCCGATGAGAGGGATGTGGTGCTCCGGAAGATAACGAACGTGACCCGGAGGCATGAGGTAGCTTTGGTGCTGGCCCAGGCTCAAGTGGTGATGGATATATCCAACTCCCTTCACCATCGGGATGTGTTCCGAGAGGAGTTCAGGTACATGGTGCGTATAGGATACAAGATGTGCGAAGAAGTTGTGCGATCTCTTCTTGAGTTTCTAGCAACTGTTGTTATCCCTCGTCTGAACATTGTGCCCAGGTTCCCGGGTACCCCCTTAGCTTTGTCTTCGGATTCCGTACCAGCCCTTGAGGATTTAGTTGTGCCTTCCGTAGATTTGGACGAGCCAATGGACCTGTCAGAGGAGCAGCGGCGCCGGTTGATCCGGGAGGGGAAACGTCCCATGGAAGATCTTTGAACTTTTTCTCTTTTTATATTTGGCTTGGTGTGTAAAATCATGTAGAAGCAATTGTACTAGCTTCTAGCGATATGTATATTTTGGGTGTTTTTTTTTGTGGATAGATGACATCATAGGATAGGTTGGCCTATAGTCTGTTTGAGACTATAATTTTGTAATGTCAAGGCTATTCCTCTTTTGATAATATATGAATCATCTACTATAAACATTGTTTTATTTAGATACAGAAGGGGGTGCCCTCGTACAGAGTATGTTTACATCAAGCATAGCATTTTATTAGGTTATATGCATTCCAAGTGTTGTGGAACACTTTTCCTTCGTGGTTTTCCAGTAGGTAGGTAGCGCCTCCGATTATCTTGGTGATCTTGAAGGGTCCCTCCCATTTAGGCTGGAGTTTCCATATGTTCTTAGAGGTTTCCGCTCTTTTCAATACCAAGTCTCCTACTTGAAAGTTTCTAGCTCGCACCTTAGTGTTATAGTGTGGCGTCATGCGTGCCTTGTGTTGCTCCATTCCAATGGCTGTGCGGGCTCTCTTTTCCTCTAGGAGGTCCAAGGCTAGGGAAATATTAGAGTTGTTGCTTACCTCTTCGTACTCTCGAACTCGCCAGCTTTCTACCACGACTTCAGGGGGTATAACCGCTTCGCTACCGTAGGCCAAGCTATACGGGGTTTCTCCCGTGGCAGTCCTTTGAGTGGTCATATACGCCCATAGGATTCCGGGAACTTTTTCTACCCACCTAGCCTTATACCAATCCCACCTTGCTTTCAAGTTTTTTAGAAAGGTTTGATTAGTTCTTTCCACTTGACCGTTGGCTTGGGGATATCCAACGAACGCAAAGTAATGTTTAGGGTTTATCCCAGTGGTCGTAAACTAGAGTCCATTGTCGCTAACTAGGTATCGGGGGATACCAAAACGGCACATTACTTGCATCACTTAGCGTGCTCTTGGCAGTCTCGGTCCATCATGGGCGAGTAGTAGCCCTGACGGATGATGCGTCCGATCATGCTTTTTCCCCCAGTGTGGCTCCCGCATGTTCCCTCGTGAATTTCCCTAATAACTTATTCCACATCGGCCTAATTTAGGCACCTAGTGTGGGGGTGGGAGTAAGATCGACGGAATATGATGCCTTTGTGAAAGAAGTATTGGGCCGCTCTTCGGGCCATCGTTTTTTGTTCAGCTTTGTTCGTGGCGTATTCCTCCAAGTGCTCTAGGTAACCCAAGATTGGATCCATCTACTCGCCCCTGGTCGAGTTTATTGTGGCATTTACCTCGGTTTTTGATTTCTCTGACTCTGTAGCCTGGAGGAGGGTAATGCAACGGGTGTGTATTGTAGAGGTTTGAGAGGCTATCTTAGACAAAGCGCCCGCTTCTTGGTTATCAGAGCGGGGGATTTGGACTGTCTCACAGCTTTTAAACCAAGCGCGCCTTCGATGGACAACTTGTAGGTAGCTATGCATTCTTTCTTCTTTAGTCTTGTACGTACCATTAAATTGTTGCACGATTAGCTGGGAGTCACTGTGAATTACTAGTTTTCTAATTCCCTGTCCTGGGACAATCTCATTCCAATCAGTAATTCTTTATATTCTGCTTCATTGTTAGATAGGGGATAATCGAGCCTAACGGCGAAGTACAAGGTTTCATCCTCCACTTCGATGTTACACAGGATCACCCTTGCCCTGCCATGTGTAGCGGTGGCAGACCCGTCAACGAACACATGCCACATGGGCGGGTTTTGAATAACCTCTATGCCCGCCATCTCCATGACGAAGTCCGCTAATACAAGAGCTTTGATCGAGGGTCTGTGGGTATAGGAGATGTTGTACTTGGTGAGTTCAATAGCCCATTTTATCAACTGGTCTGAAGTCTCTAGTTTGTTAGGGATGGTTCACAAAGGGTATTTAGTCAATACCGAGACCGGATGCAAAAGGAAGTAGGGGCCTAGCTTGCGTGCCGTTGTAACTAAAGCTAATGCTAGTTTCTCGATTTGGGTATGCCCCCCTTATGCTCCTTGTAGCATTTTGTTGATGTAGTACATAGGGCGGTGTTCCCTATTATGTTCTTTGACCAACATGGCACTCACGGCCTCCTCTCCGACTGCCAAGTACACGAACAACTCCTCTTGAGGTGTCAGTTTTACCAGCAATGGTGGGTGGGTTAAGTAGCTTTTCAATTCCACGAGGGTGCCTTTGCGCTGTTCGGTCATCTGGAAGTCCTTGAGGTTTCTCAGGACCTTGAAGAAGGGTAATCCTTTGTCGTCCGATTTGGGAATGAACCTGCTCAAATATGCCATACTCCATGTTAACTTTTGAATGTCTTTGACAGTTCTAGGAGTGGGCATGTCGATGACAACCTTGGCTTTCTCGGGATTTATTTCTATCCCCTTCTCTTTTACCATAAATACCAAGAATTTCCCCCCTTTGATACCCAAGGAGAATTTCTGGGGGTTAATCTTCATCCTTAATCGGTCCATAATTGCTAACGCCTTGCGGAGGTCCTTCGGGTGGTCCTCTGCTCGGGGAATCTTAACGATCATGTCATCGAAGTATACCTCCATTGATTTCCCAATTAGGCCGGCGAACATAAGGTTTACCAGGTACTGGTATGTGGGCCCTGTGTTCTTTAGACCAAACGGCATCACCAGATAGCAGAAGGTACCTACATCAGTAATAAGCTAGTTTTATCTTGGTCTAGGGCAGCCATTGGGATTTGGTTATACCCCTGGTCTCCGTCCATCGTGGATAATAAGGCGCATCCTGCCGTGTAATCTACTAATTGATCTATGCTGGGAAGGGGATAGCAATCCTTGGGGCAAGCATCGTTTAGATTGGTGAAATTAACACACATCCTTCATCTTCCTCCGGTCTTAGGAATGAGGACCACGTTGGCTAACCATTCCGGGTATCAAACTTCTCGGATCTGCCACAGGCTAAGCAACAGTTATATATCAGATCGGATGATTTTTTTCTAGCAGGGCCCATGTTTCTCTTTTTCTGTTGGATCGGTTTGGCTTCTGCCTTGACATTCAGGAAGTGTTGACAAACTTGATCACTTATTCATCCCGGGGGTCTGCCTTCCCAAGCGAAGAGATGGTTAAATTGCTTGAGCATGGATACTACTCCGTCTTTTAACTCTGAACTCATCTTTGTTCCTACTTTGACTGTCTTCGTAGGGTCTCCTCCTACTATATCGATCATATTTAATTTCTCAATTGGTTGTACCTTTAATTGTTCCTCCATCTTCCATTTTTTGACGGGTGTGGTGGTGTCCTCGTCATTTTTCGAGGGGATAGCATTCAGGCGGCACTCCCTAGCTTTGACTTGACTGCCCCTAACTTCCCCTATGCCCGAGGGTGGGGGGAACTTTACCTTCATGTGGAGTGTAGAAGGGATGGCCTCGAATGTTTGTATAGACGGCCGTCCGCGTATGGCATTGT
Source organism: Linaria vulgaris (assembly GCA_948329865.1). NCBI lineage: Eukaryota > Viridiplantae > Streptophyta > Magnoliopsida > Lamiales > Plantaginaceae > Linaria > Linaria vulgaris. Next base: position 87,588,809 of record OX415253.1, read on the forward strand.
ACGTCCGGGAGGATGCCTCTACTACCTAGAATTTGGTGGGCTTCGGTCGTCTCATGGCACCTTCGCCCCAGGACATGGGCAAGGTGATCGTCCCCAAAGTGCGACACGCTTCTCCTGAGAAGCCTACCAAGGGGACTTCGGTCACTTCCAGGCGTTCCTTTTTTAACCCCATTGCTAGGTAAGTAGGTAGGAAGAGAACGTCTACTAAGTTGCCCGTATCAATTAGAATGCGTTGGACGTCAATACCGATGATAGAGGCTTCGATGACTAGCGGGTCCTCGTGGGGGTACACTATGCCTTTTAAATCGTTTGGCTCGAAGGCGATAATGGGCAACTTGGTTCCCTGTATTGAACATACGGGCGGCCCTTGTTCTACACATCAGGCTTCATTTAGATATTTTTTCTTCTTTTCGAGGGGCGATATAGAGATACCCCCTCCTTCGATCATGTTTATTGTTCTGCCTGAGGGGGGATTGTCCTTGTAGGACTCCGGAGGGGGGCGCAACCCTTGAGGGGAGGTTTCTTCACGATACTTCGTACTAGGTCCCCTCTCCTCCGCACACCCCTCGGGTCAAATCCTCTTCCAGACATTTGACTTAGGCGCCTCTTGATTGTTTTCTTTTAAGTGTTCGCCAAATACCCGACGCTGAGAAACCGGTGTATCTCGTTCCTCAAGGTAGTACAGCCGTCTGTATCGTGTCCGTATGCTTTATGATACTTACAAAACATGCATGTATCCTTCTTCTAGTAGGGCCTTCTAACAGGCTGTGGCCATTGTACGTCAGTACTACCCTTCATCACGTTGAGCACCTCCACGGGGGTGATCGTCAAAGGGGGTAGCGGTGCAGGTTGCAAGTGTTGTTTTACCGTACTCTCGTCATCCCTTCGTCTGGGGTGCTTTTCCTTCTTTGGCTTTATCCTAGGACCTCTTCTCGTGCTCTTGGTCATTATTTCCTGCCTTGGTCTTAGAACTTTCAGCTTCTTCCATGATGATATAGGTCTCTGCCTTGATGGCATCTGAAGAAATCTCACGTTCTAAGTCCTTGGTTCAGAATGTCCGCTATGATTGAGGGATTGGCATTTGGCACATCTAAGGCTTCATCCGAGAAGCATTTTATATAGTTCCTGAGGGACTCATCTTTCTTTTGTTTAACCGTGAAAAGATGACTAGCAGGTTCTGGATATCTCCTATTACAAGCAAACTATCGCACGAATAAGCACGCCAATTGATCAAAGTGGGAAATCGTAACGGGGAGCAGCTGGGAGAACCATTCTTGGGCCCTGCCTGCGAGGGTGGTTCAAAACACTCGGCCCATGACAAAGTCAGGCGTTGATGCTAGATCTCTAGTAGCTATGTATTGGTGAATGTGGTCTTGCGGATCTCTTCCGTCCTTGTCTCCTGTGTACAAAGGAAGATTATTAGTCCGCATCCCCGAGGAGACCAGGGCTTGAGTAATTTATGGGACGAAATGAGACCCGTGGTGCATAAGTTCTTCCCCCGGAGTTATATTTTTCTTTATGTCCTCATTTCTCTACGCAGGCTATTAACCATGTCCCATAGGGAGTCGTCGGTGGGGGGTAGCTGGCGGTTTCGGGGGTATGGAGGCCCTCTTCCTCATAGTTACGCGGTACTCTCCCGCTATTGTCCTCAAGGTGGGTCCTAGGCCCTCAAGGTTCTCCAGGTGGCCCCCTCTATAAGGCGCTCAAACACAGATCGAGGGATATTTATGAAATCCCTTCTTTCTGTTGGGGGAGAAGATTGTGTCTCCGAGGGCTTTCCAAACATAGGTTCCCTAGAGATCCTTGAGGTTGCTCTGAGGAGGAGAATTATTCATGGCTTCGGTGAGGAGATTTTTTCAAACGTACTCGAAGGAAATATTCTATGGTGTTCTCGCAGACGGAGCCATTTTGTTAACAATTGTTTGTTTTTTAGAGATTTTTTGGGTGGATTAAAATGCCTTGCCCAAGTTTGAGGAGAATCTAGCCACTTTTTGTTGTCCTCCTAAAAAAGTATCCATTTATTCTTAATTTATGTTTCCTTTTTATAGGAGTCCATCTACATACATTATAGGGGCTCATCTACATACAAGTAAGATATTTTCTTTTAGACAGGTGTCCAATGCCTGGAAGGGAGGATACCAAGTGTTGGCTTCTCACTAAGACAACTGTTTTCGAGGAAGCTGACATAGCTTTCGGATGCTACGATCTTTGGGCTTAGGTGGCCATGTGTCTCCGGCAAGCTGAGTCAATTCTTTTGGAAGCTTTATCAATTTGAAGGAGATAAGAATGTGACGTGTACCGTTCCTTTTGTTTCGATGCCTTGTTACCGATGGATGAATATATACGAGGAGGAAGCTTTTAAGAAAGGTCCTCCAAGAGGTCAGTATATTTTCCTCGTGACTATGAACTACGTGAGAGTCGGTCGCAAGTGATAAGGTAAGTGCGAGAGTATCGTATCTGAGGAACTTGAACCAACAATAGTGGAATCCATACCAAGAGTGGTCATATTTTTACATATAAAAGCAATAAAAGAGGAGCAGAGAAGAATGTACCAATACGATCACAAATATCGCACAAAGAGAAGACGATGAAATTATAGAAAAATTGTGCAGATTGTCAATTCAAATGCGAAATGCGATGGAAGAATAGTATCGAGATATCATCCAACTCTAATACCATAATAAAGTCGAAGATCAACATGAACAAACGCAAAAACTCTATTGAACAAATTTGCTGATAGAGAGAAGAATCTTTCTCTCTCTCTCTCTTTCGAAGATCAACGTGATTCCCTTCTTTATTCAGCTCAATTTTGTACGGATCAATTAGCCAACTTAAACATGTTTAACAAACTAAACATGTGCCTAATAACTAACGGTTAGTTTAACTAATATTTCAGTCCGATGTTCCTTCAGAGGCAACCATTGAGGAAGTATTGCGAGACGTCGGCGTGCGGGTCAGCCCTGAGGTGAACGAAAGCTTGTTGCAACCATTCACAACGAAGGAGATACTCAAAGCCCTGAAAGATATGTAGCCTTTTAAATCTCCTGGTCTTGATGGATTTTCCTCCATTTTTTATCATAAATTCTGGCATATTGTGGGTGGCGACGTGACGCGTTTTGTGCTTTCTTTTCATAACAATCGTAGTCTTGATCCCTGTGTTAATTTTACTCATATTGTGCTTATTCCAAAATGTCCTAACCCTGAATTTGTGACTCAGTTTAGGCCGATTAGCCTCAGCAATGTTTCTTTCAAGATCGCATCCAAAGTTGTGGCTAATCGGCTTAAACCATTTCTCTCTGATATTATATCTCATTCCCGGTCTACTTTTGTTCTAGGTAGACTCATTACTGATAATATTTTGGTGGTGTTTGAAGTGAATCATTTTTTGAAAAACAAAAGGACGGGAAAGCGAGGGCATATGACACTGAAACTGGATATGAGTATGGCATATGACCGAGTCGAATGGCCCTTCTTGGAGAAGGTAATGCTTAAACTAGGATTTGATTCGAGTTTTATCTCGTTTATTATGATGGGTGTGAAATCTGTGTCTTATTCTATTTTAATTAATGGGCGCGAGTCGCAAGTTTTTTCTCCCTAGAGGGGTATTAGGCAAGGGGACCCACTATCTCCTTACCTTTTCTTATTTGTATCTGAGGTGTTTTCAGCATTGATCTCACAAGCCGAGGCGACAAAAGAAATTTGCGGTGTCAAAATCAGTCGCCATGCACCATCGGTTTTGCATCTTCTTTTTGTAGACCATACTATTATTTGTTATGATGCAAAAGTGGAGTCGGCGCAGTGTATCAAGAGCATTCTTGTTTTTAGTTGAAACACTGTGGCGCAAGTTAGGGAAGAGGTGGTAAATTTGCTTGGAGTTTCGGTGGCAGAAAACATGACAAATATTTGGGTATGTCGTCGGTGGTTGGAAGATGGAAGAAGGAGACTCTTGACTATATTCGGGAGCGGATTTGGAAACGGGCTCATGGCTATAAGGGCAAGACCTTGTCAGGGGCAGGGAAAGAAATTCTTGTGAAGTCCGTAATGCAGTCTATTCCGACATTTATCATGAGTTATTTCCGTTTATCCAATTCCCTTATTCGAGAGATAGAATCTATTATTTCCAATTATTGGTGGAGTAGTGGGATGCAAAATAAGGTGCATTGGGTGGCGTGGGATAAATTGTGTCGAAGAAAGAATGATGGGGGGCTTGGCTTTAGGGATTTGCGTGCCTTCAATTTAGCCTTACTTGCAAAGCAAGCGTGGAGGATTTTTCGGACACAACAAGCTTGGTTAGTCGTTTGTTTAAGGCGAAATATTTCCCTAATGCACAGTTTTTGGACGCACGGTTAGAGGCGGCACCGTCGTTTTCTTGGCGTGGGATTTGGGAGTCTTTGGCAGCATTGAAGCGTGGGATACGTTGGCAAATGGGGAACGACAAGGCTATCACTATTTGGCATGACGCTTGGATTATGCGGCCTCTGTCGTTCCGGCCGATTCCTTCTGGTTAGCGAGTTGATTGATAACGAGACGGGGTGGTGGGACGTTGATATTTTATGTAGCTTCTTATGGGAGGTTGACGTCGAGAAAATTCTTGTTATACCATTGGGGGAGCCATGTAATGAAGATCGGTTTATTTGGCATTATGAGAAGAAGGGTCTTTTCACGGTTCGGAGAGCGTACCACCTTATAATATCACAAGGTTTGCTCAATAATCTGAGGGAGGTGCCATCCACGTCGGGTCATCATGCGCTTTGGCCGAAATTGTGGAAAATTGTGAGTCCGAATAAGATAAAATTATTTCTTTGGCGATGGTGCATGGACATTTTTCTGACGCGGTGGAATTTAATTCGGCGACATATGCACGTTGAAGAGGAATGTGTGGTATGTCATTCAGGGGTGGAGACGGCGACGCACGTTCTTTTTTCTTGCGACTTTGCGAGACAGCCTTGGGCGCTTTCCAATGTCCCATTATCGGTCGAAATTCATGAGGTGGAGAACGTGAAGGATTGGCTCGTATGTATCATGGTGACGTTGTCGGTAATGATCTAGTTAATTAGTACGGTTTGTTGGGCGATTTGGGGGAACCGAAATAACATTCTTGTAGTGGAAAAGGGTCAGAATCCGGAGGAGTTGATATTGTTTGCTACGTCCTACACGTCGACTTGGTTGCACATTAACGAGAGTGTTTGCGAAGGGATAATCACACTGACACGGGGGAGTGGCAGGCTCCGGGTGGTGATATTATTAAAATTAACTTTGATGGCGTTTTTTTAACGGAGGAAGGGGCTGTGGGGTTCGGCCTGGTCGCGCATGACCAACATGGAGTTTTTTTTGCATGGCGTCAACATAGGTTGGAGTCGTTTATGGATGCAACGGGAATTGAAGCATTGGAAGCAGCGAGAGCGATCCGTTGGGCTATTGAGAAGGGTTGGTTGAATGTCTTATTTGAGGGCGATTGCTTGAATGTTATTCATGCCGTTAATCATGGTACGACGGTGGATATTCAGATTGGGAACATTTTGAAGGATGTGCGGCTAATGCTTCGTGATCAAAAGGATTTTTATTTTAGATGGGTTCGACGTGATTCAAATACGGTTGTGCATGAGCTCGCTAGAAATGCAATTGAGGATGCCGATGGTTTCGAAGTAGCTTAGTTTTTCGGCTTTGTGGTTTTTTCTGCGTTTGAGGTTTTTGGTTAATTGGCACGTATGTAACGTTTTTATCCGGGTTTTATTGAAAGGAATGAAGTTAAAAAAAAACGTAATTAGAGAAATGCGACTTTAGTGAAAAGGGGTTGCAGTGTATATTTCAACAGTAAGTCTTGTAAGTCAGTTTATGGCTTTATGCATTCTCCTCATGAAGAACATCTTGACGCAGCTTAGCACATTCTTAGATACTTGAATTAATTGTGCAAGTATTTTGTAATGAACAAATAAGTTCTTAAAAATGGAATGTGCCCAAATTAGTAAAACGTTCGGCTACTCGCAATTTAATACTGGAAATAATGTATAAGATTTTTGTAAATAGGATTAAAATGAATATTGTACTATTGAAACTTGCATGCGCATACATTGGTGTGCTATAAAAGTTGAGTTTTAAATTTGTAAATAATTTTCATAAAAATTACCGATCATTTTTGAAAAAAATTCAAACACTTGAAATATCCTAAAAAAGAATCACTATTGGAAGAAAGATATTTGATCCATAAGTGGAAGTAATAAAATAAAGTTGAATAAGAAATTGGATTTTTGAACTCAAAAAGTTTTGTTAACAAAACCCACCTGAAAGCACGTGGAAATGCTGCCAAAGTGTGGTACATTGTCGAACAAAGCGATTGCGAGATCGAGGAACATGATTTCTGTCAAAAAAAAGATCGAGGAACATGACTTAGTGATGGTACGAGGATGAGTTGGATTAATTACTTTTTTTTTTTTTTGGTAGAAGAGTTGGATTAATTACTTAATACTACTTGTCATGAGTTCTGAACTGATGATCACATTATCTCTGCAAAAACCACTACGCCGTGTTCGCGGCACCTCGTTTCTCTCCCTCATGATTCGCCACCCTGTCATTAATTTGTACAAGATGTGACGGGAAAAAAGTATCTGATATGACATTATTACCCAAATAATTAGTTCATTTAGAATTTGATTTAGTTACTACATCCAACTTTATGCTTAAAATGCATTAGCATCATTCAGAACATCATAACATATAATATGGTCTATGATTTAAGAAGCTAATTGGTTGAAACTATTTATACAATGCGCTTTGAATTATTACCCTATAATATTATTGCATTGTACTATATAATCTATATATCATAAGATTTGAAAGAAGAAGAAAAAAAGATTCTGGAGTACTCAACTAATTAAGCACAACATAGATTATGTATGTAAATTACTGATCATCAGTAAGTATGGCGTTAAAAGATATGGCCACATATTGATCAAAAAAAATAAAAGATATGGCCACATGACAGGAATATAATACAGAATGTCTTAGCTTTATTGTGATCTAATATTATTCTAATTGACAAACTTATAATATCACATCTAACTTAACATGCATACATCTTTTATGATCGATCAACAGTCGTGGCTGGTGGAGCGAGTAAGTTGATATATATACTGTATGGGTGAACGTGTTTTCTTTCAATTTTGTTGATCTCATTAGTCATTCGTCAATAAAATTCGAAAGGTATTTATAGGTTTTCTTTCAATTTTGTTGATCTAATTTTAGTCATTCGTGAATAAAATTCGAAAGGTCTTTATAGGTTTTCTTATATGGAAAAAAATGTTTGTACGTTGACCATCAGCTAATTTGATTTGGTGCCGTAAGAATAATCTTTTAGATTTTATACAGTTCAATAAATTAAAATGTTCTTTTCTTTTAGTTTGTTTCCGTAGAGAATTGCTTTTTGATTAATATTTAATGTTATTTATGTAAGATAAATTAATTATGGTATTTATCTTCTCCGTAATTGTGGTGTAATAAGAATCTTTGTTTTCAAGGAAACATGTTAATTCTATAATTTTAGTTATCTAATTAGAGTTGTTTACCTATTAAAGCTCTTCCATGCTTTTACATGATGGACGGTCGAGATTAAGTTTTAATTAGACCCTAACTGGAATTTGGTCCTCTCTTCTCCTATATATATATTATGTCTTTAGGCCATCATAAAACTTACTTAAGAAATACTCAAAAAACATATAATGAAGGTGTATAGGTAGAAAGAAACAAATCCAAAATCCAACTAAAGTTGTTCAGTTGGCAGTTCGTGTCCAAGCAAATCAAAGACTTTTCCATGACACGATAAAAGATGTATTATTCTTTCATATCTATTTACGAATCTATTTGTGATGATCATTGTGTTCAACAATTTATGGGTCATGTAAATTAAGGATAATGATATATGGTATCAGAGCTTAGGTTACTGAACACGTGATTGTCCATAAAGTAAATAGATATTAAATAAAATAACTTAGTGAATATATGATTATCACGTTCATCGTAAACATGTTTCTGCGATGTTATGCGCATTGGTAATATATGTTTTGCGAGATGATATCCACATGAATAACGTAAATTATGCTGCATCTTATTGGCTTTAATTTACCTATGCGGGTGTGTTTGTAAGCTAAGGTTATTGATGATTTATGACACCATTATGCTTATTGTTAACAGGGTAGAAAATCACCTGCTTAAAATAAGCGATTATTCAATTACCGAAATTACTTGGTATATTAATACTCATAAACGACATCGCATTATAGCACGGTTTAAATACCGGTTTATTTTGTTAAAATTTATTCGTAAATCACGACACACGCCTATCAACCGGATTTATAGCTAAAGAATACGGGAAAATCCCTCTCCGAAGCCTAAAAGCCCTCGGACCAGCCACCCCGAAGGCCAAACTCAAAGTGTAATGCCTTATTGAAGACCGAGAGCCATCAGAAGTACTTGCCACAAAGGTCCATACGAAGAACAATGCCATAATTGAGGCACTACGGCCCTGGGAGCCCCTATCCCGAAGGCCTACGACCCGCGAAACCCCTATCCCGAAGACCGAATCCGAAGACAGGAGCCATAATCAGATACAAAAGACATCAGAAAACATACTACGAGGACCTAGACAAAGAAGCACTGCTCCACGAGGACAAAGGAGCCCTCGGAGTCCAGGTCCAAGCAAAAGCACTCCTCGGAGAATAGAAAACAGGAGAGTCGGCCCCCTGGAACCCCTCGGAGCCTTCGGATAAAGATAAGATTTATCCTCGTCAGCGCCCCGTCAACAGAGATACCTTCTCACACACGCATACCGACACATGTACTCACACATGCATAACATCTGTATCTTTACATGCACAGTGACACCTGCCCCTAGAACCCTCTATAAAAAGGGGCAAGAACCATAGAAGAAGGAACAAGTTCGGGAAGAGAGAAAAAAGAGGGAAAAATATGGAGAGAAAAAGAGAGACACACATACGCAACCTGCGAACAAAAAACTCCTCCTCTCTCTCCTCCTCGGAGAACCCTCTCTCCCCTCGTAGAACCATCTCCCCCCTCGGAGACCTCTCTCTCCCCCTCCTTCTAGCGCCACCAAAGAACAAGAACTACGAGTGGCTTGATTCCCAATCGGGGGATACGTAGGCATCTCGGAAAATATCCGGGTCCAGCCGCAAATCAATAAAAACCAACAATCTCCTCGGGTCGGGATCGGCGTTCCAACCCAAATAAATAATACTCGTTAAAAAGGGAATAATTCCAAACCCGTTAACACTTATCATGATGGGGATTATTACCGTGTTAGCGTTGTGTTAAACAAAGCCCCCTTAGCTTCATTGGCGCTAGATAAAGTTTTTCTTTTCTCGGTTCATTAATTGTTTTACCATGACTTCAATATTAAATTTGTAATATTAATGAGAATGCGCATGTTCAGTTACAACTTACAATTGATTCTTGGGTAAGTTTCCTTTTTCTCCTTTCTTGGCCAACGATATATTATATTGACAAAGGAAAGAATGAATTTCACAAATATTTTAGGTTTTAAAATCAAGCTATATTGCTTTACTCACATGGAATCTTTATTGACCCTACAAGAAAAAGGCAATTTTTCCAACCGAAATCCGATCGGAAATATTTTCGACCGCTTCCGACCGAAATCTGGTCGAAAATGAGATTTTTGACCGGGGTCCAGTTGAAAATTTAAATATAAAATTTCGCGACCAGATCCCGATCGAAAAATTTTATTTTCAACCGAACAACATTTCCCGACCGGACCCCGGTCAGGGCCCATTGGCGGGACTAATTCTCGCCAAGGGCGTCGCACGAAACCAGGCTCAGCTGGACCGTGCAGCTGGGCCGAGTATTACCGACCGCAGTGCGGTCGATAATAGGCCTATTTCCGATCGCATTGTGGTCAGAAATGAGAGAGGTATTTCTATAAATACCTCCCTCCTCCTTCTCATTTCACACTCCTCTTTTTCTCTCTCCCCCCTCCTAGTACCGACCGCCCAGACCCCCTTTCGCTATCGAATTTCGGTCAAAAATCTGGATCCGATAAGTTTTTTTGTCTTTTCTCATTTTTTTATGTTATATTTATTGTTTTAATATTTATTTTATATGTTTAATTGTTAGATATTGTAGAAATTGTTAGGCTTTATTTAGGAAATACTTTTAGAAATTGTTAGGCTTTAGGAAATGTTAGAGTTTAGTAATTATTTATGCCTTTAGGAAATGTTATTTAATTAGACTTTAAATAGTATGTATTTTCTTTATACATTGTTAGTCTTTAAACTTTATTTATGTCTTTAGGGATTATTTGATATTGTGTTTTTATCTTTAGGGTCGCCTTGTCGTCTTCTTTGGATAGTGCACATAGTACGCATGTTTTGCTTGGTTAGCAAATACAAACGGCTCATTGGTGTCGAAGGTACAGATCAGGTCGATGTCAACCAACTTGTACGTTGAATGCTCCTGCGTACCTGCGTTTATATCATACCAAGCACATTTGAACAAGACTATGTATAGGGGTTTAATTCTGCCTCAATATTTCACATGTATTTTAACGTTCCATAGACCTTGGTAGCATCGGATCCTCCCATGTCTCCCTTCACATAAACACCGCTACAACCACTTTTCTTCGGGTCCAACGTCATATCGGTGTGAAATCTGAACCCATTCACAATGTATTCCTCGTAGGTTGCCACTATATTAGCCGGACCTGTGATTAGAGGATCTATTCGTATGTCGCTCTCGTATTTTCCACATGAATACGTTTGCTTGAACCATGATACGTACTCTCGGTTCCTCTTGGATTGTATCTCCATTGGACTAAGTCCACCGCACTCCTCTTCTTCAAACAACCTGTATAGGAAAAATTTCATAAGTTAGTATTCTACTTGTCTTTAAAGCGTTTAGTCATTTCGTTATTACAAATAATTAACAACAACTTACTCGACCCATTCGTCAAGCTCTTCACAGTTTAGAAGGGTGTAAAGCTCTATTTGCTCTATTTCATCTGAAGTCAAGTACCGCCTATTGTTTAGTGGCTCTATTGGCGCCCCTTTCTTGTGAAATATTCTATGCTCATCATCCCACTCCGTGCTATCTAGCATCTCGTTCCTGTTGAGTTGTTTATATTAAGTCTGAACAGAGACATCCAAATATTGAGAACACATATTGGACAGCCCTGCAAGTAGGTATGCATTGGCTATGGATCCTTCCACCCTCGCATTATTCAGTACCGAACCCTTTTATGTCAAACATCCTCCTAATACATAGAAATGAATGGTTATGCAAAGAATCAATAATTATAAAAGATAATGATTTTAAAAATATAAACCGTACCTCTCGAATGGATACATCCATCTATAATGGACTGGACCTCCAATTCTAGCCTCGTACGGAAGGTGTATGGCTAAGTGCTCCATAGAGTCAAAAAATGAAGGAGGAAATATCATTTACATCTTGCACATGGTAACAATAAAGGATTCCTCCAATCGCTCCATATCCTTGGCCGAAACCTTTGAGGCACAAATTGCCTTGGAAAAAAGATTAATATCTACCAAGGTCCCCCAAATCTCGGGTTCCAAGAAGTTGCAAAAGGCAATCGGGATCAATCTCTGTATGAAGACGTGACAATCATGACTATTCATACCATACAATTTTCCTTATTGTTTTTGCACACATCGTCCCAAGTCCGAGGCATATCCATCAGGAAACTTCAGTTCTCTCAGCCAATCAAGCACCATGTTCCTTTGCTCTCTCGTAAGAGAATATTTAGCCTTTGGCTTTATATACTCTCTTCCTCTACCAGTGGGTACTAAGAACAATTCTTTACGGTTGGTCAACAGCTTAAGATCGTGCCTCGAGTTAATGTTGTCCTTCGACTTAGCATCGTCCAACACCGTGTTGATGATGTTCTCAAAAAAGTTCTTCTCACAATGCATGACATCTAGATTGTGACGAATCAATTTTGTGGACCAATAAGGTAGTTCCCAAAAGATGCTTCAATGACACCAATTATGCGTTGTATTAAAACCCAGAAGCTTTGTGGAGTTTGGCCCAAATCCAAGCCGATCGTATCCTATCCACAATTGCCTTCATCTCCACTCTTGTCTTCCTTCGAATAGGCGTTGCAAGTATCTCTTTATCCTTGTAGAAATCCTTCTTGTTGTACCTCTATTCATGATGCTCTGGTAGAAATCGACGATGATAATTGAACCACGAGGCTTTTCCACCATGCTTAAGTGTAAAAGAATATGTCTCATCCATGCAATAAGGACAGGCCAGCTTCCCATGCGTGCTCCACTGGGACAACATTCCATAAGTAGGAAAATCGTTAATAGTCCACATTAGGGCCGCTCGCATTTGGAAGTTTTCCTTTTGTTAGTTGTCATATGTCCACAAGCCATTAATCCACAAATCATTCAACTCATCAATCATCGTTCTCATCAAAACATCCAAGTTCTTTCTGGGACTCTTTGGACCGGGTATAATAAGGCTGAGAAAAATAAACTTCGGGTTGCATGCATAAATCCGGCGGGAGGTTATAAGGGGTCACAAACACGGGCCAACAAGAGTAGTTCTTCCAAAATTTCCCAAACGGTGTGAACCCATCCGTACAAAGACCGAGTCGGACCTTTCTAAGCTCTGCTGCGAAGTCCGAATACGCACGATCAAAATGTCTCCACGCCTCGCCTGCAGCTGGGTGAATCATTCTATCAGTTGAATGTCGACACTTCAAATGCCAAATCATATGTCTTGATGTGCCTACAGTATAGAACAACCTCTATAATCGAGGGCCTAGGGGGAAGTACCACAATTTCTTCCTTGTGACCCTGGACTTTCTACCAGCCTCGAACCTATCGGTCTTGCATATCGGACACGATGTGAGATCCTTGTTGGCATTCTCACCGTAGTACAAGAAACAAAAATTCCAATAGACGTCGATCTTTTTGTACATTAAACCCAAACCCGTGAGAATCTTACTCATGCCTAGACCGTATTAGGTAACATTTCCTCAATATCTGGGTCCATAGGATCTTTAGACAACCTGGAGTACTTTTTGCAAGCGACATTAGGTACTATGTGCATTGCCTTGGTAGTCAAGAACTCGGCAAACCACTGGAGCACAGTCTTCGGGTTCTTACTGTGCATTTGTATGCCTCCCAAATGCATTAATTTGTAGAACTCCTTCGCATCGGGACTTGGATCTTCGTTGCGCACATCTCCCTCAACAAGTCGACCCCCATATGCATCCACCACCAATTCTCTAAACGAAGTATCAACATGAACCGAACTATCCACGTGAATACTAGTGGACGGTGATTCAGGTACATACGATGTGGATGCCCCGCTCACCTCATCTCCATGCAACACCCATACCCTATATTGATACGTAAAGCCCGACTTATGAAGATGATCCCGGATTACGTTCCGATAGAAAAACTTTAAATTGTTGCATTTCTGGCACGGGCACCTAATACGATTTCTTAGGTCTAAGTAATCTCTCAGTTGTGATGCAAATTGTATGAATGCACGAACCCCAACCACGTAATGTTGATTCAAATAACCAGTATTACTATCTATCCTATCGTAAATCCAAAATCTATCGGCAAGATAATCCATTTCTAATCTAAGAAAATTAAAAAGAAATTATTACAATTAATTCCACCAATCAATATCTTTATCTTCTATATTAAATTTCTAAAACATGAGTACCTTGAAGTCAAAGAAATACTTACTTGTTGTAGCGTAAAAAATACTTAAATCAAGTATTGTTTACACACACGCCCCTTATTGCATTTACCACAATATCTAATAATACACAAACAAACATATAAAAGGGTTAAGAGTGATCGTTTTGATAAGAAATTATAAACACAACATAGTTATAACAAGGGAAAATCGTGAGTACCTTGCAAATGAGGAAGAATTGAAAGATTTAACAATTGGAATCGGGTGGGTATTTATAGGGACATCCGTCCACTTTTTTTACCGCTCTCTGGTCGAAAAAAACAACTAACCGTTGTTATTTTTTACCAAAATCCGGTCAGAAATATTAGGGTGTAGGGTTTAGGGTCAAAAAACTTTTTCCAACCACATTGCGATCGAAAATGCTTGAATTTCCAACTGGAATGCGGTTGGTAATAATACTTATATTTTTATTTTACCATTTCGCTCTCCAATTTTAGATAAATCGTTGTTTAATGATCAAGTACAACAACATTAGTTATACATAAGTTACAAAATAAAAAATAATTATTCTCTCGCACGTTAAATATTCATTTAAAGTGTCGGTTCATAATGTCACTTATAAATACATTAGTATATTTTGCTAATTAACTACTTATGATTATATTAGGACAAATTAACATTTGTGCCATGTAAGTTTATCCTTTCGATAAATCTACTCAATAACTATCGAATTTTTGCGTTTTGGTATTTTCTTAATTTTTCTGACCAAAGCATTGCCGACCGGACTTTTCTGACCAGAATGCGGTCGGGAAAAGGTCTTTTCCGATCGGATTCGGGTTATTTTCGACCGAAATTTCGGTCAGAAAAGAACCGATTTTCTTGTAGTGTGATTGACCTTTAGAAAATTATTAGGCATTATTTACTCTCATAATGTTTCATTATGTGACGTTTGAATTTAAGTGTTTGACCTCTGAGGATAATAATTTTTTCTCGTGAATCATTATGGAAGGGTTGTCTAATTATATCTAAAGTTATGATTTTTAATGAGATATAAATAAAGTTTTTTTCCCATTATGCATAATATCATAAATTACTATAACAAAGGCATTAAAGTATTAATTTTACAATCAAGTTTCACTTCCCATTAAAGTGACAATTTAAAGTGCAAGATATGATTAGCATAATATTCATTCGTGCATCGTAATGACATTTATTTCCGCATGATAGGAATATGTTAATCACTACAGATCTTATTCCATATCGTAAAATATAATTATTGCATGAATATTGTGTGTATAATTTAATTCGCATTATGATTTTGATTGATTATTTATCACGAAAGTGATCTAGTCAGTAAGTGAGTTCTATTACAAATAGCCAATTGTTGCATATGATTCATGTACTAAAGGATCAAATATGCACCTTATAGAGAAGTAATATATATGTAGATTAAGAAAATCCACATATTTCTTAATGTTTAACTAAAGTAAGTATATTACTTAATTATGCTCGATGAATATTACGACTTATAACGATATTATTTGTAGAATTTATAGTGACTATCCACATGAGCATTATAGTTTCTTGTTGTATATATTCCTAATTATGTGTTGCTTACGTTTTTTTTTATGCCTTGAATTATGTTATATCTCAATATCGTCTATGTTGATTTGTCATCATTTATGTCGTATATCCCACTTCTCACGAAAACCAACTTCACATTAGGGGAACCATTATGCATTTTCTAAATAAAGTATTGTTGGTTTATGTATATACCTCAAGATCACTGGGAGTAAATTCATATTTTTTTGATTATGCATGACATTCTATTAGCCAGTAGGGATCTTGGCCTTTTACATTAGACTAAGAACCATTTAAGTGAGAACTTTCGAAAGGTGTAATGAAGCTTTTTATGTGATGGAAATAGATATATTTTCATGATCGATCACTTTACGCTAGAGAATGCATCTTAAATCACATACTGATAAAGTTCTAGAAATATGATTTGGAACATAAAGAAATTATTGAGATATTTAAAGAAAATATGTTCACTTATAGAAAATCAACACATCCACATATGGTTGGATTTAAGATTCAGACTTAGGATGTTGAAACTTAAAGACCGCACTCTTGCCTAGGTGCATCTCATGATTAAAGATGTAACATTTTGGAAAAAGCCATAAATCATGAATTGCTCTACACATTTATTATTAAAGCTGAATTTGTGGCATGCTTTGAGGTGTATTTAGGGAGCATGATTGCATAATTTGACAATAAAGTCGCAATTAAATTCTCCATTTATGACATGATATTTAAGGGATCAAAACACATGAACCTTAAATATTGATTACTGAAACAAGATGTTAGAAGAGAAAGAATATTCATTGAGCTTTTAATGTACGTCTACATTTATTATATTCTGTTTTTTCATTGTCTGCACATATTATTTTTGGATTCATGATAACAGAACTCGTCTTTGTTCAAGACATTATAGGACCATTATAAAAACTTTTACTAATGGCCTAGTTATGACAGTCGTTAGTATTGTGGTACATCGAAGTAATCATGTTGCAAAATAATGTGCCCGCCATGACTTTTATTAACTACTTGGCTAATCAAGGTACTTACGAAAACTAGCTAAAGAAAAGTTTTGACATTTTATGCATGCCTTATGATTCTTGATGAAAATATTAATGAGTATTCCTAACGACCAAGTAGAAGACTGTAAGATAAATTAATTATGGTATTTATCTTTCCCGTAATTGTGGTCTAATAGGAATCCTTGTTTTCAAGGAAACATGTTAATTCTATCATTCTAGTTACCTAATTAGAGTTGTTTTCCTATTAAAGCTCTTCTGTGATGGACGGTCGAGATTAAGTCTTAATTAAACCCTAACTGGAATTTAGTCCTCTCTTCTCCTATATATATATTATGTCTTTAGGCCATCATAAAACATACTTAAAAAACACATAATGAAGGTATATAGGTAAAAAGAGAGAAATCCAAAAGCTCCAACTAAAGTTGTTCAGTTGGCCGTTCGTGTCCAAGCAAATCAAAAACTTTCTACGATACTATAAACGAGGCATTCTTCTTTCATATTTATTTACGAATCTATTTGGGAAGATCATTGTGTTCAACAATATGTGGGTCATGTAAATTAAAGATAACAATTTAATCCATTGGCTATTCTAAAACAATTGACTATACAATTATATTTACGAATTCAGTATGGAGTATAATTTATTTTATTTAATAAATAAATAAACGGGGGTGTGGCTATAATCATCTCCCTGAAGCTAAAGAGGGAACGGCCAAAGTAGTATCCCATAATTCAGACAACGAGAAATTGTATAGGTCCACAGATAAATGGAACATCTTGACCATTAACGGATTTGCTTGTCATGAAAAACTACTTTCACAGCTATTGCTTTTGGTTCTATTTATGATTTTCTCTCTGTAAAACAATTTGCTTTTGGAGTAGCAGTATATTTGATTAAATCATCTGATGAAAGGAAAGAAAAAAGAGTGGTAGCTGGATAATGAAGTGTACTGAAATTTTTGTTTATAGTTTTTAAATAGAGGAGATCTTTCTATTAGATAAATTAGGATCTTTATTAGATAGAATATTATCTTGTTGTATATCTTCCTAGTTTATAAGATTTCTCTTTACCTCTTCCGTATATACTTCCTTGTATGTATTATTTAAATAAGAGTTGATCAATGAAATTATTCTTTCACTCCCAAATATATTGTAAGTCTTATATGGTATCACGAGGCCAATAATCTCACACGAGATCCTCGATCCATGACTAACAACAGCGATCAATCATCCCCGTCCGACTCATCTCTCGGCGGCGGCCATGTGGACACATCATCAGCTAGTCTGATCGCTCGTTCTGCACGCATTGCGGTCGGTCCGTCCCTCAACGGACAATCGTTGACTCCAATCAACGCCCACCAACAACTTCCGCTACAACTCGACGGGAACAACTATGCCTTGTGGCGTTCCCAAGTCCGTCATCTCTTCTTCGGATACAGACTGTTTGGCTATTTGGATGGCTCGACACCATGCCCTCCTTGCAGCTCCACTCCCGAGAGCCTTGCGGTGCACACGCTATGGTTGCGTCAAGATTCGCTGATCATATCAACCCTTTTCGGATCCGTTCATGTCTCTCTTGCCAAATTATTTGCCAATGCCACAACATCGGCCGAGGTGTGGGGCACTCTACAACGTACCTACACCAACCAATCACGTTCTCGGGTTATGCAACTCAAGGATGACCTCAACTCTCTCTGACTAGGGTCCAAGTCGGTTTTCGAGTTCCTACAATTAGTGAAATCAAAGACGGATGAACTCGCCATTATTGATGGCCCTCTCAAGGACGACGACATTACTCTATATGTTCTTAATGGTCTCGGCGCCGCCTACCGCGATATAGCAGGTCCCATTCGTGCTCGTGAAAATTCGGTGCAATTTCCCGAGCTTCATGATTTGTTGGTTGGTCATGAAACGTATCTTCGTTGCCTTGACTCCGATGCCTCACACCTTGTTGTCACCGTGAACATAGCTTCCTCGCAGCCTCGTTCTCATCATCGTGGCTCGCACCGTGGCCGCACCGGTTCGCATCGTGGACAGTAGCAGTCGCACGGATCGAGTCGAGGTTACAACACCCCTTCTCGCAGTTCATCCTCTCACCAGGCCCGACCATCGGGTCCCTCAAATCAACGTCCAAATATCACTTGTCAGATGTGCGACATCTATGGCCATAATGCGCGCACATGCCGGAAATTTCCACCGAGTGCAAATCTTGTTACCTCTCCTTCGGGTCCGACCGCACCCCACACTGACTGGTTGGTCGATTCCGGGGCCTCTCATAATTTGACATCCGATCTTCAGAACCTCACTATTCATTCCGAGTATGAAGGTCCGGATGAGGTATCCATGGCCGATGGTTCAGGTTTGGTTATAACTCACACTGGTCGTTCTCGTATCACTTGTCCCGATCGCACGTGTATTCTTGACAATATATTATGTGTACCTCACTCCCGTCGTAATCTTTTATCTGTCCATCAGTTTACTAAGGCGAATGATGTGTTTATTGAGTTTCACCCGTACCACTTTATTGTTAAGGATCGCAGATCAGGGGCTCAATTGATTAGGGGTACGTGCTTGGACGGAGTTTATCATCTTCGGTTCCCGAAGATCTTGGATTCATCACCTACTGCCTTGATTGGAGAACGAGTTGCTAAAGGATGTTGGCATGATCACTTTGGCCATCCGTCGTCAAGAATCAGTAATTTAATTTTGAGCAAAAATAATTTACCTTGTTTATCTTCCCGTACTATGGACTCTACGCATTGTCGCTCTTGTTTTTTGAATAAAAGTCAGCAATTGGTTTTTCATAATTCTTCGCTTGTGTCGGATCATGCCTTACAATATATTTATGGTGATGTTTGGGGTCCGTCCCCTGTGATTTCTGTTACTGGTGCACGTTATTATTTAATCTTGGTGGATCATTTACAAAGTACTGTTAGGTTTATATGTTATCTGCCAAATCTGACGTTCACAGGATTTTTGTGCAATTCCGCGCACTTGTTGAAAAACAATTGGGTACAGCTATTAAAAAAATTTACTCAGATAATAGTGGTGAATTTTTAGCTCTTCGAGGTTATTTGAGTTCAAATGGTATTAGTTGGCTTACACGTGCGCCCCATACCCCCCAACAAAATGGTACAAGTGAACGTCGTCACCGTAGCATTGTTACCATGGGTCGAACTATACTTTCCCGTGCGGACCTTCCTCCGGAATATTGGGATTATACATTTTTAACTGCTACCTATTTATATAATCGTTTGCCAACTTCAGTCTTGCATGACAAAACTCCATTTGAGGCACTGTTCGGCCGCTCGCCTAATTATCTCTGCCTTCGAGTTTTTGGTTGTTTATGCTATCCGCATTTGAGGCCTTATTTTCTGGGAAAATTAACTCCATCGGTGCATGTTTATTTGTTGGCTACTCTACCTCTCAGGTAGCCTACAAATGTTTACACATCAACACAGGCCGCCTTTTTATTTCGCGACATGTACGCTTCGTGGAATCTATTTTTCTGGGTTCTTTCATACACAATCAGCCTATGCGCGTTCCTTCAATGACACCATCTATTCCGCTGCCGCCTCCACTGCCGATTATCGTGCCCACGGTTTCGGCCCCATCATCTCCGGCCTTCATTACACCTTTGGTCAGTCCACCAACCAATGCAGCATCGTCGCCTGTGGCGACTCCTATATCCACACCGCCACCTTCTTTAGTTCCTATGGCAGCCGCTTCACCTGTCTCGGCTCCACCACCGGACCGTCCTTATCATATTATTACGAGGTCACACAATACTATTTATAAGCCTAAGGTCATCAATCTTGCTACCAAGTGTCCAATTCTTGGCCCTATTGAACTGACATGTGCTTCTCAAGCGATGACCGATCCAAAAAGGCGGGCCGCCATGGCCGAGGAGATCACGGCCCTCACCAAACATGGCACGTTGACACTCGTTGCTCCACCTAGTGATCGGAGTATTGTTGGCTCAAAATGGGTTTTCGTATCAAAAGGCGCCCTGGTGGCTCTATTGAAAAATATAAGGCGCGACTTGTGGCGAAGGGATTCCACCAGAGGCCTGGCGTTGACTACAAAGAAACGTTCAGTTCTGTTGTTAAGCCGGTAACTATTCGGACTATTCTTTCTTTGTCTGTCATGAATAATTGGATTTTGAGGCAATTAGATGTCGGTAATGTCTTTTTACATGGCGACTTGACTGAAACTGTTTATATGACGCAACCCTCGGGTTTCGTCAACAAAGCTCATCCAGATCATGTCTGTTTACTTCATAAATCCATCTATGGTCTTAACCAAGCACCTCGGGCTTGGTACTTGGCCCTTAGTGATGCTCTCGTCTCCATTGGGTTCTGACAGACGAAATCCGACACATCTCTCTTTGTTCTCTCTCGGGATTCTACTCGGATATTCGTCCTTGTATATGTTGATGATAATATTGTCATGGGATCTTGCGACTCCTTGATTTCTTTGCTTATTCAGCAACTTTCCTCACGGTTCGCCGTTAAGGATATGGGCGCACTGTCTTATTTTTTGGGGGTTGAGGTTGTACGTTGCCACGAGGGTATTTTCCTGTCTCAACAGAAGTACATCCATGACTTATTATCTCGGCATAAAATGGATGGCGCCAAACCTCTTGCGACACCTATGGCTACTAATCCGACCTCCTCGTCTTTGTCAACTGCTGTTGACGCAACGGAGTTTCGCCAAGTCATTGGTGGCCTTAAATATCTTGCCCTCACTCGTCCCGACATTGCGTTCTCGGTCAACCGGTTGGCCCAAAGCATGGCTGCTCTCGCTGAGACGGATTGGACTGCTCTTGAGCGTGTCCTTCGCTATCTTAAGGCACCCTTACATTCGGTGTCCTTCTCCAGCGTAATTCCTCCTTATCGTTGCAAGCCTTCTCGGATTCTCATTGGGCGGGGGATAATATGACGGGGACCTCTACTTCGGCCTTCATCGTTTTTTTGGGTCACAATCCCATCTCATGATCCTCCCGCAAGCAAAAGGCGGTTGCTCGGTCATCTACCGAAGCTGAATACCTCGCCCACGCCTCCGTTTCTGCTGCAGTCCGCTGGTTACAGCACCTTTTTGGCGAGATAGGGATTTCTCTTCCCTCGACTCCTCTTATTCGCTGCGACAATTGGGGTGCTCTCCGTCTCTTGCTTCATCCAGTTCAACACTCTCGGATGAAGCACATTTTTGTGGATCTACATTTTGTTCGTGACCTTGTTACTAAGGGTCTCATTCGTGTGTCGTATGTCAACACGCTAGACCAGCTCGCGGATCTCCTTACGAAGCCGTTAGCTCGCTCCCGGTTTGCCCTTTTTCGTTCCAAAATCTCCGTGGCCGATGGCACGTCCATTTTGCGGGGGCGTATTAGATAGATTAGGATCTTTATTAGATAGATTATTATCTTGTTGTATATCTTCCTGGTTTAGAAGATTTTTCTTTACCTCTTCCGTATATACTTCTTTGTATGTATTATTTAAACAAGAGTTGATCAATGAAATTATTCATTCACTCCCAAATATATTGTAAGTCTTATACTTTCTTCTTTCCCCTTCTCTTTTGAAAAATAAATTTCTTAATTAGGATTGAATCATGCAATAAAGTGCCATGTATAAAGTCAGGTAATGTTGATGTCATTAATCACAAATTGTATTAATAAATTCCGAACGAGCTTAATTACCTTAATTATATTGTCCCAGAGACCAACTTGTTTCCTCTTTAAAAAAAGGGTTTCTAGGCATGAACGTAACATGATATATAGATGACCAATATGAATAATATATCAGATGCATTTATGAATATAGTGGTAAATGATGTTAAATTTTAACGTTAAGGCACAAAATGATAGAGTACGTAAAACACACATCCGCAAGTCAAGCCCTAAGCACCACTCTTGAAGAGTTTTTATGATAAAGGTTGTGAAGGTATTTATATAGGATTATTCGAATACATTATTTATTCGACGATGAAGATTTCAACTTTAAACATAGAGAGGGGCGTTTTTTTTCGTGACACGAAAAATAGGCCCTACAAAATATAAATAGACAAATTGTCTTCCTTGTATTATGTTAAACAGGAAGACTGATTACCCCCATATGTCGTAAAAAAAAGGTAAATGACGCCACCCCCACCTCTTGGTATGTTGAATAAGTGTATTAGTCATTTTGTAATCATCATAAAAGTATAATACTTGTTATTATTTGAAAGGCGCGTTGTGTACGAGGGCGGATATTGGGTTGTGTTACCTTTTGTAAAGGCTGAGAAGATAAGATCAAAAAATGATTGGTTTTCGAGTATTTATGTGAGGAAAGAGAGGTTCATCTTTTTTGACATTTAAGATTAAGATGAAGTCGAACTTAACAGCATTTTAATATTTTGTAAGGGAGCACAAAGGTCCTAACTCTGAAGATGAAATGGTGTAATTACTAATTACATTGCTGCCGTAATAAAGTCTCCTAGCAACTTCGGAAGTCCCTCTAGAGGTAGACTTTACTTGGGACACAGTCATGCATACGAGGTGTATTTGTCCTAGTTGGCGCAACTTAATACTACATAGGTCCAATGTCGAGTCGTGAGGTATTCATGAGGTGAGATTATCATCTACAAGAAATCATATAAAGTTGATTTGCAGATGGCATATCTTTCTCTAAAGCTGGACCATATGAACCCCCTTGTAATGGTCTCCAAGACGATGTATAATGTCTGAAGACTTTCGTTCCCAATCTGTTACGGTCTCATAAGTTTTATTGAATGAACCCCCTTGTAATGGTCTCCAACCCCGGGAACTTTCTTGTTAATTATTGAAATTGTCAAAGGCCAATTGCTGATCGTTGAGAGATTATTCCTAGCTTCATTTCTCAACTTACCAAAATCGTAAACACAATACAATGATGTATAGACCTAAAACCTTATTCTAATCTAAAAAAAACAAAATGTAACCTTTTTCTCTTGGTTCTAATTGAGTACCATGGAATCTGAAATGTTAATGCAGCGGGTAGGTTTGGACAGCCTATAAGCAATTGAAATGATTTGTCAAACTAGATTGAACCCTGGTACGCTAAAAAAGGGATATGTACTCTCCTATGCATACTAAATACAATGTTGCATCCTCTCATAGCTTACTTCAATTAGATAGTTTTAGCCTTTTTCTTCAACTTCCTTTTCCCCATAATTTCAAAGATCTGTTCATTTTGACCCTTTATTTCTCATATTTCACACTTCCATTTCAAGATAATATATATGAGGGACCAGAACCATGTTTTTATGCAATTTAGTAAGTTCTTTTTAAACTCCTGTACATACATATCTGGGATGTTATCTTGGTGGGACAATTTTAGCAATCGAAGGACCACAATATTAGGGTATCTTCTGCCTTCAGCCGCACACATACAGACGGGTCCATTTGTACATTTGAAATTTTATGGTTTCTTAAAGCTAATGGCACTAAAATTTTAATGTTTCGTATCCCTTGCATGTAGGGTTCATCAGAAAATTGATAATTTCCGTCAAAAGATAAAGTGAAATTAGCTTAGGTGGTGTATAGTACAATAAATTCCTGAACTTTTTCTCAACCCTTACTTTTAGTAAATATATATCGAAAGTAGATAATGAATAAAGGGAACTGCAGTATATATAAACAGAAAATTAGATATGACGCTTTTGTTTATGCTTTTTGTGATATTATGATATCGACAATAAACACCCTTCTATTTTAAAAGACCTGCACACAATCCTCTTGTGCATGATTTCAAAAGTTCTACATGCTCAATGACTAAACTTACCTTACTTCAATTTTTTGAATTTTAAAAAATATTATTATTTAAATGAATTTTTTTATTTATATAAAACTGTTATATAATCTTGATTATTATTACTTTAAAATAAGTAAACAGAATAAGTAAAAAAAATTGAAAGACTTTATAATAAGCAAATTAAAAATAGGAATTTCGTGTAGGATAGTCTAAATCACAACAGAGTTTCGTGTTAAATATTCACTACAAGATTAGGTAGGCTTCCGCCACCGCCGGTCAGCGATCGCCCGGCGGTCGACGGCGTAGCCGCGACTGTTTAGCGGTCGTGGTAATGTCCCGCAACCGCTAAGCGGTCGGGAGTGCCAAAGATGGTCTTTCGTGACCGCCAATCGGTCATGAAGGCGGTGTTGCGACCAGCTTTCGCGACCGCTAGGCGGTAGCGACACTTGTTCGCGACCGCCGAGCGGTCACTAAATTTCTGAAAACTTCAAATTTGAAAATTTTCGCGACCGTTAGGTTGTAGCAAAAGGCCCTAGAATTGGCGGGATTCGTGGAGAATTTGAGTTTTCCAAAAATTTAAAATTTTCACCCAAAATTCTATATATACCCACCATTCTACCCTCTAATTTTCAGTACACTCAAATTATATTCTTCAAAAAAAACCCAACACTTTCTATTCTTTATTTTTTCAAATATACAACACTTTCTCTTGTCTTTTTTCTTTTCCCAAATCCAAAAAAAATAAAACCAACACTTTCACTTCTTTTTTCCTTTTCCCAAATCCAAAAAGAGAAACACAACACTCTCTCTTCTCTTCTTCTTTTTTTTATATCCACAAAAAAAAGACCCCAATACTTTCTCTTCTCTTCTTTCCTTTTTTTATATCCACAAAAATAAAACCACAATACTTTCTTTTCTCTTCTTTCCTTTTATTATATACAAAAACCCCAATATATTTTCTATTCGCGAAAAAAAAGATAAATTACCAAAATATTGTTTTTTTTATTCGATGAATATTTTTCGTGACCACCCGTCGTTCACGGCTGTATCTGAGACCGTCAAGCGGTCGCGGCCAACGCCGTAACAGCTCGGCGGTAACGGCCGGCGCCATGACTACCCAGCAGTCACGGAGTGCATCCAGTGTCGTGACCGCCCAACGGTCACAGACTGCGGCCGCGACCACCGAGTGGTCACGGCGCCTTCTGCGGCCGCTTAGCGGTCACAGGCTATCCCGCAATCGTCGACCGATCACGGATTATCCTGGGACCACCCGACGGTGGCGAGCTTGCGATCGCCAAGCGGTCGCCGAAAAGGGGCCCGGCGGTCGCGGATGGGCGAATAAGGCCTTTTTGTAGTGATTCTAAAGGGTAGAATAGACTTTAAGAAAGAAAAAAAACACATGCTCAAGAATTGAGTCCACTCTCATGTTATTCTTTGGAATCATTACAATCTCTCTAGACGTGCCATCATCCAAACCATCACTACATAGACTATATCAAATTCGAGAAGTCTTTATGTCCTATATTGGCGCAAAAAGATTAAGGTTTGAGTTGGTGTTTTAGTTGTTTTTAGGTTAAGACATTATGTTTTGGTTCTGTTTCATTTATTTATTTTGTGCTATGGATACTATTAAAATATTACGTACCTTCAATCGTGTCATTGGTCGGTTAAGATCATGCTGCAACTCACTTGTTGGTTGTTGCTAAAACACACTGCATCTTTCATGGCCAATATATTGAGGATTTTCTCTAGTTGTGCATCTTTGTTTTTTTTGCTTTTTTCTTTGTCGTTGTGCATCTCTCAGTCATTAAACAAGGTAAATTTCCTATAAGAGATACCACTCACACATAAAGCATAAATGTAAAAACAGTGTTGTCAAGTGGACCCTTCAGATAGAGCGTAAAACACGACAATAATTGAAAGACGGAAAAATAAATAACTAACAGATTTTACGTGAAACCCCCAAATTACTTTAGGGTGAAGAACTAGGGGCAAGGTAGAAAAAATTCACTATGAGTGTAAAATAAGAATTACAACACTCCGACTTTTACCGTAGTAAAGTCGCACAAACTCTCTTTTTTACCTCACACTAACAAAACTCTTTAAACACTCTTTATAAATAATTACTTGCTTAATTAAAGATAAGAGAAGAAGATGCGTTTTGGGATGATACGATTGCTGCAATTCCCTCTTCTATTTATATCAAGAAGCTTGGAGACACAATTGCATCAATACCACGTAGCAAGCTAAGGAGAAACGTGGCATGAATAATTGTTTCTTCAACTTGATCTGTGAACAATCTCTCCACATGCACCGGTCAGCTTTGCCCATCTCTTCACATGCACACACATTCACTTTTAATGCATAACCCATGTGGACATGTGCTGCCACTTTTAATGCATAACCTATGTGGACATGTGCTGCCAACATTCTCCCACTTGAAGATTTGATTAGTGACTAATCAGATCTTCACACCATTCTTTCTACCTCGCCTTCATGTTGCTTACGTCTCCACCAGACCACACGAGGACCGACACTGAACAAACTTGACAGCATTAACACTCTTCGTCATGAAATCAGCTAGGTTATCTTTAGTGTGATCTTCTGCACATCCACAGTACCCTCCTCGACTTTCTCACGAACAAAGTGATACTGCACTCGAATATGCTTTGTCTTGGAATGAAACGCTGGATTCCTTGCAAGATGCAACGCACCATGACTGTCACAGAATAGAGAAATACTCTCTAGTTTGTGTCCGAATTCCTCCAAAACTATTTTCAGCCAAATCGCCTCTTTACTAGCATGCGCAGCTACCACATATTCAGCCTCCATTGTTGATGTCACAATAACTGACTGTAACTTCAAAACCCAACTCAATGCACCTCCAGAAAGAGTAAAAACATATCATGTCGTAGACTTGCTTTTGTTAAGATCACCTGCATAGTCAGAATAAACATAGCCCCTGACTGTAAAACCCGATCCTCCATAACATAATGCAACATCTGAGGTTCCTTGAATGTATCTCAGAACTAGCTTTATTGTACTCCAATGCTCTCTTCCCGGATCTGCCATGTATTGACTAACCACTCCCACTGCATGTGCAATGTCTGGTCTAGTACATATCATAGCAAACATTAGACTTCCCATTGTTGATGCATACGGTACTCGACACATCTCCCTCCTCTCTTCTTCAATGCTAAGACATATACTTGAGGATAACTTGAAATTAACAGGAATAGGGGTAGAGATTGGCTTACAATTATGCATACTGAACCGCCGCAAAATCTTCAACAGATAGTTCCTCTAAGAAAGCCAAATCTTCTTGCTATTTATGTCTCGGTGGATTTGCCTCCCTAGAATCTTGTTTACTGGTCCTAAGTCCTTCATTTCAAATTCTCTAGCCAGTTCAGCCTTCAGTTCTTCAATACGAGCTTTGTTGGGGCCTGAAACCAACATGTCGTCAACATACAACAGCAAAATAACAAAGTCATCACCAGATCTCTTGAAATATGCACAAGGATCTGCATTCAGTCTGTTGTATCCAAGGCTCATCATGAATGAATCAAATCTTTTGTACCAACACCTCGACATCTGTTTGAGACCGTACAAAGATTTGGTCAACCTGCAAACCAAGTTCTCTTTTCCTTCTTCAATAAATTCTTCAGGTTGGAGCATATAAATCTCTTCTTCAAGATCACCATGAAGAAAGGCCGTCTTTACATCTAACTGTTCAAGATGTAAATCAAATGTAGCGCACATCGCCAGAACCACCCGCACAGTTGTCATCCGGGCCACTGGAGAAAATATTTCGTTGAAATCAATCCCCTCCTTCTGAGCATATCCTTTAACCACCAATTGTGCACGATACCTCTCCACTTGGTCATCGCTGTTACGTTTGATTTTGTACACCCATTTGTTGCCAATGGGTTTCCTCCCTTATGTTAGAGATGCAAGTTCCCATGTCTTATTCTTATGGAGTGATTCAATTTTCTCCTGCATTGTTGCCATCCATTGAGTTGCATCTGAACTACTCATTACTTCCTGAAGAGTTGATGGCTCCCCGTCCTCAGTTAAAAGACAATATGCAACATTGTTCTCCATAGAGAAGTCTGAGTGCTAGCCTGGTGGTCTCTTGACACATGTCGATCGACGTATCCCCGAGACTCCAAACTCCATTGTCTTCTCAGGTTTATGCTCTCGTTCAGCAGGACCCTCCTGCTCAGCATCCTTCTCGACTACCACTGTCGTAGTTTCTGGATCTTCTCATGTGATGCTATCAGTTCCTTTCTTATCTTCCGTAAAGATAACATCCCTGCTTACAACAATCTTGTGGGCAGTGGGGTCCCACAATCAATACCCATTCACTCCTTTAGCATACCCTAAGAACAAACACTTCCTGGATTTTGGGTCCAGCTTTGTTTTCTCTTGAGTATTGAACATAACATAAGTGGGACTCCCAAATACATGGAGATTAGAATAATCAATTGGTTTACCTGTCCACACCTCCATCGGTGTTTCAGCCACAGTGTTGTTGACGGAGATCAATTCACCACATAACAGGCAGTATTGACTGCTTCTGCCAAGAACGACTTTTCTAAGCCTGCAGCCTGCATCATGGCTCTTGTTTTATCCAACAAGGTCTTGTTCATCCGCTCTGCCACCCCATTTTGCTGCGGAGTGTACACCGTAGTAAACTGCCTCTTAATCCCAGCATCTTTACAGAAGTCTTCAAACTCCTTGCCAATATATTCTCCTCCATTATCAGATCTCAGGCACTTGATCTTTTTCCCAAATTCAAGTTCCATCAGCGGTTTGTACGTCTTAAACATCGAGAACACCTATGCCTTACTCTTGATCATGAAAACCCAACATCTCCTGGAATAATCATCTATAAAAGACACAAAATACTTTGCACCTCACAGGGATAGTACTGGTGCTTGCCACACGTCAGAGTGAATCAGTTCTAGAATGACTTTACTTTAGAATCTGAACTACAAAACTTTATACGATGTTGCTTGCCAACAACACAATGCTCACAAAAAGCTAAAGATACCTTTGTGAGGCCCGGAAGTAGTTTCTTCTCTGCAAAAACCTTCATGCCTTATTCCGACATATGTCCGAGCCACTGATGCCAAATCATTGATGATTTCTCAATCAACTCAGATGAAGCCACTAACGCTTCTCCCACTTGCAGAGCTCTCCCCTGTACCATGTATAAGTTTTCGGCAATCTTGTCCGCCTTCATCAGGACAAGCGTACCCCTTTTAACTTTCATTATCTTTTTCCCGACCCAATCCCACAACCAAGATCATCCAGTTGTCCATAAGACAACAAATTCTTGCGTAATCCCTCTACGTGTCGGACATCTCGAATGGTCCGAACAATCCCGTCATGCATCTACATCTCGATCGTACCGATGGTAACAACTTTCAGGGGTTCATTTTTATAGTTATACACAGATCCTCCAACGATTGGTGTATACTCATGAAACCACTCCCTCTAGGGAGTCATATGAAAACTGGCTCATGAATCAATAAGCCATACATCATCGAAGCCACGCATACCTCGAATAGCTGTTGTTGCTTCATAGCATAGTACATCACCATCATCTGAAGTGTTAGCAACGTTCCCCTGAGGATCAGAACTCTTCTTGTTCGAATCCTTAAGACTCTAACAGTCCTTCTTCAAGTGACCTTTCTTGCCACAGTGTCAACAACTGCTCTTGGTCCTTGACTTGGATCTCCCATGTTTCTTACTACCACTTGCACCGCGCTCCGCCGTTCTCCCTCTTATCACCGACAAGGCACCTGTTTGTTGCGAACTTGCCTCCCTATCTTCTTTGTTCTTGCGCCGACTCTCTTCTTCCAGAATAGCGGCTGCAATTTCGTCGAAGACCAGATAATCCGTGAGGACATTATTTGTTAAGTTGATGACAAGCTGGTCATACGAATCGGGCAGACTTTGCAGCAGAATTTCAGCACGTTCAACCACTTCTATTTTGTGACTCAACGACGTCAATTGAGAAAATATAGTATTCAAAACATTGAGGTGTTCAGTTACCGGGGTAGATTCTGCGATCCTCAGTGTGTACAATTTCCGTTTAAGGAAAATTTTGTTGTGTAGGGACTTCGCCTCATACAGCTTGTTGAGATGATCTCATATCTCCTTAGATGTCTTCTTCTCTTCAACGCTTGACAACACGCCATCACCTAACGCCGGGTGAATATTTGTGATAGCGTTGTCATCCATCTCGTTCCACTTCGTATAATCTGTGACTTCCACCGACATGTCGTCGATCGCGGCGAGACACACATCTTTGCAAGATGGCTTTAATCTTTAGTTTTCACAACGAGAAATTACTCCCGTTGAATTTCTCGATCTCGAATTTCGTCGTCATTGCTTCTATCACGTACCACCGTCACTGAAAATAATTTCAGCACGACACCCACAAAAATCACCGAGACCCCGGATATGAACCTGGCTTTGATACCACTTGTTGTCAAGTGGACCGTTCAGATAGAGCTTAAAACATGGCAATAATTGAAAGGCGAAAAAAATAAACGACTCACAGATTTTACGTGCAAAACCCCAAATTACTTTAGGGTGAAAAACCACGAGCAAGGTAGAAGAAATTCACTATGAGTGTAAAATAAGAATTACAACACTTCGACTTTTACCGTAGTAAAGTCGCACAAACTCTCTTTTTTTACCTCACACTAACAACACTCTTTAAACACTTTTTATAAATAATTACTTGCTTAATTAAAGATAAGAGAAGAAGATGTGTTTTGGGATGATACGATTGCTGCAATTTCCTCCTCTATTTATAGCAAGAAGCTTGGAGACACGATTGCATCAATACCGCGTAGCAAGCTAAGGAGAAACATGGCATGAATAATTGTTTATTCAACTTGATTTATGAACAATCTCTCCACATGCACTGATCAACTTTACCCATCTCTTCATGCGCACACATTCACTTTTAGTGCATAACCCATGTGGACATGTGCTACCACTTTTATATAACTCATGTGGACATGTGCTACCAACAAAAAGAACCTTATTAACAAAAAAATGAGCTTTGAAACCTACAAGGATTTGAACTGAATCTTGATTTTAATAATAAAATATCATAAACTAATGAAGAAGAACGAGGTTCAATCTCATAGAGTCCCGCCAAGCCTAAATCCAAATGAATAAATTCCTAATTGAAAAGAAACATCTAAAAATACTTAGAACCAAAAACGATAGGAATATGTGATAAAAGCTAAATATCAATATATCATTTCACTGACTAATGTCTTATATGTGTACTCAAAACAAATTATATCTTGTGCACTATAAAACTTAAGACATATAAAAACAATAGATTTGATATACTAGCTATGGGGCGAAACAGACCAGCTACTCAAATGTATAGCGATTTTTGTACATCTTTTATTTTAATCTTTTTTCTTTTCTTCTCTCTTTTTCTTCTTTCTTTTTTCCTTTTTTGGGACTCTAAGAGCTCTTGTCTGCATCAATATATTCCATTAAAAGAATTTGTATGAAGAAAACTCTCGCAATATGTGGAAGACGTACATAAGAACTCAACCTTACGATGAGTGTAGATTAGATAAATTTTGTATTAAGTTTTCACCAGAAATATATTAACTTTTCACTTTTGACAATATAACAATGAAACAAATATTTATTGAAGATTGAAGCCGTTGCCAATTACATTAGGGCTGATTCTGATTTAATATGAAACTCTTTTAACTTTGTTTACTGTGTCCATGCTCTTTGTCTATTTCCATTTGTTGGTCCAAGCCCAATTTTATATGGCCGTCCGCCTTTAGAAGGCTACGTATATGGTCCTTTATAAGAACTCAAGATTGGCCTGGACGAATTAAGATCCATTTCGACTCCATTTTAATTTGTTATTAGAGAATCCATAATTAGCTGATGGCATGTATGTGTAAAAAGAAACACCATGTTTAACAAACCCATAAATATAAGCTACATGGAATATTCGGGAACATCTTAGCTAACCTCAATGTTAGCATCAACACCCCCATTTTATGGGCATAGATGTAGGTCCCACAGCACTTTTGGGTAAAGCTGTGGAACCCACACCCATACCCATAAAATGGGGGTGTAGATGCTAACATTGATGTTAGCTAAGAAATTTTCATAATATTCTATATAATATAAGATAATTAATTTATTCATTTTTTATTTTAAATTATTAGTTTTTATAATAACACCACTCGGTACATCACCGGTAATATATACCGAGTGATTCTAAAACACGTGGTCATAGCACGTAGTACTTTGAGTGTAATTGATATATGTAATTACATTTTATTGTACACTTATCAATATCATATTGACACACCATGTATCAAAGTATGACCTAACTCAACATGAATGTTCCTTCAGCACAGGAGGAAAATGAAATCAATTTGTGTATATATATATATATATATATATATTTGATTTCCATAATTACACCATACAACCAAACATTGATCATGCGAGATCATGATGATACACAAGCCCAAAAATAAAAAGGGCTAAACATATGAATTAGATTCTCTTCTTAAAGAAACAGCGAGGAAAAGGTCGAGATCAGGATGCTGGAAATATCCATTTTTTGGCGGAACTCCTCCTTGCCTTAACTTCACGTTGGACTTCTTTCTTGGGGCCGCCGGGCACTCAGCCATTGCCGGAATCTTGAACCGGTCGTGCCGCGGAGTTTGGGACCCTTCTTCTGCAGCTGATCTACAATAAACACCGTTGTTGGAGTACTGATCCATTTTAATTTGTTTCGTAATTAATATTCTTGTTGTGGTTATAAGTAAAAGTTGTGGTACGTATTTATATGTAAGTTTGGAGGAGGTTAATTAGTATATTTGAGGAGAATGTTTGGTACTATAATGTGTGTGGAGTTGAATTCAAAATAGCTTCTCTTGTACGCTGGGGGGGGGGGAGGGAAGTTGATTATTGTCAATCGTGTAGTGGAAGGAATAAGTAGTTACGTACGGAGGAAGTATTTTGAAGTATAATATGGTTGGATTTATTTTTATTACTATTCTATTGGCTGCTACCTTGAAGCTTCCCGCGTTGTGCTTTAGGCAAAATTAGAGCTGGTTTGTCTTTTTTACCCTCACAATTTTGTTTCAATTGAAATTAAGATTCCGTTTGATGAAATCTACGACTACGAGGTTTATTATATCAGCATTCATTCTCAATTTAGTATTCTTAATCAAGATTCAATTACTTGAAAGATTGAGCCGTACGTTTGAACAAAAAGTTTATATTCAATCATACATCCTAACTTAATTACAAAGGTTTCTAAACAAAATTCATGAAAGAATTTTTGTCTCGTGGATGTGTAGGAAAATCAACACACTAAAAAATAATACAAAATTGATATCCCCACCAACCACGAAAAAACAAGTTTTAGCATCGACGAGAATTGACTTAAAAGCTGTGATGTACCGATATCGATACTAAGTCGGCTATGTGGTACCTGATATATATCGATACCGATTCAGATTTCGATACATGTACTAACGTATTCGATACGCCAGGTGGCGTATCTTTTAATTTTAAAAAATAAAAAATCTTGATACGTATCCTATACGTTTTTTTAGGCGTATCGGAACTATTGTATATTTTTTTTTACAATCTTTTAATGTTTGATAGGTTAAAATTAAAATACAAATTTCATAAACTTTTACAAACTTGTCGCTTGATGAACCGGAACTTGAATCTATTATGTTTTCCGAATAAGTCTGTTAAGAAACAATCTAGATTGTCAATCTGTGATGTTCAGTTTAATTTTGAAAGTGAATTACTTGAAAACATTATTATTAATTCACTTTTTTTTTGTTAATATGACTTTATGTAGTCATTAATCGTCGAGTATCAAACATTTTGAGTTTGTAATATTACAACAAGCTTGTTAACTTATTGTTTAACTTGTTAGTCATAATTCACATTTATATATTTTCCTTTAGTTAAGATGCATGGTTTTTTTTTAATGTTAAATAATTTTTGTGTATTTTTAATTATTCTTGTTTAAGTTTTAAATTTTATTGTTTGTCTAAAATAAAAAATACATATAATAAATATTAATAATTTATCATATAGAGACGTATCATTGCCGCATCGGTAACGGCTGTTTTTAAAAAATGTCGTATCGGTGTATCGGTAACGTACCATACCCGTACCGCCGTATCCGAACCCGTGCAACATAGCTTAAAAGTTGACGTACACATTGACGACTCCAAGGAAGGTTATGGATCAAGACTTGTGCAATACTGAAGATGCATGATCATAGTGGTGCAAATTCACAAAAAATTGCTATAGCATAAAATCAAGATTCTTTTTTTATCACGCCATTGAGGCATCAACAGGCGTTATCATATATGACCAGGCGTTTGACTTAACATCTCTCCCCACATCCCTAATCTTTAAGAAAAGCTCCAAATAGAACATCATTATTCTTCAACAAAATTTAGTATTTTCAGTCACCTGAAAGTAAAAAATTATGTTAAAATAATATTTAAATCTCTTAGCAGAAGATATGATTCAAGCTCATTTTCTTTTCTTTTTTTATTGGCAAATTTTTTTTTTGAGAGAGAGTATCAGGAATACTCTTTAAAGAAAAAAGGTACAAATAACATAAAAAAAATTACAAGCCCAAGCGCATAAGAGGTTGGCAACTTTGATTAACAAAAGGGTAATATAATGCATCATTTTTTTCGCCCTTTAATTCAAAGCCAAATCTTGATCTTCACCGCTCATATAACTTTATCGGTGACCATTCCATCTCCATGGAAGATAACTTTGTTTCTTGTAATCCAAATTTGCCAAACATTTGCAGCTGTTTTCAGCTGAAAATAACAACATTTTTGCTGTTGTTTTTCCAGGTGAATATAGCAGCATTTCTGCTGCTGCTTTTACCTGAAAACAGCTGCAAATGTGCTGCTATTTTTCAACTGCAAAAACCAGTAAATGTGACTCTGTTTTGGGATGTAAATAACAGCAACTTCACTTATGTTTTAGCTTAAAATAGCAGTGACGTCTTTTGCGACTAGTTAATAGTTATCATAACTTATCATTCTTTGATGTCACGCAATAGACTGGCAATGAAATACTTTTATTGCAGCGTGGCAGTAAAATATAGAAGGCAATGGTGAGAAATTTATGGAAGATTCAGCATATTCTAGAAGGGATTTTAATGCACCAAGGGTCCCAAATCAGAATATGGATGTAGAGGAAAATGCATCTCAAACTGGACCACATCACAAAGTTGTGTCTAAAAGGAAGGAAATGTCAAAAATATCAGAGGTTTGGGTTCATTTCATAATAGAGAAAAATTCATGATGGTAGTTTTTGTGCTATTTGTGCCCATTGTAAAAGAAGTCATTCTTTCAAATCTTCAAATGGGACTTCTACTTTGAAAACTCGTATAAGATCATGCATAGGTGATGGTGGTTCAAAAGATGGATCTGGTTCTCAGTACTGAAATTTGTCCAAGATCATGTTAGAAAAAAATTGGCCAACATGATAATTGTTGATTAGTTACCATTTAAGTTTGTAGAAAAAGAGGGGTTTAGAGATCGTTTTGAGGTTGCGTGTCCCCAATTTGTGTTTCCATCAAGAGCAATAGTGACAA
Source organism: Linaria vulgaris (assembly GCA_948329865.1). Lineage (NCBI taxonomy): Eukaryota > Viridiplantae > Streptophyta > Magnoliopsida > Lamiales > Plantaginaceae > Linaria > Linaria vulgaris. The sequence goes on from OX415253.1 coordinate 87,624,550, forward strand.
GAGATTGCTTGAAGTTGTATTTAGATCAAAAGAAATCACTTAAGCCTACTTGAATAAAAGTCGTACGATTTTGTAGACGCATTAATTTTGTGTCTCATTAAATTAATTGATGGTAACTCTTAAGATGCAAGAAATACAAAATATGTATTATTTAATTTTAATATTTTAAGAAGTTAAAATAAATATATTAATTAAATCGTAAGACAAGAAAATAATTGTTCATCAAATTTCAAGAGTCAAGACATGGAAATTAATTAAATCTTAAGACACAGAAATAATTGCTCATCAAATCTCAAGACGTGAAAATCCTTCTCCTCCAAGTCTCAAACTTCAAGAGATGGAAAGAATTCTCCATCAAATCTCAACACAAGGGAAGAATTCCCCACCAATTATCAATCTTCAAGATATGGAAAGAAAATTTATATTGATCAAGTCTTCCAAATCAAGAAATTGTAGACACAATCACGACCGTTTATCTCATCAAGAGATTCTGATGGAGATTCACTCTACAATTATAAATAGATGTGGTTTTGAAGAAGAAAAATCACAACTCAACTTTCAAGCTTTTGGACTAAAGAAGCTCTGTAAATCCAAGGCGAACAACTCAACATTCAAGCTTTTGGAGTAAAGAAGCTCTGCAAATCCAAGCCAAACAATTAAACATTCAAGCTTTGGAGCAAAGAAGGTCAATAAATTCTCTTCACCAAAGTTCTTCATCTTCACGGCATTCATCATGGAGATTGAAGGAAGAAACCCCTTTTGATTCGAGAACAAGCCACGAGACCCTCGGCGAACTGATTTCGAAGATCAATCCTCCACAAAAGAAGATTGGTGTTCATCATATTCAAACATTTTCAAACGAGGATCATCAAGTTCATCATAACGATCCAACTTTGATTCGAGATTAACTCCAAGCACCCTCGAATTAACGTTTTTCCAAGTTCAAAATATTTCGGTGAAGATCAAATTGAAGATTTCCACCACAAGTCTCAAAACATTCAAGATCGTTGTTCTTGTAGAAAAGAATAAGAGGAATAGTAGAGATTGTAACTCCAAATTCATTTGTAAATTTTTTCTTTTCATTAATTTTTAGAGACTCAAAAATTATTTATTACAAATTGGCACGCCTAGTGGGACAATCTCTATCTCTCATCTCCTTTCTAGCAAGTCTGCAAGTTTGAAGTCACAAGAAGTCAGTGTTGCTCAACAATGGACAAGTCAATGGGGCCAACAAGCGGAGGCTCTTCGCAACCGATGATGAAAGATACACTGAAATCGGGGGAAAGACATGAAGCAAAAGAAGATGAACTTGAAGAGCAAGTTGTGGCGCTTGCAAGGGCCATTGAGAATCTTACAAATTAAACTCATAAACGTGATGAACATTTAAATCGCTTTCTCCAGAAGCTAGAGGACCAAGAAGGAGTTGAAATTTCCAAAGAAGTCGCCAACCACATTGGAGTTCAAGGATGCATCAAAACTACAATCAACAAAATTGAAGTCTCTCCTCATCTCCAAAAGCAAGAGCTCGTGAAAAGCGGCGATCAAAGCATGGCGCATGCAAATGCTACTCAAGTAGTTGAAGTTCAAGAGTTTGATGAAGTCCTAAGTGAAAGAATCCTAGCCACTTATAGGGTGAGTAAACGGGTTCGGGTTTTGGATACCCAAACCGACCCGATCGAGTTTTACCTGATTTAAGTCGGGTAGGGTTTCGGGTACCCCAGACCCAAAACCCAAAATTTTCTTTGAAAAAATAAGGAATTATGTAAATAAAAATGTGTTTCTCCCTACGTAAATGAAAAAGAACGTTATGATTATAACAAAACGAGTAAACTCTAAGCTCTAACTTAATAGTAATTATTAGCAAAAAAACGAGTTCACCATTTTCATCTTTCAGTTTTAAAAGCTAGTTTATTTTTGTGATGAATCATAACGAGCACAATGTTATTTCCTTTTTGTTTTTAATTTTTAGAAATATATTTTTGTGTGAATTTGTTACTTTCATGTTGAATAATGTGTTATCTTTAGTAGAATGTATTTTGTTTCTAGGAGATAAAAATAGTGATAAAAAGACTAATGAATGGTGGTAAAATAATTGCACAATTTTTCTTTGTCACACAAAACCCGAACCCCGAATTTGAAATCCGGCTTTTATTTGGGTACCCGAAAATTTCGAGTAGTCTAAGAATAATTCGGGTATCGGATGATTAAAAATGACACCCGAACCCGAAAAACTCGAACCCGAAACCTGAAAAACCCGACCCGAACTCAGCCCTAGCCACTTCTCTTTTGCACAAATCAAATATCTCAAGAAATGACGATCAAAAGATCACGATGCATACAAACTCCCGTGAAGAAATCATTTAAGTTGAACTTGGAGAGTATTCTAAGTCTTCAAGCCAAATAAATAAAATTTCCCCACAATGTCTTGTCTCTACCAATCAATTGAAGAAGCTCATTCAAGAAGTTGAAAAGGATTTAAAAGCTCAACCTGCAATGGTCAAAGCATATATGAAGCCTGACACTCAAAGAATTGAGCAATTGCAAATGCCTAAATGCTATTAACCTCCGAAGTTTCAAATATTCAATGGGACTCGAGACCCAAGACAACATGTTGCTCACTTCAGTGACACGTGCAATAGTGTTGGAACTGAAGTAGGTATTTTAGTCAAGCAATTTGTTTGATCCTTAGAAAAAATTTCTTTTGATTGGTATATTGATCTCGAGCCAAACTCCATTGATAGTTAGAACGATATACAAGTTGAGTTCTTCAATCGCTTTTATAGCACTCGACGTACTGTGAGCATGCTTGAACTTGCAAATTCTCATAAAAAAGAAGACGAACCCGTGATTGAGTACATCAATAGATGGAGAAATTTATCCTTAAGTTGCAAAGAGAAATTATCTGAAACTTTAGCCATGGAGATTTGTACTCAAGTGATGAATTGGGGTCTTTCCTACATACTTCAAGGAATCAAACCAAGAAACTTTGAAGAATTGGCGACGCGAGCGCACGAACATGAGACAAGTGTAAACTTTATTAAAAAAGAAAATTCAACTCATGGCCTTGATATTGAAAGTGATGATACAAATGATGACGATGACAATGAAGAGGGTGCACCATCAAGTTTTGTTTCAACCAATATGCTCCTTGATACAAGCTTAAACTATCTCAAATCCTCACATTAAGTGCCAAAATATATACTCCTTGATAAGAGTATAAACTATCAACATTCTCCTTAACACGAGTATAAATTGTTTGCATATTTGAACTCAAAGTAAATTCTTCAACTCCTCAAAGTAAACATTCAAGTTTTCAAGTCTTCTAGACACGAGCCAAAAGATTTTCAAGTTTTTCATGCCTTCAAAACAAATGTGCAAACCTCCTAGACACGAGCTAAAAGGTCTACAAGTTTTTCAAGTCTTCAAGTCTCCTAGACACGATTCAAAATGTCTACAAATCCTTCAAATTTCCTAGTCTCCTAGACACGAGCAAAAATGTCTACAAATTCTTCAAGTCACAGCCTCCTCGATATGAGATAAAACCGTCTGTAAATGTTCAAATCAAATGCTCCATGACGCACAAGCTTAAGTTGCAAGTTACTCCTAGCCTACATGAGTATAAACAGTGATTTGCAAAATAACAAATTGTGAACTACGTTTTGACTTAATTCCTCCATTGGATACGTAGACAGCTAGAAGTTCATTCATAACCCAGTTATATCTAAAACAAAATGGCCACTCAACATTCGAATTCAAGTTGATGCATCCAATGATGAAGCTCACAAATGTTCTAAAATAATGAAGTGGATTTATGGTGGCTGAATTGAAGCACAAGAACAAGAAGAAGAAAGATGTCGAGACTTATCCACTCACTCATGCGTTTGAACGCAAATCGTGAACAAGTCTCGAGGGGGCAATTTGTAGACACATTAATTTTATGTCTAATTAAATTAAATGATGGTAACTCTTAAGATGCAAGAAATACAGAATATGTATTATTTAATCGTAATATTTTGATGGATTAAAATAAATATATTAATTAAATCTTAAGACAAGGAAATAATTGTTCATCAAATCTCAAGACATGGAAAGTCTTCTCCTCCAAGTCTCAGTCTTCAAGAGATGGAAAGAATTCTCCACCAAATCTCAACACAAGGGAAGAATTCCCCACTAAGTATCAATCTTCAAGAGAAGGAAAGAAAATTTATATTGACCAAGTATTACAAATCAAAAGATTGTAGACGCGATCACGACCGTTCATCTCATCACGGGATTCTGATGGAGATTCACTCTACAACTACAAATAGAGGTGGTCTTGAAAAAGAAAAATCACAACTCAACATTCAAGCTTTTGGAGTAAAAAAACTCTGCAAATCCAAGGTGAACAACTCAACATTCAAGCTTTTGGAGTAAAGAAGCTCTGCAAATCCAAGGCAAATAATTAAACATTCAAGCTTTGGAGCAAATAACGTCAATAAGTTCTCTTCACCAAAGTTCTTCATCTTCAAGGCCTTCATCACAAAATTCAAGGCGTTCATCACGGAGATTAAAGGAGAAACTCATTTTGATCCGAGAACAAGCCACGAGGCCCTCGGTAAACTATTTTCGAAGATCAGTCCTCCATAAAAGAAGATTGGTGTTCAACATATTCAAACATTTTCAAACGAAGATCATCAAGTTCATCATAATAGTCCAACTTTGATTCGAAATTAAGTCCAATCACCCTCGAATTAACGTTTTTTCAAGCTCAAAATATCTCGGTGAAGATCAAATTGAAAATTTTCACCACAAGTCTCAAAACATTCAAAATTGTTGTTCTTGTAGAAAAGAATCAGAGGAATAGTAGAGATTGTAACTCTAAATTCATTTGTATTTATATCAAATATATTTGTACTTTTTTTTGGAGACTCAAGAATTTGTTATTACATATTTCTTTAACCATCGATACTTGGACCTCAAATCATAAGATCACTTATTTGTGTTTGACTGCTCACTTCATTGATGAAAATTAGAAAATGAAAAAAAAAATCATTCTTAATTTTGTTCCATGTCGTAGTCATAATGGTGGTGACATAGGTTTGTTGATTGAAAAATGTTTGATTGAGTGGGGTATTGATGAGGTGTTCACCGTTATTGTTGATAATACTTCTTCCAATGATACTACTCTTAATTATTTGAGGAAAATGTTCATTAGTTGGAAAAATGATTTGTTGGGTGGAAAATATTTACATATGAGATGTGTTGCTCATATTATAAATCTTGTTGTTAAAGGTGGAATGAAGGACGTTATTATGTCGGTTGATCGTGTTCGTACAGTGGTACGATATGTGTGGCAATCATCAAGTAGATTTGAAAAATTCAAGGATTTTACTCTCGCAGAAAAGGTATCGAGTAAGAAGTTGTTATATTTGGATGTACCAACTAGATGGAATTATGTTTATCTTATGCTTGAGACTATGATATTCCAAGGTGTATTTAATAGGAATGAAATGCATGATGCTGGATTCCGTAATGGTTTTATGTCGAAAGGAGTTCACGGGTTAGCGGGGCTGCCACAAGCTAGTGGTTGGTTGATTGATAAGAGGTTGGTAAAAGTCCTAAAGCACTTCTATATTTTAACTCGTGAAGTTTCTGGTTCAAACTATGACGTCTAATATTTTCTTGGATGAGATTAGTGATATTGATACCATGATTAAGAAATGGCTTCAGAGCAATGATGCTTATTTAGCAAGCATAGCAAATAGAATGAAGCTCAAGATTGATAAATATTGGGGTGATCCTGTGAAAATGAACATGATGTTGTTTGTGGTTAGGGCTAATTTTCGATTAACCGAATTTTCGGATAAACCATATTCTAATTCGTATTCAATACGTAGTATACGGATTGGTTTTCTGGACCAAACCTAAATACACGGTTCGGTTTGGTTATATTCTCAAATCGAAATTTCACCCAAATTTTCAATTTTCATGAACTGAGTTTCTGTCCAAAAACCTTTTTTTTTTAACCATATTTTTTACCAAATAATTCAATTTTCATGATAAATTACTCAAACAAAAAAAAAAGTGTTTAAAAAAATCTGTGTTTATTTTTAATGAATCTTTCCTCACGTTTTAGTAATTCTAAACTTTACACATGTTTTTTTAGTCCATTTTTTTTCATCAATTCATCTATAAGTCGAGTGTGCTTATGACGAAACATAATATTAACTCAAGTTCATTTAAAACCCTGAAGTATGGCTAAGTGTTATTCTAATTCTATAAAAGCAATAAAACCCTGAAGTTCTAGTTTAAACTAAAGAGAAAATGCCTTTAGTTTGAGACACTATCAGATTGTCCACCCCTTTAATATAACCACCAACAATAACTTTCCGAACAACTGCCAGCAATAATTTTAAATAAAGAAGAATTTAACCACCAAAATTGTAGTAGAAAAATAGACCATTAAACATCAAATACATCAACAAGTCAACAACATTTAAGCATTATGATCATAACATAAAAAAAACTCAAACCTACTAACAAAAATTATGATAAATCCCATCATGTATTTCCCTCTATCGTTGATAAGAACATAAATTCAAGAACTTAAATGAGCAGGTTTCCCAAATACAAACATGAACCCTTTCACACTCCAATACAAATTTAAACAAAACATGTTCATTACTGCATTACACCTTGAGTAAACTACATTCATTTTGTTGAAACTTGGATGATGGCGAGATCAAAATATGTAAATTCATCTTCTTCGGGCTCTTCAAATAATCTGAACCTTTATCACAGTAAGCATGATGACGCCTCTGATATATGAAAGCTTGCAAATGCCTCTGAAAATATTAGAGGACATATAACATATTGTAGAAACTAGAAATCATTTAAAACTATGACACTGAAATAAGAAACTAAAAATCATTTACCTTGCACAAACTCTTCAATTTCTTCTAAATCTTCTTTAACATCATCATGTGGTCTAGTACGCCGTCCATCTTGGGGCACAAATAAGATCTTGAATCGCTTTAGGAGTCAATGAAGATCTAAAATCGTCAATGACACGACCTCTCGTGCTAAATGTGGACTCCGAAGCAACATTAGATATAGGCTTCGAAACAACATCATGAGCCACTCAAAAGGGAAAACGAGGAGTGTTTAATTTTCACCACCTAAGTACATGAAACTCATTTGTATCTTTTCCCTCCTTTTTCCCCAAGTTTTTCTAACATGATCTTGGTCAAATTTCCAGTGAGAACCAGATCCAACATCTTTTGAACTACCATCCCCTATGCACGATCTTAGATGAGTTTTCAAAGTAGAAGTCCCATTTGAAGATTTGAAAGAATGACTTATTTTACAATGGGCACAAATAGCACGAAAATTACCATCATTGAGCTTCTCTACCGTGAAATAATGAACCCAACCCTCTGATCTTTTTGACATTTCCTTCCTTTTAGACATAGCTCTATGATGTGGTCCAGTTTGAGACGCAATTTCCTCTACATGCATATTCTGATTTGGGACCCTTGGCGCATTTAAATCTCTTCTAGAATCTGTTGAATCTTCCATGAATTCCTTACCATTGCCTTCCATATTTTATTGCCACGCTGCAATATAAGTATTTCACTGTCAGTCTATTGCGTGACATGAAAGAATGATAACTATTAACTAGTCGCAAAAGAAGTCACTGCTATTTACAGCCCAAGACATAAGTGAAGTTGCTGTTATTTACAGCCCAAAACAGTCATGTTTGCTGCTTTTTTCAGCTGAAAAATAGCATCATAATTGCAGCTGTTTTCAGCTAAAAGCTATTTTCAGCTAAAAACACCTGAAAACAACAGCAGCATTGTTGCTATTTTCAACTGAAAACAGCTGCAAATGTGCTGCTACTTTCAGCTGAAAATAGATGCAAAGTTGCTGCCATTTTCAGCCCAAACAATGGTACTAACTACTAATGAAACTCCAATGAACAAAATACAAGCAAGCAACAAATAATACTCAAATTCCACATCCATGAAAAACGAAATTAGCTCTCTAAATAGAAAAGAAAGATTCAAAGGAACAATTATTTTCGGTTAGACATATACTATCAAACACCTTTAAAGCGATTGTGAAAGTGAAAAAAGAGCCTAAAACTTTAACTCGGTTAAGAAGCAAAGGTTTCATACAAACTTTACGGTGAATATTTACCACTGATTTAGCAAGTTTAGGACACTAATTGTCTGCAAGATACAAAAACTTAAGAATCATACAAAGGTTTAATGACATCAAAACGAAACATACCTTGAGCAAAACACGAAACTAAAACTTAAGACCAAATTATGAACCAAATATGTAATTCGGTTTGATAATTCGGATATGGACTGAACCGAATTCCATAGTTCGGTTCGGATTGGGTGCTTCAGATAGGTTTTGAACCCTCCTACGTGGGTCCATTTGGACTCTTGAGTACAACAAGACAGAGCTAATATTAGTAAAAGTCGATGTTTTATAAATGTATCAGTAGAAAAACTATCGTACATGACACAACGCATTACTTGAGCCATGAAAAGAACGCTAGATGTATGACAAGTGAGCTCAGTTATTTTCAGTAATGAAGGGAATTTCCAAAGAGTGAGATGATTCAGAGTAAACACACGAGAGTTCAAATGTCCGTGCTTGTTTTTCGTTCTACAGACCTCCGAGACAGTGTCTATTGAGTTCAAATGCGCGCCAGTGCCCATGTTCCAGAACTGATGCAATTGTCACCTACATCTAGAGGCCAATAAGTTGCTCTGAAAAGGACACCATGCAAGTCCTCTAACCGCAACAGTATGGTCCTGAAGGCTGTGAAGCCACTGAGCTGATGATCTGTTCAATATGTGGACAAGGTTAGCGTTGCCACCACTAGCTAGAAAACGGCATGTCTCAGACCATTTCAAACCAGAGTCTTGTTGATGATTTCCTCCAATCGACGAGGCCGCACGAGCATCCGTGTTAATGATCTTACTATCCTGTAATCAAAATGTGATTGTTCTAGTTAAGAGCACCAACACGGCAACTGAGTTCGCCCCTCAAAGTTTTATCTACAGAAGTAAAACCAACAGCGTGAATGAATACAAATATACGTTTAAATAGATCACAAAACAAACAGAAAAAGAAATGGTTAAGTTACTCACCAGTTTAATAGCAGTAGTATCCCATATCTGGACTTGATGAGAATTGTTCAGACCAACAGTAATTTGGCTTCCGTCAAGAGGCCATTTGACTCTTGTCACTGGACCAATTTTCTCATCGGCAGTAAGAAGTTCGGATGTAGTTCCATCAGAAGTATCCCACGATCATTAGCTCAATCTTCAAAAGAAATCACAATCACTAGTTTTATTTATTTATTTATTTAAAGGGATAATTTCATTAAAATAAGTTTGTCATACCCCGTCGCAAAATACATAAGAGGGAAGACCAAAAAGAGGCACAAAGCAATTCCAGTCTTTAGCATCTACAAACTTACAATGACTGAGGTATGATCTAAAACACCATTTAGGCCACTAGCTTTAAAATGTTCTAATTTCCAAAAGATACTGTAATGCATTCCAGTCAAGTTAAAAAGAGGAGTCATTTATCATATTGATAACAACTTCGAATTTGATTCAAAACCAACGTATTATTTCCTTTGAATATCGGCATCCTTAACGGCATTTAACAAGGATATACCGAGCCACATATTGGAAGCTACCCAAATAGCTAACCGCCTCCAAGTGGAGAAAATCATCTTTGAGATTGATTGCTTAGAGGCTGCTAACATGATAAATTGTATCCCGGTTGATATTAAGGTCCACAAACTTCTTGTTTTGCGGTTATCACGATTGAGTTAACTTGGTACGTGAAGAATCAAGTTGTTCATGGGAAAGTGCTTACCAATCCGAAAAAAGTGGCTTAAAATCATCACTAACTCCTCATTTGTGAATGTTTGAGCCGCTACTCTTATTTGGAGCAACCATAACGATTCAATCATCCGATATTGCACAATGATTTATTTCAGCTGTTTGAGAGTCACAGTAATAGACATATTTGTGTATGTTATTTTCACTGATCCATTTTGGTTTCTCTAAATCATGCTTGAGAAGATTTTGTCTGGAGCAAAAGAGGCATTCATCTTACAGATTTCAATCCATTTTTATTTCGATTTGTTTCATTGAGAAGTAGAGTTTGTCTTTAAGTTGTCCAAGGGATGGTAGCTTGAGCTCAAAACTGATCTTTTGACTTAGCGGATAGACAATTAACGATCATATGAACAATATTTATACTTCTTCAACCAACACCTTTTCTGTTTATGTAACTTATATTTATTCTTCTTTTACAAATAATATGTAACCAATTCCTTTTGTTATATTAGCTAATTAAAGTTAATGTACTATGAATTAAGGTATAAGAAGTTTTTTCAAGAAAAAATCGTCTCCTAATTCATAACTCCGGCTCTCCCATGAAGTCACTATCATTACTTCTAAATTTCCAACCAATCAATTCATCCGAAATCGACCACTATTGAGCTGAGATGTTGAAACAGATGACTCGTAATATGAAATTAAATCCAAAAGAAATTAACCCCTAGCTCTCAAGAAAGAAAGAGTATATCAATAGCTCAATGTGGAAAATACAACAAAGACTTACTTTTTAGTTCGTTTTTGCTTTGAATTTTATCACGGCACTCATTTAGAATATAGTAAATCACGTTAGGCCCTTATTAACGCATCTAAAATCTCAAAAACAGTAATTTCTCCCCGAATATATCTTGAGTACTCCTTTGAAACTAATCTAAACGAACAAAAAATCATTTTATTAAAAAAATAATAATAATAATAATAATAACGAACAAAAAATTCGTCACGTGTCCAAAATGAAAAACGAGATCTTCATCGAAGGAGTGAAGATACTTCACTTATTTCTCTCTTTTCCAACATTTAATTCACACAAATCATAAAACAATAAAACATGTAAGAATAACTAAATATAAACTTAGGAAAAGGAAATAACATTAACACACTCTGTGAGTAACGGCTAGTAAGAGGAATCCACAGCTCCCAAAAAGCTTCCCTCCCACAAATCGACCGTTGCAATATAAAAATTACTTTACTTATTCAAAGCCCCATCAAACAAAATCACTACCTTTATTATTTTCCTCTCTTCCGCCATTACCATCACTCTCGCAAGAAAAGAAAAGCCCTCTCTTTTCACACCAGAGAGGCCTTTTCTACAAAACCCACAAAATTTTAAATCTCAAAATCAATCAAAAATCAAGAAACCAAAAAAACAAAAACAAAAAAAAAAATCAAGAAACTTTTTTTTCAAGAAAATGGATTCAACACAGAGAAGAAAGAGTGGCATTAACCTGCCACCATCGATGTCGGGAGCCTCGTTACGCCTCGAGACCTTCTCGTCCCCCTCGATAAAGCTCTCGTCTCCATTGAAATCGATGTCACCGAGGACTATATCTAATTTATCAGCCTCATCATCCCCTTCCAAGTCCGCTTCTTCTTGCAGCGATCGGTTTATCCCGTGCAGGTCTTCGTCGAGGCTTCACACATTTGGGCTTATCGAGAAGGCATCGCCCGGGAAAGAAGGCGGCGGAGGAGGAGGGAGCGAGGCGTATACGAGGTTGTTGAAAAGTGAGCTTTTTGGTACTGATTTTGGTTGTTCTGATTTTGGTGCAGGCGGTGCTGGTGGTTTTAGAGGAGGGTCGTCGTCGCCTATGAGTCCGAGCAAGAATATGTTGCGGTTTAAGACGGAGCAGCATGGGCCGAATTCGCCATTTTCGCCTTCGATGTTGGGGCAGGATAGCGGGATCTCAAATGAGGTCTCGACGCCTCCTAAGCCGCCTAGGAAGGTTCCCAAAACTCCTAACAAGGTGCGATTTTATTCGGCTTTTGTTAAATTCGATTGAAATAGTAATCAATGTGTAGATGGTATTACACATTTCAAGCAATCAATGTGCTATAGTATATGATGTTGGTTTGTTACGTGGCTAGTGAAGAATAGTGTGTATGATTTATTGGATCTTGATCCTATTTTTTAAACTAATCAAGTGTAAGGTGTTGTGAGTAGCATAATGCAAGTTATGGGGCTGAATGAAGTGTAAAGATTAAAACTTTCTTAATATTTAGAATGTGAATATTTGAGATTCATCATGTTTGTGCTTAGCTTAGAAAAGAAAGGAACCTGGCTACATAGCAAATGCTTGATCATAACTGGAATTCTGCTTTCCCTCATATTGCTACAGAAGACGGTGTATGGAATAATTTCTGTTCGCTAAAAGTGCGTAATGTCACAGGTATTGGATGCACCAGCCCTTCAAGATGACTTCTATCTGAACCTAGTGGATTGGTCTTCTCAGAATGTCCTTGCTGTTGGATTGGGAACTTCTGTTTATCTATGGAATGCCTCGAATAGCAAAGTGAGAGTTCCTTCTAAGCTTTTGTAACTTTGCATAAAACATGACTGGGTTTCTTCTTATTTCATATTTTTGTGCCTATAACACAACTGATGCAACAAAGTCATTAAACTTAGAGAACTTTCATTCGCAGGTGACAAGATTGTGTGATTTGGGGCCTAATGATAGCGTGTGCTCGGTCCAGTGGACTCGAGAGGGATCATACATATCAATCGGCACTGGCCTTGGTCAAGTTCAGGTAAACTCTCCTTGTATTATAGACAAGCATATATAAGGGTAGCATGCTCTAAGCCTATTAACATATTGGGGTCTTCCATTGAATTTACTTAAGCGTGTATCCCTTGCGTCTTTGTTACAGGTTTGGGACGGAACTCAGTGCAAGCGTGTAAGAACGCTGGGAGGACATCAAACTAGAACCGGAGTCCTGGCATGGGGTTCTCGCATATTAGCCTCCGGAAGCAGAGATAAGAACATACTTCAGCACGATCTTCGTGTTCCTAGTGATTACATTAGCAAGCTTGTCGGACACAAATCAGAGGTAAGAAGCTTATAGTGACACATCCATGAATTGTCCTTTTTTTACCTTCTTCATAAACCACCACCTAAGCTTATTATCATCTTATGCTGGAAACATTAGATATGCGGGCTGAAATGGTCTCATGATGATCGGGAACTTGCTTCTGGTGGCAATGACAATCAGGTAAATGTTTGGGAATATGATTTTTCCTTTCCCTCTTTGTTTACGTTATCGTGGATCTATAGTTTGATAAAGATTTGTTGTTTTGCATACTAAATTGTGGCATTGTTCAGTTGTTGGTATGGAATCAGCATTCGCAGCAGCCGATACTGAAACTGACGGAGCATACAGCTGCTGTGAAGGCCATTGCTTGGTCGCCACATCAGAGTGGTCTTCTGGCATCTGGAGGAGGCACAGCTGATCGGTGCATTAGGTTCTGGAACACCGGGAGTGGCCATCAGTTAAATAGTGTGGACACTGGGAGCCAGGTGTGTGTCGTGTTATATACTGCTATTTCGTTATTAAAGAGAACTAACTGTGAGATAAACGGAATTAAAAGTTATTCGACTACTTGTTTTAGGTGTGTAATCTGGCATGGAGTAAGAATGTGAATGAAATAGTGAGCACACATGGGTACTCTCAGAATCAGATAATGGTGTGGAAGTATCCAACTATGTCAAAGGTAAAAAAAAAGTACTCCTCTCATTGCTTTCTTTATGAAATGAAATGAAACGAAACTCAATTTTAATTTGGTCTGGTTGTGTCCTCCTGTGTAATAATAGGTTGCAACTCTAACTGGGCATAGCTTGCGAGTGTTGTATCTAGCAATGTCTCCTGATGGCCAGGTACGATTTTCAGTAGCCAGTTTCCTTCTTTTAAACCTCAGTACTTTGCGCTTCAACATGCGTCTTATATAATGTGGTATGCTCGATATATAAACTCTTTGAACATTTCTGCAGACAATAGTGACTGGAGCAGGGGACGAGACACTCAGATTTTGGAACGTTTTTCCATCAGTTAAAACTCCTGTAAGTGTTTGTGTTTGGTCCCATTACCATAAAGTAGTACACACATGTTGCTAAAATTACCTTCTTATTGCAGTTAATTGAACCGATATGATATCTTATGTATTTGTTTCTGTTTTATGTTATTTGCAGGCACCGGTAAGGGACACTGGGCTTTGGTCGTTAGGCAGAACTCAAATACGATGATCAGACCAACTAATAAGTTATATAATTGCCATGTAAAAACTGACCAATATTCTTTGAACTCAACAAACTCGAGTGGTGTTGTCAGACCAACTAATAAGTTATATAATTGCCATGGAAAAACTGACATACCAATATTCTTTGAACTCAACAAACTCTAGTGTTGTTGTCTTATACTTTTCTCGGAACTGTAAAGTAAAGCCTCACAATTTTCCGCAACTTGTGCAGAATTTTTATGTAATGTGAATTCTTATATACTATCTTCTTAATTTTTTTCTCTTTGAAGTTCATGAATAGAACATTCATGGGTAAGCAATGTAGGTCGTAACAATCACAACCTACATGAAAATTGAGAAAGCCATTAGGAAGTCGTCATTTGTTGGTCTGATCATTCGATGAAAAGTTGAGCAACAAGACCGAAACAGATTTAAGATAAAACGAAGGACCATCTCAATTAAGAAACATTGAGCGGTCGAGGAACGCCATGATCACATCAACTAAAAGTTCGTTTAAAATAATCATCATTCAAAACTCCCAATAGAATTTGGTTCCCTCAGAAGCCGTAGTACTTTGGTTGTTTACTCGAACTTCTCACATCTATTTTTCACGCTCATATATATGCGCGCACAATGCACATGTACATAATTTAAACGAAATGACAATTGTCGCCAAATATTTTGACTATTCTTCAAAATATTGAAAAAGAGTACAAAAATACATTTGGACCTCAAAATAGAACAAGAAATCAGCATGGCCCTGTCCTTCAGTGCTTTCAAAAGTCATATTTATGCTAGTAATCCGAGAAAATGTTTCTTGCTTGAACTTATCCACCACCTTACAGCAACCCTTGGCAAATTAGATAAATCTCCCTGGAACAAGATCTAGTTGCTTTTGGCCTCAACCATGATGCCTTTCTGAACAGTGGCTTACATATCTGATTAAATTCTGTATACAACCAAACAAGTCGATAAGAGACCTACCAAGATATACACACAACAAGAGATGAAGCATAATTCATGACCCAGCAAACACCACCAACCTTTCGTATCTTCACTTTCTAGAAGCTTAATCACGAGGTGCCCCCCTACTTGCAGCATTCTTTCACTATCTGAAGCAGAATCGGAGGTATCAGATAGCAAATCCTCTGGCGGTGTAGTTTGTTCACCGCGATTAATGGCTGCGGCTCCAACTGCCAAATCAATTGCTCTCATTCCCAGTTCGGCAGATAGAGCTGCATCTTTACTTGAGATTCCAGAAACTGATGGACACATATCTGATAGTATGACGGAAAACCCTTTTTGCTGCATGTCAAACAACTAAACCCATTAACTTCCTTGTCGGAGAGTATTTTAAGAACATGTCCGTGAAAGTTCTGCAAAAGTTAATATAAATATATATATATATATATATATATATATATTTAAACTAAGAAACTATCAACTGAGTGTAAAACGCACAGAAAATATAGTCCAAGCATATAGGCAAGCGGGGGACACTTTTTTAAGGATGCGAAGTTCTACAATAATGCAGTATGCCAAGGGGTTACACTTTAGTTCCACAATATTGTTCAACATTTTTTGACATGGGAGTTTCATTTAATGTACTGGAGGTGAGTTGAAATTTTCAGTGAGCCCTACGGATCACCTTACATCATATTTCTATAGGGTGCATCTTTTTCTGCGTGAATTGATTCACTGATGAGTTTATGGTCCCAAAACTTTTCTTCTTACCAATTAATAATTCATCAAAGAAAAGTTCTCTTTGAAACAGAATGAAATGCAACTAATTTCTTTTCATAGTCTAATAAGTAAGAACCAAAGAAAGGGTTCATGAAATGATCAGTATGTCTAGTTTGTTAAAAAAAAAATTACACCTATACTACACATGTTGAAACATCACTAAATATTTTCTTCCATAGTCAATATGTTTGAAGGATATAGTAAAACAAACTGGAATACGTTGCTCACTTCTCCATCTTTCACTATATATATATATATATATATACACACACACATATGTATGTATAGTTTGTGTATCTTTTTCATCATCGACATTAGATGGGAGTTTTGCACAGTCGGAGAGATGATGGAATTTCATTTTATTGTCCCTATGAGGCCTATAAAAAGCTTCCTTAGGCTGAAGGAAAATGTCATTCAAAGCCTGACATTTTGCTTCTTTCTCCATATTTCTCTTTCTCTATACATAGAGTTTGTGTATTTTTTTGATCGTTAAATTGTGATATTGTTCTAGTAACACAATCCATTACGGAGTCCAATGTGTACGATTTGGAGAAGTAAGCAAAATGTTTGCTTTGAATGACATTTTCCTTCATCCAAAAGAAGCCTTTTATAGGCTTCATTGGGGGAAATGAAATTGAATTCCAACATTCCTCCAATCAAGCAAAAACCGCAACTAACATCAATGATAAAAAAGACCACATGACTGTATAATTGAAGCATGCAGCAACAGTTCCTGATAATGAGTGAAGAACAAACAATCAAGTCCACTGGTTGATAAAGCGGTAAAAGTTGGCAAATGACAATTCCAAATATTGTCTCTCTTTTTCTTATAGGAACGTATGCTGCCACTAGTATTTTTCTTGTGAATGAGCTTTTAGAAGGTGGAGTCTACAAAAAAGAAAAGCCTGGGATATGTATAATGCAAGATAACTTGTTTCAATAATCAACAATATCTGCTGCCAAATTAGTTTACAGGTAACTCTCTCTTCCCTGAGAAACTAATCTACTTCAAAAATTTCCTTTATGTACATTATGGTACTAAGAAGGGCTTTGTATATTACTACTAAGGGTGGAAAGGAAAGAGTTTAGGATTTTACAGCATCTTCAGTTTAATTATGAACATCCCCAATTACATGAGATAAAAGAGGAAAATACTTTATGTAGGAAGAATCATATACAGCTAAATTTTCTTCAGAAAATCAATTTGCTGCTTGAATAAAGGATTTCCAACAAGAAAGAAGAATCTATATATGAATCCAAGGCCACTATGCTATGGAACCCACAGATACCAATTGCTTACACCAAAAGGATTTATCAATTTAAAAACCCTTAAATTTATAGGGGCTGTCATCTGAAGATGCACGGCACAACCAAACTATGCATTTTGATGTTCCTTAGACGCTCCTCAAATAGCAAATATTTGCTGGATTGACAACAAAATAATGTAATAATATTAAAAAAGAGTTACTTTTTTCTAGTAAGATTCTGTCAGGAGTGCTAGGTTCACATGTCTGATGTCTTAGTTCTTGGTGGAAGTCCATTAATTACCTTACCTGAATTTTATATAACTCCACAGGAACAATGGGACATGAAATAAAGAGAATCGGCTCCATATTGACTCGAAATCATAAAGAGCGGAAAATAAAAGTCATTGACACTATTACTCAACTAAAAAATTGTGGATTGGACTTGTACATTCGAAAGCCACAACCAGTTGCTTGTTATATTTCCATGAACCAAGCACTGGAGAATATCATATTGGAAAAGAAGCTCATTTTAATTTTTGTGTTAGTACAAAGTGAAGACTAGTACATAATAATAATTGCAAATACCAAAAATTCCCAGGAGAAAGGACCAGAATTTAATAAATTAATAAAGAAAGAAATCCGCACAGAGTATACCAACATTAGTTAATACCGAATGCAAGAACTTGTGTACCTTAGGGGAGAGCGCTTTAACTTGCTTTCTGGGAAGATTAATAACATCAGCACAAATGGTTTTGACCCTTGCATCACAGTACTTGGACGGAACCTTCACCTTCTGCTCTGCACTCACACATTGGCCAATGATTTATATAATCCAACTATAGCATTGCGTTAACAGTTAAAAGACACAAACCCAAAAGCATAAGATCTTACGAACAGAGAATCAACAATCGACTACTCTGTTACTGCACAACTCAAGAATACTATCAACAAAGAATTTACCTTAATGTCAATTCCCACAACAGCACCACCCTTCTCCAAAGGCCCTAAGCTCTGACATGCTACCTGCGCATTACCACACAACACCATAGTAAGGCGCAAACACAATCACATAGCATCGATCACCAACAACATCGAGTTTCATCCAACGGCTCAAATTCGACTTATATATCAATTAATGTACATCATTCACATAACGGTAACTTTTAATCATACGAGACGACACACACAACGTATGTGCACCGCCTAATTAGCGTGTACCTGAAGCCAAGCGCCGGGAGCACAACCGAGATCGAGGACGGAAGAACCGGGCTTTATCAGTTTGTGCTGCTGCTGTATCTGAAGCAACTGCAATTATTCAAATTTCCAATGAGAAACCTAACATCAAGCTCAACAAACCGTGTACACATATATGAATTTGACATGAATTAAATTGAAATTAAATGTGTGAAAATATACACACACACACACATATACAAAAGTCAACAGACCTTGAAGGCGGAGCGAGCGACATAGCCAAGGCGCTGAGCTTCTCTGTAGAAGAAATCAGGCGTCCCGCTCATTTTCCCCTTCACTTCACAAAAATGAAAAAACATTTGAAGTTTTTTTGTGTAGGGTTTAGTAGTGGCTTTGGAGTTAATTGCAAAAGCATCCTCTGCTTTTTCCAATTCACTAATGTGTCATGCTAGGTTTTTTAAACACCTTTAGCTTACTACTCAACCTTGTTTTTAGAGTTTTAACTTAAATTAAGAACTTCAACTTTTCAAGAAGAGTTTGCAAGGGCTTTTGGCAATTATATCCATATGTTATTTGAAACATATAAATTACTTCGTATAATTATGTAATCTCAAAAAAATGTAATTCGCCCAAATCATCTACTTCACTGTCCTCTTCCACTCCTATCATTGTGACAGAGTGCTTTTTATTTTTTCATTTTTCAATTACACTCTCATCTTATCTTAAGTGCGCCAATTTTTTTCATAAAATATATTTTCTATTTTTTAATATGAAAAATCTTAATATCAAAATGCGGCGAAATATTAATGTCAATTAAAATAAATAGATATTATTCAAAATTAAACTATCGTGTAATATAAAAGATCGCTTAAAAAGATAATAAAATATATTACACATCTTTGAAAATATTCATTATTCTTCAATAAGTTTTTTTCAAAAGTTGAAAATATTATAAGTATTTCTTTTGCAACATATTTTCAGCTGCAAAAGAATACTTAGAAAAATAATAGTTAAATTTTATAGGAATATAGAATAGCATTCTGAACGTTTCTTTTCTTGTCAAGGTAGAAATAAGCATCAACAAAGGGCACGTTTGGTTCCCTATAATAGGCAAGATAAACTAATTTATCTTACCTATTATCGCGTTTGGACGACCTCATCGTTAATTTTGGGTACCCGGGATATGTGGGCTACTTCGTATTATTTGCAAGATCACAAATTTCATCTCACCCCCTATGATTCTTTATCTCGGGTTGAATAGGCTTCTTCAAATTACATTTTCGCCCCCAAATTGTGGTAGCTTTTCTTTTTTAATTTGTTTGGAGAAGAGAGTTACGGAGGTAGTTGAAAGATTTAAATTGGGGGTAAATGGGTAATTACTTTAAAGTAATCCAAGATATCATACAAACCAAACGTGAATAAAATAATATTATGAAAGTTTTTTTTTTTTTTTTTTTGGTAAGACATGAAATGCAAAGTCCTTAGACTACATCATGCTCTAAAAAGGATAAAAACTCGAGGAGGGGATTGGGCATGAATCGAAATCCACTCTCATCTCTATAATGATTCTTTGCAATAGCATCGGCGAGCATATTTTTGGCCCTTGGGATCCATCTTATTTCGTAGTCCCATGGCATGTGTAGGATGATACGGCATTCTTCCACTTTTTGGTATAACGGGTCCGCACTAGTCGTGCCACAAACAACAAGATCAATGGCTGCCTTGGAATCCGATTCAATCTCAATCTTTGATACACGTTTATTCCATGCCAACTCGAGACCAACTCTCAGCGCCTCCAATTCCGCTTCCAAGACCGTTGGCCCCTTAATTCTATCCGCAAACCCCCATAACCAACTCCCTTTGTCATCTCTCAAGACCCCACCGATCGTACCCCGATTTTGTGCATTTAACACGCTTCCGTCAATGTTGAGTTTTACCCATCCCGGCTTCGGTTTGGTCCATCCCCCACGGATCACAATATTCCTCTTCTTTTTCTGCACCGTCCAAATATCCATGGTAAGCATCTTGATTCGATTGAGCACCACGTCTAAACCAAGCCTCTTTTCTTTAAACGCTTCGTGGTTGCGCGCCTTCCAAATTTCCCAAAGGCTTGCGATAAAGATTATTTGCCATGGAATATCGGGAATCACGGAACATGAGCAGTCCACGATTGTAAGATTGACCTTCAACCATCGGTCATCCTCCAGTTGCGTGAATTTCTGCCACAAGCTCGAGGGAATGAATTTTCTCCAAACTTTGCTCGCGTTGCTACAGTACCTAAGTATGTGAATGACCGATTCTTCCGGGAATTTGCACGCTGCGCACACGGCCTCGGTTGCTATCCGTCTATGCATACGTAATTGGTTTGTTGCCAACCGATTTTGCGTCGCAAGCCATAGGAAATACTTCAGTTTGTTACCACACGACACCCTCCAAATCCAGTCAACGCGTTTGCCACCCGCACTTGACACCTAATATTCCCTATGTAAGGCTTTATAAGCGGAACGACACGAGAATTGCCCACTAGCTTCCTCACCCCAGATCATCCGATCCTCCTCTTCGGTCAACAAAATATTTCGTGTAACAATTTTCTCCTTCCACTCGTTTGAAATCGGCGTCTCAATCCAATCAAATCTCCATGTCCCCGTATCATCAATAACGTCCGCCAATTTAAGGCTAAAGTCCGCCGATCGAATATTCTCAATGTCCTCATGGAGTGCACGCGGACCGATCCACCTATCAAACCACAACGAGATGTTCGTCCCCTTACCCACTTTCCATCGCATAAATGGTTTGATCAAAGCCATGCACCTTACGATGCCTTTCCATGCACTACTATCTGCGGGTCGCATAATATATTCTGAGAGCGTTTTCCCCCGTAGGTATTTTGCTTCCATAAACTTCGACCACATGCTCTCTTTGTTACTTAGGATATTCCAGCAAAATTTGGATAAGAGTGCTTCATTGTTCCTCCTCGCCGTGCGGATCCTCAAACCACCCTCTTTCTTCTCATTTGTGACTCGCGGCCATCCAATAAGGTGGATCTTTTTATTCGTCGGGTCATTAGACCAAAGAAAATCACGATTCAATTGATCAATTTTGTCACAAACTTTCTCCGGAAGACAACTCGACTGCATAATGTGTATAGGGACTGTCGTGGATACCGACTGTATGAGTGTGGCTCGGCCCGCCAAAGAAAGTGTCAAACTCTTCCAAGATGAGTACCTCGCTAATAATTTATCAAACGTATCATTATACTGATTGCTACTAGCTCTGCCATGGCTGAGGTGTACTCCCAAGTATTTCCCGAGAGTAGGAGTCTGCGAGAATCCCAAAATCGAACATATTCTCCTCTTTAGACCTGAACCACCTACCTTAGAATAAAATATCTTCGACTTTGCATTGCTGATTTTTAGGCCCGACGCTTTGCCGAACACATCCAGCACCTCTCTCATTTTCTTAGCGGTCTTAATAGAGGCCTTTCCCATAAGCATAAGGTCATTTGCGAAAAAAATATGAGAAAGCTTTGGCCCTCCTCGACAAGGAACGATCGGTTCCCAACTGCCCTCCTCCACTGCTTCAAGAATTAAGTAGGCGAGACGCTCCACACACAACACGAAGAGATACGGAGATAGGGGATCCCCTTGTCGTAACCCACACCCATGAGAAAACGGATCAAGAACCTCACCGTTCCATAAGATACGCGTCGACGCATTTCGAACACAATACATAATCAATGTAATCACATGCGGCGGAAAATTAAAAGCGACTAGCGTAGCCTCTAAGAATTGCCAACTGATTTTATCGTAGGCCTTCTCAATGTCAAGTTTCAAAACCATACACCCCACTTTATTATTTTTCTTGGGTCGCAAGGAGTGTAGAATTTCTTGCATAATAAATATGTTATCTTGAGTGCTTCGACCTTTTATAAAACTTGACTGAGTTGGTGCGATAAGTCGTGGCATGCAATCTCTCAACCTCATCGTGATGCACTTCGTTATGAACTTATAAAGAACGTTACAAAGTGAAATAGGCCGAAACTCAGAGATTTTAGAGGGATTATTTACCTTCGGTATAAGGCACATATGCGCAGCGCATATCTTCGGGTCAAAGCTGCCTTCCCGAAACGCAGCTTCCATGAAACGGAGTAGTGAGGTATTTAACCACTTCCAGTAGCGTTGATAGAACATAGCCTGTAAACCATCCGGCCTCGGCGCTTTATTCGGGTGTGTCGCCCAAACCGTTCTCTCTAACTCTTGTATCGTGATCACTTGTCTAACCACTCCTTTCATTTCATCATCAAGCCCATATTGGAGTCGGGAGATTGGTAAATCTGTCACCGCGTCACACGAGCCCGTGAATATCCCTTTAAAGAAGCTGATCGCATGATCCTTAAGGACATGTTGGTCTCTAACCCAAATATCATCAATAGAGAGCGTCAGGATTCGGTTATTTTTCCGTCTAACGATTGTGGACCGATGAAAGAATATAGTATTGCGATCCCCGTCCGCTAGCCAATTAACGCGTGACTTTTGTCGCCAAAATATCTCCTCCTTCCTTAAGATATCATTGTAATCGATCAACAACTCCCTCTCAAGATTGCTCAGGTAATCGTTCGGTTTTCGGGCAAGAGCACGCTGAATACCCTCAATTCTCCTAATGAGCTGCCTCTTCTTGATGAAAATATTGCCAAAATGGTTCGTATTCCAATGCAAGAGAACTTCCGGAACCCGATCAATGGCCCCAATAATATTCGGCTTTTCACTCCAAACTGATTTGATAATTTCTTCACACTCCGGATTTGACATCCAAATAGCCTCAAAGCGAAACGGCTTTGTGTTAGGTGTACTCACGGATCCGAAGCAGCTAGTCAATATGGGATGATGGTCCCCGTGACTCCGCGGGAGATGAAACACTCCATTCTCCGAAAATTTCTCCACCCACGCACTATTAGCAAGAGCCCTATCAATCCTTTCCATGATGAGCGCGTTACCTTCTCGTTTGTTAGTCCAAGTAAACTTGGGGCCATGAAACCCGAGGTCTTGTACCCCCCACGCCCGCATCCACTTTTGAAAATTCATGCACCTCCTCGTATTGTTACTCCGTCCCCCATGTTTCTCGTGCGTGAAGCCGAATTCATTAAAGTCCCCCTGAATAAGCCACGGCATCTCAATACTTTTGCTCATGTTCGCCAAATTGCTGAAAATACGCGCTTTATCCTCTGTGTAAGGTTTCGCGTAAATACCCGACACCATCCATTTCTCTTGTTTCTTAGGACCAACCCGGGCATGAATTCCCTGGTCCTCTACCAAAATAATATCCACATCAATATTTTCCGAATTCCACAGCATCCATATCCCTCCATCCATATCGTCCGTCGGGGCAAGGCAAAAATCCGAATATCCGAGATATGGCGCAATTTCATACGCCCGTTCCGTGTCTACTCTAGTTTCCAACAAGAAGACTATGTCCGGCGAGTGATTTCTCACCAATTCACGAAAATTGCTACGAAAATCTTCATGCCCCGCTCCTCTACAGTTCCATGAAAAGATTTTCATCGGATTATTTTCTAGATGGTACGGGTGGGTAGGGTTGTCACAAATCAGACCCCTCCATTACCTCGTCAGTTGATTCAATGTTTCCCTCATCATGCAAAGCTGCATGTTTATCTCCCAAGTGGTCAAATTCAGTCGCTACCAACAAACAAGGAGATTCTCTCTCCTCTCTATGATTTTCGTGGTTATTTCGAACTCCCAAATTGAAGGATCCACACTCGTCACGTGGATGGTCCGCGGTGCTATACGTGATATCACTGAGTGGCCGTTGAAGTTGTGAAACAGTGTCCGAACCTCCCAGAATTCCGACTGAACTGCTGCTATTAGTTGGTTGTCTCCCATGATCACCTCCAGATTCTCGTTCTGGTCCTTCGGGGTTCTTCTTAGTAAGTGTCTGTTTCTTCTTCAAAATCACAACCCTCGCCTCCAACGCGTGGTTGCTACTTTCCGAGAGCGCAAGGGCTGAAAACGGATTAGAGTTTTCTTGTGGGGCTTTTTCCTTCCTTCCTCCCTTATAAACAACACTCTTCTTTTTCCCTTTATTAGCCGCGCTGGTATTCCCTGATAAGGATAGGGGTAGTATTCTTCTATTAGGAGTTTCCTTGTTCAAGCCCGTCTCCTTCCCGGGGTTAAAGGACATCGCAACTCTTTCCTTTTGGATAATGGGCTCACTCGCGCCTGACTTTGAGGAATATCCGTGCCCTCTATAGAAATTATTCTTACTGGGGTTAACCTTCGGCTTGAACGAACCCCGCCGATGTTGAACGACACTCCACTCACCAAACTCTTCCTTCTTCGCCTTCTCAACAATCCACTCCCCTGGACCTTGTTTGGCGACCCCCGAATGTCCTGTATCGTCCATTGCCTCTTTCTCCATTGGTTCGGTTACAACCTCTTTTTTGCTATCACATTGCGAATCGCTGTGGTCTGTTCTTCCACACTTCTTGCATAGATTCGGCAAATTTTCATACATAAGCTGGTAGACCTTTCCTTTAATGCGTATGCCTTGTTTTACCGATTTATGCGCGGGAAGTTGAACGCAGAATCTCGCATATTTCCCCCGCGTTGCTGAGAACGTGTTGCCATCGATTTTAATAGGGTCGCCAATTCTTCCCGCTATCGACTCAATCACTACTTCGTGGAACATCTCAAGTGGGAGGTGAAGGATTCGCACCCATGAAATAATGCAATCGGCGTTATCACTATCGGCGCGAAAATTTGGAGTCCACTTTCGCACTGATAAGAAGCTTCCTGCCAGTTGCCAGGGTCCTTGGGTTAATATGCTTTCCCGTTGAAATTGCGTGATACCTTTCAAGCAGTATGTGCCAAATCCGAGGTCAACCAGTTCACTCCCCGTCGTGAGTTTCCACATAACACTCAATTTGTTGACCAAAGATGGATAGTACCATGGTCGGCCTATGATTTTGATAACAACAGCATCCTTCTAGGCGGCGCAGATGATATTATCCAGCTCCTCGTCAAAATCGACGCTATCCAGAGGATCGTTATCGGAAGGTGGCGTAACCTGAATCATTCCTTTCAAGGCTGCGAATTTGCCCTCCTCAATCCGGACGTCTGTATGCTTAACCTTACTTGCATATGATTGTCGGGTGTTGGTATCCGGGATCGGGGAATTGATCGTCATCGGATTCTGCTCAGTACCAACCCTAACTTCATAAATTTGTCGAGATCTTTTCTGTGTTACCTGCTCCTCCGTTTGGTTCTGATCGTGCGCGGGATTAAACTCCATGATTTGATCCCATGAGTTGCTGTTGGTGTCTGGAATGTTGTGACGATTGGAGTGTATTTCCTCCAACGTCTTTGGGGGATCGTCGGCCGGAAAAGCCACCGTGGAGAATTGTAATTTTTTTTTTCGCCCTAATTTCGCTGTGCTCATATTATGAAAGTTATATGGCAGCTAGTGTGACAATCCAAATATTAGATTAATTAAAAAGTTATCAATTAATACCTACATTGATTGTTGCTACCATAGAATTATGTGACAACCAAACGTGCCCAAAATGATATGGTTCCATTATTCTTTTGTGAATAGTTATCATTATTTTTTGCAAATGAGTATACCTGTCTTTTCTTCAAGCAAAATATAACCATAACTCTCGTATCAGAAGCGTAAACTACATCTCCCTCCTACATAGGAGGGTAATACGATAAGTTTTTTAAATCACACCAACTTATTCTTCCTGGAGAATGCTACCCAACACAATGGAATCTCCCTATTTAGCATAACAGAGCATGTGATTTGCTAAACTTGGTATTAGGCAGAAAACGTAGCATGTGTTGCGTGCGGGGGACAAGTAAAACTGTAAAAATAAAGTAATTATGCCTTAATCTATCTAACTTATCCAACAAATAATCTCACTTTATTTCACGCCTAATTCTCGAGAGATTATTTGGTGCAGCCGTTGTATGTGCATCCACTACCAATACGCGGTGGAGATGGGGTGTTGGGTGGTTATTCCTACAATTTAGAGATCTCTTTTTAATCTCAACATCAGTTGTACATACATCGGATGTATATAATAATTTCTCCTAATTCTCTCTTGCATAAAAAGAATGTAAAGATATATAGATTCTCTATCCATATTTAAGTTATTATCTTTACAATACAAACTAATTATATTGTACTTAAAATAAATTAAAGATTAATCATGCGTGCCAACTTTCCTAGTATATTAAGAAGAAACATTGAATGACAATTTTAAACCACATGAACTTACTTTTATCATTTGAAGTAAAACTTCCGTTGCGTAAAAGCTAAAAAATAATTAGACATATCTAATCTCCTTCTGCCTAACTCACATGTTCTCTTCATCTATCAACGTGCAATCAACGTGACTAAACAGAACACTTAAATGAAATCAATGATACTTAATTTCTTATGAAATTGCAAGATTCTAAATAGCATAAAGGTCTCAATGGTGAAGGTCAGAAGGTGCGTTTGAACCTTTTCTTTGTACATAAATAATATTAAGAAATGCACAGGTCAAACTCCACTGTCGACCACTAATATAAAAGCCGACCTTCTTACTCGCTAATGACTCAAAACATCATTAAAAAAACTAATGATCTTGTATCAGTGGATGTACTGAATCTGTCAAAACCCATGACCATGACCATGACGATTCTCCATTATTATGGTTATTTAATTTAATTTTCTCAACTTTCCTCTCATCATATCAAATTAACAGCCGACATATTCCCATCACGCTTCAAGTCAACTGGTAAATAGTAAATACACGGATCATGATCCAACCCATGACGCACACCATTAAGCATCCCAATAACAAAAAAGATTTTGCTAAATCACAAAGAGTAAAAGAGAAGAAAAATCATTAAACATGCATAGAAGATTGGCCACGAATCCAGCAACTTTCAACAACATTAAACGAACATTTTACTCAAAATCTACTGATAATCCAAAGTTGTCTAATTATATAAATTATAAAAGTTGACTCTGATGAGCCAAATGTGCCTAAGAGTAACATACATCTATATAGAACTGGAGATTTGTATTGCCTAATTCTAAGGCATTACATGGCCACACAAACAAAAATGCGACATGAGTTGACATTTTCCTAACAAAAATGTTCACGCACCCCCTGCGACAGCCATCGCCACAAGACATAGTTCTTTCATTTTGGTAACATTACAGGAGTAGGCTTCTTCTTCCCACATGTCACGACTTAATTAACTCCAGTACCCCAACTATAGCACGAAAGATCTTCCTTCTCTGCAACTTTCTGATCATTTTTAAAGTAAATGCATGCTTGTTTGGTGGCACAAAGATATCGGGGTAACGTAATGTTAAAACCACGTCATATTCTTCTATGAAATTAACAAGCATATTAACTGGCCACTGATGTCAAGGTCCAGATAGCAAGAAGAGACATAAAGGGTCCTATAAACCGACTTCCACCAAAACAAAGAGCATCCCTGAAAATATTGAACCCTATATAAAATCATGAATGTTCAAAATATTTCAGCAATAAATATATTTATACCTTGGATCTTGATGGGGGTTAGATTAGTCGTGACTGCGAAAATGATGCATACACGCAATGCTGGACTATGCAGGTCTCCAAGAAGAAAGTGCATACACGATACGACCCTTCCAGCCCTGCAACAACCACTGCCCGTCTTCATCTATTATAAAATCTTTGTGGTAGGATGACTTAACTCGGTTCTTTGCCATTCTCATAATCTCCTTATCCAAAGGAAGTTGTTCAAACCCGGCTCTCAAATTTCGAACTTGCCATTGCTTGTATGTCTCTGGTCTTTCAATCCTCTGTGCACCTTCACAAGCAATAACATTCATTGTCTCCTGCCCAAATACCAATTTCTCAAGCAGCATTCGCTCGTGATTTTCACGGGGAATAATAGCATCAAGCATATCAAAGTGAGATGAATAATGAAACAGTGCCTCACGAAATCTAGTTATGAAAAAGGGGGCATTATACGCGCCATTCACAATGCCAAGTACAAAAACTGCCGGATTCATCTTCCTTATAAGGTTCAGAACCATATTTCTGGGACTGTTTACTATGACAGTCTCATCTAGCAGATTTCTAAATCGGAACTGACAACTCACTGCAACCATTTCATCTGCCTTGAGTTTGAGATCTTCAAGCTTAATTGTTTCCCACTTCTGCGCTATAGCATTGAACTCAAAAGGGACACCAAAACTTTTAGCATAACTAGCCAAACGCCTCCCAGTCTCTTCAACTCTCTGTGCTGGTCGAAAACCTGGACATGGGAGATCAATACCAGTAACACGAAGTTTAGGGGGTCCACCATCTCTCTTTGACAGGCGTTGTAGAAAGCAAGGCCACTGAAAACCGTACAATATACCAAAATCAATAATGTGAAGGCTTGTGGTATCTTGAGAAACATTCGCGATGGTCTTATTAGCAAAGAAGTTAGAGATTTTCTTAAATGGACAGGTCGCACAGTATATCTGGTAGGCTTTCAACATGTCCGCAGCAGACGTAGGAAAACTATTAATTGGTGTGGCCGCCTGACACCCAAAGCCAGCCATTCGTGCCTCAAGACCATTGGCGAAATAGAAAGCAAGCCTCTGCATTCCATCTCCTGTTGGAGTAGCATGCTGCCGAATCTGCTTAAGAAGGTCATTTGCCGTCCTGCGGTCGTCAGCAGCGACAGCTTGGGCACATAGGGTCAATAGTGTTCTCATATCAACCACGTTCTTCCTACCTTGTTTCTTACCACGACTCTTCCCACCATTAGAAGCCTTTGAGGAATCATTTTGCAAAGTGCTTTTGGATACTTCTTCCAATGCTTTGCGAAGGTCTGAATCATTCTTTCCTTTACTGCACAGGAGTACCTTATCAAACATATCAGGACTCAAAGTTGGTTCATTATAAATTGCCGATTGCTTGTTACTCCTTTCCTCCGGCAAACCTGCAACCTCATTATACGGTTTCTTCCTCCCCCTTGATGCATCACGGGACGTGTCATTATCCAATTTCGTTTCCACCTTCACCAAAAAATTCCCAGGGTCTTCTTTCCTCTGACGCCTCACTGACTCATCATAACCCAATCCAACAACGAAATTACCTCCATTAGGTAGAAACTTATTTGCTTCTTCAACTCCTTTCTTAAATTGCATAGCAGACTCACTATCACTGAAAATATCGGGAACCACCAGGGTACTCGGAGGAGAATCCAGTGGACCATCAATAATGGATCCACCGTTACATGACGAACTATGAGATGAATAAGAAGTTGACTGTGAGACAGAACTGAGAGTAACACAATGTCTATCAAACCCAATGCAGTTGGGATCAAAATTCCAATCCTGACTCAACGATTCTGTATCAGAAATATAACTTTTCCATTCTTCGGGAACCCTTCTATCAGGGTTGTCAATATTCCGAACTAAATCCGGCCTCGGACGATTATCCACAGAAGCAGGGTACTGCTTTCCAATGACCTCATAGAACGACTTTTCAGCAGCTTGAAGAGCTGCAGGCTCTTGTAACATGCACGCCTTCTCCTCAACATCCTCTTCCATGAGAATATAGTCTATGTATTTGAGCACCGCATCGCTAAAATCGAAATCCTCGGGAGAATCGCCATCCGACGACTGACCTCTAGCGTTAAAACTCGAATGGTTCGAGAATTGTACTGTCTCGGCACAATTTGGATTTAAGAACCTTTGACTTACTCCACCCAAATTGTAGAGGGGGTCGGGATTCGGAAACACCTTAATAGCTTGGTCATTAAACACGGTTTCAAACGGTGGACCGCTATAACCCCTGTATTTGTGATCCATGACCATCTATTTCCAAGAAGTAAAGATTTTATAACGAACGGCAAAATTATCCCTCCAGCTCTCTTATCGAAATTACAAGATTCTGACCATCAAAATTCCAACCAACAAACCCAAATCCTGAAACAGGTACAATGAAAAGCTGTAAAACAGATCAAATTACCCCAAAAAAAAAAATCAAATCTTGAATTTACCAAGATCAAATATTTCCAGCACAAAATGAAAGCAAGTATACATATTGTGAACTAATTAAACCTTAACCAACAACAGTAACAATTATATAACTACTTTAACAGAAATAAAACAAACAAAATCACACACCTGTGAATCTTCTGCAAAAAGCTGGAAGTAATTAACAGCAACTAGAGAAGTAAAAATCGTAAATTGAGAACCCTAATTCATAAAAGTCAGAGAGAAACGGAATGGAGGAGAGTGAAATGTTTTTTTCTTTTGATATAAATCTGATTTTATTTCGTGAAAAGGAGGAAGTGGTCAGATGATCATAGGATATTATATTATTAAAGTAATCTCAGCCGTTGAATATGCCCATTTAGAAAAAGGATGTGGTGGACAAAATATGTTGACCTAAGGGTCAATAATTTCAATTCTCAATGTTATATAGGTAATAATTGTGACACAAGATCTTTGGGTTCTTCTTCTGTTGTATTATGGTTTCATAAAAAGATCGGTAACTCTGGGATTAGAAAGTTCTCGACGTCTCTTGTATATACGTGAACATCTGGTATGCCTCCACCTGCACAATCTCATGCACTCACAGAAGTGTGGGCCTCACACACATGTGGTTCGTATGGGGCCCGCACTTCTGTGAGTGCAGGAGGTTGTGCGGGTGGAGGCATTTCAGCCAAATCCTGTATATACGGTTTCCAGATGTGCTGAGCCCTAGGGAAGATCCAATCGAGCCTTGAGAGACGGTCTTCTAAAATTTCATTTTTGTACTAGCTTTGAAGCATTTTGTTATGTGTGATATGTCCCGTACATATTTGCAGTCATCTAGTCAGCACGACCTTTAAATCTCATATACATTAGTTTGTCACTTGTTTAAATAAATATTATTGCATGTTTGTTGTTAAAAAAGTGATGAAAGAGTTGCTCAAGTGTCAAAAAATTTGAATTGTACTTGGGGAATTCCGCATTTTCTGTTTTATTTCTTGCATCATAATTAGTTTTAAGAAAGATTTTGAACTGTACCTAATACCTAAATTATGGCCGACATGTTTGCAATGCTCTAACAAATGTAATAATAATATTAAAATTTGGTGAATCACTTAATAGTACTTAACCAGTAAAAGGAAGTACATATCTAAGAATCTACTTTAAATGATGTAACCTAGTAAATAAAGCGTGTGAATGAGTGCTCGTGTGAATGAAATTGATTGGTGGTGTTGATTGATCTAATCCAATCTTGTTTGCTTTTGTGAAAAAGAAAGCTATGGTTTGTGCCCACATTTAACGTGGAGGAAGAACGATATTCGCTTTCAAGATTAGCCGAAAGCCACAAAGCCTTTTTCTCCCTTGAGAAAAAATGCAAGCAATCAATCACTCACTCACTCCTTGTACTTTTTTTCGTATGATTTCATAAGAATGTTGCATTTTATGTGGTTTGCACGACATGCCTGACCTTTTGTGCGAGTGGTTCTGATTTTCTGCTGCTAAAATAATTAATTTTATGTTGGGGTGTATGAAAAATTAATCGTTAGTAGCATAATTGAATACGAAAAAAAAAACACATAACTCCTTAGAATTGAGAATTGTAGCTAAATATCTATCTCGTATCTTTAATTTTTTTCCCTACAGAACCTCTAGTTGAAAAGTAATTGTGTATAAACTATTGAGCTTCCTACCAATGAAATCGATGGATAATTCTACTCACAAGTATACAACTCGCGCTCATGTTGATTTCTTGTGAGTTCTCTAAAATGCATTAACTAGCTAGTTATAAAAAAATTAATCACATTTTTATCTATGTATGATCTACAAGAAAAACTCTCATATCTTCAATATAAATACTCGAGAGTCAATATTGCCTACTTAAACGTATCTGCTCAACTCCACGAAAGCATTTACGATCCTGAAATCCACCACCGTAGACATCATTCCTCCTATCCAACAAATGTGCTTAAAGAACACTAAAGACAAACTCAATTGACTCTCCCAAATTGGTTTATCCCCAACACTGGCCTTTTTATAGACGTACAAGCAGAAGAGTTATGGTCTTTCTTAAGAAAGCCATACTTGTATATATAAGTAGAATACCACATTTTCAATAAAAAAAGAATCTCACTGCAAATGCTCATAGATTTGACTAAAGATACTAACTTTAGATCCTAAAATTTTCATAAGAACGACGTTTTGTGTGTTTACGAACATTTATGTTTTAGGCCTTCACGCTTATACTTCTTAAATTTTTGGTGTATACAACAAAAAGATTATCGTTTTCCAATTGAGAAAAGGTGTGAATAGATCTTTTTAGGTTTTCTAAAATTTGAAACTTTGTCTTCTAAGTTTTATCACATGTTGGTTTTTCCTTCTTGTGTGTCAAACATCATTCTTGCAAAAATGTACACCTTTTTATAAAAGAAATGTTAATCCTTTATGGATATACACAAGAACTTTTTCTTTCCAATGTGTGCATGACAACAACAATACGTGCAACTGCTCTTGTCTACCTTGTACTCATCCATCATTGCATAGTACCCAAGCAATAGATTCTTTTTCCACATTCATTAAAAAAAATGATTCTTCTTCACAAATTCTTTGTTTGTTTTGTTTTCACCCTTTTATCTCTTGAAATAAATTATGGGTCAATAATGTACATTTCGTTCCGTTGGGTGATTGACCATTTATAATTGTTGGTTAGTTTGTTATCTTGCTTATTTACGCTGAGATTTAGTTTATGAAAAACTATCTCGGATTTTAGTTACCTTTTAACGTCAATACGTCATCACCAGTCGAACAATTCCAAAACGTAATGACAAATATATGTGTCGCGCCATTGTTTGTACCACTGTTAAGTATTCCCCAGATGATTCTTTTCAAGTCAAATCTTTTGAACCTTGAAAGTACAATATTATCGCATCATTAAAAAATATAAATCTGTTATAAAATAACTAAAATTAATTGGGAATTATAACAATATATAAAAAGAAATTAAGGAAAGAGGTGCAAATATTATGTAAGATAGACTTTTAAATTGATGTCTTTCTCATAATCTTGATGGCTCTTTATATAGGAAAAAATTTCTAACATCTTACATTATTTACAACAACAACTACTATTATAAAATAATATTTGTACATAATTTTCAACGATGGTCACTTGCCATATTTATAACACTCCCCCTTGGTCATTTGAATATTTTGTTATGTACATGATCCGTTTTCTGCACACGTCTTATGTTGTCTCGTTAAAAACCTTATAAGAAAAAACTCAGTGGGATAAAAACCTTAATAAGGAGAAAAGAGTACAGTCGTGTAAACTCTCCCTCAAGTTGGCATCTCCAATTCTTCATAAGTCTCGTAGGTGATGCATCCCAATACTTTAAACATGTTTCTTAAAAGTTACAGTAGGGAGTGCCTTTGTAAAGAAATCTGTCATATTGTCACATGATTGAACATATTGGATATTAATTTCTTTGTTCTTCTCGAGTTCATGAGTGTAGGCAAAATATTTCGGGCGTATGTGTTTGGTTCGATCACTCTTGACATAACCTTCTTTCATCTGTGTAATACATGTAGAATTGTCTATGTATAGTGTTGTAGGGCCTTCTTTAATTGGTAAGCCAGGTGTACTTCTTATATGATGTGTCATTGACCGTAGCCATACACATTCCCTGTTGGCTTCGTGGAGTATAATAATCTCAGCATGATTCGATAATATAGCAACAAGTGTTTGTTATATTTAGTTTCCAAATAATAAATCTTGTGAGATGTATCCCACATTGGTTATGTGTTGACATGATGTGAATGCAAAGTACAATAAAAGCCTTTTTGATTTTGTCCCACATTGGTAAAGTATGTTGGACTCTAACTCATGGTAACTATAAGGACTTTTATGGGCTTTAAGAGCTTTAGCTCTTATAGGCCAATTTTACTAAAGTGAATTAAGTGTCCCACATAGAAAAAGTAAAAACTTATTTGTGGGTTTATATATGTTTGCACTATATTACTTGGGTAATAAAAAGTGCAAGACATAGGTGGTGCTCATGCACACACGCGCGTCGAGCCCGTGCTTGGGCCCGCGCGTGCGCGTGCGCGTGGCGCTTGTGACGCTTTTGTTTGGCACACTTAAAAAGCACTTAGCACTTTGCACGCTTGCATCGATCTAGGTCGTAAATTTTATTTAATTAATTAAATAAGATGAACGGTTGTGATTTAATTTGGATATTAAATTAATATAGATTAAATTGGATGGTGTGGATTTAATCTTACTTAAGATTTAAATCCGATGGCTCAGATTAATCCGAGAAAAAATATGGAGGGAATATTTAAAACTTAGATTTTAAATATCAGCAGTCACATATTTTTTAGCAGAAAAGTTGTGTCTATGCTGTGAAAGAATTACCAGGAAAGTTGTGTCATTCTGTGAAAGAATACCTAGGAAAAGTTGTGACTTTCCCTTGCAGCTTTACTCCTTCTTTAAAAACGCAGGATTATCAGATCTAACACACTTCAAAAAACGTATCTCTCAAATAATATACAGTTTTAATTGCTGCAGAAATTAAGTCTGTATTTTCTGCACTCTTGTTTCTTTTTCTGTCAGTAGATTTCGTTAGTCCAATACGCAGTCTACTATTTTATTTTCTGGGCTTAAATTGTATCCTGGGAGGCGATTCGTTGTAACCCTTTTGGCACACGAGGTGGGGGCGAATTACGCTTTAAGGAAAGAGTATGTATTTTCGCGGCTTTCAAGTTCCAGTGTTCGACATTTTCGACAAACTCACCAACAGTGTTTGTTTCTGAGAACGCCATGAAATAGCAGTGCCACCATACGTGAATACATATGCAACTTAAGATATGGATTTATGCGGGTCTGATAGGTAACCTACATCTGCATAACCAATCAATTCCTGTTTTGCATTGTTAGGATAAAATAGACCAAGATCCGTAGTTCCTTGAAGATAACGAAATAAATGTTTAATTCATTTCCAGTGCCTTTTTGTAGGTGATGAGCTAAATCAAGCTAATAAATTAACAGTGAATGATATATTAGGTCTAGTACAATTAGCTAGATACATGAAAGCTCCAATGTCACTTAAATATAGAACTTCATAACTAAAAATTTCTTCATTTTCTTTACTTAGACGAAATGAATCTTTGTCTTTAGTTAATGATCTAGCAATGACATGATGACTTAAAGGAGTTGCTTTATCCAAGTTAAAACATTTTAAATCTTTTTGGTATAATTAGATTGGTGCACTAGTATACCATTTTTAGTATGCTCAATCTGTAAACCAAGACAATATTTATTTTTACCAAGATCTTTCATTTCAAATTCATTGTTTAAGTAATTCATAGTTGAATGAATTTCTTTGTCAGTGCCAATGATATTTAAATCATCTACATAAACCGCGATAATTGCAAAATCAGATGATGTTCTCTTGATAAAAAAACATGGACATAAATAATTATGTATATATCCTTCTTTCAATAAATATTCACTCAAACGATTGTACCACATGCGACCTGATTGTCTTAACCCATATAACGATCTTTGCAATTTAATTGAGTACATTTCTCTAGGTTTAGAGCAAGACGATTCGAGCATTTTAAGTCCTTCAGGGACTTCCATATAAATATCACTATCAAGTGATCCATAAAGATAAGTTGTGACAACATCCATGAGATGCATCTTTAAGTTTTCGTAAACAGTTAAACTGATTAAGAATCGAAAAGTAATTGTATCCATTACTGGGGAATAAGTTTCTCCATAATCAATCTCAGGTTTTTGAGAAAAATCTTGTGCAACAAGTCGAGCTTTGTATCTTACAGTTTCATTTTTCTCATTTCTTTTTCGAACGAAGACCCATTTGTGGCCTACAGGTCTCACGTCTTTGGGTGTGAGAACAATAGGTCCAAAAATATTTCATTTGTTAAGGGAATTCAATTCAACTTGCATAGCATCTTTTCATCTAACCCAATCGTCCCGATTTTAGCATTCATCCACAGATTGTGGCTCGAGATCATCATTTTCATTCATAAGATCATAAGCAATATTATATAAAAATATTTCACTTATATTTTTTATTTCATTTCGATTCCAAATAACTCCTGAATTAACATAATTTACAGAGATTTCAGAATTGAGATTTGGTTCAGTGAACTCTTGAGTTATCTCATTTGTCACATTTTCTGTTTCATCATTAATAGTTTCCTCGATAATGGAGTTAATAATATTTTCTCCTTTTCTTTTTCGAGGATTCTTGTCTTTTGAACCAACAGGACGACCACGTTTTTTACGTGCATTCATTTTATTATTGTTGGATATGTCCTTCGAAATCTCAATCCGAGCAGGAACATTCGTAGCTGGTATATGTGATTTGGTTACCCATTTTATATCAGTAAATGCATCAGGTAATTGATTTGCAATATCTTAAAAATGTAAAATTTTCTTAACTTCCAAATCACATTGTTTTGTTAAAATATCATAGCGTGATAAAGATGGATTATACCATGATATATCATTTTCCAACTGCTTCTTTTTTGCCCCTAAGGTTGGGAAATTTGTCTCATTGAAATGGCAATCGGCAAACGTGCCGTAAAGACATCAGTTGTTAATGGTTCAAGATACCTGATTATAGATGGTGAGTCATATCCAACATATATTCTTAACCTTCATTGAGGTCCCATTCTTGTTCGTTGTGGTGGTGTAATTGGAACATAAACCGGACAACCAAAAATCTTTATATGGAAAATAATAGGTTCATGGCCAAAAGCAAGTTGTAATGGGGAGTATTCATGATACGAGCTTGGTCTAATGTGAATTAGTGATGCAACATGTAAAATTGCATGACCCCATACATACAGAAGTTGGTAATTTAGCTTTCATTAACAATGGCCTAGTAATTAATTGAAGACGTTTAATTAATGATTCAGTTAAACCATTTTGAGTATGTACATGTGCAACACTATGTTCAACAGTGATTCCAGTTGACATAAAATAATCATTGAAAGCTTGAGATGTAAATTCACCAACATTGTCAAGTCTGACTTTCTTGACGTATAGTCAGAAAATTGGGCTTTTATTTTAATTATTTGAGCCAAAAGTCTCGCAAATGCCATATTACGAGTAGATAATAGACAGACATGTGACCATCGACTTGAGGCATCAATTAATACCATAAAATATTGAAATGGTCCACATGATGAATGAATAGGTCCACAACTATCACCTTGAATTCTTTCAAGAAATGTTGGTAATTCTGTCTTAATTTTAACTGGTGAATGCTTTATAATTTGTTTTCCAAGAGAACATGTTTCACACGGACTATTATTGATTAAATCGAGTTTTGATCATTTTAATGAATGTCCATGTGTAGTTTCAATTATTCAATGTGTAGTCTTCAGATTTATTGTGAGCATTTTTTCTTTTATTATGATGGTTATGGACTGTATCACTCGTCGAAGGGTTGTGATAACTACCTCGACCATGTCCACGTCCACAACCACGACCACCTCTAGAAATATATCCTCCTCTATAACCACCCCGACCTTGATATTGACCTCTGCCTCGACCCCTATTATTGTAATTTCCTCGTCCACAGAAGTTTGAG
Source organism: Linaria vulgaris (assembly GCA_948329865.1). Lineage (NCBI taxonomy): Eukaryota > Viridiplantae > Streptophyta > Magnoliopsida > Lamiales > Plantaginaceae > Linaria > Linaria vulgaris. Next base: position 87,662,524 of record OX415253.1, read on the forward strand.
AAATTTATGGCATGTGCTTTTGGCAATGCTTGTGCTCCAGTTGGGCGTAACTCAGAATTCTTAATTAATATATTTGTTAACGAGTTTAGAATTATTACCTATTAACTGAATTATTTATTAAGGTTGGAACGCCTTTGCCCGTGGTTCAAAGGCTAAATGCTATCATCCCGAGAAGGAAAAATGGACAAGAATCTTCCTTCCTTTTATTGACTATACTTCATTCTTTCTTCCGAGTGGATTTTCTTACATTTCCGAGTCTCGTTTTTGAGTTGCCCCCTTTCTTCTATTGATATCTCCCTTTATATAGGTTTTGATAGGGGCAGGTGTCACGGTGCATGTGTTTACAGGTGTCGTTATGCATGTGGTTATGTTTACACGTGTTACAATGCTTATTCAACCAATAAGATAACGTGTTCACTTTGAGTGCTGACTGTATCCTTTCCGAGGGCTTTGGTCTTCTTTGTGATACGGGGTAGATTACTTTCTTTGTTGTCTCTAATGGTGGATTCGAGGGCCAAGTTGGAGTATTCCCTTTAATGATAGTGCTATTCCGAGAGATGCGTATTCTGGAGTAAGTGTTTCAAGATATTTTCCGAGAGGGTGTGGGTGAGTTGGTCTCCGAGAGGTTTTAAGCTATCGTGGGTAGGTGTTCTTCTTTCTCCGAGTGTCCAGAGAGGTTGGTTGAGTTATTTTGTAAAGTTCTGACTTTTAGTCTGATCGTTGAGAGTAGTGTTCCGAGAGCTTTCGTGTTTGGAATGTATAGTCAAGGAAGGGTTTTGTGCCAAGGTTCCGGGACTGTTGTCCGTTGAGGCCCTGCTCGGTATCATGATGGATATCTGACTCGGGTGGATTCCTCCGGGTTCACTTTTTATCCGAGGTCACCTTGATATCTGGTTTTGAGTCATTATGAATTTCCGAGGGACGCTTAGGTGCCCTCGTCGGATGGCCGATCATATCGCTTTGAGTTAGTAACTGAGCGATATTGGTCACACTCGATGGGCCTCCTCTTTGGGAGCGGGTACAACTCATCGGAGGTACTCGTGACAATTTTATTGTCCATTTATTATATGTCCTTTTGTTTTAGGACCAATATTTTCTTTAATCTTGTATTTTTATTTTCTAGTGTTAACAATATTATTACCATTCTCTGTCGTTAACAACACTCTCTCTAGTTCGTGATACTTAGTTTATCCGACTAGTCTGTGTTGCATTTGGATAAGTATATGACTGACATGAAAAGTAGAAAGAGTTTTTTCAATCATTTCCTCATCAGTAATTTATGTCCCGCAAAATTTTAGCATTTGTCAGATATTATGAATGGCATAGGAGTAATCATTTACTGATGTAAAATCTTGGAACCTTAATGTGTTCCACTGATGTATGGCTTTTGGAAGCATTGTTTCCCTTTGGTGGCCATATCTTTCATTCAGATTAATCCATAGCTCAGAAGGATCTGTAATATATCAAGATATTCCGTTTGCAGGAAATTATCTAAATGTCTACGCAAGAATATAATTGCCTCGCATCGTTGCTGGTCAGTACATTCATTTTCCTCATCAATTGTTTCCGCGAGGAATTTCGCAGTAAGATGCGTTTTCACATTTGATTCTCATTGCATATAATTTTTCCCATCGACAGTGAGTTTGGTAAAATCTACTTTCGAGAGATTAGACATATTGCAGCTAAATGAACATTAAAACACACATAATTAGGATCAAGATATTTATTTTAATACGCAACCACACAAACACATATATTATAATAGTATGATGCAATTATCTCATCTCTAGCCAAATTATGCACTCGAACATTGCTACGACAAAAACAAGGAATATCATAGGTAGAAACATAGGATTGTCCTCAGCTACTAGCATAAAAATGAAAAATAAAAGGTAAACGAGGATCAAGATAATTTGCCCCACATTACTATGTAAAACCTTTCATGGGCTTGTGGAATAAACTAAGCAATATAATATGAGGTAAAATCTTCCATAATAATTGAGTGTTAGTAGTCGTGTTTAGCTTGGAGTTAACTCAAGCATCAACGAGTGTTAAGATTATTATTAATGTTAGAGTTAGATAACAATAAAATTATAAAGATTTTTTTTTATCTAATCTTAAAATTATAGGCGGTAGTCTGCCTTGTCTATAATAATGTAGATAGATGAAAAAGTAAATATTAAACGTTACCAATAAAATTATAAACACATATTCATCTAATCATAAAATTATAGATAGGCGGTAATCCGCCTTGTCTATAATAATGTAGATAGATGAACAAGTAAATGTAAAACTTTCATACCTTTTGATGTTGAACGTTTTCTTTAACGAAAGAACTGAATTTTTCTGGATCGAGCACTATCGTACTGATAACGTATTATAAAATTACTATAACTATTTGAAAATTATAACAATATATAAAAAGAAATTAGGGAAAGGGGTGCAAATATTATATAAGATAGCCTTTTGAATTGATGTCTTTCTCTTCATCCTGATGGCTCCTTATATAGGAAAAAAATTCCAACATCTTACACTATTTACAACAACTACCACTATTATAAAATAGTATTTGTACATAATTTTCAACAATGGCCACTTGTCATATTTATAACAAAATCCGATATATAAGAAATTGTGGTAAGAAGGTTTACACGACCAAAATGGATAAGACGCTTAAACTTATTTGCGACAACAGTCTATATTATAGAAATTGTCGTCAATGTTCGAATAATAAAGAGAACTTAGGTATCCACGAATTTGAAAAATAGTCAACGTCACAATATTTTTTTCTTCATATTTTATTTGTTGAAAGTCTCCTCCTGTGTTAGCTTAATCGTCATTATTGCCCGGAGAAAAGTTTACTTGAAAAGTGTTTTCACTACAAGATGAAGTAAAAGTTCAGTATTCTTGAACCACATGCCACAATTCACATTAATTTCCTACATATGAAAACTAATTTCTATGTGAATTTTCCGTAAAAGTATTTAGTTGTGAACCTAAGTTAGAAGCATAAATTGCGTACATACCTAGCTAGTACATGACTTAGACTTATATTGACTATACATAAACTGTTTCTCAGGTCAATCAACAGCCTAAAACACTTTTGTAAATTATAGGGAGAATTACACAAAGTACCCCTCAACTTTAAAGGGAGAATTACACAAAGTACCCCTCAACTATGGGTAAATTACACAAAGTACCCCTCCTCTTTGGGAAATTACACAAACTACCCTTATGGTAAAAAAAAAAAAATAATTAAGACAACCTTTCAAATTCAAATCATAGCAGAGACTAAAATTCGCAGATAATTTATTTTTTCTTAGAAGAAATTATTTGTTATCAATATTTTTTCTTTTTTTAAACGAGATAAATGAGGTTTAATGAAATAACTTTGACTTATTTTTTGTTTTTTGTGCAAAATAATTGAAGAACATGAATTTACATTCAATAATTTGAAATAAAAAAATTACAAAAAATCGGTCATAAGGGTAGGTTGTGTAATTTCCCAAAGAGGAGGGGTACTTTGTGTAATTTACCCATAGTTGAGGGGTACTTTGTGTAATTCTCCCTTAAATTATAAGTAATAACTTTATATCACCTCATTTCAAGTATGTATTTAAACTAATAATCGATTGTGTGCATCATGTCATCAAACAATGATTACATAAAATAATTTATCCAATCTTTGATATACTCGATATAGAATGCTCTCATATTTAGGCATATAAGTCCAATACTGGTGCCATGTGCCATCAAAGGGAGGTTGCCTCAACTAAAAGATTGAATTCAATCTTAGACTCAAATTATAGTACAACATATTCGATATTTGTCTGAGTTAAACACATCCCCAACAAGAACAAATTCGACACATAATGCCATATTTGACATTCGTTATTACCAACCCCCCCTCTCATAAGTTAAGGTGTTAAATTAGGAGCTCTCATGAACAAATACCTCCAAATCTATCGCAAAAGATACATCATTTTTTAGCATTAACTACTGTTGAACCAAGCCCACGAGACCAACAAGTCGTTCAACCAAAAACCACCTCGAGGGCCCCATTTGATCTATCAAATGTTTGTCTATGGTCTGAAGACTACCCTATTGAATTCAACCCTCAATTTTGTTGCAATGATCGAAAGAATCTGACCCTCAGTCCATCCATTCCCGAACAAATCCTAATATTTACCGACTTAAGGAGTGAAGGCCAACGTTGGGTTGGCTCTGAGCTCACGTGCAATCTTTGAATTGCATGTGTTACAAGAGTTGGTCAGAAAGTGTGACTTAAAATGTTCAATTAACATGTCGAATCAACCAAAAAGGATAACACACATCATATGCAACTCTACTTTCCATGCACATATATTTTATATGCGAATTTATATGTATATATATATATATATTAATTGGTTATATATGTGCGTGTGTGTGCGTTGTATGTGTGGATGATTACTAATTATTGAGTAATAAAGGAGAAAATGTAGGAAACCCCTTGTGGTTTTGAAAGTCTGCACGAAACTCCCTTGTGGTTTTAGAAATCCTGCATAGAACCCTCTTGTGATATTATAGACATTGCATAAAATCTATTTTTTTCGAACTCCATTAAAGAGTGGTGTATACTCTCTTTAGCCGAAAGTGAGCTTACTTTTTGAAGTTTTTTTAAAAGTCTAGTATGCCATTAAAACCTATGTGGTTTCAAAAATTGTACAAAACCTCCATGTAATTTTTAAAATCCTACATGAAATTGTCATTTTTACTTTACTAATAATTAAATGAATCTATTTATGCAATTTCATATAAATTTTAAAGCTATTACATTAATAATTTTTTTAATATAAATATATTTATAACATATAAAATATTTTTCCCCATAAAATTAAAGTAACGACAATTTGGTTATTTAATGGAAAAACTAACGGGTTTACTTGAAACTTAATGAGAAAATTTTGTGCAGGATTTTTGAAACAACAATAGAGTTTTACACAATTAACGAACCACACGGGGATTTCGTGCAAATTTTTATAGCCCGACACCCTGCTTCAATGGCTCAATAAGAAAGATGCACGGGGGTTTCAAACAATTTTTGAATCTGCATTAGATATATTCCGATCTCATTCTAGTTGATTGTTAGACTATATTTATCGCATCATTTTTGTCTAAATCAATATTATTAGTACGATGGTTTTGTAGTCTTACAAGTCTTACTAACATTGAGACTATAAAACTAATCATGTTAAGAGGTTGCCAACTTTTTTTGCACAAAAAAGGACAAAAGAATGTAAATATTTTGATCTAAAATGGGAATTATTACATATCTGTTATAGAATAACTAAAACTATTTGGGAATTATAACAATATATTAAAAGAGCATAGAAAAAGAAGAGCAAATAAGAAGTATATTACTTGTGAATTAGTGTTTTTCTCTTCATCTTGATGGCTCCTTATATAGGCAAGAATTGTCAATATCTTACATTATTTACAACAACTACTATTATTATAAAATAGTATTTGTACATAATTTTCAACAATGGCCACAAGGCATATTCTACCAACCATATTTATAACACTCCTCCTTGGCCATTTGAAGATTTTGTTATGTACATGATCCGTCTTCTGCACACGTCTTATGCTGCCTCGTTAAAAACCTTATAAGGAAAAACCCAGTGGGATTAAAACCTTAATAAGGGAAAAAGAGTGCAGCCGTGTGAACTCCTCCTCAAGTTGGCATCTCCAATTCTTCATAAGTCTCGTAGGTGACGCATCCCAATACTTTGAACATGTTTCTTAAAAGTTACAGTAGGGAGTGCCTTTGTAAAAAGATCTGCCATATTGTCACATGATTGAACATATTGGATATTAATTTCTTTGTTCTTCTCGAGTTCCTGAGTGTAGGCAAAATATCTTGGGGGTATGTGTTTGGTTCGATCACTCTTGATATAGCCTTCTTTCATCTGTGTAATACATGCAGAATTGTCTTCGTATAATGTTGTAGGACCCTCTCTAATAGGTAAGCCAGATGTACTTCTTATATGATGTGTCATTGATCATAGTCATACACATTCTCTGCTTGCTTCATGGAGTGCAATAATCTCAGCATGATTCGACGATGTTGCAACAAGTGTCTGTTTCTGAGAACGCCATGAAATAGCAGTGCCTCCATACGTGAATACATATCCTGTTTGAGATCTGGATTTATGTGGGTCTGATAGAAAACCTGCATTTGCATAACCAATCAATTCTTGTACCGCATTGTTGGGATAAAATCCATAGTTCCTTGAAGATAACAGAATAAATGTTTAATTCATTTCTAATGCCTTTTTGTGGGTGATGAGCTAAACATGGCTAATAAATTCACAGTAAATGATATATCAAGCCTAGTACAATTAGCTAGATACATTAAAGCTCCAATGGCACTTAAATATAGAACTTTAGAACCAAGAATTTCTTCATTTTCTTCACAAGGACGAAATGGATCTTTATCTATAGTTAATGATCTTGTAATCATAGCATGGTTCAAAGGTGTTACTTTATCCATGTTAAAACGTTTCAATATCTTTTTAGTATAGTTATCTAATCTTAAAATTATAGATAGGCGGTAGTCCGCCTTGTCTATAATAATGTAGATAGATGAAGACGTAAATATTAAACTTTAACAAAATTATAAACACGTATTCATCTAATCATAAAATTATAGATTGGCGGTAACCCGCACTGTCTATAATAATGTAGATAGATGAACAAGTAAATATAAAATTTTCGTACCTTTTAACGTTGAAAGTTTTCTCTAACGAAGGAACTAAATTCCTCCGGATCGAGCACTATCGTGCTGATAACGTGTTATATAATAACTAAAACTATTTAGAAATTATAACAATATATTAAAAGAACATAGGAAAAGAAGAGCAAATAAGGAGTATATTACTTAGCTTGTGAATGCGTGTTTTTCTCTTCATCTTGATGGCTCCTTATATAGGCAAGAATTGTCAATATCTTACATTATTTATAATAACTACTATTATTATAAAATAGTATTTGTACATAATTTTCAACAATGACCACAAAGTATATTTTACCAACCATATTTATAACAATATCCACTAGAATAGCAATGAATTACTTTTCCAAGTATCACAAGAAAATAAAATTGGACGTTGAAGAGTCAAAAGGTATTAGATACAATATTATATATACCTAAAATTTTACAGTTTTTTCACGTGAAAAATTGACTGATGAGTGATGAAGTAGAATGCATGAACCATGGAATTGCTTTTATGATAATGAGTAAATAATTATAAATTGTTAGTGGTAGTTACCTGCGTGCGTGCTGATCAACATTAAAATATATTGAATGGGACTGCTACTAATTTGGACCCAGCTTAGGCTGAAATGTACCAACTAGAAGATATAAAATCATAAAAGAATTATTTAAAATTGAGCATATGCAAAATTTATGACTTGGGGCGACCATAACTTATTCTATATTCCTTGTTATAGTTAGGTAGTGTGAGGATAATGGAGTATGCACTAGCGAAACTCTAAAACCTACCATGAAATGAATTGTTTTATTTAGTACATTTTATTGACAAAACTTCAAGTCTTAATATCTCCGAATTAACGTTGTTCACTTTTTTTTTTAACCAAATAAATTAAAAGCCCTTAAGCCATATCCGCGTACAAAATGGACGAAACACAAAAAGGTGGGTCTAATTTAAGATCGGACTCCCCCTCGAATAAAACATAAAACTTAGCTAAAGTACCCGCCACTTTATTGGCTTCTCTACTAATCCAAACAAATTTGTGTTGCCTACGTCTTCTAAGGAGTGTGCGGCACTCCTCAATTTTTCCATGTAGCTCATGATCCCGCCCTCTTTCCTCGGATATGGAGTGAATGCCATTTTGGAGTGAGTCTCTACTACGATTTTCCTATCCTTTTATCCCATGCAATTTCAATTCCTACTCGGATTGCGAATTTCCGCTTCAAGTACCGTCAGAGTTGTGAGTTTTCTTGCGAATTCCCACCTCCACTTTCCCTCATGATCTCGAAGGACCCCTCCAATTGACCATTCATTGTTTATTTCAAGCACACCCCCATCAACGTTGAGTTTATACCAACCCACGCCCGGCTTCTTCTACTTCGAATTGATGTTGACTTTCTTATTCTTTAGAACGGCCATTTGAACACTACATAGTTATTTTATTTTACAAATCAGGTCGTAAGTATTCCCCTGCACCCCCTTGAAAATTCTACTATTCTGCGCTTTCCATATACTTCATATCCCGGTTGCAAAAATGATATTCCACGGGGTGTTCGGCATTTCCAAGCTGATAGTATTGGAACACTGGAGATTCTTTTTCAGCCATGAATTCTCATCAATGTCGAAGAAAATCTACCACATTGTCCATGGAACGAGGATTTTCCATACTTTGAGCGATATATGACAATTCCGAAAGATATGAACCGTTGACTCAATGGTATTCTCGCACACCTCGCAACTTGCATCATCAGTCATCGTTCTTTCTTTCTTTCTGTAAGGCATTAGTCGCGATCTTGTTCTGAATTGTCAACCATAAGAAGTGTCGGACTTTATTGCTACACGGCAATTTCCATATCCAGTCCAACTTCCCAATGTGCCTAATCGATTTCGACATGAATTTATGGGAATTCGGGTCGTACGCCCATAAATTATCTCGGTTGAAACTATCAAGTCTATCGCAAACGTTCTCGAGACCCAACACGATTGCATAATATGTATCGGAATTGCCGTTGACACTGATTGAATTAAAGTCGCCCTCCCCGCAAGTCACAATGTGTTCCCCTTCCATCCGGCTGCTCTTGTCGAGAGTTTGTCAAAAATTTCGTTGAATTTTTCTCTAGTAATCCGGTCGTGCACTAGTTGTGCGCCTAAATATTTTCCTAAAGAATTGGTTCGAGCGAAACCAAGGATTTCACAAACTCTTCTTTTCATACTCCAACCACCCTCATTCGAAAAATAAACCTTTGACTTGGACGCGTTTAATTTTAAACCCGATGCCCCACAAAATTTGTCAAAGATTAGCACCATTTTACGCACGGTGCGAATGCTCGCTTTTCCCATTAGTAGAAGATCATCCGCAAAGAAAAGAGGGAAATTCGCAGCCCTTCTCTACACGGGATTATTGGTTCCCAAATTTCTCGTCAATCGATTCATGAATAAGATATGATAACCTCTCCACACAAAGGACAAAAAGATACGGCGAGAGCGGATCTCCCTGTCTTAACCCACAACTGTGATCAAATCTTTCTATCGGTTCCCCGTTCCACAAAATCTCCGTCGATGCATTACGAACGCAGAAGAGGATGAGCTCTATTATATTCGGTGGAAAATTAAACGCGATGAGCGTTTCTTCCAACAAATCCCAATTTATTTTATCATAAGTCTTCCCTATAAGGGTTATAATGTGTATGGAAGTGAATCATTTTTTATTTATTTATGAAGAGTACAACATATATAGGTTACATACAAGAGAACTAAGGAAAGGATAATTACAAATAAGAAAAAGATAGGTACAACAACATTAGCAGATCTAAATAAGGAAGAATATATTCTAATAATAATTCTATCTAATATGCCCCCACAAAATGGACGTTTCATCAGCAACGGGGATTTTGGAACGAAGAAGGCAAAACCGAGAGCGAGCAAGGGGCTTGGTGAGAAAGTCTGCAAGTTGATCGAGAGTGTTAACATAAGAGACTCGAATAAGTCCTTTGTTAACAAGGTCCCGAACAAAGTGGATATCAATAGAGATGTGCTTCATCCGAGAGTGTTGGACCGAATGAAGAGACAAACGAAGGGCGCCCATGTTGTCACAACGAATAAGTGGTGACAAAGGAAGCGAGAGACCAATTTCTCCAAAGAGATGTTGTAGCCAACGTACTTCGGCCGAGACAGTAGCGAGTGCGCGGTACTCTGCCTCAGTGGAAGAACGAGCAACAACCTTTTGCTTTCGAGAAGACCAAGAGATAAGATTGGGATCGAGGAAAATAATATAGGCCAAAGTAGAGGTGCCGATTCGAGTGTCACCGGCCCAGTCCGAATCCGAGAAGGCCGTGAGGGCAAGAGACTTTTCTTTCCGAAAAAGAACACTGAAAGCAAGAGTGCCCTTAAGATAGCGAAGGACACGTTTGAGAGCGGTCCAATCCGTGTCAGATGGAGAAGTCATATGTTGAGCCAAGCGGTTAATGGAAAATGCAATGTCGGGGCGTGTAATAGCAAGATACTGTAGACCCCTGATAACTTGCCGAAATTCGGTAGCATCAACCGAGGATGATGATGATGAGATAGAAGGATTGGTCGCCATAGGTGTGGAGAGTGTCTTAGCACCATCCATCATATGGCGGGAGAGCAAGTCGTGAATGTACTTTTTCTTAGATAAAAATAGCCCTTCACGACATCGTCTAACCTCAACGCCCAAGAAATAGGAAAAAGCACCCATATCCTTAACCGCAAACTTGGTGGCAAGTTGCGACACAAGAGAAGCTATCGTAGAATCACAAGAGCCAGTCACAATATTGTCGTCCACATATACAAGCACAAAGAGGCGAACAGAGGCACGAGAGAACACGAAGAATAATGTATCAGATTTGGTTTGAACAAAACCAAATGAGATGAGTGCAGCATTGAGGGCGAGATACCAGGCTCATGGGGCCTGTTTAAGGCCATATATAGTCTTATGAAGAAGACAAACATGATCGGAAAATGCCTTATCAACAAAGCCGGATGGTTGGCGCATGTAAACAGTCTAAGATAAATCACCATGTAAAAATGCATTACTAACATCCAACTGACAAAGAGACCACCGATTCATAGTAGATAAGGAAAGTATGGTGCGAATGGTTACCGGTTTGACGACCGGACTGAACGTTTCCTTATAGTCGATGCCAGGACGCTGATGAAAGCCCTTCGCCACAAGGCATGCTTTGTACTTGTCAATAGTCCCATCAAGATGTCGTTTGATGCAAAACACCCATTTGGAGCCAATAATTCCACGATCAGAAGGTGGCGCAACTAAGGACCAAGTGCCATGCATCGTGAGTGCAGTGATTTCCTCTACCATGGCCGCTCGCCACTTCGGATCAGTCATAGCATGAGTCACACAAGTTGGTTCAATCAGACCAACCACCGGATGTTTGGTGACGAGGTGAAGGACCTTAGGCTTGAATATATTATTTCTAGACCGAGTGACCATAGAATGAGTGCGTGCTAGTGGAGGAGGGGCATTCGGAATAGGGGATTGTACATCAAAAGCCGGGGAAGGTGGCTCCAACGGAGGTTCGGGCTTAGCAGGGGCCAAACGCACCGATGAGGCAGGTGGCAGAGCAACCAGAGGCGGGGCAGGCGGCGTGGGAACAGTGACATGCAGCGGTAAGGGCAGCGAAAGTGATAACATGACAGTGGTAGCGGATGATGGGAGAGGCCTGGGCCAGAGTTCCCGGAAAAATAGTTTCCACGAAGCGAACATGGCGAGAAATAAAAATTCGACTATAACTTGGATCAAGACACTTATTAGCCGCCTGTGAGGTGGAATAACCGATGAAAATGCAGGCCCGAGATGGTGGAAGTAATTTGCTCGAATAATACGAGCGTAAATAAGGATAACAGAGGCAACCAAACACCTTAAGCCGAAGATAATTAAGCGCACGGCCATGAAGCACCTCAAAAGGTGACTTATTATGCAATACAGGAGTAGGAAGCATGTTGTATAAGTAAGCGGCCATAAGAACGCACGATCCCAATAATTAGGAGATAAGTTTGTGCGCGTGAGAAGGGTGCGGCCTATAGGGACAATGTGGCGATGGCGGCACTCACTTGTACCATTTTGTTGAGGTGTATGTGGTGACGTAGTTAATCAACTTATGCCATTCATTGATAAATAGGGATGAAGTGCCAACAATTCTCCACCATTATCAGAATAAGAATTTTTAATTTGCATGCCAAATTGCTTTTCAACAAGAGCACGAAATTGTATAAAAATCATGCACACATCAGATTTTGCAGATAGCATATAAACCCAACAGTATTTCGTAAAGTGGTCAACAAGTATCAGTTAATAGCGAGCACCCGAAATAGATACCACAGGAGACTGACCCCAAACATCACCATAAATATAATGCAACACATGATCCAAAATAAGTGACGAGCTATTAAAAACCAACTGTTGACTCTTGTTCAAAAAACATGAACTACAATGCTCAAAGTCCATATTATTCGACATCAAAAAAGGTAAATTGTACTTGTGCAAAATCAAAGAACTAATCTTCAAAGAGGGATGACCAAAGCGCTCGTGCCAACACTTTTTACGAACCGTGTCTCCAACCAAGACTGTCATAGGCGGGCGCAAGTTGCGCGGGAGACGAACACAATACACCCCATCCACACAATCACCACGCATCAGTTTAGCCCCCAAACTGCGATCCTTAACAAAAAAATGTGACGAGTAAAATTCAATAGAAACATCATTCGCCTTAGTAAATTGATGAACATATAAGAGATTTCACCGCGAGCGAGGCACACATAATATCTTATCAAGTTTGAACGTTCTATCGGCATAAACAAAATGAGAAGTGCATGTGTGGGATATACGCAAACCTGTGTCATCGACAATATTAACCTCACTGGGCCCCTCATATTCAGAATGAACCGAAAGATTGTTGAGATCGGATGTCACCGAGTGAGATGCACCGGAATCAACGAGCCATTCGTTGTTGGATGTGGTCTGGGCCAAGGGAGAAGCGACAAAGTTGGCACTTGGATTCAATAATTTTCTGCATGTGCGCGCACCGTGCCCATAAATGCCACAAAGTAGGCCGGTGATCGGAGGCCTATTGTTGTTGGAACTGGAGGGTCGAGACTGTCAATGGGACTGTCCACGGGAATATTGGGAGTAGCCACGACCGTGGCTGTGTTGTTGGCCACGGTTCTGACCCGAGCTCTGCTGCGCGGACGCCATATTAGCGGTGGCGACAAGGGTCGCCGCGTCGGATTCCAGTCGACGCAAATAGGTTTCATGACCCTCCAACAAGTCGTGAAGTTTCAGAAATTGAATAGAGGTCTTCCGTGCGCGAATATAGCCGGCAATATCCCTATAGGCAGGTCCGAGGCTGTTAAGAATGTAGAGAGTGATGTCGTCGTCTTTCAATGGACCATCAATGATGGTGAGTTCGTCCGTTTTTGATTTCACCAAGTGGAGGAATTCTGAGACTGATTTTGAACCCAATTTAAGGGATTTCAAGTCATCCTTCAATTGCATGACTCTCGAGCGAGAGCGATTAGCGTAGGTACGCTGAAGAATACCCCACGCATCAGCCGAGGATTTGGCGTTGGAGATGAGTTGAACAATTTCCAGCGAAACCGAACCAAATATGGCATAGATGAGAAGCGAGTCTTGTCGCAACCACTAAGAATGAGCCGTCAAACTCTCCGGTGTGGATCCCGGAGGAGGACATGGAATCGTGTCATCCAAGAAACCAAATAGTCTGTAGCCAAAGAGGAGATGACGGACTTGTGAACGCCATGAGGCGTAGTTACTCCCGGTAAATTGAAGCGGGAGTTGTTGGTGAGCGTTGATCGAAATCAACGCCTAAGTGCCCGCGGAGGGGCCTGCCGCAATGGAAAGCGGGCACGACTGGATCGCGGATGAAAAGCCATCCATGGTGGGGCCGACGAGGTTGGAGTCGGACTGGGAGGTGGCGGAATCCGTCAGATTAGTCATGGATCAAGATATCGTTAGAGATTGTGGCGTCTTGATACCATATAAGGGTTATAATGTGTATGGAAGTGAATCATTTTTTTTATTCATCAAGAGTACAACATATATAGGTTACATACAAGAGAACTAAGGAAAGGATAATTACAAATAAGAAAAAGATAGGTACAACAACATTAGCGGATCTAAATAAGGAATAATATATTCTAATAATAATGCTATCTAATATTCCCAAGGTCGAGCTTAAGAATCATGCATCACGTCTTGTTCTTCTTCTTTGTTCGAAATGAATGGAGGATTTCTTGTATCGCAAAAATATTATCTTGGGTACTACGACCCTTGATAAAACTTGATTGTGTGGGAGCAATAATTTGTGGCATTAATTCCTTCAATCGCATTGTTAAACACTTTATAATAAACTTGTAAATAATAGTCATCGTTTTTCCGTAGGTTGATTCTTTGTCTCGCACGCTCTTCGAATTCGCTCTTACTTTATTTCTTAACTGACCGAATGGGAGTTTTGAACCAATGTCAAAACCAGGGAGACGTTGTTCACTTTCTAAAGGGAAGAAAAATGAATAACTTCAAGTGACGTAAGGGGGTGTTTGGTTGCTGAGATGAGGATAGATGACTGCCCTCATCTCACTTAAAACCAGTTTGGTTTGAATGATTATTCAAATGAGCTTTTTGATTTAATAGCTGAGGCCCACTCCACAACTCACTTTCTCAACTTAAATAATATCTACCCCTGTTATTATTTTATCTCACTTTTTAGTCATCCAGCTCACCCGACGAAATGATTTATTTACCCCTGTTTCTTCAATTTTAATCTTTTTATGCAGCAACAAGGCATAATAAAAAAATGTAATTAAAAAAAATGTAATTAAAAAAATGTAATTAAAAAATGTAATTAAAAGATGTAATTAAAAAATATAATTAAAAAATATAATTAAAAAAATGTAATTAACAAAATGTAATTAAAAAATGTAATAAAAATGTAATTAAAAAATGTAATTAAAAAAATGTAATTAAAAAATGTAATTAAAAAATGTAATTAAAAAAATTTAATTAAAAAATGTAATTAAAAAATGTAATTAAAAAAATGTAATTAAAAAATGTAATTAAAAAAATGTAATTAGAAAATGTAATTAAAAAATGTAATTAAAAAATGTAATTAAAAAATGTAATTAAAAAATGTAATTAAAAAATGTAATTAAAAAATGTAATTAAAAAAATGTAATTAAAAAATGTAATTAAAAAATATAATTAAAAAAATGTAATTAAAAAATGTAATTAACAAAATGTAATTAAAAAATGTAATAAAAATGTAATTAAAAATGTAATTAAAAAAATGTAATTAGAAAATATAATTAAAAAATGTAATTAAAAAACGTAATTAAAAAAAATTAATTAAAAAATGTAATTAAAAAATGTAATTAAAAAAATGTAATTAAAAAAAATGTTTTACTTCAAATTAGTTAAGGACATAATTAATTGTGAATATTGCTTGGGAGGTGAACGTGATATTTTTCGAAAATATTTTTGGTGTATATTTTCTTAATAAAATGGGGGCAATAAGGTAATTACCTGCAATATCCAGAAATAGTCGTTGCACATAACATGAACCAAACACGTTTTATAAATTAAGATAAAATAGTAACTTTATTCAACTCTCCAACCAAACACGGTTACTGTTACGCATATGAAATAAAAGACTACTTTAACTGAGTAATAGTTAATCTACATATATAACTGTCTCTGCAACCAAACATGCCCTAAGATTATATATGGAAGGGTTTAATAATATTATTTATCAAAGAGTCAAATAAAACAAGTTTGTTGCCAAAAAAACTCAAAGTAGTATAAACATGCGCGCTTAACTAAAGCGTTTATTAGTATTTAGTAGTTAGTACTTACTAATTAGAGTCGGGAAATTATATTACATTAAGAAATTAATTTGCTTCTCACGGACAGTACATGAACAGCATTTGACGGCTTTGACTCATAATAAAAAAGTTGTTTATGATCAGTAATGACTATATATATTAATTGTGTTTCATGAATATTGAATTAGGTTGGCAGAATATATGAAATGTAAAAGCAAATCAAGAGAAAACAATGGACCAAGGAACAATGTGTGTAAAGTAGGTGCGAAAAGGTACTAGAGTTATATTAAAAAATTCAATGACATGTGATTTTATAATTGGTTTGAAATTTGGATAGCTATTTTTTTTATACAATTATAAGAACAACTTTAAAGTTATACAAATATCCAACACTTAGTTCAACCTAATCATATAAGACGGATGTCGTTGCGCGGCCCCCAATTTTTTTTAAAAAAAAACATAAATTTCAAAGTGTTTTAATGCGTTTATTAAAAAAATTAAAATATTATATATTTATTTATGATTTCTTATATATTTAGGTATGTTTAATATATACTTATGGTTATTAATTTTGCGTAATGTTTTCTTATTATTATAGTGAAAAAAACAAAGGTCTACGTCTTAAATTCCTTTAAATTTTAAATAATTATATAATTATATTTAATTTTAACTTAGTTTTGTCCTCCACTTGCTTATTTTGTATAATTAGTCATTAGATATTTTGTATGATTATTCATTCTGAAAAGATAAAAGTATAAGTCTTAAATATTACTCATTTCTTTTTCGCTCTTGAAAAATTTTGTATGATTATTCATTAGATTTTAATGAAAGACCTATGAAATGTTAGTGCGAGAACTAATAATTTATAAAGCTTTTAGGATGAAGTACGAGCACTGAAGTCGTCAGTGCGAGAAAGGTGCGCCTACAACTTTGACTGTGTACATGATTTTGTGACTTAAAGGTCGACTATAAGTGGTGTTAACGGGTTTGGAATTATTCCCTATTTAACGGAAGATATTTATTTGGGTTGGAACGCCCTGTCCGTGATTCAGAGGCAACGATAGATGGAAATAAGAATCACTGCAAGAATATTCCCTTCCTTTATTCACTGAACTTTTCCTCCTCTCTTTCTTTTTATGTATCTGAGTGTCAAGTTGTAGTAAGTAAGCTGAGTTATCTTAGGTTGTTCTGGTCCCTTTTCTTCTACTGATCACCTCCCTTTATATAGACCCTGATAGGGGCAGGTGTCATTGTGCATGTGCTTTGGTAAGGACATGTGTTGTTGTTACCTTGATACAGGTGTTTAAAATAGGGATAAGGTTTATCTTTTATCGACTAAGCGTTGACTAGATTTAATCTTCATCTCTTCTGATAGCTCCGAGGGCCTTTGATGTAGATTGTTTTGATAGAGCTATTCTTCTGAGGGATTTTATTTCTCTTTCTTGATTCGGGTCTTTTCTTCAACAATCAGGAGTGATCTCTGTGGGTGTAAATGTGATCTCCGAGAACCTAGTGTGATCTCCGAGGACATGGTGTGATCTCCGATGGCTGTATTTGCTTTATTTGAAGTGAGATTTTTTCATCGGAGTTCTCGGAATATGTTATCTGGGCACTCTGTTATTCACTTCTGATTTTTCTCCGAAAATGGGTCCTCGGGTGATGGTCCGAGTGTCGTCTTTTCCGAGGAGTGTTCAGCAAGGAAGTTTTCTTGTAAGGTCATGGGACTCGGGGTCCATTGTGGTCCCTCTTGGCGTATTGGTGGATATCGGAGTCGTACGGATCCATCGGGGTTTGCTCTTTTTCCAATGCCGTGTTGATATCTGATTTTCATTCACCGTTTGACTTTTCAATGGACGCTTATGTTTCTCCTCGTGTGCTCTTGTAAACCTTTTCGGGTCAGTGACCGAAAGGTAGGGCAATCCTCCGAGGGATTTTCTTTATAGGTACATCTCATCGGAAGTACTCGTGACAATAATATTGTCCATATATTGTTTTTTCCTAGTAAGAGTAATCTTCTTTATTTTATTTTTAGGGTTAACAAGTGGTAAGTATTGTGAATTCTCATTTTTCATAAACGTTTAAAATTTGTTTAATCTACACTTTTAGTTAAACCAAAATCTGTAGTATTTGAAAAGAAAAGGTAGCATCGTTTTCAAATTTTTTTTTTTAAATCCAAATAAAAGTTGAATTTATTTTCTTGCGTAATTTGAATGCTAATTTGTTATTCAGAGTTAAAAGTAGGTTCAAATTACGAAACTTTTCATATATATAGGAAAATTATACAGTACTTCTTTTTATGAATACTTTATAGGTCTGTGCGGTTCGATATTTCTGTACCAATGATTCGGTATATTAGAACTGGGATCTGTTCGATCTAAAAATCAAGATCGTTTGTCAAATTAAATTCATTCGATACGATGTGATAATTACCTCGGTTCAATAATTATCAAATGATTCGGTACTTTTACCAAATTTTATTTGAGTTTTTTTTTCTATCGATAAACATTAAAAGTTCGATAACATAACTCCTTTTAAATTACAAATTATAGCAAACAAAACATGAAATAAATTAACAAATAAGCGCACACAATCTACATTGACAAATATAATACGCAAAATTAATATCCAACACAAATTTAAATATAAAATCAATGAAAAATAATGATCAATAATCAATCTGCAATCCATAGTCTTAGATCATATATAGTAAATTTCAAGTGAAATTGTAGAAATAAATAATAATCACAAAACATCATAATTCATTAATAAAATAATATTAATATTCAAACTTTCAAAGTGAAATCTCTAGCATTTCGACTTTTATCTTTGCATTTGACTTTAAGTCTATTGTCAATATCATGTGTGATTATGTTTGTTTAATTATTCTATTCTTAGTTAGGTAATATTGATATAGTAATTAATTTGATGAAGTGTTAAATTTTATTTCACGAGAAAAAATGAGTGTGATATCTCTTGTAAGAATATCTCTTGTAAGAATATCTCTTGTCAGTTTACTGTATAATTAATGAATAAACTTCTTATCGTGAATGCTGTTTAATATAGTGGAAATAACCGCTCAAGAAAAGCTCTGCACTTTCAGGAATACACATTAACCGTTTTTCCCGTGCTTTTCATACCACCATGTCTGAATCGGAATCCGCCATGGAAACGGCGGCGGAGGATGCTATTCCCCCACAACCTCCGGATCCGGACTTCCCTGTCTTCAATGCTCAACGGATACTATCTAAAGATAAACCACATTGGCGTACTCAAAAAAGACAACGACCAACCGACAGTTCATCCTCGGACATCGCATATCCTCATACATTAACGGGCAAGAACAAGGAGACTATCCAGTCTTCCTACGCTGGAATTGTTATGAATAAAGTCAGACCAGATGATGTCCGCGTGAATGATGCCAAGACAGCAGAAGAGAGGGATATGATCTCGATTCAAGAGGCTGATCAATCGATCCCTTTCAAACAAGTGTACTTCCAACCGGAACTGCGTGACAGGATGCGAATGCAGTGGGAGGATTCGATTATTATCAAGATTATGGGCAAGCCATAGTACTTCACAGCCCTTCAAACCAGACTCGACTCTATGTGGAAGTTACACGAAGCTTTTGATTTGGTTGATTTAGGAAAATGCTTCTATTGTATGAAAGGGCTTTCTTCAACTAATAGGAAGATGATCCTCACTCAGGGGCCTTGGCAGATTGCAGGCAACTTTCTATCGATCAGGAAATGAAGTCCTAACTTTAGAGCGGATACATATGTTATTGAGAGTACCATTTCATGGGTTAGGATTCTTCATCTTCCAATTGAACACCTACGAGAGTCAGTGATCCAAACACTGGCTTCATGCATAGGAGAACCGATTAAAATAGACGGCAATACTTATAAGGCTTGTAGAGGCAATTATGCCAGATTCTGTGTGCAAATTAAGACAAACCAGCCCCTTGAACTTGGTATTTGGATAGATGACAAGGTTTACCAAGTGGTCTATGAGAATGTCTCAGCGTTATGTCATGCATGCGGGAGAATTGGACATGCTAAAGATAACTGTAAGTTCTCTCTCTCAGTTCTGAACAAGCAAGACAACAATGCTACTGATCCTCAGCCATCTCTTTCCTCAACTTTGCCTGAACATTCATCCACTGACTGGTTGACTGACAAAGCCAAAGGTAAAGAATTTGGAGAATGGATGCTTGTCCATCACATGAAGAAGGATAATGCTAATAAAAGAAGTACTGCACCGAATAGTAAGCAAGCCAACATGAGGGATATTAACAAAGACAAAGCTAAGGGGATGGCTGTTGTCACTAATATTCAGAGCACTGTCACTCAGGAGGGAAAGAAAGATCCTAAGGGTAAAAGAATTTTGCCCGCATCTCTTAACCCTCAACTGAGAAAGAACGTGGCCATGATGGCACCAAAAACAGTTACATCAGTTAAGAGGAAACCAAGAGTCTCCCCTTTAAAGACCAACAAAACTCTTCCTCTACCATCTGATAACTCCTTTGCTCTTCTTTCCTCCATCATTCTTGAGCCCCCTGATTCTGATAAAGAGAACTCCAACATCATTATCTCTCATGGCTCACAACTTCCCCATGCACCTAGAGGAGGACCAGGAACTCCAGCCCTGGGAATTTGGAACAAATCTCAACCTTTTTCAAGCCCCCTTGATTATGTCACTAACAGAAATCTGGAACAGACTGCTCCAGGTGACATCAATTCCATCCACTGTCTGGGAGATAGAAACAATAACATACAGGCTAAACAGATGGGACGACAACCATCACTGGTGGCAGAAATTTCGGCTGACAGAATGGGAGGAGAACAGACAACAGGCTCTGGGACAGGAGATTGTGAATCAACTTGTGAAATAGCCCCAAATCATGGCATGTTTGGAGGGATTTGGATGCTATGGAATGATTATGATGTCGAAGTGGAGATCATCAGTTCAGAATTTCAAGCCATTCATGCTATTATCAGACCTAGTTCAGCAGACAGATGGAGGATGTCAGGAGTCTATTTTCAATCAAGGAAATCAGCTAAGATCACTGCTTTTGAGGGCATCATGAGACAGGCAAGATCTGAACCTCTACCTTGGTTAGTTACAAGAGATTTTAATAAAGTTGCTCTCTCTCATGAGAAGAAAGGTGGCAGAACCAGAAGCGCCAGCAGGCTTCATTTCTTCAATTCCTTCATTGAGAAATGAAATCTCATTGATTTAGGATTCATTGGCCCACAGTTTACATGGATTAACAAGAGACAAGGGTCAGCCTTAATCCAAGCTAGACTGGATAGAGCTCTAGCAAATCATCAGTGGATGGAAAAATTCCCTGAATATGAAGTAGAGAACTTGCCTAGAACTCATTCTGATCACCACCCTGTGATTACCAGACTGTTTGGAAGGGATCAGATCTTTGTTGACAGGCCTTTTAGGTTCCAGGCCATCTGGTTCTCACATGAAGAGTGCTCCTTTCTTTTGAGGAGTATCTGGAATGATAAGCACACCTTACTGGAAGCCATAGCTGAAGTGCCTAAGGTAATGGTGCCATGGAACAAGTCCACCTTTGGTAACATTTTTCAGTGCAAAAGGAGGTTAAAGGCAAGAATTGGAGGCATTCAGAGAGCCTTAAATACTAACTACAACCCTCATCTTGCTGATTTGGAGAATACTCCGATTCAGGAATTCAATCAAGTCCTTAAAAATGAAGAGCTCTTCTGGTACTAGAAATCTAGAGTTAAATGGCTCAAGGATGGGGATAGGAACACCAAGTTCTTTCACAAATCCACTCTTATCAGAAGGAAAAGAAATACTATCCTCATGCTTAAAATAGAGGATATGTGGGAGAAAGATGAGGGGATCCTGAAAGCTCACTCTAGGGAGTTTTTCATCAAATTATTCTCTGGCAATAATACTATTTGCCATCATCAGCAGGGATTACTGCATTCAGTGAGGAGTAAGAAGAAGAACAAGGTTGGCACTATGATCATGAAATTGGATCTAGAGAAGGCTTATGACAAAGTGAGTTGGACATTCTTAGAAGAAACCCTCAATGCCTTCTCTTTTCCTCCAGATTTAGTGGCTCTGATCATGCACTGTGTTACCAGTGCAGCTACAAAAATTTTATGGAATGGCAGTCCTTTGGAGGCTTTTAACCATAAGTGTGGACTGAGGCAAGGGGATCCTTTATCTCCCTACCTCTTTGTCCTATGCATGGATAGGCTTTCTTATCTGATTACAGAAGAGGTACATATAGGCTCATGGAAGCCAGTTATTCCATGCAGAGGTGGACCGGCTATCTCTCATCTCTTGTTTGCAGATGATTTAATCATCATGGGTAAGGCCACTCTTGGTACTACCAATTGCATTAAGAAGGTGCTGGACAGGTTTTGTGCAGCTTCTGGTCTCAAACTCAGCCTATCTAAATCTAAGGTTTACTTTTCAAAGCCTAATGGTTCTAATCTCAAAAGAACTATCTGTGGCATTCTGGGAATCAATGCAACTGCTAATCTTGGGAGGTATCTTGGAGTAAATCTTGTACATGGCAGAGTTACTAGAGACACTCACAAGGGCCTATTTTGATAAGATCATGGGCAGATTTGGTACTTGGAAAGGAAAACTTTTAAATCTTGCTGGCAGAGACACTCTCATAGGTTCAGTCTCCTCCTCTATTCCAGTCTATTCAATGCAATCAGCATGGCTTCCATCACATGTTTGTGAGAAATTGGATCAGCTTAATCGAAGTTTTCTCTGGTCTTCTGATGTCAATCAAAGGAAACTTCATCTGGTCAATTGGCAGCAAGTTACCAGAGCCAAGAAAGAAGGTGGTCTAGGAATCAGAGTTGCTAGAACAGTTAATGAATCACTACTTGCCAAGGTTCCTTGGAAAATTCTCAACAATGAAGAGACTATCTGGAGTAAACTATTGGCGGCAAAGTATTTAAAAAATCAGAGAATCACTCAATACCAAATCAAACCGACTGACAGTCCTACTTGGAAGGGCATTATACATTGTGTGAATCTTATGAAACCATACTTGCGATGGAAAATAGGAAGGGGGGACCAGATCTCATTCTGGTATGACAACTAGAGAGGGAGTGGTTCCCTCAGTAATGAATGCCCCCTCATACATCCTGCTGATCAACAACTTCTTCTCAAGGAGGTTCTGGATGAAGATGGTTCCTGGAGATTGTCAATGTTGAACACCATTTTACCTCAACATATCATTAATGACATCTCTAACTGTGGGATTCAACTGATTGATCAAGAGGACAAATTATTATGGAATGGTACTTCCAGTGGAGTGTTCACTTGCCAATCGGCTTATCGCCTATTTCAGTCTAGACACAATGAGGATCTGCCCTCTCTAAGGAATCATACTTGGATTTGGAAGACTGATCTCAGTTCCAAGTTCCAACACTTTCTTTGGCTTTTATGCAAGGATCGCCTCCCTACTAATCTTCTCCATTTTCAAAGACAAATAGCACTCACGGCTAAGTGCTCCTTATGTAATGCTGTGGAGGAAATTGGCTTACACCTACTTCGAAATTGTCAGGCGGCTCGGAGACTATGGGAACGCATCTTATCACCAGCTGATCTTATAGCTTTTGATAATATACCTGACTCTATCTGGTTGAAAGATAACCTCACATCCAGGACCTTTAGGAACCTCATTTGTCCAACTCTTAACTAGAAATGGATTTTTATGTCAGTTGTGTGGACTTGCTGGAAGCACCGCAACTCCAGAGTCTTCCACAAGAAAGAGAAGAATGTTGAGGGCAGACTCATGCAGGTGAAACAGCTGAGTCATGAGCAATCTTTAGGAAGAAGGAAATCCAACCCTACTAAGTCTGCTGTACATTGGAAGAAACCTATGGCTGGCTGGTTAAAACTCAACACAGATGGCAGCCTAAGTGTTCATTCTAACATCGGGTTGGCAACAGGTGTTATGCGGGACCATGAAGGGCGCTGGAAATGGGGCTTTCAAAGGGCTATTCAGTCCCCTTCTGTGGACGAGGTCGAACTGACAGCGTTGAAGGAGGGAATGTCGTTTGCATGGGAACGGAGAACGCTTAACATCTCCATTGAGACTGACTCATGGATGGCTTATAAGTGGATTACGGACATGGAACCGGGACCTAGCAACATGGCTACTCTTATTCAGGATTGCAAGTGTCTTCTTAATAAGCCTTGGAACGTTACTTTTAATTGGATTCCGCGTGCCGCTAATAGAACGGCGGATGCTCTTAGTCATCTTAATATTGTTAATAGTGAGAGAGTTATCCTTTGGGATAGCCCTCCTTCTAGTTTTATCACTAGTCTTCTTACTAGTGACTTGATGTAAAACTTGTTTTGTTCCTTTGTTATCAAAAAAAAAATGAATAAACTTCTTAGTTTCCTTTGATGTAACAATTAACATGCTTGGAAGGACTAATAAGGAGTGTGATATTATATTAGTCCGGGAAACTACCCGTCGTTAGTGTCCAATAGGAAATATATTTTGAGAACATATATTTCTATGGGAATGCACTTGCAACTAGCCATTTCTTGCAGATTATTCAAACAATAACCTTCGTTTGTGTAAGTTTTTTTTTTTTTTTTATTGGGTTTGGTAAAATATATATGTTTAATTATAAACATTTGAAAATATTTAATATGAGCGGCCCATTTGACAAAAAGCCCATTCTAAAATATAAAGCCCAGTCAAATACCTTTAATAATCCCTGCAGGCTGAGCCACATGCATCTCATCCACAACAACTGGAATTTAGATCTGATCCGTAATAGATTCTTTGCTTCCATATAAGATAGGAAATTAATTGGTTATTATTTCAAGAAAGAAAAGGAATATTATAACTGGATATTCGAATATAAAAAGAAGCCTATTAACGTTGATAGATAAGTATAAAAAACACAATATTATACATCAGATCCCAAAAGAAATGTCACCTGCTAAAGTTTAACTACACCAATAGACCTGACCGTCTTTGGTAACAAATTAATTACTCAAGTTCTTAAATCATAAAGCAAACTGACCCAAAATCACATTTATTTTAACAACAACATGTTTATTTATTTATTAGGCCGGAGCCGAATAATGTACAACCGAATAATGTACAGGGATGCGAGGTCTTAATTGTCGCGACATGCATGTATATGTACAGAACATAGACGGGCAACTCATCCAGGGGCATAAACATTATGGAAACCGTATATTAGTACGAAATAAATCAGTCAAATGCTTTACATATGTATCTTTTTAATGAACACAATAAGGTTAACAATATCACAAAAATGTGTCTCTATTATATGTACCCCCACCATACTCCCCATAGTTCTCCTAACACGCCTTGAATCATTCTAATGACTTATTAATTGACTGAATTATACATATGAAGTTGATCCAAATTAATCTAGTTAATATAATTGTATTTTCATCTAAATACACGCCTAATATTCAATTTCAAGAAGAAAAAGAAAAGTTAATAAGATACACAGATTAAAGAAATCAGTAGGGACATTGTTTCTGCCAGGCTGGTATATATATGTAAAGTTTTGTGAGATTTGAATATCGCTTAACTGTTACATTACAAACATTGCGTATAGGCATGTGCAGTACTTCTACTTGTTGGACTTTAGTTGCTTGATGCTTACGTGTTGTGTAAATGTATAACCACCTGCCTGTCCCATCATTACTACCAATGCCTTTCCACCCACACAAGTTATCTTATTCTTTACCAAAAATAAAAAAGCATTTTTTTTTTACATTATTAGTTTCATTTTATCTCTTTTCAATTTATACTTGTATTTACTACGAAAATCTCATATACATTATTAGAAAAGTTCACTCAATCTTACTTGTCTGTGCTTTATGTTTCACCATTTATTCTTGTAAATTTTTAATACATCAGCTCAGCGAGATAATATATAGTATTGGTGAAAGAAAAAGATTTTTAATCATTTTTACAGAACACTGGCCAGAAAAGTATCGAGATCTAAGTAAAAAAAGCAGCGCGCGAAAATAAAGAATTGGATGAGGGATTGCGTTTGGTCGTTGCCGTTCAATAAAGTTAGGAAAGATAAATAATATGCTGCTGCAAGACATCTCTTTTAATTAGATAAAATATGTGCGTTTTATGAATAACAAATGATAATTCATCGACATAGAACAATGAAACAAATGATATGATTGTCCGTTCATTGACAATTAAGGACCATATTTTATTTTGTGTAACACTTTATATATCACTCTATTATTACTATAATTATAATGACACATAGATTTTAGTACACAACAAACCATATCACTTATATGATGTTACAGGAATGCGAATTTATTGGAGAAATTATTAAGTGCAATCGCTGTACGGTGATGTGGTATATCCAGTTGGTTATTGTTAACAATACATGGAGTGAATGAGTGTTATTGATAGTTATTTCTTACAATTTAAAAAATATTTTTAATCTTAACTGTTGGTTGCACCACGTCATTAATACAAGACATGTATGTGATAATTTTTTGAATTCATTGGCCCTGATTATAACCAATTTTTTTTTTTGATGAAATAACATCGTTGATTAGAAGTCTTCCTATTCAATCTTTTGGCCTCTAAGTGTGACATTGAGCCAATAACATCCCTAATTATTAGAAGTCTTCTTATTCAATCTTTTGTGATGTTAAACAAATAAAGGTAAGAAAAAAGGTATTAACCAAATTTATACATTGCACGTCATAAATTAGTAACCGTAATTCTCAACGAAAGTCACGAGGTGGGCTAATCATAAGCATGTCCAACTTTGGACGCAATAACAGTTATTCATTTCACATGTCACAGCGTGCCCTTTGGAATCACCGCCAATTTTAACAAATATTAAAACATTTAAGGGACAGATCTCTGCATGTTATCTTACTTTATTTTTGGCTGGTCATTTTCAATTGATTTATCATTTTTACGAGGAAGAATAATATAGCGCGTTGTATAATTATTAATTAATGAAGATTTCTGACATTATGTATTTATTTAGAATTTTATCACCTGTGCGAATTGTGATTCTGCTTTCCGCCAGGTAAGTAATGTTCATTTAAACACCATCAAAATTTCCCGCGCTTACCACTAAGATTCGTTAACATGCCATTTAATTATTGCAATTGAATTATTACACAACTATATCTTTTAACTATGGTACACGCCTAGTTGATGAATATAATATTTGGTTAATAATACCCTAATTACTTTTTCACATTCTTCAGATTTCCCCACATTTAGCATCCAATTCAATGACATAATTCACAAATTCGAAATGAAAATTATTTATTGAGAAATTGGTCTAAGAACAAAAGCTAAGTACATAGTACAAATAAATAAGTTCTCATTTCAAAAGAGTAAAACTGAACATTTGCTTTTCTGTTAAACCAACTTTATTCCACCAACCAATGTACAAAAAGAACCAGTCTATTCAAAAGTCAGTGAAAGACTAGCCAACAAATCAGTGACTTTCAGAACACTAAAACTGAAATTCGAAGTAACAATTTTTTTTTTACAACTTCAATTGATCATTGTTATATCTTTCTCCTATAACAATAATAATAATAATAAACAGTAAGTGAACTTTTTTTACAAATGCACAACCCCAGCTTTCCTGACCCTTCAAGTTTAAGCTTCCACGGTCCCCTCCCGACCGTCTCCTAGTTTCAGATGATCCACAACCACCGCATGCTTCCCGTGTTGCTTCGACTGATGGTCCGACCAGTAGGAGTGGGCGGACAATACACGGTTCAATAGATCTTGAGGCACCGGCTCACCCCTCCTTTGCTGAGGGGATATGCTAGCTGTATGCACAAGGGTCTTCCATTTATCCTGTATAGACAAAACCCCCACATCACATGGGAATTAGTTTGTTATTATTTATCCTAATTAATAGTCTGTCAATGAATCTAAGCCTATCCACAACACCCCATGTGAATGAATCTTTTAACTTTTATGCCATAGCTGCAATTATAGGATTCATTTTGCACTATTATATGCATGAAATCATGTGACATTAACATAATATAATGTAAATCAAATATTATCCTACAACTAAACAAGACGGATTTCGTACCTTCAAATCAACATAAGTTCTATGATCTGCACTCTCGAAAGCACGCATTTTAACATCGCGCCATCTGCAAAATTGTAAAGGAAATAAGACCCCGCGACACAAATAAATAATACTAATGAGCTAAACTTTGCATCAATGAAGGATATATACGATGTTTTTACCTTCCGGTTCCCAGAGTTTCAACAGCTTCAACGAGTGCTTCCACTTCTCCAACAGAGAATGGTCTCCTCGTTCTACGCTGCGATAGTTCGCAGCGTTTAGATTTTGAGTTAACTGGAACTGCTGCAAGTGCCTCCACATTTGTTGGAGGGACAGGAACCAATGCCTTGGAATCCAGGACCACTGCTCTGTCTGTCATTGTATCAGTAGAGGTCTTTGGGGAGCATATTACTTCAATATTACCAACATCGTTATCCAACTTAGTAACGAGAGGGAGATCAATTGAGACATTTGAGATCCCAGAATCGAGCATCGGAGTTGCAGGAGACCTGGAGGGGGATATATAGGATAAGTGAGTGAACTGAGAAAACATTAAAATTAAAACTTATGTGCTGAAGGTATACAAAGATTAATACGGCATTGCGGAATAGTACCTTGGTAGCTGTTGATCTTCGCATGACAGTGTCAGGGGACGCTTTTTAGAAATTTTGGCTGGGGAAAACTGAGTAAAACTCGGCTCTAAAGTAAAACCCAGAGTATCAAGGGTGCTGCTCTGAGAAATACCGGCCTGCTGTAAAGTTCTGCCGTCATCCCTGACCTTCTTTCCCTGAAGTACAACCCCAACTCGTATTTCACCTTCAAGGATCGCAGAAACTGCCTCCATTACAGTTCTCTGAAATCACATAAGAAAAAGCATTTAGCGAAACGAAATTTTCCAACTGCATTGCATTACAGGAAAAAAACTGGAACATGCACCAACCTTCAGAGAACCAACAGTTGCAGTTTCAGGGACCTCAATGTAAAGCTCCGGCACCCTAAACGACTTGATGCTAAGTTTCACTGAAGGAAGAAGTAATAAAACACAATTCAGATAATCTGTTTTCGACATTGCAGAAAAAGTGAAAAAGTGAAAGGAACAATCTGGTACCATGAGGATCCTTGCTATCATCACTCCTTGTTCCCTTCTCAGGCAAATTAGAGATACTATCACTGCTGACATCCTGATCATATGCAACTGCAAAGCTGTGATCACTCAATTTTCTTTTCTTAATGGGAACTCGTTGAAACCTTTCACGTGCATATATGCTGTTCCTGTACCGATAAAAGGTTTTTGTTCCATCACCTGCAAATATAAACCATGTTAAAAAAATGCCATTGGATTCTACATTTACTATAAAAGATGTGAAAATTAAGCTCAGACAAACATATACACTACTTACAATTGTTGTAGTGTTCACAATCCTTCAGCTTTGGAGCTGCTTTCCAGTATTTGGATGTCAATGTCTTCCTTATTCTACGGTGTCCAATACGTGGCTGTGGCTTATACGGCCTAATCTTGGTGCTAAATTTTGTGCACCCGAAAGAATTTTCGTCATCATCTCTAATCCCTAACTTTACATTATTCCAGTGCTTTTGCAACAAAGCAGCAGGAATGGGGTCCCTGTACAAGGGCAACTGTACACTACTCTCTGAATTAATCAGTACATTAGTATTCACACATTCTCCAATAGGTTCCTTAATTGTCGATGTGTTAGCCATAGATAAGTCACCTATAATTTTGTCATCCTCCAATAGTGTTTGAGCCCCACCCTCTACTGTATGCTTAAAACTATCTGATTTTTCCTGGTCGATTCCTGCACATTCAAGTTTCTTCAAGAAACCAGAGCTCGAATGTACAGAAGTGTTTTCCACGACGGAATCACATTCCATTTTCGGATCGACATTGAAGTTGAATAATAGATCATGCTCCTGAACAGAATTTTCAGGAGTAAAAGCACTTTCGGTACAACTTCCATTACCATAGCTCTCTGACTTCATAGCTTCATCATCCACTAGTCGCAACTTATCATTTCCCTTTTGGGAAACCGGAAGCTCGACTTTCCCTTCAGCCACATTACTGGAAGAAGAGCTTTCACTCTCCTTCAACAACTTCCCAGCTACAGCTGCTAATAATTCAAATGCGTAAAGTTTGCTGTCCTCCACCAATTTCTTGGGCGGATTCCTCCTCTGAGAACACCAAAAGATAAAAAAGGACTTCATCATCTGTATATTGAATTGATATGTAATGAAAGAAAAGAGCATAATTCATAAACAGGGCTTACCCTGATTGATCTAGGAGCTCTAGGAACAACGGGAACTCGGTAGCCATTGAATCCATAATCCAACCTCTTCTTTGACACCATATCTTATGCAGCATACCAATATAAGATCATCCAATGCAAAATCAACCACAATCCTACAAAATGATCAATCCATTAATCAACAGAAATAACAACACAAGGATCATAGATATAACCTACCCACAATTCAGATACTTAATTTGACCAATATAACAAACCAAAACCCGGAGTTACATGATATGATTGATTCAGAATGTTAATCATGATCTGATTAAGATCATCTACAATAACACAAAAGGAACTATAGTTACATTCCTAATTATGAAATATTCTCCAATCTAACGCTAGATTCAGATGATCCAACCCAATTCCGAATCGTTAACATTTCTACGATAAACAGAGCGCTCATATCATCAAGAATTGTGATCTAAAACAAAGACACCATCATCATGTGACAAAGATGCAAACTTTGTTTCTATGACCATATGCCAAAACCCAGAATAACAGGGATCACCCCATCTGCCATTTCAACAAATAATAATAAAGATCACAACTTTGAATCACGCTATAACCGCTTAATTTTATTTAAAAAAAAAAAACAAAAACCAAAAATCATGACAAATCTTGCACATCAGAAACCCAATTTTCCAATACAAATTGCATCAAAGAAACATCATTTCAAATCTGATTTCAACTCCGATCAACTAAAATCATCATCACACAAAATAAAAGTAAAACCCCAGTTTTTTTTTTCTCTCACTTCAAATCAAAGCAAACCCATCACAATTCCGATCAGATCTCCACAAGATCACCTTCAAATTCTCCCCAAAAATAAAAAAGATACAAAATTTCGAAAAACCCACAAAAACCCAGATCACAAAAATGAAAAAGAACCCCGGAAAATGACAATTACCTGACAATAATTGATCTGAATCAGGCAAGAATTACGAGTTTACGTCACGCAATTAAACTTGTTAGTTAATTTATACAATAAAAAAAAGGGATTTTGTGGTGAGGAAATTTAAAGAAAAGAAAAGGGAGTTAATATAAAACCTCTATCTGGGTTTGGGAGAAACCAACCAACCAACCAAACAAAACTGACAAAATGAAATTATTATTATTACGAAAATGAAAATGAAACACTGTGCTAATGCTAAAACCCCTTTGTGGTTTTATACACTATTGTGACCGGTTCAACCGGTTTCAGGGGTAAAATCGTCCGGTCAAAGGTTATTTATCTTTAAATCTCAATGTGTTGTGGGGGTTTTGTTTTGTGGGTAAGAATGAGAGACGTGACGTATGTGGGAGGTGGGGGTACTTTGGGTATTTGGAAATAATGTGGATTGTTGGACCATTTCCTAACTATTCTCAAGCTATTTACCACCACCACTACACCTATCTCTTAGATAGGATGTGCCACGTGGCGGTATGTTTTTTCATTTTTTACTAGGTCAATTACTTGCTTGTCCTAAATTCGCTTTTTGTGGGGGTGTTTTTCTTGTTTTCTTTTTTGTGATGTTGATTTGAATTTAATGTGTTGATGGTTGAAAGAATGGTGGCCTTGATTTAAAGTTTAACACCATTTCTTGAGTGTGGTACTATGAGAAGGTAAAGTGGAAGGTATATTGAATAGGAGCTATACTACTGTTTAATTCACAAGTCGAATTTAATGACTGAAAGTTGATTGCTCTTGTGTGATTTGTTTGATTAAATCATTTTCAATATTGTCTTTTGGGGTTTATTTTGTAGTTAAATAATCTTTTGTAATCCAAGTTAGTTGTTGTGTAGTAAACAAGCATTTCTATAACATGGATTATTCGGATGATCAATTCTATGGTAAGCTGAATGTCACTTTTAATGACCAACAAAAATTAATATTACACTTTTCTAGAAAAAGGTATACGAGAATCTATCTATTACTCTTGTTAAAAGCCTTGTAGAGAACGTTTAGATCATATAATTAATATTGCAATCGATCTATGAAATCATTAAAAAGTTTTCCACAACAGTATACTCGAGTTCATTTATAAGTGTAATAACGAATTGTTAATTTTTTTCTTATTACTTTGTATTTCGTAACCAGCTAGCGTACATAATGAGTAATCGACTCTTAATTTTCAGATCAATAAACAATTATGGGTGAATCGGAGTAAATTGATGAATCTATAAATGTATAGGAATGGAAAATCGCTACTCAACTTTTATTGATGCATCCTTAAAAAAGGTAAATCATATAGAGCTGATCAGCAAACACCATATGATCTTGTTATATTTATATTTAATGTATATATATGGAATATAAAACAAACTGTAAGTGTTGTAATTATTGTAAAATCCGTATAAACACTTACAATGACTGTTATTAAATGACACTAAATCGCAAAAGCTGATTATGGATTTCTTGTCTAGACCGTGGTATCCAAATCTCTCTGCTCCTTTACGGTCTAATAAGATCTTCATTGTTTTTATTTCTACTTTCCTATTATGGAATTAATTCATTTCTTCTACGATAATTCGAAGGACATATACGACATTTAATAAAGCTATTCAATATGATTTATATGCCTATATACAAATAGATCCTATCTTTGTGAGGAATATGTCTCTCTCTCTCTCTCTATATATATAGATACTACGCATCAATTTTATATCCTTGGAATATCATTATAAAACTTATGATGAATTCAACAAACTACCGACCAGTATGAGTAATTATTCACTACTTAAACCATCGCTCCTGTCTAAGAATACAAAACTATCCACGTATATCTGTTGAGTTAGAAAAAAATTTCATTCAACAATACGAACGAATTACAATAAAAGGAGAATCGCTCACACTCGACTATAACAAAAAACCAACCCTCGAAACTGCACGAACTTGCGTAACGACTTTTTTCTCTTTTTTCTTTCTCTGTATATTTTCTTTCTCTCTTGTTGTATCTTTTGTTCTTCACACTTGCAACTAGTTTATAGGAGGAGGAGGCAGGTGGTGTGATGTTCAAATCACCAAGCTGCAATTGATTGTTACGCATTGTGTGTGAATCACGTATTCTTCATTGGCAGCTGAAATGGTGGATGGTTGGACATATGTGACTTTCAACAATCTTCCCCTCCAACCTCAACCCATATTTTCACTCTCTTATTTCTTCTCATTTCAAAAGATGAACACAATTTATCGCTCGCCTAGGATCATTCCTACAACGACTTCATATGTAGGGGTAAACACTCCCCCTTGCTCAAAACTTCTCTTTCTCCGAATCCCATAAAGAAAGACAAGCAAACATAGAGATATACCATATCTCCGTATACTTGGTCTTTCTTCGAAGGACCCTGAAGAAAGGGAAACAAACATGGACATATACCGTTGTTGATTTTTGTTATTGAGAGAAGCTTTGTGGAAACTTTTCGTTGAATTATGAGATCATCTTAGCTCAAATTGTACAGATGTGAATATATATACAAGTGAAGCGGGAAAACTAACTCTAACAGATTTGCACATAACTTACAAAAGAGTCCCTAAACTAATGACTAATAACAGAAAAGAAAATGGAGCAGAAAAACTATTATGATAGCTCCAATATCCTCCCCTCAAGTTGGAGACTGATGAGGATTACCGAGTCCCAACTTCTTAGACAGCCACTGAGTGAATTGAGGGGTTCCAGAGGCTTGGTAAGGAAGTCTGCAAGCTGAAAAACATTAGAGCAATATTGAGGAAGCAGAAAACCAGCCTTGAAGCAGTCTCTAACCACATGATAGTCAATATCCAAGTGATTTGTTCTTTCATGAAAGATGGGGTTCTGTGTTATATGTACAACAGACTTGTTATCACACAGTAGTTGGATAGGCATGGGAACTGAAAAAAACAGTTCATGGATAATATAGTAGACCCACTGCAACTCACAAGTTGTGGATGCCAGGATCTTGTACTCTGCCTCAGTGGAAGATCTGGAGACAGTGCCTTGTTTCTTGGTCTTCGAGCTGATCAGTGAGTCACCCAAGAAAATGCAAAAACTAGCGAGAGACCTTCTAGTATCCAGACATGATGCCCAATCAGCATCACTAAAGGCTTTGAGATGTAATGAGGAACCAACTAGATAAAATAAGCCCAACGAAGGGCAACCCTTAAGGTAGTGTAGAACAGTGAGTGTAGTTGACCAGTGATCAGTGGTTGGGGAGTGCATAAATTGAGTCAACTAACTGACAATGTAACATATGTCTGGTTTGTCATGTTAAGATAAACAAGTCTTCCAACCAACCTTTATACTGTTCAGGATTAGACATTGCAGTTCCATCAGAAGTGAACTTTAATGTCTTCAAACATGGTGTTGTAATAGGTTTAGAGCCAATCAAATGTGCATCATTGATGATATTTAACACATATTTGCGTTGTTAATGTACAAGCCAGAGAAGGAACGCAAGAACTCCAAGCCTAAGAAATATTTAGCCTCCCCAAGGTCTTTAATAGTGAACTCCTTATGAAGGAGAGCCTTTTCTGTTGAATGATGGCTAAGTTAGGCCCAACTAACATCACATAATCCACATACACTAATAAGGCAATGAAGGACTTCCCTGAAAGGTAAACATACAATTATCAAACTTGGACCGAGAGAATCCAGCAGCAAGAAGACATTGAGTAAACTCCACATTCTAATGTCTAGAGGCTTGCTTCAGTCCATACCAAGACTTAGTAAGCTTACAAACCTGATCAAGCTTAGCCTTGGAGTATCCTTCACGAGGTTTAAGATATATATCTTCATCAAGGAGTCCATGTAAAAAGGCATTGTTGATGTCCAGTTGATGTAAATGCCAGTTGAACTGAACAGCAATAGCCAAAATGATCCTTACAGTAACCAGCTTCACAACTAGAGAGAAACTTTCAATGTAATTAAGACCAAAGACTTGGTTGTAGCCCTTTGCCACCAACCTTGTTTTATGTCTATCAATAGAGCCATCGGGCTTCAATTTCAGCTTAAACACCCACTTGGAACCAATGGGATGTTTGTCAGCACGTAAATCCATAATGGTCCATGTTTGTTAGGTTCAAGAGCAGAAGTTATCCTAATAATATAGTTAAGAGAACAAAATTACAAGGTTTCATGCAAATTCAAACAACATATGATGATTAAGTGTACGTATAACGCATAATAGGTTCAACGTTAATAACTCTCTCAATCTCGTTCAATCTACTATTAAATAACTAAATCAATAGTTTTATAATCATTTGTTACTTTAGTTGATGTTATAATGAGGCTTGTTGCTAAAAATCACAAACACATGGAGATCGTTTCACAAAAAGTAAAAACAAAAAAGAGGTATGAATATTATTAGGGACCGCCTTGTGGTCCCTAAAACCACTTTTAGAGACTGCTAGGCGGTCTCTAAAATAAGTATTATGACCCGCCGAGCGGTCCCTAATAATATTCATACCTTACTTTTTGCTTTTATGGAACAATTACGGTGCCGCGTTGTTTGTTTAGTTGATAATTATTCTAATAATAGTTAAGATAACAAAATTACAAGGTTTCATGCGAATTCAAACAACATATGATGATTAGGTGTACGTATAACGTATAATAGGTTTAACGTTAATAACTCTCTCAATCTCATTCATTCTACTATTAAATAACTAAATTAATAGTTTTATAATCATTTGTTACTTCAATTGACATGTTATAATGAGGTTTGTTGCTAAAAATCACAAACACATGGAGATCGTCCCATAAAATCAAAAAATTAGGCATGAATATTGTTAAAGGCGGTCCCTAAAACTACTTTTAGGGACTGCTTGGCGGTCATCAAATATTATTTGGGACCATCCCTAATAACATTAAAATAGGCGGGATTGGGTGGAAAATTTAAAATTTTTGAAAATTCAAAATTTTCATCCTCAATATTATATATACCCACCACTCTCCTCTCTAATTTTTCAACACTCTCCAAAAAAACCCAACTCCAAAATCTCTCTTTTCATTTTTCTCTTCCTAAATCCCAAAAACAAAAATCATCCAACAAAAACCTTCGTTTTTTTTTTTCAAATATAAAACAATCTCTCTCTCTCTCTCTCTCTCTCTCTCTAAAACACAACCTTTCTTTTCTTTTCTTTTAACAAATGCCAAGAAAATACTAACAATATGTTCTTCATTTCTTCTTCTTCTTCTTCTTCTTCTTCTTCTTCTTCTTCTTCTTCTTCTTCTTCTTCTTCTATTTTCATTGTTTTGGGTTTATTCTTATAACTATCATTTAGTTTTACTTTTATTTCATTATTTTCTTTGTTTTATTTTTGTAACTTTCATTTTATTTTACTTTTCTATCATTATTTTCTTTTTTTTTTGTTCTTGTAAACGTTTGTTGCCCATATTTATACACAATTTATATAAAAAAAATTCAAAATAATATTTCGATAATTTACGGTAATTTATCGGAATATTATTATTTTTTATTCTGCTGCAGACTTTTAGGGACCGCCGAGCGGTCCCCAATAATATTCATAGCATCAGGGACCGCCTAGCCGTCCCCATCTATGAATATTACAGGGGAGCGCTTGGCGGTTCCTAAAGGTCTTTATATCTACGGCGACTGCCCGGTGGTCCCTAAAATCACCCGAGTTATTGGGGACCCCGAAGCGGTCCCGAAAGCTAGGCTTGTTATTGGGGACCGTTGGACGGTCCCTAATCCGGCGATCGCGAAAAAATGGATCCCGAGACCACAAGGTGGTCGCCGAAAAGTGGGGACCAATGCTTTCGGCGACCGCCTTAGGGCGACCGCTGGGCGGTCGCATAAACACTTTTGCGACCGCCTATGGGTCATGGCGGTCCCAAAAAAACCCATAAATCTTGCAGTGATCCCTAGGCCCTAATACACTTATCATAAATATTATGCCTTGTGAGAGGTCTTATTTTGTAATTACGTTACGCTTCTTAACTTTATAATAAGTCTCTAATCCTTCTCTTAAATTATAGGTTATAGATCTCACATACAGCAATAATTGCATTCTTAATAACGGCATCTTATCAATTGAGAGTTGAAAGGAACTGATACTTGTATAAATATAATTATCTGGAAACGTCGAACATGTTCTTTGCTTTCGGACTTTAAAGATAGGTCAATCAGATTAATTTTGCCCTGACCTCTAAATTTGATCTGCTTATTTAGCTGATTTATAGCAGTTCAACATGTGAACCTTTAAATTAGTGGTAATTAATTCAGTCAAAATTTGGATAACTAAATCACAACTTTTCATTTTCCAACTATGTTAGCTACCAGAAAGAAAAGACGTACACAGTTGGCTCCACTTTTTTTTAGATATATATGAGCTACCAGAATCATTAATTTGTTACAATTTTTGTCAAGAAAAAGAAAGGTAGTAAATCATAAATTATATGTATATTTGTTTGCTAGGCCTAAATTTACCAATGACGATGTGACTTGAACTTAATCTCATTAAATCTCAGTTATTTACTTATGTGGAAGGTGGTCAACAAATAACATAATATCATACTTTTAGTTATTTTTATGCATGTCTCTATGCAATTATTAGAGTTCAAATATACTAAAATATTTTATATTTATTATACATACTTTCATATGAACATATATCTATACATTTAGATCCCGACTTAACACATTTTAGGCCTCCCGTGATCCCGGCATATTCAAACTAGCCATAAATAATTTACCCATGTAGCATTTTTCCATCAAGATAATCTATTCATTATGTGGGTGATGATACAATTCCTTTTGCGTGCTTGCTTAGAGGAAAATGTACCTTAGATTCGAGACGCCAACCCTTAACACAAATGAGGTTGAAAAGATGAAGATGTGTAGTGGATTTATGAGGGAGACAAGGTCATGAGTACGACCATATTATTCCGAGGGTGTATGAAACATTGCAATTTTATCTAGTTTTTCGAGAGGCATTTTCTCTTCTTCTTTTTATAGAGTACAAGGTGCCCCTTTTGTAGGTAAGGGAAGCTGCTCGAGATTGTAGGTTCTAGCCAATGGGAAGGCGCCAAGTGTGCTAATGCAGACTCTTCAATTTCCCCGGTGAATGTACACTTCATGTGGCCAATGGTGGTGAGGACACGTGTAGGGGTGTTAGGGCATGTGTGTTGTCTTATTTCAAGTCATCGAGCTTTGTCATGCTAGCCTACACTTATCTGGTATCGGATAAGCCATTCGAGGACTCTACGTTGGCCTCGTTGTTGGTCTAAGTTATTAGTGACGAAAGACAGAGGGTGCGACCTCATATACTTTCTTGTGCTCGAGTTTTTTCATGCCTTGGTAATTGTACGAGGAAGCTAGGTGATATAGACCATATTACCAGTGGATTTGGACAAATGCGATATAATGTAAGAGTTATAGTTGTCTATTTACCTAGGTCAACATCCAAAATAGTGCCAATGTACTATTATTGAATAATACAATGAGATTTTGTCAACTAAAATAACACATTTGTTTTTTTCCAATAAAAAAACACAATTAGTTTTTGTGACGAGACCATTAATCCATACTTTGTATGTAATTAAGAACCAGGTCGCGAGAAAATACAAGTATGTAATATTGTTGCACGTGTAAAAATATGAGAAAATGAAGAGAATGGCAAAATCCATTTGTATTTTTTTTTATCGAAAATGACGTAACTTTATTAAGAAGTGAAGCACAAGATGTACTCCACAAGGCTCTTTAGAGATACAATACAGGGGCGCGCACGACCATTCGAAAAAAGAGTAAACAAAATTCCTATCCCCCGATCTAGTCCAACTCCACACTTTAACCTTGATAAGTTCAACAACCTCACTAAGGATAGGTTGTTTACCAATTACCATTGAAACACAAATGATTTCTAATGTTCCATATTTCCCAGAAAATAAATATTCAAAGACAGTTCCAATGAATATATTATATGATATAATCTATGAATTAAAAGACACTGCCAGCCTTGCGAAGTTGCACCGATCTATATTCTTCTTATCATGCCATGGTCACACAAGACTACAAATTCGACAGGTTAGGTTACTCTTTAATTTGGATATCGAAATGGATCGAGTAGCAAGAGTAAACATGTAAATACTACAACTATATACGTCATACATATATAGCATTCATCATTATTTATTTGCCAGACTGAAAAAAAATCAAATTGATCTATAAATCTCATTGCTTCATTTGAAAAGAAAAAAAAACAAGAAAAAGGAAGACCGCCAAGTGCCAACGCATTCAAAATGCCCAATTGGACTTAGTCGACCATACAAGTTGCACGTTTCCAAACCTTTGAAATGAGAATTCTTTTTCATTTGCTAGCGTATCGATCGAGAATATGTTCTTATTTTTATTCATACATGTGATATTTTTGGATTAAAATAGCATAGAATTTGATGGGTATGATTTAAGGTTGACCCAACACTTGCATATTGGGTCGGCCCATAAATGCATCGAACAACTAATGTTCGATGCGGGCATCGAATTACGCATCGAATTTATATGATTCGATGCCCTTTCCGCATCTATCATTAGGACCCACGGGATGATTGCTATATATAGCCCGTCCCCTTGAAGTTAGTGTACATTATAATTGGAGAATCACTTTAGCATAGTCAGCATCGAATCACTGTTCATGCAAGGCGTGCTAAATAGAACTCACTCGATTCGACACGTACCAGTACCGAATTCAGTACTGTCGATATGAAGAAGAGCACATCGAATTCGATACAGAAGGTGACATCAAATCTCTCAGATTCGATATACTTGAATTCAAGACTGAACCTTAGATATATATTTCGCATCGAACAAAGGCTATTCGACACATCAACATCGAATGCCTAGAATTCGATACGCTTCAAACATCTTGTAATTTTACATTTAAACCTAGTAAGCTTGTAATAGGTGTTCCGGACAAAGTTAGTCCGTTCATTTTATTGGATTAACATTATTTTGGTTATTTATATTCAGATTGTATTATTGTACCGTGTTCTATTACATTGACGAAATAAGACCAAAACATTGGCGCCGTCTGTGGGAACACTAAGTTTATTAGTTTATTAGGCATGACATCCAGAGTTACCAGATCCCGCAGTAAAGCTGTAGAGGGAAACAATGAAGGGCCTTAACGCACAACTCCTGAATAGATAATTTCAGACAATGCGGGGCCGTCAGCAATATTCGCATGAGTATCAACACCCGCAAGACAAGAAATGCAAGGACCTTAAGGTGCAGAGCCACCAAGAACTGAAGCAGGTGCAACTGGGGAAACGACGACGAGTGTTTCGATTCCAAACACTATGAGGAATGAAATCATGGCAATGGTAAAGGCCACACTAGCAGAAGTGCTAACTCCCGCACCACCCGTATTGACACTACTGGCTATTGGACATCCAGAGGCGGTAAGAGAACAAGGCTCTGCGGCCAGAATACTGAAAGGAAAAGAGAAAGAGAAATCATGACAAGACGACACAAGAAGTAAACATGCGTCGGAAGAACCACAAAGTAGATAAAAATTGAATCTTGACGATCAGAGAAGGAAGTTAAAATCAGTCGAAGTGCAATCAAAAAGGCACATTGAGAGGAAAGAAAAAGGATAAGGAGAAAGACCGCAAAGATGAATCAAGAATAAGAGAGGATATGGATGACAAAAGACGTCCGGAAAGTCATGACTCCAGAAGGGAACATGACGAGGAAGAAAGCCAAAGAGAAGAACGAAGAAGGAGGATAGGTAGATATGACAGAAGACATCCGGATAGTCATGACTCCAGGAGGGAGCGTGACAGAATGACCAGAAAAATATAGAGAGTGGAGAGGGAGAAGACAATAATCGAAGGTCGGATGGCACATGACGATGATACTTCTAACCGCAGTCCATTTTGTGAAACAATAGAAGCAGAGATCTTAGGACAAGGGGAAAAGATCCCAAATCTAAAAACTTACGATTGTAAGTCTGATCCCCGAGATCATCTTTTTCAATTGGATAAAAACTTACGATTGTAAGTCTGATCCCCGAGACCATATTTATGAAACAAGAAGCCAATGA
Organism: Linaria vulgaris; assembly: GCA_948329865.1. Taxonomy (NCBI): domain Eukaryota; kingdom Viridiplantae; phylum Streptophyta; class Magnoliopsida; order Lamiales; family Plantaginaceae; genus Linaria; species Linaria vulgaris. The sequence goes on from OX415253.1 coordinate 87,703,571, forward strand.
AAGTTTGAAGGACTTTATGAAACAATTTAATACAGAGCTGCTAAGGATGGATAGCCCGTCTGGAGAGATGATCGTGAGCATACTATTCCGAGCAACCACCAACACAATGTTTAGTGGGGACTTACTTAGACGCAAGCACAGGAGGTGGTTCATTTTGAGGAGATGATGGCGACCAAAATACCGATTATTGCACCCGTGAAAGAAAAGGAAAGAGGTAGAGAAGATTACAACCATAACAACAACAACAGGGGCAAGAACTACAAATACTGGGAGAATTTGCCCAGACGGTATACGCCCCTAAACGCAAACTAATACTTAGACTTTAATTGAAATTGACCTCTAAACCTAACTTTGTCGTCGCTGCACTTCACCTACTCTAAAATTTAAGAATGACTAAATATGCCCATGAAAGTTGTATCATGTCGCATCTAATTAATATATCTTTTTTTTTTCTTCATTGCACATCTAATTAATATATCTAAGCTTGGTAGCCTTATGTATATGGACCATTAAAAATTACTCTCTTGTTAAGGACCTTTGGAAAAAGGCGACTCCTGAATAGATATAGGCTATATAACTCTTAAGAAAAATTGTATGACGCGGGACAATTCCTGAATAGATATAAGCTATATAAAGGCTGATGAGTGTAATTTAGGATTGGCCCAATATAACGTTATTGGGCCGGCTCATAAGCGCATCGAATAGAGATAATTCGATGCGCGCATCGAATCAACAGTATAATCCTTCCTTATTGGGCCAACCCAATAGCGCATCGAATACACCTGATTCGATGCGCGTATCGAACACGGATGATTCGATGCGCCTTTTTATATTGGAGTGTGGGCTCCATGGGACGGGTTCTATAAATAGCCTGTCCCCTTGTGTTCAAAGGGATTTTTGAGATTTGAACCAGCTCTGCACAGTCAGCATCGAACTTGCTTCATTCGACACGAATCATATCGAATCAACTACAATTCGATACGAACATAATACCATACCTCCATTCGATACGTTGGTACGCATCGAATTCGGTATCTACAGCACGCATCGAATTCGATACCTTCTAGATTGATTTCTCTCACAGATATTTATTCAGCATCGAATAGGTCCGCATTCGACACGTCAGCATCGAATACCTGCAATTCGATACGTGTTATTGACATTGTAATTTAGTTATTCTATCTAGAAAGCTTGTATTAAGTGTTCCGGACCAAGCTAGTCCGTTAATAATATTGGATAGCATTGTTTGATCTCATTTTGTATTATTTATTGTGTTCTATTACCGTGACGAAATAAGACCAAAATATTGGCGCCGTCTGTGGGAACACAAATTATATTAGCTTGATAGGTAGTATGACTAGAATGACCAGATCCCAGAGTAAAGCTCTAGAAGGAAATACGGGAGAAGATCGACCGGATACACCTGAACGGAACATGCCGGATATTGCTGGACCGTCTACAGTACCCCCAGCAATACCAACTCCGGCCAGGAAAGAGAATAAAGGACCTCAAGCTGAGGAGGTACCCAATAACGAAGCCGATGTAACTGGAGCTTCAACGACGAGTGCCGCAATCCCAGATAAATTGAAAAATGAATTAATGGCAATGATAAAAGCCGTAGTGACTGAAGCACTCACTCCAGCGCCTCCCGCTATGATACAATCTCCTGTTGAATATTCTGAGAACTTGAGAGAACAAGGTTCAGCTATCCGAAAGCAGAAGGGAAAAGAAAAGGAAAAGTCTCAGCAAGACGACCGAAGAAGTAGACATACTTCGGAGGGAACAAGGAGCAAAGGGAAATCCATTCATGAAGAGCGGGGAAAGAAGCTAGTATCTGATGAGATACAATCAAAAAGGCATCATGAGAAGAGACAAAAGGAAAAAGAGGCAGAATGTGTTGTTGAGCGAGCAAGAAGAGAAGACAGAAGACGTTCAGAGAGCCGTGATTCTAGAAAGGAACGGGATGAGGAAGGGAATCGAAGAGAGGAATCGCGAAGAAGAAAACATAGAGAGGACAGAAGACAGTCAGGAGGTTATGATTTGCATGGCAAGCATAACACAGTGAGCAGAAATGTTGCAAGATTGGAAAAGGGGAAAGCAACAGCTGAGACTCAAACAGCAAGGGAGGACAGTCTTGTAAGTCGCAGTCCTTTTTGCTGAGAGATAGAGTTGAAGATTCTGGGGCAAGGAGATAAAATTCCGGAACTGGAAACGTACAATGGGAAATCTGATCCTCGAGATCACCTGTTCAAATTGGATAGGAAATTGTCCCTTTACGGTTTCAAGGACAATATGCAAGCCAGGATATTTGCAACGACTTTATCGGAGGTGGCTGTAGATTGGTTCAATCGAATTCCTCCTGGACAGATTAAAAGTTACGCCCAGTTGAGAAAAATGTTCGAGGATCAATTTTCTAGTCAATCTAGACTGGTTTTGGATCACTCCCATTTATACACGATGAAACAGGAAGTTAATGAAAGTCTAAAGGACTTCATGAAACGTTTCAATACAGAGATATTAAGGATTGATAGCCCGACGGGAGAGATGGTTGCAAGTATACTCTTTCGAGCAACTACCAACACCATGTTTGGTGGAGACTTACTGAAACTAAAACCCACCACCATTGAAGAAATCAACAAAATAGCCCAAGATGTGGTTCATTTCGAGAAAATGATGGCGACCAAAGTTCCTAACAGTGTGGCTGTGAGAGATAGAGAAAGAGGCAGAGAAGATCATAATCGCAATAACAGCAACAACAGGAACAAAAATTACAAAAGGGATAGTTCACCGAGAAGGTACACGTCGTTAAATGCCAACATCATGGCAGTCTTTGGGGCAACAAAGAAGAAAGGATGGCTGAAGGATCCCAAGCCAATGAGGGAATCTAAAGCCACGATGTTTTCAAGTCAATTCTGCAAGTATCATAATCAAAAAGGACATGAAACAGAGGATTGTATAAACCTAAAAGATGAAATAGAACGGCTAATAAAGGATGGCAAACTCGTTGAGTTTGTTAGAAAGGTACAAGAACAGGAGAACCATTTCAACCGGAAGAGAACTCCATCTCCAAGGAAGGATAAGCAGAGGATGATTGATGAACCGCAACTTTTCCAATATCCTCAAATCGAAGATGGGAACGCCAGGAAAGGGATGATAAATATGACACGAGACTCTGTCCCAAAGTGACACGAGATACCGAAAATCCTTAAAGAAATCAAGAAAACGGAAACTCTGCCCCAAAGTGGCACGAGATACCAGAAGAAGTCTAAGACGACATAAGAAATGAAACTCAGACCAGAAGTGACGTGAAATGCCGAAGGAGGCCGAGGGCGAGAAATAAGAAGAAGCTTAGTAAAAATGCTCCAAAGGTAATGAATAGACACTACATATGAAATGGTAAGGGTTACAAATTTATGTTTCAGAAAACATAAACAAATTCTCAAAAGATTAACAATGATAAAGCAAAAAGTTATAAGAAAAGAAAAACATTATGTCCAAAGCGACGAATATAATATCCTTTTTAAATGGTATAAAATTTTCAAAGAACGATAAGAAATCATCGAGTTGTCAAAATAAAGTAAAGGACTGAGATAGGAAATTGAAAGAAAAGACAACAGTTATTATCCCAAAAATTAAGCAACGGATATTAAATTGTTTCAAACACATTAGAGCGACGCAGCGCCACACACAAATTAAATTACGAATGAAAATTGTTTATAAACAAAGAAATAATAAACAGCCTTAGCAGCGATCAATCTTCTTCTTCATCCTCAGATGAGGGATATGGTTCAGGCATTTCTCGCGGTGGTGATAACCCTCCGAGAACGAGATCCTCCCTATCCAGCAGAGGGGCAAACTCATCAGGTTCTGTTGCTTCAGAAGTTTGACGAGGTGGACGTTTCTTCAAATCTGGCCCCAGGGACAGGTCTAACCATCGTGGATGAAATTTGCCACGAACATAGGTTGTAGCATAGAATTGATGCACCGTAAGAGCTTGAGCATTTCGATCCACAAGATCATCTCGACGAGTGCGCAACTCTTGAAACGTATTGCCCTGGAGGAACCTTTCAGCAATTTCCAATGTTTACTGAGGAGAAACCTTTTAAATGGGGGAAAAAGAAATTAATGAGAGTAATCATAAGAGAATAGGTGCCAAATTATAAGAATAATATATCTTACATCTTTGAGGCCTCGAATGTAGCCATTGAAGTCAGCATTGTGAGCTTCCTCCTTGGCTGCAGCAACCTCCTTCTTCAGCGCAGTAATTTGCTGATTGAGATCTTCTTTGAGTTTTTTAGCTTCCTCTTGAGCATCCTTGGCCATTTGCAAAGCCTTTTCCTTGGCGTCAAGGGCAGCTTGAAGTGCAGAATTATCAGCATTACTGGCAGTCTCCTTGAAATCCATTAAGGCTGAGGCCATGACATCCACGAAACCGCCCGCCTGACAACAAACGAACGATTAGACCAAAATTTACAAAACAAATTCGCGGAAAATGTAAGTCAAATAAGGAAATCGTTACCGCTGACAGCAGATGCAGTGTATTTCGCTCCAGCCTTTTCCTCTCTTCGTCAGAAATTGGAAGAGGGACGGACAAACCAGGCAATATGCCTTTAAATGCTCGATGGCTTCGGCCTCCGAGAGTTGGTATCCTGCGGCTCGAGCTCGAGGACCCTGACTAGGTCCGGCCATGAAACTTGGCCCAAATACATCGACAGGAGGGTTAGAGGCACTTGGCCTGTCAGTCTGGCCAATCGTAGGAGCAACCCCTGCGGTTTGTGACGGATTTGCGGCATTCTTCGCCTCTTACGTTGGACGAGGTTGCCGGCATCCTCGCTGGTTTCAGTCGCCCTGCCTTCCGACTCTTCGCCACCGCCTGGAATTCCCTCAGGATTATCCCCCAGTAATTCCTCGAAAGGATCAACTGGCGGAACACTAGCAGCAGCAGCAGCGGTAGCAGTTGAGGGTTCAGAAATCTTCTTCTTGCCCTTACTTTTTCTCTTCCCAGGAGGAGGAATTCCAGACAAAGTGTCGGTCTGGGAGCTTGCCATATCCGCAGTAACAACCCGATTCATCCTTGCGTGTCGACTCATGAAGAACTTGTGTGCAAATAAAATAAATCGTTAGAACCACAACAAGCATAAATCAAAAAGCCTAATAAGGTCATGCTAATTTACCAAGGGTCATCCTTCCATTGTATTTAACTAGAGACAACCCAGCTAAAGAGAGGACCCGGTTTTCAACTAGTTTTTTAACATCGAATTGATATTCTCTAACTAGATTGGGGATAAAGTTGCAATCCCACAGGGTTATATCAACTCCGCTGGGAATCGTTACCCTTATCCCGGTATACCATTCACGACGAAATTGATCGAATTCGCCGTCGTAACTTTCTTTGATAAAGAAGTATCTCCTTTTCCAATCTTTTCCATATCCGGTAGCCCCACCGTTTAAGAACTTCCGATTCGTTTGAGCTTTGATATGGTAAAATCCTTCTTCGCGCCTCGCAATCTCGAATAACGCGTATATTGGTCGAAGGTCATTCCTGGGACCTCGACATGATCGTCAAATTCCCTATTAATATATTCTACGTCCTCTTCACCCTCGCTTGGAGCGCGGTTATCTTTATAAGATGACGTAGACGAGTCATCACTATCTTCTTCGGCCATTGCAGGCTCAGGGTTTGCCGCAGGGGCGCTAACCGCGGGTGGATCTACAGTTGTTATATCTATTAAATTAAATAGATCAGCATCGTCTGTATTCGGCCCCGTAGGTGCAGCTGAAGGTTCCCCTTTATTAATCTCCGTATCTGTGCCCATGAGTGCAACCGGAGGGTCTTCTTTATTAATGGAAATAGAACTGAAACTAGAACCACTACTTGACTCACTTCCACGAATGGATCCACCGCTCACCATCTTTGATGATAACAAACTGAAATAAATTAAAAACGAGACTGACTAAGGACGCATACGTCACTCCACACTCTCGTATATCACTCATATATATACAACATTGAACGTGTTAAAAACTAAATAACCCGGCACAATAAAAAACAAAAATTTTACCTTAAATATATTCTTGGTAAGAGAATTTCTTGCTTGGTTGCTTATATCCTACACGAAATAAACAACAAATCAAAAACGCGCAACGGAACGCTCAAAACAAGGAGGAGCAAAAATCTTAACGCATCGAATTTTTACAATTCGATGCTGATCCTATCGAATTACTTATCGTTCGATGCGAATCGCATCGAATGACGCAAATTCGATGCGGCTTACCTGAAGAGCAGAGTCTGTTGGCAGAATAATGATCATGCTAATGCAGCGTTCCCTTTATATAGGGGACGGGAGGCCCATCAGGCCCAGCTAAGCTGCCGCATCGAATAACCGCATCGAATAGCTATAATTCGATGCGTACTATTTCACGCATCGAATGGCTCACAATTCGATGCGTCAAAAATTATCTTCCTATTACAAGTACTATGAACCGATCCGATTTTACTATGAATAGGAATATCCCAAATCAGAACAAATATATTTTTAAAAGTTTGGAATACGATCTCTAAATTGATATCGTCTCCCAAACTGGGGGGACTATATGATGGGTGTAATTTAGGATTGGCCCAATATAACGTTATTGGGCCGGCCCATAAGCGCATCGAATAGAGATAATTCGATGCGCGCATCGAATCAGAAGTATAATCCTTCCTTATTGGGTCAGCCTAATAGCGCATCGAATACACCTGATTCGATGCGCGTATCGAACACGGATGATTCGATGCGCCTTTCTATATTGGAGTGTGGGCTCCACGGGACGGGTTCTATAAATAGCCCGTCCCCTTGTGTTCAAAGGGATTTTTGAGATTTGAACCAGCTCTGCACAGTCAGCATCGAACTTGCTCCATTCGACACGAATCATATCGAATCAACTACAATTCGATACGAACATAATACCATACCTCCATTCGATACGTTGGTACGCATCGAATTCGATATCTACAGCACGCATCGAATTCGATACCTTCCAGATTAATTTCTCTCACAGATATCTATTCAGCATCGAATAGGTCCGCATTCGACACGTCAGCATCGAATACCTGCAATTCGATACGTGTTATTGACATTGTAATTTAGTTATTCTATCTAGAAAGCTCGTATTAAGTGTTCCGGACCAAGCTAGTCCGTTAATAATATTGGATAGCATTGTTTGATCTCATTTTGTATTATTTATTGTGTTCTATTACCGTGACGAAATAAGACCAAAACAAAGGCTTCGCGCCAGACTAATCATTTGGCTTTTGCATCTCTTCGATTTGGTTTAAAAGTGCAAAGTATTTTGAAACCAATGTTAACAGATGTTACCGAGTAACATCGGATAACATTAAAAACAGAAACTCTGCATCAATCTGTTCTTAAAATGTCTTATTTTAATTTTGTCTCTATTCACTTATTAATCAAGTTATACGATTTTATTTGTTTATGATTATGTCCATTAACGTATCTTAATCATAAGGAAGAGTATTACAAGTTTCCTTGCTTGAAGTTTCCATAATTCAAGTGGAGAAGAACAGTCAATACAACACGGTTTCAAGAAAGAAAACAATTGATTTTTACTGCAACTAGGAATCTTTCCAGGATTAACTTTAAATTAAAGAAGGTGTCTTTCCTTATTAGAACTCTAATAAAGGGAACAATTATTCAAGAAGGAGAACGAGTTCACACGGAAGTAGAATTCATCGAGAAAACAACAAGAGTTACCAAAAGCTGTGAACAACACACATTGGAGATCAAATTTCAAGAAACCTATATATATGTGTGAAGTTCATAAAGACAAATACAAGACAATAGAGTTAAAAGAATCTCAGTGATTATATCATTAGAGTTGGATTGTTTTGTTTTGCTTAGCAAAGTTTGTAGACTAGCAAATTAAATGTAGGTAATAAGTTTAAGGAGAGAGTCTTTGTGTGCTTTGCTGAGTCCGAGCAACAAGAAAGCGTGGGTGATTTTGTTGTGAGGAATATCTTTGTTAAAACTTTATTGGTTATTTCCCCTAAGGCTAGGAAGTTTATAATCTATTATAAACTTCTAAAAAATATCTTCTTATGTGCTTTACATTCCGCTGCATTATTACTTTGTCAAAAAGATTAATTGTGATCAAGTTAACGCAACATCAGCTTAACTTATAGCTTACATCATGTCAATCTTGATCCTACAATTTAAGGGTTTAGTCCTTGATATATAACTATACAAATAGCAACACAACTGCACTAGGTAAGGATTGCCCCAAAAGTTATGATTGAATAAGTAACGGAAAATCAAATTTACAAACTATTATAATTGTTGAGTATCAAAACTATGCTCCGGTCTAGGTTTTGGGTGTCAAAACCCGTGAGTATCGAAAGTGTCCATCTGATTAGGCTCGAATGATAGAAACCCGTAAACTTAAAGTCCAACTTTCTAAAAATTTACGTGCATGTCGAAACAATTTTTGAAGATCATATTTTAATGCTTAGCCTAAACATTGAAACTGGTGAGAACCAAAATTTGTTCTTCAAGCTCACCCCTCAAAAGAAAAATGGCTAAAATGACGTACCTTTTATGTAGGCTAGGAGGGTATTTATAGGTGATCATGTTGTTGATTCTCGTCTATGGGATGTGTTTTCTTACTCTTCTGGGGATTAAAATTTTGACGATCAAAACATAGATGTGGATCGGAACTGCTTAGGGAATATTTTGATATCAACAAGTTTTGATGTCTCTAGTTTTGTTCATTGCAATCAATCAGCGTTGCATGACACGTGAGCCGCCAAGAATTGTCATGTGTAAGCTCTGAAATTTGACATCAATTTATCAATAAATTACAACGAATAGTGAAGCATTAGAAACAAACTATGATGTTTTACCAACACTTATATTATAAAATAATTATGAGGAGGGTTTTGTTTCTAAAATAAAATAAAATTGGAAATTTGTAAGCAAAAAATTGTTGTGTACCACTTGTACCAATGTGTTTTTTTATCTTTTCCTTTTGGAATGGAACTTTATCTATATACTCACGTATAACGTAACATAAGATCGTGTGATTGAATGAGCCAATAGGACACACGTTTATACAACCTATTAAACAAAACAAAATGTTCTAAGCCAGGGGCATGCTACTCAAAACATACAAACTACGACTTTTTGGTACAGTCCGACTGGGTCTGGCGAGAGCCGAAATGCGCCAACACATATGCGATGATATGGTCTACCACTAGCTGGGTATACTTAGCCCACATCTTTCATACTTGTCAGAAGAACGACCTTTTACCTCCTACTCAAACTGCAAAAGGCAATTTTGAGTCACTTAATAAGGCGAGTATAAGAAAATTTTAGAGCATGAAGTTCTACAATTGACTTGTTGATTGATTTGGCGGCTCCTAGTGACACCGCACCACTGCACCTATAGAATTACGAAAAGTGTCGCTAATGCCTATTGATCTCAAGATTCTAAAGGACAAGTCGTCTATATTTAATTTGATGGACCCCGTTAAGTCGGGGTTCAAGCAAGAGAAAATGTGTAGAGCTTGAGGATTATTTTTGTTGTTTTTTAACAATGATAAGATATTATTATGATAGAGCAACAATTTTAGTACATGGAATAAGAGAAATAGATGGACGCATTATAATATAATTACAATCAAAAAGCAGTAAAGGCTGCATCCAGGTAGACTGGCTGATCTTCTGCAAATATCACAGTAGAGGCACTTGATTTTGCAAGTGTACCGACAACCTGATTAAGTTCTCTATAGCAAAACATGGTCGTGACACGCATGAAATACATGATACTAGTCTAAATCTTCATTAGTAGTCCCACGAGATGTGTCGACGACACATGTGTCTTGGTGATGCAACTAAGCATAAAATGAGAGGTATTTAGCAATGACAAGTTGGGGAAAATTGGGCAGAGGGTACCAATTTTCATGTATTGTTATGTACATACAATAATTGATGGCAGAGGAAGAGATCGTTGAAAACCTTGCTCATTGCGGGCTCACCAAAGATCTTAACAACCTAACATGATATTATTTTACCTTTGTCAATTTGTTACTTTTTATGCGTAATCATATGTCGTTGTTAAATAGATGGTCGGTGTAGACATATTAATTTTGTGTCTAATTAAATTAAATGATAGTAACTCTTAAGATGCAAGAAATATAAAATATATTTTATTTAATCTTAATATTTTGAGGGATTAAAATAAATATATCAATTAAATCTTAAGAGAAGGAAATAATTGCTCATCAAATTTCAAGACATGGAAAGTCTTCTCCTCCAAGTCTAAATCTTCAAGAGATGTAAAGAATTCTTCACCAAATCTCAACACAAGGAAAGAATTCCCCACCAAGTCTCAATCTTCATGAGATGAAAAGAAGATTCTCTTAGATAAAGTCTTCCATATCAAGGAATTGTAGACGTGATCACAACCGTTCATTTCATCAGGAGATTCTAATTGAGATTCACTCCACAACTATAAATAGAGGCGGTTTTGAAGAAGAAAAAACACACACAAAATATTCACAAGTTGAAGAGGGAAAAACTCTAAGTTTTTCGCTCCACCAAATCCATCCATCATCAAGCGTTCTTCGCGACATTCAAGGCATTCTTCAACAATTTCAAGATGTTCTTCGTAAAGAACTCCTTTCGATCCGTCGTCAAGTCTCAATTCCATCCAAAAACCATTTTTGAAGATAACACTTCTGTCGAGGAAGATCAAACTCCAAGTAATTCAACAAATCCAAAACCAAGTTCATACCGCTCTTCATTAGTCTTCAAGTCGAAAATTCGTTTAATTCGAGATCAAGTCCTAAGACCCTCGAAAACCGTTTTTGAATATTGAAGTTCATTCAAAAAGATCAATATCCAACAAATTCAAAAAGCTGAAGACGAAGATCCTACCAATCTTCATCAACCTTCAAGTCAAATTCCAAATCAAATTTCCGTTCGATCCGAGATCAAGCCGTCAAGCCCTCGAATCAACGTTTGTCAAATATCCAAGTACTTTGAAGATCAAGATTCATCCAAAGAAGATTGACATTCAACAATTTTAAGACGAAGATCAAATTGTTCGTCGCAAATATCAAGTCAAGTAGATCGTCAATTCAAGATCAAGCTCAACACCCTTGGATTAACGTTCAACTCAAATACACGTAGAATAGATCAAAATCAAATCTACCAAGTCAACCAAATTTCAAAATCATTTGTTTGAGAAAAGAATTAGAGGATCAAATATAGAGATTGCACCACAATTGTACTTTGAAATTATTCATATTTACTTTGTAATATTTTCTTGTCTTTTATTTTTAGAATTCAAGAATTTGTCATTACAGTCGGAATATTCAATGGACGGATAGTGGTGATTATCCTAGAGATATTGAGTACTTAGGAAATTATGGATATATATATATATAACAAAAATTACATATGGTTTAATTCCAATGGTATTGAATTAAATAAGGTAACATTATATCGCAATAATCACGTGTGATTTATATCTAATCACATAAAATTAATTAAAGATTTTATTATATAAGAGTAATCACATGGGGTTTTATTCTAAGTTTCTAACCAAAGCCCGTTCATAGATTGGTGCACACAAAATTGCCAAATCAAGAAAAAAACAATGAATATCTTTTTGTTGTTATTTTGGATTCTAGAACATAAGTAGTGTTTAAGATGATTATGATCTTTTTTTTTTGTCAGAAGATGATTATCATCTTGAATACATAATTTAAGCTATTTCAAATTTTGAAGTTGAATAAGATTCACCGATAAATAATAGTTCCTATATAATATGGACGCAATCTTAAATAATTTTTCCCTTGTTTAATCACAAATTGGCTTATTTATGTATTACTTTGACAACATATCTGATTTTATAAGTCAAAAATATTGAAACAGTATTACACAAATACAGACAAATATGCAACATAATTTTCTTAACCTTTATAATGATTCCATCGCATTAAAATGTAAAGTTGCTATGTATGTTTAACTTATGCTCGATATTGACTATTGACTATTCGATTAATAAATGAGAGTAAAAGTAATAAGCCTTGACTAGTAAACATGTTGAAACTTATTGGTGGCTAAACATTTTGGTGACTTCCAAAATAACTACTTATAGAGACGGCGGTAAATAAAAAAGAATAAAATAAGAAAAAGAATAAAACAGGAAAAACGTGACACGTGAGGCTAAGCCAAAAACAAACGTAACTACTTGACGGCGTTACCTAACGGTGCAAACGGAAGCGAACTAGCGAAAGCATATGATCTCCCATAGAGCCAACAAAGTTTAACGGCGTCAATTAGAAGTAGGACCCACGTTCGGAGAAGCATAGAAGATAACGGAAGAAGCGGTCAATTAGATCCTAGTGGTACCACCAGTGGTGGTACCACCTAATAAAGTGACATGTGTCACTTTTTTCTTCCTTAATTCTAACCTTAATAAAATGACATTTTGTATTGTAATTTTTTATTTAATCACCAAATATTATAATTGCTTTTTGCATGACATTAATTTAATTTTTGCACTTTTTGCGTTTCTTTTTTCCTAAATAAAGTATAGAAGCAAGATATATACCTCTACATTTTAAATTGGTAACTTACTTTCAGTTTCAAGGTTAATATATATATATTCTTTGATGAAATAACGTATTGCTATTTTTAAGAGGACATGAGGATATATTTTTCAAGAAATATCCACTCTAAATTTAAAATTTGAGAACATGCCAAAATTTTGAAATCACATGAATATCTTCCAATTTAATTTTTACGTTTACAAATTGCTAAACTATGGCTGAAGAACAAGAAATTATTTACAATTTGTATAATTTGGCATGTTCTCAAATTCTTCAGCCATAATTTCTTGAAAAATATATCCTCATGTTCTCTTAAAAATAGCCATACTTTATTACATCAAAGAATATATATTAACATTGAAACTGAAAGTAAGTTACCAATTTAAAATGTAGAGGTATATATCTTGCTTATATACTTTATTTAGGAAAAAAGAAACGCAAAAGGTGCCAAAATTAATATTAATGTCATGCAAAAAGCAATTATAATATTTGGTGATTAAATAAAAAATTACAATACAAAATGTCATTTTATTAAGGTTAGAATTAAGGAAGAAAAAAAGTGACACATGTCACTTTAATAGGTGGTACCACCAGTGGTGGTACCACTAGGATCTAATTGACCGCGGAGTAGTGGCTTACAACTTCTTTATATTATCCGCTGTCGCGTAAACAAATTAAATAATTCAAAAGTATTTATCAAAAATGAATAAAATTAATAAATAATTCAAAAGTGCAAATATTTTTCTCCGTCACCGGCGCTTCCGGTCGTACAAATGGATCCTACTAATTTTAAGGTGATGGGATGGGCTTTCACTGGCCCATTTTGAGGCCCACACTTCTGCACAGTTTTAAATTCACTTCCCCACTTCTCCCGAGGAACTAGGAGTTAGAATGGTAAGGCTGGTTTTTGTCTTTCTTCACATTTAACGTTACTAGTTAGTAGTTACTACGCATGTGGGTAATGCATTATTGATTTTTTACGAGTATTGTTTTTTATATATATTTAATTTATTTTATTTTGAACATGGTTTTTTTTATATATTTGAATCTTAGGAAATGGAAAGGGCCAAAGTGATTAAAATCTCAACCGGATTAGATGTGAGATCTTTCATGGAGTGGTGCAATGAGTTATGAAGACATTTTATTTTATGAGAAAAAGGTAGAGCGAAACTAGCACCCTTATTCACTATAATAGACAACAAAACCTTGTATTATCTTAACTGACAAAATCAACTACAAGCTGTTCGATAATTAGTACATTATTCTTGTTTTGATTTCGGGCATCGACTGCTGGTTAACAAGCCACTATGCCCTATAAATTTATTTCTCGAAGCTTGCGAAAATGCATTGAGCTCGAAAATAAAGTTTGAATGCGCCAAAACGCAATGAGGTTGCTCTTAAGGGGGCGCTTGGTGTCGTTATTATATAATGTGACTTAATTCATTCCTACATTTAATGATTTCCATTATTCATTCTAGGGAGTGACATAATTTCATAATTTCCGTTATTCATTCTAGGGAGTTTGACATATGTCAACAGATGAGGATATAATGTACATGAATGTTTCATTTTTTTTTTTAAATTTTTGGATCATTATACATGATATCTTTAAAATGAAATTTGCCGAGAGTTAAAGCGCAGAATTTTGTCGCCTCAACAACATAGATCCTATCATAAAACTTAACTCATAAATCAATGCATAATGGAGTCAATACAATCACCTCATTCGAAACAGATATGATCAACCAAGCAATTGATCTTGAAATCACACATGAGTAGGCGAATCGTTGAAATTCAGCCGGGGAGTTGAACATCATTTACTACGCGTCCTTTCAAATCGAATAAACAGTCCAGGATACTAACCTACTATAAATACAACCAATCTACCCCCATCTTAACACATTATTCACAAACCCTAATTTTTCTCTAAATAGTACTTTAAGATAATGGTAGACAATAGAATTGTTCTAAAGGAAGTATACGATACAACGAAGGTAACATGCAACGAGCTCAATATGTTTCTAAATTTTATTAGGGCATATCTTTTCTATTTTCCAACGTTGATATGTATTCGTTGTTGTAGGAACACGTCGAATCCGTGTTTCTGAATTTTGTGGAGTTCTCTGAAGACGATGAGTACTTCCTGCTTTCAGAACTCCGTGACTACATGGAACGCTCCATATGGTTCTCCTCCCAGATCATGGAGGACATCTATGAGGAGCTTGTTGGGGTGCTCACGGAGTACAAAGGGGTGGAAGTTACTCGAGACATGATTATGGATCGCGTTCGGATTATCAAGATTTGATTCCTACTCTTCAACCGATTTTTGAAGTGTCTGGGGGTGAAGCTCAATGAGGCAACCGACCAAGTGGATGTGAATCACGTGAAATATTCTATTCTTGTGAAAATGTGAGTTTAATTCTCATATGTACATGATTCATTATTTTATCATTCAATGATTATAACAAAAAATTTCATCCATTGCAGCCAATCTCCATCGACATGAGGTTTGGGGAGAGGTAGTTCCCCAACCATGCCCTGATGTATTATTGCTTCTATGTCAAGGAACTTCCGATCCCTGAGATTAGGGTGCTTTCATTTATGGATATTTTGCAAGCTGAATATGGAGCATTTTGAACAATGTTTTGGGTTGTGTAAAAATTTTCTGGTTTTGGGGAGGTGCTCCCATGAGCTCGTTTTGAGGGATGTATCCCCTGTACTTATTTTATGTTGTTTGATTTTTTTTTTCTGCAGTTGAATGAATGGTGACGAATGATGCATGCATGTTTATATTTTTATGTTTATTTTTGTGTAATGCTTTGTTAATTTTTTGTATTGATGTATGTTATGCTAATATATTTTCTTGATTATGTTTTGTTCATATTGAACATTGTCCATATAGTTTAGTCTTGATGTAACATAATCTAACCATATTGATGATTAGATGTTGTTGGCTATTTTGCTTTATTTGATGCATGTACAAGAGCAGAGAGAGCTAAAGATGAGAGTGCAACCGCCAATCAGAATGGGAAAGGATAGTGACAATGAAATTTAAGATTCTCAATAGAAGTAGTTCCATCTATTCTCCGAGATAGGATGCCAAATTGTAATAGATTCGACATAACTTATCTCGCATTGTAATACTGATTATGTCTCAAGTAATAATTCTTTTTGGTTTAACGTAGCATCTTAATATGATATTTATCATGTAAACCTCCCTTATAACACAAAGCCTCAAAGCACAAATATAAAGCAACACATCACCAATAAAATCACACATAATAAGAGGCCTACCACATGATTGATCAAATTTCCACATCAGTTCCATCATCAATAAAAGCGCCTTCCATATAACACAAAGCCTAAAAGCAAAGCACAAATACAAAGCAACACATCATCAATAAAACTACACATAATAAGAGGCCTATCCTCTGGTTGAACAAAGTCGCACTTCAGTTCCATCATCAATAACAACGATCATTCATAATTTAGTACGGGGTTACATACCATAATAAAAAACAAATAGATGTTCAAATTTAAAAAGTACAAAACAACTCCTTAATAAGTAGCAAACATCATCAGAATACAAGCATATAAAAATCACCCTAGATCAAGTCGTCCACATCGATAAGTTCAAGCACTATATTACCCATACCATCAACATTGTCTTCATGGATCACATTGACCAGGGCACGGCTGTCTCCAAACACCTCATCCAAGTCTCATACTAAGGAATCTTATTCTCTAGAAGATTCTCACAGTAAGGGTGATCCTGAATGAAAGAAAACGCATTTATTACTACATTGCTGCCTTATCAAGGTTTGCACTAAAAAATTGCTACCCACAACAACCAATTAGTTGGTAATACCTGCACATAGGCGTTACACGATCCATAATCAGATATCTCAATTGTGTGAGAGAAACAGTTCAACCATGTTGTTCTAGGAATGTGGCTAAACAACTCGCGGAGGTGACCATAATGCTTTTTCCATACAATTAGCTTGGACTTGATGTCGTGGAAATGTCTTAATAACAGTATTAGGCGGTAGCACCCTCATCCTAGTTTCAAGAGCTTGAAGATATTCTGATCGAATGTGATTGACAGCTTGATCTTGTTCGTTGAATTGTTCTCTCAATGCCCATATGAGTGCCTCCTCCTCCTACCTAGTCCATGCATGGCATGCAGTTGCCATCTAACAATTCAAGATTGAAGTGGATGTCATCAACAAGCCAAGTTTATAGACTATTGTTCTTTGGTAAGTTATGTTAACTAATTTTCAACTCAACTTGAGTTGACACCAAGCATCAACATGCATGTAAACATATATAAGAACAAACCAAAGGTAATGCAACTACTCAATGGCCAATGTGAACAGAGTAACGTGATTTAAAACCCATTAACAGTATAATTACAGTGTTTATAATGTTTGTAATCAAGAAGGTTACTAGATAATTGCACGCAAAAATGGGAATTTTAATAAACCTCTAAAAGCAAAACCATGAACTACAATAGGACAAATTAAGCTTCGCATTACAATACAATAATTCAGAACAAGAATAGTAACTCTGGTAGAGGAAGTATATCTAAGCAGGTAAACACGAAGAACAACCTAATTTCTGGGAAATTAACCACACGTTTAGATAATCTGCATCAAGGAAAGCAAAAAATATAAAGAAATTAAGGCATTAGGTTTAACAGATTATATGGATCTAACAAGATTTAGAAAAAATGGGTAGCAATAATAAAGTAATTAGGGAATCGGGATTGCAAAATTAGTGTTCGAGTTTCTTACTTTTGACCAGATCACGCCTAGTTCGTTTGTCAAATTAGTTTTTTTTTTTTTTTTTCGAAATGATTTTATATAGCTGTTGTGAATTCAGACAAAGAAATAACACTTTCATAAGTTGTTAGTGAGTTTGTTAAAATAAGGGTAGGGTAGTTTTTTCACGTGTGGCGATTTAGTAATCGAACTCAGCTTATATAATCGATAGGGGAGGGGGTGTTAGCGATTACTAGGGGTGTTATGGGCCGGGGTCCCGCCGGGACGGGACCCCGGCCCATCGGGAATCGCCGGGGCGGGAGCTGTTGAACAGCTCCCGTTCCTCCCGCCGGGAACAGCGTTCCTGGAGGAACGGGATTCCTGCCGGGACGGAAGGGATCCCGTAATCCCGGCGGGCAGTTGTTGGTGGTGGTTGTGGTGTTGCTGGTGGCGTTGTTGATAATTGTTGGTGGTGTTGTTGCTGTTGGACGTGCGGCGCGACGGTGGCGGTTTTCGGCGGCGTGGTGGTGCAGCGGCGGCGGTGGCTGGTGTGTGTTTGACTGTGTGATTTAGTGTGTGTGTTACCTCTTGTTGGACGTGCGGGCGGCGACGCAGTAGCGGTGGTGATGAGGCAGCGTGGAGGCGTGTGAGTGTGTGTCTTTGTGTGTGTTAGACTGACTGTGTGTGTGTGCGTGAGTCCGTGAAGATAAGGAAGAAAAAAAAGAGTGATAGAAACAAAAAAGAAAAAAAAAAGATGTAATCAAAAAAATAACAAAGGTGCCTCCAAGTCATTTTCCCAACACCACTCAAAGTTTTTAATAATTTATTTGGACCTGCAGCTTTTGTCTCCTATTTTTATTGGGTTTGTTGCAGTTTTTTAGTGCACACCATCTCCATCACCGGAAGGGGCATCAACCCCACCCTGTGTCGCCTGTATAAGAAAAATATGCAGAGAAGAAAGATTTTTTTTTTAAACAAGCCTACTACCTCCCGGGATCCCGCGGGAGGTAACGGGATCCGGTTCGGAACCCGTTACCTCCCGGCGGGAGTCAAACCGAGAGCAAATTCCCGGTTTGACCGGGAGGAAACCAATCGGATTTTTCCCGATTCGGGAAAAACCCGCCGGGTCGGGCGGGAGTCCAAGTTCCCGACCCGGCCCAAACACCCCTAGCGATTACTATCCAGATTGCTGTGAACAGTGGTGGGCGGTGAGACTTTTTGGTCAAAAGCCCAACTCTTCATTCTCACGAACCAAACTACACATTAAATCAAATAAGACCCCTTATTTCACCTAATATGCGGAACTAACGTCCCCTAAGTGTATAAAATAGAGTTGTTGTTACCACTTTTGTAAACTATGGAGGTGAATGTCGACTTCAGATCGTATAAACACTAAAGAACAATAACATAGGGCAAGGTCATATAAAATTAGTGCACGATAAGGGGAAAAAATATCATAGATTCCGTTTGTACATTTTATAACTTGACGTCGCCGGTTGACATTTCCCGAATGGCACATATGGCTTCCAATTAAAATAAAACAACGATTTTTTAGCAGTCAGAAATAACGTAGTTTTTTTTTTCCAGCTTTTTGTTATTACATCTTTGCTAAGTTATAAACACTAATTTTTCCTTATCTCATTTCGACGATTGAAAACAAGTGAGTTAAGTTCAATACCCACTATGCATCAATTCCACAAAATAATCAATCCAAACAAGCACATTATATATAATAATATAATTCAGTTCTTTAACAATAGAAGTCAATGATTTTATTATTATTTGGTCTCATTTAAGTAGAGCATACGCTTTACTACCATATACCATTTCTTTTGCACGCAACATCCCATCCTAAGCAAACTTCATGAAGCGAGCTGAAATGAAAAATAAAAAATCATTCAAATTCAATGCTGTCATAATGTTTTCGAAATAAGCTCTACATTATGGTCGTTTAACTTAATTAATTTCGGATTAGACGTTAAATGCTTTTAATACAAGCCACACTTAATTAGGTGGTGGCCATATACCTGTCTTGTCAAACTTGTGACTATTTATGAACGCTAAATATGTGTCGTGTTTAATATTTGAAGTAACTTTTCTTTCGTTTATTTCTAACCACACATAAAAATGTCATAAATCTAAATAGGTCCTATAAATTCATGTTATAATCTCAAATATATTTTGTACACCTTCAGTGATTAGACGTTTCTTTTTCTTGTCAAATGGATCCACTACTGAACTACAAAAAGAACTTAATAAATGGGAAGATTGGGTTTATTTAAGGTTCAGAATAAATCTTAGATGAATTCTATTGATCTAGCTCAAACATAATTTCGAGATGCTCTCCCTGTTCAAAAAACAAAAAGTAACAAAAAAAATCGAGTCTACTGATTTTTGGAACAGGCTGAATTAGCCCATATTAGCAATCAGAAACAAAAGATAAATAGGTAAAAACTAAGTTTGCAAAACAGGGCCCAACAATTTCACCGTCAGTTGGATTATAATTTTATATTGGGCTTCTTCAAAAGCTCGTGCAAGAACTTTTCCTTGAAGTGATATAGGCCTAATGTTAATTCTACAAAATAGATGGTTACCCTAATCTATTTTTACTTAAATGATTTAGATTTATTAGGCTTTTAATTTTAGGAATATGGTTAAGTAGTTATCAAGCAATTAAACATGACGAAATGTATAGGTAGTTAGGTGGTGTTTGCAAACTCTAGTGAAAAAGTAGAAGTTCACAATTTTTATTAAAGCCAAAAGCACCCCCACACCAGCTTCAAGATTGTGGGGGTTTTCAGCTTAAAAAAAGTTTTGTAACCGAAAAGCTAGATTTGCAAACACCCCAAAATTACTTGTTCACATAAAAGGCTGATTATAGCTTTTTTTAAGAGTTTGCAAACACCACCTTAGTTGTACTATTTTATATTAGGATTTGAACTCACGTTTTTAAACAAAATGAATATTATGAGAATGTTATTTTATTGAATTGGATTCTCCTCAATCAATCCCAAAGAGTCTTGTTCTTTCATGAATAAGGACGTGATTTGTATCCTATCTAATCATTGATAAACATTTGTCCAAATGCGGAATGCAATATTTCGTTTAACTGTTCTGATGCGAATTGTTAAGTATATATATGGTATTGCAGCTTTTGGCATATAGTATACCAATGTCATGATTTCGAATCATCGACATTGATCCAACCATTATAATGTGATAACTTGCCGAGAAATTAAAAGAAGAAAGAGATGAGAAGTTAGAAGAAGGAGATGGGAAATAAGACTTTTTAATTTCATTCATCAGTTGCCCTAAACATCCATACAAGCTGCTATATATATAGCAATTACTTTTCAATAAAAATAAGATGATAAAATGCTGAAAATAGGAGAGCTAATATAACTAAGTTTAGTGGAGTAGAAATGGAATAGAAGTGCAGCTAACTGTTTCTTCCAATTAAAGCTCGACACGTGGCTCTTTGTGTTTACTTCTTTCCCCACTTGAAACGACCACGTCTTACAAGCTACAAATCTTCTTTTCCTGATTCTCAGCTTTACCCCTACATATCCCTTTGATCCGTTTCTTTTTTCAATTTCCAGCTTTACCAATATGCATCCCTTTGATCCATGTTCGAACCTCTCTTTTGTCAAGTATCCTAATTTCAATATTGGGTTCGATTCCTCCATTGTACCATAGGATTCCAGTATTCTGACATTCCCCCTTCCATAATATGATCCTTGTCCCCAAGGATCAATCTTCAAAGGCTGTTGATAAACCAGGCCAAAGATCTCATTTCCTTCCCCGTAAATTAATGCATGAGGCTGGTATTTGGTTGTGCATGAGTAGAAGGAGATAACTAGCTTCTTGCAAGTGAGCACAATCGTCGTCTTGAATACTAAGATGGTACCACCAAGTGTCCTCGCATCAATGTGCTGACCGATTTCCTCTTCACCCTCCCCACTCAAGTAGACATCCTGGAGCATATCAAAACAAGTAATGATCTCCCAAGAGATACGACTCGTGTAAAACTCCATATCATTAAGTAAGACCTGCAATAGCTGCCCGCACTTGCAAATCCCAGTGGGAAATTCTCCAAAAAAGTATGTCCTTATTCCACCATAAACAATATAAGTATTGATGGAGAACCCAATATTCCTGCAGTGAGGGCCAAAATGCATAGTTGTGTCATGTGTGGATAAGTTTTCTTCACAAGAAATCCTCAATCTCTTCAATGTCCAGTGATCATCAGTGACATATTTCTTGTGTTTCCATCTAAAATTTTGGAAGGAATGATGCAATATGCTTCCAGATACTCCAACTCCAAAGCAAGTATTATGAATGATAACTTTAACCATAATTATCCATGCCCCAGATAGTATCTCAATCTGTAAAGAAGCCTCAAAGAACATGATATTGAATTTTGTTAACAAATAATGAACACAAGTGTTGTCTTTATGATATATAACATTGGTATCAGCAAATTTCCCTATCAGCTCTGCAATATCTGAGGCATTTATCCACGCATATTGAAGAGAAACTTTTAATGTAACAACAATACAATATTTTGCATGATGCCAATCCGTGTTATGATGTACCAAACCACCACATAAATGTCTATCGCCAAGACAATGAATATTAATAACTCCGAAAACAAGTACTTTGTGCAATAGGCCATCAAAGTCATCGTGCACGCCACTGATCGTCTCTTTAAAAGGCAAGTTATACTCATAAACTACCACAAGATCCACATTAAGTATTGTTAGAGGAGGAAACACCAACATTCGTCTTGTATCGAGTCAAAGTGAGGACAAGCGATAATTTGTCGACATTAGAGGACAAGCGATAATTTGTCGACATTCGTCCTGTATCAAGTCAAAGTGAGTTCAGTGAGAGAACTTCTTGTCAAATGAACTTTGAGTCATCTTAAAGTTCTCAGACTCAAAGAAGTATACTGAATATATTTAATGTTTAGGTGTTGCAACAGTAAAACAAAGGGAGTCTAGTTTTATATTGAAGTACTATTGTAATTTTTAAGTAAGTATATCAACCTTGAGTCAATTTTTGGGTGAAAACTCCATAGATTAGGACCAATTGGACCGAACCACGTTAAAATCTTTGTGTTCTATAATGCTTTGTTTAACTGTTACAATTGTTCCATAATTGCAACAGTAAACTATTTTCTAACGATAAAGAACTAAGATCTTTCAATTGGCATTAAGAGTGGATCACTATTTCTTAATAGTGTAGAGGACTAGATTCTGGTCAAAAATATATTTTCTCTCTTTTTTTATGGAAGATATGGGGGAAGGTCTTTCGATCATAAGACCATCAATACTAACCGCAACCAATTATTCCTACTAGAAAAATCGCATGCAAAATTTCATTAAACAACATGATCATAAGGCGTGGAAAAACATTTTAAAGGGTGGAGCCCTCCAATAGATGACAAGTGCGGAGTAAAATCTGAACTTGAGTGGACCGATGCAGAGGAACGTCTTGCAAAACGTAATTCTACTACTTTAAATATCATTCTTGTTTCTGTCGATTATGATCAATATAAAAGTATTGCTAACTATGAAATTGCTAAGGATGCGTGGGAGGCCATCACGAATGCTCATGAAGGAAACTCCAAAGTTCGTGCATCCAAGTTGCAACTTCTGAAAGATCACTTCAAATTCATGTTGATAGGGTAAAGGGAAACGATTGCTCAATTTCACTCAAAACTCAGGCATATTGCAACTGAGGCTACCATGCTTGGAGCAGACTTTCCAGATTCATGTATTTTTCTGAAGATGTTGAGATCCTACCCGGGAGGTTCGCAGTGAAGGTTGCAACCATTGAATAAGCCAGAGATATTGATACTCTTTCCCTTGGGGAACTGATGGGATCACTCACGACATGGGAAATGAAGCTGAAACAAGAAGGTGACACATTTTCCAAAGGAGTTTTGTTTCAAGTAAGTCTTGTGCAAAGCACTCCAAACACATAACTCATACAATCCATCTCTCTTCTTGCAAAATGGTTCAACAAAATGAACAAAGAATGGAATAAAGGTAAAAATTCCCACACTATTACAAATCCGTCTGATTCATTTTAAAAAACCTTCTGCTACTAATAGACTTTAAAACAAGAGATATGGGAAAGGCGTTCAATGTAGAAAATGTCAAGGATTTGATCACATCAGTGCTGATTGTGGAAACCTGCTAGATAAAAACAAAAGTCGAGTACTGCTAAAATCATTGAGTGACGATGAAACTGGCAGTAGCGATGAAGAAACCGAGGAAAAGGGTGATGTTGCATTTGCATCAATCGTCTTCCCAAGAGAAAACATGGTTGTTGCAACTGTTATTCTGACTGAAGCCGATAGTGATGAGTCAGATTCAAGTCAAAAGGTGATTGAGCTTCCCTTGTCAAAGTATGAAGCCATGTGCCAACGGAATGTTGAACTTGAATCTCAGTTCAAAACTCCGCAACCATATGGCGGTCCAGTTCAAATGAACAAATAAATTCTGGAACTTGAAAGGAAAGTACTCACCATTTCAATGGAAAAACATCACATCTCTGAAGATCTTGATACATCACTTGCAACCCAAAAGACACTAAATAAAGTTCTAATTCTCACTAAAAAAATTCATAATCGGTCATGAAGAATGTGAAGCTATTGACTCTCGGAACTGAGAAGTTGGGGAGAGTCGGTGAACCGAAGTTTCTTCAGAACATAAATGTTAAAATGTCAAGGAAGAAACGAATACCTGGAGGAGTGGAAATTCCAATGAATTACTCAAACATTCACCAACAAAATTCTTAGGTAAATCCTAACTATTTACCGTTTTCTGTTGTCAGGTTAGAGAGAAGCAAATTTGTTCCAACATGCCATCATTGTGGAGTGAAGATCATATTAGACCATATTGCTACCAACTTTGGGAATCACAATTCTCTACACCTTGGGAACCTACCCCAATGGTTCAAAAGAATAGGAAGAAGAATAAAAGATAGAAGACAAAGAAAAGTGCACACACTGTTGCACCTGTAAAATATGTAAAAAAAAGTTAGATTGAAAAAACTGCCGAAATAATTAATTGCTTTGTTACTTGCAACTTTGTTTCTAAAAATTCTTCTAACTCATGGTTCCTTGATAGTGGTTGCTCCAGGCACATGACGGGAGACAAACGCATCCTAAGTAACTTCATGGATGAATGTAAGGGAGATGTCATCTTTGGTGATGGTAATCGAGGAAAAATCCTTGAAAGAGGAATATTGAATGTGAAAGGTTTTCCTAAACTTAGAGATGTACTTTATACTGATGGACTGCATTCTAATTTAATTAGTATTAGTCAATTGTGTGACAGAGTTTTGTTTGTTAAATTTACTAAAGATGAATGTGAATTGTTGATCAAAATAAAAAGTGTGTTTTGCAAGGATTGAGATGCACAGAAAATTGCTACATCATGTATAAATGTAACTCAGTTGTCAAATCTCTCACTTGCAACTTTAGTGTTGATAAACCTATAGAAAGTGTGGACCCTGTCTAGAAGGAAAGCAAAAGAAGACTAGTCATGCAGTGTTGCAACACACACCTTCTGAAAGGACCCTAGAACTGCTTCACATAGATTTAGTCGAGCCAATTCAAAAGGCCAAACAAGATCACAATGGAATCTTCATCTCACAAGAAAAGTATGCATGAAATCTTGTGAAAAGATTTATTCTTGACCATGCTAAACCAATGAATACTCCCATGGGATCGACTGACCGACTTAGCAAAGATGATAGTTGCAACTCCATTGATCGAAGTCTTTATAGAAGCATGATCGAAAGCTTGCTTTATCTCACTACAAGTCGTCCCGATATTTGTTTCGGTGTAGGAGTGTGTGAATAATATCAAGCATGCCCCAATGAATCTTATCTTAAAGCTGTTTAAAGATTTTTTAAATACATTTCTGGAACAACTGATTTTGGTATGAGTTACAATTATAACAACAATGCTCAACATGTAGGTTATAGTGATGCTGATAGCGTAGGTTGTGTTGATGATAGGAAGCACAACTGAATGGCGTTTTTATCTAAGAACCAACTTGCTTTCATTGTCCAACAATAAGCAACATTCCATAACACTTTCCACGTTTAAGGTTGAATATATTGTCGCTGGAAGTTATTGCACTCAACTGGTTTGGATGAAACAAATGCTCAAGTATCACGATATTAAACAAAATGAACTAATAACGTTTTGTGATAATACCAGTGCCATTAATATTTCCAAAAAGCTTATTCAACATTCTCGCACTAAACACATTATTATAAGTTATCTCTATTTTTGAGAATTGGTTGAGGATAAAATTGTTGAGGTAAAACATGTTAGTACTGATCTTCAACTTACAAACATTTTTACAAAGATACTCGATGTTACACGATTTAAGCACTTGAAAAAGTGTTTGGGGATCTGCCTCATGTAAGTAGCAACAACAGAACTGTTGCAACTGGGATGATTACAACACTTGAATATAATTAATATCATCCACTTTAGTTGTTTTCCATGAGATTATGTACATGATAACCTGCGAGCATTGTCTATTTTTAGACATAGTTGTCTTAAAGTTGCAATTCACCACTCTTAAAGATTAAAGTTTTTAAATTTAATAAGTGCTGAAGTACTGTTGCAACTCGAAAAAATTGTCTAACCTAAAAGTGATGAGTGTGAAAGCATTCAATTTTTATCCCATGCGTCTTTTTATTGAAAAGAGCTACCTCATTTAAAAAATAAGTCAGTGTGAAAGCTACTAGGACAAAAAATTGGTGAATATTTTCTTAATTCAAAGTAATCTGATTTCAAAGCGTGCTCCTTGTGTCATGTTATCGGACTTGCTTGCACTCAGTCTGTTGTTGGATTAAGAATGTGTTTCTTATTGGCCGTAATACTTCCTTCTTAAGACATGTAATGATGTTGTGATTGCATGTCGTGTGATTTGCTGAGTTGCTTTCCTTGTTCGAAAAGTCGTTGTGTTGTTGCAAGAGTATTTTTGGAAAGTTGTTGAGGAATCTTGTTACATTTTTTGTTTCAACAGATTTTGGATATTTCCAATTTTTGTTCCGTTGATATCATATATCCGCGTGTATCTTGTGGAAATCTTGTTGAATTTAATTTTGGGCTAAATTTTTGGATAAAAGTGGAAATCTACCCTTGATTTTTTTCATAAAAAATGGGGAGAGCTTTGAATAAGGGGGAGCCCTTATGTTTATTTATGAACTCTCATAACTCTTGAACTTATGGTTTTTTGCTTGTTGTTGGTTGCACCGCTGTTGCAACTATAAATGTTTACTGTTTCTGCACATTGTTCTTCACTAACCACTTGTGCAGATGAGACCAATGATTTTGACAAAACAAATCAAAGACGAAGATTGTTTTAGTCGATTTTACTATAGGACCTACTAGATTAAAATTGATCTTGTTTTCCAAATCATATTATTGAAGTTAATGTAATAATGATGGCAGTTATCATATCTTATGTGATTAAACTTACCTTAACCTAAAAGATTTTATCTTATCTTATTTGATTAACTTCCTTGATGATTAAGATATTAATCATATCTCTTTATTATGTATCTAGACATATTTAACATGCATGTACATTGGATATATTCAGAGTTATCTTGCAGAATATATTATATAAGGAAAGAAGATATGCGTGGATTACAACTAGAGATACGCAGAGCTTATCAGATAAGAAAAGAAGATCTACGAGGATTGCAACTGAATATCTGCAGAGATTCTACCTATGCCTATATAAGAAGAAGACTCGAGACCTTAGAGGACACCCTTTGAGCGATAATTTATCGCCATTCATCATGTATCGAGTCAAAGTGAGTTCAGTGAGAGAACTTCTTGTCAAGGAAACTTTGAGCCATCTTGAAGTTCTCAGACTCAAAGAAGTATACTACATATAGTTAATGCTTAGGTGTTGCAACAGTAAAATATCTACTGTTTCGTACAATATAATAAAAATTACATGTTAAATAAATATGTTATCAAAGTTAAGCTCTATATTACTACAAAGAATAATATTGATCAATAACACTTGTACAAGAATACACACACACACACACACACACACACACACATATATATATATATATATATATACCTGCTTCTCCTTTAATTGCATTATCCGTTTATCTATAGATTTAGAAAAAAAAACTGTAATAGACATAGGTATAAAAAAAAAAAAAATCTTACTTTAAAGCCCCAACAAGATAATAAGTTTGGTTTAAATGCCAAGACTATCATACTTGAAAATAAATTTAAACGATAAAATTTATTGTACTCTTTGTATATAATAATATAATTTAGTACAACTTGCTAATATTTCAAGATTTGATTTTGAAGGTTTGAGAGAAATAATGGTGGGGTTTTAAGGGTAAAAGAGATTTAAAGTTGAACTTTCTTTCTATATTTAGTGATGGATTATAATAAGTTTGGTTTGAATGGACAAGACTATCATTCTTAAAAATAAATTTAAACGATCAAATATAGTATACTAAAAATTTCAAGATTTGATATTGAAAGTTTGAGAGAAAGAAATGTGGGTTTTAAGAAAAATAATCTAAGCAAAAAAGTAATTGTTGTAAGCCAAACTCAAACCCACGACCTATGACACTCAATGGAACGGTATTACCGCTGGAACATGTCAAAAGTTTCTTTAATTTCCTGACATTGTCGTTATCTCACTGTTCTTCATCTTCTTTTTCCTTTTTTTTTTTAAGATACCCATTATATGTGAGGTCGAAAATCGACCCCGGGCTGGAGCCTACCCAAGCCCTCTTGGTGGCTCCGCCCCTGTATATACTAGAGCATTTTGCCCCGAACTAATTTTCAGCCATGTTTCTTACCAAAATAATAAAAAAAAACTTTCCCTTTAATGATTAAACTTTCCCTCAGACTTTCTACGGCTCTTGCCGGTGATATTATTGCTCATTTTCAGCATTTTTGTGGCCTTGCTGCTTATCACTACAACAAAGAGGACTGGCGTTTGATCTAGATGACGACAATGTCGGCGATTTGGCACTAAAGGAACAAACTGGTGTTTAAGGATGCTAGTATGGATTTGACAGAAATTGTTGAAAGGATCAAACTTAGAAG
Source organism: Linaria vulgaris (assembly GCA_948329865.1). NCBI lineage: Eukaryota > Viridiplantae > Streptophyta > Magnoliopsida > Lamiales > Plantaginaceae > Linaria > Linaria vulgaris. Next base: position 87,732,078 of record OX415253.1, read on the forward strand.
TTGAGCTTGGTTTAAGGAGTTTAGAAAAGATTTTAGTCCTTCATTTTTAGAATGGTGTATGAATCCTAAACAATGTTTAGGATACATCTGATGCATAGGTGCTGGTATTTGTTTTTGTATGAGCACTTCTTGTACTCATATTCTTAATAAAATCTTATTGCTTACCAAAAAGAAAAAAAATCGATTTTGAAGTAAGTTTTGCTCTGTTAAAAATTAAAAACATTTCGTAATATCTCAAGAACTTTTCTGCTTGTTTTGAAGAATTCGAGAAAATTAATTGTAGTTATAACTAACATGAAAACTACATGTGCGTGTTTCCAATAGAGCCAAAAACGAAAAATTTTCAGTACTTTTCGAAGAAACACACATAAATTTTGATCATTGTTCCTCTCATCTGCATCTCTCACGGATATTTATCAACCAAAAACTTTTAAGTAAAGCAACGTACTTAATATCATTCCCTCTTTTGGTTACACATGCCACGTTAAAGATAATAGTGCATTAATTCATTTACATGTGTATGAAAATATGTTGTTCAATGAAATAGAATATTCTATTTAATTACGATTTGTTTCTTTTAAGCTGGCGGCCATAATATCCTATATAAGGAGAGTTCTAGGATACTTCCTTATATAGCTATTCCAAAATTGTAAAACAGGTAATATTTATGCATGAGAAGAAAACAAATAGTCAAATACAAGAGAAAAATTCTTTACACATGATAATAATTCTCTTCGAAAAATCTGTATGAGTCAAACGTTTGGGAAATAAGCTTAAAATATTTTCTCAGAAATCTTGTTTTCGCTCATTTTTTTTTTATTTTCTTTTTACTTATTAGAGAAACGAACGGGGCCTAAAGTTCGCCAAACACATTAAAAACTAGAGAAATGATATATACAGAACAAAGCTCCTAAATACAGAGCAAAAGTATACAAATTTACTCTTTGGCCTTCACAAAATAACAACCAAAGATAAGATTACATAATTTTAAACTAAAATCCACAATTATAGGAAATTTCTTCCTATGTGGATTTGTGATCTTAATCGGATATTATATAAATTGGAAGAATCTTTTTTTCTTTTTATTTTCTAAAACAGTCATTAATGCAATATATCGATATCATCACAAATCTCATTGAGGATGCATTTATTTTCATAAATCAAATTACCAACTTAATTGATTAGAACTCAGGTACTCACAACTTATAAATTAGTTTTTAATTTTTAAAGCATATATTCTCTTAATTAATATATATTCATTTTTCTTCATAATTTTTACATGATAATTTTTACTATTTAATCATGTAAGTGAATTTTATTAATGTTGAGGCCATTTTCCCTTATTTTTCATGTACTAAGATGATTTATTTTTACAACATATGGATTCTGTTGTTTTGGTTCAAAATATTATTTTTATAAAATAAAGTTACTTTATTATTTTGGTAATATATAAGATAAAGTTACTTACTCACGAAGAGTGAAATAAGGCAATGTAATGTAATAAACTAAAATTCTTGTAATTGAAATATATATTGAGTATTTAATTGCTCTTAGAATTATATAATGATTAGTTATTAATAAACAGTAATTGGTTGATATATATCCTTATTACGAAATTTATATATTTTTTATAATAATTATTTGGTGATTTTTTTTATAACAATATTTGGGGATTTGATCACTGAAAAATAAAGTCCACCACGAAGTGAGCTCAATGACCACTTATTTAGGAAGTAAACTAAAATGAGATGATATTGTTCCCTAATATATTGAGTCACATTTCAAAAAGAATAAATTATTGGATATCCGTTCTTCCCTATAAGCTCATACAAAGATTTCCTTAAACTGTGGATGTTCTTCTTTATTTTAACTTTGAAAAGGATATAATTGGAATTGTATTAATATTGTTATGTGTATATCATTACCTAAAAACAAAGGAGTATTTATCTTCCATGAAAGTGTTCTTAAAATAGTTTTTGCCATTTTTCTGTAAAGCAAATAAAGTCTTATTTAAATCGAAAACCACTATAAGATTGGGGGGCATCTGCAACCGTCACCCTCAACTACCCCGACGGTTGCCATTATCAGCGACCGCAGAGCAACCGCCAGTCGGTTGCCTGCAGGAGTAGGCGACCAATGAGCGGGTTGCGAGGCTTATATTAAGCATGGCGACGACTAGGCCGTTGCCATAGCCTATGTGGTGACGACCCAGCGAGTCGCAACGACCCGCTCAGCGAGTCGCAACGACCCGCTCAGCGAGTCGCAACGACCCGCTCAGCGAGTCGCAACGACCCGCTAGGGTTAAAACCCTAGAGAAGCGACCTCCCGGACAGTTGCCTCGACCCGGCCCAGTTTTTTTTTAGCTTCTTCTACACTCTTCTTCTCCATTTCTTCTTCTTCTCCTCCACATCCTCTCCTCCCCAACCCGATCCACCCACCACCACACGCCACCACCATCGTCATCGCGACAGAGTCCACCACCACTGCACTAACGACTGCCCCTCCGTCACCATGCCATCACCACGACCCAGCCGCCGTCACCACGACACCATCGCGACCATGCCGCCGTCACCAAACCACAACCGCGATCGTCCATTCCGTTGACGACGCCACGATAGATTCATCACCACCACCACCACCACCACACGCTTGCTTCACCACACGCCACCACCGTCGACACATAGCTAGCTTCGTCGAATTTTTGTAAGTTGACCAGAATTTTTTATTGTTGTTGTTGTTGAATATGTATGATTATATGTATTTGTCGAATTTATACATAAGATCTATATGCTAGTTTACCGATTTTTCTCGATTATACGAAATTGTGTGATTATATGTATGTTTCGTCGAATTTTTGTTGTATGATTATTATATGTATGTGCTGCTTGTTGGAATTATATCTATTACGATGATATGGATATATATATATATATATATTTGATTGTTAGTATTTCTAGTGGAATTAATTATATGTATGATTGTTGTAAGCTGGATCGTTTATATGAATTTGGATATGATGATATGTATGATTTCTAGTTATGATATGAACTTCGATATGATGATATGAACTTGTATATGATGATATGATGATAAGTTGGATATTTTTGTAAGTTAGTTTTTCTCGTCGGATTAATCGTTTATATGAACTTGGATATGATGATATGTACGATTTTGTCGTCAGATTATTAGTTTGAAATTGTATGTTGGTGAGGAATGATTATGAGTTTATTTCTCGAAATTAATATTTGGTATGATTGTAGGATTAATTAGTCGTTTAAAGAAAGTTGTATTTTTTTTAAAAAATAAGTTGTATGATTATTTTTAGTTTAAAATTGCACGATTTTATTGTATGATTATGAGTTTAAGTTAAATTCGTATGATTTATAATTATGATTTCTATGATTCTAGTTATGATATATGTGAGTTTAAGTTAAAGTCGTATTTAAAAAAAAAGTAGAAAGTTTTTCGAATCCATTGTTAGTTTAAAATTGAATGATTTAATTTTATGATTTTGAGTTTAAAGTTATATGATTGTTAGTTATAACAAATGATATTTAGAAATGTTCGATAAAGTTAGAAAAAAGAAATTATCTTTAGGGAATTTGAATAAGACAAAGATATTAGGGAAAAATATGCCTTTAGAGAATTTATGTGACTTAGAAATAATCTTATTTTTAGGAATCTCTACAATAGACGATGCTTTTAGGGATATAGTTTATATTTACATAGGTGATAACGGATGATATTTAGAAATGTTCAATAAAGTTAGATAAAAGAAAATATATTTAGGGAATTTGAACAAGACGATGATATTAGGGAGCTTTATAACTTAGAAAAAAAATATGCCTTTAGAGAATTTCTATGACTTAGAAATAGTCTTATTTTTAGGAATCTCTACAGTAGACGATGCTTTTAGGGAAACTTTATAACATATCAATCATCTAATTAACTTAGATATTTTTTCTTAGTTTTGTAGTACACGTTTAGGGATCATGCCAGGCGAATACTACACGTAAGAGACCACGTTCGCCAAGTAGTGCTCGTACTCGTGTTGTTAGTTCTAGTAGTGAGATTCGGGGTAGTCTCGGACCTCGGCTAGCTAGTTATAATGATGTTCCGGTTGAGCATCCCGCCCAGCTGTTGAGTCCAGCCGAGCCCATATACCACCACATGCAGAGTCCGACGGCGCTAGTCCGAGCGGGAGGGTCGACGGAGCTGGTCCGAGCCAGATGGCGACCGAGATTCCAGCATCGGGGGTATGCACAGGCACGCAGACACGTCCCAGTAGGGGACCATCGCTTGGTGCACCCAACCCCACTAGTCCGAGTAAGAGATCGGTTATTTGATTGGATCGTAAGGGCCTATTTCAGCATCCCCTATCTACCGAGGTGGTGTTGACGATCACCGAGTTGATCCGTCAGTTTATGTCCAAGTTTTATAAGTCCTATTATAAGGTGCCAAAGAAGAAACGAGATGATCTGTGGACCGCGTTCAAGGTGAGAAATTATTAAATAAATATATTATTGAACTTATTGTATTAATAAATCAAATGACAATATAAATTATCTTAAACACTAAATTATTTTGCAGAACAAATTTGCGATCCACAAGGATGATTGGTACAAGGTACATGAGTTGTACGAAAAAAAGGCCCCGAATTATTAGACATATTTGATGAATCGCACGAAGAAGCAATATTTTTGAAAAGAAGGATGACCCGGAGTTGGTTGATAAAGAGAATACATGGATGAACTCAAACGTGGAGAAGATGGCGATACGGTATTGAATCAAGGAAGAAACCAAGAAACAAGCATTGCAGGCTCGAAAATATAAACTCTGGTCTCATGCAAAGATCAGGAGGAAGATTATAAGCGTGACAAACACTGGCGAACAAGAGTAGCTCTTGACAAATGTGTTATATGGTGTGCATCCATCCGTACATAAACCGAGATGTACGTTCATGGGCCCAGCTGCAAAATTCGGGTGCGTCCGGTCGAAGTGGCGCCATGCCTTGCCTCAAGCTGGGTGAATCATTCTATATGTAGCCCCTCGACACTTGAAATTCCAAGTCATATGCCGAGCAGTGCCTATAGTATAATACAACCTTTGAAGACGAGGAGTTAAAGGGAAATACCACAATTTCCTCCTCCCGACAGTGTCTTGTCCCTCAACCACTCCACGACCCACTGAAAGATAGATGTACTTTTCCTAGGATGAATATTAACCTTTCCTAGATACATCAAATTATAGAATGCTTTCGCGTCGGGATTCAGATCCTTGTTACGCACCTCATCCTCATCAAATCGACCTTCACATGCATCCACCACCATGTCTCTAAACGAATCATCACAATGAACAGAGCTGTCGGGAATATTGACGTGTGATGTGCTGGGGGGTCGGGCATATACGACATAACAGGGCTTGAGAACTTTTCCCCATGAAAAACCCAATCGTGATATCCTGGCGTAAATCCTGACTTATGAAGATGATCACGGACCGTGTATTTAGGAAAAAACTGTATATTTTTGCATTTCTTGCATTGACACCCTATACGGTTTTCTAGATCTAAGTATTCGGATGCTTGCGAAGCGTATTCTATGAACGAACGAATGCCAAACACAAAACTATCTTACACATAACCATCATTATCGAACATATAGTACATCCAAGATCTATTGGCTTGATATTCCATTATTTATCTAAGTTGAAATATAAGAAATAAATATTTATAATTTACGTTATTAATAATTATCAATTTAATTAAAAGAAACACACACATAATTAACTATAAACAAATAAAATAACAACATGCCTCTAGTAGCGTAAACAAACGATCCTCAAGAATGTTGTGTCCACAAAAACAAGCCCCGTGATGGTGTTTCAACAATACCTATAAACAAATGAAATAAATAAACAAGTAAGCATTAATTAAATAATTATAAATAGGTATTTTATAATATTTAAATAAAAAAGACATTTCTAATATTATTAAGGGAAAAAAAGTTTGTACCTTAAGAATAAGTGGAGGTGGGAATGAATTATGCAAGTGAAGTGGGGAGGTAATTATAACAAAAAAACCGTTACTTCGCAACCACTGGGCGGTTGTAGATAACAACGGCTAGTAGATGTCGCAACCGCTCTGGCGGTTGCAAATACTACTAGTCGTTGTTATCTGCAACAGCCGGGCGGTGGCAAAGTAACCTAGTCGTTGGCTAGAAGTGACCGCTCGGGCGGTCACCAGAAATCTTTGCAACTTCTAGGCGGCCACTTAGCCACATGGAGATCGCTGGGGCGGTTGCTGATTCTAGTCATCTGCAACCGCCTGGCGGTTGCAGATAATATTCATACTTGAATTTTTACTATTTCGGATGATTCGTTGTGGCGCTATATTTGATCAATTCATAATTACCCTAATGACAGTTAAAATAAGCCAAATTACAAGGTTTTATTGCAAAATCAAGTTTCGGACAACATTAATGACTAAGTATGATGATTAGTTGTTGAACATATATATATATATATATATATATATATATGTGTGTGTGTGTGTGTGTGTGTGTGTGTGTGTGTGTGTATCATTGATAACTCGCCTAATCACATCTAATCTATTATTTTACTAACTCAATTACTAATCTTGTAATAATTTCCTACTATTATTCACATTAATAATGATATTTGAGTTTAATTAATATTAACACATCAAGATACTTACCAAAAATTACTACTTTCAAATAAGCACATTATCTGCAACCGCCCAGCGGTTGCAGTTAACCAGTATAAAAAACCGCTAGGCGGTCGCGCACCCTCCTTGCAACCGCAAAGCGGTCGCCTAGCCACACGGCGATCTTCTGTGCGGTTGTTGATTCTAGTCATCTGCAACCGCCTGACGGTTGCAGATAATATTCATACTTGAATATTTACTATTTTGGCTGATTCGTTGTGATGCGTTGTTTCATCTATTGATAATTACCCTAAGATAGTTAAAACAAGTCAAATTATAAGGTTTCATTACAAAATCAAGCTTGGGACAACATTATGGACAAGTATGATGATTAGTTGTTGAACATAATATATAGGTGTATCGTTGATAACTCACCTAATCACATCTAGTCTACTATTTTGCTAACTCAATTACTAGTTTTGTAGTCATTTATTACCTTATTTTATGGTTAATAATGATATTTCTTGTCTATAAACACAAACACATAAAGATACTTGCCAAAAATCATTAATTTTAAACATGAATAATATTTGCAACCGCCCCGCGGTTGCCATGTCAACTATTACAACCACTAGAGCAGTCGCCATATCGTCTAGCAACCGCTCGGCGGTTGCAAATTACGATGAAATTGGCCGGATTTAGGGAGAAATTCAAATTTTCACGAAAATTCAAAAATCTCACCACAAAGCTTATATATACCCACCATTCTTCCCTCTAATTTTTCATTCACAAATATTACACTATCTAAAAATACCAAACATTTCATTTTATCTCCAAAACAAAACACAAACACTCTTCTTTTCCAATCCACAAAAACCCAAAAACTTCTTTTTATCTATTTTTCTTTTATATCTTTAACAAAACACCCAACCACTTTCTTTTCTTTTATATCTCCAACAACAACCCAAACAATTTCTTTTATCTTCAAAACAAAACACCAAACACTCTTCATTTCCAATCCACAAAAAGCCAAATACTTTTCTTTAATCCCCAAAACAAAACACCAAAACTTTTTTCTAATCTTTTCATTTTGTTTCACTTCTTTTTCTTTGTGTTTTTTTTCTGTTCCACCATTTTAATTTCAACCAAAAAATAATAATATTCCAAAAAAATTCTAGAACATTATTGTTTATTTCTTTATTTTGAAGAATATTATCTGAGACCGTCGGGCGGTTGCGAGCTTCAAGAATTGGTAACCGCTAGGCGGTTGCAAGATTTCAAAATTGCCAAGCTCCGTATGAAGGTGGTAACCGTTGGGCGGTTGCAAACATCAAGAATTGGCAACCGCAAGGCGGTTGCAGGGCTTCAAAATTTTCAAGCTCCTTATGGATGTGGCGGTTGCCATGTGTGGCAACCGCCTAGCGGTTGCCTACGTTGCACGGGTTCGGGTACGGCGGTACGGTACGGTACGGATACGCCGATACGTTATTTTTTTTAAAACAACTGATACCGGTACGGCAAGGATACGTCTATATATAAATAATTATTAATATTTATTATATGTATTTTTTATTTTTAACAAGCAATAAAATTTAAAACTTAAACAAAAAAATTTAGAAATACACAAAAAAATGTTTAACATTAAAAAAAGTCATGCATCAAATATGAAAGAAGCCATATAAACGTGAATTATTTATGACTAATAAGTTAAACAACAACATAACAAGCTTGAAGATGGCGCATGGTGGTGGTGGTGATTATGAATTGAAAAAGAAAAGTATAATTGTGGTGGCGCATGGCGGTGGGGTGAAGATGGCGCATGATGGTGGTGGTGATTATGAATAGAAAAAAAATAGTATAATTGTAAAAATAATGAGACCTGAATCGTACCTTGATAAAGGGATTTTCATTTTTTTTATTTCATTTTATATTTGGTGGAATTTATATTTAAATATTTAACCCATCAAATATTAAAAGTTTATAAAAAAGACCCATAATAGTTTCGATACGCCTAAAAAAACTTATCGGATACGTATCGAGATTTTTTTAATTTCAAAATTAAAGGATACACCACGTGGCGTATCGGATACGTCAGAACTGGTATCGGTATCTGAATCGGTATCGATATGTATCGAGTACTGCATAGCCATCTTGGTATCGGTATCGGTGCATCACAGGCGGTTGCCAAGTCCTTTGGGGAAATGGCAACCACTAGGCGGTTGCCACATCCTTATGGAGAAGGCAACTGTCAAGCGGTTGCCACCACCTTATGGAGGTGGCAACCCCGTGGCGGTCGCAAGTTACCCACGACGAGGGGTATCTGCGACCACGTTGGCGACCGAAATTGTAGTTGCAGATGCCCCTTAGGGCGATCGTATATTGGCCATCTGCAACCGCCCGGACGGTTGCAGATGGCCCTGTAATCTTGTAGTGATCCTCCCATTTGTTAAATATTATTAGGTATATTTTGACCATGATTTCTCTTCTCCATCGCTGTGCAGGTAAACTGCTCTTCTTGTTGTTTCTTAAGAATTTATTCTTTACTTTTATTTATTCATCTATTGATCTATGGGAATACAAATTACTTTAATTTATGTACAGAAGAGATTGAATTTGTGAGTTACTGTGCCCTATTGGGGGTCAAATTATATTTTATTGATTGATGGAATATAAGAACATGGAAGAATATACACAATTTAATTGAACTGTGAAGGTATGAAGTGCACGTATGTAACGCCCAAAAAATTAAGAAGAAAGTAAATTTATACTTTGGTCCTTGAACTTTTGAAAATTTTCATTTTGATCATAAATGTTTAGAAAAATTTACATTTGAGAATTGAACTTAAAAGTTAGTCGTTTATTATATTTGCAGGTCTCTAATCCTAAAACATATATTTTAATTTCAAATATTAACCAAGTTGATTGGATTACTTAGAAAACTTACATATGTAAATATGTATGTAACAAAGAAATCTGATTATCCCTATTTGTATTTTAATTATAAATAATTGAGGAACTTGATATGCAATTAACCAATTGATGAAGTACGTTATTGTCAATGTGTGATCTTCGATATCATAATACCGCTATTTATAATAAAACATAGTAGGCGTACCGAGGAAGCTTTTGAAACAATAATAATACAACACCTTCAAAAATAATAATTAATTAAATAGCGTCTCCAACAATCTATCTTTTATGAATAGCTTCCCCTACAATACATCTTTGATGATATGACATTTACCAATCTAGAAAACACATTCATATCTGTTAACAGGGTAAAAATCACCTGCTTAAAATAAGCGATAATTCAATTACCAAAATTACTTGGTATATTAATATTCATAAACGACATCGCATTATAACACGGTTTAAATACCGGTTTACTTCGTTAAAAATTATACTATTCGTATATCGTAAATCACGACGCACAGCTATCGACCGAATTTATAACTAAAATTCTACCCGAATTATGCTCGTATTTATAACATGTCTCACGACTCGATATATTATTACATGTACGATTTTATATCTGTTCTGGTAAAATAACTCGTATTCACAAAATACCCGTATCGCACAAACCACAACACGTGGCTGCTAACACAACCTAAATAGATAAGGTTGCTTACTGTGCTGGTTAAACAGATAAATAACAATAACAGATAATAACAGAAAATGACTAATATTAAAATAATAAGATTCCAAACTTGGAGAGGAAGACTGTACTTCTATAAAATGGGACAAGTGCAGTAGAAGAAAGAGACAACTTATGTTCGCTACGGGAGAACAACTCCTCCCCTCGGACTCCTCTCTTTCTCTCTTATGATTTCACGAGGGCAACCCCTCCAACAAATACAAAATCAATACAATCGATAAATTCGACATACTCCAAATAATCAACACCAAGAACAAGAACTGCGAGTGGCTTGATTCCCAATCGGGGGATACGTAGGCACCTCGGAAAATATCTGAGTCCAGCCCCAAATCAATAAAAACTAACAATCCCCTCGGGTCGGGATCGGCGTTCCAACCCAAAAATATATTCAGTTAATTAGGGAATAATTCCCAACCCGTTAACAAGATGGCGCCGTCTGTGGGAACGCCGTTGAATCCCTGAGTAAGCCCGAGGAGATTGCTGCCAAAATCAAAAAGATAAGCCAAAATCTAGATTACATGACAACGAGAAAAAAATCCTTCAGTTGTATATCAAGTGGCATGTTATTCGGTGGAGATGCTGCGAGTATTCTGAAAAAACAAAGGTCGCATATACGGCCCCTGTTCCGGCGCGCATCGCGAATTTCACTCGAAGAAGGAGAACACAAGCTTGAGTTCATCATCAAATTACCTTTGCCCGGTGAAGAGAAATCCAAATCCGACAACCCTTCACTCATCCGAGGGCATACAAGAGGAGACTTGTGGTTGAAATCCCGCTTGCCGCCGGTGATTCAATCCTCCGAAACCTCTCAATCATCCATATCTATTTGTGAGGTATTGTGCTTCAGTTCACGCACTGTACTGAAGAATCAAAAGAGAAAAATAAGAAAGATAGAAAAGAAAAAGACAGAACAGGCCAGAGAGAAACGACCAAAGAAAGAGCAGGAAGGCTCTGGAAATGAAGGAAGAAAAGAAAGAAGGATAGAAATAAAGAATATAAGGAGGATCTCGTAAATAAGCAATAAATACAGTGGAGGAGCAAATATAAATCAAAGACCGACTTGCTCCAACGGATAAAAATGCCCTCCTTGTAATCAAGGTCGCAGGTTCGAATCTCTCCTTCTACATTCTTTTTATTAAGGCGTCACCATTAATATAAATATGGTAATAAGCGAATTATAAACAAAAATGGGCATAGCCCAGCGGTCCTCGGAGAAGGCTTTATTTTTACATGAAGAGCCTATATAATAAAAATGATAAAGAGGTCTTGTTTTAAACAAAAAGGGACGTGGTCCAGTGGTCGGAGGAGCTCTCCGAGGGGCCTCTACCAGAGGTACCCAAGATCGAGTCCCACCTCCGATAGCATTTTTTATTAAAACGCTTCTATAATATAATATAAATAATAAAAGATCTTTATAAACAAAAAAATGAGATGGTTCAGTGGCTTAGGAGAAGGTCTCCGAGGGCCTCTACTAGAGGAACCTGGGATCGATTCCCACCCCCGATGGCATTTTTATATGAAGAGCCTATATAATAAAAACAATCAAAGATCTTTTATAAACAGAAAAATGTGATGGTCCAGCGGTCCTCGGAGCTGCTCTCCGAGGGCATCTACACTAAGTACCTGGGATCGAATCCCATCTCTGCAGTAGTTTTTTTTAATGTTAAGATTCTGTTATGATATATAGCAGAAATAATCTTTGTATAACCAAAAATGGGCATAGCCCAGTGGTTTACTCCGATGGCTGCCTTCTCTGATGGCCCGAGTTCAAATCCCTGGTACAGCAATAAGGGGATTTTTTTTTATTTTTTGCTTTTTTCAGAAGAAAAAAAAAGAAGGGAAAAGTCAGAGAGAGGGTTCGATTACGGTACCCCTCCGACCTAACCTCCTGCACAATATCATCGGGACAAACTCCTATAGTGTTAACAGTAGCTGCTCTAGCAAATATCTTAACTTGCGTTCCAGTTTATTAACCTGACGCCGCCGGAGGAAACTTCGAGCAAGGCCAGCTATTTTTTGCTTAAACTATATGCAGATCTTTTGCCTCACTTATTTCACGAAGGCAGTATCGCTGGGACCCCCGAAGAGGTCCCTCCAATAGCCAACAAACTCTTGTTAGCCCTCTCTTGAAGACGTGAGGAAAGAACCTCGGATGAAGCATGACAAACGCCATGTAGAAGAAAAGGATCTCGAGCAGAGTTCTGAGGAGAATTCCTTGATGATAATGAATTGGCGCGCATGGAACGAGGAGGCATCTGGACTCCAGATAAGTGCTATGAACCTCTTACGCAATTTCGATCTCGATAAATTTATAACCTAAGTATAAAACTCAACAAAGAGACATAACTTTACCTTTCCAAACAAGTAAGCTCCGAAAGTGAAAGCTTGCGAGGGAAACCTTTAGGAATAAGTGAAAACATTCACTAATCCCGATACATATACTAAGGGAATATCCCCAAAAAAGATTTCTAAACAAATAAAGCCCTAAAGAGGAGCTGCCCGATAAGGTCAACTATGACCTCCACGTGCCCGATACTCTCCCTACTTAGAGGAGAAGTTACCTAAGTCGTCTTCCGAGCGTGAGTAGGAGACGTACATGTGCCAACTCAACTTTGTCGTGCAATACCAACTTTGCGAATGAAATAAGTAAACAACTCAGTCGAAAATGATTCCTTTTTGGAAGTAAGTGAGAATATTCACTAAACTCCAAGCACCTATATATATACTTAGGAATCTTTCCTTGGATAACCGAGTTAAGCTTGAGCTGTCCAAGCTCTATTACAGCCACGGTTACGTGTCGGGTGATACCTCTATTCAGAGAAAAATCTCCAAAGTTTGCACTGCAAACAGACACGTCATGCTAAGTAATTTGCTTGGCCAGTAAGAATAGGATATTATCTCATCTCTTTAAACTCAATCTTAAATCCTACAATTAAAGGAGAGGGTCCAAGTATTTATAGGTGCTGAAAAGTTATGATGAATATTAGCACGAAAAAAACAAAATAGAATGAAGGACAAAATAGTTGCACATTCATCAAAAGCCGAGGACTCCTTGAAGAAATGCTTACAAAGCATGAAAGTAATTACAAATGCTAAAATGCGAAGTAAAAAGTTCAAAATTTTAAAAACAATATATAGGGATTAACCCCTTGGACGATACTATCGTCACATGCATTTCCGATGAGGAATGCACACTCCCGATGAGGACCAATATATGGACGATACTATCGTCACATGCATTTCCGATGAGGAATGCACACTCCCGATGAAGAGGCCCACCGAGTGTCACAAACCCGAAGCAGTAAGAAGTGGCACCCGAAGAGGCACCCAAGCGTCGCTTGGAAAGTCACGATAAATAAAGAAAAGATATCAACGCGGCATCGAAAAAAAGTAAACCCCGATGGATCTGCGCGACTCCGATATCCATCAATGCGCCAAGAGGGACCACTACAGAGGTTAAAAAAAAGAAAAAAAAAAATAAACAAAAACCTCTCGCCTCAATGAAGGCACGCCTCAACGAAGGCAACACGAAGAAAGAAAAACCCTCCCACCTCAAAGAAGGCATCGGGGATGAAAAATTTCTCGCCTCAATGAAGGCACGCCTCAATGAAGGCATCAGAAGTAAATAAAAAACCTTTCGCCTCAACGAAGACATCGAAAATAAAAAATCTCTCGCCTCGAAGAAGGCAACCACGATATTCCCCTCGCCTCTTCAAAAGACAAGCAAACAACTGGGGGGCTTGTGTTAAACCGATATAAACGTCGAACGACGAATGTCTACGATACCCCAAAAGAGTTCTACGATACCTTACCAAGGCTTTTCGAGTCCTATATGAGACTCGGATGCCTTTCGAGGATCTACAATGCATTATGGGACATTCACGATGCAATGTCTGACAAGGATCCACAAGGTCCTTGATAACTCTATGATACTTTAAAAGGGTCAAAGCAGCCCCTACGATGCTTAAAAACGCACTAAGATGTCTTAAATATGACGTATACTATTATTAAAAGGCTCGAAACCAATGCCTTAAACGACTCCGATTACAAAAGGCTAACGATACCTCTCTAAAAAATCCGCGATACTCGAACCATCGTAACTCTCGACTTTTTTAAGTTTCTAGTGCAGTCATAATGACCGACTACACTAAAAACTGGGGGCTTTGTTAACAGAGTAAAAATCACCTGCTTAAAATAAGCGATAATTCAATTACCAAAATTACTTGTTATATTAATATTCATAAACGACATCGCATTATAACACGGTTTAAATACCGGTTTACTTCGTTAAAAATTATACTATTCGTATATCGTAAATCACGACGCACAGCTATCGACCGAATTTATAACTAAAATACTACCCGGATTATGCTCGTATTTATAACATGTCTCACGACTCGATATATTATTACATGTACGATTTTATATCTGTTCTGGTAAAATAACTCGTATTCACAAAATACCCGTATCGCACAAACCACGACACGTGGCTGCTAACACAACCTAAATAGATAAGGTTGCTTACTGTGCTGGTTAAACAGATAAATAACAATAATAGATAATAACAGAAAATAACTAATATTAAAATAATAAGATTCCAAACTTGGAGAGGAAGACTGTGCTTTTATAAAAGGGGACAAGTGCAGTAGAAGAAAGAGACAACTTATGTTCGCTACGGGAGAACAACTCCTCCCCTCGGACTCCTCTCTTTCTCTCTTATGATTTCACGAGGGCAACCCCTCCAACAAATACAAAATCAATACAATCGATAAATTCGACATACAACAAATAATCAACACCAAGAACAAGAACTACGTGTGGCTTGATTCCCAATCGAGGGATGCGTAGGCACCTCGGAAAATATCCGAGTCCAGCCTCAAATCAATAAAAACCAACAATCCCCTCGGGTCGGGATCGGCGTTCCAACCCAAAAATATATTCAGTTAATTACGAAATAATTCCCAACCCGTTAACAATATCGTTATACCCCATCATCTATTATTTGTGCCTATTCAAAATAATATATATATATATATACATACATATACAATGTGTGTGTGTGTATGTGTAGATAAGACCGTTTAAGTTTTATTTGTACTGAAAAACTAAATATTTGCATAATTCTTAAAATACCTGCATGCACTTATAAGGAAAAGTTATGTTACCTTATTTTCCTCATGTGTTTTGTCTAAGTATCCAGATTTATTCATTTGAATACAAAATTTTCAAAATAATAATAATATCAACAATAATAGTAAATCACAAAAACTTCTATGTTATGTTACAATTAAATTACTCGTGTTCTTTGTGGTAGTTATTTTTTAAAATAAATAAAATATTAATTAGCATGATTTATCGACAAAAAAAAATGGATTAAAATTTTTGGTACTCAAAATTTTAAGAATATTAAAGATTTTTGTAATTACTCTATATTATGCTCGTTAGTTAAAACTTTTTTTAACTATCATATCTTTCACAAACAAGTCACATACTTCTAATCTTAATTTCCGTCCCAATCATCATACCGTTCAAAAATAAAAAAAAAATAAAAAAAATCCTCCCAACGGTTATAAACGGCTATAATGGCCATATCTCCTTCTATAAATACATCATTTTTATACTACAAACACACACTCATCTTCATCTAACTTCTCTCTACCAAAAATGGATCATATGGTTCAAGTAATTCTTGTTGTAATTTTTGTTATTTTTACTTTTATTTTTCTTGTAAATGATGAAGAAACATCATTTGAGTTTGCTATTGTATTTTTAGTATTCGCAATACCTTTCCTATTTCTTGCTCTTGGTATGAATTTACTACTATTATGTAAGTTCAATTGAATATTGCATCTTGGATAATAAGACATTTATTTGAGTAGTCTTCGTTTACCTATATAGTTGTTATAATGTGTGAAACGTCAAAAACTTAAATTGCATAATTATATTTAGCTAATCAAAATAAAATAAAATAAAATAAAATAAAAAACTACTAAACTTTCGGTTATTATTAGAGAAGAATCATAAGAGTTTAATTTGCTTCTTCTGAGAAAATGAGTTTACGACTCCTTATGGTGTTAAGTGTTAGTCTTTAAGGATGAAATTAATCGAAATAGCGGTTAGAAATACTTCTCTTTTGGGATAAATTAGTCTTGTTCGAAAAAAAAATGATGGACTTTTAGGTATCAATTACAAAGAAATATTCACTTTGGAATATAGATTGACTATCCGATCTAGTTAATGGATATACGTTTGTTAAATTTAAATAGTGGATACCAGACTGACAAATTGAAAGTGAAAGGTAAATTTGAGACATATGGAATGGATTAAAAACCTTAAGCGAATAATTATCTAGGTGATTTTGAGGTTATTAGATATTTACACGTTGAGAGTGGGTTGATAATCTTTTAGAAGAGACATTATTAATTTGAGTTAGAGGCCAAACAAGTTATGGACATGTTCATTGTCAAGTATTAATTCAATTAAAGATATGAGGATTCTTGAAGCAATGGTTAAAGAGAAAATTGATAATTTGGGTGGAATTTTCAATAAGTTTGAGAAGACGGAAATATATATGGAATAAGTTTATTGGGTTTTCATAGGTTCTAATAATTTGAGATTACATAAATTAGAAAGACCAGAAAGTTTTTATGCTTCTGATTTATCGGGACAGATCATTAATTAAACGAAATTCGGTGAAAAAAAGAGAGGTAAATTCGTAATACTTTATCTTCAAAAGAATTCATGTAAGAATCTGGGGACCAGATTCCTTTAAGGAGGGGGGATTATAACACCCCAAAAATTAGGAAGAAAATAAATTTATACTTTAGTCCTTAAACTTTTGAAAATTTCTATTTTGAACCAAAATATTAGAAAAATTTGTATTTGAGCCCCCGAACTTAAAAGTTAGTCTTTTATTATATTTGCATGTCTCTAATCGTAAAACATATATTTCAATTTCAAATATTAACCAAGTTGATTGAATTACCTAGAAAAATTACATAAGTAAATATGTATGTACCAAAGAAATCTAATTATACTTATTTGAATTTTAATTATAAATAATTGAGGGACTTGATATGCAATTAACCAATTGATGAAGTAAGCCATGACATCTTTAGGAGCATTATTAAATTCATATTTTTTGTGATTTATTATAAAATAACCAAAGTGGGACGTTAATTAAAAGTATTTTAACATGATTTTTTGCCTATAAATAGTAGGCTTTCTTCCAACACTTTTCACACCCAAAATCATTTCGGGTTTTCCTTATTTCTTCTTATGAATCTCCAAGTTAGTGAGTGTACTTTCAAGAAAAATTCATCCCAAGTTCTTATTTTATCATTTTCTACCCGAAAATACCCCAAAACTTTTATTGCACAGAAATTATCCATTCGACCATGCACCTTAGATGAGATGCCAAACAGGATTATGATAAAATATAGGTTGTTCGAGGTTTGGTGACGGAGTAATGGCTTTTCTATCCAAGTTCCTCAGGGCCGGATGCCAAACGGGGTTACAACAAATCAAAAAAGGAATCTCACCTTAACTCGTACGGAGAACATTGATGGCGTTGATTAGTTCATCAACCATTTGATGGGATATCCAAATGAACTTTGTTTCCTAATATTTTTGTGGAAACTGATCCCTAACATCACTAGGAACATGCGTACCCGAATGGGAAGGAAAATCCAAATGTTTGGTATGCTAAATAATTCTTGAAAACATAGAAGCTATTTTTGGATTTTCAGACAGCATTCTACAGTTTAAGAATTTCGACCTTCTAAATCACATTATTTGAAAAACATATCTTTATATGAAAGTTAAAAGACATCATGAGGAGTATTCGGCCGTTGGCCTTGATCAAAAATGATTTTTCTACAATTAGTTATGATTTTTCTAAGGTGCAAGGTCGAATGGATAATTTCTGCGCAATAAAAGTTTTGGGGTATTTTCGGGTAGAAAATAATGAAATAAAAACTTAGGATGAATTTTTCCTGAAAGTAGACTCACTAACTTAGGCCTGCTATGGGTCGGGGTCCCGTCAGGTCGGGACCCCGGCCCACAGGAATTCGCCGGGACGGGAGCTACGTGGCAGCTCATGTTCCCTCTCACCAGGAACACTGTTCCCGATTGACGGGATTCTCGACCGGGACAGGAGGAATCCCGGGTCTCGGCCGACTGTTTACAAGTGCTTGGGACTGGAAAATTCCAGCCCTATTTTTTGTTTACTATATCTATACTTTAAAATTACCTCTTAATTTTGATAATTGTTGGTGGCGGCGGTGTTGGAGCGGCGGTGGTGATGAGGCGGCGGAGTGGTGGTGCGGCGAAGTGGAGGTGTGAGAGTGTGTGTATTACGTGAGTGTCTGTATGAAACTGTGTGCGTGTGAAACTATGTTTGTGTGTGGCAGATTGTGTGTGTGTGTGCGCGCGCGTGACTAGAGGAAAAAGAAAGAAAGAGTGATAGAAAAAAAAATTGTTGGTGGTGGTGCAGCGGCGGTGGTGGCTGTTGTGTGTGTGACTATGTGAGTTAGTGTGTGTGTGAAGCTGTGTGTGTGCGTGAGAAAAAAAAAAGATTGTTAGAAAAAATAAAAAGAGATGTAAGAAAAAAATATATATATAACAGTAGACTACTGCCTCCCAGGATCCCGCGGGAGGTAACAGGATTCAGTTCGGATCCCGTTACCTCCCGACGGGACCCAGACTGGGAGTAAATTCCCAGTCTGGCCGGGAGGGAACAAATCGAGTTTTTCTTGGATCGGGAAAAACCCGGCGGGTTGGGCGATAATCTGTATTCCCAACCCGGCCCAAACACCCCTACACTAACTTAGAGATTCATATGAAGAAAGAAAGAAAAACTGAAATGATTTTGTATATGAAAATTGTTGGAAGAAAGCCTACTATTTATAGGCAAAAAATCATGTTAAAATACTTTTAATTAAGGTCCCACTTTGAATATTTTATAATAAATTGCAAAAAAATCGAATTTAATCATGCTCTTAAGGATGTCATGGCTTACTTCATCAACTGGTTAATTGCATATCGAATCGAGTATGTTCGATGCAGGCGTATTGAACTGTGGTCGTTCGATACTGAGTATACAGTAGAGGTTCTATGTTGAATTAGAGTGTATCGAATCGGCATGATTCGATGCAGTGTTGAGTGTCGAATTCAGTGTCTTCAATATGATGCCATATCGAATGCTTCGAGTTTGATCTAGATAAGTGTTGAATGCTCAAAGTTCAATGTTGAGTAGGTCTGAGTGAGTCTCAAATGCGTCTTTCGATTGTCAGGGGACGGGGGGTATATATAACCACTGTCCCACGGGCCCCATTGGCAGTTGGGGAAAGTGCATCGAACCGAAGCGGTTCGATGCTCATTCTGCATCGAACGTGTGGCGTTCGATGCGCATTTAACATCGAACAATGCATGTTCGATGTAATGTTCAGCAGGTCGATGCTGCTGGGCCGACCCAATACATGATATTGGGTCAATCCCAAAATATCCCCATCACATAGTCCCCCCCCCAAGTTTGGGAGACGGTGTCGATTAGAGAGCAGCTTCCAAACTTATGAAAATAAGTTCTTGATTTGTAGGCCGTTATGCTTATATTTTAAAAATGATTCCCCCGATTGGGAGTTGATCTCGAATAGAGATCGAGTTCCAAGCTTCGAAACTCAATCGTTTTTGTTCAAAATCCTGCCCCCGATTGGGAGGCGGTCAGTTGCATATGACATTGGTAGGTTTTTTGTACTGGTTTGAGATATTCTTAATCATAAGTTTCTTCTGAGTGGATCCCATTATATTAGTTTGTAAGCTCCCAATTGAAGTTAAGCTTGCAGTTGAACGCATTGGGTTCAATGTTCAACCGCATCGAACTGCCTGGATCCATCGCGGATCGAACCAGAGGCGTTCGAGGCTAAATTACGTATCGAATCATGGTGATTCGATGCGCTTCTCTAATGGGCTTGATGTGCTTTTTGCTGCCTATATAAGGGGGAAAGGGTGGTGCAAAGCTCATTACTCTTCTGGCCAACTTACGCACAAAGGTAAGTAACATCGAACGGGCACAGTTCGATGCGGGGAGTGTTCGACCTAATCCCTTAGAAAAAATACTATTATTTTTAGCGAACTATATAGGTTTTGCACCTCATATTTGATATTGATTTTTTTTATTTTCAGGCAAATTGTCTGAATAATCGCTTTTGCTCTTCCACCGTTAATTAATGTAATTTATTACGTGCTTACTTGTGAGGTTTATTTATAATCGCTTAGCATGTAGTCGTTTTAGATATGTCGTGTTAGTGTTGCGAGAGCTGAGAGTGACGTATTCGCTCACAGTCAGCTCTTTCTTTTTTATTTTATTTCAGTTTTTCTCGACCAAGATGGTGAATTTTGAGTCAACTTCTGGGAGTGAATCGAGTAGCGGCTCGAGTTCTGGTTCAACGAACTCTGTGGTGGGCCCTTCCATCACTCCCGCGGGTTCAGGTATGGCCCTAGGAGGCGACTACGAGCATATAGACATAGATTCTGCCGGTTCACCCGTTGATAATAGTCTCGGTGTTGCCGTTGGACAACCATTCTCTCAGGGTGAAAATAATGATTCGCAAACATCTTCGTCTGAAGATAATCGTGCCTCTAGCGAGGACGGTGAAGATATTGAGCTCATCGATAGGGAGTTTGATGATTACGTGGAGGTGCCAGGGATGGTATATAATATGTGCGTGTCACGCTTGCAGCATAGTCGTTCTCAACTTCGTGAGATATTTAACATCCCGAATAGGTATAAGTTAGTCATTCCTGGTCCAAATGACCGCATGGATACGCCACCACCGGGGCATTTGACAGTGTTTTTGGGCCAGCTCCTGAATGGGTTGCGGTTCGCGATACCAGTTGAGGTAAAAATGCTATTGAGGTCAATTAATCTTGTGCCAAGACATCTTACGCCAAATTCATTTGGCCATATTATAGGTTTCATCATCGTAATGAAGGCCTTACGCAAGCCTCAGAGTCCCAATGAGTTCTGGGCTCTTTTTGAGGTTGCCCGGAGGGAGGGAGGTTTCTACCATGTTAAGGCGATGAGGAATCGCAAGTTTTTGAATGGCGAAGCCACTGGGTATGGAAAGAACTGGAATAGACGCTATTTTTATATCAAGGAGAGTTACGAAGATGAGTTTTTGGCTTATCGTCGCGACTGGTTTACCGGTTCTAGGGTTGCCTCGACCTCATGGGATTGTAATTTTATTCCCAACTTAGTGCGCAACCACCAATTTGACGTTAAAAATTGGTGGAGAGTCGTGTTTTGTCTTTAGCTGGTCTATCCCCGGTTCCGTATAACGGGAGGTTTACACTTGGTATAATATTGCGTTTTTAGTTGACTTTTTAGTTCGTGTTAATACTATGATGATTCTGATAGTGTGACATTTTTGCAGTCGACTACATTATGGATCGACATGCCCGTATGAACTGAGTCGTTGCTACTAATTAAGAGACTTCTCAGACTACCGTTGTTCCTCTGATACCTCCCCCAAGGAAGAGGAAGTATAAGGGTAAGAAAATACCAGTCGGAGCATCGGTTCGACCCATGTTGAAGCTCCAACTGATCCTTTTGAGGATATTCTGGGACGAGATCGTGATAATGTGCCTCCTACTGCTGATTTTAGCCAAACGGGAGGTTCAGAAAGTATGGTCCGGATGTTGTCCCTCCTACTACGCGGACGTCTGGTCCGGATGTTGGGAGTGACCCTTGTCCTGCGGAGGGGCCGAATGTTGGGGTGGGACCTAGCCATGGTCCACGTGCCCACATTTCGGAGGATACTTCCATTGATGCCCTGAAGGTCCTTCTTCCCAATCTTGCTGGGTCTCACCCGGTTTCTGCGGAGGAACAGAAAATGGTGGAGCGGAATGCTCTTCATGTGCTAACAGCGGTTCGTGAATGTTGACTTCTTTGGTTATTGTCTTTTAGGGTGGCGGAATAGTGGACGCCATGTTTACGGCCCTGGTCCAAGCTCATGAAATGTCCACGAGTGGACAGCCACAGGGCAGAGGCGAGCTCCACGGTGGAGACGCCGAAGCCATAAGGTATGCTCTTGCAGCGAAGGAGAAGGCCTTGCAAAAAGTCAAGGAGTATGCCGCGAGAGCCGATAGAGAGGCGGTGAGACACGCAAAGGATGTTGTTAATCAACTCCAATCGCAGGTATCCAATCTTTCGGCTAGCAAAGGGGAGCTGGCCAAGTGAGTCGCCGAGCTCGAGAAAGAGGTGGCGGCCGAGAAAGAAAAGGTTGAACACGCCGAGGGTGTTGGCTACTCCCGTGGCCTTAATGAGGTAAAGAATTTTAATTCTTTGTATATTTGTATTCTTTTAGTCTTTCTTGTTAATTTCCTTTGTGCTCGTATATGCTTCCGCTCAGCAGATGGTGGAAATTGCTGAGGCGTTCTTTCAGAGCAATACTTTTTGAGAAAGTAGTGCTCAGAGGTGTGCCCGTGAAGCCCGTAAGGCTCAGGTCCTTACTGTGCATCAATTCTACAACAACAAGTACGTTCGAGGGGGCTCCAACCCTGAATGGATGGATCTCAGTTTGGGGCCTAATCGAGAGGTTTCGCCGCCCACAGTGGGTGATCAGTCAGTTTCTCCGGATGAGTTTGTCGTGCTTTTTGAGCACAACAGCCTCGTCCTTAGTGGACTCTCGCCGCCACCTTCTATGCCTCATGTTTATCCTTCTTCCAAGGATGAAGATGATGATGATGCCTAAGGGCGTTGGTTTTTATTCTTTTTTGTAATGAACTATTTTTATTTCGTTTTTTATGGCACTGCGTCGCCTCTTAATGAGTTGAACAATTTGATTAATTGCATGATTGTTTTTCATGAATTTTTGCATTGGTTTGTTTGATCTAATATTCGTACTCGTTGTCTTTCCTTTCAATTGTTAATGTTGCTCTTTTACTTTATTTTGACAACTTGATCATTCTTCTATATTCGTGGAAAGTGGTCTGTTTCGCTTCAAATCATAGGGTTATTATTTTATTCAACAGGGTTATAACCGCTTTGCTTAGTGTTATTCCTCGTGTGGATAGGTATTGTTTGTCGTTTTTAGACAAAGTATCCTTCTTTTTCGTATTTTCGGATGGTCGGTATCATTCGCCTTTTTGGATGGAATATCTACTTCTTTTTTCGTATTGCGGTATTCGCGGTGACACTTGTAACTTTGTACGTAGTGTTTGTCCTTTTTTCCTCTCTAGAGATTTTTGGTATCACTTGCCACTTTGGACAGAGTGTCCGACCCTTTTCATTGTCTTTTGGGATTTGCGGTATCTCGTGCCACTTTGGACAGAGTTTTCGTCCATTTTCATCGTCTTTTGGGATTTGCGGTATCTCGTGCCACTTTGGACAGAGTTTTCGTCCCTCTTCATCGTCTTTTGGGATTTGCGATATCTCGTGCCACTTTGGACAGAGTTTCCGTCCCTCTTCATCATCTTTTGGGATTTGCAGTATCTCGTGCCACTTTGGACAGAGTTTCCATCCCTCTTCGTCGTCTTTTGGGATTTTCGGTATCTCGTGCCACTTTGGATAGTTTCCGTCCCTCTTCATTGTCTTTTGGGATTGGCGGTATCTCGAGCCACTTTGGACAGAGTTTGTGTCCTGCTTGTTGGAGCGAATCATCTTGAGTCCTACATTGCCATCTGGGACCGAATGTTCGTCCTTATGCGTCGTACCTAACAATGTTATGTCCTGCATAAGGGGTTGATCACGCAATTTGAATGGATTTCATATTCATGGATTAGCCAAAAGGATTTCTCTTGGAAATGAATTCAAATAATGGGAGTAGGGCGGGGCTTGATTTTATAGCTCGTTCTACTTTGCTTCCCAATGTAGCCTTCAGGACTCAAGTCCTCAATGTCTCTGTTTTAAGTTAATACACATTTTCCCCTCATACTCGTCATTGCAGAGAGGACGAATAAATGTTGTTCAAAATATTCAGGGTACTAAGAACTTGCAAAAAAATAAACTAGAGCACTTCAGTCAATGTGCTCCATCTGCATGGGAGATAATGCCTCCACTGCTTCTTCTTCCTGTTGTGGTCGCGTCCGGAGCGAGGTCACGTAGCATTTCCATCATTCAATATGGTCCTCTATCACTTCACATACGCCTACTGGAGTAAGGAATTTCACCATTTGGTGGTAGGTCGATGGCAATGCTAAGAATGCATTCAGTGAGGGCCTTCCTATGATGTCATTGTATGAGAAATGCATGTCGACAATTACATAGTTCGCCAGTAGTATTTTTCTTTGCGGCATTGTACCTAACGAGGTAGGAAGCATAAGCATTCCGAGAGGGACTATCTCCGGACCTCCGAATCCCTTAAGTGACGTTCTCACCAGTTCCAATGTCTGGCCGTTCAATCCCATTTTGGCCAGAGTAAAGCCGAATAGCACGTTGACTGAGCTACCGTGATCCACCAGCATTTTCGTAACTCCATAATTGGCTATGTCCACAGTTATCACCAACGGGCAATCCAGTTTTGACATTTAAATGGCTTGGGCGCTCAATTTTTGCAGGTCCGTGGTCGAGAAGGTGATCTCTTCCTGCAACATTTCCTCTATCCTTAGTATGTTGGCCATGTTGACAAAATTATCCGATTCGATGAGCCTCGAAATCTTCTTCCGGTCGTTGGTGGAATCTGCCCCTCTGGGCCTCCTGATATCATGTTTATCATGCCTTTCCTGATGTTGCCATTCTCAATCTGAGGATAGTCGAACAAATGTAGTTCATCAACCATTCTTTGTTTATCCATCCTGGGCGATGGTGTTCTATTTCTGTCGGCACTGTCCTCTTGCTCCTGCATTTTTTTGACAAACTCCACTAGTTTGCCATTCTTCAGTAGTCGTTCAATCTCATCCTTGAGATCCTTGCAATCTTCGTTTTCATGTCCCTTCCTATTATGGTACATGCAAAAGTGGGTTGAAAACCTAGTTGCCCTGGAATCCTTCATCTGTCTAGGCTCTTTCAGCCACCCTTTCCTTTTTGTCTCCTTGAATATTGTCATGATGTTAGCATTCAGAGGCGTGTATCGCTTAGGTAAAGCGTCCCGGAACCTGTTGTTCATGTTCCTATTGTTGTTGTTGTTGTTACGGTTTTGGTCTTCCCTTCATCGTTCCTTCTCTTTTGGGGGTGCGACAGCGGGTACTTTGGTTGCCAGTATCTCCTCAAAGTGGACCACCTCCTGCGCTATCTTGTTAATTTCTTTGATAGGGGTGGGTTTGCGTCTGAGTAAATCCCCGCCAAAGACTGTATTATTGGTCGCTCGGAAGAGTATACTCATTATCATCTCTCCAGATGGGTTGTCTATTCTCAGCAACTTCGCATTGAAACGTCTCATGAAATCCTTCATACTTTCATTGGTTTCCTGCTTCATGGTATACATATGGAAGTGATCCAAGACCAATCTAGCTTGACTTGAAAATTGATCTTCAAACATTTTCCTCAGTTTTTTGTAGCTTTTGATTGATCCTCGAGTAATCAACCAGTTCATTGCTACCCCAAATAGGGTTGTTACGTATATTATGGCATGCATGTTTTCTTTGAACCCATACAAAGACACCTTCATATCCAAATAGAAAAGGTGATCATAGGGATCAGACTTCCCATCGTAAGTTTTCAGATCAGGGATCTTCTCCCCATGTCTAAAGATCTCCGCTTCTATCTCTTCGGAGAACGGGCTGCTCCTCGGAGCATCGCTTCTTTGTCCTATCCGGCCTTTGATTGCAGTTTTTTCTCTCTCAAGCCTCTGCAGTTTCCTGGTAATTTCATCATGTTCCCTTCTGGAGTCATGACTCTCCGCACGTCTCCTTTCGTCCTTATCATCTCTCCTTCTCGGTCCATCCTTTTGATTTCCTCCATTTTCTTTCCTTCTAGTCTCATGGTGCCTTCTCGATTACACTCGATTAACTTCGGCCTTCCTCTCTGGTCATTGCGGGCTGACTTTTCTTTGTTCTGCTATTCTCCTGACGCAGGTTTGCTCCTTCTGTCGTCCTGCCGCGACTTCTCCTTGTTCGCTCCTCTCGGAACCCTAGCCGCGGAACCTTATTCCCTTATGACCTATGCATGCCCGATAAGCGGCGGTGTCTACACGGGCAGCGCGGGGGTCAGCACTTAACCATTGCCATGACTTTGTTTCTCAAGTTATTCGGGATCGAAACAGTAGTTGATGTCGCCTCAGTTGCACCTGCTTCAGTTCTCGGTGCCTCCTCGCCTTGGGGCCCTGGCATTTCTTGCGTTGTGGGTGTTTGCACCCCAATGGGTATTGTCGATGGTCTCGCGTTGTTCGGGATGGTCTAGTCAGGGGTCGCCCGCTCAGCCTCTTCATTCTGGCCCTCTGCAACTCTACTGCGAGATCGGGTAATTCTAGTAGTCATGCCTAATAAACTGGAAAAATATTGTGTTCCCGCATACGGCACCAATATTTTGGTCTTATTTTGTCCAGGTAACAAACACCGTAAAATGTTACAATCAGAATGCAAATAGCCAAAATAATGATAATCAACAGATAATCGAACTAGCTTGGTCTGGAACACCTAATACAAGCTTACTAGGTAAAATAAGTAAATTACAAATTCAGAGTCACGTATCGAATCGAGTATGTTCGATGCAGGCCCGTCGAACCGTTGTCGTTCGATACTGAGTATACAGTAGAGGTTATGTGTCGAATTAGAGTGTATTGAATCAGTCTGATTCGATGCAATGTTGAGTGTCGAATTCAATGTCTTCGATATGATGTCGTATCGAATGCTTCTAGTTCGATCTAGATAAGTGTCGAATGCTCAAAGTTCGATGTTGAGTAGGTCTAAGTGAGTCTCGAATGTGTCCTCCGATTGTCAGGGAATGGGGTATATATAACCACTATCATGCGGGCCCCATTGGTTGTTGGGGAAAGTGCATCGAACCGAAGCGGTTCGATGCTCATTCCTCATCGAACAGGTGGCATTCGATGCGCATTTAACATCGAACAATGCATGTTCGATGTACTATTCAGCATGTCGATGGTGCTGGGCCGGCCCAATACATAATATTGGGTCAATCCTAAAATATCCCCATCATCAACCAACAATAAAATACTTAATAATCCTTAAAGTACTTATAATCTGTTATAGAATAACTAAAACTATTTGGGAATTATAATAATATATTAAAAGAACATAGAAAAAAAAGAGCAAATAAGGAGTATATTACTTGTGAATGAGTGTTTTTCTCTTCATCTTGATGACTCCTTATATAGGCAAGAATTTCCAATATCTTACATTATTTACAACAACAACTATTATTATAAAATAGTATTTGTACATAATTTTCAACAATTGCTACAACGCATACTCTACCAACCATATTTATAACACTCCCCCTTGGCCATTTGAAGATTTTATTATGTACATGATCCGTCTTCTGCACGTCTTATGCTTTGAATATTTATAACGTCTTATGCTGCCTCGTTAAAAACCTTATAAGGAAAAACCCAGTAGGATAAAAACCTTAATAAGGGAAAAAGAGTACAGCCGTGTGAACTTTCCCTCAAGTTGTCATCTCCAATTCTTCATAAGTCTCGTAGGTGATGCATCCCAATACTTTGAACATGTTTCTTAAAAGTTACAGTAGGGAGTGCCTTTGTAAAAAGATATGACATATTGTCACATGATTGAACATATTGGATATTAATTTCTTTGTTATTCTCGAGTTCCTGAGTGTAGGCAAAATATCTTGGGGGTATGCGTTTGGTTCGATCACTCTTGATATAGCCTTCTTTCATCTGTGTAATACATGCAGAATTGTTTTCGTATAATGTTGTAGAACCCTCTCTAATAGGTAAGCCAGATGTACTTCTTATATGATGTGTCATTGATCGTAGCCATACACATTCTCTGCTTGCTTCATGGAGTGCAATAATCTCTGCATGATTCGATGATGTTGCAACAAGTGTCTGTTTCTGAGAACTCCATGAAATAGCAGTGCCTCCATGCGTGAATACATATCCTATTTGAGATCTGAATTTATGGGGGTATGATAGAAAACCTGCATTTGCATAACCAATCAATCCTTCTACCGCATTGTTAGGATAAAAAAGACCAAGATCCACAGTTCCTTGAAGATAATGGAATAAATATTTAATTCCTTTCCAGTGCCTTTTTGTGGGTCATGAGCTAAACTGGGCTAATAAATTTACAGTAAATGATATATCAGGTCTAGTACAATTAGCTAGATACATTAAAGCTCCAATGGCACTTAAATATGGAACTTCAGAACCAAGAATTTCTTCATTTTCTTCACAAGGACGAAATGGATCTTTATCTATAGTTAATGATCTTGCAATCATAGGATGGTTCAAAGGTGTTGCTTTATCCATGTTAAAACGTTTTAATATCTTTTTAATATAGTTAGATTGATGCACAAGTATTCTATTTTTAACATGCTCAATTTGCAAACCAAGACAATATTTAATCTTTCCAAGGTCTTTCATTTCAAATTCATCCTCTAAATAATTCATTGTTGAATGAATTTCTTTGTGAGTGCCAATGATATTTAAATCATCTACATAAACCGCAATAATTGCAAAACCAGATGATTTTTTCTTAATAAAAATGCATGGACACAAAGAATTATTTATATATCCTTCTTTTAATAAATATTCACTCAAACGATTGTACCACATGCGACCTGATTGCTTTAACCCATATAATGATCTTTGCAATTTAATTGAGTACATTTCTCTAGGTTTGGAACTTGATGTTGCGGGTAATTTAAGTCCATCAGGGACCTTCATGTAAATATTATTATCAAGTGATCCATAGAGATAAGCAGTGACAACATCCATGAGATGCATGTTTAGATTTTTATAAACCGCTAGACTGATCAAGAATCGAAATGTAATTGTATCCATTACAGGAGAATACGTTTCTTCATAATCGATTCTAGGTCTTTGAGAAAAACCTTGTGCGACAAGGCGAGCTTTGTACCTTACAATTTCATTTTTCTCATTTCGTTTGCGAACGAAGACCCATTTGAACCCTACGAGTTTCACACTTTTCGGTGTGAGAACAATGGGTCCAAATACATTTCGCTTATTAAGCGAATCTAATTCAGCTTGCATAGCATCTTTCCAGTTATCCCAATCATTCCTATTTTGGCATTCAATTATAGATTTGGGTTCAGGATCATCATTTTCATTCACAATTTCATAAGCGACTAAATATGAAAAAAAAATCATCCATATTTTCCATCTCATTTCTATCCAATACCATTCCTGCATTGATATAATTTATACAGATTTCAACGTTCTCTTTATTTATAGGATCTGATTTGATAACTTCTTGAGGTATCTCATATGTCACATTTTGCGACTCATCAGACATAGATTCCTCAATAATATGATCATTAAGTTTTGATGCTCCTTTTCTTTTTCGAGGATTTTTGTCCTTTGAGCCAGTAGGATGCCCACGTTTCTTAGTTATATCAAAGATGTCATCCTTTGATGTTTATTTTGGAATTACAATATGAGCAGGAGCATTTGCAGCTGGTATATGTGATTTTGTTACCCTGCTTATGTCAGTAAATGCATCGGGTAACTGATTTGCAATAGCTTGTAAATGCACAATTTTCTTTACTTCCAAATCACATTGCTTTGTTAGCATATCAAAGCTTATCAAAGATGGATTATACAATGATATATCATTTTCCAACTGCTTATTTTCTCCCCCTAAGGTTGGAAAATTTGCCTCATTAAAATGGCAATCGGCAAAGCGTGTCGTAAAGACACCACCTGTTAGAGGCTCAAGATATCTGATTATTGATGGTGAGTCAAATCCAACATATATTCCCAACCTTCTATGTGGTCCCATTTTTGTTCGCTTTGATGGTGCAATTGGAACATAAACCGCACAACCAAAAGTCTTTATATGAGAAATATTAGGTTCATGACCAAAAGCAAGTTGTATTGGGGAGTATTCATGATACGAGTTTGGTCTAATGCGAATTAGTGATGCAGCATGTAAAATCGCATGACCCCATAGAGGACTTGGCAATTTAGCTTTCATCAACAATGGTCTAGCAATTAATTGAAGACGTTTAATTAATGATTCAGCTAAACCATTTTGAGTATGTACGTGTGCAATACTATGTTCGTAATTCCAGTTGACATACAATAATCATTGAAAGCTTGAGATGTGAATTCACCAGCATTGTCAAGTCTGACTTTCTTGATCGTATAGTCAGGAAATTGAGCTCTTATTTTAATTATTTGAGCCAAAAATCTCGCAAATGTCATATTGCGAGTAGACAATAGACAGACATGTGACCATCGACTTGAGGCATCAATTAATACCATAAAATATTGAAATGGTCCACATGATGGATGAATAGGTCCACATATATCACCTTAAATTCTTTCAAGAAATGTGGGTAATTGTCTTAATTTTAACTGGTGAATGCTTTATAATTAGCTTTCCAAGAGAACATGCTTCACATGGACTATTGTTGTTCAGATTGAGTTTGGATCCTTTTAATGAATGTCCATGTGTAGTTTCAATTATCCTTCGCATCATTCTTGAACCAGAATGACCTAGTCGATCATGCCATAGAGTCAATAATTCTGGATTTTCATTCACTACCATATTTGATTCTATTTCATTAATATATGTATAATGCAACCCTGATGAGATATATGGTAGTTTTTCAAGAAAACGTTTCTTTCCTGGTATATTCTTAGTAATGAAAACATATTTAGCCTTATTCACAGTCATTGACTAAGTATCATATCCATGACGATATATATTTTTAGAATTCAACAAATTTCTTCTGGATTTTGGGGGCAAATAAGGCATCATCGATGATAAACTTTGTTCCATTTGATAAAGTAAAAGTAGTTGTACCAGATCCTTCAATCAATTTAATAGGACCTCATATTATACCGGCTTGAAATTTTGAGGGTTCTAAATATGTAAAATATTTCTTACTTGTGAGAATTGTATGAGTTGTACAACAGTCAAGTAGGCAGAAATCACCAGTATGTTCCATATCACGCTTCAGTTCAAATAAATAATATTAAAACAAATATTGCAATAAACAGGGTATATATTTGAAAAGAGATTATTTTATTGAAATCACACAACATAAATACAGGAAGTAGATAATACAACTTAAAACATAAATCACAATAAGCATATTCAGGCAGAAGATCACATAACACATATTAAGCCAAACGAACATCATAGTCATCAGTAAAGTCTACCGCCTCCATAAAGGTGGAATTACCATTTGGATTTTGTTCGACAAGGTTAACTTCATTTTCTTTACCCTTCAAACTTTCTTGGTACATCTTACAGAGATGTTCTGGTGTACAACATTCGTTGGCCCAATGCCCTTTCATTCCACATCTAAAACAATAATCTTGAGGGTTTTTATTATGTTTTTCTTTGTTCTGGTGGTTATTCTTAAAGACAATGTTGGTATGCGGGGGGTTGTGAAAACCCCCTCGGCCACGACTACGGCCACGACCACCTCTTTTACCGCGTCCACCTCTATAGTCATATCCTCCTCTATGACCACCTCTACCTTGACCACGACCACGACCTCGATTATTCTCATTGTTACCTCGTCCATAGGAGTTTGAAAAGTTAATGGCATTTGCCTCAGGTAATGCATGTGCTCCAGGAGGACGAGATTGATGATTTTTCATCAATAAGTTATTATAACTTCCTGCCATTAACAACTTTTGTTGCAAGTCGTGATATTTTGAAATATTCAGCAATCGGTATTGCACATGGAAAGTAGAAAGTGTTTTCTCTATCATTTCTCTATCAGTAAGCTTTCTTCCCCAATAAATTAAATATGAACGAATCTCCATAAGCGCGGAGTTGTATGCGCTTACAGTTTCAAAATCTTGGAACCTTAAATTGTTCCAATCATCATTGGCTTTTGGCAACATGGTTTCCTTTTGATTGCCATATCTTTTTTGTAGATTTTTCCATAATTCATGAGGATCGGTAACATCGAGATATTCTCTCTTTAAGGTTTCATCTAGATATTTTCTCATGTAGATCACAACCTCACATTTTTCTGAATCCGTATTTGTATTTACTGGAGCAAGAGTTTCAACGATACTCTTTGATCTGAGGTACAATTTCGTATCCGATTTCCATTGTCCATAATTCTTGCCAGTGATATTGAGTATACAACTAATTGTACACGTGAGGTTAGACATTTTGCTAGCTTTTAACGTTGAACGTTTTCTCTAACGAAGGAACTAAATTCTTCCGGGTCGAGCACTATCGTGTTGATAACGTGTTATAGAATAACTAAAACTATTTGAGAACGATAACAATATATTAAAAGAACATACGAAAAGAAGAGCAAATAATGAGTACATTACTTGTGAATGAGTGTTTTTCTTTTCATCTTGATGGCTCCTTATATAGGCAAAAAATTTCAATATCTTATATTATTTACAACAACAACTATTATTATAAAATAGTATTTATACATAATTTTCAACAATTGCCACAGCCCACAAGGCATATTCTACGAACCATATTTATAACATAATCTTGTTACTTACAACTTTTTGTTGGTTAGTTAAGGTAGTTAATCTGCAAAACAAGTCTCTTTATACTTAAGTGGCTTAGCGATTAGAGACAAAATAAGTTGGCATGAACACTAGGAATCATCTGACGGCATGCATGGTTGGGTTCATTTATACCAAGTTGATAAAGAACAAGAAAGCATCATAAGATATGAATATGATTCTCTTTGCCTCCATCTCACTAATTGCTTTTACCGAGCAACTTGCAATATTTTTGTTCATATTACGTAATACGTAAAGCTAAAAAAACTTATCTGAAGAATCACTCCAACTAATCTAAAGGAGTGGACATAACTTATAATTATTATGTTCTCTAGAAACTGCCTTCTTTAATCCGTTTCCATTGAGTTGAATGTCTTGCGAGAGAAGAGGAAAAATCATGCTTGTGGTATAATCGCTATTTCTTGAATGTTGGAGCGATCTTTGGCGTGGTTAATGAGTTAATTAGATTTGTTTTGTCGCGTAAAGATCAATTTGAGTAAATAACAAGTACTACACAAAATAATAAAATATTGTTTATATACCAGTTTCTGCAATATGGGTTTTCTTATGTTTCTTTTTTTTTTTTTTGGCATTGAGATACAACGGTCATAGTTAAACATAGACACGACAATTTATAACGAGAATTTCACATTTACAAATATTTTGGACATTTAAGAATAATAGGAGGTCTAATCAGTCATGGACCCACAACTAATCTATTTATTGAGGGGTCTTTGAGTAATTATGACATTTTATAAGTTGACAATTTATTGTCTCATCTATTGGTTAAGACTTAAGATTGCCGGTGTTTCTCAAGTCCAAATTTGCGTGGAAAAAAAGGAAAGAAAAAAAGAGAAGAATTTTAATGTCTATAATTCTAATAATAGCTAAATTGACACAAAACTTTTCAGCTTTTATTTAACTAAAAAGCAGTAGTATATATATTTTGAACAGGATATTTTAATATTCATTGTTGAATGAACCCTCTGAACTTTTCGTAAGATGAAGAAAAAATTTGGCCAAAATTTAAAGTGATTGATTGTCCCCATCGGTGCGGCGAGCGAGGGGAAGCACAAAAGGACACTTTGACTGCTTTTTTCCATTTCCTTGGCGGGTAAATTTGGCTGCACCCCGTTGGAAAAAACCCGGTTTAATGCAAACGAAAAAATAGAAGAAAACAAATAATATCAAATAACGCTCTCACCTAACTCAACAAATAGTAGATATTAATATCAGATTTACGACCAAAACTACACCTAAAGCTTGCTTTCAAATCAATTATGAATAAAAAAAAAACCCTCTGCAAAATTCTGACCAAATCAGCCAAGTCCATAATAACAAAAAGTTATCCTATGGAAGAATTATAATGTTTTAATTGTTGTTCTGTAAAAATAAAAATAACAATTGGTAAAATTATTCAAATTGTGTTGTTTATTCTCACCAAAAGAGCTCCATATTTATACAACAAAAGTAACCTAAACTTAAGCCTCAATCTTCTCCTACATACAAGGTAATGATATCTCCTAAATACAAGGTAATTATATATTTCCATATCAGCTCCAACTAATCTATATATGTCCATATAATATACAAATATATATGCGCTAATACCCCCCCCCTCAAGTTGGAGCATGGAGATTCGAAATGCCCAACTTGACCAGCAATGTCTCGAACTGCTGTTGACCGAGAGCCTTCGTAAGAATACCGGCAAGTTGATTCGTCGTGGAAACATATGAAGGAGTAATTAAACCACGATGAACCTCGTCGCGAACCAAATGACAATTCACCTCGATATGTTTGGTGCGTTCGTGAAGCACCGGATTCTGAGCAATGTGCAAAGCCGATTGGCTATCACTATAAACAGGGATATGAGTCGAACCCGTGATCCCCCAAAGTACGCAGCAGCCCTTGCAACCACTTCAACTCACACGTGGTTGCAGCAATGTATCTATACTCCGCCTCGATAGATGATCGCTAGACAGTCGGTTGCTTCTTTGTTTTCCACGAGATAGGAGACTCGCCTAGGAAAATAAAATAAGATCTCAAAGACCGACGGGTCAAGGGACAACTCGCCCAATCCGCGTCACAAAATGCCTTGAGAGATAAAGCAGAAAAAGACTGAGAAGAAGTCCTTGTCCAGGATTAAGTTTCAAATAACGGACAACTCGCAAAGCGGCATCCCAATGCGCCTCATTCGACTGTCGCATGAACTGAGATAGGATATGAACACAATATGTCAACTCTGGTCTAGTGATAGTCAAATAAATAAGGCGGCCAACAAGACGACGATAGCGCTCAGGAGAGAGCAAACCTGAACCATCGGCGAGAGCTAAGCGATGATTTTATTCAATTGGAGTGCCAATTAGTTTAGAGCTCAATAGACCCATCGCCAAAATAATATAGAGGGCATATTTGCGCTGACTAAGAAAAATCCCTGTAGCAGCACGACCAACCTCGAGCCCTAAGAAATACTTGAGCTTCCCTAAATCCTTCATACGAAAACAAGAACACAAGTATGTTTTGAAACGCTAAATAGCGTCGCTATTGTCACTGCCATTAACCAAATTATCAACATAAACGAGGATGGTGAGATGCACCACACGAGGTGATTGACAAAGACCATACGAGGTATTTGTATATTATATGGACAAATATAGATTAGTTGGAGCTGATATGGAAAGATATAATTACCTTGTATGTAGGAGAAGATTGAGGGGCTGCCTCTTGCACATCAAAATCTCAGCTAAAAGGAAATTGTGTTTCGAGGAAAACCACATCCCGAGACTCAAAAATGGAGTTAGATTCCAAATCATACAAACGCCAACCCTTCTTCCCGTAGGGATACCCAAGAAAAACACATTTGCAACTCCTACTCGCAAATTTATCCTTATCTCGATTCAAGCTCTTAGCATAACACAAATAACCAAACACACGAATATGATCAAGCGAGGGAAGACAACCAAACAAAAGTTCATATGGAGTTTTACCGTGAAGAATGGAAGAGGGTGTGCGATTTATTAAATAACCCGCAGTTAAAATGCACTCCCCCCAAAATGCAATAGGTAGATGAGCTTGAAATCTTAAAGTCCTTCCCACGTTCAAAATATGTCTATGTTTACGCTCCACTGTCCCATTTTGTTGAGGAGTATCAACCATCGACGTTTGGTGAAAAATCCCTTTTTCATGCAAAAAAATAGTGAGACAAGTAAATTCTTTGCCGTTATCGCTACGCAAAATTTTCACTTACTTATTAAACTGTCATTCGGTCATGGCCAAAAAATTCTTTAGAATTCGAGGAACCTCGTGTTTTTCTTTCAATAAGTACACCCAAACAACACGAGAAAAGCATCCACGATAGTGAGAAAATATTTTGAACCACATAGTGAAGCTTCACGATATGCACCCCACAAATCACAGTGAAGTAAATCAAAAACTGCCGAAGCTTTATTCTCACTAGAAACAAAAGGAACGCGAGTTTGTTTGGCTCGAAAACATACATTGCAATGTTGTTCTTTATTTTGACTCACATTAATACTCTTATTTGTACGGAAAAATAAATCTACCACTCGCGAAGATGGATGTCCCATTCTCCTATGCCATAAATCTGAATCATGCACGCCATTGACCAAACTGTGCACAGACGCCATTAACGCCCCCTTCATAACATATAGCCCGCCGCGCTCTTTACCCGCTCCAATCAACATCCTCGTAGTGCGGTCCTGTACAACACACAGTTGATCAGTAAACGACAAAATATAAGACTTGTCACGAGTCAATTGCGACACAAAAATAATATTACAATTTAAATCGACAACATAAAGGGCATCCTTCAAACGCAATCTCCCTAATCTCAATGTTTCTTTCTTGGTTGCCATTATTTTCCCACCATTTGGCATCCAAACGGGACTAGGAACAGTATCCCGAGAACCACTAAAAGTTTCTATAGAGCCCGTCATATGACGTGAGGCTCCTGTATCAATAATCCAGAAAAGTTGTTCATTACCAGAAAGTCGAGGATTCGAGTCCGACTTGTGATTCTTCAATAGATTCTTCAGCGAATCCCAATCCTCGGGACTCAAATTCTTCAATCTAGCTTTATCTGTATCATCAATACCTCTACTCACAGTCGAAGAATCTGCTGCTAGTGTCGCATTTACTTTTGCAGGGTGTCACTGTGAACCTGTCGCCACATCCACCACCTCTACCGCGACGACGACCTCCCGGTGGTACTCTCCATCCCTCGGGAAACCCATGGAGTCGGTAGCACGTTTCCATCGTATGTCCCGAGCGTTTGCAGTGATCGCACGACACCTTTTCCTCACTCCCCGTGTTTTGTACTCCAGAATTGGACATCTTCATCGCAAAACTCACGGGATCTGAGCGTTCACTTCCCTTATTCGTCATATTGTGCACTTGCTCTTGCTCTGAAATACGAGAGTATATAACGTTCATAGAGGGCAGCGGGTCGGTGACAATGATATTGGAACGGATCGAGATATAGAGCGCATCGTCCAATCCCATCAGAAATTGATGCACATTTTCTTCTTCACTATGTTTCTTAAGTCTCGCACTAATATCGCACTTGCACCCATTGCACGAGCACATAGGCATCCTATCATGATCATTGTCGTCCTATATTTTCTTAATTCTGCCATAATATCCCATGACAGTATCTCTATTTTGCTTGCAATTGGAAACCTCCGTCTTTAGTTGATGTACTCGCGCGCCATTGCGAACAGAGAACAACTGTTCTGTATCGTCCCATAACTCCTTTGCCGTTTCTTTGTAAGAGATAGTGGATTTTAGACCTGGTTCGATAGTGTTAAAAATCCAAGAGACAATCATGGAGTTCACCGTCCACCAATCCTCAATCTCATCAGAATCCTCGGCAGGTTGTTTGTACGTTCCGTTGATAAATCCGATATTTCTTTTCTCCCGAAGTGAAACTCGCACTGCCTTTGCCCATTCTTCAAAGTTGGTGCCCTTCAATTGAGTGTGTGTAATAATACTATCAGGATTATCGTTTGACGTGAGAGCATATGGCGAGGGCAACGTGGCCTTGGCCTTTGTGAGATCGTTGTCGCTCGCTTTTAGCTTCGAGGAATTGTCGCCCAACATATTAAGAAAGACGAGAGGATCACGTTCTCAACCTTGCTCTGATTACCATATAAAAATAAGAAGAACAATTGGTAAAATCATCCAAATTGTGTTGTTTATTTTCACCAAAAGAGCTCCATATTTATACAACTAAATTAACCTAAACTTAAGTCTCAATCTTCTCCTACACACAAGATAATTATATCTTTCCATATCAGCTCCAACTAATCTATATCTGTTCAACGCGTTAATATGTTCATATATCAAAGTCCAACATGTGAGGGTATAATTCTGTATATACTATATACCATATGCTATATCACGCTTTAATCTGTTACACTTTATTTATTATTCAATGTTATATGAAGTGACATAATAAGACTTATAGATCAATTACAAATCGAGTTTTATTTGCCAAATTCACACAATGTCGCCTTGCTTTAAGTAAAGTTTAAACTATGAATTTCACAAGTTCGATGCTTCTTTGTCTTATATCAAGAAAATGAGATCGCCATATATAGTCCACGATTGCCTAATTTCTGCATTTTCGCGGCAATCTATTTCAAAGTTAGTTGTTGGCGGCCAAGTAAAAATTTGAAGATAAGATAAAGAAAAGGAAAAAGGTGGTTTTTTGACCTACAATAGTAATCAAGATTCAAGAGCCACTTTAACAGACTTTTGAAAATTTATATCGTCCCACAATTTTCTTGGCTGTTGGGCTGTTTAATTAGGACTTTCTTAATTATAAGCTTTAATGCGATTAGTGGTGTCAAATCACGGTATGTAAATTAAGTTGATATATCATGTAAAGGCTAAAAGTCTGCGAGTTGCAGCGTAATTCAAAAGTGATATATGCTCATTAGTGAAAGTATATTAGCATTTCATGGTGAGGTATATGAATAAAAATCATGTAAGAAATCAGAAGGTTATTAAGTGATTGATGTATGAGTAACAACACGTTAACTAAATAGAAAAATTTCAGTGGCATTCCCTAAGATTTGATTAAGTATCACTACTAACACCACAGGGGGTTTCAATAATACATGTGGCTCCCTTGACACTCATGGTTTGCACAAAAGTACCAAACGGCCCATTATAATTTTTTATCCTTAGTCAACTTTGACCAATTTGTTAAGACTTTTTTTGTCACCGATTTGTTAAGACTTAAGACTTAAAGTACCCTTTCGAAATTAATTAAGAATACGAGAAGGGTACCCATTGATATATAGTATACTATTATGAAGCAGTGTCTTTGACAAATATTAAACAAATGTTTCACAATTGTCAACAAATACAGAATTATGTTTAACATAAGTTTCTCATGTTAATAAATTAGTTTGTCGTAGACTCGTAGTAAGTAAATTCATTGGCTTGAAACTAAGAGTATAGTATTTAACCACTAAAATTCATTTAGTAAAATCACGTAGTGTTAGCTTTTACAAATTTTATTAACTCGGAAACTCGCAACTTTAGAAAAAATATATTCCAAACGTACATTAGATTTCCCAAAAATCATTACTCATATGCCTCTAATTTCAAGAAAAGGGAGAAATAGAGGCAAAAGAATATTGCAAAGAATGAAATCTTTGAAAGAGAGATCCCGAGGAGGCGTTATGATGGTACAACAACAACCGTACAACTTGCAATTCAAGCAAAGTGGCATAACCGTTTCATATTATGTGGCCCTTCCATCTACATTTTTTCTTTCTCATTTTTGCCCTACTTCTCCTTTATACCCCTCGCTCTAAACCAAAACTCTTTATATTTGAAGGGCAAACCAGTCTAAATAGTTGGCCAAAGTTGAAACTAACTTCCGCCAATTTGCGCTTTTAGGCAGGCATTAATTGAGGAGTCTCATGATTTTCCCTCTTCCTCCACCACAATAAGTAGCGCTTCACTTCACCTTCTCCTTTCACTCCTCACACAAACTCACCACACTAATAACACACACCCCACCCACCAAATAATGGCTAAGTTGACTTGCATTGCTACTTTACTTCTTCTAGTCATAGTAACAACCAGCTATGTGGAAGCTAGAATCCCCGGAGTCTACACCGGCGCCGCGTGGCAGACCGCACACGCTACATTCTACGGCGGAAGTGATGCTTCCGGCACCATGGGTGTGCATAAGTTTAATTTATCAACTCAAATAAAAGCTCAAGTTTGAAGAACTTATATACTTTTTGTTACAACTAACACGTGACACTCTTTATTAACGACCTATTGTGACATGTGTCTTTTCATTTGCTTTGATATCGAACGATTGTCAATTATAAATTCTGAACAAACTCCACCCTACTAATCACAAAGCGAAAGCTACGTATGTGACAAATATTCATTTTAAGCTCAAGTATGTAACAATATTTGTAGTACCCAAACAAATGTAACTAGTGATGTTAAGTTAATTTGTGTAACACTTTTTTTTTCCTTTCGGCAGGGGGTGCTTGTGGCTACGGCAATTTATACAGCCAAGGGTACGGAGTTAACAGTGCGGCACTTAGCACTGCGCTTTTCAACAACGGGTTTAGTTGTGGCGCCTGTTTTGAAATAAAATGCAAGGACGAGCCCCAGTGGTGTCACCCGGGAAGCCCGTCGATTTTCATTACTGCCACTAATTTCTGCCCACCAAACTACGCCCTGCCCAATGACAACGGTGGGTGGTGCAACCCGCCCCGGCCCCATTTTGATCTAGCAATGCCCATGTTCCTCAAGATTGCAGAGTACCGTGCTGGAATTGTGCCCGTTACTTTTCGACGGTCAGCTAAACCAACTCTTTACTCTCATTACCTGTCACATTATTAAATTAGTTGTAAATTTGGTCATTGTTAAGTTATTTATTACACGACCTATAAAAATTAATTATACTATGACTGTATAGTATCTATGTATCTTTTATGCTGCAACTTGTTTATTTCACATTAGAAACCTTAAAAGTTTAGATTATAAAAATTGGAGTTAATGTACTGAGGATAGTTGTGTTTGTATTGAATAACTAAGCAGAACAAGATAAATTAAAAGAATTTTTAGGTCGTGTCCTATGGTAGAAAATAGTACGTACTATAGCAAAATAATTTTCTTCAACAAATCTAAAGGACAGCATGGCGAAAATATTTTCACGCTGTGATTTTGTCGTTTGACTTTTCATGTTCAATCACCACAGTACATTCAATCTCGTGAACGAACTTTATTAGAATTGATTTCCTTGGATCCTTTTCGTACTTCCAATGTATATATATTGACTTAGCTTTTTTATGTATCTATAATTAATAAAGTGTGATATGACTTTGACTATGCAGTGTTCCGTGCCACAAACAAGGTGGAATAAGATTCACAATCAACGGCTTCCGTTACTTCAACTTGGTTTTAATCACCAATGTAGCGGGTGCAGGGGATATCGTGAGTGTTTCGGTCAAAGGATCGAAAACTGGATGGATGACAATGAGTCGCAATTGGGGACAAAATTGGCAATCCAACTCGGTTTTGCTGGGTCAATCGCTTTCGTTTCGGGTCAAGTCTAGCGATCGTCGGAGCTCCACTTCATGGAACATTGTCCCTTCTAATTGGCAATTTGGCCAGACTTTTACGGGCAAAAATTTCAGAGTTTAGTGCAAGTTTGAGGTGGGAAAATTAGTGGAAGAAAATTATTGAGTTTGCTTTAAGTCTTTGCTGCGAAGAGATGGAAAATTAATTTGAGCAAATTAAGGGATTTGTGTCTGTTTGTTTGGTGTCAACTTTTTTGAAGAATTAAATAGTATAGACTATAATTGACTAAATTGAGTTGAGTGGAGTGGAGTGGAGTGGGAAAAGTGAAAAACGCAAATGTAGAAGCTTGAAGTGGCTGTAATACAAATGTGGCCCTCGGCTTACTTTTTTCTTTCCACATATTATGCTTAATTATACTTTGTTGTTTGATATCTTATTCTCTTCTTCTTCTTTTTTGTTAATTATTAATCTTTAATTTGTTTAAAGTGATTAAAGCTCTATTGATATTAATACTTCTTTCTGTTTTTGTTAGTACTGTCTAGTAACCAGACTTTCGCCAAAACATGCTTCTGTTGATAATATTGAGACTTCATCATTGCATTCAACTGAGTGTGCATAGCTTTCTAGTGTAGTTCACTCAAGTCAACAAGAATCTAATTTCATCTGAATTTGAAAATATCATTATACAATCTTGGACGCCATTTGCACACAAAATTTAATGTGTAAGGTGTTGTATTGAAAAATGAGTGGCTAAACATTTAAGAAGATCAAAAGAAGAAACAAAAAGTAAAACTTGTACCAATGACCTATGAATTGTTGGAAAGAATCAATGTCCAACTTCTAACACGAAACGAGGATCACATTTCTAACTTCTATAAGATAAGTTAGAAGTTCTGAACTTCTGATTTAAACATTGAGGTCACAATAGAACTAAACAGATATGTTAAAGATGATCTACGGCCTATTGTTTGATGTTCGGCTAATATTTGACATATTTAGTTGTTCTACCTATGTTCTACTTATCGCCCCAAGTCCACCAAAATAGTTCTAACAAGCTCTTATAGATACCACATGATTTTGCACAACAAATAGGAGATGCTCGAAGCTCACAAATGTTGATGTTTTGACATGTGTGGTCGACCTATTATTTTTACTCTAAATTGATTGTTGTAACCATGGAAAGTTCTTGGAGTGTAGATCAAAAATAAGAAACAATTTGGAAATATGGCTTCTTTAGAATGAGCCATAGTCAAAATGATTCATATCTCATGGCAGCACTCGTTGAACTAGTTATTAATCAAATACAGTTACTATGTTGGCGTTTGTGAAGACGGGACCACGCTTTAACAGTTGGTAAATTAGGCCATTACTTTTCTGTATCAATGAGTTATGAAGTTGAGAAATAGTTGGAGTTCGTGATGAAATGGACCAGCGGAAGATTACATGCACTTTGGACTTGGCCATTTGTTTTGGGAGCGAGTAAACAAGCAATCA
The DNA here is from genome assembly GCA_948329865.1 of Linaria vulgaris. Lineage (NCBI taxonomy): Eukaryota > Viridiplantae > Streptophyta > Magnoliopsida > Lamiales > Plantaginaceae > Linaria > Linaria vulgaris. Next base: position 87,775,072 of record OX415253.1, read on the forward strand.
CCACCGTGCCGACCATTTTTTAGGGCAAAATGCATCGTTTAGGCCTCAAAATGGGCACTCTTACTATTTTTAATAATAATTGATTTTGTTATTTTTCTTCAATGAAACTTGGAGATGCATTGTACGTGTTGGAGCGTGTTTTACGTGATTAGAACTTTTACTAGTTGCAGTTATCTTGTTTTATTTTACATAAAAAAATATTTTTATTATCTTATTACTGTTTGTTCGTATTTTGTTGTATACCTACGGTGCAAACCATAAAAGACATTCAATTATTTACTGAATAAGTTTCTTTGAGAGTTTATCTCTATTTGTCAATTTTCGATATTCTACCGAATCAATGAACTTTTGATCTTTGTGTGTTTCTACATATTCCCTATAAGCTTTTGCTAATCATAAATGCTCGAAAGAAGATAAACGTGATGAGTTCTTGTTATTACATCAGCAGATGGACTTGTTGACGTGATAAATGATGGTGGTGGTTGCACGACTATCAGAAACAACCCCATCATCTGAAGCCCCATGTTCGAGGATTACAACGATGAAAATTTGTTTCCTCCGCTTGGACAACCATTGTATTCTAGAGGAAATTTTACATGTAAACATCAATCAGAAGTTGTGTTATGAAGGCAATGTGCATCTTGATCGAATCCTCCAGCTTGTCACAACTCCGTACTTTTGGCTATTCCTGTGTGGGCACGTTAACATATTTGTAGGGTGTTGTCAAGTTTGTCAATTAGATAAGGTTAAAGTCACAAATGTTGGAATATATACGATGATGTCTATTTCAACACAGTTATGGACCTACTTGACTACGGATTTTGTGAAGGGACTTTCAACTCAACTTGTTGGCGCGTCATTTTTCGAAGATGATTCACTTTTTTCACATACCAGAAGATTACTTGTTTTAATGTTGCCTTACTGCAGGTTTTTGGGTTTTATTCATTGCATGGTATGTCCAATTCAATTGTGTATGATCGGGACACTTACTTCCTTGGCCACTTTTGCTTACTTTACAACCAATGGCGTATCCAGGAATTGAACTTAGGGAGGCTAAAAAAAAATTCTGCAAAAAGACGATAGACAAAACAAAAAATGAAAAAGGACCAAAAAGAGAAAGATCCCAACAATGCCCGAGTAAAGATTTTATTGATTTAATAAAGATCAAATTTAGTACATATATATGAATTAATTCATTATAGTAAGCTTATATAGTTGTTTTTTACTAAAAAAAAACAACTAATAAGGGAATTTTGTAAACTAAAAACATAACAAACTTTTAGTTTTTGGAATTTAACTCACATATAAATTACATAGGTATTTTTTAAGAAAAATTGGGGGGGGGGGGGGGGCGCCACTGCCCCCCAAGCTTACACATACGCCACTGTTTACGGCGTTCGATGAATACTCGGTTGGATTGGCGTGTACTTGTTATCCACTCTATATGGTCAAACAGGGGTCGTGTTACTTGTCCCGTTGTCTAGTTGGCAACAATATTAAAACATGGAATCGGAACTTGTGTCAGGAGGAGTTTTTTCATAATCATGTTGTTAATCAAAGATCTTATTTTGGTCTTATTTCGTCACGGTAATAGAACACAGTAATACAGTACAATGGGAATATAAATAACCAAAATAATGTTAATCCAATTGAATTAACCGGACTAACTTTGTCCGAAACACCTACTATCTATTACAGATCTTACACTGATTTAAATACAAAGATAATACTAAATATGTAACGCATCGAATTGTGGTTGTTCGATGTGCGCCTCGAATGGTGCAGGTTCGATGCCGAGTTAATTCGATATGGCCTCGATAACACGTTGAGACGTATCGAATAATGAAGTGTATCGAACCGAAGAACGTATCGAATAAAAGAACGTATCGAATAGCTGGATTCGATGTGGTCGGGTTGGGACTCAAGTTCGATCTCTCTCTGAATGCTCAAAACCGTCATATATATAGCAAACTCGCTTTGTGGGGCCCGAGAACAGCTGTAAAATAGGCATCGAATCATATCGATTCGATGCGCGCATCGAATGATGAATATTCGATGCGCTGAAGGTATCGAATCAGACCGATTCGATAAGTTTATGGGCCGACCCAACTCTATTGTTGGCCCTGTCCTAAAATACCCCCATCACATAGTCCCCCCAGTTTGGGAGACGTTAATAGAATAATGACGACTTCCAAACTCAAAACATATTCGTCATACGAAATTTTAGGCATCGAATTGTAACAATTCGATGCATCAGTTTGCAGGCATCGAATTTTGATGCGTTCGATGCGCGCATCGAATTACGAAAAATCGATGCGTTCAGAACAGTTGCGGCCCATGGGCCTATATATACGGGACCACATGTCTGACATTTCTTGTTTTTATCCGGAGAAAGGATTTTTGTTCGCTTCTGGACCGCATCGAACGCAGTCTGTTCGACACGGAACGTATCGAATCGCCGATATTCGACACGCTACTGATTATTTATTTTTATAGAAAAATTATTAAAATTTATTATTAGGCTGATATGGCTCGTATAAAATCTCGAAGTCGCAGCAAAATTGTTCTATCTCCTGAGAATATTCACGATGCTCAGGGAATGGGCGAACGAAACGAGCAAAATGAGCCCTCCGGCGCGGGTCCATCTAACTTATCTTCGCCAAACCCTTCTACTATAAGGCTTGGAGGTATCAGTGCAGGCACTCGGGTGCCAATAGTAAGTGACTTTGAACGTCAAGAAAACTTTGCTACGAGGAGATTGGTGATGACTCCAACCGATACCGGTGGACGCATTAAAGTTGGTACCAACCGCCAAATTCACATAATGGAGGGCATCGATGCAGAAGACGATAAAATCGCTGCCAACTTGGCCAAGTTTAACGCAGCTCATCCCAATTTCAGGGAAAAACATAATGTAGAAACAGCGAGTTCTTCCCGCTCAACCGATGAGACCTGGTATGAAGCCACTAAACGAAAATCAGAGGAGAATATATCCGCTCGCAAAGCTCAGAGCATACCTCCACCCAAGAGGCCTCGACCTTCAGGGAATCCAAGACCTGCTCCGCCTGGAAGCCTTAGTAATTATGACTTTCTCAATGATGAAAACTCAGAATCATTGAGTGCCACATTGGGCGGATACCGATTAAGAGAGGAGCAGGCTGGAGAGATTATGCAAAGTTTGTGGCCGCAGTTGGATCGCCAAACCATAATTAACCGATTGGGGTATCAAGGTTTAGCTCGCTTTGGGCGTCTTTTCTTTGCTGCTGTCATCTTAGCAGTGTATCGGGTATGCAGAGATTATAGTGGGCTAGCTGTGGTGCAAAATCAACACAATGTTGTTGTCGACAATCTGCGTACTACTATCAATAATGGAAAATACAGTCCCCAAAATGCGCTGAAACGCGCTAAAGAAGTAGATTTGAAGGCATCTAAGGCCATCCGCGACAAACATGATGCCGAAGTAAAGACCAAGAAAGCAGAAGAGTATGCAGAAGTTCTGCGTGCTGAAATTGCTGCGTTGAAAAAGGATAACGAATCCCTCAAACGCATGAATCGTTCCCTTGAGGCTTCGAATACAGATGCTGAAAATGCCATTTCCAACTTACGTCGTCGAATTCAGTATTTTGAATCTGAAGAATATATATGTGCTATTGTTGAAGAATTTACGCAGAGTAATGCATATAAATTTTTGGAATTACTACGCGGTGTTGCTGACATGAAGTACGGAATGGAAGTAGGGGTTGGTCAGGCTGGGCACCTTGGGTACCTTGGAGAAGGTTTTCACAATGACTTGCTTGACGTAAGTCGTAACGCAAAAATGCAAACACCCGAGGCTAACAGCGATGATGACGATGAAGAGTTACATACACCTCGTCCTGGTGATCCATTCTATGCCGTGTGGCGGGACCGTAAAAAACCCAAGAAGTCTCATTCAAGCCCCATAAAACCAAAATCACCTCGTGCTTCCAAGGGTAAAGAAAAAATCACTCTTAGCACTACCCCGGGTGATTCAGAAAATATTAAAAAGGCTCTTCATGATGTTTTTGGTTCGAGCGATAATGAGCCAGAATTGCCACCTAAAACTTCCAGGTCTACAATTCTTCTCCGAAGTCCTCCGAAGACAACGGGTTTCAAAAATATTTATCCTATAATTCCAGATAAAAGAAAGAAGGTGACCAGTGCGTCTAAGACCTCAGGTCCCTCAACAGTCTTACCAGGTAGAAAACATGATGCTCAAAGTGACATGGCCCCTGTGCTAGTCAGTAAAAGGGCTGAATCATCAGTTAATGCACAGTCTATGATTTCTCCCAGTAGATATCAACTTGAAGATCCTGCTGATAAAGAGGAAATTGTCTTGCCCGACAATTGGGCACAAACTGACGAATTAATCCTGACAGAGGATCAAATTCAGGGCAATTGTGCCAATTTTGCACGTTCAATGGGGGTGGTTCTTCGCGAGGAATCCCCCCATTCATCGGAAGGGTAGCGATAGTTTGGCTAAACTGAATTGTGAATATCATCCTTTTGTTTTGTACATAATCATGTAACTTTAATCAATTGCTCGGTAATGATAACGACTCTACCATTTAACATCAGCTATGTAATTTAAGTTTATTCCTATATTGCTTCGTTGTAATTATATCAAGATACAGTATTTATTTTATTTGTTTCTTGTTGAGTGAACATTTTCCCGGCGTTTAATAATGACGTTTGACGTAATGGTGCATGTCTAATATTATGATTTTACTTGCCATGAAAAATATGAACACTTTGAGCTGTTATTATTATCTTTAGGGCATTCATGTTTTATTTGAAAAATTAGATTCCTTTACGTCGTTGTTTTGGAATGCGGGGATAGATCACGTTGGAACTTCCTATTCCTACGTCTTATTCTTACTTCTTGCACGCGAGGGTGGACCGCTTTGGGCCTTCTTACCCCTCCGTCATGTTCTTCCATCTGGCATGCGAGGGTGGACCACTTCGGGCCTTCTTACCCCTCTGTCATGTTCTTCCTTCTGGCATGCGGGGGTGGACCACTTCGGGCCTTCTTACCCCTCCGTCATGTTCTTCCTTCTGGCATGCGGGGGTGGACCACTTCGGGCCTTCTTACCCCTCTGTCATGTTCTATCTTCTGGCATGCGGGGGTGGACCACTTCGGGCCTTCTTACCTCTCCGTCATGTTCTTCCTTCTGGCATGCAGGGGTGGACCACTTCGGGCCTTCTTACCCCTCCGTCATGTTCTTCTCTGTATCATTCAACGAATGAAGATTTTCAGTTAATAATTATTATTTTTTTAAAAGAATAAACATAAAAGTATGTGTAAGAAACATATATTCAATGAAATTTCTTCAATTTATGCGTAATAACACCTGAGATGTTGCACATTCCATGGGCGTTTTTGTTGAACTCCTCTTAGAGTCTCCAAATAATAATATCCTCGTGAACTTGCTCGTGTGACTCTAAAAGGCCCTTCCCATTTTGGTTCAAGCTTTCCGATATGCTGTTTAGCTGCAAGACTCCTAAGAACCAAATCTCCTACTTCAAAACTTCTGAATTGAACTTTCTTATCATAGCTTTTGGCCATTGTAGCTTTATAAGCAACAATACGTTGATAAGCATCCTCTCTTGTGAATCCTATCATATCCAGATCCATCTGTCGCAATCGGACCGATTGTTCTGGATCGTAATCAGTAATTCTTCGCGTTGGCATACCTATTTCCGCAGGTAATACAGCTTCAGTGCCATAGACAAGAACGAAAGGGGTTTCCCCTGTCGATGTCCTCGGGGTCGTCCTATATGCCCATAATATTCCTTGAAGCTCTGCTGGCCACGTTTTTCCTGTGGCTCTGACTCTCCTTTCAAGATAATCCTTCAATGTTTTGTTAGTGGATTCTGTTTGGCCATTGGATTGTGAGTGATATACTGACGTGAGATTGTGTGATATCTTTAATTCCCCAAACCACGATTTAATGTGCTTCCCAGTAAATTACGTACCGTTATCACATACAATGGACCTCGGTATACCGAATCGGCATATAATGTATTTCCAAATGAACTCGATCATATTGTTCTTCGTGATGGACGTTATAGGTTATGCCTCAACCCATTTTGTATCATACTCCACTGCTACTATTAAATATCATTTTTGACCTTTGCCAGGTGGAAACGGACCCATTCAATTCCCCATTGATCAAACGGACATGCCACGTCGATGGGTTGTAGTTGACGTGCCGGTCTGTGAATGAGGCGAGCATGGTATTGGCAACTGTCACATTTTCTCGAATAAGCTGTTGCATCTTTACGTAGAGTTGGCCAATAATATCCTTGACGCAATATTCGTTGAGCTAATGCTCGGTCCCCGGAATGATTTCCGCAGCTACCTGCGTGGATCTCTTCCATGACATATTCAGCTTGCGTAGGAGTCAAACATCTTAACAACGGTCCTTCGAAAGATCTTTTATACAACTCTCCATTACTGATAGTGAACCTGTAAGCCTTGTAACGCATCCTGCGTTGAGCATTCCGATCCGCTGGTAAAATGCCTTGTTGAAGATAGATCATAATTTCATCCTTCCAAGACGGGTCCTCTTGTATTGTCATTATAAATTCCACTCTGATTTCTGTGGTAATATATTTTGATTTCCCAATCGAAGGTTTATCAGCGACCATAAGTGTGATTCTTTTCTCTGCCAAAATCTCTGAAGAACTTGCAAATTTAGAAAGTGCATCTGCTTTGGCATTGTCGTCCCTGGGGATTTGAGTTATATCAAAAAAATTGAACCTCTTTGCCAACTCTTTAACTTTTGCGGCATATAGCTTCATAGTTTCCTCACCTGTTTCATATCTTCCCGAGAAATGATTTGCCACCAAGAGCGAATCGGTGAACACATCTAGATGTTCGATGTTAAGTCCGAGTGCCATTTTGATCCCTGCAATTATTGCTTCATATTCAGCTTCGTTATTTGTTACCATGTAATTCAAGCTGATAGCAAATTCCAATTCCCTCCGCTCTGGGGACAAAAGTAAACTATTCGACTGGCCATGAAATCTGCTAGAGCTTGCGCTTTGACTACGACTCGCGGCTTAAACTCCAACCCAAACTCACTGAGTTCAATCGCCCATTTCACCAATCTACCAGATGTTTCTGGTTTTGCCAATACTTGCTTCAATGGTTTGTCAGTCACCACAGTAATTGGGTGAGATTGAAAATACGGTTTCAACTTTCGAGTTGTAACAACAATCGCCAATGCAAACAGTTCTATCTCCAAATAATTTCTCTCTGCCCCCTGCAGTACTCTGCTCACATAGTGTATTGGTAGCTGTTGAGCTCCTCTCTGTTTGAGCAGTACTGTACTGATTGCATTTGCAGATACTGCCAGATAGAGATACAACATTTCATTCTCCGGTTTTGCTAACAACGGCGGGCTTACTAGATATTTCTTCATTTGCCTAAAAGCCTCTTCGCATTCCGGAGTCCAGATAAAATCTTTGTTCCGTTTCATGACTTTAAAGAAAGGGAGGTTCTTTTCGGCAGATGTTGATTAAATCTCCCCAAGGCCGTCAGACGGCCCACCAAGCATTGTACGTCCCTCACCGTCCTTGGCGAAGGCAAATCCAGTACTGCTTTTATTTTATCCGGATTGGCCTCGATTCCTCTCTCATTCACCACATATCCTAGAAACTTTCCAGTCGTCACTCCAAAAGTGCATTTTTTAGGGTTTAGTTTCATTCCATATGTCCTCATTATGCTGAATGCCTCATCCAGACGTCGCACATGTTCATCAGCGTTTTGGCTCTTTACAAGCATATCGTCAATATATACTTCCATCGATTTCCCAATCTGATGGTAAAACATTTTCGCCACCAACCTCTGAAATGTTGCTCCCGCATTCTTTAATACGAAAGGCATTACCCTATAGCAGTACACTCCGGTATCAATTACAAATGTCGTTTTACTCTGATCTTGCACTGCCATGAAGATCTGATGAAAACCACTTTTTGCATCCATCATACTCAATAATGCACATCCTACTGTAGAATCTACAAGTAGATCTATTTGTGGCAAAGGAAAAGGATCTCTCGGACAATGCTTGTTTAAATCAGTATAATCCACACACATTCTCCATGTAGCTTCTTTCTTTAACACCAACACAATATTGCTCAACCATTCTGAGAATCTTATAGCATAAATATGTCGAGCTGCTAAGAGTTCTTGCACCTCTTTTTCGGCTGCTTCATTCTTTTCCTTGCTGAAATTTTGCTTCTTCTGCCATATCGGTTTCGCACTCTTGTCTATCCCTTGAAGGTCTGAATCGGACCACGCATATATATCTGAATTACGGCGAAGACAATCTACCAATGTTGACTCTTTCATCCAATCCATTTCTGCTCCAATCTTAATTACTTTTTCAAAACTTTCTTTGAAAAGCTGTACGATTTTGAATCCCTCTAAAGGTTCCATCTTACATTCTTGTCATTGTTTCAACAACTGACTTTCTATTTTATCTTGCCCCTGTTTTTTAGGCTCAATCCTATCTTATCTCAGATCTGACTTTGTTTTGATCTTTTTCTCGGTTTGCTGTTTCTCAACCACATTCAAGCGCCTTTTATTTGTCATCCTAACTGTTCTATCTAAAAACAGTGTTTACGGTGTTACCACAGACGGCGCCAATATTTTGATCTTATTTCGTCACGGTAATAGAACACAGTAATATAGTACAATGAGAATATAAATAACCAAAATAATGTTAATCTACTCACAGAAATTGTGTTAACAAACCAAAACCGAGGTCGGATTTATGAGTATAAAATAAGCTCCTGACATAAAGATTGCACTAGTCGAGATTATAGAAAAGATAAACGTAACGCCTACCAGTTTAACTAGTAAGCATTTGGTGTGTCATTTTGTTGTGATAATTATGTCAATGAGGATGATTGGAAATTTGCGGGTGACAAATTCAAGAGTAAGTTTTACCAACTTAAAGAAAACTAATGAAGTTAATTGAACCGTAAGGAGATTGAAAGTTAATTTACACGTGGCAGGCTTTAATGAAGTAGATCTACTAACACTTCCCCTGCAATTTTGTGATGATTTTGGTTATTTTTGCGTGAATAAAAAAATCCTTGTAATAACCTTTGAATTTAATGAAAATTTATTTGTTGATTCACTGTAAATTTCGTTAAACAATCGAGCAGTAATAGAAACGAAAATCAAATACATAAACTAATAACAAAGTGCTTAAAATAAACCACCAAGAAAACAATGAAATCGAAATCAAAACCTTACAGCCTACAAATTTTCATTAACAACAGCCAGCTGATTACTACAATACAACTACCTATCTACACCAAATGTATTTGAAACATAAAAGAACTAATTTAGCAAAAAAACAGATTAAAAAATTCAGGTATAAAAATGTGAGATGAGATTAGTAGACAAACAAAATGAAAATTTTGTACATCTGTGGATCCCATCCCTACGGTTGTCTGGCCGCTGCCCTAATCCCCCGACGATTAAATCGGAAATTTAGATCTTTCTTTTTAAGCACTGTTGTCAAATGGAGTGAGCTAATTAAAACTATACTCACACCATATAATTAAAAACAACAAATGCAGAAAACAACTAAAATAAACACGAAAAATAGGGCTCATATCAAGTGTAAATTTTAAATAAGCTTATTCATCGTGGGAAAAATAAAACCCATATCCAATATGAAGAAGAAGAAAACAAACAACACAAATTATTTACTTGAATTACCAAAAAAAACAGCCACACAACCCTATGGGGAAAAAGGGGGCAGCAAAATTTTATTAACTCAAAAAATAATTTTCATTGTTGAATCTTCTTCTTCAACTGAGAGAGATGAGTTTTTTTTTTCTCACTCAAGCCTCTCTTTGTAATCAAGGCCACTAATTATTATAAAAATAATAAAAATGAAACAAAATGCTGTTGCTACTGAAGGTGCGGTGGATGATTTGTGTGCGTATGTGTTATGTGAATTGACGCACTGCTAGGGTTGAAGTTTTATAGAACAGAAGTTGAGAGTGAAAAGCCCATTAGTGAAAAAAGAAATGGAATCCAAGCCCATTAATGATAAAACTATGTCAACCCTAATTATATATCTATAATATAGGAAATATTATTATGTACATTTTTTTTAATCCGTTGTAGTGATGGCATGGTACAATAGTTGTATTAGGTGGTGTTTCCAAGAGCTTATAGAAGCTCATTTTCTTAGGATTTTACTTAAAGTTACTTAAAGTTCATTTTGACTTAAAGCAATGAGTGTTTGCAAACCTTATTTAAAAAGAAGCTTAAAGCACTTAAAATTAATTTTGTGGTGTTTGCAATAATAAGTAAGCAACAGCTTTTAAAATGCAATAAGACTTAAGTACCCTTATTTATAAAGTATATATTCTTTTTAATATGCTCCTAATTTAGACATATGTTCTGTTAAATATATTTAAAATATAATAGAAAATTATTTCGATATAGTTTAATCAATGTTTATGATTATTACATCAAAATGCATACTTATTAAGTGGATTTATCAATTGGTGCTTGGGCAAACTCCTAATCAATTTCGCGTAACACATGGGTAGTGCATCAATTATGTATTGCAAGTAATATTTCCACGGGCTTCAGGTACTATATTAATCCCAAATATCTAATCTTTTTTAACTTACATCAGCCAATTTGCACTTAAAAGTTAAATCCTATATCACGGTGTTTTTGATATATCATCAGACAATTTGCACGAAAAACAGACAACTTTTTAAATGCAAATCCTATATCACAATGTTTTTTTGAGTGTTTTAAGCGAACATCAATATCAAATCCTATAACTCTTGCTGAAATTCATGAAAAAAACAGAGAAATATATCTCAACAACCAAAACCCATAAAACACAATTTAGATCCCAATAACTCAATTATTTTCTCAATTCTTGAAGTTCTCACAATTTCACTATTACGTTACTCATAAAAAAATCATGAATAAGTTGTTGGGTAAAACAACCAATGATCCACAACTGAAAGTAACAAAAGAAAAAAAAGAGAGCAGATATTGCATACTTACTTGGATGTTAAATTCGTCCAAAGATGAAGAATTGAAGACTTTGATGATGAATTGCAAAGAATAAGAACTAATAGGTTTTATAACTATAGATAATTAGCAATCGCATTGAACATGGAAGAAAAAAATATTATAGCCTATTTTTTACGTTGAACATGGAAGAGAAAAGATGATAGAATATTTTTTTTCCTTAAATGTGGGGGTATGGACGGCACTTTGAGGAAATTTAGGAGAGAGAAATATTTTTAAAATGTAATAATTAAAAGGAGCTTTTAAAAGCACCATCTACCGAGCTTGTGGGCTTGTGCTTTTTTTTGGCTTGTTTTTAGACAAAGAGAAGCAAAATCCCTATAATCAAACACTAATTTATGACTTCTCTATAGACAAAAGCCCACAAGCTCCTTTTATAAGCATTTGCAAACACTCCCTTAGTAAAACAATAAGAAATAGTGGCACACGGTCTCCGCGTGATTAGCAAATTATTTTAAGTATAATATAATTACTTTCTATACTAAATATTACAACTTAATTATGGATACATAATCTATATATTTTAGTCTTCTTTTTATGTAAGATAATTAAGTAATGGTTTTTTTTCCTTAATAAGAAGATTTAAATAATCATAAGACTAAGATAAATTACAGTTATACCCAACTAATAACAAAATTTAATAGTACCTAGAGGGTAACTAAGGAAATTAAAAGATTGGTCTCAATATGGCTTTCTTTATAATATATAGTATAGATAATAAACTGAATGTACCACCTCATCGTGTCGTGGCTGCATTTAACAATTTTTCGTAATATAGACTCCCTTTCCATTTTTCACTAGTTCACAATATTTTTTTTTTTATGAATGGTTCTCATCAATAGGTTTACACATCTATTTTATTGCTTGACCATCTAATTTAAATTACTCCGTGATGAAATAGTTGTTGCACTTGCATATAGGGTTGTGTATTTGGATCGAATCGAGACTAGTATTCAATTTCGATCATGAAAAAATGAAGATCGAAATCAGATCAATTTAAAATGACCCAATTTCGATCTTTTTTCTTTTTTTTCTTATTTATTTTAATATTAAGGAACAAATATGGTATAACTTTTATTTGGATTTAAAATTAAAGGAACCTTGACTAAACATGAATACAATGGTAAATACATAAAAAAATTACATGCATTAGTGTTTTTGAGAAATGAAAACATGTGAAGTGTTTACTTTAGTTAATATATTAAGTTAATTAGTAGCGTTTCATTAGCATTATATATATTATTATTTTATAACTTTATTCAATATACTATTATATATTTATTTATTTTTAAAACACAAGATGAGTATTCGATTCGATCTGATTTTTAACCTTTAAGATCGAGGATCAAATCGAAGGGGGGTTCGATCCTAAGACAAAACCAAAAGTATGATCAAATATTCGATTCAATTTTTGATCGGATCATTCGATCGATCCGATTTTCTCTGAATAACCCTACTTGCATCACGTCAATATTACATTGAGTGAAATGAGTTTTCACTTTTAAGATTGTTCCTCAAAATTGTGGGCATCCATTTGTCCCAGGATAATATATGTGTGTCCTTGTGAATTTTAGAGGTTATGATGGTTTTTGTATTAGCTTTTCTGTGATCTTGCTTAAAGAATCTCAAAAGCATAAGTTAATAGTTTTTTGGAGAGTATTAGGAACAAATGCTTATATTTTTTTTTTTGGCTTTATTTAGGGTACTAATTTGGCAAACTATGCAACCTACTAATTATACACAAGTATATTAGTAAGGGTGTTTTAAATAGTCATACGACTAATAATTTCACAATCAAACGAGTCCTAAAAGAAGAAATCATTTTTGTTAAACTGTTGAGAAGTTTTTTCTTCGGATAAAGTAGTTTGTCATAATTATTCTTAAATAACACAAAAATGTAATTAACTATTATTGCCTTTTGTTTTATATGAAAAAATCGTTTAATCATTTTTTAAGCATTTAAAAAGTATTTAATTGTACCAATTAAGCTATTATGAGAATACAAGAGGCACATGGATTGAGTTCTTACTTGTACTATATTCGTAATTTCATTATATGAAATTACAGTCAATGTTTAGAAAAACACTGTTTAATATTGTTGGATGTTCGTTCCTTTCTCGTTCTGGCTCATAAACCTTCGACTTGGTTTCTCTCTCCTCTTAAGTGCACCACCAAGACCACAAGGTCTACACCAACTAAAGAGCCCACACTAAGTAGCTCACTACACAAAATAGATATCACACACACACAAAGTGTTTAGGTGAAGACGGGGAAGAAGAAAACCCACAAAGATGAAGAATACCCACAAAGACTCTCTTTTCTCTCTTCTCTCTCACTCCAATATTTCTCTCACTAAGATAGGAATAATGGTGGCTAACACAAAGAAGCTTGTCTTGTAAGATAAGGGTTCACAAAACTACATTAGGGCATAAAGGAAATTGGGCCGACACAAAATAAACCAACAATCTCCACCTTTGGCCCAAATGGTGCACTAAGGACGCGGAATCGGAGGACTCATCATCGCTGGGGCACCTGCAAGTTCACTAAGAAAATGCAAGTGACAATGGAGGATACCAAAGTAAACTCCTGACCACACATGTCAAAATATGTAATCACCACCTAGGTAAGCACATAACAAACAACTAACAGATATAGCAAATAGCACACAAATCATCCTTCACAAAAGTTTAAAATCCTTAAACATGAAGTAAGCTTCTCAACAGGTAAACACTTAGTTCCCATATCAGCAGGATTAAACCCAGAAGGAATTTTGTTCAATTTAACAAGCCATTTCTCAACTATGTCTCGAATAAAGTGGAACCTAACATCAATATGTTTAGTTATATCATGAAACACTGGATTCTAACACAGTTGAATAGCATATTGACTATCAGAAAATACAACCACATCTTGCTTCAGAAAACCAATCTCAGACACAAGATACTTTAACCAAAGAGCTTCTTTGAAAGCTTCAGTAGTAGCTACATACTCAGACTCAGTAGTAGACAAAGCAACAATATGTTGTAATTGAGATTTCCAACTTATGCAAGCACCACAAAAGGTAAACACATAGGAAGTAGTAGAGTTTTTATTATCCCTATCATTTGCATAATTAGAATCCACAAGGGCACTTCGAAAAAGTCAAACCAAAATTCGCAGATGATTTCAAATATCTTAGAAGCCATTTCAAAGCATTCCAATGAGGCATACCAGGATTAGACATGTATCTACTCAAGCAACTCACAGAATAAGCAATGTCAGGTATAAAACTAACCATCGAGTACATGGCATAACCTATAGCGCTAGCATATGGCACACTCTTCATTTTCTCAATTTCAGAATCAATCTTTGGAGATTGATCCTTACTTAACACAAAGCGAGAAGCAAGCAGCACATTCTCAGGCTTATCAGAAGACGTGTTAAATTTACTCAAAACCTTTTCAACATATGAAATCTGGTTTAACACAAGAGTATATTTCTTCCTATCCCTCACAATATTGATGCCTAAAATTCTTTTAGCATCACCCAAGTCTTTCATGGCAAAATTTTCACAGAGACATTTTTGCACATGCACAATAGACTTAAGGCACAAACTGATAATCAACATATCACGCACATAGATTAATAGAAACACAGACAAAGGACCAGACACATAATTCACATGATCACACATCATAAAAACATCACCCAAATAAATAGCCACATTAGCATGCTCATTCTTCTTGGAATTAGGACAATCCTTGATAAAGTGTCAAGAATCACCACAATTATAACAACTTCTATTATTGGACTTAGATCTCTTCTTTCCTTGACCATTAGTTTTCTTACTATTGTTATCATGCTTTTGGTTTTGAAATCTATTATGAGATCTCCCCCTTACATGCATAACCTCACCAGAATCTTTAGACTGACTATTCCCACCCATGTAATGCTTCAAATCAAGTTCTTTACTTCTCAAACCATTCACAACAATGTCAAGAGTAATGTCATCTCTACCATACTTAATAGCAGATTTCACATCATTATAAGAATCCGGAATAACATTCAACAACACAATAGGAGTATAATCATCTATATGTTTATCATCAGCTTGTTTAATATTTTGAATAAGCTTATTAAACACATCAAGATTCTCATCAATGTCTTTGTTTAAATCCAATTTAAAACGAAATAACTTTTCAAGTAAGAACAACTTTCCAGGCAAAGAAGTATCCGTAAACAAGCTATCGAGTTTATCCCAGTGCACTTTGGCAGACTCCAACATACCAACTTTTCTAATCACAGAGTCAAATAAGTTCAAGTAAATAGTGGAACACGCCATCTCATTTAATTCAGTAATTTTAGCCTTGTCTTCAGTTTCTAAGTACTTTTCAGTTATAGCTCTAAAAGCTTTTTGTTGGATTAAAACACATTTAATCTTTTGCTTCAAATATCAAAATCACATTTCCCATTAAATGGGGTCATACCATAGTGACTCATAGAGGAAGACATGGCAACAAATAACTCACATAAAAGCACACAAGAAACTAAGCACACAACCAAAATTACATCGGAGCCAAGACACACAACCAGACTGACACAGGGGCTAACACATACAACCGGACTCACACCGGGATCAACAATGCTGAAAATTAAATCGCTAATGTAAAATCGGAATCACACCGGTGCCAAGGAGAGTTTAAGCCAATTTACCCGAACGGGATCCCACGAAAGGAATCCCGACTTACCTATGCGCAACCGGAGTGTGCGGAGCAGAAGCGGAAGGGGTTGTCCGGCAACGACGTGGCGGCACAACGGCGGTGACGTGGTGGCAGCGGCGGAGCGATGAACTAACGACGAAAAAATGACCCTACTGCTCTGATACCACTGTTGTGTTCGTTCCTTTTTCGTTTCGGCTCAGAAACCCTCAACTCGATTTCCCGCTCCTCTTAAGTGCACCATCAAGACCACAATGTCTACACCAACTTAAGAGCCCACACTAAGTAGCTCACTACACAAAATAGATATCTCTCACACACACACACACAAAGTGTTTAGGTGAAGAGGGGAAGAAGAAAACCCACAAAGATGAAGAGTACCCACAAAGACTCTCTTTTCTTTCTTGTCTCGCACTCCAATATTTCTCTCACTAAGATAGGAATAATTATGGCTAATACAAATAAGCTTGTCTTGGAAGATAAGGGCTCACAAGACTACATTAGAGCATAAAGGGAATTAAGCTATTGTTTGAAGCTTTTCGGCCAACACAAAATAAACCAACAAATATCACTAGTGATAATCTCATAGTGTATGGTTCTTATCAAACAAGATTGCAGTAAATGTGGAAAAGGCAATGGTGAAGGCTATGTTTAAAAACCAAAAGGCAGAATTCCTAGTAAAAAGTTCATGGTAACTTGTTCAAACTGCATCAGAAGTTTTTTTTTTTTTTTTTTTTATGAATAAAATCAGAAGAATTGATGAAAAGCCACTAATGTAATTAGCACTACAGATTCAGGAATCCTTCTCGTGTTAGCCGGTTAGATACTGAATCAATCGATTCATCAGGATCATGTAGCTTCGTATATCAACTATATTAGAAAGTTATAAAAATGTTTAACAGATCAAAATTTTACCAAGCATTTTGTGGAATCAACAAGATATCGTCGACTCATTTTATCAGCAAAAAAAAAAAGAACATGCTTTTTCATATTGAAACTGAATCATTGCACAATGCCAGAGCCCAGAAGACTGAAAGGAAAAATATTAGCAGGAAAGAAGAAGAAGAAGAATAAGAAAATCAAGCCTGGGTTAATGTTAGAGTCATAGAACAGTAATAACTTATGTACCACACAAATGTTCAATTATTCGATACTCAACAACTAAAAACGAAAATCATCCGTGACAGTTCACATACCACAAATCGCAGTATCAACTATCATCAATCAGTTCCCAATCCTTCTTTTTTTTTAAGATTTCCATTCCTGCAATAGTAAGTTAACTCGGATTTCAGATTTCAGAAGTAATGTAATTTCCACTCGGATTATATTCTGAGTATCCCAAATAAAGCTGATACCACGGCATTGTATACTAGTTCACCGTAAGTTTCCGTTAGCTCCCTCAGTTTCTAATCATCCTTGTTTACCTCCCGCTGAACCAACAAACACGGCTCTTTAAGACATGCATTTGAAGAACAAACGACACAAAACAGGTAACGAAATGGGTGAAAAGTAAATATAGTTAACCATTTGAGTGATGCATTAGGTATGATCAAAATCAAGTTTGGTGCCAATTACATAAACACACCCGAGTATCAGTAACAGGAATGAAGGTTAACAGAAGCAGCTGAACGACCCTCTACCATTTTTTTCTTATTCTCCAGTGTTTATAGTTTCGGAACTTTGACACTTAACTCACAACAATATCCAGGAAGGATGTTAAGAAGAGTGACACCACCATACCCCGCCCCCCGGGTTAAGTGGGCACATATACAACATTTTAGGCTTTCTTGAATACTTGAAGGAACAAATAGTCGCAACTATGTTTCTTCAATCTCGTTCTATCATAATAAGCCATTGAGAGTTGGCAACATCATATGTTACTTTGACGTGGCTAGGAGAGTTGGCTAAAAATTGATTAACCAACAGAGATGTCGGGATATAACGAGACATTCTGGAGAGTTACATTGGATAACTTGAAATGAATTTGAAAGACCGCACAAGTGATCTTGCAAAACGTGAAGTGACAAAGGAGTTGGAATAACATTGGTGACAACCACTTAAGTAGCCCCGATCTATTTCAAGCTATCGAAACAACCTGGTTTTTTCACGGGACGTGATGTGATAAATGTAGAAACCTCAATTAGCTACTCAATGAAATGAGCATCACTTTAGTACACGCTCGATGAACAAATGCAGTACTATGTAACTATTTTTTGTTACTCCACTCATACTAGTGTGTAACGTTATTGTATCAATATTTGATTAATTTTCATTTAGATCAAATGCCATTGATAATAGGTCTTGTCCTACATTAGGAGTAGAATTTCTGCATAAACACAGTTACTGATTAGACTCGTTAATCACACAAAACGAATACCTTTTTTACAATACATGTTCCATCAATTCTGGAAATACAGATACAGCGTTACAAACTCGAAAAGAAACGGAAATTTATGCAACATTGCTTAGTATACAACAATCACAATAATACCCGACACTAACTCAAATATACCAGCATAAAATTGTCGAGTAGATATCAGTCTGTCAGGAAAGGATGACATTAATAGTTCCTTGAACATGATTTTTCGAGGAACTGTGGAGAAGACTAAAAACATTACATCTTAATTTGACTCATCGCAGAAGAAATCAGGGCGACGCGTAGAAATAGAAAAGGAAACATTTGGCTTACAAATGCAACTGTATAGTACCATATTCGTTTATCGAGCCTCTTGCAGTGATATGGTCATTTCATTCATCGAACATGCTTGATTTGACCTCCCTAACGTTTCAGCTATCGATACATTCCTTTCAATGAAAAAACCAGGCTGTTTAGCGCGAGGCAGCGTGCCTTCGTTTCCCACATCAGAACCACGTTGGACATGGGTGGCCTATCTTCCCAATGTTGTTGGACGCATAAAAGACCAACATGGATTGTCCGTACTACTTGTGATAAATACCGCGAATGGCCAATGAAAGATTCGACTAGTTCGAGTGACCTTCCGTCTCTGTGAAGCAACCATGCCTGTTCATGTGAACTCATATTCAAAACAGTTTTTAATAAATGTCCTATAAATAAAGTCGGTTTTGATTTTCAACGGTGCACGATACTAACATGTCCAAGAAGGTTGAGGGGTTGGTCTTCTCTCTGAGAAAATCCTCTGTTTTTCTTGCCACTTACAATTTCAAGCACTAGAACGCCAAAGCTAAAGACGTCTGATTTCACAGAAAACAGGCCGTCTACTACATATTCCGGGGCCATATAGCCACTGCATGAAAACCAATGTTAGAAAATGAAACTAGAGCAAAGTAGGAAGAAAAGTAATCTGTCAATACGAGAAGAATATTACTGTGTTCCTACTATTCGTTTAGTGTTTGCTCCAGTCTCGTACCCACCAAAAGCTCTAGCAAGTCCAAAGTCTGATATCTTTGGGTTCATATCTGAATCTAGTAATATGTTGCTGGCTTTAAGGTCTCTGTGGATGATTCTGAGACGGGAATCTTGATGAAGGTACATAAGGCCGCGAGCAATATCATTAATAATGCGGAACCGTTTAGGCCAGTCGAGTAGTTTACTTTTCATTGGATCTGCCAAATAAGGGAGGACACGTGTGAGATCATGTTTACCGAACAGAACATTAAAGTTTACGGTACATGGCTAGAAGGTCATACTTACCGAACAAAATCAAGTCGAGACTTTTGTTTGTCATGTATTCATAGACCAACATGCTTTCTTCTCCTTGAATACAGACTCCAAGAAGCTTCACTAGATGTCGATGCTGATGTTTTGCAATACAGTTCACCTCGTTCTTGAACTCATCTACTCCTTGATGCGAAGTTCTTGATAGGCGTTTTACTGCAATTTCCTGTCCGTCTTCTAGCAGGCCCTGGGATCAGATTCTACATAGTTAAGAGGTTCAACTGCAAAGCGGATATAATCGTTAATTTTCATTTTTCGTTCCCTTTCCAAGTATTACTTAACACCATCAACTTGCTTATTCTACGTTTAATTCACTTTCAATATGACATATAGAGAGTTATGGATCACATTTCGCACTGGTCTCAGGCTGCAGCCTTAAAACTAATACTGCTTACCTTATAAACAGGTCCAAATCCACCCTCTCCGAGCTTATTACTGATCGAAAAGTTATGGGTAGCGTTAGTTATCGTGCACAAATCAAACTGTCGTAGCTCAAGGTCTTCGTTATCTCTTTCACCAGTAAGTTTTTTCCCAAGATTGAGTCTCGACCTTCCTGAAAAAAATCGGTCTAGTAGAGAATATGAGTAAGGCATTCCATTCAACAGAATTAGGGGATCATCTGGCTTACCATATATTTTCAGCTGATCACCAATCTTTTTCCTTATAATACGAGTATACAGCATCATGCTCAATGCCAGAAGAACAGTTCCCACTACGAGTGATAAGCTTACTATTAGTATTTCTCGTATCTTTCCTTCGGAGCCTGCACAAGTGTTTACAAAAGATACGATTAGAGCGTTACCATTAATTACCACTATAGAAAAATCTCTCCCTATTCTTCAAACAACTTTTACCTAACTCGGACGAAGATATCCTAATGTAGATATCTTGTCCTTCTGACAGCTCTTTCATGTCAACAAGGTCCCCGTACCAAACCAAGCATCCACTTCCACCATTGGTAATATTCAGAGTCGTGTAAGCCATACACGAACAATTCCTCGAGCAAAACACCTTGCATTCATCAAGTGTCATAGTCTCGTTGTACCACGACATGTCCGTATCAGGCAGTTTAACACCAGGATACTTCAAGAATCTATCTCCATTATCACAATTCAAAGGTTTCCTACGAACGCAGCCATTAGCCCAGTCGGCCCTATCCCAATTTTCAGGATCTCTTGGTACAAACCTATTCAAACATCCACAGGCCGGAGACCTTGCAACATTACAACTACCATACGTTCCACAAAGTTTGTAACTATCACAGACATCATATGAAAGATAAACAACCCAATCTCGCGTCCGATCAATCCATGTCCACCTCTGTGGGACACCACTTGGACTCAATGTAAACCTTGAAATAACCGAGCTGTTCAGAAGCTCGTAATAAACGTACACCGCATTCTTATTAGTAATATCCAACGAAGTTCGAAATATAGGACTTTGCCTCATGCTTGTTAATCCACTGAAACGGAGGCCATTCCACGGTCCACTCTTGAGCACCTCAACACCACGTTTTTTCACGATGTTCTGCGGGTAGCCAGTAGGATCACAATGAAATGTATAATCTCCAGGTGCTGGATCATCATTGCTCTTCCAAGATGAGAGAAATACTTCAAGACGGGTCACAAAATTCCTACCGAGCTTTGCTCCTGGTAAGAGAGTGTCCGTCGGGTAACCAAAGCTTTGCCAGAGAAAATCCTCTTCATCCTCATCGTTTGCATCTTTCAAGACGAGGTTTCCTGAGTCAAGCAATCGCGCTACGGGATTCGCAACAGATTTTGTACTATTAGTAGACCAAATAATAGTATCATTTTCCTCATCTGGACAAAGTACTAGGATTCCAGGATCAATGAGTTTTAACAAGCCTGATAAGTTTGCTAGTGGATTTTCTCTGTTGGCAACCCATATAACTGTCCTAACTGTTACTCTCTTGTACCACATGCCGACATACCGATTTGTCGAAACTCCGGGGCTGAAGAATCCAAGCTCAAAGGTTCCACCTGATGAAACCAGTGTTTCACCATCTCTTAGAATCTGATTAGTGTTTAAGGTATCTAATGAATATGTTCTTGTCTGAAAATTAATCAAGAAAGTTGTGAGAAGAAGTAAAGGGACAACATGACATTTGTTGTTATTAGTGGAAATATATATTTTGATTCTCCTAACAATGGTAAAAGAAGTATCTCACAAGGAAAGGGAGAAGAATATGTTGATCATGCATTAATCAGCGGTGGAGATTTCAGCAAATTAGGAAATAACTCAAATGAAGATGATGATATGGAAAAATCCTACCAATAAGGGATCTTCCAATCGTAATGCCAGCTGCCTTATACAGATTTCTTGTTATCTTTACTAAATTAGATTAGAGACATGTATTTAAATACCTTTGTTCAAAGCCTAGCTGTTCACGTTGTTAACAAACAATACAAAAAAAAAGATTGAATATTCTGCCTATTTTCTATTTTTCTCATGGTATCAAGAGCCACAGTGAACAGTAGGCTATAAATCACCTTAGTTTCTGATTTTTTTTTTCTTTCACTATGACTACACTATCCCTCAATGTTAGCAACTTCATCACCATTCGACTCACGTCCGATAACTATCCTTTATGGCGTGAGCAGGCGTTAGCCCTTGCAGAAAGTCAAGATTTGGTTGGGCATTTAACCAATGAAGATCCTGCTCCAACAAAATTCACAACTCCCAGCCAAACCAATTCAAGTGATTCAACAATCACCACCCCACAATTGACAGAAGCTTTCAAAGCATGGCGAAAGTCCGATCGTCTTCTTCGAGGATGGATCATTGGAACACTATCGGAGGAAACTCTTGGACTCGCCATTGGTCACGACACTGCTCATGGAGTTTGGGAAGAGCTCCAAAATAATTATGCCCAAAACTCGCAAGAACGCGAGTTTACGCTGCGACAACAGGTGAATTATCTTCGAAAAGAAGACCACACAACAGTTACAGATCACATTCGCACCTTCAAAAGTCTTTGTGACAATTTAGCAGCCATTGGAAAGCCTATTCCAGATCAAGAAAAGGTATTTTTTCTTCTCACAAGTCTTGGGCCTCAATATGAAACATTTACCACAACTATGATGAAGCCACCGAGACCATCTTACTCGGAGTTGGTTTCGCAACTACAAAATTTTGATCAAAGGCGCAACTGGTTTTCCAAAGATGTATCGTTGTCCTCCGTCACACATCAGATGGCGTTTTATGGACAACAACATCAGCATCGTAGTGCACCACAAAAATTTAATTCTTCAGGACGCGGATTCCAGGCACAACAACGAGGGAAATCAAACCTCGAATACTCAAACGCGTCTTTCACAAACTCGCAGCGTCGTCCCCCACCACCTGGTCAACGTCGCATGACACCGGCAGAAAGGGAACAATATCGTGACAAACAATGCCAGTGCTGCGGCGCAACAGGTCATATTGCAAATATTTGCTGGTGGGCTGCAAAGAAACCTACACAACCCGAAGATATTCCACAAGCACTCGCCGCTCTCACTTTAGACAATACCATTGCCGATACCGAGTGGACGACAGATAGTGGAGCTTCTAACCACATGACAGGTAAGTCAGGTATGTTAACAAACATTCGTAAATACTCGGGTTATGAATCTGTTTTAATTGGAGATGGTTCATCTATGCCAATCGTTGGTACTGGTGATTCGTGTATAAAACAAAAAAGAACTACCTTACCTTTAAATAATGTTTTGTTAGTTCCTAACTTAACCAAGAATTTACTATCTGTAAGCCAATTAACTAAGCAACTTCCAGTTAATTGTGAATTTTCTAATACTGATGTTTGTGTTAAGGAACGAGAAACTGGACAAGCGTTGATAACAGGGAAACGCAATGGTGATCTCTATGTTTTATCTACTACACCAGAGTTATATTTTTCACACCGCTTCAAATCTAGCACTTCACACGGATGGCATCAACGTCTAGGCCACCCTCAAGCTTCCGCATTACAGTTGCTAAAAAATAAAGGACTTATTGATGTAGTTGGGAAAATAAAGTCCGAACATATTTGTGATAGTTGTCAATTAGGAAAACTTAGTCGTTTACCTTTCTCGTCTTCTGAACATTCAAGTAGTACTATTTTTGAAAAAATTCATTGCGACTTGTGGGGACCTGCCCCTATTTTATCTATTGCTAAATTTCGATATTATGCTTGCTTTGTCGACGATTTTTCCAAGTATACATGGTTAATTCCTCTACGTAACAAGTCTGATTTCTTTGATGCATTTCTAATATTTGAGAAATATATTCTTAGACAGTTTGATAAGCAAATAAAAATATTTCAATCGGATGGAGGTGGTGAATTCATCAACTCCAAATTATCTGCTCATTTCCTCTCCACAAGTATTGTTCATCAGGTATCATCTCCATACACTCCCGAACAAAATGGTTTTGTTGAGCGAAGGCATCGAACTATAAGAGAATTAGGAATGACTATGTTATTTCATAGTGGTGCACCTTTATTTTTATGGGTAGATGCTTTTTCTACAGCTGTATATCTTATGAATCGACTACCTTCGTCGACTCTTAACTTTGAAACACCTTATTTTACACTCCACGGAAAACATCCGGACTATTCTTCATTGCGAGCTTTTGGATCAAAGTGCTTTCCTTACACTTGGGATACAAGAAAACATAAATTTGATCCTAAAACACTTCTTTGTGTTTTTGTTGGCTATAGTGAAAAACACAAAGCTTATAAATGTTTTCATCCTTCAAGCAAAAAATTCTTTATATCTCGACATGTTGCTTTTGATGAATTAATTTTTCCATATAAACATAATTTGGAATTAGGTAGAGTAGTAAATAATCCATATGTTATTAATATTTTTGATACATGGTTATCTTATTCTAAACATACTCCTTCTAGAGATTCCCCGTCGATCTCGATTCCGCTTCCATGCCTTAACAAAACGCTGCCAATTAATGAAAATATTAATATTTTAGGTACTAACAATTTAAGTCAGTCTAATTCTTCACATGATAACCTTTTAGGTGTTGAGTCCAGTGCCAGTAGTCAAAATGATTTTTTCTAGTCCCCTACTCCTATAGATAACATAGCCTCACCTGAGTCGCTTCCACCCGTGCCTAATGAAATTGAACAAATTTAATTACCTAATATAAATGATTTTGTGACTAATTCCAATCATCATGATCTTACCACTCATAATTCTAATCCTTCATCATCCTCTAGGCACTCTATGACTACTCGATCTCAATTAGGAGTTGTAAAACCAAATCCTAAGTATGCCTTAAATATAACATTTTCTGCTAATATACCTCGAGAGCCTTGTAATTTCAAACTCGCCTTAGCACATCCCGGCTGGAAAGCAGCCATGGAAGAAGAACTCGCTGCACTTCATAAAAATAAAACATGGACACTCATCCCCCGTACGCCGAACATGCATGTAATTGGTTGTAAGTGGGTATTTAAAACAAAACTCAAACCTAATGGCACTTTAGACCGACTTAAAGCTCGCTTAGTGGCTAAAGGATATCATCAAATTGATGGAATTGACTATACTGAAACATTTTCTCCTGTTATAAAACCAGGAACTATTCGCCTAATAATTACGATAGCTCTTGCTAAAAATTGGTCAATTCGTCAATTAGATGTGAAAAATGCCTTTTTGCATGGTATGATAACTGAGGATATATACATGCAACAACCCCCTGGAATGATAGATTCCAGACATCCCAAACATGTTTGCAAATTACAAAGAGCTCTCTATGGCTTAAAGCAAGCGCCACGTGCATGGTTCGATTGGTTTAGTACATTTCTTCTTAAATATGGTTTCTTTTGTAGTTTAGCTGATCCTTCTTTATTTATTTTCCATTCTAATTATGGTTCGTTATTTCTCCTCTTATATGTTGATGATATGCTACTGATGATATGCTACTAACTGGATCATCTCCAAAACTTATTTCCGCCTCTATTGAATTATTAAGCAAGGAGTTTGATATGAAAGACCTCGGACCACTTCACCATTTTCTTGGAATAGAAATAATGCCAACATCAGGTGGCCTTCATCTCTCTCAATCCCGTTATGCGCTAACTATACTTGAACGTTCTAATATGACAGATTGTAAACCGATGAGTACTCCACTTGAAAGAAAAACAAAAACTTCCCATATTAGCACTCTCCTGGATGACCCAAGTTATTATCGTGGAATAGTTGGCGCTCTACAATATCTTACACTTACACGCCCTGATTTGTCATATAGCGTTAACTTTGTGTCTCAATTCATGCATGCTCCTACATCTTTACATCTCAAAATGGTTCACCGTATTTTACGATATGTTAAAGGAACACTAGAGATGGGATTACATTTTTATTCACATAATACACTTGATCTACTTGCTTTTTCCGATGCAGATTGGGCTGGATGTCCCACTACACGACGCTCAACTACTGGATATTGTACCTTCCTCGGCCATAATCTCATTTCATGGTGTGCAAAAAAACAACATACAATCTCTCGTTCAAGCACGGAAGCCGAGTATCGAGCAATGGCTAACACTGCTGCTGAACTCACTTGGATCTCTTTCATCCTAAAAGATCTCCGGGTTTCGCTGCGTTCAGCCCCAACTCTTTATTGTGACAATCTTAGCTCTCTGTATATGACGATCAATCCCGTGTTTCATGCCCGAAGCAAACACATAGAACTAGATTATCACTTTGTGCGAGAACGTGTGGCGCAAGGATTACTTGTTACTAAACATATACCGTCAAATAACCAGGTTGCCGACATATTCACCAAACCATTGCCGAAAGTGGCGTTGCGTTATTTCTGTAACAAACTTTGCCTCCGGCCTCGGCTCAGTTTGCGGGAGGGTATTAGCGGAAATATATATTTTGATTCTCCTAACAACGGTAAAAAAAGTATCTCACAAGGAAAGGGAGAAGAATATGTTGATCATGCATTAATCAGCGGTGGAGATTTCAGCAAATTAGGAAATAACTCAAATGAAGATGATGATATGGAAAAATCCTACCAATAAGGGATCTTCCAATCATAATGCCCGCTGCCTTATACAGATTTCTTGTTATCTTTACTAAATTAGATTAGAGACATGTATTTAAATACCTTTGTTCAAAGCCTAGCTGTTCACGTTGTTAACAAACAATACAGAAAAAAAAGATTGAATATTCTGCCTATTTTCTATTTTTCTCAGTTGTTTATGCTATTCATGGTTATTAACTGAATCTGTATATTTCAAAATTACAAGAATCTGTTTAACTTGTTTCCATATTGTTAGAGTTGATTGAAGTGTGCTAACTGACTTTCATTGACTTGGTGTGAATGTATTCGTCATTTGTCTTAAAGTCGTTATGATATTAATAAAGGTTTGCCTTTTCTATCACGGCATCAGTTAAAGCTAAGAGATTTCTGATTTTTCAAAGTCATGTATAATATGTATCACTTGAAGAGTAAAATAGTTAGTGAAAAATAGTTAATCAATTGTTATCTAATATGGTTTGGATCTTTACGTTTGTGTAACTACTAATTGTGTTCTTTTTTAGTTCTAATATGCACATGTTGTCATAAAACAAGAAGATTGTGACAAACAAGTTGCAATTTGTAGTTATAACTGAATGTGACGCAACTTAAATTCTTGACTTGGTCAGTTTCTGCTGATTGAGTCAAGAAGAATTGTGAAGTGTGATTACCATTACTTGGTAATCACATGTGACCAACTATAAACGGGTTCTGCCATGTGATTTTGTCGTTACAGTTGGAATTATCGTGGCTAACGATCAAACACGAGGGCACGTATTGTTGTACGTTGCACGTACATTAGTCTCACCTATTAAGTAAAAAGTTCGTTTTGTTCCTGTATTTGAAGAAAATTTCTGTTTAAGTAGAGTTAGTGATTATTAGGCTTCTTAATCACACAAAAGAATACTTTGTTCTTAGTACAGCCTCAACCAGTTCTGGTAATATAGATACAACCAAATGAACTACCGAAAGCAGAATGAATCAGGGGGCGACTATCAGAATACAAGAGATAGAAAGGAAGATTGGGCCATCCAATGTAATTGTCTAGCACCGTATGTATTTATCGACCCTCTACCACAGAGATGGACATTTCGTTTGTCGAACTTGCTTCTTTTGAGCTCCCTGAAGTTTCAGATTTCGTTATATCTCGTCCCGTGAAAAAACCGGGCTGTTTAGCTTGAGGCAGCTCGCCATCATTTTCCAGCATCACTACCACAGAAGAGATGGTTGGCCTATCTTCCAAACAATGCTGGACGCATAAAAGACCAATGTGGATTGATCGTAGTACTTCTGATAAGCAGATCGTATCTCTAAGAAAAGAATCAACCAGTTCTAGCGATCTTCCTTCTTTGTAAAGCATCCATGCCTGTTTTAAACGAATTCATATTATGACACTTCTTTATAACTGTCGTAGTACGGACAATTCAATGTCGTAAAATGGATTTGATTTTTGTCTAAGACAATGCTTACATGTCCAAGAAGGTTGAGGGGGTGATCTTTATGAGAAAATCCTCTGTTTCTCTTGCCACTGATGATTTCAAGTACAATAACGCCAAAGCTAAAGACGTCTGATTTCACTGAGAACAAGCCGTCTACTGCGTATTCTGGAGACATATAGCCACTAAATAAAAAAAATAACGTTAAAATTTTGATTCGCATACAAAAGAAAGAAAACGACATTTAATTACATTGGTGTATTAGAATATTACTATGTTCCCACAACACGGCTTGTGTTGGCTCCAGTTTCGTTCCCACCGAAAGCTCGAGCAAGCCCAAAGTCAGATATCTTTGGGTTCATGTCTGAATCAAGTAATATGTTGCTAGCTTTAAGGTCTCTGTGGATAATTCTGAGACGTGAATCTTGATGAAGATACATAAGGCCACGGGCGATACCATTGATAATGTGGAAGCGTTTAGGCCACTCGAGTAGTTTGCTTCTTGTTGGATCTGCCAAATAGGTGAAGACATATACGAAGACGCATGTTTAAGTTTCGTTAAGCGTCCCAGTAAGTGCTATAAAAGGCTACGCAAGAATGTTTACCAAACAAAATCAGGTCGAGACTTTTGTTTGTCATGTACTCATAGACCAACATGCTTTCTTCTCCTTCGATGCAGAATCCAAGAAGCTTCACTAGGTTACGATGCTGGAGTTTGGCAATACAGGTTACTTCATTCTTGAACTCGTCTACACCTTGAAGAGATGTTCTTGATAGACGTTTTACTGCAATTTCCTGTCCATCTTCTAGCAGGCCCTGGAATCATATTTTACAGATCCTTACATAACAGGTTCACTCGCAAAGATGATGTAACATTTTCAAATCCTTAAACTTATATTGCTTACCTTATAAACAGGTCCAAATCCACCCTCTCCAAGCTTATTGCTGATTGAGAAATTGTCTGTAGCTCTACCAATCGTGTGCAAATCAAACTGCGGTAGCTCGAAGTCTTTGTTACCTCTCTCCTCAGTAAGATTTTTCCTAAGATTGAGTCTCAACCTGCCTGCAATAATAAGCGATATGTGTCATGTACTAAAGTATAAGTAATGCATGCCTTTCACAAAGATAACATTACTGTTTTTCTACTTATCTTCAAGAAACCATCTGGCTTACCATTTCTTCCCAGCTGATTCCTAATCCTTTGTCTCATCCGAGTATACAATATCACGCACGATACCAGAAGAATCGTTCCCATTACCAGTGATAAGCTTACAATCAGTATTTCTCGTTTCTTTCCTTGCGAGTCTGCAAAAATGTTTACAAAAGATACGGTTAAAGCAATACCGTTACCACTGAGGTAGGTACCAATTTTACTAAATATTACCTAACTCTGAAGAAGACATCCTAATGAAGATATCTTGTCCTTGTGAAGGAAACTCCACAATGTCAACAAGGTCTCCGTACCAAGCTAAGCATCCACTTCCCCCGTTACTAATATTCAAAGTCGTGTAAGCCATACATGAACAATTGTTCAAGCACAACACCTTACACTCTTCAATCGTCATAGTCTCGTTATACCGCGCCATGTTCGTATCAGGCAACTTAATATTGGAATTCTTCAAGAACCTATCTCCATTTCCACAATTCAAAGGTTTCCTACGAATGCACCCATTAGACCAGTCAGCTCTACCCCAATCCTCCGGATCTTTCGGCGTGAATCGTTTCAAACATCCACAAACAGGCGAGTTTGCAACTTTACAACTACCATAAGCACCACAAAGTTTGTAACTATCACAGTTATCTGTTGGTGAAGTAAAGTAAAGAATCCACCCTTGCGTTCGATCAATCCACGTCAGCCTCTGCGCATCCCCTCCCGGATTCAGCGTAAACCTCGAGATAACCGAGCTATTCACAAGCTTGTAGTGGTAGTAAACCTCATTCTTGTTTATGACCAAGCCAAAATCAAAGATAGAGTTTCTCCTCATGTTCGGTACTCCACTAAACCGGAGACCGTTCCACGGTCCCGTTCTGTACTGCTCAACACCGCGCTTTCTCAACATATTCTGCGGATAACCAGTTGGATCACAATGGTACGTATAATCCCCCGGTGCTGGATCGTCGTTGCTCTTCCAGGACGAGAGAAATACTTCGTGACGAGTCACAAAGTTTCGACCGAGCTTCATTCCTGGTAGAAGTGTATCGGTCGGGTAATCAAAACTCTGCCAGAGAAAATCCCTTGCATCCTCGTCGTTTGCATCTTTCACGACGAGGTTGCCTGAGTCGAGCAACTGTGCGATTGGATTCGCGACAGTTTTAGTAGCATTAGTAGACCATATAACAGTATCATTGCCATCACTTGGACAAAGTACTAGGATTCCAGGATCAATGAGTTTTAACAAGCCTGATGTGTTTGTTAATGGAGATTCTCTGTTGGCAACCCATATAACTGTCATAACTGTCACTTTGTTATAGTACCACATGCCTAAATACCTGTTGTTTGGATTTCCTGTACTGAAAAATCCAAGTTCAAAAGCTCCACCTGATGATATTAATGATTCACCATCCCTTAGAATCTGGTTACTTTTTAAGGTATCATCAGTTGCATGGATTGTTGTCTGAAAAGTAAAAAAGAAAAATGTGAGTAGTAAAAGGATGTGATTTTTGGACATTGTTGTTATACCATGAAAGATTATATGAATTTGCTCTATTTGTGTGGTGAGGTATTTATTTAGAGTTGATTGATGTGAGCTGGCGGGGGGCTGACTGCCATTGACTTGGTGTATGTATATGCGTTGAAGTCTTTTTGATCAATCGATCGGACCGGACATGAAACCAGTAAGCACGTTGGTTAGTAGCTAGTTTGGCCGAACCGGATACATCAAATATATTATTTTTGGTGTACGTACATGTTCTCTTTTGGTTCTAACATGCACATGTCAGTTAAAATTTTATTTAAATGAAATTATTCCAATAAAATTAAGTGAAATTAAATAATTTAAATTAAATTTACAACAATTTATAATTTCTCATAATTTAGCTTTTTTTAATCTCCTTTTAATGGAAAGTTTAGTAAAACAAAGTTGATGCGGGGTGATTTCGTCTGCTGACTAAGCACTCCACGTCAGACTAACTCAAGCTCCGTATTGGTCCTAAGTTAGCTTTGAGTTCGAGAAACCTGCACAGAAAAACACAGAAAAAACACGAAAAAATAAACTAGCCGGTGGCCCCGGCGAAGGCACTCCGACGCTCAAGTCAGTAAGAAATCTAGACTATTGAAATCTAGAGAGAGAAAGCTCTGACTTAGAGAGATAAAGCAAGAATGTGAAAATTGTGTTTTTTGCCTTCAAGGGAGGGGGTATTTATAGATACCTCATGGGCCTAAGATGGGCTTGGCCCATCTTGGAGGCCTGGTCCAATTCCAAACGCGCAACCTTGCTAGCGCGCAACTGTGTTACCCTGTTAGCATGCACTCATGTAATCTTGTTAGTACGCTACCTTGTTAACGCGCAACTGTGTAACCTTGTTAGCACGCAACCATGTACTCTTGCGAAACACGTAGTGTGTTGCGTTGGCGACTTGTGAGCTTGCCACGTGTCATATACGAGAATATGGCACATCATTATTCCCCCACTTCTAAGTGCGTTGTATGCAAGACAAGTCACTTGGAAGTATTTATTGTGGTTGATCTTGTGCTCTCTTGAGAGCTCTTTTCAGCTTCGTTGAACTTATTGGATTCCTTTTAGGATGTCTGGAGTGTTCGGGGTCTTTTTGCTACTTCTCAAATTTGTTTGAGTTCTTCTTGTAACATATAGCTGAAGTTTCCGAAGTGTCTTCAGACATTTTTGAACTTCTTGTGGAGACTTTTGATATTTTCGATATGTCTTGGCCTCTTTCTGAATTTCTTGTGGAGATGCTTGAAATTTTTTACATGCCTTGGCCTCTTTATGTAATTGCATGGACCGATGTACGATTTCGAAGACTCTATGTACTCTTTTGCAATTTCATGACTAGCATATTTGACTTTTCAACATATATATACATATATATGTATTTTATTCAAAACTTTAATCGCATGAAGATTTCATAATAAGTAAGAGTAGTAATAATTATAATAAGAATAATTCCATGTGGGGCCTATCACTTGTAATGAGTTAATCTTTTGGTTAGATGAACACGGCTGGGGTATTTTTTTCATCTGTTCCCTTTTATCACTTGTATCCATCCTTCTCTTTTCTTCCGCAGTTTTTGCAAGTAGATTATATTTTTCCTTCTCTTCTCTTCCGCTATTCAATTGATATCCCTAGTATATTGGGATTTTTTTGTTTCAACCGAATCTTCAAATTTGAATGATGAAATCTACTGTTCCGATCAAACTTGTTCTTCAAAAATTCGAATTTCTTCTCCTCTTCCAAAATTCAAATTTCCAACGGATGAATTCGTTGCTACTTTTCCTCTATAAATTCCAGTTGCTCCTTTGCTCAACTTCACCAATTTATTCAGCAACATTAGTCTCTTATAAATAATTCACTCCACGAATGCGATTTCACGACGAACGGCGACGATCATAATCTAAATTCCAGTGTACGATTCAGTGCGAATGCGTTTCGTATTTTCTTTTTTATTTGACAACATGTTGTCTCCTTGTTGATGCGACTACGAATATTTTTTTTATCATAATCTTGTGTCTTATTTGCAGGTTGAAGTGGCTAGATTAAGAGAGCGAGAATCTTGTTTTCGTAAAGTTGAAGGACTTTGCAACTCGATCTTTATTCCCCGCGTGCGTGCTTACGAATTTCCGACGGTGCCGCGAACGACATTTGGTAATCGTCTATTTTGCTAAGTTTTGTTTCCGAAATGTGTGATTCATCGGAACTTGGATCGAATTTTGAAAACTCTGATTTTCGAGGGTCACCAATTATCAGTCCGTCTTCGGAATCTCAGACCGAAGTTAATCAAAATGGTAGCGTCGAAAGTCTTCAAAACGTTTCTGATAAAAATGTAATAAGTTTTAAGAAAGCTACCTTAAAACTACACCATACTGATATTGTTTCTGAAGTGAACTGGAATATAAGTCGGATCAGATCGGAGTTCCATATCCCTCTTGGTTATGACATAATAATTCCTAGCTCCGTAGATAGAATGAATACACCTCCTTGTGGCAGTATGACCGTCCACCTTGCAACGCTTAAATTAGGACTTCGATTTCCACTTCCTCAAGAGCTTTGTGAGATTGTCAATTTTTTCGGTTTATGTTTAAGCCAACTTAATCCAAAAGCAGTTTGCGTTATTTTATGTTTCATTCTTGTCATGAAAGCGTATAATCAACCTTGTACCTATGCTGAATTTCACGACCTTTTTTCTCTTGGTACTTCAACTCAAAAAGGGGAGGAGGGGTTTTATTTCTTCATTACTAAAAAGAAACGCAGATTTTTAGAGAATATTAGAACACCAGGAAACAGAGGGTGGAAACATCGTTTTGTATTTATCAAACCTCCAAAAGATGTAGTTTTCGACTTCCCAAGAGTATGGCACCACGGTCGAGTTAAAATAGACGACGTTCCGAGATCGAACTTTTCCCCTGGATTTCTAGAGAAGCTGCCTTTGGTGATTTTTGAGCCAGAGATATTGATTGACGAATGCATCCTTAGTGCCGGTGGATTATCACCGGTGTGGTTTGATAAGGAAAAGAGAAACTTGGGTAGATATCTGATTTCATTGTTATGTTTTCATATTTAAGATATCACACACTTATCTTTGATTTGCCCTTTTGCAGAGAGATTGCTAATGGCGAAATTCTCAAGATTTAATCAGGGCATTCGTAAGAAAGAAGATCGTGCCACTCATGATGCACGCCCAAAAGATGATGGCCGTCGCTCGCATGAGAGAAGAGGACCAGTGAGTCAAGGGATTCGTGGTAGCCCAACTATTAATCAAGATGATGGTCGTCGCTCGCATGAAAGGAGAGGACCAGAGAGTCAAGGGCCTCGCGGTGGCGCTCAAGACTTAAGGCGTCAAGCTCGTGATGATGCTAGCATGGCATCTAGCACCCCCTTGAGTGGTTCATCCGTCGCTGCGGCGAGTAAGGCTCCTTCTCAAAAAAGGCCTGCGGGGAGTATTGAGAACGAGGACCGTGCTCGTGGGAAAAGACCTGCAGTTTATGATGTTGACGACCATGTTATCCTACCCCCGCCACCTAAAGCATCGTGCGGGCTTCGTAGTATCGAGCTCGGGAAAACCTCGCTCACCTTGTTCGGTAGTGAACTCACTGATTCCGCTGCCATGACTTCAACAATTAAGGCGTGGCCATCCTTGAATCGTGACATGGTAATACACAAGTGGACAGTTGCGGACATTTGTCATGAAGTGGCTTTGCACGATACAGCGGTAACGTGTAACATTCCTTTATTTATTATTATTATCGAGTAGACAACCGAGGATGATGTTTATCGAGGTCCAGTAACTAATAAATGTCACAAACTTATCTTTACTCATAAATAAATCCAATTCATTTTGCCTGTAGTGTCATGATGTGGTTGATCTTGATGGAAATTTGAGGTCCTTATTATAGCCAGATAGCTGAGCTTCAATGCCTTTGCATTTTTTGTGAGGAGAAGAGCGAAATTTGCTTACTTTCTTCTTTCATCGGATATACAACTGTTAATAGTTCCTTATGTTTCTCTGTATTTTATGAATTATTACCAGCTATTTTTTTTTCTTATATACAAGCTTCTTTATATCTGTTTATATATATGCGTATGCATATATATTTTTTGTATATTGAACCCTCTCGTGCTTTTTCTTGAAATGTAGGCGACATCACTTAAAGAGTGTCTAATGATGCTTGCTTGGGATGCTGAGGCGACCAAAATTCAGGCTGATGAACGGCTGTCTTATGTGAAAAGAGGAAATCATGAGCTTGATGCAAGCCGCGAAGATCTCAAAAAACAGCTGAAGGAGGCGTCGTCTGAGGTGTATGCCATAAAACATTCTTGGGACTCCACAAAGCAAGAGCTCGAGGCAGAGAAGAACAAGGCTGCTGATCTTGCTCGCGAACTGGCAAAGGTGAAGAAAGAGTTGCACAAGGCGAATTCTGACTCTCGTTATTATATTGGAGAGAGTAAAGAGTTTGAAGCGGCCCTATCCGAACAGAAAAACAATTCTGATAAAATGATCTCCGACTTGAAACTCGAGATCGACGCACTCATCAAAGACTTGGCAGAGACGAATGGCCGACTCAAAATAGCTGAAGGGAAGTCTAAGGTAGTGTCACCTGAGCTGAAACTAAGCATTGCGAGGGAATTCATGAAGTCAGCTACGTTTGCTGAAGGCATCTACTTGAGATGTGGTAATATTGTGGTTGAGGCTTTTGACTTGGCGTTAGAGCAACTGAAGTATTTGAAGGTTATAGCAGAAGATTTCGATAAAGAGCTCGTGAGTGTGTGGAAAAGGCTGATTTATCTTCCCCCGATGATCCTTCCACTTTGCCTTCTTTGGACGAGGATGTTTTCGAGCCGCTCATTAGGGAAGATGATCTATGGATTGACAAAAAAGATGACGTTACAGCAACTGTCGACGAGGAACGTTCAGCTATGGCTTTTATCTCGCAGTAAATGGATGAGCTGGAGCACGTTCCTCTCTCGCCATTGAATTCTGATGTGACTGGACTAATGACTCAGCTAGCTACCACAAGCGGTCTTGTTAACAATAATTCGGTGGAGGTTGGACTGGTTGATCCTCATTTTGGTGTGGCTGAGATGATGATAAATGATGGTGTTGCAACTGAAAATCCTGCTAATCCTTGAGCATAAAATCCTTTGCTTTTCTGAATAATAAGAAATGTTTTGCTGAATAAGCTGAAATGTCCATTTGGCGTCTTTAATAATGATTGATTCTCTTCTCTTTTCTTTTTATTTCTGCAACCTGTTGTTGCCAAGAATCGTGTTCTTATCCATGGAAGAGTTTGTGTAAAAGTTGGCTGCTACAATTGCTGATCAGAATTCCATTTCTTGGTTCTTAATGGTAGAGTGCTGATTTTGACTGGCATTGATTTTGATAGCTGCTCGTTTATTTAAGAAACTTGTTGTTTCTCTTTCATTAGTTGTTGTGTAATGATTGAAACTGCGTTCAATTTGTAAAGTGCACGCTTTCGGCAATTGCATTTATTAGTCTTCAATGTGCATACAATCTGTTTTACTTCACAGCAGTCTGCGCGTTCCCAGGAAAACGGCCATAACTCGCTGCACAAAATTTCAAATGACTGCTAGCTTGATTCATTAGAAAGAAAACACATATAGCTATCCATCCATATATGCCACTTCCTCTACAAATGTTTCAATATGAGCAGTTTTTCTAAGGAGTGTGGAAGAGCTGCAACTTAACAGACTTCAATGCAGTTTGCGCAACCCCACGGAAACGGCCATAACTCGCTGTACAAATTTTTGAATGACCTCTTGCTTGATTCATTAGAAAGAAGACACATATATCTATCCATCCATATATGCCACTTCCTCTGCAAATGTTTCAATATGAGCAGTTTTTCTAAGGAGTGTGGAAGAGCTGCAACTTAACAGACTTCAATGCAGTTTGCGCAACCCCACGGAAACGGCCATAACTCGCTGTACGAATTTTCAAATGACCTCTTGCTTGATTCATTAGAAAGAAAACACATATAGCTATCCATCCATATATGCCACTTCCTCTGCAAATGTTTCAATATGAGCAGTTTTTCTAAGGAGTGTGGAAGAGCTGCAACTTAACAGACTTCAATGCAGTTTGCGCAACCCCACGGAAACGGCCATAACTCGTTGTACGAATTTTCAAATGACCTCTTGCTTGATTCATTAGAAATAAGACACATATAGATATCCATCCATATATGCCACTTCCTCTGCAAATGTTTCAATATGAGCAGTTTTTCTAAGGAGTGTGGAAGAGCTGCAACTTAACAGACTTCAATGCAGTTTGCGCAATCCCACGGAAACGGCCATAACTCGCTGTATGAATTTTCAAATGACCTCTTGCTTGATTCATTAGAAAGAAAACACATATAGCTATCCATCCATATATGCCATTTCCTCTGCAAATGTTTCAATATGAGCAGTTTTTCTAAGGAGTGTGGAAGAGCTGCAACTTAACTGACTTCAACGCAGTTTGCGCAATCCCACGGAAACGGCCACAACTCGCTGTAAAAAAATTCAAATGACCTCTAGCTTGATTCATTAGAAAGAAGACTCATGGATCTATCCATCCATATATGGCTTTAATTATGAATTTTTCTCAGTTGGAGCAGTTCTACAAATTAATTTGAGCCTCCTGTTGGTTGCATGATGAGACTTGAATTTGCGACTACTAACTTTTGGAAGCCCTTTTTCTATGATTTCTTCTGTATCAACCGAGCTCCCAAAAATGCGGCGAACTGCGCTGGTAGGACAAGTTTTGATATGTGATAAGTCTTTGGATGACATTAATCAGTGAAATAGATTCGTGGTTCATATTTTGCACTTCATTGTATATTTTGCTCGTCTTTGTCTACAAATGTGTTTACTTGATTTTCGTCAGTAGGGATTTTCACCTAATTGACTCTTCATCTAGTTTGGTTTGGTAGGGCTTATGTCATGTGCCTACTTTATGGGATTTTCACCCAATAGGCTCTTCACCTAGTTTGATTAGGTAGGGCTTATGTTATGTGCCTACTTTATGGGATTTTCACCCAACAGGCCCTTCACCTAGTTTGATTCGGTAGGGCTTACGTTATGTGCCTACTTTATGGGATTTTCACCCAATAGGCTCTTCACCTAGTGTACTTGTCATTTTCAGACTTTATGCTGTTGTCGTGGTTTTGTAGAACCTCCATTGTTTGTCTGATTTAGCCACTTAGCTATGAAAGTAGCATTTCAATCATCGATTTATGGAGATCTGCACAGAAAAAGCAAAGTGATGGGCCAAAAAGATTTTATGTTTATTTTAAGACTGCACTTGCGGCCACGACAAACTGCCTACGTATCCCTTATAAGTGGGAATCAAGTCGCCGTAGTTCATTAGGATTTTGATTACACCGAGTTTTTTTTTGGCAATAGTTAAACCTAATATAAACTACGACCATCTACATAATATTCTTAATAAAAACTAACTAATGCTCGAACCATGCATGTTATCCATTGTCAAATCCTTCATGCATAATAGCGGTGCAGATTCTGAATATTCCAAGGCCTCTTCAAAGCTTTTCCATTCATAGATGCTAGACAGTAGTATCCCTTCGCACTTGCTCTGATTACTTTGAACGGACCTTCCCATGTTGGTTGTAGCTTACCAACGTGTCTGCTCGCTTCCACCTTTCTCAAGACCAAGTCGCCCACTTGGAAATCTCTAAAGCGGACCTTATGGTCATAAGCCTTAGCCATCACTATCTTGTTTGCCAACGAGCATTGGTACGCCTCTTCTCTGACTGCTCCAATCATGTCTAAGTCCTCTCGTCTCAGTCTTGCTGCTTCTTCATGATTGTATGTCTCCATTCTATGTGTCATCATACCAGCTTCAACTGGTACAACTGCCTCTGAACCATAGACCAACAAGAAAGGAGTTTCACCCGTTGCTTGCTTAGGTGTCGTCCTATATGCCCATAAGATGCTCGGTAAGACCTCTGGCCAGGTTCCCCCGATATGCGTCAGGCGCTTCTGCAGATAGTCTTTCAACGTCTTGTTTGTTGACTCCACTTGCCCATTAGCTTGTGGATGTGAGACAGCGGTGAAATGTTGCTTGATCTTTAGTTCCACGCACCAAGAAGTAATCTCTGAGCCCGTAAACTGATTGCCATTGTCAGATACTATCACTCTAGGTAGACCAAAACGGCAAATGATGTTGCGCCAAATGAACTCTATCATGTTCTTCTCTGTAATGGTTGCCAAAGCCTCAGCCTCAGCCCACTTAGAAAAATACTCAACTGCCACCACCATAAATCTCTTTCCATTCTTCGCAGCAGGAAGAGGCCCCACAATATCAATTCCCCATTGGTCAAAAGGGCAAGTCGCCTCCAATGGGTGCAAGAGTTGGGCCGACACATGAGTAGAGTGAGCATGCAATTGGCAACTCTTGCATTTCTTCACAAATTCGGTCGCATCCTTGAACAAGGTAGGCCAGTAATATCCTTGCCTCATGATCTTCTGGCCAAGGGACCTACCGCCAGCATGATTTTCACAACATCCTCCATGCACTTCGTCCATTACATATTCAGCTTGTCTAGGGGTCAAGCATTTCAACAACGGTCCCTCAAACGACCTTTTGTATAGCTCTCCATTAAAAATAACAAAACGGGCAGAGCTGTACCTCAATCTTCTTACAGCTAAGGGGTCATTTGGAAGGATTCCATCTTTTAAGTATCGCATAATCTCATCCTTCCAACTTGGTTCTTCAATAACTGGCAAAATGAACTCCACTAAAATAGCTTTATCCATATTGCGGGTCTTCCCAATGGCAGGTTTGTCTGCTGCTAGAAGTACCACTCTACGCTCTATGTAAACGTCAGTAGAGCTAGCAAATTTTGATAAGGCATCCGCCTTGACGTTTTCAGACCTCAGGATCTGGGTAAGAGTGAAAAATGTAAAAGACTCTGCTCCTTCCTTCAACTTAGTAAGGTACTTCACCATAGTCTCCTCCTTGGCTTCATACGTGCCTATAAACTGATTAGCCACTAGTTGTGAATCCGTGAATACTGCCAAATGTGTGATCCCTAGAGATTTGCACATTTTGATCCCAGCCAGTATCGCCTCATATTCAGCTTCATTGTTGGTCACCACAAAGTTGAGACTGACTGCATACTCATATTCTTTTCCTTCGGGGGACCGCATATATATTCCTAGTCCTCCCTTTGAGGTAGTTGCAGATCCATCAACGTGAAGAGTCCAAAGAATAGTGGTCAATTCACACTCTACATTCAACACTTGATCCTGCCCGGTCACTTCTTCCATTCCAAACGCTTCAACGACGAAGTCGGCCAAGACTTGCGCTTTAATTGCCACCCTTGGCTTGTACTCAATGCCATACTCACTAAGTTCGATGGCCCA
Organism: Linaria vulgaris; assembly: GCA_948329865.1. Lineage (NCBI taxonomy): Eukaryota > Viridiplantae > Streptophyta > Magnoliopsida > Lamiales > Plantaginaceae > Linaria > Linaria vulgaris. The sequence continues at coordinate 87,815,103 of OX415253.1, forward strand.
CTTGATCAATCTTCCTGATGTTTCTGGTTTTGTCAGCACTTGCTTTAGTTGCTTGTCAGTCAATACAACAATTGGATGCGCTTGAAAGTATGGTCGTAGCTTCCTTGCCGTATGCACCACGGCGAGAGCAAATCTCTCAATCTCAATATAGTTCAGCTCAGCTCCATGCAACACTTTGCTAATGTAGTAAACAGGTAGATGATGGTTTCCGTCAGCTTTCACAAGGACAGAACTGATAGCATTGGGAGAAACCGCCAAATATAGGTACAATGTCTCTCCCTCAATCGGCTTTGCCAGAAGAGGCGGCGTTGCCAAGTAAGTCTTGAGTTGCTGAAAAGCATTCTCGCAGTGTTCGGTCCACTCGAAGCTTCTGTTCTTCTTCAAGATTTTGAAAAAAGCTAGGCTTTTCTCAGCCGATATAGAGATAAAACGCCCAAGCGCCGTTAATCGACCTAACAAACGTTGCACGTCTTTCATGGTGCAAGGGGACGGTAATGTGGTGATAGCTTCAATCTTGTCGGGGTTAGCTTCGATTCCTCTCTGGTTTACCACATACCCCAAAAACTTTCCACCGTTCACGCCAAAGGTGCATTTTTTTGGATTCAGCTTCATACCATACAAGCGCATGATAGCGAACGCCGTGCGCAAGTGGTTGACATGATCCTCAGCTTTGATGCTTTTCACAAGTATGTCATCTATGTATACTTCCATTGTCTTCCCAATGTGATCATAGAACATCTTCGCAACTAACCGCTGAAAGGTAGCCCCAGCGTTTTTAAGCCCGAATGGCATCACGCGATAACAGAAAACTCCTCTATCAGTTACAAAAGCCGTTTTTGACATATCATACACGGCCATCATAATCTGGTGAAAACCGCTTTGTGCATCTACCATGCTCAATAGAGCACAGCCAGCGGTCGAGTCTACCAACAAATCAATCCTTGGCAAAGGGAAAGGATCACGCGGGCAGTGCTTATTCAGATCTGTGTAGTCCACACACATCCTCCAGTCACGGTTGGCCTTAGGCACTAAGACAATATTGCTTAGCCATTCATAGTACTGCACCTCATAAATGTGCCTAGCTGCAAGTTTTTTATTCACCTCCTTTTCGGCAGCCAAATTCTTTTCCTTACTGAAATTTCTCTTCTTCTGGCAGATAGGTTTTGCCTCGGGGTCCACATTCAGTCTGTGTACCACTATCCTAGGGTCTATACCCTTCAAGTCTTCATCTGTCCATGCAAAAATGTCAAAATTCTCGCACAAGCAAGCGATCATTTGCTCTTCAATTTCATTCGCCATGCAGGTGCCAATGCGGGTCACCTTGCTCGGATCATCCCTTGCAAGTGATATTTCTCGAAATTCTCCTAAAGGTTCCATCTTGTTGTTTTGCGCCAGCCGCGCCTTGTACTTCTTCAATGTTTTGCACTCCTCTTCCTTTGGTATCAATGTCTCAACACCTTCTGGGACTTCGATTTCCCTAAGGATCTTAAACTTCTTAGCATTCTTCTGCGTCTCAGTAATGTTTACCATCTCCATATCTTGACTGACGGTGTTAAGCATATTTACTTCTTTCTTCCTACTCAGTCTTAAAGAGGCCACATAAGACTTCCAAGCTTCCTTGTGATCACCTCGCACCTCACCAATCCCTTTAGGAGTGGGAAACTTCATCTTTTGGTGGTAGGTAGACACCACAGCTCTAAAATCATTCAATCCAGGCCTGCCAATAATGACATTGTATGTGAATGGTGTATCAACAACTAGATATTGGAGATTCCGAGTGCGTCTGGTTGGAGAATCTCCTAAAGATGTTTGCAAAGTCACTATTCCGACTGGCATAACAGTTGCTCCTCCAAAGCCATATAAAGGTGTCGTCACTTTCTTCATGAAATTATTACCTAACGCCATTCTTTCTAATGTCTCATAAAAGATGATGTTCGCTGAACTTCCGTTGTCAACTAAGACCTTCCTCATTGTATAGTTTGCAATGTCAACAGTTACCACTAGAGGGCAATTCAACTATTGTGCCTCAGCTACTTGAGGGTCCAACTGCTTGCGGTCCGTCTCATCAAAAGTGATAGACTCCTCCAATACTTCCAGCGCAGCGATCAAGGACGCGTCCCTTCTGAATACGTTACTATCCACTTTCCTCTTGATTCGGTCCCTTGCATGATTAGAGTCAGCGCCCGTTGGCCCTCCGGAAATCATATTAATCACTCCCCTCACAGGGAGATTTTCTGCTTCCTCATGCCTCGTAGGTGCCTCAATCCTTCGTTGTTCCTCAGCACGAGTAAGATCATTCGTTCTTCCTCGTTTAGCTGATGGGCTATCTCTCATTTGATCTCGAACATATTCAGCCAGGTGCCCATCCTTTATCAGCCGTTCAATCTCGGCAAAAAGGGCTCTACATTGTGATGTATCGTGCCCATTTTGTTGATGGTAACGACAATAGTCCTTGGACTTTTGCGTATATTCCGTTTCTCTAAACTGTCGTGGTTTTCTCATCAATCCTCGTTTAGTAGCTACGGCATACACTTCCATTATATTTGCATTCAGTGGGGTGTAATTAGCAGGTGATCTGCCTCTCCTTCTATCATTTCTATCTCTATCTCGACCATTTCTCCATGGCCTATCATTTCTGCGATTATCAATTCCCTTCTGCTTCCCTAAGTCGCGGTATTCGCCCTTGCTGATCATGTTCAACTCCTCTACTTCCATCTCTTGGCGCAATCTTTGCATGATTAGTTCAACAGTAGGGGGAGGGCAACGTACAAGATCATTCGCCAGCTCTCTGTTCCTCAATGTCTTGAACAAGATTCCTCGGATGGTCCTAGGTGATGGAGTTTGCACCTTCAACATCTCAACGTTAAACTTCTTGGTGTACTCGCGCAATGTCTCCTTCTCCCCTTGCTTCAATTGGCATAGATAGTCTGGGTCCAACGGGTCCACTGAAAGAGTAGCAAACTTAGAGCGAAACATATCACGCAATTGCTCGTAACTGTAGATGGTTCCAGTTGGTATGCGCGCAAACCATTCTTGCGCCACACCGACCAAAGTTATAGCAAAAAGTCGTGCTTGAACTCTAGTATCATAACCTCCCAAACTTAGAATGCCATCTAGCACATGTAGATGTGATGCTGGATCAGTGGTACCATTGTAGTTTGGCATCTTTGGAATATCTTGGCCTCTTCCCAAGACAACCCTTCGTAACTCCTCACAAAATGGTGAAGGCTCAGTAATTCTACCATCATCTTGATTATAACCCACCAGTCTTCTTCCATCTTCTACGTACCCCATTGGGGTCGGCTCACGATGGTTGTGGTGATGCTCTCTTCTAATAGGACTAGGATATCTTCTATTGCACCTCTCAGTTCTCTCAATGTCTCTTCCTCTTCGAGCTCTATCATATGAGTTCACCTCATCACCTCTATCAACACGCCTCCAGTGTTGTTCGTGGGTTCTCCTTTCAACGTTCCTCCTAACATGTTGAGACTCCCCACGCACGTTGGATGATCGTTGATCTGTTCTCCTAGGTGATCGTGAGATTGCTGCTTCTAGCCTAGGTGAACGCCTTTGAGTTTGTCCTGCCTCCTGAAGACCACGCGAACGAGAGTTCTGCGCATGCTGCTCTGTCCTTGCTTGAGCTTCAGGTTGAGTAACAGGTGCCACTGGGACGATAGGTGTCGCTCCTCCAAGTGTTGCTTGTAGCGCTTGGATCAGTTGTGCCACGTGCTGTGGCGGCAATGGGTTAACAGTTGTGCCTGCGGCCTGCTGGTTGACTGCTTGCAGCGCTGCCCCGTGGCCTTGTTCTGAAACAGCCACATATATCTCGTCCCTATGCTGACTTGGGACATTATTATTAGCCACCCCTTCGGCCCGTGTCGAAAGTTCTTGCTGTTGGGTAGGGGCTGTCGTGTTGGCTCTTTCGGATGCTCTCGTGGTTCTTGTCATGATTGAATAGTTCTTGTGTTTTCTTCACAGTACCTTAGTGGTTTCCCACAGACGGCGCCACTGATGCGGGGTGATTTCGTCTGCTGACTAAGCACTCCACGTCAGACTAACTCAAGCTCTGTATTGGTCCTAAGTTAGCTTTGAGTTTGAGAAACCTGCACAGAAAAACACAGAAAAAACACGAAAAAATAAACTAGCCGGTGGCCCCGGCGAAGGCACTCCGACCCTCAAGTCAGTAAGAAATCTAGACTATTGAAATCTAGAGAGAGAAAGCTCTGACTTAGAGAGATAAAGCAAGAATGTGAAAATTGTGTTTTTTGCCTTCAAGAGAGGGGGTATTTATAGATACCTCATGGGCCTAAGATGGGCTTGGCCCATCTTGGAGGCCTGGTCCAATTCCAAACGCGCAACCTTGCTAGCGCGCAACTGTGTTACCCTGTTAGCATGCACTCATGTAATCTTGTTAGTACGCTACCTTGTTAACGCGCAACTGTGTAACCTTGTTAGCACGCAACCATGTACTCTTGCGAAACACGTAGTGTGTTGCGTTGGCGACTTGTGAGCTTGCCACGTGTCATATACGAGAATATGGCACATCAAAAGTTATTAAACGGGATTGTAAATTTGCATTTTAAAATTTATAAGTTTTATTATAAGTGACTTATATATAATTTCTTATGACAAGAACATTACTCTTGATGGTCATCTCAAATTTAATTAAATTGGAAGATAATAATAATAATAGATTTTTCTTTCGGAATGTTAAATATGTTATTATTAAATTCGGGGTGCTATAATAACTCAAATGATTGGAGGTCAAATTAGAAGGAAAAAATTAAACTCGAGTTCACGCTCACATCACATGCTAAAATAAAGGATAAATCCATAATTTCACCACAAAAAGATTAAGTAGGACACTGTAAAGGACCAGAAACGCAATAACACCGATTTCTATAAGTTTGTCGGTATTATCATTTTTTAAAAAAATATGTATAGTTTATTTATTCTTTACGCGCTGCTTTTGTTCGATCGTTCACTAAGTGAAAAATGAGGGGTACAACTTTCAAGTTCACTAAAATGAGGGGTACAACTTTCAAATTCTTCTTTTTTTCTCTTCATACGAATCAGTGACGTTTAATAGTCCTGTCGTCTGTCTAAAACAGGAGTGCGAAAGAAACACTAAAAACCACCATTAGGCTCACATTAGAGGAAAGAACAACCATTTGCAGCATGAATGGTTAATTTTGAAACGTAGTTAACATAGATGACTAAAATGTCAAAATTCTCATACGCATACAGTCTGTCTTTAAAGCATTTTCATATTTATTATTGCCTTTGATTTTCTATGAGAAAACAATAATCATTTACGTAAACATTTCAAAGTACTTATTTGAACCGAGTAGGTTATGAGAATACAAAGCGGATTGAGTTCTTACTTCTAAGTTTTAACCAAATCATAATTTTCAACACTCCACGTCTCAGTCAACGTTTAGAAAAACACGTTTAATATCACCGATGATAGTGTTATGGTGCATAGCTCTTGCCAAACGAAATCGTTGTAATTGTGAAGAAAGGCAATAATGAAGGCTATGTTAAAGTAAGGGCGGATTATTATTTCTGCCCAATAACTTTGCCTAAGATTACTTTTTGCCCTTTTTTTTTTTTTTCGAGCCGACTTTTTCTGCTCTGCTAGTTTTCATTTTTTTATCAAAAATGCCCAATTTCAGCCACATGAGCTAAATTGCTGATGTGGCTGCCCAGTCAAGAAAGTGCTACGCCTAGTCAATAAGTTGTCACGCCACGTCATATTTTTCAGCCAAAAAAATATTTTTTGGACTGATCCTTGTATTATTAAAAATTGTACTTGCACCCCAAAATAAATTGTACTTTGCCCCTCCCCCCCAAAATATATACATATTTATAAATAATAAAAATTTATATATATAAAAACTTATATATAACTATTTGGTAAAAATTATATATATATATATATAAATAATAATAATAATAAATCCATATATATAGATAATAATAAATAAATATATATATAAATAATAATAAAAAAAACTATATATAGATAATAATAATAAACATATATATAACTATTTATAAATAATAAATGTTTTAACAATATATAAAAATAAAAAATTGAAAAAATAATAATTTTAAAAAAATACAATTAAAAAAGAAGTCATCATCTTCATCATCACCCCGACGTCACCACCACCACCACCACCCCCCCCCCCCCCCCCCGTCACCACCACCCCGCCGTCACCACCACCACCGTTGCTCCGCCTCCACCACCATCAACCCAATCACCACCACCGTTCCCCAATTTCGACTCTCATCTCCAATTTAAACATTTTGTCACCATCCCCAATTCCATCTCATCGCCACTGTCAGTCGCCGCCACTATTCACGCCACGTGTAAAGGCCGCCAATTCGACCGGATCTTCGACGTTTGGCTCGACGGCGTTGAGCCTCTTCGCAGCTTCACCGCCGAGCCAAGCACCGCCGGAATCATATGGACGGTGAAAGTTATGGCAATAGAGTCGATTCCGCGGCGGCGAATTTGATTGTGCCGATTTCGCGTGATTTGCCGTTGAAGGATGGATTGTAGCGTGAACAGTGGTCGACTGCAGGGTTGGGGGGGGGTTGAGCGAAGATGATGACATTTTTTTTTAATAAATGTATTTTTTCTTTTTCTTTTTTACAATTTTTAGAAATTATTAAAATATTTATTATTTTTAAAATATTTTTAAGATGTAAAAACATGAATATATATATATATATATGTTTAATATATATATATATATATATTAGGGGTGCAAAGTGCAATTTATTATGGGGTTCAAGTGCAATTTTTAATATTACAATGATTAGTCCAAAAACGTTTTTTGGGCTGAAAAATATGACGTGGCGTGACAACTTATTGACTAGGCGTAGCACTTTCTTGACTGGGCAGCCACATCAGCAATTTAAAAATGAAAACTAGTTGGGTTGAAAAAGTCGGCTCGGGTAAAAAAAGGCAAAAAGTAATTTTTGGCAAAGTTATTGGGCAGAAATAATAATTCGCCCCTAAAAAGGCAGAATTACAATAGTTAAGGTCTTGGACATGGTAACTTGTTCAAAACTGACATGATGGAAAGCCACTAATGTAATTAGCACTATAGATTCAGGAATCCTTCTCTTGGTGCCCTGTTTGATACTGAATCAATCGATTCATCGGGATCATGCAGCTTCGTATATCAACTTTATTTTAGAGGAAAGTTATAAAAATGTTTAACAAACCCAAGTATTTTGTGGGATCGACAACATATTGTCGACTCATTTAAAAAAAACATGCTTTTTCATATTGAAACTGAACCATTGCACAACGCCAGAATACTGAACGGAAAAAATTAGCAGGAAAGAAGAAGAAGAAAATCTAGCCTGGGTTAATGTAGAGTCACAGAACAGTCATAACTTAATGTACCACACAAAGGTTCAATTATTAGATACTCAACAACTAAAAACGAAATCATCTGTGACAGTTCACATACCGCAAATCGCAGTTTCAACTATCATCAATCAGTTCCCAATCCTTTGTTTTTTAGATTTCCATTCCTGCAATAATAAGTTAACTCCTTCCTCCAGAGTAGCTCTCCTGCCCTCTTGGTAGTTCCAGATTTCAGAAGTAATGTAACTTCCACTCGGATTATATTCGAGTATCTCAAATAAAGCTGATACCACGGCATTGTATACTAGTTCACCATAATTTTCCTTTAGCTCCCTCAGTTTCTCATCATCCTTTTTTACCTCCCGCTGAACCAACAAACACAGCTCTTTAAGGCATGCATTTGAAGAACAAAAGACACAAAACAGGTAACGAAATGGGTGAAAAGTAAATATAGTTAACCATTTGACTGATGCATAAGGTATGATCAAAATCAAGTTTGGTGCCAATTACACAAATACGCCAGAGTATCAGTATCCCCTTTGTTAGTGAAGAGAGATTTTTGTTAACCCACTGTCTTATTATGCAAATCAATACACATGCAGGCATAAAGGACATAAGTATTCCTCAACAGTTGGGTACTTCAAAGAGTAGAATAACTAACTGGAGAAACGGCTGGACAGCAGGGAATAGGTGAAGTGAGGTTGAGCAAAGTAATATTTGGTAATTATACAAAATAAGTCATGGGAATGCAGGTTCGAAGTGAGTACAGATCTAGCACATCCAATCTTACATACTGGGTAATGGATTATGTTCCATTAATGGCATACAAGGTAAATTATCGTGGCCTCCTGCTTTGCATACCCAGAAAATGCCTGTGGTTGGGATAGATTTTTCATGGCTAGTGAGGCATATGGGGTTAAAAGTAAAGATAAGTAATATAACCTTGTCAGATTCTTAAATACTTTGCTACACATACCATTTGCACAAGTGCCAGCCACCTAACTGGTGCCAGGGCAAGGTATTGTGCTAACTAACCATTAAATTGTAGATACAGAGTACAACACCTCAGATGTTAGCCCCATAAACTCGCCTAAAATTAATACAGGTCTTCCACAGAATACCTCATGAAATAACCAAAAGCTGGTTACCAATAAACTTACGTGGGAGTGGGCAATTTTAACTTATCCATTTAACAAAGTAATGAGTAAGAGTGAACGGAAATTTGGCTCATTTAAATAGACTGCAACATGATCATAACAACTACAGATTGGCTTGCGTGGTGAGAAATACGGAGAAGAGAGATAAGAACGGTAAAAAGGGAAAAAATCATAAAGGTAGCCGGTGATTCAGAAGTCATACTTTAAGGCAAAACAAATAATGATGTAGAACTATCAATTAAATTGCCATCAGTTCCTCCCAGCAGAAAAAATTAATTGTAGATGGTACTAATCACCTCAATCCCATATTCAATCCAAACTACCCCTAGGAGTTCCGCAAGGTTCAGTAAAGAAGGCAAACAGTAGCAGCTGAATGACCCTCTGGCAATATTTATCTCATTCTCCAGTGTTCATAGTGTCGGAACTTTGACACTTAACTCACAACAACATCCAGTGAAGGATGTTAAAGAAGAGTGACACCACCATACCCCCGTCCGATGAGGTGGGCACATATACAACATTTTAAGCTTTCTTGAATACTTAAAGGAACAAATATTACTCCACATGCTATATATCGCGTACCTTAGTTTTTCCATTAACTTCAACCACCTTTATTGGATGCCATTCAGGATCTCTCAGGTACTCTTGCCATAGTGAGCATAATTCGGAGGCCTTTTCCTCTGCTTCTGCCTCACTATACTTCCTCTTTATGGCCTCATAAAACGGCTTGCTGTCAAGCTCCCCCATTCTCTTGATACCAACATGACTCCTCGTTGGTAGTTCTTGCAAGACCTACAAAGCATCCTCATGAGCTACTTCACAGACAAAAAATAATAATTCCAAAATTGCTTACTTCCATGAAGAAAAGTGACAGCTTTGATCCCGCGTCATACTTTTGATTTCTTAATATTTAAAAACGCAAAAATATTTCTGCTAGGTGTTGGCTTGGAGCGAAGATGGGACATAACCCAAGCAGGTGAACTACTCATAAAGAGGTGCTAAAAGAGCTAGTAATCAGATAGGAAGATGACAAAGACATTCTGTACACAAATAGTGGCAACTACGTTTTCAATCTGGTTCTAGCATAATAAACCGTTGACGCTCGTTCCCCAAAAGAGAAAACCTTCTTCCAATCGAAGCAAGTAAAAGATAAGCATCATCACATGTTACTTTAACGTGGCTAGGAGAGTTGGCTAAGAATTGATTAACCAACAGAAATGTTCGGATATAATGAGCTTCTGTTCATTCTGGAGACTTACATTAGGCAACTTGAAGTGAATTTGAAAGATTGGACAAGTGATCTTACATGTAGTGACAAAGGAGTTGGAGTAATATTGGTGACAACCACTTAAGTAGCCCCAAATCAAGTCACACACAACTAATATAATATCAACTTTTCTCTTTCCTGATTATCAAGACAGATGGCAGATTTACTTTAACAAACGCAAATTTAGATTACGCCAAGGAGGTGACATTCAGTCTCCAAAAAATGAAGCAAAACCAGAAATACTTACATGAACCAATTCTTTCCTAGCATCTTGTAGCTCATCATTACTCTTGCGCTCCTTTACGACTAAAGCTTGGGTCAATGCTTCGTATTCTGAAAGTTCTTGTTTCTTCTCCCGCATTGCCTTGTGCAACAATTCCACTTTCATTAGAACTTCCGAATCCCCATCATCTCCCATGTGCTTGACGACATTTAAGTTACCACGCAATTGCTCGATCTCAAGCTCTACTGCCTGTTTTGCATCCAGTTGTTTTTCCAGTAGAATGATTTTCTTTTGGAGATTCTCCTTTTCTATCTGCAAGTATAAACCCAACAACCATTTTCAACGTAGATATTTGAACTTCAACATCTTGAAAATATTGCATTCACATTTCTAAGGGATGAGATCTCTATAAGTATAATATACCTTCTGTTCTTCAGCCAACTTCAATACTTTTGCATCAGCCTTTTTTTGTTCCTCAGTAGCAGCTTGAAGGGAACAATTTTCCACTGCATTCTGCACGAGAAACAGAACATATGGGGTGAATCACATGCATGTAGCTCAGAAGGAAAGCTGGAGACAATTGCAGCTACTTTCATTTCACACAACAGTCTATCGAAATTAGAGATTCTATCAAGAACTGCGACAATACTCATGTAACACAATGTAATACAGGATGATAGGAAGTAAGATCCATTTAAGCTTTAAGCAACAGTAGCTTTCAAGTTTATTTGTCATCCTGAACAAATAATTTGTAATTAGTATGAGACTAACAAACTGAACCAGTATATATATATATATATATATATATATATATTACCTAGTAACAGAATGCCAAATACTCCTGTTACATAGAGGCCAACCAGGTAACAGATGGTATGAACCAATGAGTTGACATTCTATATACAAAAAGAGCAATAAATGCATGTACAAACTGCAGAAAGAGTTAGTCCAGCATAGTCTCTATCTGGATATGCTTCACTCGGCATAGATCATGTGGCAGTCACTCAGTGCCTATCAATAACTCCATATTAACATAAAAGAGAAAACAAATATAAAGGCTAGCACTGTAAAATATCTAAAGCACTATGCTTACGAGATCAATGACAAGAGTTTGTTTCCTTCTAATAAAGCATTTCTGCCAACTATTGAAAATTTAGTAGCTTTCTTCTAATAAACCATTTGTGCCAAATGCCCAAACATTAAATTTAAGTAGCGAGTCAGAAAGAACTAAGAACATTATGCAACACCTTTTCAATGTCTTCAGCAAGCTTGGTTCTCTCAATTTCATTATGTGTCTCACGTTTTTTCAGTTCGTTACCCCGATGCTCGAGCTCTGCCCTTTGAGTTTCCAACTGAAACTTCAGCTTTTCATGGTCATTGAAAATTTTCCGGAAATGATCTCTTGCACTTGAGTCAATCTTTTTTATCTCTGATCAACATGAATTCTTTCAGTTTTAACTGTGCATCGAATTATATGTTTTTGACGAAGTACCAAGTTCGAGATATAACAAACCTTCATTGTAAGCTTGAACAAGCTTATCCTTTTCGCAGACCAACTTGTTAAGTGAGCTTTCTGTCTCCTCGAATTTACTCTGTATCTCTTGGAAGTGCATTTCCTTCGCCTCAATAACATTCGTTAAGTTACCTACAAGCTTATTAGTTTTACGGTCCTCCTCTTCCATTATATCAGATATGGTTCTGAGATCTCCAATTTTGCGGAGATTTTCTCCATAAATTTCGCTAGATATATAATCATTTTCCCTAGCAACCCATGCATAAAGATCTGAGATTCTGCCATTCGTCGCCAGCCAATTCCTCTTGCCACGATGATTAGCCTCGTAAGCTTTCTCGAAGGATATAGCATTATTAAATCCAGACCAATCTTTGTTAAATTCAACAAGAGCAGTTCCTGAATGGCCTTGGTAATTCCATAATGGTCGCACTCTAGTCGGATTAAATCCTCTACTTGCCAACTCGTCCCTCAATTTACTACCGCTCCCTCCCACATAGCGACCATCCTTAAACTCTGTAGGAATGTTGACAACAATTCCAACCCATGGCCAGACAAACATCTCATCACGGTCCTGATCTGCAAGAGCGTCAACCTCAGTAGCAGGTTGTGAAGGACCAGTAGCACCAGCTACGTCATTCTCCAAGTACTTGGCCAGTGCAAGGTGACTTGCCTTGTCCTTTGCAGATCTTTTCTGTGAATTACACTTCCCAATCCCGCTCGCGTGCTGCGAAAGTTCCTTGAGCAGGAAATCTCGCTTCTTTTTCTTCGTACAGTAGGGGCATGTATAGGTTCCCTCCGATACTTTGACCTGGTGCTTACCATTCTTGAGCTCTTCGTAGGCCTTCTCCTCGTACTCTTCAATTTCAGAATCACTCATGTCGGTGTCCTCCCCTGAACTTTGTTCCTCTGGTCTTCCCATTAATATCAATCTTATCCTAAACAAGATAATATGTTGACGACAAATATCAGTAACAAGATTTTTCAGCAATGTCAAAGAAGTGTTTCATATGAATCTCATTCCAGTTGAAATTCTTCTAGTACAGAAATGAAACCACAGATAGAGAAAATCAACCCAAATTACATACTAAACCCGTTTGAAACCGTTAACCTATTAGACAACAAACAAGTTGTCTATGCTTGGATTTTTCTTTCTTGAGATTCTGATTCTTTGCTAAAAGAGAAAATGTTATAGTTCGACATTTCCTAGAAGTACATCATAGAGCGATGTCTTCAAAGAATAGCATTAACGTCTATATTTGAAATCTCAAAATCTATTGATGTGATACCAAACAAATGATTTACCCAAAGTATAATTTACCAACATAGAGACCACAAGCTCAAAGACAGAACAACTATAAACGGAAAAAAAAACAAAAAAAAAAAAAAAAACACTCTTTCTCAAGACATAGATCAAGAAATTTACTCTACTGGTGAAAATTGAAAACTATTGAAAAGTTAAACAACACACAATTTTTCCAATTTCACAGAAATACTAAGAAATGCTCGAAAACCGAATGGCATATTCTCCCAAGAGGTATACAAAATCGAATGAATTGCTCATTTCGTGCAGTGCAGTCACGGATTTAAACATGCAAAAACACAAGTACACAGAAAAAAGAAAAAAGAAAATATATACAATAATTCAGGCAAATTACAAATATAGAAACTCAGATATTACATAAATCACCAAACAAGCAAGCAAACAACAGAATTAAATTAAATTAAATTAAATTAAATTCCTCACTCCAATTAACTAATTTGCAACAAACATAACAACAACAACCCTGCAAATTCCCCCTTCTTTCTCTAGTATTAGTAAAAGCGTGAGATCTAAGCCAACTTCAGCAAATTACACAAAAAAATATCAGCACATTTACCGTGAATCAACGGAAATTGACAGAAATTACAGTAAAATGCTTTAATGAAAATAGGGAATTTAAATTAATAATTTAGGTATAGGAATTGAATGGTAGGTGGTGGCACAGGCGCAATAATAAAGAGGATGAATGAATGATAATGGAGTCAAAGGTGAAAAAAAAAGTATTTTGGGTTTCACGCAGTTGCAGCAGCACTGCACTGCACTGACACTGATGATAACAACTGAGCAAAATGTGTTGTGTGCTTTTTTGGTTCATACAGTATGACGTGTCATCCAATAGTGAAAGTGTACTACTGAGGTTCAGTTTCGCCTTTTGTGTGTATAATATATTATTATTTATTTAACAGGGAATCTAATGTATTAAATTGCAAATTTCATGTTATAATACAAAATATTACACACCACCAAATTTGATCAAAAAGTAAATATTTTTACGGTATACGATGGGGGTGGCATTATGTTTTTTTTTACGGAATACAAAGTTGGGACAAAGTGCTAAAAATTAAAGTTGGAGCAAAGTACAAAATGACAGAAAGTTAAGGAGGTGGTATGTTTTTTTTCTTTTTTTATTAGAGCACGTTACATTTTGATTCTATGAAATCAGTTTTCACATCATTTATTGCAGTTTGCTGCAATTAAGTAATTATTATTAAATTGGCGTATTTTTTGTTGTTGTTTCTCCTAAATTTACAATCATACAAAGGCAAATATTGTTAGAATAGAATTATATAACATATATATATATTCTTATTTCGGCATGTAAATATTCTTAGGAGTTTTACCTTAATTACGTTGTTCTAATTGTACTAAATATATCTGGTTTTCACTATTGAGGAATCACAAAATTACTTTCTTACACATTATTACGAGTCGAACCCTAGCCCCCTCTCCTCTTCTCTCTTCTCCAAGTGTCCTCTCTCTTCTATCACATGGTCGGTCAAAAATTTCACCCCACTTTGGCCGTCTCTAACATGCGGAATTTAACTTCTATTACACTTCAGATGGAGAAGCAATTTAAGATCCAATTTCGTGCTTACCAAGTTCTTGACCACATGATTTCTCGTCTACCACCACCTCTAAAACCCCGACACCGGTAGCTACCCTTCTAGCCGCCACCGACTCTACTCTTATCGCGGTCGCTACTTCTCCGTCATGGACGACTATTTTTTGTCCCGCCTTGATGCCATCGTCTTACAATGAATCTATGGCACGATCTCTAACAATCTTCTTCACACCATCCTTAAACCAGATAAGTTAAAGTCTTAAATCAGTCTTCCCATATAATCACATCCAACCGTACACAGATAAGTTAATAAGGAAACTTGTATCATCGATCTTCCGTGTCAATTCCTCAGAAAATCGCCCCATTTGGGACTGGAACTTGAGGGCACGTCACTACTATATATCGGACGCAACGAAGGTAGTAAAAAGCATTTCAATATAGTTTTAGAATATATATACATAAGTTAGTTTAGTCGTAATTACCAGTCCATAACAATAAATTAAAGATGTAATCCTATGATTAACCTTGCTTTTGTGTCTGACAACAAACCAAAAAGTAACCCTTACGTAAGGACGTTTGTTTTGTTGTATTTAAGAGCAACTAGTAACTACAAACAAGTGGGGGTAGATGACTAATGTTTGGAGTAAATTGTATAGCAATTACATGCTCTGTTAATGGGTGGTTTATTGAGTCCAATTTTAATAGGTTACATGGCTAAAATAAAAAAATATGATGTTTAAAGTAGAAATATGTATTTGTGTGAACAAGATTGTATTGGAAGCTCAAACATTTGTTTAACTGACACATTGTTGCAATTATTAATACTAACGACACATTTGGTTGCTATTTATAAGCCTTATTAATTAATTAGTAAGATATTATCTCACATTTGGATGGTCAATCCCAAACAGTGGGAGCCCGTCCAATTAGTTGATTAAAGTGCATTTTTCCTATTAAACTATCTTACCTTCCCCCAAGATAAATTAAAACCCCAACTACCAACTCGTGAAAGATCCATATTGCCCTTGCTTTTTTAAAACAAAAGAATGTGGCTAGCCCTAAAGAACAACACGACACTTTTATTGATTTTGACATAAATCTACAACCCGCCTTTTTGGGAAACCACAATCGAGCTTAGGGTTTTGAAGGTGCCCCAAATTTTACTTCTCTCCTCAAAATTTAATTGGACATTTTTTGGTTTCGAGGGTTTCAAATCATCAATAACTTCTTTTCTGTTCTCAGGTGTACTGAAGAGCTGGCTGCTGTGGCGTGTTTCAGCATCCAAAAGTTCAAGTCGATCTGCAGACGGTAAGCACTATAACCCGACCCATACCCGTTGCTTTTTCGTTGGTAATGCATTTGTAAAGATTACTTGGATTTCCCATCGGGTTGGGGCTTGTTAATTTCAGCTACTGCGCGCTATGTTTATGCAATTTGCTGGGATTTTGTTGTGTTAATTCGATGCTTATGAGCTACTAATAAATCAAGACGGTTTTGCATTAATGTGTTTATGTGTTGAGGACATATACAGTTTTTATGTGTTAGGCATAGTCTGCCACTACTTGATTCTCTGATTACAAAGGCTAAGCTCAACTTTGCATGTTATTTTGATTCTCTATTTAGAAAAGCTAAACTCAACATTGTATATTACTTTGATTATCTGTTTACAAAAGCAAAACTCTACTTTTTGTATATTAATTTGATTCTCTGTTTACAAAATTTAAACTCAACTTTCTGGAAATATGGATGATAATAGTGTTTACTAATCCATCAGGGTTCGTAATGGACGACACACAACGGCTACACGTGTATATGTTGATGCATCAGATCCTTTTTAATGTATCATTTATATGTTTTTTGGTAGTCCTACTTATTGCGATGGAGGGGGGCTGTTAGGTCGTAAACCACGTAGGCGTGGCATTAGGTACAATATCGTTCGACGAATCCCGTTCCAAATTAAGTACCTAGATAGGATATTGAACACGAATGACACACCACTCAAAGAAAATCTAAGAATGAACCGTGATTGTTTCTTGAAGTTTTGTTATTTGTTACATGAATACGGCGGACTCCGTGAATCGAAATATGTTAGTCTTTTAGCACAAGTCTCGATGTTCTTAGACGTCTTATCACACCACACCAAAAATGTTAAGATAAAATTTCATTATGTGAGGTCCGGTGAGACTGTTAGTCGCTTCTTTCGTAAAATACTTGTAGCCTTATTGAAATGCAACCAGATTCTCCTTGTTACGCCATCACCTATAGGTCCGGATGACATCGACCCAACATGAAAGATTTTTCAGGTACCATAGCCAATAACATAATTAAAATATTTCAATAACTTATAGCAGGCAACTACCCGTGTTGTAGAACCATGAACGTTTGATATTTCTATGCTTTAGGGCTGCCTAGGGGCGCTGGACGGAACATATATGCAACTGAGGGTTCCCGTAGTCGACAAACGTGTTATGTGTTTGCGATAGACGTGGCCAATTTGTATACATTATGCCGGGTTGGAAAGGGTCGACAGCCGATAGTCGAGTCCTTAAGGATGCCATCAATCGTCCTAACGGTCTTAGAGTTTTTCAGTGTACGATACCTAAGCCTTATATGTCTTATTTTATAAAATGCTCACTAGTTATATATAAACTCACATCTTGTAGTGGCTACCTCAATGTAGGCAATTATTATTTAGCCGACAGGGGGTACACGAACGGAGAGGGATTCCTAGTACCCTATCGCGGGGTACAATATCACTTGAAAGAATGGGGTGTAGGGAACCGGGCACCTCAAAACTATCAAGAATATTTTAACATGAAGCACGCACGTGCACGTAACGTCATAGAATGTGCATTTAGAGGCTTGCAAAGTAGATGGGCAATACTCCGGAAGAACTCGTATTTTCCGGTCAAAACTCACTGCCACATTGTAATGGCGTGTGTTTTATTACACAATTTCATAAGGCAAAATATGCCAAACTCTCACTTAGATGAAGATTATCCTCAATCACCAAGGAACTACGCCCCCGAAATAGGATATGTTGACGACGTCGAACCCTCTGCCGCATGGACACACTACAGGGATGGGATGGCCATTGATGTGTACAACGCATGGAGAGCACGTCGTGCTCACCAGAACTAGGCTGATTATGAACCCAACAATTATGTAGACTAGATTTAGTATTGTACCTTTCTAAAACCTATTTGAATATTTGTAATGAATTCTCTGTGTTGCTATTTCTATTCTGCTGATGCAACTATGTTATTATTTATTTTTAATGAATTGAAGTCTGCTTTTGACAATGTATGAGTTAGAGTACTGAATCACCTAATTATAGATTTTTGATTAATGGGGGCTTTGCATTGCTGACATACTAATTTGTTTGATTAAAAACTGAGCATTAATTGATGTTTACACTCTTATGACTTCAATGATTGGGTCCTTTTGATTTTCATAATACACTGTCTCTGTTAGCAAGCCAAATATGTTATGCAGTTTACATTGTTATTGTCTTAATCCCTGGTCAACTACATCTGTGTATTAGTTTTGAAAACGTCATTTACAGAAACTTGCAGCTTTGATTATTTAGTATGTTAATAATCACATTTATTTATACAACACCAGTTGTAGTTTCCATGGTCAATTTGGATGTAGGAAATTGGTTCCTAACCGTTTGTGTTGTCATTGCTGTGTACCAAATGGATGGTTCTCCCAATCCTTCTCAATTTGTACCTCGTCCCTTCAAAAAACCGGCTACTACGAAACGCGTATGGAGTAGAGTGGAGGAAGCTGCTCTACTAAATGCACTGTTGGACTTAGTTGCCAATGGTTGACGTTCGGATAACGGGTTCAGGGCTGGTTATCTAATTCAATTGGAGAATGCGCTTAAGACAAAATTTCCCAATGGTAGGCCACTATCACAAACGGCCATCAACTCAAAGATAACAGTCTGAAAAAAAAAACATATAGCACACTAAGCCAGATGGTAGGCTTTTCTGGATTCGAATGTGACAATACAACGAACAAGGTAGACTAACCAGATGATGCCGTTTGGGATTCATACGTTAAGGCAAGTACTTAACTTTTTCTTTATACCTGAGTTCCTTGTATATTTACTTAATTCTTTACTGTTTTTGTACTGCGTAAAAAGTAATAGATAAAGAAACGTAGTTCTGCCGTGGCGGGTAATTAAACAACTAATAATATTACGCTCGATACTTTTTGACAAGTTTACAAGGATGCATAATCCTTTCGAGACAGGACTTTTCCCCACTATGAGGACTGGAGAATTGTCTTTGGCAATGATAGGGCTAATGGGAAGGCTGCTCAAGGATTTGATGACGCCATCTTGGATTTGGATCACCCCCATGATCTAACGGACGAGGTGTTTGATATACATGTTGTGAGCGGAGCTAAAGGAAAATCTGTACCTAAATCATTATCGGGCCACGGCTCAACTCCAACGGATTACACAATCCCCAATGCAGAGGATCTCGAGGACACGACCTCAATACATGTACCAACTGGAGTTCAATTAGGCCGTGATGCTGATCCGAAACCAAATCAGGATTCAAGGATGAGGAAGTCTCGCGAAGGTAGCGCCCTTGCTGAGCAGCTGATGTCTTTGATCATCGGCTTAGTTGAAAAGACTAATCACAAATTTGGGGAGATGTCTAACCGCCTAGACGCTCAAAGCACCCCCTACACCACCACCTACTCCTGTTGAGGCACCTAGTAAGACGAAACAAGTGTATGACATTATTTCAAAGATGGGAATACAGTCGGTACAACTGATGATTGTCGCCGCCCACAAGATAATTGACAGCGCACAGAACACGGAGTTCTTTCTAAGTATGGAGGATAGCGTCCGTGAGGCGTACGTTGAGATGATCATCAACGGTGGCGCCAATTCTCGTAATGGTGTACTTTAAAACAAGATATGCATGATTTTAAAATCCATTTTTTAGGCCCGTTATTAGCGAACAACTTCAAGCATGGTGGTTGGTTTCTATTTTGTAATTGGTTTTTGTTTTGTAAAATGGTTATGTACCAGCTTTGGTTATATATTGTTACAACCGTGCGGGTTTTTGTGCTTGTCTGAATTGGTTATGTGATATTTTGAAACTACTTTGCTGTACCTAGACGACAGATATGGCTGGTTGGTTTATTTAAGCGCGTTGTAATTTGACATTCGTACGATTTGCACTTCAATATATATATATATATATATATATATATATATATATTATGTTTCTGGTTTGTCGAATTGATAAGTGTGGCTGCGGTGGTATGTTGGTGTTTATTGCAATGTGTTCTTCGCTTAACGAAAAATAATGCATTTTCGTTGATCTTTACAATGGAAGGTGCGTTGTACATATGGTTTAGGCTGGTATTGATCATAAATGATTCATTAAAACTTATTAGCACTGCTATTACAGATTCAATACTAGTGCATACTTATGTTCATCACTTGTAATTATTTCTTTCAATGTACAGATTCAATACTGGTTTAACAGCATGTATATTTGGAAATGTGGTCTGCTCTATACTTTGAAATGTGTTGTAATCTGTCTGTTGTGATAGTGGACTTATATATAGAGATTCTGGCAATTGATACTTCAAACAATGGCTGCAAACACAACTTGCCATATTTACATAATTACATTTCTAAAGTGTCTTGCTTTCATATTTGTTGTTGCAGTATGTCAAAGATAACAGAATTAAATCAAGAGAAGGGCAATTTCTTTACCATCATTGTTCATTTCGCTACTACTATGAAACAAGCATTCTACATAAAACGAGACCGAGACAAGAGATACTTTCTGGATGTCCTTCAAAATATTGAAAAGTATGCAACTTTTACAACGTTAACTTTGCCGCAACCAACGTAGTGGCGCGTCTAACGGACCGATACCATAACACATTTGTTCGGCCATTTAATCCTAGACCTTGAAAATGTTGATAAAACTGTTCTAGGACTAACTAACTGAACCACTACCGCCGTATACGAGGCAAGCCTTCGTAGAAAATACGACTACATTTAGAAGACACTTCTACTACAAGTTCTAGACATAAAAGACCCGAGGTGAACAAAGACCACAACAGTAGGAAAAGAGGTCTTCTTTACAACCATAAACCACTTGGTCGATGGTAGCACATACGCGGAAACATCATATGAAAACAACAAGACAGATAACTAAATTAACATACATAATAGTAGCAAGCATAATCATATAATTGTAACTCCATACTTCATTACCACTCCATGATTCCTTGATTTTTTAAAAGCTGGCCCAATCACCCTTACTGCTAGGTCCACAATTGCTTCACATAACCTTTTCCTTGCCCTTCCCTCCATAGGGGCTATTCACAGAGCTCGATGAACAGTTGGAGCTAGTGTGACGATCTGCAAGGCTATTTACACGAGGCTGGACCCCTTTGATTAGGTGCTCCAAGCATTCCTCTTTCTGCTTAGTCATGTCATGTGGAACAACATGTGGCCTACCAATATCAGTTGCATTCACCTCGGGAATGGGGATTGCGTCGTCGCAGACAGGAGACGTAGTCCAGTGCTGCAATCTTTGTTCTCTCAAGTCAGACCAGAAGGAATTTGTAGGACTCACATCTGCAGGCACAAATGTTTCTTTAGGGACTTGAACGACTTTAGGTACGATCGGAACAACATCATTAGGCTCGTTGTTAGTGAGGTCAACTAACTCTATCGGCCCGCGTGGAGATTCAACACGTGTGACTGCAAAAATCTTGCATAAGTTCCTCCATGCAGGTTCACCTTCAATCATATATGCCTCACTGAATGGTAACTTCTGTAAAACAAAAAATAAATAAAGAGCAGTTATTTATGCATGTTAAAATAGGAAATATGCCATTTAGTGAAACCATTTGTTTTTTCTATTCCTACATGCATACATTGTATAGGTAAAAGAAATTAATTACTTAAAATTGCATCAAACTTTGTAACCATTTCACACAAATGTGAGTAGTAAACATATACATCAGAGGGCAGTTTAATGATATATACTGTTTGTACTTGTGTTGTATTAATTTAAGTATGTAAATACAGGTAGGCCCTGTTCTGATGTATGTTAAAGTTAAAGAAAAAACGACCAAATTCACGACATGATTTTTTCATCCATTAGATACTATAAATTGCACTAACCAAATAGCAATAGTCCCAAACGAAGTCTTCGAGTGGATGCACCACATTGTTTGTCTCGTCGTAGTACACCGCACTTAAGCATATGATGAAATTGAAAATGTTATAACGATGCTCTAGCCTTCAAAATTGGCCGATGGTTTGGCGCACCGTGAAATTCTTGTTGAAGGTTGCATTGACAGTGTTACGCCCAAGTCGAAGCACGCCGATGTCGGAGGTAGTGAGGATACGATTCATTCTACGGGCCTCTGTTACAAGGACATCGATGAAGGTGCAATTGATGACATACGTCCACTCACTCGTGTACAACATTAACCTTTACGGACGAGGGTTCGGTGGAATGGAGTTGTTGTGAGCCATTTTTGTGAAAAAACAGTGATACTTTTAATCAAACGAAAGTAGTTGACAAGTGTGTGCTTGCTTGCATGTGTTATGAATTGACATGCAAGGATTAGTGCCATATTTATAGTTGAGCCTGACTTGAGTTTATTATTTGATATGTGAGGAGCATTATTGAGGCTAACCACCCCTTATTGCATTTCCTGCCTACAGATGTCACTCAGCCGAATATTGGGCTCCATAAATGGTGTGTGTGGTTATATCAAACATGGTCATTCAACAAGATTTGGTATCTGTAACTAAAAGATATTTAAAGAGATATTGTACTTAGGTCTGTAATGGTGGCTATCAGCCTTAATAATATACATAAGTTGGTTGTTGCCATTACTCTCCTCAACTACTTAAAAAGAATAACACAAATATGATACTTTCTGCTAGTCATTGCCATGTTTTTATTTAATATTGATTTCATTTAGGTTCAATAGGCATGATCTGTCATAACCAGACTGGTAATACTAATCATAAACAAAATCTTAGTCATTCAAGTTTAATAACAGAAGTTTTAACCAATATCTGCCCAAATAAATTACATTTTCAAGTACAGTAGATTGCATTCCTTTGACTAACTTGCGTACTGTAAATAATAGATGAACTTTAATTAGAAAATGAACAATCTATTTCAATTACATTGAACTAGATTCCATTACAATTGGTTCGACAGGGACAGTGTACTAGTCTTTCCTATTACACAAAACTTTGTATTTAAATAACCAACTCCAATTTCTGCATCACAATTAAGCCTTAATAAAAGCAATGACTAGAAGGGCAATGATAACAAGTAGCATAGCAATGACGATCTTCAGGGCACGTATCAATTTTTTGCTATGAAAATTTCCCGGCCGCAGCTGCTTGTTTTTTTTGTACAAGTTCATTAACGGTCGATTTGTAATGAGCCGATAATTCAACATCTTCCCACACACGAATGTCGCACGCATTCCCTGCAAAATTAAACGGAAAGATTGTGAAGATGCATAATGTGAACAAATCGAGACGATTTAATAGTTATATTTATTAGACCATGAAGGTCATTACTAGTCGAGAATCAAATAAAAAAACCGTCAGATGTAAATTATACAAGTTACTTGCCCTTTCGTTGGAGCATCGCCAATGGCGTCGTCCGGGGTTGTCGCTTGACCAATTTGTTCGCAGAACCAACTCTATTCCGTAAGAACATTGTCGAAATTGGTTTACAACAATGTGTCGTTGTGCATGCCACATCGTAAATGTTGCAGTCTCAATCCATTCTTCGTCTACGCCAGCGCCATTCCCAGCCATTGATTTTCACACTAATATGACTACTGGTTTTATCTATTATATTGCTTGCAGATGGTGGATGCTTCAAAATGAGTAACATGTCTATTTTTATAAAGGTCATTGAAATGGTTGTCAGGTTTGGTTGGTATGGAATTAAATACCAGAAGTCTTATTTTTCATTTTTCAAAGTTATATTAAAAATTGTAACATTATTGTCAGCGCTAACATCACAAATCGAAACTATTGTTAGAAGTAGAGGACCAGAAAAGCTTAAAGACATCAGATAAAATAAATATAAGCACACCAAAATTTGCTAAACAAGAAACTAAGATTGGATCCAGTGGGTTTCATCAAAGCATCGACAATCAATGTATTTTCGCCCTCAACATTCTTAGCATCAATGTACGAAATTGTACTCACGCACCGCACAAACTAAACACCAAAACTGTTACGCGCTACATAAACAATGCAGAATAGGTAAAGTAAAGACATGATTAATTTTTACGTCTACTTGAAACACAATATTCAAAGATAGGTTAAATTTGTCCCAAAAACATCCAACAAAGAACGGGCATACAACCAACATTAAGATAATTCATAACTTACAACAAATCTAATAACTAATTTAACGGAGGGTACATTAACATAGATTAAGAGAGCGCGCATAGGCGACAACTTTGCTATGAGGGATTTCCAGGTCCTTGATATCCTCCTTGGTGTTGTGTGGTGGAATCCCCCTTAACAAGCCTCCTACGTCATACGGGGAGCATTCTCATCATAACAAAATAAAATTTTCTCTTCAGGCAATTCGGTAGCCCTGTACCGAATGAAAAACATCTTCTGGTGATGGTAACCACGGAAACCCTGTGCACTATAGGCTGCAAAAGTGGCGAGAACCTGATGGTCCACAAAGGAAGACCATGTAACAATATTAGCATAACCCATAAATTCACCATTTATTAAAAAAACCTAAGTTGAATTACGAAAAAAACTAACCTCTGGACATAACAATTTATCTTCCTCGACCATCTCAAATTCCTCTGTATCCAACGATGGCTCGCGACCAGTCCTTCTCAGGTGACAATAAAGGCAAAAAAACGGGAACCTTGTTGTCTTAACTAGTCTACGAACCTTATCCTCAGAGTTGCCAACCTGCTTGCTTGCCTCGCGAATGGCCATTAGGACGCCAGCCTCCGTGGCGATGTCTATTTCACTAGCAAGTACCTTGAAGCAAAGGATATCTCTATTCTCGTTCCAAACCACACGATCCATCAAAGACAACACCTTGTCTCCTTCTGCATAGTAATATAATTGTTCTTCAGGGAAAAAAGCAACATCTGAACAGATGAAGAACCGGTGTTTAAGATCAAACGCTGGTAAACCATGTAGGAAAAAATGCTTTTCCAGATCAGTCTCCTGCATAAAGAGATAATTAACATAGTTTTCATAACTTTTATCAAAATAGAATTTTCATAACAACATAAGTAAGGATTAAGGGCAAGGCGTTACATTTCGATCCACCGCTTTGTACAAATCAGTCACAATGTCCAGTGGTAGTTGGAAATTAACAACCATGGTCCAAAATTTATAGAAAAGACATCGCATTTTAATAATCGTCTCACGCACATGGGTGTTATTGATGAATCTTTTGCCCGTGATCTTATGGAGGACTGTTGCCGCATGTGCTACTGTATTAATGATACCGTTTAAGGTTCGTACTTCATTGACCAAAGCAAAATCACACAAAAGTTCACATAGCCTTCTCTCAAAATCATTATCCCACATAGTACCATTAAGTTCATAGCTTAACGTTTTCATCCGCGTATTAGCCTGCACAAATTATGAATTGATTATTATGATAAAATGAAAACTCGTACACCAAATTCTATCAATATCATCGAAAACAGCCTGTCTAATTAAGTTATTTCTCCATGCAATACTCAAAGGTTGATATCAGTTTTAATTGGACAACATTGTTTTATGAAGAATACAAAAAGGACCTCATGAATGCTCAATGTTGCGTTGAAGGACTCTATAAGGAAAGTCAGCTAATATAGTACCAACAGAATACTAACCATTCAAGACACACGCTAAGCAATATTAACATCAAAACACACGTACGTATACCCTACATCCTCCATAATACAATGTATCAATTAATGTCCGGGTTAACAGAAGGTGCAACGCATAGTCTACTGAACTCTATAACTAATTACCAAGATACAACAACAAGGTCAACATGGCATATGTTTGTTGAACAAGATCACAAACTTTCATACCCTTGGGATAACTCTGCCACCAACACATCATCCCTTATTCTCATCACTCACACAATAAAACAACCAATTAAATAAAAGAAACACATGTTATATCAACATATGAACCACATGCAAATTTTGACCAACAAATCAAGTTTCAAATTACGGCGCATTTCCTAATACTACACATCAACATAAGGGGAAAACAGAGAGGGAAACATATCAGATACAATGTTTACCTTTCTCTTTGAATAGATGTAATCCAGTTTTTCAAGTTGATGTGTGGTAACCGTCTCTCCGTCATCGATAATGGTCTTCCCCGACAAACGATCAACGGACTGCGTGTTTTCAGCAGAAGGGCCCACTGAACTGCACCGTGAGAGCTTCACAACTATTTCCGCGGTGGTGGACAGTCGCATTGACATTTTCGCGATCAAATTCGCCATTGTATGGTTTAGGGTTTTTAATTTTTTAAACTGAACTAAATTTCCCCAAATTGTAAGTTATTCATCAGCTTTTTAGGGGTAATGAAACTAAGGGCAATTAATTAATTACACAATCTTATGCCACTCTCTTGATTTAACCAAATATGAGATTAAGTTAAATGTTGGAGTTAATCTTGGATACAAATTTAGATCCAAGCGTGTTATATAATACAAAATTATCTATTAATCATGTTATTAAATAAGATAGGTTTTGGACTCCTACTGCATCCAAATGCGTCGTAAGATATTGGAACCAACCAGCTCAGTCGAATATATATGCTATGGTGTTTTAGAAATCTTATGTGGAGGTACAATCACAATATAAAGAAATCTCTGATTGTAACAAGAAGCAATAAAACCTGACATTAGCGTTGGGCTGCATAAGTACTTAGAGTAATAAAGTTAATGTCTAAAATGATATTCACTTATTGAAATTACTATACGGTAACAACAGTTTAAGCAAATATTTTGTATTTAATTACAGTAAGTAAGAATGATGAATTACTACATAGCTAAGTTGAATCTTGTAGAAATATAAACCTTGTATTTGTACGTTTATATCGATAGACAATACAGATATAATGACTTTTAAACTTAGGCAACAAGTAGTATACTAGATAATTATTGAATAGAGTGAGATTATAGTGGAGTAAGAAATGTCTGACTTTTAGTGAAACTTCATCGGTTTGATCCTAGAATTGAAACAATCATAATTTTGAGACGACTTGTTGTTGCTTTAGGCAAATGAGAATTATGTTTTTTTTGATAATTAAATCATAAATCGAAAAGATTACAACAAATGACCACAAATATCAGAGTTTAAACGGGTAATTAACCCCAAAATACATCCAGAGGATGCGTAACCAAATTAACCCCAATCAATTTGGTGGATATCAAAATTAATAGGACCATTCCAATTAGAAGTACGACCCCATTGTGCCATGAGATGAGCCTCCGAGTTAGCTTCCCGTGGAACCAAAGCCAATGGCCAGAAAGTCCATTTGATCAGGATTTGTCGAATGTTGATAATAGTTTGTTCACACGACGAGTTACAAGTTGAATTCACGTCGTTAACTTGTTCCACCACAGTTTTAGCATCTGACTCAAATTATGTTTGATCGAGACGCCAAGACGATACAATCGCTAAGGTGCGTGATATGTGTCGGGCTAAGTTGGTTATCGTTAGACGTTGTCTCGCGTTTTCTTTTTCCACCTTCATAGTCGTATTTCAGGTGAGTGTTCCTAAACTCTATTATTTTTAAAACTAAAAGAAATGCATGTATATCATGTATGCATCTATATATATATGTAAACACGATTTTTTGCATATTGAGCGGTCATTTCTTCAAAGAAAGTTGTTTATGAAAATGTTCATTTCTTGAAATAAAGTTTATGTAAATTGGGTATTTGAACTGTTTAGTTTTATCAAAGCAAGTTACCCGCACATTGGTTAATTGCTTTAAATAATTGGAATTGATATGATAAATGGTGTTCCGTTGGGTTGTATTCGGATGTGATTATTACTAGATCCAGTGTTTGGCGTGAGAGTGCAGGGGGTACCGTCGGGCGGCGGCAGGCTTGCCGGTAGGACCTTTTGTCCCATGTGCCCATTCCCTCTCAGACATAACAGGAGGAGGTTGCGTCTTTGTTGGATCGTAGGATTTTTGTATGTACCATGGCATACATTATTGATTTCAAGGTCGCTCCTTGGACGGGGAGATAAGGAGTACTCTTATGAGGTGATAAGGCTGGCTGCATTAGCAGAATAACATGGACAATGATCATCAAACATGAATCCGTTCTTTGGTTAAAGGGTTTTTGTTAAACCATGAATGCTTGTGATTTCACGATTCTATTGCATGGCATTTGTGTGCGTTTTAAGTTCATTTGTTAAACTATTTTCAAATGAAAGTTATTGAAAGAAAATGCAACACTTGCACACACGCATGAGAACTCAATAAGATTTTTATCTCACGTAAGATTGTGTGTTTCTTTTTCGTCCTTCCAGATTAAGACAAACTAGGTTACTACCGTGTCTTGAACTAGGAGCCTTTGGAATTGAGGAGCGCTCATAGTTCACTAGGGTTTGGGGTTAGTTAAGTTTGTGTTTCTTTTTTCATTAGTTTAGTACTTTGAGTGTATTTGATTCAGATATTTAACATTCAGATATGTAATAGTTGTTCTGGTATTGTTCTGTTTATCTCGAGATAATCGGGTTGTTACAAAATCGATTGAGAATTCACTTGTAACTCGACCAAGTGTTCAATATGGTGTTCAATTCACGAAACACAAAGATTTGCGAAATTATTCATGCATATCTATGAAGGCAAGTTAGCGATAATTCTTCATACGCATGAATAATCCTTCATATAAAATTAAAAACGAATTACCATCTACGTTGCACAATAGGACATAACTACTATGGACATCAAATCCCATAACCATTCCTCAGAGAAAACTGCATATAGTAAAATATTTAAATATAATTTTCGTACATTGAAAAAGTGCACATAGTAGTAATAATATATGTACATTAGAAAAATGCACATAGTAATCATAATATTTGTATTTTCATAAATTACACATTGCATAAAGAATATTTAAATTCAAAGTGTGTTCTTTCATAGTAATTAGATTTGTTGAATATTTCATTTCTCACAACATATCAGCTTTATTATTTGCCTAATTCATTTTGGTAAATAATATCTTCTTTAATTTTTTTTTGAGTACCTAAAAATGTGTTCAAGCGCTAATATAAAGGAGGTGCATTGACATAACTAACGAGCTGAACAAGCTTCCAACGACACAATCAAAACATTCTATCTATAAAGTGCATAGCCACGTCAACCCCCGTGCTTACGAACCCACAGTTGTAGCAATTGGCCCTTATCATCGGGACAATGATCATCTCAAATTGATGAAGAAGCCCAAGATGAGCTATTTGCATTCACTTCTTCGACGCGAACTTGAAAAATACCTCGAATTCGTATGTTTTAGCAATCATATAACTAGCATATAGAGGGCGTAATCGTTATGCCGAACCCACTAATTTGAGCTTGAGGATATTCACGTCAATGTTGGTGACGGATGGGTGTTTTAATTTAGAGATGAGCGTTTAGATGCCTAATAAGTAACTAACTAATCAATTGCATACAATTAGTCAAGTGTTTTGACTTTTAAATTGTGCTGACTGAATAATTCAAAATCTAATCAAATGAAACACATAATAGGAAAATGGTATTCTCTGTTCAACTATTCATAATTGAGACCAATAATTTTTACACAATTTTATTCTTAATTATAAACCCTAAACTCTAAATTCGATACCCTAAACCCTAAATCACATAAAATTATTTATAACATTCATCTAATGCGAACCATGTTCTATTTCTAGTTTTCTACCTTTCTGTTTTATTGTACTACTGGATAGCAAGGCAACCATGTAACGCAATCAGCTTTTTAGCTTTCTTCAGTCAAATCATAATTTGATATTTGATTGAGAAACTATTTGCCAGGAACTTAAAATTCTTGTTCTGCTTTTTAATTTGATAATAGCTCATATATTCATTTCTTTACAACATACTTTCATAAATAAATAAAAAGTCATAACAACATGCGGTCAAAATAAAATAAAATAATATATGAAGGCCACAATTAAACATCAACAGAAGATCGAGCAAGAAAACAGCAACAAGACAATAACAACAATATGTGGCAAGGAGAAAAGAAGTACAAAATTGAAACGAACCAAGCATCGACCCTCTTTGATGCATAAGAGGACAAAACTACGCCGGACATCAAATCCCATAACCATTCATTAGAGAAAAATGCATATAGTAAAAATATCTAAATATAATATTTATACATTAGAAAAGTGCACATATCAATTATAGTTTTGGTACATTAGAAAAATGCACACAGTAATTATAATATTTATATTTTCAGAAATTGCACATTTCATAAAGATATTTAAATTCAAAGTGGTTTCTTTCATAGTAATTAGATTAGTTGAAGTTTTTATTTCTCACAACATATCAGCTTTAGTATTTGCCTAATTCGTTTTGGTAAATAATATAAATAATATCTTCTTTTAAATTCTTCCAGTACCTAAATATGTGTTCAAGCACATATATAAAGGAAATATGCATTGACGTAACTAATGGACTGAACAAGCTTTTGACGGCATCACGACACAATCGAAACATTCTATCTATAAAGTGCATAGCCACTTGCTTGACGTCGCCCCCGTTCTTAAGAACCCACGGTTGTAGCAGTTAGTTCATATCATCGGGATAGTGATCATCTCAAATTGATGGAGAAGCACAAATGAGCATTTGCATTCACTTCTTCGACGCAGACTTGGAAAAAACCTCGAATCGTATGTTTCGGCAATCGCACAACTATAAGAAGCGCACAAGTGTTATGTCGAACCCATTAATTTAAGATCGAGAATGTTCACGTCAATGTTGGTGACGGATGGATATTTTAATTTAGAGATGGGCGTTTAGATGCCTACGTAATTAAAAGATCGATTGCATACAATTAGCCAAGTGTTTTAACTTAGAAATTATGTTGATTGAATGTTTAAAAATCTATCAAATGAAACACATAACATGAAATGGTATTCTCTGTTCAACTGTTCATAATTGAGACCAGTAAATTTAACACGATTTTATTCTTAATTAGATCCTAAACCACCTAAAATTATTTATAACATTCAGCTAATGTGAACCATGTTCTATTTCTAGTTTTCTACCTTTCTCGAATGGATAATAATTTTATACCTATTATGACTAAGGATAATTAGTTTAATTATTAAAAAAAATGTAGTTCTTTATTAGCCGACCACCTATATAAGGCAACCAGTTTTTTTTCCTTTATGAGCATGAGTGCATGACAATTTAGTGCATAGATTATTTCTTAAGTGAAATCATTATTTGATATTTGGCTGAGAAGGTATTTGCCAGGAACTTAAAATTATTGTTCTACTTTCTAATTTTTGTAATATATGCACAAGCCTTTGGTTTGATAATAGTGTTCATATATTAGTTCTTGACAACATATTGTAGACAAATAAATTTTGTCTTCTCCAATTAAATATCGACAAGTGTCAAAATAATTATTAGATTTTTTTTTAATTTAGAATTTTACTAAATTAAATTCCAATAGAAAATATGTAAATTAATTGATTTTCTATATATATATATATATATATTAGGAAACTAAGCCACATGGAAAAGACGAAGTATTGCAAGTATTTGCAACCAATCAAATAAATCCATGTGGAAAAATAATGATGTGTTTTTGACATTGCAAACCTATGGAGAAAATAACAACCCTCGGAACTTGGAGCCATCGGGGAACGAATTAAACGATGGCCATCGAGAGGTAAGTAAAACCTTCCCTATCGGAGAAAAAATATAACGTTTATCGTTGGAAGATAATATTGCCTCTCCGCAAACTTTGTCTTCGATGACGTACGGATTACTACACTCACAGAGCATCCGATGCTAAAGGCACTACCAGTCTTGGATGACTCTACGATGCCTAATAATCGCCGATGCTTTAGTTAGTGAACAATCTTATAAACGGGAGACTTTGAATATGTTCTTCCCCAAGGGTACCCCCTGTAACGGTATATCAAAGAATATATTTTATAAGCCTTGGAAGAAAATATCCCGAAGGCATAATAATATCCGTATTACCCGATGGCATCATCAGAGATACATCCCGATGGCATCGTTGGGGAAATGGATTACCCGATGGCATCATCAGAGATACATCCCGATGGCATCGTTGGGGAAATGGATTACCCGATGGCATCATTGGAAAGACAACCCGATAGCACGATACCAGCAAAATTCCCCGATGGCACTATTACGAATAAACATTTCTAGGGCAGTTAAACTGAAGGGTCATGAGAGTTCATCCGAATGCCTACAAGAGGAAACACTTCTAGAATAAGAACCAGGTGTCATCCTACCAGGTACAACTGTTGTGCAAAGACTAGGTGTCATCATGCGTAGCATGAATCAGCTACAAATCAACCAGGTGTCATCTTCGCCTGTGATGCTTCAGCACCAGAGGAGATGAGTATTCACTTGGTTAGCAGCTGAGTTAGCATATGAAAGTCAAGGTGTCTGTCGTCTAGTGGAGGGGCATGTAGTCCCAAGAGTACTATAAATACTCGTGTAGAAAGAAGAAGAAAGGCAGATCGAAAAGGGGGAGGAAAAAAGAGAGGTGAAAATTCATTCTGTAAACCCAGGAAATTAATACAAAACTGTATGTTCTTATCCTTTTGATAAGACTCTTTTACTGGCTATTTGGGCAAGGCGTTCCTAAAATTGAAAACTATACAAATCCCACCCCAGAGTTAACAAATGGCGCCGTCTGTGGGAACGCCGTAAATTATTGCCTTCGAGTTACGCTAGTAAGGGGGTCTAGGTACTTGCAGTAGTCACGACCAATTGTGCCATGGAAGGATCAACTCGTTTTGAGCATCAGACAGAAAACCACATTGAGAGTATATATCAAGAATCTGCCGAGAGTTCCCCTAGAAACACTCCGTCACCTAATGTCGACTATATCAACATCCCCAGAACAGTGTTTGAAGATCTAGTGGAAGCAGCTTTAAGAAGAGCTTGAGCTAATGAAAGACCCCCAGAACCCCAGCCTATACAACCTTATAGAGAAAGGTATAGGGTGGAAGAGCAAGGCTCAAGAATGACTCCAACTCCACAGTGAATACCACCACAGCCAGGATGTCGACAAGAAAGGTATCCGGGTGTGATACCTCCACCGGGTAATGTCTTTGAGGATAGAGTACCTCCCTATCGCCCCAACATGTTCCCTCATTCGAGCAATGAACCAGCTCTTTGGGAAATGTTGAATCACCTCCGACGAGAGATGCTTAGCATGAAAAGGGCCATCACACCAGAGGATGAGCCAGTATACCATGGATCACCATTTATACCGGATGTTGCACAAGCTACAATTCCAGCCTACATAAGGGCAGTTAACCTACCCATGTATTCAGGAGAAAAAGATGGAAAAGACCCGCAGGATCACATCAATCAGTATATCGCCACGATGGATTTACAATCAGCCCCGGATTTTGCGTTGTGTCGAATCTTTCGAGCTACACTGACAGGAAGGGCACAATCTTGGTTTACCCAGATACCTCCAGGCACAATATCTAACTTTTCCCAGTTGGCCAGCTTGTTTGTAAGACAATTTGCCTGTAACAGGCGTTACCCCAAATCAGCATGTCACATGTTTACCATAAAGCAACAAAAGGATGAATCTTTAAGAGATTTCATGAAACGCTTTTCCGATGAAGTATTAGACGTCCCCAACATAGATCTTACCATGTTAACGGACATTCTGGCTCAAGGATTGCGATCGGGGAATTTTTTCCGATACCTGGTAGGAAATCGAGTAAAGGACATGAATGAGTTAATGCAGAAAGCAGAAACTTACATCCTGATGGAAGAGGCAGAAAAGTCTAAGTTAAAGGCAGAAACCGCCGATGCCCATGCAGGACCAAAAGAAAAGGAAGAATCTAAGAATCACCCGCCTCGGAGAGATAATCCTGGAGTGGTAAAAAGGCATCTTCAGCCTATACCATTACCAACTCTAACCATCACTCAGTCAGAAGTGCTAAATGTAATGAGAGGAAACAAGGATTTCTCTTGCCCTATGCCAGTAAGACAACCATATAAGAAAAAGGATTCAGGAAAATTCTGCAAATATCATAAGGCGTATGGCCACACAACTGATGGTTGTAAGAATCTGCGAAATGAAATTCATAGGTTGCTAGACTTGGGTTATTTGAGAGACTACTTGAGTGGTAGCAAAGAAGATCGTTCGATGGAACGAAAGAAAGCCCAGAATGAAGAAGGGGAAACAGCTGTTGAACCTCCCTCGGGGAATGATGAGCAGGAGGAATTTAACCAGCAGTTACCACCACCACCTGGTACATATCGAGATAACCCTCCCTCGGGAAGAACTATCAACATGATTGAAGGAGGAGATATATCCTCGTCCCCAGCTGGCAGAAAGAAGAAATACCTCAAAGAAGCCAGAAAGGTGGGACAAGGACTATCGGTTTGTACAGTGCAAGGAATGAAGCTACCCGTAATATCTTTTGGACCCGAAGATCTTCAAGGAATTGTATATCCTCATGAGGATCCGTTGGTAATTAAGGCAACCATAATGGGTATTGATATACAACGAGTCCTCGTAGATACGGGAAGCTCAGTGGATGTGTTGTTCACCCCAACCTTTGGAGCCATGGGGCTAAAAAGAATACATCTCGATCCCACAGAGATACCCTTGATAGGCTTCTCTGGAGAAACTAGCCGAACATTGGGAACTGTCATACTTCCAATGTCTTGGGGTGAAGGGGCATTGAGGCGTACCGAGCATGTAAAGTTCTGGGTCGTTGAAGCATCTGCGCGAACTTATAACGCTATCTGTGGAAGGCCATCGATTCACGCCTTTGAAGCCATACCCTCTACTCTTCACCTCAAGGTAAAGTTCCCCACGATGTCAGGCATAGGAGAAGTCCGAGGCAACCAGATCAAGGCTAGGGAGTGTCGTATGAATGCCTTACCAACAAATGTGGAAGAAGAACTTAACCATCCCGAGAAAAAGCAGAAAATGGATGAAATACGAGTCCATCCGATGGAAGAATTGAAACTGATAGAATTGGAAGATGGTGAGAAAAAAGTGAAAGTAGGAACAAGAATGGGTTTAGGGATAGAAGAAGAAATGGTTTCCATTCTGAAAGAATACAAGCATCTCTTTGCCTGGAAGGGAGGCCCACCTGGAAGAATCAGCCCGAGGGTGTGTCAACATCGTCTCAACGTTAATCCCGCATGTAAACCCATCCGACAGAAGAAAAGAAACATGGGTCCAGAAAAGAATGGGATCATCAAGTCAGAAATATCGCGACTCCTCGGATTGCAACAAATAAGGGAGGTTATATACCCTGAATGGCTATCCAATGTAGTATTAGTACCTAAGTCGGGAGGACGGTGGCGAATGTGTGTGGATTTCACCAATTTGAACGATGCCTGCCCGAAGGATTGTTATCCCTTACCCAGCATTGACCAGTTGGTAGATTCGACAGCAGGTTGTGCACTGTTGTCCACAATGGATGGTGACCAGGGATACAATCAGATTCCGATGGCCGAAGAAGATCAGGAGAAAACTAGCTTCATTACTGACGTTGGCACATTTTGCTACATGGTCATGCCGTTTGGACTCAAGAACGCTGGTGCTACCTACCAGAGGTTAGTGAACCTAATGTTTGCCGATGTCATTGGGGATACGATGGAAGTGTATGTGGACGATATGATTGTAAAAAGCAAAAGAGCAGAAGATCATCCGAGGGATTTACGACAAGCTCTAGCCATCATGGATAAGTTTGGCATGAAAATAAATCCCAAAAAATGCTCTTTCGGAATTAGGGGAGGAAAGTTTCTAGGATATATGGTAACGGAGAAAGGAATAGAGGTCAACCCGGAAAAGGCTAAAGCTATCATAGAAATGAAATCCCCCAGAACAATAAAAGAGGTACAAAGGTTAACGGGAAAAATGGCATCACTTAGCCGATTCATATCACGATCAGCAGAAAAGGGTTTACCATTCTTTAAAGTGTTAAGGAATGTGAAGGAGTTCCAATGGACTCCAGAATGTGAAGAAGCCTTCAACAATCTGAAAGATTATCTGGTAAGTCCTCCTTTACTGGTCAAACCAGAACCTGGAGACAAATTATTTGTGTATTTGTCAGCGGGAGAGGAAGCTGTAAGTGCAGTTTTGGTAAAAGATAAGGATAGCAGCCATCATCATGTGTACTATGTAAGTAAGACCTTGCAAAATGCTGAGAAAAACTATGTGCAGACAGAGAAGCTGATATTAGCCCTCGTAACCGCAGCCAGAAAACTAAGGTCATACTTCTTAACTTATCATGTGACGATACTTACTAAATACCCGTTAAGAGTCATACTCAATCGCCCAGAAACATCAGGTCGAATGGTAAAATGGGCAATAGAGTTAAGTGAATATAGCTTGTCCTACGCTCCACGACCAGCCATCAAAGCACAGGTTCTATCGGATTTCGTGGTAGAAATGAAAGAAATGCAAAATGAGAAACCACCTGCATTATGGCATGTGTATGTGGATGGATCATCCGTCGGAACACATGGTGGGGCAGGAGTAGTTCTGAAGAATTACGAGGAAGAAGAAAACCTATGCTTTGCCATCAGGATAAATTACCCCTTATCTAACAATGAAGCCGAATACGAAGCCCTCCTAATCGGGATGAGGTTAGCCATGGAAGGAAACATCAGTCGGATGGTAATTCACAGTGATTCATAATTGATAGTGCAGCAGGCAATAGGAAAGTTTGAAATAAAAGAAGAGCGATTGAAAGCATATACTCAAACAGTTCGGAATAGGCAAAAGATGTTTGAAGAATTTCAATTGAGACAGATTCCTAGGTCGGAGAACCAAGAGGCAGATGCATTGTCAAAAATAACAACTCAATTCGTGGTCGGAACACGACAAATTACTTTGCTACAAGCTATGGGGTCAGAGCAGCAAGAGCCTCAGGAAGATGTCCACGTCATCGTAGCACCCGTAACATCAGGGTGGATGTCAGAGATAGTTGCTTATTTAGAAGACCCTACACAATACTACGATGACGACATTAAGCGAAAGAGATTAGAAAGGAAAGCAGCCAGATACTTCTTGCATAAAGGGGTGTTGTTTCGACGCTGCTACTCTAATCCTCACACTCGATGCTTGGATGGACAAGAAGCGTTGGGAGTGATAAAAGAAATGCACGAAGGGACATGTGGAAATCACTCGCAAGGTGCGAGCATGGCCAATCGTATCATAAGACAAGGGTATTATTGGCCTACGATGATTCAAGATTGCCAGGAATACGCGCGTAGATGTCCCGCCTGCCAAGCTCACGCTTCGCAGATTCATCAACCAGCAACACCGTGGGAGCCGAATTTACTAGCGTGCCCCTTCGCCAAATGGGGAATAGATCTAGTAGGGCCCTTGATGCCTAATCCGAGGCAAAAGAAATATTTGTTGGTAGCAGTAGATTATTTCACAAAGTGGGTAGAAGCAGAGCCGATGGCCAGAATCACAGCAAGCGTTGTCATCAATTTCCTATGGCGAAGTATACTATGCCGATTCGGAATTCCTCGATACCTCGTGAGTGATAATGGGTTACAGTTTGAAGACCAAAAAGTGGAAGACTGGTGTAGGCATTGGGAGATTAAGCACCGTTTTGCTTCCGTCGGATATCCCCAAGGTAACGGTCAAGTAGAGAGAACCAATCGAACCCTGTTAAAAACCATTAAGACTAGATTGGACCATCACAAAGAACGATGGATAGAAGAAATTCCAGGTGTTTTGTGGGCATATCGCACGACTCCTAGCTCTGCCACTGGAGAGACACCATACAGCATGGCTTATGGTTGTGAGGCTGTGATTCCACCTGAGATCGTAACCGAAAGTTGGAGGATTCGAGAGTATGAAGAAGTTAGTAATAGCTCTAATCTAGCTCTAGCCTTGGACTTGTTGGAAGAAAAAAGGCATCGAGCATCAGTACGCATGGAGGGATATAAAGCTCGAATGGCCAAACACTACAATAAAAATGTTAAGGTTAGAACATTCCAAGTTGGAGATCTGGTTCTCAAACGAGTAGGGGCGTCCAAGAATGTTGCTAAACTACAGCCCAAGTGGGAAGGACCGTACAAGGTAAGCAAAATCATCGGACCTGCTATTTA
This sequence comes from Linaria vulgaris, assembly GCA_948329865.1. NCBI lineage: Eukaryota > Viridiplantae > Streptophyta > Magnoliopsida > Lamiales > Plantaginaceae > Linaria > Linaria vulgaris. The sequence continues at coordinate 87,852,912 of OX415253.1, forward strand.
CCAGTTAAGTACTCCCGAAGGTATGGCACTTACCCGAACTTGGAATGCATTAAATCTTAGAAAATATTATGCTTAATGTTTGGTAGTAACAATGTAAATAAGGACATCACATCAGTGTACATGTAAATAAAGTCGTGGTGGAATAAAGATGGCATTTATTTATATGGAATTTGTACATAATCACAAAACTCAATTCATTCCGATACAGCCATCCAACCCGACTAACTTGCATACACACATATTAAATATGGCTGAACTCGAATAAAGATTCCGAGATGCCTACGTATCCCGTACAAGTGAATCAAGCCACTCGTAGTTCAAATTACAAGTGTAATTACAAACCTAACATAAAAAAAATATATTAGTTCTGCATAGGACGTTTGCCTTCTCGAATTAGGCAACGACACTGTTCTTCTGAAAGATCAGCAGGATCCATAATAGTTACTACCGGAACAGTAGACCTTTGAGAAGAAGCCGAAGGAGTTGTAGTATGAGAAGAAGTAATGAACTCAAGGTCGAGAAGATCCAGGTGTGGAGGAAAATTTGGGAGTGTTCTCACAGCCTCCCGACAAATCTGAAAACCCATCACCACCATCTCCCGCATCTCTATACGTAGGGTGGCCCTTATTTGCTCCAAACTTGGAACCGCCATGGTAGCCTCAACGCGGGTGATCAAGGCATCTACTGCACGAGATCTCTCTAGATCCGACAACTTTGTAGCCAATAAATCCCTTTCGGCCAACAGAGAGGATATCAAAGCATCGGAAGTGCGGCTCTGGCTCAGCAAATTGTCTATACGAGCCTCCAATTCTCTGGCATGATCCCGCTCCAAGGTTATCAGTTGTCTCATATCCAAGATGGTATCTTGGGCATCCTTTAAAAGAGCTTCTAATATTGCTTGGTCGGAATCGTAGTGAGCATGCAGATTGTCAATTTGATTACGAGCATCGTCTAAATTCTTCTCCAGATCGGTGAGGTGTCGATACAAGAAACCGACATTATTGGAAGAATGTGCACTAAGGGCATCCGCGATCAAAAATACCTGCATAAAATAAGAGGAAGATTAAGGAAATATAAGATAAGCATCACAAAAGAGAAATAGGAGCATGACGTACCTCACATAAGTTACGGCATAATCGGTCCTGAAGGAGATCCATAGAAACAGAGCCAAGAGCTTCGCAACTAGCTTGACTCAGCAAACCACTCAAGAAGTGCCGATGGTATGAAACATCTGAGGTTAATACATGAAAAGTATCACGAGAATCTCTTGTAGCTATACCGCTCGTTCCCTCCCCAGAAGGTGGAACCATCCTAGGAGGGGAAGGCATCACGTCAGTGGAACTTACGGGTGGCACGATTATATTATCACCGTCTATGACGTTGACTGAAGGATCAAGGGGGGATCGGACAGCTAAGGTCAGGGGAGACGGATAGTTGGGATCCAAGTTTAAGTCTGGGGGAGAAGGATCCCCAAAGAGAGAATCGATAGAAGGAACGACAGAGTCCCATAAAAAATCAGACTGAGAAAATGTCCAGAGGTCATCGGAACCCGGATAAGGGTCGGGTGTATCGTGCTCGATGGATGAACCAGGGGTGTTCGAATACATTGGAAAAGAAGTCAGAGGGACCAACACTTCCTCAGGATAACGCCTGATGGCAAATCGCTCCATTTCACATCCTAAAAGAAATAAGCAAAGGTTAATCATCAGAACAAAAAAGACGATGTCATTAAAGTAAAAAGTAAATTAACTTACGAAAAGCAGAGTTGGAATGCAAAGGCATCGGAGGAATATTCAGCTGTTCTGCACCATGTTGTAGACCAGCCATGATTAAAGCCGAGGAGTTAGCCAGAATAGAGCATATATCGTAACTACCTAAAAACAGACCAGTGGAGGCTAAATACTCCATTTCTCGTACATCGGTTTCAGGACGAGGGATCGTGTATCCCAAGCCCCATCGTAAAGGTATACCCCATGAATCTCCAGAAGAATTCTTTGGTTTAATAAAAACATATCTTTTCTTCCAATCTACTACAAATGCCAAACGACGAGGGACATGAAAACTTCTCTGCTGATCTCGGTAGACTAGGCTAAAATAGGGAAGACCATTGGGACACATACGCAGAATGAAGGCCGCACACACCCGATAAGGAGTTAAGGGTATGTTCAAAAGATTACAGCAAAGAACGAAGCCCACCAGATAGCGAAATGAGTTAGGAGTCAGTTGGCTAGGACAAATCTGCCAGTATTGAAATAAGGAAAGTATAAAAGGGTGAAAGAGCATACGCAAGCCACAACGAATTTTTTCAGAATACAAAGTCAGATAACCAAAAAGGGGTTCAAAGGCTCTATGGAAAGGACGAGGAACGATGATACTGTAGTCATCAGGATTCAAACCATATTCGCGTAACGTACTAAAAATGGACTCGGACGATTCTATGCTTTGGCAGGAACCTACTCTATTTCCTCCGATCATAGCATTAACATTCAGGGCTGAAGTGTTAAAAATAGAAAGACTATCAGGAGGGAGATAGGGTTCTCTCCGCAGAAATGTAAGACGTAGGGAGTCTGCCATACTCGAGCCAGAACGAGATGCCGATATTCCATGCACAACAGGAGAACCTCTAAAATTCAAAGATAACCCATCCATATCAGGTCTACCCATTGCATGCCCATTGGAGGGTTCACCCTGAGCATAAAGGGGAGAAGATTCCTCGGGAGATGATGATGATCTACGGATGAAAGAAGACATTAGGACAAAAACAGGGAAAGTAGTAGAAAAGTTATATTCACTGCAATAAAAATGCACAAGAAAACCAAAGGCAATAAAAAGACAAGAGTAAGATTCTGAGAATGTTGTTGATGGATGAAAGAATGAAGCATTTTATAGAAGTGCAAGAAGACAACAAAAGGGTACGTGTCAAAGTCAAGTTGACATCTGGAACTTTCAAGGTATGGGTAAATAAGGATAAAGACACGTGAGAAGAATTTTGTTAGTATTGGCAGACATCAAGCATAAAAAGCAGTGCAGAAAGTGACAAGAAAAGACAAAACGGCGGAATAAAAAAAAGAGAGGAGGAGACAGTGAAACTTGTTCAACAATTCATAAGGTGGTAACAATTGTACAGTAAGATGATAACTGGTTCTAAATACTATTACAAGTTTGATAAAAACGTAACAAGCTAGAAAGCTAATCTAAGAGTGTCGCTCTGATGGATGGGATGGAAAGCCAGAGGAAGAAGCAGGAGAGGGAGCCCGACCCAATATCTTCTGGTAGGCCTCATGAGCTTCTTGCGAGGAAGGGGGTCGCATCATCAAAGACTGAAGTTTTAGACGCCTCCAATTCTCAGGATGCGAAAACAGTTGGTCTTATCGGCATTGGTTAATACATCCCAAGTACCCGAGTATGAAGTTACCTAGTAGGTGACTCCTATGCCTCTGCTGGTACTTCTCTTCATAGTGCTTCTGAACTTCATCCTTGGCAAGAAGAATTGCCCCGGATAATTTATCCTCCAGCATTTCTTGAGTTATGAAACCCGAAGGAGGAGGTGGTGGCTTCTTCAATTCTTCCTTAAGCTGACTATACTGAGTTCGAAGGGTAGAAACTTCCTTCTTTAGAATGTGTTCTAGCTCTCCCCAGGAACTCTTCTCTTTCGATAGCACGGCGAGGTCGTCCTTCAGCTTGTTGCACTCAGAGGTGCGCTTGGATAAAAGGTTGGTGGTTTCATCAAGCTTAGTTGTCAGCAGTTCTTCCCTCACTAGACTCTGAGCAAATGCCTCCCGAAGGCTCTTCAGCTCATCCTCAGCCTTCTTTAAAGCAACATTCTGCATAGATAGCTTTTCCATAGATGTTTGCCCGATAGCTTGGGCGGCATCTACTTCGCGCCAGATAGCAGGGATAATTTTTGGAACCTAAGAAGATGCGAAAAGAAAATTCATGACTATGAAAACTAGTAATCATGACAAAGAAGGATAAGTAAGAAAAAAAGGGTCTTACCATAGCAACCATCAACTCGGAGAAGAATCTGGCGGTATGTTCATCGTGAGGAGTGGCTGCTGAAGTCGTGTTCAGATAATGGGTAATAACTTCAAGGGCCGAGCGTAAATCCGAGCTATCTGGCCTCACGCTGGACTCGGTGTTGGCCCCAGTAGTATGAATGAAAAAAGGGGAGCCAGTCGGGGTAAAACGACTCGAGAAAGGCATCCCCTCGAAGTGAGGTCCCGTAGAGGTACTAGCAGGAGCTTCCGAGGGTGCATTCCATACATGCTTCTTCACCAACGAAGGCAGCAGTTCATCCAAGAGCTCTAAGTTGACAGGGCGAGGGTGAGTAGAAGGAGGGAGATTGTGAGCTTCGCTTTGGAAAACTTGATCTTCGGAGGAAAAAAGATCATCAACGGACAGATCCCGATGGGCCAAAGATGGATGCTTCTGAGCATCTGAGGGGGAATTACCTGCTCGGAAATAGATAAGAATAGTGAGCATGTAAACTAAAGCGTAGAAAATAAAACTGACACGAAGGTTACAGTAAGAAGAATTAACCTGATCGAATGTCTTCATCCCCACTCTTGATCAGAATAACCTTCTCTTGGTTAGCTGCAGAATAGTAAAAGAGTTAAAACACACTACTCGTAATAGCAAGCAATCGGCGAAGTATTTCGACACCTGCCTAAAGGAGGAGAAACCGTAGGGGAATCAGTCTTCTCTTGAGTGTCATTAGCGCAAAGAGACGAGTGTGGAAGTAGGAGAGGTACTTCCGCGGTTTGCTCCGGATAAGCAGAAAGGGGAAGCGAAGAGTTTAAGGCTTCAGAATCATTGGGAGTCTCATGCACCTCCTGAGTAGAGACAGTAGTAGGAACATCCTTCGAGAGGTTCTCACCCTCAGTACAAGGCAATGCATGGGAATCCGTTGGAGACGGGTGTACCTCTTGAGCCACATGGGTATCGGGAACATCCCTTTGGAAGTTCTCATCCTCGGAACCTGGCTCTGCAGATTTTTGAGATTTAGCCCCGTATGAGCCCTCAGAGTCAGAACCTGCATCGGAGGATTGAGAATCGCTGTCGGAAGGCACCACGGTCTTTTTAGATCCTTTATTCTTAACGCGTGAAGTCGAAGGACGGGGAACATCGCTCATATCTTTCTCGTGTTCCTCCAAGTAAGAAACTGTGCAAAAGAAAAATCAAATGAGAAAAATACATTGTGTCAATGAGAAGAATATAGATGAAAAAATAGCGATTTAACTCACCAAACGTAGGACGCTCTTCATCGGAGAGGTGTAGAAGGTCCTTCCCTATGAGGGAAGCATCCAATGGAGCCGGAACAGTCAGCCCCGCGGTATCATACAAGGGCAAGTAGTGGACTGACTTTAGCAAAGCAGAAGCATCGAGCGCTAAACTAAATGAGAGAGATGAGTCTACTTTGTAAGAAGGGGCCTCGGGACGACGCCAGGAATAAGGAAAGTCCCACTTGCCCTCGATAGGTTTAATAAAAAGGAACTTATCTTTCCAACTGCTATAGGATAAGGTGGTTCCAATAACTATTTTCTTCTCGGGATCCCGATGCGAGAAGAAGTAAGAGGGATGGCCGGAAGAAGAAACATTGACCGTGAAGATAGAAAAAAATCTCCTAATTGTGCATTCCACCCCCCTCGATAAACACCAGAAGACAAAAGAGGCTAGGATAGTAAAACTATTGGGGGTCAACTGGCTAGGACATACGTCACAGGCTTTGAATACCTCACAGTAGAAGGGGGGATAGAAAGATCGGAGGCCTGCTCGTACCTGAACCAGATAGAGGGTAACGTAACCCTCGGGGGGAGTATGTCCCCTATCGTCCTGAGTAGGAAACTCCCGACGGATGTTCAGAGACGACACCCCAAAGTCATGGAAGAGTTGATCAACCTCTTCCTCGGTAACAGTGCTAGCCACTTGCTCCACCTCCTTATAGCGACGATTGCTCTTCGTCTTCACAGGAGCAGCCGAAGCGACAGCAGTAACGGAAGATTTCTTTGACTTTTTTGAAGCACGTACAAGTTCATCTCCCTTAACCTTAGAAGCTTTGCCTTTCATTTTACAGCGGTAAGTTTCCAGGCCAGAAGGGTTGACCTCCGGTAACATAGCCACAGTAACGGTGGTGGCATCCACCTCCGCCGTCGAAGGAGCAGTAGAAGTGGCAGCAAAATCCGTAAGAATTGAGGAAGGAGCACCAGCGACATCCACCAAAGCGGTGGCTAGAGAAGGAGGGGCAGAGGAAGCTTCACCGGTCATGATGAAGAAAAAAGAAAGAAAGAAAAATTTAGGGTTTTTGCTGCTGAGGATGAAAAGCTTGAGAGAGAAGAGTAGTGAAGCGGTGAAGAAGAATGAGAAGAGAAAAGACGTTTTAAAGGGTTTAATCTGAAAAATGGGAGAAGTTAATGCACGCCTGTATTAAAGAGCACGACTTCCCATAAATAATGGCCGTTACAAACCCTTGAAATTCTCCCATTAATGCGAAACTAATTTGTTCCCCACGATCTCCGATGGCTATACTTCCGAAGACCAATTCACTATAAGTTCCTGTTGATTACCTATAATACACCAGGAACTGGGGGGACTGGTGTAAACCTATGGAGAAAATAACAACCCTCGGAACTTGGAGCCATCGGGAAACGAATTAAACGATGGCCATCGATAGGTAAGTAAAACCTTCCCTATCGGAGAAAAAATATAATGTTTATCGTTGGAAGATAATATTGCCTCTCCGCAAACTTTGTCTTCGATGACGTACGGATTACTACACTCCCAGAACATCCGATGCTAAAGGCACTACCAGTCTTGGATGACTCTACGATGCCTAATAATCGCCGATGCTTTAGTTAGTGAACAATCTTATAAACGGGAGACTTTGAATATGTTCTTCCCGAAGGGTACCCCCTGTAACGGTATATCAAAGAATATATTTTATAAGCCTTGGAATAAAATATCCCGAAGGCATAATAATATCCGTATTACCCGATGGCATCATCAGAGATACATCCCGATGGCATCGTTGGGGAAATGGATTACCCGATGGCATCATCAGAGATACATCCCGATGGCATCGTTGGGGAAATGGATTACCCGATGGCATCATTGGAAAGACAACCCGATAGCACGATACCAGCAAAATTCCCCGATGGCACTATTACGAATAAACATTTCTAGGGCAGTTAAACTGAAGGGTCATGAGAGTTCATCCGAATGCCTACAAGAGGAAACACTTCTAGAATAAGAACCAGGTGTCATCCTACCAGGTACAACTGTTGGGCAAAGACTAGGTGTCATCATGCGTAGCATGAATCAGCTACAAATCAACCAGGTGTCATCTTCGCCTGTGATGCTTCAGCACCAGAGGAGATGAGTATTCACTTGGTTAGCAGCTGAGTTAGCATATGAAAGTCAAGGTGTCTGTCGTCTAGTGGAGGGGCATGTAGTCCCAATAGTACTATAAATACTCGTGTAGAAAGAAGAAGAAAGGCAGATCGAAAAGGGGGAGGAAAAAAGAGAGGTGAAAATTCATTCTGTAAACCCAGGAAATTAATACAAAACTGTCTGTTCTTATCCTTTTGATAAGACTCTTTTACTGGCTATTTGGGCAAGGCGTTCCTAAAATTGAAAAGTATACAAATCCCACCCCAGAGTTAACAGACATCAAACAAGACCATGTTACGTGTGGAAAAGATGATGTGTTCTAGCCAATCAAAGACTTCTTGATAAGCAAACTAGACTAAGGTGGTGTTTGCAAACTTAAAAAGGCTATAATCAACTTATTATTTGAATAAGTGATTTTGGGGTGTTTGTAAATTCAGATTTTCCGGCTACAAAACTTTTTTTAAGCTAAAGAAGCTCACAATCTTAAAGCTGGTGTGAAGGTTCTTTTGGCTTATGAACTTCTACTTTTTAACTAGAGTTTTCAATCCATCAAGTTCATCCATCTTCAAAGCGTTCTTCGCGAAAATAACTGTTTGATTCACCGTCAAGCTTCAAATTCATCACATAACTGTTTTTGAAGATCGTGCTCCTTCCGAGAAGATCGAAGTGCATGAAATTTAACAAATTGGAAATCAAGTTCATACCCTTTTTCAACAATCTTCAAGCAAAAACTGTTTGATTCGAGAAGAAGTCGCAATACCCTCGAAAAACCATTTTTGAAGATCGAAGCCCCTTCAAAGAAGATCAAAGTCCACATATTTGAAGAACTGAAGACGAAGATCATACCACTCGTCATCAATCTTCAAGTCAAATTTTAAATCAAATTTCCGTTCTATCCGACATCAAGCTGCCAAGCCCTCGAATCGGCGTTTGTCAAGCTGAAAGTGCAAGTATTCTGGCGATGTTAGTATAACATTAGGATCTCAATGTTAGAGTAACATTGAGAACATAATCTCAATATTAGAGTAGCATAGAATACATAATCTTTTCTACAATCTTGTTTTAAAGTTCTTAATTAATGTTTTGCCTTTATTCACTAAACTAACTTGGTTCCACAGTTATGATTATCTTTGATTATTGTTCAGGAAATAAACTTAACATAGGTTGATCGTTCAAGTTTTCATTATGAGAAGTTTCCTTAATTAAGTTAACCGCACAACTTAAACGAAAAAAGTGTGTAGTTCAAGTGCAACTAGGAAACATCCAAAATGAGCTCTGCTTTGAAGAATGAGTCTTTCTTTAGTTAGTTTACTAGCAAATGAACTGTTATTCAAGAAGGAGCGCGAGACTGCGAAGGATGAGTTCGAATAGGAAACTTGAGGAAATTACCAACCGTGTACAACACACCTTAAGGTCCAAGTCAATAATTTATATATAGGTGTGAAGTACATCAAGACAATGACGAGACAAGAGCTAGTAAATCCGAGAGATTAAGATACAAGTTATTGAGTGTTGTCTTGCTTTTGCAAAGTTTGTGAGTTGTTAGATTAATTCTAGGTTTAGAATTGAGAAGGCAATTCTTGTCTGATTTGTTGAGTTCGAGCAACTTGAGAGTTAGGAGCTTGAGAGTTGTGAGAAACATCTTTGTTAAACCCTTGTGGTATTTCGTCAACGACTCGACACATAATATTAATATTCAATCTTCTTAAACTTTGTGTTCTTTATTTTCCGCTGCAAATTCTATTCTGGATCACTGTTAAAGTAATATTGAGTTATTCTCTGTTAGTTTAACATCAAGCTTACAACGTATCAACCCGATCCACAATTTCACAAGCATTCAAGTATTTTGTGATTGAAGTGAAAATTTCCTTCAAGATTAATTTAAAGTTCAAATCATTGTCCGTGTAAAATCGAATCAGAGGATTAAAGAGATTGTTACTCCACAAATTGTTCAAATTTGCAAGTTTTATTTGTTCAACTATTTTTCCGTCTTTTATTTTAAGGACTTCCAAATATTTGCTACACATTCTTTCATCAAAGAAAGAAATTTCATAAAAATATGCGGTCAAACTAAAATAACATATGAAGAACACAATTGAACATCAAGAGAAGATCGATGAAGAAAACAACAAGAAGACAATAACAACAGTACATGGCAAGGAAAAAAGAAATACACAATTCAAACGAACCAAGCACTCACCATCTTTGTTGCACAAGCTGACATAACTACTCCGGACATCAAATCCGATATCTATTCATGTGAGAGAAATGCACATAGTAAAAATATTTAAATATAATTTTTGTTCATTAGAAAAGTAGACATAGTAATTGTAGTATTTGAACATTAGAAACATGCATATAGTAATTATGATATTGTATTTTTGGAAATTGCACATTGCATAAAGAATATTTAAATTCAAAGTGTTTTCTTTCATAGTAATTAGATTTGTTGAAATTTTCATCTCACAACATATCAACTTTGGTAAGGGAATTGGTTTGTGCTTGCTGTAGAAAATTGGTTGCGGTTGTCAGTCAACATCAGTCTGCCGGCATAAGATTGGTTTTATGATGTACTTAATCGTACACTAGTTTTTTTTTTTGATAAGTAATCGTACACTAGTTTTTTTTTTTTGGTAGAAGGTGAAGAAACTTAGGCCTCTTAGGCCGAATCCGCTCGCATGAAAGGCGAGACACACGGGGGCGGGGATAGGACTAAACTAACAACGTCCTCTAATGAAGTCCGAGCCTTTGTCATGGCATCCGCAACTCGATTTGCTTCCCTCGAAACCCAACGAAACTTCGTCTCCCATGGCATGTGCAAAAGAGCACGACACTCATTAATCTTTGGTTGGAGATCGTGGTCTCGAATCAACTCATCCTCAATAATATTTTTAGCATCCATCGAGTCCGTCTCCACTTCGATTCTTTGGATCCTCTTCTCCCATGCGATGCTAAGCCCCAACCGTAACGCCTCTAACTCTACTTCCAAAACCGTCGGGCACGTAATCCTTTGCACAAAACCCCATTGCCAAACGCCAGCTGAATTCCTTAGAACCCCGGCAGTGGAACCACTATTCGTATTCGGTCGCACACTCCCATTTACGTTAAGCTTGTACCAGCCCTTTTCCGGTCTCATCCATCTCCTCGTCTTTGGCGTAGTTATTGGCCTTTGCACCAACTTATAATCTGCACACAACTGCCTGATTTGGCACAAGATTGCATAGGTCTTCAGGATTTTTCCTTCAAAAATTTGGCTGTTTCTCGCTTTCCAAAGACTCCAGCAAGTCGACACAAAAATAACCCTCCATTCTGTATTCATAATCAAAGCACACTTATCCTCTTTACACTCTGCATTGGCTCGCAGCCATAAAGTATCCCTGCCCTCAAAGAAATATTTCCAGTCACCCTGAGGGAGCAAAGCCTTCCACACCACTGCTGCTGCGGGGCAGTCTCGAAGGGCGTGTAACATTGATTCGGGAAGAGTGGGACAGCGCTCGCAACAATCATTGTCCGTGCAATGTCTTTCTTTCCGTAACACATTGGTGGCGATCTTATTTTGGCTTGCAAGCCACAAGAAAAATCGTACTTTGTTGCTACAAGGTGTTTTCCACACCCACTTGTTACGTGTGACTGACGTGCACGTCTCCGAGTATTTTGCAAATAATTCTTTATAGGCGCTTTGGCACGTAAACTTCCCATTCGCCGTCGGACTCCATAAAGCTCTGTCCTCTTCGCCCGTCAAATTAATTGTAGTTCCCAATATTTTTCCTCTCCATTCAGTGGGGATATCCGTGGCTAAGCCCTCAATATTCCAATTGTTATCATCGTCCAGTACGTCCACGAGTTTGAGGCCGAGATCCCGCTGATCAATGTTTTCAACCACCTCACACAAACGCTTAGCTCCTAACCAATTGTCGAACCAAAAGGACACCCCATTCCCATCTCCAATTCTCCAACGGACGAACGGTTGGATTAATTTCATGCAACGAACAATCCCTTTCCAAGTGTAGCTATCTTGCGGCCTAACAATATATTCCGTAATTTTTTTCCCCTTCAAATACTTAGCCTTAATAAGTTCCGACCAAAGACAGGTCTCATCTTGGAGAATTTTCCAGCCTATTTTTGATAAAAGTGCTTCATTATTAAACCTCGCAGCACGCAAGCCGATGCCCCTATCCGTCTTCGGCCGTAATACTTTGCGCCAACCCACAAGGTGTAATTTCCGCGCATTAGGATCATTCGACCACAAGAAATCCCGGTTGAATTTGTCAAGTCTATCACACACACTCTCCGGCAACCAACAAGATTGCATAAGATGGATTGGTAAGGCCGTAGACACGGATTGAATAAGTGTTGCCCGTCCCGCAAGAGATAAGGACCCCCTTTTCCACCCCGCCATGCGCGCGGATAATTTATCGAACACATCATTAAAATTCTCCCTTCCTACTCGGCCGTGTACTAAACTTGCGCCCAAGTATTTACCCAAAGACAGGGTGCGTGCAAATCCAAGAATAGAACAAATACGCCGCTTCAACCTCCAACCCCCATTATTCGAAAAGTAAACTTTCGACTTGGCCTCATTAACTTTCAAGCCCGACGCGTCCCCAAAAATATCAAGGATTTTTTTCATGCTTCTAGCCGTCTTAACTGTCCCTCGTCCCATCAACATTAAATCGTCTGCAAAAAAAAGATGAGAAACGCGCGGCCCTCCTCTACATGGGACAATTGGTTCCCAACTCCCCCCCTCTACTTCTTCTTGGATAAGGTACGCAAGGCGCTCCACACACAACACAAATAAATACGGGGACAAGGGGTCACCCTGCCTTAAACCACAACCATGACCAAAGGCTCGCAGTGGCTCTCCGTTCCAAAGAACTTCGGTCGAAGCATTTTTCAAACAAAACAGGATAAGCTCAATAATATTTTCTGGAAACTTGAAAGCCCGTAGTGTATCCTCTAAAAACTCCCAACTAGTTTTATCATACGCTTTCTCCAAGTCGAGTTTAAGAATCATACACCCTGTCTTGTTTTTTTTCTTAGCGCGAAAAGAATGGAGAATTTCCTGGATTGCAGAGATATTATCTTGGGTGCTCCTCCCTTTAATAAAGCTCGACTGCGTCGGGGCAATTATTCTCGGCATATGGTCTCTCAATCTCATGGTAATACACTTTGTAATAAACTTATAAAGAACATTACAAAGAGAGATGGGGCGGAATTGAGAAATAGAAGTTGGATCCGGTACCTTGGGGATGAGACATAGCTGCGCGCCGCATACTCTGGGGTTGAAGCTTCGGTTTTTGAATGCCTCCGAGATGAACTTAAATAGTGAATCGCTGACCCATGCCCAATATTTTTGGAAAAAAAGTGCTTGGATCCCGTCGGGTCCAGGGGCTTTTTTTGGGTGAGTATTCCAAACCACCGCTTTTAATTCCTCCATCGTTACGTCCCTTCCAATCCCCTCGACCTCCTCACCCTCCAATCTCATCTGGTGTCGTGAATGCGCTAGACCACCTCGATTTCCAGCCCCCGCGAACAGATTCCGAAAGAAGGACCGTGCATGCTCTTTCAGCTCTTCTTGGTCCCGACACCAATTATTTTCAATTTTCAGCACCATAATACGGTTTCTTTTTCGCCTAATCAAGGTCGATCGATGAAAGAAAGCCGTGTTCTTGTCCCCGTCTTCAAGCCATTTAACTCGGGACTTTTGTCTCCAAAATATTTCTTCTCGCCGCAGAATTTCATTATACTCTAGCACAAGATCTTTTTCTACCCGCTCCAAATAAGCATTCGGCCGAATCCCCAAGCTTCTTTGTGCCCCTTCAATTCTCCTTAATATAGTCCGCTTTGCCTTAAAAATATTACCAAAGCACTTCTTATTCCAAGGCTCCATAACCTCAGGAATCCTACCAATCGCCTCCACAATGTTGTCTTGCCCGTCCCAAACTCCCTTCAATATATTTTCACAATCCGGATGGCGAGTCCACATCTCCTCAAAACGGAATGGGCGTGTATGTGTACCCCGCATCGTACCTAGGCAGTTCGTGAGGACCGGATGATGGTCCCCATGGGTGCGGGGCAAGTGGTAGACCTCGTTATCGGGAAAAGCCTCAATCCACTTATTGTTTGCGAGCGCGCGATCTAGACGTTCCTGGATTAGCGCGTTTCCCTCCCTTTTATTCGACCACGTGTATTTAGGACCATGAAAGCCCAAATCCAGCATATGCCAACTATCTATCCATTTTTGAAAAGCCAAACATCGCCTAACCGTGTTCGTACTACCACCACCTTTCTCATGAGTGTAACAAATTTCATTAAAGTCTCCCTGTATAAGCCATGGTTCCGTAACGCCCCTCGCCACATCTCTTAGACTCCCAAAAATTCGTGCCTTGTCCGCATCATATGGTTTTGCATAAACGCCGGATACGCGCCACTTTGTTTGCTTTTTCGGGCCAATATTAGCATGGATAGCCTGGTCCTCGACGCCTATGATCTCAACATCGATGTTCTCACTACGCCATAACATCCAAATCCCCCCATCCATACCATCCGTTGGCGCAATACAATAATCCGAGTACCCTAGAGTTGGCGCAATGTCATACGCTTTATCAGGCTGCACTTTGGTTTCTAACAAGAAGACAACGTCAGGACTATGGAGTCGCACCAAGTCCCTAAAGTTTGTCGCGAAGTCCGGGTGCCCCGCCCCTTGACAATTCCACGACAAAACCTTCATCGGATATTAATTAAATTGTTGGGGTGGGCTGGGTACTCGGTGTCCCTCCCCTCCCAATTCTGCGTCAATCACCATAAGGCTTCCTGAATCGTGAAAACCTTGAGATTCAGTTTCCAATCGGCTTAAATTTTTTCCTGTCCTCATGGCTGCTCCACGAGTGCAAGCTTCATCGTTCCAGTCCCCACCATCCTCATTCCGTTCCACATTATTTTGTTCAGCTCGGTTCGTGGTCTCCCCTTCTCACGGAGTGTCTTCTGGACCAATAATATTCTCGAGAACGGCAAATGCGTTCCTTATGTTCTCCTGTCTTCCCTGAAACAGTGTCTTTTTGGACGGTTGGGTGCCTTTCTAGACCCCTTTTCTGTTTGTTAGTGATGTAGGTAGGATTCTCCTACCATGGCTCGACTTTGCATTTCCCTTCCCCAGGTCCAAAACTGGCGGGCTCAGGATTTCCACCTCCCTGGAGTTAGCCTGCGTCGGGTTGCGCTTCAGGATCGTGACAGGTTTTTGTGGTTGTTGCTTGTTCCTGGACTGTACCACATTGCTTTTGAAAGCTCCCTTTTTGCGCACGACTTGCATCCATTCGCCATACTCATCCTTCTTAGATTTTTCCATGAGCCACGCCATCGAGTCCTTCTCCAAAGAACGCGAGTCTGTGCATGACTCTAAACCAGGCTCCCCACCAGCCTTGTTCTTATCGTTGCACGCGTCGGAGTTGTGTCCAACCTTTCCACAGTCATAGCATAAGGAAGGGAGGTTCTCATAAAGAATTTGATATACTTTTCCCCGTATGCGTACGCCCCTCTCCAGCGGTTGTTTGGTTGAGACTTGGACACACACCCGTGCGAACTTACCCCTCGACGCCGTATACGTATTTCCATCAATTTTTATTGGTTCCCCAACACAACTAGCTATGGCGTTAATTGCCGCCTCCCCAAATAATTCGAGTGGTAGCTTCATAATTCTAATCCAAGTAATCGCACAGTCCGCAAAGTCAATGTCGGGGTCAAAATCCGGTGTCCACTTCCGAATATGGAGGAAACTACCCGCCAATTGCCAAGGGCCTTGAGATAGTATAACCTCGCGCTGAGAAGGTGATAGCCCGCGCAAGCAGTAGGTGCCATTATTCATGTCCACAATATCGCAGTTCCCGTCCAGCTTCCACATAATGTTAAACCTGTTCACAAGGCTAGGATAGAACCAGGTCTTGCCAAGGACCTTCACAAAGATTGTATCTCTCCACTGATCACACATGGCCCCATGCAGATCGTCGGAAAACTCGACCGTTTTGAATGGAATATCACTAGTACGTTCAAGAACCCGAATTTTCCCCAAGGTGTCGTTGATTCTGTCTTCATTGATGAATACGTCCTTCGGACGTACCATGTTAGCATACGAGTTCATAGGACGAGCCCTCGTCATGGCAGTCGGCGGCATGAAACGTGGCAGGTTTGTGTTCTCAATCTGTTCTTGTCGTGGCCGTTTCTGCGCGCCTGACTCTGCCCGAAAGACGAAGTCCTGTTCCTGAACGTTGTTCAAGGAGTTATTCAGTCCGTTAAGGCCATCGGAGATGATCATCTCCGACGCCATATGGTGAGGTTGCGTGTTTTCCCTGATCGCCCTAATTTCGCCCTAACTTTCCTTTTTTAGCAAGTTTTTTTAACTTTTTTTAGATATTGGTTTTTATAGTCAAAGTTACGTACACTAGTTTATTTGATAACACATCTTATAAATATATTCTTATGTTTTTGTATAAATAAATAAAAGGTGGATATCGTATAATATGATGAGTTTTTTCTTGAAAAAAAAATTGGCGCGAATAAGCTTATCAATTAAGACTAGAAAGACTTTTTTACGTTTTACAATTGTGGATTTAAGAAGCCGCAAAAATCACATAAATATTTGATCAGATACTTGTAGGAAGCGCATATACGCCCCAAAATATCTAAGTAATTAGAAGATACTGATAATCAGACTAAAAAAAATAAAATAAATTTCATACACAAAAATAGGCAAAAGACCCTATGCATTACATGTTATAAATGAGCACAATACATGAAAAAAGATCCATTATATTCGAATAACATAATGGAGTTTCGTATTACTTTTACAAGAAAATTAAGGCAAATTTTTGTTTCTTTTAAAGTACTTATGTATGTATGATGAAATCGTATGTTTTAAAAAATAAGCAATTAATTATAAAACTCACACATGTCCGTGAAAACGAATAGTCTATAAAGTTATTTCGTTCTTTTGTAAGCCTAATTCTTAACTTCTACTCTGGCTGGGTAGGCATGCTTACACAAATTACAAAAATGCCTTTGATTGAAGCTTATAGGAAAGAAATATGTTGATGGAAAACTTTATTTAATGTGGTGAAGTGACAAATCACATTTGGGAGCAACAGCGTTAATCTTTAACGGCACGTTTGGAAGGCCTTAAGAGCCCATATTAATTATATAATGATATATGATTTCTTTACTAGGATATATTCTCCTATATTCGTTAAAATACGAGAGTATAAATACCGTTACTTTATCATAAACCACAACGCACACAACTTCATGACTCCATCTAAAACACGAGTGTAACATTTTGGTTTAAAGACACCCCTAACGACTAAACACATGTTGAACACTCATCTTATTAATCTTACATTTTAGCATGATGAGTCCCTAATTAAAAAAATTGCAGAATATTTTAACAGCTGAAAACAACGAACAATTCAAAGATGAAGGGTGTGAATTAACATTAGCGATAGATACAGGTACCAAATTGCAAAACAACAGTGCCAATTGATCCCAAGTCCCAACATAACCCCGTCCGTCACCCGCAACTCAACTGTAGCTCCGATCAGATTTCCGATCACCGCCGGAAAGTGAAAACAGAATGTTTAACGCGACGGCGGATTCTTTCAGCAAGGCTTCGACGATGGTTTTCCGGATCGGCACCGACGCTCACCTCTACGACGATCCCGATGACGTCAGCATCGTGCCACTTCTCGACAGCAAGTTCGATTCCGAGAAATGCGAAGCACTGAAGCGCCTCCTCGCGCTAATCGCGCAGGGCTGTGACGTCGCGAATTACTTCCCTCAGGTCACCCTGCACTCTCATTATTGTCTATTTGCATCAACAATCGAATGGTTTAGCTGAATTTTGGATTTCAATTGAGGTTAGGGTTTAGATTCCTAGGGTTTTGGGGGAGATTTACTGGTTAGCACGAAAGATAACGTGGCGAGTTATCATTTCACGCGTGGACGAATCATACAGAGCGACGTTAATTACGCCATGTGATCGGTTGATACTTCAAGGCATTGATGTGATTAGATTGGATGTGGACAATAATTTTGTCATTGTTGTCATTCTTTGGTGAACAACAAATAGTGAGATTAGCTTTGATTGGCTCAAGATTAACTAATGTTTGCGTTGTATTGTTTCGTATATGTTCAACAGGTGGTGAAAAATGTAGCGTCGCAGTCAATGGAAGTTAAGAAGCTGGTTTACTTGTACCTGCTGCATTATGCTGAGAAGTATGATTCCTTGCAGACATTGAGTTTTTTGAACTTACTTTTCTGTTCTACGACATGTATGCGTAGAAGGCTTTGTAATAGATTTGCTGCTTTGAGAAATGCGTCAGTTTAATGGGGATTAAATTTCTGTTTTAGGCGGCCCAATGAGACGTTGCTGTCGATTAACTATTTTCAGAAGGATTTAGGGGATCCAAATCCATTGGTGAGGGCATGGGCTCTTCGTACAATGGCTGGGATTCGCTTGCATGTTATTGCGCCCCTTGTTATAAATGCCGTGGGAAAGTGTGCCAGAGATCCATCCGTTTATGTTAGAAAGTGTGCTGCGACTGCACTGCCGAAGTTGCATGATTTGCGTTTGGAAGAACACACCTCTGCTATTGAAGAGGTCAGCTTAGTAGTGTTTATATTCTTCTTTCACTCTCTGGTAAATATTTCTGAAAAATATCGTACTTTTATACAAGTTGGGAAGACAGGAAAAGCCTGATGTGTAAGTTTTTATACTTTACTTGGTGGTTTAGGTTTTTGTGACTTGACTTGCCCTACATTTTTTTCCGTTAAGTTAGTTATGCCACACGGTGCTCTACAAAATGAACTTCGAGTGGGTTTACATGGTTTTTTCTGCTGGTTCTCTTACAATCTCCCCTTTACAAAAAAGCTTGTTATCAGAGCAACCTTCTCAAGAATAGTTCACTTGAAGGAGATAATTTTAGCTGGGATAGATACAATTTTAGGTTTTTCTTCTCCAAAGCGAAAGCAATTCATTTCATGAGCATGCATTACGAGGTGAGAGGTCCAAAGATATCATCACGACCTATTATCAAATGTAATATCCTGGAGGTGCTGTAAAAAGATAACTTATGAGGTAACATCTTCTGCCAAAAGGTTGAGTCTATCATGCATCAGAAAGATGCTTGGACAAAACCAAACACGCGTAAGCTTATACCTGATTACTCTCCGATACCTTTTACTTACACCTGGACAATACCATCCATGCCACCTGATGCATCTTAAGACAACATATTAGGCATAATTTCTAAATAACTATATCTAGTTTCTTACTGGCGGCAACCATCTAGACGAAGGCTTTTAGCTATTCATCCGCTGGAGTGTAATGGTTTTAGAATAGAACCATACAATTTTATATTACCAAAGGCAAAGTTTCTTCGTGAGGGAATAAAAATAGAGAGGATTAAATGTGAAAAAGCATAAAAACACATCTACCTCAAGTAGATACGCAGAAAATATGAATCAAGTACGAGGAAGATTCCCGAATTATAACAAATCTGATTTACTGAACTTTAACAACTCCTGTCCAAATATGTTACACTATATTTAATAAAAACTCGAGTGTTTAGCAAAAGAACTAACAACAACAACCAAACATTTAATCCAATCAACTGAAGTAGGCTATATGAACCAAAAAGAAAAAAGAAAAAAAAACTGTGTCTTGCCGAACACGTGAGTTTCTCTTCTCTACTCACTTTGGTTGAGTAAGAGCATCTTCATTTAGTCTTCCGATTCACATCGTTCCATATGGCAATCATCCACGATGTCTTCTTTGTCCTTGTGCTTCAAATGTTTATTCTAGATCAACAGTTTCTTTCGTTGTTCAGGACATCTATGTGTAGCACTTCCACGATGTATTTTTTCTTCTCTGCACCTGTTCTTTGTATCATCCACGGCGTCTTCATCGTCCTTGTGCTCTAAATGTTTGTTCTATATCAACAGTTTCTTGCGTTGTTTAGCCCATCAATGTTTAGCACTTCCAAGAAAATTCCTTTTCTTCTGTGCATATGTTCTCTATAAGGGCATCTTTGAGTTCAATTCTCTGCTTGCGGGAGCACACTTGTATACTGCAATCCAGAAGATATTGTTATACAATTGCTGTAATGTATGAACTATTAGTCTGCTCCAAATTAGTGGAGTTACTGATAAATTTTGCGATAATTGTCTTGCAGACTGTGGGAATGTTATTGAGGGACAACTCTCCCGGAGTAGTTGGGGCAGCTGCAGCTGCTTTTACTTCTATATGTCCCAATAATTTCGCGCTGATTGGGAGAAATTACAAAAGACTTTGTGAGATTCTTCCTGATGTTGAAGACTGGGGTCAGATTGTCTTGATCGGTACCCTTCTAAGATATGTAATTGCAAAACATGGATTAGTTGAAGAATCCATAATGCTGTCTTACAATACTTCGGTGAATCATGATACTGAAAAGGAGCACATGGAAACTCAAGTTGCAACAAGAGAAACTCCTGATGGTGTCAATGTTGACGTATGTACTGAGATAGCAGGTATAGTGTCCAGGAGTTACCTCGAAGGACCTGATAAGTATTTATCGCAGTCAAGTTATATAAGTCAAGATTCCCTTCAATTGGATGGTTCATGTATTACATCTGCCAAAAACAATGATGCTGTGAAGATCTTGTTGCAGTGTACATCACCATTACTCTGGAGTCATAATAGTGCTGTGGTTCTTGCTGCTGCTGGTGTTCACTGGATTATGGCACCAAAGCAGGATATCGTTAAGATTGTTAAACCTCTCTTGTTTCTTTTGAGGTCTTTTGGCTCCTCAAAATATGTGGTACTTCACTCTCTATATTAAACTTTCACTCTAATGTATTTTCATTAGTAAAGCTTACTCTGCTGTCTTTGGATTTATTGTTATGTGATAGTGTGCTACATCCTTGTGTGCCACATCTTGTTCTCTCACATTCCGCTTGTTTGTTCTTTTTCTCTGGAGTTCTAATGCCATTACTGGTGCCTATCTACAACATATATGTATAGTTCAGTCGTAATTATTGAATTGCGCCAGATATCAACAGTCCTTTGTCTGGTCTAGTGGTTTAGTTTCCTGTTGCACTGTAATATTCAAATTATTTCTGTACGTTTCATGATTCCATACCCAAATACTACATGCAGAAAGCTAAACATTAGCAGCCGCAAGTTTAGTAAGTTGAGGACGTTGGACATACAGTCATAATAACTAATATATCCTCATTTCAGTTTTTTTTTTTTTTGTGTTTTAGTAGTTCAGAACGGGGTATCATGGCGATCTTTTTATTCTTGTTAGTAGGCTATTATGTTGGTCGTTTTACCTAAACTTGACCATCGGAGCATATATTTCTCTATCTATTGAATCCTCCGATGCCAATATTTTAGACTCTACATCTGGTAGTAGCTATGAAATATTCTGCTTAAGGATTATCTGCCTGCCTTACTTTCATTTACCTATTACTATGTTGCATCATATTCCAGTCTGCATATATATATATATATATATATATATTTTTTTTTTTACTTTGTACAATGTTTCTTCTGCAGATCTTATGCAACATTCAGGTCTTCGCCAAAACAATGCCGTCTCTGTTTGTTCCATATTTTGAAGATTTCTTCATCACTTCTTCTGATTCATATCAAATAAGGACTTTGAAGCTCGAAATACTCTCCTCGATAGCCACATATTCATCAATTTCCTCAATTTTCTTAGAGTTTCAGGTATTTTCATGTCTTGCTATTTTTGTTAACTTAGATGATTTTGATCATTGGCAACCAAAGAAGGTGTCGCTTTTGCCAGTAAATTGTGCAACCCTATCATGCAAATACCATCCTGGACTCAGTAATACAAACCAATTGGTTCGCTTGTTGTACTGCTTCTCCAGACTCAGGGCATTGAGAAAACATTTCTTGATTAAACAGTTAGATTTGCAAGGGACCAGTTAGTTCACAAGTGAAAACTTTTGCAAAAACATTAATGATTCTCAATGAAGGCAACTAACGAGTGAAGGTTAATAAGAGAAATGATTGGCTATGAAATGAAAGAAAGGAAATGACAAAGTTACAATAGAAATAGAAATAAATGGTCTTTTAAGATTGTTTGAGCCTAAAGACCTTAGAATTGAAGCTAATTTTGTAGTCAATTGCTAGGATTATATTAGGGATCCAGACAGGAGGTTTGCTGCTGATACTGTGGCTGCAATTGGTTTATGTGCACAAAGGCTACCAGACGTTGCGGAGACATGCTTAGAAGGGCTACTGGTTCTGGCATTATCTGGTAATTTTGTTATTGATATAGCACACATAGCAGATTGGTATTTCTCTATTGACTCGCGTACATCGCTTTGTTAAATGTTTGAATAATGCAAAACACAAAATCTCAGAATCTTCAAATAAGGATGCCGCATCATTGGATGAGGAAGAAACTGTCTTAGTTCAAGCAATTAAGTCTATCAAGTCTATCATAAAACAAGATCCTCCCCTTCACGAGAAGGTAAGATTGCCAATCTTATCATTCTAACTTTTGGTCTATATTTACAATCATTTTTCTCTAACAAGTTAAGACGGACTTCTCTATATTAATCTAAGTGGTGGAAGATCTACGACTTAAATCATGTATCCTTATAGAATGGTCGTACTGGCAATCTTACCTTGTTTGCTTATAATAACATTGCAAGAATAAGATAATATTAATAGCACTTCGATCTGTATTGGTATACCTCATTATATGACCCCCCATTACTTTTGAAGGTAATTGTTCATTTGGTGCATAGATTGGATTCGATTTCTGCCCCAGCAGCTCGTTCAATGGTTGTATGGATGATTGGTGAATACAGCAATGTCGGGGTTCTCATGCCAAGGATGATACCCACATTGTTTAAGTATCTTGCGCGGCGCTTTACTTTGGAGGTGATTGAGACTAAGCTTCAGATCATTAATGCTTGTGTCAAGGTAATTCTTGATTTTAACATTTTATATGCACGAGCATTTGAGTAGAACATGTTTGAACTATTATGGGCCACTCCGACAAATGTTATTAGTCTTGGTCTTGATTAACTCAGGGAATGTATTTCTATTGAAGTAGTTGCACGTTTGAGTTGCTTTGATTGATTCAGTGAACAAGTACATTGTATAAACTTTAATGTGGTTATATTGTTTTGGCTGAAACTATAGTATGAGTATACAAGAAGGAGATAGATGGGATTGTTATCCATAAATCCATTCCCTGACCCATTTAGTTTTTGTTGTATAACTTCAATCCACACAAATAGCTGAACTGTTAAAACATAAAAACTGTCAAGAACACAACCTAGCTCGATCAGTCAATCCACCCATCACCCCCACCTCGTTCCCGTTGCCCCCAACCCCTTTGTCTTCCTCACTCCCCCCCCCCCCCCCAGCCCCACCCCGCGGCGCTCCTCCCAATTTTATGTTCATTTTATATACACCTTAATTTATGCATACGCCATCCTTTCGCATCTAGCAACTCATGCTTCATATATACGCTCTGGGTATTATTTTATATTTGATGAAATATTATGCATTTCTGTCTTGAGATTTGAGAAGTTAAACAATTTTTTTTATAAGCAATCTTGTAATTACTGGGTGTAATCATTTTTAATTAGATTGATTTTTGATGGATGAAGTAATACTCTATATAGTGCAAATTTAAAGTTAATTGTTAGTCAAAGCTCATGTAAAGATGTAATAGTTACTAACTTCTAGTCGCAAGGATGTGATACGAAACAATTTATTGTGCTAATATGGCCAACGTAACTTTTGGTTATCCAAAATAACGTCATGCTGACATTACATTATTTAGTTACAGATTAACGATGTTAAGGAGAAAACATATTCTAATCATTGATGTATAAGTAGTTTGCGTAGTTTCTCAAAAACAAGTGGTAGTTTGTGTTCATAGCCGATGTCTCATGGATAGTTTGTCGTAACTTAACCTATAAAGTTCCAAATGTTAATATAGATGCACATATATATCCATATATTGTGCCCCAATTTACATGTATCCATATCTATAAAGTTATGTAGAGCTATGCATATACACAATGTACATATTAATTTCTGTATTTAGTTATAAACTATGCACTAAAGTCTAAACATATATTATACCTATGCCTATGTATTTGAGATACTAGCATGTATACAAAACTGTTGTAGTTAGGGATATACATTATGCAGATTGCAGGTGGTATCAGATGAAGAACTTATAGTAAAATTAAACTCCATAAATTTCCGTCAACTTTACACTGTTTGTGTTGATTACTAGTGGATATGTTGTTGAAATTGATATTGTCGAAAAAACTACATAAATCCAGTTTTTGCTGCTTTAAATCTTGTAAATATGAAGTTTAGTAGAAAAAAATATGACTATTTTGTTGAAGGGTGACCATTTGCATTACACTCTAGAAGTCTGAAGAATTTCAAATCCTGTCGAGTATTCCCATATTCAAAGCCATTTTAATTTGATTCACCTAAACAATACCCTTTTATTATACATTATAATGAAGGCTTGCATTGCTCTAGAGTCTAGAATGTTGTAGGCCATCATATATTTCCGTAGTATATGGTGTAAAGACATATATTTGGTCTTATACTCTCGTCATCTAACAGAAAAATTAAGTTTATGGAATATATTGAAGTCTTTTGATTTGTCGCCGATGAGAAGCATTCTTATTCCCTCTGGGGGATTCCTTAGGTGGCGAGTAGAATTATATGTTTTTTGTTTGATTCTCAGGGTAATGAGTGTGTCATTTGAGCGTTCTCTTTATTTATCACTGTAGTTTGTTGATTAAAAGGATGGTACTGATGCTGATACATGCATGTCGTAGCATTAAGTTTCACTCGATTCTTCAACCATCTGTTCCAATGCTTTCCCAGGTCCTATTACGCGCAGAAGGGGATGATATGTCTTTGCTGGGAACGATTGTTGGCTATGTACTTGAGCTAGCCAAGTGTGACCTGAATTACGATATTCGTGACCGTGCTCGTCTTTTGAAGAATTTTCTTTCAAAGTGTGGGGCATTTCTCAACTGTGGAGAAGTACAGGAACAAACTGACTTCAAAAGATTGTCATATGTAACTGCTGAATGCATTTTCGGGGGACAAGCCAAAGCTCCTACTGAACCATCTAGTTATCGGTTTTATCTTCCAGGTTCTCTTTCACAGATTGTCCTTCATGCGGCTCCCGGATATGAACCTCTTCCAGAACCTTGCAGTTTAACTGATGATGAGACCACATATTCCACAGGCAGTGCTCAACCAACAAAACAAGTGGGATTTGGTACTGCTGATAGTGAGCTAAATTCTGATGCCACATCAGGATCACTGGATGAAGAAAACACTTCGGATTACAGTTCTCAAGGCTCTGATAGTGGTTCAGGTAGTGGTAGTGGCATCAACAATAATGTGTCTTCTGTCGATGGTAATACTGGCCCTTTAATCCATCTTTCAGATGGTCCTCTTACTTCTGGAAATAATATTGTGGACCCAGGACAGAATGATACATCTAATTTGAGTAATTTTGGTGAACTAATGTCACGAAGGTCACTTGACTCATGGTTGAATGAAAATCCTGGTTCTAGCCAGTCTTCGTCAGATCTAGGTCATGTCCAGAGATCATTGGCTATAATCTCTATCAAGGATATTGATCACCTTGTTAAGCCAAAGTTATACACACTTCTAGATCCTGCAAATGGAAATGGGTTAAGTGTGGATTACATGTTTACGTCTGAGATATCAAGTATATCTCCCCAACTTGTATGTTTACAAGTGTTCTTCAAAAACTGTTCAACGGATCCTATGTCAAGCATATTACTTTCTGAAGAGGAATTTATCACAAGTCAGGATACTTTGGACCAATCTGTGCCTGGTGGTGAGAGGTACTATGATATAATCCTTTCATTTACACAGCTAATGCATCAATATCTTTGATTCTTATCTTAGCCTGTCTTTGTGATTTTCAATGTATGTTGACTATTCTTAATTTCATGAACTTGCAGCTGTGACCTATATTTAAGGTTCTTGAACTGTGACTTACTCTTTAGCTGGTTATTATTTCCGGAAATTATGGTATATGTACGGTAGGATCATATTAGCAGCTTAATACACTTGGAACTTAAATTCTGCACTCTTAGGATTTAGGTTACTAATGTTTCAAATGAACTGTATAGGTGGTTATTTATGTGATCAATGTTTTATAATATCTTTTATATGAAGTACCTACTATTGCATTAAAATACTCTCTAGAAGCGTAACTAGTTAACTATTCAACATGATACCTGGAAGTTTATGAATGTAAAATTATGTTTTCTTGCATTGGAGAAGGTAGTTTTCTTAGGTCATGGCGTGACAGCATGTAGGGATTTGCCATTTAGGTATAAAATAGTTTGCAAAGATGAAAGAAATTTTATGATATTAGATAGTTGAAGTTGTTTCTTGTGTATGAAGAAAATATCTTGCCCATAATAGATTGATTAGTGAAGGAAGTGATTACTAATTCTCACGGGGTGGTAAAAGGAATAAAAAACTCTGTACTGCTAAAAAAAATGTACCCTGATCTAAAAGCTGACACCATATGCTCTGTGAGCTTCACTGTAAGGCTTACTTCGATAGCGATCAACAAGACTGCTAAATCTTTCTGCAGTGAGAGGAGGAAGGCGCGCTACAACTCACATAAAGCCAGCTGAAAAACCTTAGCTTATCATGTTTCATTTTTAAAGCAATTTTCCACTAAAAAAGCATCTGTTGGAAGGTTATTATCATGTTCTGTATTTGAATTAGTCGGACCTCCTCCTAGAACCAAAATATGGTCTAGTGATTCTATATTAGTAGCAGCTACCTCTAGTCCATTTTATGTTATCAAGCCTGATGGCATCTTTTGTTTTGCACCAATTATTTACAACAGTCAAACATTGAAGCTTGTCATTTTGGTCTGCAGTTCCTTAGCATCTCATCATGAAGTACCAACCTTTGTTCCCATGGATGAAGTAGCTAACCTTGAACCTGGGCAGACGATAAAGAGAATACTCCAGGTTCACTTTGAACATCATCTTTTGCCGCTGAAGCTAGTTTTAAGTTGTAATAGCAGAAAGCACTCGGTGAGGTTACGACCTGACATTGGTTACTTTATTAAACCTCTTCCAATGGATATTGAAGCATTTTCAAACAAAGTATCTCAGCTTCCTGGGATGTTTGAGTTCAGCAAAAGGTTTGATCTCAGAACACTCGATCTATCTTCTTTGATTCTTTATCTTTCTTGGTTTGCATATAATTTCCATTAGACAACTTCAATATGGAGAGATTTTGAATTCTTATAATTGTGTAATAAAGTGTTGTTCTTTCTGAGACTTGTTCTGCTGGTAGACGTTCAATAGATTCTCTTGACATTGTTGCTACATCTGGTACGCATGGGTAACCCATGAACCTTGCGGTTACTGGAATGTGCAGAGCATATTGAAACACCATGGCTTTTGCTGTGTCGGTAACATATGAACCTTATTGCTTGTTTCATATTGCTTCCAGTTGAGCGGAATATACCACATTGAGCTACGGGAAAACGTCTTCTCATCAGTGTCTTGCGAGGGGATGGATATCCCTTGAAAGTTTCTTCACCTTCATACAGGGTATCCTTCCGTTACGATTGCATTTCTCACTAGTCACCAGTTCTCTTCATATTGGGGCAGCTGTAAACTAGAAACGCGTTTCTCACCATTTTCTTTTTGGGTGCACCTACACTTGAAACAGAAGATTCATCAAATATCCTAGTGGAAGTTCAAGCCTCTATGCAGCTTTTTCTACACATACTAGCATCAGAGAAGGTCCATGATGTTAGGAGCTAATTTCAAAGTTACTTCTCAAAATGGTTGGAAAATCTAGAAGGCATAGGTCCTTAATTTTAATTTCCTTTTATCGTTCTCATCTGCATAATTCTCCATTTATTTCCATACCTCATATTCACTCGCGGCGATTGCATCGCTTTGGTGTATCCAGTCTACCACTTCGAATTGAATTTAAAGTTAGGGTCTTTTAGTATGCTGAGGTGGTATATCCATAAATAACCTAAGTAGTAGCCATTCTTAAGCTGGTGGTAATTTGTTTAATACAAAGATCCAGCTAATGAGGGCTACCTTACCCATTGCTCAAAGTCTTGGACCAGATAAAATTCTCTACACACTCATTCAATCTCTCTCTGTCCATCAACTTGTTGGCAGCATGAAGGTCTTATGTCCATGTTGACTCCACTCAGTTGAGGCAATCCATTCCAGAAGGTACAAGTGAAGCCCTGTTCTTGTTTGTAACTTTGATAGAGCCATATTATTCAGCTTCAGCATCATGCTAAGATACCTATGCTATCACCTCTGATATGTGCGAATGTCGTATAGTGTTGAAGTGCCATACTTGGGAAACTGTCAATGACAATGAAAAAGGAACATTCTCCCTCTGAGCTGTCCAATAAAATCTATGGATTATAAATCCAAAATATTTGGAATTGGAAGAGGGTTTAGAACCTAGGTATTGGAAGAAGCTCCTTCATACTTCTCTGACACTTGTCATGGTTTGCCATTTTTATGGTCATGTAAGTTAGTCACTATGACATCAAATTTTAACTCCCTGATATGTCCCCTGAATTCTTGGGTGATTGCGTAGTGTAATATCATGCAAGATCGTGATCATGGTGGATCTCTATGGATTTCGTCCACTGAGGATAACTTATCTGCTTCTGGATATGCCATTCCATCCACACCCTCTCCTTTAACTTAGCACCTGGAAGTTAGCTTCCTTGACATATTTCATCTGCTGAACGAATGTTTTACTGTCCCTTCTCCCTCCTGTGCTGCTAGGTGTCAACTATCTTATTTCTACATTTTTTATAGCGAATTGCAGAACATAGTCCCATTCGTTTCCCAATCCATTCTGCTGTGAACTCATCTTCGTCTCTGCAACGTGTAGTTCTCTCACTGAAACATAGATAATATACCAACATGGCCATCTCAATTGCCCTCTGATACTTCCCTGGTCCATCTACATGCGTTATTTCCAGGCTAGCCAGTCATTCAGTTGCTAATTAGGTCATGTTCTTTGTGGACTTTCCCTATAAGGCCTAAAACTCCTCTCGAAGACCTCAATGTCTTGGGTCTAGTTCATTTTGTCATTCACTCTGTCGTGGCTGGATATGTTTAGACCCTGCTGCAGAACACATGCCCCAAATACTCAATTTTGGCTTGCCCTGAAGAGGAATTGCATTTTCTTGATTATTTGCTTTGAGGTCATTTGTTCAGAACAAGCACAAGACATCATTTCCTTTGATTCCGTGAGATTTCCAGTTATTACTGTATGAAAGTATATCGTGGAAAAAAATGGTGTTGGAGTTTCATGGGCACTCTTGTATGATGAAAGTCTAGGTATGTCATGTTTACTGGGAATATATTACATTAATTAAGGGTTCACCCCTGGTATTTAGGATCCTAAGGTTGTTTCTTTTTTTGCTTCTTGTCTCTCTTCTAATTTTCTGTTTTATCGTTTTTTATTTTCTGTAGTTTATGGGGCGAGGGTTCATCTTTATTCTTGCGCCAAGCTGTTAGAGATTGGGGAATAATCTGGAGAAAATAGAAATATTTGGTTGAGGAGGGAAGAAGAGAAATAATTTAGAAGAATCTGAGAAGACTTAGGATACAAAAATTACAGGAGAATTCTCAAGTCCAATTTTACATCGTTGATTAGGAATTGTGATTAATAAGAAAGCATTAGCCTTGTATTTGTGCACTAAACTATTGAACATTATCATACCAAAGTCCTAAAGAGTAACATCACTAAATGCTCGAGAACCCCAACTGTTCGATAAAATGTTTATTAAAACTGGATATAGATCTTAAGTACTCTGAAACAACCCTTAATTAACTTCATGTATTCTTTTTGTGTATGCTTAAAATTCTAGCTATTGGTTGTTTTAAAAAAACTAGATAAACTAAATTATATATATGATTCCAAGTACTAGGAAAAAAATTCATAGTTAAAACATAATATTATCTGTATTGCTTATTTAGTTTTGTACTCTATTGGGATATTAATGTCGTATTTTTCTATTATTTAGCCTATAACGTTTGTCCAGCTGATCCATCAAGATAATTTTGTTTAAGAGTCCTTGCTACTTTTTTTTTACATATTGGTACTTGAAACAATATCTTCCATGTCTTGGGCAAGAAACTCGCAGTATGAGGAGTGCTCCAATGAACTTTTGAATAATTAACAAATTTATCAATCGAAATTTCAATTAAAAGTGCTTTATTGGTTCTCTTTCTCAATAACTCTCCACTTACTGTATTGCCGTACTGTATGTGACAGGTGTACCTTTAATGATCATATTGGTAGCCTGAATGAGAAAGATGGTCACTTATTGATGAAAGACAACCTTATGATGATATGTGAGAAACTGGCCTTAAAGATGCTTAGCAATGCAGATTTGTACCTGGTATCCGTTGACATGCCTGTAGCCACTAATCTCGATGATTTGTCTGGTTTATGCTTGCGTTTCAGTGGTGAGATCTTGAGCAACTCTGTTCCCTGTCTAATCACGCTTACCCTCAGAGGTAATTGCTCTGAACCACTTGAAGTGTTGGTGAAGATAAATTGTGAAGAAACAGTATTTGCTCTCAATCTGTTGAACAGGATAGCAAATTTCCTGGCTGAGCCTGCTCTGTGATGATTATGGTTTTGGAGAACAATTATGGTTTTTGCGCAGAAATTGGTCAATGTTTGTACAAAAAACATTTGTCTTGTCATATAGTTTTGTGGCGTGCCTCATTGTTGTATATGGACCGGCTTGTCGCTGTATAATTGAGGTTAATTTGTTAGAATTTATACTCAACATGTATGTGGTTTCAGTTTCTTTTGGTTTCATTTGTCTTAATTCAGAGAACACTTTTGCTTGAGTCAGTATGTGACAAAACTTTTTTACTTTCGTTGATGTTGGTTGTCAATACGTGTTACTCTGTGCATTAGTACTGCAAGTGTCTGAGAAGTTGAACAATTTTGTTCGGTATAGTTCCATTTTTCTTTATTTATATCAGAAAAGTAAAATAAAACTCAAAGGAAATCATAATACTTGAACAAATCTAAGTTTTATTACTACAAGTGATGTCAATCATTATACAGCAGCCCATTTAATAAAATTTCCAACGTCGTAAGTAGTTGAAATGTGATGTCCACCATCTATCATTTGTGTTAGTATTTTTCATATCTTCTATGTGAGTATGTCTGATGGCAACTACTTGCTTATAACGGAATCAAGTAGCGGAATGCGGATTCATAAGGTTGAATATCTATTAGTTTCTGTGATGGAATTTGTGTCTCTCCATTGAGGCACTCCAACATTAACCTTTTCAATGAACTTCTGTAAGGTAGTTGGCTGTAAATCCATTCTAAGAGCGATTCCATATCGTCGGCAAAGTCTTTCATGTTCCACTCCATCAGCTTTGGCACTGAAATCTTCTTTTTGCTTGTAATTCCTACTGAAGCTTCCAAATACTCTACTTTAGCTTTCTCTAGTTCATTCATGATATCGTCTGGTGTGTAGAACCATAACTGCAACCCCCAGTATTAGTTTGTAAGTTGCAACCAAAGAGTTGGTGACATAAAGTGTCTGCTAAAGTAAATCACTTACTGCTGGTGACGACCAGTTGCCTCGACACAGTGCAAAGGTTACGTTGGGTTCTGGGTAGCCAAGACCGCAAGTATGCCTTAAAGGCATCTCTTTCTCATACATTAAATCCTGTAATTTGGCATGATTGTGTCACAAAAATGATATTTTTGGGTCCTATGTCATGTGGTATTATTATTAATGACCACATTTGAAATATGATATGTTGGCGACTCTAGTAACAAAATTGCTATCCGGAGATTCTGAAATGAAGGCCTATATAGTTTATTTTGGTCCAGTATTACATTTGATCTGTTTCTTGAACCCATTCCTTATTAACGGCTTGGATGTCTATACTCACATTCTTTTGTGGTGGATGCCGAAGGATGAAGTGCTCAATAGTGAAAGCGTGGAGTACAATCCCACCAACATTAATTGCAGCCTGGAGGAGAACATATGATATCTATATTAATTTTCATGGTTATTTCTGAAACTTTATTCTCTGATGAAACTTAATGGAAAAATGATATTGCTAAGATACGTATATCAGGTCTTGAAATAGATTCAATAAATCAAAGCCCATGTCTCGAGGTCTTTTTTGAAAATACCAATGTATGACGCCTCGAGGTCTTTCTTAAAAATATCAATGTAGGACTTTGCTCTACAAGTCACTTATGATAGCTGAAGACCAATAAAGTAACGGACTATAAGTTGATCTATGTACCTCATTCATAAGTGCCAGTAGTTTCTCCTGCGTGGAAGGCAGTCCATGCTGCAAAAATGCCTGGAACAGAGGAGAATTCAAGTTAGATACTACTGTCGTGCTGCTACGCCAATTTAATGTGTGAATTATGAAGGTTTGAAAGCACTGTTTTAGTACATGCATTACACAGGCGTTGTAGACATTAATCCAGAATGCCAGTTTCTGCTTGTGGTTGAAGTAAGTTATATTTACTCTACTGAGTTTCTGCATCAAAATCCTGAAATAGGGAACGAGCATGAGAAAACTCAATAACCAATGTGTAAGACAATTACGGTTTCTTACTTGAGCCTTCTCATTGCTGGGAGACATGAAGGAAGACGACTGGCGTCCAGAGAATATCTCGTTATTTGGATGAAGTGCTTATATGCACCAACATCTCTGATGGTGACATCTGGTTCCGACAGTATTCCATAAGGATCAAGATGAGATGCAGGCTGATTGGAAGAAATGATGGGCGTTTTGCAACCAAATGTGCCTTTGCACGGCAAAGATCTTGAGTTCGTGCACTTCAGAGCATGCTTTGAAAGGTTAGTTGATCCTTTGTTCTTGAATGTGACTTTGTTTAGATCGAGAAATATGCCCATCAAGCACTTGATCAGTTCTATGGATAGTTTGCTGGGATCGGCAGTTTCATTCTCTATATATAGTTCATTGTCGATCATGCGAGGTTTTGCGCTTCTGGAGTTCTCATTCTCCTCCTCTACTCCTACAGAGACAGAGTGTAGAATGATTTGTTGAAATATCATGCTGAATAGGCATGCGAAATTAAAAAGACCATTCTGCAAACTTACACTATTGACTATTGTAGCATTTTTTGTCAGATATTTTACACATAATATAGTGACTGAATATTATTTCTTGAACAGATTATTTTTTTTTAAAGCACTTACTATATGTTTTCTTCGTAAGTTACATAACGATTAGGAGAGGTAAATGCCGTTAATTTCATGCTTTTTAGCATCTCTTGTGCGGGGGTACTTGTTGTTCTTGTAAATTTGCTTTTGAAAGCTGGAAGGGGCGTAAATGTGTTTTTTTATGAACAGAGAGATGGTCTCTGTAACTCATTCATCATTAGGAGAGGCAAAGGCAGATATAGTATAGTCTGATTATTCGGTATGCATTTGTAGAAGACGGAAATTGAATATTCACCGTATGTTTCTTGAAAATTGGCATCATAGAGTTCTGTAGAAGAACCCACAGAAGCTCTTCGTTGTCTTGAAAGTCTGTATTTTGCACGCTCAATGTTCTGTGATGTTGTAAGTGTTTTGCTGTCGTCGTTCTCTATCTGGGTTGGTCGTCGCGAAGGTAATTTCTTTATGTGTCTCTGGTCCCATTGTGGCTGTACTCCTTTTAATGGCAGAAGTTCCTGCCTGATTGGCTTCTTCTTCTCTTTGTAAACCTCCAACTTGAGTTCATTGACCTTCATCTCCATGCAGTCGATCTCTTCTTCCACAAGTGCTAGTTCCGCCAAAAGCACTTGAACCTGAATTCATTAACGTGTAGGTATCTCGTCAATTGAACTAGATTCTGTATAATATGAAACCCCAAAAAATGGTTAGAATGGGAAATTTTATAGATATTGGTTTACCTTTAATGGAAGGATGGGGGAGAGGGATGAACATGATTCACAGCACCCAACAGGACCCTGCATTGCACATTGTAAAACCCTTTTGACTTGCAGCTCCTTATCTAATTCTTCCTGCAATATCTCAACCTGCCATTCAAGATTGCACTATTATAAATAAATTTGGTGATTTGTTGGCTAATTAGGTACAACAGTCATTACATGACAGGACAAAACACTGTTGAAAAATAAATCTTGTTTGGACCCTACTCTATGGTTGGACTTTGGACAAGAATATCCCAGGTAAATAATACAAATATACATAATAATTATTCTCTTTAAGGTAAATAATGAAGATATAAAGTACAAAATATGCTACCTCTTGCTCGAGTTTTTGCTGTGTAGTTTGCTTCTTTTCTTCGCGTGGCTGCATCAGTAAGTCTTCGAATTTCATACTTTAAAGCAACGAGCAAAAATGTTGGAGTTTCTGTGTGAAAATGTTCTTGCTGTGAGTTTATATGGAATTAGCATCTTATGTTTGTTGAAGATTGAAGAACGTGAACTCAACTTTAATTTCAGCGAAAATATGAAGATTGATGAGGTGGTGGACGTGAAGCCCATGAATATTTTTAAGCCTTCAACCGTATAACGGTCAACTGTTATTTAGCGTTGGTTTTCATTATTATAAGAACAACAAGCTGTCAGATCTTTGAATCTTGTCACGGGTTTGATTCCACCACAAAGGGAATGAAGTAAAAACACTATGATTTTAGAATCATAAGCCGTGGTACCGTTCTAACTTCTTAGGATATAAATAGAATACTAGTGTATTATAATTTATATGTAATAGGATTGGTAAATATTTATGGAAATTATATTATCATTTGCTGAAGGTGAGATTATGTTATCTAGTGTAGTTTTATAGAAAAAAGTAAAGGTTTTTATTTTATTTTTTAATTTTTTATCTTAATAAAAGTAAAAGTGTCTCAATAACTGTTCAGTATTCATATTTTGTTGCAAAAATATGAAGAAAAAAATTGAAATGGTTTTTGAAATTTTGAGAATAGATTGTAATATGTTGCGACTTGCGTGTTGTAACTAGTAATGCTAATGTGAAGATTGGTGCTCTCCACCTGTAAACAATCTGAAGATCAGTCTCGATGCTTCCTTTCATGAAGGTGCAGCTACGGTTGCTTTCATTGTTAGGAACCATTGCGGAAGGATTCTAAAAGCTGCGACTCATCAATACACCCTCTCAAATGCTACAGCAGCAGAAATCAGAGCAATTAAGGATGCCACTACCTTCTTGGAACAATGGAATCATTGCTACATCACCTTCGAGACAGACTCTCTCCTAGCGGCTGAACTCATCACTTTGGGTGATAAAACTGCATTTTGGAGTGCTGAAGACGACCTTGCCATCATCATAAACATTTGGAAGAAATTTCCCAACTGGAAAATTCGAAAGATCCCCAGAAGTGCAAACATGAGTGCCCACAACCTTGCAAAATGGGCTTCCATTTCTCACTGGAATGATTTTGTTGATCTTAATAATTTTCCCCCAAATGTCATTGCTGATTGTGACAATGTTCTTTCTGCTTACTGTAATAGCTGCTTGAACCTTTGTTTTATTTAATATATTGTTAATTCCTACCAAAAAAAAAACTAGTAATGCTAATGTGTAACATAGTCAACTATCCGTATATCGAGTAAACAAAACATCAAAACATTTTCCACATTTGTTAAAATAACTACTATTTTGAGACGAAAACAAAACAAACCAAAGCTAGAAAAAGAATCGATATTTTTCAAAACTATGAACAAAACCTTTATCCGCATTTTTATAAAAAAGTGAACAATCCTTTATCGGCATACCTAATTTATCTGAGTCTTTAAATGGAAAAAAATATATATAATCATTCTGACCTGCTTGAATCCTGTCACGGGATGGCTTTCCTATATAGAAGAAAAAAAATCTTCCAAAAAGGACTATTAGACCAAAAGTCATTTGTTTTCTTTATTAGCATTGATCAGAATACATACAAACTACCTACTTTTTAAAAAAATGTTGCGCCAGTTTTTTTGCTTTTCCAGAAACACGGATAAGAAAAAAAAGAGTGAATAAATAAATATAGAAGAAAAAAATCCGCCGTCTGTGGGAATCGAACCCACGACCACGTGGTTAAAAGCCACGCGCTCTACCAGCTGAGCTAAGACGGCTACTTGTCTATTTCTTGAATATTTTTGTAATCCATTTTATTTATTTACAAGAAATTTGAATCACAATTCCATTTTTGTCTAAATTGCGAAGTAAATGGGCTTCTAAATGTGGTATTTCGTTAGTGATCTGATATTATGGTGCCAGTATAGACCGAAATTCCGTTATGGTCCATAATTCTTCTATTTAATTCTTCTTTTCTTATATGAATCCTATACGCAAATATTAATTGAATAATCCACCTTGTTGAGACTTTGAATTTTTTGTCTTTCCAAGTACTAGATATTGACTTGTGGTATGATGAGAAAGAAATAACATGCCACTGAAATACTGAATCGAACTTTTGCACCCTTTTCGCTCCAATATATGTCTTAAGACAACACACCAGTACTAAATTTATTCTCATTTCTCGATAATCATGCCATTTCTTCTTGCCTGCATTATATATAGAAGTTCAAAATTATATTTAAATTTAAAAGTTGATTTAACTTGCCTATACATTGAACATAATTATCAAATTTTATTCGTAAATATATAATATAACACACTTATGAGAGTTGGTACAACAATTTGAAGAGGGCAAATTAGTCATTTTCAGGTGGCGGTTATTTTTGTTAGTTGGCGCATGTTAGCGGTATTCTATTCTATGCCTAGTGTATTTTAGCCGAGACGAGTCTGTTATATTAGCAGCATACAAATTCATAGCTTGACCTGTAATATGATACGATTCATTCATTTCTTTCCATCTTGTAACCGATTATATTCATCAATAAGAATCACCTTCCTTGGGTGTATATCACAACAAACGTTGTGTTTATTGATCAAACCAAGTAAAAACTCCATGTTCTTGTTGAATGTGTACGTTAATTTTGCATTTGTTGTGGTGTTTGATTTGGTTACGAATTGGTTAATCATAGATTCAACCGATTGACTCAAGTGAACTGATCATCATTCTTTAACAACACTCTAAGTGTATCTTCGGCACTATCTCAAAAATACTTGGGTCGGGTTTATTTGTATTTTGTTTTCATCTCATTTCATTTGACCTGATACCAGATTTACTTTGTTTTATTTATATAATTAATTCTGAAACAATAATATACTCGTGACACATTTTTCAAGTTAGATGCATAACATTAATCAATATATAACATACATCACACATGTGCATATAACACAGTGTTGTTAAAGGCGTTGGGCGTAAGTGAGACGTTTTTCATAGTTAGAGGCGAGGCGTAAGCCTCGAGGCGTGGGGCGTAAGCCCAATAAATATTAATATTTTAATTTATTTAATGCATAATATTATAAAATGAATATATAATAATACATAGAAATTTGCAATAAAACCAAAAATAAACTTACAACTTTGAAAATATTCAAAATATATATGAGTTAAAACTTAAAATCAAGTTGCTCATATATATGAGTGAACTCCTCGCACGTCACAAAGTGTATTTATAGATAAATGCTTTCATAAAAGAATCATACGAGAAGAAATGATGTAGATCGCATGCTCCTTGGGAATTAAGCAAAAAATGTGATCATATTCATATCATACTTTGATGTGATCACCTTATGAAAGAAACCTTAAAATAATAGAAGGAAAAAATTTGAAGAAGAAAAGTAGAAAACTCAGGTCACATAGGACTTATCATATTCTTTCACAAATCACATTGTAATCCCTTGTTTTTTTTGTTTTTTTTTTACTTATCTTTTTTGGTCTAAAGTTTTTAGAGTGGGACAATTTTATGTTTTTTATTCACTTATGAGCTTGGTAATTAAGAAAAGAAAGAAAAATACAACCAAGTCTGTGGGGGCGTTTGCAATCATCTTGGGCGCTCGCCCAGGCGTTTTTCGGGCTTCGGGCGTACGCCCCAACGTTTGCGGCGTATGCCCCACAAAGGTGGTGCCCCAATACAGCGCCCAAGGGCGTTTTAAGGCCAAATTCACCCTGGGCGAGCCCCGAGCGTGCCCCGAGGCGCGCCTTTCACAACAGAGATATAACATATAAACCATAAGTGTGCGTATATAATATATATATATAAATATTTTATAAACTTAATACTATTTAAATATCAACAATTTTAATCTACTCATTTGTCCTTTCTAACCCAATAAAAAGCTGTACGTTCAACTAGTATATATTCTTGATCTGACAATGCTACCTTAAGAAGTATTCCCGCATGTTCTCAATAACACATACATCAAAAAACTAATTTAAACACACATTTTTCAACTTGCACAAGACCAATAAAAATTATAAAAATATATTTTCCTTTGAAAATACCCAAAATAAAACCAAAAATGAATCCAGGCAGGCCTTTAATAGCTGCAGTGACTACGCGAAAATATGGACCTGATAACATATACACACAAATCTAGTCCAGTCCAAAATCAAAATCATTTTTTAAACTGCTTATTTATTTAGAGATTCCTTACGGTTCACAATGGATCAACTAAAAAGCTTACTAAAACATTGCAGAAAGAAAAAAGTATCCCATTACAGATTTTTAATATTCTTAAAACTCAAAAACTTGTTTGCAAATTTTCAAATATTAAAGAGGCCAAGTCTGAAATTTAACCAAAACATAATCAAGGAGCAGACTTCTTTCAAAGACTGGGAATAATTTGATGAAGAGAGAGGTTTGCTAATTTACATTAAGAAAGAATCAAATTAACAAATAAAAAGGAGGATAAAACAATTTCTTAGTTTGGGTTATGACTCATGAAATATACCCAAATTGCACGACATTATGCACAGTAAAATTACAATTTTTGAACACGTAATAAAGCTAATATAAAAGGGAAATGTCATGCTGTGGAAGAATTGGTTTTGGGCTTTTTTGATTTCCTTCCATCCACCATTTTCTCTTGCTCATCAGTTTCCTCCTATACCATAAAAATTATAATTAGGAGAATAACATACCAATTTCAAAACAATTATTAATTATTTAGATTCTATTAGGGGTGTGCGGTTCGGTTTGGTTCGGTTTTTGAATAGGGGATCCGGTTTCGATTTTCTTCTAAAGCAAACCATAAACCAAACCGATTTGGTTTTTTTTGCACCGGTTTCGGTTTTACTTTTTGCTTCTATTTTTCTTGTTTTTTACAAAATAATTTATAAACCCTCTCATTTATCTATTAAACAATTAATTTTTGAATTAAAAAATAAATTGAGACAATGTATAAAAAAACAAATAACATGTCATATTTAATAAAATAACTTAGTAACTATATAGATCATTCATGAACCGCAAATTATTAACCATCAACAATTTAAAAATTGCAAAGGTAGTAGTTGCAATAACAATCATTTTTTTTTTCCTAAAATCATACAATATATATACCCTTGCATGCACAAAATTATTTATTTATATATTTGAATAATACAACGTCAATATAATACACTTTTCTTATAATTTATAAATTACATCCGTTTTTTATTAAAATAAATTTTTAATAATTTCATCTACATACTTAGTTTTATTCATATTAAATATTAATGTAATAGTTTAGAGTATTAGGATATTATACTACTAAATACTTATGCTAATAAAAATGCGGTTTCGATTTGGTTCGGTTAACCGATGGTATA
The DNA here is from genome assembly GCA_948329865.1 of Linaria vulgaris. NCBI lineage: Eukaryota > Viridiplantae > Streptophyta > Magnoliopsida > Lamiales > Plantaginaceae > Linaria > Linaria vulgaris. The sequence goes on from OX415253.1 coordinate 87,892,128, forward strand.
AACCAAAATCAAATCATATATGATTTCGTTTGTGACTACCAAACCATAAACCGCACCAATCATCCGGTTCAGTTAAAAAACAACCACCGGATCGGTTATCGACTGGTTTAGTCGGTTTCATTTTTCTATGCACATCCCTAGATTCTATTAAGTTTGAGGTAAAACGAGTCAATTTACTTTGATGGATTTAGATGAAACTTAATTAATTACCCTGGTAGAAAAAGTGATCCCAACTTGAATTTCACCACGGTAAGTTTTATCTTCGGTCACGACTCTATACTTTTGAGTAGGAAGTTCAGCTTTTCCTTTCTCCACCCCTTGTTCAAATAGTTCCTTTACATATATTCTGCAGTTCAGAATTACATTTAAATGTTATTACACCATGAGAAACAGACGACTAAAGTTAATTAAAGAGGGAAAGAAGTACAATAAAAATATAACCAAAACGAAATACTACAACTAATCCTAGTCTCTTTAGAGAAACTTCGCAAAAATATATTCACTAGTCACTACTCCTTCATACTTGGATTTTTGGATCACTTGAGAAATACCATAGGACGAATTATCAAAAATGCCCGAAAAGTTTGCCCTTTATTCTTAAATGCCCGATTTTTTCAGACCTGCCAAAAATGCCCGGTATATTTAAAAATTCCTACCAAAAATGCCCGAAATGAAAATTTTGGAAAAAAAATCCTACGTGGCATCCGAATCAATAAGTCGCGCTGCTGAATCAAAAAAACGTGTTTACTATTCACTGACTAAAAAAACGTTTCTAATGTATATATATGTTAATAATAATAAAGATATATGTTAATAATAATAAAGATATGAACAAATATATATAATAAATATATATAATAATAATAACATTTTGACAAAAAAAATTAAGAAATCATCATCTTCCCCACCCCCCTCCCCGTCGCCGCCCCACCCCCACCTCACACCGCTGCAGATCGCGCCACCCCCCTCCCCGTCTTCCCCACACCCCTCCCCGTCTTCCCCACCCCTGCAAATCGCGCCACCCCCCTCCCCGTCTTCCCCACCCCCTGCAGATCGCGCCACCCCCCTCCCCGTCTTCCCCACCCCCTTGCAGATCGCGCCACCCCCCTCCCCGTCTTCCCCAACCCCCTGCAGATCGCGCCACCCCCCTCCCCCGCCACCCCCACCCCACACCGCTGCAACTCGCTGTTGCAGCGGTGGCGGCGTCGATTGACGCCGCCCCCTCCCCCCCCCCCCCCCGCGTCAGGTCGCTACCCGCCTCCTACCACACTCGCTGAATATCGGAGATCGGAGTTGAACGAAGATGGAAATCGGATCGGACCGTGAACAGTAACGACGGCGGGGTGAATAGTGACGCCTGTGAACAGTGGTGGTGGTGGGCCGATGAACAGTAGTGGTGGTGGGCCGATGAACAGTGATCTGATGAGTAATGGGCCGATAAACAGTGGGCTGATGAACAGTGGCCTTTTTTTAATTTTTATTAATTTCTAGAAAACGTTTTTTCGGACCAAAAATCATAGGTGTCCGACGCGTTTTTTTGATTCAGCAACACGACTTGTTGATTCGGACGCCACGTCGGACAAAATGTCCGAGATTTTCAAATCGGGCATTTTCGATAGAAAATTTAAAACTTATCGGGCATTTTTAGCCGATTGGGAAAACTCGGGCATTTAAGAATAAAGGGCAAACTTTTCGGGCATTTTTGATAATTCGTCCATTAAAATAATATAAATAGCCACGAGATGATTTGACATGGATGTTGTGTACATCACTATATTCACCCAATTTTTCGAAATACTTGAGCGTAATACCATCTAGATTTGCATTGTGCGTGTCACCATGATTAGCATATTGTCAAATCGATGAAGTATGCAGGTTATTTGGTCGTGATGAGTTCATAACCTAGTGCTTATACGAAGGGTAACATTAACAACTATGGATTCCCACCTCAATATATATACAGAAAGATTAATAGTTATCAATAAAAAGATTAAACTAAAGTGGTTGCTTTGTCATTTGGGGCCTTCTTGTTTTAAATTTGTTTTATCCGTGTATGACGAGATCGAGTGATTGGTAATTTTTTAAATTTATCATAATTGAGTTATAATAGGACGAACTGCAGGCATCATCATTAATTCAGATAAATCGAAATTCTCTTCAAATATTATAAGGGAGGCTCCTTTTGTTAAATTTAAATGAAACACGAATTAAAATAATAGAGCGATCATCATTAATTAATGATTGTACTTACGTGGCTTGTCCGATATAATCGTCGTTAGTGAAGTTGTCATGGTCCCATACTTTGAGTAAGAGTTTGTAAATCTCATTTTCACCTTCACCCATAGGTGCAGGATATTCCACCCTAAATTTGAACTTCTCGTTCCATACATTGTTCGAGCCGTGACCCCCTGCACATATACAATAATATTATTAGACCTTAAACAATATATTATGTAACTAATTTCAGCAATATACTTAGGCTAAAGCTGATTGCAAATTAGGAATTAAAATTAAGTAACTCAGAGTGAAATTAAAATCCGATGAAATTAATCTCACCACGGAGACACATACAGCAACGGAAGCGATGTTTAGAAGCTGTAGCTGATTTACCACCACGACAAGTTGTGCTTCTCAAATGTTGACTTTTGTATTCTAATACAACATACGGATCCACCTTATCTGCAGTACCATATACATAATACATAATTATATATAACTTCGTTTTAATTTCAATATCGTTTTATCATTTATCAGTTAAATGATTAAGGACATGCAGCAGCCATTGCATATTATAATATTGTCGGTCCACCTGCTTTGACTTAGTACAACAATATTTGAGCCGAACTCTGGAATATATATAATTCTAAACAAATTAATGACGGGTTTAATTTAATTTGTTTTCCAGAATCTTTTTGTATTGGGAAAAAAACAGGCATTTTTTTCTTAATATTTGAAATTTTGACATATATAAGATCTCTATCTGAAACTACCTTAAGAGAAAATCGATATTGCAGACTTTAGTAGCTAGCTAGCTAGTTTGATTTGGAAATTATATTCAATTAACTTATTGACCACGAGTATCTGGCAAAAAGATTTAGATCAAACTTCAGACTATATATAATATAAGTTGACTCGACTACATATATAATGTTAATCTACTTATGGGAAACGCTAAAATAAGACCCTTTATTAATTAAATAAATAAACTGTATGTTAAGGACTATATTTAGAGGAATAACTTAAATATAACATAAGCACATAAATATCTTGACATATATAGTCTTGGTTCCTTAAAAAAATGTAATGTCGTCGAGCGGAAATAATTTCCATGAAATGAAACGAAATATGGCTCTGGAGGCATAATGGTACGTAAATTGCAATCTAGTTGTCCATGACTAATAATGTGTCTATTAAATGACGATACCTAATTAATTCAATATTAAACGAAACGTTTTCTTCATCTAACTCATAGTTTATGAACTAAGAAACGCATGAAAAAAGTGATTAATTAAGATTGTCTAACAGAATGACATCTTTAAACAACATATTGTTTATAAAATTTCACACGAAACTTCATATATTGCGTTTTGCTTGGAAGAAATCCAATCCCAGAAAACCTGGTTGTGAAATTAGCAAACAAAGCTTATAATTATTCCAAATGAATAATCCTTTGAGTTAATTTTATTTATATCACATATATAGCATTCCAATAAATAAGACCAAAATAACTTACAACGTAATTTGACTACTGATCTAACTCACAGTTCTACAATGTAAACAAGATATAGGTGAACTGATACTGATTGCTAACAAATATTGATTTGTTTCTCATGAAATTATTGTTTTCATATATCTTCTCTTAGCAAAACCTCTCGTTGCAATTCCTCTTTCGAGAGTCGGGCCATGGATTTTAATGATGCGAAGCAGTCATTTCCCGAATCTTTATTAAATTCAAGAAAAGATTTAACGTCTTATTACATGTTATCGTATTATTGGTAAAAGGAACATTCTCCCGAATTTCTCACACGTTTAGAAGCACATAAAAAACCAGTATGAATATAATAGACAGAAATCCAGATCAGATGAATAACTAATAAATGATAGGGAAACATGCATATGTATTCGTCTCATCTCGTCTAAAAGCTCATAAAGAGAATTATATTTATTAAAAATGAAAGCGAAGAGTAATACTAAAAAGGGCATGCATATATAATTATACATATTTAGTTATACACTTACCAAAGAATTCAGTGTTTCTTAGACCTCGAGCGCTCACCACCGTAACCTCCATTATTCCAGTTGCAGACTTTGCGCTATTCATGATATCTCTCTCGATCGAAGAAATCAATAAGGAAGATATTGCGAACAGTTTTCTTTTAGTATTAATAAATTGAAAACCTAACTTATACTAAATACAAATCTGAGGTGAATACTTATTAAGCAAAGCACTAAACTGTTTCGGCTAGTTATGTTTTAATGCAGGAGAGAGATAATAATGTAAATGGTGAAGCTTCACATAAATAATGCAATAACGTACTTATATAGACATATACGTACACACACAATTGGTTTTTATATCAAATGAATGCTTACCTAGTCTATAAACCTAACCCGGTTCTTTATTTGACGTGAGATTATTCATTCAATGGATGTGAATTCTAGTCGCGTCGTCATCGTGGAACAAACCATTATTAGTCCAAAATATGATAGTCGAGTAAATACCAATTGCGTGAAATGATTTGTCAGTATGTTTGGTATAATTAGTGCCTTTATTATTTCAGGAGTTACTTATATATTTATTTCTTTTCATCCTTCAAAAACAATTAATTCGACTCTGCTGCAATTAACCACAAGAGCGTGCTTTCTATTTCCCGACACAATACTCACATACCATATATTAATAACGGTGAAGTAAAAATACTTTTTTTTTTGATCGAGAAAAGAGAATTTTATATAAAAAAGGAGAGCACAAGAGATACTCTCCAAAACGATACATCAAATGTTACAGAACAGATGATGACTATCATTCAAACTGATGATGTTTTAATTACTTTAAAGCTAATTGAACATTTGTTTTTGCATGTGTTAAACATATGATAGGAGATGTATTGGATTTAAATTTCCACCAATTACATTTTCACGACAAGATTAAACATTTTTTTTATTAAAAAAAGACATATTTGCAACGAAAAGGAAATCATGTACGAGGTTGGATGAACGTCGATCGAGTATAGAGCGATCTTCCATACCACAATTTTCATGTGTCTCGGTTGAAGTGAATTACATCTAGCCTTCATAATAATTTATCCACATTTGTCACATTGCAATTGTTAATTTTCAAGTTCAATTTGTTTTCATTTTTTCTTGTTGTTCAATGACAACAAACATGAATAATATAATGCAGTCGTTGATTTGGTCAAAGTTTACTAAAATAAAAATGCGTGTTTTTATTTTAGTTTAGTCAGTCTGCCGCCATTATATTGGCCACTACGTACAACCTAGCTAGCCGACATAACATGCATGCCAAGACAATAATCGTTGTCCAATTTTTTCCAAAAGAAAGTTCATGTCATTAGCCAACTAAACCATTATGATTAGTTAATCATTAAGCAAAAAAATATTTTCTTCGGAAACACATACAATGCAAGTGGTTGTTATCAGCCAGCAGGCTGCTTGAATAAACAAAGCCCTCTGGGGATATTTTTTTTTTTTTTTTTTTTGACGACGGCTAGCTGCTCTATTAGCCTATCACATGATACGTACGGTTAACATTGAATATTAATATTAAAATTAATTAATATATTTATTATTGTTGATGATATATATGGCGAACACGAAATCATATTTATAATTAGAATGTTCACGGTATTGTGTAATTAATAAAACAATGATAATGTTTGATTATGTGGTTTTGCATTATCTCGGAAATCTGAAAAAGCAGAAATCAAGTGATTTTTTTTGAATTCTCTTTCTACGATTAGATTGTCTAACATTATATTACACCTTAGTAAGTGTATCTGATGGATAGTGTTTAGGATAAGTCTCGATCGTAATGGGTTGAATATACCATGCATAAGATCACATGACTAAATCCACAATTTGTCATTGAAGAGATCGGCCAGGTAGTCTTGAATCACTAAATAACATCATTTAAAAAATGTAGTTCTCAAGGTGATATTATAGCTTTTTGTTTATTTGTGAATTTGATTATATCATCGAATTTGTGGTTCATTCTTGTCACCTGATTTGGCTGACTAACTATACAATCTACATCAAATTGATTTAGTATTTTACTTAAATTAATGCAGGTTCTTACACACATGCACTCCAAGAGACACGTGAACTATACTGACTTGGACCCAAAATTGGTCCTTCAATGCTTAAGTTGTTGAGATGCTTAGACAAAACAATTAGATCAAAAAGAGAATACTGTTGATTCCCGATTGAACTTGCGACTAAGTTGCAAGCTGCCTGAGTATACAGAATTGGAGATGTGCTTTGTTTAGCTCAACGATTTCAGTCATACTTCTTTAGTAGACGTCGGATTGACAACTTCTTGATTTGCGAAAAAGACTAAGTTGACTTTTTAGGGACATAAGGCTATTAAGTCGAAAAAACCTGTGTTGAAAATTTTATGTCAAAATCAAGTTGAGTTTTAGGTAGCCATTAACTTTGCGCAACTGCACGATTTTAGTCATAACACCTTCCATAGATGTCGAATTGACAAATTGATTCTTAGTTTAGAAAGAAGGCTCATATAGATTTCCAGGGATGTAAGGTATTAGGTCGAAAGTGTTATATTGAGACTATGTTGAATTTCGAGTTAACCATCAGCTTCGGTGAGCTCTACAATTTTAGTCACAACTCCTTTCGTAGATGTCGGTCTGAGTAGCCGCTTCTTAATTTGGAATCTATGCTTCTTGATTTGGGAACTAGATTTAAGTAGCTTTCAATCGGCCTCTCCTTGTTATGTTGTTGAGTTGTGTGAGGTGTTTATAGGTTCTATTAGTGCTCAAATTTTCGATTTGACTTTAATTAAAATCAAAACTTCTTATCTCAAAACTAAGACTTTATTCGTAAAAAGAGAAAAAAAAAAAAAAAAAAAAAACTAAGAAAGGTTTCGAGTTACCCTTCAAACTTGCGCAGCTCCATGGGTTTGACATATAACTCCTCTCTTGTTGTCAAAACCAAAATCTACTCTTTTTTTTTTTGGGAATCTAGACGTTGAAGATATCGATGACTTTTCAACGATCATATGACTTACTGTACACTTAATATTTTATAGTTCGGGTGGGTTTGCCCTAGAACTAGAAGTACCAATGCCTTCATTTGACCATACAAATTACTGAAAAAGCCTCGTGCACATACATTAATCATACAATAATATTTTTTTAAAAATAAATTAAGCATAAACGAAAGATAGTCCCCAGTTAGATCCAGTTTCATACCTTCATATGCTTTGGCCTCCCATAATTTGTAGAGTTAGTTAATAGTTTCCTATGACTTCCGTTGCCATTTTCAATCCTTAATTCTACTCCAAAACAACAATTTCATTCCACCAATTACTCAAGTCCTGTTTTGTTGCTATAAAAAGAGAAAGAAATGTCATAATAGCACAGACCTTCAACTTTCCAGTAGTGTTTATTATATAAATTACAGAAGCACATCTCAACCAAATGAACAAAACAATTTTAATAGAACAAAAAATCAACCCACTGAAGGTGAACGAATTTGTATCATACTATAGTGAGACCTGGAATTAGTATCTCTTAAAATAGAAAAAAAGTACCATGAACCTTTTCACTCTGAATTCAGAAACTACCCGACTTTTAAGATTTATTTTTATTTCCATAAAGTCATTTATTATGAATCTTTACAAAAACAAAAATTTAACACAAAATGCCTTCAAGGAGCTTCTCTTTAAGGTCTCTTCTCTTACGTGACTAGTTAGACTGAGGTTGAATATTTTGTATACCTTCTGGGGCTACAGGCTTGCAAGCAGTGCATGCATTACAAGCCGGAGAAGGAGAGTTATCAGAAACACTGATCCGATATGTTTGTTCCTTCTTTTCGTTACCAGGGACGTGAAGGAGAGCTTCCATTATGAGAATTTCCCAGTCGCGTGGCCGTAAAATTGAAAACCAACCATCATCTGTTTGTGCCACAACAGTATTATGTCAGAAATGCACCATATATATCTATATATATATATATATGCAACGAGAAAAACTGAATCCGGCTTCATTATTCCATCAGAATAATTAACAACTTTGTTAATAACAATGATAAGTAGAGGCAATCAAGAAAAAAATGTCTGAAGAAGGGTAGAAATGATAATTTCAAGTGGCCTAAGTTACATACTAGCCTTCATAAATCACAAATTGCTTCAGCATTGGTATTATGCAACAAAACCGCAAGCAATCCTAACTAATCAGTAATTTCAAAGTTTCGAAGTTAACTATAATAGCTATAACTATAAATATTAAAATAAATAGCATTTGTAAGATGGCATTACCTGGTTCCTCTAGATAATTTAAGTTACTGTTTTGACTGAGTAGAAGTAATACAAATGCTTGAATGGTTGAAGAATCAAATGCAGTATTTCAGGTAATGCATAACGAGAGCCTCTCTATAGTCTTACACCCCACGAATACGAGTGATCAAAAAAATTAAGGGCAAGGAAATAATGAAATGATAATTGCCCTTGAGCCAATTTGTCAGACATGTCCAAAGTAGGCTCAAGACATCCATTTTAAGGGATAAACAAAAGTGTGTGCTTAGAAATTCATATATTATGTCTTATATCATAGTACGCCTATAAAATATTTGATTTGCATTTTTTATTAAATCTTTAGTTTCAATATAAGTTTAAATATGTATCGTTATCAGAATAATTGGCATTTTCAACTCTCAGATTATCTATTGATTTTTGAGTTATGCAGTACCCAAGTCAAAAGATGGACGATTCTTACGAAAACAAGGTCCATACACTTTGTGGCAAACAGAACTGTGGGCATATTAAAGCTAGCCTAGGTAAAAATTCCCAATCTTAAGTAAGGCACACAAAAGAATCTGTGTCAAACCGTCATGCTCCAACTAACATAACAGGCATAAAACAACACCAGAACTTTAAAAGAGAAAGTCCACAACTAACCAACATGACCTTTCATAGAACATACCTCCGTCACGTACTGCTTTCAGCTGAAACATTCCAGTGCCTTGCGGTCCAGAAACAGGAAAAGTGCACGATACAGAGTGACGCTTGTGAGCTACTGCAAGTGATGCATTATACCAAGGACCCCTGACAATAGGCTCACCAAGTGCTTCAACTATTGCCTGGTTTCTACTGGCCTTATCCATTGCCTTGCTGCAGAAGCTAGAAATTATTAACATAGGAACCAAATCTGTGACATATCACTATAGAACAAGTTTTTTCCCACATATATATGAAAAAAAAAATGTAAAGACACTTTTTTCCTCTTAGCTTTGCAAACACGATAGATATGTTCATAGAATGCAAACTCAAATGTGTCTGGAAAATATACCCCCACACCCAAAAAAACAAATCATAAATCAATCAATCTATACATAAAAAGAAAAAGAAAATCGCTAGAGTAAGTCGTAGTCACTGCCGTTCTTTCTCGTTAACTTAAAAGCAGCAAAAAGAAGTAAAGAATAATCTATTTGCATTCTTGAGGGAACTAGTCATTGATTGATTAGCGTTTCTAATTTAGTTGCAGCCTTATCGTATGCCCGCTTCAGTGGGGAATTTGAAGTGTAGTCAGAAATGCAGCAAAGGAAGTTGAAGGCATATATTACTCGACATTCCATCAGGTGCGGAAAAAATAAACATAACTGTATAAATGGAAGTATCTCGGCACTAGGAAAATGCAACATTGTCCGAGCACCTCCTGTAGCCCATGTTATACTCTCGATAGCTGGGATATGGAATCCAGGTTTTATATGCATCCATAAATGAAATAGTGAAGTATATCCTACTCCAACACATACAGACACGCGGAAATACGCAACTTACTATATACTTTTCCATTATGAGATTTGCCCCCTTAGTATTCTTACATCAGATACTTACCCACAACAAAAATTCATCTACTAGAACACACATTCAAACTTGGCCTAATGTCCCGATTCTTCGACCGAACAATTCAAAGCTGCAATCACGGCAACACTATAATCCCAATTTCAACGTAACCAGTTAATCCCACAAAAAGTAACCTAATTTACACGTACAGCAAGCTCAATAATAAAGGTAGTTACTATAACACAACATTGTTAATAATGAATTTTGGAAATAATGAATGGATATTAAAGAGAAACCTGCTGCAGCTGTGGTAAATGAGTAGATCATCGAGAGCACTCAATGCGACAGCTCCTGTTAAGCTAATTAGGGCTCCCGATGCTACTTTACGACCCCACGATTTTACTTTGCCTTCCGCCTCTGCCTCCACCGCCGCCGGTGATGTTGACGGCGCCGGAGTTCTTCTCCTGAGCAGTGAAAAGACCTTTCGGCCCACCATCGCTATATGTGTGGAAGGGAATTGGGATTTAAGCTGAGGTTTTGCTTTGCTAATCTTAATCCCCTTTTGTATATTTATTATTATTTAATTTTAGTACACTTCTTTTTCTTTTTCCTTTTTTTTTAACTTATATCTTTTTGAATTATATCTTTTATTCAACTCAAATAAATTTACCAAAAGTTCACGTATTTTTCCTTCTCGGCTCAATTTCAGAATTCAGAAGATTGGAGTTGAAACTTTGGAAGTAGTTGGGAGGGGTTATAAATGAAGATCATCTCAGGGAACTACTTTTTTAGAGTTTGGGCATGGTGCATAAAATCAAGAGGTTAGGAGATGAATATTGTTGATATGTCCAAATTGAAATTACCCTCGACGAACGCCGAGTCTTGCACAACGAACTTCCAAAGAGATCTTTAGCGTGACTTGCACGCACAACGAATCTACGATAAAACCTTTATCAAAGACACACACAACAAATCTCCGATAAAACCTTTAGCCAACATGCTTATTTGGAACAAATCGCACAATGTTGCCAAAGGTGCTTGTGGTATTGGAGCTCGAGGCATTGGAGCAGAACTTGGTTTGCTCAAACTGGCGAGCGAGTGCTAAAGAGTAAAGATTGCCACGTAAATGACAACCTGACCGTTGAATTCCTCAAACTTAGGAGTATAACAAACAGGGTATGGATGAGAATTTCAAAACACATACATAACTAAACTTCCATCAAGAAATTCATCAGATCCAAAATTATCTTTAAAAAAATAAGTCACCAGAAACATACAGCTAAATGTCAATTTCACGATGAAAGACCGCAAGCTTATGCGGCATGCAATGTACAAACATTCTAAAATTTGGCTGGCGAATTGCACTTTCAAAACATAAGAGAATAGTTCCGAAGAATACAACGATCAACTCAACAAAGCTATCAACTTAATTGAATCAGTACTTAATTATTGCACTAATAATTAACTAAATTCTAAAGTGTGACCTATATACATATAAATAACTCGCTATCTATCAGGAGTCCTCAGAAATCAATAGCATAATCTTACATTGAAGGCCTTATTGTATTTGTCCGTAACAACACACAGCATTTGTAACTGCGAATTCACTGAGCCTGTTACCACCGACCCCTCTCAGTAGAAAAAGGTCGATGTTACCTTATCCGAAAGAACGTGACATTTATCCGCTAAAATTGTTCCATTCTACTCACCACCAACGAATCATCTTTCCAGCCAACCCACCCCCAATAATTGGTCATTGGGAGCTCTCGGCAATGGGACAAAGTGAGGAGAGAATCATTGATTACACAAGAAACCAAAGAAGAAAACATCAGGAAGCAACTGCTATCTCTAACTGGGGTTCCTCCTCTAACTGGGGTTCCTCTAATTCGGCACCATCAACCAAAGGGGTTTTCTGAAACTCATTCCTTAGCTGCCCACATGCAGCACTTGCATCCAACCCTCTTGTTTGACGAACACTAACTGTAACGTTACGGGACTCTAAAGCGGATGAGAAAGCAAGAACCTGTACCAAAGAAACAAGTTTCAGATGTCCGCAATATATGGCCTAAAGTTACAAGTAATAATAATAATATTTTTTATCAAAAAAAGGGGGGGTTGAAAAGGCTTACTGCTTTTCTATATGGACGTTGATACTCCACACCGTCTACTGGATTGAAAGGTATAAGGTTTACATGATAGCTATGACCCCATTTCTGAAGAAGCTCAGCCAGCTCTATTGCATGCTCTACCTTATCATTGACTCCAGCTGCCAAGGGAGAAGAAAGAAAACAGATAATCATCACATTATACGGCATGGTGCATAAATATTCCTAAAAGTGTAAGCTTTCAAGGCCCCACCTAAAAGTGTGTACTCGAAGGATACACGTCGACTTGTTTCGAGAAAGTAGTCTTTGCAGTCCTTCATAATTGCTTCCAAGGGATATGACTTTGCGCTTGGCACTATTTTTTCCCTCAGGCTCTGATTTGGAGCATGTAAACTGGTGCAGAAAATTGGAGTACAAAAAACAGATGAAAATGCAATGAACTTGAGATCTGTGAAAGCGATAAAGGTCAATCTACGCAAGCGAACACATGAACCCTTATCCAAGGAAAGTGGCATATCTTTTTTGACAATTCGGGATATGCAGAAAATGATACCTGACAGCCAATGTAGACTGGAGTTTGTGAGAAGCCAGTCTTCTTATAGTGTTCGGAACTCCTACTGTCGAAATTGTTATCATCCTTTGCCCAATTTGAATATCCTTATTTCGATAAAGCAAAAAAAATTGTCAGTGAAACTGGATAAAGACGATTAGATTAGAGTTATTAATAAATATAAGCAGACAGAACCCCCAATCAAGTGCTATGTATCCTTCTCTTACCTAGTTTCACGAGAATGAGAAACGTAAAAATATTTGATAGAAGTGGCATTCCCATTTCATAATGGAGAACTAAAATTTCCAAATATATCAATCTTTCAAAATCTGCAGTTTGGAAATATCTAACTTGTCACTCCAACCCCGGAAAAAAATAGGGGAACAAGCAGCATTCCAGAAATTCATCACTTCCCAATTATTATACTACACATTACACATACTGACAAGAAAAATATGGAAAAGGAAATTGTCTTTTCACCAGACTTGCAATACCTTGTTCAAGCAACGGTGTGCTTCAAGAACTTCTTTCAGGTTCATCATTGGCTCACCCATACCCATAAATACCACGTTTGTAACTCGTTGGTTGAATTCCTCTTCAATTGCTAAAACCTGAAAGTTAGAAGGTTAAAACCAATGAACTATCTTGCAAATGTTTTTTTAAAATAAAAAAGAGAAAGGGAAAAGCAAAAGATTCGGTCGAAACTCTTCAATTGCAAAACCAGCAAAAAGAAGATTCACAACAGTAAATCATGGGAAGTTTCCAACAACAGAATGCACTCTTATTCAGGTAGTCAAAGAATTTTCTATAATAGAGCAACGGCAACTGTTAAAGAAACCCAAAACCAGCTGAACTTTACAAGTGGCAAAGTTCAGTACAGGCGCCATAAAGTCATGCGCCTCATGCATCAGTAATAAACATTCTTAATCAACATTCATGTTTGGTTAACTGCTCTCCACTCAATCATTCAGTGAAGTTGTGCCAGAGCAAGATACTTGAAATTGTGTACACCATAATAATAACAATAATAATAACAATACTGACAGCATCACATATTGAGAAATAATGCATGTTAGCGCTTCTCTACCATGCTATTCAGAAAGAATGGCCCAAAATAAGAGAATATCTTGCATGTATCTAATTCATTTGTTAGTGAATAAGCTTCAGAACAAATGAGCACGGAGTCTAAAAACACTGTGCTATCTTTCTGCTGAACCCATCAACAGACAAACAAAAGTAAGCTAGGTGGCTGCCTACGGTTAACGGTAAAAGGAAGAGCACATCGGAGTTCTACTAAAAATCCAATGTCATACGGGTAAATTAAGATTTGGTTACTTACTGAAGTTTCTTACTGAAGGAAGCTTAACAAATTGCTGGACATGAAGAAGATTAAATTATCGAGAAGTACGTTTATGACATGACTGCAACTTCAGTTCATTGATAAAACAAGATATTCAAGTAACGAGATGTCAGCCTTTATTGGGCTCGAGAAGGTATCCTGCTTCAATAAATTCCTAGATTTACTCTGGATCAGATATACAAACCTGCTCAACAATTTCATGCCTCTTGAGATTCCTGGAGAAGCCTCCCTTGCCAGTAGCACAAAACGAACAGCGCAGTGGACAACCGACCTGGTTGAAATAAGTGGCTTTGAAAGTTACCTTACGAAACCGCTAAGCTAAGAGCTCAATGATTTTTCTTTAAATAGAAGTTACCTGAGATGAGACACAGGCAGTTAGCCGAACGGAACCTTTCTCATCAGCAACAGGTATGCCAACCGTTTCCACAAGCCTGTTATCCTCCAGCTTCAATAGCAACTGAAACACCAACAGTGATAGTGAGATAAGACCATATAAAGAAGAGAGGGGCGCATGTGCAGTGCATCATATGTACTTCTTGCGTATCTGGTGGAAAAAAACATATAAATCAAGAATAGGTATCTGAAAATTCAGAGTGTATTAATTATTAAATAACTGCATTTTCTAGAATCAAAATAGTGCACTACGCATACATCCAGATTTTCAATGAGGTGTTAAGAACTTCATGATATAACATGGTTCAACCTTATCATCCACAGTATAGAAAAGGTGGAAAGTAAGTTTCAAATACAAGTAGTAATGTGCTCCCAAAAGGCTATGGAAGATAAAAATTTCGGTATTTCAGTTTTGCAGGCAACCCTTTTTTTATGAATGCAAGCAAGCACTTTTTGAGTTTCCAAAATTAAAATTGAATATTGTTGACCACTTCTTGCAAAGAAAATGAAGCTACTATATTAAAATATTGGGGTGAATCTTGGTAAGGGTAACTTAATGCCGATTTCAGTATATATTGATCTTGGAGTCAAAACTGTGATCTTCAGTATATACAGTTTCTGATGAGTTTACATGAAAGAAGGAGAGGAACTACTGCAAGGGTTAAAGAGAAGGCATTCCTCTCCTTGGTCTCAAGTTCAATTTCCACAGGGAGCAACTTGATTTTATACCATCTAGGTTTGTGCCTGTCACACATGTCTCACATGGTTAACTTAATGTGATTTTGCTCTGTTAACGAGGTTAGGTTTGCAGGCTATTACATCAATCTGCGGGTTTACCTAGTGCACACCTAAAAAGTAGCGGCCACGGGTTCCCACATCATAAAAAAATGCAAAGGAGAGCAACTACAGAGAGGTGACCAAAGACAGTAAGTCCTCCAACGTATAACCTCCTTAAATACTTTTGTGACCAACCTGTTTGTGAAAATCAAAGCATTTCATCTATATTTAACTCCACTATAGCCAGCACATCAACCATGAAAATGAACTATGAAAGTACCAATCCAACTTATGGTCTTAGCTTTGTTTTATTTGAAGATACAATTTTTTGGTTTTCTTAAATTAAAGCTTCATATATTGCATTTCCTACAAATAATACCAAACAACTTTGATTCCTTGGCACCATTGCCTTCTTTCATATTTCCTAAAAAACTCGTGTGACCAACTCAATAATCTACTATCTTCAGAAACGACAAAATCGATAGCAAATGTATAGGTTCGGTTTTACCTTAATCGTCCCATCAGTTGAAACAGCCTTGGTATAAACAGGCGAGCGACCGACATTCCACCCGGCTTCCTGCAGCCCGTTCCTAAACGCCAAGGGCACTTTCCAACCAAAAAACCAAACCACATCAAATCCTTACACAAAAACGAAAAATCAGTTAAATTCGCTACACAAGTATAACACACCACTACTCACATTGACTAAAATCCTGAACCTCTTTAACCTTCCTCTTGTACAACAAATGATGCAACTGTTTGCCTCTATACTTTTGCTGCCACAAATCAAAAATCAAAATTGAAAAAGACAAACACAAAAAATATTAAAATACTTAAAAAAAATTTAGGCAGCTAAATTAATTTAAGTAAATGAATTGCGATTTTTAGATAGTACCTCACCGAGGTCGAGTGCGAGC
The DNA here is from genome assembly GCA_948329865.1 of Linaria vulgaris. NCBI lineage: Eukaryota > Viridiplantae > Streptophyta > Magnoliopsida > Lamiales > Plantaginaceae > Linaria > Linaria vulgaris. The sequence continues at coordinate 87,908,272 of OX415253.1, forward strand.
TGCTGTAGGTCCTGTTCGGACATGCCGAGGAGCACGCGAGGGTTATTGTCGTCCTTTTTCTTCTTTAAGTCGAGAGAAGGTACGGAGACCACCGGAGAGGGGCTACCTGTGCCGGCGGTGCAGGCGATTGTGAACGCGCGTAACTGTATTGCACGTGCGAAAGGAGCCTGTTGTAGTACCGCCATTGTTGCCATTGAAGATATTTTTTCCTTTCTGAAATGTGAGAGCAGATAAGGGCAAGTGGTAAAACCCAACGTTAAACCTCAGTTTTAGGTCGAAATGACCATTATAACCCCGAGAGATAGATTCATCGAATACCACTTTGTTCCCTAGCCGCAGCCAAATTTAAAAAATTTGTTGTTAGAGAGAATAAACATTTTTAATTATTTGTATATATAGAGCACATCACACTCTCTCGCGCGTAATTTGTGTAAAATTATTAACTGCAATAATTATGGTTATAAGAGATTTAGTTTTTTTAATTTAGAACTTTGTATATAATTTCATATCTTTATATATCTAATATTTACTCACTTAATTTATTTTTTTGAATTTATAATAATTTTTGTTATTTGTATTTTACAGAGCACGGATAGATACGCCTAGATATTTAATTTACGAATGCATCGCATCATCAGTTTGTCCCGTATTTTGTGATGATCTCAAGTTAGAGAAAAAATAAAAAAAATAAAAATCTAATTTGTATTTCTATGCCAAACGAAAATTATCTTGTGAATAATTAATTCATACATAATGCGATTTCCGATCTATTGTGCATCAAAATTAAACATGCATATTATAATGTGAGGTACTTGAACTACAAAATACGACCTCAAAATTCACATTCAGTAAAAATACAAAACAACACGAATGAAACATTGTCGGCTCCTTACTTAGTTAAGATTCATTTCCCTATAAAAATAGTCATTGGCTCTATGAAGCAAATGTATCCCATTAAGAGCTTTATTATTTTACATATTATTATTTTATATACTTGTGGTGTATCTAGAGAGTGGTGTGGGCGAAAATGTTACGTGGAGTTCGTCTAAGTGAATATTATGTAGCTATAATAATTTTTTACATAGGAGGTTTTGCTCGGGTCCCTAAGATTTTTCTCCAGTGTCATAGTCTTCATACTATCAATGTTTATTCGTGTTGTTCCATCTCTATAGATTAATGTCTAGAGATGAGTTGTATTTCTTGGGCATCTCTAAGAACCTTTTACACGCGGAATAAAAATGGCTTAAAAAAGTGTCTACGATATTATAATCTCTCGAATTCCTCTTTACGTGCAAGAAGCTCGATCATCTTTAATTAGAGGCACATGTGTAGTTAGCTTGTGATATTTGCTTTTTGATGACAGAACTATATATACCATAGAAGAACTTATTCACCAAGTTTCAACTTTCAAGAAGGGGCAAATCGAACAGACGTGCATAGTTTAGTGGGTAAAACGCTTATTAAATTTGTTTAGGGTGCAAGTCGTAAAAACGTGCATAGTTTATGATTTTATCCCTTTTAAAAATTTGTAAGGGACCTTTACTTTTGAATAAACACTGACAACAGGATTTAAGCAACATTATGCAGGCATAGCAAAGCTAAAGCTGATGGGCGGTTCAAGTTCAACAGATACAGAAGCTTCTCGACTAGCTGATTTCTGGGAACCACGTCGTCAGAACTAGCTCTAACGTCTTTTAGTTTAACTGTACATTCAATCACTTCTTGTTGTCCTACAAATACCCATATACGGGACCTTGGAGTCTTTGGCCCGGTCAAAGTGCTTTTGCAGTCTTTTATTAACCATGAATTCGGCTTTTACATTGGCATCCCAAAATTCACTCACAATTTCTGCTCCTAACTGTAAATCGTCAAACAGAATGCTCACCAGAACTTCTGTTTCAGTTGCTCGGATCTCCTGAAACACGGAATAATAAAATGTAAATCTTGTTGTATTAATTAACTTCATCCACTTCTGTTGTGAAGACAACATATCAGAATCTCAATTCACAAAATGCAGCTAGCACATAGTGGAAACGAGATCTCAATACCAGCAATTTGCTAGCTTATTATAAAACAGGTCGTCTAATACATAACGCCAAAGAAAAACCTGCTCTGTAAAAGGCTCTCTTTTGATATATGTACCAAGTCAAACTAGCTCAAAGGGAAACAAGCAAGGCAGAGATTGTTCCTTATGTTCCTATAATAACTAGATAAATGGAAATATATATGCGTCAATAGAATATAATACATAGAACAAAGATTAAGTCCACGCAACTGCTAATAAGGAAATCTATATTACAGAAGTTCAGTCCTTGCGCTATAGGGTAAGTTGTACTTTGTTGTCAGGAGCTTAACTGGAACATTGCAGCACAGACAAGTTATAAATCACAATCACGAACCATAGCTTCTCAGTTATTCAGTCAAATGCATGCTTCAAAAGTAGTACTGATGAACGCGTGATTATTCCAATATTTGAAGTACCTGAGTTTCCAACAGCTTCAAATATGACTCCAGTATAGTAATCCAGACCTCTTGCAAGACTCAAATCAAAAACCACTCTCTTGATGCATCTGGATTTCTCCAACGTTGTGAATAAAATCTCAAGCTCATCCAATGCAAGCTTGGATTCACTGTTGTTCAAGAACTCACTGCCCTCTTGTTGCAGCTTAGACAACAATTCCACTGTGTTTGACAAAAGTTCCAATTTTATCTGCTGTCTCCTCAGTTAAGCCTTTTTGTTCCACCTACACAAGTGGCAAACCACGACTGATAAATTTCTAGCGCATAGTTTCACCAAATATGGAAAAAGAGCGATCAAAAGCCAAGCAAAAACATTGGATAACACACTACGGATATGAGCAGATTAACACACCACAGTAACAGATAAGATACATATTGTGCACTATCACAAATGGTGGCTCTACCAAATTCACAAAATTCAAACGATAAAAATATAAAATACTAGTGGTTATATATAACAAGGAGGACAATTAAGTGACAAAATAGATCCATAGTTATAACTGACTATATCTGATAAGCCTAGCTTGTTTAAGTTATACTTATATAGATGACCTGGCGTATATCGACCACCTTCCTCATACCTTTTTAAGCATTTAGGATATTTTTCACGTGCATACGGGTTCAGATAACGGATAAGAAGACATAGAGATAATATTGTAGCATTTGCAGGAGTACATCATCGTTTGGTAACACAGTTCATCTCCTACTATATATAATAGATAACTCAAGTGGGCCAGAATATAGTACCAAGGGAAAAGGAAAACTGTGGTGAATTACTACTACTACTTCCAACCACCACGCCCACGGCCTTGGTTGAAATTTCTTGGTTTCCCTGAATTCTCATCAGACGCTTCAAAATTAGGGATAATTTGAGGAGGTCCATGCATGCGAATGTCCTGCTTGTTGTTGCTCTCCTCCCATGTTAATGAAATCCCATTCCAAACTGTAACTGATTCGACGACATGTTCTGATTCAGACCTGCACCCCAAACGGCATGCCACCAGCAAAATTTTGCATCCTGTTAAAGGGATTAAAGTGTTACCAAGTAAAACTTGAATGGTGCTCATTGGCTGTTGGGGCATCATCATAGGCGGTGACTGATATAATTGATGTGGCTGTGCCTGTTGCATCCATGGCATCGAAGTTGGTGGTAGTCAGTCCATTGGGAATGCCGATGTTTTGGGGCAGCTGAGGTGGAAACAAATGTCGTTTGGAGCAACAAAACCGGGACCAGGTGGTCTCACTGGAAATGGAGGAAACATGGCCTGATGATCAACAACAGGCAACCCTTGTCTAAGACCAGATGGGCCTGAAGAATTACATCGATTTAAGAAACTAGTAACATGTGGAGGAACTAATCCGTAGATAGTCGGTTGATTGTCACCGCCAAACGAGGGCTGCGTAGGGGACCCATTATTGCCTTTCTAGTTCCCATTTTGATTCTTCAACGTAACTGCTTATTTTCGTTTCTTTTGGGTCCAGGTTAAATGCATGGATGAAAATTTCGGTTCAGGAGTACGTTTCGGTTAGCTAAAAATTAGAAACGTTTCGTAAAATTTCGAGAACTTTTCGGCATGTTTCGAAGAATTCGTAAAATTACAGTTATAACTATCACGTAAACTAAGCTAGATGTATATTTCGTATCGGTGAAGTAAAAAATGGAAATTTTTCGGTACTTTTCGAGGAAACGCACGGAAATTTTGATCCATGGTTAAATGAGTAGTAGCAATAAAAAACATATAAAGGTCAGGTGTTCGATGATATAACAACTGTAATTAGTCTCCAAGGACAATGACTTTATACCGACATAATTACTCCAAGTGGCAGGGTCTGGTGATCTGGTTGCAAGGTTGCAGTGACAGCAGGAACGGGCGGGAGATCATGTATAAAGATAGTAGAGAATAAGTTATAGGCAGAAATGTCAAAAATGCCCGTTATCTTTTCCCAACTTTACTTTTTGCCCTTTAACTTTTTTAGCTACCAAAAATGCCCGCTATCTTTGTCAAAAATGCCCGTTTTACTGTTCATGTCCATTTGTCCGCCAACTCGTAAAATCGCGTCCTACGTGGCAAAATCGTGTCCAACGTGTTATTACACCTGGAATCTTAAAAAAAATAAAAAAAATAAAAAATTAACAATTAAAAATCTTTTAAAAAAACTTTTAATAACTAATAAAATTTATAAAAAAAACAGAAAAATGAGAACAGTTATAAAAACTCCCCTCCTTTATATATTTATGTTATAAAATTATTTTAAATTAAGAAAACTTAATTTTGAATAACTAATAAATCTAAAAACATATATATTAAAAAACTGAAAATTTTTAAACTTTTTAAAAACAGGAAAAAGAAAAAAAAAAAAAAATGAGAACAGTGCGTCACTTCCCCCCCACCCACCCCCCCCCACACCACCCACGGCCCCACCCCACCGGAGAATTGCTCAGTCCGCGCCGCTCGCCGGAGATCTAAACTCGAAATCTAAACCAATTCGTCGGCGCTCCGATTCCGATTCCGATTCCAATCTGCCGCCTCCACCCCGCTCCGAGTCCGATTCCTCTACAGTTGCAGCGGCAATATCGTCGAACGGAGAGTGTGGCGGCTGCTGCGTCCGATGTGGAGGTGACGACGGCTGTGGAGGTGGAGGTGACGACGGCGAGATTTTTTTTTGGGGGGGGGGGGGTGCGTGGAAGAGATGACCAATTTTTTTTTTCTTTTTTTTTTTCAAGTTCTTTTTTAAGTTTTTTAATTTAAATGAATAAAGTTTTGACATTTTTTTGTTTTTTTAAAGTTTTTTCTGTTTTTATTTTTCTGTTTTTATAACTTTTTTAATTTTTTCTGTTTTTTTTTAAGTTTTTTAAATGTTAATTTTTAAGTTTTTTTAATTTTTTTTTTAATATTTCAGGTGTAATAAAAAAAATTGCCACGTAAAACACGATTTTGCCACGTAGGACACGCTTTTATGAGTTGGCGGACAAATGGCTATGAACAGTGTTTCGGGCATTTTTGACAAAGATAGCGGGCATTTTTAGTAGCTAAAAAAGATAACGGGCAAAAAGTAAAGTTGGCAAAAGATAACTGACATTTTTGACATTTCTGCCTAAGTTATATAGCCTTTCGTATGAATAAGAAGGAAAGTTAATGAAGATATTTCTGAATATCCTAACATCAGATATATATATATATACATATACGGATGTATATATATAACTATATAAAAACGAACTCAATCATCAAAAGAATAAGGAGTAAAAAAACAAAAAAATAACAATTCATCACTACTCTTCGTCCCGTTTTCATTACCATCCACTACATTGCTCTTCTCCTCACCAACCACGCTACTCTTCATCTCTCAGGCGATAGTAGATGTAGCTGCTTGCTTAAGTCCTGCTCCATCAAGCCCTTTTTAGACATCTTGTGACTTTCTAATAAAAAATTGTCCAGCCTTTCCGAAATTAACAACACCCTGGAAGGGTCCAGGGTGTTGCTAACATATATATATTATAAGTCTATGATAGGCAGGCACTCATATGTAAAAAATATATTTTACATATACTCTTTTTCATTAACACATTGCAGTTTGTTTTGACTTTTGAGGATTGCACTTATGCTGTCAGAAATTTCCAAAAACTGCTCCGTGAAATTATTTTGTGTTTCCAGCAATATCAGCTCTTTCCAATAAAGAAATTTGAACAGAATCAACCGCTTAAATTGCCAAAAATCCCAAAAGATACAACTATACTATACATAGTTTCTCGAATTGATGGCATAAGCAAATTAAAACTGCCCATAAATTTTACAACCAATCCCCCATTTTCACTTGTCTTTTACAACCCAAATACAATCAGATTTCATCTTCTTACACTTTCTTTCCCATTTTAAGCCATAATAGCGGCGGCAGGTGAAGGTCTAGGATACGAAGCCGCCTTCTTCTTGCTAGAATCATCAGCACAGGTAGTTGTCCTCCGATGCTTACGAGTTTCTTCAGTTTTAACGCTCCCCGTATCTTGAAGTTGTTCCAACACTTTTACCACTTCTTCCATTGTTGGTCGGTACTTAGGTTCCGGGGCTAGGCACTTAATAGCAAGAGTTGCCGCCTTTAGAGCAATGTTTGACGTGTATTGGCCTTCTATACGGCCGTCCATGATTTGAAGTACTCGTCGCTTGCTAGCAAGATAAGGCTTAGCCCATTCAATTAGATTCTGTTCCCCGTGTGGACGGTTCTTGTCCATTACACGCCGTCCAGTCATCATCTCCAGGAGAACGACCCCATAACTATAGACGTCGCTTCTAGCTGTAAGATGGCCTATATATAAAGAAAATCAAAACGGGTCAGCATGTTACGACGGATAACTTATCCAGCAGGCAACCTACTAAAGATAATTGAGAATCTTTCTTGACCACGTGTAGTAAAGATTTCATACCAGTGGCCATATACTCTGGAGCTGCATAGCCATAGGTGCCCATGATTCTCGTAGATACGTGACTTTTACCGTCAATTGGTCCATCCTTGGCCAACCCAAAATCAGAAAGTTTTGCATTGTAGCTCTGTAAGTCCATCAGTTAATTTTGTAAGCCAATCTTATATACAAGGATAGTTTTTCGAACAATCCAGAAATCTTAAAATAAAGTTCTAAATCGCACAAACATACCGAATCAAGCAAGATATTGGATGATTTGAAATCTCGATATATAACTTTGGCTTCAGGGCTATGGAGATATGCAAGTCCTTTGGCTGCACCAAGAGCAACCTTCATGCGCAGGTTCCAAGATAACGGCTGGAAGTAAGACGTTCCTATGGAGAGACATTCATTGGATAAGTTAGCGTGACAGATAAAAGGATTAGACTTTGCACTGTTTACATATAATTAGCAACTTACAGATTAGACTTTGCACTGTTTACATATAATTAGCAACTTACTCCTGAATAGATGGTTTTCCAAGCTTCCACGGGGCATAAACTCGTAAACCAGAAGTCTATGTTCATCTTCTAAGCAATAACCGATCAATTTCACAAGATTAGGGTGGTATAGCTGCCCCAAATAATTGATTTCCGCCTGAAATTTAAGTAAAACAAAATACTACACATGTTAGCTAATTTGGATTAAAGATGGAATGACATAAGGAATAAGCACCTAAAAGAGCCAACGTGATCAAATTAAGGTTCATTGTAAACTTTGACAGATGAAAAAAGAGTGGAAGAACGTTATTAGGGAAAAACTCAGATGGACGTAAGGCAGCACGGGTTTTAATGTATTAAGAAAACACAATCCACATTTGGAATGAGAGGAAAAGAAGAGTTCATTTGATTCAAACTTACTCATACATTTTTTACTTCAAGGAGCTAGTAGTTAGTATCATCATCTTTCACAACAATCTTCCTAGAAGATTGCTCTAGTAATGTACGGAAAGCTTAAGCTGCTAAGCACTTTAATATTGACAACTCTAAATAAGCAATACAGAAAGACGTAGGATTGGCCAGATAAAATATTTCTTAATCATCGAAATTGTTATTTGCATTACTAAACCACTTGAAGGGCAAATTCATGGTACTTACCAACCATTCTTTGTGGCCTTGAAAACCTTCCTGGTTCAATCTCTTAACAGCAATAACGGTTCCCGTCCCAGGCTTTGCAGCTTTAAACGTATTTTCGTCAATCCACCCTTTGAAAACACACCCAAAACCACCTTCCCCCAACACACTATCGGGACGGAAGTTTCTAGTGGATACTCTGAGATCATTAAACCCAAAGCTCTTCAAATTTGCCGAGTCCAAAATTTCCCCCTCGTTTCTTGGGGTCATTGGAACCGAGGAGGAAGACGAATGCCTACTGCTTGTGTCTCTTCCGTCAGTGCTCACATACTTACCTGCAACACAATTTTACGTATCTGATCAGTTCAGCGAGATACCAAAATTCAGGGAATGTCTTAAATTGGCAAGCGTATGAAACAAACAATCCGATCTTTTAATAAACACCGTATCTCTCATTTAGAGTATATCATGTGATGGTAACTCATTGTGAATATACAGAACAGAACATCAAGTGCATAATGCCCACATAAAACAATGATTCTCCAATTCAAGGAAAGTGGAAGTACCTTCAAAGTCCAGTCCTTCTACAGTTCTACTTACAATCAGAACCTATCATTTGAGTTTTTCTTGAAGACTGCAAGCTCAATCTAAGTAACTACGAACTAGCATAAAATGGTCAAAACTTAAAAAAAATAACAAATTAAGAATTGTATAATTGGTTGTATTAATTCCTCAAAAAAAAAAAAAAAATTAACCAAATCCAACCAGATAAAAATTTACTACTACACATACAAGAGAAAACATTTCCATTCTCAGACAGACAGGAGCTCTGTCTCCTCAGAACACAAACACGCACACAGATAATTGTGGTAAAAAATACTAAATCTTTCCTAAATATCTCATTTAATGCAAGCTTATTTCAAATTACAAGCTTTCCAAACATAGAAAAGAAAAATATTGCCCCAACAAACACATAAAAACCATTCATTAGTACAAACATTACTAACCAGTTATAGCAATTACAAGAAAACAACTAATGACCAACAATCTATATATAAAAAGAAAAAAAAAGAAAAAAAAAACTAACCATCTCTCCGAGGACTATCAGCTCTTATTCGAACACTGCAACAAGAACCCATTAAATAATTAATCACACTTAATTACTCTCAATTACCAAAATCCTCTTTTTTTTTCCTTCACAAATCACACACAAAGAGAAGAAGAAAAGAGGAACCAAAAATTCAGTTGGAAAAGACACAAAAAACTTTGTGACGAAAGAAACTTCCGAAATTCAACACACACACACACAAACCAGGTCAAACTCCAAGTGTGAACCAAGTACAAATGCAAAAAATAAAATGTGTAGTGACAAAAGTTTAATATGTATTGAATTTTCTTTTCGGTTGGGGTCACGAGAAGCTTAGATAATACTATTTTTCTACACTTTCTGGAAGACTTAGAAGGGTTGACTTTTCTTGCAGCGGTCAATTGATTCTTTTTCGAGCAAGTGGGACATAATTAAAAAATGTAAATTATGTAATAACTAATAACATTTGTAAGCATGCACGTGTTGTGCGGACGGGAGAGTGGCGCGGTAATAAATTTGTAGGTAAGGAGTGAAATTAATTATAAATAAAACCTTATCTCTTTCTCTTTTATTGTGCTTTTGCACCTTCCACCTGCTACAAGACAAACTTTACATTTGGATGCATGTTCTTTAATTAAGATTGTTAATGTATTATGTTTATGATATAATATCATTGTGTTTTATTCAGATTCGCTAAAATGGGTGGCTAATTAGGCTCCAGGTTGTTGTTGTAAATTTGTGCACACATGTTGACGTGACACGCTGGTGAATTTTCATCCTCCTACTGTATAATGATAATAACCAGGATTAAAAGGTTAAAAGAATTAGTACTTCATTTGGCTTACGCAATATGAAAATGTTGCAGTCTTTTACATATTAAACAAATTGTTAACTAGCAAAATATGATTGAGTCACGTCATTACGAAAATGACTCTGCTAGGAATTAGAATAAGAGAAAATAGCCGAAATTCGGTTTCAAGCACATCAGCCTACCCACTATATATAATAATAATTAATAACTATAAATACTTTCTCATATTTTATTTTAACTCATTCATTTTAATTTTTTCTCTTCTAATCTGCAGCTCAATTTTGTAAACAACTGAATTATGTTGAACTTTGTAGCAATTTTACTTGCTACCTCCATTGAGCCTCGACTCGCTCGATATTAAACTATTATCTGATATAAGTATCAAATGACTTGCGGCGGTTCGTCTCATACTACTTTATGTGTGATGCTTGAAGTACAAGTGCATCAAAGCATAAATATACTAAGACTTAAAGAGCTAGCTCCGAATCAATAACAGAGTATTTAGTTAGTGTACCGAGTCCAACGAAATTACTCTACATCGAATTTACATCCGCACGAAAGCAAAAAATTATATTATTCAATTCTCTATATGGTTTTCATCGGATTTTTTAGTCAAGAGCTAGTTTTGTTTGATGGTTTAGGGTGGTTTATTTTATTAAACGCTGATAGTAGGGTGTTTGTTTATACAATTTCTTAAACTTATGGGTCCTTTGCTACTAAACCAAAATCACATGGGTCACTATTATCTCCTATTTTATTAAAACCACATCCTTACCCTTTTTTATTAAACTTATGGTTATTAACCTTTTAATTCACTTTTGCCCCTGCTTTTGACCAAAATTTGACTTAACACATCCCTCTTTGTACAAGTAATTACCATATGCCATTATAGATAGCACTCTCTCCTTACCACACATTTCTTTTTCACAAAAGCGACGGGGCATTGTCCTATGTGAAGCGCCGCAACAGTAAGAAGAAGAAGTAAAAGTGGCTATGTTGCCTTGTAACTACGGTGTATACGTTTTATTGTGTGAGTTTGTATGATATATTATGGGATTGATTGTATATTTATGGGTCACGTGTTATGCATTTCTTATGGTGGGACGTATTTGTATTATTTATTATGAATATTATCGTACGAATCTTTCATTACGTGTAGAACATTGTAAACCACGTACCAATGTAAAAAGAGTTGTACGTTGTTCAAAATAATAAAGCGTGTGATTTGATTTGTGAATAAAACGTGTGGTTTATTCAATCTTAAATATTTTTCTTTTGAGTGACATGATTTCATGCTATTTTCTAAATAAATATCAAGAAAATAATGTGTTGTTTTCGAAATAATGCTTAATATTATGAATAAATAGAATATAAATGGATGAAAATTAATTAAGAAAAGTCTTACTCTAAAATAAGTCACTTGATTTATCTCCTATTCCATTTTAAGGGTAAGGGGTAGTTTAATCAATTTACTTAAATAGTAGGATGAATATTAAATTAGAAGTTTGAAAGTATTCAAGTAAACACGTACACATGGTTATATTAATAAATAGACCTAATTTGATGGGTGTAAAGAACATAACCTTGTGAAATTTAAATTTAAGTTCTTATATTATATATTAAACTTGATAATTTAATACACGATGGTTTAGTAAATATGAAACCAAACGAGTTCTTAATCATTTTATTAGCAACAAAATAAAACTGGTACTACTTACTTCTTATTTTATTATAAAATTAGTTGGTTGAGATTAGGAAGATATTATGAGCTTTTATAGGGAAAGAGCCACTATGTGTTTTTGTTTACATTCCATTAAAGATAATGGCGTCCTAAATAGCCATTATGTGGTTTTAATTTGTATTCACGCCATAAAGATATTGTGCACTTTAGCTTTTCGAGAGATGAATCCAAATGGCAATAGTTTCAAGGAAACTTTTAACGGAAGTAACTTTTAAGGACCACAACTGTCAACCTCTTGGGGGACCAAAAATCCCATTGCTTGAAAAAATAACCGAGCTAGAAATCTACAAAATTTGTCATTTTTAGGAATCTTATCGGGTGAGATTGTAAGGAAAACATAGGGTTTAATTTACTGTTTAGGCTTTAATGAAAATATAGTAGAACTGTAATCACAAGTCTTATATAGTAGTTTTTAATGCAAATTCATTCCATTAATAGCGCTACTACTAATGACGAAACTTGTTCAATATCATGCGATATCAGTATGCTTATCGTTGTCCAAAAATGTAATTTAGAATAGACATGTAAAAGTTTATTTATGCAAACAGTCGTGTAAAAAGACTAAAGATAATCGGTAACAAATTTCAGCTTACGTAAGAAGGAATGCTTGACGCTTTTATGAAAATGCATGAATAAGAGCACCAATTCACCAAATGCTAATTAATTAATTCCGCCAAAGAGCGGTTAGTTATTAAATTTATGATTTTATAATCCTTCGCCGTACGTAAATAACTACATTGATGATAACGAATTCAATCATTTAAGAATATAGTATATTATTATATGCAAAACGCGTGATAAATCAATATGTGAATCATACGTACACCTTGTGAAACTCAATTAGTCAAGATATATAAATAAGTATAGATCATCCAATACGAGAAAATGAAGAATTTGACACTGAAAGCTCGTGAAAGTGAAACCTTTTTTTTGTATATCTATTAATGTTAGGCAGGGGGTTGATCTATATATATACGAACTATTATTCAAATACTTACTTAAACAAGCCTCTCTAATGATGTAACAGGATTAGAAAACGATACGCCACTTTGTTTGGTATTTTAGTTGACTCTTTTTCAGTACTACAAGAATAGTATTTAAAATGAAACGAAAGAAAAATATTAGTATTTTAGTTTTGACTATCTATGCACAGCCTGGCAAAGCACTACACCTTCACCCTCGTAGACTGCCATTCAATGCTGGTTTTGAAGGAAAAAAAAATATCAACGCATTCACATTGTTGTTGAACTGATTTTGAAGCAAGCTATAAATGTAAAATTCGATGGTAAGAAACTTTTTTTTAATAATTTTTAAGAAAAAAATGGATTAATGATCCGTGATGAATTTTAGTTCTTTACTTCTTTTCTAGGTTGATCTATATGATTAAAAAGACCTACAAAAGATCACGGTATTAGATTTAGGAACATAATTTTCAGGTTGAGTTGAGCCAAAAAGAGTTGATTAAGGACCCGACAGTTGCGTGTTTGGCTGTCACGTGAGTCTTGTTTGTAGAAAGTTCATCAGCAAGAACTCTGAGCCAACACTTTTGTAAGAAATTAAGAATTTTAAAAAATTAACATGGCACAGAGATGCATTGAACAATGTCATTGACGACTCATAAGTAAATATTACTACACCTAGAGTATATCACATTATTGGCCCCACGAGCATAATATTCTTGGACACTTGCTCTTAACAGAAAGTACAAGGAACAACATAAAAGGGTATTATCAAAAAAGAAATTACAATGATGTGTATACGAAAGTCAATGATACAAAAACTGTCGTCACAAAAATTTAAAACTAAAGGCCAATCAGGCCATACATGCACCTCTCTCGGCTTCTAAGCATGGTCCCACTCAATTCAGATATTGTAAGGAAGATGAAAGTCAACTGACTGATTTATGAACAAGTAATTTGTACATGTCGTTAAGTGAAGACTTTCGTGTTGTTCTTTATTTCTAAGGGGATGTATCGCACAATATAACGCTCTTGATCTATGAATGGCTACTTCATCCCATATAATGATTAATGCAATGATTTTATTTGTCCCCCTCTAGTAAATGGCGCACATCGAATAATACTCACTACCCACTGCTTCAAGGCAAAATCCTTTACAAACCACATTACTAAAAGGAAAAACTGGGATAGTGTACAAGATAAAGCAAAATAGTTTACATCCACAAAGAACTACAGCAAACTTATATCCATGGAGATATAGGATAGATTTCGAATGAACAACTTTCCGACCTAAATATTTTCCACAGGATATTTGTTTCCACCGAAATTTTATATTATTAAAGGTAGATATGAAAGTTTTTTCTCAATTTATCATTACGTTCATAGAGTACTCTTTTCCCTTCAATTTCATCTGGCTTTAGAATTAAGAGTTGCAACGACACGAAGAATTATATTACCAAAATCAAAAGGAAGGCTCCTTTTGAAATTCTGATCAGATCAAAGTGAGTGACACATTTGAACGTATACACACTTTTCTACCAACGATAAAATCTTGGTGGAAAGGTAGGCAGATTGATTCTTTTTAGCAACCACAAACGTATATATTTACAAGTTGAGTAACAAACAAGAAGTTCATACGCTTACGAGTTTTACAGAACTTTTTAATGTTCAACAAAAAACCATCAGTTTGCCCGTCTGAGATAATCATTTTCATCAAGTCATTCATAAAACACATCAATGGCTCAATAAGCACCAAAACAGTTTTCAAACGAAAGGTAAAATTACTCAAGTTTCATCCATTTATCTAGAAAAATAACCATATCTAGACAGTAGCATGGTTTATTATGGTATTTTATTGTACAATAAAAGAGAACCTCAAGGTGCAGCAAAATGAAAAATTGCATAGTTAAGTTCTGGTAGAATAGACATAAAATATCAGTCGTATCTCCTCTGGCAAAAGCTTCAAATTTTTGACAATCCAAAACTCGGAAGAGTAAGCTCAAGCACTTTTTTTCACCTCAGCAGACTTGATAATGTCAATGAATTCCGGCTACAAAGAAAAAAGAATTCATCATTAGAAATTTACCTATGATTATCCATCAAATTTTAAATGTTAATTATGATGAGAAAAAGTACTCTGATTACCTTTAGAGAAGCACCGCCAACTAGGAAACCATCAATGTCGGCTTGTCCAGCCAATTCTTTGCTGTTGCCACCATTCACCGAACCTGCACAAACATATAAGCATTATGGACTATTGACGAGCAAATGTGAGATTTGAACGACTGCGGTATCATACAACCAGAGTGTCATACGACAAATGTTTAATGAGGTGGATTCCACAAAAGTTTAATAAGACACTATGTGCAATATTTTTCTTTTGACAATTTGGATTATGGTACAGTTAATTTAAAGACATGGTTTACCTCCATAAATGATCCTGGTTGAGGCAGCTACTTGAGGACTTACATTTGCCTGAAGCCATTTCCTCAATTCAAGATGTACCTACAACAAGAAAAGTTTTGCTGGGTGTTAGGCTTTGCAACAAGTTTCTGTTTCATGCCATTCTTTTTACATAGAAAGGGTGTCCTGCGATAACACCACTGACCATGTGTAAAATTGCAGTTAAGGCCCTCTCATATTTAAAATATCCTTTAAACAGGTCAGTAGCAAAAATTAGATTATTTGTTTCATAAAATGGTAATAACTAAGAGAGTAATATATTGCAAAAGTGAGGTAATAAATTAAATATTAACTTAGTATGAAAGACAAAAAAAAAAGGAAACTTGAAGTAACCTTCTTTAACAAAGGTTTCATAGAACTTCAGAAAGTTTCAACCAAGTTGTTTAAGAGCCAAACTGATATTCTACTTTTGTCATTAAATTTATCCAATTCCAGTCACGGAGAGGAACCGCAGTTCCCAGAAACATGTGTATTTGTAAGTGGACCAAACAAAAATGATTTTTTGGGGGGGTGGGGGGCAAGGCATCTTCATAATTCAGTTTCAGACGGATGACAACCATAAACAGTAATGAACTGCCTATGTGTTGTCTCCGTGTGTATACGTGCTTGAGAGGGAGTATTCGATGCAATATGCATTTAATTTAGATGAAGGACCAACATTATCCAGGTATGCAAGACGAACTTACTTCTTGAGCCTGAGCAGGACTGGCGACCTTCCCAGTTCCAATAGCCCAGACAGGCTCATAAGCCAGGACAACATTAGTCCAATCAGAAATCTTGTCTGAAATATAAAAGACAGGTTTGTTACAAGCAGTTTCAATAGAGGATAGGACTTCAGGAACAATAAGAGTTTCATTCATACGTAAATAAACAGAATCAAAATCCACAATATAATATGTTCAACATAGATAACTTACATGATTAATTGCGAAAATGGAGATGAATAAATAATGAACAACGAAATGAAAAACATTTTAGAACTAAGTTACCTTTCAGTTCAAAAGAAAACATACACATAAATGCAAAGAAATATGCTACAAAGTATGAAGCTTCAAATACTCTACTTTGACAACTGTTTACCTCTCCTACATTAATAGATTATGCTATATGGTTACTGATATGCATAATATCCAAGACACGTAAACAGTTAACAGGGGAAATATGTCCATCGTCACTAATACTCGTAAAATTAAGAAAAGGAAACATACTAACCCAGCTTTACTAAGATAATTCCATAGTTGAGAGTTAAAAAGTGGTTGAAGCAGTGAAACAATTAAGAAAACTCAAAACCAAGATGGATCTTTTAGTTGAAAACAGTGATCTGAAAGTATGAACTAACAAACAGAACGGAAAACAGACTGGGGGAACTGAGATGATGCATTCATGAGTAGGAATCCCAAAGGTATTTCAGGACTTGAACTATAACTTCAGTGGTCTGAAAGAAAAAATAGGCTTTACAAGCTGTAATGAAGATATTATCCACTAAAAAGATAAATTATCCTGCCAAAACAAAGATGTGGGATAATGGAAACCTGTAATATGCGGGATAAGAGAAACCTTTGATATATCATAGAATATTGTTCACTGATTATAAAGAAAGTACAACGTTTCCCAGAGGAAATTTCCCAGGCGGCTTAGTTACCTGCAATGGCCTTTGTTTGTGCAGCAACAACATCAATAGTTGTTCCAGCTTCTCTTTGTTCAAGAGTCTCACCAATACAAGCAATCACTTTCAGACCTTTAGCAAGAGCATATGCAACTTTGTCTCCGACAAACTGAACCAATGAATGCATACTAGTGAGTAAATGTTGGGTAATAATAATTCATTAGAAGAGAGCAGATTTGTGCAACTTCACGTACCTCATTGGTCTCAGCTAAAAGAGCTCTCCTTTCTGAGTGACCAAGAACAACCCAAGGAATGTCCAGATCGACGAGCATCTCAGCGCTAAAGCAGAACAGAAGTCAGTACATAACACTTTTTTAACATAAATCACAAGCAAAATAGCTTCAACGACAATACAAGAACTTTTTAGTTTTGTGTCAAGACTGAGTCATGGCTGAAAACACATTACTTAACAGATAACTTAACATCGTGTTCATTTCCAAGATATGCGGCATCAAGTAAAGGTCCTTTGACGTATCGAATAAAAAAAGTAATCTTGAAATTTTGCTAAACATATACTAACTAATAAAACAATGACTTACCTAATCTCACCAGTGTAAGCACCCCCTTTCTTAACCCAACAATTTTGAGCAGCAACATGGATTTCAGGTCTCAAAGAACTCTTCACCACGGGAAGAAACACGTAAGGTGGGCTGACAACAACCTCTGCAGAAAGTAATAAAACCATTAGGTGACAGTAAATTCATCTTAGCTTGTACCATACTTTCAATTTGAAATAGAAGAAAACTTCTGTTAGAGGAATAATATATCAATAATAGTTTCAAACTTGACAACTACATTCAACGAGCCAGCGCTCTCAACTAAGGCGTTATTTCCCTCCCAATAGATTTGGCACAACATATTATTTCCCCAAGCTTAAAGAAACGAACATCTTCAATATATTTTCCACAGATTTTTTGGAGAAAACAATACTAGCTTAGTTTCGTTAAGTGAAGACTTTCGTGTTGTTCTTTATTTCTAAGGGGATGTATCGCACAATATAACGCTCTTGATCTATGAATGGCTACTTCATCCCATATAATGATTAATGCAATGATTTTATTTGTCCCCCTCTAGTAAATGGCGCACATCGAATAATACTCACTACCCACTGCTTCAAGGCAAAATCCTTTACAAACCACATTACTAAAAGGAAAAACTGGGATAGTGTACAAGATAAAGCAAAATAGTTTACATCCACAAAGAACTACAGCAAGCCTATATCCATGGAGATATAGGATAGATTTCGAATGAACAACTTTCCGACCTAAATATTTTCCACAGGATATTTGTTTCCACCGAAATTTTATATTATTAAAGGTAGATATGAAAGTTTTTTCTCAATTTATCATTACGTTCATAGAGTACTCTTTTCCCTTCAATTTCATCCGGTTTTAGAATTAAGAGTTGCAACGACACGAAGAATCATATTACCAAAATCAAAAGGAAGGCTCCTTTTGAAATTCTGATCAGATCAAAATGAGTGACACATTCGAACGTATACAAACTTTTCCACCAACGATAAAATCTTGGTGCAAAAGGTAGGCAGATTGATTCTTTTTAGCAACCACAAACGTATATATTTACAAGTTGAGTAACAAACAAGAAGTTATCATAAGCTTACGAGTTTTACAGAACTTTTTAATGTTCAACAAAAAAACATCAGTTTGCCCGTCTGAGATAATCATTTTCATCAAGTCATTCATAAAACACATCAATGGCTCAATAAGCACCAAAACGGTTTTCAAACGAAAGGTAAAATTACTCATGTTTCGTCCATTTATCTAGAAAAATAACCATATCTAGACAGTAGCATGGTTTATTATGGTATTTTATTGTACAATAAAAGAGAACCTCAAGGTGCAGCAAAATGAAAAATTGCATAGTTAAGTTCTGGTAGAATAGACATAAACTATCAGTCGCATCTCCTCTGGCAAAAGCTTCAAATTTTTGACAATCCAAAACTCGGAAGAGTAAGCTCAAGCACTTTTTTTCACCTCAGCAGACTTGATAATGTCAATGAATTCCGGCTACAAGGAAAAAAGAATTCATCTTTAGAAATTTACCTATGATTGTCCATTAAATTTTAAATGTAAATTATGATGAGAAAAAGTACTCTGATTACCTTTAGAGAAGCACCACCAACTAGGAAACCATCAATGTCGGCTTGTCCAGCCAATTCTTTGCTGTTGCCACCATTCACCGAACCTGCACAAACATATAAGCATTATGGACTATTGACGAGTAAATGTGAGATTTGAAACGACTGACTGCAGTATCATACAACCAAAGTGTCATACGACAAATGTTTAATGAGGTGGATTCCGCAAAAGTTTAATAAGACACTACGTGCAATATTTTTCTTTTGACAATTTGGATTACGGTACAGTTAATTTAAAGACATGGTTTACCTCCATAAATGATCCTGGTTGAGGCAGCTACTTGAGGACTTACATTTGCCTGAAGCCATTTCCTCAATTCAAGATGTACCTACAACAAGAAAAGTTTTGCTGGGTGTTAGGCTTTGCAACAAGTTTCTGTTTCATGCCATACTTTTTACTATAGAAAGGGTGTCTTGCGGTAACACCACTGACCATGTGTAAAATTGCAGTTAAGGCCCTCTAATGTTTAAAATATCATTTAAACAGGTCAGTAGCAAAAATTATATTATTTGTTTCATAAAATGGTAATAAATTAAATATTAACTTAGTATGAAAGACAAAAAAAAAAGAGGAAACTTGAAGTAACCTTCTTTAACAAAGGTTTCATAGAACTTCTGAAAGTTTCAACCAAGTTGTTTAAGAGCCAAACTGATATTCTACTTTTGTCATTAAATTTACCCAATTCCAGTCACGGAAAGGAACCGCAGTTCCCAGAAACATGTGTATTTGTAAGTTGACCAAAAAAAATGATTTTTTTTGGGAGGGGGGGGGGGGGGGGGGCAAGGCATCTTCATAATTCAATTTCAGACGAATGACAACCATAAACAGTAATGAACTGCCTGTGTGTTGTCTCCGCGTGTATATGTGCTTGAGAGGGAGTATTCGATGCAATATGCATTTAATTTAGATGTAGGACCAACATTATCCAGGTATGCAAGACGAACTTACTTCCTGAGCCTGAGCAGGACTGGCGACCTTCCCAGTTCCAATAGCCCAGACAGGCTCGTAAGCAAGGACAACATTAGTCCAATCAGAAATCTTGTCTGAAATATAAAAGACGGGTTTATTACAAGCAGTTTCAATAGAGGATAGGACTTCAGGAACAATAAGAGTTTCATTCATACACAATATAATATGTTCAACATAAATAACTCACATGATTAATTGTGAAAATGGAGATGAAGAAATAATGAACAACGAAATGAAAAACATTTTAGAACTAAGTTACCTTTCAGTTCAAGAGAAAACATACACATAAATGCAAGAAATATGCTACAAAGTATGAAGCTTCAAATACCCTACTTTGACAACTGTTTACCTCTCCTACATTAATAGATTATGCTATATGGTTACTGATATGCGTAATATCCAAGACACGTAAATAGTTAACAGGGAAATATGTCCATCGTCACTAATACTCGTAAAACTAAGAAAAGGAAACATACTAACCCAGCTTTACTAAGATAATTCCATAGTTGAGTGTTAAAAAGTGGTTGAAGCAGTGAAACAATTAAGAAAATTCAAAACCAAGATGGATCTTTTAGTTGAAAACAGTGATCTGAAAGTATGAACTAACAAACAGCACAGAAAACAGACTGGGGGAAACTGAGATGATGCATTCATGAGTAGGAATCCCAAGGGTATTTCAGGACTTGAACTATAACTACAGTGGTCTGAAAGGAAAAATAGGCTTTACAGGCTGTAATGAAGATATTATCCACTAAAAAGATAAATTATCCTGCCAAAAGAAAGATGCGGGATAATGGAAACCTGTAATATGCGGGATAAGGGAAACCTTTGATATAACATAGAATATTGTTCACTGATTATAAAGAAAGTACAACGTTTCCCAGAGGAAATTTCCCAGGCAGCTTAGTTACCTGCAATGGCCTTTGTTTGTGCAGCAACAACATCAATAGTTGTTCCGGCTTCTCTTTGTTCAAGAGTCTCACCAATACAAGCAATCACTTTCAGACCTTTAGCAAGAGCATATGCAACTTTGTCTCCGACAAACTGAACCAATGAATGCATACTAGTGAGCAAATGGGTAATAATAATTCATTAGAAGAGCAGATTTGTGCAACTTCACGTACCTCATTGGTCTCAGCTAAAAGAGCTCTCCTTTCTGAGTGACCAAGAACAACCCAAGGAATGTCCAGATCGACGAGCATCTCAGCGCTAAAGCAGAACAGAAGTCAGTACATAACACTTTTTTTAACATAAATCACACGCAAAATAGCTTCAACGACAATACAAGAACTTTTTAGTTTTGTGTCAAGACTGAGTCATGGCTGAAAACACATTACTTAACAGATAACTTAACACCGTGTTCATTTCCAAGATATGCGGCATCAAGTAAAGGTCCTTTGACGTATCGAATAAAAAAATTAATCTGGAAATTTTGCTAAAAATATACTAACTAATAAAACAATGACTTACCTAATCTCACCAGTGTAAGCACCCCCTTTCTTAACCCAACAATTTTGAGCAGCAACATGGATTTCGGGTCTCAAAGAACTCTTCACCACGGGAAGAAACACGTAAGGTGGGCTGACAACAACCTCTGCAGAAAATAATAAAACCCTTAGGTGACAGAAAATTCATCTTGGCTTGTACCATACTTTCAATTTGAAAATAGAAGAAAACTTTCTGCTCGAGGAATAATATATCAATAATAGTTTCAAACTTGACAACTACATTCAACGAGCCAGCGCTCTCTACTAAGGCGTTATTTCCCTCCCAATAGATTTGGCACAACATATTATTTCCCCAAGCTTAAAGAAACGAACATCTTTAATATATTTTCCACAGATTTTTTGGAGAAAACAATACTAGGATATTTGAAACTTTCAGTCAACTGTCAACTACATCCGCACACAGTGCCAAAACTCAAAATCTGAATTTGAATAGAATAACTAAGATATATGCAAAATAATTTCTAGTATTAAAACAGAAAAATAATTACAGAAAACAATATCTTAGGACAAATTTAGAAGAACGAAAGGATAGTTCTTACTACACTAGAAAAGATACAATGGTGATATAAATTCATATCTAGGTTTTAGCGGAATAAAGGGTAACCAGTTCGTGTGAGACATTTCTTTTCCATCATGGTGCAACTAACTCATGCTTAACGTAAACGTTTATTGAAGAGCAACATAATACTCACCCACAACATCCTGAGATGGGAGTTGGGCAGCATTGAGTGTCGACACAATCTTCTTCACTTCTTCAGTAGTCCCATTCTACATAACATTTGAAAACTTTAATCACTAACAAATGCATCAACAAGAATACCACACGTTTGCTCAAAGTGCTCGACAAAATAGGAAAAATCATCTTAAAAAACAACTCTTAGAAGTATGTTCGTTACCTGAGAATCAGAAATACAAGCAGAACAAACAGAACAACAACCATAGATCAACTCAGAATCTACCAACAAGTATTCATGAACTCTACACCAGCAAACTCTGGATTCGATATTGATCTAAACTAATCAGAACATTTTCAAAACATAGCTTAGTTTTCCTATCGAATTAGGAACTTTAATCGAGACTTTCACCAACTGTTAAATGATCAAGCTACAATTAAGCCGAATACAAGTCAAGCTCAAATCAAGTTGACACTTTATACATCGTTTTGCCATTGTTTCGAACTTGATCTGTTTTCAACTCTCATCATAGATCCGTAGAATCAGAGACCGTGTAAATACTTCAAACTGATAACTGAACATTCACATGCAATCAGTAATCAGATCCACATCACCTCATTAATAAAGAACCACAAAAATCACACAACACATTCATCGATTCGACTAATGAACTGAGCTATACTCATCTCAACACTAATTCACAAATCGAGATACATAACTTCGGAGATCCAGTAACAACCACGAAAATCATCGATTCGACTAACGACCTAAGCTACACAACTCATTCAACACTAATTTACACACCAGTGATACACAAATTTCAGAGATCCATAACCAAAATACAGAAAAAAAAAGAAACAATTGAACTAAGCCTCACAACTCTTACAACATTAATATACTCATCGCGACTCATAATCTTCGGAGATCTACAACAGCCACGAAAATCATCGATTTCACAAATGAACTAAGCATCACAACTCATTCAACACTAATCTACACATCGAGATGCACAAACTTCAGAGATCCGTAACCAGGCACGATTCAAATACGGTACAAACAGGAAATAATTAACAGATCCGCAAATTTAACGAACTGATTAATAGTAACAAAAAAATGACTCACGCATTTCCAGTTGCCTCCGACGAAGAATTTTCTGCCCATTTTTTGACGATGATCACGAGAGAATTGTTGAACAAGAAAAGTAAATCTGTATGTATTGTGTGTATGTGTGTGTGAGAGTGGGCCACTTTATATAGTGTGTGAGTGAGTGACTGAGGTTTATTTTGTGAAGATATATGTATTCCATTTATTTGCAGATCCGGATATTTCATTTGTCGATACTGCCCCTGGGGTTAGGTGGATAACGGAATATACCGTATGATCAATGATGCATGTCAAACTGACGGCGTTTGGGGAGCAGTTGACGGAATATTTCAGGCGCACGCGAGGCCAATAGTTTTTATTATTTCGATAAACAAATATAATAATAATGTTGTCCTTTGGCTTATATAAATTAATTATTTTTGCTTTCTTTTGATAATAAAATGGAATAATAGGAGGAGTGACAAGTGACGACTCGTGACATTTTACATAATGCTACAAATGCCTCTTGTGAAAGTTTATTTTCATAAATCACTATATGTTCTAAACGATATGAACACATAAATGCGGAAGCGAAAATGATTCGATTACCTCCCACTATTGCTTCGGATTTTCAGTGACTAGCGTTTCGACTCCGGCGGAATTTGACGGTTCTTCTAAAAACTACTCTTTGTTTTAGATGGTGTATTTTTTCTATGTGCTTGAGTGTGTTTAGGGACCTCAAATAAGCTAGTATTTATAGGCTCCATTACCATCAAATGGAAGAAACAAATCATCCATAATTTTGGGCTTTAATATATTCGTGAAAACTTAGTGGAAACTTTCTTTATATGGCCCACTATAATGGAAAGAGTTTTCCCATTAATTCCATAATTTTCGGAAAAGAAATCTTACATTCTCCCACTTGGTCCATATAATTGGACACTCAACTTAAAAAGAAACAAGATATATGGATTATGACGACAGATTCTCTATAAGCGAGTATTATCTTCCATGTATTACAATGTATCAAGTCTTTTAATTTATAGCCAATTAATCTTTATGAATAAACCATATGTTTATTCTAAGGTCCACGCAAACGACATCTCTCAATAAATTTAAATGTGCACAACTATATGAGAAATATCAAAAACTTAATAAGAGTTTTATAAAAATCCAAATGTACCATACAAAGAAAATTACACTGTGGAACCAAGTCCCATACTTTCAACGTGATCCTTGAATTTCTTTAGTGGCTTGCCCTTAGTCAAAGGATGAGCAATCATCAAATCAGTGCTGATGTGTTGGATGGCCAATTTTTCATCCTTAATACGTTCTCTTATGGCTAGATACTTGATGTCGATGTGTTTGCTTCGACTTCCATTTTTGTTATTCTTCGCCAAGAAAACAGCAGCTGAGTTGTCACAGTACAACTTCAATGGCCTAGAAATAGAGTCTACGACTCTGAGCCCAGTTATGAAACTCTTCAACCATACACCATGTGATGTAGCTTCAAAACAAGATACGAACTCAGCCTCCATAGTGGAAGTAGCAGTCAAAGTCTGCTTCGTGCTTCTCCAAGACACGGCTCCACCAGCTAGCATAAAGATATATCCTGATGTGGATTTTCTTGAATCTATGCAGCCAGCAAAGTCAGCGCCAGAGTAGCCTTTCACCTCCAACTCATCGGTTCGTCTATACATAAGCATGTAATTCTTCGTTCATTGAAGGTATATCATTACCTTCTTCGCAACTTTCCAGTGTTCAATACATGGGTTACTTTGATATCTACCCAATACTCCAACAATATATGATATGTCAGACCTAGTACAAACCTGAGCATACATAAGTAGGGGTGGGAAAGGGTAATGGAATTTCCCTTACCCGTCCCCTCCCGAGGGATTTTTTCCCGCGGGAAAAAAACCCGCGGGTTAATTTCCCGGCAGCTTGCCGGGAACGGGATTTCCCGTTGTCCGCGGGTCGGGAACGGGAATCAGTTTCCGATTCCCGCGGGAACGGGAAATCCCGTCTATATATATATATTTTTATATTTTTTTTTATATATGGGTGTTATATGTTAAAAATCATATATATACTAGGATGGTTTTATAATTTTAGAAAGTTTAGGGAGCAGAATGAAGATAATAATGTCCTTATTAACACAAAAATTTTTACTCTCCTCAATCCTCATTCTTCAAAATCAAACCTAGCAGCCACACGACACACACACTGACACACACACACTCTCAACCTAAGCTCCACAAGCTCGCCGCTCCTCCACGCCGCCACGCACCACGCTGCCAGCTCGCCGCTCCTCATTCTCCTTACTGCGGGTAATTGTTTCTTGATATATTTGACTTGAGTATATAGATATATTTCTTGATTTATTGCGGGTAATTGTTTCCTGATGAATTTAATTGTTTATTGCGAGTAATTAGACTATATATTTGGCATTGCAATAGAATGGTAGTTAATTAAACAGTAGTTAATGTTGTTGACATTAACTATATTCCTGATTAATTAAACAGTAGTTAATGTTGTTGATTTTGCAATAGAATGGTATATTGACATTGCAATAGTAATTAATGTTGTTGACGTTTGCGGGTAATTATTTTGGTATAGCATATTGAGTATATCAAGGAGATGGTGCCGGATGACCACGTGTTCGTATCGACGCTTTGGGTAGAGTTTGAGATGTTGTACAAGGAGTACAAGAGAATGTATGACGCAACTCCTTCAACGTCGACATGCCCTCCTCCAAAACCCGCTAACGAGAAGAATAAGAACACAAGACACGACGGCTTTGTTAGGTGAGTTAATCTTAACTTAATGTGAATTCATAATTTTTTCATAACCGTTTATAATTGAAATGCAATTGTATTTTGTAGTAAGAGGACGCAAAATCGGGCTAAACCGAAGAGTGAGTTCGAAAGATACTTCGACGATGACAATGATGAATTATGTAATCTTGACGACAATGAATTCGACATTTTGGCATGGTGGAAGGCAAACTCGTTACGGTTTCCGATCTTGAGTACAATGGCTCGGGATGTATTGGTTATTCCCGTTTCGACCGTGGCGTCGGAGTCTGCGTTCAGCACAGGAGGGCGCATTCTAGACCGATTTAGGAGCTCATTGAGTCCTCGAGTGGTACAAGCCGTTATTTGTGCCCAAGATTGGCTACGCGACGAAAGCGGTCATTCCGAGCCTCTTGACATAGAAGAGTCAATTATGGAGTTGGAGAGTTGCGAATCAGGTATTTGTAAAGTGAAATTATTGGTATGTCGCATTCCTAATATTAATATCAATATTTATACACTTATTTTTGTTGTTTTTGATATACTTGTAGCTTTTGCACGAATGGGACTCGACGCATCCTTCCTTGAAGCATAAATTATATGGATGGTTGAAGTGGTTTAGTGGATCCATTTTTTATCGTTTGAACTATGAACAATCTCTAGTTATTACTTATTTGAATTGTGGATTTGTTGTATTTGACGATTTGTAATAGACTTTGGTGATTTGTGACGTTTTGGTTTGATGATTTGTGGCATTTTGTTTTGATATTTCGTGATTTGTATTTGTGAATTGCGATTGCGAGCCGAATGGTGCTTTTGTGATCTATATTATATTGTAAACAGGTTAAAAAAACTTGGAGGCGAGACGAATTATTGAAACGAAACTCGGACTCGACCTTTTCCCCACTTCTACGTTCTAGGCAGTAGGCTCTTTGTCATTCCAGGAGGTTCACAAAGTTGTGAACCTACTGGAAAATGAAGGGATTTCCGCGGGAATCCCTTCAATTTCCAGTAGGTTCACAACTTGTGAACCTACTGGAAATTGACGGGATTCCCGCGTGACGGGATCCCTCCACCGCGGGATCCCGTCAACTCGTGGACGGGATCCCGCGCCGTGGGATCCCGTGGAACGGGATTCCATCCCGTTCCCAGCCCTGTACATAAGGCTTCCGACAACGGAAGCATATGGAATATTCTTCATTTGTTCCCTCTCAAGGTCATTCTTTGGGCATTGATCCAAACTGAACTTGTCACCCTTCACAATGGGCGCTACACTCGGTGAACAATCTTGCATCCGAAATCTCTCCAAAACTTTATTAATATAGGTCTCTTGAGACAAACCTAAAATGCCTCGTGATCTTTCTCTATGGATCTTAATGCCAGTGACATAAGAAGCCTCACCCATATCTTTCATATCAATTTTTTTGGAGAGAAATTGTTTCACCTCATATAATAATCAATTGTTATTAGTTGCTAGCAGAATATCATCCACATATAAAACAAGGAAACATATGCTACTCCCACTAACCTTGTGGTATATACATTGATCCATGGCATTCTCTTCAAATTCAAATGAAGTGATTACATCATGAAACTTTAAATACCATTGGCGAGAGGCTTGTTTCAAACCATAAATGGATTTATTAAGCTTGCATACTAAGTGTTCACCATCGCTAGAGGAGAATCCTTCAGGTTGTTTCATATAAACCTCTTCCTCTAAATCTCCGTTCAAGAAAGCCGGTTTCACATCCATTTAATTTAGCTCAAAATCAAAATGAGCAACTAATGTCATAATTGTACGAAGTGAATCTTTCTTTGATACGGGAGAAAAGGTCTCCGTGTAGTCGATTCCTTTCTTTTGAGTAAACCATTTGGCTACAAGTCTTGCCTTATATCTATCAATGTTGCCTTGTGAGTCTTTCTTTGTTTTGAAGACCCATTTGCATCCGATGGCTTTTACACCATCAGGCAACTCGACGAGATCCCAAACTCGATTAGATTCCATTGAGTTCATCTCTTCAATCATGGCTTTATGCCATAAGTTTGATTCTTTAGAACTTATAGCTTGTGAAAACGTTTCGGGATCATTTTCGACTCCAATTTTGCAGTCCATTTCTTGCATATACACCTCATAATCACTAGAAATTGCCGATCTTCTAACCCTAAAAGATCTTCTTAATGTTGCTTCATCATTTTCTTGTGGGACAAGTTGTTCAACCGGTTGCTCAATTGGTTGTTCAACATTGTCTTGATTAGCAACTTGATCTACAAGATCAACATCATCAATTTGTGGGATTTTTACAATAGGTTATGTCACACGCGTTTGGACTTGAGGCGTGTGTACTATGATCAACCTGTCACTTGATGTAGATGGGTGAGCTTCATAGTGATCCAATTCACAAACAGAGTTCTGTAGGGCATCACTCCCTCTAATCAAATCATCCTCAAGAAACTTTGCATTTCTTGATTCTACAATCCTTGTGCTGTGAGACGGACAATAGAACCTATAACCCTTAGACTTTTCGACATATCCAATGAAATACCCACTAATAGTCCTAGGGTCTAGTTTCTTTTCTTGTGGATTATAAATTCTTACTTCAGACGGGCATCCACAAACGTGTATATGTCGCAAACTCGGTTTCCATCCTTTAAATAACTCAAAAGGCATTTTTAAAACAACCTTGATTGGAACCCGATTCAATATATACGCAACCGTTTTTAAGGCTTCAATCCACAACGATTGAGGAAGGTTTTTATTACTCCTCATTCTTCTCAGCATGTCCATTAATGTTCGGTTTCTTCTTTCTGCTACACCAGGCATGGTGTATTGGGCAACAATCCCATGTTCTTGAAGAAACTTCGCAAATGGTCCGTGTGCTTGTCCATTCTCAGTGTATCTACCATAACACTCTCCACCTCTATCTGATCTCACTATCTTAATTTGTTTACCACATTGTTTCTCTATTTCAGCCTTGAAAACTTTAAATGCGTCCAAAGCTTCGCCCTTAGAGCGAAGTAAATAGAGATACATATATCGTGAGAAATCATCTATAAAGGTGATAAAGTATTTTGGACTACTAGCATCCATGTCAGGACAACATATATATGTATGTATAATTTCTAACAAATCATTACTCCTCTTTGCACCCTTTTTAAACTTATTGGTTTGTTTTCCCTTAATGCAATCCACACAAATTTCGAAGTCAGCAAAATCTAGAGCACTAAGTACCCCTTCATTTACCAACCTTTTCATTCTCAAAATAGAGATATGTCCCAATCTCCAGTGCCATAATAAAGAGGAATTCTCATTCATAACATAACGTTTTAACCCAACAGTGGTATTCAAGGAGTTATAAGCAGAATCATCTTGCAAAAAAAAAAAAAATGGATAAAGACCACTACACAATGTACCGTAACCAACAATTTAAGATTTATTCAATAAGGTAAAACCATTATCCGAAAAACAAAATTCAAAACCAAAAGGTACAAGTCTTGAAACCGAAATTAAATTCCTAGAAAAACTAGGAACATAAAAAGTCTTTTCTAAATGCAAAATAAAGCCATTGCTTAACACCAAGCTGCAAGAACCAATAGCCTCCACATGTGAGCTCATTCTCCCTCCTGAAAGGATAAATTACTCATTTTCCACTGGCTTCCGAAGGTTTTGCATACCCTGCAAAGTATTTGAAACATGGATTGTAGAACCAGAGTCAATCCACCAAGTGTTATGACCATCATTAGTTAAATTAGATTCATAACATACAAACGAAAGTTGAATACCTTTCTTCTCAAGCCAAACCTTGAACTTAGAGCAATCTTTCTTCATGTGTCCTTTCTTCTTGCAAAAGAAACACTTTGACTCTTTCTTAATGTTAGATTTGGTAGGGATCTTGCCTTTGTCTTTAACATGATCCTTCTTTTTCCTTTCCGAAAAAGCCAGATTCACTTTCTCACCCTCTTCCATAGCCAACCTTCCCTCCTCTTGCACACAACTGGTCAAAAGTTCATTGATTGACCATTTGTCTTTATGTGTGTTATAAGAGATCTTAAATAGGCCAAATTTTTGGGGCATAGTGCACAAAATAAAGTGAACCAGAAAGGTTTCCGACATGTCAACCTCTAGGGCCTTGAGTTGAGGCGCAATATCTCTCATGCACATGATATGATCACGCACCCCTCCTATCCCGGTGAGCTTTATGGATGAGAACTTCATGATAAGGGTACTTGCCAAAGCCTTATCCGAAGTGACAAATTGTTCATCAATAGCTTTTATTAGGACATTGACTTTGTTGTATTGCTCAATAGAGCCCCTAATCCCAGCAGCTATCTTAGTCTTTATGAACATAACGCAGAGGCGATTAGATCGCTCCCACTTCTCATAAAGTTCTTTCTCAGCTGGGGTACTCATTGCAGTAATTGCAGCGGGCTCATCTTTCCTTATGGTATAGTCAATGTCCATCCAGCCCAAATGAAGGAGAACTCGTTCCTTCCAAACTTTAAAATTGTCACCATTGGGTTCAGGAACATCACACTTTACATCAGAGAAACCAACAGATTGACTAACTGCAATTTATAAATAAACATTCTTATTAAATTTGATTTAAAGGCTAATAAGTATATCATATGTCACCAATGCAAACATATTTCGTCCAATGAATCTAAAGACATAAAACTTGCATGTAGGCTAAAGATTTTAATTCAATTAGATTCATAGCAACATGATAAAACTATCAAACATGTCCCTTTTCCTAATACCTGTGGGTTAATTAGGAAATACAATTTGACATTTTATCCTAATTAATCATACAAATATCACAAAATTCTTGTGGGTAGATTTCATGATATTCTTTATGATCAACTACAACTATTTATGTGATCTTAATTCTTAAATATACAATTTTAATCAATTACAGATGTTGTGGCTACTCTACAACGAACAAAGATTATATAAATCACATAACGTCAACCGATAGAGTTTGCTCTTAACACTATAACGAACTTTCAGATTTATCGTGCATACTAAATGTAATATGTATGACAAGTAATGTCCACCATATAAGTTCTAATAATTATGAGGGCACAACCAAATGAATATATATTAAATAATGTAAATAGATCACCACTTAACAGAATGTGGATCCGCAACGTATGATCATAATCCATAAAAGAAAATAAAGCAGAAATTAAACACATTTACGGAATATTTCATGCTTTAGGAAACTTTGATTTTCATTAATAAAAAAAAGGAACTGAGATTAATCCAAAACTCAATGATTTACTTTCATTCACTGGACACCATCAACTTATCAAAATAATATGTAATGAGATCCTTTTATTTATTTATTTATTTATTATTAATTTTTTATATGTCGTAAGGAATCTGATTTTGCTGATTCTATATGAACAAATATAAAAGAAGTTATGAATGATGAACAAATATAAAATGTAAGGGGACAATTTGAAATGTTTCATGTCGTACATTGCAGATAAAATGGTGTGTAGCTATCTCCTCTGTTTATTAGGTTTAAATAATTATAATTTCTCATCTCTTCTCTAATTGTTAAAAGTATACTCATGTTTATTTTTAAAAATTAAAGCACAACTATGGGCTTAGTGTGCTGATAACAAATTTGGTGCTATTTGTTTCTCTAAGTTTTCTTAAAAGACTTCATTAAGGGCAGAAGTGCAAGCTTCTTATCATAAAGCGTCCCATAATGCATCGAACAAACATGACATCTTTAAAAAGTACTACTCCTCGTTAAATTATGTCTGCAAATGAATAAATTATGCATAAGGACCGAATCATACCCAAATATTAAAAAAATTGAACAAGGCAAAATATTGGTTTTTAATAGTCAAAGTTACCACAATTCATTGACTATATCATACCAACAAACAATATATAAATGGCTTACGTATATGATTCAGACTTAAGAGGGTTGCAATATAATTAGACAAAAAAAACTTACTGCACAAGTCGTCTCTTTCGACAAGAAATGAACAGAGATTCATATTCAAAACATTACTGGTTCTCTAACCATTTCTTCACCAAAGTTTCACGATTTAATAATCAGAACCAACACGAAAACAAATATACATAGATTTATTATCTTGCTTTTCCCGGAACAGTATTAAATCATGAAATCAAAATAATACAGAACCATCAAATGAAGCAAGGCAGAGGTATGATAAGCTCTGATACCAAATGAAAGTTTATTTTCATAAATCACATGTGTTCTAAACGATATGAACACAATGCGGAAGCGAAAATGATTCGATTACCTCCCGCCATTGCTTCGGATTTTCAGCGACTAGCGTTTCGACTCCGGCGGAATTTGACGGTTCTTCTAAATACTACTCTTTGTTTTAGATGGTGTATTTTTTCTATGTGCTTGAGTGTGTTTAGGGACCTCAAATCAGCTAGTATTTATAGGCTCCATTACCATCAAATGGAGAAAACAAATCATCCATAATTTTGGGCTTTAATGTATTAGTGGAAACTTAGTGAAAACTTTCTTTATATGGACCACTATAATAGATAGAGTTTTCCCATTAATTCCATAATTTCTGGAAAAGAATCTTACATTTTGAAATTTCTATAGTATCAATTCATCTCCCTTGAGTAAAGCTGCTAAGGACATTGTTATTTGAAAAAGAAATACAAGAGTGCCATGGGTCGAGGTGGGTTGAGCATCTGGAAACGTAGCACAACTTGGCCCTCGTCGAGGAGGCGTACTGCTGGTCGCACATGAGAAGAGATGTGGTGACTTACTTTGTCCTTGAGCAATACAAAGTCAAGCAAAGATTGCTTGCCAACCCCTTGAACCTGTTGTCTTTCGTTCAAGAGCATATCAATGAATATCACCATTATGTTGCCAAAGTCCGAACCAAGATTGTCGTGGTAGACCAGTTTTGAAGACTTTATACCTATGCCACGAGATATGTCCTTGGATGAAACAACAAGATTGTTGATGCAGTGTGTGGTGAAGATGTTGTGGGTACCACGGATCATCGTGAGTACGGGTGTGCATAGGTATGATTACTACAAATTAAGGAATAAGTTTTTAAGATAATTAAGAAATAAAAGATTACTACGAATTATGAAGAAGATTTCATAAATGAAAGCAGAAATAATAAATAAATCCTTTTTAGAATAGGAAAAAAAAACTTATAAAAAATTGGACATCTTTCTCAACAATAAATTGTAGCCGTACATGCAGAAAGTTACTTTTTATATTTTAAATTATAATAAGAAAACGAGAATTAACCACAGCTACAAGGTGCATGAGTTAACTTATGCACCAGGTCCGCCTAAGAATTTTCATTCAATTTTTAGTGACTTAAAGTCAATAAAAAGTTTATGGAAGCTCTTACAAATACCCCTAAATACTAACGTAAGTGGGCTTTTGATTCTTTGACCAGCATTGACATATTCTTAGTGTTAGCATCTCTATCTTTTCTTTAAATTGTCTTAACAAAATCTACTGGATCGCATAAGCATGGGTTTAGTGTATTTCTTAAATTGTTTATTAAAACACATATGTTAGAATATTATTAAGCCGAAAATATTAGTATCCATTAAATTATGCAAATACTTATTTGTGCTTGACGTAATACTTTTAAAGGCCATTTTTACAAGCTTTTGCAATCGCAATTAAGAGTGTAACTCGTTTTGAAAACACATAAGAAAGCCATGCAAGAAATTGTTTCATTCCCTAAAATGAAATTAAAAGGAATGATTTTTGATTTCACATGTCAATCCAAGTTTGCGAAGGCCACCCAACAATAAAATTAGGAAATCAATAGTTAGTCTTCTAATTGATAATTGTGATGTGTGACAAATGCCGCATGAACTTATACAGTACTTTTTATTTCATGAGAATAATTTGTAGAATTTATGGAGATATAGTTTAGACTTATCAATCAATACGATACAAACAGAGAAATAGCAACTATTCTCACATTTCAGGTACCCAAACACACAGATTTAGGGTGAAACCGTGGGTTGTGTTTGAACCAGTTTGCAGAAAAATGTCAAGTAGGCCAATATTGAATATAATGGTGGCGATTTGTTTTTCTTTCTTCTTTTGGAACTATTAAGCCACTTTTGGTTTACAACTAACCATTCTTGGGAATAGGGCTTGACGTCAATAAGAGGCTAAACTTTAATCTGATTAAGGAAATATTGACTTGACTCTGTGGTTTCTCTAAAATTGCACTTTAGACATATGTAAGCAATTTTTTTTTTCTTTCGGGTATCAATACAAAGCAAATAACTGCTCAAAAAGAAATAAAAAAATACAAAGCAATTAAGGACGATTCTAGCTGGAAAATTGATTAACTACTAGTAATTAAGTGGGTACAGGTTGTACATAACATACACTAGGGCGGCTCCCCTGGGCCCTGGCATCTCATAATAACAACGTTAATAGATCCGAATCTGCACATGCACCCCTTCACCGTCCACATTCATTTATTTTTAAGTATAGAATCAAATAATAAATAAATAAATGTTTCATTCCCCTTATCCACTTAATAACTGATTTCCCCCCCTAACCCGAAAATATTAATAATAATAATATAATATACTTGGTCCTCAAGTAACAACAATCCCGAGCCCTTTTTCGTCATTTCACATTTTTTTTCTTTCCTTTATATATATATGAAACTCCCCTTCATCACCCACTTTCCCTTATTCAAAAAAACTCTTTGAATCTTAATAATTCTTTCCATCCATTTCTCAATAACCCATTTTGTTATTGTAAAAAGAACAAAAATTTATCAAATTGGATTATATTATATTATATTATTATTATTATGTCCGGAAATTTCCCGACATATGTTGATGTATTTGAAATTCTGATTCCCTTTTAACAAAAAAAAGAAAAAAAAAGGTTTCGATTGGTGAATTTGGGTGTTAGCAAATGTTTAAATTGGCTTTTAGATTCATAAATTTCCGAAATTTTGAGTTCGATTGAATTCTGTGTTTTCTGATTTGAGTTTCACATGTTTAAAAATTCAATCTTTATACATTTTTGTTATTCTGATTATAAAAAGAAATGCAGAAACTCGAATACGGATTGATAAATCCGAGTGTTTGTGTTTAACAGAAACACAAACTGTTTTATTCGTTTGTGATTTTGCTTTGTTATATTACTTTTTTTTTGTGAAATTTATTAGAGAGAGAGAAAAGATATCATCATTTTGAAACCTGAAAAAGGAAAAAAGAGGAAGGACATTGTGGTTTGAATTGGTGTTGTGTTGGTGGAATGGACTGTGGGGTTTGTGTGGCGTCATCATCGGATGGGTTGTGGGGCAGAGGTAACGATGGCGAACACGATTTGGCGATGATGGTTAGTGATTTCTTGGAGAATGGAAATAGTTGTAGTAGTGGGGCGGAATCGAGATATAGTAGCGACAGCGATTCCGGTTTATCTGATCTCGCTTCGCTAGCTCATAAAGTCTCGGTTAGTCTCCCGTTTCTTATTAAGAACTGCGTTTATTTCGTTATTTGTTCTGTTAATGAATCAATGAATGGACAAAGAAAAGTATGTTGTTTAGTGTTTTGTTTTTTTTTATTGCAAAATCCTTATTTAAGCTTTGGCTTATGGTGCATTGGTGAAATTGGGATTAAGGTGAAAGAGACGATTTGAAACTGATAGGTAGAACCGTAGAAGGTAAGGTGTAGAGGGAGTTATGGGTACAAAAGGTGTTTAAAGAAGAAGGATAGATACATGTGAATGTGATGAGGTTTGATTGACTGAAGTCTAATTGCTGAATTAAATGCTGTGATTTTGTTGAATTACTTATCCCACGTTGGTTGGGGAGTACCTTGGGCTACTGTTTATTAATAATTTCCCTCTCTCCCTCTAATAAGGCCTTTTAGGGGGAAATATGAGAGGGCTCTAATTTCTACATGGTATCAGAGCCTACCCCAGCCAATGTTGGGCTTGCCCATCTATTTCTCTCACGTGTAGTTCCGTTCGGTATTGTCCCGGCCTACACGTGAGGGGGGCGTGTTGAATTACTTATCCCACATTGGTTGGGGAGTACCCTGGGCTACTGTTTATTAATAATTTCCCTCTCTCCCTCTAATAAGGCCTTTTAGGGGGAAATATGAGGGGGCTCTAATTTCTACAGATTTAGCTCGATATTGTCGGTACTTTATGTCTGTCTTATATAATCTGTTGTAGCTTGAAATGGTATAGAGTTTGTGGATGGAGATAGCTGCCATGCTTGTTCGGATGAAGGGTACAAGTGAGATGAGGTTTGCGAGTTGGTGGGCATGAGTTGTGTTGTGTTGTGCTTGGACATTGTTAACTTCCTGCTAATGCGTATCGGTCTTTTTAGTGAAGGTATCACGAGCTAGCTCCACCACTGTATTTGTGATATATGTTGTAGGGAGGACTTGACAGAGAAGCTTTAGTAATTACCCACTCTTAAGTGTTTCAAGTGAATATTCATGTCAAATAACTTTCGTATGTATCTTCATATATGGCATTATTTGTTTGACCTTCTTCTTCTGTGGTATTTTTCTTTTCTCAATACGTCTTTTTATATTCTCAAAATCTTGAATTGGTATCATGTGATTTATTAAGTTACCAACTATTGTGGATTAGGTTCATAGTTGTATTTTATCGTTGCGGGCAAGCTAATCTTGCCAATTTTTGTACCAGATGCTATTAATATATTCTTTCTGGAGATGGATAAATTTGGAGACCATGATAAAAACGAATTAGATCTTGAGATTTGATAAGCAGACATAGTAAGCTAGTGTTGCTCCGACTTCTTTTTTCTTGTTCATTGTACATCAGGTGCTATATGTTTCATATATCTTCATGTTTTCATTTTGGTCAACTGCAGGCAAAGTTTTTTTTTTTTCTCAATCCTTTCTGTTGTAAGTTGGGAAATGTATCAAATGATTTTTTACTGATAAAGTTGTTTCCTTTTGTCTGTGACCATGTACTCTTTTAATCTCTCTACGCAAATATTTCAAGCATCTTTAGAGGTTCTGTTGATTTTTTAGTTTGTATATATGCTGCCCTTACTATGGTTGGTTTGATTCTTCAGTATCTGAAAATAATGATGGATCAATATGAAAGCGACTTATTCTCAGTGGTGAATTCACTTGCACTTTCAATCAGTGAAAGAGATCTTCAATTTGCTAACTTAGGCCTGTGCAATGCTAGTTGCATCAGGTTCATGCTGGTGCAGCATCTGCGGCTTTCTGGTTATGATGCTGGTGTGTGCATATCCAGATGGCAAGGGAGTGGCAAGGTTCCTGGAGGTAATTAACATTGAAAAAGTAAGTAACCTGTTCTTAAAGAGCTCATATGTTCTGAATACAGTTTTTGTTTACTTACACGCAGGCGACCATGAATACATTGATGTTATTCGGTATCATGATAGAGGAAGCACGGACCGCCTGATAGTCGATATCGACTTCAGAAGCCACTTTGAGATTGCTAGAGCTGTTGATTCCTATGATAGGATATTAGATTCCCTTCCAATTATCTATGTGGGTACTTCTACTAAGCTCACACAGTTTCTTCATGTAATGGTGGAGGCTGCTCGATCGTCTCTGAAGCAAAACTCGATGCCTCTGCCTCCCTGGAGATCTTTTGCTTATTTGCATGCCAAATGGCAGTCTCGGTATATTCGAAAGCTCGTCCCTGACGAAGAGGACTATAGTGGTGGTATTGTTACCGTTGAACACAAGAAGTGTGCTGGTCATTTAAAGATATTGCAAGCTTCCCTTAAATCTGATATTCAAGTGGGGCGGGTGTTGAAGCCGTTAAGTGGTGGTAGAAGGAAGAAACTTGAGAGGCAAATACACCAGAGTCTCCGAACTTGAAGAATGGCAGATGGGACCGGGGGGCACATGATTGGATCGTATATGAAGTTTTCTTGGTAAAACTTTTACACACATTCTTTATGACTTAGTAACCTTACTGTTCATTTGTGATAATAAATTAAAGCACCCTGTCGTGGGATTGCTTCTTCTTCGACTAAAAGACTGGTTCTGTCTTAAATTTTCCGTAAATTAAGTGAAAGTTCTTGTAACCTTTATAGCTTTACAAGGTATTACTTTTAATTTTTCCTCCATTTTTCGTGCAAAAATTAATTTGAGGCAAGGATATGGTGTTCTTCATATGTATGATGTTTTGAACTAGTTTTGTTAAAAAAAAAAAAGTTTCTTGAGTTATAGGCAAATTCTTAGGCATGCGGTACGCTTATGTTGTTTACTGATGATTCGAGATTTGCATAGGAGTTTGACCTGAGTGAATCCTGAGCTACTTTTCTTTACCTTTCTTTTCGCCAATGGTCATCTTCATCACATAGATTGGCATACATAAGACACGGAAAAAGTACACAAAGGATTCATGATACAAATAACTATTCACAAGATTCTTTCCATGTGAGTCTAGCTTTCATTGAGGTTAGTCAAAACTTTTTGTTCAAAGTAAACTGAAAACAATAAACGTAAGTGTCATGAACACACGATCAAAGAAAGTAAGAAAGACGGCGACAAAAACAGCGGGAAAAGTTGCAAGCCCCTACAGGCTCCAACTCTTTTTTCAGCCCCCGACTCACATCAACTATTCTTTTGAGTTGCTTGTACAAATAACCTTCACCGAACTCGTTCTTCACCAACCAACTGAACTCCACCCAATCGATGTTTCCCCAGCTATCTACATTTTCCACATACCAATGTAAAGCTCTACCAGATGCCCTGATGATCTTTCTCTCATCTGGCTAGAAAAACTGAATGCAAACATATACTAATTGCAAAGATAATGAAATGCTCATTGCATCAGAAGAAGAAAGAGATTTTATTGATGATGTTACTCTTACAGAAACTCATTACATTTATAGGATTGAAACTAAGAAAGGAGACAAGATACACATGGTAAAAGGAATCTATTCTGACAGCTTTCCAACTCATTCATGTTCTATCAGCTTAGTGGTTGTGCATCATCTTCTCCAGATGATCCCCACGTTCTCAGATGCTCATCATAGATCAGGTGCATTCCACATTGTTGTCAGGATCATGCAGTCCACATTCTCCTTCTTCTGACAGTCGATCATGCAGTCCACATTCTCCTTCTTCTGATTTCTCTTCTGTTTCTTTTCTTCTTCTGATCCTTCTTCTTCTGGATCATATGGATTAGTCTTCATGTGCTGCATTTGGATCATGCTTTTGATACTCCCCCTCAAGAGGAGAATATATGTCATGTATTCCAATCTTGTTCATGATTACTTTGAACTGTTTCATGCTCAATCCTTTGGTGAATATATCAGCTAGCTGTCTATTTGTAGACACATGAAACATCTTAAACAGTCCCTGCATTAACTTTTCCCTAACCACATGGCAATCTATTTCTATGTGTTTAGTCCTTTCATGATAAACTGGATTTGAAGCTATGTGTATGGCAGCTTTATTATCACAGAACAAGAGAACTGGCTGATCATGCTTGAAACCTAAATCCTCCAATAGGTTCATCATCCAAACAATCTCACAGACTGTAGAAGCCATTGCTCTATATTCAGCTTCAACTGAAGATCTGGATACAGTCTGTTGCTTCTTAGATCTCCATGAGACTAAAGCATTGCCAATGTATACACATAATCCAGTAACTGACCTCCTGATATCTGTACATGCAGCCCAGTCTGCATCACAGTAAGCTTTGAGGTGAATATCATTTTCACTTGGAAAGAACAATCCTTGTCCTGGAGCATTTCTCAAATACCTTACAACTCTGAGAGCTATGTTCATGTGAGACTTCATTGGATTTGCTAAGAATTGACTTAGAGTTTGAACCACATAGGAAATATCAGGCCTTGTGATTGTGAGATATAGCAATCTCCCTGTTAGTCTTATGTAGGTTGCAGGTTTGTCAAGAGGATATTGATCATCTTGAACTATCTTTAAGTTAGGATCTACTGGATTAGTGACAGATTTACCTTTTAGCAGCCCACAATCATTAATGATATCCAGTGTGTATTGACTTTGATTCAAAGATATTCCACTCTTGTTTCTTGCAACTTCAATTCCAAGGAAAAACTTCAAGGGACCAAGATCTTTGAGTTTGAAATTGTCCTTGAGGAATTTTTTTAGTTGAGTGATCTGTTGCTCATCATTTCCTCCAATGATAATGTCATCAACATATATCAAGATGACAGTTATGGAGTTAGACATTCTTTTGATGAATAGGGAATGATCAGCAGAGGATTGTTTGAAACCTTGAGAGGATATGACAGTGGTAAGCTTGTGGTTCCACTGTCTCGAAGCTTGTTTGAGGCCATATAGTGATTTGTGCAGTTTGCAAACTTGCTCCCCCTCAGTAGCAAGGCCTGGAGGAGCTGTCATGTAGACTTCTTCTTCTAAATCACCATAGAGGAAGGCATTGTTTACATCTAGCTGAGAAAGGGACCAACCATTAGCAGAGGCAAAAGCAATCATGCATCTCACTGTAGTGATCTTTGCTACTGAGAGAAAATGTCTCAAAATAGTCATAACCTTCCCTTTGATTATAACCCTTAGCCACAAGTCTTGCTTTGTGGCGTTCAATAGCACCTGTGGAAGTATGTTTGACTTTGTAAACCCATTTACAACCAATAGCAGTCTTACCAGGAGGAAGAGTTGTAAGAGACCAAGTATTATTGTCACTGAGAGCATTGAGTTCAGCAGACATTGCAGCTTGCCACAGAGGATCAAGGTTAGCCTCATGAAAAGAAGTAGGTTCAGGATGTGAAGCAACAAATAAAACAAAATGTAGATGTGAAGAAGATAACCTGTTGTAGGATAGATTGAGAGTAAAATCATTAGGACAAATAGGTGAGTCAGAAGCATCATTGTGAGGTGATGGAGTTGCTGTTACTGCAGCAAGTCTGTACTGATAGTCTTTGAGATGATCTGGTGTCTTCCTGACTCTACTAGAACGGAGAGGAGAGGAAGGAACATGAGAGACAATATCATTATCAGAGGATACAAGATCAATGGTAGGAGAGACTCGATTAGTATCTGACTGAGGTTTGTCATTGTCTGATAGAGGATTGTTATTGCCATCATCTTGATGTAGAATATTATAAGGAAGAGTGGGTGAATGAATTGTGGAAAAATCATCATAAGATAGATAACTGTCTGGTGATGGAAAAGGAGAAGTAAGAGATGGTAATGTATTCTCAGAGAATGGAAAGACATTTTCATAGAAAACTACATCTCTGGAAATAAAGGTTTCTTTGGTGGTGAGGTTATACAGTTTGTAACCTTTAATATGAGCTGGATATCCAATGAAAATGCACTTTGTTGCTCTGGCAGTGAATTTGTTATGAGGTTTGGGCAATGTAGTAGCAAAACACAGACAACCAAACACTTTGAGATGAGAATAATGAGGCTCTTTAGAAAATAGGAGCTGAAAAGAAGTGGAATTTTGTAGTAATTGGGTAAGGGTTCTATTGATGAGATAAGCTGCTGTTTGAATGCATTCTCCCCAGAAGCTAAGGGGTAAGGATGCATGAAGTCTGAGGACCCTTGCTACATTGAGCAGGTGCCTATGCTTTCTCTCTACAACTGAATTTTGTTGAGGAGTATAGATGCAACTTTGCTGATGTATCACTCCTTTGGAAGTGAAGAAATCTTTCATGTTAAATTCCAAACCTTGATCTGTTCTAATGGATTTGATAACTTTATGAAAGTGTGTTTCAATGAGCTGAAAGAACTGAATAATAAGTCATCTTACTTCACTTTTAGATTTCATAAGATATACCATGTGAACCTACTATGATCATCAACTATGGTCAAGAAATACTTTGAACCAGTGAGTGAATGAGTGCTGAAAGGACCCCAAATATCCATATGAACAAGATCAAAATAGTTATCAGTCATGTGAGGATCAAGCTTGAAAGGCTTTCTATGTTGCTTAGCTAAGTGACATACATCACAGACAATAGAGCCAAAGTTCAAAGGAAATTTCTCATTACTTGATTTTAACAAAGACAATCTGGAGACAGAAGGGTGACCAAGTCTATAATGCCACAACAATGAGGAAGATAAAGGAACATAATGAGTTTGAACTTGACTAATTCTACTAGAGTCAGTGCCATTGTTCTTCAAGACTATCTGATACAGTCCTCCTTTCATCTCAGCAATCCCAATCATCCTCCCAATGTGCTAGCTCCTGAATCAAACAAAGATTAGCCCAGATGATAATACAACAATGCAAATCCTTAACAAGTTTACTGGCAGAAATGAGATTGAAGGTGAATGAGGGGACACATAAGACATTTTTGAGGATGCGTTTGTTGCTTAAGAGTACAGTTCCTGAATGAGTGACATGAGCTGTTTTCCCTATGGGAAGTTTAACCACAGTGTTATGTAGAGTATGTTTATCAATAAAAAAATTGGAGTCACATATGATGTGATCAGTAGCTCCTGAGTCTAATATCCAAGAGTGTTTTGTGAGATGAGCTGAGTGAGAACAGCTGAGTGTATAATATCTACCTGTGGTTTGAGATGAGATTATGGAAGGTTGTGAGGTTTGAGCAACCTGATTTGATGTAGGATTAGATCCTTGAAAGTAGCTAAACAGCTGCTGAAATTGCTCTTGAGTGATTGGCCACTGTGGTTCTGAAACAACAGTTCCCTGAGCAACTTGATTGATTGAAGGGTTCCTGTTATGGTTGTTGTTGTTGTAAGACTGAACTGGCTTGAATCTAGCTAGCTTGTGTCCTGGTGGATAGCCATAGATCTCAAAGCAAGTATCTATAGTGTGGTTTCCTTTACCACATTTGCTGCATGTCAGTTTCTTTCCAAGTGCTGACTTGTTCCATGGTCTGTAAGAAGGTTTTTGACTATGATTCACCATAGCAGCTTGTGGCACAACCTGTTGTGTTCTGACTTGCATTGCTGAAGTATCAATATTGTGACTGGATCCAGAGAATAATTCAAGATTTGCTTCCTCCTGCAACACAAAGTTGAACACATAATCAATTCCAGGTAGTGGATCTTTCAACAAAACTTGGTTTCTTACCTGACTATATCTATCATCCAATCCAATTAAGAAGTTCATGATGTGTCTGTGTTCAGTCTTAGTGTTTATGGCATGAGTAGCACCACAGTCTTTGTTGTTACAAGTATATGGTGCATCATATGCACTTATCTCATTCCATATGGCTTTCATTTTTGAGAAATAAACACTGATAGGGCTACCATCTTGTTTCATACCTGACAATTGTTGTTCTAGCATATAGAGTCTGTTGTTACTGCTTTTTGAAAATTGTTTTCTTAAGTCACTCCATAACTTCTGTGCTGAATCAGAATGTTGAGTATAACCTGGAATCTCATCTGAAATGCTATTTGTGATCCAGAATAATACCATGCAGTTGCATCTCAGCCACTGTGTGTATGTTGGGTCTGAAGTTGCTGGCTCCTTGATGGATCCATCTATGAATCCTAATTTGTTTTTAGCCAACAATGCTATGCTCATGGCTCTGCTCCATTTGTGATAATTCTGACTGGTAAGGTGCTGATTTACCAGCATTTGACCTAGATTTTCTCTATGGTGCAAGTAGAGTGGATGAGCTGGATCTTCTCTTGGATTCACAACTCTTAGTAATGATGGCAACTGTGTGCCAGTGCTTCCTCCCTCTGTTTGATTTTGAGGGGGTTGTGAAGGTGATGTGTCTGGCATTGTAGCAGTAAAGAAGAGATGATGTTCTTCTTTTACCTGCTATGTGAGTGGTGCGGAAGTGTGGTTATGGATCTTTGCAGTGAGAACAAGACTCACTGCTCTGATACCATATAGAAAAACTGAATGCAAACATATACTAATTGCAAAGATAATGAAATGCTCATTGCATCAGAAGAAGAAAGAGATTTTATTGATAATGTTACTCTTACAGAAACTCATTACATTTATAGGATTGAAACTAAGAAACGAGATAAGATACACATGTTAAAAGGAATCTATTCTGACAGCTTTCCAACTCCTTCATGTTCTATCAGCTTAGTGGTTGTGCATCAGCTTCTCCAGATGATCCTCACGTTCTCAGATGCTCCTCATAGATCAGGTGCATTCCACATTGTTGTCAGGATCATGCAGTCCACATTCTCCTTCTTCTGACAGTCGATCATGCAGTCCACAGTCTCCTTCTTCTGATTTCTCTTCTGTTTCTTTTCTTCTTCTGATTCTTCTTCTTCTGGATCATATGGATCAGTCTTCATGTGCTGCATTTGGATCGTGCTTTTGATAAATA
Source organism: Linaria vulgaris (assembly GCA_948329865.1). Classification (NCBI taxonomy): domain Eukaryota; kingdom Viridiplantae; phylum Streptophyta; class Magnoliopsida; order Lamiales; family Plantaginaceae; genus Linaria; species Linaria vulgaris. The sequence goes on from OX415253.1 coordinate 87,952,494, forward strand.
ACCTTCACCGAACTCGTTCTTCACCAACCAACTGAACTCCACCCAATCGATGTTTCCCCAGCTATCTACATTTTCCACATACCAATGTAAAGCTCTACCATCCATGTGTAAAGATGCCCTGATGATCTCTCATCTGGCTCGTCCGGATGAAACATATAATACAACTGACATTGTAACTGCCATCCCCTCGGGTTCTGACCATTGAATCGAGGAAATTTCGCAGGCATAATTTCGTTACCGTGTGTCTGCAAAGGCAGCAAAGCAACAATAAAAGGGAGACATTTGCAACTAAAGTATAAGCACCGGAGACCATAGTACTTATTATTGAAACTAGAGGCAAGCGTTTTATACATTAACTGATTAAATATTACAGAAGGTTGTGTTTCTAAGTTCTTTTTTACCAGTGAGAAATATGATCAGGAAATGAAAAGATAATGAGATATATTTTTGAGTTATACAATATATAATAAAATATGAACATGAAACAACGATAACCGATAAATATTTTTAGCAAATCTAAATAACTAACAAAAATTCTTAAAAAGCTTGTATTTGTACATCATGCATTTTGGAGCTGTATAAATGTGACAAAGAAAGTAAATATTACACAAAATGGAAGATTCATATGTTAGATTATTTCTAATAATCTATTTAGTGGACAAATAAATTGAGACAATTATATTTAAGCTAATAAATATATTGGACTAATTAAGTAATCTAAATTGAGGAGCCCAATTAGCATCTAATTAAGTATGGACTTTGTAATGTGTAATACCCAATAGGAGTCTAATTAGGGTTTATGGGGTTCTAATTGGATTACTATATAAGGCTCGGGTTTTGGTCCCCAAGACAATTCTTGAAACACTCTCCTCCTCTTTTCCCATCAATTGAGCGAGATCCCATCGAGAGCTAGAATTTGTCTGTGGAAGACCGAAGTCCTCACCGTTTTCTCGTAAAAGCTAATCTGTATGGATCAAGGTACGCTTCTCGATTCATGACTTATGAATTTCTTTATGGTTTAACATGTGGCGATCTTGGATACGTGATTTAATTCATGATAAAGTATTTAATCCAACATTATATGTTCAAATAATCATAGAAATAATAATACTACATACCCCGAGTATCCAAATGTGCATCATTCAGATAATTCTAAATAAAAAAATTATAATCACGCGCAAGGGAACAACGACTACATAATGTATATCAAAAGAAATAGGAAGAGACGGCGACAAAAAGAGCGCCAAAAATAACAAGCCCATGGAACTGATCCGCGTCAAGTCCTCGACCAATATCAGCTATTCTTTTGAGTTGCTTGGACAAATAACTCTCATGGACATCGAACTGTTTGATCACCTTTTCTATAAATTCCACCCAAGTGATGCTATGCTAAACTAGCCCTACCAACAATATCACGATACGTCCATTTTGTGGTTCTCCAGAGATGCAGTTCTCAATTTTCTTCATTGTTTGGACGACAATGTCATCATGCGATGCAATTTGTGCCCCATGTTGACTGAATCTAGCAGTTTTTGCATAATCAGTTTATACGATTGATTCTATTTTATATTTCTGTTTAATGTTGGTCTCTAGATCGGTAGATCCTAACACAATATTGCTTCAAGTTTAACTCTTTAAGTTGCTCATCTAACTCACATTCGCCTCTGTGTGAACTTTTCGAGACACTTTTCACTAACAAAACGGAAAACAACTCAATTTCAAGTTGAGTAAAGTGTGCGATCGATCATATGCTTACCTTTTAATTATTAGAATCCTCATGACAAGGATATTTATTTATAACAATTGAGAAGATTGACTCTTAGCTTCATATTCGAGTTTTGCTTTTATACAAGTAGCAAAACAAACACCAGGCCCCAACAATTTTTCATGAACAAACAAGCGAGAAATCATCGATCAAAGCAAGTTCATTATCACTTAACGTAGATCATCGGCAAAACTAGGAAGATGGCAACCAAACACGGGGTTGCAGCTTCTCGAATCAAGTCAAGCACACTTTGGATTTGGTCGGCCGAATCATCATCATCATCATCATCATCATCTCATCATCATCATCGTCGTCATCATCATCCTCATCATCATCATCGTCGGACATCATCCTAAACTTGTTGACCACCATATCTGAAAATTTCACCCAAGTGATCATCTTTTCCCTGCCCTTGACATCTTCCCAAAACCAAAGTAAAGCTCTTCCTTCCATGTGAAAAGATGCCATGGTGATCTTTACCCAATCCGTCTCCTCCGGATAATGCTTGAAATACGCCTCGCATTGCATCACCCATCTCCTCGGGTTGTCGCCTCCAAATCGAGGAAACATCGTAGGAAGCATTCCGTCACTGCTCTACAAAGCAACAAAAAATAAAGAATCAACGACATTCACTACAAAAAACTACAGTTACCGCTAAACTAGAGCAACCCTTTTATGCATTAAAGGGCATGATTTTTTAATAGAAATTATCAAATTACCATTGAACAGTAAGGTTAGTACGTAAAAAAAAAGTGAATGAGATTTTTTTTTTAGTTGGCATATATAATAGAACATGAACAAGAAACAACAATAACAGATAAAATATTTGGAAGCTAACATATATTAGTCATTATTCTCCGGAATAAAATATATGTATGTATCTAGATACCATAAAACTGAGAATATTTTTACGTTACGTTGGAAAAACACAGAAATGATATATAGTACGAAGGCAAACGTAGTTGAACTCATAGATTCAAGTTCTTCTTCTTAGCAATAACCAAAAAAAGGAAGGTTAAATTAAATGAGATAAAGAAGCATTTAGATTTTTTATGGGTTTGAGTGAAATCCAACAAATTAATAACCAAAAATTAAGTGAAAAGAAAACCCTAATTATATAACCATCAATTGTTTAATGGTTCCAAATGCAAAGTCCTTGCAAAAACAAAAAGAATAAAAAACTTTGTTGATCGATAATGTTGGAGATAATATAAATATTGAATGCATATCCTCTTTAAGAGTTTAAGCTTTTAGATGAGATATCAATTCAATATGGTATTAGATCTCAGGCCACAAGAGGTCCTGGGTTCGAATCCCACCGCCACCCGATTATCAAATAAAGTGTCACGTGATAGGCGTAACAAAATATTTATAGCCTGCACGTGAGGGGGCGTGTTGGAGATAATATAAATATTAAATGTCTACCATCTCTAACGACTTAAGCTTTTAGATGAGATGGCAATTCAATAGATAAAAGAAAAAAAAGTTGGCAAACTTGGCCAAAAAGATATTTAAGTGACCACTGAATTAATTCCATTTGTACATTCTATAAAAAAAAAAATTCACGTTTTTATATTTACTTTTTTGGGAGCTTTATTCAACTTGGTGTATAAAACAGAAAATAAGTTTTTTTTGGGGGCGCCTACAAGGATGAAATTATAGTTAAGAGCATTTTAGATATTTTCTGACATCTTAAATGTGGTGAAGCTCGTTGTGACTTGCAACACACCATGAAAATGAGGTTAGAAGAACTTAACAATGGAGCATGCTTACTGCTTAGTCACCAACTCTATCAATGCCTAGTTTGAATTATAGCTTGGTATAGGGTGTATACAAAGTTAAGCCATGGTACAAGAGGGTTGTCTTTAATCTTTTGGGGAAGGTTATTTGTTGGCAAACTTACGCACTTGTCCTTCAAAATGCGAGGATATTTTGTAAATATCATTATAATAAAGCGTACGGACCTCGCTTTCTTTTTTCTGAAAAGAACTGATGGAAGACTAAAATCTTTGAAAAGTATAGACCACAAATAGGAATGGATTTTATTTTTTATAATTAATAAATAAATGATGTTTTTACAGTAAAATCAAAACTCAATTAGGAGTTAGGACATATATAATGTGTGACCTCATCCGCCTATATCGGGACGATAAAATTTGTTGTAGATAGTTAATTTCTACTTTGAGAGAGCGGAATTGTAGAAGCTTTTTATTCATAAATATATCTCTTCGCTCAAATCCGTACAAACGCAATATATAAAATGAAAACAAAAAAGGGGCGGGAACATTTGGTCTAAGTAACTAACTAACAGACTGGAAAGATAAATTACAAACGAACCCTGAACTAATGACTAATTACATTGAAAGATGAAAGAGCAGAGAAACTGAGCTAACTAATCCAATATACCCTCATATGATATACATATATCAGGCATTGTCATCTATGTGTAACGTAAATAATTTACAAGTAATATTCTTAACCATATCGCGTGTAACGCAGTCACATTCTGTTATAGTTACAGTTTACGCGTTAGTCCATTAATCTTATGTCACGCAACCTTTTTTTTTTCGATAAGAAATATGTCACTGAATTGGTTAAGGAATAATCGCGTTCTAAATGCAGTCAATCGCTGCGCATATAATTACCAATAAGACTTCAAATCTGAAGACATCAAAAAGAAAAGTTTAAATTTCAAAACAATTAATACTCAATAGACCTAGCTAGATGTATATATGCCTAGATATTCTTAATTAATACCTCTGAATTACTTTCGTACTATATCGTTCTTTTTCTTCTTGTTTTAGCAAAAGCTAGAACACAATTATTTACACTTGCCACCATTTGATATATAGGACCAAGGTGGTGCTCTTTTTTTTTTGTTGGATAATTATATAATATGTGCTCTTGGTTGCAGCCTCTTATTTCGTTCTTAGTCTTTAATTACTTTGGAGTTTGGACGGCAATGTCATCATTGTGGTGCAAACCGTGCTCCATATATATGTATAATCAGTTGGTAATAGTACGTCGACCAATTCCATGTTATATTTCTGTTTTAATGCTGGTCTCTTTGATGAACCTAATTAGTGATGGGATCTGGACGGATTTGGGCCAGCTCGGCCCAGATCAGTTTTGTTCACATTCTATATAAAACGAGTTGGACTGACTCGTTTACAATATGAGTCAGTCCAGCTCGATCCATTTTTTTTTCTTAAAATATGGTCCAACTCGGGTACCATATTTTGGCCCATATTTTGACCCATATTTTTGTTTGATTTTTTTTAAGAACTTAATTTAAATAACAACAAAGACAAAAAGTGATAGAATTCATGATAATATTATTAAGTTGTGGAGAGAAAAAAAACATAAAAAGTAAACTTTAAAAAAACTATAGTCTATAAATAAAAAAAGACATAAAAAGCTAACTTAAAAAACATGAAAAGATATTGAAAAAAAACATAAAAAATTAAACTCTTAAAAAAAATACATTGGGTAATCTTTCGTTTAAATATCTGGAATGGTCATGGTGTAATCGGTTTCATCATAATCCAATACGGTTTCAACTTTTCTCAATGTTATTTCTTTATAATCTTGGTCGAGTTCGTCTTTCCATATGACACAGTACTTGACATTGTCGGATGATAGTCGATTTCTTGCATCCGTAAGAACGCGATGTCCTGCACTAAATGCACGCTCGGAAGCAACTGATGACATCTGCACTAAATAACTCTTGATGTAGGATCGGCATCGTTGGACGAAAGAGAAGTAGACCGACGACGACGAGAATTGGTACATTGGGAGTTTGACATGGTAAAGAAAAAAAGAAAAAATTGTAATATGAATTAAAAGTGAAACACTAATTGGAATTGGAATTTTGGAATTGAAATATTTGTATAAGCTTAGATTTGAATAGGCTTGAATAATTGATGGTGAATATTGTTACCTAATACAATATTGTTTCGAATAAACTGTTTAAGTTGTTCTTCATCTAACTTACATTCGCCTAAGTGAAAATTTATGTGAATTTCTCGCGGCACTTTTCACTAACAAAGTGGAAAACAATTCAATTCCAAGTTGGGTAAAGTGTGATCAATCATATGCTCACCTTTTAATTATTAGAATACTCATGACAGACAGGGATACCAATTGAGAAGAATCTTCACTTACAGATTCGAGTTTTGCTTTTATACAAGAAAGTAGTAAAGCAAACATGCATCAGGCACCACAATTTTTCATTAAACGAACGAGAAATCATCGATCAAAGCAAGTTCATAATCACTTACCAACACATCGACGTTAAACTCAAAACGGAATCAATACCAAAAGATACTGCTAGTGGCTAACTACCATCATCAAGCAAACAAACACATAACGTAGAGCGACAAAACTATGAAGATAGCAGCCAAACGCGCGGTTTCAGCTCTTGGAACAAAGTCAGCGACTCGTTTGAATTGGTCGGTCAAATCATCATCATCGTCGTCATCGTCGTCGGACATCATCCTAAACTTGTTGATCACCATATCTGCAAATTCCACCCAAGTGAGACTTTTTTCCCTGCCCTTGACATCTTTCCAAAACCAAAGTAAAGCTCTTCCTTCCATGTGTAAAGATGCCATGGTGATCTTTCCCCAATCTGTCTCCTCCGGATAAAACTTGAAATACGCCTCGCATTGCATCACCCATCTCCTTGGGTTATTGCCTCCAAATCGAGGAAGTAACGTAGGCATCATTTCGTCACAGGTCTACAAAGCAACAAACAATAAAAAGATCCACATTCACGATTAGAACTATATGACGTGTTGCCTATACTAGAAGCAGCCCTCTATATATGCATCAAAGGCTATAAAGAAAGTGGTACATTACCATTGAAAAATAATAAGATCAGCAAATAAAAAGAGGATGAGAATCTTTGTTTAAGTTGCCATATATAGTAAAATGAAACAACACTAACAGATAAAATATTAGGAAGCTAACACGAAATAAACACGATAAGTGAAGATACCAAACATAAGCAAATCCAACTAACACATCCAGAATAGAATATATGTAAACGTGTTAATAAAAAACCTCTTGTTCCGAAAATGGCTCCAATGTAATTTCTTATTCCGCACCAACGACAACAAAAAGATCGGAAAAAAAACTTCTGCTCAGTACCACAAAAAGAGTACAAATATTAAAATGAAAGAGATTTGAGGGATCGGATAAAACTTACGAGCTGTCAAGTGGCTGCACGAGGACAAGTATAACACAGTGCCTTTTCAGTTTCAGTGGGATTGGCAAATTAAAAAGCTTTTTTTTTTCTTTTTGTCCCCCAACTGAACACTGAAAATTCCATTTGTACATTTTTTTATTTTTCAGAGTTTATTACATTAATTTTTTGAGATACTATATAAATATTAAATATTTACCTCTCTAATAATTTAAGCTTTTAGATGAAATGATAATTCAATATGATATTATAGCTCATGCCAATGAGGAGGTCCTGTGTTCGAATCTCATCGCCACCCGATAATCAAAAAAGTGTCACGTGACATGTGTAATAAAAAGATTTACAGCCTCCACGTGAGGGGACGTGTTGGAGATAATATATAAATATTAAATATCTACCATCTCTAACAATTTAAACTTTTAGATGAGATGACAATTTAATAATTAATCTTCTCGTTTTTTCAATTATTTACTTGAACAACATCATCTTAATTAAGCTATCGTGCTTTAACATGTATACTTCACTACATTAAACGTGCATGGATATAAATTTTGTGAAAAATTATCTAGTCATGTATATATATTCCCCCCCCCCCCCCCCCTCCCCCTCTCTTCCTTTATCGCTTGTATTATAGTTTTTTTTTTTCCTTTTCCTGTATTAGCAAAAGCTTCTTTTTTACACGCATCACGTAAATCTCAAGACCTATTTTTGTCCTTCTATTAGATTAAGGAAATTAAAAATTATAGTAAATACCCGTGAATCTCGTTGGTTTACACTTGTCACAATTTGATAGGACAAGGGTTGTGCTCTTGGTAAAATTTGTTTTGTCTTTTTTCGTTTTTTGGATATTTTAGGCGTGCTCTTGGTTGCAGCCTCTTACAGTCTTACTGATGTAGCATTATATGGTTGCTCTGATTCCTCAGTATTTGAAAGTAGTGGTGGATTTCACCCCAAAAAGAAAAAGCAGTGATGGGTTTCAGCCCCAAAAAGAAAAAAGTAGTGATAGATCAATATGAATGCGACTTATTCTCATTGCACTATCCATTACTTTTCTGACTATTGGATGGTGCTATTTGTCTTACATTTTCCATAATTAAGTGAAGGCTATGTGTATTTTTCGATTGCTTCACTCACAGAGTGTCACTTTTTGATTTGCTCCTTTTCGTGCAAAACTAAATTTGTGACAGTACATATTTATATATAAAAGCTTTTGAAATAGTTATGTTAGAATTAAACACGTGGATATTCTTTGAGATGCAGAAAGTTTTGGACTTATTCGCCCTTGGAGGAACTGTTTTCCTGTTTCTTACTTTTTCCTTCTCTGTATGGATATTCTAGTTAGGGTTTTTGGGAGAAAGTCCCCCTGTGTTGTTCGAAACAGGCAAGAAACCCCCCTGTGAAATGAAAAGAAGCAGAAAACACCCCTGTGTATTGAAATACGTAGCAAATAACCCCGCTTTGTACGAGAGTGTGATACACTTGCCAAGAAGTGAGAGTGGGAATTAATATTCTCTTATAAAATGACTTTTCTACCCTTATTCTTAGTAGAATTTTTGGCAGAAAACCCCCCTATGTTATTTGAAACGGGCAAAAAACCCCCTCTGAAAAAAAAAATTAAAAGCATTTTTGCCTACATTTTTGGCTGTAATTTTTTAGTATAGTTAAAAATTTATCGGTAAAACTCTTATTTAGAAATGGATCTCTTCTAACATATTTTGAAATGTAAATTTTCTTTTGGACTTTTACGTACAATTAAAGTAGTACAAATTTAGAAAACTCATAGAAGCACATCACATGAAATAACAAAATTTTACATACAATTATTTCCGGTATAAAAAAAATGGGAGAATTATTATTTCTGCCCAATAATAATTATTTATGCGTGGGGAAGATGACCTTTTTCACTTTTTTTTGGATTTCACTAATTAAAAAAATCTTCATTTAATTATATTTAATTTATTAAAGTATTTATATATTTTAATAAATATTACGAAAATATATGTTCATTTAAATATTAGAATAAGTTAATGTTAAAATTTACAATAACATAATTAGATGGGTTCAAGAATCCAATATTTTTTTTTTATAAATAATTAAGCATAAATATAAAATGGGAAAAATGGTGGGAGAAGAAATGACTATTTTTAATTTGGGGATAAATGAGTCATTTCTGGTGAAAATACGTATAAAGAAAGAGAAGGGGGCTGTGAGCTACAATTTATTTAACACAGGGGTGTTTTTGCCTATTTTATTTTCATAGGGGGGTTTCTTGCCTCTTTTCCATAACACAGGGGGGTTTCTTGCTAGTGGCTCTTCTAGTTAATTAGGCCAAATGTGAACCATTGACCTAAAGAAAAAACAAATTCTGAACCATTCCGATATTATAAATAGTTGTTTTCTTGGAATTTTGAGATGTTTGCTTTTAAAAAAAGAAAAAAAAAAGAAATCCTTGAAATGCAATTTTGGACTTATCCTCTATATGGATATTTTAGTTTCGAAAAAGTTTAACTACATCTATGAACTGCAAAGTTTTAATCTGAATTTATCAGTAAAATGTATAAAATATATGACTCCTTTCACCTGAATTTTGAGCAACTTCTAAAAAAGCATTAGAATATCCTCTGGTCCTGGACTAATTAAAGTCATAAACCATCAAAATGAATTTATTAATATTTTTATAATTAATTTACCAACAAATGCTTAAAAGCATATTTCCTTTTGTTAATGAATGACTACTATAAGTCTATAACAGAGAAGCCAATCAGCCATATATCCCTCAAAAGCCATGTATGTGTTATGCTAAAAGCGATTGATCGATAAAGGCTCCTCGGATCCATGTTGGTTTAGCCGAAATTTAATGGATAAGCAATTAACACAAAACTCAGAACACAAGATATCAACAAACATTCATAAAGTTCAGATATCACAACAAATAAACAGGTTAAGTGACTAGAGTCAATTACCAACAACATGTAAAAGGTAAAACTCGAAACTCGAAACTCAAGAAGATATGAGTATCTCACTCACAAGAAGAGTTGATAATGTAGAACACAATGTAGATCCAAAGCCCCATGCCGATAACTTCCAATATTGCAACCTTGATCAGCTCTCTTTGATGACTGCGATGCATATCAACCATTATTTTGATGAGTTTGGTCGAGATCATCTTCTGGGGGAATCGTAAACTGCTTGATCACCATTGCTACAAAATCCACCCAAGAGATGTTCTTCATGTCCTTATTGGCATGATCCACATACCAATCCATAGCTCTTCCATCCATGTGCAAACATGCCAGTGCAATCTTTCCACTGTCTGTTTCCTCAGGATGATAAGACATGAAATACGTCTCACATTGGATCACCCATCCCCTCGGGTTGTCACCTCCAAATCTAGGAAACTCATCTTTACCCATAATTTCGTTAACGCGGTCTGCATAATTAAACATAAACTACAAAATGCATGAATAATGTAAACACTAGAATTACTAAAGATATATACACATTATCGTCTCTAAATTAATAACCGATCGATAATTATTGGTTCTAAAAGACAACAACTGTAGGGCCTCTGCAAATTCTAATAGACCTAAATAGATTATATCCTTGTATATCTTTAGATTATATCCTTGTATATCTTTGTATCCCTTTAGATTATATCCTCCCCTAGTTTAGTGATTTATTTACCTAACTTAGATATTGTAATTATGTATTTATATCTCGTGAATTAATGAATTCATTATCACTTCCAAATTACTTTATTCTCTTATATGGTATCAAGAGTCAATACTCTCTAACGAGATTCTTGATCCGATGGCCGACCCTACTTCGTCTAGCCCCGCCGACGATACCTCGTCCTCCGGTGAGTCCCTCCTCACCTCTCGGCCGCTTGGAGTCGCCAACGCGACGGGTTCCGACCCGCTCGTTCCCATCAGTGCAAATCAGCACCTTCCGCTGCACCTTGACGGCACCAATTATGCCGCTTGGCGTTCACAAGTTCGCCATCTCTTCCACGGCTTTGGTCTCTTCGGATACCTCGACGGCACAACCCCGTGTCCCCCCCGTGGCACCACGCCGGAATCCCATGCCCGTCACCTTCATTGGACGCGGCAAGACTCACTCATCCTCACCGCCCTTTTTGGCTCCGTCACTAGCACCATTATGACCCTCATCTCTAATGACGAAACCTCGGCGGCTGCGTGGCTTACGCTTCAGCGTACATATGCAAACCGTTCTCGCTCGCATGTGATGCAACTTAAAGACGATCTTAACACCATCAAACTTGGCAACCGATCTGTTGCTGATTTTCTTCATGCCGTGAAAGCAAAGGCGGATGAACTTGCCGTCATTGATCATCCTCTTCATGACGATGATATAACTCTTTATGTGCTGAATGGTCTCGACCCCTCGTATCGCGACTTGGCTGGTCCGATCCGTGCTAGGGAAAATCCGATTCGTTTCAGCGAGCTTCATGATCTATTACTCGCTCAAGAGGCGTTTTTACGCCGCGCTGAAACTGACGTCGCTTCTCTTGTTGCCACGGCCAACTATGGCTTCTCTCAGCCCCGATTCAATCATCATCGTGGTCGGGGACATAATTCAGGTCGGGGTCGATCATCCAACAACCGCAGTCAGGCCCCTCACGGTCACCACCGCGGGTTCGGGTCCGGAAATGGAAATCAGCAACGCCCGCCAGTGAACCGTGCCGCTGGATCGTCCCCTCGGCCCGCCGTGATCTGTCAGTTGTGTGGCCTTCCGGGACATGCCGCACGCACCTGCCGTTTATTCAGTCCGCCTCATGCCAACCTTGCTACCACTCCGACCGGTCAACCATCGCACTCGGACAATAATTGGCTCGTTGACTCTGGCGCATCCCACAACCTCACCTCGGACCTTCAAAATCTATCCATTCACTCCGAGTATGATGGCCCCGATGAGGTTGCTATCACCGATGGTACAAGTTTGCAAATATCACATGTTGGCTCCTCCGTTATTAATTGCTCCGATCGTCATTTTGTTCTGGATAATGTTTTATGTGTCCCAGCGTCACGACGGAACCTTTTATCTGTGCATCAATTCACTAAATCTAACAACGTGACTATTGAATTTTTCTCGTCTCACTTTGTTGTTAAGGATCGCAGTACGGGGGATAGGTTGCTTACCGGACCTTGCCTGAGTGGTGTGTATCAGTTACGGCTACCTAAGGTCCTTCGGCCGCATGTGCAAGCGTTTGTTGGTGAACGAACAACCAAGGATTGTTGGCATGATCGTTTGGGTCACCCCTCTTCCCGGATTAGCTCATTTATTTTACGGCAATTTAATTTACCTTGTGAGGACTCTTCTGCTTTGAATTATAATAACTGTGAACATTATTTTTTGAATAAGAGCAAACAGTTACCGTTTACTCGTTCCTCACTTGTGTCTGAGCATGCCTTACATTTCATTTATGGTGATGTTTGGGGCCCCGCGCCGACTACTTCTCTTAATGGTTTTCGATATTATCTTCTGTTAGTGGATCATCATTCGAAATATTGCTGGTTGTTTCCGATGACTAATAAGTCCGAGGTTGCAAAAATTTTTGGTCATTTTCGTGGTCTTGTTGAAAAACAGTTTGGACAGGTGATCAAAAATTTTTATACGGACAACGGTGGTGAATTTGTTGCCTTACGTCCGTATCTTATTGCCAATGGTATAAGCTGGCTTACCACGACCCCACACACACCCCAACAGAATGGTACTACGGAGCGCCATCACTTAAGTGTTGTTTCTATTGGTCGTATGTTGCTCTCCCGTGCTCGCCTTCCCTCAGTATTTTGGGAATTTGCCTTTGCCCCGGTCATTTATTTACTGAATCGTCTCCCTACGCCGGTTCTTAAAAGGCGCGTCACCCTTTTCCATCTTGCAGGGGCGTTCGCCGAATTATCTTCGCCTCCGTGTCTTTGGTTGCCTCTGTTTTCCTCACCCACGGCCGTATATTCGTGGCAAGCTTGATCCGCCATCTCGTCGCTGCCTTTTTCTTGGTTATTCCACGACTCAGTCAGCGTATAAATGTTTTGACGTTGAAACTGGTCGGATTTATATCTCTCGCCACGTCCGTTTTATTGAGGATAATTTTCCGGGGTTCGATCCACCTGCTCCTATCACGCGAACACAACAAGGTGTTTCCACGCCACTTCTCGTTCTTCCCCAACTGCCAGCCGAACAAGTTGCATCGACACTACCACCTTCTGATAAAAATGTTGGCGTGATGTTGGGGCAACATTGCAATCACATCCCTGTAGCATCAGTTTCTGCGCCTTCTGATAAAAATGTTGGAGTGATGTTGGGGCAACATTCCATCCAGAACCCTGTTCTTCCCACTTCGGCCTCACCCGTGTTGGAACCCGACACCGTGGCTCCTGATCCGACACCTGCTCCTGATCCGCCTTCCACGAATCGGGCTCATCACATGCTCACTCGTTCGCGTAACAACATCTTTAAGCCGAAGCAAATGCATCTAGCCACCAAGCATCATTTGGCAGGCCCTCTTGAACCCACATGTGTCACTCAAGCCTTGAAAGATCCCAATTGGCGTCGCGCTATGGATGAGGAACTCACGGCCCTCGCCAAACACGGAACTTGGTCACTTGTTGACGCGCCGCCTAATCGAAATATTGTTGGCTCAAAGTGGGTGTTTCGTATTAAACGACTTCCTAACGGGAAAATTGATAAATACAAGGCGCGCCTTGTGGCCAAAGGCTTTCATCAACGACCCAGTATCGATTTTAAGGAGACTTTCAGCCCTGTTGTCAAGCCTATCACCATTCGCACTATTCTTACACTTGATGTGTCTCGGGGTTGGTCTCTTCGTCAACTTGACGTCAGTAATGCGTTTCTTCATGGACATCTCACTGAAGCCGTGTTCATGAGCCAACCCGCTGGTTTTGTTGATCCCTCGCATCCACATCGCGTTTGCCGTCTTCATAAATCCATATATGGCTTGAAGCAAGCCCCTCGGGCTTGGTATCTAGCGCTTAGTGATGCTCTTATTTCATTTGGTTTCGTTCAAACAAAATTGGATGCTTCTCTCTTTGTTTATACACGGGACACAGTTGTTTGTTATATGCTTATCTATGTCGATGATATTATTGTCACGGGTAATTCTGACTCTCTTCTCTCGTCTCTCATTACTCGACTTGGTGAGCGCTTTGCGGTTAAGGATATGGGTGCCTTAACTTATTTTCTCGGGATTGAAGTGCTCCGATGTCGAGAAGGTCTCTTCTTATCTCAACATAAATATATTGCGGATGTTCTCGCTCGTCATAAGATGGATGGTGCAAAGGCCTTAGCCACTCCTATGACGTCGAATCCTTCGGCCTCTTCCTCGGATTCAGTCGTGGATCCGACTCCATATCGGCAAGTTATAGGCGCACTGCACTACCTCGCCTTTACATGTCCGGATATTGGCTTCGCTGTCAGTCGCCTTGCGCAACGCATGGCGCATCCTATGGAGACAGATTGGGCAGCCCTTAAGAGGATATTACGATACCTTAAAGGCACCATTTCTCACGGCCTTCTGCTTCGCCGTTCCACCTCTCTCACCATTTCGGCCTATTCCGATGCCGACTGGGCTGGTGACTCTATGAATGGTACTTCGACATCGGCCTATGTTGTTTTTCTCGGCCCCAATCCTATTTCTTGGACCTCTAGAAAGCAACGCGCAGTGTCTCGCTCCTCGACGGAAGCTGAGTATCGGGCTCTAGCGAATGCTTCTGCGGAAATTCGTTGGATCCAACATCTTTTTGGGGAACTCCGTCTTCCTCTCGCCCACGCACCTCTGATTCGATGCGACAACATGGGGGCTCTTCGACTTTCTCTTCATCCCGTTCAACATTCACGAATGAAGCATATATCAGTTGATTTGCATTTTGTTCGAGACCTCGTTAACAAAGGATTTCTCAAAGTCTCCTATGTTAACACACTTGATCAACTGGCGGATATTCTCACAAAACCTCTTGCGCGCACTCGTTTCCAACTCATGCGTTCCAAACTTTCCGTTGCTGATGGAACGTCAATTTTGCAGGGGCGTAATAGACCTAAATAGATTATATCCTTGTATATCTTTGTATATCTTTAGATTATATCCTTGTATATTGTTAACTCCTGGGTGTGATTTTTATACTTTTCAATTTGAGGAACGCCTTGCCCAAATAGCCAGCAAGAGAATCTTATCAAAAATAAGAAAAGATAGTATTGTAGTAATCTCCTAGATTTACAGAATGATTTAACACTTATCTATTTTTCTCTCCCTCTCGATCTGCCTTTCTTCTTCCTTCTACGTGAGTATTTATAGTACTCTTGGGACTGCATGCCCCCTACTAGGTGGCAGATACCCCATCGTTAATATGCTAACTCAGCTGCTAACGAAGTGAATACTCATCTCTTCTGGTGCTGAAGCATCACAGGCAAAGATGACACCTGGTTGATTTGTAGCTGCTTCATGCTATGTATGATGACACCTAGTCTTCGTTCTAGAAGTGTTTCATCTTGTATGCACTTGGATGAACTTCTTTTCCTTCAGTTTAACTGCCCTAAAAATATTCTTTGTAATAATGCCATCAGGTGATTTTGCCAGTATCGTGCCATCGGGACGTCTCCCCAATGATGCCATCGGGTAATACAGTTATTATGGTGTCACCGGGATGTATCCCTAATGATGCCATCGAGCAGTACGACTATTATTATGCCTTCGGAATGTTTTCCTCCGAGGCTTATAAGATATATTCTTTGATATGACGTTATAGGGGGTACCCCTGGGGAGAACATATTCAAAGCCTCCCGTTTATAAGATTGTTCACTAACTAAAGCATCGGCGATTATTAGGCATCGTAGAGTCATCCAAGACTGGTAGTGCCTTTAGCATCGGATGCTCTGTGAGTGTAGTAATCTGTATGTCATCTAAGACAAAGTTTGCGAAGAGGCAATTTTATCTTCCACCGATGAACGTTATACCTTTCCTCCGATAGGGAAGGTTTTACTTGCCTCTTGATGGCCATCGTTTGTTTCGCCCCTCGAGGGCTTCAAGTTCCGATGGTCACTATTTTTTCTCCATAGGTTTACACCAGTCCCCCCAGTTCCTGATGTATTATAGGTAATCAACAGGAACTTATAGTAAAATGGTCTTCGGAAACACAGCCATCGGAGAACGTGGGAAACGGATAACTTCCGCATTAATGGGAGAATTCCAAGAGTCTGTAACGGCTTTTATTTATGGGGAGTCGCGCTCTTCAATACAGGCGTGCATTAACTCCCCCCCCTTTTTCAGACGAAAACCCTTATAAACGCCCTTCCTCTCTCATTCTTCTTCACTGCTCTTCTCTCCCCCAAGATTTTTATCCTAAGCAGCAAAAAACCCTAAGTTTTTTCTTTCTCTCTTTCTCTTGCACCATGGCCGATGAAACTTCCTCCGCCCCTCTTTCACTAGCCACCACTTTGGTGGATGTCTCTGGTGCTTCTCCTGCAACTCTTACGGACTTCACCGCTATTTCTACTGCTCCTTCGACGGCGGAGGTGGATGCCACCACCATCACGGTGGCTCAGCTACCAGAGGTTAATCTTTCTGGTATTGAAACGTACCGTCGCAAAAGGAAGGGTAAATCTCCAGCTACAAAGGAAGATGAACCGGTAAGGGTTTCTAAGCGGTCAAGGAAGTCGATTGCCGCTAATAACACTTCTGCTGCCCTAATAAAGACGAAGGGGAATCGTCGTTATAAAGAGGCGGAACACGTTGCCAGCACCGTTACCGAGGAAGAAGTTTACCAGCTTTTTCGCGACTTGGGGGTATCGTCCCTGAACATCCGTCGGGAATTTCCTTCTCAGGATGATGGGGGAAGTGCTCCCCCCGAAGGCTACGTTACTCTTTATCTGGTTGAGGTACGTGCAGGTCTTCGATCTTTCTATCCTCCCTTCTATTGTGAGGTGTTCAAAGCTTGCGACGTGTGTCCTAGCCAATTAACCCCTAACAGTTTTACGATTCTAGCCTCTTTTGTCTTTTGGTGTCTATCGAGGGGGGTAGAATGTACTGTGAGGAGGTTTTTTTCTATTTTCACGGTTAACGTTTCTTCTACTGGTCATCCGTCGTATTTCTTCTCGCATCGAGACCCCGAGAAGAAGGTAGTCATAGGAACTACCTTATCCTATAGTAGTTGGAAGGATAAGTTCCTTTTCATTAAACCCATCGATGGCAAGTGGGATTTTCCTTACTCCTGGCGCCATCCCGAGGCCCCTTCTTACAATGCAGATTCGTCTATTTCCTTTACTTTGGCACTCGATGCTTCTACTTTGCTAAAGTCAACCCACTACTTGCCCTTGTATGATACCGCGGGGTTAAATACTCCGGCTCCATTGGATGCTCCCTTCATAGGGAAGAATCTCATACATCTCTCCGATGAAGAGCGGCCCACGTTTGGTGAGTTATAATATTACTTTCCCGTTTATATTCTTCTCATTGATACGTTGTATTTTCTCACATGCCTTTCTCTTGCGCAGTTTCTTACTTGGAGGAACACGAGAAGGATGTGAGCGACGTTCCCCGTCCTGCTGCTCCACGTGCTAAGGGTAAAGGATCCAAGAAGATCGTGCTGCCCTCCGATAGCGATTCTCGAACCTCCGATGCGGGTTCTGACTCCAAGGGTTCATACGGAGCCAAGTCTCAAAAATCTGCGGAGCCAGGTACCGAGGATGAGAATCTTCAAAGGGACGTTCCCGATACCACTGTTACTCAAACGATACACCAGTCTCCGACGGATTTCAATGTATTGCCTTGTACTGAGGACGAGAACCTCTCGAAGGATGTTCCTACTACTGCTACTGCCCAGGAGGTGCATGAGACTCCCAATGACTTTGAAGCCTTAAACTCTTCGCCTCCCCCTTCTATCCATCCTGAGCAAGCCGCGGAAGCTCCTCTCATGCTTCCACAGCCAACTCTCGGCGCCACTGACACTCAGGAGAAACCCGATTCCCCTGCGGTTTCTCCTCCTTTAGGTATTTGCCAAAATATTTCACAGTTTGCTTGTTATTTTGAGAAATGTGATTTATTTCCCTTAATACTCTGCAGCCAACAAGGAGAAAATTATTCTGATCGAGAGTGGGGACGAGGACATTCGACCAGGTTAATCTCTCCTACCATTACTTTCGTGTTAGTTTTATCTTCCGCGTTTTAGTTTACGAGCTTACTATTCCTATCCCTTTCTGAGCAGGCAATTCACCCTCGGATGCTCAGAAGCATTTGTCTTTGGTTCACCATGATCTATCCATTGACGATCTTTTTTCCTCTGATGATCGAGTTTTCCAAAGCGAAGCTCACGACCCTCTTTCTGCTCCTCTTCGCCCAGTTAACTTAGAGCTTTTGGACGAGCTGCTGCCTTCGCTGGTGAAGAAACATGTGTGGAATGCGCCCTCGGAGGCTCCTGCTGGGACTTCTGCGAGGCCTCACTTTGAGGGGATGCCTTTCTCTAGTCGTTTTACCCCGACTGGCTCCCCTTTTTTCATTCATACCACGGGGGCCAACGCCGAGTCTAGCGTGAAGCCAAGTAGCTCGGATTTAAGCTCAGCACTTGAGGTTATTACCCATTATCTGAACACGACTTCAACGGCCACTCCTCACGATGAACATACTGCCAGATTTTTCTCCGAGTTAATGGTCGCTATGGTAAAAAAAAATTTCTTATCCCTCTTTGTTATGATTACTAGGTGTTATAGTTATGAATCTATTTTCCATATCTTACTAGGTTCCCAAGATCATCCCTTCTATCTGGCGAGAGGTAGATGCCGCTCAAGCTATCGGGCAAACATCTATGGAAGAGCTATCTATGCAGAACGTTGCACTAAAGAAGGTTGAGGATGAGCTGAAGAGCCTTCGGGAGGCATTTGCTCAGAGTCTGGTGAGGGAGAAACTGCTGACATCTAAGCTGGATGAAACAACCAACGCTTTATCCGAGCCTACCTCTGAATGCAAGAAGCTTAAGGACGAACTCGCTGGGCTATCGCAAGAGAAGAGTTCATGGGGAGAGCTAGAGCATATTCTGAAGAAGGAGGTTTCTACCCTTCGAACTCAGTATAATCAGCTCAAGGAAGAACTGAAGAAGCCGCCAGCTCCCCCTTCGGGTTTCATTACTCAAGAGGTACTGGAAGATAAATTATCCGGGGCGATTCTTCTTACCAAGGACGAAGTTCAGAAGCACTGTGAAGAGAAGTACCAGCAGAGGCATAAGAGTCATCTATTAGGTAACTTCATACTCGGGTACCTGGGCTGTATCAACCAATGCCGTGAAGACCACCTGTTTTCTCATCCCGAGAATTGGAGGCGTCTAAAACTTCAGGCTTTGATGATGCGACCCCCTTCCTCACAAGAAGCTCATGATGCTTACCAGAAGATATTGGGTCGGGCTCCTTCTCCTGCTTCTTCTTCTGGCTTTCCATCCTCCCTATCTCATCCATCGGAACGCCGTTCTTAGTCTAGCTTTCTAGCTTGTTATGTTTTTATCTTCTAACCTGTAATAGTACTTTGAACAAGCTATCGGCTTACTGTATGACTATTTATTAACTTATGAATTGTTGAACAAGTTTTACTGTCCCCTCTTCTTTTTTTTATTCCGTTGTTTTGTCTTTTCTTGTCACTTTCTGCACTACTTTTTATGTCTGATGTCTGCCATTACTGCCAACATTCTTCTCACGTGTTTTCATCCTTATTTACCCATACCGTGAGAGTTCCAGATGTCAATTTTACTTTGACACGTACCCCCTTGTTGTCTTCAGGTGCTTCTATAAATTGCTTCATCATTTCATCCATCCACAACATTCCCTACAGAATCTTGCTCTTGTCCTTTTATTGTCTTCGATTCTCTTGTGCATTTTTATTACTGTGGATATAACTTCTTTTATTACTTTCCATATTTTTACCCTAATGTCTTCCTTCATCCGTAGATCATTATCATCTTCTGAGGAATCTTCTCCCCTTCATGCTCAGGGTGAATCCTCCAATGGGCATGCAAGGGATAGACCTGTCGTAGATGGTTTGTCTTTGAGTTTTAGAGGTTCTCCTGTTGGGCATGGAACATCGACCTCTCGTTCTAGCTCGAGCATGGAAGATTCCCTTCGTCTTACATTCCTTCGGAGAGAACCCTATCTCCCTCCGGATAGTCTTTCTATTTTTAACACTTCGGCTCTAAATATAAATGCTATGATCGGAGGAAATAGAGTAGGTTCTTGCCAAAGCGTTGAATCATCCGAGTCCATTTTTCGTATGTTGCATGAATATGGTTTAAATCCTGATGACTACAGTATCATCGTTCCTCGTCCTTTCCATAGGGCCTTTGAACCCCCTTTGGGTTATCTGACTTTATATTTTGAACAGATTCGTTGTGGCTTGCCTATGCTCTTTCACCCTTTTATACGCTCATTATTTCAATATTGGCAGATTTGTCCTAGCCAACTGACTCCTAACTCATTTCGCTATCTGGTGGGCTTCGTTCTCTGTTGTAATCTTTTGAACGTACCCCTAACTCCGTATCGGGTGTGCGCGGCTTTCATTCTGCGTCCGTGTCCCAATGGTCTTCCCTATTTTAGCCTAGTTTATCGAGATCAGCAGAGAAGTTTCCATGTCCCTCGTCGTTTGGCATTTGTAGTAGATTGGAAGAAAAGGTATTTTTTTATTAAACCAAGGGATTCTGCTGGAGATTCATGGGGTATACCTTTACGATGGGGCTTGGGATACGTGATCCCTCGTCCTGAAACCGTTGTACGAGAAATGGAGTATTTAACTTCCACTGGCCTGTTTTTAGGTAGTTACGATATATGTTCTATTCTGGCGAACTCCTCAGCTCTAACCATGGATGGTCTACAACATGGTGCAGAGCAGCTGAATATTCCTCCGATGCCCTTGCACTCAAACCCTGTTTTTCGTAAGTTAATTTATTTTCTTACCTCAATGACATCGTCTTTTTGTTCCGATGATTAACCTTTGATTATTTCTTTTAGGATACGACATGGAGCGATTTGTTATCAGGCGTTATCCTGAGGAAGTGCTGGTCCATCTGGTCTCTTTTCCTATGTATTCGAACACCCCGGGTTCATCTATCGAGCGCGAT
The DNA here is from genome assembly GCA_948329865.1 of Linaria vulgaris. NCBI lineage: Eukaryota > Viridiplantae > Streptophyta > Magnoliopsida > Lamiales > Plantaginaceae > Linaria > Linaria vulgaris. The sequence goes on from OX415253.1 coordinate 87,973,588, forward strand.
TTTCCCGACCCTTATCCTGGTTCCGATGACCTCTTGATGTTTTCGCAGTCCGATTTCTTATGGGACTCTGCCGTTCCTTCTATCGATTCGCTCTTTGGGGATCCTTCTCCTCAAGACTTAAACGTGGATCCCGACTATCCGTCTCCCCTTACACTGACCTTAGCTGTCCGATCCCCCCACGATCCTTCAGTCAACGTCATAGATGGTGATAATATAACCGTGCCACCCATAAGCTCTACTGATGTGATTCCTTCCCCTCCTAGGATGGTTCCACCTTCTGGGGAGGGAACGAGCGGTATAGCTACAGGAGATTTTTGTGATACTTTTCCTGTACTAACTTCAGATGTTTCATACCATCGGCACTTCTTAAGTGGTTTGCTGAGTCAAGCTAATTGCGAAGTTCTCGGCTCTGTTTCTATAAATCTCCTTCAGGATCGATTATGTCGTAACTTATGTGAGGTACGTCATGCTCCTGTTTCTCTTTTGTGACGCTTCTCTTATATTTCCTCAATCTTCCTCTTATTTCATGCAGGTATTTTTGATCGCGGATGCCCTTGGTGCACATCCTTCCAATAATGTTGGTTTCTTGTATCGACACCTCACCGATCTGGAGAAGAATTTAGCCGATGCTCGTAATCAAATTGCTAATCTGCATGCTCACTACGATTCCGACCAAGCAATCTTGGAAGCTCTTTTAAAGGACGCCCAAGATACCATCTTGGATATGAGGCAACTGGTAACTTTGGAGCGGGATCATGCCAGAGAATTGGAGGCTCGTATAGACAATTTATTAAGTCAGAGCCGTACTTCCGATGCTTTGATATCTTCTCTGTTGGCCGAAAGGGATTTACTAGCTACGAAGTTGTCGGATCTAGAGAGATCTCGTGCAGTGGATGCTTTGATCACTCGTGCTGAGGCTACCATGGCGGTTCCCAGTTTGGAGCAAATAAGGGCAACCCTGCATATGGAAATGCGGGAGATGGTTGTGAAGGGCAACTCCTTCTGCTTCTTCTCAAAGGTCTACTGTTCCAGTAGTAACTATTATGGATCCTGCTGATCTTTCAGAAGAACAACGGCGTTGCCTAATTCGAGAAGACAAACGTCCTATGCAGAATTAATATTCACTTTCGTATGTTAGGTTTGTAATTGCATATGTAAATTGAACTACGAGTGGCTTGATTCCCTTGTACTGGGATACGTAGGCATCTCGGAATCTTATTCGAGTTCAGCCATATTAATATGTGTGTATGCAAGTTAGTCGAGTTAGATGGCTGTATCGGAATGAAATGAGTTTTGTGATTATGTACAAATTCCATATAAATAAATGCCATCTTTATTCCACCACGACTTTATTTACATGTACACTGATGGGATGTCCTTATTTACATTGTTACTACCAAACACTAAGCATAATATTTTCTAAGATTCAATGCATTCCAAGTTCGGGTAAGTACCATACCTTCGGGGGTACTTAACTGGTAAGTAGCAGGTCCGATGATTTTGCTCACCTTGTACGGTCCTTCCCACTTGGGCTGCAGTTTAGCAACATTCTTGGACGCCCCTACTCGTTTGAGAACCAGATCTCCGACTTGGAAAGTTCTAACCTTAACATTTTTGTTGTAGTGTTTGGCCATTCGAGCTTTATACCCTTCCATGCGTACTGATGCTCGATGCCTCTTTTCTTCCAACAAGTCCGAGGCTAGAGCTAGATTAGAGCTATTACTAACTTCTTCATACTCTCGAATCCTCCAACTTTCGGTTACGATCTCGGGTGGGATTACAGCTTCACAACCATAAGCCATGTTGTATGGTGTCTCTCCAGTGGCAGAGCTAGGAGTCGTGCGATATGCCCACAAAACTCCTGGAATTTCTCCTATCCATCGTTCTTTGTGATGGTCCAATCTAGCCTTAATGCTCTTTAACAGGGTTCGATTGGTTCTCTCAACTTGACCGTTACCTTGGGGATATCCGACGGAAGCAAAGCGATGCTTAATCTCCCAATGCTTACACCAGTCTTCCACCTTTTGGTCTTCGAACTGTAACCCATTATCGCTCACGAGGTATCGAGGAATTCCGAATCAGCATAGTATGCTTCGCCATAGGAAATTGATGACAGCGCTTGCTGTGATTCTGGCCATCGGCTCTGCTTCTACCCACTTTGTGAAATAATCTACTGCTACCAACATATATTTATTTTGCCTCGGATTAGGCATCAAGGGTCCTACTAGATCTATTCCCCATTTGGCAAAGGGGCACGCTAGTAAATTCGGCTCCCACGGTGCTGCTGGTTGATGAATCTGTGAAGCGTGGGCTTGGCACGCTAGACATCTGCGCGCGTATTCCTGGAAATCTTGAATCATCGTAGGCCAATAATAACCTTGTCTTATGATACGATTGGCCATGCTCGCACCTTGCGAGTGATTTCCACATGTCCCTTCGTGCATTTCCTTTATCACTCCCAACGCTTCTTGTCCATCCAGGCATCGAGTGTGAGGATTAGAGTAGCAGCGTCGAAACAACACCGCTTTATGCAAGAAGTATCTTGCTACTTTCCTTTCTAATCTCTTTCTCGCAATGTCATCATCGTAGTATTGTGTAGGGTCCTCTAAATAAGCAACTATATCTGACATCCATCCTGCTGTCACTGGGGCTACGATGACGTGGACATCTTCCTGAGGCTCTTGCTGTTCTGATCCCATAGCTTGTAGCAAAGTAATTCGTCGTGTTCCGACCACGAATTGAGTTGCTATTTTTGACAACGCATCTGCTTCTTGGTTCTCCAACCTAGGAATTTGTCTCAATTGAAATTCTTCAAACATCTTTTGCCTATTCCGAACTGTTTGAGCATAGGCTTTCAATCGCTCTTCTTTTATTTCAAACTTTCATATTGCTTGCTGCACTATCAATTGTGAATCACTGTGAATCACCACTCGACTGATGTTTCCTTCCATGGCTAACCTCGTCCCGATTAGGAGGGCTTCGTATTCGGCTTCATTGTTAGACAAGGGGTAATTTATCCTGATGGCAAAGCATAGGTTTTCTTCTTCCTCGTAATTCTTCAGAACTACTCCTGCCCCACCGTGTGTTCCGACGGATGATCCGTCTACATACACATGCCATAATACATGTGGCTTCTCATCTTGCATTTCTTTCATTTCTACTATGAAGTCAGATAGAACCTGTGCTTTGATGGCTGGGCGTGGAGCGTATGACAAGCTATACTCACTTAACTCTATTGCCCACTTTACCATTCGACCTGATGTTTCTGGGCGATTGAGTATGACCCTTAATGGATATTTGGTGAGTATCGTCACATGATACGTCAGGAAGTATGACCTTAACTTTCTAGCTGCTACTACAAGTGCTAATATCAACTTCTCTGTCTGCGCATAATTCTTTTCCGCGTTCTGCAGGGTTTTACTAACATAGTACACAGGACGATGGTCACCCCCTTCATTCTTTACTAATACTGCACTTACAGCCTCATCGCCAGCCGACAAATATACAAACAACTTATCTCCAGGTTCAGGCTTGACTAGCAATGGAGGACTAACCAGGTAATTCTTCAGGCTATCGAAGGCTGCTTCACAATCGGGAGTCCATTGAAACTCCTTCACATTCCTTAATATTTTAAAGAATGGCAAGCCTTTCTCCGCTGATCGCGATATGAATCGGCTGAGTGATGCCATCTTCCCTGTTAGTCTTTGCACTTCTTTTATTGTTCTAGGTGATTTCATCTCCACAATGGCTTTGGCTTTTTCTGGATTAATTTCTATTCCCTTCTCTGTTACCATATACCCTAGGAATTTTCCTCCCCTGATCCCAAAAGAGCATTTCTTGGGATTTATTTTCATGCCAAATTTATCCATGATGACCAGAGCTTGCCGTAAATCCCTCGGATGATCTTCTGACCTCTTGCTTTTTACAATCATATCATCTACATAAACTTCCATCGTATTTCCAATGACCTCGGAGAACATCAAGTTCACTAACCTTTGATAAGTGGCTCCAGCGTTCTTAAGTCCAAAAGGCATGACCATATAGCAATACGTACCCACATCTGTAATGAAACTGGTTTTCTCTTGATCTTCCTCCGCCATTGGGATCTGATTGTATCCTTGATCACCGTACATCGTGGATAATAGTGCACATCCCGCCGTTGAGTCTACCAACTGGTCGATGCTGGGTAAGGGGTAACAATCCTTTGGGCATGCATCGTTCAGATTAGTAAAATCCACACACATTCGCCATCGTCCACCTGACTTGGGTACTAATACAACATTGGACAGCCATTCAGGGTATATAACTTCCCTAATTTGCTGTAACCCTAGAAGGCGTAGAATCTCTGACTTGATAATCCCATTTCTTTCTGGGCCCATGTTTCTTTTCTTTTGCTGGATGGGTTTGATAAAAGGATTGATATTGAGACTATGTTGACATATCCCGGGGTCGATTCTTCCAGGTGGGCCTCCTTCCCATGCAAATAGGTGTCTGTATTCCTTTAAAATGGAAATGACCTCTTTTTCAATTGCTAGTCCCATTCCTGTTCTTATTTTTACTTTTTGATTTTCCTCTTCTAGTTCTACCAATTTTAATTCTTCCACTGGCTGAACTCGGACTTCCTCCATTTTCTGCTTTTTTCCCGGGTGATTAAGTTCTTCTTCCACACTCGTTGGTACAACATTCATACGACATTCCCTAGCCTTGACTTGATTGCCTCGGATTTCTCCAATACCCGACACTGTGGGGAACTTTACCTTGAGATGAAGGGTAGAGGGTACAGCCTCGAAGGCGTGAATAGAAGGCCTTCCACATATTGCATTGTACGTTCGTGAGGATGCTTCTACTACCCAAAACTTCACATCCTCGGTACGATGCACTGCTCCTTCTCCCCAAGACATCGGAAGTATGACAGTTCTCAAAGTCCGACTAGTTTCACCTGAGAAGCCTACCAAAGGTATCTCCGTAGGATCGAGATGTATTTTTTTTAACCCCATCGCTCCAAAAGTTGGGGTAAATAATACATCTACTGAGCTTCCAGTATCTACGAGTACTCGTTGTATCTCGATACCCATTATGGTTGCCTTAATTACCAATGGATCTTCACGAGGATATACAATTCCTTGAAGATCTTCTGGTCCGAAAGATATTGCTGGTAGCCTCATTCCTTGCACTGTGCAAACCGATAGTCCTTGTCCCATCTTTCTGGCCTCTTTGAGATATTTCTTCTTTCTGCTAGCTGGAGACGAGGATATATCTCCTCCTTCAATCATGTTGATGGTTCTTCCCGAGGGATGGTTATCTCGGTATGTACCTGGTGGTGGTGGTAACTGCTGATTAAATCCCTCATGTTCATCATTCCCCGATGGGGGTTCAACAGCTTTCTCCCCTTCTTCATTCCGGGCATTCTTTCGTTCCATCGAACGATCTTCTTTGTTACCACTTAAGTAGTCTCTCAGATAACCCAAGTCTAGCAACCTATGAATTTCATTTCGCAGATTCTTACAACCATCGGTTGTGTGGCCATACGCTTTATGATATTTGCAGAACTTTCATGAATCCTTTTTTTTGTACGGTTGCCTTACTGGCATAGGCCAAGAGAAATCCTTGTTTCCCCTCATTACATTTAGCACTTCTGATTGAGTGATGGTTAGAGTTGGTAATGGTATAGGCTGAAGATGCCTTTTTACCACTCCAGGATTATCTCTCCGAGGCGGGTGATTCTTAGATTCCTCCTTTTCTTTTGGCCCTGCATGGGCATCGGCGGTTTCTGCCTTTAACTTGGACTTTTCTGCTTCTTCCATCAGGATGTATGTCCCTGCTTTCTGCATTAACTCATTCATGTCCTTTACTCGATTTCCTACCAGGTATCGGAAGAAATTCCCCGATCGCAATCCTTGAGCAAGAATGTCCGCTAACATGGTCGGATCTATGTTGGGGACGTCCAATACTTCATCGGAAAAGCGTTTCATGAAATCTCTTAAAGATTCAGCCTTTTGTTGCTTTTATGGTAAACAGATGACATGCTGATTTGGGGTAACGCCTGTTACAGGCAAACTGTCTTACAAACAAACTGGGAGAAGTTAGATATTGTGCCTGGGGGTATCTGGGTAAACCAAGATTGTGCCCTTCCTGTCAGTGTAGCTCGAAAGATTCGACACAACGCGAAATCTGGGGCTAATTGTAAATCCATCGTTGCGATATACTGATTGATGTGATCCTGCGGATCTTTTCCATCTTTTTCTCCTGAATACATGGGTAGGTTAACTGCTCTTATGTAGGCTGGAATTGTAGCTTGTGCAACATCCGGTATAAACGGTGATCCATGGTATACTGGCTCATATTCCGGTGTGATGGCCCTTTTCATGCTAAGCATCTCTCGTCGGAGGTGATTCAACATTTCCCAAAGAGCTGGCTCATTGCTCGAATGAGGGAACATGTTGGGGCGATAAGGAGGTACTCTATCCTCGAAAACATTGCCAGGTGGAGGTATCACACCCGGATACCTTTCTTGTCGACACCCTGGCTGTGGTGGTGGTATTCGCTGTGGAGTTGGAGTCATTCTTGAGCCTTGCTCTTCCACCCTATACCTTTCTCTGTACGGTTGTATAGGTTGTGGTTCTGGGGGTCTTTCGTTAGCTTGAGCCCTTCTTAAAGCTGCTTCCACTAGATCTTCAAACACTGTTCTGGGGATGTTGATATAGTCGACATTAGGTGATGGAGTGTTTCTAGGGGAACTTTCTGCAGATTATTGATATATACTCTCACTGTGGTTTTCTGTCCGATGCTCAGAACGAGCTGATCCATCCATTGCACGATTGGTCGTGAATATTGTAAGTACCGAGACTCTTTTACTGGCGTAACTCGAAGGCAATAGTTTACGGCGTTCCCACAGACGGCGCCATTTGTTAACTCCTGGGTGTGATTTTTATACTTTTCAATTTGAGGAACGCCTTGCCCAAATAGCCAGCAAGAGAATCTTATCAAAAATAAGAAAAAATAGTATCCTCAAATTACTACAATACTATCTTTTCTTATTTTTGATAAGATTCTCTTGCTGGCTATTTGGGCAAGGCGTTCCTCAAATTGAAAAGTATAAAAATCACACCCAGGAGTTAACATATATCTTTGTATCCCTTTAGATTATATCCCCCTAGTTTAGTGATTTATTTACCTAACTTAGATATTGTAATTATGTATTTATATCTCGTGAATTAATGAATTCATTATCACTTCCAAATTACTTTATTCTCTTATAAATTCAACCGATTTTCCGAGAGCATTACTACTTCAAACACAAAACAGAAAAGAGTAGCTAATAACTATATATATATATATATATATATATATATATAACCATTGAACAACAAAGCAACTAACTACTTATTAAGTTTAGTTTTCATATAAATCTTATGCCCCACTGGTCACTGGAAATATGATTAGCAAATTAACACAAACACTTACAATTGTGAGAAGGAACAAACTGATCTATCTAAAATTAAAAATTAGAGTAACCACGAATAAGAAAATGATTATCATTCATTATACAAACACAAAACAAATTAAATGTGTGTGTGTGTGTGGGGGGGGGGGGGGGGGGGCAGCCTAATTAATTAGGTACGTAATATTCACTAAACAAGAAGCAACAATAGTTTTATGCAGAAACGCTTTTTAATTAAACTTAATAATCAAAATATTTTCAACAAATAAAAGGATAATTTATAATTTTAGTAAAATATAATTTATATCCATTATATTGGAGTAACATTAGTAAAATATGAACATGTAACAACAAATCAGATAATAAAAAATAAAATTCTAAAGCTGACATATATATCCATTGTATTGATAATTTTGAAGTTGAATAATTAATGCTTGTGTAATAAATACCATAAACCATTGAAAATCAAAAAAATAATGGTTGTTAGCAAAACCATTTACAAAAATATAAGAGGCCAAAATCAAATCGAAAAAGAAATGTTAAACTGATTAATTTTTTTTTATGGCTTTGAGTGATTTCCAACAAACAAACTAACCAAAAAATGAGTGAAAAAAAACCCTAATCCACGGCTTAATTAATATATGTGTCTCGTGAAAAGCATAAGAACCAATATGAATGTGACCTTATATGTTATTTCACACAATTATGAAAGAAGAACAAAAACAAAAACTTCGATTCTCCTCAGTACGACACGTATAAATAAGAATGATACAAAAAAACAAATGGAATTGATTTCAGAGAGAGAGAAAGAGACAAAAAACAAAAAACAAACTGACCAGCTGTTTCTTGTTGCAAATGCCAAGAGAGAGAGAGAGAGAGAGAGAGAGGGAGGGCCGGATTGTTAATTATTAAGTAGGAAAACTGCCTGCAAGACGACAAGTCCAATAGCCCCTTTTCAATTTTTAACACTGAATTCCATTCGTACGTTTTAATTTTTCGGAGTTTATTACATTTACTTTTTCTTCGAGTTTTTTCAATTATTTATTTGAACTACATCATCTTAATCTACACTACATTCAACTTGTTGGGAATAAAAAAAAAGGAAATTATTTTTGTGAAAAAATATCTACTCATTTATATTTACTACATATTGTGTACCAATTTGGGAGTAAAAAAGGAAATAAGTTTAGTACTTAGGATGGTTTACAAATGGCATCAAGTTAGGTGCTGTTTGGTTGGTGTGATGAGGAGAGATGAGGAGGTTTAATAACTTAAAAACTTGTTTGGTTTGAGTGATTATGCAAATGGGCTTTTTGATTTAATAGCTGAGGCCCGCTCCTTAACTCACTTACTCAACTTATTTAATATCTACCCCCCTGTTATTATTTTATCTCACTTTTTAGTCATCCAGCTCACCCGACGAAATGACTTATTTACCCCTGTTTCTTCAATTTTAATCTTTTTATGCAACAATTTAATTAAAAAAATGTAATTTAAAAAATGTAATTAAAAATGTAATTAAAAATGTAATTAAAAAATATAATTAAAAAATGTAATTAAAAAATGTAATTTAAAAATGTAATTAAAAAATGTAATTTAAAAATGTAATTAAAAAAATGTAATTAAAAAATGTAATTAAAAAATGTAATTAAAAAAATGTAATTAAAAAATGTAATTAAAAATGTAATTAAAAAAATGTAATTAAAAAATGTAATTAAAAAATGTAATTTAAAAATGTAATTAAAAAAATGTAATTAAAAAACGTAATTAAAAAAATGTAATTAAAAAATGTAATTAAAAAATGTAATTAAAAAAATGTAATTAAAAAATGTAATTAAAAATGTAATTTAAAAATGTAATTAAAAAAATGTAATTAAAAAACGTAATTAAAAAAATGTAATTAAAAAATGTAATTAAAAAATGTAATTAAATAATGTAATTAAAAAATGTAATTAAAAAAATGTAATTAAAAAATGTAATTAAAAAAATGTAATTAAAAAATGTAATTAAAAATGTAATTAAAAAATGTAATTAAAAAATATAATAAAAAAATGTAATTAAAAAACGTAATTAAAAAAATGTAATTAAAAAATGTAATTAAAAAATTTAATTAAAAAATTTAATTAAAAAATGTAATTAAAAAAATGTAATTAAAAAATGTAATTACAAAATGTAATTAAAAATGGGGGCAATAAGGTAATTACATGCAATATCCAGAAATAGTTGTTGCACATAACATGAACCAAACACGTTTTGTTAAATTAAGATAAAATAGTAACTTTATTAACTCTCCAACCAAACACGCTACTGTTACGCATATGAAATACAATACTATTTTAACTGAGTAATAGTTAATCTACATATATAACTGTCTCTGCAACCAAACAGCCCCTTAGGGGTTGCGAAAGGTGATAAAATTTGTTTTTGGCTCGATAAATTGGTAAGTAACGAGCCTTTAAAAACGAGATTTGGCAGACTTTTTTGTAGTCTCACAATCTAAAAACGACTTTATCTGTGACATGTGGTCGTGGAACGGAAACGTGTGGTGTTGGAATTGGAGATGGAGGACGATATTTTTTCGCTTAGGAGGAAGAGTTATTCAATGATTTGGTGTTACTACATGAAAATAGTGTTGGACTATTTTAATAAAATAATATTAATCTCTATTATTCTCAAAGAAAAAGGAAATAAGTTCTGGCAAATTGTGAATTAATGGATCATTAGTCATTACTAACGGATGATTTTTTTATTACTTAGTCAAATTCTTATAATGCACCGTAATTCTCTTTTAATTGCTAACGGTATATCATTTGTCAATAGCCCATTTATGTCAAGTTAATGCACAATTGTGTGTAACCTCCAAAATGATCATTCATGCCGCCAATTATATATATACATGTTCTGACTATGTGAAAAGTAGAGTGGAAGAAAAATAATATATCATGTATACATGAGAAATAAAATAACAAAATATTATATGAGCATGTTATCCGAGAAAAAAAAATTACTTTAATAATATATCAATATGAGCAAAAGGAGCAAAGTATTGTGGGAGCTTCCATCTTGTTTCTAAGTGTGCAGTTTAGAAATAAGAAACATCGGTGTTGCTGAGTTGTTGCATCCTGGAGACGACGCGTTGTGTGTGACTCTACTGCATGTTGAGAATTACCAACTAGGGACGCGAATCGTCTTAAAGAGAGTTGACATAGTATGCGTCTCAGTCTGGCATTTATACTTCACAATCACTACAAAAAAATCGGGTCATTCCCGACCGCAAAGCCGGTCGGGAATGACCCATGTGCGGTCGGGAATGACCCTTTCCCGACCGATATTCGGTCGGGAAGAAGCGGTCGGCGTTGCTTCGGTCGGAAAAAGTTTTCCGACCGCCTTTCGGTCGTCCCGGGGTTTTTCCGACCGCCCAATCCCGACCGAAAATCAGTCGGGAGTTTCCCGACCGAAATTCGGTCGGGAATAGTTTAAATATTATTCCGACCGAAATTCGGTCGCGAATAATATAAATATTATTCCCGACCGAATTTCGGTCGCAAATAATATAAAATTATTTCCGACCGAATTTCGGTCGCGAATAATATTTATATTATTCCCGACCGAATTCCGGTCGGGAATAATATTTAAACTATTCCCGACCGAATTTCGGTCGGGAATAATATTTGAACTATTCCCGACCGAATTGCGGTCGCGAATAAAACTCGCCAGAAAAAAAAAATCATATTCCGGTAATAATTACCGAAATATTATTATTTTTAATATTTTGAAATATTTTCGATTTATTACCTAATCTAAAACATTCTTTAGCTTTTTTGTGTTGTAGATGGACAATTAAATTTTGGATTTATTGCTCAATCTAAAGCACAAAAAAGTTAAATAAGTGTTTATTTAAAATAGAATAAAATGCTTGTTTCAAGTTGAAGAAAGAAGAGAAAAAATTTGTTTTGTGGAAAAAATTGTTTGAAGATGAAAGAATAAATTGTGTATTGTAGAAAAAAATTCTTGGAATAAAGAGAAAGTTGAAGAAATAATGTAAAGTAGATGAAAAAATGAGGAGAATGATGAAGTGTATTTATAGGGAAAAGTTAAAAATTTTGAATTTTCGTAAAATTTGAATTTCCCGCCTAGTCCCGCCAATTTTTTCGAGTATTCCCGACCGAATTTCGGTCGAGAAAAGTTTAAAATTTGAAAATTTAGCCAACCCGCCAAATTTTTAACATTTACCGACCGAATTTCGGTCGGGAATAACTATGAATATTATTCCCGACCGAATTTCGGTCGGGAATACTTATGAATATTATTCCCTACCGAAAATCGGTCGCCAATACCTCTAATTCCCTACCGACTTTCGGTCGCGAATAAGTATTCACGACCGAATTTCGGTCGCGAATAAGTATTCCCGACCGAATTTCGGTCGGGAATTCTTATGAATATTATTCCCGACCGAATTTCGGTCGCAAATAATATAAAATTATCTCCGACCGAATTTCGGTCGCGAATAATATTTATATTATTCCCGACCGAATTCCGGTCGGGAATAATATTTAAACTATTCCCGACCGAATTTCGGTCGGGAATAATATTTGAACTATTCCCGACCGAATTGCGGTCGCGAATAAAACTCGCCAGAAAAAAAAAATCATATTCCGGTAATAATTACCGAAATATTATTATTTTTAATATTTTGAAATATTTTCGATTTATTACCTAATCTAAAACATTCTTTAGCTTTTTTGTGTTGTAGATGGACAATTAAATTTTGGATTTATTGCTCAATCTAAAGCACAAAAAAGTTAAATAAGTGTTTATTTAAAATAGAATAAAATGCTTGTTTCAAGTTGAAGAAAGAAGAGAAAAAATTTGTTTTGTGGAAAAAATTGTTTGAAGATGAAAGAATAAATTGTGTATTGTAGAAAAAAATTCTTGGAATAAAGAGAAAGTTGAAGAAATAATGTAAAGTAGATGAAAAAATGAGGAGAATGATGAAGTGTATTTATAGGGAAAAGTTAAAAATTTTGAATTTTCGTAAAATTTGAATTTCCCGCCTAGTCCCGCCAATTTTTTCGAGTATTCCCGACCGAATTTCGGTCGAGAAAAGTTTAAAATTTGAAAATTTAGCCAACCCGCCAAATTTTTAACATTTACCGACCGAATTTCGGTCGGGAATAACTATGAATATTATTCCCGACCGAATTTCGGTCGGGAATACTTATGAATATTATTCCCTACCGAAAATCGGTCGCCAATACCTCTAATTCCCTACCGACTTTCGGTCGCGAATAAGTATTCACGACCGAATTTCGGTCGCGAATAAGTATTCCCGACCGAATTTCGGTCGGGAATTCTTATGAATATTATTCCCGACCGAATTTCGGTCGCAAATAATATAAAATTATCTCCGACCGAATTTCGGTCGCGAATAATATTTATATTATTCCCGACCGAATTCCGGTCGGGAATAATATTTAAACTATTCCCGACCGAATTTCGGTCGGGAATAATATTTGAACTATTCCCGACCGAATTGCGGTCGCGAATAAAACTCGCCAGAAAAAAAAAATCATATTCCGGTAATAATTACCGAAATATTATTATTTTTAATATTTTGAAATATTTTCGATTTATTACCTAATCTAAAACATTCTTTAGCTTTTTTGTGTTGTAGATGGACAATTAAATTTTGGATTTATTGCTCAATCTAAAGCACAAAAAAGTTAAATAAGTGTTTATTTAAAATAGAATAAAATGCTTGTTTCAAGTTGAAGAAAGAAGAGAAAAAATTTGTTTTGTGGAAAAAATTGTTTGAAGATGAAAGAATAAATTGTGTATTGTAGAAAAAAATTCTTGGAATAAAGAGAAAGTTGAAGAAATAATGTAAAGTAGATGAAAAAATGAGGAGAATGATGAAGTGTATTTATAGGGAAAAGTTAAAAATTTTGAATTTTCGTAAAATTTGAATTTCCCGCCTAGTCCCGCCAATTTTTTCGAGTATTCCCGACCGAATTTCGGTCGAGAAAAGTTTAAAATTTGAAAATTTAGCCAACCCGCCAAATTTTTAACATTTACCGACCGAATTTCGGTCGGGAATAACTATGAATATTATTCCCGACCGAATTTCGGTCGGGAATACTTATGAATATTATTCCCTACCGAAAATCGGTCGCCAATACCTCTAATTCCCTACCGACTTTCGGTCGCGAATAAGTATTCACGACCGAATTTCGGTCGCGAATAAGTATTCCCGACCGAATTTCGGTCGGGAATTCTTATGAATATTATTCCCGACCGAATTTCGGTCGGGAAAAATAATAAAAAAAAAATTCGATTTTTTGAAAAATCTTGATGTGTTTGTTAAGTATAACTGTATATTCTCAATAAATACATTAATTGCACTAACAAATAGTTAGGTTAATGTTCTTTTAATTATGAAATTAGTATAGATTAACATATAAGTTAAGTTAGTTTGGAGTTTCACATATATATTAATCATACGTAGTATAGAGTATTCCCAATTGCGATTAACATTTGTTACAAACGTTAGTATAAAGACGCTAATTGTGATATATATTAACATATGTTTAACATAATCATAAGTAGTTACGTTATTAGCAGCTACATATACCAATCTATTTATAAGTGACAATATGAATCGACGCTTCAAACGATTCATCAACGTGCAACTATTTTTTTTTTTGATTTTTTCAGTAATATATAACTAATATTGATGTATTTGATCATTAAATCAACGATTTATCTAAAATGGAGAGCGAAATTGTGAAATTAAAAATATGAATATTATTCCCTACCGAAAATCGGTCGCCAATACCCCTAATTCCCTACCGACTTTCGGTCGCGAATAAGTATTCCCGACCGAATTTCGGTCGGGAAAAATAGTAAAAAAAAAAAATTCGATTTTTTGAAAAATCTTAATGTATTTGTTAAGTATAACTATATATTCTCAATAAATACATGAATTGCACTAACAAATAATTAGGTTAATGTTCTTTTAATTATGAAATTAGTATAGATTAACATATAAGTTAAGTTAGTTTGGAGTTTCACATATATATTAATCAAACGTAGTATAAAGTATTCCCAATTGCGATTAACATTTGTTACAAACGTTAGTATAAAGAGGCTAATTGTGATATATTACCATATGTTTAACATAATCATAAGTAGTTACGTTATTAGCAGCTACATATACCAATCTATTTATAAGTGACAATATGAATCGACGCTTCAAACGATTCATCAACGTGCAACTTTTTTATTTTTATTTTTTCAGTAATACATAACTAATATTGATGTACTTGATCATTAAATCAACGATTTATCTTAAATGGAGAGCGGAATTGTGAAATTAAAAATATGAATATTATTCCCTACTGAAAATCGGTCGCCAATACCCCTAATTCCCTACCGAATTTCGGTCGCGAATAAGTATGCCCACTTTCCCGACCGAAATCCGGTCGGGAAAACACCCGAATTCTTGTAGTGAATCGACGTGAAACGTTGGACTTACTGTAGTATCGTCATTATATATTGTTGCCAATATTCGTGATCATCGTTCGATGTAGGGCATTTTATAATTTCTGCCCGTTAACTTATCCCAAATTTAAGTTTTGCCTTTTTTTAAACGGGCTCGAAAAATGCCCTGTAACTTTTTTTTTTTAATTAATTTCTGCCCGACGGGCTCAAAACTGGGCTTGGTCAATTCGAAATATTGCAGTTATGCCCTCAGACTTTATCAATTCAACTAATTTAGGTTATATTTTATAATTTTATATAAATATTTATATTTTATAATTTTATATAAATCTTTATATTTTATATAAATCTTTATATTTTATAATTTTATATGAATCTTTATTAAAAATAATATATATAATTTTTTATAACAAAAAAAAAAGTCATCTTCCTCACCCCATCCACCCACCCACCCGCCCCACCCCTACCCCGCCCCACGCCTCCACCCGCCCCCACCTCCCCGACCCACCCCTACCCCGCCCCACACGCACCATCACCGCGATTTGCAGTGGTGGTGGCGTCGATTTGACGCCACCACCACTGTAAATCGCAGTGATGGTGGCGGGGTGGCGTCGATTTGACTTTTCAAAGGTCGGGTATAGGGGAAAAAATCACTTTTCATACCTAACTTGGTACTTTTCTATTTTTGGTACCATAAGTTGGCAGCCATCAAGTTTGGTACCCCAACTTGGCTACCCTTATCAATTTTAATACCATATGTTTATTCCGCCCAAATCGCCGCCTAAATCACTTACCTGGCTCGTCGTTGACTAAAATAATTGGGGATTTTGACTTTCTTATCCCACGTGGCTGCCAACTCGACAAAAAAAAAATCAAAATTTATATCCCTTAATAATTATTTAACTAAAGAAGCTTTTCTTGTATCAATAAAAAAAGTTTATTAATTCTTTACAAAAATTAATATATCTGCCAACATAATTAATTAATTCTTAAAATTTATAAAAAAAAACAGAAAAATTTAAAAGAAAAAGAAATTACCCACTGTTCTTCACCCCCCCCCCCCCCCAAGCCTCACCTGCTCACCACCACCTCCATTGAACCGCCGCCGCAGCACACCGCCGCCTCACCACACCTCCACCCCCACAACCGGAATCTGAACTTGCGCATGAGCCGCCTATTGTTGTCCATTTCTTCCACGATCGGGAGCAGATTTCGTTCATAAATCGAGGCAATATTCAATTCGTCAGCAGTTGAATGTTAGGGTTTGCGATTTCAGAATTGATTTTTCACGATCGGAAGCGGATTTCTGATTCTGACTTTTCAAAGTTGAATGTTAAGATTCTTCGTGAATTTCTGATTCTTCTCTGAATCTGCGGCGATGGCGGTGAGGTGCGACGGTGGCGGTGAGGCGGAGGTTCAGCGGAGGTGGTGGTGGGGCTGGGGTTGGGGGGTTGGGGGTTGGGTGCCGCGGGACCCTGGGGGGTGGGGGGAGAACATGGGGTAATTTCTTTATTTATTTATTTATTTATTTATTTAATATAAGTACAATTAGATTTATATATTGATGATTATTTACTTCTCAAATAAAAAACATTAATAACTATTTGTATGCAATATTTAATTCTTAACAATATAACTTTAAATATCTTAAATAAGATGTTTAAGATTAATTCACATATTAAGGAATTCAATAATAAACATCTAAGAATTAGTTAACTTAATCTTAGGCATATAAATATAGTTTATTAAGAATTATATATTTTTTAATATAACTATATAATTTAAAGAATTAATGAATTTATTTTCAAATATATCATATGAATATGCAGGCTTTTTTCCCTTGGGTATAGTATTGTAAAAGTTCAAAAGTTGGGTATAGTTTCGTAAAAGAGGCTAAACGATGGGTATAGTTCGTATATTTATTAAACTTTTTAAGATAAACTTTTTTAATAAACTTGAATATATACATTTTTTATGATTTAGATCAATATATACTTTATTTTTAATTTACTGGTATATATAATTTATTTTTAGTTTTTACTAGTAATATAAATTTAGTAAACATTTTAAGACAATTTTTTTTTAATAAACTTGATTTTATACAATTTCTTTATGATTTAGATCAAAATATAAAAATTTATATAAAATATAAAGATTTATATAAAATTATAAAATATAAATATTTATATAAAATTATAAAATATAACCTAAATTAGTTGAATTGATAAAGTCTGAGGGCATAACTGCAATATTTCGAATTGACCAAGCCCAGTTTTGAGCCCGTCAAAAAAAGAAGTTACAGGGCATTTTTCGAGTCCGTTTAAAAAAAGGGCAAAACTTGAATTTGGGGAAAGTTATCGGGCAGAAATTATAAAATGCCCTTCGAGGTAATATTCTATTTTTTATCCGTTTCTTTATTTAATTATTGTGAATTATTAAATTGAGGAACAACAAATAGTACTTTAGTTCAACACAAAGAAGATAAATGGATTAGCAATTTTGGCTCTCAAAGGCAGGTACACCATTAAGTTGGCTTATGAGTTTCTTACTAGCGATGTGTAGGTGCTTATAGACGCTGAGTTTTTTAAAAAACTCTGGAGGGTTAAGGTACCTTATAAAATCCTTCTCTTTGATTGGAGGCTTATTGGATCGCATCCATGCACACTGTGGTATCCTATGAGATGGCGCTAGTGCGAGTTGTTGCATGTGTGGAAAGGAAACTGAATATGTTGGTCATCTTTTTTCTTTCGTGTGACGTGGCATATGAAATTTAGATGTGGGTGTAACAGATTCTCATAATCGAATTAGAATTGAAAATGAGTAAGAATCAACAACAATCGAAAAGGAATGCAAGTGTTATTAAGTGTCACAGAAAGATTTACAGATTGAGAGTTGTTCTTTATGGATCGAAATTGCCGCCATTTGAGAGAGCTTGAGGAGAGCATTCCAACGGTAACAAAATTAGTTAAATTCCAGAATGAATGAAAAATAGCCTAACTAACTCTGTTTATACTCTAACGGTCGAAAATTACCTAAACTAGAAAGTAATTGGTTAACAGATTAACTAATCTCTAATTATATGCTAAAAGGTGAAAAGTACAATAATCAGAAAATAAGAGGGGCATGGATGTCCAACAAGCCCATCTTGGAAGTCATTAAGTTGAAAGGTTGTGGAGAGAAAGGTTTTGTCAAAATGTATGCAATTTGATGCTGATTTGAAATATGAACCTCCTCAACACTCCTTGTTGCACTTTTTCTCTTACAAAAAGGCATTAAATTTGAATGTGTGAGGAATCAGCTTTACATTGTGGAAAAAAGAGTGGGTAGTAGTACATCTTTTACAAAACAAAAAAGGATTAAATCAAAGGTAAACAAAAATCCTGCTTCATTCTTGGGCTTCGGTACTTTGTTCCCCATGTCGACTGCATCTAGCATCTTACATATAATAATCAGTATTTAATTTTAGGTCTCATTTTTTTTGTTGGTCTCTTGATGAACTTGAAATAGCATATGAATTGTAACATCTAATTAACTTATATTCGTGTACATGAAAATCTACGTGACCAAATTTTTTGCTTGACCGTTGCTAAACACAGTTGACAAAAACTCACAATGTCTTTTGCTAAAGCCGATTGATAAAGGCTCCTCGGATCCGAGATGTGCTTTTACTTCCATGTTGGTTTAGCCGAAATTCAATGGATAAGCATTAAACACAAAACAGTAAAACAAATATGAGCCATCAACATGACTTTCCATGAACAAACTAGATATCATCAAACATTCATAAAGTTCAGATACCATTAACAAACAGGTTAAGTGACTAGAGTCAATTACCAACAACATGAAAAAGGTAAAACTCAAAACAGAAAAAAACTGCTAATAAAGTTACTACATAAGAAGATTTGAGTATTTCACTGATCACTCACTCAAGTAGTAGATCCCAAACCCCATGGTGATAGCTCCCACAATTGTAGCCCCACATAACTGTCTTATAATCCTATAACACATATGAGCGATTCTTTTGCGCTCATCTTCTGCGGGAATCGTAAACTGCTTGATCACCATTGCTACAAAATCCACCCAAGAGATGTTCTTCATGTCCTCGACACGATCCACATACCAATTCATAGCCTTTTCATCCATGTGCGAACATGCCAAGGCAATCTTTCCACTGTCAGTTTCCTCAGGATAAGACATGAAATAAGTCTCACATTGCATTACCCATCCCCTCGGGTTGTCACCTCCGAATCGAGGAAATTCATCCTTATTACCCATGGTTTTGTTACTGTGGTCTGCGTGAATGTAAATAATTAAACATAAACTTTAACATGCATGAATACTGTAAACAGTAGAATTACTAAAGATCCACATTATTATTATTGTCTCCAAATTAAATTAATTAAAGATTGATAAATATTGGATCTAAAAGACAACAAAACTAAGGCCTCAGCATATACAACAGGCATGCAGAGAGCAGCATTACTTGCTATGAAACAAGCATTTTAATTATAAATTCAAACAAAAAACAGAAAAGAGTATACAATCATTAAACAGAAAGCAACTAACTGCATATTAGTTTTTGTTTCCTATGAATCTTATATTATACTATACCCCACTGGTCACTAGAAATATGATTAGCAAATTAACACAAAATTTAACACTTACAATTGTGTAGAGCTTAATTAGCTAGTAGGGAGAAGTGAGAAGGGACAAACTAGATCTGCAATAAGGAATAATTAGTGACGGATAAGAAAAATGTTACCATTAAACACAAAGCAAATGGGGAAGCCTAATAACTAATTAATTAATTAATATTCATTTAATTAATCAAGAAGCAACAACAGGTTTATGCATAAAAAGTGAAAAAAGCTCTGGTGTTACTTGTTGTGGAAAACATAATCATCAAATAAAAGGAGAATGGCTTTTTTTTTTTTTTTGGTTGTGCTACGTACCTTAATTAGTAAAATATATATGTAACAACAAATTAATCATGCATTGATAAAAACAAAAATTGTAAACCCGATGCATTTTTGGAGTTGCATAAATGTGAAACTTATGTAAATACTATAAAACAGAAAACACAAAAATATATTGTGGTCGATTCATGTTATTGTAAGCAAAACCCATTTACAAAAATCAAACCGAAAAAGAAAAGGTCAAAATGAGCTAATTAAAGAAGCATTTAGATATTAATTTCTTTTTAATAAGTGATTTCCAACAAACTAATAACCAAAAATTGAGTGAAAAAATAAAACCCTAATCCACTGTTTAATATGTGTCTCGTGAAAAGCATAAGAAGTAAGAACCAATATGAATGTGACCTTCCATCAACGCTTATTTCTTATTTCACACAATTACGAAAGAATAACAAAAACAAAATCAAGAGAAGAAGAATGATACAGAAAAAAAAAAAAAAAAAGATTTGGATTTTGAGGGAGAAAGAGACGAAAAGAAACTTACCAGCTGTTTCTTGTTGTAAATGCCAAGAGGAGAGCTAGAGAGAGAGAGAGAGGTTGTTAAGTAGGAAACTGCCTGCCTGCAAGACGACAAGTCCAACAGTCCTTTTTCAATTTCAATAGCGGGATTGCCAAATGATTTTTTATTTTATTTTTTTATGTGAACACTGAATTCAACTTGTTGGGAGTAAAAAAATGAAATATATTTTTTGTGAAGAATTATCTAGTCATAAGTCATGTATATTTACTACATACATATTGTGGGCCGGGCCAGTTTTGATTATTGCAAATTTACCTGCCATATCTTTTTGCCTTATCTCATATCATATGCAAAGTTGCAATGTCAATTTTCATAGAAATTGGTCTTCAATCGTATTTACAAATATAAAGTTATGATGATCCATAGACATACATATAAATATGTAAGGAGTTTTTACCCCACTATGTGTTTAATCTTGTGGTTATAATTAACACATATAGAACATGAATGTTTAAGTTGGGGGGCGAAGAATGAGATATATGAAGTGAGATAGAATTATATATAAATGGTGCCATTGAATTGTCTCAATACCCTACAATATGACGAGTATTCATTTTTGATAATTTAGGCTTTTGTCAGATATATATGAGGAGTAGTAGTTTACCTTAATTAGCTTTCAAGGCCGTGAGGCCACTCTTAGACACTAGATAGATACTAAGGAAGAGGTTATTGGCTTTGAGATATTTATGACGAGAGGAGAAAGTTTGTTTGGGACGCGTACAACGAGGAGTCTTGAACTATCTATCCCAAATCGCTTGAGGAATGATCTTGGCTTCTGTTTATTTATACCCTGTCCCTCTCCCTCTAATAAGGCATTTTAGAGGGAAATATGGGGGGGTCTAATTTCTAATATGGCTTCAGAGTCTACCCAAGTTGATGTGGGTCTTGCCCACTATCTAACCCACGTGTTAGAATCTGATGTTCATTCCGGCCTACACGTGAGGGGGCGTCTTGAACTCTCTATCCCACATCGCTTGGGGAATGATCTTGACTTCTGTTTATCTATACCCTGCCCCTCTCCCTCTAATAAGGCATTTTAGAAGAAAATATGGGGATCTAATTTCTAATAATGAGACTATAGTTAAGGCATATATACCTTTTATGGCAGCTTAGATGTGGTGATGGTCGTCGCGACTTGCAATACGAAGTCTAGCTTTCATGTAGTCTTTTGTAGAAGGTTATATGTTGGCCAAATTACTGATAACCTGTTCTACAAGTTATATGCCAGGTTATATTTTCTTGTCATCATGAGTAATGCAATGCATGTTCTCTTAAGATAATTTTGTGAATATTAAAACAATACAATAACAAAGGATGTTTTTAAAGTAAAATTTAAACTCAATTAAGACATATGAATACATTTACCCATATTATTTATTGGCCTCATCCGCAAATACTTCTATAGTACGTCAAACTTGTTGTCGTTACGATCATAAGATTAAAGGGTTTCTCTGATTCCTCAGTATTTGAAATAAGTGATGGAGTTCACCCAAAAAAAAAAAAAGAAGTAGTGACTGGCGTATCAGTATGAATGCGACTTTTTCTCATCGGTCAATTCATTTGCACTTTTCATAACTTTTTCGACTATTGGAGTGGTGCTGTTAGTACTACATTTTCCTTAATTAATAAGTGAAAGCTATTTTCTGGATAACTTCACAGAGTATCACTTTTTGATTTGCTCGTTTTCGTGCAAAACTTAATATTTGTGACAGGTATGAAGTTTTTGAAATAATTATGTTAGAAAACTGCGGATATTCTTTGAGATGCAGATTTTTTTTGGACTCGCTTCCCGTCTCTTACTTTTTCCTTCTCTATATGGATATTTTAGTTTACACAAGGATAAAATGTGAACAACTGCGATATTTAATTATTTGATTTTTGTCTGTCTCATGATATATGTAACTTAAGAATTTTTTTAGCCCGAATTCTAGGCAACCTGTGGAACTACATAAGAATATTTTTTAGTCCTGGACTAATTGAACGAGCAAACTGGTTATGGGCATGTTTCATCTTGTAAATTATTGATAATTCGAATAATATAATAAAATTGAAAACCACAAAAATAATGGTAGATTCATGTTCTTGTTAGCAAAACCCATTTACAGAAATAAGATGCCAAAATTAAACCAAAAAAGTAAGGGTTAAAATGATGAGCATTTCGATATTAAAATATTTTGATGGATTTGAGTGAAATCCAACAAACAAACTGACCAAAAATTGAGTGAAAAAATAACCCCTAATCCACGGCTTAATGGCGTCAATGTGTCTCGTGAAAATAATATATAAGAATATACCAACACGAAAGTGAAGATACACAACAACATATAAACAAATTTCAACAAATCCAAAAAATACCTAAACCTTGTAGCAATCGACGCTTATTACTTATTTCACACAACGAAAGAAAAAGAAAAAGAAAAAACTTTTGTGTGGAAGCTTAGCTAGAGAGAAGTGAGAGTCTGATAAACTGTGGAATATAATAAAAAATTAACCACGGATAAGATTTTTTTTCCATTAAATAAACACAAAACACATGGGGAACGCTAACTAATTAATTATATTTACTAAACAAGTTTTATGCATATCATCAGCAAATAAAATTAGGAGAATGACTTATTGGATGAATGCTAATAAAGAGTCCTGGGTTCACTTTCAGCCTCCAGGGATCTCAGACCACTCCCCAAGTGTTACTAAGGTGTTTGAGACTAAGGATAAGAAGAGGATCCCTTTTAGATTTAAAAACTTATGTGCTGAGGATGCGCAGTTTAAAGAGATTGTCAAGAAAGCATGGGATACTGAAGTCAGGGGATGCAAAATGTACCAGGTCACTGTGAAGCTAAAGGAAATGAAGGATAAATTCAAAGATCTAAATAGAACCAAATTTCAAAATCTTGAGAAGCAGGTACAAGAGAGGAGGAAGGAATTAGAGCAACTGCAGAAGGAGGATCTCAGAAGGCCTAATGGGCTTCACAGAGATATCATCCAAAAGAAAATTGAATATAATCAGACACAACAACTCCTTAACCAGCAGCTTCAACAGAAAGCCAAAACAGATTGGCTGGAGGAAGGAGATAGAGGGAGTAGACTATTCTACCAGCATATTAAAACTAGAAGAAAACAAAACTCCATTCATGCTTTAATTGACAATAATGGTAAAATCCTGAACTCTAAGACAGAAATAACTGACCATGTTATTCAATTTTATCAGGAGCTTTTTGGCAAGGAACAACATGCCACGGATATAAGAAAAGAAGTCTGTGCAGCAAGACCACAAATCACAGAGGAGACGAATAGGAGCTTGCAAAGGGAGATTGGAAGAGAAGAAGTCAAAAGAGCCCTATTCAGTATAAGCAACAATAAAAGCCCAGGGCCAGATGGTATGAATGCATGTTTCTTTAAAAAAAAGCTGGGACATCACAGGTAACCTTATCTATGAAGCCATCTTAGAGTTCCAGAGGACGGGTAAGATTCTTAAACAGATCAATGCCACCTCTATTTGCTTGATTCCTAAAAAAGAGAATGCATCTAACATAGGGGACTTCAGACCTATTGCCTGCTGCAATGTGATTTACAAGATCATTACCAAAGTGCTAGCTAATAGGATAAGAAATATTCTGCCTGACATTATCAACCACTGTGAGAATGCTTTTGTTACTGGCAGGGATCTCTTTCAGAATGTGTTTTTGGCCCAGGAAGTCATTAGAGGGTACAACAAAAAGGGTATAACTCCTAGATGCATGCTGAACATTGATCTTAGAAAAGCCTATGATACTATCAACTAGAGTTTCTTAGAGAAAGTTCCAGGGGGTCTGGGAATGGACAAGAAGTTTATTCATCTTATCATGACTTGTGTCTCCACTCCTAGTTTTTCTTTCAGTATTAATGGGAGCCTTGAAGGACATATGCCTGGTAAACAAGGTCTTAGACAAGGGGACCCTATGTCCCCTTATCTCTTTGTCATTTGTATGGACTATTTGTCTAGACTGATGGCTCTTAATGTCCAGAATAGAGCTTTTAAATTCCACACCAAGACTAAGAAATCTGATCTAACACACCTTTGCTTTGCTGATGACTTACTTTTATTCTGCATGGGGGACAAAGAATCACTGGAGATTATGAAGAAAACAATGGATGAATTCTCAGCAACTTCATGGCTGCAAATTAATAAGGAAAAAAGTGCTATTTTCCTGGCAGGAGTCAAGGAAGAGGATAAAGAAGAGTTGAAGGATATCTGGCAATTCCCAGAAGGAACATTCCCAGTGAGATACCTGGGAATTCCCCTAAGTCCTAGAAAACTTAAGATCCAGGAGTATGAGCCTTTTATAAGGAAAGTGAGTGCCAGAATACAGAGCTGATTAGCCAAGCAACTAAGTTGTGCAGGAAGACTGGAGCTAGTCAGAGTAGTGCTCATGTCCATTCAAAGGTTTTGGAGCTATGCAATGCACATACCAGTTGGAGTTGCAAGTAGAATTCAGACCCTTTGTAGGAGCTACCTGTGGGCAGGCAAGGAACAAGGAAGGAAAAGTCTGGTATCATGGAAGAAAGTGTGCCAAGACAAAAAGCGAGGGGGGCTACAGATCAAAGAGTTATTGAGTTGGAATAAGGCACTGCTGAGTGCACATGTGATGAAAATTGATGACCACCAGAACAGGCCAACAATCTGGACCAGATGGATAGTAAACTATAAACTGAAAGGTAGCACAATCTGGACAGTCAATAGTAGAACAGAAGACTCACCCTGGTGGAGAGCCTTAATGAAGATCAGAGATGAAATGAGAGAAAGGGAGAGAAACTTGGAAAAATGGAGAAAGAAGAAGCTGAGGGAGGTGATAGAGGAGAACTACAAGCCATATCACAAAGAAACTCCTCAGGTGGATTGGAGAGAGCAGGTATGGAATTATATCTCAGCTCCTAAAGTTACTTTTATAAATTGGTTGATTATGCATGGGAATATTGCTATAAAAATGAGATTGGTTAGGTTCAAAATGATTGAGGATAGTACTTGTGCACTGTGTAACAAGGCTTCAGAAAGCCTTGACCATTTGTTCTTCAACTGCCCTAAGGTCAAGCTAATACTTGATCCAGTTATGAGGGCAGTGGGGGTCAGTATGGTGCAGGAACAACTACAAGAATGGAGAGGAAAATTTGGCAGGTCACTGAAAAAGAACTCACTGGTGTACCAAATAAGAGCAGCTGCACTGGGAAGTGTGATGTACTGGAGCTGGAAATGGAGGAATACCAAGGTGTTTGAGGACAAGGAGATACCAGAAAAGCAGATAATTTTGAACCTGTCCCAGGAGCTGGCAACAAGAATAAGGTATAGGGTAGGTAAGAAAAGTAACAGATTTATTAAAAGCACTCTTGAAAAACTTGACAGATTATGTGCCACCAAGATTTAAGCCTGGCTTTAATTTGAGATAACTGGTTTGCTGCGAAGTGTATGTCTATGCTGACAGGTACAAGGACAAGGAGAACTAGCTGAGGGGCAACTCTTAGAGGTAATATTATTATCACTGGCCAAACTGAAAGAGTGAGAACCAGTGCTAGAGCAGCTACCAAAGAGAGGCAGCCATGCTCTACTAGATAACACCTTGGAGAGTACAGTCACATGCTTGTTCCTGGTGCTGGAATGAAGTGGTGTATCCACAGGAGGAGGAAGATTGTAGAGATGGTTAGGCTTAGAACAGGTCGTAGTCCTAGGCTAGAGCCTCGTTCTTTCCTTGGCCTGGTAGAGTACTCGTCATGTTTTGAATGCTATAAGTGTCCATGCTGTTTAAAACTTGGGGTTAACCCCATGTAATCATGTATGACACTCTTTCAGTTAATAAACTTTTACCTTTCGTGTGAAAAAAAATTAGGAGAATGATCTGTTTGGAGTTACCTTAGTAAAATATTGATCATGTAACAACATATGAGAAGAAAAAGTAATTATAAATCTGACATTATCCATTATTGATGCATTTTGGGATTAGATGTGAAACTTATGTAAATACCATAAAACTAAAAATTGATACGTGGAATAATATAATAAAATTGAAAACCACAAAAATAATGGTAGATTCATGTTCTTGTTAGCAAAACCCATATACAGAAATAGGACGCAAAAATCAAACCGAAAAAAAGTATGGGTTAAAATAAGCATTTAGATTTCCTAAAAAAAATGAGCATTTAGATATTAAAATATTTTGATGGATTTGAGTGTAATCAAACAAAGAAACTAACCAAAAATTGAGTGAAAAAATACCCCTAATCCACGGTTTAATGGCGTTCTCGTGAAAATCAAATATAAAA
This sequence comes from Linaria vulgaris, assembly GCA_948329865.1. Classification (NCBI taxonomy): domain Eukaryota; kingdom Viridiplantae; phylum Streptophyta; class Magnoliopsida; order Lamiales; family Plantaginaceae; genus Linaria; species Linaria vulgaris. The sequence continues at coordinate 88,000,316 of OX415253.1, forward strand.
ATATATACCAACACGAAAGTGAAGATACACAACAACATATAAACAAATTTCAACAAATCCACGTATATTACATTTGTGTGGAAGCTTAGCTAGAAAGGAGTGAGAGTCTTATAAACTGTGGAATATAATAAAGAATTAACCACGGATAAGAATTTTTTTCCATTAAATAAACACAACACATGGGGAAGCCTAACTAATTAATTATATTCACTAAACAAGTTTTATGCATATCATCAGCAAATAAAATTAGGAGAATGATATGTTTGGAGTTACCTTAGTAAAATATTGATTATGTAACAACATATGAGAAGAAAAAATAATTATAAATCTGACATTATCCATTATTGATGCATTTTGGGATTAGATGTGAAACTTATGTAAATACCATAAAACTAAAAATTGATACGTGGAATAATATAATAAAATTGAAAACCAAAAATATAATGGTAGATTCATGTTCTTGTTAGCAAAACCCATTTACAGAAATAAGACGCAAAAATCAAACCGAAAAAAAGTATGGGTTAAAATGAGCATTTAGATTTCCTAAAAAAAAAATGAGCATTTAGATATTAAAATATTTTAATGGATTTGAGTGTAATCAAACAAACAAACTAACCAAAAATGAGTGAAAAAATAACCTCTAATCCACGGTTTAATGGCGTCCTCGTGAAAATCATATATAAGAATATATACTGTAAACCCATGGGTGAAATTTATGGCCATCGGAAAGGGACAAGAAGACTTTTACCATCGGAATATAGAGTCATCGAGGGACAAGAAGACTTTTACCATCGGAAGATAAATTGCTTATATGTGTAAGATAACCTTATCTCCGATGATGCACGGGTTACTACACTCACAGAGCATCCGATGCTAAAGGCACTACCAGTCTTGGATGACTCTACGATGCCTAATAATCGCCGATGCTTTAGCCAGTGAACAATCCTAAGGAACAATAGCACGATAAAAACCTTCCCTCCAGGATGGGTGCTCACTTCAAGGATATATCCGGGTATATATCCCAACGACCCGATGGCATAGGGATACTCCCGAAAAGGAGAGTATGCTCTCTCCGATGGGTATGTACCTCGATGGTACATCTAGAAATAAAATTTATCCGTCCGATGGCATAGCTACAACAGGCCTGACGAATTCATGACCCCGATGACAAATCATCTGAAGGCTCCCAGAAGAAGTGCTTCTAGAACAAGAAGACAGGTGTCGACATACCAGATATGCCAGCCTAGCATGGACCAGGTGTCACCATCGGAACAATTCAACAACAAACAAGCTAACCAGATGTCAATATAGGTTGCAACGCATCATCATAAAAGGAGTTGGAAAACAATTGTATAATGGATGAGTTAGCACTAAAATAATCTCCATCTGCCACCCAATGTGTATCATGCGATCGAAAGAAGGCTATAAATACCTTCACTTTGTAAAACAAAGGGGACAAGTGGAAGTGAAATAATACCCTTTTTACTTTATATACTCTCTCTAATATAGGTCATACTCTCGTTAGCAAGTATTCATAGAAAAGAGTATCGGTAAAACTTTATCTTCCTTTGTTTCTTGCACAAGCTCCATTACCGACTATCCGGGCAAGGCGTTCCACGAATAAAAAAATATAAAATTACTCCGATGAGTTAACATATACCAACACGAAAGTGAAGATACACAACAACATATAAACAAATTTCAACAAATGCACGGATATTACATTTGTGTGAAAGCTTAGCTAGAGAGGAGTGAGAGTCAGATAAACTGAGGAATATAATAAAGAATTAACCACGGATAACAATTTTTTTTCAATTAAATAAACACAAAACACATGGGGAAGCCTAACTAATTAATTATATTCACTAAACAAGTTTTATGCATATCATCAGCAAATAAAATTAGGAGAATGATCTGTTTGGAGTTACATGAGTAAAATATTGATCATGTAACAACATATGAGAAGAAAAAATAATTATAAATCTGACATCATCCATTATTGACGCATTTTGGGATTAGATGTGAAACTTATGTAAATACCATAAAACTAAAAATTGATACGTGGAATAATATAATAAAATTGAAAACGACAAAAATAATGGTAGATTCATGGTCTTGTTAGCAAAACCCATTTACAGAAATAAGACGCAAAAAATCAAACCGAAAAAAAGTATGGGTTAAAATGAGCATTTAGATTTCCTAAAAAAAATGAGCATTTAGATATTAAAATATTTTGATGGATTTGAGTGTAATCAAACAAACAAACTAACCAAAAATTGAGTGAAAAAATAACCCGTAATCCACGGTTTAATGGCGTCCTCGTGAAAATCATATATAAGAATATATACCAACACGAAAGTGAAGATACACAACAACATATAATCAAATTTCAACAAATCCACGGATATTACATTTGTGTGGAAGCTTAGCTAGAGAGGAGTGAGAGTCTGATAAACTGTGGAATATAATAAAGAATTAACCACGGATTAGAATTTTTTTCTATTAAATAAACACAAAACACATGGGGAAGCCTAACTAATTAATTATATTCACTAAACAAGTTTTATGCATATCATCAGCAAATAAAATTAGGAGAATGATCTGTTTGGAGTTACCTTAGTAAAATATTGAACATGTAACAACATATGACACTACAAGATTTGGGGGTCAATAGTGACCGCCCAGTTGTGACTCAAGTTGAGTCACTTGTCTTGAGCGACTTGTGAAGGCAATAGCGACTCAACTTGAGTCGCAGAAATCAGCGACTCAACTTGAGTCGCTATTGGTAATAGCCGTTGTCAATAGTGACCGCTTTTCGGTCACTACTGACATTAGTGACCGCCCAGTTGTGACTCAAGTTGAGTCACTTGTCTTCAGCGACTTGTGAAGGCAACAGCGACTCAACTTGAGACGCAGAAATCAACGCCTCAACTTGAGTCGCTATTGGTAATAGTCGTTGTCAATAGTGACCGCTTTTCGGTCAATACTGACATTAGCCGTTCTCAAGAGTGACCGCTTTTTGGTCACTACTAATATTCATAGATATATATCTATGAATATTCGTAGGGACCTAATTGCGGTCACTAATTTTTTAAAATGAGCAGGGACCGAAAAGCGGTCACTAATCTTTCGGTCACTATAATGCAGTCATTGTTGGGTCAATAGTGACCGCTACGCGGTCCCTAATGACACAACAGTGACTGCATTGCGGTCCCTATTGACTCAACACGGACCGAACTGCAGTCCCAACTAATGTTCATACTTTAAAATCGATATTTTAAGATGGTTCGAGGTGCCGCGTTGTTTTTTTAGTTCATAATAACCATTGTAAGAGTTAAAACAACAATAATTTCAACGACGCATTGTAAATCCAAACATTATGTAAAGAGAACGGACCACTTTGACGATTCTCTTATTATTTTGTACGACAAATGTCATAATGACAAACTAATTGTGTATACATATAAGTATAATGATTTCTTGATGTGATGATTTATACCTCATAATCATATATATGCTAACATTAGTGAAGTAAAGCATAAAAACGAATAACAACTACAACTAACTAGTGATGATTAGTTGTAGAACATGAAATATATCTCCAACGTTAATAACTCGTTCAATCTCAATCAATCTATTAATCCACAACTAAACTACTATGAGGTTGGTTTTGCAATCATTTATTACTTCAATTCACATGTTACAATGAGTTTGGTTATTAAGAATCACAAACAAACCAAAATCAATAAAAAAAATCGGTTTTAAAGTATGGGAGACAATAGGGACTGCAACGCAGTCACTATTGATTAAATAGGGACCGCAATGCAGTCACTGTTGACTCAACAGGGACTGCATTGCGGTCCCTATTGACTCAACAGGGACCGAATTGCGGTCCCTACTAATATTCATACTTTAAAATGGATGAATATTATTAGGGACCGCACTTAGGTCCCTGATATGGCAACAGGGACCGCACTGCAGTCACTACAAAATATTAGTGACCTAATAGCGGTCCCTAATATATATTAGTGACCTAAATGCGGTCATTGAAATCCAAAAATTTGAAATTGGGCGAAAATTTTAGGCGGAATTGAGAGGGAAATTTGAATTTGACGAAAATTTGAAAATTTCACCCTCCCCTCTATATATACTCACCACTCTTACACATCTAATTTCATTATCTCCAAAAATCACCAACATAACAACACTCTCTTCTTTTCTCCAAAAATCACCAACACACCAACACACCAACATAAATCCAAAAAACACTTTCTTTTCTTTCACTTCTTTGGATCTACACTTTCTTTTCTTTCACTTTTTTTTTTTATTTTAGATCTACACTTTATTATCTTTCTTTCTTTATTTTGGATCTACATTTTATTTTCTTTCTTTCTTTCACTTTTTTTTTTATTTTGGATCTACACTTTATTTTTTTTCTTTCTTTCACTTTTTTTTTTGTTTTGGATCTACACTTTATTTTCTTACTTTTCTTTCACTTGTTGTTTTATTCATTAATGTTTTTGTTTTCATTAATCTTTTTGCTTTCATTCATATTTTTTAATCATTCATTTTTTTGTTTTCATTCATATTATATTTTCTATTATTAGACATTCTTTTTTCATCTTTTTACATTCATGTCATTATATTAACTCTTTCTTCATTATTTTATGGTTTTGATCTTGTTAAAATCATAATTTTACAAAAAAAAAAACAATAATATTCAGGATTAAATCCGGAATATTAGTGTTTTTTTTTTATTTTTCGTACAGGTCAATAGTGACCGCAATTCGGTCCCTACTAATATTCATAGATATCTATGAATATTAGTAGGGACCGAATTGCGGTCCCTGTTTTAAATATTAGTGACCGCAATTCGGTCCCAACTAATATTTATTAGTAGGGACCTAATTGCGGTCACTAATTTTTTAAAATGAACAAGGACCAGAAATCGGTCACTAATCTTCCGGTCACTATTATTAGTAGGGACCGAATTGCGGTCACTAATTTTTTAAAATGAACAGGGACTGGAAAGCGGTCACTAATCTTCCGGTCACTATTGACCCTCTTCAGCGACCTAATGACGGTCACTGATGGCAAGTGACCGGTCATCTGCGACTCAAAGGCGGTCACTATTGACCATCAGGGACCGCAGGGGAGTCAATAGTGACTGCATTTCGGTCACTATTGACCCCCAAATCTTGTAGTGTGAGAAGAAAAAATAATTATAAATCTGACATTATCCATTATTGATGCATTTTGGGATAACATGTGAAACTTATGTAAATACCATAAAACTTAAAATTGATACGTGGAATAATATAATAAAATTGAAAACCACAAAAACAATGGTAGATTCATGTTCTTGTTAGCAAAACTCATTTACAGAAATAAGACGCAAAAATCAAACCCAAAAAAAGTATGGGTTAAAATGAGCATTTAGATTTCCTAAAAAAAATGAGCATTTAGATATTAAAATATTTTGATGGATTTGAGTGTAATCAAACAAACAAACTAACCAAATATTGAGTGAAAAAATAACCCCTAATCCACGGTTTAATGGCGTCCTCGTGAAAATCATATATAAGAATATATACCAACACGAAAGTGAAGATACACAACAACATATAAACAAATTTCAGCAAATCCACGGATATTACATTTGTGTGGAAGCTTAGCTAGAGAGGAGTGAGAGTCTGATAAACTGTGGAATATAATAAAGAATTAACCACGGAAAAGAATTTTTTTTCCATTAAATAAATAGAAAACACATGGGGAAGCCTAACTAATTAATTATATTCACTAAACAAATTTTATGCATATCATCAGCAAATAAAATTAGGAGAATGATCTATTTGGAGTTACCTTAGTAAAATATTGATCATGTAACAACATATGAGAAGAAAAAGTAATTATAAATCTGACATTATCCATTATTGATGCATTTTGGGATTAGATGTGAAACTTATGTAAATACCATAAAACTAAAAATTGATGCGTGGAATAATATAATAAAATTGAAAACCACAAAAATAATGGTAGATTCATGTTCTTGTTAGCAAAACCCATTTACAGAAATAAGACGCAAAAATCAAACCGAAAAAAAGTATGGGTTAAAATGAGCATTTAGATTTCCTAAAAAAATGAGCATTTAGATATTAAAATATTTTGATGGATTTGAGTGTAATCAAACAAAGAAACTAACCAAAAATTGAGTGAGAAAATACCCCTAATCCACGGTTTAATGGTGTTCTCGTGAAAATCATATATAAAAATATATACCAACACGAAAGTGAAGATACACAACAAAATATAAACAAATTTCAATAAATCCACGGATATTACATTTGTGTGGAAGCTTAGCTTGAGAGGAGTGAGAGTCTTATAAACTGTGGAATATAATAAAGAATTAACCATGAATAAGAATTTTTTTTCCATTAAATAAACACAACACATGGGGAAGCCTAACTAATTAATTATATTCACTAAACAAGTTTTACGCATATCATCAGCAAATAAAATTGGGAGAATAATCTGTTTGGAGTTACCTTAGTAAAATATTGATTATGTAACAACATATGAGAAGAAAAAATAATTATAAATCTGACATTATCCATTATTGATGCATTTTGGGATTAGATGTGAAACTTATGTAAATACCATAAAACTAAAAATTGATACGTGGAATAATATAATAAAATTGAAAACCACAAAAATAATGGTAGATTCATGTTCTTGTTAGCAAAACCCATTTACAGAAATAAGACGCAAAAATCAAACCGAAAAAAAGTATGGGTTAAAATGAGCATTTAGATTTCCTAAAAAAAATGAGCATTTAGATATTAAAATATTTTAATGGATTTGAGTGTAATCAAACAAACAAACTAACCAAAAATGAGTGAAAAAATAACCTCTAATCCACGGTTTAATGGCGTCCTCGTGAAAATCATATATAAGAATATATACTGTAAACCCATGGGTGAAATTTATGGCCTTCGGAAAGGGACAAGAAGACTTTTACCATCGGAATATAGAGTCATCGAGGGACAAGAAGACTTTTACCATCGGAAGATAAATTGCTTATATGTGTAAGATAACCTTATCTCCGATGATGCATGGGTTACTACACTCACAGAGCATCTGATGCTAAAGGCACTACCAGTCTTGGATGACTCTACGATGCCTAATAATCGCCGATGCTTTAGCCAGTGAACAATCCTAAGGAACAATAGCACGATAAAAACGTTCCCTCCACGATGGGTGCTCACTTCAAGGATATATCCGGGTATATATCCCAACGACCCGATGGCATAGGGATACTCCCGAAAAGGAGAGTATGCTCTCTACGATGGGTATGTACCTCGATGGTACATCTAGAAATAAAATTATTCGTCCGATGGCATAGCTACAACAGGCCTGACGAATTCATGACCCCGATGACAAATCATCCGAAGGCTCCCAGAAGAAGTGCTTCTAGACCAAGAAGACAGGTGTCGACATACCAGATATGCCAGCCTAGCATGGACCAGGTGTCACCATCGGAACAATTCAACAACAAACAAGCTAACCAGATGTCAATATAGGTTGCAACGCATCAGCATAAAAGGAGTTGGAAAACAATTGTATAATGGATGAGTTAGCACTAAAATAATCTCCATCTGCAACCCAATGTGTATCAAGCGATCGAAAGAAGGCTATAAATACCTTCACTTTGTAAAACAAAGGGGACAAGTGGAAGTGAAATAATACCCTTTTTACTTTATATACTCTCTCTAATATAGGTCATACTCTCGTTAGCAAGTATTCATAGAAAAGAGTATCGGTAAAACTTTATCTTCCTTTGCTTCTTGCACAAGCTCCATTACCGACTATCCGGGAAAGGCGTTCCACGAATAAAAAAAATATAAAATTACTCCGATGAGTTAACATATACCAACACGAAAGTGAAGATACACAACAACATATAAACAAATTTCAACAAATGCACGGATATTACATTTGTGTGGAAGCTTAGCTAGAGAGGAGTGAGAGTCTGATAAACTGTGGAATATAATAAAGAATTAACCACGGATAACAATTTTTTTTCCATTAAATAAACACAAAACACATGGGGAAGCCTAACTAATTAATTATACTCACTAAACAAGTTTTATGCATATCATCAGCAAATAAAATTAGGAGAATGATATGTTTGGAGTTACATGAGTAAAATATTGATCATGCAACAACATATGAGAAGAAAAAATAATTATAAATATGACAATATCCATTATTGATGCATTTTGGGATAACATGTGAAACTTATGTAAATACCATAAAACTAAAAATTGATACGTGGAATAATATAATAAAATTGAAAACCCGATGCAGATACCTCACACATGTAGTAGATGTAGTACATAGTGTAGATTGAAAACTCGATGCAGATAGCTCTCATAATTGCAATCTCCCACAGCCATTGTTTAATCCTACGACGCATCTCATCAATTCTTTTGCGTTTCTGGAAGAAATCATCATCTTCTAAAGGAATATGGTAAACCGCTGATTAATCACCATTGCTACAAAATCCACCCAAGAGATGTTCTTCATGTCCTCGACACGACCCACGTACCAATTCATAGCTTTTCCATCCACGTGCAAACCTGCCAAAGCAATCTTTCCGCTGTCTGTTTCTTAGGATAAGACATGAAATACTTCTCACATTGTATTACCCATCACCTCGGATTGTCACCTCTGAATCGAGAAAACTCATCCTTACCCATGATTTCGTTAACGTGGTCTGCATGAATGTAAATAATTAAACATAAACTACAACATGCATGGAAACTATAAACACTAGAATTACTAAAGATGACTAGTGTAAAGTTAAATGTTGTATCTAAAAGACAACACAAGTAAGACCTCTGCAAATATACACATAGCAGCATTACTTGCTATTAAAAAAGCCTTTTAATCATAAAATCAAACACAAAACAGAAAAGAGTAGCTAATAACTATATAACCATTAATAAAAGCAACTAACAACATATTAGTTTTTTTTTACTACATATCACTGAAAATATGATTAGCAAATTAGCACAAAATTAAACAATTACATTTGTGTGGAATCTTAGCTAGAGAGGAGTGAGATTCTGATAAACTGTGGAATATAATAAAGAATTAACCACGGATAAGAAAAATTATTATCATTAAATAAACACAAAACAAATGGGGGAAGCCTAACTAATTAATTATATTCACTAAACAAGTTTTATGCATATCATCAGCAAATAAAATTGGGAGAATGATCTGTTTGGAGTTACCTTAGTAAAATATTGATCATGTAACAGCAAATCGGAAGAAAAAATAATTATAAGTCTGACATTATCCATTATTGATGCATTTTGGGATTAGATGTGAAACTTATGTAAACACCATAAAACTGAAAATTGATACGTCGAATTTGAACACCACAAAAATAATGGTAGATTTATGTTCTTGTTAGCAAAACCCATTTATAGAAATAAGAGACCAAAATCAAACCGAAAAAAAAGTAAGGGTTAAAATGAGCATTTTGATTTTTACAAAAAAAAAATGAGCATTTAGATATTAAAATATTTTGATGTATTTGAGTGAAATCCAACAAACAAACAAACCAAAAATTGAGTGAAAAATAACCCATATACCACGGTTTAATGGCGTCAATGTGTCTCGTGAAAATCATATATAAGAATATACCAACACGAAAGTGAAGATACACAACAACATATAAACAAATTTCAACAAATCCAAAAAACACTTAAAACTTGTAGCAATCGACGCTTATTTCTTATTACACACAACGAAAGAAAAAGAAATAAAAACTTCTACTGAGTACAAGTGTACAACAAATACAAAATTCATAAGGAGTGTTTTGAAAATCGGCCCGAATCGGCCGGTTCGACCGAGAACCGGTGGCTTACTCAGGCTGGTTCAGCCACGAAAACGGGCTGCAGAGCCCTGGCGAGCGAACCGGTTTGTTTTGGTCGGTTCGCCCAGAAAATCGGCCTAGGCGAACCAGTTTAGCCCCTTTTTTTTGCTTTAGGTCAATTGCGAATCAGCCCCTACTTTTTTGACAATTACAAATAGGCCTCGAAATTTTTTTAAAAAAAAAAGAATGAAAAAAATGCAAAACTTTGAAAGGCCATAACTTTGCATAGGAGCGTCTGTTTTGGACGCTTTTTTTATTTGAGATATCTCACCGAGGTCAGTAGCGACCGGTCAATAGCGACCAAAGTACGGTCTCTATTGACCTCCAGTGACCGAATAAGGGGTCAATAGGGACCGCGCGGCGGTGCCTGTTGACCCTTTTTTCTTGTAGTGACTAAACACTGTTAAAAACAATTGAGATGTATCTATGTACATGCCTTTTGTCAAAAGTGTGAAGGGAGTCATGCTAAACATTAAACACGGATCATAAGACTCTTCAGATTTCATTAAATGATGGAAAACAATAAAAATAACAATCATGCTCTAACTACTGAAATAGTAAAAGAAGCATGAACCATCAACACTTTTCATGAACAAAACAAGATATCATCATCAAAATCCATAAAGTTTGGATATCACAACAAACCGGTTAAGTGACTAGAGTTAATTAACATGAAAGACGTAAAACTCAAAAGTCAAAACAGAAGATATTGCGAGCTTTACTACATAAGTTTGGGCTAACAAGAAGAATTGAGTGTTTCACTCACACATGTAGTAGATGTAGTACATAGTGTAGATCGAAAACCCGATGTAGATAGCTCCCATAATTGCAATCTCACACAGCCATTGTTTAATCCTACGACGCATCTAATCGATTCTTTTGCGTTCCTTGAAGAAATCATCATCATCTTCTAAAGGAATATGGTAAACCGCTGATTGATCACCATTGCTACAAAATCCACTCAAGAGATGGTCTTCATGTCCTCGACACGATCCACGTACCAATTCATAGCTTTTCCATCCATGTGCAAACCTGCCTAGGCAATCTTTCCACTATCTGTTTCCTCAGGATAAGACATGAAATATTTCTCACGTTGTATTACCCATCCCCTCGGATTGTCACCTCCGAATCGAGGAAACTCATCCTTACCCATGATTTCGTTAACATGGTCTGCATGAATGTAAATAATTAAACATAAACTACAACATGCATGGAAACTATAATCACTGGAATTGCTACAGATGATTAGTGTAAAGCTAAATGTTGAATCAAAAAGACAACACAAGTAAGACCTCTGCAAATATACACAGAGCAGCATTACTTGCTATTAAAAAAGGCCTTTTAATCATAAAATCAAACACAAAACAAAATAGAGTAACTAATAACTATATAACCATTAATAAAAGCAACTAACAACATATTAGTTTTTTTTACTACAGGTCACTGGAAATATGATTAACATATTAGCACAAAATTAAACAATTACATTTGTGTGGAAGCCTAGCTACAGAGGAGGAGTTAGAGAGGAGTGAGAGTCTGATAAGCTGTGGAATATAATAAAGAATTAACCACGGATAAAAAAAATAGCATTAAATAAACACAAAACAAATGAGGGAAGCTAACTAATTAATTATATTCACTAAACAAGTTTTATGCATATCATCAGCAAATAAAATTAGGAGAAATATCTGTTTGGAGTTACCTTAGTAAAATATTGTTCATGTAACAGCAAATCAGAAGAAAAAATAATTATAAATCTGACATTATCCATTATTGATGCATTTTGGGATTAGATGTGTGAAACTTATGTAAATACCATAAAACTGAAAATTGATATGTCAAATAATATAATAAAATTGAAAACCACAGAAATAATGGTAGATTCATGTTCTTGTTAGCAAAACCAATTTACAGAAATAAGAGGCCAAAATCAAACCGAAAAAAGTAAGGGTTAAAACGAGCATTTAGATTTCCTAAAAAATGAGCATTTAGATATTAAAATATTTTGATGGAGTTGAGTGAAATCCAACAAACAAACTAACCAAAAATCTGAGTGAAAAAATAACCCCTAATCCACGGTTTAATGGCGTCAATGTGTCTCGTGAAAATCATATATAAGAATATACCAACACGAAAGTGAAGATACAAAACAATATATAAACACATTTCAATAGATCCAAAAAATACATAAACCTTGTAGCAATCGACGCTTATTTCTTATTACACACAACGGAAGAAAAAAAATAGAAAAAAAAACTTCTGCTCAGTACAAGTGTACAACAAATATAAAATACGTAAGCACTGTTTTGAAAATCGGCCTGGACCGGCTGTTTCGGTCGGTTCGCTCGAAAAATCGATCGTCCGGTTTGCCTCGCGAACCTGTTCAGCCCCTTTTTTTGGCTTTTGGTCAATTGCAAATCAGCCCCTGTTTTTTTGACAATTACAAATCTTCCTCGAAAACTTAAAAAGAAAAAAAAAATGTAAAACTTTGAAAGGCCATAACTTTGCGTAGGAGCGTCCGTTTTGGACGCTTTTTTTTTTATTTGGGGTATCTCAACAAGATCTATCCACCGCAAACCGCGTGGGCCAACAAATTTTCAAAAAATGTTTTTTTCATACTTAATTTGAGTTTGAAGCGAAACGAGAATGCATTCGGGAATTTCATTCATAGTATTTCGTCCGATGCTAAGTTCTATTTCTAGATTTTAGTGTCCCATATTGTTGTTTTTGTATTGAATTTTGTGATAAGGTTGGCCAACATTTAAAAATCCAAAACAATCTTTTAACGTGTATTAAATATATAATTTGTTGGATTATTTATTAAATTATTGGATTGCTCAATGGTTTCTACTACTTTTCAAAAACTTGTTTTGTTGAAGGTCATGTGTTCAAGTCTTAGTATTGTGATAACCATGTTCTTAATTTTTTTTTTATAAAATAACAAAATATTAGTGACTTAAAATATTTCTCACAAACTTATAATTTTTTATTATATCTATTATTGAATGTTGACCAAAGTCAACAAACCAGTCTACCCAGTGGTCCGACCGGTTCGGCATGTTGACCCGCTATCTGGTAGCCTCACCGAGTCAATCACCTGGTCGGGTTTCAAAACAATGATACATATGATACAAGTAATGGAAGAGATTTGAGAGAGAGATTCGAGACCAAAAAAATCTGACCAACTGTTTCTTGTTGCAAATAAATGCCAAGAGGAGAGAGAGAGGGGTTGTTAAGTAGCTAGGAAACTGCCTGCAAGACGACAAGTCCAACCGTCCTTTTCAGCTCAACCTCCAGGCCTCCGTTGCCAATGCTTATAAAAAAAAAATTTATTTAATATTCGTATTTCTATTTTTATTTATTAGTTTACTTTTAAAATTTAAGTTATATTATATATATATATGTTTGAACATTCATTCTTTATTATATAACCAAATAAACACAAATACATAAGAGATATTTGAAATTCATTACAATTTTTCAATGTAAAAAAACATTTGTGGTAACTAGGACAAAGTAGGTTCATCAAATAACTCCAACTCATCGTCTGCTAGTTGACCCCGGGGGTCAAACGTACTCGAATCCACAAATTCGTTGGGCCCATGCGACTCATCATCTTGGAAAAGATCCGGCATTTGATTGGTCGTGCCATGTTCTTCTTGTGGCAGTGAGGATGTGTCAACTACATGCCGAGCACGAATAGGGTGGACTGCCCACCACTGTGTTCTTCTATCCTTCACATTTTGCGAAGGATATGGAGTGTAGTACACCTGTAGTGCTTGGTTTGCAAATATAAATGGTTCATTTGTTGCTAGCAGTTTTCTTGGGTTAATGTCAACCAAGTTGTAAGTCGGATGAACTCTAACGCCATGATAGACATCAAACCACAAACATTTGAACATAATAATCGACTGCCCCTGCGTGCCTCCCCAATAGAATACCTCAATTATTTCCTTGATGATGCCGTAGTAGTTCATCTCAGACGCTCCTTCTACGCCCCCCTTTACATACACGCCGCTGCAGTTAGTTTTTCGGCCACCACTATGTGAATCCGTATGGAACCTGAAGCCATTCACTTTGCAGCCTCCGTACACATTTACCATTGCCACTGGACCATTGACTAGCGCATTGAGGCGTGGGTCGACCTCATAATGTCCTGACATGACTGTTTGTTTGAACCACTGTACAAACTCCGTATTTCGTTTGCGTTGTGTCTGTTCTGCACTAAGGTTCTGACAACACGTGTCTTCAAACAACCTATCCACAAACAGAGAAAGAAACATTGCATAAGTAATGAGAATTTAATTAAAGAAATATCCACAAATGTAAAAAACTATAAGTAATTTAAATTTCTCACTTGACCCAGCCGTCAACATCCGGGCAGTTTAAGAGCGTATACAACTCCACAAGTTTAAATTCATCGGCAGTAAGACATCGCTCGTCTGTATCAATAAGTAGAGGTTCTCCTTTCTTGTGGAAAATGGATAGTTGTCCTGAGAAATCACCATAAACTCTAGCTTCATTCCTATTCAGTCGATTGTATCGTGTTTCTACATTTTTTCCAAAATAGTGTGAACACATATTGGTGATTTCCGACATTATAAAGGCATTTGCTATTGAACCCTCAACACGAGCTTTGTTCTTTACCGATTTCTTCAATACGAACATACTCCTACACGAATAAAATAAAATTAATGATGAATCACTAACCAAATTAATGTATATCTCAAACATCTAATTTACACATTGCATATAATAAATTATTACCTCTCAAAAGGGTACATCCAACGATATTGGACTGGGCCACCAACCTTGGCTTCATATGGGAGGTGTATCGCCAAGTGCTCCATAGAATCAAAAAACCCAGGTGGAAAGATCTTCTCCAACTTGCACATTGTCACCACGATAGATTTCTCTAGCGATTCCATGTCTGTCTTCTGAATCTCGGTTCCACACAGGGCGCGGAAAAATATGCTTATCTCTACAAGTGGACCCCACATTGGATCAGGAATAAAATTTCGAAAAGCAACAGGTATCAACCTTTGCATAAAGACGTGACAGTCATGACTCTTCATCCCTGTTAGCTTTAAGTGTTGCATATGTACACAATTAGATATGTTGGATGCGTACCCATCCGGAAAATCCAACTGAGCTAACCACTCCAACACCTTTGTCTTTTGTTCCTTACTAAGACAATACTTGGCCTTTGGTTTGTACACCCTCGTTCCCTCACCAGTGATCAAAAATAACTCACTCCTATATGTTTCCAACTCCAAGTCTTTCCTTGCATTCAAGTTGTCTTTAGTTTTGTCGGAATCATCCATCACTGTGTTCTTGATATTCTCAAAGAAATTTTTCTCACAGTGCATCACATCCAAGTTATGTCGGATTAGGTTCGTGGACCAATAAGGTAACTCCCAAAAGATACTCCTACGACACCAATTATGTGTTCGGCCAAATCCTGGAATATTATGTGTTTTTGCTCCAAAAGGCACCTCTGGCAAATCAGCAACAATAGCTGCCATGACTTCTCCTGACTTTCTATATGCTGGCTCATCTGTTTCATCTCTATTCTTTCTGAAATCTCTTTTACTATAGCGGTATTCGTGATTTTCAGGCAGAAAACGACGGTGGCAATCAAAAAACGTTTGTTTTTTCCCATGCTTCAACGTAAATGTCTTTGTGTTCTCCATGCAATAAGGACAAGACAACTTCCCATGTGTGCTCCACTGAGACAACATCCCGTAAGCTGGAAAATCGCTAATAGTCCACATCACAGCTGCATGCATTTGGAAATTTTGCTGACGAAAGCTGTCATACGTTGGTATTCCCACCTCCCACAATGCTTTCAACTCATCTATTAATGGTCTTAGAAATACATCAATGTTTTTTCCAGGACCTTTAGGACCCGATATGATCAAACTCAAGAAGATATACTCTTGCCGCATGCACAGATCCGGAGGAAGGTTATAAGGAGTTACAAATACAGGCCAACACGAGTATTGAACCGAAGACATTCCAAAAGGAGTGAATCCGTCAGTGCAAATACCTAAACGAACGTTACGTGGCTCCGATGCAAATTGAGTGTGAGTCCTATCAAAATGTTTCCACGCTTCTCCTGACGCTGGATGAATCATTGTGTCATTGGACTCCCTACACTTCAAATGCCACGTCATGTGCTCTGAGATGGAGCGTATCATGAAGAGCCTTTGTAGGCGGGGACCCAAAGGAAAGTACCATAATTTCTTTTTCGAAACTAGTTGCTTTCTATCGGGCTCAAATCTATCCTTCCCGCAAACAATACACTTTGTGTATTCAGCACTCTCGTACTCTCCGTAGAACAAGAAACAATTATCTCCACACACGTCGATTGTTTTGTAACCAAGCCCTAAAGTACCCATCATTTTCTCCAACTTGTACATTGTAGCAGGCAATAGGTGTTCATCTTCAGGAGCCATTGCATCGCGAGTTAACTGTAAGTACTTGTTTGCTGCGGCTGTAGACACGTTATGCTCAATCTTGTATGTTAGAAACTCAGCCATCCACTGCAACACTGACTTATCTTTGTCTTTATGCAACCTCGTCTCAGCGAGTTTCAACAGTTTATGAAATTCTGTTTCATCACAATTCAGCTCTTCATTATAATTGACCTCAGGAAACTCCCCTCCATAGGCATCCTCAACTAGATTCCTCATCGAACCTACGTTAACGTCCCCAACTCCATAGTCGTCATTTCCTACGTTTTGACTTGACGACTCTCCTACAAAATTCGCCGTACTTGTAGTGTAATTCTCACCGTGAGCTACCCACACATGGTACTGCTCTACAAACCCCCACCTACAAAGGTGAACGGCCACATCTTCTTCGGGCAAGAACTTTCTATTGTCGCATTTTATACATGGACACCTAGGATTATTATAACGGTCTAACAAATTTGTTTGATCTAAAGCGAACTTTACAAATTGTTGAACCCCATAAACAAATCTTTGAGTCAAATGGCCATTTTCAGTTAAGCGATCGTACATCCAACTTCTATCTCCATGTGAATACATTACTTATCTAGCCAATTAATAAATGTACATATATTAATTAATGCAGTTCATACAACTTAAACTAAAAGCAGTATTATTAGTGTAGTACTTACCTCTTGAAGTAATGGCCTTTGATATTTAGTACGTAACAATATTGCATCACCAATAATCACCGATAAACAAAAGCTAGCGATCCAAGGTTATTTGAATATGTGCATCCACTTGATTTGCAAAAAAAAATGAGTAATGGTTAGCAAAAAAATATTAACAAACTATTATTCGAAAATATAAACGAAAAAAAATACAATAGAACAATTTAAGGTACCTCTTAAGATAAACGATGGATTGTGTTGTATTTCGAACAATACCAAAATTCCTAGTATTTATAGAAAATCAGATTTTATTGGCTACGGAAGTTTCCGTTGCCAATAACTATTGGCTACGGAAACTTCCGTAGCCAATAACTATTGGCAACGGATACTGCCGTAGCCAATACATTGGCTACGGGTGTCTTCCGTAGCCAATAGTTATTGGCTACGGAAACTTCCGTAGCCAATACATTGGCTACGGAAGATTCCGTAGCCAATAGTTATTGGCTACGGGTGTCCTCCGTAGCCAATACATTGGCTACGGAAGTTTCCGTAGCCAATAGTTATTGGCTACGGGTGTCTTCCGTAGCCAATACATTGGCTACGGAAGTTTCCGTAGCCAATAGTTATTGGCTACGGGTGTCTTCCGTAGCCAATACATTGGCTACGGAAACTTCCGTAGCCAATGGCTATTGGCTACGGAAACTTCCGTAGCCAAAAATACTATCCTATTCTATAAATACCCCAACCATTACAATCATTTATTCATCCCCAACCATTACAATCATATATTCATTCTCATCATCCAATTCATTCTCCAACAACTCTTCCTCAATTCATCAATTCTAATTTTCAATAATTATAATTTATAGAATTATAATAATAATCTAATTAATTTGTTAAGTAATTACTTCTACAATTAAAAAAGATCATAATGAAGATTTTTTGTTAATTGCAATAAATTAAATTTATTTAATTAATAGAAATAAAATACAATAATTTAATTAATTGAAATAAAATACATTAATTTAATTAATTGAAATAAAATAAATTATAAAATACATTAATTTATTTAATTGAAATAAAAAAAATTATTTAATTTGGATATGATTGTATTTTTTTATTTAAGAATTCAAAATTTAGATTTTTTTTTTATAATTTTAAATATTATTGGCAACGGGTTAAATTCCGTTGCCAATAATATTTAAACGTTTGAATATTATTGGCAACGGGTTAAATTCTGTTGCCAATAATAATCATTGGCAACGGAATTTAACCCGTTGCCAATAATATTCAAACGACCACATTTTTTTTTTAAAAAAAAAATAGCCATTGGCAACGGAATCATCCGTAGCCAATAATTATTGGCAACGGAATAATCCGTTGCCAATGGCTATTGGCTACGGATTATTTCCGTTGCCAATGGCTATTGGCAACGGAAACATCCGTAGCCAATAACAAAAGGGTATTTTGGTCTTCTATTATTGGCTACGGAAGATTCCGTAGCCAATAGCCATTGGCAACGGCCACCCGTTGCCAAAAGTCATTAGCAACGAGGGTATCGGCAACGGCTATTGGCAACGGAAGGCCGTTGCCAATAGCTATTGGCAACGGAAAAATGGGTTATTGGCTACGGAATCTTCCGTAGCCAATAACCCATTTTCTTGTAGTGACTACGACCAACATGAAGAGCTAGCTAGGTAAAACTCAAAACCCACAGAAATTTGGGCTAACATACAACAACATAGAAATACTTCACTCACAACACATGTACTTAATGCAGTACATACTCCAGATCCAGCCAAGTATAATGAAAACTATCCCGAGCACGGCCTCATACAGCGCATACTCAATTCTTCGACGCGATGCAATCACTCGGGTTTTTTTCAAAATTGGTCCTTTATTGTGGCCTCATTACAAAAATAGTCCTTTATTGAGGCATTGCCTAATTTTGGTCCTTTATCGTGTTTTTTTGTCCAATTTTGGTCCTATTTTGACAAATTTGGGGATTTTGACCAATTTAAGGTAATTTTGACCAATTTTGACCCTCTTTTTTTCCATTTTTACATTTGTACCCCAAAATAAATTGCACTTTGCACCCAAGACATATATATATATACACAATTTTTTTAATATCTTTAACAATTTATAAAAGTTATAAAAATTATAACAAAAAAATTAATTCATCATCTAAATATATATATAATTTTTTTATTATCTTAAATAATTTATTAAATTTATAAAAATTATAAAAAAATTTAAAAAGTTTTAGTTCATCACCTTCATGTATATATATATACATAATTTTTTTATTATCTTAAATAATTTATGTGATGAACTATTTTTTTTTTACTTTTTTTTTGTAATTTTTATATATTTAATAAATTGTTAAAGATAAAAAATAAAAATTATGTATATATTTAGATGATGAATTAATTTTTTTGTTATAATTTTTATCTTTTGTATATCTTTAACAATTTATTAAATTTATAAGAATAAAAATAAAAATCATTAAAAAAAATTAGTTCATCACCTTCATATATATATATACACAATTTATTTTTATCTTTAACAATTTTTTAAATGTACAAAAATTACAAGAAAAAGTTAAAAAAATTTAGTTCATCACATAAATTATTTAAGATAATAAAAAAATTATATATATATTTAGATGATGAATTAATTTTTTTGTTATAATTTTTATAACTTTTGTATATCTTTAACAATTTATTAAATTTATAAGAATAAAAATAAAAATCATTAAAAAAAATTAGTTCATCACCTTCATATATATATATATATATATATATATACACAATTTATTTTTATCTTTAACAATTTATTAAATGTACAAAAATTACAAGAAAAAGTTAAAAAAAATTTAGTTCATCACATAAATTATTTAAGATAATAAAAAAATTATATATATATTTAGATGATGAATTAATTTTTTTTTATAATTTTTATAACTTTTGTAAATGGTTAAAGATATATACACACACGCACAATTGTTTTTATCTTTAACAATTTATTAAATTTTATCACTATCAGTTTTTTTTCTTTTTTTAATTAAACTTTATAAATTGTAAAAGAAAAAAAATTATGTATATATATACATGAAGGTGATGAACTAAATTTTTTTAATTTTTTTTATAATTTTTATAAATTTAATAAATTATTTAAGATAATAAAAAATTATATATATATTTACTATTTAGATGATGAATTAATTTTTTTGTTATAATTTTTATAACTTTTGTAAATGGTTAAAGATATATACACACGCGCACAATTGTTTTTATCTTTAACAATTTATTAAATTTTATCACTATCAGTTTTTTTCTTTTTTTAATTAAACTTTATAAATTGTAAAAGAAAAAAAATTATGTATATATATACATGAAGGTGATGAACTAAATTTTTTTAATTTTTTTTATAATTTTTATAAATTTGATAAATTATTTAAGATAATAAAAAATTATATATATATTTAGATGATGAATTAATTTTTTTGTTATAATTTTTATAACTTTTATAAATTGTTAAAGATATTAAAAAAATTGTGTATATATATATATGTCTTGGGTGCAAAGTGCAATTTATTTTGGTGTACAAATGTAAAAAAGGGAAAAAATAGGGTCAAAATTGGTCAAAATTACCTTAAATTGGTCAAAATCCCCAAATTTGTCAAAATATGACCAAAATTGGACAAAAAAACACGATAAAGGACCAAAATTAGGCAATGCCTCAATAAAGGACTATTTTTGTAATGAGGCCACAATAAAGGACCAATTTTGAAAAAAAACCCCAATCACTCGATCAACTAGGTCGGTCAAATCTTCCTCATCGGTCATCGTAAATGCCTTGATAACCATATCAGCAAATTCTGCCCAAGCGATGTTTTCCCGGCCCTTCACATTGGCCACATACCAATCCATAGCTTTTCCATCCATGTAAAAACATGCCAAAGCCATCTTTCTAGTATCAGCCTCCACTCGGTTAAGCATGAAATACTTGTCGCATTGCATCACCCATTCCCTCGGGTTGTCGCCTCCGAATCGGGGAAACTCCATTTTGCTATCGTGGTCTGCATATATGGAAATAATTAAATATGAACTAGCTCACTTCACTTGTGCATGGAAACAAAAATTATGAAATAAGAATAACGAATATAATATATGAAGATTAATGTTGAGAAAAATCACTAGAATTACTAAATATGAGCATCATTAATCATTATATATACGACTCCAAATCAATACTATAAAGCTAAAGGTTGGATTTTAATTACAACAAAAGTAATATATACCCAACAAATATACACCGAATTAACATCATTACTTGCTAAAACAAGAAGTGAGAAGCAACTACATTTTTTTTCTTTTTTTTGAATAAGTACAGTTAATCTCTCTAATGCTTCCTAAACCAACAAAAATAAAAATCAAGAAAACACATGGATCTCGTGGCGAAGTTTATTTCTTACTCCATACAACGAATACAAAGAACAAATTCCTCAGTACAGTATGAGATAAAGAATAAAAGAATGGTAACAAAATAAATGAAAGAGATTTTCATGGAAGAAGAGAAAAAAAGAATTCTTGCCTGTTAATTTCTCGTTTGTGAAGTAATGGAGGTGATGAGAGAGAGAGAGGGGGTAGTTATAGTTATAGGAAGGGAAATGAGCGCAAGAGGACAAGTCTTAACAGTCCTTTTTCAGTTACATGACAAGCTTATCAGTTGGCAGCATTTCAATTTTGATTTTTGTTTTGTTTTTCAAGTTAACCGCAAATTATGATGTTTAATAAATTTACTCAAATGTTAGTTTGTACGTTCAAAATTGTTTCACATACTTTATATATATGGTAAAATAATTAAATCAGCAAAATAAATCTGTGTGTCGCATCTATCTTTATTTTTGTTATAATTTATTTAATTAATTATACTGAACTACTATTACCGAATTATGTTACATACATTTTTATTTTTTGGAAAAGTATGTTAAACTTTCTTTATTTCTCCTTTTGAATATTAATTTTACTATATGGTCATGATGCATACCTTTAGGCATATATTTATATTTTAATTTCATCAAAAAAATATGATTATATACATTTTAACGGCACATTTGGTTGCCCTTAACATCCCATATTAATTAAATAGTGTGGGTTTATACCACATTTGGTTGGCAAATAAAAAGTAGAAGGGGCCCAACATAAATTGCCTTTTTGGAGCATTTTCCAAGATAACTAATCTCACCCCCACCCCCTATGATAATTTAATGCCACAACTACCAACTTTAATCACTAAAGTTAAATACCATTCTACCCCCACTTTTTCAAAAAAAAAATTACATTTCTTGCCCCCAAAAAGGTGCTTACATCACAATTGAATGACATAAAGTAAAATCACGAATTACGAAGCAATTTAAGGGTAGTTTTGATAATTCACGAAATAATGTGGATGTGTATGTGCAACCAAACATGAATTTTAGTAAAATTAAAGGTTACAAGGTGAGATTTTTTTTTTGCAATCAAATATAAGATTAATTATTTTATTTAGTATAATCATGGCATTAAATTATATGAGTTTTCAGGTCACGGGTCAACCAAATGTGCCCTAAGCATTTTTAGAGTTGCTAGCTGATGATTCTCTGGATTTGAGCGTGATGTGGTTTGCTTTGATTCTTCGGTATTTGAAAATAGTGATGAATCAATACGAAAGCGACTTGTTGCAAGTGGTCAATTCACTTGCTCTTTCAGTTACTATTTCGACTATTGGAGTAGTGCTGTGTGTCTTACATTTTCTTAATTAAGTGAAAGGTACGTTTATTTTCGGATAGCTTCACATAGTATCACTTTTAGATTTGCACATTTTCGTGTAAAACTTAATTTGAGACAAGGATGGTGTTGTCAAAAAACGTGGCCATATTTCTTGGATTTATTTGAGATTTACTTTTTTAAGATGCAGGCATATTTTTGGACTTGCTAGCTCTCTTTATAGATATTTTAGTTTCGACATTATTTAACTACTAGGACTTTTTTTTTTAAACTTAGGAAAAACATGGAATTTTAGACCATATCAAAGTTCAATACATCAAATACTTGGGGAGGGAATGTTCCCAAAAGAACCCTCGCTAGCTCCTCATCGCTACGCAACAGCTTTGACAATTTATCCACGACTCTGGTAGCCGTACGAGGTATCCATTTTAACTTGCAAGTCCCTAGAAGGTGAACCAAATTGATACATTCTTGTACCGTGTTTCCGCTTTTCTCGGGAAGTGCCAACTCACCCATGACCATCTTATAAACTGATAAAGAGTCAGTTTCAACTTATATGTGAGGAATTCGTCGATTCCATGCGTGTTGGAGTGCAAGTTAAGAGCTACAAGTTTTGGGTCATCGAGCGTCGGTGTACTCAAACTCTTCGGAAAAGCCCCAAATCCATTCTCCTCTTGGTGATCTAAGTACACCAGATGCCGCTTCTCTATTCTGCGTCATGTGCAAGCTTCCATCTACATTCAATTTCACCTAATCTTCGGGTGGTTTTGACCACTTTTCCTTCTTATTCGGTATTTGTTTCTTCCTTTGAGCCGCTTGAAGTTTGAGACTTAAAGATTTAATTTTGAACAGACTTGATGTGGTACTTCCATTAGAGTCTCGAAACACCTTCTCATTCATCGCCTTCCACAAATCCCAAATCGCAGTCGTGAAGACGCTCGTCCAACTACAGTTTGGGATTAACAAACTCGTTCGAGACTTATGCAGCGCGTTCTCTTTCAACCAAATCGCATCTGAACTCTTATTAAATTCTTCCAAGTCATGTCCAGTGAGCAGCTTATTCCACACCCTCCTCGCGTTTCGACAATGCCGAAGAATATGATTGATATGGGTAGTTCACGTATTGGGTTGGCCTATGGGTCAGACCCGCGCTCATCTATATCAGGATGGAACCCGATGTACCACTTTATATTGAATATCTTATTCAATATAGTACATGGCCGAAATCTATAAATATATGTGCCCCGCATACCAAGACACACATACATCTACTACTAATTAACCCTCTGATATCGAATATCCATATTCGATATCATCCCCGACCTACTCCCGACATCACCTTCGATATTGCATATGAGATCACCCTCGATGTTCACCTTCGACATTATCCCCAACGTCACCCTCGAGGTCTGCCCCCGACGTGGGCCTCGACATCATCCGATACCGTCCTCGACATCACCTTCGCCATCATCCTCGACGTCACCTTTGACATAAGCTATCTCAAGCATCTGGTGTTCCGGGACAAAGTCGTCCTAAAGCTAGTATTTGTGATAGGAGACATAGTTTGTAATAGAATCGTAGCCAAATACTTGTAACCTCACGCTTCGTACTTAACATACAATCTATTATCAAATTAGTGACACCGTCCGTGGGAACACCAATTCTCATGATCAGATTACTCAATGAAGAGACCCTAGAAAGCAAAGGAGTCCGGGCAGAAGAAGAGAAAGACAGTAGTGGGTCTTAAGAGGTTGGAGGCTAATGCTTCCACTGAGCTATCCTAAGGGAGAAAACGATCTTGCCCTTTTAGTATGAACCAAAAACGGAATCTGTCGAAGATTTCATTACTATTGGTATTGACCCCGAGCGGCCAGAACGCACGTTGTAGATTGGATCGGCAATGTCACAAAGCATTAGGACCGCCATAGTAGAGTCTTTGAGGAGGAACGCTGACATCTTCGCGTGGTCTTACTCGGACTTGAATGGAATCGACCCCAAGATCATTGTGCATAAGTTTAATGCTGATCCTTGGGCTAAGCCAGTGAGGCAAAAGAAAAAGGAACTTCAGTAAGGAGAAGAACGAGGCAACGGAGAAATAAGTAGTTGAAAAATTGAAGGCATGTCATATCTATGAGATACGTTATTCCGAATGGCTTAGCAGTATAGTATTGGTCCTGAAGAAAGAGGCTTAGTGGAGAATGTGTGTGGATTATACCGATTTAAACAAGCATTGTCCCCAAGATTCTTTTCCTCTGCCAAGGATCGATCTCCTCGTGGACTCGACGACGGGGTGTGCCTTGTTCAGTTTTGTGGAACAGAGGATCAACCCAAAATGACCTTCGTAACAGATACGGGTGTATACTGTTATCAAGTAATGCTTTTTGGTTTGAGAAATACAGGCGCTGCCTTCCAAAGACTAGTGGCTAAAATGTCCTACGACCTAATCGCAAAGTCCATGGAGGTCTAAGTGGATGATATATTGATTAAGAGTTTGCAAGCCGGGGATCATATGAAGCACTTAGAGCAGTCCTTTGGATTATGAGGAATTATGGAATGAAGCTCAATCCAAGAAATTACGCTTGGCGTTCTGGCGGGAAAATTCTTGGGTTATATGGTTAACGAGAGGGGAATCGAGGCTAATCCTGACAGGATTCAGGTAGTAATGAGCTTGCCCTCGTCGAAGTCGGTGCGAGACGTACAATGTTTAGTAGGAGAGATGCTTTATTTATACCTAATGGTCTCGGCCAACGCTATTAGCATGGTTTTGGTCAAGGATGTGGGTGGCAGACAACTGCCTATTCACTATGTCAGTCGCGTGCTCAATGGCGAGGAGAGAAACTATCTACAAATAGAGCAATTCGCCTTAGCGATAGTGATGACGGCCCAGAAATTGAAGCCATATTTCAAGTCGCACCCCGTTACCGTTGTTATAGATAAACCACTCCGACAGATAATGGTAAGCCTAGAGACATTTGGCTGCTTGGTTAAATGGGCAATAGAGCTGCGCGAATTCGGGATAGAATACCGCCACTGAACTGCCATCAAGGCACATGCCCTAGCAGATTTTATGGACGAGACTTTGGGGAACAGTAATGATCATTCTTGCAACCACATATTACTATAATCCAAGACCCGGTACCGAGTACCCGACATTCAACATGGTTTTTTATATAGACGGGTCGTCAACCGCCAACGGCGGAGGTGCGGGAATCCACCTAGTATTACTGGACCGTCGAGAGTTTGATTGTGCCATAAGCTTGGACTTTTCTATCAAGAATAATGAAGCTGAGTACGAGGCAGTTCTCGCGGGAATAAGGATGGCGAAGACTTTATGTTCAGGCCACTTGGAAGTGTTTACAGATTCCCAACTGGTAGCAAACCATTTCTCGGGACTCTTCAAGGCGAAACAAGAGACGATAGTTTTGTATCTGGCAAATCTAAAGGCATTAGCCTCAGAATTCACCACGTTCAACTTCACTCAGATTCCCCGTTTGGAGAATACCCAAGCAGGTGTATTGTCGAAATTCGCAAGCTCATCAGATAGTTTTGTGGAGAGGCGCATCACCTTATTGGCTACGAGTAGGCCGGTGATAGGTTTTACCAAGACCAACAAGGTATGGGCTGATGTTGAGTTCATCTTCCCCATTGCGGATATCTCTTGTTGGAAGGACGAAATCTTCCAATACCTTCAGTACGAGAAGCTCCAAGACGATGCGAACGCGTGGCGATTCCTTAAATACAACGCATATAGGTTCACCATTTACCAAGGAGAACTTTACAAGTGATACTTTGAAGAGCCGCTCCTAAGATGCATATCCCCCGATGACGCACAGTACATCACGAGAGAGATACACGTTGTGAGTTGTGGGAACCATTCTGGAGGGAAGCGCATAAAATTTTGAGACAAGGCTATTTCTGGCCAACGTTGCAGAAGGATGCAACAAAATTCTGTCGTACTTGCAAGAATTATCAATAACATGCGAGGTTAATCCACAAGCCATATATTCTGGTGTCGCCCCTAGAAATCACATGCCCGTTTGACCAATGGGGAATTGACATTGTGGGACCTTTGTCTATCGCCAATGACCAAAAAAAGTTCCTCTTAGTCGCTGTCAAATATTTCACCAAACAGGTGGAAGCAGAGGCGTTGGCTCACATAACTGAGAATAATATGATCGACTTCGTATGGAGGAATATCATCTACTAGTTCGGCCTTCCCAGAGTTCTTATCTCAGATAATGTGGCCCAATTTCGAGGTAAAGATATGGTTTCATAGTGCAAGGAGTTAAAGATTGCACAACACTTCGCGGTCGTGGCTCACCTACATGCCAATTAACAGGTTGAGTCCTCAAACAAAACACTAAAGGAATATATGGAACGTTGGCTTCACGCCACATGCACGAGTTGGATAAAGGAACTCCCATGCATTCTGTGGGCATACCGTACCACTCCCCGGACCTCTACAGGGGAGGCACCCTACACCTTAGTATACGGATCCGAGGCGGTGGTGCCAGCGGAGATAGGTATGCCCACCTATCGAATTACTGAATACGATTCGGAGCACTCAACACGTTTGCGCTAAATGGACCTTGACGTGATCGGATCTACCAGAGAACACGCCTACCAACGCATTGTGGCCTTCAAAATAGTTGTTGCCCAAACTTTTGACAACGGGTCTATCTACGCAATTTTCAGGTTGGAGACCTCGTCCTAAAAAGCGTAAGAGCTAGTAAGCACGTGGGAACACTCCAAGCAAACTGGAAAGGCCCTTATCAGCTTACTCGAGCAAGGCAAAGAGTTATCGCCCTCAGAATATACCGCATGAGAAGGCGACTAGCCATATAAAGACTTAGGTCGGGAGAATTCTCGATGGACATTGTGATACGACGAATATTAGACAAGTAGAGGCAAAGCACGCTTCGATTATATTAATGCATATCCAAAATCATACATAAGCAAGCAGGGAATGTCTTATTGAAAGGCGTGACCACTGAAAGACGACAAAAATACACGAGGGACAACGACTACTAATAAATGAAGCTCACTGATATATCAAAAGAAATCTTCGTTATAGCCATCAAAAAGATCATTATGGATCTCCTCTCTCAAAAGATCAACGAATAAAGAAGGACCACACTCCGGGGTATCCATGGGGAACTTCTGCGGTTCCTCGTTTATGTCTTTAGCAAGCTCTACCACCGCCCGATAAGATAATACATTCGGATACTTATACCACTTTGGACTGCCCATTTCAGGATCTTTCTTTAGCATGAGCCTGGTCGGTACCCTATATCAAAGTCGAGGGTATGCCCCGACAGCAACCCATACAAGTGGCAATCAGTGGCAGTGAATCTATTTGAAAGAAAAAGCCAGTAAAAAGATTTCGGCAATCAGTGGCAGTGAGTATCCATAAATCTTTTGCCGATTTTTTTTATAGTTGGATTAAATATTATCATCGTCGAAATGGTCTCGAGCGTGGTGACGATATCGCAAAATTCAAAGTCATTGCACGAAAAATTTAATTTTAATTCAGATATTTCCAACAAATATGAAGAGCACATGTGTAATGACTTTGAATTTTGCGACGGCGTCACCACTATCGAAACGTCTCGACGAGAGGAAGATTTAGTTCAAAAAAAATTCTGGCAATTTTCGATCAAGAAAGCTGCCGAAAAATGACAATGGGGCAAATCGCACAAATGTCAATTGTTTGTGCTCCACTCTTGCCAAAAATAAAACAAATTATGACCTTGAATCCGTAAAGTAGGTATAGTTTGGGATTTTAGGTGGAATTATCTATATATATATATATATATATATATATGTGTATATATATACACACATAACTTAAATGAGTAAATAAAAGAACTTAAATGAGTAAAGATTAAATATATAAGGATAGAAAATTTATACAAATAGTTTCAAATGTTGGGAAACTAAATTTTCAAACACCCCTATTATTGTAATTAATGATTCCACTTAAATCTTAAGGTTATATTAGGAACTTAATAACAAAATATTGTGTCATAACTAAAATTATAAGGTTAAAAGTTTGGTGTCACAATTTGCCTTTCTTTATATAATAGTATAGATGTCAATATGAAAAATAAAAAACTGAAATAAATATATGAGGCTAACACCCTTTACGTAACATAATTTAGAATATTTTTCCCTTTTTCTTAAAATAAAGAATACTTTTCAAATTTAAAAAAAAATCATCTTCTGTTATATCATTTGTTTAAAAGTAATTCATTTCGAAAAGAGAAAATATCAAGCTGAAAAAAAAAACGAAGTTCATAGTGAAAATATAAATATCAATAGCAGATGCAAGTTTAGAAATTTTCAGATTTCCATGTGTGATTATGAAGCCACAAAACATTCGGAAATAAATGGTAGCAAAATCATAGCTGGAGACAAATACATTATCCTAAATAAGCTATTTGTGCAACCTGCTTCTTAATCGTATCCTAAATCATAGCCTGCTTCTTAATCGTATTCCTACCAAAGATAACTTGATAAGAAGAGGAGTGGGCATGGTATCTAATCAAGACAGTTGCTGTTTGTGCAACAGCACATTAGAAACGTCTTGCCATCTCTTTTTTGGTTGCGAGATTTCTTATGATATTTGGATGCAAGTCTATAGGTGGCTCGGCTTCTCCCTTGTTCTTCCGTTGGACTCTATCACTCACATATATGCGCATATGGGTCTTGCTAAGTCAGCAACTTACAAACGGTTTTGGAAAGGTATGTGGTGCATTGTGGTGTGGATGGTGTGGATGATGAGAAATAGACTTATTTTCCAAGGGGAATCATTTAACTCAACTAGAACATTTGAGCTTATTCAAGTGAAGTCATGGAGTTGGGCTAATGTAAATCTCAAGAATTTTCAGTTTTCCTTTTACGATTGGTGTGTTAATCCGCGATCTTGTTTGGCGTGGAAAGTTTAGGTGTTCTTTGTAAGGGGTTGAAGCACCCCTTGTGCTTCATTCTTTGAATTTATTTACTTGACCAAAAAAAAAAAATAAGCTATTAACATATAATAATGACATATAAGGGCAAACAAGTTATTAAATTAAAAGTGTTCTAGATTTTGAGATTTTGCTCTAACTATAACATTCTCCTAGTGTTTTAATCGTATTTGAAATGAATGACCATATCATTGAAGCCAATGTTTCCCTAAAATGAATGCTAATAATATGGGTTTATATCACTGGCTCAGGCGAAACAGTAATAATATGTAGTGATCTTGTTTTTCGAAGGGATAATAAGATAAAATCATTTTCGGATTTGATGAAGGTGATGATGTTTTTGGTTTTTATATTTAGTAATATAGAAAAGAAAAAAAATGAACATGAAGAAGATAACAGAGGAGGGAGAATTTGAGAGAACTTGAGAGATGAGATTTGTTGAACTTTCTAATGTGATTCTCATTACCTTCATGTGATTACATATAGTGCAAAAATACAAAATACAAAACTAATACACGTGTCAAACAAGTGCCGTGCCGTTGGCATAAGCATGATATAAGAAAATACATTATGAAACAGATATATAATTGTGAGTAGGGTCATGATGTAACTAAAAGTCATTCAGGGAATACGTTCAAATATTTATACTCGATGTATCCGATTATCATATATTGAGTATTAAAAATTCGACGTGTAGTTCCGCATTCCGGAGCCTATAAATTTTATTGTTCAATGCACAAACATCAAGTATTCGCATTCTGACACATATTCTCTGGTTGTATCACATAATGCATTAAACTTATAATGATATGACCATATTTCGCCAAATTCTGGATGTCCGCAATCTAAAGACTTGAACAACTCCATGAAATTTTACTTTGTCACTAAGATATTCAAAAACAACAAAGAGCTTATTTTTTATTCAATATTGTTACAGCTTGATGTTTTGTTATAATTATTTTCAGGTGAGTACTTTGTGTCAAATAAATGTAAGAAAATAAGATAGTTTTCTCACGTCAAGGTTTTCTTAGAGAATTGCGGTGGTTACTTTCCCCTCTATGTCATTCGAAAAGTCGAAAACAACCAAGTTTTCAACAACAGGGAGAAAGAAAAGTGCATATATTGGGACTTCATTCTCGGAGTTCTTCTTATAATTCAGGATGACTTTGAATTTGGGATTGATTTTGGAGGTCCTTTCTTTTTAAATTTGATGTTATATTTTAGTGTTGAAGTGGGTGTGGGTTTACAAATGTAGAAGAATTGGGCCGAGATCAGAATTTTACTGGCCACTATTTCACTGAATATGAGTACATATTGCTACACTTTTTCCATAGTATTTATGTATTTATAGAAGGCGGACCCATGTTAACCCTAACAATGGCCCACCTTCGTTTGGGTTGGGCCTGGCCCTTGGTCTCTTGAAAATCTATGTGAGCTTTTTTGTGGCTTGGGGTAGATGTTAGCAAAACAACAATTGAGAACAATTTCGCATATATATAGCTTTGTAATTGATGATTAACTTACATATTAGATATTTCTCTTTACAATAGATTGCCCATAAGTCATAAGTCATAACCATTGACATGTGACGCTGAGTTGTGGTTTATTTGCAAAGTTGTAACATTATTTTCTGTAGTTTAAAATTTCACCTTAAATGAGATGTAAAAAAAAAAAAGATAAACATCACCGTTAAGCGCTTTGAATCTACAAACAATAAATGAAGCACGAGTCATCAACACTTTTCATGAACAAAACTAATATCATCAAACATGTTGGCGGTGATTATTGGATGAAAATGCATGTGCATGTGTCAATGTTTGGTATTGTGACAAGAGAGGTCACTTGAAGAAGGACTGTTGGAATCTTAAGGATTCAAACAATAAGAGATATGATCCTTAGGGGAACGTTGCTAGCACTTCAGTTGATGGTGATGTATTATGTTGTGAAGTAGCAACATCTATTCGAGGTATGCGTGGCTTCGATGATGTGTGGCGTATTGATTCAGGAGTCAGTTTTCAACTTTTCATATAACTCCCTGGAGGGAGTGGTTTTATGAGTATACACCGATCGCTGGAGGATCTGTGTATAGCTGTAAAAATAAACCTTTGAAAGTTGTTGCCATCAGTACGATCAAGCTGGGGATGCATGACGGGATTGTTCATACCATTCGAGATGTCCGACACATGGAGGGATTATGCAAGAATTTGTTGTCTTAAGGACAACTGGATGGTCTTGGTTGTGAGATTGGGTCGAGAAACAAGATCATGAAAGTTAAAAGGGGTGCTCTTGTACTGAGAAGGCGGACAAGATTGCCAGAAACTTATACATGGTACATGGGAGGGCTCTGCAAGTGGGAGAAGCATCAGTGGCTTTATCCGAGTCAATTGAGAAATCATCAATGATTTGGCATCAACAGCTCGGGCATATGTTGAAACAAGGCATGTAGGTTCTTGCAGAGAAGAAAATAATTATGGGCCTCACAAAGGTATCTTTATCTTTTTGTGAGCCTTGTGCTATTTGCAAACTACATCGTATAAAGTTCGTAGTTCAGATTCTAGAAGTAAAGTCATTCTAGAATTGATTTACTCTTACGTGTGGCAAGCACCAGTGTTATCCCTCGGAAGTGCAAAGTATTTTATCTCATATATAGATGATTATTCCAGGAGATGTTGGATGTACATGACCAAGAGTAAGGCATATGTGTTCTCGATGTTCAAGACGTACAAAGCGCTAGTGGAACTTGAATCTGGGAAAAAGATCAAGTGCATGAGATCTGACAATGGAGGTGAATATACTGGCAATGAGTTCAAAGACTTCTGTAAAGATGCTGCGATTAAGAGGCATTTTACTACGGCGTACACTTCGCATCATAATGGAGTGGCAGTGCGGATGAACATGACCTTGTTGGATAAAACAAGAGCCATAATGCAGGCTGCAGGCTTAGAAAAGTCGTTCTGGGCGGAAGTAGTCAATATCGCCTCTTATGTGGTGAACCGATCTCCGTCAACAACACTGGGGCTGAAAACAACGATGAAGGTGTGGACAAGTAAACCAGTTAATTATTCTAACCTCCATGTATTTGAGAGTCCCGCTTATGTTATGTTCAATACAAGAGAAAACGAAGCTGGACCCAAAATCCAGGATGTGTTTGTTCTTAGGGTATGCTAAAGGAGTTAAGGGGTATCGCTTGTGGGATCCCGCTGCCCACAAGATCGTTGTAAGCAGGGATATTATCTTCACGAAAGATAAGAAAGGAAATGATAGCAGTGCAAGTGAAGATCCAGAAAATTACGATAGTGGTAGTCGAGAATGATGTTGATTAGGATGGTCCTACTGAACCAGAGCATGAACCTGAGGAAACAACGGAGTCTGGAGTCCCGGGGATACGTCGGTCGACACGTGTCAGGAGACCACCAGTCTGGCACTCACACTTTTCTATGGGGAACAATGTTGCATATGTCTTTTAATTGAGGACGGGGAACCATTAACTCTCCAAGAAGCAATGAGTAGTTTAGATGTAGCTTCGTAAATGGCAGCAATGTAGGAGGAAGTTGAAGCACTCCATGAGAATAAGACATGGGAACTTGTGTCTCTACCACAAGGGAGGAAACTCATTGGGAGGAAACTCATTGGGAGGAAACTCATTGGCAACAAATAGGTGTACAAAATCAAACGTAACAGTGATGACCAAGTGGAGAGATATCGTGCACGATTGGTGGTGAAATGATATGCTTAGAAGGATGGAATTAATTTCAACAAAATATTTTCTCCGGTGGTCCGAATGACAACTGTGCGGGTAGTTCTAGAAATGTGCGCTACACTTGATTTACATCTTAAATAGTTAGATGTAAAGACGGCTTTTCTTCATGGTGATCTTGAAGAAGAGATTTATATGCTCCAACCGGAAGGATCTATTGAAGAACGAAAAGAGAACTTGGTTTGCAGGATGACCAAATCTTTGTACGGTCCCAAACAGGCGCCAAGGTGTTGGTACAAAAGATTTGATTCATTCATCATGAGCCTTAGATACAACAGACTCAATGAAGATCCTTGTGCATATTTCAAGAGATCTGGTGATGACTTTGTTATTTTGCTGTTGTATGTTGACGACATATTGGTTTTAGGCCCCAACAAAGCTCTTATTGAAGACAAGAAGGCTGAACTGGCTAGAAAATTTGAAATGAAGGACTTAGGACCAGTAAACAAGATTATAGGGATGCAAATCCACCAACACAGAAATAGCACGGAGATTTGGCTTTCTTAGAAGAACTATCTATTGAAGATTTTGCGGCGGTTCAGTATGCAAAATTGTAAGCCAATCTCTACCCCTCTTCCTGTTAATTTCAAGTTATCCTCAGGTATGTATCCTAGCAGTGAAGAAGAGATGAGGGAGATGTCTCGAGTACCGTATACATCAGCAGTGGGGAGTTTAATGTTTGTTATGTTCCGTACTAGACCAGACATTGCACATGTAGAGCGAGTGGTTCGTCGATACATAGCGAATCCCGGTAGAGAGCATTGGAGTACATTAAAGAGGGTTTTGAGATACATTCAGGGAACCTCAGATGTTGCATTATGTTATAGAGGATCGAGTTTTATAGTCAGAGGCTATGTTGATTCTGATTATGCAGATGATCTTGGCAAAAGCAAGTCCACGACAGGATATGTGTTTACTCTTGATGGAGGAGCAGTAAGCTGGGTTTCAAAGCTACAGTCAGTTGTTGCCACATCAACAACAGATGCTGAGTATGTGGCAGCTACGCATGCCAGTAAATAAGCAATTTGGTTTAAAATGGTTCTAGAGGAACTTGGGCTCAAACTAGAGAAGATTTCTCTATTCTGTGACAGTCATAGTGAATTGAATATAGCAAGGAATCCAATACTTCATTCAAAGACAAAGCATATTCGGGTGCAGTATCACTCTGTTTGTGAGAAAGTCGATGAGGGTAATGTGGATGTGCAGAAGATTCAAACGAAAGAAAAGATAGCAGACTTTATAACGAAGAGTGTTAATGCTGACAAGTTTGTTTAGTGTCGGTCCTCGTGTGGTTTGGTGAAGACATAAGCAACATGGAAAGGCGAGATAGAAAGAGCTATGTGAAGATCTGATTAATCCCTAATCAAATCTTCAAGTGGGAGATTGTTGGCGGTGATTATTGGATGAAATTGCATGTGCAAAGGTGCATGTGCATGTGTCAAGCATGAAGCTAAAATAAATTCCTTGTTGGTGGATGGATCTAACCGTGTGGAATTGAAGAAGTTGTCTCCAAAAAATTGACCTATAAATACCAAGGCTCATCAGTTCATTTTCTCATCCCAAACACATTTGTTCTTTTATATATATTAATACGTAATTAGCCATATAAAGAGTGGTTTAAAGTGTTGTAAGTGTGAGTTAAAATAGAGAGTTTGTGCGACTTTACTACAGTAAAAGTCGAAGAGTTGTAATTCCTATTTTACATTCATAGTAAGTTCTTCTACCTTACCCGTGATTTAAAATATGTGAGTCATTTATTTTCCGTCTTTCAATTATTGTCGTGTTTTACGCTCTATCTGAGGGGTCCACTTTACAACAAAATTGTTAACGGGTTTGGAATTATATCCTATTAACTGAATTATTTATTTGGGTTGGAACGCCTTTGCCTGTGGCTCAAAAACTAAATGCTACTCAACAAGAGAGGAAAATTGACAAGAACTTCTCTTCCTTTTATTCAATATATCATATGCTCTCTTCTCCCAATTGCCTCCTCATTTCCGAGTCTTTCCACGAGCTGGTCCCCTTTTTTCAGTCTCTCCTCTCCTCCTTTATATAGATTTTTTTAAGGGCAGGTGTCATTGTGCATGCTTTTACAGGTGTCGTTATGCATGTGGTGGTGTTCACACGTGTTATAATGTTTATTCAGCCAATAAGATAACGTGTTTGTCTTGAGTGCTGACTGTATCTTTCCTTCTTCCGAGGGCTTTGGTCTTTTTTAGGATACGGTGTAGACTGTCTTCTTGGCTTCCGAGAGTTTATTACGTCAAAGGGAGACTTGAGGGCTGAGTTTGAGTATTCTCTTAGTGATAGTACTTCTCCGAGAGGTGTGTATTTTGGAGTGTTTGCTTCAGGATATTTTCTGAGAGGTTTTTAGCTATCGTGAGTAGGTGTTTTCTTTCTCCGAGTGCCTGGAGAGTGTTGTTCTGCGATTGTTGCGTCATTGTGAAGTTCTGACCTCCGGGCTGGTCGACGGGGGTAGTGTTCCGAGAGCATTTGTATTGGGAGTGCATAGCAAGGAAGTGTTTTTGTCAAGGTTCTGGGACTCTGTTGGTTTCCGATAACCCCAGTGGGTTTTGATAGATTGGTTCTTTTTGCTCATTCTTTCCGAGAGTTCATACTTCTTGGAAAAGCAGCATGAGTGGGGCGGAGTATTTGCCCAATGCTGAAGTAGTTCCGATAGCAGTTACTCTGTGAGACTATGCCTTGGTCTCGTATTCCTTCTGTTGCCTTTGCTCCAATATTTGATGTGTTAGAGATGTGCTCCGAGGGATATTTGAGGCGTGATACCTGAATTGCGAAGGCAGGTCGCATAATCATATAACAATATATTTGGTAATTCCAGTAATTGATTCATTGTTTATTTTAAGCAGGTGAATTATCATCATGTTAACAAAAACATTCATAACGTTCAAGCATCACAACAAAATCGGTCAAAGGCGAGGCAACTAGTTAATACCAACAAGAAAAGGTAAAACTCAAAATGGGATCAACCCGAAGATATTTAAAGCATTGCCACGCATATTTGAGGTTTGATTACGAACAAACAATTTGTGCAAATAGGTATATAACGATGCAGATCGTAACAAGTAAGAAGATAGCTGCCAAACTCACAGCCCAAAGGCGCACGGTTTTGAAGTCTTTGACGTCTATCAACTAATCTTTGGAGTTCGTGAGAGAAATCATCTAGTGTGGACGTCTTAAACCGCTTGATCACCATTTCTCTGAAATCCACCAAAGAGATGTTTTTTCATGCCCTCGACACGAGCCACATACCAACTCATAGCCTTTCCATCCATGTGAAAACTTGGCAAGGCAATCTTCCTAGTATCAGTGACCAGTTGATTAAACATGAAATACATCTCACATTGCATCACACATCCCCTTGGGTTGTCACCTCCAAATCGTGGAAAATTCATTGGCATTACTTCATTATAGTGGTTTGCATCTATATAAATAATTAGATATAAACTACAACATGCATGAGTACAAAAGGCATCAAATAAAGTAATGATTACCGTTGAGAAAAATACTAAAATTATTAAAATGAATATCATTAATTCCAAGTCAAGAATATAAAGCTAATGTTGGATTTAAAAAGTGCAACAAAAGTAAGACTGACCTCTTGAAAAAAAAACGTGACTAAAAAATATCTTTCTAGTAGTATATGGCTTATGTTGAACTTATATGTCGAATTTCCTATACATTAAATATTATATGTCGAATATTTTTTTTATAGGAAATACTCGATGTATCATAGATACTTGACATAAGAGCTCTTGGAACGCCATCCCCTTTCTTGTGATGAGTGAAAGGGTATATATAGCACATCAGTAGAGTGTTTATGGACGTAACTTTCACTTGAACCTTTGAATGGCAATCAACTTGTTATGTTGTAATCTATACATATGTGGCTTATTAATGACATGTCACTCAGTGTCTAATTCGTTGTGTTTAAATATTAGTGACTAAACAAGGTTCACTCGGTTCTACTTTCTAGCCTTTTTATGCTTTCAGACATTTATTGGTCAATTTACACCATTATGTCATCCACCTCATACGACACGTATTGTTAACATATTATGGCACATCATTAGCCCTCCAGTTCGGATTGTGCTTTTGAAATACGAGCAACCTTAAACTCTGATAAAGTGCTAAAGTCGAATTGACTAAAGTTGACGGTAATTAGTGCCCTAGGTAGATATCTATACACACTACTATCATTAGGTGCTAAATTCATAATACGGGTTCATGAAATTGAAATGCATAAAATCATATATATCTACGTACTTTTCTGTATAGTTTGTTTAGGATTGTTTCAAGTTATGTGGTTTAAAATTAAATTAGCTAAATAAATCTTTGCATATTTATTTTTATTTTCGTTATCTTGTAATTAATATAAAGAACTATTATCAGTGAAATTACAGTTCCTTTTTCCGGACTTGGGGAGTTCTATTTTTCACATTATTGTCTGACGTCTGAACATCATCTTAATTTATTATCCATTATGAGTGGGCCAAATTGGGCTCGATTTGTTCCTGGAACAAAATGAGCTGTGCTGGGCCGGATCGGCATTAGGCACCAGTTTGCGACCTTAGGTATAATTTATAGCCTCATCCGCCTATACTTTTGATTATAAAATTTTTGACATCACGCTTTGTCAATGTTATGCATAGAGCAAGTAATCTTCGTAATACGTAATGCTACCACCATATTCTGTTATTAATAAAAAATGCAAAATCTCATGTCACAATCGGTTAATAAGTAGTATATTATTAACAAGCATTTTATGAAATCGTCGCACCATGACATCACTTTTAAATTCTCAATAGACCTATCCATGTGTGCCTCTATATTTTTATTAACACTTTTGTATTATTTGGTTTAGCGAAAACAACAACACAACCGCGTAAGTCTAGTTACCTATATTTCGCCACCCTACTTAATCAAGGAAAGTAAAATTAGTGCAATGCCCTATTTTCTCGTCCTATTTTAGGGGTGGGGGGGAAAACAACACATACACAACGCGTATTCACACATGCAAATGGAAACAAAATCTCTCTTATTATTAGACCTTATCTATCCATTCACTATTACCCATCACCACGTGTCCCCCTTATTGCCGTTAGTACCAAACCACATTTTTTTCTTTTCTCTTGTTTCATCAATTTACCGACACGGTACGCGTTCTTCTGAACACATATACTTTATTTTATTACACACTTTATATTTTATTAACTTCGTCATTGTCTGCTCCTTTTCTTGACCTTCTGTCAACCACTAAATTTCATCTTGGATTCTCTAAAAATATTCGCCCCTCGTTTTCTTTTCTCACATAAAATTAAATTTACCAAACCCCTAAATCCATTAAAAAATAAAATTTGTATAAATAGACCCCCTCTCATTACACACATATTCATTAATCAATATTTCCCCATCAATAATAATCAACTTTACCAAAAAATGACAAACTTCCACCACCACCTCCTCCTCCTCCTCATCTCCGCCGTGGCTCTCCACCACATCACCACCGTCCACTCCATCGGAGTCAACTACGGCACCTTAGGTGACAACCTCCCTCCGCCGGCCGTTGTAGCAAAATTCCTAAAAGAAAAGACAACCATCGACCGTATCAAAATATTCGACGTGAATCCCGACATACTCCGGGCGTTCTCCGGCACCGGAATATTCGTCGCCGTGACGGTGCCCAACGGCGAGATTCCGAGTCTGACGGATTTGGGGTACGCGAGGAGCTGGATTCAGACACACATTAAACCCTTTTACCCTCAGACAAAGATCAACTACATCCTCGTTGGTAACGAGATTCTTCACTGGGGCCCGCAGAATCTAATTGATAACCTCGTACTCGCCATGAGAACGATGCACAACGCGCTCCTTGAAGAAAATATTCACTATATTAAGGTAATGATGATTAATTATTTGCCTCATCTATTATTAATTACGTTATGATAAAAATCGATATTATTTATTTATGTGTGTGTAATTTTAATGTGTGACCTTGTACAAGATTTATTTTGTGTTAAGTATAAATACCTAATACCGAACTATTTTTAGTAAAGTGGGATTGGACCTCTTTTCTGTATGCCATGTCATCATTAATTTGATGTATGGTCTAAAATCGTAGATTTTCAAGCGTGACTCTTAATTTTTTATTAGTGTTTGTGTATATATGCGAACGATTAGTGGTAGGTACTCACGCAATCAGAAGGATTTTGATCGAACATTAAATTTATTTTGCTATTCAAATAACATAGTAATTTGTGGTCCCATTGAATCATGAATTTATGAAGAGAATTAGTATTTAGAATCTGATATATGAATTTTGTTAAGTAGAACTCGATTTGAACATTTGAAGTATGTTGTAGTTCGTCTAAAGTTAAAATTCGATTTGAAAACGTGATTTAGTTTTTAGTTTAATTATCTTAAACTATATTAATTTGTAGTTTCTCTAAAGTTCAATGTTCAATTACATTGAGAATTGACATTTCATATACATTTTTCAACAGGTCACCACCGCGCATTCGTTGGGAATCCTTTTACAATCGGAGCCACCGAGCATGGGCCGATTCCGACCCGGATGGGACGTGGGAGTCCTCAAACCAATGCTCCAATTCCACAACGAAACCAAAACCCCCTTCATGGTCAACCCGTATCCTTACTTTGGTTACAGCCCTGAGACCGCGGACTTCGCCCTTTTCAAAGCGAAGAAAGGAATGTTCGATAAGTACACCAGGAGAACCTATGGCAACATGTTCGATCAGTTGATGGATGCCGTTTACATGTCGATGAAGCGATTGGGGTATGGTGATGTTGACATTGCTGTTGGCGAGACTGGGTGGGCTTCGCAAGGAGAGACGTTCGAGCAGCCAAAGTGTTCGCCCGAGAATGCCGCGGCTTATAATGGCGGGCTTGTTAAGAAGTTTAATGCTGGAAGAGGGACGCCCTTGATGCCAAGGAAGAAGATTGAGACGTATCTATTCGCGTTGTTTAACGAGAATCAGAAGCCTGGATCTTTGGCTGAGAAGAATTTTGGATTGTTCCGACCGGATTTTTCGACACCTTATGATGCCGGAGTTTTGAGAGCTGGCGTTGTTCAGGTAATTAATTAGTACATTATAATTCATTGTTGGCTTTTTTGTGTGTTAATCTAATTAGTTGCATTAAGGAAGAAAATTATAACTATTTGAAGTTAGTTAGTGTTGATGTGAAATAACTTTTAGCCCTTAATTTTGTGAAATAACTATCAGTTGCCAGGATTTTGTGTACCACGTGTGAAATCAATGTGTTAGGTTCCGTAGATGTCACGTGCGCTCACATGACATATGCCCACTACTACCGTTGGTCATCCTACGGAAGGGAATTTGCAAATCATAAGCAACAAATTGTGGAAAACATGTATATTTTTTTTAATTAGGGTATTTTGTTAATCATAATCGTAGCATATTAAAGAAATTGATTTTGCCCCTTTGTTAAAAAGTCAATTTATGTTTTAGGAATTGATAATCTTGAAAGAGGAAAAATATGCAAAGTAGGTTTGTGGGGATGGCAAATATTTCGATTCATGATTTTCGGGCCCGAAGGTTCAAAAATCAAAAAGCTGCATGTGCCCGTTGAATAATTTTATTGAGCCCACTTTTTTAGATTTTAGCTTTACGTGATGATGCTTCCTGCTTTTACTTTTGATTCTTGTCTTTTGCCCGTTGGTTGCTTTATTATATTTTCTTCTCGAGAATCCATGTGTCTGGTTTGCTGGCGCCAGCTGTTCTTTCTTAATGTTCGTTTCGATATATATGTCCGTTTTGTACCCGATATAATTTGTAATAAGAATATTTTTTTCTTTGGTAAGAGTTTATAAGAAAACTTAGATGTACAACTTGTGTTCACTTATCATAAGGTAACGACTTTTATAATATTGGATTTTCTAATTATGTTTCCTGTCGAGTTACTAATTTGAAGACAGTGGTCTTATTGGAAAGTTGCAAGATATGGTTTTTTAAAGAAAAGACGGTAAAATATGAAATGGTATAAGCTGCATAATTCTTCTACTATCAATAACAGAAAGTCAGAAATTATTTCATCCAGCTTATAGAAAAGGTAGCTTTATAAACTATGAGTCAATTTTCAGAATATATCATCCCGTTGTCACTAAATTATTGAATGCAGCCAGCCTAAAGCCTAAAGTAATTTGTCTAGTATATTTAAGCGTTTAACATTTTTCTAAATTTTAAGCCTTTTTATTCTGTGTATGAAATTGAAGTATAATAGGTGACTCACTTTTTCTGTTACAAACATTTGCAGCCTCAACCCACACCAATAGTTGAGCCACCAAAGCAAGGCGGTGGTGGAGGTAGCAGAACCCCAGGACAGCCATCAGGTAAAAAGTGGTGCGTGCCTAAGTCAGGCGTGAGTGATGCTGCATTGCAGTCAAATATAAACTACGTATGCAGCCAAGGCGTCGACTGCAGCCCTATCCAACCCGGAGGCTCGTGCTTCGTTCCAAACAACGCTAGGTCGCACGCCACATATGCAATGAATGCTTACTATCAGAAAGAAGGTCGTAACGACTTCAACTGTGACTTCGCTAAGACCGGGGAGATTAGCTCTACCGACCCCAGTAAGTCCCGTGATACAATGAAATTGTTATAATCTTATGGTTAATTAGATTCTTAATTATTTACTAAGATATTGTTTGTTTGTATTTTCAGGTACTGGTGTTTGCAAATATATTTCTTGAATCAACAAGAAAGCATGACATGAACATATAATTTAATTCTTTCTTTTTATGTGGTTTCTTTATACTAAGGGTCAATCATGATATATATCTATTAAGATTCAGGTTTTTTTAGTTGTCTTGATCCGGAGTTGAAAAAGAGACTGGGAGAAGTGGAGAGTTGTCAAATGTCATCCTCCCTTTGTATCCATTTGTAATATTAGTAGTAATCTATAAATTGTCCTAATCTAATTGATTCTACCCAATTAATGTTTATTTGTTTGCTTTTATCCTAAGAAATTAAAAAGGCATTGTAACTCACAAGATCATGGTTAAAATAATATTTTAAGGAAAAAAATAAAGAAAAAGAGAATGTCTCTTATGCTGCTATGCAAGGATTATATGGATATGAAGCCAAATATATCTTCTACTATTATAAGATCATAGTGAGATTCAAATTATGAAAGTAATCAGGCTTTATTAAGTCCCTATTATCGTTTAATTACTCATCGGTTTTTAAATTACCTTGAATTATACTACTATCATGTAAAATTGTAACTGATAGAAAAGACCACTGTTTAAAGCAAAGAAGAAAAATAAAATAAAACCAAATTGTTTCAATGTCGCATGACAAGCAGATTGTTTCTCTTATTGTATTGGGCTGACCCACTAAGACAGTCCAACCGGGACTATAGGCGAGATTCAATAAACAGCTGTTGTTAGTCCACCAATAGTCCAATATACTTTATTACATAATTGTAATTTGTAATTTATTTATTGAGATTTTTGTTTCTCTGTGGCTTCTTCGAAATAGTTCTCGATATGCTATGAAACATTTCTAATTTTAAGTCAACCAAATTCTGGAAATCGAAATTTAAATCCATGCTGGAGAATGCAGTAAATATTCTTAATTAGACAATAATGAAACAGAGCTGATCTAAATTTCTCTTGCGAACTTAGCATTTTTTCGTAGGTAACAATATATACAGGAGTTCTCCTAAATATAGAGCAAATTGTTATAAGAGCTCAAATACAACCTTATCCCTACTATAATAATAAAAGGGATAGCTTTTTCATCAACCAATTTTTTTCCCTTTTTTGTCCTTGCTTTTTAATTTTAATTGTTGTTCTGCCACTAAAAAAAAAGTGGGACGACTGCATCTTTTGACCTAGGTCATATAAGGCGGATATGCGTGGGCGTGGGTGGATGCACGTGCGCCAATGCACCTATTTTGAAAAATCGAATTGCTAATGCAGCTTTAGTGCGTCTATTAGAAAAATATAAAATTCTTGAAAATATTAAGTGAACACATCTATATTGATGTGATAAAGAAATAAATGCTGATTACTTTTATTAAAACATGTGCTAAATTTAGTCTGTGATTTATTTGTTAATCAAGATAAGAGTTTCAATGTATTTAGTCATTATTAATTTTTATGTTCTTTCTTATTTGTCATGATCCCACAATGTACTCTATTTGTATCTGGCTATCTTTCCTATCGAAAAAGAGAAAAATTCAGCAACTAGACCTAAATCACAATAGATGTCGAAAAAAAATACACAAACTTAGTAAGAATTCTTAGGTCAAGAATTAAGAATTCTTAGTTCATCTTTAAGTCGCGACAAGCACTAAATTAGCCAATTCGTGACTAATGCAGTTGAATCACGGTTGTGGGCTGAGACAAAGGGACCACTTATCTCCTTATTTATTTGTGCTATGTGTGGAGAGACTAACATATCTAATTCTTGAAGCAGTGGAAAAAAGAGAATGGGAACCCTTAGTGCCATATCGAGGGGGCCCCGGCTTTCCCATCTATATTTGCAAATGACCTCATCCTTTTGGAAAAAGTGAGCTTGAAAACTACTAGAGCAATAAAGAAAATTATTCACATGTCATGTAATGCATCAGGCCTTAAATTGAACAAGGAGAAATCTAAAATGTATTTCTCAAATATTGGAGGAGTGAGACTTAAGAGGAGAATTTGCGCGAATCTTGGCTTTGCGCAAACATCGCGTTTGTAAAATACTTCGGAATGAATCTTATCCATGGCCAAGCTAGAACTGAAGACTATAAAGAAATTTTTGATAAGTTACTAGCAAGGTTAACTACTTGGAAGGGTTTGACGTTATCGTTGGTGGGAAAAGTGACCCTTGTGCAGATTGTGTCTAGTACAGTCCCTATCCACATGATGCAATATAGTTGGCTACCTGAAAAAGTATGTGAGAGGTTGGACAAGATCAACCGTAATTTTCTTTGGTCACACAAACCGGAGGAAAAGAAACCACGTTTGCTGGGGTGGGATAAAGTCACAAAACCAAAAAAAAAGTGGGGGGTCTAGGATTAAAGACCGCAAGAAATAATAATGAGGCGCTTCTAGCAAAATTTTGCTAGAAGATTTAAGGAAGCAAAAAAATATATGGGTTGATCTCGTAGAAGCAAAGTATCTAAAAAAGAAACGGCTCATGGAGTATGTAGCCAAACCATTCGATAGTCGGACGTGCAAAGCTATCATGAAATTGAAATGCATGTGTGACGACCGTGCCCCACGAGCCATGCTCCGATCCGAGTTGGTTCGATGGTGATCAATCACTTTACCCAACTTATACTAAAACATAACTCATATGAATGGGTCTCACTTGTTTATGATCAAAACCATACACGTTATCTAAAATATATTTTGA
This sequence comes from Linaria vulgaris, assembly GCA_948329865.1. NCBI lineage: Eukaryota > Viridiplantae > Streptophyta > Magnoliopsida > Lamiales > Plantaginaceae > Linaria > Linaria vulgaris. Next base: position 88,045,295 of record OX415253.1, read on the forward strand.
TATATACAGCGGAAGTCTTGTATTACAAACAATGTGACTTTTTTAATGATTATGCACTAGTGACAAAACACAAATATTCCAAAATGCACGCTTGAACAATTATTCACTTGATCTATGCCGTCATGTTGATTTTTATCCTAAGGAATGGACAGAAGAAACGATGAATAAGTCTTTAATGACTTAGTGAGATTCATATAAAAGAACTGGCAATGCAAGAATTAACTGTGATTTAATTGATACCTTTCTAGGACTGATCTTACCGGTAGAAACAATTCAACTAGATAATTTGATGTAGCAATGGTACTGAAATTTTCATATAATAGTTAATGAACTTGTGCTTAACAATAAACGAATCCAACCTTATGACTTCTAATATTCTACCTTATACCTCCCGACGAGAAGCGACCTCGCAAACAATCACGAGACATGCTCGAGTACATGTCGATCTAGCACGTGGGTTACAGCCAACTCCTGACTGCAAGCGGCACCTAGATAGATGGGTATCAAACGAAATTACTTAAACCGACAATCCTTACTGCCCAGCAGTAACTTGACTTAATCCCCGGGCCCAACTTTTCTAAGCGTCCCAATGGGTATAACAGATAAACAAATAAGCTAGTAAACCGGATAATATTTGTTGCTCCTTGAGCTACATGTCTCGAACATAGTTCGTTGCTCTTTGCACAGTTCAAGAACCATAAGATGAGATTAAAATATCGGAGAATTACCATGATTATGAATCAATATGATAAATAATAAATAATTCGATACGATTTAACGATGAGTAAGAAAATCATGTTATGAGATGAGATGCAAAATGAAATTATGATAAAATATAGGTTGTTCGAGGTTTGGTAAAGGAGTAGTGGCTTTTCTGTCCAAGTTCCTCAGGGCCGGATACCAAACGAGGCTAGAACAAATCAGAAATGAAACATCACCTTAACTCGTACGGGGAACCTTGATGACGTTGATTAGTTCGTCAAACCTTTAACAAATTTAAATAATATTAAGAAATTGAGAGCGTTGTTGTTAAGAATGCTAGTTATAATGTAAATCTTAGTAAATAACACACAAGCTTAATTTATGTTATTACACAAAACATGAAAATCCTAGATGATGAATTAAAGAAAAGCATATGCTTCAATTGAATATTGAATATCTATTGTTTCAACCACCTTATTTATAACTCAAAATTATATTAAACAACCATACGTTCAAACTTATGACTATGAGTATTCGTGGTAAAGTCATTCTGACGACAAGTCACGGTAACAAGTAAGATTTGATTAACTATCCAATTTGATGCATAATCAATCCTTAAAAACATATTGCTTAACTAACTCTCGGAAAACTCGCATTTTTAGCCTTTAATCAATTCAAAACTTTTAATCACCACACATCAAATAAGTATCATATGAACTAACACCTTAAAATGTCTAATTTAGTCAATTATTACTTTATTTTACATAGTTAGTTTAAAATGCACATAATAATGTTATAACTTAAATGGATTATTCCATCGAACCCTCTTAACTATGACCACTTTATGAGTTCAGGGTCAGATCTTTATTTTTTGTCTCAGTGAGGTTTAAACTTTGGTAGTTTGTAGGAATTGTCCCGTTTTCGAGTTTTTGGCAAATTTTTTTTTTACCAAAAATCGTCGAAAAAATTATTTAAAGTTTGACTAAAACATTCATCTCGTTGAGACGGTTCCGATGGTGGGGACAGTGTCGTAAAATTCAAAGTCAATACATAAAAAAAATTAATTTAAATGTATTGAACTTAAATTAGAATTCTCATGTTATAACTTTGAATTTTGCATCACAGTCACCACCATCGGAACCGTCTCAACGAAAGAAAGGTTTTAGTCAAACTTTAAATAAAAATTTCGGTGATTTTTGGTCGAAAAATAAAAAAAAATGAAAAATGGGGCAGTTTGCACACACTACCAAAGTTTAGACGTCACTGGGTCTAAAAACAAAGATCTAGCCTTGTTTGCATAAAGTACTTATAGTTTGGGGGGTTTAGTGGAATAATCCCTAACTTAAATATAAAGATATAACATGCGAAATTTATCCAAACATATGATAAAGAATGTTTATTATGATAAATAATCTTATTTGATGTTTATGTCATGAACTACCAAAAATAATCTGGTAAGACTTATGAAAGTAGTATGTTAAACATGATAAATCTACCATTTAAATGATATAAATAAAATCACAAAAATGTCAATTCATGATTATAAATCATAATAATCTAATTATAACTAATACTATATCATGTTAAATTTATGTGCGTGATAAATATTTGAATTAAGATGGTGATTAAACATATAAATTAAGAAAATAAAGGTTGTGCCAAATAAACTGAAAAATCACCGCAGTTTTGGTTTTACCTTTGATCGGACACCCAAATGAACTTGGTTTTCAAATATTTTTATGGCTTATGGTTTCTAGCATCATGAGAGATGTGAGAATCCAGGATTTTGTGAAAACACACAGATTTGCTATGCTAAATAATTCTTGCAACATAAGAGTTGCTATCGGATTTCTTGGCAGCAGTTCACGATTTATGTATTACAGCCTTCTAGATCATATTATTTGGGGAAAATGTCTTCATACAAACATATAAGACACCAAGAAGGTATGTATCCGAAAATAGGTAGTAAAATAATGTTTATACTATTTGAAACGATGTTTCTAAGGTGTAAGGGCAGAATCGACATTTCCTGTGCAGTAAAAGTTTTGGCGTCTTTTTTGGTAGCAAATGGAAAGATAAAAATCTGGAAAAATTAGTTTCTAAAAGAAAACACAAAAATGAACAACTTTTATTTCTAGTTACTTTTGCAGAATCGGATTATTTTGGGGTGTATAAAATGTTGAACAATGATGAGTATTTGTAGGCGAAAATAGTAATTTAATCATAACTATTTATGTCCCTCCTTGATTATTTTATAATAAATCATAAAATATCTGAATTTAATCATGCTCTTAAGGATGCCATGGCTTACCTCATCAAAAAGATGTCATGGTTTACTTCATCAATTAGTTAATTGTATATCAAGTCCCTCAATTATTTATAATTAAAATTCAAATATATATAATTAGATTTCTTTGTTACACACATATTTACTTATGTAATTTTTCTAGGTAATTCAATCAACTTGGTTAATATTTGAAATTGAAATATATATTTTAGGATTAGAGACCTATAAATATAATACAAGACCAATTTTTAAGTTCAGGGGGCTCAAATGCAAATTTTTCTAAATATTTAGGGTCAAAATGAAAATTTTCAAAAGTTCAAGGACTAAAGTATACATTTATTTTCTTCATAGTTTTTGGGGCATTAAGCATGGCTTTGATAGCACCATGCATTAGATGGCGAATAGGAAACGGCAAGGCGATCTCAATGTGGTATGACATCTGGATTGGTGTCGAAAATCTTTGTGACTTTGGTTTTACAATTGATTCGGCAGAAAAGTGGGAAAAAACCACAAGCAAGCTGGTTTAAACTGAATGTAGATGGGAGTGTACTCGAAGACTCAAATAGCCGCTCAATTGGAGGAGTGCTAAGAGATGACAAAAGACGATGGATTTGGGGTTTCACCAAGAGGTTAAACAGCCCAACAACCCTCGAAGCTGAAATTGAAGCGTTACGAAAGGGACGGAAGAAAAGAATCCAGAAAATTGAAGTAGATGACATCATTATGGACGAATCTGTTAGAGAACACGAGTTGATGCCAATGATTGAAAAATGTCGAGCGTTTCTACACAAACCATTGACTCAAGAGTTTAGATGGATCACGAGAACGAGCAATAATGTTGTGGAGCAATAATCTTATAGGACATACTGATGGCGCGACAATCTGGTGCTAGTTCCCCTCTCGCATTTAGTTTCTATTATAGATTCCGATGTAGCCTAAGAACATTGTTTTTCTTGAATTACCAAAAAAAAAAATCTCTCTCATCGGGCCAAAGGTTCACTAAAATAAAATAGTCATCATACTATGATGCACGGATACTCCAAAAGAATGGCCGATCAGTGTCGGATACGTATCGCATATCGAACCTCTCGGTATACTCTCCGAATACATATTGGATATGCCACGTGGCATATCCTGTATTAAAAATAACAGATACACATATCAGATACACTGTGAAACGTATCCGAAGAGTATCCGATACGTATCAGCAATTTATAAGAGTAGTGTGGTAGTTTTCTTAAACTAAAAAATGTCCAACAATAATCAAATTGCAATATTTTTTCAGAAAATTTAATTAAAAATCGTGAAAACCTACTATTTCAAACCAAAATAAAAACAACACACAAAGTTTTGATATATGTGATTAAATATAATATTTTTATTATTATTTAAATTATATCTTTATATATAATTATAATATTAAATATTTAACACATCACATATGTATTGTTTCTTGAAAATAAAAAAAAAAAAATCGTATCCACATATTTTTATTCGTATTCTGTACAACCTAATGATTGTATGATCTGGTCATCCTAAAATTATTATATTTCCCCCAAAAGTATTAATTAGCTCTCCTCATCAATCATCACAGATCACACCACACCACACCTCACCACACCATCAAGAAAAGTTGAACAAAACACAAAACCCAACTCTTACAAACAAACACATATTCACATTATTGAAACACAACAATCAATCGCACAATTAATTAATGGATGATTCAAAATCATCAAAGAAGAAAAAGAAACAAAAACACCAACACCCCAACAACCCTGATTTCTCCTTCAAACCTTCCTCCGACGTCAAAGGCCTCCGCTTCGGCGGCCAATTCGTAATCAAATCCTTCACAATCCGCCGCGCCAAACCTTTAGAACTCCTCCGCCTCCTCTCCCTCCCTCCTCCTCCTCCCCCAACCACCACCACATTATTCCCCTCCACCTCCGCCTACCTCCCCACCAACTTCACCATCCTCGCCCACCACGCCTGGCACACCCTAACCCTAGGCCTCGGCACGAAGAAATCGAAGGTCGTGTTATTCGTTTTCGAATCGGAGGATCTGAAATCGGCGGTGGAGCGGCGGTGGCCGGCGGAGATTCCGTTGGGGGAGGTGAATAAGAAGATGGTGAGGGGGTTGAAGGACCACGAAATGGCGAGATTTAAGTTTCGGAAAGGGTGCGTTACTTTTTATGTGTATGCGGTTAGAAAAATTGGGATTGGGGGATTAGGGTTTGGGTGTGCGGAGGATTTGAGGGCGATTTTGCAGTCGGTGGTGGCGTTGAATGATTTTGTCGATCATACGGCCATGCTGGCGATGCCGAATCAGAGGAGTATTGGATACGCGCCGCCGCTCGCAGCTGTGCGTTGAATTTTTCTTTTTCTTTTTCTTTTTCTTTTTTTTTGGCTTCTTGTTTGTAAGGATTTGACTGACAATATATATTTTTTATTTAGTTTTTGGAATTTCTTTGTCTCGGTTCTACTACTTGATTTATATATTAAAGTTTTGATTTTAGAGTTGGATTTCTTAGCTATAGCTAATATTTAGAAAGCGTTCTCAATGTCTCTAGAAACTTTTGACATGCATCAAATAGATTTCGATAAGGAAAACTAGCCCTTAGGCATCATTCGCGTACAAAATAGACGAAACATAGGGGGTGTAGGTGTAATGAACGCGAGAAGAGTATGTATGTTTCGATAAGGTCGAGTAAAAAATAAGAAAATTTTGGTACTTTTTAAGAAAACGTTATGGATTATTATGAGATAAAAACACCAATGCTCAATGATATGGACATATGGTATATTTGCTTTGTATCCCCAATTATTTTGTACATTGTATCGACATGTGAGTACTTTTGCTATTAAATTGATTTCTCAGAGAATTTATTTAATGCAACCGTTGTATTGCTGATGTATACATGGCGAGGAATGGGTTATAGAGTTAGTTATTTTCTATATTCTATGAATAATTAAATTTATATTTAATCTTGACCGTTGATACATAAGTTATGCAACGAATGCACATGATACTTTTCCATCACTAGGGAGTTCCACTATTTTTATAGGAGGGTTTAACATGTCAATTTTTAAACTTTAGTAAAGTGCAAAACGATTATCCTTAGAGTTTGATATTTTATTCCTACTATTCAGTTTAAGGTTACACGAAAGATTTATCCAAGAAATCGGTGCTGGGTAGGAACATAGGTTCTCTTGTTCGACATTGATTTTCTACTTTCTAGTCAAAATATCAAAATTAAATTTGGGATAATAATGATTTATTCTGGTGGTTCCTTTTATAAGTTTTTAGGAAAGAACAATTCCAGCTGGGAGTTTAAGATTGCATTGTTGGTGGTTTGCGGGTGAATTGAGAATTTTGTTAGTTGACATTTATAATTTTTATTATATTCTTTTAGTATAATGTTGTCTGTAGCTCATTCGCGCCACTAAGGGTCAACTTACATTATTATTTCATTGGACGGTAGTAAAATAATGGGTGATTTTGAGTCTTTATTTTGGATCAAAGTTAGCTGAAGGAATGTCCTTTCTTCTTGTTAAGACTTTGGGAGAAACATTGCCATCCAAAAACTAAAAACAGAGTATCTTTGTCTAAATTATATTAATATTTCTCATAACTATAATTTAAAATAACAACTTTCTATAATGTGACAGAATTTTATTCGTAAAAGTTAATAAAGTTGGATCAAAAGTAGAATGACTGAAATAAGCCACAGTTCTGTTACGTGTTTGATTAAATTATTACCAACTTGCAGTTGAATGAACTTTTTAACTTACTTGTAATTTATGCAATTTGGTGGCTTACGGTTTACCTAACTATGATGTTCGTCGCATTAAGTAAATTATTTTAATTTTTCCAATATTTTGGGTGAAGGAAAAGGGACCAGGCACATTGTGTATTATGATTCCGGACAAATAAAGAAAAGGAACACACAGCTATACCGACATGGTAGCGTAAATATGGTTACCCCATCAATTATTAATTCTACTGAGAATCTAATTTATATCCATTATATCCACGATTTTTTTTTTCCTGCATCACATAAACTGTTTTATAAGATATATTTGTCAATTATCTATGAGTGGTAAGGTACTATAATGTTGATTAGTATTTTTCGAAAATAATTTCCTTTATTTTGCATTTGTACTTTTAGGTGGTGTTTGCAAACTCTTAAAAACATTTATAATCGTTTTTTTTGTTTGAATAAGTGATTTTGGGATATTTGTAAATTCATAAATTCATCATTTTTGGTTACATAACTTTTTTTAAGCTAACCCCCCCCCCCCCCCCCCCCCCCCCACCACAATCTTAAGGGAGTGTTTACAAGAGCTTTTAAAAATAGTCTATGGACTTTAAGTCAATGAGAGTCCTTATTTAGGTGGTGTTTGCAAAACTTAAAATAAGCTAAAATAAGCTTTTACTCTTAATAAATCACTTTTATGGTGTTTGGTTCACAAGCTAAAATGAAAAAAGTATTTTTTTAAGCTAATAACTGCTTTTAGCTTGTGGTGATTATTTTCATGTAATATTTTTACAACTTTTTAAACTTATATATTTTTTTGCAAACACCACCAACTTATGACTTGTAGAAAATTATACAGCTTTAGCTTAAATTATGTGATTGTGATTTTAGAGTAGAGTTTGCAAACACCACCTTAGTATTTGCAATGCATGCTTTTGCTTCTCCTTTTCTTAAAAGAAGTAAAAAAAAAAAAACATAAGTCAATAAGCATGTCATGATATTTGAAAAAAAAACCCAAGTATATATATATATATATATATATATGTGTGTGTGTGTGATGTGTGTGTATATATGTAGTGTTAGCCTGTTAGGGAAAGAGAAAGGAGTTGATGAAAAGAGAAAGGAGCAGATCTTATGATATTTATATTTAAAACCTTAGTCAAATAGTAAATTGCAAAAACTCCCCTTTTGTTATATTTAGTTAGAAAATAAACTCATTTGTTATTTTAATTTGCAAAAAAATTCCTTGTGGTGTTAAAAAATAGCAAACAATTTTATTCTACACTTAATTAATTCGTATGTGTTGAATTTAAGCATATCTTAACATATTTCTTCAATATGCAAAGAATCAATGTTGTTTAAAATAAATATATGAATACCTTTTATCATATTTGTGAAAAGAACATTAGCTTCAAAATATGTAAAAACATATATACAAAGTGTATCAGATTTTCCTTTGCTTTTATCTCATTCAAATGTGTCTAAAAATTTATAACATAGTCTATAATATTTACCTTGATAAATATATATTTGATAAAAAAAATGTTTGTTTGGTTATCGTTGTTGTTATCGTAAATATTTATTAGTGAATTTTTTGGTTAATAACTAAAAGTTGATACAAAACATTTCTTGTGCGCATTCATCTTCCCTAAAACCTCCAAAAAAATCGGTTCAAAACAACATTTTTTTCTCTACTTAGTATTTCAATTTTTTTTCCTCTAATTTCTTTCCTATTGTTCTCCAAAAAAAATTTTTAGCCCCCCCCCCCCCCCCATATTCGATTCCTGGATACGCCACTGCTCCTACTATAGTCTATATAAGTTTATAACCCATATGCCAGATATGATATATAGTGAATTACCTGTTTCTAATAGTTTAAGCACTTTGCTTTTAAAATTATAATATTATATATATAATAATTTTACTTTCACAAGTTAAACATACAAAATTTGTATCAACAAAGTCCTATATTTACACAAAACCTAAGAAAAAACGAACCGTGTTTACTCTATTTCTTAACTTCTCATCTCTGTTCCAATATATATATATATATATATATATATATATATATATATTATGAATATCTTTGTTCCAATTGAGTTGTTCAATATAGCACCTTTTGTATACAATTCATGTACAAAATACTAATATTGTGGTATCCAACTCATATAGAATTGAAGCGACTCTGTTGCGCCAATAACATGCATGAAGCTTGAGTATGTCCTATTAATATGGTCCAACGACTCATCAAAAAAAAGAAAAACTTCCAAGCTATTGATTGAGAATATTACTTTGATTATTCTAGAGACACATTCGCAATTTCGGAAGAATAACATGGACAATAAATCACAAAAACAACTCCATTTCTTATCTTTATGTAGATATGATTCGCACAATATTTTTCTACATCAATTTATCAAATAACAACCGAAAGTTGTGACTTTGCACGTCCATGTTTGTTCTACCAAATGTTCGTTTAGAAGAATAAAATAACCCGAGGTTCATTATTAAAATTATTAGACATGAACATTAGTCGAACATTAGTGGTGGGCGCAATGATGTGATGAAATAATGCCGAAAAGAGTACGGGTATTTGCAAAAGGTGCGGTTGGGCCAACCGTAATCAGTTGAATGCTTTGCAACTCTGTATAAAGATAAGGCCTAAATTTTGCAAGCGAAAAAGAAATGATGGAGAAAAAGGCAAAGGCAGAAGGAGAAACGTACGACCAGTCGCTTTAATTACTTTTGGTTGCCGGCATGGGATTGTTGGGTTCAATCATTTTTATCCAACGGCCCATTCCCCCCACTTTTGTCCCCCTCATCACATGATTATATTCATTCGTCTCCAATCCCCTTCAATATTTTCTCCCACAAATTCCCCTATTTTGCAGCTGTTTTTTTGTTCCCGTGATGCATTTGTTAATAAGTATGGAGCTCTAGAAAAGCTCCGCCTTCGAAATTAATGGATATGTGTTACACAAATTTATCCATTTTAGGGAGGTATTTGTAAGCAGAAGAAGGTGTTGAGATAATTATTCTCTATTTGGGGTTACTACTAAGAATTCAGATAGAATCTTAGGTGTTTTTAGTGAGAATTATAAATACTGAATAGAAACGAATCTTACGATACACGGCAAATTAAAGTGAAAGGAAAATAAGGTAAGAAAATCAAAGTGCAAGAAACTAGTTGGATAGAAAAAAAATTATAGTGAATTTTATTGGCAATATTTAACTAAAAGATATCGTGTTAAAAGAACGTACGAAACACTGTAAGTTAAAGTGCATATATGGAAAGCAGACTAGAATAATATTTTGCATGAACTCTAAGATAATATTTACGGTGATGATTAATGTACAGACATTACTAATGTCTGTACAACAGACATACCATATAAGAAACCAAATTGACTTGAACGGCAATTATTTAGTTTGGTAATTTTCTCTAATAGCACCTTTACTACTTATAAATATTTACAAGCTCTTTATTTAAGAAGGTAACTTTCATAAAATAATTATTATAACTTAAACCCTCAAAGTATATAGTCTTTACTTGTAACCATCAATAAACTTAGTTCACGCCTTGTTCTTATAACAGAGAAAAGAAAGGTTACACATATAACAACATCATCGGTTGATTATCTTTTCAATCAATTTTGATCTATTATCTTGTTGCATTGGTTAAAAAGAAGACCAAATCTGGTAAGTGACATACGACTTGCATAGAAAAAAGAGAATTAAAGGTGTCAAATAAATATTTTATATTGTTAAGAGTTCTGATTTTTCACACTAAGTTTTATAATTATTTTGTTAGATGGAAAACGTTGAGGCCGATAAAGACAATGCATCAACTCCAATCAAGACAATACCAGTTCCACCTTCTCTCGGTATGACTTTTGACAGTTATGAAGATGCATATGACTTTTATAATATTTACGCCAAAAATCTAGGCTTTGGTGTGAAAGTGAAAAATTCTTATAAAGGGAGAAATCGTGATGAAAAACAAGGTGCAGTAATTTGTTGTGTTCATGAAGGATGTAAGCAAAATAACGAATTAAGTAATCCTAGGCCTGAAAAAAAATGGGTTGCACTGCACTAATGAGGATCAAACTGAATAATCTTAAGAAGTGGGTGGTTACAAAAATTAATCTTTATCATAATCATCATACTACACCATATAGTGCACGATTCTATAGGTCTCACAAGTATATAAGTACGGCAGTTAGACAAAAACTAGAGCTGAATTCCGACTCTGGGATAAGAACAAACAAGACATTCCATTCCTTGACAGTACAAGCTGGAGGACCAGAACATCTTACTTTTGATGAAAGAGATGTTAGAAATTATGTTGACAAATATAAGCGTCTCAGGTTGTTGCGAGGAGATGCACAAGCCATGCATGAGTATTTTTGTACTATGCAGATGAAAAACCCCAATTTTTTTTATCTGATGGATTTTGATGATGAAGCACGTCTGAAAAATGTATTTTGGGTTGATGCAAGGTCAAAAGTTGCTTATGAATTTTTTGGAGATGCTATTACAGCTCATACAACATATTTGACGAATCGATATGATATGCCATTTGATATAACATATTTGACGAATCGATATGATACTATTCAAAGAGATGAAAGTTCATTTGACATAAACCTTCAACATAGTCTCTAGGGTACAATTAGCAATGATTTACCACAAGTCGCGCATCTCCATTACTCTCCCAATGGTTTTCAGTCTCTTTGGTAAGGCTTTTTTTTAAAAAAAAAAGTATATTTGATTTTCTCAATTTCTCATGGGTATATGGTTTTCTTGTAGGCACAATGCTCACAAATCGAACCGATGTTAGATATATTGGAGAACCGAAAGCTCGTGACATTTAAAGTCAAATAAAAATTTAAAATAAATCGAGGTTAGCTCAATAAAATGTATTACTCGTTCTACAACAAATTATGCAATCATCATATTTGTATTACGATATCGTCGCTCACTAGTTTCTCAACATTTATTTTGCAATTATAGATAAGTACTACATGGAGCAAAATGGTCTGCAAGTCTGCTGCAGAATTTCCTGAGAATTGCAAGAGAATTGGAACATTTCCGGATTATTTTTTTCATTTATAGGATGTTGGTTTGTTCTTTTTCCCTGAACGTTTATGATTTATATATTTAAAGCTAATGAATGATGAGTTACTTTATTTGATAAAAAAATTGGTAAATTATTGTGCTTTTATATTTATGAATTATTTTATGAATCTATGTTCATGGAAAATGTTGTTATAGTGCATTTGTCTTTTTGGTAGAAAGTGAAAAGAGTTATATGTTGTTATTGCAATTAGACAGATTAAAAAAGAATAAAAATGTTGTTATGTGTTAGTAACTAAAAGTTCGGGGTGAAATATAATTATTAAAGAGTTTTGGTCATCTGTAACTTTTGAAAAACTATAAGGAACATAAAGCAAAAAAACAAATCACATTAGAGAAAGAAAAAAAACCCGCGGCTGAGATTTTCTGTCCATATACAGACTGTACATTAACCATTTTCCTAATATTTATGGGGTGAAGGTCTTGAACCATATACAAAAACCATGCAAATGATATGCACCCCTAAACCAATGTTCATTTAAGTACTAAAGGAAAAGAGTGGTTAGTGTTAGGACCGAGTTAATCTAGTCCAAATTATCTCGTTGATATTGTTATTAAATATAAATAGCATGGATCTTTTTGTAGGAAATGTCAAATGTCTTAACTTAATATTTTTCTTTTCTGATTTTGCTGAAGTTCGGGTCTTTTCATATGAATATCGATTCATATAACTTGTTATATACTGCAGCGTATATATGTGCCGTAGTAATAAGTATATCGCATATTTGACTGAAGATCAAGACCCGCCTAATGATAGCAGTCTATCAATCAGTTGCAACAATTAAGTTATCAACCAGAGTGCAACGTGGACAAAATGCAATGATCTGGCTTTATAAAAGGAGAAGATCCAAGCATATCAAATACAAGATTTGATATACTATTTTAGGAGGCTTCGTACTGTCATAATTCTATTCACAAGTTAAGTAAGTGGTTTCCATTTCAAAAAATCGGTAGTGTAAGGGTTGTCAAACGAAAGTTACACCGGGGATTTGAATACCCATACGCATACAGGTTATCAGGTCAAGTGAATGAGCTATAAACTAAATCATGTTTGACTTTTTTTGCTTTTTTCATGCTAACATGAAATGAACAACGAAGGGCAATACTGGAGGAGATCAAACAAGAGTATAGTTAATATTCATAATGGTGCAGATCAAAAACTTTATTGGGCTAGTGCCGATCTTTTAACAAATTTTTCTGCCAATAATGTTCAGTTCCTTGCGAATTCTCTCAAACTCGGCCGACGATATCGTAACTATGGCTTTGTAGTCCCCTTCTGGCATTTCATTATGATCATTGTAGATAGCTTTCACCTCCACCTCAAAATTATCTATCATGTCTTGAGTTGTAATACACCACATAAACATGTTACTAATTAATTTCAATAAACAAATCTTCGTTATTATTTCATTTACAATGACTAAAATTAATTACAAACCAGAAGAGAAAAACTTATTGGGGCTCTACAACGTGAATGCGATGTTATTGGTGTCGTCGCCCACCTTGAGAATTATGGTATCATCCTTTTCGGCTGACTCTAGTATAGCCGACGTGGTGTTGAGATCCATCTCAATGGAAAAGTAGCAATCACACGGTTAGTGCTCTAAGCCCTCCGATATGAAGAGGATAGACACGTACATCACGTGTGTAGTATCTGAGGCATGAAGGGAGAAACCAAAGAGTAGTCCAGGTTAGCCTCGACAAGGTCTTTAATAGAATCCTGCACCTTCTCAAAATACTCCCACGTACCAAACCGAGCTCCAACATGTTTTCGTTTTGAAAATAATAAATTGCTAGTGGGAGAAGAAATTTGAGAGGAGACTGGGGGTTAGGGTTTATTTATTTATGGGCAGCAGAGAGAAAGAGTGTTGGGGAACCTAGGGTATTTACTTAGCGAAAGAGAAATGCGATTGAAATGGAAGTTTGCCTGCCATAGTTTTGGAAAGTAATCATTGGGCCAAAACAGTCAAGATTTCAAAAAGAGAAAAAAGGGAAAACAGTTAAATTGTGATAATGTGATATTCAAGAAATTAGGTTGCATGGGGAGCCGCGTGTAGACAAATTTTAGCATTATATATGACGTTTAAGAATTAATAATTATTTCTATTTTAAAATTATTTGAAAGGAAAGACTTGCAAGCGGAATTGAATAGCAATCATAATTGTCATAGGTACCCTAGACCAAATGACCTAAATAAATCAATGCCAGGAAATTGTAATTTTGGGGTGCACCTTGCCTATACCCCTATTGATTTTGAGGATGCATTTACCAATTTAGATTTAAAAAGTGCAATATGTTCTTTAAGTTTCTCTTATGGAATTTGCAATTATCTATCATATCCAGCTATATTTTCCTTCACTTTGATTTACAACATTTCGTAGGATTTTTTTTCTCCTATGCAATACTAAGAATTTTCTTAAATAATACACGTTTGCTTAGTAGATTCTTCAATGATAAATCACCATTTTAATCAAATACTTTTGGTTAAATATACTACTACCCATTGTATAAATTAACAAGCAACAAAAGTAATATGCTAGCCCTTTTCATCCCCAAAAGAAACACAACATTCTCAACCAAAATCTCAAACAATGTTATTTTATATCAGAGTGGCCTAATAATGTCGATCATGAGTTCATTGGAGCACTAGCCATGAGGCAACATACTTGTTGCGAATAAATTACTGTGCAACAAATCTTTCATTTTCGACTTATGAAATCAATTGAGAATGCACTTGTAATTAGACCAAGTGTTCAACATGGTGTTCAATTCATGTAACACTGAGATTAGCGAAATCATACATGCGTATGAAAAAAATATTGTTAAGTTGCCTCCGTAGCTAACACTTCGGCGAATTGGTTGTCGACGTCAATAAGCCACTCTATTTATCTATATACGTGTATATACAGAGAGTGTTGCCTAAGGTTTTAGTTGAGAAGAATGTTTTGAGGCTGATATCCTCTCTCTGCAGTTACTAACTAGCTAAGCAAACCAAATAGAATATAATGTTTTCTGAGTGAGAATTATAAATTTTGAATAGAGATGAATCTTATGCCACACTGTAAATTAAAGTGAAAGGAAAATAAGGCAAGAAAATCAGAGTGCAAGTAAAAAATAGTTGGATAGAAGAAAATTGTAAATTAAAGTGAAAGGAAAATAAGGCAAGAAAATCAAACTGCAAGTAAAAAATAGTTGGATAGAAGAAAATTATAGCATTTTTCATTGGTAATCGTAAAAAAAAAATACAAAATATTGTGTTAAAGACAGTAGGAAACATTGTAAGTTAAGTTTGCATATCCTTTTGCACGTTCTTGTATTTGTATTGTATTGTAATATTTTTATTGAAAAGTTAAGCAAGTGGCTTCAATTTCAAAAACTCGGTAGTGTAAGGGTTGTCAAACGAAAGCTACATTGGAGGTTTGAGTACCCATATGCATCCACATTATAGGTCAAGCATTTTGTGAATGAGCTAGAAACTAAATCATGTTTTTTTTATGCTAATATAAAATAAACAACGAATGGCAATATTGGAGGAGATCGAACAATACTATATTTAATACTCATAAATGGTGCAGAAACACAAAGCTTACAATCCTAATCATGATCCTAATATTGTATCTTCTTAATACTCTCCCGTATCCTAGGTGGAAAGTATTGCTTGACATACCCATCTCAACAAAAAGTCACGACAAAGGAGTTGTGTTAGTGATTTTGTAAATGCTCCTACATTTTTATAACTGTCACCACTTCAGGGTTGTCTATAATCATGTTTTGCATGCACACGACATATGTAGTAGTAATGTCTCCCATACTCGATAATTCCACCGCTTCGTTAGTAACATTAATCATAACTGTATTGAACACAACTGATACCATATTGTTGAAAAACACTTTTCGTGGGAAACACTCGCACTTTTATAGAGACTGCTCAAGAAAAGATTGCAAGAAAAGTGTATAGGACTCACACTACAATACTACACTAAAGACTCTCTGATGACACTTTTAAGGAGATTACTACAGTTTTATTTTTCTTGGATGCAAAATATGGCAGTGGAGAGAAGTATTTATAGTTGTGGCGAAACAATACTAACCACACATTTTCTCACCTTATAGGACAATAAAAAATATCTAGATATTTTACACTCTTCTACACAAAACAAAGAAGTTTATAGTTAGTGGGCTTAATTATCCACATTGATCGTTGGACTTCCACACTTGGGCTTTAAAAACTCTATTGGGCTAGTGCCGATCTTTTAACAAATTATGTTGCCAATAATGTTCAGTTCCTCACGAATTCTCTTAAACTAACCCGATGGCGTCGTAAATATGGCTTTGTTGTCCCCTTCTGTCATTTCAATACGATCATTGTAGATAGCTTTCACCCCACCTCAAACATATCTATTATATCTCGAGTTGTGATACACATCAGAAACACGTTATTAATTAATTTCAAAACATGTCTTTATTTTTATTTCATTTACAATGACTAAAATTGAGTACAAACCAGAAGAGAAAAATTTGTTGGGGCTTTGCAACGTGACTAATATGTTATTGGTGTCATCGTCACGCTTGAGAAGTATGGTATCATCCTTTCCATCGGACTCTAGTATATTCGACATGGTGTTGAGATCCATCCCCATGAAAAAGTAGCAATCACACCGTTAGTGCTCTAAGCCCTCTAATCTGATGATGAGAGACACGTACATCAAATGTGTAGTATCTGAGGCATGAAGGAAGAAACCAAAGAGTAGTCCAGGTTAGCCTCGACGAGGTCTTTAAGGGCCTCCAACACCTTCTCAAACAAGCTTTCACGTAACATAAACCAAGCTCCAACATTTTTTTCGCTTTTGAAAATGTAAAGTTGCTAGTGGGAGATGAAATTTGAGAGGAGACTGGAGGTTAGGGTTTATTTATTTACGGGCATAACGGAGAAATAGTGTTTTTTTTGAAGTAGGGAGAAAGAGTGTTGGGAAACATAGGGTATTTTATTGGCGAAAGATAAATGGGATTGAAATGAAATTTTGTGCGCCATAGTTTCAAAAAGTGATCATTAACCCAAAACAGTCAAGATTTCCAAAAAAAAAGAGGAAAAAAACAAGTTAAATAGTGATAATGTGATATTGAAGAAATTAGGTTGCACGCGGAACCGCGGGCACACAAATTTTGGCATTATATATGACAAATGTTAGAATTAAGAGTTATTTGTGTTTTAAATTATTTTAAAAGAAAAACTTGCAAGTGAAATTGAATGACAATCATAATTGCCATAAGTACCCTAAACCAAATGATCAAAATCAATCAATGGCAAGAAATTGTAATTTTGGGGTGCATCTAGCCTCAACAAAAAAAATTATATTTTCATTCTCTATTCCCTCAATTAAATATTGACGTGTGGCATTTGGAGGCCCATTAATCCCAAGTTAAATCTCTTCCAATTAATTCAGTTAGTTATAATAAAATACAAACGTATTAAACACACACACTCTCTTTCTTTCATCTCATGTAAATTATAAATCCCTAACAATCTTTATGAAAATGTAATAAAAGCACACAAATATGTGAAAATGCTCATCATTTCTTCTTCTTCTTTTTTTTCTTTTTAAAGAGGAAATACTCAATCAAATTTTATGGAAGCCGTTGTCACCAAACAAAAACTAATCTATAAAAATGAAGTTTTTTTTAATAAATAAAAGGAAATCACATTTAATTCTTTTTTATCTATGCAGGGTATATTCCCAACAAATAAGTAGTATTTCTTAAGTTTATTTATAAAAAAAATGGAACTACTATTTGTAGGCTGGTCTTGATATTTTAAGTAAAAGAGTTTTCATGCGTATGGTTTCGTTACCGATAAAGAAAAAGATCATTGCATTATTAGATCTCAAACATTACGGTTGCTGATTTTAGACACATAGTCTTTAAATAACTTTTTTGGTGTTGCTTATTATTAACTACGAGTGAACTGTACTGTTTAGAAGCCATTTGGTTTCTGAGATGAATTTTATCTCAAAAACATAGTATACATTAGAAATCAGATAAAAAATATGAATTTATGTGATATCTTTTTTTTTTGGAACATGAGTGCTTTTTATTTCCACATTGCAACGTTCAGGCGCCATAGCAGCCTTAGTACAAACACAACAGACCTCAACACTACCTCACTCCCAGAACCTAACACATGGTTCAGTCATTGGGAAAATACTACTACCACCACCTAGGAAATAACCATATTTATTCCTTATTGCTACTGAGTTTTTCACAGAATAAGCTAAGCTTGGTGTTTGCTTTAATCCTGCTCTTCATTTCTTCAATGATCCTTTTGCTTATGTTCTGCTCTATTTGGTCTGAGTTGTTGAAGACAATTTTGTTTCTTTGGATCCACACATTATAGACTGTTTCAGCAGTAGCCATCTTCAGGATTTTGCTCCTACTCCCCTTTCCCTTGCAGTTTTTGAGAATCCACTCCAGTTCAGTACTCCATCTTTCTGGAATATGCTGCATATTCATCCACTTTAGGATTTCTTTCCATATGTTAGCAGTAACATTGCATTTAAACAAGAGGTGTTCAATGGTTTCATCTTCATCACAGAATGCACATTTAGCTTCCACTTGAGCCCCAAATCTTCTCAATCTATCCCTTGTGTATGGTCTGTCCTGACAACTCATCCAAAGCACAAACACTGCTCTTGGTTTAGCCAGATTACCATAGAATAGTCTTCTCCAGTTCACTTTGTTTTTGCTTCCTCTGATCTCCCAGTAGACTTTATTGGTCACATATTTGTCTTTATCAAGGGCTTTTCTCCATTCCGAGTTACCAATCATCTCCTCTCTATGTTTAAACATCTTCTTGATAATCCAAGAGCATCCATTCCCTGGTTTAAAGGTTGTCCAATCTTCATTCTCTTTCATATACATGCTGTGAATCCATCTGACCCACAGCTTGTCAGATTTCCTTGCAATATTCCACAGAAGTTTGGCAATAGTAGCAGTGTTCCAGGGTTCCAGTTCTATGACATTCAGTCCACCTTCCTCTTTGGCATCACAGATGTGAGTCCATGAGATTGGTGCTTTCCTGCTGTTTGCATCTTTTCCAGTCCACATGTATATCCTGCATCTAGCCTCTATGATTTTAATCACCCCCTTAGGCATAGGGAAAGCTTGCATCCAGAAATTGGCCATTGAGAAGATAATGCATTTTATGAGTTGCACCCTACCATCATAACTCAACAATCTGCTACTCCAGTGAGTGGTCTTAGCCATAATCCTGTCAATGAGTGGTAAATAGTCCTCAATCCAGAGTTTTTTGCTGGATAAAGGTACCCCCAGGTACCTCACAGGGAGATTTCCCTCCATGAATCCAGTGTCACTCAATATGAGGGTTTTTTCATCCATGTTTGTCCCTCCAAAATACACTCTGCATTTAGCTTTGCTGGCTATAAGTCCTGTGGCTTCAGAGAATTTATGAAACTTCTCCATCATCATCTGCACTGACATTCTATCTCCTCTACACAAGAGCATGAGGTCATCTGCAAAACACAGATTAGTGATGCCCAGGCTCTCACATTTAGGATGAAAGTTAAAATTAGGCTCTTTTCTCAATTCCTGCAGATGTCTATGAAGATATTCCATTATGATGACAAAGAGCAGAGGGGAGATAGGGTCCCCCTGTCTCAGCCCTCTCCTAGAGGTGATCTCCTTAGTGTGTTCCCCATTGACCATATACTTGTAGGTAACAGTTTTCACACAAGCCATAATCCAGTTGATGAATTTTCTAGGGAATCCCATTTCTGACATGATATCCTCCAAAGCACACCACTCCACTGTGTCATATGCTTTTTGAACATCCATCTGTATAATGCACCTAGGTGATATCCCTTTCCTACCATATCCCTTAACCATTTCTTGGGCCAGAATGATGTTGTCATGGATATTCTTCCCTGGGAGGAATGCAGATTGGCTATCATCAATTACTCGGTTAATCACTTTGTTAAGTCTCTCAGTTAGAATCTTGGTGATGATCTTCAGTACTGTTGTGCAGCAGGAGATTGGTCTCATGTCCTTAACTGTTTTTGCTTCAGTTGATTTTGGTATGAGAGTCACCAGTGTGCAGTTGAATTCCTTCTGTATTTTCCCTTGGGTGAAGAATTCTTTGACAGCGGCTATGACATCTTTTCCAATTATGCTCCAAGCCTTTTTGAAGAATAGAGCATTATACCCATCTACTCCTGGGGCTTTAAGATCACCTATGTTGTTTAGAGCTTTCATAATATCTTTATCCTCCACTGGTTCTATTAACATTAGAGCATCTTCTCTAGGTAGGGTCTTACCCCTTCTCAACACAGGAATGTCCACTCTTTTTATGCCCTCAACTGATTCTCCAACCAATTTTCTATAGAAGCTCACTATCTCCTCCTCAATGAGTTTCTGTTCAGTTAGTATGTCCCCAGTCAAAGATGGCATTGTGTGCAGCCCTTTTCTCCTGTTTTTATCCTTGATAGATGCAAAAAAGTATGCATTATTCCCATCCCCCAACTGTAGCCACTCAGTCTTGGCTTTTTGTCTTAGGATGTCTTCCTCAATCTGATGTTGTTTGAGCAACTCACTTTTTCTCTTTTTGCATTCATCCAGAAGCTCTGGGATTCTCCAGGTCCTTTTGTACTTTCTCCAGTGTCTCTCTAGCTTCTATGATCTGGTTTGACACTCCAGTATACTCCTTAGCTATCTTCTTTAATGGGGCTTGTAGCCTGATCAATTTTTTCCATAGACATTGCATCTTTGATTCTCCTCTTACCTATTTTCTCCAGCTCTTCTCCACCTCACTATGGAATCTGTTGTCTTTAGCAATTATGTTCATGAATCTAAAGTTTTGTTGTGTCACTCTTCTGTGTTCCTCCCTGCATCCTTTGATCATAGCATGGTCAAAGATGCTGTTAGGGCAAACCTCAAACTTAATGTCTGCATGTGTTGTAAACCATTCAGTGTTGGCCATGACCCAGTCTATCCTGGAGTAGATCAAACCTTCTCCCTCATGACTGTTGGACCATGTATAATAGGGTCCATTAGTGGGTGCTTCCACCAGTTCCACTTTGTCCATCATATTATTAAAGTCCACTGTTTCATTCTCTCTCACTCTGTTTCCCCCAATTCTGTCATTGGTGTATTTGACATTGTTGAAGTCTCCCATGCTAATCCATGCTCCCTGCTGTGTGGAGCCAATCACTTCCATGTCCCTCCATAACTTTCTTCTTTGATCCAAGGTATTCTGTGCATAAACAGCTGTCAACCAGAACTTGAACTCCCCCTTGGTGTTCATGATCTTCATGTGAATCAGTTGATCAGTTTGCTGAATCTTCTCCACCAGAATTTGACCACTATCCCAAAGACACCATATGCGCCCATTAGGGTGTTTTTCATAGTTATCCTCACAATTCCACTTCATTTGTAATCTTCTTCTAATCTTTTCAGCCTTAGCTTCCTTCACTCTTGTTTCCACCAAGATGGCAATGGTGCATTGTTGTCTTGAGAGGCAGGGGCTGACCTCTCTACACCTTGCCATTTTATTCATGCCCCTTACATTCCATGCTAAGATCATGGTCCTGGATCTGGCTCCTCAATGAAGCCATCTCCCTGCCTCAGAGGAGCAAATCCATTCAAAGTGATAACCCCTTCACTGCTGTGTTCTTTCTTATTATCCTTAGTTCTTCTCCTACTTAAGTGAACTTCATTCCATTCTTCCTCTCCTCTCTGCTCTTCCAGAATGTTTACTGCTTTCTGGTCTTTCTCTTTAGTTGTTACCTCACTCTCCATTGTTTCCACCTTTTTCTCACTCTTCGTTTGCACCCAGATTTTCCCATCCTTCCTATTATTCTTTTGTTGATGCTTTTCTCCTTCACAATTGTGTCCTATCTTAAGGCAAGTCATACAGTATTGAGGTTTAGTCTCATATACCACCTGTTGAGTCACTTTTCCTCTTCTAGGATCTCTTAGGGTGATCTCCTCTCTCAGTGGTTTTGATATGTCTACTTCCACAAGAATCCTGGCATAAGATACTCTCAGCTTCTTTGAGGTGCATTCATCAGTTACAACTGGGACCCCTAGTGCACTGGCTATCTTTCCTAAGCTGCCTCCACTCCATAGATACACTGGCAGATGAGGTAGGGTGATCCATAAGGGTACTATCTTCATCTCCTCTGTAATTATAAATCCAGGCTCCCATCTCTTCAAGAACATAGGCTTCCCATATATGGAGTATGGTCCTCTAGTTAGTACTTCCTCCATATCTCCCTCACTTCTAAATTTCAGCATGAAGTACCCTGTATCATGATAGAAGATTTCTGGCATACTAACTGAGCTCCACACTTTTTCAATGAATAGCCTCACTGCCTTCATAGTCAAGTCATCATTGATGACATACATAATCAATGTGTTCTCCCAGAACTTAATTTCTGATTCTATATCTTCTTCTCCTATTTCCACCTCAATCTCCCCCTCAACAATCTTAGGGGCAATATATTCAATTGCTTTACCATGCGTAGGATCCCTATTACCTGTAATAGCTTCAATCCAGGGTTTAATGTTGGTTTTCCCCCTTTCTGTTGATTTCTCCCTGTTTAGATCTTCTTTATTACAGCTCAGTGGCGGGAACTGTGATGCCAAGTCGATTCTCACAATACTCTCCGGTGGCGGCGATCTACTCCCCGCCGTTGGCGTACTTTCTCCTCTGTTGGTTTCTCCTTCGATTTCCGCTGAGAGCTCATTTCTCGCCGTTCGTACTTGTAGTTGAGCTCTGGTGGTGATCGATGACTCCGCCGCGTGTTGTTGCGTGGTCGCCTTCTTCGGCGGCCGGCCCACGCGCCGCATCGGGGTGTAACGGTCACAGCCACACGCTAATGTGTGTATTTCGCACCTAGTGAAGGTGTACGGCTCAGAAATTCATATGTGATATCTAATATGTGCCACTTGTTTGGTTGATTAGTTTAAGTACCAAGATAAATCATCACTTCAATAATTTTTTTTTTGATTAGGGTCGTTCAAGTAACCATTTCTTCTATAAATCCTTTTTTAAAGTGGAAATATATTGTTATTTTCAACCCAATAATATATTGTATATTTTTCTCATTATTATTTTGGAGAAATTTTTGAAAACACGAAGGGATTTAGTGTAGAATTTATTGAAACCAAATGGATTTTGTGCAAAATAAATAACACATTAACAGTTTCTAAAACCTAAAATCAAAATTCCCTTCACTCCATATAAACCCTAAAAATGGAAGCTCGAAAATCAGATTACCGTCAGCTGCTAAAGGACAAACGATTCTGGTTCGCCTCTTTCCTCATTACCTGGGCGGCTGCTCTCCAGGTCAATTTCTTCTCACGATATATGAATTAATTAATTGCAATCGATTTTGATTTGATCATTGACTTTTTTGTTTGTTGAATCTTGTTAGGGGCATATGATGTGGCTACAGAGACAAGATTCATTCAAACAAAAGTTTGGTGAACTCGATACCGATACCGATTCCAACCACGCGGCTGAAAGTTCATAAATTGGTTCAGCTCAAATTTATCCCTTTTTTAGTATGTGACCAAAATTCCGCTTTCTTGTTGTAGATTTTGAATTTTAAATCTGTTTTCATCTTAAGTTTGTCGGAATTTCATTTATCCGCGGCTACGATTAGATTTAGTCAACTTATGCGAGAAATTACGAGAATTAGGTGTAATTGTGTCCTAAACAATGTATTAGCTCTGGTTGCTGCAATGCTTTTGCAAAAGATGTTAAAAAACTCGTAACAACAAGTTGCGACTATGGGGTCTTGGCCATGTACTAGTTCGTATAATAATTGTTTAAAAAGAAACGGGGTATAAACATGTCGAGAGTCAAGATACACTGTGATTATGGACTCCTTTCATCTGAGTGGAACAATGCTTGCTTAAAACTTGGAAAATAGGGAAAATCATCAGGTCTTTGGGTTAGACGTGCATTTCAAATGGTACATGACTGTCAGAATTCAGAGCTTGTGAGCGGAGTTCTCAAAGCTGCATGAACCTATGATTATTATTTGGGTTTATAATTGTTATTGCACTTTCAAGTTATATAGACTTTGTTAGTTAGTCCAAGCTATGTTGTATTCATTTGATCTTTTGACCCTGTCATCACTTCTCATGATGACGGAGTGTCATCAAATGAAAGTGGTGTGGCAATGTGACTCCGCCTCAAAGCTGGGGAGTGGGGACATTACCAACGAGGTGCCTCTTGAATTGAAAATAGATATGTTGATGTAATAGTCACGTATGGCTCGGCGAAAACAAAATTTGAGATTTTTTGATGTGTTATTCTATTTTTGTCCTATTACATGATTGTTCAATACTTAAAGTAACCTACATTTTCATCTGTTTCCCCTGTACATTAGGATTCTTACATGTGTTGTTCTCTTGGTTGTTGCTCCAGAAATGGATTCGGTGTCCGATTGGGTGTCAAAGTATTTTGGAAATTTGTGTTATCTTTATTCTTCGGATCGTGGATTCAACTATAGGATAAGAAGCCTTGAGTTGGATTGCCTGACAAATGTTGATTGTTTAAACCAATTCTACTTTTTCTGAAGATACTTTATATGTTCAAAATCTTGAACACCTGCTGCATATTCTTAGCAGTTCAAAAAGAGATTATTTTATTGAGAGATAGCATACACATATTCTTCGAAGGGGAGTAGTGATATCACATTCAAAGCGATTTCAATGGAAAAGTTGAAGACAAGCATGCTTGCCCGACAAGTACAAAGGATTCAAACGCATCATTAGAAAATAAAAAAAAATAAAAAATCTTCTAGAATTGATTAAGTCCATTGTTATAAAACTTGAGTTTCTTTATAGATTGCTTTCATGGAGTAACTCCTGGGAGAAAGTAAATAATCGATTAGACCACTATTAGGAGTCGGTATTATTTTATGTTTTGTTTTGACAATTGTAAATTGCTAAACTGAATAATTTAACAAGGTCGATAAGATGATAAAAAAAACATTGACTTACTGACTTTTTGTGTAAAGTTCTAGACAGTTTGTAGGCATGAATGCCCTACTTCAACGGACATTATCACCAAAGTCCACACAATTATATGAGCTTAACGACTCACACCGACTTCAGGGATGATCACCCCCAACGATGGCGTTTAATGCTCTGGACTCTGGAGTTGTGAACTGGGATGGTCACCCCCAATGATTAAAGATAGAGTTTTGATGCCGTGGAGTTGCGGTTGGCAACTTTTCCTTCCTCTGCCGACCAACTTATATTATTCTCAGTCCTGCAATCCTTATTTGTTGGGGTGGCATCGCCGAATGGCGCTCTCACGTGCATTTTCATCAACTAATTTGATGAATGCACTTAAATGAACATTTTAGTGTGAATTGTATTGTCCATCTAATTATTGTGGCTATGGTGATAGGGTCCCATCACTTAGGTAATTCTAACCTACAACAGAAACCTAATCTTGTTGCTAGTACGTCGGTGACCTCCTCTTGATACCAAAGGTTATACTGTACAGAATTAATTAATTTACATTACTCAAAACTTTTCTCGCTATCTTCAGTTTCGTATTCTTCTCTGGCTTTTTAGTTTTTAGGTTAAAACTGTTTTCCTTTTCTATTGGTTTATGGCTTGCATACTTTTGTGTTGACATGTTTGCGATTAATTGCATTCTATTGGTTTATGGCTTACATTAATATTTTCTTGTGTCTTATGATTAATTGCGACTTCTGAGGTTAGGTTGCATGCCTAATTACTATCGCAGATAGTGATGCAGGAGTTGTTTCTGTGTGCTTAAGCGGAATTTACACTAAGAATACATTTGGACTGATGTATAAGTATAATGCAAGCAGTATGGGCATAAAAATGTATTGTAAAACAAAAGATTCAGATCCATTTTGTCGCTACTTGCCCACCAACTACTGCACTGTGTACTAAGCATTAAACCTCGAAGTGACATTTAATTTTGTATATATAATCAGTGTTTTGAAATTCGGACCGACCGGGAATCGGTGGCCTTACCAGTCTGGGTCTTACACAAAAATGGGCTGGTGAGCCTCACTGGATGAACTGCAAAACTCCGTCGGTTCGCCCGGTCGCCTGGTTTGGCTGGGAAGAAAAAGAAGACAAAGATGACTTATTTTACTTTATAGTTGTGGGCTTTGTTTCTTTAATGGGCCAACTTTTCTTTTCTTTTTTTGTCCTTTGTATATTTAATATTCTTAAAAAGAGGATGATACATACATAAATATATAAATTTGTTAGTTCCTTACCAAGATTTTATTAAATTGAGAGTTTACTTATTTATGAAATATCTGACATAGACGTCTTTTAAGTCCAATCCATAAGAAGATACTTTAATTTTATTTATCAATAATGAGAAATAATATATCATACATAAATATTTATAACGTTTATAATTATGACACACCAATATATCCAATTTATTCATGAGGATTTTAACATGTTACTAAAATTTTGAACTTTTGATAGTTATTAGGTTAATGGAAAGTAGTTACATTACTTAGTCGTGATCACATATATTTATAAAGATCAAAAGTTGAAAAATATGAAATATATATATATATATATTCTAAATATATAATTGAATATAAATAACCTTTACTGATTCACCTAGTGGAGTTGTTTAATATTTTGTTTGCTTATTTAGTGATTAGTTGTGATAATATTATAGCATGATATATTTATTTAGAGATTTTGTAGTTGAGGAATTAAGTGTATTTGTTATTACATTTTATACATTGAAGTTTGAAACTTTTGAATAAGATATTTTATTGAACGTTAACTAAAGTCAACAAATCGGTCCAATTAGTGGTCCGACCGATCTAGCCTGCTGACCCACTAACCAATGGTTTCATCGGTTCTGTGACCGGGTCGAGTTTGAAAACACTGATTATAATGGCATGGATTTGTCGAAATTACGTAGTGAGTTTGAATTTATAGAACGTAAGTTCCATACCTCCATTGCATTATGATGAAGTGTAGGTGGTGAACTGATGATCTCACTTGTTGGTGGTTGATTGTTTCAATCAATTGAAATTGCATGTTCAAGCTGTTAAATGTTTATAAAAAAAAATATTTACCTATATTTTTGAACTTTTTATCTCAATATTAAGGATAGCAATAACAAGCAACGTATTCGTGATATATTAAAATCGGCAGAGAAAGATGGCCATTCTTTTCATCATTGTTTTCAACTCTTCTAAGTTGAACAAATGTTATCCAAAATTGAGTTCCCTCCATGTACAAATCAAAACAACTAATTACTAAAGTTAAATAATTGAAAACCTGAAATCCTTTTACATATTCAAATAAAAATTAATTTAATTATTTGTATTACAGCTGAAATAAAAGAAATTAACTCGAATTCTAATTTTAATTTGTTTTAAAACCAAGTTGTAAGATATGTCCGATAACTTTAACTCAACAATGTCCTAATTTTAAAAGTTGCATGCAATAGTTTTTCCCAACTCGCGGTATGGTCTAAGTTACAAGATACATTCATCAATTTGCCTTGTTTCTTTTTAAGAAACGTGTGAGACATTATTAGGTTAAAAAAACTTGGTCTAAGTTACAAGATACATTCATCATTTTGCCTTGTTTCTTTTTAAGAAAGGTGTGATAAATTATTAGGTTACAAAAAACTGCAAAAATGGCATTAACGATATTGTCACGGTGAAAAACGTTGTTCTCAAAGCAATTTTGTAAGACTCTTTAAATCTCTAAGTTACCATTCTTAAGTAAGAAAATACATGTCAATATTTATAAATATATTTGTTTCTTACCTACAACTTCTTTTCGTGAACGATATAATTCGTTGCTAATAGCAACTGATTAATTATCTCTCTCTTTCTCTACCTATACGTCTTTTTTTCTTCCTCTCTATATACGTTCTCACCATATAAACATAGATGAGGATTTTTTTTTTGGTGAATAAAGGAATAAACGAGCCATTAGGCTACATCGTTCGATACAATGGATCTAAGATTAGAGGGAGGGGTTTGCAAAAAACAAATATCTCCATCTTCATTGACTCTATGTTTAGCAATTGGTTCTCACAATTGTGTCGGCATAGATGAGGATTAAATACACATAAGTTATATTTTTTTCTTTTTTGGTGAAATAAGCTGGAAAAAAAGAAGCCAAAACGAGGCTACATTTGTCTTAAGCAAAGAAAGAACACTAGTAGGAGGGCTAAATAACAAACAAAAGTCTCCACTAGTAGTGTATGCATGTTTCGTCAATGCATTTGCGAGTTGGTTCTTCGATCTTGAGATCCATCTGAATCCGATATTCCACAGCTTCTTAAAAATTGCACGACATTCATCAATCTTGTGTTGAATGGCGTGATCCTTAATAAGATCATCACGAATGATATCATATGCTTCCTTCGAGTCCATTTTCACTTCAAAATTATTTAATCTTCTCACCCAAGCCGTACGTAGCCCCGTACAAATTGCATTCACTTACGTCTCAAGAACCGTTGGAGATTGGATCCTAGTTGTGAGTCCCCATTGCCATAAGCCCTCATCATCTCTCAAAAATCCTCCCATTGTTCCACTATTCAGATTGCAAACCACATTTCCATCAGTGTTTAGTTTAGACAATCCTAAAGCCGGTTTTTCCCACCTCATGAGTTTCCTCTTGTTGCGTTTTCCCAGAATACTCGACAAGTTTATCGCCAAAACCCGAATTCGTCATGTGTGAACCTTCACATCCTCCGCTTTTCCTCTAAATATATGGCTATTCCTGGATTTCCAGATTTCCCATAAACTTGCGACAAACACTAGGCTCCATTGGACTTCTCCGAACCCCATGAACAATACATGCATACACATCAGATTCAAATTTAGCCAAGACACATAGCTCACCTGCATAAATTATTGGAATAGGTGTGGGGGAACCAATCTCCTCCAAATATTTTGGGTAGCCACGCACTCTCTCAAAAGATGCTTCGCCGACTCGCCTATCCAATAACAAATATTGCAGCTCGCGTCCTCTGTCATTTTCCTCGTTTTTCGTAACTTATTTGTGGCGAGCTTCTATTGCAATGAAAGCCAAATGAAAAATCTCAATTTGTTGTTAAATAAAAGGCTCCACACCCAGTCAATCCGTTGCGGCAGCGTCGGTGCACTTATGTACGTGCGGTACAGTGCTTGATAAGCACTCTGGCACGTGAACTCACTATTAGAGTTTCCCCCCACAGAATCTTGTCATCTTCGTCATGCAAAAAGAGTATCCTGGATCGTATCTCTTTTAGCCAACACTTTGGAATCTGTGTAACAACATCCTCCAACATCCAATTCCCCGCGTCATCAATAATATCGGCTACCGTCACGCTGAATTCCTCATGCTCAATCCTTGGCACCACCTCACTAAGTCTCTCTTTGCTCAACCAATTGTCAAACCAGAATAGGATCGACTTTCCATTACCAATCTTCCACCTCAAGAAAGGTGAAATTAACGACATACAACGAACAATGCCCTTCCCTGTCGAGCTATCTCCTAGTTTTGAAATATAATTCGGTAGATCAACTCCCTTTAAATATTTAGCTTCAATCAGGTCCGACCACAAACTCGATTTATGTTGCAAAATATTCCAACAGAATTTTGAGAGAAGCACTTCATTATTAAGTCGTGTCGTGCGTATTCCTAAACAATTCCTTTTTCGGTCTTGTAACTTTTTCCCATCCCACAAGATGTATTTTGTTGACGTTCGGATTATTAGACAAAAGAAAATCATGGTTTAGTTTATCTAACCTTTTGCACACTTCCTCTGGAAGCCAAGTTGATTGCATGAGATGAATTGGAAGTGTCGTCGAGACATATTGGATTAAAATAGTCCTCCCTGCGAGAGAAAGTTTCCAACTTGAATAGCGCGCCAGATTTTTATCAAATAACTCGTTGAAATGATCACTGATTCACTGTTAATTCTCTCATGCACAAGATGAGCTCCAAGATACTTCCAGAGGTTGTTAATTTGAGAAAACCTGAAGTTTGCACAGATTCTTCGCTTCAGCCCCTCGCTACCTCTATTCAAAAAATACACTTTTGATTTCTCCTTATTGAGTTTGAGCCCCGAGGCTTTGCAGAATTCATCCAGAATACATTTTATGCACTTTGTTGTTTTCAAGTTTGCCTTACACATAAGAATATGGTCATCGGCGAAAAAAACATGGGATAATTTAGGTCCACCTAGACAAGGTACCAACGCCTCTCAATCTCCCTTTTTGACCGCTTCCTAAACCATGTAAGCCAATCTCTTAACGCATAAGACAAATAAATATGGAGACATGAGGTCTCTCTGTGTTAAGCCACATCCATGATTGAAGCCCTCCAATTGTTCGTCATTTCACAGAATCTTGGTCGCCGCATTTTGTACACAAAACATAAGCCTAATACTATTCTCTGGGAATTTAAACACATATAGTGTTTCTTCCAGAATTTCCAGCTTATTTTGTCGTACACTTTCTCGAGATCCAGTTTAAGAATCATGC
This sequence comes from Linaria vulgaris, assembly GCA_948329865.1. NCBI lineage: Eukaryota > Viridiplantae > Streptophyta > Magnoliopsida > Lamiales > Plantaginaceae > Linaria > Linaria vulgaris. The sequence continues at coordinate 88,075,714 of OX415253.1, forward strand.
ACCCTTTCTTGTTATTTTTCTTAGAACACAAAGAATGAAGAACATCCTGCACGAGAAAAATGTGATCTTGTGTACTCGACCCTTAGTAAAATTTGATTACGTGGGCGCAATTAAGTTTGGCATGATATCCCGCAATCTGATCATGATACACTTTGTACTGAACTTGTACACAACATTGCACAATGAGATAGGTCTAAATTGTAAAATAAATGCAGGATCCGATAAATACATAAACGCTTCACATACTTTTTGTTCGAATTTGCCATCCTGAAATGTGTCTTGAACAAAACGCAGCAGTGAACTACTAGTTCATTCCCAATATCTCTGGTAAATCATAGCTTGGATACCGACGGGCCTCGGGGCTTTGTTAGGATGCGTCATCCAAACTGTGTTTTAAGCTTGCTGATAAGCGTTTATTAAGTGTGATTTAAGTATCAATATGCTTATACTTTTGATTATTTATGATATTATATTTACTTGTTTTTAGTATTATATTATGTTTTCTTAGGATTTTATGGCGTCATGATGAAATTAATCTAAAAAGGACCAAAATATATGTTTTTGGAATACAAATGGTCAAGTCACTAATTCAGAGATTCAATGAAGGAAGAACCGGACATAGAGCGAGCGCAAAGCGTTGGAAGATGATGATCGCGAAAAAGTGGCAAAAAGCAACGCGATGAGATGAGCACTGAGATGAGCAAATCCCAGAATCGAGGCAGATACTCGCGCAATCAATTGCGCAAGGGGTGACGCAATCAATCGCCCGAGGGGTGGCACGATCAAATATACAAGGGGTGACGCAATAAATCGGGCGGGGGTCGCGCAATACGGAGAAATTTGGGCCGACTGAAAAACCCTAAAAACTGAGCCCAGACGCTGGAGAACAATATAACTAGCAGTACACGTTCAGCAGAAAAGGCACCAGCGAACACACACGATCAATAACTCACATTAGAAGCTTTCCGACAGAAACCCTAGAAAGCCGTTGCAAAGAGAGAATGCAATAACACCTTAGAAGTCTTAGTTTAGTAGAATCATTGTGTGAGAGAAAATAGTTGAGAAGAAGAAGAGAACATCGAGGAGTTAAGAAGAGAGTCAAGCAAAAATGTTACACTGGATCTGAGAAGCTTTTCTTTACCTTTTTATCTTGTTTATGTTATTTGATTCTTTGATGATTGATGAACTCGTGACTATGAGAAGCTAACCTACTCATGGTTTGGAGTAGGGGAGTAACTCTAGTTAATGAATATGTTTTAGTTATTTTTACGTGGTGTGTACTTGATGTTCTTGCATGTCTAGATAGAATAATACTATGTTGTATGCTTTACCTTACTCTCGCTGCAATAAAACAAAAGCAACCGAGTGGGGCTCCCCATAGTGCAGAACGCTAAGGATTGTCATATATATATTTGATTTGTGACTTTAGAATCATGAAAACAACTGGAGCGCAGTACCTAGATCACATTATATCTATCTTAATTATCTAGGTTTTGTTGATGCGAGACTGATGAGTTATTTGGATTGCAGATTTGATCTCTACTAAAACAACTGACAATTGTGCTAAATCCGTTGAGATGGTAGGTTATTAGAGACTCATAGAGATATAGTTATGATAACTCCGGTTGTATGTAGCGGATCCACTAGACACGAATCAACAGACAACTACTACGTATTGTAATTGAAATATATGAAGAGATCTTTGTGAAACCCGACCTCTAAACAACCTTTTCTGCTATTGATAAAACCTAAAAGCAATCAACCATTCATTAAATTTTGCCTCTAGCTTAGTTTAGTTTAGTTAGTTAAGTAGTTTAATTGTTTCTTTGATTATTTGCACTCAAAACCTCAAAAATATAATTTAGTGTTTTCTTGCATCTTAGCTAGAATTCATTGCATTCTTAGATTACAAAGCATTCATACATTTTGCATAACACAAGAGATAAAACGTGACATTAATAAGTGTTTTGCATTCAAGATATTCATTCAACGGTGTTAACAGGTTGGATATTATAACCTAATTAATGGAGTAATTGAGGGGTTGGAACGCTTTACCCGAGGTTCAAAAAGTATTGATTGTGTAAGGATAATAAAGATACGAGAATATTTCTTCTTTTATTCCCTGAATTTCACTCCTTTTATGTTTCTGTGTTTGCTTCAAGTTATTCAAGTTATCTCTCTTCAATGGATCACCTCCCTTTATATAGAGTTTATTAGGGACATGTGTCGTTGTGCATGTGTTTTAATAAGTACATGTGTTGCAATATGTGTAAAAGTAAAATGATAAGATAAGACATATTCTTGGTCTACTAGATGCTGACTAGGCTGGTCTTTTTCTCTTCCGATAGCTCCGAGATCTCCGAGGGACTATTTTTGGGATGTTAGTCTCCGAGGGGTGTTTTTGTCTTTTATTTGGTATCCGAGTGGTTTGGCATGGTCTCCGAGGATTTGTCCTTGATCTCCGAGGGCTTTACTTGATCTTCGAGAAGTTGACATGATCTCCGAGGGCTTGACTTAGCCTTCGTGGAGTGGTATTTTCTTGTCCGAGTCCTCGGATTGGTTTCCCAATGACTTTTGTGCGGGGATCTGTTTTTGCTCTGAGATTTGATTTTGGGAGAGATGTTCCGAGGGCGTCTCGTGTTGGGGAGTTTTCAGCAAAGAAGTGTTCCCGTGAGTTTATGGGACTCGGGGTCATTTGTGGTCCCTCGTGGCGCATTCGATGGATATCCGAGTCGCGTGGATTCATCGAGCGTTGTTATATTTACGATGCCACGTGGATATCTTTTCTTTATTCATCGTTGACTTTCCATGGGACACTTTGTATCCTCGGGTATTCCTTTATATTGCTTTTAGGTCAGTGACCATGCAGATTTGTAACTCTCCGAGGGCCTCCTCGTTGGAGGTGGTTACATCTCATCAGACGTACTCGTAACAATAGTATTGTCCGCTTATTAATTTTCATATTTATGACTAATATTTTCTTTTAATCCCGTATTTATTTTTTACAGTTAACAAACAGCCCACCACTCCCTTGGGATACGATACTTGGTTCGTAACTATACTTACCATTTTATTATTGCTTGATTCGTGCACTTGGGATACAGTGGGACTTAGGCATGACATTTGCCCGTTACCTTATAATCTATTTTGTTATCACACCAAATGCTCCATCGCTCACTTATAGTGACTTCTCTTCCCACCTGTTCCATCTCCTTTGAACTTAGCGTGCGCTGAAAACTCGATACCCAAAGAGTAGACGTCATATTATCTCTGCTAACAAACAACGCATGGAAATAATTTTTGGCAAGCTCGCGAAGGAATGTCTGATCTTTGACCCATACGTCCCCAATCCTCATCGTGACAATTTTATTTCTCTTCCTTCGCACGACCGTGGAGTGGTGAAAGAACGTTGTGTTGTGGTCTCCTTCATCAAGCCATTGTACCCTTGATTTTTTTTGCCTCCAAAAGGTTTCCGCTCATGTCAAAATCTCGTTGGACTCCTTCAATAATTCCTTCTCCATATTGCGTATGAAATATGTAGTGTGTCTTGTTATGGCTCGTTGTAGAGCTTCCAGGCGTTTCACAAGATTCTTCTTTCGGCGAAAGATATTGCCGAATATATTTTTATTCCAACGGATTAATACTTATGGGATGTGATTAATCGCCTGGACTAACTCCTTCTTTTCACTCCAAATAGATTTCATCAACTCTTTGCACTTAGAATGTTTCATTAACGAGGATCTTTCAAACCTTACACACATAGTTATATCCATCAAAATCAACTTTTGGGATATGAAAAAATAGAAATCAAAGTACAATATAACGTAAATTTAAATTGATGGGAAATATTATGAAGACATTATGATTAATTTCTCCTTTAAGTTTAGGTAAAAATGTTATTGACGAAAATAAAATAGTTTAGTTCAGGAGCCCAGTACTCACCGTGTGTGTCCGTGTATGCACGGTATATGATACAATATTTAAAATCCAGCTTGTAATGTGTAAAATAAACCTTGGTCGTTGTCTTTCTGAAATTCTTGTAATTATAAAACCCTTATTTTGACGTAATTATTTCTGAATGTTTACCCAAAAAAAAAAAAAAAATTGAACCTTGGTCGTTGTCTTTCTAAAGAACCGTTTGTTACTTTTAGTCTAACACTTAGCAACTTAGCATCAACTAACCAAATAATGAGCATGTACTGTAGATGTACAAAAAAATTGGACAAATAAATAATTTGGAATACAAGAGATATATGTTAAAGAAATATTATTTTCGTAATTTATAACAATTGATAATGTATTAGTTTGTTGTATAAAAATGTAGTGGCCATACATGAGGGTTGTAATTGAAAAATCAACTTAGTGTGGGTTCGATTATTTTGAAAAGGTGGGTCAAATAAATTTTCAGATCCAAAATTTTAAATTAGATCGAAATATGTTAGACAAATAGCACGAAAACGAACAAATATAATATATATTGACGAATAAATAAGCAATAAAAAATATTATAATAAGAGGAAGTTAGAAATTGTAACATCAACCGTAGTGAATCGAACGTGAAGATGGTCGAGTCTCTTTCAATTTCCTTAAAGCAGATTAGTCATTCTCTACCGTGCTGAGAACGTTAGACTACCACCTCCCAGGATAAAATGACCTACGAACTGGATTTCTAGCACTCGTAAAACACTTCCGACGAACTCGCACAATAACTTTCCTCACTACCACACAATGTTAAAAAATATTTGACTACGCAAAAGCCTTTTTTTTCATGTATGCAAAGTATTTTTTTGGATGATTAAAACCTATGGGGAGCGACCCCTTTATATACTAGTTTGGGAGAGGGTTGGACGACTTGGTCATCAAGTAAACGAGTTAAAAGATAATTACGAATCGATAATTACGAATCGTATAATTAAGATAAGTACAGATCTCGCAAAGATCTCGGATGAACTTGGACACGTTTTCAGTTAAAACTGAATCACGAAATACTTTTTTTTCGTAAGGTAGTTTTAATTACCAAAATGATGCTACGAACTTTCTATATATAAAATATATGTCATAAAATAAATAATTCTGTAAAACAAAACATAAAAAGAAATATTGGAATTGCAACAACTGGCCAAACGGATCGACATTCGACACGTACGTGAGCCCGAGTCGCAGTAATCCGATGGATTTTGGCCAAAGATTTGCACCCCCCTGCGCGCGCGTAGGAGATGGAGGAGATACTAGCCAACACATTCTTACAATCCTAAGAATGCATTTTCATTGATAAACCCCAAAAGAAAGTGTTCTTTTTCTCATGTGGGATAGCCCTATTTTCTTTCGAGTTTTTCTCTCATTTTCCCAATATTTTCAGCTTTGTGAAGCTAACTTTGAGCATCAATTTCTCATTCACCTGTGTACCATTTTGAGCGTGTAATATATCGCTTCGAAGCTCTCACATAGGAAAGCAAGTCCCCATCTTGAATTCGTCAAAATGATAAGTGGGACCCGCTCAAAATCTGACCCAAATCAGTTGTACAAACTCATTTCATTTACCAATGTTTCAACAAAATATAGTATAGGCACTGGAACATCAAACTGATGTTGAACGTTGTGGTGTTAAATTTTAAATTGTGTGATTGAATAATTAAAGAATACATGTAGAGGAGGAAAGGACATGCACGTTTAATACTAACATAACATTAACCATTACTGCATGCATTAAATAACATAGATGAAAATATAAAATTTCCACTGTCTCTACTTACCATTTTGCTTCGGAAGTTTCACAAACAAACCCCTTAACCTTTGCAAAACTCTCCCTCATGCCAAATTGTGTCATTTAATTTGCAAATGAGTGGGTATCTTTCGTCGCTAGGTTGTTTTCAAGGGGAAAGTTTGATGATTCAAGAGATCAATTAGCGTAAAAATCAGCCATTTTTTATGTAGTGATATGAGGAAAACAAACCTTTGCAGAAATTTTAAAGGCGCATGAAATGTCCAAACTCAATTTACTAGAAGAATATAAATTACCAAGGTTAGTGGACAAGATGAGGCATGCCTCGCCTTATAATCTATTCTTCAACAACGAAATCACGAGTTAGGTCAACCTCCTTATTATCTATTCTTAAACAAACTTCACGATTTAATGCAACACATATCCATGTTGACGTTGAAAGTTGTTTTAACAATATCAAAGTTGTATACTTACTTCTTTCGCGTAAACATGCTTTCGGATCTCGTTGTACTTGTACAAGATATCCAAGAACTTCATCATTATAGTCTTCATTGCCCTATACAATGGCAATCAAAAAAATAGTTCGATCACATTTTGTTTTATAGATAAGAAATCCAATATCAAATTAAATCATACAAATGAAGAATTTAAAAAGGCTAGTATGGCATTAAGTTAGGCATATCAAATTTAAGCTACACATCAAACAAATAAAGAATCTGCAATTGGGCGAAAGCAGCGATAACTTGGACGCGAAAGTGTCGCACCAATAACTTGTACAAATAAAAAGTTCTCAAATTTTGCTTTATTAGTCCAAAAACTAATTTAAAATTTTGTTCAATAACTTTGGAAAATGAAACTCACATGGTCTAAGTACATCGGATAACCCCAACAAATGTTATTTCTCAAGTTTGCAGAATCAACTTCTAATCCCTCGGATATAATGATGTTTTCTAGTAAACCTCCTTGAGATTCAAACTTCATCACATTGTTCCTAACAATCTAGGTTAAAAAGTCAGCCGCATCACCACCATTTTTTATCATAGCGTAAAAACTAGTCATTTTAAGAGTATTTACTTCCACAAATTTTACGTTTAACCATTTGCATTCTCTTAGTTCACATGTTTCGTGATTAAGAAACTATAATTTACTGGATCAAAAATAAAAAGCTTGTTCTAAATCTATTCGGCGAGTTTCAATGTAGTAAGATGAGAAAAACAATCCCTTGTAAAAACTTTAAATGTTCACGGAATGTCCAAATCCAAATTTTTAAAGGAATGGAGATTAGCAAGGTTGGCGGGGATTTGTCGAATTAAATGAGAGAATCTAGACTGAGATTTCCGTACTTTCCTCAATAAGAGTGATGAGGGAGTTTCTCGATCTGTCGAATTAAATGAGAGAATCTAAGATTGTCCAATACAACCTTCATTTGAAGCAAATACAAAATCTAGACCCAACTAGGCTCATCAACGCGCCTCACGCGCCTGCAACACACAGTCAAGGTGCGATTTGCGTGCGATTTTGGGCGTTTTGAGAAGCAAATTCCTTCGCCAGAAATGGCGAAGAAGAGAGCACAGGGTATGATAGAAGACTACGAGGAGGAGGACGAGGGGTTTGAGGAGGAGAACGGCGAAAGGAATGTGGAGGAGCAGATCGACGGATTCCGATCTAGGGTTCAGGCCGGCGGCGACTTTGCGGAGAACGAACAGGGGACGGAAGATTTGGGGGCGGAAAGGCAACGGGATTTCAGGGGCAGTGATGCGAAACGCGAAAGGGAACAGACTGACGGAGTCCGACCTAGGGTTCCGGCCGGCGGCGGGTTTGAGGAGGATGAACAGGGGACGGATGTAGGGATGACATAGGTGGGGGCGAAACAACACCAAGAATTGAGGGACAGAGCTTCGGATCGTGAAAGGGGAAATGATGTGGGTGTGATGCCTCAAAAATTGACAAAGAGATGGAATGAACTCTTTGCAGGCAATAGAAGACCTGAAAATGGAAGTAAGGTTCAATATACAAAACGTATGAATAGGGAAACTTTGGAATTCACAGATGATGATGTTCAAGAAAATAGGGATTATTGGGAACATGCTCTGTTGGGCACAGTTTTGGGGCTAACCATCCCTTATGAAGCCATGAAGGGTTATGTAGCAGCTAGATGGCCACACCAACCAACAATACATGTAGCAGAGAGAAGATCCTTTGTTTTCAGATTTGATTCACATGAGCAGATGATGGAGGTGCATGGGGGTGGGCCTTGGATGGTGAAAGGAAGCTATTTGTTGATGCTTAAGCAATGGGAACCGGGCATGAAACTTGACCCTGCAACATTGAAGGACTACCCCACATGGGTCCAACTGCCAGGACTGGACCTTCAGTTCAGGTCACCAAAGATGCTAGGAAAGATTGCTAGCCTTCTTGGAAAACCTTGTTATACTGACAAGATGACAACTAATAAGAGTAGACTAGCTTATGCAAGAGTCATGGTTGAACTACAATCTGGGGAAAAGCTAGTAGAGAAAATTCAACTTAAAGGCCCTATGGGAGAGGTATATGAGCAGAAAGTGATTTATGAGGGGAGACCATTCCAATGCTTCAAGTGCTATAGGTTTGGCCATGCTGCTAGGAATTGTAACCCCAAAAAGGAATGGATCTTAAAACATACTGATCAGGAAGGAAATGAGCTTGAGGAACAGATAAAAGAAGGGTTAAGCATAATGGAAGGGAAACAACAGACCAGAGGAACTAACACACCCCCAAAACCAAGCCTAGCAGAAGAAAATCAGTAGGGGAAAAAGATATACACACCAGAGAAACCAAAGGAGATAGAAGTACAAGAGAGAGCAAACACTCCAATAGTGCAACAAAAGGAAGTTAAGGTCAAGACTCCTGAGATACAGATTGAAGGAAGAAAACAGGACAAAGAGGAAGGCATAAAAGACACCTACATCAGAAGTGATTCAATAGGAAATGCCAAGGAAGAAAGGGGGATAGAAAATGAAAAAACAAGGAAAAAAGTAACTGATACGGGAAAGGATACAGGCAAGGATACTTCCACAGAGGCTTGGAACAAGGTAACAACCAAAAGATCAAAGAGAATAGAGAAATATCAAGTAGAAAGGATTGGGAATCAAACCCAAGGAGAAAGAGGGGGTGCAGCCAGAAGGGCCAAAAGCCCTAATGGATAGTCTCAACTTCTGTGGATGGAACTTGAGGGGGATGAATGACCCCCTCAAGCAAGAGGCTTGGAAGCAAGCCATGAGGAATAATAGATGCTCTTTTGGAGCAATTCTTGAAACCAGACTAAGGAAAGAAGCATATGAGAAAGTTGCAAAGAGATTTGAAGATAATTGGAAGATTGTGAGCAACAGTGACATGAACAAGAATTGCAGGATTATGGTGGTTTGGGAAGAGGATAAAGTAGACATCAAAGTGGAGAAGAAAACAGATCAACTCATTCACTGCAAGATTCAAACAATGGATCAGAAATGTGAGTTCGACTGCACCTTCATTTATGCCCATAATAGTATAGAAGAGAGAAAGATTCTTTGGAGGGAGTTGGAATCCATGAGTCAAAGCATACATACACCTTGGATTTTGGTGGGGGATTGGAATGTGGTCTTGAGTCCTGATGAGAAATGGAATGAGGAAAGGGGAGAGGGTCCAGTAGGGGATGAACTTAAACAGTTTATAGAGATAGCCAAACTGGAAGACCATCAGTACTGTGGCCCTAAATTTACATGGAGCAATGGACACACTTTCTGTAAGCTGGATAGAGTATTGATCAACCAAGCCTGAAATCAAGCAAACTATGAATCTAGTGTGGCTTTTCTCCCCCCTGGGGTGTCAGACCATGCTATGGCTTACATCAGAATGTTCAAAGAGAACCTCAAAAGGAACATCCCTTTCAGATTCAAAAACCTGTGGACCAAAGATAAAGATTACCTTGGGTTAGTAAAGAAGGCATGGAGCAGTAATGAAATTGGGTGTCAGATGTATCAGTTGGTTAGAAAGATCCAGAAGGTAAAGGAGGAAATGAAACAGCTGAATTCAAGAAAGTTCCAGAACCTGGAGCAACAAGTAGAGAACTGCCTTAAGGACCTTGAGATCAAGCAAGACTCCATTCTGCATAACCCTACCAATAGAGAAATGAAAGAGGAGATAAAAGAGCTGAGACTTCAGTATGAGGAAAAGAAAAGGGATTTGATGAACCAAGTGTCCCAAGCTGCTAAACTGGAGTGGATCAAAGAGGGAGATAGCTGCTCCAGACTCTTCTTCAATAGCGTTAAAGCTAGGAGGAAAACGAATAGCATTCTGGCCTTACAAGACAATGAGGGTAATCTTCTAACAGATAAATCAAGTATTGTATCTCACATTTTAAACTTTTATGCAGGTTTGCTGGGGACTACATACAAAGTCACAGAATTAGACAACAGTGTCTTTCAAGAAGGAAACACAGCAAATGAGGAGATGAACCTAGAACTGACAAGGCCATGGACAAAGGAAGAGATAAAGAAAGCAACTTTTCAAATGAGTGATCTAAAGAGTCCTGGTCCAGATGGAATGAACTCAGGCTTCTACAAATCTAGCTGGAGTGTCACAGGGGAGCTAATTTGTAAAGCTGTTCAGGAGGTTCAACAAACAGGGAAGTTATTAAAGCAAATTAATACAACTGCTGTTTGTCTTATTCCCAAAACACCGCACCCTACAAAGATCACTGAATTTAGACCTATTGCATGTTGCAATGTGATCTATAAGATTATTACCAAAGTTATGGCCAATAGATTGAAAAGCATGATGTCTAATCTTATTTTACCCAGTCAATCTGCTTTTGTTCATGGCAGGGACATTTACCAAAATATTTTTCTCGCTCAAGAACTAGTGAGAGGGTATGGGAGAAAGAACATATCTCCTAGGGGTATGCTCAAAATAGACATTCAAAAAGCATATGATACAGTGAACTGAGAGTTTCTTGAAAAAGTGCTAAGAGGCTACAACTTTGAGGAGAAATTTGTAAAGCTGATCATGTTATGTGTTACCTATCCTAGATACTCCTTTTGTGTGAATGGCAGTCTTGAAGGGAACATGGAAGGGAAACAAGTTCTTAGGCAAGGAGACCCTCTGTTTCCTTACCTGTTTGTTTTTTGCATGGACTTTTTGGCTAGGCTCATTAAGAACAGGACTGAGAATAACAAAGAGTTTAAGTATCACCCGAAATGCAGTAGAATTAAACTATGTCACATGACTTTTGCTGATGACTTGTTGCTTTTCTGCAGGGGGGACAGAGAATCTATGAGCATTCTGAAACAAACAATGGATGAATTCTCTGCAATGTCAGGACTGAAAGTGAGTGCAGGAAAGAGTAATATCTTCACAGCTGGGATGACTACAGAAGGAAAGGCGCAGATTCAAGCAATATGGGGATTTAGTGAAGGCACTTTTCCTATCAGATACCTGGGAGTCCCTCTTAGCCCCAAAAACCTAAAGATAGAAGATTATGATGCCCTAATAAGAAAGTTGGTGGAAAGAATACAAAGCTGGCAGGCTAGGAAATTAAGCTATGCTGGTAGGCTGCAACTGGTGAAAGCAGTACTACTTAGCATTCAGAATTTTTGGAGTCACATTTTTTTTATTCCTATTGGAGTGATTCAGAAGATTGAAAGGGTGTGTAGGAATTACCTATGGGCAGGGAAAGAAGAAGGAAAAAAGAGTGTAGTTGCATGGAATAAAGTATGCCAAGAGTATAAGAATGGGGGCTTACAGATCAAAGAAGTATTGGGTTGGAATAAGACTATCCAAGCAATGCAGATGCTGAGACTGTCAAATGCAGAGACACAGAACACAATGTGGCAAGAATAGGTTAGAAAATACAAACTGAAGAATCAAACAATATGGGAAGTCCAACCGAAACCTGCTGATTCACCATGGTGGAAACACCTATTAGCACTAAGGGACAGAGTGAAGGATTTGCTCCCACAGGCAAGACAAGGAACAGGTGATTTCTGTACAGGATCTAGAAAAGGCATTGGGAGAATGTACTCATGCTTTGTCCAAACCAACCCTAAGGTAAGTTGGTGGAGACAGGTATGGAACACAATCTCACCCCCCAAATCAAATTTTATTCATTGGATGGCTGTTCAACATAGGCTTGCCACAAAGGATAAAATAGGCAAATTTGTTCAGGTAAATGACACTAACTGTGTTATGTGTGATGGTCATTATGAAACACATAACCATCTTTTTTTCAAATGCAACTGGTCTTATTATGTCTTGAATAAAATGATGAAAAGCACAGGTATGAGGAATTGCCCTGATGACATGGAGGGGTGGATTAGACTCTTTGAGCAATCTGGGGCTAAAGAAACTATCACTTACAAGATAAGAGCAGCAGTACTTGGAGAAATAGTGGCAACTGTGTGGAAGGCCAGAAACAAAAAGATTTTTGAAGGCAAAATAACAAAGGAGGACCAAGCTTGCAAAGATATAGCACACACCATGACTACTAGACTGCAAGGTAGAGGTAAAAAGACAAATAGAGTCTCAAGAGTTGTATGCATAAAATTTGACCAACTATGATTACATGTTTTTCTGGAATATGCTACTTATATGGCCTGCAAGGGCAAATAGTTCTTTTATATGCTTGGCAGGATACAAAAGATACCACAGGAGCAGGACATCATCAGTTGAATCACAGGTCCATTTCTAACCCAAAGCTTATCTTATCCCCCAAAAGGAGTAAGACTGTGTGTGGGAAAGCAAACCATCAAGACAAGCAAAACATCACTACACTGAGACAGCCTGGAGATATTGGTCACAGTTTGCACTGGAGCCAAGTAGAAGTGGGCTGACTCAGCTCTGATGAAGACACTACAGGAGTTTTGAAGTGTTTGTAGTATGTTGGGCTTTATAGTTTAGTCATAGACATAGTCTAGAGCTAATATATTCCCAAGCCGATGGTTATACCAGTCTTTGTATTTGAGCTTTCATATGGGGCTTGCCCCTTTCTTCTTGTAAACTCTGAGTTGGGTTCTATATCATTTTAACTTTCTGCGGAAAAAAAAAATCTAGACCCTCATAAGGTCAATTTACAAGGTGCAACAAAAAACTTGATTTGATATTGCAACAGTATAAGGTAGTTTGAAATGCTTTCATCACTATCCTTCAGTCATCACTATCATCTTCTTCCATTGCAGAGATTTTACCAAAACCGCATTAACAACATCATGAAAATATATCAGACATCTCTTATGAACTCCCATTTCGAGGTTAAATGCAGACAAAAGAGTGTGCTTAGGATACGAAACTGGGCCACGCGTAGATAGTACAATACATCTAAATTGTTCCTCTTCGACCTACCCAAGAACTCCATCTGCAAGTATCCGCCAAGACAAACTACATGTTCCCGTAGCCTATATAATTGTAAGGTACATGGGTCATAGGAAACTCGGATGACGTATAAGTCCATACATACTTCTCTTCTAGATGTTGCACGAGTAAGCTCCAGTTAGTAACCTTAAAATCCACGTAGGATCTAGCATGTCCCATTCAGAACCGTACAGACATAGCTGAATACACATGGATTTTGGTCTCTCGATAGGCTTCAAATGGTTGTATCTCGATCTTATGAACAATGCAAACTCTGGTGTGAAACTTGAATATAATACTCTCTTAAGTTTGAAAGCGGCGGTAACTTAAACGCAAAAGGGTCGCACAATAACTTGTACGAATAAAAAGTTATGAGATTTCTCTTTATTAGTCCAAAAATTAATTTATGGATTCGCTCAAGTAGTTCATTACGATAACCCCTACAAATGCCCTTTCTCAAGTTTATATAAACCACTTTTGATACATCAGATAGAATTATATTTTTTTATAACCCGCCATGAGATTCGAACTTCACCACTCTTACCAACAATCTTGGTTGAATTTGTCAGCCACGCCACCACTATATTTTGCGATAGCGTAAAAACCAGCCATTTTAGAGGCATGTAGTTCCATAAAGTTTAACCATTTGCATTTTCTTAGTTCACATGTTTCCCAAATTAAGAAGCTAAAATCTACCGCATCAAAGAGAGAAAAGCGAGGTCAGCCTCACCATGAGTTTAATGTAGTGAGGTGGGGAAAACAACTCCTTGCATAAACTTTAAAGGCACATGAAATGTCCAAACTCAATTCCTCAAGGGAATATAAATTAGCAAGGTTGGTGGGAAAGATGAGGCCAACTTTCTTATAGCATATTCCCAAACATTAAAAATCATGAGTCGATGCACCACGGTTAGAGGGGTGATCTCCTTATAATCTATTAGTAAAAATGAACTTATTATTTAACGAATCTCATATCCATGATTTGACATCAACATCCTTCGGCGAACCTGGACTATAACTAACAATTCCATTACCTTATTCAGTAAGTCCAATGGAACATTAACCAGCACAATTGATGCAACTCATTGATCTAAACACAATTTATTTTGCACCAACAAAAAGTAAAACATCACAAACTACACTATATTATAGAGCACATATAAATGCAAAATAAAGATATGGGATATAGTTTAGCATAGTTAACATAACAAAAGTAATCCTTAAGCTAAACAACAATTCAATAGTTTTCATTATATTGACTCTACATGAACCCAAAGAGCAGAACCAAAGAAAAAAACAAAAAATCAATAAATGATGTTGCATTAAAGAAACACAAAACAAACAACCTACAAAACCACACAATAACAATAATCAAATCAAAACACAAATTCCATGACTCCCCTCTCCATATTTCTTTCTCACAAACCACCAAAAGAATGCAGCTAACATTCGTCAGCGCACTGTTTCATAAAAAACAAACCCTTACAAAAACTTTCAAGGTACATAAAATGTCCAAACTCAGTTTTTAAGGGATTATAATTTAGCAAGGTTGGTGGACAAGACGATGCCAATTTCTTTATAATCTATTCTTAAAAATTGAACATCACGAGCCGATGCAGCAAGGTTGGCGAGCCGGCCTCCTTATAATCTATTAGTAACAAATTAACTTTTTATTTAACGCAACTCATATCCATGTTTTGACACTAACATCATTTGGTACACTTGAACTATAACTAACATTTTCATTACCTTATTCAGTAAGTCCAATAGAACATTAACTAGAACAATCGATGCAGCTTTGTGGTCTAAACACAATTTTTTTGCACCAACAATAAATAAAACATCACAAACTATACCATGTTATAAAGCACATATAAATGCGAAATAAAGATATGAGATATAATCTAACCTAGTTAACATAACAAAAGTAATCCTTAAGGAAACAACAACCCAATAGTTATCCAATATATTGACTATACATAAATAAATCAATTGGAGATTATGTTGACACCGTTTTGGAAATTGTTTAAATCAATGTCAATTGATTTAATAAAAGAAATTAAGTGAGATATAGTTTCCATTAATTGAATGAAATATTTGATTGCTTTATTTAGGAAATCAATTTAAGGAATTTTATCCTTTTTGCAAGTCAAATGTTTCCATGTTTAGTATTGTGATAATCTTAAAAAGGGAAACTTTCCTTTTATTTGACTTGCCCTTTGGATTGTGATGTAATTGACTTTCCTTAGTGTATTGCATATCTTTCCTAAATCATGTTGATTGATTATATGTTGGAAAGTATTCAATGTTCTTTTACGCAGGAAAGTTACGCTATTTTCGGACAGTGAATCTGTCAGTTGCAACGTCATCTAGACAGCTCAGTTGCAACAACGTAAATCAGCGTTTTGGCGAAACGGAATATTCCCTCGATCTATATTATGGAAATTATATTTAAAAAGAAAATATTTCGTTTTTCTTTAAAAGTATAATTTGATATATGATCGTTAAGGGAAGAATCTTCGTCAAATATATTTTGTTGGGATATAGAAAGTCAAATATTTTTAGGGAACATATTTTATATATTTTCCTTATCTTTTAAAGATAGACTTTCAATATCTTCCAAGATTATATTTGTTTGATCTGATCTTTTATTCTTATCTTTTTAAGATAGATTTTTAAGATCTTCTAAGATCATCTTTGTTTAATATTATCTCCTTATTATGTATCTAGACATATTTAATAGGCATATTCGTTGGATATCTTTTATGATCATGCAGAATCTATTGGATAAGGCAAGAAGATATATTCATGTTGCAACAGAATTATCGGGGTGCTTATCATATAAGGAAAGAAGATTCGTGTGGATTGCAACTGGAGATACGCAGATCCTATCTGTTAAGGAAAGAAGATCTGCGAGGGTTGCATGTGAAGATCTGCAGAGATTCTGCTCATGCCTATATAAGGAGAAGACTCGACACAATTGAAGGACACTTTGAAAAGGACAGTTTGTAAATTCAGTCATGTATTGAGTCAAAGTCTTTTAGAGAAGAGCATCAAGTCAGAGGAACTCTGGAGTAGCTTGATGTGTTCTTCGACTCAATCGAGTACACCGAAAATAAGTTAAGGGATAGGTATTGCAACTGCAAATATTAGAGGGAGTCTAAGATTTGGGTTGATGTAAAACCTACATTGTAATTCTTAAGTAGGGTATTGTTTGAGTCAACATTTGGGTGCAAACCCCGTGGACTAGGACCATTTGGACCGAACCACGTTAAAACTCTTTGTGTTCTTTACTATTTTTATGTTTAACTGTCTTCTATTAGTTGCAACAGAAAACTGGTTTTAAAACATAAAAATACAGTAATCTGTTCTACCTATGAGTGCAGTTGCGACTACTGTCAAGCTCAACTACATTCAATAATAAGTAGGATAGATCTAAGATCTTTCAATTGGCATCAAGAGTCGGTCACTAACCCATTATTTCGTGAGATTCTGGATTTAATATCTTTTTTGCAGGTATGGAGAATATTAAGAAAGGAGCATTGGTGTTATGGCCACCACCGCATAACAATTCAAACTATTTATATTGGGAATACCGATTAGAAGTTTTTATCAAGTCCAAAGATTTCAAGGCATGGAAAAGCATACTTAGAGGACGGTCTCCGCTGTCTTACGAGAATGAAATTGTCAAAGATGTCTTAGATAGGACCGATGATGAATATCTTATGGCCAGCCAAAACTCCAACGCCGTGGATATTATTTTATTTTGTGTTGATATTAATAATTTCAAATTAATATCTAATTGTGTTGCAACTAAAGAGATGTGTAATATTCTCAGGTTGGCTAATGAAGAAACATCACTTGAGAAAGAAGAAATTGAGTCATCAACGTGTTTCAAGATGAAGTCAAGGAGGACTCAAAATCAAATAAGAATGATGGATATGTCCAATCATTAACACATCTTTTGATAAAACTCCAAGAAATGAATAAATCATGGAAATACAAATGTAAGAATCTTATCCCTTTCGACTCTGATTTTGTTTCCGCTGCTAATGATCTTAGCCTCAAAAGGAAGGGAAAAGGTATTATATGCAGGAAAAATTATGTTTTATCATCTGATGCAGCAATACTTGTTGCAACTATGCATGTTGCAACATCACCAGTTGCCACAAATGTCCGGGCAGAATATGAAGATGATTCTGAGCAAGATGATAAGTCAAATCCAGTGGTCCAAGAAAATCTTTCCCAAAATCAAGTGAGACTTGTTGTAGATGGGTAGCAAGAAAAGTGCATTCTTGTGAAAGGAATATGTTGGGAAGCTTTTACCAAATGGAGGAAGCAACTTGGGTCTTGTGATGCATGCCAATGATGTAAGAACCAAATGAGCAGCCATATTCTGTTGCAACAGAATGCTGCTTCAAAAGTTGTACCGAAGGTGTTGTTGGAACTTGTAGACGCAACTGCAAACGAAGAGACTCATAGTCACAAATGGACTGGAATTCTAAAGATGGATGATGTTGGAACTTCTACTGTATTTGTTGTTGCAATTGCAAAGTTGACAGAACTCAATGCGATTGTATTAAGTAATCGAGTAGAGTATGTTGCAACAAAGCAGAACACGATTGAACGAATCAAGATAAGTTCACTATCTAGATCTGAATCTTTTGATGAAGGTATGACTAATTGGTATAATGGCCTGCATGAGTTCCCTATTTGTGCTTATTGATAAAGAAATAGGGCACGTTGTATTGTTACTTTTTGTTGACTTTTGTGAATATTTTTTTCTAATATGTTTTATCTTTGCTTGGACATATTCTCATGCTAAGCATGAGTTGTTGCATGTTTGAGACCTTGTTATTCGACATGTGCATGTTGTTGTTGCATAAGTGACCAGTTGCAACTATGATGATTTAATGCCAAATTTCTTATCTCATACAGTCTATCTAAGTTGTTTTTTCTGTTTGTCCGGATATGCATATGATCTCTGTATGCTTAAAAGATTTCACAAACATGAGTTTTTCCAACTTGTTGATTTTACTCATGTCTGAAGAGATAACTTGTTGTTATATTTACTAAGGTACTGTATGCAGTTACAGTTGAGACCCTAAGAAAGACTCTCAGAAACTGCCTTTATGTAAGATGCAATGGTGGTCGTGTTGCAACTAGGATGATCTGTATACTATTGAATTCATTTCATAGGTTTGCCCAAATTGTTTTTCATTGTCTCATTCTGAATATGTTCACTGGGTGCATAAGATGAGTTCAGAACTGATTTTTTGTGGATTACCTCACCATTCTCCAAGTACTCAATTCTTTAAAAAAAATGTACTCTCTTATCATTTAAAGAGGATAACGTGTTTGAGTGATGACTAGAAAAAGCTACCTGACCTAAAAGGAATGGGAGTGAAAGCTATCAATTCATATTTCATGCGTCTACACATTGAAAATAGCTACCCCATACCAAAAATGAGTTAGAGTGAAAGCTACCAGTTCAAGTGGATAAGTACAAGGTTTTTTTGGTGATGGTATTTTACTTAGTCAAGTTTGGTCATTATGCGCATGTGTCACATCTCCGGACTTGACCATATTAAACATTTTGTGTGACTTGAACTGTGAATGCGTACTCTAGCATCTAATATCATTCAAGTACATCATGCCATTGGAGCTTCCACATTTTCGGCATTATCTGCCTATATTTTGAAATGTCTTTTCAATGTGTTGCATGTTGCAACTTTGGTACTTATGGCATGTACTTGTTGTTTTCTCTGGTTCTTACGTACTTTTTGTCACTCAAAATTCTCTCTATCTTTTGTCACTGTATTCTTTTATAAAAGAATTTGTTGAGATGACATGTCATGTTTTTGTGGAACTTTTATGGACTCAGACTTCTGATTGCATCATCATGGCAAAGCTGCATCAATCATATCTCTTTTTGTGAGTACATATCTGAGGAACATCTTCTATGTGAGATTGATACATGTGTGTCTCATGGTATCATGACTGTTTCACAGGGTGATTCAAGTGATTGTCTTTTGGTACTAAAGTTCATGTTGTAACTTTGTTTGCAACATATCAAGGGGTGAATTTCTAAAGCACTTAGTTAATTATTTTTATATAGTTAACTGTAATTTGGTGCGCTGATTGTGTTTGGGGCATAGTGGTTGTTGAAGCTATGCTTCATTTAAGGGGGAGAAAAATTATTTTGCCATTAGTTACAACAAATATACATGTGATATGCTCCGGGATATTGAGACTCCATCTCGTTGTCAGGGTCTTTGATTTTCTATGACAAAAAGGGGGAGATCAAGTTAAGAAGTGACATATGCCACATATGGCATACATCATTCAGTTGCAACTTCTAGATATATTATTATATCTTGTGCTTGGTGTCTAACCGCTTCATGCAGGGCATTGCTTTTGTCAAGAAATCAAAGAAGGAGTTGAGGTTATGGGACAAATCTTAGAGTCCTAGCTCAAATCGTTTTGGTGTTGCATTGTTGCGACTGGAGGTGTCGTCTAATCATCACAAAGTGAAAGAGCATATGACCCTTGTTTTTTTGTCATTCTTCAACTTGGGTTATGGGCTTATAGCTTGCTACTAAAACCTTGATGATTATTAATATTATCTTGGTAATGCTTGTCTAGAGAGTTTCTCTTTGCATTTTGCAGATTTACACCCGTTGACTCGTTATGTCAAAAAGGGGGAGAAGTTAGCCAAGAAATGAAATATGCCAAGCTCAACCTAAATGGTAGAGCAAAGGTATGCATGAATCGAGGGGGAGAGAAAGTTTGACTGGTGCCCTCATGGCAGTTCCAGTTTTATGTATGTTGCAACAATTGCAGTGATTTGTGTTTTCACTCATCTCATTATTTAATCACTAGCAAAGTTCCTTTTGTTGATTGCAATAGTTCTACATAATTTCTTTGGACATACATGGTTTTGCCAAAACGAGTCAAAGGGGGAGATTGTTAGGACCAATGTTATTTCACCATAAATAAATTGGAGATTCTGTTGACACCATTTTGGAAATTATTTAAATCAATGTCAATTGATTTAATAAAAGAAATTAAGTGAGATATAGTTTCCATTAATTGAATGAAATATTTGATTGCTTTATTTAGGAAATCAATTTAAGGAATTTTATCCTTTTTGCAAGTCAAATGTTTCCATGTTTAGTATTGTGATAATCTTAAAAAGTGAAACTTTCCTTTTATTTGACTTTCCCTTTGAATTCTGATGTAATTGACTTTCCTTAGTGTATTGCATATCTTTCCTAAATCATGTTGATTGATTATATGTTGGAAAGTATTCAATGTTCTTTTATGCAGAAAAGTTACGCTATTTTCGGACAGTGAATCTGTCAGTTGCAACGTCATCTAGACAGCTCAGTTGCAACAACGTAAATAAGTATTTTGGCGAAACGGAATATTCCCTTGATCTATATTATGGAAATTATATTTAAAAAGAAAATATTTCTTTTTTCTTTAAAAGTATAATTTGATATCTGATCGTTAAGGGAAGAATCTTCGTCAAATATCTTTTGTTGGGATATAGAAAGTCAAATATTTTTAGGGAATATATTTTATATATTTTCCTTATCTTTTAAAGATAGACTTTCAATATCTTCCAAGATTATCTTTGTTTGATCTGATCTTTTATTCTTATCTTTTTAAGATAGATTTTTAAGATCTTCCAAGATTATCTTTGTTTAATATTATCTCCTTATTGTGTATCTAGACATATTTAATAGGCATATTCATTGGATATCTTTTATGATCATGCATAATCTATTGGATAAGGCAAGAAGATATATTCGGGTTGCAACAGAATTATCGGGGTGCTTATCATATAAGGAAAGAGGATCCGTGTGGATTCCAACTGGAGATACGCTGACCCTATCTGTTAAGGAAAGAAGATCTGTGAGGGTTGCAACTGAAGATCTGCAGAGATTCTGCTCATGCCTATATAAGGAGAAGACTCGTCACAATTGAATGACATTTTGAAAAGGACAGTTTGTAAATTCAGTCATGTATTGAGTCAAAGTCTTTTAGAGAAGAGCATCAAGTCAGAGGAACTCTGGAGTAGCTTGATGTGTTCTTCAACTCAATCGAGTACACCGAAAATAAGTTAAGGGATAGGTATTGCAACTGCAAATATTAGAGGGAGTCTAAGATTTGAGTTGATGTAAAACCTACATTGTAATTCTTAAGTAGGGTATTGTTTGAGTCAACATTTGGGTGCAAACCCCGTGGACTAGGACCATTTGGACCGAGCCACGTTAAAACTCTTTGTGTTCTTTACTGTTTTTATGTTTAACTGTCTTCTATTAGTTGCAACAGAAAACTGGTTTTAAAACATAAAAATACAGTAATCTGTTCTACCTATGAGTGCAGTTGTGACTACTGTCAATCTCAACTGCATTCAATAACAAGTAGGATAGATCTAAGATCTTTAAATATTGACTCTACATGAACCCAAAGAGCATAACAAAAGAAAGAACAACAATACACAAACAAACAACCTAAACACCCACATAATAACAATAATCAAACCAAAACCCAATCCCATGACTCAACTATCTCCATATTTCTCCCTCACAAACAACCAAAACAATGGACCTAACATCCCTCAGCGCACCACTTCACAAAAAATAAACATTTGCAAAAACTTTAAAGGTACATAGAATGTTCAAACTCAGATTTCTAAGAGAATATAAATTAGCAAGGTTGGTGGGCAAGACGAGGCCAACTTCTTAAACATTGAACATCACGAGCCGATGCAGCAAGGTTGGCGGGTTGACCTCCTTATAATATATTAGTAAAAAAATGAACTTATTATTTAATGCAACAGATATCCATGTTTTAACATCAACGTCATTCGGCACACCTGAGCTATAACTAGCATTTCCATTACCTTATTGAGTAATTCCAATAAAACATTAATGAGAATAATCGATGCAGGTCAGTGATCTAAACACAATTTTTTTCGCACCAACAATAAGTAAAACATCACAAACTAGACCATGTTCTAAAGCACATATAAATGCAAAAAAAAAAAAGATATGGGATATAATTTAACCTAGTTAACATAACAAAAGTAATCATTAACTAAACAACAACCCAATAGTTATCCATTATATTTACTCTACATGAACCCAAAGAGCAAAACAAAAAAAAGAGCAACAATCAAATAAATGACGGTGAACAACCTACAAAACCACATAATAACAATAATCAAACCAAAACACAATCTCAGGACTCAACCATCTCCATATTTCTCGCTCACAAACCACCAAAATAATGCACCTAACATCCGGCAGCGCATCGCTTCACGAAAAACAAACCCTTGCAAAAACTTTAAACCTACATAGAATGTCTAAATTCAGATTTCTAAGGAAATATAAATTAGCAAGGTTGGTGGGAAAAACGAGGCCAACTTCTTTATAATATATTCTTAAAAATTGAACATCACGAGCCGATGCAACAAGGTTGGGGGGTTGACCTCCTTGTTATATATTAGTAAAAAAATGAACTTATTATTTAACGCAACTCATATCCATGTTTTGACATCAATATCATTCGACACACCTGAACTATAACTAACATTTCCATTACCTCATTGAGTAATTCCAATAAAACATTAATGAGAACAATCGAAGCAGCTTAGTGATCTAAACACAATTTTTTCGCACCAACAATAAATAAAATATTTCAAACTAGACCATGTTATAAAGTACATATAAATGCAAAATAAAGATATTGGATATAATTTAACCTAGTTAACATAACAAAAGTAATCCTTAAGCTAAACAACAACTCAATAGTTATCCATTATATTGACTCTATATGAACCCAAAGAGCAAAACCAAAGAAAGAACAACAATCCAATGAATGATGTTGCATTAAAGCTACACAAACAAACAACCCACACACCCACACAATAACTTTAAAGGTACATAGAATGTTTAAACTCATATTTCTAAGGGAATATAAATTAGCAAGGTTGGTGGGCAAGACGAGGCCAACTTCTTAAACATTGAACATCACGAGCCGATGCAGCAACGTTGGCGGGTTCACCTCCTTATAATATATTACTAAAAAAATGAACTTATTATTTAACGCAACAGATATCCATGTTTTGACATCAACGTCATTCGGCACACCTAAACTACAACTAGCATTTCCATTACCTTATTGAGTAATTCCAATAAAACATTAATGAGAACAATCGATGCAGCTCACTGATCTAAACACAATTTTTTCGCATCAACAATAAGTAAAACATCACAATCTAGACCATGTTCTAAAGCACATATAAATGCCAAAAAAAAGATATGGGATATAATTTAACCTAGTTAACATAACAAAAGTAATCCTTAACTAAACAGCAACCCAATAGTTATCTATTATATTGACTCTACATGAACCCAAAGAGCAAAACCAAAAAAGAGTAACAATCAAATAAATGATGGTGAGCAACCTACAAAGCCACACAATAACAATAATCAAACCAAAACACAATCTCAGGACTCAACCATCTCCATATTTCTCGCTCACAAACCACCAAAATAATGCACCTAACATCCGTCAGCGCATCGCTTCACGAAAAACAAACCGTTGCAAAATTTTTAAAGCTACATAGAATGTCTAAAGACAGATTTCTAAGGAAATATAAATTAGCAAGATTATTGGGCAAAACGAGGCCAACTTCTTTATAATATATTCTTAAACATTGATCATCACGTGCCGATGCAGCAAGGTTGGGGGGTTGACCTCCTTGTAATATATTAGTAAAAAAATGAACTTATTATTTAACGCAACTCATATCCATGTTTTGACATCAACATCATATGACACACCTGAACTATAACTAACATTTATATTACCTTATTGAGTAATTCCAATAAAACATTAATGAGAACAATTGAAGCAGCTTAGTGATCTAAACACAATTTTTCCGCACCAACAATAAACAAAACATTACAAACTAGACCATGTTATAACGCACATATAAATGCAAAATAAAGATATTGAATATAATTTAACCTAGTTAACATAAAAAGTAATCCTTAAGGAAATAACAACCCAATAGTTATCCATTATATTGACTATACATGAACCCAAAGAGCATAACCAAAGAAAGTGCAACAATTCAGTAAATGATGTTGCATTAATGCTACACAAACAAACAACTTATAAAGTCACACAATAACAATAATCAAACCAAAACACAATCCCATGACTCAACCATCTTCATATTTCTCCGTCACAAACAATCAAAATAATGCACCTAACATCCTTCAGCGCACTGCTTCACGAAAAACAAACCCTTGCAAAAACTTTAAAGGTACATAGAATGTCTAAACTCAGATTTCTAAGGAAATATAAATTAGCAAGGTTGGTGGGCAAGACGAGGTCAACTTCTTTATAGTTTATTCTTAAACATTGAACATCACGAGCCGATGCAGCAAGGTTGGTGGGTTGACAGTCTATTAGTAAAAAACAAACTTATTATTTAACACAACTCGTATCCATGTTTTGACATCAACATCATTCAACACACCTGAACTATAACTAGCATTTCCATTACCTTATTGAGTATTTCCAATAAAACATTAATGAGAACACTCGATGCAGCTTAGTGATCTAAACACAAATTTTTTTGCACCAACAATAAGTAAAATATCACAAACTATACCATGTTCTAAAGCACATATAAATGAAAATTAAAGATATGGGATATAATTTAACCTAGTTAACATAAAAAAAAAGTAATCCTTAACTGAACAACAACCAATAGTTATCAATTATATATATTGACTCTACAGGAACCCAAAGAGCAGAACCAAAAAAGAGCAACAATGCAATAAATGATGTTG
The DNA here is from genome assembly GCA_948329865.1 of Linaria vulgaris. Lineage (NCBI taxonomy): Eukaryota > Viridiplantae > Streptophyta > Magnoliopsida > Lamiales > Plantaginaceae > Linaria > Linaria vulgaris. Next base: position 88,100,677 of record OX415253.1, read on the forward strand.
AGGAACCTACAAAGCCTCACAATAACAATAATCAAACCAAAACACAATCCCATGACTCATACATCTCCATATTTCTCCCTCACAAACCACCAAAATAATGCACCAAACATCCGTCAGCGCATCGCTTCACAAAAAATAAACTCTTGCAAAAACTTTAAAGGTACATAGAATGTTTAAACTCAGATTTTAAGGAAATATAAATTAGCAAGGTTGGTGGGCAAGACGAGGCCAACTTCCTTATAATCTATTCTTAAACATTGAACATCATGAGCCGATGCAACAAGGTTGGCGGGTTGACCTCCTTATAAATATATTAGTAAAAAAATGAACTTATTATTTAACACAACTCATATTCATGCTTTTATATCAACATCATTCGGCACACCTGAGCATTTCCATTACATTATTGAGTATTTCCAATAAAACATTAACGAGAACAATCGATGCAGCTGAATGATAGAAACACAATTTCTTCGCACCAACAATAACTAAAATATCACAAACTAGACCATGTTCTAAAGCACATATAAATGCAAAATAAAGATATGGGATATAATTTAACCTAGTTAACACAACAAAAGTAATCCTTAACTAAACAACAACCCAACAGTTATCCATTATATTGACTCTACATGAACCAAAGAGCAGAACCAAAAAAAGAGCAACAATCCAATAAATGATGTTGAGCAACCTACAAAGCCGCACAATAACAATAATCAAACCAAAACACAATCCCATGACCCAACCATCTCCATATTTCTCCCTCACAAACCACCAAAATAATGCACCAAACATCCGTCAGCGCATCGCTTCACGAAAAACAAACTCTTGCAAAAACTTTAAAGGTACATAGAATGTCTAAACTCAAATTTCTATGGAAATATAAATTAGCAAGGTTGGTGGGAAAGACGAGGCCAACTTCCTTATAATCTATTCTTAAACATTGAACATCACGAGCTGATGTAGCAAGGTTAGCGGGTCAACCTCCTTAAAATATATTAGTAAAAAATGAACTTATTATTTATTACAACTCATATCCATGTTTTGACATTAACATCATTTGGCACACCTGAACTATAACTAGCATTTCCATTGCCTTATTGAGCAATTCCAATAAAACATTAATGAGAACAATCGATGCAACTCAATGATCTAAAAATTATTTTTCTGCACCAACAATAAATAAAACATCACAATTTAGACCCAGTTATAAAGCACATATAAATGCAAAATAAAGTTATGGGTTATAATTAAACCTAGTTAACATAACAAAAGTAATCCTTAAGCTAAACAAGAACCCAATAGTTATCCATTATATTGACTCTACATGAAACCAAAGAGTAGAACCAAATAAAGAACAACAATCCAATGAATGATGTTGCATTAAAGCTACACAAACAAACAACCTACACACCCACACAATAACAATAATCAAACCAAAACCCAATCCCATGACTCAACCATCTCCATATTTCTCCCTCACAAACAACCAAAATAATGCATCTAACATCCGTCAGCGCAACACTTAATGAAAAACAAACCCTTGCAAAAACTTTAAAGGTACATAGAATGTTTAAACTCATATTTCTAAGGGAATATAAATTAGCAAGGTTGGTGGGCAAGACGAGGCCAACTTCTTAAACATTGAACATCACGAGCCGATGCAGCTAGGTTGGCGGGTTGACCTCTTTATAATATATTAGTAAAAAAATGTACTTATTATTTAAGGTAACAAATATTCATGTTTTGACATCAACGTCATTAGGCACACCTGAACTATAACTAGCATTTCCATTACCTTATTGAGTAATTCCAATAAAATATTAATGAGAACAATCGATGCAGCTGAGTGATCAAAACACAATTTTTTCGCACCAACAGTAAGTAAAACATCACAAACTAGACCATGTTCTAAAGCACATATAAATGCAAAAAAAAAAATATGGGGTATAAGTTAACCTAGTTAACATAACAAAAGTAATCCTTAACTAAACAACAACACACTAGTTATCCATTATATTGACTCTACATGAACCCAAATAGCAAAACCAAAAAAAGAGCAACAATCAAATAAATGATGGTGAACAACACACAAAGCCACACAATAACAATAATCAAACCAAAACACAATCTCAGAACTCAATCATCTCCATATTTCTCGCTCACAAACCACTAAAATAATGCACCTAACATCCGTCAGCGCATCGCTTCACGGAAAACAAACCCTTGCAAAAACTTTAAAGCTACATAGAATGTCTAAATTCAGATTTCTAAGGAAATATAAATTAGCAAGGTTGGTGGGCAAAACGAGGCCAACTTCTTTATAATATATTCTTAAACATTGAACATCACTAGCCGATGCAACAAGGTTGGGAGGTTGACCTTCTTGTAATATATTAGTAAGAAATAAACTTATTATTAAACGCAACTCATATCCATGTTTTGACATCAACATCATTCGACACACCTGAACTATAACTAACATTTCTATTACCTTATTGAGTAATTCCAATAAAACCTTAATGAGAACAATCGAGGCAGCTTAGTGACCTAAACACAATTTTTTCGCACCAACAATAAATAAAACATTACAAACTAGACCATGTTATAAAGCACATATAAATGTGTGAAGTTATGGATTTACAGGTGAGTTTGTGAGGGAGGCGACGATAGAGAAGAGAGGAAGGGAGAGGAGGCGGACGACATTAGGGTTTGTAGAGAGAAGATAATGAATAAAATTAATTATAATTGTGACCACATGTCCTTTATATATTAGGACGGATAAACAGAAAAGAAGAAATAAAAGGACTGAAATGAAAATGTACAAACTAAAATTTAAAATCGTAAACGCGACTTTATGAGTCGTCTAACACCCCCCGCAAGAGGAGCATGGATATCCTTCATGCCCATCTTGGACATCATCTTCATAAAAGGTTTGACCGCCAAGGGTTTGGTAAATATGTCGGCCAACTGATGTTCATTTGAAACATGTTGAACACGAAGTAGGCCTTGATGAATCTTCTCACGGACGAAGTAACAATCGATCTGGATGTGTTTAGTGCGCTCGTGTTGTACAGGATTAACAGCAATGCAGGTTGCGCTCTTATTGTCAGTGAAAAGAGCATGAACTTTGGTTTGATGGACGTGTAGGACCTTGAGGAGTTGATCGAGCCACAAAATTTCACAAGTTGTGGTGGCAAGGGCCCGATATTCGGCTTCGGTAGAGGAGCGATTGACAGTGGGCTGCTTCTTTGCCTTCCAGGATATAAGCGAATCTCCAAGGTACACCGCATATTCAGTAATGTTGCGTCTGAAATCCAAGCAGCTAGCCCAATCACTGTCAGAAAATGATTTCAAGTGAGACTCACTAGTACAAGGGTAAAAAATTCCTTTACCTAGGCTTCCTTTAATATATCTAAGAACTTTGTGGGCAACAACTAAGTGAGTTGTAGTGGGCCGAGCCATATACTGAGTAAGGCACTGAATGCTGTAGCAAAGGTCCGGCCTTGTAATAGTTAAATATAAGAGGCGGCCCACCAACCTTCTATAAGCTGTTGGATCAGACAAAATAGGAGAAGAGTCAGATTCTTGCAATTTTAAAGTTGAATCCATAGGTATAACAGAGGGTTTGGAACCTAAATAACCAGAATCTTCTAATATATCAAGAGCATACTTTCTTTGGCACAAAGATATGCCCTCCTTAGACCTGGCTACCTCAATACCCAAGATATATTTAAGGGTACCTAAATCCTTAATGGTAAATTTAGCATGCAAGTGTGTCTTTAATTTCGAAATTTCAGAAAGATCATTTCCAGAAACAATGAGATCATCCACATAAATGCATAGAACATTAATAGATGAATTAGTCTTTTTAACAAACAATGAGCTATCAGAAACAGACTGACTATAACCAAAATCAATTAAGCAAGATGTAAGTTTGTTAAACCATTGTCTAGAGGCTTGTTTGAGGCCATAAAGACTCTTTTTGAGCAAACAAACTATTTTATCACTATTCACTATCAGAGCAATACCCAGGTGAGGGAGTCATGAAAATGACTTCATCAAGATCTCCATGTAAAAATGCATTGTTGACATCTAATTGATTCAAATGCCAATTATGAGATGCAGCAACAGCTAGTAAAACCCTAACAGTGGTAAGCTTAGCAACTGGGAAAAAAGTATCAAAATAATCTAATCCCTCCTCCTGAGTATCTCCCTTAGCTACTAGCCTAGCTTTATATCTCTCAATAGTGCCATCAGATTTAAGCTTAACTTTAAACACCCACCTACAACCAATACAATGTTGTCCAGGTGGTAATTCAGTTAATACCCAAGTATTTGTTTGTTCTAGAGCTTGAAGCTCAGATTTCATAGCTATTTGCCACTCAGGAACAGTGTTGGCCTGTTTATAAGTTTTAGGTTCTTTAATAGAAGTGATAGCAGATGTGAATGCTTTGTGAGTGAAACCCAAATTATGCATGGACAAGAATGATGCAATAGGATATTTAGTGTTTATTTGTGTGATGAGGGCATTGCTCTTATGCAAAGAACTAGGCAAATTGTAATCATAGACTTTCAAGTAAGCATGAGGCTGAACATGCCTAGTAGACCTTCTAACAGGATTCACATCAACAAGATTAACAAGTAAAGAAGTTTGGGGAAGAGAATGGTTACTATCAGGACCAAAGTCCTGGGATGTGGCAGTGCTAGAGAAGTCCTGATGACCAGTTGTTCTGTGAACATCAGGGGTATCAACTTGAGAGTGAGCATCTGGTACTGGATGGATGAAGGAGGAGTCATTAGATTCTGAGCTGGCTGCAGGCAGAGGAACATGAGCAGGCAGGTGAGGCACGAGATCACCTTGGCTGGAAGTTGTACATGTACCCTGCAATAAGACAAAGGGAGTGGTGCAAGCACTTGTAGTGTCCTGCCCTTCATTGTTAGTGACTGGACCACCCTTAAAAGGGTAGTTAGTCTCATAAAACTGTACATTCCTGGAGATAAAAGTATTTCCAGTAGATGTGTCTAATAATAGATAACCTTTAGATCCCATGGGATATCCCAAGAAAACACATTTGGTTGCCCTTGAGTCAAATTTTTGTCTATGGGCAGTAATAGTTGAAGCAAAACAGAGGCATCCAAATGTTCTGAGTAAAGAATAGTCAGGTGGTTTTTGAAAGAGAACTTCATAAGGGGATTTATTTTTCAGAACCTGAGTGGGGAGTCTGTTAATGAGAAAAGCAGCAGTAGACATGCAGTTGGACCAATAAATGAGGGGAACATTAGATTGAAACCTCAATGATCTAGCTACCTGAAGTAAATGCTGATGTTTTCTCTCAACCAAACCATTTTGTTGAGGAGTTTCAACACAACTCCTCTCATGAAGAATGCCAGTTTTAGTAAAAAAAGAAAGCATGAGAAATTATGTGCCATTATTAGATCTAATGGTCTTAATTTTGGTGGAAAACTGAGTTTCAACAAGTTGAGCAAAGGAACCTATTTTACTTTCAACTTTTGACTTGTGCTTTAAAAGAAAAATCCAAGTGCACCTACTAAAATCATCAACAATAGTTAAAAAGAATTTGTAACCATCATGAGACAAAATAGAATATGGTCCCCATACATCACAATGGATTAAGTCAAAAGCCTTTAAAGAAACATATGTACTTTGATAAAAAAGGAAGTTTCTTTTGCCTGGCAAAATGACAAGTATCACAATGTCTTATATCACAAGAAGAATGAGAAATATTAGGGATAATGGCCAACTTTTGTGAAGAAGGGTGGCCAAGCCTGTTGTGCCAGAGGCTTTTAGAAACAGTAGTACAATTACAAGCATGAGTATAGTTCATGTTACATTTATTAAAGAAACAAGCATTGAATTGCAACAGATAAAGTCCATGCAGCAAGTTAGCAGAACCAATCATCTTCCTCTTGAAGATGTCCTGCAATATGCAGAAGGAAGAGAAGAAAAACACAACAATATGAGAGGAAGATGTTAGCCGAGAGACAGAAACCAGATTAAAAGTAAACTATGGGACATAGAGAACATTTTTCAAAGTAAGACAAGAAGAAATTTGAACATCTCCTACAAGAGTAGCAATATTATGACTATTGTTAGGTAATTTGATAGAAATGTGCACTGGTGTAGGGACATTTTTGAAAATTTTTGGTGTGCAAATCATGTGGTCAGTGGCTCCAGTGTCCAAACCTCAACAACTAGATGTGCAAAAATTGTTATTCACAACAGAGTTAAGAAGAAGTTTAGAGTCAGTACCAGCAATAGTGGTAGCTGCTGAGTGATGAGTGGATGAGCCAGCTTGTGAGGTAGGGGGCTGAGACTGAGTTTTTGTAAAAGCCAAGAATTGTTCAAAAAGGTTTTGAATATTCATCTCAGTGCCCAAGGAACTCACTGAATTTGGCTGCTCCTCTGAAGTAGAACAGTTAGCAGCAATAGGAGGTAGAGACCTTTTACCCTTAGGGCCTTCCCAACCAGGGGGTAACCAAAAATTTGAAAACATTTGTCAACAGTATGCCCATGATAGCCACAATGAGTACATAACAGTTTCTTTTTATCTTTGACAGGGGGCTTTGAAAACTTGGTGGAGTTAGAGGAAACACTTGATGGAGCAAATTTGGATTTATGATCAAGGGCAAAGTTAGTAGTTCTTGTAAACATAGCAAGAGGGTCCACTTGGGGAGTGGAGTAAAGAGCACGCTGGTTCTCTTCTTGAAGAAGCAGTGCATAAACTTGGGACAGAGTGGGGAGGGGTTTCATTAAAAGAATTTGACTACGAATCGCATTAAAAGAATCATTGAGACCAATGAGAAACCCCAACACACAATCATGCTGCTGTAAAACTAATAGACTGTGGTTAATGTTGCAAGTACAGTGACCACAAGAACACAGGGTGATAGGGCGTTGAGACACATACTCATCCCAAACAGAACGGTAACTAGTATAATATTCAGTGACAAATAAGGCATGTTGAGAAGTAGTATAGAGAGATTTCTAGAGGTGAAAAACCCGGGATCCATCAGTTCGAGAATACCTGGTTTTGAGTTCTTCCCATACCTCAAGAGCAGTTGTGAGGAACTGGAGAGATTGGCAGATTGGCTTGGTAGTGGAGTTGAGGAGCCAAGTGAGGACCAGATTATCCGCACGAACGCAACAGATCCTAATATCAGCATCATCGAACGGTATGGGTAGGGTTTCATCAATGAAGCGGCCTTTGTTTTTGATATTGAGCGCCAATTTAATCGCCTTGCTCCATGAAACATAGTTGTCTGTGGTCAGTTGATCGCCAACAATGGAGGATCCATGAACGTCGTGCGAACCTAGAAAGTAAACCGAGGATGGATCTTCACATGGATTTCGCTTTGCAGTAGAACTAGGGGCACCAATTGAGTCGCACGGAGTGGAAGAGGACGCCGAAGCGGTTATGATCGGAAAGATTTACGAATCTAGGGTTTCAGAAAGGGGAAATCGTGAATTAGGGTTCACGCAGGCGGTTTTAGAACCGCAAAAGAGGTGTAAAGGAGAAACTAAGGCAGCGGAATAGAGGATCTATAGCCTGAACGAATGATACCATGTGAATTTATGGATTTACAGGTGAGTTTGTGAGGGAGGCGACGAAAGAGAAGAGAGGAAGGGAGATGAGGCGGACGACATTAGGGTTTGCAAAGAGAAGATAATGAATAAAATTAATTATAATTGTGACCACATGTCCTTTATATATTAGGACGGATAAACAGAAAAGAAGAAATAAAAGCACTGAAATGAAAATGTACAAACTAAAATTTACAATCGTAAACGCGACTTTATGAGTCGTCTAACAAAATGCAAAATAAAGATATTGAATATAATTTAACCTAGTTAACATAAAAAGTAATCCTTAAGGAAATAACAACCCAATAGTTATCCATTATATTGACTATACATGAACCCAAATAGCATAACCAAAGAAAGTGCAACAATTCACTGAATGAAGTTGAATTAAAGCTACACAAACAAACAACTTACAAAGTCACACAATAACAATAATCAAACCAAAACACAATCCCATGACTCAACCATCTCCATATTTCTCCCTCACAAACAACCAAAATAATGCACCTAACATCCTTCAGCGCACCGCTTCACGAAAAACAAACCCTTGCAAAAACTTTAAAGGTACATAGAATGTCTAAACTCAGATTTCTAAGGAAATATAAATTAGCAAGGTTGGTGGACAAGACGAGGTCAACTTCCTTATAATCTATTTTTAAACATTGAACATCACGAGCCGATGCAGCAAGGTTGGCGGGTTGACAATCTATTAGTAAAAAAATAAACGTCGATGCAGCAAGGTTGGCGAGTTGACAATCTATTAGTAAAAAAATAAACTTATTATTTAACACGACTCGTACCCATGTTTTGACATCAACATCATTTGACACACCTGAACTATAACTAGCATTTCCGTTACCTTATTGAGTATTTACAATAAAACATTAATGAGAACAATCGATGCAGCTTAGTGATCTAAACACAATTTTTTCGCACCAACAATAAGTAAAATATCACAAACTAGACCATGTTCTAAAACACATATAAATGCAAAATAAAGATAGGGGATATAATTTAACCTAGTTAACATAAAAAAAGTAATGGTTAACTAAACAACAACCCAATAGTTATCCATTATATTGACTCCACAGGAACCCAAAGAGTAGAACCAAAAAAAGAGAAACAATCCAATAAATGATGTTGAGCAACCTACAAAGCCACACAATAACAATAATCAAGCCCAAACACAATCCCATGACTCAACCATCTCCATATTTCTCCATCACAAACCACCAAAATAATGCACCAAACATTCGTCAGCGCATCGCTTCACGAAAAACAAACTCTTGCAAAAACTTTAAAGGTAAATAGAATGTCTAAACTCAGATTTCTAAGGAAATATAAATTAGCAAGGTTGGTGGGCAAGACGAGGCCAACTTCCTTATAATCAATTCTTACACATTGAACATCACGAGCCGATGCAGCAAGGTTGGCGGGTTGACCTCCTTATAAATACATTATTAAAAAAATGAACTTATTATTTAACACAACTCATGTCCATGTTTTGATATCAACATCATTCGGCACACCTGAGCATTTCCATTACCTTATTGAGTATTTCCAATAAAACATTAATGAGAACAATCGATGCAGTTGAATGATCTAAACACAATTTATTTGCACCAACAATAACTAAAATATCACAAACTAGACCATGTTCTAAAGCACATATAAATGCAAAATAAAGATATGGGATATAATTTAACCTATTGACATAACAAAAGTAATCCTTAACTAAACAACAACCCAATAGTTATCCATTATATTGACTCTACATGAACCCAAATAGCAGATAAAAAAAAAAAAGCAACAATCCAATAAATGATGTTGAGCAACCTACAAAGCCACACAATAACAATAATCAAACCAAAACACAATTCCATGACTCAACCATCTCCATATTTCCCCCTCACAAACCACCAAAATAATGTTCCAAACATCCGTCAGCGCATCGCTTCACGAAAAACAAACTCTTGCAAAAACTTTAAAGGTACATAGAATGTCTAAACTCAGATTTTTAAGGAAATATAAATTAGCAAGGTTGGTGGGCAAGACGAGGCCAACTTCCTTATAATCAATTCTTAAACATTGAACATCACGAGCCGATGCAGCAAGGTTGGCGGGTTGACCTCCTTATAAATATATTATTAAAAAAAATGAACTTATTATTTAAAACAACTCATATCCATGTTTTGATATCAACATCATTCGGCACACTTGAGCATTTCCATGACCTTATTGAATATTTCCAATAAAACATTAATGAGAACAATCGATGCAGCTGAATGATCTAAACACAATTTTTTCGCACCAACAATAATTAAAATATCCCAAACTAGACCATGTTCTAAAGCACATATAAATGCAAAATAAAGAGATGGGATATAATTTAACCTAGTTAACATAACAAAAGCAATCCTTAACTAAACAACAACCCAATAGTTATCCATTATATTGACTCTACATGAACCCAAAGAGCATATAAAAAAAAGAGCAACAATCCAATAAATGATGTTGAGCAACCTACAAAGCCACACAATAACAATAATCAAACCAAAACACAATCCCATGACTCAACCATATCCATAATTCTCCCTCACAAACCACCAAAATAATGCACCAAACATCTGTCAGCGCATCGCTTCACGAAAAACAAACTCTTGCAAAAACTTTAAAGGTACATAGAATGTCTAAACTCATATTTCTAAAGAAATATAAACTAGCAAGGTTGGCGGGCAAGACGAGCCTAACTTCCTTATAATCTATTCTTAAACATTGAACATCACGAGCCGATGCAACAAGGTTGGCGGGTTGACCTCCTTATAAAACATATTAGTAAAAAAATGAACTTATTATTTAACACAACCTATATCCATGTTTTGATATCAACATCATTCAGCACACCTGAACTATAACTAGCATTTTCATTACCTTATTGAGTATTTCTAATAAAACATTAATGAGAACAATCGATGCAGCTGAGTGATCTAAACACAATTTTTCGCACCAACAATAAATAAAACATTACAAACTAGACAATGTTGTAAAGCACATATAAATGCAAAATAAATATATGGGATATAATTTAACCTAGTTAACATAACAAAAGTAATCTTTAAGGAAACAACAACCCAATATTTATCCATTATATTGACTATACAATATACATGAACCCACATAGCATAACCAAAAGAAAGAGCAACAATCTAGTAAATGATATTGCATTAAAGCTACACAAACAAACAACTTACAAAGCCACACGATAACAATAATCAAACAAAAACACAATCCCGTGGCTCAACCAACTCCATATTTCTCCCTCACAAACCACCAAAATATTACACCTAACATCCGTCAGCGCATCGCTTCACGAAAAACAAACCCTTGCAAAAACTTTAAAGGTGCATAGAATGTCTAAACTCAAATTTCTAAGGGAATATAAACTATCAATGTTGGTGGGTAAGACGAGGCCAACTTCCTTATAATATATTCTTAAACATTGAACATCACGAGCCGATGCAACATGGTTGGCGGGTTGACCTTCTTATAATACATTAGTAAAAAAATGAACTTATTATGTAACTCAACTCATATCCATGTTTTGACATCAACATCATTCAACACACCTGAACTATAACTAGCATTTCCATTACCTTATTGAGCAATTTCAATAAAACATTAATGAGAACAATCGATGCAGCTCAGTGATCTAAACACGACTTTTTCGCACCAACAATAAGTAAAACGTCACAAACTAAACCATGTTTTAAAGAACATATAAATGCAAAATAAAGATATGGGATATAATTTAACCTAGTTAACATAACAAAAGTAATCCTTAAGCAAACAACAACCGAGTAGTTATCCATTATATTGACTCTAAATGAACCCGAAGAGCAGAACCAAAGAAAGAGCAACAATCTAGTAAATGATGTTGCATTAAAGCTACACAAACAAACAACATACAAAGCCACACAATAACAATAATTTAACCAAAAAAAATCCCAGGACTCAACTATCTCCATATTTCCCCCCTCACAAATCACCAAAAGAATGCATCTAACATCCGCCAGCGCGCCGCTTCACGAAAAACAAACCCTTGCAAAAAAAATATAGGTACATAGAATGTCCATACTCAAATTTCTAAGGGGAATATAAATTAGATACGTTGGTGGGCAAGACGAGGCCAACTTCCTTATAATCTATTCTTAAACATTGAACGTCACGAGTTGAGGCAACAAGGTTGGCGGGCAAGACGAGGCCAACCTCCTTGTAATATATTAGTAAAAAAACAAACTTCATTATTTAACACATCTCACATCCTTGTTTTGACGTGAGCACAAACGTTGTTATCAAAATATCAATTTTAATAACTCACTTCTTTTTCCATAAACATCCATCCTAATATTGTCATACTTGTCTAATATATCGAGGAATTCTTACCTTGTGTAATGGCACTTAATAATAAAGTTTGATCTTATTTTGTTTTTTATAGGTAAAAAATCTATTATATACTATATATCAAGAAAGCAAAAAATTAAGAAAAGGCTAATGTGGCATATATATATAAGTTAAACTACACATCAAACGAATAAAAAATTCACAATTGTGCGAAAGCCGCGATAACTTACAATAGCCTAGTTACCACTCTAACGCAAATAATTCCCCGACTAGAGATTGTGAAAGTTCGAGACTTAGATTTCCTGGCTTTCCTCAATTCTAGTGATGATGGAATTTTTGGATGATTTTTCGGATTAAATGAAAGGATCTAAAATTTTGTCCATTACGACCTTCATTCAAAGCTCATACAAAATCTAGATACCGTGAACCTTGATAAAGTCGATTTGTAAGGTAGTTTGATATGCTTTCATCACTATACTCTTCATCATCACCCTATTCATCAGTCATCACTATCATCTTCTTCCGTTGGATATATTTTGTCAAAAAAAGAGTTAACAACATCATGAGAATATATCATACTGATCCTCCTAGTAACTCCCACTTTGATGTTAAATGCAGACTAAAGAGTATGTCCCATGACACGAATCTGGGACACGCGTAGATAGTTTGATCCACCTGAATCGTTCCTCTGTGACCTACCCCAAAAATCAATATGCAGGTATCCGCCAAGACAAACTACATTTTCCCGTAGTCGGTAGCTTTGCAAGTAAGGTTCATGGGTCATAGGAAACTCGAGTGATGTATAAGTCCATACATACTTGTATTCAAGTTGTTGCACGTGTAAGCTCATGTTATTAACCTTAAAATCTACTATGGACCTAGAATGTCCCATTCAGAATCTTACATACATATCTGAGTACACAATGCTTCTAGTCTCTCGATAGGCTTCAAAAGGTTGTATCTTAATCTTATTAACAATGCTAACTCTAGAATTAAGTTTGAATATAATACTCTCTTAAGTTTGAAAGTGACGATCACTTAGACGTAAAAGGATCACAATAATAACTCATACGAATTAAAAGTTTTGAGATTTCTCCTATTTTTAGGATCCGTTCAAGTACTTCATCGTGATAACCCCTACAAATGCGATTCTCAAGTTTACAAATACAACTTTTATCAATCAGATTGAATGAATTTTTAAATAAACCGACATGAGTTTCGAAATTCGCCACAATATTTCGAACAATCTTGGTTGAATAGTCACCCACATCACTACAATATTTGTTTATAGCAAGTACTAGTTCCAAAAGACGAGTAAGTTATTCAAAATATAAATCAATTTAAACAATAACACTGTGGGACATTTGATGTCCCTAAAACGTCGAGTCTACGATAAATACAACAAATACTTAATAATCTAATTCTCACTTGATTAAGAAATTCCAACTGGTCGACCTAAATTATCATTGTATGCTAACCCTAAACAAAAATTTACAAGGTGTAATCTCATGTGTATATTTTAATTTTAAACTAACATTATACCCCATTATTTTTAATATAATTATATTAATATTAGATTTTATACCTTTTAATTTATTGCAATATAACACAGTATAATAGTAATATTAAAAGGACCAGACCAGACCTTCGTTCTCCATAGCCCATAATCCGACACTGTTAACCGGGCTGAATCTTTCAACTATTCATTCCAGTTGTCTCTCTCTCTCCTCCAAATCATTACATATTAATGTTACCCTAATTTAAAATTCTTTTTTACCCCCAAATCGATATGTACTATGTCTAATTTAGCGAGGTTTGTGCTTGCTAGTTTGATGCAATAAATCAATTAGGGTTCTTACTCTTATGTGTAGCTCTCGGAAGCTAGATTTTGTGGTTTTTTTTACTAAATAAATGAATACCAATAAATTTTATGTAAATCTAAATAAAGTTAGAGTTACCATCTTTAGTAATCCTTTGAATCATTTCTATGAATATACAATCTTCAAACTTTGAGAATTTCGAGATGAAATCTCTGTCTTGATCTTCGGCCAAAATAATTTTATTTGACTTTGACGTTAATTCAAGGACCTTATGACTTGATCTTGAATCAACGAAATAATTTGACTTGGTGCAACTTTAATCCAAGGCTTTGTGGTTAATCGTGAATTAAGATATATACTTGACTTATTCTCAACGAACAATATGATGTTCGTCTTGAATTTTAATTTTGTTGAATCTCGATCTTCTTTGGAGGCATCTCGATCATCAAAGACATTTCTTCGAGGGCTTAGTGGTTTAATCTCGAATCAAAGTGGATTTCTTCTTCAATCTTCCCAACGAACAACTTGAGTAAGACTTTCAACTGCTTTGAAGACGATGAACTTGATGGAGAGGATTTTTAGCACTTCTTTATTTTTAGGCTTCTTGATTGTTAATTGTCATTTTCTTCTTCTCCAATTTGCACTTCTATTTATAGGTGTATAAATAGTCTCACTAGAATTTCCCGATCAAATGGACAGCTATGATTGACTCGTACAATTTCTTGATTTAGAAAACATGATTTGATTGAATTTTCTTCAGACTCTTGAACATTCATACTTGATGGTAATTTTTTGTCAGTATAGATCAAATCTTATTTATCCATTGCAAGTATTAACCATTCAATTCAAATACCTTTTAAGTTATAGTTTTAAAATATAAGTTAATTATTTAAAAATATATAAATCATTTTAAATAGCATTGTGGAACATTTTATATAGAAATTTGAAGTCCCGAAACGTCGAGCCAATGATAATCATTTTAAATAGCATTGTGGAACATTTTATATAGAAATTTGAAGTCCCAAAACGTCGAGCCAATGATAAACACAACAAATACTTAATAAAATCTCAATTTTCATTGTGATAATTTGATTGAGAATTCTAAATGGTCGATCTAAGTTATCATTGTATGCTAATAATTCTAAGCAAAATTTATAGTGTGTATGTAACGTCATGTGTATATATATATATATATATATATTACTTTAAGTTGTATACTAATATTAAAATTCATACTTTTTAGTTTTATTGTAATAATAATATTAATAGGAGCAGTCCTTCGTTCTCCATAGCCCACGAAGATCCGACACTGCTAACGGGTTGAAGCTTTCAACTATTCAATCTCCTCTCTCTCCTCTAAAATCGAAAATCAATTGCCCTAAATTACAATTCCCTTTTACCCCCAAATCGACCCGTACCTGTATTTAGCGAGGTTTGTGCTTGCTCGTTTGATTCAATATCAATTAGGGTTCTTACTCTTGTTTGTAGCTTTTGGAAGCTAGATTTTGTGTTTTATTTTGTTTTTACTGAATAAATTGGTGAATTGTATTGTGATAGTGCGTAATCAGAAGCTTTAATGAGACGACAATGAACCAAGGGGACAGCAACGAGACAACTACCGCGCTCGAAAGCACTTCTCATGAGGTAATTCCGCTATTTATGCTCCTATGAAGGAGTAATGTTGTCGTTTTCCTTCGTATAGCGAATATTTTTGTTTGGATTGACCTAACCTATCATACGGTACGAGTTATTATGTTTGGATTGGCCTTACACCAATCACATGACGATAGCGTGGTACTGGGGTGATTGGTTCTGGCAGTTATAGCTATATGCAACTTCCTTGTTTGGATGCATATTTATGGCGATAAGCTGAATAGTGTCTGATAGAGTGCAGATGATTGCATTTACGACGCGGAAACATTGATGTTGAGGGTGATGCTATGAATCTAGCATTGGATATGATATATGTTTTGACTCTTTACTTGACTTGAAGAGTGGAAATGGTGAACTTCTACTTGTATATATTTTGTTATCTGCTCCTACCCTATAGGCTAATCGTAAGTTCTTGTATAACGATTTCCATTAGTGATGCAAATGTGCCTAGGAGTTAATAAGTTCAGATGGGGCTTGTCATGCATAGATTAATATTCTTAGGTTTTGTTCTTAGTTCGAATTGGTTGAACGCTTTCTGAAAGATATTTATAAGTTAGAGCACGTGTCATGGGTTGCCTTGCAGCCCAGTACTGTCTTGCGGAGTCCAGAGAATTATAGTTTGATTTAGGATCTCTAGCATTTAATATGAGGTGGCTTGACATTTAACTCTTTGCGTGAGAAAAGAGTGATAAGTATTCTGTAATATTCTCTCGTATTAGTACCCACTACTCGTGGCAACAATTAGATTTATTCTTGTGAGACAGGTGTGAATAGCTGTTTCTTTACCTTTGCCCAGATTAAGAAACATAGCCTATGGCAACAGGAAAAATCATCGTCTGATGAAGTTGACCCGTGGTGAATGTACTTTGCATTGAATAGGTTCAAGTGAGATTTCATCTACACGAATAGATGTTTGATGTGTTGATCGGATTCTTCATGGTTTGAATACAATACCAGCAGAGGACAATAATACTTGTCTACTCTATTGTGTCTGTACTTGTGTAGGGCTTTTGTCGAAAGATTTCTGAGTAGGTAATAAATTAATAATACTTGTTGTCGAAAACTATTTATGTTACTTCCGAGCAGGTGTGGCACCAGTTTCTTTACCTTCAGCTATATTTGATTTGTTCTATCATTAGCATCATTTCTTAAAGTTATTTTGGTTAATAATGGATTTACACCCCTTTAATTTTCAGAAGCATCAGAATCTTGGTCCACACCTAAGTAATGCATCATATTACTCTCCTAACGGCTCTGTGGCATCATGGAGCACACAAGTGGAGAATAATAGCTTGAGGGAGAATGGAGTTCTTTCCAACTCTGGTTCCAATCATGACCAGCGACTGGAGCCAACCTTGAGAAATGTTCAAGATGGGACAAATTTGGCATCTAATAATACTACCTCAAGTTCAGGAACTACAAATGGACCACTAGGTTATAGTGGTTATGCTTCTTATCCAAACACAGATCCCTATGGATATAGCAACACAGGATATGCCACTCACTATAATCAGTATCCGCAGCAATCTTATGAGTATCAGCAGCAACCTAATGAGCAGCAGCAGCCCTCCAATCAGTATCAGCAGCCATCGAGTCAGTATCAGCAGCCGTCGAGTCAGTATCAGCAGCCGTCGAGTCAGTATCAGCAGCCGTCAAGTCAGTATCAGCAGCCGTCGAGTCAGTATCAGCCGCAGCCGTCCAATCAGTTTCAGCCGCTGCCGTCAAATCAGTATCAACCGCCGCCGTCAAATCAGTATCAACAGCCTTCCGATCAGTATCAACAACCTGCCAATCAATATCAACAACCTTCCAACCAATATCAACAGTCTTCCAATCAGTATCCACAACCTCCCAATCAGTTAGGAGCATATCAAAACACAGGTGCTCCTTATCAGCCTATTTCTTCATTTCCAAATACAGGGTCTTATGCTGGGCCTGCAAGTTACTCAAGCACTTATTACAATCCTGGTGATTATCAGACATCTGGAAGTTATACTAGTGGCACCTACGGTACCCAGGCAAATTTGTGGCAAGGAGGGCAATATGCAGCATATGGTTCTCATCAATATCCAAATTATGCTTCAGACTCAAATTCAGCCTACAGTTCAACCACTGCAGCTGCAGCATCACAATATCAGCAACATTATAAACAGTGGGAGGATTATTACAATAGAACTCAAACAGAAGTCAGTTGTGCTCCTGGGACTGAGAGTACATCTGCCCCTAGTGCATCCAGTGTTAGTTCTGCTGTTCCTGGTGGAACCAGTGAATATGCCGCTTCAAACAACCAGATGCCTACAGCTTATACCACTTCTTGGAGGCCCGCCTCTGGTTCATCAGAACTGAGTTCCATGCAGGTTTGATGGTGCCAATCACTTATATTATTTCACTTAGATTGATATCTGTGTCTTTGACTTTTTCCTCCTTCCCTTCATTTTGTTTCTTGTTCATTAAACTGCAAACTACAAACTACCAATAGAAAAGTAAATGGTTGCCCATAATGTGCCAGTGGCTTTTTAATTCTTTAATATTTTTCTTCTCCCTTTCCTTCAAACAGTTTGTCGGCGCAGTAAGCTGAAAGTTTTAGACTAGCAAAATAAAGAAAAAGGTTGGTCGTTAATAAAACCTAAGTACGCCTTACTTTAACACTACACTCTGTTCAGCTATCTGCGGAATGTAATATATTTTTATTATATTTTGGAAGCTTGTAAGATAAATTTTGACTTAATAGATGAGTAGTACTTGCACCAGAAGTAACAAATATAGGAAGGTTTTGTTGGTTGTGAATCGACTTCCTCATTATATGAATGAATGATGTGAGTAATCTATTAGTTAAATATGTTTTTTGAGAAAAGAGTCTGGTTATTTCATATTTTAGTTAGGGTTTGTGGAGGTGGATGGTGAATGGCTCTCTTGTCTTAAAGTGGAGACGCTCTTATAAGAAGCTTATACTGTAGTTTGTAGATTGGATAGTTCAGAGTGGTTCCCTGCATGTTGGCTGGACGAGAGGGGGTAGTAATGACCTCTATGTCGTCTCACTTATTATGTTTTATGCATAAGTGAGTTTGCAAACGTTTGCCAGTGAAATTGGATAAACTGAAAATATGAAGAAGAGACATATATGGGTGGGGGTGCGGATAGGGGTGAAGGAAAACATGTTAAAACTTCATGGAGTTTCTATGTAATAGGTGAAAGTGGAGCTCACCTAAGCAGGCAGTTACTCATACTTTGTTATGCAATAAGAGAAAAATACTGTAAACCCATCGTGTGGCGATAAGATCATCCTACTTGGCAATACCAGAGAGAACTGGTGAAATACATCTATGGTCCAGTGGCAGGGTATCATACTGGGTTTGTGCATTTTAGCTTCAGGTCGATGATCTATTTCTGGGTTTTGTATGTAAATTTGCTCTAAATTCGTAGGTCTTCTGACTTCTAATCATACTTATCATCGCTGTTACGATTGTTTTGACGATTAAGTACTTAATATTTAAGAAAATTCGTACGCGTGGCTAAATATCAGGATTAGTAATGTTTATTTCCTTTTTAAATGATGTTTAAGCTGGATGCACACAAAGAGATTTATCCATTTTAAGCACATATATTGCTTTTAAAGTGGTTACATCCACTAGACACGACTGCGTTCAGAATCATTGAACTATGAAATACACTGTGCTTGCATGCAACTTTTATCGTATGTCTACTGTAGAGCTATGTCGTGATGCAGTTTGCATTGTGTCTTAATTGGCACTGGTAGCACTGTTTGGCAGTTGGTAGAGAAGATGATATTGTTGTTAACTATCTTACTGGCAATTTTAAAAATGGTATTCTTTTAACTCGCATTCTGCTTGAGTATGAAGCTATTACGTTATGTATGGACTTGCAGGTTAAATTTTTATATGTATTTATCATTCTTATTCTTGGCATGCGACTTTTTTTATACTGCATTTGACATTCAAAAGGAAAACCGTGTTCTTTTTTCAATCATTCGGAAGCAAGGGAATTGGTTTCTACTTTATCAATCACTTGTAAACAGAGAGTCCATCATCCAGAAATATCTCAATCAGTTCAGTTTTTTTGAATGATACATATTCCTGTTTGTGGAAATGGGTGTGTACTTAGCTCACGGCATTGGTTTTCTATTGTCAGCCTGCGACAGTAAGCAGCAGTCTCCCAGAAGGTTACTGGAAACATGGGTCTACTGTTTCTCAAGCTGACCCACCTACCACTGTACAGCCACATATTCAACACCCTCCTGATCTAAACCCTACATATGGAAGTTCTCAAATTCAGCCTAGCCCTTCATTTACCCAAGGCTCCATGGCATCATATTCTACTCCTTACCAAGTTCCTCAGCACCAACCTTCCTTTCAACCTTTTCCACAACCGCCTGAGCATCTAGATTCACGAAGGGGTGGAAAACTGCAAATCCCCACTAATCCAAGAATTGCTTCAAACTTATTGATGGGTGTACAGAGAACTGATAAAGATAGCTCTATGACTAGTACCGCTGTTAAGCCAGCCTATGTTGGTGTCTCTATGCTGCCAAATGTTAAAGTTGCATCTCAGGATGAAGATGGTTCGATGCTCAAGGTTAGATTATCACATTCTGAACTCTCGTCTCCATTTTGTTCATCTTTTCTCATCTTGGACAGCATCAGAGAAGTATTTTATCTGTCCTGGCAAATTATTTGCTGTGGCCTTCTGAACATTAGATTAATATGTGCGTCTGCTGCACCTATTTTGGTGTGTCACATGTTTCAAATGTTAGGATTGTCCTACATTAATACTTGTTTGGTTACGAGGAATAATGAGAAATGAAAATGTGGTAAAGCAAACAAAAAAGAAAGAAACTGTTCCTGATATGTTTGGTTCTAAAGAAAGCTTTTCTTATCATGTATGATTACCAGGCAAGTTACATTTAATCATGTGAAATTGTTGAATGCTAAAATGCAAAAACAATTCGATGATAATACGAATATTACTAGCAAAATGTTCCAAATTTTAGTTCCTGATCAATAATGAACAAAGTAAATGGTGAAGTAGATCATATTATGTTTTGAAAATGAAATCAACAATGTCAAGTTTTTCTGTTTATTATGGCATAAAGTTTGCGCCAAAACCATATGTTGAATGTTGATCATGTTAATTTTATCTTGGTTACAGTTTATCAATAGTCTGGTATGTTAACAGTAGTCTGGTATCTTGGTTGCAGTTTATCAATAGTCTGGTATCTTGGTTACAGTTTATCAGTAGTCTGGTATGTAAGAAATGGAGTGATTGAAAATATTTATCGTGTACCTTGGTTTGAATCAAGTAATTCCCAAAGGAATTAACTTATATTACCTTGGACTACTTTTTGGGTTTGCAAAAGGTTTTTCGTGTATGGCTCGGCTCCTACGTAATAAATTATAAGTAATTGCTATTAGCAGAAAATAAGTAATAAATACTTCTTATTTCCAGGTGCTCATTTTACTTTATTTCTACCGATTATGATGGATGGGTCTTAAGGAAAACTCATATTGCCTGAAAGTATCATTTTTGTGCAGTTTTTACTCCCATACTGAGGAATTAAACTAAATTTTCTTCATTCCTGCACCTCTTTTAAAACCTTGCACAACTTTAACGCGGAAAATCCCTCGGGATTTGATCCAATGTATTGTTGTAAGAAATAAATTTTGTTGTACCATGTCTTATACGGCTCACAGCTATACAAATGTTCCTGAAGTCTCACTTTTAGGGAGGTTGATCACAATTCTAGCATGTGCGTAATAATTCTACCCGCTTCAACTTAATGGGGCTTCTGATAAGAATATATTGAGCTCATCGATTGGATCTTTTAATGACAATAAGGAATGCAGACGCAAAGAGAACATAAAGGCCAGAAACAATGTGAGGAGAGTACTATAGATTCTTGAAATACATGTATCTTGATATGTAAATTGAGGATGTAGGGTTGGTAATGATTACATTTTCAGCTGTTAAAGTAGGTACATTTGGAAAGCCTCTAGAGCTGTTTGATATGACCTGCAGAAATTAGGCAGGCCATTAGATGCTTGAGCAGGCTAGTTGGCATGAAGCTGGTACCTAAGATTGCATGAATGAGGCGCAAGAAAAAACAGATTACACACTTTTGATTCCATCAGTACTCCTTTCAGCTCGAGGCAGAGTGGAGTAAGTCAATACTGCGTCTGTAGATAGCACAACAAGGATTGTTAAATTGCTTGTAATGTTGGATATCTAAGAAAACACATTGACCAAGAAGAACTAGGCATTTAAAATTTACTGCTGAAAGTATTGTCGAAATTATTTTTCTTGGTTGGGGTAGGGGATGGGTGGTAGAGTGCTAAGGGCCTAGTCTTTTATCTGTAAAGATAAATCGTTTAAGGCAAGCATTCATTGCAAACTAGCTATCATTCTCCCCTTTATGGTGTCAATTTAAGAGTATTGGTCAAACCACATACTAATAGAAATTCTTATTTGACCAAGGTCAAATACTCGATGTGTCTTTATGGATCAGTATATTTTTGTCTCAGCAAATTTTTTCGGTTTATAATATTTACGATGCTATTTTAGAGGATCTCAGAAGCTTAACAGACCTAAGGATCCAATTCTGCTTTGGCAGGCCCTTGAATATTTCGTACCTTGTTACAAAATTATTGATAATGCACCTGCTTTGTTCAAGGTCCTTGTACAGCAGGTGTAATGACTGAGGTATATATTATGATTATATAACGATGGAATACCAGGCAGTGACTGGTTCTGAACATGGCATGGTCTTCCTTTTCAAGGAAGCATCTTTATGAGCTCATGTTATAGTTTAGTTTAGTAATTTCAAATTTGTAATTGCACGAGGTTTAGCATTACATATCCACTTATAATTTAAAATAATGAAGCCATCATTGTGGCCATTGGTTAATTTATCTAGTAAAGTAATAGTTTTTTTCTTTTAGTCATTGAGGTCACCTGTCTTAAACTCATGAACAATAATAAAGGCTGACTCAGTAACATTGGTGGAATATCTTGAAGTCAGCATTTCATTATGATAGCTAAGAAGCCTTCTCTGCAAACATATTCAGTGGCAATTGATAGAATGGAGGAAGCATGCTTGAAAAGTTTACACTTATACTATTTTCCTTACTCATGCAGCCTGGTACATTTCCGAAGTCTTTGCGTGGTTATGTTGAGAGGGCATTGGCTCGCTGCAAGGACGACAGGCAAAAGGCAGCTAGCCAGGGTATTATGAAGGAGGTATACACTATAGATTTGATCTTAAATATGGCACTGTTTATTTCTTGATGATGCTCATAGCTAAAATCTGGTAGGTGAGACCCATAATTTTTTATGTACTATTGAGTTGTTTTGAACTATCTATACTTGTTTACTTGAAATTTATAAATTATGATAGAATACCAGATTGAAATGATTAATTAGAAAAGAAATGCTTAATCCTTTGGGTAAAGCATTACCTTTTCCTATGTCTTAGTTTGCTTAACTTGCCACGTCAAAATAATAGTAGTCAAGACAAATCAATGCACTCTATTCTCTACCTTCTTAGAATTCATGGTAAACTGGTAGGGGATCATCCATTAATCTTGCCTCAGGAGTTCATCATCAAAATGTTGTGGATGGCGGATTGCTTGGGCATCTTCTTTAATCCTTTTCAGGTGTCCAGTGTCCAGATATTGTGGATGGTGGATTGTTTGGTAATAGAAGTTATTGGAATGTTATACTACGATCCTTTAAAACTAAATATTTCGACATCAAATCCTGCCTTGTCGTCATCTCCTCTTTTCCTCAAGCTTTTTTTCTAAGTCTTGTTTTGTTCTGTGACTGCACCAGTTACTGAAACTGTAATGTGGATGAACAAAAGGAAACAATATTTAATTGGTAAAAGGATGAGATTTTTGATTTATTTAACGTTCGTCAGGGCAGAAATAGATTCAGCTACCCCGTTACATAATATAAAACTAGTTGGAGGCTCAGCTATTCAACAAGGCATCTGAGTTACTGCCATTTTCTGTGGAACCTTCCTTTACTCCTTAGGAGTTGTGATGCAGGGCATTTAAGTGTAGGATGCGTTTCTCCCCTTTCTTCTTGTCCTTCCAACATCGATTTATTGAAAACTATCTCGTATAACAGGTGTCCTACATACATGCACGATGCAGATCTCAGTCAAATTCTATATAACATTAAGGGCTTGTTTGGAGTAGTTTCAGAGATCTTTCTGTTTAGGAATCTTTTTCTATGAGATTTCTTACTATTATGTTTTTTTGAGAAAAGCCTATTGTATTGAGTATTGATGAGTATAACTGTATCGTAGGCTTTGTCATAGTCTTGGAAAAGTCATGATAGGTTAAAAAAGTAAAAAGTTTGTGATTTAACATTAATAAGTAAAATAAAATGTACATAGCGTGACTATCAAAAAGTACCGAAAGGATAAAAGCATATGACGAAATTCTATCATGTTGTACTGTTAAGTACAAAGTGTGTTCTTAGATAAGCAAACAAACAATATTTAATTTAAAAAATATGACACACCAAACATGTATTAAAACAAACTGCAGAATTCGAGGAGATCTTAGAAACTAACATTGTCCAGAAATTTATCTCTGAAAACAACTCCAGACAAGCCATAAGTTTTTCTTCCCTATCATCTAAACACCTTCTTATAAAGAATGTGTTATTCTTGAACGAATTGTCGAGAATGCTCCATTTCTTAGAAAAATGGCCTTCTCATATATGTTCTTTCATTTGCATTGGTGTTCATTAATATCTTTTTGACGCATATCCTTTCTGGTTTCTGAATTGAATCATAACATTACCACATTGATAAGGTTTTCTCTGGCCGGAATTCAACATTAATCTTTTTTAGAATGGTGCAATTGCCACTGAAAAATGGAGAATGTTTTAGAATCTTCTTAGTCTTACCCATTTGTTTGTACAGATCTCCTATTTTATCTTGGGGCGTAGGAGATATTCATGGTCATGCTATCCTACATTCAGAAGATAAATTTAACAGTGAGGTGTAAATACATGTGCTATATAGGATATACTATATTGTAAAAATCATCATCTTAGGTGAAACTATATATGTCCTATTTTTGAGTTAGGTTCAACTTGAACCTACATGCTTCGATACTATGGGGACTGGGTAACTTATTGGATCTGTCATCCTCATGCGTCTCACTTAATTGATCAAAACCAACCGTGTTTAGCGGACTCTGGAACCATTGCATTCACACTCATCATTTGACAGGAAGCAAGTTGCTCGTGTCTGTTTCCTGGGAGATTTTCCTTTTAAGAGCCTAGCAGTTAAATTGTTAGCCTTTTGTGACTAATCAGATTACTGTGGAAGGACAAGAAAATAAAGAATATCATCTCCGTGTTAGTTTAAATGAATGTGAAACATTTTTACGGATGATGTAGCTCGTGTTACTGCTTCCTTAAGTATGCTTTGTAGCAGAGAAAAATATTCGGTGATAAGCCATAACCATGTTCCAGGTGGATCAGATTAAATTATTTATGAACTGGAGCATTATTGCTTTCTAATAGAGTATGAACTCACGTTAATGTAGAGGTGTATGACCATTTATTTCTCGAATGATGAATATTTTTGGTTCATAATGAAATGATCATTGATCATTTCATTTGCTGCCTTTAAAAGAGGAGCATGTTTTCTTCCACAGCAACTTGTAAATTTTAGAATTTACTTTTCTCAACAATATCAGTCATTGTGAATTAAAGCAAGTATATTTGGCAATGGAAAGCATGGTTCTAGGATCCTTTAACTTTTGTAGTTATCATCTGATAACTAGAATCATATTTTAAGCATTTTCACATTAACTGCACTACTAGCTTTCATCTTTTACTCATATTGATGCTCTACGGTCATGATATACGCAAGTAGGCTGATGCATTTTTGGTGTAAATATTCATCTTTTTTTAATTGTTTAGGTAATAACCAGGGCCACCGCAGATGGGACACTTCACACTAAAGATTGGGACACTGAGCCTCTCTTTCCCATGCCCAACATGGATGCAGCTAAGAACGAGTATGTTTCTTCCGTCTCATTCTTAGATTTACTCCCTTAATTGAGAGCCAATAACACATGATCTTGAGTTTACTCTGCAGTGATTTGGCTTTTCCAATTCCTAATCCCGCACTTGCAAATAACAGAAGAAGTCCTACTCGGCGAGCCAAGAGTCGGTGGGAGCCTGTTCCAGATGAGAAAGCAAAATATGCCAATATTCCTAACGGAACTGCTAAATATGGTGTTTGGAACAAACAGGTATTACTTTTTCCCATGATAACATATCATGGAAGGGCACCTGTAGTTCCACACTTTTTGTTTCACCTTTATATATTTAGTACTTGATGACAGTTTCTGGCTGCTCGACTGATTATATTGTTTCTGATGGTATTGCACATTTTTCGGTCTCTGACTTAAAAAGGTCAAGTTGATTACTCTCGTGCAAAGCCACTAGTAATTCACAAATTCGACAAGTAACTGACAATACACCATTGGAGCTTTTCGACATATTTTCTTGTGCAATTCACTTTGTTTACAATAAATTTGTAAATCAGTGTATTTATGGATTAAGACAAGAAGTCTGATGCTGTGCGTACTTATATTTCTGTTGTATATCAAAAGTATGCACTTCGTGAAAGCCTCTTCGATTAAGGTTATCTGCTTTCAGACATTGTCAATCACTGCCAAAGCATTTCCTTTAACTATAGAGATCTCAATCAAGTAAACAAGAAAACATTTAGTGCATTTAGATTCAAAGGAAATGGGTTGGTAACAGATGATGATAGGAAGGAGAGAAACTAAGAGCTGTTATTGCACTCTCGATGGAGAACTAATTCTCTACCTCAAACTATCATACTACAATGAAGCAGACTGCTTATCATCCTTGTTGATGGACAGCTGTTTTCCACCTTTGTTGCATTTACTTTAACCAAATTACTCACTTGTTTGTCCAAACCTCTTTCAATAAGTTTATATTGTGAATGCACCTTTAATCCCACCATCCATTGCTATTAGTATGTCTTGTGTTAACTTTTTCAATTTATTATCAATCAACTTGTTATTAGTACGTGCCTTCCTTGGATAGGCTTTCCACAATGTAAGCTGATTGTTTCCTGAAATTGATTTCTTTGGTCGTGGGATTGCTATGCCTACCTTCAGTTCTGTATTTATGCATGAATACAAATAACATAATAGAGTCACTTGGGCAACTCTGGCTTTTCCTTTTGTATAAACTATGGGATACAACATGATCTTGGAGAGAGGTACTGTAATAAATCTGTAAATATTATAGATATATGAATCTAATACACGTGCAAATAGATATATAAATATATTATATACATCAGAATCCAATAAGAAAAACTTACAAGCGTTCCAATAGTCATCATTAAACATAATTGCATTCAACTTCAGCGTAATAAAATAAAACAATGATCTAGTTTGTTGCAGAAATTAATTTAATCATCTCAAGACCCAGAATATTGAAATTTAAAATGCGAAAAGTGAATGGAACATTTTGGTGTTTGAGTGTAATTTTACCTCGACCCTTCATTCCTATACATTTAAATGTAGCAAATGGTTCCACCTTGCCTATCATGTATCTTTCTCGCCTACAATAGGCTGGGGCGTTTCTACCCGCATCCATGATTTTCTTTTATGGATTTATTTGGTATCTCTCGTTTTCACTGCATGTTTGAGCCCAATTGTGTCCTACACAGGTCCAATACTGCATGAGCTAGTATAAGCAGTATATCAAAAACAATACTGATGTCTCTTTGGTGGTCTTAACAACTGGTTCTATTCTTAACTTCGCAGTTTTCTGGTGGAAAACCAAATAATAAGAGTTTGCAAGCAAATTCTCCTTTATCAGATCAGAAAAGTATCACCAAAAATGTCGGAAGACCTGCTAAGAGACAACGTATTGGTAATGACCTGACTGCAGAAGACGGTGATGAAGGTTCTAGTGATAGCGACAAGGGGCATAGTTTGACAAAATACTATGCTGCTGCTGTAGCTCTTGCTGATTCACCGGAGGAGAAAAAGAGGCGTGAAGACCGTTCCAAGCGTTTTGACAAGGGACGCGGAAACCGAGCTGGGAACAATAATATAAAAGCAAAAGATGTGAGGGCTGGCAGTTCATACACAAGAAGGGCTGGTGCCTTGGTTGCTAGCAGAACCTTTGAGGAAAATGGGAGCAGGGCTGTTGAAGATATTGATTGGGATGCTCTTAGAGTTAAAGGAACCTGTCAGGAAATTGAGAAACGCTACTTGCGACTTACTTCCGCACCTGACCCTGCTACTGTAAACTCTTGCTTCATCCTGGAATGATAAGACATCCATTTGACTGAATATATTATCATGACTTGCGGGGTGATAATTTTTGGATAAATTCGTTTTTTCAGGTGAGGCCTGAAGAAGTGTTGGAAAAAGCGTTGCTAATGGTTCAAAGTTCTCAGAAAAATTATCTTTACAAGTGTGACCAACTAAAGTCCATACGACAAGATCTTACTGTTCAACATATACGTAACGAGCTTACAGTTAAGGTATTAGTTGTTTCATTTAAGTCATTCCATGTTCACTGTTTATATTCTTGCCTTGATTTGCATTTGATGATATACATGTATATATCTTTTATCACCCAAGGTATATTTGATGAGTGTAAGCTACTTCTGGTTTGATTAATACTGTTATTTAGTAATATTTCGCGATTATGAGCTACTTCAGCTTTGGTCAATACTGTTATCCAGTATTCTGAACTCACCTGTGATATCAGGTTTATGAAACTCATGCTAGATTGGCTATAGAATCCGGAGACATGCCAGAGTACAACCAGGTTAGTTTTTCGAGCTCTATGTTCTCCTTTGTGGATGCGTCTTAAGTTTTACCTGGAGGTTATTTTTTATTTGTCAGTATCTTCTTCAGCCTGCATATTTTTATGGGGTAGGCCATTCGTTACGACAAATTTGGCTTGCTGTATATCGAAATTGTCTGCAAGATATTCTGTTGCGGCACACTATATTTTAGCTATTTTCAAAAATAGTATTTACAGATAGAGCGATATCACGCTGATATAAAGTGGTCCCTGTGCATAAGTAGAACATAAGAAAATCATCATGTGCAATCATGTAGGAGGAACATAAGAAAATCTAGTTTGTGGGAGCTCAACCTGAATTTATTGTTATGCAAAGGGTTTGATTTGATATCAGATCATTTTGAGAGAATCAAAGAAATAGCATATCTTTACTCGGGCTGTGAACACCACAAACATAGTAATATGTATGACAGTGGTTATATAGTTACTCAAATCTTGAGGAGCTTCTAGTCCCTGCAATATTATCTGTGCAGTACTTAATATAATTATTTTTTCAGAACACAGTTTCATTTGTTCATTGCAAGAATGTTGTTGGAAAAGGAGTGAAGTCTTTACAGACAGACCCTTTTTTATTAGAGACTCGATTGAGGTGGTGTTTGATAAAAGCAAAATCTCATAGTTTAAGCTGAAGTTGTAAAAGCATGTTCAAGTCAGGAAATTTGAGGATGTTTAAGGAAATTTTTAAAAACTATGTGATTATGTTTATATTTAAAAAATAACTGCAACAAGATAAAAGTAGGTAGCAACTCCTAGATAGTGCCCATTTTTAGCTTAAAGAAATGTGTGTGTGTGTGTGTGTGATATTAGATTGTTAACCAAACACTCTAAAAGTGTTAATTGACCATAAAAGTAGATGTAAAATGCCATTTAAGAATTGAAGAACGAATTATTGCTTTATTTATTTTTAGCTTTGTTGTTCACCTCGGACTCTGTTTAAAGAAAGACCAAATGCACTAGATATTACAGATTTGAAAATTACTTAAACTTTTGATTCAGGGAACAACTGAAATGAAACCTCTAACTTGGGTAACTGAAGGATTTTTTGTTTCTTTTTATTGGCAATTATCCTTGAAAAAAGTTAATAATTCAACGAGTTCCATCATCTCCTACGTATTTGAATCAAACTTGTCCTTGAGAAATTGATATTTATGTGGTTATATTAATCATTTCACACATCTTAGAGAATGCTGAAAGTTGTTTCCAAAAGAGGACCTGTTGTTGGAAGACGCCAGACCTAATAGGTTCAGCTGCCGTAACATTACCATGGTCAAACCCTTGAGTTACATTTTTTTGGGCCATGGTTTGATATGTGAACAGCGTTAATCTACTTCTTGGAGGATGATCACAAGCATGGGAGAATATCTCAATAATTTGCAGGTCTTTTGTATTAATTAAATAGAGAAAAGCGGTAATAATTTGACGAGCATGACTGCCAAAAACAATTCAGGTCAGAGTCCTATACATTGGATAGTGATGGCACTTGCTGTTGTAAGGTCTATCATCGATTTGGACACCTCTGATCTTTGAAGCACATTATTAAATAACTTGAAGACGGCAATGTACTTAAGTAATAGATAGTAAACGGGATCCTGCAAAAAACAAAATTTTGAAATAAATAATTTTATATCCTAAGATGAGCACATTCTATGAAAAAAAAAAAACGATGACCTGTTTCGTATCTGAATGAGTTGGTCAGTGAAGCTAAACCGCCCTGAACAAATTGGGCCAGGTCGAGTAGTTTTCATTCCCCCCTATATCATTGAATGTACCAGTCGACCATCCAAAGCTTTAGGCTTGAAACTCTCGACCCACCTGACCTCCCCCTCTCCACGTGCAGTTCACAGCTTCCTATCATCATCATGGATCTGCTGCTCAGACGCTGTCTCAGCAAGCAGACCAGCTGAATTTCTGTGAGGAGTGGGGGTTTAAAGTTTCAGAATGCGTAATAATTAAGAAAAGTGAATAGGGATGGTAAACTGCCTTAGATTATAATGCACTTCTGTGTCTGGCTCTAAATCTAAATCTTAATAGAAGTATTTGTGTGGATGCGACTGGATCGGGTGGTCTATGGCGCTATCCTTTGCTAGCCTTATTAGAGCTTATTAGATGTTTCCTTTAGGCTTCATCTGTTTCAGTTGTTTGGTGACTGATAAGACCACCAATTCTCTTGCATTTATACCATCACCACATAATACCTATTTTGTGACTGTAGTGTTTCTTGTCTGTGCAAGAATGAAGTTCCATTCTAGCTTGTATGCTAGCTTTTTGAACATATCTATTTCTTTCTCCTCTTCTATTTGTTCTACTAGATTTCGTGTTGGTTCGTTACGTCATTTACATTGCATTGCATAATTGCTTCAAGGAAGTGGTCATAGCTCATTATGGAACTTACTAAATATGATGGTGAATTAGTAAAGAATACAGGGAGAAGCTGTAGTTCTGATGGTTGATACATAGTTGGGGATTGGTAATACAATGGGTATGAGCACAATTTAATGTTGGTGGAAGAAAGTATTTGGATATTGCTCCTGGGCTCAATGGTTTTTTCGTTACACAATCAATCTCCTGAACTCATTTGAAAATGAAATTCTCGTTTATCCCACTGTATAAGATATTTGTAAGAAATCTTATTTCAGGATGACGGCTAACATAATACATGCTTTAGTCTTTAAGGCACTGTTAAATTTGTTACCCTAGTAAACCCTGTTCTTGGGCATACTGATGTTTTTGTTTATCGTACCAAGTTAATGGTACCAGGGTGTAAATATCCGACTGTAGGATAGTTTTTGTCTATCCATTTTGGATTATCAGCGGTTACCTGTTGTCGGTCCTACTTAAACATTCTGCCTTTGTGCGTATGCAGTGCCAATCACAGCTCAAGTCACTTTATGCAGAAGGCATAAGGGGATGCCATATGGAATTTGCAGCATACAATTTACTACGTGTAATATTACACCCAAGTAACAATAGGGATCTTCTGTCAGCAATGTCAAGGTTTGTACAATATTTGAACTTTGTATTATTTTTGTATTGATAGTTTCCTTTTAGGATCTAAAACTGTTGTGTGAAATGTTGTGGACCGCGTGATTTGGTGGCGATTGAACATTGTTAATTCCCTACTCCTGTTTCCTGTTGTGTTCCGCCACTCTCTGTTTCTTCTTCAGTTTTTTACATTAAAAAATAATTTTATTATTTTTTTCCTTTTTCTTCTTTCTTCCTGATTGCGTGATTCCCAAAATTAATATATTTACTTCTTTTGTTGTAAGGCTGCCTAGAAAACTGATAGGAGTGTGTAATGGTGAATATATTGAGTCTTCGATAATTATTATTCTTCTAGTTTCTTAAATTTATTCTGTTTACGAAGAAATGATATGCTCTGCATTATGATTTGGGTATATTGCCATGTTATTTTAAGCGATTGCTTTTGATTTTCCAGATTGTCAGCTGAGTCTAAAAGGGACAAAGCTGTAATACATGCCCTTTCAGTTCGTACTGCCGTGACATCTGGCAATTATGTAATGTTCTTCAGACTTTATAAAACAGCACCTAACCTCAGCACTTTCCTTATGGGTGAGTAAATTGAACGTCATTTTCAATTTAAGTTACAGTTGTCATTCATGTTTTCTTCATCTCCTTACAAGCGCTTGAACAAATACACTCGGTGTCTTTTTATTTGTTTTGGACAATTGATAAATGAATTTCTCACTGCAGATCTATATGTTGAAAAAATGCGGTATGCCGCCGTAAAGTGCATATCCCGTTCATACCGTCCTACAGTCCCTGTGTCATATCTTTCTCAGATTTTAGGGTTTGGCGAAGCATTGCCTACAAGTGAAACAATTGATGAGAAGGAAACTGACGGAGTTGAGGAGTGTATAGAATGGCTAAAAGCTCATGGTGCATGTTTTACTACAGAAAATTCTGGGGAGATGTTACTTGATACAAAGGTAAATTTCATATTCAGTATTAAAGCTAGTGTATCTGCTGGTCGTAAATAATTAAATAAAATAGAGACTTGAGTTCAAAGAGCAAAGTAACTAGATTCCTACAGTATCTTTTCTAATGTCTAATAGTTTCTTAAATTCAGATGTTCATCGACTTTTACATTTTCTTTGCTTGATAAAATGGGAAGGCATTATTGTGGTCAATTAATAATCTTGGACTTTCATACGATGTTATTACAGTATTTGTCTGCATCAGCATGTACTAGAGTTAATGCATCAGTATGTATTCAGAAACTTAATGCATCAGTATGTACTAGTAAATTATTAGCGGACTAGAGAGAGAATTCAGGTCAAATTAGCAAGTTTCCATTCTAAGTGTTATATTAAAGATTAATTCCCACAAAGGTCTTTCAGTTGCTGATCACCTTTCTTTTCAATCTGTTTGTTCTTTTTCTTTGAGATGATGTGGTGAAGCAGGTGGTTATGTTCTAATTTATGTAGTGATTTTCTTGTTAATGAAGCAAACAGTGCATTAATATCCATGTCAATAGAAAGAGCAATAAAGTTCTCATACAGCCAACTATAGTTTTTATCAGGCAAGGAATTGTGGTTGCGGAGGTTCTGGTACATTTGTTTGTCCAACTATAGTTTTTATCAGGCAAGGAATTGTGGTTGCGGAGGTTTCTTTTCCCTTGTTGAAGAAAATCCATAACTGGAAATCATTTGAATCATGTTTCTCTACTTCCATTTTTAGCCTGCAGTTAGGTTATTATGCTTGAATGTTATAAATCTATTCAACATAATACCATTAATACTCCTACTCGTGTGCACCTTTATACGTAGTTTCTGCTTTGACTATATCAAATACAAAGTGCATCTTGTTAATTTGATTATTCATGATCTCTGTGATTTATATGTTATCTGACCAATCCATTTTGTATTTTCACGTTGGCTAGAAATTAAGGGATACAATCATTGATCTTGATGCTTTACTTAGTAACTGTTATGAAGTTTGAACTACAATTTGTGGGATCTGGTGTCATATATCAAATAGGTCCAAAAAGTTGACATAAATTAGTAAGAGCAGCAATTCTTTAATGAAATATAAATTTGTTCTTCTTGGTCAACTTTATTCTTTTTGGAAATTTTGTTCTTTCTACTTATAGAGGTGCGACTAATATTTTATGCAAACCCATGGGATCTTTCTACCTATGATTTTTTTTGTTAAAAACAACAAATTTAATTTGGATGTAAATTTATTTCTCAAAACTTTAAAAAGAAAAGAGCAGAAAAGGAAAGAAAAAAAAAAGATACTTTGCCTCCTTCAGCTCTGGAGTGGTGCTGCTCTTGCTGCGGAAATAAGGGTGGCTGTCCACTGTTGTATGGTTTGAAGCAAGAAGGGTAACCCTAATCTTGTTTCACCTTGAACTTTACGGATCTAATTATCCTGAGAAGAAAAATTAGGACATAGGAGTTTCTCTGACCAGTGGTTTTGCGATGAAACAACTTACACATTGCTATTACGCGGTTTTATTTCATTCACAGTAGATGCAGCTTTTTATTGTTCTTCCTGCAATTTCAATGCCAATACTTCACTCATAAACGAGGTGTTTGATTTCTTTACATCTGGATTTTTGTATCTGAAATGCAACTTTACATGTATATAGGCATCTGTATCAAGTCTGTTTATGCCCGAGGCTGAGGATGCTGTACCTCATGGAGATGCAAATCTGGCAGTTAATGATTTCTTTACGCGAAATTTAGTGCTAGCCACATAGTGAGCGGATTTGGACAGACTTTGAAATTGTTATGGGCTGAACCAGAAAGCAACACCTCGAAAGATCGACTAGAATTTGGACTTTCTAAAGAATTGAACAAGTCCTCGAGTGAAACAGACAAAGAATTACTGCAACTGTGTGTATCATGAGAAGAAGTATGACACCGTCAGCAATGAAGATGGTGGCTGCTGATTATGTACCAATCTCCCTGTTTTGATCTCTTATGCACCCAAGGTACCATATTCTTTTATTTAGTGCAATTTCATGTAGATGTAGTCTATGAAAATTATAAAAGGGGAGCAAATTTTGTTATTTGTTTGTTGTACTCTAGTTGTATGGCGGTTGCGCAATTGTAACTGCGCAGAATAATGGTTAATTAACACCCTAAGGTTGGACTTAACTATGGTGGCTGATTATGCTATTTACGTAAGTTTTATTCTTTTTGGTGCTTTGTTTGTTTTGTTATTGGTTTTAGTCAAATTTCAATGTATGTAATTTTTTCCTCTTTCTCTCCATGTTTCTTATTTACCTTTATATTATCTAACGTTATCTAATTCTGTAATTTCCGATGGTGTTTTCTTGTTACGTTGTGTGTCAATTATTTCAGATTTTACTTCTTTATGCGGCACCGCGTTTTGCCTCTGTTACACTACCTGATTGCCCATTTCTGAATTTGTCACTTATTATGTCTTCACTAGACGGTTGATAGAATTGACTATTGAAATTAGCCAAAGAGGGTAAAACCTGGAGAGGGGTGTAGCAGTTACCTGTTCTGTTTTTTTGCCTATATTTTGTAATTATTGGACAATGTGCAAGTAAATTACATTTTATGATAAATATGTTAAATTTCGGCTTACACTTTTTGAAAGCACTTTTTCACCAGCAAATACTCCAAATGTAATTTTGTTAGCGATAGCCCTCCGTGTCGACGATTTATTAGCAGTTTAGGTGCATCAATGTTTCTGCTTTGACCAGTTGCGACGAATATACCCTTAGAACTATGTTAGGAGTTAAAACTCTGTATCCAAATCCTCCAATATTGTCTTATTTTTCTCTTCTTGCAGGAATTAAATATATTGAACTAAGAAAAAAGAATAATAAGAAAACACGTCATACCATGTATTAGGTGATTAGGAAATATCAGATAACACGCTAAAGTGCTAAACAAAATTTAAGTTAATTAAAAGAAAATTTATTCATTAAATATTTACAAATTATTGAATTATTCAAATTATCCAAACTTCAAAGAGCTGAAAACCCCAAAGGTGAGCATGTTGCTTGTTCTACATCTTTGTTGCTCGTCAATCATCTCTCTTCTAGAATTTCCAAAAAAAAAAAAAGTAAAGATCAAAAATTGAAGAGAAATTAACTCAATTTAAATTGAATGAGATTGTTATAGTACGGTTCGTTTTTTGTTTTTCCTGGATGAAAGTTGAATATTCAAAGTCAGCTACATCCGTTTAATCGATACGCATCGCCCTAGGCATTAGATTTGATCTAGAAAGGTATATCGAAAAAGTGAAACATAAACAACACTTTGATATTGAATTTTAATTCGGGGAAGCAATAGGAGTGACATGGCGAAGTATTTTTCTTTGTTTGATCATTGTTATTCAGTGAAGTTCAGCATCACAAACCCCTCTTAAAGTGTTTCAACTATATCAAGAACATATTAAAGTTCTATAAAAAATTCTCATAAGTGCGACTAATAGTTACTGTTGTAATTTAAAGGAAAATCATATCAATTATCACAGTCACTTTTTACCAAGAATTCATAATCATACATCCTTCTACATTACCGTGGGAGATTTTCAAGAATGTACTTTCAGAAGATAAACTATTTAAATATTATTTTTAAACTCACTGCAAAATGAAAACAGAAAACAGTTTAAGGGCAACGCGGTAACACCCCACATTTCTTTCTGAAGTTTGACAATTTTCGAGTAGGGACCTGACTACCTGATCAAACTCAAACCGCCTCCCCTGATTAGGGGCACCGCCCTTATCTGCAAGACAAAGGTAGTTGGATAGGGCGGGTTGACCAGGACTATTGTAGGTCAATATTTGTTGTTCATAACTTCATCATATCATTGAAATGTATCAATTTTTTGGATAATATAAAGTCAACCTTTTACTAAATCGTCCCATGTTCATATTGTTGTCACAAAATCTAAAGTGCAACCTGTGTATGATCTGTTAAAAAATAGATAGTATCATATGCCTATGTTGAGTACCTTGATTTACTATTGTTATTAAAATGATATCTATTTAGATTTGTTTGGTGATCCGTGACAGTTGGGGGTTAGGTTGGTTGCTTCAAAGTTGGAATTAAGGGGTTTTAATCATGTCATTATTGTATGTTTAATTAATTAGACAAGTCTCGTATATTTAATTTGAGAGGTAAGTAACTCTAGAAGAAAGCGCTCAAACACGAAACCATTTTATATTGTTATGTAAATTAATTACTCTACCGAATGAGATTTGCTTACTTGTTCATTCTAATGGGCATACTTCTCTAATTGGACGTTTATGAAGTGACTAGTGAGCAATGATTCTTTTTTTTTTTGGCCAATGATTTTTGTGTGAACAAGACAAAATTTCGATATCATACGTTCCATGAATCCTCAACAAGTTTCATTTATATATATATGGAGTGTAGTTTATTTAACAATAAATAAAACTCTAAAAACAAAAACAAAAACAAAAACAAAAACAAAAACTTCTTATTAACGCCAGGCTAGACAGCAACAAAAAAGGGTTAAAAGGAAGTAAGGAACACTAGAAATACTGCATTTTACACTTTTCACTTCATACGTGCTCTAATCATTTTTCTAGATGTCCTAAAATATCTGTTATTCTTATTCACGTGAAGAATCAGTTGCATTTAAGGCTTATTTCTATGACACATATCTAACAAAATGAAAATATCTTACAAATATTAAAACGTGGATTTGATTTTCCTTACATACTTCCCGTACAATAATAACGTGTTCATTCTTAATTAAATGGTAGATAGTTGATCAATTTAGGCGAGCTAGATTCCAAAAATGAGTTTCCTTCAATAAATTTTTGATATAGACCTATATCAGTTATCCGGTCAATTTCTCAGCAATATCATTTTCTTAATTATTGTAGTAGTTTATGCATGGGCATCATTTTATGGTTTAAAATTTCGGTTGAGATCAATAACTTCTTCACATAGAGTTGATCAATCAAAGTACTAAAATAACAACGTTATTAATTTTGTCTTCAACACATCTGAAGTCTGACAACCTAGATCACAATGACTATTGACCCAACGACCATTAAAAGTTTAATAAATACTTAATCAATCAAATTGATAAAGAATGAAGAGAAAGAAATTTTTGTGATCAACTAATCACGAAATTAACAATTTGAATATGATGATATAACTTCATGCATCCATTGATATATCATTACAAGTTACAACTTAGGGAAAATAATAA
Organism: Linaria vulgaris; assembly: GCA_948329865.1. NCBI lineage: Eukaryota > Viridiplantae > Streptophyta > Magnoliopsida > Lamiales > Plantaginaceae > Linaria > Linaria vulgaris. The sequence continues at coordinate 88,138,252 of OX415253.1, forward strand.
AACAAGCTGTGAATTCTGATCATAATTATTACACAAGAGCAGAAGAATTTACGTACCATGCACACAAATTAAACCAATCTAAAAATTAACTAATTAACTAACTCCTCTTGTTCTTGCTGCCCAACAAAAGTGTCAAGTAAAACAGAATCCTGAAAAAGAACCCCCAACCAACCGTCACAAACAAGCACCACCACTTCCCCAACTCAGTAATCCCCTGTTGCTGGAGTATCTGTGATCCCGTGGTCACGCACGTTGAACTAGTAATTTTCATCCCTAGCGAATTACTCAACCCGTCCAAGAGTCTAACCTTCAATGCATCGGGTACATTCCCTAGAGGCGAATTATCAAATATTTGTATGCCACGTACAAAGCACTTTGTGGGGTCCGCGAACTCGTTGTGTAACACGGCCTCGTAAGGATACTTCACTAGAGAAATGTAGTGGAACCAAATCCAATAGACCGGGATTCGATCACGGTTGATGAAGAAGCCACTAAAGAGGAGGAAGTAGGCCAAGATAGCGACAACAATGACGTATCCGAGCATGACGTGTGGCACGATTCCCGACAAGAACGTGACGAACGAGCTCCCGGCCCAAAAGGAGGCGAGAATTATTAAGAAGTAGAACCAAAAACTACCGTCGAGGCCCACCGCCCAAAATGTTAGGGCGGCGAAGCCCAACGAGAGGAATATGAGCGCGGGAAGAGATGTCAAGGCATGGGATAAAACGTAGGATGATCTTCGGTAGGCGTTGTAGGCCGTTTCTCGCATGAAAATGTACCTGTTTGGAAGAATATATAGTGGATGGTATTAGTACTAGTCGTAGAACTAGATGTTAATTTAGACTGACCTCCCAATTTCACTACATAAGTTAAATTTGGATAATTCAAAAATAGACATGGATCATTAATGTTACTTCCGATGCTAGTTAGTTGTGACGATGATCATGTCCATAATCTTAATACATAAAGGATAAATGATCGAATGAATCTTAATACATAAAAGATAATTGATTGAATGAATAGTACCTTTCTTGGAGGAAAACAGGTAAAGCATCGGCACAAGTGTAGAACGTTGTCGACATAGCAAACGCGAAGAATCCTAATCTCTCTTGTATCCCCTTCGGGGTGTTGTCGAGCCGCCAAAACACTGTGGCAAGAATGAACCCTGTCACCATGACCGCCCCGAGGCGAACTCCAAAAAGCTCTGGCATACGGCGAGAGTTCGTAAACGCCCTGTTAGAAAGAACCGCAAGTTCTTTCCACATTGGATTCGCAAACGTTGGAACCATCGATGTTGGGTTGCCCCCTCCGCCACCGTTGGAACCCGCGGCTCCTGACACGAGCTTTCCTCGAGAGATACTAGCGCTTATCGCTTCTTTCAATGACAAATTGTTGAGGTCCGAGCAATCATAGTGGTTGCTTCCACCTCTTTTTAGTGTTTGCCAAGATTTGTTGAATTCTACCAAACTTTTAGTCCCACCGGGTGATCCTTCGAGCTCCCGGATCAAGTCAAGTGCAAACTCGGTCTTGTTCTCGTGTTCGGGAATAGGGTGTCCGAAATCTGAAAAATACAATGGCAAATTGGAGGGAGGGCCACTATAAACAGTCTGCCCTCTCGACAAGAAAAGCATGCGGTCCAACAATCCCATGATACGGTAACTAGGTTGGTGTATGGACATGATCACAATACTTCCACTTTGAGCAATTCTTTGGAGCACTTTCACTACCATGAAAGCACTTGTTGAGTCCAAACCTGAGGTTGGTTCATCAAGGAACAATAATATTGGGTCGTGGATTATGTCGGTACCAATCGACACACGCCTTCTCTCTCCACCAGAGACACCGCGATGGCCCTCGTCTCCAATCACGGTTTTCGCAGCGTTGCGCAATCCTAGCTGATCGATCAACGCTTGCACGCGGAGCTTTTTCTTGGACTTCGACAGGGAACGAGGAAGGCGAAACTCTGCCGCGAACATTAGCGTTTCTTCGACCGTGAGCATGGGGAATAAAAGATCATCTTGCATTACATAAGCGGAAATCACCTGTTTGAAATATAACATCATTTAGAAAATAATTCAATATACTTTTAAAAGTGGGAGATTGAAATAGGAAATAAGTATCTAATTTCAGATATTTTTTAACAACACTTTTACTATGTACCTCATCTATATATATAGAAACTAAATTTCTTCTAGAACATAAGAACAACATTTCTTTTAAAGACTACTTTTTAAGTACTTAGAGGTATACATATATCACCTATTTCGACTTTAGAAATGAAATTTAGAAAAATACATTATTTTACAATTATATATATAGATATATACATATATCTATGTAGTTTAGTTACGCCTAGACGAAGGATCTCCTACTTCTAGTTTGTGTTTTCACGTAAATATTAACATCCAAAGCGCATGTTATTGAAACAGAAACAAGAGAATGAGACACATAGTGTGATATAAAGTGAAACAAATTATGAGGTAGTTAAAGGATGCGCAACTCACCTTTAGCAACCTCGATCCGAGTTGCTCTCCGTTCAGCGTGAGGGAACCCTTCAAACTCCCCTTAGCGATACGGTTCGCCAAAGCATCGATCAACGTGGACTTTCCCGAACCCGAGGCGCCCATAACCGCCATGATCTCTCCGTCACGGGCCGCACCCGAGATATCATTCAACAAAGTTTTCGGCCCGGAGAAAACATTTTCGCCCGAATCCGGTCCCCGGAGACAGCTCGGAAGCCCGAACTTGCGGCGAACGTTCACACTGTACGTCAAATTAGTGAACGAAAGAACGAAAGGTAGCGACCGTGAGAACTCCACGTCAAGCACTTGGTGCACCGGGGTCTCGTCTCCGGTGACTTCTTTCCGCACATCGCCCACGGATTTCAACAACTGACCGAGCGTCGGAGAATAGGCAGCGGCGCGTGACATTTCCTCCCTACGGTCGTAAAGAGGAACGCTGTCATGAATAGGGGAAGGTGTCAAAATATTTTCAGCCACTATTCTGGTCGACATTGTAGTAATACCACTACTTACTACTAATGTACTGAAAAGAGGTTGTGGTTTAAGGATGTGAGAAATGAATTGGAAGGGTTTTTAATGGTGTGATAAAAAAAAAAAAAAAATATAAGGAAAGTTCCGACTGGTCGCAAGTAGGTAAGAAGTTGTACAGCAACAGAAGAATAGTTAAGACTATATAATATAGTAGAAAGAGAAAACAATTAATAAGACATGATGCTATGCTATGTTGTGTTGTTGATGGTAATCAAGAGAGTGCAACTGCTAGCTGTTTTGTGTTTTTAATTTCTTCAAGGAAAGAAACAAAAGTGTGACCACACTCCTTATGATCGGTTAGTTGCAAAAACTAACTATTGGTTATTTTTCAATTCGCAAATAACTTTGCGTGTTATATTAATTGAAGACAAAAAAATTAAAATTCTTAAGAAACTAGTGAAAAGCAAGAACTTATTACATAAAAATTAATTTCTATACAATGAAAGTGGTAACCGAACTTAGACTTATTTATTTGATTGCGTAAATAATTCATATTATTCATATTATCCGTAGCCGCCACCTTTGAGTGTGCACTAGGTTAACCCGCGCGGGGTGACGTAATAGCCTGCAAAGAACTATATATATGTTGAATCACACGAAAATTGATGAGTGTGGTTCAAAGGTAAAGACCGAAAACGTAAAATTTTATCAGCAAGTCAAGCACACAAAATACATGTCTTGTGGAGCTTTTGGAATAAAAATTGATCAAGAGCATCAAGTAATTTCTATTGAGGGGCTAGTGAACTATTTATAGAACGGCGGCCATAAACTGCAGTTAATCTGATGTAGGACAAGAGACCTTTGATTTAAATGCGCGTTTTAGGTTCAATTGCAACTCAATTATAATTGACTAAGTTGAATGATCTAAATATATGCAGGCGGTCATAACTTCTGACTCGCGTCGTTGACTAATTTTGCTCATAATTTATCAAATCGAACATCTTTTTATGTTCTACAGGTTATAATCTTGGGGAACCCTCTAAACCAGCCCATTTCGGTCTTAGAAAGCATCGTTTAGAGTGGCCGCGAGAGGAGTAAGTCTCATTGTGCGAGGTGTTAGTTTCATTGTTAAAATTAAAATTTCCTTTACTACAGACTAGTAATTGTTCCTGTTAGTCTAATAATGGGAACAACAAGATCATCATTAGTATAATCCGGTAGACTAGTTGACTGAAACATTACTTTCTTTATCTGCAAAAACAAAGTTATTTAGGTACTTATTAGGGCTTTTTATAATTTCTGCCCGTTAATTTCCACCAACTTCATGTTTTGCCCTTTTTTGGACCGGGCTTTATTTTTGCCCGGTAATTGTGTTTTTTTTTAAATGCCCGACGGGCTTGGTCGAAGCCCAGAGTTGAGCCCGTCGGGCATTTTAAAAAAAAAAACAATTACCGGGCAAAAATTATAAGTTAGTGGAAATTAACGGGCAGAAATTATAAAAAGAGAAAATGTTTTTATTTTAGACCCCATAAATAACGGAATTAGTCCATTACGACCATATCAGGCCCAACATACTTCCGTATTAATGTCTTAAGAACATAAATTCTAAAAGTACCTCATTTTGACCGTGATATCGTCGAGTATTCCACCAGGTTTTACAAAGACCGTCGGCCTTCAACCACTCGATCGCAACCGATGATTCGACAATGGTTCCTTCATGATAAACAACACAACCCTGGTTCATTTCCTACTCCGGGTGTAAGAAATATAATTCAGAATGATGTATTCAGATTTTTGTTGCAAGTTGCATAATTTTCACTCGGATCATGAACCAAAGACTCCAAATTCGGTGAGCTTTCGTTCATTTGGCAGTTTTCCATATCACCATCAGAGGAATTTAATTGTTTGTCGATGAAAACTTGTTGTTGACATGCGTAATTTGATGGCATTTATAGCCACCACTTTGAATTTGGGGATAAATTAGTATACGAAGGGATTCGGTTAAAAGGGACGAAGCTCGTGTTCGGAGCTCTTTTGGCGTCTTCTTAGACCAAGCATCGGTTGGCCGTTCTCTGCTAAGAAGCCCTTGCTTCGGCTAGTGCCATTTCTCTTTGAAATTCTCTTTTTCGGTTTTGCAGTTGAGGTGTTTGATGAAATGGGTCAATCAAACAGGGGAGGGGAGGTGGTGGTGGCGGCGGCAGCGTAGAGGAGGTTTTGATGTTGACAGGGGTAAATCAGTAAGCAAGTAAAAAAGTCATGTTAATTAAGGAAGAAAACCATCGAGAGGCGTTTAACACAGAATTAGCCACACATATATATTCTTCATAGATTATATCTAACTCCATGACCGATATAGGTAATTAATTCTAAGCAATTAGACAAAGTGCGGGGTGAAGCCATCAATGAACCAGGGCTGCGTTGTTTATCATGAAGGAACCATTGCCGAATCATTGGTTGCGATCGAGTGGTTGAAGGCCGACGGTCTTTGTAAAACCTGGTGGAATACCCGACGATATCACGGTCAAAACGATGTACTTTTAGAATTTATGTTCTTAAGACATTAATACGGAAGTATGTTGGGCCTGATATGGTCGTAATGGACTAATTCCATTATTTGTGGGGTCTAAAATAAAAACATTTTCTCTTTTTATAATTTCTGCCCGTTAATTTTCACTAACTTATAATTTTTGCCCGGTAATTGTTTTTTTTTTAAAATGCCCGACGGGCTCAACTCTGGGCTTCGACCAAGTCCGTCGGGCATTTTTTAAATAAAAAAAAAACAATTACCGGGCAAAAATAAAGCCCGGTCGAAAAAAGGGCAAAACATGAAGTTGGTGGAAATTAACGGGCATAAATTATAAAAAGCCCTACTTATTACTTTTACTTTGCTTTCAAATAATTACAAAAAAATTTGTTTACGCTTTTTAAGAAATTATATTATAATTTGGTGAATTAATCAGCATGTAATACAAAATCTTAGTACGTTAAAATCATTGATTGTGGATACATGCAATAAACTTAAATATAATAATAGGTAATTTATTACTAATTTCTTAAAACTTCAAGGGGGGGTTGCCAATCTCGAGTAGTACAGGTGTACTTTTTGCGATTAACTCCACCCCTTACTAATGAGGGTGGACTGACCTTATTATGTGACAATAAGGTTTTTGCCTATACTATTTATGGAAAATGTTGAAATAGTGAGATACTTTTACATTTAAAAAACGTACGTTTTTAGACAAAACATAAACGAAATAAAATTAATATATATAGAAGATATAGTTTTAATTAATTCTTCATGCAAGGAAAGTGGAGGTGGATAAAGATAGATATAGATACATTTGAGAGGTAAGCTACACTACACCTCCTAATGTTTAAACCTACACGTCTGGTTTTTTATTTGTATTGTACAACAGAAAGTCATGAGAGAACACGTGCATGGGTTTTAATTGCTTGTGGTTTTGTGTGTTCGATGGCTAACTAAAATGTGAAATTAAGAGTAGGTGCGGGCGGTAATCAACTGTGGCGATGAATTGTTGGGCTAAATTGAGATTATTATGACTTTTACAATTGGTCATGTATATGTGTGTGTACATAAGAATTGGATTTTCCAATTCATACCTAATACAATAGGGTTGGCAACTTGGCATCACGCTTTAAATTTCTAACCTTTGTTGCACGTTATCTTTGCTGTTTGGTTCGTCACAATTAATGGAAATATAATAAATTGAAGTTATTAGGTTGACTGGGTAGAAAAGTACTACCCCCTCAAGGCCCCAACTTTAAATATTAAAATGTAAAGGTAAAAAAAATAGGGAGTGCGTGTGAAAAATAATGTATAAGGGAATATTTCTTTTGTTTGTTTTAAATATATATAGCACATCGCGAGTTTGCCATTTTAAGCATTTTGGCGTAGAGAAATGAGAATTCCATGTTGATGTACGTAGTAAGACTGTAAGAATTATATCCATGATGGTTTAATTTCGTTTAAGCAAGGGGAAGATTAATTAAAATAATGAAACTTCCTATATAAGACGAACATGACCCGCTCATGCAATTTGATCTGTTGAGGAATTGCTAGAAATGACTAAATTGAAAAAAATAATTACGAAATATTTAAAAGGGAGAATTACGCAAACACCCTTGAGGTGTTGAGTAGTTATTTAGACTATCTCTTATGTTTGGGAAACTACACAAACTGATCACTCCTTGTGGCTTTTTTTTTGGGAAATTTAATATCTTTTTGAAAGAGTATTTGCGCACATCATTGATTATACACAAGAAATAAAGACAAAAAAAATAGTTTTCACAAAATATCAAATAGGCGTCATTTATTTCGCCAAGAAAATGGTATTTTGGACGTTATAAATTATCTGCAAATTTTATTTTCTGCTAGGATTTAATGACGTAAGGCTAGCTAGGTTATTCTAAATATCTTCTCTTATATAAGAGGTGTTTGTGTAATTTCTCAAACATGAGGGGTGTCCCTATAATTAGCCTATATTTGGGGGTATTTAATTTGTATAGTTCTCCCTATTTGGAAATGAACCTAATTCATCGGCAATAATTGATACATAAAAACCTGATTAAAATGAGGGAAACTGTAAATATGCACATATTTGGAATTTCTTTTTTAATATTTCTGTATGTTTTGGTCCAAATTGCTTTGCATTTAATTTCCCTTAGATTTTTTCCCCTTGTAGGCTTGAACTACTCCTGTGTATTCATGATATTTTCAATTATCTTTATGTTATAGCTAGGTTTGTTAATATTTCTCTATGTTTTTGGTCCAAATTGCTTTGTATTTCCCTTAGATTTTTTCCCCCTTGTAGGCTTGAACTACGTGTATTCATGATTTTTTTCGATTATCTTTATGTTATAGCTAGGTTTGTTAATTAATAATGGGATAATTCTATCAAACCCCCCAAACTATGGGGTCATTTACCGCACAGGGTCAGAACTTTAGTTTTAGCGGCAGTGCCCCCTAAACTTTGGTCGTTTGTGCGAGTTGGTTTAGTGCGTGTTCCGGTCACATTTTTACCGGAATATTCTTAGAATATTCTCTCACGTGCATGACTCACGTGACCCGTAAGGGGTAAAATAGACCTGTCACTTAAAATAATAAAAATCTAAAAAAAAACTGGCTGAAATCAGTTGTGAATTTTCATCAACAATGGCGGCAGCTTTAAGCGGTTGTACATCGACAACACTCAATTACTCTTCAAAGGTACCACCACTATTAGCGCCGCCTCTCCACTCCTCATTCTCTCACGCCGCCGCTGCCGCTACCGCACCGCCGTCACCCGATTGACCAACAACCGTGAAAATAGGGCTGTTATTCACAGCCCTAAGACCACACCTCTCGTACTTTCAAAATTCGCTAATCGTACCAGTACATTAGCAACAGGAAGAGGACGAATGTTGCAGATCCTCTCGTGCTACTGCACCGAGGCGCAGAGTAGTCAGAACACGGCAACGGCAACAGTAACGGAAGAAGGTGCAGGTGAATCGTCGAAGGAATCGAAGATTAGAGAGGCGGCGAACCTTCTGGAAATCAGAGTGGGGAGGATTCTGAAGGCGTGGCGGCATCAAGAAGCAGATTCACTGTACGTGGAGGAGGTGGATGTTGGTGAACCCGAGCGGAGGACCATTTGCAGCGGCCTTGTTAACTACATTCCGCTTGATCGTATGCAGGTTGCGATGATTATTAGTTTATTTACTTAACCGTGTTTGTCTTTCTTAATGTTACTTGTTGATTAGTGCCTATTGAAGTTTGGGATAATGGTGATTTAGGATTTCATTAAGTTCTGATTGTATCATTACGACTTATGAGGATGGGAATAAACGTCAAGAGGGACGTGGCTGCTGGATTTTCACTTCACATATTTGGACATGTTAGCTAATAATATAGTAGTTTGTGTCTTTGACTTATTTTCACTTCACTTCACATATGAGGATGATATGGACGTATTAAGGAAAACAAATTAGCCATAGAAATATGACACTGACATCCCGCTTCTATGTCTTTGACAATAATAATAGTAGTATGAATTTTTGCTAATCTTGTTAGAGGAGGAACGGGGGAGCATCGGCTGATGATTGACAACCTATTCTTAAGCGTTTACGTTTTCAAGGAATGAGGAAACCTGTAAGAATTTCATAATTGCACAGTGATCTTTGAGTATGGCCATTTTGGCACAATCTTTGATCATTGCTTTAACTCCCAGAAGACGTTTTGAAGGTGACCTGGTGGTATAGGGAAGGTGGATTGATGATACTTAGGAGATTTCAACTGTCATATTTGTTCTTCAAATCAGCAGTTTGTTTGAGACACCCAATGATGGTTTTGCTTGTGACTTGTAATTATGAGGATTCTGTAAAAGATTCATGTCATAGCCAATTGTAGCATGCTTGTCTTTTTCTTTACTGATGTGGGGTGTGAGTTAATCTAGTTTTGTATTGAATATATATGCAGATTCAGAAGAAAAAGATCTGGGAATTTATCCAACCCCACCTGAAGACAGATGAGTTCGGTGCGGCTGCACTTCTAGGTGCTCACTCCTATGCGAACATCAGCCGGGGTTGTTACCAGCTAGTCTCTTAAGAATGCCAACATATCATAACCAGTCATTATTCGAAGATTTTGTAATGACTTAATTTTGATTTAGCCATTGCATGTGAAATCTCAATTTTGCTAAAAATGTTCTAATTTAATGTGTAGTATACAAGTGCACCATATCATCATATTATGGTGATGATGGGGTTGCGAATTATCATTATGAATATTTTTTTGGTTTTTTGATGTTGATTTTTGGGTGTTTTGATGCTGAATTTTTGGTGTTTTGATGGTGTTTTGATGCTGATTGTTATCCCTGCAAGTGTTGTGGAGAGAATAGTTGACACAGCACTTCAAAAGGCACTTCACAATAGAGTGAGCAGGATTTTGAAGGGCAATCAGCCCTTATGAGCATCTATTTTGGGAGGGATAACAATGTTTTGCATTTTGTTATGAACAGTTCTTATTTTTCTTGTAATGTAGGAGTATGAACAATTGATGTTATGGCTTGAGATGTTTTGTTATTTTGATGTTGAATTTTTTATGTTCTAATGGTGTATAATTTGTGTATTTAGTCATCCTTTTTTATGGTATATGATGTTTTTTTTTAGTGTATATAAATGACCAAACTAATAAAATTCAGGGCCTAAATTAGAAATGGAAAATATAGTTAAGGGGGCGTTTCAGAAAATTAAAATATAGTTAAAGGGTATAACTTCAAAAGAAACAATAGTTCAGGGGGCAAATCGCACACTTCATAGTTCAGGGGGCAAAATGCACACTTAGTATAGTTTGGGGTGCGACAAAGTTTAAAAGAATTTTTTTGGACAAAAATGCCCTTAAACTATAACATGTGCTGTGCACGTGGCTTACTGTTCCGGTAAAAATATGTTCGGAAAACACACAAAAGTAAATCGCACAAACGACCAAAGTTCAGGGGGCACTGCCGCTAAAACTAAAGTTCTGACCCTGTGCGGTAAATGACCCCATAGTTTGGGGGGTTTGATAGAATTATCCCATTAATAATTATCAATTATCAATTTTTATATCTTTAAACCTTCGGCATTTTTAAAGCTTTTATAACATATATATATATACATATATATATATATATTAATCCTTTGGATAATTGATTTTTATCGTATAAATGAGATTTTCGTTTTTAATCATGCATATGCACTGGGATAAAATTATCATTACATAACTGTAAAGACAGCAGCATGTGTTTCCTTGGAGTTTTTGTTACTTATTATCTTTTGCTTGTCACGAATATAAACATGAGATTTGTTGAACTTTTTTCATCACGAGTTTATTTAGCCTTTAAAATTTCTATTGAGCGAGTAGTGTTGCAATTTTTCCTACTGAAATGATGAAACATATAGGAGAGGCATAAAATAGTTTTGTATCATATCTTTTTTCGTGTTAACTGGCCATACTTGATGTATGTAGATGTCTCGTTCCTGTGGAACCACAATTTTGTTCTTTCTATAATTAGGTAATTAGGTGCTATGATAATGACACTTAATTTATTCCCAATTGACTAATTACAAACTGTTGGCCGCTAAATTGATTTAGTTTGGATAACCTACACCTCACTGATCAGCCATTTCAGACTTATTAGCAGTTAATGCAAATACATATGAAGTAATTATTTTATTCCCATGTTCCTTCTGCGTTGTAAGTTTTACATGCTCCATTAATTAGATTTACGGCTACTTAATTTCTTTTGTGTTGTATGTCTTACAACTAGCTAGACAATTTTTTTCTTTGATATTCTTCTTTTTCTTTTCAAAATTTACATCACTTTACGTGATATTAATGTAAATTGAACTAACCATGTTTGATGAGGAGTATATCCCTTTTTTTTTTTGCTTGTATTACCATATTATTTTGTCCATAGTTAATGCATTTCTATATATATTTTAATAAAAATAAAAATTCTACAATAACCAGCGCCTTGCTAGTTTTAAATAATGTAATTGGGATGAAATTTTTGGACGGCATAAGCCTGCTTGTTTGAAGAAAAAAGTAATATAACAGCGTATATATACGTATGTGAAATAATTATATTAGTAGTATGTTATGCCTGTTTGAGCTAGTTGAGTTTTTAGACTAGTATATATCAAGTCTTCGGGTATAATTACAATTACAACCCCACCATAAAAATTATAAAAAATATTAAAACCTTAACTTCTTGCTATAATAAATTATATATGATGACGTCTCCAAAACTAATATATATATATATATATATATATGTGTGTGTGTGTGTATAAAGTATAAACCATATACAAATCCTGACAGAGTTGATAAGAATTAATATCATGAAAATCACATAAATAATATAAGAAATAAAAAGCCAAATTTGGGCATAGCTGATCATTGAAATTTTGTGAATTCAAACTGATTATTAATACCCGGATTAATTTTTTGTGAACTGATGATAGTTTTTATTTTATTTTTAATTTAAAAAAAAAGCAGATTATATGGTCAAATAACTTTACATTCAAGCTTTAACGATAGTAAGTATTCAAATAGTTATTTGTTAAACATTCTGCACTATATATATATATATATATATATATATATATGCGTGTGTGTGTATATAATATAAATTTCAAAATTTTAGGAATATATTTAGAACGAATTGTGCATTTCGAATAAATCTCACTTCAGTTAACTTTTCAATTAAGTTATTTTACGGGATTTTTACAATTATGTCGTGGCTTCTTGAGGACGACTTGATTCATGTCAGATGTTGTTTGAAAATTCACCACGTTAACATTATTGCTGGACAGGTGTGACATTGTACACATCTAAACATGTATTAGATGTCGTTGTCAAATTACAACTATCATATGCATGCATGTATATACTCCTCCACTATTTTGGTCTTATTTCGTCACGGTAATAGAACACAGTAAAACAATACAATCAGAATATAAATAACCAAAATAATGTTAATCCAAAAAAGTAAACTGTACTAACTTTGTCCGAAACACCTACTATCTATTACAGATCTTACACTGATTTAAATATGTAAATAACACAAACTAATCAACGCATCGAATTGCGGTTGTTCGATGTGCGCCTCGAACGGTTCTGATTCGATGCCGGGTTGATTCGATATGGCTATGATAAAATACCGTTGGTGTCGAATTCAGTTACGTGTCGAACAATGGAGCGTGTCGAATAGGGTGATTCGATGTGGTAAGGTTGGGGCTCCGGTTCGATCTGCCTCTGAATGCTAAAAACCGGAATATATATATATATATATATATATATATATATATATAATAGCCTCGTTTTGCGAGGCCCATAAACAGTTGTATAAAGCGCATCGAATCATATCGATTCGATGCGCGCATCGAATGAGGGTTATTCGATGCGCTGAAGGTATCGAATTGGGCCAATTCGATACGGTCTTGGGCCGGCCCAACTCACAATGCTGGGCCAATCCTAAAATACCCCTATCACATAGTCCCCCCAGTTTGGGAGACGTTCTCAAGATGAGAACGGTTTCCAAACTTATGATTATGCTCACTGTTGATTGATTTGAAGGCATCGAATTGTGACTATTCGATGCGTGGTATAGATAAGCATTGATTTTGAAAAGTTCAATACAACGCATCGAATTCGATGTGTACTGTGATACGCATCGAATTGTGAAAATTCGATACGCCGCATCGAATTCGATGCGCCTCCGACAGTTGTCGGCCCATGGGCCTATATATAAGGGTCCACCTGCTCTGACATTTCTGTTCTCACTCATAAAAGGGATTTTTTGTTCGTTTCTGGACCGCATCGAACAAAGGCTGTTCGATACATGACGCATCGAATCTTGGAAATTCGATGCGATTTTAATTTATCTTTTTACAGCGCGAAGCAATTAAGATTAAACTGAGGCATTCATGGGCCGCACAAAATCTCGGAATTGGAGTAAAATTATGATGTCACCCGAAAACATTTATGATACTCAGAGAAGAGCCGAGCAAAATGAGCCCTCGGGGACGGGCCCATCTGCTGTCAACCTTGTCCCGGAAGGCAATCCAGAGGCATTTGCAGCAAAAGATCCTGCGACCACAACCCCTAGAAATCTTTCCGACAACTGGGGTATGGGCCATTCAGGTGGTGTTAGTGCTGATTATACTACCATAAGGCTTGGTGGTATTAGTGCTGGCACTCGGGTGCCTATTGTGAGCGATTTTGAACGTCACGGAGATGCTACTACTCGGAGATTGGTGTTGACGCCAACCTCTACTGGTGGACGCATAAAAGTTGGGACTAATCACCAGATCCATATAATGGAAGACATTGATGCTGAAGATGAGAGAATTGCTGCCAATCTGGCCAGGTTTAATGCGACTAACCCTACATTTAGGAAAAAACGACGAGTAGACGAAGCGAGCTCCTCTCGTCCAGTCGGTGAGGATTGGTTTTCTTCCGCTAAAAGGAAATTGGCGGAAGAAGAATCTGCGCGGGATGCTCAGGACATACCTCCACCTCCATCTAGACGGCCTCGCCCTTCAGGGAATCCGAGACCGGCCCCTCTAGGAAGTCTTGTTAATTATGATCTTCTCAATGATGAGAATTCTGAATCATTAAGCGCCACACTGGGCAGTTATAGGTTAAGAGAGGAGCAAGCTGGAGAAATAATGCAGAGTCTATGGCCTGAGCTGGATCGGCAAGCCGTAATAAACCGTTTAGGATATCATGGTTTAGTTTGCTTCGGACGTCTATTCTTTGCGGCTGTCATTCTAGCAGTATATTGGCTATGTAGGGATTATAGCGGTTTGGTTGAAGTGCAGAGCCAACACAATGTTGTCGTCGACAATATACGCGTTACTATTCATAACGGAGATTATAGTCGTCGAAATGCGCTGAAACGTTCTAGGGAGGCAGAAACAAGAGCGTCTAAAGCCATCCGCGACAAACATGATGCCGAAGTTAAGGCCAAGAAAACAGAAGAGGATGTTGAAGCCTTGCGTGCTGAAATCATTGCACTTAAAAAGGATAACGAATCCTTGAAACGTGAAAATTGCTCTCTTCAGGCTTCAAATGTGGACGCGGAAAATGCTATTTCCAATTTGCGCCGTCGAATTAAGTATTTTGAATCTGAAGGTTATAAATGTGCGATCGTCCGAGATTTTACGCAAAGTAATGTATATAAATTCTTGGAATTACTTCGCGGTGCTGCTGATATGAAATACGGAATGGAAGTCGGTGTTGACCAAGCGGGATATCTTGGGTACCTCAGAGAGGGTTTTCGCAAGAATATGCTTGATGCAAGTCGTAACTCAAGAATGGAGACCCCAGAGGCTAACAATGATGATGATAATGACGATTTACATACTCCCAGGCCTGGTGATTCATTTTATGTCGTGTGGCGTGATCGTAAAAACCAAATGTAATTGGCTCCAGCTCCTTAAAATCGAGCTCACCTCTGTCCCATAAAAGAAAAGAGAAAAACACTCATAGCGCTTCTCTGGGCGATTCAGAGAATATCAAAAGAGCTCTTCATGATGCTTTTGGTTCGAGCGATGATGATTCAAAATTACCGCCGAGAACTTCTAGGACTATAATTTTTCTCCGAAGTCCTCCAAAGACAGCGGGGTTTGAAAATGCTCTCCCTGCAGCCTCGGATAAAAGGAATAGGGTGGAAAGCGCATCTAAAACTTCTGGTCCTACAACAGTCTTACCAGGCGGAACGTATCCTACCCAAGGTGGCATGGTTTCTGTGCTGGTTCTACTGATCCATCATTTAGCGCATAGAATCTGATTTCTCCTAGTAGATATCAACTCAATGATCCTACTGAAAGAGTTGAAGTTGACTTGCCCGATGATTGGGCCCAAACTGATGAATTGATTCTTATAGAGGATCAAATTCACAGCAATTGTGCCAACTTTGTGCGTTCAGTGGGTGTGGTTCTTCGTCCGGAGTCCCCCCATTCATCGAATGAGTAGCGATATTTTGTTAAACTATATTGTGGATATCAGGCCTTTTGTTTTGTATAGAGCCTTGTAACTTTTTATCGGTTGCTTTTTAACGAGAACGACTCAACCGTTTGACATTATACCCTTTTAATTTACGTTTACTCACGTATTGTTTCTTTCCAATTTATTCCAAAAAATATTATTTCATTCATTTGTTTGCTGTTGAGTCAATATTTTTCTGATGTTCGATAATGGTGTTTGACATGACAAATATGAGCCTTTTGATCTATTATTATTATCATTATTAAGGCATGCATACTGTACCTGAGAAATTAGATCTCTTAAGCCTTTATCGCGCCGTTACTTTGTCAATGCTGATCATAAGAAATTGGGCCACATTTGGCCTTCTTATCCCATCGTCAAATTCTTCCTCCTAGCATGAGGGGGTGGACCAGTCCGGGCCTTCTTATCCCTCCATTACGCTCTTCATTTTGGCATGCGGGGGTGGACCACTTTGGGCCTTCTTACCCCTCCGTCATGTTCTTCCTTTTGGCATGCGGGGGTGGACCACTTTGGGCCTTCTTACCCCTCCGTCATGTTCTTCCTTTTGGCATGCGGGGGTGGACCATTTTGGGCCTTCTTACCTCTCCGTCATGTTCTTCCTTTTGGCATGCGGGGGTGGACCACTTTGGGCCTTCTTACCCCTCCGTCATGTTCTTCCTTTTGGCATGCGGGGGTGGACCACTTTGGGCCTTCTTACCCCTCTGTCATGTTCTTCCTTTTGGCATGCGGGGGTGGACCACTTTGGGCCTTCTTACCCCTCCGTCATGTTCTACCTGTGTCATTGGGTGAATAAAAATTTTGCAGTTAATAATTCGTAAAGGATTAATATCAATTGAAGTGTATGTCACATAATAATTGATGAAATTTATTTCATTTTATGCATAGTAACGCCTGAGATGTTGCACATTCCATGGGCGTTTCTGTTGAATTCCTCTTAAAGATTCCAAATAGTAGTATCCTCGTGAACTTGCTCGCGTAACTCTAAAAGGCCCTTCCCATTTTGGTTCAAACTTTTCGATATGCTGTTTAGCTGCAATACTTCTCAGAACCAAATCTCCTACTTCAAAATTTCTGAATTGAACTCTTCTATCATAACTTTTGGCCATTGCTGCTTTAAAAGCGACAGTACGCTGATACGCATCCTCATTTGTCGATCCTATCATATCCAGATCCATTTGTCGCAGCCGAGCTGATTGCTCTGGATCATAATCAGTAATTCTGCATGTTGGCATACCTATTTCTGCAGGTAACACAGCTTCAGTGCCATAAACAAGAACGAATGGAGTCTCCCCTGTGGATGTTCTCGGAGTCGTTCTATATTCCCATAATATTCCTTGAAGCTCTTCCGGCCAAGTTTTTCCTGTACACCTCACTCTCCTTTCGAGATAATCCTTCAATGTTTTGTTAGTGGATTCCGTTTGGCCATTGGATTGTGGATGATATACTGAAGTGAGATTGTGTGATATCTTTAATTCTCCAAACCATGATTTTATCTCCTTTCCAGTAAATTGCGTGCCGTTATCACATACAATGGACCTCGGGATGCCGAAGCGGCATATGATGTATTTCCATATAAACTCGATCATATTCTTCTCTGTGATCGACGTTATAGCTTCTGCCTCGACCCACTTAGTATAATACTCAACTGCTACTATCATTTTTTCCTTTTGGTGGGTGGAAACAGACCCACAATATCAATTCCCCACTGATCAAATGGACATGCCACATCGATGGGTTGTAGCTGACGTGCTGGTCTATGAATGAGACGAGCATGATATTGGCAACTATCACATTTCCTCGAGTAAGCTGTTGCGTCTTTAAGTAGAGTTGGCCAATAATATCACTGACGCAATATTCGCTGAGCTAAAGCTCATCCCCCAGAATGATTTCCACAACAACCTGCATGGATTTCTTCCATGACATAATCAGCTTGAGTAGGGGTCAAACATCTTAACAACGGTCCTTCGAAAGATCTTTATATAACTCTCCATTGCTGATAGTAAATCTGTAAGCCTTATAACGCATTCTGCGTTGTGCATTCAGATCTGCTGGTAGAATACCCTGCTGAAGATAAATCATGATTTCGTCCTTCCAGGATGGGTCTTCTTGTATTGCCATTATAAACTCCACCCGGGCTTCCGTGGTAATATATTTTGATATCCCAATCGAAGATTTATCAGCGACCATAAGTGTGATTCGCTTTTCCACCAGAATATCTGAAGAACTTGCAAATTTGGAAAGTGCATCTGCTTTTGCATTGTCGTCCCTAGGGATCTGAGTTATATCAAAGAATTTGAAGTTCTTTGCCAATTCTTTAACCTTAGCGGCGTACAGCTTCATAGTTTCCTCACGCGTCTCATATCTTCCCGAAAAGTGATTTGCCACCAAGAGCGAATCGGTGAATACGTCCAGATGTTCAATGTTGAGCCCGAGTGCCATTTTGACCCCGACAATTATTGCTTCGTATTCGGCTTTGTTATTTGTTGCCATGTAATTCAGGCTAATAGCAAATTCAAATTCCCTTCGCTCTGGGGACAGAAAATGTACTCTAATTCCCCCTCCGTGAGTTGTGGCAGATCCATCAGTGTGTAGTATCCACGCCGATGTTGCCCTACTGGTTCCAACTTGATTTGATATAGAAAAGATACAGCATGCGGTCTCAATTACACTGTTTCCCAGGGTCTCGGCCATGAAATCTGCTAGAGCTTGTGCTTTGATTGCAACTCGTGGCTTAAACTCCAACCCGAACTCACTGAGTTCTATTGCCCATTTCACCAATCTACCTGAGGTTTCTGGCTTTGCCAACACTTGCTTCAATGGTTTGTCTGTTACTACGGTAATTGGATGAGACTGAAAATACGGTTTCAACTTCCGAGCTGTAACAACAATCGCTAATGCAAACAACTCTATCTCCAAGTAGTTTTTCTTTGCCCCTTGCAGTACTCTGCTCACATAATGTATGGGTAATTGCTGAGCTCCTTTTTGCTTGAGTAATAATGTACTGATTGTATTTGCGGATACTGCCAAATAGAGATACAACATTTCATTTTCCTTCGGTTTTGCTAACAACGGCGGGCTTACCAAATAATTCTTCATTTGTCTGAAAGCCTCTTCACATTCCGGTGTCCAAATAAAATCTTTGTTCCGCTTCATCACTTTAAAGAAAGGAAGATTCTTTTCCGCAGATGTTGATATAAATCTTCTCAAGGCCGTAAGACGGCCCACCAGACATTGAACATCCCTCACTGTTCTTGGTGATGGTAGATCCAGTACTGCCTTTATTTTATCAGGGTTGGCTTCAATTCCTCTTTCATTCACCACATATCCTAGAAACTTCCCAGCCGTTACTCCAAAAGTGCATTTTTTAGGGTTTAGTTTCATTCCGTATGTCCTCATTATAGTGAAGGCCTCATCCAAATGTCGCACATGCTCATCGGCTTTTAGGCTCTTTACAAGCATATCGTCAATATATACTTCCATCGATTTTCCAATTTGATGGTAAAACATTTTAGCTACCAACCTCTGAAAAGTTGCTCCCGCATTCTTCAATCCGAACGACATTACCCTATAACAATACACTCTGGTATCTGTCACAAATGATGTCTTGCTCTGATCTTGCACTGCCATGAAGATTTGATGGAAACCACTCTTTGCATCCATCATACTCAGCAATGCACATCCTGCTGTAGAATCCACAAGTAGATCTATCTGAGGCAACGGAAAAGGATCTTTCGGGCAATGCTTGTTTAAGTCAGTATAATCCACACACATTCTCCATGTAGCTTTTTTTTTCAAGACCAACACAATATTGCTCAACCATTATGAGAATCTTATAGCATAAATATGCCGAGTTGCTAAAAGTTCTTGTACCTCTTCTTCAGCTGCTTCATTCTTTTCCTTGCTGAAATTCCGTTTCTTCTGCCGTATCGGTTTCGCACTCTTATCTACATTCAAACGATATACTATGATCCTAGAGTCTATCCCGAGAAGGTCAGAATCGGACCATGCAAATATATCTGAATTACGCCGGAGACAGTCTACCAACGCAGCCTCTATAATCCAGTCCATTTCTGCTCCAATCTTTATTACTTTCTCATAACTTTCTTTGAAAAGCTGAACGATTTTGAACTCCCCTAAAGGCTCCATCTTACATTCTTGCCATTGCTTTAACAACTGACTTTCTATTTTATCTTGCCCCTGTTCTTTAAGCTCAATCCGCTCTTGACTCAAATCTGTCTTTGTTTTGATCTTTTTCTCTGTTTGCCGTTTTTCAACCGCATACATGCGCCGTTTATTTGTCATCCTATCTGCTCTATCTAAAACAGTGTTAACGGTGTTCCCACAGACGTCGCCAATATTTTGGTCTTATTTCGTCACGGTAATAGAACACAGTAAAACAATACAGTCAGAATATAAATAACCAAAATAATGTTAATCCAATAAAGTAAACCGGACTAACTTTGTCCGAAACACCTACTATCTATTACAGATCTTACACTGATTTAAATATGTAAATAACACAAACTAATCAACGCATCGAATTGCGGTTGTTCGATGTGCGCTTCGAACGGTTCTGATTCGATGTCGGGTTGATTCGATATGGCTATGATAAAATATTGTTGGTGTCGAATTCAGTTACGTGTCGAACAATGGAGCGTGTCGAATAGGGTGATTCGATGTGGTAAGGTTGGGGCTCGGGTTCGATCTGCCTCTGAATGCTAAAAACCGGGATATATATAATAGACTCGTTTTGCGGGGCCCATAAACAGCTGTATTAAGCGCATTGAATCATATCTATTCGATGCGCGCATCGAATGAGGGTTATTCGATGCGCTGAAGGTATCGAATTGGGCCAATTCGATACGGTCTTGGGCCGGCCCAACTCACAATGCTGGGTCAATCCTAAAATACCCCTATCATCCCGTTCTTCCAATTGAAAAGAAAATAAAAGTGAACGAATTCATGTGGAAAATAATTGAGTTTTAGCTTTTATTTTGTTTAGACTTTAGCGTGAGTTCCAAATAAGAAAGTTAGTTAGAAGAGGGCCTAAGATGAATTAATTATACATTCATGTTAATTACCACTTTTTAAAGTAAAAAAGGCTGCGTTGATGGTCCAAGATGCAAGTGGGCTGGGCATAATTTTCACTTTTCAATTTACTACAGTTTTACCGAGATAAACATACCAAAACTAAAACACACATAATATTTTTAAGAACTATTCAAAATTCGTCCATAAATACGCATTGTACTCAATATTTTGTACAAATGACGTGGTCTTCATCAATATATATATATATATATATAAATATATATATATATATATAATATCTATATATAGTTATATACATATTAAAGAATAAGATGCATTTCCAGGCACCGATCACTCATTCCTAAACCCAAAATCTTTTGGAAACTTTCTAATGTAATTGTCAAATCGTTTGGAAATTTCTATGCACATACATGTGCTTACATAAATTATTTTACCGCAATCGATTTGTTTTGAATAGTATTTTCAGTTTTAAGTTGAATTTCATGTGCTATGCAGCTTGATCTTCAAGCTCATTGGTTTGGAAGTTCTGATGTGTTTTTTTTTTAACAAAAAAAAGTTCTGATGTTTCAACGAAGGAAACTTGTATTAAAGAGGTTATTGATTATCAACATGGACAATGGTCCGAATTCTGTGTATTAGTGAAGTAGTGCTTAGTGAAATTTTTATTTAATTTGTCCTAATCTTTTGAGGTCATTTGATAATTGCAAATTAATCCATGCTTTTTTAGATGTCTACCAAGGCATTTTTTCTACATGAAACATTGATAATATCGTAGAACGCTTGGTAAACGAGCATATACCAACAACGATTCATTGCATTCAAGTGTAATATTATATTTTTGGGGCTCGTTTGGTTGTTGCTAATCTATTTGGTCATTCTCAGTAAGGAATTTAATAGGATCCATATTATATGATGAGTATTTGCTTTGGTTGTTATTAAATTTCCTCATCTATTGAGTCCATACCACCTCTTTATCCCTCCTTTGGTTATCAATACTCATTTTGCATCTCTTATAAAATGTCTAGAATGCCCTTAATTTGACCCTCATATACTCCCCATTTTTTTTTCCCGTTGACAACAAAAATTAGGCCAAAATCCCCTGTCTTCATCTTGCCCTTCACCGCGACACCCCATGAACTGAGGGATTCATCGGCGGCCAGTTTTTGTCCAATTTTCCCCTACGATAGTTGCCTTCTATCTGTAACATAATCTCAGGTAAACGATTACTTCTTCCCGTTTGTTAAAAAATTGACTATTACAGTGGATGTTCGAATTAGGGTTCTCCGGTTTGCATATTTGAATTAAACTTATTTGTATTGATCGATTATGTTTTCAATGTAGTAGTTTGTTTCGATTGTAAGGTAGTTATTCAGTTGAGAAGTTTGAACATAGGTATTGTTTCGATTGAGTAGTTAAATTGACTAGTTCAATGGAACCTCGAATTACTCTT
The DNA here is from genome assembly GCA_948329865.1 of Linaria vulgaris. NCBI lineage: Eukaryota > Viridiplantae > Streptophyta > Magnoliopsida > Lamiales > Plantaginaceae > Linaria > Linaria vulgaris. Next base: position 88,160,300 of record OX415253.1, read on the forward strand.
GATTGAAGTTGCCTACCCATACATCCTTTGTAAAGAAGCATTACAATCAAATACTTGAAAAAACTTGTTTGCAAATGTTAATAATTGGTCTGTTGCTATTTTTTCTGTAAAAGAACTAAGACTAATTGATGTAGTCATTGGTCTAAGGTTCGATGGTTGGCGATTAGGACAATCTTGGAAGCCTGGATTTTACAATTGTATATATGCCATGGTGCCTGATTTGTTTCCAGATAGTGGACGTAATGGCGTTAGGGACATCCAATTCACAATCATGAACTGGCAACGAAAATATAATATTTTGTCATCTTACAACTCTGTCCACGGCTACAATGGTATGGATTCCTTAACCCATTGTGTTATAGTTATGGATGAATTGGCATGGCAAAACTATATATTGGTAAGTCAAGTTTAAGAGTTTATTTAAGAATATGTTGTCAACATTTACGTAGTTGCTGCTCTTCGTAAATAATTTATATTCTTGATATACAAATTGGAAAACTGCGGAACGCTCCATTTCCTTACTACGATGCATGGTCTGTGATGTTCGCGTAGTACTGACACACTACATGATTACCTTGTAATGGTAAAATCAGTTAATAAACAACCCTTTTTTGTTAAGCCTTTAATGGCAAAGATGAATATAGTATACGAGTATTCTAACAATCTCTAATTTTGCTCTGACATTGTATAGGGATGCAATCATAGACTCGCGTGTCACAACTTTGGGAGAGTGATCAGCGTTTCATTATTCCATCTCGCGACGACGGTTTATTTGAGCTTCCATTAAGTTAGTAATTACCGTTATTTTGTATTATGTTTCGTTGGCTTGTAGTTGAGGCATATGCCACAGATAGTACGGATTTTCAAATACCGTTCTAATCCTTGTAGACTAGCCAACTTTTCCTATCTTAGTTTGACATTGTTTCCCGTTAGGGACTGTTTTTGTTTCGAACATGATAACCATTTTATTAGGTTGCAAATGTTCGTTTTGGTTGTAAGTAATGGTGCCTATAATTTTATATAATTTCGATGTTTGCGGGTACGGAAGTATGTTACTACATTGTTCGAGTGATACTTGCGTGAAATTTTACTTAACACACGCTGAAGTGATTAAGAAATCCAAAAAACAGCTATTATAACCTTTCTTACCAAAATTGTTTGGTGTTACAACGATTACCATTTTAGTAGCTTCGTATAAACACAAACGACAATTGAATTGGAGATAATTTGAATCTTCACATAATTCATAACCTCAACACTGCTTTTTTGAGTTGTCCCCAATATTATAGTTTGTATACTACCTATTACATATTCTGCCATAACTATTTTTTCCAATATAATACGCATGAAGAAACATGAAAACCAATTTTAGAAAAAAGCAAACCACATGTTCAAAACCTAAACATAAGCTTCAAGCATATTCACACATACACAGCATTTTAAAACATGTGTGGCAAGGATGGCGACATTGGATTTTTAGTTGGATTAGTAGAGATAACAATGGCGAGGCACATGAGTTAGCAAAAGCGGCAATTAGTTTAGTCCCTCTGGCGAATAACATTGTTACCTCTCATATTGAAGAGGCGTAGTTTACTCTGAACATGAGTAATGTGTTCTGGATTAAATGTTGGATGGATATTGAGCCAACATCAGGACAACATTGAAACCAGAACATGAGTAATGTGTTCTGGATTAAATGTTGGATGGATGTTGAGCCAACATCAGGATAACATTGAAATCAGAAACTATTCTTTCAATAATAAATTTTCCATTAAAAAAAAACATGGTTTTAAACCATGAACGTCGTAAACGTTGTTTTAGCCAATACATGCTGCTTCAAAAATCATCACAGAGGACAGAACATCACAATTACGAATTAATAGTATCATACAACAACCATGAACATTGATTTTCAGTAATCCAATAAGTACCATACACACTTGTGTTCTTTACCTACTTAATACAACAATACAAAATACAAGAGCAAATGGTGTTCAGCTACAATACTACATCACAAATTACTAGGAAATGTTGATCATCAAGATCACTTCCACACATTACAAGAGCAAATTAAAAACAGTGTTATAGCTTACACAAGTAAGTAAGTAACTAATATAATATACCAAAATAAGCATTGCAACATTGCCATACAAAATGAGATGGGGTACTAGCAATGGGAAGGCGGAATACTTAGATATACCTTCGGTTGCATGTTTTTTATGGAGTATTGCGAAATCACTTCGCAAGTATACTCCTAACAAACTCACAGCGCCCTTCCATATCCAAGCTAAAGAAAAGTGCAACATGAGTTTTAGAAGATACAATCTCCTTCACCGCGCGAATGCGAGTGGTCATATTAAACTCGGGCAAATCTTGAAAAGCTGCGAATATTTGCGTAACCTGGGGGTCAACCTCTTTTAGTGACCGAATAGCACTCGATAACTCAGTAATTGCAATGTCAGTCTTGTCCAAGGAGCTACAAACTTTCATCAACAAGTCGTCATCAATTCCAGCCGAACGGACCTTACGCTTTTTAATGCCAGAAGCTTTCCAAGGACCGCCACCTTCCGAAAGAGGGGTGGTAGATGACTCAGAGGTCAAGTCTTCTAGGCCTGTTGTGGGATCATGACCAATCGGGTCAGTGTTTGGTGGGGGCATATGATTATTCACTTGTTCTTTTGCAGCATTGAAGTCAACGGCATGATCGCCCGTGCCTTTGGAGAAACTAAACATCACATTCCAATCGTCATAGTATGGAAAAGGTTTTGTTTTGATTTTATCGAGTTCTGGATTAACCTACAATTGAAAGAATAATAAAAACAATTTAAACCTGTTTTCATATTCTTAATAATTGGTAGAAAAATATATAAGTAGTACCTTAATGCTAGCTTCCCAGACTTCTGATCCCACAATGGTGATAGTGTGTGAAAGAGGATCCAAAGCGACGAAGTTACTCCCCGTGCGGCCAAAAAGCCTAGATAAAGAACCATAGTCCTTTCGCCATGCCGTCATCTTTGAGATGACATGAGGGTCTCCTTGGACATCACTATATGGCACCCTATTCTTAATTCTCTGAGCAACCATATTATTGAACCCAGGTTTCCATCCGTTGCCCGACTGCCACCCCTCAATAATAAGTTCCTTCACGGCTTCTATCAAAGCCTCCTCCTCTACCTTACTCCAATATTTGCGAGTAGCGTTTCCATTAGTTTTCTTGTTTTTTGGCTTCTTGCTACTCGCAGTTTGTTCCATCTAAAGAAGTCATAAAATAGTTAGTACAACCATATCTTATAAATAATACAGACATTAAAGAGTGGGTAAAATATATGTAATTATATATAAATAAGCTTTGATTAAACACACTTTCCCAACATTAATTAATCTGTTACAAACAGTAAATAGGGATTATATATTTATGTAGTAACACAACATTGGCTATAGGTAAGAACAAAAATATTATTTTCCTAAGCATTACTCATATTACCTAAAAACCCACATCAATATGCAACCATACAGAAGGTTATTTTATATAACAATTATCAAAATATATACTATTCAGCCAACTAATCTTCTGAGAAAAACCATTTGTTTAAAGTTTTTGTTTATTATATAATATATTAATTCAATCTAGAAGCAATGTCAACAAGCTCCCAATAACAAATTTCTGAAATTCGAAACAGGCTAATCAAGTAGACATTATCAACACATGCCATCATGATTGTAATGATATTACATAGCAAATTCCATTGATATAGTGGTTCATCAATATTGCACAACATTGAGTTCTGTCTTCTACGGGGTTACACAATATTCGAAAATAGAAATTAATAAATTACATATTACTAGAATCCACAACTGGAAAACAAGTAGGATTAATATTTCCAACCGCCACTGATATTAGAATCTAATTATTATGACGTCTCAAACGCCAATTGTTAAACATTTCCCCGGCCATATTATTTCGTTTTTTATGCCAAGCATTGGTGTGAACAACTGTTTCAATGTACTCCGTTTTGTCATGAGGACCAACATGCAGATCTACACCACTAGCTTCAAGGGGGTCTACTTCCATCTCTAATCGAATATAGTTATGCAACAATGCACACGCCAAAACAATTCTGCATTTATGCCGGACAGAGAAATGCGTGGGATGATCTAAAAGTGGCCACCTAGTCTTCAAGAGTCCAAAGGCACACTCAATAACATTACGGGCTCTGTTGTGTTTCATGTTGAAAAACTCCTCACGGTCAACCGGCCTATTTCTACATGTACTCCACTCATTCAAGTGATACCTCCTACCCTTGAAAGGTGCCATAAACCCGTCGCCGTTCATGTAACCTAGGTCACAAAGGTAGTAATTTCCTGCTCAAAATATTTTGCATAATTAGACACAATTGTTGTTCATTATGTTTAAGTAAAAACAACTTTTAGAGGGAATCCGACTTACCAGCGGGAACCTTAAAACCTCCAGGCCTAACTAAAGCCTCTCTCAGAACCATACTGTCAGCTACCGGCCCTTCCCATCCCGCAAGTACATACATAAAGTTCTTATTAGTATCACAAACGCCTAGAACGTTTGTTGATACAAAACCCTTTCGTGTACGGTAACGTTCTTTATCAATTAGAGGAGTTCGGACAGCAATATGAGTACCATCAACTGCTCCTAGGCAACCTTATAACGTATTCAATAAAGATAAAGGTATTAGTAACCTATTTTTGCAAAAAAAGATTAAGTAGTTGTTAAATAAATTTTTTTTCTTACCGGAAACGGTTTCCACCTCTCATCAGTACAATCTGTGGTCACTGGTGTTGGGGTTACCAGTAATTTGTCGGATATCTTGATCAAAGCATCCATTGTTTTATGAAAATAATGACTTACTGTTTGACCAGATCTTTTAAAGGTAAAGCGTACAACACGGTTCTTGTCGTGATGGGCTAAAGTTTGCAAAAATACTGTGGTCATCTCTTGGACGTTAACATATTGACAACTCTTTAAACCACCCCCATGTTCTAGCAAATAACACAACTTGTGAAAACTATTCCTATCCATACGTAGAATGTCCACGCAATCCTTATCATTAATGTTCACCAAATCTGTCATATGTTCTATTTGTTTTGGAAGCCTACCAAGCATGATGTAAGTGTACCCTCGTTTACGTTTCTTTCTCTCTCGCGATCACCTCGCAAGCAAGCACGTAATCAATACCAATAATAACCTAAGCCGAACCAAAACTAATTGTGCGGAAGCAATGATCGTAGCGTATGCTGTCATATCCATCCTACAAATATAATTTCTTTGCATTGTTCAGGAAATAATATGAACTATGATGGGTACAAACAATTTGAACTTGTACAGATAAACAGATTATTCACTCCTCATTTGCATGACAAAAATATTTCCTGTTACAAGGTTTCTACCAAATCACTTTAGAAAATGCATATATCAAACCACACAAATAAATATATAGCATATAACAAATGCTAAGATCAAATACTCCCACAGTACACCAAAATTATGCATTTTATTAATGTATTAATATGAGACATATAGGGTATTATGTATTAATGTAGAACAAAGTACATATGTGGTATTACATATTAACTATACACCAAATTATACATTATATTAAAGAGGGTATTAATTAAATTACCTGAAATTAAGGCACAATTAGGATTTCCACAAATATAGAAACGTTTTGGTTAGTGCTTGCTTTTCAAATATTCCAGTGATATAAGAAGTACATAGAGTACAGAGAAAAAATCGAGGTCAAAATTATTTCAAAAATTATGCCAATTGAGCTAACCCCAAACAAATTAGAGTTGCCCAACATTAACCAACACCAATATTTGACAAAGTAATATACATGTACGGTTGAAGTGCTTGAAGACGCGACAAAGTATACCCCTGCCCAAAAAAAAATCGTTTTTACAACCACTTTGAAGAGAGCGTACAACTCGTAATATACAAAAGCGGGCCAACCGTGTTTACCTAAATCGAATTACGAAGCTCGGTTCGAATAGCTGGTAGCCTAGAATACACAAAGATTTTATAAATCATCAAAAATTGATAAACATCGACTACAGATTGTTGCCATAAATTCGGATACGAACGTAAGACAGGAAAAGTGAGGAGAAAATTACCTTGTGGTGCAGTAGATTTGGCAATTCGTGTGATACACAATGTGAATAAGAGTAATTGCACAAAACATATACCAATCCACATCACATTATACAATCAAACCATGGCAAATTATGAATCGCAGTTCAGTTCATCAGTCTATTCTGATAGTCTTTACCACAATCACAATGACAGCAACAAAGAAAAGAACTAGTGACCAAGCCTTGGGCTTATGCTAACAAAACCATGTACGATGACCAATAGAAGCTTCATACTTGTAACAAAGCAACGATATTATGAATGAACGCAATTGCAAGCAATAGAAATTAAACCTATTGTATATAATAATGCAGTTAAACAACTTTGAAAACAATCACCTTATCAAATCTGAATTTAAAACAGCAAGTGTACATTCCAAACAGCAACTCGGTTGAGCAAATCTCGACGCACTTTGGTGAAGAGAACAAATTGAAAATCAACTCGGATGGCTAACCTGGCGCAAATCTGGAGAACAAATTGAAAATCAGCTCAATTTTCGAAAATGTACAGCTCAACAACACAAATTTTTGAAAATGCTCAAAAACCCTAAACCCCAATTTACAGCTCAACAACACAAATTGAGAAACGAAACTCAGCTTCAAGCGCTATTTTGATACCCCCAATCGGAAAAATTGAACAATAGAGCAATATTTTGTCCTCCCAGCCGTTAATCGTGGTTCCGAATTCGCGGCGGAAAAATTGAGAGCGAGAGAGAGAGAGAGAGAGAGAGAGAGAGAGAGAGAGAGAGAGAGAGAGAGAGAGAGAGAGAGAGAGAGAGAGAGTACACACCTGGTGGAGAGAGATAGAGTACACACCTGGTGGAGAGAGAGAGACGGCGAATGGTGGTGGCTCCAATTCACTGCGATGGCGTCGGAGCTACGATGATGAATCGGAGTTTTGTTGACTGGAGTATATGTCTCGGTGAATTGGAGCTTAGCAAATGTTTAGGGTTCACTGTAGGTCGCACATATTTGGGGAGAAGAAGGAATTTGTGTCAGCCTCCAGTTGTTATAAGTTGAAAAGCACGGGTGTTTTTGTCTATACACTTTAGGTTGAAATGGTACTGTAGAAGTCACTTTCTAATAAAGTCCCAAAAGTTGCTTGTTGAGAATGACCATGAAACCCGAGTCGTACATATTCAACCGGATGACCCGGGTTTTGAGTCATGAAAACCAAAGCAAAGTTTAACACTGTTCAATCCGGACTAAATGAGCCTTATAGGACCTTAAAGGAAGAACCAAACGAGCCCTTGATTTATTCATTAATGGTGGCAACCCCTCAAAAGCTGTGTTTTTTGAAAATCGAACTCGACTACCCGATTAGACCGGTTCAACTGATTTATTGGGCCTATCCGACACGCCTAAAAAATGAAATTTCAAAACCCGGTTTGAGTCACCGCTAAAAATTGGTTGAAATCCACCAAATTGTCTTCATAAGTAGACAATTACCCAAAACCTTCATTTTTAGTTTGATATTCTTAGAATAAAAGATTTAAGCGAGAGGACCAAAACGCTGTAGGACAAAAACCAAATTCCTCAAAGAAAGATATAAGAAAAAGAAAGTGACTGAGAAGAAAATTTAATATTGAAACCTAAAAAAGAAAAGTAATTTTATTTTATTTAAAAAATAATAATGAAGGTGCTGAAAAAAGTAAATGAATTGTGCAGTTTTGAAAGCGCTTTGGGGCCCGCTTATACATTCAATAAAAGTGAAAATTAATAAAAGTTACAAATAGTTACTTATTTTGGGCTTTTTTTGGAATGTTAGTTTTGGTCAACTTAGATTCTTGATCATAGTGGGTAATGGTAATGTCTTACTTTCAGTGTTTCATAATAAATAAATAAAATGTACTACTTGGTAAAATAATTGACGTGTCATGTTAATTTTTTTAGTTCACAAAATTAAAGATCTGTATGTATATATGCGTATATAGTTGTATACAATATTTATTTGTTGCATCCAGAATCCAGATCTGTTTGTTGATAGTAATAATCCATATTTGTATTATTGTCTAGGATAAAAAGTTTCAAAATATGGAGGATATATATGTATGTGTATAAAAAGATATTAAGCCGTGTTGATATTGTATACAAGCTGAGCAAGTGATCCACTGATCCACTCGATTGAACCAGCAACTAGTAAAATCATCGATTTTGTGTTCGATTCAGTTTTTAAAACACTACTCAAGACACAATCAATGGCAATGAACAAACATGTTATCCATACTTGAAAATCTCGCCTAACTGAGGATATAATTTATTTGTAACTATGAGAAAGACACTTATTTAAATAGTACGTAAAAACTTCTTTGCATTGATTATCCTAATTGAACGGAATATCTTTACAATGGCACAAACAAAAATATTTAATGAAGAAGATGACAGATCTTCAAACAATGTACAATATATACATATAACAAAGTTTTTCAACTTTATATTAATGTAGCAATTGCAATTCGTGCTAGCCTCTAGAGATCAACGACTTTCCTCATGAGAATACACCTTCCAACAAAGAATGCTAGCGACAGCCGACAAATGTGGTGTAAGTTGTGCGTGAACGGGGTGCTTAGGAAGGCCTTGAAGGGATCTTAGGAGAAAACTGTAAACTCTTTTATCTATCATCTAAATACCGAGTTTTTGGAGTTTCTAAAGAGTTGGAGTCACATGGGTACTCTTTATATTTTTTAGGAGTATTATAGAATTATATGTAACTTTGTAGAACTCTCACTACAAGACTTGAGGGCCATCTGCAACCGCCCGGGCGGTTGCAGAAGGCCCATGGGCGGTCGCCCGAAGGGTATCCGCGACCGCCGGGGCGGTTGCCGCGTCGGTCGCGGATACTCCTCGTCGTGGGCGGCTTGCGACCGCCGAGCGGTCGCCCTTACACCAAGGCGACCGCTAGGCGGTCGCCATACGAAGTGGCGACCGCCTAGCGGTCGCCATATATTGAGGCGACCGCCTAGCGGTCGCCATATAATGGGGCGACCGCTAGGCGGTCGCCATATAAGGGCCATATAGGGGCGACCGCTAGGCGGTCGCCATATAGGGGCGACCGCTTAGCGGTTGCGAAGGCCTTAAGGACATGGCAACCGCTAAGCGGTTGCGAAGTCCTTAAGGACATGGCAACCGCCCAGCGGTTGCTAGATTTAGAATTTTCGAAAACTCGCAACCGCCCGGCGGTTGCAGATAATATTCATCAAAACAAAAAAAAACAATAATATTCTGGAAATTTTCCAGAAAATTATTGTTTTTTTGTTGAAATTAAAATGGTGAAACAAAACGAAAAGAAGGGAAACAAAACGAAAAGAAGAGAAACAAAATGAGAAAAAGAGAAACAAAAAAAAGAAGAGAAACACAAAATAAAAGATGAGAAACAAAAAAGAAAAAAGAAGAGAAACAAAAAGTAAAGAAGAGAAACAAAACGAAAAGAAGAGAAACAAAAAAGAAAAGATGTGAAACAAAAAGAAAACATTAGAAAAAAGTGTTATGTTTTGGAGATAAAAAAAAGTGTTTGGATTTTTGTTTGAGATATAAAAGAAAAGAAAGTGGTTGGGTGTTTTGTTGAAGATATAAAGAAGTTTTTGAGTTTTTGTGGATTGAAAAAGATGAGTGTTTGGTATTTTGTTATGAAGATAAAAGAAAGTGTTTGGTATTTGTTGGAGATATAAAAGAAAAGAGTGTGGTTGGGTGTTTTGTGTAAGATATAAAAGAAAAAAAAAGTGTTTGATTATTTGTTTTGTAGGTAAAAAGAAGTTTTTGGGTTTTTTTTTTTGTGGATTGGAATAGAAGAGTGTTTGTGTTTTGATTGGAAGATAAAAAAAGTCTTGGGTTTTTTTGAGAGTTTAAGAGTTGTGAATGAAAAATTAGGGGAAGAATAGTGGGTATATATAAGATTTGGGTGAAAATTTTGAATTTTCGTGAAAATTTGAATTCCCCCCCAATTTCAGCAGAATTTGCAACCGCTCGGCGGTTGCAATGTAATGAAAATTTTGAATTTTCGTGAAAATTTGAATTTTCCCCCCAATCCCGCCCAATTTCAGTAAAATTTGCAACCGCCGAGCGGTTGCGAGAAGCCTTTGCAACCGCCCAGTGGTTGCGAGAGCTGAAGACCTTGCAACCGCTAGGCGGTTGCTATGTTGACCTAGCAACCGCCAGGCGGTTGCTATGTGGACCTAGCAACCGCCAGGCGGTTGCTACGTGGAACTAGCAACCGCCTGGCAGTTGCAAACACATCCATATTCGAAATTAATGATTTTTGAGAAGTATCTTGATGTGTTTGTGTTTATTGAACTCAAATATCATTATTACATGTGAATAGTTGTTGTAAATAACTACAAAATTAGTAATTAAGTTAGTAAAATAGTAGATTATGTGATTAGGCGAGTTATCAACGATACACCTATATATTATGTTCAACAACTAATCATCACACTTAGTTCTTAATGTTGTACCTAAGCTTAATTTTCCAATGAAACCTTATAATTTGGCTTGTTTTAACTATCATTAGGGTAATTATCAATTGATCAAACAACGTACCACAACGTATCATCCGTAATAGTAAAAAATCAAGTATGAATGTTATCTGCAACCGTCTGGCGGTTGCCGATATCTAGTATTGGCAACCGCCATGCGGTTGCTATGTGGACCTAGCAACCGCCAGGCGGTTGCTATGTGGACTTAGCAACCGCCAGGCGGTTGCCATGTGGCCTAGCAACCGCCTGGCGGTTGCCAGAACTTATTATTGCAACCGCACGGGCGGTCGCCATATAAGGGGGCGACCGCTAGGCGGTTGCGAGGTCTTATAAAAGTCTCGCGACCGCCCATGCGGTCGCTACGTCTCGGTGGCGACCGCCTGGCGGTCGCTCTGCGGTCGCAATTAATAGCGACCGCCCGGGCGGTGGGGGGGGGGGGGGGGGGGGGCGGTTGCAAATGCCCCCCAAATCTTGTAGTGTCTTAGCCAAATTGTTGTGTTGAAATGATCCTCACCTTCCTTTAGGGGGCGGGGTAGTATATATTGGGGCACTTACTTATAATAGAAAACCCATGAATAAGTTGAAAAGAAAATGGTAGAGGAAGTGACACAACATCAAATCAATAACATCTACCTTTTATTATAAAAGAGGCAACATTGATAAAATATAACCTTAAATTGACTTTTACATCTAGTAATTCACCCAAATATATATATATATATATATATATATATATATGTGCTATCAATCTAAATAAATAAACTCAAAGGGAAGAATATTTTTTTGATAGTTACAAAGGGAAAAATATTAAAAATTAAGAATTTCTCCTAATAAATACAAAAAAATATAATAAAAATATCAAAGGGTATTACACGCGTGGCAATATAAACGAAGCTTGCCTGCTTTTCCTTATCGTTCCTCGCAGAGGGTTAAAACACGATGTTGTTGGCTATAGCTCGATGATACAAGGATTCTTTCGTTCTGGGAGAGTAGTAGAAGGTTGGAATCTGTTCAATGAGATGCAAGATCACCGAATCACTCTTAATCTACTAACCTACAATGTTGTGGTGGATGGGTTGTGTAGGAATAAGAAATTTGAGAAGGCATTTTTCGTTATAGGCATGATGCGGGGGAATGGTGTTTATCTGAATATAGCAACATATACCTCTGTTATTCATGGATTCTGCAAGGCAAAGAAAGTTGATGATGCAAGATTCTTGTTCTACAATCTTCCATCGATGGGCTTGAAACCAGATGTTCAAACTTTTAACGTATTTATTGGAGCACTTGCGGAAGGAGGGTAGATTGAGGAGGCGAGGGGTTTGTTTATGAAGATGAAAGAATACGGCTGCGTAGCTAATGGGGCGACTTACAATGTGTTCGCCCGCGACTTGCTCAAGACGGATAACTGTCATGTAGTTATCCCGGTCCTTGAAGAAATGGTTAAAAGTGGATTCCACGTTGATGCATCTACTGCTTCTATGTTAGTAAAAAGCCAACATAGCTCTATAAGGGATTGGCTTCTGAGAATTAAGAGAAAAATGTAAAAGGTTGTTTAGGTGATATTTTTGTTTTCATTCTGAGCAGCTCGTTTGATTGCTCGAGGGTGTGAGGATATGTAGTTTATATGGCTATTGCTTTCTTCACTTCTACCTAATTCATGTTCTTGCATGTTTATGTTAAAAAATATAAATTGATTTGTTTGCTGACTGGGCTACAATTCTGGTTATTTTGGTCTTATTTCGTCTAGGTTACAATACACCGAGAAATCGATACAGTGGGGCCTAACTTAACCAAGATAATGCTATCCTATTACAATGAATGGACTAACTTGGTCCAGAATACCTATTACACATAAGGAAATATAAGATGACAGGAAATAATCCCTAAATGGCCAAGTTGAGAGAACAGTCAAACGAGAGAGATTTGACGCTATTGAATTGTGTATTGTGGGCATTAGATACTTATGATATCGGACTGAACTTGGGAACTTGCCAAGCTGCCTACGTATCCCATTAAGGGAATCAAGCCGAACGTAGTTCATTTGTCTCTTTTGAGTTGCTTCTATTAGGTCAACCCCTGGTTGGGCTGCCTAGTTCACTTGGTTCATCATTTGCGTGACTTCACGGTTTCGATCATATCTCCTTGTAGGATGATCGAAACCTCGATCCGCTTCTTGATTACGGACCCTGACTCATGTAGCTTTCAGGTCATGTATGGGTTAGATATTGGTGTGCATCGAATTGGCTTGGTTCGATGCATCTATGTCGAATAGGGTGAATTCGAGACAGCTTAGCGCGACTCCACGGTTTCGATCATATCTCTTTGTAAGAGGATCTAAACCTCGATCCGCTTCTTGATTCGGAACCCTGACTCATGTAGATCTCTGGTTCTATGATTCGAATTGGCTTGGTTCGATGCGTGAACATCTAATCCGATCCCTCAATGTCGAATCGGGTGAATTCGATGCGTTGTGCGCGACTTCACAGTTTCGATCGTATCTCTTTGTAGGATGATTGAAACCTCGATCCGCTTCTTGATTCGGAACCCTGACTCATGTAGCTTTCTGGGACTATGCATCGAATTGGATTGGTTTTGTGTGTGCGCATCGAATTCGATCCCTCAATGTCGAACTGGGTGAATTTGATGCGTTGTGCGCGACTTCACGGTTTCGATCATATCTCCCTCATGGATGATCGAAACCTCGATCTGCTTCTTGATTCGGGACCCTGACTCATGTAGAATTCAAGGCATATAAGGGTTTGATGTGTGAATCGAATTGGGGCATCAAATAGAGGGATCGAATTGGGGCATCGAATTGGAGCATCGAATTGACTTGGTTCAATGCGTGGCATCGAATTGAGTTGGTTCGATGCGTGGCATCTCTGTCTCTCCCCTCTCTTGTGAGGAGTAAGCGGGTATATATAGGCATGATTCGAGGGCTAAAAGGTCATTTTACACTGATCTGCGCAACTTTACTATTTTGGGCATAACTTTCTCTCTGAACCTCCGAATCGCATTCCGCTTGTTGCGTTGCAACCTAGACTCATGTGGCTTTCCAATGACATATTACTGAATGTCTAATTAGATATATAAATAAAATGGTGGCCCAAATACGGCTAAGATAGCTTAACCTCTAAGCCTTCTCGACACTTATTAGTCAGTTTCGCGCCATCGTGGCTTCTTCTTAACATGACTCATTATGCCACACCACTGGTATTATCTGTACTTGAGATCGAGTCTGTGTAAGTTTGTGTATTGGTTCTACTTTGCTTCTGGAAATGGTAGGCCTTTGTAGATGAGTGCATCTCCTGATGAGATTGCCAGCCTTGTTTAGTGTATTTGTTCTGTTGTTGGAAAAAAGAATCATTTGTGCTATACGATCAGGATAGTTCATGAAATGTAGAATTAGCATTAAGTTTTGTTTTCATTCTTCCTTGAATGAAGATAACTGTTGGACCTTGGGTCTTGGTTTCAAGCGTACAACTTCACTGTACCAGGTTATGTCCAGCTCAGGGCATGCGGGATAGTAGTGGTGCAACACGGCAAGCCCTTGAGAACAACCCATGTAGTTTAGCTCACGTGTTCTGTAAAACTTTAGCTCATTAAAGTTGACTATTTTGGTCTTATTTTGTCACGGTAATAGAACACAGTAAAATGATACAATTGAGATATAAATAACCAAAATAATGCTATCCAACTTTATTATCGGACTAGCTTGGTCCGGAATACTTATTTCAAGCTTACTAGGTTGAATAAACTAATTACAAGACTACTGTAGCGTGTCGAATCCTAGGCGTTCGATGATGACGTGTCGAATGCCTTGTTCGATATGAAATGTATTACAGGGGTTCGATGTTGAACTCAAGGGTATCGAATACAATAGATTTGATGTCACAACTGTATCGAATTTGTTGCGTATTTCGTCGTATCGAATGAGGTAAATTCGGTTCGATCACGTGTCGAATGGAAACCATTCGATCAGATGCGTCTCGAATGAACAATGATTCGATGCTGACTGTGCTGAAGTGATTCTTCAATTAATACGTGCACAGATTACAAGGGGACGGGCTATTTATAGTTGCCGTCATGTGGGTTCCAATGACCAATATGGAAAGGCGCATCGAATCTAGTCGATTCGATGCGCGCATCGAACATCACACGTCCGATGCGCTTATGGGCCGGCCCAGTAACGAAGTATTGAGCCAATCTTAAATCACACCCATCATATAGTCCCCCCAGTTTGGGAGACGATGTCAATGTGGAGATCGTCTTCCAAACTTAAAGAATAAATTTGGAATTGCTCTGAATGGTCTGCGCCGTACCACTTTAATAAATCTTTTTCACATTTTATCAATATTTTTCACTCGTTTGGAATATTCCTAATCATATGTTACTTCGGAGCGGATCACAATTGTTATATAAAAATTAATTAAACGCATCGAACATCATTGGTTCGATGCGTCAGTTAGATCACATCGAACGAAGTGCATTCGATGCGCTTGTTCAATGCGTTTACTGAAATGGGCCTGGTGGGCCTTTCGTTCCCTATATAAAGGCAGGGGTGCCGTGAGGAGCTCATTCTGCTCCTCACGCATTCTGCTTCTCAGGTAAAGCGCATCGAATAGTGCCAATTCGATGCGATCTGCATCGAACAATACCAATTCGATGCGATTGACATCAAATCGTGAGTGTTCGATGCGATATCATATATTTGTAGTTGTTGTGTCCTGATACTTTAATATTTGTTTGGGCTTTTTTTAACTTGTTTCTTTGTTCTGCTTAGGATATAAATTAATCAAGCAAAAGCTCTCTCTTCCGGAAATTCAGTTAAGGTAAATAACTTGTCCTCATTTTGCTAGATTTTTATTTTTAATAAGTTAATTTTATGTATGTTTGAGAGATATGTGAGAGCCTAGAGTGACGTGTTCGTCCTTAGTCAGCCTCCGTTTCTTTTTAATTTATTTCAGTTCGTTCTCGTCAAAGATGGTGAGCAGTGAGTCAACGTCTGGCAGTGAGTCGAGTAGTGGCTCGAGCGCCAGTTCGATTAATATAGGGAGCCAACCTAATGCTCAAACGGGTTTGAGCACAGTCGCAGTAGATGAAGTTGAGTTAATAGATATAGAAACTATTAGTTCACCCGTGGGTAACAATCCCGACTCAAATACTGAACAAACACCGCCTGAGTTTGAAAGTGATAATTCGCCAGTGTCATCCTATCGGGATAATCGTGCTCCCAGCGAGGGCGAAGAAGACGTAGATTATATCAATAGGGAGTTTGACGATCATGTTGAGGTCCCAGGAATGGCCTATGACCAGTACGTTTCCCGTCTCCAACATAGTCGTAAAGGGCTCCGCAAAAAATTCGATATACCTGATAAGTATAAAATCGTCCTCCCCAGACCAAATGATCGAATGCATACCCCACCACCGGGGCATATGATTGTGTTTGTCTCAACTCCTGAATGGTCTTCGCTTTCCAATCTCCTTCGAATTAAGATGGCTTCTGAGGAAGATTAATCTTGTACTCGCCCAACTCACGCCAAATTCTTATGGGAACTTGATTGGCTTTATCATTGTCATGAAAGCTTTGCGCCAACCACAAAGTCCCAACAAATTCTACGCATTATTCGAGATTGTAAGGAAGGATGAGGGGTTTTATCATATCAAGGCACAAACGCATCGTAAGTTCTTGAATGGTGGGGCGACCGAATATGGGAAGGATTGGAAGAGACGATATTTTTATATCGAGGAGAGTTATGAAGGCGAGTTTAGGTATTACCGCCGTGAATGGTATAACGGTGCAAGGGTAACAATACCCGCTGGCATCTCTACGACATCATGGGATTGCGAGTTTATCCCAAATTTAGTTCGAGAATATCAACTTGATGTCAAAAAATTAGTTGAAAGTTGAGTCCTCTCGTTAGCTGGCTTGTCCCCAGTGAAATATAACGGGAGGATGACCCTTAGTATAACTGCGTAACTCCTTTGATATTTTTGATTTATGTCTGTTGAGTATTCCAATGATATAATTTTCTTGCAGTCAATTATATTATGGACCGCCATGCGAGGATAAACCGAGTCATTGCTGTTGATCAGGCCAGCTCACAGACCAACACTGCCACTAATATTCCTCCCCCACGAAAAAGAAAGAGTAAGGGCAAGAAAATCCTTGTCGGTCCTTCTACTATTGTTACTGCTGATTCAGCAGTCGATCCTTTCGAAGATATTTTGGGGGGAAACCGTGACACTGTGCAAGGTGGTGTTGAGGCTTCAGAGAGCCTGGCAGCTGGTCTAGGCGACAATATCGAAGGCGCCGTCCAGACCAAAAAAAGAAAAATGCCTCAAACTCGGTCACAAACCGGAGGGGCTGCTCCACTTGTACCCCGAACAGGTAGGCCAAGTGCTGCCAACATCCCGGTCCATGCGACTGGACCAAGTGCAAGGATTGGGTCTAGCCAAGGCCCTCGTGCTCGGGTTGGTGAGTACGAAATTTCAGAGGCCAAAGCTATCGACCACCTGAAGTCACTCTCGCCTGGTCTTGCTATTCCTCTTCCGGTATCTGCCGAAGAGAGGAGAATGGTGGAGCGGAACACGCTTCATTTGTTGACAGTGGTAATTATTTCTTTTCTTTGAGGTAATTTTCGTTTGATCTGAATTTTAAATGTTGATTTGATTGCTCATTAATTGTTAGGCGGGCGGTTTCGTGGACACTATGTTCGCGGCGCTGATGCAAGTCCGGGAAACGGCGACTGGTGGTGATTTTGCTGCCTTGAAGACTGCACTTGATGAGAAAGAAAAGGCAATGCAAATGGTCAAAGATTATGCTGCGAGGGCGTTTGCCGATAGGGAGGCAGCAAAACAGGCGCGGGAAGAGGCTGATCAGCTTAAAGAAGAGGTGAGCCAACAAATCACCGAGCTCAAACAGGAAGTTGCGATTGCTAGAGAAGCGGCTTATAATGCTGATAACGATGGATGTCAGCGCGGCCTTGGCGAGGTAAAATATTCCCAACTCTAGTGTTGTGCGTTCCTTTTATATTTTGTCGTATTAATAACCTTCGTGCCCCTATAGGTTTCTGCTCAGCAAAAAGTGGAGATCGCTGAAGAATTTCTTTGGAGCAACACCTTCCAAGAAATTTGCAGTCGCCGAGGCGATCTCGAAGCTCGCAAAGCACAAGTTTTGACTGTTCGTCAGTTTTATGCGACACAGTACGTCTGTGGCGGTTTTAGGCCATATTGGTTGAACCTGTCTCTGGGGCCCAATCGAGAACCTCTACCGCCTCGAACAACTTTTGAGCCTGCAGATCCTGATGAGTTCGCCTCTTTGCTGGAGAATGACAATCTTGTTTTCCAAGGACTCTCATCTCCACCTCCAATACCTGAGCCGTATCCCTCCTCTGAGGATGGGGAAGAAAGTTGAAGTTGCAGCCCGAAGGCCTTTCTTTTCTTTATACGTTTATGAACAATTTTTATTTAGTTTTATTTGTGGCGCTGCGTCGCTTTTATTCGTCTGAACAATTTGATAACTGGCAGTAGTACGTTTTTGAATTCTCGTCTTGGATTTCTTAATTATCTACGCTCATATTTGTTGCCTTTTATTTCAATTTCATTTAATGGTTCTTTACTTTATTTTGACAACATGTCGGTTCTTTATTGTTCATTTTGCTATGAAGAGTTGAATAAAAATTTTCCTACAGGGTTATAATCGTCATATCTGTTATTATTCCATCTAGGAGAAGGTTTTGCTTGTCGTTTTAGACATAGTACTTCATTTCCTTATGTTTTTGTTCTGTCGTTGTTACCCACCTTTTGGAAGTTTTGTTCATGTTCTTCCGAACTGTGAGTTTAAAATAGCACTTACAGTTTTATATGTAGTGTTTGTTCCTTGCTTGTTTTTCCAAGCAGTCGTGGTAATAGTTGCCACTCCGGAGAGGACCGTTCTTCCCTCCTCGTCATTTATGTGAGATTCTGATTGTCTTGTAGTACAATAGATGGAATCTTCATCCCTCCATTTGTCCATTTAAAATTGTGGTAACTCGTATCACATTGGGTAGAGTCTCCGTCTTCTCGTTCCTCTAGGGATTCTCGGTATCTCGTGCCACGATGGATAGAGTCTCCGTCCCTTTCGTTGCCTCTAGCTTTTTTCGGTATCTCGTGCCACGATGGACAGAGTTTCTGTTCTTCTCATTTCTCTAGGGATTTTTGGTATATCGTGCCACGATGGACAGAGTCTATGTCCCTTTCGTTGCCTCTGGCTTTTTGCGGTATCTCATGCCACGATGGACAGAGTTTTCGTTCTTCTCGTTTCTCTAGGGGTTTTTGGTATCTCGTGCCACGATGGACAGAGTATCCGTTCTTCTCATTTCTCTAGGGATTTTCGGTATCTCGTGCCACGATGGACAGAGTCTCCGTCCCTTTTGTTGCCTCTGGCTTTTTTTGGTATCTCGTGCCACGATGAACAAAGTATCCGTTCTTCTGGTTGCCTCTTGGACGTTATGTCCTGCACACAGTTTTATCATGCATATTAGATGATTTTTACATAATTCGATTGATTAAGATGGATATGATTATGTGAGCCGATCGGAGCTTGAGTTACAGCTCGTTCACCCTGATTTCCAATGTCGCCTTCCAGACTCATGTTCTGGGTGTCCCTGTTTCAAGTTTGTACATGTTTGCCCCTCATGCTTGTCATAGCAGAGGGGACGAATAAGTATTGTTCAAAATATTCAAAATACCTAGGACTCTTATAAACTGAAATGAAAATTTTATTCTGTGTGCTCCATTTGCCCAAAAGTCAATGCCCTTGCTGCGTCTTCTTCCTGTTGTGGCCGCGTCCGGAGCAAATTTACATAGCACTTTCAGCCTTCGATATGGTCTGCTATGACTTTGCATGTACCGGCAGGGGTTGAAAATTTTACCATTTGATGATAGGTTGACGGTAACGCTCGGAATGCATTCAGCGCCGGTCTTCCTATGATTCTGTTGTATGCAAAATGCATGTCAACGATCACATAGTTCTCCAGAATTGTCTTTCTCTGTGGAGCTGTACCCAATGATGTTGGGAGCTTAAGCATTCCTAATGGTACTATTTCTGGCCCTCCAAATCCATGAAGAGATGTTCTCACTGATTCCAGTATCTGGTTATTCAAGCCCATTTTAGCCAATGTAGAACTGAACATCACATTTACAGAGCTTCTGTGGTCCGCTAACATCTTGGTGACTCCATAGTTAGCTATATCCACAGTTATTACCAGAGGGCAATTTAGATTTGACATTTGTATAGCCTGTGCGCTCAGTTTCCGTAGGTCTGTTGTGGAGAATGTGACTTCCTAATGTGGAATCTCTTCAATTCTCAGTATACTCGCCATATTGACAAAGTTATCCGACTCTATCAGCCTCGTGATCCTTCTCCGCCTGTTGGTGGAATCCGCTCCAACCGGTCCTCCTGATATCATATTGATCATCCCTTTTCCTTGCGTTTCCATCTTCAATCTGAGGATACTCGAATAGATGTGGTTCGTCGATCATCCTTTGTTTATCCTTTCAGGGAGATGGAGTTCTCTTTCTATTGAAATTGTTTTCTTGTTCTTGAACCTTATTAACAAACTCCACAAGTTTGCCATCCTTTACTAATCTTTCAATTTTATCCTTCAAGTTTATGCAGTCTTCTGTATCATGGCCCTTCTGATTGTGATACTTGCAAAATTGATTTGAATACCTTATAGCTTTAGATTCCTTCATTGGTCTAGGATCTTTTAACCAGCCTTCCCTCTTTGCTGCACCAAAGACAGTCATGATGTGAGCATTTAGCGGCGTGTATCGTCTAGGCGAACTCTCTCGGTGTTTGTAATTCTTGCTCTTATTATTGTAGTTATTACGGTTGTGATCCTCTCTGCCTCTTTCTCTCTCTTTCATGGGCGCAATTATGGGTACTTTAGTTGCCATCATTTCTTCAAAATGAACCACCTCCTGTGCTATTCTATTAATTTCTTCAATGTTGGTGGGCTTGCGTCTGAGTAAGTCCCCACTAAACATTGTGTTGGTTGTTGCTCGGAATAGTATGCTCACGATCATCTCTCCAGACGGGCTATCAATCCTTAGCAGCTCCGTATTGAAACGTTTCATAAAGTCCTTCAGACTTTCATTGGTTTCTTGTTTCATCGTATAGAGATGGGAGTGATCCAAAACCAATCTAGCTTGACTGGAGAATTGATCTTCAAACATCTTTCTCAATTGGTTGTAGCTTTTGATCAATCCTGGAGAAATCCGATTAAACCAATCCACAGCTACTCCTGACAGAGTTGTTGCAAATATCCTTGCTTGGATATTGTCTTTAAAGCCGTAAAGGGACAGTTTCCTATCCAATTGAAAAAGATGATCTCGGGGATCAGTCTTACCATCGTAAGTTTTCAGGTCCGAGATCTTTTCCCCTTGTCCCAAGATCTCTGATTCTATTTCTTGACAAAATGGACTACGGTTAGAAGTATTGTCCTCCTGTACTATCTGAGCTTTGACTGTTGCTTTCTCTTTCTCCAGCCTTTCTATTTTTCTGGCCATTTTATCACGCTCGCTCCGTGAGTCATGACCGTCCAGATGTCTTCTGTCATCTCTATCTTTTCTCCTTCTCAGTTCTTCTCCTCGGTTTTCTTCCTCATTATGTTCCCTTCTGGAATCATGACTCTCTGAACGTCTCCTATCTTCTCTTCTTCTATGTTCAGTAATGCGGTCTTCCTCCTTTTCTTTTTCTCTCCTCTCACGGTGTCTTTTAGACTGTACCTAGATCGACACTAACTTCTTTCCCTGATCATCACGGGTAGATTTTCCCTTACTTTTCATTTCCTCAGATGCATGTTTACTTCTTCTATCATCCTGTCGGGATTTTTCTTTCTCCTTTCCTTTCAGTACTTGGGCAACGGAACCTTGTTCCCTTAATACCTCTGGATGTTCAATAGGTGATGGTATCAATACTGGATGTGCTGGAGTCAGTACTTTAGCCAACGCGGCTTTTACCATCGCCATGAGTTCATTCTTCATATTGTCTGGAATCAAAGCACTCATCCCCGTTGCTCCAGTCACACCTGCTTCAGTGCCCGGCGCCTCCACATCTTGAGGTCCTTGATTTTCCCTTCTTGCAGGTGTTGGTACTGTCGCGGGTACTACTGACGGTTCGGCATTATCCAGCGTTATCTGTTCAGACGTTATTCATTCAGCCTCTCCCATAGTTCCCTCTAGAGCTCTACTGCGGGATCGGGTAACTCTAGACATGATGCCTAATAAACTAATAAAACTTATTATTCCCACAGACGGCGCCAATATTTTGGTCTTATTTCGTCACGGTAATAGAACACAGTAAAATGATACAATTGAGATATAAATAACCAAAATAATGTTATCCAACTTTATTATCGGACTAGCTTGGTCCGGAACACTTATTACAAGCTTACTAGGTTGAATAAACTAATTACAAGACTACTGTAGCGTGTCGAATCCTAGGCGTTCGATTCTGACGTGTCGAATGCCTTGTTCGATATGAAATGTATTACAGGGGTTCGATGTTGAACTCAAGGGTATCGAATTCAATAGATTCGATGTCAAAACCGTATCGAATTCAATGCGTATTTCGTCGTATCGAATGAGGTAAATTCGATTCGATCACGTGTCGAATAGAAACCGTTCGATCTGATGCGTCTCGAATGAACATTGATTCGATGCTGATTGTGCTGAAGTGATTCTCCAATTAAAACGTACACGGATTACAAAGGGACGGGCTATTTATAGCTGTCGTCTCGTGGGTCCCAATGACCAATATGGAAAGGCGCATCGAATCTAGTCGATGCGTGCAACGATTCGATGCATTTATGGACCGGCCCAGTAACGAAGTATTGGGTCAATCTTAAATCACACCCATCATTGACTTTACTTTTTTCTTCCACATATTTTAGTTTTAAGGAAATGAAAAGATGATTCAGTTTTGAGAGAGTTTTAGAGGCGTGACATTGTTGTGTTGTAACAGGTTTTATTTTAACCAGAAGTGGAAGGTGTTGTAAAATAATAATATATTGGACAAAAAAGTAAAACACTTCAGATTTTATTTGATTTTTTTTTTGTTGCTTATTTTACTTATTAATCGTGCTTAACTATGCATTTCGAGTTTTCTCGTACAAGTACGCCTTATAATAATAACACACGATTAACTAATGTATCAACTGGTCTTTCATATTTATTCGTACACGTGGCACGATAATAGACAACGTTATACTAATCCTAAGTTCCTTGAAACAATTTGGATTTTCATGGTTAATCAGATCCCATCATCATGTGAACATTTTCTCATATCTTCAAACACAATAACTTGACTCATCCAAAACAAACAACTCACAAACTCATACTGCACCAAAGCATCACAGCAGGTAACCAAGATGTGAAAATAATAGAGTCAAAATTTACTTTTTCAATACTAATAATAATATTGTTATACATGAGAGTTCAATTGAAACATTCCTTCCCCTAGCTTGTCATCATCTCCAGTGCACTTTAATTTAGTTTTGGCAAGTCCTATGGGCTATGACATCCAAGCATATCCTGCAAATGAAACATTGCAAGGTCATAGTATAAATGAAAAATTGAACATTTATCAGTACATTAAAAGTCACTTAGAATTTTCAAGTACCCACGTTGAGTTTCCATTCAATCAGCAAAGTAAAAGATCTATATTCTTCATTTAACAGAAGAAGTACTACAGTCTACAGATCACAAAAATACGTATTATCTATGAATAAACAGAATATGAAAAATGACAAAGCAGAATATAAACATAATTCAACCTATTAAGTATTAAACTTCAAACACATAATGAACGTCGTCGCTATATTTTAGTGGAAATACATCTTTTTCTGGCAATGTAATAGAAATAGAAAGCCCCACAACTCCTTTCTTAAGAAGTCACATTAACTGGAAGAGCAAGAGAATATTGATATCGTAACATCCAGAATAGTTCTGAAATGATATGAGACAAATCTCAAATGTTATTTCATGTTTAGCTAATCATGATAGGTGAGCACTGAGCAGTACCCAAAGTCATCAGATCTTGCATAGGAATTGACTGATTTCAGTGGAAACTCGTTAGGCTCTCCACATACGGCTTTCTTAAGGAGATATCAGTGTAATGTTGTTGTTTTTTAATACATTATCAGTATAGTAATGACTCTCAAACAGCGTCGAACAAACCTCAGTGCATGTGGTCAAATTTCAAATGAATAAGGAAAAAAATGCGTCCTTAAAATTCCCTTATATTGTGTAGCTAATCAAATGAGCCCTAAGAAAAACACTGATGCCGAGTTTGCGTATGGATCTGGACACATAAACCCCACAAAGGCTAAATGCCCCGGCCTAGTGTACGACATGGGCGAAGCAGATTACGTTAGATTCTTGTGTGGCCAAGGATACAGCAGCGAGAGATTGCAACTAATAACTGGAGACACCGCCACTTGCTTTGCATCCAACAATGCGACGGTTCAGGACTTGAACTATCCATCTTTCGCACTAGCCGCCCCATCAGGCACCTTTGGCTTCAGCCGTGTCTTCCACCGAACCGTGACAAATGTGGGCTCTCCGTCATCGGTTTACAAGGCGGTTGTTACAGTACCTTCGAATCTTAGCATCAAAGTTCAGCCTAACACCCTCAAATTTCGATTGCTTGGAGAAAAGAAGAGTTTTGTTGTCAAGGTTAGTGCAGGAGTTGGTGGTTCTGTGCTGTCGGGGTCCTTGATGTGGGAGGATGGCGTGCATCAGGTCAGGAGTCCTGTCGTTGCTTTCAGTTCTTAGATTTCACTTCCAAGGAAAATGTATCGGAAAGCTGATGGACAGTGGTTAACCAGAGTTATGTATTATTGTGGTTCCTAGATTTCAGTTCTTAGATTGCAGTTCTTGGTGTGCATCATTGTGGTTTGGAGTAAATGATCTTTCTGTTATGTAGTACATTTCTGTGTAGTTGCACATAAGATGGAGGTTAAGGGCAGTTGATTAGATTTGCGTGGCCAGTAATATATGTATCAGTTCAGTGGTGAAGGTTTGTAAAAGCATTATGAAACATATCTGAATCAGTATCTTTATTTACTTCAAAGTTCTGGAGTTTGTGTTCTCCCAGAATAACCATATTATTTGTAATCCTAACAGGTAGCATCTGATTTGAACAAAGTTTTTAACGATTCTCAGTTGGAAATTATGAAAGTCCTGTTTTCGACTACTTTGAAATGAATCAGTATCCGTTGTTACAGTTATTATTATGACTTGGCTTAAACCTATTGAAAAGTTATGGCAAACTATATTAGTAACTAGTAGACTTAAAATAAGAATCAGTATACATTTGTGAGTTGATTGTAGTTCTTACCCTTCCACTTTAGTGAAACAAACTTTCCAGAATATTTTGTACAGTCCTTACATTAATATCATCCTTAGATTGTTACTCTAAAAAGCAAACACTGATTTTGTTACGCACACCAATAATCGACAGAAAACAAGGGATTTAAAGATTTGAAGGGCATCTTTCACAATTTGGTCATTTTTAATACTGAAAAGAAGAAGATTCACTTGCCCTTCTCTGAAATGAACTGCAAAACAGTAACACATACTCGAACTCTTTATGCGAAGCTCTACAACATGTCTTTAGCTTAGACAACTCCGTCTAGAGGTTTTCCAGCTTCATCAAAACTTACAATCTGATTTACCAGAATATATACACAAACACCGAAAACATACAAGTAGGACAGCAAAATTAAACATTTATACCTTTAACATAACCTCTTTCATTGCAAAAATCAGAATAATATCAACATTACAAACGACAAGACTATACATAACACAATCAAAATAAAGATTATGTCCCTCTAAGAGGCAAGTTTCCTCCAATTTGTTCTATCAATATTTACTTCAACGGTCACAACCAAAAATACTTGAATAAGTTGAGAAAAAAAAAAGGCCGAGGAAGTGACACAATATCGAATGAATAACATCTACCTTGCAACATAGATGCAATATAACCTAAGAATGACTTTTACATCTGGTAATTCATCCATATACATATGTATATGCACATATATATGCAATATATATATATATAACTCATCCATATATATATATATATATATATATATATATATATATATATATATTGGTAATAGACGGAATTAAGCTCCTCGTATTAAGGCACATAAACTCCTCTCGTACAAAGTAACACTTGGAAAAAAGCAAGAATGATGCTGACCCAGAGCCCCTCGAAATTCTTTTCCTATCACAAGATCAACAAAAAGCAAGAACGATGTTGACCCAGAGCCCCTCAAAATTCTTATCATATCACAAGATCAACACAAAGCAAGAACGATGTTGACTTGAAGCCCCTCGAACTTCTTATCCCTCCATCAAGACCAACATTAACTCAGGACACCCGTCAGACTCTTATTCGACGATGCACCCTCCGCCATTCGAAAGGACCTAGCTACGAGCCATACCTAATTATATATATAAAGCCCCCCCCCACCTTTTTCTTTTAGAGGAGAACGAACTTCTGTCCCAAAAAAATAGAAAAAATAAATACACATCAAGTACAATTTTTTTATGTTGTTATTTCCTCTTTATTCCTCGATTTGGGGAGAGACCAACCCCCCTTCTTATTTGTACAAATTATTTTCATTACGATATAAATAGAATTCTCTATCATCAAATGACGTCGTCTGTGGGAACTGGTCTCCAATCCCCTGAGAAGGATCTGAAGGAAGGAAGGAAACCAAAAACATTGTATGTATTGGCATGAAAATGGCATATTTTATTGGGAAAAGCCTTAGCCCATTAAGCGTGTATCGCGACTCCTAGACATGCGAGCAAAAAGGAAAACAAACGGGAACCCTCCTCCCCCGCAGGAAGAAAGCCGTCCTAGTATAAAAACTACAAGATAACACAGCGTCCCGCTAGGATCACCAAAGCTTTCTTTAAAAAAAATTTTAAAAAAAAACGCACGCACAAAAAAAAAAGGGGGGGTGCGGATACAAGCGATACGAAGAAGATGCCAAGGACAAGCAAGGAAATCGAATAACAAAAAGAAATAACTAGGGATTCGAGGCCTTTGGGTTCTACGTACGACCAGAGAAATCAACGTAATCACCTCGTCCCTCTGCAACAAAAGGTAAGAAAATGAGTTCACCGAAGATTGCTAGTAGTAAACAACCGTACACGCTAAGTCATTTTGTATACAAGACTAGCAAACACCTCCCACCCAGATATTACATAGCACTGTTGCATTATCTTCCCTATACCTCATGAAAAACATATGCAACAAAGTCCCTTATGTACAAAAGTCGTGCCCATATTATACAAAAAACAACGGGAAGAACCCTCTGAAATCACCCCAAACAACCAAAGATAATGCCCTCATTCAAGAACATGACGTTTTCCCTCCCGAACAGCAACCCGACGCACATCATTTGACACCTCCGTCGGGAAAACCGCTAAAGGAGTGAGATCTGACGCCACGAGCCCACCTTGCCCAATCCATGCAAGCTGAAACCACTCGCCCCTACAGACCGCGAAGTTCGAGATACAAAAGGATCTTTCGGGGGAGGATCCACTACCCAACTTATTAATCACAAAATCTGGAGGAAATTCAAGCATCAACTGAACCACTTCTTGACAAATATCGTAACCCATCAACAGAAATTGTCGCGCCTCATTGCCGAAAGAAATATCTGAGCGTGCCACGCTCAATACCCCTAATGCGACTTGATCTTGAACCCTAGCCAATTTCTCCCGAACCCGCGGCCCAAGTCCATGAATAGACCCCTTTACTCATCCCATTCTACTTGTGCAGTACGAAGCAACTCACCCGACTGACCGAGGCAAAAAAACAGACTTTCAAACCATGTTTCCGCCTGTTCTAACCGCTCGCTCATATCCTTCAAATTCCCATCTAACGCCTCTTTACTTCCATCGAAACTTCATATATTCATGGCTAGAGGGGCTTCTATCTCTGCCTCTTTTCGTTGTCTCTCTACCTTCTTGATCGTTGCATCACAAGTTCACACGACAAGCCACATTGTGCAATCAAGCTTGGATGATGAATGCCCTTGAAAGAGAGAGGATGCCTTCTCTTCCCCGATCTAGAAGGAAACATTCTTTCAATATGTCATATGGGCACTTGCACCTTTAGTTGCTAGTGGTTAGTATGCATAAGTGATTTTCAAGGGCAGAATAAATAAGGTGTGTAAGGTTGGGTTTCATTTTGTTGGCTACAAGGGAAAGGTTCGCTGCAACCCAAGAACCTGCATACGATTATTAAACACCCAATCCAGCTGACCCCGAGCCTCTCCCAATGCTAATTCCAGCTCTTGACAACGCCTTCATAGTATCGACAACTCGAAATGAGCAATTCAAAAAAACTCACTCATGGCTTCTATCAAAAGCGATAGTTGTTCACCCCTAAAAGCCAAATTTTGATAAGAAAATCGGATGAGAATACCGAACACCAAAAAATCGCCGCAAAGAAGTATCTTATAAAAGGAAAATGACATGTACCTCCTAAGCATTCTTGTTGAAAACATCCTGCAAGGCCAAAAAAGTAAAAGGAATGAGAAATTCCCTATCGCGCTCATTGTGCAGTCCAAACAAATATGAATGGCAGTACTCCAGGCTCCCCGGCATGTAAATGGCATGTACTCCAAAAAAACTTGAGGGGAAGAAGAAGCTGCCCAAATCTAAACAGTTGCATTCAAGTGTATAATCCTAAAAAAAATTATCATTAATAGTTATAAAAAAATTTAAAAAATGGCAAACCCTCAAGATACAATCAAGGGCAGTAAGTGGACAATTAATCTATACTTGAACTCTCGCCTCAGCAGTGGATATTATCTATTTTCATTTGTAAAAATGAGTCATTTTTTACAAAAATCCTACATTCACTTAATAAAAACACGTTATATTAATAAAATTGCAGTATTGATCACAATAAAACACATGAAGAACATAAAACTAGAACAACGTGTTACACGAACACAACTCTTTAACATGGACCTCATTTCTCGATGATTTTCACAAGAAACATGTTTTCGTCGTAGAATTTTCTTAATTGACAAGGTTGTCATTTACATTGTTGTGCATGGTACTATGAACAATCGCATCCAAGTCCAATATATCTTCTCCTCGAATAAAAAAAAAAATCAAATTCTCGAATTTGCCAAAGTGAAATTTTATGAACACGTTTATTTAGATAATCAAAACAACTTACGTCAAACATTGAGGATTCGCGATTAACTATCCCCGTATGTTTTTTTTTTAAATTAAAACTCCGACAATTAATAAATCATACACAATACACTCCAACAAATAGAAAGTATATCTTTGACGCCCCCGGTTCGTATGTTAGATAATTCTTAAGACTTCAAAATCACCGTTCGATCCAACTATATCAACACTTACGAATCTGGATGCATCGATCCAAGCAACAAAACTCTTTTTGTTTTGAACTCTTGAATTTTATAAAATAGTGTATATCTCTTTCACTATTTATTGTATTATTGTTCAAGTCCTTTTATTTTTCTTTTATTGATTAAGAAAAAGGCAGGAAAGCAAAATTAAAATCTATTGGACGACTTTGTGTGTGTGTGTGTGTGTGCATTTTTGATATTTTTCTCTTGTGAGGAATATGCATTTTGTCTTGCAATTCTCTCTCAATTTGAATTCCCTACAATCAGAGAATTGCCAACTAGTATATCTTGGAGATAATGTAAGTAAGTCAAACACCTCTTATCTAGTTCTCATATTTTGCATTGCCAAAATAATATATATTTTTTTCCCAATTAAAATATTATAAATCGTGTCAAATATAATTGATTTGTATACAATTCATTTTAAAATATAATAATATTCTAGAAAATTAAAAGTCTGCTTTATAAATCTATATGGAGAGAAATTTAAAATATAATTGTGGATTCAATTAATTCTTGGATCCCTTTGTTATTCTCAAATAATTAAATGCAATTCAACTCAATACGACTTAGTTAATTTTTTCTTATGAAACTAAAGTTATAGAGTTTTAAATTCTAACTTCTTCTATTATGAAATTTAATCACTCCTCGTAAAAGTTCTAATTAACCTCATTAACTATTCACAAAACTCTAGTTAATCAAAGCACATATTTAACTATTACATTATCCAAATCACTTAAATTCTTACTGCATAGGCTAAATTAATTTTCAATAAGACATAAAATTCGTATAAGCAATTGAAATGTGCGAAAAGCGGATGGAGCTACGAATCAAAGCTCCAGTATCTCAAATTGATTTTACAAATTTTGTACCATTTAATGGTCCATTAATATTAGAAATTTTCTACGATATGTCTTACTAAAATCTCTTCATCATGAATATGTAGTTACTCAAAGCGAATATTGAGCGTCCACTGATATCGTCAATTTCAGTCAATTGTGAGTGTTCAATATTTATATATACATATATATATATATATATAATTATTCGCTACGTCCATATCAATCATATCTTATACCCTTAACTTTAAGTAGCATAGAATGTCTTAGACCATATTCACAATATTCATGAATGCGCTCAAATCAAGACAAGTACTTTCTATCTATAACATGGAGAATCATATATTTTTGGAATTCTATGTAAGCGACTCATATTTCTAGCTACTTGCCCATAATTCCTCCAATGTAAGGTTCTAGTTGTTGTAGGATTCGACCATACACGTTTAATTCAAAGGTATATCGGTGACTAGCATGAGACTATAAAAGATGATGGATTAAAATTAGTGTGTTAATGAACGTCAACAAATAATTAATTTTATTTTTTTTATACACGTCATCCACAAAGTTTCTTTTATTCGGTATGTTAGAGTTTATTATATAAATGGTTCATACAAAAGTGCTAGCATCTTGTTGTTAACATATCCACAAATCCAGAAAGATCAGCTCTTTCAATTATGATGATGTATTACATTGAGAACTCAATTCATTTATATGTTCACTAACTTTAAATGAGTGTCGTTGGCTGTTCTATTAAGATCCATTGAACTCGAATTTATTCCTTACACATATAACTACTAATATGCTAAGGATCAATTAATGATTCACCGACCATGAATTTTCAATTTTTTGAAATGATTATATATATATATATATATATATATATATATATTATTAACAAAAATTTATCATTTATTTAAATTATTAATATATCATAAGTATTTTATCACGAATGTTTTTTAGGTCGTTTAATTTATCATTGACATGCGGGACCTCGCAATAATTAATAATTTCTTTTAGCTATAATAGAATTAAACTGTATGACAAAGATTGTAACTTAAATATGGATAGAGAATTTATATATATTAACCTTCTTTTATGTAAGAGATAATTGAGTAATAATTTATTTTTATTTTAGCGAAAGGGTTTAAATAACGATAAAGGTAAAATAAACTATACCTAATAACAAATTTACTAAAAGGTAAATCAGAATATTAAAAGATTTGTGTCAACATAAATAAGTTCCTTTATATATAATAGTATAGATGTTACACGAGTCCAACACTAATTATTACAACACCTAAGGCACAAGTTTTCAGCACATACATCAATCAATATATCTAGCTAATTGGTTTAATAGGTTCAGGGCGATGTGGACTAATGGCAAGATGATGTCTTATAAACTATCGCTAATTCATCGTTTAAGTAGTTCATTTGAAATATCGATTGCTTGTTGAACCATGTGAATCGCGTATTAGTTTAACAATTATTAGAAAATTCCCCCATTCTCTCTACGATACCCTTTGATGTTGGTGTTACCGGTGAAATCTTATTTTACAGAGATTCAAAATACTTAGGTATAAATAAATGAAGGTTGTAAAACGTATCCAAAATTCGACATAATTTTGCTCATGCTATTTTTTTTTTCAAATCACTCTCATATTTAAAATTTGCAACACTTCCATTATGGTGCTATCATAACCATTGCCAACATAATATAGACAAAACACGACTTAGGTTGACATACGAGACTCAATTTATTGTTATTGCATACGCTTGACAATCAACTCTTTCATATGCTAATTTTGATCAAATCATTGTCAATACACCTCACAATTTGACACAATTAGCTGCACCAACAAACAAAGGTACGCTTATCACTAGGTTCACCAAGACTAGACTACAAGTTAATCTGTCCCAAATGCCCAAAAATAAAAAAACTGTATCAAGAACTCCCTAATTTACATTAAAGTATCTTCAATCACTGGCGAAAAATCGTATGACCTAAACATAGTGGCTTATTATTAAATAATATATAACACATTATAACTACCCTTGTAATAATAATATTATTAAGAATCAACTTATTATATGTACGAAAAATTAAGTATACTGTTAAAACTATTTATTGAACTCCAATAAGCTAACATCCCATTTCTTCCAACCAAACGCACCGCTAAATCACATTCCCCCAATTCCCAATTTTCAAACCCCCAAATTTTCAACGCCTACACTCTCTTCTCCAATATACACAACAACAACACCTCCTGAAGATCAGCGTTGAGATTGAAGATCATCATCACAGTATAATAATAATAATAATACATTAACAATGTCCTGGCTGCGATCGGCGGTGAACAAGGCGGTGGAGGTTGGGAACAGCAACAATCTCACCCGCACCGTCAAGAACTATGCTGACTCCGTCGTTCATCATGCCGGTCAAGCTGTTGCCGAGGGCGCCAAGCTCCTGCAAGACCGTATCGTAAGCTGATGATTTTTGTTAATTTGGTCGTGAATTAGTGAAAATCTGGCTAGTGTCGTATTATGATGATCGACGTTATGTGTGGATTTGTCTGAAATGTGGGGTTTGACTAATGTTTCCCTTGCTGAAAATGATACTACTTTGTGCTTTCTGCTATCCTAGCTTAGGGGTTTTGGTATTCACAATGCATGGTCGCATTATTTGTACACTAACTGCGAAGTTCCGGTCTTGTTAGAAAAAGCTTCTTTCCTACTGATTTAAGATTAACTTCTGATTATTTTGGTAATTAAAAAAAAAAAAAAAAACCGGCTTCATAAGGTCAGGAACCTGGGAGCTGAACTGTAGAGTTATCCATTACCTGATGTGAGGCGAAGAACTATTATTTGTTGCATGAGGAGAACAAAGATCTATTTTGATGCTACTCTTTCTCATTTACCTTATGTTATTACTTTCTTGAATCAATGCACTTGGTCTTTTAGATTTCTAAACTCCCTGTTTATTATTGTCAGGGTGGTCGAAACTTTAAAAGCTTCAAGCAGACTGTCAAAAGGCTGGAGGAGGCTTCTGTTTCGTGCAGGGGACCTGAGAGAGCTGAATTGATGAGAAGATGGTTAGCTGTTCTATCAGAAATTGAAAAATCTTCTGGTACTCCTCTTGAAGAGAAAGAGAAGAGTAATGAACAGCTCCAACTTTCTGAAGAGTCAAAAGAGAGCCCAAGAAGACACTCAAGGGTTCGCTCTACTGTAACTTCTATAGTTTTTTAGCGTTTTCATTAAAGTCCTTTCTTTTGCCTTGTGAACTTTTCTTGCTTGCGACTTCAATTTCACTAATGTCATGACACGCACGGTGTTTGCAAGTTTTAATGACAAGGCACAGTGTTTAAAGCAAGGGTATGTGCTCTAGTAAGGGACTTATATATTAGAAAATAATTAAGTTGCTACCACTTGCAGTTCATTTTACAGAAGGTATAGACTTCAAATATGAGAGCCATTTGCATGAATTAAAAAATTGGAACTTAACAAGGACCATCCCTGATTCAGCGTGATTTTTGTGACTAAATTTAATGACAAGGCACAGTGTTTAAAGCAAGGGTATGTGCTCTAGTAAGGGACTTATATATTAGAAAATAATTAAGTTGCTACCACTTGCAGTTCATTTTACAGAAGGTATAGACTTCAAATATGAGAGCCATTTGCATGAATTAAAAAATTGGAACTTAACAAGGACCATCCCTGATTCAGCGTGATTTTTGTGACTAAATTTAATGACAAGGCACAGTGTTTAAAGCAAGGGTATGTGCTCTAGTAAGGGACTTATATATTAGAAAATAATTAAGTTGCTACCACTTGCAGTTCATTTTACAGAAGGTATAGACTTCAAATATGAGAGCCATTTGCATGAATTAAAAAATTGGAACTTAACAAGGACCATCCCTGATTCAGCGTGATTTTTGTGACTAAATTTTGACTTTCTACTCTTCTGCACTCGATGATATATCTGAAAGGGGCCAGGACATGCACTGGCTGGCACCGTTGAATGCTCTAGCAGTTCCAAATATTATGCCATTTCTCTTTGTAGCCTTTAGTGCCTAAGGTTTTTTTGATATTAATATTTTGTTTATGTATAAGCAAAGTCCACTACATCTTGGACTAGGTAGATGCTATTGTCTTAGGAGATCTGGAGTTACTAGATTATATCTTTGATTTTAGCAAGTCATTTCATTTTCATATTTCCTTTCCTGCTCTGGTTCTTCTGGTGATTTCTGAATTTAACAAGTGAGCCCTACGATGTGCAGTCACCTTTTCTTTATAAATAACGTTCGCAGAAGTTAAGTTGAATGTTCTACACATTATTACAAGTTGTCATAGTAGCTAAACTGACATTTCTCACCGATTTACCATTTCTGTCACACCGTATACAAAGTTATCAGTTGTGTTTTTTATTTTCAAAACAAAAAAAAAAAGAATTATGCCCAATAGCTTAATTGTTGAACTGCTAGTAAAAAAATAATTAATTTTTGTGTTAGGTATTTATCATGAGTGTTGGCCTGTATCTGATGCTTGAGTTGGCTCTTTTGCAACAATTTGCCTTTATAATCTTGCCTTCATTATGATATTTATATTAAGCCTTTTGTTTTAGTTGCAATTAAAATTCCTCTGTTTCCCATTTCTTATGATTTATCTGTATTTGTGGTTGTATAAATTCTTTTTATTGTTAACTGATAAGCAGTTTAATGTTTTCAAATGAACAGGTGCTTTACTATGATCCAGACATGGTGGGTGAACCGAGGACTTTCCGTGATGTCTTTCTTCACAGTCAGGCTTTGGAAGGAATATCCATATGCATGGTAGGTAATTTGTTTATTAATTTATTTATCTGTTTAGTTTGTTTGGGGAAGGTAGATGTATATTTAATGAACGCCATAAGTGTGCCTACTTGTAAATATCTTTCAGCTATCTGTATATGAGAACATCAACTTATTGAAAGAAAGCACAAAGCTTGTCCTGATACTGGAGCTTCTTTTTTTAATCTCTTGCTTTCGTCCCTTTTCATGATGCCCAGAAGAGACACAGTGGGTCTTCGTAGAAAGAAAGATACTCATATTGAACGGCTCCAGATCCTTGATCCTTGCATATTTCATTCACAATATTTAAGAAATCAACAAATTCACCAAAACTGGCCACTTCACTATGCAATAAGTGATTTCTGCCTTCCTTCCCTCTTCTGTGCTGCATGCAACAATTTACAATTGTTTCCTTTTATTCAAGCTGTCTCCTTTCAAAAGGCGATCATTTGTAGGTTTGCTTCCTACAAAATCTACTTCCAAGGCAACCAGTTTCGCAAATTCCTTAGAAGGAAACTAGATGGTTGACTTGGTAGTTTTAGTTATCCAAAATGCTATTTCTGTGCTTTTCTTTTATAATAGGCGAGTAAACTAATATAGTTTAGCCAGTATTATCACTTGATTTGGGTTATACATAATTTATTAACCTTGTCATGAAGTTGGTCTTTTCATTTCTTGAAGTAAATCTTTGCAGTAGAATGGGCTTTAAATTGCTTGCAGATGATAATCTTTTTTGAATTTTCCAACCCTGTTATTTAATGCCATTTATCCAAGACCACTCTGTGTTGAAGAATCATGAATGTGAAGTTGTCTAACATTATTATTAATTAGATCCTTGAAGCCCCAAATGAAGACGAAGTCTCTCTGCTCCTTGAGCTGTTCCGGTATGTTACTTTTACTATCTTAGCTAGTGCAATATGGGTTCCTAGCTATGAGGGATTCTGTTTTCATTTTTTCATTTTCATTTTTATTTTCGTTTTCTTTTTTATGTTTGTATCTAATGCGATGCTTTCTACTACATCTGTACTGTTGCAGTCTCTGCCTCACAGGAGGGAAAGAAGTGCATAATGCAATAGTGAGCAGCATCCAGGATCTTGCTAAAGCTTTTTCCAGCTACCAAGATGAAGTATTGGTATGAATTTATTTTTTTCGAGACATATCAGCACTAATTATAGAAGGGTTATATAACTTTCAGAAGAAAAATTAAGGATTATTGATAAAATATGGGAATGAAACCTTAGTTACTCAAACGACCAAATTACCCTTATCATTATAACAACTTCAGCCCCCCCCAAAGTTGGAGGTGGGCTGATAAGTTCAACCCAATCCACACTTGACATTATGGATTCACATTGTTGTCAAAACAACTCATGTGACTTCGCGGTGACATCTCGCTTATCAAACAACAGTAGCCCTACTTGGTCCACTGACAAAAATTGGGAGTTTGATACCGAAAATTCCCAACTACATAATTTGACCTCACCGACAACTTGTCAATCAACATAACTTAATTATGTAGCCAATAACGACTACGACCATATCAATAACTAAATGCACAAAATATGACATAAATAACATTAGAACTGTATACTCTCTCTAAGAAACTAAGCGGTAAAGTTGGTCACACGTTTCCATGCGCAAGATTCACAGAAAGCTCAATGCTAATCAGCAAAGTTCAACGCAAGTTTTTGTTTCTCAGACCGAGGCAACTCAATGAGTGCACTCAATGACTAGGCATGAGTAGACCCGTTCAAACAAATTTGTCTAAGTCAAGGAAAAAAACCTTTCTTCTCAAAACCCAAACATTGAACTTCCAAAGAAGTGCACTGGAGCAGCTTACCGACAGCAGAAAAAGCTGCGGGGCTCGGATTAGGCGACTGGGGAAACTAACGACTAAAACCGGTGACTTGTACTGCGGCGGCAGAATGATACAACAAAGCGACGCTGTTGAAGGATTTTCTACTTGACTTAACCAGGCTGTTACAGTCTCTGTTGGCACGGCATCTAGGTTTGCTCTCAATAATGTTCCCTAAAAAGTAAATTTAAAGAGGTCGTGATACCATATAAGAACAGTTTACAGGAAAAATGATATACTTTTCTCTTATAGTAGAAGGGATATACAAGTACATAATAGCATTTTTACTTAAATAATCGAATTGCCCCCAGCACAATAATAGGGAAACTATTTAATCTAGATGCAATAACTAATGCTTAATACTTAAAAACATGCTAATTTGTTGGCTCTGGACATAAGCTAATGGTGCAATTCATATGCCTTAACACTATGCCCTATATTATTTGAAGTATGAGCCTAAGTGAAAGTGACTAGGGAACTAGGGAAGAAATATAATCTACTCTCTTAACTTGATATCTTGGTTGCCTTTATTGGCTTAAGTAGCTGATAAATTGTTGTTGGACAGGTGAAAAGGGAGGAATTGCTTCAGTTTGCAGAGGGAGCGATTACAGGGTTGAAAGTCAATGCTGATATACTAAGGTATCGTGGAGCTGTTACTTATTTCTGCATTCTTCTAATTGATGTAATATTTGTCGTTCTAAAAGTAAGCCGTCAAAATGGTTGCATTGGACAAGAATATTGTATATTTTACTCTGGTGGCAGTAGAGTTACGTTGTTCGGCCCCGTAGATGTGTAACCTTTGTTTACGTCTGGTTTTTGTTTGTGGTATAGTGGTGGATGTGAGCCCTTGACAATTTACTCATGTGAGTTAACATGATGCAACATTTTATTGTTTATGTATGCATTCTCAGAAATAAGATGCATTTCTTCGTGCTGATGATTGTGTAGCACTTGGTATATCTGTTAATTCGTTTGTCTTAGTAAAGCTTTGGTATAACAGTTTTGTGATAGCAACATGGACCAATTTATTTATTCTAAAGCAGAGTTAAGTGGTGCCTCTTTCTTCTTGCTTTAATATACCCCCATTAGAACATACAATTTGGATATATATTACCATACTCACACGACTTTCATGTTCTTATGAATATTGTATATCAAAGTCTGTTTCAGTATAGTGTAAACATTTTTGTTTCTGTGTGGTCTTGAATAGGCAAAGCCAAAATTCAGATAACAATTTCCTTAGGTTACATATTGCACTTGTCATTTGCTACATATTCTAGTAAATGTTAAGCTCAACATGATAACCTAAAAAACAGAGCAATGTGTAGAAAATGGTCAACGTGCAATGAAGCTATTCTAAGATAACTCTAGCTTTTTTAGTATAAGCCTGTCAAGCAGCATGTAATTTTGGGTCCTACTACCCTTTAGCTGAATAACTAATCAGTTGATTTATTTCATCAGAAATACCCATGTGCGAGTCTTCCTCTTGGCAAAGTGGTATTTTCTTACTTATTTCGTTTGTCATCTATTCTGAATGCAGAATTGATGCTGAGGTTTCAACATTGAAGAAACAGCTTGATGAATTAAGAGCACCACATAGTCAAGGTGCTGATGGTCAAGAGTCAAAAACTCAAGACAAAACTGCTCCAGCAATAGAGGTGAATTGCATGTAAAGAAGTGTATCTTGGTTTGAATTTTTTTTGCCCTTTAGTTAGTTGCATTCTAGTAAGTGTATGAAAGCTGCCAGTGGGATATCAACAGAAACTTGTTATTGATTCTAACGTTCATAGTTTTCCTTTGGCAATTTGTTGTGTATTGAGTAGCATACTCCTTAGTTGTTCCAATCTGGCGACATCTATTTATGAGTTTAACTGTTGCCTGTTGCTTTGTGCTTAATTATCTGCAAAAAAGAAGTGTTTTCTGAGTACATTGCCGCATCATGTCTCCATCTGACAATTATGCTCTAAATTGTTTTAAGCCTTTTCGGTATTTGGTTGTCAGGTGTATTATGACACATCCGGCCTCAGCTACCAAAATCTCACCCTTTTAAATAACTTTTGAACTGTTAATGGCCATTAGAAAACCATGCTAACATATAGTTGCTTAAGGAATTGGTGCTTCTTTACGAAATGGCTAAAGCATGTCAGGTGACACAATCTAGAGATGATCTTACCAGATTATCAGCATTTATGACTTTTCTGCGTGTTCATGTACCCTGTTAGTCGGAGATGACATAAATCAGTCACAAATAAATACAACTCCGGCCAGCCTTGTGGCCTATACCACTGATATGTACTTTGTATTTAAAGTAGTTTGTCGCTAAGCAGATTATAGAAGGAACAGATTCAGCTTTTCCCTTGCAGTAGAGTTTTATACATTTCTATATTGTGATCCGGTTATGCTGTTCCGCATAGTCGAGCTTCATAATTTTATGAAAAACTTGAGCTCCTTTTTCAGAAACATTTCTGTTAAATAAGACGAAAGTTGAAAATGCCTTTTGCACAACAATTTCACAATTATGCTTAACGATAAGGGTGTCACAATTATGTTTAGAAGATCGGGATTTTTTATCAAACCGTAAAGTTGTGTCGCATGTTAATGATGTTATCCTATAATTTATGTGTTACTGAATATGTTTGCATTAGAATAACCACCAACGAACCAAAGTCCTAGATTGATTTTTGAAAACCAAATTACATTTGAATTTAGGCTACTATAAAACTGGGGGCAGCCAAGCCACTTCTGGGCCCACTTTGTATCCTCTTTAATTTTGTGGTTCTTGTTCTTGGAAACACTGTGCATACATATTTATGTTGGCATCCGAACCATCTTGAGCTCATACCAGAATTGTAACAGTTTTGTTGTTTAAATGATCTAGATGCTCTGGAGAACATACATGTTACATATATTGTGAATATACGAGTTTATGAGGAGCTGAAGTTCATGGTGTATTCCATCTTACAATTTCTCTATGTTAGGCTCTGAAACAGGCACTTGCCCATATCAGAGTCTGTTCCAGATTAGAAGGGCTTCTGCTGGAGAAAAAAAGTCTGAAATATGGAGACACAGCCGAAATTCATGCTCAAAAGGTATGTTTATCCTGTTCTATCTTGACCCTTCATCAATCTGTAACTCTGCTTCTGTTATATCTGTTATAAGATCGATTTCGTTTACGGTTTTTGTTATGTCTTGCGTACATCTTCGCGGAGCATATAGCATCCATTTCATATATGGGGACATACTCTTTATACAGTTCCTTCTCCTTCGCATTATAGCACTGGCAGTCCCTTTTAGTTTTTTTTTTTTTTAAAGGTTCAATCTCTTGCTTCTGGTCGTGGCTGAAATGTTTAAATTGACGCTACTATGACCCCTAAACTGCAACGAGCCATTTAGCAGACGGATTCTGCTTCAAGTTAATGGCTTTTGCTTTTAGATATCTGATTTTTTAAGCCTTTGCAGGTTGATAAGTTGAAAGTCTTGTCAGAATCTCTTGCAAGCTCCTCCTCTAAGGCTGAGAAGCGCATTTCTGATCAGAGGTATAACTTGTAAATTATAGTTAGTTTTTCTGTTCCAACTATGCTCAGTTATCTGGGTATCCAATTATTATTTTAAGTAATTGAAAGAATTTTTGATCCTCTTCTTGGATTGCTTGACGCAATATCAATCCTTGTTGTGGTGATTTGTGCTTTAAATGCTTAAGTTTCTTTTCTCTTGTCATATTCGTTCCTACAGTATCCTTTTTAATCTTTGTTTTTGCTCATAAACATTATAGTCTAAACAGAACAACTTTAGAACCCTAGTTTACTGTTAGTGGATAACTTTATTGCCTCTACGTGGGGTAAGTTTGGTTTATTTTAATGATCCTCGATAATATCATTTCTTTCTTTCGGAAGGGTGGCCCAATCACTAATAGATCTCTCATCCTCATTCTGTCTATAGGAAATCACTCTACCAATTCTCTTCTTTGGAAATCCCAATTCCTACATGAGAATCTGAAATTCTTTTCTGGACTGTTTATATTATTCACATTAGCCAAATTCATTAGAAATCTTGGTGTCCTCCGAAGCCTCTACCATTGTGTATTGGATTGAGAATACTGAAAACTAAATGAGGAACGTTAAAATCTTTCCCCTTGTTTATGGACTCTAAAAATATTGCTTTGATTTCTTGTTGTGGCCCTTCCTTCTACTGTTAACCACTTTATTTATATGACCTGCTTACACTGCTATTTTGGAAGATATATCCCTGTATGGGGGACATGATGCGATCAAGTCATCCCTTGATGATAGGGTTATTGCACTCCCTTCTTCCACACAGCCTCGTTTTATTTTTAAAAGACATTCTTACTCAGATTTGTTTTTTCCATTAATATCCTTTAAAGAGTCTTACCCTCAATGTTGAAAATGATGTGGCATGCTCAAGGTCGATGAAAGTGAAGTCGCCAGCCAGATAAAGGAACCCAAGAAAAAGAATGATAGTCATGGTACATAAGCATGGCCGAAGTAGAAATTCTTTTGGCGATGGTGCCAGAACATAATTTTTCATTTCAAAGACTTCTGTGGCCAATAAAAAGTGGACAGTGAGCAGATGTGCAGCAATCAGAAGTAAAATATATTTTC
Source organism: Linaria vulgaris (assembly GCA_948329865.1). Classification (NCBI taxonomy): domain Eukaryota; kingdom Viridiplantae; phylum Streptophyta; class Magnoliopsida; order Lamiales; family Plantaginaceae; genus Linaria; species Linaria vulgaris. The sequence goes on from OX415253.1 coordinate 88,201,534, forward strand.
AAATCAGATGTGAATTCAGAGAGATTTCCAGTGCTGCCATCTTTTAGCAGCTGGAAATTTAACAGAGGATACTGGTGGACGGGTTCTACTAGATGAAGTTTGTCTCAGATGAAATGAGCCAGGCGCAATATTATTAAGACGGAGAGGGTGCTGGATGCTTGATGAATTTGGGACTCTTTTTCTGGATGGGTGAACAAAGTTTGAGGTGGGCAATATACCAAGGAGGAGGTTCGACTAACTGTTGGGTGTCGTTGGAGATCATAGCATGACAGGTTATTTTGGAAGTATTGTAGGTGGGTCTATTATATTGCTGGTGGAGAGGAGGGACACAATACTGGAACTGATGATCAAGAGATTGCTCGATAGAGCCAAAACGGTATTAAGTCGTTAGACTCATTGCTGGCGTGGTTGTGTAGGTCAGACTAAGTGATCTGTCGAACTTTATCGACAAACAGCTAATTTATTTATTGGATAGAGTTGCAGCCGTAGTCACTAAGTTTTACAATGGCATTCTTACTTGTGTTTTTGTCCTAGTCTTCCTAAAAGTTACATTTTATTTATTTAGGATTAATAGGAAAATGATTCCTGTAGTCAAGTCATCCATGACTTCAGGCTAATTCCTTCCATTCACTCCTTGACCAACTTCCTTCTTTTATAGATATAAATTTGAGGTATTTGTTGTTCCTTGAATTCAATCATAATGATGGCATGCCATTGCTAAAGGGACTTTGTCCTTAACACAAATACTGACTCTGGAAGGTGGAAAACGAGATTGACATAAACAAAGCCGATGGTGCCGTGGTGGTGAAAAAATTATGATGAGAGGAGCAATGCAACCAAGAATAACATTGAAGGCTCCCTCCACATAAGTGCAATCTAGAACTGGAATTTCTTCTAGTGATGATGGTTAAGTGAGACAGTGGAGTAGGAGACATCGTCCAACACGAATGTCGAGCAGCCTCGCAGCATACGCCAGATACAAACTGAAGATCTTGATCGATGTCCTACAGATGAAGGAGGTTGTGTGTATGGCCATATACTGGAGATAATGATTAATGAGGGGAAAAAGGGATTAATATGGTTGAAGATGCGATGAGATTGTGGCAAAGGGTGCACTAGCGTAGCCCACAGATTGGATAAAGATGGTGTAGGCGGTGCTTTTTGTGTCCCGTAATTTTAGCTGTAACATAGGGCATAAGGAAAATTAACCACTCGCTTATCCTCTTTGATTAATGGAAAATTTAAAGTACAGAAACTAAGTTGAATGTACATTATGCAGTATTCTTAGTGTATTATGTTTCTTTGTCAATTGCAGTTATTACTGTTAGTTACCAGGGTGTTATATGCATGTTTCCTGTTGAGTACTTGAGGTCTTTCTTGAATTGTGCACTTAATCTATTTTATCTATGTTTGAGATTAAGATATCTTAAAGCCTTGTCTTATGTACACCTTCTGTACAAGTAATCTCTGACATAGGTTTATACTTAATGTGCTCTGCAATTTATCACTATCTATTTAATTCATGATGGTCCTTGTTTCTATGTTGTTGCTCCTGTTTAAATGGAATCCTTTATCTTTGGCAGAGTTCAGAAAGAAGAGGCATTAAAGTTTCGAGTGAGCAAAGCAAGTGAAGTTGGTGAAATAGAAAAGGTATGTGCCTGGAGACGACATGAACATTACCTTGTAGGTGGCCTAGAAAACATAGTGTTACATTGCTCATATTCATCTAAACAATATTGCATGTTCATGATATTGTGGGCTTATGTGTCTAAAGTCGGAGGGGAGCCTTGGCGCACCGGTAAAGGTGTTGCTGTGTGATTGAGAGGTCACGGGTTCAAGTCCTGGGAGCGGCCTCTAATTTGACAGGGGAAGGCTTGCCCCTTATACACCTTTGCGGTGGGACCCTTCCCCGGACCCTCGCATTGCGGGCATGCTTTCGTGCATCGGGCTGCCCTTTTTTTTTATGTGCCTAAAGTCGATGATTTTAGCTTACTTTGAGGATCTGGTATTATTGGGGAGCAAAACTGTGCTCTAAGATGTATACTTCTGTTGCTGATTGCATAAGACAAACTAAATCAATCATCTCAAAAAGTGCTCTGAGATGCTAACTTTTGTTGCTGAATGTGCTGATGCATAAGACAAACTAAGAAGTGTATACACCTCTGTGTTGCTGAGAATGAGCTGTTGCCTCTTTGTATATCGTGCTTGTCTTTGGTGATTCAAAAGCCGAAAAAATTGATAACAAGCAAGTAGTCTTCACAGAACGGTGGCAAAGAAAATTGAAGAGAGAAAGAATGTATTACCTTTTGTTATAAATACATGCATATTTTGCATTCTCCAGTTTTAGCAAGTGTTACTTTATGGTATTTGAATTGTGCCTGATAAATGTCTACTTATATTTTTGAAGGTTATGGTGTTTTGATAGTACCAAATCTATCGCAGTGACTAAATCATACTAACTTCTTCCGCGCCACATTGAATTATGATTCTTCAAGTTCAACTCCATTATTTGTTTTTATAAACTGATTATGTAGCTCAGGTAGCTTTAATTAAATTCCTTATGAGATAGTGTCAACAGATCATGAATATTGGAAGCCCAGTTTGGATATTAGGATATGTTGGTAGCATCGAATAAACAAAAGAGTGCAGTAAGAACTTGATTTATTTTCACGGTGCGCGTAGAGTAATAGAGGTAGATTAAGGTAACAACATTAGATAAGCAAAGTAAAAGCCTGTAGGTCTTGCTCAAATTATCTCCTATTGAAAAGGTTGGGGTTTCATTGGTAATTTTGCACCACACAAAATGGAAGGGCCAGAAAGCATCTATGAGGAGATGGCAGGGACATGTCCTGTCTTCTTAATATGTTGATGCCTATGCTATGTGTATGAATTGGCTATATTCTTTATTTTGAGGCTTCTTCAACAATTCTTATTTTATAAAATCTCATTATATTTTTAAGCTGTTTTCCCATCATATTGCAAGAGTGCTCCAGATTATTTTTTTTCTTTTTGTAAATTCCGTGAAGGGCATCAAAATTGAAGTGCCTCTAGTTAAAGGAATTCCAAACTGTAGCGCTAAAACTCGTTTTGAGTACTTGGTGACATGGGACCGTGGAGCTCTGTTATACAACAAAGATATAGTAATAATATAAGTAGAAGGCAGGATAATCTTCCGCTGCAAAGTTGGTTTCAACATGACAATGCTTCCCTTGAAGCTGAAATCTAAAAGTTATTGATTGGCATTATTACAGAACGGGCCTAAAAGACCTACTTGGAGATGTTAAGAACGTGTCATTTAGCAGTTTCTCCATAGAAATGAGTTAGAATCCCATATAAAGGGTAGATTCCGCAAAAACTCCACTCTTGCATTTGGTTTCTGCAAAGGTGTAAAAAACATAATTCTGAGACGGAGGCACACTGGACAAGGATTATTTACTTCAGTGGCTTTTTCCCAAAAAACTGCCACTTTTATTCAGTTCAATGAGGAACTACGTGATGCGAAGAACTGCTGATGGGACTTGTTAGCAGTTGTCCTCATCAATTGTTGAGCCCAATAACTACTAAGAAGTGAGCGTGAATGTCAACCTTTATTGTATGTGCTAAATTTTAGATAATTCAGTTTAAGAAAATCTATTTGGAGTAAGCTGTGAGATAAAGTCTTTTGGCTAAGCTATATGCTGGTTAGAATCTGCTGGAAAGGAATTGATGTCGTTACCTTTAGAATTGAGTATTTTTTGATTTTCTACACAGTGATGCCATTATCTGGTAACTTGTTTCTGGTTATTAAGTTCATTTTATGTGGTGAAAGTTGCATAACTTAATGTGAATAGACGTGACTACATGGCTTTAAACTGTTTAAAGCAAATTATGTCTCCTTTTTTCCAGGAACTAGCAGCTGAGATTTCGGGTCTTGAGAAACAAAGAGATGAACTAGAAGCTGAACTGAAAAAGGTTCTCATCTCATAACCAAGTAAAATAGTTCAATTCTAATTAGATATTGTTAAACATGTAATTTTACCTCTCTCTCTCTCCCTCTCTCTCTCTCTCTCTCTCTTGGTTGGTTGGTGAGGGTGGGGTGAGACTAGGTCAGGTGTTGTCTAGATTTAAGCACTGAAGCATGTGGTCAGTATATCCAAACTGGGTTTATAAAGAACTTTTTTCCCCTTAAAACTAGTTTTTCCAGTAAGCAAGTGCACTGCCTGCTAATTATTGACTTTGCCATTATGATATTAACAAATTATGAATTTGTGTGCATTTCTACAAAAGGTAAATGGCCAATATGATCCAAGTCATTTTATTTTTCTCCAGTTATCATTGTCTCGTTCTTAATGTGCTTTACAGTTCCAATTTATCAAGTTTTGATTGTCTAATTAAATTGAATTTCAGACCTCAGATTTGGATGCATACACCAGCTTATTTCTAGTTGTAAAGCATCTTATATGTTTGTGAAATTCAACTTATAAATTCATTTCATTCCAGAGTTCAACAAAATATTATGTTTCTTCTCTTAACAAAGTTAGTTATGTGAATGACCTATGAGACATTTTGATGAATAAGGTTAATATCTCCTTATCTGCTGCTCGTGCTCGTCTGCACAATGTGACGGAAGAGAGGGATCAATTCTTCGAAGCTAATGATCAAATTGTTACCCATTTGAAAGCTAAGGTTTTGACTTTCTTTCCTTGGTTGCTTTTTTTTTCTACTGTACTGTACGTGCATCAAGAATTTTCGTTCCCTTTTTTCTCAATTAAATAACCTCCATGGATCTTTTGGTTTCATATTTGACATGTCTTTTGCAATTTTATAGGAAGATGAGCTTTCCCGATCAATTGGCTCATGTCAAGTAGAAGCAGATGTGCTTAGAACGTGGACCAATTTTTTGGAAGATACCTGGTCCCTTCAGTGTTCACATACAGAGACTAAGGAGAAAGAAGCCAAGTATGTTTATCAATTTTCATTTCATCTGCGTCAGTTGAAGGATACCTCTATCATTAAATATATAATTCACACTTGTGTACTTTTAAGCATTGTTGCCTCCTTCTTATGTATCTATTTATAAAGCTTGCAATATCAAACTAGGATCTGAGGTTATATTATTTCTTATTTGTCATTTTCTATTTTTAAGCGCTGAATTGGAGGGACATGAAGATTACTTCACAAATTTAGTTGTACAGCTGCTATCTACTTATGAGGTGCTTCATTGTTTCTCAACCACAAAGCAATATTCAACTCAAGCTATATGTCCCCTTTCAGTTCTGCAAATGAATTTCTGAATAATCTTTCTCTTCCACTCCCCCTCTTTTCTATTTCAATGCAGAAAGAGTTGAAACCACCCATTGATCGCATTGGAAAATACGTAGAGAACTTGAAGAGCTTAAATGAAAGGTATTTGTGTTTTGTTGTTTTGCATAAGATTGTGACTTTTTTTATCTGGAAGTGCATAAGATTTTTGGAAATTCTTGATAGCTTAGCGGCGAATTCTAATGTGGAGACTGTTGGTTCTCAATCTTTGCACCCAAGGAGAGATCTTGAGGAAGAATACCTGGATTTTGAGGCTAAGGTTAGAAACATAATTTCCTGATTTGAAATACCCTTTTTTTGGCACTAATACCATATACTACACAATTTATATGTTGCCATCTCTAACGTATATCTGGATATTTTCTTAACCGATGTTAGCCAAATAGTTGCTCCTTTGCCACCAATGGGCTTTCTCTTTGTCATAAAATGTAGATCATCCTCATTGAAAGAACTACAGCAGAAGTTTTATTGCATTTGCATCTTTGTTTTCATTTGAAATTCTTAACACCAACATCAGCCTGTAAAGATTCACCAACATGTTTAGGATTATTTCTTTTTTGTGACTTCGACAGATAATAACAACTTTCAGTGTAGTGGACAACATGAGAGAGCAGTTTTATGCTCAACAAGGAAAACATTCCAGGTCTGATCCCTTATATTCATCATATTTTCCATTTTATTTCCTGTTCACATTGAATTACGTTGTTGATGCTCTTTTTCGATTCATGCAGTAAAGAAAACGTGAAGGTTAAGGAGCTCTTTGACAAAATTGAGAAGCTAAGGCTGGAATTTGAAACCATTGAGAGACCTACACTGGAATTGGAGAATCCTCCTAGTAAAGAGGCAGATATATCCTCTGATGAAAAGTCGCAGGATGTTGCGAGTCCCAAAGAACAAGAAACTAAGGAACTTATAGATGGGAAAAACAAGGACCCTCAACCACCTCTGCCTAAGTCGGAGGAGCAAATGCTGGATACTGAAGCAGAATTAGCAAAACTGGAGTCTGAATTCGGAAAGGTAAATCAGAATTACTCTACCGAAGAAATTGGTGAATGGGAATTTGATGAGCTTGAAAAGGAGTTGAGATCTGGAGACTCGTCAAAAAAATAGATTTGGACAGTTAATCAAGAAAGGTAAGCGTTGTACTCATTTGTAATAAAACTTGCCAATTACAGTGTTGTAAACTAAACTCCATAAATGAGTCTGAGCTCCTCAATTTGGTCAATGGGGTTCATCATCATGCTTTGCTTATTTTAATTTGTTTATTCTTGTATATATGAAGTTCTGTAGAACCAAAGGATGACGTCACAAAGTAATGTCGAATGCAAATATGTGTGTACATATATGTATGTATAATGTCATGTCATTTAATAAAAGATGAATACAAATTATACCACCTCTTTATGGTTTTAGGAATTGTAGAAAGTGTCATCATGTATTGGCGCTGGTTCGAGATAAATGATTTTGTATTGATGTACTTGCATTCATAGATCAATTTGAGGTTTAAATAGTTTTCAACACAGATAAGTGCCACAAAATTAAGTAGCTGGTGCTTTCTATTTAAAATTGTAATTGTCTTTCTGCAGTAATGCCACGTCTTGATGCCACTTTTCTAAATTACAAACCTTTTGTCAGCTTGCATTAGTTTCCAAAAACTTGTTCTTTTGTCTTAATTTTCTATGGAAAAGCTAGAAATATATTGAGCTAAATGCTCGAATGAAGGATGTATATGGTATATAAGTTTTTCATAATGTCTCCAAGTCCTTACATTTTTTCCCCCGAAAATTATACCATAAATATTGGTTTCTTATTTCAATAAAACTGAAATAGTTGTGAATGTTTCTTCAGCGATCGAAGGTATTTGAACCTTCAAAAAAAAATTGATAAGGCTCAAGTTTGTATTTTTGCTTTTTGGGTTAATATTGTCTTACAACCTTCATTTTATGCGATTGGGAATATTGCATAAAAAAGTTTATAGATTGATTTTGGGGTAAATAGCAAAAACTACTCCTGTGTTATCCCTAATTGGCAAATAACCCTTGTGTTATTTTAATTGGCAAAAATCCCCTTGTGTTATTCCAAAATTGGCAAAAATCCCCTTGTGTTATTCCAAAATTGGCAAAAATTCTCCTACTACACTGAATTACTTTGCACTTGTTGAGACTGTTCTCAAAATATGATTTTTATTGTATTTCTTTGATACATATGGAACTAATGATGTTCAAATTAAATTATATACATATTTTTATTTATTTATGTTGAAGAAAATATTAGTTTTTAGATCTGTAAAAATATAAGTACGGTACCGATTAACTTTATTATGTTTTTATACAATTTTACAAAAAATCTAAAAGATATGTAACACGATTTATAATATTTATTGTAATAAGTATATGTTTATTATAAAATAATAAAAATTATAAATAGTTACTAATTGATACTGTCATTATAAAATATGTCATGAAGAGGTTTTTTGCTAATTTTTGAATAACATAGGAGGGTTTTCGCCAATTAAAATAACACATGGGGTTATTTGACAATTAGAGATAACACATGGGTAGCTTTTGCCAATAGCTCATTGATTTTGTCCATCCATTGATATTATTATAAAGATCATGACACACTTCTTTAGTTATTAAAAGTATTACATATCCTTCCAGAGTACTGTAGTAACAAATGCATGATAAAACTTTGGTTTAAAACCTCACACTAATTGTTAGTACGTAGGGGTGTTATGGGTCGGGATCCCGCGGGTTCGGGACCCCGGCCCCCGGGATTAGCATGGGACGGGATCTGGAAACCAGATCCCGTTCCCTCCCGCCGGAAATGGAAGTCCCGGCGGGGCGGGATCCTGACGGGATCGGGGATCCCCGCGGGGATCCCGATCTCAAGCCCATAAGGGAGTGGCTTGATTTTTGAAATCAGAGTATGTTATTGGTGTTGTTGGCGGCGGGCGGCGGTGCGGTGGTGTGGATCTGGTGCGTGGTGGTGGCGATACGATGGTTGTGTCGTGCGTGGTGGTGGTGCAGCGGTGTGGATCTGGTGTCGTTGTGTGCGACTGTGCGTGGTGGTGGTGCGTGCCTGGTGGCGACTGTGCGTGGTGGTGGTGACAGTGTTGTGTGCGACTGTGCGTCGTGGTGGTGGTGATTGTGCGTGATGGTGGTGACGGTGTTGTGTGTGATTGTGCGTGGTGGTGGTGACGGTGTTGTGTGCGACTGTGCGTGGTGGTGGTGGTGCGTGGTGGTGGTGGTGACGGTGTGGTGGTGCGTGAGTGGTGGATCAGTGCGTGGTGGTAGTGGCGGATGGGCGTGGTGTGTGTTGTGTGTGCTGCGGTGTGAGTGGTGGTGGTGCTGCTGTGTGAGTGGTGGTGGTGGTGCTGTGTGGGTGGTGGTTGTGCAAATGATATGGTGTTGCGGCTGAAAGAAGAAGGAGGGGGGGAACAAATCTGAGAAGAAGGAGATCGGGACCCCGCGGGTCGGGAACGGGATCCAGTCGGATCCCGTCCCCGACCCGCGGGGTCAGTCAACGGGATTTTTCCCCCGGTTGACTGGGTCGGGAAATTGGCGGGTTTTTCCCGAACGGGAAAAACCCGCCTGGGCGGGTTGGGATCCCGGGTCCCGACCCGGCCCACACAACCCTAATTGTTAGGGCCGTTTTTCTATACGATTTGGGCTCAATTCGGATCGGCCCAACTAGGGTTTAAATTGATACTGTTTTGTTAAATCATTAGAATAAGTTATTCTTTTAGATGGTAATTATCTTAATATTATTTTCTTATCTTTATAAGATATCATTCTATCTTTAAGATTATCCTACTAGATATTAACCATATCTCATATCTATGTATCTAGACATAATATAAGGCATGTACGTTGGATATCTTGTATGATATTGCAGGAATCTTTCGGATAAGGCAAGGAAATATAATCGGGTTGCAATCGGATAATCAGACGCGCTTATCTATAAGGAAAGAAGATCTGCGAGGGTTGCAACTGAAGATCTGCAGAGATTCTGCCCATGCCTATATAAGGAGGACTCGACACAATTAGAGGACAAGCTTTGAAAAGGATAGTTCGTGATTTCAGTCCTGTATCGAGTCAAAGTCTTCTTGTGAGAACTTCTTGTCAAATGAGCTTTGAGTTAATCTTGAAGTTCTCCGACTCAAAGGAGTATACCGAAAATAGTTAAGGGTTAGGTGTTGCAACGGTAAATTAGAGGGAGTCTAGATTTACGTTGGAGTAATTCTTATCATTATAATTCTTAAGTAGGTATATTGTTTGAGTCAACAATTCAGGTGCAAACCTCGTGGACTAGGACCATTTGGATCGAACCACGTTAAAACTCTTTGTGTTCTTTATTGTTTTATGTTTAACTGTCTTCTCTTAGTTGCAACAGTAAAACTGTTTTTAAACATTAAAGTACAGTTGTCTGTCTTACTTACGAGTGCAGTTGCAACTGCTGTCAAGTGCAACTTCATCCAATAACGAGTAACATAGACCTAAGATCTTTCAATTGGTATCAGAGCGGGTCACTATATTCTATAGTGTAGATTCTGGTTTAAAAGATCTTTTTTTGTTTTTTTTCTCTTTCATTGATGGAAGAAATGAGGGTAGGTCTTTCGATCACAAGGCCACCAATGCTAACTGCAACTAATTATTCCTACTGGAAAAATCGCATGCGAAATTTCATTAAACAGCAGGATCAGAAGGCGTGGAAAAGCATTCTTAAAGGGTGGAGCCCTCCAGTAGATAACAAGGGCAGAGTAAAATCTGAACTTGAGTGGACCGATGCAGAGGAACTCCTCGCAAAACATAATTCTACTGCTTTAAATATCATTCTTGTTTCTGTCGATTATGATCAATATAAAAGTATTGCTAACTTTGAAATTGATAAGGATGCGTGGGAGGCCATCACGAATGCTCATGAAGGAAACTCCAAAGTTCGTGCATCTAAGTTGCAACTTCTGAATGATCAATTCGAATTCATGTTAATGGGAGAATTGGAAACGATTGCTCAATTTCACTCAAAACTCAGGCATGTTGCAATTGAGGCTACCATGCTTGGAGCAGACTTTCCAGATTCACGTATTGTTCACAAGATGTTGAGATCTCTACCCGGGAGGTTCGCAATGAAGGTTGCAGCCATTGAAGAAGCCAAGGATATTGAAACTCTTTCTCTTGGGGAATTGATGGGATCACTCACGGCATGGGAAATGAAGCTGGAACGAGAAGATGACCGATTTCCCAAAGGAGTTGCGTTTCAAGCAAGTCTTGTGCAAAACACTCCAAACATGGAACTCACACAATCCATGTCTCTCCTTGCAAACCGGTTCAGCAAAATGAATAAAGGTAAAAATTCCCATATTGTTACAAGTCCCTATGATTCATTTAAAAAACCTTCCGCTACTAATAGACTTGAAAACAAGAGATATGGGAAAGGTATTCAATGTAGGGAATGTCAAGGATTTGGTCACATCAGCGCTGATTGTGGAAACTTGCTAGAGAAAAACAAAAGTCGAGCGCTGCTAACATCATTGAGCGACGATAAAACTGACAGCAGCGATGAAGAAACCGAGGAAATGGACGATGTTGCATTTACATCTATCTTCTCACGAAGAGAAAATATTGATGTTGCAACTGACATTCTGACTGAATCCGATAGTGATGAGTCAGAGTCAAATTACAAGGTGATTGAGGTTGCCTTGACAAAGTATAAAGCCATGTGCCAACGAAATATTGCACTTGAAGCTCATTTCAAGGCTCTGCAATCACATGGTAGTCCAGTTCAAATGAAGAAACAATGTCTAGAACTTGAAAGAAAAGTGCTCACCCTTTCAATGGAAAAAGATCACATCTCCTAAGATCTTGATAAAGCACTTGCAGCTCAAAAGGCACTAAATGAAGTCCTAATTCTCACTCAAAAAGAATTAGAATCATTCATGAAGAGTGTGAAGCCACTGACTCCTGGAACTGAGAAGTTGGGGAAAGTTCTTCACACCAAGCAAGTTGCAACTGGAAAAAATGGAGTTGGATTTTCTTGATATCGGTGAACCAAAGTTTCATCAAAATGCAAAAGTTACAATGCCAAAGAAGAAACGAATACCTAAAGGAGTGGAAACTCCACTGAATTACTCAAACATTCACCAACAGAATTCTCAGGTAAATCCTAGTTGCAACTTGAACAATACTAAACTTTTACCATTTTCTGTTGACAGGTCACAGAGAAGCAGATTTGTTCCAACATGTCATCATTGCGGAGTGAAAGGGCATATTAGACCATACTGCTACCAGCTTTGGGAGTCACGATTTCCTACACCTTGTGAACCTACCCAAATAGTTCAAAAGAAAAGGAAGGAGAATAAAAGAAAGAAGGCAAAGAAAAGTGTACCCACTGTTGCACCTGTAAAATCTGTAAGAAAATATGGGTTGAAAAAACTGCCAAAACAATTAATTACCCTGTTACTTGCAACTCTGCTTCTAAAAAATATATTAACTCATGGTTCCTTGATAGTGGTTGCTCCAGGCACATGAAGGGAGACAAAAGCATCCTAAGTAAGCTCATGGATGACAAGGGAGATGTCATCTTTGGTGATGGTAAATGTGGAGACAGCCTGGGAGGAAAACAAAAGAAGACTAGTCATACAGAGTTGCAACACACACCTTCTAAAAGGATCCTAGAACTGCTTCACATGGATTTAGTCGGGCCAACTCAAATGGTCAAACAATATCACATTGGAATCTTCATTTCACAGGCAAAGTATACAAGGAATCTTGTGAAAAGATTTGTTCTTGACCATATTATACCAATGAAGACTCCCATGAGATCGATTGGTCGGCTTAGCAAAGATGATAGTTGCAACTCCATTGATCCAAGTCTTACAGAAGCATGATCGGAAGTTTGCGTTATCTCACTACAAGTTGTCCCATTATTTGTTTCAATGTTTTAGTGATGCAGGTTGTGTTGATGATAGGAAAAGCACCACTTGAGGGTGTTTTTATTTAGGAAGCAACATTCCATTACACTTTCCACAGTTGAGGCTGAATACATCGCCGCTGGAAGGTGTTGCACTCAAGGGATTTGGATGAAACAAATGCTCAAGGATTACGGTATTATACAACATGAACTTACTGTGTTTTGTGATATTACTTGTGCCATTCATATCTCCAACAATCCCGTTCAACATTCCCGCACTACGCACATTGACATAAGATATCACTACATTAGAGAATTGGTAGAAGCCAAGACCGTTGAGTTACACCATGTGTGTACTGACCTTCAACTTGCAGACATCTTTACAAAGGCTCTCGATGTTACACGATGTGAGCACCTTCGTAAGTCGTTGGGCCTCTGCCTTATGTGAATTGCAACAGGGACACTGTTGCAACCAAGGGTGACTTTTCTGGACTTAATTATTTATTCCACTGAGATTTGTAATCTTGTGTTTTGATTTGGTATACATGTTTTTCTCCTTAGTGAATCTTTGTTGACACAAAAAAAGGAAGAAAAACAGTGATTGTCTCAAAGTTACATTCAAAATGAAGGAGACAAACACCGAAAGGTGATTTATTTTTGAGCTAGTCACACCGGCTTTCAGTTGCAACTGGAAAAAGCTATCTGACCTACAAGAAACAAGTGTGAAAGCTATCAATTTATACCCCACGCGTCTACTCATTGAAAAGAGCTACCTTATTCACAAATGTGTCCGAGTGAAAGCTACCAGTTGCATGTGTGGTCGTATGCAAAGTTGCAACTGAGGAGATTACGTGATATCGGTCTTTTCTTGGACTCAATTTCTTGATGGAATTTTTAATTATCTTCGGTTAATTTCTTTCCTTTGGGACTCTGTGTCGTTGGTTTCAATTTTACATAATTTGTGGTGTTCTAATTTTCTCTCGATTGTGTTCTCTTTCGTGTGACCTTAGGAGATTTTTTTTGGATGTTTGTTAAGATAAGATGGTGTTGCCGTATGATTATCTCAACAGGATTTGTGCCTATCTTTCTCTTATGTGGATATATCCCACGATTTATGCTTATTAGGAAAGATTGGATTGGATTAGGTTAGGAGATTGCATTTTGATGGGAAAGTTTCCCTCCTGATGGAATCCAAGCTGGATCGTCTGTTGCAACAATCGGGCACCCCTTGATTTCTTCTGTCAAAAAGGGGGAGAATGGGTTTGAGGGGGAGTTGCATGTAAGGGGGGGGGGGGGGGGGAGTTGCATGTAAGGGGGAGCACCCCTTAGTTTTGTCACTGGTGTTGCAACTGCTACTTTTCCTGCACTTCGCGTTATTGTGAACTTTTGAAAGTTTGTTATTTGCTAACCACTTGTGCAGATGGATCAATGATTTTGACAAAACAAATCAAATGGGGAGATTGTTAGGGCCGTTTTTCTATCCGATTTGGGCTCAATTCGGATCGGCCCAACTAGGGTTTAAATTGATATTGTTTTGTTAAATCATTAGGATAAGTTATTCTTTTAGATGGTAATTATCTTAATATTATTTCCTTATCTTTATAAGATATCATTCTATCTTTAAGATTATCCTACTAGATATTAACCATATCTCATATTTATGTATCTAGACATAATATAAGGCATGTACGTTGGATATCTTGTATGATATTGCAAGAATCTTTCGGATAAGGCAAGGAAATATAATCGGGTTGCAACCGGATAATCAGACGCGCTTATCTATAAGGAAAGAAGATCTACGAGGGTTGCAACTGAAGATCTGCAGAGATTCTGCCCATGCCTATATAATGAGGACTCGACACAATTAGAGGACAAGCTTTGAAAAGGATAGTTCGTGATTTCAGTCATGTATCGAGTCAAAGTCTTCTTGTGAGAACTTCTTGTCAAATGAGCTTTGAGTTAATCTTGAAGTTCTCCGACTCAAAGGAGTATACCGAAAATAGTTAAGGGTTAGGTGTTGCAACGGTAAATTAGAGGGAGTCTAGATTTACGTTGTAGTAATTCCTATCATTGTAATTCTTAAGTAGGTATATTGTTTGAGTCAACAATTCGGGTGCAAACCCCGTGGACTAGGACCATTTGGACCGAACCACGTTAAAACTCTTTGTGTTCTTTACTGTTTTATGTTTAACTGTCTTCTCTTAGTTGCAACAGTAAAACTGTTTTTAAACATTAAAGTACAGTTGTCTGTCTTACTTACGAGTGCAGTTGCAACTACTGTCAAGTGCAACTTTATCCAATAACGAGTAACATAGACCTAAGATCTTTCACTGATCATAAACTTTGTATCAAATATGTACAATTTTTTGCTAGATTCAGGCTGTTGGGGGTTTTACAACCTTGATTGACATAGACTGATAAAAAGATTCCCCTTAAGTAAGTTTAACTTTGCTGGCCTTTTCGAGTATAATTCCAACACATCAGGGGCTACTATGTATGTAGAACAGGATACATATGTTGGTGGACTTAAAATAAGGTATTTGGCTTCCTAAAGTTGTGATTTGAAAGCCTTTCATCTTTTTGTTATGTGCCACTATAATTTGTTGTACGTGTCTCCGGCAACAAGGGTCTACATGTTTGATGAAGCTTGCCACAAAGGTGTATGTTATCCACATTTTGTGGCGTGGTGGGTCAATTTTGTAGTAGCAACATATGCTTTGGCCCTTTGGCGTTGTTAAAAGTCTATAATTTCAGTACAAAACTAAAATTGATGGCCCCTACTACAAGTAATATTTTCAAGTTTTAATTATATGTGTGTAAGAGAGAAAGTACTTATGACATTGGTATAATTTATAAGCAACTAATGAATATTTTGAGCGAGACAAATATAATAATTAGAGAATAATTTTTTTTTAAACGTTTTTCAAAGTATGTCAAATTATTAAACATAATTTTTCAACACGTGGTCGGCAACCTTTAATCAAATTACAAAATTGTATAAGATATACATGACTGGAATATGAGTAATATTTAAAAGAAAGGGGCACTAGAAGATCTATGCTCCTTTTTTTTTCTTTCAAAAAGAAATCCTTGACCAGCATAAAGACTAGGTTTAATTAGTGCTCAGAACACGGTCTAAGTTGCCTCTAAGAAAGTATAACCCTCGCGATTTGAACTAAAGATAAGATTGTGAAAATTAGTTAAAAAAACATAATTCATTTTTTAATAAAACATAAAACCGTAAATTAAAATAAGAGCTCAAAAAAAGAAATTTAAAAATAGTAGTTGTACGTTGCGGCGTGACGGCTCAGCGCAGTGCGCAGAGATTTACAAATGTCTCTTACTAGCAATTATTAATGGCTTATTTCTTCTTTTCATCGTAATCACGGGCATCAATCCACCCACTATGCATTGTCGGATCTTTCGATCTTTTAGTTATTAATTAGCAAATAATAAGCAAAATTTTAAGTTTTAACTTTTAACCCATTTCTCAAAAGGTGAACTATGGTACCAATATCAAAATATTTGGTTAATCATAAATGTAATATAACACATTTCAAATCTTAAGAAATTGTTTACCAAAAAAAAAATCTTAAGAAATGGAGATAATGGAAAATTAGGTTTACAACAAAAATAAGATATGATTTTCATCAATCCCAAATCATTTGGAGTTTTAATGAATGAAGTAACTATATCACAGTTTCTTTTTGTACATATGATGATCTCAAATATTGACGTTGTAATTCATATAATCTTCAGTATTTGTGATAATAACAAAGCAAAGTCTAGTTGGCACAAACAAAAATAAAAAACACACTATTTAACCAATCTTGCATTTGTATAAAATATTAAGAAAACAAACAACACAATCTCCTGCCGGAATCCAGTAAAAGGAGTGGGTAAAGGTAGCTTGATGTTGGGATTTTCAACCTATTTAGCGACTTGATACGTGTACGTTTAATTATGCAATAATTCTAACTTTTGAGTACTGTTATGCTAGTGCTAGCTGCATCACTGACTATATAATATATAAAGAGAGTAGCCCTTTATTCTATGCTTATTCGCAACATTATTTTTTGTAAAAAAGCAATGAGTAATTTCATATAAGTATAACTATGAAAGTAGCTAATTGACTGCCGAAATAGACATGCATGACTTTCTCGTGTATTTTGGCATGTACACACAAATAATAAATTTAAACACTACTTCGTTGCCTGATTATCAAAATACAAGCATTTTGTTGCCCAAGTAGAGGATTATCACGAATCAAAGTTTCTATCTTTTCTATGAAAAGTACCGATGTTTCTATCTTTCGCTATACCAAAACGAAATGCCAAGTATTTTTCAAGTTTTCAACAACTATAATTTTATGTACTTTCCGAAACATATCACCCGAATTATGTTGTCAAAATGAAATTTTGATCCATGAGGATTATTAGCTTTTACGCACCAAAAATGATCATGAAACTTAAGGAAATAAACAAAATATTTGTGTGTGATTCTTTAGATAAAATATTGAAATGATGTCGATGATCTGTCACATAGATATATCAAGTTATTGGATATCAAGATTAGCATTATGCGATGATTGTTGAACTGACTTTTTTCTTATTCGTTTACTGTGTTTCTTTCCACTTAAATTGCTTTTTATGAACTGAAAGATGAAAATAGAAAAACATTCCAAAAGTTAAGTTGTAAAGCGATACAACTCAATTGCGTACCATTGTCATTTGAAAGTCTTAAGGAACAAGACAAGACAAAACCTCTTTTGATTTGCAAGAGCCAAAACAAGTGTAACAAAGCAATAATATAGACAGTGACCCAACTTCAAAAGTTCATTTATTTCCCTATACTTTGTCCGAAACAAATTCTATATTACAAAGTAGTGTTATATCGAGTGTGACGCACACAAATTAATGACATGTACAGTGCTATTTGTATTAATAAGATATAATAACCTGTCATGTGTGCAATGTTAATTAGAGGTATTTTTTCCCCATATGATCAATGAGGTGAAATTTCATTAATCAAATTTATCTACTTGTAATCGGGACCAACGAGGTATAGCAACTAAATGTTCTCACGTCATAAAATAAAATTAGTATCCCCACTCTCACATAACCCGTAGCTTTAATAGTTATTATTTTTGGAGTAAATGAAATTAGTTATACAACAATAGAACATGATGAATATGCATGTCTTGGGAAGAGCAATGTAGCACCGCGATAGGAGTTATCTACGCTACTTTGTGATCCGCTCGGTGTGCCACTTAATTGGTAACGTCATGACAATTACACATGTACTAAGCTCCTTAAATATGAATAGTAAGAAGTTATGTATAGGGTGAAACACAAGATGATTTCTTTGTGCACCATTTCAAAATAAGGTAACACATCATATTGTACTATATAGAATTGTTCTAATCACTCTTTGAGGTTGGTAGTAGGAAATCTACCACTCCAACTCTCATAACCACATTTACCACTCACATCTTTCGTAAATTTAAAAACATGAACCGCATTTTCAACTATTTCAATAAAATGCGGGATTGCACCAACCCCACCCCCCATAAATCTCCTCATTGCAACCTTAATAAATTAGCACCCACTCGTGCGTGCCTTTCCTTAAAACAACTCCCTTGAAATCTCCAAATCACAATTCACACATACACACAAAACAGAGAAAAACAAACACTAATTAACCAAAAGAAAAGAAAAGAGTAGTATCAGTCAATGGAAGAAGACTACATCAACATGGAAATGGACTCATCATTTGCAAGCATCTTCAACCACCCCTCCAACAACAACAACAACAACAACAACAACAAAGAGTTTGAGTTCCAAAGCTTCTCAACTTACTCCGATCATCACGACCGCCACTTCACCGCCACTGCCTCACCCGCGGACGAGCTCTTCTACATGGGGAAACTCCTCCCCCTCCACCTCCCCCCTCGCCTTGAAATGGTCGAAAAAATCCTCATGCACACTTACAACAACAATAACACCAACAACGCTTTCGAACAAAAACTCGAGGAAGAAGAAGAAGGAGAAGAACACTTCACCACACCATTGGCTTCCAACACTCCGTATCTATCATGCAACATTTCCCCCGCTGATTCTTGCCAAGTCAGCAGAGAACTAAATCCACAAGAATACTTCCTCGAATGCTCGACTACCACGACAACAACAACGACAAATACGTGCAAGGATCAAAAGAAGAAATCATGGACAAAGAAGATGATTAAGCAGTTCAAATGGGGAAATTTCAAATCTTTCTTCAATAAGACTAGCTGTGCAGTTGATCATCACCACTATAACGATAACACCGCGGTACCGGCTCCTTCAAAAACTACTAATAAGAACGCTAACAACGCCCCGTTCGGGCAGATTAAGTACGATGAAAAAGTGTCGTCGTGTTCTTGCAATGACAAAGAGTATAGTAGTCATAGGAGGTCGTTTTCGGGGGCGTTTATTAGGAGTACTCTGTCCAAAACTTACAAGAAGAGTAACTCTTCTTCTTGTTATTGTTCGAATTCATCGTCGGATTCATCGGCGAATGTCAGTGTTCAGGTATTGAGGAGAAGTAGCAGTGCAGTGAGTTCGGAGCTTGAGAGTCCAATTCAGGCAGCCATTGCTCATTGTAAGAGATCACGTGATCAGCAGCAGCAGTATTTGATTGTATTCAAGAAAGATTGTTAGTTAACAACAATTTTTGTTCACTAGGCGCTTCTAATAAAAGGGTGATTTTTGGCAGTTTTTGTACTATTCAACTTGCATCCATTGTCAATTCCATAAAAAAAATAAAAATATTTTATGCTAGTCTTTTCCCGTTAAATTTATTTTATGCCCTACACAAATTAAAAATATATTTACGCGGCGCGTTTCTAGTCTTATTAAACAGAAGGAACATACCAAATCAGTAAATTGAGGCTTAGATTACTTAAAAAGATTACAGCTCAACCAATTGCAACAAAGTACACATAATCATTTTCTTAGAAAAAAGGGACACACTCACACAAGTATGAAATTCTAACAAAATCAAGCTGAGAATAAAGTATCACTACTTCAAATGTGACACAAATTCGATAAGAAATATATGAACAACTCTAGCTAATAAGATGAAAACAACACAAAAAATCGACGATTACATAAAATCTTGAGAAGTTGGAAGAAATCTCGCAAAACTTTATTCAATCAATGAATTATGCCTCCTTCCATAGTTTATAGCTACATATATAATTACCAAAATGCAAAAACTATAACATAACTACTAAAAGTAAGATTACAACACAACTGAATAGTGTAAATTTTAATTTTATGAAAATACACGTAATGAAATAATAAACACCAAAAGGTTACATAAGCCCAAGATGATGCATAACTATAAAAGTTGCGCGAAATTGGGCGTGACAAATTGGCCTAATCAAATATTAGGCTTTTAATTCGATAAAAACACTAATAAAAATTAGCACTTAGTTTTGCCACACTACAAATTTAAAGTGTAAGTCTAAAATCTAGGTCGTTCTTCTAAGGGTAAACTTCATTTTCCCCCGTTTGAGATGAAGCAAACACCAATGAGACTAAATCTAACAGAGAAAAATAGAGACATGTGTTCAAAAGTGAATGACCGATTAAGGGTTCAGGAGGTGTTAGCACAAAATTACAAACTTTGAGAGGGTCATTTTACTTTCTGAAACCTTACGGGTCATCTTGTAAAAATGCCCGAACTTCGGAGGAGAAAACATGATTAATGATTTACCCTTCTTCTAATGCATCCATCCAAATGTAACGAATCTGACTTATGGTCTTCAAAAGTAATTTAAAATAAGCACCTGCTATTATCGATATTTACAAGTAGATCTCTCATTTGTAAGTTAATAGCAATATACGGGGCTGGATTGTTCGCCCTTGCGCTACTATGCTGGTTGTTGAAGCATTTGAGCCCTTGATCCGACAACGACAGAAAGAGTCCGCCGCCGCAGGAAACGGAGCTCCAACTCCACTCTCAGCTGAAACTTTGTGTCATCTGCCACGAGGAGGAAAACCGGAGATTCCAAATACCGTTTGCGTGTTTGCACGCGTTTCACGAGGCATGTATCAGAGATTAGAGGCAGACGCGTGTACGAGAGGGGCTCACTACGTCCTGCCCGGTGTGCAGGACGACTGTCGTTGTTTAGGTGCTCGGTAATTTAGGTCTATGTGTGTTGTGTGTGTGCATGTGTGTGTGTGTGTGTGTGTGTGTGTGTGTCTGAGTTTAGAGGTGGCCGAGGTTACACTTTTGTAAGCTCCGTCACTTTAATTTTGGTTTGAGTTTGTGTGTGAGTGTGTCTGAGTTTAATTATTGTATTTGATTGTGTTCAAGAAAAAATGTTTGTTAACAAGTTGCAATTTTTGTTCACCAAGCGCTTTTTATAAAAGAGTGATTTTGGCCGTTTGTGAACTATTCAACTTGCATCCATAGTAAAAGTTATTATGTTTTTCCTCGAGAAGTATGAGGATGTTTTTAAGTTTGGTTTTAAAAGTATTTGCTAAAATATTTGTAATGTATAAATTTTACAATTTTTTTCAAAACATGCCATAAAATTTAAAATGTTTTACTCTAAACAAAATAAGATACATGTTGCATTTTGTGAATCACTTTGGCACAAATCAGACACGGAGCAAGCAAGTTCTATGTTATTTAAGAGTCGCACATGGTAAGAAAACATTTGTGAGAGAAATGAAACACATATTATGTTAAACCGTATGGGAGATGAAAAATTTTGTTCTCATGCCAACATATTTAGCTTGTAAGATTGTCGTTAATTACATTTTACCCATTATTTTGAAATACACACATCATCTTTTAAATATAAAGAGGCAATTCTCTCCATATGTTATGTTAAACATAACATTCTTAAATAAATCAATAAACATTTACCCATTGTTTTATGTTAATTGAGCATATTTAACAAAACTCACAAGGACACAAACACGACACAACAAGATCATGACAATACTGAATTACGAACAAAATACAACAACAACAACAACAACCAAGCCTGTAATCCCAATTAAATTGGGGTAGGCTATATGAACCATGAATGAATCACGTCGAGTCGTAAACATGAATCTTCTGCCTCCATAGGTTTCGGTTGACGAGCATGTCTTCATTTAGATCTTTTAGCTTCATGTTGTTCCGTATGACCTCCATCCACGTCTTTTTCGGTCTCCCACGAGCTCTAGCCGTCTGTCCTAAGTCGAGATCTTCAACTCGTCGTACTGGTGCATCTATGGGTCTGCGTTTAACATGCCCAAACCATCTTAAACGATTTTCTCGCATTTTCTCGTCAATGGCCGCCACACCCAATTTATGCCGAATATCTTCATTGCGCACTCTATCTCTCCTAGTGTTACCGCACATCCACCGAAGCATGCGCATCTCTGTAACGTTCATTTTATGTGCATGACTTTGCTTAATAGCCCAGCACTCGGAGCCATAAAGCAAAGCAGGTCTAATAGCCGTACGATAGAACTTTCCTTTAAGCTTTAAAGGAAAGTTACGATCGCACAGAATCCCTGTCGCACTCTTCCACTTTGTCCATCCAGCTTGGATGCGGTGGTTGACGTCTCCATCTAACTCTCCATCCATCTGCAGTATAGAGCCTAAATACCGAAAATGCGCACTTCTCGGTATCTCTTGGCCATCCAACTGAACCGTGCCATCGTTGTTTCTTCGTTGTTTGCTAAACTTGCATTCTAGGTACTCTGTTTTTGTTCGACTTAGTCGAAATCCTCGTGCTTCTAATGTTTGTCTCCATCGTTCTAATTTAGCGTTAACTCCCATTCTCGTCTCATCGATGAGGACAATATCGTCTGCAAACAACATACACCATGGGACTCGGTCTTGGATGGCTCTGGTGATTTCATCAATTACAATGGCAAACAAAAATGGGCTCAAAGCTGACCCCTGATGTAAGCCAATTGTAATTGGAAAGGCGTCTGTTAAACCGCCACAAGTTCGAACACTTGTCACCACATTCTCATACATATCTTTTATGATGTTGATATATTTAATGGATACCCCCTTCTTCACCAAGGTCCACCATAATACATCTCGAGGTACTTTGTCATATGCCTTTTCTAAGTCGATAAAGACCATATGCAAATCTCTACTCTTTTCTCGAAAGCGCTCAATGAGCTGACGAATCAAATGGATGGCCTCTATGGTCGACCTTCCGGGCATAAATCCAAATTGGTTCTCAGATATGGGAACAATTTGTCTCAATCGGTGTTCGATCACCCTCTCCCATAGCTTCATGGTATGAGACATAAGCTTTATCCCACGATAGTTAGAACAGTTTTGGACATCGCCCTTGTTCTTATATAGAGGTATTAGCGTACTCTTCCTCCACTCTTCTGGTATTTTATTTGTTCGCCATATTTTGTTAAAGAGGTCCGTCAACCAGGTCACCCCTATCTCTCCCATGCTTCTCCAAGCCTCAATAGGGATACCATCTGGGCCAACGGCTTTTCGAGTCTTCATCATCTTCAAGGCATCTTTGACTTCCGACCTTCTAATACGGCGCATAAAATCGCGGTTCAGGTCCTGAGGGGACTGCGAGATGTCACCCACTGCTTGGGTGGGGCCTCCATTGAACAGGCCCTCGAAGTACTCCCTCCACCGTGCTTTGACCTGATCCTCACGCACTAAGACAGACTGACCTTCATCTTTGATGCATTTCACTGCACCTAGGTCTCTAGTCTTCCTCTCTCTAATGCGAGCAATTTTGTATATATCTTTCTCGACCTCCTTGCTATCCCTCTTCTCATAAATTTCCTTGTACACAGCCTCTCGCGCTAGTCCAACAGCTTTCTTTGCTTCTTTCCTGGCTAACTTATACTTTTCAAAGCTTGCTCCATCATGGTTCTTCTTCAAATCCCTGTAGCAATCCCGTTTGGCCTTGATTGCCGCCTTTACTTCTTCATTCCACCATGACGTGTCTTTACCTATCAGGCTACTACCTCGGGATTCACCTAAGAGGTCTTTAGCTACCTTCTTGATACAACAAGCCATTTTGGTCCAAGTTGCATCTGCATTGTCCTCAGTCTTCCAGTCTACCTCTTGAACCACTCGCTCTACGAAGGCCTTTTGGGTAGACTCCTTAAGCCGCCACCACTTAATTCTAGGTTCCAACCGGCGCCTACTCCTCTTCACTCCTTGCCGCAGTCTAATATCCAACACCAAAAGCCTATGTTGCGTAACCACACTTTCCCCGGGGATGACCTTGCAATCTATGCAACGACTTCATCAAGATTTATTTGGATACATAATTGTAGTCATTGTCAAAATCTGTAGAATGAATATATTTTCATTCTATAGTTGCATATATAGTAACGCTAAAATAATACACATGGTTAGATCGTGCATTATTATTATATTCTTGTTATCTATATTATTATATAATATAAAAAAAGCAAATTGTGACACCAAATTTTGATTTTCAGTTTTAGCCTTATAATTTTAATGTTGCACAAAAGAATATTATAAGTTCCTAATCCAGCCTTATTAGTTAAGTAGAATTATTAATTACAATAATTATGGTGATTGGTGATTTAGTTTCTCAAAAAATTTAATCTTCCTTTATAAATTATATATCCTTATATATGTAGTCTTTTCCTATTGAAGTTATTTTATGCCCTACACAAATTAAAAATATATTTACGTGGAGACCGCGTGCCAACGGTTCTAGTCTTATTAAACAAAAGAACATACCAAATCACTAAATTGAGGCATAGATTATGTAAAAAGTTTATAGCTCAACCACTTCAAGTTTGACAAAATGCAACAAAGTACACAAATAATTATTTACTTAGAAAAAGGGGACACAAGTATGAGATCTAACAAAAGCAAGCCAAGAAGAAAGTATCACTACTTCAAATGTGACACAAAGTCGATAAGAAAGATAAGAACAACTCTAATAAGATGAAAACAACTCAAATATATCAAAAAAATCGACGATTACGTAAAATCTTGAGAAGTTGAAAGAAAACCTTGCAAAACTTTATTCAATCCATGAATTATGCCTCCTTCCATAGTTTATTGCTACATATATAATTACCAAAATGCAAAAACTATAATAAAACTACTAAATGTAAGATTAAAAGAGAGTTGAATAGTGTAAATTTAAATTTTATGAAAATACACGTAATGAAGTAAAAAACACCAAAAGGTTACATAAGTCCAAGATGATGCATAACTATAGAAGTTGTGCGAAATTTGACGTGACAAATTGGCCTAATCAAATATTAGGCTTGTAATTTAGAGTGTAAGTGTAAAATCTAGGCCGTTCTTTTAAGGGTAACCCTCATTTTCCCCCGTTTGATGGTTTTACAAAGTGCCCTCTGAAATTTCAAAGGTGTCCCTAACGTTTGTAATTTTCTAGCAAACACCACCAAGACTAAATCTAACAAATAAAAATGCAGACATGTGTTAAAAAATGAATGACTGATTAAGTGTTGGTGTTAGCACAAAATTACAAACGTTGAAGTGGGCCATTTCACTTTCTGAAACCTTACGGCTCATATTGTAAAATGTAGATCCCGAGATTCCACCGTTGACACACACCATTTTGTTCTCTCCTATGTTGCACGGATATTCCGAAAATGGCTATGTATCCCGTATCGGATACTAAACAGATAAGGATACCCCTCGGATATGCCACGTGGCGTATCCTGCTTAAATATTATTTTTTAATAAATTAGATACGTATCAGATACTATCCTAAGGCGTATCCGATACGTGTCCTCAATAAAATAGGTTATTTTATTGTTATTTAAAATTTTAGGGGTGAAGTAATTTATTTATACAACAAACACCAAAATGTAATTTTCTAATTTATTAATTCATTTAACTCATAAAATAGTTCATCATTTTCACTTTTCACTTGATGAACCCGACTTTGAGTTGGTTTTGTTTATTGATGATGTTGTTCAACAATAAATAAGCTATTGCAATATTAATCTTTGTTATATTATGAAACTTTGTAATATTCGTGTTGAACATATTTATCAATTAATATTTGAGTTTGTAGAATGGTGGATCTTTGTATATGGCTATATGTTGATTATTTTTTAAATTTTATAAGTATTTAATATTCATTATTTTATCTATTTACTTAAATAATATATATACATATATATTTTTAATATTAAATATTCGATGTATCCTTAATGTATCTCAATATGTAATTTTGAAAAAAAACCGTATCTTCATATCTGTATCTTGTCCGATACGTGTCCACGTATCCTTGCCCTTGCAACTTAGGTTCACTCACTAAAAAACAAAACAGAAAAACAGTCACTCTCACTCACTCTGTTTTGTTTTTTCACCATTATCAGCAGCTACATTAACTAACAGCTCAAATTTCTCCCAATAGCAAAGAATGACGTCATCAAACCCTAACCCCCTCCTCCTCTTCCTCCTCCTCCTCCTCGCACCGTCGTTGATCACCAGTTCGCGCAATTTGAAGCTCAAACAGCACCAGCACCTCGACGACACTCTCACTTACATTTGGCCCCTTCCCTCACACTACACTTTCGGCAACCAGACTCTCACCGTTGACCCGAATCTCTCGCTCGTCGCCTCCGGAAACGGCGGCGGATCGACTATTGTGTCGGAAGCTTTTGATAGATATAAATCGATTATTTTCACGCACAGTAGTAGCTCTGTGCGGAGTGGAGGAGTTGACTTTGATCTTACTAAGGTCAACGTGATTGTACACTCTGCTGACGAGGAGGTACTGTGGAGAATTAATGATTATTTTGAGTTTCCTTTGTTTGTTTGATTGATTTCTTTGTTTGGTTTTGCAGCTTCAACTTGGAGTTGACGAGAGCTATTCGCTGATTGTGGCTGGAAACGACGAGCTATCGATTGTAGCTGGGATTACGATTGAGGTGGGATGAGTGTTGAGATCGTTTGTGGTCGTTTTTTATGAATGTTGACTAGTTTGACTGATATTGATGTTTGGATGATCAACTGAGTTGTTTAATGAGGAATGCATAATGAACTATGTAATCACACAGTGGATTCTGATATTGTTGGAAAGAAGAGAACGGATTCTTTTGCATGAAATGGAGTTGAAGATATAGCAGTACTTAGACGATTTGCCTGTGTATAGAAGCCAAAGACTATGCTCTTTAGTTGTCTAAAGTGGCGTTGGGATTTTGATGATTGTCTAGAATGAGTATTACTTAAGTATGTCTTTGTTGGGGATTGTTTTACTGGAGATTGAGCTCGTATGAAATGTAAAAGATAAATAAATATCCAATTTGGTTTGTTTACATGGATGCTAATTTGTTTCTCTATCGGGCATTAAAACCCCGTAGGCAAGTCATAAACCAGTCCGCTGATGATTATCACAATTTTAGACGACATCATTTTTTGGGTCGGGATTCGTTTGATATTTCACTGTTGCAATGGTTTTGGTTCATAAATACACACAAAACATGCCACCTGATCTTCATTATTTAGTCATTCTTCATCTTCTTTGTAGGTCTTATTGAAATATATTAACACTTGGTCTTCTGTGAAGTATGCAACTTGCACCATCTACTAAAGTAGTTATATTACCTTCAGTCAGCAACCAGCGAAAATAACACCTTCACCTCTAACTCTGTGCAACGTCTTAGTATTCAAAGCGTCCATGTCAAGTTCTATTTGCACTTGATGTCGAGGAGGTCTCGAATCTTACATACCCTCTGTGCGTTATCTTCACGTTATTGATGCCTAGGCTATCACAGTACTTGTCACGCTGTTCATTCTTGCCTTTGTCTCCTTAGTGGTAATTTATATTCTGTTACTATCTTTCTAGAAGACTGTATTTTGGAGACTCTCCACGTTGAAAGTTAAACTGCTATATTGTCGCTAAATGAGCTAATTCTAGTACAATGTGTTTTCTCCTATCTGTTCCTCCTTAGCTAATATCTTTGCTAGAAATTTTTCTCACTGAGTCCTTTTCTAGAATACTTTTATTGTACCAGTACACCGTTGTATGGTCTTACAGCAGTACCTTAAGTGTCATAAATATGAGCATATTCTTGATAACATGCGGAGATAGATGAAAATGGTTTCTGAGAGTTGAGAAAGTATCATAATAAATCACTAGTAGTTGATCTTTGGAAGATCGTGGGGCGAAACCTGACTAGTGTATTATTTCTTTAACAAGCTTACCTGGGAAACCCAATGGGTTATCAAGTTTGTTTGTGCATTCTCACACCTGGTATTGGCGCAGCAGATGCCCGCTAGGTGGTGTAGTTAACCTATTTTGGTTTCCCATCTTTTCCATATTATTTGATTTTAAGAATGCATTTTAACATGTTGACCATACTAACACCGTGGTTGAGTTTTTGAATAAAACCTCATCTGCTTCTATGCTTTTTATATACAATGAATAGCTTGGCCTGTTTTGAGTCAGTTTTTTATTCCAGTTGATCTTTAATAAAATTTGCTTTATATTTGCAGGCAAATTCAGTCTATGGTGCTTTACGAGGCCTAGAGGTATAGATCATAGTAGGTACATGATGGTTTTTATGACTTTATCTGGTGTCAGAGACAAGCTTGAATGCATTGGTGTGCACTCTCTCAGATTTGCATGTTAGACAACAATTGAAACGAGGGAGGGGGAGGGGGCATTCTTTCCAAATATGTGATGTTTGACTGATTCGGGATGATAATATTAGAATTAGTTCACATCCTTGCATGGACCTAATCTTGTAATATCAGCATTCAGGATTATAGACTAATTATTCTCTTATACTTTTCTCCAGACTTTAAGCCAGCTGTGTATTTTTGATTATGGAACCAAAAGTGTAAAACTGCATAAAGCACCATGGTACATCCAGGATAAACCAAGATTCACATATCGTGGTCTAATGCTTGGTAAGTGGTTTCTTTTGTTGCTGCCGTCTTATTATACTGGTTTGCCTAGGAGTGAAATGTTCTGTTTTGCAGATACTTCGAGGCACTACTTGCCAATGGAAATAATCAAACAAGTTATTGAATCCATGGCATATGCTAAACTTGTAAGATATTTCAGAACTACTAAAATCGGTTTTTCAAGACAAAATCTTTTAGTGAATATTTTGATAATTGTGTTCAGTAGAACGTCCTCCACTGGCATATCATAGATGAAGAATCCTTTCCCCTTGAAGTGCCATCATATCCAAATTTGTGGAAAGGCTCATACACAAAGTGGGAGAGGTATACTGCGGATGACGCGTATGAAATAGTTAAGTAAGTATATCTTATGCCCCTGTCATTTCCACGTATAAGTTATAATAGATGATTGTTAATACTACTTACAACCACCTGAATGAATTATCCCTGTAGTTTGCTCGTTTTAGTCTTAACAATTGAGTATCTCATGCGCTTGATACTAATAGCTGTAATCTAGATTTTCCTTATAATGTCATTCAGTCATTTTCATTCCTCCTTTTTTTATTTTATGAGAAACTAATGATGTTGCCAATGTGTCATGTCTTCTCCATATGGCCTCCTACACTGAAGTTTCGCGAAAGTGAGAGGTATGTTGCACCTCATGATCGAAAAAAGCTGTAGAAAATAGTTTGTATTTCCTTTAGCCTGTCTTTACGGAAGATTTCTACATAATAGTAAGGATTTCAAATCCACCGTCAAGTATTTGATCATGTGTACGTAAAACCTTTGGAATAAATGGAGTCCTCTGATGTACGT
Source organism: Linaria vulgaris (assembly GCA_948329865.1). NCBI lineage: Eukaryota > Viridiplantae > Streptophyta > Magnoliopsida > Lamiales > Plantaginaceae > Linaria > Linaria vulgaris. Next base: position 88,230,478 of record OX415253.1, read on the forward strand.
ATGAAATATTGATTTGCTTCAAGAAAATGTTATATAACCTCCATGCTTCAAAATCTTTTGACAGGAATTAACTTTTTATTCTGTCGAAAATCTATAAGTTCCTAGTTTAACTCTAAGATTCTGAATGCAGTCATATTTTTTATTGAACAGCAACTTACTTACGCAATTGGTTTTCTTCCAGGTATAAATGTTATGGCAGAAGTTGATGTTCCTGGGCATGCAGAATCCTGGTAAAGTTAGAAATTTATCCAATTCAAATCCTGGTTTTTGTCTTGCACTAACTAATTTTCTGGTATAGATATCACCCTTACAAGTGCTTCTTGTACATGTGCTCAAGAAATGAATATCTTGTTTTTCTGTACTTTAGTACTGAAGTATGTTAGTTACCATGTAGTTGTGCCTAGGACCTTACCGTACACACCTCTATGTGGTATTTTACAATTATTATCATACTTCTGAACTAGGTCTTCTTGTTATATCGGACGCCTAACTTGGATCTAATTGCTCCTATAGAAATGTACCTTTAGCGAGCAAATCATCCATGGTCCAGAATTCTCATATTTGATAATAAAGTTTTGGGCAAATATAGAAGCAGATAGATGCATAGTATGCAAACTTGGATTTCCACGGGTCTACTGTATTTTGTCTACAATGTCCAAGAGCATCATTTGATGAAAGCGTCATCACAAACTTCAAAAACTTTAGATTGGCTAACCCAAATTTATTACCATCTACTTGTATGTTTGCTTTACTTGCTTCATAAAGATATGGTCAGTGAAGTAAATGAAGGATGTTCCTGGTTATCTTTCTTCTCCAGTTAACGAGATTACTCGTAGGCTGATGTATTTGGCCATTCATATAACATTTTAATCCCAAAAAATTTACTTCCTTCCTTCAAAAAGCATTGATACTTTCAACATATGGACTTTCATACAGTTTCTTACATGCAGGGGAACAGGGTATCCTGATCTTTGGCCGTCACCTTCCTGCCGAGAGCCTTTGGATGTTTCGAAAAACTTCACGTTTGACCTGATATCTGGCATCTTGGCAGGTGAGATACGTTCCATTCAATAAACTAACATATGGTTGTGAGATTTTACATTTCTTAATGTGTATCATTCCGTTTATAAATCTCGTATCTTACTAATGGAATACAACATCAACTTTTTCTCTATGACGGTTTGTCATCAAAGGGATAATTTATCCTCGCTCCTTGGTTATTATAATGAATTGGAAACATAAGAAGAATCATTGATTTGATTTAAGGAGATGGAGTTAGATATGTAGTTCTTTTTTATAATATATATATGTATGTATATTACATATATATATTATGTAATTTTTAATTGGATCTGTATTTCGAGAAACATGAAATTAAATCATAAAAAGGCACCATACATAACGATATGGAATCTTTTGTCATCCTGGTAAGGTCACTTGTGGTATGCTAAGTACTTGCCATTGTCTCAAAGAGACACCTGAATAGGTCAATGCCATGTGTAAGGCTCGTGTAATTCAATCTACCTCAGCGGGCATGTCTATAAAAAACCAAGCTAGTTGCATTTTAGTTTATAATTTTCATATGCGTTTTATAGATGAACATATGTTTAATTTGATACTGTTCTCTTTTACATGTTGCTTGAAAGTGTAATATTGTTGTCCGAGGTGTTTTTATTAACAGTTCACAAGTATATCCATCCTCTTCAACTTGTTTTCATCTGAAGTTCGCTCCTATTTGTTTTGTAACTTTTTTATACAATGAAGAAAAATCAACTATGTACTGGTAATGTTTATTAAGTATTTTACAACACTTGAAACTTGTTTTCCAAGTTTTCGTTAATTATCTCAAAATGGTGTTATATGTAAATAAATGCAAACAGACCCCGTCTAATTGCACCTATCTGAAATTGGAGGAAGTTTCACTATCTTCTTTAATTAGAATTGGCAATCTTGGAGTGTGTTGGTGTTCATAAACATAGATTTACTTGCAGCGAGTAAGAAACAAATGATAACTTACTGCTTAATTCACAATCTTCATCAACATATTAGTATTAGTAATTTCTAAAATATCAGTTATTAAACATTGATTATATGGAAAGATAAGTTACTGCCTAAATGAGGGCCTTGTGGCCAGTTGTTACCTGTTTGTTTTAGTCGCAAATTCATGGCATATTTATATCAACAAGTCTAATAAGCCATAACCTTGGCTCAGGGAAATATTTTTATGTCTAATCTCTGTGGTTGTTGATCAAGTTTTCTATTTGCAGACATGAGGAAGATATTCCCATTTGAACTTTTCCATTTAGGTGGTGATGAAGTTCACACAGGTATAGTACTTCGGTTTTTATGTATTTTTTAATGGGGAGAGATGATCAATTTTTTCTTGGGCTTTATGTCTCATGTATATCTTGCATTCTATATTGTTTCTCTGTTGGTCTTATGTAGGACATTGTGTCACGGAACATTTTATGGAATGTCAATGGTCAGATTTTATTCTTCTAGAGTTAATTGGGAACTTGTTGGCAAGTTGTAGAGCAGACAGTCAAAGAAAAACACTTGTTGACTTCCTAGCACTATAAGTTGTTAGCTGCTGATCAAATAGTAAGATGATGATGCTTGCCAGTGTAGATGATGAACTTGAGTACTTAATGCACACCGATATGTCATTTTACTTACTGAATTTTCACTTAATGCTCGCTTCTGACTTTGATTATTGGATTAAACTTGCTGTGATAATGAGGATAAATGTCTTCAGTTTATTGCATTTGAACATGACACAGAATAAATTCGTACCACGTGTTGAGAAGAACCACATATATAAACTTGTGCTAATTTGCATTCTGACCGCCTGTGCATGTAGTTTACCCTTCTCACAATGCTATTCAACATTTGTGCAGATTGCTGGGACTCCACCCCACATGTAAAGGAATGGTAAACCCTTTCCCCTTTTGCTTATAACCTCCATTTATTGTCCATTTCTTGGCAGTATTATAAGAAAAAACCTCCCCAAAAACTTAAAATAATTTTTCAACAAATCTTCCATTTTGCTTAACATAAACGATGGTTAGGTCAAACACATGGCCCTTAATGTTTAGGTGGAAAGAAGGCACTGTCCTATTGAAAATATTATTAGCAAAACGTTACCGTGTTTGGAATTCCATAAATCAGTACCATCTCGATCTGTTTTTGCGTTCAACGGCGTAAATTACTTAAAAGGATCAGTTTTCCAAGAGATGGTAGTGGAACTGACCCTCAATTTTTCAGTCCAACATGAGAACCAATATCTTACAAGTTAGTGTTTTGTTGCTGAAGAACTTCTGACAAAATCACATATATATATACTTGTTAGTCGTATCAATATTTTTATGGCATGAACGTAGCTTTTTTCCTTCTACTTCAAGATCAAAGATGACTTCCAGATCTGTCTCTCTGCGAATTCCACCATTTAACTTCTAACATTTGGAATTCGGACTGGTTTGTTAGTCGTAGGGGACAGGACTCAGTAGCAGTTTCAAATTCTCATAATGTTTCTTACAGATAAATTCCAACTGCAGGCTTCAAGAGAATAATATGACTGGAAAAGATGCATACCAATATTTTGTACTCAGAGCACAGGAAATCGCTATATCATTAAATTGGACTCCTGTTAACTGGTGAGTGCTTGATTTGCAAATTTCATAGCGAAAATTTTGATCCATTTTATATTACAGCTTTTAATGAGTAATGTTACCTACTTTCTCCTCCTCAAGCCCTTTATGTCTCTAACTGAAGCCACTGCCTTTACACTTAGCACTGAAACTATGAAGGCCTTCTCTCTTAATTCCAAATACTTGATGATAACATAATTATGAAAGTTCTGGGTTTTAAACTTAATCTCTCTTAATTTAGGGAAGAGACCTTCAACACGTTTGCAAGTCGTCTCAACCCCAAGACTGTGGTGCATAACTGGTATGTATCTCGTTAAGTATCAAACTGTATCAGGTATACTTTTAACTTGTGAAACATATATGCTTACGTGCTCGATGTAGGTTGGGGTCTGGTGTTTGTCCAAAGGCTGTTGCAAAAGGTTTTAGATGCATTTACAGTAACCAAGGTTTTTGGTACCTGGATCATTTGGATGTTCCTTGGTATGAAGTCTATAATGCTGAGCCATTAGAAGGGATAACTGATGATTCAGAACAAAAACTTGTGCTTGGTGGAGAAGTTTGCATGTGGGGTGAAACAGCCGATGCCTCAAATGTTCAGCAAACAATATGGCCTCGAGCTGCCGCAGCCGCAGGTATTTGTTTGCTGCTTTTGCATTTGAGATTAATATCCATATTCTTTCCATATTTCTTAAAGCAGTACGTGGAGGGAAAGTGTTGATTTATTTTACTGTGTCGATTCTTAGAAGCATGCTTCCAAATTATATATAACGAATGTACTGTCACTTTTACACCAAATAGAGTGGGGGTGTGGTGGAGAAACCATAGTGGCTTTTATTTTTCCCAAATTTAATAAGTTGAGATGCTAGCAAGCTAAAATACAATGCCCAAGTTTTAATTGATATCCATCTATTTAACCAACATCTTTTTGTATAACAATGTGATTTATGTACAATGCAAAGAAGTTCCTTTTTGTGAATGATACGTGACAGAAGTTTTGGCTAGATACTGACTATTAAACATCCCTACATGCAAATTGTGGTAACATTTAGGTTTCTTAGTTCTTTGATCTGGAAGTTTGGGCTCTAATTCTCATTAACTTGGGGGCATATCATTCAGCCCATTGCGAAATTCACGTACATTCTTAGTGTTCTATCCTCCACCAGAGTTCTTTCCTTGGCTATTTGCGGCACCATTACATATACCTTCACTAGCTTAGTCAAATAGAGGCCTAACTATTGCCCGAGTCCAGGCCTAATTAGTGCCTGCTAGATCAACTTCTCATAATCAACTCCCTTGCGAACTATTCAGATTTGTACATGTATTTTCCGCATCAAATGATAACCATGTTCGGCAACTTGCAATATGTTTCTCTTTCCTTCTCTAGATTTATGTATGTACGGCATCATAGACAAGAAAGAGCAACATATTTCCTTCTCTAAATTTATGTATGTAAGGCATTGTAGACATGAAAGAGCAACTGATTCTCCTATTCACCTTTTAATAATTCCGCGATCTGTATCAGCAACACACCCCTACCAATACCATCCGATCTGAAAGCTTGGTAGCATATCACCATTATACACACATTTCACCTCCTTGCACTGCCACACATCTGCATCCTCTTTGGATTGGTGCTGTAGACAATATTCAAGTCAATTGCTTATGCTCTACAGAGTAGAATCTTATTTTGGAGACCCTCCTTTACCAGGGAGATCCTCAACCATGTGCGGCTCCACCATCCTTCTGTGCTAGATGCCTCCTAGTACTATCAGTTGGATGGATATGCATGATACCTCTGTGCATTGCTGCCCAACATATCACATATCTGCATGTTCCTCAGCGATTCCTTCCTGAGTCACTGAAGGAATTGAGTAAGGATCCCACCCTGAATAGACTGATTCTGCATTTTAAACGCCCTTGTATGATTGTCCCAAGTCCCAACCATTACGTCTCTACATTGATTGCTAACAGAGAGTTGAATTTTATACCTATGCCACTTGGGCTAAGGATGTAGCACTTTGGTTTTAAAACATTTATGAGTTACATTTGAGTCAACAGGTGAAAGCTATAGCATTGCAGAGTTCAAGGATTACACATAAATGAAAGGTTTCTTCCTAACCACAGACGCTTGTTTCAAAGAGAAACTCCCGATCATGTATTAGTTCTTTTTGGTACCAAGAAATGTGGCGGTTGTGCCATTTTCTTTTCGGCCGAATAGGTACATCTTCATTTCGATGTACTCTAGACTGCTACTGGTCAAACACAAGTAACACTCAAGAGTTTTCAGCTGATTCCTCTGTCTCACTCAGTATTTGATGAGAGATGGTGGTGGTCAGGACAGCATACAGCCCTCAGTGCAGCTACTCTCAGAAACTTGGGCACATTATGGAAGACCAACCATATTAGACATGTATCTTCATAGTGAGGTCAAGTTGCAGACTGGCCATATTAGACATTCACAGTGGTCTCCCTCCCTCGCTTATGGGTTTGTAGTAACATTGACCATTTTCTGTTACTGGATCAGTAACTTATTATCTCTCTTGGGTAGTGATGTCATGTAGACGTCATACTTTGCCTTTGTATACGTAATGTACTAGCATACCTGTTTTTACCAATACAGCTAACTAAGTTACATCAATTGACCTCTGGAATTGGGAGGCCAATCCATAAGAATTAGCCAGAAAATTTGTAACACCGCGTTTAAATATATTAAGTGGCGTATTATATTATTTCGATTTAAAAGATTTTATTATTTTTGCCTGTTTTTGTAGAGCGTATGTGGAGCAACAGAGAGGCTACGTCTTCAGAAAATATTACAGCAACTGTGTTACCTAGATTGGAGTATTTTCGATGCCTGTTAACAAGGCGAGGAGTTCAAGCAGCTCCAGTCACAAATTTTTATGCTCGGCGACCTCCAACTGGTACAGGTTCATGCTACTTCCAATAGTCAAACTTGCTTCTATTTTAAGGCATTGTACATGGATTGGTCTTACCTCTTTCATGCATTATTGGGGGCAGTTGATTTGTTTTCCAGAAATTGCCTGTTGTTTGTTCTTTCATCTCATCATAATGTATGTTGTATGATTGTATATTTGTATGTGATCTAAGTCATTGATATCAGATATTGAAATTATGATTTATGGTACGTGATTTCATGACATTTGTATCGCCAGAAGCGTAAAGTTTGTTGATTCTATTGTACGCATTAGTAACCATTTAGTTCGTACCTTGAACTACTTTTATGTACGACTTAGTTTAGTTCCAAATTTATAAGAAGAAAAAAGTGGATGTTCTAGAAACCATGACAGTTTTTTTTAGAAGGCTGGAATAGTGATTGAGTTACCTTCACTATCTGAACTCTGTAGAAGGGATTCTTAGGGATTCTTTTTAATACTAATTTAAAATATTGCTATTAGGAGAATCGCTCTGGCATTATTACCTCCCCTAATATTAGGATACGGGGTATGTGTCATGAACTCATGATATCGTACAAAAACATTGTCGTACACACCAAAAGATTTTACAGGATTGATTTAGCGAGAATAAATTTGCACAAAATAAATTATGTTAATTTGTTAAATTAGAATATATATTTACACGTAATCCACACAGAAATATAGTAAACTTTTTAAAATCTTTTACGATACACTAAATAGGTGAAAAAAACAATTGAATCTGAGACGTCCCACTAACAGCTCTAAAGCAATCTAAAGATGAGTCGTGACTTCATATGGCTCCAAGTTTTTAAAGAGCGTTTTTGGCTATTATGATATTTAGTTGTCTAGCTGCAAACAAATTGGTTAATAAACAACTGATCAGGAATTGGTTGACAAACATTCTGCCCCCACTTTAATCTATAACGCACCCATAAAGCAACTTAAGTCTTCAACATGTGTTGAAATCCCATGATTCAGGTCCAGAATAGTGGTCACGTGCTTTATGCCCTACTCAAAAGAAACTATGGTGACCCTATATTCTTGTTTCAAAATAACCCAAAGATTTGGTTTGCTGATAACCTATCTTTCAAGGATACTGTTAAAAGTTGCTCATATTCGTGTTCGATATAGATACATCTCTGATATACATTGGATACATATCTTATATGCCACGGTCCACGTGGTGTATCTTCATTGAAAAAAAAAAAACTATGGATACGCATCACACGTTATGAGAGCATATCCGATACTTATTCATCAAATAATAAGACGCAGTTTGTATTAAAATTAAGTTTTTTAATATTATTTGAGTGTAAAGTTTCTTAACTTTTCTGTTGAATATGCTTGACACATTACTTTGAGTATTTTATTTGGTATGGATATCCTTATTTAGGCTTGCAACTTTTATTTTGTTTAAACTTGAATATATTTCATATAAAAGTTACTACGTAAGTGAACTAAAAATATTATTTCTTATATTTTTATATATATAATTTGTTAATGTAAAATATTGGCGTATCTTGGATGTATCCTAATTTGGAATTTTTAAAAAAATCGTATCTCCGTATCCGTGTCCGTGCAATAACTGGTAACAAGTCAATTGTCCGGCAGAGTTAATGAATATTGAATACCATTTCCTACCGAAGGCCACCCCCTCTATTTTATTTTATTTTTTTGAACAACATATCTTATATATATATATATATATATATATATACACTAAGGTCGGTCAATATACAATGAGTTGCGTGGTAGGGGTTGGCGGAACGATTGCAAATATGTACAATGAATATTACACATCTTAAAACGCGTCTGACCAGGCGGGCAACCAAGCCATGTTGCACAAAACGGTAGGTGCAGTTGGCAGTCCATTTTGGCCCAGTCGGAGACGTGGCATGCTACCACGTCAACCTCACGGTATGTACGAGAGGAACATGATGGACATCCTTCTTCATAAACTATGTATATCACGGAGCAAAGCTTTAACTTCTAGCGAGGGTTATAAGGCCCCGCATTATGGTCAAACAAGTATACGTCATTGTAAAGCAATAATAAGTGCAGTAATGAACAGTTGTAAAGCAAGTATTACTCCCTAGCTAATAGCACGGAGTACAACTACATTGTTGGTGCTGCAACTCGTCGCTTCGGAAAAAGCACTAATTACCATACTTGTAAAATCACGTATCACGCCCGCGATATTTGTGGGGCCATGATTGGCCAGCGCGAGCCATCTGTGTTGAGCTTGAAGAGTCCCATTGGAGGTGGTATCCAGCAGATTGATAACATGTATGATTTAGGGGGGCGAGGGGAAGGACCTAGCGGCCTTTCCGCCAAGGTTCTCGGGATTTGTTTTAAGCTAACCCCCTCCTCCCAAAATTTTAAAGCTGGTGTAAGAGTGTTTTTGGCTTATGGTGTATATTTTTAAATAAAATAATTGAATAATTTCAAATTCAAATATTATCTTGCAAATACTCTCCGTTTTTTAATTTTAGTGTTTTTGAAACTTAGCTTAAAATTATGAATTTTTATTTTTTTACTAGGATTTGCAAACACCACCTTAGTATACGAAACAACTAAAGTTTGTATATTTCCTTATTGTATGATGATGATGATAATGGTTATTATGTAGTCGTGTGAAAAAAAAATCATGGTTTGTAACTTTTAAGGTTGTAATTCCAAGGGCACCAACCAAAAAAGCAGAAGAATCATTTTCAAGCAGTGTTTGTTTTTATATGATTATTTTCAAATATTGTTCGCCCTATTACGCATTAAAAAATAATCGATATGTGATTGACTAGTCTCAATTAGTTAGTATAGAAGACACTAGAAAGAATAAGAAGATCATTAGACGATTAACGAAAAAGGAAATAATTTACTAAATCTGATTATATGTTCTAAAGTTTCACTTATGAGTAATATGAAACTTCCAAAAAGAGATAAATTAAGTTATTTTCTAATTCACTAATATTTTCTAATTCACTAATATGAATTGATTATAGTCATTCAAAACTTAATTTGAAGTAACATATATAAAAAGTTACATCCTAGTAGAGAGGTTTGATGCTTGTATCTTTTAAGGGAATGCAAACATATTGTGTCTCTAAAAATCTGCACCAAGTTCTCTCCTGTAATATTTTATTTTTATTTTTTGTGTAGAATTTACATGTGTTTTTGAAAAAAAGTGCACCAATTTTTCGTATGTTAATTATGTTGACGATTTCATGATCTTAATATGCGACTCAACTTTATAGTCAAGATCAACTAGTTATGCAGAATACAAAAGATCTTTTTGCAAGCCTCGGGAAACATTTTGATTGGTAACCAATTGCCATATATCTTTCATTTAATAATAAATGGAAATAAGCTTTAAATTGTAATATTGACGCTTATAGAGAAGTCATCTAAAGATTGGTGTATATTGATGAAATTCGATAAATTGCATGAAAGTTAGTTCTTAAATCGATAATCCATAGGGTATTAAAGCCCCCGCATGCTTTAAATTGTTGTTGCCGCCTCACATCATACAACCATCTCATCGTCTGAAGTGTAAGCGGCATTAGTTATACATATTAACGTTGTGAACACTTTATTTTCTCTTGCACCAATGTGCTACAAAATAAAGTTGCAAGAACATGTTGAAATCCTACTATATAGTCTTTAAAATTCGTAAGTTCATCTGTCATCAACTTAATACATAATACAACAATCTCATCATAAGAAGTGTAAACGACATTTTCTTATGCATTATAATCTACTTTTGGAGTTATTATTTTAAAGACCACATCAATTATTTTTCAAATGACCTTCATTGCGACACTCGCAATCGCGGATGGTCTTAATCTTTATCTAACCTAGTTTTACTCTCACTTGCACCACGCATATTCTGTCTTTTAATCTCTCCAATTTCCTTGTAACACTTGTCTCAATTCATTTGCTTTTGCTCTATTTTATTCCCTTAGAATAACAATTTCAATTTCCTTAAAGACTAAAATAGTTCATGAAGAAAATATGCATTAGGTTGATGACAAATTAATCTTAAGAATCTTAAAGACTGTATAGTATGATTTCATCGCGTTATTGCAACTATATTTTATAGCCCATTGGTGAAACATGTTCACAACGTTAACGTGTATAACTATCGAGGTAACATCATCAGCATCAAAACTTCGTTTTAAGGATTCTCTTGTTATGGAGTGGCACGGCCTCGTATAACTTGTTGAAACGATCACATATTCCTCATTATCTTATTTTATTATACACGACATCCTTGTTTATATCATTCCACATATATTATCTATGAATTATATCGACATTTCATTGATAGCAATTACGCCACTTTATATTCTTAATATTTTAGTTTTCAATTCATAGAGCAAGCAATTGCTTTGAACTCTCAAGCTTATTTTCGACATTACATTTTTCACCGATTGACGGTTTTTACTAAATATATTTTAGTATGAACCGATGCTCTAATTCCCCTTGTTGTAAGATAAACGACGAGTTATTGCAAAGACATGGCTAATAACGTGAGACAAAATATAAAATGTGCATATTTACGTGGAAATCTTAAAACTTTTTTGCGATAAAATCTACAGGCAATGGTAGGGCTTTTTTTTTTTTTTTACTATGAGGTAATATATGAATTATGAAATCTCTGATTTAACCCCCTCATTAAATAACTCACTCAGAGCACGTTTGGAAGGCCTTAAGAGCCCATATTAATTATATAATATGGCTTAATATTGTGTTTGGATAGCAAATAATTAGTGTGTCTAGCCATATATAAGTGGGCCATCTTGATTAATTTTTCTTAAAGAGCCCATATTAATAATCACACCCTACCCCCCTCTGATTATTTAATCCCACCACAATCACCTTAAGAATTATCGGATTTGCCCTCGACTTTACCAAATAAATTGGTATAATGACTACTTTTGGGGAGGGAGAAATTAAGGGCATTTTGGGTAATTTAAATACTTTTGGTAAGATAATACATACTACCAAACACAGAATTATGATGATTAAGGTACTAATTTGAGTGACAAAATGTCCAACCAAACATTGTATTGATTAATTAGTTATGTACTATGTGGTCATTAAATTATATGTGTTTTGCCCTCCAATGTCATCCAAACGTGGCGTAAATATTAATAACTAAACAGAATTAGTTTATTATTACTTTGCGACGTAAAGTGATGCTAAACGACAATGCATTCTAATAAGCCGTGAATTATCACACCATGATCAAATGGCTGATTAATCAATAAAAAGCACATGCAACCATACGTATTAATAATTTAATATAATGCTTTATCAAATCTATTTTTCCTCCACCTTTATATGGAAAATATATTCATTACACACCATGCTTCTTATTGCACTAAAGAACGCCGGTCTTTCATAAATAAAATGTCATACTGTAGCATATGACAACTTCATATATCTTATACAACAAAATACAATTGTCACATGCAATTAATGATCCAAATTGTTGAATAAATTTGCGCGTGAGGATTAATTAGATGGGGTCTTTGTGTTTGACTTAGCAAATTAAGATGAATTTGAGGCAAAGTTTCGAAACTACTAGGGTTGTTTGTTAGATTTTAACCTTCATGGAAGGCGAGTGTAACAAGCTTTGCTAATTAAGTTGAACAAGATGAGATTTCCTATGTACTTTTATAACCACAAGGGCATTTCATGAAATATTTCCATATTTGTTTCAATCCACTCATAAATACCCCTACGTTAATCACATGTTCAATACTATTTGCTCAACCTTTACAAGAACAGCCACGAGTAAAAGTTCAACCACCATATACATAATCTTTGTACGCTAAAAGATAAGCCATTTGTGAGTAAAAATAACCATAACTGACACCTCTGCCCTTGCCTGTCCTCTCTCTGACGCCATAATAACCACCTTATGAGCTCACAAGCTAAAGAATTACTGTCTCTTATATCTTATAGCCTCAATACTCTCTTATCGATAGCTCATGAGTCATGACCGCTTCAATACATAGGATTTACGGACTCACATGTTCGATTGAAACAATTGATTTATATCCTATAAACTTCATAAGATCGAAACAATATATGTTAAATTTGCGTTCTTGGCATTTACACTTGTACTCCCTCGTATTCTTTGTATACTCATTATTCATACATATATACATTTCGAAAGAGCCTTAAAACCTAATATTCAAATAAGCACTAATGAAACATTTTTAACACATTCATATTAAGCCGAATAGATATACGCAATCCTAACAGTACCATTTATCTGGAAAATGTATAAAAACGAAAAGTCCAAGACATTCTATTGAATTAAATCAAATACAGAAAGAAAAGTCATGTGTTTTTTGATTCGCGTCATACCCATCCTTTTAATCAGCCTGATAATAAAGACTAAAAACATAAATATAATGTGCAAAACATAAGCTATTACAATTTTCAGATAATAGCGTCCCAAAATGGTCATAATAATTTATTCTACAAAAAAGGCAATCTAATAATAATAATAATAATTATTATTATTATTTTATTATAATAAAGTAAAAGAAAGTATCCAACAACATCAACAGTGGCAACAGCCTGTATCTTCTCATTGTCACTTTTTTCTCTTTTATATTAAATTCAATTTTAATTTCGAAACCTCCGACCACTCTTTTCACTGTACGGCACCACCACCACCACATGAAAGAGGAGACCAGTAGTACAACAAACTCCTCCGAACGCCGTCGTTTCCAGCTCGTTTGACTCAGTCAAACATCTTGACTATATTTCTCACCACAACTGCAAAAAGCCAAAGATCTAGGGTTTCAAAGATGATGATTTCCAGGGGTTTGTTCGGGTGGTCCCCACCTCACATACAGCCGTTGACGCCGGTGTCGGAGGTCTCCGAGCCGCCGGAGTCTCCCTCGCCGTACCTGGACACGAGCGCCACGGAGGCCGTGCCGGTGGACGTGGAGGACGAGATCGACGGGGAAGGGGAGGAGATGGAGCCTCCGCCTGCTGCCGTCCCGTTCTCGCGGCTGTTTGTGTGTGCCGACCGGTTCGACTGGTTTCTAATGGTGGTGGGATCTATTGCTGCAGCTGCTCACGGTACTGCGTTGGTTGTTTACTTGCATTACTTTGCCAAGATTATCCATTTGCTGCGGTTTCATGGCGCGGATGTTACTGGTGATGAGCTCTTCCATGAATTCACCAAGGTAGGTGCTTACTTGTGTGAAGAATATGTAATCAGCCTGTGTTTAGTTGTGGATTTTACTCGGGAACTGCGGGTGCTTACTTCATTGGATACAGCTGTTTGCTTTTTATCCGAGTGTGTCGTTATTTGTTTTCCTTGTGAAGTTCAGGTCTGGATGTAGCTATGTATTTGTTTTTTTGTGAAATGTCTTATGTTTAATGGGGTTAATTGTTTGTGGGTCTCGTACATATTGGTCCTGCATGAATAACGGTGAAATGAAATTCTAAATCTTCGTAAGCCAAGTGGAACTGGTAGTTATGTACTTCATGTATGCTCTATGCATAACCTTGTAGTTTTCGGGTGAAGTTCTTGTACTAGAGGCTTGGTTTGGGCAATCGAATTTGATGGGTTGATAGGCGCTAGGGTTTAGTTCCGATTTAGTAATAATGAAGCTTAAGTTACAAAAGCTTTTCACGACTTGTGTCGCAAGACAATACGATACATAGTGACAATTAAATATAATGGTATGAGGAAGCTCTTGGAATTCTCATGGAGCAAGCTTAATTGACCGCAGCTCTGGAGTAAATAAATATTCCAAGATTTAATGCAGTCGAGGAATGTTGGTGAAGGGTGAATGAATAAACACTATGTATTTAGGCATGCGATTCGCATGTTGGGTCTTGAAATTAAACTGGTATAAGAACACATGTTGAATTTCTAATCCTGTATCACGGCACTGTGTGGTTGGGTGTATATATTTGTCTGTACTTGGTTGGTTATCTGTTTTTGCTGCGTTTTAGCGCAGCATAAGTTGGCTTATAAAGAGTAGTGATGCTGATTAAGGATTGGAGCTTGAGTTTGAGTCAGATAATTGTGTGGGGTCACTTGAACAAATAGAACATCATTATTGCATTCATTGGTGAAATATTTTGTCGGCTAATAAGCGCATAACTAATTCGTGGCTGAGTTTGCTATGTAGGCCAGTTAATGTATAACCTTTATGGACTTTCCGCCAAACTTTCTAATAAGTACTGAAGAGTTTTGTCGGCTTAACATAAAGGGGAATATGTTCTACCGGAAATTGTTTGCCGCCTTATGTTTGTTCCAGTATCTGGTCCTCATCATTTGTTTAGGTGGAGGTATATTAATTTCCTCTAAGCTATTTATTCTTTAAGCAAAAGGTGTCTAGCTTCTCAGAGAGGTCATCAAATTGAATTTTGTAAGATGTCGGGTGTTTTCTATCCCTTATACTATAGTTTGATTTCTGCGGGGTTGTCTGAGCTGGTGAATTTTGTACAACACATACCCGAAACTTTCTTGAAGATACTACATATGTGTCCATTATTAGAAAAAAAGACTTTTAAGATCTAGTTTATCCTATTTGTTTGTCGGATTAGCTTTCCACATTCCGAGTCGCAGAGAAAAAATGAAATAGTATGGACAAGGTCTGTGAGAAGAATAAATCTTCTTTTTGTATTTGAAGATACATAAATGGAATAAAATAGGAAAGAGAAAAATCTATGTCAGTTACAAAAGTTAGAGTTGGTGGCAATTAATTTCAAACCCCCCGATCACCGCAGGATATCAAGGACTCTGTCAACAAGCTTATTTTGCTTGGAGCGCACCCAAATAAGACCAATTATACGTTTTTGCTTGCAATTTTTCTTTTTTTTGGCCGCAGCTTTTTCAACTAAGTCTTCTTTGGTTGATACATTATTTTGTTTTGTCTTCTGCCTTTTAACTTACTTTATTCTAATGCCTGAAGATACAGTTGCTTGCTTACTAATTTACAGAGTATGTCGCTTTACTGGTATATTTGATTTTGGTGACGATAACACCGATGTTGAAAATTGTTGATAGGATAGAGGTGCATATAAATACTTAATCATCCATTTTTGTACCTCAGTCCACAGTGCTCGCACATTCCTTTACCTCCTTTGGCCCATAAGGTGCATTGTGGATTTAACTACCAAGAAACCCTTTACAGTTATACATAATGATGCAAGTGGATATTATATTCATGTCATATGATTGCCCTAGAAGTTCGAAAGATTAATGGTTTTAGCCACAGTTTCTGGATATTCATGAAGAGAGGTATGAATTACTGAGGACATTATCTGATTAGATAGCATCCAAGTAAATTGTAGTGCGGGTCTCATCTAATTCATTTTGCATGTATTCAACTTTGTTTGGAGAGGTTAATATGAATATGAATTGTGATAATGTCCTCTTCATTGATCTTCAGCCCGTTGCCCGTGATAGTAAACCTTTTAAGTTTTCTATATCAAACAACAAGAACCAAGACACTAATCCCATTTAGTGGGGTAGGCTATATGAACCATAGGTGAATCACGAGTCGGTCGTTACATGAGTAGGGGACGCCCCAACTAGATTCTTTGTATGGTTAATATCATAAGATGTATGAAATTGCGTTGGATTCACAACCCTACCACAACCCTCTTCCTGGCTTGTCAAAGACAAACAGTAACTCACTGGCGGAGTTTATAAGTTTTCTATAAACAGAAAAACCCATGATTTTTTTTAATGAACATGAAACCACACATCTCTTATTGGACACATATTCCTGGCTGAAAACAAATGATTTTGCTACATACGCATGAAGTGAGCCAAATCAGTTGTCTTTGCTTAAAGTCTAAACTTTGTCCCAATATACGAGTTGGGGCTATTACTTTGTTTTGTATTCTTATGCTTTGTGATGGATGAGGGTGGGACAGATTTCTTTTTAAGAGGGTTATGGTCTGATGTTTTGCCGGCTGACTCTGTCTCGTAACTCATGCAGCTTGCTTTAACCATTGTTTATATTGCTGCGGGAGTTTTTGTTGCTGCTTGGATTGGTAAGGATAACATTTATGAAAGCCTGTTGTGTTATCTTTTATCTCCTATGGAGGTACTGTTACCCACGAAATGCAACATACTGACTTTTTGAGTTCTTCTGAATTTATCTCTTTTGGGTGATAGAGGTCTCATGTTGGATTCTCACCGGGGAACGACAGACTGCTGTAATTAGGTCAAGATATGTTCAAGTTTTACTAAACCAAGACATGAGTTTTTTTGATACTTATGGAAACAATGGCGACATCGTGAGTCAAGTATTAAGTGATGTGCTGCTCATCCAGTCTGCTCTCAGTGAAAAAGTATTTTAATGTCTTTTCTTTTTGTTAAACATTTTCTACCTAATTTTTACTGGTTAGAAAAGTTAATTATCTTTGATCTGGCTCAATATCATGTGGCAGGTTGGAAATTATATTCATAACATGGCGACATTCTTCAGTGGCCTCGTGATTGGGTTTGTCAATTGCTGGCAGATTGCTCTTATAACTCTAGCCACAGGTCCCGTTATTGTTGCTGCAGGAGGAATATCAAATATCTTTCTACATAGGCTCGCGGAAAATATTCAAGATGCTTATGCAGAAGCCGCTAGCATTGCAGAGCAGGTCATGGTCTAACTCTGAAGTTCACGTTACTACTGGGCTTGCATTCTTTATTTCATTATTTTCTGGAGTGCTCAATTATGATGTTAACTAAAGTTATTTGCTGTAATGGGGTCTGACATTAAGACTTCCAACGCAAAAAAAAATTTGCATGCAAAATTCTGACTCGGTATGTCTGTGTCTCGATACTTCTGATTAACCGCTAAGAGTTGCTTAGACCGTGGTTAGAGGAAAACACATCAAGGAACCCAATCACTACTGTAGTCCTTGTTCTGATTCTAATTCTTCTGTTCCTCAGAGGGATTTTTAACTTATTAGCCTTTTTCAATAAGCAAAATAAAAATGCAACCATCAGTTGCATGTGTAGTGGAGTCTCCTTGAAAGTTTTCATCATTCTACTATCTTACCCTTTTTGATCATCCGATCAGTTTGATCCTTCGTTATTGATGAGTAGGTTGTAGATTTTTAATTAGTTGTAGCATGAAGATCGTTACAAAGTTTACGTTATTTTGCTTTCTGACCTTGTCCGAACTTCATAAGCTGTAATCTTTTGTAAGTGATGAATGAGTAGGAGCGGTTATTAATATTTCCTAATATATCAATTGTTTGGACCTCTACTGCAATTAGTTGTACCCTTCATGTTTGTTGAACATTATGATGGAAAGAGAAGACCTCATTTAACTAAATTATGTCTGAAAGAAATTATATAAGTAGTCAAAGGGAGTTGTTCGTGCCTAAGACGTGAGCCCCTTATGAATTTCTAAAAAAGGTTGACCTGCGTGTTATAGCATTCTTATACGCATATATACGTTCTCCACGGGCAGTCAAGGAGGGTGCCCGTTTTAGTTTTCCTATTTGATACCTGCCTTTGGTCTCTGAAGGTAATGGAGTACTGAAATTAATGTTTTCGAGAACTTATATAGGAATGTTGTGCGACCTGATAGCTTATGAACAATACTTAGAGAAAAGTGATTTCACGGAGATTTCTGAAACTGATCAAGAAAAGTCAATAAAACTATTAATACTCCTAGGATTCTTTAGGTGCGGCATGATTGCATCTAGTAATTAGATGAATCAAGAGAATTATTGTGTAGAAACTCTTATTTATATCGAAGTTCATTGGACTCTTGAAGTTTACATGCCCGTTTGTGTACTGCAAGATACTTTTTACTCTCTGGCTTTTTACCTATTAAGATAGGTTCTCGTAGTAGAACTAGTTCTGCTCATGTGGGAGAAAGGTTAAGATCCATTGATGTTGACATATATTTGAATTTACTCCTAGTAGACATAGCCGACAAAATCTTAAACTCCAAATTCATTTAAGAATGAGCTTCCTTCATCTCCCAGCTACAATTTTTTTGGTTATAACATATACTTTCCTTTTATTAATATGCAGGCAGTTTCCTATATCAGAACGTTGTATGCATTTAGCAATGAAACCCTGGCCAAATATTCGTATGCAACTTCTCTTCAAGCTACACTTAGATATGGTATATTGATAAGTCTTGTTCAAGGGCTTGGACTTGGTTTTACATATGGGCTTGCAATCTGTTCTTGTGCCTTGCAACTTTGGGTGGGCAGGTCCCTTGTTACACATGGAAGATCTCATGGAGGAGAAATTATAACAGCACTTTTTGCTGTTATTTTAAGTGGACTGTAAGCAACTTCATTACTTCTTATTCTCTCGCTTCTGCTGTTTATCATACTAACTATTGAACGCATCTCTGTTTGACAGTGGGCTGAATCAAGCTGCAACAAACTTCTACTCCTTTGAACAAGGTAGAATCGCAGCCTACAGACTGTTTGAGATGATAAGTCGTTCATCATCTACTGTGAATCACGAAGGTCTTACCCTTGATTCTGTACAAGGAAACATAGAGTTTCGAAATGTGTATTTCAGTTACCTATCCCGGCCTGAAATCCCGATCTTGAGCGGGTTCTATCTCACTGTACCAGCTAAAAAGGCTGTAGCACTTGTTGGCAGAAATGGATCTGGAAAAAGTAGTATTATACCCCTTATGGAGCGATTTTATGATCCTACATTAGGTACTGATTTCATTTAGGACATAGTTTCGAATCGGCTTTTGAGATTTTGTCACCCAGTCCTTGACTTTTGAATTTATTTTTCTCTTTTTTAGGAGAAGTCCTTTTGGATGGGGAAAATATTAAAAATTTAAAGCTAGAGTGGCTTAGAAGCCAAATTGGTTTAGTGACCCAGGAACCTGCCTTGCTGAGTTTGAGTATCAAAGATAACATTGCTTATGGGCGAAATGCCTCCATGGATCAGATTGAAGAAGCTGCAAAAATAGCGCATGCTCATACATTTATCAGCTCGCTGGAGAAAGGATATGATACTCAGGTTTGTTCACGAAAACGTTTGGGTTTGTTGCTTCCTTCAGTTGTAGGTTCAATCAGTGTGGCTTATCTTACCAAAATATTGGTTTATCACAGGTTGGTAGAGCATTTTTGACTATGACAGAAGAACAGAAAATCAAACTTTCTGTTGCTAGAGCTGTGCTATCAAATCCTTCTGTTTTGCTCCTTGATGAAGTCACTGGTGGGCTTGATTTTGAAGCTGAACGATCTGTTCAGGAGGCCCTGGATCTCCTCATGTTGGGAAGGTCAACTATTATTATAGCGAGACGGCTAAGTCTTATTAAAAATGCTGATTACATTGCTGTGATGGAAGAAGGACAACTTGTTGAAATGGGTACACACGAAGAATTGATAAACTTGGATGGCCTTTATGCAGAGCTGCTTAAATGTGAAGAAGCCACAAAACTTCCAAGGAGGTATAGTAAGAGATAACGGATATCATCATGACGAATCTTTTGATAATTGTTCTTTGTGTTCAAATAAATAGTATGTTAAGGCCATTTTGCTTTTTTATGCTTATTTTGCATGTGAAAGTTTCATGAAAACTAACATCTGTTGTATATCATCAGGATGCCCATGAGAGCGTACAAAGAGAGTGCTACATTTCAGATTGAAATAGATACTTCAGCGAGTCACAGCTTCCAAGAGCCCTCATCGCCAAGAATGGCAAAGTCACCATCTCTACAAAGAGCAGCTGGTCACCATATGTTTCGGCCTGCTGATGGCACAATCAGCTCTCAAGAATCTCCCGGCCTCCGTAGCCCACCTGCAGAAGAAATGATTGAAAACGGTTTCTCCACCGATGCGACAGATAAAGAACCCACGATAAAGAGGCAAGACAGTTTTGAGATGAGACTACCAGAATTACCCAAGATTGATGTTAATTCTGCTCAGCGACAAACAAATGCTTCAGATCCTGAATCTCCGATTTCTCCTCTTTTGACATCTGACCCTAAAAATGAACGATCTCACTCACAGACATTCAGTCGACCGCCTAGTGAAATTGGTGATGCACTCATGGCCATGAAGGAAACCAAGGGGACGCAATCTGGAGACGGGCCATCCTTTTGGAGGCTTGTAGAGCTTAGTCTTGCAGAATGGCTCTATGCTGTTTTAGGGAGCATTGGTGCTGCAATTTTTGGTTCGTTCAATCCTGCTCTTGCTTATGTTATAGCACTCGTTGTAACAGCATACTACAGAACTGATGAGAAACACCATATACGGCAAGAAATAGATAGGTGGTGTTTAATCATTGCTGGCATGGGTGTTGTCACAGTGCTTGCCAACTTCTTGCAGCATTTTTACTTTGGTATAATGGGGGAAAAAATGACTGAACGTGTTCGGCGTATGATGTTTTCAGGTGTGATTGCCTTCTAAGCATATTCTTGTGCATTCTTCCTTATTATTGAACAAGTAAACTATCAATTGTTATAAAACTGTTGTGTGCTATTTGCTGATCGGTACCCTGTATATACCTTTCTCGCTGCAGCAATGCTTCGAAATGAAGTTGGATGGTTTGATGCAGAGGAGAATAGTGCTGATAATCTGTCCATGCGGTTGGCAAATGATGCTACTTTTGTGAGAGCTGCTTTTAGCAACAGGCTTTCAATATTCATACAAGATAGTGCAGCTGTTGTTGTTGCCGTGCTTATTGGGATGTTTCTGCAGTGGCGGCTGGCACTTGTGGCCTTAGCAACTCTGCCTGTTCTTACTGTTTCTGCCATGGCACAGGTATGTAGCAAATGGATCAATTAGTATTGTATAGATATCAATCGGTGAGGTTAACTCTTGCATTACATTTAGGGGCGATAGATTTGGAAACCTCCTCACTCGATTGCTGCATGACTATACTTGAATTGCAATGTGATTTAGGTGGCTTTTTTTTAAAATATTTGAGTAATGTAGTTTGTGTGATACCGGCATTCTAATTACTGATATATCTGTTTTTCAATGCTATTTGAAACAGAAACGATAACTTTCAAATCATAAGAGATTCCCTCCTTAAAGATGAGTTTCAAACCAGTAGACCTTATTATTTTGAATTTTTTTGGATGATCTTGTGTTTGTTTTGAACTGGGTTTTAATATTGGTCAAAGTATCATGTCCTTGACTGGTGCAGTACAATAAGTTCAGTTTTAATAATGCTGTCTCATGCTTTCCCCATATCCACCAGCTGAGAACTTATTGAATTGTCAGAAACGTAAATGCTGAACAACTATGCTCTTCATAACGTTGTTTACAGGTGATGGATGTAGTCATGGATTTGATTCGTCGTAACAATTTCCAAGACAGTCATTTAAAGTTATTTTCTCTTGGGTGATACACTTGCAGTATAATTTGTACACACAGAAAATCAAATAGGATCGTATTCATTAGCAGGCATTGCAGATATTTGCCACTGAGCAGATTTTCTCATTAGTTACATGTGATTGATATTTGCATACTGTTCTTAGGGTATTTCTTTTAGATGTCTGTAAAAGCAGTCACATCTGTGATGGAGACTCGGATGTCGACAAAGCCTGCCTTCGTATTTTTGGATGTTAGTAGTTTAAGGATTGTGTAAATTGGCGATGCCAATTAGATCCAAGAATTGGGTGGAACAAAGATTCCCAGCCGCCTGCATCTCGCTTTTAAAAAGTTGACAATCTTGGCGTAAATTTGTATTTATCTTGTGCATGAGGGGTGTGGGTTATGATCCTCTAAGCCGTAGTTATCAAATTATTGTGGATGTGTATGGGGTTAGTAGTATGATATTCATCTTTAAGCAACAACAGCCTAGTGTTTAAGTGAATTTGCACTTTTTGCAGAAATTATGGCTTGCTGGATTTTCAAAGGGCATTCAGGAAATGCATAGGAAGGCATCTTTGGTATTGGAGGATGCTGTTAGAAACATTTATACTGTCGTGGCGTTTTGTGCTGGTGACAAGGTGATGGAACTCTACAGATTGCAACTTCAGAAAATATTCACCAAGAGTTTCCTCCATGGGATGGTTATCGGCTTTGCGTTTGGCTTTTCTCAGTTTCTTCTCTTTGCTTGCAATGCTCTTCTCCTTTGGTACACTGGTCTTTCTGTAAAGAATGGCTACATGAGCTTGGCAACAGCTCTGAAGGAGTATATGGTATTCTCTTTTGCCACATTTGCGCTGGTTGAACCTTTTGGTTTGGCCCCATATATCCTTAAAAGAAGAAAGTCCTTGACATCTGTTTTTGAGATAATTGATCGAGCTCCTAAGATTGACCCTGATGATAGTGCTGCTTTGAAACCTCCAAACGTTTATGGGAGCATCGAATTGAAAAATGTCGACTTTTCTTATCCAACTCGTCCTGAAGTCTTAGTGCTCAGCAATTTCAGTCTCAAAGTTAATGGGGGGCAAACTGTAGCAGTGGTAGGTGTTTCAGGTTCGGGAAAGAGCACAATAATATCTTTGTTAGAAAGATTTTACGACCCAGTTGCTGGTCAGATATTAATTGACGGGCGTGATATGAAATCATACAACTTGAGATGGTTGAGGAACCACCTGGGTCTTGTTCAACAGGAGCCAATTATATTCTCAACAACCATTAGAGAAAATATCATTTATGCGAGGCATAATGCAAGTGAAGCCGAGATGAAAGAAGCTGCAAGAATAGCAAATGCCCATCATTTCATTAGCAGCTTGCCTCATGGTTACGACACTCATGTTGGGATGCGGGGTGTAGATCTAACCCCTGGACAAAAACAAAGAATTGCAATTGCTCGGGTTGTTCTAAAGAATGCGCCTATCTTATTACTGGATGAAGCAAGCTCGTCCATCGAATCTGAATCAAGCCGAGTTGTACAGGAAGCTCTTGATACTCTTATTATGGGGAATAAAACCACAATTCTTATCGCACATCGAGCTGCTATGATGAGGCATGTTGACAATATTGTTGTGCTTAATGGTGGTCGGATTGTGGAGGAAGGGACTCATGATACGCTAGTTTCCAAGAACGGTTTATATGTCCGACTAATGCAGCCGCACTTCGGTAAGGGGATGAGACAACATAGGCTTATCTAGACGAGCTCTACGACGTACTGAATCATGCCATAAAGAAGCCTGCGATCTTTGGGGTTCAAACCTGTTTTTGTGCATTCCATGAACCCAATGAAATTATAGGAGAATCCAAGGGAGCCCTGGATGACGAGTTTTCTCGTTTTGGGAGCAAACGGCCGACAGCTCCAATCCCCGTGTTGGTTGGTGGAATCAGAAGTTGTAGCATTTGGTTAGCCTGTGAGTTTAGTGTTTCAAGATTAGATGCATATTCTTTTGGGGCAGGGATAATAGAATTCGGACCTGCTTCTCCGTGGTATATTGATTTTTTAGTCGTAGACTGGGGCGAGGTTAGCTGTAATTTGCGAGTAGTTTGTGCTTTTATAAGTAGGCGGCTTATTGTTATCTATGCGGGTGTGTTATGTGTGTTATATCAGCCAGCTTCAGTTTTGTTGTTATAACATTGTTCCTTGTCCTCTGCTTATTCGAACACTTCTCCTGGTGTACATTTGTCATCCTCACATGAAATAGATGAAGTGTAAAAGTAAGGGATTCTTTTGTAATCTTTTTGTATATAAGAAATGAGATTTGGGCCCTTTTTTTGGTTTCTTTGCTCTTTGCTTAAATGTTTCCATTAGCTGTGGTGGATTCGTTCTTCTCTATGTTATTTGGTGCTCATGAAAGTTTTCCTCCTTTTCATTATAACACATATGTAAGTGATTCACTTGTCAATCACAAGTTTTGTTGCATTTATTTACTTTTTTATTATGTTATGATAGATTGCTTTTGTCACGAAGGCAAATATGGCTCTTTTATATTTTTTATTTTGTTTTAGATATTTTTATTTGCAAAAATACATTGCTCATGATCAGATATAAGCACTTGTGTTTAATTTGAAGCAAATCTAATTATGAATTTCATTTTTTTGGACGCATATAAAAAGCCATGTTCTGTAAATCTTTCACGAAGCACAGAGTTCTCCAGATATACCATTTTTTTTGGTTCCGAATGCTTATACTAAGTACTCTTCCTACCTGCTATTAAATTTAAATATATATACGATTGGTATCAGCTAAAAGTTGAATTTCATTTTAAAACATTAATGCTCAATATCTAGAGACTTATTCAGGTTTTGGATAAATTATCCTTTTCTTTTGAGATAAATTCTCTTTGGTGGCTTCGTATGGGTTTTCACTTTTCAGTCACATGGTGGATGCTTCGAATATTATAAAAATAAAAAATAAAATCTTCAGAGTAGGAGTAGATCTTGCTTTCGTAACTCTAACTCAGAAATCTTCTACTAACTTGATATGCTAAATTAGTTCTTAAATGCAAAATTTGAAAGTTTCTGTGATTTGCGGTGATTGAAAAGTTCCATGTGGATTGAAAAGAATAAGAGATACTTAATATTAAAAAAATTGAAAAGCATTGTGAGCAGTTTGTCTACTTCAACTCAAACAACAACAAATATTGTTTATTTCGTCGATGCTACTTAGTAGATATTATACTATTTGTATCATTGTGATATGTAATTTCATCAAAATATGAATTCAATAATCAACAAGAAGGGCAAGGGCATACAATACAAGAATAAGCTTTGAGACTTATTCTGATCTTTGTTGAATCAGTTAATTCAAATTAACCCGGAAGCTACTTGTAAGTTGTATCTGATATTTTTGAAAAATCATTTATAAAGGCAGGAGAATCAAGACAAGAGGGATGAATAATTAGAGAAAAATATCTCTAAGCTTTGACAAACATTATTGTTCGCAAACTCTTAAAATAAGCTACAATCATTTTTTTTTATCTAAATAAATCACTTTTAGAGTGTTTGGTTGACAAGCAAAAGTCGTAAAAGTATTTATTTTAAGTTGATGAACGCAAAAATCAGAAAGTGGCTAGTCCCTGCTTTTAGTTTGTGGTGGTTTTTTGAAGCATTATTTTTGCTATTATATTTTTTTCTAAACACCATCATCTTATGACATACTCAGATTTTTACAGCTTAAATTTAAATTATGAAATTGTGATTTTAAAAAAGAGTTTGTAAACAACACCTTAAGACTGTGAATTTTTTGTAATCCAAAAATCTAGATCTGCAAACACCCCAAAAGCACTTATTAAAAAAAAATCGAATTATAATTTTTTTTAAAGTTCACAAACGCTATCTAATTACACATATACGACTTTTAAGAAGCAATTTCCCTTATGCTGTTGCTTATAATTACTTTAATGCAAAAATTAAAAAATATTAAGACCTAATAAAAAAAACTAGTTTCCAAGTGTTGTATAGTATCATGAACTGTTTGATGTGCAATATTAATATATAATTAAGATAATATTTCATTTCTCTGAATTACCTTTTTCATTAAATTGTAAAAAATAACTAAAAAGAAAATGATAAATATAAAATAGAAAAAAGAAAAGAAATAATATTTGATTTGTCTGATTTCCAGCTATTACCCACGTTACTTTTCGCATCAGCTCTCTCTCCACTCCAACACAATTACACAAACTCAACTCTCTCTCTCTCTCTCTTCAGTTCTCTTAATTATTATTATCGACGCATATACATACACATATATACATATACATACACAAACACACATGCATATAATTATTTGTGCATGATGTCCACCATTTACAGTCCGACGAGAAGTCCGGCGAGCTCGAGGCATCAATTAGGCATTCCCAGTGCTTCCAGGCTCAGATCCTCCTCTCTTAAGAAGCCGCCGGAACCCTTACGCCGCGCCGTCGCCGATTGTCTCTCCGCCGCAGCTCCCTCGCACCTCGAAGCTTCCAGAACGCTAAGGGTTTGGATTTACTGTTTTCCAGATCTAATAATTTCTCTCGTTTCTTTACCCAGGGGTAAAATTGTGATTTACCTGTTGCATATATAGTGCCATTGACTCTGTGTCGATTGCATTTTTCGTTAATGTCATTTTAAGATGGCTTCAATTCTCAATTTATGTCCCATGGAGAATTTTGGTGTGCAAGGATATAATGTGTTTGGCTTTTGAATCTTAAGTTACACGCCCAATGCCGTAGCGTGGAGTTGTTTTTTTAATGATGTGGTTGGTAGTTTCCGCGTCTTAAATAAAGAGGAGATATGGAAGTCACGTGTTCGAGCTCGTCTTTAGTTTGTCTCTGCAATGCACGGTTTTGAGATGACGCGGTAGTGTAGGAACTAGCAAAACATGAATTCTGTATCTTCTCAGATTACCCAATAGAATGATTGGTGAGCTTGTAAGTGCTTTTTGTCTTATGGTTTAAGAGAATCTAACAATGCACGATTCGAGATGACGCGTCAGCGTAGGAACCAGCAAAATGTAAATTCAGTATCTTCTCAGAATACACGATAGCATGATTAGTGAGCTTGTAAGTACTTTTTGTCTTATTATTTAAGAGAATCTAACACGAAACACCGTGCGCAACTGATACGAAGGGCGTCAAGAGTTTCAACTTTACGATTGTACTTTTTATTCTACTTGTATTCCAAGCATCTATTCCTTAATGGAAATCACAAGATAGCCACAGTGATCATTGAACTGGAACTGATTTACTTCCCTGGCTGCGTTCCGTTTGTGTCGCTTTATCAGTACGATTTGAACGTGCAGCTCTTATGTTTGATTGAACATTTACAGAATTGAGATAAAAGTGTTTTGTTTCATAATAAGAATACATTCATGAATGGCAGGATTATCTGGCATCAAATGCTACAGTTGACTTGGCATATGGTGTGATTTTAGAACACACACTCGCAGAGAGGGAACGCAGGTACTAATGCATTTTAGTAGCATGCTTATTTTAGCATTGCTTTAAATGGTTCTCTACCAGAGCATTTTTCTTTATGGAAAAATGGTCATTAGGCAAACAGTGCTATGGAAACTTTTTATCCTTATTTAATTATTTTATTTATTAATTATAATTTATGTACTAAACTCTATTTACTTTGCGTTTTTCGACAATATGATCTAGGTTTTATCTCTGTGGCATTACTACTTTTAATATCTTATACACTACGTCTCTACTTGTGTAAACAGCCCAGCTGTGGTTGCGAGGTGTGTGGCGCTTCTGAAGCGACATCTTTTGAGGTGATCTCTTCTCAGCATCTCTCTATTATCTTTCTGTTGCGACTTTATGAGCAAGAATCAAGAATATACAATTTGAGCATCTGGAAGTTGCATTACATTACATTCTATGACAGCACGATATAATTGTATGATTATATGAGTGTACATGAAGTTGATATCACATTGAGAACAATTAAGAGGCGAATGCTATCTGTGAAATTTAAGTAAAGTGTTGATGCCTAAAGATTGACCTGACTATATGGATCTATGTGAGTATACGCTTAATATAACACTTGAGAAAAAACAAGCATAACATGAATGGGCATGACTGCTAGTGGTTATGATTTTTGGTATATGCAAGAGTGTTTTTTTGGAACATCCTTTTGCAAGAGTGTCCAAGTGGTGTTTTCTGCAACGGAGAAAAAACTGTAATTGGGAAAGGAAAGTAAAAAAGAGTTCCCTGTCGTTTCTAAACTCGTGAAGCTTCGACTGAGAACTCTGTGTAGTACGAAGAACTCCAAGATGGAGGGTACTATATATACAGGATCAGTTTCAAAAGAAAGTCCTCAAGAGTTTGAGTGCATTACATGCACTTTCGAGAATCATAATTTTAAAACTATGAACACTCTAGGATAACTAAGTAGTGTGAATGTAATAGTTTTTTAAGTTAAATACACATGAAGGAAGCTCTAACATCATTACTTTTTTGTGGTGGTAGGTCTCTCAAACAGTTTCTCTGTATGGTAGTCTAATAGCTTCTCTTTGTAGTTTTCTGTTGGGGGCCTAAGGTTCTCGTTTCGACTTATGCCTTTTTTGACTATCGAGGGCTCTGCTTATCTGACAGGGTGCTAGCATTTTCCACTTTCCCCATCAAGAGCTGCATTTAGTAAAAACTGGTAACTAAACTAGCTAGTCTTTCATCGGATATCATCGTGGAAAATCAAATAGGAAACTAGTCGAATTCTTTCCATTTAGACTCCACTATCTGATTTCTTTGCTGATTACATGCTGGATTCATCTAAAATGACACTACTAGCTGCCATCGTGACTCTGTAAAACAAACTATCGAATATAATTAAAAACAAGTTAAATCTTCTCGCTATATGATGTGACATTGGTTTTGCAACCTCTTTCTGTATGCAGATTATGGTCCAGGAGATTTATCTTTTCAACTATTACATTTTCTGCAATTCTGTGATTGTACTTTTTCCCATCCAGTGAAATCATAACTAAATATCCTCCAAGAAACTGTTAGATGGTGAGGAAGTATAACAGAACCGCGTCGGCGCTCATTATAGTGATTGCAAAAGTTTTGGGGAACCTGATGGTATTGTATGCGGTAGTCTATAATACATTAAATGCAGTGTAACATATAGAACTGCAAAAATACGTCACTTTCTTACTTTCTTCGTGCTTCTTTCGGTTTTATTTTCTGTGTCTCTACGAATTGAATGGTATTAGAAAATCTGCCGGATCAAGGTTTTCTGATAATGTTTAACAAATAGAATCATATCTGTCCTTGTTTGGATGGTCTGGCTGACCCTTAGGCTGGATAAGGCTTGTTATATCACTAGTAGGACCAGGCATTAGATAAGTTGGTCTTCATCTTCTTCTTCTATTTACTTTTCCTACTACTCCTGGTCATATAGCTACCGCTCACCACCGTTTCATCCCGTCCTTGGTCTCTCCGCCTTCCCCCCGCCGCCCACCAGAAATGATTTGGTTTCCGTCCATCCTATTTTTCGGCGATGTTAAAATGTGAAGATTTTGAGGTTGTTTAAAAGCCACAGTGGTGGTTGAGATTTGTTATCACATTGTTATTCAGAGTGAGGTACTTTTGACTGAAGTTATTGGTTTATGAAACTGCTCAGTATTCTGAAGCAACTTAAAAGTAACATAGAGCAAGTAGCCTGGGAGTATGTCATTGAAATTTTGATCGTTGGCACACAATTTCTTTGTGATTGCTCCATATTAACAGCAGAAATCTATCATTAAGTGAACTAGAAACAGGGAAATGAACTTTTCAATCTCAAGACCAAAGAAGTATGCTTTGGAGAGTTGCTCATGGATCTACTTAAGTCTTATCCCTACTCACTTTTATTGATTGCAGATATAAGCCCACCGAAGAGACATTACTACAGATTGATCGGTTTTGTGTTAGTATAATTACCGAATGTGATGTGAGCCCTAACCGTAAATTGGCACCATGGTCACGTACCCTAAGCCAACAATCTGGGGTTCCAGCATCATCCACAAATGCAAACCCTTTGCCTGTATCAAGTTTTGCATCAGGAGCACTTGTGAAATCCTTGAATTATGTGCGCTCTCTGGTTGCTCAATATGTTCCGAAGAGATCATTCCAACCAGCCGCTTTTGCAGGAGCCCCATCGGCATCAAGACAAGCATTGCCAACACTGTCATCTTTATTGAGCAGGTCATTTAATTCGCAACTGAGTCCTGCAAATGGCAAAGAATCATTGGAGAGCAAAGACGCATCTGTTACATCTGTTTCGAACTCCCCAATTGCTGAAGAAGTTGATGAAACTGAAGATCAAGAATTTATAGCTTCTGATATTTTCAGATGGCGTTGGTGTGGGGAGCAACATTCATCACTTCTCATGCCCAAAAGGTCTTACTTCTTGTTCATGTATTTTATCTCATCAATTATGTTTATTGGTCCTTTCGCTGTTTCTGATTTTTTTGCTTACAGTGATCACATACTGAATCCTCAAGAAGTGCGGACACGGAATTTCCTGGAAGTAGGTGCTGCAGCTCTTCTTGTTGGGGACATGGAAGCCAAAATGAAGGGTGAAGCTTGGAGAGTTTTTGGCAGTGCCAACATGCCTTATCTTGATCAGTTATTGCAGCCTTCACTACTCACTACTGTGACCAATTCCTCTTCAGCTTTTGCCCATTTAACAGCAATTACCGCTCTAAAGCGCAGTAGACAAGTGACTAGTCAGATCTGGCATGTTCTCCTCTTTGACTCTGTCTTTAAAATGTGTTTGGTTGTCTCTGCTATATACTGCTGCTGTTCTATTATTCTGTTCTTAAGATGGGCTAAAAATGTTTCCTTTTATGATATGCGTGGCAAACTTGTCCCAATGTAATGTTATGATAAAAGTCGTGAAGCATATAGGATCTTGTGTGTTTTTAAAGGAAATATGGTATGTCACACACTTTATGGTCCCGGCGATGAGTTTAATGTCAGTTGTTTACTGAGTGTGCAAGACTTGGTGAATAATTGCTTCTTGACAGATAAAGAGGTGGAGACTAGTCCTTTTTGTTCTTGTGCTCAAAATGATATGTTGTGTAGCTTGGGTTAGTATAGGTTGAAATCGATATGATTAGCTATTATACGATAGAAGTAATTTAAGATTGCTATCAGATCCCTAGTAAAAGTCGTCTGCGGGGTTTTCCATTACATGCACATCTCTGCTTGTTTAGAAAAAAGTCATGTAGAATGACGACGGCTTTGATGTTTTCTGCTTCAGCTTTAGAAAAAACGTGATGAAGCAGTGGGAGAAGAGGATCCAATGGCAGACCCTTGCTGAATGTGACATTAACATTTATAAAAGCGTAGTTGAGCACTTCATATGGCTTGTAGTTTTAGAATTCGCAGATTTTGATTTTCTTTCAGTAGGTTATCATTATATAAAGATGGTAATAGGTGCAAATTGCACCTTCTACTGTCCATTTGACATAACACCTTCCTTCTTTATATCCCTTGACTACTCTCCTTTTTTTTGTGTCTATTTCTTCCAATAGACTCTCATTTCAGGGTTTAGTACAAGCTTACTTTCACTCAGTGTTTCTAGCAGTTCCAGTTCCATCCTTTTAAACTCCACCAGAAAATAATAATTTTACTTAAGTTCATGGTATTTGTCAAAAAAGCATTCAGGAAGTCTTTGGCTTTGTGTGCGAAAGCTAGAGCGAATTCCATATGTTCTCTTTCAGGTTACGTAGAGAGTGAAACTATATGTTGGTTGTTGAGTAGGAAGCCAAACGTTTTCGCTATGTCTTGGGATGCTCTCATAAATCCCACATTTCCTGAAATGGCAGTGTTATATAAGCAGACAATAAAGCATCAATGTCTTATAGTTTTTTTTTTTTTTTTTTAATATGTTGTATTTTGTGATTTTTTCTCCTATTCTCCTCCGTGGATCAGCTGCATATAGAGTTATCATGTGACAAATCTTTATCATGTCATATTAGGTTCTGGACCAAAATGTTTTCCCCCTCTCTATCACATGGTATACCCTCTTTAACTTCATTTTAGTTTAAGTATTGATCTGGGAACATGCTGCTTATTTCTCAGGGAGGATGCTCCTCTCAGCACCTTTCGTCCACGTGCAAGACCACTTTTTCAGTATCGCCATTACAGGTAATGAAAGAAAGTTTCTGCAAGCACCTATAATATCTATTTAATCAGTATGTGACCTGTATAGTTATTCACTTGCAGTCAAGTGTATGTTTGCTTTCCAGTTAACATGTATTATGAACATTTAGGTTTTAGCAGTAAGTTATTCTCGTTGCTGCTCTTCTTTGTTATCTATCCAGAAACATACTTTATTTGCACACATTGCTGTTTCGATATTTTTTGATGAGTTGATTTACCTCTTACTCTGTATCTTGTTTCTCTCCTTCCCTCACAAAAATTTGATTTATTCCAGTGAACAACAACCCTTGCGATTGAATCCCGTGGAGGTATGTGAGGTTATTGCGGCCGTTTGTTCAGAGACACCACCTGCAAATTCCAATCTCGCAACTATGTCATCTAAATTAAGACAAAGTGGGAGGCCATCAATGGATGTGGCTGTGAGCGTTCTTGTCAAACTTGTAATTGACATGTATGATCCTACGCTAAATTATACATATCATAATTTTTCTAGCACTTAATCTCTGTATATATGTGTTAACATGTTTACGTCGAGGATGCATGAGAGGATACATGTTTAGTGATTGTAAAGATATCTTACATGTAAAAATTCATGCATTGAATAATTCACTTTTTACAAGACAAGACTTGGTCTTAATTCCGTCATCTATTCGGGATATCTAGCTTATATTGCCTTTGATAATTGGATAAAATTCCTGCGGTAACTTTTTTAGTTCCAGGTCCTTTTTGGCTTGTTGATAGGCCTGATTAGCTTACACTAGTCTGCAAAAAAAAGTTTGACTCGATTTGTACTTTAGTCGGGATGGAAAGAATAGGAGAAATATTCATTATAGGTCACAAGTTAAATTTGACTTCCCTCCGAAGAGGCATTTGCACTCTTACACAAGGTCACTGGCTAGAGAGTCTTATTAAATGACCTAAAGATTATTTTTTTGAGTTACGTCAACTGAGTTTAAAGACTTTCAATGAAGATCTTCTTAAGATTGGCAACTTTACTTGTTAGAGAAGCTGTGAAGAAAATTGCCTACTATTTTACAGACCCAGTCTTCCAGCCTGATAAGTTGACCTGATTATCTCTAACCTTTTATACAGGTATGTTTTGGATTCTAAGACTGCTGCTCCTCTCACTCTGTCGATGCTAGAGGTGTTACCTACTTCTGACATGATTTTTTGTTCAACATGTAGTTAAGTCCACTAATATTGTATGTGACGTGTAGGACATGCTAAATTCTCCCAGAGTGATGTCAAAGACACGAGCTTTTGATTTGATTCTTAACCTTGGAGTTCATGCCCATTTATTGGAGCCTCCAGCATCCGATGATTCCACTACGATTGAGGAAGAGTATTCCCAGGAGGCATATCCTGAAAATGGGACAGAAATATCTTCAAGTAGAAAGAGACATTCAGACTATTTGAAGAAAACTGAAAATTATGCAGCTATTGGTACATTTGAGTGCTGGATCCTGGGAATCCTCTATGAGGTTCTTCTCCATCTTGTACAGGTACCCTTTAATACTGATACAGGAATGCTTTTACTGTCTTTTTATTTATAAGTTTCCATCTTGCTTTTATTTTGTCATGTTATCATTAGATATACATGACAGAATATTAGGATCCATAAACTTTGAATGGATAATTGAACCCTGTTCAACAAATTGTCTTTAGATATACAAGATAGAGTACTAGGATCCATAAACTTAGAATTAACCATGTCAACACATTCATAAATTGTATCTCCTCGTTCCATATTAAGTCATTATTAGAATTGGAACCAAAGTTATGTCTGGGGTTGATGATGTAGAGACCATATGCATCTGCGCAGCTCCATTTTCAAATGGAATTTTCCTTTTGTTCTCAAAATGTTCTGCATAGAGTCAAAGTTGGTCAATTAAGGTCCCGACGTGAAGATGCTTTTATGGATAGAAACATTACCATGTAACTGTTTGCCAATTTTAAAAAACACTTCAAGGCACCCGCTGCATTTGGCTGGTGTGAAAATGGAACAAATCTGGTAGGAGGATGGGATAACTATACTACCATGGGAGTAATGCATTTCTTTTAGACAGCGCGTACTATCTGTTAACAGTCATCTTACATTTGGTTAACTCCAGAACCTTCAAAATATTGTAGGTTGACAAATGCGTGTTGGTGTAGAGACGCATTTCCGTCTCTTTTTATACCAGTTTGCCTGCTTTTGGATTACTTCTTGGTGATATGTTAATATTTTCTCTGTTGAATCTTTCACAATATCATTATGCGGCTGGATTGACTGCTACCGCCAAATTACCTGTTAATTTGCTTCTCATTTGTGTGACCAAAAAGCCAACACCACTATATTGTTTAGTTGTTTAAATCGAAACAAATTCAGCTGTATGATTTTGGTGAAGTGTTTATTATGTTGTATCAAAGTTAACATATATAACTGCATGCTTCGAACAGCGCTTTTTGTCACATTTTACAGATACAAGTTATAGTAAATGAACTATTACAAAACTGGAAAGTTCTCTTAATGGAATTTAGTATCCAAATGATGCTCTATTAAGCTCGATTTAGTTCTACTGTTGGTCCATGAATGAATTAACGTGTGACACTTACCACCAAATTACGTTTACACTGCTTTTCATTTGTGAGATCAAAACACTGACACCATGGTTTCAATTTGTTACTCACTCTAAACAGTAACACACTCGGCTGCACGTTTTTGCCTCGCTTGAACAAGAATGTGATTATGGAGCTTATGATACGGAACTTAGTATATTCAACGGGAGAAACGGCTAAAAAACCGAGAGAAACAGCTAAAAATGTTTTATAGAAGTGTAAGTTGCACAGATAAAGTTTTTCACGTAGGAAGTTATCTGAACAATAGCTTCTAACTCACATTTTAACCATATCTGTAATTGATGGTCAATGTACTTGGTTCCTGCTTAATGAATTCCATAACTAAGTCATTAATGAACTCTAGAGCATGGTGTTGAGCTATCTGCTACAAATAAAGTTCAGTGGGGCACTAGGGTATGGTGTTCAGTAGGGATATATATATGCTGATCTCTTGTGAGCATAGCAGAGATGATACACGAAATTGCATATGCGGTTTGCTTCCTTTTCTTTGCCCATCATGTGTTTAGATTTTCAAGGATTTTCATTGGTATAACACTTTTTTCTTGAATTTATTATCAGTCCTTCAGAAATTTCTTCACCCGTTGTAAGTTTTGCTTTTTAACTGTTTCATATCAAATAACACACATTGACCACGATCAACAATATATTCTTGATTCATCACTATGCAATTCCTTCTAAACAATTGATTTAACATTCTCCTATCATTTTATTATTGGGTAGAAAATCTACTGCATTAGTGGACCCACACATCTGAATCAAGCGGAGCGTACTTAATACATTAGCAGCTAATTAAAAAGGGATTCTTGGATCTCCTTGATTCCAAAAAGACCAAAATCCTTACGAAATCCATGGAATATACTTGAGTTTATGGTCGCTCTTCATTATGTTGAATGGTGCTTCATAATTTGATCTGGAACTTCGTTAAACTAATAGACTCTGTTTCATCCTCTGCGATTTCATATTACTTCTCAGTAAATGATACTTTAATAACTAAGGGTTATTTGGCCCAGTGAAACCCTTCGCAGGATTTGGGAAATTCTTCCATTATTATGAGTAGAATTGATCAACCAGATTGATATGGGAAAAAAAGATAAGGTTTTTGTTGATTAAAAGTCAAAACTTGGAGTTTTTCAGTAGTTTTTCTGAAATTTGTTGTGCTTTGGCTGAATATCCATTGTCAAAGTAATGTTTTTTTAAAGGTCATAAATGAGTATTTCATTATTAGCATGTGACATGTATACCAACTTATGTTAGCTAATTATACACCAGTCATTGATATCTACATAATTAATCCAAAGATATGTCATTATTGGGAGATTCTCCTTGTTTGAAAGACAAAGAAGATGAGAAATTTCCTGTTCAAGACCAGCGCATTTTTCTCCTTCCTTGCAACTTATTACCCAAGTAAATCAAGAAATGGTTGTACCCTGTTCATTCGTAGTTGGCTTTGTTTTCTTTTATACAGAAGTAGCATAGTTAAATGGTTTTGCCCTGTTCATTCGTATTTACTTTGTTTTCCTGTTAAAGAAGTCTCTTGTATTTCAAGGATGGGTTTTTTTCTGTTTTTGTTTCATATCTTCTTATGCCTTGGTTCACATCTGATTCACGACTACTTTACAGATGGAAGAGAAAGAAGAGGCTGTCTGGGCGTCTTCCTTAAGCTGTTTACTTTATTTTGTCTGTGATAGAGGTAAAATTCGGAGGAGCAGATTAAAAGGTCTTGACATTAGAGTAAGTTATCTTGCAAGACAAATGTTAATTGCAATTGTTGCATGTGGATTTAAAATTCTAATTCAAGACATTATGCTTCAACTCTTTAACCATAGTTTGAGTGTAAAAGGGAGGAAGGTAACTCCAATTTTGACCTTGCTTTGTGTAGTCTTTTCAGCATTCAACTAAGGGCTCAGTCATTCTTGGACAAATAATAAGTATTGTTCCTTCTGCAAACTTTCGAACTGACTTTTATTTTTGTATCTGCTGCTATGTTGACAGGTTATTAAGGTACTCATGCAGATTAGTAGAAAAAACTCTTGGGCGGAAATAGTTCACTGTAAGCTTATTTGCATGATGACAACCATGTTTTACCAAGTTTCTGAGGGACCTGATAAAGTTGTTTCAGCTACCCCGGTGTTTCTTGTTAAGCAGGTTGATATGATTGGAGGAATTGACTTTATATTCACGGAGGTATTACTCTAATTGGTTGGCTGTTAATCAATGGACTTCTTTTACTACCTCCTATTATGGCATTAGGTCTACATGTCACATATTCTGTGGAATTGCGATTTTCAAGGGTTGGCATGCTTTTTCATCCGTGAATCTCCGTGGATTTGTTTGTCCACTCACCAAAGTAGTAAAGTATATGTTGATTTGAGTAGCTTTCCTTGTGTTCAGATTTTTATAAAAGATTTGGTTGCATGGAATGACTTGCACAGCACATTCGAGAAGTTCTCATCTTCTTTTCTGTTAATGTGTTTGCAAAAATGGCCTTTGATTTACAACACATAACTTGAATTGAATTAATACTGTCTTATTTCACAAAATAAGCATGCTTTTGTATCCCTTGTGAATATATTTGGAAATCAGCCATAAATCAAAAGTGTTGATATCTGCCTCTCCTGGGCATCTATTCTGCACTATGATAAATTCCTCGGGGGTGGGCAGAAGGTGCATTTTCTTCAGCATCATATGAGTTAATGTTTGATCAATCTACTTGAATGTGATTTAACTCACAATACACCCAAAGTTACAAAAAGTTGCATGTTTTATTTTTATGAATGCAGTTAGTGCTTTCTAACTCAAGGGAAGAAAGGAGAAATCTATATCTGGTGCTCTTCGACTTTGTGCTGCATAAAATAAATGAGACCTCTGTAGCTGATGGAGTTTCTGAGTACAGTGATGATGAAATTCGACCCATTGCCACCTTGCTCATCCTTGCAGATGCACCTGAAGCTCTCCATATTTCTGTCAAATTGGGTCTTGAAGGTATTGTTGGATTATTGAAGAGATCAATTTCTACAACGTTGTCTACATACCCCAACAATGAGCGACTTGTAACGGTAATTTTTGACTACCTTAAATTTGTCAACATGATTATCCCCTGATACTTTTGCTTGCTATATGATACTGCAAGGTGACTCGGTTTGTCGGATATCTCTGTGTTCTCTGAATGATGTAGATGAGGAGTTATGATAACAACTCTTTTGTTACTTTTTGTGAAAGCCGTCTTTAGTATGGCAGAGGGGTATTATCCCACAAAATGAGAAACATAAATATGAAGAATAGTTCTAGCTCGTGAATGATATCTTGATGTTGCTTTGGAATGTCACAAATTTATTGTTAAATGTCGCAAGTTTCTTGTGAAGGATCAATTTGACTATCACATTGATCTAGACGCCTTGTTCTTCCTACCTATAGAGTTGATGGAAACAGAGAAAAGGTTAAAACCATGGATGGACATTCGTAGACGTTTCCTCAAAAAGTGCCAAAATCATTTCTATTCTTGATTCTAAAGAAACTGAACATATGAGCATTTACCATGTCGTTGTAACAGCTGTTTCTACCATTTTTGCAGTACTGGTCGAAAACATGTCAAATGTTGGGAAACATTTCTAATATCTAGTTGACTGACACATACACTGGAAACAAAACTTTGATTCATGGCTGAAGCCAATGTGAATATAATTTATATTGAATTATTACCCTCCCGTTTCTATTTCTTAAACATACTGACCAAGTTGGTGATATTCTGCCTATCTATGGCCTTTTACGTTCATCTGTCAACTTAAGCCATCTAAATCATATTTTTTCTTTTAGAGTCTTCTGAACTGTGCATTTTGAGCATTCCTTATTTTTACTGGACGCAGTTACATTAGACTTGTGAGAATTTGTATTCTGGTTCCTACTTAATGTTCTCCATACATGGGTTTCTACATTTTGGCTGTTTGACACCTTATTCCTATTGAGTTTTGTTTTCACGTTCCTGGTAAATTGCATTTCCTTATATCCTTCCTGTAGAGGTGAATTTATATTGTTTATTTGCTCCACAAGGAGTTTGGTAGAAATACGTCTTATAATTCATTTTTGACTGTTGTCCTTTTGCAGCTTTTGGGGAAGATAGTGGAGAAGTTCGATACATTAATAGGATTATTTACTCACTTAGACAAAGAATTCGCCCAATTGCTTCAGATGACAAAATCATTAAAATCTGCTGAAAACATCGAAGAAGTTGGGAAAATTGTTGCTAGGAAAGCAAATCTCTCCTGGACCACTTTGCATTCTCTTCTGCATTCTGAACGAAATGCTTATCGTCACAATGGCTACTTGTGGTTAGGGGATTTGCTCATTGCAGAAATCAGCGAGGAAGGAAATCTGGGTCTCTGGTCTAGCATTAAAAATCTGGAGCATAAAATTTCCCTTGCTGCTGTTAATGATTATTCACCTTCCTTGGATGTTCCTTTACCAATTTGGCTTATGTGTGGGCTCCTTAAGTCAAAAAACAACCATGTGCGATGGGGTTTTCTATTTGTTTTGGAGAGGCTGCTAATGCGGTGTAAATTTTTGTTGGACGAGAGTGAAGTCCAAAGTGTACTGAGAGGCGAATCTGGACATAAACAGGACAAAAGTCGCCTTGATAAAGCAAATGCTGTGATAGATATTATGAGCTGTGCACTGTCCTTGATGGCTCAAATAAATGAAACTGATCGTATGAATATCTTAAAGGTATCATTTTGGATGGTCTCTCTTTAACTCTGTAAAATTCTTGTGCTGTAGTAGAGGTAACTAAAACCTAAACTGTTATATGAAAAGATAAAAACTTAGCGGGATTTTCTGAAACTGAAAAAGATCGTGGTTGCGATAATCAACATTTGTAAATGATTGAGGTTAAGTCTCTCAACATTTGATTTTCCATGACCACTGACTAGTTGGAACTTTCAAGTTTTTTCCGTCGTAGTTAGAAAGTTGAAACGCCTTATGCATGAGAGGTTGAAGCCGCACTATAGAATTGTTTTTTGTATTACATTGGTATGCTATTTTGACCCTTGCTTTGCGCAAACAGATGTGTGAGATTTTGCTATCGCAATTATGTCTGAAAGTGGCCCATATGACGCCTATGCCATTTGGAGACACGATGAAAATTAAAGATTCTAGAAACTCAGATTGGAACAGTAAGGCAGATGAAGCACTGCGTGGCCAGGGGGATTTTAATGGAGATAAACATGGGAAAAATGTGTATCTTCCAATTTGTGAAACTGCATCCATGGCAGCACTGCTTCTTCATGGACAGGCCATTGTTCCAATGCAATTGGTAGCGCGTGTCCCAGCTGACTTATTCTATTGGCCTTTGATCCAACTTGCCAGTGCCGCAACAGATAATATTGCACTGGGTGTCTCGGTGGGTAGCAAAGGAAGAGGAAATCTACCAGGTGGAACATCAGATATAAGAGCTACACTCCTCTTACTTTTGATTGGAAAATGCACTGCAGATCCTGCTGCTTTCACAGAGGTCGGCGGAGAAGAGTTCTTCAGGTGATTTTCAGCTCTAACACTTTGTATAAGGTGCTTGGTATTAGATTGTTGAGGATTTTGGATTTTTCATTTGGCAGGGAGTTGTTAGATGATACAGACGCAAGAGTGGCATATTACTCTTCAACTTTTCTTTTGAAGGCAAGTTATGGATACGTTTTGCTGACTTTAAACTGTGAAATGTATGATAGTACCATACCAAAATAACTAAAATTCATACTTTGCAGAGAATGATGACATCGGAACCGGAACGTTACCAGCGCATGCTTCACAGTCTTGTTTCCAGAGCACAACAGGTATTTGTTTAGCGTTTGGTCTACGAAATGTCAGAATTTCTATTTGAAGGTTATGATTATTTTAACCGAGTCAGTCTTGAACACTGTTTTTCTGAATATTACTCGATTAAATGCTAACTCGTTAAGAGAGATCAAAATCCTGAATGGGAACTGGATATTACTCTGTATCTTCTATAATTCATTTTAACCAGATAGTGGAATTATAGAGTAGGGCTATCATTGCATGATAAAGATGGCAGTTTCTTGCCAATCATAAAGTCCTAGGGTGCTTTTGCAATTCCAGAAGCTAATGAATTTTGGAGCTGTAACTTCAATGATGTTACAAGAAACTTGGTCAGATGCACACTAATAAATTAGTTCTGTAGTTTTGGCTAGTGTGTTTTCCTTGGAAATCGAGCTAAGTTGGTTATTCTACTCCCGCAACAGATCATCGTCTACAAGTAATTCTTCAATTTTCTTTGCTTGACATCCTGGACTCTCTTTCGAAATGCGTAATTGAACTCTGCAACGTATGAAGCAGAATCTGGAGGTGTATACTTACCCTTGGATTGGGAAAAGGGGGTGTTTTGACCAGAATAACTACTTAGAAATGTATAGAAGAAACATAAATGTAGTTATATCTTCTATTTGTTTTGCTTCATTCTTTGCAGCATCAAGGAAGGCATATTTTCTTTATCTTTATTTCACTTCAGAATGTTGATAGCACCTCTAACTTGTTACTTTTATGCCCTCTAGTGGTGTTCTGGTCTCTCACTAGATTTGACATATACCTAGAGCAACAAATCTAATAGTTTTGTGAGCGTCAACTCGTATGACTGTAAAAGTCGGTGTGGAAAACAGGAATATTTGGTAAAAGTGTGGCAATGCTCATTATATTGCAGATGTATTCAAATTATCTAAGTCTTTCTCATCTGCTACTTTCTTTAAATCACACACTTTTGATTAATGCTTTTCTGGTTTCTCAACTTCTTTGTTTGTGCAAGGAACATATTCGGGTGAATCCTTTGTACTGCAGGTCTTTTGTGTCATGATCGTGATTCTCACACCAGTCTTATGATTTTATATGTTTTCTTCTGCAGAGCAACAATGAAAAGCTTTTGGAAAATCCCTACCTCCAAATGCGTGGAATACTTCAGCTGTCAAATGAATAGCTCTCTTCTGCTTGAATGGTCTGATTAAAGAATTTGTTGTTCATTACTCCTGTTCCCTCTTACTGGGTGGAGGAGTTAATTCAGGGTTAAATTGTGAAATGGCTAATAGAAGATCATTACCTTTCTTATCACCTACTGAGTGGTACAAAGTGAAGCTGTAATCTCGGTTCATGAAATTGAAACAAGATTTACATGTACTCTGTGAACGTCCGAAAAACCCACTCTAGGTGAAGAAGCTTTGCATTTGCTTGAAGATTATGAAATGGCAGCATATGCGTACGGCGGGTGCTGCTTCCATATGCTGAACTGTACCAAAGATCCATTTCAGGTACACACATTTTTCCTTTTGTTCTCAAATCGATCATGTAAACTCCTCTTGTGTTATCACTGTTGAAATGGCTACAAATATTCACCAATGATCTTTTGTTCTTAATCAACACTGTTCGATTTGCAAAATGGAACTGTTTGTGCCAAAACAATTTGGTATATTTCCTTTTTATAACTTTCGACAACCTAAAGATACAAATGGTAGTTCAATTATGTATCACGGGCAATTTCTGCCCCCACCCCCTACTTTTGGTCAATTACATTCCAGCTTGCTTCTTTTATAATTACCAAAATCCCTATTCTCGTGAACTTGCTCTACCCAAAATAATGAAAATTATGAAATTTCAAGTTGTCTTACAACAATGGTTATTAAAAGGTTTATTTTATTGAAATAATGTAAAACATAAAATCTTACCTTGAGTTTCCTTTGCCTTACATTTGTTTCGTTTATTTTAGGTAATAGCAGCAGATGACTCATTCCAGTAGCAAGAATTATTTTTTCCTAGCTATATCAATTCAAATGGTGTTTTGTGACCTTTGAAGAGTTGTGGGCTTTTCTATCTGACTAAAAAGTAAACAGATGTCATAACAATACACGCATTTGGGAATTGTACATAATAGTATTGCGAAATGCTAATTTAACATGCCTCGTGTTCTTCTTCTTCGTTTTCTTATGATCTTTCCATTTTCTACGCCGAAGCAGATTTTCAGATGTATATGTGAGGAAGAATGATAAAGAGTTGAACTGAAAAAAGTTATTTGTAATGCACCCATCCTTCATCAAGGTGCAGAAAATCTTGCAGAAGGTTCAAAGCTCAACCTCCTGTTATCGCAGCTCGAATGGTTATGTCAGTTTCAAAACCGACATAAATGATACTTTAATGCTCATATCCGAGTGCTGCTATGGTGGGATAGGTGCGGTGCACTATGGTACATATTTTTTGGTCAAGTGTTGGTGGTACCTTTTTCTGCTGCTCACCTTGTGATTCGTTTTTTCTTTTTTCTTTTTGTGTATATATAATTTGTGTTTAGTTTATGCTTTAAAATCTTACAAAACAAGTGTAACTGTAATCTTTAGTTTACATGAACTTGTTCTTGAAAATATTGCACTGGTGTTTGGTTTACATGTAACATGCAATAAGCATTTTCTTGATATCTATCAGAAATTTTGAGCTTGTTATCAATGTCTATGTTGTTTGCCCACCGGTATGGCTTCCAAGTGTTATTGTGTATTCCAGGATTAGGTTCTCTTATGTCATTTAGGTATTTGAATCTGAACATGATCTTCGACTTACCTAAGTTTTGTGTCCTCTTATTTGTAGCTTGTGTCGTAATGCAATTTCCCAATTTCAAGTCGCTGCATATGATAGTTGTAGGGTAGATTGTAAAGTTGGCGAAGAAATATTTGATTTAAAATTTAAAATATTACAGTGTATGACTTGTAATGGTTCGGTATATAACTGTATTATAATGGGTAAAGTATTTAATTAATC
The DNA here is from genome assembly GCA_948329865.1 of Linaria vulgaris. Classification (NCBI taxonomy): domain Eukaryota; kingdom Viridiplantae; phylum Streptophyta; class Magnoliopsida; order Lamiales; family Plantaginaceae; genus Linaria; species Linaria vulgaris. The sequence goes on from OX415253.1 coordinate 88,273,963, forward strand.
TAACTCAAGTATTGTGTGCTTAAATTTATATTTAGTATAATTGCAGCCAGCTACAACCTCCATGAGACTAGATATAAATATAATAATGAAATCTCTTCATGGGAAAATTACCAATGGCTTCCCCGCGAGTTAACAGTCATTTTTAAATGGTCCACCGATGTGGTCAAAAGACGGTATTGTGTTTCGTCAAATCTAATATTGAAACAATTTATATAAAATGCATATGTGTCAAGATAAAAATGTAGTGCTTTTATTGAGTTGATAAACTGCGATAAGACCAAAATTTAGATTATCCTATTTTAGTGTACAAAATGAAATTGGGTACCGAATAGACCCCCGCGCTGACCGTCCTTTTACTTATGCCATATCCTTTCTTTTTCGTCTTGATGCGTTCGGATAATTGAAGATGATTCTGCAAAAATGCATATATATAATAAGTTTTAGTAAATAAAAAAAAAAACGCCAAAGAAATAATGATAGGAATGTTATGTTGTACGACCAAGAGAGATACTAAGAAGCTCACTACTTCGGTAACTAGGTTCTATAGTATTGGAGAATGGGGAACTGAGTGGTATTGTCAACCACAACACCCAACTTGGATGAAATGAAAGAACTCTACATATTTCTTGTATAATCGTAATTTTTCGCTAAAGACAAGTTGTATAGCACCAACTATTAACCCACATTGCTATCAATATTTGAACGTCAGGTTTTTAAGTATAATCAGACACATATGACGTGTGTAACTGACTTGTGAATGTTACAGGGAATATGTGGTAACAACGAAGAGATAAAGTAAAAAATGAAGTTATTCGCCATAAACTCCGTGTGGCGAGCTGGCATCCATCAATTTATATTACTTTGATCGTGTTAAATGAAGACACATAGTCGCACTGCCAAGACGTGTTAAGATTCTTGAATTACGACAAACAAAAAAGCACGAGAACAAACAAAGAAAACGTGAATGAAGATGATACGAAACACCATGAAGTTTATAAATCTCAATGAAGATGTCCCACTCAATTGAAACGACGACGAAGATTTATGTTCCACTTGTTGTGATTCAAGTTCGATTCATATAACCTATCCTAATGAATTCTGGTATGCTTGGTGGTGGTTGTTGTATATCAAAGAACATTTAGTTTCTCACAAAATCTATTTGTACTTTTTAATCAAAAATGAATTGCTGAAACAATAGAGTATAAAGGTCTTATAATGATACATGTAATTTTGCTAAAGATACATCAAATAAACTCAAAGTCAAGTTAAATTGACGTTAATTTCACTCTAGTGTAAATAAGTCTAGTTTAAAATTATAATGATTGAATGTAACCGTTGTAATAAATTTCATCGAAGTTACAACTTTTTAGATCGTAGTAAAAGTTTGACCTGTTTTGGAGCTTCTTTAACTTTAGAGAAAAAGTATACTCGAGAAAAAAAAAGTGTTCTTTTTTCCATCCCATTCTAAGATAGTGACTCTTTCTCTACGTATCTTTTGTTTCCTTGTTTCATTTCTTGTCTCGGTTCACACATTAAATTTTTTCTTTTGCTTGTTTGGTTAGTCAATGATGTATCATATTTTGGTATGTCACTTGAAACGGCTTGAATTAACAATGCTCACAGAAGAATTGTCTCTTGTTTATTTCTTGGGAAAAAGAGGCAACTAAAAATACTACTCACCTATTAATACTTTTCAAAAATTAAACAATCATGTCATTATTATATTTGAAATTTGTTGCAGCCTTCTTACTTTGAAGTTGTGAACTGCAGACCGTCAACTAACTTTGGATGAAAACATTAAGCAGACGCATGAAATACCTTAACTGCACCAAAAAGCAAATAATTAGTTACAACATCACTTCCATTAGTCTACTAATCACACACTGAATTCCAAGTGGGTAATAACAAATAAATATTAACTAATAAGCTGCTTTTAGCTTTTAAGTGGCTTTCTCAGCACTTTCCTTTCAACTGTCGTTTAGCTCGCTCTCTCTCTTTTCTTTCTCACTTCCATTATTCGGTTCCACATATTATTTTAATTTAAAAAATACAACCACACATTAAATACAAAAAAAAACTACTCCCAGAAAAGAAATAAAAAGAAAACCAGGTTCTCAGCACCTAAAGTTCATCTTTTGCTGCTGCTGGTGTTCAACATTCATCATGACTTCTTCATCAGTCAAAGATGGTAAGCTTATTTTTCCTTTTTTTTTTTTATTTCAAAGTTAGTAACAGTAAGTGATTATTATTTAATTCCTTTACTTACTCTTGAAAATGGGGTTTCTTCTTTTTACCAGCTTGAATCAGGTGTTGTTGAGATAACCCAGAAAAGATACAGTCTTTGTTATTTGTTTTCAAGATTATATGTATTTATTTGTATTTCAAAAGAGCTTGTTTTATTTATCTTTTGTGAAAATCATTTGTCTTTATCTGTGATCTATCTTGCTTATGTTTGAAACTTCAGAGGATTTAGGTATGGGTGCCTTTGTTAATAGATTTACCTGACTTGATATTTGCTAGAAAGTATGAATCTTTCCAGGTTTTTTGTAATATTTCAAGAAAAATATTTATTTGCTGATATTGATGTTACTTTGTAAACTATATTTGTAGTGAGCTCTATAGATGTGGAGAAAGGGCCTGTTAGTCCAACTTCTACCCAAAATCCTTTGGCCGAGCCGTCGCCATCGCCATCTCCGTCCTCGTCTACTGCACCGGCTCTAGTTCTCTCAAATTCGGGGAAGCGAATTGATCAAGCTGGGAAAAAGAAGTATGTAAAACAGGTGACGGGCCGTCATAATGACACGGAGCTGCATTTGGCAGCTCAAAGGGGTGATCTTGCTGCAGTAAAACAGATACTTGATGATATAAATAGTCAAATGGTGAGGACTTTGAGTGGGGAGGATTTTGATCTGGAGGTTGCTGAAATCAGGGCGTCAGTTGTAAATGAGGTAAATGAATTGGGAGAGACGGCGTTGTACACTGCAGCAGATAGAGGGCATATTGATGTGGTGAAAGAGCTGCTGCAGTACTCAAATAATGAGACGCTCACTAAGAAAAATAGATCGATGTTTGATCCTCTGCACATAGCTGCAAGTCAAGGACACCATGGTCAGAATCTTGTAACTTCGGAGTCTTTACATATGTTTATGTGTAGTTGCCTTTGTTTTAGCTCCTGTCATCTTTGTTACCTTTGATGAAAATGAGTGTGAAAGGTTTGTTGGGTGTGTATTTCAAATCTATGTGAGCCGCCTTTTTGTTTGTTGAATTTCAAATGAATATGATACTCCCTGAATGTGTGTAGCATGCTTCCGTCCACCAAACAAAATTTTCAAACGACACCATGATGGAACACATTCTGCTCAGTTCATCATCTTTTGTCTCAGTTTTTCATGTTATTATATGATAGGCCTTCTTCTATGATTTTGCTTGAGCAACATTTCGTTCTGGGTCGTTGGAGTATATTGTAAGCGGGTGCACGATGTTTTGTTTGCCTTTTCTGTCAACATATCCTCAAATATGACACTAGTAGGCTATTTCACTCTCTTTTGAAGGGTCATTTGTTAAACACAGATCCTTACGCTTTGTATATTGATCATGTCATTTTGCCTGCATGACCTATTGTTCCCCTGAAAGAAACAAGCTTTAGCGATGCTTATCTATGCTTTGACTTCTAACTGATTGTCAGTTTTGTTTAAAAGTTAAATTTCAAGGTAAAATGTGCCTGGCACTGAAGTTGCATCATATTTTTGCAGCCATTGTCCAAGTGCTATTAGACCACGACCCTGGGCTGAGTAAAACAATTGGTCCTTCAAATGCAACTCCTCTAATTACTGCAGCCACAAGAGGACACACGGCTGTGGTTAATGAACTGCTGTCAAAGGACTGCAGCCTTCTAGAAATTTCCAGATCGAATGGGAAAAATGCGTTGCATTTAGCAGCCAGACAAGGGCATGTCGATATTGTCAAGGCATTGCTTGACAAAGATCCACAATTGGCTAGAAGGACCGATAAGAAGGGACAGACAGCATTGCATATGGCTGTAAAAGGAGTGAACTGTGAGGTCGTAAAATTGCTTCTAGATGCCGATGCGGCTATTGTGATGCTTCCGGACAAATTTGGAAACACAGCATTACACGTAGCCACAAGAAAAAAGCGCGCAGAAGTATGTTTTTTGCTAATTTTTCTCCACCTATACTCATTTATCTAATGATATTGCATAGTGTTATCTGGATTTCAGAATTTTAGAAAAACTACTCCAGCAGTATTGGGTTTGATGGTTTAGCTCATCGAGTATGCCATCCTTTTCTATTATAAAATTAACTCATAGTAACTTTTTATGGTATTTTATGAGCTAATAATTCTAGTACTGTTGAATCAAAGTAGTTACATTACCAGGAGATTTTTTTTTACTGTAATCTGTGGCAAAGCGGGAAAATACATGGTTCCCATTTTTGTATATTTCTGGTAAGACATGTTTTTACTTGTATTGTATTAAACACCGGTGTTTTCTTAGAGGCATTTCATGTGTATTACAGCACATCTGGGTAGGCGTGGGACAAGTGACTGCGTTTTCATTGTCAGAGCTTTAAATCTAATCCTGATGGTTAAAGAAAAATAGTATATGCTAAGAAAGTATGTTATAGGATAAACTATGAGATTCAAAAAAGGCATATGTAAGATGAATACAGACATGCATCTAGAGCTATAGATATAATTAAACTGTACGAAATTTTCTTTTGATGTCGAAACAATGTTTGCTAAGGATTTTCTCGGTTGTTGTTCTGTGTCTATTGCAGATAGTCAATGCCTTGTTACGTCTGCCAGATACAAATGTGAATGCCCTGTCCCGTGATCACAAGACAGCTCTTGACATTGCGGAAAGTCTTCCTCTCTCTGAAGAATCTTCGGACATAAAAGAATGTCTTCGCCGTTATGGTGCTGTGAAAGCTAACGAGTTGAATCAACCTAGAGACGAGCTACGGAAAACCGTAACTCAGATAAAAAACGATGTCCATATACAGCTCGAACAAACCAAGAGAACCAATAAAAACGTTCATGGAATTGCTAAAGAGCTCAGGAAACTCCATCGAGAAGGCATTAACAACGCCACCAACTCAGTAACCGTTGTGGCTGTCCTCTTTGCAACAGTTGCATTTGCAGCAATTTTTACTGTCCCCGGTGGGGACGACAACAATGGAATGGCAGTGGTTGTGAGCAGTACGTCCTTTAAAATCTTCTTTATTTTCAATGCAATTGCACTTTTTACATCCCTAGCTGTTGTTGTGGTACAAATCACGCTGGTTAGAGGTGAGACAAAGGCTGAACAAAAGGTGGTGGTAGTTATAAACAAGCTCATGTGGTTGGCTTCTGTATGCACATCGGTGGCTTTTATGGCGTCATCCTATATAGTGGTGGGACGAAAATACAGGTGGGCTGCAGAATTGATCACGTGTGTTGGAGGGGTTATAATGGCGGGAGTTCTTGGAACCATGACTTACTATGTTGTGAAATCCAAAAGGAAGAGAAGAAGGTCGGTGAGGAATAGGGAGAAGCATGGGAGGAGTGGTTCTAACTCGTGGCATCAGTCGGAGTTTTCTGAATCGGATATTGACAGGATTTACGCCCTTTGAAGAAAAAAGAAATCTGCAGATAGTGCTGAAATTTGCCCCGGGTTTTCAGTACAACGCAAGATAGCGATCTTATTCGTCTAATGTGACAGATAATGTGTAGTCTGAGCGCAAACTTCTGGAACATATACATGGAAGAAGTTTCATGCATGGGGGAAACTGGTGTAAATTGTTGCATAGGAGCACAGAGTTCTATACAACCAGCATAATAGATTTGTGGGAAGAAGAGAGACAAGAACTGAAATGGTTGTTTGTTTAAATTTGTAACTCTTAATGTTGAGTACGATTTAGGTTTATGTAATACTAATGCTTTTACTGCACTTTCAGACACTTCAAATATTAACTAGGTAAATTGTATATGCTCCGCATGCATGTGTGTGATCAATCAGGGTCGATCGACATTGATCACGTAGAATATTTTTAGAATATCAAATTTCCGAGGCTTTGCACCATCTCGTGTTATCAAATATTAACTAGGTAAATTATAGATGTTGCAGCACAAACAAGTAAGGATGCTACTATTTTTGAGATCTGTTGAATAAAGCAATAGACCATCTATTGTAGAAGAAAACTCCATTTCAATTTTCAAACCTAACAACAGAAAAAAAAAATCAAAAGAAACTGCAAGAACGTTGAGCATATTGAGAAAAAAATGCTGCGTTGATGAGTTTTTTCATGAATTATAACTTTCGCTTCAATTTAGTTACGAAAATTATGCATGAAAAAAGCTTATCAATGTTTTTTTCGCCCCCTAAACCAGATTTCCCTAGTTAACTACACATTGTCTTTGTTCTTGAATTTATCTGATTGATGGGCGCCGAAGAAATGATAGGTCATCATAACTAGTGATTTTGTTGTTAAATTTCGCTCAAAATTTTATTTGTAACTAACATTTTTTTATCTTCGTATTGAATATAGATAGATCAATCACAAATCAACATCCATATTCAAAATCATTACTTGATAAGTTGTGGTTATCATACTTTCCATTCCATCCAATTTTATAACTACAAAAATAAACACACATACAGAGAGGCTTTCCATTCCATCCAATTTTATAAAAGCAAAAGAATACACACACAGAGGGAGAGAGCTTTCTCAAATTTTACACGTACAACTTGAACGCGTGCATGGTAGCATCCGATTCTAAACCAAAGACTCGGATCCTCTTCTTTCAGTCGAGTAAGCTTATGCCGACCTTCCCTTTTCAGGTAAAAAACTAACAAATGGACTTAAAATTGAATGAACATGGGCACATTTGCATCATGTATGTCAGAGTTCATTTAGAAGTAATCTTTGGACTTATTCCAAGAAAAAAAACATATTAAATCGTTCAATCTAAATTTACATAAGCATCAATAACGAGCTTCAGTTCATACTGGAAATACACATTGATGGCAAATATAGCTGCTGATCAAGGAAATATTCATTCAATTACTGCACATATACTACGGCCAACTCCATTTCGACCAAACACTATAAAAATAGAATAAACATTTAATTGCTATCACTAACAATTTGCTCTATATACAAAAACTTCATAAAACCTGCATCACATTACAGTTTCAAAGGTTCCGAGTAAAAGTGTCACTTTTCCCATTTCCAGTAGTGCAACCAAACAATAATAGTATAATACAACAAATCGTGACACAATTTGCGATACTCCAAAATTGAATTGTCTCTTAAGACATTTGATACATAAGTAAGCACTCATACTCCATCAAAGCACAAGCTCACATTAATACAGAAACATAGTCATGACAACATTACTTGTGATATCCTAACCAGTGACAAGCATTAGTAAGTAGACAGTTCTTCAGACTTGCTTTGTTTATTTCTTTCAATATCATATCAAGAACAACACCATCTTGATCTTTCCCTTGCACATGATCAAGTAACAAGGAAATAGTATCTGCATTGGGAGAGATTTCCCTTCTCGCCATTTCTTCCAGGAACGGGGTCACCTCATAAAATTTATTTGCTTTGAGAAGACCTTGCACAAACACATTATAGATGATCCTATCAGGCAAGCAGCTAACTTTTCCCATTTCAACAAACATATTTTTCACCTCTTCTACCATCCCATTTTCACAAAATAAACCGATTATAATATTAAATGTTACCACAGTAGGCTGTAAACCTTTTGAAGGAAGATTATTAAAAAGATCTGTTGCAATGTCCAATTTCCCATTCTTGCATAATCCCGATATGAGAGTAGTATATGTTATTATGTCAGGATTAACCCTTTTATCTTTTATCATGTGTAAAACTGAAAATGCATCAGCAATTTGGCGATTTTTGCATAACCCATCCAACAATAAATTATAAGTCAGTAAGTCGGGAACCACTTGCTGATATTCCATCTCATGGAAGAGCTTCCAACCAGCGGCAAGTCTACCTGCACAAAGTAATCCATGTAACATGGAGTTATAAGTGACCACGTCACGTTGCAAACGTACACGAGGGATTTCAAGAAAAAGTAGCCACGCTTCGTCTACATTCCCTTTCTTGCAATATCCATTTATCAAACTATTGTAGGTGGAAATAGAAGGCTTAAGACCCTTATCGTCCAAGCGATCAAATATTTTTCGTGCTTTCAACATCTCTCCTTTCAAACAGTACCCATCTATTAGTGCATTATATGTGATGATATTCGGACAAACATTTCTTTGAATCATAATTTGCAATAGATCCTCAGCCTCTTCCACTTCTCCTTCTTTGCAAATGCATCCACCAATATACTATAGGTAAACACGCTTAAAGGTATTTTGTACGCAGCCATCTCTTTTAACAAGTTTTTGACCTCTTCATATCTGTTGAAATTGCATAATCCCTGAATCATTGAATTATACGTGATTACATCGGGTGAAATTCATTTTCCAGTCATTTTGGAAAAGAGTTGGAGTGCATCATCAACCATTCTATCTTTACATAAACTATCAATCACTGCATTGTAAGCCCGTACATCAGGTTTGCAGTTTCCCTTTTCAAACAGACCAAGCAAATCAAGTTCCGTGAGAGTGTACCCAGTTTTGCATAGCCCGTTAATCACAGTAAGGAGCATAATTTCATCTGGCTTCCAGAACACAACAATCAATATATTTGTAAACTGAAACTTGGAAAACCATCTAGTAGTTTAGAGACAATTCAACTACCATGTGTCAAGGGAAGTAGGGGCCTTTAGGGGCCTAGTCTAATATAAGGTAGGGGCCAAGTAATATAATATAAGGTAGGGGCCAAGTAATATGTATTTCTCCTATTTATATGCTCTCTTTCATATCAATGAAGACATCAATTTATTATCATCTATTATATTTAACACCATGGTGGACCATCAAAAATCAAGATAAAAGATTAACTCATTTTAACTTCAGATCCATATTGTAACAAAGGAACTTGCGTGGAACTGATGATCTGTAGTTTAATGAAACCGTAAGAAGGAAATACCCAATACTTTGATCAAAAATTATGATATCAAAGCAGTCCTTCAACAAGAAAATAACAAGGAAATCCCAACTTATTGTTCTACTTGAACATCAAGAACCAAATTTATTGGGTTCCGATGAAAAGCAAATAAACAATTAATTTGTCTAATGATTACATCATTGCAGAAGGTATTTAAGGGTTATACGTGCATATAGTCCTTACACGAAAATCTGGTACATTCTCTAATCAAAGAGACAATACAGACAGACATGGTTCAAAGTATAGATTGAAGAATTAATCATGCCCATTTCCAGTTTTCATGGATAAACACATCAGAAAGGGAGCACATTTCAGCAACGGACAAGAAAACATGCATCATGTGCTCATAATTCTCTTGATGAACAGAATGATTTTCCTGCTACGTTCTATATCATATCCCAGGATACATTTCGCGTGCGACAAGGCAATTACAATGGCTGAAGCAATAGTAAAACCAGAAATCACAGAATGTCTGATGAATCGAATAAGCCATCCAAGCCTAGATTGCAAAAAGATCAATGTAATTTTTTTCCCCTTATATGCAGATATAAGTGGAATATTTAGAAAGGAAGCAAACAAGATTTTTCTAACTCGAATTTTGCATAAAGATCTAATGTGTATTACTGAAGGCAATGCATTGCTGCAGAAGAATCAACAGTTGCCCAAAATGATTTAAAAAGAAAAAGTCCAAAACTAATAATGTATCGGCTCAATGGAATTAGGGAACTAGAGTACTATTAGGCCTCGATATGATATTGTGCAAACATCATGTCAGAAAAGTTTTTTCTATGGCAAATAAATAATCATAATTCCTATTTAGATATTCATAACAATAGTTCTTTCTTAGAGCTCGCTCACTTTAAGAATTGATGAGGCCCTGTACATTCAAGCACTGGCTTTGAGCATAAAAGTGCAAAAACACCCCGAAACTCTAAACTTCCATACTCTCTTATGAAATAATTTATACATCCAAAATGGAATCTGAAAAGTGAAAAACGTAAAATAGCCAAAACTGTTGATTCTTCAACCCTTCATGTCAGCTAAATAAAATGGGAACTGAGCACAAAATTAATTATATAAATGTCCCAAGTAATTCAGTTTTAACTCTAATGCGAAACTCAATTCAAAATGGAACATACATGAATATGGAGTATCACCTGCTACTACTAAAATGCTTAGATGCATAAAGCGCATATTAAAATAATATCAGAACAGGAAATTCATAATGATCACCAGGGTAGTACTAAATTACAAAGATTTCAATAATTTAAAGGAAGAAGACATCACAGCACCTGTCGAGCCCCACGACAATTTCCAAACCACCAACCATAAATGCCAACAGTACAGCAAGCTCTGGGTAAAGTGGTTCCGATGAGTTAACAACGCTGCCCAACGCAACAGGTCCAACAGTAGTAAGTTGGCGAGATGAAATGGATACACAAATATTGGCCCAAAGCTAGAGTCTGTATAAGAATGGGCAGACAAGTAAGCTAGAACTAGACACTGATAATAGCAGCGTTAACAGAGAGAAACAAGAGATTGAGATACGTGCAGGGGAAATTTCTAGACAAGCACTACCTAGTTGCATGATAATTAAGTTTCATGATATGTAGGCATCCATATAATTTACAGATCGAAAATGATTATTCTGTAAAGGTTTAAGACATTGGAATCATTATTATTTGTAGTGACGTTTAGATAATTTTGTGCTTTTGGTCAATGTCTCACTAACTCCGTTTCACCGAGTGTAAGAAAGACGTCAACTAGTATAGCAAAATTTTAAAATAAATTCTAACAAGAAGCAACCAACATACGTTGTCAAACGAAAACCTATAGAATTACACAGATATAGATTTTTTCGTATCAAACAATTTAAATTTAGTCGTATGCATAAATAGATTTTAAAGTTAATGTTGTTAAGGGCATCTGTGGTAAATGAGGCATCTTAAAAATTAAGAGGCGAGATATATGTCTTGAAGCTTCAACAAAACTCCATTCCCTCCGACGAAGTTACTTACTTATCATTAGAATCCAACAACAATATGTGAATCAACAACCACCACCAAGCGTGAAATCCCAGTAAATAGTGGTACATATGAATCATAAGTGAATTACATCGAGTCAGTTTTCATATTGCACTATTTCTCAAAAACCTTTGAAAAATGCAGGACGATGGTGTGCTAGGGGACTTCTGCAAACAAACTTGAACAGCATCGTGTACTCTAACGAAACACCATTCTCTGCCTTTTAGGTCAACCACCCCCGCTCGTGTAAGGGTCGGTCAAAAGAACTCTGTTTGGATTGGAAATAGCAATCTGAAATTTAAACATTCGTTAAGGTATAAGAATCTAATAATCGTGATAGTCTAATATAGTTGAGAGTGCTTCAACAATGACATTCCATAACTAAAGTCTACTTACAAAACCAACTTCTCATGTTACTGAAGCAATGCATCGCTGCAGCAGAGTGAAGAATCATAATTCGGTAATTTCAGTTCAGAAATTCAAAACAATATTTCTAATTTAGAGCTCTCTCACTTTAAGAATTGATGAGGCCCTGTACACTCAAGTGCTGGCTTTGAGCATAAAAGTGCAAAAACTCCCGCAAATTCTACTCTCTTAGGAAATAATTTACCAATCAAAAATGCGAACTGAAAAGTGAAAACGTAAAATAAGGCCAAAACTGTTGATTCTACAACCCTCATGTCAGCTAAATAAAATGGGAATTGAACACATATAGATGCTCCCAAGTAATGCAATTTTAACTGTAATGCGAAACTCAATCCAAAATGGAACATACATAAATTGGAGCTGATGGAGTATCACCTGCTACTACTAAAATGCTTAGATACGAGCGAAGTTTAAATCAGAAAGTAGCATATTAATATCGGAACAGGAAATTCATTACGATAGGCTTGATCCACAGAATAGTACTCAATTACAAAGATTTTAAGAATTTGAAGGGAGAAGAAATCAGCATCTTTAGAGGCCCACGACAATTTCCAAAACACCAACCATAAATGCCAAAAGTATAGCAAGCTCTGTGAGTCAACAATGCTGCGCAGCACATTAGGGACCAGGAGGGACGTCAATGCAACAGGTCCAACAGCACGAGATGACAAAAAATGGCATACACAAATATAGGCCCAAAGCCAGAGTCTGGATAAGAATGCGCAGACAAGAATGCTAAATTTAGACACTGATAATAGCAGCGCTCAGGGAAACAAGAGATATAAGTATTTGCAGGGGAAATTCTAGCCAAGCACTACCTTGTTCTGATTGATTACTCTCTTTACGCGATAAGAAATACACGCACCTCCACGTAAAATATGATCACTTATTCACAAAAATAGGAACAAAACCAGAGTCTGGATTACAGACCGGTGACAATTAAGCCAGAGTCAGCTAAGAGAAACACGAGATAGAGACATTTGCAGGGGAAATTATACCAAGATCAATTAATTACTATGTGCTACTCTCTCAGAACTGAAAATAAATATCCAATGAGAAGTCAATTGAAAGCTTCAATCGCCTAATTCTAATGAAAAAACAAGCTAGTAAACACTAGAATCAAGATCGGAAATTTACATAATCCGCATAGAGGTTGAAGTCTAGCTAGCTTCACATAAGACATGGACTGTTCAAGCACAACAAACAACTAGTTGTCAATAAGCCGAAAACACACTTCTAAAGTTCACAACAAGTATATATTACACAGCTCTACACTGGCATTTAATTAGTCACTAATAATTTGCTCTATATACAACAACTTCATAAAAACTGCATCACTTTACAGTTCCAAAGGTTCCAAGAAAAGTTTATGAGACTCAATTTCCCCCTTTTCAGTCATCCAACCAAACAATTATCCAACACAACTGTTCTAGATTGAAACATAATTTTCGATACTCCAAAACTGAATTATTTCTTAAAACCTTTGATACATAAATATGCATTCATAGTACATCAAAACAAAAACTCACATTATTACAAGAACATATCCGTGACAACATTACTTGTGATATCTTAACTGCTGATAAGCATTAGCAAGTAGACTAGAATATAGTTCTTCAGAGTTGTGCATTTTATTTCTTTGTCAAAGCCTTCAATATCATATCAAGCACAACACCATCTTGCTCTTCCCCTTGCACGCGATCAAGTAACGAGGAAATAGTATCTGCATCCGGAGAGAATTCCCTTCTTGCCATTTCTTCCAGGATTGGGGTCACTTCTAAAAACTGATTTGCTTTGAGAAGACTTTGCAAAACACATTATAGGTGATCCCATCGGGCAAGCCATTAGCTTTTCCCATTTCAACAAACGTATTCTTCGCCTCTTCTACCATCCCTCTTTCACAAAGACAACGGATAATAATAGTAAATGTTACGACATTAGGCTGTAAACCTTTTGAAGGAAGGTTATTAAAAAGATCTCTTGCAATGTCAAATTTCCCATTATGGCATAACCCTGCGATGAGAGTAGTATATGTGACTATGTCAGGATTAACCGCGTTATCTTTCATCATCTGTAAAACTGAAAATGCATCAGCAATATGATGGTTTTTGCATAAGCCGTCCAACAATAAATTATATGTCACTAAGTTGGGAACCACTTGCGGATATTCCATCTCATTGAAGAGCTTCCAACCATCGGCAAGTCTACCTACACAAAATAATCCATGTAACATGGAGTTATAAGTAACCACGTCACACTGCAAACGTACACTAGGAATTTCAAGAAAAAGTAGCCAAGCTTCATCTACATTCCCTTTCTTGCAATATCCATTAATCAAACTATTGTAGGTAATGATACAAGGCTTAACACCATTATCCTCCAAGAGATCAAACATTTTTCGTGCTTTCAGCATTTCCCCTTTCAAACAGTACCCATCTATCAGTGCAGTATATGTGACGATATTAGGACAAACATTCTTTTGCATCATAATTTGCAACACATTCTCAGCCTCTTCCATTTTTCCCTCTTTGCAAAATGCATCCACCAATATACTATAAGTAACTACATCTAAAGGTATGTTGCAAGCATCCATCTCGTTCAATAAGCTCTTAACCTCTTTGTATCTACTAAAATTGCATAATCCTTGAATCATTGAATTATACGTGACAACATCGGGTGAAATTCCTTTTTCTTTCATTGTGGAAAAGAGCTTAAGGGCATCATCAACCATTCCATATTTGCATAAGCCATCAATCACTGTGTTGTAAGCATATACATCAGGTTTGTAGCTTTCCTTTTCAAAGAGACCAAGCAAATCAAGTGCGGTGAGAGTGTACCCAGTTTTTGCATAACCCATTGATCACAGTTCGCACAGTTTCTGCCTCAGCAACTTCTTGAACAATTCTTTTGCCTCAGCCACATTATTTGCCAACAAAGGCCCTTTGAGGAGAGTGGTGAAGGTGGTTGTATCTGGTTTGTGACCATCATACTTGAAGAAAATGCCAAAGACAGAAAACCCAAAGTTGACTCGATTGAGAAGACAGGAGCAATTGATTGCAATATTCAAAGTGTAATGATCGATGGGAACGCTTTGTTGACGCATTTCGTCGAACATGGACAGGGCAACAGAATACTGTTTCATCTTAACAACAGAAGTCACCATTTTATTGAGTTCAAAAATAAGTTGCAGAGGACGCACTTTAAGCAATTCATGAAACTCGTCAAGGGTATCATTCAAAGTCAAAATTTGAGGAGTGTTTTTACTGTTAGACTTGGAAGCAACCGAAAAGCAAAGCAAATGGATAATGCTTACTTGGGGGGGGGGGGGGAAGTGAAGAGCAGCGGCCCATTATTGTTCTGTGAAACAGGGAAAATGAACACTGCCCAGCTTTCAACCTCATTCTCGGGGAATTCTGTTAGCTGAAGATTCTGAAATGGAGTGCAAAAGAGTACAAAGGGGTTTGAACTTTGAATGACCTTTTAATGTTAATTAAAAAGTGTTATCTTTTAACGACTGTGTTAGGTTAGGTAGCCAGAAAACAAGAGGCCTTAGGTTTTATTTTATTTTTTATAAGTAAGATGTCTTAGATTTGGAATATATCAAAAGATACAAAATGGAGTTCATTGGCGCGTGGGCATTCGGGAGTTGATCTCGGTTTGGGGAGACGGGTGGATACCTCGACCTGTTTCTTTTCAACTTATCACGTCCTAGGTCACATAAGGCGGATGCACATGCGTGGGCGTGGGCGGATGCGGGTGCGCCAATGTGCCTATTTTGAAATATCGAATTGTTAATGCGGCTTTAGCGTGTCTATTAGAAAAATATAAAATTCTTGCAAATATTAAGTGAAGTCATCTATATTGATGTGATAAAGAAATAAATGCTGATTATTTTTATTAAAACATGTGCTAAATTTAGTCTCTGATTTATTTGTTAATCGAGATAAGAGTTTCAATGTATTTAGTCATTATTAATTTTGATGGTCTTTCTTATTTGTCATGATCCCACAAGGTACTCTATTTATATCTTGCTATCCTTCCTATCGAAAAAGAGAAAGATTCAGGAATTAGACCTAAATCACAATAGATGTCGGAAAAAAAAATACACGAACTTAGTAAGAATTCTTAGTTCGAGAATTAAGGATTCTTAGTTCGTCTTTAAGTCGCGACAAGCACTGAATTCGTCAGTTCGCGACTAATGCGCTAGTGCGGCAGGGGTAGTAGGAGACTTATGTGACCTAGATCACGTCTAAGAAATCCAAATGCTCCATTCACTAGAGTTAATAAATTAATTGATCGTGATACCGGATGGTGGGATCGGGATGTTGGGGTTTTGCATGAGTTTTTTTTGGAACGAGGATGCTCGGTTAATTATTTCCTTTCATGTGGGAAGCCCGAATAATTTTGATAGATTTGGCACAATAAAAGACACGAGTGTTTCTCCATCTAAAGTGTGTATCATCTTATCATGACGCATGAGCTTGCATTACGTAGGAACGATGGGGGATCGAGTTTGACCACAAACAAAGCTTGGAAGGTTATTTGGCGAGTTCGTTGCACCAGCAAAATTGAGGCGGTTGTGAGGAGGTGATTGTGTGGTTTATAGGAAGAGAACAAAGAACCCATGACATTGTTTCTTTAAGTGTCATGCCACGAGGGCGTTGGCAAATTTTCCACTTTATGGGAGGATGAAGAGCTTAGCGTGGCGTTAACACTTTATTCGGTGCTTTGGGACAATAGGAATGTGGTGCTGATGGGCAAAAAACCTAAGAGTCCGGTGGATATCGCTTTGCACGACTATGCGCCATTCGTTGGATTAATTCTAACTAGATAGGTAATCTAAATCAATAGGTGGAACATTTAGAGGGTCATGTGAAGATTATTTTTAATGGTGCTCGTTTTGAGGATGACAGGGGCAGTGGGTATCAGGGTTGTGGTGCGAGACTCAACATGTGAGGTAATTGCTTGGTTGCAATGTTGGATGGATGCGACCCTTGAGCCACCATGCTCGTTAGGTGATTTGGTTGACAGTACGAATGATATGGTCGAATGTGGTGCTTGAAGGGATTGCCTTAATATTATTTATCATAGGTCGGATGACCCTCTTTGTGCCTGCCAATGTTATTGCAAATGTTAGACGGTTGCTTGAAAATCACAATGACTACTCCTTTTGTTGGGTAGGTAGAGAGGCGAACGAGGATGCTCACCTTTTGGTACACAATGTGAATGTCAATTCCGAGGGGCCACAACTACTTTTATTTGCAGTCATCTAATTTTGTGGCTTTGTTGCGTTTCTTATGGTTTGTATCTGACTTTTGGTTGATGTTGTTCTAATGAAATTCATTTTCTTAAAAGAAAGTTACATAGTCTAATTAAAAATATATTTAGGAAGATAGTTGGACTGACCAGTAAAAATTAGTACTTGATACGAAACAAGAGATGGGATTGTTATTAGGAATATTAATGTGTGATAATATTAAAATTGCGGATAAAACAGTTTCAGTAACCAAACATCTCGATGGGGATGGAAATTAATTTTTCATAATTTGTAAACCTTAATAGAAAATATATATATAATGAATGTTTCTTGCTAATATAATATTCCATTTCATAAAGCGCGATTCGAAGCTAAAATTAAGAGATAACCAGCCGCCGCTCATATCGTACCATTAAAATTAAGAGATAATTATATTTGCACCATCTAAATTTTGTTCAATTACAGAAACATCCTTTACCATTTGAATAATTACCTGGATATCCAATGGTGTTTGAAAAGATATTACAAATATGCGCCACTTACGGTTTAAATACTTACACAGTTACACAGACACTCCCTTGGAGACGAAAACATTACATGCAGAAAGGCTACTTTTACACACTTTTCAAACTTTGAATCAAACAAGTCTTATATTCAGATAAAACTAGTCCCAGAGGAATTTAGAAGAAATTATCCCGACAATTCAAGTTGTTAACATTTAACAAGTCGCTCAGATAATAATAAATAGATGAACCCATAAATCGAATTGATGGATTTCGAAGTTTATTCAATTTCAGTTACCGTTGCCTCTGCTAAAAGCCGAAAGTCTGAGATAGACGAACCGTGCACATAGCAACAGTCGAATACACTTACAGGAAAATATACAAGATTACAAACTCGCTTACACCAAATTAATTAAAGAATACCAGTCTCCAATAAAGCAGATACACACAACTTTACATATACATATGATATACATAGTTCATGCCTTCATAAAACCAAAACAAAAGGAACAACAAGCATTATATTACTCAGCTCTTCTTTGACAATAATGGCTCCAAATTGTCAGTTTTGTCATCTGTGGAGCTGAAGCTTTCCCTACTACCAGACTCCAACAGAGAAGGTGAGTAATCCTCTTGCCTATTTCTCAAAAACCTTTGAAAAATGCTGGACGGTGGCGTCCTAGGGGAATCATTTAAGCTCTGAACACGCTGCAAACAAACTTGAACAGCATCGTGCACTCTAACGAAACACCATTCTCTGCCTATTAGATCAACCACCCCTGCTCGTGTAAGGGTCAATAGAACTTCTCTGTTTGGATTGGAAATGGCAATCTGAAATTTAAATAACATCCCTTGTGGTATAAGAATCCTATAATCGTGATCGTTTATTATAGTTGAGAGAGCTTCCACAATGAATTCCCTAACTAATGTCAAATTACGAAACCACCCTCTCACGTTACGGGAATTAGCAAAACACCCACTATATAGTCAACACTAAGAAAATTATTGTTCATGTAGCAGCAATGAATATACTACAGTGAAAAGCAGAAAACTTAAGCCAAGAATATAAATTCATATCATCATCAAACTTTGGTCATTGTAATTTATCCTACAGTGAAATCTTTACCATACCTGAATGTTCCTTGACTTGTATTCCAGATGTAATTCCTTTAAAGCTTGAACTGCACTTGAGTCTATATAAGTGACAGCTGAAATAAAAGACCGTTGGAAATATGTAGTCAGAAATTCAGTTTCAAGGCATACGTTATACTAAATGCCATCAGGGTGAGAGAAGATAGAGTATTTGGGACTTTGAGTTAAACAAGAGAAAACCAACTTATGGAGAACCTAAAAAATAGGATAATGAATTTAGTAACTTCGTTAAAATGGGGGTTCTAGGTTGACTTACGAGCCAATTCAATAATGACAAAATGAATTCTTGATACTTCCGGTCCACGGCTGGTATATCCATCGGCCTCAATTTCATATTCTCGCAACCTATTGAAAGAACAGTGAATGTTGTGATGAATCATAAATGTACAAGAATACAACGGAACCATATAAATGTACTTGAAACTACTAAAACCGAAAAACAAAATATTACCTATCCTTGATGTAGCTTGTATTTGCAAAATAGATGGGTGCATCTACTCGAACAATCACGATTCCATTGTAAGTATATGATTCCGGATACTGCTGGGTATTTCTGTAAATGGTGGTTCCAGGTAGTCGCCCCAAGATAGCTAAAACCATAAGCAGCTTGTAAATAACATAACGATTGGACTAAAATGCAACCAGAAATTAGATATATAATAAAATGTTAGGCATAAGAACTCTGAACAAAAAAGGAAATGCAGTAACTTTCTTGAGATCCAAGAATTAGCTCCTTATGAGCTGATCTAACCAAAAACTCAAAACTTCTCGAAACTTAGTTTATCTCGATAGATGGATAAATTAGACTTTATGACTTGTGGGATCCAAAACCTCGGCCAATGTAGTGCGAAGATCTTATTAACTTTCTTAATTTTGGTGCATGTGAAAATTATGATGTGGAAGATTAGAGCCCCTTAATGTTCCCCTTAAAAGACCTTAATTAAGCCGAAAAAGGAAAAGATTATCAATGGGATGGACGCCTCCGACTGAGTAGGCTGGAAGGATCAGTGGACCTTATCACATGGGTTAGGTCTCAGGCCATCATTATTTTTGGCAGGCTCTGATAACATACAGAAATCAAGGCTCCTCAAAGTCCCCTTAAAAGTACTATTTAAGGGGAGAAATTATTGATTAAGTAATGCCCGAATTCAAGCATAAGCAATGTGGTACAGAGTTCAACATAACGAATATATGATATGTTTTGCAAAAGATAAGAAAAGACACTGGTATTTGGAAATCTTTGATTCTCCGTTTAAAGACAGTGTATAGCATCTGAAGATGGAGTGATAATTGAATAGGGAATCAATCTGCTATAGCAAATATGAGGGAAAGGCAACTGGGAGATGGAGACGTGGACCCAAGTAACAAAAGATTATAATGTGTTTCTGAAATATTAAGAGTGGAAAACTAACAGATAAAGAAGCATAAAGGTTTGGTGATTCAACAGTGAAGATATAAAAATATAATCTTACACAATAACCGTTCTAAGGACCATATTACCAAAGACTTTTGAAGAGGTACAGAATCAACAGATACTGCATAATAAATTGACATAAACTTTCTAGACACTTACCAATATGTGGATTAGCTGATTCGTGGATGACAAAAGCAAGTGAAGCACCAACCTAACAACGAATAAGGTTTAAAATAACTTGGCATACAAAAGAAAGAAAAACTGTGAGCAGTAAAAGAATGACATTATGAAGCTGAAGGAACACAAATAAATATTATGTTGCATAACTTAAGACTATGTGCTCGAACAACACAGGCGTAACAAAAAGATTACAGCATGCACGTGAGGGGGGAGA
Organism: Linaria vulgaris; assembly: GCA_948329865.1. Taxonomy (NCBI): domain Eukaryota; kingdom Viridiplantae; phylum Streptophyta; class Magnoliopsida; order Lamiales; family Plantaginaceae; genus Linaria; species Linaria vulgaris. Next base: position 88,294,225 of record OX415253.1, read on the forward strand.
TTAAATATAAATAAATGTAGCTTAAGCTTTTAGATGAGATGGTAATTCAATTCATACAATCAAAGAAGAATATGAAACTTTCAACTAAAATGGGTTAAACTTAATCTCGGTTAGGATCTATAATAAAATGCATATTAATGAATTGTTTTAGCCGTATTGCCAAAATTAAACAACATAGACGCAATAACTCAATTCATTTGATATGACAAATGCAACAAAGAGACCATTGCCACTTCTAATTGATACGCGACAACAGATCTCCCTGGACTTTCAAATTCTTAAGAACAATTGGTACAACCTAAATCAAATGCTCTTGTATGCAATGACTGAGTGTTCTTGATTCAAGAGTGTTATCTCCTTTCATGAATTCTATGTCAATATTCACAAGAAAGCCAAATTTATAATATTAATATAAAAAGCCATATCACAATAAGGATAAGCACTAGAAGCTAACCATGCAAACAGAAATAACATAAACAAATTGGGTGAACAATACCACGTTACATGTGACTGATTTGAAATGATATAAAAGCAAACAAACAGGTTTTTAATTTGACAAATATAGGACCAAATTTACATATTGCATCTTAACCATTTTCTTTTTGTTATATGATTTTCTGTTCAGATTATATACTAAGCCTAATGAAATAAGCAAACACTCACTAGATTTAGATTCACATTGGTCATTTTCTTCTGCTACACGGCCTTTTTTTAATTCAATAAATTAGTGCCATGGTTGCGAAATAGGATTTAGTCACGTCAAGCAGGTATATATTTAAATTTAATCACGCCAAGCAGATACACATCTAAAGTATTTCCAAAGGGTAGTTAATATAAAGTCTGTACTTACACCAACGAGGACACCGATCTCTATGCCAAGGAACAAGGTCATAGCAAAAGTGATGATCCAGAGGAGAAAGTCTCTCTTATCTACACGCCACAAGAAAGTAGCCTCGTCATAATCCACCTGAAACAATCTAGCGTAAATTAAAGATGTAATGTCGCCATCTAATGAAAGCCAAGAATACACCATTTTTCATCCAAAAAGCATAATGACGAAATTTAGATTGATGTTAAAGCAACACAAACAATTTTATGGGATTCAAGCATCCATGATCAGCACATGCCCCATTGGCCTTGTGCGCTTATGGGACAATACTTAATAAGAAGTTCACTCAAAACTAAGGAATGATAATTCTATAACTAGTAGAAATAGAAAAGACATTTGCAAATGCACAGGGTTTAGGATATAAAAGTACATCAACATATAAATGTTCTTGAAAAAAAGGAACTTATAATATGGTCAGGCAAAAGGTCTCAAAGAGCACATTCAAAAGCCAACCAGGACAACAGATAGCAACGTCTGAACAACTGATGGAAGACGAGGTATTTCCTTTCATTATGTATGAGTAAATGAGTAATCTGACTGCGAGTAATCCTATAGGACTTAAATCTTTTTTAAACAACAATATTGAATGTAATCCAATAGTTTCAGCAGCAAAGCAGGCCTACTTTCGAAAACCAGAGTAAGACTCACCAGTCCAATAACAGCAGAAATGACAATAGCTGCCAAAGCACACTGTCAAAACAAGAAAAAATTGTGAAGGATTGATGAATTTTATGAACAAGAGAATATAATAATTAAGTAACTGAAATTTATTGATATGGCCATCAGCTCCCTTCTCAGATACAAATACATGGTTATGCTTTATGCATAAGATAACTTAGGAAAAATGTTATAATGAACAATAAGGACTCAAACACAAGGGATCATGAAAAATATTCTAATCTAGTCAGCAAAGAAGGGTCACTAATCAAGTCTATCACAAGATGCATATTGACCTGGGGAATGTATTCAAATAACGGGGTCAAAAACTGAAGTGCGCAGGCCATGATAATTCCCATCACTAGCCCAGCTAAGCCAGTTTTTGCTCCACTTTCATGATTGACAGCGGACCTAGAAAACGATCCTGCACCACGTATGATTACGGAAGACAAAATATGAGAAGCGAGCTTTTTTTAAAAAAAAAATGAATAGTGCTGCTCGAGATTCTAGCCAATTTACATGCATCGGTCATTAGACCATAAGAAAAACAGAGTTTGTGGCTTAGAAATGAAAAACTCACCCGTCGTAGGATACACTGAAAAGAATGAACCAGCAACATTTGCCACTCCTAGACCAAACAACTGCCAGAAAAAAAGATTTTTAAGTCTGTAAAATGAACGCATTAACAATCTTTTCATTTCCATATTAAGCATGTGTTAAGATTAGAATAGTAAATTCATCCACATTATTGTGATGTGTTGACTCATTATGGGTGCTTGTATAAAGAGCAGCCATATGATTGTCAAGTCTATGCACCTCATTACCAACTTAAGACCCCACGTCATTTAGCAGAGCAAGTAAGGTTAATTAACATATAAAACCAACGGGCTATAACTATAGTCATCAGTGCCTTACTCTAAGTTGCATGTTGGCAAAGGAAAGTGAAAACATAGTTATCTGAAGTACATGAGAAGTACAGTCGAAAAAGTATACCTCTTGGTTTGAGTCCAACTCATATCCATTCTTTGCAGCCAGCGCCTTGGCAATTCCTACAGATTCCTGCACATTAAAAGGGCACATTAAACACCTTGCTCCTGAAAGGTTCATATAATTGATGATAGCTTCAGAAGTTAAAGAAGAACATAATAGTGGAGGATCAAATTAATAATAGTTCTCTTACCAAAATAGCCACACCAGTAATGAGAATCGTTGTTGGAATTAAAGACTTTGCATACCCAAATGCCTTTGGGATGGAGAAATTTGGAAGACCCTGAGGTATTTCACCAACCTACAAAAGCAAACAAAAGTATTTAAAATTAACATATTTCAGCCTTATTAGACATTTATAGCAATATAGTTCAAGATAGCAACTGAGTTTTCTTTATAAATCCACATTTTTGCTATTCATCAATTTATTAGGTCCTCACCAGTGAAATTGAAGAAGGATGGTATATTTTCACAAAAGCCGTACCCAACACAACAGCTGTCAGGGGACCAGCTGCTCGTAGAAACCGAAAAGATTTCCTGGTTTTTCCCTAAAAAAAACACCCAAAGAATACTTAAGACAAAAGCTATCTAAATACTTAAAATAAGCTAGGTATCTGATCTATAGGTGTCCTAGTTCATACCAAGTGCTTCATGATCAGAAGAATAGCTAATATGATAGATCCCATGAGGAATGGTGGCCAGGAGAACTAGAAAGTAAAGAGAATCAAAAACTTATTGTTAGTACCAGGTCACAATTAACAAATAATAACATGTAAAAGAACAACAGCTTAATATATTTATAAACTGAAACTTCGGAACCATTTAGTATTTTAGAGACAATTCAACTACCATGGTGGACAATGAAAATCCAGATAAAAGGGTAATTCATTTTAACTTCACATCCATATTGTAGCAAAAGGACCTGGTGTAGAACTGATAATCTGGAGTTTAATGCTTCAGAAATGAAAATAAGAATGAAGGTGATTAGAAAAGCTAGTTATTAAGTTTATCTCTTAAAGTATCCAATACCTTGGGGAAAAAAAAAGTATTGACATCAAAAAAGTCCCTCAACAAGAAAATGAAAAGAAAATAACTTGGAAATCCCAACTCTTTGTTCTACTTGAATCAATGCTATTCCAAGTAAATAAGATAAGAATCAAAGCTTTTTTTTTTTTTTGGGTAAAAGAACCGGAGCTATTTGGTTCATATGAAAAGCTAATAAAAAAAAAATTGTATCTATCTATTACTTCATTTGCAGAAGGTATTTAAGGGTTATATGTGCATAGTCCTTAGACATAAATCTGGTACATTCTTTAGTCAAAGGAGACAATACAAACGGACATGGTTCAAAGTATAGATTCCAAGAATTCATCGTGCCCATTCCCAGATGTCACGATAAACACATACATAAAGTATCATATTTCAGCAACGGAGAAGAAAACATACATCACCTGCTCCTCGAATAATGCTCTTGATCAACGGAATAAATTTGCTGCTACGTTCTATATCATAGCCCAAGAAATATTTTGCCTGAGACAAGGCAATTACAATGGCTGAAGCAGTAGTAAAACCAGAAATCACAGAATGGCTGATGAATCGAATAAGCCATCCAAGCCTAGATTGCAAAAAGATCAATGTAAGAATTTCCAATATATTGCAGAAATATGTGCCGAAAGGTTAGAAAAGTAGGCCAAACAATATTTGTTTACTAGAACATTGCAAAAGGATTTTGAAGTGTATTACTCAAGCCAATGCATCGCTGCAGCAGTATCAACAGTAGGCCAGAATGATTTAAACAGAAAAGTCTAAACAAAGAAACTGTTGGGGTCAGAGCAATAAATAGCTAAGTTTCCGCGTTATTGGGGCTTCCAAACCACCGTTTGTCGTTATATACAGCATAATTACTAATGTATGTATCAGTTCAATTGAATTAGAGAACTAAAATACCATTAAGCCTCAATATGATATGGTGTAAACATCAGGTCAGAGAAGTTCTTTCTATCGCAAATGAATAAGTACGCTTCCTACTAAGAAATTCATAACAATATTCCTTTTTTAGGATCCCTCTCACTTTAAGTATTGATGAGGCGCTGTACACTCAAGTACTAGCTTTGAGCATAAGAGTGCAAAAACACCACCAATTAACTTATAGATCCAAAATGGGAATTGAAAAGCAAAAATGAAAAATTAGACCAAAACTGTTGATTCTTTGAACCTCATATCAGCTAAATAAAACGGGAATTGAGCAAAAAAATCATAAAAATGCTCCCAATCAATGCAATTTTAACTCTAATGCGAAACTCAAACCAAAATGAACATACATAAAGCTAGCACTGAGTGAAAGGAGCATATTAATATCAGACCAGGAAATTCGTAAAGGTAAGCTTGACCCACAAAATAGTACTAATTACGGAGATTTTAAGAATTTAATGGAAGATGACATCAGCACCTTAAGAGCCCCATGACAATTTCCAAGACTCCAACCATAAATGCCAACAGTATGGCAAGCTCCGTGTAAAGTGGTTCTGATGAGTCAACGATGCTGCTCAACACATTAGAAACCAGGAGGGACGTCAATGCAACAGGTCCTATCGCAAGTTGGCGCGATGACCCAAAAATGGCATACACAAATATAGGCACAAAGCCAGAGTCTGGATAAGAATGCACAGACAAGTAAATTAGACACTGATAATACCGAAGCTAACACAAAGAAACGAGAAATATATGGATATTTGCACGGGAAATTCTAGCAATCACTAGCCAATTCTGATCAACTACTCTCTTTAAAACGACGACAAAAATACAGGCACAGAGCCATGTAAATATGATGACTCATACACAAATATAGCACGAAGCCAGAGTCTGGATTCCAAACTGAATACAAGTAAGCCAGAGTCAGCTAAGAGGAACACGAGATATAGACATTTGCAGGGGAAACTATAGCACATTACGTCTAATCATCGCTGGCTACTCTCTTACAACTCAAAATAAACATCTAATCAAATGTAAATCGAAAGCTACAATCGCCAAATCCTAACGAAAAAAAAAACAGTAAAAACTAAAATGAATGAGTGAATAAACTTACATAGTCCGTATATAGGTTGAAGTCCAGCTAGCTTCGCATACGACATCGACTGTTCAACCACAACAAACACCTCGTCGTTAACACGCAGAAAAAAACACTTTACGACGTATATATATATATATATATATATATATATATATATATATATATATATGTGTGTGTGTGTGTGTGTGTGTACACAGCTCTATACTACCTGAGGTACGAGCATGACTCCGACAGTGATACCGGCCATTAGGTCAGCCTGCAAATACTCGCGCCATTTGTAGGTGCGAATCCACCGCGAACAAGGCAGAAATAGCTGAATCCACTCCGTGGAATCCATCCGCTTCACCTTAGCCTTCCATTTCTCGAAATAGCCTCCGCCGGCGCCGGTTGACGTGGAGGCATCGTCGGTCGGGTGCTGTAGCTGAATGATTTTGACCGGCCGAGTGGTTCCGGCTCCGGCCATGGCGGTGAGGTCCCGAACGCTGGGAGAAACGTAGGTGTGGTCCATTTTAGGGGAATATAGAGAGAGAGAGAGTAATCAGGTGCGATGCAAAGCCCCAACGGATTTCGAATATTGTGGGGGCCTCGATTTGATTGGTGCGTATCAACTTTTTGTTATCGCGCATGAGCGATTGGAATATAGCGTGTGATATTATGATGACTAATCGTTGGCGTCTATTTTTTTATTTTGATTTTACTCCCCACTGACATTTTCAATTTCCAGGTGTGCTTTTTTAAATATAATATATGAATTTTTTAAATTGCAAAAAACGGCCCTTGTGTTATTATCTAATTAGAAAGTACTTCCCCGGGAGTTTCAGAAATTAGCAAACGACAGCATTTCATCGCATTTTTAGTTTATGGCTAACACTTTCTTCGTAAAAAATTCTATGCTACTTGTTGTGTCAAACAAATGAAATAGTCTAGTACTACATAAAGAATAGTAAATTACTCTTGTCCTGAGAGATCTGAAAAATAAGTGTTTTCCAAATTATCTTCTAAATAACTAATGTATATAAACTTTAAGTTGAATGATATCAATAAACTGTTTAAGCATCAAACATAAGAGAAGAAGTATACAACGAAGACGTAGTTAGTTAAAAATGGGGAATTATTTTTGTTGTTATGAAGTTCAAAGCCCACAAGATCACATTAGGATTTTTGTCCTTTAGCTAGGCGTGTGTTTTGTGTCACTCGACTAGATTCATAGACAACTATATATGTCTGAGAATATTTCTAAAGTTCACTAAAAGGTAGAGGTTGTGGATTGACACATCATCCATAGGAAAAAATATAAACATATTTAAATCTGAAATAATTTAGTACGATTTCAATACATTCGGATAAACTACAAGTGGACTAATTCATAGACTTCATTGGGTATTCGTTGTTAAAAATAATATATATATATATATATGTGGTTATTTGTCGGTTAAGAAAAACACGGGGATGAATTTTGCAATATAGTTGCCTCTTTTGTGATAATTTAGTTGCCTTGCCTCATTGCATATTTAATTAAAAAAACAAATAGAGCTATTTACTAATTAAAGATAACACGGGGATGGTTTTGCAATTTGCTCCATGAACCTTGGTGCTTTTTTAGTGGAAACATGTTCATTTATAAACTTGAAAATAGTGCCTTCTTCTTTTGGGAAAGTTTAATTGCGCCATATAGTATTAATGTTCAAAGAAGATTAACAATAATATCTGATTCGTGTAATAAATAAATAAATATAATATTGACACAGACACACAGTAAACCTGAGGCATGTGATGGGAAATATAATATTTATTTATATGGTGGCGCGCGCGCGGGAATCATATATGAATGAGGACGTTTCCACGGCCATGTTCATTCTAATCTGACTTTTATAGGGAAAGACGTGCACATAATCACTTGCATGATTTTGAAAATTCCATTTCCAAATAGTGGCAAACAAAATTATAAATGACATTATCAACTGTAAAATTGCAATGCTGTAGATGAGAAGTGATGAATGAACTTTATCTTTCATTTTCTATAAATAAAATAAGTTATCGTAACAGGTTTCTATAAGTATCATAAGGAATTGTTCAAAAAAAAACTTCTGACTTCCGAAAGAAGTAAATATAATAAGTAGAGGAACTCTTCAATCTAATACATACTTTGGCTCTTTATTTAATTAAAGTTGTTTCATGGTTATTTACGTACTTTTGGAAATTCATTATTTTGTTGTTTCGGATCATATCCTTTTTCATTTGACGCAAATCACCAGTTAGGCAGTTACACATCAAGAGTTGGATTTATTTTTGTAAAGAAGTTGGCCAGGGGGGTCAAATTAATGTTTCAGAATTAAACTACATGCAATCAATAAAACAATAAAAATAATATAATACCAGCTTTAAACCTAATATAAATGTTTACTTGAACAAAACAATATAAGAAAGAGGACATAAAATAAAATAAGAATAAAAAAAAAACCTTCCCTGTTCGCAATCAGAAGAGTCACTTATAAAACTTCCATCCCTCAATCCCATTGTTTAGGCACCAATTTCCTTTATGACCGAAATTGGCCGAAGTAATTGAAATTTCCAAAAGTCAAAACATATTTTAAATTCATGTAGTATATTTGTCCATGAAATTTAGGGGATGTTTGCAATAGCTTTTAAAATGAGCTTATGGGCTTTAAGTCACTGAAAATCATTTATTTAGTGTTTGCAATTCATGTTTTTGCTTCTACTTCTCTTAAAAAAAGTCAAAAATAAGCAGAAGTCCAAAAGCATGTCATGAGGTGCTTTCATAAACTGCTTCTACTTATATATTCCTTAAATTTCTCTTAATATCTTATTTAAGTCTTAATTAATGAGAAAAAAAATCTCATAATTTCTCTCTTTCCTCATTTACGTGATATTCTCTATAATTTTAAATTGTGGTGTTTTAATTAATAATAAAAAATAATTAAAGAAAAAGTAATAACGAAAAAGAATACAAAAAAATTCATAAAAGAAAAAAAAATTACTTAACAACAACATATTTATATTAACAACTTTCAAATAAAGTTATACTTTCTAAAAATAAATGCTTACATCAAATAAATTGTGAAATTTAGTGTAATAAGCGTATTAATTCAATTATATTATTTTATTTTAAATATAACCATAATTGTGCATGTGTGGGTGAAACATTAATATTATGGATACTTTAAATATAGGTAAATAAATTTTTTTGCATCTTGATCAATATTCAAAAACTGCATTTTGCTAACTATTGCAAACACCACAAAACTATTTTAACTGCTTTAAGTAACTTTTAAAAATACATTTGCAAACACTCACTGCTTTAAGTCAAACGTCGATTTAAGTAACTTTAAGTAAAAGTTATAAAGAAGTAGCTTTCATAAGCTCTTGCAAACACCCCCTTAGAAATCTATAGATAATGTTGAACATCTTTTAGCCATAAAAAATTTCGGTACTAAAATAAAAGACAAGAAAATTTTGTAAACACAAAAATTGCTTATTAACTATTAAGCATGATTAAAGGAATCAAAGATAATGCAATCACAGGGATTGCATAATCACAGCAACCGGCACAACTTCAGGCAATTGGAGATTGTGATTGATTGATCTTATTTAGTCTTCCTAATTAAACTTCCTTTCTACATCTATATAAACATGTACTCTGTAAATCATAAACACACAAGAAGAAAACAAATGAATCATTTATTCTTAGTTTTATCATGGTATCAGAGCCCAAACTATTTCTGCGCACCGTGACAAGTTTGAACCGTGAGCTCGTCCGTGTGTGTTTTTAGGATACCCATCCACACATAGTGCTTATCGCGTCTATGACTTAGAAACTAAAACATTTCGCATCTCTCGTGATGTTACCTTTGTTGAAAATGTCTTTCCCTACTCTATAACACCTCAAACCCCTACATCACGCATCGTCCTACCTTTACCTATTCTTGAACAACCCCCATCCCTATCCCCATCACCGCCACCTTCATCTTCACCTTCACTTCCAACTTCACATTCACCCGCGACACCTTCTGAACACCTTCGTCCTCGACGAACAACAAGACAACCAACCCACCTTAACGACTATGTCTGCTCCACTATTCAACCTACCCCTCCTACTAATAATTCTTCGGGGACCATCCATCCTATCTCTTCGTTCGTTTCTTATGACAACTTTTCTTCTAAGCATTTTGCTTTCCTATCTTCCTTATCCAAGACTAATGACCCTACTCGTTTTTCTCAAGCAGCTAAACACAATCATTGGCGGGATGCTATGCAAAAAGAAATTAATGCACTTGAATCTAATCATACTTGGTCTCTTACTGATTTACCACCAGGATATAAAGCAATTGGATGCAAATGGGTTTTTAAAACCAAATTAAATGCCGATGGATCCATTGAACGTTATAAAGCCCGTTTAGTTGCAAAAGGGTACACTCAAATTGAAGGTCTTGACTATCACGATACTTTTGCTCATGTAGCAAAATTGGTCACTGTTCGTTGTGTTTTAGCCATTGCCGCTGCACGAAATTGGCACCTCCATAAACTTGACGTTAATAATGCATTTCTTCATGGTGAATTGAACGAGGAAGTTTACTTGTCACTTCCTGAGGGATATGGCACACAGGGGGAGAAACGTGTATGTCGTTTACTTAAGTCTATTTATGGACTTAAACAAGCATCACGAAACTGGTACTCTAAGTTATCGTCTGTTCTCATATCAGACGGCTTTATCCAATCTGAGGCTGATCACTCCCTTTTTACTCGTATTACTGCTTCATCTTTTATTATGGTTCTTGTATATGTTGATGACATTTTGGTTGCAGGAAATGATCTTTCAGCTATTGAACGCCTAAAACAGTTTCTTAACGCGAAATTTAAGATCAAGGACTTGGGCACTATGAAGTATTTTTTGGGTCTTGAAGTTACACGTTCTCCAAGTGGTATTTTCATTTGTCAAAGAAGTATACATTGGATATTTTGGCAGATTCTGGCAACTTGGGATCACGCCCTACTTCTTTTCCTATGGACCAGAACCTTAAACTCACCGACTCTGATGGTACACTACTTTCTGATCCAAGTACAGACAGACGATTAGTTGGGCGGCTTCTCTATCTTACAATTACTCGTCCAGACATCTCGTTCAGTGTCAACATGTTGAGTCAGTTCATGCAGAACCCTCGAGATACTCATCTTAAAGCGGCAATACACGTTCTCCGTTACTTTAAAAGTTCACCTGGAAATGGCCTCTTTTATTCGAAACAATGTGATCTCCAACTCTCTGCATATTCTGATTCTGATTGGGCTAGTTGTCCAATGACTCGTCGTTCTACAACTGGATTCTTCATCTCGTTAGGAACCAGCCCTATTTCTTGGCGCACAAAGAAGCAACATGTTGTTTCCCGTCCGTCCGCTGAAGCTGAGTATCGTGCTATGGCAGCCACTACATGTGAACTTGTTTGGCTCAAAATTATTCTTCGTGATCTTGGTGTCTTACATCCACATCAGATTCCACTTTTTTGTGACAATGAAGCTGCCATCCACATTACTCGAAATCCGGTGTTTCATGAGCGCACAAAGTACATTGAGATTGATTGTCATATTACACGAGAAAAATATATGTCTGGACTGCTTCAACCAACACGTGTTCCAAGTAAATTACAATTGGCTGACGTATTCAACAAAGCTCTTGGCAAAGATCAGTTTACCTTTCTTATTCGCAAGTTGGGCATGACGAATCTTCATGATCCAACTTGAGGGGAAGTATTAAGCATGATTAAAGGAATCAAAGATAATGCAATCACAGGGATTGCATAATCACAGCAACCGGCACAACTTCAGGCAATTGGAGATTGTGATTGATTGATCTTATTTAGTCTTCCTAATTAAACTTCCTTTCTACATCTATATAAACATGTACTCTGTAAATCATAAACACACAAGAAGAAAACAAATGAATCATTTATTCTTAGTTTTATCATTAACAAACCAATATATATTGGATTAAGACTATGATAATTATTCGTTTATTTTCTTTTCAAAATAGTTATACTCCTAAAAGTTGCCACACTTCAAAGTAGTTGATTTTATAGTAAGAGGGTGTTTGCAAGAGCTTATGTAAAGCTATTTATTCATAACTTTTACTTAAAGTTACTTACAACTGCGTTTGACTTAAAGCATTGAGTGCTTGCAAATGTATTTTCAAAATATACTTAAAGCAGTTAAAATAGTTTTTTGGTGTTTGCAATATCTAGTAAAAAGCAGCTTTTGAATATTAATTAAAATACAATAAGATTTAATATTCTTATTTAAATACACAATAGTAATGTTTCACTCTTATTTACACGATGATGGTTGTATTTAAAAATCAATAATTTAAATTTTAGTATAATTGAATTAATATTATACGCATATTACATTACATTGCACAATTTATTTGGTGTAAGCATTTAGTTTTAGAAAGTGTAACTTTATCTGAATGATGTTAATATAATTATGTCGTACATGTTTTTGTACAGTAAAAAAAATCTCTTCTTTTTCATTATTAATTTTTCTTTCGGTGTTTTTTTATTAATTTATTACTCTTAAAAATGACGCAATTTTTCAACAAAAAATAAATGACAAAATTTTAAATGATAGAGAATATCACGTAAATGAGGAAGAGTAAAATCATGAGATTTTTTTCTAAGTAATTAACATTAAATTGGGATGTTTAGAGAAATTTAAGTGATATATAAGTAGAAGCAGTTTATAAAAGCACCTCATGACATGCTTATGGGCTTTTGTTTTTTTTTTCTTTTCTTTTTTTAAGAGAAGGAGAAGTAAAAGCATGCATTGCAAATACTAAATAATTCTCTCAGTGACTTAAAGCTCACAGTCTACTTTTAAAAGCTCTTGCAAACACCCCCCAAGGCGTACCTTGGATTAGAGCAATAACGCGATTATAGATTTGAGAAATAAAAGTAAAAAATGGTAGAGTAAAAAAAATGAAAGTAAAGTATAGTTTGCAACTCTCATGTCTTTCGCCAAGTAAAAACTCTACCAACTCTCTATTTTTTTATCTCAGACAATAACTGGATTTTTTGACCTTTTAGTCCTTTAGAGTAATCACATTCCAAAATTAGTTATTTATGGCCGCTCATGCCGATTTTGGTCCTACAAAACAACCAAAGTTTCATTTTTTGTCCCACGGAGAAAATTCTTGATTAATTTGATCGCAATCAGTCAAATTTGAGAATTTTTCATTTTCTCCTCAAATTTTTTTTTATGGAATCATACTTACACCCCAGAATATTGAAGTAATTTTTTTACAATTTAAAAAATATTGATAAAATAGAATTGATAAACGTTGTTGTTCAGTCCCTTCTCAAGTACTGTATATATGCCAAGCCAATTGAAAACTCCCATCCAAATTCGGTAAGAAACACTGCATGATGTAAGAATGTGCATATGTCGTTCATTTGCGAGTGTCAAATTAAATTATTAAAAAATAAATTAATTATTTCTATTTTTAATTTGAAATTTTACTAAATTAAATTCCAATTATTAATAGGTTAATTAATTAATTTGTAATACATGTTTGATTGACCAATCAAATAAAACCACATGGAAAAGATGGAAAATTGCAACCAATCAAATAAAGGTACGTGAAAAAATAATGATGTGATGCAGCCAATCAAATAAAGCCGTGTGGAAAAGATGATATATTTCAACCAATCACGTTATTACACGTGAAATATGACGTATTCTATATATTTCTTGATAGGCAAGACTAAATTAAATTTATGCTTATCTTGAAATAAAATCGACCAATCATAAGCAAGGAGCTCTAGGTTTTTACAACTATAAATAAGGGTCCTCTCATAAAGAAAATGACACACGAAAATATTCACAAGTTTGAAGAAGGAAAAGCTCAAGTATTTTCTCTCCATCAAGTCCACCAATCTTCAAGGCTCTTCGCGGGATTCAAAGCGTTCTTCGCGAAAACCTCCATTTGATCTGGTGTTAAGCTCCAAGTCCATCAAATAACTATTTTTTTGAAGATCGCACTTCTGCCAATGAGGATCGAGCTTCAACAAATTCAACAAATCCAAGTCAAGTTCATACCATTCTTCAACGATCTTCAAGCCCAACGCCCGTTTGATTCGAGAACAAGCTGCAAGGCCCTCGAAAAACTATTTTTGAAGATCAAGTCCCTTTCAAAGAAGATCAAAGTCCACATATCCGAAGAACTGAAGACGATGATCATATCGTTCTTCAACAATCTTCAAACCAAATTCAAAGTCAAAAGTCCATTCGATCCGAGATCAAGCTGCCAAGCCCTCGCATCGACGTTCGTCAAATATTCAAGTACCTTGAAGAAAATCGAAGTGAAGATCGCCTTCAATACTTGTTTTAAAGTTCAAGTCATTGTCCTTGTAAAATCGAATCAGAGGATCAAAGAGATTGTTACTCTATAAATTCATCAAATTCACAAGTTTTATTTGTTCAACTATTTTTCCGTCTTTTATTTTAAAGACTTAGAAAAATTTGTTGCTACAACAACATAATGAATACGAGATATCTAGGCCACTTTGAATAAAACCTATTCGATACAAATCTACTCTAGTTGTAATCTTATCCATGAGAAATTTTCGTCCAAAAGTGACAACCTTATGTGGTGCATTGGTCCTCTAAAGAGCTTTCGGATGCAAATTACCTTCATGAACTTCACTACATGAAATAAGCTTATATGTGGTATTGACTGGATATATTTCTTATGGCTCCAGGATCCATTCCCTTATGTCATTGCATTCCTGATCCATATTTACAAAAACCTTAGGTGGTGTATTGGTCCTCCAAAGAGTTTTCAGCTATGAATTACCTTCATCAACTTAGTTAGATGAAATAAGCTTTTATGAGGTATTGACTAAAAAAATCCAGGGCTCCATGATCCATTCACATATGTCATTGCGTTCCTGGTCCAGATTTACGCTTTGGAGTAGTTGTTTAAGATCCACAAAATGATTTTGTTCCCAAGCCAAAAAATGCTCGCCTCCACCTCCAATTCCACCACCACATACTATTGTCTCAGCTTTTCATATCAGCAACAAAAGCATTATTATCTTCCGAGATGAGAAATAGTGTGTTAAATCGTATCTTAAGTGGTGAATTTATGAGACACATATCATGCCAAAATCTAGTCTTACTTCCATCCGCAACAACTTTACGAACACTATTCGAAAACCAATCGCAAGAACTACTTTTGGCATTGTGAAAAAAAAAACCTCGCCACCAAATAGATGAATGTCAATTAAAAATAGTGGGTCTAAAAATGTTTCTTCAATATTTCCATACTTCAATCTAACCACACGCCTCCAAAGACTCCCATCATCATGCAAAAATTATCATTTCTATTTGTTGTTAATTATTAATGAAAATGATAAATTGATAAATTGACCAGTTTAGTGAGATAAGAAAAATCCTAGCCCGAAATATAATTTGGCAAATGATGGAGGGTCAAGCGATAAATTGCAAGAAAATTGCATAGGATCTCATCAATCCGTCAAGCCTTTACAACATGAACAATCAAGATTTACTCTATTCGAAAATCACATGTAGAATCTTCATTTTCCTCATTTCCCCTTTATTGCTTCATTTCCCTTTTAGTGATACTAAGTTAATGACGGCTATTTATGATTGAGAACTTAAACGAATTAAATTAGAGGTTCGCAAGAAGAATGTGAAGAAATGTTTCGAAGAGCTTATTCCACTAAATGATGTAACGATTGATTAGTAGTCAAAACGAATATGAGTCGTGTAGAATATTGTATATTATGACTTAATAGTGGTCACAAAGACTCACTAGTCGATGAAACTTTATTATGAGTAGTTTTCATGTTGTGCTTTTTAAATAATTATAAGAGTATTAATAACAAGTTCTTCGATTATGTCGCCAAAAATATACTAGTGCACTTCAGACATTTGACTATCGACTATCCTAACTAATACATCTTCGAAGATCAACTTAATTAAACTGTTATGGCTTGACCCATTCTTAGTTGAAATATGCATCAAAGTTTGTTGTGACTCTATTCCCAACGGTTTGATAGTTGGCCATCAGTAAATTGATAGAATTTTAATTTTTTTTTAACTATAAATTAGTTTTGCAAACTCGTGAGATATTTAATGGTTTGCTTGGCACTTTGAAAAACCCAAAAAAATAAAGATGCAACCCGTAAGAACAGATTTTGTAAGTGTCATGCGGTCTCCAAAAGAAACACCTCTTATCAAAAAGAAAAAAAATTCATAATTAAACACGCCCACCGAGGGGCTCGAACCCTCGACCACAAGGTTAAGAGCCTTGCGCTCTACCAACTGAGCTAGACGGGCTTATTGTTCCTTGCATCGAAAATATTAACTTATAAAATAGATAAATAATTTGGGGATCTGTTGAAGGTTTTTATCGAATATACAGATCGAGTCAATTGTGAGAACCAACCGTGTACAGTAAAGCAAAGCAAAGCAATGGGGTTGTTGATATGGAGCTTGTTTGAATACCTCTTGATTTCGGCTTCTGTATTAGCACTTGGATTGTTCGCCGCCATTGTTTTCGAAACCCTCAGAAGAAAATACAACGAATCGTACGGATTTCCCTTCCCAACTGTTGTTGTTGTTGTTGTTTTTGTTGTGTTTTTAGATATTAATCTCTTTTTCTTTTATTTATTAGCTGTCATGTAGAGGCTTCTCCAATATTCGAAGATCCCAATTCATTAATTCCGGTAAAGATCAAACCTTTCTTTACTGTTGTGTTTTTTGCTGTGGGTTAGTTAGTGATTCAATTCAACAAGCGTGTTGCAATCCAATTGGCAGATTTTTAGGGTTTTACGATGCATATCATATAGTCATGTCGGATAAAAAACTGCGTAAAACGAGCATAACATTATCTAATTTCTGCTTCTTCAACATTCTCTATTGCAGGTTAAATGTCCACATATTCTGGATCCTGCTGAAAAGTACATATCTTTGATAATTCCAGCCTACAATGAGGAGTTCAGGCTTCCAGGAGCTCTCCAGGAAACCTTAAAGTAAACACATTGCTACTTTTCGAGTCTCTATTTGTGATTGATTATCTATATTCTTTTAGAATGGACTCATCTGTTAAATCTTGGTTTTAGAGGTATATATATATATATATATATATATATATATGTATTGAGAAATGTAACAAATTATTTTGGCGATTCTAGTTATCTTCAAGAACGAGCAGCAAAGGACAAGTCGTTTACATACGAGGTATAACAGTGGACTTCACCATTCTCCTTGGTTTTGGTAGCATCTATTCTGGTTCTAGCGTTATCTTTTGTTGTATGAGTTTCTCAAGTAATCCATCAAAATTTTATGCCTTTAATTTCAGCTAATTGTGGGGATTATAACAATCAAAATGAGAATCACATGAGTTGGCCTAGAGTATTTCTGTTCTCATTTCAATGGACAGAGCTTGAGTTCCTTGCCTGCTAATCATATTTTTAGCACATGTATTGATGTCCTGCCCCCCACTACATTAGACGGTACTGCACTGCAAGTCCAAGCATAGGTGGGGTTGGAATGTTTTTGGTTCTCTTAGTGTCAAGATTTCCGTGAAATGTCTAACAAGTATCCTGGCTTTTTGAAATTGAAGTTGTGCCGCTAAGATATTTTGGATTTTTCGAATGGTACTCGCACATTAGGTGCATGCAGTTGCGTGTTTATGAATAGAATGTTTTAGTTTGGGGCTTCTGATACCCTGCATATAGCAAGGCTTTTAGAATCCATGCTATCCATGGAATCAGTTCGTCTCTCGATAAAAGATGCTAATGAAACAAGAAATTGCTATTTTATTGAACTTTGGAGCATGCAATTTGTGTGAGGGTAAATTATGATAAACATGGAAGGGAATCGTATTTAAAGGGCAGAGATGTTTTGCTTTGTGCTGCGACTCTGGTAATATTTCACAGAAAGCTGATTGCCACACTTGTGATGGATGTTTGAGTTGATTTTGTCTACACTTTTACTACCTATGCCGAAGGTCTTATCTGGAAGTCTATCAATCCTGACTAGTGTCTGCTGAGAGGATTAGCCCTAACTGGTACAAGTTCAATAGAAGTTGTCATATTAGTGAAAAGCCAATGAGTGGCCTGTTAGTTACTGTATGTGATGGTTATCACAGAAAGTCAAAATTAGATCTGTTATCTCAATTTTATATCAAGCCTGGAAACTGGATTTATGGGTTCTAGTATACTCCTAATCTGAAACCTTGATTCCAAAGGTTTAAACTAAACACTTAACACTAAGTTTATTGGCGTGTTTTGTTTTGTTTTTCTTCTGCAACACCATATATATGCATGACTTACTGATACTGCCACTTGCTATATGTTCGTGGTAGCCTCATATTATGTTCCATTTTAGTTACAAACGCAACAAGAAACCCTATATCTGGTGTTTGAGTAATATCATGTAGTTCAGGGCTAGTGACCAGTCCTACTGCAATTGCTAATTTAAGTTGTTTAGGAGATTCCTTTTTATACTATCTGGCTCAAAGTTTATTTCTTCAGTTTCTTACCAGTGGCTAATATTCCCTTCCTATTAGAGGTGCATCAATATGGGAGAGGGGAATGAGATTGCTACTATTTACCGATAAGAGATCCATACATTATTTCTTAACTAGTTTTGTTTTTTCTCTCAATAATTGAATACTGTACAGGTGGTAATCGTTGACGATGGAAGTCAGGATGACACAAAAACAGTAGCTTTTGACTTTGTGAAAAGATATACCGTAGACAATGTAAGATTAGTCCTCCTTGGTAGAAACCATGGGAAGGGAGAAGCAATAAGAAAAGTAAGTTGATCCTGAGCTATTTGTGTAGCCTAATTTTCTTCCTCCCTCTGATTTTCTGCTTTGTACAATGACATGCTATTGAATATTTGAGCTTCTGCGAAAGCAATGTTAAACAGGGCATGCTTCACTCACGTGGTGAGTTACTTTTAATGCTTGATGCTGATGGGGCCACCAGAGTGAATGACCTTGAGAAACTTGAGAACCAGGTTGGTCAGATTTGGGCTAGTGGTAGGTGCTTGTAAAGCACCCTACACTATGTTACATTCTGTTTTAGATATCTAAGATGGTAGCAAAGCTTAGGTAACATAATTGATGATCTCCACGTCAGATTCATGCAGTTGCTGTAAAAGAACGCAAGGCTGGACCATCTTCAGGTGGTGATTCAGCGATTAAGATCTCAGATGTCCCAATTGCTGCTTTTGGGTCACGTGCTCATCTTGAGGAGAAGGCTATAGCTACAGTGAGTCTTATTCTTTTGGTACCTTAGTGTGTGTTATGCTGTTTGTTTTATTCTTTCCGCAATTATGTAGAGTTTCAAATTAGATTAAAGGTGCTTTTATGTTTCAGAGGAAGTGGTACCGTAATTTCTTGATGAAGGGATTCCATATGGTTGTTCTGTTAGCTGCTGGTCCTGGAATTCGTGACACACAGGTAATTTGGGCCCAAAATATTATTCGACACATCATTGTCTCCCGTTTGAATTTTCTTTGTGTTTTATGTCCGTTTAATTCTTATGCTTTGGATTAGTTAGTGGCATATAAAATAATATCATTTGAAACTTTGTCAGTGGGTGTTGGTTTGTCATTGCTATATTACAAATTTCAATCACGATAATCAACTTCTAATTTTAATGTTTTTGATTTATTCATTAACTTTTTAAGTTATGCGACTAATATGTATCCTGCTATGCTACAAAAATATTTAACGAGAAACATTCAGTACAGCATGATCAGTAGGTTTGATATGGAATTAATTTGCTATTTTGTTCCAATTTCCAGTGTGGTTTTAAGATGTTCACCAGAGCTGCTGCGCGGAAGCTTTTCATGAATACTCGCTTGAAAAGGTAATTTTATTTCATCTTCGTGAAATTGTGGAAAGGACGAATATACACAGAACTTTCTAGCACACACAATATTCATTGGTTAAAATTTCCTAAAGATAAGCTGATCCTGTAATTTAATGAACATATTTAAGATGCTAAAGACCAGATGACCCTTAACTATCTTCACTGGAGCTTAGTCAGTTTTCGTGACTGAATTCTATCATATGTTTGTCCTTTTTGCAATTCTTTATGATTTTTCATTACTATATGAGCAAAAGTGAAATATACACCTTTAATTCATTCGAACTGATGTATCAAGTGTGACCTGTGAGAAGATGAGAAAAATATATGGGGTTTATTTTATCTTAGTAATTTTCAATTTTTATGAACTCGTCGAACTTATTTACATAATAATCTTTTATATTTTGAGGGAGATGACTTGATCAACTCCTATTACTGCTTGGATCCATATCAAAGTATCAAACAAACATATTCATTAAAACAAATAACGGCCAAGAACATTCTTCATGCTGAGATTCATTCGGTTTCCTCACTTATCCATGACCACTTCCTATTAAGTTGTCGTTTTACCCTAATCATCATAAAAAAGGATCTAGCCGTGTTATTACAAAGATGCTATATTATTGACTATATGTGCAATAGCATATATTCATGCATTTGCATTGAGCGATATCCACGTGGTTTGCAAGTGAAATTTTGATTTTCTGCATGACTGTCTTCTTACGTAACTTCAATATAAACTCTCCAGAAGAAATCCGAGAAATGTAAATAATCTGTGCTGTTACTGTACTGAAAGTGTAAGGTTCTAAACAAGTTAACACGCTTCATTTCGTGGTAATTCCATGACATCAACTTATAGTTGATTTTTTTTTTACTTCCTGCTTCAGTACTTCCCAATTTGGCACATCTTCATTATGTATAGTTCATTGATTCCATTCATTGCATTTTTCAGGTGGTGCTTTGATGTAGAACTAGTTTACTTATGCAAATGGTTCCGCATCCCCATGATCGAGATATCAGTAACTTGGATGGAAATTCCTGGATCGAAGGTGAATCTTTTAAGTATTCCAAATATGTTGTGGGAGCTGGCTCTCATGTCACTTGGTTATAGAACTGGCATGTGGAAAATTTATACATGAAATTTCAGCCTTTTGAGCTAATCTAGTTGATCTGATATAGAGAAACTTGCACTGCACTGTGAGCACAAATGTTATAGGATTGGAAAGTAACAGCATCCTTTTGTTATCGACTTATTGTTAACCTTGAGAGTTGAGAATATACTTGTGGCTGAATTTTCCTTAACATTGATTTCAGACTTCATCAGGAGAGTAATCTTATTACATGACTCTCTTTCTTTTGTTTGATGAGTTACTGCTTCTGTACTGAAACAATAAGATTTTTCTCCAATTCGTTCATATTCGACCCTTGATGGAAATCTGTCGAAACTGCTGTATGTCGTAAAAATATTAACAATTTACGCATGGGTTCGGCACTTTAAAAATGTACATAACGAACGCTACAAAGGTTGAGGCCAACCAGACCAGAGGCGCTTGATGGTTTGAAGAAGAGGATCAATTTGCCAGTTGAAGGAATGAGGCATCTCTTTGAGGGAGTGGATTAAAGCTTGACAATCCGATTCAAAAGTGCATTGGTTGGTTCCTGGTTTGTCAATGAATCTTGAGCTATCCTGGAGCAGGTTTGGTCCAATTCTTTGATGGTTGAATGCTCCTTTTGAGGTTCAGATGCTTTTGGGCCATGAGATGTTCCTTTTGACATTCCATTTGGATCCTCCATGGATGATATGATTCATGTGAGTCCAAATAAGATTAAGATAGATTAAGTAAGCAAGCAGCAAAAATAAGAAACTCAAGCCTTTGAGAAGAAGAAAAGATGTTATCTTTTTTGTTAATAAACAAAGTAAGGTAATCTTTTATAGAGCTAAAGTTCCAAGAATCTGTTATGAGGTTCCATTTGGAGCCAAACCAAAGGCTTGAGCTGAGAGGACAGTGGAGAAAGATGTGATCAGAGTCTTCTTCAGCCTGAGAATAGAAGACACACATAGAGTCAGTCAGGAGTAAAGAGCTTTTTCTTTGTAGGAATGACATGGTTTATGATATTTAAAAGAAAAAATTTGAATATCATATGATATTATGGGTCACGTATTATGTGTTGATCCAGTTATTCAATAAATGTGATCACTTCAATACATATATTCTTAGAAAGGTGTCGTGCTTCACGTTTTCAATAATATTGTGGGTCACGTATTATGTTGTACTCGTACCGTGAGTGTTGTCTCTAAGACCTATTACCCGTGGCCAGCGTAATATGGAAACCGAATTTTGCTAATGGCCATCAGTAAAATTCCCAACACTTGTGGATGACATTTGGGTAAAATATTGTTTTAAATCAAAAACTGACGTTCCCGGTCAAAAACTGACACGCATCGAAACATTTGATCGAAATTCCATAACTCAAAACGGCAGCAATTTTTATGCCTAATAATTACAGTTGCAATATTTATTGAAACAAGTCAAAAAGTATTGGATTGGATCACTGCCTCTAATAATCGGCAAACTTCAGAAAGTGCTGCAACTGGCTCGATCATAATTTCTCTTCTAAATTTGATTTCTACATGTTCTTTTTTTTTTGGGTGAAAATTTCTACATGTACATTAAAATACCTAAACTGCCTACTTTATTTAACAGTGTAGAGAAGCGCAATTGATTAATAGTTTTTTTCCTTGCACGAAGCAATCATCCACAGCATGTGGGCCAAAATAAGTGAAACATTACTCGTTTAGTTGGGATACGTTGTTATAAATTTGAACTTGTATTGGGTGGGGTGCGCCAGGCCGAGGCAGTAGTGCAACGCCAAGGCGACGCTCGAGAGCCCCAATAAGCAAGCTACTGTGGTGGGCTCTCCCCCTCAAAAAATTAATTTAATATCGTGTGGACCGATGGCCCACATATCAGATATTAAACTGATAAGAACAGATACTACACTTGATCTTAGCCAAAAGGCCGAGAAAGGTATGAGCTTCAACGTTGTACCAACAGCCCCTTTTATAATCTCTTTTCCTTAAACCTCACTGTTTCATTAGCGATGTGGGACGGTAGCTTATAAGAGATTATCTGCCTTACCTCCTGTTATGAAAGCTTTTACACATAATAGATAGTAATGTTGCGTCTATAATTCATCGATTGTGGTGTCTCTTGCATTTGGCTCATAAATCTATCAGATTTTTTATCGGCCTAACTTTGTAATCCACATTTGACAGTTTGTTTTTAAGTTTGAAGATGACTTTTGTATTGTAATTAATTAGCAAAAGACACATAAAGAAAAAAACATGGCCCAGCCTCAACTAAAGTAGATTTGCATTGTTTTACATAGGAAGCAAACTTAAGGTGAGTGATAGCAAAGGCATTCAGAGTTTTTCAGTATGTAAGCTATTTCGAAGGCTGGAGAATGGCGCCTCTATATCAGTATCAGAGCTCTACTTGTTTCTACTATTCGTACTGCATTTATTAATTTTCATAACGCTAAGTTATAAAAGCTATAAGATTTTTCTTTTCTTGATAATTCTTCAAGCCTTCATTTATATGAAGAAGTAAAAAAGTAAAAGCCCACATTAAGTTTCAATGTTTCATGTTTCTTGAACTTTACTGAAAAAAAAATTTCGTTGATGAAAAATAGAAACTGTAATTTGAACTCTCATTTCGATCGATGTCTAATTTTATTTTTTATTTTATCTTAATTACCTCTTAAAATATTGGTGAAGCATATAAGATTTATGAAGTGATGATTTTATTTTTCACTCAATTGTGGTATATATAAGTACAACTTATAATACAAGAAGGAAAGAGATAATTACAAAAAGGAAATAAATACAAAGAATATTTTCCTAAATTACAAAGACTAGGACTTTTGTCTAATACGACCCCGCAAAATCGACGACCCATCGGCGATGGCGACTTTGGACCGTAGGAGAAGAAAACGAGCACGAGGCAACAGTTTAGTGAGGAGATCCGCGAGTTGATCAGTCGTGTTGATGTACGAAACACTGAGAAAGCCCTTGTTGACAAGATCGCGAACGAAGTGTAGATTAATAGAGATATGCTTCATTCGAGAATGCAAAACGGGATGAAGAGATGTACGGATCGCCCCTAAGTTGTCACAAAGAACACGCGGGGGAGAAGGAAGAGAGACACCTAGCTCACGAAACAAATGCTGCAACCAACGAACTTCAGCAGCTACAATCGCCAAGGCCCTATATTCGGATTCAGTAGAAGACCGAGAAATAGCACGTTGGCGACGAGAAGACCAAGAGATTGGATTGCCACCAAAAAAGATAATGTAGGCCGAAGTAGACGCAGCAGTGCCCGGATCACCTGCTCAATCCGCATCAGAGTAAGCAAGAAGACGAGGGCAGGAGGCACGACGAAGAAGCAATCATGAGAGAGCGTACCCTTTAGGTAACGTAGGATACATTTGAGAGCTGTCCAATCAGTCTCAGTGGGAGCGGACATCCGTTGCGCCAACCTATTGACCGAGAAGGCAATGTCAGAACGAGTCAAAGTAAGATATTGCAAGGCGCCAATAACACGCCTGTACTCCGTAGCATCGGTCAAGGATGTGGAAGTCGAGACCACTGAGGTTGACGCCATGGGAGTAGCTAAAGGTTTAGCACCAGCCATCTTGTGTCGAGCAAGAATATCACACATGTATTTATGTTGCGAAAGAAAGAGGCCCTCTTTGCAAGTGAAAACCTCAACACCAAGAAAGTAGGAGAGATGTCCCAAATCTTTAACCGCAAACTTATTACCAAGACCACGAACAATACGTGAGATAAGCGTGTCGTTGCTCCCTGTCATGATAATATCGTCCACGTAAACAAGGAGGTAAACGACATCATGACCCTTGGAATAAATAAAAAGGGAGGAATCAGACTTGGACTGACTAAACCCAACAACACATAACTCGGCAGACAAAGCAAGAAACCAAGCGCGAGGAGCTTTCTTCAAACCATACAAAGACTTCTTGAGATGACAAATATGATGAGGGAAAGATGGGTCAACGAAGCCCTGAGGTTGAGACATAAACACAGCCTCATCAAGCTTGCCATGAAGAAAAGCATTGCTGACATCAAGTTGGCGTAACGACCAACCATGCATAACCGCTAACGAAAACACAAGTCGAATAGTGACGGGTTTGACAACGGGACTGAAGGTTTCCTTGAAGTCAACACCCTCATGTTGATTGAAGCCCTTCGCAACAAGACGAGCCTTGTACCGATCAATAGACCCATCGGGATGACGTTTAATGCGAAACACCCATTTGGAGCCAATAATGTTCTTCCCTAATGAGGAAGGGACCAAATCCCAAACACCAAATTGCATAAGTGCCGTGTACTCCTCAACCATAGCCGCACGCCAAAGCGGATCCTTAAGTGCTTGAGAAACGCATGTAGGTGCGACGGGGCCCAAAATCGGATGTTTAGAAGCGAAGTAGATGTGCTTCGGCTTAAAGATGTTGTTTTGAGCGCGACTGGTCATGGTGTGAGTACGCGGTGGAGTAGATGGCTTAGAAGGAAGAGGCGGTGGAGAAGGGCAAGAACCCGGGTCGAGCGGTCGCGTGGAACTCGACGATGTAGTAGACGACGAAGAAGACGGAAGCTCGAGCGAAGGCTGGACCGCGGGTTGGGCCGCAGTGGGAAGAACAGGGTTCTGGATGGAATGTTCCCCAACATCACTCCAACATTTTTATCAGAAGGCGCATAAACTGGTGTTACAGGGGTCTGATTGCAATATTGCCCCAACATCACTCCAACATTTTTATCAGAAGGCGCAGAAACGGGTGCCATTGGAGTCAAACCCTGACCGCTGACCGTCTGATGGGCCCCATGACCCGTGGGATCAGACCTAATAGGAGATGGGCCGGGTCCATGGGGTAGAATGGGAAGCGGCCCAAAGGGCCTAGGTGGCGGCGGACAAGGGCTAGGGTAGGCCTGTGTGGGCCGGGTCGGGACTCATGATTCCCGCCCGACCCGGCGGGTTTTTCCCGGACGGGAAAAACCCGCCCACTTTTCCACACGGCCAGGCCAGAAAACAGGTCCCGGTTCGGATCCCGACGGGAGGGAACGGGATCCGATTCGGATCCCGTTTCCTCCCGGCGGGATCCCGGGAGGTAGTGACCAAATTAAAAAAAATGGCGATATGTTAAGTTTTAAAAAAAAATGTTCACACACACAAACACAATTACAGACAAACACACTCACACATTCATCTCACACACACTGTCACACTCACACACACAAACTCGCACCGTCGGCGCCGACCGAGAAGTCAGGAACCACCACGTCGCCGCACCACCACGCCGCCGCTTCACCACCAAAAAGTAATTTGTCTAAACCCTTATTTTGTGTTGATATAGATATTAGTATTTGGGGAAAAGCACATTGAAATGTGCAAGCTGCCGATATTGCTCTTCAAAGTAGAACATGGGTTTTACCAAATTGTCGTCAATTGAATTCGTTCACCACTGGAAAATGCAAATAATAATAGGAATGCAAATAATACAAGTTGTGCCTTTTGTTTTGGAGATTCCGTTGGTGGAGTCTTATATTTTAATACATAATATAATTATTATTCTTTACCATTTTCAACATATATATTCTCACCACTTCGTGAGAATCCATGCACAATCACATGTTGCATATTTCAAAATATTCCAATGTCGTTCCCCGTACGAAATACCAATTAATTAAATTAGAACTTAATTATTTTAAAACCGATTTTATTTAATATTTTACCGAATGAGTCAAGTTTAATTTAATAGAATCTTTCACCATGAAACTGCCGGCCGGGATTGGGATACCTCCCGTCCCGACCGGGAATCCCGGTCCGCCGGGAAAGCTGGTCCCGGTGGTGGAAACGGGAGCTGCCTTACAGCTCCCGCCCCGGCCAACTCCCGTGGGCCAGGGTCCCGACCCGGCGGGACCCCGACCCATAACAGGCCTAGGCTAGGGCAACGGGTCGCAAACCCCAGAAATTCCGTCTCCACAAAACGGACGTTGCGAGACACATAAACCCGAGATGTTTCAATGTTGAGACAACGATAAGCACTCGGAGACACGCTATAGCCCAAAGATATACCTAATTAATGTGAGTCAAGTAGAATTAACAGTGTTTTTAAATCTCAATCCAAGTTTCAATCATTCATATAGTTTAAAAAACATAACAGAAAGTTTGACTCATCAAGGCATTCAAGTGTTGCATAAAACCTTGTATTTACAATAATTTCTGATTTTACAAAGGATGATAAAACGATGAATAATAGTTTAGTAGTCTACACAACTCTATCAACAAAACCATTTGTAAAAATAAAAACAACAAATCACATTTTTACATAGCTAAAGGCATATCTTATAGCTACTTGAATTAAAAAGCTCTAATATAGCCCTTTGCAAATTGAGAGGGAGGATAGTGTCAGGATACATATGCTTAGTTTGGTATGTAACAAAAGAAACATGATGATGTGCA
Organism: Linaria vulgaris; assembly: GCA_948329865.1. Taxonomy (NCBI): domain Eukaryota; kingdom Viridiplantae; phylum Streptophyta; class Magnoliopsida; order Lamiales; family Plantaginaceae; genus Linaria; species Linaria vulgaris. Next base: position 88,321,282 of record OX415253.1, read on the forward strand.
CGCTTTTGTAAACGCATCAACAACTTGATTAGTTGTAGAGACATCACACGTGAACAACAATATTCTTATCAAGAACTTTCTCGCCAATAAAGTGATAATCAACTTCTACATGCTTTTCTATAGCATGAAAAATTGGACTAAAACTAGTGTACCAACATTATGGAGATTGTGGAATGGTAACTTTTAAATCGCCAAAACACCATTCATAACCAACATGACACTTAGCAGTTGCGAGTGACATGGATCGGTACTCTGATTCCGTGCTACAATAAGAATCTACGTGTCACTTCTTAGAACTATAAGAAATAACATTATGATCAAGAAAAACAGTGTAACCACTTGTTGACTTTCTATCATTTGAATTTATTGCCCAGTAATAATTACTATATGCTCGCAAATTTATAGAATTAAGCTGATAAAAAAGGCCAAAATCAACACATCCTTTGAGATAACGTAACACATGCTTGTTTACTAATCCAATGAGGTTGTTGTGGACTGTGCATACATTGACACAATTGATTCACAACATACGCAATATCTAGACGTGTAATTGTGCGATACTCAGATGATCCATCTATGTGCCGCTATTCAGTAGGATCATCAATTTGGGATCACCATCTATGTTTGATCTAATCTATGCTACAAAGTGTGTAGTGCCTAGTGCACTTACATGGGGTGTAGGCCTCACTCTTATGGAGGCCACATGTTTGTGAAAACTTTGAGTTGTCAATTATATCCTTTATGGAAATGGTAATAGATAAAATTCTAATGTTGATACCTTACTGCCAGAAACAATAGAGAAGATAAGGGCTCAGCTCCAGAGATTTTACTTCGTTTAAGTAGATATATTACGTATTTTGTTTGTCATAGACGAAGTCCGACAGAAGCTCGTGATGATTGCACACCTAGGAAGTAGTTTAACTTCTTGGGATTTGAAATTTTCAATACTGCACCTAATTTCCAACCAAACAAATATTTTTAAGATCTCATGTATTTTGTTTTAAGAATTATAGTAATAGTGGATGTGGTAATATTTCATAGGGCAGTCATTTCTCTGAAAGTTCTTTGAGTAAAGGTTAGTAATGGTATCATCAGTGTGTTTACAATGAAATAGGATGATAATTTAAATGGTCTTTTGACTTGCATTGTCTCATTTTTTTTTTGATAAGTAAAATAATAACACATCAAGATAGAGGTTCCATAATTGGAGATCCTTCATCACAAAAAATATTTACAAGTAGTTAGGCAAATAAAATTATGACCCTACGACAAAAGGTGCGAGCCCATATCGCAAGGTTATGGGCTGCAAAGTTGTTATCTCTAGATACAAAATGAAATTTCCATTTGGGCCAGCATGGCCAATATTTTTTTTCCTCCTCAATGATTTGATAGGAACTCCAAAGGTTGCAATCTTTCGGCTCGTTGATATGAGAAATAACGTTCATGTTATCAGACTCGAAGATAACTTTTGGAAATTTGAGTTCCTGAGCCAACTTGAGTGCTTTCAAGATTGTTTGGGCTTCCACTATAGTAACATCAATGCAAGAAAACACCTGGGAGTTTGCCAAGATGATAGAACATGAAGCGTTTCTCCAAACAGAAGCCGAAGACGCACCTAAAGCCCAAAAAGACGCATCAGAGTTAACTTTGATCCATCCCTTACGTGTTTTGTTCCATCGAAGTTGGGATTGCTGATTCTTCCGCAATATAACACATTTGATTTGTGCCACGAGGTGTTGTTGAGTTTCTTGATTGATAGATTTGATAAGCTCATGAATGCTTCGATCGTTATCACCATGGATAGTGTCATTCCAAAATTTTCAAATCTGGTGCATAGCAACAGCAGCAAAAATGGTGAATTCCATCTTGTCAAAATCATCTTGCAATCCCGAAAATCTGTATTCAAGAACAGACAAAATCCAATCAGTAAAGGATAGATGAGTAAGAGAGTCAAGTTTAACATTCCACTTTGAAGTAAACTAAATAATATGAGAAATATGTAATTGAAGGAAAATATGTTCCACTTTTTCAGTTTCTAAATTGCAAAGAGGGCATAACATATCATCTTTATGAAAAAAATTGCTCAGCTTTTCTCTGGTAGGTATGGCATTCGAAACACAATTCCAAATAAGATGCTTATGCCTATTATGCAAAAAAGATTTCCATATGCATTTCCAATTAGTGGCCTGATTCGCAGTGGATCGAGGGATTATAGAGATCAGATAAGAGCTTTTTGTAGTAAATTTTCCCAAAGGCTCGGGACACCACAACATGTATTTTTATTCCAGGGAGGTTGATATCTGAATATTGATAATATTCACAACAACGTCCTGGGGGAATATCATTTGGATAAGAGGAATGTTCCACTTATTCGAATGAGTCTCTATAATATCCTTCACCCTCAAATCAGGTTGGATTTGCACGCCATTATTTTACACCAGTGTAGGAATTCCATTAGGGAGATTGGGAATCCAAGGTTCCTCCCAACCTTGATTTCGAATGATGCACAAAATTTGAACGGGGCCCCGATTCCGATCTAATCGCGGCAATTGAAGACGTCACGAGCGATCCATGAAATGTTGGACAAGGGAGCCTTCATGGTGAGAAAGTCCTTGTCTTTCACATATTTATTCCAAAAAATGGAGATCCATAATTGTTTTCCTTTTTAGCCACATTCCAAGAGAGTTTAGAAGTTAAAGCGAGATTATAATCCTTCATTTTACGGAATCCAAGACCACCAAGATTTTTGGGCAGACATATAGAATCCCATGTTTTTAGCGGAAGAACATTATGATTCTTGTTCTCGCCCACCAAAATCTAAGCATAAGAGTGTCTAGCTTGTTGATAATAGAGCAAGGGAGAGTAAAGTTGGCTATTTGATAAAATGGCATTGTTTGTGCCACTGAGTTAATGAGAACTCCCATGCCCGTTTGAGAAAGAGTAGGGTCTTTCCACCCTACCAGTCTATTCTCCACATTGGATTGAATTAATTGAAAGGCATCTTTTTTGCTTCTGGGTTTTGCAAAAGTGTATTTCCAGGTGGAGTTCTTTGTGACTGCAGCATTCACGAAAACCGAATTCATTGATCATGACGAATTTGATACCAATCTTAGTATTCTTGCTGAAGTGAATGAATGATTTTCCCATATTGATTTTTTGGCTGCTGTCTCATTTGCCTATCAACATGCTCTGATAGCTAAAATTTTCAGCTTTTTTCTTAAAATTTTGTACATGTCATTTGTCTATTAGATAATGCAATCAATTCAATTTCTCGAAGTGCGAGCACGTATGCTACTACTCTAGTACATCATAAAGAAAAAGAGGTGACACGCCTTCCTTCTTCGAACCTTTTGGTATGTATTGCCCCCCAACTATAGATCAGATCCACCAGACGGAGAAACTTCAATTACGAACTGCTGCTGAGTGGTCGGATTTATCCACCAAAGAATTTGTTGAGTTTCTGTGGATTGCGTTTGGGGAAATGTACCAAAGCGAGGAAGATAGATAGACTCCTTTCTCGCTGCTAAGGGCTTTTACGACATGTTCACGAATGGCTCGGGCCTGTCTTACGTAGGGTTCCCACTGATGAGACCTATTGGTATAGACTCGACAACTCTCTTTCCAGGGAGAGTGAGCTCGAAACTCTATGGTGTAAATGCAAAGTTGAGATAGAATTTTCAAAAAACTGCACCACATCATGTGGTTGCATGAAATATTTTTTGGGTGTGGCAAGGAGATTCATTCCATGATTTTACAAATAATCAATTACACGAAGAAAATATTGTGTTTCATAATATAAAATTTACTTACTTTCCCAAGTATATATTTATTGTGCATGAGCACATAACTTTTTCATGCAAATGATTGATTTGGATTTTACATAATAAACTCAGATATCTTCTTTTGGAAAATCAATTAGATATATATATATATATATATATATATATAATCTTTATGACGTTTTTTGTAGATTTAAATCTAAAATAATTCTAGAGTTTATCTTATAAAAGCTATCTCATTTATACATTAAAAAGCATGGGAAAGAGATTAATTGACACATCAATCGTTTGCTTCATTAAATACGTGAGTTACGAAAAGCATTACTGTGTAATGGTTAAGATGTTTGTTTTTTTCAAGGGAGAATTATTATTTATGCCCTTTAACTTTGCCTAATATTACTTTGTGCCCTTTTTTTTGGGGCCGACTTTTTTTGTCTTGTTAGTTTTCAGAATTCGATCAAAAATGCTCAATTTCTCTTAATCGGGCTAAAACACTAGCATGGTTGTACAATCAATAAAGTGCTCATCCAGTCAATAAATTGTTATAGTTTTGAGCTGAAAAAACGTTTTTAAGACAACATGAATTACTACACAATTTAACAAATAGTCTTTTCAAATTACACTTGAACCCCAAAATAAATAAATAAACATATCATCTTCTTCCCCGCACCTGTCACCCCCCCTCTTTCACCACCACCAACAATAGAAATGGTCGCAAATCGGTTTTGATTTCGAATCGGTGTGATTACGAATCGATTTTGATTAGGACGCAAAGTTGAATGAATTAAGCCGTGAATCCTCTCGATTTTCGTCGGAGCGCCGGAGTTTCTGATTCTTCTCAGAATCGCGGCTGTTTGACTCTTCTCGGTTTGATTTGGATTCGGAGTTGAACGAATTGAACCGCGAATCCTCTCGATTTCGCGCCGGAGTTCGAACAGTTGTCGCCGGAGTTTGAACAGTTGAACGATTTGGATTCGAGGTTGTCCGATTTAACGTTTGCAAGGGTTTGTGCAAAAAATATTTTTTAGGTTGAAAATATGACGTGGCGCGATAACTTATTGATTAGGCGTGACAACTTATTGAATGGGCAGCCACATCAACAAAAAAGCCCAAATAAGAGCAATTTGACATTTTTAGTAGAAATTTTGAAACTAATGGGGCAGAAAAACTCGGCAAAAAAAAAGGGCACAAAGTAATATCAGGCAAAGTTAAAGGGCATAAATAATAATTCTCCTTTTTTTAATATCCAAGCAAGTTGAACAATGTTAGAAATCTCAAATTGTATATTTATATTTGGACAAATTATTATATGTGCCCTGTAAGTTTCTCTTTTTGAGAAAAATGCCCAATAAGTTCTGAATTTTTAGAACTGCCATGTAACTATGCCATTTGCTGACTTTTTTGCCTCGTGTCCGATGCGAATGAAATGCCTCAAAATATTTCAATGTAATGTCAACATTTTGTGCTGCAAAAACAGTTATATTTTGGCTGCAAAATTATTGTCCAATGCGAATGAAATTAGTTTTAAGTTATTGGGCATATTTTAAAATTAGGTCTAACTTAAAGGGCATGAGATATATAGATTGTCTTACTTACTGGGCAGATTTATTTAAAAGACGAAACATAATGGACAGAAATAAACACAATTTCATTCGCATTGAACACGGGGCAAAAAAATCAGCAAAGGACATAGTTACATGGCATTTCTAAAAACTCGGAACTTATTGGACATTTTTTTTCAAAAGAGTAAACTTACAAGGTACAATTAATAATTTGTCCTTTATATTTTATATAGGATTTTTAATTTTTTAAACTTCATAAAAAATGCTTTTTGTTAGGTTTATAATATAAAATATTATATAGCAATTAAAAAAAAACATAATATCTAGAGTTTGAGTGGGTTTCTTCTTCTTGTTCCGTATAAAATCATGCAACTTCTTATCCAATCAAATAAACAATAATATCACTCCTAATACGTTACTACCAACAATTTTATATGTATACGTATCCAAGCTTCACCATATATATGCACCGCCATTCTTTTATTTTCTCCAAGCGATTTTTTTTTTGTGTAATTAAATCGCTACGCTTCCTTGAGGTAAAACTTTTTCTTTCTACTTATATCTAATTCAACGTTCGGTCTTAATCCTTTTATATTATTATTTGTTGTGTGTAAAAAAATATGTGCTGAATTGATCCGGTTTTGGTATCAAATAATTATATGAATATTGTTTTGCCTTGAATGGAAGTTAACGTTAGTTGAAAGTTGTTAAGGTTGGGATTTTCCGACGTTTGTAACTCCAAGTTCATTATGTGCATAATGGCGAGATTAATTATTACATGGCTTACATAAGGTGGTGAAGTTCAAAGTTTTGTTTATAACTTGTAGGTGTACTAAAGATTTAGAACAGAAATACGGACATATGTGAAAAATAACGGTTGATCAATGGTGCAATGAGGTATTCTGCATTCCTTAGAGGTCACCTCGCTACTTCTAAACCCTTAGGATGGCAAAGTGATGCATAGTATACGTTAAGGGGATTAATGCGATATATCTGTTATTTTATTTGGAAAATTACCACAAGTTAAAGTACATCCGAACCATGTTAGATGGAGAGGTTTTCTAGCTTTAAAATTACAAAAGCTTAATTTTCAATAAGTTAATTCTTTAATAACATACTAACACTACGTAAAGCATCTATACGTTTAATTTCGTGATACGAAAAAATTAGCATGGAATTAAAAGTAACCTATAAGTGTTGCATGCAGTTCTTGTGTGTTTGGTAGTAAATATAGCTTCTGTTCTCTTTTATAACACACAAGTTTGGGAGTGCTAGTGTTATTTTGACAATAATCGCATTATAATGTGTTTTTGTAACTTTGTTTTTTCAAATACAGATGAAAATCTTAGTCAGGCTTGAGGATCGCAGCAGGAGTTTGACACTCAAGGTGGAGAGCTCAGATACTGTTTACAAAGTCAAGGTTCAAATTCAACGTGAGGAAAATATTTCGATTGAACAACAGACACTATTCTATCATCGAAGACAACTCGAAGACCATCTAACTCTAGCAGATTACGGGCTCCGAGGCATGTCCTTTCTCGACCTTGTTCCTCCCGTTCGTGTTGAAGTGCAAGTCTTTGTCAGGACTCTTTGCGGTAAAACGATTACGGTGGTGGTTGATCGCTCCGACACAATTGCCCAGGCTAAGAAGAAGATCGGAGAAAAACAATGGCACCCGATTCATCCAAACGAACTAAGGTTACTCTTTGCTGGAAAAGAACTTGACAATGAAAAAACGGTGGCGGATTACAACATTGAAAAGGAGTCTACTCTCCACCTTGTCATCCGCAACCGTGGTGGCGCGTAAACTTTTGAAAAAACTTTTAAATTGGAGGTCCAAAAGTATGACAACCAAGTATATTATATTTATGCGTGCTTATAAAAGATCATAAGCATTGAATAGTTGGAGTTTTGATACTATTTCCTGTATTTTTAGTTAAACAACTAACTTTTTTTGCCCAGAGCCTGGTGGGATGTTTATTGTTGAGATTCTTGGGAGAAGTTAACTTTTGGTATTAGAATAGGTTAGCATTGTAACCAGCATTGGTAGCTTGGTTCACATATTTACATATATATGATAGTTACAATTAGCCTATCCGATAACTGCCTCATGTTGTTTTAGAATTTCTTAACTCAACGTTTTTCTTGTCAGCCAAAAACCTGAAAACAAATATAGATAGAATACTATGAATCTCAAACAAAATTAATTTGGATGATGATACTCATTCTGTCTCTCTTATTTGTGCTTTTTAGAATTGTTTCATTCATTTACGTGTCTATTCGAACAAGCTATGGATAAAATCTGGAAGCAGCAATGTATACCAAAAGTGCGACTTAATGCATATAGATGTGCCAAGTTTCAGAGATTCAGACCACCAGTTCATTATTTGGTATCTCTCCGCTTTTGCATAGCGAAAGAAGCCATGACCATAATAATATTCAAGTAAAGAGATTAGCAAGTGGAACATATGTGCAGATCAAACAATAGTACCAGAGTTCAGATGGCTAGCTCGCGACCATATGGTCATTCCATCCTAACAACTACCACAATAGTCTTGATTTGATCTTGCTTCACTGGCTTTTAAATCCTCTCCACACTTCTTTTAAAGATGTTTGTTCCTTGTATTAGTTATTTACACCTCATACATCCAGGAAAGTAGTCAAACGTCACATTTTAAGTTCCTCTCACTACATCACACTTCTTGTTGGGGGTTATTTTGTTCATGACAATGTTGCTGAGTATCAGACTTAACAACCATTGTTGAGTCCATATGAAACATCATCATGTTCTATTAGTTAATAAATGTACATGCCGATGTATGTTTTTTTATTGGTGTGGACTTAAATTATGCATGGAACGTCTAATACAATCAATTTGAATAGTACAGACGAAAATTACAAAGACTAAAATTTGAACTTGTATTGGGTGGAGTGCTCCAGGCCGAAGCAGTAGTGCAACGCTATAATGGGATTTCCACTTCATGATGATTCTGTCATCATTTGTAGATGTCATGACGTTGTGCACGTGCTTTCAGTTCTTCGATTGAGGCCTCTATTGCCTTTGGCTCACACTTTGTTAGATTAACAAATGCAACTTCTTCATCTGCAGTTGAATGTTAGTTGTTGAGTTTTGGAAAGTGACTTTGAGCGACTGGATTTTCTGGTGTTTGTTATGATGTTTTTCGTAATTAGCAAAAAAATAATAAAGAACGAAGTTAGGCCAGTGTTTAACAAATTTGTTCAAGCGCAAGAGAGAAGCCAAAAGGCAATAAAAAAAATCAATATATAAAATATTTCCCAATGCCAAAGATGGGAGAATGCATAAAATCCTCTCGTTGTTGCGACAACCTGCATGAGACAACATGTTGATAATTCGCTTGTCAACAGACAATCACGTTACACTGTTGAATATCAGAACATCGAAATATTTCGAGGATTTGATCAAGAGGCAATTCCCAATATCCTTATAAATCCTCTCATTTTTCTGTCAAGATGTTTGTTCCTCATGTTAGCATACACACCATGACACCAAATACAACCAGTCAACCAGTCATGTTTCCCCCTCTCAGTAAAGTAGTTTATCGGACACATCTTCCCTTTGTCTCTTCGCCCAATCACTTGTTCACACAACCCGCTACTTAGTTTCAAACTTTAACTAGTCATGGTCCTGTATGTAATGCATGATTATTTAAGTTGTTGCTTGGTGGTAGACACGTAAATTTGCATTGTTCTTCTTCTACAGTCTCCATCAGAAGAGAAAGAGAAAGCAAAATAAATTAAACTAGTCATGGTCCTGTATGTAATGCATGATTATTTAAGTTGTTGCTTGGTGGTAGACACGTAAATTTGCATTGTTCTTCTACAGTCTCCATCAGAAGAGAAAGAGAAAGCAAAATAAATTAAACTAGTATTGGGTGGGGTGCGCCAGGCCGAGGCAGTAGTGCAACGCCAAGGCGACGCTCGAGAGCCCCAATAGCAAGCTATTGTAGTGGGCCCTCCCCCTTAAAAAATTAATTTAATATCGTGTGGGCCATCAGATATTAAACTGATAAGAACAGATACTACACTTGATCTTAGCCAAAAGGCCGAGAAAGGTATGAGTTTCAACGCTGTACCAACAGCCCATTATATAACCCATGTTACTTCAACCTCACTGTTCTATTACCAATGTGGGATACAAGCTTATAAGAGGTTATCTGCCTTACCTTCTGTTATCAAAGCCTTTACACATAATAGTAATGTCGCGTCTATAATTCATCGATTGTGGTGTCTCTTGCCTTCGGCTCATAAATCTATCATATATATATATCAGTGCAAATTGGTAACCTATGTTTGACTGATTGTTTTAAGTGTGAGAATGAATTTTGTATTGTGATTAGCGAAAGACACATAAAGAAAAAAGTGCAATTTCATGGCTCAGCCTCAGCTAAAGTAGATTTGCATTGTCTTACATATATAGGAAGCAAATTTAAGGTGAGTGCTTTATTCAGGTGCAAGTGATAACAAAGGCATTCAGAGTTTTTCAATATGTAATTATACTATTTTAAAGGCTAGAGAATGACCTCTATATCTGAGTTCTACTTGTTCCGACTATATTCGTACTGCATTTATTAATTTTCAGTTATAAAATCCATAAGATTTTTCTTTTGTTAATAATTCTTCAAGCCTTCATTTATCTGAAGAAGTAAAAAGGTAAAAGCCTACATTAAGTTTCATGTTTCTCAATTAACTAAACAAGGATGCAATATTTGTTATCTTAGTTCTTTTTCTTTTCTTGAACTTTAATCAAAAGAAAAATGTTATCTTCGTTGATGAGAAATGGAAATTGCAATTGAATTATTATAAGATGTATATTTTTTTATTATCATTTTATCTTAATTACCTGAAGGAAACATACTAACATTTGATTCATATTAAATTGATCCCAAAGTTGTTCCATGAACGTTAAATAACCCGGTTCGATTTCATGACCGCTTCTCCTTTATTTGTGTTCCAATTTGGTCGAATTCCAATCACAAACGGAAAGGAATTGTAGCCACAACCCAAGAGCCAAGTTGCAAGAGTTAAAATATGAATAAATTGATCAAAAATAGATTTTCCATTTTTCTCTTATTTTTCCTACGAAAATAAGAGTTGTTCTCTCTTTTCTCTTCAAAAGAAAAACTGAAAAATGATGTTGTAGAGAGAAGAGAAACTTGGGTGGTTTATTTAATTTAAAATTAGGAAAGAAAACCACTCTCCCTCTCTTTATTTGAATTTACATTCACAAGTCGGGTTTAGGCCGCATAGGCAACTCGTTTAATTATTTTCAACATCTCTCACTCGCACATGAGGGCTAGATCATAGTCTAATAAGATCAACTTCACATACTCACAACTTCATACATGCAAATGGATCGTGTGACATGCGAGCATACAAGAGCCCAATGAGGTTAAAGATATATGGCGGCTCAACACTTAAGCATAAAGCTATACACCGGTTAAGGACATATAGCAGCTTACCTCCTTCAAAATATATCTCATTATACTCCATCTATACTCCAGGCTTCACTTACTTGCATCAATCAGAGTATCTCTAATCCCTTGTCATGAAAAGGGCAAACTCTCTTTCAACACTATTCATTGTATTCACAATTACATGTCAAACATCAAAGGTTTACATAACTGCGATCGCGGTGAATACAAGATAGGAGCAAGTCATACCTTTTCAAACTTAAACCTCTTAACATTAAAATGGTTGATTTCCTAGATATGTTCCACATGACCGAATCAAGCATGGTTATTGAAGACGTGCTAAAGTAGCAATACCAAAATAAAGTCTCGAGAAAAAGCTAAAAGTCATAACAGTATCATATAAGGTTTTATAAACCTCTAGGTCTCACACAATGAGAAAACAAGGATCTATTCACTCATTATCCCAACGGTCACAAAAACACATGTGGTATGAAACACATGCTATGATGCTTGTCTTCCTCTTCAGAAGCGTGTGTTATATTTAAAAGTAATATGCTTCGTACATGTCTTAGTTCAAGTGTTCTTTACACTTAACTTGTGTTTTCTCCTTGTAAGTCCTCTACAAACACCAATCACAAGAAAACTCACATTTGGCTCTAGGACAAGTATAATGGATGGTGGGAATCCATAACGATTGCTTAATGATACAATAGTAATCTCATATTGATCATCAATCAAGACGACATCATAAGATAAAATGACTTTATATCTATACAAAATCATAATTGTCTGATCTCTACACACTTCTTAATGTCAGAGACGATTGCTCGTGTGAGAGAGCCAATCTTTACTTGTCACACATACTTTTCGACTTTGAATGCTTTCGCCATAAAAGCATCTGCTTATATAGCATTCAAGTCTTGAACTCATGAATATAAATAACTGGACATCATCTAATCCAATTAGGTTAGATTCTATGCAATCCTTGAGATTCTAACAATTCAAGAGCGTATCTCTAGGTCAAGGTTAAGTTATCAAACTAACCATCACTAATGCATAGATCTACACATCAAAGTCACTTTTTTTTGCAGATATATCTCTTCACAAAATAAACCTTTTGTGATCAAGTGCTTGTTTTTATCCATTTGAGACTCTCTTGTAAGCAATTGACGCATGTCATCATAAGCACACAACGACTCCCACTTTACTTACTGTCTCAATTGATAAAATAGTCTCTTTGACCAAACACATTATACTGCAACAACACGTGCTATAAATTTTCATTCATACACACATCCACACACCCGTTTGCTTACAGTTATTCTAACAAACAACATCATCATTTAATGAAGAAACAAACCCATAGGTCGATTTACTCCACGTCAAATCACCTCTTGTAAAACTATAAGTGTATTTTGATTAATAATTACTAAAATCATTATTGAATTGACTAGTATGCAGTATGTGTAGGAGTTCACAATCATGGATCAAAATTTTCGTGCGTTTCCTCGAAAAGTATCAAAATATTTTCGTTTTTGACTCTAGCGAAACGAAACATACATGTAGTTTCCATGTTAGTTATATCTACAATTTTTTTGAATTCTTCGAAACATGTCGAAAAGTTCTCGAAATATTACGAAATATTTCTTATTTTTAGCAAATCGAAATGTACTCCAAAACCGAAACTTTAATCTTTGTTCACAATCCTATATCAATATTGTCCAAATTCTACTTGTAAGAATTGGGTTATACTTAATGACCATACCCATGGCATGACATATATCATGATAGATGAGTAGCACAGTAAATCTCAATCGTCAAAGAGATTTCACCAACAGAAGTTTAAACATCTTATTAAATATAGTCTCCGCAGATTCTAAAGCTCAAGATATACACCATTGTAAGGAGCACCAGTTTCCTCAAAGTTCATTTTAAATCACTCCATACAGCTCAAGATGTAAAGCATCAACAAATTTAATGATTAATGCAAGAGGGAAAAAGACGCAAAGAAAACAATCGACAAAAACCCTAGGTCCCAACCGAGGGCGTGAAATCGGTGTTCCTGACGCAAGAAACCACCACGATGACAAGAACGAGCTCGACGAAGGCCTTCCAGGATGGTGGCGTACTCCTATGGAAAGACACAGAACCCTCATAAAGAAGGACGCCATAACGTTCAATTTTTTTATAGCAACAATGTTTTTGAATATAGATCAAACAAGGTATTAGGAAACTTAAGCTATTTACACATTTCACTCATCTGAATGATGTTGTAAGAGATGTAACACATTTCACTCGAAGATTATCCAAAGTCATCACAAAATATATTTCAATGATCTAAAGCAAATTTAGAGAGCCAATGAAATAATTTTGCATTTGATTTATTTACATCGAACTCTACTTCAATTTACTTTTTAGTAAATACATTTCCCTTTTTTTAACTAACTCTTCAAATTAAAAGACTAGATGTTTGTCTAATTACATATATTTTACCCTTAAAACCTTATTAATTATTGAGATACTTTCTATTGTTTCCAAAAGCATTCCTAAAATGTGCATAAAACCACTCCAAAGACATGCGGACACTTTGCAAATGCTTGTTATATATCTAATTTTTTCTAAATATTACCTTGATTTTTTGTGAAGCACAGACTAAGTAGCGGAGGAGATGGTAAAAACGTTGAATAATATACGAGCTTGCTTCAGGCCAGGTTAATTATGAACCTGGAGAAATCAGTACTGGTTTTCAGTAAGACTACAAGAGAATCTAATTCAGGAAATTTAAGACGTGTTGGGTATTTGAGTAGTTAAGAAACATGAGAAATATTTGGGTGTGCCATCTGTGAGGAAAAAAACCCAGAAAGAGATTCTTGAGTATATTCGAGACCACATTTAAGGGATAGAGTAACATATATAAGGAAAAGAAACTCGCATGCGTTGATAAGGAATATCATTATTAAATCAGTGTTCCAAGCTCTCTCAAAGTTCACCATGAGTTGTTTTTGTCTTCCAAATACCCGTATTTAAGAGATCGAGACAATGATTAGAAACTTTTGCAGAGGTGATGGTACAAAGAGGAAGATTCACTCGATGGCATGGGATATACTAAATACATGTAAGAAGGTGAATGTTTTGGGATTTTGTGACTTGAAGGCGTTTAATTTGGCTTTATTGGCATCATGATAGTCTTGTCTTCTAGATTTTTAAAGCTAAATATTTCTCAAAGTCGTCCATCATTTTGTGGTGGTGATGCTTTCACGAGGCTATTCTAGCTCTTCGACAAGGAGTGAGATGTAGAGTGAGGAACATGAATTGATGAGCTGTGAAACACGTCATTCTAGTGCTTACTTTTTTTTATTCATATCTTTGTGATATTTTTTATTGGTTTTCAGACGATGCGAGGGCAAAACATACATCTTGTGCCTATGCACTACCATCACAGTCTGTTACCCTAGTGTGATGACCAGCCGCCAAGAGACGAGGCGTGGTTAATGGAATTAGACATTCGTGACACAAAAGGAGTATCATTCTTCGAGACAATCACTATTTTTCACGACCCACGCATGACCAAGTGCTACTCGCACCTGCATTCTCGTGAGGCACACGACTTGTGCATGGAGGGGTGCGACCTGCTCCTAGCAAACAATTTGAGGTGCGATATGATGAGTTGACAAGGCACGACCCACGCGCCGACACGTGACTTGACTTTAAGTGACGGGTGACTGTCGAGCAACAGTTCTAAGAAAGAAAATCTATAAAAGGTGAGGCACGTACATCTCAGAAGGCACCACAATCCATCACATTAAATTTTATACATACACAACACAACTCACATAGCAAAATACACTCATTCCTTCATCCATCACTACAATTATAGTTTAGGTGAAATTGTGATTAAAGCAAGATTACAATCGTTAGGAGCAGAGCAAGAAAAATTGAGAAGACACACCAACATCGCACTTAGATCAAGAGTTTAATCTTTCCTTTACTTTGGCGTTTCAAATGAATTGTTGTTTTAAATCAACAATCCTGAGTAGCTAATTTACTCAGTGTCTAGGATATGATGTAGTTATCATCTGATGCACTTTGAACCTATGTTTTGCAATTTATATTGATATGTTTTGTTGGATCTTGTTTGTTTCATATACTACTTGATATAATTAGTGACTACGGGTTCACGGAAGACAAGGTATTGAGACTAAACTATCTCGTATTATCCAAATTATGCAATAGGGATTTGTTAGCCCAACTCATGCATAGTTGATCACTTTGCGTAATTAACACTTACAGACGTTTGGATTAATTACTCACTCTAAAGTTTTACTAAAATTTTATTTGGATTCTTGACACGGTGAACATCGAGTGGGTCATTCGATCTAACAATCTAAGTTATTAAGGAGTTAGATGATTGATTAGATATTGCGAAAGTGAGCATAATTAATCAAGAGTAATTAAGAGCAAAATGTGAAATGAAGCATCAGATAAGGACATTGGTAATTTGTCTATGAAAGTCACGCATCGATATGATAATGAACTCAAATTCCTAGATATGTCTTCCTCATACTGATAAACAACTCAATCAGCTCTATTTTATCATTGTTTAATTTGAGTTCTCTAGTTTCTACAATTTTACCTTACATTTATTGTCATTGTTTTAGTTTAAGTTCTCTAGTTTAACAATCTTGCCTTCTATTCATCTTTTACATCTAGTTCTATTATTACTAGTTAGATATAACACACTCTCTACGGAACTCGATACTTGTGGACGTAATTTTTGAACTATTTTATTATTACTTAACTGTGCACTTCCGAACACGTAAGCGAAGCATTATAGTTGCATACATATCATTCACACTCCGCACACGCCACACATTAGAAACACTATTTAGATTTGGAATGACCTATTGATTCCTAGACCGTCAACTTTTAAAGTTATAGAGCTCGTTTGGTTGCAAGAGGCATTAATATGCCTCTTCATATAACGACCTACTAAGATCGGTATTATTCAAGATTTAACAACTTTGGTTGGTCATTTTGCACTCCTCTCTCACTCGTAGGTTCCACGTTATATTCTACTTTGGTTGCTATTGTACTTACCCAGTTTAACTCTAATTAGAACCAAAATCCCTACTTTACCCTTTAACTTATAGTCTCAAATTGTGCATATATAGAGAATTTGAATTCATTGCAATCTTTTTTATACACCTAATTAAGGTTAGTGAAATCGTTTTTTTTTTATAGTAAGTAATTAACGTTAGTGAACTCAATATTTTTATAGTAATTAGTTAACGTTAGTGAAATCATCTTTTTAATTGAAGGAAATTAACGTTATTGATATATTTTTTATACAGTAATTACTGTTAATGAAGTCCATTTTTATAGTAACTAATTAACATTAGTGAAATCATTTGTTTATAGTAAGTAATTAAGGTTATTGAAATCAATTGTTTATAGAAAGTAAGTAATGTAAAGTGAAATCAATTGTTTATAGTAAGTGATTAATGTCAGTGAAATCATCTTTTTAATTGAAGGAAATTAACGTTAGTGATATCATTTTTTTATAGACAGTAATTAATTAACGTTTGAAATCTTTTTTTATATAGTAAGTAATTAACGGTATTAAAATCAATTTTTTTTTATAGAAAGCAATTAACGTTATTGAAATCATTTTTTATAGTAAGTAATTAACATTAGTGAAATCATTTTTTTATAGTAAGCAATTAATGAGTTTGAAATCAATTTTTTTATAGTAGGAAAAGGTACGTTAGTGAAATAATTTGTGTATAGTAATTAATCAAGGTTAGTGAAATCAAATGTTTCTAGTAAGTAATTAACTTTAGTGATATCAATTAATGGCGTAATATGATTGTTTCGCAAATGATCAGCAGGGGAGATTAACGTAGGAAAACAACATGACTTTTGAAGGGCGTAAATGTATTTGTATGTAGCTGATTTTTTAACTGTAGAATCTAGTTAATGAAAACGACCATAATTCAACTTGTTATTTTGCGGCTATAAACCCGGGTCAGACTGATTACCCGGTATTGAAACTCAGCAACCAAAAGAGAATAATGTACTGTGCAATCCACTCAAAAACCCATTAAAGGCCCTATAACAGCCTACCAAACGTGCCCATAATGTTGCGTATCACAGAGATGGTGAATTATAAGCCGGTATCTAAAATGACCTAATTTTAACTTTTCCAACACTTGAAGGACTATCGTGTAATATAGTTGTTTGGAGTCTTCCATACTTTTATAAAGTTCTCTAAAATCAGCATATGATTGACCATATTATTTTATTATTAAAACTGTGTAGAAGCTTTTCCATCATGGACGGATCAAATTAATCTCAGATGTCCATTATGTCAGCCAACTCGTATATAAAAGGCCATCGACTGCTTTTAAAGGCACCAAGAAATCTCCTTATAACTCTCTTGTGCGCTTTCTCACGCACAATTGTTCTTTTAGCACACTTTGACTTGCTAGCCAATGAGACCGAGTTAGCAAGACCGGACCGACAAAACTTTGGAGATAAAGTTTTAGCTCGTGACATGGAACTTTCTAAAATCACAAAAAGTTATGTGTACATATCAAATCAAATCATGAGCTTGATTTAAAATAATAATAATAATAATCGCTTGGAGAAAATAAAAGAATGGTGTGGAACTTTGGTATATACATATATATATATATATATATATATATATATATATGGATGTTGGTAGTCAGAGACTTATTAGGAGAGAACTATTATTGTTTATTTGATTGGATAAGTAATTGCATTATTTTTGTACGGAACAAGCGAAATAAACACGCTCAGACTCTAGATATTACGTTTTATTTAATTGCTATATTATTTTTATTATAAACCTAACAAAAAATATTTTTAATAAAATTTAAAGAATTACAATTGCGTTTGGTTGTTTTGCGAAGTGACAAAAATATTTCTTATTCACAAACTTACCTTTTTTTTGATGAGTTATTCACAAACTTACCGTATCCGCACGTATACGACATCCTTGTCATGCATTCAAAGATTTTGCAAGTCTTTTGCCCGTAATATACGATGGTTTTTTCCGAAGGATAGTGATAGCAATAATATAGACATATATTGCAAAAAGAATCTCCTAAACCCAAAGCAGTGACGAATAAATCGTTGAGGAAGTAGAGACATGTAATTTGGCTTGTTTGTTTTGTGCCATATGCAAGTGGTAGAAATCAGTCTTTGTTATTCTTACTTGGTATTTTCAACTTGTAGTAAGTAATTTAGAGTGTTAATCGATAAGTTTAATATTCACAAACAACTAAATATTTCATCCAATTTACTTCTAGTTCATTAATTGGTTCTTTACTCCTAATTAAACCGCTCAGACATAAGGTAAAACTTTTTCTTTCTACTTACGTCTAATTCAACGTTTGGTCTTTTTCCTTTTATATTCTTATTATTTGTTGTGTGTATAAAAAATATGTGTTGAATTGATCTGGTTTTGGTATTAATTTATATGAATATTGTTTTGCCTTGAATGAATAGTTAACGTTGGATGAGTTGTTAATTTTATTTTGGATTTGTCGCCGAGGTAACCCAAGTTCATTTTGTGAATAATGGCGAGATCAATTACATGGCTTACATTAAGGTGATGAAGTTCAAAGTTTTGTTTATTATAACTTGTAGGTGTACTAAAGATTTAGAACATAAATAAGGACACGTGTAAAAAATGAACGATCAACGGTGCAATGAAGTATTCTGCATACTTTAGAGGTCACCTCGCTACTTCTAAACCCTCAGGACGGCAAAGTGATAAACATAATATATGTTAAGGGGACTAACGCGATTTATCTATGATTTTATTTGGAGAACTACCACAAGTTAAAGTACATCGTGCGAACCATCTTAGATGGAGAGGTTTTTTATCTTTAAAACTACAAAAGCTTAATTTGCAATTAGTTCTTTTTTTAATCACATACAAACACTACGTAAAGCATCTATACATTTAATTTCGTGATACGAAAAAAAATAGCATGGAATTAAAGTAACCTATAAGTGTTGCAGTTCTTGTGTGTTGTCATGTTCTCAAATATCGACACATTTTACCTACGATGGCGTAAAGGCTAAAAATGGAGAATTGACAACTTTACTGACAACTCGAGTGACGTCGTTTGGGGTAGGAGCTTTGCGAGCTAAAATGCATATTTAAATGAGGGATCTGGTCACGCTTGGATGCCGTTAGAGGGGTCGTACGTTTGTTTCCCATTCCTATGGCATAAACATTATTATTTTGCATTTTAGTCCTTTAGTGCTAATTTTGTAATTTCCATCTTTTGTAATTTTTCCTTTTGTTTTTCTTATATAAGTTAACCCTAATGTAATTGTGGAAGGAAGGCAACTAATGAATGAATGAATTTCAAGTCTTAATTCTCATCTCCTTCTTCTAGCTTCTCACCCCCTTCTTTCTCAATTTTCTTAAGTTACTTCATTTTAATGGCAATACCAACGTCATCGATGCAAAATCCTGACATGTGTCCGGTAGTAATATAGCTTCTGTTCTCTTTTATAACACACAAGTTTGGGAGTGCTAGTGTTATTTTGACAATTTACTCAAAAATCACATTATAATGTGTTTTTGTAACTTTGTTTTTTGAAGTGCAGATGAATATCTTAGTCAGGTTTGAGGATCGCAGCAGGAGTTTAAAACTCAAGGTGGAGAGCTCAGATACTGTTTACAAAGTCAAGGTTCAAATACAACATAGATGAAAATATTTCTATTGAACAACAGACACTATTCTATCATCGAAGACAACTCAAAGACCATCTAACTCTAGCAGATTACGGGCTCCGAGGCATGTCCTTTCTCGACCTTGTTCCTCCCGTTCGTGTTGAAGTGCAGGTCTTTGTCAGGACTCTTTGCGGTAAAACGATTACGGTGGTGGTTGATCGCTCCGACACAATTGCCCAGGCTAAGAAAAAGATCGGGGAAAAACAATGGCACCCGATTCATCCAAACGAACTAAGGTTACTCTTTGCTGGAAAATAACTTGACAATGAAAAAACGGTGGCGGATTACAACATTGAAAAGGAGTCTACTCTCCACCTTGTCATCCGCAACCGTGGTGGCGCGTAAACTTTTGAAAAAACTTTTAAATTGGAGGTCCAAAAGTATGACAACCAAGTATATTATATTTATGTGTGCTTATAAAAGATCATAAGCATTGAATAGTTGGAGTTTTGATACTATTTCCTGTATTTTTAGTTAAACAACTAACTTTTTTTGCCCAGAGCCTGGTGGGATGTTTATTGTTGAGATTCTTGGGAGAAGTTAACTTTTGGTATTAGAATAGGTTAGCATTGTAACCAGCATTGGTAGCTCGGTTCACATATTTACATATATATGATAGTTACAATTAGCCTATCCGATAACTGCCTCATGTTGTTTTAGAATTTCTTAACTCAACGTTTTTCTTGTCAGCCAAAAACCTGAAAACAAATATAGATAGAATACTATGAATCTCAAACAGAATTAATTTGGATGATGATACTCATTCTGTCTCTCTTATTTGTGCTTTTTAGAATTGTTTCATTCATTTGCGTGTCTATTCGAACAAGCTATGGATAAAATCTGGAAGCAGCAATGTATACCAAAAGTGCAACTTAATGCATATAGATGTGCCAAGTTTCAGAGATTCAGACCACCAGTTCATTATTTGGCATCTCTCTGCTTTTGCATAGCGAAAGAAGCCATGACCATAATAATATTCAAGTAAAGAGATTAGCAAGTGGAACATATGTGCAGATCAAACAATAGTACCAGAGTTCAGATGGCTAGCTCGCGACCATATGGTCATTCCATCCTAACAACTACCACAATAGTCTTGATTTGATCTTTTGCTTCACTGGCTTTTAAATCCTCTCCACACTTCTTTTATAGATGTTTGTTCCTTGTATTAGTTATTTACACCTCATACATCCAGGAAAGTAGTCAAACGTCACATTTTAAGTTCCTCTCACTACCTCACACTTCTTGTTGGGGGTTATTTTGTTCATGACAATGTTGCTGAGTATCAGACTTAACAACCATTGTTGAGTCCATATGAAACTCTATTAGTTAATAAAAGTACATGCCGATGTATGTTTTTTTATTGGTATGGACTTAAATTATGCATGGAACATCTAATACAATCAATTTGAATAGTACAGACGAAAATTACAAAGACTAAAATTTGAACTTGTATTGGGTGGGGTGCACCAGGCCGAAGCAGTAGTGCAACGCTATAATGGGATTTCCACTTCATGATGATTCTGTCATCATCTGTAGATGTCGTGACGTTGTGCACGTGCTTTCAGTTCTTCGATTGAGGCCTCTATTGCCTTTGGCTCACACTTTGTTAGATTAACAAATGCAACTTCTTCATCTGCAGTTGAATGTTAGTTGTTGTGTTTTGGAAAGTGACTTTGAGCGACTGGATTTTCTGGTGTTTGTTATGATGTTTTTCGTAATTAGCAAAAAAATAATAAAAAACGAAGTTAGGCCAGTGTTTAACAAATTTGTTCAAGCGCAAGAGAGAAGCCAAAAGGCAATAAAAAAATCAATATATAAAATATTTCCCAATGCCAAAAAGATGGGAAAAATGCATAAAATCCTCTCGTGGTTGCGAGTACCTGCACGAGACAATGTGTTGATAATTCGCTTGTCAACATACAATCACGTTACACTGTTGAATATCAGAACATGGAAAGGCATACCAGTAAATTTGTTGTTATCTAGAGAGAGATCCGTCAAACTCGTCAAATTCCTAATATCCTTAGTTCACATGTGAAAGCGTTAACCGACGAGAATATCATCTGAATCTTTTTGCATTCCAATACTTTTTCCAGAATTTGGCCAGTTAGATTCTGTAACTTTGAAGGAATACCTCCTGAAAAAAGATGGTAAGTTGAAGTAAATATATAGGCTTTAACTAATTATTTGCTGGTTGACGTAGTAGCGAAATAAAAACAGTTGCATTATCGTGACTTTCTCTTTACAATAGTTTGTTTGTTTGTTTGTTTTTTTTTTATTATTAGAATTTCATCTCCTGAACTAATATCAGGAAAAATTGTCGTGTTATGCCACAAAAAGGCTCGTACCTAATATGTGTTTTTTTATTTTTTTTGTCATCCCTAGTTTCTTTTCTGGAGTTGAAGTAATAGCTCGAGTTCAGACTATGTAATGTCTCTAAACAGCTTTTATCTACGCAAAAGTTATAAAAATCTGCAGCTTTTTTGTGCATCATCTCAGCTTACTATAAAGAATGAAACAAATCACGTATGTACCCTGAAAGCTGTTGACCACTAAATACAAAGAGTCAAGCTTTGCCAACCGCCCAATGTCCTTGGTTTGCTGCCACTGAACTGATTATACGACAGTTCCTGAAGCTCCCAACACATCTAAACATTGGATGAATGCTCCCATAAAGTTGATTCTAGATTGTTAAATTCCAAAAAGTTTCCGAGCACTATCGCATATATCTATCACGAGACTGCCCGAAAGTCTTTTAGAAGTGGGATATATTGTTTCAATGGAAGACATGTTGAAGATACTGCCTGGAACTGATCCTGTTGTTGGAAATACATCCGTTTGAGGTTTTAGATGAAACGACAACTGAATATGGTATCAAATACCACAGACTACAATTTATCAAGATACGCATGAAAATATAAACTCCAAATTTCTCTGTGACCTCAAAATTGCTACATTTCAATATCTCTAATCTGATTATAGTTCAGGTCGAACATCTGTAGCAAGGAAAGATTTCCAATCTTTTCCGCAAGTTTCCTGCCAAGAAAATCAGGAAATATAATATCTTTAGCTTTGAGCTTTCACCTATGGAAGGTGGAACGCCTGCCGAGAAGTTGTAAACAAGCATTGAATAGTTAGAATTTTGATACTATTCCTTGCATTTTTTAGTTAAACGCCTATTTTACTTTTGTCCAGAGCTGTTTATTATTAAGATTCTTTGGAGAGGTATTAGATTTCCTTAAATTTTGAAAATTAGAACAGTGCATTGTAAATTAGCATCTATTTGTAGTAGTGCGTTCATAGATAAAATATTTATGCAACGAAGAAACCAAAAATTAACGTTGACAATATAATTTTCAACTAGTATTGGGTGGGGTGCGCCAGGCCGAAGCAGTAGTGCAACGCTAAGGCGACGCTCGAGAGCCCCAATAGCAAGCTACTGTGGTGGGCCCTCCCCCTTAAAAAATTAATTTAATATCGTGTGGGCCGATGGCCCACATATCAGATATTAAACTGATAAGAACAGATACTACACTTGATCTTAGCCAAAAGGCCGAGAAAGGTATGACCTTCAACGTTGTACCAACAGCCCCTTTTATACTCTCTTTTCCTTAAACCTCACTGTTTCACTAGCAATGTGGGACACAATAAGTAACAGGAGATACTATTAGTGTAGCCTAACCAAATGTTACCAACACTACTTTTACGTATAATGTTGCGTTTGTATAACTTCTCTCAACAGAGAGAAATTCATAATTCTATAATGAGATTTCCACAGAATGATGAATCAGTCATCTAGTGCAGATATTATGACATTGTAAACGTGTTTGAGTTCTTCGATTGCGAGGCTCATAGCTGGTTATAGATTCACGACTGCAACGTCTTCATCGGCAATGAATGTTAGTTGCTGAGTTTTGAAAAGTGAGTGTAACTGTGTTTTGTCTTGTAATTAGCAAAAGAATGCAAGAGATTAAGACGTAGTAACCAAATAAAAACAGCTGCATTAGTGCGGCTTTCTCTTTCTATGAGTTTTTTTTTTTTTTTTTTTTTTTTTTTGTATCAGAATTTCATCTCCTGATCTACTAGAAAACTGCCCGTGTTAGGCAACAAAATCACTCGTACGTAACATTTTTTTCTTTTTTTGTCAAAGTCGCTAGTTTCTAATATGGAGTTGAAGTATTAGCTCGAGTTCAGACTATGTATTGTTTCTAAACAGCTTTTATCTAAAGCCAAAGTTAAACAAAAAACTACAGCTTTTTGTGCATCATCTCAGCTAACTATTCAGAATGAAAACACATACATAACCTGAAGTTGTTGACCTCTAAATACAAAGAGCGAAGCGTCGCCAAGCTCCCGATTGTACTTGTGCATGACTGATTTTATCGATCTTTTCGACCTTGCTTCCATAGGAGCAAGTCAGAAACATTGAGGTCTCTATGAACTTAGTTCTGATCGTTTCTAGCTTACTCGTGATTTCTCTTATGCTAATTTGGTCCAAAGGAGATATTGCTAAACATTCCGTTGCCAAAGCCAGAATCGACGAGAAACATTGTTCCTTGGCATAGAAATCCTCATCTTCTCTGCCAAGTAAGTTGTTGTCCACAACTTTGACAATTGTAGCTTGATGCAAAGATTGGCTCACCTAACTAATCAAGCTTATTTCCTCGTTGAACATGTCATCAGTTGGCCTTTTACTTGAATTATTTCAAGAAGCATTATACCGAAGCTGCAGACATCACCGCTGGTAGATAAAATGCCTTGAGTTCCATATTCTACCATAACAAAGTCAGTCGAGAAAAACTTGTGTGATTAGATCCAGAACTTAGACTAAGAGTTTGGAAAGATGATGTTTTAAAGTTGAAATTAATACCTGGTGCCATATATCCAATTGTCGCGAGGGTTCTTGTTTGAGCCATTAACTCACCTTCGTCAAAGAGTTTAGAAATACCAAATCACTGACACGAGCACTCATATCTTTATCTAACAGGACATTACTTGGCTTCAAATCACATTGAACAACAGGAGAAGTGTGGCCAAAGTGAAGATATTCTACGACTAAGGCAACATCTTTTGTTATATCCAGTCTTTGTAACATATCCAAGTGACGTTTGTTTGAGTGTAACCATATCTCCAGGCTCCCATTCAACATGTACTCCAAGACCAAAGCATTGAAACCTTCCTTACTACAACAACCGATGGTTTTAACTAAGTTCTTGTGGTGAGT
This sequence comes from Linaria vulgaris, assembly GCA_948329865.1. Lineage (NCBI taxonomy): Eukaryota > Viridiplantae > Streptophyta > Magnoliopsida > Lamiales > Plantaginaceae > Linaria > Linaria vulgaris. The sequence goes on from OX415253.1 coordinate 88,346,076, forward strand.
GTTTCTTAGCACTTCGACTTCGGTATTAAAACTCTTTACTCATTCTGACCGCATGTTGAAAACTTTGCCTGCAACAGTCAGTCCATCGGATAATGTTCCTTTGAATACTGAACCAAAACTTCCATTTCCAAGTGCATTGCTAACTGAAGTTTCTGTTGCCCATAGAAGTTCGAAATACGAACATCCTGTCCAGGAAGAAAGTAATCCAGTTTCACTGTTGTGTACCTTTGGAATAGCTTTTCGTCGTCCCACCAGCAGAACTAACGTAGCTACCACAATGACAGCTGCCACACAAGAGGGTAAAATATATCCGCAGAGTGAGAGGACACGTTTCGAACTTGTTCTGCCACACACTGGAACTTGAAGATTAGGTGCACCGCAAAGACCATAGGTCTTGAGAAACGATTGTGTGCGAAGTTGGAAAAATTTCCTCATGTGGGAATATGCCCTCTTAGTCTGTTGTAAGATACATTAAAGTCTTGCAAAAACTTGAGCCTTCTAACGACTTTGGTATTGATCCAGAAAATTTATTGAACGAGAAAGATCCAAGGTTTCCAGGCCTTTCAGGTTTCCAAGAGACTGAGGAAGAGATTTGCCAAAGATAAATAGATTAATGATTGAGCAGCACCAATAGAACTCGGGACATCACCTGAAGACTGATAGTGTGATAAATCTAGTTGTGTGATGGCTCTTAAATTTCTAAGCTCAGATGGAAGAGAGCCACTGAAAATTTTTGAGGATACATTTAGGTACAGGAGACTGTCGAGTTCCCATAATTTAGAGGGTATATAAGATTCAAAGCTGTTGTAGTCTAAGTTGAGTCCTTTCAGTGATTTGAGTTCACGAAAGCATGCAGGAAAATATCCACAGAGCATATTGCTACACAAGTATTACTCCCTCAAATGGACTAGTTGGGAAAGATCATTGGCAAATGTACCCTTCAAGCTTATTACTCCCAAGATGGAGACGCACGAGTTTCTTTAGTTTTCCTGCTGTTCTTGGGATTTGTCCTGCCAACAAATTATCATTGATATATAACCCGCAGATTAGTTAAGTTTCCAATCTCAACCGGAATAGGCCATGTAAGTCTACAACTAAATGCGCTAAATATTTGAAGAAAATTAGAGAAATTTCCAACTGAAGTTGGGAGCATACTGTCTAGCTGATTTCCTGATATTTCTACATCTCCCAAATTTCGACAACTTGTTGAAGACGTCAAAAAGTCTAGTCCCCCTGCTAAGTTATTCCCCGAAAGTATAAGGGACCATGAGTTTTAAGTTACCTAGGTATGGTATTGAGCCAGTAAAGAGTTGGAGCCCATGTCTATTATCGTAAGTTTAGAAGCATTGGCTATCGAACGTGGAATTACTCCAGCAAGTTTGTTGTCGCCCAAATAAAGTTCCGTAAGATTTGGTAGTGAAAGCACATGGTTGAAGGAAGTTGTCCTGTGAAGTGGTTGGTTAAAAGTTCCATCATCAAAAGTGTTGATACGTTGAACAAGGAAGGTGGGATGGCGCCTGATAATCCATTGCCACGAACAGTGAAGTCCTCGAGCATAAGATTGCCAAGCTCATATGGTAATCCACCTGTTAACATGCAAAGACTGTCATGTTACCCCATTGAATATCCAAAGTTCCAAACAGCAAGAGATTTCGATGATTTTGTCAAAGAACAATTCATTCTGTCAGTTGACTGTCCCTAGAAACGAAGAATCATTGGGGAGGAAAAGGTTATTGTGATGAAGCCAGTAATGATATTAGAAGCCATAAAAAGGTCTACCAGTGACTTTGTTTTCGTTTAAATAGAGTTTTGTCAAACTTGTCAACTTCCCAATATGCTTTAGTATGCCACCTGTGACATGTGCATTCTACTAGTTTTTCCAGGATTTGGCTAGTTGGCTAGCTGATTGGAAGCAAGATCCAAAACTTCAAGGTTTGGAAGATTATTATACACTCCAGCTGGAAAATCTCCAGATAGACTGTTGTTGGCGAAAATGATCCGTCTCAAAGTCGACATGTTGAATATAAACGATGGTATCTGACCAGTTAGAGAGGCTCCTCTAATGTCCAAGTATTTCTCGACGAGAGAGATTCTGAAGCTCTGATGGAATTCCTCGTGGAAAAAGGGATCACGTTCAGCAAAGATCGTCATTTTAGCTATGTTCTTCCTCTTAACACGGTTGCATTTTCATGATTTTCTCTTAAGTAAATAGGTTTTTCTTTCAAACATATTTTTCTTGAGCTTATAGCAAAAAATCCTATGTTTTGTGTGATACAAGCACAGAACGCAGAAAAACTGAGGAGTTTTGCCTCTTTTTATAAATTACGTGGGAGGTTTTTTGGTTACTACATATACATAGAGGTTTTCTCCTAAAAATCCTTCACTTCTTTTCTCGAGTTGAAGTACTAGCTAAGGATTAGAAGGTGTATGGTCTCGCGAGGACTTTCGCCTAATTAACATGACAAGAGAAGCTAAAGAATCGAGTATCTTTAGTTACTTATAGATGATATAGTGATGATAACAGGCGGGCAAATCATTAAAATGATTCTTATCAAGAAGGTTCAGGCCTTTATCTTTAGCAATCAGAAAAATCACATATTTATGTATAATCATTCAGAAAGAAGAAACAAACACATACCATGAAAGTCGTTTACCCCTAAATACAAAGCACGAAGCTTTGCTAACCTCCCAAATGCACTTGGTATGCTCCCATGCAAATGATTATACAACAACGACACATCCCAAGCGCGCTGCACATGTGACTATTGGACGGAATCCTCCCATCGAGTTGATTCCCTGGGACATATAGTCCATTGAGCTTTCGGAGATTATTGCACATGTACTCTGGGAGACCACCCAACAACTTGTTATAATTAAGGTCAATTACTTCAAGGGACGACATGTTAAAGATGGCTTGCAGAATAGGACCAGTGATCTGGTTATATGACAGGTCTAACGTCTGCAAGCACGAAAGATTTCCAATCTCTTGTGGAATCTTCCCGCCAAGACGATTGTGCCGCATACTCCATACTAATAGCTAGCTTTGAGCTGTTCCCTATTGTTTTGGTCTTATTTCGTCACGGTAATAGAACACAGTAATACAGTACAAAATGAGATTAAACAATGCTATCCAATATTATTAACGGACTAGCTTGGTCCGGAACACTTAATACAAGCTTTCTAGATAGAAATAACTAAATTACAGAATAAATATGGCGTGTCGAATTTGTTGTATTCGATGCTGTCGTGTCGAATGAGGGGCAGTTCGATGCGGGATAGTTATCACTAGGTAAAAGTCTCTGGAGGTATCGAATTCGAAGTGTCATGCAGATATCGAATTCGATGCGTACTGGCGTATCGAATGGAAATATGATATTCTGAACGTATCGAATGGAGGATAATTCGATATGCCTCGTGTCGAATGGAGTCGATTCGATGCTGACTGTGCTGAGCTGGTCCAGATCCCAAAAGGCCCTTTGAACACAAGGGGACGGGCTATTTATAGAATCCGTCCCGTGGAACCCACACTCCAATATAGAAAGGCGCATCGAATCATCGTTGTTCGATACGCGCATCGAATCAGGTGTATTCGATACGCTGTTGGGCTGGCCCAATAAGGAAGGACTATACTGCTGATTCGATGCGCGCCTCGAATTCTCTCTATTCGATGCGCTTATGGGTCGGCCCAATAACGTTATATTGGATCAATCCTAAATTACACCCATCATATAGTCCCTCCAGTTTGGGAGACGATATCAATTTAGAGATCGTCTTCCAAACTTTGAAAAATATATTTGTACTGATTTGAGATATTTCTAATCATAGTAAAATCGAATCAGTTCACTGTTCTTGTAATAGTAAGATATTTTTTGACGCATCGAATTGTGAGCTATTCGATGCGTGAAATAGCACGCATCGAATTCTAGCTATTCGATGCGGTTATTCGATGCGGCAGCGTAGCTGGGCCTGGTGGGCCTCTCGTTCCCTATATAAGGGGGGTGCTGCATCGGCGCGATCATTATTCTGCCAACAGACTCTGCTCTTCAGGTAAGACGCATCGAATTCGCGTCATTCGATGCGTCTCGCATCGAACGATAAGTTATTCGATACGATCAGCATCGAATTGTAAAAATTCGATGCGTTAAAAGTTTCGCTCATCCTTGATATGAGCCTACCGTTGCGTGTTTTTGATTTGCTGTTTTACTTTGTGTAGGATATAAGCAACCAAGCAAGACTTTCTTTTACCGAGAATATACTTAAGGTAAAATTTTTTGTTATTTATTGTGCCTTGTCGTTTAGTTTTTTAACACGTTCAATATTGTATATATATGAGTGATATACGAGAGTGTGTAGTGACGTATGCGTCCTTAGTCAGTCTCGTTTTTTAAATATATTTCAGTTAACTCTCATCAAAGATGGTGAGCATTGAGACCCATTCCGGGAGTGATTCGAGTTCAGGCTCTAGTGCCAGTTTGATTAACAAAGAGAATCCGTCAAACGCACCCGCAGTTCCGACCACAGGCGATGCAGATGTCTATGATTTAATAGACAGAATAACCATTGATTCCCCCGCGGATAATAATCATGTTCCAGAGTTGAATCCAACAACTGAGGTCAATAGCAATGAATCTTCGCCCTATAGAGATAATCGTGCTCCGAGCGAGGGTGAGGAAGATGTAGATTACATAAATAGGGAATTTGACGATCATGTCGAGGTCCCAGGAATGACCTATGATCAATACGTGTCTCGTCTCCAGCATAATCGTAGGGGATTGCGCGAAAAATTTAATATTCCTGACAAGTATAAAATCGTCATTCCTGGCCCAAATGATCGGATGCATACTCCACCACCCGGTCATATTACTGTGTTTGTCGGACAGCTTTTGAACGGATTGCGCTTTCCAATTCCTTATGAGCTGAGATGGCTTCTGCGGAAGATAAATGTCGTTCCTGCTCAACTCACGCCAAATTCTTACGGGAGCATGATTGGTTTCATCATAGTGATGAAGGCTTTGGGCGAACGACACAGTCCTAATGAATTCTACGCGTTATTCGAGATTGCGAGACGCGAAGAAGGTTTCTACCATGTAAAGGCTCAAACTAACCGAAAGTTTTTAAACGGTGGAGCAACCGGGTACGGAAAGGATTGGAAAAGAAGATACTTTTTCATTAAGGAGAGTTATGAAAACGAGTTCTTGGGATTCCGCCGGGAGTGGTTCACTGGTACAAGGGTAACAATTCCCAGTGGAGTTGCCATAACCCTGTGGAATTGCGAGTTTATTCCCACTCTAGTTAGAGAACATCAATTTGATGTTAAAAAACTCGTTGAAAATCGAGTCCTTTCTTTGGCTGGGTTGTCTCCAGTGAAATACAAGGGAGAAATGACCCTTGGTATATATCTGATCTTTCTGAGATTCTTGTTTATGTTTATTATGCATTCTAACGATTTGTCTTTGTTGCAGAAAAATACTTCATGAGTCGACACGCAAGGATGAACCGGGTTGTTGCTGCGGACATGGAAAGTTCCCAGACCGAGACTGTGCGTGAAATTCCTCCTCCTCGGAAGAGAAAGAGTAAGGGTAAGAAGAAGGTTTCTGAACCCTCAACTGCTATTGCTGCTGTTGCTGCTAGTGTTCTGCCAGTTGACCCTTTCGAGGACTTATTGGGGAATAATCCTGAGGGTAATCCAGACGGTGGCGAAGAGTCGGAAAGCAGGGCAACCGAGACTGGCGAGGATGCTGGCAATCTCATTCAACATAAAAGACGAAGAATGCCCCAAAATTTGTCGCAAACCGTAGGGGTTGCTGCTACGATTAGCCAAACTACCAGGCCAAGTGCCTCTAACCCTCCTGCCGGTGCATCTGGTCCAAGTCACGCGGCCGGACCTAGCCAGGGTCCTCGAGCTCGAGCCGCTGGATACCAACTCTCGGAGGCCGAAGCCATCGAGCATTTGAAGGCATTATTGCCTGGTTTATCCGTCCCTCTTCCAATTTCTGACGAAGAGAGGAAAAGGCTGGAGCGAAATACACTGCATCTGCTGTCAGCGGTAATGATGTCTTATTTGACATACTTTTTCTGTGATTTTGCTTTGTAAATTTTTATCTAACCGTTCGTTTGTTGTCAGGCGGGCGGTTTCGTAGATGTTATGGCCTCAGCCTTAATGGATTTCAAGGAGACCGCTAGTAACGCTGATAATTCTGCACTTCAAGCTGCCCTCGATCCCAAAGAAAAAGCTTTGCAAGCGGCAAAAGATGCTCGAGAGGAAGCTAAAAAACTTGAAGAAGATCTCAATCAGCAAATTTCTGCGCTGAAGAAGGAGGTTGCTGCAGCCAAAGAGGAAGCCCACAATGCTGACTTCAATGGCTACATTCGAGGCCTCAAAGATGTAAGATATATTATTCTTACAATTTGGCACCTATTCTCTTATTTTTAATCTCATTAATATCTTTTTTTACCCCTGTAAAAGGTTTCCCCCCAGCAAACATTGGAAATTGCTGAAAGGTTCCTCCGGGGCAATACGTTTCAAGAGTTGTGCACTCGTCGAGATGATCATGTGGCTCGAAATGCTCAAGCTCTTACGGTGCATCAGTTCTATGCTACAACCTATGTTCGTGGCAAATTTCAACCAGAATGGTTGGACCTGTCCCTGGGGCCAAATTTGAAGAAACGTCCACCTCGTCAAACTTCTGAGGCTACAAAACCTGATGAGTTTGCCCCTCTGCTGGATAGGGAGGATCTCATTCTCGAAGGGTTATCACCGCCGCTAGAAATGCCTGAACCATATCCCTCATCAGAAGATGTAGAATAAGACTGATCGTTGCTCAGGCTGTTTATTATTTCTCCATTTATAAACAATTTTCATTTGTAATTTAATTTGTGTAGGGCGCTGCGTCACTCTAATGTGCTTGAAACAATTTAATATATGTTGCTTAATTTGTGGGATATTGACTGTTGTCTTTTCTTTCAATTTCTTATCTCAGTCCTTTACTTTATTTTGACAACCTGCTGGTTCATTATTATTCAGTGAAAATTGTTTATCAATATTCTTCGTAGTATCTGTCTCCTACCTCAATGACCTCAGTCATTTTGGAGCAAATTGTTTGTTTCAATTTGTTGTTCGTGATCTTCCGAGTTTGTCGCAGTATAGCGCGTCCCTCCCTTATTTTGTTCTAGGGGTTTATGGTACCTCATGCCACTTTGGGGCAGTTTCTCATCCTTCTTGTCTTGAACTTTTATCGGTATCTCGTGCCTCTTTGGGGCAGAGTCTCCGTTCTTTATGTCGTCTTTGACTTCTACCGGTATCTCGTGCCACTTTGGGACAGAGTATCCATTTTCTTGATTGATTTAGGTATTTTCGATATCTCGTGCCACTTTGGGGCAGAGTTTCCGTCCCTTTGTTGCCTCTGGCTTCTTTCGGTATCTCTTGCCACTTTGGGGCAGAGTTTTCGTTCTTCTGATTTCTTCGGGGATTTTCGGTATCTCGTGCCACTTTGGGGTAGAGTTTCCGTTCTTCTGATTTCTTCTGGGATTTTCGGTATCTCTTGCCACTTTGGGGCAGAGTTTCCGTTCTTCTGATTTTTTCTGGGATTTTCGGTATCTCTTGCCACTTTGGGGCAGAGTTTCCGTTCTTCTGATTTTTTAGACCTGCACTGATTACATTATGCAAAGTATATAAAATTTATGCAAATCAAATAATTCGACATAATCTTCTTTGAATAATTCAAATTAGATTATGTAAATAGAATCTGAGCTTTTATCATTGCTCATTTGCATGACTTTCAGTGCTGTCCTTCAGATCCAGGATTTGAGGTACCTGTTTTAAGTTCATACATTCTTGTCCCTCATGCGTGTTATAGCAGAGAGAACGAATAAAAACTTGTTCAAAATATTCAAAATGCTAAAAATGCTTGTAAATTTCAACAGAATATTTATTCGATATGCTCCATACGCCCCGGAGCCAAGGCTATTACTGCGTTTTCTTCTGGTTGCGGCCGCGTCCGAAGCGAGTTTACATAACACTTCCAACCTTCAATGTGATCTGCAATGACTTCTCCCGTGCCAGCAATGGTGGGGAATTTTATCATCTGATGGTATGTTGATGGTAGCGCTCGAAATGCATTCAATGCCGGTCTTCCTATGATTCCGTTGTATGCGAAGTGCATGTCAACGATTACATAGTTCTCCAAAATTGTCGTTCTCTTTGGAGCTGTCCCCAATGAAGTTGGGAGCTTGATCATTCCTAGTGGCACTATCGCTGGACCTCCAAAACCATGAAGCGACGTTCTCACCGGTTCCAGTGCCTGGTTGTTCAATCCCATTTTGAGCAACGTAGAGTTGAATAGTACATTTACGGAACTCCCATGGTCCACAAGCATTTTGGTGACTCCGAAATTAGCTATATCAACAGTTATCACCAAAGGGCAATTTAAATTTGACATTTGTATAGCTTGTGCACTTAGTTTCCGTAGGTCTGCAGTGGAGAACGTGATCTCTTCGTGTGGCATTTCTTCGATTCTCAGCATATTAGCCATATGAACAAAATTATCTGCTTCAATAAACCTTGTGATCTTTCTACGACCGTTGGTAGAATCTGCTCCTCCTGGTCCTCCTGCTATCATATTGATGATGCTTCTCCTGGTGTTTCCGTCCTCAATCTGGGGGTATTGAAAAAGTTGCGGTTCATCGATTGCCCTCTGCTTATCTTTCCTAGGAGATGGAGTTCTCTTACGGTTGGAATTGTTTTCTTGTTCTTGCACCTTCTTGACAAACTCCACCAATTTGCCCTCCTTTATCAACCGCTCAATTTCATCCTTCAAATTTATGCATTCCTCTGTATTGTGCCCCTTCTGATTGTGGTACTGGCAGAATTGACTTGAGTACATCGTAGCCTTGGACTCTCTCATCGGTCTGGGATCCTTTAACCATCATTTTTTCTTTGCTGCCCCAAATACTGCCATAATGTGAGCATTCAGTGGGGTGTACCTTCGAGGTGAACTGTCCCTTTTGTAGTTTTTGTTCCTGTTGTTGCTGTTGTGGCGATTTTGATCTTCTCTGCCTCTCTCTCTATCTCTTACAGCCACATTGTTAGGAACTTTGGTTGCCATCATTTCCTCGAAATGAACCACATCTTGAGCTATCTTGTTTATTTCTTCAACTGTGGTGGGTTTTCGTTTCAGTAACTCACCACCAAATATGGTGTTGGTAGTTGCACGAAAAACTATACTTGCAACCATTTCTCCCGTCGGACTATCAATCCTTAATAGCTCTGTATTGAAACGTTTCATGAAGTCTTTTAGACTTTCATTAACTTCCTGTTTCATCGTGTATAAGTGGGAGTGATCCAAAACCAGTCTAGACTGACTAGAAAACTGATCCTCGAACATCTTTCTCAACTGGGCATAACTCTCAATCTGTCCATGAGGAATTCGATTAAACCAGTCAGCAGCCACTTCTGATAGAGTCGTTGCAAATATCCTGGCTTGCATATTGTCCCTGAAACCGTAGAGGGACAGTTTTCTGTCTAATTGGAAGAGGTGATCTCGGGGATCAAATTTCCCGTTGTACGTTTTTAATTCCGGGATTTTATCTCCTTGCCCTAGAATCTCCGACTCTATCTCTCGGCAAAAAGGACTGCGATTTATAGAATTGTCCTTCCTTGTCGTTTGAGTCTCGGCTATTGCTTTCCCCTTTTCCAATCTTCCAACGTTTCTGCTTACTGTGTTATGCTTGCCACGCAAATCAAGACCTTCTGACTGTCTTCGGTCATCTCTACGTTTTCTTCTTCGCGATTCCTCTCTTTGATCCTCTTCCTCATCCCTTTCTTTTCTGGAATCACGGCTCTCCGACCGTCTTCTGTCTTCTCTTCTAGTTCGTTCAGCAGCACATTCTGCCTCTCTTTCCTTTTGTGTCTTCTCATGAGGCCTTTTTGATTGTATCTCAACAGATACTAGCTTCTTTCCTCGCTCTTCATGAACTGATTTCCCTTTGTTGTTTGTCCTCTCCGAAGTATGTTTACTTCTTCGGTCGTCTTGCTGTGACTTTTCCTTTTCTTTTCCCTTCTGCTTTCGGATAGCTGAATCTTGTTCTCTCAAGTTCTCAGAATATTCAACAGGAGATGGTATCATAGCGGGAAGTGCGGTAGGGAGCACCTCAGCCACGACCGCTTTTATCATTGCGAATAATTCACTCTTGAATTTATCTGGAATTGCAGCACTCGTCGCTGAAGCTCCAATCACCTCGGCTTCATTAATGGGTACCTTCTCAGCTTGAGGTCCTTGATTTTCTTTCCTAGCCGGAGTTGGTACCGCTGGGGGTAATGTTGATGGTCCAATTATATCTGGCATACCCCGTTCCGGTGTATCCGGTCGTTCTTCTCCCGTATTACCTTCTAGAGCTCTACTCTTGGACCGAGTTATTCTAGTCATACTGCCTATCAAGCTAATATATTTTTTGTTCCCACAGACGGCGCCAATGTTTTGGTCTTATTTCGTCACGGTAATAGAACACAGTAATACAGTACAAAATGAGATTAAACAATGCTATCCAATATTATTAACGGACTAGCTTGGTCCGGAACACTTAATACAAGCTTTCTAGATAGAAATAACTAAATTACAGAATAAATATGGCGTGTCGAATTTGCTGTATTCGATGTTGTCGTGTCGAATGAGGGGCAGTTCGATGCGGGATAGTTATCACTAGGTAAAAGTCACTCTGGAGGTATCGAATTCGAAGTGTCCTGCAGATATCGAATTCGATGCGTACTGGCGTATCGAATGGAAATATGATATTCTGAACGTATCGAATGGAGGATAATTCGATATGCCTCGTGTCGAATGGAGTCGATTCGATGCTGACTGTGATGAGCTGGTCTAGATCCCAAAAGGCCCTTTGAACACAAGGGGACGGGCTATTTATAGAACCCGTCCCGTGGAACCCACACTCCAATATAGAAAGGCGCATCGAATCATCGTTGTTCGATACGCGCATCGAATCAGGTGTATTCGATACGCTGTTGGGCTGGCCCAATAAGGAAGGACTATACTGCTGATTCGATGCGCGCCTCGAATTCTCTCTATTCGATGCGCTTATGGGCCGGCCCAATAACGTTATATTGGGTCAATCCTAAATTACACCCATCACCTATCAACGGTGAAATGCTTCCGGAGAAGTTGTTGTTCAAATGAACTCTTCCCAGTTCTTGTCACGTTCCCAACCACGACGGCGTACAGGAGTTAAATCCCACGGTCATCACTCGCAAAAAGTGTAAACGAGAGAGTTCATAAGGTATGGTGCCTGTAATAACATAATGCAGATGAATAATAGAAGTAATACATTCATGGAGAATAAAGGTTTGTCTAATATAATTATGTAGAAAGAGTGTGAACAAGATGAGAAGTTTAGCATTACAATTATCTATTCAACCTACGATCTAAACGACTTTTAAAATTTATACTCCCACTTTATCCAAGTTGCTCCTTTTGAGGTTACTGTTTAATTTGTTCATTCTCTATCCTCTACAGTTCAGTTAATCCTTTCATTATTGATGCTCTAATTTTGGAAATTTATTATACAGCAGACAGACTATGTATAAGGTTTCGTCCCCTTTCGGGCCTTCTTACTTCGCGCTCGATCTCGACATTAAAGAAAGACTAAATGCCTCCGCCCGTATAAGTGATAAGTCTGCCAAGCCTTTTTTGCCCGGTACCGAGTGAACCCTTTATCTCTCTAATATATTTAGACTAGTATTGGGTGGGGTGCGCCAGGCCGAGGCAGTAGTGCAACGCCAAGGCGACGCTCGAGAGCCCCAATAGCAAGCTACTGTGGTGGGCCCTCCCCCTTAAAAAATTAATTTAATATCGTGTGGGCCGATGGCCCACATATCAGATATTAAACTGATAAGAACAGATACTACACTTGATCTTAGCCAAAAGGCCGAGAAAGGTATGAGCTTCAATGCTGTACCAACAGCTCATTTTATAATCTCTTTTCCTTAAACCTCACTGTTCTATTACCGATGTGGGATACCAATAAGTAACAATAGATACAATTAGTGTAGCCTCACCAAATGTTACCAACACTTTTACGCATAATCTTGCATCTGTATCGTTTCTCCAAACACATACTTCTCTAATGCAGAATGATGACTCCGTCATTGTCTGTAGATGGTATGACGTGTTTTGTGTTTTGAGTTCTTCGATTGCGGCCTCTACTGCCTTTTGGCTCACAATTTGTTAGATTCTCGAGTATTGCAACTTTCTCATATGCAATTAGTTGTGAAGTTCTGTAAAGTGACTTTTAGCAACTAGATTTGCTGGTGTTTGTCTAGTAATAAGAGACCTTACGAGTTATGACAATGTTTGGTGGCAATTGTTCACACTATTGTATTCATGAAATTGTTGAGCAGATCAAAGATATGAACCTAATGTGAATCAAATTGAATGAGCAGTTCAATTGATCTCAATGCAAGTTTCAATCATTTATATAGTATAGTGCAAGAATACATGTTTAACATTACACCCATTCAATCATGTACTATAATCCAAACAAGAAAAAGTAGGGGAGCTTCCAAATAAACAAAACCAAAAAGAATATCAACACTCATGAATCACCTAATCTAATATTTGGCCTCTCAATTTCAATCACAACATCACGATAAAAAGTACGAAAAGCAACGATTCTAGTAGAATACTGTCATCTGAATTTCGGATAACTTAGAGAAATACAAATGTATGACAGCATCATTTGGTGCTTCTTGATCAGAAGCACTTACGATGCACAATGGATGGACCCGACTCATCGTACTCCGCCTTCGAGATCCACATCTGCACAACAGAACGGGTAAAGAACACTTGTTACTCCCAGATCCATTAAGAATATGATCTATTTCATGATCACAATTAAACTTAGACGATGTTCTTTTAATCTCCAACAAGCCTATTCACAGACTTAAAGACTTCAATAATTTCTGTAAAGCTTAATATATGGAACTCTATTTTTTCGTTAAAGAACGATCGTGATAGTCGAATACTGTACAAGCTCTAGTTATATAATGGACTATTAATTCATAGTTATGCTAGTAGAGAGTATATAGACACTAACCTGCTGGAAAGTGCTGAGAGATGCCAAGATTGAACCTCCAATCCAGACACTATATTTCCTTTCGGGAGGAGCAACAACCTTAATCTTCATGCTAGTCGGAGCTAAAGCCGTAATTTCCTTGCTCATTCTGTCGGCAATACCAGGAAACATGGTAGAACCACCACTAAGTACAATGTTGCCATAAAGGTCTTTTCTAATATCGACATCACACTTCATGATGGAATTGTAAGTGGTTTCATGAACTCCGGCTGATTCCATTCCAACTATTGAAGGCTGGAAAAGGACCTCAGGGCATCGAAAACGCTCATTGCCTATGGTAATAACCTGCCCATCAGGTAACTCAAAGCTCTTTTCGACAGACGAACTGGATTTTGCAGTCTCGAGCTCTTGTTCATAGTCGAGGGCAATGTAAGCCAGCTTTTCTTTCATGTCTCTCACTATTTCTCGCTCGGCTGAGGTGGTGAAAGTGTAACCACGCTCGGTGAGAATTTTCATCAAGTGATCGGTAAGGTCACGACCAGCCAAGTCAAGACGGAGGATGGCATGAGGGAGGGCGTAGCCCTCGTAGATGGGGACCGTGTGACTGACACCATCACCAGAGTCCAGCACAATACCTTAGAAGGGAACATAAGCAGATTGTTACTACCAGGATAAATTAACATAAGAACACTAAAGATTACTTTTATATCCGTATCCTACAAAACCAATTGCTGATATTATCAACTTAATTTCAAAGCAACTCGTAAATGCGAAACGTTATGAACCCTATACAAATCAACACCAGTATCAAGTCGCTACAGCAGTCATAATTACAAGAACTGAAGCAAAAAAAAAGATGCTTACCAGTTGTACGACCGCTAGCATACAGCGAAAGGACGGCCTGAATAGCAACGTACATAGCAGGGGTGTTGAACGTCTCGAACATAATCTGAGTCATCTTCTCCCTGTTAGCCTTTGGGTTGAGAGGGGCTTCAGTGAGGAGGACCGGGTGCTCCTCTGGGGCAACACGAAGCTCGTTGTAGAAAGTGTGATGCCAAATCTTCTCCATATCATCCCAGTTGCTCACAATACCATGCTCAATGGGGTACTTTAGAGTTAAAATACCACGCTTCGACTGAGCTTCGTCTCCCACGTATGCATCCTTTTGGCCCATACCCACCATCACACCAGTGTGTCTGGGACGTCCCACGATGCTAGGGAACACGGCTCGTGGGGCATCATCACCCGCAAATCCGGCCTATAAGGAATACAAAAAGCTTATGTAAGACTCAATAATAGGAGTTCCTTCTGAATAGAGAATTTCAAGGATCATATGCATACCTTAACCATTCCCGTCCCATTATCGCACACGAGTGGCTGAATTTCCTCTGCTTCAGCCATCTTATACTACTTCTTGTACTGGAAAAAAGACGGATCGTTATTAGTTCTACGATTCAAAAAGAATATAAGCTCAACATCTATGAATTATGTCCAAGGAGCACAACGAATAAAATCGCGTAAAACGCGCAGTTATCGTGATTAGTGCTACTGGATTTTCAGGACTAATGTGATACTAATTAGCTTTTGAAACCTCATCTTATGTCTGATTCAAAATAGAAATACTACTACAAGTGAAAAGCAAACAATCACATATATTCACAATAATGAACTGTAATGGAAATCATATCATCAAAAAATTGTTCTGCTAGTAATAAGAAATGAAAGGACAACGTGAATTTAAATCAACAGCCGTGACATATTATAGCTTACTCAAACAAATTATTTGAATTTCATAACATTAATATGCATGTGATCTTATTACAGACCAGATTTTCTGTTGATCACACATACAAAAAGAAAATGAAATGTACCTTTGTTAAAATACAGAAAAGATAACACTTAATTTTTTTTTTTTTAGACTCCTAGTCTTTTCCTCTTTCCTTGAATCAATGTTGCAAGTGAGGGGTTTATATATATGGAGGTGGTGAACTAAACAGTTCTTTTGACAGCAAATTGAACATTTTTTAAATAATTAGTAAAATAAAGTAACTACTGTATACAACACATGATATGCTGCAACTACTTTCGTATTTTTAATAGCACACGATTGTAATGTAATTATAACCTATATACTGTTTTATAATCAAGAGTATTCTACATTTATATTAGTTTACTATTACTATAGCAATTTTATTTCCCTTGGTTTTAAAAACATTTTCAGCTTAAGTTTATTGGTATGATTTTAGGTATTCCCATATTTTTTTTAAATCTTTTTGGTTATTGTAGCCTTTGTTACCTATTTGGAAAGGTTTTGTCAATAATTAATATGGACATGAGACTCATATATAACCTTTTTTCTGCTATGACAACTAATTTCTAACTTTCGGTCAATTATATTTCCGACCAAATAATATTTCTTATTGAATTTTGCCAACCAAAAAAGTTGGTAATGAAATGGAACTTGACTTGTACATTAAACTTTCGGTTTTCTAGTTTTACTTCACCACTACTTTACTGAATAGGCCGGCGCCTAATATTCCCAAATCCATCCATTCCAATCTGTTAAATGGCTTCATCTGAGAATTTATTCTATAAAATTGATATAAGAAAAAATGGTGCTATCAAAATTGTAATATTTCTCAAATTCAAAGATACCAACTTTTGTAGACTCAACTGTATGTAACTTTACAACAACAGTTGAGCTGATTGCATCACAACATCGTATAATAAATGTATCATTAAATATGATGGTTGATTGAAATGACTACTCAATATTTTTATAATTAGATTTGTTACTTGAAATGATCCCAATTAACTGTTTATCAATTACAATGAATTAAGCGCCTTATATATGTATTTGGTTTTGATCTCGCCAAAAAATATTTTCTAATACTTTTTAGTACAAGTAGAAAATTATTATTTATATAATCTTATTAAGGATAATATTGGAAAAAAACAAGATAAATAAATTATTTAAATTATATTTATTATTTGTCATGAGCTCTCGCCAATCACCAAATCATGTGTGTTAACTCAAGGGTGTAATTTCTATAGTTTTTAATATCAGGAACGCCTTGCCCAAATAGCTAATAAAAGAATCTTATCAAAACAAGAGGAGATTATATTATAAGACTTTTTCTGAATTTACAGAATCAAATTTTTCCTTTTCTCTCTTTTTTCCCTCCCCTTCCATCTGCCTTCCTTCTTCACTTGGCATCTGTATTTATAGCGCTCTTGAAACTGCATGCGCCTCCATTAGGTGGCAGATACTCCAATGCTCACTTACTGACTTAGTTCATAACCTGGTGAATATTCATTTTTTTGGTGCTGAAGTGTCACTGGCGAAGATGACACCTGGTTATTTTCGTGGCTGATTCAAGCTATGCATGGTGACACTTAGTTGTTGCACAACCACGGTATCTGGTAGGACGACACCTGGTTTTATCCTGGAAATGTTTGGAAGTTTTCCCGTGATCTTTTAATTGGCCTAAAAATGTTATTCACAATAATTCCATCGGAGAAGTTTTCTGGTGTCGCGTCCTCGGAATGCTTTCCCAACGATGCCATCGGGACGTATCCCTGATGTTATCATCGAGTAACTTTATTAGGTCTTCGGGGGGGTTTTTCCTCCGAGACTTATAAAACATATTCTTTGATATGCTGTTACAAGAGGCATCGTTTGGGAGGAGCATGTTTAAGGTATTGTGTTTAGAAGATTGTTCACTAACTAAAGCATCGGCGATTATTAGGCATCGTAGAGTCATCCAAGACTGGTAGTGCCTTTAGCATCGGATGCTCTGGGAGTGTAGTAATCCGTACGTCATCGAAGACAAAGCTCGCGGAGAGGCAATATTATCTTTTAACGATGAACGTTATACTTTTCCCCGATGGGGAAGGTTTTTCTTGTCTTTCGAAGGCCATCGTTTAGTCTGTTCCCCGATGGCTCTTAGTTCCGAGGGTTGTTCTTTTCTTCCCAGGTTTACACCAGTCCCCCCAGTTCCTGGTGTATTATATAGGTAATCATCAGGAACTTATAGTGAAGTGGTTATTGGAGGCGTAGCCATCGGAGCATCGTGGGGAACATACTAATTTCGCATTAATGGGAGAATTTCAAGGGTTTTGTAACGGCTGTTATTTATGGGAAATCGTGCTCTTTAAAGCAGGCGTGTATTAACTTCTCCCCTTTTTTCAGCTTAAACCCTTTAAAACTACTTTCCCCTTCTCATTTTTTCTTTCACCGCTTCAATTCTCTTCTCTCTCAAGTTTTCCTTTTTCAGCAGCAAAGCCCTAAGTTTTTTTCTCTCTCCTCTACATCATGGCCGGCGAAGCTTCCTTTACTCCTCCTTCTCTAACCACCACTTCGGAGGATGTTACTGGTGCTCTTCTCACAACTCTCACGGATTCTGTCGCCCCTTCCACCGCTCATTTCACGTCGGACGTGGATGCTACCGCTGTTACTGTAGCTATGTTACCGGAGGTCAACCCCTCTGGCCTGGAAACTTACCGCCGCAAAAGGAAAGGCAAAGCTTCTAAAGTTAAAGGAGATGAACCTGTCCGTGTTTCGAAAAAGTCAAAGAAATCCTCCGTTACTGCTGTCGCTTCGTCTGCTCCTGTGAAAACGAAGAGTAATCGCCGCTACAAAGAAGTGGAGCAGGTAGCTAGCACTGTTACCGAGGAGGAGGTTAATCAACTCTTCCATGACTTTGGGGTGTCGTCTATGAACATCCGTCGGGAGTTTCCTTCTCAGGACGATAGGGGTCATATTCCCCCCAAGGGCTACGTTACCCTCTATCTGGTTCAGGTACGAGCAGGCCTTCGGTCTTTCTATCCCCCCTTCTACTGTGAGGTATTCAAAGCCTGTGACATATGTCCCAGCCAGTTGACCCCCAATAGTTTTACCATCCTAGCCTCTTTTGTCTTTTGGTGTTTATCGAAGGGAGTGGAGTGCACACTTAGGAGATTTTTTTCTATCTTTACGATCAATGTCTCTTCTTCTGGCCATCCCTCTTACTTTTTCTCGCATCGGGATCCCGAGAAGAAAATAGTTATTGGAACCACCCTATCTTACAGCAGTTGGAAAGATAAGTTCCTTTTTATTAAACCTATCGAGGGTAAGTGGGACTTCCCCTATTCTTGGCGTCGTCCCGAAGCCCCTTCTTATAAAGTAGACTCCTCTCTCTCCTTTAATTTAGCGCTCGATGCTTCGGCTTTACTAAGGTCAGCCCACTATCTGCCTTTGTACGATACCGCGGGGCTGACAGTTCCTGCTCCATTGGATGTTTCACTCATAGGGAAGGACCTTCTATGCCTTTCCGCTGAAGAGCGTCCTACGTTTGGTGAGTAACTCCGATGTCTATATCCTTCTCACTGATACACTATATTCTTCTTATTTGATTTTTTCTTTTGCACAGTTTCTTACTTGGAGGAACACGAGAAAGATATGAGTGTCGTTCCACGTCCCTCGACTTCTCGTGTGAAGAACAAGGGATCTAAGAAGACCGTGGTGCCTTCCGATAGTGATTCTCAGTCTTCTGATGCAGGTTCTGATTCTGAGGGCTCCTACGGGGCTAAATCCCACAAATCTGCAGAGCTAGGTTCCGAGGATGATAATTCTCAACGGGATGTTCCAGATACCCAGGTGGCTCACGAGGTACACCCGTCTCCAACGGATCCTCCCGCTTTGCCTGGTGCTGACGTGGTACGCCCGTCTCCAACGGATCCCCACGCTTTGCCTGGTGCTGATGGTGAGAACCTCTCGAAGGATATTCCTACCCCAACCTTTGCTCAGGAGGTGCATGAAAGCTCTCACGATTCCGAAACTTTAAACCCTCTGCTTCCCCCTTCTACTCACCTGGATCAGACTGTGGAGGTACCCCTTCTTCCTCCCCACTCACCTCTTTGCGCAAATGACACCCAGGAGAAGCCCGATCCTCCTGCGGATTCTCCTCCTTTAGGTAAGCGTTGCAATACTTTGCCAAGTGTTTGTTATTCCGAGTAATGTGTTTTAACTCTTTTACTATTCTATAGTTAACCAAGAGAAGGTTATTGTGATCGAGAGTGGAGATGAAGATATTCGATCAGGTTAATTCTTCTTACTATAACCTTCGTGTCAACTTTATTCTCCACGCTTTATTTTATATGTTTGTTACACTTCTGTCGAAGCAGGTAATTCCCCTTTGGATGCTCAGAAGCATCCATCCTTGGCCCATCGCGATCTGTCGGTTGACGATCTTTTTCCCTCTGAAGATCAAGCTTTCCAAAATGTGGTTCACAATCTCCCTTCTTCCTCTCATTCTCACCCTGTCAACTTAGAGCTCTTGGATGAGTTGCTTCCTTCATTGGTGAAGAAGCATGTATGGAACACCCCTTCGGCAGCTCCTGTTGGTACTTCTACGGGGTCTCATTTCGAAGGAATGCCATTTTCCAGCCGATTTACTCCGACGGGCTCACCTTTTTTCATTCACACCACTGGGGCCAACGCCGAGTCTAGCGTGAGGCCAAGTAGTTCTGACCTGGGCTCAGCCCTTGAGGTGATCACCCATTATTTGAATACCACATCAGCGGCTACTCCTCACGATGAGCATACCGCCCGGTTTTTCTCCGAATTGATGGTTGCTACGGTAAGACTCCCTTTCTTATCCTTTCTTAACATGATTACTAGTTTTTATAATCATAAACTTTCTTCTCGCATCCTTCTAGGTTCCCAAAATCATCCCCGCCATATGGCGCGAAGTAGATGCTGCTCAAGCTATCGGGCAAACATCTATGGAAAAGCTATCTCTGCAAAATGCTGCTTTAAAGAAAGCTGAGGACGAACTGAAGAACCTTCGGGAGGCATTTGCTCAGAGCCTGGCGAGGGAAGAAATATTGAGAACTAAGCTCGATGCGACCACCACCCTTTTATCCCAGCGCACCTCCGAGTGTGATAAGCTGAAGGAGGACATTAACGTGCTATCGAGAGAAAAGAGTTCTTGGGGGGAGTTAGAACACATTTTAAAAACAGAAATTTCTACCCTTCGGACTCAGTATAGTCAACTCAAGGAGGAGCTGAAGAAGCCTTTGCCTCCATCTTCAGGTTTCATTACTCAAGAGGTATTGGAAGATAAACTATCTGGGGCCGTCCTTCTTGCTAAGGACGAAGTTCAAAGGCACTGTGAGGAGAAGTATCAACAAAGGCATAAGAGTCATCTCCTAGGCAACTTCATACTCGGGTACCTGGGATGCCTCAACCAATGCCGCGAAGATCAACTGTTTTCTCATCCTGATAACTGGAGGCGTCTGAGACCTCAGTCTTTGGTGATGCGACCCCCTTCTTCCCAAGAAGCTCACGATGCCTACCAGAGGGTGCTGGGTCGGGGTCCCTCTCCTGCTTCTTCTTCTGGCCTGCCCTCTCAACCCTCGGAGCGACACCCTTAGATTAGTTTTTTAACCTTGAGAATTTTATCAAGCTTGTAATAGCATTTTGAACAAGTTATCAGCCTTATTATATGAATATTATTGCCTTATGAATTGATGAATGGGTTTTATTGTCTTCTCTTCTTGTTTTTTATTCCGCCGTTTTGTCTTTTCTTGTCCTTTTCTGCACTGTTTTTTATGCGTGATGTCTGCCAATACTGCCAACATTCTTTTCACGTGTCTTTACTCTTCAATTGCCCATACCTTGAGAATTCCAGATGTCAACTTTATTTTGACACGTACCCTTTTCCTGTCTTCAAGTACTTCTATAAAATGCTCCATCCTTTCACCTATCAACCTCATTCTCAGGATCTTGCTCTTGTCCTTTTATTGCTTTTGGCTTTCTCGGGTGTTTCTTATTGTAGTAGATATAACTTTTGTTAATTTCCCTGTTTTTCTTTTTCTACATGCCTTCCTTCATACGCAGATCGTCGTCATCTCCCGAGGAACCTCCTCCCCTTCATGTTCCGGGTGAACCCTCTCATGGACATGCAAGGGATAGAATTGAGGGGGATGATTTGTCTTTGAATCTTAGAGGTTCTCCTGTTGTGCCTGGATTATCAGCCTCTCGCCCTAGTTCGAGCATGGCAGATTCTCTACGCCTGACATTTCTGCGAAGAGAACCCTATCTCCCTTCTGACAATTTTTCTATTTTCAACACTTCAGCCCTGAATGTCAATGCTATGATTGGAGGAAATAGAGTTGGTTCCTGCCAAAGCGTAGAATCACCCGAGTCTATTTTTAATACGTTACGCGAGAATGGTTTGAATCCTGATGACTACAGTATCATCGTTCCTCGTCCTTTCCATAGGGCCTTCGAGCCCCCTTTTGGTTATCTGACTTTGTATTCGGAACAAATTCGTTGTGGTCTGCGGATGCTCTTTCACCCCTTTATACACTCTTTATTTCAATACTGGCAGATTTGTCCTAGCCAACTGACTCCTAACTCTTTTCGCTATTTGGTGGGCTTCGTCCTTTGCTGTAATCTATTGAATGTACCCCTGACCCCGTACCGGGTGTGTGCAGCCTTCATTCTGCGTCCGTGTCCCAATGGTCTCCCATATTTTAGCCTAGTTTACCGAGATCAGCAGAGAAACTTTCACGTCCCTCGTCGTTTGGCATTTGTAGTAGATTGGAAGAAAAGGTATTTCTTTATTAAACCAAAGGATTCTTCTGGATATCCATGGGGTATTCCCTTACGATGGGGTTTAGGATACGTGATCCCCCGCCCCGAGACCGCTGTACGGGAAATGGAGTATTTAACCTCCACTGGCCTGTTTTTAGGTAGTTATGATATATGCTCTATTCTGACGAACTCTTCGGCCTTAATCATGGCGGGTCTGCAACATGGTGTTGAACAGCTGAATCTTCCTCCGATGCCTTTGCACTACAACCCGGCTTTTAGTAAGTTAATTTACTTATTTACCTTAATGACACTGTCTTTTTCGCTATGGTGATTAACCTTTAACTATTTCTTTTTAGGAAGTGAGATGGAGCGATTTGCCATCAGGCGTTATCCTGAGGAAGTGTTGGTTCCTCTGCCTTCTTTTCCCTTATATTCGACCACGCCTGGCTCCTCGTCTGAGCACAATCCACCCGACCCCTGTCTTGGTTCCGATGACATATGGATGTTTTCGCAATCCGATTTTGCATGGGGATCTACTCTTCCTTCTATTGATTCGCTTTTTGAAGATCCATCTCCTCCAGACTTAAACATGGATCCCGACTATACACCTCCCCTTACGTTGACCTTATCTGTCCAATCCCCCCTTGATCCTTCAGTCAATGTTATAGATGGTGACAACGTAACCGCGCTACCCACTGGCTCTAATGGTGTGATACCTTCTCCTCCACGAATGGTTCCCCCCCATGGGGAAGGAACTAGTGGTATAGCCACGGGGAATCTTCACGATACCTTTCCCGTACTTTCTTCAGATGTTTCATACCATCGGCGATTCTTAAGTAGCTTGTTGAGTCAGGCTAATTGTGAGGCTCTCAGCTCTGTTTCTATGAATCTTCTCCAGGATCGGTTATGCCGTAACTTATGTGAGGTACGTCGTATTCCTGTTTATCTTTGGTGACGCCTATATTATATTCTCTTAATCTTCCTTCTGTTTCATGCAGGTATTTTTGATCACGGACGCCCTTGGTGCACATTCTTCCACTGATGTTGGTTTTTTGTATAGACACCTCCATGATCTGGAGAAGAATATAGACGATGCTCGTAATCAGATTGACAACCTGCACGCTCACTACGATTCCGACCAAGCGACCTTAGAAGCTCTTTTAAAGGATGCCCAAGATACCATCTTGGATATGAGACAATTGGTAACCTTGGGACGGGATCATGTCAGAGAATTGGAGACTCGTATAGACAATTTGCTGAGTCAGAGCCGTACCTCCGATGCTTTGATATCCTCTCTATTGGCTGAAAGAGACTTATTGGCTACAAAGTTATCGGATCTAGAGGGATCTAGGGCAGTTGACGCATTGATTACCCGTGCCGAGGCTATCATGGCAGTTCCCAGTTTGGAGCAAATGAGGGCCACCCTACGTGTGGAGATGCGGGAGATGGTGATGATGGGCTTTCAGATTTGTCGAGAGGCAGTGAGAACACTCCCGAATTTTCCTCCCCATCTGGATCTTCCCGACCTTGAATTCATCACTTCTTCCCAAACTACAATTCCTTCGGTTTCTTCCCAAAGATCTACCGTCCCGGTAGTAACTATTACGGATCCTGCTGACCTTTCCGAAGAACAACGCCGTTGCCTAATTCGAGAGGGAAAACGTCCTATGCAAAACTAATATATTTTATATGTTAAGTTTGTAATTTTCTATGTAAATTGAACTACGAGCGGCTTGATTCCTTTGTATCGGGATACGTAGGCATCTCGGAGCTTTATCCGAGTTCAGTCGTATTAGTATGTGTGTATGCAAGTTAGTCGGGTTAGATGGCTGTATCAGAATGAACTGAATTTTGAGGTTACGCACAAATTTTATATAAATAAAAGGCCATCTTTATTTCACCACGACTTTATTTACATGTACACTGATGTGATGCCCTTATCTTCGATGTTACTACATTAAGCATAATATTTTCTAAGATTTAATGCGTTCCAAGTCCGAGTAAGCATCGTACCTTCAGGGGTACTTAACTGGTACGTAGCAGGTCCAATGATTTTGCTCACCTTGTACGGTCCTTCCCACTTAGGTTGTAGCTTAGCGACATTCTTGGATGCCCCCACTCGTTTGAGAACCAGATCTCCGACCTGGAATGTTCTAACCTTAACATTCTTGTTGTAGTACTTGGCCATTCGGGCTTTATATCCTTCCATGCGTATCGAAGCTCGATGCCTTTTTTCTTCCAATAAGTCCAAGGCTAGGGCTAAATTAGAACTGTTACTGACTTCTTCATACTCTCGGATTCTCCAACTTTCAGTCACGATCTCGGGTGGAATTACAGCCTCACAGCCATAGGCCATGCTATATGGTGTCTCTCCCGTGGCAGAGCTAGGAGTTGTTCAATATGCCCATAAAACACCCGGAATTTCTTCTATCCATCGCTCTTTGTGATGATCCAGTCTAGACTTAATGCTCTTCAACAAGGTTCGATTGGTTCTCTCAACTTGGCCGTTGCTTTGGGGATATCCGACGGAAGCAAAGCGGTGCTTAATCTCCCAATGCTTACACCAATCTTCCACCTTTTGATCTTCAAACTGTAACCCATTATCGCTAACGAGGTATCGGGGAATTCCAAATCGGCACAGTATATTTCGCCATAGGAAATTTATGACTGCGCTTGCTGTGATCCTGGCCATCGGTTCTGCTTCTACCCACTTTGTAAAGTAATCTACTGCTACCAACAAATATTTCTTTTGCCTCGGATTAGGCATCAAGGGTCCTACAAGGTCTATTCCCCACTTGGCGAAAGGGCACGCTAGTAAATTTGGCTCCCATGGTGCTGCTGGTTGATGAATCTGTGAAGCATGGGCTTGACACGCGGGACATCTGCGCGCGTAGTCTTGGCAATCTTGAACCATCGTAGGCCAATAATATCCTTGCCTTATAATACGATTGGCCATACTTGCTCCTTGCGAGTGGTTTCCACATGTTCCTTCGTGCATTTCTTTTATTACTCCCAACGCTTCTTGATCATCCAGACACCGAGTGTGAGGATTAGAGTAGCAGCGTCGGAACAACACCCCTTTGTGCAAGAAGTATCTTGCCGCTTTCCTTTCTAACCTCTTTCGTTCAACGTCGTCATCGTAGTATTGCGTAGGGTCTTCTAAATAAGCAACTATCTCCGTCATCCATCCTGATGTCACTGGGGCAACAACGACATGGATATCCTCCTGAGGCTCCTGCTGTTCCGACCTCAAAGCTTGCAGCAACGTAATTTGTCGTGTTCCGACCACAAATTGAGTTGCTATTTTTGACAATGCATCCGCCTCTTGGTTCTCCAATCTTGGAATCTGCTTTAATTGAAATTCTTCAAACATCCTTTGCCTATTTCGAACCTCCTGAGCATATGCCTTCAATCGCTCTTCTTTTACTTCAAACTTTCCTGTGGCCTGCTGTACTATCAATTGTGAGTCGCTGTAAACCACCATTCGACTGATGTTTCCTTCCATGGCTAACCTCATTCCGATCAGGAGGGCTTCGTATTCGGCTTCATTGTTGGATAAGGGGTAATTTAACCTGACAGCAAAGCATAGGTTTTCTTCCTCCTCGTGGTTCTTCAAAACTACTCCCGCTCCACCATGTGTTCCGACGGAAGATCCGTCTACATACACGTGCCACAATGCAGGGGGCTTCTCGTTTTGCATTTCTTTCATTTCAACCATGAAATCAGATAAAACCTGTGCTTTGATGGCTGGTCGTGGAGCGTATGACAGACTATACTCACCTAACTCTATTGCCCATTTTACCATTCGACCCGACGTTTCTGGGCGATTGAGTATGGCTCGCAACGGATATTTAGTAAGTATCGTCACATGATAAGTCAAGAAGTAGGACCTCAGTTTTCTAGCTGCAGTTACAAGGGCTAGTATCAGCTTCTCTGTCTGCACGTAATTTTTCTCAGCATTTTGCAAGGTTTTACTTACATAGTACACTGGATGCTGGCTGCCATTCTTATCTTTCACCAAAACCGCACTTACAGCTTCCTCCCCTGCTGACAAATACACAGATAATTTGTCTCCTGGTTCTGGTTTGACCAGCAATGGAGGACTTACCAAATAATCCTTCAGATTATTGAATGCTTCTTCGCATTCTGAGGTCCATTGGAACTCTTTTACCTTCCTCAACACTTTAAAGAATGGCAAACCCTTTTCTGCTGATCGTGATATAAATCTGCTGAGTGATGCCATTTTTCCTGTTAACCTTTGTACCTCTTTGATTGTTCGGGGAGATTTCATTTCTATGATAGCTTTAGCTTTTTCCGGATTGACTTCTATTCCTTTCTCCGTTACCATATACCCTAGAAACTTTCCTCCCCTAATTCCAAAAGAACATTTTTTGGGATTTATCTTCATGCCAAATTTATCCATGATGGCTAGAGCTTGTCGTAAATCCCTTGGATGATCTTCTGCCCTTTTGCTTTTTACAATCATATCGTCAACATATACTTCCATCGTGTCTCCGATGACATCAGCAAACATTAGATTCACTAACCTCTGGTAGGTGGCACCCGCGTTCTTGAGTCCAAATGGCATGACCATGTAGCAAAATGTACCAACGTCGGTAATGAAGCTAGTTTTCTCCTGATCCTCTTCAGCCATCGGAATCTGATTGTATCCCTGATCACCGTCCATTGTGGACAATAATGCGCATCCTGCTGTTGAATCTACCAATTGGTCAATGCTGGGCAAAGGATAACAATCCTTCGGGCAGGCGTCGTTCAAATTGGTGAAATCTACACACATTCGCCATCGTCCTCCTGATTTAGGTACCAATACTACATTGGATAGCCATTCAGGGTATATAACCTCCCTTATTTGTTGCAATCCGAGGAGTCGTAATATCTCTGCTTTGATGATTCCATTCTTCTCTGAACCCATATTTCTTTTCTTCTGTCGGATAGGTTTACATGTGAGATTAACATTGAGATGATGCTGACACACCCTCGGGCTGATTCTACCAGGTGGGCCTCCTTCCCAAGCAAATAGATGCTTGTACTCTTTCAGAATGGAAACAATTTCTCCTTCTGTCCCTAAATCCATTCCTGTTCCTACCTTCACCTTTTTCTCATCATCTTCTAACTCTATTAGTTTCAATTCTTCCACGGGATGGACTCGTATCTCCTCCATCTTCTGTTTCTTCCCAGTGTGGTTAAATTCTTCTTCCACATTTGTTGGTAAAGCATTCATACGACATTCCCTAGCCTTGATCTGGTTGCCTCGGACTTCTCCTATGCCCGACATCGTGGGGAACTTCACCTTGAGGTGAAGAGTAGAGGGTATGGCTTCAAAAGCGTGAATCGATGGCCTTCCACAGATAGCATTATAAGTTCGCGCAGACGCTTCAACAACCCAAAACTTCACATGCTCGGTACGTCTCAACGCCCCATCGCCCCAAGACATGGGGAGTATGACAGTTCCCAATGTTCGACTAGTTTCTCCAGAAAAGCCTATCAAGGGTATCTCTGTGGGATCAAGATGCACTCTTTTTAACCCCATGGCTCCGAAGGTTGGGGTGAACAACACATCTACTGAGCTTCCCGTATCTATGAGGACCCGTTGTATATCAATGCCCATTATGGTTGCCTTAATTACCAATGGATCTTCATGAGGATATACAATTCCTTGCAGATCTTCGGGCCCGAAGGATATGGTGGGTAGCCTCATTCCCTGCACTGCACATATCGACAATCCTTGTCCCACTTTCCTAGCCTCTTTGAGGTATTTCTTTTTTCTACCAGCTGGAGATGAGGATATATCTCCTCCCTCAATCATGTTGATGGTTCTTCCTGATGGAGGATTATCTCGGTATGTTCCCGGGGGTGGCGGTAGCTGCTGATTGAATTCTTCTTGTTCATCATTCCTCGAGGGGGGTTCCACGACTGCCTCTCCTTCTTCATTCCGGGCTTTCTTTCGTTCTTTCGACTGATCTTCTTTGTTGCTGTTCAAGTAGTCTCTCAGATAACCCAAGTCCAGCAGCCTATGAATTTCATTTCTCAAATTCTTACAACCATCGGTTGTGTGGCCATAAGACTTGTGGTATTTGCAAAACTTTCCCGAGTCTTTCTTCTTGTATGGTTGTCTGACTGGCATAGGCCAAGAGAAATCCTTGTTTCCCCTCATTACATTTAATACTTCCGACTGGGTGATGGTTAGAGTTGGCAATGGTATAGGCTGAAGATGTCTCTTCACCACTCCTGGATTATCTCTTCGAGGGGGATGATTCTTTGATTCCTCCTTTTCTTTCAGCCCTGTATGGGCATCGGCGGTTTCTGCCTTTAGTTTGGACTTTTCTGCTTCCTCCATTAGGATATACGTTTCTGCCTTCTGCATTAACTCATTCATGTCTTTTACTCGATTTCCTACTAGGTATCGGAAGAAATTCCCCGATCGCAATCCCTGAGCAAGGATGTCTGCTAACATGGTCGGATCTATATTGGGGACGTCCAATACTTCGTCGGAAAAGCGTTTCATGAAATCTCTTAAAGATTCGTCCTTTTGCTGTTTTATGGTAAACAGATGACATGCTGATTTGGGATAGCGTCGGTTACAGGCAAACTGCCTTACAAACAAACTAGCCAACTGGGAAAAGTTAGAAATTGTGCCTGGGGGTATCTGGGTGAACCAGGATTGTGCCCTTCCCGTCAGGGTGGCTCGAAAGATTCGACACAACGCAAAATCTGGGGCAGATTGTAGATCCATCGTTGCAATGTATTGATTAATGTGATCTTGTGGATCTTTTCCATCTTTCTCTCCAGAATACATGGGTAAGTTGATTGCTCTTATATATGCTGGGATTGTAGCTTGTGCTATATCTGGTACAAACGGTGATCCATGATATACGGGCTCGTCTTCTGGTGTGATGGCTCTTTTCATGCTGAGCATTTCACGTCGGAGATGATTCAGCATCTCCCAAAGAGCGGGTTCATTGTTTGAATGAGGGAACATGTTGGGGCGGTAAAGAGGTACTCTATCTTCGAAAATATTGCCAGGGGGAGGTATCACACCTGGGTATCGTTCTTGTCGACACCCTTGTTGTGGTGGTGGTACCCGCTGCGGAGTTGGTGTCATCCTTGAGCCTTGCTCTTCCACTCGATATCTTTCCCCATATGGCTGTATATGTTGTGGCTCCGGGGGCCTCTCGTTAGCTTGAGCCCTTCTTAAAGCAGCTTCCACCAAATCTTCAAACACTGTTCTGGGTATATTGATGTAATCGCCATTGGGTGGTGGAGTGTTTCTTGGGGAACTCTCAGCAGATTCTTGGTATATACTTTCATCATGGTTGTCTGTCCGATCCTCAGAACGTGCTGGTCCTTCCATCTGTCGAGTTGGTTGTAAATATGGCAAGTATTGAGATCCTTTTACTAGCGTGACTCAAAGGCAATAATCTATGGCGTTCCCACAGACGGCGCCATTTGTTAACTCAAGGGTGTAATTTCTATAGTTTTTAATATCAGGAACGCCTTGCCCAAATAGCTAATAAAAGAATCTTATCAAAACAAGAGGAGATTATATTATAAGACTTTTTCTGAATTTACAGAATCAAATTTTTCCTTTTCTCTCTTTTTTCCCTCCCCTTCCATCTGCCTTCCTTCTTCACTTGGCATCTGTATTTATAGCGCTCTTGAAACTGCATGCGCCTCCATTAGGTGGCAGATACTCCAATGCTCACTTACTGACTTAGTTCATAACCTGGTGAATATTCATTTTTTTGGTGCTGAAGTGTCACTGGCGAAGATGACACCTGGTTATTTTCGTGGCTGATTCAAGCTATGCATGGTGACACTTAGTTGTTGCACAACCACGGTATCTGGTAGGACGACACCTGGTTTTATCCTGGAAATGTTTGGAAGTTTTCCCGTGATCTTTTAATTGGCCTAAAAATGTTATTCACAATAATTCCATCGGAGAAGTTTTCTGGTGTCGCGTCCTCGGAATGCTTTCCCAACGATGCCATCGGGACGTATCCCTGATGTTATCATCGAGTAACTTTATTAGGTCTTCGGGGGGGTTTTTCCTCCGAGACTTATAAAACATATTCTTTGATATGCTGTTACAAGAGGCATCGTTTGGGAGGAGCATGTTTAAGGTATTGTGTTTAGAAGATTGTTCACTAACTAAAGCATCGGCGATTATTAGGCATCGTAGAGTCATCCAAGACTGGTAGTGCCTTTAGCATCGGATGCTCTGGGAGTGTAGTAATCCGTACGTCATCGAAGACAAAGCTCGCGGAGAGGCAATATTATCTTTTAACGATGAACGTTATACTTTTCCCCGATGGGGAAGGTTTTTCTTGTCTTTCGAAGGCCATCGTTTAGTCTGTTCCCCGATGGCTCTTAGTTCCGAGGGTTGTTCTTTTCTTCCCAGGTTTACAATGTGTTTTGTGATCTTAATAATAATAATTATATATGTATAAAGTAGAACTTAACCAAACGTCATCAAGATTTACCCTGGAATCACAACGAATTCTTTTTTTATGTTAATGAAGGAGAAAGGTGAAAAGTTGAGGCAAAGACGAGGCCATATGTATCACAAAAACTTTATGAGACAGAATCAGATACTTGAAATTGAATCCATGTGGTGTGTCATAAAAATGATCCACTTTATTGATGATCAAATGTACTATCGTTCTTTATGAAAATAAAAAATAAAAATGTACTAACTTTAACATTATGCCCAACTTAGGAAAACTGGCCGTGTGGTCCGCCTGCTTTTTCCGCTTCCACAACTGGTTATCCTTGCTTTTGAGTTGGTATTCCTCGTGGCTTGCTTTTTAAGAAGCCATTTTAATATTTTTATATATTACAAATAAATACTATCTTGAAGCTATTGTTAATTTCAGTTACCAATAAAAATGACTGCTGCAAAAAGAATTTTTTGATCTCCGAGTCAAACTTTGATAATATTTATTGAGATCTTCAGACAAATTACGTTATAACTTATAACCAACTCCACCAAATCTATAATCTCAATAAATTTATATTTTTAAATTTATAAAACTGAAGTAGTTTGGTTTCATCTTCTTTAGATACATAATTTCAATTATTATGTTTCTTGCCATTGAATTAATAGATTATAATATTATGATTCCAGAATATAGGGGACGCTTCTCAATATACTAACCTTTGCATTATGGTCATAAAAGCCCATTCTCATTATAATTTCGGAAATATGATTTTTTCATGACTATCATGCAAAAACTAGTGATCACCAATAATGCCGTTTAATATATTCACCATGTAAATGAAATTAATTTATGACTGAATACACAATTTGCTGAGGTGCTTGTTGCAGCAATCATTAGCACACCACAACTAATCATAACACACCTCTATATCTGAGAGTTGGCAAATAGCAATTAGCAGCTAATCATAACATAACTCG
The DNA here is from genome assembly GCA_948329865.1 of Linaria vulgaris. Classification (NCBI taxonomy): domain Eukaryota; kingdom Viridiplantae; phylum Streptophyta; class Magnoliopsida; order Lamiales; family Plantaginaceae; genus Linaria; species Linaria vulgaris. The sequence continues at coordinate 88,377,173 of OX415253.1, forward strand.
CAATTAGCTACCAAACCAAGCGTCCCGAATGTTATGTTCGTAATGGATTACAAAGGTACTTTCATTCATAAATATGGCCTACATAGGCATGCATTGCATAAGACTGGGAAAAAAGGAAGGCAAAAGTATTAAAAGGCAACAATTTGCATCAAGCAGTTCCAAGTTATGAATTCTGCTAAAAGCCGCCACTACAATCAAAGAACTACTGAGCATATAAGCGACATCACAAAACGGTGGGTGGGGGTTGGGGGGATTCATGGATACAGCTTATAAGTGTGATCTGGTGGAATTCATTCATAACAATGACCTCTTACGATAGTAGCAATAACATGATTTAATTCAAAACAAGAAATGTGCCAACTGTGGCGCGTTTCTACAGGAATGGTGGTAGTATGACCCATCGTCGGGGATATTTTGGTCTTCCTTCCTTCCCATCAAATAGCTGCAACAAAAAGCACAGCTAGTGATAATCATAACCATGGAAAGAAAATCTTAAGAGTAAATGATGCTCGGTATATTAAGCAGACAAAGCGGCTTATGAACAATCCCTTCGGCAGTGAGCAGCAACATTGTTCACAAAGTCTGAACTAAAACAAACTCATTTCACACGGTAAAGAGCCACGCATAGGCAGTCAACACGGGGAATAATGTCCCAGGAAATATATATTTACATAATGAAAAGCTTGAAACAGAAACGTTTGGTCCTTTAATCTGTCCTGAAATGTTACAAGAAATTTTGAACCGTAGTGATCACCAAACACTCAATTGTCCAGGAAGTGAAAACCAAAATCAGCACAAGTTTCAGGACAATATTACACAGTAACTTTCCCCAGGGTTTGTAATTACAAAGTCCCCTGAAGCTTTATATACATGGAAAAACAGGGGTGGTCGGGGGGTGGGGGGGCTAGTTCTCATGTTAAAACATCAAAAGGGTGTTTTTTGCAATAGTCAGACCTCAAGGACCCTAGTAATTGTTATAATTTTCAAGGGAAGTTTCTGTATAGTGTTCAAATACTGGAGGGTCTCTTTAAATATTCAAAGCTCAGGGCCAACCTAACTGAAATATGTTTATGATATATAGGGAACGGTTTCTGTTCATTCAAACAATAGGAAGTTTCTGTTATTAGACCATACCTCAAAAAGTATGTCGAGGTAATTACCCCAAAGTGTTAAATGAAGATACGGCTATAACAGGAAGATACAATTTGGCATATGCTATACAAATGGAATTAACTGAAAATCATTAATCAATGCAATTGTAAGATTAATGAGTCTCATCCAGAAACATTCAAAAGCAAGGGCAAAAAGAAACATACCTTCCTAAGACGCCTGTGTTTAGCGAGGGCCCAATTTGTCATAATGGCAGCTGCTACAACCATGAAGATATAACCTGCTACAGTCTGTGTGGCAATATTGAATCCCAGCCACTGATAAATCTCTGTCGTGTAGTTTGCACATGTAACAATGTTAAACAAAAAGCCACGGGGAATTTGGTACCCTCCACCCTCAGAACCCCTAAGATTTCTCAGTATAATGTGGCAATAGAAGTTTGAGATCTGACAAAGCACCCCAAAACCAAAACCGACCTTCATTTGGAGATCACTCACAGGTGTATAAAGCGGGTGATTGACGAAATACGCAATCCAAGCACCAAAAGTCCAATAATAAATGCAGTTGCGGAAAGCATTTGAAAGGGGTGACGTAGCATGGCTAAAGCGGTGCACAAAGAAGGTCTCCATAATACGCTTGAAGTAATGGAAACACCAATAGTACATAGCATATGTCTGAACGGGGCGAAGGACCCGTTCTCCCTTGTAGCCAAAGAATTGGTAAACGGGAAAGAAATAGAAGATTGGATAGATAATCAATGGGCCCAAATACTCGAAGAAGAAAAGCGTGCTGTACTTGATTTGTGGACCAAGATCCTTGAAAACCACAGATAAATTGTCTGAGTTCCCATCGGTGTATTCTTTCAAACTCTTTTTGTGGTTGAGGACAGTAGGCTTCTCCCTTGATCCAGATGGGAGAGGGAGGGTCAACCGCTGTCTAGAGGGATAATACTTTCTGGCTGCAGGTAGTATTAATAATTTGTTAGAAAATAAGACAACAATGATGAAGGTAGATGGAGTAAATCGGACAGAATATATATTAAAAAAAACATAACAAAACTTTGTTACTCGACACCAACATATCATCTTTTGATTCAAAGGTGACGCATGCATCAGAATAAAGCAAATATTTATATTCAGTAAAATCTTGCAACACAAATTCCATATGAAATCTTAAAAGCAGTTGCTCCTCATTGCAACTGAGTCTAACACAAGTAAGATGCGTGCATAGTTGAAGAGGTTCAAGATGGCCTTGATCATACTTTTCTATCTTCACTTTATCCATCTATGTATACAATAGATAACTAGAAAGATGGGGGAAAACCACTTTACATTCATTTCATCTCGTTTGTCACATATGATGTTTAGATAGAAACCACCTTGTTAAGAAGGTGTTTTACCTATATACTTAACTAGCAATGAATCTTCGGGAAGACACAAAGAAGATCACAAGTCATCAACAACTGGTTCTACTGAGTAAGGCCTGATTTCTTGTGTGTTCCCCACAGTCTATGCATGTATTAAAGAGGCTAGTAGCTCAAACCAGAATCATAGGTCACCAAGAACCCTGACATTTGAATATAACAAATCAATATACTCTCAGGTTACTTAACATATTCGATCCCAATCTTGATTGATTCTAAAAGTAGAATATAATGATGTCATATTCTCAGAAGTTGCAGAAGAAACTTAATACTATGAGATATTATTGGGATAAAGGTAACTAGCTGATAACGAGTGGGCATGGTCTAAACCGTGTGCGCACTTCTCTACCATTCAGCATAACTAAATACGAATTAGACACCTTCTCACACAGTGATGCTAAAAACACCAAAACATTTAAGCACATGCCGCGTTTACAAGTTAGTTCACAATTTCGAACCACCGAACCAAATTAATTAACCAATGCCTAAAACAGCAAGAAAGCGAGTACTATAATTGCAACTCCTTCAATCAAAACTAAAAGGTTTTACCACATATGCCCTGCAGATTGACGCAGTCGATATTCAAACAACAAATTCATATTTCGTATGGCTACGATTCTATGTTCTCCACCCAAACTGCACCTTGCCTAGTTTGGCACCAAGACAGGTAACATTAGATCATCAAACATGAAATCACCGAATTCCCATCGATAATACCAAACTCGAGGATCCATAACCATGCAAGTAAAGCCAACTATAAACTCTTCCCATTCCTACTACTCATTGAATCATTATTCTTTCAAGTTGATTGCAGCAACTTATGCACATAAATAAATCTCATTACCATAACAACACAATTAAACAAAAACCCATGTAAATAAAATCATAAAGAACACCCATAACTTACTTTTCTTGTGAATCGCCTCCTGCAGATCAGCCACAGTAGCCTGCAAAAAAATACAATCTTTGTCAGACCCATTAACAAACACCTTACATGCATAAAACCCATTTAACAACAACGACAAAAAACATACGGAATCACTAAGCTCAACGCCTCCCTTGATGAGTTCTCTTCCACTACGAGTGGTCACAGTCACCTTCATCTTTCAGATCTACTTACCAATAAATAAAAATGGGTTTTTGTAATGTTGATATAAATGGGTGTATTGTATATATATATATGATTATGAATAGGAATGGGTTCGTTATTGCAGTGGTACTATGGTAGTTGTTATTGTGAATAATAATAAATAGGAGAGGTGGGTTGTAGTTGGGGTGGTAGATCACCCAACCATTTTAACTATCTTGTGTTTGTGTTGTGTCCCCATTTCACCCATCAACATTTATTTCGAAATATTAATCTTGCAAGTAACTGATTTTTGAAATACATAAATTTAAATTATTTTTATTTATTTGGTTTAGTATATGTCATATCATTAGGATTTAATTAGGGTCCTAAAAGAGTAACAGTAACAAGCTTTGATTGGAAGGTTGCCACGTCAATCAACCGTATACTTGGTTAGTTCATCTCCATTAATTTTAGTGTTTACACGAAACCATAAATTAAAGGTTAATTACAATAACCATAAATCCATAATAATTACATAAGAAGAATCTTGACGAGGGTAATTTTCGTTTTATTTTTTTTATAGGATCGGCCTAGCTTAGGGTCCGGTCCAACTACCACAAATTATGACATGCAACTGATGACTGATGCCGCTATTATGACTTGTGTTAGTTGTGAATATGTACTAAGTTTCAAGGGCTAAATAAGTTTGGTTACTATCTGTGTCAGCCAATTTGGTTCAAAGAAACATCATATCTACAAGTGGCTCATCAGCTCATCTCCCGTGAATACAAAACTTTTTTTTGGTGAACGTTAGGTTGTTAGACCGAGTCCGCTAAACATACAAGCCAAGAATAAAGGGGGGCGGGGTATCCCAAAAGATTGCCCGTTGCCTAGCATCTAATTTTATTTTTCCTAGTCCATTCGCAACTATGTTCTTTCCCCGCGGGATCTATTGTAGCTTGGCTTCCCATGGCCTCTTCAAAAGCTCGTGACATTTTTTTTTCCAGTGTAGTCTCCCCATGGCTCCCGGAATTCTCCTCACTAAGGCGCGTGAAGGCCATACGGGAATCCATCTCGACAATGATGCGCGGATATCACCTTTCCCATGCGAACGTAAGTCCAATTTTCAACGCTTCCATCTCGGCCCCATCAAATGTTGTCGAACCTAGCTCAAATTTATACCCCCAAAGTCAATCGCCCTTCTTGTCTCTCAACAAACCAACCGCATGACCCCGGTTTTCATCATGAACAACACCTCCATCCGTGTTCAACTTAACCCATCCAATATTCGGGTTTTTTCAACTAAGGTCTTCGGCCATCCTAACCTTGCGTCGCCTTCCTTTTTTAAGGTCGTAACTCAATAGCTTTATTTGGAACGCACAAGCCTTCACACTAGGTTCACCGGATACTTTTTTTCTTCTTCTCAATTCATCTAAAAAAACACTTTTTTTCTTCTCAATTTTGGAACTTTCAATTCGTCAACAGCTAGTAAGCCTAGTACCGTCGCTTGGCTTGAGTTACATAAACAGAAAAAGATAATCTAATAGATTTTTTCAAATGGCTTTCAATTTTCTAATTACTATTATTTACAGGGAAATAAGCAGTGTTTCTCGCCCTTATTTGATGCTTCCCTCATTTAAAAATCAGATTGCTTTAGCCTTTTCTGTTATGATGCAGCTCATGCACGATCTAAGTTCAGACCAGGAAACAAATTTTCAATTTCGATGTTTGTTTACACAGTACAAAATGGGTATTTCGGTCATTCGAATTGTTTTTGCATTAACTAGGGGAGTTGATAAACAACAGAAGAAAGCACCTAATAGCGATAAAAAAAAATGATAGTCAACAGAATCAACAAGAACTTTGACAAGCTGTGGAAAAAATAACTTTCACAACTCACTTCGGAGCAGAATCAATGATGATAACAAGTTGGAAGAGCAGGACTTCACGCAAAGATAAGTTTCTGGCAGCTTAGGCAAAACAAGCTGTTCCAGAAAATATATGCACTTTGTTATTATACTTTTCCGCTAAGAGGCTTGAATGGCAATTATAAAGGAGACAGAACTATTTCTCATTCCAGAGGTCAACAAACAAAAGAGAAAAATAACCAGTATACTCAAACAAGACCCCTTTGTTTGAAGACTTCAAGCATTGCAGTGCCTATCTTTGCGGGCGACTCAACCACGGTAACTCCAGCTTCTCTAAGCGTCTTAATTTTGTCTTGTGCGGTACCCTTCCCTCCCGAGACGATAGCTGCATATTCAAAGAGGAAGACTAAGTTAATTCATGTCAAAAATGAAACTGATTACAAAAGAAAAGGGATGGGAAGCACAAATAAAGAGTTGGACCATGCAAGAAACATGCAAAAATAGAGATTACATGTCAATAGTGTAGCTTGTAATTTTCCTTTTGAACCAGGCTTCATAATTTTGGAACTAAAGTTTGTTCATCTGGCTCTAGCAGGTCACAAAACTTGCTTTGACCTTAAGCTCAAGCCAGGTGACTTTTCAGTAGTTCTCAATATATTTGGTCTACTTCATTGCAAAACAAAAATATCGAAAGCTGGTTTGCTAGATTTCATTACAATGACATTCCAGCAGTTAAACCCCAATAAGTTAAACAAGTCAGATTTTCACTACAGTATTTAAGGAGTAACAACTAGAATCTAACAACCAATCAAGAGTAAGTGTATGGGATTCCTGTAGCATAATACCTCCTGCATGACCCATTCTTCGGCCAGGTGGAGCAGTAAGTCCAGCAATAAAAGCAACCACAGGCTTTTGAGTCCCACTTTCCTGTAACATTGGCAAGACAAATTTTTCAGAAGGCCACCTAAAAATTCTCAAAATTAGGTAAAATAACACAAGATTGTGTCAAAGAAACATAGCAAAGCAAAAACAACTTTTCGGGAAGTTTGAACCTTTTAAACATTGTCTAGGTGTAACCAACAAACCAGCTTAACTACCCAACTGATAAGACACACCCTAAACCACAGTTGGGGGGTTTAAGTTGGGCCCTGATTTTTAATAGAAAATTGCAATCTAAATACCCAATCTGGCTTTTTCAAGAAAATTAGAGTGACTTCATCGTTGGATGTTTTTCTTTTTATCGGTTGAGGTCCCCATATCCATTCAACATAATATCACAAAACACGAAAACTATACACGCAGTTTCGGTATTACCAAAGACACTACCCGGTCAAGCAACTCATGAAGTAGTGGAACCTCACGGGATTTTTTCTGTTGAATGCATGAATAAGAGACCCAAACCAAACACTTCAGGAAGGTAAATTAGGTTCTGGACATAATTTGACCCTAGTCAAGGGTACAAGGACTGCAGGCCAAAGAATCAGTGATAAAGCAATGGTCAGGCATCCAAAGCAAAAACAGACACAGCTCTGTTGCTAATGCTGAAGGCGTTTATGATAGAAATGACTTCAGAATCGTAAAGTCACACCAAATAGCACGGATTTTAAAATCAATGACAACTATCGGGACTCGGTATGTTGTACTCTTAATGATATCAGGGAACTATGGGGATGATTCCTGACCTTTATGAGGGCAGCTGCGTCCTCCTCTGCTGTACCGCCTATCTCACCAATAAGAACGATACCTGAAATATGAAATACAAATAAGGATCTTTATTGCAACTTCTCATCGAGGCAAGAGAGATCAAAGTGATCTCTAGTTAACTCAACTACAGTCCAAAGACTTACAGAAATAAAGCATAATGACTAAAAGACCTAACATTAACATACAGTGTCTAGATGAGGGTATGAAAATTGCAAATTATAATCATGTATAGTGTCATCTCAAGAGATGGGGAAATAAAAAGGGTGATTATAATTAACCCGGGCAAACTTACCTTCTGTTTGTGGATCCACAAGAAACTTCTCCAAACAATCAACAAAATTAGTTCCATTGAAAGGATCCCCACCAATTCCCACGCACGTTGACTGACCAAGGCCAACAGCAGTTGTTTGGAACACCTAAAAGTAAATATTCAAGAAAATCAATCCTAGAGTTCAAAGCAGTTTGCTGATATGTTCTACAGTTAGAAATCACAGACCAAACATTTACGTTCTAGACTTCTAGGAAATAAATTTCTTGCAGCACAAACAAGACTTGAACTGCTTTATTCAATCTAGGAGATATTTATTGTTGAATTCAAAGACTATACGCATCAATTTAAGTAATAAGCTTATTTTGCTTCAACTACCAATCCATACAGAGGTAAGTACATAAAACAAATGTTCTCCTAGATTGATCCTTGTAAGACTAGGGTGTTCCTTGTAATAAAACATTTTCATTTAGAAAACTATTGTTAAACAATATGATGAAGTATTGACTGCACGTAGTTTCTTACATTAAAAACACACTTTGCCATCTGTCATCCTCATTCCACTTCATGGTTGATCATCTTAGTCTCACTCATAGTAACATGTCATAACACAAGTTTCTCCCCTTCAATTGGCACAATCATCCAATTACTTAGGCCACTGAGTCTATCCTAAATCATCGCAACATTCTTCTACCTAAAAAGCAACAGCTGCTGTTTCATCTACTGACAACACCAATCAATAAACTGACTGGATTTCATACTGGCGGCTCTCATTGCCATTACAAGCACAGTTGGTTAATACATTATATATTGGGCATAATGAAATATGACCTATTTAATACAGAAAGTATTTATTTTCCTACACCTTGAACAGTTAAACAGGTTAATGAAATAATTAATGGTATCAAAGAGTAACTCTTGAAGGAAAATGAACTCTTACCGCCTCATAAGTCAATGTACCAGATCGTGAAACAATTCCAATACGCCCTGGTTTATGAATGTATCCAGGCATAATTCCAATTTTGCACTCCCCGGGTTTGATAATTCCAGGACAATTTGGACCAATAAGCCTAGTTTTTGACTGCTGGTTAAGAGCAGCCTTCACGCGAACCTGCCATTTTTAACCAGAACACTTAAAACGGAAGAGCGACAAAAAAGATATGAACTACTGTTCATGGACTCAACCAGTTACTTAGAACAGAAAACTGAACAAAAATGCAAGCTACGGTTAACCGGTTTGACTAGTAAAAAAGATAATGAAAGATTTAGAATAGAAATATCCCTACTTTCAGGATTTTTATGTGATACTAACAAATAACCTATTTGAAAATTGAGGATGTCCAAATCAGGGACAGCATCTACTAGAAACGATATGCGGATAATACTAGCGCAACCACTTTTATTAACCTGCATCACCTGATTTACAGTTTTCCTACTATAGTTCAGAATTGTACCTAATAAAATGAATACCTTATAAAGCTCAAAAATATTACTTATTTTCAAGAAAATATCAAAAATCATATTTAAATGCATGTAGGTTACAAATTTTAATATTACATAACATCCCACGGCTTTCTTAACAAACTACTCACATTCAAATCCTCTCAAATCAACCCCCACAGGATTCTTCTCGTGAACTCTAACTCCTCCAGCTCCCTCTGTACCCCCCATAATATCCTCCAATTTATTTGTCCCCCCACCCAGCCCTTAAGTCCCCAAACCGCACGTATGAGTTTCTCTACCTTCCCTAAGTATCAGCTTGAAATCCAACCAGCATTCCTCTCCCTCGGCCCACTACCCCTGTTCCTCTTACCAACATCTTCATACACACAAAACCCCCCACCCTACACACACACACACTGCCACAAAATCGATCAGAACAACTAATCCCTACACAAAAATTGACAATGAATATGCTACGACCCAACGTGAAAACATACTTGATCCAATACGAATCCATTTCAGTTCATTATGATTTGGATCAACCAGGATTAATCATATTTCTGTTGATGTACTTGAAACGATGCTTGGGGAAATTCAAGATATTAGAACCTCAATTTGGAATAAACTAGTTGCAAACATCTTAAAGCAGTGCCCTACAGATGTATTAACCTTAGTTTCACTCACATGTGTAACACAACCAGGTTCCAACCCAGAATACCTTTGTATCCAACATTTACCAGTCGACTTACCAGGTTTCTCCATGGATGCTTCAAGATGCTATTCGTGATCAATAAACTAAGTATCCCGTTTCTAAAACAATCAATATTAAATACCACTACCTATATGCGAAACGTACTAGGCACCAAGACAATAGAGGCTTCCAGAGCTACTATTTGTAAACACCAAACTGATTAGCCAATCAAAACCTTTTCCTTTACATCCAGAGCTCTCGTATGCAGCAGTTTACAAAGCCATGATAACCATGAGGTATAGGCAATCCAAAGGCACACAACATTTAAGTCACACACTAATGGACCAATCTTTCAATTTGAGACTGTAGGGAGAAAATCCATCTAAAACTAAGCAAGGCCTTGAAGACTAAACTGAATTTTTAGCATTTATATAAACGGGGAAATTTCGTCGTAGTTGGCAAAACATATAAAAATATTTAGGCGCCTTAACAAAGATATGACCGAGGAAACACCAAACAATGATGTCAGACGTTAAAAATGGCTAAGGAATTATCCATTTTATTTTTAGTTATTTAGAAAGAATAGATAAAGAAAGTTTGTAACCATGTCGTGCTGGGGTATTCCTTCTGTGATGCATACGATCAAATCTAGTTCAGCCTCCAGTGACTCCATAATAGCTTTAGCAGCAAATGGTGGAGGAACATATATCACTGATGCATTAGCTTTTGTTTCAGCTTTTGCGTCAGCCACAGAGTTGAAAACAGGGAGTCCCAAGTGCTCCGTCCCACCCTTTTTTGGGGTCACCCCTCCAACCTATGCATGACAACAAAGTTTAGCATATGAGTGTACACAGAAGCATTACATTATGTTCCAAAACTTCAACCATATCAGAGGCAAAACTAAAAAGCTTACATCTAAAGGTTATGGGTAAGTTTCACATGTCAATCTACACATCAGATGCATTATTAAAATTATAAATTTATCAAAGGTCAACCGACAAAAAAAACAGTTAAAGAAAGAAAGGACAATGGCAATGCAACTAATCGCTAGTTACTGAAAATAAATATACAAGTCACAATCAATTCATTAATTAGCACACGGAATACGCCCTATTCACAATCTAAAATCCCTCAACAAAACAACAGTCTATTAATTTTTTTGTCATATGTACTTACCTCACAAGTCTGAATAGAACCAAGTAACATGAAGTAAAGTTTAAAGGACATTACACAAGTCCGAAAATGTAACAATTTCAACAATCGGTAATTCGCAGAAATAAAGAGCAGAACTGTCAATAGGTAGAACGGCTACACACACTGCAAATAATAACCACTTCTACAAGTCCTACCGAGTGACTATGGCATATGCCTGCCAATTCCAGCCCCCAGACTATTTAAGCCCCAGTTCAAAACACGGGTCGAAGCACGTCAAATGCACATAAATCAAACCTACACTCACACCGAAACCAAACAAAGGACGACTGATATACACTGGTCTATTGTCCAACACAAATACAGTCACGTGTCGTGAAAACCGATTCGGTTCGACCAATCCGATCTGCACTACAACTTCTCAATTTTTACAACAATCCGACAGAATAACAAAAGTCAAATTACACAGATCGATGAACAAACTAAACTCGTTAATGTGATCGGACGAAGAGGTTTTACCATTTTGGTACCGTACTCAATGGCCTGTTCGGTGTGGAAAGTGCCATTTTTCCCGGTGATTCCCTGACAAATGACGCGTGTGTTCTTATCGACGAACACGGCGGGCGGCGGCGGCGGCGATCCGAAATTGCGTTGTTGCTGGAGCTGCTGCTTACCAGAGCGAATTAGGGTTCCGATCAGTCTCGTGGCTTGGCGCGCCATCGATTCGATTCGATTCGACTCAGTGCGGCTTTACCGAAAATGAATATTTTTTTTTTAGGTTAGCTGAAAATAAAAAAAGAAGTTGTGCTTTGGGTTTATGAGTTTATTCCATTCCACTAGAGCAAAAATATTGGGTTTGGCAGCTATTGCGACCTGCCCGTACCCGGAGAGAATAATATACTTTTTTTTAATAAATTTTCTTGGAAATATATAAATTTGTTAAGTATGATGTCAAAATGGAAAAAATTATTAAATTTCTTTTAAGAAATTGTGGTTTCCTGAATAATTAAAAAAGGAAATACATATTTTCTAACTAGAATTTTATTTGATTGTCATATTTTCTATAATTTGGTAATTAATATGACGTGTCTTGACTTTTGGTAATGATATGTGGCTTGCTTGACTTGTAGAAGGGGCAAAGGCATGAAGTAGATGATGGATTTCTTAAATGTTTATGAGGATCCAAATGTAATAAGCAAACTATTTTATTCATATATTTTCAAAGATAAATAGATAATGAGTTATAAACAGTTGGAAAGCTAATCACATCTCGTTTAGCACAAAAGCACGTCACATGTTTTGATATACAGAAAAGAATCGTGAAGCAATGCAAACGCAAACTCAACTTACTTTCGAAACATGGAGCTACTTCAATACTATTTAGAGACATATTTAGAGACGTGTTTTGAGACATAAAGCTACACCAAGACATGTGATTACCTCAATGTTATTTAGAGACAAGTTTCGAGACAACTGGACATAACTTTCGAGACAATCCCTATACACAACTTTCGATACAATTGTTGCTGGTAATTTCCAACATAAGCGTGAATTATAAAATCAAGGACGGGTTTGTAGCTTAATTAATGGTATATACTACATAAACCTTTAACCTTAACTCATAAAGATATGTTATTTGGACTCGCGTTAGGCATGAACTCTCACCTATATCTCAAAACCTCCCACTAATTTTAAGATTCGACTTTACTCAAATCTCCTCTCTTGGTCTAAGGAGAATTTTGAGTCATGAAGTTGTTATGAGACAACATTGTTTCAAGATACACAATTTCGGGTCAAACACTTCTGATACACTAAATATCACCCACATTTCGAGACTCTCTAAGATCACTCGAATTTCAAGATACTATAAGGCCAACCAAATTTTGAGACACAATTAGGTATTTAGGTTACCTGGATTTTGAGACAAACGGAGAGTAGAATTCGCAGTGGTATGTTGCACAGTTGCAATTCACTATGACTGAGTGCATGTGGGACAATTTTTCTACATTATATAGCATGCCTCATTATTACAAGATACATTCGTTGATATGTGTCTTTTAAATTGCATAGAATGGCTCCGTTTTTTGGATTTTTAATATGAAATGGAGAATTTGCGACTGTTTCGTTCATGATATAATAATTTAGACATGTATCAGTCTTAAACCTAAATTCACCAATGATATAGAACATGCATGCGGATTTGTATCTCGAGGCAGAACTAGTGCTAGTTAGGGTACTAGTTTTGTTGTGATTTATGATGCAATAATAGTATGCTTAAATTAATGTATTAAGGGCATATTTGTTTTGGGAGATATCTCCACATAAAAATAGTTACTGAAAATTTTAAGTTGATTGCTTCTTTGATGATTAGTAAAGAAGGCCTTTTACTAATCCTATACGTGGCACTAATAGTAGACTTACTATTACTTGGACCTCTCCCCTTTAATTACTAGTCTCCATATACATTTTTTGTATTATTACCACGATGTCTTTAAGCCTTAATAAAAAAAAGATCCACATGCCCTTACACCAATCATATTACATCGAGAGACTTTTCATTGAGACCAAAAAATTATTTTCTCACATTTTTCGCTTTCTTCCTCCCCATCCCCAACACCATTTAGGTTTTGTTACAATATTTCCTTCTACCTCACCCATTTCACTATTTTCACAAGAACTACCAAACTTCTTCAAAAACTGATGAGGGAAGCTAAGGTACACATAAATGTTTGACTTGAAAAAGTTTGAAAAGTGCATGCATGGATGTGCTCATCTATTTATCTAGGGTTTGAAGAAAATATTAGTTTTCTTCCGCCATAGATTAGTTTTGTTTTATCCTTCTAATTTTTCTATTTGTCTTTGATGTTTGAGACACAAAAGCCATTTTACGCGAACCTGTCCAAATATTGCAATTATCTATATTATTATATAAAAAAAGGTAAACTGACACCAAACTTTTAATTTCTAATTTTAGTGTGACGCAATGCTTTATTATTAAGTTCGTAATCTAGCCATAGATTTATTTAGTAAGAACTAATCATGGTGCCAAAGTTATAAAACACTGTTTTTTTTTTTACGATAGGGTGTTTGTGGAGATTGTATGTTGTCGTATAGGTTGTAGATGTTTCATATTCTCATTATATTAGATAATATTCCTTTTAAAAAGTACGAGTTTGGTGTAAAATTGATAAAGTTTGTGTGTAATTGATCATGAGAAGCTACAAAATCAACCACACTTTAGGAATATTATAGATTTTTAGTCATTACAAAGTAAATAAGATCGTCAATTAAGCAAAACAAATACCATATATCTTTTTTTGATCGCGGTATTTTGGTTTTTTTTTTATATGGCTGATTGTGGTATAAAACAAATTAAATAAAATATAACAAATGAGAGTTTTTATGTGTACATTAATAATAGGGCTATTAAGATCTCCCAAAGCAAACCAGCCCAAGACATTGTGAAATCTTACTAATTAAACTAACACACCAGTAATTAATTAAGAGAAACAATCAACTGTAACTAGTAATTAGAACTGTATATATCACATACATATTCGAAATCTGTACACGTGAAGTATATATTATAAACAAGAAGTACAACACAATTAAGCTCTAATTATAAAGTTTTTATTACATATGAACAAATGAATAAATGAGTAATAATAGTCTAGAAATAGGTGTGGATAATGTCTTAACTAACCCAAAAAATGAAGAAAAGCAACTAAACTAGAAAAAGGGCTTGAAATCAACATGATTAACAATCTTGTCGAACAAGAACTGATTTTCCAAAGGAGTCAAGTTCAAATCCAGGCACAAAACTCTCCTACTATTCGGTTTCTTCACGATTGGAGGAAACAACGACAACGGTTGTGAATTCCGATCGTTCACAACTGCTCTATGCCTCCGCATGTGACCTCCCAGTGCCTGCCCGATCGCAAACTCTAGCCCACATATCGAGCACTCATGTGTTTTTGGCTTAGGTGGCGACCCCGCATGATTCTCCGATCCACCATCCATCAGTCTTGGCTTCTTGTGGCTGGCACGGTGGCCGCCTAGCGCCTGAAAGGACGGGAACTGTCGATTGCACGTCTTGCACTCGAAAACACGATTCTCACCTTCGTCACGTTGTTTTAGTCCCGCACCGGACAATAAGATCAAACAATTAGCCATGTTTGTTATGTCCTCGTGCTGAATATTTTGATCTCTACTTCTCTTAATGGCCATGGTAATTAATAAGAATGGGTTTGAGGGGTTGAATGAAGAGTTGAAGTATAGTTTTTATTTTTTAGGTAATGAGAAAGGGACTCGGGTTGTTAGGTTATATATAGAGGAGTAGTGGATGAGATTATGGTGTTAACTGGTTTTTGGTAGTTGAAGAGTTTGACTTAATAGAAATGTTGACTTTTCACACTGAGAAAATTAAAGCAATTGGGAATAGGCAATCTTCCTTGCAAGAGAAGGTAGTGGTCAAATAAATGGAACTTAGTGTACTTTATTGTGCATGTTGAATTTAAGAAGCGTCTACTTATAATTTTTTTATATACTAATATACAGTTGCTAATTCGTGTCAACACATTTTACACATTATTAACTCCTTATTGTACTGTTATATATGTAGATTTTTATCTGTCTACGTAGTCATGTAATTAAAATCACTAGTCTGGATGGAATAAGATATGGTAGGAGGAAAGTGGCAATGGTACAAGTTGCCACAAAAGCAGACTTTGAGTGTATTTCATTTGCAATTATCCTGTTACTTTCAAAAGTGGGGTGCAAGTAATTTCCTTATTATTAACGAAGATGAGAACGAATAGACATTATATAGGATATATACACCACTTCAACAAAGAAATTACGTAAAATTTAACTCAAATAAAACAAAGAAATTACGTAAAATTTAACTCATATAAAGCTGCCATAAAAGACAAAATAGTATACTCAAGTCAAGTGTGAAAACTCATACGTTCGTAGTTCGTACATAGTACACCGCGTAAGCATGACCGCGTTGCTTAGGCCATTCAATTTGCTCAACTGAGTCAGCTCAGTCAGGTCGTGAGTGGCGATCGAGTTTTACTTTTAACAGGAACCTTCTATTTTAATAATCTTTCTAGAATAATAATATTATTATTATTCATAGATGCATGTACATGTAAAATTACCAAAAATAAAATAAAATGCATGTACATGTACTGATGTACAGACTCTAGATCTTGCTAACGAGGTGCAACTAAGTAATTAAACTATTTTGACGCTAAGCACCATGACCATGTGGGTCGTGATATATTAAGCAGCCAAGGCTCAATCATTAATAAAAATCGTGAAGAGGTTAAGTGTATTAAGCTATAGTTTATGTACGTAAGGTTTAAACAAAGTCACGTCATTTGGTAACAAGATTATTATTATAGCTAGTGAGAGTTTTTTAGTACCTCATCACTTAATTAGGATCCATCCAGATTATTATTTGTCAACCGGGCAGTTAATAAGTGATGTAGATGTTGCGTGTTTATTGAGAATTTGAAAACTGCAGACACCCTAATAGATTAAAGGTGATTTTGTACTACATGCTAAAAGAAAATAAGTATAACAACATGAGCTACATTAGTTTACTGAAGAAGCCTGTTCTTAATATTTATTTGAAGTTGGTTTTAACGGGAGTGTTTGTTAATTTTATTTAAGAAAGCTTAGCAACTGAAAGCAGTTAAAATAAAATTTGAAAGTGTTTGCAATAACTAGTGAAGAAAAGATTTCAAATATTAACTAAAATATAGTAAGCCAAACTTGCCCCTCTGTAAACTATACATGTATTTGATAATTTTACTATAAAAATTAATCTACTCGAAGAATCAACGCTTTGATTGTGTAGGGAAAAAATAGTAGTTAGAATATAGGAATTTCTATCAACTCGAAATATTTGCTCTTGCTCACACATTTGCCATTATAATTTGTTAAAATACTGTTCCTAGCTCAATTATTCATGTAAGTCGTAGAATCATGATTTTGGTTAAATAATTTGAAAGCAGTGTGACTTTTTTGTATTTTAATAAGAATGAATTTATATATATTCATGTTTTATTAATTCGATTCATTGAAAATAGATATGAATACTCTGGACACTCTACATAATCTGGATATACTTAATATTTTAAATATGAATTATGATTATATATGAGTCCATAATACTTTTTACGATCCATAATTAGGTGAGAATACATAATCAAATTTTATGTATGGAGTTTTGGAAAGTCTCATTCGGTTTGAGGAAAGAAAAATAACCTTGGGATTTTCTTCTATTAAAAGAGCTCAAATTTATATTTTAAATTTAACGTGCTTCTAAAAGCACCATATAATTAAGTACTCTCTTTCACATAATTGTTGAACTTCTTGTACGTTTTGCAGTATTTTAATTTTATGTTTTCTTTGAAATACAATATTTTGCGGTTTTGCCTATAAACATAAACGCACCGAGCAAATTAAAGACTCTTTAAGTGTAAATCAATGTACTCATCATCAACTAAAATTGTTAGTAAACTGTATAATAATTTATTACAAACTTTAGTAGATCATGATAAGCGTTCAAATCTCAATATTGTATTACGTAATTTATAAGTAGTAAAATATCCCTATATAATGAATACTTGACAGGAATGTTTATAAGTATATATCTAGAATACGTTGGTTAGTACGGATGTAATAAAATAATATTTGTCAACTAAAGCAACGTAAGTGATGAAATAAGATCGTGGAACGCAAGTCAGTCGTATATTAGTCTATTGCTAGTAGTTCAAGAGTTGTGTGTGATTAGAATAAAAGTAGATGTAAGATTTGTTCAACTTTTTGCCAAATTATGGACCAGTAAGAGTTCTTGCACGCGTTAAATTAGTACACATATCCACACAAGCTAAGCTTGTAAATATTAATACTATTAGTTCAATGTTCACACATATATAATTAGCAAGGTTTTTGTTCACACGAAATTGATTAGCTTGCTTGTAAAGTTTGTTTAGATATTCTGATCAACGGAGAATTAATTTGTGAAGTACAAATTACAATATTTCGTTTCGCATGATTACCGATTTGATGTGGGAATTTATCATTTGAAATGACAAACTCATGAAACTGATAATTTAGATCTCGTTTCAATTTTTTAAAATTATAAGATAAGAAAAAAAAAAACATTGTCTACATGCATGTAGACGGTGGATTTCATACGGTATCATGAAATGTGGACAATTTTAAATTAATGCTACAGTCTACAGACATCCAAAATATTCCACCGAATAGTATGTGCGGTTTAATAATTAATGGTTTAAAAGTATATTTTTGATAGTCAAAGTTTTAAATTCGAACCAAAATATCAAATGCCTGTGCAGCCAACCTAAGAATTGGATTGTTGCATCATGCATGTGCAATTTGCTGATAATAATTTGAGTTTTACATGAAATTAATATAATATAACTTACTCAGTATGTATTAATGTATGTAAATTACACAACAGACACGGTGTTCGCAACATGCATGCTCTTATAGTTTGTTACTGTATGCGATATATAAACAATGCTCAAAACACACTGCAGATAATGAATAACATTAGTACATATATGAACTTTCAAATAAGTTTGGCAATTCTAATTTAGCTAACATTCCTCTATAACCGCAAAAAGAAAAAAGAACAACTAGGGGTAATTGTTTATTATAATTCTCGGTTTTGTTGCTCAAATGAAATAGTGAAATATAAAATGAAAGACCTTGTTATAGCATCATCATGAACGTCATAATCAACTCAAAGTGATCAAGCTATGCCGTTACGAGTACTATGATGAGGTTAGTTTACTTGAGATTGTCATAGTAGTGGACTATGGAGTAGAGTGCAAAAAAATCGAAGTCATGTAAATTTACGACTATTAAATGAGTTATATAATTCTCTAGAAGCTACTCATTTCTAATTATCTGTTTTGCTAAGTAACAAAAATGAAACAATAGAATGGTGTTCATCGTTCTCTTTTTCTAGTCTAGCAATAAATGGGTATGATCAGATTTTTTTGGTAAAACCACTTGTAGCATTGATTTGATTTCTAGTGGCTAGGTGCATCCGTCCTTTCACTACAAGATAACAGGGTCAATACGGACCTAAATTAGGTCCCTATTAACCCCTCTAGCGGTCCCTGAGGTCAATAGCGACCGCACGTAGGTCGCTATTGTACGGTCCCTATTGACCTCGGTCGCTGCCATCAGAGACCGCAATTAGGTCCCTGATGAGGGCAATAGCGACCGGAGTATCAGGGACCGCGGTTAGGTCCCTGATAATGGCAATAGCTACCTAAATTAGATCCCTATTGTTGTTGAATCAATAGGGACCGCAGTTGGGTCCCTATTGACTCAAAAACAATAGGGACCTAACTCCAGTCCCTATTGATTTTCCGTCAATATGGACCTAACTGCGGTCCCTATTACTATTATTAGGGACCGCAGTTATGTGAATATTAGTAGAGACATAACTGCGGTCCCTAATAGTCTGCGAGGAAAAAAAAATAATATTCCAGAAATATTCCGGAATATTATTGTTTTTTTTTGTAGAAATATGATTATAACATGATCAAAATAATAAAATAATGAAGAAAAAGTTAATATAATAACGTGAAAGTGTTAATGAATGTAAAAAAATGAATGAAATATGACTAATAATAGAAAATAAAATATGAATGAAAACAAAAAAGATGAATGAATAAAAAAAACAAGTGAAAGAAAAGAAAGTGTAGATCTAAAATAATAGAAAAGAAAGTGTAGATCCAAAATAATAGAAAAGTAAGAAAAGAAAGTGTAGATGCAAAATAATAGAAAATAAAGATTGTGTTGATGATTTGTTTTTTGTGTTGGGTGATTTTTGTTTTGGATTTGTGTTGGTAAAGAGAAGAAAAGTTTTTTGTGTTGAGTGATTTTTGGAGAAAAGATAAGTGGTTTTGTGTTGAAAAAGAAGATAGTGTTTTTGTGTTGGGTATTTTTTTGGAGATTAATAAAATTTGATGTGTAAGAGTGGTGAGTATATATAGAGGAGATGGTGAAATTTTCAAATTTTCGTCAAATTCAAATTTTCCTCTCAATCCCGCCTAAAATTTTGGCCAAAATTTCAAATTTTTGGATTTTAGTGACCTAACTGCGGTCCTTAATTTTTAATAGGGACCCTAGTTAGGTCACTAATTTTAAATAGGGACCGCGCTGCGGTCCCTGTTGCCTTATTATTGACCTAAGTGCGGTCCCTACTAATATTCATGCTTGAAATTTGATTTTTTTATTGATGTTGGTGTGTTTGTGATTCCTAACAACCAAACTCATTGCAACATGTGAATTGAAGTATTAAATGATTGCAAAACCAACCTCATTGTAGTTTAGTTGTGACATAATAGATTGAATGAGATTGAGCGAGTTATTAACGTTCAACATATATTTCATGTTCTACAACTAATCATCACTAGTTAGTTGTAGTTGTTATTCGTTTTTATGCTTTACTTCACTAATGTTATCATAAATATTAAACAATAAATTAATACTATTCCGGAATATAACAAACACACCAACATCAATAAAAAAAATCAAATTTCAAGGATGAATATTAGTAGGGACTGCACTTAAGTCCTTAATAAGGCAACAGGGACCGCGTTGCGGTTCCTATTTAAAATTAGTGACCTAATCCCTACTAATATTCATCCTTGAAATTTGATTTTTTTATTGATGTTTGTGTGTTTGTGATTCCTAGCAACCAAACTTATTGCAACATGTGAATTGAAGTATTAAATGATTGCAAAACCAACCTCATTGTAATTTAGTTGTGAAATAATAGATTGAATGAGATTGAGCGAGTTATTAACGTTCAACATATATTTCATGTTCTACAACTAATCATCACTAGTTAGTTGTAGATGTTATTCGTTTTTATGCTTTACTTCACTAATGTTGTTAACCCTAAAAATAAAATAAAGAATATTACTCCTACTCGGAAAAAGCAATACATGGACAATACTATTGTCACGAGTACTTCCGAGGAGACGTGCCTATAAAGAGAAACCTCTCAGAGGATTGCCCTACCTTTCGGTCACTGACCCGAAAAGGTTTACAAGAGCACACGAGAAGGAACATAAGTGTCCCTTGGAAAGTCAAACGGTGAATAAAAAACAGATATCAGCACGACATCGGAAAAAGAGCAAACCCCGATGGACTCGTACGACTCCGATATCCACCAATGCGCCAAGAGGGACCACAACTGACCCCGAGTCCCACGAACTTACAAGAAAACTTCCTTGTTGAACACTCCTCAATCTGAACTGCCCTCGGACCATCACCCGAGGACCCATTTTCGGAGAAAAATCAGAAGTGAATAACAGAGTGCCCAGATAACATATTCCGAGGACTTAGATGAAAAAATACCATTTCAAAAGGAGCAAATCCAGCCCTCGGAGATCATATTGAACCCTCGGAGATCATACCACGCCCCCGGAGATCAAATTATGCCCTCGGAGATTACTCCTGATCATTGAAGAAAGGACCCAAATCAAGAAAGGGAAATAAAACCCCTCGGAAGGTGTATGCAGCTGTTTAAAACTCCCGAGTACACTAATGCTAAAACGTGATACCCCAGAAGAGTATCCTAACTACACATCGGTAAAAGTATAGCCCATCGGAAGAACATTTCTATCAAAACAACCATACATCAAAGGCCCTCGGAGCTATCAGAAGAGATGAAGATTAATCTAGTCAGTGTTTAGCAGATAAAAGATAAACCTTATCCTTACTTTAACACCTGTATCAAGGTAACGACAACACCTGTCCTTACCAAAACGCATGCACAATGACACCTGCCCCTACCAAAGTCTATATAAAGGAAGGTGATCAGTAGAAGAAGGACAACCTGAAATAACTTAACTGAGCTTACTAAATACAACTGGGTACTCATGTACACAGAAAGAGAGGAGGAAAAGTTCAATGAATAAAGGAAGGGAATATTCTTGCAAATATTGTTATCATTTCCACCTATCATTATCTCTGAATCACGGACATGGCGTTCTAACCCAAATAAATATCTTCCGTTAAATAGGGAATAATTCCAAACCCGTTAACAAAGTGGCGCCATCTGTGGGAACGCCATAACATCTGTCCTCGAGAGAATTCAGCAGACGTCAGCTGGGATGGATGATCTTTTCGAAAGTGACAACCTTTCTTTCTCGAACAGCGACTCAGAAGAAACTTTGTCCAATTACGAATCAGGTACTAGAGATTTTATTAATATTCCCCGATCTGTTTATGAAAGACTTATAGATGTTGCACGAACACCCCTGAGGGATGAACCTTTCGGACACATGTCCTCAATACTCCCCGAGACCAGGAATTTCCCCTCGGAAGGAGACGCACCTCCGATGGCGTGGAACCCAAATTGGAATCCTTGGCAACAGGCACCCCGACAAACGCCTCGAAGGTATGTATGTCATGAAAGAACTCCAGTGAGGGGTCGGGAAGAAATTTCTCGCCCCTCGGAGTATCGAGGAGAGGTTGAACATTCCTTGTGGGGAATGATGGATGATTTGCGAAAAGAATTAGGTGACCTCAAGAAGACCATGGTCCCTCAGGAGGATCCTACATTCAAGACCACTCCTTTCATTCCCGAAATTGCTTCAGCTTCTATCCCCTCGGGGATGCGACCTGTCAATATTCCGTTATATACCGGAGAAGCTGATGGAAGGGACCCGCATGATCACATACATCAATATCTGGCCGGAATGGACCTCTCTTCTACCCCTGATCACGTGTTATGCCGCGTATTTCCTGTTACCCTCGGAGGGCGGGCCCAAGCATGGTTTACTCACCTTCCACCTTGTTCCATTACGAGTTTTGATCGATTAGCCCATTTGTTCGTACGACAATTCGCCTGCAATCGAAGGTACCCTAAATCTGCCACACACATTTTCACTATTAAACAGAAAAAGGATGAATCCTTACGAGAGTATATAAAGCGCTTCACGGATGAAGCACTAGACGTTCCCAACGTTAGCCCGACCATCATGGCGGACATATTAACTCAGGGACTCCGAACGGGGGACTTCTTTAGATATCTTATGGGAAATCGGATCACTGACATGAATGAACTAATGCAAAAGGCAGAAATCCACACCTTGATGGAAGAGGCCGAAGGAACAAAGAAGCAAATGGAACAGGAGGATAATGAACACCTATAGCGCGTCGAGAAAGAAGCAAAGACCAAAGAAAAGAATAAGGAAATAAAACCTCCTCAGCGTAAGGACGAAGGAGGAGTGGTTAAGAAATTTCTCCGACCCGTGCACCTGCCTCCGATGACTGTTACTCCACCAGAAGTGCTCAATATAATGAGGGGTAGCAACGAGTTACACTGGCCCAGGCCGACTAAATTCCCTAACCAAGACAAGGACACTGAGAAATATTGTAAGTACCATAAAACTTATGGGCACACTACGGAAGAATGTACTACCCTTCGTTTAGAAGTACTCCGCCTGTTAGAAATAGGGTATTTGAAGAATTACCTCAAGGAAAATAACCCCGAGGAGCTCAAAGCAAATGTTTGGAAAAGATCACGAAGAGAGGAGGAGGAACAAGAAAGAGAGGAAAGGACGCCTAGTCGGAAGTCAAGAGAAGGGACAACTGGACGCCTCCGACCACAAGAGAGAATCAAGGACCGTCGACAAAATTCACGAGAGAAAACGACATGGTATCAGAGTCTACCTCCTCCACCTAATTCTTATAAAAGCAACCCCCCAACAGGGAGAACCATCAATATGATTGAAGGGGGTGAAATTTCTGAAAGTGCAAGTTTTCTGGATGTTAGGATAACATTGAGATTTTCAATGTTAGAGTAACATTGCACGTCCAGAAACTGTTTTACAATCTAGTTATTATTATTATTATTGTTTTGCCTTATTCACTTAACTAACTGAGTTCCACAGTTGTAGTTGTCTTTGATTATTATTCAGGAAACAAACTTGCATTAGGTTGGACGCTCAAAGTTTCCAAGATGAGAAGTTTCCTTAATTAAAGCAAACGACTTATAAAAGGAAAGAAGAAGTCTAGTGCGACTAGGAAAGCTTCCAAGGGAAAGTCCTGAATTGAAGAAGGAGTCTTTCCTTAGCTAGATCACTGGCGAAGGAACTATTATTCAAGAAGGACTGCGAGAACAAGGAAGAGGAGTTCGAGAAGGAAACAAGGAGAATTACCAACCGTGTACAACACACCTTGAAGTCCAAATCAAGAACCTATATATAGGTGTGAAGTACATCAAGACAAATAACGAGACAAGAGCTAATCAATCCAAGAGATTAATTTACAGTTGTTGAGTGTTGTCTTGCTTTAGCAAAGTTTTTAAGTTGTTAGAATAGATCTAAGAGTGAGGAGCTTTTAGAGATAGTCGAAGCAACTCTTGTGTGCTTTGCTTAGTTTGAACAATTCGAGAGTGAGGAGCTTGAGAGTTGTGAGAACGCCTTTGTTAAACCCTTTTGGTATTTTGCCTACGGCTCGGAAGTTAATATAATCCTATATTCACTTCTTAAATTCGTGTTTGTTTATTCCGCTGCAAACTGTTACTCTGGTCTGCTGTTAAAGTAACATCGTAGAACTAACAGCAAACACAAACTGCTGTTAGAACTTCAGTGTTAAGTTAACATCAACAACGTATCGACCCGATCCACAATTTCAATTGGTATCAGAGCCAAGCACCAACTTCACCGGTGTTTGGCGTTGATACGACAAGATGGACAATTCCAACCCTAATACCAGCAGGTTGCCTGTATTGGAGGGTCCCAACAACTATGCCTACTGGAAGATCAGGCTCAGAGTCCACATCAAATCCATCGACCTAAGAGCTTGGGACGCAGTACTAGAAGGCTACACCATTCCCTACTTGCCAAGAGATGGAGATGCTGATCTGGTACCTAAGCCAAGGGGACAATGGACAGCCAACGAAATTGCTCTCTACAACTTCAATGAAAAGGCTCTCAATGCTATTTTTAGCTGGGTAGGTAATCATATGTTCAAACTGATTCAAACTTGTTCTACTGCTAAATCTGCATGGGAAATTCTTGAATTACATTGTGAGGGTGATGTGGCTGTGAGGGACTCTAAATATAGAAAACTTTTGAGGGACTTTGAGAAGATAGAGATGGGTGAGGATGAAAGCATTGATAGTTATTTTGAGAAACTTCTAGATATTGCTAATCAGTGCCAAAACTTAGGTTTTATCATCCCTAATCAAACCATGGTCTACAAAGCCTTTAGAACATTATCCTCTAAGTTTACTGTCAAAAGAATTGCTATGAATGAGTCTAGAGATCTTGCCAACATGGACTTTCAAACATTAATGAACACTCTAAAAGAATTTGAACTAGAATTCCTAGGAAAGTCCAGTAAACAACTTGCTTTAGCCTTACTAGGTACTAGCTCAGATTCTACAGGGAGTGATGAGGATGAATATGAGTTGATCTCTTCTAACTATGGCAATATTACCAAAAAGTTTAGTAAATTAGGTTTCAAAGGTAAACAGAAAGAAAAACAAACTGGTAATGATAGCCCCGGTTACAAGAAATTGCCCCCAAAGTTTGTAAAATACATGGCATCTAAGAGCACTCCTCAAGATGCTGAGAAATTGAAAGATGTCCAGTGTTATGAATGTAAGGGGTATGGTCACTTTAAACATGAATGTGCTAACACCCTCAGAACAAGAGGGAATTCTCATTGGGTTTGTGTAGATGACTTCAATGAAGATGATTTTGAATCTGGAACAAGTGCCGAGGAACACTCAGAGGAAATCAAAACTGCTGCGCTATGCACAAGGATCACCTGGTCCAATGAAGACTCCAGAAATTGCCTAAGATCACAATGTTACTCTAACATTGGTGAACCAACAGCAAAGCAGGAAATCTTTTTTGGAGACTGGAACAGCAATGATTCCCAGGTTATCTCTGATGAACTCTCTGATTGTGATGATACTAACTTTGATTGTTTTCATGGTACAGTTGATCTAGAAGAAGAGTACTCCCAAGAAGAAGAATTATCCCAGGAGGAGATTCTTGATGATCTGCACACCACATTCCTCAGGCTTGAGAGAGAGAATGTGAAACTCATAAAGAAGAACAAAGCACTGACTCATGACATTGAATGTTTGAAGAACATGTTGAAACTCTATGAAAGAGATCTTGACAAAGCTGAAGCTGAGTTGAAAGAGGTAAAGGATAAACTCAAGAAAGACACACAGATCATAGCTAAATGGAATGCAGGTACTTCTAAACTTGATGAGGTACTTAGCATGGGAAATTCAGGTTCATGTGGTCTGGGATTTGTTGAGAAACCTTCCTCTTCTATAGTAAATTCTGCCTATCTATCTTCTAGCTTTGTTAAAGAATCTGATTCTAAGAGTTTAGGTACCATCAACACTGTGAGAAGTAAACCTACTTTTATCTGTCAATACTGTTACCAACCAGGCCACATAAAACCATTCTGTAGAAAATTTATAAGAGAATGTGGTAAGAAAACAGTTACTGAACCCAATGTTAGAACAACAGCAGTTTCCGATGTTAGACCAACATTAGGTTCAGGACAGAAAGGTAGAACTTGGGTAGAAAAAGTTAAGACCCCTAAGATTAAAGTTGTTTGCAATGTTGTTTTCTCTGCTGTGTATTCTAACCTTTCAGGTAAGTGGTACTTCGACAGTGGATGTTCAAGACACATGACAGGCAACATTGACAATCTTGTGAATATGGTTTCTGTGAGTACTGGCACTGTGACCTATGGTGGTGGTACAAAAGGGAAGATCATTGGAAAGGGGACACTGAATGTTGATGGATTTCCACCCCTGAAGGATGTGTTGTTGGTTGATGGGCTACAAGCAAATTTAATCAGCATCAGTCAACTATGTGATGATGGCTTGCTGGTTACATTTGACAGTTCATCTTGTGATGTTTATGATAGTGATAATGTACTTGTTATGACATGTACTCGGTCCAAGGACAACTGCTACCTAGCTCAAGAGGAAGCAGAGTGTTTCCATGCTAAAATAGATGAAGCTTCTGTATGGCATAGGAAACTTGGACATGTTCACTACAGAAACCTTGAGAAATTACAGAGAGTTGATGCTGTAAGAGGCTTACCAAAGCTGTCTTGTCCAGGTAAGCTTGTGTGTGGTGATTGCCTCAAGGGTAAGCAAACCAGAGCAGTTCATACACCCCTACAGGTACATAATGCTAACCCTAGATCTAGTAGGTGTTTTGAATTGCTGCACATGGACTTAATGGGTCCAATTGAGGTAAGTAGTCTCAGTGGGAAGAGATATGCCTTTGTGATTGTAGATGACTTCTCTAGATACACTTGGGTAAAATTTCTTAAAGAAAAGTCAGAAGCTTTTGATCAGTTCAAAATTCTTTGTGCTAGTATTAAAAACTTGTATGGCTCCACTGTGACTAAAATTAGGTCTGATCATGGTAAAGAATTTGAAAATGCTAATTTTGATAACTACTGCAATGCTAAAGGTATTTTCCATGAATTTTCAGCTCCTAAGACTCCTCAGCAGAATGGGATTGCTGAGAGAAAGAACAGGACTCTTCAAGAGATGGCCAGAGTTATGCTCAATGCCAAAGACTTATCCAAAAGACTCTGGGCTGAAGCCTTAAATACTGCTTGTCACATTAGTAACAGGG
The DNA here is from genome assembly GCA_948329865.1 of Linaria vulgaris. Lineage (NCBI taxonomy): Eukaryota > Viridiplantae > Streptophyta > Magnoliopsida > Lamiales > Plantaginaceae > Linaria > Linaria vulgaris. Next base: position 88,404,604 of record OX415253.1, read on the forward strand.
TGTATCTTAGACCTGGAACTAACATGACTCCATATGAACTCTTGAAGGGTGTAAAACCAAATGTTGCATACTTTCATGAATTTGGATGTGATTGTTATCTACTGAATGACAGGGATTATCTGAGTAAATTTGATTCTAAAAGTGAAAAATGCATCTTTGTAGGATACTCAGCCAATAGTACTTCCTTTAGAGTCTACAATCTTAGATTGAAGACAATTCAGGAATCAGTGAATGTTGTGTTTGATGATTTCACTCTTGATACAGGTACTGGTGACATCTTAGTTCCCAATGTTGAACCAACAGTGGAAACCGAGAATGTTACTCCTGACAATGTTACACCAACATTGGAACTGGAAGCTGGAAACACTGAACAAGAGTCAGGGAACGATGTTAGACTAACACCAGCGAGATCAGATGTTAGAGTAACATCAGAGGATTCTGACTCAGAACATGAAGGTGCTTCTGAACCTAGAAGAGACCCTCCGGCTAGGATTCAGAAAGACCATCCAGCATCCCAGGTAATAGGTGAACTCACTGAACGGGTAAGGACACGCAATAGAGAAAGACTTGACTATAGAGATATGGTAAAACTGTGTGTCTGTATGAACTTCACTTGTACTGTTGATAATGCCTCTTGTTTTGTCTCCACCATAGAACCTAAAAATGTGAATGAAGCCCTTCTTGATAACTTTTGGATTAATGCCATGCAAGATGAACTATTACAGTTTACTAAGAACAATGTCTGGATACTTGTACCTAGACCACCTAATGTTAATGTAATAGGGACAAAGTGGATATTTAAGAACAAGAGTAATGAGGAAGGGGTTATAGTTAGAAACAAAGCTAGACTAGTTGCTCAGGGGTACACACAGGTTGGAGGTGTAGATTTTGATGAGACTTTTGCTCCAGTTGCTAGGATTGAATCTATTAGGTTACTTCTAGCCATAGCATGTTGTCTTAAGATAAAATTATACCAAATGGATGTAAAGGGTGCGTTTCTGAATGGGCTGATTGATAAGGAAGTATATGTTGAACAGCCAAAGGGGTTCACAGATCCTAAGTATCCAAACAATGTGTACAAGCTTAAAAAGGCATTATATGGTCTTAAACAAGCACCTAGAGCATGGTATGAAAGGCTTACAAAATTCCTTTTTAAGTCTTGGTTTTGTTAGAGGTGATGGAGATAGAACACTGTTTGTCTTGAAGAAAGATTCTCATGTCTGTATTGCTCAAATATATGTAGATGATATTGTGTTTGGCTCAACTAACAATTCTATTCTAGAAAAATTTGTTGAATCAATGACATGGCAGTTTGAGATGAGTATGATGGGAGAATTAACTTTCTTTCTTGGTCTTCAAGTGAAACAAACAGGTAATGGAATTTTCCTAAGTCAGGAAAAGTATGCAAGAAATTTGGTGAAAAGGTTTGAATTGACAGATTCAAAGCCTTGCAAGACTCCCATGTCTTCATCTGTGAAGATATCCAGGGATGATACTGGTGTCAATGTTGATCCAACATTGTACCGTTCAATGATAGGAAGCTTGTTATACTTGTCTGCTTCAAGACCTGATATTATGTTCTCTGTGTGTGTATGTGCAAGGTACCAGGGATGTCCAAAGCAGTCACATCTGATTGCTGTGAAGAGAATACTTAGATACATATCTGGCACTTTGGCCCTTGGCATATGGTACTCTTATGATACTAACACAAATCTTGTAGTTTCAGTGACTCAGACTGGGCAGGTGATACTGATGACAGGAAGTCTACAAGTGGAGGATGCTTTTATCTGGGGAACAACTTGGTCTCATGGTACAGTAGAAAGCAAAACTGTGTGTCACTATCCACTGCTGAGGCTGAATACATTGCAGCAGGTAGTTGTGTCACCCAGTTGGTATGGCTCAAACATATGCTACTGGACTATGGGTTAGACAGTGATACCTTACTTATGTTTTGTGATAACCTTAGCGCTATAAGCATCTCTAAGAATCCTGTTCAGCATTCTAGGACAAAACATATAGACATTAGGCATCACTTTCTGAGAGACATGGTAGAAGACAAGCTTATTGACATTGAACATATAGAAACTAACAATCAGCTAGCTGATATGTTCACTAAACCATTAGATACTGAGAGGTTCTTCAGTCTGAGGAACTCTCTTGGCATGTGCATTGTTTAGAGATGTTAGTTCACCAGTGTTGACATAACACCATTGTCTAGCATTGGTTATTGGTTGTGGTGTAGCTGTAATTCTTTTTTGTTCCTTTTTGCATTCTTCTTTCTTGCAAATTACATCTTTGTTAGAGAAACTGTTGGTTGTCTGGTTGACCTGTAGGAATAGCTAAGGTGATTGGTGAACATGTACATATCAAGAGGTTTGGAAAGAAATAACTCTGATGTTAGTCTGTGAATGTTAACCTAACATCATGGGAGAAGCTGGGATACACAGAGCTCACTACTCTGATGATATTCAGTTGTGTCTTATCCATGTTAGGTTTGACAAGGTATGAAGAGAAGCTGGGGTACATGATGTTGAAGGCCTCATTGTCATTCAGTTGTGCTTATTTTCATATTTTTGTCTATGGCCAAGGTTTTTACATGATAGTGATCTTTCCTACTGGGGTGTATAAAGTTTAGACTGTGTGCATTCAGTAGCATTGATTACTTAGTATTTCCTTGATAAACAGGTTAGTAAACAAGTATGCATGAGGAGTTGGGGTGGAGAAATATTTGATAAAAGTGTTGTCTTCATTCAATTCCTTTGTACTTGCCTGATCTGTAGCTGATAGCTAAGTTGCTGGGGTGTGTGGAGTCCTGTGCTGCCCACATTCAGTGATGAGACTGTCCTTTAACATTCATCAGTTTTTTTTTCAAAAGAGTTTCTAAAAATAGTGAAAGTTAAAGATAAATTGATATGTCCTGATCCCAGTTAACAAGGCGGTTTGTATGTGGTTACCATCTCTCAAATGTTAATCTAACATGGTTGCATTCATTCTAGTTCTGCATATTTCCTTTTGTCGGTTTGGGCTTAGAGGGAGTAGTTAAGTATATCATGTGTTGAGGCATACTTCTTGGGTGACCAGCTACAGGTAAAAGCACTATGTTTTGTGATCTTCTTGCTGTGGGAAAATCTTTTCCCTGGATAAGTATATCCTCTGTGTTTTTCTCTGTTTGATTTGTCACTTGCTTATACTGATGATCTTAAGCTGTGTCATTGTACCTGTGTACTTGGTTGAAGCTTCAGATTAGTACAAGAATATCTCACGCTCTCACAAGATGATGCTACTTTGGATGAAGCCCTGCACCTCCAACTTCCCTCCCTGATGTTAACTTGCCAATGTTAGTCCAACATTGTAACATTGTAACTTATAAGTTTTCAGGAATGAAGACTGCTCTGGTTACGTGTTAACCTAACACTGATACGTGGTAAGAATAACATGTAGGGGACGTGTGACAGTGGTCAGATTATTATGGTAACATGTTACAACACCACTATTCCATGCTCTTCATCTGAATCATATATATAATTTGCCCTAATTTCTTCTTCATTCTAACGCTAACAACTGTGCAAAGCAAATTACTCTCTAAATTTGCAAAATCTTCAATCTTTTTATCTCAAAGTTACTCTAACAATGGCATGCAAGTCCAATATTGATGCTCTTGCAGAAGCAGCTGCGCAAGTCGAGCGAGCGCCACGACGCAGTACCAGACGCACCGCCGCTGAAACCATAGTCGCCGCCTCTCCAAAGAGGAAAGCTACCACTCAACGGCGCAAGGGCAAAAAGACTTCAAAGAAAGATGTTGGTTCAACATCAGATGCTGTCGAGCAAGCCCCTGCTCCCACCAATCCTGAAATCGAGGTAACAATGGCTAACCCTACTCCGAGTATACCTGCTGATGTCGATGTTGGTATTGAGGGGGAGAATGAGGCCCCTGTGATTGGGTTGGGTAATGTGGTTGAGGAAGTGGTGGAGCCAACTGTGGCTAGTTCTATTGAGCCTAATGAGGCTAATGATGATGAGTTTGCTGCTGCTGAGGAGAGTGAACATGCTACTGGTGAGCATGATGAGGATTTGTCTGAGGAGATTGCTGCTGATGGCAATCTTGGTGTAAATAATGGGGTTACTACTGAAGGTAACCAAGCTGTTGTGAGTGACCAACCAGCTGAGGTTGAAGGAGAAGAAGAGGATGAGGATGAAAACCTTTCCTTGGCTGTCCTTGCAAATGTTGCCAGGAAGAGGAAAGGTAAGGAGGTGATGGCTGAGTCTTCTGAGGATGAGTCAGAAGAAGAAAAAGAAGAAGAAGAGATTGAGGAGGAAGAGGAAGAGGAAGTTGAGGAAGAAGAGCTTGTGGCTGATGAGCCAGAGCAAGCTGATGTTACTCTAACATCAGATGATGATCAGTTTACTGATCTAATGATGAGAGAGTATCCACATGAAGCTTACTCCGACTTCTATGTGTCTCCTGATGCTGAGGAGCAATGGGAGGCATACCAAGCCAGGGTAATCCACAAGGAAAGGGCTATTGAAGAGGGTATTTTCAAAGAAAACAGGGTGTTTGAGTTGCTTGAGGCTAGAGGAGTCTTGGGGTCTGTGCAGAATCTGTCTGCATATGTTCCTGATGTAGTGACAGAGTTCTACATGAATCTCTCTGAGTGGGTGATCAACCTGGATTCTCCTAAGTATGGGAAGGCTTGGGTTAGGAAGAAGATCTATGACATCACTCCTGTCATGATCAATGAGGCTTGGGGTCTTCCTGATCCTGAAGAGTCTGAGGATCCGACTATGGAGGAGATCATCACTGATCTTACAGGTGGCCTCACTAGGCAATGGAGAGAGAGCTTTCCCACAACCAGGCTGACTTCTCTTAGTGCCGTGCTTCACAAGATCAGCACTTTCAATTGGCTTCATTCTTCCAACACTACTGTGATGACCAAAGAGTCAGCAAAGTTGGTGTACAAGCTGAAGAATGGAATGAGTGTAAACATTGGTGAAAAAGTGCTGAGACACATGAAGGAAGTCACTATGAAGCCCAAAGGAATCCTTCCTTATCCTTCACTGATCTCATGTCTATTGGTGAAGCAAGGCTTCAAAACCAAGAAGACTGAAGGGTGGATCAGCAACAAGGCTGTAATGTCAATCACCAGGACCTACTTCACTAATGTGAGGATCCAGGATTTGCCTTGGAACCCTAAAGGAGAAGCTGGTCCCAGCAGGAAGAAGAAGAAGAAGACACACAAGTTTGCTGCTTCTTCAGTTCCAGTGAGCAGTGGTGACAGCTGCTCAGTGATTACATATGCTTTTGTTGAGGAAACATTGGTCTGGCTGGATAGGGAGTACAAGGACACCCAGAGGGAAATAGCTGACAAGCAAGTCAGACTGCAGGAACTGGACAGCTTGAGGAAACACTTGAAGGATCTGCCTTCCTCACAAAAAGGGGGAGAGTAGATCAGATTTTCAAATTTTCCTGCAAGTTTCTTTAGTTTCTGTTTCTAATGCCTTTTGAACAATTGTTTTCTTTTTATTCTGATCAAGGAGACTGTTCCTTGCTGCTAGTATGGACTGTAATTAAGTACTTTTTATTTTGGGTACTTAGTGTTTCTGCTTATGCTATTATTGAACTGTGATTACTGGTACTGACTCTGTTTTGCAGGTGTTAACTTTCTGATGTTAAACCAACATTGATAAAGCTGGATGTTATAACATTGAAACTATCAGTGTTAGAATAACATTGGATTAGTTCCTTCTGATATTCAGGGGGAGAGTACTTAGTTTTTCATTGTTATGATATAATGAAGTTTTTCTGAATAATTTGATCTGATAAGAACTGTTTCTTAGGTTTTGTGATTAAGGCAAAAAGGGGGAGATTGAAAGTGCAAGTTTTCTGGATGTTAGGATAACATTGAGATTTTCAATGTTAGAGTAACATTGCACGTCCAGAAACTGTTTTACAATCTAGTTATTATTATTATTATTGTTTTGCCTTATTCACTTAACTAACCGAGTTCCACAGTTGTAGTTGTCTTTGATTATTATTCAGGAAACAAACTTGCATTAGGTTGGACGCTCAAAGTTTCCAAGATGAGAAGTTTCCTTAATTAAAGCAAACGGCTTATAAAAGGAAAGAAGAAGTCTAGTGCGACTAGGAAAGCTTCCAAGGGAAAGTCCTGAATTGAAGAAGGAGTCTTTCCTTAGCTAGATCACGGGCGAAGGAACTATTATTCAAGAAGGACTGCGAGAACAAGGAAGAGGAGTTCGAGAAGGAAACAAGGAGAATTACCAACCGTGTACAACACACCTTGAAGTCCAAATCAAGAACCTATATATAGGTGTGAAGTACATCAAGACAAATAACGAGACAAGAGCTAATCAATCCAAGAGATTAATTTACAGTTGTTGAGTGTTGTCTTGCTTTAGCAAAGTTTTTAAGTTGTTAGAATAAATCTAAGAGTGAGGAGCTTTTAGAGATAGTCGAAGCAACTCTCGTGTGCTTTGCTTAGTTTGAACAATTCGAGAGTGAGGAGCTTGAGAGTTGTGAGAACGCCTTTGTTAAACCCTTGTGGTATTTTGCCTACGGCTCGGAAGTTAATATAATCCTATATTCACTTCTTAAATTCGTGTTTGTTTATTCCGCTGCAAACTGTTACTCTGGTCTGCTGTTAAAGTAACATCGTAGAACTAACAGCAAACACAAACTGCTGTTAGAACTTCAGTGTTAAGTTAACATCAACAACGTATCGACCCGATCCACAATTTCAATTTCCATGACACCTCAGGGTAAAAAGAAGAAATATTTGAAAGAAGCCCGACGAGCGGAGCAAGGATTATCTGTCTGCTCCATTCAAGGATCAAATTTTCCTAGCATCACTTTCGGGCCCGAGGACCTTACAGACGTAATATACCCTCACGAAGATTCATTGGTTATTTCTGCTGTCATTTACGGGTATGAAATCCAGCAGATCCTTATAGATACGGGTAGCTCCGTGGAAACCGTTGAAGTACCATTAGTAGGATTCTCAGGAGAAGCCTGCCAAACCCTCGGAACGGTGACTCTTCCAATGTCATGGGGGAAGGGAGCCCTTCGGAGGACGGAACCCATCAAGTTTTGGGTAGTGAAAGCCTCTTCACGAACGTATAATGTCATATGTGGAAGACCATCCATCAGGGCCTTTGAGGCTATCCCCTATACTCTACATCTTAAAGTGAAATTCCCCACTTCTTCAGGAATCGGAGAAGTCCGAGGAAGTCAATCAAAAGCCAGAGAATGCTGCATGAATGCCGTCCCCTCGGAAGAACCCTCACTCGGAAATAGCAAAAAGTGTAAAACCGAGGAAACCCGAGTCCAACCTGTGGAAGAGTTAAAGGTGGTTGAATTAGTAGAAGGAAGCCCTGAGAAAGTAATCAAAATGGGTACTCACATGGCCTCGACCATAGAAGATCAACTGATTTCCCTCCTCAAACAGTTCCATCACCTCTTTGCATGGGAAGGGGGACCGCCCGGGCGAATCAGCAATAAGGTATGCCAACACTTTCTTAACGTAAAGCCCGGGGTTAAACCTGTCCAACAGAAGAAGAGGAAAATGGGACCCGAGCGCAACAAGATCATCCGCTCGGAAATACAACGCCTTCTTAGCCTGAAACAAATTCGGGAAGTCATTTATCCCGAATGGTTAGCTAATGTCGTGCTAGTACCCAAACATGGAGGAAGATGGCGAATGTGTGTTGACTTTACCAACCTCAATGAAGCATGCCTTAAGGATTGTTATCCCTTGCCAAGCATAGATTAACTAGTTGATTCTACCGCGGGATGTGCGCTACTATCAACTTTAGATGGAGACCAAGGGTATAACCAAATCCCAATGGCGACTATTGACCAAGATAAGACCAGCTTCATCACAGATGCAGACACATTTTGTTATCTAGTCATGCCCTTTGGGCTGAAGAACGCGGGAGCTACCTACCAAAGGTTAGTAAGTCTTATGTTTGCAGGACTTATTGGGAAATCAGTAGAGGTTTACGTAGATGATACTGTAGTTAAAAGTAACACTGCCGAAGAGCATCCCGAGGACCTACGGAAAGCGTTGGTCATTATGAACAATTTTGGTATGAAAGTCAACCCTCGAAAATGTTCCTTTGGTATCCGGGGAGGAAAGTTTTTGGGATTTATGGTTACGGAGAAGGGAATAGAAGTAAACCCCGAGAAAGCAGAAGCTATTATGGGGTTACCGACCCCGAGGACGGTGAAAGATGTCCAAAAGTTAACTGGAAGAATGGCCTCGTTGAGTCGGTTCGTCTCCAAATCCGCAGAAAAAGGGCTTCCCTTCTTCAAGATACTTCGGAATGTTAAGGAATTTCAGTGGACTCCCCAATGCGAGGAAGCTCTCGAAGAACTAAAAAGGTATATGTTGAAACCACCTTTGCTGGTAAAACCTATACCTCAAGAAAAGCTATTTCTGTATTTATCGGTCGGAGAAGAAGCTGTTAGCACCGTCTTAGTCAAGAAACAGGACGGAAAACATCATCCGGTATATTACGTCAGCAAAACTCTCCTCGGAGCCGAAACCAGATATACCCTAACTGAGAAACTCGTCCTAGCATTGGTTATTACGGCTCGAAAGCTACGTCCCTACTTTCTATCCCACCCAATTACCGTGCTAACTAAGCACCCCCTGAGGGCAATTCTTAACAAGCCTGAATCATCAGGGAGATTGATAAAATGGGCCGTAGAGCTTACTGAGTACGATATATCCTATGCTCCGAGACCATCGATTAAAGCGCAAGTTCTGACGGACTTTGTAACAGAACTTACGAGCATTGGATCTGAGGAGAAAGAACCACTGTGGCATGCGTATGTAGATGGATCCTCGGTGAGTACACATGGGGGGGGGGGGGACTGGAATAGTTTTTGCAAATCAAGAAGGAGAGGAGGAAAGACTCCATTTTGCAGTCAGAATAGATTACCCCCTCTCTAACAATGAAGCTGAATATGAAGCACTCCTTGTTAGTATGAGACTAGCAAAGGAAGGGGGAATGAAGAGAATACTCCTCCATAGTGATTCCCAATTAATCGTTCAGCAAGTTAAAGGATCCTATGAAGAAAAAGAAGAAAGAATGCAAGAGTACCTCCGAGTTGTCCGTCAAAGGTCTGAATGGTTTGAAGAATATGATATAGTTCAAATTCCACGAAAAGAAAACCAAGAGGCGGACTCTTTATCCAAAATGGCTACTCAAACAGCCGCTGTACATACTCGGAAGAGTACTCTACTTCATGTCAATGAATCTGAAAAGAGCGAAGGCTCAGCGGTGAATACTATTTCAGATCCCTCATCTAGTTGGATAACTCCTATCAAGGCTTATTTGCAGAATCCTGAGGGATACTCCTCGGATAAGAATATTCAACGAATGATGTTCAGAAAAACTCTCCGATACTTCCTCAAAGACGGGATACTCTTCCGAAGAACCTACTCATGTCCTCATGCTCGATGCCTTAATGAGGAGGAGGCCCAACTAGCTTTAGCGGAAACTCACGAGGGGTATGCGGAAGCCATACCAGCGGCGAAAGCATGGTCGGACGCTTGATTCGACAAGGCTACTACTGGCCCACGATGGCCAAAGACAGCAAAAGCCATGCCGAAAAATGCAAACCTTGCCAAGCTTACGCCCATCTGACTCCTTGCCCATTCTCCAAGTGGGGTATTGATATACTTGGACCCCTTATCCCTGATGCCGGTCAAAAGAAGTTTCTGCTAGTAGCTGTTGACTACTTCACCAAATGGGTGGAAGCGGAACCCCTGGCTAGAGTAACTGCAGGGGCTGTTATCAATTTTCTTTGGAGAATTATTATTTGTCGCTTTGGAATCCCTCGGAGTTTGGTAAGTGACAATGGCCTGCAGTTTACGGATCAAGGGTTACAAAAATGGTGTGATCATTGGGAAATAAAACATCGCTTTGCTTCAGTGGGATACCCTCAAGCAAATGGCCAAGTAGAAAGAACCAACAGAACCCTCTTGAAAAATATGAAGGCCCGGCTTGATTGGCACAAAGCTAAGTGGGTTGAAGAAATACCCGGGATATTGTGGGCCCGTCGGACCACGCAAAGTGTTGCTACGGGTGAAACCCTTTTCAGTCTATCCTACGGATGTGAAGCTATCTTGCCCTCGGAGGTCTCAATAGAGAGTTGGCGAATTAAGGAATACGAAGAAGTAACTAACAGTGCGAATCTAGCCCTCGCCCTTGATTTGCTCGAAGAAAAGAGAACTCGAGTAGTCCTCCGAATGGAAGAGTACAAGGCTCGGATGTCGCGATATTATAATACCAAGGTAAAACCCCGAACCTTTCAAGTTGGAGATTTGGTGATGAAACGAGTAGGAGCTTCCAAGAATGTGGGCAAGTTAGATCCACGATGGGAAGGACCCTATAAGATAGCGGAAATTGTAGGGCCGACAACTTATCGTCTCGCCAACTCCGAGGAGGCAATACTTCGCAACACGTGGAATGCAAGCAACCTTAGAAAGTACTATGCTTAATGTAATAATCATACATGAATAAAAAGAGTGTTCATATACGAGGGGATATAGTACAAAAGAAATTAGAGTTGTCCGACAAAATGATGGCTCTACATATGAGACATCGGGACAACCCGATAACACTAAAAACCCTCTGTATTATGAACTAAACTATATAACATTCATTTACAAGCTAAGTCCCTCCCATGGGACGTTTTCCTTCTCGGATAAGTCGTCGGCGATGCTCCTCGGAAAGAGAGACTGGGTCATCAAAGAACACAGTTCCGACTGCAAAATCTCTAACGGGTGAAGAAGGAAACTCCTCGGAGACCTGACGAATGTTGAGCTCAGGAAGGAGCAAGCCCGAGGGGAATTCTGGCAAAGCTTGTACGACATCTCGGCACAATCTATAGCCTATATGCACTAAATCACGCATCTCACCCCGAAGAGACTCACGAGTATTGGATGGGCCCACTACTTCCACAATGGCCTGGACTCGGGCCATAACCATCTCTACTGCATGGGAACGAGTTATCCCTAGTAGCTGCTGACTTAAGGCATCTTTTTCCGTCATAGCCTGCATTAGTTGCTCCTCCGAGGACCGTATTTGGCTACGTAACTCCTCAAGACTCCTTCCTAAATTTAGTACACGGGCTCTTTCAAGCACTAATTGGCGTTCTAATTCCCACGCCTTATCCTTCTCGGATTGTAACGCATGGATATGAGTCTCCTGAGCGGACTCGTGAACCTCCTTCAAATGAGTTATCTCCACTTGAGCCTCCAAGAAACCTCGCTCTAACTCGTCCCGACGACGATATACTAAGCCTGGATCTGAAGAAGAACTTCCGTAAGACCCGAGGGCATCTAGCACCATATAAATCTGCTCAAAAAAAAAAACAAAAAAAAAACAAAAAAAAAAACAAAGCGAGTGGCATCAGACCGGAAGACAGGTTAGTATTAAATAAAATGAATAAATACCTCACACAGGTCTTTACAGGCTAAATCTTGGAGAACGGGTATCGAAAGGGTTTTTATCAGCTCACAATCTGTTACGTTCAATAAACCACTAAGAAAGTTTCGGCAAAATCCCACCGCTGATCCGAGAGGAGAAACATCCTGATTATCCCCGAGGGGAAGAGTTCTCCCAAGGGAAGGATGCTCCTCGGGCGGTGGTACAGGAATACGATCAGGGACATCTTCCCGGGGCTGCCAGCCCTCTGTGCCAGGGGAGAGAAGATACTCCTCTAACACATTCACCACGGCAGAGCTACGAGGAATAGGCTGTGACACTATCGGATTCATGTGAAAGTCCGTTGGTGAGAGGGCTGCTATCGGATCTGACGGCCCAGGAGGAATTATATAACTGACTGGGGGGGCTGATATAGGTTCCTCCTCCTCCGAGGAAATCTCAACCATGGCCTCATTCACGAAGGGAACGGAATTACCAACCTCCGCCATCCCGGGACTACCATGCAATGCTCTCCCAAGGAAAACGTCAGTAGAAGATCCGAGGGAAAATGCTCCCATCTCCGCGCCTGCAAAAGATATCAGTAGAAAAACGGTCTGAGGGCACCCATAAAGTTTACAAGTTAAAGAAGGGTTAGTAAAACTTACGAAAATGAAAGTTACTGTGAAGAGGACGAGAAGTAGGGGTACATCCCTCCACCCCCTCTTGTAAACCTGCCAAAACCAGGGCCTCGGGGAAATCCAATAGCCCGGATATGTCATAAGAACCAGAAAAAAGTCCCGAGTCAAGCAATACCTCCCTCACTTGCCCTTGTGTTTCAAGGTTGGGAGCAATATATCCCAGACCCCATCGGATGGGTACCCCCCACGATCTGGCTGACTGACCTCTCAGACGGAAAAAGAAAAATCTCCGCCACCAATCCCCTCTACAAGAGTGGGAACTGGATACACGAGTGAAGGCGTTTTTCTTGTCCCTATAGGTCAAGCTAAAAAAGGGAGTCCCCTCTGAGCAAGGTCGAAGGGTAAATATTGTTCCCACCCGATAAGGGGACATTGGAAGGTTTAAAAGCTCACTACGAAGGACATATCCCACCAAATGACTATAGGAACTTGGTGTTAACTGACTCGGACACACCTGCCAATACTGAAAAAGTATTTGGAAAAAGGGGTGAAAAAACATCCGTAACCCACAACGCATCTGTTCGGTATAAACGGTCATGTAACCCGAGGGGGGTGCGTAAGCCCTTTGGCCCGAGGAAGGCAATATTATATCATAATCTTCGAAATCCAAGTTATAACCAGTGAAAATAGATCTTACCGAGTTCTCACATTCTGTACTCATAGTGGATCCTACACATCCTCTACCTATCAATCTGGACGGGTTAAGAGGAATCAAATCGAACTCCGAAGACTCATCCGCCAAAGGGTATGGCTCCCTACCCATGAATATCTCCATGATATGATTGATCCTACGTGAATTTGTAGATGGAAGCCTACGAGCCACCCCAAGAGAGGAACTAGCGCCAAGTGTCGCCGGATTTTCGGAGAGATTGTCCCTCAGAGAGAAACTTTCACGAGAAATGGGAGGAACCCTTGATGATCCAGACGGACTCCGAGGGGTATCCCGAGAAGAACCACAAGACGAAACTGAACCACTTCTTCTATAGTAAGGAGGCATCATCTTGCCAGGTAAGTATTATCCTCGTATTTGCAATTATGGACAAACTTGAAAGAAAATCAAAGACTAGTTATGATTATAAGATTAGAGATAAGTGCATAATTGGTAAAGGACCTAATTGCATATATACTCTTTAACTCTTGGTTAAAAGAAGAAGTTTAGACTCTTATTATGTTAACTAAGGGACACGTGTTGAAAAACTTTTTGATTAAAAATGACACGTACCCTATTTAACCATGCAAAGCAACACCTCCTACTTAAGAAGGTTACTTAGTCATCAACCTTATAAGAATTATCATTATCTGATCTAATTGAATTTTAACTATAAAAACAAAAAAGTAGAAAAAGGAAATTGAACAAAAATGTTTATTTATTTAAGCCGAAGAGCCCTCGGAAGGGGTAATAGATACAAAGAACATTTATTTAAAAACAAAAAAATAAAGAAAGCAATACTAAGCCCCCGTGGAAGGAGGGAGGGGAGAAGTTGTCTCCTCGGCAGAGGTACCCAATGGAGCAAGACGAGAAATTAGAGAAAATACCCCCCGGAACCGCTAGCCCTCGGACTCGGACTAGTGGCATAGCGCATCGGGGACGGTGCCGGAGAATCCCGAGAAGATAACAAACCCCCAAATCTCCCCACAAAGTACTGGCAATCATCGGGAGTTGGCCTCTTCAACTTACGAAGGTCAAAAGACTTTGAAAAGTCAACCTCCGACCTTATCAAAGACTTAGCCAATCTAGCACACTCCAAATAACCCCATAAAAGGTGGCCCGTCAAGAGCTCGTGAGAAGGCGTCTCGGAAACCTCAGAATGCTGCCTTGATGTTTCTTGCTGAGCGAATAGAACTGCAACATCAACCTTAGCCTGCACCTCCTCGGGAGAAAGAAAGTTTGATAACTTCCCCTCGGCCGATTCAGCTCTGTCAGTAACTTGGCCCAGCGTCTCTTGGAGACTCCTTTCCCTTTCACCACCTTCTGCCACTACCTTCTCAAGATCAGCGATACGAGCGGTGAACACCCTCTCGGATTCCTCCATTTCCTTCTTCAAAAGAGCTATTTGGGCCATTACAGCCTTCTCAGATGCCTCCATCTTCTTGCAAGCGGACTCGACAGCGTTCAAGTTATGTTGCAAACCCTCTTTCGCCTTCTTTATTTCATTAAGAGCGAATTCGTAGTTGGAAATCTTGTTGTGAAGAATGTCCTCCCTAGTCTGACTCTCTTTATCCCGGACTAAGAGAGGTACCAATTGCGCCCGAAGTACTTCTAACTCCTCTATGTCTTTCCGACCGCGCTTTTCAACGGCAGTGACCGCCTCCCGAGTCTTTCCAATCTGCGAATAAGTCAATAAGAAAAAAGTTAACATGAATGCATCAGATAACCCAGAAGAATAGTATAGAGAAACTTACCATGAGGCCCAACCAGTTAAGACTGGTATACAGAAACTGGTACCCCTCAACAGGTGTTGAACTAGAAGAAGCAAAGAACCGGAGAATATCCTGGTAAGCTTCCCCCACCGTCCGAGACGAGAATTGCCCCCCGGATCCACTGGGAGGAGCGGGCTCCTGAAATGTATGACCCCTCGGAGACAAAGTCACCGGAACATGCCCCCTCGGAGGAGTCGCGTCCTTTACAGGAGTCATCACTTCTGAATTCGTAAACACGGCCCGAGAACCACCAACTGTTGTGGGTGGGCTAGTCTTTCCCAACAGTGAATTCAGAATCCCCTCCTTCACATCTCTGTCTTCGGAAGAAGGATCGAACTCCCCTTGAGTATCCTCAGAATCCCCTCGTAAAGCTTCTTGCTCGGGAATGTTGAACTGGGCCAGAAACTCCTCCTCTACAAAAGATACTCACTGTCAGTGAGAAAGAGAATGAAACTAGAAAAAATTATGGAAAGAGGGCGAATAATGGATATTCACCGTATAATGAAGGCTCTTCTACCATCGGAGCTTTTCCTTTATCCATAGCCACTACATCAAAAGAAAAAGCGTCAACACATCAGAAAGTGTTACGAGTAAGATATGAAAATCTCATTAAAACCTCATAGAAACTTACCGCGAGGAGCAGATTCGGAAACTGTCGGAGGCTGAGGAGAAGGACCCTCGGAAGACAAGTCTATTACTTCAGTAACCTTCTGAGTAGATTCTTCCTCGGTAACACTCGGAAAGATCCCCTCCTCGGAAACTCTCGGAGAAGTTCCTATATTAGATTCAGAAGCAGGTAAATTCCCCGACTCGGATTTGGAAACGGGCACGAAAGCCAAATCCCAAGAAGCAGGAGCTACTTGGCGCAATGGAACAGCACTTCTGATGACCCCCGTCATATCCATACATAGAAGAGAATGGTCCTCGTGAACTCCACCCTTCTCTGAACCCATATGCCTACTCTCGGGAGCATTAACCTCATCCTCCTCGTGATCACTCTCCTCTGGTATCTCGGAGACACCACTAGGAGTAGGCTCCATCGGACTCGACTGCAGATAGTAGTTCGCCATGACCTCCCCTGCATCAACCCCACCAATAACGTGTATAAGCATAATTTACTGCTGTACTCGGAGAAAGAATAAAAGAATAAATAAAGGAACTTACGAAAGAGACTCCTCGCATCGGGAGACAAAGACAAAGGCCTCTCCACGGCGTCGTCGGTAAAAACTACATAGTGAAGACCGGAGGTCTCGTACAACATTGTGAAGTCCTCTGATTCCATCAATTTGTGTTGAGAAATTATAGGAGATAAAATCACCTCCTGGTCCAAAGCACGCATGAGAGTAGTACCCTCTTGCCAGTCGAAGGGCACATCCCACTCACCATTAACAGGTCCCACGAAGAAGTATCTATTCTTCCAGACGCTGTGTGAGGAAATTGCCGCACCCAAGATTCTCTTCGTGGAATCCCCCGTGTTGTCCCGGTGATGAACATTATAAAAAGGATACCCCCCGGGTGACACCGCCACGTCAAAGATCGAAAGAAAATGGTCCACCGTGCACTCTAGTCCATTCACTTGACACCAAAAGACATAAATGCAAATAGCGGCAAACCCGTTCGGCACCATTTGACTCGGGCAGATATTACAAGTCTTGAAAAGCTCACAGAAAAAAGGTGACATGAATGAACGCCACCCGTACTTCACCTGGGCAAAAAACACTGTCAACATACCCGGAGGAGGATAACATGCCCTCTCATCCTTCGTCGGGATTCGGAATACCATATTCTTCTGAAGGACCCCGGTTGAGGTAAACAGATCCGCTACCTGCTTACGAGTAGCAATATTCCGCATCTTTTCCACCTTAGCGAAAGTCCGAAGAGGCGGCTCCTTCGATTTGGGAACCCTAGCTTTTTTCGAGGAAGTGGCGCCGCCCTCGGCAGCGGCAGCAATTTCTCCCTTGCGTTTACGAGTAACAACTCCCACCGGAATACTCCTCACATTCACAGAAGAATCGATCGGAGCAGTAACTTCCGAAGAGGTAGCAGCGACAACGGGATCAGTGTTGGCGGAAGAAGCCATCAATACACTGGTAAAAGAGGAATGTTTTTGAAGAAAAGAAAAAGAACGAGTAAAGCCTGCTGGGAATTAGAAGAATAAAGAACTAAAGTTTGAAAGTGCAAGTTTTCTGGATGTTAGGATAACATTGAGATTTTCAATGTTAGAGTAACATTGCACGTCCAGAAACTGTTTTACAATCTAGTTATTATTATTATTATTGTTTTGCCTTATTCACTTAACTAACTGAGTTCCACAGTTGTAGTTGTCTTTGATTATTATTCAGGAAACAAACTTTCATTAGGTTGGACGCTCAAAGTTTCCAAGATGAGAAGTTTCCTTAATTAAAGCAAACGGCTTATAAAAGGAAAGAAGAAGTCTAGTGCGACTAGGAAAGCTTCCAAGGGAAAGTCCTGAATTGAAGAAGGAGTCTTTCCTTAGCTAGATCACTGGCGAAGGAACTTTTATTCAAGAAGGACTGCGAGAACAAGGAAGAGGAGTTCGAGAAGGAAACAAAGAGAATTACCAACCGTGTACAACACACCTTGAAGTCGAAGATCAAGAACCTATATATAGGTGTGAAGTACATCAAGACAAACAACGAGACAAGAGCTAATCAATCCGAGAGATTAATTTACAGTTGTTGAGTGTTGTCTTGCTTTAGCAAAGTTTTTAAGTTGTTAGAATAGATCTAAGAGTGATGAGCTTTTAGAGATAGTCAAAGCAACTCTTGTGTTCTTTGCTTAGTTTGAACAATTCGAGAGTGAGGAGCTTGAGAGTTGTGAGAACGCCTTTGTTAAACCCTTGTGGTATTTTGCCTACGGCTCGGAAGTTAATATAATCCTATATTCACTTCTTAAATTCGTGTTTGTTTATTCCGCTACAAACTGTTACTCTGGTCTGCTGTTAAAGTAACATCGTCGAACTAACAGCGAACACAAACTGCTGTTAGAACTTCAGTGTTAAGTTAACATCAACAACGTATCAACCCGATCCACAATTTCAATTGGTATCAGAGCCAAGCACCAACTTCACCGGTGTTTGGCGTTGATACGACAAGATGGACAGCTCCAACCCCAATACCAGCAGGTTGCCAGTATTGGAAGGTCCCAACAACTATGCCTACTGGAAGATCAGACTCAGAGTCCACATCAAATCCATCGACCTCAAAGCTTGGGAAGCTGTACTAGAAGGCTATACCATCCCTTATCTGCCAAGAGATGGAGATGCTGACCTGGTGCCAAAGCCAAGGGGACAATGGACAGCCGCTGAAATTGCTCTCTACAACTACAATGAGAAGGCTCTCAATGCTATTTTTAGCTGGATAGGTAATCATATGTTTAAACTTGTTCAAACTTGTGATACTGCTAAAGCTGCATGGGAAACACTTGAGTTACATTGTGAGGGTGATGTGGCTGTGAGGGATTCTAAGTATAGGAAACTTTTGAGAGACTTTGAGAAGATTGAGATGGGAGAAGAGGAAACTATTGATAGTTATTTTGAGAAACTTCTTGATATATCTAATCAATGTCAGAACTTAGGTTTTGTGATTCCTAATCAGACCATGGTGTATAAAGCCTTTAGAACACTATCTTCTAAGTTTACAGTCAAAAGAATTGCTATGAATGAGTCTAAAGATCTTGCCAACATCAGTTTCCAGACCTTGATGAACACTATGAAAGAATTTGAATTAGAATTCCTAGGAAAGTCTAGCAAGCAATTAGCTTTAGCCCTTCTTGGAACTAGTTCAGATTCTGCAGGTAGTGATGAGGATGAATATGAGTTGATCTCTTCTAACTATGGCAATATTACCAAAAAGTTTAGTAAATTAGGTTTCAAAGGTAAACAGAAAGAAAAACTAACTGGTAATGATGGCCCCGGTTACAAGAAATTGCCCCCTAAATTTGTTAAGTACATGGTATCTAAGAGCACACCTCAAGATGTAGAAAAATTAAAGGTTGTTCAGTGCTATGAATGTAAGGGGTATGGTCACTATAAACATGAATGTGCTAACACCCTCAGAACAAGAGAGAATTCTCATTGGGTTTGTGTAGATGACTTCAATGAAGATGATTTTGAATCTGGAACAAGTACCGAAGAACACTCAGAGGAAATCAAAACTGCTGCGTTATGCACAAGGATCACCTGAACCAATGAAGACTCCAGAAATTGCCTAGGATTACAATGTTACTCTAACATTGGTGAACCAACAGCAAAGCAGGAAATCTTTTTTGGAGACTGGAACAACAATGATTCCCAGGTTATCTCTGATGAACTCTCTGATTGTGATGATACTAACTTTGACTGTTTTCATGGTACAGTTGATCTAGAAGAGTAGTACTCCCAAGAAGAAGAATTATCCCAGGAGGAGATTCTTGATGATCTGCACACAACATTCCTCAGGCTTGAGAGAGAGAATGTGAAACTCATAAAGAAGAACAAAGCACTGACTCATGACATCGAGTGTCTGAAAAACATGTTGAAACTCTATGAAAGAGATCTTGACAAAGCTGAAGCTGAGTTGAAAGAGGTAAAGGATAAACTCAAGAAAGACACACAGATCATAGCTAAATGGAATGCAGGTACTTCCAAACTTGATGAGGTACTAAGCATGGGAAATTCAGGTTCATGTGGTCTGGGATTTGTTGAGAAACCTTCCTCTTCTATTGTAAATTCTGCCTATCTATCTTCTAGCTTTGTTAAAGAATCTGATTCTAAGAGTTTAGGTACCATCAACACTGTGAGAAGTAAACCTACTTTTATCTGTCAATACTGTTATCAACCAGGCCACATAAAACCATGCTGTAGAAAATTTATAAGAGAATGTGGTAAGAAAACAGTTACTGAACCCAATGTTAGAACAACATCAGTTTCTGATGTTAGACCAACATTAGGTTCAGGACAGAAAGGTAGAACTTGGGTAGAAAAAGTTAAGACCCCTAAGATTAAAGTTGTTTGCAATGTTGTTTTCTCTGATGTGTATTCTAACCTTTCAGGTAAGTGGTACTTCGACAGTGGATGCTCAAGACACATGACAGGCAACATTGACAATCTTGTGAATATGGTTTCCTTGAGTACTGGCACTGTGACCTATGGTGGTGGTACAAAAGGGAAAATCATTGGAAAGGGGACACTGAATGTTGATGGATTTCCACCCCTGAAGGATGTGTTGTTGGTTGATGGGCTACAGGCAAATTTAATCAGCATCAGTCAACTATGTGATGATGACTTGCTGGTTACATTTGACAGTTCATCTTGTGATGTTTATGATAGTGATAATGTACTTGTTATGACAGGTACTCGGTCCAAGGACAACTGCTACCTAGCTCAAGAGGAAGCAGAGTGTTTCCATGCTAAAATAGATGAAGCATCTATATGGCATAGGAAACTTGGACATGTTCACTACAGGAACCTTGAGAAATTGCAAAAAGTTGATGCTGTAAGAGGCTTACCTAAGCTATCTTGCCCAGGTAAGCTTGTCTGTGGTGATTGTCTCAAGGGTAAACAAACTAGAGCAATTCATGCCCCCCTACAGGTACAGAATGCTAATCTTAGATCTAGTAGGTGCTTTGAACTGTTACATATGGACTTGATGGGTCCCATTGAGGTGAGTAGTCTGAATGGTAAGAAATATGCCTTTGTTATTGTAGATGACTTCTCTAGATATACTTGGGTAAAGTTTCTTAAAGAAAAGTCAGAAGCTTTTGATCAGTTCAAAATTCTTTGTGCTAGTATTAAAAACTTATATGGCTCTTCTGTGACTAAAATTAGGTCTGACCATGGTAAAGAATTTGAGAATTCTAGTTTTGATAACTATTGCAATGTTAAAGGAGTTTTCCATGAATACTCAGCACCTAAGACACCTCAGCAGAATGGGATTGCTGAAAGGAAGAACATGACACTTCAAGAGATGGCCAGAGTCATGCTGAATGCCAAAAATATATCCAAGAGACTATGGGCTGAAGCTTTAAACACTGCTTGTCATATTAGTAACCGGGTGTACCTCAGACCTGGAACTAACATGACTCCATATGAACTCTTGAAGGGTGTGAAACCAAATATTGCACATTTTCATGAATTTGGATGTGACTGTTATCTGCTAAATGACAGGGATTATCTTAATAAATTTGATCCAAAAAGTGAAAAATGCATCTTTGTAGGATATTCTGCCAATAGTACTTCCTTTAGAGTCTACAATCCTAGATTGAAGACAATTCAGGAATCAGTGAATGTTGTGTTTGATGATTTCATACTTGATACATGTACTGGTAATATTAATGTCTCCAATGTTGAACCAACAGTGGAGATTGATGATGTTACTCCTTCCAATGGTACTCCAACATTGGACCATGAAGCTGGAAATGCAGAACAGGAGACAGAACCCAATGTTAGACTAACACCAGCTAGATTTGATGTTAGACTAACAGCAGAAGATTCTGACTCTGAAGTTGAAGCTGTCACTGGATCTAGAAGGGACCCTCCAACTAGGATTCAGAAAGACCATCCAGCATCACAGGTAATAGGTGAGATCACTGAACGGGTAAGGACACGCAACAAAGAAAGAATTGACTATAGTGATATGGTCAAGATGTGTGTTTGCATGAATTTCACTTGTACTGTTGACAATGCCTCATGTTTTGTTTCCTCTATTGAACCTAAGAATGTGACTGAAGCCCTTCTTGATAACTTTTGGATTAATGCCATGCAGGATGAACTATTACAGTTTACTAAGAACTGTGTTGGGAAGTTGGTACCTAGACCACCTAGTGTAAATGTAATAGGAACTAAATGGATCTTTAAAAACAAAAGTAATGAGGAAGGAGTCATAGTTAGGAACAAAGCTAGACTGGTTGCTCAGGGATACACTCAGGTTGAAGGTGTAGATTTTGATGAGACTTTTGCTCCAGTTGCTAGGATAGAATCTATTAGATTACTCTTAGCCATTGCATGCTGTCTTAAGATAAAACTATACCAAATGGATGTTAAGGGTGCTTTTCTTAATGGGCTAATTGATAAGGAAGTATATGTTGAACAACCTAAGGGATTCACAGATCCTAAGTATCCAAACCATGTGTACAAGCTTGAAAAAGCCCTTTATGGTCTTAAACAAGCACCTAGAGCATGGTATGAAAGGCTTACAGAATTTCTATTAAGTCTTGGTTTTGTTAGAGGTGGAGGAGATAGAACTCTGTTTGTTTTAAAGAAAGATTCTCATATCTGTATTGCTCAAATCTATGTTGATGATATTGTGTTTGGCTCAACTAACAATTCTATGTTAGAAAAGTTTGTTGAATCAATGACAGGGCAGTTTGAGATGAGTATGATGGGAGAATTGAATTTCTTCCTTGGTCTTCAAGTGAAACAAACAGGTACTGGCATATTCCTTTGTCAGGAAAAGTATGCAAAGAATTTGGTAAAAAGGTTTGAATTAGCAGATTCAAAGCCTTGTAAGACTCCCATGGCATCTGCAGTGAAGATGGCCAGGGATGATACTGGTGTCAATGTTGATCCAACATTGTACCGTTCAATGATATGAAGCTTGTTATACTTGTCTGCTTCAAGACCTGATATTATGTTCTCTGTGTGTGTATGTGCAAGGTACCAGGCATGTCCAAAGCAGTCACATCTGATTGCTGTGAAGAGAATACTTAGATACATATCTGGCACTTTGGCCCTTGGCATATGGTACTCTTATGATACTAACACAAATCTTGTAGGTTTCAGTGACTCAGATTGGGCAGGTGATACTGATGACAGGAAGTCTACAAGTGGAGGATGTTTTTATCTGGGGAACAACTTGGTCTCATGGTACAGTAGAAAGCAAAACTGTGTGTCACTATCCACTGCTGAGGCTGAATACATTGCAGCAGGTAGTTGTGTCACCCGGTTGGTATGGCTCAAACATATGCTACTGGACTATGGGTTGGACAGTGATACCTTACTTATGTTTTGTGATAACCTTAGTGCTATAAGCATCTCTAAGAATCCTGTTCAGCATTCTAGGACAAAACATATAGACATTAGGCATCACTTTCTGAGAAACATGGTAGAAGACAAGCTTATTGACATTGAACATATAGAAACTAACAATCAGCTTGCTGATATGTTCACTAAACCATTAGATACTGAGAGGTTCTTCAGTCTGAGGAACTCTCTTGGCATGTGCATTGTTTAGAGATGTTAGTTCACCAGTGTTGACATAACACCACTGTCTAACATTGGTTATTGGTTGTGGTGTAGCTGTAATTCTTTTATGTTCCTTTTTTGCATTCTTCTTTCTTGCATATTACATCTTTGTTAGAGCAACTGTTGGTTGTGTGGTTGACCTGTATGAATAGCTAAGGTGATTGGTGAACAGGTACATATCAAGAGGTTTGGAAAGAAATAACTCTGATGTTAGTCTGTGAATGTTAACCTAACATCATGGGAGAAGCTGGGATACACAAAGCTCACTACTCTGATGCTATTCAGTTGTGACTTATCCATGTTAGGTTTGACAAGGTATGAAGAGAAGCTGGGGTACATGATGTTGAAGGCCTCATTGTCATTCAGTTGTGCTTATTTTCATATTTTTGTCTATGGCCAAGGTTTTTACATGATAGTGATATTTCCTACTGGGGTGTATAAAGTTTAGACTGTGTGCATTCAGTAGCATTGATTACTTAGTATTTCCTTGATAAACAGGTTAGTAAACAAGTATGCATGAGGAGTTGGGGTGGAGAAATATTTGATAAAAGTGTTGTCTTCATTCAATTTCTTTGTACTTGCCTGATCTGTAGCTGATGGTTAAGTTGCTGGGGTGTGTGGAGTCCTGTGCTGCCCACATTCAGTGATGAGACTGTCCTTTAACATTCATCAGTTTTTTTATTCAAAAGAGTTTCTAAAAATAGTGAAAGTTAAAGATAAATTGATATGTCCTGATCCCAGTTACCAAGGCGGTTTGTATGTGGTTACCATCTCTCAAATGTTAATCTAACATGGTTGCATTCATTCTAGTTCTGCATATTTCCTTTTGTCGGTTTGGGCTTAGGGGGAGTAGTTAAGTATCTTGTGTTGAGGCATACTTCTTGGGTGACCAGCTACTGGTAAAAGCATTATGTTTTGTGATCTTCTTGCTGTGGGAAAATCCTTTCCCTGGATAAGTATATCCTCTGTGTTTTTCCCTGTTTGATTTGTCACTTGCTTATACTGATGATCTTAAGCTTTGTCATTGTACCTGTGTACGTGGTTGAAGCTTCAGATTAGTACAGAAATATCTCACGCTCTCACAAGATGATGCTACTTTGGATGAAGCCCTGCACCTCCAACTTCCCTCCCTGATGTTAACTTGCCAATGTTAGTCCAACATTGTAACATTGTAACTTATAAGTTTTCAGGAACGAAGACTGCTCTGGTTACGTGTTAACCTAACACTGACACGTGGTAAGAACAACATGTAGGGGACGTGTGATAGTGGTCAGATTATTATGGTAACATGTTACAACACCACTATTCCATGCTCTTCATCTGAATCATATATATAATTTGCCCTAATTTCTTCTTCATTCTAACGCTAACAATTGTGCAAAGCAAATTACTCTCTAAATTTTCAAAATCTTCAATCTTTTATCTCAAAGTTACTCTAACAATGGCACGCAAGTCCAATATTGATGCTCTTGCAGAAGCAGCTGCGCAAATCGAGCGAGCGCCACGACGCAGTACCAGACGCACCGCCGCTGAAACCACAGTCGCCGCCTCTCCAAAGAGGAAAGCTACCACTCAACGGCGCAAGGGCAAAAAGATTTCAAAGAAAGATGTTGGTTCAACATCAGATGCTGTCGAGCAAGCCCCTGCTCCCACCAATCCTGAAATCGAGGTAACAATGGCTAACCCTACTCCGAGTATACCTGTTGATGTTGATGTTGGTATTGAGGGGGAGAATGAGGCCCCTGTGATTGGGTTGGGTAGTGCTGTGATTGAGCCAGCTGAGGCTAATGTGGTTGAGGAAGTGGTGGAGCCAACTGTGGCTAGTTCTGTTGAGCCTAATGAGGCTAATGATGATGAGCTTGCTGCTGATGAGGAGAGTGGACATGCTACTGGTGAGCATGATGAGGATTTGTCTGAGGAGATTGCTGCTGATGGCAATCTTGGTGTAAATAATGGGGCTACTACTGAAGGTAACCAAGCTGTTGTGAGTGATCAACCAGCTGAGGTTGAAGGAGAAGAAGAGGATGAGGATGAAAACCTTTCCTTGACTGCTCTTGCAAATGCTGCCAGGAAGAAGAAGGGTAAGGAGGTGATGGCTGAGTCTTCTGAGGATGAGTCAGAAGAAGAAAAAGAAGAAGAAGAGGAAGAGGAGGAAGAGGAAGAGGAAGTTGAGGAAGAAGAGCTTGTGGCTGATGAGCCAGAGGAAGCTGATGTTACTCTAACATCAGATGATGATCAGTTTACTGATCTGATGATGAAAGAGTATCCACATGAAGCTTACTCTGACTTCTATGTGTCTCCTGATGCTGAGGAGCAATGGGAGGCATACCAAGCCAGGGTAATCCACAAGGAAAGGGCTATTGAGGAGGGTATTTTCAAAGAAAACAGGGTGTTTGAGTTGCTTGAGGCTAGAGGAGTCTTGGGGTCTGTGCAGAATCTGTCTGCATATGTTCCTGATGTAGTGAGAGAGTTCTACATGAATCTCTCTGAGTGGGTGATCAACCTGGATTCTCCTAAGTATGGGAAGGCTTGGGTTAGGAAGAAGATCTATGACATCACTCCTGCCATGATCAATGAGGCTTGGGGGCTTCCTGATCCTGAAGAGTCTGAGGATCCTACTATGGAGGAGATCATCACTGATCTTACAGGTGGTCTCACTAGGCAATGGAGAGAGAGCTTTCCCACAACCAGGCTGCCTTCTCTTAGTGCCATCCTTCACAAGATCAGCACTTACAATTGGCTTCCTTCTTCCAACACTACTGTGATGACAAAAGAGTCAGCAAAGTTGGTGTACAAGCTGAAGAATGGACTGAGTGTAAACATTGGTGAAAAAGTGCTGAGACACATGAAGGAAGTCACTACAAAGCCCAAAGGAATCCTTCCCTATCCCTCTCTGATCTCATGCCTATTGGTGAAGCAAGGCTTCAAAACCAAGAAGACTGAAGGATGGATCAGCAACAAGGCTGTAATGTCAATCACCAGGAGCTACTTCACTAATGTGCGGATCCAGGATTTGCCTTGGAACCCTCAAGGAGAAGCAGGTCCCAGCAGGAAGAAGAAGAAGAAGACACACAAGTTTGCTGCTTCTTCAGTTCCAGTGAGCAGTGGTGACAGCTGCTCAGTGATTGTAGATGCTTTTGTTGAGGAAACCTTGGTCTGGCTGGATAGGGAGTACAAGGACACCCAGAGGGAAATAGCTGACAAGCAAGTCAGACTGCAGGAACTGGACAGCTTGAGGAAACACTTGAAGGATCTGCCTTCCTCACAAAAAGGGGGAGAGTAGATCAAATTTCAAAATTTCCTGCAAGTTTTTTAGTTTCTGTTTCTAATGCCTTTTGAACAATTGTTTTCTTTTTATTCTGATCAAGGAGTCTGTTCCTTGCTGCTAGTATGGACTGTAATTAAGTACTTTTTAATTTTGGGTACTTAGTGTTTTTGCTTATGCTATTATTGAACTGTGATTACTGGTACTAACTCTGTTTTGCAGGTGTTAACTTTCTGATAATAAAGCTGGATGTTATAACATCGAGAGTATCAGTGTTAGAATAACATTGGATTAGTCCCTTCTGATATTCAGGGGGAGAGTACTTAGTTTTTCATTGTTATGATATAATGAAGTTTTTCTGAATAATTTGATCTGATAAGAACTGTTTCTTAGGTTTTGTGATTAAGGCAAAAAGGGGGAGATTGAAAGTGCAAGTTTTCTGGATGTTAGGATAACATTGAGATTTTCAATGTTAGAGTAACATTGCACGTCCAGAAACTGTTTTACAATCTAGTTATTATTATTATTATTGTTTTGCCTTATTCACTTAACTAACTGAGTTCCACAGTTGTAGTTGTCTTTGATTATTATTCAGGAAACAAACTTGCATTAGGTTGGACGCTCAAAGTTTCCAAGATGAGAAGTTTCCTTAATTAAAGAAAACGGCTTATAAAAGGAAAGAAGAAGTCTAGTGCGACTAGGAAAGCTTCCAAGGGAAAGTCCTGAATTGAAGAAGGAGTCTTTCCTTAGCTAGATCACTGGCGAAAGAACTTTTATTCAAGAAGGACTGCGAGAACAAGGAAGAGGAGTTCGAGAAGGAAACAAAGAGAATTACCAACCGTGTACAACACACCTTGAAGTCGAAGATCAAGAACCTATATATAGGTGTGAAGTACATCAAGACAAACAACGAGACAAGAGCTAATCAATCCGATAGATTAATTTACAGTTGTTGAGTGTTGTCTTGCTTTAGCAAAGTTTTTAAGTTGTTAGAATAGATCTAAGAGTGAGGAGCTTTTAGAGATAGTCGAAGCAACTCTTGTGTGCTTTGCTTAGTTTGAACAATTCGAGAGTGAGGAGCTTGAGAGTTGTGAGAACGCCTTTGTTAAACCCTTGTGGTATTTTGCCTACGGCTCGGAAGTTAATATAATCCTATATTCACTTCTTAAATTCGTGTTTGTTTATTCCGCTGCAAACTGTTACTCTGGTCTGCTGTTAAAGTAACATCGTCGAACTAACAGCGAACACAAACTGCTGTTAGAACTTCAGTGTTAAGTTAACATCAACAACGTATCAACCCGATCCACAATTTCAAAGTTAATGAGAGAAACTTTTTGCTCTGAGAGAGGATTATCGCAAAGACGAATTGAGAGAATGAGGAAGAAAGAACAACAGTGCCCTATTTATAACCAAAGGCTACAACGGTTAGATGCCCATAAAGACGTGGCATTTATTCACGACTCCATGTACCCGCTGCTTAGTTGTGCCACGCCGTCAAAATTCTGACCGTTGCCAACGGTCAGATGCTTCAAATCTCGAAGCTGGTCAAACGGCAGTCCGCAACCTGCGCCCCCGAGATCCTCGCGTGCTTAATAATAATACCCTAAGGGTATTCAGGTAAAATCCTTGCCAAGCTTTGAATTTATATATTTATCACTCGGACAAATATCAAAAAATAAATATAGGGACACTAAAACGAAAAATAACCCCTCGCCTCACTGAGGACAATGATTTAAAATTCCGCTTGTCTCTACGAGGACAATCGAAATTTGGGGGGGCTAGTGTTAACCCTAAAAATAAAATAAAGAATATTACTCCTACTCGGAAAAAGCAATACATGGACAATACTATTGTCACGAGTACTTCCGAGGAGACGTGCCTATAAAGAGAAACCTCTCGGAGGATTGCCCTACCTTTCGGTCACTGACCCGAAAAGGTTTACAAGAGCACACGAGGAGGAACATAAGTGTCCCTTGGAAAGTCAAACGGTGAATAAAAAACAGATATCAGCACGGCATAGGAAAAAGAGCAAACCCCGATGGACTCGTACGACTCCGATATCCACCAATGCGCCAAGAGGGACCACAACGGACCCCGAGTCCCACGAACTTACAAGAAAACTTCCTTGTTGAACACTCATCAATCTGAACTGCCCTCGGACCATCACCCGAGGACCCATTTTCGGAGAAAAATCAGAAGTGAATAACAGAGTGCCCAGATAACATATTCCGAGGACTTAGATGAAAAAATACCATTTCAAAAGGAGCAAATCCAGCCCTCGGAGATCATATTGAACCCTCAGAGATCATACCACACCCTCGGAGATCAAATTATGCCCTCGGAGATTACTCCTGATCATTGAAGAAAGGACCCGAATCAAGAAAGGGAAATAAAACCCCTCGGAAGGTGTATGCAGCTGTTTAAAACTCCCGAGTACACTAATGCTAAAACGTGATACCCCGGAAGAGTATCCTAACTACACATCGGTAAAAGTATAGCCCCTCAGAAGAACATTTCTATCAAAACAACCATACATCAAAGGCCATCGGAGCTATCAGAAGAGATGAAGATTAATCTAGTCAGTGTTTAGCAGATAAAAGATAAACCTTATCCTTACTTTAACACCTGTATCAAGGTAACGACAACATCTGTCCTTACCAAAACTCATGCACAATGACACCTGCCCCTACCAGAGTCTATATAAAGGAAGGTGATCAGTAGAAGAAGGACAACCTGAAATAACTTAACTGAGCTTACTAAATACAACTGGGTACTCATGTACACAGAAAGAGAGGAGGAAAAGTTCAATGAATAAAGGAAGGGAATATTCGTGCAAATATTGTTATCATTTCCACCTATCATTATCTCTGAATCACGGACAGGGCGTTCTAACCCAAATAAATATCTTCTGTTAAATAGGGAATAATTCCAAACCCGTTAACAAATGTTATCATAGATATTAAACAATAAATTAATATTATTCTGGAATATTACAAACACACCAACATCAATAAAAAAAATTAAATTTCAAGGATGAATATTAGTAGGGACCGCACTTAGGTCTCTAATAAGGCAATAGGGACTGCACTGCGGTCCCTATTTAAAATTAGTGACCTAACTACGGTCCCTAATTATTAATAGGGACCGCAATTAGGTCACTAATTTTAAATAGGGACCGTAGCGCGGTCCTTGTTGCCTTATTAGTGACCTAAGTTCGGTCCTTACTAATATTCATCTTTGAAATTTGATTTCTTTTTATTGATGTTGGTGTGTTTGTGATTCCTAGCAACCAAACTCATTGCAACATGTGAATTGAAGTAATAAATGATTGAAAAACCAACCTCATTGTAGTTTAGTAGTGAAATAATAGATTGAATGAGATTGAGCGAGTTATTAACGTTCAACATATATTTCATGTTCTACAACTAATCATCGCTAGTTAGTTGTAGTTGTTATTCGTTTTTATGCTTTACTTCACTAATGCTAGCATAGATATTAAACAATAAATTAATACTATTCCGAAATATAACAAACACACCAACATCAATAAAAAAAAATTCAAATTTCAAGGATGAATATTAGTAGGGACCGCACTTAGGTCCCTAATAAGGCAACATGGACCGCACTTAAGTCCCTAATAAGACAATAGGGATCGCCCTTAGGTCCCTATTAACAACAATTAGTATCAATAGGGACCTAAGTGCGGTCCCTATTGATACTTACCGTTGCCAATAGGGACCTAAGTGCAGTCCCTATTGACTGTTAGTGGCCTATAATTAAAAGGCCACTCCCTTCTCTTCTAAAATTAGTGACCTAATTTAAGTCGCTGATAATCAGAAGGGACTTTCAGCGACCTAAATTAGGTCGCTGAAGGTCTCTTTCATTTTCAGCGACCTAAATTAGGTCGTTGAAGGTCTACTTTATTTTCAGCGACCTAATTTAGGTCGCTGAAACATGTTAGGACTATCAGCGACCTAAATTAGGTCGTTGTTACCTTCAGAGACCGTTGAATACGAGTGACCTAATTTAGGTCACTACTGGGCGGTCCCTATTGACCGCCGAGTCTTGTAGTGTTTAGAATGTTCTTGTCAACATTGATTTGATTTCCATCACTGTACTCTTTATTTGGAGTTCCTTTTTTTGGATGACATTTGATGTAGGGGGTTGAAGTATAGCTTACACATCCTTTTAATTCAATTTTCTAAGGAAAAAAAAGAATTATCTTTGAAGCGGGTGATTTCGCCTGTTGACTAAACACTGCACGTCATACTAACCCAAACTCCTTATTGGACCTGAGCTAGCTTTGAGTTCGGAAAACCTGCACTGAAAACATCGCACGTGAACTACGTCGGGGCTGATCCGATGAAGGGACTTTGATGCCTAAGTTAGTTGATGCCCGTTAAGGGGTTTGTTGATTTCGAACTGAACTTGGGACTAAGCCAAGTTGCCTACGTATCCCGTATAGGGAATCAAGTCGAACGTAGTTCATTGTTTCTCTGTAGTGGTCTTTTGACACGTATCACATTGGGCCAGGAGGGTCGGACCTAACATGTTGGCAGGTCATCACATTGGCATGTATGATTGATGTTTTGTAGGTGGCATGTTAGCTCTAGGGCTAACGTGGCACAACTGATGTGTTGTAAGTGGCACGTTAGCTCTAGGGCTAACGTGAATGACGTGGCACAACTAACGTATTGTAGGTGGCAAGTTATCTCTAGGTCTAACGTGGATGACGTGGCACAACTAACGTGTTGTAGGTGACGCATTAGCTCTAAAGGCTAACATGGATGTTATGGCACATCTGACGTATTGTAGGTGACACGCTAGCTCTAGGGCTAACGTGGATGACGTAGCACATCTGACGTGGTGTAGGTGACACGTTAGCTCTAGGGCTAACGTGGATGACGTGGCACAACTGACGTGTTGTAGGTGGCACGTTAGCTCTAGGGCTAACATGGATGACGTGGCACAACTAATGTGTTGTAGGTGGCACGTTAGCTCTAGAGCTAACGTGGATGATGTGGCACATTAGCTCTAGGACTAACGTGGATATGGCACAGTCGACGTGATGTAGGTGGCACGTTAGCTCTAGGGCTAACGTGACTTGAGTGCTCTCTCCCCCAAGACCCTTCTCTTAAGGATGATTATGGGGGTATTTATAGGTGCTTCTTGGGCTATTCTAGATAGGCTTGGGCCCCTCTTGTTCAATTAGGTGCGAGCTCACTAATTTGATCATAACTTCTTCAATACTCTTGAGAATTGGGATCCGCTTTGTTTGTTAGAAACTAGACATCCGTGTATTTCCAATGTCATATGGTCCATAGCCTGATTTGTTCAACACATGCTATTGTGGCTTGTCATTTTCCAAAGCTAGCACGAGCATATGGCTTTACACGCGAGTAACACAAATTATGGTACAACAATCTTGTTGTAATTAAGTTGCAAAAATTTTGTGTGAGAAAATACAAAAGGTCCCTATGTATTTTGCATAAATGACAAATATATTTTTAGAAAAAAAATAAGATATAAAAGCCCATACGTGTACGCTGTTTTAAAAAAATATTAGAAAGATGACACGTGGTAGTATCTACGCACACATCTAAGATATATTTTGGTCTAATTATGAAGATATTAATTTAAATATGAAACAGTATTATTATGATAATCCAGAATCAACGTTATTTACATACTTTATATATATATATATATATATACATAAAGCATGACAATGAATAATTGGAAAATTTTATATTGTGTATAAGTTATTAACTGAAGTGAGATAACTAATAGTTCACGTGGAGAGCACTATGTCACATAATCCTCCATATCGTCAAAGTTTTCGATGCACCGGCCTTACACTAGCGACTTCAGTGTTCGAGGCGCTTTATAAATTTTTAGTTCTCATACTAAGATTTCTAGTTCTTATATTCAAATCTAAAGAATAATCGTGAGAAATTTATGAAGAGACGAAGAAAGGGGAGAACAAAACTTAGTTGAAAAATAAAATAATTACAGAAAATTGGAAGTAATTTAAAGCTTATGATGTTGTCTTTCCACCACAATAATTTAAAAAACATTATACAAAATTAATGGCCATGAGTATATATATATATATGTATATTAAACAATAATCAAATGTATAAGAAATCATATATCAAAATTCAAAATTTTATTATTTTTTATGAACGCATTAAGGCGCATTGAAATTTATGTTTTTTAAAATTTAACGAACCGGGACATATCGCATTCGCGTATTTGTGAGTTAGGGAGAGCATCACATGGGCTAGGTAAAATATTTGCTTTTAGTTTTTTCCATTCCAATGAATTGGACACATCCTCTTTGTTTTTTTCTAAACATGGATTTAATAATAATTAAGGTGCCCAGTACCCACGCAAAATGCCAAGTACTCACGCAAAATATACACATGCTTAAATTTTTTAAGGAAATATTAAAAAGATAAAAAAATGTAAATAAAAAACAATCCTATCTATGGGGTTAAGAAAGGGTAGATGAGAATATTATGGTTAGACAAACTTTAGCGGTGGTGTATAAATTTACATTCTCATCACCAAATTAGTACCACAAGACTGTCATGTATATGACGCCAGATTTGTTCGATTGAAGTTTGAACACAATGGGGCCATAAAATACAGCAACAACCTTTAAACACGACTCTTCTTATGTATGCACTTCAAACAAACTCTCATATCCTCGTCAAAAAGCACCAGACGTAATCAACTATCATATATACAACTCAACATGTCATGACGACATCTATGGCCGTGATGAGAGTTGACCTTCACAAACATCTACCTCGTATGCGACTAAAGGGACTTTAGTGCACATTTAGAACGAGTCATGTTCGGGTCACTTTGTGAATAGGGTGTTATCCCTCTAATAAACCTCTCGGGCATTCAACTTTTGATCCTAAAGGTTCTACATAACTAAAGTTTTTTGTATGTTTTACTTGTTGTTAGGGCTTTCACGTTCGAGACCACAACCTATATATACCCTTCTAATTCCCTATTGAATTCAATAACTAGAAATTGTAACGTAGAATGGGCTAACAATGTAGTTATTGTATAATATAAGTATAATGTTATATCTGGAAGTTTTGTAACTCAAAAGAAAGTTGTGGTAGGAAATAAAAAAATTGATTTCCAAAATAGTTTTTCTGTAGGAGTTGATTTTTAAGCGTAAAAGGACAATTATATGAAATTGTTTAATTATGGTTTACTGATACGTTCTTATTGATCAACAAAGTTTTCATTTACATAGAGGTATTTCGAATTTTCAATATTTAAATTTCAGTGTATAAAGAAACGGAAGGCGATCGAGTCTATACTTTTTCTTTTTTCCAGATGACGTACAGAATATTATTTGCTATTATTCAGAAAGACATGTGTTCAACAACACCATATTGAGATAAATTCATTGATTTTTTATTTTTTTGGTTAAAACAAATTTGATGCGGGGTGAATTCGTCTGCTGACTAAGCACTCCACGTCAGACTAACCCAAGCTCCGTACTGGTGTTGGGTTAGCTTTAAGTTCGAGAAACCTGCACTGAAAAACACGAAAAGTATATACCTGAGTGAACTTGTAGTTTGTTGATTTCGGACTGAACTTGGGTTGGGCCAAGCTGCCTACGTATCCCGTATAGGGAATCAAGACGAACGTAGTTCATTGCTTCTCCGTAATAGCCATTGTTGCGCGTTCGGCTATTGGACCGTGCTGAACGGGTATGCCTTATTTTGGGCTCGAGGCTTGTTGGACCTTGCTGAACGGGTATGCGTTGTGCTGGGCCCAAAGATTATTGGGCCAAAGTGAGTCGAATGGGCCGCCAATCCGTACTGGATTGTGCGTCACACAAGAGCTTGATGGACCACATCGCATAAGACGTCGTCGGACCGAGCGGGTCGGACAGAATTTGAGCTCTTCAAGTCTAGAGAGAGAAAGCTCTGACTTAGAGAGAGAAAGTCAGATGTGAATTGTGTGTCTTTTGCATCCAATTGAGGGGAGTATTTATAGGTACTTCATGGGCTTGTTGATGGGCTTGGCCCATCATTGATGGACTTGTGTTGAACCTGAGAAGGCGATGACCTGAGAAGGCGATGACCTGAGAAGACGATGACCCGATGAGGCGATGACCTGAGAAGGCGACAACCCGAGAAGGCGACAACCTGAGAAGGAAACAACCTGAGAAGGCGACAACCTTAGAAGGTGACAACTTGAGATGGCAACAACCGTAGAAGGTGACAAGACGACATTCTAAGAAGCCAACGACTTTCACTCTTTATCTCTTTAAGATACTAAAGCAACACCAATGACTTAGTACTTTTACGGAACTTGTCATTTATATACTTCAAGGTGTGACACGTGGTCGAGTGAGAGGTTGCCAAATATCAATACCAAAGTATGGTACAACAGTAATCCCCCCACTTCGCAGTGTGTTATCTGAAGGAGAAGACATTGTGAAGTAGATTAGGCATTCCTTGGTTCATATTTCGCTTATCTTCTTGTTCTTGCTTGTCTTTGCCTCCAAATGTCATTATTTGGTTCTTGTCTTCATGACTTACGATGATGGCCTACCTTAATAGGCTCTTTACCTAGTTTATTTCGGTAGGGCTTACATTATTCGCCTACTTTATGGGATATTCACCCAATAGGCTCTTCACCTAGTTTATTTCGGTAGGGCTTACGCTGTTGGCCTACTTTATGGGATATTCGCCCAATAGGCTCTCCACCTAGTTTATTTCGGTAGGGCTTACATTATTGGCCTACTTTATGGGATATTCGCCCAATAGGCTCTTCACCTAGTTTATTTCGGTAGGGCTTACATTATTCGCCTACTTTATGGGATATTCACCCAATAGGCTCTTCACCTAGTTTATTTCGGTAGGGCTTACATTATTGGCCTACTTTATGGGTTATTCGCCCAATAGGCTCTTCACCTAGTTTATTTCGGTAGGGCTTACGTTGTTGGCCTACTTTATGGGATATTCGCCCAATAGGCACTTCACCTAGTTTATTTCGGTAGGGCTTACGCTGTTGGCCTACTTTATGGGATATTCGCCCAATAGGCTCTTCACCTAGTTTATTTGGTAGGGCTTACATTATTGCCTACTTTATGGGATTCTCACCCAATAGGCTCTTCACATAGCTTCTCGGGATTCCTTTGTGTCATGCCTTGTTTCTTATCCTCACCATATCTCTTTGAAGGTGGAGTAGTGATTTGTACGGTTTAGCGATTGCCATCGTAAAGTTGTTAATATCATTGCCGAGAGTGGTGAATGGATATTTTGAAATAGTTGTAGTGATCCTTAACAAGGTGAATGCGTGTGTTATCACTTTCACTTGCATAGCTGCAACAATTTGTGTTAGTTGTTTCACTCATATAAAGAGTCCCCCATTCCATATCGCAGTTGAGTTGACAATGATGGAAGTTCCATGACATTAGCATTTCTACAGCCTCAAGGAGATTTTCATCTGTCATTTTACTATAAGCGTAGGATGATCAAGGTTATGTCTTGTGCAATGAATGCGACTGCGCTCTATCACATTGTGTAGAGTGACGAGGTAGCGAGACACCTCTTGATTGTTGCGACATCGTGTGTTCTGAATTGAGCTCTTTTTCTCGAATAGTTGATCATCATGCATCACTTTGATGAGTTGGTTTATTCTCTGGAACATTATACCCCACTTTTAAGTGTATTATAGGTACTTAAAAGTTGATGTCATAGTAGACGTTCAGCGCCTTGAGAGGCATTTGGTGTTGTGAGAGGCGTTCAATGCCTTAAGTGGCGATCAAGGCCTTAAGAGGTGTTAAGTGCCTTAAGAGGCGTTCTTTTGATGTAGACGCTTCGTGAAGCAATGTTGACACTTAAGTTGTTGAATGAAGCACTATTTTGGCATGAATCACAAAGAAACATGTTGTTCTGACATAAGTCACTTAATAAAGCATTGTTGATTTGTAAGTTGCTTCATGAGGCACTCTTTGTAGTTTGATGAAGATGTGCTAGTTGGTAGTTTGATGCAGTTGATCTAACTTTTTCATTGGTGGAGGTAGTTGATCCAACGACATGTAGCAACCATGCCAAACTGCTTTGCTTGAGTTGAGGCCATCGTCTACTATAAGAGAATAGGCGGCATTCTTCAGATAAGGTGAATTCAGGCTCTCGTTATTATCTTGGAGAGAGTAAAGAGTTTGAGCGCGGCCCTATCCGAACAGAAAAACAATTCTGATAAAATGATCTCCGACTTGAAACTCGAGATCGACGCACTCATCAAAGACTTGGCAGAGAAGAATGGCCTATTCAAAATAGCTGAAGGGAAGTCTAAGGTAGTGTCACCCGAGCTGAAACTAAGCATTGCGATGGAGTTCATGAAATCAGCTACGTTTGTTGAAGGTATCTACTTGAGATGTGGTAATATTGTGGTTGAGGCGTTTGACTTGGCGTTAGAGCAGCTGAAGTACTTGAAGGTTATAACAGAAGATTTCGATAAAGACCTCGTGAGTATGTGGAAAAAGGCTGATTTATCTTCCCCCGATGATCCTTCCTCTTTGCCTTCCTTGGACGAGGATGTTTTCGAGCCGCTCATTAGAGAAGAAGTTCTATAGATTGACAAAAAAGATGACGTTACAGCCACTGTCAACGAGGAACGTTCTGCTATGGCTTTTATCTCGCAGCGAATGGATGAACTGGAGCACGTTCCTCTCTCGCCACTGAATTCTGATGTGACCACAAGCGGTCTTGTTAACAATGATTCGGTTTAAGTTGGATTGGTTGATCCTCATTTTGGTGTGGTTGAGATGATGATAAATGATGGTGTTGGAACTGAAAATCCTGCTAATCCTTGAGCATAAAATCCTTTGCTTTTCTGTTATTACCAAGAATCGTGTTCTTATCCATGGAAGAGTTTGTGTAAAAATTGGTTGCTACAATTGCTGATCAGAATTCCATTCCTTTGTTCTTAATGGTATAGTACTGATTTTGACTGGCATTGACTTTGATTGCTGCTCGTTTATTGAAGAAACTTGTTGTTTCTCTTCCATTAGTTGTTGCGTAATGATTGAACTTGTATTGAAACTTGTTGTTTCTCTATCATTCATGCATATACTTGAATGAAGTTGTTGTTCAATCTGTGTATCAGTTTTGAATCCCATAAAATCTTTCCAAGTTTATTTGTCTAGCTGATATTAGGACACGCCAGCTTTCCGAGAGATGATAATCCTAATATTAGGATAGTTGTGGTTCGATGCGGGTTGCCTTTTCTAAAGCTTTAATTCTGGCACATATGAAATTCCAGAAGATCGCTGCTGGTCGAACGGAGTTTCACAGCGCCTCGTTTTTTTCTTTTTGTGGAAGTGTGACGCCGGAGTTCTATCACAGAATTGATTTGTTGTTCATATAAAAACTTTGCTAGTTTACATGGCGCATGACGTCTATAAAGTCCCGTTCAATATTTATCTTCACGTGCCATTTCGAAGCTGCGTTCAATCTGTAAAGTGCACGCTCTCGGCAATTGCATTTATTAGTCTTCAATGTGCATACAATCTGTTTTACTTCAGAGCAGTCTGCGCATTCCCAGGAAAACGGCCATAACTCGCTGTACAAATTTCCAAATGACCGCTAGCTTGATTCATTAGAAAGAAGACACATATAGCTATCCATCCATATATGTCACATCCTCTGCAAATGTTTCAATCTGAGCAATTTTTCTAAGGAGTGTGGAAGAACTGCAACTTTACAGATTTCAACGCAGTTTGCGTAATCCCACGAAAACGGCCATAACTCGTTGTACAAATTTTCAAATGACCTCTAGCTTGATTCATTAGAAAGAAGACTCATGGAGCTATCCATGCATATATGTCACTTCCTATGGAAGTTTTTCAATATGAGCAGTTTTGCTAAGGAGTGTGGAAAAACTGCAACTTTACAGATTTCAACGCAGTTTGCGCAATGCCACGAAAACGGCCATAACTCGCTGTACAAATTTTCAAATGACCTATAGATTGATTCACTAGAAAGAAGACTCATAGAGATTTCTATCCATATATGGCATTTCATCTGGAAGTTTTTCTATATGAGCAGTTTTGCTAAGGAGTGTGGAAGAGCTGCAACTTAACAGACTTCAATGCAGTTTGCGCAATCCCATGAAAACGTCCATAACTCCTTCTTGAAAATTCGAAATGACCTCTAGTTTGTTGCATTAAAACTAAGACTCATAGAGCTCTCCATCCATATAGGACATGTCTTCTGAGACATTCTCACTTAGAGCAGTTTAACGAAAGAATTTTGGCTTTCAGTTGGACCATATGGTGAAAATTTAATTTTAGTCAACTCATTTCTCGGAGCCCTTTTCCATGATTTCTTCCAGCATCAATCTTTTGGCTCGTGTCTATGACACGTTAATTTCTTGCGTCAATTAAAGTTGATATGGTTCTTTTCGTAAGAAAGTAGGATTCGGAGAGCTATTGTGCAAATAACCACTCCATCTATTTTGGTCCTTTAACTCGTTTGACCAAGAGCTTAAGTCACAATGGGTATTTTTGCAATCCCCAACGTCAATTATGGTTGACCCGGTCTTATCTATCGTAAGTTAGGTCTTCGGGGGCTGTTTCACAAATAACCGTTGCACCTTCTTCTTTCTTAAAACCAGCCGTTTCACATTACCTCCATTAGAGAGAAATTGATCGTGCGACATGGCGGAAGAGATCGGCCGAGCGAGAGAGATCTAAAAGCTACAGTTTGCCGTTGTTGGACCAATTCGGAGGTGGATCTGATCGTTCATGGAGTGAATTCGTCCGGGTTCCGTTCTGTTTGGTTGTGGATCTGCTTGTGTGTTCAACGACAAGGGAGATCGGAGGGGAAGAGTTTTAGCAAGCCGATCAGTCCGTACATTCTCCACGGTTGCTAGGAGTTCGCCGGGAGTTCGCACGGTTCAGGGACTTCAGCGAGAAGAGTTAGCCATTGTTCATCGACGCGAGGAGTTCGTGCCGCCACTCATCGGCGCGAGGAGTTCCGGCGTGCTGAGTTTCAACGGAGGGGTCGTTGAAAAGAGTTTGCGAGTTTGAGAGTTCGCACAACTTTGTTCGAGCGGGTTGAGGAGTCCGTGTGACGAGGAGTTCGTTGGATGAAGAGTTCGTGTGAGGATCTGATCGGGCAAGAAGAAGTCATTGGCGTCGAATGAGCAGATGATATTGGTACCTTCAAGGAGCAGCTCGTACATGCCGAGAGTTCGTGGCGTTTGTTCAGCGATCGAGCATTTGGAGGTTATGAGTTCGCGTGTGCTTGGAGTTTGTGGTTGCCGCAACTAGATGTTCGTGCAGAGGAGATCGCGTTGTGACTGTTGTTCTTCTGCGTGAGGGGGATCGTTGCAAAGTTGTTCATCGTTGAATTTTTTCCTCTGCCGTGACCGATCGTGAGAGATAACTTGTATCTTTTTCGGAAAACAAATTATTCATCTTTTGTAAAAACTTGTACCGAAAGTGGATTACAAAGCTTGAATGAGTATAGACCCATGTTGTAGTGGTAGCAAATCCTAAAGTGGTGCTGATGCAATTGCTGACTTATCGCGGATGCATGTTGCTTCGTCAGAATCGTTCCAAAGCTATTCATCAATGAAGAGGTCGTGCAAGGACATAGTACGTGCTTCTGTTAATTGATGCGAGGAAGATCGTCTCAAAGTTGTTCGCCAGTGAAGAGGTTGTGTAAGGAGGCCAATTCGCACTTTAGCTGCAGGATAAAATCACAAGTCTTGAGTTCGTCGTGCTCTGAAAGTGGCTTGCAGAGATTGAATGGGTTGAGCCACATGCTTTGGCAGTAGCAAGTCCTGAAGTGGTCCTCCTGCGATTGTTGACTTGTCGCTAGTGCACGTTGCTGCGTTGGGATCGTTGCATCAACTCTAGCAGAAGGTTCTTCTCGTTGCTGAGTAGCGTCGTTGATCCTCTTAGTTGCTTTCGTACACCTAGTCATTGTGCATGTGTTTCTTCTACAGTGCATTGAGTGGTTTCCCACAGACGGCGCCACTAATGCGGGGTGATTTCGTCTGCTGACTAAGCACTCCACGTCAGACTAACCCAAGCTCCGTACTGGTGTTGGGTTAGCTTTCAGTTCGAGAAACCTGCACTGAAAAACACGAAAAGTATATACCTGAGTGAACTTGTAGTTTGTTGATTTCGGACTGAACTTGGGCTGGGCCAAGCTGCCTACGTATCCCGTATAGGGAATCAAGGCGAACATAGTTCATTGTTTCTCCGTAATAGCCATTGTTGCGCGTTGGGCTATTGGACCGTGCTGAACGGGTATGCCTTATTTTGGGCTCGAGGCTTGTTGGACCTTGCTGAACGGGTATGCGTTGTGCTGGGCCCAAAGCTTATTGGGCCAAAGTGAGTCGGATGGGCCGCCAAACCGTACTGGATTGTGCGTCATACAAGAGCTTGATGGGCCACATCGCATAAGACGTCGTCGGACCGAGCGGGTCGGACAGAATTTGAGCTCTTCAAGTCTAGAGAGAGAAAGCTCTGACTTAGAGAGAGAAAGTCAGATGTGAATTGTGTGTCTTTTGCATCCAATTGATGGGGGTATTTATAGGTACTTCATGGGCTTGTTGATGGGCTTGGCCCATCATTGATGGACTTGTGTTGAACCTGAGAAGGCGATGACCTGAGAAGACGATGACCCGATGAGGCGATGACCTGAGAAGGCGACAACCCGAGAAGGCGACAACCTGAGAAGGAAACAACCTGAGAAGGCGACAACCTTAGAAGGTGACAACTTGAGATGGCAACAACCGTAGAAGGTGACAAGACGACATTCTAAGAAGCCAACGACTTTCACTCTTTATCTCTTTAAGATACTAAAGCAACACCAATGACTTAGTACTTTTACGGAACTTGTCATTTATATACTTCAAGGTGTGACACGTGGTCGAGTGAGAGGTTGCCAAATATCAATACCAAAGTATGGTACAACAAAATTCATTGATTTTTATTTAGAACACCACTTACATAAAATTATACACAAGCAGCCGGCTAGTCAAGCCACTATGATGCGAGCTGTTATGACTTAATAATTAAAAATATATTATTTTGACTTTGTTTATATAAATAATCGTCGGACTTGGAAGATTGAATAAATCAAACAATTTCACATGAATACATTTTAATTGCACAGAATACAATTGAAAAAATGTAACTAGACCAAAAATTAATGAATGAAGTCGGACAAATTATTAAAATTGTCCCATATCTTTTTTCAAAAAGCTAATATGCCCAATTTTTTCGAGTCTTGTTTAAATGCCCCATATGTTTTAAATTTTTTGTTAAAAATGCCCTCAGCCCATATTCGGGCCAAAATTGCCTACGTGGCAGTACAAAATTGCACTTTGCACCTTAAAATAAATTGTACTTTGGCCTCCAAAATATTTTGAGGTGCAAAATATATTTTTTTTGGGGTGCAAAGTATAATTTTGTATCGCCACGTAGGCAATTTTGGCCCGAATAAGGGCCGATGGCATATTTAATAGACTTTTTAAAAGATATGGGGCATAAAAACAAGGTCAAAAAAAATTGGGGATATTAACTTTTTGAAAAAAGATAAGAAACAAATTTAATTATTCATCCTAATTGTGTCCTTAATGAAATACTTATCTCATCGTATTATGTCTGTAATTTCTTAGCAATCCAGTTTTATCTTACGTGTAACTTTCACATAATGGATGAAATTCTCGTCTCATCCAATAATATCCATAATTTTCTAGTGTGTGTATGTATGATGTATCTAGGCCAGTGGTACGTAGAGGACACGGCTAAATAAAATGTAACCTCATTGAATTTGAACGTTTGGCGTAAAAAACTAAGTGTTCTGACTTTTGATGGGTGTTGGTATAAAAACTAGAATTGTTGATTGGATGTTGGTATGTTACATTCTTTAGATTGGGTTGCCACATTTACTAACACTACAAGAACACAAGGGCATTTCCAAGGGGCGACCGCCAGACGGTCGCCATGCAAGGGGCGACCTCCAGACGGTGGCCACCCTTGTGGCGACCGCTAGACGGTTGCCACCGCGTGTGCGACCGCCAGCCGGGTGCCATAGTCGGGGCGACCGCCTAGCGGTTGCCATGCACTTAGCCACCGTTTGACGGTCGCGATATTTAGGGCAACCGCCCAATGCATAAGAGGACTGCAACCGCCAAACGGTTGCCATCTCCATAAGGTAGTGGAAACCGCTTGGCTGTTGCAATCTTCGTGCGAGCCTGGCCACCGTCTATCGGTTGCCATTTTCTCTGAGGACATGGCAACCGCCAAGCGGTTGCGAAGTCCTTAAGGACATAGCAACCGCTAGGCGGTTGCAAGCTTAGCGGAGGTTCACAAATTCAAAATTTCGCA
This sequence comes from Linaria vulgaris, assembly GCA_948329865.1. NCBI lineage: Eukaryota > Viridiplantae > Streptophyta > Magnoliopsida > Lamiales > Plantaginaceae > Linaria > Linaria vulgaris. Next base: position 88,447,077 of record OX415253.1, read on the forward strand.
ACCGCTTAGCGGTTGCAAATAATATTCTTCAAAATAAAAAAAAACAATAATATTCTGGGAATTTTCCAAAATATTATTGTTTTTTTGTCGAAATAAAATGGTAAAACTGAAGAAAAAAAACACAAACAAAAAGAAGTGAAACAAAAAGATAAGAATAGAAAAAAGGGTTTGGTGTTTTATTTTGGGGATAAAAGAAAGGTATTTGGGTTTTTGTGGATTGGAAAAAATGGTGTTTGGTATTTTGTTATGAAAATAAAAGAAAATGTTTGAATTTTTGTTTGAGATATAAAAGAAAAGAAAGTGGTTGGGGGTTTTGTTGAAGATATAAAGGAAAAAAAAGTGTTTGATGTTTTGTTTTGTAGATAAAAAGAAGTTTTTGAGTTTTTGTGGATTGAAAAAGAAGAGTGTTTGGTATTTTGTTATGAAGATAAAAGAAAGTGTTTGGATTTTTGTTGGAGATATAAAAGAAAATAATGTGGTTGGATGTTTTGTTGAAGATATAAAGGAAAAAAAGGTGTTTGATGTTTTGTTTTGTAGATAAAAAGAAGATTTTGGTTTTTTTTGTGGATTGGAATAGAAACGTGTTTTGATTTGGAGATAAAATGAAGTCTTGGTTTTTTTTTTTAGAGTGTAATAGTTGTGAATGAAAAATTAGGGGAAGAATTGTGGGTATATATAAGATTTGGGTGAAAATTTTGAATTTTCGTGAAAATTTGAATTTCTCCCCAATTTCAGCGGAATTTGCAACCGCTCGGCGGTTGCAATGTGTTGAAATTTGAATTTTCGTGAAAATTTGAATTTTCTCCTAATCCCACCCAATTTCAGCAGAATTTGCAACTGTCGAGCGGTTGCAACCTTTCTTGGCGACCGCCGTGCGATTGCGATAGTAGGACATGGCACCCGCTTCGCGGTCGCAACAATGTGATTATTGCAACCGCCCAGCGATTGCAAATAATATTCATGTTTAAAAATAATAATTTTTTGCAAGTATCTTGATGAGTTTGTGTTTATAGATAAGAAATATCATTATTAACCCCAAAATCAGTAATAAATAACTACAAAACTATTGTCTGAGTTAGTAAAATAGTAGATTAGGATTGATTAGACGAGTTATCAACGATACACCTATATATTATGTTAAACTAATCATCATAATTAGTCCATAATGTTGTCCCCAAGATTAATTTTGCAATGAAACCTTATAATTTGGCTTGTTTTAACTATGTTAATGTAATTATCAATTGATCAAACAACGCGTCAAAACGAATAAGCCCAAATAGTAAAATTTCAATTATGAATATTATTTGACCAACATCAGTAACCGCTCAGACGGTCGCCATGCACCTAAGCGACCGCCTAGCGGTTGCAATAGAAAGCCGCGACCGCCTATCGATTGCAACAGGAAGCCGCGACCGCCTAGCGATTGCTTATACTTGTTATCTGCAACCGCTGGGCGGTTGCGGATAATGTTCATATTTAAAATTATTAATTTTTGGTAAGTATCTTGATGTGTTGATGTTTATTAAACTCAAATATTATTATTACATATGAATACTAGTAGTAAAAGATTACAAGACTAGTAATTGAGTTAGTAAAATAGTAGATTAGACGTGATTAGGCGAGTTATCAACAATACACAGTATATATATTATGTTCAATAATTAATCATCATATTTAGTCCTTAATATTGTTCCAAGCTTGATTTTGCAATTAAACTTTATAATTTGGCTTATTTTAACTGTCATTGGGTTAATTAGCAATTGATCAAACATAGCACCACAACGAATCATCCAAAATAGTAAAAATTATAGTATGAATATTATCTGCAACCGTCTGGCGGTTACTGATACCCACTATCTGCGACCGCTAGGCGGCCGCGCGCATGGGTGCAACCGCTTAGCGGTCGCGTCCTACTTTTGCAACCGCTTAGCGGTCGCGTCCTACTTTTACAACCGCTAAGCGGTCGCGATGTTACATGGCGACCGCTTGGTGGTCTCTTCCTTACAACGGATAGATTACGGGGCGACCGACGTGGCGGTTGCAATATCTACTAGCCGTTGTTATCTGCAACCGCCCGACGGTTGCGAAGTAGCAGATTTTTTTTTATAAATACCTCCCCACTTCACTTGCATAATTCATTCCCACCACCACTTATTCTTAAGGTACATACGTTTTCTCCCTTAATAATATTAGAAATGTCTTATTTTATTTAAATGATATAAAATTTCTATTTATAACTATTTAATTAATGCTTACTTGTTTATTCATTTCATTTGTTTATAGGTATTGTCGAAACACTATCGTGGGGCTTATTTTTGTGGACACAACATTCTTGAAAATTGTTACAACATTCGTTTGTTTACTGTACAAGAGGTACGTTGTTATTTTATTTGTTTATAGTTAATTATATGTGTGTTACTTTTAATTAAATTGAAAATTGTTAGTAGTGTAAATTATAAATATTTATTTCTTTTATTTCAACTTAGATAAACAATGGAATATCAAGTCGATAAATCTTGGATGTACAATATGTTCGATAGCGATGGTTATTTACAAGAAAGTTTTGTGTTTGGCGTTCGTTAGTTCATAGAATACGCTTCGCAAGCATCCGAATACTTAGATCTAGAAAATCGTATAAGGTGTCAGCGCAAGAAATGCAAAAATAGAGAGTTTTTTCCTAAATACTCGGTCCGTGATCATCTTCATAAGTCAGGATTTACGCTAGGATATCACGTTTGGGTTTTTCATGGGGAAGAGTACTCAAGTCCTGCCATGTCGTATATGCCCGACCTCTACAACACATCACACATTAATATTCCCGACATCTCTGTTCATTGTGATGATTCGTCTAGAGACATGGTGGTAGATGCATGTGGAGGTCGATTTGATGAGGATGAGGTGCGTAACGAGGATCTAAATCCCGACGCGAAAGCATTCTATAATTTGATGTATCTAAGAAAGGTGAATATTCATCCTAGAAAAAGTACATCTATCCTTCAGTGGGTCGCAAAGTGGTTCAGGGACAAGACACTACACAAGATGAGTAATATTTCTTCTGATAAGGCTTTTAACAAGGCGAAGGAAGGTTTCTTAGATGAGACAATGAAGTTGTTACCTAAGGACACGAATGGGAAGGTTTCTACGAGAAGATTGATTGTTGTACTAAACAATGTTTCTTGTTCTACGGGGAGGCGAATAAGGCCTTAGACAAATGCCCGGTATGCGGGACGAATAGATACGTGGCCGGTTTGAAATCGAAGGTCGGGAGGAGGAAATTGTGGTATTTCCCTTTAACTCCCCGTCTTCAAAGGTTGTATTATACTATTGGCACTGCTCAACATATGACTTTGCATTTGAAGTGTCGAGAGGTTACATATAGAATGATTCACCCAGCTTCAGGCGAAGCATGGCGCCACTTCGATTGGACGCACCCAAATTTTGCAGCAGTCGTGCGGTTGGGATCCACTATAAAAAGTAGCAGGTGCCTTCTTCATAATCTCGGGGTCCACACCTCCCCTCCGATTTTTCCGAGCCTGCAATGCTTGTTTCTTGGTGTCCTCCTTCATCCAATGCTTTATTGCCATCTTCTTCACCTTTGAGTTCATCCACGTCTTCTGTTTATCAGCCAACTCCGGTTTATCCTTATTTTCAAAATATTGATTCTTCGTGCGATGCATCAAATACTTGTAACAATTCGGGGCCTTTTTTTCGTACAACTCATGTACCTTGAGCCAATCATCTTTGTGGATCGCAAATTTATCCTGCAAAACAATTTAGTGTTTAAGATAGTTTATATTGTCACTTGATTTATTAATACAATAAGTTCAATAATATATTTATTTAATAATTTCTCACCGTGAACGCAATCCACATTTCATCTCGTTTCTTCTTCGGCACCTTATAATATGACTTGTAAAACTTGGACATGAACTGCCGGATCAACTCAGTGATCGTCGTCACCACCTCGGTAGATGGGGGATGCTGAAATAGGCCCCTCCGATCCAATCGAACAACTGGCATCATACTCAGAGTAGTGGGGTTTTAAAAACCAAGCGATGGTCCCCTACTGGGACGTGTCTGCGTGCATGTGCATACCCCTGTGCTGGAATCTCGGTCGCCCTCTGGCTCGGACCAGCTCCGTCGGTCCTTCCGCTCGGACTAGCGCCATCGAACCCTGCATGTGGTGGTATATGGGCTCGGCTAGACTCGACAGATGGTGGTTTATGTGCTCCATTGGACTCTGCCGATGGTGGTCTAGCCCTTGAACCAGACGAAGTACGTAGAGGCACTGCTGCAGCTGGGGCATCACAGTCGTCGAAAAGGCGTCGTTGTGGCAAGGGAGTCACCCCGGTAGATCCCTCGTGCGATGTCTGAGTCTCTGCCTAGGTGGGATGCTCGACCGAAACAACATCGTCACTAGCTAGCCGAGGCCTGAGACTACCCCGAATCTCACTACTAGAACCAACAACGCGAGAACGAGCACTGCTTGACGAACGTGGCCTCTTACGTGAAGTATCGCCTGACATGATCCCTAAACGTGTACAACAAAACTATGGAAAAATAAGATTATTTCTAAGTCATAGAAAATCTTCAGGCGATGCATATTTTTTTCTAAGTTATAAAGCTCCCTAATATCAACGTCTTGTTCAAATTCCCTAAAGATATTTTTGTTTCAAACTTTCTTGAGCATTTTTAAATATCATTCGTATTAACTTATGTAAACTAAATAATATAAACTATACCCCTAAAAGCATCATCTATTGTAGAGATTCCTAACAATAAAGATTATTTCTAAGTCATAGAATTTCTCTAAAGGCGAGGTATATTTTTTTCTAAGTTATAAAACTCCCTAATATCATCGTCTTCTTCAAATTCCCTAAAGATATTTCATTTTTTCTATCTTTATTGAACATTTCTAAATATCATACCTACAATCATACCTAATATTAATTTCGACAAATAAACTCATAATCATTCCTCAACAACATACAATTTCAAACTAATAATTCGACGAGAAAATCGCACATATCATCATATGCAAGTTCATATATATAAACGATTAATTCAACGAGAAAAACTAACTTACAAAAATATCCAACTTATCATCATATCATCATATCCAAATTCATATCATCATATCAAAGTTCATATCCAAATTCATATAAACGATCCAACTTACAACAGTATAAACTAGAATATAATCAAAGTTCATATCATCATATCAAATTTCATATCAATGTTCATATCCAAATTCATATCATCATATCAAAGTTCATATCCAAATTCAAATAAACGATCCAACTTACAACAATTCGTACAACACAAATCCGACGAAACATTCATATCCAAATTCATAACATCATATCAAAGTTCATATCCAAATTCATATAAACGGTCCAACTTACAACAATTCGTACAACACAAATCCGACAAAATATACATATAATCACACAATTTCGTCTCATCGAGGAAATCCGATAAACTAGAATATAAATCTTACGTATAAATTCGACAAATACATATAATCATATATATATAAAAAATACAAAATTGGGGCAACTTACAAAAATCCGAAGCTAGCTATTTGGCGGCGGCGGTGGCGTTTGGTGGTTGTGGTGATTAATGGCGTCGTGTGGGGTCGCGGTAATGGCGTGGTGACGGAGGTGAGGTCACGATGGTGTGGTGGTGACGGAGGTAGGGTCGCGGTGGTGGCGTGGTGACAAAGGTGGGGTCGCGGTGGTGGCGTGGTGACGGAGGTGAGGTCGCGATGGCGTGGTGACGGAGGTGGAGTCACGATGGTGTGGTGGTGACAGAGGTAGGGTCACGGTGGTGGTGTGGTGACGGAGGTGGGGTCGCGGTGGTGGCATGGTGACGAAGGTGGGGTCGCGGTGGTTTCGTGGTGACGGAGGTAAGGTGAGGTCGCGGTGGTGGCATGGCGACGGAAATGAGGCCGCGGTGGTGGCGTGGCAACAAAAATGAGGTTGGGGTGGTGGCATGTCGACGGAGGGGCAGTCGTTCATGTGGTGGTGGTGGAGGACTGTGCCGCGGTGGTGGTGGCGTCGTGTAGGGGTGGTGCCGTCGTATATGGGATGGTGGTGGGTGGATCGGGTCGGGTAGGGGGTGTGTGGTGGTGGGTGGATCGTGAGAATAGAAGAAGAAGATTAATGAGAGGGGAAAAAATGAAAGAGCAGAGAAGAGAAGAGAAGAAGAAGAAGAAGTCGGGTAGCGGGTCGGGTCAAAGGGGGCGACGGCCAAGCGGTCGCTCCACTAGGGTTTTAACCCTAGTGGGCCGTTGCGACGAATTGGGCTGTCGCATCGGCCCACATGGCAACCGTTGGGCCATCGCCATATGATACCTAGTCGTCGCCACGTCAAAAAATAGACGGAGCGACCGCTATGCGGTCGTCGTCTCATTTGGGAGACTACTTGACGGTCGCTCGGCGGTCTTTGATAATGGCGACCGCCGTGGCGGTTGGGGGGGAGCGGTTGCAGATGCCCCTCCAATCTTGTAGTGTAGCCATTTTTAACTTTATTAAATGTATAAATTTTCTTTTCATTATTTCTTATGGTATGAAAAGTTAGTGTAACGCCCCAATATACGGAAGAAAAATATAAATTTATACTTTAGTCTTAAACTTTTGAATATATCATTTTGACACATATGTTAATAAAACAAAAGTTAAAAAAAAAAAAAAAAGCTCTCTTCTCTCTCCTTGCATTCACACTTAGGCGGTTTTCGGTCACCTTTCCGATCATCGGAGCACGGTGACCTCCTCACGAGGACACCGACGTCTTCTCCGTTGACTCGGTTTCCCCTCTTGTGAGCTTAAGGTTCGGACTTCAGCTTATCCTATGGATTTTGGTTAGCTTTTCACGGATTCAAGCTTCATCCATGGAAGATTTTCGTCTTTCTTGATGGTCATGGTCTTCTAGCTCGGATTTCAATCGTTTTTCACGGATTCAAGCTTCTTCCATGGAGGATTTTCGTCTTTTGGATGGTATGGTCTTCTAGCTCGGATTTCTTGGTTTTCTTGTCCTATAGTTCGTCTCTTGGCGTTTTCTTTCCGTTTTTCTTCTCCCCCTCTTTGTTTCGACATAACACCCATTGTGGAGTGTTCATCACCTTCTCTTGGATTGCCCCTGAGTTTGGTGGGTACACAAAACGGTGGAGAGTGATCGAGGGTGTGTTGGATTGCCCTTCACGGCTTGGTCACTCTTTGTGAAGTGTCTTTCGTTCTTTTTGTTCCTCTTTTACGTTTTTGGGGTGCCTCTCATTCGGATCTCTTGGATTTCGCTCGGATTTGGTGGTTTTAGAGGAGTTTTGAGCTACTCCGATCATATTTCCGGCGTCTTCTCTTCGGGATTGTTAAGGTTCAAGCCTCTTGCGTGTTTTTGGGTGGTTGTGGAGGAGATTTTCATCGGATTTGAGTCTTGGGGTCAGTTTTGGCTTCAAATCCGAAGGTTTTAAGCACTTTCCGGCGGTTTTCGGCTTTTTCCGACCACCTCCTCGGTGCACCCTCGCCGGAAAGTGTCATATTCAGGTAGCCCTCTTCGTTGCGGTCATTTTGGTGGGTGGACCGACCAGAGAGCCTTTGTGGGTGAGGAGATAAGTCATTTTCCGTGCAAGGTGCTATTTCCGGCGATCCACCGGCGGACTCCTCTCTCCGGTCAACTGTGTGGGGGCGGCGGTCAACTAGGGTTTTGGTTGTGGTAGTGGGGACAAGAACACTCCACTACCTTGAGCCTTGTGTGTTGGTGGATGTGTAAGAGCATTAAGGGGACAAGAGTGCTCTTGTCTTGTCCCTTTGTCCCCCACCATGCTTCCCGTCTTCCACTATGCAAGACCACTAATGTGGGACCCACTGCCACATCACATCAGTTGACTCAGTCAACTATGACTCACGAAGTCAACGCCCATAAGTCAAAGTTGACCCTCGAAAAGTCAACCCCGAAAGCCAAAGTTGACCACATGATCTCGGAGCTTGTTGTGGCTGAAAAGTCTAAGATTGGGACCGGCCTTTTTCCGCTTCTCTCGAATAACTTTGCTAGAGTTGCGAAGGCTCCATTTGCTCCACCTACATTTTCGAGACAACCAAATGTGGCACCGGACAATCCTCGACCGTATCAAATCCGTGCTCCATTGCGTCGCGCTTCTTATGCGCAAGCGGCCGCTCCCACAAGACAATATGAAATAAACCGCTCTCTTATTGATGATCCTACACTCACTACCATGGAGTTTCGAGTGGTCAAAGGGAAATCTATGATCGTCTTCAAGAATGAGGAAATTAAAGTCCTTGATGATAGGCTTAAGCTTGTCTTGATCCTTCGTTTCCCTCTCGTTAAGCCGAGCTACACGTTTATTCATAACAAGATGGCGAGACTCAAACTCAAAGGAAAATACACACTTGGTCCAATTGGCCCTCGCCACGTTATGTTGAAATTGACCACGGAGGAGGACTATACTCGTTTATGGTTGAAGAAGGACCTTCGATTTCTTGATCTTAATGGTTCAATCTATAAGTGGACCCCGGATTTCGACCCCGATCTTGATCCTCCGATAGCTCCCGTGTGGATTGGTTTCCCAAACCTCAACATGCGGTTTTGTGAGAGAAATGCCCTTATGAACATTGGTTCTTACTTTGGAAGACCTTTGAGGCTTGATGAAGGTGCGACCACTATGTCACGTCCGGATTATCCTCGAATATGCGTTGAGATCAACCTCCTTGATCCATTGAAAGAAGATATAGAATGGGGGATAGAAGATGTGCATGGTCAAGTGGACATCGTAAAGCAAAAGGTCGTATATGAAAATATACCAACCTATTGCCGAAAATGTCAACGAATGGGCCATACACTTGAGGAATGTGGTGTGGAGATACCTCAAGGAACTAATGAGAAGGTTGAGGATGTCCCAAAACCGACGACCTTTGTTTGGAAGGCTAAGAGGAACATTGCTCCAATTTCATCACCGAAGAAAGTCGATAGCCTTGAACAAGTACCCAATGTTGAGGAAGTGGCCGAAGAGGCGGATCAAGAGAAACACCTCAAGTTGGCAATAATTCACGTTGCGACTAATGATGGAAATGAAGATCTCCTAAGGGATGAAGAGTTGAGAAAGGCCGAAGAAAAAGAGATTGAAGATAGGATATTGAGGGATGACAATGATGATGCAGCTAGGTTATCGGACTCTAACTATCAACCTAAGTCTAGACTTCTCTCCCCAAGGGTGTGCTTTCCGGATGCTACTTTCTCGTGTGATATCTCTACCCCTCCCACCTCACCAACCTCCCTAATTGGGCATATTTATGATGAAGCCGTGAGTGGGGATGCTTTTGCGAATGAGTTGGAATCCTCATTCAATCAAAGGAGAATCTGTACTCCAATCCCGAGACATGCAGCAGATGTCGGTCTTGAGGACTCACCATTTACAAGAGATGAGTCTTCGTGGCTATACCGGGAAGAGAAGCGGATTAAAGAACAGGAGGAGAGAAGAGCGGAATATGCAAAAGAAATAGAGAAAATGAAGGGTCCAGATTGCAACATCTATATTAGCAAAAGTGAACGGAAAAAAGAGAACAAAGAACGAAGAGCTCAAGAAAAGATGAGGATGAGGACTAGATCCTACTCATAATCGTAATAGGCCGGTTTAGTATTTTCACATTTTAGCTTACTTTTCTTTCGAGGTATCCACTTTTGTGATATGCTCTTCCTTGTTGTTGAGATTTCTATTTCTCTTTGTTTTTGGCGATCGTATGGGTGGGGTACACCATACGGCTCGCTATGTAGTACCTCCCCCTAGTTTTCTTTTATAAACCTTTTACTTTCTTCTTGAACATAAATTAGTATGTCATTATTTCTATGTAATTTATTTATCTTTGAGTTATATCTTTAAAGTTCATATATTAACCTTCAAGGAAAAATTACCTAAAAAAATACCTGGATAAATATATATTAATAACTATGTTGTATTGTTGTATTATAAACAAACATTAATGTTTATATCATGAATTGATTAGCTATGTATTATCAATGACTCATAATTTTGAGTAATGGGCTCGAAATCAATAATTATAGGCAGGTTAGGTATATCTATCAATTTTCTTCAATTCTTGGTTATTGATGATGCAATATCGTTTGAGGTCCGATAAAACGGGGGAATTCGGGGATATAATTATTGATATTGTTCAGAACGCCTATTCTGAATTTGAGAAAAGAAGCAATATGGTTTTATTAAGGGATTAGAGTGAGTTATAAGGGGGGTCGTGTATAGAGGATAACTTTATCTATTACAGAGAATGCTTTGGGTATTTTTCTAAGTACAAAGATGCGTATAATGAATTTGGCGAAAGTGCACTTGTCCATTTGATGCTAAGTGAGGTGCTATTTATAGTGATGATCTGAAGGTCTTATGTCCAATGAGGGTTGGTCTTCCCTCATAATTTCGGGTGGTGGCGATGACCAATGATGTAGAGGGTCTTCTGCACCAATGAGGGTCGGTCGGAGGGAGATGCCCAATAATGTGAGCTTGACTGAATTCTTCTGACAGGATAATGATTATTTATGCTTGAATCGTCTTGAGAGGCTTTCTGAGCCAATGAGGATAAGCTCGCTCTGCTCCAATTGTCGTTCTGGGCAGGAGGGAACCCCAATGACAGTCTTGAACCAATGATGCGAGGTCTTTTATTATAATGGTGGGTGGTTAGGAGCTGCATTTAACGAGGGTAGTTGCACTCCCTTTGAGTCGGTCGCATCACATTCGTGCTTGTATTCGATCTTCGAGGGGTATAATCCCAGAGTTGCGTTCATCCTTGTGTGGTCAGAGAGGGGTCCTTTGAGTCGTACTCCTTCCGAGCAGCTGTGAGATCTTCTGAGCCACGCCTGTCTTCGTGTTTGTTACGCTGAGGTCATGGACGAGAGGTCTTCTTCTTATGACCAATCCTTGTATTCACTCATTCCCTTATTGTTTTGTACAACTTTCCTTTCTCAAAAAATCTTTTGGTGGCTCAGTGTTGTACGCTACCACCCGGGAGTCCTTTATTACGGGTCCCGTGAGATTCGAATGGTGGAGTTAGCTCGTTGGTGGGTCGTTTACTGACCCGAGGTGAGGGGGGCTCTTGTGGCTTCTTTTGGGGTACCCTGGAATGCGAGTGACTCTGGCGGTTAGGTGCGTGTACCCAGGATCTTTTTGTCCAGACTGTATACCCTAGTCGAGGTGTTAGTTTGTTCTTACCTGGGGGTACCATTTTTCCATGTCCTTGGTCATTTTTGTGGGGTGCCTGATTTGGTGCTTTATCGTCTGCTGGCTTGGCAGGCTGACGAAACACTCCACATCATGCTGGTTCTAGGCCACACTGGAACCAGCTTTGTCCTTTGCACACATGCACTCCAAGCGACGTGGTGAGGGGACAAATGGATATTTGATGATTTCGGACTGGACTCAGGTTATCCCAAGCTGCCTACGTATCCCCTTGATGGAATCAAGCTGAATATAGTTCATTTATCTATTCTGATGACCGATCACTAATCGAGCTCTGTGATTCACTTGGATGTATCGCATGACGTTGAGGATATGTCGATATGTGATGTCGAGGATGAGATCGAAGGTGATGCTGATGAGATATATATATATATATATATATCAAAGATATATACCGAATACTATATCGAGTATCATATAAAAGGTAAACGTCGAGGTTGAGGGTAATCTTATATGCAATGTCGGAGGTGACGTCGATGGTATGTCTAGGGTGATATCAATATGGATATTCGATATCAGTAGGTTAATTAATCAGCCCAACTGTCCCCTCTCGGTATGCAGGGCGGGGGTATTTATAGATTTTTGCCCCATACTATATCGAAGGCAATATTCGATATAGAGCGGTATATTGGGTAGAATCCCCGATATAGATGAACGTGGGCCTGGTCCATGGCCAGCCCAATACAGGAATTACCCATATCATGCAGTCCTCTAGTTTAGAAGTTATTGTTGTAAATAATAACTTGTAAACTAACTAGATCAAATATTGACTTACCAGTACCTCTTGTCCCCCCAATTCAAATGATGGAGCTCGGATACATGGGTTTTATTTAAAAACGATGATGGACCCGCAATATAATTTTTCGTAGCATCGAGGTCTGCATTTGAATTATGAGTTGTTATAATGAATTTTTATATTGAATTTGGCCGGGATGTCAAATTTTGGTTCTCGGTATAGTGGGGATAGCCCACGCGCTGATGCCTATATAAATAAGTGCATCTTTGTTGAGAGGGAGAATACCAAGAATGCCATTATAGGGCAAATTTCCATGAAAGCTGGGTTCAAGGATGGGTTTAATACCCAACAGTTGGATTCTATGCGTGGCCTTGGTGGCAAGCCTTTTGAGGACTTTGGACCTCCTGATGAGAGTAGGGGAAAACCATATGCATTTGCCGAACTTAAAAGAAGAATAGTCTTGTTCTGATTGGCATGAAAGGCGCATCTAATTATCCGAATTAGTGATGGCGTTGCATCGCCGTTTTAATGAATGAGTAATAAGCATTATGCTTATTGTTATTAACCGTGATGATTTGAACCATGTTCTGCTGCTTTCATAGTAAGTAGTTGTGTTTTTGTATGTGTTTAGCACATTTCACAATGCATGTTGTTCATATTTCTCTTGGGACGAAATGTCTGTTTTGATACATTACAGATGTGTATCTGAGCGCATTAGGAAGTGGCGTCCAATCTTTGCTGATATTCATCTCCGTATCTTATATGATAGGGGAGTTAGTATCCCGTAGGATAGTCAATATTTGACATTTTCTGCTCCTCTGGTATTCAGTAACGGTGGTTGTCACTTGATGAGATTTTCGTGACATGATACTCTAAGGTGCATTGGTGCTCAATAATCCCTTTAAGATGTGCATTTTGAATAACACGCCTATATGTGATGCAAATGACGATATAGAGGAGGGTGCAATGCGTGGTTGCAAGAGGGGTACGTCGAATAGCGCGCACCGAGGTGGGTGATCGACCATCTTGCGTGATGGGTTGATGGGCAAGAAGACGCATACTAATATAGGGACAAATATGTCTCAGTAGCTTTATTGCTTATTATGATTTTACCTTCATAACAATTTGGGATATGTGAAAATATTTGAATTCTCTAGCCCGGCCATAGCGTTAGTGTGGCTGAGTCTCGCGTTTGGTGAGGTAAGTACGTAACCAACTCAAAATTGTAGGTACCTCTTGAGTTATTCGAGTAATTTATCAGATATAGTATCTGACTGCGCTTCTATTACCTTTATAGGTAGATGTAGTTGACATCGTATTGCAACGATTCTTGTTATACCTTGCGAGGTATGATCTATGATAACGTGTTCAGTATGCCCTACGACATAAATACCATGTAGAGAATATTGCATTGTATCATGAGAGGTAAATGACTTGGATATCGCGCAAGGTATGTTTCATTATACCATAATTGAGCAGTTTCTAGCTGAAGCTATTGTAGAGTGTAGCTTCAGGTATTGTTACACCTCACGGGTGGTTTCGAGCTATCACCCGCGTAGAATGTAGGTATGACAATATTGAGCTTGATGGCGTTGTCGAGATTCTAAAGAAAAATAGTCTCGTGTTGATTGGTGGAAGTGTGCGCCATAATGTCCAAATTGAGAGTATGAGTGGTTATTAGGGCATTTTTTTATCATTTCCCGTAGGATAGGAGATATCATTATCATTTGAGGTTTTTTCTGCCTTTTCCTGTGGGCGAATCGACTGATCGTGAAACTCTTGAAGTCAAGCAAGGTTGCAGCGAGAGTGAAAATCATATGAAACATCATTTGAAAAAGTTAAAGTCCGTCAGGGTGGATTGGGGGCTCCCAAGACCAATGTTTGTAAAAGACGGTTTACGTCCATATCACTTATAGATCCAAGGAGAGATGTCAACATTCTCTCTAATGTAACTTAAATATGCGTTTAATCAATCCTATAGGATAGGTAATGAACGAGAAGTCATCGTAAGGGAGCCTTTCGGCTATAGTAATTGTGAAAATGATGAATGTGATGATGGACGCAGAGAAGTTTCTTGACATTCTTAGGTCTGCGCCTAATGCGTACTAGATCGCTTGCTTGCGCTACTAAGGGGTGTAGGTTGGTCACTCTTCGAAAGAGTTGTATAGTTTACGCTGATGTATAGCATATTATACTGCTTGGAATGATCTTTTGGCTAACATTTCTTGTGCTTTGTAGCGATTTTTATTTAATCAATGTATTCCCATTTATTTGAGCAATGGTTCTTCATTTTGAACCTTGCATTATATATCTTATTGTCACAGTTGTATTATTGAAGATCTCATTAACGATGAGAATTTACCATTGGTGTCGGCTTCATTTAGGAATTGACAATATCTTAAAGGGTAAAGTCATATCGTACCACGTAGAGTGGATTGAATTTGAATTGATTGACCAGTATGGTTATGATGTTAACCCTCCTAGTTGATATACATGCTGTAATCACTGCGACTGCAACATGTATTAGAATTTGGTCTTTTTCTTGACTCGCGTATCGCACGCGATAATGAGCGTGTTTCTCGTTGTAAGATTAGTCACAGTACGGTGACGGATGTAACACCATTTCCGTAAAATTATGGTATATTGATTTATTCATTTAATCATATTATCGCGTTGTTTTTCAGCGTCTAGCAGCATTCTGCCATTATATAGGTGTTATCTTCAGTATACTATGACTATGCAGATTAGACGTCTAACTAGTTGTTTGACCTTTACATCCTCGGGCCAGATTAGAGGAGGGATTTGGCGGCAATTATGTGCCCTTGAGAGTAGGGGTCTCATTTAGGAGTTTTACTGTGCCTTAAGAGGCGGGGTACCGCGTAGGTACTTGTCTTTGTGCCGTATGAGGCGGGGATACCATGTTGGTACTAGTCATTGTGCCTTTAGAGGCGGGGATACCATACCAGTCGTTGAGCCTTAATAGGCCGGTTACCGCGTAGGTACTTGATGATGTAATATGGTTCGTCTTTGTTCATTTCCCTCTAGATTAATACTAGCGTGTCATCTCATATTTGTGCGCAAATTTTTGCGATTTGCATGGTGTCTCAAAGTAACTTATTTATTTGTAATATATAAAAGAATACTTTGTAAGGAATCATGTATTTGATTTGTTGTCATTTCAGTTATGGTACTTTGTGGATGCATGATTCATTGTCATTTAAGGCAGGGTATCGCGTATGTAAATATTCCTCTTGCTAATTTAGGCATGAAACTGTATAGGTATACGTTGCTCTGCCATTTATGGCATGTTATCGTGTATGTAGATGTGACTCTTGCCATTTCTAGCATGTATC
Organism: Linaria vulgaris; assembly: GCA_948329865.1. Classification (NCBI taxonomy): domain Eukaryota; kingdom Viridiplantae; phylum Streptophyta; class Magnoliopsida; order Lamiales; family Plantaginaceae; genus Linaria; species Linaria vulgaris. The sequence continues at coordinate 88,462,423 of OX415253.1, forward strand.
CGTAAAGGTACATGTTACTCTTGTCATTTCGGGCATAATACCGCATAGATAGTTGTTACTCTGCCATTTCTGGCATTTTACCGTATAGGTAGATGTTCCTCTGCCATTTCTGGCATTTAACCGTATTGGTAGAAGTGACGCTGCCATTTCTTGCATTTTACCTTATAGGTAGATGTGGCTCTGCCATTTCTGGTATTTTACCGTATTAGTAGAGGTGACGCTGCCATTTCTAGCATGTCTCGTTTGTGTTGTCGACATTGTTCGTTTCCTCATTTGAATTCATGAATAAAAGAGGGTTTATGAGTCTATTTGAATATTTTACGTCATATCTTGTAGGATAGTAAATAAACAAATTACCTGTTACGGTATTCCTCTGCCTTCTCCGTAACTTTGTGGATAAGGAATTATGATCCCATAAGATTTGTAGATATTCATTCTTTTCGGGTGATCTCCTCCCTATCACGGTGGATAGGGGAGTTATGACCTCGTAGGATTGTAGCCAGTTATTTCTGTCGGGTTCTCTCTTGCCTACCGCGGTGGATAGAGGAGTTATGACCTCGTAGGATTGTAGAAAGTTATTTTCGTCGGATTCTCTCCTGCCTATCGTAGTGGATAGGGGAGTTATGACCTCGTAGGGTTGTAGATAATCGCTCCCTCTGGTGCTCTCCTGCCTATCGTGGTGGATAGATGAGTTATGACCTAGTAGGGTTGTAGATAATCGCTCCCTCGGGTGCTCTCTTGCCTATTGGGGTGGATAGGGGAGTTATGACCTCATAGGGTTGTAGATAATCGCTCCCTCGGGTGCTCTCTTCCCTATCGTGGTGGGTAAGGGAGTTATGACCTCGTAGGGTTGTAGATAATCGCTCCCTCGGGTGCTCTCCTGCCTATCTTGGTGGATATGGGAGTTATGACCTCGTAGGGTTGCAGATAATCGCTCCCTCGGGTGCTCTCCTCCATATCGTGGTGGATAGGGGAGTTATGACCTCGTAAAGTTGGTAGACAATTTTTTTCCTCCTTATCTCGATGGATATGTGATCTCTTCTTCTCCTTGTTTTGTTAACGGAGGATGTATGCATTCCTGTCATTTAAACGGATAACAACATATGCAACAATATATATATATATATATATATATATATCAATATAAAACTTCAAGATAGATAACAACCAAGAACCGGATAGTCACCGATTTGCTATCCTTCAGGATAAGAGATACTTTTACCCTTTAAGGTATATTTCTGTCTTATCCCGTAGGATATGTTTGTTCCTGCAATCAATCTGCCAATATGAAAGAGAAATATATATAATATTCTATAGATAAAGATTAATAACGGGTAACAGTTGAGAACTAGGTGAATCCCGGTTCGCCTATGTATCCCGTAATAAGGGAATAAGACCTGTGTGTTTCTTCATGTTTTAGCTACAAGCCAGCCCCGGAGGGGCAATTTAAGTAAATTATCATTGTTCGAATAATAATTAAAGATAGAGATTAAGGAATGTCCGGTGGTGCGGATATCAGAGATACGAGGATATCCAATGAATACGTATAACGGGTAAGTTATGATATCGGGCTTAAGAGATGTTGAAAGCCATCCCGATATCGAGTATGACTGTTTATCGAGAATAACGTATATCAAAAGTGGATGTCCATGTCAAAAATGCGCTCGATATCGAATGTGGTATTCGATATGTAGGTGAATCAGTATAACCTAATTAAATGCAGAATATGCAGGTGAATAATATAATGTAATTGATATGACTTATCTTGATTGCCGGGGCGGAGTCCAAACTTGGTATGCTCCAGGGTTTTGATGAGTCTGAGCCAGCCCAGAGTCGTAAGGATGAGCATGAAAAGCATAGGTCCAATGGCGCTCCAATTTGCCATTGTTCTTGATGAACTCGATTCAGTTTTATGGTTGCATGTACATTCGAGTGTATTCGCACAGACAGCGCCAATGATTGGTGTTTTATCGTCTGCTAGTTGGCAGGCTGACGAAACACTCCACATCATGCTGGTTCTAGGCCACACTGGAACCAGCTTTGTCCTTTGCACACATGCACTCCAAGCGACGTGGTGAGGGGACAAATGGATATTTGATGATTTCGGACTGGACTCAGGTTATCCCAAGCTGCCTACGTATCCCCTTGATGGAATCAAGCTGAATATAGTTCATTTATCTATTCTGATGACCGATCACTAATCGAGCTCTGTGATTCACTTGGATGTATCGCATGACGTTGAGGATATGTCGATATGTGATGTCGAGGATGAGATCGAAGGTGATGCTGATGATATATCGAAGATATATATCGAATGCTATATCGAGTATCGTATCGAAGGTAAACGTCAAGGTCGAGGGTAATCTTATATGCAATGTCGGAGGTGACGTCGAGAGTATGTCGAGGGTGATATCGAATATCCAGGTTAATTAATCAGCTTAACTGTCCCCTCTCGGTATGCAGGGCAGAGTATTTATAGATTTCTGCCCCGTACTATATCGAAAGTAATATTCGATATAGAGCGGTATATCGGGTAGAATCCCCGATATAGATGAACGTAGGCATAGTCGATGGCCAGCCCAATACATAAATTACCCATATCAGTGCCCATTTTGCCTATTCTCGAAGGCGGGTAGGATTATGCATCATTAGTTATAAATGCTTATCTTTCTTCCAAGAATTTTCACATTCAAACTATTTTGGTTTATACAGACTTTCTTCATACCAATCTCATTTCAAGTCTACTTTCATGAAAAAGTATCCCAAAATTTTATTTGATCTTTTTCTGCCCCAAAACAACCTAAACATTATTGCGCAGAAAATTTACATTTTGACCCGGGTACCAATACATTCATAAAAAATGAGAACAACTCCAATTACTCTGAAATGTTAGTTCCAAATTTTCCTTAGAGTTAAACGTATTTCATATTCAGACACCATTTCCAAAAGAGAAGATTTTGGAGGCCGAAATCACATAACAATAACTTTTGTCCAAAAATTCGAAAGCAACATCTATGTTTACAAAAATTATTTAGCACAACAAGCCTTTGTATTTTCAGCCAATTTTGGATACAAATTTCCTTATGATGTTATTAGCCAGAAACCTGAAAGAAAAATTGGGAACATAATCCATTTGAATGTCTGATCAAAGGTAAACCCGAGATTGCTACGATTTTCAGCTTTGCATAACTTTATGTTCTTAGTTTATGATTGAAAATAATCATCATGATTCAAAAATGTATGACTCACACATGACTCTTAAATGATATAACCTTGGTTAGGATCACTTTATTATAACTTATAATCATGAATTGATATTTTTGTAATTTTTCCATAGCATCTAAATAGTGTATTTATCATGTTTAGCATACATTTACTTAAGTATTATACTATTTTACAACTACTTTCATGACTAATCATATAATATGAGCATTTATCACAACATAAATATTTCTTGAGCATTTATCATGATTCGGTTTATATATTTATATTTTTATTAGTTATAAATATAGTGGTGTGTAATTTAAAGTAATAATCTTTAAACAAAAAAATAAATTAAGTAAGTTATACATTTTAAGGCGTACTTTATAGTTTATAGGATGTTTGTTGATGCGGGGATAATGGAAAATTTTAGATTGATTAGAGGCTTAAAGAACGATCTTTCCATAGAGTTAGTTAAGTAATATACCTTAAGGATTTATTATGCATCAAATTAGAGTGTTTATCTAATTATACTTCATGCTATTACTTGTCATTTGAAATAATTTTCTGACATGAAAATATGGATAATTACAGTTATAAAATTCAAACATATGTTTTCTTAAAATCAAATCTTGAGATAGCAATTATGTATAAAAAAAGATATATGATATTTAACTTAACCTTACGATATCGAAATGCCTAAGATTTTCATCAATGCCATAAAAATAAGCTTATGTGTTATTTACTTAAATTAACATTAACTAGCATTTTTAACAAGAACTTCCATAAATTTCATCAACAACGAAACAGAAAATGTACATAAACTTATCATGGAAAATTATGATTATTCAGTTGATTGATATTATCTTAATTTATGAAAAGGTTTGACAAACTAATCGACGGCCAACAAAATTCTTTGTACGAATAAAGGCGAGGTTCGCTTTATGGTTTAATTATAGCCCCGTTTGGCATATGGCCCTAAAAAACTAGGATAGAAAAGTCACTACTCCATTACCAAACTACGAACAACCTATAATTCATCACATTCTTGTTTTTTCATCCCATTTGATAATATGATTTTCTTACTCATAGTTAAATCATACCAAATCATAAATTATTTGTCCCATATTAATTCATAATCATTTGTAACTTTCCGATATTATAATCTCATCTGCTAGTTATTGAATTGTGCAAAGAGCAACGACCTATGTTCGGGACACGTAACCCAAGGAGTATCATATATTATCCGGTTTACTAGCTTGTTTGTTTATTTGTTAGACCCATTGGGACGCCTTTGGGAAGTAGAGCTCAAGGATTGAGTCGATTTATTGTCGGGTAATAAGGATTGTTGGTTTAAGTAATTTCACTTGATAACTATCTATTTAGGCGCCGCATGCAGTCAGGAGTTGGTTGTGACCCGCATGCTAGTTTGACATGTATTTGAACATGTCTTGTGCTGTGTTTGTGAGGTCGCTCCTTGTATGGAGGTATAAGGTACTATATTAGATGTCATAAGATTAGATTTATTTAATGTTAAGTACAAATTCATTAACATATTCTGTAAATATTCTAGTACTATTGTTACATTAGATTATCTGGTTGAACTTTTCCACCGGTAAGATCACTCCTCAAAATGTATTTATTAAGCACAATTAATTCTTGCATTACAGGTTACATAAATTTCATTGAATCATCAAAGATTTCCTCATTGATTATTTTGTATGTCCATTCTTAAGAATAAGACCGACGTGACAACTTGGATCAAGTGATGATTTTCTTCAAGCTTGCATTTTGGAAAATCTATGTAATTAGAAATATTACCATTGAACTCGTAACATTATTTGTATTCTCAAAACTTTCGGTGTATGTATATATTAAAATTTTTTATTATAACGTGTATGGTTTGATCCTGAAAAGTGACACCCCTTCTAAAGAGTCACATTTCAGTTTGAGTTGGGCCAACACATGACTAATTAAATCGGATCCTGACTCTTTGAACGATGCCCACTATTGGTAATGTTAACTATGAAGTAAATGTGAATTTTTTTTTGACTAGATGATACTCTATACCAGTTACCAGTGGTTAAGTCGATTTAGTAGGCCTGACATGTCATTAGTTGTTCTGCCATTTTAACATTCGATTCACTTCTAAAAGCATTGGTCCCAAGTACAATAGCAGGCCCTTACAACCATCTTCCCTAGAATATTAATAGGCAAGAGTACCATATAGTTTATCCTCTTCCAATCTTTCATCCATCCAGATATGCGTGATTTTAAAGACATCACAATGAATATCCATATTTAATCTAGCCAAAATGCTTTTGTATTTCTAGATGGATATGACTTGAACATGTTTAAGTACTTTTCACTAAGCCATGTTGACTTTAAATTATTCACACATAAGTTTTGAGGCATTTTGTCGAAAGAACAACCCTTTCTATTACATCTTACTACACTTTAGCTAGATCACTCTGTCTTAGGACCTTTTTTTCTTATCACAATTGCATCAAACTGAATAGCTAAATTTAGTAGTTTCTTATTAATGCTCAACATCTCTAACTCAAAAGGTGGGTTATAAATTTGATTTTAGTTAAAAAAAGGGGAACATTTTTGTTTCCTTCACCATCGAAGTCATTGTGATCAATCCTAGCGTTACATTCATCTGTGAAAACATCATCTTCTTCAGATCTTATCTCACCTACACCCTCATCAACACTCATTCTACCCCTCGTCTTCATTAACAAAGTTTTGACTACCATATGACTAACTCTTTGTCTCACCATCTTTCTGAGTTTCATCATCACCCTCAACAACATCACCATCATCCAAATTATTGCCATTTCCCATACCCTGAAGGTCTTCATTTGACTCACCCTTTACCATTATCGAAATCTACAATATCACTTCAACCAAACTCAAGAAATCAGGCACAACTATTTGATCACCTACTACGACACCAACATTCTTATTATGAGGTTCATGCATACCGTCTTAGACTTGCTCCCTCCCCAGCTCAACTCTTATAGACTTACCCTCATTCTCAACCTCCTCATATAAGACACCATCCTTAATGGGTACATTGTCAATATATTGAACAGCTTCCGTACATCTATTACTACCAAAACAAATAATTAGTCTAGACCAACTCTCACTATTAGAATACCACATATCACCTATAATATTAGTTGATGGTGCAATTTCATCAAGTAATGCCATGCTGATTTCATCGATTTCCAAATAATCGAACTTACAAATATATACAAGAATGTAGACGTCTTGTGGAATGTACATGGAATCTCCACTAAAATGTACCGAAAGAGTCACAACCTTCCTCTTTAAATCTAGATAAAAGGAATAAAATTCAACTAAATTATTCACCGAATCCCCAAATATTTATATGACGAAAATGTGATACCCACCTTCATAGCGGTCTCCACAAATCAACCTCCTCCATATATTCTTAGAATTCCCACTTTGTTCAAAATAATTTCAACAAAAGTAGTGCAATATTCTGCATCTCCTCCATTTCTCCGCTGATGCAAGAAATTAACGCTTTGTAACTGCATCCTTCACAATTGCCCTTGCCACCCAATTTATTTTTTTGCTTTGGAATTATGATCATCATCATCCAAAATAATCCAAAACAATCACCTTGCATTTCTTTTTTATACTTCTCCATAACCCTATTTGACTTTTTCGAGAGAGACTTACCATCAACAATATTTTGTTCCTATAAGGAAAGGCGTGGTGGACGGCATAATGTTCCTCCTCTACGATAAGTCTTACAATTTTGGGTAGCATAGGGCTAAAGAGAGAGAAGACCGCCTCGTCACCAAAGACGGGACTATCAGGGGATTTCGCGTGATGGGAAAAGTATGGCAATAACTCTTCCATGTAGCCAAGCAAGTCGTCCTTTACTGCATCTTCCATTTACTTTTAAATTTCCCCTACTATTGTTGCTTGTGAATTAATTAATAGTAATAGAAAGAGATAGTAAAACAATGGTATTGGATCGTAGGTCAGGGTGATACCTTGGGGGATCTTTCAGAAGTGTGAAAGGTTGAGTTTTCTTTTCAAGTTGGTTTAAGTTTATCATTGCTAATGATAACGATTCGGATGGCGAGGATATCGTGGGATTCAAACCTTTTTTTGTATGGAACCTTTGTTAGTAATGTGATTGATTTTTCTTGTCGTGATTTGGTGGATTGTGAGAGGTAGTTCTACATCATGATTTTTAATGTCAATGTAACCTTGCTTTTTTTGTTTTTTGTTTTTTTGTCAAGGATCTAATTAAGGTTTTAATACATGATATGATTTGATGATTATTACTGCTGGCCTGATGATGGTCTTAGTGTTTATATTACGGTGGTTATGGAATCACATTCGCCAATGGAGTTAAAATTGACGAAGGTGGATAAATGGGCTTCTCGACTAGCTAGTGAATTTTCACAATGTTCGAAAGCCCGTTAATGTTATGTCGAGGTCAATCATTGTCAAAATAAAAGAATTAGGGCTTCAAGCTTATAAGTATTATGTGGATTTTCGACTTGTGCCATCTTTAATTGTGGACTCGTGCGATCTTTTAGTTGTGGGCGAAACATATTTGATCACTTTGACACCATAATTCTTTATCGAGGGAGTATCCATAATCTTGTGATGAAATGACCAATGAACACCTATAGAGGCGATTTGCACATAAACGCGGTCATGTCAGGTCGGTCGATTATGGAGTCCAACATTAGCATGACAATTAGACTTGAGATCCAACGTTTGAAGAACTCCAACGAAAGTGTTAAGTCAAATATAATATCTTGCAACACACACAATTTTTCGCTTTTTAATAAATAAATCATACTAATAAGTTCTCAAAATTCTACACATTTTACATAGCACAAATAACCCAACCCTCTAAATTCACAATTTTGTGCTCAAAATATTTTCTAAACCCTCATTAAAAAAATAACAAATGCCACATTTTTAATACAATAGAAACTAAACTACTCTCAAAGTCTCGACTACACTTCACAACAAAATAAATCATAACCAAATCAGGAAACAAAAAAAGAAATTAAAAATTTAAAAAAGAAAAATGTCATCCTCTCCAGTTCCGATGGACACCGATGCACAACTCCCCAACGGCAACGCCGCCGCCGCCGTAGCTTCGCCGTCGAGATTGACGGAGGCTCTCAAACTCGAGCACCAACTCCTCCGCGTCCCCTTCGAGCACTACAAGAAAACGATCCGCTCGAATCACCGCTCATTCGAGAAAGATGTCTCCGCCGTTATCTCTGCCGTTCCCGATCCCGACAAGAGTGCCGACCTCTCTCCGGAAACCGCCGTCCAAAATCTCTCCTCACTCGTCTCCCGATTACAGGGCCCCAAAAGAAAGGTTTATTAATTAACTTTATCCAATTTAGTGATTCTTTCATTTTTTTTTTGTTAGCGTTATGTTAGTTTGGCGTATAATGATTGTAAATTTAAAGTAAGTAGCGTTTAAGTGATTCACTGACTGTGAAATTATTCAATTAGAGAATCTTGATTTCGTATTCGGATTGGTGTGATTGAATCGTTGCGGTTGTGGTATCGGGTGGAGTAGTTGACTTTCTTTTCTGTTTTCGAGTTTTTGGTTGGGGTGAAGGGGTAGCTCGGAAAGCGTTTTAGCTTTTAATTACGGACGGAATAGTGAAGGGCGGAGGCGTCGGAGGATGTATTTGTTGTATTTTGGAATGTTAAATTGAGTTTGTTCGACTGAAGTTCATGGTTGATTTGTCAGTTGGAAGAAGGAAGTCGAACAGAGAACTTGCAAGCGCAGAGAAGTAGAGCGAGGCTGGATCATTTGGAATCTGCGGAAGTGGACAATTTGGCTGATTGGAACAACATTCGCTTGAATCGGGTACTTGTTGACTACATGTTACGAATGTCATATTACGACACCGCTGTGAAGCTTGCTGAGAGCAGCAATATTCAGGTGATTTTCTTGGACTGTTCGTCGGTTTTAGAATTCAGGATGATTGCTTGGTCATTTCAGGCGTTGTGCTATTTTTTTTTTTTTCTTTTTCTGAATCAATGATATGACCTCTGTATTTCAGCTTTCGGTATCAGTACATTTGTTTGAGTTTGGTTTAGGGGTGGCGGTATATGATTTGTACACCCAAAATATGTCATGTTATTATTAGTAGTCAGCCATACTCACATGATTGAATGCGTTGTAAATGAGGAAGAAGCAAATATGCCGTTTTGGAGTTTTCTTGGATTCATTTCCTTGATAGACTTGGTGCTGTTGTCGTTCCAGCATGTTGTTAGGCTGGCATCTGAATGACGTTTGCTTTATCTTAGCAGGACCTTGTTGATATAGACGTGTTTTATGAAGCCAAAAAGGTAATTGATGCTCTAATAAAAAAGGAGGTTGCCCCTGCTCTAGCATGGTGTGCTGACAACAAATCTAGGCTGAAGAAGTCCAAGGTAAATTGCTTTCTCCCACCTTTTCCGTTCTTTCTCTTTCTGTTCTGTTCCTTGTTAGAAGGAAGATCTTGTAACGCATGCACATTATCTTTACACCTCGATAACATATCATTGCTATCAAAATATGATCAATTTCAGGCTGTGCCCCAGGTCTTTAAATTGACTATTTGATTTGTACACAAGCTAAGGAAGTGTCATGCAATGAAGAATAAGTTATTTTTGTGGACCATCATATCGTAGAATTTAAATTCATTCCTGAAAATTTCTAAATTCTTTATTTCCATCAGTTGGGAGGACATATCTTCCTCAAGTCACGCTTCCTAGCAATCATACTACCTTTGCATAATCCGCGTATTACTTGCTTTGTGGCATTTCTTTAGACAAACTATGAATTTTAGGTAGTACATTCATTGTATCAATATTTGTTTATGTCCATATTGCCACCTGAGAAGATGGACCTAACTGTATTGTACTCTTTACCTGAATTTAACATTTTAATGTAGTTAGGCTTTAGTATAAGCCAAACCACAATCTAGAATGGTTGGGTTTTTGTCTCACTTGGTTCAAGTTGTTTAATAGTTATTTTCTGCATTTGAAACTTATTTCTGTTTCTGTTTCCCACTTGTTGATATGGACCTAGCAGTATTTTACATTTTTTTACAATTTATGAGCTAAACTCATTTGATGGAGTTGGAATGCTCGAAATACACATTTATGGACCAAATCAAATAGTAAACTGGTTTTGCTTTTTGGATCCTTTGCAGATAAATGAAAAACACATTTAGTTTGGTTTTATTATTTGTTTATAACCAAATATAACCAGACAAGGATAACGTAATACGAACCAAATTCCATTCCTTAAAACTAAGACCATGTTACAAAATTTCCATCTTTTATAATGATGAGAAAAAACTACCCAGCCTCCTTCCCCCTCCCATATTTTATATTCATTACATGTGCTCGAGGTTTGGATATTATGCACGTTTATATTCAGAGTTCTAGTTCATTCTCATGGTTTTTGGAATGAGCCACATGAGAAGAGCCACTTCCTTATTTTTTGCTAGTTGTGCTACGTGTAGATATGTTAAGGTGTATGTAACATTGCGTGTGTGTGCGCTAACAAGTTATAGGTCTAATCTGGTCTGAGCATCGGTGGGGAAAAAAGCACCCGATGAATTTGATTAAATGTTATTTCTCCATCTTAGAGTCCTCAATATAAAATTTAAGGAGCCTTTCCCGGATTCCCTTCTTTTTTTTTTGATGTAACATCACAAACTTTACATGATTGTGATACCACGCAAAATAAAGTACTATATGGTCTGCCTCATAATTTTGTCTGGGTTGCTTTTCGAAATCATGAAGCCAAAACCAATGAACCAATAGATCTCTTCCTAACTAAACCAAGATAATGTTTTACACATTTCCTAATAATGCCAATACTCTTGCAGAGCAAACTTGAGTTTCAATTGAGATTGCAAGAATTCATTGAGTTGGTAAGAGCTGATAACAGTATGGGAGCTATATCATATGCTCGGAAGTATCTCGCAGCTTGGGGGGCTGCACATATGAAAGAGTTGCAACGCGTCATGGCCACACTTGCTTTCAGAAGTAATACTGAATGCCCAGCATACAAGGTAAAAATCTTCGTACTTCTGACTTTTGAATCCATGGCCCAGTCGATTGTGTAAGCTACATCATAGTAGGTTCAAATTTAGATTTTTGGTTGTTTTACCTCGACCAGAACTCGCGTTGATCTTGTGGTTAATTGCTGCTAAGCTTGTATTGGTGGTGAAAAGTTTGCGAGATTGATAACCCACTAAAAAGTCAATAAGCGGATATCTGTACAAATAGAATACATGACATTACTTTTTTATGTGATCAAGTTGCATGCACGTATAATCTGGAACCCATAGGAGTCCTGTCACTGCAGGGCCGCGTAGTCAGATACAAGCAGCTTTCTCCGTAAAGGATAAAAGCATTATTTTGGTATCGTCGACGAACAACAACATTAGTTAATTTGAGATTTCCTTATGCTACTTATGAGTGACTATGATACCAAAATGATAAATAAAACTTCTTTTTTGCTGGTTTTTTCCCAGGTACTATTTGAAGCAAAGCAATGGGATAACCTGGTCGACCACTTTAAGCAAGAGTTCTGCAGATTGTATGGCATGACACTCGAGCCTTTGTTGAATATATATCTCCAAGCGGGCTTATCTGCACTCAAAACCCCGTATCCACGAGTTTCTATATGCCACACAATTTTCAAATTTCTAATAACATGTGCTCAAATTCCATAATGCTTGTTCCTTTTTATTTCTTAAATTTTATCATGCAACTAGAGAAAATTAATTTTTTTTGCTAATCTAGTCAGGGGAATTCGTTCTTTAACTATTAGATGTATCTCACTCATTACACAAATTTCTGCTTTAGTCTACATGCTTCTTTTTTTCTGAAGAATGTGAACTGCAGTTCAGTGTGGTTCACTGACTGAAATATCAGCCATCCTTGTAAAACCTTAACATGACTAAGATTCTGTTATGAAGCTGATTGCACGAAGGAGGATCCTCTATCGCAGGAAAGTTTTCGCAAATTAGCGCAGCCTCTACCATATTCAAAGCAGCATAACTCCAAACTTGTTTGCTATATAACTAAAGAGCTAATGGATGCTCAGAATCCACCTCTCGTTTTGCCAAATGGCTATGTTTACAGCACTAAGGTTTGTTGTTGGTTCTTTTGTGTGGTCTGTGTTCTGGAAAAGTTCGACCTGCCATTCAAATATTTGGTTTTGATCTGCAGGCCATCGAAGATATGGCTAGGCAACATGGTAAAATCACATGTCCAAGGACAGGATTGACTTTCAGCAAAGAGGATGCGGTAAAAGCATTTGTTTCATAGTTCCGTAGCTGATTGCTTATGTGCTATGCTTTCCGTCTATCATAGTTGGCTTACTTATCCTGTAGAGTTGGTCTGGCCACGTAATGTGTTGTGGGTCTATCACATGTACATATACTGGATGATGGTTATGCACTTGTAAAATTGTTGTTTGTTGGATTGGCTCGTTTTACATGCGTTTGTGAATTGTGAATAGTCAAGAAGAAACTGAAAGTTTATGTTGATTTTTTAGCCTCTATATTTCTAGTGTTGTGGAGTCAATTGCCCCAACCATACGTTCCCTTATATCATTTCAAACCTAAGAACCATGTTGCCCTCCAATGCTATTTAGCTCTTTCGTGTGTTTTTTTTTTTTTTTTTTTTGCCTTTATTGTTTTTGCGCTAGTGCTGGTTCCTCATTCCACTTTATTTGTTTTCTCACGCAAGGAAAATTAAGAGCCTTGTGCAGCTACTCTCTCAAAATCACAATGAATTATCTTTTATTGGAAGGATACTTTCATTGGGATTTTATTCATTGGCTTTCTGTCAATATTAAACGCAATCAACTTAAAAGTATCAATAAAGAATTAATAAATTTCAAACGTTCTTTACTGATTAGTTTTGGATGTATAAATGTTGGTTGAAGGTTACAAAAATACCGTTATGATATAGCTAAAACCGCTCTTATTTGATTATAAAGACACTTTTAATCACATGTGCAAAACAATTCGATTCAATTGAATCATTGATGATCATATCAATTGGTATTGATCGCTTATGGAATCATGTAAATAATTTAATAAATGATCCGCTAATAATTTATGTGTCGATTATGGGATCGTATCAAAACTACCAAACTATTTAATATATATATATATATATATATTCTGGATACTGTGCTAATTTTGCGCAATTTTCCTTATTATCATTTTTAATAGATGCATGATAATTTTAGTATATTTTGATTGTGAGGATTTAATGGTCTTTTTTTTGAATGTCATGTGATATTTATGATATCTTGTTCGAACTCGATAATTATTGAGAGTTGTATCGAATTAACTTGATAAGTCAAACGATTCGAGTTTTAAAATTACTAATCAAACTATTTATCGAAATATCGCATTATTGGGAATATTTTATGCTGGGCACAAGTCTTTTGTTCATGTGTCACCATCATGAGGTGCTGTGCGTGGTGGTCAACTTACATGATTTTTTCTTCGTGGTGAAATGTGATGAATTGGTGCATAGTCCTTATTCTTCATCATCTTCTTCTTCTTCTCAGTTAAGAAAAACAATGTCCGACTACATTCCACCGGAGCTCATACTAAAAATCCTCCTTAAACTTCCGACAAGATCCTTAATCCGCTTCACTGCTGTCTGCAAATCATGGAATTGTATCATAACAAGCCCCTCCTTCATCTCCTCTTACCTCTACAAACCAGAAAACCAAACCAACAAACCCCTTCTCCTCCTCCTCCAGCGTTACGGCCGTAAACTCCGTCACGACATACAACTACACTATTCGCTACTTGAAGTCGCCGCCGACCACAAACCCTTTACCATCATTTCTTCCTCCGAACTCGATTTCCCTTTCAAACCACCACGGTTCGGGATCTTCTATATTCTGGGTTCGTGCCGCGGTATCGTATGCTTATTATCGGACCACTGTTTCGGTACGAAACCAATTGTTCTGTGGAATCCTTGTCTCAGAAAACATTTACTTTTACCAAATGGCACCATCGATTGGAAAACTTCTCATTCTTTCGCGCTAGGATTTGGGGTTGGCGACGACCATGATGATTTTAAGGTTGTTAGATTGCATTACTGTTGTGACGATCATAGTTACGTGCCAGAGGCTGAGGTCTTTTCCCTTAGGACAGGCGAGTGGCGGAGATTGGGAGTTGATGTTAGGCTTTGGAAAGTTAACACTGCACGGGCTCAAGTTCTCGTGAATGGGGCTGTGCACTGGCTGGCTTACAACGCGGTTGGAGGTAACATGATCGTGGTGTTTCGGGTCGCACAGGAGGTGTTAGACGAAATTAAGCTTCCAAAGGAGTTGGTAATGGAACATACGGGCAACTTGTCTCTGTCTTTAATTGGAGAATCACTTGCGGTGGTGGTAAAGTTTGATCGTGAGTCGTGTGATGTTTGGTTGATGCAGGCATACGGCGATGAATCGTCTTGGACTAGGTGGTGTGGCTTTTGGAAGGGAAAGGAGGAGTATGTAGTGGCATTACGGAAGAACGGTGAAGTTTTTGTGGCCTCGCCGCGTAGTGGATTGTGTGTTTTTGATTTAGAGAATGTGGCGAGGAAAAGCCTTGGAATACACGGCGTGCCTTGGGGATTTTATGTCGATGATTATGTCGAAAGTCTTCATTTACTGAGAGAAGGTCAAAGTGAAATAGCAGAGGAGTAGTCTGGAGGTGCAAAATAATTTACTTGATTGTTGATAGTTGTTGGATCGTTTAGGACTTGGAATTTGAATTGAAGAAAGTATCTTTGTAATGAGAAATACTGATTGATGAAGGAAAATGTTAGCAGGCGAGCTTCATGTACAATATCGTTTTGTTGAGTTTCTTACTTTGTCCTCTTTTCTTTACTGAATTGGTTCATCTTAACAGATATGTTTCTTTGCCAGAATTGAGTTGCATTAAGATGAAACATAAGCCATTTTTTACGGTTGGAGTGTCGTTTATGAAACAAGCGTTGGCTTGTTGGATGAATATGTGGATTCACCATCTTTTGTTCTTAGATTTTCTCATAGTACATGCCAAACAAGGTCCTCCTTAACCCTCAAATTTGAGGTTGAGATTTATAGAACATCATGTCATTTATCACTCCGCTATCAATATTCAATAATGTGTCGGAGTTGAGAAACTCAAGACATTTAGCGAAAAGGTTTAAAATAGAGAATAGAAGTGACGAGTAACCAACAACTCTGCGTGATATAGGAAGCACAAGTAGCGAGTCAATACAAGTACTGAAATTCATATCCTAGAATCCATTTGATTTCTTCCAAACGTTTCTGTTGAACCAGCTGCTTCTTCGTTTTCGTCCGACTGAATGGTGGTCTCGTCCTTGATCAACATTTAAAAATACTCGCAATCATATCTTCTTTGTGCTGAGGTCGTTTGTCAACGGTGACTCGGAAATTGAAACAAATATCAGATTTCTGATCATCTGGTTTAGATGTGGTGGTCTTACCTTTGTGTAACATGTAATATATTCTTTCAACTACATTTCCGGGGGACTTTAATTCCAGTCTTTTAGGAAAAAAGAAATCTTCTTATCGCCAAAAGAATAGTTTCAATGGGATTTTATTTGTTGGCTTTCTGTCAATATTAAACGTTAAATCAACTTAAAAGTGACAATAAAGAATTAATAAATATCAAACGTTCGTTATTGACTAGTTTCACATGTGTAAATGTTGGTTGAAGGTTAAAAAAATAACGTTACGATATAGCTAAAACAACTCCTGTTTTATTATAAAGAAAATTTTAATCACATCGACTAGGAGTGTGCAAAACAATCATGTTTGATTGAATCATTGATAATCGTATCATATGGTATTGATCGCTTATCGAATCATTTAAATAATCTAATAAACGATCCGCTAAAAACTACGAATTAAAGTTTGATAAGATATTTGATTTTATTAATTTATGTATCGATTACGGCATTGTATCAAATTATCAAACTATTTAATATATATATATATATAATATTTATATATTAAAGTCTAAGACTTTCATTCATGGGCAAGGTTTTGTTTTTTGGGGATAGTGGTTAATTTCGCACAATTTTGCTTACTATCGTTTTTAAGAGATGCATGATAAATTTATTATATTTTGATTGTGAGAATTTAATGGTCTTTTTGTTGGGGCGGCATTTCCAATTACAAGTGCAACACTTTACTTTGGGCGGCTACTTTAATTAAGGAATGGGGCGGTGACTAAAATCATTGTGCAGGAAGCCAAGGTGTTGGGGCGGTACACTCATTAGAATATAAAATTCTAATGGTTACCAACTTAATTGATATTTACTCTTGTTTTGATCTTCTTTGTGCACTATAAATAGCAACCCATCCTAAGCTATGAAAATCATCCCAACAAAATACATTCTTCTCTTTATATATATAATTAAGAGTGTTGTGAGTGTGTTGTAAGTGTGGGGTAAAAATAGAGAGTTTGTGCGACTTTACTACGGTAAAAGTCGGAGTATTGTAATTCCTATTTTACACTCATAGTGAAGTTCTTCTACCTTGCCCGTGGTTTTTTCACCCTAAATTAATTTGGGGTTTTCCACGTAAAATCTGTGTGTCGTATTTTTTCGTCTTTCAATAATTGCCGTGTTTTCGCTCTATCGAGAAGGGTCCAATTTACAACAAGTGGTATCAGAGCCTCGGTTCATATCCGGGGTCTCGGTGATATCTGTGGGTATCGTACTGAAATTATTTTTCAGTGACGGTGGTACGTGATAGAAGCAATGACGGCGAAATTCGAGATCGAAAAATTCAAAGGGAGTAATTTCTCGTTGTGGAAGCTGAAAATCAAAGCCATCTTGCGGAAAGATGGGTGTCTCGCGGCGATCGGCGACAGGCCGGTGGAAATCACAGATGATACAAAGTGGAACGAGATGGACGGCAACGCTATCGCAAATATTCACCTGGCGTTAGGTGATGGCGTGTTGTCAAGCGTTGAGGAGAAGAGGACAGTTAAGGAGATATGGGATCATCTCAACAAGCTGTATGAGGCAAAGTCCCTACACAACAAAATTTTCCTTAAACGGAAATTGTACACACTGAGGATGGCGGAATCTACCCCGGTAACTGAGCACCTCAATGTTCTAAATACTCTATTTTCTCAATTGACGTCGTTGAGTCATAAAATAGAAGTGGTTGAACGTGCTGAAATTCTGCTGCAAAGTCTGCCCGATTCGTATGACCAGCTTGTCATCAACCTAACAAATAATGTCCTCACGGATTATTTGGTCTTCGACGAGATTGCAGCCGCTATTCTGGAAGAAGAGAGTCGGCGCAAAAACAGAGAAGACAGGGAGGCAAGTTCGCAACAAGCAGGTGCCTTGTCGGTGACAAGAGGGAGAATGACGGAGCGCGGTGCAAGTGGGAGTAAGAAACAGGGGAGATCCAAGTCAAGGACCAAGGGCAGTTGTTGGCACTGTGGCAAGAAAGGTCACTTGAAGAAGGACTGTTGGAATCTTAAGGATTCAAACCAGAAGAGTTCTAATCCTCAGGGGAATGTTGCTAGCACTTCAGATGATGGTGATGTACTATGCTGTGAAGCAGCAACAGCTATTCGAGGTATGCGTGGCTTCAATGATGTATGGCTTATTGATTCAGGAGCCAGTTTTCATATGACTCCCCGGAGGGAGTGGTTTCATGAATATACACCGATCGCTGGAGGATCTGTGTATAGCTGTAAAAATGAACCCTTGAAAGTTGTTGCCATCGGTACGATCAAGCTGGAGATGCATGACGGGATTGTTCGGACCATTCGAGATGTCCGACACGTGGAGGGATTATGCAAGAATTTGTTGTCTCATGGACAACTAGATGATCTTGGTTGTGAGATTGGTTCGCGAAACAAGATCATGAAAGTTAAAAGGGGTGCGCTTGTACTGATGAAGGCGGACAAGATTGCCGGAAACTTATACAAGGTACAGGGGAGGGCTCTGCAAGTGGGAGAAGCGTCAGTGGCTTCATCCGAGTCGATTGAGAAATCATCAATAATTTGGCATCAGCGACTCGGGCATATGTCGGAACAAGGCATGAAGGTCCTTGCAGAGAAGAAACTACTTCCGGGCCTCACAAAGGTATCTTTAGCTTTTTGTGAGCATTGTGTTGTTGGCAAGAAACATCGTATAAAGTTTCTTAGTTCAGATTCTAGAAGTAAAGTCATTCTAGAATTGATTCACTCTGACGTGTGGCAAGCACCAGTACTATCCCTGGGAGGTACAAAGTATTTTGTGTCTTTTATAGATGATTATTCTAGGAGATGTTGGGTGTACATGATCAAGAGTAAGGCCGAGGTGTTCTCGATGTTCAAGACGTACAAAGCGCTAGTGGAACTTGAATCTGGGAAAAAGATCAAGTGCCTGAGATCTGACAAAGGAGTTTGACAACTTTTGTAAAGATGCTGGGATTAAGAGGCAGTTTACTACGACATACACTCCGCAGTAGAATGGGGTGGCAGAGCGGATGAACAGGACCTTGTTGGATAAAACAAGAGCCATGATGCAGGCTGCAGGCTTAGAAAAGTCGTTCTGGGCAGAAGCAATCAATACCGCCTGTTATGTGGTGAACCGATCTCCGTCAACAGCACTGGGGCTGAAAACACCGATGGAGGTGTGGACAGGTAAACCAGTTGATTATTCTAATCTCCATGTATTTGGGAGTCCCGCTTATGTTATGTTTAATACTCAAGAGAAAACAAAGTTGGACCCAAAATCCAGGAAGTGTTTGTTCTTAGGGTATGCTAAAGGAGTGAAGGGGTATCGCTTGTGGGACCCCACTGCCCACAAGATTGTTGTAAGCAGGGATGTTATCTTCACGGAAGATAAGAAAGGAAATGATAGCAGCACAGGGGAAGATCCAGGAACTACGACAGTAGTAGTCGAGAAGGATGCCGAGCAGGAGGGTCCTGTTGAACCAGAGCATGAACCTGAGGAGACAACGGAGTCTGGAGTTTCGGGGATACGTCGATCGACACGTGTCAGGAGACCACCAGGCTGGCACTCAGACTATTCTATGGAGAACAATGTTGCATACTGTCTTTTAACTGAGGACGGGGAGCCATCAACTCTCCAGGAAGCAATGAACAGTTCAGATGCAGCTCAGTGGATGGCAGCAATGCAGGAGGAAATCGAAGCACTCCATAAGAATAAGACATGGGAACTTGTGTCTCTACCACAAGGGAGGAAACCCATTGGCAACAAATGGGTGTACAAAATCAAACGTAACAGTGATGACCAAGTGGAGAGGTATCGTGCACGATTGGTGGTGAAAGGATATGCTCAAAAGGAAGGGATTGATTTCAACGAAATATTTTCTCCGGTGGTCCGAATGACAACTGTGCGGGTGGTTCTGGCGATGTGTGCTACATTTGGTTTACATCTTGAACAGTTAGATGTAAAGACGGCTTTTCTTCATGGTGATCTTGAAGAAGAGATTTATATGCTCCAACCGGAAGGATTTATTGAAGAAGGAAAAAAGAACTTGGTTTGCAGGTTGACCAAATCTTTGTACGGTCTCAAACAGGCGCCGAGGTGTTGGTACAAAAGATTTGATTCATTCATAATGAGCCTTGGATACAACAGACTGAATGCAGATCCTTGTGCATATTTCAAGAGATCTGGTGATGACTTTGTTATTTTACTGTTGTATGTTGATGACATGTTGGTTTCAGGCCCCAACAAAGCTCGTATTGAAGAACTGAAGGCTGAACTGGCTAGGGAATTTGAAATGAAGGACTTAGGACCAGCAAACAAGATTCTAGGGATGCAAATCCACCGAGACAGAAATTGCAGGAAGATTTGGCTTTCTCAGAGGAACTATCTGTTGAAGATTTTGCGGCGGTTCAATATGCAGAATTGTAAGCCAATCTCTACCCCTCTTCCTGTTAATTTCAAGTTATCCTCAAGTATGTGTCCTAGTAGTGAAGAAGAGAGGAGGGAGATGTCTCGAGTACCGTATGCATCAGCAGTGGGAAGCTTAATGTTTGCTATGATCTGTACTAGACCAGACATTGCACATGTAGTGGGAGTGGTTAGTCGATACATGGCGAATCCGGGAAGAGAGCATTGGAGTACAGTAAAGAGAGTTCTGAGATACATTCAGGGAACCTCAGATGTTGCATTATGTTATGGAGGATCGGGTTTTACAGTCAGGGGCTATGTTGATTCTGACTATGCAGGTGATCTTGACAAAAGCAAGTCCACGACAGGATATGTATTTACTCTTGCTGGAGGTGTAGTGAGTTGGGTTTCGAAGTTACAGTCAGTTGTTGCGACATCAACAACGGAGGCTGAATACGTGGCAGTTACGCAGGCCAGTAAAGAGGCGATTTGGTTGAAAATGGTTCTGGAGGAACTCGGGCACAAACTAGAGAGTATTTCTCTATTCTGTGACAGTCAGAGTGCGTTGCATCTTGCAAGGAATCCAGCGTTTCATTCCAAGACAAAGCATATTCGAGTCCAGTATCACTTTGTTCGTGAGAAAGTCGAGGAGGGTACTGTGGATGTGCATAAGATACACACAAAAGATAACATGGCTTATTTTTTGACGAAGAGTATTAATGCTGACAAGTTTGTTCAGTGTCGGTCCTCGTGTGGTCTGGTGAAAACGTGAGCAACATGAAGGGCGAGGTAGAAAGAATGGTGTGAAGATCTGATTAGTCCCTAATCAAATCTTCAAGTGGGAGATTGTTGGGGCGGCATTTCCAATCACAAGTGCAACACTTTACTTTGGGCGGCTACTTTAATTAAGGAATGGGGCGGTGACTAAAATCATTGTGCAGGAAGCCAAGGTGTTGGGTCGGTACACTCATTAGAATATAAAATTCTAATGGTTACCAACTGAATTGATATTTACTCTTGTTTTGATCTTCTTTGTGCACTATAAATAGCAACCCATCCTAAGCTATGAAAATCATCCCAACAAAATACATTCTTCTCTTTATATATATAATTAAGAGTGTTGTGAGTGTGTTGTAAGTGTGAGGTAAAAATAGAGAGTTTGTGCGACTTTACTACGGTAAAAGTCGGAGTATTGTAATTCCTATTTTACACTCATAGTGAAGTTCTTCTACCTTGCCCGTGGTTTTTCACCCTAAATTAATTTGGGGTTTTCCACGTAAAATCTGTGTGTCGTATTTTTTCGTCTTTCAATAATTGTCGTGTTTTCGCTCTATCGAGAAGGGTCCAATTTACAACACTTTTTTGAATGTCATGTGATATTGAGGATGTCTTAATAATTATGGAAGTCGAACACGATAATTACGGAGTCGTATCGAATTAAATTGATAAGGCAAACGATTCGAGTTTTAAAATTACTGATCAAATTATTTATCGAAATATCGAAGTATTGATTCGAACCATGGATCAAAATTTCCGTGTGTTTCCTCGAAAAGTACCGAAGAGTTTCCGTTTTTGACTTCACCGATACGAAATATACATGTAGTTTCCATGGTAGTTATAACTACAATTTTACGAATTTCTCGAAACATTCCGAAAAGTTCTCGAAATATTACGAAACGTTTCTAATTTTTAGCTAACCGAAACGTAATCTCGTACCGAAATTTTCATCCATGATTCGAACAAAGATATCGTTTGTCGACAGGCGACAACCTTAAGTGCAATCATGTGTGTTTGGTCAATTTTGTTGTGTGTGAAATTTCCAGCCGCCAACTTTGACAACTATTCCTTTGACGGCTTCTCCAACTATTCATTTCACGGCTCCAACTATTCCTTTCACGGCTCCAACTATTCATTTCACGGCTCCAACTATTCCTTTGACGGCTTCTCCAAATTCTTTGCCTATAAATAGCAAAGGTCCTCAGTAGTGAAATGTATCCCTTCAGAGTTCTTTTCTTTTCTCTCTAATTATACAATGTAGTATTTTATACACCGGGAGAGTGTAGATTAGGGAGTGGTGAGAGTGAAAAAGATCTGTCGGGATCGTCGGGTCGAGTGAGAATTATGTAATTGTACGAGTTTTGTACATAGTGAATTTTGCTCGGGTCCCCGTGGTTTTTCTCCGGTGAAGGAGTTTCCACGTTAAATCCTTGTGTTGTTACTATCGTCAATATTATATTCGTGTTGCTTCGCAATTACCTCATGGCAAATCCTGGGGGCGGTATTTGAGGGTGGTTCAAATACCCAACAAGTGGTATCAGAGCCCGGGTTCTGCCGGAGGTGGAGTTACTGCTGGGGTGGAGTTGTGGTGTGGTGTAATATGAATACGTACTGTAAAGGCGGTTCTGTCAAAGGTAATTGGTTATTAAGCGGGACCGTTGTGACCCCACCAATTACCTGGGAACCTTGAAACCCTGTCAGGAAAGACGAGTTATCTCTTTCCGGGGGTTTACTTTGTACTATTCTCAAAAAATTCACCAACTCACCGGAGTAATGTCAGGAAGCAAGGGTACGGATATGGAAAATTTTGACGGAAAAATCAACTATGACTTGTGGCGTGTTCAAGTCGGAGAGAAGTCGATTTGGTCGGGTTACACAAGGATTCAACCTACGGGGGGTATACCTTTCTCCATAGCGATGTCGGAGAAGGAGAACAAAACAGTGACGTTTCCATTCTCGTGGTTGAGTAGAGAAAAGGGGATGATGGTGTACGGAGAATAATTATATCTCCACGAATGTGTTTCCTTTCTCGATGGGTTTTCGGAGAAAGAGATAAGTGTTTGTGTTCCTTTCTTCAGGGTTATTCGAAGAAATATCGGGTATACGGAAATAAGAGATATTTCCATGATCGTTTGCCTTTCTTCAGGGTTATTCGAAGAAAGATTGGGTATACGGAGGTGTTGTATATCTCCACGTTTGTTTGCCTTTCTTCAGGGGATTACGGAGAAAGAGAAGTTTTGAGCAAGGGGGAGCGTTCGCCCCTACATGTAAAGTCGTTTCAAGGAATGATCCTGGCGAGCGATAAATCGTGTTCCTCTTTTAGCAAGAGAAGAAATAATTAAGTAAAGTTGGGGCTGGAGGGGGAGATTGTTGTGTGTGAAATTTCCAGCCGCCAACTTTGACAACTATTCCTTTGACGGCTTCTCCAACTATTCATTTCACGGCTCCAACTATTCCTTTCACGGCTCCAACTATTCATTTCACGGCTCCAACTATTCATTTGACGGCTTCTCCAAATTCTTTGCCTATAAATAGCAAAGGTCCTCAGTAGTGAAATGTATCCCTTCAGAGTTCTTTTCTTTTCTCTCTAATTATACAATGTAGTATTTTATACACCGGGAGAGTGTAGATTAGGGAGTGGTGAGAGTGAAAAAGATCTGTCGGGATCGTCGGGTCGAGTGAGAATTATGTAATTGTACGAGTTTTGTACATAGTGAATTTTGCTCGGGTCCCCGTGGTTTTTCTCCGGTGAAGGAGTTTCCACGTTAAATCCTTGTGTTGTTACTATCGTCAATATTATATTCGTGTTGCTTCGCAATTACCTCATGGCAAATCCTGGGGGCGGTATTTGAGGGTGGTTCAAATACCCAACAAATTTACATGAATTTTTTCCTTGGTGCGATGCGATCAGTCTACCGATCTCGGTGTTATGTAATCATTTAAATGATACGGTAAACGATCAACAATCTTATTCTCTCAATAAGTAATACTAAACCCTAAAGCAGGGGAAGAGATTCCATAGTCCTTATTCTTCTTCTTCTTCTTCTTCTCCGTTAACAACAGCAACAATGTCCGACTACATTTTGCCGGAGCTGATAGTAAAAATCCTCCTTAAACTTCCGACAAGATCCTTAATCCGCTTCACAGCTGTCTGCAAATCATGGAATTGTATCATAACAAGCCCCTCCTTCATCTCCTCTTACCTCGACAAACCACAAAATCAAACCAACAAACCCCTCCTCCTCCTCCTCCAGCGTTACGGCCGTAAACTCCGTTACGACATACAACCACACTATTCGCTACTTGAAGTCGTCGCCGACCACAAACCCTTTACCATCATTTCTTCCGCCGAACTCGATTTCCCTTTCAAACCACCACGGTTCGCGATCTTCGATATTCTGGGTTCGTGCCGCGGTATCGTATGCTTATTTTCGATCCACTGTTTCACGAAACCCATTGTTCTGTGGAATCCTTGTCTCAGAAAACATTTACTTTTACCAAAGGGCACCATCAAAGGGAAAATACGTTTTTCTTTCGCGCTAGGATTTGGGGTTGCTGACGACCATGATGATTTTAAGGTTGTTAGATTGCATTACTGTTGTGACGGTCGTAGAGCACGGCCAGAGGCTGAGGTCTTTTCCCTTAGGACAGGTGAGTGGCGGAGATTGGGAGTTGATGTTTGGTTTTGGAATGTTAACACTGCACGAGCTCAAGTTCTCGTGAACGGGGCTGTGCACTGGCTGGCCTACAACGCGGTTGGAGGTGACATGATCGTGGTGTTTCGGGTCGCACAGGAGGTGTTTGACGAAATTAAGCTTCCGAATGAGTTGGTAATGGAACATGGTGGTGACTTGGATCTGACTTTAATTGGAGAATCACTTGCGGTGGTGATGACCCAAAGCAACGTAGAGTTTGGTGGTGAGTCGTGTGATGTTTGGTTGATGCAGGCATACGGCGATGAATCGTCTTGGACTAGGTGGTGTAGCTATTTGAAGGGAGAGGAGGAGTATGTAGTGGCATTACGGAAGAACGGTGAAGTTTTTGTGGCCTCGCAGCGTAGTGGATTGTGTGTTTTTGATTTAGAGAATGTGGAGAGGAAAAGCCTTGGAATACATGGCGTGCCTTACGGATTTTATGTCGATGATTATGTCGAAAGTCTTCATTTACTGAGAGAAGGTCGAAGTGAAATAGCAGAGGAGTAGTCTGGAGGTGCAAAATAATTTACTTGATTGGTGATAGTTGTTGGATCGTTTAGGACTTGGAATTTGAATTGAAGAAAGTATCTTTGTAATGAGAAATACTGATTGATGAAGGAAAATGTTAGCAGGCGAGCTTCATGTACAATATCGTTACGTTGAGTTTCTTACTTTGTCCTTTTTTCTTTACTGAATTTGTTCATCTTAACAGATATGTTTCTTTGCCAGAATTGAGTTGCATTAAGATGAAACATAAGCCATTTTTTAGGGTTAGAGTGTCGTTTATGAAACAAGCGTTGGCTTGTTGGATGAATATGTGGATTCACCATCTTTTGTTCTTAGATTTTCTCATAGTACATGCCAAACAAGGTCTTCCTTAACCCTCAAATTTGAGGTTGAGATTTATAGAACATCATGTCATTTATCACTCCGCTATCAATATTCAATAATGTGTCGGAGTTGAGAAACTCAGACATTTAGCGAAAAGGTTTAAAATAGGGAATAGAAGTGACGAGTAACAAACAACTCTGCGTGATATAGGAAGCACAAGTAGCGAGTCAATACAAGTACTGAAATTCATATCCAAGAATCCATTTGATTGCTTCCAAATGTTTCTGTTGAACCAACTGCTTCTTCGTTTTCGTCCGACTGAATGGTGGTCTCGTCATTGATCAACATTTAAAAATACTCGCAATCATATCTCGTTCTGTTGGTTTTGTTTGTTCAAACAAGACTTGTCTTCTTTGTGCTGAGGTCGTTTGTCAACGGTGACTCGGAAATTGAAACACATCAGATTTCTGATCATCTGGTTTTGATGTGGTTGTCTTACCTTCGTGTTACATGTAATATATTCTTTCAACTATATCGAAGTCATCACACGACAAGAACTTTAACAAATACAGAAAACTAGAGCCTCCTAACAACTCCAAAATTTTATATTAAACATGACAAGTTTTGAACTTTCATTACAGCTTATATCCGGATCATATCCCAAAAATCCACACAAATACAACTACTGGAATATCCAGAAAATACCAACACAGTGCTTGCATTGGGGATTTTTTAGCGGCTTACAATCATCAGTTGACGAAAACAGCAGTGGGGGCTATTAAGATAAATCTAGTGGTCGTGGGGCTCCCTCGAAACAGAGAATTTGTTTACGTGTTACAAACTGATGCAAGATAATTATTGTGCAGTCGGTATCAAAAACTACTGCAAATCTGTCGTTCTAAAGAATTTGTTATCGACTACTGCAAGCTCGGTTGATGTTCTTGATGATTCAATGATCGTACGGTAAGGTGATCAACGTTGTCCTGTGCAGAAGAAACGTAAAGTATAGTAATCGAGTAATAATCAAGGCTAACATTTGGGAGTTTCGGACATTAAGTTTGAAGGTTCTGGTAATCATTAGGTTTCTTAGCTAGACAGAGTTAAACGGATGTAATTTTAGACTTAGCAATAGCGTATGTGAGAAGCTAACTTATTGGGTACAAAAGCCAATTAGTGAGGAAGTAGTTGGAGTATTTGGTCGAACAAAAGCCAATTTAAACTTAAGTTTGTGTCGTAACTCGTAAGTATATACTTCTTTTCTTTCTTTTACTTGTTAAATGTAGGTTTGCCATATGACACGGCATAATCCAAGAACATAATAATAAGTGTACTTGCATTCTGTGAGCTTATGAAATTAGATTTCATTTGCGAGCTTTGGAATGTGTTGTTTTAGTCCGTGGAAAAGGAGGAGACCAATCGAAGTATAATTCAATCGATCATTTTTGAATATACACATTACTCTCTTGTGGGTGATTCAACCTATTTTCTAAGTCACTTAATCCTCTACGCCTAGAAAATTGCAGGCGCACCGGTCTAGCATTGCGACTTCAGTGCAAGTGCTTTGCACTAAGACGCTATACAAATTTTTAGTTCTCGCACTAAGATTTCTTAATTCTTATATTAAGATCTAATGAATAATTATAAAAAAATTGTAGAAGTCAAACAAAAGAATGACATTGAAGAAGAGTTGAAGTAAGAGGAGAACAACGTTAAGTTGAAAATAATTACCAAGAAATAGAAGTGATTTAAGGCCTATAACTTTGCCTTCTCACTATAATAATTTAGAAAATATTGCACAAAATTTGTAACCATGAGAAGTTATGTTTTTTTTTTTTTTTATAATCCATTTATTTGTGTGAAAATTCTATTGATATTTTTGTTTTATGTGTTTATAATATGCTAATTAGGTAACAATAATTTATTTTTACATATAAGTTATCTTTATTTTTATTTTAGAAGCGCATTATAATGTCGCATTAAGCCTGTGTTTTTCTTTTAAATTACCGCACTGACGCACTCGCACTCGCACTCGCACCCGTATCCGCATTCACATCCGCTTTTAGGTGACTTAGCTCATGTTGTGTTGAGTAACAAATCACCTTCCCATAAAAAAAACAAGTAGACTAAAAAAAAGGTATTGATTTTTCACCAAGGTATTCAACTATTTTACATAATACAGAAGTGTCAAATGAGAATGACTGCATGTAAGGATTATATGGTTCACATGTCAGACGTGAAAACCAAAAATCACGTTAGACTTGTTAGGATGAGAAACTATTTCGTGCAACCGAGGTGGTACAACAAGTTTCTATTGCAACGGGTAAGCTGTGAATATTATATAAACAACAGTTATTCCTATAATTTAAAAAATCATTTCGATGACACAACAAATGCAAATACACTGAACATTTATCCCTACATTTAAAATTTATTTTGTTTTGTAGAATTTATAATTGTACCACTTGTTTAATACAACAAACGATTATATTATAATAATTTTTTCATTAGGCAACTATCCCCAAGAGTCCTTATTGTGGTGGCCCATTAAAACTCTATCTTTACGGCCCAAAAAAAAAAAGAGAAAAACGGAAAACCCCACCAGTGTACCAGGCGGGCCCCACCCAAAAGTCCAAAAGAAACGCTCCTCTTACGCTATACGCGCGGCATCGAAATTTGAAACTTTAGCTATTGACTAAAATACCCCCACCATTTCATTTAAACCCCATTTTACTCCCTTCACTATATACATACATACATACACTCACAAACTCTCTTCATATCAAATTAAAAAGAAAAAAGAAAAAAGAAAAAATCAATCGCAACGGATATTAAGCCGACCTCAAAATCCAGTAACTTTCTCTCTCTTCTCGTGTTTATGGCTACATTTGATTGATTATACATACATATCTGATATCTGTACGTTATTAATGGTAATTTACTGTGTTTTCTTTTTCGATGATTTGTTAGGGATTTTGAAGTTTTGAATTCGTCGGACTTATTTTCGGTAAGTAATTTGTTTATTATATTCGCAATCAATTTATTGATTGAGATTAGAATTTCGAAATTTTCAATTTTGAATAATTGCAAGTGATTGTCTTTTTAACGGTAACTTTGTTGGTGAGAAAGAGTAAAATTAGCTTGTGATTGCTGTCTATTATTGTTTTTATCAGTTCAAGAAAGTAAATAGATTTTTTTTTCAGGGGAAGTAATCGAAGAACAGTGCATTGGGATTCGTTTGCTGATAATTGTAAGTAATTAGTTAGTTAGTTAGTGTAATGTGTTTATTTATTTAATTGAAATTGGGGATTGTGTATTTGTTTATGATTGTTGTTCAGTGAGGTATATGGGTTTAGGTTAAAATTGGGGTGGAGTAGGTGAAATGAGGGTAAAATGGTCTTTAATGAGAAGGAATCAGGTTGACATACTAATGACAGCCCCTGTCACTAAAGTTTTTTCTAATCATGGGGTCAGAAACACATTGATGGGAGCCTTTTTTTATGCATGGTGACTGGTATCATTGCTGAAACCTACAATAGATTAAACATAATAAGTGCTGCATTTTGTTTATACTTTATGCATTGGTTTGGTGTAGTTTATTACCGTTTTGTGTTCCAATCTAGGTCTTTATATTCTTGAAACAGTTCTTGAAACGTCTTTTGTGGGAACTTGGATTTTGACTTTGCAGCTTGGGATACTGATTCTTTTCATACAGTATATCAGGTGATAAGAATGTAATATTTTTTTGATACTTTAAAGCAGGTGAACAGAATGTAATTAAGAATGCTTTATCTTTTGTTGCTTGTGCTTCTTAAGAACAGTAAGCTAACATTTGAGGTACTGTTTTCTTACTATTTAGCTATGTTAATTCATGTGCTGTGATATCCTCTGAGTGTTCCTTTATGTCTTTGTGATTAGAGTTTTAGACATATGTCTGTCTTATTATAGTAAACATACGAATCTGTGATTGATTTATATCTTTGGATTTAGATTTCCTTGTTTTATGTATCTTAATCTTATCTGCTAATTATTGTAATTGAACAAATCTGCATGAGAGTTGAATAAAGCATGCTGTAATTGTCATCAGTCTAGAGCATTATGCATTCACTGGTCTCTTATTGAATTTCCCTTTTTTTTTTGTACAAAAAAATTGCTTCAGGTTTGTAGAAAGTAACATTGGAGTCAGAGATATGAAGAAGCTCTTCTTTTTCAGATCTAGTTCTGGGAACAATACTAAAGTCTCCCCACCTTCAACAGATAAGCAAGTTAACTGGGAGAAGCCCACAGAAAAAATCGATAAATCTAGAGTAAATAAAAACGTTTCTGAAGAACTGGTATTTGACGGAGCTCCTTGTCTAAGAAGAAGCCGCTCACTATCATCTGGGTCCTTTTATGATACTGGGAAAGGGCTAAGGAACCATGTTGATCAAAATGGCTCCCCGTGTAGTACTAGTTACTATTCACATAAAAAATCAAGTCACCAATCATCACGGTAGGCATTTGTTGTTTTCTCTTTCTGGCCCTTATCAACCTGTGTTCATTTTGTGACTTTCGGTTCTTGTTGTTCAGTTCTCGTGCTCCAACTCCTGAGAGGCAGACCAGGGCAAAAGGCTTTGATGCAGTTATGATTAAGGGTCAGAAGTTCAATTCTATTGCTTCCAGTGCACAAGCTGATCTGTCAGAGACCTCTTCGCATTGCTCTAGTAATGTTTCAACCAAAGTTCTGGATCGCTACATTGATGGAGAACAACAAATGGAAAGGAATGAATTAAGGACCATTTCTTCAATGAGAAATGAATATGAAAATGGAACTTCCAATGTAAAGCTGCCACCCAGATTTCAGTCTGCTCAGCCCGTTTTGCCATATGATGCCAGAAAACAGAGGCCAAAATCCCAATCCTTCAGAGAAACCAAAGCATCTCAACTTCAGGTTTCATCCGGAGACTGGAGTGATGATGGTTTCGGTAATGAATCACCACGGCAACTTGCAAAGCATGTGGTCGAGAGGCTTTCTCAATCTCGACATTTACCTAAGGTGGGATCGAAAGAATTTGATCCCAATTCTCCAATCACCATTGAAGATATCTATAGCCGATCCTTGCACGGGAGCGGGACTGCATATGCCGATGTATCTCTAAAAAAGTGTTCAACAGATTGGAACATTGAGACTACTGATGAATCCCATCATGAAGGAAGTTCAGAATTTTCAGTGAGAGACTCGTCTTCTGATGATAAAGACAAGGTTAGAGACGTTATTGATGCTGTAACAGATACAGATTTGGAACTACTTAAAAAGTTTAAGGAAGCCGAGAACCGGGTGGCATTTCTCTCGGAAGAGCTTGGACGGGAAAAGTTTCTTCAGGTTAGAGGGCTTAGTGTCCCAGTTTTGATTCAAACAATCAGAAATTTCACAGAAGATAAGGTAACCATGGCCTTGGAGGTTTCCGAAGTCCTACATGATAGAATTACCGAGAAGGCTTTGTTTAAGGAAGAACTTAAACTAGCTAAGGAAGAACTAGATTCACAGACACGGAGATTGGGGAAGGAAAAGAAAGAGTTGCAGTTGGCACTTGAAAAGGAATTGGATAGGAGATCAACTGAGTGGTCTCGAAAGCTTGAGAGATACCAGGAAGAAGAAAATAGACTTAGGGAGAGGGTGAGGCAGCTAGCAGAGCAGAATGTTAGCCTCCAAAGAGAAGTATCTACCTTTAGTGAAAGGGAAATGGAAACCAGAAGCAAAATTACAATTTCGGAGAAAAAGCTTGAGGAATTGTCTGTTCAACTCAATGCAGCCATGGAGGAGAATTGTTGTATGCAGAAAAAGTTATCTGAATTGCAGGAAAAATCTGGAGCAGCAGCAGAAGATCGAGATTGTTTCCGAAGGAACTACGAGGAGAAGCTTAATGAGTGCAAGGATATGCACCAATCTATTAGTAGACTTCAAAGAATCTGCACTGATCAAGAGAAGACAATTGATGGGTTACGGGGGCTTTGTGAGATACATGGAAATCAGAATTCTCGAGAAAAGCCTGATTTTGAGTTGACAAAGGTGCAAGTTGAACATGTGAGATTGACAGGAGTGGAGCATTCTCTAAGGAAGGAGGTGGAATCATATAGAGTTAAAGTCGATTCACTTCGTCATGAGAACATTGATCTACTCAATCGTCTGAAGAGCAACGGAAAAGAGGGTACTTTTTCGACTTTTAAGTTGGATCGGGAACTACAGAACCGTATTAACTGCTTGCTAAACGAAGTGCTTCCCTTGCTTAAGGACAGCAGCAAACTTGGTCGGAAGTTACTTGATTATGTCAAAACCAACTCACTGAATAATGGGACAGTTTCTGGAACGGGGTTAATTGGCCAAGTACTGGTTGAGTGTGAAGTGAAGCTCCAAGGTGTAGAACGGGCCGCTGAAAAATTAACAAACAGCACACAGACAATATCTAGTGTACTGCAGGAGAAATCATCATTGTTGCATGATGTGTTGCCCCAGGTTGGATTGGAATCTGAAGAACACAACTTATGCGATGAATCACAAAAGAGAAATGATCAGAAACTAGAGGTGAATATCTTTCTGATGTTTAATTATTCTACAATACTTCTTTATTGGGAAGGCATGATGGTTTCATACTTTTGCAATTTGTTCTTTGCCTTCCTATGTTGAAATTTTTGGTTAATTTTGCAGGACATAATCAGATTCGAGTTGAGAGCCGAGGCGTTAGTAACCAGGTTGTTGCGTGAGAAACTTTATTCCAATGAGCTTGAAATGGAACAGCTTCAGGCTGAGCTGGCAGCAGCCGTTAGAGGTAATGATGTTCTCAAATGTGAAGTGCAAAATGCAATGGATAATTTCTCCTGCGTAAACCACACAATGAAAGATATTGAACTCCAGGTAAATCTAATTACTTGTTTCTTCTTCATTTTACAACCCTGTTTTGTTCAATAGGAGAAAGTGATTTTCCGTGCCTACTCTTGTCACCTTTAAGAAGTATAGTTGAAAGGGAATATTAATATGATCCGGAAAAGTACTCAGGTCCAGGAAATTATTCTCGAGGCTACTTTTTTCACCTAATAGTTGGGTTAAATGCTTGTCACTTACAATGTTGGGATTCACTAGAAAGATCTGATGTTAATCTTTTTATTACTCTGCTAATGTACAGACATAATCTGTGCAGTGAGAAATTGAACTTCAAGGCATTTCAGGTCAATGTGAAGGCCCAAAAGATACTGTCACCAAAGAATATATTCGATAAGTCGGTTGTTTTGTGGAGCTGAGGTTTAATTCTCAGTAGCTTATAGAGCATGTCCAGACACATGTTTCAATTAGTTCTAATTGCTTATCATGAGAGAAATGGACAATAAATTGGGGGTAAGGGTGAGAGGGAAGAGAGAAGCCTCATTTACAACGTGATGTGCATTGTTTACTAAAAGTGATATGTCAAAATTGAATTTTTAGTTTGACTCTTGGATTCAACCGTTTTTTTAAAATCTTCATCTACTTTGATTGTCAAAAAGAAAAATTAACGAAAAAACTATCTCAATTATAAAACTTAACTTGACCCAACATTATTCTTGTATCAATTGTCAATCAACATGTATTTTCTTTTGTTATACAATAATATTTTCTTTTTAATCAAGTTTAAACATGGTGCGTGGCTTCAAAAGCTTTCTCAACTGTATGGCACCTTATTTTGCATTTTCGTTATGTTCTAGATGATGAAAAAGGATGAAACTATCAACCGGCTTCAAACTGATTTGCAAGAATGCAAGAAGGAAATAGCTGTTGTACGAGGAATACTCCCAAAGATAACAGAAGAGAGAGATCGAATATGGGAGGACGTGATGCAGTATAGCGAGAAGAACATGTTATTAGACGCTGAGAACAATATGCTCAAAAAGAAAGTAGAGACACTGGATGAAGCTGTGCTATTCAAAGAAGGACAAATCGCAATCTTAAAAGACAGTCTAGGAAAACCATTTGACCTTCTTGCAAGTCCGGATTCAATTCAAAACTTCTGCTGAGAGAATCCAAGTTGATAATTTGCAGTTTTTAGTTAATCAGTGATGGTATATACTTTCTTTCTTCATATATATAGGTTTTGCGTTTTGATTTGATACCATCTTTCGTGAATTGTGATTGTTGAATCTCTTCTTACAATAAGTTTGAAGTAATAGAGCTGAAAAATAATGTCACCACCTTTGCATTTGGTACAGTTGCTTGTTATTATAGACGTAATCGGTGATGATCATTGTTTTTGTAATGCTGGAGTCTGGTTATGTAATGAAACTTGTTTCTCGTTTGAACTTCACTTCATTCTTTCAGTTTGAACTATACAAAGTTCTTTATATATAGATGGATGCTATGAGCATACATTTGAAGTTGATCCCATCAGTCTTTTTTTGTGCTACTAACATTTTAAATTTGATAAAATCCGTCTGGAACGAGGGGGAAAAAAGAATCCATGAGTTTGATGATACTCATTTGATTCAGATAGTTTATCCAAATCAATAGAGAATATATATTTGGTGGTTGTTTGTTCTGGCAGCCATTTGTAAAATTGACACTTTATAGTACTTAACTTCTGAATATGGCTTTATCATTCGATCTTAATATCTGAGATGTTCAAAACGTTCTTGTGAGTTGATCTATTTACAAGTGTTTCATAGAGTGTGTCCAGCAATGAGAACGTGAGCAATTGTTACTATGACCTAATTTTGTCTTAGTTCTCGAGTGAAGTTCAATACAATCTACAGGGATATACATTAACTATAGTACAATTTTTTTATTCAAATCCCCCAAACTCTAAAGATTGAAACGAAACTATAATCCAATTTAAACTACTAATAATCTCAAACACAACCAAGTTGCCAAAAGTCTCCAAGAATATTTTCCTTACAAAAGAAATTGTCAGAAAACATCAACATACTTAATATAAAGCCAATCAAACGAATGAACCTCTTTGTCGCAAATAACTACCCACCGTGCCAATTTCCTGCTGACCATCGACAGCACCACATCTTGGCGTTGAACGTGCAGACGAACATTTGTTCATCTTTTCCACAACTTTAGTATTAATTTCTCCCAATATCGGCCTATCTCCACACACCTTGCCAATTTTCACATGATCATCGACACCAACGCACCGTGGTGTGGAACCAGCAGAAGCACACTTGTTCTTCTTTCCCATGACTTCCGTATTAATTTCTCCCAAAATCCGCCTACTTCCATACAACGTCCCACTTTTTGCCTGATCATCGACACCAATGCATCGTGGTGTAGAACGACCAGACACACATTCGTTCATCTTTTCCACGACTCGTGTATTAACTTCTCCCAATACTCGTCTATCGCCATAGTTTTTCTCGCTCTCGGGCGAATTTGCATTACTTTTTTTAACATGAAGTGGTGACTTTATATCCTTTTCGACTAACCAAGTTGAGAGACTAGTACAATCAACTGCAACTTCATCATCGACCAATGAGTTAACAACAACATTCTCCTTGTCATCATACTTGTTGTTCAATGGTGAAGTAATTTTCACCTTTGTTTCTCTTCCACTAGCCTTAAATGGACTACTGACTTCTTTTTCTCCAACTTCAATAGCAGAAACTTGTCTCCTCGAATCTATCGATAACGAAAATAACGAGTCAGAGGATTCTGGCTGTACAAAGCTGAAATCTGTTGGCTCAGGGGATTTTTCACTGGACTTGTTGTCATCATCACCAATTGAGGAATCTTCATTTTGACCCTTTTCTGTCACTATTATTTCCACTTCATTTTCCATTGACTTTGTCTCAACTCTTTTGGTAAAAACATCCATATGGGTGTTGATGTGTGAGTCATCAGTGATTTTCTCTCTGTTTGGGCTGTTCAATTGCTCTTCACTTTCAACACTGTTTCACAATTTGTTGGAAAATGTATACAAAATTATAAAAATGTAATCTTTACATGCCACCTACTAGAGATGTAGAAGAAAAGGCTTACTTACATGGATTCTGAATTGAGTTTGATAATGGGATTCTCTCCTACTTTTACTGATTTCCTTTCAACAGCTAACAGAGCTTCTACATGGCACTATTTATTCACACAAAAGAAAAAAAGAATCTTTTACAGAGGAATTTTCAGCAAAACAAGAAAATGAAATAAAATAAAATGAAAGAACACTTGAATATGGTAATGAGTGATTGATTACCTGGGCTTGAATTTTCATGACATTCTTATTATGCTTAGTGCCAAAACAGGTTGGAAAACAACCCATCTTCTTGTTGTAGTATAGAAGATTTTTTTTTGGAGTGATGAATTAAAAAGAAGAAGATGGGGGAAATGAATAAAGCTTTTACTTTACTTATTGGATCTGGAGTTTATTATTTCTTTCATGTGGGGATTTGAAAAAATATGACCGTTGTGTTTGGGATGGCATGGCACAGAATTTAATGATTACCATAATAATATCTGATGTGTGTAGGTGTGTGTGGGTGAGTGTGTGTTTCTTAAATTTTGCAACAGTTTGGCTTTATCTATAATCACTTCTTAATTTACCTATCAAAATATATATATATATATATATATATAATCACTTCTTAATTATGGTATCATTGTTAAATATAAGATGAGACGATTGTTTCGTTTAATTCCGTATCTTATAAATAGGAAAAACTACAATTTCATTAATACTAGCCAGTTTCACTATATTGTTATTAAATGAAACATGTGATTGTAATTCAAAAATAATATGAGATTTTTTTAGAAATCATTTACTAATCGCATTTTTTAAAGACATTAAGATAATGTTTTTACCAAACAGGAACATTTGTATCAAATATAATTTGAACAATCTTAATTAGCTTTTTTGTACACCAAATGCGTATAATACATCTTAAGTTTTTTTTCTTTTTTTTTTAAATAGCCTTATTTCCTTTTTTTTTTTGATGAATTATAGCCTTATTTCCTTGGGAGCTCGAAAAAAAGTATGAAAAATAGTAAACAACTGTACTAATTAATGAGGTGGTTGAAAATTGAAATGTCTAATGAGAAGTAGGTTTGACTGTACATTATTATAATATGATAAGAAGCTTTAGTACAAAGGTAATTAATTCGTATTATTAAAATTGAAAACTAACAAAGAAGATGAGACAAATTAAAAAACTATGCGTAATAATAATTTAGGAAGAAGAAAAAATATTCCAAACAAAAAATCCTTTGCAGTATTTTTGTTTGTTATATAGTTCACAAAAAAAATCAAATACAACATAGAAATAATAACTTAAATATTAAAATAACTTTTAAACTTTCTTAATACACATACACCATTATTTAAGATCATTTCGAGAAGTGACCCAGACATGGAACTATTCGACTTTTCTGTGTGGCATTTTTCTCCATACAGAGAGTTAAAAACCACACATTCGTATTAACGAAGTGCCTTTATAGTATTAATATAAAAAGTACCTTTTAGCAATAAAAAAGAGCTAATAAACTAGTTTAAAAGTTTTTACAAACACCTCGAAAGTAACTAGTGTCCAACCTTTTGGTTGGTTATGGAAATAGAGGGTGATACTCTACTCGAAAGAAACCTATGGCCCAACTAGAAAGACAAAAAGGTAGAACTTATCAAATAAGATGTTACATGGAGATATATTATTACAATAGAAAGAAAAGAACCAATAATGAAAATTATGTTATAACCGGTGTATAAACATAACAAGAATTTTCAGATTTCAATAACACAAATTAAAACATATGAGCATGTATTTCTAACCAACATACACCTAAACATGTTCTTACATATACAACAAAAAAAATATAACATTCATAAGGATATATATCATACAAGAACATAAAAGAAACTATAAAGAAAGGGGATAGAAAAACCTCAAACGAGTTACAAGTGGCCTCCACACCAACTTAATTGAATTCTCCAACAAGTTATAGTAGTCACCTCGAGTTACAAGTGGTTCTCCAACCCCGTACAACTTTTGAAGCAATCACTTACAATCCTTCAACACAATAATCGGACTTGAATACCAATCAATGAATGAGTATGCAAAAATTGAAAACCTGATCTTAACCCACAACCACGATTTAATATTTATCAAGTTGATACCCGAGACACTTCTTTCATGATCGTCCACAATAGTTTCATGTTCCTCGTCCTCCATATTTCCCACCAACGCCACCATACATCAAATCACAAACCAAGTCAAACTTCTTTATCACCTTTAAGAGCCGAGAGGCCAATGTCCTGGAAAAAAAAATGCTTTTTTGGATGGTTTACAATCATCGGTAACACCGCATTTTTACTTGTAATCTTATGGCACTAGGTTTAAGAGTCATCTTCACTAATAAAAACTGATCAAATTCATATATAAAACAGTTGCACACTTGATATTTGAACAATGCACTTGATATAAAACAGTTGCACACTTGATATCTGATATGGGCCGCACAACACTCCAGCCCAACAGCTCTCTTCGGCCCACTCGCCATGCAACTAGGCCCAACAAGTTTAAAGATTATTATGTTTAATATTTGTTATTATCTATTGTCTGTAATTAACTAATATTTTAATTGGGTAGTTTGTGCAGTTATCATTTCTAGTTATTAAGGATAGGCTGAACGTTTGTAAAGGTATTCAGAAATATAATATCCAGATCTCTTTTTCTCTCTAAATATTTCTAGGAGAAAGTCCTATCTCGAATTTGGACATTCGATTCACCTTTAAATTATCGAAGGTGTATCATTTGGTGCTTTCATTGTTATCATGACAAGGAAAAATCAGTCTCACAATTCTGGTGATGAGGGTTCATTTGCTGAATCATTGAATATTGTTCAACATGAACTTGCTGAAGTTCACGCGGAATCACGAGACGAATTTGCTAAAATTCGTGATGAAAATCGAAAGCAATTGGATGACTTATGGGTTTACATGGCTGCATTATTGCAGAAACCGCCTGTTATGGACACGGTTCCCAGTCCTGCCCAATCGAATAACATTAACCCATTGTTTTCGCCTTCCAGTTCTTCATCAATTCCCAAACCGCCACAGGTAACTTTGAATAGTTTTGATGGTTCTAATGTTGTAGATTGGATTGGTCATGCGGAGAGGTATTTTCGTTTATATCATATTCCGATGGACGATCGTATTGGGTTTGTTTCATTTTATATGCAAGGTCGTGCCACAAATTGGTTTACGTGGATGACAAATAATGACAAACTGCATGATTGGCCTCAATTTGTTAACGATCTTCTGAAACGGTTTGGCCCGTCATCTTTTGACAATTATCAAGCTATCTTGTTTAAACTTCGTCAAACGAGAACTGTTGAGGATTTTTATGAAGAGTTTGAGCGAACTGCTAATTTGGTGAGTGGATTATCAGAAGAAGCCTTGAAAAATTATTTCATATCGGGTTTACGATCTGATATTCGGGTAGAGTTGGCAATTCTCAAACCTGTGGATGTGCATCATGCCATTGATTTGGCAAAATTAGTGGAGGCAAAAATTAAGGAGACTCGTCCTAAATCAGTCCTAATCCACAGTTCCGCACAGATCCGATTATTCCGACGCCAAAAATTGCTGCTCCAGTCACTAAACCACCAAATACACTACCGATTCGTCGTTTATCCCACACAGAAATGCAGGATCGTAGAAGCAAAGGTCTTTGCTACAATTGTGACGAAAAATACTCTTTCGGTCACAAGTGTAAAACACCTCAGTTTCTATCTTTGGTTGTGGATGATGAATCTGTGGATCCAGATGTGGAACGGGTTGTAGAAGAGAATATTCAAGATGAGAACAACCCTTCTACAGAAGTTTCCCCTTGCGGGTTTATTTCGCCAATCCGTACGCCAACCGAAGGACAATTTCATTTGTCGATGGCTGCATATATAGGTATTCCAATGCCAGACACATTACGAGTAAGAGGATTAATACAAGAAGAGGAAGTGACTGTTTTGGTTGATTCATGAAGTCAACTCAACATTATTCGGACAGAAGTTGCTCAACTTTTAGGATTTTCTTTGAATCCTCTTAAGTTGTTGTCTATAATGGTGGGAAATGGCGCAACATTACAATGCGACGGGCTTTGTAATGTGAATCTCTCATTAAAAGGTACGTCTTTTAATGTTCCTATGCTTGCTTTTGAAATTAAAGGTGCAGATCTTGTTTTGGGAATTCCGTGGATCGAATCTTTGGGCGATATTACAGAAAAATTTTAAGTGCCAAGATTAATCTTTTGGGATGGGGATCGACAAGTTACATTGATTGGAGAACTAGGGTTAAGCAATAGCACTCCGAGTCAGTTGAAGCGTCTGACTCAGACTGATTCAATTGCATCCATGCACGCAGCACGCCATATCTGTTACATTTGTGCCGACATTCTTTTCGGCCAGCCCCACCCTTAACATCAATTATAACACTTCCATACAGCATGTTCTTGAGAAATTTGCAAAAGTTTTCAAAGAACCAAAAGAACTACCCCCTCACCGCATACACGACCACCATATACACTTGGAACCAAACACTAAACTTGTTAATATCAAACCATACCGTTATCCCCACTATCAAAAACCCATTATGACACAAATGATAACAAATATGTTGAACACTGGCTTAATCCAACCGAGTACTAGTCCGTTTTCATCGCCAGTGTTGTTGGTGAAAAAGAAAGATAACAGTTGGCGATTTTGCGCCGATTACAGAGCACTTAATGTGGTGACAATCAAAGATAAGTTTTCTATTCCGACTGTGGATGAATTACTGGATGAGTTACATGGGGCATGCATTTATACAAAGTTAGATTTGCGTTCTGGGTATCATCAAATACGCGTTGCAACTAAAGATATTCTGAAAACGGCTTTTCGTACTTGTGATGGTCATTATGAGTTTGTCGTCATGCCTTTTGGTCTGACAAACGCACCATCTACGTTTCAAGCCGCTATGAATGATTTGCTTCGTGATTATTTGAGGGATTTTGTATTGGTGTTTTTTGATGACATTCTAATTTACAGTGAGTCAGAAGCAGATCATCTTAAACACCTGGAGGTTGTTTTGTCTTTGTTGGAAAAACATCAGTTTTATGCCAAATTGTCTAAGTGTGTTTTTGGCGTGGATTCTGTTAATTATTTGGGGCATGTTATCAGTGCAGCTGGTGTGCATTTGGATTCAGATAAGATAGATGCCATTACTAAATGGCCAGTGCCTACCTCTCAGACGGCCCTACGGGGATTTTTGGGGTTAACGGGATACTATAGGTGTTTCGTACGCCATTATGCTACCGTCGCCGCTCCGCTCACCTCTTTATTAAAAGACCACTGTTTTACATGGAGTACATTGGCTCAGCAGGCCTTTGAAGAATTGAAAGACAAAATGGTAAATCTACCTATTCTAATCTTGCCTAATTTCCATGAACCATTTGAGCTAACTACAGATGCATCCTCGGTGGCCATTGGCGCTGTTTTGTCGCAAAATCAGCATCCTATTGCATTCTTTAGCCGGAAAATGCCCACGCGTATGAGCCAAGAATCTGCATACAATAAAGAATTGTATGGATTAACTGAAGCAGTAAAAAAATGGCGTCATTATCTATTAGGCCGACGATTTATCATCTATACAGATCAACAAAGCCTACGTCATTTACTTACGCAGTCACTTAATACCTCAGAACAACAAAAATGGCTCATTAAACTATTTGGGTTCGACTTTGAGGTACAGTACAAACCTGGAAAACAGAATGTGGTAGCCGACGCGCTTTCCCGTGTGGATCAGCCTTCTTTCCATACCATTACTGCCCCTTTCTCACCTTTGTTGGCCGAACTTAAACAAAGTGTACGCACCTCGCAAGAAATACAACAGTTGATTCAGAAATGCAGTACAACAACAGGTCTACCAAATTATCATACTCAACATGGTCTATTGTACTACAAAGATAGACTATATGTTCCTGATGATGCAAATCTTAAAGAGCAGATTTTGTATGAGTTTCATGCAACTTCTATGGGAGGTCATTCAGGTGTTAAAGCGACTCATGCAAGAATTTCAGGAGTGTTTTATTGGCCGAAACTTAAGCAATCAGTGATTAAATTCATACAGGCTTGTGCAGTTTGTCAACAACAAAAATACATCACAAGTAAACCATATGGGTTGCTTACTCCCCTTCCCGTGCCATTACAGGTTTGGTCCGACATCACAATGGACTTTATAACACACCTTCCTTTGGCACAAGGAAAAACAGCTATATGGGTTTTGGTTGATCGGCTCAGTAAGTTTGCTCACTTCATTGCCTTCCGCACAACACTCCAGCCCAACAACTCTGTTCGGCCCACTCGCCATGCAACTAGGCCCAACAAGTTTAAAGATTATTAAGTTTAATATTTGTTATTATCTATTGTCTGTAATTAACTAATATTTAATTAAAATAGTGGGTAGTTTGTGTAGTTATGATTTCTAGTTATTAAGGATAGGCTGAACGTTTGTAAAGGTATTCAGAAATATAATATCGAGTTCTCTTTTTCTCTCTAAATATTTCTAGGAGAAAGTCCTATCTCGAATTTGGACGTTCGATTCACCTTTAAATTATCGAAGGTGTATCAATATCCGAAACAAAAAAAAACCCAACAGTGAAACTATAGG
Source organism: Linaria vulgaris (assembly GCA_948329865.1). Lineage (NCBI taxonomy): Eukaryota > Viridiplantae > Streptophyta > Magnoliopsida > Lamiales > Plantaginaceae > Linaria > Linaria vulgaris. Next base: position 88,504,481 of record OX415253.1, read on the forward strand.
AGCCCGGCTTTAAACCAGTCTTCAAGAGCTTTTTCGGGGTCGTTTTCATCCTGTAAATGAACTTTTTGACATGCCTCCAAGTGACTGGGGAGAGCCAATGATTCCTCTAAACCACTTCTCAAAATCCAACCAGTACAGCGGTTTTGGTTCTCACTCGTAAGACAACGCACTATTAATTCTTGCAGCGCTCTCCCTTCCTTCAGAAAATACTTCATCAACTCAATTTCCTCGGTTTTCCATTTGAACTCCCAAATCTCAATTTTCTTGATATTTTGTAATAAATTAACTGGCAGCAAAGACCTTAGGCTTAGGTCCATATAAGCCCCGTTTAAGTCTAGCTTCTGGTAAGAAAAGACAAGAAACATTATAATAACCTGATGTACCATAATATGGATCTATATTGGGCCGAGCCCACAATACATACCCGTTAGTATTGGGCTAAGCTTATTTAATGGAGTTGGGTCAGGCCCATCAGCACTGAGTCTGCCCCATGAAGTTGGGTCAAGCCCATCAGCACTCAAGCCCAGCAACACTCAAGTCCATTCAATGGCCCGTAAGGTATCTATAAATACCCCCTCCCCTGGAGGCACAGACACACATTATTTTACATTCTACTTTCTCTCTCTAAGTCAAGAGCTTCTTCTCTCTAGAATTTCTCTTGATTCGTTCTGACTTGAGCGTCGGAGTGCCTTCGCCGGGGCCACCGGCTAGTTCACCTTCTTGTGTTTTTCAGTGCAGGTTTCTCGAACCTAAAGCTAACTCAGCACCAGCACGGAGCTTGAGTTAGTCTGAGGTGGAGTGCTTAGTTAGCAGGACGAAAGCACCCCGCATCAGTGGCGCCGTCTGTGGGAAACCACTAAGAGCACTGTAGGAGAAACACACGTGACGATCATGGCCGTAATTACCAGGCTTCAGACAGCCAACAGTCAACAACCAGGCCATTCGACTCGAGCCGAGAGGGTAGAAAATCCCGCTCCTAGCCAGAATGGGGACGAGACTTCTGCGGCTGGTACTGCACATGCTCATAGGAATGCCGCACTAGTGGAGAATCAACAAACCGCTCAGGCAACAATACCTCCATTGCCACCACAGCATGTGGCGCAGATAGTTCAAACTTTGCAAGAGTTAGGTGTCATACCCGCAGTTATGCCCATCGGTCAACCTGCACCTCTTGCAAGGACGCAACACCGTGCACAAAACTCCCAATCTTAGACTGTTCGACCAGCCAATCAGACACGTCGAAGCAGAGATAGGGTTGATGATGTGGTGTCTCGGTCACACGGAGAGACCCGCCAAGCCTCCTTCAATGTGCGCCCCTTGAGGCATGGTGGAGGAACTAGCCCAAACAATCATAGAAGAGCTCCTCAGCCCCGCGAAAGGCGTGTCGAAAGGGATAGTGAAGTGAACTCGTATGATAGAGCCCGAAGAGGAAGAAACGTTGAGAGGACTGAGCGGTATGACAGAGGGAACCCCAGTCCTAACAGAAGAGAGCATCACTACAACCATCGTGATCCGATAAGGTACGTTGAAGATACAAGGAATGATGGTAGAACTACCGAGCCTTCACCTTTCTGTGAGGAGTTACAAAGGGTTGTCTTGGGGAGAGGCCAGGATATCCCAAAGATGCCCAATTACAATGGTACCACTGATCCGGCGTCACATCTACATGTACTTGATGGCATTTTGAGCTTGGGAGGCTATGATACCAGAGTTCAAGCACGGCTATTTGCAATCACATTGGTTGGCGTGGCGCAGGAGTGGTTTGTGCGCATTCCTCCAGGAACCATCTTTAGCTACGAACAACTGCGTGATATGTTTCGCTCTAAGTTTGCTACTCTTTCAGTAGATCCATTGGACCCAGACTATTTATGTCAACTGAAGCAAGGGGAGAAGGAGACATTACGCGAGTATATGAGGAAGTTTAACGTTGAGATGTTAAAAGTGCAAACTCCATCACCCAGGGCTATCAGAGGAATCTTATTCAAGACATTGAGGAACAGACAGTTGGCGAATGACCTTGTGCGTTGTCCACCCCCCACAATTGAACTCATTATGAAAAGGTTACGCCAAGAGATGGAAGTGGAGGAGCTGAACCTGATTAGCAGAGGTGAATACCGTGACCCCATGAAGCAAAAGGTAAATGATAATCGCAGATTTGATAAGCCATGGAGGAATGGTCGAGACAGAGATAGAAACGATAGAAGGAGAGGTAGATCACTTGTGAATTACACCCCACTAAACACCAACATAATGGAAGTATATGCTGTGGCCAATCAGCGAGGATTGATGAGAAAGCCACCCCGATTTAGAGAAACAGAGGATACGCGAAAGTCTAAGCACTATTGTCGCTACCACCAACAGAATGGCCATGATACATCGCAATGCAGAGCCCTTTTCGCGGAGATTGAACGTTTGATCAAAGAGGGACACTTGGCAGAATATGTTCGTGGTCAAAGAAGAGACAGTCCCTCAGCTAAGCGAGCAAGAACAGAGGATGTGACACGTGATGAGGGACATCGGAGGATTGAGCCTCATTTACGGCGGGAGGAAGTAGACAACCTACCGACAAGAGGCGTGATCAATATGATTTCTGGAGGGCCCACTGGTGCTGATTCTAACCATGCGAGGGATCGAATCTTGAGAAAAGTGGATGGTGACGTATTTAGAAGGGATGCATCCCTGATTGCCACAGTAGAAGAATTGAAGGAGTCTATCACCTTCGATGAGACAGACCGCAAGCAGCTGGATCCTCAAGTAGCGGAGGCCCAACAGTTAAATTGCCCACTAGTGGTAACTGTTGACATCGCCAACTATGCAATGAAGAAAGTCTTAGTTGACAACGGAAGTTCTTCGAACATCATTCGGTACGATACATTGGAAAGAATGGAGTTAGGCAATAATTTCATGAAAAAGGTGGCAACACCTTTATATGGATTTGGAGGAGCAACTGTGATACCGATTGGAGTAGTGACTTTGCAAACATCTTTTGGAGATTATCCAACTAGGCGCACTAGGAATCTTCAATACGTAGTGGTTGATACACCATTCACATACAATGTTATTATTGGGAGACCTGGATTGAACGAGTTCAGAGCTGTGGTGTCTACTTACCACCAAAAGATGAAGTTCCCCACTTCGGGAGGGATTGGTGAAGTGCAAGGTGACCACAAAGAAGCTTGGAAGTCTTATGTGACCTCTCTAAGGCCAAGCAGAAAGGAAGAAGTGAATATGCTTAACAGTATATGCCAAGATATGGAGATGATAAACATTACTGAGACACAGAAGAATGCTAAGAAGCCTAAGATCCTTAGGGAAATCGAAGCACCGGAGGTTGTTGAGACACTAATTCCGGAGGAAGAGGAGAGCAAGAGACTGAAGAAGTACAAGGCACAACTGACACAAAACAACAAGGTGGAGCCCTTAGGGGATTTTCGAGAAATATCACTTGCAAGGGATGATATGAGTAAGGTGACTCGCATTGGCACTAGCATGCCGAAAGAGATTGAAGAACAAATGATTGTTTGCTTGCGCGAGAATTTTGACATCTTTGCATGGACCGATGAAGACTTGAAGGGCATAGACCCTAGAATCGTGGTACACAGATTGAATGTCGACCCTGAGGCAAAACCTATCCGCCAGAAGAAGAGAAACTTCAGTAAGGAAAAGAACTTGGCTGCAGAGAAGGAAGTAAATCAAAAACTTGCAGCGAGGCACATCTACGAGGTACGATACTCTGAATGGCTAAGCAATATTGTCTTAGTGCCTAAAGCCAACCAAGATTGGAGGATGTGTGTTGATTACACTGACTTGAATAAGCACTGCCCACGTGATCCTTTCCCTTTGCCGAGGATTGATTTGTTGGTTGATTCGACGGCAGGCTGCGCTCTGTTGAGCATGGTAGATGCACAGAGTGGATTTCACCAGATTCTAATGGCCGTCTATGATATGTCAAAAACGGCGTTCGTGACTGATAGGGGGGTATTTTGTTATCGCGTGATGCCTTTTGGGCTAAAAAATGCAGGGGCCACCTTCCAAAGGTTGGTGACAAAGATGTTCTACGACCACATTGGGAAGACAATGGAGGTCTACATTGATGATATACTCGTAAAAAGTATTAGAGCTGAAGATCACGTCAACCACTTGCGTACAACATTTTCTATCATGCGCCTTTATGGGATGAAGTTGAACCCTAAGAAGTGCACGTTCGGCGTGAATGGTGGAAAGTTTTTAGGGTATGTGGTAAATCAGCGAGGGATTGAAGCCAACCCCGAAAAGATTGAAGCTGTGATTACTCTACCATCTCCTCGAACCGTGAAAGATGTGCAATGCTTGTTAGGGCGGATGACGGCACTTGGACGATTTATCTCAGTTTCAGCTGAAAAAAGTCTTCCTTTTTTCAAAATCTTGAAGAAGAACAGAAATTTTGAGTGGAATGACGATTGCGAGAGTGCTTTTCAGCAGCTCAAGAGTTATCTGGCGACGCCACCTCTTTTAGCCAAGCCTTCGGAGGGAGAGACTTTGTATCTTTATTTGGCGATCTCTCCTAACGCTGTCAGCTCAGTCCTCGTAAGGGCGGAAGGAACTCATCATTTTCCTGTCTACTACATAAGCAAAGTACTGCATGGAGCCGAGTTGAACTATATGGAGATTGAAAGATTTGCTCTCGCTGTGGTGCATACGTCAAGGAAGCTGAAACCCTATTTCCAAGCACATCCAATTGTTGTCTTAACTGACAAGCCATTGAAGCAAGTATTGACGAGACCAGAAACATCCGGGAGATTGATTAAATGGGCTATTGAACTCAGTGAGTATGGAATAGAGTACAAGCCAAGAGTGGCAATCAAGCCACAAGTCCTTGCCGACTTTGTGGCTGAAGCATTTGGAAGAGAAGAAGTGCCCGAGCATGATCAAGTGATGACTATAGGGGGGGACTTGTCCACTATTCTGTGGACTCTTCACGTGGATGGATCTGCAACTACCTCAAAGGGAGGATTAGGGATCTATCTGCGGTCTCCCAATGGAACGGAATATGAGTATGCAATCAGCCTCAACTTTGTGGTGACTAATAATGAAGCTGAATACGAGGCGATGTTGGCCGGTATTGAAATGTGCAAGTCTTTGGAGATCACACATCTAGCAGTATTCACGGATTCACAACTGGTGGCGAACCAATTTCTCGGCACTTATGAGGCCAAGGAGGAAACTATGGTGAAATACCTGGCTAAGTTGAAGGAGGGAGCAGAGTTCTTCACAGTTTTTACTCTCAGCCAGATTCCAAGAACAGAAAATATCAAGGCTGATGCTCTATCAAGGTTTGCTAGTTCTACTGATGTTTATATTGAACGCAGAGTTGTACTCCTGGCAGCTGACAAACCTGCTATTGACGAGACCCGCAACATGGATAAAGTTGTTACAGTGGAGTTCATTTTGCCGATTATTGAAGAACCAAGCTGGAAAGATGAGATTATACGATACTTGAAGGATGGAATCATGCCAGGAGACCCATTGGCGGTAAGAAGGTTGAGGTACAGCTCTGCCCGTTTTGTCATCTTCAATGGAGAATTATACAAGAGATCGTTTGAAGGACCATTGTTGAAATGTTTATCTCCTAGACAAGCTGAATATGTAATGGACGAAGTGCATGGTGGATGTTGTGGCAATCATTCTGGGGGCAGATCCCTTGGCCAAAAGATCATGAGGCAAGGATACTATTGGCCCACCCTGTTTAAGGATGCGACCAAGTTTGTGAAGAAATGCAAGAGTTGCCAGTTACATGCTCATTCCACTCATATCCCGGCCCAACTGTTACACCCATTGGAGGCAACTTGCCCCTTTGACCAATGGGGCATTGATATTGTAGGACCTCTCCCTGCTGCAAAGAACGGGAAGCGATTCATGGTGGTGGCAGTAGAGTATTTTTCGAAGTGGGCTGAAGCTGAGGCTTTAGCGAGCATCACAGAGAAGAACATGATAGAGTTCATTTGGCGCAACATCATCTGTCGTTTTGGTCTCCCCAGAGTGATAGTATCTGATAATGGCAGGCAATTTACAGGTTCAGAAATCACTTCTTGGTGTGAAGAGCTCAAAATCAAGCAACATTTCACTGCTGTTTCACATCCACAAGCTAATGGGCAAGTGGAGTCGACGAATAAAACGCTGAAAGACTATCTGCAGAAGCGACTGACACATATCGGTGGAACTTGGCCAGAGGTCTTACCAAGCATCTTGTGGGCTTATAGGACTACACCCAAGCGAGCGACCGGCGAGACTCCTTTCTTGTTAGTCTATGGTTCGGAGGCAGTGGTACCTGTTGAAGCTGGAATGACGACGCATAGGATGGAGACTTATGATCATGAAGAAGCAGCAAGACTGAGAAGAGAGGACTTGGACATGATTGGAGCGGTCAGAGAAGAGGCGTACCAATGCTCGTTAGCAAACAAGATAGTGATGGCCAAGGCCTATGACCGCAAGGTTCGCTTTAGAGATTTCCAAGTAGGTGACTTGGTCTTACAAAGGGTGGAAGCAAGCAGACACGTTAGCAAGCTACAACCAACTTGGGAAGGCCCGTTCAAGGTGATCCGTGCAAGCGCAAAAGGATACTACTATTTGGCATCCATGGATGGGAAAGCTTTGAAGAGGCCTTGGAATATTCAGAATCTGCGACGCTACTACGCGTGAAGGGATCAACAACAAGTGGTAGGCTACAATTAGAGTATTAGTTTATTATTATTGAAGTATTAGTTTATTTTTATTGCAAATAAAGGCATATGCTTGCAGAATGTCGTAGTTTATTGGTAGGTTTATTTTTTGCGAATAATGCGAGATCCCGACATGTGGGACTCTCGGTGTAATCAAAAATCCCAAATGAACTACGACGACTTGATTCCCACTTATAAGGGATACGTAGGCAGCTTGTCATAGCCGCAAGTGCAGTCTTAAAATAAGTAAAAAAATCTTTCCGGCCCATTGCCTTCCCTATATCTTATGCAAAGTCTACTTTACATCGTTAAATAGCCGCGTCACACAAACGATGAAACTTGGACAATACTACTATGATGGAAAAAATCGGAAATTTACATGTAAACTAGGTGAAGAGCCTATTGGGTGAAAATCCCATAAAGTAGGCACATAACATAAGCCCTACCGAATCAAACTAGGTGAAGAGCCTATTGGGTGAAAATCCCATAAAGTAGGCACATAACATAAGCCCTACCGAATCAAACTAGGTGAAGAGCCTATTGGGTGAAAATCCCATAAAGTAGGCACATAACATAAGCCCTACCGAATCAAACTAGGTGAAGAGCCTATTGGGTGAAAATCCCATAAAGTAGGCACATGACATAAGCCCTACCAAACCAAACTAGATAAGGTATCTATTAGGTGAAAACCCCTATCGACGAAAATCAAGTAAACACAGTTACAAAACAAAGACGAGCAAAATGTACAATGACGTGCAAAATACGAACCACGAATCTATTAAACAAGTATGTCATTCAAAGACCTATCACATATCGAAACTTTTGCTACCAGCATGGTTCGCGCATTTTTGGAAGCTTGGTTGATACATAAGAAATCATGGGAAGAGGGCTTCGAAAAGTTAGTAGTCGCAAATTCAAGTCTCACCATGCAACCGACAAAAGGCACAAAATAATTTGTAGAACTGCTCAAATTGAGAATGATTCATGGTTAAAGCCGTATATGTATGGTTACCTACATGAGTCTTCTTTCAAATGAATCAAGCTAGAAGTCATTTGAAAATTCGTACAGTGAGTTATGGCCATTTCCGTGAGATAGAGCAAACTGCATTGAAGTCTGTTAAGTTGCAGCTCTTCCACACTCCTTAGCAAAACTGCTCATATTGAAAAAGTTCCAGTGGAAATGCCATATATGTATGGATAGCTACATGAGTCTTCTTTCAAATGAATCAAGCTATAAGTCATTTGAAAATTCGTACAGTGAGTTATGGCCATTTCCGTGAGATAGCGCAAACTGCATTGAAATCTGTTAAGTTGCAGCTCTTCCACACTCCTTAGCAAAACTGCTCATATTGAAAAAGTTCCAGTAGAAATGCCATATATGTATGGATAGCTACATGAGTCTTCTTTCAAATGAATCAAGCTATAAGTCATTTGAAAATTCGTACAGTGAGTTATGGCCATTTCCGTGAGATAGCGCAAACTGCATTGAAGTCTGTTAAGTTGCAGCTCTTCCACACTCCTTAGCAAAACTGCTCGTATCGAAAAACTTCCAGTGGAAATGCCATATATGTATGGATAGCTACATGAGTCTTCTTTCTAATGAATCAAGCTAGACGTCATTTGAAATTTTGTACAACGAGTTGTGGCCGATTTCCTAGGATTGCACGGACTAATTCAGAATCTGTCAGAAATAGAAGCTCGAATCCTTTCGAAAAACTGCTCTAATTGGAAGTGATTCATAACAGGTGCCACACATGGACAGAAAGCTCTATGTGTCTTCTTTCCAATGCAACAAACTAGAGCTTATTCGAAAATTTCTAAAAGGATTTATAATTATGTTTTTGGGACCGCGCAGACTGCATCAATATCTGTCTAGTGAAAGTTTTGACGCACAAAAATAGTTTCATGAAGATTCGATGCAACTACAAGGCATGGAAAGATGGCACATAAATACTTCAATGTATAAGAGAACTCAACAAGCATTTCTTAAGATGGCCAAATTGGCAATTCCATAGTTCAATCAACATTCGACAAAATCAAAGCAAATCAAAGCTAGAACTAACAAAAATAAAGAAAAAAGCAATAAAACTCTTCAAGTTGCCGCGTGAGCCAGCTTTCCGCATTCTCTACGGGAGGATTATCACGATCTTCCAGGAGGTTTTTCCTTAGCACCAGCGCCATCCATCATCTCCGAAACATTGAAGTCTGGATCAATCAGAGCAGCACCCACCAATCCTTCATTAGCGAGACCACTCGTTGTAGCAAGTTGATTCATGAATCCAGTCAAATTAGCATCCAAGGGCGAGAGGGGAACATGGTCTGGTTCATCCAGTACATGTGAGAGGAAGGCGAGAGTTGAATGATGATTTTTAACAGTGGTGGCATCAACCTCTTCCTGTTTGTCAGCCCAAAGATCTTCCTCATTAATTAGCGGCCCGAAGACATCATCATCCAGAGAAGGTAAAGCGGGAAGTTCTTCGTGCTCGGTCAAATCAGCTTTCCACCACACACAAACACGAGATTTATCAAAGTTCTCTTCAAGAATCCCCAAAGTTTTCAGTTGCTCTAACGCCAAGTCGAAGGCCTCAGCAACAGAGTTGCCACACTTCAAAAGGACCCCTTCGGCAAAACAAGGGGATTTCACAAATTCGCGGGCAATACTCAACTTCAATTCAGGTGACACGATCTTGAACCTCTGTTCCGCGGCCTTGATTGTCTCATCTTTTACTCCCAAATCTTTCATCAATGTATCTATCTCAAGCTTCAAGTCAGAAATCATTTTGTCGGAACTACTCTTCTGCTCAAGCATGGCTCTTTCCAACTCCTTGCTCTCTCCCAAATAGTAATTAGAGTCTGATTTCGTTCTTTGAAGCTCCTCCTTCAATTGCGCCAACTCGAGACCCATATCAGCAACCTTATTTTTCTCTGTTTCGAGCTCTTTCTTCGTGGATTCCCAAGATTTTTTCATTGCAGACGCCTCTGATGTAGCCTCTTTCAGTTGTTGTTTCAAGACTTCTCGGCTCGCATCCAAATCGTGGTTCCCTTTTTTAACAAAAGACAATTGTTCATCCACTTGAATCTTGGTCGCCTCAGCATCACAAGCAAGCACCATTAAGCATTCTTTCAGCGCCGTCGCCGCTGTATCGTGCAACGCAACTTGCCGGCATATGTCAGCCACTGACCATCTCCGTATCACCTTGCTGCGATTCAAAGATGGCCACGCCTTCTGCATTGAATCCACAGCGGCTGAATCAGTGAGCTCACTATCGAACAAGTTCAGCGAGGTTTTTCCGAGCTCAATGATGTCCAACCCACAAGGCACTTTCGGCGGTTGGGGAAGAGTAACTTGGTTGTCAACATCACGAACCATAGGCTTTTTTCCATGAGCACGATCTTCCTTCTCAATACTCGCTCCCGGCCTCTTCAAGGTAGAAGTCTTACTACCCCCAACGATGGATGAGCCACTCAAAGGGACGCTAGATGCCTTGCTAGCATCATCGCGTGTTTGACGTCTGGAGTCTTGATTGAGATCCACGCCACCGCGAGTCCCTTGACTCACATTCTGTCCTTTCCTCTCATGCAAACGACGAGCTTCATGGCGGACGCCATCTTCCTTCTCTTTCAAAGGGACACGAGATGCCATGCTAGCATCATCGCGTGTTTGACGCCTAGAGTCTTGATCGAGAGCCACATCACCACGAGTCCCTTGACTTTCAATTGGTCCTCTTCTTTCATGCGAGCGACGAACTTCGTGGTTGACACCATCATTCTTCCCAGTCAAAGGGACGCGAGATGCCATGCTAGCATCATCGCGTGTTCGACACCTTGAATCTTGATTGAGAGTTGTGCCACCACGAGTCCCTTGACTCTCACTTGGTCCTCTTCCTTCTTCTAAGCGACGGCCATCGCCCTTTGGGTGGACGTCATTATTGGTACGAGCGTCTTTCTTCCGCATGGCTTGGTTGAACCTCGCAAATTTCGCCATTAGCAATCTTCCTACAAAGGGCAAAAGAAGGGTTAGTATGTGATGTATTAAATAATAAAGATACATACGTAGAAGTAAGCATCTACCAAGTTCTTGCTCCTCTGAGAATTGCACCGGGGACAAACCCCCCGCACTTAGGATGTTTTCCTCTATTAATCCATCCGGCTCAAAAACCACCGAAGTTAGCTTATCCAAAAATCTCGGACTAAAATGGGAAGTCGGCACATCTTTGAATTTAATCTTACCCTTATGCCATTTTCGGGGAAAGTCAAAAACAACATTACTTGGTGGTTTAATAAAAAAATATCTACTGTACCATTCTTTGCCATTGGTCATTTTAACAGGGGTCAAGAATTTACGACTCTTTTTCGCAACGAAGAAGTAAAAGTCACTTTCGCCAGTTTGAGCGGATCGAACGACTGAGAACAGGTCAAAAAACTCTCTGAACGTGGAGGGTTCGCGATATACTCTCATGATCAAGATAAAACAAATAAGTATACATACGGATCTAGGATTAATTTGACTCAAGCAAAGACCATATGCTTTTACTATCTTACAAAGGTCGGGATCAAGAGGAAACCTCAACCCCATTCGTAAAGTGGCTAGATGGACGGTCATGCATCTCTCGGGAGGATTATGCATTCTATCTGAAGGACCGGGAATTATGATCTCATAAGACGAAGGTATAAAATATTCTGATCTGATACGTCCTACCCCCCAACCGACTTGAGACACTACATTTGTATGTTCAATCCTACACTCTAAGTCTGTTTGAGCACTTTCGACTTCAACATCAGCAATACACGTAGAGGATACATTATTCGATCTAGAATCTGACCCCGACTGCGACAATCTAGAGTGATGATGTTTGTTCATGATCAAAGTGAGAAGAAAAAGACGACGATTACCACAACGAGTACGAGGTGAAGCAGGCAGCTCGTAGGAACGAAGAATGGGAATATAAATGTTGTTTTGAAGCCCCTCAACTTTTCGAAACCAAGAAAAATTTCTCGTATTCCCCACCTCTGCGAGAAAACACCACCTGAATACATAATGAAAATCGTTAGTTCACCAAATTAATGAGTACTGCTCACATCTCAACTTCACAATTTCTGTACGCAGCATTATATTCAGATGAAATTCAACATAGCTACTGTTTCTCACATGGATTAATAAGAAAGTTACGCAAATAAGAGAGGCGGCAGAGAACAAAACATGAGGCAGAGATATTCAGAAACTTTATCGATTCGAGCATGTCAAGATCATACAAAGTTCATGGCGGCAACCACTTTACAAAAATTAGGAAAGAAACACGTTGAAAACAAAACTCACTGTCGATTACGACAAAGGAGAATTATCGCCGACGAAACCCGCTTATCCAACAGCAACAAACTCTGAATTCTTGGGAATATATTATATGAAAGCTCTCTGTGTTTTCCGAAAATTGTCTGATTAAAAGAATGGCAGAGACTTATATTAATAGGTATATTTTTGGAATAAGAGTTCATGAAGAATTAGGAAATCTTGTGGAAGGAGAGATCAAAGAGGAGACTTCCGTTAAGTGTTATCCGCGCAAGGATGGACTTTGAATTCTTTGTTTACTTATAATTGAAAACAGAGTTCCAGTGGAGTTGAATCTGCTAATCTAAGTTTTCCCGATGGAGAAGATAAAGGAGTTGGCCCACAATACATAATATATAATATTATGTTGAAATACATATTTAGTTAGTAGTTAATACTAACATGCGGACCCCAAGTAAAGCATCCAATTTCTTACAAAGTGCTGATCAAATTGCGGAGAGATCCAATTACTTACTAATGCTGATCAATTGCAGAAAGACCCCTAATTAGTGATATTGCATAATAGTACTTAAAAATTAAAGGTCTATAAGGAATAGACCCACAGCTACTGAAACTACTTCACACTGTCTTATCCGACTTATAATACACTGCGAAGTGGGGGAATTTATGATGTACCATAATATGGATCTATATTGGGCCGAGCCCACAATACATACCCGTTAGTATTGGGCTAAGCTTATTTAATGGAGTTGGGTCAGGCCCATCAGCACTGAGTCTGCCCCATGAAGTTGGGTCAAGCCCATCAGCACTCAAGCCCAGCAACACTCAAGTCCATTCAATGGCCCGTAAGGTATCTATAAATACCCCCTCCCCTGGAGGCACAAACACACATTATTTTACATTCTACTTTCTCTCTCTAAGTCAAGAGCTTCTTCTCTCTAGAATTTCTCTTGATTCGTTCTGACTTGAGCGTCGGAGTGCCTTCGCCGGGGCCACCGGCTAGTTCACCTTCTTGTGTTTTTCAGTGCAGGTTTCTCGAACCTAAAGCTAACTCAGCACCAGCACGGAGCTTGAGTTAGTCTGAGGTGGAGTGCTTAGTTAGCAGGACGAAAGCACCCCGCATCATAACCCATGCATGTACCACATTATAGCTTTTATCAAATATATAATTGTACCTCTTCAAAAGTTATTATTGTGAGATTAGGTGCACTTTCAAGGAATCGGGATAATATTCTCCATCCATGGCTTCCCATGCGACCGAGGGCCAAGCTAGTCAAATTCGGAAATGTAGGTAGCGGAACAGGCGAACGAGACAAAGACTGTAACCAAGAAGAAAGGCGTTTGGTCATGTTCCTAGAAGGAGACTTAATTAATTAGTTGTAAAGCTATCGTAAAGAGGACACCAGAATTTAACATATATAAAGATAATGTGGGACATAGCATATTTATTGTTTAATAAAGAGTTAAAGACTAACTAGAGGGTAGTGATACTAATCATATCCCGTTAGTTTCTTGTGGTTTGATTGTTATTAGCTCCACAACGTAAAATGAGAAACTTGATAAAAGTAAGAGTTTATGCAGAAAATTAATCGATACCAAATCCACCCCACGGCAAAATATTTGGCACATTGTTATCCCAGTTACGGGACAAAGTATCTGTTATGTAAGTTTAACAAAGCCGTTTTACGACATTTTTAATGACTGGTCTTGAAACACAGCACAGCAGAGTAGCTAATAAAATCCACACAGTAGATAAGCACTGATATCTCCGTTAATAAAACAGAAGGATGTATAAAGATGAAGTGATGAATAAAGTTAGTAAAGGTGAACATGGAAGGTCACGTGAAACAGATCAAGAGAATTACCCTCAACAAATGTTCCGTTAGACAAAGACACGTGGCGCTTGAGCATGCTTCAATAAGCTTGGGCAGATTGCGAGAGTTGCGTATAACTTTGTGCTGATATTACTGAAAACATAGCTTGCATATACATCTCCCTCAAACACAATAACTTCAAGATTTGGGGCATCAATCACAATCTTAACTTCCCCAATCCAACTCTCAAAGGTATCTACACACAACTTGGTGATATTAGGATGTCGGATGTGAAGAATAGCATCAGCCACAAGGCTACAATTCGTGAGCCTTAAATCATTCAGCACGGGACAACCGCGGAGCAATTTATCAAAGGAGTCCGTCTCCACATCAAATTTCAACCCATAAAGCGACAGCTTTTTGAGACTGGGTAAGACAAAATCTTCTGGGAGACGCAGACCGAGATAGTCACACATATCCAATTCCACTAATGTGGAGCAACCGTGTAGAGTATCAAACACCGGCCTCGAAAAATCCCGTTTATTGGATATGAGCCGAAGGTGTTGGACATTAAGCCGCACGAATGCAGAAATCCATGAAGCAATTATGTCATCACAGTCAGTGACAGTATCCTTAACATTTAAAACTACCGTTTCCACATACGGGACGTCGCATAAAGTCACATTAAGCAGTTTATCCACAAAACGGTAAAAAATCAAGAAATGGGTTCACTTGGGGGGTTTGTGACTCATATGAATCATCAAAATGAAGGGTAATGAGGGCCACACAGATGAAGGGGAAAGGGATTTCCACCTGGTTGAGAGAATCGAGGTGGCAATGATATCTTTTACGGGCAAGAAAGATAAAATCCTACTCAGAATTTCATCGGGCAGCAAACTCAATCTATCAATACGCCGCTGATTTTGCAGAAGATTTTCCTTTTTCGAATCCATCGGAGTCCAACTAACTATATATCCAAGGTTCAAACAGAAACACATAAGATATAATAATGAGGCTAAGGATTTAAGAACTCTATCAATTGGTAGATTTTTGTTACTTAGCTTATAAATATATATGAGGTTAAGGGTTTATTATTAGACAGTTTATGAATAATTATTGATTATTAAATTGCTGAGCAATTGTTGTCTTCTCTTTGTTCTCTTCTTGTTCTTCTTATCCTATCTGCCCCCCTCTAAAATTTGAAATCTAGGAATTAACTTCCCAATCTCTATCAACATTCCACGAGGGCTTATACGAACATTAATTATTCGCCGCCAGTTGATTTGTTACTAAATGTAAAGAAAATTGAGTTTTGGGAGTTCAAATGAAGTTGGTGGAGTATTTTCTGAAGGAAGGGAAAGTGTTGCAAGAATTAGTAGTGCAATGTCTTCCTTGTGAGGATAAAAGTGGCTTAAAGAAGCTATCGATGCTCCCCAGATACTCAAAAGTGTGTCAAGTTGTCTTCAAGGACAAAAGCAACTTGCTTAAGCTGGATTTTACTACCATGACTTTTGTACATATGGATCATCAGATGTTGTTTTGATATCTTTTGGTCCTAGTTATCTGGTGTTACTGTCTATTTTTGTTTAGGAAACATTCAAGAATTTGATGTATTGCAACATAAATGTGTCTACTTTGTCTTCTAAAAGATGTTACCCATCTCTGTGACTCTGTTGGTACGAGAAAGTTAATATTAGTATCAGTGATGTTTCCAAAGCAAAATGCAATTTTCTTCAAACTAATTTAAATATATACGGTTCATGTAAAAGATATGCTTTCTATTTGATAAAAAAAAAATATTATTCGACTGATTGATATAACTATATGAAATATTGTCAAGAAAAATCTCTAAATGTCTAAGCGGACACAAGTTAAATGAAATAAAATTGTACTTCTGCAACCCCTTCTAAACCAAAAAGAAGAAAATACAGTCAACAGCATATGCTCTGCCCTGGCTTCTCCAATCTTCAAGAAAATTATAGTACCAAAATTTGTATCAGATACGCTTATGTAATACATAATTTATAGAAGAAAATATACACTCACGTTTTTCGAACTTAAAACTACTGTTAATATGTAAACAGTACCGAAACTGATTGTTCAGCGACATCACTGAAAATTGAACAACACGTCAAGACAAAAATCTTTTACAACTAGCATACCATTGAAAATTGAAATACTTTCAATTTTCAAATGCTTCCGAAACAAAAAGAGAAAGAAAAACCAATCAATACAACAGTCAAACTGGAAGGAAACCGGTTTTAAACAAGACTTCAAAAGATTTCTGCGGTTCAATTTTATTCTTAAGGAGAACTTGACATGCCTCTGAGTACCTGGGGAGCATCAATAATTTCTCCAAACCACTTTTGTTCCGACAAGGAAGACAACGCACTATAAACTCTTGTAGCACTCTCCCTTCCTTCAGAAAATACTTCATCAACTCAAGTTCCTTTGGTATCCCTTTGAACTCCCAAATCTCAATTTTCTTGATATTTAGTAACAAAGAAACTGGCAGCAAAGACTTTAGGTCCACAGAAGCCCCTCTCATGTCTAGCTTCTGGTAAGAAAAGACAAGGTATATTATAACAACTCGTGCATGTACTGCATTATAGCTTCTACAAAGTAGATAACTGTACCTCTTCAAAAGTTATTGTTGTGAGACTAGGTGCACTTTCAAGGAAACGGGCTAATATTTTCCATTCATGGCTTCCCATGCGACCGAGTGCTAAGATAGTCAAATTCGGAAATATAGGTAGCGGAATAGGCGTACGACAGAAACACTGTAGTCAAGAAGGAAGGCATTTGGTCATGTTCTAGAGGAGACTTAAATAGTTGTAAAACTATAGAAAGAGAGGGCACTAGAATTTAACATATAAAAAATAGAGTAAAATGCAAAAAACTACCCTGTGTTATTTCTAATTGGCAAAAAAGCCCCTATGTTTTTTTTATTAGCAAAAAAACCCCTGTATTATTTGGTCAAAGGCAAAAACCGCCCTATGAGCCGAAATTGTAACACACGCGCTGCACATGCGAATTGAGTTAGGTTTTTTCACTGGAAATTACTATTTTGCCCTCAAATCTGTTTAAGAAAATAAAATGAAAATGTAAGACAAAAAAAATGAAAAATAAAAAATTAATTATTCAGAATAATTAAACCTATTCAATAAAGTACTGAATAATAAAAGAGGCTTTTATTCAAAAGAAAAACCAAAAATACAAACTGGTAATAATTGTAGGTTTCTAATAAGGGCAAAAATGACATTACACAATAAGTCAATGCTAAATATGATTTTGGGGCAGTTTGCTAAAGAAATAATAACACGGGGGGTTTTTGCTAATAAAATAAACACAGGGGCTTTTTTGCCAATTAGAAATAACACAGGGTAGTTTTTTGCATTTTACTCATAAAAAATGTGGAACATCTTTCTTGAATTGATAAGAGAATAGCATATTTACTGTTTAATAAAGACTAATCAAAGGGTGGTGATAGTCTGAGTAAAGACTAACCAAAGAGTGGTAAAACTAGTTTATGGTGGTTTGATTATTATTAGCTAAACAATGTAAAATGAGAAACTCGATAAAAGTAGGAGTTTATGCAGAAAACTAATCGATATCAAATCCACCCCATGGCAAAATATTCGGCACATTGTCATCCCAGTTATGGCACAGCGTATATGTTATGTAAGTTATAAACAAGCCATTTAGGACATTTAAAGACTGATCCTGAAATAGAGTAGCCAAAAAAAATCGCATTTGATAGATACTGATATCTCTGTTGAAGGCCGCATAAAGATGAAGTGATTATGTAATAAAGTTTGTAAGGGTGAACATGGAAAAGCAAGTAAAACAGATCAAGAATACTACCTTCAACAAATTTCCCATTAGACGAAGACGCGTGGCACTTGAGCATGCTTCAACAAGCTTGGGCAGATTGCAAGATTTCCGTACAATATTGTGCTCATCGACATCTACACTAACTGAATGGCGAGACTTGATATTACTCATAACATAGCGTGCATACAGATCTCCCTCAAACATAATAGATTCAAGGTTTGGGGCATCAATCACAATCTCAACAGCCCCAATCCAACTCTCAAAGGTATCTACTACCAACTTGGTGATAATGGGATGTCGGATGTGAAGAATAACGCCAGCTACAAGGCTACAAATAGTGAGCCTCAAATCATTCAGCACGGGACAACTGCGGAGCAATTTATCAAAGGAGTCCGTCTCCACATCAAATATCAACCCGTAAAGTGACAGGATTTTCAGATTGGGTAAGACAAAATCTTCTGGGAGACGCAAACCAAGGAAATCCCACATGTCTAATTCCACTAACGTCGAGCAACCGTGTAGGGCATCAAACACCGGCCTTGAGAAATCCCGTTGATTGGATATGAGTCGAAGGTGTTGGACATTAAGCCGCACAAAGGCAGAAACCCATGAAGCAATTATGTCATCACAGTCTGTGTCAGTGTCCTTAACAATTAAAACAACCATTTCCACAAGCGGGACGTGGCGTAAAGTGACATTCAGCAATTTATCCACAAAATTGCGAAAAGCAAGAAAAGGATTGGGGGAATCCTTCTTATATGAATCGTCGAAATGAAGGGTAATGAGGGCCACAGATGAAGGGGAAAGGGGTTTCCACCTGGTCGACAGAATCGAGGTGGCAACGATATCTTTTACGGGCAAGAAAGATAAAATCTTGCTCAGAATTTCATCCGGCAGCAAACTAAATCTATCAATACGCCGCTCCTTTTGCAAAAGATTTTCCTTTTTGGAGTCCATTGGTTCAAAACTTTGAATTTAAGCAAGGCGGCAACGGAATAATGATAATAGTAATTAATACCTGTGAATCGAAAAGCTTCGCCCTCAAGCGCAGTGTTCTTTGCAGACTGAGCTTACTTTTGACCTAATTTGAAGAGGTGAGTGAATTAGGGGAAATAGAATAATAATGACTTATGAGAGGCTTCAAATCTAACTTCATTTATCATACGGATGAGAAAGACGTTGTATGAGCTATGAGGATAGTTGGGAAAAATCTTACCTGATACCTTTTGAATGATTTTTGTACCTAAGTTTGCCATGCCACCAAAATGGTACCCTATATTTTTAATTTCATCAAATGTAAGACCTCAGCAGCGAAGCTCCATAATTGTCGCCCCAAATATCTTACGTGACTAGTCGTTGACCCCAATGTGACTAGCATATGTCGTAATTCATAATATAAGTAAACCTAATCATAAATAACGAGCGATAGATATTTACTTCATTGCGTAATGACATAACGACAAAAAAATGTGAATTAATAATAATAGTTTCTAGTAATTCACTTGAAAATTTAAATTAAGTATCACGATATTGCATTGACTCTTCCCTAATTTATTCGGAAATGTATCAACATTTTGCTAAAAATACATATAGCATGTCTGATATGCTCCACATTGTATATGAGAATTTTTTTATGTTAAAATTAACTCATACACCACTTGACTTATCAGATATATTTGATATAAGTATCGGGCGCGTATCAATATCTAATATGTATCTGATACAACATATTGTTGAAGTATTGGTGCATCACCAATTAGCAATAAACACAGTTCATCATCAATTTCATAAAATAATATTTTTATAAAAACATAAATGTGTGTGTATATACTGGAGCAAATGTTAAACTAAGATTTTAAGGTGTAAAAAGTGTGAAAAGATAGTACTTTAAGGGGCTGAATATAAATTTTTAATTTTGAGGATTTACTTTCGAACTAAATGTGATGAACTGCTTTTGTGTTTTAGAAGTCCTATGGGACTAAATAGGGCAAATGCATTTTTCTGCCCGATAATTTATTCAAAACTTCACTTTTGCCCTCTAATTTTTTTGGGCCAAAAAAATACCATGTAACTTTTTTTTTTTTTTTTTCAAAAAATGCCCATTGGGCTTCACAATGGGCCTAGTCTTACTCCAAACGTTGCCACCTGGAGACATGTGTTAATTTTTTTTTTAAAAAAAAATCTAATGACTGGGCGAGGGTGGTAAATTACCACAATACCCTCGCCCATCTGATGTCAAAACAACAGCCTAAAACGGTCGACTCCCACCAAATTCGATCAAAATTCTGAAAAACCGTCCAAATTGCTCCACCGCCATTTGGGCGATTCAATTCCTCTGATTTTTGTCACTATAATTATCCTAGAACCCCATTCCAGTTCATCCACCGACAGTTCGTTCTACATTAAGGTGAGGGTTTAATTTTTTGATCAATTCCAGGGCTCTGTTTGTTAGGGCTTTAGGGTTTAGTTTCGATTTTGCACTAATCGACGACAATTGTTGTCTATTTTGATTAGTACGTTGCAGAAGGGTGAGTTCATCGAGCCTGATTCACGGTAAACAATTTTGCCTTAAGCAATATTTTTGAAAATCGACTTTGCATGGTAATCGACTTTGCCTTTAATTGTTGTTACAATTGTTGTTTCGTAATTGTTGTTTCGTGTGTATGAATTTGGATTTAGGGTATGAATTCGAATTATGTGTAGCCCAAAATTATGTTGTTTTCTAGTGATAATGTATGTATTAATATAGTGTTTAGTGCTTAATTGAGATTAATCGTTAGACGTTTATTTTAAATGTAGTTGGCTCACCTCTACAATTTTCATTCATTGTAAATGGTGTACCAATTTCCTTGTCATTGTGGTCGGGGTCTAATGATATACGGTATGGCTGGGTTGACTTCGACACGACCCGGTGAATTCTACTACGTGTGTCCAGCGAGAGTCCATCATCCCAATTATTTCATTTGGGAAGATGAACTCCACTTGGAAAAAAATGCTCGACTAAGAGCTTTTATGTACCCGCGTAACACGAATGATTCACCATCAATGAAAAAACGAAATCAAGGGCAATATGCGATTCAGGAAGTTTTGAACAAGAAAAAACCGAGTCAAGTTGTTGCGTGTCTACCACTTCTAATGTGGTTCATACTCCAATTGGTGTCCTTGAGGATTTTGGCTTGAATGGTTATTTGGGAAATATCAATGTCACGAAGGCCGCCCTTATTTGTTGTTTCATCGGGTGATTTTTGGTGTTTATTATGGTCACAATGTTTTGTGTTTTTATGTTCTTTTTTTTTCTAGAATGTAGTCGTTTTATGTTCTTATATTCTGTGTTTACACATATCGTGGAATTAAAAATAAAAAAAATATATGCAGCGTTACAAAATCTAAAATGCACAAAAGAAAACATACAAAAAAAATATCACAAAATCTTAATTCATAATATAAGTAAACCTAATCATAAATAAATAGCGATAGAAATTACTTCATTGCATAATGACGTAACGACAAAAAAAATGTGAATTAATAATAATAGTTCAAGTAATTCACTTGAAAATTCAAATTAAGTATCACGATATTGCATTGACTCTTCCCTAATTTATTCAGAAATGTATCAAAATTTTGCTAAAAGATCTATAGCATGCATGTCTGATATGCTCCATTGTATATGGGATTTTTTATGTTAAAATTGACTCATGCACCATTTGACTTATCAGATACATTTGGTACAAGTATCGGGCGCGTATCAATATCTGATATGTATCTCATACAACATCTTGCTGAAGTATTGGTGTATCACCAATTAACAATAAAAACAGTTCACCATCAATTTCATAACATAATATTTTTATAAAAAAAATAAATGTATGTGTATATACTGGAGCAAATGTTAAACTAAGATTTTAAGGTGTAAAAAGTGTGAAAAGATAGTACTTGAAGGGGCTGAGTTTAAATTTTTAATTTTGAGGATTTAGTTTCGAACTAAATGTGATGAACTGCTTTTGTGTTTTAGAAGTCCTATGAGACTATAGTGCAATTTTTCTCTCGTCCATGAGAGCCTATCTTTCTCTCATTTGAGAGCTGGGAAGCCTTTCCGTTAAGGCCCTCGTCGGCTTCGTCGCCGTAGCGAGACTCTTTCTTCGATCGGGATCAGCCTTACAATTCCAGTTTTGCGGTTTTCAGGAGGTTTTTTTTTTATTTTCACGAGAATTTATGTGGTTAATAAGTCTCACGTTTGATCTAGGGTTTTTCTATCCATCAGGGCTGTTGTTTCTCTTCGTTTTATTTTGATTTCTTTCGTTTCAGCGTTGCTTTCTTTCCCTTAATTGTTGTTTTCTTACTGGTTGTGGTAGGGTTAGGGCTTGGCTCGAGTCAGTCCATACGTTACGGGTGGCTGCACAAAAACTCCAACATCACATCGTCCATATTCTCATCACTCTCGCTGAATGGAATCCGAATTAGAAAGACTAGGGAAAAATCTTAAATTGACAGATAAAGAAACGGATGCGGTTGAGGTGCCGAGTCTGGACTGGAGATCGCAAAATACATCATCAGAACTTATCTTGGTAGGCAGATTGCTCACGGGACGAGAGTATCACTTCAATTCCTTTTGTTCGCAAATGAAGACGATGATTAATCCGAGTAAAGGAATGGAGATCAGGGAACTTGAGGGAGGAAGGATATTGTTCCAATTTGCGCACATCATTGATAAGCAACGTGCATTGGAGGGCTGTTCGTGGACCTTTGACAAACGTGTCCTCATTTTGAACGAGATGCATGAACACCAAAATCCATTACATGTGAACTTGGACACATGCAAGTTTTACGTGAAGGTTCATGATCTCCCTTTCTCACGTCAAACTCCGGAGATTGCTCGTCATATCGGAAACAAATTGGGGGGTTCTGAAGAAATTGATCCAAAGGAGCCGTGGGGAGTAAACATGAGGATAAAGGTCCGAATTAATGTGTTAAAACCTCTCATTCGGTGCATGAAGCTTCGAGGACCGGATGGGGAAGAGGTGATTGCATCGTTTACGTACGAGAGACTCCCAAATTTCTGTTACATGTGCGGGATAATATGCCATATTATGAAGGATTGCGAGATGATCTACGACAGCGAGGAAAAGCCGAAGGACACGACTAAACTTCCGTATGGTCCGTGGCTTAGAGAGCAGAAAGTTGGTCCGAATAGAGCAAGACACTTCTCTGTTCCGAGTAAAGATAATCAGCGGGCGGCCCCTCGAGTTGGAAACAGGGATCTAGCAATCGGCGAGGGGAAAATATATGGCGCGCGGGGTTTGAGAAAAAATCTGAAAGTCAGTCTTCAACAAATAAGTCGGTGGACAGCGAGGAAACACCGAGGAGGGAGCTGGAATTAAATCGTCGAGGGGGGCGGGGAACGGAAAGAATGGGTCAACGAGAGCACGAGAGTAGCGCCGAATCGAATTCGAATATTCTGGTGGAGTAGCAGCAGGTGGGTGAAGATTCGCAGGAACTTATGGTGGTGGATGTCGAGGAGGGGCAAGGTAAGTCGGGTAAAGCAAGCTTTGTGGAGGGGAAAGGAGATGCGGCCCTTTGGATGAGTGAGAATGGTAGCGGCATGATCTTTTCTGCTACTCCAGGAGATAAAAAGAAGGAAAAGGTGCAGCGTAGGGGAGTGATAAAAAATAAAAAAATGCGCCAGTGTTGGACAAAGTTCGGGAGTGCTGGGGAAACGGAAAGGAGGGGGATGATGAGTATGCATGTTTGAGTTTGAAGAATATGGCGAGACCGAGCGGGAAGGGATTTAATAATTATGGACCAGCGGCGGAGTCTGCGAAGCAGCTCTGCCGAGACCAATGAATATCTTAGCTTGGAACTGTCAGGGATTGGGGAACACTTGGACAGTTCGGGAACTGCGCAGTCTGGTGGCGCAACACCACCCCTCTCTTATTTTCCTAATGGAGACAAAATTAACGTTGAGGAAAATAGAGAAATTGAAGAATTCGATGAACATGTTTGGAGTTTCTGTGGATGTGCGGGGTAAATCCGGGAGCCTTGCTCTTTTATGGGGGAAGAATATAGCGGTTAGGTTGCTCAGTATGTCGAGAAACCATATTGATGTCATGGTGGAGGATTTTGAGGAGGTAAAAGAGTGGAGGTTCACGGGTTTCTATGGGGAGCCGGACGCTACAAAAAGATATGTGACATGGGAATTATTGCGCACGCTTAGCCGAAGTGTCAACAAACCGTGGGTGTGCGTGGGGGATTTCAATGAAATATTGTGCAGCGAAGAAAAGGCGGGCTTTCATGACCGGTCAGTGAGCAATATGAGGAGGTTCAGACAAGCTTTAGTCGACTCGGATCTATTTGATATGGGATTTCAAGGGTCGAATTTCACATGGTGCAATAGGAGACATGCTCCGGATACAGTATGAGCTCGGTTGGATAGGGCGGTGTCGAATGGTGAATGGCGATCAATTTTTGAAAGGGGCAGGGTCCAACATCTTGACGAGCTAAATTCAGATCACTCGGCGATACTCTTATGCTGTACCCTTAGTGCGAATAAGGTAGGGAAGTGGCGTAGACAACCGCGGTTTCGGTTTGAGGGAGCGTGGGCGGGTTTGGATGGATGCAAAAAAATTGTTGAGAAGTGTTGGGGAAATGAGGGGACCGGAAGCGAGAGTTCAGATATGTTGGGGAAACTAGAAGTGTGCAAAAATGAGCTCACCACCTGGAACGAAGTGTGTAGGAGGGGAAATAAGGAAAGGGAGGAGAAGATGACTAAGAGAATTACGAGCTTGAGAAATGGAGTGATCACGAGCGACTCGAAGAAGGAAGAGAGGGAGCTGAAGGTGGAGCTAGAACATATGCGGGATAGAGAAGAGGTATATTGGAAGCAGATGGGAAAAGTCCAGTGGCTCAGGGAGGGGGATAGAAATACGGCTTTCTTCCATAAAAGAGCGAATGAGAGGAGAAAAATAAATGAGATAAAAGGGGTGCGGGATAATGGGGGGTGTGGCGCGAAAAATCGGTTGAGGTGGAGAGGGTCATTCAAGATTACTTTTCTGATCTTTTTCAGTCCACGAGGCCGAGTGTTGAGAATATTCAGGATGTGACGGAAAAGATGCAGGCACGAGTGACGGATGGGATGAATCAGACTTTGCTTCAACCCTATACGGCTGAGGAGGTAAAACATGCTTTGTTCCAAATGTTTCCTTATAAATCCCCTGGTCCTGGTAGTTTTTCGGCAGTATTCTATCAAAAATATTGGCATATTGTTGGCTCTCAAGTTACTGAATTTTGCCTAGATATTTTGAATAATAACAGATCCCTCTCGGATATTAATTTCACGAATATTGTCCTCATTCCAAAATGTTCTAACCCTGAGTTTATGCAGAATTTCAGGCCGATAAGTCTTAGCAATGTTTGTTTCAAAATTGCCTCGAAGGTAATAACTAATAGGCTTAAGGCTATTCTTCCGGATATCATATCACTATCTCAATCTGCTTTTGTCCCAGGGCGTTTAATCACTGATAATATTCTCGTGGCTTTTGAAATTAACCATTTTCTGAAAACCAAAAGAACAGGGAAGAAGGGGCTGATGACGCTCAAACTGGACATGAGTAAAGCTTACGACAGAGTCGAGTGGTCCTTCTTGGAACAGGTCTTGCTCAGGTTAGGTTTCAACGACAAGTTTGTTAGTCTTGTTATGAACTGTGTTCGTTCTGTGTCATATTCTTTTGTGGTTAATGGTCGTGAATTTGGATCTGTTTTGCCAGAGCAGGGAATCCGTCAAGGTGACCCGTTATCCCCTTATATTTTCTTGATGGTTTCAGAAGCATTTTCTGCGCTAATTAGTGAGGCATAAGCTAGAGGAAGTATCAGTGGTGTAAAAATTGCGAGAACGACACCGATTATTTCACATCTTCTGTTTGCAGATGATACACTCGTTTTTTGTGAGGCGAGTAAGTCGGGGGCTGAGGAGATTTTGAATATTTTGAAAAAAATTGAAAAAGCATCCGGGCAGATGATTAATTTGGAAAAGTCTGTCGTGGTTTTTAGCAAGAACACGAGGGAGGAGGTGGCTGATCTATTGGGGGCGAGGATGGCAGATAAGCATAAGAAATACCTTGGCCTCCCGTCTGTGGTGGGTAGATCGAAAAGAGAAGTGTTCAACTACATTCGTGACAGAATCTGGGATAGAGTGAAGGGGTTTAAAGAGAAAAATTTGTCAATTGCTGGGAAGGAGGTGTTGATTAAAGCGGTGTTACAAGCCATCCCTATGTTCGCCATGAGTTGTTTCCGATTGCCAGACTCTTTGATAGGCGAAATTGAGTCAATGATTAGTAAATTTTGGTGGGGTAACAAAGATCAGAACAAAATTCATTGGCTTGCCTGGCGAAAATTAAGTAAGAGCAAAAGGGATGGGGGAATTGGTTTTCGGGATCTGCGGAGTTTTAACTTGGCGTTATTGGCTAAGCAAATTTGGAGGATGGTTGAATACCCAAATAGCTTGATGGCGCAGATTTTTAAAGCGAAATACTTCCCTAGTACGTCGGTCCTTGAGGGAAAAATTGGCGCATCACCTTCTTTATCGTGGCGTTGCATGTTTGAGGCTATGGAAGTAGTTAAGTCAGGGGTGAGATGGCGCGTAGGGAATGGGGAGAAGATCAGAGTTTGGGGAGAGCCATGGGTGCCACGGCCGGCCTTGTTTCGAATAATTACGCCACGAATGGAGGCAATTAGCAACATTCGGGTTTCGGCCCTCATCGACGAAGATTCTGGTGGATGGAATATTGGGTTGATTCGACATCTATTTTAGGAGGAGGACGTCGCAGCAATTCTATCGATTCCATTGGGGGCTGATGGTCACGAAGATAAAGTCATTTGGCATTATACGAAGTCCGGATCCTTCTCGATAAAAAATGCTTACCATCTTATAGTGGCACGGGGTCTATGTACGAAGAAACCGACGGGGGAGGCGAGCTCGAGTTCTACGAGGGATTGGAGTTTCATTTGGAAGCCGAAGTTACCAACAAAAATTAACATCTTTGGTTGGCGACTTATTCACAACATTCTCCCAACTCGAGTATTATTAGCGAAGAGGCATGTGGTTCTTGACACGGATTGTCCAGTGTGTTTAGGGGATTATGAGGACTTTCGCTACGTTTTCATGACTTGCCATGTTGTAAGACAAGTATGGGCGCTACTTTTTATTCCTTGCTCGAATTTAATGAGACGGGACGAAGATGGGGAGTCGTGGGTGCGCAGAATTTATAAGGAAAAGGGAGTGACAGCGCTCGAGTTTTACGTGACTATTGGTTGGGCGTTGTGGTCAAATAGGAATAGAATTGTAGCGGGGGAGAAAGCATCGTAACCGGAAGAGATTATGGAGTTTGTGTTAAGTCAATCTGATTTTTGGAAGATGGGAAGAAAGGCGGAGGAGCTGGATATCCTCTCGACTCGTTCTTATGAAGTGTACGCTTTCTCCGAACCGTGGTACCGAATTTGTTTTGATGGTGCTATTTTTGTAGAGAGGGAGAATCGGGTGTTGGAGTATTTGTGCGCAATTGGAAAGGAGAGGAGTTGAATCGTGTCCAACGTAGAATCATTGGCAATCTGGGCCCTCGTAATGTGGAGACATTGGCGGCTTTAGTTGCAGCACAACACGCGGCTCAGATGGAGTGGGAGAGCGTTGTTTTCGAAGGGGATTGTTTGGATGTGATTCATGATATTTTAATCCCAAAGAAGACAAATGGAGACCACGGAAATATGATCAAGGATATTCGGGTACTGTGGGAGAAGAATCGGAACTGAAAATTTCAATGGATTGATCGAGATAGGAATAAAGAGGCTCATGAGCTTGCGAGATCGGCACAATTCCTCACAATTGTTTAGCGTTGAGTTCTTGTTATTTTTCAGTGTTTGTGACCGTGTTTTTGTATCATTGTTGCAGTTTTTGGCTGTGTGTTTTATGAAATCGTTCATTGATAAAAAAAAAAGTCCTATGGGACTAAATAGGGCAAATGCATTTTTGTGCTCGATAATTTATCCAAAACTTCACTTTTACCCTCTAATTTTTTGGGCCAAAAAAATAATCGGTAACTTTTAAATTTTTTTCTCCAAATAAACTTAATTTTAAACCACTTTTGTCCTCACAAGGAAGACAATGCACTTATAGTTCTAAACACAAATACACGTACACACACCCATGTTTCTCCAACCCATGTGATGAACTAAATGTGATAAACTTATTTCTCCAAATAAATCCATCCCGGAGCATCTAATGATTTCTGAAAGTAATATGGACAATTTTTTTTGGTAACCAAGTAATCACTACAAGAATTTTGGGCCATCTGCAACCGCCCGGGCGGTTGCAGAAGGCCCATAGGCGGTCGCCCGAAGGGTATCCGCGACCGCCGGGGCGGTCGACGCGTCGGTCGCGGATACCACTCGTCGGGCGACCGCTTGGCGGTCGCCCTTCTTAGATTACGACCGCCAAGCGGTCGCCCTTTATGGGTGGCAACCGCTATGCGGTCGCCCCATATTTGACAACCGTTTGGCGGTCGCCTCTTAGGGGTCGCGACCGCTAGACGGTTGCCCACTCTAGGGCGACTGCATAGCGGTTGCCACCCATAAAGGGCGACCGCTTGGCGGTCGCCAACTATCCAATTATAGGGCGACCGCCTAGCGGTTGCCCACACTAGGGCGACCGCATAGCGGTTGCCACCCATAAGGGGCGACCGCCAAACGGTTGCTATTTTATTCAAGGGCCGCAACCACCAAACGGTTGCTATTTTATTTACGGACATGGCAACCGCTAAGCGGTTGCGAAGTCCTTAATTAAATGGCAACCGCTAGGCGGTTGCAAGGTTATTGGAGGTTCACAAATTCAAAAGTTCGCAACTGCCTAGCGGTTGCAATAGAAAGTTTGCAACCGCCTGGCGGTTGCGAGTTCAAGCTCGCAACTGCAAGGCGGTTGCAAATAATATTCTTCAAAATAAAAAAAAACAATAATATTTCGTGAAATTTCCGAAATATTTTTTTTTTGTCGAAATAAAATGGTAAAACTGAAAAACATACAAACAAAAAGAAGTGAAACAAAAAGAAGTGAAACAAAAAGATAAGAATTGAAAAAAGTGTTTGGTGTTTTGTTTTGGGGATAAAAGAGAGGTAATTTGGGTTTTGGTGGATTGGAAAAAAATGGTGTTTGGTATTTTGTTATGAAGATAAAAGAAAATGCTTGGATTTTTGTTTAAGATATAAAATAAAAGAAAGTGGTTGGGTGTTTTGTTGAAGATATAAATTCAAGAAGTTCTTGAGTTTTTGTGGATTGAAAAAAAAAGTGTTTGGTATTTTGTTGGAGATAAAAAAGAAGAGAGTGTTTGGGTGTTTTGTTGAAGATATAAAGGAAAAAAAGTGTTTGATTATTTGTTTTGTAGATAAGAAGAAGTTTTTGGATTTTTTGTGGATTGGAATAGAAGAGAGTGTTTGTGTTTTGATTTGGAGATAAAATGAAGTCTTGAGTTTTTTTGAGAGTGTATGAGTTGTGAATGAAAAATTAGGGGAAGAATAGTGGGTATATATAAGATTTGGGTGAAAATTTTGAATTTTCGTGAAAATTTGAAATTCCCCCCCATTTCAGCAGCATTTGCAACCGCTCGGCGGTTGCAACGTATTGAAAATTTTGAATTTTCGTGAAATTTTGAATTTCCCCCCAAGTCCCGCCCAATTTCAGCAAAATTGGCAACCGCCGAGCGGTTGCAAATATACATGGCGACCGCCCGGCGGTTGCCATGATAAGATATAGCAACCGTTCGACGGTTGCTATGATCAGATATAGCAACCGCCAAGCGGTTGCAATTAATATTCATGTTTAAAATTAGTGATTTTTGTCAAGTATCTTGATGAGTTTGTGTTTATAGATAAGAATTGTCATTATTAATTCCACGGATCAGTAATAAATGACTACAAAACTATTGCTCGAGTTAGTAAAATAGTAGATTATGATTGATTTGACGAGTTATCAACGATACACCTATACATTATGTTAAACTAATCATCATAATTAGTCCATGATGTTGTCCCCATGATTAATTTTGCAATAAAATCTTATCATTTGACTTGTTTTTAACTATTTTAATGTAATTATCAAATGATCAAACAACGCGTGACAATGAATCAACCAAAATAGTAAAAATTCATTTATGAATATTATTTGCAACCGCCTAGCGGTTGCAAATGACCAGCATCAGCAACCGCCCAGACGGTCGCTATGACACGAAGCGACCGCCGAGCGGTTGCAATATTGGCGGTCGCTGATACTTGCTATCTGCAACCGCTTAGCGGTTGCAGATAATGTTCATATTTGAAATTATTAATTTTTGGTAAGTATCTTGATGTGTTGATGTTTAGTAAACTCCAATATTGTTATTACATGTGAATACTAGTAGTAAAAGATTACAAGACTATAATTGAGTTAGTAAAATAGTAGATTACACGTAATAAGGCAAGTTATATATATCAACGACTAATCATCATATGTAGTCCTTAATGTTGTCCCAAGTTTAATTTTGCTGATAAACATTATAAGTGTAGTTATTGTAACTATGATTAGGTTAATTAGAAATAGAAAACCCCAAGTACTCGACCTAATCATCATTGGAATCCGACTGAGTATCCTCATCATCGGTATCCTCGTCATCATCCTCGTCATCATCTTCGTCACCAGAGCTCTCCGCCAAGTCCACAACACCACCAACCCGATGTGCATCTACCCCATCTCTGCCCAAATCCACAACATCATCAAGGTCGTCGTAGACGTG
Source organism: Linaria vulgaris (assembly GCA_948329865.1). Taxonomy (NCBI): domain Eukaryota; kingdom Viridiplantae; phylum Streptophyta; class Magnoliopsida; order Lamiales; family Plantaginaceae; genus Linaria; species Linaria vulgaris. The sequence goes on from OX415253.1 coordinate 88,534,920, forward strand.
GTCGTCCTCACTATCGGAACTATCTGAGTACACCACGACGTAGTTGGGCGCAACAGAAGAACTGGGAGCAAATGGGTCCTTCTTCTGACGTGGTGGCCTGGTAGTCTTAGAAGCAGATCCGGTCTTTGCTGCATCGCGCTGTAACATCGAAGCGGGAATCTTCGGTGGTGGAACATATCCATGCTCAATCTGATGATTCCTCCAGCCCTGCAAAATTGTAAAAATGTCGTCCACTCGCGGATCTCGCAGGCTAGCCTCCAACTCCTTATTCGTCTGCTCTAACTCCTTATTCGTCTCCTCCAACTCCTTGGCATAGGCCCTTATGTAGTCTGGCTTCTTCCTAAACTCAATATCATATGCCTCTAGAGCTGAGCCGCAAGGTATACCTCTCGCCTTCCCCTTGGACCTTTTTCCATAGTGGCCCGTCAATCTCGGGCCACACCAACATGTCCTTGCCACATTGAGTCCTCATCAGCTTCATGTACTTCTTCTGTTAATTGTGAAAGAATTCGTATTTATAATAAGAAAATAAATGAATAAGGAGATTAAACGAATTAGTATGCTAAAATGAATTTGTATTTTAATTCACTCACGTAAATCCTTTTATCGCCCTGATCTATCCACTCGCGCTTCGCCGGCACATTGGTTTTCCCGCCCGTACCATCAACCTGCTTCGTAAATCCATATTTGAATGCCTCATCATGTCGAATACGCGTCGTGCGGTTGGGATCCACCTTAGCCTACAAATTTGAAAAAAAAAAGTAAGTATACTCAATTACACATATTCTTAAGTGAAATTAAGATTAAATGCTTTAATTATAATATAACTTACCAAACGACGCTTAATCTCCTCCAAGTCTATGGCTCCACCGTAAAAAGTAGCAGGTGCCTTCTTCATTTTCTCGGGGTCCATGCCTCCCCTTCGATTTTTCCGAGCCTGCAATGTTTGTTTCTTGGTTTTCTCCTTCGTCCAATGCTTTATTGCCATCTTCTCCACCTTTGAGTTCATCCACGTCTTCTGTTTATCAGCCCACTCTGGTTTATCCTTATTTTTAAAATATTGTTTCTTCGTGCGATGCATCAAATACTTGTAACAATTCGGGGCCTTTTTTTCGTACAACTCATGTACTTTGAGCTAATCATCTTTGTGGATCGCAAATTTTTTCTGCAAAAAAATTTAGTTAGTGTTTAAGATAGTTTATATTGTCACTTGATTTATTAATACAATAAGTTCAATAATATATTCATTTAATAATTTCTCACCGTGAACGAAATCCACATTGCATCTCGTTTCTCCTTCGGCACCTTATAATATGACTTGTAAAACTTGGACATGAACTTCCGGATCAACTCAGTGATCGTCGTCACCACCTCGTTAGACGGCGGATGCTGAAATAGGCCCCTCCGATCCAATCGAATAACTGGCCTCTTACTCGGACTAGTGGGGTTTTAAACACCAAGCGATGGTCCCCTACCGGGACGTTTTTGCGTGTCTGTGCATACCCCCGATGCTGGAATCTCGGTCACCCTCTGGCTCAGACCAGCTACGTCGGTCCTCCCGCTCGGGCTAGCGCCATCGGACCCTTCAGGTGGTGGTATATGGGCTCGGCCAGACTCGGCAGATGATGGTCTATGTGCTCCAGTGGACTCTGCCGATGGTGGTCTAGCCCTTGAACCAGATGAAGTACGTAGAGGTGCTGCTGCAGCTGGGGCATCAGAGTCGTCAAAAAGCCGTCGCTGTGGCAAAGGAGTCACCCCAGTAGATCCCTCGCGCGATGTCTGAGTCTCTGCCTGGGTGGGAAGCTCGACCGGAACAACATCGTCACTAGCTAGCCGAGGCCTGAGACTACCCCGAATCTCACTACTAGAACCAACAACTTGAGAACGAACACTGCCTGACGAACGTGGCCTTTTACGTGAACTATTGCCTGACATGATCCCTAAACGTGTCGACAAATAAACTCATAATCATTCCTCAATAACATACAATTTCAAAATAATAATTCGAAAAGAAAATCTCATCATCATATGCAAGTTCATATATATAAACGATTAATCCAACGAGAAAAACTAACTTACAAAAATAATGAACTTATCATAATATCATCATATCCAAATTCATATCATCATATCAAAGTTTATATACAAATTCATATAAATTACAACAATATAAACGACAATATAATCAAAGTTCATATCATCATATCAAAGTCCATATCCAAATTCATCTCAAAGTTCATATCCAAATTCATATCATCATATCAAAGTTCATATCCAAATTCATATCATCATATCAACGTTCATATCCAAATTCATATAAACGATCCAACTTACAACAATATAAACTACAATATAATCAAAGTTAATATCATCATATCAAAGTTCATATCAAAATTCATATCAAAGTTCATATCATCATATCAACATTCATATCAAAGTTCATATCCAAATTCATATCATCATATCAAAGTTAATATCCAAATTTATATAAACGATCCAACTTACAACAATTCGTACCACACAAATCCGACGAAATATACATATAATCACATATATAAATCTTACCTATAAATTAGAAAAATACGATAAACTAGAATATAAATTCGACAAATACGTACATATAATCATACATATAAAAAAATTTAAAATTGGGAGAACGTACAAAAATCCGAAGCTAATTGGCCGGGGTGGTGGCGGAGGTGGGCGCGCGACGGTGTGATGGTGATGGAGGAACGGTCGGAGTGGCAGCGTTGTGACCGCGCGGGCGGTCGTGATGGTGGCGTGGTGACGAATGTGCGGTCGCGATGACGTGGTGACGGTGGTAGAGTCGCGATTGTGTGGTGGTGACGTGGTAGGGACGCGGTGGTGGCGTGGTGACGTGGTGATGGAGGTTTGAAGCGTAGGTGGTGGCGACGCGACGGAGGTGAGGCGTGGTGGCGACGCGACGGAGGTGAGGCGTGGTGGTGTGGCGACCGAATGGATGTCGCGTGGTGGCGTGTGGCGACGGAGGTGAGGTCGCGTGGTGGCGGGGCGACGGAGGTGAGGTCGGGTGGTGGTGGTGGATTAATCGGGTCGGGTAGGGGTGTGTGTTGGTGGGTGGGTATTGAGGAGAGAAGAGAAGAAGAAGAAAAATGGAAGAAAAAATGAAGAGGAGGAGGAGAAGAAGAGAGAGGGGCGGCGGGGTGGGGCGGGGCGGGTCGGGGCGGGCGACGGCCCGACGGTCGCCCCACTAGGGTTTTAACCCTAGTGGGCCGATGCGACGGATGGGTCGTCGCTCCGGCCCATGTGGCGACAGCTGGGCTGTCGCCATATAACAGAGTCGTCGCCATCAACGCATTGTTTGGTGGCGACCGCTAGGCGGTCGCCACCTATGATGGGCGACCGCCTGGCGGTCGCTGGGCGGTCGCCGATAATGGCGACCGCCGTGGCGGTTGGGGAGGGCGGTTGCGGATGCCCCCCAAATCTTGTAGTGAATATGGACAGATTAAAACAATGTATCAATATATATATATATATATATATATATATATATATATATATTGTAAAATCTAGTGGTGTTTTAATTTTTGTTTGCGTTATTACCATATCAATTAATTTAAAAAAAATGAAAAAGAAAAAAAGGTCATTAATTTCATGTGGAACGAATCCAAATCAACTAATGTATATTTTTTATTAAAAAGGGAAGAAGTACATGAAATTAATATAGATGAAAAACAAATGTAGGAAAGTAATAAAAAATAAAATAAAAACTAGCAGTTATATCCTGTACAATGAATAAAAATCCTATTGATTTTCTGAAATCTTCAAAATGAAAAGGTTTCCATCTTAAATATAGGAAACAAGATCAATTTCTAAATTATAAGATACCCCATAATTATTGACATCTATACTATTATATAAAGGAAGCCATGTGATGGTATGTTGAGACCAATTTTTTGATTTCCTTATTTACCCTTGGACACATTATTAAAATTTATTATTAGCTAGGATATAATTGTAATTTAATTTAGGTTTATATTATTTAAATATTTTAATTAAAAAAACAATTATTACCTTATTCTCCCTTACATAAAAAGAAGGTTAAGATGTGTAGATTCAATATCCAAATTTACCTTATAATCTTTACAACACAAATTGATTATATTATACTTAAAATAAAGATTAATGCCCGTGGACCCCGCTTACCAACGTTTCTAGTGCAACAATAAAGGAAGATACAATCAAATAATATGCACAAATGGTATATTAGAGAATAATATACTTTTGCTTTGCAAATTAGCGATTTTGCTCTGTGTATATTATTTGGCCTAAAATTGGCTCTATAATTAAATATACTGGCCCATTGTTGGGGATGATATTACCCGTTTTGTGCTTTCTTTTTTGAATGATCGTATCCTTGCTCCTGAGGTTAATTTTACTCATATTGTGTTAATCCCTAAGTGCTCTAACCCCGATTTGATGACGCAGTTCCGGCCTATCAGTCTTAGTAATGTTTGTTTCAAGATAACCTCTAAGGTTATTGCCAATCGTCTCGAACCGTTTCTCAGGGAGATCATATCCCCAACACAATCAGCATTCGTCCCTGGACGTCTCATCACTGATAACGTGTTGGTGGCGTTCGAGCTCAATCATTATCTCAAAAATAAACGTGCAGGGAAACGGTGTTTTATAACTTTGAAACTGGACATGAGCAAGGCATATGATCGAGTCGAGTGGCCCTTCTTGGAACAGGTAATGCTTAGGTTGGGATTTGATAATTCCTTTGTTTCTCTGATTATGATGGGCGTGCGCTCTGTTTCATATTCCACTCTTATTAATGGTCGTGAGTCGAATGTTTTTTTCCCCGAAAGGGGTATTAGGCAGGGGGATCCTCTATCCCCCTACCTTTTCTTACTGGTTTCTGAGGCTTTTTCAGCATTGATCACGAAGGCCGAGGAAAGGAAAAAGCTACAGGGTTTGACCATTAGTCGGGGGGCACCAAGGGTGTCGCATCTTCTCTTTGCTGACGACACCCTCTTGTTTTGTGAGGCGACGAGGGAGTCAGCGCTTGAGGTTCGGGATATCCTTCAAAGATTTGAAACAGCGTCAGGGCAAAAAATTAATTTAGATAAGTCGGTGGTTGTATTTAGTAAAAATACAACATAAGAGTGGGCGCAGGAGATAGGGGCAGTTCTGGGTGTCGCAATTGCTGAACGACATGAGAAATATTTGGGACTCCCGTCGGTTGTGGGAAAATCGAAGAGAGAGTTGTTTGAGTTTATTCGAGAGAGGGTGTGGAAGAGGGCTCAGAGTTATAAAGGTAAAACCCTGTCCAGTGCGGGGAAAGAAGTGCTAGTGAAAGCGGTTATGCAATCAATTCCGACGTTTGTGATGAGCTGTTTTAGGTTGCCTGATACCTTGATCACGGAAATTGAGTCTATTATTTGCAATTACTGGTGGGGCAACGGAACGCAACATAAAATACACTGGGTTGCTTGGAAGAAGATGTGCCGAAGAAAAGAAGAGGGCGGAATGGGATTTAGAAATTTAAAAGCTTTCAATATGGCGCTTTTGGCAAAACAGGCTTGGCGGATTTTCTCAAACCCGGATAGCTTGGTGAGTCGAATCTTCAAGGCAAAATACTTTCCTACGACGTCGTTTCTTGAAGCAAGGGTGGGACACACTCCGTCCTTTTCATGGAGATGTATTTGGGAAACTATTACGTTGATTAGGAGGGGAGTACGCTGGGAAGTAGGGAACGGGGAGGAGATTGCGATTTGGGACGATGGGTGGTTGCCGCGCCCTATCACGTTTCGACCTATAACAACTCGGCCGCAAACCACAACATTGACTAAAGTTCGGGACCTTATTGATGTTAATACTGGATGGTGGAACGTGGAGCTCCTCCGAGGAACTTTCTGGGAAGTGGACGTTCGTACTATTCTCTCTATTTCGTTGGGGAGCCCGAATAATCCCGATCGCAAAGTATGGCATTATGAAAAGCATGGGGTATTTACAGTGCGTAGCGCTTATCATCTTATAATGTCACAGGGTTTGGTGACGCGGAGGGGTGAGGAGAAGCCGACTATGAGCGAACGAAAGGCCTGGAAAAAGATTTGGAGTCTTAAGTGCGCAAATAAGATTAAAATTTTTTGGTGGCGTGCATGCATGGATGCTTTACCGACGAGAGCGAACCTTGCACGACGGAGGATAGGGGATGGTTTGGCCTGTGTTACATGTGGGGAAGGGACTGAAAGTTCGCACCACGTTCTGTTCAACTGCCCGGTTGCAACCCAAGCATTGGCTTTGGCGCACTTTTCGACTAAGACATTCATTAAAGAGGGGGAGAGCCTTATGGACTGGTTTGTGCGTTTGCGACAGGAGGTCACGGTGGATCGGGTAGATGTGGCGATTACCTTGTGCTGGAGCCTTTGGAGTAATCGTAACACCATCCTCGCGGGGGAAACAGCAAACAGCCCGCTGGAGGTGGTATTATTTTCTTCGAATTATGCAGCAAACTGGAGAGGGCTACATAGTACACCAATTATCAGTCACGGGTCTAATGAATGGGTGGCGCCAAGTGAAGGGTGTCTTAAGTTAAATTTCGATGGCGCTTGCTTTGAGAATGAGGGCGAAGTAGGGCTGGGAATTGTGGCTCGTGATCATAACGGCAACATTGTGGCTAGAGCTCAAAAACGATTTGCTGCCACGCTTGATCCGACAGGGGTGGAAGCTTACGCAGCCTTGTGGGCAATTAAATTGGCGGTGGGAATGAACTGGACGGAGGAGGTGTTCGAGGGCGATTGCCTCAATATTATTCATGCTATTATTTACCGAACTCGGGAGTGCGCACAATTTGCAAACGTGATAGCTGACTTCCATCGGCTCTTCGTGTCACGAGCGGGATATAGAATCCGATGGGTGGGGAGAACGGCAAATCAGGTTGCACATGACCTTGCGAGAACGGCGGTGGGAGTTAGACTGGAGCCACACGACTTACTGTTCGTAGTTCCCTAGTTGTTTTCTTTTGTTTTCTCCTTTATCAGTTTATTGCTTGATGTACTGACTGTTATTCTTTGGGCGTGCTCCTTGGGGCGCTGTTGATTAATGCAAATTCTGAATTTCAAAAAAAAAATTAAATATTTTGGTCTGGATATGAATCTCCCGTTTTTTAAGTATAAAAGTAAATAACTCCAGTAATGATCAAAGTTCCCATGCTCCAACAAGTAACGTGATCCATTAGTAACTCATTCACATCCATTATTCCATTGTGTTACGAAATTTACTAACCGTGAACGACACGGATGTGCAAATCTCAAACCCCTAATTATCATATTTAAAATATTCTTAAACCCTTAATAAGTAAATTACCTTATTATCTATATATATATATATGTTTGGGCTACACTCTTTTCAACTTTTTTGTCCTCCGATTCGTCTTTACAACTTCCTTATAAATTAGGTCTACCTTCAAATTTTTTTCGTTTCTTTTTGTTTTTCCATTAAAGTTACGATATTGCTTTGCGGTCTGCAAATTAATTATGAAATCAGAGAGCGGTCTAGTGAAAAACACTAGTCTGCCCCATCTACCACCAGAAATCATCACCGATATTCTTTTGAAACTTCCTATTCGAGCCATTATAAGTTGCAAATGCGTTTGCAAGTCGTGGTTTGAACTTGTCGAGACTCCAGAATTCGCCAACTTACATCTTTCTAAATCCGTTCCCGGTCTAATTATCAACAGGGAAGAAAATCCACGCTCGAATTTATGTAGCCTATTCGAATATGCCGATGAGCTTGACCTCGAACGCCACGAGCTTCACTATGTTCCTGTAGCAAACTTCGACCTCAAAGCTATAATCAATCCCTTACCTGCTTATAGTATAAGTTTGGTGGAGTCGGTACATGGTCTGCTTTTATTGTGCATTAAACAATCAACTACTCATGATTCTCTGCATATTTGCAATCCAATCACGCGTGAGTATATCCATCTTCCATATCCAGACAGGAGTCTTATTTATCGTATTGAAGCCTGTACGTATGGGTTTGGGGTAAGCAAGACGACTCATCAATACAAAGTTGTAATTATTTCCTACGACCTTGATGAATGCGTACTTTCCTTTGGCATGGGGGTTCCAAAGTCTGAATGTCGAGTTTACACCCTTGGAACGGGGTCATGGAGAACCGTCCAACTTGATTCACATTATGAATACAATTGGCATTCCAAAAGCATACTTCTAAATGGCAATCTGCACTGGTTGGTGGTGAATTCAAATAGTTCCTTAATGATTTCATGTTTTGATCTTGAAACAGAACTGTTCCATGCATTTCCTCCACCTTCTTCTCTTCCGGTAAGGACAACAGTCGAGGTTGGGGTGGCAGTATTGGCTGATCGATTATGCTTGTGTGATAATACCTCTAAAATCGAATTTGTTATATGGGATGCAGGAATCTTGGACAAAAGAAATTGTAATCAGTAAGCTTCACGGTTGTACATTAGAGCGGTACTACGGCTTGTGGCCCATCAAGGTTTTTAGAGACGGTGACATCTTACTGTTACGGGGTGGTAAAAGGGATTTTGTTTATTACTCCAGCAAGACTAAGACTACTTCAAATGTCGATATTCTTGGATCACAAAGTGCTCTGCTTGATAATGAGGCAAGAGATCATGTTTCCAGTTTTATTTCGTTGAAAAGATTTGCAATGGAGAATGTGGCTAAGTTTTGATTTTTGTGCATCTCCAAGACCATCAATATTCTGTGCATTTGTTTCAGCCTAACTAACTTATTAATTACACCAATGCTCTCTTTCTTGGTTTTTTAGAAGATCTATTATGGCTCTTAATTGTTATTTCAGTATTTTACAAGTAATCTTTTTTCTATTTCACAGATGTCTTCTTTGCATAGACTTGCATGTGAGTCTGAATGGATGGTCATATTTGAGTCCTATATATAGGAGGGTCTTATAAAGTTGTATTTGTAGGTAAATGGAACTAACTTGTCTTAAGTAAAATCTATTTACGCAATCATGTCCGTATAAATGAGTATTACACCCTCATTTTAGCCAACAAGTCATACCAAGGTGCTTCTGATCAGAAAATAAAATACTGTACTTTTTTGTGAGATCTCAATTTTACATGCACAAGCTCATTAATTGAAATTAATTTGAAATTGTGATGGATACTAGTTGTATTGCTCTCAATTCGAGAATAAACAAACCTTCTGAAAACTTTTAGGAACTTTTTATATAAGCTCAATATAATAGTTTTAAAGTGAGTGATAATAGCCTGAGATTTGTAAAGTTGGATAATCATATAAATACTAGGACTTACATACTAGTTTATCCCGCGCTCTCCTAGGGTGAAGGAACCTTCCCGTACGAGTGTTTACCTCCGACTTGCACACTCCATCTTTGAGTGTGATTGACGATTGTCAAACACTTGTGGGAGGAACCAACACCCTCGGCTCGGTTTGTTCTTTTGGTCTAGGCTCTTGTACGAGTTGGAAGCACCGTCCTACTTGGAAAACGGCTTGCGACTTGCACTCCACCTTTGGATATGATTGTCGAGTGCTCGACTTCTCAAGATTATGCCTACATCTCTTCCGCCCGTTCTCTACACCTTTGGATATGATTGTCAATGTGAATTTATAATAATAGTTTCAAATAATTCACTTGCAAATTTAAATTAGGTATCACGATATTGCATTGACTATTCGCTAACTTGCGGAAATGTATCAAAATTTTGCTAAAAAGACACATAGCATGTCTGATATGCTCCACAATGTATCAAATACACATGGGGATATTCTTAAATTAAAATTAATTCATACACCATTTGACTTATCAAATACGTTTGGTGCAAGTATCGGACGCATATCAATATCTGATATGTATCTGATACAACATCCTATTAAAATATTGCATCACCGATTAGCAATAAACACAATTCATCATCAATTTCATAAAATAATATATTTATAAAAACATAAATGTATGTGTATATACTGGGGCAAATGTTAAACTAAGATTTCAGGTGTAAAAAGTGTGAAAAGACAGTAGTTTAAGGGGCAGAATATAAATCTTTAACTTTGAGGATTTAGTTTCGAACTAAATGTGATGAACTGCTTTTGTGTTTTGGAAGTCCTATGGGACTAAATATGATGAAGAGGCAATCCTAAAGGACCAAAAGTGAAATTCTTTATTTAAGTGTGGACACCCATCTGAAATTCTTGCTCATACTAGCTAGTAAAACTTGTAGAAGGAAGGTTCCCTATATATTTCTAATATTTTGTCGATTGTGAAGTTGATGGTGATTAGGAAATATAAAATACTTAGGAAACTTGTTTTACCCTACTATTAAATTTGAAGTTGAGGAATACTCTTGCATAACAAGTATATAAGTAAATAACAAGAAGTATATGTAAAACACTTAATTACCATAGTTAGAATATTCTCAAACCCTTAATAAGTTACTCGCTCGTCTCCTGTTTTTGGGAGTCCATTGTTTTTCCACTTCTGTTTGTTCTTTAATTCCAACAACATTTAGAGGACTGTTTTAATTAAGCTAGGAGTGCAAATTAGCAAAAACTATTATATAGCAAGTTATGCAATATTTTTTATTTTTTTTGAACATAAGTTATGTAATAATATTTGAGAAGCCCATTCCTTATGGTATAATATAAGTAGACTTGAACGGCAAGTAGGTGTAAAACTCATATATATACACTTAGTTACCATAATTAAAATATTCCAACAATTTTGTTCTTTAATTCGCAGTTACTTATTCTTTTGATTAGTTCCGTTGCTTGAATAGTTCGTAATCAATGGGTTCAAGTGCCTTGAAAAAGCGCATGCGGAATAATGAGTGTATTGATAGAATCAGCGACTTGCCCGATGATATTCTGTGCAAGACTTTATCTTACTTGCCTTTAAAAGATATCATTGCGACCTCGGTTCTCTCGACTAGGTGGAAACCGCTTTTCCCTTCTTCTGTGGCCCTCGTTGGACTTGATCTTGACAATTTGTGTGAGTTGGAGATTGTTCACAAATTTATGGATAAATTGCTGAATGTAACTTTACGTGATGTGAGGTTTGTGGAAAGGATAGTTTTCAATATAAAGGGCTGGTACGGCGTAAGTATGGACTGGGACGGCGCAATTGTTTCATGGGTTGCTGCCTTTTTGCGGCTTAATGTCCGACACCTTCAACTCAAGTACAACCTGTATGAGTCGGTGGCATTGTTTGAAAGTCTACACGGTTGCTCAACATTACTTGACTTGGAGTTAGGGAGGTTAGCTGACTTGCGTCTCCCAGATGAATTTATTTTACCCAATCTCAAGAGATTATCGCTTTACAGGTTTGGTCTTTATTGGGACAGCCAAATTGATGACGACGACCTCAAGAAATTGCTTGACGGCTGTCCTGTGCTTACTGACTTAGAGATCATTCGTTGTTGCTTTGGACATCCAGATACTTTACACATTCAGCATCCAAATATCAAAAGGTTGGTTTTAGATGAATACTCCAGTAGGAGGGTAGTTATTGATTGCCCAAACCTTGAAGCTTGTTATGTTCAAGGATCAGTTTTGTGTAGACTTTGATTTGAGAAATACCAAGTCTCTTCGCTCGGTTTGCATTGATTTCTACTATTGCGATGTGTTAAAAGGTGGCAATCAGTTGCTCAAGCTTGTTGAAGCATGCTCAAGTACGACACGTCTCTGTTTAACCGGAGATTCGTTGAAGGTAATTTGGTTTTCTGTTTTTTTCGATTCCACATTCTCCCATGCTAAATTTTTTAATTTGATAAAGATATATTAATCCTGTGGATGCTAAATACATTTCTTTGTGGCTGCAGTATTTGAATGAGTTGATGGTTCCGCTGCCTACATTTCAGAATTTGACTAGTCTGGTGCTGGGTCGCATGGGAAGCCATGGAGGGAGGATGTTAATCCGACTACTTGCAAGTGCACCTAATCTTACACTACTGACTTTTGAAGAGGTATGTACAATTATATATTATATAAAAACTATAATGTGGTAAATGCACAACTTATTCTAACACACATTTTCTTTTCTTACCAGGATCTAGACTTCACATGGCCTTATACATACTCAACGTCTTTGGTGCCACGTTCCCTGATGAATTGTACGGGCTCTAAGTCTTTGCTGCCACATTCCACGAGGGCATATACGAACATTAATTCTTCGCCGCCAGTTAATTTGTTACTAAATGTCAAGAAAATTGAGATTTGGGAGTTCAAATGGAAACCTGGTGAAATGAAGTTGATGGAGTATTTTCTGGAGGAAGGGAAAGTGTTGCAAGAATTAGTAGTGCATTGTCTTCCTTGTGAGAATAAACGTGACTTAGAGAAGCTATCGATGCTCCCCAGATACTCAAAAGCGTGTCAAGTTGTCTTGAAGGACAAAAACAACTTGAGAAAACCTCGTTATTCCCAGGAGAACTGGTTTTAAGCTGGATTTTACTACCATGACTTTTGTACCTATGGATCATCAGATGCTGTTTTGATATCTTTTGGTCCTAGTTATCTGGTGTTTCTGTCTGTTTTTGTTTAGGAAACATTCAAGAATTTGATGTATTGCAACATAAATGTGTCTACTTTGTCTTCTAAAAGATGTTACCCATCTCTGTTGGTACAAGAAAGTTGCATTTCAGTTGTGTCGATGAACAATATTAGTATCGGTAATGTTTCCATAGCAAAATGTAATTTTCTTCAAACTAATTTAAATTTATACGGTTCATGTAAAAGATATGCTTTCTATTTGATAAACAGAATAAAGATTATTGGATTGACTGATATAACTATATGAAATATTGTCAAGAAAAATCTCTAAATATCTAAGGACACAAGTTAAATGAAATGAAATTGTACTTCCGCAACCCCTTCTAAACCAAAAAGAAGAAAATACAGTCAACAGCATTTGCTCTGCCCTAGCTTCTCCAATCTTCAAGAAAATTATAGTACCAAAATTTGTATCAGATACGCTTATGTAATACATAATTTATAGAAGAAAATATACACTCACGTTTTTCGAACTTAAAACTACTGTTATTATGTAAACAGTACCAAAACTGATTGTTCAGCGACATCACTGAAAATTGAACAACACGTCAAGACAAAAATCTTTTACAACTAGCATACTATTGAAAATTGAAATACTTTCAATTTTCAAATGCTTCCCAAACAAAAAGAGAAAGAAAAACCAATCAATACAACAGTCAAACTGGAAGGAAACCGGTTTTAAACAAGACTTCAAAAGATTTCTCCGGTTCGATTTTATTCTTAAGGAGAACTTGACACGCCTCCGAGTACCTGGGGAGCATCAATAACTTCTCTAAACCACTTTTGTTCCGACAAGGAAGACAACGCACTATAAACTCTTGTAGCGCTCTCCCTTCCTTCAGAAAATACTTCATCAACTCAAGTTCCTTTGGTATCCCTTTGAACTCCCAAATCTCAATTTTCTTGATATTTAGTAACAAAGAAACTGGCAGCAAAGACTTTAGGTCCACAGAAGCCCCTTTCATGTCTAGCTTCTGGTAAGAAAAGACAAGGTATATTATAACAACTCGTGTATGTACCACATTATAGCTTCTACAAAGTAGATAACTGTACCTCTTCAAAAGTTATTGTTGTGAGACTAGGTGCACTTTCAAGGAAACTGGCTAATATTTTCCATTCATGGCTTCCCATGCGACCGAGTGCTAAGATAGTCAAATTCCGAAATGTAGGTAGCGGAATAGGCGAACGACAGAAACACTGTAGTCAAGAAGGAAGCCATTTGGTCATGTTCTAGAGGGAGATTTAAATAGTTGTAAAACTATAGAAAGAGAGGGCACCAGAATTTAACATATAAAAAATGCGGAACATCTTTCTTGGATTGATAAGAGAATAGCATATTTACTGTTTAATAAAGACTAATCAAAGGGTGGTGATAGTCTGAGTAAAGACTAACCAAAGAGTGGTAAAACTAGTTTATGGTGGTTTGATTATTATTAGCTAAACAATGTAAAATGAGAAACTCGATAAAAGTAAGAGTTTATGCAGAAAACTAATCGATATCAAATCCACCCCATGGCAAAATATTCGGCACATTGTTATCCCAGTTATGGCACAGCGTATATGTTATGTAAGTTATAAACAAGCCATTTAGGACATTTAAAGACTGATCTTGAAACAGAGTAGCCAAAAAAATTCGCATTTGATAGACACTGATATCTCTGTTGCAGGCTGCATAAAGATGAAGTGATTATGTAATAAAGTTTGTAAGGGTGAACATGGAAAATCAAGTGAAACAGATCAAGAATACTACCTTCAACAAATTTCCCATCAGACGGAGACGCGTGGCACTTGAGCATGCTTCAACAAGCTTGGGCAGATTGCGAGATTTCCGTACAATATTGTGCTCATCGACATCTACACTAACTGAATGACGAGACTTGATATTACTCATAACATAGCGTGCATACAGATCTCCCTCAAACATAATAGATTCAACGTTTGGGGCATCAATCACAATCTCAACAGCCCCAATCCAACTCTCAAAGGTATCTACTACCAACTTGGTGATATTGGGATGTCGGATGTGAAGAATAACGTCAGCTACAAGGCTACAAATCGTGAGCCTCAAATCATTCAACACGGGACAACCGCGGAGCAATTTATCAAAGGAGTCCGTCTCCACATCAAATATCAACCCGTAAAGCGACAGGATTTTAAGATTGGGTAAGATAAACTCTTTTGGGAGACACAAACTTTGGTAATCCCACATGTCTAATTCCACTAACGTCGAGCAACCGTGTAGAGTATCAAACACCGGCCTTGAAAAATCCCCTTTATTGGATATGAGTCGAAGGTGTTGGACATTAAGCCGCACGAAGGCAGAAACCCATGAAGCAATTATGTCATCACAGTCTGTGTCAGTGTCCTTAACAATTAAAACTACCATTTTCACAAGCGATACGTGGCGTAAAGTGACATTCAGCAATTTATCCACAAAATTGCGAAAAGCGAGAAACGGATTGGGGGAATACTTCTTATATGAATCGTCGAAATGAAGGGTAATGAGGGCCACAGATGAAGGGGAAAGGGCTTTCCACCTGGTTGAGAGAATCGAGGTGGCAACGATATCTTTTAAGGGCAAGTAAGATAAAATCCTGCTCAGAATTTCATCGGGCAGCGAACTCAATCTATCAATACGCCGCTGATTTTGCAAAAGATTTTCCTTTTTCGAATCCATCGGAGTCCAACTATCTATATATATATCCAAGGTTCAAACAGAAACACATAAGATATAAAAATAATAAAATCGAGATCAAGTACGCTAATCGAACTAGAATTGGACAACAAAGATTGAAATGAAATCTGTAGTTTGTAAGATGATAAATTAGTGTTACCTTGTTGGAGGTGTGCTCTGGCGGAGATTACGTTGCGAAGGCAAAATTTGTTAACGAGTATTACGTTGCGAAGGGTTTCGAGTGGAAGCCTCGCGAAAATATTTGTCACAATTTCGGGAGGAAGATACTTCTTTTTCTTTCTTTTTTTCGAAATCGCCATTTTTGATGGTGAGTGAGCTAGCTAGGGTTTAAAGATTTGGGGATTTGGCTTCAATTTTCCCGGGAGTTTCCATTTCTCTCTTTATGGAGTGAATTGCAAAATTTACCCCGTTTTTATTCTTAATTGATAAATAGCCCCTTTTATTCTAAAGCCTAGTTTGTTTTCCTTTACCCCATTTTTCGGTGAAACAAACTCGGATTTTTTTTTTGAATAAGTAAATGAATATAATTAATTAAGGAACGAGTTTAAGCAATCAAAATAGGATAACCGTCATTGACTAAACAAGTGGTCGGAATCCTCTCGTTCGAAACAAACCTTTCCAAGCGGAAGAGTCTGCCCATTTAGCAAGGTAATGGGCAGCAACATTTGCATTTCTACTAGTAAAGTTGAACTTCCACTTTGGCCAACAGTGCCAAAAGCATCGTACCTCCATGATCAGGGGTGAATGATCCAGTCCGGTGAGGAGTTTGGATCATTGATTAATGAGATGAGATGGAGGCAGTCAGACTCAAAAATGGCTTTATCAATTCTCAGGCTATCTGCAAAGTTGCAAGCATGGAGTTGCAAGCATGGAGAAGAGCTTTAGCCTGGGCCTCTAAAGCACTGTTGCACCAATTGCGTTTAGTGACTGCTGCTAAAATAGAGCCGTTTGAATTTCTAGCAATGAGTGCTGAAAAAGCTTTATACATGGAAAAAGAAGAATCAGTGTTGATTTTGATCCACCATTGAGGCGGTGCCAACCAAGCTTGTGCATTTGAGGCTGGAAGAGATGTTGCCCTTTGTATTTGAGCTTGGGAGTGATCCTTAGCTTTCCTGCTACACAACTGAAGAGAGTCCTGCAATGAAAATGGTTGTTTGTTATGAGCAATAGCATTACGATTGAACAAACAATTTTCAATTTTCAAAACAAATGACAGAAAAAATAAAAAATTCCTCCCTCTTAGCCTCAGAGTCAAACCATGGCATGTTCTTATGAAGAAGTAAACCAATCCAATCTTGGATCGAGATATCTTTAATGGCAAAAAAAAAAAGCCAACATTAGAAGAATGAGTGAAGAACTGAAGCCTTGAAAGAGTAGGCAGAATGTTAAAAAAGATTTTCCACAAGAGAAATTTGTGATGCCCATGAATATGGGCACTCCAAAGGTTTTTGAAAACTTTTTATCATGCTCCGACGGCGTGGAAAAGCGCTGATTTTGATCGTGGATATAAGCACTCTTTGAAGAAAATACCCCTGACTTGGAAGGGGTCCATAAGAGCCTTTTTGGTTGATCAACCGAGGAGATACGGATTTTCTGGATTGCTTTAATTGTAGCCTAGTCAAAGAGTTGATTAAGCAAGTTGAGGTTCCATGCAGATCTCCCATAAATTAACAGATTACAAACTCGAGATGGCAATGGTGTTGTTGTGCTAAGGTTACAGGTTGGAGTTGGTATGAAGTTAGGGATAAATGGTCTCCATGGTTCATCCCATATTAGTATGTCCGAGTGAGCTACAATGAAAAAAGCTCCCTTGCGAACGAGGTCAAGAGTAGCAACAATGTCTATGAGGTCCCAAACTCTAAAGTCTCGTTTAGGTCTCCGAATAGGATTTGCAAATTTTCAATTCGAACCTTAGCGCTACCTCACAGAGGCTCACTAAATGGAACCATAATAAAGCCCAATGTAAACTTATTAATTACAGCGGAAGCTTTCAAGATTTAT